>CM075673.1:36907500-46907500 GCA_037962975.1 Clitoria ternatea
TCTTGCAGGAGAACTTGGCAATGGCCGAATAACCCTTCAGAGCGTCCAGGACTTTCTTGGACTCAGTTGACAAGTTACTCTCACTGACGATGTAGGCATTGCTTGTCAGGAGAAAGTGTTCATGAGTCCAACCGGTGTAAAACTTTCTGGAAAAATCAGAATTCTCCCAGAACACCGGCCTACCAGCATTGACCTCGACTTTGACATAGGAGTGTTTAAAACTGACCCCGTCCGTCTTGGCCGATTCGGTGTAACTTTCGAAGTTAACCACCTTTGAGTCGCAGCGGAGGTTGATGAAGCCTAGACCCCCTCCAGAGTTACCCCGGCGCATCACCCTACAATAAGTGAAAAAGAGGGCCACTGTGGGGACGAAGTGGAAGTACTCCCCAAGCACCTCCAAGGACCTTACCAAGCCCCAGCCATTGGGATGAAGTTGGCTAGGAGCGCAGTCAAGAAACCGGAGTACCCCCATCTCAAACTCCGTCAATGGAAGGCGGACGCCGATCTTGGAGAAGACCATCTCAAACATAAAGAGGTTCCTTGACCCCGGTTGGTGGCAGATCCTGTCCGAGGTTTGGGGGCAGAATACGGTAAAGTCGTTTTCGTGCTCAACATCGGCATGAACAACGACATCTTCGATGGTGACATCGGCAGCATCTTCAGCATACCGGGAAACAATTGTCTTTGGGTCTTCATGAACCCAGAAGTAAGGATCTCTGGCCTTCTCAGCTAGCCAGTTGATCCGGTGTGCCAAGACATTTGTCTCAATAGGGTCAGTAATCACAGCAACACCGGTGGAGGAATTTTCAGAAGCCATTCGGACGGTATGGCGAAGAAAGGGAATACAACTGTAAAAGGCCACATCGTCAGTAAGATATAAATCGGCACTGCTTCCCCCGTCACTAGCAGTGCCAAAGTTAAATGAGGAGCCTGACGATGTGTCAAACCCCTCTGTTTCCCACAAAGGCAATGCGGAGAAATGGTGCCCTGATGAGACGAACCGATGTGAAGCTCCCGAAGTTGCCCCACTTTGGTGACTCGGACCTCGGCTCGAAACTCCACCCGGCTGACGCCGGGATGTAATTGAAGGAGGACCAGACAGGACCTCAATGGAGTCATTACTCGAACCGGTGTCCCCCATGATCTATCTACAAAATTAAAGTGAAGGGTGGGATGGCTACCTGCTGAGGCGATGCGTGCAGTTCTTTTAGTACGAGCCAGGACGTAACACCGGAGGAAAAGCTTTAACGCCGGAGGAGAACTTTGAACACCGGAGAGGTTGAACGTCGGAGAGGCAGCACTTCAATATCAAGAAAGGAGTGAAAATGATGGATCCCCGAAGTTGCTTTTATAGAGGGAGGAGTTGAGATCCAGAACCTTCCACATTCCGGCCCATAGCCCATTAAAAAAGGCCGACTTTTGGCATTCCGGCCCAATGGCGCGAATTTTAAATTTTGAAAGAGCCAGTTAGCTGATGACACGTGGGATGCTCAGTCACCCAGTGACGTGGACCACATTTAAGACACGTCGGCTGTTTAAAATGCCACATCATTAAGCCCCACACCGGATTTTGGTCCTACTTAGCCCCTACAGCGGTGTTCATATCTTTACTCCCCTTTCACCTCGGAAATTTACATTTCTCGTGAAAGAGAGTAAAGAGGGGCATCTGTGAACACCTCTTTCGGTCCGGCCCAAATTGTTATGACACCGGCCCCAGCCTTGAAGTTGGTAACACCGGACAAGGCCTAAGTTAACACCTCACCTCAACTCTGCCAATAGTCCTCACCTCAACTCCGCCCATGAGTCCTCAACACTCCGCCAACCGCCCTCATTTGCACTCCGCCCTCACATACTTCATAGACGGTGTGGAACTCCGCCTCTTCACACACCGTCCCATAAACGGTGTGGCACTCCGCCCTCCTCACACAACGTTCCACAGACGGTGTTAGCTAACATCAACTCAGCCCAACGTCCACACCTCAGGAATCCCTTAATGGCCGATATCGCGGATCTGACAACAAAAGAACGAGCGAATCCGGCCCAAGTAAGACGATCTCGTGGGAACACCGGCTGGCAGTAGATCCGGACCAGGAAGGAGAACACCGGCCCCTATGATTACTGAAAGATTCAGCCGGTGTGACACAAGTAATGGTTCTTAAGGCCCCACATCGGATCAGTGGAGACTCCGTCCAACCAATGGCTTTGCTAACCGGAGTCATAAATTTGACAACGGAGGGGGCGAGGTCGGGAGATTATGCGCGGTGACCTGGAATCGCACTCCCTGGAAAATGGCAGACAGGGAGGCGGAAGTGGGTAATTAAAAAAACCCACTGAAAACCCTGCTCCCCACCAATGATAGTGGCCAGAGTTGCACACCACTACACGCATGGGTGAGTGGGAGTTCTGGTTGTCCCAAAACCCTCAGCCCATGACTTGAAGGCCCTATAAATGCCCCAACCAAGGAAGCTCAAGGTGGGTCTTCAGATTCTCCCTCTATGCGAGAAAACTCTGGAAATTCTCTCCGATTCCTCAGGACTCTTAACTGGCCTCCCCATTTGAAACCAGTGACTTGCCTTAGTCACCACAAAAGATCCCTTAGTTCGAAAAGGTTTTTGAGTCTTTCTCACTAACACAAAGCCACTACTCCCACACCGTCCGTACCTCGAACCCACCTCGTCACCCCAAAACCAACCGTCCCTTTTCCCGCATCATTACCTCGTCCATCTCCGTTACTGCTCAACAACGTTTCACTTCGGATTAACTTCCCACAACACCGGTCGTGACCTTCAGATTCCCAGATCGGGTCTAACTCCGGTCTATTGTCCCTGTCAGCGTGCGAGTTTGAAATCAGTCTGACACCGTCATTGTGCTCAACCTCCCACATCGGTTCTTGGCTCGTCACACCGGTTCCACTCCTTTCCTTATTTCCTTTGCATTCGGTTCCCCTTTTTTACTTTTCTATGAGTTTGCTGTTTTGTTGACTGTAATTGTCTGCGCACCATTAGTTTACTTTGTCAATATTCTTTATCCTTTTCCATAATAAACAGACATAATAAAAAACGATTTTGTAAAAATAGTGTCGTACGGGAGCACTCCTGCCTACACAATCCTCTTAGGATTCGTGCACGTGCGAAGAACTTCGCTTTGCATGAATTCTCCTCTTTAATGATATCCATTAATATCTTTCAGATTCCTCCCTAAAATAGCAATACTCAGAACTACGTAACCCTGATTTCTCGATAAATTCAAGAATACGTAGGAGCAGGACTTTAACTCCTGTCGGGCCCACCTCTTTCACTTCTTTTTATTTATTTCCTCATTTACATGATTCTTTCATAAATGTTCTTTTCTTGGTCACTCCCGTGAAAATCAACTTAGACGTGACGTCTTGTTGGTTTCCCCTTAGTTTTGTTCAAACCTCGCCATAATTTCATAGGGAAGAGATACTTAGGACAAGACGTCCTGCTTATCTCTTTCCTATCCCTATCCTTTTTGCCCGAGGATGTTAATTTAGGCGTGACGTCTTATTAGCATTCTCTCACACTCTTTGTCTCATATCGAAGTCGAGCTTAATTCGGACGGAACGTCCCATTGACCTCGCTTCGACATTCCTCGTTTGTACAGTTCTCTACTCCATTCTATCGTTTTTTTTAAAAAAAAAAAATAAGAGTAAAAGGGAAGAAATAAATCATCTTTTGTAAGGCTATTTACGTTGCGCTTTCAATCTTGGTACTGTCTTTGACAGACGATGTAGGGTGCTAATACCTTCCCTACTCGTAACCGACTCCCGAACTTGGATTTCAACTTTTTTAAACCAGTGCTTTACTGAACTCAGTTTTTTTTTCCAATGTTTTTCCTATGGATAAAAACGTTGGTGGCGACTCCCTGTTTCATTTATTCTCTTGCTCGCCGCGCCGTCGCGACCCAGGTTGCGACAAGACCAATAAGGAAATTAAGTTTGTAGGCCAAAGAATTGATAATATTTACATGATTGATATGGATAGTTTGTCTACAAATGATGAACAATGCTTCATCTCAAAAGAGGATGAAACATGGCTATGGCATAGAAGAATAGCTCATATACATGTAGACCACTTGAACAAACTTGTTTCTAAAGATTTAGTAATTGGTCTACCAAAGCTTAAATTTGAAAATAGATTTTGTGATGCATGTCAAAAGGGAAAACAAGTAAAGGCATCTTTTCAATCCAAAAATATTGTTTCTACTCAAAGGCCTTTACAACTTTTGCACATGGACTTATTTGGACCATCCAAAATCAAAAGCTTTGGAGGTAATTACTATGGTCTAGTTATAGTAGATGACTATTCAAGATATACGTGGACACTGTTTCTTGCTCATAAAAATGAAGCATATCATGCATTTAAGAAACTTGCAAAGATTATCCAAAATGAGCAAAATTCAAAAATTGCATCCATTAGAACTGATCATGGGGGAGAATTTGAAAATCAATCTTTTGAAAAGTTTTGCGAAAAACATGGTATTAATCACAACTTTTCAGCTCCTAGAACTCCACAACAAAATGGAGTAGTTGAAAGAAAGAATAGATCTTTAGTGGAGCTTGCTAGAACCATGCTAAATGAAAACAATATTGCAAAACATTTTTGGGCCGATGCGGTAAACACCGCGTGTTATGTTATGAATAGATGTTTGATAAGGCCTATTTTAAAGAAAACCCCCTATGAGCTTTACAAGGGTAGAAAACCCAACATTGCATACTTTCATATTTTTGGATGTAAATGTTTTGTGCTCAACAATGGAAAGGATAATCTAGGAAAGTTTGATGCAAAATCTGATGAGGCAATATTCCTAGGATATTCTCAATCAAGTAAATCTTATAGAATTTTCAACAAACAAACAAATACCATTGAGGAATCTATTCATGTCAAATTTGATAAAAATAGCCATAACCCTCCGAGAAAGGAAGATGTTGATGATCTTGTAGGTACTTTTCAAGAAATGAACTTGCAAGACAAAGAAGAAGAAGTCAACAATGATGGAGGTGCAGCACAAATTGAGAGACAACAAGAATGGGTAACCTTGAAGGATCATCCCTTAGACAAAGTCATAGGTGAAATGACTCGAGGTGTAAGTACTAGAAATGCTATCAGAAATACTTGTAATCATCTAGCATTTGTATCACAAATAGAACCCAAGAACATAAATGAGGCTATTATTGATGAACATTGGATGTTGGCCATGCAAGAAGAGCTAAATCAATTTGAAAGAAATGAAGTTTGGGAGCTTGTGCCAAGACCCAATGATCACCAAATAATAGGAACCAAATGGGTTTTTAGAAATAAAATGGATGAAAATGGCATAATTACTAGAAACAAAGCTAGACTAGTAGCTAAAGGATATAATCAAGAAGAAGGCATTGATTATGAAGAAACGTATGCACCCGTAGCTAGATTAGAAGCAATTAGACTACTGTTAGCTTTCGCATGCTGCAGAGATTTCAAATTGTACCAAATGGATGTTAAAAGTGCTTTCTTGAATGGATACATTCAAGAGGAAGTATATGTTGATCAACCTCCAGGTTTTGAAAACCATCAATTTCCAAATCATGTTTTCAAATTAAAGAAAGCCTTGTATGGTTTGAAACAAGCTCCAAGAGCTTGGTACGAAAGGTTAAGCAAATTTCTTTTAGAAAATCATTTTGAAAGAGGGAAGGTTGATACAACCCTATTCATAAAGCACAAAAAGAATAACATACTATTGGTACAAATTTATGTTGATGATATAATTTTTGGTGCCACTAATGATTCAATGTGCAAGGAGTTTGCCAAGCTTATGCAGGAAGAATTTGAAATGTCCATGATGGGGGAACTCACTTTCTTCCTTGGACTACAAATCAAGCAAACCAATGAAGGCACATTCATAAACCAATCTAAATACTGCAAAGAACTACTTAGAAAATTCAATATGGATAAATCAAATGATATAGCCACACCCATGGGCACTTCATGCTATTTGGACAAGGATGAGAAAGGTAAGGATGTTGAACTTACAAAATACAGAGGTATGATAGGATCCTTACTTTACTTAACCGCTAGTAGACCGGATATCATGTTTGCTGTGTGTATGTGTGCTAGATACCAAGCTTGTCCTAAGGAATCTCATCTCACTGCAGTAAAAAGGATAATGAAATATCTAGTTGGGACTCAAGATGTTGGTTTATGGTACCCCAAAGGGGCTGAATGTACTTTAGTTGGTTATTCTGATTCGGACTTTGCAGGATGTAAGCTTGATAGGAAAAGTACTAGCGAAACATGTCACTTGCTTGGTAGTTCTCTTGTTTCTTGGCATAGCAAGAAACAAGTAAGTGTTGCGCTATCAACAGCTGAGGCAGAATATGTTGCAGCTGGTAGTTGTTGTGCTCAAATCCTTTGGATGAGACAACAACTTCTAGATTTTGGAATTGTATTAAACCATGTGCCTCTTAAATGCGATAATACTAGTGCCATTAACATCTCCAAGAATCCAGTAATGCACTCTAGGACCAAACACATTGAGATTAGGCATCACTTTATTAGAGATCATGTGTTAAAAGGGGATTGTGTGCTTGAACATATAGAAACTTCTAAGCAACTAGCTAATATTTTCACAAAACCCTTGGCTAGAGAACAATTCATTCACATAAAAAGAGAGTTAGGCATTCTTGATATGTCCAGTTGTGTTTGAATGATAGGATATCTTGATAAGAACTATGTTGAATGGCATGATGCATGGTATATATCACATTTCATGATTGGAACTTTGCTGTATGTAAAATTTGAAGTTTTTGACTCCATAATCGATTACATTGTTAATCCCAATCGATTACTAAGCTTCTGTTTCTAAGATAATCGATTAGAACTCACCCATAATCGATTACAATCATTCTGTTTCTAAGATAATCGATTATCCATGATCCATAATCGATTACGAAGCTTCTGTTTCAAGTTCAAAACGTTTCCTCTTCTTCATAATCGATTACCACATTGCTCCAATCGATTAGGACGATTCTGTTTCTAAACTAATCGATTACCCTAAGCCTCTAATCGATTACCCTCTGCACAAAACGTTTGAAATTCCCCAGAAACAATGACCTAATCGATTACCACCTGTCTCGTAATCGATTAGCGCGCGTTCTGATGAGTCAAAACTCCAATTTCCTAGGCTCACTCGAACAACTACCTCTCTTAACTCACTTCACTCCTTTCTAAACTCTCTTTCCTCCTTCCTAAACCTAATTTTCAACTATAAATACCCCTTCATTCACCTTCTCATCTCACACTACCTCCTTCCTCTCAAACCTCTCTAAAACTCTCTAGCACTCATCTCTCTTCATCTTCTTCTTTTGCATTTTCCAACCATGTCTACCTCTAGAAATGTCAAGAGAGCTAGGTCCTCTGCTGCTCAAGCCCATAACCCCTTTGACTTCTCAAGGTTCTTCTCTTCTCCCAGAGAACTTCAAAATTTTATGAAAAATTTTTCTGAAAGGGAGATTATGACCCCTCATTACACCGTTGCTGACAATTTTGACAACCCAAGCCTTACCTTCACCCAAAGCCTCAACCACTACAACCTCTTCCCCTTCTTATCCCTCAAAGAAGAAGAATACTATCCTGAGCTTATGAGAGTATTCTACTGCAACCTCCACCTTGTCAATGGGATGGTTGAATCCAAGGTGAAAAACACCACCATCAAACTCTCAAATGCCCAATTTGCAGAAATTTCCAAACTGCCCCTCAACAATGCTGACTTTGATGGAGGCGAACCCGAGGATGAATGGGGTTTTAATCCCATCACTGCCCGCCGATCTTTGTGGAAGCCGGCTCCTCCCATGAGCAACCACAAACTAGTTGGCCACTTGACCATGAATAACCGCCTGCTCCACTTCTTCTTGGTCAAGATGATTGTTCCCCGTGGTGGGAACTATGCTCTGGTTGAAGAAGATGATGTCCTCTTAATGTGGGCCATGCTGAACCACAAAGAGATCAACTGGGTTCAGTTGATCAAATTCCACATGCGCCATGCCAAGGACCAGCAAAAGCTCCCTTATGGTATCCTCCTCACCAAAATTTTTAAATTCTGTGGTGTTGATTTGGTAGGGGAACTCTCTGAAAAAGTGCCCCCAAGAGCTTGCATTGGCACTTCCCACCTAAATAAAATGGGCATGGTCAACATTGCTGGAATGTGGATTCTAAGGAGTGACCGGGAACATGGTGCCAACCCCTTTGCTGAACCTGTTGCTGCTCCTCCTCCTCCACCTCAACCACAAGCTGCCCCATCAGCCTCTTCATCTGTACCACAAGCTGACCCATTTGCATCTCTCTACGCCCATCTTGATCGCCGCTTCGATCGACTTGAAAACTCCCTCCAAGAGTTTTCAATGACCGAGCAGCAACATTTTGAGATGATGCAGCAGCGTTATGAAGAGCTAGCTCACCAAATTGCAGAAATCCGCTTCTTCAACCCGGATAATTAGATTTTTAGTTATGTTTTGTTTAGCTGTTGGTTGTTTTCTGAATTTTGAATAATTTTACTTCTTGTATTTCCCATTTTTTTTCAATTCAATAAAAGTATCTTATTTCAGTTTATATTATTTCTCTTCACTGCTCTAATTATTTTTGATGATTACAAAGGGGGAGAAGAATATATGTTCATATGTTGGATAATGCTCTGATACAAATATGGATAATATTGATAGATGCTCTGACTACAATTTTGAATATGCTCTGATACTAAGAATATGGATAATAGATGCTCTGTTAACAAAATTTGAAAAATATTATCTGTTTGTTAAATTCCTTTTGATAGGGGGAGAGTTATAGATAAGAGATAATAGACAATAGATAAAATAAGATAAGACATTGGCTGCTGAATGTGATTACTCTGATTTTTGAAATTGGTCATCTGCTATTTGAAAAAGAGATAATGTAGCAGAGTTGTTTTTGCAAAAAGATAAATTTAGAGATAAGTCTATATTATTTAAACTAACAACCCTCAAGAGATGAACATAGTTGTCATCATCAAAAAGGGGGAGAATGTGTTTGAATATGTTAACAGGTCAAAAGATGTGCAAAGATTTTGATAATGACAAGCACTCTTAAAGAAACCGATGCAAAAACAAAGACATGAAATCAGAATTGAAGTAACAACGAAGCTAATCGATTAGGCCATAGATGCTAATCGATTAGGAGCTTTCTGTTTTGGAAGAAATTGTATCAGGTATGAAAGCTAATCGATTAGGGAGCTGAACAATCGATTAGGTACTCACTAGAATTAAGGTAATCGATTATACACCAGAGACTAATCGATTACAACAATCAGAAATGGGACAAAATGCATCAGGTATGAAAGCTAATCGATTAAGGGAACCATATAATCGATTAGGGAGTCACTGGATTTAAGGTAATCGATTGCAAGACATGCTAATCGATTAGGATGCTGCGAAAACAAATTAAATGCATCAGGTACAAATGCTAATCGATTACAGGAAGTGAAATAATCGATTAGTGACTCTCTGACTTGAAGCTAATCGATTACAACGCGAGGGTGTAATCGATTACGCTAGTGGAAAAACAGATTTAAGTGGGAAACCAGCTCATGTCTCCACCATTCTTCAAATTTCCACTAAGTGCAACGGCTATGATGAACTAGGGCACACCTTAACTGCTATCTTGGCTCTATAAATTGAAGAGGAACACAAGCACAAAGACACAACTAAGAAGCAACAATTCATAGCTCTATTTTGTGCTTTGTAAGCCTATTTCTTGCATATTGTACTTTCACTTGTATATCCTCTCATCTTGAGAGATTAGAATTTGGGAGAGCTTTTCATTTGTATATCTGCTCTATTGAGAGAGTGTATTGATTATAAACAAACACCAAACACACAAGTTATTCACTCTAGGTTGAGTGGTTGTTCACTCTAGGTTGAGTGGTTACAAAGGTTGTGGACTCAACCTTTGGGATATTGTGAGATTGAGAGATTGGGTGGGTTGCCCTTATACTTGTGAGGATTGGGTTCTTGAGTGTGGGACACTAGGAAGCCGTAATTGCTCAAAGTTGTATCTCTAGTCTACAATAGTGGAAAATCCTCTAAGTGGGTTGCTTAGAGGCGAGACGTACACCGGATTGGGTGGAACTCGTTATATCGGTTTGCAAGATTCTCTTCCTTACTCTTTTACTTTCATTTACTGCATATTTGTTGATTGGTATTGATTGGTTGAGAAGAGAATACTTGAACTTGCTTAATTTGTTATATCTCCAATATTGCACACCAAGTGTTTGGTAAATTGCTTCAGCAACATTTCTCATTATAGTGCATTGCTTGTTATCCTCCATTCTATTTCACTTGCATAACCTCACAAACTTGGTTATAAAAATCTATTTCAAAGGTACTCCAATCAAAAGTTTTAAAACTCAATTCACCCCCCCTCTTAAGATTGAGGCCACTTGAACAACAAGAGCTTCCCTGGATAAAGGGTTGATTTGACTCTTTTCCTAACTTACTATAGCAATAGCATTGGCAAGGACATCTTGCCCATACCTTGTCTGACTGATGTTCAGATGTCAATGGGCTTGAACGGTATCATGATTTTAACATGCGTACTGATATGTGTTTAGGACATCGGTTCTCTGGCCTAGGGTCTGATATTTTAAGGATTTCAACCGTCCATTGTCCAAATAACCAATTTTCCTCCTGCGTACAAGAGCATTCCGTCCATTGGTAATGTGGTCCGGTATGCAGCCTGGATCAACATATATAATTTTTGGTCATATAAATTAAATGTGTCTCCCAATATTTTGATTCAAAACAAAATACCCTTAACGAGTTAAAAAATCTCTTTAGAAGATTTTCTAGTGGCTTAAGATCAATATTTGGTCTAGTGCTGTCAGCTTTGGTTGACCACCAAACACTTGATTATTTAGGTACGAAACCCTTTTTTCTAATTGCATCATATACAACTATATTAGGTTAGGTAACCATTATCAATCATTCGTCTTATGAATGTTTAGCTCAATCTATAGCCTCTAAGTTTACCTTCAATCCAATTGAAAAACTTAGTTAATTTTAGTCCTAATAAAAATAATTTGGATATTAAAATTATTCTATCGCACCTTACTAATATAAATGACAGTACCTTACTTTGGCAGACCCACTATTTATTAACATTAGTATTGATAAGTGTTACTTATTGAAAGACATTTAAAAGTTAATATCTATCTTGAGATATTTTGTTATTTAAAATTATTGTTTTTGTTACACACTTTAACATAAAGAATAACCTCAAAACATGCAAACGGACATGTGACATAATTATGATCTTCCTAGAAAGTAAAATAACTATATATGGTGTCATCACTTCATGAAGTTCCATTTCTTGAATCCATCATCCTTTTAAAGTCACCACTCCTTGGTTCTTTTAAGGTCATTGTCATCTAGAGTCATGACTCTAGTTTTCTTCTAGCTTTTACATACAAGTGAGGGATTGAGAAAAGAAATATAACATAATAGAGAGAAGCACAACATGTAAGCTCTATTTAAATAAATAAATAAATAAATCTAAGATCATAATTATTCACCATGCAAAATGTTGATTATTCAATTAATACAACCATTAATTATAATTAAAATAAAAAGAATTTCAAAATAAGTAATTAAACATGTGGGGTGGGAAATAACATGTTATATAGAGAATGTACAATGGTTATGCTGATCATTAATAGCTCTAAAGCTTTGGCTAGGGTTCCAAACATTTTGAAACTCTAATTTCTTGTTATGAATGCTTCACAACGTATCCATGAAAGCACATAAAGGCAACTCCATCTAGGGTTTCAAAAACCTAGAATTAAGATTACATCTATGCCAACATGCACCGCCTATCACATGACAGTCATCTATATTTCAACGCTTAGATTTAGGAATGGCCAATGTCTAACACTTAAACCTATAGATGGTTCAAACTTGTAGAAACTTATACAAGAAAAATACAACATTAAAAATAACCATCCAATAGAAAACATGTGACAATCATAGTTGAGAAATATTTATAACACGTATCATATATGATCATGCCAGAAACTCGTCAAATAACATACTCATCATCCAAGAATAAAAAAACATAATTGCATAAAAGATTAAGCAACATTATAATGTGCATCACATACGATAATTATAAAACTCAAAATACCATATAAAACATCCAAGGACAACTCCAATATGATCTCATACATTCATGCTTGATAATTTTTGAAAAACTAGTTTCATAAAACAAAATGCAAAGCTTATAACCAGAAATGATTTTTTAAATCCAATTTTGTAAAAGCTTTTGCAAAATCAAATTAACATGCAAAGCACAGTGTTTACAACCAGGCTTTGAACCACTGTTGTGGAATTCAAAAAGGGTTAGGGAAAGAAAACACGAGATTCTCATTGATCTTGCAAGTCACAGGTTTTAAAGCAAACAATAGTAATTTAAATTTCATTCATGGATTACCTCTTGTAGACGTAACATGAGATGACTGACTGAAGCAATTATAACTTCATCCTTAAGGAGTACACGCAAGCGCGCCCACTAGAATTTGTACTTCCGAATGCTAGTTCATCAGCATATGAAGTTTAACAACCTATACGAAAATAATATCTTGAGCAGCTGCCTATGCATATTTCATGCTCTGTTTATAGGCTTAGGTATGGCCTGCTGAGCTTTCTAGCTATGATGATTGGGCTCTTAACTCATTCTAAATAAGCTAGGCCTAATAATTTTATTTTAGTCTAACTAAAAGTAAAACTATTATCTAGTGGGCTTACTCAATGCATGTGACCCTATAGGTAAAATACTAAGTCATATTAATAATAAACACTACTTTATTATTAATACAAAAGAAAAGCGACATCTATCAATGCATCATTATATCTAAATATTATTTATGTTGATGTAACCTATAAGTGATAACAATTCTATATATTTGTTCCCTTTGTCATAATATTTAATTGGGCTCAAGGCATGGTCATCGTTATCCTTGTACAACCCAATTTATTTTACTTTATACCAGAGTAGACTTTACCTGAATAAATATACAATGTTTATTCTTCCTAGCATGGTCATATATTTCTTTAAGTCTCACTCCATCAAGTAGCTAGTAGATATCACTCTTGTCATATAGAAGAGATAAATCTCATCTATATCACCCACGTCCCTCTACATGATTTGTTCATTTTTTAATTACAATCTTTATTATCTTATTACACATGACGTTTGATTACATTAAAGTAACAAATTCCTTATGTAGGAATCGGTAACTTCAGGTCGAAGGACTATGTAACAGCCTAGAGTTATAGGGTAAGGTACTAAACCCTCAGGAACCCTTAAGGATGTCCTATAAGGCTTCGGCCTACCTTGTGGAGTGACTCCATTGCAAGGCAATGGTGAAAGTGGGCTTGACCTAGATGTTAGTGGGGGGTATAAATAAAGGATAGCTGATGATCCCAGAGGAATATTGAGATGAGGAAGAGCGAGTCTAGGCGAACACCCAATAATAACAATTCCATAACTGATGGTATCTAATAATATGATATTATTTAGTAGTGTTTGTCAATTAAAATTAATTGATGTTCAGTAATAGTAATATTTATTCAATAATGGTCTTATTTGTTTGGTATTAGTTGGTATTCAGTAATGATATTTTACAACCTTGTGTAGTTAATATTAACTAATGATACTTACTCGATAATAATATTTCAGTATGTGATAATAATTGATGGTAATATTTAATAATATTTAATTTAATATTTCATTAATATTTATTTAAATTTGAAAAAATATATATAATAATATTTGATTTAATAATGATATTTAATTAATATTTCTTTATTTAATAAAAATATTTAATAATAAATATTGTCAGGTTCTCGAATTTAACTTCGGGACCCAGTGTTTGGTTAGTATCGACAATTTGGCCTGAGACTAGTGATCCTATAGGGAAACTGGTCTAGATAGAGTAACCTTATAGTAAATCGAGGAAAAGAGGTTCAGACCTGTAGGCCCGACCCGTACCTCAGATACTTCTCATGTTTAACCATGCAAGCATTTTCGGATATCTGATTCCAATATGTGAGTCTCTAATGATCCATTTTGACAATCTAAACACTTCTCCTGAAGGGACCCAACTCTAATTCGAGCCCTATCGACCTTGTTTCTTAAGAAAATATCTAGTTCAATTGGAACCCCCAAATCTGACTCAAACATATTCAATATTTTGGGCACAACTTCTGCATACGACGTTGAAATCAAGTGATTCTTGTCTTGGTTTCTTCCTTATGAAAAACCTAGCAATCTTTATTTCTAGCATTGAACGTCGATTCGTAATCAATCATTCCCAAACTAAGAATCAAGCATTCGTACTCTGAAACCCCGTTTGTTAATCTCGTTAATCTGCACATGGTTCGTTAGAAAATTCATAACTCCTTCATACGATGTCCGATTCATGTGATTCAAATTTCATAATTCTCATAACAAAATTCTCTACAACTTTCATTAAGACTCTAAAGGCTAGTTCCCATCCCATGAGTGCAGTTAAATCAATCATTTCAAGGTTGTTCTAGATTCGTTACAGCACAGCCCAAAGTTAGTAAAACATGCATATCTCCCTCATACGCTATCAAAATTACTTTGTTTATTTTACTATAGCTTCATATTAAAAAACCCTACAACTTTTATGAAGGGCTCAAAGCTCAATTCCCAAATCCCTGATACCAATAAATTAATCTTTTCAGCCTTAAAGAATTTGGGAGCTCTGGGAGCACTTTTCCTTGGTCTGAGCATAATTCTCACTCTAGTTACTGAATTTTCACATGCCATATACCATTTCAAAGAGAAAATAGAGATCATCAACTTTTTTGTTGGGCATTTTCCTAATTCTCATCCTAGAATTAATTATAGATTTATTAAAAACTATTCTGAATTTTGATTACCAAAAATTCAAAGCATCCCCGATTTCTTACACGTTAATTAACTTTTCCGATGACCATTTTTCGACACCACCATACCACAGCACCACTTGACACCTACCCTCCTGTGTGGCACCACACGACCACCTCCTTTCCTCTCTAAATATCCACCAAACTCCACCAAAGCTAATTAATTTTTCCATTTCCATTCTTTTTCCTCTGGCGGCAATATACTTGCTTCTTCTTTCCTTCTTCTCTCAAATTCCAGCCACCACACAGCCACCAAAACCCAATCCTTCAGCTGCTCACTAACCACCACAGCCACCACAAACCCCACTATTTCCCCCTTCTCCTCACGGCCTCTCCCTCCATGACCACTACCACTTTTTAAATCCTTCATCCTCTTTTATTTTCCACCACAACCTGTGGCTGTTACCACCTAAAATAGCCACCATTAGCCTCTAACCACCACCTAGTCCATCGCCCAAGGCTGCCACCACCAGCTCCAACCACCACGCCACCAAATTCCCAAGGTCGTGGCCATCTCTTGTGAATCAATAAGCGATCGGTGATTTTTTTATTCAATTTCAATTTCTCCTTACATTCTATTTTATCCTTCCATTCTATTTTCTCCTTCCAAATTCAGTTTTTTCATGGCAATCCCTACCATTTCCTTGCTGGTCGTGACCTGTTCTCACCCTTTTGGTTCTTGCATGTTGGATTTCCTAAGCCCTGGGAGCAATCAAGAGTGACCTGAGCAAGTTAATCCCTACTATTATTATATTTATGTTTCTGTAAGTCGTGCCTCAAAGATTATGAGCCTTGTTAGCCTCTGTCTGAGTTTTGGGAGTCTTGCCGCCTTGATTCATGACTTATAGGAAGTTACCTAGGCCCAGTTATATTTTTATTTGGGTGTGTAATTAATTATAAATTTTTATTATTCTCTATAATTTTTCAGTAAGTCCTATCATCCTGTACAATCATTCTGCTAGAGTTCTAGAAGTTTTACCATCTTCCTAGAAGCCCTACTCAAGACCTGTTGAAGAAATCACGCATTATGAGCGCTTGTGCAACAAGATAGACTATAAAGGTTAGTAGGTTGAATTATTGAGATTCATTTAGTTTTGTATTATAATAATAGTACTTTATAATAAAATAAGGGTAACCTCAACCAATAATGTTGTTATAGGCAAATTGTACTTTCAGAGTTTTATGAATATATCTAAACATATATATATATACGTATAAATATATATATATACATATATATTGGTAAATATTTAATAATTAGGAAGTTACTAGTGTTTATAAATAAACAACATGATGTGAAAGGAAAATGAGTTATATTATAAAAGAAGTAATAAGGGGATATAGAGGTATTTTATGGATTAATGAATCTGATGGTTCAGAGTCAAACTTAGAAGAAGGGTTGAATAAGTCTCAGACTCTTATGCAGAATTTTGAAACTTTATAAGCACGAACAATCAGAATTCTATACCAGAATTGTTAAGAGTAAGGAAAGAAAGAATGAACACAGAATTATATTGGTTCACTTCCAACTCAAAAGCTACGTCCAGTCCCTTTAACTTGAAGGATTTCTAATATTATAAAAACTTCTTTTATAATTTCAACACTAGACCGTGCCACAAGTTTTCTTGACTCTAGCCACTTTTGGCTTAAACCCAAGTATTATTTCAACAACTAACTCCTGGCTCAATCCTAAGTATTCTTTCAAAAGCCTCTTCAGGCCATAATTGTTTCCCACTAGAAAACTAAAGGGTAGCAGAAACCAGACTTTTACACAAATACAGATTTGAATGATAAATTGTGTTTGGTGTTTCTGGAAACTTAGTGTATGAATAGATACAATGATGTGAATAGATACACTAAGTAAGAAAGTAAAAGACCAAGTTCTGCTGGATGCAGAACTACAAAGAAGGTCTTTACTTTTGAGACAAAAGCTAGGAAGGAGAAAGAATGCTTTTAGAACAGATTACAAGAATTTCTTCAAAGGTCTCAGTCCTCACTTCAAATTTTAATTCTCTTCATATTTATAGATCACACAAAGTGACCGTTTGATAATCTGATGAAGAGTCATAGCCATTGTGAGTTTGTTGGAGAGGCTTTAGCTGTGTAAGCATCAGACCTTTAGAAGTGAGGAGAGGACAAAAGGTCAGGTCTCGAGGGATCAATAGAGCTTGCACTGAAATTGAGTTCCTTGAGACTTTCAGAACAAAAGTCTTTTTGCTATCTTTCTTCTTTTAACTAAAGCACGCAAAGCATATACAGTTGACCTTCTATGACTTCTTGACACAAGAGCTAATTGTAATCAGCTTGTCTAAAATATGTAGTGAAGCTACATTGGCTTCTTCCCAAGAGAGCTTTTATTGCTTCACTATTTTGTTTTCTTTTCTCTTTAGATGAGAAAAGCAGTTCTTCTTGATAAGAGCTTGATTCAGATCATCACTGAAATGGACATTAATGTTGCTTGCTGAGAGCTTAAAGTAACGTTCTTGTTGCCTTACAAGTCTGAGGTCTGATTGACTCTCCAAAGGTCTGGTCGAACGCACCTTAGATCATACTTTTCTTGAGCATAGTCTAGAATAATACTTTTCTTAAACATAGTCTAGAATTAGACTTTTCTTAAACATAGTCTAAAATTAGATTTTTTCAACTTAATGAACTCCCTCTTTCATTTGGAACCTATGTACTTAATATTTATATCATGAAACACTTAATTTAACTTGTTAGATAGCATATAGATAGACTTCATTTAATTTGGATGCATTGATGTATGTTATTAACAAATCATGGGGTCTAGTTGAATGATAATAATTTTCTTCTATAAACCAGACTTCATTCCAACAATCTCCCCCTATTTGTTGATAGTAAACATCAAGTCTTTTATTTAAATAAAGTCTATGATAATCAGAGCATATTAAGAATAGGATATTAAGATATCAGATTTTATCAGAGCAGAGATTATGTTGAAGCAAATTTCAATTTGAAATCAGAGTATTTGATGCTTTAAAAAAGGTGATTAAAAAATATTAGAGCCTATTTATCTAAAAAGAATTATCAAAGCAAAAATAGATTTCATTCATTGATTACAAAAGAGTCAAATAGTCAAATCAATACAAAACATTATAAAACTCATTGCAAAATAAACTACTCATACTTTTACTTTTATTCTACTTCCCCCTAAGACTATTAATATAACTTAAAACCCATAAAAGACTAGACTTCACTCCTCCTTTTCATATCAACAAAAGAAGGGACATCATAGAGGTTGTTGTGTCAAGGCATAGGCTGAGCTACTAATGATGAGGGTGAAGGCAACATTGGAAATAATAAGTAGGTAATGAGTTTTAATGACAAGGATCTGTGAGGAATAGATAAAAATAATAGATGGGCGATAGAGGAAGATAGGGAGGTTACCAGAGCAAAGACTGTCCTTAAAGATAGTACCATGACGTTCCCAAAAGATTTAAGCATGAAAAATGTCTTCACCTTAGGGATGGTGTGAGAGAAAGAGCCTTGTTGTTCTAGCTTCTAAAGGAAATGATTCCAAAGTGCATTGGCATGATCCTCATTAGGGTGTGAATTAGAGAGAATACTCTTCAATGATGTTATAGAGAGCTTTTTAGGTTTGGGATTATCCCAAGCAGCCTTGTAATAGTTTGACTTTGGAGGAAGAGGCTTCTTGAGTTTGCCTTTCTCAATGATCACATATTTAGTATTTAGACGGTCTCGTGCAAGCATTATCTTTTTGCCAGGGGAGATATCACAATGAAGCTTATCTATTGCTTGCCTTGTTGCATGTCAGACAAAACCTTTGATTCTTTAGATTTTAGAGCATGGAACGTGGCATAATCTAATGTTGAGGTAAGGTGGGTGTTGAGCATGATTTGTTCAAAGGGAATGGCTAAAGGAAAGTGATGGGCAGTGGGAAGAATTTGAATTTTCCTAAGGTCAAAGCCAGGTGAATTAATAATGGAGAGGTTGTTTAGGTGATGGTAGCCTATGTTATCTTTATCTAGGGTAGGTCTGGTGATTTTGAAAAGAGGTAGGCCAGGGGTAAATAAGTTAAGAGGAATGTTGCTAAGACGTTTCAGACGTGGGCTAATGGAAAAGGTACGTAGGTATCTAGGACATAAGGGTGTTAGAGTTGAGGTAGTGAAGGTAAGTTCTTATGATATGTGCTGCTGTGAGGTCTGGTCTGAAGGAAGTGGTGTAAATCAGATTGAGGGGTAGGATTACTTACTAAGTTAAATTTTTTCAAGCCATGACTCTACTGTTGTTGTGCTTCCATTCTCTTTCTCTTATTTTCTTATGCATTCTTCCTAAAGGCTTCTTCATCACTTTGAAACTCTGCAAATACTTTAAAAAATTTGTTAACCCAATCCATGTTGGTCTAGCCTTTGGTTTCAATGTTTGGATAGTTCTTGAAATGAGCTTCAATGAACTGAATAACTTCTATATAGCTAGGACAACCACCAAACTCTTCCAATGCTTCTTTCCGGCCTTCATATCCTTGGCATAAGAGGAATATATCTATTGATACTTTCCTAGCCCATCCTCTTCAGTCTATCCTTTGAAAGAAACAGACGAATTTAAGGAAATAAAGACACAAACAAATTGCTTACTTTATTATATAGTGATTAGAGACTTCTTTTGTTGAGGAGAAGGAGCAGCAATAGCCTTTTGTTGTTGTTGAGGAGAAACAACCTTGCCTTTCAGCTGACCAATAGGAATATGGTCATCGTAGTCTGATGACCCTTTGGAGACTTTAGAAACCTTAGGAATAAACTTCTTGATATAAAAGGGATGAGGAAAAACACTTTTTGGTTATGCTTTAATAGGAGAGTCAGAGTCTTCAGACTCATCCTGAGCTGCCTAGCCAATCTTGGCTTTTTTCACAGTAGAAACCTTAAATTTAGATCTTTCACCAGTCTTCCTTTTAAGGGCTGGCTTGGTTTGATCGGGTTGTAGACTTCTTCGTTTGCTTCACATTTATAGGAGCAGACTTCTTCTTGAGGGGTGAAGCATCAGACCTTTCCATGGTCTGGTCTATGAAAGGTAAGAAGGTTAGAAGCTTACTCACCAAGAAAGAACTTTGAATTATATCAGTAACAGTCTATTTTAGGACATTTCCTAGGGTAAATACTTTTATGGGGACAGCATGATAGTATATTTTGTTCTACTTTTTCCCAACAGATGAAATCGGATAAGTCATAATGATGTTAGGCAAGCATACTCTTTTCTTTGTCAATATATGGTACATATAAAATCTATCCAACTTAGTGATAGTGTCTTTTGCACTCTTCTAAGGGCAAAAGACCTACTTCATTAGAAGATAAAGCATCTTGACTTTTGGCAATAGACTTCTAGAGACAAGTTTTGTAGGATGCATTCTTCCATACAGTATCTGGTCAACGTCTAGAGAGGAAACCTTTACAGCTTCAAAGTCATCAGCATATACATTCCTAATTACAGGACATCCACGGGCAGTAGAAATGACATCTTCTGACATTTTAATGGCTCTACCCTTAAGAGTGTCATTAAGAATGAATCTTGACTTGTCCACTAAAATAGTGTTTCAAAATTCCAAGACAAGTGAGGGAGATAAGGGCTCCCTAGCAACATAATTTAGTCCAGCTAATGCCTTTGAGTTCTACTGCCACGTCTCTTCTATCAAGCTTATGCTTCTCTGGGTGGAAGAAGGAGGATTCCACAATGTCATCAACTATGAATTTTGGTGCCATGGTAGTGTTCAGGAAGTTTGAGGAAGATGAAGGGTTTAGGATTTAGGAGAGGAAAGGGTTTTTGCACTTCTAAAAGAGAGAAAGCTTAGAAAGAAAGAGAACTCAGGAGGTTTGTATAAAAAAAGAAATAAAGTGAAAGAACACTTTATTTAAAAAGGACAAAAACTATTTACTTGAAAGGAGAGAGAAAATTATTCAGGTGGCAATTACACAAATACATATTAACTTCTGCCACTGGGACGTTTTAAAGTAAATGATAATAAAACGTGTAATATTTCAGTTAACAGAGGATCCCAATTGATTTAACCTCTCACTATAAGAACAAACTCTTATGGGTTTAGACATATAAGCATACATAACTAGACCCAGAACTTTCATGCAAACATTTAGACTTTTCAATTCAAACACATTCATATATGAAGCATACATATTCAAGTAATATTTTTTAAATTTAAATTATGCTTGATAAAAGCAAACCTGGCCTCATCCAAAGGCTTTATAAAAATGTCTGCCCATTAATGGTTTGTGTCCATAAATTTCATGTCCAAGATTCCCTTTTGTACATAATCTCTGATAAAATGGTACTTCACCTTTATGTGTTTAGCTTTAGAGTGCTAAATGGGATTCTTGGATAAATTTATTACAATTGTGTTGTCACGGAACATAGCGATCTCTTCTTCTTTGATTGAATAGTCATCAAGTTAATATTGTTGGTGTATGCACTACGAGCTATTAATGTATCAATTTTTAGTTATCAATAAAATTAGTATTTTCAGTTTTAGACTAATGCTATTTATCCTGGAATAATAGGTCATATGAGAATTATTCCTAAAACGTCCCTAATCAAGTATTTACATGGGGACATGTAAATACATTAAGATTAGTGTGTAAATGTACTGATGATTTGATCTCACAAATCATGGATATATGATATCAAGTCTTTACACGGGTACACATTAAGAGTAATGTTGTACTGGACAGACCCACCATGAGAACGTTGCATGGATCATTACATGAGTGTCATAAACGGTTCTCAATGTGATAATGGTATGTAGTCCTTTGACCTGAAGTCACTACGATTCCTACATAAGGAGTTTATTGTTTTAATACAATCAAACGTTATCTGTAATAAGATGACCATAAAGATTGTGATTAGGCAATAGATAAATTATGCAGAGGGATGTGAGTGATGTAGATGGAATTTGTCTCTCCTATGTGACAGGAGTGATATCTATGGGCCACTTGATGGAGTGAGACTAATAAAATGCATGGCCATGCTAGGACGAATAAATATTAGATATTTATTCTATAAAGTCTACTCTGGTATCAAGTAAAATGAATTGGGCCATACAAGGATGACGACGACCATGCCTTGGGCCCAATTAGATATCATGACAAAAGGAATAGATATATAAAATAATTATCACTTATAGGTCATGTCGATGATAAATAATATTCGGACATAATGATGTATTGCTAGATACCGCTCTTATTTTATATTAATAATAAAATAGTTTATTATTAATATAACCGAATATTTTACCTATAGGGTCACACACATAGAGTAAGCCCACTAGAGGATAGTTTTATTTTAGTTGGACTGAAAATAAAACTATTTGGGCCTAACTCATTTAGAATGAGTAAAGAGCCCAATGTTTAATGAGAGCTCAGGTCAAGACCTAAGCCTATATATAGAGCATGAGATGCTCATAGGCTGCTGCTCAGAAATTAGACCAAAACAAAATTTCGTACTAGCATTCGGAGCTCTGTTTTTCTGGTGGGAGTGCTCGTGTGGACTCCTAAGGGCGAAGCTACAATTGCTTCGATCGAGGATCTTGTTCTGCGTCTACAAGAGGTAATTTAATTTAGCATAATGCTTTGAAACATACATGTTTGCAATACTTTTGGGAATCCCTTGTGTTTCCGCTGCCTGACCCTAATAGGATTCCCTAACAAATATTTCATCCAAAGTAGTTGAGAACAACAACTTGCTACAGACATGTACTCTGCCTCAGCTGTTGAAAGGGCAATTGAATTTTGTTTCTTGCTTCCCTAAGAGATTAAACTTTTGCCTAGAAAGTGACATCCTTCACTGGTGCTTTTCTTGTCTACTCTGTCACCTGCAAAATCTACATCACAGAATCCAAATAAGAGAATAAGTCTATTCTTTTGTGGAACAGCCCAAGGTTAGTGTTACCTACAAGATACCTCATAATCCTCTTCACTATAGACAAATGTGATTCATTGGGATCCGATTGGTATCTTGTACATATACAAACACTAAACATTATATCTGGTCTGCTGGATGTTAAATACAAAAGGGAACCAATCATTCTTCTGTATAAGGTCTGATCTACTAATGTACCAAACCCATCTTTACTAATTATGCAACTAGGATGCATAGGAGTGCTCATTGGCTTAGCATCAGCCATTTTAAACTTTTTAAGCAACTCCTTGGTATATTTTTACTTATGGATAAAAATTCCATCATCAGTTTATTTGATTTGCAAGCCAAGAAAAAACTTGAGTTCTCATATCATACTCATTTCAAACTCAACTTGCATCATTTCAAAAAATTCTTTGCATAGACTTTCATCAGTAGCACTAAAAATAATATCATCCATACAGATTTGCAAAATTATAAAGTTTTTGTAAGAGATTTTTCTGAATGAGGTTGTATCTACTTTTCCTCTAGTAAAGCCTTTTGAAATTAAAAAGGAACTGAGTTTGTCATACCAAGCTCTATGTGTTTGTTTTAGACTATACAATGCCTTACTAAGTTTGAAAACATGGTTTGGAAAAGAAATATCTTCAAAACTAGAGGCTTGTTTTAAAAAACTTCTTCAATAAACTCATTCAGAAATGCACTCTTAATATTCGTTTGATATAATTTTATTCATTTATAGGAAGCAAATGCAAAAAGTATCCTAATAGCCTCAAGTCTGGCTACAAGAGCAAAGGTTTTAGTGAAATCAATACCTTCTTACTGATTCTTACCAATTTTTCCATCATCATCAAGCTTATTTCTATATACCCACTTAGTTCCAATAATGCCTTTGTTCTTGGGTCTTAGGACAAGGGTCCACACTTTATTTCTCTCAAACTGGTTCAATTCCTCTTGCATAGTAATGACCCAGTCAGTATCTTCTAAAGCTTCTACAACAGATTTAGGTTCAATTTCTGAAACAAGAGCTATGGTAGATTAGTTGAGAAGTTTAGATTTGGTCCTTATTCTAGCAGCTTGATCTCCAATGATGAGGTTTGAATGATGATAAGCCTTGAACTTCCAGTCTCTAGGCTTTTCAGTTTCAAACACTGATGGTTGTTGTTTAGATTCTTCATTTCCTATTTCTGCTGGTTCTAATTGAATAGGATGAGATTCTTGTTGTAGAATACTTGCATCATCAATATCTAGATCTGCTAGTTTCCTCTTAGTCTCTTGAAGATCATCAAACCTCACATGCATTGATTCCTCAATGGTCTAAGTTCTTGTATTGAAAACTCTATAAGATTTTGATGTAGTTGAGTACCCCATGAATATTCCTTTATCACACTTAAAATCAAATTTTCCAAGATGATATTTTATATTGAGAACATAGCAAATACACCCAAATGGATGAAAATATAATATGTTGGGTCTTTTTCCCTTCCACAATACATATAAAGTCTTATCCAATATTGGTCTGATAAGAATTCTGTTTTGAATATAACAAGAAGTACTCACAGCCTCTGCCCAGAAATATTTAGGAAGATTATTTTCACAAAGCATTATTCTGGCCATATCTTATAGAGATCTGTTTTTCCTTTCCACAACACCATTTGTTGAGGTGTTCTTGGGGGAAAAACTATGAGTTATTCCAGATTCATTACAAAATTTTTCAAAAACTTCATTTTTAAATTATATACCATGATCACTTCTTATTGTACCGATACATAATCCTTTCTCATTTTGAATTTTCTTGTAGAAGATCTTGAATACTTTTACAGACTTATCTTTATGGGCTAGGAAATATACCCATGTCATTCTTGTGTAATCATTAACAATGACAAATCCATACTTTCTTCATGTTAGACTTTGCACCTGAGATGGACCAAATAAATCCAAATGCAACAATTTTAATGGTCTAGCTATGGAAGCAACATTTTTGTTTTCAAAAGAGGTTTTGTGTTATTTCCCTTTTTGGCATGCTTCACAAGGCAGGGAGTTGTTAAATGAAATTTTTGGCAGTCCCTTGACCAGGCCTTTTCTGTGAAGTTTTGAAATATGTTTTAAACTTACCTGCCTAAGCTTTTTATGCCAGATCCATCTCTCCTCGGAGTTTGAAAACAAACATCTTACATTTTGATTATTTTGTTCATTCAAGTCAACCTTGTACAAGTTGTGATAACAATACACTTTTCTTTTTCAAATGAGACCTTGTACCCACTATCATAAAATTGACTAATGCTTAGTAGATTATGTCTCAGACCTTCAACCAAATACACATTTTTAATAATAGATGAAGGAACTTTACCAACTTTACCAGACCCTATGATCTTTCCAGTTTGGTTACCTCCAAAGGTGACTGTTCCACCTTTAAACTTTTCTAGGTCTAGGAATATAGAACTTCTTCCTGTCATGTGATTTGAGCATCCACTGTCTAGATACCAATGTTGATTCTTTGTCTTTGTCTTTAAGAACATCTGCAATAAGAATGATCAATGATTTTCATACCCAAATCTTCTTGGGTCCTACATGGTTAGAAACCTTTGCATTCCTTTTCTTTCTTTTCTCGCAATCATTTATTATATGATCATTTCTCTTACAATAATTACACTTTACATGTTTCTACTTCTTTGGAACAGATGGAGGAGATGAAGATTGCTTGAAATCATCTTTCTCTACGTAGCCTAGACCTGGTCTGCTATGGCCACCATGGGATTTACCCAAGAGTTTTTTCAAATTTTAGTGTCATTTACAAACCTGCCTAGGTCTGAAGTAAGTGAACTCATTTGCTTCTACTATTTAATGATTTCATCAACTTGAGAGTTACAACATACTTTGGTGTTTCCCAAATTGGTTTTCAAAACAAGATTTTATTGTCTAAGTTTATGCAAGTCATCAAGTTTATGCTTTTATCAGTGGTCATATCAACATGTTTCACTTTAAATTTCTTAAAAATTTTAATAACTTAGAAAAATCATTAAACAAAATATCATAATTTTCTTTGAGTTTAGAATAGCTTGCTTCTTTAGAATCTGAATCACTTAAGCTGACTTCTGAATCTGGTTCAACATCATCCATAAGAGAGATTTAGGCTGACTTTGTCTCTTCATCAGACTACTAGAGCTAGATGAATCTTTATTATCTGATGTGATTAATCCTTTTTACTTCTTTGGGGATTATCTCTTCTTTTTTTTTCCTTCTTGTCCTTGCTCAAGAAAGGACACTCTACCTTCATATTCATGGTTTTCTATAGTTGAAACATTCCAAGGTAGATTCATCAATTTTAAACTTAAATTGAGATTTACTTTTGTGATCTTTCCTCTAGAACTTTTTAGGTTTGAATTTCTTTTTCTTCAGCAGCCTATGAAATCTTCTTGTTACGAGGGCCAACTCTTTATCTGTATCTTCACCTGACTCATCATAGTTTAGTTATGAGTAGGTGGACTCTTCAGCCTTAAAAGCTTTAGACTTATTGCCTGATTCTTCAGACTTCAAGGTAATACTTTTAAAAGAGGAAGGCTTGGTGACTTCCTTCTGCTTCAGCTTTATTTCATGAACTCTAAGAACTCCAAAGAGTTTATCTAAAGTGAGGGTGCTTAGATCTTTAGCCTCCTTGAGAGTTGAGTATTTAGCATCAAATATTTCAGGTTGCATTCTAAGAAGCTTAACATTTATATCTTCTATGGAAGGTGTTATCTCAAGAGCTTGAAGCTCATTCAGCAAGGTTTGGAATCTTCCAAACATCTGGTCTACGATTTCATGATCCTTCATTTTGAATGTATCATACTATTTTGTCAATAGTATCCTTTTAGATCTTTTTACATTAGAGGTGCCCTCATAACTACATTGGAGAGCATCCCAAACTTCTTTAGCTAATTTATAGCTAAACACCTTATTGTACTCTGATTTACTTAGAGTGCAAGTAAGGAGGAATCTGGCTTTAGCATTGGTCTCCATTCTCTTTATTTTAAACATTGTCCACTCATCTTCTTGTTCGGCTTCCCATCCTCATCAACAGGGATTTGATGGTCACCATTGGTGATGACTCCCCATAAGCCATATTGAGTGGATTTAATAAACATCTTCATTCTGTCATTCTAGTATGGATAATCCTCACCAAAGAAAGATGATGGTCTATTGACAGAGGATCCTTCTGCTATTAGTTGATTGTTCTAAGAAGCTGTCATGGATCTTGTTCCTTTTAACTCATTAGAGTGATCAACCTAAAAGGATAAGCTTTGATACAAATTGATGGTTCAAAGTCAAACTTAGAAGGGTGGGTTGAATAAGTCTCAAACTCTTATGTGGAATTTTGAAACTTGCACAAATAATCAGACTTCTATACCATAATTGTTAAGAGCAAGGAAAGAGAGAATGGACACAAAGAATTTATACTGGTTTACTTCCAACTCAGAAGCTATGTCCAGTCCCTTCAACTTGAAGGATTTCCACTCTTGTAAAAAATTCTTTTATAGTTTCAGCATCAGACCATGCCACAAGTATTCTTGACTTCAGATACTTTTGTTTTAAACCCTAAGTATTATTTCAATGAGCCACTCTTGGCTCAATCCCAAGTATTCTTTCAAAAGCCTCTTCAGGCCATAACTGTTTCCCACCAGAAAACTAAAGGCTGGCACAAACCAGACTTTTACACAACTACAGATTTGAATGATAGATTGTGCTTGGTGTTTCTGAGAACTTAGTGTATGAACAGATACAATGGTGTAAATAGATACACTAAGTAAAAAAGCAAAAAACCAAGGTCTGTTAGATGTAGAACTACAAAGAAGGTCTTTGCTTTTGAGACAAAAGCTAGGAAGGAGAAAGAATGCTTTTAGAATAGATTGTAAGAATTTTTTCAAAGGTCTCAGTCCTCACTTTAAATTTTGAATCTCTTTATATTTATAAATCATACATGACAGTTTGATAATCTGATGAAGAGTCATAGCCATTATGAATTCGTTTGAGAGGCTTTAGCTGTTGTAAGCATTAAACCTTTAGAAGTGAGGGAAGGACAAAAGGTTTGGTCTCAAGGGATCAACAAAGCTTGTATTGAAATGGAGTTCCTTGAGATTTTCAAAACAAAAGTTCTTTTGTTATCTTTCTCCTTTCACTAAAGCACTTAGAGCATATACGGTTAACCTTCTATAACTTCCTGACAAAAGAGCTGATTGTAATCAGCTTTTCTGAAATGTGTAATAAAGCTACATTGGTTTCTTCCTAAGAGAGCTTTGGTTGCTTCACTATTTTGTTTTCTTTTCTCTTTAGATGATAATGGCAGTTCTTCTTGATAAGAGCTTGATTCAGATTATCACTGAAATAGACATTAACGTTACTTGTTAAGAGCTTAAAGTAACGTTCTTATTGCTTTACATGTTTGAGGTCTGACTGACTGTCCAAAGGTCTGGTCGAATTCACCTTAGATCAGACTTTTCTTAAGCATAGTCTAGAATTATACTTTTCTTGAACATGGTCTAGAATTAGACTTTTCTTGAACATAGTCTAGAATTAGACTTTTCTTAAACATAGTTTAGAATTAGACTTTTTAACTTAATAGACTCCCTTCTTCATTTGTAATAACCTGTGTACTTAATATTTATATCCTGAAACACTAAATTTAAGAGGTTAAATAACACATGGGCAGACTTCATTTAATTTAGATGTCTTGATGTGTGTTATTAACAAATCTTGGGGTCTGGTTGAATGATAATAATTTTCTTCTATAAACCAGACTTGGTTCAAACAGAATCTATATTAAGTAAAACTAATTTTCCCCACGAGTTTATACCGACTAAATAGATCTGTATATATGATTGATCGAGTGATGATTAGATGTATGTGTGTATCTCTGAATGAATTGTATAAAATGGTATGTTTGTGTGTAGAGGTGGTAGGGGAATGTGTGAGTGTGCTATATATATATATATATATATATATGAACTATGTGTGTATCTATGATGAATGGTGATGCGATATACAAAAACAAGAGTATATATATATATATATATATATATATATATATGAACTATGTGTGTATCTATGATGAATGGTGATGCGATATACAAAAACAAGAGTGGGTCTTGGTGGGGTCCTGATATAATGTGACTGGAGGAACGATGTGATGAGATGGAGGCACACTGAGGTGCGAGACAGCACTATAAAGTATTATGGATAATGATGTGCGACCCCCTTCTTCCCTTGATTGTCAGCTAACAACTTAAGACAATTTGAATAATTACTTAAGAGTTATCATAAAGAATAAGAGTTAAGAGAAGAAAATAAAATATCACTCAATTAATTAAATCCACTTAGGAGAAATCTACCTAGTTAGATTAGGTTGCATTTATTTCTATACCTAATTAATTAGTAACTAATTAACCACCAATTATACTCATAAATGAATTAAGGTAACCCACACCATCAGTATCAAATAGTTCCACTCAGTAACACAAATAACAATATCATAAGAAACTTAGGGTAATCCCCAACAAACTCAACCTTCATAAAGTGAGTGAGAATAAAAGTAATAGAATATGAATAGGCAACTGATGTAACATTCCAAAAATCTAGAAAATGAATTATTAGATGATGATAAATAATTACTTGATGTCCAAAATGCACAAGAAAATTAATTATGTATTAATCATGATTTATCGGTAAATTAAAATTTATAAGGTTTAGGACCCTTTAAATAATTTTGGGCACTTGATGAGTCTAGAATAATGAGAAAATTATTATGGTTACAGTGGTATGTTCAAAATAATTTTTGGTGTTGAGGAGATAATTATTTAGACATGGCGTATGTTAACAAACGATGAAAATTCAAGCAAAATAGGATTTAAGAAAAATTGCAAAATTCCCTTTCTTCTCTTCTCATTGTCATAGACCCTCTTCTCACTTTCTTTAATCCTTTTTGTCCATTGGATAAAGGGTTTTTATGAGCCATTGTCTAAAAGCTAAAGTTTGTGCATGGACCAATGGATAAAGGGTTAACTTTTCACTTTTCCCTTTCTTCTTCCTCTCCATTTTTGGTTACCTCTCTATCTAACTCTCTATTCTCAAAATTGTTCTTCTTCTTCCTCCTTCCTAAAGGCAAAAACCATCCACCCATCACCATAGCCATCTCTTGCAAAAGTTAAACTCAAACTCATGATTCATGAAGCTCTAATGGGACATTGAAGCAAATCTTTAGGTGTTTCCTTTTCTTCCTCTCTATTTCATTTTTTGTATAGGCTTGGAGAAGAGGTATGTGTTCTTGGAATTTAATGGCTTGTCTTGGTGATTTTAAAGTTGTTAAAGCTTGATAATGGAAGATTAAGTGTTATTAAGATGAGAAAATACATATGGAACCCAAACCCTAGGCTAGAAGACCATTAAGATTTATTGTTGTTGTTGATTTGAATATAATGTTGTTAGCTTGAGAATGCTTGAATGGTGTATGAAAGTTTTTGGAATTGATGATTGGTAGGTTGTGTGAAAACCCTAAAGTGTGGAGTTTGAGGCTTTTGTCAAAATTTTGAAGAGAATGTGACTAATTTTCATTTAAGTGATTTTTCATATGAAAATGAAATTGACATTAATTATTGATGTTGGGAATTTGAGAAATCAAGAACATAAGATAAGGCACTAAGTTGGTAAAATTTTTAGAAGTGATATTTGGTAGTGTTAGTATGAATTGAATTGGTATGATGTGTTTGAGATATTAAAACCCATTAAGGATGATGGGTAAAGAGTTTGGTGTGTGTTAGTGACTTGGGAGTTTGTATTGTAGCCATTTAATTATAGAGAATTTTGGTTAATGGGAAGGAATTCCTGAAACCTAATAAAACGAGAAAATAAAGCCTATAAAATATTTACAACACGATGAGAATCATGTATATATATTTATTTGTATAACAAGAATTAGGAATGATGCTTGAGTGAAAGATTGATTGCATGATGTATATGTTACTATAGGATTAATTTCGAATGATGAGACGAGATCGTCTAATCACTCAGAATACTTCTCCTAAGGTAGGAGAGGAGTATATTTTCTAAATGCATGTTTAATTATGTGATGATAATGTATATATTGGTGCATACTTGCATATTTTTCTTGAATAGATGTGCTACCCCCTATTGTGAAGTTGTATGAGATTGAATCTTGTTGATGACTTACTTTTGAATTGGCAATTATATTGATGACATACATTTGGAGTATACTTGTTTGATATTCCCTCTTGATTCCCATGTATGAATTGATATGGATGTGACTCCTTGGCTATTATATTGTGAACAATGTGAATTGATGCCTTAGAGAATTTGGTGATAAATCGTATGCCTTGGAGAGTATTATGATTTTTTGCATGCCACTAACTATAATGTTAAGTGTAATATGTGCCCTTAAATGAGACGGTGTGAGATTCTTGTGAGGCTGAGGTTGGTATATGCATTCTTACATTTCATGGCATGCATGGCATATTATATTGTGATGTATTAGGATCTTGCGGCGTCTTGTGAAAAGGACCCTTGCACGGGGGACAAATATTTAAACATCTATGAGTGGTTATGATCACTTGACATGTTGAAATATTAGAGGTCTTACAGGATCTTGTGAAAAAGATCCTTGCGGTGGGATAAATATTTAAGTGACTGTGCATGGTTGCGATTATTCAATAAATTATGTACACATGTGTTATAAATATTTGTTTAAAAATCGAATCCGTTGCATATGCATTGCATGTTATGACATATGCATTAGCCATAGGAATATGGCATTTGAATTTAGGATGGCTAAGAAAAATAGTAACTTATTAAGAGTGTAGAGTGAAAGATGAAACTCCACTTATTGGACACTAACTGATTATGTTATTATCGTTAATGTTGCCTCTTGATGTTTCTTATGGATTTTGACAATAAATGTGATGGTGTTATGATGTAGTGACATGATTCTATTTGATAGTATAATTGTTATTAGAGCTTGTTTATATGTGTGTGTGTGCTCAATGGAAATTGATAAGAAATGTGACATTGTTGTCGAATTGAAACTCCTTGATAGGAGAATATGATTGGTTGTATTCATATATTTATATTATCATATTTTGTTTAATTATTCATCATTGAGAAAGTATGCTCACTCTCTATGTTGTCTACTTTTTAGCTCTTGAGTTGCAGGGCATGATGATGGAGTGATGCTTTTTAAAAAGATAAGGTATAGTGTGAAGAAGGAGATGTCTAGATGCCTTGGCCAGCATGCTTTTGAGTTAATCGATTATGGTATGTTTCTTTTGAAATCATTGTACATGGCATTCATTTTGTATAGCTATACTATTATTCAAAGCCTCATAAGTGTAATGATGATTTGATGTTGATGCTTTGACATTTTAAGATGTTGGTTGATACATTAAGATCATTTGAAATGAACTTGTGATCATTTTGTATCACAAAGTAATGTATAATGATGCATGACATTGAATTTGAAACCTAGTCACTGATTCTAGGTAGTTGGATCATGAATGGTAAATGGCCTTGTTTATATTATACATTGTGAATTTGATAGCCATTATGATGGCATTGATGTTTATGTTGAGGGATAACTCCTGGATGGATGAAATATCAAACTTGTTAGATTGTGATTCAATGTGATGCATGATTTATCCATGGTTTGATGATTGATTTGATGAATAGATTTGATGTAAAAAGGTCTTGATGAGTTTATGATGTTCCTCACATGTTTTGTACCCTAACATAAATTATTCTTAATGAAAATGAGTCTCAAAAAGTCTAGGTGTTACAAGATCTAAGGTTCCCAAGGCATGGTTCTTTGAAAATCGAGAAAAGGAGGATCAGGGGGTGATCCACGGCCAATGGAAAATTCCCACGACCAATGGATCCCTCTGACCTTGAAAATTTGTGAAATTAGGCATGGAGGCAATGCATTCCATGGCCAGTTGAATGCTTTGACTTGAAATATATGATCCTGGCAAAGTGGCAGTGCATTCCACAGCCAGTGGAATGAGTCCACGGCTAATGGAATGATTCCACTGCCAGTGGAATCCTTAAAAGTTGGTTTTACATGCCTTTGTGCCATTTTGGGTTAGGATTCGCACTTCTTTGCTCCATGGCACATTTGTATAATTGAATGTACATGTTTTTACCAAATTTTGGCAATCACCTTGTGCTTACTTGGATCCTTTCTTATATTCACTCTTATTTTGGGATTAACTTATATGTTTCATAAACAATTGTATAGTGATCATGTGATCGATTGTCCTAAGTAGACGTTTGTTTAAATTACATACATTCTCATATCGTCATATATGAGATAGGTCTTTAAAAAGGTCCGGGGTTAATTGGTTCTTCTTCCAACGATTGTTTAAATCATAAAAAATTTATCCTGACTTTTAACATCTAAATATTAATATCATTTATCGGATTAAGGGCGCCACAATTGAGACACCTGGTCAGGAGTAAGAAAGAAATAAGACAAACGCTGGCATTAAGGATGAAGGTGGGCGATCGGGAGGACCCTACAAATGATGAGTACATGAAAGATAAAAGATTGTGCATTGATCATGCATCATAAGCATATGAGTTTGGTGTAAGGTCGTGTTAGGCTAGAGCAACGGTGGGGGTACACTGGAGAACGTTTGCATTCAATCGCCGGGTAGGATCTTGGAAGTACAACTAGGTTGTAAATTCAATGGCTCGATGGTAGCTCCCCGAGGTCGTACTAACAATGCAAACCCGGTGTACTTTGACTAAATAACAAAATGTAACTATGACTATTGAGAACCGATTCTGGCTATTATATGATCACAATGTGATTAAGGAATGATCCTTCGGAATTGAGGACCTGTGTGTCCTGTTGTACCCAGATGTTGTGGGAATTTAGTGGTCTCTGGTCACTTTAGTGATAGTAATCCTCCCAACGGGAAAGGTTGTGGAGAAGAAATGAGAATGGTTTTGGGCCCACATGATCATGAAGGCTAAATGATAAAGAAAATAATAAATCTGAATTCATGCATCGCATGACATGATTGTTCCTTGTCTGATTTGTCTTTTATTTGTGATTTTTGGTTACTACAAAAATTATATTACTACCATATAATGAAATTACTATAATGAATGATATTATAAATATCATCTTCAGAAAACGAGTTAGTAGTGAGGGGGAAGGGAAAGGGATCAAAAAGTGAGAAATAACCAAGAATGGATGAGCGAGGTAGTACGCCTAGTGTAAGACAACTAGTATGCATCAGGATAGTGAAAGAAGGAAGTCAGTCCTATGACTAGAAAAAGAGATGTGATAATATAACTTGTGCTGTGTGGGAGGGATGTCAGAGTTAACAACTCTCCGATTGCTGTGGAATATTATACCTCACCCTTATAGTGTCATTCCAGACCCCTTATTATACCACGCCCTCATCACGTAAGGACCAGGGCAGACCTTCTGTCAAAGACTGACCTAACCCTAGTATGTTAGCAGTCATTGCAGAGGAGCCAGACAATGTTACTATTGGCCAGCCACGCGAGGCAGATCAGCCTTTCGAGAAAGATATAGAGGTGATTGAGAGCTCGATACAACGCTATAGAGATACTCCACTACCACTTAGAGTATAGGAGTTAGCGGAGCTTATAGGTCGGGAGGCAGCCATATCAGAAGACCCTTTGGGGCCTCATCTATTACCAGAGCCTCCCCGTGCCCCGAGGTCGCCCACTCCTGAGTATATTCCGCTTTCTCCAAGAGGAAACGGTGATGAGCTTGAGGAGGACCCTGAGGAAGAACCAGTGGACATAATGGCAACAGATCCTCCTATTATTCTGGATTTACCAAACCAATGTTTGTAGGCTGAGCCAATGGCAATCTATGTTCCAGACATGGAGGTAGAAGTTCAGGTTCGTCGGCTCACCCTGACACCATCACCTATGGATAGGTTCATTTCCAGACGCCAGTGGGATCATTCATAGAGCTTTCTTTGACATATTTATTGTAGCTTCACATACGAAGAGGCGGAGGACCTCACGGCGATGTCGGTCGAGGCTCGGGACTTGTTAGCCATAGCTTACGATGCCTACCACTACCGTCGCCCCTGGACTACCCATCCCTCAACTGATCAACCCCCCTATTAGTGTAGCTTCACCAAAGTCACCGAGGACTGAGGATGATTAGTGTAGTTTATTTTATCTCTTGTACTTTTGTATATTTGTATGGGAGCCTGTGTGCCCCTAACCTTCAAAGTATATATATATATATATATATATATATATATATATATATATATTGACTATGACCATGTGTTGTATAAAAATGTTTTACTACAGTTCTTTTATTTACTAAAAAAAAACTTCTACATTTTTCATTACTCAACAACCTCTTTGTTAAGTAGAATGATCTAGTGGAAGAGATTATTCTAGTTAACCGACGGTGTTGCAGACTGCATATACCATTATCACATTGAGAATCGTTTATGACTTTCATGTAACGATTCATGCAACGTTCTCATGGTGAGTCTGTCAAGTACACTATTATTCTTAATGTGTACCCATATAAAGACTTGATATCATTCATATCTATGATCTGTGATATCAGATCATCAATATATTCACACAGTTATGTCCCGGTGTAAATACTTAACTAAGGAAATTTTAGGAATAGTTCTCATATAACCTACTATTCCGAGGATAAAAAGACTTTAAACAACTTTTAAAACTAAAAAGACTTATTTTTTTGGTAAGAATAAAATGATACAATGAAAAGTATAATAGCTCTTAGTGCATACACTGACACAACATCCTATTTAGGTCAATAAAAGATGGCTTTTTAGCTTATAAAAAGACAGGTTTTCATGTCTTTCTAATGTAGGAGCAATGAGGCTATTTTTTTCTTCCTTTCCATCTTTAAGCATGGTGGTTCAACACTCTATCTCTTACGCGTGTAGTTTAGTGTTCGATCATTGACTTTGGTCAATCCTCTACTGCGTAGTGAATTGACCATTGAAATTAGGGATTAGTATCTAGGTCTCCGACCTAAAAAATATTTGAAAGGAAAATGATTAATCCAAAAAATGTATTTTGTTTTCATATTTCTTAGTAGGACACTTGTAAAACCTTAGAAAAGATAACAAATGAAAAGTAAAATTTTTATTTAAAATTTATATGAATTTTCTTATGATTTTCAAATTAAAATTAATATAATTTAAATTTTAAATAAAATCTTTTTTTTGTCTTGTGTAAAGTTAAATGGATCTAATCAACCTTTTTAAACATTGTTTGTGAAGTTTTAATACTTTTAGATTGAGTGTAACTTAATATTGTAGTTGAGTATCAAGTTGCATAGGACACTAGTTGGATTTTTACTTTTGGGAGAAATGATTGTATGAAGTGTTGAATTGAATTATAATTAACAAGTGTTAGGCTTGACCTAGTTTTTAATATGTTTATGACACAAGAACACTATTAATTAATTATAAGGTATAAGACATTTTTTAACTTATGAGCTAGTTTTTGAGTAGAGTTAAACACATTATTTCCTGACATGGTATTAGAGTCTGACCTTTAAATGTTAGGTAGTTACATGCAGAAGTTCAATTGAACAAATTTCACATACCAATGTACAATCTTGAGCGTGATTAAGTATAATATAAGATATTAAGATAGATCTAATATCGGTTATGGTCAGAATAATCGTTATAAAGTTTGAAACAACTTTTAACTTATAAGCTAGTTTTGTTATGGTGTATGTTATTAAGTTTTCGAATTTGAAATAGATAGTTATAAAAAAAAAAGAATCTGAAATCTAGAAAGAGAAGAAAAAGAATGTGAAACTCCTAAAAAGTAGTTTCGTTATAAAGTTTCCCTTTAATCTTTCGAAAAATTCTTTTATTGTTTTAAGAGCTTTTGTAAAATTATATGTGATAATTTATGCCTTTCAATTTAAAAGAAAAGTCTAAAATTGAAACTATATATATAATATTATGTATCGTGCGACATATGATTTAATTTAGAGATTTAAAAAAATAAAAGATTAAATAATCAAAACAAATATTTGTATTAATAATGTTAGAGGTTTATTTTTTAAAATACTTTTAATGAAATAATTAACATAGAAAAATGAGGGTAATTATATATATATATATATATATAAAAGTTTATATAAGTTAATGAAGGATACAAAATTTTATAAATTTTTAAGGTTATATTCTACGAAAACTTCGATTTAACGTATAATAATATACAGTTTTTTTTAATAATATCCAAATTTTAAATAGCCATATTATATCAATCAACTATCTTTTTTTTTTGTTCGTAACAATATCAATCCTGACAATCAAATAAGTATGTATGATCCAAATAAAAATGTATGCATACGATTGTCTAAAAAAATCTATGGGTTGAGTAATTAAGGAAATGCGCTTGGTGACAAATCAGTGATTTATTGTTGGCCATTGGTAGATAGAGCACGTAAAAATGTATTGATTGTGTCTGCCATTGAGTAAATTAAGCGATAAGCATAAACTATGTTTTTTTTTTTAATTTGAGAAGAAAAAAAAGCATAAACTTTGTTGTAAATATTTTCTACTAGCTTTTCAATGTTTTATGATATGAACCAAAAAAAAAAAATTTATCTTCATCTTCTGAATGAATCAGCGAACAGAAATTAATAAAAATTTCATTGGTAAGAAATAAGAACAATCACGTATTTGTTATAAATAACTTTTAGATCCTTTTTAAAAATCTTTCCTAATAAAAAATTTGGATTACATATAGTGCTTAATTTGAATTTATCTGCATACTATATTTTCATAGTTATGGGCCATCTATTATTTCAAGGGAAAAAAAGATTCATCTGTATGTTTAGAACAGATGAACTGAAAGCAATACAAATTTATAATAACATAGGTATGTATTTAGTAATTATTTCATAGGTACATAAACTAGTTGTTTTACGTTTCTTTTCTCTCATTTTTCGTCATTTTAGAAACCCAATTTCTTGTGAATATATAGTTGAATATTTTGTTTAAATTTTTCAATTCCATTTCAGGTATTTTTCAGCTATTTTTAATGAAGTCTCGTCTAGGGAACAACCTTTTACTGGCATGTCATATCAAACTGCTTTTTGCTTTAAAAAAAAAAAGAAGAAGAAAAATGTTATCCAAACTCCCTGAATCTAAGGATTAGATTTTAACAGTTTATTATGTTTGTTATTATCTCTGTTTAAATTTTTTCTTTATAAATTGAATTAAAAAATATTGTAATTTTATAGTGTTTTAAATTAAAAAATAATTTTATAGTCATTTAATAAAAAATAATGATTCGTTAAGTTGAGATTTTAAAGTAAAGATTAATTTTTAATTAAAAATATTATAAAATTATAATATATTTTAATTTAAATTTAAACTGATGAAATTTTAAACAAAACATAGTAAAATCACGGTTAAACCCTAATCCAAAATCCAATCACCCAAAACTACCAGATTTAGGATTATTACATATGACTCTTAATGTTAATAATTTCTATTTTTATAATAAAGAATAAAAGTTTCAGATAATTAATAATAAATATTAGAATTATTAACATGTACTAATTTACATAATCATGGAAACTCATTGTTCTGCACCAAGCAATATTCTTTTCCTGTGGAGAGCCGTGACTGGGATCGTCCTCTTCTCTATCAGCATCAGATGCCACAACTCATATAGTTACAGAGTTAAAAGCCAAATTGAGCTTGCAGAATCCTCATCTGAGTCCCCAACTCAAGAGCTTCATTTATTTTGTTGTTAAAAAACTTACATATTTATTTACTTTTACAACGTGAGGTTATTGCTCCCCCTCATATATAGCCTATATAACAGGTACTCACCTTGCAAAGTTGCAATCACTCCATGACCGTTTTGGTTTCTTCAATTTTCATCTGAGTATCATACATATAGTTTAACTGATCAACCATTTTTAGTAATAACTCTATGATGCTCATTCGTGTTGTTCTAGTCACTCGATGATTTGACTTCTACTCAACTTTACACTTATAAAGATACATTACACAATCTCTTCTAAATTTTAAAATTTAAGAGCTTGGCTCAACTAAATTATGGTCCTAGATTTTCCTTTATTTATAAAAACTAATTAATTGGGCGTAGTTTTGAATGTAAAAATATTGCATAACATAAAATTTAATATTGAGGGGTATGAAAATTTTATATTTACGTATAGAAGCAAAAGCTCGACCATGTTATTAATAGGAAGTGTTCTAACTTTTCTGCAATTTTAAATTTTAAATTTTAATTTTTAAATATTTGATAAAATGAATTTGTCGGGCATGATAGTTATATTTAAATGAAATATGAATAAGATAATTAGTTTGTAAGAAACTATTTTAATTTTGCATTGGATCGAATCCTAAAGAGTACAGTATTCCATTAAATCATTAACTTTTATAGTTTTATGTCATATATTTTTTTAAGCCCGAATAAAATATATTAAATTAAAAATAAAATTCGTATAAAATATCTAAAAAATCACTTTTATTAATTCTTTTATTCCTATATCAATTTAAGAGATGTTAAGTAAAATTTATTTTTATTTTTATTTTTATTTTTTTAATTAAAAACAGACAGAATTTTATAACCTTAGGAGTAAATAAAAGAAAAAGCTCTTTTACTTAGTTTTGTGTGATGTATAACATAAGTACATAAGATGAGCATCATAAGGTTTTAGAAGAACCAGAGAGTCTGCAACATTGGGTGTGTGACACTTAGGATAGACAACTATATATGTGAAAGATACATCGAACGTAACCCAGAAATTCCGCTGAGCAGAACAACCTAGGTATACGCAGAGATGTCTACATTAATTCTGAACACAATACATCATGTCCTAATTTGCATTGCATCTGTAGCTGACTCCAAGTGGAAAACTCCAATCTCTGGCCCCTACTCATCGTATTCCCCTATTTAAGTTACCCTTACTTGTATGTATATTTGTACACGCCATCTCAAACTTCATTGTACAAACGCCCCTTCTCCTTGTTTCTATAGAAAATCAAAGGGTTTGGAAATGAAATAAAACATTAATTAATGTTGCTCTTGTCTTGTCTACATGTATAATATGAACTATGATATTGTATGCATGCATCACATGATCATGCCTGCGAATTCTGAATTAATGCTAAGGGAATGTAGTAACTCGACAATGCAGACAGAAGCAGCAAACACACACAAGTGCTAACTTTGCTATAATTATGGAAAAAAAGCAATTCAAAATCTTAAGTTTTTATGATTAATTAGTAAGGTTGGTAATTTCACTTTATGTTTTGACTTTAATTATCACATCATGGCAACAGCGTACCATGCATTCAGAGACTGAGTTGCAAGCTGTAACAATTATAAAGTTCATAAATACAATATGGTATCAATAAATTAGCTGGCTAGTCATAACAAAACAAAGTAGCAAAAATAATACACTAGCATTTTGTGGTTGGAAAAAGTATCTAATGGAATGTGTTTGTTAGGGGTATATGGTCCAGGTTATTACAGAGGGGATACACACAATTATCCACATATAAGTTTGTAGCCATAGCAGGTGATTTTTTACGTGTTTGTAAGAGAATGGGCCAATTAATGTAAAAGCAGGGTAGCCTCTGCGCCAACTGTGTGAATTATGTAATGAAGAATTTTTAGGTAGTCGTGTTCATGCCAAAACAAATCAAATCGATCCCATCAAAGGGGGGGAGTGAAAGGTTGGATTTTAATCACTTGTGTGGAATCTGAGTTGTGTAGTGTGGTGGTACTGCTAGTATTGGGTTAGATGATAGACACTAACTCTGCTTCATCCTAGTGTGGGGCTCTTACATGTCCTTAAGGTAAAGGACCCTCCAATAACATCTCCATAAATGCATTTTCAGGCCCTTTAGATTATTTTCTTTTTCCTTCTCTCTCTACAAACAGGTCCTAGGAATAGGAGTAATTAATTGGGTCCTAAGAAAATCTCTCTATCCCCTTCGTTGAAGTTTAGAATTTATTAGTGTGAACCAGAAAAAGCAAGGGAGGGTGTGCAAGTGAATAGATATTTGTGGTATAAGAATGTGACTGTGGGAATCATCACATTCATGATGGTGATGCTATGCAATGTAATACATAGGCAATATATGTAAATTACTATTATACATCAGATTATAAGAAAAGGGAAAATCTTATTAGTGAATAATTTATAAATAAACCCCAACTCACAGTTAAACTTCACACTAAATGAAAGAAAATATACTTTTTAAAATGAGGTCAATTTTTTAAAAATAATATAACAATCTTTTAAGTGATTACAATTTGTGACTTTAATTAACTTGTAACATCATCCTTACGTACGGATTGTATCATTATTCTGATAAATTTCATGAAGATAGCATTCTCATTTGTGGTTTTGATATTTGTTTACATTCATAATTTAAGTTCTGACCAATGTGTAGAGGGTGGTGCATGGGTGATGGAGAATTGATTTGACGATTTCTTCAGTGGCAGTGAAATTGAACTGCGATTTGAATCTAAGAAAATGTCTTATTAGTTTGTCTGCAGTGTTCTGAATGTGTGTATATCTTAGACGTAAAGTCACAGTGGGCCCGGTTCCAGGAGGGAACAATCAACAATGTAAGAAAAATGTGCCCAAAATGTGAATTGGCCAAAAACCCATGGGATTTCCTCCGGCTTTCACTAGTTTTTTTTACAGCTAAAAGAACCACTACCAGTTCAGTTCCTCTTCCATTTTCCTTGGCAAAAATAGAAGGCATTAAATTACCGAAGGAATAATTTTCACAATATTTTTATAAGAGAGGGGCCACCAAAGAGTAAGAGGTTATGACTTTTCAGTAACGTAGTCTGTGGTCCCAGGAATCTTGTCAACAGAGTCCAATTCCCACAAGAATGTGACTCTGATTAACGTTGGAGTTGGATGATTAATTTAAATTTTATCCTTGTAAAAATATTATGAACAATGCTAAGTTCAATATCGACTGCATACATATACTTGGTTTATAAATCAAATACAGTTTTTATCATCACTATTTACATAGATCAGTCCTATAAAGCTAACTAACATGAATGTTTTTGCACGCGATGTATATTGAGTAAATCATATACTCAAATATTTCCATGATTACATAAATATATAGTTTTGATTTTTCAAAATAACAAAAGAAAGCTAACTAACATAAATTAATTGGAAACGAAGGTTGAACCCAATTATCATATTATCCTATAAAGCTAACACCGTTTATCTTCACATGATTTGCCTCTATCTCGACTCCAGTAATGCAAGTTGTTTCGATGCAAAACATCGGTGTTTTTACCATTATAGGAGGAGGAGCGATCAAGTTATAAGTTATACTCACGTAACTTCAACTAATTGTTTCTTAATAAATCATAATTTAATACTTAAATTGATAATTTATGTTAATTATATATATATATATATTATGAATATTAATCAGAACAAAATGATAGAATAAAAAATCAAAACAGTTAATAGTGGCCATTAAGATTTAATTAATGCATAAAATTATTTTAAGTTTAAAAATACTACCATATACTACTTCCTATCTTATCAAAATTAATATCTTATAGTCTGTTTTAAAAAAATGATATCTTATATATTAGATAATATTTGTTATTCAATTTAATATTCTTTATATAATTTAATATTTTCACACAAAATTAAATCTTGCACAATAAAATATAAGAGCATGTAACACTTCATATTTAGAATTAAAATTGTGCTCATTATTTTTACTTTTTTATTTCTTATGAGCCCATGATAATTATGAAAATACCGTTTTCTCCAATGAAAGATATAGGATGCTAATAATTTATAAAATTAATATGTAAAAACACATGAAATAAGAAGAAAAAATAATAAAAATAAATAGAATATTTTATTTTGATAAAAAATATTTAATAACTATACAATATAATTTAATCCTTAATAAATTATAGAAACAATTATCCATTCTTCATAATCGAAAATATTTTTGAAATCAAACATTTTTAGATAGTTAGATTCAATTAGATACTCTAAGATTATTTTAATATATTCAATTATATCATATAGTCATATTAAATAATTTTATCAAAATAAAAAATTCTAGTTATATGTATTACTTTATTTCTTTTTATTTTATATTTTTTTATATCTTAATTTATAAATTATTATAATCTTATTTTCCATGGGAAAAGAGAGTATTTTTTATAACTATGGTGATCTAAAAAAAAGAATAAAAAACAATAAGCATGATTTAATTCTAAATAAAAAGTGTTACATGCTCTTATTTTTCATTGTGCATGATTTAATTTTATGTAGCAAAAAAGATATTAAATTAAATAATAAATATCAAATTATATATAAGATATTTTTTTAAAAACAAGATATAAGATATCTACTTTGATAAAATAAAGAATAGTACATGTTAATATTTTAAAATTAAATTAATTTTATTTCTTAATTAAATCTAAATAATTACAATTAATTATTCTCATTTAATATTTTCTAAGGAATAGAAAAGCCTGAGGATTAAAGTTACAACAACTCTGTGTTAAACTCCTTGACAGAATAATATATTTTAGAGTGAAAAGATATACCACCGTGTAGCATCTAGTTGTGAATTTGTTAGATGATTGTGAGAAGAAACTCATAATTTGAAATTCCTACGTACCCTTATCATATCATGGTGGTGTTACATATCACACATCACATGGGCCTGATGGTATATGTGAAAATGATCATTAATGTACCATTCAACTTAGATGAAGATGGCCCCAGGGACATAAAAACTGTTCAAGAAGACTCAAGGATAGACATGTGATAGGTCAAGGTAAAAACTATATAAGTAATGCTTTCCTTTTCTTATTCAAAAATACTCATAACACTCTTCTACATACGTACGCATATAAATCACTAGATTTTATTCCAACATCACCATCAGCCTGCGTATACACTTATTAACATCCAATTTGAAAGTCGTTTGAAAACTATTTATTGGTTATCCTTTAACTAATAAAAAAACAAAATGTTAGTAAATATTTTTTTTATTTTTATTTTTTAATAATACAATGTATTATATTAATACTTGATGTAATATTAATATAAATTAATTTTATACTAGTAAATTGTTTGTTAGTATAAAACATTATATTGTTAATATATATCTAAATTATTTATATATCGACATTTTATTCAAAAAAATTAAAGGTGACCCTGTTTTATTTAATATAAAACTTCATTTTATTCTCTCTCAGGTCTAACTAGTTCACATTTGATTGTTTTAATCTTAGAGGTTTTTTCTTTTAAGTTTTAGGTATTCTTTTTTAGTCTCAAAGGCTTTATTTAAAGTTTGATGCCATGTTAAAATTTTAATTGATCTATAAATCCAATATGTTTAAAAAATAAAAATAAGTTTATTAAATAAGATACTTAATCATAAAACTTTTAAAAAAATATAAATAATACTTCTAACATTTATAGCCTATTTATTCCTTTATATTAGGGATTTCTTATAATTACTGACGGCCCTTTAAAAAATTGTAGTCACAGTATTCAATCAGATCGAAGATATTCACGCTTTTTGGTTACATAAAGGAAATTAAAAAAACATGTTCACACTTTTGAAAAAGGTGCTTAATATAAGCAAAATGTTATTTTCAAAATAACTTAAAAGTAAATAATTACGTACAGACAAACCCCCACGTATCGAGTACAGTCATTACCAAAAAAAGGCACTGTGAAATCTCGTGATTGATTGAAAATTTATGTAATTTCTATCTACTTTAAATTCTTTACCAACAATTATTAAATAAATTCACTATACTCATCCATAGTTGTATAGTCAAGGAGGTCTATGACAGACCGAAAGAAAAGTTACGAGTTTGATTAAAGTGTGTTTCCGGTGGATCCTGAAGAAATTGGAGTTTTAGAATCCTTAATGTAACATCCCGAATTTTAAGGAAAATAAATTTATTGGATAATAATAATTAATTATTTATGGTCAAATAATTATGGGAGATGTTGTTAGACATTAGAGGTGAATTATCGGTAAATTTAGATTTACCGGGACCGGATGAATTAACTGATGATGTGGGACCCACTTGATTTAATTAGATGTTTGATGGGTCTAAAATGTTTAGAAAATTATTGTGGTTAAGGTGGTATAGTTAGAATAATTATTAGTGTTAAGAAAATAATTAATTGGATACGACGTATGATGCAAAACGGGGAAAATACGAACCAAATGGGATTAAAAAGAAAATGTGAAATCTTCCCTTCTCTTCTTTCTTAACCGTGTGAGTTTTACACACTTTATACCCTCCTTTACAAATGGACAAAACAAATATGGACCAATGGTAAAAGTAGATGGTGGCATTGCTTTATCTCTTGGGTAATGACCAATTATGGTCACCTTTTCCTCTCTCTCTTTCTCTCATTCTCGGCAGCCATCTCTCTCCCTCCATTCACTCTTCATTTTCTTCTTCTTCATCTTCTCTTCATCCTAAAAACCGCTCACCTCCATTCTTCTTCTTTCTCTTGCCAAAAACAAAAGCTAAGCTTGGATTTGTGAAGCATTTATGGAGCTTGGGAGCTTATGGGATCATCTCCTTTCTCTTCTTCACTCTCATTTTCGTTTCGTGGAGCTTAAGCTTGAGGTAAAGATTTCTTACCTCCACCTTGTTTTACTTATGGTTTTGGGTTGTTGAGTGAAGTTGTAAATGTTAGAAACCTTGCATGTGGGTGGAAATGGAAATCCTAGGCTTGAATGTTTAGAAGTGAAACCCTTGATTTAGGGCTTTATGATTATGTGAGATTTAAAGGTTGATGGGGTTATAATGATAAAATAAAATGGATTGAAGATTGATAGAGATTGTTGATGGTTGTTGGGTGATTTTGGAGATGAAACCCTAAGTATTAATAATTTGGGGGTTTTGACCCACTTGATGATCTTGATGATTTTTGGTACCTTGGAATGATGTTATACATAGAAATGAATATTTGAAGGATAGGAGTTGAATATTGATGTTGATGTTGTTGGATTTGTTTAACCCTTAAGACTCGGAGGATCTTAGCTTTGGGGAAAGGAACTCCCGAAGCCTAACATAGGCATATGAATTTGGAAGTATAGACAAGTCTAGGACTTGATAATAAGTTAAGGGATGTGATGCCTTGTGATGGTTTATCGATTACATGTGTATGTGTAATTGTTGATAGGGTTGTATTCTGGGCGATGATGCGGAATGATCGATGTAAATGCGTGGCGGTTCTTCTCTCGAGGTAGGAGAGGAGTTTACATTTCAAATCGCATGAGTGAATTAATTGCTAATTATGTATATGTTGAACTCATGCAATGCCTTGCCATGACTGTCTTATATGATTAATTGATGAAGTGATGAATGATGGCTTGGCTTATGTTGATTGTTATGAAAATGTATGTATTTATATAATGTTGATGATAAGTGTTTGATGGTCCCTTGGTTGGACATGAACTAAATGATGGTGACAAATTATGAATGAATGAACTACATGAATTGTAAAGAATTGTTTGAAGTGGTTATGTGGAAAGATGAATGAGGGAGTAATATGGGGTGTAGTTAAAATCTTCCCCTCGTAAGATTAAATAAGTAAGAATAATTGATAAGTTGGGATGAGGATTTCCGGGTATTAATGGGTAGAGAGAGTCTTATATGTCTCATGTGATGTGTAGGATGTATTGGTGGTGAATCAGTTGGCCTAGAGTGAGATTTCGTGTGTTAAGTTGTAAGAATTGCTGATTCTGCGTAGGTCCTGGTAGTCTCGCTCAAGCGAGATGGGATCTTGCCCAAGCGAGAGTCCCCTATTTCAGAGAATTGGCCTCTGGCCCAAATCCACCCAGGCGAATGAGTTACTCGCCCAGGCGAGTTGAGCGAGAAAGGAGTTAGTTTCTGGAATAATTCCACCGAGTGCTAGAAAGCCCCGCTCGAGAGAAAGAGAAAATAGTCGTTTTGAGATAATTTCGCCGAGTGAAACTGAGTAAGAGACGAGTCGTATTTGAGACAATTATGCCGAGTGAAAAACCGAGTGAATGATGAGTCAGTTTGGGAACAACTATACCGAGTGAAAAACCGGGCGAAAGATGAGTCAGCTTTGTAATAATCTTGCCGAGTGAAAGACCGAGCGAGATGAGTCGGTTTTGGAATGATTTTACCGAGTGTAAAACTGAGCGAGATGAGTCGGTTTTGGAATGATTTTGCCGAGTGGAAAACCGAACGAGAGATGAGTCGGTTTGGATTGATTTTGCCGAGTGGAAAATCGAGCGAGATGAGTCGGTTCTGGAATGATTTTGCCGAGTGGAAAACCGAACGAGAGATGAGTCGGTTTGGATTGATTTTGTCGAGTGGAAAACCGCGTGAGAGATGAGTCGGTTTGGATTGATTTTGCCGAGTGGAAAACCGAGCGAGATGAGTCGGTTCTGGAATGGTTTTGCCGAGTGAGGAACCGAGTGCTGGGAAGCCTTGCCGAATGAGCGAGTGCAGAAGGTAAGGACGGCCTCTGGTCGGATTTCGCCTAAGCGAGTAGGTGTCTCGCTCAAGCGAATGCCAGTGGAATTCACTACTGGACATTTCTCGCCCGAGGGAGTGGATAGTTGAAGGGAGTCTCGCTCGAGCGAAAGCATGGGGAATTAGTTACTGGATAATTCTTGCTCGAGCGAGAGTGTGGTCCGCTTAAGCGAGAATCGGGTCTGGTGCTTAATAGCTTCCTCGCTTAAGGAAATTGTGGGCTCGCTCCAGCACTCCATGTTGTTGTCGCCCAGGTGAGTCAGGCCTATCTCGCTCAAGCGGAGTTGAATCTCGCTTGAGCGAGTTTCCACCAGAATGGAATTTTACTCAATTTTAATTGTGGCAAGCTTATGTTAGACCCCCTTCTTGGTATTATGAGATAAACATGAGACGATTATGGGGATGTATGAGGGATAATGTGATGACGATATAACATGCTGAGATAGAATAATGAATTGTGATGTATTTGCCACCTGAAATAGAATAGTGAAAGAGTGATAATGTGATAAGTGTTGATTAAGCATTGATTTCATGACTCATTTAAACTAATTTTTTAAAGACTTGAGCTAAATTGATGAATTATTAAAGGAGGTGAGCATGAATCTTTTAAGTAGTGATGGATAGGTGTATGAAAGAAAAATAGTGTTAAAACTCTTGGAAAGTTGCAGGAAATTCAACAAGAAAGCAAGGCAAGCTTAAGCTTGAGTAGGCAAGCTTAAGCTTGAGCAGGCAAGCTTAAGCTTGAACAGGCAAGCTTAAGCTTGAACAGGCAAGCTTAAGCATGAAAAATCAAGCTTAAGCGTGAAAAAGCAAGCTTAAGCGTGAAAGAGCAAGCTTAAGCGTGAAAGAGCAAGCTCAAGCGTGAAAGAACAAGCTTAAGCGTGATCGGGAGCATGTGAAGACAGCAAGCTTAAGCTTGAACAACCAAGCTTAAGCTTGAACAAAGCAAGCTTAAGCTTGAGAAAGCTTAAACATGAAATCTGAGACATGGGCGCTTGAGCGAGTAACACAATATTAAACTCTCGCTTGAGCATGGTTTGTGCGCACCAAAAATAGCATCAGGACCCCCCCACGCTCAAGCGTGAAAAGGGGGCGCTCAAGCTTGAGCTTGAGCTCGCTTGAGCGTGGATTAAGCGTGGAGCAAGCGTGAGTTAGGCAGGAAGGCGACGCTTGAGTGTGGCTGCAGTGGTTTAAGCGTGAAACAATTAATGAGTATCAGGACCCTTCACGCTTGAGCGTGACCATCAAGCTCAAGCATGATTCATGCAGCATGGGACCTCCAATTTTTTATTCACCAATGATGCGATGCCAACTCACCCACTTTCTTGTATTTCTAAATGGCTCTGAAAGATTCTTCATGGGCTCTATGCAAGTAGGCAAGGGAAGCTAGAGCAAAACCTCTATAAATCAAGCAGAGAACAACATCAAGAATCAAGTTGGATCGAAGAGATCATCTTCTTCATTTTATCAAACACTTTTCCTGCATTTTTCACTCTGTATTTATTGCAAAATCTTCTTAGGTGAAAATGCATAGCATGAGTGGCTAATCTCCCTTATGGGATTGGTTGTAATCCATTCAATCCTGAAGTAACGTTGTTGTAAATTTTTATATGTGTAATGAGATTTGATAAGTTTCTGTATTTCCTTCTGCGTTTAATGCCTGAAAGTACTTGATCATTATTTTCTTGTTTTAAGTTTTCTCAAGTATGCTGAGAAGTGACTTTTGAAAGCAGATCTGAATGAAATACTTGTTGTGAGTAGGTAGCCAGGGATGGCATCTAATGCAATAAACGTCAAAACAATCGATCGATAATGCTGGGATGATTTCAAAGTGACTGAGGGATCAGCGGTTTGAAATCATTCTTATGAATTTTGTAGTCGAGGGATCGATGCAAATGAATTTGATTGTGACATAGAAATTATCTTTTCAAGTTACTTATATAAAAACTTATACAACTTACAGAAGGTGAGATGTGATGAAACCAATCCCTGTTTTACAAAACTGATTTCTCTCAAAAACCATTCACTGTTATCTTTTGCAATTTACTCTGTGTTATTTATTCACTTTTTCAATCAGCATCAATTTTTAACAAATCAAAACAAAATCTTCTGTCAAATCAATTCAAAACTAAGACTTTCATGCTAACACCTCCTCAGTGGAACGACAACTATACTATATTACAACCTCTGTGTTTAAACTTGGCACATCCATTCCATTGAGTCCACATTATACAAACTTGATTCTCTTTCCTTGAACTCTTCATTCCTTTATATGAAAATAATATATCATAATGAGATTATGATGATGGGATTATGAGATATATCCTAGAGTGAATTTGAAATTTATGAAGGGATAAATAAATGACATAGCATGGATTATAAATAGATGAATTAGAGAAAATATAATATGAAATAATGTTAGATGATGAGGTTGAGCACTCTCTTGCACAAAGAGGTGCATATTGATACTGATAAATTTTGTTGTGTGTCATTGTGTGTGATGCAAGCATGGTCTTGTATGTGTGGTATGAAATATGAAATTGAAAATGTTGTAAATTCCACACAAATATATATATATATATATATATATATACTTATAAAGGTATACATGAGACAATGGTAATGAATAATGAGATGAGAATCCATTAAATGAAAGTGTGATGATATTGATGAATATTGTGTGTTATTATGATGCCATTATGGTTGATTGCAAGTATTGACTTGCGTGTATGATGTGAAATATTTGTGAAATATGTTGAGATGAAAATGCTACATTAAAACTTGAAAACAATGACTAAGAAACCAACAATGTTGAAATCCACTAAGGTGTATGGTGGTGTTGGTGATCATGATGATGATGTTTGATGAGAGGCATTTAGGATGCACAGAGTGAGAATGCATTTGAATGGCATTGTATTGCATCCATGGCATATCATAGCTGCCGGTGTTGGAATATTAGGGGATTCCCCCGGTTGGCCCAGTGGGAGGGCGGCTCAGTGCACGAGCATTTTTGTTGTTTCCCCTGTGACTCAGTGTGTAAGTCACGAAGCTGCCCATGCTGAGCTACGGGGAGCTGTATGTGGTTGACCCTTGTGGGGGGTGGCTCTTGAGGAGCAGGTGTCCCCGGTGGTCCTTTGGATCACAGCTGCCATGTTGAGAATCATGGTTGGCCCGCAACATCATATGTTGAATATGTTGTATACCGCAGTCATGGCGAAAATGACCAGGTGTTGCAAAATGGGCGATACGGTTTGGTACCAGTAAAAATATGGTAAATATACATGCATTATGATATATATGTACACATTTTACTACTGCAGTAGGGGCATGGTATGTGATCATGCTTGAACCCACAATTCGGTGTTTATTCCCACAGTCGGATCCGCATTTATTGTCTATTCCATTGTGCATATGCATTAGCCATAAGAGCATTTGCATATAGCATGGAGATATGTCAAAATATGATGATGATTGATGATGATTGAGTTGATGGTATGGTGTTGATGAGATGAGAAATTAATATACCAAAAGACCACATAAAAGTAATAAATGATATGAATATACGAAATGATATTGTATACGACGATATGTATGATATGGCCCAATGTAATGAAGGGCATATTTGTTTATGATTGATAATGATGATGTTAGCCCATGGTGGCTTTGATGAAAGACCAGAATGGTCTATATTGATGTGTTGGCCCATTATGGCGATGGGATAGATATATGTTGGCCCATTGTGGCGGTGTGATAGATGTGTGCTATGATTTGATGGATAAGTATGAAATATGTATATATTGTTGAATTAATAGACTATGATGATTGTTGATGTGTTTAGCAAAGCATACATGATGTTGATATGCATATGCACATAATATCATCATTTGAAATGTATAACTCACTCTCCCATGTGGTCTACTTTTTAGTATTGATGCAGGAAAACCATGGGATGAGGACGTTTATGAAGTAAAGCTTTTGGGAAGGTAAATAGTTGTAGAGGAATGCCTTGGCCGGCAGCATTGTAATTTAACGTGTTATGTATATGATGAATAGTAAGATGTTGTTAATTATTAATTTTGATGGACAAACTGTGAATATAAATATACACTTGGATGATGTACTAATAGTGATGATGATATATAAAATGAGGTTGGACCGGTTATGGTCGATTAGGAATATGGATATTGGAGATGTGCGTTGCATAACCATACAGATAGGTATATACATATATCTTAGGCATTGCATGTTTATATGATTATATAAAATGATGATGGTTGTATATTAGGCTTATGTTATGCCATTGCATGCTTGCCGAACCTTTTCTCATATCTTCATATATGGGACTAGGCGGGTGCCCGGTATACACATTCTTCTTCCGCTGTAAACTCTGTTATTTTGTATACCTTTATGGGCAAACTATCTATCGATCCAGTTATACGTTATTTAATCTCACTCTTTGGTTTCCTGTGATTCGGGTCTTGATGTGATCATGGTGGTGTCTTGGAAATAATTTCAAACACAAAAAATTTACTCATGTTTTTATTATTTAAGTATGACGATTACATCGGGATTCGAGTACAGAAAATCAGGGGTGTTATACTTAACATATTATCAACTTTATTAAAAGATATTTAGAATATTTATATATATAATATTTTATATATTTAAATAATTCTAAATTTTTAAAATTGCAGATAATCCCCTTCCTTCTTTCTTATCATTAACGTAACCATGTAGATTAAGGAATCCCTCTTGGTTCAAGTTGTTTGATGAGTCCCATGTTGGTGGAATAAAGAAGACGATTTTTGGCATGAGTCCTATGGCAGTTCGTATGCTTGCAGAAATACTTCAATTGCTCAAGAGTGCAATAACCCAACATCTGCCCAAGAAGCAAAAACAACCAATTAATGGCCTTTTCTTGTCCACAACAGGCCTCGCACTATTGTCTTGTCCACAATGCATGTATTTTGGCAAAATAGGTTGCTCCCAAACCCTTGGTGCCCTATCGTTCATCATGCCCTTGTTCCTCATAATGAACCTCAACAACTCCTTTAATTTCTCTTCTAAATTGAACCTCATCTCGAACTGCTTCTTGCATCTCTTACACTTCACCGCTCCCGTGATCACCGAAATCCCTATTTTCATTAGTTGTTGACAGTTATAAATGGTGGCCCTATGATCTGTGGCCCGTGGAAAAGGTGGAGGGACGGTTTCGCTCTTCAGACCTAGAGAAGAGCCATGTCGAGATCGACCAGAAACCGATGGTGTCGGTGCCGTAGGGAATGAAACAGGAGAATCATCTTCTTGGGTATTTAAATCAATAGTGACTTCAGCATGTTGTTGAGGTTTAGAAGGGGAAAGGGTGAAGAGGAAGGAAGTATGGAGTCTTTGTGAGGGAAAATAGAAGAGGGGGGCTACAACATCTAGGTTCTGAGGGTTTGAGAGTTAGGGGAAATTTTAGAAGAGGAAATGATAAGAAAGAAGGAAGGGGCTTATTTGTAATTTTAAAAATTTAGAATTATTTAAATATATAAAATATTATGTGTATAAATATTCCACATGTCTTTTAATAAGTAGACAACATGTTAAGGGTTCCAAAACCCTCAATTTCTTAAGGGTCTAGTAGAAACACACTTGATTAAATATATTTTTCTATTAGAAAGATCATGTATGTATCTTTCTCTATATGTAAGAGTGTGTGTAAAAAGAAAATTATTAAATTTTACTATTTGTGCTTTTTGTTCGTTTGAAAAACAAAACAAATACAAATATGATGATTTAACATCAAACAAAGTCTCACATTAGGATAAAAAGCCTGAAGTTAAAATTTATTCTCGTGGGTCAAAGTTTTCTACATTAAATTTGATGTGAGATATTAAACTTGATTTTTAAAATATTATTATTATTATTATTATTATTATTATTATTATTATTATTTATTAACAACATATGAATCTTAGAAAACATATGAATGCAGTCTTACGAATATTCTCTGATTTCACATGAATCTGGTGGTACCCAGTCAGAGATCAATCTTAGAAAACATCCCGACACATTCTAATTGATCAATCAGATCATCAATACACGATAATGGATACTTATTTTTGATAGTCAATTTGTTCAATTACCGATAATCAATACACAACTGCATGGAACCATCTTTCTTGCTCACAAGTAACACCAGAGCACCCCATGGTGAAACACTTTGACGAATAAATTGCTTGGCTAACAATTCATCAACTTGCTACTTCAATCCAGTTAACTCAACAGGAGACGTACATATGGTGCTTTAGAAACAGGTTCAGCACCAGGGGTAAGATTAATAGTAAATTCAATTTTCCTGTCATGGACGCAAACCAGAAACATCTTTTGTAAATTCACATACAATAGGCAACGCATATATCCGAGGAGCTCTTGCCTTCAGATATAACAAGAATCATGAACAACTAAGAAATACCACTAACAGAAAAGTTAAGAATAGGGATCCACCAAAAAGATAACTTTCTTCTGATGACAATCTACCATCACATGGTTGGAAGATAACCAATTCATGCCTAGAATTATATCAAGATCCTTAAGGGTAAATAGATCAAGTCAGTCATGAATTTCCTATCACCCAGGGTGAATCATACATCCCTACATACAGTAGCAGTCCACAGACTAATACCAGTTGGGGTAGAAACAATCAAAGTACTTCTCAAATCAGATACAGGAAATCTCAAATGCCTCATACAATCATTGGATATAAAGGAATGAGTAGCACAAGAATCAAAGATGACACTAAGAGAAAAACCATCAAGTAAACACACTTTACACTAAATCATTAGCCTGTTCAACATCAACACCAGAAATAACAAATATACGCCTAGGAGCAGTAGGCTGCTGGCTACTCCTAGCTTGAGCATCGCCTCTTCTATAAGGTTGGAATCCACGACCCTTTCCAGCTCGTCCACCACGGTTTCCACCATCATCACAACCAACAATAGTACCATGACCACTAGAAGTATTTGCCCTATCCGATTGAGGGCACTCGGGATGGGTATGGCTTTTCTGGCCACAATGATGACATATAACTTTAGGTCTTTGATTACAATTTCTAGCCAAGTGGTTACCACCATAATAAGAACACTCAACATGATATTGGCCACCACTACGACCACCAGAAGAAAAGGATCCTCCCCGATAACAATTTGAACCCCTCTGAGCCTACTTCTTAAACTTCTCCAATTGGGTCTTTAAACTTTTATCAATTTTTCTCTCGACCACTCTAGCCAATTGATCTTCCTCTAGGATTCTATACTTGTTTACCAAGGTAGGAAAGTTACGAATCTCCTGGTATCAAACAGCCTCCTTTAGTTCACACCTAAGCCTGCTTTCATACTTAACACATCTGGAGGACTCAGTTCCTTCATTTTGGAACGGAGGGTAAAATAAGCTCAACTCATTAAATTTGGTGGTGAATTCGCTAACAAACATAGTGCCTTGTTTCAATTCTATAAACTCCAACTCTTTCCGACTCTGAACATTTGCCGGAAAGAACTCCTCCAGAAAGTATTCCTAAAAATTCACCCAGATCAAATGCCTCCCAATGCTTATCATACGTTTTTGGCTTGCAACTACCAAGTTTCTGCTTCTTCAACAAGTTGGTAGGTGGCATATTCCACCTTCTGTGCCTTAGTGCACTCCAAAGACCAAAAAACACACTTCATTTCCTTTATCCATAGATAGGCACCCTCGGGGTTGTATCCCACCTGAAAGTAGAGGGCTTCCTTTTAAGAAATCTATCAAGACCGCCAGTACCGCAGCCTTACCTATCCAGCACACTAACCAATTGAACCAGTGCATTGGCCATAGGATCACCACTAGGCCTACAGCTTGCCATAAGTCAACCTAGACAAAGGACAAGGATACAGGACTTTAACATACCATAAGTATTAAGAAAATAACATAACATTAACCTTAGAATAAGGTAACTATATTGGTGAAGCTCACGGGATGTAATGCCATAACTTCTTGAAAATATCACTTACATATTTCATAAATGATATACACCATTACACATAACATAGTGCATCTAAGTACATCTAAGAAAATTTTAGTTTTACACCACTTAACAATCATCAATTTAAGAAATAAGTCTACATACTGGGTATACCCTTAATCAAAATGATTTAATTCCCATAAATACTAACAACATCCTGTCCTACTAGAGGAACCGCTCTGATACCACCTACGATATCCCTTTATTAATTTCACATGTTTAACCTGGGCTTTGGTAAAATCAGAATAAATTTTTCCTGTTTAGAACATCCCTGACAATAAGCGATGGAAACATAAAGGTTGCCTTAATTAAAATCCATAAAGTCCCTAAATCTGACACTAGTAATCGATTACACAAACATGGTAATCGATTACTTGTAAGCATGTTACGTAGGGAGAAAACATGGTCCTCTGGTAATCGATTATCAGCAGACCTGTTCTACAAAATTATGTAGAATTTCATCCGGAACCAACTTATGAACCCCCTAACTTATTCATTTTAACTCCAAATGACACCAAATTTTAACATAAGCATAATCATACTACTTATGGTCTATCAGAACTGACCACACTAAAAAATTCTAAGAAATTTAAAAGATATGTGACATAATGAATTTAAACCATTTCTAAGCTATATGAACAACCAATACCATTCTAAACATATTCAATTGGGACTAAAACACTTCAAGCCCATTTCACACATAGCATATAAGTTATGCAACTGGTCTAAAGGTTTTAAAACCTCAAAGATTCAAATATCACCTATCCAATTACTGAATTCCACCTATTTAGTATAATTAGCCATAGGTTCAACACTCTAAAACCTCTAACATCATCACTAAAATATATTCACCACCATAAACACATTACAAGAAGTGTTCTAGGCCTCACATCATTCATAATACCTTCCCATCATGACCATACCACATTTAAGTTCATAGGAAATCATTTCTAAGCTTCTAGTGAAGCATCAAATACCTATCAATTATTCACACACATATTCATCACATATCCCTACAATCATTATCACAATCCCAAACTCTATCAAATATACCAAGGATTTAAAATCATCAACATTCATATCTACACATGCATATATACTGATGGTTTAGAGTCTGACTTAGAAGGGGGGTTAAATAAGTTAGGGACTCTTTTGGTGGAATATTGAATGAGTAATCAAACTTTGCAAAGAAAACTTTTAAAAGAGAAGAGAAGGGAAATCAACACAGAATTGATACCAGTTTACTTCTAATGCAGATGCTACGTCCAGTCCCTTCTAACTTAAAGGATTTCCACTCTTGTAAATTCTCCTTTACAATCACAACACCAGACTAGTGCCACAAGTATTTTTGACTCTAGCCACTTCTAGCTTAAACTCAAGTATTTTTTCAATAAGTCACTTCTGGCTCAACCCAAGTATTCTTTTAAAAGCCTCTTCGGGCCACAAAGTGTTTCCTACACTCAAAGATGTTGGCAACACATCAGACTTTACAGATTATTTGAAAAAGATGGAAAATAACTTACTGAACTTAGTGTATGACAGATATACAATTGAGAGATTATAACACTAAGTTATAATGACATGAGACCAAGGTCTGTTAAAGACAGAACAAGAAAGAAAGGCCTCTGTCTAAAGAGAATGAATGAATTATAGAGAAGGATAATTTGACTTAAGAGATTTCTCAATAACTTCTTTTTTGTTTTTCTATGCCTCTCTCTTTGTTGAAATTCAATCTTCCGTAGTATAAATAGGTGTTGGAATAAGACCGTTGTTGATCCTTGAAAGGAGATATAGACATTGGAAATCTTGTGAAAGTGTTTGCCTTAAGCTTTTATTACCAGACTTTTGGTAATCAGAGAGGGATACAAGTCTGGTAGCAAAGTTTGACAGTGCTTTCATGAAAATGGTATCTTGTATTTCTTCAACAAATAAAGTTATTTATTTGCTTCATTTGATTATACAAAAAGCAGAAGTCAATGTTGTAATCTCCTGACTTTGAGTTGACACATATGTTATCTTTGATTTAGCTTTTTCTATTCATGCGTAGAGTTAGGTATGCTGACTTTGGCTGCTAAACTTTGTTTGTCTCTTGCCTTCTTTGATGATAAGCACACATATTTGATAAGAGCATAGAATCCAATGCAATATAGAATTAAGAATGTTGAAATTGAATCCTTAGAGGTAACATGTTTCTTTTAGTGCTCTATAAGTATGATTGTGTAAGATAAGCTTCTTCTATCAGACTTTTAAACATCATCTACATACTGAAATTTAGATTTTGACCATGAGGGCTCCCCCTTTGATTTATAACATGTGCATTATTTATCCTGAAACACTTGAATACACAAATTAGTTTCTTGATATACATACTTCATTTTCTAAATGGATTCTTGATGAATGTTATTAACAAATCCGAGGTCTGAAGATAAAACGAAGTCTGGGTCTGGTTTAGTAAAGTTCCATACTTCCTTTTCCAACCAGACTTTTCTTCAACATATACATATATACACCATAAGCCATCACAAGGCTCTACAAAAACATCATCATTTTTAACACAAGTTACAAAATATCCTTGTCATGGCATTATGACTCCACACTCCAAGTTCACCAGGTGACATCATCATCACCCTCCTAAAAATTCATTAAAACCCCAAGTAGAGAGGTGAGTACCACTTAAAGCAGTAAATAGAAGCACCACATGAGTTTGTAACTGATCCGGTCTCAATACCGGTATCCGATCTGCTATACATATCTCAACGTCTTTGATAAGACATCTACGTGTAACCGGTGTCATCGGTATACATCCGAACTGTAATTCCGTATCAGGCGTTCTCCCTATACCGGTTGTTCAGGATAACACCATGACATCGGATAATACACACGTCACTGTGCAAAAGACAAGGATTGTTGCTACAGGGATCAATCAATAATTCCCTGCACTACGAGCCAAATTCTGCTCACGGGAATGGTCAACTTGTTCCCTAATCCTAGTCTACATTCTCTATGCTCAATATAAAATAGCCACTTGACCCAATCATGCAGGTAAGTGCGCAATATAATAATGCTAATGGGAGTTGGTGGTTCCCCACCAACGAGTCCTCGTTAATCGAGCCAATCAGGTATATGAACTAACTTCATGATTGAAGTTATGGAGCTTCTTCTTCAGCTCTTTTACGACTGATTCCTCTCTGAATACATTCCTTACCTGGAATATAATCACTGACTTGAGCGTCGGAGAATCTTTGCAGGTGACACCACCATTCGCCCACTTCAACGCGTTAGGTCGGTGTGAAGGATCTCCAGAACGCCCAATCCGCTCACCTCATTCAAGGACAACGGATACCCACATCGGATACACATACATCCGGTCTACTAGACGGTATTGACATACTATTCGTGACTGGCTTGAGATCGGATCTCTTGACCCCGGTCCAGGACAGATCATTGGCACGCCCGGTGGGACACGATAAAGTTATTCCCATATCCTTTGACAGAGCAGGTAATCCACCATGGAAGGCGAAGCACAAGACTTCGTGGAGAATCAAGCTGAAGGCAGAACCAATCCTAACGCCTTCAGAAAACTCAACTTTGATTCTCATGGGGGCAGCTCAAAGAAGATAGTAACAGTGTCTGATCCTGATCCTCGTGATGAGTTGATCAAACAACTTCAGAGGGAACTCGCTGAATTGCGAAGAGAAAAAAGGCAAAGCGAGGATAAAGAGTCATCTCGCACGCGAAACACTCCCCACACAACTGATGGTGAAAAGTCCACCACTCTTCAGTACTCAAAGATCCCAACGTTTGAGGAGGGGGAACAAACTCGCGATTCTGAGGATGCAGCTTCCCGAAGGAAGAGAGATTCAACAACAGCACCCCCATTGTCTTACACTCTGAAGGTTCCTTTCTCAAGGAGACTTATGGGCATCAGCATCCCCAAGCACCTTCAAACCACTCAACCACTTTCCATTGGAAAGTATAATGGTGAAACTGATCCAACTAAGCACCTTGATGCTTATGTGTTTGAAGCCATGTACTTGGGGGCTGATGAAGACGTGATGTGCCGAATGTTCCCTCGAACATTGTCTGAGGAAGCCCTCGGGTGGTTTAAAGGCCTGCCTTCTGGATCCATAGATTCTTGGACGGAAATGGCAGCTGCCTTTGAAACCCACTTTGTCATCTCCAGAGACGTACCCAAGACGTCTCATACCTTGGCTCAGATTAAGCAAAGTGAAACTGAGGGCTTAAAAGATTTTTTGAAGAGGTTTTATAAGGAAGCAGCCCTGGTTCCTAACCTCACAGAATCTATCAAGTTGCATATCGTAATTGAGGCATTGCAGCCAGGATCAGCTTTCGCTCTTTCATTAGCAAAGAGCCCCCCAGCAACTTTTGAGGAGTTCAGGAAAAAAGCCTCAAAGTATGTGAGCATAGAGATGCACTTGGAGACAATGGCTGCAAAGAAAAAGCCACCAACACCATCTCCCCAAACCCAGAAGGGTAAGGAAAAGACGAGGTCAGAACGCATGGAGAGGCCATTCACCAATCCTAAGGTGGATAACCACCCTCCTCGACCTCGAGAAAGGCATGTCAATTCCTTCAGCCATTATGCACAGTTATCTGCCAGACCATCTCAGATTTTGAGAGAGGTCGGATGGCCAGTTTTCAGCACATATGGCATCAGGAGACCAGCCCCTATGAAAAGACCAGGAAATTCACGAAAGTACTGTGATTTTCATGAACAAAATGGTCATTCCACTGATGAATGCTAAGCTCTAAAGAACGCGGTTGAGACGCTAATTAGAGAAGGCAAATTGAAGCAATACCTGTTCAAAGAAAAATCCTTTGACAGGGCAGAACGGAATGAGAAAAGAGAAAGAGATCCCGACGATGGGGATGACAACAACCCCAGTCCGGTTCGAAAGTTCTCTGCTGCAGAGAAGCAAAAAGGTGTAATGACCGATAATGCAGCACAGAAAGACAGCATGCCCCAGCAACAACGTCAGGGCCGACGTTAAGTCATTGACATGATTGCTGGAGGGTTCGCTGGAGGAGGAACTTCAATTACAGCCCGAAAGAATCATCACAGAATGATTCTATCTGTGCAAGGGAAAGTCAAAGACAATCGCCCTTACAGAGGAGGAATTGAGGCTCCCATAATCTCTTTCTCTGACGAGGATTTTGGCCCAACCGTTCCTGGTGGTGACGATGCTGTAGTCATCACTGCTGTGATCGCCAACAAGGACGTCCGAAGAATCCTTGTTGACCAGGGAAGTTCCTGCGATGTTATTTTTTATAATTGCTTTGAAAGAATGGGTTTTAAAGACTCAGACTTACAGCCTTACACGCAGGAACTAACAGCTTTCAATGGCGCAAAGCAACTAACTAGAGGGTATCTTGATACCCTTATCTCGTTTGAAGGCGAGCCAGGAGCCAGGACGGTTAGGTCTCGGGTGCTAGTGATTGATGTCAAATCACCATTTAATGGCATCATAGGCCGTCCTACTCTGAATGCAATGGAGGCAGTTGTATCAACCCCACATCTCCTTATCAAGTTCATTGACAAGGATAATGCTGTGTCATCTATCCGGGGTGATCAAGAGATGGCTAGGTACTGCTACAACCTTAGCCTCAACATGACAAAGCTGGACGCCTCCAATAAAAAGAGGAAACTTAATGATGCTGGAACATCGGCTGGATCTGTAAGTCTTGTCGACCTGGATCCTAGAGCGGATTTGAACATTGATCCGTTCAACCCATCAAAGCCCACACCGGATGGAAGTTCCAGGGACATTGTCTTGGGAGATTCTCCAGAAAAGATCACCCATATCAATGACAAGCTAGATGCTGAAATAGAGCAGCGACTGCTGGCTCTCTTACAAGAGTTTAAAGACCTCTTTGCATGGACTGCAGCCGATATGCCAGGCATAGACCCTGAATTCTGCTGTCATAAACTTTCTGTCTATCCAGAAACGAAACCTGTGGCCCAAAAGAAAAGACGATTAGGCCCAGAGAAACAGAAGGCAGCTTGTCAGCAAACTGAGGAATTGCTGAAGGCCGGATTTATCAAGGAAATCCGATATTCCTCTTGGCTTTCGAATGTGGTGATGGTCCCTAAATCCAATGGTAAATGGAGAATGTGCATTGATTACGTGGACCTTAACCGCTGCTGTCCAAAAGATCCTTATCCTCTTCCTAATATAGATCGGATGGTGGACGATTCCTCTGGTTATCAATACCTGAGCTTCATGGACGCTTATTCTGGTTACAACCAAATTCCGATGTGCGAAGAGGATCAAGAGAAGACAGCTTTCATAAATGATCGTGGTGTCTTTTGCTATACAGTCATGCCCTTTGGCCTGAAAAACGCTGGGGCGACATATCAGCACATGATCAACAAGGTTTTCGAAGGTATGCACACCAAACTTGTTGAAGTATACATTGACGATATAATAGCAAAGACACCGGTTGGTGGCGATCATATTGAAGACCTGCGCCAAGTATTCACCCGTTTGAGACAATTTAACATGAGGCTGAACCCAATGAAGTGCACATTTGCTGTCCCTGCTGGGAAATTTTTGGGTTTCATGTTAACTCAACGTGGTATAGAAGCCAATCCAGGGAAGTGCCAAACGATTCTATACATGCAAAGTCCTAAGAATCTCAAAGAAGTCCAATCCCTGAATGGCAAGGTAGCAGCTTTGGCACGATTCATGCCGAAGATGGCTCACAGGTCGCTCCCCCTGTACAAAATACTGAAAAAGTCCAAGAAATTCGAGTGGGGACAGGAACAAGAAAAAGCTTTCCAAGAGCTTAAGGAGGTGTTGTCCAAACCTCCCATTCTCACAAAGCCTGACCCCAAAGACATACTCATTCTGTACTTGGCTATTTCAGATGAAGCTTTGGGCGTTGCCTTGATAAAAGAAACTCCTGATGGACAAAGACCGGTCTATTTCACTAGCAAGACCTTGCAAGGTGCTGAGATCCGGTATCAGAAAATTGAAAAGGCCGCCCTCGCTGTTGTTTGGGCCTCACGACGGTTGCGTCCGTACTTTCACGCCCATCCAATCATAGTGAGAACGGATTTGCCACTCCGTTCTGTCTTAATCAAGCCCGATCTTGCTGGGAGGATGATCAAATGGTCTATTGAACTCTCCGAGTTTGATATATCCTACGAACCCCGCAGCGCTATTAAAGCTCAAGTCCTGGCTGACTTTATTGTGGAAATGACAGGGACTGATCCGGATTACCCTCGAGTCCATTGGACCATATACGTTGATGGTTCATCAAACCAAAGAGGCTCTGGAGCAGGTGTAGTTCTCGAAAGTGATGACGGAGTACACCTGGAGATCTCCCTTCGTTTCAATTTTAAAACATCCAACAACCAGGCTGAGTACGAAGCTTGCTTGGCCGGGCTAAGAGCTGCAATTGACATCGGAGCTTCTGAGGCGACACTCTGTAGCGATTCACAGCTGGTGATTTCGCAGATCTTAGGAGATTATCAAGCTCGCGAACCTCAACTCCAATTATACTTGAACTGTGTCAAGGAGTTGACTGAGAAATTCTCAAAGGTGGAGTTCAAACATGTTCCACGTGAAGAGAATACGAGAGCGGATATACTCTCCAGGTTAGCAAGCACTAAACGACCGGGTAGCACCACTACTCTGGTTCAAAGCACGCTAACGTCGCCCAGCATCCCTCTTTTCCCTTCTCTAAACGCCATAATGACTGACTCCCTTTACGGAGATACATGGATGGCTCCTTACATCCGTTATTTGGCTGATGGACAGCTACCCACAGATGAGAAGGAAAAGACGAGGTTAAGGAGAGAATTACCGTATTTCACCATGATTGATGGTAATCTCTACAGAAGGGCACTCTCTGTGCCCTATTTAATTTGTCTCAAAGAGGATGAGGTGCAAGGTGTAATGAAGGAAGTGCATGGAGGACAGAGTGGACACCACGCCGGAGGAAGAAGCTTAATGCGAAAAATCCTCAGAGCTGGATACTGGTGGCCCACAATGAAGCAAGACTCCATTGACTTCGTCAAAAAATGCGACGCTTGCCAAAAATTCTCTAACCTACACCACACACCGGCGGAAGAACTCTTCACATCCGCTGTTCCATGGCCTTTCTACCAATGGGGATTGGATATTCTGGGCCCCTTTCCAACTGCTCCTGGGGGCATCAAATATCTCATTGTAGGGGTCGATTATTTCACTAAGTGGATAGAAGCAGAGTCGGTGGTGCATATTACTTCAGCCCGAACTCGTCGTTTCATGTATGAAAACATCATAACACGGTTCGGGGTCCCAGCACGGATTGTCACAGACAATGGCACCCAGTTCACGGATAGAAAATTCACAGATTTGCTTGAAGGGTTAGGAATAACCCAAATATTCTCATCCGTCGAACATCCCCAAACTAATGGTCAAGCTGAAGTGGCCAACAGGGAGGTGCTTAAAGGACTAAAGAAGCGCCTTGGTGAAGCCAAGGGCGGATGGACAGACCAGCTGTGTCATGTCCTATGGGCATATCGGACAACGCCTCATTCATCCACCAATGAATCCCCATATCGCCTAACATACGGGGTCGAGGCAATGATACCTGTGGAACTGCAAATTGCTTCCACAAGAGTTAAGTACTTCTCTGAAGAAACCAACAACGCTAACTTGGCATCTGAAATGGATGTCATACAAGAACTCAGAGAAGACGCTTTCATCAGAGATCAAGCCATCAAAGCCAAAGTTGCTCTCCGGTATAACAAACGAGTCCAATCAAGGACTTTCAACGTTGGAGATTTGGTTTTGAGGAAAGCAAGTATAGGGAACAAATTCGCCCATCAAGGCAAACTAGCCCCAAACTGGGAAGGCCCATACAGGGTATCCGAGGTCACTGGCAAAGGCTCTTATCGCCTTGAAAACCTTGATGGCACTCCAATCCGAAACAAATGGAACACCCAAAACTTGCGCATCTACTATAGCTAGCTGTTTCTACACTCTCCTATCCTTATCTTGGATTGAATACTGGAGAATTTATTTTCACAGCTACGCTCTCCTTGTAATTCTTATTTTTGATTTAATAAGAATCTCTCATAACAATTTAACTCTTTCGAGTTTTTCTTATGTTGTGATTTTCAGTTTATCCGGTGTACAAAAGCATATTCAGGACGGATGATCTCAGCTACTTATTCTGTAGTTGACGATGTAACTCTTCGAATATGCGCAACGCACAAGAACATACTCAGGACGGATGATCTCAATTACCCATTCTGTAATTGACGATGTAACTCCTCGAGTGTGTAAATATTGAAGGCCCAGATTGTAGGATTAAACCGAACTCTGGGTACGGTTAGTAAGTTTGGCTGAACACCGGTGAAGGCTCAGATTGTAGGATTAAACCGAACTCTGAGTACGACTAGTAGGATTAACCGAACGTCGGTGAAGACCTGAGTTGTAGGATTAAACCGAACCTCAGGATATGGGTTGTAGGGCTGGCACTTTTTTAAGGCCACAAACCGAACCCCATTCAGAGATTACATGGGTTGTAGGGCTGGTCCTTCTTCAAGGCCACAAACCGAACCCCATTCGAAGACTACATGGGTTGTAGGGCTGGTCCTCTTTCGAGGCCACAAACCGAACCCCATGCGAAGGCTTGGGCGCAGTAAGCTGGTTCTTCTTCAAGACCACGCTGAACCCCAAGTGACGGGCGCAGTAGGTTCAGGATTAACCCTGATCTGAACCCCGTATCGAAGGCTCGGATTGTAGGATTAAACCGAACTCTGAGTACGACTAGTAGGATTAACCGAACGTCGGTGAAGAATCGTCATTGGGTAAAACCAAAGACCAATTGAAGAACGGCTAGTAGGATTCAACCGAACACCAAATATGACATGGACAGTAGGATCAAACCGAACTCCAAACACAACAAGTAAGTTATACTGAACTCCAAATTAATACTCTCGTGAAGTTCTTTATTTGGGAGTTTTATAGCTTATAATTCTGAGTCATCAATTCTTCAATTGAGATCTGACTCATAAACTCCGACACAAACAATTCACTCAGGTACGCCACAATCTAAGGCATTTTCACCCGAAATTCCTCAGTCGGAAATATTTGAATAGGAATTTCTATTTTAAATCCTCACTCTCAAGATCTCTCACGTGAAAATCTCACTCAGAGTTTATTCAAAGTGATAATCACCAAATGATACTGGGGGACAACATCAACGGTTTAACGAATAATTTAAGGAATGAACTCTCGTCTAAACGATCTCACAATCATTCCCCTTAAGCCGTTCTTGAGGCACTAATGTGTTCCCTCACAAGCGGTGGTTTTATTATGAAATTCATTTCGCATGTATATGTCCGGTATGGAGATTTTGTTTTACAATCCGATCTTCATTACTTAAATCCGGAATAATACAATACACATGCAGTCCCTCTATTAAAGTTGTTTTTCACTAAACAAGAATGGAGGTAAAAAACTCTTTTATTGATTCAATAAGAATTACAATTCGTGTAATAATCCGGAGCTGATCCCGGAACACAGCGAATTCGAATCAATAAAACGAAAAAGGAAATAAGGAAGGCGCTACTCTTTTTGGCTTGAGTCTCCCTTCTTCCCTTTGCCTTTGTCTCCGGTCTTGCCTCCTTCAATGCGAGAGCTTGATCCTGTACTTTTGGGCTTCAGGAGGGAAGGTCCCATTGATTGACCTTTAGGTAAAGGAGCAAACTTATAAGGACTGTTAGGCGGACTCTCATGACGATTGTCAACGACAGCCACCAGTTTCCCTTGGTGAAACTCATAGAACGGATCAATACCGTTCAAATTAATTGACACCTTGGGATTCCGGTATAGCACTTGACGAACTGCCAACCCGAAAGCCTCCTTGACTGCTTGGTCACACATGTTTACAGCATCGTCCAAGTCTGCTTTCAGGGTCTTGACCTCGCCATTCGAATCCGCCAGCTTTAATAGCAGCTCCTTTTCCTTACGTGTCCAATCATCCACTCCTAGAGAATGGACGACCTTAGCCTCCTTCAACCCCTCTTCCAGCTTTGAAGAGCGTTCCTTCTCCGTGCAGAGATGAGCATTGAGGTCAGCATTGATTTTCTTCTGATCAGAAACTTGACCCTCTAGCTCCTTGGCAAGATTTTTCAGTTTGGCAATTTCTTCATCCTTCTTCTGAGTTTCTTCTTTGGAAGTTTTTAATTTTCCTTCTAATTGGAGGATGATTGCCTTGTCCTTGCCAACCACTGAGGTGAGCCTCTCGTTTTCTTCTGTGAGCTCGCGAACCGACTTGAGGAGCTCGGATAACTCAGCCAAGTGCTTCTGTCCGTCGTCGCAAGCTCTGATCATTTCTTCACTCTTCAACGAGGGTTTCACCTTGGGTGAGGATTCGGGAACGCCCTCAGGAACGGAGCTCTCATACACCGGATGTTGAACAAGACCGGAACTATCTTCAAGAGGGCAAGAGGCTTTGGGCGCGAAATAAGTCGTTATTGGCTTCGCCCCATATGTTATAACACCACTCGGAGTATCCGGAATAGACCCTTCCGCTCTCTTTTCCTTAGCAGGCCCTGGCTCAGCAGCCCCTCTTGAAGTTTTTGGCTTTTTGGGCGAGGATTGACGGTCTGAGGTCTTCGAAGGATCACGCTTTGTCCTCTTCTTTTTCTCGACCACCTTCTCAGATCCGCCCTCGATCAGAGGAATATCGTCACCAGCAGATGAAGTTAATATTATTGTCTCAGCAGTGGCCTTCTTAGAATTCCGCTTTGCCTGAATGTCATTTTCAGCCGCAACGGAAGTCTCTCTGGCCTTGAGTCCTTTTAGCCTATTCATCTTTGGTGACTCGCCCTGAATTTCACCTGCACAATCAAAAGACACAATCAGGGACGTAAAATTTTCAAGGCAAATGACATAATAACCCATGAAGAATGGCAGGGAAATTACGTAAATACTCCTCGCGAGTAGACTTTGATCCTAATAAACGCCTGCAGGAGAAAAATTGGTGTGAGGCTGTGTAGGACTGCAGAGCCGAAAGAACAGAGATCGAAGTTGGGCTCAGTTCGTCCTCCTCGGTATAGTACGCTTGGGAGGTCAACAAAAAATGTTCGTGCGTCCAAGTCACTGGGAATTTTGGAATCCCATCTTCAGTTAACCAAAAAATTGATTCATTCGGATGGACGCTAATCTTCGTGAAATAGGACTTGAATGAACGCTCATCAACTTTGGCGGAGTCAGTGTACGCCTCGAAGTTGATGATCTTGGAGATAGTCCGGAGGGATATCAAGCTCACTCCTCCTTTCTCCTTATTCGCACGACGGACCACTTGAGTGAAGTAGAAAAGCATGGCCACCGTCGGTTTAAAGTTGAAGTGCTCCCCAAGCACTTCAAGAGAGCGGACCAATCCCCATCCATTAGGGTGAAGTTGCGAGGGGGCGCAGTCCAAGAATCTCAGGACTCCCATCTCAAACTTCGTCAAGGGGAAACGCACACCCAAGTTCAGAAATAGAAAATCATACATGAACAAGGACCTCTCGTCCGGTGTGTGGCATATCCGTACCGATGGAAGGGGAGCGAATACATTAAAACACCATTTGTATTTGTCCTTCTTCCAAACGGTAAACCACGGCTCCAGCTCCCCTTCATCCTCCCGAGCGTGGACGGACGGCGTCTCACGAAATTCCTCAGCCACCCAGCTGAATGAGCGTTTCTGTTGGAATTTCACCCAGTCTATCCGGTGTGCAACCACATTGCAGAGGCCGGATTGGGTCTTCAAGATATACTTCTCGGAAGGGGATTCCCCTTCAGACGATTTTCTCCCAGTGGTTTTCTTTGTCACCATTGTGAAAGCTTTGATGCTGCGATAAAATTTCACATCATCAGAGAGATACAAATCCCCACTTTCGACACTCTCACTGGAGGAGGAAGACTCTGAAGAGGGTATAATCACCCTTCGCCTTTGATATTGCGACTCCTCCCCCCCTGTATACTGTGGCCTCGATTGGAAGATCACTGGGATCCTCCCACCACGAACATTAGGGTTTTGAGCCAAAGCCCTTCCTCCTCTTCCTCTAGGGCTAACGCCACTGAAGCTAACACCCTTCCTAGCCATTCTCAAATATTGAAAAGAGATGCAAAAAACGAAGGGAAAGTGGTTACCTAAGGATAGTGAATTGAAATTCACAGAGGCGGACACGAAGAACTTCTTGGGACTTTTGCAGAGGTTCGTCGAGGAAGCAAGAAGAAATGGTAACTGAGATTGCCAAATATGCCTGTATCAGGGCACAAAAATTTTTCAAATACTCACTAAACACAATCTATCGTTTACCCCCAAACGACTCCCCGTTTAGTGGACCAAAATTGTCGTTTAGTACCTCATGGCGCGAAAATGCCATCATTTTGTCACAGAGCCATCGAAATGGGCCTATTAAAACCAAATATTAGGCCCAACAAAACTATGCGTGACAGTTACTAAGACATGCGCACTTAATGCAATAATGGCGCGCCCACGTGAATTAAGGCATTAAATGTCCAATCATTAGAAACGTGGCCACCATTACCCGAATACCAAGGGTTGCGAAATTCGATAAACTTCTGATATTTCCATTGTGGAATCCGCCCTTAAAATTTCATCACTACGGAACATGGTTCCCAGAACGGATATTTACACTTCGGTGCAAATCCGAAATCCAGACGTACTATGATCAATATAGCTCATATGAGCAAGTCAACTGCTTCCTCACATCAGCTAGGGGGCTAGTAGAGGTAAGACTCGGATTTCGGATGAAGCGAAAATTGGAAATTGAATCCGCACTCCCTTGATTGGAAAGATTCACCAGGACGGATGATCTCAATCACTTATTCAGTGATTCGATGATGTAACTCCTGGTACGAAGAGCTCCAATAATCACACCAGGACGGATGATCTCAATCACTTATTCAGTGATTCGATGATGTAACTCCTGGTACGAAGAGCTCCACTAATCATTCCAGGACGGATGATCTCAATCACATATTTTGCGATTCGATGGTGTAACTCCTGGTGTGAATCATTCCAGGACGGATGATCCCAATCACCTATAAAGTGATTCGACGATGCAACTCCTGGTATGAACAATTCTCATCATCATACTTACGATGAAAGTATTCACTCAATCCGTACTCCTACGATTGAAAAATGTCTCCAGGATGGATTATCTAAATCACTTAATCTGTGATCTGACGATGTAACTCTTGACGATGTGTACTTTTCCAGAACGGATAACCTCAGTCACCCATTATGTGATCTGACGATGTAACTCCTAACGCGGTGTACCTGCCCAGGACGGATGATCTCAATCACCCATGCTGTGATCTGACGATGTAACTCCTGGCGCCATACACACCCAAAGGACGGATGATCTCAATCACCTAATATGCGACCTGATGATGTAGTTCCTGGTATCGTACACATCCCCAAGACGGATGATCTCAATCACTTATGAAGTGATTTAATGATAAAACACCTGGCATGATCAATACTCATAACCATCTTTATGATGGAAAATTCCGAAAGTCAATCCGCACTTTCGCTTTCTAGTGGTATTCTCCCAGGACGGATACTCTTTATCACCTATTCTGTGATACAACGACGTAACTCCTGGTGTAGAAAAAACTCCCATCATCATCCTTGCAGTTCCTTGCAGTTCCCTAAACTTGGAACACCACTTCCTTGCAGTTCCCTAAACTTGGAACAATATTATCATCTCCTGTAAGAATATTACGGATTAGAAGCAGTCATCCGTCCTGTTACACTACTTTGCTAAACAACGGATCGACCCATCTTTCCCCAAAAGAATTAAGGATCATGCCCTGGAGACAGGCACCTTCTTCTTAATACACACTTGGGGACATGTATATATTTATCCTTTCTAAATTTTATTTGTTGTTTAATCTTCCGAGGCTATTATTTCAATCCGGCCTTAAGATTAATTATACAGAACGGATTAGAAACGATTTAAATATACATGAAACGACAAGACAAATTTCTTCAACCAAAATTCATTCATTGAAATGAAATTACATACAATAGTTCAAAATCCGGAGTTGATCCCGGTACACAACTATACATGTAAATGAAAACAAAATTACGGAGGAGGAATCTGTTCTTCAGTTTTTTGCGCCTCCTCAGCACAAGGCTCTTGTCCCCCTTCCTTTGGAACCTCCGCAGGAGTCTCACCTCCAGGAGCCTCAGCCCTTTCTTCAGAAGAGGGAACCTCGGGCACAGGAAAGACGTAATCAGGTCCCATAGATTGACCCTCAGGAAGAGGAGCCAAACCATACAAGGACGTCGGTGGATCCTCGTGACGACCATCCACCACTGCGACTAACTTTCCCCCATGGAATTCATAGTACGGATCCATTCCATAAAGGTTAAGTTTCGCAGTGGGGTTGCGGTAGAAGACTTGGCGTATGGCTAGGCCGAAGGACTCTTCAACAGCCCAGCTGCATATGTCAACAGCTTCTTCTCTCTCAGCTTTCGCTGTAGCCAATTCTCCCCGCAACTTGGACAGCTCCTCACTAGACACCTCGAACTCCGCATTCCTAGCCTTCAGTCCCTCTATCTCAAGAAGGAGCTTCTTCTCCCTTTGAGACCACTCCTCAGCATCAGCTTTATGTTTATCCTGGCTGCTACGGAGTTCTTCCTCCTTCTCTGCCACCTTGCCTTCCAAGTTTTTAAGATCGCCTTTGAGCTTGAGATTCTCTTTAGTTACGAGATCCCCAAACTCCTTAGACTTGTTAAGACGATCTTCCATTAACTTCATGGCGGCTTTGTCCTTGTCTGAGGAAAGGTTGAGCTCTTCTAATTTTTCACTTAGCTCCTCAACCTTGTCGACGTTCTTAGCCAACTCGCTGACGGAAGATAGCAATCCAGCAAGTTCGGCTAGCTGCCACCTTCCGGCCTCACACGCTTCTTCAATTTCTTTAACACTAAGCGTAGGCCGGAGTTTGTACATCGGTGGTGGAAGAGTGGCAGGAGTAGAACCTTCGTAGGAGAGGAAGGGGGTGAGAAACGAGGTCGTTGGGAAGGAGGTCGGATTTGACCCAGAAGCCCCAGCAGCAGTTTCTTTATTAAGACTAGAGGGAGCACCAACTGCTTCTGAGGTTTCAACAAGCTTACCCTCCGAAGTTTTGCGCTTTTTGGACGGGCCTCCCACTGAGTCATTCTTGATTTTTCTTCTCCTCTCAGAAACTGGAGGATGACCCGTGGATTCATCAGCGGCAGAAGAACCGCCCTCAACCAACGGAACGTCCCCTTCAGCATCCGAGGTCAGTATTATTAACTCAGGACGATCCTTGGTTGAGGGCCTGGGCTTCACTTCATTCTCACGGGAAACGGATTTACCAGCCGCCTTGAATTTCTTCAATTTGTCCATTTCTGGAGTTTCCTGTTCTATTTCACCTACATGAACAAACACAAGATGTCAGCAACTATAAATATTCTATATATATTTGGTAAAGGAGGAAAGATGAAATAAAACGAGAAGTACGCAAATATTCCTCCCGGACTCCGCTTGAGCTACTTAGCAAACGCCTACACGAGAAGACGTGACGACCTGTAGTATGCGATTCAAGTGCGAACAACACTCTCGACGTCTCTCGAGACAGATCGGATTGATCAGTGTAGTACGCGTGTGAGCTCAAGAGGAAATGTTCGTGTGTCCAACTCAGGGGAAATTTGTCAACATCCTCTTCGTCCTTCCAAAATTTCGGTTTGCCCTTCTTAATGGAGATGCGAGTGAAGTAGGTCTTAAACGACTTCCCATCAACCTTGGCCGAATCAGTATAAGACTCAAAGTTCACAAAAGAACAGAGAGTCCGGAGTGTCACCAGACCAACTCCGCCCTGCTTATTCGCCCTTCGAACTACCTGAGTGTAGTAGAACAGCATCGCTACAGTTGGCGTGAAATTGAAGTGCTCCCCAAGCACTTCGAGAGCTCGGATGAGGCCCCAACCGTTGGGATGAAGTTGGGAGGGTGCACAGTTCAAAAACCTCAAAACACCCATCTGGAGTTCGGTTAATGGGAAGCGGACACCCAAATAATGAAAGATGAAGTCGTACATGTACACTGAACGATCGTTGGGGACGACATGACATATCCGCTCTGTCGGAAGTGGTGCGTAAACCCTATACCACTTTTTTGTCTCTTCATCCGTACTCAGCGTGAACCTCGGTTGAATTTGAGATCCCTCCTCATCCGCATGACGAGAGGCCAAGTCCTTAAATTCGCTGGACACCCAACAGAAAGGCCATTTAGCCTGAACCTCCTCCCAATTCAGCCTCGAAGCAACTACGCTGAAGAGACCTTCAGCTGTCTTCGAAATGGCACTATCTCCAGAAGATCCTTCTCCAGTTGCCATTGGAAATATCTAGACCGAACTCCTTAATCTATGATAAGAAATAAAATGTCGTCAGAAAGTTGCAATCATTACTCACTGCATTTTAAAAGCAATTACAATCAGAGGGCGACTCTGAGAAGGGAAAGGTCACTTCCCGCAGTGAGTAAGATCCCCTTTCTGAGCGACGCGGTTCAGTCTTAGGAAGAATCACAAGGATTCTTCCCCACAACTATTAGGGTTGAGGGAAACTGATTCCCCCCCCTTTTTGATGAAGCCTACTTTCTATAACTATGAGTAGCAAGTCAAAGCGAAACTAAAGCGACAAGGAAAAGATAGTTACCTCAGATGACAGTGATAAATTTGAGGAACGAAGAAACCCTCGCAATGTAGGTAATAAACTTCCTTGCAAAATTTCTGCAGAGTTTCGTTGAGAAAGCAAAAGCAAGTGGAACCCAGAATCCACTAAGTATTCCTTTTATAGGAAACAAAGAGGACCGGTTACCTCCTCTTGAAGTTGTGTCGTTCTCGATAAAACGCACCTGTTCACAAGCGAAACGACACAACCGTTCCAAATTCTTGGGCGCCAAAACGATAGCAACTCAGCAAAGGGCTATCCACTGGGCCCAAAAGTTTTGAAAACTTCAGGCCCATTAAACCCAAAACGACGGTTAATGAGATTTTCATCTCAGACGCAATAATTGCCTGCCCACGTGATTAAAAGCATTAATGTCTAATCATGCAACGCAATTTACGCTTTACAGCCGTTACACAAACTTCAAGAGCTTTCAATTCCAATAAACTCTTGAAATTCTCACGCAACGAATCTTTGTCTGAATCCGTTGTGACAGTACCGAAAGGTCTTTTCTATTAAATTCAGAGCGGTTCTTTACGAATGACAACAGATGCTAGGGAACTGTTACACACGTAAGCTTACCGATATTAAGACCTCTCGCAGGTTGAGTAGCTTATGTGAACAACTATTCAGTCCCTCACACAAGCTAGGGGACATATGATCCGGTCTCAATACCGGTATCCGATCTGCTATACATATCTCAACGTCTTTGATAAGACATCTACGTGTAACCGGTGTCATCGGTATACATCCGAACTGTAATTCCGTATCAGGCGTTCTCCCTATACCGGTTGTTCAGGATAACACCATGACATCGGATAATACACACGTCACTGTGCAAAAGACAAGGATTGTTGCTACAGGGATCAATCAATAATTCCCTGCACTACAAGCCAAATTCTGCTCACGGGAATGGTCAACTTGTTCCCTAATCCTAGTCTACATTCTCTATGCTCAATATAAAATAGCCACTTGACCCAATCATGCAGGTAAGTGCGCAATATAATAATGCTAATGGGAGTTGGTGGTTCCCCACCAACGAGTCCTCGTTAATCGAGCCAATCAGGTATATGAACTAACTTCATGATTGAAGTTATGGAGCTTCTTCTTCAGCTCTTTTACGACTGATTCCTCTCTGAATACATTCCTTACCTGGAATATAATCACTGACTTGAGCGTCGGAGAATCTTTGCAGGTGACACCACCATTCGCCCACTTTAACGCGTTAGGTCGGTGTGAAGGATCTCCAGAACGCCCAATCCGCTCACCTCATTCAAGGACAACGGATACCCACATCGGATACACATACATCCGGTCTACTAGACGGTATTGACATACTATTCGTGACTGGCTTGAGATCGGATCTCTTGACCCCGGTCCAGGACAGATCAGTAACTAATCTCTACATTATAATAGATTATTCACCATAAGATTTTGAATAACTGTATTATATAATTAAGTCCACACATATGCTTGTATCAACTAAGCGTAAAAACTTTTCAATTGTAAATCCATATAATTATTTCAAACATCTTCATAATACTCCCAACATTCCATCCTCTAAACATATACAAAGGCTCTCAATGTGATGTCTAAATGTCATGGGCTTCAAAATATCATTCTTTCCAAATGCATAAAAACATACAATGCGGATCCGTCTTAGTCAATAGGCAAATCATAGTGCCAAGGATAACCCACTTAGTGAATCGTAGCACTATAAGCGAGGAGCATCTATGTAACCACCACACAGTGAATTGTAGCACTATAAGCGGTGGTACTTGAGAACTGCTCAGTGAATCGTAGCATTATAAGCGACAGTCTCATAGACAAATCATAGTATCGGGCGAATTGTAATGCTAATAAATGCATATGATGTCATGAGAAGTAATAATGCATATGATGAGAATCTTATCATATATAATTTCAATTCTAACATTATAGCCTAGCTCCACTAACTCCAGCATCTCACAAAACATAATCACCATGCATAAACATCAACTTAGTTAAATAAAGCAATCAACCATAATCTCATACATCACTAATTATATATAAAGTCATACCAATTGTCATTAACAATGGCAACTACACATAATTGATAATCATCATCAACACCATTTACAACTTTTAAAATCATCATCAAAGCTACCATGATTCAGTATAAACCATATTCAAAACCAAGACTACAATATCATTCCATTATATAGAGTACCAATATTTTTATCAATATTAGACATAAATCCAATCCTGAAATCAAATTTCCTATTTGCTACTCAAGTGGTATACCCTCTCATATGCATAACGTACCTCTTAGCGATTCGACTTTGCAAAACAAGTTTTCGACCGACTGAATCCTTAATTAAAGTTTCCTAGGATCATCAAAACCATCACTTTAACCATAATCCAAACTACCAATTCCTGAAACAATAACTAAACATCATTTTCATCATGATTTTGAATAACTAAATCTTACTAAAATGTACAAACAACACCGAACCACCTTGAAACACTTCTGATATAATTTTTTGCTTATCTGATAACTCCTAAAAATTCATAATAATTATTTTAATAACCCTAAGCTATGAAAACATGTATTTCAAAGTTGAAAACCCCATTTCGACTATTAGAGTTTCAAAAGGGATTAAAGTTTTTGTAATACCTTGCCATCAATCTTAACCCTTATATAGGTAAACTTGTCTTTTACTTCTTTTATCTAAAACTTAATTTGTAAAGCCCTGACCGCTTTTTAAGAATGATTGACTCTCTCCACAAACCAACACGAGACCTTTCCAGTGTGCTTTGTCCTCAATCACACACTTCCTAAGAACTTCCTAGGAGGTCACTCATCCCAGTATTTCTCTAAGTTAAGCACGCTTAACCTTGGAGTCCTTAAGTGATGGGGTACCGAAAAGGAAAATGCATTTGTAGGTATAGGTAGTACAAATTAATTCCTTTAAGCTATCCTCGACTATATAGCCTCACACCTGTATAGTCTTTGGATCCCTCTCATTCTGGTATGTATTCGGTTCATTCATGTGTCCCTCCCACTAGAAGCCTACCGAGAGCCGTTCATTATCCATTCTCATGCACTAGCAATCCCTCCCCACCCTCAATAGTACCGGGATGTCACATAAGTGAACTCCATCAGGCTAAGTTGGGTGCTTCTTATCCTTACAAAATCGGCTCTCAGATTGAGATTTGTCTTGTTACAGGTATCAGCTACGGGGCTGGGATCATTGACTCTTTTCTTCTTACTTATTCCATCCATATTTTCCAGTTGTAATGTCATGTTGTATGTTTCCCTTGTTGCCTTCTAGTCACCTCAAACACAAGAGGCTATATTGTCTTAGTCAACGAACTTCATCATCAAATGGTTAATGAAAACCATAATATTTAAGACATGTAACATTAGTCTACCAATGTGATATCCAAAAGAAAGAATTTGGACTTCAACATCCGAGATCTAGGATTTCCCTTCATTGTGATCCACACTTCTAAATATACATTGGCGTATGTTGTTATTCCATTCAATGCTACTAGACCTTGGCTATAGGCTATCAAATTGGCATCCTTCACACTCATTCTTTTGAAAGTTATATAGAAAAGGATGTCACAAGAACTCCCTTGATCAACAAGTAGCCTTTTGACCGTTACATCACAAATCACAACATTGATTACCATGGCATTATTGTGTGGCTAGTCTATATCACCAAAGTCCTCGCTCGTGAAAGTGATTGGTGATATGATAAGTCCAACTTCTTAGGGAGTTGATGTCCTCCTCTCAAGCTTGCCACTAACCTCAGGTGTTTCTTTTTGGACATAAGGGTGTTGCCTCATCCAATGAACCCTCCTATAATCGGCTCATCTATTTCTTAACATTTTCTTCCTCTTCCTCATACATCTCTGGGTTTTTTCCTCGCCTCCTACTACTTCCTGTTAGCCAAGGCCTCGATACTCAAGAGAGGGGTGAATTGAGTATTTCAAATTTTTACACGGAATCCCTTTGAAAATAGTTCTTAGTACACAAATGATACAATGTAGAAGAGGTAATAATTAAGAAGCACATATCATACTAAAGCACTTTGAGGTTAAGAGACAATATCCAAGAGTTAATTATGATAAACAAGGCAAGTTATTAGTTTAAGCACTTAGTATGTAATAATTAACTCCAACTCAATTTTAAGTTAATTAATTCAAGTGTTTAATTTAAGCAATTTTAACAAATTAATTTGGTATAAATATTTTATCAAGAAATTTAAATTCACAATAATAAAGGAGTTTAGGGAAAAGAGAATTTGCAAACTGATATAACGAGTTCCACCACCCCGGTGTACGTCTCGCCTTCAAGAAACCCACTTGAAGGATTCCACTATTGAGAATTTGAGATTACAAGCTTTGAGCAATTGCAGCTTCCTAGTGTTCCACACTCAAGAACCCAATCCTCCCAAGCAAAGAGCAACCCACCCAATCTCACAATATCTCAATAACCAAGGTTAAAACCCAACCTTAAAACTCTCAGAATTTTGGTGATAGTGTTTACAAGATAATTCTCAATAGAGTAGATACACAAATTTAAGCTCTCACAAAATAATAACTCTCAGAGAGAGGATATGTAAATTTAAGAGCACTCAAATATTTTTCTCTCTAAAACTCTCAAGGAGAATATGCAAAATTAAGGAAACAGAGAGCAATGCAATGAAAGAGAAGAGAAAGGAGTAGTCGGAGGAAATGCTTCTCTGCTTGAATTGGTGTTTTTTTTGTGTTGCTTCTCTTCGTTCTCTATTTTATAGCCAATTCCTTCAGATGCTTTGCATTAAAGAAATCTCCCACTAATCCTTAATTCATGCAATAGAAGACTTAATTCCATGTTTCATGTAATGGATTCTTTATTTGTGTGCTAATTCCATGATTTAAGGCTTGCTTTTCGTAGTGCTTCCATGTTTCATGCGATGTTGTTTCTCTTATTCAAATTTCAATATTCCAGTAACAATTTTTAACTAAATGAATGGATTCATTTTCACCATGAATAGATTCATTTAGTGCATTTTGATATTCAATAACATATGAATAGATTCATGATTGATTTGAATAGATTCAGACCTTCAATTGATGATTTTAAGCTTCTGGGCACGCATAAATCAATTCATGCGCATGTGAATTGATTCAGCCCTTTCAAAATCATATACTGGGCCAAATTAATTCGTATGAATCGATTCAGTAGGGGATGAATTGATTCATCCTCCTGATTCTCCACTTTTCACATACTTTTTCACCCTTTTTGGGATGCTTTGGCATATACCTTGGTTCCTTTGATCCTTGGGCACTTTGATGATCATTTTTCACTTGTTTTAGACCTTTTTAAATGCCTTAACATGTATCCTTGATGTTCATCAATCCTTATGTATTTAATTCTTGATTTCTTAACACGTATGAGCTTGATCTTGATGATGATTTAATTCATGTCATAGGATTGCCATTTATCATTCAATTCTAATTGCTCATTCATTTCTTTGCACTTCATCCTTGTTCTTTGATCATGTCATCTTTTTGTCAACCACATTTTCCCTTTGTGGTTCATCAAATACTGTATCATTCATCAAACATATTTGTTCCTTTTTCATGTGCATTCTTCATATTTGTGTTTGCTTTGCCTTTGTTAACATGCTTGTCATTATCAAAACCTTATCCAATTGCATTTCCTTCCTTTTGTAATTTCTTTTTTTAACTTCCAGGATTCTCACAGCCTTTTTGAAGGGCTGGTATAGTGATTAAAAAGGGTGATTTTTACATATTTTCTAAGCTTGCCATCTATCATATTTTCTTCTATGGCAGTCTTGAGTTGGAGACATCGTCTAGTGGAATGGTCGTTCACTTAATGGTACTCATAAAAGAAATGCTGGTCTTATGTTGGTTTTAGGGAAAAGATTTTTCCACACCGGTAGAATTGGCTAGCCCTAACGTTTTAAAGATTTGATATTAGCCCATGTTTAAAAGGGTATAATCTATAAACAAAACCCGTTCTTTTATTCTCTAGATCTGAAGAGTTGCTCTTTTATTGGTTTTTCTTTCTTTAACTTTTCTATTGTTAGGGTGGCAATGGACGATGTTGCTCCTAGTTCAAATACTTTGAAGCCTGAGCTCTAAAATCATCCATATACATTGATGGTCTCCTTGCCAAACACAAGGTAAAAGGTGAATATGGATGTATTATTTCTATGGTGATGTGCAACTTTGTGGCATTAGTTAGGCTAGGGACTAGGCTTGACTCCTTGTAAAATCTCTACAAAAATATTTAAGATGTTTTTTCTCTTTCAACTTGCTTAGGAGAGAGTGTGGGAGGTTTTGGGCATCTGTTTTAAGGATCGTCTTTCAAGGTCCTTGAAAACATTCTACAATCCACCAAATAACATCTCATTGGTGATGGCATCTAAATTCTTGTCAAGCTCTTTCTTCCCATCATATGCTGGTATCTGAAGTGGGTGTGGGCCATGATTGTAACATCCCTTTGTATATATGAGATAGCTACCTCAAGGTTGTCAAAGATTAGTTTTCCTTCCTTATAAAACTCCATCTTATATATACAAGTTACTTTAAAATTTTCCAAAAACACGAGAGTAGAATTTTGGTTTTGAGTATACGCTCCTTGTATCAAAAGAAATTATAAATAATAAGATATGTAATCAAGAGCTATAACTCTATGTCTAAATTCTAACACCTACCAATTTTCCGCTCTTATTATTTCTAATGCAACATGAGCCTCTACTAGACCTTATCTTCACAAACTTGTCTTTACCACCATAGGTATAGGTATTGAGAAGGCCATGTGAAACAACACCCATACCATAAGGTCATTACATACAGCTACACATGGCATCACACCCAAGTTTATGGCCTCACCAAAATTGAGATTTTATAAACTCTAGGCCATTGCCAGTTCTCATTTTAATTTAGAGAACAATCAAATTTAAGGGCATCACACCATAGCCATTTCAATCAATTTTTAATAAATGCAAATGACTTTCAAATCACATCAAGCTTTATCACCATATATCATAGCATTAGAACAACACTTGACATCTTTTTAAATTATCAACATAGTGCCACAACATGTCAAGAATAATTAATCCAACATTACAATTTTAATAACATACGTCAAGCTTTGTAATTTCATAAAATATTCATTTTAACTCAAAATATTATGAAAACTAAATGAGGGCATCTTCATACATATATTAACATTATATCCAAAAAACATAGCCAAACTTATTCAATAAGAATTTCAAATTGTGCTCACAAAATGCTTCCATAACCATTTTATTATCAAACATAAAACACTCAATCATAAACTTTAATTGACAACCTCGATCACTTCAAACACATTTACTAAAATATTTCTAGCACTCTTGATTAATCCAAATACAATTTAACATTAAACAGTCCAAAAATGCGACAAAGCACACCCAACCAACTATTAGAATTTATGGATAACTTAAATGCCTCGTACAATCTAATTTCATCAAGGCCAATTAACCTCACAACTTATTAAACATCTATCACTTCAAAACTTGACTCAACATTGTCACAACATATTAACTTTCGTCTCAAATATTTTAGAATCAAATTTTAATTGCAAGCATTCCTATGAATTAAAATGTTGCCTTAAAAAATTATCTAACATTCAACAAGCATAATCAAGCACTTGTAACATCCATAGGAATGTCAGTACATTAAAAAAACTAATTCTAACCTACCAGTTAGTCTCAGTATAATTAACATTATACTCCAACCTTAAAATCTTATAAAATATTTGTCTAAAATCAAAATATTATGAAACTAATCTGGTAATGACTTGACACATTTATCATCGATATACCATGGTCATAGTCGATTAATAGACATTTCATATGATCCTCACAAGATATTTTCATAAAATAATTTTATACAAAAAGTTATAACTTTCTGTCTAAAATTAATTTGGATAATCACAGATAATCTGGCCATGCTTGGAAATGTTAAACATAATTAAATATATTTTTCTAATACTCATTGTCAGTCTAACAACAAAATATATCAACCTATTCAATACAACAATAATTAAACATATACTCAGTTTACTATGTTTTAACATATGCTTGACTGGGATCGCTAAGATGATAATTCAAGTAACCTTAGAGTACAAACACTTTCCCTTTACCTAAGCATGGTTTGGCCAAGCAATGCTATTCCAGGAGGTCATTCTAATCTTTGATTCTTCATCTAATCAATTTCTAAAGCTCAAATAGACAATAAAAACATAGTTAAGAATAAAATCATTAACTTTTAAAGGTTTTGAAACTTCAAAGGTATACTCATTGCCCCTTAAACTTAAAAACTTCAACCAAAACGTAACCCAAATCATGTTTACAAAGAAACCTCAACTAGTCTTGAGGAGAAAAACTCAAAATGAGTAGTGTTTATTAAGGTGGTGGTTTCAGGTGGTAAAGGAGAAAAATGAAATAGGATATCTTTAAGGATCCATGAGCATTTTGTTGGTGAGATTGATTAAGGGGAGTAAGATTCACTTTTACATGTAAGGAATAGTGGAGAAACTAAAAACAAAGAAGTGCCCGGTGGTGTGTGGCTGACGAAATAAAATGATAAATGGAGAGAGGCATAGTACCTAGAAAGAAAGAAGAGTAAAATGGTTTGAAATTTTAATAAAGTGTGTGTAAAAAAAGAAAGGAAAATGTTGTTGTTGTTGTTGAGAGAGAGAAAGAGAAAGACATAGTGGAAAAGTACGGCTATGGGGTGTGGCACGTGGGTAGTGTGTCGTTATGAAAGGAAGAAAGAAGTTGGAATGTTAATATGTCTTGAATGTTAAAATGTTGAGACTTAAGTATATGTATGAGGTTGCAAGAGAAAAAGCTTAAGAGTGAAATAAAAAGTGTTGTATATTTGAGAAGAGAAATAAAGGAAATAGAGGAAGTAACAAGGGAAGAAGAGTGGACATTCATAATTAAAATATAAGAAAGTTTTTGTTTAGTATTTTTTAAAATTTTAAAGTGATTCATTTTAGAAAATAGTGATAATAAAATAAATTCTATTAATTCTAGAAACACTAAGTATAACATAAAGTTTCAAAATTTTATGTTAATAAGATTCCCTAGGTACCTTTTTGGTTTTTCTGGGAGTAGTAAAAATTTTTGTTTCATGAAAATTGAGTTTCTTGGGAAGCAAACTAGAAAGAAGTTCCAACCTAGTCACCGACATTTATTTACACTCATAAATGAAATAATTTATTCTGAACAACTTTATCAAAATTAAAAATATTAAAATATTTAAAATAAAGCATTTTAGTCATAGTGGACTCAAAACTCAAAGTTTGACCATTCATGTTTGTGCTTTAACGCCTAAGACCATGGTTGGCCACTAGGCTGTCTTCCCACCACTTAGCACTACACTAGTGAGAGGAAACATATAACCAACTCTTGGAACAAGTCCAACTCTTGGAACCAGATTTACCACAAAACTTTACCTCACTTTATAGAGCTAAACTAGAAATATCATTTGGAGATACCTTTGTATGCTCATAAACAATAAATGAGTCTTTTATCCTCGAGTTTAGCTTCCCATCCAGAGAAGTAACACATAAACACATACATATAAAACAAATCAAACTCAATCAATATGACACTTAGTAGAATTATACATTAGCACACTTAAGCATATAGAACAACTATATTCATGAGTTAAACATTCCTGACATTAAGAATACTTAAACACCAACAAACATATTGTCAAATGTCTGACTCATCTAGCTTTGGTGCTACTATTCTTTAAGATCTGAGTGGTTTGGTTAGGATTTGGTACTCTTGATCAAATGGCCTAAGCATTGCTCATTCATATTAATAAATTTCTTTCTTAATTAAAAATCACCTGACCAAACACTAGAATACTTAAATAGGTTCCATTTAGGCTCTAACCCTCAATAAGGTCTTTATCATAAAATGAATTGTTAAGAAAGGGTCCCAAATATATGTAGGGTTAGGATAACTTACTCTTCCATGAATTTATAAAACACTTGATTAAGCTCATAGTAAAACTAAATAGGTGAGCAAGTCAACCTTCCACAATTTCCATAGTTACATCAAGGTCAAAAGAATGTGGATCTCGACAATAGTGAAGAGTTCAAGGCTTCACCAGACACAACATAAAGCCAAGAATAACTTATGTAACTAGGAAACACATGAGCACTTATGAAAACAGACATCTAAATGGGGTGTTACAACTGTATCTGTCTAGGATATCAATATGCATAAGTTGTATCATGATTCCGGGTGAAGAAGAGTAGAATGTTTCCGAGTGAAAATTAGAGTACTTCCGAGGGAAGGTGAGAATGTTTCTGAGTAAAATGTGGCCAAGAGAGCTTCTTCCGAGTGAAGTAAGGATTGGGTATTTTTCCGAGTGAGGATATCCGAAGAAACTCTTACCGAGTGTAGGAGGTTAGATTATCCCCGAGAGAGCTGTGACCGAGCGAACCTTTCTGAGTGAAGAGTAGTAATGAGTCAAGTGTGGTATGCCCGAGTGAATGGAAGTTGAGTGTTTCCCGAGTGAAACCCTTTTGCCGAGTAAACCCTTTACCGAGTGAAACACCGATAAGAGTTCCCGTGTACGTTTTGTTCAGGCTTAATGTGTGGCATTCGCTCAAGCGAGTCAGCACTCGCTTAAGCGACTCACAGATTTCGCCTCAACACCTTGGGGTCTCGCTCAGGCGAGTGACCCCTGTCTTCTTCTTCTTCTTCTTCTTCTTCTTCTTCTTCTTCTTCTTCTTCTTCTTCTTCTTCTTCTTCTTCTTCTTCTTCTTCTTCTTCTTCTTCTTCTTCTTCTTCTTCTTCTCCTTCTTCTTCTTCTCTTGCTGTTTTAACTCCACTTTATTAAAAGAGATGTTCCCGATTGAACATTATTTGGTGTACGCTCTTATCATTATTTGAATATATTTAAGTAAATACTACTTTATTTCAAGACCGAGCTGAATCAATTCCGATCGGCTATTACTTTTAACATACCTTTACTAAAAGATTTAATTTCGATCGGTTTTGCTTACACTGAGTATGATTCTATTATTTAGAAGGTAACTAAAAGAAGTGAATATTATTTTACATCTTGGCCGAGTGGGCTGTTTATTAAGGAAAGTAAATATCATTTTATATTAAGATCTAAATTTTTATTAAACGCGAAAAATTTATTGTGCAAATAATCTGCCGTGTGAAAAGAAAAAGGTAAATTAACCTAGGATGTTACACTTTCACTAAAGTTGCTCAATCATAATGTCTCTAGGTCGGGATTGGTTGGTTGGAGGACGCATTTTGGGTAAACTCTAAGTGGTAGTTGGGTCGAGGTTGATTGAAAAGATGAGTACTTGTTATGCAAATCCTTATGAGCTACTAGGCATCCCGACGTTTGTTGCTTGGTTTTCGTGATCCATCTTGGATGTGAGAGCTGTTTAAAAAGAGAATTTACTCATGTTTGATAGAAGTTACAAAAAAACCCAAATAAGCAAGATTAACATGAATCTTTAAATGTGGAAAATTACATTTTCTAGATATCCACCTAACTAGGTGGGTAAAGAAACCTATAAATCATGAAACTCAGGGTAAAATGACATTGACTCATGCCTAACCTTACAACCTTGTTTAGTAAGTCTTTTTTATACCAAACATAAGAATAGGAAAAGATTGAACTTACCTAAAAAAGAAATAACTCATAAACAGATATGGAAATCTATTTACCAAAAAATAGATTCTTGTAAAAGCAATTAAAAAATCATACTCCCTCTGGTCTTGGTTATAAACGAATCAGAAAATTTTCACATAGATTAAGATAATTGACTAAAAGTTGTTATTTATATTAATATTATTAAATATTTAATTTATTTGTCTAAAGTACTTTTAATCTCATTTATTGTATAAAAAAATTAGTTACCTTAAAAATATATTCATGAAGAACATATATAGTATATAAGTATTTATTGATATCAAAATAAGATATTTTGATTACATTTAAAAAAAAATTTCTCAAAATTTTTTTATAATAAAAAAGAATTATCTCGAACCAAATATCAGCTAACGTTGGATAGTCCATAAGGAAAGGTGGGAACTCTACAACTTTTTTAATTTCCGTTGCAAGGGAACTCTACAATTTTTATTTTTTTTTGGATGTAGGGAACTCTACAAATGAACAGCGCAACTAAAATTTGGAGCCGGATATAGTTTGGGCGAATAATGAAACTATAGGGCCACTTTGGGCCAATCTTTATACTAAATGTGGGGTGTTGTTTTTAACACCTTCAAAATTTGTTATTTCATTTTTCTTTTAATTTTTGGACTGAAAACTCTGAAATTAATCTTTCGGGACAAAATTTCCAAAAGGGGAGGAGAGTGTAACACCCCTGTTCCTTGACAGAATAATCATTTTTTTTGTTGTTCTAAATTCACGCACAAAACCAGTGAGAAACACCTCCTTTCAATCAAACATTTGTTTCCCTTCTTCCTATATGGTTCTATCTTTGTTTCCATTCATGTGAAGCCCAAAAAGAAAAACTTATTTAATTTCAACAAAATAATTTATTTAATTTCTACTTGGGCTGCCATGGATCGCCCAATCCATAATGATGGCAAAATTAGGTTATGTTGTACTAGTCCATTTGGATGACTGAAAGTTAGGTTTATTGTCAGGAATTCTTTATGTGCTAGTCGTAGGTAACAAATTGTTCTCGTGTTTTATTTAACAATATACCTAAATCTCTTCTAATGGGTTTATCGAGTGTAGTAACAGCCTATCAAAATATAATTAATATGTTTTTTTCGTAAGTATTATTTTTGAATTTCTTGTTATACTTTTTATTTATTCGACGTTGTTTCGCTTTAATAATATAATATGTATTAGTATTTAACAATTAATATAAAAGTATAGTTGACAAATATATAATTAAGTTATTTCATTAAAAAATTTCGATGAAGACAATAGTTATAGAAGTTTTTTTAAAAATAATAGCAACGAAAAACACATACAAGTCTAATTTAATTATTTTTATTTATTTTTTTAAAATTTTAAATGCAAAATTCTATTTAAGCAATTCCACATGTTTAATGAAAAATATATAATTATAAAAAATATAATAAAAAATATTTTGAGATAGGGAACACATAGACACCAGGGGTCCGAAAAATAATAATAATGTTAAGTTAAATTATAATAAACTTTACCCAACTCATAAGGTATTTATAATCAAATTATATTTTAAGAATTTCATGAACATAATTATATATACATATATACGTTTTATATATATAGGTATATGTGTATATATCTTGTTAGCTATTAGAAAATAGGAAGTTATTTATAAATGAATAATCAGATTTAAAAGGAAAGGAAGATATGCTAATAAAGTGATTAGAAGAATATTTTATACGTTAACCAACCTACTCCGGATAAAACTAATACGGATACACTTCACCTGTTTTTACCAAAGTATAATGACTAGATAGATTTGTATGTGTGACTAACTAGTATGATGCTTGAATGTGTGTGTATTTCTAGATGAACTATTTGAAGTGTGCCTTGTGTATGAATATAAGAAAGTGTATCTGATAATAATATAAGAATTGTGTATGAAGGCTGTTATGAATCGTAATGTAAAGTGTAAAATTAGTCTTAGTAGGGTCCTGATATGATGTGGTATCAGAATCGATATGATGAGATGATGGCGCACCGAGGTGCGAGTGAGTACCCTGAGACATGATGGATGATGATGTATACCCCTTTTATTCTTAATTGTCGGTCAACAACTTAAGACAACTCGAATAACCACTAGTGAGTTATCATAAGAATGCCAATTAACCAAATATCACTTAACTAATTAAATCCCCTACCAAACAAATAAAGTTAGAAGTATATAAACTAGATACTCAAATAATAAATAAAACCCAAGTGTAGTCATAAATGAACTAGGGTAATCGTTACTCTTAGTAATTAATATATCTCAAATCAAATAAGTTCCCCCTTGGTAATATAAAGAATAACATCATTAGTAAACTTAGGGTAATATCTGACAGGCCACATCTCATGAGGCGAGTGAGAGTAATTAAAAGACAGGGTTACCCAGTAAGGAGTAAGAATGATCCAATATAAATTCTGACATTAAGAATAAAAGTGGGCAGTTAGAAAGACCCTACGGATGACAAATTTATTGAAAAGTTAAAAGGATTATGCATTAAGCATGCATCATCAACATATGATCTTGTTGAGACTAGAGTATACAATATGGGTAAGAACACGAGTGCTCGATCCCTAGAGAGGATCTTGGGAGTATAACTGGGTCGGGTCACCAATGGTTGGAGTCGCCCCCGAGACTGGACAGTTTGTGGCAAGCCTGGTGTACTTCAACTAAAGACAAAGTGTAACTATGGTCGTGGAAAAGCCAAGTCCTATTATGATATGATGATATGGGATGGATCCATGTTGAGCAGGACTTATGAGTCCTTGGTACCCTACGATATGATGTAGGGGACTTAGTGAGCTTCGGTCACTCTAGTGTAGAAACGTTGCGCCCCGGGGAAGCCTGAGCAAGACAAATTCTTGTGAATGTGATGATTGATGAGATGGTTTGAGCCCACACACATTATATTGGCTTAAGGACAAGATGAAATGTAATGGAACCAAACCCATGCGTAACATGGCATAATCATTTCTTGATTGATCTACCTTGTGTGTGACTGCTTATTATTTGTGATAACTGTTATTAAATGTTATGATATATAATATGATATATATATATATATATATATATATATATAATGCCTTCATAAGACTGCGAGTGAGAAGAGAGGAGAACGAAAGGATCATAGAGTCAGAGATAATTAGGAGCAGATGAGTAAGGCAGTAAACTAGTACAGGATAAGTAGTGTATATATATAAGTGGGATTAGTAAGAGGAAGAGAATTTAGTATTATGACTAGAATGAGAATGATAATGGTACATCTTATGCTATGTGGGAGGATGTCAGAAATGACATCTCCCAGATTGTTGTGGAGGAGTATACTCACTCTTACAGCTTTATTCCGTACCCCCGATTGGATTATGGCCTGCCACCATAAGGATCAAGAGAGACCCTGCATCGAGGACATGGTTTACTAGAAAGAGTTACTCATAATAGACGAAGCTGACTATAGACCACAGGGAGTCATCAGGGAAGCACGACGAAGCAAACAATAGCAATAGGGTCTTGCGGAAGCCCGCGTGCCCTAATTTTAAGTATGTACAATTTGTTGATTATGACCATGTATTGTATATAACAATGTTGTATATATGTATCTATTTCACTAAATTTTATTGTACAAAAAAAAACATCCACATTTTTCTAAAACTCGTAACCTCTCAGTTAAGTAGGATGATCTAGTGGAAGGGATTGTCCTAGTTAACTGGGGGTGTTATAGAACTCAAGGTTCCAAAAGGATTGAAACCATTAGTAGCAAGGCCTAAGCAAACATTTTTAGGTTTTGAAGCAAATTTAGGATGTGTCAAATCAAAATTCTTGCACACCACACCATTTCTTGAATGTCTCATCAACCTATATTGGTTACTCTTCATCACATGCCATCTTATATGTTCGGTAGTTTTACTACACATAAATAATCTTTGCAATCTTGGTTTGATTTGAAATCTTGGTTTGATTAGAAAGTAATGTAAAACCTTTGTTGCTTTATTTTTCCTCTTCTTTGGATTTTATCTTGATTCATCATATTCCTTACATGACTACAAGTTCTTTACATTATCCTTAAATTACAACATATAATCATTTGGTCATGTATCTATCTTGGTGTAGTTAAGGCCAAGTTTGTTGATGATTTTCTTAGCCTAAAAAAAGAATGAGGTCAACTTTGCTTCATCAAATGTATCTCTCAGTAGATTTAGTATCATGGTCACGGCCTTATCACTTATTCCACACAACACTTTTATATGATAATCTTACTATGAACTCTAGTTTTGTAAACTTGCTTCCACCATACAATGTTTGATTTGCACCCTTTAAGAAGCTAGAAAAATCAATAGGATTCTCTCTAGGTGCTTCATTTGATTCCATTTATGCCTTACCATGGTTAGCCTTACCTTGGTGCCCAAATGCATCATCAATCATTATTCACATTTGATTATCACCATGGAAGACCTCCTACACAATATGTTCACTTCTAGATGATTGTGATACTCGCTTGTCACCGTGAACATCCTATATAATATAATTTCTGAGAAATGGTTTCAAAATCAAGTGATCTCTTATTATATATCTAGTTTTCTAGTTCCTAAACCTATCTTATTCTCTACGTGACAGAGAGCTCTGGGTCTCCCGAGGTTCCCTTAATCCCTTGGGATAGGTTTACGGCTAAACGCGCGGATGCCCCCTTCACTGTGATTATGATACCGCTTCCCAACAGTGGGAGCAGTTTATGAATCAGAGCCTCGTCTCCAACAGGAATCCTACCCGGCCTTTGTGGGATGCTCGGTTTCCTATTACCAAATTCATTGACCGGTCTGATATTTGAGGAAGACAGGGCCAGGTACATGAACGTTCACCTCATGGCCGTTTATCGAGACAAAGAAATGTTCATCCTCTAGGCGGCCTTGATAGGTCGTTACCTGGATTATTGTCTTGCCGGTCAGGAAAAAGCCTTGGCCACATTGGCCAAATAGAAGGAGGCTTCCGCTATGAATCTTCAAGAACCCGAGAAGGCCATAAAGATTATGGATAAATTAGAGAAGCAATTGAAGGCTTGCGAGGAATCATTAGAAAAGGCTGAGGCATTGTTGAAGGATGTTGAGGCCAAGTTGGCTAGCTTTGAGGAGAAGTTCGCCATTTCTGAGAAATACTTTGTAAGTTTTGAGGAGGCTCGTCAACAACTTGCTGTAAAGAATATGGAGGTGAATGAAACTTTGAAAGAGGTGTAGTTGGTCTTGAATTTTGCATGGCGGAACTTTAAAGAGGCTAAATCAAAGAATCGCCAAGAGTGCTTGAAAGTAGAGGAACAGATTAAGATGCTAAGGAGAGGAGTTACAGAGAAGTTTGTCTCTGGGTTTGAAATTTGTCATGCACAGGTGTTGACCCTAAACCTTTCTTTAGTCATCTCCTGGGACAGATTCGATCCTTTTAAGGTAGTGGTGGATGGTTGTCGACCCCCTAGCTCCCCCTCCCAACAACGAGATTTAAGCCATTTAAACTGACTCTATCGCTGCCTTTGCCAACTAGTCTCTTGTATTTTTTCCTTGTATTTTTCTTTCTATTGTAATTTTATTTTGTAATGAAAACTTCTGCCTTTTTGCTTTCTCTGATTATCTGTATTGGTAGCAATTCCTTGTTAAGATTTTAATGTGGCATCGATTGTACTTTTAGATGCATAGTCGGGGTTTAACCATAATTTAACAAAGAAAATTACTGTTACCCCTGAGAGAGCGAGACTTCACTCGGGGTTTTAAGACTTAGACATAATCGTAACAGGAGATTATCGTTACCCCTGAAAGAGCGAGACGTCACTCGAAGTTTTAGAACTTAACTTAATTGTAAAACATTTGTTGTTACCCCCGAGAGAGCAAGACTTCACTAAGAGTTTTGGGACTTCACATATTTGTAAAACATTTGCCATTACCCCTGAGTGAGCGAAATTTCATTTGGAGTTTTAGGACTTAAGTTAATTGTAGAATAATTACTATTATCCCCGAGTGAGCGAAATTTCACTCGAAGTTTTAGGACTTAACGTAATTGTAGAATACTTGTTGTTACCCCCAAGTGAGCGGAATTTCACTTGGAGTTTTAGGACTTAACATTTACTGTTACCCCCGAGTGAGCGAAATTTCACTCAGAGTTTTAAGACTTAATGTAATTGTAAAATATTTGTCGTTACCCCTGAGTGAGCAAAATTTCACTCGGAGTTTTAGGACTTAACGTAATACTATCTGGAGGAACAACTTAGGTTCAATAGTTCTTTGTCTTATTGAATTTGTGTGAGCCTTGTTAAAACCTTCCAAGAGAAAAGCCCAATGGGAAAAACATCCTGGGTAGGAAAAAGAATACCCCTATTACATTAGTTATAGTACATCTTTAGATGTACGGCGTTCGAGGAATATTTCTTCCTTCTAGTTTCTCTAATTGGTATGCTCTCTTGCTTACTACTTCATTCTCCCGGTATGGGTCTTCCCTGTAACATCCTGAATTTTAAAGAAAATAAATTTATTAGATAATGATAATTGATTATTATGGTCCAGTAATTATGGGAAAATCAATTATACATTATAGGTGAATTATTAGTAAATTAATATTTAAAGGAATTGGGTGATTTAACAGATGATATGGGACCCACTTGGTCAAATTAAATAATTGATGGGTCTAAAGTGTTTAGAAAATTAATATGGTTAAGGTGATGTAGCTAAAATAATTTTTAGTGTTAAGGAGATAATTATTTGGACACGACGTATAACATTAAACGGGGAAAATACGAGCCAAATGGGAATTTAAGAAAATGTGAAATCTCCTCTTCTCCTCTTCTCTTAACCATGTGACTCTCCTACACACTTCATACCCTCCTTTACACAATGGATAAAGCAAATATGGACCAATGGGAAATGCCATAAGGGTACACTTTAATAACCAAAGGTTAATGAGTCAATAAAACACATTTCTCTCTCTCTTTTTCCCTTCATTCTCGGCAGCTTCTCCCTCTCACCTTCTTCTTCATTTTAACCTTCTTCTCCCTCTCTAATGGACAAACTGAACCACCCCCTTCTCCATTCCATTTTCTTACAAAAATCAACAACAAAGCTTGGATTTGTGAAGCATTTATGGAGCTTGGAAGCTTTATGGGATCATCCTTCTCCTTCCCCTCCTTCACTTTCATTTTGGCTTGGCTTGGGTGGTGAAGTAAGACTTTGAACCCCTCTTCCTTCATTTGTGGTTTTTATGTTGTTTGAGCTTGAAATGGTGATGTTAGAAGCTATGGGTGTTTGTAGAAATGACAAAACCCTAGGTTGAATGGCTTGAAAATGTGAGTCTTGATTATGATATGGTTCTAGAAATGGATGAGGATTGTGATTTTCATATGGACTCTAGAAATGTTTTGAAGTTGTTGTTGGGTGATTTGAGAGAAACCCTAAGTATTAATGATTTGGGGGTTTTGACCCACTTGATGATTTTGATGATTATGAATGCTTTAGAATGATTTATATAAGGGAATGAATTGTTAGGAGCATTGGGATTGGTTAATGAGGTTGGTGAAATTTTGAACTAAGTTCATGAGATTGTGTATGATAATATGTGCATATTGGTAGGCATGATGATTTGAGGAATTAATCTTAAGAATGGGTAAATGATGATTAATGTTAAGCGTTGTTATTGTGATAAATAGATAATAATGAAGGATGACCATTAATGATGGATAAATGAAATAAGATGGATATTTGATTTGGTGGAGTCTTAGACCTTGATGTATGCCATTTTGAAATAGTTGAATTGGTGATGGTCTTAGATGGAGCCAAGAGGCTTATAATGAGTTTGAATAAATTTTGATGATGGTTAAATGATTCATGTAATGATTTGGAAGCCTTAAGGATAAGGGCCATAGTATTGTTGTTGTTGGATTTGTTTAGCCCTTTAAGATTTAGAGAATCTTGGTTTTGGGAAAGGAATTCCTGAAGCTTAACATGAGCGTATAAATTGGGTTTAGACAAGTCTAGGACTTGATAATGAGGTTTAAGAGATGATGCCTTATGATGGTATATTAATAGCATGTATATGTATATTGTGATAGGATTATGTTCGAGGCAAAACGATCGAGGCATCGGAGCACTTGGATTGCGGTTCTTCTCTCGAGGTAAGATAAGAGTTTACATTTCAATTGCATGAGTGAAAAATTGTTAATTATGTTTATGTGTGAACTCATGCAATGCCTTGCCATGAATGTATTAAATGTTTAAATTAATGAAATAAAGTGATGAATGATAGGCTTGGCAAATTTTTGAATTTTGGAAATTTTATATATATATAGATATGAGATGGTGATGAATGGTTAGTGGTCCCTTGATGGGAATTGATGCATTATAATGAAAGACCCATATTGAAATGAATTATAGATGGTTCGGGTCATATTGTAGTTCACAAAGTGCACTTTTAATGCATAAACATGGAAGTGAAGGGGTCAAATAGAGTTTTATGTGATTTTGATAGCATGGGATAGTCCCAATAGCCCATATATATAGTTTATGACTTGTAGGAATATGACTGGGCAAATTTTAATGAGAATTGACCATTAAGTTGCCCAAAATCGTTATAAATTAAGTTAAACACATTTATGCACATAAGTCCCTCAATTATGAGAATTTTTGAGTAAGGCCGGTGGCCAAGCGTCACAAATGACGTGTATTTATTAGGGTCAAAATTTCATAGCATATGGAGTTCATATGAGAAAGTTAGGAGGGTTAGAAGTTGAAAATCTTGCATTTCTGTATAAAAACAGCAACAGGGCTGTCTTGAATCGATTCAAGACTCTTTGAATCGATTCAAGAGGTGCTGTTTTCACTGTTTTGGGCTCCAGGGGCATTTGAATCAATTCATACGAGTTTGAATTGATTTAAGGTCCTCTATTTGTCAAATTTTGAGATTTTAGGTCATGGCCCTATTATGGCCACTGTCATGCTGTTTTTTTCAACTGCTGTGTTTTCTTTGCTGTTTTTGGCCCTTTGGGCATCTTAATGACATTTTTAGCCTCTGACTTCTTCATGAAAGTTATAGATAATTGTGTTACGAAGGTGTAAGAATTAGTCTCACATTAATTGGAGTTTTCTAACTCTCATTAGGCATAAAACACTAGACCTACTGCGTCATAAAATTCAAATTTAAGAGGGTTTTGAACCCAACTTTTTATGGTGGTCAAATTGGGACTAATAGGTGATAATTGTGACATGTACCATTATTATTAAGACTAAAAGTAAGCTTTTCTCATATCTTAGTATTGAAAGTTAACATGGGCTTATATTTACTTAAAACCCTTTTATCATATAAAAATAAGAGATTGTATTAGGGGTAATGTGGGTGATGTTGTTGATCAATCCATTGAATAAGGATGATTGTTATTATAGATGATTATGAATGTCATTGAGTTGATAGAAGCATAGGCTTGTATGTGTGGTTTGAATTACATTTGTGAATTATTGTGAATACCACACTAATATGTAAGAAATTGGTGATGAATAATAAGATAAAAATCCACTAAATGAATGTGTGGTAATACTTATGAGTGATATGTAATGATATATGATGCCACTGTGGTTGATCGCAAGTATCGACTTGCATGTATGATATGAAAAATATGTAAAATATGTTGTAATGAAATGCCACACTTAAAACGTAAAATCAATGGCTAAAACCAACAATGATAAAATCCACTAAGGTGTGTATGGTGGTGTTGGTGATTATGATGATGATGATTAATGAGTGGCATGATAGGATGCATAGTGTGAGAATGCATTGATTGGCATTTGCATCCATGGCATATCATACGCTGTCTATGTGGAATGTTAGGGGTTCCACTAGGCGGGCCCAGTGGGAGGACGACCCAGTGCACGGGTAATTTGTTGTTTTCCCTAGTGATTCTGGGAATCACGAAGTTGTCCATAGTTTGGTGATGAGGCACCCTATGTGGTGGGCCCAGTGGGCGGGCGGCTCTGTAATGAGCAAGTTACCTCGGTGTCCGACGGGGCACGACTCTCTCTATGTGTGTTCAGGAGGGGCCCGTAGAACTTGTGGCAAGTGAGGCCATGTTGTAGATCCATAAGTCACGAGGTGACTAGTGCTACATATGGGCGATGCGGTTTGGTACCAGTAAAATATGACGTTGAGCATGCATGAATTAAGATATAAGTGTACACTTTTACTACTGCAGTAGGGGCATAGTAGCATACCTATGCTTGACCCAGAATTTAGTGTTTATTCCCACAGTCGGATCCGTATTTGTTATTAATTCCATTGTGCATATGCATTAACCATAAAAGCATTTGCATGTAGCATGGAGATATGCCAGATGGTGATGATGATTGAGATTATGGTATGGTGTTGGTGAAATGGGTAATTAATATACCTAAAAGACCACTTAAAAGTAATAAATGATATGAATATACAAAACGATATCGAATATGACGATATGTATATGATGGCCCAATGTAATGTAGGGCGTATTTATTTATGATTGATGATAACGATGTTAGCCTGTGGTGGCTTTGAGAAAAGACCGGAATGGTCGATGTTGATGATGTTAGCCCGTTATGGCGTTGGAATAGATGTGTATATTCCTGCTTTGCTATGACTTGGTTAATGAATATGAAATATGTATATGTTGTTGAATTAATAATTTATGATGATCATTGATGTGTTTAGCAAAGCATACATGATGTTGATATGCATATTCACATAATTTCAATTGTATTCATATCATCATTTGAAATGTATTACTCACTCTCCCATGTGGTCTACCTTTTAGTATTGATGCAGGGATGTCATGGGAAGAGAACATTTTTAAAGAAAAGCTTTTATGAAGGTAAAATAGTGGTAATGGAATGCCTTGGCAGACAGCGATTGTAATTTATTGAATTGTGAATGAATGTACATGATAGTGTTGATATTTATTGATATTGGTGGATGTATTGTGAATAATGATATAAGTGGATATTGTATTGGTATTTGGGGGTATTCAGATTCATACCCACTTGATGAATAAAATAATGTTGGATATGTAGCCCATTTTGGGAATGTATAAGTGTTGATGACATATGTCTTGAGGTTGAATCGGATATGACCAATTATGGGATATGGGTATTGGAGATGTATGATGCATGACCATATAGATATGTATATACATATATATTAGGCATTGCATGCTCATGTGATTATGTAAAATGATAATGGTTGTCTATTAGGCTTATGATATGCCTTTGCATGTTTTGCCGAGCCTTTTCTCATATCTTCATATATGGGACTAGGCGTGTGCCCGGTATACACATTCTTCTTCCGCTGTAAAACTTTGTTATTTTGTATACCGTTATGGGCAAACTATTTAACGATCCAGTTATATTTTATTAAATCTCACTCTTCGGTTTTCTGTGGTTTGAGTTTTGGTGTAATCGTTGAGGTGTTTTGAAACTATTTTAAATGCAAAAAATTTATTCGTATTTTTATTAATTATTTGTTTTGATTACATCGGTATTCGAGTCTGGAAAATCGGGGGTGTTACAAGTTGGTATCAGAGCATATTTTGCTCTGAATTAGATTTGTTAATTATTGTCAGAGCATGGTTGCTCTTCCTTGAGGTTGATATTATGGATGATTGGAGCACAATTTCTCAATAGTGAGACATTTTTGGTGATCCTTGGAGCGCGATGCTCATTGTCGAAATATGGATGCTCTATATAGACTTAAGAGTGGTAATTATCTAGAGGATGATGATATGTTAAAGTATTGATTGCCCTATATGGATTTATGAATGACTAGTTATCTAAGAATTATGAATTAATTATAAGGGCATTATTGCTTATTGAGGATTCCTTGTGAACCTCTAGTATTAAGTTGTGATTATTGTTTATGGATGTATGCCCTTTATCATTGAGGTTGTATGATGCACTTGTGGAGCATAGTTGCTCATTGGAAAACTTAATGAAATCATGAGATTGAATACATATGGATGAATTCCTCAATGTGATTGATATGGTTGTTTGTGTAAGTCCGGCCAAGTTCATTACACTATTACCTTCTAATGACAAATACATTGATATTATGCATTTGAATATTGATATATTGAGTATGACTTAAACTGACGATGAATTTATACCATGTGTGATCATGGATATAATATGTTAAATATGAATTGATTTGATGATGGACCTATGCTGTATGTTGATTATGGATAGGAGATATTAAATGTGAATTGATATGGTAGTAGGCCATGAATGGTGAGACTATGTATATATATATATATTAAAATGGAATTATTTGCTTAGGTCTCTTGTATAAACTAAGAGGTGACTTATAGCCGTGGAATGCTCATGGAATATGAAATTATGTTGGCACATGATTGGGGTTGGACTCGGTTTCATGTTTATGAACCGAGTGAACGATTGATTTAGTTGTGACCACTAAGTGTGGTAACCCCTTATAACCCAATGTGATCTCTTGTAAGATTGAACCATTTGGGATTAGACCCTATGGTGGTCTAGGCTCTACGATGTTTCTATGAGCCACGTTTATTAACTTTATACGTTGTGGAAGTATTCCACGAGGGGTACTAGGCGACCCTTGAATTTTCTAAGCCTAATGATAACTTGAATCTTGTGAACGATTGAGCCGTAGTGAAATAAAATGTGAAATGAGTTATTGAGGCTAGAGCCGATGTATAATTGGATTAGAAGGGTAAACGTAAACCCCTAAATAGTTGGTGAATAATGATGTTGAATTCGGGGTATGAGTTGGCATTGGAAATGATATATGATTTTATGTTATGACTTTGGGCTAAATTATGTGCCCTTGACGTTATGATTATTAGATCAATTATGGACTATGATGTGATATAGAGGTAATATATGTGAACATGAGTTGGTAAATGGAGTTTAATTCCGTAGATACCTTCCTTTTTGTTTTGAAAAGGAATTATATTGGTGATAGAAACCACATACCGATGTGACACAATGTGAATCGTATGTCCCATATATGGACTTCGGCTATGATAAATGAGGAAACCCACTAGTGTGGGAGATTATTATATGATTGTAGAACTTATTTTGATCTTGGGAGTGTATACTTGATATGAGTTTGGTGAATCAATTAGGCTTGAATCGAATTACAACCAAAAATGTTCGAATTAGACAAATGATTTCTAAGTTATTTGACTATGACTTCGGGGATGGATGAAGTCCAATGGTGGGGTAATTACCCTATGATCGTTGGAAAATTATTGTCGGTGTAGCGATGTATGGTTATGGTAATTGATATTGGATGATTTATACGGCATGATTGATGCTGGATTATATTCAGTGATGACGTAACATGAACATGTTGAGTGTCGCGACCTGGATCGCGGCGACACGACCGACCCTCAAAACGATCTTTTTCGAAAAGAAAAACAGGAAGTCGCCACCAATATTTTTAGGATAAAATACTGGAAAAACCTTTCGTTAAAGCACTGGTTATAAAAATGAAATTCCATGTTCGGGAGTCTAATTACAGGTGAGGAAGGTATTAGCACCTCACAACTGTCCGTTATAAAAACGGTTACCTCAATATGATAGCGCACATTATAATTAGCCCAGTAATTATTTTAACTTCTTCATGAAAAGAAAATATACGAGATGACAAAATATACAAAAAATAAACAAAAATAAACACGGAATATTTACATGAGATTAACAGGACGTCTCGTCCAAATTAATCTCGCTCCACCATTTTTTTAAGAAAATAATAAAAAATTACAATAATAATAATAATAATAATTATTACAACTTTTATGCTAGTCCGACTAGAATGCATGAAGTACTCATTTTTATTAATATTTGTCAATTAATAGAAATTAATTGATAATTGAAAAAGGAAACAGTCATCCAACAGCAATTAATTTAACAGAAAGTAAACAAGTACAAATATTAAAAATAAGGGAGTAAAGCGAGACCGGTGTATTGAGAAAGGAATTGGACAGTGTGTGGAAACTTTGAGATGCTCAACGGTGAGGAATGGAGGGGTAAGGTGTTGGATGGGGTTCTAAAAAAGGACGGTGTGGTTTTTAATGGAGATGGACGGTGTTGAGAGGGAGAGAGGGACGGTGTTGGGGTTGAAGGAAAAGGTCGGTGTGGAGAGGATTTTAAGGGGTGCTGGTGTGGTTGAGAGGAGAACGGTGTTGGAGAGGATGAAGGGTGCTGGTCGGTTTTGAGAGGAGAACGGTGGACTGTGTGAAAGATGTAAGAGTGCTGGTCGGTTTTGAGAGGAGAACGATGGACTGTGTGAAGGATGTAGGAGTGTTGGTCGGTGTGAGTGAGTCTGTTGGTGAGGTCGGATGGTGTGGTGAAGGGAAGAACGGTTGGGTGTTTGAAGGAGGACGATTGGGAGAGGTGAAGAGGGGACGGTGTGGGAGTTTAGATGGAGAAGGACGGTTGGGAGAGGTGAAGGACGGTTGGGAGAGAGGTGCTGTACGGTTAGGTGAGAGTGAGAACGGTTGGGTGAGTGAGGAGATGGGGGACAACGTTTTAGGAGAAGGGGACGGAGGACGGATGGTGAGATTTGGGGTCTGTTGGTGGTGTATGGTTGGTATGGAGAGAGAGGGGTGTACTGGAGAAGGACAGTTGTGTGTTAGGAGCTGTATGGTGTGGGTTTGAGGAGGAAGGGACGGTGTGGTTTTTGGGTGAAAGGAGGACCGTTGGTGTGAGTTTTAGGAGGATGGTTGGTGTGGTAAAGAGGGACGGTGGGACTTTGGAGGAGAGAGGAGAGTGTATGAGAGGGGACGGTGTGGGAAAAGGAAAAAAGGACAGTGGAGTTTTTTAAAGCTCTCTTTCTTCTCTCTTAATCTTTCTTCATGCTTCCTCACCTCAAAATGAAAGCTTTTGGACCTTTCTTCTTTTTCGTTGGGGTATTTATAGGAGTCCCCAAGTGTGCATGATTGCTTGGACAGCCTGGCTCTTTGACAACCGAATGGAGGCTGGTGGGAAAATTTTATTATTTCTTCCTTTGTCTTGTTGCCAGCCGCCCTTTGAAATTCAAGCATCCACTTGAATGGTGTGTTGGAAATAGCCTGGATCTTAACAAAGGAGGCTGGTGGGAATTCTTTAGCATTTTCTTCCTTCGTCTGGTAGTGAGCCGCCTCCCTTAATTCAAGGATCCACTTGGATAGTGGAAATCCAAGTCAGCATGGTTGAAATCCGAGAGAAAATGATGGAAATCTGAGAGAGCATGGTAGAATTCCGAGTGAAAATGACTCGGATTAGCCTCTCAGTCAGTATTCATCCATAGTTGGAGTCAATTCCGAGTGGAATGAAGGTTTTCCAATAGAAAACCGAGTGAAAATAGTCCTTTCTGAGTGAGAATTCTTCTGGGAGGAGCTCTCCTATGGAAGGCCGAATGGAAGTTTTGCTCGGTATTGGGTCGCTGTGAGGAGAATCCGAGTGAAAAAGTGTGCAATTGGATTGAGGGGACAAACAAGGCAATTCTGATTAGAACAATCAATCAAACCGAGTGAAAATTGACTCAGAACCGATTGAAGAGGACTCGGTGCTAATTGAAAAGTGTCACTCGGAATTGGTGAAAAGTGTCTCAGAATTGGTGAAAATAGGGGCTCGAAATTGGTTTGAGGAGGGATGACACAGAATTGGTTTGAAGAGGGCTGACTGACTGAAGTGTCACTCGGTTCTGACTGAAAATTGGCTCGGGAATGGGTGAAAGGATAGCTCAGATTTGAGTGAGAGTACTCACTCGGGAGTGGGTGAGAAAGGAATGACTCGGAACCGACTGAAGATTCTTCACTCAGTGCTGACTGGAGATTCTTCACTTAGTGCTGACCTTGGAGATTCTTCACCCGGAAAGAGCCTTCTCACTCAGAATTTGGGATCTTGGCAATTTTCACTCGGAAAGAGCCTTTCTTCTTACTCAGAAATTGGACTCTTGGACATTTTCACTCGGAAAGAGCCTTCTCCTCACTCAGAATTTTCATTCAGTCGTCAATTGTTCAGTGCACTCACTCGCCCTTATTTTCCAATCAGGAATGGCTTTCACTCGGCAATCAGCTGCTCGGTGCACTCACTTGGGAGTCGTCTTCAGAAGGATTTCACACGGATTTTCCTTTCTTCAGTCCAATCGGACACATTTATTCAGAAATCCTTTCATTCAGTCGTTGTCACTTGGAAACCGATTGAAGATTGACAACGAAACTGATTGAAGAATGGCTCATTCGGCAAATATTCATTCGGAGTTGACCTTCTTTGCAATTAGGGCTTGGAAACTTTTACATTTTCACTCGGAATCGGTTTTCTTCCCATCAAAATCTAACTACCCAGATATACTCACAATCGGACTTCTGTTCCAATCGGAATCTGACCACCCAGATTCACTGAGAGTCAGACTTCACACTTCAATCAGAAGGTTTCAATCAACATTTCTCCTTCGGATGTGCTTACTCGGATGTTGGGATTATTTCACTCGGACTCAGCCTTCACCCAGAAAAATATTCCCCAATCAGATTCACTTCAATCAGCACTTCTTCACTCAGATTAGATGCAATTAGAAAGCAATCCTTCTCAGCATTCATCCTCCAACAGAGTCAGCTATTCATCACTCGGAATGGCTCTGACAGGGAGTCATTCCACTCCTATTCACCTTCATCAGTGAAGCATTCCACTCAGAACTGACTCATTCTGAGTAATTCTACTCGTATTTGATCCTTTTTGAGTCATTCCACTCTGATTCACTCCAACAGGAGCATATTCCACTCGGATTTGATCATTCCTTAAGTCATTTCACTCGGATTTATCCCAAAAGGGCAATATTTCACTCGGAAATGCTTCAATCTGAGTCATCCTATTCGGATTTGATCATTTTTGAACCATTCTACTCGGATTCATCTCCAACAGGGCTATATTTTACTCGAAAATGCTTCAATCTGAGTCATCCTGCTCGGATCTGATTATTTTTGAGCCATTCTACTCGGATTTGACCATTCTGAGTCGGAATTCAGTATATAAAAAAAGATTCATTCCACTTGGACCAGACCAAAAGAGGTGTTCACAGATGCCCCTCTTTACTTCTTTTTCACAAAAGAAACACGAAGCTTCTGTGTTTTTGAAATGAAAAGGAAGTAAAGATATGAACACCGATGTAGGGGGCCAAGTAGGACCTCTTGATCGGTATGGCGACTGATGGTGTGGGCAATCACGAGTCAGTATGACCTCTTTTTCTTAAAAACGAGCATTTTCCATTTCTGTTTCTCTTCTTCTCTCTTCTCTCTTTTTTCTTTTTTTCCTTTTTTTTCTTTTTTTTTTTTGCTTTTTTTTTTTGAACTCTGAATTGACCAGGAAAAATTGTCTTCAAATGAACAGGAAGTGAGAAGATCAGGGTTGACCCCTGGTAGGCTGGAAAGGAAAAGTTGCCTTGATAGGATGGAAATGAAAGGGATGCCTGAATAGGTGCACGGAAAGTAAAGGGTGCCTGAATAGGCGGACGGAAAGTAAAGGGTGCCTGAATAGGCGGACGGAAAGTAAAGGGTGCCTGAATAGGTGGACGGAAAGTAAAGGGTGCCTGAATAGGCGGACGGAAAGTAAAGGGTGCCTGAATAGGCGACTGGAAAGTAAAGGGTGCCTGAATAGGCGAACGGAAAGTAAAGGGTACCTGAATAGGCGAACGGAAAGTAAAGGGTGCCTGAATAGGCGAACGGAAAGTAAAGGGTGCCTGAATAGGCGGACGAAAAGTAAAGGGTGCCTGAATAGGCGGACGAAAAGTAAAGGGTGCCTAAATAGGCGGACGTAAACTAAAATGTGCCTGAATAGGCGATTGGAAAGTAAAGGGTGCCTGAATAGGCGGACGAAAAGTAAAGGGTGCCTGAATAGGCGGACGGAAAGTAAAGGGTGCCTGAATAGGCAAACAGGAAGTAAAGAGTGCCTGAATAGGCAAACAGGAAAGTAAAGGGTGCCTGAATAGGCGAATGGAAAGTAAAGGGTGCCTGAATAGGCGAACGGAAAGTAAAGGGTGCCTGAATAGGCGAACGAAAAGTAAAGGGTGCCTGAATAGGCGGACGGAAAGTAAAGGGTGCCTGAATAGGCGGACGGAAAGTAAAGGGTGCCTGAATAGGCGAACAGAAAGTAAAGGGTGCCTGAATAGGCGGACAGAAAGTAAAGGATGCCTAAATAGGCGGACGGAAAGTAAAGGGTGCCTGAATAGGCAAACAGGAAGTAAAGAGTGCCTGAATAGGCAAACAGGAAAGTAAAGGGTGCCTGAATAGGCGAATGGAAAGTAAAGGGTGCCTGAATAGGCGAACGGAAAGTAAAGGGTGCCTGAATAGGCGAACGGAAAGTAAAAGGTGCCTGAATAGGCGGACGAAAAGTAAAGGGTGCCTGAATAGGCAGACGGAAAGTAAAGGGTTCCTGAATAGGCGAATGGAAAGTAAAGGGTGCCTGAATAGGCGGACGGAAAGTAAAGGGTGCCTGAATAGGCGGACGGAAAGTAAAGGGTGCCTGAATAGGCGGACGGAAAGTAAAGGGTGCCTGAATAGGCGGACGTAAACTAAAGTGTGCCTGAATAGGCGATTGGAAAGAAAAGGATGCTTGAATAGGCGAATGGAAACTAAAGTGTGCCTGAATAGGCGATTAGAAAGAAAAGGATGCCTGAATAGGCGAATGGAAACTAAAGTATGCCTTAATAGGCGATTGGAAAGAAAAGGATGCGTGAATAGGTGAATGGAAACTAAAGTGTGCCTGAATAGGCGATTGGAAATGCAAAGATTGGAGGAGCTAACAGGACGTCTCGTCTAAATTAACTCACTGGACTTAAAGGCTCTTGGCGATGCCTCAGTTTGACATGACTGAAGGAATCTTGGGGAATTGCCTCCTTGAATGAAAGAGAGTGAACCTGGGGTGATGCCCCAGATTGACATGACTGAAGGTTCTTGGGGAATTGCCCCTTGACTGGAACAGAAGAAAACTGGGGAGATGCCCCAGTTTGACATGGTTTGAAGGAACCTTGGGGAACTACCCCTTGACTGGAACAGAAGAAATCTAGGGAGATGCCCCAGTTTGAGGTGATTTGAAGGTTGTTGGGGAACTACCCCTTGAATGAACAAAAGAAATCTGGGGAGATGCCCCAATTTGAGTTGTTTAGGAAATGTATTTCTACTAGGGAAGGATTGATGGTTCGGGGTGCTACCTCTTTGGGTAAAAGAGAATGAACCTGGGGGTGATGCCCCAGTTTGATTTGTTTGGGATGTGTAGTTCCACTGGAGAAGGATTGATGGCTTGAGCATCGCCCCTTGATTGGGAAGGGAAAATCTGGGGTCTACCTGGTATGTGTGGATTCACTGAGAGAAGTGTGCTGGGGCCCCTTGGGGAGAGTTCTTCTAAGCCTGATTAGAAAAGTGTTCTTATCAGGGGGAGAAGATGATCTGAATTGTAGGCTTACTGGGGAGAGTTTGGTGACTCTACCGGGGAAGAGAATTTTGCTGGAAACTATCCTTGGGATTGGGAAGGGAATACGTTTAACTGTTGGAACGTGTCAGGTAGATTCCTTGGAAGGGAATTTAAAAAATTGTCAGCTTTGGCAATTGAGGAGAAGACTTCAAGGAGTGCCAACTTTGGCGAAAGAGTTCTGAGAAGTGCCAACTTTGGCAATTTAAGAAGAGATTTCTGAGGAGTGTCAGCTTTGCAATTGAGGAGAAGACTTCAAGAAGTGCCAACTTTGGCGATCTAGGGAGGGGACTTTGAGAATTGCCAATTTTGGCGATTAAGGAGAAGACTTTGAGAATTGCCAACTTTGGCAATGGAGGAAAGAATTTTGAGGAGTGCCAACTTTGGCGGTTCGAGGAAGGAACTTGAAGGACTTGATTGAGGTGTCAACACTTGACATGACTGTCTGTTGTAATAACCTGTAGAAAAAAGTTAGTAATGCAAAGTAAAATTCAAAAACTGGGTAGGTCCTGTGAAACCGCGACCCTTAGGATAACTCATGGATAGAGGAGAATGAAAGAGGCGATCATAGCTTTGAAGCACGTGCCTGGCTGAGTCTTCATGATGATTGTCTAAGACGAGGTCGAGTAATGGGAGCGTCTTGTTCTTCACGACTTTAATTGTTTATCATTCTTTCATTTCACTTTTATAAAAACACAATGTTTTATCAGATCAATGCAACTCATAACACGTATCGAAAAAAGGATGAATTTTATTCATGTATGTCAAATAGAATACAAAGAATGGATAATGGGGAAAATAGATGGGATGAAATGAAGTTACATAGGACAGGTCAAAGCCGGGAGAAACAGGGAAGGTTCAAGGATCCTCCAGTGAATTCCTGAGACTAGAGAGAACCTTAATCCCATGTCACGACCTCAAGTACATCGTTCAACTCTGCCTTGTGTTTAAATGTTGAAACAGGTTTTGATAATGACAAACATGAAGACTAAGGCAAAGACTCCTAAAGGAAGAAAGGATATTACCATGAAGCCAATATGATGAATTTGCAACACATGAATACAAGCCATATGGAACATTAATTGTCATCATCAAAAAGGGGGAGAATGAAGTTGCATATGTAAGTATGCAAAGTAGTTTTGATGAATGACAAAGTATTCATGATGATGATGGAATGGCAAAAGGTTCAGAAACAAGAAGGTTCAAGCACAAAGACAATGGCCAAGAATAAAGAGATGAAGATGCCTCACAAAGAGTTAAAGAAACATGAGCTATGGAAGACAAGGTTGATGACATGAACTAAATCATGAAGAACAAGCTCATAAGTTGAAGAAGAATCAAGGAAACAAGCATGAGGATCAAAGGAATAAGCCATGGGTCAATATATATCAAGAACATATCAAAAACCTTGAAGAATTGTATCAGGTACATGTACTAGTCGATTACCACAATGGAATAATCGATTACCACAACTCTGTTTATGGTACAATCGATTACAATAAGAAGGACAATCGATTACATAGGTTCTGGAATGAACATAATCGATTACAGATAAAAGGCTAATCGATTACCAGTTAAAAGTTTGAAGAGTGAGCATCAGGTATTCACCATAATCGATTACCAAGTCAAGCATAATCGATTACGTAAGTTCTGTTTTATCCCTAATCGATCACATGAAGTCCTAATCGATTACCATGCTGCGAGACACAAATTAAGAGCATCAGGTATCAATCATAATCGATTACAAGGCAAGGAATAATCGATTAGAATGGTTCTGTTTCATAGCTAATCGATTACAGTAGAAATGCTAATCGATTACCTGCTGCATAATACTGAAGATTTCAAAAGCTAATCGATTACAGCTCGAAGGCTAATCGATTACTATAGTGTCAGAATGTGGGAAAATGCTTTTAAGTGGAACTCCAGCTCATTTCTTCACTCCCACTTTATGCCCATGCTAAGGTATCCGTTGGAGACAATGTGCAACGGCTGGAAACCCTAAAAATGGCTATAAATGAAGCATGGATTCAAGCAAGAGAAGTAAGGCACCAAGAGAGAGACCAAGGCACAACACAAGGCAATCAACATTCTTCCTCTAGAGGTCTTTTGATTTACTTTCTCTTGTATATTCTGCAACTCTTGTTTCTAAACTTGCATATTGCTTAAGAGTTGTTAGATAGTGAGTTTCAATTTGCATATCCTCTCTTGTTGAGAGTTAGAATTGGTGAGAGCTTTCATTTGTGTATCTACTCTGTTGAGAGAGTTAATTGATTGTAAACCAAACACCAAAACACCAAGGTTTTTCACTCTAGGTTGAGTGGTCACAAAGGTTGGGGTTCAACCTTTGGGTTATTGAGAGATTGTGAGATTGGGTGGGTTGCCCTTTGCTTGTGAGGATTGAGTTCTTGAGTGTGGGACACTAGGAAGCTGCAATCGCTCAAAGCTTGTATCTCAAATCTTCAATAGTGGAATCCTTCAAGTGGGTTGCTTGAAGGCGAGACGTACACCGGGTTGGTGGAACTCGTTAAATTGGTTTGCATTTCTCTCTACCTTGAACTCTTTATACAACTGCGCATATAAACTGTTTGTTGAAATGCTTGAGCTGAATGTGTGAATCAAAGTTGTTGTTCAAGTAGAAAACTAACTCTGCATGCCAAGTGTTTGATAATTTGCTTGAATCAATATTTGGTGAAGTTCTTCAAAACTGGAAATTACTATAACTTACCAAATATCTAATACATTGTTTCCTATTAAGTCCTGTGTGATACTTACTTGATTGCTATTACTTCTCACATTCACAAGGTGTTTGATAACTTGAATGAGCTGAATCTTTATAGGAAACATCACATTATTGACAAATAAATCTGTGCACTCCAACTGTTTGATAAATTGTTTAAACCAATAACTTACCTTGTTTATCACACTTATAGCTAAATATTGTCATTGCACATCAAGTGTGTCATAGTGTGATATGTGCATAAAACTTGTTGTCTCTTCATCTTTGCATCATTTGTATATTAATAACCATTTCCAAGGGGATTCTGCGCGAAAATTTGAAACACTCAATTCACCCCCCCTCTTGAGCGTTGAGGCCTTGGCTAACATGCCTTCGAGAGGGTAGTTTGACCACGGTCCACATGCCTCAGTTTGCACGTTTTGCATTGGGAACTTTAGTTACTCTGCCAAAATATTGACCCTAATTTTTACCTGAGCCGCCTTTTCAGGTTTTCAACTCACCGGGTCGCTCTAACTTTTGCCTAGGCTACCCTTTCAGGTTTTCAGCCTAGCGAGCTTTTCTCTTTCTTTATAATGTGTTCTTCTTTATTTTGGGCTTCATCCTTTACAGTAAAAAGTTGAAACTGATCACACTCCAGTTGAGTCTGTCTATCCTTTTCCAAATTTAGTTTGATCCTTTGGGAAACTGATGTTACTTCAAATAGGAGACTCTACTCCTATGCCATGTATCCAAGGAAATATTGGTGAGTCTTTTGGCATCGATGAGAGGGAATTACTTTGAATCATCATTTTTGCCTTTATTTTTTCTTCTTTTTTTTTTGTTTTCTGGATTTATTTATTTTTCATTTTTGATTTTTTTTGCCCTTTTTTTTGTTTTGTTTCATTTTTTATCCCCTTGATGATGCAATGACTCAATCTGATAGACTATTTCCTTGGTTACATGAGCATGAGGAATAACGTACCTTTTAAGGTTGAGGTGTTAATGATGACAAGAATGCAAGTTCTTGGTCTAGTGACATTCATCCTCCTCATACAGAAAATGACAGCTTGCTCGATGATCTGGACATAACCAGCTTACCCCATTTGGCACATGCATTTGGACTCCAACCTTGATTCTATTTTTTATTTTTCATTTTTTTTGTATTATATTTTTTTTTGGCAAAGTCTTCCTCAATTGTATCTACATTTATAGGCATAAGCAATTTGCCCTTATCTATGTTGGTGACTGTTGAAGTTTCTTTAAGCGACTGGCCTGCCTCCGTTCAATTTGGAATTTGGCCATGTTGTCATTCACATAGATTCCTGCCATGTCTTAAAACAAAATACTAATGCCTTCTGATAGATTGCCTCCGTGATTCCTTCAGTTGTTCTTGACTTAGGGGTATTCTTTAACCTCTTGTTCTAACAATCTTGTTAACTTGTGTTGTTCAAGTGGCCTCAATACTCAAGAGGGGGGGGGGTGAATTGAGTTATAAAACTTTTGCTTGGAATACCTTTAAAATTGATTTCTATAACCAAGTTTATGAGATTATGCAAGTGAAAGCAAGTAACAATGATATGCAATGCACTACAAGAGGTAAATATTGCTGAGGCAATTTAGCAAACACTTGGTGTGCAATGTCTAAGGTATAGCAAATTAAGCAAGTTCAAGTATGTTCTTCTCAACCAAACAATACCAATCAACAAATATGCAATGTATGAAAGTAAAAGAGTAAGGAAGAGAAGCTTGCAAACCGATGTAACGAGTTCCACCCAATCCGGTGTACGTCTCGCCTCTAAGCAACCCACTTAGAGGATTTTCCACTATTGTAGACTAGAGATACAACTTTGAGCAATTGCGGCTTCCTAGTGTCCCACACTCAAGAACCCAATCCTCACAAGTATAAGGGCAACCCACCCAATCTCTCAATCTCACAATATCCCAAAGGTTGAGTCCACAACCTTTGTAACCACTCAACCTAGAGTGAACAACCACTCAACCTAGAGTGAATAACTTGTGTGTTTGGTGTTTGTTTACAATCAATACACTCTCTCAATAGAGCAAATATACAAATGAAAAGCTCTCCCAAATTCTAATCTCTCAAGATGAGAGGATATACAAGTGAAAGTACAATATGCAAGAAATAGGCTTACAAAGCAAAAAATAGAGCTATGAATTGTTGCTTCTTGGTTGTGTGTTTGTGCTTGTCTTCCTCTTCAATTTATAGACCCAAGATAGCTGTTGAGGAGTGCCCTAGTCCATCATAGCCGTTGCAGTTAGTGGAAATTTGAAGAATGGTGGAGACATGACCTGGTTTCCCACTTAAATCTGTTTTTCCACTAGCGTAATCGATTACACCCTCGCGTTGTAATCGATTAGCTTCAAGTCAGAGAGTCACTAATCGATTATCTCATTACCTGTAATCGATTAGCATCTATACCTGATGCATTTAATTTGTTTTCGTAGCATCCTAATCGATTAGCATGTCTTGCAATCGATTACCTTAAATTCCAGTGGCTTCCTAATCGATTATATGGCTCCCTTAATCGATTAGCATGTGTGCCTGATGCATTTAATTCCATTTTTGATTGCTGTAATCGATTAGTCTCAAGTGTGCAATCGATTATCTTAATTCCAGTGAGTATCTAATCGATTGTGTGGCTTCACTAATCGATTATCTTCAACCCTGATGCAATTTCTTCCAAGACAGAAAGCTCCTAATCGATTAGCATCTATGGCCTAATCGATTAGCTTCGCTGTTACTTCAATTCTGATTTCATGTCTTTGTTTTTGCATCAGTTTCTTCAAGAGTACTTGTCATTATCAAAATCCTTGCACATCTTTTGGACCTGTTAATATATTCAAACACATTCTCCCCTTTTTTGATGATGACAACTATGTTCATCTCTTGAGGGTTGTTAGTTTAAATAATATAGACTTATCTTTTGCAAAAATAACTCTGCTACATTATCTCTTTTTCAAATAGCAGATGACCAATTTCAAAAAGCAATTCAGCAGCCAATGTCTTATCTCATTTTATCTATTGTTTTATTATCTCTTATCTATAATTCTCCCCCTATCAAAAGGATTTTAACAAACAGATAACATTTTTCAAATATGTTAACAGAGCATCTATTATCCATATTCTTAGTACCAGAGCACCAAAACATATTCAAAATTGTAGTCAGAGCATGTTATCAAAATTATCCATCAGAGCATTATCCAACATATGAACATATATTCTTCTCCCCCTTTGTAATCATCAAAAATAATTAGAGCAGTGAAGAGAAATAATATAAACTGAAGTAAGATACTTTTATTGAATTTAAAGAAATGGGAAATACAAGAAGTAAAATTATTCAAAATTCAGAAAACAAAACAAGGAACATAACTAAACAGAAAATCTAATTATCCGGGTTGAAGAAGCGGATTTCTGTAATTTGGTGAGCCAGCTCCTCATAACGCTGCTGCATCATCTCAAAATGTTGCTGCTCGGTCATGGAAAACTCTTGGAGGGAGTTTTCAAGTCGATCGAAGCGGCGATCAAGATGGGCGTAGAGAGATGCAAAAGGGTCAGCTTGTGGGGCAGATGAAGAGGCTGCAGCTTGTGGTTGAGGTGAAGGAGGAGGAGGAGCAGGTGCTTCTTCAGCAGGAGCTTGGAAGGGAATGTTGGCATAAACGCCCTCCATTCGTGAGTACCATGCTCCATTGGAGAAAACAAGACCCATTTTGGTGAGGTGATGGGTGCCAATGTAAGCTCTAGGGGGCACTTTCTCAGAGAGTTCCCCTGCTAAATCTACTCCACAGAATTTGAAAATTTTGGTGAGGAGGATACCATAAGGGAGCTTTTGCTAGTCCTTGGCATGGCGCATGTGGAACTTGATCAACTGAACCCAGTTGATCTCTTTGTGGTTCAGCATGGCCCACATTAAGAGGACATCATCCTCTTCAACTAGAGCATAGTTCCCACCACGGGGAACAATCATCTTGACCAAGAAGAAGTGGAGCAGGCGGTTGTTCATGGTCAAGTGGCCAACTAGTTTGTGGTTGCTCCTAGGACGGTCAGCTTTTCATAAAGATTGGCGAGCAGTAAGAGCATTGAAGCCCCATTCATCCTCAGGTTCGCCTCCATCAAAGTCAGCGTTGTTGAGGGGCAGTTTGGAAATCTCTGCAAACTGGGCATTGGAGAGTTTGATGGTGGTGTTTTTCACCTTGTATTCAACCATCCCATTGACAAGGCGGAGGTTGCAGTAGAATACTCTCATAAGCTCAGGATAGTATTCTTCTTCTTTGAGGGATAGGAAGGGGAAAAGGTTGTAGTGGTGGAGGCTTTGGGTGAAGGTAAGGCTTGGGTTGTCAAAGGTGTCAGCAATGGTATAATGAGGGGTCATAATCTCCTTTTCAGAAAAATTCTTCATAAAATTCTGAAGATCTCTAGGAGAAGAGAAAAACCTTGAGAAGTCAAGGGGATTATGAGCTTGAGCAGCAGAGGACCTAGCTCTCTTGACATTCCTTGAGGTAGACATGGTGGAAAATGCAAAAAGAAGGAGATGAAGAGAGATGAGTGCTAGAGAGTTTTTGAGAGGTTTGAGAGGAAGGAGGTAGTGTGAGATGAGAAGGGGAATGAGGGGGTATTTATAGGTGAAAATTAGGTTTGGAAAGGAGGAAAGATAGTTTAGAAAGGAGTGAAGTGAGTTAAGAGAGGGAGAGTTTCGAGTGAGCCTAGGGAGTTGCAGTTGTCTCTTCAGAACGCAGACTAATCGATTACGTGTCAGGTGGTAATCGATTAGGTCACTGTTTCTGGGGAATTTCAAATGTTTTATACAAAGGGTAATCGATTATAGGGTTAGGGTAATCGATTAGTTTGGAAACAGAATCGTCCTAATCGATTGGAGCAATGTGGTAATCGATTATGAAGAAGAGGAAACGTTTTGAACTTGAAACAGAAGTTTCGTAATCGATTATGGATCATGGATAATCGATTATCTTTGAAACAGAATGATTGTAATCGATTATGGGTGAGCTCTAATCGATTAGCTCAGAAACAGAAGCTTAGTAATCGATTGGGATTAACAATGTAATCGATTATGGAGTCAAAAACTTCAAACATATCAAACAGCAAGGTTCCAAACATAAAATGTGATATATGTCATGCATTATGCCATTCAACAAGGTTCTTATCAAAAGATTCAAACACAATTGGACATGTCAAGAATGCCTAGCTCTCTTCTTATGTGAATGAATTGCTCTCTAGCCAAGGGTTTTGTGAAAATATCCGCTAGTTGCCTAGAGGTTTCTACATGTTCAAGTACACAATCCCCTTTTAACACATGATCTCTAATAAAGTGATGCCTAATCTCAATGTGTTTGGTTCTAGAGTGCATTACTGGATTCTTGGAGATGTTAATGGCACTTGTATTATCACATTTAATGGGGACTTTATTCAAGGTAATACCAAAATCAAGAAGTTGTTGTCTCATCCAAAGAATTTGAGCACAACAACTACCAGCTGCTACATATTCTGCCTCAGCTGTTGACAATGCAACACTTGCTTGTTTCTTGCTATGCCAAGAAACAAGGGAACTACCAAGCAAATGGCATGTACCACTAGTGCTTTTTCTATCAAGCTTACACCCCGCAAAGTCGGAATCAGAATATCCTAAAAGATTACATTCAACGCCTTTGGGATACCATAAACCAACATTTTGAGTACCCACAAGATATTTCAAAATTCTTTTTACGGCAGTCAAATGTGATTCTTTAGGACATGCTTGATATCTAGCACACATGCATACCGCAAACATAATATCAGGTCTACTCGCAGTTAAATACAGTAAGGATCCAATCATACCTCGATATTTGGTGATTTCAATGTCCTTACCCTTTTCATCTTTGTCTAGATAGCAGGATGTGCTCATGGGTGTAGCTATCTCGTTTGCCTTGTCCATTCCAAACCTTTTAAGTAGTTCCTTACAGTATTTGGTTTGGCTAATGAACGTTCCATCAATGGCTTGTTTTATTTGTAGTCCAAGGAAGAAGGTGAGTTCTCCCATCAAGGACATTTCAAACTCATTCTGCATAATCTTGGCAAATTCTTGACAAAGATTTTCATTAGTAGCACCAAATATTATGTCATCTACATAAATCTGTACCAAGAGGATGTCATTTTGTTTGCGTTTTATAAACAATGTAGTATCAACCTTTCCTCTTTCAAAGTTGTGTTCTAAAAGGAATTTGCTTAATCTTTCATACCAAGCTCTTGGAGCTTGCTTCAAACCATATAAGGCTTTTCTCAATTTGAAGACATGATTTGGAAATATATGATTTTCAAAACCGGGAGGTTGATCTACATAGACTTCTTCTTGAATGTAGCCGTTTAAGAACGCACTTTTGACATCCATTTGATACAGTTTGAAATCCATACAACATGCAAAAGCTAGCCATAATCTAATGGCTTCTAACCTAGCTACGGGAGCATATGTTTCTTCATAGTCTATTCCTTCTTCTTGGTTGTATCCCTTTGCAACTAGTCTAGCTTTGTTCCTAGTTATTATACCGTTTTCATCTAGCTTATTTCTAAAAACCCATTTGGTGCCTATTATTAGATGATTATTGGGTCTTGGCACAAGTTCCCAAACTTCATTTCTTTCAAATTGGTTTAACTCTTCTTGCATGGCCAACATCCAATGTTCATCAATAATGGCTTCATCAATATTTTTGGGTTCTATTTGGGATACAAAAGCCAAGTGATTGCATGCATTTCTAATGGCGTTTTGAGTACTTACCCCTTTGGTTATTTCTCCAATGATTTTGTCCAAGGGATGATCCTTCAATGTTACCCAATCTTGTTGTCTCTCTATTTGTGTTGCACCTCCATCATTGTTGACTTCTTCTTCTTTGTCTTGCAAGTTCATTTCTTGGAAGGTACCTACAAGATCATCAACTTCCTTTCTCGGAGGATTTTGGTTAAGTTCATCAAATTTAACATGTATGGACTCTTCAATTGTGTAAGTCCATTTGTTAAAGAGTCTATATGCTTTACTAGTAGATGAATAACCTAGAAAAATTGCTTCATCAGATTTTGCATCAAATTTGCCAAGATTTTCCTTTCCATTGTTCAAGACAAAGCATTTGCATCCAAAAATGTGAAAGTAGGAAATATTTGGTTTTCGTCCTTTATAAAGTTCATAGGGGGTTTTCTTTAATATAGGCCTTATCAAACAACGATTCATAACATGACACGCGGTGTTCACGGCATCGGCCCAAAACTGTTTTGAAATATTTGCTTCATTCAACATAGTTCTTGCAAGCTCCACTAAAGATCGATTTTTCCTTTCAACTACTCCATTTTGTTGTGGAGTTCTTGGAGCCGAAAAATTATGTTCAATGCCAAACTTTTCACAAAATTTTTCAAAAGATTGGTTTTCAAATTCTCCCCCATGATCCGTTCGTATGGATGCTATTTTTAAGTTTTGTTCATTTTGGATAACCTTGGCAAGTTTCTTAAATGCTTGATATGCTTCATGTTTATGAGTAAGAAACAATGTCCATGTATATCTAGAGTAATCATCCACAATCACTAGACCATAATAGTTTCCACCAAAACTTTTGATTTTCGAAGGTCCAAACAAATCCATATGTAAAAGCTGCAAAGGTCTTGTTGTTGAAACAATATTTTTTGCTTGAAAAGAAGCCTTTACTTGTTTTCCTTTTTGACAAGCGTCACAGAATTTATTTTCAAATTTCAGTTTTGGTAAACCAATAACTAAATCTTTTGAAACAAGTTTATTTAAATGGTCTACATGAATGTGAGCGATTCTTCTATGCCAAAGCCATGATTCATCCTCTTTAGTTATAAAGCATTGTACATCATTTGAAGCAAGACAATCTAGATTAATCATGTAAATGTTATCTACTCTTTGACCAACAAATTTTATCTCCTTGTTTAGTTTATTTTCAATTATGCAACCATTTGATTCAAAAACAATTTTATAGCCCTTGTCACATAATTGACTAATGCTAAGCAAGTTATGTTTTAGTCCTTCAACATATAAAACATCATTTATGGAGGTGGAAGAGTTTTTACCGACATTTCCGATTCCAAGTATTCTTCCCTTTGTGTTATCTCCATAAGTAACAAATCCTTTGCTTCGTGGAGTAAGTGATATGAACTTACTTTTGTCTCCCGTCATATGTTTAGAACACCCACTATCCAAGTACCAATGGGTGTTGCTTGCCTTGAAGCATACCTACAAAACAAAATCATTTTAGAGAACTAGGTACCCATTTTATGTTGGGTCCTTTAAGGTTAGCTTGTGGAGATGTTCCTTTGGGAACCCACACCTTTCTTAAGACCTTTGGTCCTAGTTTCCTAACACTACACTTATAAGCACTATGTCCTTTGGTACCACAATGATTGCATTTCATAAAAGGTGAGGAGGATTTGCTTGGTGGTGCAAAGAAGTTTTTATAGTGCTTCTCCATTTTATGATTACTATGTTCTTGGTCATATCCTAGACCGGTTTTACTAAACATGTATTTTTGTTGCCCAAGTAGGATATTCAAATTATCTCTTCCATTAGTGAATTTCTCTAAGGTTTTGTTTAGATCTAGGACTTTATTTTCTAGATCAACACATTTCTTAGCAAAATTACAAGGTTTACTAATGGAACATACTTGAGCATTTTTCAATTCTTCTTTTAAACATTCATTCTCTTTGCAAACTTCCATAAGGTGCATCTCTAGAGTGTCACTAGTTTTCCTAGATGCTTTGAGTTTACTAGAGATTTTTGTGAATTTATCATATAATTCTTCAAATGCTTCTAACAGCTCATTTTTATCTAAGTCAAGAAGATTTACCTCATTATCTTCTTCTTGATGATTTGCCATTAAGCAAAGATTGGCTTGCTCATCTTCCGAGTCGTCGGAGCTGCTCACATCATTCTCATCCCAGGCAATATAGGCTCTTCTTCTTCTTTGTTTGTCCTTGCCCTTCTTTTTGAGGTTTGGACAATCGGCTTTGAAGTGCCCTTCCTTGCCACATTCAAAACAGTTGGGTGAGGGAGAGTTTTCTTTAGTGATAGGTTTCTTACCTGAGTTTTTGAAGCTTTTTTGAAAGCGTTTGCCTTTCATGAATTTCCCGAAGCGTTTTACAAATAGTCCAAATTCTTCTTCTTCATCAAGTTCACTTCCGGATTCTTCTTCTTCATTTGTGGAAGTAGCCTTGAGAGCAAGACCCTTTTTCTTGGAAGATTTTTCTTCCTCTTCCGCCATCTTTAATTCTTTCAGCTCTTGTTCTTGTTCCTGCAACTTACCAAATAAAGTGGCGAGAGACATTTCGTTTATGCTAGGAGATTGTTTGATGGCGGTAACTAGCGGTTGCCATTCTCTGTTAAGACTTTTCAACACTTTATGAATGAGTTCTTTGTTAGTGTAAGTCTTTCCAAGTGTAATGAGTTGATTAATGATGAGAGTAAATCTTTTTTGCATATCAACAATCGATTCATGAGAGTTTAATCTAAAGCATTCATATTGACTAGTAAGAGTACTAATCTTTGAGTCCTTTACATCATTAGTGCCTTCATGGGTTACTTGAAGAGTATCCCACATTTCCTTAGCAGTTTGGCATGTCATTATCCTAAAAAATTCATCTTGACCTAAAGACATAGTAATAAGATTTTTGGCCTTGTAGCCATATTGGACTTTCTTTTCTTCCTCGCTTGTCCATTCATCTATAGGTTTTTCAACATTCTTGCTATCTATAGTATGCATCGGTATATAGGGACCATTTTCAATGGTATTCCATATTCTCAAGTCAATTGATTGAATGAAGATTTTCATTCTTTCTTTCCAAAACGCATACCCTTCCCCATTGAAAGCGGGAGGTCTATTTATCGCACCACCCTCGGGAAAAACATTTTGAGAACTTGAGGCCATTTAATCTCTTGAAGCTGTTAAGCTTGATTTACCAAGAGTCAAGCTCTGATACCACTTGTTGTTCAAGTGGCCTCAATACTCAAGAGGGGGGGTGAATTGAGTTATAAAACTTTTGCTTGGAATACCTTTAAAATTGATTTCTATAACCAAGTTTATGAGATTATGCAAGTGAAAGCAAGTAACAATGATATGCAATGCACTACAAGAGGTAAATATTGCTGAGGCAATTTAGCAAACACTTGGTGTGCAATGTCTAAGGTATAGCAAATTAAGCAAGTTCAAGTATGTTCTTCTCAACCAAACAATACCAATCAACAAATATGCAATGTATGAAAGTAAAAGAGTAAGGAAGAGAAGCTTGCAAACCGATGTAACGAGTTCCACCCAATCCGGTGTACGTCTCGCCTCTAAGCAACCCACTTAGAGGATTTTCCACTATTGTAGACTAGAGATACAACTTTGAGCAATTGCGGCTTCCTAGTGTCCCACACTCAAGAACCCAATCCTCACAAGTATAAGGGCAACCCACCCAATCTCTCAATCTCACAATATCCCAAAGGTTGAGTCCACAACCTTTGTAACCACTCAACCTAGAGTGAACAACCACTCAACCTAGAGTGAATAACTTGTGTGTTTGGTGTTTGTTTACAATCAATACACTCTCTCAATAGAGCAAATATACAAATGAAAAGCTCTCCCAAATTCTAATCTCTCAAGATGAGAGGATATACAAGTGAAAGTACAATATGCAAGAAATAGGCTTACAAAGCAAAAAATAGAGCTATGAATTGTTGCTTCTTGGTTGTGTGTTTGTGCTTGTCTTCCTCTTCAATTTATAGACCCAAGATAGCTGTTGAGGAGTGCCCTAGTCCATCATAGCCGTTGCAGTTAGTGGAAATTTGAAGAATGGTGGAGACATGACCTGGTTTCCCACTTAAATCTGTTTTTCCACTAGCGTAATCGATTACACCCTCGCGTTGTAATCGATTAGCTTCAAGTCAGAGAGTCACTAATCGATTATCTCATTACCTGTAATCGATTAGCATCTATACCTGATGCATTTAATTTGTTTTCGTAGCATCCTAATCGATTAGCATGTCTTGCAATCGATTACCTTAAATTCCAGTGGCTTCCTAATCGATTATATGGCTCCCTTAATCGATTAGCATGTGTGCCTGATGCATTTAATTCCATTTTTGATTGCTGTAATCGATTAGTCTCAAGTGTGCAATCGATTATCTTAATTCCAGTGAGTATCTAATCGATTGTGTGGCTTCACTAATCGATTATCTTCAACCCTGATGCAATTTCTTCCAAGACAGAAAGCTCCTAATCGATTAGCATCTATGGCCTAATCGATTAGCTTCGCTGTTACTTCAATTCTGATTTCATGTCTTTGTTTTTGCATCGGTTTCTTCAAGAGTACTTGTCATTATCAAAATCCTTGCACATCTTTTGGACCTGTTAATATATTCAAACACAACTTGTGCGGTGGGTCACAGGTTTCCCTACCTTCTTCGTCGGCATAGTTGACTGGGTGATCGAAATCGTGAAGCGTGATTGTGATTTCACTAGTCTCAAGAGGATCTTTTTGGATCTGCAATTTAGTGTGTTATGGCAAAAAGAAGAGAAAAGAAAAGCAAGTTAAAGAGAATGAGTCAAAAGCAAGGATAAAGGGATGAGAATTTTTTTTGAATTTCGATACGCATTTATTGATTGACTGGTAAAACAATTTTTTTTTTCACCCTTATTACATGAAAAATCCCACAGCCTTAGGCATAGCAGAGGGATAAATAAGACTTTGAGGCAATGGCAAATTATTTTGGTGAATCATTTAAAATCAAAGGGAGTTCGACAGCCTCCTAGTTACTGAGTTCTTGGCCCGGCGGCCAAGCGATCACCAAATCATTATTATCATCAAAACCATCTTCAATATCGGCCACCACGGCATTAACTTCTGAACTTCCATGATTGGGCAGGGGATTTGTGGTCACGTTAGGGCTTCCTTCCCGAAAATTAATCCAGTCGGCTTTGATCAAATCTCTCACTTTATATTTCAAAGCCATGCAATTTTCTATAGAATACCTTGGTGCCCCAGCATGGTAATCACAATGAGCGTTTGGGTCATACCCCCTTGGGTAAGGAGGTTGCAACGGCCTCATGGGGCATAGAGCTACTAGACCCTTTTGAACGAGGATTGGTAAAAGTTCAGTATATGTTGTGGGAATTGGATCAAACTACACAGGGGTACGCTCATTGTTGGGGTTTCTCGTATTCTGATTATGATCAGGTGGTCGAATCGCTTGTTGCGGATGATTGTATGGCATGGGTTGTGGCATTGGTGCTCTTACCATGGGCGGACGGAAGTGAGGAGTATGAGTTGTCAGGCCCTGGGCGGCAGCGGCCACATAAGGATTGGGAGCTTGAATCATGGTAGGGGCGAATGGTCTCGGCGGGGCTGTCTTTTGATTAGAAGAGATAGAATTAGTTTCTCCATCCCTTCTCCCAGGCGCTGGCTTTCTTGTCATGTTTGTCCCAGATGAGCCCTGAGTGATCTTTCCCGTTCGTATTCCGCTCTCCACCCTTTCTCCAATAGTCACGATGTCGGAGAAGTTAGATGAAACACTACCAATTATCTTGCCATAGAAAGGTGATGGGAGTGTGTCGATAAACATTGCGACTATCTCTTTTTCTGACAATAGGGGGTCCACTTGCGCTGCTGTTTCTCTCCAGCGTTGGGCATACTCTTTAAACGTTTCACTATCCCTTTTCAACATATTCTGTAACTGAACCCTGTTAGGTGCCATATCCATGTTATACTTGTATTGTCTAAGGAAGGCATCTGCCAGGTCCTTCCAACAATGAATATGTTTCCGCTCAAGGTGAGCATACCATGTAAGAGCGGCCCCCGCCAGACTATCTTGGAAGTAGTGAATCAACAATTGGTCGTTAGAAGAGTAAGATGCCATCTTTCGACAGTACATCGTGAGATGGTTCTTTGGACAAGTCATTCCTCGATAGTTGTCAAAGTCTGGCATCTTGAATTTGGGCGGGAGGACAACATCTGTGACTAGGCATAGTTCAGAAGCATCTATCAGTCCAAAACCTCTGGCGCCTTCCATCATTCTCAAACGCTTGATAAGTGTTGAATAAGCATTGATTTCATGACTCATTTGAACTAATTTTGTAAAGAAGTTGAGCTAAATTAATGAATTATTAAAGGAAGTGAGCATGAATCTTTTAAGTAGTGTATAAAAGAAGTATTATGTTTAAACCCTTGGAAAGTGCAGGGAACTCAACAGGAAGGCAAGACAAAGTAAGCAAGCTTGAGCATGAAAGTTTGAGAACATAAAGCATCTCTCACGCTTAAGCGTGAATACTAGACGCTTGAGCGAGGATTAAGCATGGCAAGCATGACTTAAAGAAGACAAAGAGGCATCAGGACCCCTCTCACGCTCAAGCGTGGGGATGAGCCGCTTGAGCGTGAGCTCGAGAGCGCCCAAGCGAATATTAAGCGTGAGCGTGAGCGTGACCCTACACATGAAGCACGCTTGAGCGTGACTAGAAGGAGCGTGAGCGTGACCCTGCACATGAAGCACGCTTGAGCGTGACTAGAAGGAGCTCGAGCGTGACCATGCACATGAAGAGCGCTTGAGCGTGTGCTTTACACGCTTGAGCGTAACTAACGGATGACAAAACCTTGCTTGAGTGTAGCTGAGAAGAAGTAAGCATGAGCAACGTGAGGAAGGCCACGCTTGAGCGTGGTTAATTCAGCTTGAGCGAGAGACCATCAAACAGCATCAGAACCCTTCACGCTTGAGCGTGACCATCAAGCTCAAGCGTGACTCCTGCAGTATGGGATTTTCCAATTTAATATTCACCAATGATGCGATGCCAACTCACCCAACTTCTTGTGTTTCTGCAAGTCTCTGAAAGATGCTGCATGGGTTCTACGCAAGTGGGAAAGGGAAGCTGAACCTTGACTCCTATAAATCAAGCTGCAAACAACATATCCATCATCTCATCCCCTGTATTTCATTCACAATCCAAACTTTCCATTATTTTCTGTATTCATTCTTTTGATGGTGAAAATGCAAGGCATGAGTAACTAACCTCCCTTATGGGATTGGCTGTAATCCATTCAACACTAAAGTAATGCTGCTGTAAGTTTTTATTTAGTAATGAGATTTGATAAGTTGTTGTGTTTCTTTCTGCGTTTAATGCCTGAAAATACTTGATCACTATTTTCTTGTTCTAAGTTTTCTCAAGTATGCTGGGAAGTGACTTTTGAAAGCAGAACCTGAAGCAAATACTTATTGTGAGTAGGTAGCCAGGGATGGCGTCTAACGCAATAAACGTCAAAACAATCGATCAATAATGCTGGGATGATTTCAAAGTGACTGAGGGATCAGCGGTTTGAAATCATTCTTATGAATTTTGTAGTCGAGGGATCGATACAAATGACTTTGATTGTGATGTAGAACTTATCTTTTCAATTTACTTATATGAAAACTTATGCAGCTTACAGAGGTGAAGATGTGATGAAGCCAATCCCTGTTTCACAAAACTGATTTTTTCAACACCATTTACTGTTATCTTTTGCAATTTTTACTCTCTGTTGTTTACTGTCTCCTTAATCAACATCATTTACAACAAAACAAAAACTAAACCATTCTGCCAAATCAATTCAAGACTAAGATTTTCATTCTCACACCTCCTCAGTGGAACGACATCTATACTGTACTACAACCTCTGTGTTTAAACTTGGCACATCCATTCCATTGAGTTCATATTATTCAAACTTGATTCTCTTTCAGTGAACTCTTCATTTCAATATCTCAAAAATAAACCATCAAGATACTTATTATCAAGTTTTGGCGCCGCAGCCGGGGAGGTGATTTAAGTTTGAATATTTTAGCATTGAATTGACAAGACAGTGTAAATAAATTTGTTTGCAATTTGTTTTTATTTTTTTTAGTAACCTTGCTACTTTGAGTTCTTGATTTATGATCTTGAGAGGACAGGGTACAAAAGAACAACTTGCATTTGATCCTGAGATAGACAGGTTCCTCAAGAAAATCAAGAAAGCCAAGCAGAACTTCCACGTAGGACAAACTTCCTCTGATACAATGGATGACAACAGCAATAATCAAAACCCACCAAGAAGAACACTTGGAGATTACACATTGCAACAAGGACCTAGACACTACTCAAGCATTGCTATACCAAATACAATCAGGGCTATAGAAATGAAACCTGCTTTCCTTAGTTTAATTAGTTCCCATCAATTCTATGGAATGTCCAGTGAAGATCCTTACACTCACTTGGCCACATTCTATGAATTAGTAGGAACAATGGGCTTTGAACAGGAAGTAATTGAGGCAGCATATCTAAGATTGTTTCCTTTTTCTCTTGCAGGAAAAGCTAAAGAATGGCTCCAGTCCCACCCAAATCAAAGCCTGAACAGCTGGGAGACAGTGGAGGAAAAATTCCTACACAGATTCTTCCCACCATCCAGATTTATCAAGGCTAAATCAGATATCACAACATTTAAACAAAGCCATGATGAACCCTTTTGTGAAGCATGGGAACGTTTCAAATCTATCCTCAGAAAGTGCCCAAACCATGGACTTGAAGATATTACCCAATTGAATATCTTTTACAGTGGTTTAAAGGCTGACACTAAAATGATTTTAGATGCAGCAGCTGGAGGAACCATGATGACAGTAGATGCAGAGCAAGCTACAAGGATCATTGAAGCATTATCATCCACAGATTACCAAGCTCAGCATGACAGAACACAAGTCCAAAAGAAAGGAGTGTTGGAACTTAATACAACAGATACCAGTTTGGCTCAAAATAAAATTTTGACATAACAAATTGAAGCTCTGACACAACAGATGGCAAAACTCCCGCAACAACTGCATGCTGTGCAGTCCTCTACAGGAAACCAACAAGCACAAATGAGATGTGACTTTTGTGGAGGAGAACATCAGAATGGACACTGTCAAGGAGAGCAAGGAGACCAATCTATCCTCTATATGAATAACCAAGGTAAGCAGAGTAACTTCAATAACAATGCTTACCCCAATAATTTTTCACAGGGATGGAGAAATAGTCAAAATGGTGGATGGAAGCAAGAAGCAAGCACATCCAACAGACAGCAACCTTATCAGCAAGGCCCTTCATTGACAGAAAGGACATCAAAACTAGAGGACACTCTAGAAAAATTCATGCAGGTCTCAATCACCAACCAGAAGAACACTGATGCTTCGATAAGAAACCTAGAGACACAAGTGGGGCAATTGGCTCGCCAAATTGCAGAGCATCATAACTCCCAATTTGGAGCCAATACACACCCAAATCCGAAGGAGCAATGCAAAGCAATCACAACAAGAAGTGGGAAGGTCATTGTACAACAAAAAGAGAATGGCAAGGTGGAAGAAAAAGTAGAAGAAGATTTTGAAAAAGAAACAAAAGAGGAAGTTAGTGAAAAGAAGAATAATGATGTAAGTCTGAAGGAGGAAGTTGAAAAAGAAAAAAAGAAAGAAATAAAAGAAGGGAAGAAGAAGGTGGACGACCCAACACCACAACTGAAGATCTTACCATATCCAAAGAACCCTTCAAAAATAGACAAGGAAAGGCAATTTGCAAGATTTATGGATATCTTCAAAAGGTTACAAATAAACATACCTTTTGTGGAAGCCATGGAGCAAATGCCAACCTACGTAAAATTCATGAAGGAGCTGTTAACAAAGAAGAAGAGATTTTCTGAAGAAACAGTGGAGCTTGCAACAGGCTGCAGTGCCATCATTCAAAAAGCACTGCCACAAAAAACAAAAGACCCTGGAAGTTTCACAATCCCAGTAACTATTGGTACTTTACCAGTAGGAAAAGCACTCTTGGATTTGGGAGCAAGCATTAATCTAATACCCCTCTCAATGGTGAAAAGAATTGGAGATCTTGAGGTGAAGCCAACACGGATGACCCTCCAGCTGGCAGACCGATCTATGAAATTTCCATATGGCATAGCTGAAGATGTACTGGTAAGAGTTGACAAGTTTGTATTTCCAGTAGATTTTGTCATAATGGATATAGAAGAAGATGCAGAAGTACCTCTCATTCTGGGGAGACCCTTCATGAAGACCGCAAAAGTAATTATTGATGTGGATGATGGGAAGCTAAAAGTGAGAGTGCAAGATGAAGAAGTAAATTTCAATGTGTTTGACGCAATGAAATACGCAAAGGAAAAACATCAGTGCTTCAAAATTGACATTGAAGAAGAAGCCATCAGAGAACAAACTAACGAATGGTTCAACAAGGATCCCCTGGGTGAACTAAATGTTGGAGCAATGGATGAAGACAAGAAGGACAAGCAAGATGCTCAACAAGAAAGTCACTTTGAGAAGCTGTCTGAGGAAACGAAAGAAGTTGTCCCACCAAAAGTGGAGTTAAAAGCTTTACCTCCACACTTGAAATATGTTTTTCTTGATAATGATAACCAAAAACCCGTTATTATTAACAGGGAATTGACAGGTACTGAAGAAAAGCAATTGATTCAAGTATTGAAAGAGCATTCAACAGCGATTGGATAGAGACTGGAAGATTTGAAAGGAATAAGCCCAGCTTACTGCACTCATCACATTTACATGGAACAAGAATTCAAACCAATTGCTCAGCCACAGAGACGCTTGAACCCAACTATGAAGGAAGTAGTAAAAGGGGAGGTAATTAAGTTACTAGAAGCTGGTATAATTTATCCAATTTCTGATAGCTCTTGGGTGAGTCCTGTGCAGGTTGTCCCAAAGAAAGGAGGAATCACTATCATACAAAATGAGAAACATGAATTGATCCCTACAAGAACAGTCATAGGATGGAGGATGTGTATCGATTACAGGAAGCTAAACACTGCCACCCGGAAAGATCATTTTCCTCTGCCCTTCATGGATCAAATGCTAGAAAGACTTGCAGGACAAGCGTACTACTGCTTTCTAGATGGTTACTCAGGGTACAACCAGATAGCAGTTGCACCAGAGGATTAAGAAAAAACAGCATTCACATGTCCCTTTGGGGTGTTTGCATACAGAAAAATGCCCTTTGGGTTGTGTAATGCCCCTGTAACATTTCAAAGATGTATGCTTGCTATCTTCTCTGATTTGGTGGAAAAATGCATTGAGGTCTTCATGGATGATTTCTCTGTTTTTGGTCCATCATTCGATCAATGTTTGAAAAATTTGACCATTGTACTGAAAAGATGTGTGGACACCAATTTGGTTTTGAATTGGGAAAAATGTCACTTCATGGTGACTGAAGGCATTGTGTTAGGACATCAAATCTCCAAAAGAGGCATTGAAGTCGACAAAGCAAAAGTGGAAGTAATCGAGAAATTACCACCACCAGGAAATGTGAAAGGAGTCAGAAGCTTCTTGGGCCATGCAGGATTTTATAGAAGATTCATCAAGGACTTCTCAAAAATTGCAAAGCCTTTGAGTAATCTCTTAAACAAAGATACTTCTTTTATTTTTGATGATTCTTGTTTGCATGCTTTTGAAACTCTAAAGCATAGACTAACATGTGCACCTGTAATAGTTGCCCCGGATTGGGGACTAGACTTTGAAATGATGTGTGATGCCAGTGATTATGCTGTTGGAGCCGTATTAGGACAAAGAAAGGCTAAAATTTTTCATGTTATACACTATGCAAGTAAAGTTTTGAACCCTGCACAAACAAATTATGCAACAACAGAAAAAGAACTCTTAGCAATAGTGTATGGCCTGGAAAAATTTAGACCTTATCTTATTGGTTCTAAGATCACTATTTTTACTGACCATGCTGCTATTAAATATCTGCTGAATAAACCTGATTCTAAGCCCAGGCTAATTAGATGGATCTTGCTAATGCAAGAATTCAACCTAGTAGTCAAAGACAAAAAGGGCAGCGAAAATTTTATTGCAGATCACTTGTCCAGACTTGTCAATCAGGAAGTCACACTACTCCAACCTGAGGTAAAGGAAGAATTTCCTGATGAAAAATTACTAATGATGAAAGAACGACCATGGTTTGCAGACATGGCTAACTTTAAAGCAGCTGGAGTATTGCCTGATGACCTTTCATGGCAGCAGAAGAGGAAGTTTCTGAGGGATGCAAAACAATTCTTATGGGATGACCCTTACCTATTTAAACTTGGATCAGATCACATTTTGAGGAGATGTGTGTCCCAAGAGGAGGCTGAGAGCATCCTATGGCACTGTCACAGCTCACCCTATAGAGGACATTTCAATGGGGAAAGGACAGCAGCAAAAATCCTCCAATCAGGTTTTTATTGGCCCTCATTGTTTAAAGATGCTAATGTTTTTGTGCAGCATTGTGAAGCATGTCAGAAGACAGGAAGCATATCAAAAAGACATGAGATGCCATTGACTACCATCCTTGAAATAGAAGTTTTTGACTGCTGGGGCATAGATTTTACTGGGCCATTACCAATGTCATTCTCAAATGAATATATAATTGTGGCAGTAGACTATGTCTCTAAGTGGGTGGAAGCCATGGCATGTACTAAAGCTGATGCCAAGACTGTCATCAAATTTCTTAAGAAACACATTTTCAGCAGGTTTGGCACTCCAAGAGTATTAATAAGTGATGGAGGCTCTCATTTCTGCAACAGTCAACTCCAAAGATGCCTAGAACATTATGGAGTCAAGCACAAAGTAACCTCCCCTTACCATCCTTAAGCCAATGGCCAAGTGGAAGTATCCAACAGAGAAATTAAGAGGATACTAGAGAAAACAATCAGTCAAAGCAGAAAAGATTGGTCATTGAAGTTAGATGACGCTTTATGGGCCTATAGAACAGCATACAAGGCACCAACTGGATTTTCACCTTATCAGTTGGTATATGGTAAAAATTGCCATCTTCTAGTGGAACTTGAACACAAAGCATTTTGGGCAATGAAAATCCTCAACTATGACCCCAAAGCATCAACTGAAGAAAGGAAGATTCAGATGCACAAGTTAGAAGAGTGGAGGAATCATGCCTATGACTCATCAAGGATCTATAAAGAGAAAATGAAGGTTTACCATGATAGACACATCATGAAGAAAAGTTTTCATCAGGGATAATCTGTTCTTCTTTTCAACTCAAGGATGAAACTATTCCCAGGGAAACTCAAGTCTAAATGGTCAGGACCCTTTATTGTGAAGGAGGTGAAACCTTATGGAGCTATTGAATTACAAGATCCTAAATCTGAAAGAACTTGGGTCGTGAATGGACAGAGAGTAAAGCCCTATTTAGGAGGAGAAGTGGAGAAGGTTGCCACTGACATCCTACTAAAAGACCCATGATCAAACTCAGGCGTCAAGCTAATGACGTTAAACAAGCGCTCATTGGGAGGCAACCCAATCTTTTATGCTTTCTTTCCCTGAAAATTTTATTTTTAAATAGTAGTAAAGTTTCTGTTTACATTGTAGATTACTCATCAAGAGGATCCCAAATAAGAGTTTCAAACAAAGGCAAACAAAACTGGAGCTGGAAGTTGAATTAAGGGAGGCATGAGGAAATCACCTCGTTCAAGCGTGGATAATCTTGCTTAAGCGAGCCAAGGTAAGTCCCAAACCATCCACATCAAGCTTAAGCGAAAGAATCAAGCCTTGAGCGTGGCACCTCTGCAAAAGAAATTTTCAACAAAATAAACCCGATCACGCTTAAGCGTGATCTTTTGCGCTTAAGCGAAAGGACCTGGAACATCAATCAGAGGCTACCACGCTCAAAGCAAGACCCCTGCGCTCAAGCGAGAAATTGAATTAAGCATCAAGTATGAAAATTTTGGGTCTCACGCTCAAGCGTAACAAACATACGCTTGAGCGAGGAAAATAAACTTTGCATCAAAGCCCACACGCTCAAGCGAGGAAGTAACAACGCCTAAGTGAGACAAAAGCCACCCTGATTGGACGATCACGCTCAAGCATGATACTCTTGCGCTCAAGCGCGACACCCCTGCGCTCAAGCGTGACAAACATACGCTCAAGCGTGAAGTGCATTTTCATTCTCGCCTAAGCGAGGAAGCATAACTCTGCATCCAGGCCGATCACGCTCAAGCGTGGTTATACTGCGCTCAAGCGTGATACTCTTGCGCTCAAGCGTGTCACTCCAGCGCTCAAGCGTGAAATGCAAAACTGCCCCCTGATGCTAATAAATGTAGAATATTGAAACTGCCCACTCGCTCACTCACATAACCGTCCATCAATCTCCTGACTCTCTAAGTTTTGTAACTGCCATTTCTTCTCCAATAATTGTCTTTTCACTCTCATCTCATAAGTCACACTTTTCTTTTGCAAATCATTCTCTCTATCACTCTCGGATTCTTCCAGGTAACTACTGCACTATCCTCTTTTTGAATTAACAGCATATGATTACTGTGTTAGGGAGGATTGATACTTTTCTTTTTGCACACATTGAAGTCTTTTCTTCCTGTTTCTAATGAATACCATGATCTATGCTTAGTTGTTTTCTGGGTTGTTAGAAAAAAAAAGGAGGTCAATGCTTTGCTATTGTGTTTCACCTTCTTTGTAATGCATGTCACCTTTATGTTTCACATTCTGTTAACGCATGCTGAATGTTTGACAAAAGTCCTGAAAAGAAGTATTTTGAGTGCAAAATGACTCTTAACCTTCTTGCAGATGGCCAGAACAAAGCAAATTGCACCAAACCCCCCTGTCACCACTTCACCAGCAAGAAGCTCCAAAAGAAATAAAGGCAAAAGACCACGCACCAATGACGAAGATAATGCTCCAAGATTCAGGAATAAAGACAAGAGCAAAAGGTATGAGGACATCTCCAATTGGACATTTATACCCGAACGAAAAGTAGACTTGGCTTTGGGAGATTGTGATGCTTTCCTGCAAATCATAAGGAGGAGAAATTGGTTAAAAATATGTTACCCAAGGGAGAAATATGACCCAGAAGTTGTAAGAGAATTCTATGCGAATGCTTGGACAAAAGATGGAGGAGGAGAAAGAAAAACTTATGTGAGGGGAACCTAGCTCTCCTATGACAGGGACACAATCAATTTCTACTTGGGGAACATTATGACCCTAGGAGAGGGAGAAATATGCGGATATGCTGCCATGGTTGCAAGGAACCAAGTCATTGCCACCAATGACCTTGAAGTAGCCATATGTGTTCCAGGACACCACTTTCAAATGGGGCAAGGAGAAAACCCACTGAGAATTTTAAGAAAAGACATGACTTCTATTTCTCAAGTTTGGACTTCTTTCTTATTAGCTAACATAGCACCTAACGCTCATGTCTCTGATTTAATTTTTAGTAGGTGCTATTTGCTATACTGCATTCTGAGAGAGGACATCTCCATTGATCTAACCCAAATACTCTCTGATGAAATTCACAAGTTTGTGATTTCTGACCAGAAGTATTCCCAGGCAGGTCAAAAGGTAAAAGGGAGTCTCGGTTTTCCTGCCTTTATCACTGATTTTTGTGCAGCTCATGGTGTTGAGGTACAAGACCTCAAACCAATTAGGCCTTCCATAGACAAACGCTTCATTGAGCGTTACTGCAGTAATCCAGTACCTCCTGCAACTGATGTACCCCCTCCACCTGCCTCTCAAGCAGCACAGCCAGCATTCAACACAGCACCTGCCCATCCTCCCCTCAGCACAGAAGCCACTCTGATTTTACAAGGCATTCACATCCTGAAAATTCAAAATAGCCACCTCCTGGCCCAGTAGAACACTCATCATAGAGGTTTGTTACACATTCACAGTGGCCTTTATCACAGCATTCCTGCAGGTCAACACAATCCTTGGATGCCACCTGCCCAGTTTGAGGCCCTACTTGCTTGGCCTGGGGACAGGCCTCCTTTTGTGGGAGGAGGTGAGACTACACAGGATAGGCCAGGAACTTCAACACAGGGACCTCCAGAAAGAGACCTGGGAACAGAAGAGGACTCATCTGAGGAAGAGTGAAAAATTTTTAATGCTTTCATTTCTTGAAGTTTAAATTGCTACTTAGTTTTATTTCAAATTGACAATTTATAGCTTTACTTTATCTTTAGTGCAGCATACTTTAGAATTGCTTATGATTATTCTTGTTTGCTTGTGATTATTTGCTTGTGATTATTCCTGTTTTGATGATTAAAACTGTGAACATTTTTGAAAAACCCAACCAATGATTTTACTTTTTGAACAAGAAGAGTTTCTAAGCAGCAGAATATTTTTTAGACAATAAACTTGATTGTTAAAGGGTAAAATGGCTGAATTAAGAACCAAGGAATTGGAATGAATGTACTTTTTATTGTTTACATGCGTGAACCCTCTTCTGTTAGAATAAGGAAAGTAAGCCTTATATCCTGGTGAGAAGTGAGAAATCTAAACACTGAGAGTCTCATGAGAATTCGTCAAATAAGCATTGCCTGATTTTCTGATTAACCCTTCTTTTAAAAATTAAGCAAGGAAATGATAAAGGCAAATTTTGAAAAAAATAAAACAAACTCAGAGCCAAAAAGCTACCTTTAAGAATATGACCCAATTTTTGTAGCCATTTTTGAGCCAAAAATTTTTCAAACACCCTAAACCAAGCATGAGAAATAAAATCTTACCTTACCAGCATGCTTAAAGATTTTAAAAGAGCATAGAACATTTCTCCAAAAAAGGGTGATAAGAGAAACTGAGGCTGAAAAAGAAATAAGGTTCTCCAACATGTAACAAAAATAGAGAACTAGAAAAAGAAAAGCGAAGAATTCAATAGCATAAAAAGAAGCCTCATAAAAAATTTTGAAAAATTTTAGAACATATGCTCTTCTTATTTATGCATGCACTTTGAACTCAAAGAAAAAACCAAGAATTCTTGATAGCCCAGCCTCATTACAACCTTGAAAAGACCTTTTTGATCCTTACTTATCTTATGAATGGATTGTGATTAGAAATGACAGGCAATGTTAATTAGGCAGTTCTCATGATGAATGTGCAAACACAACCACCTGTGAGAAATAATGAGAGTTCCTTATTCTGATAGCATTTGGTTACCTGCATTATGAACAAATTAATGGTACAGTACATTTCAAAGAATTGGTATTAAGGAAATCATTTACTTGAGATAAATTGAGATTATTGTCTTTTAAAATTTTGTCTGTACAGAAGCTAATTTTGCTGAAATGCTTGATTCCCTTTCCAAACTTCTTTTTACTTGAGGACAAGCAAAAATCTAGGTTGGGGAGAGTTTGATAAGTGTTGAATAAGCATTGATTTCATGACTCATTTGAACTAATTTTGTAAAGAAGTTGAGCTAAATTAATGAATTATTAAAGGAAGTGAGCATGAATCTTTTAAGTAGTGTATAAAAGAAGTATTATGTTTAAACCCTTGGAAAGTGTAGGGAACTCAACAGGAAGGCAAGACAAAGTAAGCAAGCTTGAGCATGAAAGTTTGAGAACATAAAGCATCTCTCACGCTTAAGCGTGAATACTAGACGCTTGAGCGAGGATTAAGCATGGCAAGCATGACTTAAAGAAGACAAAGAGGCATCAGGACCCCTCTCACGCTCAAGCGTGGGGATGAGCCGCTTGAGCGTGAGCTCGAGAGCGCCCAAGCGAATATTAAGCGTGAGCGTGAGCGTGACCCTGCACATGAAGCACGCTTGAGCATGACTAGAAGGAGCTCGAGCGTGACCATGCACATGAAGAGCGCTTGAGCGTGTGCTTTACACGCTTGAGCGTAACTAACGGATGACAAAACCTTGCTTGAGTGTAGCTGAGAAGAAGTAAGCATGAGCAACGTGAGGAAGGCCACGCTTGAGCGTGGTTAATTCAGCTTGAGCGAGAGACCATCAAACAGCATCAGAACCCTTCACGCTTGAGCGTGACCATCAAGCTCAAGCGTGACTCCTGCAGTATGGGATTTTCCAATTTAATATTCACCAATGATGCGATGCCAACTCACCCAACTTCTTGTGTTTCTGCAAGTCTCTGAAAGATGCTGCATGGGTTCTACGTAAGTGGGAAAGGGAAGCTGAACCTTGACTCCTATAAATCAAGCTGCAAACAACATATCCATCATCTCATCCCCTGTATTTCATTCACAATCCAAACTTTCCATTATTTTCTGTATTCTTTCTTTTGATGGTGAAAATGCAAGGCATGAGTAACTAACCTCCCTTATGGGATTGGCTGTAATCCATTCAACACTAAAGTAATGCTGCTGTAAGTTTTTATTTAGTAATGAGATTTGATAAGTTGCTGTATTTCTTTCTGCGTTTAATGCCTGAAAATACTTGATCACTATTTTCTTGTTCTAAGTTTTCTCAAGTATGCTGGGAAGTAACTTTTGAAAGCAGAACCTGAAGCAAATACTTATTGTGAGTAGGTAGCCAGGGATGGCGTCTAACGCAATAAACGTCAAAACAATCGATCAATAATGCTGGGATGATTTCAAAGTGACTGAGGGATCAGCGGTTTGAAATCATTCTTATGAATTTTGTAGTCGAGGGATCGATACAAATGACTTTGATTGTGATGTAGAACTTATCTTTTCAATTTACTTATATGAAAACTTATGCAGCTTACAGAGGTGAAGATGTGATGAAGCCAATCCCTGTTTCACAAAACTGATTTTTTCAACACCATTTACTGTTATCTTTTGCAATTTTTACTCTCTGTTGTTTACTGTCTCCTTAATCAACATCATTTACAACAAAACAAAAACCAAACCATTCTGCCAAATCAATTCAAGACTAAGATTTTCATTCTCACACCTCCTCAGTGGAACGACATCTATACTGTACTACAACCTCTGTGTTTAAACTTGGCACATCCATTCCATTGAGTTCATATTATACAAACTTGATTCTCTTTCAGTGAACTCTTCATTTCAATATCTCAAAAACAAACCATCAAGATACTTATTATCAACGCTCCTCTAGGATTTCTATCTTTTCCTTTTGGGGAGCTACGACCGTGCTATGACCGCCTACCGGGTTCATCATGCGGGTTGTATCTTGGAGATTGGTCATATAAGGAGTTGCGTATCCGTATGGATAACCAAGTGGCTGGTTGAATGGAGGCAACACATGGGACTGGTTCATTAAGCCAGTATTTGGAGAGGGACCTTGGGGTTGGGCCATAGTTTGTACAGCATAAGATGGCTGGGCGATCTGGGCTCGTGTATTTTGGGCTTGTGCGTTGTAGGTCGGCTGGGCCATCGGGGCTTGTGTGTTTTGGGTTTGGTAGGTTTGTGGGTCATGGGTTTGTGTGTTTCGGGTTTGGTAGGCTTGTGGGTCATGGGCTTGCGTGTTCTGGGTTTGGTGGAGTGGTGGCATATTTGGCTGGGTAGGGTATGAAGCATGAGGATTCATCGCTTGCTGGTCGTGGATGTCTTGTTGGTTAGCGAGCGGGGGATAGTACCCCGGTGGTAGGCCATAAAGTGGAAAAGGTACTGGGTTGCCGTCAGGACCGACAAATGTATGCTGTTGTGCATAAGATTTGCCATATGGTGGCTGGGCCTCAATGGCAGGGTTAGGTCTTCCGACATGAATGGTGAGAGGGGGTGCCGTTGTGTTAGGTAGTTGGGTTCTTGCTGGGTCAGAACCAATGGGGGGTGGTACAGTGACAGGCTGCTATTGGGCATCCTCCACACCTACAGAGGAGCCTCCTTCTCTGAGTTTCTTTTCTAAGAGTTTAGTTAACTCTGCCACTCGCTCTTTCAGCTGATCGAACTCAGTTCTAAAGTCTCCATCAACAGCTTCTGCCTCAGCCATGAGTTTCCTTTGAAGTCAGGTCTGGTAAGGATGCCTACCCGTGACGTCTGTGTTTCTTTTTTTTTTTAAAAAAAAGAAAAAGCAAAGACATGTTAGGTGGAGATAGAAAGAAAGAGAATGTCATGGGAAGCAATCACAGGCTTTGGCGAGTATCCTTTGACCATTCCTTAGAACTTATCGTTCAGAAGTACTAGGTATGGTAAACATGGATAGTTATGAAGACAGAAGAAATTTTTCATTCTGAAATGCAATAGGAGCTTCAAGTTCAGCTATTTCTAGCTCAGGGAACCATGACCCTTCTCTTAAAGGTTTGATCCCACGTTAATTTCCATATCTTGCTCAAAGGTATTCGTTAAGCCCTGAATAGCTTCCGGTGAGAATAGAAAGAAAGGAGAGAAAGAGCCGTCAGGAAATGACGTGCTTTGCAAATTGATATTCCCTTAGTAACTTTCTTGAAAACATTTTTGCATTTAGGGGGGTTATGATTTGACAAAACTTGTGTCAAGTCAAGGATCATGTGAGTTATGGATTTTTCGATCATCGTCAATACAAAAAGAATTGATTTTTTTGTTTTTCTTTTATATATATATATACATATATATATATATATTTTGATGATTCGAAACATCCGTAACTCAGGATCCAAAGACTTGTGCATAAAAAGAAAACTACTTGCCCGTTAAAGGATCACTAGTTAAAAGTATGTCATTTTTTGGAAAAAGCAATCCACTAAACGGGCAAGAAGTCTCTTAATTTTGGATGAGAAGAGAGAGAATGAGAAAAGGTAGAAGTAAAGTTTGCCCCTTTGTGCCTTAAGTCAGGTTTTTCTGGAAGTCTTCTAATGGTTCTAATGTTTTTCTATTAGTGATACCTCGCATTAGGTGGCTCATTCTAAACTTTCTAAAGGTCACTAAAGTCAAGATCCTACTCATGATGTTGACCACAAATAGTAGGAACTCTACTAGGTGTGGGCACCATGAATAAGTCAAACTCTAGCTGAGATTTTCACGGTAACCAGACAGGAAGTACATCCCAAATGGCTCCGCTACCAACCTCCCCTAATCTTAAGTTTCATTTGGGCCCGGGTATAGGGTCCCACTCAAAAATGTGTGCAAATTGTGAGTGTAGTGTGTGAAAGAGGCATCCAATACCTGTATCTTACTCATCCTGCACATAGAACAAACACAGAGCATCAAAATAAAGTCGTCTAACCTAGGGTTCAATGATCACACAGATATTAACAGAACATAAATGATAGAATACAAATAAAATAGGAACCAAAGAAAAATAAAATAAAGGAAGAAGTCAAAAAATTAATATGCTAATTAAAACATGCGCTATCAAATTGACTGGCTTGACTCTCTAAGTCCCCAGCGGAGTCGCCATTTGTCGCGACCTGGATCGCGGCGGCACGGCCGACCCTCAAAACGATCTTTTTCGAAAAGAAAAACAGGGAGTCGCCACCAATATTTTAGGATAAAATACTGAAAAAACCTTTCGTTAAAACACTGGTTATAAAAATGAAATTCCATGTTTGGGAGTCTAATTACAGGTGAGGAAGGTAGTAGCACCTCACAATTGTCCGTTATAAAAACGGTTACCTCAATATGATAGCGCACATTATAATTAGCCCAGTAATTATTTTAACTTCTTCATGAAAAGAAAATATACGAGATGACAAAATATACAAAAAATAAACAAAAATAAACACGGAATATTTACATGAGATTAACAGGACGTCTCGTCCAAATTAATCTTGCTCCACCATTTTTTTAAGAAAATAATAAAAAATTACAATAATAATAATAATTATTACAACTTTTATGCTAGTCCGACTAGAATGCATGAAGTACTCATTTTTATTAATATTTGTCAATTAATAGAAATTAATTGATAATTGAAAAAGGAAACAGTCATCCAACAGCAATTAATTTAACAAAAAGTAAACAAGTACAAATATTAAAAATAAGGGAGTAAAGCGAGACCGGTGTATTGAGAAAGGAATTGGACAGTGTGTGGAAACTTTGAGATGCTCAACGGTGAGGAATGGAGGGGTAAGGTGTTGGATGGGGTTCTAAAAAAGGACGGTGTGGTTTTTAATGGAGATGGACAGTGTTGAGAGAGAGAGAGGGACGGTGTTGGGGTTGAAGGAAAAGGTTGGTGTGGAGAGGATTTTAAGGGGTGCTGGTGTGGTTGAGAGGAGAACGGTGTTGGAGAGGATGAAGGGTGCTGGTCGGTTTTGAGAGGAGAACGGTGGACTGTGTGAAGGATGTAAGAGTGCTGGTCGGTTTTGAGAGGAGAACGATGGACTGTGTGAAGGATGTAGGAGTGTTAGTCGGTGTAAGTGAGTCTGTTGGTGAGGTCGGATGGTGTGGTGAAGGGAAAAACGGTTGGGTGTTTGAAGGAGGACGATTGGGAGAGGTGAAGAGGGGACGGTGTGGAAGTTTAGATGGAGAAGGACGGTTGGGAGAGGTGAAGGACGGTTGGGAGAGAGGTGCTGTACGGTTAGGTGAGAGTGAGAACGGTTGGGTGAGTGAGGAGATGGGGGACAGCGTTTTAGGAGAAGGGGACGGAGGACGGATGGTGAGATTTGGGGTCTATTGGTGGTGTATGGTTGGTATGGAGAGAGAGGGGTGTACTGGAGAAGGACAGTTGTGTGTTAGGAGCTGTATGGTGTGGGTTTGAGGAGGAAGGAACGGTGTGGTTTTTGGGTGAAAGGAGGACGGTTGTTATAAGTTTTAGGAGGACGGTTGGTGTGGTAAAGAGGGACGGTGGGACTTTGGAGGAGAGAGGAGAGTGTATGAGAGGGGACGGTGTGGGAAAAGGAAAAAGGGACAGTGGAGTTTTTTAAAGCTTTCTTTCTTCTCTCTTAATCTTTCTTCATGCTTCCTCACCTCAAAATGAAAGCTTCTGGACCTTTCTTCTTTTTCGTTGGGGTATTTATAGGAGTCCCCAAGTGTGCATGATTGCTTGGACAGCCTGGCTCTTTGACAACCGAATAGAGGCTGGTGGGGAAATTTTATTATTTCTTCCTTTGTCTTGTTGCCAGCCGCCCTTTGAAATTCAAGCATCCACTTGAATGGTGTGTTGGAAACAGCCTGGATCTTAACAAAGGAGGCTGGTGGGAATTCTTTAGCATTTTCTTCCTTCGTCTGGTAGTGAGCCGCCTCCCTTAATTCAAGGATCCACTTGGATAGTGGAAATCCAAGTCAGCATGGTTGAAATCCGAGAGAAAATGATGGAAATCTGAGAGAGCATGGTAGAATTCCGAGTGAAAATGACTCGGATTAGCCTCTCAGTCAGTATTCATCCATAGTTGGAGTCAATTCCGAGTGGAATGAAGGTTTTCTAATAGAAAACCGAGTGAAAATAGTCCCTTCCGAGTGAGAATTCTTTTGGGAGGAGCTCTCCTATGGAAGGCCGAGTGGAAGTTTTACTCGGTATTGGGTCGCTATAAGGAGAATCCGAGTGAAAAAGTGTGTAATTGGATTGAGGGGACAAACAAGGCAATTCTGATTGGAATAATCAATCAGACCGAGTGAAAATTGACTCAGAACCGATTGAAGAGGACTCAGTGCTGATTGAAAAGTGTTACTCGGAATTGGTGAAAAGTGTCTCAGAATTGTTGAAAATGGGGGCTCAGAATTGGTTTGAGGAGGGATGACACGGAATCGGTTTGAAGAGGGCTGACTGACTGAAGTGTCACTCAGTTTTGACTGAAAATTGGCTCGGGAATGGGTGAAAGGATAGCTCGGATTTGAGTGAGAGTACTCACTCGGGAGTGGGTGAGAAAGGAATGACTCGGAACCGACTGAAGATTCTTCACTCGGTGCTGACTGGAGATTCTTCACTTAGTGCTGACCTTGGAGATTCTTCACCCGAAAAGAGCCTTCTCACTCAGAATTTGGGATCTTGGCAATTTTCACTCAGAAAGAGACTTTCTTCTTACTCAGAAATTGGACTCTTGGATATTTTCACTCGGAAAGAGCCTTCTCCTCACTCAGAATTTTCATTCAGTCGTCAATTGTTCAGTGGACTCACTCGCCCTTATTTTCCAATCAGGAATGGCTTTCACTCGGCAATCAACTGCTCGGTGCACTCACTTGGGAGCTGTCTTCAGAAGGATTTCACACGGATTTTCCTTTCTTCAGTCCAATCGGACACATTTATTCAGAAATCCTTTCATTCAGTCGTTGTCACTTGGAAACCGATTGAAGATTGACAACGAAACTGATTGAAGAATGGCTCAGTCGGCAAATATTCATTCGGAGTTGTCACTCGGATTTGTCACTCGGAGTTGACCTTCTTTGCAATCAGGGCTTGGAAACTTTTACATTTTCACTCGGAATCGGTTTTCTTCCCATCAAAATCTGACTACCCAGATATACTCACAATCAGACTTCTGTTCCAATCGGAATCTGACCACCCAGATTCACTGAGAGTCGGACTTCATACTTCAATCAGAAGGTTTCAATCAACATTTCTCCTTCGGATGTGCTTACTCGGATGTTGGGATTATTTCACTCGGACTCAGCCTTCGCCCAGAAAAACATTCCCCAATCAGATTTACTTCAATCAGCACTTCTTCACTCGGATTAGATGCAATCAGAAAGCAATCCTTCTCAGCATTCATCCTCTAACAGAGTCAGCTATTCATCACTCGGAATGGCTCTGACAGGGAGTCATTCCACTCCTATTCACCTTCATCAGTGAAGCATTCCACTCGGAACTGACTCATTCTGAGTAATTCTACTCAGATTTGATCCTTTTTGAGTCATTCCACTCTGATTCACTCTAACAGGAGCATATTCCACTCGGATTTGATCATTCCTTAAGTCATTTCACTCGGATTTATCCCAAAAGGGCAATATTTCACTTGGAAATGCTTCAATCTGAGTCATCTTGTTTGGATTTGATCATTTTTGAACCATTCTACTCGGATTCATCTCCAACAGGGCTATATTTTACTTGAAAATGCTTCAATCTGAGTCATCCTGTTCGGATCTGATTATTTTTGAGCCATTCTACTCGGATTTGACCATTCTGAGTCAGAATTCAGTATATATATAAAAAAAAGATTCGTTCCACTTGGACCGGACCAAAAGAGGTGTTCACATTGAGTTATGGACTTATGCGAGTTGTCATTAAGTCTCATGTGAGTTGGTATTACTGTGACAAGTGTGACTAATATAAGCGATAAAGATTGAAGGTACTTATCTTGATATGTCTCTACATGCCATAGGCATTGTGGCGACGTGCACTTATGTGCCGATCTTATGTGTTTGTGGTAACCACTACGGGATTGGGACGCCTTCCTGTATGTCGGATGTAGCAATACATAGGCCGGGCAAGTGTAATGTTGTAACTGCTTATGGTGAATGTATTGGACCTATCCGGTGGTACTGGATAAGAATGTGAGAGTTGTGATGAACAAACTTGAGAATTGATGAGTGGTGACTCATTTTGGATAAATGAAGTTTTATACTTGGACAATGGAATGATAATAATCATGTTCTACTAGACTTTGGAAAGTCCGATATTATTTTATAGTGTCATGGACCCTAATGATACGTAGCCGAAGTGTGGCCTCGCGATATATACCGATGTTGACCTTCGAGGATGATGATTCTTTTTGGTGGGGTAGATTGTAACATCCCAGATTTAAAGAAAATAAATTTATTGGATAATGATAATTGATTATTCATGGTCCAGTAATTATGGGAAAATCAATTAGACATTAGAGGTGAATTATCAGTAAATTAATATTTACTGAAATTGGGTGATTTAACAGATGATGTAGGACCCACTTGGTCAAATTAAATAATTGATGGGTCTAGAGTGTTTAGAAAATTATTATGGTTAAGGTGATGTAGCTAAAATAATTTTTAGTGTTAAGGAGATAATTATTTGGACACGACGTATAACATTAAACGGGGAAATACGAGCCAGATAGGAATTTAAGAAAATGTGAAATCTCCCCTTCTCCTCTTCTCTTAACCGTGTGACTCTCCTACACACTTCATACCCTCCTTTACACAATGTACAAAGCAAATATGGACCAATGGGAAATGCCATAAGGGTACACTTTAATAACCAATGGTTAATGAGTCAATAAAACACATTTCTCTTTCTCTTTTTCCCTTCATTCTCGATAGCTTCTCCCTCTCACCTTCTTCTTCATTTTCCACCTTCTTCTCCCTCTCTAATGGACAAACCGAACCACCCCCCTTCTCCATTCCATTTTCTTACAAAAATCAACAACAAAGCTTGGATTTGTGAAGCATTTATGGAGCTTGGAAGCTTTGTGGGATCATCCTCCTCCTTCCCCTCCTTCATTTTCGTTTTGGCTTGGCTTGGGTGGTGAGGTAAGACTTTGAACCCCTCTTCCTCCATTTGTGGTTTTTATGTTGTTTGAGCTTGAAATGGTGTTGTTAGAAGCTATGGGTGTTTGTAGAAATGACAAAACCCTAGGTTGAATGGCTTGAAAATGTGAGTCTTGATTATGATGTGGTTTTAGAAATGGATGAGGATTGTGATTTTCATATGGACTCTAGAAATGGGTTGAAGTTGTTGTTGGGTGATTTGAGAGAAACCTTAAGTATTAATGAGTTGGGGGTTTTGACCCACTTGATGATTTTGATGATTATGAATGCTTTAGAATGATTTATATAAGGGGAATGAATTGTTAGGAGCATTGGGATTAGTTAATGAGGTTAGTGAAATTTTGAACTAAGTTCATGAGATTGTGTATGATAATATGTGCATGTTGGTAAGCATGATGATTTGAGGAATTAATCTTAAGAATGGGTAAATGATGATTAATGTTGAGTGTTGTTATTGTGATAAATAGATAATAATGAAGGATGACCATTGATGATGGATAAATAAAATAAGATGGATATTTGATTTGGTGGAGTCTTAGACCTTGATGTATGCCATTTTGAAATAGTTGAATTGGTGATAGTCTTAGATGGAGCCAAGAGGCTTATAATGAGTTTGAATAAATTTTGATGATGGTTAAATGATTCATGTAATGATTTGGAAGCCTTAAGGATAAGGGCCATAGTATTGTTGTTGTTGGATTTGTTTAGCCCTTTAAGATTTAAAGAATCTTGGTTTTGGGAAAGGAATTCCCGAAGCTTAACATGAGCGTATAAATTGGGTTTAGACAAGTCTAGGACTTGATAATGAGGTTTAAGAGATGATGCCTTATGATGGTATATTAATAGCATGTATATGTATGTTGTGATAGGATTATGTTTCGGACGATGATGTGGAACGATCGAGGCATTAGAGCACTTGGATTGCGGTTCTTCTCTCGAGGTAAGATAAGAGCTTACATTTCAATTGCATGAGTGAAAAATTGTTAATTATGTTTATGTGTGAACTCATGTAATGCCTTGCCATGAATGTATTAAATGTTTGAATTAATGAAATGAAGTGATAAATGATAGGCTTGGCAAATTTTTGAATTTTGGAAATTTTATATATATAGATATGAGATGGTGATGAATGGTTAGTGGTCCCTTGATGGGAATTGATGCATTGTAATGAAAGACCCATATTGAAATGAATTATAGATGGTTCGAGTCATATTGTAGTTCACAAAGTGCACTTTTAATGCATAAACATGGAAGTGAAGGGGTCAAATAGAGTTTTATGTGATTTTGATGGCATGGGATAGTCCTAATAGCCCATATATGTAGTTTATGACTTGTAGAAATTGGAATGGGCAAATTGTAATGAGAATTGACCCATAAGTTACCCAAAATCGTTATAAATTGAGTTAAACGCATTTATGCGTATAAGCCCCTTAATTATGAGAATTTTTGAGTGCGGCCGGTGGCCACGTGTCACAAATGATGTGTATTTATTGGGGTTAAAATTTCATAGCATTTGGAGTTCATATGAGAAAGTTAGGAGGGTTAGAAGTTGAAAAATCATGTGTTTCTACATAAAAACAGCAGCAGAGCTGTCTTGAATCGATTCAAGACTCTTTGAATCGATTCAAGAGGTGCTGTTTTCACTGTTTTGGGCTCCAGGGGCGTGTGAATCGATTCATACGAGTTGAATCGATTCAAGGCCCTCTGTATATCAAATTTTGAGAGTTTAGGACGCTTGAATCGATTCATACGAGCTTGAATCGATTGATGGCCCTATTATGGCCACTGTCATGCTGTTTTTTTCAACTGCTGTGTTTTCTTTAATATTTTGGCCCATTTGGGCATCTTAATGACATTTTTTGTAACATCCCTGATGTTTTAATGAGAATTATAAGAAATGGGAAATGATTAGTAAATGTTTTAGAAGTTTTATTTAATATTTGTTCTGTCTTAGCCAGAGATAAGAAAGCCGGTGTCGAGATCGGTATCTGAAGCGCGAGCAGGCGGAGTTAAAGATCGGGAGTGTAGGAGAAGAGCGGACAGAGTTAGGTGGTCTGGTCCAACCGTTGTGAGGAGAGCGCCTCACACGGGGTCATAGCCCGGATTAACCTCATAATGACTGAAACAACGGATGTAGGTAACCAAGAGGTGAGCACGAATAAGGTATCCGATCTCTCAGGTTGTAGCTCGGATTTCCGAGGTATGAACACTAAGTTAGGACGTTGGGGGCCGATATTCATATTGGGCCTATACTCTTGCGAAGTATTAGAGAATTGTGAATAATTAAACTTGTGGGAATAAATAAGTGTAATTGATTTGATAACTATGCAATAGTTTAATATAGTGAAATTGATTAAATTTAGTAAGAATACAAATAAAATAAAGGAAAAGACGATCTTGCCCATGAGCTATACATATATATAAGGAGATTCTCTTCCTTCCCTCTTCATTATTTACAAGTTACCTTTGCTGTTGGTCTGTTCCTTCTCTTTCATTTTTTCTCTCCTCTCTTAACGCTGATTTGCATGCGCTGGAGAGGGACTCCATTTGTGTCTAAACTTCAATTGAACCCCATTCCTGTGATCGAGGCTTCAAGGTGAGTCTACTGATCTGTTCCAATTGTGATTCCCTAATTCCTTTTATTCTTTGGCTGTTAAGAGCCATGCATGGCTATATTCGTGGCTGTTCTCCACTCCTCTGGTGAGTGTGAGCCCAAATGCAGTCCATGAACTAAGGGCGTTGAAGTGACGAGCTGTACTTTATGATCCGTAGGTAGTAGGCTAAGCAACGGAAGACTGAGTGACGGAGTTGAGACTGCGAAACCAGTGCTCAGAGGAAGGAATCGACACAGAGAACAGATTATCGAAGCGTGGAACCAAAGTAAGGGGGGTGTTCGGGTTATAATTAATTAGAATAGGACTCGCTTCTTATTCAGGTCATTGAGGTAATATAAACAGGTTAAGGAAAATGTTGCTAAACGTAGTTGTGTGTTTATGCTTGTGCATGTGTGACTGGGTTCATTAATTAGTGGAAGATCGGGTGTGGTGGAGTTTATCATGTTATGATCTTGTGATATCTAATGTTGAAGTGATCAGCGTTATGTGATGTCGGGTTAGCAAGCAGGCTACCCGAGTGATGAGGAATTGATATTATTATGTGAAAGGCAAACTGTTGAATGATTATGTGGTATGGGATGGCCGACGGTATATGATAGCCCCTCATTTCCGGCTCCCGTGGTTTTCGTGCCTAGTTGAGCTACCCAGTGGTCAAGTAGGACCCAGTGGTCAAGGTGGAGAGTCAAGCAGGACTCGGTGAACCAAGCAGGGTTCACGGGGTGTCAAGTAGGACCCCCAGCTGAAGGCCAATCCTTTAGTATCCGGATACTAGGAGTCAGATTGTATGAGAGTCAGTTGTGATCGTGATGAATGTGATGGAATTGTGTAGTTGGTTTAATATAGTTACTGTATGTAATACACTATGTTTCGGTATGCTTACTTACAAGTGATGCTTGATGTGTATGTATAAATATGCATGTATATTTGTTAAGTTCCATTCTATATTAATTACAATGCCAAACACTCACCCTTGCACTTTTTTTTTAGTAACCAGAGACAGGGAGGGGGAAGGAGCCATGGAGTCGCGCCAAGGGGGAGATTGGTGCCAGGGTCCGAGTGACTTTGAGTGACTCTCTATAGAGATATATATCTGTATATAAGAACTTCTTAGTATTATTATTAGTTGTGTTTAATTAAGACCGGACCGGATGTAAACCTATATTTTAAAATACATATGCTTTCATGGTAGCTATAATGACTCTTGGGTTCACAAGACCATTTTTAGAGTGAAATTTTGGGAGTCCGGTTGCATGTTGTGTATAATCCGATGTGTGAAAGGTATTCGTTCAAGCGAATAGAAACCTCGTTTAAGTGAGAGTCCGGAATCTCGCTTAGACGAGTAGGGGCCTCGCTCAAGCGAGAAACCCTGATTTCCCTTTCTCCCATCCGTTGTGTTTAAATTAACTTGCTTTTCTTTTCTAGACCTCATTTAATTAATTTAACTGTGACTGCTGTCACTTGAATAAGTCAGTAAAAATAAATGCTTTTTCACTAAATATCGATTAATTTTTAAGAAAAGGAAAAATTTATCGTAAGAGGTAATTGTTTGAATAAAAATAAATGCAAAAATAACCTAGGATGTTACATTTTTGGCCTCTGACTTCTGCATGAAAATTGTAGATAATTGTGTTACGGAGGTGTGAGAATTAGTCTCACATCAATTAGAGTTTTCTAACTCTTATTAGGTATAAAACACCGAACCTATTGCGTCATAAAATTCAAATTTAAAAGGGTTTTGAACCAAACTTTTTATGGTGGTCAAATTAGGACTAATAGGTGATAATTGTGACATGTCCCATTATTATTAAGACTAAAAGTGAGCTTTTCTCATGTCTTAGTATTGAAAGTTAACATGGGCTTATAAAACCCCTTTATCATATAAAAATAAGAGATTGTATTAGGGGTAATAATGGGTGATGTTGTTGATCAATCCCTTGAATAAGGATGATTGTTATTATAAATGATTATGAATGTCATTGAGTTGATACAAGCATAGGCTTGTATATGTGGTTTGAATTACACTTGTGAATTATTGTGAATACCACACTAATATGTAAGACAATGGTGATCAATAATAAGATGAAAATCCACTAAATGAATGTGTGGTAATATTTATGAATGATATGTAATGATGTGATGCCATTGTGGTTGATCGCAAGTATCGACTTGCATGTATAATATGAAAAATATGTAAAATGTGTTGTAATAAAATGCCATACTTAAAACTTGAAATCAATGGCTAAAACCAACAATGATAAAATCCACTAAGGTGTGTATGGTGGTGTTGGTGATTATGATGATGATGATTGATGAGTGGCATGATAGGATGCATAGTGTGAGAATGCATTGATTGGCATTTGCATCCATGGCATATCATATGTTGTCTATGTGGAATGTTAGGGGTTCCACTAGGCGGGCCCAGTGGGAGGGCGACCCAGTGCACGGGTAATTTGTTGTTGTTCCCTAGTGATTCTGGGAATCACGAAGTTGTCCATAGTTTGGTTATGAGGAACCTTATGTGGCGGACCCAGTAGGCGGGCGGCTCTATGATGAGCAAGTTACCTCGGTGACCGATGGGGCACGGCTCTCTCTATGTGTGTTCAGGAGGGGCCCGTAGCACTTGTGGCAAGTGAGGCCATGTTGTAGATCCACAAGTCACGAGGTGACTAGTGCTACATATGGGTGATGCGGTTTAGTACCAGTAAAATATGACGTTGAGCATGCATGAATTGAGATATAAGTATACACTTTTACTACTGCAGTAGGGGCATAGTAGCATACCTATGCTTGACCCAGAATTTAGTGTTTATTCCCACAGTCGGATCCGCATTTGTTATTAATTCCATTGTGCATATGCATTAACCATAAGAGCATTTGTATATAGCATGGAGATATGCCAGATGGTGATGATGATTGATGATGATTGAGATTTTGGTGTGGTGTTGGTGAAATGGGTAATTAATATACCTAAAAGACCATGTAAAAGTAATAAATGATATGAATATACGAAACGATATCAAATATGACGATATGTATATTATGGCCCAATGTAATGAAGGGCGTATTTGTTTATGATTGATGATAACGATGTTAGCCCATGGTGGCTTTGAGAAAAGACTAGAATGGTCGATGTTGATGATGTTAGCTCGTTGTGGCGTTGGAATAGATGTGTATATTCCTGCTTTGCTATGACTTGGTTAATGATTATGAAATATGTATATGTTGTTGAATTAATAATTTATGATGATCATTGATGTGTTTAGCAAAGCATACATGATGTTAATATGCATATGCACATAATTTCAATTGTATTCATATCGTCATTTGAAATGTATTACTCACTCTCCTATGTGGTCTACTGTTTAGTATTGATGCAGGGATGGCATGGGAAGAGAATATTTTTAAAGAAAAGCTTTTATGAAGGTAAAATAGTGGTAATGGAATGCCTTGGCAGACAACGATTGTAATTTATTGAATTATGAATGAATGTACATGATAGTGTTGATATTTATTGATATTGGTGGATGTATTGTGAATAATGATATAAGTGGATATTGTATTGGTATTTGGGGGTATTCGAATTCATACCCACTTGATAAATAAAATGATGTTGGATATGTAGCCCATTTTGGGAATGTATAAGTATTAATGACATATGTCTTAAGGTTGAATCAGATATGGCCAATTATGGGATATGGGTATTGGAGATGTATGATGCATGACCATATAGATATGTATATACATATATATTAGGCATTGCATGCTCATGTGATTATGTAAAATGATAATGGTTGTCTATTAGGCTTATGATATGCCTTTGCATGCTTTGCCGAGCCTTTTCTCATATCTTCATATATGGGACTAGGCGTGTGCCCGGTATACACATTCTTCTTCCGCCGTAAAACTCTGTTATTTTGTATACCGTTATGGGCAAACTATTTAACGATCCAGTTATATTTTATTAAATCTCACTCTTCGGTTTTCTGTGGTTTGAGTTTTGGTGTAATCGTTGAGGTGTTTTGAAACTATTTTAAACGCAAAAAATTTATTTGCATTTTTATTAATTATTTGTTTTGATCACATCGGGATTCGAGTCCAGAAAATCAGGGGTGTTACATTCCCAATTGGCTTGAAACTTTCCATCTCTTCTTGTTCTTTTATTGTTGTTAGTTATCCACAAAACTAAGTCTCCCTTTTGAAAGAGTCGTGGCTTAAGCATGGTGTTCCATTTCTGGGCGGATTTCTGCTTAGAGTCCTGTATCTTTATGTAAGCAATGTCCCTTTCTCCCAAGCTAAGATCAAGGTCCTCCATTTTTCTTTCATTGTTTTTGTCCTCATTATATGCTAGTCTTCTAACGGAGGACTTACCGAGATCTAAAGGATCATGGCATCCACTCCATACGTGAGTCATAACGAGGTCTCTTGAGTTATCAAGTAGAGAGTTGTATGATATGCTTATAAGGCCCCGGGTAGTTCTTCTTCTCATTTTCCCTTGGCTTGTCCCAATCTATGCTTCAGTTCTTGCAAGATCACCTTGTTTGTAGCCTTAGCTTGGTCGTTTGTCTAAAGGTGTTCTACTAATGAAAACTTCCATTTTATGCCTAGGTTTTTACAGAACTCGATGAAGTGTTTGTCTACAAACTGCCACTCGTAGTCAGAAATAATGGTGTGTGGAAGCCCATGTCTACATATAATGTTTTTCCATGTAAAGTTATACACTTTAGATGCTGATATGGTGGTGAGAGGTTTAGTCTCTATTCACTTTATGAAGAGATCTATTGCCATTAACAAGTACTTCACCCGCCCCTTCTCTAGGGGGAAATGTCCTAGAATATCCATTCCCCGGGTGTTGAAAGACTAAAGAGAGATGATCCCATACAGTGGTTCTGGATGGCTGTGTATTTGATTGGCATTCTTTTGATAGGACTTACAATTGTTGATGAAGTCTGAACTATCTGATTGTAGTATCAACCAGAAATATCCAGCTTGGAGGACTCTAGCTGCTAGGGGTCGCACTCCCTAATGGTGTCCACACATTCTTGAATGAAGTTCTCACATTACGTATTCTACTTGCTCTTTGTTAGGGAATCCCTAGTACATGGGCAGCAGAAATACAAGGATTCCCATAGGATGTAAAGCGTCGTGTTTCAAAGCATAAGACAAACACACAAAAATATTCATTTTAGGATTACCTCTTGAAGAACACCGAAACAGTTGTAGCCTCGTCCTTTAGGAGTCCACATGAGCACTCCCACCAGAATCGCAACACTTGCCAACTGCTAGTTTGATGGCGTGTAGCTCTTGCAACTTTTGCGAAATTGTGTCTCTTTTTAGTGAACGGCTTATGAGCATCTCATGCTTTATTTATAGGCTTAGGTTTAACCTAATTTGTTCTCTCTAAAGAGTGGACTCCTTACTCATTCTAAATAAGTTAGGCCCAATTTATTTTAGTTTAACTAAAATAAAACAAAACATTTTCTGATGGGCTTACTCTATGTGTGTGACCCTATAGGTAAAATACCCGATCATATTAATAATAAATTATTTTATTATTAATATAAAATAAGAGCGACATCTATCAAAGCATCATTATGTCCGAATATCATTTAACATCAACATAACCTATAAGTGATAATTATTTTATATGTTTGTTCCTTTGGTCACCATATCCTAATTGGGCCCAAGGCATGGTCGCGTCATCCTTGTACGGCCCAATTTAGTTTACTTGATACCGGAGTAGACTTAATCCAAATAAGTATCTAATATTTATTCTTTCTAGCATGGCCATGCGTTTCCTTAGTCTCACTCTATCAAGTGGCTGACAGATATCACCCCTATCACATAGGAGAGACAAATCTCATCTACATCACTCACATCCCTCTGCATAATTTGTTCATTGCCTAATCACAACCTTTATAGTCCTCTTGTTACAGAAGATGTTTGATTGTATTAAAACAACAAACTCCTTATGTAGGAATTGTAGTGACTTCAGGTCGAAGGACTACATATACCATTATCACATTGAGAATCATTTATGACATTCATGTAATGATCCATGCAACGTTTTCATGGTGGGTCTATGCAGTACATCATTACTCTTAATGTGTACCCATGTGAAGACTTAATATCATCTATATCTATGATTTGTGAGATAAGGTCATCAGTACACTCACATACTAGTCTCAATGTATTTACATATCCCCATGTAAATACTTGACTAGGGACATTTTAGGAATAACTTTCATATGACCTATTATTCTAAGGATAAATACGTTTTAAAACAATTTTAAACTGAAATACTTATTTTATTGATAAGCAGAAAAATGATACAAATGAAAAAGCATAAAAGCTCATAGTGCATACACCAACACTCTTTGCCAAGGCTCTTAAGGAGCTGCCCCTCAACGAGGGCTTAATTGGTCGAGTGTGTCTGAATTTTCTTAGCTTCTAAGGGATCCAAGGATAGGCCCCTCTAGTCAAGAAGTACACTATTGAGGTCATGAACATGTTTTCCCTAGGTGCAATGGTGACTTCGTTTAGGTGTCCAACATCCTTGAGAGTAGGTTCTTCCAAGGTAATTTGCATGAGACTCTTCAAGTTTCCTACTTTTTTGGTGCTAGCTAGCTAGCTTTAAGAGTAAGTTTGCTCTCTCGTTTTTCACCCAGGGGACATGTACTATCTTAAATAGTTTAAACTCTGTCATCCACTTTTTCACCTAAGAGAGGTACTTGGCAAGGGTAGGGTCTTTTGCCTGATACGCTCCTTCCACTTGTCTAGTAACTAGCTGTGAGTTTGTCTTCACCTGTATACACCAAGCTCCTAGGTCCAACGTCATCTGCAAACATGTTATGAGTGCTTCATATTTTGCCTGGTTATTGCATACGTTAGACAAGAATCTGAGTGATTCCTCAATGACCAACTCAGTAGGTGATTCAAGTATAATTCTTACTCTATTGTCTTTCTCATTTGATGACCCGTCTACAGACAAGGTCCATAAGGCGTGTTCAATATCATACTCTTCTTTGTCATCCCCTAACTCTACTATAAAATTTGCTAGGAATTGGACCTTGATAGCTCCATGGGGTTCATACTGAGTCCCGTACTCAGAAAGTTCCATTGCCCATGCAACTATTCTCCCTATGAGCTCAAGCTTCTGCAATATTTTGTTAATCACCTGGTCTGCGTGGACAATAATTTGGAGGCTATGGAAATAAGGCATCAATTTATAAGCGGCTACTACCAGGCTATATGAAAATTTCTCCACCCTCTGGTATCGTACTTTTGCTTCTTGTAAGGTTTTTCTCATGAAATATATTAGACGTTGGATAGATCCTTCTTCTTGAATTGAAATAGCGCTGACAGTATTTTCTCCGATTGATAGATAGATGATCGGTTCTGCCCCTTGAGTCAGTTTAGTTAAAATGTGAGGCAAAGCTTGGTAGGCCTTTAATTCTTTGAAAGATTTTTGGGATTCCTGAGTCCATTGAAAGGTGTTGGTTTTCTTTAGGATCCGGTAGAACGGTATAAACTTCTTTACGAATTTGGTGAGGAACTAGGAGAGGGCTGCAATCTTCCCATTGGGATACTACACTTATTTAATGTTCTAGGGGCTTCTCATCTCTAAGATGGCTCAACATTGATCGGGATTGGCCTCTATGTCTCTATATGTTAGCATGTATCCTAAGAACTTTCCACCCTAGACTCAAAAGGAGCACTTGTCGGGTTGAGACGCATATTATGCCTTCTTAGCTCAGGAAATGTTTCTTCTAGATCCTCCACATGCTTTCGTGCTTCCTTGGTTGTTATGACCATGTCATCCATATACACTTCCATGTTTCTATCAATCTGTTTAGCAAAGATTTTTTCTACCAAACGTTGGTAGGTAGCACCAATATTCTTTAATCCGAATGGCATTACTTGATAGCAGTAGTTTTCCCCCTGATGATAAAGGCGGTCTTTTCCTTATCTCTCAAGTTTATTTGTATTTGGTTGTATCTCGGGTATCCATCCATGAAGCTCAATACCTGGTAACCTGAAGTGCCATCTACCAAATGATCAATACTAGGTAAAGGGTAAAGGTCTTTAAGATATACCTTATTTAGGTTAGTGAAGTCCATGTATATCTACCATTTATCATTTTCTATTTTTACCATGACTATATTGGAGAGCCAGGTTGGGTACTTAAATGAAGTTGGCTGCCAACATTTTACCTATTTCTTCCTTTATTATTGCTTTTCTGTCAGGACCAATTTTCATTGCTTCTGCATCATTGGCTTGGCCTCTGGATCTACGTTTAGTGAATGCCATATAACGCTCGAATTGATTCTCGACATGTCCATAGGGCTCCATGCAAAGAGGTCAGAGTTCGCTTTTAAGACTTTGATCAACGACTCTTCCAAGTCCTGATCCAGCACTGCACTAATATGAGTGTGTTGACTTGGGTTGGACCCTACCTACATCAGCTTCAGGGATTCTACCGATTGTGGATATTCGTATTCTCTTTCATCCCTAGGATCAAACCCTGTTTCAATATCCTCTTCCACTATAAAAGTGTCTATGGGTCAGAGACTTTCATGGTAACATTCTTGAGTAATTTCAGGGTCGACCTAGATGACTCTAATGCCTCCATGTCCAATTGGGAACTTCATTGTAAGATTTAGTGTTAAGACGATCACCCTGAGTGTGTTGAGCATTGGTCATCTTAAGATGGCATTGTAGTAACTCAGGATGTCTATAACTAGGTACTTGACCATGACCGCTTTGTTGTCTTCTCCTAATCCAAAAATTATCTTCAACTCCACATAACCCATCACCTTATCAGGTCTCCCGTAAAATTGAGGAGCGCCTCATCATACCTTCTAAGCTAGTTGGTAGGTAGTTAAAGCTGTTGAAAATCCTTTCAATGAAGAATATCTGTAGAGCTCCCCTGGTCTACTAACATTCTTCCTATAATGCACTCTATTATCTCTATTGTAACCATAATTGGTTTATCCTTGTTTGGGACTCCCCTAGGTAGGTCTGTACCATCGAAGGTTATGGCCTCAGTGCTTAAGAGGTAGTGTATAGAGTTGACCTATCTTATCTTGAGTGAAGCATCGTCTCTTCTCCCCGGAAAGCCTCTATAAATAGTATTTATAAGACTCTTCCCATCATCCCTTATGTTCTCTGGTTTGTGAGATTGGGAATGCTCACACTCATGCCGGAGGTGTTCGCGTGATTATAGTTCTACTTGCCTCAGAGATTCCCTTTCCTTCTTCTGGCCAATTCCTGGTGGAGCTTTTCCTCTTTGGTCAATAAATATCTCTAAGTAACCTTGTCGAATGAGGTGTTAAATTTGATTATTTAGTGACCAACAATCCTCAATGTTGTGGCTGAAAGTTTGGTGGAATTCACATAACTTAGATCTATCTAAGCCCTTTGTCTATTCTCCGGGCAAGGGCAGTTTAAGTAGCCTGGTATTGTAAACCTCGTGCATGATTTTATCCCTTTTGTTGTTCATGGGGGTAGGTTGTGTTCTTTTATTCCCTGTTTGGCTTAGGACTTTTCTTCCATGGCTTCGTCTTCGTGATACTAGGCTCAGAACTTTCCACTTGATCGGCTTCTCATTCCTCCATGTTGATATACCGGGTTATGTGTTACCTAAAATCATCCATATTCAAAGTGGGTTTCTTAGCTAAAGAATCATAAAACTTACCTGGGCGCAACCCTGTTTGGATTACATATAGATCCAATTCCAAACTCAGGTCATAGATTTCAATGGCCTGCTCGTTGAAGCGAGCCATGAACTATTTGATAGTTTCTTTTCATCCTTGTTTTAGGTTAACCAAGTTGTGTGAGGTTTATTGCACCGATCAGTTAAAGAAAAATTGAGTTAAGAACTTCTTAGTTAATTCTACAAAGCAAGATACCCTCTTTAGATGGATATGTGAGAACAACTGGAGGGCAGACTTAGTTAGGGTTCTAGGGAACGTCGTACAGAGCAAAGTGTTAGACGCCCACATAATCAACAAAGTGGTGGTGAACATGCTAAAGTGCTCTTTTGGGTCACCCTTCCCGTCATACTTTTCGATGGTTTGTACTGCAAAGACGTTGGGGTTGCCATTATTTCCTCTGTAAACGGGTGGGTTGCGTAAGGCGCTGAGGGCTCAGGCTTGTCTATCGTGTGCCTTATGGTTTAAGTTGTCTAATAGTTGTAGGCTTCCTTCTCCTCTGTCCTATGATGGTACAGGTCTTCATTTTCTTTATGTAGTTCCTCCACTATTTGTTACAATGACCTAACAATTTAATAGTTCTTGTAATTGGTCATCTCTACCTTATAACACCCCTGATTTTCTGTACTCGAATCCCGATGTAATCGTCATAATTAATAAAAATGCGAATAAATTTTTCGCGTTTGAAAATATTTCCAAGACTCCACCGTGATCACATCAAGACCGAATCACGGAAAACCAAAGAGTGAGATTAAGTAACATATAACTGGATCGAGAAATGGTTTGCCCATTCGGTATACAAAAATAACAGAGTTTACAGCGGAAGAAGAATGTGTATACCGGGCACACGCCTAGTCCCATATATGAAGATATGAGAGAAGGCTCGGCAAGCATGCAATGGCATATCATAAGCCTAATATACAACCATCATCATTTTATATAATCACATAAGCATGCAATGCCTAAGATATAAGTATATACGTATCTATATGGTTATGCAACACACATCTCCAATGTCCATATTCCTAATCGACCATAACCGGTCCAACCTCATTTTATATATCATCATCACTATTAGTACATTATCCAAGTATATATATATTCACAGTTCCTCTATCCACAACAATAATTAACAACATCCTGATATTCATTTTATACATAACTCATTAAATTACAATGCTGCCGGCCAAGGCATTCCATTACCACTATTTACCTTCCCAAAAACTTTACTTCATAGACATTCTTATCCCATGCTTCTCCTGCATCAATACTAAAAAGTAGACCATATGGGAGAGTGAGTTATACATTTCAAATGACGATATGAATACAATTGAAATTATATGCATATGCATATCAACATCATGTATGCTTTGCTAAACACATCAGCAATAATCATAGTTTATTAATTCAACAATATATACTTATTTCATACTTATTCATCTTTCCATAGCAAAGCAAGCATATACACATCTGTCACACCGCCACAATGGGCCAACACATCAATATAGACCATTCTGGTCTTTCATTAAAGCCACCACAGGCTAACATAATCATTTTCAATCATAAACAAATACGTCCTTCATTACATTAGGCCATCACATACATATCTGTGTTTGAATGTGTATACAGGTTCAGGAATTTTGATAATGACAAAAACACTCTTGAAGAAATCTATGCAAAAACAAAGACATGGAACCAGGTGCTGAGAAACAGAGAAGCTAATCGATTAGGGCAACTATGCGAATCGATTAGGAGCATTCTGTTTTGGAAGAAATTGCATCAGGCCACAAGATAATCGATTACAGCAATGAAGATAATCGATTATGAAGCTACTGGAATTAATCTAATCGACTACGCACTTGATGTAATCGATTACAACTGTCAAAAATGAGATTAAATGCATCAGGTATAGTGGCTAATCGATTAAGGGAAGTTACACAATCGATTAGGAGGCTACTGGAATTAAGGTAATCGATTACCAGACATGCTAATCGATTAGGAAGCTGCGAAATCAAATTAAATGCATCAGGTACAGATGATAATCGATTACAGGAAAAGAAATAATCGATTATGGACCCTCTGACTTGAAGATAATCGATTACAACGCGAGGGTGTAATCGATTACACTAGTGGAAAAACACATTTAAGTGGGAAACCAGCTCATGTCTCCACCATTCTTCAAAATCCCACTAAGTGCAACGGCTAGGAAGAAGAAGGGCACACCTCAACACCTCAAATGGCTCTATAAATTTAAGAGGAACACAAGCACAAAGACACACCAAGAAGCTACAAATCCTTTGCTCTGTTTTGTGCTTTGTAAGCCCTATTTCTTGTATCTTGAATTTCATTTGTATATCCTCTCATCTTGAGAGATTAGAAATTGTGTGAGCTATCATTTTGCTTATCCACTCTATTGAGAGAGTTACTTGCTTGTAAACACTACATCAAAACACCAAAGTTCACTCTAGGTTGAGTGGTTACAAAGGTTGAGGCTCAACCTTTTGGATATTGTGAGATTGAGAGATTGGGTGGGTTGCCCTTATACTTGTGAGGATTGGGTTCTTGAGTGTGGGACACTAGGAAGCCGCAATTGCTCAAAGTTGTATCTCTAGTCTACAATAGTGGAAAATCCTCTAAGTGGGTTGCTTAGAGGCGAGACGTACACCAGATTGGTGGAACTCGTTAAATCGGTTTGCAAAGCTCTTCTCCCTTACTCTTTTACTTTCATATACTGCACTTAACTGGCTTGTGTTGATTGATTGTGGCTTGCATACTTGAACTTGTTTAAATTGATAAATCTTGAAGACTGCACACCAAGTGTTTGTTTAATTGTCTCAGCTATATTTACCTTTGTTTTGCATTACATATTTCACTAAACTTTATTTCACTTGCATAATCTTGTAAATTTGTATATAAGAATCAAGTTCAAAGGTATTCTATTTAAAAGTTTTAAAAACTCAATTCACCCCCCCTCTTGAGTATTGAGGCCACTTGAATAACAAGTGGTATCAGAGCTTGACTCTTGGTAGATCAAGCTTAACAGCTTCAAGAGATAAAGATGGCCTCAAATTCTCTAAACCTTTTTCCTGAGGGTGGTGCTACAAATCGACCTCCCGCTTTCAATGGGGAAGGTTATACCTTTTGGAAAGAGAGAATGAAAATCTTCATTCAATCAGTTGACTTAAGAGTGTGGAATGCCATTGAAAATGGTCCTTTTATACCTATGCATACTGTTGATGATAAACTAGTTGAAAAACCTATGGATAATTGGACTAGTGAAGAAGAGAAGAAAGTACAATACAATTACAAGGCTAAAAATCTAATTACTCTTGCACTAGGACCAGATGAATTTTTCCGAGTAATCACTTGTAAATTCGCCAAGGAAATATGGGATACTCTTCAAGTAACCCATGAAGGTACAAATGATGTTAAAGACTCTAAGATTAGTACACTAACTAGTCAATATGAGTGCTTTAGATTAAACTCTCATGAATCAATTGTTGATATGCAAAAAAGATTCACTCTCATCATTAATCAACTCATTACACTTGGAAAGACTTACACTAACAAAGAGCTCATTCATAAAGTGTTGAAAAGTCTTAACAGAGAATGGCAACCGCTAGTTACCGCCATCAAACAATCTCCTAGCATAAACGAAATGTCTCTTGCCACACTATTTGGTAAGTTGCAGGAATAGGAACAAGAGCTGAAAGAATTAAAGATGGCGGAAGAGGAAGAAAAATCTTCCAAGAAAAAGGGTCTCGCTCTCAAGGCCACTCCCATAAATGAAGAAGAATCCGGAAGTGAACTTGATGAAGAAGAAGAGTTTGGACTATTTGTGAAATGCTTCGGGAAATTCATGAAAGGCAAACGCTTCCAAAGAAGCTTCAAAAACCCAAGTAAGAAACCTATAACTAAAGAAAATTCTTCCTCACCCAATTGTTTTGAATGTGGCAAGGAAGGGCACTTCAAAGCGGATTGCCCAAATCTTAAGAAGAAGGGAAAAGAGAAAAGAGGAAGAAGGAGAGCATATATAGCATGGGATGAAAACGAGATAAGCAGCTCGGATGACTCAGAAAATGAAGAAGCAAACCTTTGCCTCATGGCCAACCACCAAGAAGAAGATGATGAGGTAAACTTCCATGACTTAGATAAGGATGAATTACTTGATGATCTAAAGGAATTGTATGATAAATTTACAAAAGTCTCCAATAGACTTAAGGTGTCTAGAAAAACTAGTGACACTCTAGAGATGCACCTTATGGAGGTTTGCAAAGAGAATGAATGCTTAAAAGAAGAATTGAAAAACGCTCAAACATGCTCCAAAAGTAAACCTTGTGATTTTGCTAAGAAATGTGTTGATCTAGAAAATAAAGTCCTAGATCTAAACAAAACCTTAGAGAGGTTTACAAATGGTAGAGATAATCTGAATGTACTACTTGGAAATCAAAGATGCATGTTTGACAAAACTGGTTTAGGGTACAATTCTGTTAAAAAGGAAAAGCATTACAAAAACTTCTTTGTACCCCCTATGAGATCATCTTCGCCCTTTATAAAATGCAATCATTGTGGATTCAAAGGTCATAACTCTTCAAATTGCAATGTTAGAAAATTAGGGCCAAAGGTTATAAGAAAGGTGTGGGTTCCCAAAGGGACATTACCACAAGCTAACCTTAAAGGACCCAACATAAAATGGGTACCTAGTTCTCTAAACTAATCTTGTTTTGTAGGTATGCTTCAAGGCAAGCAACACCCATTGGTACTTGGATAGTGGGTGTTCAAAGCATATGATGGGAGACATAAGCAAGTTTACATCATTCACTCCCAAGAGAAAAGGAAGTGTCACCTACGGAGACAACACCAAAGGAAGGATCCTAGGCATCGGAAATATAGGTAAGAATTCTTCCACATCCATAAGTGACGTGTTGTATGTTGAAGGCCTCAAACATAATCTACTTAGCATAAGTCAATTATGTGACAAAGGATATAGAGTTTTGTTTGAATCAAATTGTTGCATAATTGAGCATAAGACTAATAAGGAAGTTAAGTTTGTAGGCCAAAGAATTGATAATATTTACATGATTGATATGGATAGTTTGTCTACAAATGATGAACAATGCTTCATTTCAAAAGAGGATGAAACTTGGCTATGGCATAGGAGAATAGCTCATATACATGTAGACCATTTGAACAAACTTGTTTCTAAAGAATTAGTAATTGGTTTACCAAAGCTTAAGTTTGAAAATAGATTTTGTGATGCATGTCAAAAGGGAAAACAAGTAAAGGCATCTTTTCAATCCAAAAACATTGTCTCCACACAAAAGCCTTTACAACTTTTGCACATGGACTTATTTGGACCATCCAAAATCAAAAGCTTTGGAGGTAATTACTATGGTCTAGTTATAGTAGATGACTATTCAAGATATACATGGACATTGTTTCTTGCTCATAAAAATGAAGCATATCATGCATTCAAGAAACTTGCAAAGATTATCCAAAATGAGCAAAATTCAAAAATTACATCCATTAGAACCGATCATGGGGGAGAATTTGAAAATCAATCTTTCGAAAAGTTTTGCGAAAAATATGGTATTAATCACAATTTTTCAGCTCCTAGAACTCCACAACAAAATGGAGTGGTTGAAAGGAAAAATAGATCTTTAGTGGAGCTTGCTAGAACCATGCTAAATGAAACCCATATTGCAAAACATTTTTGGTCCGATGCGGTAAACACCGCGTGTTATGTTATGAATAGATGTTTAATAAGGCCTATTTTAAAGAAAACCCCCTATGAACTTTACAAGGGTAGAAAACCCAACATTGCATACTTTCATATTTTTGGATGTAAATGTTTTGTGCTCAACAATGGAAAGGATAATCTAGGGAAGTTTGATGCAAAATTTGATGAGGCAATATTCCTAGGATACTCTCAATCAAGTAAATGTTATAGAATCTTCAACAAACAAACAAATACCATTGAAGAATCTATTCATGTTAAATTTGATGAAAATAGCCATAACCCTCCGAGAAAGGAAGATGTTGATGATCTTGTAGATACCTTCCAAGAAATAAACTTGGAAGACAAAGAAGAAGTCAACAATGAAGGAGGTGCAACACAAATTGATAAACAACAAGATTGGGTAACCCTAAAGGATCATCCCTTGGACAAAATCATTGGAGAAATAACCAAAGGGGTAAGTACTCGAAATGCCAATAGGAATGCATGCAATCACTTAGCTTTTGTATCTCAAATTGAACCCAAAAATATTGATGAAGCCATTATTGATGAACATTGGATGTTGGCCATGCAAGAAGAATTAAACCAATTTGAAAGAAATGAAGTTTGGGAACTTGTGCCAAGACCCAATGACCATCTAATAATAGGCACCAAATGGGTTTTTAGAAATAAGTTAGATGAAAATGGTTTAATAACAAGAAACAAAGCTAGACTAGTTGCAAAGGGATATAATCAAGAAGAGGGAATAGATTATGAAGAAACGTATGCTCCCGTAGCTAGGTTAGAAGCCATTAGGTTATTGTTAGCTTTTGCATGCTGTATGGATTTTAAACTTTATCAAATGGATGTCAAAAGTGCATTTTTAAACGGCTTTATCCAAGAAGAAGTTTATGTAGATCAACCTCCCGGCTTCGAAAATCATAAATTTCCAAACCATGTCTTTAAATTGAGAAAAGCCTTATATGGTTTAAAACAAGCTCCAAGAGCTTGGTATGAAAGACTAAGTAAATTCCTTTTAGAACACAATTTTGAAAGAGGAAAGGTTGATACTACACTGTTTATAAAACGCAAAAATAATGACATTCTTTTGGTATAAATTTATGTTGATGATATAATATTCGGTGCTACTAATGAAAATCTTTGTCAAGAGTTTGCCAAGATTATGCAGAATGAGTTTGAAATGTCCTTGATGGGAGAACTCACCTTCTTCCTTGGATTACAAATAAAACAAGCAAATGATGGAACGTTCATTAGTCAAACCAAGTATTGTAAAGAACTACTCAAAAGGTTTGAAATGGACAAGGCAAACGAAATAGCCACACCCATGAGTACATCTTGCTATTTAGACAAAGATGAAAAGGGTAAGGACATTGAAATCACTAAATATTGAGGTATGATTGGATCCTTACTTTATTTAACTGCTAGTAGGCCCGATATTATGTTTACGGTATGCATGTGTGCTAGATATCAAGCATGTCCTAAAGAGTCACACTTAACTGCCGTAAAAAGAATTTTGAAATATCTTGTGGGTACTCAAAATGTTGGTTTGTGGTATCCCAAAGGCGTTGAATGTAATCTTTTAGGATATTCCGACTCTGACTTTGCGGGCTGTAAACTTGATAGAAAAAGTACTAGCGGCGCATGTCATTTACTTGGTAGCTCCCTTGTTTCTTGGCATAGCAAGAAGCAAGCAAGTGTTGCATTATCGACGGCTGAGGCAGAATATGTAGCCGCCGGTAGTTGTTGTGCTCAAATTATTTGGATGAGACAACAACTTCTTGATTTTGGCATTGTTTTAAACAAAGTACCCATCAAATGTGATAATACTAGTGCTATTAATATCTCAAAGAATCCTGTAATGCACTCTAGAACCAAGCATATTGAGATTAGGCATCACTTCATCAGAGACCATGTATTAAAAGGGGATTGTGTACTTGAGCATGTTGAAACTTCTAGGCAACTAGCAGATATTTTCACAAAACCCTTGGCTAGAGAACAATTCATCCACATTAGAAGAGAATTAGGCATTCTTGACAGGTCAAATTGTGTTTGAATGATGGAGTATTTTGATAAAAACTGTGTTGTATGGCATGATTAGATGAATGGTGTGACTCATTAATATTACATTTCATGTTTGCAACCTTGCTGTATGAAAACCTGAAGTTTTTGAACCAATAATCGATTATATGCATCCTCACAATCGATTACTATGCTTCTGTTTCTTTGATAATCGATTACTATTTCATCCCTAATCGATTACAATGATTCTGTCTCTAATCTAATCGATTGCCCTTGATCCACAATCGATTACACAGCCTCTGTTTCAGGTATAAAACGTTTCCTCTTCTCCATAATCGATTACCATCTTGCTCCAATCGATTAGGACGTTTCTGTTTCCATTATAATCGATTATGACAAAGATCTAATCGATTACACTCTGCACGAAACGGTTGGAATTCCCCAGAAATAGTGATCTAATCGATTACACTTTGTCTCGTAATCGATTAGCCTCGGTTCTGAAGAGTCAATATTGCAATTTCCAAGGCCTACTCGAACCACTCCCTCTCTTAACTCCCTTCACTCCTTTCTAAACCTAATTCCCTCCTTCCTAAGCCTAATTCTCACCTATAAATACCCCTCTCCTCACCTTCTCATCTCACACTACCTCCTTCCTCTCAAATCTTTCAAAAACTCTCAAACATTCTTCTCTCTTCATCTTCCTCCTTGCATTCCTCACCATGTCTTCATCCCGAAATGTTAAGAGAGCAAGGTCTTCCATGGCTCAGGCCCTTAACCCCCTTGACTTCTCAAGGTTCTTCTCTTCCCCTAGAGACCTTCAAAATTTTGTGAAAAACTTTTCTAAAAAGGAAATAATAACTCCCCACTTCACCATTGCCGACACCTTCGATAACCCCAGCCTAACCTTCACCCAAAGCCTTCACCACTACAACCTCTTTCCCTTCCTCTCCCTCAAGGAAGAAGAGTACTACCCTGAACTCATAAGGGTATTCTACTGCAACCTCCGACTTGTCAATGGGATGGTTGAATCCAAAGTGAAGAACGCAACCATCAAACTCACCAATGCTTAATTTGCGGAAATCTCCCAGCTGCCTCTCAACAATGCTGATTTTGATGGAGGAGAACCGGAAGACGAATGGGGCTTCAATGCTCTAACTGCTCGTCAATCCTTGTGGAAAGCTGACTGCCCCAGGAGCAACCACAAACTGGTAGGACATTTGACCATGAACAACCGTCTGCTTCACTTTTTCTTGGTTAAAATGATAGTTCCTCGTGGTGGGAACTATGCCTTGGTGGAAGAGGATGATGTCCTCTTGATGTGGGCAATGCTGAACCACAAGGAGATTAACTGGGTTCAGTTGGTCAAATTCCATATGCGTCACGCAAAGGACCAACAAAAACTCCCTTATGGTATTCTCCTTACTAAAATTTTCAAATATTGTGGAGTAGACTTGGCTGGAGAATTATCAGAAAAAGTGCCTCCAAGAGCTTGCATTGGCACCCATCACCTCACCAAAATGGGTCTTGTTTTTACGCATGGAGCATGGTACTCACAAATGGAGGGCATTGATGCTAACATTCCCTTCGAAGCTCCTGCTGAAGAAGAACCCGTTCCTCCTCTTCCTCAACCACAAGCTGCACCTCAAGCCTCTTCATCTGCTCCTGCTGACCCCTTTGCATCACTCTACGCCCATCTTGACCGCCGCTTCGATCGCCTTGAAAACTCCCTTCAAGAGTTCTTAATGACCGAGCAGCAACATTTCGAGATGATGCAACAACGTTATGAAGAGCTGTCCCATCAAATCGCTGAAATTCGTTTCTTTAATCTGGATAATTAGATCCACTTTTCATGTGTTGTTTAGGTTGCTTTTGTTCTTTTTCAAACCTGCACTTTTGCTTCATGTAATTCCCTACTTTATGTTTTGCTAATTCAATAAAATTTTCCGTTCATAATATATCTCTTTACTTACTGTTTATTTTTGATGATTCCAAAGGGGGAGAAGTATTATTAAATGAGTTCATATCTTGTCTAACTTATCTTGTTTAAAATCTGAAAAAGATTGCCAAAGGATTAATAAATTCCTTTTGATAGGGGGAGATTTGCTAAGAGATAAGAGAAAATTAGATAAAGATGCTGACTATGATTAAGAGATAATGCAGCAGATATGTTTTTGCAAAGAGATAAAATTAGAGATAAGATTGACTTTTTAAAACTAACAACCCTCAAGAGATGAACATAGTTGTCATCATCAAAAAGGGGGAGAATGTGTTTAAATGTGTATACAGGTTTAGGAATTTTGATAATGACAAAAACACTCTTGAAGAAATCTGTGCAAAAACAAAGACATGGAACCAGGTGCTGAGAAACAGAGAAGCTAATCGATTAGGGCAACTATGCGAATCGATTAGGAGCATTCTGTTTTGGAAGAAATTGCATCAGGCCACAAGATAATCGATTACAGCAATGAAGATAATCGATTATGAAGCTACTGGAATTAATCTAATCGACTACGCACTTGATGTAATCGATTACAACTGTCAAAAATGAGATTAAATGCATCAGGTATAGTGGCTAATCGATTAAGGGAAGTTACACAATCGATTAGGAGGCTACTGGAATTAAGGTAATCGATTACCAGACATGCTAATCGATTAGGAAGCTGCGAAATCAAATTAAATGCATCAGGTACAGATGATAATCGATTACAGGAAAAGAAATAATCGATTATGGACCCTCTGACTTGAAGATAATCGATTACAACGCGAGGGTATAATCGATTACACTAGTGGAAAAACACATTTAAGTAGGAAACCAGCTCATGTCTCCACCATTCTTCAAAATCCCACTAAGTGCAACGGCTAGGAAGAAGAAGGGCACACCTCAACACCTCAAATGGCTCTATAAATTTAAGAGGAACACAAGCACAAAGACACACCAAGAAGCTACAAATCCTTTGCTCTGTTTTGTGCTTTGTAAGCCCTATTTCTTGTATCTTGAATTTCATTTGTATATCCTCTCATCTTGAGAGATTAGAAATTGTGTGAGCTATCATTTTGCTTATCCACTCTATTGAGAGAGTTACTTGCTTGTAAACACTACATCAAAACACCAAAGTTCACTCTAGGTTGAGTGGTTACAAAGGTTGAGGCTCAACCTTTTGGATATTGTGAGATTGAGAGATTGGGTGGGTTGCCCTTATACTTGTGAGGATTGGGTTCTTGAGTGTGGGACACTAGGAAGCCGCAATTGCTCAAAGTTGTATCTCTAGTCTACAATAGTGGAAAATCCTCTAAGTGGGTTGCTTAGAGGCGAGACGTACACCAGATTGGTGGAACTCGTTAAATCGGTTTGCAAAGCTCTTCTCCCTTACTCTTTTACTTTCATATACTGCACTTAACTGGCTTGTGTTGATTGATTGTGGCTTGCATACTTGAACTTGTTTAAATTGATAAATCTTGAAGACTGCACACCAAGTGTTTGTTTAATTGTCTCAGCTATATTTACCTTTGTTTTGCATTGCATATTTCACTAAACTTTATTTCACTTGCATAATCTTGTAAATTTGTATATAAGAATCAAGTTCAAAGGTATTCCAACTAAAAGTTTTAAAAACTCAATTCACCCGCCCTTGAGTATTGAGGCCACTTGAATAATAATATCGTCATATTCAACATCATTTCGCATATTCATATCATTTATTACTTTTTATGTGGTCTTTCGGTATATTAATTTCTCATCTCATCAACACCATACCATCATCTCAATCATCATCAATTATCATCATATTCTGGCATATCTCCATGCTATATACAAAAGCTCTTATGGCTAATGCATATGCACATTGGAATAGACAACAAATGCGGAACCGACTATGGGAATAAACACCGAATTGTGGGTTCAAGCATGATCACATACCATGCCCCTACTGCAGTAGTAAAATGTGTACACATATATCATAATGCATGGATATTCACCATATTTTTACTGGTACCAAACCGCATCGCCCATTATGCAACACCTGGTCATTTTCACCATGACCGCGGTATACAACATATTCACCATATGGTGTTGCGGGCCGGCCAGATATCAAATCATGGCGGCTGTGATCTCAAGGACCACCGGGGTCACCTGCTCATCAAGAGCCACCCCCCACAAGGGTCGGCCACATGTAGCTCCCCGTAGCAATACATGGGCGGCTTCGTGACTCACACACCGAGTCACAGGGGAAACAACATATTGCTCGTGCACTGAGCCGCCCTCCTACTGGGCCAACCGGGGGAATCCCCTAATATTCCAACACCGGCAGCTATGATATGCCATGGATGCAATGCAATGCAAATCAAGCGCATTCTCACTCCGTGCATCCTAAATGCCACTCATCAAACATCATCATCATAATCACCAACACCACCATACACCTTAGTAGATTTCAACATTGTTGGTTTCTTAGTCATTATTTTCAAGTTTTAATATGGCATTTTCATCTCAATATATTTCACAATTTTTAACATCATACACGCAAGTCAATACTTGCAATCAACAACAATGGCACTTCAATATTACATAATATTCATCAATATCATCACACTTTCATTTAGTGGATTTTCATCTCATTATTCATTACCATTGTCTCATGTATACCATTATAAGTATATATATTTGTGTGGCATTTACAACATTTTCAATTTGATATTTCATACCACACATACAAGACCATGCTTGTATCACACACAATGGCACACAACAATTTATCAATAATGATATACACCTCTTTATGCAAGAGAGTGCTCAACATCATCATCTAACATTATTTTGTATCATATTTTCTTCAATTCATCAATTTATATTGTATATCATATCATTCAATTATTCCTTCATCAATTTCAAATTCGCCCAAGGATATCTCTCAAAATCCTATCATAAGGTTCTCAATATTATTCTTTCATTACTCCATCCTTAGTGGTAATTATATCACAATTAATTCACCCCCAATTGCATTAATTAATTTCAGGCAATACCATGCCTTATCATCGTAGCATACCCCATATCATCTCTTAATTATCTTATAACACTAAGAAGGGGTCCAACATAAGCCTGCCATAATTAAAATTGAGTAAATTCCATTCTGGTGGTAACTCGCTCAAGCGAGATTCAACTCCGCTTGAGCGAGACAGATTAGCCTCGCAGGGGCGACCCCTTTCGCATAAGCGAAATGCCTCCAGTAGCGTCCCCAAGCTCACTCGCTCGGGCGAAGCACATCCCCACTTGGTTACTCGCTCGAGCGAGAATCATCCAGTAACAAAATCCACAAGCATTCGCTCGAGTGAGGCTCCCTTCAACTAGCCACTCGCTCGGGCGAGAATTGTCCAGTAACAAATCCCACTGACATTCGCTTGAGCAAGGAACCCACTTGCTTAAGCGAAATCCGACTAGAGGTCGTCCTTACCATCTGCACGGGCTCGCTTGGTAAGGCTTCCCAGCACTCAGTTTCTCACTCGGCAAAACCATTCCAGAGCTGGCTTCCCAGCACCCAGTTTCTCACTATGCAAAACCATTCCAGAACCGACTCATCTCGCTCGGTTTTCCACTGGGAAAAATCAATCCAAACCGACTCATCTCTCGCTCAGTTTTCCACTCGACAAAATCATTCCAAACTGACTCATCTCTCGCTCGGTTTTTCACTCGGCAAAATCATTCCAAACCGACTCATCTCTTGCTCGGTTTTCCACTCGGCAAAATCATTCCAGACCGACTCTATACTCGCTCGATCTGTCACTCGGCTAAATATTTCCAAAACCGACCAACTCTCGCTCGATCCTTCACTCGGCAGATTACTACAAAACCGGCTCATCACCTAATTGGTCTTTCACTCGGCAATTATTTCAACACCGACTACCCTTCTTTTTCACACGAGTAAAGTTATTCCAGAGTACTTCTAGACAAACTCACACCGTATATCCCCAATCGGTGCCATCCCACTCGGAATTACACACACGGAGGGACTCCACTCGAAACGAGTTACATTGAACTTGGGAATTCCCACTCGGAACTCCACTGCCCGGAATATCACACTCGAAGACCTCTTATTCGGAATCATATTCACTTCCTCACTCGGAAGGTCCTGTCTAGGACATAGCTCACTCGAAATTTAACTCAGAAATTCACCACATCATGAAATTGTTTTCTAAAATTCCCACTCGGACGGAATTCTTCCAGAATCTCACCCATTCACCATCCACTCGTCTCGCTTGAGTGGAGAGCTCGCTCGCCTGGGCAAGATTGGTCCAAAACCATAATACTGATACAAGGGATCCTCGCCTGAGCGAGATCCCTTCTCGCTTGAGTGAGAATATTGGCACTTATGCAGAATTAGCAATTCTTACAACTTAACACATGAAACCTCACTCTAGACTAACTGATTCACCACCAATACATCATACACATCACATGAGACATATAAGACTCTCTCTACCCATTCATACTCAGAAAATCCTTATTCCAACTCATCAATCACGCCCACTTAATTAATTTTGCAAGGGAGAGGTTTTAACTATAACCCACATTACTCCCTCATTCATCTTTCCACATAACCAATTCAAACAATTCTTTACAATTCATGTAGTTCATTCATTCATAATTTTTCACCATCATTTAGTTCATGTCCAACCAAGGGACCATCAAACACTTATCATCCACATTATAAAAATACATACATTTTCATAACAATCAACATAAGCTAAGCCATCATTCATCACTTCATCAAATCAATCATATAAGGTATTTATGGCAAGCCATTGCATGAGTTCACACATTTACATAATTTTCAATTAATCACTCATGCAATTGAAATATAAACTCCTCTCCTACCTCGAGAGAAGAACGCAATCCAACCACTCCGTTTGCCTCGATTATTATGCATCATCGTCCAGAATACCATCCTATCAACAATTACACATACACGTGTAATCAATAAGCTATCACAAGGCATCCAATTTCAACTTAAGTCACCATGGACTCTCTTAAGCCATCACTAATCAATAAACCCTTATGGCATCTATCATGGCCTAAGGCTTCATCAAGTCAAGTATCCATTATCAATGGTCATCCACCATTATTGTTATCACCAATAACATCACTCAACATTGCCTATCATTTTCCTATTCTCAAGATTTATTCCTCAAGTCATATCTACTCACATGCAAATATCATCAACCTACTTAATCAATCTTAATGATTCTAAAATTCCTCTCATATACTCCATTCATAAACATCTATAATCATCAAAATCATCAAGTGGGTCAAAACCCCCAAATTATTAATAGTTAGGGTTTCTTCTCCAAAATCACCCAACAACTATCAATAATCTCTATCAATCTTCAATCCATTTGATTTTATCATAATGACCCCATCAACCTCTAAATCTCACATAATCATAAAGCCCTAAACCAAGGGTTTCATTTCCAAACATTCAAGCCTAGGGTTTCCATTTCCACCCACATGCAAGGTTTCTAACATCACCATCTTCAACCCAACAACCCAAAACCATAAATGAGATAAGGAAGAGGTGAGAGATCTTTACCTCAAATCCAAGCTCAACCAAAAACAAAAATGAAGTGAGGAAGAGGGAGATGACCAATGCAAGCTCCCAAGCTCCATAGATGCTTCACATATCCAAGCTTAGCTTTTGTTTTTGGCAAGAGAAAGAAGAAGAATAGAGGTGGGTGGTTTTTAGGATGAAGAGAAGATAAAGAAGAAGAAAACAAAAAGTGAATGGAGAGAGAGAGATGGCTGCTGAAAATGAGAGAAAGAGAGAGGAAAAAGGTGACCAAAATTGGTCATTACCTAAGAGATAAAGCAATGCCACCTTCTACTTTTACCATTGGTCCATATTTGTTTTGTCCATTATGTAAAGGAGGGTATAAAGTGTGTAAAACTCACATGGTTAAGAAAGAAGAGAAGGGGAGATTTCAATTTTCTTTTTAATCCCATTTGGTTTGTATTTTCCCCGTTTTGTATTATACGTCGTGTCCAGTTAAGTATTTTCTTAACACCAAAAATTATTCTAATTATACCACCTTAATCACAATAATTTTCCAAACATTCTAGACCCATCAAACATCTAATTAAATCAAGTGGTTCCCACATCATCTGTTAATTCACCCGGTTCTGGTAAATCTTAATTTACCGATAATTCACCTCTAATGTCTAACAACATCTCCTATAATTATTTGATCTTAAATAATCAATTATCGTCATCTAATAAATTTAGTTTCCTTAAAATCTGGGATGTTACAATCCACCCCACCAAAAAGAAACTTCATCCTCGAAGTTTAACATTGGCATATACCGTAAGGCCACACGTTGGTTACCACATACACATGAGATCGGCGCATAAGTACACGTTGCCACAATGCCTATGGCATGTAGAGACATATCAGGATAAGTACCTTCATGTCCCATCGCTCACATTATTCCTGTCAATTCAAATAATATTCCTTCACACACGAGACTTCCTAAGAAGTCACACAAGTCCACGAGTAATATACTCACATCATATTATCCTTTAATCATAATCCGGCGTAAATCATGTCGTACAATTCATCAATCGTCAACCATTATAACCATATATGGACGCATCAACCATAGATTTCTAATCATCATAGGGTAATCACCCCACCATTGGACTTCACCCATCTCAAAGTCATAGTAAAATAACTTAGAATTCATTTGTCTAGTTCAAACATCGTTAGTTTTAATTCGATTCAAGCCTAAACAAATCATCAAATTCACATAAAAATTCCCCGCACTAGTGGGTTTCCTCATTTAGCATAGCTATAGTCCAGGTACTGGACATACGATTCATATCGTGTCACATCGGTATGTGGTTTCTATCACCAATATATTTTCTTTCCAAAGCAAAAAGGGAGGTATCAATAGGATTAAACTCCATTTACTAGCCCATGATCACACATATCACCTTTTCCTCACATCATAATCCACAATTAATCTATTAATCATAACGTCAAGGGCACATAATTTAGCCCAAAGTCATATCATAAAATTTTTCATCATAACCAATGTAAAGTCATACCCCGAATTCATCATTATTTTTCACCAAATACATAGGGGTTTATGTTTACATTTCTAATCCAATCACATATCGGCTCTAGTCTCAATAATTCATTCTATAATTTATTTCACCACGACTCAATTATTCATAAGATTCAAGTGGTCATTAGGCTTAGAAAAATACAAGGGTCACCTAGCACCCATCGTGGAATACTTCCACAACAAATAAAATCATTTAACATAGCTCATAGAAGCATCATAGAGCCTAGACCACCATCGGGTCAAATTCTAAAAGGTTCGATCTTACAAGATCATATTGAGTTATCCGGGGTTACCACATCTAGTGGGTCACAATTAAGCCAATCGTTCACTCGGTTCACTAACATATAACCGAGTCACAACCCCAATCTGCACATACACAATTTCAATATTCAATCATCTTATTACTTATGTTCTCCATCCAAAAGGGATATAATAATTCACTTGCATTACATAATGCAATACTCCCGTGCTCAGGGATATAAAATCCATAATTCAAAATAGCACAACCAATCATTTTAATTTTTATGAATACCCACACTAGGGAATTTTATCACCATCATTCACACAATTTAATTTTTAACACATGAATCTTTCACATTTAACACCTCCTATCCATGGTCAACACACGGCATAGGTCTATCCTCAAACCAATTCATATTTAATATATCATATCCATGATCACACATGGTACAAATTCATCATCTATTCAAGTCATACTCAACATATCAATATTCAAATGCATAATATCAATGTATTCGTCACTTGAAGGAAATAGTGTAAGGAACTTGGCCGGACTTACACAAACATCCATATCAATCAATTGAGGAATTCATCCATAAACATATTCAATCTCATGATTCATCAAGTTTTCCAATTGAGCAACTATGGTTTACAAGTACATCCTACGACCTCAATGAAAAGGGCATACTCCTATAACATCAATCATAACATGGACAACCATTCACAAAGAATCCTCGATATGAATTAATCATAACTCAACTTTAATGATTCACAATAATCCTCAATAAGCAATAATGTCCTTATAATCAATTCAAAATTCTTAGACAATTAGTCATCCTCAAATCCATATAGGGCATTCAATACCTTAACAAGTCATCATCCTCTACATAGTTATCACTCTTAAATCTATGCAGAACAACCATATTCCAATAATCACCAAAGTGTTCCAATATTGAGCAATCGTGCTCCAATCATCCATAACATCAACTTTATTACCAAGCAACCATGCATTGACAATGATCAAGAACTCCAATTTAGAGCAAAATACGCTCTGATACCAGATTATAACACCCCTGATTTTCTGTACTCGAATCCCGATGTAATTGTCATAATTAATAAAAATGCGAATAAATTTTTCATGTTTGAAAATATTTCCAAGACTCCACCATGATCACATCAAGACCGAATCACTGAAAACCAAAGAGTGAGATTAAGTAACATATAACTGGATCGAGAAATGGTTTGCCCATTTGGTATACAAAAATAACAGAGTTTACAGCGGAAGAAGAATGTGTATACCGGGCACACGCCTAGTCCCATATATGAAGATATGAGAGAAGGCTCGGCAAGCATGCAATGGCATATCATAAGCCTAATATACAACCATCATCATTTTACATAATCACATAAGCATGCAATGCCTAAGATATAAGTATATACATATCTATATGGTTATGCAACACACATCTCCAATGTCCATATTCCTAATCGACCATAACCGGTCCAACCTCATTTTACATATCATCATCACTATTAGTACATTGTCCAAGTATATATATATTCACAGTTCCTCTATCCACAACAATAATTAACAACATCCTGATATTCGTTTTATACGTAACTCATTAAATTACAATGCTGCCGGCCAAGGCATTCTATTACCACTATTTACCTTCCCAAAAACTTTACTTCATAGACATTCTCATCCCATGCTTCTCCTGCATCAATACTAAAAAGTAGACCATATGGGAGAGTGAGTTATACATTTCAAATAACGATATGAATACAATTGAAATTATGTGCATATGCATATCAACATCATGTATACTTTGCTAAACCAACAACAATCATCATAGTTTATTAATTCAACAATATATACTTATTTCATACTTATTCATCTTTTCATAGCAAAGCAAGCATATACACATCTGTCACACCGCCACAATGGGCCAACATATATCTATCTCATCGCCACAATGGGCCAACACATCAATATAGACCATTCTGATCTTTCATTAAAGCCACCACAGGCTAACATAATCATTTTCAATCATAAACAAATACGTCCTTCATTACATTAGGCCATCACATACATATCGTCATATTCAACATCATTTTGCATATTCATATCATTTATTACTTTTTATGTGGTCTTTCGGTATATTAATTTCTTATCTCATCAACACCATACCATCATCTCAATCATCATCAATTATCATCATATTCTGGCATATCTCCATGCTATATGCAAATGCTCTTATGGCTAATGCATTTGCACAATGGAATAGACAACAAATGCAGATTCGACTGTGGGAATAAACACCGAATTGTGGGTTCAAGCATGATCACATACCATGCCCCTACTGCAGTAGTAAAATGTGTACACATATATCATAATGCATGCATATTCACCATATTCTTACTGGTACCAAACCGCATCGCCCATCATGCAACACTTGGTCATTTTCACCATGACTGCGGTATACAATATATTCAACATATGGTGTTGCGGGCCGGCCAGATATCAAATCATGGCGGCTGTGATCTCAAGGACCACCGGGGTCACCTGCTCATCAAGAGCCACCCCCCATAAGGGTTGGCCATATGTAGCTCCCCGTAGCAATACATGGGCGGCTTCGTGACTCACACACCGAGTCACAGGGGAAACAACATATTGCTCGTGCACTGAGCCGCCCTCCCACTGGGCCAACCGGGGGAATCGCCTAATATTCCAACACCGACAGCTATGATATGCCATGGATGCAATGCAATACAAATCAAGCGCATTCTCACTCCGTGCATCCTCAATGCCACTCATCAAACATCATCATCATAATCACCAACACCACCATACACCTTAGTGGATTTCAACATTGTTGGTTTCTTAGTCATTATTTTCAAGTTTTAATGTGGCATTTTCATCTCAATATATGTCATAATTTTTAACATCATACACGCAAGTCAATACTTGCAATCAACCACAATGGCAATTCAATATTACATAATATTCATCAATATCATCACACTTTCATTTAGTGGATTTTCATCTCATTATTCATTACCATTGTCTCATGTATACCATTATAAGTATATATATTTGTGTGGCATTTACAACATTTTCAATTTCATATTTCATACCACACATACAAGACCATGCTTGTATCACACACAATGGCACACAACAATTTATCAATAATAATATACACCTCTTTATGCAAGAGAGTGCTCAACATCATCATCTAACATTATTTTGTATCATATTTTCTTCAATTCATCAATTTATATTGTATATCATGTCATTCAATTATTCCTTCATCAATTTCAAATTCGTCCAAGGATATCTCTCAAAATCCTATCATAAGGTTCTCAATATTATTCTTTCATTACTCCATCCTTAGTGGTAATTATATCACAATTAATTCACCCCCAATTGCATTAATTAATTTCAGGCAATACCATGCCTTATCATCGTAGCATACCCCATATCATCTCTTAATTATCTTATAACACTAAGAAGGGGTCTAACATAAGTCTGCCACAATTAAAATTGAGTAAATTCCATTCTGGTGGAAACTCGCTCAAGCGAGATTCAACTCCACTTGAACGAGACAGATCAGGCTCGCAAGGGTGACCCCTTTCGCATAAGCGAAATGCCTCCAGTAGCGTCCCCAAGCTCACTTGCTCGGGCGAAGCACATCCCCACTTGGTTACTCGCTTGAGCGAGAATCATCCAGTAACAAAATCCACAGGCATTCGCTCGAGCGAGGCTCCCTTCAACTAGCCACTCGCTCGGGCGAGAATTGTCCAGTAAAAAATACCACTGACATTCACTTGAGCAAGGCACCCACTTGCTTATGCGAAATCCGACCAGAGGCCATCCTTACCTTCTGCACGCGCTCGCTTGGCAAGGCTTCCCAGCACTCAGTTTCTCACTCGGCAAAACCATTCCAGAACCGACTCATCTCACTCGGTTTTCCACTGGGCAAAATCAATCCAAACCGACTCATCTCTCGCTCGGTTTTCCACTCGACAAAATCATTCCAAACCGACTCATCTCTCGCTCGGTTTTCCACTCGGCAAAATCATTCCAAACTGACTCATCTCTTGCTCGGTTTTCCACTCGGCAAAATCATTCCAGACCGTCTCCATACTCGCTCGATCTGTCACTCGGCTAAATGTTTCCAAAACTGACCAACTCTCGCTCGATCCTTCACTCGGTAAATTACTACATAACCGGCTCATCACCTAATCAGTCTTTCACTCGGCAATTATTTCAACATCAACTACCTTTCTTTTTCACATGAGTGAAGTTATTCCAAAGTACTTCTAGACAAACTCACACCGTATATCCATAATCGGTGCCATCCCACTCAGAATTACACACACGGAGGGACTCCACTCGAAACGAGTTACATTGAACTCAGGAATTCCCACTCGGAACTCCACTGCCCGGAATATCACACTCGAAGACCTCTTATTTGGAATCATATTCACTTCCTCACTCGGAAGGTCCTATCTCAAACATAGCTCACTCGGAATTTCACTCAGAAATTCACCACATCATGAAATTGTTTTCTAAAATTCCCACTCAGACGGAATTCGTCCAGAATCTCACCCATTCACCATCCACTCGTCTCGCTTGAGTGGAGAGCTCGCTCGCCTGGGCGAGATTGGTCCAGAACCATAATACTGATACAAGGGATCCCCGCCTGAGCGAGATCCCTTCTCGCTTGAGCGAGAATATCGGCACTTATGCAGAATTAGAAATTCTTATAACTTAACACATGAAACCTCACTCTAGACCAACTGATTCACCACCAATACATCATACACATCACATGAGACATATAAGACTCTCTCTACCCATTCATACTCGGAAAATCCTCATTCCAACTCATCAATCACACCCACTTAATTAATTTTACAAAGGAGAGGTTTTAATTATAACCCACATCACTCCCTCATTCATCTTTCCACATAACCACTTCAAACAATTCTTTACAATTTATGTAGTTCATTCATTCATAATTTGTCACCATTATTTAGTTCATGTCCAACCAAGGGACCATCAAACACTTATCATCCACATTATAAAAATACATACATTTTCATAACAATAAACATAAGCCAAGCCATCATTCATCACTTCATCAAATCAATCATATAAGGCATTTATGGCAAGGCATTGTATGAGTTCACACACTTACATAATTTTCAATTAATCACTCATGCAATTGAAATGTAAACTCCTCTCCTACCTCGAGAGAAGAACGCAATGCAACCGCTCCGTTTGCCTCGGTTATTATGCATCATCATCCGAAATACAATCCTATCAACAATTACACATACACATGTAATCAATAAGCTATCACAAGGCATCCAATTTCAACTTAAGTCTCCATGGACTCTCTTAAGCCATCACTAATCAATAAACCCTTATGGCATCTATCATGGTCTAAGGCTTCATCAAGTCAAGTATCCATTATCAATGGTCATCCACCATTATTGTTATCACCAATAACATCACTCAACATTGCCTATCATTTTCCTATTCTCAAGATTTATTCCTCAAGTCATATCTACTCACATGCAAATATCATCAACCTCCTTAATCAATCTTAATGATTCTAAAAATCCATTCCTCTCATATACTCCATTCATAAACATCCATAATCATCAAAATCATTAAGTGGGTCAAAACCCCCAAATTATTAATAGTTAGGGTTTCTTCTCCAAAATCACCCAACAACTATCAATAATCTCTATCAATCTTCAATCCATTTTATTTTATCATAATGACCCCATCAACCTCTATATCATAAAGCCCTAAACCAAGGGTTTCATTTCCAAACATTCAAGCCTAGGGTTTCCAGTTCTACCCATGTGTAAGGTTTCTAACATCACCATCTTGAACCCAACAACCCAAAACCATAAATGAGATAAGGAAGAGGTGAGAGATCTTTACCTCAAATCCAAGCTCCACCAAAAATGAAAATGAAGTGAGGAAGAGGGAGATGACCAATGCAAGCTTCCAAGCTCCATAGATGCTTTACATATCCAAGCTTAGCTTTTGTTTTTGGCAAGAGAAAGAAGAAGAATAGAGGTGGGTGGTTTTAGGATGAAGAGAAGATGAAGAAGAAGAAAACAAAGAGTGAATGGAGGGAGAGAGATGGCTGCCAAAAATGAGAGAAAGAGAGAGGAAAAAGGTGACCAAAATTGGTCATTACCCAAGAGATAAAGCAATGCCACCTTCTACTTTTACCACTGGTCTATATTTGTTTTGTCCATTGTGTAAAGGAGGGTATAAAGTGTGTAAAACTCACATGGTTAAGAAAGAAGAGAAGGGAAGATTTCATATTTTCTTTTTAATCCCATTTGGTTCATATTTTCCCCGTTTTGTATTATACGTCGTGTCCAGTTAATTATTTTCTTAACACCAAAAATTATTCTAATTATACCACCTTAATCACAATAATTTTCCAAACATTCTAGACCCATCAAACATCTAATTAAATCAAGTGGGTCCCACATCATCTGTTAATTCACCCGGTTCCGATAAATCTTAATTTACCGATAATTCACCTCTAATGTCTAACAACGTCTCCCATAATAATTTGATCTTAAATAATCAATTATCGTCATCCAATAAATTTAGTTTCCTTAAAATCTGGGATGTTACAACCTGTCTCTTTTGTTATTCCTAATGATTTTCATCTTTTTGACGGCTGAGATTGCTAATCGTGGTGACCATTGTTGTTTTCATTAGCCTGATCTTTCTTGTGTTTTTTGTGAGAACCGTTTCACCGAGCCCTGTGGTGGGCCCCAAAATCTTCATAATGAGCACGTAATGCATGAAAACCTTAGAGAATTACCCTAGGAAAATCAAAGTTTTATTGCTCAAAATGTCACTTGAATTACAAAGCTTTTCTAGGTTACATTTATACAACGGTGAAAGGGAAAGAGAGAGAAAAAGGGTCTTCAATCCAGGCCCAAATGATGTGGGTGTAACCGTATCTTGCCAAGATTAAGGGGAATCAGAATCTCCTTTATTCTTGCTAAGATAGAAGGGAGGAGGGGCATAGTGGGGCCCCTCTAGACCCGAGGGGAACAGTTAGTTTTCTTTTTTAGTAATAACATTTTTTTAGTAATAGTTTTAAAAAAATAGATGAGGTAAGGGTGTATGATAAAATATAGGCAAAAAATACATGTTTAATCCTAACAACAACAACAACAATAATAATAATAAGTTAAATTTAATAAAAAACTTAAATATCTAGGTGTTGCGTCAAAATTTAAAGCGAATGCTACGTAGCATAAGGAAAACTTGGATGCAACTATTATGTTGCATGATTTTACCCATGTCACGACTCTAACAAAACACAAGTTATAATGTCTAAGTTTTTAGATATAGTTGGATAATGAAATTGGAATATATATTTATTATGGTATGAAACAAAGTTTAAGTTTTATAATAAGGCACGTGAACTATTATTGTCCTTATTTAACATATATCATATACTCGATGACTTATTACAGTTGTGAAATTTACTTTTAGGGTAAAGTTGGATGACAAATTCTGAAATACATATTATTAATGTAAAAACTGTTAGGGAAATTAAATAGTTAATATTAATGAAAATATTAGTGGGAATTTATTTCCTTTAGAATTTCAATAGTTTACTAAAGCTTATAGATAAGACCTTTTGTGATACAAAAGAAATCAACTTGAGTTTAAGTAAAATAAGAGTTTTCTCTTTTGTGAGAGTTTTTTAAAGCTTCTTGAATGAATCCCTCTTTGATTTATCAAGAATTTTCATTCTTGTAGAGATTCTTAGGCTTATCAATCTTTAATTGTGATGCCTACCTTTATGACTTATTACTCATCTTGTCATCTATTTCTTGAGTGTGGCGTCAATATCTTTCCCCAAACTTGTTACCCAAAAAAATCCCCCTTTCAAACTAAATTTCAAGGCGATCCCCTATTTAGCTCATGTCATTCGGTATCAAAGATTTAGCTTTTTGATTTTCAGCTATGGAAAAGGTAGATTATGATTCTCTTTTTTATGGTAAAAGGTTGTGGCTTGTCAAAATGCAAAGGATGATAAAAGAGCATGTTAAGAAGCTTTATGAGAGAATTGATAGAATTTGTGAGAAACTTGACGAATGACAAAGAAAGATTAGAGAGAAAAAGTTAAAGGAGGAAAAGATGGTGGTACCACCTTCCTTTGGAAATAGTAATGCCAAGACTTATGTAGAATAGAGAATGAAGGAAAAAAGAAAGAAAAAAAGGTGGAAAAAAGATTTTGAGAGAATGAAGAGTGAGATAAAGAAAATTTTCAAGGTGTTAAAAAATGACAGGAAAATATATGAAAAGTTTGAGAAAAGGAAAATTAAGAGGAAGATGAGAAAAAAGAAAGTTTTGAAGAATTAGAAAAATTGAGTGTTGTTATTAGAGAAAATGAAGAATAAATAAAAGAAAAAATATTGAGAGAAAAGAAAATATGAGAAAAAGTCAAAATAAGGGAAAATTGAAAATTATGAGTGGAAAAGAAAAGATAAGATAAGATCAAAAGTGTTGTTTCTTCCTTTGATTTAATAGGTATACGTCCTAATAACTCTTCTCCTAGTATTGAAATGACTCATGCAAGAAAGTTACAAAAAGTCTCACAGGTTTAAATTATCATTTGTCTTAAGGATTGAGTCCCCCAAACAGCCCAAGAGTGATTATGATCTCTTCTTTGAAGCTCAAATATTTTAGAATTTAATTGAATATGCTAGAGGAATTCAAGTGGAGAATGGTTTTAAGATGTTGACTTTTGACTCAATAGGACCCATGTTACAACTAAAGAAAAATAATGATTTGATGATGAATCATTTTAAAAAGGGAGACAATGATATGAATTCAAAAAGGGAATTTATTATTCTAAAAAAATAGTTTCATATATTTTTTATATTTTTCATTTTTTAATTATATTGATATTATTCATATGTCCTTTAGATTTTCCTAGGTGGGTTTTTAATATTTTTGATGAGGTTTTAGGCCATTTTAATAATTAGTGGGTTCAAGTTTTAATATTAGGAATATTAAATAATTAGTGAAATATAATAAAATCATTAGTGGGAAATGATTTCCTTTAGAGTTTCAATAATTTACTAAAGCTTATAAATAGGACCATTTGTTATACAAAAGAAATCAACTTGAGTTTGAGTAAAATCAAAGTTTTTTCTTTTGTGAGAGTTTCTCTTAAGTTCTTGAAAGAACTACCCTTTGATCTTATCAAGAATCTTCATTCTTATGGTGATATTACACTTATCAATCTTTGATTGTTGTATCTACCTTTTATGACTTATCACTCATCTTTTCATCTATTTATTAAGTGTGACATCAATATCCTTCCACAAAAACATGGCCTTATTTTTGTATTTGATGTAATGCCCTTAATTACTTAAGGTAAGCCTTACAAAAATTTTCAATGTGGCATTACCTTAACTAATTTAGAGATGTCACATGTTGCAAAAAGTAAAAGTTTTTTTATGAGTAAATAGCTCAGTAATTTGATACACGATAAGTAGTAATAAAGAACATTATGATAGAATAAATTTTCATATATCAAGTTCAACGATTACATCCATAGGAGCCTACTATTTGGATCTTTCTCAACAACATGTTCGGGATTGGTTTTCCATAGTCTTTGAAACGATTACTTAAGTACAAATACACCAAGTTAGCAATAGTCCTACTTACTGTCGAGGATAACTTTATACCGTTAAAGGGACCTAATGAGGATCCAAAAAGTGTAGATCATTTGAATTGTAAGCTTAATTTTTGGATTAATTTTATTTTTTAGAAGCTCATTAGTAGTCTTAGATAGAGATTTGGGCCTTGTATGATCATATACTTACTTTGGACCACTTTTGGGTCATGTATCTTAAGGTTTTGGTGCTTGGATAAAGCTTTTTAAAAGGTCCACTCATGTTTAGTATGAAAATTACACTTCGGGGGAGTATATATAGCTCCTCTCATTTGTAAATTGCATAAAAGAATTCATTTGTTGAAAGTTTAGTGAGACAGTGAATTTTCTCTCTCTAGAAACCTAAGAGTATTTAGCCTCTTACCTTGTTCTTATCCAATTGGAACCTCTTCAATCGTAATGAACTTCCTCAAATTATCTCTCTAGAATCCTAGAGAATGGCGTTTCCATCTCCACCCTTGTTTATATCTCCATTGCTTCCATTTTCATAACTTTTCCTTTTCTAATTTTTAGAGTTTAGGAACCATAAACCATGCCTAGAATGAAGGAGAATTTCTTTTGTAATTGAAAACAAGCTTGGAATTTCTTGAAGATCCAAGGAGGAACAAGATCTAGATCCATCCAACACAATTCCTACATCGGGATTGCCCCAGTCATGCTCCCAAGACCTAACCAAGAGGTCGAACACCGTTATTCCTCAATGTACCCTTACTGTGGGGTTTCTTTACAATAATCCTCAAATTAGAGTAATGCATGCATGATGAGTATAGTTTTTTAAAATCATCCAACTACCAACCCACTTTCTGCGCTCACTCTCTTGTCCTTATTGCATACGTCCTTACCATGTATTCTCACTTTCACACTGTTAGAACCAAGAAAACTTTTGAAGAAATCTTGGATTTATTAATAACCAACATTTAGCACTTTAATTTAATAAAGTCATGTTTTGTTAACATTTGATAGTTTGCTTAAGTGTTTCAGGTGACAAAGCATGGACTATAAAACAAAGGAGGAGTTCATGCATATCACAAGTCTGGTAAGATGAAACAAAGAGAAAGATGCATCAAAGAAGGAAACAAGATCTGGGAATGCTACCTAATGTAAAAGCTCATCTGGATCTGTACTAGACCCAGACCTGTTAAACTATACTGGATGCATCAAGCATATGAAAAGGGCTTCTTCTCAAAGTAAAGCTTTTCAACAATCGATACCCTTTCTCCATCAAAATAGAAGTTGCTTCAGACCTCCCGCATCGTCTCAAGTAAGAACCTGATTGCTCTTTATTTTGAGTCTCATCATCAACACCTTATAGATCACCAGACCCTGAATTATTTTCAAAAGTCGTCCCTAAACGAAACAAGTCTGGTCCTTAGCATGATGACTTACTGAAGTATCTTTCCATATCAGCATGAAATATTATTACAACAAGGGAAGTGTCTGTTAACCCGGCGATAGCGTCTCAACAGTTCGTTTCCACCACCGAGTTGTTAATTGGCAAGCGCACCAATCGTTTGTAGTTTTCAAAATTTAGATATCGTTCCACTGGGATTGAAAGTCCAATAACAATAGTAATTTTATATTTACTATGGTAAATGTGAAGGAAGTTATAGACAAAAGAATGATTTATATACAATTTATACAATATTCACAGGATAGCATGATTGAGTGGTTCATAAGATAAAAAGAAAATAAAATCTATCTAAAAAGTTGAGTTGCAATCTAGAATAGGTAAGATACTTGAGATAAACACAGATAAACAAATTATGTTGGAAATTGGATCCCTAATCTAGAATAACAATGAGGAACTCAAGACATGCATATTTAATCATCAAGTTTCATGTCATTGCAACTTAAAATCATTATAACCGATCCCTCGTGATATAAATCCTAAGAATTTACCGTAAAGTCTGATCCCTTGTGAGCTTTCTCAGTAAAAACTTGCATTAAGACCTGGCCTTATGGAAACAATGGTTAACAACCCCTATAGAATTAAGATACCAAGGGTATTCCAACTTTTACTTTCGTCAAAACAAGTTTCAATACGGCATGAATAATCATTCTCCCGTTTGACATTCATACTAATAAAACAAGTTTCAATACACATGAAAATCATTCTCCCGTTTGACGTTCATATTAATAAAAGGTTGAAATACTAACATGGACTTGAATCATAAACATGCAGAGGTCGAATTCACAACATTATACTCAATAGATTAGTTCACCAATTCAAACATAAACAAATTAGTTACACATGGTGAAAGTAAAAACAACACTTACAGAGTTTGACATTACGAAGACGATGGGAACTTCATGATACAATGATCACAATACACCGAAACATACTCAAGTATCTAGAAAACTATTCTAGAACTACAACTCATAAAAGAAGTACTCAAAGTCGAGCACAAGAGAGAAAAGAAGAGAATAGGATGCTATGCGATGATTTAGAATGGTGTTGGATAGCCCTATCTATAGGGCTGAGCAAGGGTGCTGACGCTACGCGTCAGTGTGGCGCTACGCGTCAGACCCCTGACTCAGCCTCCATTAAACACTTGATAATGGCCACTTCAAATTATTAAATTTGATCATGCCTGGCCACATAAACATGTTTCCTCCGAGTTTTGGCCTTTCATGCTGAGTGGGATGCCCATTGGTGCTGAGTGGAGTGCCCATTATTGGGTCCAAGTGGAGTGGTTGGCCAAAGTAGAGGTGGAGACCACGCAGCACTGACGCTACGCGTGGCTATGACGTGTAGCATCAGCATAAAAAATAGTTGTTGATGCTACGCGTGGGATGAGGCTACGCGTCAGCTCCTCCAGTGTAATTTTCTCTTGATTTCTTAACTTTTTCACTGCAAAACTTAGAGAAAATTGATCAAGGGCAGATTATTTCCAACAACATCCATTTATTGAATTTAAATCCTAATTTTCTAACAAGTTAAACTAATTTTTGTAATTTTTATGAAATTTTTATTAAAGCTTTTATTGAAAATTTGAGGACTAACAAATACCCCCAACTTGAGACATTGCTCGTCCTCGAGCAAGAGAGAAAAATAAGAAAAATAAAAATTTGGAATCAAATTTTTGAGTTAGTCCGAGAATTTACAACAAAAAGTAATTTTCACAATTTAACTAATTTTGTAATAATCAAAAATTGGTATCAAGTATAACAAAGGTTTAATGATAAAATTTATTTACAATATTTTATTAACAATCAAGCAGAATTTTAGGCTTACCTCACAGGTGTTTATCTCTATGTAATAGGTAACCTGTTTCACTCAATCAATCATAAGATCAAACGAATTTAACTTTGTTTGTCATCTAATCAACGGTTATTTATACAGAATTAGTTCAGAAATCACAAGGTCGTTTCACGGGTTGTAATGAGGCTTGGCTTACAAGAATCAATGGTTTTTCTTGGAATTCAAAAACCTGAAATCATAAAAGAGCATTTTATAATTTGTTTAGGCTTTCTCTTGACGCAAACTCTCATTTCTTTTGTTGATAAAAAATAAATACCCCAAACTTGATTCTTTTCACTATTTTTAACTTTTCTTTTCCATACTTTATTTTTTTCTGAAAAGAATCAAGTTGCTTATTTTCACTCACCATTTTTGTGAGAGTATATAAAAAGATATCTCTCTGCTCACCGGGCTATCGAAATTTGCTTGATGGTTAATAAACCTATTGTAATTAAATTTATCAAAATTCCTAAGTTATAAAGAACTAATAATTGATTTTACAAAATTAAGTTTCACTATGTAAAAACTCTAAGTGTATTAACTTACTAACAAAAATTTGATTGATTTATTAAGAGATAAATTTATTTTTTTTGGATTTTTTTTTGAATAGAATATGCAAAAATAAATAATTACGTAAAAACGCACCACACAATAATAAAATACCATAATATAAAGTGTAAATATAAATGTAAATATAAACTAAAAATAACTGTACTCAAAATAAGAAGATGGCGTCATCAATCCTCCATCTGATCATCCTGCTCCTCCTCCTCATCATCGCCGTCAGAGTCAGCCTGTGCGCCAGATGATCCACCAGTCTCAGGGTAGGTAGGTAAATCACCGGGCCAAGCTACATGTACTGCAAACTCGGCCAGGGTAACATAAGGTGCTCCCTCTCCCTGTAACCTGTACTGATAAAATTCATCGTGAAGATGAATATAAGCTCTATGAGTGGCAGCCATCATCTGCATTATATGCTAATGCTCAAGTGATATCCTGGCAAAGCCCTGTGTGACAGCATCAGTAGATGGAGGCTGCACTGGTGGTCTCCTCCTCCTAGGTCTGGGCTGAGCCTCCTGCTCTAGTGGTGGAAGCTCGCACTGCTGGACGAAATAATCTCTGTTCACTAAAACTTTGGGGACTCTCCCTGAAGAACTAGTGAACTCAGGTGAAGGTACGACGACTCCCTGCCTCCTTAGTAAGGCAGATATAATGAGAGGAAATGGAATGGGGCGGTTAACTTTATACCCAAGGGCATACAAGTGAATCTGCTCAGATATAAGCTCAGCTATGTCAATGGTATGACCCTGGAGGATAGAAAATAGAAGGCAACAACGCTCAACTGGAAGAGATGAAAGATGGGTGACAGGAGTGATGTTATGAAGCATGAGGTGGGACCACGCCTGGGCTATAGGGGTAAGCTGGGTCTTTAGGAGGTTAGATGGACTCCTTCCAACCTTACTCAGGTTGAAAAAGATTCCATCCTTGCTCAAGAAGTGAGCAACCTCCTCGAGGGAGTATCTTAACTCTCCCTTGGCAATAGTCTTGTTTCTGTTTTCCTTCCAGAAACAAGTGTCATCCTCGGGAGTAGGCTCCCAAGGATTACCCAATAGGGTACTGATAGTGTCCCGGTCATATGAAATATGCCGGCCCCTCACCCAACTCGTCTGCTGCGGTCCTATACTCGGTGTGTCCTGCCGAGTCCTGAAGGCATTTACATAAAACTCCATCACTAAGATGGGATCCCCCTCAGTAGGTAGAGAGAATAGAGGTCCCCATCTCCTTTGCTGAACTCCATCCTGAAGCTTAGGGTAATCTCCTGCACTTAAATCAAGGACCCTCTCCCAGATAAGTCTCTGGCCTTTGATTTGATGAAACCGTGCCCACTTCGCATCAGTACGAAATCTGGTAGGATCCCTCGGTCCTAACACCTCCTGTCCCTGAAGATCAGGATCCTCAGAGGTGGTGTCAGTATCCGTGGCCTTCCTCTGTCTTTTAGAGGGACCAGTAGTGGGAATGGATTTCCTTGGTGCCATCTGTAAAAAGTAAAAATTTTAAAATTAAACACATATTAAAAAGTAAATCACACATTATCAATCCTAAACAATCAACCAAATATTTACACAAAATTTGAAACACAAATATTTTTGGTTTTTCTAAAAATGAAATTCACACAACAACATATTTTTGTATTTTTGTGATTTAGAAAGAAAGTTAACATACATATTTTTAAGTAATTTTGAATCAAATTTTCAAAACGAAATTCATACAATTTATTCAAAATTTATACAAATTTATTTTTATATTTTTATGCAAGAAAGTATAACAAATATTAAATATGATAATTTATTAATTTTAAAAAGAAAACAATAAATAAACAAAAACACAGCATGTTAAACAGATTAACAAAAAAATAAAATAAGAAACAAAAATTAACAAAAATTAAAAACAGAGGCTGACGCTACGCGTGGTGGGACGCTACGCGTAAGCCAGTTCTACCCACGTTACGCGTCAGTGGGACGCTACGCGTGGGCTTACAGTTCATCCTCACGCTATGCGTCAGTGGGACGCTACGCGTGAGTTACACAGAACAGAAAAATAAACAGGGGTTACACAGCAGCAACCCATTTCCAAACCACATTATATCCATTCAATTTCCTAATTCTAACAGCAATCAATTCCAATGGTCTTCTAATCCTAATCCTAACCACATTTATTTCTAAGAATCGAAAATTAAAAACAAAACTAAAGAGAAAGGATTAGAACACTTACATGTAATTCCTTGAGCAAATAGGATTGAGAAGGTTTGGAAGAGAGAAAAGGAGGTTTCAAAAATTAGGTTTTGAAAACTTAAGTGAGGCAGAAAGGAGATCTTAGGTTTTAAACCCTAAGATGGGCCTCTCTGGTTTAGTTTTAAAAACTGAACGTGGGCTCTGACGCTACGCGTGGATGGGACGCTACGCGTCAGGTCCAAAATTCAGAGTCCATGCTACGCGTCACAGTGGCGCTACGCGTGGGCTTCTATTTTTTTTTTTGATTTTTCAAAATTTTGATTTTCAAAAACCTTTTCTTTTGAGTTTTAAACCCCTTTTCTTTTTAAATTAATTCTAAATATAAAATTTTTTTATTTTTTTATTTTTATTTTTATTTGAAAATAACAAGAAAAGAATGGGTTGCCTCCCATTGAGCGCTAGATTTAATGTCTCCAGCCAGACATTACCTCTGATTAATCAGGTGGTCTCCCAATATTCGTTGAGGAATCACCTATCTTTTTCTTCCTCCTTCTTCTTTTCCGATGCTTAATTACCTGTTTTTCATCTTTCAAGGCATCGGTTAATTTAAAACAATTTAATTAATTGGGAAGAGATATACCTGGTTCGGTTAAAGGGTAAACTTTTTCCTCATTACTTGTCCTGAGGTGTTCATGAGCACTGAAGGTTACCTCTTCTTCATAAACCTTGACTGCAACCATACTTAGATCAACATCTACTCTGATCCTTGCAGTCTTCATGAAAGGTCTTCCTAGGATCAGGGGGATCTCAGTATCCTCCTTCATATCCAATACCACAAAGTCAACTCTGAAGTGGTACTTATCAACCTTTACCAGTACATCTTCCACAATCCCAAAAGGCTTTTTGACAGAGCGATCCGCAAACTATAATTCTGTCTTTGCTTCTTTTAGCTCATATTCACCGATGCACTTTATTAATTCTAAGGGCATCAAGTTGATGTTAGCCCCTAAATCTAATAACGCATTCTTGATGTTGATATTTCCAATTGTTACAGAAATGTGGAAACTCCCCGGATCTTTACACTTTTTCGGGGTTATACAGTTTGTTTCTTGCTCTGTATTTACTTGCACATTTTTTTCTTTTTCATTTTTTCATTTTTTTTATTTTTTCACTTTCTTTTTCTTCTTCTTTCTTTTTCTCACTCTTTTCTTTACAATCAATTTTTACAACATCAGAAGAAACAGCATTACATTGTTCCCTTGGGTTTTGAGTATTTGTAGTAAACCCAGAACTCTTTAATTCTGCTATTTCTTTTGCAAGCTGTCCCATTTGTATGTCTGTTGCTTTTCGGGTAGCTTTATTTGTTTCCATAAACTGCAGTAACTGTTGAATAGATTCCTCTATCCTTGTCAATCTTACATTGTCAGTTTGTTGTTGTTTAAACTGATTGTTAGGAGGTCTATTGGAAGGTCCAGTGTCCTGTCTCCAGCCAATATTCTGATTTTGCCAACCCTGCAGGTAATTGTTAGGAAAAGAATTTCCATGATTGAAAGGAAAATTACCTAAGGGTGCTCTTTGATGGTTCATGAAATTGGCTTGCTCTTGCTCATTTCTACAGTAACCACATGGTTGTTCTCCCATGCAGTGCATACATTGTTTAAGTTGAGCAGGGGGTGGTGATGCTACTTGAGCAATTTGGAGTTTTTCCAATTGCTTGCTCATAACTTCAATTTGTTGGGTCAGTAATTTTTGTTGAGCCAACACCGCATCATTTACTACCAATTCGAGCATTCCTGGCTTCCTCTGTACATTACCTCTTTCATGCTTTGCTTGGCGATCACTGATAGCCATTGATTCCAATATTTCTATGGCTTCCTCCACAGTTTTGTTCATTAAAGAACCACCTGCACAAGCATCTAACATCATCTTGAACTGAGACAATAAACCATGGTAAATGATTCTTACCTTTTCGGCATCATTCGGGTTATGATTTGGACATTTTCTCAAAAGTGCCTTGAATCGTTCCCATGTCTCTCCTAGTGATTCATCATTATTTTGAGAAAAAGAGTGTATCACTAGTGGAAAAAATGGATATAACAACGGGGATATATTCACGGGTAGAAGAGGATCAGTGATAAAAACATGCGCGGTGGCATTTTTGAAATTATAAGGTGAACGTTATAATCAGAGAAAACTATATATCCACGGTTAACATCATAACCGTGAACGTATCCATCAATATATATTCACGGTTGATAAGTCAACCGTGGATATATAGTAATATCGACGGTTGTGTGCACAACCGTGAAAATATATTGATGGATACATTCACGGTTATGATGTTAACCGTGGATATATATAGATGTCAATATTCACGGATGTATTTCCAACCGTGGATATATAGTTCAGGTTTTAGGGTTTAATCACTGGGTACTGTATGTCCACGGTTGTTTCTATAACTGTGAATATAAATTTAATATTTATCCACGGTTGGGATAGTAACCGTGGATATATAGTTAACATTTATCCACGGTTGTTTGTTAAACCGTGAATATATGTGTAATATATTCACGGTTTCAAGGGGAACCGTGAATATACATCCTTTCTGAAACTTCAAAAGCCGCGCCTTTCATTCTTTTTTCACTTTCTCTTCTTCTTCGCGCTGGTTATCGTCTTCTTCCTTGAGTTTGTTCTTTGCTGTTCGTGTTCACTTGCTTCTTCCTTCTTTCGTTCGTGTCATCTTCGCACCATTTTCAAGTAAGTGCTCCATTACCCTTCTTCTTCGCTCACTGCTGGTGTACTTCGTTATTATGCTCTGCCTTGTTTGTGGAACCTATTTCATTGTCTCTGTCTCTATGTTGTACTAGTGATTAAGTTTGGTTAAGCTTATTTTATTATGCCAACATTTCATTGTCTCTGTCTCTATGTTGTCAAACTCTTGAGTTAAGTTTTAAACTCCTACCAGTTTATAATACCTAGAATCGAGTGGACTATTGTGTATATGTTTTTTTAATAAACTAGAATAAACTTGGTAAACTGTTGCACAGTCCCCTGTATAGTCAAACTTGGTAAACTGTAATCAGCAATTGACACTTGCTAGTAATCCCCTGTATAGTCAAATTTTCTGTTTAGTTTTTACTTTTTAATCTTTGGTTGATTCTATGGTTTAGAATCAGTAACATTTGAAAGATTATTTTATAGGACCAAGAAACTGAAATGGATGGCTACAATCTCTTTGCTGTTTTGTTTTGGTATCAGTAATAAAATTCAGGCTCTCCTCCAAAATAAAAATTCATGTTCTTTAAAATCTAAAATTAATTCTTACTTAGAATCTGAACTTAGTTAGACTCAATGAATCTATGTTAAAATAGCAAAAGTTGTTAAAATCTTCCCATTCTAATAACTCTACCATTTTTAACTGATTTTTTGTTTGACCATTTTTTAAACCAAACTAACAATGTTTTAACAACTTTTTTAATGATCTAAGCTTCGACCAAAAAAAATATGATCTAAGTTAGATATATCATAAAAGATTTCATTGTAAGTTAGATATATCATATTCTCCATTAGAATAACCAAAGTCATTACCATCAAGTTTTTAATGTTACCTCACACATGATCTATACAATTTAATGTTACATTCTGAATACACAGGGCCTAATAAGGTTCAAGTTAGATATTTTTAAATGGAAAATTTTCACTTCATCATTGTTAACCATTCCCTTGAAAACATTTTCCATTTATGAATTTTGTTTTGTTGAAGTTTAGTTTAAAATTTTGATATTTTATTATTAGATTTTTGAGTTGAGTTGTAATCAAAAGTTACATTTCACCTATATAATGTTATTGCTGTTATTGTTGGTTGCTCGTATATAATGTTATTTCTGTCTATTGCATGCATGTGGTTTTCAATCTTGCAAACTCGTAGGCTCATACTAGTTAACTAGTTAACTAGTATGAAAGTTGTTGTGCATATGAGTGAACCGTAGTTCCCCGTTTGAGATTCAACATAAATGGTCATTAAATCAATTAATGTCATCGTTTGTGTTGAATCTTGAATTGTCCGTTTGGACAGTTTGGGATGAACAATTATTTTTTATACGTCATTGTTAGTATGTACAAGTTAGGAGTTATTTTAAAATTTGATAAAATTTCGGTAACTTGTATTTTGTGTTGTTCTCTGGGTGCATATTTGGTTGTGGTTGAATTTGATTTGACCACTCTCATTTTGTGTACTTAGAGACCAATGCGAAATGCTGCCGAAATTTCGTCGAATTTTAAAATAAGTCGTAACCTGTATATATGAATGACGTATAAAAATAATTGCCATGCTGAATGGGTATAGGACCACCACCTTTGTATAAAAAGTGAGGTTGATCATAGCACCTTGTAAACAGTTGGTATGGATCGGAGTTGGATTTCTGTGTCACGCCTAAGTCTGGAGTACGAGGGGGGAGTTGAATCATTTATAGAATTCGTAGCGAGGAATGCAGTGGGGGTGAATGGAAAGTATTTTTGCCCTTGTGTTAAATGCTTCAACCTGCGTCGGGTAGACTTGGAAGAGGTGCGAGAACATCTACTGTGTGACGGTTTTCTACGTAGTTATACGCGTTGGATATGGCATGGTGAAGATGTGGTGGTGCCAAGTAACAGCTCTCAGACTAAAAATCGAAGCCCGATGCATGACAACGATGTCGACATGGATGACCGACTCGAGGATATGATCCGTGATGTAGGGGTAGAAGGTTTTAAGAAAGCTCATGTATATACAACTCTGTGTCAGGACTCTGAGCAGCCATTGTATCCAAACTGCGTCAATTTCACGAGGTTATCAGCTGTTTTGCGGTTGTTTAATTTGAAGGCCATAAACGGGTGGACGGATAAAAGTTTCACTGACTTACTGAAGTTATTGAAAGAAATGCTCCCAGCTGGAAACACCTTGCCGAAAAGTAACTATGAGGCCAAAAAGGTGTTGTGTCCTATGGGTTTGGAGTATGAGAAAATACATGCATGCCCAAATGATTGTGTATTATTCCGGGGTGAGTTAGAAATGCTGCATCGATGTCCTAGATGTGGGGTGTCACGGTATAAGAAGAAAGAGGCGGATTCTGATGAGGTATGCACTAAAGGGTCTCCTGCAAAGGTGTTGTGGTATCTACCTATAGTTCCAAGACTAAAGCGTCTGTTTGCCAATGCAGATGATGCAAAACTTATGAGATGGCATGCTGATGAGAGGGTTGTTGATGGACTACTTAGGCATCCGGCCGATGGGTCGCAATGGAAGAAAATGGATAGGATTTTTCCAGAATTTGCCAATGAACCAAGAAATGTTAGGCTTGCACTAGCCACAGACGGCATGAACCCGTTTGGGAACCTGAGTACAAACCATAGTTCGTGGCCTGTTTTGTTGTTTGTTTACAACTTGCCGCCATGGTTGTGCATGAAGCGAAAATATGTGATGTTATCAATGATGATTTCTGGTCCACGACAACCAGGGAACGACATTGATGTATATTTAACTCCATTGGTTGAAGACCTCAAAAGGTTGTGGGAAGACGGGGTTGAAGTGTTTGATGGGTTTACCGGGCGATCATTCAAATTGCGTGCCATGTTATTTTGCACAATCAATGACTTTCTAGCGTATGGTAACTTATCTGGGTACAGTGTGAAGGGTCATAAAGCTTGTCCAGTATGTGAGGAGGGGACTAGTTCTGTACGGTTGCATCATGGCAGGAAAAATGTTTATCTTCGACATCGAAGGTTTCTTAAAGCGAATCATCCGTTTCGAAGGTTGAAGAAGTCGTTTAACGGTGCCCAAGATTTTGAAATGGCTCCTCCACCACTATCTGGTCGCCAGGCATATGAAAAGGTGAAGGACGTCAACGTGCAATTTGGTAAGTGTGAAAAACAGCACCCGACACAAAACAACTGGAAGAAAAGGTCAGTGTTTTTTGACCTGCCATATTGGAGGGAGCTTGATGTAAGACACTGCATTGATGTAATGCATGTGGAGAAGAATGTGTGCGACAGTTTAGTTGGTACACTTTTAAACATACCCGGGAAGACTAAGGATGGCCTAAACTCGCGTATGGACTTAGAGTTGATGGGTATACGTCAAGATTTGCATCCACAATCAAAGGGCAAAAGAACATATTTGCCTCCAGCATGTCATACGTTATCAAGAAAAGAAAAGCAAAGTCTGTGTGAATCGTTACGAAGTGTGAAAGTTTCGTCTGGTTATGGCTCCAACATCAAGTCTTGTGTTTCCATGAAAGATTTAAAGTTAATTGGGTTGAAGTCACACGATTGTCACATGTTGATGCAGCAGTTTCTGCCTATCGCCATTCGTGACATTCTTCCTAAAAATGTGAGAAATGTCATAACAAGGTTGTGTATGTTTTTCAATTCCATATGTTGCAAGGTAATCGTGCCCAGCGAATTGGATGTGTTAGAACAGGAAGCATCACTTATAATATGTCAGCTTGAAATGTATTTCCCGCCCTCTTTTTTTGACATAATGGTCCACTTAATCATCCATTTGGTGAGAGAGGTCCGTTGTTGTGGTCCAGTGTTCCTCCATTGGATGTATCCCGTTGAGCGATATATGAAGATATTGAAAGGGTATATGAAGAACCAACGTCGTCCCGAAGCTTCAATTGTGGAAAGATATATTGCAGAGGAAGCAATTGAGTTTTGCACTGAATACATGTCACATGCTGCAAGCATTGGTATTCCAACGACCCGTCATGAAGGGAGATTGGATGGGAAAGGAACGATTGGAAAAAAAGTGAAGAGCATGCCACGTGCTGATGTCCTTCAGGCACACTTGTATATTTTAAACAACACGGACGACGTGCAACCGTATCTAGCCACACACAAGGAGCTAGTCAAGAAAACCAACCCTAAAATGACTGAAAAGTGGTTGTTGAATGAACACAACAAGAGTTTCATGCAGTGGTTCCAAAAGACCATCCTGAAAGATGCATCTGCATCCTCGACATTACATCGACTAGCACAGGGCCCGAACTTTGATGTCCTCACCTTTTGTGGGTATGACATAAACAACTATTCATTTTATACAAGGACACAGGATGAAAAAAGTACAAATCAAAACAGTGGAGTGATGGTTGTGGCTCAGTCAATGCATTTCTCAACTGCAAAGGACAACAACCCTGTGATGGCGGAGTCATGCTACTTTGGTGTGATTGAAGATATATGGGAAGTTGATTACGGTCCCTTCACCGTTCCTGTGTTTAAATGTAAATGGGTTGACAATAAGAACGGTGTCACAACTGATGATTTAGGAATTACGTTGGTGGACCTCAACAAGATCGGGCATAAGGAAGAACCATTCATAATGGCAACGCAGGTGAAGCAAGTTTTTTATGTGGCTGACCCAGCTGACAAACGGTGGTCAATTGTTATCCAAGGTAGACACATTGGAGACCCCAATCTTGATATTGTGGACATTCCATCAACTACAACACGTATTCCAACATCTATCGTGGAACATGACATAGATGATGTAGTTGCCAGTCGTCATGACCACCATGAGGGCTTGTGGGAAAATATTTCATCTTAATAGGGTATTAATCTTGTTGGTGATTCATTTCATTACATGTTATATTAGTTATTCGTTGTTTTAAATGTTATATTAAATATTTGACAGTTTTTTTCCTTGTTTGGACAGATACTCATGGCTGACCAGGATGGACGATCCAGGTCTGACTCACAGGCCAGTGGTTCCTCTGCTCGGAAGAGTAGAGGTGTTACCCGGATGCCAGACGTCGCACGTAGGCGTCACCGGGGAGAGAGGCCAGTTGTTGACATGGATGTCAACACCGGCAGATTTAGTGGACCGCATGCCACGAAGCTTAGCAGTTATCTGGGGGTTGTGGTACGGTTGAAGGTGTCCATCATTATCCCCGACTGGGATAGTGTCGAGGAGGTGGTGAAGAACCAGCTATGGAGTGATGTTCTGGTAACTTGTGTATTATTTAAGTTTTATTTTAGTGTATTATTTCATGTAACTCTTAATAAGGACTCCTTTATGGACTAACTCCTTTCATGTAGGATTCTTTTGAGATACCATCTTCCGACATAGCGAGGAGGAAGGTCCTCGGTATCATGGCTGAGCGATGGAGGTCATTCAAATCCATACTCACCACGAGGTATATTGAACTTTAAATTCTTAATCAACGCTTCACCAAATTGTACCAATCCTTAGTTTAAATGTACCTTTCATTGTAGGTATGTATTCGGGGACGACCAAGGAAAGTTCCCTGGAGAGAAGTATCCATTCATCGATCAGGAGACCTGGGATGCTTTTGTTGCATCTAGACATTCTGCCGAGTTTCAGGTACATTGGTTTTTAGATGATTAAATAATATGTATAATTTATACGGCTAACTGTACACATGGTTTTTTCTTGTTGTAGGAGACCAGAAAGAAAGCCAAGGAGACTAGGAAGCTAAATGACTGCCCACACACACTGTCACGTGGCGGTTACCGTAGGTTGGAGGAGCGGCTGGCATAGGAGAGGCTGAGTCAGTGTCAGACTGACACTGGTATTGTGGATCCCCCTTCCCCACCTGCGCGCCACGACAAATGGAAGCGGGCTAGGATCAAGAAGAGTGGGGAATACACTTCCTCACAGGCTCAGGAGGTTGCCTCACGGATAGTAAGTATTCCCCTTTATATCAGTGTCTGTTTTTCAGTTTACGTGAAGGAAGTGAATACTAACTTGATTGGTTTCAGGATTCCTTGGTTGAGCAATCAACCCAAGGGTCTTTCGTAGCCCATGGATGGGAGGATATATTGACTACCGCCATTGGCAGGCCAGAGCACCCAGGAAGAGTGCGTGCTATTGGTCGAGGTGTAGGTAAGTGCTAACTAACTCTATGCATTTTGTTATCTGTTAAACAATTATGGGCTAATCATTCACATTTTACAGGCCTCCGCGCCTATTACGGTGCTCCCGACCCTGCCCCATCCCTTGAGCAAATAGTGGAGCAAAAGGTGGCTGTTGTGAAGGCTGAGTACCAGGAGGAGATATCTAGGCTCCACCAGGAGATGGCCTGATTCAGGGAGGAGATAAAGGCCTCACTCAGCCACCACCAGGAGACTACTACACCAGCCAGCGACCCACAGGTTAGATTCTTTATTTATTTTCCTCAATTTTATTGTTTGTAATCACTTTCATTGTTGAATAACTTCTGCCTGATGTGTAAATATGTAGGTACGGAAGGTTAGTACTAAGGGGTCGTGCACTGCGGCTGACCCTGAGGATGACGGGGTCGAGCCACCAGACACCCGTCAATGTGACCTGTTCATTGACGGGTCGGAGGAGCCAGTTGCCACTGGTATGGTGCACAACTTAGGCCCTGTGGTTCACCATCAGACATTACCTGATGGTCTGTCCAGGGTCTCGGTTGTGCTCGTCCTCGAGGAGGATGCTGCTGTCCAGTGGCAACTCAGGAGGTGAAGACCGTAGGTCAGGTGGTGGGCCACTTTTTGATGTGGCCCAACAGACTTCTGGTGATTGCCCCTGGACAGGTAAAAACCCTAAACACTAACTAGCTTTATTTCCTTGTCAATTATGGTACAAAATGTGATGGTTGTCAATTGTTCAACAGGAACAACCATTGAAGAAGCCAGACCCGGCCAAGGATCCCTTCCGGATGCTAAGGCGCATCGGGTATGAGGAAGCTAACGACACTGTTCAGGTCCCATGGCAGCCACTAGTGTTCGGCCATCCCAGTGCTTTTCCAGTTTACGTTACAAGTTCTGACATTTGTGACATTATTACGGGGACGTCGATGCTGAACGGCTCCATCTTTCAGTTGTGGGAGCTGTAAGTATATCCTTGTGTTGTGCAATTTTTTCATTATACAAGTTATTTGTCGCTAACCATGTCTTACCTTGTTTAGGTATCTGGCAAAACTCTCAGTGGACTTGGGTTTCCAAGGAACTTACGGTTTCTTAGAGCTCTCTCTCATACAGAGGCAAGGAAACACCTCGCAGAACACCCAGACATACATCCAGAATTGGATGTTTGAGTCTGGGAAGTCTATATACATGGGCCCCTATCATAAAGGGTAATACTCTATTCCATAATTATTGTTATGATATTTTGCATTTTGAAGTCTCACTTATCACTCGTAACTGCAGGGCTCACTGGACGCTTATGGTGATCTGTCCGAAGGACTATCTTGCTCTGTACTTTGATAGTTTGCACAAAACAGCTCCACAAGACCTGAGAGATATAGTAGACCGGTAAGTTCATCCCTAAACAATAACCACAAATTCAATTACATCATTTTTGAACTATACAATTCTAACTTATCTTGTGTTTTGTTTGACGCAGGGCGGTGGTTGGATACAATGTATTGATTGGAAACAAGCACAAAGGAAGAACAGTTGTATGGGTGTACCCAAAAGTAAGTCAATCGTATTCATTCAAATCTTCAGTACATGTTTTTTAAGTTCCGAATTCACTTATTCTATACTATATGTCCATTGTAGTCTTACAGGCAGAAGGGTACCTTTGAGTGTGGCTATTTCGTCATGCACACTATGCTGACCATTGTCCAACATCATTTAGTAGATGGATGGACAGAGGTAATTCTCATCATTTGGACTACTTTTCTCCAATTTCATCAATTTCATGTAATAAATAAAGCTTTTGTTCTAATTGTTTTGTGCATTGTTTGCAGTACTTTAATGACCGGTCATATTTCCCAAAGGAACTTGTGGATGATGTTCGAAGGCAATGGGCCTCACACTTTATTGAACTTAGGCAAAGCTAGATATAGGATCTTTATTCTTTTATATATGTATCTAGTAGGATTTAGGGTTTACTTTTATTAGATTACATTCAACTTAATTGTATATACTTTCATTTTTTAGGTTGTTATGAATTGATATAGAAAATAAATTGTTATATATATACATACGATTCTTTCGGCATAGTGTTGCTGTGGCATACTGTATACTGTACTGGTTTGTCTGAATGCAGGGTTGGGCAACGATAAAACAGAATGCATATTAAAAAAAAAACCTCAGCATTTATTCACGGTTATGGCAACAACCGTGAATAAAGACAAGATTTTTCCACGGTTACTACCATAACCGTGGATATAGATACATTTTATCCACGGTTGTCCATCACAACCGTGAATATAAGTAGTTTGTAACTGAAACTAAACCATACTTATATTCACGGTTATGATGGACAACCGTGGATAAAATGTATCTATCTCCACGGTTGTCCATTATAACCGTGAATATAAGTATGGTTTAGTTTCAGTTACAAACTACTTATATTCACGGTTTTGATGGACAACCGTGGATAAAATGTATCCATATTCACGGTTATGCTCGATAACCGTGAATATAAATAGTAAGTTATATTCACAGTTGTTCTTAACCGTGGTTAGATGTGATTTATTACCACGGTTGTCAACCGTGGTTAAAGACCATCATCTACTACCACGGCTTCAACAACCACGGTTCTTTAACCGTGAATAAAGGCCTTTTTTAACCGTGATTATATCCTTTTTTTCCACTAGTGTATGGCTGTCATTGCTTCAAAATATTTTGAAGGAGAATAAAATCTTTCCAAAAATTTTCTTTCAACATCGGACCAGTTTACAAAACTACCCGGTGGACAAGATTTAAACCATTCTTTTGCTTTTCCAATCAATGAAAAAGGAAAAAGTCTCATGTAAACAGACTCTTCTTGATTGGGTTCAAAACCAATTGTGCTACATAACTCATAAAAAATAGTTAAATGTTCATATGGTTCTTCATGATTTAACCCAGCAAATTGATTGTTTTGAATAATATTTAAAGTAGCAGGTTTAATTTCCACTGGTACAACAGGTCCTTGAAACATACCCGAAACTCGGGGTGGACCATTAATAGCAGCAAACTGTCCCAATGTTCTCCTTTCAGCAGCCATATTTGAATTTTCAAAATTAGAAGTAGAAGAAGATTTAGTTTGTGTTTTAGATTTCAAAGGCTTGATTTTCTTTACAAACTTTTCTATCTCAGGATCAAAATAAATTTTACCTGCGGTAGATCGAGTTTGCATACACAAACTAGACAAAGAAACTTAGTGTAACAATAAGTAAAAATAAAAAAAATTTTTAACTAAGGTAAAAAAAATATTTACCACGGTAATTAAAAATTTACTGTTTTACTGAAACAATTCAATCCACGGCGACGACGCCAGAAAACTTGTTAACCCGGTGATAGCGCCTCAATAGTTCATTTCCACCACCGGGTTGTTAATTGGCAAGCGCACCAATCGTTTGTAGTTTTCAAAATTTAGATATCGTTCCACTGGGATTGAAAGTCCAATAACAACAGTAATTTTCTATTTACTATGGTAAATATGAAGAAAGTTATAGACAAAAGAATGATTTATATACAATTTATACAATATTCACAGGATAACATGATTGAGTGGTTCATAAGATAAAAAGAAAATAAAATCTATCTAAAAAGTTGAGTTGCAATCTAGAATAGGTAAGATACTTGAGATAAACACAGATAAACAAATTATGTTGGAAATTGGATCCCTAATCTAGAATAACAATGAGGAACTCAAGACATGCATATTTAATCATCAAGTTTCATGTCATTGCAGCTTAAAATCATTATAACCGATACCTCGTGATATAAATTCTAAGAATTCACTGTAAAGTCCGATCCCTCGTGAGCTTTCTCAGTAAAAACTTGCATTAAGACCTGGCCTTATGGCAACAATGGTTAACAACCCCTATAGAATTGAGATACCAAGGGTATTCCAACTTTTACTTTCGTCAAAACAAGTTTCAATACGGCATGAATAATCATTCTCCCATTTGACATTCATACTAATAAAACAAGTTTCAATACACATGAAAATCATTCTCCCGTTTGACGTTCATATTAATAAAAGGTTGAAATACTAACATGGACTTGAATCATAAACATGCAGAGGTCGAATTCATAACATTATACTCAATAGATTAGTTCACCAATTCCAAATAAACAAATTAGTTACACATGGTGAAAGTAAAAACAACACTTACAGAGTTTGACATTACGAAGACGATGGGAACTTCACGATACAATGATCACAATACACGGAAACACACTCAAGTATCTAGAAAACTATTCTAGAACTATAACTCACAAAAGAAGTACTCAAAGTTGAGCACAAGAGAGAAAAGAAGAGAATGGGATGCTATGGGATGATTTAGAATGGTGTTGGATGGCCTTATTTATAGGGCTGAGCAAGGGTGCTGACGCTACGCGTCAGTGTGGCGCTACGCGTCAGACCCCTGACTCAACCTCCATTAAACACTTGATAGTGGCCACTTCAAATTATTAAATTTGATCATGTCTGGCCATATAAACATGTTTCCACTGAGTTTTGGCCTTTCATGCTAAGTGGGATGCCCATTGGTGCTGAGTGGAGTGCCCATTATTGGGTCCAAGTGGAGTGGTTGGCCAAAGTAGAGGTGGAGACCACGCAGCACTGACGCTACGCGTGGCTATAATGCGTAGCGTCAGCATAAAAAATAGCTGTTGATGCTACGCGTGGGATGAGGCTACGCGTCAGCTCCTCCAGTGTAATTTTCTCTTGATTTCTTAACTTTTTCACTGCAAAACTTAGAGAAAATTGATCAAGGGCAGATTATTTCCAACAACATCCATTTATTGAATTTAAATCCTAATTTTCTAACAAGTTAAACTAATTTTTGTAATTTTTATGAAATTTTTATTAAAGCTTTTATTGAAAATTTGAGGACTAACAGTGTCCAAGCAAGGCAAATCAAGATTCTTTCTAAAAGCATCTATTTTCACTAACTCTATGTAATCCTCTAAATAAAGAGTATTCCTTCTTAGTGAAAATTACTTTATCCCTCTCTATCTTTATCTGCACAAATCTCATAAGCTCTCTGCTCCATGCTCGGTGTGCAGAATGACTCTCTCTGACCCAAAAGGCTCATATCTGTTAAGGAAAAACCACTTTGCATTAGATGTATTATTCCTCAATGGTTATCCAATGGATCTCTCTCTCAGTTGTACTTCTGAAAGACAAATCATATAAATTACAACTCTTCTCTCCATAGATTGAGAGAGACCATAAGAGAAAATAAAAAGAAGAAATGAGAGTCAACTTGTGAGTAAAAAGATAAAGAGAAAAGAAAAATAGCATATGTCAACAAAAGAAGAAATGAAATTAGAAAATGCCATTAGAGAAAAGGAAAGCTCACTATGTGCATATCAATCTCATATCTCAAGCCATAGTATTCAAGTCAAAGACATGAAATCAATTCATCTTCTTTGAGAGATCATTGTCTCTGATTATTCTTTCAAATTTAGTATGTACTTTACTTTTCTTACATCATCTACATGTACTAAGTTTTATATGTAAATAAGCCTATTGATCCGGTCTCGATACTGGCACCTGGACAAGGATGTAATTTCATCCGTTCTCACTATGCTACTGGCGTTGCAGGTAAAACCTCCGAACTGTATATCTGTAACAGATGTCTTTCTATACTGGTATGTCCAGGTCAGAACCTCGTACACAGGAAAGCATCCACGTTACCCGACAAAAGATACAAGGTACAGCTGCAGGGGACGTTCGCCGGAGACGCGACTCCTTCTGTGTCGTATGTTAAAATCGTACACTGTATAATGTACTATTTATCTCCTGGTCCAACCTGACCCTTCATTCTCCATGCACGCTTATAAATAGCCATTTTCTCATATTGTGGTATGTTAGATACATTCCATAACTTAAGCTTAAAAAACTAGAATTCTTATTCTTGTTTTGCTGACTTGGGCGTCGGAGAATCTTTGCAGGTGACACCACCTTTTCTCCTCCTTCAACGTGAAAGCTTGGTGTGTTGGATCTCTAGGACTTCAAGACCGACATTTCCCACTAAGATATCGGATTAAAATACTGCATACCCACTGTACCGGTGTATAGACACTCTTTGTAATTGTTTTTCATGACTGGACCCACAACGGATCTTTAACCCTGGATCAGACCAGTTCACCTATCTTCATTTGTATAAGTCTGTTGACTAGACTCATTACTTAGCACAACTAAGTCAAAAGGATTATCATTCTTGCTGTTCAAATTCTTTCAATTCTTTGTAAATATAGGTCTGACAAACCTGTTGGGAAACACTGTTGGCCTAAAAAGGCTCTGGAAAGAATACTTGGGTTAATGCCAGGAGTAACTTGTAAAAGAATACTTGGGTTTGCCCCAAGAGTAGGTGCTATAGAAGAAAACTCAGTTTGAGCTAGGAGTAGTTGGTGTTAAGAATACTCAGAGGCGTGTGATGTGCTTAAGCCAGGAGTGTTTGGATTCAACAATACTCAAGGGCATGGTCTGTGTTGTTTATGTAAAAAAGATAATTTTACATAGTGGAAAAACCCTTCAAGTCTAAAGGTACTGGAAGTAGCTTCTGTGTTGAAAGTGAACCAGTATAAATCTTTAATATATTGTTTCTTTCTCTATCTCTTACAAGAGTCTGATGCTCTCTTGCCCATCTTCTCTGATTTGAAAAAGTTTACTCTGCTGTGCAAAACACTCTTTTAAAGATCACTTTTTGGTTTGAAAAAGTGAACAGACAACCCCTTTCTAAGCCTGTTCTCCGAACCATCACAAGCTTTCAGGGAAGGTTGTAAAGCTTATTATTATCATTCTCTCTTTAGCTATATATATATATACATATATCCTTATTATCATTATTCTCATGTTATTTGATATTACAATCAATTCCCTAAGTGATGTGAGTATTACGTTGGGCTATCTTTCACTTTTCTTTTAGGCTTTGTATTTAAGCTTATTTGTTCATATTTTAGTGTTGGGTGTAACAGCCCTGATTATTTAGAATAGGAGAACAGACCCTCAGGACTCCTGAGGATACTTTGTGGAGCTTTCGATAGGAAGCTTGAGGCCTTGGCCTGTTCCCCGAGCAGTTCAGTATAAGAAAAATAATGAAAAACAGAACTAGTTAAAATATTTAAAATGAAGTATAAGAATACCGAGAGAGCATAACGAATGAGAGAAACAACAATAAGAAAACAATAATAATAATAACAACGTTCAACAGTACTATTTAATAATACGTTAATGATGATTATTTTGTTAAATTGAGTACTAATTAATTTATAATTATATTAGTTGACAATTATTTCCTACCAATAATATTTAATAGATATACTTCATCTTGGTAATTAATATGTAGTTCCAACCAATAATTAATTATTTTGATAATATATTCAAAGTCTAATTATTTAATTTTAAGTGTTGAATATTCATTTATTTATTTTATAATATTATTTGTATAATAATTATTTATTTAATGATGATTATTTTAATTAAGTATTAATTAGTTGATAATTATTTAGTTAATAATTATTCCCTGTTAATAATATTTAGTTTAACATATAATAATAATTTATGCTTAATAATTAATATTTAAAATTTATATTAATAAAATATACTTAATTGATTATTTTGAAAATAGATAAATATTTATAGTGATATTTTATTTTAAAATTATATATTTTAAATTATTTATTTATTTAATAATTATATTTAATAATAAAATATTGTCAGGTTCCTCAGTATTGAACTGTGGGACCCAGTGAATGATTCAATACCGACAATTTAACCTGAGACTAACAATCCCATCAGGAATCTAGTTTTATTAGAACCCTCTTGTGATAAATCGAGGATGACTGACTCGGTCCAACCGGCCCGGTCAGAACCTCAAGTACCCCTTACATTTGATCGTGTATATACTTTGGGATATCTGATAGTAGCACGATCAGTTCCTGGTTACTTATTTCAATGAGTTAGGAACTTTTCCTAAAGGAACCGAATCCTAATTCGGGCTTTATCAATCTCGTTCCTCGAAGAAACGATTAATCCAAATTGAACCTTCGAACCTAACCTGAGTACCTTCAGTATTTTGGGCCTAACTTTCTCATATGATCTTGGAATCGAATGATTCTATCCTAATCTCTTTGTTTTAAAGAGATCTAGAATCCCTATTTCTAGCCTCAAACTCCATTTTGCACCTTGTCATCCCCAAAATTGTGAATCAAGTATTTATACTCTGAAAACTCATTATTTAATCCTTAAGTCTGCACATGGTTTCTTCGAAAATTCATAATTTATTCATGCGACCTCTGATTCATGCAAACCTGGTGTCAAAATCTCCGTAATAAAATTATCTATGTTTACCATGTAGGACTCAAAGGATGAATCCTTCCCAATTGGTACAGTTTTCACAATCTATGTAGACATGTTCCAATTTCGCGACTACACTGCACTATTTTAGAAAAAAATTGTATCTCCCTCATACAGTATTGAAACGACTTTGTTCTTTTTCTATGGTTCCATATCGAAGAGATATACAAACTTCATGAAGGGAATAAAAGCTAGTTCTTTACCCATTTTTCCAAGCAAATTTATTTTGTTAATAAGTTCATTTCCGTCACAACCCTGCACAGTTTTCGTAGAATGGCCATATCTCCCTCATTTCTTGATGAAAAGTTTCATGTCATATACTATTTTAAAGATAAGAAAAAGATCTAGAACTTTCATACTTGGCATTTTTCCTAATTCAGCCCACATAATAAGTATGAGGATAAATTTTTCACGTTTTAAAGTTCATTACCCTACCTAAGAGACACCATGAATTAAGAGAAAAAGATTTAACATCGTGCCCCGGATCATTGATTAGTCACACTTCCTATATATAAAGATATGAGAAATGGTATAAGAAGACATAAGATATTCATCAAGGTAATTGGAAATGTATGCCTTTGATTAAGGAAAACATGTTAAAGAGCTGCACAATAAGCATTCAAGGGTGAAGGATTGAAGTACAAGGCATAAGGGACCAAGGAGTACAAGATAAGTACCCAAAAGTGTTAAAAATGTAATTTTTGAACTAATCTAATTGATTAAGCTAATCTGATATCAGGGTGCTAATCGATTACGCTCATAGCTAAATAATTGCCACCATCCAGAATGTCCGTAATCAATTACCTTAATTGATTACGCCTAAAATAGAATGTCCGTAATCGATTAAGCTAATCGATTACGATGTCTAGTGAACCAATTTCCATATTCTAGAATGACCCTAATCAATTAGCCTAATCGATTAGGCCTTACCAGAATGCAGAGATTATACAGATTTGTGAGTTTTTAGCCTACCAAAACCCATCCTAATCATATCCAGTCATCACTAAACTTTATGGAGAATTAAAACACACCAATTAAGAATTCTATAGACTCAATCACACTCAAGGATTCATAACCATGAGGTCTAACCATGGAATTATGCATCAAAGGCATTTTTTAAAAACTGACATACCTAAAACCATTCAAACCACATCAATTATGTTTCAAACTAATGCCAACAAGTTTCAAATATGCCATAGGGTTTGTACAACCTAGTCCCATGTCCTAGAACCTGTTGGATCAAAATATGACCCATCCACTTCCCATTACACATACATTTCAACATTCCACATACTTATAAATCATGCATTATGTATCATCATAAGTCAAGATCCATAGATAACATCATTAATTCATCAATGAGGCATAGAACCAATGTAATACAATAGTCATTCATCAATATTGAGGTCATAACCACAAATTAGCCTTTCAACAAGGCCTAATTTTTTTACACATGACCCACCAATAATGTAAATCCATAATCATTCAATATTCATATACAAAATAAGAATTCATAAATATCACAAGCTTTACAAAATGATTGTCGGCCAAGGCATTCCAATACAACTATTTTACCTTCTCCACCAAAACATTTTGTTCCAAAACAAGATACATCTCACCCTATGCATATCCTGCATCATAATGCTAAAAAAAAGACAACATGGGAGAGTGAGTTATACATTCCAAGTGACGAATGTGAATATATTCGTGATTATGTGTATATGCAAATCAACATGTATACTTTGCATTAAATCATTAATTATCATCATACTTTCATTATTTCAACAACATACACATATATCATATTTATCAATCAAACTCATAACGAAGCGTATACACATACACATCATTGCCCTTCACCATCATTGGGCTAACACAAATATCATCATCCATACACAAGGTATTTTCTTTGTATTCATATTTTGCTTGTTGTCTTTAGGTTGTCTTTCACCCATTTCAACCATCATCATAACTTGTCCTTTTTTGGCATATCTCCATACTATATGCAAATTCTCTTAGACTAATGCATATGCATAACGGAATTAATATCAATCGCGGATCTGACTGTGGGAATATAAAGACTAATTTGTGGGTTCAAGCATAGATATATAATCATGCCCCTACTGCAGTAGTAAAACATGTACACTTATCTTATCGTTTTCATGCTTAACATCATGTTACTGGTACCAAACCGCATCACCCATCTTGCAACACCGGTCATTCTCACCATGACCGCGGTAAACAACATAAACAACATATAGTGTTACAGGCTAACCATGAATCATACCATGGCAGTTGTGATCCACAAGACCACTCGGGACACCTACTCCTCAAAGAGCCACCCCCCACAGGGTTGATAGGTGTTTTGCTTTTATTGAGTTTGCTGAAAGAGAATCAAGTTTGTATAATATGAACTCAATGAAATGGATGTGCCAAGTTTAAACACAGAAGTTGTAATATAGTATAGTTGTCGTTCCACTGAGGAGGTGCTAGAATGAAGACTTTAGTTTGAATTGATTTGGCAGAAAGTTTTTGTTTGGGTTTGTTGTGAACGTTGTTGAATGAAAAACAGCAAGTAACAGAATAACAGAGAATAATATTGTGCAAAAGATGACAGTAAATGATGTTGGAAAAATCAGTTTTGTAAAACAGGGATTGGCTTCATCACATCTTCACCTCTGTAAGCTGCATAAGTTTCCATATAAGTAAATCGAAAAGATAGGTTCTACGTCACAATCAAAGTCATTTGCATCGATCCCTCGACTACAAAATTCATAAGAATGATTTCCAAACCGCTGATCCCTCAGTCACTTTGGAAACCATTCCAGCATTATCGATCGATTGTTTTGACGTTTGTTGCGTTAGACGCCATCCCTGGCTACCTACTCACAACAAGCATTTCTTTCAGGGTCTGCTTTCAAAAGTCACTTCCCAGCATACTCAAGAAAACTTAGAACAAGAAAATAGTGATCAAGTACTTTCAGGCATTAAACGCAGAAGGAAATACAGAAACTTTATCAAATCTCATTACTCAATGAAAACTTACGACAGCATTACTTCAGTGTTGAATGGATTACAGCCAATCCCATAAGGAAGATTAGTTACTCATGCCTTGCATTTTCACCATCAAAGAAATGAATACAGAAAATGGAAAGTATGAAAATACAGAGGATGAATCTGATGTATGATGTGATAGGAGATTGATTTTTCATGATGTTGTTTGCAGCCTGATTTATAGGAGTTTAGGTTCAGCTTCCCTTGCCCACTTGTGTAGAACCCATGCATCATCTTTCAGAGATTGGTGGAAACAGAAGAAAGTGGGTGAGTTGGCATCGCATCATTGATGAATAAAGAATTAAGAAACCCATGCTGTGTGAGTCACGCTTGAGCTTGATGGTCACGCTCAAGCGTGAAGGGCTCTGAAGCTTTTTAATAGTCTTGCGCTTGAGCTTCCTTGTCCACGCTCAAGCGTGGTTCCTTTGTTCAGTATATGCTTGATCCTTCGCTTCAAGCTGGGCCTGTTACGCTTTAAGCGAGCTCCTCTTTCCTAACAGATGTACTCCACGCTCAAGCCACGCTCAAGCGGGATCGAGTTTACGCCCAAGCGGCTCCTTCCCACGCTTGAGCGTGGCCTTCCTTTTGGTGCAAACCATTGCTCACGCTTACTCCTCTTTAGCTGCGCTCAAGCGTGGCCTTATTATCCATCCCTCACGCTCAAGCGTGTAAGGCCTACGCTCAAGCGCCTTTCATGTACCTGGTGACGCTCAAGCTCCATTTATTCACGCTCAAGCGTGCTTCATGCGCAGGGTCACGCTCACGCTCACGCTCAAGCGTCTCATCCCCAGGCTTGAGCGTGAGGGGGGTCCTGATGCCTCTGTTTCCCTTTAGTCATGTTTAATCCTCGCTTAAGCGTCTAATCTTCACGCTTAAGCGTGAGATGTGCTTCATGTTTCCCAACTTTCATGCTCAAGCTTGCTTACTTTGTCTTTCCTGCAGCTTTCCACAACATTTCTTTTTATACAATGTTTAGAGGATTCATGCTTACTTCCTTCAATAATTCCTTAATTTAGCTAAAAATCTTTACAAAATTGGTTCAAATGAGTCATGAAATCAATACTTATTCAACACTTATCAAACTCTCCCCAACCTAGATTTTTGCTTGTCCTCAAGTAAAAAGAAGTTTTTGGAAAGGGACTCAAGCGTTTAAAAATCTGAGTTTCTGTTGCAGATAAAAAGTTTAGAAAAACAATAATCTGAGTTGATGTCTAGGCAAATGATTTTCTTAATACCAATTCCTTAAAATGTAATGCACTATTACCTTGTTCATAAAGCATGTAACCCATTGCTGTAAGAATAGAGAACTCTCATTATTTCTTACCAGGTGTCTGTTTCGCTCATCCATCATTAGAACTGCTCAGTTAACATTGGCCGTCATTTCTAGTAAAACCAAAATTCAAATGAATAGCAAGGATCAAAAGGTCTTTTAAGGGTGTAATGAGGCTGGGTTAACAAGAAACTTTGGTTTTTCTGGGTTTCAAAACGCATGTTTTTTTAAAGAAGAGCATAAGTGTTTTTGGTTGATTTAGAAGGCTCCTTTTCTGCATTGAAACTTCAGAATTTTTGTTTTACTCCAGCTCTTTTATACAATCTTTGGAGAGCTTACTTATTCTTTCTGCATTTTTCTTCTCCTGCCTCCATTTGTTTCATCTTCTTTTGAGAAAATTATTTTATGCTCTTTTTCAGGATGAACATGCAGGTAAGGTAGAATTTTTGCTTTTATGCTTAGCTCAGGGCAGAGAAAAATTTTCATGCTTTTATGGCTCAAAGATGGGCTGCCAAAAAATCAGATATTTTTATCAGGGTAGCTTTTTGGCTCTTGGCTAATTATTTTTCAAAATTGCCTTATCATTTCCTTGCTTGTTTCTTAAGAAAAAGGTTTAATTAGAAAATCAGTCAATGCTAATTTAACAATTTCAAATGAGGCTCTCAAGTGTTTAGATTTTTCTCACCTCTCATCAAGATATAAAGGTTACTTCCTTATTCTAACAGAAAAGGGTTCAAGTCATATAAACAAGCAACAATACATGCATTCCAGTTCCTTGGTTCTTAATTAAGTCATTTTGCCTAAAAAAAATCAGTGTTGTTGCCTAAAAATATTGTGCTGCTTAGAAACTTTTCTTTGTTCAAAAGTGAAATCTTTGGTTGGGGTTTTCAAAATTGGTACAACTGCAAGCATGTAATGGTATATCCAAACAATCAACCGAAATCATAAAAAAAATTTCAAAGTATGCTGCAGTAATGTTAGACAAAACTAACTCAAAGTAAACTAAAGCAATAAAAACTAAAGCAGTAAACTCATCACTCATCCTTAGAAGAGTCATCCTCTGTCTCATGTTTCCTTGCTGGAGGCCCTTGTGAGGAGGGTCTTGGTCTAGCCTATGAAGTCTCACCCCTCCTAAGAAAGAAGGCCTGTCCCCAGGCTAAACAATGTGGGATGCAAACTTACTTTCGGATAATGAGTGGGATGAATTTGATGAGCTGCCTGCAAAATAAAAGGAAAATTCAATCTTAGGATAAAATTTACTTAAAATAAAATCAACAGGATGAAAAGAAAACATAAAAGATTGGGTTGCCTCCCAATAAGCGCTTGTTTAACGTCATTAGCTTGACGCCTGATAGATTTTTCAATATGGATCATGGAGTTGGTGGATGAGAGTGTTGAGTTTTTCCACCTCCTTGCCTAAGTCAGGCCTTGGCTTTCTTCCTTTCTGTTTTTCAAGTGCACCTTCAATAGCAAAATCAGCTTGTTCTTTTTGCACTCGAATTTTTACTTTTCTGTCATCCACATCTATGATGACTTTGGCTGCTTTCAAGAATGGTCTCCCTAGTATTAGGGGGACTTCAGGATCTTCCTCTATATCTATGACAACAAAGCTCTCATGAAATTCAAATTGATCAACTTTGACCTTAATATTTTCAGTAATACCATAAGGGGTTTTTATTGATTGATCTGCCATTTTTAAAGTCATGTTTGTTGGCTTTACTGAAAAATCCCCTATACTTTTCAGTGTGGATAATGGCATCAAATTTACACTAGCACCAAGATCTAACAAAGCTTTACTTTTTGAAAGTTTTCCAACAGTAACGGGAATAGAAAAACTCCCTGGATCTTTGGTGTTATGCGGTACTGCTTCAGAGATGATAGTGTCATATCCATCTTCTTCCTCAGTTATTTCCTCAGTCAGTGTGGTCACAGCCTTGCAATGCTCTATTGGGTTTGTTTCAGTGTTTGCTCCATACTGAGGCTTCTGTTTCTCAGCAAGTTGTTGGGCTAGTTGTCCCAATTGTGTTTCCAAGTTCCTGAGTGATGCCTCATTGTTCTTTTGACTTGCTAAAGAAGTTTGCATAAATTTTTCCAAGGTGTCCTCCAATCTAGAAGTTCTCTCCACCAAAGAAGGACCATTATTTTGATATGGTTTATTTGAAGAGCTGGGCTCTTGCTTCCATCCTTGGCCTTGGTTTTGGTTACTTCTCCATCCCTGAAATGGTTGGTTAGAAAAATTTGAATTGAAATTACCAGACCTTCCTTGGTTGTTCATGAAGTATACAGTTGCTTCTTGTGATCCACAGTTCTCATTGAGATGATCTCCTCCACAAAAGTTACATCTGGCAAGCATTTGTTGTTGCCCTGGTTGTGATGATTGTACAACATGTAATTGTTGTGGAAGATTGGCTATCTTTTTGGTCAATGCTTCTAATTGTTGGGTCAAAATTTTGTTCTGTGCTAAGATGGCATCTGTGGTGTTTAAGTCAAGAACTCCTTTCCTTTGAACTTGCTGACGATCATGTTGAGCTTGGTAGTCTGTTGAGGATAAAGCTTCTATTATCCTTATGGCTTGGTCAGCATCCACTGTCATCATTGTTCCTCCTGCTGCTGCATCTAAAATCATTTTAGTGTCAGCCCTTAAACCACTGTAAAAAATATTAAGTTGTGCAATATCTTCAAGTCCATGGTTTGGGCATTTTCTGAGCAGTGATTTAAAGCGTTCCCATGCCTCACAAAAAGGTTCATCTTGGCCTTGTCTAAATGTTGTAATATCTGATTTGGCCTTGATGAATCTAGATGGAGGAAAGAACCTTTGTAGAAATTTTTCTTCAACTATGTTCCAGCTATTTAAACTTTGATTTGGATGAGATTGTAACCACTCCTTTGCTTTTCCTGCTAAAGAGAAAGGAAATAGTCTTAAATATGCAGCATCAATAATATCTTGGTCAAATCCCATGGTTCCAACCAATTCATAGAATGTGGCCAAGTGAGTGTACGGATCTTCACTGGACATTCCATGGAATTGATGTGAACTAATCAAACTCAAAAATGCTGGTTTCATTTCTAGTGCTCTGACAGTGTTTGGAATTGCAATGCTTGAGAAATGTCTTGGCCCTTGCTGTAAAGCATAGTCTCCAAGTGTTCTCCTTGGTGGGTTTTGATTATTGCTGTTGTCATCCATTGTACCAGAGGAAGTTTGTCCTTCTTGAAAGTTCTGCTTTGCTTTCTTGATTTTCTTGAGGAACCTGTCTATCTCAGGATCAAACGCAAATTGTTCTTTTGTGCCTTGTCCTCTCAAGATCATAAATCAAGAACTCACAGTAGCAAGGTTAAAAAAATAAAAAACAAATTACAAACAAGATTATTTACACTGTCTTGTCAATTCAATGCTAAAATATTCAAACTTAAATCACCTCCCCGGCAACGGCGCCAAAACTTGATAGGTGTTTTGCTTTTATTGAGTTTGCTGAAAGAGAATCAAGTTTGTATAATATGAACTCAATGAAATGGATGTGCCAAGTTTAAACACAGAAGTTGTAATATAGTATAGTTGTCGTTCCACTGAGGAGGTGCTAGAATGAAGACTTTAGTTTGAATTGATTTGGCAGAAAGTTTTTGTTTGGGTTTGTTGTGAACGTTGTTGAATGAAAAACAGCAAGTAACAGAATAACAGAGAATAATATTGTGCAAAAGATGACAGTAAATGATGTTGGAAAAATCAGTTTTGTAAAACAGGGATTGGCTTCATCACATCTTCACCTCTGTAAGCTGCATAAGTTTCCATATAAGTAAATCGAAAAGATAGGTTCTACGTCACAATCAAAGTCATTTGCATCGATCCCTCGACTACAAAATTCATAAGAATGATTTCCAAACCGCTGATCCCTCAGTCACTTTGGAAACCATTCCAGCATTATCGATCGATTGTTTTGACGTTTGTTGCGTTAGACGCCATCCCTGGCTACCTACTCACAACAAGCATTTCTTTCAGGGTCTGCTTTCAAAAGTCACTTCCCAGCATACTCAAGAAAACTTAGAACAAGAAAATAGTGATCAAGTACTTTCAGGCATTAAACGCAGAAGGAAATACAGAAACTTTATCAAATCTCATTACTCAATGAAAACTTACGACAGCATTACTTCAGTGTTGAATGGATTACAGCCAATCCCATAAGGAAGATTAGTTACTCATGCCTTGCATTTTCACCATCAAAGAAATGAATACAGAAAATGGAAAGTATGAAAATACAGAGGATGAATCTGATGTATGATGTGATAGGAGATTGATTTTTCATGATGTTGTTTGCAGCCTGATTTATAGGAGTTTAGGTTCAGCTTCCCTTGCCCACTTGTGTAGAACCCATGCATCATCTTTCAGAGATTGGTGGAAACAGAAGAAAGTGGGTGAGTTGGCATCGCATCATTGATGAATAAAGAATTAAGAAACCCATGCTGTGTGAGTCACGCTTGAGCTTGATGGTCACGCTCAAGCGTGAAGGGCTCTGAAGCTTTTTAATAGTCTTGCGCTTGAGCTTCCTTGTCCACGCTCAAGCGTGGTTCCTTTGTTCAGTATATGCTTGATCCTTCGCTTCAAGCTGGGCCTGTTACGCTTTAAGCGAGCTCCTCTTTCCTAACAGATGTACTCCACGCTCAAGCCACGCTCAAGCGGGATCGAGTTTACGCCCAAGCGGCTCCTTCCCACGCTTGAGCGTGGCCTTCCTTTTGGTGCAAACCATTGCTCACGCTTACTCCTCTTTAGCTGCGCTCAAGCGTGGCCTTATTATCCATCCCTCACGCTCAAGCGTGTAAGGCCTACGCTCAAGCGCCTTTCATGTACCTGGTGACGCTCAAGCTCCATTTATTCACGCTCAAGCGTGCTTCATGCGCAGGGTCACGCTCACGCTCACGCTCAAGCGTCTCATCCCCAGGCTTGAGCGTGAGGGGGGTCCTGATGCCTCTGTTTCCCTTTAGTCATGTTTAATCCTCGCTTAAGCGTCTAATCTTCACGCTTAAGCGTGAGATGTGCTTCATGTTTCCCAACTTTCATGCTCAAGCTTGCTTACTTTGTCTTTCCTGCAGCTTTCCACAACATTTCTTTTTATACAATGTTTAGAGGATTCATGCTTACTTCCTTCAATAATTCCTTAATTTAGCTAAAAATCTTTACAAAATTGGTTCAAATGAGTCATGAAATCAATACTTATTCAACACTTATCAAGGGTCAACCACATGCATCTCCTCGTAGCTAAGCATGGGAAGTTTCGTGACTCCAGCACTGAGCCACTAGGGTAACAACAATAATGCTCATGCATAGAGCCGCCCTCCCACTGGCCAACCAGAAGAGCCCCTAACATTCCCTTACCGAAAGCTATGCAATATACCATGGATGCAATGCAAATGCAAATCATATGCATTCTCACATTGTGCATCATATCATGCCACTCATCAATCATTAACATCACCATACAATTCTTAGTGGATTTTTATCTCATTGATTATTACCATTGTTTCACATTTTAGCGTGGCATTCATAACGTTTCACCAATGTAATTCAACTCACACAAACAAGTTCATACTTGTATCAACCACAATGGCACCAACAATCATCCATAATAACAATCATTAATTGTTTAAGAGTATGCTCAACAACAACATTCATCTTCGTTCATCATCAACATTTATCAATCAATATTTATGGTGAATACACATATGTTCCCAACAACATAGAGCGCATCATTTGTCTTAATATATCATAATAATTATCAATTACCACAAAGCATACCACCAATATTCCAAATGCACATCACACATTTTCCAAGCATATAACAATGCAATATGCAACACCACAAATCATTAATACTACAAAGGCAAGGCAAACATATGCAATATCACATACAACAATCAATCAATACTCAATTCACGCATTTAGAATATAAAACTCTTTTCCTACCTTAAGAGAAGTAATTTGAGTGATTTGACGTTCCCTCCTCGTCGTTCAAAATAGATCCTACACCACATGGTATAGAGCAACATTATTTTCTATTCAAGATCCCTAAGATTTACATATTCTAATCTAATACTTGGTGTATATAACATTATTAATACCAACCATATTCCTATTTTATTAATTTTCACCATAAAAAGTTCATTCTTGTTCATTTATAGCCTCACCCATTAATGGGTTTACACACCAATGGTCATCAACCACCATTTATGACCATTCACCATCTTTAATATCATCTCTCATCAATAATAAATATTCTCCCAACACATTTAATGACACCTAAACCCTCAATGTCATAGATTTCCCCCTCAAAATCCATTCTCAAACCAACATTTAATATTTTCCCTAATTTCTAGAGTTAGGGTTTCACCAAAACCCAACAACCATCATAAATAATCATCATCTCCACCATTATTTTAGTGTACCCACAACAATCCTCATAAATATCACATTTATAACACCCCACCTTAGGGTTTGCATATTAAAGGCTCTTATTCAATCACCCTCATGCATTAAACACTCTTCCAACCACCATAACCCATAACCTAAGGCTTAAACTCAAGAAAAATAATGAGAAACTTACTCAAGCCAAGAAACAATAATGAGCTTCCAAGAGAGAAATGGTGACGAAAATTGAGAGAGGAGAAAGAGAGATTATGCCCAATTATTGGTTTACCATGTTTTGATTATCTAGACTAATGATTTGGCAATTTAAGAATTTAATAACGTAAAATAAAAATCAGGAGGAAACACTAAGCAATTAGCAATGACAATAAGAAAATTTAGTTGAAAACAAAGGAGATTAATCTCTTGGGAATTAAAGATTCACATGTTGTGATCAAAACCAAATGCAATTCAATTTCCAAATTACTAAATCTCATTTCCTAAGGCAAGTTTTCCTAATTTGATTAGTGACTTTCTCTCGAAACCTCACTAACGTGCCTAATTAATGAAGGACCGCATTTAATTCACTAATTAGATCCCTTACGCTTTATGAAAACTTGACTATCCCTCAAAAGGTCTTGTTTATTTTCGTAACCCGAATCCCTAGGTTCAATTTTATGTGATTCAAACCATACGTCAATCCTTCGATTTCCCATACGGTTTAAGATCATCTACACTTATCTCTAAGCGAAGTAGAAGCATAAAAAATGCATGAAACTGAATAAGAAACATGATTCAATAATTAAGAAAGAAGAACAATTAGGTTTGGTTCATATATATACTACACCTTAATTCCCAAGAATGGAATTTAGTTCGATATAATGGAAAAAATTACAATACCAAATAGAATTCAACCTCAAACATAAGAGAAATCAAAATAACAAAACAATGGTTTAGAAAAAAACTAGAGTTCTCACTTTTGCTCTGATCTAATGCCCAAAGTTCTACAAAATCAATGTTCTTCGCGTTAATCCTTAAATTCCTCTCATTCCTCTCCAAAATCTCCAAGAAAAGTCTATCAATTTTCACCAAAAAATGTCTTAGTCTTTCTCTATGTACGTTCCCCACATTTTGGCCCTCTTTTATCCTCTAAAATTTTGCAAAAACTGAAGGTAACTGCTGCAAACGTGTAAAATCCACTGCCAGTGGATCGTACTGTGTGACACCCAAACGCATTGAAAATTGAAAACTGGAAACCACTGGTAGTGGGAAAATCCACGGCCAGTGGGTTTTTTGGCAGGGAGTTCCATGGCTAGTGGGAAATCCCATTGGCAGTGGGTTTTTTTGATTCAAGTTTCCCCTTCATCCAGTGTGTTCCATGGCCAGTGGGAAATTCAACTGGTAGTGGTTTTCTCTGAGGTTTGGCAAACAAGCGTTTTATGGGTGTTTTGGGGTTCTGAAATGCTTTCTTTTGGTACATCCTTCTTCAAGTGTTAGAGTGGCTTCAATCTTGAGTCTTCTACAAGCTTGAACTCTTCTCATTATCATCATTCCATTCAAAGTCTTCTAATTCCCTTTGCAAATAGGCTTATCTCATGAAGGTTCCTACAAAATACAACTACCCAAGTAGCATGTGTGGAAATAGAAGAATAACCATGGAAATTAGGGAAAAAATAAGATGAAATAAACTAAAACTAAGATTACATGGACCCTAAAACTAATGCAACTTAAACACTTATCAAAACATCCCAAACTAGGACATTGCTTGTCCTCAAGCAATCATTTTGTCCATATAACATACAATGAAGGACCAGCAGACCCAAACAAACCTGAGGAAACTTGTGTTTATTTATTTACGTTTTTGTGTTTTTAAAGTGACTACATAAACTACTAGAATATACCACAACTAACAATCAAACCATGTCAACTAAGATTTGACTAAGGGTACTCTTTCTTACTATCCACTCAGTGTTTGTGTTTCAATCACTCGAATCACTACATCATAAACACTACCATAAGCTTGGTAAATGACCACAAACTCCACAGTATCAAGAAAACATGCATTAGTCAAAAGGTCTTTCATATGATTGTAACATGGCCAGAGGGTTTATGACATGGGAATGAAAACCAAGAAAAGGAAATTACGAAGGGCTAATATCATAGGAAAAGAAATATTATAAGGAGGCAAACCTTAATTCAGTAACTCTTGCGAATTCAAACTATAAGGAGTATGGTTCATTTCGTTTTTATTATTTTCTTTTATATTTATATTTTGAACTCAACTCTTTATTCTTTTTCTTTTTTTCTTTTCTTTCTTTGAATATCAAACCCCAAACCATCACAATTTATTTCTTAAACCTCATCTAGTTTGCCTTACCTCTTTGCCTCCTCTACATATTAATGAGAAACATTATATCAAAGGCTTTGATAGAACATTTCATTTCATGGCTCAAAAAGGGCAATTAGTGGATTATGCTTTTAACAAATTCTAAGGTTAAAGAAACAAAACCTAATTTGCCTTTTTCATTCCAAGCATGCATTGACAAACCGTTTTGAATTGGTCAAAAGCCAAGTTCTAGAGTGCTATCAGATGTGTGAATCACTCAAACAAAGAAACATAGGCAATTAAGAATTATATGCACTGAATACCCTATCACCTCAAAAGCTCACAATGGTAGCTTAGTCTAATCAACGAAAACACAACATCATGAAGGTGGATTATTCTGGAAATACTAGCAATCATATTTATTTTGTTTTACTTTTTTATTATTTTTGACAAGACTCACCCAAGTTATGTTCCTAGCCCGACCAGTCTACATTACATATCATACAAACAACAATAACTGGAATCAACAATTAATGTTAGCCTATGGCATATGAGCAGGCATACAATCATGCAAAAAATGAACAAGAAAATAAGCATACAATCATGCAAATGAACAAAAATAGAATCAAACAGAAGCATAAACAAGAACAAAGTTGATGCATAAATCCTGAGCCATTAACTTGATGTGTAACTCTTGGAGGATTTATATTCTTTTGGCAAGCGCACCAATCGTTAAATTTGTAATATATTTGATCGTCCCACAGGGATTGAGGTAATTACCGTAATCTTGGACTAGCACAAGCTGAACCAACACAAGCAGATAGAATTCATTCTGTTTTTGTTGTTTTAAACTTTCTATGTTATTGTATTTTTAGAAACAATATAGGAGATGAAATGTGATTAATGGAAGATAGGTTAGGATTGCTTCAGCTTACAAATTCATCAAGAAACATACAATTAAGGTTCAATCAAGCTTTAAACTCAAGAGGACAATTCACAGATGGTTAATCCCTAATCCCTTAGGTGACTAACACTAATTCTTAAGCATTAAACCCTAATCCCTTAGGTGCTCAATGACAAAAATCTAATGTGAAATTAGGGATCGAACCCTAACTATTCACCTACTTACAAGGCCTGAATTAGTTAGGAAGCTAGAAGTTACCTAAGCCTTAACCATGATTCCTCACTGGTAAGATTCTTCATCAGATCTAGATTTTTCAATCCAGCAATGGAACTCTACTCCTCAGCTTGTTCTCCTCATGATTCAGAAGTTGAATTCCTTAATACACCTTCAAGAATTCATTGCAAGCCTTAGTAATCCCAACCCTAGGGGTTTAGAAACCCATGGAAATGGATTCAAACAATGGAATGTAGAGAGATATGGATGAGAGAATTTAGAGAGAGAAAAGAATTAGAGAGAGATTAGAAATGAGAAAATGAATCGTGTTATTTTTTCTATATGTGTCTCTCTCCTTTTAGATAGTATGTACAAGTATATATATAGGTAACTTACAACTAACTAACTAACTAACTAATTAATTACAAGGGAAACTTAATTAATAATTAAACTAACTAAACTAATTACATGATTACAGGGAAATAATTAATTACAAGACATTACTTAAACTACTAAGGTACAATAATGTAACTAATTAATGGGAACTGCAGCACTTCGCTTGGAGGGAAAAATAACGAACTGGATTAACCAACTGAGCGTGATTGCAAGGCGCTTAAGCGAGGTCGTTAATTTATGCCTCCGTGACTTCACGCTTGAGCGTGAATGAAATGAGCTTAAGCGTGAGCTTTATTTGATGGCTATAGGGGATTCACGCTTAGGCGTGACTGAATTTGGTCTTCACGGTTGAGCATGAACGGGAGGCGCTTGAGCGTGGGTGTTAAACCCATGGTTGTGGTGAAGTCACGCTTAAGCATGACTATGGTCCGCTTAAGCGTGATCGTTTTTCTTTTTCTTCATGTAATGTTTTCTTCCTTTTACGTGAATGCATGCATCCTTCACGCTTAAGCTTAGAGCTTTCTCGCTTGAGCGTGGTGTCTTGTACCTGATCTTGCAACATGCAAATAAATAAATACCTAGCATATGTACGCTGGCCGTCTAGCGTATGTACGCTAGGTTAGTGAATTTACAAATAAACAAATTTCCTTATACTTATCTTTTTACCCATTTTCTTGCATAATTTAAACACTTTTGAATTAAATAAATAAAACCAGAATTAATTAAAATTTATTAAATAATAATGCCAAACTAAAAAATATTTAATGGATTAAGTTAAATTAAAGATAAAATTATTAAGTCTTTTCAAGACTTATCACATCCCCAAACTTAAAGCTTGCTTGTCCTCAAGCAAAGACTCAAATTAATTAAATTAATTGCATTTACTCAAGACAATCATCCTTTCCTTAACTTAATTCATACCATAATTATTGAATACCATTCATGTTTTCTTTTTGCAAATTCTAAAAATATAATTACTCACACCTCCTTTGGGAAACAAGTTGGTGATACTTTCCTCACTGGGATTGGTGTTTCACTCTTCTCTCAATGTATAGGGTCAATAGCATGCACTCATCACCTGCATAATTGTTAGATCAACATAGGCTTACACCAGTTCTAAACATCATGACATATGTTGGCACAACTGGATCAGTAAGGGCTTTTTAAGCTTGTAATAGGGTTAGGCTACAGGCTCTATTTTTGTTTTTCTAGTCAATGTTGGGTTAAAAGATGTGCCCACTGATGCCTTACCTCAATCTTAATTTAAATTCCTCTACCAACTAGCTCTCTTGATTTCATTATTTTTTAGATGAAGGGGTGCTTTGTACTTCCTTCTCTTTCAGTCCTTGTTAGTCCTCAAATTTTCAATAAAAGCTTTAATAAAAATTTCATAAAAATTACAAAAATTAGTTTAATTTGTTAGAAAATTAGGATTTAAATTCAATAAATGGATGTTGTTGGAAATAATCTGCCCTTGATCAATTTTCTCTAAGTTTTGCAGTGAAAAAGTTAAGAAATCAAGAGAAAATTACACTGGAGGAGCTGACGCGTAGCCTCATCCCACGCGTAGCATCAACAACTATTTTTGATACCGACGCTACGCGTCATAGCCACGCGTAGCATCAGTGCTGCGTGGTCTCCACCTCCACTTTGGCCAACCACTCCACTTGGACCCAATAATGGGCACTCCACTCAGCACCAATGGGCATCCCACTCAGCATGAAAGGCCAAAACTCGGTGGAAACATGTTCATGTGGCCAGGCATGATCAAATTTAATAATTTGAAGTGGCCATTATCAAGTGTTTAATGGAGGCTGAGTCAAGGGTCTGACGCGTAGCGTCAGCACCCTTGCTCAGCCCTATAAATAGGGTCATCCAACACCATTCTAAATCATCCCATAGCATCCCATTCTCTTCTTTTCTCTCTTGTGCTCGACTTTGAGTACTTCTTTTATGAGTTGTAGTTCTAGAATAGTTTTCTAGATACTTGAGTGTGTTTTGGTGTATTGTGATCGTTGTATCGTGAAGTTCCCATCGTCTTCGTAATGTCAAACTCTGTAAGTGTTATTTTTACTTTCACCATGTGTAACTAATTTGTTTATGTTGGAATTGGTGAACTAATCTATTGAGTATAATGTTGTGAATTCGACCTCTGCATGTTTATGATTCAAGTCCATGTTAGTATTTCAACCTTTTATTAATATAAACGTCAAACGGGAGAATGATTTTCATGTGTATTGAAACTTGTTTTATTAGTATGAATGTCAAACGAGAGAATGATTATTCATGCCGTATTGAAACTTGTTTTGACGAAAGTAAAAGTTGGAATACCCTTGGTATCTCAATTCTATAGGGGTTGTTAACCATTGTTGCCATAAGGCCAGGTCTTAATGCAAGTTTTTACTGAGAAAGCTCACGAGGGATCGGACTTTACGGTGAATTCTTAGAATTTATATCACGAGGGATCGGTTTTAATGATTTTAAGCTGCAATGACATGAAACTTGATGATTAAATATGCATGTCTTGAGTTCCTCATTGTTATTCTAGATTAGGGATCCAATTTCCAACATAATTTGTTTATCTGTGTTTATCTCAAGTATCTTACCTATTCTAGATTGCAACTCAACTTTTTAGATAGATTTTATTTTATTTTTATCTTATGAACCACTCAATTATGCTATCCTGTGAATATTGTATCAATTGTATATAAATCATTCTTTTGTTTATAAACTTCCTTCACATTTACCATAGTAACTAGAAAATTACTGTTGTTATTGGACTTTCAATCCCAGTGGAACGATATCTAAATTTTGAAAACTACAAACGATTGGTGCGCTTGCCAATTAACAACCCGGTGGTGGAAACAAACTGTTGAGACGCTATCGCCGGGTTAACAAGTTTTCTGGCGCCGTCGCCGGGGATTGAATTGTTTCAGTAAAACAGTAAATTTTTAATTACCGTGGTAAATATATTTTTTTTTAGCTTAGTTAAATTTTTTTTTTTTACTTATTGTTACACTAACGTTCTTTGTCTAGTTTGTGTATACAAACTCGATCTACCGCAGGTAAAATTTATTTTGATCCTGAGATAGAAAAGTTTGTAAAGAAAATCAAGTCTTTGAAATCTAAAACACAAACTAAATCTTCTTCTACTTCTAATTTTGAAAATTCAAATATGGCTGCTGAAAGGAGAACATTGGGACAGTTTGCTGCTATTAATGGTCCACCCCGAGTTTCGGGTATGTTTCAAGGACCTGTTGTACTAGTGGAGATTAAACCTGCTACTTTAAATATTATTCAAAACAATCAATTTGCTGGTTTAAATCATGAAGAACCATATGAACATTTAACTATTTTTTATGAGTTATGCAGCACAATTGGTTTTGAACCCAATCAAGAAGAGTCTGTTTACATGAGACTTTTTCCTTTTTCATTGATTGGAAAAGCAAAAGAATGGTTTAAATCTTGTCCACCGGGTAGTTTTGCAAATTGGTCCGATGTTGAAAGAAAATTTTTGGAAAGATTTTATTCTCCTTCGAAATATTTTGAAGCAATGACAGCCATACACTCTCTCAAAATAATAATGAATCACTAGGAGAGACATGGGAATGATTCAAGGCACTTTTGAGAAAGTGTCCAAACCACAACCTGAATGATGCCGAAAAGGTAAGAATCGTTTACCGTGGTTTATTGCCTCAGTTCAAGATGATGTTAGATGCTTGTGCAGGTGGTTCTCTAATGAACAAGACTGTGGAGGAAGCTATTGAGATATTGGAATCAATGTCCATTAGTGACCATCAAGCTAAACCAGAAAAAGGTAATGTACAAGGTATACTTGAACAAGGAGTAAATGATACAGTGTTAATTCAACAAAAATTGTTGATACAACAAATTGAGGCAATGAGTAAACAACTTGGAAAACTTCAAGTTACCCATGTACCACCACAACTTCCTGCTCAATTAAAACAATGTGAGTATTGTATGAGCGAACAACCATGTGGTTACTGTGCTCTTGACTAGAATGAACAAGAACAAGCTAATTCCTTGATGCATCAGAGGTTACCTACAGGTAATTCTCTAAATCCTCTTGTAAATTCTTTTTCTAACAATTACCTGCAGGGAAGGTAAAACCAAAACTATGGTTGGAAGCAACATGCTAGACCCTTCAATAATCAAGGTGATTACAATACTAGATTGACAAAGGCTGAAGAAAATATTCAACAATTGATGTAATACATGGAGACAATTAAAGCTGCACGTAAAGCATCAGATCAACAGTTAAGTCAGCTAGTAAAAGAAGTAGCCGACATCAAGGAATTCAAAGCGAAAGAACAATGTAAGGCTATTTTTACAAGAAGTGGTAAAACTGTAGGTATAAACTGTGAAAAAGAAAAAGAAAAAGAAAAAAAAAGAAGAAGAAGAAGAAAAAGAAAGTGAAGAAAATAAAGAAAAAGATGAAATAAAAGAAAAAAATCAAAAAAATCAATATCTTGGACAGACACCTCCTGTCCAGGATTTACCTTATCCTCATCCACCATTAAGAAAAGATAAAGAAAAGGAATACAAGAGATTCCTTGAAATCTTTAAGTAGTTACACATAAACATTCCTTTTTCTGAGGCATTAGAACAAATGCCTACGTATGCTAAGTTTATGAAATAACTGCTTACAAAGAAAAGGAAGTATGATGAAGAGATCGTAGAACTTGAAGCAAGTTGCAGCGCTATTTTGCAATACAAGATGCCAGAAAAATCCAAAGATCCTGGCAAATTCACTATTCCTGTCTCTATTGGTGGAGTAAATATCGGTAAGACTTTATTAGATTTAGGGGCTAGCATCAATCTAATGCCCCTAAGTATGATGAAGCGTATTGGTGACCTTGATCCATAGCAGACAAGGATGACTCTGCAATTAGCTGATAAATCCATCAAAAGACCTTATGAGATTGTAGAAGATGTGCTTGTAAAGGTTGACAAATTCTACTTCCCTGTGGATTTTGTGATCTTAGACATGGAAGAAGATGCTGATGTTCCTCTAATTCTTGGAAGACCATTCATGAAAACTGCTCGAGTACTGATTGATGTGGACAATGGGAAGCTAGCAGTAAGAGTGCATGATGAGGAACTGAATTTCGATGTCTTCAAGGCAATGAAACATCCTAGCCCGAAGCAAGACTATTTCAAGGAGGACATCTTTGATGAAACTTATCTTTCCTTATCAAAAGGTATGACTATTTCTGACCCATTAAATAAGTTATTGACTAACTCCGTTGAATTTTTGAATGAAGAAGAGGAGAAACAGATTGAAAGGTATCTTGAAGAATTCGATCAAGGGAAAGAAATTTCCTTTGAATCAAGAAAGATTGAAGAAATTCAAGAATCACCTGTTGAAGAAATCCAGAAACCTGAACTAAAAGTGTTACCTTCCAATCTGAAATACATCTTTTTGAAAGAAGGTAATTTAAAACCAGTAATCATTAGTAATCTGTTAAGTGAAACAGAGGAAGAAAAACTGGTGGAAGTATTGAAGAGGAATCAAGAAGCAATTGGGTGGACACTTGAAGATTTGAAAGGTATAAGTCCATCATACTGCATGCACAAAATCTTGTTGGAAGATAATTTCAAACCTATTGCTCAACCTCAAAGACGCCTCAACCCAACTTTGAAAGAGGTAACCAAAAAGGAGGTTCTGAAATTGCTGAAAGCAGGTATTATTTATCCTATTTCTGATAGTGCATGGGTAAGTCCTGTTCAAGTTGTTCCAAAAAAAGGTGGTATGACAGTAATTGTTAATGAAAAAATGAACTAATTCCTACAAGAACTGTCACCAGTTGGAGAATGTGCATTGATTATAGAAAATTAAATCAAGCAACAAGAAAAGATCATTTTCCATTGCCTTTTATGGATCAAATGCTTGAAAGATTGTCTGGACAAGAATATTATTGCTTTCTTGATGGTTATTCTGGATATAATCAAATTGCTGTTGACCCTCTTGATCAGGAGAAAACTGCCTTTACATGTCCTTTTGGCATATTTGCTTACAGAAAAATGCCATTTGGATTATGTAACGCACCTGCTACTTTTCAAAGATGCATGTTTGCTATTTTTGCAGATTTAATTGAAAAAAGCATTGAGATTTTCATGGATGACTTCTCAGTTTTTGGGAATTCATTTGAAACATGTCTATCCAACCCGGACACCGTACTAAAGCGGTGTACTAAGACAAATTTGGTGCTTAATTGGGAGAAATGTCACTTCATGGTGAAAGAAGGAATTGTACTTGGTCATAAAATTTCTTCTAGAGGCATTGAAGTTGACCAAGCAAAAATAGACGTAATTTCTAAACTCCCACCTCCTGTAAATGTAAAAGGTATTAGAAGCTTTTTAGGACATGCTGGATTTTATAGGAGGTTTATTCAAGATTTTTCAAAAATTGCAAAACCTTTATCAAACCTTCTAAATAAAGATGTTGAATTCAAATTTGATGAAGCATGTCTTAAAGCTTTTAATTCCTTGAAAGAAAAATTGGTTTCTGCCCCTGTAATTGTTGCTCCTAATTGGAATTTACCCTTTAAACTTATGTGCGATGCAAGTGATTATGCTATTGGAGCAGTTTTAGGTCAAAGATACGAAAAAGTTTCTAAAGTCATACATTATGCTAGTAAAGTTTTGAATGAAAATCAAATAAATTATGCAACTACTGAAAAAGAATTACTAGCCATAGTATATGCTTTAGAAAAATTTCGATCTTACTTGATTGGCTCAAAAATAATTGTTTTTACTGATCATGCTGCAATCAAGTATCTTTTAACTAAATCTGATTCAAAACCTCGGTTAATCAGATGGATTTTGCTCCTTCAAGAATATGATCTAGAAATCAAAGATAAAAAGGGTAGTGAAAATATGGTAGCTAACCATCTTTCTAGATTAATGAATAATGAGATTACTGCCAAAGAAAAAGAAATTTTGGAAGAATTTCCCGATGAAAAACTTTTCAAAATAACACAACGGCCATGGTTTGCTGACGTGGCCAATTTCAAAGCAGCAGGAGTTCTTCCAAATGATTTGACTTGGCAACAAAGAAAAAAATTCTTTAGAGATGCAAGATATTTTGTTTGGGATGACCCTCAGTTATTCAAAATTGGAGCGAATAATTTGTTACGACGTTGTGTGCCTGATTGGGAAGTAAAAGATGTGTTGTGGAATTGTCATAAATCACCATATGGAGGACACTTTAATGATGAAAGAACAGCTGCAAAAGTTCTCCAATCAGGTTTATCCTGGCCCTCTCTTTTTAAAGATGCTCACTTATTTGTTCAATCTTGTGATAACTGCCAAAGAACAGGTAATGTTGGAAGAAAGCAAGAAATGCCTCTCACAAATATACAAGAAGTTGAGGTATTTGATTGTTGGGGAATCGACTTCATGGGACCTTTTCCTAACTCATACTCAAATCAATACATTCTTTTGGCAGTTGATTATGTTTCAAAGTGGGTGGAAGCAATGGCTACCCCTAATGCTGACACTAAAACTGTTGTGAATTGTTTGAAGAAAAATATTTTTTGCAGATTTGGGACACCAAGAACTTTAATCAGTGATGGTGGTTCATACTTTTGTAATAAAATTCTTCAGAAAGTATTACAACATTATGGAGTAAAGCATAAGGTAGCCACCGCATATCATCCACAAACCAACGGGCAAGCAGAGATTTCAAATCGTGAAGTAAAAAGAATTCTGGAGAAAACTGTGTCATCTTCTAGAAAGGATTGGTCACAAAAACTTGATGATGCACTCTGGGCATACAGAACTGCATTTAAAACACCAACTGGTCTTTCTCCTTTCCAGATGGTTTATGGAAAATCATGTCACCTTCCAGTTGAAATGGAACATAAAGCATATTGGGCTTTAAAATTCCTTAATTTTGATCAAAATGTAGCAGCAGACAAATGGAAGTTACAGCTACTCGAGTTAGAGGAAATGAGGAAAAATGCCTATGAATCATCTAGATGCTACAAAAGTAAGGTGAAAGCTTACCATGATAAAAAGTTAAAGAAAAGACACTTCACACCAGGTCAGCAAGTTTTATTGTTCAACTCAAGATTAAAATTGTTTCCTGGGAAATTGAAATCAAAATGGTCAGGCCCGTTTTTGATTAAAGAAGTCAAACCATATGGAGCAGTGGAAATTGAAGATCCAACTTCCAAAAGAAGTTGGATGGTAAATGGGCAAAGGTTGAAACTATATTTGGGTGGTAAAATTAACAAAATTACCACCAGTTATCTTTTAACTGACCCTTGAAATGCAGGAATGTCAGGCTGGAGACACTAAATCTAGCGCTCAATGGGAGGCAACCCATTTTGTTATTTGTTTGTTTTAAATTATGTGAAAAAAAATATAAAAAAAATCCAAAAAAAATTTATCTTTTAATAAATCAATCAAATTTTTGTTAGTAAGTTAATACACTTAGAGTTTTTACACAATGAAACTTAATTTTGTAAAATCAATTATTAGTTCTTTATAACTTAGGAATTTTGATAAATTTAATTACAATAGGTTTATTAACCATCAAGCAAATTTCGATAGCCCGGTGAGCAGATAGATATCTTTTTATATACTTGAGGGTTTAATCGACATATTTTCAATTTGAATTGATTTTGCTTTAATCTCTGATTTGTGTTGTTGTACAGAAAATTCAGGAAAATGATCAAGGCACATTTTTGGTGAAAAAAACCTTGGGCCAAACAGCTTACCTTGGTAAAAATTATTTTATCCTTTGCAAGCCAATTTGAGCCTAAAATAAAATTCCTTGGTACCCTTAAAACCAAATCTGTTTTTTTTTTACCATTCCCTATACTTGATTGATTAAAAGAGCAGTTGAAATAAATGAAAAAATATTTTGAATGTTCTCACAAAAATGGGGAGTGAAAATAAGCAACTCGATTCTTTTCAGAAAAAAACAAAGTATGGAAAAGAAAAGTTAAAAATAGTGAAAAGAATCAAGTTGAGGGTATTTATTTTTCATCAACAAAAGAAATAAGAGTTTGGGTCAAGAGAAAGCCAAAAAAATTATAAAATGCTCTTTTATGATTTCAGGTTTTTGAATTCCAAGAAAAACCATTGATTCTTGTAAGCCAAGCCTCATTACAACCCGTGAAAAGACCTTGTGATTTCTGAACTAATTCTGTATAAATAACCATTGATTAGATGACAAACAAAGTTAAACTCGTTTGATCTTATGATTGATTGAGTGAAACAGGTTACCTATTATATATAGATAAACACCTGTGAGGTAAGCCTGAAATTCTGCTTGATTGTTAATAGAATATTGTAAATAAATTTTATCATTAAACCTTTGTTATACTTGATACCAATTTTTGATTATTACAAAATTAGTTAAATTGTGAAAATTACTTTTTGTTGTAAATTCTCGGACTAACTCAAAAATTTGATTCCAAATTTTTATTTTTCTTATTTTTCTCTCTTGCTCGAGGACGAGCAATGTCTCAAGTTGGGGGTATTTGTTAGTCCTCAAATTTTCAATAAAAGCTTTAATAAAAATTTCATAAAAATTACAAAAATTAGTTTAACTTGTTAGAAAATTAGGATTTAAATTCAATAAATGGATGTTGTTGGAAATAATCTGCCCTTGATCAATTTTCTCTAAGTTTTGCAATGAAAACGTTAAGAAATCAAGAGAAAATTACACTGGAGGAGCTGACGCGTAGCCTCATCCCACGCGTAGCATCAACAACTATTTTTGATGCTGACGCTACGCGTCATAGCCACGCGTAGCGTCAGTACTGCGTGGTCTCCACCTCCACTTTGGCCAACCACTCCACTTGGACCCAATAATGGGCACTCCACTCAGCACCAATGGGCATCCCACTCAGCATGAAAGGCCAAAACTCGGTGGAAACATGTTCATGTGGCCAGGCATGATCAAATTTAATAATTTGAAGTGGCCATTATCAAGTGTTTAATGGAGGCTGAGTCAGGGGTCTGACGCGTAGCGTCAGCACCCTTGCTCAGCCCTATAAATAGGGTGATGGATGTGTTTTGATATTTTGGAATGAAGAGTTCAAATGAAAGAGAATCAAGTTTGTATAATATGAACTCAATGCAGTGGATGTGCCAAGTTTAAACACAGAAGTTGTAATATAGTATAGTTGTCGTTCCACTGAGGAGGTGTTAGAATGAAGATCTTAGTTTTGAATTGATTTGGCAGAATGTTTTGGTTTTTGTTTTGTTTTGAATAATGTTGAATGAGAAAGTGAATAAATAACAGAGAGTGAAATTCTGCAAAAGATGACAGTAAATGGTGTTGGAAAAATCAGTTTTGTAAAACAGGGATTGGCTTCATCACATCTTCACCTTCTGTAAGCTGCATAAGTTTTTATATAAGTAAATCAAAAAGATAATTTCTACGTCACAATCAAAGTCATTTGTATCGATCCCTCGACTACAAAATTAATAAGAATGATTTCAAACCGCTGATCCCTCAGTCACTTTGAAATCATCCCAGCAGTATCGATCGATTGTTTTGACGTTTATTACGTTAGACGCCATCCCTGGCTACCTACTCACAATAAGTATTTTTTTCAGATCTGCTTTCAAAATTCACTTCCCAGCATACTTGAGAAAACTTAAAACAAGAAAATAGTGATCAAGTACTTTCAGGCATTAAACGCAGAAGGAAATACAGAAACTTATCAAATCTCATTACTAAATAAAAACTTACAACAGCATTACTTCAGTGTTGAATGGATTACAGCCAATCCCATAAGGGAGTTTAGTTACTCATGCTTTGCATTTTCACCCTCAAAATATAAATACAAAAGATAATGGAAAAGGTTGGATTGTGAGGGAAATACAGGGGATTACAGGGATGATGGATGTCTACAGCTTGATTTATAGGAGTTAAGGTTCAGCTTCCCTTTCCCACTTGCGTAGAACCCATGCAGCATCTTTCAGAGACTTGTAGAAACACAAGAAAGTGGGTGAGTTGGCATCGCACCATTGGTGAATATTAAATTAGAAATCCCATACTGCATGAGTCACGCTTGAGCTTAGTGGTCACGCTCAAGCGTGAAGGGTACTGGTGTTCACTGGTTGTCTCGCGCTCGAGCTTCCTTAACCACGCTTAAGCGTGGTTCTTCTGTTTAGCATACGCTTGATCCACGCTTACTTCACGCTCAGGCGCACTCGGGTTCACGCTTGAGCGCCTCCTTGTCTCGTTCAAGCGTGAGACATTTTCTTGATACTCTTTCATCTTCGCCCAAGCTAAATCTGTCACGCTTAAGCGAGCTCTTCTATCTCAACAGATATATTCCACGCTCAAGCCACGCTCAAGCGGGGTCGAGTTCACGCCCAAGCGGCTCCTTCCCACGCTTGAGCGTGAGATGATCCTGATGCTGTTCCTCTTTCAATTGAGTCACGCTTGAGCTCCATATAGTCACGCTTGAGCGCCAGTCATGCATGGAGTCACGCTTGAGCGAGCTCGGGCTCACGCTCAAGCTGAGAGGCTGTTGGTGTGTTCTTCATTATTTCGCTTGGGCACATGGGCAGCGTAAGCTTTTGTTTCTTCCACGCTCAAGCGTGCAGTGTACCACGCTCAAGCGTCCTTGGTTGATGCTCTGGTGTTTCTTTGTTTCTTCAAGGCTTTTGACAATTTCTTTACTGATTTTTACATTTCAAGCTTCTTTTCTTAATACTTTCTTTATAATCAAAATCATGCTCAATTATTTATCAGTTTAGTTAAGTTATTCAGAAAATGGGTCTAATTGAGTCATGAATTTAATCATAAAATAAGCATTTATCAAACTCTCCCCAACCTAGATTTTTGCTTGTCCTCAAGTAAAAAGAAGTTTTGGAAAGGGAATCAAGCGTTCAAAAATCTGAGTTTCTGTTGCAGACAAAAAGTTTAAAAAACAATAATCTGAGTTGATGTCTAGGCAAATGATTTTCTTAATACCAATTCCTTAAAATGTAATGCACCATTACCTTGTTCATAAAGCATGTAACCCATTGCTGTAAGAATAGAGAACTCTCATTATTTCTTACCAGGTGTCTGTTTCACTCATCCATCATTAGAACTGCTCAGTTAACATTGCCCGTCATTTCTAGTAAAACCAAAATTCAAATGAACAGCAAGGATCAAAAGGTCTTTTAAGGTTGTAATGAGGCTGGGTTAACAAGAATTTTTGGTTTTTCTTGGATTCAGATCGCATGTACAAAGAAGAGCATAAGTGCTTTTAGTTAATTTATTTAACAATTTAGAAGGCTTCTTCTTTGAATTTAAACTTCAGAATTTTCCTTTGTTTTCCTCCAGCTCTTTTATACATTTTTTGGAGAGCTTACTATTTTTCTTTTTGCATTTTCTTTTTCTGCCTCCATTTGTTTCATCTCCTTTTGAGAAAAAAATATTTTATGCTCTTTTTCAAGATGAACATGCAGGTAAGGTAGGATTTTTGCTTTTATGCTTAGCTCAGGGTAGAGAAAAAAAATTTTATGGCTCAAAGATGGGCTACCAAAAAATCGGATATTTTTATCAGGGTAGCTTTTTGGCTCTCGGCTTTGGCTCTCGGCTAACTATGTTTTCAAAATTGCCTTATCATTTCCTTGCTTATTTCTTAAGAAAAAGGTTGATTAGAAAATCAGTCAATGCCAATTTAACAAATTCAAATGAGGCTCTCAGTGTTTAGATTTCTCACTTCTCATCAAGATATAAGGCTTACTTCCTTATTCTAACAGAAAAGGGTTCAAGTCATGTAAACAATCAAAAGTACATGCATTCTAGTTCCTTGGTTCTTAATTTAGTCATTTTGCCTAAAAAAATCAGTGTTATTGCCTAAAAATATTCTGCTGCTTAGAAACTTTTCTTGTTCAAAAAGTAAAATCTTTGGTTGGGTTTTTCCAAAATGGTACAACTGCAAGCATGTAATGGTATATCCAAACAATCAACCAAAAGCATGAAAAATTTTAAAAATTTTCAAAGTATGCTGCAGTAATGTTAGACAAAACTAACTCAAAGTAAACTAAAGTAATAAAAACTAAAGCAGTAAACTCATCACTCATCCTCAGAAGAGTCATCCTCTGTCTCATGTTTCCTTGCTGGAGGCCCTTGTGAGGAGGGTCCTGGTCTAGCCTATGAAGTCTCACCCCTCCTAAGAAAGAAGGCCTGTCCCCAGGCCCAGCAATGTGGGCTGCAAACTTGCTTCCAATGAGAAACCTCAATGTAGAAGAAAACATAGTTTTTGAACTTCTTGGCTTGCTTCTATCAGTGTTTGACACTTGGAATGGGTTGATGAGTGACCTACGAAAAAAAAGAACTTCAATTATGAGACTTGAAAAGGAAAACATAAAAATAAAGTGTGCGCAATGTAAATTCAACAGGATGAAAAAGGAAAACATAAAGGATTGGGTTGCCTCCCAATAAGCGCTTGTTTAACGTCATCAGCTTGACGCCTGATAGATTTTTCAAAATGGATCATGGAGTTGGTGGAGGAGAGTGTTGAGTTTTTCCACCTTCTTGCCTAAGTCAGGCCTTAACTTTTTTCCATTCAGATTTTCAAGTGCACATTCTGAGTATTTATTTGTTTCATCAATAACAAAGTTGGCTTCTTCTTTCTGCACTCGAATTTTTACTCTTCTGTCATCCACATCTATGATGACTTTGGCTGCTTTCAAGAATGGTCTCCCTAGTATTAGGGGGACTTCAGGATCTTCCTCCATATCTATGACAACAAAATTCTCATGAAATTCAAATTGATCAACTTTGACCTCAACATTTTCAGCAATACCATAAGGGGTTTTTATTGATTGATCTGCCATTTTTAAAGTCATGTTTGTTGGCTTTACTGAAAAATCCCCTATACTTTTAAGTGTAGATAATGGCATCAAATTTACACTAGCACCAAGATCTAATAAAGCTTTACTTTTTGAAAGATTTCCAATAGTAACAGGAATAGAAAAACTCCCTGGATCTTTGGTGTTATGAGGTACTGCTTCAGAGATGATAGTATCATGTCCATCTTCTTCCTCGGTTATTTCCTCAGTCAGTGTGGTCACAGCCTTGCAATGCTCTATTGGGTTTGTTTCAGTGTTTGCTCCATACTGAGGCTTCTGTTTCTCAGCAAGTTGTCGGGCTAGTTGTCCCAATTGTGTTTCCAAGTTCCTAAGTGATGCCTCATTGTTCTTTTGACTTGCTAAAGAAGTTTGCATAAATTTTTCCAAGGTGTCCTCTAATCTAGAAGTTCTCTCCACCAAAGAAGGACCATTATTTTGATATGGTTTAGAAGAGCTGGGCTCTTGCTTCCATCCTTGGCCTTGGTTTTGGTTACTTCTCCATCCCTGAAATGGTTGGTTAGAAAAATTTGAATTGAAATTACCAGACCTTCCTTGGTTGTTCATGAAGTATACAGTTGCTTCTTGTGAGCCACAGTTCTCATTGAGATGATCTCCTCCACAAAAGTTACATATTGTAGGCATTTGTTGTTGCCCTGGTTGTGATGATTGTACTGCATGTAATTGTTGTGGAAGATTGGCTATCTTTTTGGTCAATGCTTCTAATTGTTGGGTCAGAATTTTGTTCTGTGCTAAGATGGCATCTGTGGTGTTTAAGTCAAGGACTCCTTTCCTTTGAACTTGCTGACGATCATGTTGAGCTTGGTAGTCTGTTGAGGATAAAGCTTCTATTATCCTTGTGGCTTGGTCAGCATCCACTGTCATCATTGTTCCTCCTGCTGCTGCATCTAAAATCATTTTAGTGTCAGCCCTTAAACCACTGTAAAAAATATTAAGTTGTGCAATATCTTTAAGTCCATGGTTTGGGCATTTTCTGAGCAGTTGTTGTTCAAGTGGCCTCAATACTCAAGAGGGGGGGTGAATTGAGTTTTAAAACTTTTGATTGGAATACCTTTGAAATTGATTTTTATAACCAAGATTGTGAGATTATGCAAGTGAAATAGAATGGAGGATAACAAGCAATGCACTACAATGACAAATATTGTTGAAGCAATTTATCAAACACTTGGTGTGCAATATTAGAGGTATAACAAATTAAGCAAGTTCAAGTGAGCTCTTCTCAACCAATCAATACCAATTAACAAATATGCAGTAAATGAAAGTAAAAGAGTAAGGAAGAGAAGCTTGCAAACCGATATAACGAGTTCCACCCAATCCGGTGTACGTCTCGCCTCTAAGCAACCCACTTAGAGGATTTTCCACTATTGTAGACTAGAGATACAACTTTGAGCAATTGCGGCTTCCTAGTGTCCCACACTCAAGAACCCAATCCTCACAAGTATAAGGGCAACCCACCCAATCTCTCAATCTCACAATATCCCAAAGATTGAATCCTCAACCTTTGTAACCACTCAACCTAGAGTGAACAACCACTCAACCTAGAGTGAATATCTTGTGTTTGGAGTTTGTGTTTACAATCAATATACTCTCTTAATAGAGCAGATATACAAATGAAAAGCTCTCCCAAATTCTAATCTCTCAAGATGAGAGGATATACAAGTGAAAGTACAATATACAAGAAATAGGCTTACAAAGCACAAAATAGAGCTATGAATTGTTGCTTATTAGTTGTGTCTTTGTGCTTGTCTTCCTCTTCAATTTATAGAGCCAAGATAGCTGTTGAGGAGTGCCCTAGTCCATCATAGCCGTTGCAGTTAGTGGAAATTTGAAGAATGGTGGAGACATGACCTGGTTTCCCACTTAAATCTGTTTTTCCACTAGCGTAATCGATTACATCCTCGCGTTGTAATCGATTAGCTTCAAGTCAGAGAGTCACTAATCGATTATTTCATTTCCTCTAATCGATTAGCATCTGTACCTGATGCATTTAATTTGTTTTCGCAGCATCCTAATCGATTAGCATGTCTTGCAATCGATTACCTTAAATCCAGTGACTCACTAATCGATTATATGGTTCCCTTAATCGATTAGCTTTCATACCTGATGCATTTTGTCCCATTTCTGATTGTTGTAATTGATTAGTCTCTGGTGTATAATCGATTACCTTAATTCCAGTGAGTACCTAATCGATTGTTCAGCTCCCTAATCGATTAGCTTTCATACCTGATGCAATTTCTTCCAAAACAGAAAGCTCCTAATCGATTAGCATCTATGGCCTAATCGATTAGCTTCGCTGTTACTTCAATTCTGATTTCATGTCTTTGTTTTTGCATCGGTTTCTTCAAGAGTGCTTGTCATTATCAAAATCTTTGCACATCTTTGGACCTGTTAACATATTCAAACACATTCTCCCCCTTTTTGATGATGACAACTATGTTCATCTCTTGAGGGTTGTTAGTTTAAATAATATAGACTTATCTTTTATCTTTTTGCAGAAACAACTCTGCTACATTATCTCTTTTTCAAATAGCAGATGACCAATTTCAAAAATCAGAGTAATCACATTCAGCAGCCAATGTCTTATCTCATTTTATCTATTGTCTATTATCTTTTATCTATAACTCTCCCCCTATCAAAAGGAATTTAACAAACAGATAATATTTTTCAAATTTTAACAGAGCATCTATTATCCATATTCTTAGTATCAGAGCATATTCAAAATTATAGTGTCAGAGCATCTATCAATATTATCCATATTTAATTATCCAAATTTTTTGTATCAGAGCATTATCCAACATATGAACATATATTCTTCTCCCCCTTTGTAATCATCAAAAATAATTAGAGCAGTGAAGAGAAATAATATAAACTGAAATAAGATACTTTTATTGAATTGAAAAAAAAAAAGTGGGAAATACAGGAAGTAAAATTATTCAAAATTCAGAAAACAACAAAAAAGAAACCAACAGCTAAACAAAACATAACTAAAAATCTAATTATCCGGGTTGAAGAAGCGGATTTCTGCAATTTGGTGAGCCAGCTCTTCATAACGCTGCTGCATCATCTTAAAATGTTGCTGCTCGGTCATTGAAAACTCTTGAAGGGAGTTTTCAAGGCGATCGAAGCGGCGGTCAAGATGGGCGTAGAGAGATACAAATGGGTCAGCTTGTGGTGCAGATGAAGAGGCTGATGGTGCAGCTTGTGGTTGAGGTGGAGGAGGAGGAGGAGCAGCAGGTTCAGCAAAGGGGTTGGCACCATGTTCTCGGTCACTCCTTAGAATCCACATTCCAGCAATGTTGACCATGCCCATTTTATTGAGGTGGGAAGTGCCAATGCAAGCTCTTGGGGGCACTTTTTCAGAGAGTTCCCCTGCCAAATCAACACCACAGAATTTAAAAATTTTGGTGAGGAGGATACCATAAGGGAGCTTTTGCTGGTCCTTGGCATGGCGCATGTGGAATTTGATCAACTGAACCCAGTTGATCTCTTTGTGGTTCAGCATGGCCCACATTAAGAGGACATCATCCTCTTCAACCAGAGCATAGTTCCCACCACGGGGAACAATCATCTTGACCAAGAAGAAGTAGAGCAGGCGGTTGTTCATGGTCAAGTGGCCAACTAGTTTGTGGTTGCTCATGGGAGGATCCGGCTTCCACAAAGAACGGCGGGCAGTGATGGGATTAAAACCCCATTCATCCTCGGGTTCGCCTCCATCAAAGTCAGCATTGTTGAGGGGCAGTTTGGAAATTTCTGCAAATTGGGCATTTGAGAGTTTGATGGTGGTGTTTTTCACCTTGGATTCAACCATCCCATTGACAAGGCGGAGGTTGCAGTAGAATACTCTCATAAGCTCAGGATAGTATTCTTCTTCTTTGAGGGATAAGAAGGGGAAAAGGTTGTAGTGGTGGAGACTTTGGGTGAAGGTGAGGCTTGGGTTGTCAAAAGTGTCGGCAATGGTGTAGTGAGGAGTCATGATTTCCCTTTCAGAAAAGTTCTTCATGAAGTGTTGAAGATCTCTAGGGGAGGAGAAGAACCTTGAAAAATCAAGGGGGTTATGGGCTTGAGCAGTAGAGGACCTAGCTCTCTTGACATTTCTTGAGGTAGACATGGTTGGAAAAAGGCAAAGAGGAAGATGAAGAGAGATGAGTGGTAGAGAGTTTTTGAGAGGTTTGAGAGGAAGGAGGTAGTGTGAGATGAGAAGGTGAATGAAGGGGTATTTATAGTTGAAAATTAGGTTTAGGAAGGAGGAAAGAGAGTTTAGAAAGGAGTGAAGTGAGTTAAGAGAGGGAGTTGTTCAAGTGAGCCTAGGAAATTGGAGTTTTGACTCATCAGAATGCGTGATAATCGATTACGAGACAGCTAGTAATCGATTAGATCAATGTTTCTGGGGAATTTCAAACGTTTCAAACAGGGGGTAATCGATTAGAGGCTTAGGGTAATCGATTAGTTTAGAAACAGAATCGTCCTAATCGATTGGAGCAATGTGGTAATCGATTATGAAGAAGAGGAAACGTTTTGAACCTGAAATAGAAGCTTTGTAATCGATTGTGGATTAGTGATAATCGATTACCTTAGAAACAGAATGGTTGTAATCGATTATATGTAGGTGCTAATCGATTATCTTAGAAACAGAATGATAGTAATCAATTGTGAGTAGCCATGTAACCGATTATTGAGTCAAAAACTTCAAATTTTACATACAGCAAAGTTCCAATCATGAAATGTGATATATACCATGCATCATGCCATTCAACATAGTTCTTATCAAGATATCCTATCATTCAAACACAACTAGACATATCAAGAATGCCTAACTCTCTTCTTATGTGAATGAATTGTTCTCTAGCCAAGGGTTTTGTGAAAATATCAGCTAGTTGCCTAGAAGTTTCTACATGTTCAAGTACACAATCCCCTTTTAACACATGATCTCTAATAAAGTGATGCCTAATCTCAATGTGTTTGGTCCTAGAGTGCATTACTGGATTCTTGGAGATGTTAATGGCACTAGTATTATCGCATTTAAGAGGCACATGGTTTAATACAATTCCAAAATCTAGAAGTTGTTGTCTCATCCAAAGGATTTGAGCACAACAACTGCCAGCTGCAACATATTCTACCTCAGTTGTTGATAGCGCAACACTTACTTGTTTCTTGCTATGCCAAGAAACAAGAGAACTACCAAGCAAGTGACATGTTCCGCTAGTACTTTTCCTATCAAGCTTACATCCTGCGAAGTCCGAATCAGAGTAACCAACTAAAGTACATTCAGCCCCTTTGGGGTACCATAAACCAACATCTTGAGTCCCAACTAGATATTTCATTATCCTTTTTACTGCAGTGAGATGAGATTCCTTAGGACAAGCTTGGTATCTAGCACACATACACACAGCAAACATGATATCCGGTCTACTAGCGGTTAAGTAAAGTAAGGATCCTATCATACCTCTATATTTTGTGAGTTCAACATCCTTACCTTTCTCATCCTTGTCCAAATAGCATGAAGTGCCCATGGGTGTGGCTATATCATTTGCTTTATCCATATTGAATTTTCTGAGTAGTTCTTTGCAGTATTTAGATTGGTTTATGAATGTGCCTTCATTGGTTTGCTTGATTTGTAGTCCAAGGAAGAAAGTGAGTTCCCCCATCATGGACATTTCAAATTCTTCCTGCATAAGCTTGGCAAACTCCTTGCACATTGAATCATTAGTGGCACCAAAAATTATATCATCAACATAAATTTGTACCAATAGTATGTTATTCTTTTTGTGCTTTATGAATAGGGTTGTATCAACCTTCCCTCTTTCAAAATGATTTTCTAAAAGAAATTTGCTTAACCTTTCGTACCAAGCTCTTGGAGCTTGTTTCAAACCATACAAGGCTTTCTTTAATTTGAAAACATGATTTGGAAATTGATGGTTTTCAAAACCTGGAGGTTGATCAACGTATACTTCCTCTTGAATGTATCCATTCAAGAAAGCACTTTTAACATCCATTTGGTACAATTTGAAATCCCTACAACATGCGAAGGCTAATAGTAGTCTAATTGCTTCTAATCTAGCTACGGGTGCATACATCTCTTCATAGTCAATGCCTTCTTCTTGATTATATCCTTTAGCTACTAGTCTAGCTTTGTTTCTAGTAATTATGCCATTTTCATCCATTTTATTTCTAAAAACCCATTTGGTTCTTATTATTTGGTGATCATTGGGTCTTGGCACAAGCTCCCAAACTTCATTTCTTTCAAATTGATTTAGCTCTTCTTGCATGGCCAACATCCAATGTTCATCAATAATAGCCTCATCTATGTTCTTGGGTTCTATTTGTGATACAAATGCTAGGTGATTACAAGTATTTCTAATAGCATTTCTAGTACTTACACCTTGAGTCATTTCACCTATGACTTTGTCTAAGGGATGATCCTTCAAAGTTACCCATTCTTGTTGTCTCTCAAGTTGTGCTGCACCTCCATCATTGTTGACTTCTTCTTCTTTGTCTTGCAAGTTTATTTCTTGAAAAGTACCTACAAGATCATCAACATCTTCCTTTCTCGGAGGGTTATGGCTATTTTCATCAAATTTGACATGAATAGATTCCTCAATGGTATTTGTTTGTTTGTTGAAAATTCTATAAGATTTACTTGATTGAGAATATCCTAGGAATATTGCCTCATCAGATTTTGCATCAAACTTTCCTAGATTATCCTTTCCATTGTTGAGCACAAAACATTTACATCCAAAAATATGAAAGTATGCAATGTTGGGTTTTCTACCCTTGTAAAGCTCATAGGGGGTTTTCTTTAAAATAGGCCTTATCAAACATCTATTCATAACATAACACGCGGTGTTTACCGCATCGGCCCAAAAATGTTTTGCAATATTGTTTTCATTTAGCATGGTTCTAGCAAGCTCCACTAAAGATCTATTCTTTCTTTCAACTACTCCATTTTGTTGTGGAGTTCTAGGAGCTGAAAAGTTGTGATTAATACCATGTTTTTTGCAAAACTTTTCAAAAGATTGATTTTCAAATTCTCCCCCATGATCGGTTCTAATGGATGCAATTTTTGAATTTTGCTCATTTTGGATAATCTTTGCAAGTTTCTTGAATGCATGATATGCTTCATTTTTATGAGCAAGAAACAGTGTCCACGTATATCTTGAATAGTCATCTACTATAACTAGACCATAGTAATTACCTCCAAAGCTTTTGATTTTGGATGGTCCAAATAAGTCCATGTGCAAAAGTTGTAAAGGCCTTTGAGTAGAAACAATGTTTTTGGATTGAAAAGATGCCTTTACTTGTTTTCCCTTTTGACATGCATCACAAAATCTATTTTCAAATTTAAGCTTTGGTAGACCAATTACTAAATCTTTAGAAACAAGTTTGTTCAAGTGGTCTACATGTATATGAGCTATTCTTCTATGCCATAGCCATGTTTCATCTTCTTTTGAAATAAAGCATTGTTCATCATTTGTAGACAAACTATCCATATCAATCATGTAAATATTATCAATTCTTTGGCCTACAAACTTAATTTCCTTATTAGTCTTATGCTCAATTATGCAACAATTTGATTCAAATAACACTCTATATCCTTTGTCACATAATTGACTTATGCTAAGTAGATTATGTTTGAGGCCTTCAACATACAATACGTCACTTATGGAGGTGGAAGAATTCTTACCTATATTTCCAATGCCTAGGATTCTTCGTTTAGTGTTGTCTCCGTAGGTGACACTTCCTTTCCTTTTGGGAGTGAATGATGTAAATTTGGTTATGTCTCCCGTCATATGCTTTGAACACCCGCTATCCAAATACCAATGGGTGTTGCTTGCCTTGAAGCATACCTACAAAACAAAATCATTTTAGAGAACTAGGTACCTATTTTATGTTGGGTCCTTTAAGGTTAGCTTGTGGAGATGTTCCTTTGGGAACCCACACCTTTCTTAAGACCTTTGGTCCTAGTTTCCTAACACTACACTTATAAGCACTATGTCCTTTGGTACCACAATGATTGCATTTCATAAAAGGTGAGGAGGATTTGCTTGGTGGTGCAAAGAAACTTTTATAGTGTTTCTCCATTTTATGGTCACTATGTTCTTGGTCATATCTTAAACCGGTTTTACTAAACATGCATTTTTGTTGCCCAAGTAGGATATTCAAATTGTCTCTTCCATTTGTGAATTTCTCAAGTGTCCTATTTAGGTCTTCAATCTTGGTTTCTAATACAATGCACCTTTTTGCAAAATCACATGGTTTATCCTTAGAGCATATTTGAACTTTCTCTAGTTCTTCTTTTAAGCTCTCATTTTCTTTACATACTTCCATGAGATGCAATTCAAGGGTATCACTAGTTTTCCTAGATGCTTTGAGTTTACTAGAGATTTTTGTAAATTTATCATATAATTCTTCAAATGCATCTAACAGCTCATTTTTATCTAAGTCAAGAAGATTTACCTCATTATCTTCTTCTTGATGATTTGCCATTAAGCAAAGATTGGCTTGCTCATCTTCCGAGTCATTGGAGCTGCTCACATCGTTCTCATCCCAAGCAATATAGGCTCTTCTTCTTCTTTGTTTGTCCTTGCCCTTCTTTTTGAGGTTTGGACAATCGGCTTTGAAGTGCCCTTCCTTGCCACATTCAAAACAACTTGGTGAAGAGGAAGTTTCATTAGAGGTAGGTTTCTTACCTTGGGGCTTAAAGTTCTTTTGGAACTTTTTGTTCTTCATGAATCTTCCAAACCTTTTTACGAATAGCCCAAACTCTTCTTCTTCATCTAAGTCACTGCATGATTCTTCCTCATGCATGGAGGTGGCTTTGAGGGCTAGCCCTTTCTTCTTGGTGGATTTCTCCTCTTCCTCGGCTAGCTTCAATGCTTTAAGTTCTTGCTCTTGTTCTTGCAATTTTCCAAAGAGTGTTGCAAGAGACATTTCATTGATGCTAGGAGATTGTTTTATTGCTGTGACAAGAGGTTGCCATTCCCTGCTAAGACTTTTCAAAATTTTGTGCACAAGCTCTTTGTTAGTATATACTTTGCCAAGAGTAATAAGATGTGTAAACCTTTTCTGCATATCTACAATAGATTCTCCTGAATTTATCCTAAAGCATTCATATTGGCTAGTCAAGGTACTAATTTTGGAGTCCTTTACATCATTAGTACCTTCATGGGTTACTTGAAGAGTATCCCACATTTCTTTAGCAGTTTGGCATGTCATTATCCTAAAAAATTCATCTTGACCTAAAGACATAGTAATGAGATTTTTGGCCTTGTAGCCATATTGGACTTTCTTTTCTTCCTCGCTTGTCCATTCATCTATAGGTTTTTCAACATTCTTGCTATCTATAGTATGCATTGGTATATAAGGACCATTTTCAATGGTATTCCATATTCTCAAGTCAATAGATTGAATGAAGATTTTCATTCTCTCTTTCCAAAAGGCATACCCTTCCCCATTGAAAGCGGGAGGTCTATTTATCGCACCACCCTCGGGAAAAACATTTTGAGAACTTGAGGCCATTTAATCTCTTGAAGCTGTTAAGCTTGATCTACCAAGAGTCAAGCTCTGATACCACTTGTTGTTCAAGTGGCCTCAATACTCAAGAGGGGGGGTGAATTGAGTTTTAAAACTTTTGATTGGAATACCTTTGAAATTGATTTTTATAACCAAGATTGTGAGATTATGCAAGTGAAATAGAATGGAGGATAACAAGCAATGCACTACAATGAGAAATATTGCTGAAGCAATTTATCAAACACTTGGTGTGCAATATTAGAGGTATAACAAATTAAGCAAGTTCAAGTGAGCTCTTCTCAACCAATCAATACCAATTAACAAATATGCAGTAAATGAAAGTAAAAGAGTAAGGAAGAGAAGCTTGCAAACCGATATAACGAGTTCCACCCAATCCGGTGTACGTCTCGCCTCTAAGCAACCCACTTAGAGGATTTTCCACTATTGTAGACTAGAGATACAACTTTGAGCAATTGCAGCTTCCTAGTGTCCCACACTCAAGAACCCAATCCTCACAAGTATAAGGGCAACCCACCCAATCTCTCAATCTCACAATATCCCAAAGATTGAATCCTCAACCTTTGTAACCACTCAACCTAGAGTGAACAACCACTCAACCTAGAGTGAATATCTTGTGTTTGGAGTTTATGTTTACAATCAATATACTCTCTTAATAGAGCAGATATACAAATGAAAAGCTCTCCCAAATTATAATCTCTCAAGATGAGAGGATATACAAGTGAAAGTACAATATGCAAGAAATAGGCTTACAAAGCACAAAATAGAGCTATGAATTGTTGCTTATTAGTTGTGTCTTTGTGCTTGTCTTCCTCTTCAATTTATAGAGCCAAGATAGCTGTTGAGGAGTGCCCTAGTCCATCATAGCCGTTGCAGTTAGTGGACATTTGAAGAATGGTGGAGACATGACCTGGTTTCCCACTTAAATCTGTTTTTCCACTAGCGTAATCGATTACATCCTCGCGTTGTAATCGATTAGCTTCAAGTCAGAGAGTCACTAATCGATTATTTCATTTCCTCTAATCGATTAGCATCTGTACCTGATGCATTTAATTTGTTTTCGCAGCATCCTAATCGATTAGCATGTCTTGCAATCGATTACCTTAAATCCAGTGACTCACTAATCGATTATATGGTTCCCTTAATCGATTAGCTTTCATACTTGATGCATTTTGTCCCATTTCTGATTGTTGTAATCGATTAGTCTCTGGTGTATAATCGATTACCTTAATTCCAGTGAGTACCTAATCGATTGTTCAGCTCCCTAATCGATTAGCTTTCATACCTGATGCAATTTCTTCCAAAACAGAAAGCTCCTAATCGATTAGCATCTATGGCCTAATCGATTAGCTTCGCTGTTACTTCAATTCTGATTTCATGTCTTTGTTTTTGCATCGGTTTCTTCAAGAGTGCTTGTCATTATCAAAATCTTTGCACATCTTTGGACCTGTTAACATATTCAAACACAGCAGTGATTTAAAGCGTTCCCATGCCTCACAAAAAGGTTCATCTTGGCCTTGTCTAAATATTGTAATATCTGATTTGGCCTTGATGAATCTAGATGGAGGAAAGAACCTTTGTAGAAATTTTTCTTCAACTATGTTCCAGCTATTTAAACTTTGATTTGGATGAGATTGTAACCATTCCTTTGCTTTTCCTGCTAAAGAGAAAGGAAATAGTCTTAAATATGCAGCATCAATAACATCTTGGTTAAATCCCATGGTTCCAACCAATTCATAGAATGTGGCTAAGTGAGTATACGGATCTTCACTTGACATTCCAGTAAATTGGTGTAAACTAATCAAACTAAGAAATGCTGGTTTCATTTCTATTGCTCTGACAGTGTTTGGAACTGCAATGCTTGAGAAATGTCTTGGCCCTTGTTGTAAAGCATAGTCTCCAAGTGTTCTCCTTGGTGGGTTTTGATTGTTGCTGTTGACATCCATTGTATCAGAGGAAGTTTGTCCTACGTGGAAGTTCTGCTTGGCTTTCTTGATTTTCTTGAGGAACCTGTCTATCTCTGGATCAAATGCAAGTTGTTCTTTTGTACCCTGTCCTCTCAAGATCATAAATCAAGTACTCAAAGTAGCAAGGTTACTAAAAAAAATAAAAACAAAATTGAAAACAAATTTATTTACACTGTCTTGTCAATTCAATGCTAAAATATTCAAACTTAAATCACCTCCCCGGCTGCGGCGCCAAAACTTGATGGATGTGTTTTGATATTTTGGAATGAAGAGTTCAAATGAAAGAGAATCAAGTTTGTATAATATGAACTCAATGTAGTGGATGTGCCAAGTTTAAACACAGAAGTTGTAATATAGTATAGTTGTCGTTCCACTGAGGAGGTGTTAGAATGAAGATCTTAGTTTTGAATTGATTTGGCAGAATGTTTTGGTTTTTGTTTTGTTTTGAATGATGTTGAATGAGAAAGTGAATAAATAACAAAGAGTGAAATTCTGCAAAAGATGACAGTAAATGGTGTTGGAAAAATCAGTTTTGTAAAACAGGGATTGGCTTCATCACATCTTCACCTTCTGTAAGCTGCATAAGTTTTTATATAAGTAAATCAAAAAGATAATTTCTACGTCATAATCAAAGTCATTTGTATCGATCCCTCAACTACAAAATTCATAAGAATGATTTCAAACCGCTGATCCCTCAGTCACTTTGAAATCATCCCAGCATTATCGATCGATTGTTTTGACGTTTATTGCGTTAGACGCCATCCCTGGCTACCTACTCACAACAAGTATTTCTTTCAGATCTGCTTTCAAAAGTCACTTCCCAGCATACTTGAGAAAACTTAAAACAAGAAAATAGTGATCAAGTACTTTCAGGCATTAAACGCAGAAGGAAATACAGAAACTTATCAAATCTCATTACTAAATAAAAACTTACAACAGCATTACTTCAGTGTTGAATGGATTACAGCCAATCCCATAAGAAAGTTTAGTTACTCATGCTTTGCATTTTCACCCTCAAAATATAAATACAAAATATAATGGAAAAGGTTGGATTATGAAGGAAATACAGGGGATTACAGGGATGATGGATGTCTGCAGCTTGATTTATAGGAGTTAAGGTTCAGCTTCCCTTTCCCACTTGCGTAGAACCCATGCAGCATCTTTCAGAGACTTGTAGAAACACAAGAAAGTGGGTGAGTTGGCATCGCACCATTGGTGAATATTAAATTAGAAATCCCATACTGCATGAGTCACGCTTGAGCTTAGTGGTCACGCTCAAGCGTGAAGGGTACTGGTGTTCACTGGTTGTCTCGCGCTCGAGCTTCCTTAACCAAGCTTAAGCGTGGTTCTTCTGTTTAGCATATGCTTGATCCATGCTTACTTCACGCTCAGGCGCACTCGGGTTCACGCTTGAGCGCCTCCTTGTCTCGTTCAAGCGTGAGACATTTCCTGATACTCTTTCATCTTCGCCCAAGCTAAATCTGTCATGCTTAAGCGAGCTCTTCTATCTCAACAGATATATTCCACGCTCAAGCCACGCTCAAGCGGGGTCGAGTTCACGCCCAAGCGGCTCCTTCCCACGCTTGAGCGTGAGATGATCCTGATGCTGTTCCTCTTTCAATTGAGTCACGCTTGAGCTCCATATAGTCACGCTTGAGCGCCAGTCATGCATGGAGTCACGCTTGAGCGAGCTCGGGCTCACGCTCAAGCGTGAGAGGCTGTTGGTGTGTTCTTCATTATTTCGCTTGGGCGCATGGGCAGCGTAAGCTTTTGTTTCTTCCACGCTCAAGCGTGTAGTGTACCACGCTCAAGCGTCCTTGGTTGATGCTCTGGTGTTTCTTTGTTTCTTCAAGGCTTTTGACAATTTCTTTACTGATTTTTACATTTCAAGCTTCTTTTCTTAATACTTTCTTTATAATCAAAATCATGCTCAATTATTTATCAGTTTAGTTAAGTTATTCAGAAAATGGGTCTAATTGAGTCATGAATTTAACCATAAAATAAGCATTTATCATAGGGCCATCCAACACCATTCTAAATCATCACATAGCATCCCATTCTCTTCATTTCTCTCTTGTGCTCGACTTTGAGTACTTCTTTTGTGAGTTGTAGTTCTAGAATAGTTTTCCAGATACTTGAGTGTGTTTTGGTGTATTGTGATCGTTGTATCGTGAAGTTCCCATCGTCTTCATAATGTCAAACTCTGTAAGTGTTGTTTTTACTTTCACCATGTGTAACTAATTTGTTTATGTTGAAATTGGTGAACTAATCTATTGAGTATAATGTTGTGAATTCGACCTCTGCATGTTTATGATTCAAGTCCATGTTAGTATTTCAACATTTTATTAATATGAACGTCAAACGGGAGAATGATTTTCATGTGTTTTGAAACTTGTTTTATTAGTATGAATGTCAAACGGGAGAATGATTATTCATGCCATATTGAAACTTGTTTTGATGAAAGTAAAAGTTGGAATACCCTTGGTATCTCAATTCTATAGGGGTTGTTAACCATTGTTGCCATAAGGCCAGGTCTTAATGCAAGTTTTTACTGAGAAAGCTCACGAGGGATCGGACTTTACGGTGAATTCTTCGAATTTATATCACGAGGGATCGGTTATAATGATTTTAAGCTGCAATGACATGAAACTTGATGATTAAATATGCATGTCTTGAGTTCCTCATTGTTATTCTAGATTAGGGATCCAATTTCCAACATAATTTGTTTATCTGTGTTATCTCAAGTATCTTACCTATTCTAGATTGAAACTTAACTTTTTAGATAGATTTTATTTTTTTTTTATCTTATGAACCACTCAATCATGCTATCCTTTGAATATTGTATAAATTGTATATAAATCATTCTTTTGTCTATAACTTTCTTCACATTTACCATAGTAAATAGAAAATTACTGTTGTTATTAGACTTTCAATCCCAGTGGAACGATATCTAAATTTTGAAAACTACAAACGATTGGTGCGCTTGCCAATTAACAACCCGGTGGTGGAAACGAACTGTTGAGACGCTATCGCTGGGTTAAGAGTCCTCTGGACTCTTTCTTTCTTTTCTTCCATCTTTTTCAAATTTTTTCAATAAAATTTTTTTCTTGTGGTGTTTTGCACCTTCTTCTTTGCTGATTTTTCACTTTTCTTTTGCTTTTGTTGTTCTTCCTTATTATTTCTTTTCTTTTCTTTTTTTCAAAACCCTCATCTATAATTAAGGTCAGAGTGTATCCTTTAATTGCTGTTAGGCACACTCTTCATCCCCAAACTTAGAACTTGCTAGTCCCTAGCAATAAGTTAAGACTTAGCAATTCATTAGTGGTACATCCAGGGATAATTCACTTGGTTTTTGTTAGATACATAGGCTTGTAAAGTTAGGTATATAATCAGAATAAAAGGGTCTCAGGCTCAAACATAATTATTGGGTCAAAGGATAATTAATAATATTAAGGATGGCTAAATGTGGCCCTGGCTAATTAACAAAGAAGGCCTTCATCATTTCCAATTGGCAAACATATCATCATTTAGCAAGCACTGAAGCAAATTCTGTCTCACTAACTAAGAATGCAGGCACATTCGGAAAAGAAATAATAAAGGCTCAAAAGCTAATAAATTATAGGCAATCAGCCAATCATGTCCCCAAACTTAATGTGAGATTATAAACTCAGATTGCTAACTAGCACGGTGAGTATACAAATAATACAGGATTGAAAACAGTTATGGACAGGGATCATGAATCAAGCAATACGAATCAATTAATTTATCCAATTGATGAGTGAGAATCAACAAGATTTAAATTATTAAGATGGGTTCTAAATTAAACACAGTTAACACATTTCCTCAAAGTAATGAGATGAGAGGATAAATTACTTCCCTTTTTTTACCTATATGGCAGTGATTGGTTGAGTGATTGTTGCAGGAATCAATACAAGTCAGAAAAGAAATAACAACAAACACTTAACATGGAAGTAAAATTTCATTACAGCAGAAAGGAAATACATTGTTTAGGAAAAGAAAACATTAAAAGAAAGTTATTACAACGCAGAATTAACTTAACAGAAATATAAGCAAAGTAAATATCAATCATCCTCTTCTTCACTTTCTTTATCCATAGGCTCATCATTGTCTTGCTCAGGATGGGGTTGAAATTCAGTTTCTAAAGGTGTGTCATCAGGGGGAACTGTGAACCCAATGGAAGCCAACCATAAATCTCTGTCAGGTGGAACTCCCATTTCTTCAATGTGGTCCATATTCAGTGCAGTGGCAATCTTCCTCAGCATCAGATCATGGTTCATGACCAGATCATAGGTTCCTAGTTGCATCTTCTTCATAACCTGAAGTTCTTGCATTACCATGGACATATCATAAGAAGTACCTGCTCCTGTTGGGGGTGGTGGTACAAAAGGTGTTGGTTTGGGTTGTCTGGGACGCTTTGACTCTTAAGGCATAAAATGGTCAATGTGGTCTATCACCCAGTACTTATCCATAATCCTTTCAGGCTTCACCTTTGTCAATTCTTCATAGTTCAACCTAGCCTGATTCTTTTACGCCAACAAAGTGATAACAGAGCAATATGGCAGTTGAAGATTCTTTTCAATGGCTTTCATCATCTCCTCAAGTATTAACTCACCCAGGTTAACATACAGGCCTTTCATTAAACAGTAAATCAACACCAATCTCTTAATGGCAATCTCAGTAGCATGAGCCACAGGTTGCAGGGATGAAAGGACATAGTGACACCATAAGAGGGGAAGATGATTCAAACAACTCTTTCTGACACTTTTTGGTGCACCATTCACTTTTGTTATATATGTAGCTCCTTGTTCACAACATTCTTCTAAAATTTCTTTCCTAAGATTTTCATTTTTAGCCCTATGAAAGATATCTACTTTCCAAGTGTAGTGACATCCTTCCTCATCCAATATAGGTACTTTCAACAGCTTATTCAATATATGACCAGATAGAGGAATGGTGACTCCTCTCAAGAAGGAAGAAAAAGGAAATTTATCTTCAATAGAATTGGCCCTTAGATTGGCATAAAATTCCCTAGTAAGTTCCTGGTAACCATTCCCTAAATTCTCATTAAAAAATTGCCACCCCCTTTCAAGCATGGCAACTTTTACAGTATAATCAGAACAATTTCTTCCTCCCGGACTAAAGCTCTATCCCTTATTACTCCCCTATGTTTGAACTTATTCTCATAAGCTTGGGCAGCCTTGGAATCTCTAAACCTATACCCATCAAAACCCTCAACTGTCTGAGACTTCTTTTTTTCCTCAAGGCTTTTACTCCTCTCGGTTGATAGAGAATCAGGGATACTGATAGTAACCACTCTGTTTCCTTTCTCTTTTGGGGTTTTCTTCATGCTTTCCTTTTCAATAATTTTTTTAGGTTTTCTAAAAAGTCTTTGTGATATTTTGATCATTTTGAGTGTTAACGATGTTATTTATAAAGCCTAAATGGATACAAATGCACAAACAACACAACCACAACAAAATAAAAATGTGAGATGAAAAGATATGATGAATGCAGAAGATTTGAACTTAAAACACTGTAATAAAAAAAATTCTAACTATGAAATGAAATTAAGAAATAAAAAGATGGTACCTTTCAAAAGAATCCAGAAATTGTGCCTTTTCTTCTTCAAAACCCCCAGGTTCCAACGTAAAGAGTTAAGGTTTGTACGCTGAAAGGGTTTTATACTACTGAACCCATTACACGAGGTACGTGTAGTTACGCTGAAATGTTGGCGTATAAACGCCCATTTAAATAATAACAGGTGGTAACAGGTATGAATCACGCTCCAAGCGTACCCTTCTTCGCTTAAGCAAAGAGGAAATACCATGTGGTGCACTCAAGTGCAGAGTGAGTCAAGCTCAAGCGACAAACTTGAAACAATTAACGTTCAACTGAGCACGCTCAGGTGAGGCAATTGCATGCTCAAGCGTGAGAATCAGTGACTTGCAAGAGATCTCACGCTCAAGCGTGAGTAATGTACGCTTAAGCGTGCAATGCATAACATGTACCCGTTTGGTGCAGGCTCATTCTCGCTTAAGCTTGCTATTGTTTTGCTTAAGCGCAATGCACAACAGAGCCATGCACATCACGATCACGCTTAAGTGTGATGCTCCTAGCGCAAGCGTGAAAGTTTTCTATCAGGCACCAGGGATCACACTTAGAGCGTGTAGAATTACGCTCAAGCGTGCAAAGAAAACAGAGCCACTCGCTTAAGCTCACATGATTACGCTTGAACGAGGAGAAAGGACCATGGTAATTCCATCTTATATGAAATTTGCTTCAGCGAATGGTGATTCGCTTAAGCGAAATAAGAGAAATAAGTGCAACTTGTCTAAGCGCCAGTAGACTCGCTTAAGTGGACAGAGGTATCGCTTAAGCGCATTATACCATGCTTAAGCGTGGCAAGTTGTCTAGACCAGGAATAATTCACGCATCAGCGTAAGAGAATCACGCTCGAGCGCCATATGCTTTAAGACAACACGCTTAAAGCATGAAAGAACTATACTTCAGTGCAAGGATCAGAATAAAGGGTCACGCTCAAGCGCAGACCCGAGCTCGCACAAGCGCGAGGCTTATACAAGGTCACGCTCAAGCGTAAAATAACACACTTAAGCGAATAGGCACTTAGCTTACAATCACCCTTGAACGCATCAAAGCTCGCTCAAGCGTCAGGGGTACCTGATTCTAATTCTAGCTAATGGATTTACATGTAGGTACACTGGGAATTGAGCGTATGAACGCTCAAACTTTACTCAAATTTTACAAGATTATTCACATCTTGATTAAAATTTTTAGTTTTCTTTTATTGTTTCCAACACAAAACATAAAATGCAACAATCAAAATGTAGGGTTGCCTCCCTCAAGCGCTTATTTAAGGTCACTAGCTTGACCTTTGACACCTAAGAAGATGCCTCTAAAAGCATGGAGGATTTCTGCCTATCAAACTCTCCTCCAAAGTAGAGTTTGAGTCTTTGGCCATTCACTTTAAAAGTTCTACCTATGGCTAGTTGTGAACACCTACATCGGTCCGGCCATGTCCAAAGCCAAAGACACCGCCTTCAGTTAACACCGGCCCAAGCCACAAGGTGATACCGTCCTATGTCAAATCTGGTGTCAAGATATAAATAGCAATACGGGACACCGTCTCACATCAAATCGGTCCGGTGCCATAAAAAGGGACCCTTCAAAGGTAATTCGGTCAAGGCATTAACCGGTGTGGTATACTTTTGTCTGAAGTAGAGGTCTCATTATTCGGTGTCAAAACAATGATCCTTGAGACACCGTCTGCCTAGTCCAGCTGCCCATGCCATGACCTGCAAGCACACTACAAGATTCGATCCTGAAATCCAGGAAATGGCAGACAGGGAGTAAGAGATAAAAACTATAAAAAATTCCTCCACCTGCCACTGTTCCCCACAACTGCTAGTGGCTAGGTTGTCCCTCCACTACACGCATGGGTTGAGTGGAAGCCTGAGCTGTCCAAGCACTCAGCATGTAGGAGAGGCTCCAGGAAGCCTCTATAAATACCTCAATTGAAGAGGTCCAAGGGTCGGCACCTTAAATCCCTGAATCCTAAGAAATTGCTTCGGTGTTCAAAACCCAAAGTCCTTTAGAGAGTTACCCTAACTCTTGGTTCTTTGAGTCTCTCAAGGAAAAGAACTGGCCCTAAGGTTCTGAATCTAGTCACTAGGATACTGGCCCTTACCCTGCTTGAAGTAAGTTCTCCCCTGCTGCCTAGATTCCGTCCAGAACCCCATAAAAGCTTATTTCAATCCCGCACCGGTTTCCCATTGCTTTACCCCGGTTCCCCACTGAACCCTATACCGTCTCTCCACTAAGCTCCATACTGGCTCTCGCAGCTGTTCAGTCCTCTTATCATTTCTACTGCTGCTGTTCTAGCCCACACCAGCTCGTACACGAGGATCGGCTGTTTTCAGCATCTACACCATACCGGTTACAATCCTCTCCACTTTTATCCCTCTTTTAGTTCATTTTATTAGTTAGTCTTACACTGTTTGTTCTTTTGCCAAGTCTATCATTTTGTTAAATCTATTCGCTTGGTTAAATTTGTTCTGTTGTTAAAATCCTCTTTTATCCTTTCTCATAATAATAATAATAATAAAAACAAGTATTTTTTCATGTTCATTTTGATCAATGTAAAAGTCGTTTTAGCCAGTGTCATACGGAAGTACTTCTGCCTACGCTATTCCTAAACCCCATACACGTGCGGAGAACTCCACCTTGTATGCACCTTTCCATGAATTTCACCCGTCACTAAGTCTCTAGCTTCATCTAAAACACCCCTCATCAAGAACTACGTAACCCTGATTTCTCGAAAGCTTGAGAATACGTAGAAGCAGGACTTAACTCTTGTCGGGCCCATTTCTCTTCCATTCCATCCAGCAACATCTTGTTGATCTTCTCCCTTTTCCATGGTCATCATCACTCTTCTTGAAAATCAAGTTAATTTGGATGCGACGTCCTGTTAACTCCTTCCACTGTTTGACCCTGCATCTAGATGGAGAATGACTAATTTGGATGAGATGTCCTATTAGCATTCTCTCCCTTTCCATACGTACTTCCATCAAAAGCTTGGATTAACTTGGACGGGACGTCTTGTTAACCCCTCCTCTTTTCTTTCCCGACCTGTTAGCCTGTCGAAAGGATGACTAATTTAGACGAAACGTCTTGTTAGCTTTCTTTCCTTATTTTCCCATTTTCCCCCATTGAAGCCAAGATTAATTTGGACAAGACGTCCTGTTAATCTTACTCCGAGCTTTTTTTATTCTGACTATCTCCTTCATTTTTAAGAAAAAAAGAAATAAAAACAATTTTAAGGCTATTCATGATGCGTATTTTCAACTTTGGTACTTTCTTAACAGGCGATGTGGGGTGCTAATACCTTCCCCACTCGTAACCGACTCCCAAACTAGAATCTCACCTTTTTAACCAGTGCTTTGTTAAAGTTTTTTTCCAATGTTTTTCCTATGGATAAAAATGTTGGTGGCGACTCCCTGTTCTGAGTTATTTCATTTTCGAGGGTCGGCCGCGCCGCCACGATCCCGGTCGCGACAGATGGTGACTCCGCTGGGGACTACTTGAGAGTCAGGCCATTTAGGTTAAAAGTGCATGTTTTTCTTATATAGCCTTTTGTTTGTTTTAATTTCTTCTTTTGTTTTATCTTTGTTGATAACTGTATATGCTTGCTTTTAATTCCATTTATGTTTTGTCATTTATGTACTGTTAATATTTATGCATGATTATTGAACCCTAGGGTAGATGACTCTGTGTTAGTTTTCTGTATAATTGTTGAACCCTAGGGTAGACGACTTTATTGTAGTTGTCTCGTGTTTGTTCACTGTGCAGGATGGGGTAAGGTATAGGTATTGAATGCCCTGTCACACACTACACTCATATTTTTGCACACACTTATGAGTGGCACCCTATACCCGGGCCCCAAATGAAACTTAAGTTAGGAAGGGTTGGTAGCGGTGTCGTTTGGGATGTACTTCCCATCCGGCGATCGTAAGAACCCTAACTAGAGTTCGCATCATGAATAGGATCTTGGCTCTGGTAACCTTTTAGAAGTCTAGTGCAGGCCGCCTAATGTGAAAGGTCACTCTTAGACAAGCCCTAGGGTCCAAAAAAGACTCTCAAAAAAACCTAGTCTAGGCAACGAAAGGGCAGACTTTACATTACCTTACGCCATTCTTGCTTTCCCTTTTTATCCAAACGAATGAGCCACCTACCCATCAAAAGATTACTTGGTTTTAAAAAAAAAATAACTTGATTTTTTTGAAAAAGACCAGAAATCTTTTAATGGGTTGATGGTTCCATTCTTCGTGTACTTCTGAGGTTTGGATCATAGATTTTCCCAGTCGTCGAGACAAAAATAAAAAGAAAAGAATAATTTCGTTTCCCTTCAAATGAGGCATTTATGACGATTGGAAAATCTAGGACCCACATGACTTTAGTTTGGCATGAGTTTTGCCGACCGCTACTTCCTAAAGTGAAAATGCTTTTCAGTAAATCAGTAAGGAAGTAGCAGTTTGCCAAAACATGGATGTAACTAATTCCTTTTTCTTTGTTTTTGCAGGAAGCTATTCAGGATTTAGCGCACGCCTCTGAGCAAGTATGGAAATTAACATAGGACAAGAAAATTGTGGTACATATGTGACAGAATTAAGGAAAATACTTCATGTTAAGGCCAAGAAGGTTGATACTGGTAGTCTACAGGCAATGGGGAGAAAATTAAACCTAACTCAAAAGATGGCCTTTGCAAGAAAATATGGAAAGATTTTAAAGCTATTGGAGGTTGAAGTACAAACTGAGGCTATCACAACCTTGGCGCAGTTCTACGACCCACCTCTCAGATGTTTTACATTTAGAGACTTTTAGTTGGCCCCGTCCATAGAGGAGTTTGAACAAATATTGGGGATGCCTTTGGGGGGACAAATTCCCTATCGCCATCTCGACCATCATGCAACCGTCACCTCAGTCGCCCGTGTTTTGAGAATTCGTCCTAAGATATTAAGGAATGTGCAGATGAATAGAAACCAAATTCCTAGGTTCACTCGAGAATTTCTTGAAAAACACATGCATATCTTGGTGGATAAAGAAGAATGGGAGGTTTTCATGGACACTTTAACCCTTACTATCTACGGGGTTGTCTTATTCCCTAATCTGGAGAACTACATGGATTATGATGCCATCACCGTATTCCTGGCTTGCAAACACAGGCTGGAGAATCCCGTCACAGCCGTATTGGCCAATGTGTACTACACTATGGATTTCTGCCATACGCAAGGGGGGAAAAGAATTGTCTGCTGTCTACCTGTTCTGTATGTATGGTTCACGTCTTATGCTTTCCATCAAATTTGCAAGGCCGAATATCCTATTTCTGATTTAAAACTGTGTCAATTGGCAATAAAAAATGGACACGAATGGGCCAATAATCTTATAGGGCTCACAGCTGAGAGAGTCAGATGGTATCCCCAATGGTTAGAAGTTGAGTCAATCATCTACCGTTGTGGAAGTTATCCTAATGTTCCTCTCATTAGCACACAAGGGTGTATCAACTATAATCCTGTTATAGCCAAACGTCAGTTGGCTTATCCTTTGCTTGGGCCACCAGATGAAGGGTTGCTCACTCCTCTCATTTTGTACTATGCGAAAGGGGAACTATATGTCTACTGTTCGGGATATAGCGAACGCATAGAAAAGAGTTTCCAAGATGGGTAAAGAGTTAGGGGCACGAAGCCATTCTGTAAGAGAAAAATATCATGAATGGGTCCTGAATAGGGTCTCCATTGTTAAATTACCCTTCAGGAGTCCCTCGTATCAATCCGCAAGCGCTCCCGCTCCACCATTTATCGTGGAAGACAAAGTAACCCAGGCTTTGAAGGCCAAGATAGAAGAGTTGACAACTAAGAATCAAAGGCTGGAAGAAGACCTACTGAAATATCAACAAGAATACACACTCCAAAAGAGGGAAAATTTAGAGAATAAGCAGGTCATGGATGAGATTCAGAAAAAATAGAAGATTGAAGAAGACTATACGGTGAAGCAAGATCAGTGTCTCCAGGCGGCCAATTCTCAACTAAAAATGAAAAGCAAGCAAAGTGACATCATTCTGGCTAAGAAGCATCTCCTAAAAGATCTGCTGATGCAATCAAAGGAAAATGAAAGGGAGGCTTTGGTGCAGAAGGAGTTGCTGCAATCCCAAGTCTATAGATTGGAGCAATAGCTTGATGAGGCAATGAGAGCCCGGGAGCAGGAGATAAATGATGAGCGAAGAAATGCCATAGATATAGAGCAACAATGTCAAGAGGCTACACATCTTTTAGAAGCTGAGTTAGCTTGACAAAATCAGATCATTCGTTCATGGATGGATCGCTTCGCCAACCTAGCCTACTTGGCCAATGGAGTTCTAGAGGATCTTCCACTACTGCTGAAACAAGCCGAAGGAATGGCTAACCCTCTCACTACTCCGAAGGAGATTTCAACATTTTTGAATTATTGTCATGAAAGAATTTGTAAAAGGAGGGCTATGATTGCCCAAGCCAAGAACGGCTAAAATGTTGTAATCAAACCTCTACGGTGACATTGTATCTTTATGGAAGTATGAAATGATAAAGTATTTTGCCTCCACAATTGCCTCATGTTAATTTCTATTTTACTGCTTTACCTAGTACTTTTGAACGTGATATTCTGAGAAATGGTCAGAGAGCATGCACTAAATCTCAAATCACCTTCCGCGTAGCATCTTTCTTCTTTTTATCGTTTCTATTAACCGTTTATTTTCTTTTCGCTAATAAATCTCCATGTTCCTTTAGACATTACGGGTAAACATCCTTACGAGACCAGGCTCATAAAGAAACTCATGGCAGAAATAGAACAAGAAAATAAGAGTTTGAGAGTTGAGCTAAGTCAACTAAAGGAACAAATGGCCGAGATGGCTAAGCTTTTGGAAAAGAGGGTCACAGAAGGGGGTTCCTCTGCCGGTGTTGAAGATGCCAGACAGCAACCACCTACTCCACGACACTCGCTGGTCCAGCTAGGGAACAGGGCCCTAATCCTACGGCACCTCCCCTTACCGTTCATATTAGAAGGCAAACCCCGCTGATACCCAGCAGCATACCTTCATAGATACGGATGGCAATGCTATCCCCTTCCCATTATATGGCTTGCCTTCGAGCTATTTTCCTCCTCTCCATACCAACCCACAAACTGACCCGAACCACCAAGATCCTCACTCTGTTCAACCAAACATACCCCCTGTCATGAATTCTATATAACCCAAGGTCAAGCACAACCCATCTAAGCCCACGTTACACAGCCTGCCTATGCGACCCAAACCACCACCCGACCATAGGTCTTTGTAGACCCAGTAAACCCTTCTTATATAGCTGCGCATGTACAACAACCTTATGGGCACATAGATCCTCGTATCACTGCTGGTCCCAAAGGCACTATAGCCATCCAAGAAGGAAGGATAGAGGTCCTTGAAAGGAGATTAAGGGCAATAGAAGGATCCGAAGGTTTTGGGTTGGGAAGTGCTGCGGAACTTTGCTTAATCCTGGACGTTATCATCCTTCCTAAATTCAAGGTGCCAAAATTCGACAAATATCAAGGGTTAACTTGTCCAAAGAATCATCTCACATGTACTGGCAAAAAATAGCATCACACGCATCCAATGACCCATTGCTTATTCATTGCTTCCAACACAGCTTGGCTGGGGCCGCCCTTACATGGTATACTCACCTCGAGTGGTCACATATACACTGTTGGAAAGACCTGGCTTATGCTTTCATGAAGCAATATAAATACAACTTCGACATGGCACCAGACAGGGTGCAATTGTAAAACATGACAAAAAAGAGGCTGAGACATTCAAAGAATACGCGCAACGTTGGCGCGAAGTTGCCGCACAGGTCGACCCTCCCTTATCAAAAAAAGAAGTAGTTTCCATGTTCATTGACATGCTCCAATCTCCCTTCTATGATTGGATGATTGGAAGAGTTTTATCTCATTTCTCTGATATTGTTACTATCAAAGAAAGAATAGAGAACGGAATAAGAACTAGAAAGATTATCCAAGGTCCGTCTGGGGCAGGCACGACAAAGAGACCAACGACAGGGGAAGGCAGAAGAAGAGATGAAGAAACTAACGCCGTCTCTTACGACCAAAAGAGAAACCAAATGAGGTCGTTTACCCCTTTCACATTTCCACCAGCCCATCCACACATGTCATACCCATATGTAGCTGCAGTTCAAAATCCAAATCCACCTCACTTCCGTCCACCTGTTATACGACCACCAAAACCACCGCAAGCACCTTACCAACCACCACAAGTAAACCAACCACCAAATCCAAACTCAAGAAGGCTGAACAACGACCATACCCAGATACAGTTTGATCCCATCCCTATGACCTACACCGAGCTCCTACCTCACCTCATCAAAAATACTTTGGTAGTGCCCTGTCCTCTAAGGCCAATTCAACTACCTTACCCTAAAGGATATGATTCGAATGCATGGTGTGATTACCACGCTAGCGCACCAGGATATTCCACAGAAAATTGCCTGGCTTTGAAGTTTAAAGTGAGACATCTAATTCGGGCCGACTGGATAAGCTTCCGTGAGGGGAGCCCAAATGTATCAACCAACCCTTTGCCCAACCACGGAGGGCCAGGAGTCAATGCTGTCGAGGAAGATGAAGACTGTATTTTGGGAGTTGATGACATAAAAATGCCTTTGGAGATAATTCACTCCCACTTGCTTGAGAGGGGGATAATAGAATGCTCATGGGATGAGGAATGCAATAATGACCAATCTGTGAAGCGACAAGGCTTCTGAAGAACCCTTCAAGAACTTATGGACAGTCATACTGTAGAGGTTTGCAGGCACCTCAGAGGCAGAGTAAATATGATACAAGAACAGACTAAGGTACAAGCTCCAAAGCCCCTAGTCATATTTTACAACAAAAACGCGTCGGCAGCTCCAGCTCCTACCAAAACTGTCATTACAGTGCAAGCACCAACCCCATTCCCTTTCAAGGATTCTCAAGCCGTACCATGGAAGTACAGTACAGAGGCAATCGTTACCAGCTCTGAGGCGGTTGATTCTGTGTCATCATCCTCTGTTACAAATATTGCCAGGGTCGGGGGCATGACTCGAAGCAGAAGGGTATATGCTCCTCTAGAGGCGAAACTTGACAAAACTACTGGGGAGATCAAGGCAAGAAAGGAAGAGACCACCGATGAGGCAAAAAGGGCTGTAACTGAGGAAGGAGCCCAAGAGTTTTTGAAATTCATTCGCCATAGTGAGTATCAGGTGTTAGATCAATTAAACCATACCCCAGCCAAAATCTCTTTGTTGTCCTTGTTGATGAGTTCCGAACCCCACCGGAACACATTAATAAAAGTGTTAAGTGAGGCACATGTCAAGCATGACTTGCCCGTTGAAAAATATGAAAGCATAGTAGGGCACATAGTCACTAGTAATTATTTAAGCTTTACGGATGATGAGGTACCTGTGGAAGAAAGAGGGCACAATAAAGCCCTTCATATTTCCGTGAAGTGTCGTGACCATATCTTGGCAAAGGTGCTTATCGATAATGGCTCGTCCCTCAACGTGATGCCAAAGTCTACATTAGCAAAGTTTCCTTTTGATGGGATGCACATGAGACCAAGTTCCATGGTGGTGCGTGCTTTTGAAGGAACTCACTGAGAAGTCATGGGGGAGATTGAACTGCTGATACAGGTTGGACCATGCATCTTTCAAGTCCTCTTTCAAGTCATGGATATCACACCCGCCTACAGTTGTTTGGTAGGACGGCCATGGATCCATTCGGCTGGGGTGATCCCTTCCACGCTGCATCAGAAACTGAAATTTGTCAACAATAACAAATTAGTGATCGTTTCCGGGGAAGAAGACCTCTTGGTCAGCAAGCCTGTCACTACCTCGTACATCGAAGCAGCTGAGGAAGCTCTCGAGACCTCATTCTAGGCTTTGGAGATAGCCAATGCAACTCACATACAGAAAAGCTTCGCAAGGACATCCTTCCCGAATGTGCCTCTAGTGATGGCAATAGCAATGCTACGGGAAGGATACGAGTCGAGGAAAGGGATGGGGCGAGAATTGAAGAGGAGAGTCCAACCAGTGTGCCTCCTAGAAAACAAGGACAGATATGGCCTGGGATACCAACCCACGGCCGCCGACAGAAAAAGGGTAGGGGAAGCGAGAAGAGAATCCCCATTTGTGACCTACACCAGAGCTTCCAGAGAGTAGGGATGATGCCTCCCGATCAATTGACCATGATCAAAGATGATCTCAATAGTAATCTGGGTTTTTGTATGCTTACCCACCGAATCAGGAGCTGAGTAACTGGGAGATCATGGAGTTCCCCACGACTCTAAATGTTTTGACAAAGTAATAATTTTTTTATGACTTGTTGGTCCCTCTGCTATGCCTAAGGCTTTGGGACCACTTTTTTAATAAAGGCAAAAACTTGTTTGTTTGTTTGGTTAATGAACATTGTCAGATTCTAATATCTTATTTTGCTTGATAGCCTTTTACTTGGGCCTTTCACTTGCTTGTTTTCTTTTTCATTCGCTATAATACAATAAAATGCAGATCCGAAAGCAATTCCTCTGAGAGTAACGAGAACTCAATTTTGTTTCACAATTCTGATTATCCGAACGATTATGCCGACAAGGAAAGTAAGGGAGACTTTGAACCTTCGCCTGAGTTGACAAGGTTATTGGAGCAGGAGGGTAAGGAAATTCAACCCCATCAAGAAAAGGTTGAAACCATTAACCTAGGGGGCGAGGGAGAGGTTAAGGAAGTCAAGATTGGAACCTTCTTAAGCAAAGAGCGGCGAGAAGAACTGATTAAGCTGCTTAGGGAGTTTCAGGATATTTTTGCATGGTCATACCAAGATATGCCGGGTTTGGATAACAGCATTGTGGAACACAGGTTGCCTTTAAAGCCAGAATGTCCGCCGATCAAATAGAAGCTGCGACGAATGAAACCAGAAATACTCCTTAAGATTAAAAAAGAAGTTAAGAAGCAATTTGATGTTGGTTTCCTAGCCGTAGCTAAATATCCTCAATGGGTAGCAAACATAGTTCCCGTTCTGAAGAAAGACAAAAAAGTGAGGATGTGTGGACTACCGAGACTTGAATCGGGCCAGCTTTAAGAATGACTTTCCTCTACCACTGATTGACATACTAGTTGATAATACGGCTCAACACTCTATCTTCTCATTCATGGATGGATTTTTCGGGTTATAACCAGATCAAGATGGCACCTGAAGATATGGAGAAAACCATGTTTGTCACTCTTTGGGGCACCTTTTGCTACAAAGTGATGTCCTTCGGATTGAAAAACGTGGGGGCAACCTATCAAAGGGAAATGGAAACTCTCTTCCACGACATGATGCACAAAGAGATAGAAGTTTATGTGGATGATATCATCGCCAAGTCCAGGTCGGAAGAAGGACACATTACTGATCTGAGGAAACTCTTCAAACGGTTAAGGAAATTTAAGCTTAGACTGAATCCGGCCAAGTGCACCTTTGGTGTGAAATCTGGCAAACTATTAGGATTCATTGTAAGAAAAAAAGGGATAGAGGTTGATCCTGACAAGGTCAAGGCGATTCTAGAAATGCCTCCTCCTCGTACGGAAAAGGAAGTCGGAGGGTTTCTAGGAAGGTTGAACTATATTGCCCGATTTATTTCCCAAATGACGGCAACCTGTGAGCCGATTTTCAAGTTACTTCACAAAAACCAACCCGGGCAATGGAATGAGGATTGCCAAATAGCATTCAAAAAAGTAAAGCAGTACATGTTAGAGCCGCCAATTTTGGTGCCACCAATTCCTGGGAGACCACTGATCCTATATTTGACCGTGCTGAACGAATCCATGGGATGCGTATTAGGTCAACATGATGAGACTGGGAAGAAAAAGTGTGCCATTTATTACTTGAGCAAGAAATTCACCGAATGCGAGATGAGATACTCTTCTCTCGAAAGGACATGCTGTGCATTAGCTTGGGCTGCCCGACGTTTACGGCAATATATGCTCAGTCACACTACATGGTTAGTGTCCAAAATGGACCCCATCAAATGCATCTTTGAAAAGCCTGCTTTGACCGGAAGGATCGCTTGTTGGCAAGTGCTACTAATGGAATATGACATAACATATGTCACCCAAAAGGCCATAAAAGGGAGTGCGCTAGCAGACTACTGATAAATCAATTTTAATATACTTCTTATAGTTTTACACTTGGCGTTTATTATATAATTACTATGTTTAATAATAGTATTTTAATTAAGTTTTATGTTGTTTAGTTAAATTGAAGTATTATGTATATATGTTTCAATTTTCATTTTTTGTATGTATCTTGAGTATCTTGCCTTATTTTAGCCATAACTTGGGCTTTTGTGATCCAAATAGGCTAATCTTGGAGCCCATGGAAAGCTAAGATAGAGGGATACATCATGATGATCAGATTTGGTTATTTTGCATCTGAAAAAAATAAAGAAATGGAGCTTGAATCAATCAGCCCTCATGCGTCCCACCAGAATTGACATAGTTCACCAAAATACACCTATCTGGAGCTCTAGGTGTCCAAATGATCTCATTCTTGCGCCAAATTCTCAATAAGATAGTGATCTACAACTTTCATGTTGAAGATTTTTCAAAATTCGGCCATCTAGAAGGTCATATTGGACTCGCAATATGGAGAAGATAAAGAGGAGAATGCATTTCAACACCTACCATTATCTTCTTTTGAATTATTGTAATTTCAAGCCCACCAATGTTGAAAAAATGCATTAATAATCAGAAAATGAATGTATAGTATCATCATATCTTGCCTATAAATAGATGCTTGAAGATGTAAGGAAGATACACAAGAAATACATAAGAAATACATGCTTTAGTTTTCATTACATTTCTAAATCTTTGCTTTAGTTTCTTAAGTTTTAGTTCTTTCTCTTGCTTTATTTCCTTGTTCTATATTCAATCCCTCAAGTTATGGTTTTTATTTCCCTTCCTCAATATCAAGTAAGTTAATTTTATTATTTGTTATTTACTTTTATAATCAAAGTTATATTTAATTTAATATTAGTTTTCATTGTTAAAAATTATTATGGAAGCTTAATCTTTTAAAATCAACTCAAGGAATTTAATTTTTCTTTATGTTAACTTTGAGTTCTTGCTCTTAATATTTTGATTGAAGATAATTACTTTTCTTTGTTTCTCAAACACTTATAATGGTAGATTATTTAAGTGTATAACCGAGTGGTATATAATTAAACAATCTATAATCTAAACTGATGTTGGTTGGTTAATCAATAATCAATTTGAGAACAAAGATTAAGTCACTAAATAAGAGATTTCTATTTAGTTTCTTAACTCAATCAAATTATGGTTTTAAAGTTATTTTAGTAATTAATAAGAATATATCGATTGATTAATCTTATTAGTTCATTAATTCAATTCTAGAAGATTTTCTAGAATATAATCATTTAGGGATTCCAAATGATTCAAGGTTGAGAAATTAATTATATTTAATCATATTTGTGATCAATGATTAGTTAACTAAAGATTTATTAATTCCTTGGGTTGGTTGTTTCTAAATTTGATTATTCTTACTCATAAATTTACTTTTTGCACTATTATATAATCACTTAATTTTCCTTTCAATCTCAACACAAACCCCCCCTTTGTTATAATTAAATTGAGTGTAACTAATTAAACTAAGGTCCTCGAGAGACGACTAAGGTTGTTAACCTTATACTATATTAATTTAACTTTTTATTTGACCCGACAATGACAGCGTGTCAAAATTGGCGTCGTTGCCGGGGACCTTTGGTCCTAATTATTTGCATTCAATTACCTAATATGTTTTACATTTTTTTTGTAGGTGTGTTGAAGATATTAAGGTTTGGTTGAATGTGAGCATATAAAAAAAATTGAAAAAAAAAATCTTTAAATTTTTAAACATATGTTCTAAGCATTTCATAATTAAAATGATAAATTTTTCCTTTTATTACATAGTTGTAGTATTTTGTTACAATATATGTAGATGTATTATGTATGACTAGATCTAATCTCGAACCACTATATTCTTTTGATCCTGAAGTAAATAGAACATTTCATCAATTAGTTAGATCATCTAAGAAACTATTAAATAATAATAATAATAATAATAATAATAATAATAATAATAATAATATTCTAGCTAATAGCATAAGTAGTGAAACTAAACCTTCAACTTCTGAGTATTTGTATAACATGGCTGAAAAGACATTAAAAGAACTAGCTACACCAGATGTCACTAATCAAACATCATGCATCTTATATCCTCAGGAAGATGTTCCTTTTATGCTTAAAACTTGTTTAGTTCATTTGTTACCAAAGTTTCATGGTCGTGCAGGTGAAGATCCTCATAAACACTTAAAAGCATTTCATATCCTTTGCTCTACCATGAAACCTGAAGGGGTTTCAGAAGAACATGTAAAACTTAAAGCTTTTCCTTTCTCCCTAGCAGATATCACTGAGGATTGGTTATTTTACCTTCCTCCTGGCTCTATTACAAGTTGGGATAACTTAAAGAAAATGTTTCTTGAAAAATTTTTCCCCGCTTCAAGAACTTCCTCAATTAGAAAAGAAATATGTGGCATCTGGCAACATGACCGGGAAAATCTTTATGAATACTGGGAAAGATTTAAAAGATTGTGTGCTAGTTGTCCCCATCACCAAATTACGGACCAACTTCTCATACAATATTTCTATGAAGGTCTTAATCCAATGGATAGAACTTTAGTTGATGCAGCTAGTGGTGGTGCTTTACAAAATAAAACTACAAATGTAGCAAAAACTTTAATTGAGAATATGGCTGCTAATGCTCAACAACATGCCACCAAAAATAATTTTGTAGTAATTAGAGGAGTCCATGAAATTAAAACTACTAATGATGGAGATAAAAAATGGGAAAGTAAATTTGCTGAACTAGCAACACTTATGAAAAATATTATTGTGTCTCAAAAACAACAACCTGCAACCTCTTCTAAGGTATGCTCTATCTGTATTTCATTAGATCATTATACCGATTGTTGTCCTTCACTGCAGGAAGCTAAAATTCCTGATGAAAATTGTTAGTCCTCAAATTTTCAATAAAAGCTTAAATAAAAATTTCATAAAAATTATAAAAATTAGTTTAATTTGTTAGAAAATTAGGATTTAAATTCAATAAATGGATGTTGTTGGAAATAATCTGCCCTTGATCAATTTTCTCTAGTTTTGCAGTGAAAAAGTTAAGAAATCAAGAGAAAATTATACTGGAGGAGCTGACGCGTAGCCTCATCCCACGCGTAGCATCAAGTGTTATTTTTTATGCTGACGCTACGCATCATACCCACGCGTAGCGTCAGTGCTGCGCAGTCGCCACTCCCACTTTGGCCAACCACTCCACTTTGACCCAATAATGGGCACTCCACTCAGCATAAGGGCCACCCCACTCATCACAAATGGCCAAAATACAGTGCAGACACGTCCAAGTGGCCAAGCATGATTGATTGTTAATTATTTGAAGTGGCCATTATCAGCTGTTTAATGGAAGCTGAGTCAGGGGTCTGACGCGTAGCGTCACACTGACGCGTAGCGTCCGCACCCTTGCTCAGCCCTATAAATAGGGCCATCCAACACCATTCAAGACATCCCATTCCATACACTTCTCTTCTCTTCTCTCTTGTGCTCGACTTTGAGTACTTCTTTTGTGAGTTGTAGTTCTAGAATAGTTTTCTAAATACTTGAGTGTGTTTCGGTGTATTGTGATCGTTGTATCGTGAAGTTTCCATCGTCTTCGTAATGTCAAACTCTGTAAGTGTTGTTCTTACTTTTACCATGTGTAACTAATTTGTTTATGTTGGAATTGGTGAACTAATCTATTGAGTATAATGTTGTGAATTCGACCTCTGCATATTTATGATTCAAGTCCATGTTAGTATTTCAACCTTTTATTAATATGAACGTCAAACGGGAGAATGATTTTCATGTGTATCGAAACTGGTTTTATTAGTATAAATGTCAAACGGGAGAATGATTATTTATGCCGTATTGAAACTTGTTTTGACGAAAGTAAAAAGTTGGAATACCCTTGGTATCTCAATTCTATAGGGGTTGTTAACCATTGTTGCCATAAGGCCAGGTCTTAATGCAAGTTTTTACTGAGAAAGCTCACGAGGGATCGGACTTTACGGTGAATTCTTAGAATTTATATCACGAGGGATCGGTTATAATGATTTTAAGCTGCAATGACATGAAACTTGATGATTAAATATGCATGTCTTGAGTTCCTCATTGTTATTCTAGATTAGGGATCCAATTTCCAACATAATTTGTTTATCTGTGTTTATCTCAAGTATCTTACCTATTCTAAATTGCAACTCAACTTTTTTTAGATAGATTTTTATTTTCTTTTATCCTATGAATCACTCAATCATACTATCTTGTGAATATTGTATAAACTGTATATAAATCATTCTTTTGTTTATAATTTCTTTCACATTTACCATAGTAAGTAGAAAATTACTGTTGTTATTGGACTTTCAATCCCAGTGGAACGATATCTAAATTTCGAAAACTACAAACGATTGGTGCGCTTGCCAATTGACAAAACCCGGTTTCACCGACGGGTTAACAAGTTTTCTGGCGCCGTCGCCGGGGATTGAATTATTTCAGTAAAACAGTAAAATTTTAATTACCGTGGTAAATATTATTTTTTACCTTAGATAATTTTTTTTTCTCTTATCATTATTACACTAACTTTCTTTGTCTAGTTTGTGTATGCAAACTCGATCTACCACAGGTAAAATTTATTTTGATCCTGAGATAGAAAGGTTTGTAAAGAAAATCAAGTCTTTGAAATCTAAAACACAAACTAATTCTTCTTCTACTTCGAAAATTTTTGAAAATTCAAATATGGCTGCTGAAAGGAGAACATTGGGACAGTTTGCTGCTATAAATGGTCCACCCCGAGTTTTGGGAATGTTTCAAGGACCAGTTTTACCAGTGGAAATTAAACCTGCCACTTTAAACATAATTCAAAACAACCAATTTGCTGGTTTAAATCATGAAGAACCATATGAACATTTAACTGTTTTTTATGAGTTATGCAGCACAATTGGTTTTGAACCCAATCAAGAAGAGTCTGTTTACATGAGACTCTTTCCTTTTTCATTGATTGGGAAAGCAAAAGAATGGTTTAAATCTTGTCCACCGGGTAGTTTTGCAAACTGGTCCGATGTTGAAAGAAAATTTTTGGAAAGATTTTATTCTTCTTCAAAATATTTTGAAGCAATGACAGCCATACATTCTTTTTCTCAAAATAATGATGAATCATTAGGAGAAACATGGGAACGATTCAAGGCACTCTTGAGAAAGTGCCCAAACCACAACCTGAATGATGCCGAGAAGGTAAGAATCGTTTACCATGGTTTATTGCCTCAGTTCAAGATGATGTTAGATGCTTGTGCAGGTGGTTCTTTAATGAACAAGACTGTGGAAGAAGCCATAGAAATATTGGAATCAATGGCTATTAGTGACCGACAAGCAAAGCATGAAAAAGGTAATATGCAAAGGAAGCCAGGAATGCTCGAATTGGGAGTAAATGATGCAGTGTTGGCTCAGCAAAAATTACTGACCCAACAAATTGAAGTTATGAGCAAGCAATTGGAAAAACTTCAAATTGCTCAAGTAGCATCACCACCCCCTGCTCAACTTAAAGCATGTACGCACTGCATGGGAGAACAACCATGTGGTTACTGTGGAAATGAGCAAGAGCAAGCCAATTTCATGAACCATCAAAGAGCACCCTTAGGTAATTATCCTTTCAATCATGGAAATTCTTTCCCTAACAATTACCTGCAGGGTTGGCAAAATCAGAATATTGGCTGGAGACAGGACACTGGACCTTCCAACAGACCCCCTAACAATCAATTCAAGCAACAACAAATTGACAATGCAAGATTGACAAGAATAGAGGAATCTATCCAACAGTTATTGCAGTTTGTGGAGACAAACGAAGCTGCCCGAAAAGCATCAGACATACAAATGGGTCAGCTCGCAAAAGAAATAGCCGAATTAAAGAGTTCTGGGTTTTCTATGAACACTCAAAACCCAAGGGAACAATGTAATGCTGTTTCTATTAATATTGTAAAAATTGATTGTAAAGAAAAGAGTGAGAAAAAGAAAGAAGAAGAAAAAGAAAGTGAAAAAATAGAAAAAAATGAAAAAAATGAAAAAGAAAAAAATGTGCAAAGAGATACAGAGCAAGAAACAAACTGTATAACCCCGAAAAAGTGTAAAGATCCGGGGAGTTTCACCATTCCTGTAACAATCGGAAATATCAACATCAGGAATGCGTTATTAGATTTAGGGGCTAACATTAACTTGATGCCCCTAGATTTAATAAAACGCATTGGTGAATATGAGCTAAAAGAAGCAAAGACAGAATTACAGTTTGCAGATCACTCTGTCAAAAAGCCTTTTGGGATTGTGGAAGATGTATTGGTAAAGGTTGACAAGTACCACTTCAAGGTTGACTTCGTGGTGCTAGATATGAAGGAGGATACTGAGATCCCCCTGATCCTAGGAAGATCTTTCATGAAGACTGCAAGGATCAGAGTAGATGTTGATCTAAGTACGGTTGCAGTCAAAGTGTATGAAGAAGAGGTAAGCTTCAGTGCTCATGAACACCTCAGGATAAGTAATGAGGCAAAAGTTTACCTTTCAACCGAACCAGGTATACCTCTTCCCAATCAATTAAATTGTTTTAAATTAACCGATGCTTTGAAAGATGAAAAACAGGCAATTAAGCATCGGAAAAGAAGAAGAAGGAAGAAAAAGACAGGTGATTGCTCAACAAATATTGGGAGACCACCTGATTAATCAGAGGTAATGTCTGGCTAGAGACATTAAATCTAGCGCTCAATGGGAGGCAACCCATTCTTTTCTCGTTATTTTTAATGTTTTTAATATATATATAAAAAAATAGACATATTTCAAAAATAATTAGATAGAATTTTATTTTGAAAAGAAAAGGAGTTTAAAATTGAAAAGAAAAGGTTTTTGAAAATGAAAATTTTGAAAAATCAAAAACAGAAGCCCACACGTAGCGCCCCTGTGACGCGTAGCGTGGACTCTGAGTTTTGGTTCTGATGCGTAGCGTCCCATCCACGCGTAGCGTCAAAGCCCATGTTCAGTTTTTAAAACTGAACCAGAGAGGCCCATCTTAGGGTTTAAAACCTAAAATCTCCTCTCTGCCTCATTTAGTTTTCAGAAACCTAATTTTCGAAACCCTCCTTTCTCTCTTCCAAGCCCTCTTCAATCCTAATTGCTCAAGGAACTACAAGTAAGTGTTCTAATTCGTTCTTTTTAGTTTTATTTTAATTTTCGATTTTTAGAAATAAATGTGGTTAGGATTAGGATTAGAAGACCATTGGGATTGATTGCTGTTAGGAATTAGAAAATGAATGGATATAATGTGGTTTGAAAAGGGGTTGCTGCTATGCAACCCCTGTTAATTTTTCAAAACTGCGCATCCCACGCGTAGCGTCACACTGACGCGTAGCGTGAGGATGAACTGTTAGCCCACGCGTAGCGTCCCACAGACGCGTAGCGTGGGCAGAACAGGCTGATGCGTAGCGTCACACCACGCGTAGCGTCAGCCTCTGTTTTTAATTCTTGCTGTTTGTTTGTTGTTTGCTGTTTTCTTTTGAAATTAATAAATTTTCTTAGTTTGTATTTGTTATACTTTCTTGCATTAAAAATACATAAAAATATCTCTTGTATATATTTTATGCATGTTGTGTTAAATATTTAAAAATCCAAAAATATTTTACAAATTTTACAAATAATTGTCTGCTTGTGTATAATTTATGTTTGATTTATTTAATGTGTGTTTAAATTTAAAATTTTTACTTTTTGCAGATGGCACCTAGGAAATCCATTCCCACAGCTGGTCCCTCTAAAAGACAGAGGAAGACCACAGATACTGACACCACTTCTGAGGATCCTGATCCTCAGGGACAGGAGGTGTTAGGACCGAGGGATCCCACCAGATTTCGCACTGATGCGAAGTGGGCAAGATTTCATCAGATCAAGGGCCAGAGACTGATCTGGGAGAGGGTCCTTGATTTGAGTGCAGGAGACTATCCTGAGCTACAGGATAGAGTGCAGCAAAGGAGATGGGGACCTCTATTCTCTCTACCTACTGAGGGGGACCCCATCTTAGTAATGGAGTTTTATGCTAATGCTTTCAGGACCCGCCAGGACGCACCGAATATAGGGCAGCAGCGGACGAGCTGGGTAAGGGGCCGGCATATCTCTTATGACCGGGACACCATCAGTACCCTATTGGGTAATCCTTGGGAGCCTACTCCCGAGGATGACACTTGTTTCTGGAAGGAAAACAGAAACAAGATTGCTGCTGAGGGAGAGTTAGGATACTCCCTCGAGGAGGTTGCTCATTTCTTGAGCAAGGATGGAATCTTTTTCAACCTGAGTAGGGTTGGAAGGAGTCCATCTAACCTCCTAAAGACCCAGTTGACCCCCATAGCCCAGGCGTGGTCCCATCTTATGCTCCATAATATCACTCCTGTCACCCACCTTTCTTCTCTTCCAGTTGAGCGTTGTTGCCTTCTTTATTCCATCCTCCAGGGCCACACCATCGATATTGCTGAGCTTATATCCGAGCAGATTCACTATTATGCCCTTGGGTATAAAGTGAATCGCCCCATACCCTTTCCTCTCATCATATCTGCCTTACTGAGGAGGCAGGGAGTCATTGTGCCTTCACCGGAGTTTACTAGTTCTTCAGGGAGAGTCCCTAAAGTTCTAGTAAACAGAGAGTATTTTGTGCAGCAGTGCGAGCTTCCACCACTAGAGCAGGAGGCTCAGCCCCGACCTAGGAGGAGGAGACCACCAGTGCAGCCTCCATCTGCTGATGCTGTCACACAGGGCTTTGCCCAGATATCACTTGAGCATCAGCATATGATGCAGATGATGGCTGCCACTCATAGAGCTTATATTCATCTTCACGATGAATTTTATCAGTACAGGTTACAGGGAGAGGGAGCACCTTATGTTACCCCGGCTGAGTTTGCAGCACATGTAGCTTGGCCCGGAGATTTGCCTACCTACCCTAAGACTGGTGGGTCATCTGGCGCACAGGCTGACTCTGATGATGAGGAGGAGGAGGAGGAGGATGATGATCAGATGGAGGACTGAGGATGCCATCTTTATCTTATTTTGAGTATATTTGCTTTTGTATTTGTATGTTGATGTAGGTTTTGATAATGACACAACAAATGGAGAAATATCAAGAACATTATTATGTTTGATATGAAACTTAAAATGGTTAATGTTTAATTTTGATGAACAATCAAGAACTTATGTTAAAGCCATTTAAGGAAAATTTAATCAAGCACAAGTGATCAACAAATGTGCCAAGAATCAAAGGATTGGAGCCAAGACTCATCAAATATGAAAAAGGGTAAAACAAAGTGTCCAATTTCATGCAACAGGTGCATGAATCGATTCATTATGCAAGGCAATGATCAATGAATCGATTCCCACGTTAAAGAACAGCCCAGGATTGCTTTTTACATAGCATGAATCGATTCCCTCCATGTGTGAATCGATTCACACGGCTGCAGTGGTCCAGAATGTGCAAAATTAAATGCATGAATCGATTCCTTCCATTCCTGAATCGATTCAACATGCTGTCAGAAGGCAAAATCATGTGCAGACTCAAAACTCCCTTCGGTGCACTCAAAATGAAAAGACCAAGGCAATGTTTCATGCTTTGTCCCTCTCCACATGCATGTGTTACATTGAAAATGCAATTAAATTAAATATTATACAAACATGCTTCTTGATGCACATGCAATATTCTCTTGGAGACACTAAAAGGTTTATTGGAATTGGAATGCCAAGTTGAATGGAGACACACATGCCTAACACTTCAAGCTCCCAAGGAATTAAATATTACACATGCCATGCCTTATGGAGCCTATAAATAGAGAAGGAGTTGAAGGCAAAACTTGCACCAAGCATTTGAAGCATTTCCATTTGCTTTCTTCCTCCTCCACTCTCTTGCTCTTCTACTTACTCTCTTTATTCTTTGATTGGTATAATTCTTGAGAGTTAATTTGTGGGAAGATTATATTTGTGTACTTAACTTGCATATCTTCTCTTTGAGAGTTACTATCTTGTGTAAGCTTTAAACTTGTATATCCACTCTAGTGAGAGAGTTTCCTTGTACACTTAAACACTAAACTTCATAGAAATCTTGGGTTGGGTTTCAACCTTGTAATTGTGAGATTGAGAGATTGGGTGGGGTGCCCTTGTACTTGTGAGGATTGGATTCTTGAGTGTGGGACACTAGGAAGTTGCAATTACTCAAAGTGTATCTCTAATCTACAATAGTGGAAATCCTCTAAGTGGGTTGCTTAGAGGCGAGACGTACACCGGCGTGGTGGAACTCGTATACATCGGTTTGCAAATCTTTCTTCCCTTAACTCATTTAATTTGTGCACTTAATTTGTTTGCTTAAATTCCTTGCTTTATTAATTTGACTAAGTGCATGATACATTAAGTTGAAACCTTTTTAATAACTTTGTTGAACTTGGACTTAAGCATTTCTTTTGAATCAATCTTTCTAAAGTCCTATAAATTGCTTTGTAACTAAATTGATTCATTGTTCAAACTCTTTAAGTAGTTATTAGTTTGTCTTGTGTATAATTTGTTGCTTCTTGTTATCTAATTTATTATCTTAAGTATACATAGTGACAAAAGAATCAATTTCAAGAGCATTCCAAAGAAAATTTTTTAATACTCAATTCACCCCCCCTCTTGAGTAATTGAGGCCACTTGGTTAACAAGTGGTATCAGAGCTTGACTCTTGGAAAATCAAGCTTAACGGCTTCAAGAGAACAAATGGCCTCAACCTCATATAACATGTTTCCCGAGGGTGGTGCTACTAATCGACCTCCCGCTTTTAATGGAGAGGGTTATGCTTTTTGGAAAGCAAGAATGAAAATTTTTGTACAATCAATAGTTTTAAGAGTGTGGAATGCTATTGAAAATGGTCCCTTTATACCTATGCATATTGTGGATGATAAACAAGTTGAAAAGCCTATGGACATTTGGTCTAGTGAAGAAGAAAAGAAAGTGCAATATGGTTATAAGGCAAAAAATCTTATTACTTCGGCCTTAGGTCCCGATGAATTCTTTAGAGTAATAACATGTAATACGGCTAAAGAAATGTGGGATACTTTACAAGTAACCCATGAAGGTACCAATGATGTTAAAGACTCTAAGATTAGTACATTAACTAGTCAATATGAGTGCTTTAGGCTAAATTCAAATGAATCAATTGTTGATATGCAAAAACGTTTTACACTCATTATAAATCAACTCATTACACTTGGAAAGACTTATACTAATAAAGAGCTTATTCACAAAGTGTTGAAAAGTCTTAATAGGGAATGGCAACCATTAGTCACGGCCATCAAACAATCGCCTAGCATCAATGAAATTTCTCTTGCTACACTATTTGGTAAGTTGCAAGAACAAGAACAAAAGCTAAAAGAATTGAAGATGGCAGAAGAAGAAGAGAAAGTCTCCAAAAAGAAAGGACTAGCTCTCAAAGCTACTTCAATTGTTGAAGATGAAACCGAGAGTGATCTTGACGAAGATGAAGAGTTAAGCCTATTTGTAAAAAGGTTTGGAAAGCTCATGAAGAACAAACGCTTTCAAAGGAACTTCAAATGACAAGGTAAGAAATCTATACCTAAAGAAAATTCTATTTCACCAACTTGTTTTGAATGTGGAAAGGAAGGACATTTCAAAGTAGATTGTCCAAATCTCAAAAAGAAACACAAGGATCAAAAAGGAAAAAGGAGAGCATACATAGCATGGGATGAAAATGAGGTGAGTAGTTCGGACGAATCCGAAAATGAAGAAGCAAACCTTTGTCTCATGGCCAATCAACAAGATGAAGAAAATGAGGTAAACTTTCATGACTTAGAAAAGGATGAATTACTTGATGTTCTTGATGATTTGTATGAAAAACTCACCAAAGTATCTAATAGGCTTAAATTATCTAGAAGAACTAGTAATACTCTAGAAATGAATCTCATGGAAGTATGTAAAGAGAATGAATCCTTAAAAGAAGAATTAGCAAATGTTCAAACATGCTCTAGAACCAAACCTTGTGAGTTCTTAAAGAAATGTGATATGCTAGAAACTAAGGTTTTGGACTTGAATAAAACTCTTGAAAAACTTACAAATGATAGAAACAATATAAATGATCAAGCATGCTCTAAGGTTAAACCATGTGATTTTGCAAAAAGATGCATTATATTAGAAACCAAGATTGTAGACCTAAATAGGACACTAGAAAAGTTCACTAATGGAAGAGATAATTTGAATATCCTACTTGGGCAACAAAAATGCATGTTTAGTAAAACCGGTTTAGGATATGACCAAGAACATAGCAATCACAAAATGGAAAAACACTATAAAAACTTCTTTGTACCTCCAAGCAAATCCTCCTCACCCTTTATAAAATGCAATCATTGTGGTCTTAAAGGTCATAACTCTTATAATTGCAAAGTTAGAAGATTAGGACCAAAAATGGTGAGAAAAGTATGGGTTCCTAAAGGAACTTTTTCACAAACTAACCTACAAGGACCCAACATAAAATGGGTACCAAGCTCTCTAACTTGAATTGTTTTGTAGGTATGCTTTAAAGCAAGTAACACCCATTGGTACTTGGATAGTGGGTGTTCTAAGCATATGACGGGAGATAAGAGTAAGTTTATATCACTTACTCCACGAAATAAAGGATTTGTTACTTATGGAGATAACACAAAGGGAAGAATACTCGGAATCGGAAATGTTGGTAAAAACTCTTCCACTTCCATAAATGATGTGTTATATGTTGAAGGTCTAAAACACAACTTGCTTAGTATTAGTCAATTATGTGATAAGGGCTATAAAATTGTTTTTGAATCAAATGATTGCATAATTGAAAATAAACTAAACAAAGAGATAAAGTTTGTTGGTCAAAGAGTAGATAACATTTACATGATTAATCTAGATTGCCTTGCTTCAAATGATGTACAATGCTTCATAACTAAAGAGGATGAATCATGGCTTTGGCATAGAAGAATCGCTCACATTCATATAGACCATTTAAATAAACTTGTTTCAAAAGATTTAGTTATTGGTTTACCAAAATTGAAATTTGAAAATAAATTTTGTGACGCTTGTCAAAAAGGGAAACAAGTAAAGGCTTCTTTTCAAGCAAAAAATATTGTTTCAACAACAAGACCTTTACAACTTTTACATATGGATTTATTTGGACCTTCGAAAATCAAAAGTTTTGGTGGAAACTATTATGGTCTTGTGATTGTGGATGATTACTCCAGATATACATGGACATTGTTTCTTACTCATAAACATGAAGCATATCAAGCATTTAAGAAACTTGCCAAGGTTATCCAAAATGAACAAAATCTAAAAATAGCATCCATTCGAACGGATCATGGGGGAGAATTTGAAAACCAATCTTTTGAAAAATTTTGTGAAAAGTTTGGCATTGAACATAATTTTTCGGCTCCAAGAACTCCACAACAAAATGGAGTAGTTGAAAGGAAAAATCGATCTTTAGCGGAGTTTGCAAGAACTATGTTGAATGAAGCGAATATTTCAAAACATTTTTGGGCCGATGCGGTAAACACCGCTTGTCATGTTATGAATCGTTGTTTAATAAGGCCTATACTAAAGAAAACCCCCTATGAACTTTATAAAGGACGTAAACCAAATATTTCTTACTTTCACATTTTTGGATGCAAATGTTTTGTCTTAAACAATGAAAAGGAAAATCTTGGCAAATTTGATGCAAAATCTGATGAAGCAATTTTTCTAGGTTATTCATCTTCTAGTAAAGCATATAGACTCTTTAACAAACGAACCTATACAATTGAAGAGTCCATACATGTTAAATTTGATGAACTTAACCAAAATCCTCCGAGAAAGGAAGTTGATGATCTTGTAGGTACCTTCCAAGAAATGAACTTGGAAGACAAAGAAGAAGCCAATAATGAAGAAGGTGCAACACAACTTGACAAACAACAAGATTGGGTAACCCTAAAAGACCATCCCTTGGACAAAATCATCGGAGAAATAACCAAAGGGGTAAGCACTCGAAATGCCATTAGAAATGCATGCAATCACTTAGCTTTTGTATCTCAAATTGAACCCAAAAATATTGATGAAGCCATTATTGATGAACATTGGATGTTGGCCATGCAAGAAGAATTAAACCAATTTGAAAGAAATGAAGTTTGGGAACTTGTGCCAAGACCCAATGACCATCAAATAATAGGCACCAAATGGGTTTTTAGGAACAAACTAGATGAAAATGGAATAATAACTAGAAATAAAGCTAGGCTAGTTGCTAAGGGGTATAATCAAGAAGAAGGAATAGACTATGAAGAAACGTATGCTCCCGTAGCTAGGTTAGAAGCCATTAGATTATTATTAGCTTTTGCTTGTTGTATGGACTTTAAACTTTATCAAATGGATGTCAAAAGCGCTTTTTTAAATGGCTATATTCAAGAAGAAGTTTATGTAGATCAACCTCCCGGTTTTGAAAATCATAAATTTCCAAATCATGTTTTTAAATTGAGAAAAGCCTTATACGGTTTGAAACAAGCTCCAAGAGCTTGGTATGAAAGACTTAGCAAATTTCTTTTAGAAAATAATTTCGAAAGAGGAAAGGTTGACACTACACTATTTATAAGGCGTAAAAATCATGACATTCTTTTGGTACAAGTTTATGTTGATGACATAATTTTTGGTGCTACAAATGAAAGCCTTTGTCAAGAGTTTACTAAATTCATGCAAAAAGAATTTGAAATGTCCATGATGGGAGAACTTACCTTTTTCTTAGGATTACAAATTAAACAAACAAATGAAGGAACTTTTATTAGTCAAACAAAATATTGTAAAGAATTACTCAAACGTTTTGAAATGGATAAGGCAAATGAAATAGCAACACCAATGAGCACATCTTGCTATCTAGATAAAGATGAAAAGGGTAAGGACGTTGAAATAACTAAGTATCGAGGAATGATAGGATCCTTACTTTATTTAACTTCTAGTAGACCCGATATTATGTTTGCCGTATGCATGTGTGCTAGATATCAAGCTTGTCCTAAAGAATCACATCTCACCGCTGTAAAAAGAATTTTGAAATATCTTGTGGGTACTCAAAATGTTGGTTTATGGTATCCCAAAGGCGTTGAATGTAATCTTTTAGGATATTCCGATTCCGACTTTGCGGGTTGTAAGCTTGATAGAAAAAGTACTAGTGGCACATGTCATTTACTTGGTAGTTCCCTTGTTTCTTGGCATAGCAAGAAACAAGCAAGTGTTGCATTGTCAACGGCTGAGGCAGAATATGTAGCAGCCGGTAGTTGTTGTGCTCAAATTCTTTGGATGAGACAACAACTTCTTGATTTTGGTATTACCTTGGATAAAGTCCCCATTAAATGTGATAACACTAGTGCAATAAATATATCTAAGAATCCGGTCATGCATTCTAGGACCAAACACATTGAAATAAGACATCACTTCATAAGAGACCATGTTTTGAAAGGAGATTATGTACTTGAATATGTTGAAACTTCAAAACAATTCGCGGACATTTTTACAAAACCCCTTCCAAAAGACCAATTTATAAATATTAGAAGGGAGTTAGGAATTTTGGAAATTTCCTAATTGATTTATTTTATCACACTTTCTTACTCTTTGAACAAAATTTTGCAAATCTTTAACTTGAAGATTTCCAACTCATCTTTTTCATAAAATTTTCATTTCCTTGAACATAATACCTTACCTTATGATATACATACAAATTTTTAAAGAAAATTTATACTCACATTTCCAATAATCAATTTAATACTCTATAAATCTCTTGTCTTATTTTAAGACCCCGTGGAGTCCCCATTTATTTAAACATATTTTTACACAAAGATAATCTCCTATATACAACATGGTTCTCAAAAATAAATGGCAAATGACCTTTGATTTTCTTGACTTTCTTGTGCAACAAAATCATTGGCAACTTGCAAAATATAAATCATCATATATATCCCTCACAAAACAACCATCTAGTAACATGATTCTTCAAAATCGCGTAAAAATAGCTAGATGAATCGATTCCTATGAGACATTATGTGCCTATATGCCTTGAATGATTTCGTGATGTATATTGCATTGTTATCTTACTTCAAAATGTATGCATCTACCTTTAAGAAGTATATGTTAAGGAAATCTTTTTGATGATGCCAAAGGGGGAGAGAAATACATACATTTAAAGGGGGAGAGATATATATATAAGAAAGGGGAAGAATTTATAAAAATATCTTTGTAAAAGGTGAGAGATATTTAAAGTATTGTATGATTAAAGGGAGATGACTAAGAAGGAGAGAACATATATTAAGGGGGAGAGACCATATATTAAGGGGGAGAGACCTTTGTTTCTTAAATACTTCTTGATTTCTTGTGTCTATGATTTCATCAACATGTGGTATCAAACTATATATGATAGGGGGAGTCTTTATTGCAATATATATGAATTGTTATGATACTAACACCCCAAGAGACAAACATTTGTTGTCATCATCAAAAAGGGGGAGAATGTATTTGTATGTTGATGTAGGTTTTGATAATGACACAACAAATGGAGAAATATCAAGAACATTATTATGTTTGATATGAAACTTAAAATGGTTAATGTTTAATTTTGATGAACAATCAAGAACTTATGTTAAAGCCATTTAAGGAAAATTTAATCAAGCACAAGTGATCAACAAATGTGCCAAGAATCAAAGGATTGGAGCCAAGACTCATCAAATATGAAAAAGGGTAAAACAAAGTGTCCAATTTCATGCAACAGGTGCATGAATCGATTCATTATGCAAGGCAATGATCAATGAATCGATTCCCACGTTAAAGAACAGCCCAGGATTGCTTTTTACATAGCATGAATCGATTCCCTCCATGTGTGAATCGATTCACACGGCTGCAGTGGTCCAGAATGTGCAAAATTAAGTGCATGAATCGATTCCTTCCATTCCTGAATCGATTCAACATGCTGTCAGAAGGCAAAATCATGTGCAGACTCAAAACTCCCTTCGGTGCACTCAAAATGAAAAGACCAAGGCAATGTTTCATGCTTTGTCCCTCTCCACATGCATGTGTTACATTGAAAATGCAATTAAATTAAATATTATACAAACATGCTTCTTGATGCACATGCAATATTCTCTTGGAGACACTAAAAGGTTTATTGGAATTGGAATGCCAAGTTGAATGGAGATACACATGCCTAACACTTCAAGCTCCCAAGGAATTAAATATTACACATGCCATGCCTTATGGAGCCTATAAATAGAGAAGGAGTTGAAGGCAAAACTTGCACCAAGCATTTGAAGCATTTCCATTTGCTTTCTTCCTCCTCCACTCTCTTGCTCTTCTACTTACTCTCTTTATTCTTTGATTGGTATAATTCTTGAGAGTTAATTTGTGGGAAGATTATATTTGTGTACTTAACTTGCATATCTTCTCTTTGAGAGTTACTATCTTGTGTAAGCTTTAAACTTGTATATCCACTCTAGTGAGAGAGTTTCCTTGTACACTTAAACACTAAACTTCATAGAAATCTTGGGTTGGGTTTCAACCTTGTAATTGTGAGATTGAGAGATTGGGTGGGGTGCCCTTGTACTTGTGAGGATTGGATTCTTGAGTGTGGGACACTAGGAAGTTGCAATTACTCAAAGTGTATCTCTAATCTACAATAGTGGAAATCCTCTAAGTGGGTTGCTTAGAGGCGAGACGTACACCGGCGTGGTGGAACTCGTATACATCGGTTTGCAAATCTTTCTTCCCTTAACTCATTTAATTTGTGCACTTAATTTGTTTGCTTAAATTCCTTGCTTTATTAATTTGACTAAGTGCATGATACATTAAGTTGAAACCTTTTTAATAACTTTGTTGAACTTGGACTTAAGCATTTCTTTTGAATCAATCTTTCTAAAGTCCTATAAATTGCTTTGTAACTAAATTGATTCATTGTTCAAACTCTTTAAGTAGTTATTAGTTTGTCTTGTGTATAATTTGTTGCTTCTTGTTATCTAATTTATTATCTTAAGTATACATAGTGACAAAAGAATCAATTTCAAGAGCATTCCAAAGAAAATTTTTTAATACTCAATTCACCCCCCCTCTTGAGTAATTGAGGCCACTTGGTTAACAGCTTTTAGTTGATATTTACATTTACATTCACATTTACATTTTATATTATGGTATTTTATTATTTGTGTGGTGTGTGCTTTCGTAATTATTTTTTTTGCATATTTTATATAAAAAAAAAATCAATCAAATTTTTGTTAGTAAGTTAGTTTATGCACTTAGAGTTTTTACATAATAAAACCAATTTTGTAAAATTAATTATTTGGTTCTTTATAACTTAGGAATTTGGATAAATTTAAGTTTATTAACCATCAAGAAAATTTCAATAAATCGGTGAGTTGAGAGATCTTTTTAAACACTTGAGGGTTTAATCGACATATTTTCAATTCGAATTGATTTTGCTTTAATCTATGATTTGTGTTGTTGTACAGAGAATTCGGGAAAATGATCAAGGCACATTTATTGGTGAAACAAAACCTTGGGCCAAACAACTTACCTTGGTAAAAAAATCTTTTATCCCTTGCAAGCCAATTTGAGCCTAAAATAAAATTCTTTGAAACCCTTAAAACCTAAATTTATTTTGACCATTCCCTATACTTGATTGATTAAAAGAGCAGTTGAAATAAATGAAAAATATTTTGAGTGTTCTTACAAAAATGGGGAGTGAAAATTAGCAACTTGATTCTTTTCAAAAAAATAGAATATGGAAAAGAAAAGTCAAAAATAGTGAAAAGAATCAAGTTGGGGGTATTTATTTTTCATCAATAAAAATAAATGAGAGTTTGGATCAAGAGAAAAGCCTAAAAATTATGAAAATGCTCTTTTATGATTTCAGGTTTTTGAATTCCAAGAAAAAACCATTACTTCTTGAAAACCAAGCCTCATTACAACCCGTGAAAAGACCTTGTGATTTTCGAATTAACTCTGTAATAAATAACCATTGATTAGATGACAAACAAAGTTAAATTCGTTTGATTTTATGATTGATTGAGTGAAACAGGTTACCAATTGCATAGAGATAAACACTTGTGAGGTAAGCCTGAAATTCTGCTTGATTGTTAATAGAATATTGTAAATAATTTTATCATTAAACCTTTGTTATATTTGATATCAGTTTTTGATTATTACAAAATAGTTAAAATTGTGTAATTATTTTTTGTGGTAAATTTTCGGACTAACTTAAAAAATTTGATTTCAAATTTTTATTTTTCTTATTTTTCTCTCTTGCTCGAGGACGAGCAATGTCTCAAGTTGGGGGTATTTGTTAGTCCTCAAATTTTCAATAAAAGCTTAAATAAAAATTTCATAAAAATTATAAAAATTAGTTTAATTTGTTAGAAAATTAGGATTTAAATTCAATAAATGGATGTTGTTGGAAATAATCTGCCCTTGATCAATTTTCTCTAGTTTTGCAGTGAAAAAGTTAAGAAATCAAGAGAAAATTATACTGGAGGAGCTGACGCGTAGCCTCATCCCACGCGTAGCATCAAGTGTTATATTTGATGCTGACGCTACGCATCATACCCACGCGTAGCGTCAGTGCTGCGCAGTCTCCACTCCCACTTTGGCCAACCACTCCACTTTGACCCAATAATGGGCACTCCACTCAGCATAAGGGCCACCCCACTCATCACAAATGGCCAAAATACAGTGGAGACACGTCCAAGTGGCCAAGCATGATTGATTGTTAATTATTTGAAGTGGCCATTATCAGCTGTTTAATGGAAGCTGAGTCAGGGGTCTGACGCGTAGCGTCACACTGACGCGTAGCGTCCGCACCCTTGCTTAGCCCTATAAATAGGGCCATCCAACACCATTCAAGACATCCCATTCCATACACTTCTCTTCTCTTCTCTCTTGTGCTCGACTTTGAGTACTTCTTTTGTGAGTTGTAGTTCTAGAATAGTTTTCTAAATACTTGAGTGTGTTTCGGTGTATTGTGATCGTTGTATCGTGAAGTTTCCATCGTCTTCGTAATGTCAAACTCTGTAAGTGTTGTTCTTACTTTTACCATGTGTAACTAATTTGTTTATGTTGGAATTGGTGAACTAATCTATTGAGTATAATGTTGTGAATTCGACCTCTGCATATTTATGATTCAAGCCCATGTTAGTATTTCAACCTTTTATTAATATGAACGTCAAACGGGAGAATGATTTTCATGTGTATCGAAACTGGTTTTATTAGTATAAATGTCAAACGGGAGAATGATTATTTATGCCGTATTGAAACTTGTTTTGACGAAAGTAAAAAGTTGGAATACCCTTGGTATCTCAATTCTATAGGGGTTGTTAACCATTGTTGCCATAAGGCCAGGTCTTAATGCAAGCTTTTACTGAGAAAGCTCACGAGGGATCGGACTTTACGGTGAATTCTTAGAATTTATATCACGAGGGATCGGTTATAATGATTTTAAGCTGCAATGACATGAAACTTGATGATTAAATATGCATGTCTTGAGTTCCTCATTGTTATTCTAGATTAGGGATCCAATTTCCAACATAATTTGTTTATCTGTGTTTATCTCAAGTATCTTACCTATTCTAAATTGCAACTCAACTTTTTTTAGATAGATTTTTATTTTCTTTTATCCTATGAATCACTCAATCATACTATCTTGTGAATATTGTATAAACTGTATATAAATCATTCTTTTGTTTATAATTTCTTTCACATTTACCATAGTAAGTAGAAAATTACTGTTGTTATTGGACTTTCAATCCCAGTGGAACGATATCTAAATTTCAAAAACTACAAACGATTGGTGCGCTTGCCAATTGACAAAACCCGGTTTCACCGACGGGTTAACAAAAATCCTCAAGTATGTGCTGCCAACTTATACAATAACAGACCGCCACAACAACAACATAATAATTATGATCTTTCTTCTAACAGATATAATCCTGGTTGGAGGAATCACCCTAATTTAAGATGGGGTAATTCCTCACAACAACATTATGCACCTTTTCAGGCAAATACTGGACCAAGCAGACCATATCAACCTCCTCATGTACAACAACAAGCTACGCAAATAGCTGCACCTTCCACTGAGAAATCAAATTTGGAGGAATTGATAAAGCAAATGTTAGTAGATAATCAGAACTTCTAAAAAAGAACTGAGGCTACAATTCAGACTCATGAAAATCAGATTGGTCAATTGGCTACATCTTTAAACTGTTTGCAGTCTCAAGGTTCAGATAAGTTGCCCGCTCAGACAATTGTCAATCCTAAAAATGTAAGTGCAATTACTTTAAGATCTGGTAAAGCTATCCATGGACCAGAAAAACAACAACAAACTGAAAATACTATTGTCACAGAAAAACATCCAGAAGAAGTTTTAGATAGTTCAAGTAATAATAGTAATGATATATCTCTCACAAATCCTCCTTCTGCAGCTGGTCCTGATAAGCAACATATCCCTCTTCCATTTCCACAAAGACAAAAATCTATACAAATTAAGAAAATGGATGAGGAGATCTTGGAAACATTTAGAAAAGTAGAGGTAAATATACCTTTATTAGAAGCCATCAAGCAAATCCCAAGATATGCCAAATTCCTTAAAGAACTATGCACTAATAAAAGAAGACTAAAAGGCAATGAAAGGATTAATATAAGTAGAAATGTGTCTGCATTAATTGAAAAACCTTTGTCACCTATACCAGAAAAATGTAAAGACCCTGGGACGTTTACCATTCCATGCATAATAGGCAATAACAAATTTGAAAATGCCATGCTAGACTTAGGTGCATCTATTAATGTTATGCCTATGACTGTATTTACTTCACTTTCCCTTGGACCTTTGCAAACTACAGGTGTGGTTATACAATTAGCAAATCGAAGCTCTGTACATCCTGCAGGAATTATTGAAGATGTCCTTGTTAAAGTTAATGATTTAATTTTTCCTGTAGATTTTTATGTTCTAGATATGGAAAGTGAGAATTCCACTAATAAAGCTCCAATAATTTTAGGTAGACCATTCTTAAAAACAGATAGAACAAAGATAGATGTGCATGCAGGAACACTTTCTGGGGAATTTGGAGATAGTGTGGTTAGATTCAACATTTTAGATGCTATGAAGCATCCTACTGAGGATCATTCTGTTTTTCAAATTGACTTAATAACTGATTTAGTTGAGGATAATATTATTAAGTTGTCTGATGATGTTGATTTTCCTATATTGTCTGATTTTTGTGATTCATTTGTTTGTGATTCATGCATGGATTCTCATCAATGCAATGTGTGTGCTGAAATTGAGAAATATCTGCTTAATGATAATAATGATCCAAACTCCCTTAAAATAGAAAATATAGTTTCAGATGTTGTTTCAAAAGAATCAGAGTGTGATAATTTGATTAAAGTAGTTACAAATACATCTGATTATGTTGAAGTACAAGTTACTGAGACAAATTCAACCAAGTTGATTCCTTCAATAATGCAGCCTCCTATGTTAGAGTTAAAACCTCTTCCTGAACATTTAAAGTATGCATATTTAGAGGAAGATAAGAACCTTCCAGTGATTATTTCTAACAAATTAAATGTTGATCAAGAAACAAGGTTGTTGCAGATTATTAGGAAGCATAAGAAAGTAATTGGTTGGACTTTGGCAGATATCCCAGGTATTAGCCCTTCCATGTGTATGCATAGAATTCTATTAGAGGAAGAAGTTAAACCAGTAAGGCAACCACAAAGAAGACTTAATCCCCAAATCCTTGATGTAGTTAAAAAAGAGGTAACAAAATTATTACAAGCTGGCATTATTTACCCTATATCAGGTAGCACTTGGGTCAGCCCTGTACAAGTGGTTCCCAAAAAGTCTGGAATCACAGTGGTTAAAAATGAAAATGATGAACTAATTCCTACCAGAATCCAAAATAGTTGGCGAGTATGCATTGATTACAGGAAACTTAACAAAGCAACCCGAAAGGATCACTTTCCTTTACCTTTCATTGATCAAATGTTGGAACGACTGGCAGGTAAGTCACATTATTGCTTTCTAGATGGATTTTCAGGTTACTTCCAAATTTATATTTCACCAGAAGATCAAGAAAAAACAACATTTACATGTCCTTTTGGCACTTTTACTTATAGGAGGATACCTTTTGGCTTATGTAATGCCCCTGGTACCTTTCAACGATGCATGATTAGTATCTTTGCTGATTTTCTTGAAAATTGCATGGAAGTATTTATGGATGATTTCACTGTATATGGTTCATCATTTGATGCTTGCTTAAATAGTCTAGATAAAGTATTACATAGATGCATTGAAACTGACCTTGTTCTTAATTATGAGAAATGCCACTTCATGGTAGAAGAAGGAATAGTTTTAGGCCATGTGATATCTAAAAAAGGCATAGAAGTAGATCCTGCAAAAATTAATGTAATTTCTCAATTACCTTATCCTTCTTGTGTACGAGATATTCGTTCTTTCTTGGTCATGCAGGTTTTTATAGAAGGTTTATAAAAAACTTCAGTAAGATAGCCCTTCCGTTGTCTAACTTACTACAAAAAAATATAACAATTGACTTTAATGACAAATGTAAAGAGGCTTTTGATTGCTTAAAGAAAGCTATCATCCAGGCACCAGATTGGTCACTTCCATTTGAACTTATGTGCGATGCATCAAATTATGCATTAGGAGCTGTTCTTGCTCAAAGAGTAGGTAAAGTACAACATGTTATTTACTATGCCTCACGAACTTTGGATACTGCACAAATAAACTATACTACCACAGAAAAAGAACTACTTGCTATTGTGTTTGCACTTGATAAATTTAGATCTTATTTGCTTGGTTCAAAAGTAGTTGTATTTTCAGATCATGCAGCATTAAAGTTCCTTTTAAAGAAACTAGATGCAAAACCAAGATTGATCAGGTGGATGTTGCTACTCCAAGAATTTGACATTGAAATTAGGGATAAAATTGGAGCAAAAAATTTGGTGGCTGATCACTTAAGCAGAATTGAAAAAGAACTTGACCCAATTTCCATTAGAGATGATTTCCCTGATGAACAACTTATGGGAATACATGATTCCACTCCATGGTTTGCTGATTTGGTAAACTACTTAGTTGCTTCTATTACTCCCATACATGCATCTAAACAACAAATAATAAAACTAAAAAGTGATTCTAAATACTATGTTTGGGATGATCCTTACTTATGGAAACTTTGTAGTGATCAAGTCATTAGAAGGTGTGTACCTGAAAATGAATTTCATTCCATTCTTACATTTTGTCATACATATGCATGTGGTGGACATTTTGGACCTCAACGTACAACAAGGAAAGTATTAGAATCTGGTTTGTATTGGCCAACAATTTTTCATGACGCATATACGTTTTGTAAATCTTGCGAACGATGTCAAAGAATGGGAAACATATCTCGTAGAAATGAGATGCCTCAATAACCCATGTTATTTTGTGAAATTACGTTTGGGGCATAGATTTCATGGGACCTTTTCCTCTATCTTTTGGTTTTGTTTATATACTACTTGCGGTCGATTATGTGTCTAAATGGGTTGAAGCTAAAGCTACTCGAACTGATGATTCTAAAGTTGTTGCAGATTTCGTTAGATCACACATATTTTGCAGGTTTGGTATTCCTAAAGCCATTATTAGTGATCAAGGATCACATTTTTGCAACCATAAAATGGAGTCCCTTTTTAAAAAATATGGAGTTATGCATAAGGTTTCAACACCTTATCACCCCCAAACAAATGGGCAAGCTGAAGTGTCCAATCGGGAATTAAAAATGATCCTTCAAAAAATAGTACAACCAAATAAGAAAGATTGGAGCAAAAGGTTAGAAGATACTCTTTGGGCTTATAGAACAGCTTATATAACACCTATTGGAATGTCACCCTATAGGATTATTTTTGGAAAATTATGCCACTTACCTGTAGAAATTGAGCACAAAGCTTATTGGGCAGTAAAACAATGTAACTTGGACTTAAATGAGGCCGGTAAAGAAAGGAAACTCCAACTACAGGAACTAGAAGAAATTCGTTTGGAAGCTTATGAAAGTTCTAAAACCTATAAAGAAAAAGCCAAATCCTTTCATGACAAACAAATCTTGAGAAAAAACTTTTTCATTGGACAAAAAGTTTTATTGTACAATTCACGTCTAAAGCTTATATCTGGTAAGCTTCGCTCTAAATGGGCAGGCCCATTTGAAATAACTAATATCTTTCCTTATGGTGTGATTGAAATTTCAGATAAAGCGACAAACAAGGTTTTCAAGGTAAATGGGCACCGAATTAAACCTTTCTTTCAAGGGTTCCAAGAGCACATAGATACAGAGGTGTATTTGTGTGATGCCAAATATTTTGACTAATTTTTCCTAATAACAATATTTATAAAAAAAATAGATATCAATTAATTACATCATCATTCTTTTCGGTGCTAACACTTGTCTTAATCATTATTACTATTATTGTTTTGGCATTATTATCATTTTTCTTGCAGTAGTTAAAAGGTCATCGTCAGGCTCGTGACGTTAAACAAGCGCTTGATAGAAGGCAACCTATCATCTTTTCACCTTCTTCATCTCTACTATTCTCTATAACCTCGTTTTCTATTCTCTCTTTTCTAAACAGCCACAACTTCAAAGTAATCTGACAATGGAATAAACCCTTGCAAAACTTAAGGAAAGATTCCCTACACTTCCACGTGATGTGATTGTAAAAATTTACAAAGCTCGAGTTCAAAGGTTAAAACTACTCATATATTTTGGCATTCTAGAGGATGTTCGTTGGCTTATTGAAGCAAAGGTACGTCTCTCTGGTGAATTACATAAGTCCTATATAAAATATTTGCCAGGTATGGGACGTAGTTCTTATTCTAAAAAACGAAGAGCTAAAAGGATGGGAGTTTGCCATAAGTGTGCAAGATGGAATTGTGATACACGTTGTAGGAACCTTGGAATGGTATCTATAAATCGGGAGGACAAAATTAAATTTATAAAGGATGGACTGAGTAAAGAGAACTTGGATAACTTAATCCAAACTCTTGAGACGCATCCATGTGGAATGGTTCAAGGAGTCCTTCTGAAATTATATGATCTATTCATTCAACAAAAAGAAAACTATAGCCTTGGGAATCTGGCGTTAAACGACCCTGATTGCCAGTTTATAAGAAAACTAGATGGGTAGCAAAAACCTCGACTCATAGAAGGCGTTTAAGCCGTTACTGGACGTAAAACCAGAGGAAGATGTGAGCCATAATCACAACTACTGTACATATTTACTGTTGTTTTCAATGTTTTACTTTTCTGAATTCACTTTGACTTTTAAAATTACCTATTTTTATTTTCTTCAATCATGTCTTTTCAAATTTCTTCATTACCGTCATTTATTTTTATATAATAATAATTATGTAAACTTTTTTATCTTTCATCAATTATTTCATCTCAGTTTTTATCTATATAAGGGCGCATAACTCTATATGGAAAACACAAAAAAAAGATGATGAAAAAAATCAAATCTATTTGTGTGTTTGGTGGATCCAACAATGGTAATTGTAAGGAGTACCTAATAGCAGCTACTAAGTTGGGAAAACTATTGGCAGCGAAAGAAATAAAGGTCTTGTATAGAGGAGGAGTACAGGGTTTGAGAGGCTCCATGGCACTATCTGCACTAGTTAAAGGAAGCAACGTCTCTAGTATCATCCTACATCATGTTGGTATTACACCAGCTATTGCTGTAGGAACTGAGGTAAAAGTTACAAGCCTCCATCAATGAATGGCTCATATGGTTATAGGTGCTGAAGCCTTTATCGCACTTCCTGGAGGTTTTGGTACTTTTGAGGAAATATTTTGCATTTTGTCATGGTGTAGCATGAACCTTCATAAAAAGCCATTAGGATTATTAAATATTAATGGTTTTTATGACAGTTTGTTAATGTTTTTAGATAAAGCTGTGGAACAGGGCCTTATAACTCAAGATGATCGATCATTCATTCATGCTTCATCAAATGCAGATGAATTGATTAATATTTTGCAGAGCTTTTTACCCCAACCTCAACCCCTCTTGAAGCAAAATAAGGATCACACACACAAGCGAAAGAATCCAGAACCAGACACCACCCTTCGGTTATAACTTCTTTCTCACCTTTATCTATATTTTAAAAAAAATCATTAAAAAAAGAAAAAAAAGAAAAAGAAAAAAAATAGATTGTGGAAATTATATAAGACACTGAGGACAATGTCTTGAATAAGTGTGGGGGGGTCTGAGTTATACATATATATTTTATTTTATTTTTGTGAGGGATAGACAGAGTAAAGATTAATTTGGGAAAGTTGTATCTAAAGTCATAAAGATGTATCTTTGAGAACCAAAGTCTTGAGACGTATCCTTCACTATATAGTTTCAGTATCACTTTTGTTTAATTTTTTTTTAAAAAAAAAAATTTCTTTTCTTTTCATTCATGAGTACTTTTGTTGGGATGGGCTGAGTAAAGAGTCCAAACTCTTGAGACGCATCCTCATAACAAATCTCACTCGGATAACCACAATCGTTTCACCTTCTTTATCAAATTTTTTTTAACAAAAAAAAACACACACACACACACATGGCCACTATCTTTACTTTAGTGTCGCACCTTTGCCTTTACCTTCCCTAGAATCATTTCCATTCGACATCAACCATTCTGCAACCATAAACATCATCTTCATCATTCTCCAGCCGCTACACTTTACCTTTATCCTTTTCTTTCAGATCGGAGCCATACCTCACCACTAGTCAATCATCAGGTTCTTTATTCTCTCTTAATGGATGATATAGCAGAGTCTTTCTATAGGCATACGAATGAATTAAGATGTATGTTATTGCTCTTGATGCTACTCATGGTTGTGTTAATGATATTTTTCTTTTGGGTTCTAACACAAGTCCCATGAAACTAGGTTATATGACATAATCAAATTGTTCAGTTATACTAATCATTTCACATGCAATTGAACTGACCAATTTGTTGTAGGTATTTTCGCTACTAAGCGCCCTTGAAAAAAAAAGTACAGAGCAAGAAGCATAAGGAACAAGATCCTGACACCAATATTTGGTTATGATTTATTTTTCCTTCTTTGTTTCTTGTTCACAAAAAAAATCATCATTTCCAGTTTTTCATTTTAAATTCTACATGCTTTTCACTAATTTTTTTTTAAAATTTGTCTAAGTAATGAGTAATTATATCACCCTTGTCCAATATTTCATGACATGTTATGAATAATTTCCTTGCATATTAATTTAATAAGTGTTTGTGAAGATCAAATTGTATATGAATTATGATAGATTGACCATCCTCGGTGAGATTTTGAGCTTAATTGGATGGATCATATTATGCCATCTTTCCTTTTTCTTGAATAACCCTTATTTATCAGTACTCTAGAACTTGACTTATTTCTTTTTGATGTATTATGTTCCATGTGCATGCTTTGATGTGATTAAGGCCATTTTTGTTTTAACTAGCCACTAGCCATATGCCTTACCTTACATACTTTCCATTGTTACCCACGTAGAGCCTATATCCATTTCTTGATTCAGCCACATAATTAGCCAATAGCCCCCCAAAAAAAAACATGATCACCTTTGCTTAGGAATTGATTAGGAGTTTTGGAATTACTATGAATAAAGATTCTTGATGATTGTGGAAATGTACCCAAGATATATATGTTGTTGTTTCATTGTTCAAAAAGAAAGTAAAAAAAATAAAAAAAAGAGAAAAAGAAGAAAAAGAAGAAGTGGTGAATATATGTATGAAAATAATCAGGAGGATTTATTCTCATGTTTTATCCTCCATCATGTTTCATTTTGCTAAGTATTGAGTTTCAAAATGTACTTCCACAATCACTGAATCACTTACTCCATTGCTCTTTTTCAACCCTAAGTTTAGCCATACTATTTCATTTTATCCACCCTATATCACCTTGGCCCCATTACAACCTTAATAAAGTCCTTTTGATCTCTGCATGCATATGTGTTCAAATATGGAAATTAGAAATTTGTCAAGCCTATGGTAGTGCTAATTTATTTGGGTGATTTATGAGAGTATACACAAACCCAAACAATTGAGATATAGAGAGCATGAAGAGAACATCTATCATATATTCATCCACTCTTTGATTTGATCACTCAATTTGTGTAACTAGTATGTAATGCTTCTTATTCACACTTATCATGACTTCTTGATATAAGGGATGATGTGTATTACTTATTATTTTAGACTTCAAAAAAAATCAATTTAAAAAAAAAACCTTTTTCTGTTGTTTCTCATTTTAGTTTTTGGTTTGGTTTTGCCCTGGAGTGCAAAAGCTTAAGTGTGGGGGAATTTGATAAATCAATTTTAATACACTTCTTATAGTTTTACACTTGGCGTTTATTATATAATTACTATGTTTAATAATAGTATTTTAATTAAGTTTTATGTTGTTTAGTTAAATTGAAGTATTATGTATATATGTTTCAATTTTCATTTTTTGTATGTATCTTGAGTATCTTGCCTTATTTTAGCCATAACTTGGGCTTTTGTGATCCAAATAGGCTAATCTTGGAGCCCATGGAAAGCTAAGACAGAGGGATACATCATGATGATCAGATTTGGTTATTTTGCATCTGAAAAAAATAAAGAAATGGAGCTTGAATCAATCAGCCCTCATGCATCCCACCAGAATTGACATAGTTCACCAAAATACACCTATCTGGAGCTCTAGGTGTCCAAATGATCTCATTCTTGCGCCAAATTCTCAATAAGACAGTGATCTACAACTTTCATGTTGAAGGTTTTTCAAAATTCGGCCATCTAGAAGGTCATATTGGACTCGCAATGTGGAGAACATAAAGAGGAGAATACATTTCAACACCTACCATTATCTTCTTTTGAATTATTGTAATTTCAAGCCCACCAATGTTGAAAAAATGCATTAATAATCAGAAAATGAATGTATAGTATCATCATATCTTGCCTATAAATAGATGCTTGAAGATGTAAGGAAGATACACAAGAAATACATAAGAAATACATGCTTTAGTTTTCATTACATTTCTAAATCTTTGCTTTAGTTTCTTAAGTTTTAGTTCTTTCTCTTGCTTTATTTCCTTGTTCTATATTCAATCCCTCAAGTTATGGTTTTTATTTCCCTTCCTCAATATCAAGTAAGTTAATTTTATTATTTGTTATTTACTTTTATAATCAAAGTTATATTTAATTTAATATTAGTTTTCATTGTTAAAAATTATTATGGAAGCTTAATCTTTTAAAATCAACTCAAGGAATTTAATTTTTCTTTATGTTAACTTTGAGTTCTTGCTCTTAATATTTTGATTGAAGATAATTACTTTTCTTTGTTTCTCAAACACTTATAACGGTAGATTATTTAAGTGTATAACCGATTGGTATATAATTAAACAACCTATAATCTAAACTGATGTTGGTTGGTTAATCAATAATCAATTTGAGAACAAAGATTAAGTCACTAAATAAGAGATTTCTATTTAGTTTCTTAACTCAATCAAATTATGGTTTTAAAGTTATTTTAGTAATTAATAAGAATATATCGATTGATTATTCTTATTAGTTCATTAATTCAATTCTAGAAGATTTTCTAGAATATAATCATTTAGGGATTCCAAATGATTCAAGGTTGAGAAATTAATTATATTTAATCATATTTGTGATCAATGATTAGTTAACTAAAGATTTATTAATTCCTTGGGTTGGTTGTTTCTAAATTTGATTATTCTTACTCATAAATTTACTTTTTGCACTATTGTATAATCACTTAATTTTCCTTTCAATCTCAACACAAACCCCCCCCCTTTGTTATAATTAAATTGAGTGTAACTAATTAAACTAAGGTCCTCGAAAGACGACTAAGGTTGTTCACCTTATACTATATTAATTTAACTTTTTATTTGACCCGACAACGACAGCATGTCAACTACTTGGCACATCAACCCGTTAATAGTTACCAACCAATGCCACATGACTTCCTGGATGAAAATATTTTAGCCGTTTTCAAAGAAGAAGATGGTCATGAAAACAAGTGGACTATAAGATTTGATGGAGCTTCTAACGCATTGGGGCATGGAATTGGGGTCATCTTAATCTCACCTGACAAGGAGTTCATTCCCATTTGCACTCAGCTATGTTTTAATTGTACTAACAATGTTGCTGAGTGTGAGGCATGCTCTTTGGGGATACAAGCGGCTTTGGATGAAGGAATAAAATCCCTAGAAGTTTATGGAGACTCTGCTTAGGTTATCCACCAATTGAGAGGTGAGTGGGAAACTAGAGATAATAAACTAGTTCCCTATCACGCTCACATCAAAGAGATGATCAAGGAATTCGATGAAATTACCTCCCATCACATTCTCCCGGAGGACAACCAAATGGCTAATGCCTTGGCCACTTTAGCCTCAATGTTTGAGATCAGCAGTGAATATGAGGTGCCTTTCATTAAGGTGAAGAAACGACAAGAACCTGCACATTGCCAAGTCATAGAAGAAGAACTAGACGGTAAGTCTTGGTATCATGACATCAAAAGATACCTTCAATACCAAGAATACCCTGAAGGCATCATAGATAATGACAAACGAACCTTGAGAAGGCTCGCTATGGGTTATCTTTTGAGTGGCAACGTACTATACAAGAGAAATTATGATTCCGTCCTCCTTTATTGTGTTGACACTGTCAAGGAAAATCGAATCATGAGAGAGGTCCATGAAGGATCTTTTGGAACTCACACAAACGGACACGCCATGTCAAGGAAGATCTTGAGAGCCGGGTATTACTAGATGACCATGGAGACAGACTACTTTGCTTATGTGCGGAGGCGTCATAAATGTCAGGTGTATGCCGATCGCATTCATGCCCCCCTTCATCCCTAAACATCTTATCAGCACCATGGCCCTTTTCAATGTGGGGTATGGATGTTATTGGGCCCATTGAGCCAAAAGCCTCGAACGATCATCGTTTCATTTTAGTCGCCATTGATTATTTCACCAAGTGGGTGGAGGCAGCTTCGTACGCCAATGTAACAAAGAATGTTGTGGTCAAATTCATTAAGCGTGAATTGATATGCGGATACGGCCTACCAAGCCAGATCATTACTGGTAATGGTACAAATTTGAACAACAAGATGGTGAAGGAACTCTATGAAAGCTTTAGGATCTCTCACCACAATTCCTCCCCCTTATCGGCCTAAAATGAATGGGGCAGTCGAGGCGGCTAACAAAAACATCAAGAAGATAGTGCAAAAGATGGTAATGACCTATAAAGATTGGAATAAAATGCTTCCCTTCGCTCTGCATGGATACCGGACCTCGGTGCGAACCTCGACTGGGGCAACCCCATTCTCCTTGGTCAATGGAATGGAAGCAGTACTGCCTTTTGAAGTAGAGATCCCATCCCTCAGGGTAATCATGGAGGCTAAACTGGAGGAAGCTGAGTGGATCCAGGCCAAGTATGACCAATTGAACCTAATTGATGGAAAAAGGTTAACCGCTCTCTGCCATGGACAGTTGTATCAAAAATGCATAAAGCGGGCGTACGAGAAGAAAGTGCGACCTCGATATTTCCAAGAAGAAGAATTGATACTCAAGAAGATTTTGCTGATCCAAAGAGACGAGCGCGACAAGTGGGCACCTAATTATGAGGGTCCCTATGTTGTGAAAAGGGCCTACTCCGGAGAGGGTTTAACCCTCACCAACATGGATGGAGAGGATCTACCAATGCCTATAAAAACCTAAAAAAGTACTACACCTAAAAAAAAGTACTACACCTAAAAAAAACCTCGCTAGGTTGAAAACCGGAAAAGGCGGCTTCGGTAAAAGTTAGAGCAACGACTCAAGCAAAAATCAAAAGTCTTGGCAGTACGACTGGATTCCATGGGCGGAAATTACGAAACCAAACTACGGCATATGCATCAACATCAAATTACATTCTCAAAGGTAGAGTCAAAAGGTGAACATAAAATCGTGATAGAAGATCGAGATTCTCATCGCTCTCAGGAATTCGATAGAGGATCCAGGAGCCTCCCCTTTTCCACTTGTCTTCAATCCCATACATTCTATTCTATTCTTTCCATTTATTTTACATTGCCTTGTTACCACTATACATACTTGATGTCCATAAATAAAATTTCTCCCTTCATTCTGTACGTGTTCATGACTGAATGTTATAACAAAACAAGTTTTCCTAAATGTTTTAAAAAAATGGAAATAATAAAAGTTCTGAGTCGTGAGGAACAAAAAGCTCCTAATACCGGACCTTACCTCAGGCAAGCATAACCAACTCTGCTAGGTGCTTACCAAAGTTGAAAGTTACTTCTATTTCATCCATGAGTTATCTCAGGGCCCGTCTCTAAGGAAGTTCACCTGAAAATGTCAATTTGTTTACTTTTGTACTACTCATCCTCTTTTTTGAAGGTTGACTGAAATTCCTGGCCCAGAAGCGAAAGTTGGCCGAGCAGTCCCCCAACGAGGTCACAACCCTCTACAAAAAGAGCACAAGTCAAGATCTCCTCCCAGGTGAATTTGAACCAGATTTCTTCCCAAGTGGAACCAATAGGTCACTTCCCCAACAAAACCATGGTTACCACTAGGTAGACACCAACCAAATCTTCCTTCCCTAGTGGAACAACACTCCAGAAACAGACTCCAGTTAGCTTCTCCCCCAGGGAGATTATAATTGCCATAAAAATGGCACCAATCACAAAATCCTCTACTGGCATTTACCTTCCTCCACCGAATCCTTCCTGCCAGTGGATGCCCCAAACTTGGGGCAGCACCCCAAGCCCTCATTCCTTTCTAAACTTGGGGCATTACCCCAAGTCTCTTAAATCTGGGGCATCACCCCAAATCTCCAAACCTGGGGCATTACCCCAAGTCTCTCATTCCTTTCCAAACTTGGGGCATTACCCCAAGTCTCTCAAATCTGGGACATTACCCCAAGTCTCTCAAATCTGGGGCATCACCCCAAATCTCAAATCTGGGGCATTACCCCAAGTCTCTCAAATCTGGGGCATCACCCTAAATCTCCAAACCTGGGGCATTACCCTTAGTCTCTCATTCCTTCCCAAACTTGGGGTAACACCCCACACTCTCAAACATGGGGCAATACCCAAAGTCTTTCATACTTAGGGTATTACCCCAAGTCTCTTTTTATCAAACTTGGGACATCATCCCAAACTCTCTACGTTCCTTCTCAAAAATAGGGGCATCACCCCAAGCCCCTCAAACCCAAGGCAGTACCCCAAATGATATAGACTCCTTTTTAACCAAGGGTCAACCCCAATCTTTTACTTTCCAGTCAACCAAGGGTCAACCCCAATCTTTTACTTTCCAATCAACCGAGGGTCAACCCCGATCTTTTATTTCCAATCAACCGAGGGTCAACCCCAATTCTTTTATTTCCTGTCAACTGAGGGTCAACCTTAATTCTTTTATTTCCTGTCAACCGAGGGTCAACCCCAATTCTTTTACTTTCCAGTCAACCGAGGGCCAACCCAATCTTTTACTTTCCAGTCAACCGAGGGTCAACCCTAATTCTTTTATTTCCAGTCAACCGATGGTCAACCCCAATTCTTTTATTTCCTGTCAACTGAGAGGCAACACCCTCAACCTTTACCTTCCTGTCAACCAAGAGGCAACACCCTCAACCTTTACTTTCCCGTTGACCGACAAGCAACACCCTCAACCTTTCATCTCTTGTCAAGCCAAAGGGCAATACCCAACTAATCGTTCCCTATTCAAACTGGGGCATTACCCCGATTCTGTTTCCAAGTTTATTTTTTTTAAAAAAAGGGCTTATTGGATCCGATGTTGAGACCGGTCTAAAGGAGGGTTTTGACATATGTGAGCATTTTCTGCTGGAGTGAATTCAGTGGAAGTAATACCGGGGTCATGGAAGAAGTAGGAAAACAAGGCCTCTCAAACACCTTCCGAATCAAACTAGAATCAAACTTTATTTTGAAAAGTTGGAATGAGCCGTTTAAAGATACAAGTCGATGTCGATACTTATTTCACATCGTCTAACAAATTCAATAGGCTTCATTGGACGGTGTGAAAAGAACAAAGAACGATGTTACCTTTACTACATCGGTCAAGAACTTAATTCATTTGATCTTGAAGTTACAATGGATGATGTTGTTTCAAGTTGCTTCATCAATTATACATCGGTTCGGAGTTCAATTGCTAGATGTTACAATGGATGATGTTGTTTTAAATTGCTTCAGCAGTTATATATCAGTTCGAAGTTCAATTGTCAGCTTTTACAATGGACGATGTTATTTCAAGTTGCTTCATTAATTAAACATCGGTTCAGAGTTCAATTTAACTTGCATTCTTGGAGAAAGGTAGAGGTATATATGCAAAAGAGTCATTTCATTCCAAAAAAAGGAGGGCACTATAGCCTTACAAAATCTATAAATTCCGGAGCCTATCCCAGAACAAGGCTATCAAAAAATATATTCTAAGTCCTAGTGCTGGGGGGAGTCCGGATCGGCGACAATAGTTATCCTCTCAGAATCTTCTGACACCGTCCTCAATTCCATACTTTGGCTTTCGGGTAAAGGTAGAGGTTCATAAGGAATATCCTCGGGTTCCATGGCCTGACCCCGGTCCATAGCATACAGGTGCCTACCATGAAACTCATAGTAAACACCTATACCATTCAAGTTAAGTTGCACAGCGGAGTTCCTGTGTGCAACTTGACGAACGGTAGAGCTGAAGGTGACGTCGGCTAATTCTAAGAATTCAGCCATCTCCTCCTCCCTTTCTTGTCGTTCTCAGACTTGGGCCTCCTTCACGGCGGTGACCTCGGCTGCCAGCTCCTCATTCTTCTTTTCAACCTCAGCCCGTCCAGCAAAGGCTTCATCCAATTTAGCCTGAAAAGCTTTAAGAGCGTCCTCCAAAGCCTTGTACTTGGCCTCGGCCTCACTCGCCTTCTTGGTGGCCGAATTATACGCCGTCGTGAGTTCGGTCAAATCCTCCTTCCTCTTAGCCAAAGCAATTTGGGCCTCCATCCTAAGGGCTTCGGCCTCCTTCATCCGGTCTAGGCATTGTTTTACCTCTATACTGGAATAATAAGACTTTCCCAAGGAATGGAGAACCTCGGCCACCTCGATGAAGTTGAAGATAGCTCCCTTGACAGCACACTATGTCTCAGAAGTAGGAAGATCGTCCTTCAGCTTAAAGGGGACTTGAAATCGTGCCGGTGTCTCCCTGACGTATTGTAAAAACTCCAAAATGCTAGAGTTGCAGTGGGTGGCATTGGGATCGGCAGGCTAGATCTGGTCCAGAGCGTTGTCATCATCACCGGCAGCCTTCTCCTCCTCGCGCTGAGCCTCCACCTCGGCCTCAGCCTTTTCGGCCTTGTGTTTTTTGGCCTTGGAACTTTGGCCGGTGTGGGCGTACCTTTTATTTTAGGCCCTATCACTGGGCCCAGAGCCAAATTACTAACCTTGTCAGTCAGGATGCTGACTACTTTGGCCGTTGTACGCCTCAGAGTCACCTTGTTCTCCACATTGGCAACAGCAGTGTTTCTAGCTTCGGCTTGTTCCTGGAGTTTCTTCAAAATGTCGATCCGAGCTATTTCGCCTAAAAAAAAGTCGTCAATACCGATATATATATAAATCTACCCAAGTAAGTATCCCAGCGGGACTTCTCCCCGAGAAGGTTTCTGCAGGAAATTTTGGCGAAGACGGAGTAGGCCTTTAGAACGTCCAACACCTTCTTGGACTCGGTTGATAAGACACTCTCACTGACAGAGTAAGCATTATTGGTCAGGAGGAAGTGCTCATGAGTCCAGCCGGTGTAGAACTTCCGGGAAAAATCTGAATTCTCCCAGAACACCGGTCTTCCTGCATTAACCTCGACTCGGTGTAGCTCTCAAAGTTCACCACTTTGGCGTTACACCGAAGGTTGATAAATCCAAGGCCGCCGCTTGCATTACCCTAGTGCATTACCCTACAGTAGGTGAAGAAGAGAGCGACGGTGGGGATGAAGTAGAAGTACTCCCCCAGTACCTCTAAAGATTTCACCAAGCCCTAGCCGTTGGGATGAAGCTGGCTGGGGGAGCAATCCAAGAGCCGGAGTACTCCTATTTCGAACTCCGTAAGGGGTAAACAGATGCTGATCTTGGAAAATAGCATCTCGTACATAAAAATATATCTTGACCCTGGCAGGTGGCAGATCCGTTCCGAAGTCAATGGGTAAAAAATGATGAAGTCATCTTCATGCTCCTCGCCGGAGTAAACGACGACACCCTCTATTGTGACATCAGCGACATCCTCAGCATAATGAGAGATAATGTTCCTAGGGTCTTCATGAACCTAAAAATAGGGGTCTTTGGCTTTCTCCGCAAGCCAGTCTATCCGGTGTGTGATGACATTGGTCTCAACGGTGTGGGTTGCGATGACTAGGACACCGGTGGAAGAGTTTCCAGAAGAAGCCATGAGAACGGTGTGGCGAAGAAAAGGAATGCAACTGTAAAATGCCACATCGTCAGATAAATAAAGATCAGTGCTGCCTCGCTCACTAGCAGAGCCTAAGTCAAAAGGTGAGGATGATTGTAGGAGCCAGATGATTTGTCAAACTTCCTCACTTCCCATAAAGGCAGTATAGCAAAACGATTAGGTCTTTGCCAGTGTGAAACCCCAGAGGTAGCTTCACGTTCGCGACGCTGACCCCGGCTCATGACTCCTTCTGACCGACGTTAGGATTGGACTGAGGGAGGTCCAGACAGGACCTCGACAAAGTCGTCGCTTGAATTGTTGTCCCCCATACCCTATTTCTAAAAACGAAGGAAGAAAAAGGAAGGTATGGAGGTACCTGCTGAGATGATGCGGGCTGTTTTATGAGTGCGAGCCAGAATGCTTTGAAGACACCAGAAGATTTGAATGTCAAAGCAGCAGAGTTTCAGAACGAGAAAACAAGTGAAAATAACTGACCCCCATGCCTGCTTTTATAGGATGTGGGGGGGGGGGGGTTGATTCTAGAACATTCCACATTCCGGCCCAAGCCCATGAAGAGGCCTATTAACAGCGACGGTTCGTATTCCGGCCAGAAGGCGCGAAAGGATGAAAATGACATGACGAATCAGATGGTGATACGTGTAAAGGACCACTGACACTACTAAAGAACATCGTCCATCCAGAAGATCACTTTGGCCTAAAGTTTTCGTACATCCTCACATCATTGGTTTCCATTGGGCAGTAGTTTACTTGACTCCGACATCGGTGTTCACGTCTTTACTTCCTTTTCATTTCAAAAGCATGAAGAAGCTTCATGTTTTTCCTGCGAAAAAGAAGTAAAGAGGGGCATCTATGAACACCTACATCGGTCCGGCCATGTCCAAAGCCAAAGACATCATCTTTAGTTAACACCGGCCCAAGCCACAAGGTGATACCATCCCATGTCAAATCTGGTGTCAATATATAAATAGCAATACGGGAGACCGTCTCACATCAAATCGGTCCGGTGCCATAAAAAAGGACCCTTCAAAGGTAATTCGGTCAAGGCATTAACTGGTGTGGTATACTTTTGTCTGAAGTACAGGTCTCATTATTCGGTGTCAAAACAATGATCCTTAAGACACCATTTGCCTAGTTTGGCTGCCCATGCCATGACTTGGAAACACACTACAAGATTCGATCCTGAAATCTAGGAAATAGCAGACAGGGAGTAAGAGCTAAAAACTATAAAAAATTCCTCCACCCGTCACTGTTCTCCATAACTACTAGTGGCCAGGCTGTCCCTCCACTACACGCATGGGCTGAGTGGAAACCTGAGCTGTCCAAGCACTCAACATGTAGGAGAGGCTCCAGGGAGCCTCTATAAATACCTCAATTGAAGAGGTCCAAGGGTCGGCACCTTGAATCCCTGAATCCTGAGAAATTGCTTCGGTGTTTGAAACCCAAAGCCCTTTAGAGAATTACCCCAACTCTTGGTTCTTTGAGTCTATCGATGAAAAGAACTGGCCCCAAGGTTCTAAATCCAGTCACTAGGATACCGGCCCTTACCCTGCTTGAAGTAAGTTCTCCCCTGCTGCCTAGACTCCGTCCAGAACCCCATAAAAGCTTATTTCAATCCCGCACCAGTTTCCCATTGCTTTACCCCGGTTCCCCACTTAACCCTATATCATCTCTCCACTAAGCTCCACACCGGTTCTCATAGCTGTTCAGTCCTCTTATCATTTCGGCTGCTGCTGTTCTAGCCCACACCGGCTCGTACACGAGGATCGGCTCTTTTCAACATCTACACTACACCGATTACAATCCTCTCCACTTTTATCCCTCTTTTATTTCATTTTATTAGTTAGTCTTACACTATTTGTTCTTTTGCTAAGTCTGTCATTTTGCTAAATCTATTCTCTTGGTTAAATTTGTTCTGTTGTTAAAATCCTCTTTTATCCTGTCTCATAATAATAATAATAATGACAAGTATTTTTTTGTGTTCATTTTGATCAATGTAAAAGTCATTTTAGCCAGTGTCATGCGGAAGTACTTCTGCCTATGCTATTCCTAAAGCCCATACACGTGCGGAGAACTCCGCCTTGTATGCACCTTTCCCATGTTTTCACCCATCACTAAGTCTCTAGCTTCATCTAAAACACCCCTCATCAAGAACTACGTAACACTGATTTCTCAAAAGCTCGAGACTACGTAGGAGCGGGACTTAACTCCTGTCAGGTCCATTTCTCTTCCATTCCCATTCTCCTTTTAAAATTAATTTCATCTTCACGAAGATCAAGTTAGACGCGACGTCTTGTTGATCTTCTCCCTTTTCCCTGGTCGTCATCACTCTTCATGAAAATCGAGTTAATTTGGACACGACGTCCTGTTAACTCCTTCCACTGTTTGACGCTGCATCTAGATGAAGAATGACTAATTTGGATGAGACATCCTGTTAGCATTCTCTCCCTTTCCATACGTACTTCCATTAAAAGCCTGGATTAACTTAGATGGGACATCCTGTTAACCCCTCCTCTTTTCTTTCCCGACCTGTTAGCCTAACGAAAGGGTGACTAATTTAGACAAAACGTCCTGTTAGCTTCCTTTCCTGATTTTCTTGTTTCCCTCATTGAAGCCAAGATTAATTTGGACAAGATGTCCGGTTAATCTTACTCCGATCTTTTTTTATTCCGACTGTCTCCTTCATTTTAAAGAAAAAAGAAATAAAAACAATTTTAAGGCTATTCATGATGCGCATTTTCAACTTTGGTACTATTCTTAACAGGCGATGTGGGGTGCTAATACCTTCACCACTCGTAACCGACTCCCGTACTAGAATCTCACCTTTTTAATCAATGCTTTGTTAAAGTTTTTTCCAATGTTTTTCCTATGGATAAAAACATTGGTACGACTCCCTATTCTGAGTTATTTCGTTTTCGAGGGTCGGCCGTGCCGCCGCGATCCCGGTCGCGACACTAGTTCTTTCACCTCAATTGCAGCTTGAGGAAAAACCTCATTCACAATAAAAGGTCCAGACCACCTAGATTTGAGTTTTCCTAGAAAGAGCCTCAGTCTAGAATTAAACAACAGGACCTTATCATCCTTGTGAAACTCTTTTCTATTTATCCACTTATCATGCCACCTCTTAGTTTTCTCTTTATAGATTGAGGCACTTTGATAAGCATTGAGTCTGAACTCCTCAAGTTCATGGAGTTTTAGGACTCTTTCCTCTTGAGATTGGTCAAAATCCATATTTAACAGCTTTGTGGCCTACATGCCTTATGTTCTAACTCCGCAAGCAGATGGCAAGCCTTACCATATACCAACTGACAAGGAGACATGCCAATAGGATTTTTAAATGCTGTTCTATAGGCCCACAATGCATCATACAATTTCACAGACCAATCTTTCCTAGATTTCCCTCCCATTTTCTCTAATATTCTCTTGATTTCTCTATTGGAAAGCTTAACTTGTCCACAAGTTTATGGATGATATTGAGTAGATACCTTATGCAGTACCTTATAGTGTCGTAGGGCTTTTTCATGGATTCTTATAACATCCCAAATTTCAGGATGTTACAATTCTATTGTAGAAATGTGACCCTCCATCACTAATGAGGACTCTAGGGACTCCAAATCTAGAGAAAATGTTCTTCTTTATAAACCTAAGCACCATATGTGCATCATTGGTTCTGGTAGGGATTGCCTCCACCCACTTAGAAATATAATCCACAGCAACAAGGATATATTCATTGGAGAATGACTTTGGGAATGGTTGTTGGTCCGACGGCGACTCAGCGGTTCTTTCCCACCGCCGGACTTTTTGTCAATTGGCAAGCGCACCAATCGTTTGTAGTTTTCGAAATTTAGATATCGTTCCACTGGGATTGAAAGTCCAATAACAACAGTAATTTTCTACTTACTATGGTAAATGTGAAGGAAATTATAAACAAAAGAATGATTTATATACAGTTTATACAGTATTCACAAGATAGCATGATTGAGTGATTCATAATATAAAAGAAAATAAAAATCTATCTAAAAAGTTGAGTTGCAATCTAGAATAGGTAAGATACTTGAGATAAACACAGATAAACAAATTATGTTGGAAATTGGATCCCTAATCTAGAATAACAATGAGGAACTCAAGACATGCATATTTAATCATCAAGTTTCATGTCATTGCAGCTTAAAATCATTATAACCGATCCCTCGTGATATAAATTCTAAGAATTCACCGTAAAGTCCGATCCCTCGTGAGCTTTCTCAGTAAAAACTTGCATTAAGACCTGGCCTTATGGCAACAATGGTTAACAACCCCTATAGAATTGAGATACCAAGGGTATTCCAACTTTTTACTTTCGTCAAAACAAGTTTCAATACGGCATAAATAATCATTCTCCCGTTTGACATTTATACTAATAAAACCAGTTTCGATACACATGAAAATCATTCTCCCGTTTGACGTTCATATTAATAAAAGGTTGAAATACTAACATGGACTTGAATCATAAACATGCAGAGGTCGAATTCACAACATTATACTCAATAGATTAGTTCACCAATTCCAACATAAACAAATTAGTTACACATGGTAAAAGTAAAGACAACACTTACAGAGTTTGACATTACGAAGAAGACGATGGAAACTTCACGATACAACGATCACAATACACCGAAACACACTCAAGTATCTAGAAAACTATTCTAGAACTACAACTCACAAAAGAAAGTACTCAAAGTCGAGTACAAGAGAGAAGAGAAGAGAAGTGTATGGAATGGGATGCTATGAATGGTGTTGGATGGCCCTATTTATAGGGCTGAGCAAGGGTGCTGACGCTACGCGTCCCTGTGACGCTACGCGTCAGACCCCTGACTCAGCCTCCATTAAACACTTGATAATGGCCACTTTCAATAATTAATCTTGATCATGCCTGGCCACTTGGACATGTTTCCACGAGTTTTTGGCCATTTATGCTGATTGGGGTGGCCCTTGGGCTGAGTGGGGTGCCCATTATTGAGTCCAAGTAGAGTGGTTGGCCAAAGTGGAGTGGTTGTTCACGCAGCACTGATGCTACGCGTGGATGTGATGCGTAGCGTCAGACTCAAAAATAGCAGTTGATGCTACGCGTGGGGTGAGGCTACGCGTCAGATTCTCCAGTGTAATTTTCTCTTGATTTCTTAACTTTTTCACTGCAAAACTAGAGAAAATTGATCAAGGGCAGATTATTTCCAACAACACTCATTTATTGAATTTAAATCCTATTTTTCTAACAAATTAAACTAATTTTTATAATTTTTATGAAATTTTTATTTAAGCTTTTATTGAAAATTTGAGGACTAACAAATACCCCCAACTTGAGACATTGCTCGTCCTCGAGCAAGAGAGAAAAATAAGAATAAAAATTTGAAATCAAATTTTTAAGTTAGTCCGAAAATTTACCACAAAAAATAATTACACAATTTCAACTATTTTGTAATAATCAAAAACTGATATCAAATATAACAAAGATTTAATGATAAAATTGTTTACAATATTCTATTAACAACCAAGCAAAATTTCAGGCTTACCTCACAAGTGTTTATCTCTATGCAATTGGTAACCTGTTTCTCTCAATCAATCATAAAATCAAACGAATTTAACTTTGTTTGTCATCTAATCAATGGTTATTTATACAGAGTTAATTCAAAAATCACAAGGTCTTTTCACGGGTTGTAATGAGGCTTGGTTTACAAGAATCAATGGTTTTTCTTGGATTTCAAAAACCTGAAATCATAAAAGAGCATTTTCATAATTTTTAGGCTTTTCTCTTGATCCAAACTCTCATTTATTTTTATTGATGAAAAATAAATACCCCCAACTTGATTCTTTTCACTATTTTTGACTTTTCTTTTCCATATTCTATTTTTTTTGAAAAGAATCAAGTTGCTCATTTTCACTCCCCATTTTTGTAAGAACACTCAAAATATTTTTCATTTATTTCAACTACTCTTATAGGGAATGATAAGAACAAATTTAGGTTTTATAGGGAATGATAAGAACAAATTTTTCTATTTTTATAGGGAATGATAAGAACAAATTTAGGTTTTAAGGGTACCAAAGAATTTTATTTTAGGCTCAAATTGGCTTGCAAGGGATAAAAGACTTTTTACCAAGGTAAGCTGTTTGGCCCAAGGTTTCGTTTCACCAATAAATGTGCCTTGATCATTTTCCCGAATTCTCTGTACAACAACACAAATCACAGATTAAAGCAAAATCAATTCGAATTGAAAATATGTCGATTAAACCCTCAAGTGTTTAAAAAGATCTCTCAACTCTCCGGGTTATTGAAATTTGCTTGATGGTTAATAAACTTATTGCAATTAAATTTATCAAAATTCCTAAGTTATAAAGAATCAAAAATTGATTTTACAAAATTGGTTTTATTGTGTAAAAACTCTAAGTGTACTAACTTACTAACGAAAATTTGATTCATTTATTTAAAAGAAGAATTATTTTTCGAAAAAATGAGCAAAAACGAATAAACACACCACACAATGATAAAATGCCATAATATAAAATGTAAATATAAATGTAAATGTAAATCCAAATATAACTAAAAACAAATATACTCAATATAAATGAAGATGGCATCCTCAATCCTCCATCTGATCATCATCATCCTCCTCCTCCTCCTCCTCATCATCACCATCAGAGTCATGATGTGCACTAGAAGATCCGCCAGTCTCAGGGTAGGTGGGTAAATCTCCGGGCCAAGCTACATGTGCTGCAAACTCGGCTGGGGTAACATAAGGTGCTCCCTCTCCCTGTAACCTGTACTGATAAAATTCATCGTGAAGATGAATATAAGCTCTGTGAGTGGCAGCCATCATCTGCATCATATGCTGATGCTCAAGTGACATCCGGGCAAAGCCCTGTGTAACAGCATCAGCAGATGGAGGCTGCACTGGTGGTCTCCTCCTCCGAGGTCGGGGCTGAGCCTCCTGCTCTAGTGGTGGAAGCTCGCACTACTGCACAAAATAATCTCAGTTTACTAGAACTTTAGGGACTTTCCCTGAAGAACTAGTAAACTCTGGTGAAGGTACAATGACTCCCTGCCTCCTCAGTAAGGCAGATATGATGAGAGGAAAGGGTATGGGGCGATTCACTTTATACCCAAGGGCATAAAAGTGAATCTGCTCGGAGATAAGCTCGGCGATATCAATGGTGTGGCCCTGGAGGATAGAATAGAGGAGGCAACAACGCTCCACTAGAAGGGAAGAAAGATGGGTGACAGGAGTGATATTATGGAGCATGAGGTGGGACCACGCCTGGGCTATGGGGGTAAGCTGGGTTTTGAGGAGGTTAGATGGACTCCTTCCAACCCTACTCAAGTTGAAAAAGATTCCATCCTTGCTCAGAAAATGAGCAACCTCCTCGAGGGAGTATCCTAACTCTCCCTCAGCAAGAATCTTGTTTCTGTTTTCTTTCCAGAAACAAGTGTCATCCTCGGGAGTAGGCTCCCAAGGGTTACCCAATAGGGTACTGATGGTGTCCCGGTCATAAGAGATATGCCGGCCTCTAACTCAACTCGTCCGCTGCTGCCCAAGATTTGGTGTGTCCTGGCGGGTCCTGTAAGCATTTGCGTAAAACTCCATCACTAAGATGGGGTCCCCCTCAGTAGGTAGGGAGAATAGAGGTCCCCATCTCCTCTGCTGCACTCTATCCTGTAGCTCAGGATAGTCTCCTGCACTCAGATCAAGGACCCTCTCCCAGATAAGTCTCTGGCCCTTGATCTGATGAAACCGTGCCCATTTCGCATCCGTGCGAAATCTAGTAGGATCCCTCGGTCCTAACACCTCCTGTCTCTGAGAATCAGGATCCTCAGAAGTGGTGTCAGTGTCTGTGGACTTCCTCTGTCTTTTAGAGGGACCGGCTGTGGGAATGGATTTCTTAGGTGCCATCTGCAAAAAGTAAAAATTTAAAATTAAACACACACTAAATAAATCACACACAAGCAAACAATTATTTGTAAAATATTTTTGGGTTTTCTAAAATTTTTCAAAAATAAAAATGCAATTCAACAACATATTTTTGAATTTTTAATATTTAAAGAAATTAACATACATATATTCAAATAATATACAAAACAAAATACAATTTATTTATACAAATTTGCAAGAAAGTATAACGAATACTAAACATTAATTTAAAAAGAAAACAACAAACAACAAACAAACAGCAAGATTTAAAAACAGAGGCTGACGCTACGCGTGGTGTGACGCTACGCATCAGCCAGTTCCTCCACGCTACGCGTCAGTGGGACGCTACGCGTGGGCTTACAGTTCATCCTCACGCTACGCGTCAGTGGGACGCTACGCGTGAGATGCGCAGTTTTGAAAAAAAATAACAGGGGTTGCACAGCAGCAACCCCTTTCCAAACCACATTATATCCATTCATTTTCTAATTCCTAACAGCAATCAATCCCAATGGTCTTCTAATCCTAATCCTAACCACATTTATTTCTAAAATCGAAAATTAAAACAAAAAGCTAAAGAGGATGGATTAGAGTACTTGTTGTTCCTTGAGTAATTTAGGAATGAAGAGGTTTGGAAGAGAGAAAAGGAGGTTTTTGAAGTTTAGGTTTGAAAACTAAGTGAGGCAGAGAGGAAGTTTTAGGTTTAAAACCCTAAGATGGGCTTCTCTGGTTCAGTTTTAAAAACTGAACGTGGGCTCTGACGCTACGCGTGTGTGGGACGCTACGCATCAGAACCAAAATTCAGAGTCCACGCTACGCTTCAAGTGGGCGCTACGCGTGGGCTTCTGTTTTTGATTTTCAAATATTTGGATTTTCAAAAACCTTTTCAGTTTAAAACCCCTTTTCTTTTAAACAAGTTAAAAAAAAATTGTTTTGTGGTTTTTTTTTTATGTAAAACAACCTTAAAAACAAAAAGAAAAGAATGGGTTGCCTCCCATTGAGCGCTAAGTTTAATGTCTCCAGCCAGACATTACCTCTGATTAATCAGGTGGTTTCCCAATATTCTTTGAGGAATCACCTGTCTTTTTCTTCCTTCTTCTTCTTTTCCGATGCCTAATTACCTGTTTTTCATCATTCAAAGCATCGGTTAATTTAAAACAATTTAATTGATTGGGAAGAGATATACCTGGTTTGGTTGAAGGGTAAACTTTTTCCTCATTACTTATCCTGAGGTGTTCATGAGCACTAAAGCTTACTTCTTCTCCATAAACTTTGACTGCAACCATACTTTGATCAACATCTACTTTGATTTTTGCAGTCTTCATGAAAGGTCTTCCTAGGATCAGGGGGATCTCAGTATCTTCCTTCATATCCAGTACCATAAAGTCAACTTAGAAGTGGTACTTGTCAACCTTTACTAACACATCTTCCACAATCCCAAAAGGTTTTTTGACAGAGCGATCTGCAAACTGTAATTCTGTCTTTGCCTCCTTCAACTCATATTCACCAATGCGTTTTATTAAATCTAAGGGCATCAAGTTAATGTTAGCCCCTAAATCTAATAGCGCATTCCTGATGTTGATATTTCCGATTGTTACAGGAATGGTGAAACTCCCCGGATCTTTACATTTTTTTGGGGTTATACAGTTTGTTTCTTGCTCTGTATCTCTTTGCATATTTTTTTCTTTTTTATTTTTTTTTCTATTTTTTCACTTTCTTTTTCTTCTTCTTTCTTTTTCTCACTCTTTTCTTTACAATCAATTTTTACAATATCAGAAGAAACAACATTACATTGTTCCCTTGGGTTTTGAGTGTTTGCAGAAAACCCAGAACTCTTTAATTCGGCTATCTCTTTTGCAAGCTGACCCATTTGTATATCTGATGCTTTTCGGGCAGCTTCATTTGTCTCTACAAACTGCAATAACTGTTGAATAGCTTCCTCTATCCTTGTCAACCTTGCATTGTCAGTTTGTTGTTGCTTGAATTAATTGTTAGGAGGTCTGTTGGAAGGTCCAGTGTCCTGTCTCCAGCCAATATTCTGATTTTGCCAACCCTGCAGGTAATTGTTAGGAAAAGAATTTCCATGATTAAAAGGAAAATTACCTAAGGGTGCTCTTTGATGGTTCATGAAATTGGCTTGCTCTTGCTCATTTCCACAGTAACCACATGGTTGTTCTCCCATGCAGTGCGTACATGCTTTAAGTTGAGCAGGGGGTGGTGATGCTACTTGAGCAATTTGAAGTTTTTCCAATTGCTTGCTCATAACTTCAATTTGTTGGGTCAGTAATTTTTGCTGAGCCAACACTGCATCATTTACTCCCAATTCGAGCATTCCTGGCTTCCTTTGCATATTACCTTTTTCATGCTTTGCTTGTCGGTCACTAATAGCCATTGATTCCAATATTTCTATGGCTTCTTCCACAGTCTTGTTCATTAAAGAACCACCTGCACAAGCATCTAACATCATCTTGAACTGAGGCAATAAACCATGGTAAACGATTCTTACCTTTTCGGTATCATTCAGGTTGTGGTTTGGGCATTTTCTCAAGAGTTCCTTGAATCGTTCCCATGTTTCTCCTAATGATTCATCATTATTTTGAGAAAAAGAGTGTATGGCTGTCATTGCTTCAAAATATTTCGAAGGAGAATAAAATCTTTCCAAAAATTTTCTTTCAACATCGGACCAGTTTGCAAAACTACCCGGTGGACAAGATTTAAACCATTCTTTTGCTTTCCCAATCAATGAAAAAGGAAAGAGTCTCATGTAAACAGACTCTTCTTGATTGGGTTCAAAACCAATTGTGCTACATAGTTCATAAAAAATAGTTAAATGTTCATATGGTTCTTCATGATTTAAACCAGCAAATTGGTTGTTTTGAATAATATTTAAAGTGGCAGGTTTAATTTCCACTGGTAAAACCGGTCCTTGAAACATTCCCGAAACTCGGGGTGGACCATTTATAGCAGCAAACTGTCCCAATGTTCTCCTTTCAGCAGCCATTTTTGAATTTTCAAAAATTTTCGAAGTAGAAGAAGAATTAGTTTGTGTTTTTGATTTCAAAGACTTGATTTTCTTTACAAACTTTTCTATCTCAGGATCAAAATAAATTTTACCTGCGGTAGATCGAGTTTGCATACACAAACTAGACAAAGAAAGTTAGTGTAACAATGATACAAAATAAATAAAAAATTATCTAAGGTAAAAAAAATATTTACCACGGTAATTAAAATTTTACTGAAACAATTCAATCCCCGGCGACGGCGCCAGAAAACTTGTTGGTCCGACGGCGACTCAGCGGTTCTTTCCCACCGCCGGACTTTTTGTCAATTGGCAAGCGCACCAATCGTTTGTAGTTTTCAAAATTTAGATATCGTTCCACTGGGATTGAAAGTCCAATAACAACAGTAATTTTCTACTTACTATGGTAAATGTGAAGGAAATTATAAACAAAAGAATGATTTATATACAGTTTATACAGTATTCACAAGATAGCATGATTGAGTGATTCATAATATAAAAGAAAATAAAAATCTATCTAAAAAGTTGAGTTGCAATCTAGAATAGGTAAGATACTTGAGATAAACACAGATAAACAAATTATGTTGGAAATTGGATCCCTAATCTAGAATAACAATGAGGAACTCAAGACATGCATATTTAATCATCAAGTTTCATGTCATTACAGCTTAAAATCATTATAACCGATCCCTCGTGATATAAATTCTAAGAATTCACCGTAAAGTCCGATCCCTCGTGAGCTTTCTCAGTAAAAACTTGCATTAAGACCTGGCCTTATGGCAACAATGGTTAACAACCCCTATAGAATTGAGATACCAAGGGTATTCCAACTTTTTACTTTCGTCAAAACAAGTTTCAATACGGCATAAATAATCATTCTCCCGTTTGACATTTATACTAATAAAACCAGTTTCGATACACATGAAAATCATTCTCCCGTTTGACGTTCATATTAATAAAAGGTTGAAATACTAACATGGACTTGAATCATAAACATGCAGAGGTCGAATTCACAACATTATACTCAATAGATTAGTTCACCAATTCCAACATAAACAAATTAGTTACACATGGTAAAAGTAAAGACAACACTTACAGAGTTTGACATTACGAAGAAGACGATGGAAACTTCACGATACAACGATCACAATACACCGAAACACACTCAAGTATCTAGAAAACTATTCTAGAACTACAACTCACAAAAGAAAGTACTCAGAGTCAAGTACAAGAGAGAAGAGAAGAGAAGTGTATGGAATGGGATGCTATGAATGGTGTTGGATGGCCCTATTTATAGGGCTGAGCAAGGGTGCTGACGCTACGCGTCCCTGTGACGCTACGCGTCAGACCCCTGACTCAGCCTCCATTAAACACTTGATAATGGCCACTTTCAATAATTAATCTTGATCATGCCTGGCCACTTGGACATGTTTCCACGAGTTTTTGGCCATTTATGCTGATTGGGGTGGCCCTTGGGCTGAGTGGGGTGCCCATTATTGAGTCCAAGTGGAGTGGTTGGCCAAAGTGGAGTGGTTGTTCACGCAGCACTGACGCTACGCGTGGATGTGATGCATAGCGTCAGACTCAAAAATAGCAGTTGATGCTACACGTGGGGTGAGGCTACGCGTCAGATTCTCCAGTGTAATTTTCTCTTGATTTCTTAACTTTTTCACTGCAAAACTAGAGAAAATTGATCAAGGGCAGATTATTTCCAACAACACTCATTTATTGAATTTAAATCCTATTTTTCTAACAAATTAAACTAATTTTTATAATTTTTATGAAATTTTTATTTAAGCTTTTATTGAAAATTTGAGGACTAACAATGGTCCCATGAAGTCAATGCCCTAAACATCAAATAACTCCACAACTAAAATATTTGTCAAAGGTAGGCCAGCTTTAGTAGAGAGACCTTCACTTCTTTGGCACTTATCACACCTTTGCATATATACTCTAGCATCCTGAAAAATTGTTGGCCAATAAAAGCCATATTGCAACACTTTTGCTGTAGTTCTGGAGGTACCATGGTGTCCTCCATAATAGGAGTCATGGCAGTGCCATAAGAGTCTTTCTTGCTCTGATTTAGGCACACATCTCCTGATAATTCCATCTACTCCTATCTTATAAAGAAATGGATCATCCCATAGAAAGGTTTTACTGTCATGAAAGAATTTTTTTTTTCATTTGGGATGTCCACCCTTCAGGTACCACAGAGGAACTTTTAAAGTTAGCCATATCAGCATACCATGGCCCTATGATAATTGCTATCATCCTCTCATCTGGGAATTCCTCTTTAATCAAGATAGAATCTGATTCACCCTCCAGACGAGAGAGTTGATCAGCTACTGAGTTCTCTAATCCCTTTTTATCTCTTATTTCTAAATCAAACTCTTGGAGTAAAAGAACCCACCTGATCAACCGTGGCTTTGATTCTTTTTTAGCTAGCAAGTACTTGATTGTTGAATGATCTGTATACACAATGACCTTAGCACCAATCAAGTAAGCTCTAAATTTATCAAATGCATACACCACAACAAGCATTTCGTTTTCAGTAGTGGTGTAGTTTATTTGATTCTCATTTAATACTTTGTTAGCATAATAAATGACATGTGTTAATTTTTCTTTCTTTTGTCCTAGCACAGCTCCTATGGCAAAATCACTTGCATCACACATGAGTTCAAATGGTAAGGACCAATAAGGTGTTGTAAGGATTGGAGTTGAAATTAATCTTTGTTTCCAATTTTCAAAAGCCTTGACACAGTTTTCATTAAAAACAAAAGCATGATCTTTCACCAGTAAATCAGTCAAAGGCTTTGCTATTTTTCAAAAATCTCTTATAAATCTCCAATAGAAGCCAGCACATCCTAAGAAACTCCTTACTCCTTTCACATTGATTGGAGGACGAAGTTTTTCAATGATATCAATCTTGGCTCTATCTACTTGAATGCCCTCAGCAGAGATTTTGTGGCTAAGGACTATCCCTTCTCTAACCATAAAATGACACTTTTCCTAGTTGAGGACAAGATTAATCTCCTGACATCTCACCGACACCTTAGATAGGTTGCTAAGGCATATATCAAAGTTGTTTCCAAACACAGAGAAGTCATCCATAAACACCTCAATGAACTTCTCTACCATGTCCCCAAAAATTGCCAGCATATACCTTTGAAAGGTTGCTGGTGCATTGCACAAACCAAATGGCATGCGCCTATATGCAAAGATTCCATATGGACAGGTAAAGGCTGTCTTCTTATGATCTTTTGGATCAACCAAAATTTGGTTGTAACCAGAATATCCATCAAGGAAGCAGTAATACTCATGACCTGACAGTCTCTCAAGCATTTGGTCTACAAATGGTAAAGGAAAGTTATCTTTTCTAGTGGAGTCATTAAGCCTTCTATAATCTATGCACATTCTCCAACATGTAGTTGGTCTAGTGGCAATGGCTTCACCATCTTCATTTTTAATAGTTGTCATCGCACCTTTATTAGGAACCACTTAGACTGGACTAATCCAAGCGCTATCTGAGATAGGATAGATAATCCCTACATCAAGGAGGTTAACCACTTCTTTCCTTACAACTTCTTTCATTATGGGGTTTAATATTCTTTGTGGCTGAACAACAGGGGAATAGTCATCCTTCATCAGAATTTTATGCATACAAAATGATGGACTAATTCCCTTTAAATCAGAGATGTTACAACCAATGGTAGATTCATGTTTTCTTAAAACCCATATCAATTTTTCAATATCCTCATCTTTTAAATCAGCATTAATGATTACAGGATATGATTTATTTGTGTTTGAATATGTATTTTAGGTTGAATATTTTTGATAATGACAAAAGGAATTGAAGACTCAAAGCAAAAGGCTCAAGTTACCATGAAAACAGAGAAAACAACATCAGACCTGTAAAAACGCGTATACTAATCGATTACAGCATCCACAATAATCGATTATAGGAGTTCTGTCCAAGACATAATCGATTACATCAACAAGACTAATCGATTACATAAGTTCTGTTTATAAGCTAATTGATTGCACCAAAGGACATAATCGATTACCAAGTAAAAAAATTGAATAAAAAGCATCAGGTACATCTCCTAATCGATTGCAAGGTTACCACAATCGATTAGCAAGGTTCTGTAAGGTCACTAATCGATTACAAGACTAGGACTAACCGATTATGAAAGTTCTATTTGCACACTAATCGATTACATGAAGGAATAATCGATTACAATGCTATGAAACACAATTAAATGCATCAGGTGCTACTCCTAATCGATTGTAAGGCAATGTATAATAGGTTAGACATGTTCTATTTCTTAGATAATCCATTACATGGGTTATTCTAATCGATTAGCAGACGAATTACATTATAAAATTTAAAGTGTAATCAATTACAGCTCAAGGCTTAATCGATTACTATCGTACCAAAAATTAGGGAAAAGTGTTTTAAGTGGGAAACCAGCTTACTTCTCTATTCCAACTCGAATGCCCATGCTGTGCAACGGCTCTGAAGATTTTAGGGCACCTCTCCAAGGCCTATAAATGCAAGACTCCTTCAAGCTACTCAAAGCATCCAAATCCATCAAAGAGAAATCAAATATTGCGTCTTGTGAGTTCTATTTCTTTGCATAGTTTCATTTTCTGAAACTTAGAGCTAATATTTGTAAATCCTCTCTTGTGAGAGTTAGAAATTGTGTGAGCCTTTCATTTGTTCATCCACTCTATTAAGAGAGTTTATTGATTGTAGAACCAAAAATCAAAACACCAAGTTTATTCACTCTAGGTTGAGTGGTCACAAAGGTTGGGGTTCAACCTTTAGGTATTGAGAGTTTGAGAGATGGGGTGGGTTGCCCTTGTACTAGTGAGGATTGAGTTCTTGAGTGTGGGACACTAGGAAGCTGCAATTGCTCATAGCTTGTATCTCTAAACTTCAATAGTGGAAATCCTTCAAGTGGGTTGCTTGAAGGTGAGACGTACATCGGGTTAGTGAAACTCGTTAAATTAGTTTGCAAGCTTTTCTTCCCTACTCTCTTGCATTTACTTATTGTACTTGATTGGTATATTAACTTGATTGTGATATTATTGCTTGAACTTGAGTAACTAGGCTAAGTTAAAGTTTTACACACCAAGTGTTTGATAAATTGCCTTAGCAACATTTGCATATTTTCTCATATTGATTCTTGCTCTACACTTGCTATTTCTTACATACAAGCATACTTAGTGAAAAAGAAATCAATTTCAAAGGTATTCCAAATAAAAGTTTTTAAAACTCAATTCACCTCCCCCCACTCTTGAGTATTGAGGCCACTTGAACAACAAGTGGTATCAGAGCTTGACTCTTGGTAGATCAAGCTTAACAGCTTTAAGAGAACAATGGCCTCTAATTCTCTAAATCTTTGTCCTGAGGGTGGTGCCATGAATAGACCTCCTACTTTCAATGGGGAAGGCAATGCTTTTTGGAAAGAAAAGATGAAAAATGCAATTGAAAATGGTCCTTTCATACCCATGCATATTGTAGATGGTAAACAAGTAGAAAAATTAATGGATGATTGGACTAGCGAAGATGAAAAGAAAGTCTAATATAACTATAAAGCCAAAATCTAATCACCTTAGCTTTAGGCCCTGATGAATTTTTTAGAGTAGTTACATGTAAATCCGCCAAGGATATGTGGGATACCTTACAAATAACCCATGAAGGTACAAGTGATGTCAAAGACTCTAAGATTAGTACCTTAACTAGTTAGTATGAAAGCTTTATATTAAATTTTGGAGAAACAATTATTGATATGCAAAAGAGGTTCACTCTTATTATAAATTATCTCATTACTCTTGGCAAGACTTACACTAACAAAGAACTTATTCATAATGTGTTAAAAAGTCTCACCAGGGAATGGCAACCTCTAGTCACCGCCATCAAACAATCTCCTAGCATCAATGAAATGTCTCTTGCTACACTATTCGGTAAGTTACAAGAACAGGAACAAGAGTTGAAAGAATTAAGGATGGCGAAAGAGGAAGAAAAGTCTTCCAAGAAGAAAGGTCTAGCTCTAAAGGCCACTTCTATCAATGAAGAAGAATCCGGTAGTGAGCTTGATGAAGAAGAAGAGTTTGGACTATTTATGAAGCATTTCAGAAAGTTTATGAGAAACAAACACTTCCAAAAGAGCTTCAAACCTCAAGGTAAGAAACCAATTTCAAATGAAAATTCTTCCTCACCAAATTACTTTGAGTATGGTAAGGAAGGACACTTCAAGGTGGATTGTCCAAATCTCAAGAATAAAAACAAGGAGAGAAGAGGAAGAAGAATAGCTTACATTGCTTGGGATGAAAATGAGATAAGTAGCTTGGATGAATCCGAAAACGAGGAAGCCAATCTATGCCTCATGACTAATCATCAAGATGAAGATGATGAGGTAAGTCTTCTTGACTTAGATAGAAATGAATTACTAGATGCATTTAAAGAATTGTATGACAAGTTTGTTAAAATCTTAAACAAGTATAAGTTATCTAGGAAAACTATTGATACTCTTGAAATGTATCTTGTAGAACTTGGCAAAGAAAATGATTGTTTGAAAAAGGAATTAGCAAATGTTCAAGCATGCTCCAAGAATAATCCTTGTGATTTTGTAAAGAAATGTGACATCCTAGAAACTAAGGTTTTAGACTTAAATAAAACCTTAGAGAAGTTTACAAATGGTAGAGATAATTTGAATGTATTACTTGGAAATCAAAGATGCATGTTTGACAAAACTGGAGTAGGATACAATTCTAACAAAAAGGAAAAGCATTACATAAACTTCTTTGTACCACCTAGAAAGTCTTCATCACCAATCACTAAATGTAATCATTGTGGTGCTACAGGACATAATGCTTTAAATTGCCATATTAGAAAGCTTGAACCAAACGTGGTAAGAAAGGTGTGGGTTCCCAAAGGAACATTACCACAAGCTAACCAAAAAGGACCCAACATAAAATGGGTACCAAGTTCTCTAAACTAATTTTGTTTTGTAGGTATCCTTTAAGGCAAGCAACACCTATTGGTACTTGGATAGTGGGTGTTCAAAGCACATGACAAGAGATATAAGCAAATTCACAACATTCACTCCTAAAAGAAAAGGAAGCGTCACTTATGGGGATAATACCAAAGGAAGAATACTTAGTATTGGAAACATTCTTAAAGATTCCTCTACTTCAATTAGTGATGTTTTATATATTGAAGGATTCAAACATAACTTGCTTAGTATAAGTCAATTATGTGATAAAGGATATAGAGTATTATTCGAGTCTAATTGTTGCATAATTGAAAACAAGCTAAACAAGGAAGTTAAGTTTGTTGGTAAAAGAATTGATAATATTTACATGATTGATGTTGATAGTTTGTCTTCAAATGATATGCAATGCTTCATGACTAGAGAGGATGAATTATGGTTATGGCATAGAAGAATAGCACATATACATATAGACCATCTAAACAAACTTGTTTCTAAAGAATTAGTAATCGGTTTGCCAAAGATAAAGTTTGAAAATAAATTTTGTGATGCACGTCAAAAGGGACAACAAGTAAAGGCATCCTTTCAAGCTAAAAACGTTGTTTCTACTCAAAGGCCTTTATAACTTTTGCACATGGATTTATTTAGACCCTCTAAGGTCAAGAGCTTTGGTGGCAATTACTATAGTCTCATAATTGTAGATGACTATTCTAGATACACATGGACCTTGTTTCTTGCTCATAAAAATGAAGCATATCATGCATTCAAGAAACTAGCCAAGATTATCCAAAATGAGCAAAATTCAAAGATTGCATCCATAAGAACCAATCATGGGGGAGAATTTGAAAATCAACTATTTGAGAAATTTTGTGAAAAACATGGTATTGGTCATAATTTTTTAGCTCCTAGAACTCCACAACAAAATGGAGTTGTTGAAAGGAAAAATAGATCTTTGGTGGAGCTAGCAAGAACCATGTTAAATGAATATGTATTTTAGGTTGAATATTTTTGATAATGACAAAAGGAATTGAAGACTCAAAGCAAAAGGCTTAAGTTTCCATGAAAACAGAGAAAACAGCACCAGACCTGCAAAAACGCGTATACTAATCGATTACAGCATCCACAATAATCGATTACAAGAGTTCTGCCCAAGACATAATCGATTACATCAATAAGACTAATTGATTACATAAGTTCTATTTGTAAGCTAATCGATTGCACCAAAGGACATAATCGATTACCAAGTAAAAAATTGAATAAAAAGCATCATGTATATCTCCTAATCGATTGCAAGGTTGCCACAATCGATTAGCAAGGTTCTGTAAGGTCACTAATTGATTACAAGACTAGGACTAACCAATTATGAAAGTTCTATTTGCACACTAATCGATTACATGAAGGAATAATTGATTACAATGCTGCGAAACATAATTAAATGCATCAGGTGCTACTCCCAATCGATTGTAAGGCAACGTATAATCGATTAGACATGTTCTGTTTCTTAGATAATCGATTACATGGGTTATTCTAATCGATTAGCAAACAAATTACATTATCAAATTTCAAGTGTAATCGATTACAGCTCAAGGCCTAATCGATTATTATCGTACCAGAAATTGGGGAAAAGTGTTTTAAGTGGGAAACCAACTCACTTCTCTATTCCAACTCGAATGCCCATGTTGTGCAACGACTCTTAAGATTTTAGGGCACCTCTCCAAGGCCTATAAATGCAAGACTCCTTCAAGCTACTCAAAGTATCCAAATCCATCAAAGGGAAATCAAATCTTGTGTCTTGTGAGTTCTATTTCTTTGCATAGTTTCATTTTCTGAAACTTAGAGCTAATATTTATAAATCCTCTCTTGTGAGAGTTAGAAATTGTGTGAGCCTTTCATTTGTTCATTTGCTCTATTAAGAGAGTTTATTGATTATAAAACCAAACATCAAAACAACAAGTTTATTCACTCTAGGTTGAGTGGTCACAAAGGTTGGGGTTCAACCTTTGGGTATTGAGAGTTTGAGAGATTGGGTGGGTTGCCCTTGTACTAGTGAAGATTGAGTTCTTGAGTGTGGGACACTAGGAAGCTGCAATTGCTCATAGCTTGTATCTCTAAACTTCAATAGTGGAAATCCTTCAAGTGGGTTGCTTGAAGGTGAGACGTACACCGGGTTGGTGGAACTCGTTAAATTGGTTTGCAAGCTTTTCTTCCCTACTCTCTTGCATTTACTTATTGTACTTGATTGGTATATTGATTTGATTGTGATATTATTGCTTGAACTTGAATAACTAGGCTAAGTTAAAGTGTTACACACCAAGTGTTTGATAAATTGCCTTAGCAACTTTTGCACACTTTCTCATATTGATTCTTGCTCTACATTTGCTATTTCTTACATACAAGCATACTTAGTGAAAAAGAAATCAATTTTAAAGGCATTCCAACTAAAATTTTTTAAAACTCAACTCATCCCCTATCTTGAGTATTGAGGCCACTTGGACAACATCATTATCTCCTAAGAAAACATATTTCAAAAGAGAAGGTAAAGGTTTTAAATCATGTTTTTCTTCAAACACTTCCTTACCTTTCTCAAGTTCAGTATTATTTAATTTTTCTTTTTTTTCATTTTCTAATTCACCTACTTCACATGCTTCTAGTAGGTTTAGTAACTCATTATATGGGTCATCTAACTCCTCAGTCTCAGAGTCAAAATCATCCTCAAGAAAGGCTTATAAAACCTCTTCTTCAGTTCTTAACAGCATAGGAGTCTTATAGCTTTTAACTTCTTCAAGCATAAAAAAATCCATCTTCTCAGCTAGATGTTTCATAGCATTAAAGACATTAAAAGTTACCTGCTCCTCTTGAACTCTCAGCATGAGTTCTCCCTTCTATACATCAATTAAAGCTCTTCCTGTAGCTAAGAAGGGTCTCCCTAGAATTAAAAGAATCTCTCTATCAGCTTCCATATCCAAAACTACAAAATCTGCTGGGAAGATGAACTTATCTACCTTAACTAACAAGTCTTCCAGCATCCCATGAGGATATTTGATAGACCTACATGAACATCCCCTATTGCATAAGGTATTGTAAAAGATCCAGGATCTTCTAGCTTTTGAAGAAGTTTTTTTTTGAATAATTGCACTGCACTCTTGAGTGAGAGCAACTATCTCATCTCCCTTTAGCTTTCTCTTCTTAGACAGAAGCTCTTTCAAGAATTTAGCATATGAAGGCATCTCTTGCAATGCCTCAGCAAAGGGAATATTTATGTGAAGCTTTTTAAACACATCTAAGAACTTAGCAAATTTTTGCTCCTCTATCTGTTTCTTGAATCTATGTGGAAATTGAGCATTCTTTAATTTCTCAAGAGTTAGCTTGACAACTTCCTCCAAGATCAAATCAATCTTTTTTTTTTTCTTTTGATGAACTTGGTTTTCTTTTTCTTTTTTTGTTTCCACTTTCTTTTTAGTTTTATCATTAACTTACTCACTTACCTACTCTTTTACTTTTTCTGCATCGTTTTCTGAATTATTTTCCTGACTTAGAGTAGGGATAAGAACTTTCCCACTCCTTGTGGTTAGTGCCTTGCAATGTTCCCTTGGATTTACCTCAATATCTCCAGGAAAATTGCCTGACTGTCTCTCAGCTAACTGTTTTGATAGCTGTCCAACCTGGTTTTCCAGATTTCAAATAGACGTTTCTTGATTTTTAAAGCTAGCCTGAGTGGCCTGAATGAACTGAGATAGCACATTCTCAAGTTCAGACTTTTCTTTAGAGGGAGAGGGAGAAGGTTGTTATGATCTAGTTGTGGTTTGATTTTGTGGCATGTTTTGATTAAAATGTGGACCTTTCTGCCGTGAAAAATTGGGGTGATTTCTATAGTTAGGATTAAAGGAATTAGAGGGATAATTCCTTTGAAATTGTTGCTGCCCCATGTAATTAACTTGTTCAGCAGGCACATTTGGATCACACATGCCATTTTCATGGTCTCCACCATAAAAATCACAGCTCATCATACAAACTTGACTAGGCTTTTGAAGTTTTGAAATCTGTACACTTAGTTTCTCTAAAGCCTGAGTCATCAACTTACTTTGAGCCAAATAAGCATCTTGTGCTTCTAATTCTAATATCCCTCTCTTAGGTATTTGGCTCATTTCACTAACTAAACATTCATTTGAAGCCATTACACCAATCAACTCTATAGCTTCTTTTATAGTTTTTGTGGTTAGTGAACCTCCAGCTGAGGCATCAATCAAGACTCTAGTTGCTGGTCTTACACCATTATAAAATATGGTAACTTGCTGCACATCAGGAATCCTATGGTGAGGATATTTCCTTAAACTCTCTTTGTACCTATCCTATGCTTCCATCAAAGATTCACCCTCTCTCTACTGGAAACAAGTGATTTCTATACGCAACTTGGCATACTTAGAAGGAGGGAAATATTTAATCAAAAATTTTCTTTTTAAATCCTCCCAAGTGGATATACTGCCTCTTGGTTGGCTCTACAACCAGGCTTTTGCACGGTCCCTTAGAGAAAAAGGAAATAATCTCAATCTTATTACCTCATCAGGGACACCATTCATTTTCACTGTATCACAAATTTAGAGGAAGGTTACTAGATGCAAATTTAGATCCTCAACCTCACTTCCTCTGAATTGGTCATTTCTAACCAACTGCAGCAAAGTCGGTTTAAGTTCAAAATTATTAGCTGGAATCAGAGGCCTAAGGATGCTAGATTGCGATCTTTATTCAGTAGGCCTAGAGTAGTCACCTAGTGTAACTCTCCTCTGTTCCATTTCTTGCTGTTCCTTTTTCTTTTTCTCCTTTCTAAGCTTACGCTCTAACAAATCAATATCAGGATCAAAGAAGAAAGGAACACCTCTGTTCCTTGACTGCATACACCGAATATTTCACACAACAAAATTAAAGCTAATGCTACACTAAAAACGAGAAATAAACTACCACTAGATGCAAACACAAAATTAAACGATTCAGTCTAGTACCAGTCCAAGGATTGTTGATATTACTCAACAATCCCTAGCAACGGTGCCATTAACTTGATGCATAAATCCTGAGCCTTTAACTTGATGTGTAACTCTCAGAGGATTTATATTCTTTTGGCAAGCGCACCAATCGTTAAATTTGTAATATATTTGATCATCCCACAGGGATTGAGGTAATTATCGCAATCTTGGACTAGCACAAGCTGAACCAACACAAGCAGATAGAATTCATTCTATTTTCATTGTTTTAAACTTTCTATGTTTTTGTATTTTCAGAAACAATATAGGTGATGAAATATGATTAATGGAGGATAGGTTAGGATTGCTTCAACTTACAAATTCATCAACAAACATGCAATTAAGGTTCAATCAAGCTTCAGACTCAAGAGGACAATTCACAAATGGTTAATCCTTAATCCCTTCAGCGACTAACACTAATTCCTAAGCATTAAACTCTAATCCCTTAGGTGCTCAATGATAGAGAAATCTAATGCGAAATTGGGGATCGAACCCTAATTAGTTAGGAAGCTAGAAGTTACCTAAGCCTCAACCATGATTCCTCACTGGTGAGATTCTTCATCAGATCTGGATTTGTCAATCCAGCAACGGAACTCTACTCCTCAACTTGTTCTCCTTATGATTCAGAAGTTGAATTCCTCAATACACCTTCAAGAATTCATTGTAAGCCTTCGCAATCCCAACCCTAAGGGTTTAGAAACCCATGGAAATGCATTCAGACAATGGAATGTAGAGAGACATGGACGAGAGAATTTAGAGAGAGAAAAGAATTAGAGAGAGATTGGAAATGAGAAAATGAATCGTGTTATTACTTTTGTGTGTGTCTCTCTCCTTTTAGAAAGTATGTATAAGTATATATATAGGTAACTTACAACTAACTAACAACTAATTAATTACAAGGGAAACTTAATTAATAATTAAACTAACTAAACTAATTACATGATTACAGGGAAATAATTAATTATAAGACATTACTTAAATTACTAAGGTACAACAACGTAACTAATTAATGGGAACTGCAGCACTTCGCTTGGAGGGAAAAATAACGAACTAGATTAACCAACTTCACGCTTGAGCGTGATTACAAGGCACTTAAGCGAGGTCGTTAATTTATGCCTCTGTGACTTCACGCTTAAGCGTGAATGAAATGAGCTTAAGCGTGAGCTTTATTTGATGGCTATGGTGGATTCAGGCTTGGGCATGACTGAATTTGGTCTTCACGCTTGAGCGTGAATGGGAGGCGCTTGAGCGTGGGTGTTAAATCCATGGGTGTGGTGAAGTCACGCTTAAGCGTGACTATGGTCCGCTTAAGCATGATCGTGTTTCTTTTTCTTCATGTAATGTTTTCTTCCTTTTACGTGAATGCATGCATCCTTCACGCTTAAGCTTGGAGCTTTCTCGCTTGAGCATGGTGTCTTGTACCTGATCCTGCAACATGCAAACAAATAAATACCTAGCGTATGTACGCTGGCTGTCTAGCGTATGTACACTAGGTTAGTGAATTCACAAATAAACGAATTTCCTTATATACTTATCTTTTTACCCATTTTCTTGCATAATTTAAACACTTTTGAAATAAATAAATAAAACCAGAATTAATGACAATTTATTAAATAATAATGCCAAACTAAACAATATTTAATGGATTAAGTTAAATTAAAGATAAAATTATTAAGTCTTTTCAAGACTTATCAAAAGTAAGAGTTAGTTAAACTGTTGTGTACCCATCACCCCTAAACCCTAAAACACAAAAGTTCAACAAATACCTGTTATAGAGAGAGAGGTGTGAAATGACCCTGCTGGTAATGCCAATCATACATGGCATCAACTCTGTGGGTGATATGGATGAGCTGGGCTCCTTGCCTCTCCTGCTCTCTGGACATGGATTCCATTCGTAGGTACATGGAATCCATGCGACTGCTCATGCCCTCTATCAAAGAATACATACGCTCCATGGAGAAACTGGAGCCAGAAGTGGATTGGGATGGACAAGCAGAGTGCTCCGGGGGAGGTGGTATATTAGTATCCACAGGATCTTCCATAACATCACCTGGACATGTAAACAGACAAGTACTTTTGCCCTCTAGGCTAGTAAAGCTAGGATCAGGCAAGGGGTGAGGCTCAGAAAATCCAGGAACAATCAAACTATAAATACCCCTATGAAGTACTATCATGCTCATATTAATCATTTCATCCATGTATACCCTTTTGGGTTGACATAATAGGGTATCCTGTTCCAGGTCGATGCCAACATATCGGGCAAGTGGGTTGATATACCCAACTATAACTATCCTGCCAGAGGTAGCCTGACCAACTCGAGTAAATTGTCCAAAAAGCCCTTTAGTTGAGTGGATCAGTATCTTATGGGTCATGGCATAAAGGAAGTATAATTTAGTAGCCCGAATGGTACCCGGGCTGTCGAATCGCCTAAAGATGGAACAAGCCATGAACCTCTAAAGTTATTTGAAAAAAGGGTGATGTATGGAAGAGGCTTTGGTAGAGGAGGGATTATACTGTTCTCTGGTTCGGGAAATTTGGGACCAAAAATATTGGCTTTGAAAGTCCCTTGGAATACGAGTAGTATTCATACGGGCTGAAGGAGTACCAGTCATGAAGGGAAAACCATAAATGATATCCACATCTGCTAAATCCATTTTATAATTAGTGTTATTTAGCCGAAACGTAAGTTCCTAACCAGAACCATTTGCACGTGGTTTTATATCAATTAAGCTAAGGAACTTTAAAGTAGTGCGTCCATAGCTAGGTTCATATAACTCAATAAAATCACCCCAACCCACATTATTGCATAATTTCAAAGTATCCTGGTAGATGCCAAACTCAAGTAAGGATTTTTTACAAAAAAACTGTGAGGAAATAATATCCCTCACAGACAAAGAAGCAAGTCGTATTCTCTGCTCATCCAAGGTACACTCAATGTCATCAACATTACCATAGTTAGATGACTTACCTTTATTTTTCTGCTTTTTGCCCACTGTCTTGGTTCTCCCGGACAACATGATTCCTGTTGATAATGCATAGGTTGGAGAAAAATTAGGCACACAATAAAAATTTCATTCTAACCTAAATATAGGATCACAAGAAAGAATATAGATGGACCAAATTGAAATAAACATTGGTTCATGCAAAACATCACCAAGTTAGAAGAAAAGATGTCTAATCCTAGCCAAGTGCATATGTAAACATGTATCATTTACCTAGGGATTAAATTTTACAAGCTATAGCATGAGTTAATCCTAAGAAAAATGAAATAAAGCTAGTTTAGGCATTTTCACAAAACTTGGTGGGCCAACCTATATCTCACATCACATACCCCAAACTAGAATCTTCAATAACCCTTGTGGTTTCAAATCAATTGAGATGGCCTCAACAAATGTCAAACAATGTAAATCTACCAATGCATTTCAACACCTTGAGACACAAATCAAGAAAAAATTGATGAACTAAGCATGGGGGCAAGAAGCAATTCAAACATATCACATATACCCTTTTTATTTTAAACTCAATAATATGCATTATAAAGCATAACTCAAACCATCTCTCCTTGCAATCATACTATAAACACAAGGTATGTCAATAATATCACCACAAGGATTAGTGAACATAAAACCACTTATAATCAAAGATAAGAATAAGAGGTTCCCTTAAACATTCTATCAAACACTTGGTGTGCATGAAAAATATAACCCAAAAGAGCCCATGAACATGTAACACTAAGTTTCCCAATTTCACAACTTACATGCTACACATGAATATGAATGAATCAAATTGCCACATATGAAACATAGAGTAAAAATCATGAAGGGAAAACCATATGGGTTTTAATGAAAATTGAAGAACATGGTGAACAAGATAATTCTTGAACAAAAGTTTAATAACATACCCACATGATTTTTTAATCACAACAATCACATATGAATGCATATAAACTCTCCCACATGATTAATTTCACCAAAAACAAAGTGATAAGTGTTTTATAACACAATAAATTAGATTTAGTTTGCTTAGGATTTTAATCATTATGCACTGTATTTCCTTAATTTTTGTGATTTTCGCTTTCTTTCCACTATATTCTACTTGGGTATTTTATTTTGCAGAAATTAATAAAATTAAGGAACAAGTACAAAGATAATCCAAGGGTCAATAACAAGAGAAAAAATACCAACAAATGATAAAGAAATGAGAAGAACAAGCCCCGGTGAAAAAAGAGCAACAAAAGCATGAAAATGGGCTCGGCCCAAGTGGAAAGAATTCTAAGAGGACTGAATTCCGACTTGGAATGATCATTTCCGAGTAGGGAGTCTCCGAGTAAAGCGTTTCCGAGTGGATTATCTCTGGGTAGGGTGTTTCCGAGTGGAAGATTCCTGAAGGAGGCGCCTCCAAATGAAAAATGGATGACTTTGAGTGAATATTTCCCGGTTGGAGGTAAATCTGAGTGGAACATTCCGGATCAAAGCCATTCCGAGTGAAAAATGGCTGACCTTGAAAGAATACTTCCCAGTTCGAGATAAATCCGAGTGGAAGATTCCCGACTGCAGCCACTCTGAGTGAAAAAAGGGACTGACTTTGAATAAATACCGCCCAAAGATATACGTCTGAGTGAAGGATTACTGATTGAAGCAAGTCTGATTTGGGGACAAGTGTTTTTTCTGGGCAAAATTGTGTCCGAGTGGAGGTTTCCTGTAACATCCTGGTTTTGATTTAATTATCAATTAAGGCTAATTACATAATTAAAGTTGTTGATTTAATAATAATAATAATAATGCTATGAATGACTCATGTGCCCTTGCTGGGTGAAAATGGGGCTTCGGTCCCCTCCCTCTCTCCTTTATTAATTGCTGATGTGATGGCATTAAATGAGGATGTGGCTGTTGATTGAAAGGAGAGTTGGCGTAGAGCAGAATGTTGATAATAGCTTCACTTTCACGTTTCTACTCACGGGATGCTCATTCTCTCTTTGGTATATGGAGAACCATTCTCCTTTCTCTCTAAACTCTCTGGAGACTTTTCTTCTTCTTGCTATTCTCTTTCTTCATCTTCTTCATCTTTGTTTTTCCACTCGAGCACTGAGTGAACCACGAGTGGGATGGGAACAGCGTAGTGGTGAAGAACAGCATGGTGCTGTGTGTTTCGGAGGCAGAGATCCTCCCCTGTTTTTCCTAACAGTGTTGGGTGCCTAGAAACCTTGGAGTCCTTCATTGTTGGACTCGAGGCAGTGCCGAGGGCACTAAGCGTTGGACGCTTGATGAAAGACCTTGGGTTGGACTCAAGGCAATGCCGAGTGCATTGGCGTTGGACGCCTGATGAATGAGACTGTATGCATCCGATTCGCCACTGGAAATGCTTGGAGCATGAAGCGTTGGACGCTTATTGTTGAATCGGCAATCAGATGAAAATGTGTAAGGATATGATTAAGACCTTTAAGCGGGGCTTAGGCACTCTCCTTGAGCTAGGCTCAGAGTTTAAGCATTGTTGATATTGCTTGGAATAGATTTGGGGGTAAAATCCGATTGGATAAATACATGTATATTGATATATTGTGATTGAGGATGTTATGCATTATAACCGAGTGAAATGGGTAAATCCCGATCAGAAGATGATGTGTGAATGTTCATATTTAAATGGCAGTATGTGCTATGATTGATTATGTGATTTGTATAATTGCTGATTGACATATGTTATTGAATGGTGGAAGATTCTGAGATTAATCCGAGTCAATAACTGTCATTTAATATGTAAAAGCTCACCCCTACACCATTTTTCAGTGTATGTAGGTCGGACTGGTAATGAGGAGATTGCCTCAAGTCCGAGTTGGGAGCACTCAGATTGTGAAGTGCACATATAGTATATATATTGTAAATAGACATGTTTAAGCCTTGGCCAGCTCTCTTGTAATCCAAACGGATTTAATTATATGGGTTGTCTATCGGGTTTGAGAACAAGTGTACATTGTATATACACATATATTTTACATTGTTATGATGTTACCCGATCTGTTTATAATGTGGTATTGTGAGAATAATACTAATTTAATAAATTCCGAGTGGAATATTGATGGGAGAACCGTGTCCGAGTGAAGCTTCGCGTGTGGCCTTTTTTGAGTAATATGGGTTTGTTTATTCCCGAGTAGGAAAATCCCGAGTGAACCTCTTCCGAGGGAAGAGTTGTTGTGATGGTTTGTGATGGTTTTGATTGAGGTATCCTAGGATGTCCTCTTCCGAGTGAATGAAGATATATATATATATTTCGAGTGGATAAGTTTTAGATAAGTCCGAGTGTGACTTAACTCAGTAAATTCCTCCGAGTGATATGGGGATAGAGTAAACCCGAATGGAATTTAATTGTGGAGACCCCTTCTGAGTGAAGGAAGGTCTAAGTGTTCTCCGAGTGGGAAAAATGATGATACACCGAGTGGCAAATATGTAATACATTCCGATTGTGTTGAGGCTGAAATATACCGAGTGGTATTTAATTGGGAAATAATCCGAGTGAGGGAAGTTTATAGATTCCGAATGGAATAACCATTATTTTCCGAGTGGATTTTGTGTGTGACCTTCCTGGATAAGACTAAGGGACTATGTATGAGCTTCTGAGGGAGGCATGTATGTTGGGGTCGATCCCGAGTGAATGGAACCCCTGATTTCGAGTGAAGAAATACCGAGTGGAGTTACTCGCCTTAGCGAATAAGGGTTCGCTCCAGCGAGTGTGAATGGAAGGAAGGTTTCTGGTTAGTTTCGCTTAAGCGAATGGTGTTTTGCCCGAGCGAGATGGGCTGTCTCGCTCAAGCGAATTTGGGTCTCGCTTGACCGAGTGAACACTGAAGGGGCTCGCTCAAGCTATGTCTTCCGCTGTTTTGCTGTGTGAATGGCTTTCAATTTCCCTTGCCTTCCATTCATTTTATTTTTCCCTGATTGCTTGGTGAATTTTTGGAAAAATTTTCCCTGGTCTCTCGGTATGTGGGTTTATTAAGACAGGTTGTTTTATTTTGGTATCAAGCATTCTTAAAAGAATTAAGGATGTTTTATTTTGGTATCAGAGCAGACTTAAAAGGTCCATGGCCAAGGTATGCTTACTGATTGTAGGCGGTTGTGTGCAATGTGACTGGTTGTCATCATTGCTTGTGGTATTCTATTGAATTTGATGCATGCTCAGTCATGATTGGTGTGATTATATATGCTTATATGTTTGGTTGTGGACAGTAGTGAGTGGTACTACTGTTATGATGTTGATTTGGGGGGTAGAGGATTGTTACTACCCTGGCCCGATTGTTTATGAAATGCTTAGAGGTTATTCTAAGCCTGGGTTGATTAGAAAGGAAATAGAAGGATATATGTTGTGACCTTGTACAGATGGAGGTCGGATTAATTGGCTAGGCCTCTTGTGTGGGCCATGCTAGTGGTTCATGGCCGAGGCATGCTTGTTGAATGGTGTAGAACTCACATAATTGAGTTGATTAAGTGAATGATATATGATGTGCGTGATTTATGGTATAAGTGATGTGTTGCAGTTTCCTAAGTTGGAAATCTAGATAAGTGATAAGTGATTGAATGTAAAATTTGATGCAGGTTTGATTGGGGTTGTGTCTCGGTTTTTAGTGTGTGAAAACCGAGTGAATGATTGGTGGATGTTAGGCCACTAGGTGTAGTGACCCAGTTGATCGGGCATGATCATGTATGATCAGATATTATTGGGATAGATACCTGAAAGATTAGAAAACGGGGTGAGAAATTTGGTGTAATTGGATACTTGAAGATTTGGGTTAGACTCGGTCTTATGGCTGAAAACCGAGTGAATAATTGATTTAGTGGTGACCCATAAGGTATGGAAATCCCGATCGGATTTATTATAATTGTATGCTATTAGGTTTTGTGGAGCTGGGCCTTATGGTGGTCCAGACTCGGGATATTTGAATATTGTGGGAGTGTCCCAAGATAGATACTAGGCTGGGTGACCCAGAGACTTTTGAGTCGGAAAATTGTTGAACCTTATGGATAGTTAAGCTAGTAAGGTAATTGTGTAATAAATTGTTAAGGCATGAGTTGTTATAAGATGAAATGCACGTAATGAACGCAATACTGGATGGATAGTAAATGGTGAGGTTAAAATCCGAGTACGCTTGGGTATTGAGAATGGTGATGGTAGAAACATTATGATGATGACTGTGCGTTCACTGGTGTATAGTGTTTATGATTAATAGAAAGGTTCACTGATGTAGGAACCTGTGACGTGATTGAAAATCATATGGTAAACCGAGTAGTATGTCTAAGAGAGTTTAGTGAATCATTTAGGCTTCAATTGATTAATGGCCTGTGATGAAATGTGAAACATCCTCACTTAATAAACCCAAATCCGAAAGACCAGGGAAATTTTTCCCAAAATTCACCATGCAGCCGGGTAAAAATAAACCAACGGAAGGCAAGGGAAACAAAAACCGACAGCGGAAGAACAAAGCCCGTTCAGTGTCACTCGCTCAAGCGAGACCCAGATCCGCTTGAGCGAGACAACCCATCTCGCTTGGGCGAAGCACCATTCGCTTAAGCGAAACCAACCAGAAACCTTCCTTCCATTCACACTTGCTGGAGCAAATACCTTGTTCGCTGAAGCGAATACCCACACTCGGTATTTTCATCACTCGGAATCGGGACCACATCCACTCGGGAACTGTCCCCACATACATCATTCTCCCGGTAAATTCATACTTAGCCAAATCACAATTATAGTCACACGGACGTACCTCATTCGGGAAATGATTCCCTCGGATACTCCACTCGGAGTCCACAAGCTTTCCTCACCCAGAGTATTTCCCCAGTCCAATACCACTCGGTATAATTCAACCATAATTCACTTGGAATATATTATCCATTTTGCACTCGGCATAATTTGATCTTCCCCACCCATAACCTTTCGGCTATAAGTCACTCGGTCACATCTTAGCCATTCATCACTCGGGTAATACATTAACCCATTCCCACTACAAGGAATTCACCAAGTTAAGTCACTCGGACTTATTCAAAACTTAACCACTCGGAATATATAACATTCACTCGGAATGTATATATCCTCGTTCACTCAGAAGAGGACACCTAGAATACCTCAATCAAAACCATCATAATTACTCTTCCCTCGGAAGAGGTTCACTCGGGATTTCCACTCAGGAATACTCAAACCCTTATCACTCGAAAAAAGGCCACACGCTAAGCCTCACTCGGCATTGGCTCTCCCATCAATATTCCACTCGAATTTCATTAACTTAGCATTATCCATAGGACATCACGTCTCAGTCGGTATAATTAACATTATATAAACAATATATATATTTATATAAATGTATACTTGTTCACAATCCCGATAGACAATCCATATAATTAAATCCATTCGGATTACAAGAGAGCCGGCCAATGCTTTACATAACTAATTACAATGTATATACATATATGCACTACACAATCTGAGTGCCCATCACTCGGACTTGAGGCCATCTCCTCAATACCAGTCCGACCTACACACACTGAAAAATATTATAGGGGTGAGCTTTTACATATTAAATGACAGTTATTGACTCGGATTAATCTCAGAATCCTCAACTATGCAATAACATATATCATCAATCAAACATACATACTGCCATTTAACATGGACATTCACATAGCATCTTTCGATCGGGATTTACCCATTTCACTCGGCTATAATGCACAACATCCTCAATAACCATATATCAATGTACATGTATTCATCCAATCAGATTTTACCCCAAATCTATTCCAACAATATCAATAATATTTAAACTCCGAGCCTCGCTCAAGGAGAGTGCCTGAGCCCCGCTCAAAGGTCTTAATCATATCCTCACACATTTTCATCTAATTGTCGATTCAACAATAAGCGTCCAACACTTCATGTTCCAAGCATTTCAAGTGGCGAATCGGATGCATACGGTCTCATTCATCAGGCGTCCGACGCCAATGCACTCGGCATTGCCTTAAGTCCAACCCAAGGTCTTTCATCAAGCGTCCAACGCTTAGTGCCCTCGGCACTGCCCCAAGTCCAACCCAGAGTCTTTTATTATATTTGACACGTATTCATCCGATTGCCGATCGGTATTAAGCACCCAACGCTATATGCACTCGGCATTCCCATTGGCGAATCAGATGACCCACATCTCATACACTCGGCAATCACAATGCCATCCACTCGGATTATGCTTACCACAAGCATCTCATGCTTTCTCATATAATATCCACTCAGCATTAACATAGCAGTCCCCATCCTATGCACTCAGCATTTGCATATTCAATGTCAAGCATCACATGCATTTAAACACACCATCACACACACAAATGCACTCGACATTCACAATACGATTAGCATGCATCTCTTGCATTAACTCAACATCATCATAGATATCATCATACATCTCTTGGACGGAAATAGTCATACACCATACAAATAATAATTATCACACATTCGGGCTCAACTCAACAACATACAACACACAACAGACACAACAAATCACAGTGTAATAGTTTCACCCAAAACCCGTCCATAAACCATTCATTTGAGATACAATAGCCCCCTTACCTGGAATGAAGATTCTAGCAGCTCCATGGCCACTCGTTCTTACAGAACGACTCGGCCCCAGCCTTCAGCAGTACTCTGCTCGGCTTTTAGCCCTGGGAAGAGCCAAACACAGCTTCCTCTGAAGCAGCTCTACCACCAAGTCAGTAAAGAAACCTCCCAAGGCACAACACCGTCCTCAACCAAGCATCACAGCCAGTAGAGGATTCCCAACGCTGTTCCACACCAGTCCTCCCAACGATGGAGGACTCCTAGACTTCCAGGCACAAACACTGTTAGGCAAAACAGGGGAGGAACCAAGCCTCCACAACACACAGCACCATGCTGTTCTCATTCTCAACCACCACGTTGATCTCTCAACCATGCTGTTCCTCTTCACGTTCCCACTTCTACTCGGGTTCTACACAGTGTTGAGTGGAAGAAGAAGATGAAGAAGACGAAGAAGAAGACGAACAGCGAAGGAGTTGAAGAAGAAGAAGAGTCACCAGGGAGTTCAAGAGAGAATGGAGAGTGTTTGCAGCATAAAACTAGATAAGAATGGGCAAAGGGAGTAAGTATAAAACGTGAAGCTAAAGCTTCCATCATTACCGGCCCAGCATCCACTCTCCCTCTCAATCAACATTCCATCCACCTTTAATGCAATTCCCATCAGCCATCACATCACCATTAAGGCCACTCCCATCAGCGTGGGAATTGAAGGAGAGAGGACCGAAGTTCTCATTCACCCACCAAGGGCACATGGGTCATTATTGGCATTATTATTATTAAATCAATATTCTTAATTATATAATTAACCTTAATCAAAAACCAGGATGTTACAATTCTCCCCCACTTCAAAGAATTTCGTCCTCGAATTTCCAATATGAACTTATCTCAACAAACGGCTCAGAATATTGTTGCCTCAAGTAGTTACATGTCTCTGCTTCCCAAGCATTTACCAACCGGTTCATAATTTCACACGGTATAATCACCTCTCAAGAGGTTTACCGACCGCCCTACCATTCCAGTCGGAAAAATAACCAAAGTCAGGTCCTACCTTATTACAACCTCATCATAGAATTCAATATATTTGGGGATTCAGTTTTTAAAACATACAAGTTACCCCATTCAACTCTACCAATTCACCATAACCAATGGAATTTCTAGTTCGTTGGCCACTCGGCCCCACACTCTCATCACCAATCGGTGTACATCCATCATCATTTCCTCCAATTCATAGGAGTCATACGGCACAATTATGTACCTACACTGAGTATAAACTCAAAATTATGTCATATGAGACATATTATGGAGGTTAATCAACCAGCTGGGAAGAATCTAGTCGGTAAACAACATTACCGATTCCCACCAATACTCACCATTGTCCGATTTATCTCGGATTAAACCCCTCTGATATTCAACATCCGACCATTAAAATATCTCTTTAAACCATGATATACCTTAACAATACCGAGCCAAACACTTAAAAGAGTTCTAATATGCCCCATTTAGCACAGTTTGCCTGGACTCATCCTTTACAGACACCACATTCGGCTCTAAAATCTCAGATTTCTAACCATTCCTTTGGCCATTTTCATGCCTACACCCTGAGAATGTCCCTCGAATTTCTCACACAAAAATATTATTCAGGGTTTTAAGGGCAATTCTCACCCGGAAAACTTTCCACTTATAAAATTTTCACTCGGCATTCAAGCCTTCATCAATTACAATTCTGAGTTCAAACTTAGCAACTCTAAACATCAACCCGAACACAAATATGAATAAATTTACCTCTCGGGTATCTATTCCCCTCGGGAGCCATTCACTCAGAAATTCACCTATTCCAAGTCCCACACAGTACCATTCCACACAGAAGCGTCATAACCAGAGACACTTCACCCGGAGTCACACGACTCAGATATTTCACTCGGAACATCATAACTTCAATCAATAGTTCTTTCTCCCAGAAAGATTTCACTCGGAATTATTTCCACTTTCTCACACTCGGAATATACTAATCTGTCCCGAGCAAATTCTCACCTTACCGATAATCCATCTATTTCAATAACCAATCATTATTTTAATAGCCAATTCATACCCAATAACCTCTGATTTTCTCAGAGGTAAACACATCAAGGTTAAACAACCTTCTATCCTCATTTTGATACACTAACAATTACTTTCCACTCAATACAGTTCTCATTTTCACTCAGAACAGTCCGATAGACTCACCATCACCATAAGCAGCTACAACTTCACCTGCCCGACTTATGAAGTGTTGCATCCGACTTATAGGATGACGTCTCATTCCTATAGGGTTACAACAATTGTATAGAGTCACTGTAAAAGTGTACGCTGCAACAATACCTATGGTATGAAGAGTCGTCTCGGAATAGCATGCATTACATTCCTCTCACTCACACCGGCCAACTCACTCAGCCAATACTAATCCATAAAAATTAATGGCAATTCACACGCATATAAGCACACATTTACATCAACATCATCATTATGCACCACCCAGGGCACATCACACAACAACAATCATGAAGTATCATTTACCATTACTGTAAAACAGTATAATGGTAATAGGCTTCTGATCCATACAAAATCACGTGGATTCAGCACTGTATTCACCTATCCTCACTCGGCATATCAACAATCGGCTTCCAGCCCATACCGAGTAATATCTCTTCTTAAAATCTCATTCATCACAACCCATGGCTCAACAGCCTTATAATCCCTCGTTTCATCACTCATCATAGGCCACCAATCAATTTAAGCCTAATGATTCACCCAGCATAAACACAATCTGCCAATCGGTCATGCAATTATCATTATAATATAATTTCTAATACCACCATAATTAATACCCAAGCGTACTCGGATTTTAATCTTACCAGTCACTATCAATCAGGTATCCCATTTATTATTTACATTTCACCTTAAGACAATTCAAGCCTCAATAATTTATTATACCATTACTTACTCGGCTCAACAATCCATAAGGTCAGTCGGATTATCAGACTCGAAAATTCCAGGGGTCACCTAGTACACCCACAACATCCAATTATCACCGAGTCGAAACCAACATAGAGTCTAGTTCCACAAAACCTGATAACATACAATTATGCTGAATCCGATCGGGATTTCCATACCTTATGGGTCATAATTCAATCAATTATTCACTCGGTTTTCAACCACAAGACCGAGTCTAACCCGAATCCTCAAGTATCCAATTACATCAAATTTCCCCAGCGTACAATCATATATGATCTTGCCCAATTAACTGGGTCACCACACCTAGTGGTCTAACATCAACCAATCATTCACTCAGTTTTCACACCAGAAACCGAGACACAACCCCAATCAAACATGTATCAGATTTTACATTTAATCACCTATCACATAACCAGATTTCCAACTTAGGAAACAGCAATACATCATTTATACCATGTATCACGTACATCATTTATCATATGGGTTTCCCGTGCCAAAGGATATAAATCTCATCCCTTACAAAATGGCACAACCGGTCAGTTAAGTAAGAAACACCAAACTAGGGAATTCCTTCATTATCATTCACTTAATCAACTCAAATATGTGAGTTCTAATCCATTCAACAAGTATACCCGGGCCATGAACCACTAGCATGGCATACACAAGAGTCCTAGCCCGTTAATCCGACCTCCACCTGTACAAGGGTCTCAACATATATCATTCTATTTCCTTTCTAACCAACCCAGGCTTAGAATAACCTCTGAGCATTTCATGAATAACCGAGCCAGGGTAGTAACAAATCCTCTACCCCCAATTAATACCACAACAGTAGTACCACTCACTACTGTCCCCAACAAACACATAGGCATATATCATCACACAAGTCATGATTAAACATGTATAAAATCTGACAGGATATCATAAGCAATTATCACAACCGGTCATAATGCACACAACCGCTTACACAGTGGGTACACCTTGGCCATGGACCTTTTGGTCTGCTCTGATACCAAATTAAAACATCCTCACTTAATAAACCCAAATTCGAAAGACCAGGGAAATTTTTCCCAAAATTCACCATACAGCCGGGTAAAAATACACCAACGGAAGGCAAGGGAAACAAAAACCGACAGCGGAAGAACAAAGCCCGTTCAGTGTCACTCGCTCAAGCGACACCCAGATCCGCTTGAGCGAGACAACCCATCTCGCTTGGGCGAAGCACCATTCGCTTAAGCGAAACCAACCAGAAACCTTCCTTCCATTCACACTTACTGGAGCGAATACCTTGTTCGCTGAAGCGAATACCCACACTCGGTATTTTCATCACTCGGAATCGAGACCATGTCCACTCGGGAACTGTCCCCACATACATTATTCTCCCGGTAAATTCATACTTAGCCAAATTACAATTATAGTCACACGGACATACCTCATTGGGGAAATGATTCCCTTGGATACTCCACTCGGAGTCCACAAGCTTTCCTCACCTAGAGTATTTCCCCAGTCCAATACCACTCGGTATAATTCAACCATAATTCACTTGGAATATATTATCCATTTTGCACTCGGCATAATTTGATCTTCCCCACCCATAACCTTTCGGCTATAAGTCACTCGGTCACATCTTAGCCATTCATCACTCGGGTAATACATTAACCCATTCCCACTATAAGGAATTCACCAAGTTAAGTCACTCGGACTTATTCAAAACTTAACCACTCGGAATATATAACATTCACTCAGAATGTATATATCCTCGTTCACTCGGAAGAGGACACCTAGAATACCTCAATCAAAACCATCATAATTACCCTTCCCTCGGAAGAGGTTCACTCGGGATTTCCACTCGGGAATACTCAAACCCTTATCACTCGAAAAAAGGCCACACACTAAGCCTCACTCGGCATTGGCTCTCCCATCAATATTCCACTCGGATTTCATTAACTTAGCATTATCCATAGGACATCACATCTCAGTCGGTATAATTAACATCATATCAATAATATATATATTTATATAAATGTATACTTGTTCACAATCCCGATAGACAATCCATATAATTAAATCCATTCAGATTACAAGAGAGTCGGCCAAGGCTTTACATAACTAATTACAATGTATATACATATATGCACTACAACAATCTGAGTGCCCATCACTCGGACTTGAGGCCATCTCCTCAATACCAGTCTGACCTGCACACACTGAAAAATATTGTAGGGGTGAGCTTTTACATATTAAATGACAGTTATTGACTCGGATTAATCTCAGAATCCTCAACTATGTAATAACATATATCATCAATCAAACATACATACTGCCATTTAACATGGACATTCTCATAGCATCTTCCGATCGGGATTTACCCATTTCACTCGGCTATAATGCACAACATCCTCAATAACCATATATCAATGTACATGTATTCATCCAATCAGATTTTATCCCAAATCTATTCCAACAATATCAATAATATTTAAACTCCGAGCCTCGCTCAAGGAGAGTGCCTGAGCCCCGCTCAAAGGTCTTAATCATATCCTCACACATTTTCATCTGATTGCCGATTCAACAATAAGCGTCCAACGCTTCATGATCCAAGCATTTCCAGTGGCGAATCGGATGCATACGGTCTCATTCATCTGGCGTCCAACGCTAATGCACTCGACATTGCCTTAAGTCCAACCCAAGGTCTTTCATCAAGCGTCCAACGCTTAGTGCCCTCGGCACTGCCCCAAGTCCAACCCAGGGTCTTTTATTATATTTGACACGTATTCATCCGTTTGCTGTTCGGTATTAAGCATCCAACGCTATATGCACTCGGCATTCCCATTGGCGAATCAGATGACCCACATCTCATACACTTGGCAATCACAATGCCATCCACTCGGATTATGCTTACCATAAGCATCTCATGCTTTCTCATATAATATCTACTCGGCATTAACATAGCAGTCCCCATCCTATGCACTCAGCATTTGCATATTCAATGTCAAGCATCACATGCATTTAAACACACCATCACACACATAAATGCACTCGGCATTCACAATACGATTAGCATGCATCTCTTGGATTAACTCAACATCATCATAGATATCATCATACATCTCTTGGACAGAAAGTCATACACCACACAAATAATAATTATCACACATCCGGGCTCAACTCAACAATATACAATGCACAATAAACACAACATATCACAGTGTAATAGTTTCACCCGGAACCCGTCCATAAACCATACATTTGAGATGCAATAGCCCCCCTTCCCTGGAATAAAGATTCCAGCAAATCCATGGCCACTCGTTCTTACAGAACGACTCAATCCCAGCCTTCAGTAGCACTCTGCTCAGCTTTCAGCCCTGGGAAGAGCCAAACACAGCTTCCTCTGAAGCAACTCTACCACCAAGTCAGTGGAGAAACCTCCCAAGGCACAACACCGTCCTCAACCAAGCATCACAGCCAGTAGAGGATTCCTAACGCTGTTCCACACTTGAACGGCCCAGTCCTCCCAATGATGGAGGACTCCCAGACTTCCAGGCACAAACACTGTTAGGAAAAACAGGGGAGGAACTAAGCCTCTATAACACACAGCACCATGCTGTTCTCATTCTCAAACACCACGCTGATCTCTCAACCACGTTGTTCCTCTTCGCGTTCCCACTTCCACTCGGGTTCTACACAGTGTTGAGTGGAAGAAGAAGATGAAGAAGACGAAGAAGAAGACGAATAGCGTAGGAGGTGAAGAAGAAGAAGAGTCACCAGGGAGTTCAAGAGAGAATTGAGAGTGTTTGCAGTATAAAACTAGATAAGAATGGGCAAAGGGAGTAAGTATAAAACGTGAAGCTAAAGCTTCCATCATTACCGGCCCAGCATCCACTCTCCCTCTCAATCAACATTCCATCCACCTTTAATGCAATTCCCATCAGCCATCACATCACCATTAAGGCCACTCCCATCAGCGTGGGAATTGAAGGAGAGAGGACCGAAGTTCTCATTCACCCACCAAGGGCACATGGGTCATTAATGGCATTATTATTATTATTAAATCAATATTCTTAATTATATAATTAACCTTAATCAAAAACCAGGATGTTACAAAATGAAGGATTAATAGGCTGTCGGATTATGGTTTTAAGATAGATAAGATCCAATGATGGGATATTACTCGGTATGGGTTGGAAGCCGATTGTTGATATGCTATTTTATGACGAGGTGTGTACCTTGTGTGGGTCGGAAGCCTATTACCATTATACTGTTTTACAGTAATGGTGAATGATATTTCATGATTGTTGTTGCGTGATGTACCCTGGGTGGTGCATAATGATGATGTTGGTGTAAATGTGTGCTTATATGTATGTATGAATTGTCATTAATTTTCATGTGGTTAGTTTTATTTGGGTGAGTGCAGTCGGTGTGAGTGAAAAGAGTGTAATGCATGCTGTTCCGAGATGACTCTTCATACCATAGGTATTGTGGCAGTGTACACTTTTGTAGCGACTCTATGCAATTGTTGTAACCCTATAGGAATGAGACATCATCCTATAAGTTGGATGCAACAATTCATAAGTCGGGCAGGTGAGGTTATAGCTGCTTATTTTGATGGTGAGTCTATCGGGCTGTTCTGAGTGAAGATGAGAGTTGTATTAAGTGAATAATAAGTAGTTGTGTATCGAAATGAGGATAGAAGGTTTGTTTAACCTTGATGTGCTTACCTCCGAGAGAATCAGAGGTTATTGGGTATGAATTGGCTATTAGAATAACGATTGATTATTGAGATAGATGGGCGATTGATAAGGTGAGAATTTGCTCGGAAAAGATTAGTATATTCCGAGTGAGAGAAAGTAGAGATAATTCCGAGTGAAATCTTTCTGGGAGGAAGAACTACTGAATGGAGTTATGATGTTCCGAGTGAAACATCGTTATGGGAGTCATTATTAAGTTAAGGAACTGTGTCTGGATGATACATTGTGTTAGGCGTAATCCAAGTGAAATATCCGAGTCGTGTGACTCCGGGCGAAGTATCTTGGTTGCGACACTTCTGTGTGGAATGGTACCAAGTGGGACTTGGAATAGGTAAGTTTCCAAGTGAATGGCTCCCAAGGGGAATAGATAACCGAGAGGTAAATTTATTCATATTTGTGTTCGGGTTGATGTTTAGAGCTACTGAGTTTGAACTCAGATTTGTATTTGATGTAGGCTTGAATGTCGAGTGAAAATTTTGTAAGTGGAAAGATTTCTGGGTGAGAATTGCCCTTAAACCCCGAATGATATTATTGAGTTAGAGGCCCGAGTGACATTCTCTGGGTGTAGGCATAGAATTGGCCGAAGGAATAGTTAGATACCTGAGACTTTTGAACCGAGTGTGATGCCTGTAAAGGATGAATCCAGGCAAACTATGCTAATTGGAGCACATTGGAGCTCTTTTGAGTGTTTGGCTCGGTATTGTCAAGGTATATCATGATTTAAAGAGAGATTTTAGTGGTCGGACATTGAATATCCGAGGGTTTAATCCGAGATAAATCGGAACATAGTGAATATTGGTGAGAATCGGTAATGTTGTTTACCGACTAGATTCTTCCCAGCTGGTTAAATAGCATCCATAATGTGTCTTATGTGACATAATTTTGAGCTTATACTCGGTGCGGGTACATGATTGTGCCGAGTAACTCCTATGAATTAGAGGAAATGTGGATGGATATACATTGATTGGCATTAAAAGTGTAGGACCGAGTGGCCAAAGAACTAGTGGTGCCATTGCTTATGGAGACTTGGCAGAGTTAAATGGGGTAACTTATACGTTTTAAAAATTAAATCCCCCAATATATTGAATTTTATGAAGAGGTTGTGAGCAGGTAGGACCTGACTTTAGTGTTTTTGCCGACTGGAATTATGGGGCGGTCGGTAAACCGCTTGAGAGGTGATTATGCCGAGTGGAATTGTGAACCGGTCAGTGAATGCTTGGGAAGCAGAGACATGTAATTAGCTGAGGCAGTAATATTCTGAGCTGCTTGTTGAGATGAGTCCATATTGGAATTTCGAGGACGAAATTCTTTGAAGTGGGGGAGAAATATAACATCCTGGTTTTGATTTAATTATCAATTAAGGCTAATTACATAATTACAGTTATTGATTTAATAATAATAATAATAATAATGCTATGAATGACTCATGTGCCCTTGGTGGGTGAAAATGGGGCTTTGGTCCCCTCCCTCTCTCCTTTATTAATTGTTGATGTGATGGCATTAAATGAGGATGTGGCTGTTGATTGAAAGGAGAGTTGGCGCAGAGCAAAACGTTGATAATAGCTTCACTTTCACGTTTCTACTCACGGGCTGCTCATTCTCTCTTTGGTATATGGAGAACTATTCTCCTTTCTCTCTAAACTCTCTGGAGACTTTTCTTCTTCTTGCTGTTCTCCTTCTTCATCTTCTTCATCTTCTTTTTCCACTCGAGTACTGAGTGAACCATGAGTGGGATGGGAACAGCGTAGTGGTGAAGAACAGCATGGTGCTGTGTGTTTCGGAGGCAGAGATCCTCCCCTGTTTTGCCTAACAGCGTTGGGTGCCTGGAAACCTTGGAGTCCTTCACTGTTGGTGAGGACTGGGCTGTTTGTGAGTGGGAACAGCCATGGAAATCCTTCACTGGACTGTGCGTGAGGATTGTGTTATGCCTTGGAGGCATGGGACTCTCCACTGTCTTGCAAGGAGAGCATGGAGTGTAATGGAGGAGAGCTGATCGTATGGTAGAGTGGCTCGGCGTTCCTCCAAAGCTGTGTAGAGTACAACAGCTGGGTCATTCTGTTGAGAACGTGTGACCAAGAAGCAATTGGTCAGACCTGGAAGCCCAAGGAGTTGCTGGGATCTTCATTCCAGGTAGGGGGGCTATTACATCTCAAATGTATGGTTTATGGACGGGTTCCGGGAGAAACTAATACACTGTGATGTGTTATGTTTGTTTTGTGATTGTATGTTGTCTGAGTTGAGCCTGGATGTGTGATAATTATTATTCGTGTGGTGTATGATTTCCATCCATATGATCTATGATGCATGTTGTGGTTATGTTAAATCTATGAGATGCATATTATGAATGTCGAGTGCATTTGTGTGGTCTTTTGTTGGTCCCCGTGTGTGATGGTGTGTTTAAATGCATGTGATGCTTGACATTGAATATGCGAATGCTGAGTGCATAGGATGGGGACTGCTATGTTAATGCCGAGTGGAATTTTATATGGAATAGCATGAGATGCTTACTAGTGTTGATTTCTGAGTGGAATGTTATATGAGAAAGCATGAAATGATTGTTGTAAGCATAATCCGAGTGGATGGCATTGTGATTACCGAGTGTATGAGATGTGGGTCATCTGATTCGCCAGTGGGAATACCGAGTGCATATAGCGTTGGACGCTTAATACCGATCGACAATCGGATGAATACGTGTTAAATATAATGAAAGACCTCGGGTTGGACTTGAGGCAGTGCCGAGGGCACTAAGCGTTGGACGCTTGATGAAAGACCTTGGGTTGGACTCAAGGCAATGCCGAGTGCATTGGCGTTGGACGCCTGATGAATGAGACCGTATGCATCTGATTCGCCACTGGAAATGCTTGGAGCATGAAGCGTTGGACGCTTATTGTTGAATCGGCAATCAGATGAAAATGTGTGAGGATATGATTAAGACCTTTGAGCGGGGCTCAGGCACTCTCCTTGAGCTAGGCTCAGAGTTTAAGCATTGTTGATATTTCTTGGAATAGATTTGGGGGTAAAATCCGATTGGATGAATACATGTATATTGATATATTGTGATTGAGGATGTTGTGCATTATAGCCGAGTGAAATGGGTAAATCCCGACCGGAAGATGATGTGTGAATGTTCATATTTAAATGGCAGTATGTGCTATGATTGATTATGTGATTTGTATAATTGCTGATTGACATATGTTATTGAATAGTGGAGGATTCTGAGATTAATCCGAGTCAATAACTGTCATTTAATATGTAAAAGCTCACTCCTACACCATTTTTCAGCGTATGCAGGTCGGACTGGTAATGAGGAGATGGCCTCAAGTTCGAGTTGGGAGCACTCAGATTGTGAAGTGCACATATAGTATATATATTCTAAATAGACATGTTTAAGCCTTGGTCGGCTCTCTTGTAATCCAAACGGATTTAATTATATGGGTTGTCTATCGGGTTTGAGAACAAGTGTACATTGTATATACATATATATTTTACATTGTTATGATGTTATCCGATCTGTTTATTATGTGGTGTTGTGAGAATAATGCTAAGTTAATAAATTCCGAGTGGAATATTGATGGGAGAGCCGTGTCTGAGTGAAGCTTAGCGTGTGGCCTTTTTCGAGTGATATGGGTTTGTTTATTCCCGAGTGGGAAAATCCCGAGTGAACCTCTTCCGAGGGAAGAGTTATTGTGATGGTTTGTGATGGTTTTGATTAAGGTATCCTAGGATGTCCTCTTCCGAGTGAATGAAGATATATATATATTCCGAGTGGATAAGTTTTAGATAAGTCCGAGTGTGACTTAACTTAGTAAATTCCTCCGAGTGATGTGGGGATAGAGTAAACCCGAATGGAATTTAATTGTGGAGACCCCTTCTGAGTGAAGGAAGGTCTAAGTGTTCTCCAAGTGGGAAAAATGATGATACACCGAGTGGCAAATATGTAATACATTCCGATTGTGTTGAGGCTGAAATATACAGAGTGGTATTTAATTGGGAAATAATCCGAGTGAGGGAAGTTTATAGATTCCGAATGGAATAACCATTATTTTCCGAGTGGATTTTGTGTGTGACCTTCCTGGATAAGAATAAGGGACTATGTATGAGCTTCCGAGGGAGGCATGTATGTTGGTGTCGATCCCGAGTGAATGGAACCCCTGATTCCGAGTGAAGAAATACCGAGTGGAGTTACTCGCCTCAGCGAATAAGGGTTCGCTCCAACGAGTGTGAATGGAAGGAAGGTTTCTGGTTAGTTTCGCTTAAGCGAATGGTGTTTCGCCCGAGCGAGATGGGATGTCTCGCTCAAGCGGATTTGGGTCTCGCTTGAGCGAGTGAACACTGAAGGGGCTTGCTCAAGCTGTGTCTTCCGCTGTTTTGCCGTGTGAATGGCTTTCAATTTCCCTTGCCTTCCATTCGTTTTATTTTTCCCCGATTGCTTGGTGAATTTTTGGAAAAATTTTCCCTGGTCTCTCGGTATGTGGGTTTATTAAGACGGGTTGTTTCATTTTGGTATCAAGCATTCTTAAAAGAATTAAGGATGTTTTATTTCCCGAGTGAGTTGATTCTGAATGAAAAAACTCTGAACTTCGGAAGAACACTTGTCAGGCAAGGCCTTTCCGAGTGGTGTGTTTCGGAAAAGATGGCATTTCAAGCAAGGAAAAGGTCCGACCGGGAATGAATCTCTTTCGGGCCAAGAGATGTATTCCGAGTGGTTTGGGGCCGAGAGATGTATTCTGAGTGGTTTGGGGCCGAGAGATGTATTCCGAGCAAAGCAGAGCTCTAACCTGGAAAGAGCTTCTATCGGCCAGATTCTCTCAAGTTCCAAATTTCTGTGTGAAAAGTAAGGCCGACTCCCGAGTGAATACGTCCGAATGGGTTGCTTGACGATTGAGGCCATTCTGAGTGAAGAGCAAGTCGAACTTCAGATGAATGTGTCCGAGTGGATCATTTCAAGGAGCGAAGAAAGGGTCGTTCTCGACTGAATTACTCCCAAGCAATATATCCGAGCAAGGTTTCTCCGAGTGGTTCAATTCCAGTGATGTGCTTCCAGGTGAAAAAGGACTTTGAAGGATTACCTCTCGGGCTGAGGCATTCAAGTGAAGAATTCCCGAGCGAATGAATTTTAAATGGTTCCGACTTTGAAGGAGCTTGTCGGCCAGAGACATAGCCGAGTGAAACATTTTGGAGGTGCCGATTGAATTAATTTTAAATGAATACTTCTTGATCTCTGAGTGAGTCACTTTTGAAACAATTCCGAATGAATGTTTCAATCAGTGAAGCAATTCTGGTCGAGTGCTTCAAACAGAAACAAGTTCTGAGCAAAGCACCTCCGATTGAAGCAATTCCGAATGAATGCTTCAAGCAGTGACATTTCTGGACAAAGCAACACCGAGTGAAGCAATTCCGAATGAACAGAGGTCCTGATGAATGCTCCTCGGAAAGAAATTTCTGAGTCAATAATCTGTGAATTCAAGCTTTTACTCGGTCTTTTATATATGAGAGCACCTGTTCCGCTCGGATTAATTCCCACTGAGAGCACCTATTCCACTCGGATTAACTCCCACTGAGGATGGATACTGGCTGAGGCACTAATTCGAGCCATAAGGAGAACGCCGGTTCCATATTTCCACCATTTGCCCATGCTGACTTGGATTCCCACTATCCAAGTGGATCCTTGAATTATGAGGGGGCGGCTGACAACCAGACAAAAGAGAATTCCCACTAGCCGTCGTTCCCTATGGTTGTCAAGGTCCAGGCTGTTTCTGCATCACACACCAACGCACCATCCAAGTTGATTTGTTGATCTTGTGGGGCGGATGACAACAAGACAAAGGAGAAAATAATAAAGAAGTCCCACTAGCCGCCGTTCCCCATGATTATTGACGTCCAGATTTCTATAAATACAGGGGGGAGGTCTGAAGCCAGGACAGCGTCGCTTTTGATATCCAGTTCTCATTTTATTCATTCACTTTGTTCCTTTCTTTTCTTTTCCTTCGTTTTTCTTCTCTGTTTCATTTCTTTCTCTTTTTATTTTCTTTTTCTTTATTTTATTTTGTGTACAAGTTATGAGGATTGTGAAATTGAGTGTTCCAATTTGTAATTGGTAGAGGAATATTGCAACAAGGAAATACAGTGGTAAAATTATTTTGAGTTTTTGGAGAAACCCGTAAGTCTTTATTTTTACCATGTCTTGTATGTTTTATTTTTCCATCATGTGTATGAATTTGAATTATTTCATGAGTAACTAAATTAATTATCTTGGGATGAAGGGGGTGTGATAATATTTTATGATAATGTTATTTTGACATTGAATTAAATAAATTTCTGTTTTCCATTTAGTTAAAAAAATGCTCAATGCTCTTAGTAATTCCTAACAAGAACCTAAGTGATAAAACTGTATACTTGCGGGTATATCAGTAAGTTTAAGTAATTAATAGAATCGAGAGATTTATTGTTACTGGAAAGTTTTTAAACTAAGCCTAAGGTTTTGAAATACTTTTTGTGACCTCGGTAAAACCGTAAAAGTAATCAAAATCTTTTGGGGAATAAATAAGGGATTTTCACAAAACGATAATGGGCCTTTTCTAAGGATTAAGCAGCGCTTTCCATAGGTTAGGTACATTAATAGGATTTCGAGAGGAACATTTTAATTAGCTTAAGGAAAATCCGCCTTGGAAAACTTAATTTGATTCTTATTTATGAAAAGTTAAAATTCATTAACATAAAATAGAGTCTTGATCCCCCGAAATCCCAAGATACTCTCAACTCTGATTTTTAAGTGTCAAGTAAATTTTGTTTCTAAATTTATTTTTAATTTGTGTTTTATTTTACAAAAACATTAAAAATCAATTGTGTGGATAATTAAATTTCAATATGCTGGTACTTTGAAAACAGTCCTTGTGGAGAACGATAATCTTTTATATTACGCGACATAACTCGTGCGCTTGCAGGCCCTGTCAAGTTTTTGGCGCCGTTGCCGGGGACTGTTGTCCCTCAAATATCGGCAATATTAAAATTCGATTAGATCATACTTGTTAATATTATTTTTTTTGTTTTGTTTGTTTCTTTTCTTTTTATATTTTTTCTATATTTTTATTTTTACTTATTTTATTCTGTTTGTTATTTTGTATTTTGTTCTTTATTCTGTGTATCTGTTTTTGTTTTATTTTTTGTGATTGTTTGTTTTATTTTTCATTTATTTTCTTTTTATGCGACGAAGCCGTAATTTTGATCTAAACTTAGGATTTGACCCTGAAATAGAACGTACCCTTAGAGCTTTAAGAAAACAACAAAAACAACAAACAAAAAAACAAATGGCAGACCAAATAGAGCCTTAAGAGATTTTGCCACTCCAAGTACAAATAGAAGAGGATCTAGCATCCTTAGACCCATAGTGGAGGCTAACAATTTTGAATTAAAGCTTTCACTACTCTCTATGGTTCAACAGAACCAATTCGGAGGTTTACCCTCTGAAGATCCAAATCTTCATCTTCAAATCTTTCTTTAATACTATGACACCCTAAAAATAAACGGAGCCACCAATGATGCCATTCGCTTGAGACTCTTCCGTTTCTCCTTAAGAGATAAAGCGAGGGCGTGGTTATACTCTCTTCCTGAAGGATCCATCACGACTTGGGAACAATTGTCCAGCGCTTTTATCAATAAATGGTACCCAAGGAACAAGACCCATGTGCTGAGAAAACAAATTATAAATTTTTCACAAAAAGATGACGAATCCTTATATGAAGCCTGGGAAAGATACAAGGAGTTGCTAAGAGAATGTCCTCACCATAGGATAGAAAGGTGGTTGACAATCCATATTTTCTATAATGGACTAACTTCCACACAAAAAATCTCTTTAAATGCTGTAGCTGGAGGAGCCTTCATGAGTAAAAATGTTGATGAAGCTGAGAACCTGATTGAGGAAATAACTCAAAACACTCACCAGTGGAACTCTGACAGAGGATTACCTGCTAAAACACCAGGTAAGTACTCTGTTGATGCTCTTTCCCTACTTTCTGCCAAAGTTGAAGCATTAACATTAAAACTTGATAAAATAGGGTCAACAGGTGCTACTAATATTGTTTGTGAAGTTTGTGGTGTTTCAGGACATGGAGCTACAAACTGCCATTTAGCAATGACCCCTAATCAAGAACAAGAAATGCATCAGGTGGATACTATTGGAAACTATGGTGGAAATTATCAAGGTAACTACAGACCTCCACAAGGTCCACCTGGCTTCCAAAATAGGCCACCTCAATTTCAAGGTAATCAAAGTAACTACAAACCTCAACAAGGAACCTATATTCCACAAAAATCAAAGCTAGAATCCTTGATGGAGACATTTGTAGCTACTCAACTTAAACAAAATGATGAATTCTCTGATGCAATAAAAAACTTGGCTTCAAAAGTGGACTCTCTTGCCACCCATAACAAAATACTGGAAAATCAAATTGCCCAACAAGCCTCCTACTCTCAAAGAGCACCAGGAACATTTCCCGGAAAACCAGAGGCTGGACCATCTAACCAAACCATGGCTGTCACTCTTAAGAGTGGTACTCAATATGATGGACCAGTTGGCAAGACTACAAAGGAGGAAAAGAAAGTGGATGAATCTTCATCTCATCCAGTGATTGAAGAAGAGAAACCACAAGAAAAGAAGGAGGATGTTAAGCCATATCAACCTCCCATTCCATTTCCTCAGCGCTTGGCTAAAGCAAAGTTGGACAAACAATTTGGTAAGTTTCTTGATGTTTTAAAGAAATTATATATCGATATTCCCTTCACAGATGCTTTGTAGCAAATGCCCACATATGCAAAGTTCCTGAAGGACATTTTGTCCAACAAAAGAAGACTGGAGGAAGATGGTACAGTTGCACTTACTGAAGAGTGCAATGCTCTAATTCAAAGAAAGCTTCCACCCAAGCTCCAAGATCCAGGTAGTTTCTCTATTCCTTGTATGATTGGTGACATGAATATAGATAAAGCATTGTGTGATTTAGGAGCGAGTGTGAGTTTAATGCCATTATCTATTGCTGAAAAGTTAGGATTGGGTGAGCTGAAACCTACTAGGATATCTTTGCAATTAGCTGATAGATCTGTAAAATATCCTGTAGGAATTTTAGAGGATGTTCCTTTTAAGGTAGGAAAATTTTTTATACCTGCTGACTTTGTTGTGCTTAAAATGGACGAAGATTCTTTGATTCCTATTATTTTAGGCAGACCATTTTTAGCAACTGCAGGTGCTGTGATCGATGTTAAGAATGGTAAGTTGTCTCTAACTGTTGGAGACCAAAAGGTTGATTTTAACTTGAAAAATGTTTTAGAAAAATCTTTTAATGATGTTTGCTGTAGTGTGGACTTTGTTGAACAAGTGGTAAAGGAAGTAACCCTTCCTAATGACCCACTTGAAACTATTTTCATGATTGAGCCAACAGAAACATCTGATTGCTCTGAGGCCCCACTAAAACATGATACTGAGGTCATAGGTGACAAAGTGGTAAGCCCCAATATGGAATTAAAGCCTTTACCAGCTTCATTAAGGTATAAGTTTCTTGGTCCTAATTCCATATATCCTGTGATTGTTAATGCTGAATTGAATCCATGTGAAACTGAAAAACTTTTGAAACAACTAAGGTTGTATAGAAAGGTAATAGGTTATACAATGGATGATATCAAAGGGATTAGCCCTTCTCTTTGCATGCACAGGATTACTGTAGAAGATGAAAGTAGGCCCAACGTAGAACCACTTAGGAGATTAAATCTAAAAATGCAAGAAGTGGTTAAAAAGGAGATTTTGAAATTGCTTGATGCTGGAGTCATATATCCTGTTGATAGTAGTAAATGGGTAAGTCCTATTCATGTGGTGCCTAAAAAGGGAGGAATAACTGTGATTGAAAATGATAAACATAACTTGATTCCTACTAGGATTGTCTCTGGTTGGCGCATGTGCATTGATTATAGGAAGTTAAATAGCGCCACGAAAAAAGATCATTTAAGATCATTTTCCTCTCCCTTTTATTGATCAGATGCTTGAAAGACTTACGAAACACTCTTATTTTTGTTATTTGGATGGGTATTCAGGTTTTCATCAAATTCCCATTCATCCATCTGATCAAGAAAAAACTACCTTCACTTGCCCTTATGGAACTTATGCTTATAGGCGTATGCCTTTTGGTTTGTGTAATGCACCTGCGACTTTTCAAAGGTGTATGCAAGCAATTTTTTCTGACCTTATTGAAAATGTGATGGAAGTCTTTATGGATGATTTTTCAGTGCATGGTTTGGATTTTGATAATTGTTTAACAAATTTGTGCCAAGTCTTGCAGTGTTGTGAAGAGACCAATCTGGTCTTAAACTGGGAAAAATACCATTTTATGGTAAGAGAAGGCATAGTTCTTGGACACCTGGTGTCTGAGAGAGGTATAGAAGTTGATAAGGCTAAAGTGGAAGTGATTGAAAAATTGCCTCCACCTATAAATGTGAAAGGTATTCGGAGTTTTCTTGGACATGTAGGGTTTTACTGTCGGTTCATTAAAGATTTCTCCAAAATCACAAAGCCTCTTACAACTCTTCTGGGTAAGGATGTGCCATTCAATTTTGATTCATCTTGTATGGAAGCTTTTTGCAGGATTAAGCAAGCTCTAATCTCTACCCCCATCGTGCAACCACCTGATTGGAAACTCCCGTTTGAATTGATGTGCGATGCGAGTGATTACGCAGTGGGGGCTGTGTTGAGGCAATGAAAGGATAAAAAGCTCCATGTAATTCATTATGCCAGCCAGACGCTAGATGATGCTCAGGTAAATTATGCCACAACTGAAAAAGAACTGTTAGCTATTGTCTTTGCTTTTGATAAATTTAGGTCTTACTTGGTAGGTTCACATGTTACTGTTTATACTGACCACTCTGCCATTAAGTATCTATTGAATAAAAAGGAAGCAAAGCCTAGGTTAATTAGGTAGATTCTAATATTGCAAGAATTTGACTTGGAAATTAAGGATAAGAAGGGTATCGAGAACTTGGTCATTGACCACCTATCTACGTTGACATCTGAAAAAGAAGAAACAGATAATATTCCCATCAATGAATCTTTTCTGGATGAACAACTCTTGAGTCTTAGTATCCAACGTGTTCCTTGGTATGCTGATTTTATAAATTTTCTTGCATGTGGTATCTTACCTCCTGATCTTAGCTTTCAGCAAAGGAAAAAGTTTTTTGCAGATGTTAAACACTACTATTGGGATGAACCACTCCTATTCAAGCAATATGCAGATGGTTTGATTCGGAGGTGTGTTTCACAAGATGAGGTCCATGCTATCTTGGATCATTGTAATTCTCTTTCCTGTGGAGGGCACATGAGTACCTCTAAGAGAGATGCTAAAATATTGCAAGCTGGGTTCTATTGGCCAAATATTTTTAAGGATGTACGTAAGTATGTTCTAACTTGTGATGCTTGCCAAAGAACAGGTAACATTCGTAAGAGACATGAAATGCCATTGAATACCATTTTAGAAGTTGAAATGTTTGATGTATGGGGTGTTGATTTTATAGGACCTTTTCCTTCCTCTTTTGGAAATCAATTCATATTAGTGGCAGTTGACTATGTGTCAAAATGGGTGGAAGCCATTGCTTCACCCCATTCTGATGCTAAGACTGTTATTAAACTTTTTAAGAAAATAATATTTCCAAGGTTTGGGGTCCCAAAATGTGTTATAAGTGATTGAGGGTCTCATTTTATTGAGAAAACTTTTCAGACCCTTTTAAAGAAATATGGAGTTAGACATAAGGTTGTTACACCTTATCACCCATAAACTAGTGGACAAGTTGAGGTATCCAATCGGGAAATTAAAAATATTCTTTAAAAAGTGGTGAATACATCACGTAAGGATTGGTCTATTAAGTTAGATGATTCCTTATGGGCGTATCGAACCGGATACAAAACTCCCATTGGAACCACACCTTTTAAGCTAGTATATGGGAAGCCCTGTCATTTACCTGTTGAGCTAGAATATAAATCTTTTTGGGCTGTTAAAACTCTTAACTTTAATCATAAGGCTGCAGGTGAACGTAGGTTGTTGGAATTAAATGAGCTGGAAGAACTCCGTCTAGATGCATACGAAAATGCCAGAATTTATAAAGAAAAACCAAACAATGGCATGATCGTCACATCCAACGGAGAACATTTAATCCAGGTGATATAGTTTTACTATTTAATTCTAGATTGAAGCTTTTTCCAGGTAAACTGAGATCGCGATGGTCGGGACCATTCAAGGTGTGAACACCTATTTCGTTCCAGACAATTTTCACCAAGAAATGGGGAATTCACAAAAAAAAATAAAATAAAATAAAAAATAAAATAAAAAATAAAAAATAATAAAAAATAATAAAAAATAAAAAAATAAAAATAAAAAAATAAAATAAAATAAAATAAAAAAATAAAAAAATAAAAAATAAAAAAAATAAAAAATAAAAAATAAAAAAAACTCTGACTCGGAAATGATCATTTCCGAGTGAAAGGATTCGGAATGATCATTTCCGAGTGAAGGAGCCTCCAAGCGGACCTCAAGTGTCAAGAAAGGACACAAAGAGGGCTGGACCCGAGTGCAGAAGCCAAATTCCAACCTCTGAGTGGAAAGAAGACCAGAATCCGAGTGAAAAAACAGTGAAATTCCAACCTCTGAGTGGAAAGGAGACAGTTTCTGAGTGACAAACGTCCAATTTCCATGTTTTGATCGAAAAAACAGGCAGATTCCGAGTGAAAATGCCAAGCTTCCAAATTCTGAGTAATAAGAAGGCAATTTCTGAGTGCAAATGGCTGAACTTCTAATTTCCGAGTGCAAAGAAAGACGATGCCGATTGATGAAGACTAAGTTTTTGATTCTGATTGAAGCATGAGGTCGACTCCGAGTGACTTGGAGAACAAGCATAATACCTGATTGCCGAGTGAAAGCCATTCCTGAGTGACGAATGAAAGCCAATTACCGATTGGAAAATAAGTAAAAAGGTCAGATTTTCAAGTGGATGAAATGAGGGACGACTGAAAGAAATTCCCAGTAAAAATCCACTCAGAACCGAGGGAAGAAGGAGTATTCCGAGTGATGTTTTTCAATCGGTACCAAGTAAAGGCTTTCCATTCATAACCGAGTGAGGTATTTCCAAGTCTGCACCGAGTCATTCCCTTCTATTTTCAGTCGGCTCCGAGCCATCACCCTCCATTCCAGTTATTTCCGAGCCATATTTAAATATCACTGAGCTCGTTTTCACCAAACCCGAGCCACCAATTTTCACCCAAAGCTGGCTCACCATTCTCACCCGGATTCCGAGTCAATTATTACCAAGTTCCGAGTCATCATTCTGAGTCATTTTTAATCAGTTCTGAGGTAATATTCGATCGGTTTTTGAGTGACATTTTCCAGTCGGTTCTGGGTCAATCTCCAATCATATCCGACTCCCAAATGACCACTCTCACTCAAGTCCGAACCAATGCTCACTCGGAACCGACTGGCAATTCAGCTAGTTAGCCCTCCTCAAGCCAATTACCGAGCCCATTGTAATCATTTCAGTCAGCTCCGATTGAGTGTCTCACAGCAACCTCATACCGAGCAATTCTCACTCGGAAAGGTGTGTTTTCGCTCGGTTTACCATTAGAAATGCTTCATTCCACTCGGAACTCACTCCCAATATGGATAAATACCGATTGAGAAGCTGACTCGAGTCATTTCACTCGGAATTATGCCTTCCTCACTCGGATTTTCATCACTTTCTCTCGGATTGTCATCTTGCTGAGTTGGATGTCCACTATCCAAGTGGATCCTTGAATTACGGAGGGTAGTTGGCAATAAGACAAGGTGGAAAATGATAAAGAATTGCCACCAGCCTTCATTTTCCTTAATTGTCAAAGATCCAGGCTGTTTCCAACACCACCATGCAAGTTGTTTGACAATCTCGTGGGGCGGCTGGCAACAAGACAATGTGGAAATATTAAAAAATCCTCACCAATTGGCAGCCAGGCTGGTCACGCGTCTGTTCAAGCAATCATCATGCTCCTCAAATGTTCTATAAATACAGCAAGCGAAGGAAGAAGAGGGGATGCCTGAAAGATTCATTGAAAGAGAAAGAAAAAAGCTTTCTCCCTCATCCTCATAACCGTCCTCACAGCTCACTCAACACCGTCCCTCCCTGTCGACCTCACAAACTCCTCCACTCACCCCCACACCGTCCTTAAGACCTCCTTCCCAGTCCGTCCTCCACTCACCCCCACACCGTCCTTAAGACCTCCTTCCCAGTCCGTCCTCCACTCACCCCCACACCGTCCTTAAGACCTCCTTCCCAGTCCGTCCTCCACTCACCCCCACACCGTCCTTAAGACCTCCTTCCCAGTCCGTCCTCCACTCACCCACACGCCGCCCAAGCCTCCTTCCCAGTCTGTTCTCCACACCGCCCTCTCACTGTCCGCCCCACACACCGCCCAACACCTTCCTCAACACCCTCCAAATACCGTCCTCAACACCGCCCATGCTGTCTTACTCCACACCGCCCCAAACCGTACTCTCCATCACCTCACCTCATTCTGTCCCCTTCCTCCCCTCACTATCCAGCTCCCTCTCTCTACAACACCGTACACCAATAGCCCATCTTTCTCTACGCAGCCCTCACCATACTGCTTCCCCTCTCCTTCCAACCCACATATATACCACACGGCTCTCTCTCTCTTCACCCAAAACCATACAGCCCTCTACTCTCCCCCACACCGTCCCCTTCTCTCCTCACTCAACATCTCACTGCCCTTGTTTCCTTATCCAAACACCGTCCCCCTCCACTAAAAAACCACATCATTTCTTAAAAAATCCCTCTTTTCCTCTCTGTCCAGGACCTCAAGCCCATAACACCATCCAACTCCGCTTTCACTACACCGGTCCTACTCTTATCTTTTTTTTATTGCTTGTATTTATTTTTATTTTTTGCTAAATTAATTATTATTCGGTGATTTTGTCTTCCTTTTCAATTATCAATTAATCTTCATTGATTGATAAATTTTAATAAAATGAGTGCTTCACACATTCTATTTAAATTAGCATAAAAGGTGTGACTATTGTTATTATCATTATTATTGCAATTTTTATTTCTTTTATTCTTTATTCTTTTTATTTTAAAAAAGGAGGAGCGAGTTTAATTTGGACGAGACGTCCTGTTAATCTCATTTTTTTAAAAAAAGGGTGGAGCGAGTTTAATTTGGACGAGACGTCCTGTTAATCTCATGTAAATATTCCGTGTTTATTTCTGTTTATTTTTATATATTTTGTCGTCTCGCATATTTTCTTTTCATGGAAAAGTTAATATAATTTTTGGGTTAATTATAATACGCGCTATTAAATTGAGGTAACCGTTTTTATAACGGACAGCTGTGAGGTGCTAATACCTTCCTCACCTGTAATTAGACTCCCGGATCTGGAATCTCATTTTTTTGACCAATGCTTTAATTAAAGGTTTTCCCGGTATTTTATCCTAAAAATATTGGTGGCGACTCCCTGTTCATCATTTTCAAAAATCGTTTTGAGGGTCGGCCGTGCCGTCGCGATCCCGGTCACGACAGATGGCGACTCCACTGGGGACTTAGAGAGTCAAGCCAGTCAATCTGATAGCGCATATTTTAATTAGCATATTAATTATTTGACTTTTTCCTTTATTTTATTTGGTCTCTGTTTTATTTGTATCTTATCCTTTATGTTCTGTAAATATATGTGTGATCATTGAACCCTAGGGTAGTCGACTTTATTTTGTTGCTCTGTGTTTGTTCTATGTGCAGGATGAGTAAGGTACAGGTATTGAATGCCTCTTTCACACACTACACTCACAACTTGCACACACTTTTGAGTGGGACCCTATACCCGGGCCCAAATAAAACTTAAGATTAGGGGAGATTGATAGCGGAGCCATTTGGGATGTACTTCCTATCTGGTTACTGTGAGAATCTCAGCTAGAGTTCGACCTATTCGTGGTGCCCACACTTAGTAGACTTCCTGCTATTTGTGGCCAACATCATGAGTAGGATCTTGGCTCTAGTGACCTTTAGAAATTTTAGAATAAACCACCCAATGTGAGACATCACTGATAAATAAACCTTAGAACCATTAAGGCATCTTCAGAAAAACCCGACTTAAGGCACAAAGAGGCAAACTTTACTTATGCCTTTTCTCATTCTCGTTTTCTCTTCCAATCCAAACTAATGGACCGCTTGCCTGTTTAGAGGATTACTTTTTCAAAGAATAACCTATTTTTAACCTGTAATCCTCTAATGGGCAAGTGGATCTTTCTTTTTATATTTGCTTAAGTCTTAGGATCTGGAGTTATGAACTTTCTAAAAAAAGAAGAAAAAATAATCAGAAAATTCATAGCTCGTGTGATCCTTGATTTATTGCAAGTTTCGACAAATTGTAACTTCCCTAAATCCCAAAATGTTTTCAAGAAAGTTATTAGGGGAGTATCAATTTGCAAAGCATGTCAGTGATTGATTTTTCTTTTCTTTATGTCCCTACAGGAAGCTATTAAGGGCTTGGCCAGTATCTTTGAGTGAAATATGGAAATTAACATGAGGTCAGATAGTTGTGGTGGAAATGTACCCGAGTTGAAAAGATTACTGCATGTTAAGGTTAGGAAAGTTGATACAACCAATCTACAAGCATTAGGGAAGAAATTGGACATGAATCAGAAGATGGTTTTCTCAAGGAAATATGGGAGGATCCTAAAACTGCTAGAAGTGGAAGTACAAGTCGAGGCAATTACCACTTTGACTCAATTCTATGACCCACCTCTCCGTTGTTTTACCTTCCGGGACTTCCAATTAGCTCCGTCAGTTGAGGAGTTTGAACAAATTCTGGGGATGCCATTAGAAGGACAAATACCTTACCGTCATCTTGGACGTCAAGCAAATATTGCTACTATTGCTAATGTCCTAAAGATTCACCTGGAAGTGTTAAGGAGTGCGCAACTGAATAGAAATCAGATCCTGGGATTTGATCGAGAGTATTTTGAAAAGCACATGCACTTGCTAGCTGAGAAAAGAGATTGGGAAGCCTTCATGGATACTCTAGCTCTCACCATTTATGGAGTTATCTTGTTTCCTAATATCGACAATTATGTGGACTATGATGCTATTGGCGTTTTCCTTGCCCATAGGTTCAAGTCTGAAAATCCTGTCACTGCTATATTGGCAAATATATACTGCACCATGGACTTCTGCTGTACACAAGGTGGAAAGAGAATCATTTGCTGTTTACCTGCTCTATATGCATGGCTTACATTACATGTCTTCCATCAAGTCAGTAAAATTGAATGTCCAGTCTCAGATATGAAGTTATGTCAGTTAGTAGCGAAGAATAGGCATGAATGGGCCAATCACCTGGTAGGACTCACAGCTGATAAAGTAAGGTGGTACCCGCAATGGTTGAAGGTTGACACCATAATTCACCATTGTGGAAACTACCCGAATGTTCCTCTCATGGGTACTCAGGGGTGTATCAATTACAACCCTGTCATAGCCAAACGTCAGCTAGCCTATCCCTTACTTGGGCCACCCGATGGAGAATCCCTTACTTCTTTCATCGTTTATTTCTCAGAAGGGGATTGCACGTCTGTCATTCGGGATATAGCAAATGCATGGAAGAAAGTCCACAAACAAGGGAAAGAATTAGGAAGTCGAAGCCACGCCGTGAAGGAAGAGTATTACCAATGGGTCTTAAACAGAGTTTCCATTGTCAAGCTACCTTTCAAAAGTCCCTCCTATCTCCCGACAGGCGCACATGTTACCTCTCCTACCCTTGAAGAAGAGGCAATGAGAGCCAAAATAAAAGAGCTAACCGCCAAAAATGAGGAATTGGAAAAAGAATTGCTGATATCTCAGCAAGAATGTGCCCTTCAGAAAAGGGAGAATTTAGAAAGCAAACAAACCATCAGGAAGATTGGAAAGAAAAGAAAAATTGAAAGGGACTACCTGAGGAAAAAAAGCCAATGCCTTCGAACGGCTAATGCTCAACTAAAAGCGAAGAACAAGCAAAAAGATACCATGTTGACTGATAAGCAGCTTCTAAGGGACATGTTGGCAAGAGCCAAAGAGCGCGAGCAAAATGTCTTGGTACAGAAAGAACTTCTGCAATTGCAAGTTTGCCGATTAGAGCATCAGCTTGATGAGATGGTAGAAGCTTACCAGCATGAGATAAATGGTGAGCGACGGCGCGTGATAGATGCTGAACGAGAATGTGGAGAAGCTATCCGAGTTTTGAAAGATGAACTAACACAGCAAAATGAAGATATTCATTCATGGATGAATCGCTTTGCCCACTTGGCATATTTGGCTAATGGAGTTCTGGAAGACCTCCCGTTCCTACTCAAGAAAGCTGAGGGGATGGTTAATCCTCTTAACACTCCAAGAGAAATTGTAACCTTCCTTGATTATTGTAGAGAAAGGATTTGTAAAATGAGGGCCATGATTGCCCGAGCTAGGAATGGCTGATTTACTTTTTCTGCATAAAAGTAGGCTGGCAGCAGTAATGTATTCCGAAAAAAAAGGGGTTTCTTCATGTCCCCACAACTACCTCATGTTAATTTCCACTCATCACTTTTGAATGAAGTTCTGAAAAAAGTTGAAAGATACTGGCTGAATTCCGCGATTGCCTCACGTATCATTTGTTTTTCTTTTGCTGTTTTTTTTTTTTACTTTCTTTTTAACAATTTCTTGTTGACTTCCCAGAAATAACAGGTAAACATCCTTACGCGACTCGGCTTAATACCAGACTCATGGCTGAAATAGAACAAGAAAATGAGAGTTTGAGAGCTGAAGTCAATCAACTGAAAGAGCAAATGGCTGAAATGTCCAAACTTCTTGAGAGAAGGGTCACAGAAGGGGATTCTTCAGCAGGAATTGAAGACACTAGACAACGACCGTCCACTCAGGGTCCCACCGGGGGACCAAGTTCAAACCCAGCTGCGCCTCCCCTAACCATTCATGTTAGGAAACCAAACACTGCTGAAGCCCAGCAACCCATCTTTGTAGATGCAGAAGGTAATGTCATACCTTACGGATTGCCACAGAGTTATTTCCCACCGCTTCAAGAAGAACCTGATTATCAAGAGGCGATTTTACATACGGCCCAGCCAAGTGTCCCGCCTGTCCGAAACCCTCAAGCAAATCCAATCCTTGCACAAGTTACGCAACCACAAGCTACCCAGATGACAGCCAGACCCCACATCTCAATGCCTAATGCAAACCCGGCACATGTCGACCAACCAGTTAGGGATACCAGTTATCATGCCACTGCGGGTCCAAATACTGCTGCTACTACCCAGGAAGGAAGACTAGAATTCCTGGAAAGGCGATTCCGAAAAATGGAGAGAACAAACAGGTTTGGAATGGGCAGTGCTGCACAACTCTGTCTGATTCCTGATGTTGTCATTCCCCCCAAATTCAAAATGCCAGAGTTTGACAAATATTGGGGGCTAACCTGTCCAAAGAACCATCTAACCATGTACTGTCGGAAGATGGCCTCTCATGCTTCTAATGACCCTTTGCTCATTCATTGTTTCCAGGATAGTTTGGCGGGAGCACCTCTTACCTGGTACAACCACCTTGAACGATCTCATATACGTTGTTGGGAAGATCTGGCAGATGCTTTCATGCAACAGTACAAGTATAATCTGGATATGGCGCCAGATAGAGTACAGTTGCAAAACATGGCCAAGAAAGATAATGAGACGTTTAAAGAATATGCCCAAAGGTGGCGAGAAGTAGCAGCACAAGTCAATCCACCTCTATCAGAAAAAGAGGTGATTTCCACATTTATTGATACACTCCAGTCACCTTTCTATGACGAGATGATTGGAAGCATTTCCTCCCACTTCTCTGACATCGTCACTATCGGAGAAAGAATAGAGAATGGCTTGAGAACGGGGAAGATTACTCGTAGCCCATCTGGGGCTGGGATAGCAAGAAAACCTTCTTTTGGAGAAGGAAAAAGAAGAGAGGGAGAGACTAACCTGGTCTCCCACAACCAAAGAAGGAATCAGCTCAGACCACCTACTCCCGTCACCTTTCCTTCAACTTACCATAACACACCACACCCATATGTAGCTGCGATTCCAAATCCAAACCCACCGCATTTTCGACCACCTGTCATGCGACCACCCGCACCGCCACAAACACCATATCAACCACCCCAAATAAACCCACCAAATCCAAACATGAGGAGACAGAATGATGACCGCACTCAAGTGCAATTTGATCTAATTCCCATGACCTACACAGAGCTTCTCCCCCATCTTATTGAAAACACCTTAGTGGCACCTTGTCCTTTAAAACCACTTCAACCACCTTATCCCAGAGGGTATGACCCAAATGCGCGATGTGATTACCATGCTGGTGCACCGGGACATTCCACCGAAAATTGCCTGGCATTAAAGTTTAAGGTAAAAGATTTAATCAGAGCTGATTGGATAAGCTTCAAGGAAGGAAGCCCGAATGTGACCACCAATCCTTTGCCTAACCATGGGAGACCAGGCGTTAACGCTGTGGAAAAAGATGAGGAATGTATTTCCAAAGTTCAGGACATCCAAATGCCGTTGGAAACAATTCATTCCCATATGCTTAAGATGGGATTGATAGAAGGATCATGGGATAAAGAGTGCAATGACTTCCTGTCCGCAAAGCGAAGAGACTTCCAGAAAACCCTTCAGGGATTTATGGACAGTCACGTCATAGAAGTTTGTCGGCATCGTGAAGACATAATAAATATGATACAAGAGCAAGGCCGAGTTCGAGCTCCAAAACCTCTAGTCATATTTTACAATAAAAATGCACCTGTGGCTTCAACCCCTGTTAAGACTGTCATCACGGTAAACACTCCAACCCCATTCCCTTACAAGGATTCGCGAGCTGTACCATGCAAGTATGGTACTGATGTGATCGTTACCAGTTCTGAGGCCGTTGAGCCTACTCTATCATCCCCTGTCACGAATATTGCCAGAATCGGGGGTGTCACCCGAAGTGGAAGAGTGTATGCTTCCCCAGAACCAAAACTTGACAAAGCCATAGAGAATGGGAAGGGAGAATCCTCTGGTGAAGCAAAGAAGGTAGTAACCGAAGAGGAAGCCCAAGAGTTTCTTAGATTCATTCGTCATAGTGACTACCAGGTGTTGGACCAACTAAACCACACCCCGGCAAAAATTTCTCTGTTGTCCTTACTAATGAGTTCTGAACCACACCGGAACACGCTGATGAAAGTTTTGAGTGAGGCACATGTGAAACATGATTTGCCGATAGATAAATTCGAGGGCATAGTGGGACACATTGTGGCCAACAACTATCTAACTTTTACGAATGATGAGACACCAGCGGAAGGAAGAGGGCACAACAAAGCCCTTCATATCTCCGTAAAATGTCAAGATCATATCATGGCGAAGGTGCTGGTTGACAATGGATCATCCTTGAATGTAATGCCAAAATCTACGTTGGCAAAGTTGCCTTTTGATGGGACCCATATGAGACCTAGTTCCATGGTAGTCCGGGCTTTTGACGGAACTCGCCGGGAAGTCATGGGAGAAATTGAATTGCCTATACAAGTTGGGCCATGCACCTTTCAAATCCTTTTTCAAGTCATGGATATTACGCCCGCATACAGTTGTTTGCTGGGACGGCCGTGGATCCATTCAGCTGGGGTAGTTCCTTCTACTCTACATCAAAAGTTGAAGTTCATCATTGACAACAAGTTGGTGATTGTCTCTGGAGAAGAAGACTTGTTGGTTAGTAAGCCTGCCAACACCCCATACATTGAAGCGGCTGAGGAAGCCCTTGAAACCTCATTTTAGGCTTTAGAGGTGGCCAATGCAACGAGCATTACAAAGAAATCCTTCCCAAACGTGCCTCTGATGGTTGCAAAGACAATGTTGAGAGAAGGATACAAGCTGGGAAAGGGGTTAGGACGAGAATTGGAAGGGAGAACCCAACCTATATGTCTCCCAGAAAACAGGGATAGGTATGGTCTGGGATACAAGCCTACGGCAGCTGATAGAAAAAGGATGGGAGAAGAAAGAAGGGAGAGAAGGATCGCTCGCCTTACCGGTCAAAAGTTCGATACTGCTAGAATCCCTATCTGTGACCTCTATCAAAGCTTCAGAAGCGCCGGGATTATATATCCGGGTAAGGTGGCTATGGTTGGAGACGGACACAGCCCTGATGTGGAATTAGTACACACTTGCTTACCCGGTCAAGAACTGGACAGCTGGGAAATCATGGAGTTCCCCATAACTATCAATCCTCAGCCAAAGTAATTGTTGTTTTCAAAACTTGTCAATCCTCTTGCTATGCCTAAGGCTTTAGGATCTGTTTTGTAATAAAGGCAAAAACTTGCTTGTTTATTAAATTAAATGAATGCAGTCTGATTTTATACCTCATCTTTGTTCAAACTCTCTCTTTTAAACCTTCTATTTGCTTGCCTTTCTTTGTTTTCATTCATTATGATATAACACTAAATGCAGATCTGAAAGCGATTCTTCTAAGAGCAATGAAAACTCGATTCTATTTCATGACTCTGATAATCCAAATGATTATGCCTATGGGGATAGTGAGGAAGACTTTGAACCTTCACTCGAGTTGACAAAGTTAATGGAACAAGAAGATAAAGAAATTCAACCTCATCAGGAAAAGATTGAGACCATTAACCTGGGAGATGAAGGAGAAAATAAAGAAGTCAAGATAGGCACCCTCTTGAGCAAACAACGGCAGAGTGAATTGATTAGACTACTCCGGGAATTTTGAGACATTTTTGCATGGTCGTATCAAGATATGCCAGGTCTGGATAATAACATTGTGGAACACAAGCTGCCTTTAAAGCCGGAATGTCCACCGATCAAGCAAAAGTTACGACGAATGAAACCAGAAATGCTTCTTAAGATCAAAGAAGAAGTCAAGAAACAATTCGACGCTGGTTTCTTAGCAGTAGCTAAGTATCCGTAATGGGTAGCCAATATAGTTCCCGTTCCAAAGAAAGATGGGAGAGTAAGGATGTGTGTGGACTACCGAGACTTGAATCGGGCGAGTCCTAAGGATGATTTTCCTTTACCTCAGATTGACGTATTGGTTGATAACACAGCTCAGCATTCCATCTTCTCATTTATGGATGGATTTTTGGGATATAACCAGATCAAGATGGCACCAGAAGATATGGAAAAGACCACGTTCATCACTCTGTGGGGCACCTTTTGTTACAAAATAATGTCCTTCAGATTAAAGAATGCAGGAGCCACCTATCAAAGGGCAATGGTAACTCTCTTCCACGACATGATGCACAAAGAAATAGAGGTCTATGTGGATGACATAATTGCCAAGTCCAGGTCTGAGGAGGAGCATATTGCTAGCCTGAGAAAACTTTTCGAAAGGTTGAGGAAATTCAAGCTTAGATTGAATCCCGCCAAGTGCACTTTTGGCGCAAGATCCGGCAAATTGTTAGGGTTCATTGTGAATGAGAAGGGGATAGAAGTTGATCCTGACAAAGTCAAGGCAATTTTAGAAATGCCTCCTCCTCGTACTGAAAAAGAAGTCCGAGGATTCTTGGGAAGATTGAATTACATCGCCCGATTCATTTCCCAAATGACGGCAACTTGTGAGCCAATTTTCAAGTTGCTTCGCAAGAATCAGCCTGGACAGTGGAATGAGGATTGCCAGATTGCATTTGAAAAAAATAAAACAGTACTTATTAGAGCCACCAGTCTTGGTGCCACCCGTTCATGGGAGACCATTAATCCTATACCTGACTGTGTTGAATGAATCCATGGGATGTGTATTGGGTCAACATGATGAGACCGGAAGAAAGGAATGCGCCATCTACTACTTGAGCAAGAGATTTACCGAATGTGAGATGAGGTATTCGTCTCTTGAAAGAACGTGTTGTGCATTGGCTTGGGCTGCCCGACGCTTACGGCAATACATGCTTAATCATACTACTTGGCTGGTGTCTAAGATGGATCCCATCAAGTATATCTTTGAAAAACCCGCTTTGACTGGAAGGATTGCCCGTTGGCAGGTGTTACTGACGGAATATGACATAACATATGTCACCCAAAAGGCAATTAAAGGGAGTGCGCTGGCAGATTACTTGGCATACCAACCCATTGAAGCTTATCAACCAATGCGGCATGATTTCCCAGATGAGGATATCTTGGCTCTTTCCAAAGAAGAAGATGACCTGGAAACCAGATGGATCATGAGATTCGACGGAGCATCCAATGCACTAGGACATGGAATTGGGGTTATTTTAATCTCACCTGATAAGGAATTCATCCCTATTTGCGCTCGGCTGTGTTTTGACTGCACCAATAATATTGCGGAATATGAAGCATGCTCTCTAGGAATACAAGCAGCTCTAAACGTGGGAATAAAGGTTCTGGAGGTTTATGGAGATTCTGCTTTAGTTATCCATCAACTAAAGGATCAATGGGAGACTAGAGATAATAAACTAGTTCCCTATCATGCTCATATTAAAGAGATGATCAAAAGGTTCGATAAAGTTACCTTCCATCATGTTTCACGGGAGGACAACCAAATGGCAGATGCTTTAGCCACCCTAGCTGCTATGTTCGAGGTCAGCAATGATTACGAAGTGCCTCTCATTGAGGTAAAGAAACAGCAAGAACCTGCCCATTGCCAGGCCATAGAAGAAGAACCGGATGGCAAGCCCTGGTATCATGACATCAAAAGATACCTCCAATGCCAAGAATACCCTGAAGGTATCACGGACAATGACAAACGAACTTTGAGAAGGCTAGCCATGGGATACCTATTGAGTGGTAACGTGCTTTACAAGAGGAATTATGATTCCATTCTCCTCCGGTGTGTTGATACCGTTGAAGCAAACCAGCTCATGAGAGATATCCACGAAGGATCTTTCGGAACTCATACAAATGGGCGTGCTATGTCAAGAAAAATACTGAGAGCTGGGTATTATTGGATGACTATGGAAGCCGATTGTTTTGCTTACGTACGAAGGTGTCATAAATGTCAGATTTATGCTGATCACATTCATGCTCCTCCCTCATCCCTAAATGTCTTGTCAGCACCATGGCCTTTTTCAATGTGGGGTATGGATGTAATTGGGTCCATTGAACCAAAAGCCTCGAATGGTCATCGTTTTATTTTGGTTGCTATCGATTATTTCACCAAGTGGGTAGAAGCAGCTTCATACGCCAATGTGACGAAAAATGTTGTGGTCAAATTCGTCAAGCGTGAGCTGATATGCCGGTATGGCCTACCAAACCAAATCATCACGGACAATGGTACAAATTTAAACAACAAAATGATAAAGGAGCTTTGTGAGAGTTTTAAAATCTCCCATCACAACTCCTCTCCATACCGTCCGAAAATGAATGGAGCGGTTGAGGCAGCCAACAAAAATATAAAGAGGATAGTGCAAAAGATGGTAGTAACCTACAAAGACTGGCATCAAATGCTCCCTTTCGCACTACATGGATACCGAACCTCGGTACGAACCTCAACTGGGGCAACCCCATTTTCTTTGGTTTACGGAATGGAAGCTGTACTACCATTCGAAGTGGAAATTCCATCCCTTAGGGTGATCATGGAGGCTAAATTGCAAGAGGCTGAATGGGTCCAGGCCAAATATGACCAATTGAATCTAATTGACGGGAAGAGATTAACTGCCCTTTGCCAGGGACAATTGTATCAAAGACGCATGAAGCGGGCATACGAAAAGAAAGTACGCCCCCGACAATTCCAAGAGGGCGATCTGGTCCTCAAGAAGATTTTGCCAATTCAAAGGGATGTCCGAGGGAAATGGGCACCTAATTATGAGGGACCATATGTTATAAAGAAGGCTTTCTCCGGAGGAGCCCTCATACTCACCAATATGGATGGAGACGACCTGCCAATGCCTGTCAATACCGATGCAGTGAAAAGATACTTTGCATAATAATACAAAAAAAATAATAAAAAAAGAAAAAAGCTCGCTAGGTTGAAAACCTGAAAAGGCGACCTAGGCAAAAGTTAGAGCAGCAAGATGAGCTGAAAGCCTAAAAAGGCGGTTCTACAAATTTGATTCCACAACATAAGCCCTTCAAACCAAAGTCAAAGGAGCTCAAAACGGGTATTAGGTCATTGTCAAATTACGCCCTCAGAAGCAAAATCAAAGGACGAACACAAAGTCATGATATGGGATCAAGTTTCTCATTGTTCGCGGAGGATATATGAGTCTTTTCCTTTTTATTTGCCTTCAATTCTTTACATACCTTGTCACATCGCTGTGTTTAATATTATTTTCATCGCTGTACATATCTGATGTTTATAAATAAAATCTCCCTTCATCCCACATGTGTTCATTTTTATGAATAAATAAGTTTTCGCCTAAATTTTTTTTTTTTGAAATTGGAAACAACAGAGCATAAAGTTATGGGGGATGAAATGTACTCTCGCCAAAAGTCGGAGGATGTTTCTGTTTCATCCATGAGTTATCTTAAAGAGCCAGTCGCCAAGGAAAATTTACCTGTAATGTCTTTTTATACTAACTCATTCTTTTGTCAGCGGGACGCCAAATCCATCATCCAAAAGCAGGTATTCGCCAAAGTTTTCTCTCAGCGAGACCTATAGACTGAAGATCTCTCCCAAGGAGTTCCATAAAAATGGGATCAGTTCCCTCAACCGGGATGTTTCTTTTATCAGAGGACTTGTCTTTCCCCAGTGAGTTCACCATTACCAAACTAGCATCCATCATACTCCTCTCACTAAAAAGCTTAAACTGGGGCATCTCCCCAGATTTCTTTCAAGGGGGCAGTCCCCCAACAACCTTCAGTTATGTCAAACTGGGGCATCTCCCCAGATTTCTTTCAAGGGGGCAGTCCCCCAACAACCTTCAGTTATGTCAAACCGGGGCACCTCCCCAGATTTCTTTCAAGGGGCAGTTCCCCAACAACCTTCAGTTATGTCAAACTGGGGCATCTCCCCAGATTTCTTTCAAGGGGGCAGTCCCCCAACGACCTTCAGTTATGTCAAATTAGGGCATCTCCCTAAGATTTCTTTTGTTTATACAAAGGGCAATTAGAAGGACAGTTCCCCGACAACCCTCAGATTATTCTGTCCTAACTCACCTAATACTTTCCCAGTGGTACCATGAAGGTTACCAGGAGGACTTATCCTTCCCCAGTGGAGTTACACTTCCTAAACAATTCCAACAGGGGCATCACCCCAGGTTTCCCTTTAGATAAAAGGCAACGCCCCAAGAATTCTTTCAGACTATCCCAAACCAGGGCATTACCCCCAGATTTATTCCCTTTCAATCCAGGGCCTCAGTCATGTTAACCGAGAGGCAACACCCTCATCCTTTTACTTTTCCAGTCAATCGAGAGGCAACACCCTCATCCTTTTACTTTTTCAGTCAACCGAGAGGCAACACCCTCATCCTTTTACTTTTCCAGTCAATCGAGAGGCAACACCCTCATCCTTTTACTTTTTCAGTCAACCGAGAGGCAACACCCTCATCCTTTTACTTTTTCAGTCAACCGAGAGGCAACACCCTCATCCTTTTACTTTTTTAGTCAACCGAGAGGCAACACCCTCATCCTTTTACTTTTCCAGTCAATCGAGAGGCAACACCCTCATCCTTTTACTTTTTCAATCAACCGAAAGACAACACCCTCATCCTTTTACCTTTCCAGTCAATCGAGAGGCAACACCCTCACCTTTTACTTTTCCGAGAGGCAATACCCCCACCCTCACCTTTGCTGTTAACCGAGAGGCAACACCCTCACCTTTTACCTTTGCTGTTAACCTAGAGACAACATCCTCATCATTCCTGTTAACCGAGAAGTAACACCTTCACTTTCTACTTTTCCAATGGTGTTCACGTCTTTACTCCCTTTTCATTTCAAAAAAGGCAAGAAGAAACTTCATGCTTTTTCCTCATGAAAAAGAAGTAAAGAGGGGCATCTGTGAACACCTATTTCGTTCCAGACAATTTTCACCAAGAAATGGGGAATTCATAAAAAAAAATAAAAAAAAATAAAAAAAATAAAAAAAATAAAATAAAATAAAATAAAAATAAAAAAAATTAAAAAATAAAAAAAATAAAAAATAAAAAAATAAAAAAATAAAAAAATAAAAAAACTCTGACTCGGAAATGATCATTTCCGAGTGAAAGGATTCGGAATGATCATTTCCGAGTGAAGGAGCCTCCAAGCGGACCTCAAGTTTCAAGAAAGGACACAAAGAGGGCTGGACCCGAGTGCAGAAGCCAAATTCCAACCTCTGAGTGGAAAGAAGACCAGAATCCGAGTGAAAAAATAGTGAAATTCCAACCTCTGAGTGGAAAGGAGACAGTTTCCGAGTGACAAACGTCCAATTTCCATGTTCTGATCAAAAAAACAGGCAGATTCCGAGTGAAAATGCCAAGCTTCCAAATTCTGAGTAATAAGAAGGCAATTTCCGAGTACAAATGGCTGAACTTCTAATTTCCGAGTGCAAAGAAAGACGATGCCGATTGATGAAGACTAAGTTTTTGATTCTGATTGAAGCATGAGGCCGACTCCGAGTGACTTGGAGAACAAGCATGTGTTTCCGAGCAAATCAAGATTCGAACTCGTGAAAAACTTCTAAGAAAATGCATCGAATACCTGATTGCCGAGTGAAAGCCATTCCTGAGTGACGAATGAAAGCCAATTACCGATTGGAAAATAAGTAAAAAGGTCAGATTTTCAAGTGGATGAAATGAGGGACGACTGAAAGAAATTCCGAGTAAAAATCCACTCGGAACCGAGGGAAGAAGGAGTATTCCGAGTGATGTTTTTCAATCGGTACCAAGTAAAGGCTTTCCATTCATAACCGAGTGAGGTATTTCCAAGTCTGCTCCGAGCCATCACCCTCCATTCCAGTTATTTCCGAGCCATATTTAAATACTGAGCTCGTTTTCACCAAACCCGAGCCACCAATTTTCACCCAAAGCTGGCTCACCATTCTCACCCGGATTCCGAGTCAATTATTACCAAGTTCCGAGTCATCATTCTGAGTCATTTTTAATCAGTTCTGAGGCAATATTCGATCGGTTTTTGAGTGACATTTTCCAGTCGGTTCTGGGTCAATCTCCAATCATATCCGACTCCCAAATGACCATTCTCACTCAAGTCCGAACCAATGCTCACTCGGAACCGACTGGCAATTCAGCTAGTTAGCCCTCCTCAAGCCAATTACCGAGCCCATTGCAATCATTTCAGTCGGCTCCGATTGAGTGTCTCACAGCAACCTCATACCGAGCAATTCTCACTCAGAAAGGTGTGTTTTCGCTCGGTTTACCATTGGAAATGCTTCATTCCACTCGGAACTCACTCCCAATATGGATAAATACCGATTGAGAAGCTGACTCGAGTCATTTCACTTGGAATTATGCCTTCCTCACTCAGATTTTCATCACTTTCTCTCGGATTGTCATCTTGCTGAGTTGGATGTCCATTATCCAAGTGGATCCTTGAATTACGGAGGGTAGTTGGCAATAAGACAAGGTGGAAAATGATAAAGAATTGCCACCAGCCTTCATTTTCCTTAATTGTCAAAGATCCAGGCTGTTTCCAACACCACCATGCAAGTTGTTTGACAATCTCGTGGGGCGGCTGGCAACAAGACAATGTGGAAATATTAAAAAATCCTCACCAATTGGCAGTCAGGCTGGTCACGGGTCTGTTCAAGCAATCATCATGCTCCTCAAATGTTCTATAAATACAACAAGCGAAGGAAGAAGAGGGGATGCCTGAAAGATTCATTGAAAGAGAAAGAAAAAAGCTTTCTCCCTCATCCTCACAACCGTCCTCACAGCTCACTCAACACCGACCCTCCCTGTCGACCTCACAAACTCCTCCACTCACCCCCAGAGCGTCCTTAAGACCTCCTTCCCAGTCCATCCTCCACTCACCCCCACACCGTCCTTAAGACCTCCTTCCCAGTCCGTCCTCCACTCACCCCCACACCGTCCTTAAGACCTCCTTCCCAGTCCGTCCTCCACTCACCCACACGCCGCCCAAGCCTCCTTCCTAGTCCGTTCTCAACACCGCCCTCTCACTGTCCGCCCCACACACCGCCCAACACCTTCCTCAACACCGTCCAAATACCGTCCTCAACACCGCCCACGCTGTCTTACTCTACACCGCCCTAAACCGTACTCTCCATCACCTCACCTCATTCTGTCCCCTTCCTCCCCTCACTATCCAGCTCCCTCTCTCCACAACACCGTACACTAATAGCCCATCTTTCTCTACGCAGCCCTCACCATACTGCTTCCCCTCTCCTTCCAACCCACATATATACCACACGGCTCTCTCTCTCTTCACCCAAAACCATACAGCCCTCTACTCTCCCCCACACCGTCCCCTTCTCTCCTCACTCAACATCTCACTGCCCTTGTTTCCTTATCCAAACACCGTCCCCCTCCACTAAAAAACCACATCATTTCTTAAAAAATCCCTCTTTTCCTCTCTGTCCAGGACCTCAAGCCCATAACACCATCCAACTCCGCTTTCACTACACCGGTCCTACTCTTATCTTTTTTTTATTGCTTGTATTTATTTTTATTTTTTGCTAAATTAATTATTATTCGGTGATTTTGTCTTCCTTTTCAATTATCAATTAATCTTCATTGATTGATAAATTTTAATAAAATGAGTGCTTCACACATTCTATTTAAATTAGCATAAAAGGTGTGACTATTGTTATTATCATTATTATTGCAATTTTTATTTCTTTTATTCTTTATTCTTTTTATTTTAAAAAAGGAGGAGCGAGTTTAATTTGGACGAGACGTCCTGTTAATCTCATTTTTTTTAAAAAAGGTGGAGCGAGTTTAATTTGGACGAGACGTCCTGTTAATCTCATGTAAATATTCCGTGTTTATTTCTGTTTATTTTTATATATTTTGTCGTCTCGCATATTTTCTTTTCATGGAAAAGTTAAAATAATTTTTGGGTTAATTATAATACGCGCTATTAAATTGAGGTAACCGTTTTTATAACGGATAGCTGTGAGGTGCTAATACCTTCCTCACCTGTAATTAGACTCCCGGATCTGGAATCTCATTTTTTTGACCAATGCTTTAATTAAAGGTTTTCCCCGTATTTTATCCTAAAAATATTGGTGGCGACTCCCTGTTCATCATTTTCAAAAATCGTTTTGAGGGTCGGCCGTGCCGTCGCGATCCCGGTCGCGACACAAGGTAACAAAGGTCTTTCCCTTTGGAGCTGTCGAACTATGGAGTGAGAAATCTGGTACATTTAGGGTAAATGGACAGAGAGTAAAGCACTACTTGACAGGTCAACCAATACAACAAGCAAGTGACTTGGACTTGTTTGATGCTCCTGATGAGTAAATCCAAACGGTGAGAAGTCTGGCTGAAGACTTAAAACTTAGCACTGATAGGGAGGTAACCCTATAAAAAGTTGTTGTTTCATCTTGAGCTTTTTTTAAAATAAAAAAATAAAAAATAAAAAAAACAACAACTATGTCAAATGCTGGTTTGGGGTTACTACAGGTAAGTTTTCTTATCCTTTTATCATCCATTTTAACATTGAGGACAATGTCAAATTCTGGTTTGGGGTGGTAGATAAGAAAACTTAACTATTTTGTTTATGTTGTGTGATTGTTATATTTTTCATGCATGTGTGTTTTCCTTGTTTTGTTTGTAATCTTGTAATTTACCATGATTATATGATAAATTTACTTTGAATACAAGGCTAAAGTATCTAAGGACCCCAAAATTTTGAGTAAAATTTTCAAAATTTGATTGTTTAAATGCCAAATCAATGTCTAAATGAACTTTATGTGTTTAAAATTTTCTTTGAAAAGACTTTCCATGGTTAGACTTGAGCCAAAATGGGTTATTTATCAAACAAATTTTCAAAACCCATATCTTCTTGATTAAGTGAATCTCATAGTCATTAATATTCTAGAACTTGTTTTTCAATCGATTCAAAATGGTTTTTGATTATATGTCTTAGGATGATAAAGTCACAATTAGGCCTTATTCTTAAGCCTCAGAATATTTGCATAATTTGACCCCTAGTTGCCCCTTTTAAGCCTAAAAGTGAAAATTTTTCTTTGAAGCCTTTCATTGACTGATATTCTCTTAATGGTGAAAAAGTTGGAAATTTAGTGGAGCAAAGAAATAAAAAAGGACTTAAGAAAAATATGTATAGGATGCAAAGAAAAGCAAGAAAAAAGAAAAAGAAAATCAAAAGAATGATATTGAATGAATTCCAAAAAGTCCATAAAAGTTCAAAAATTTGCTCTGTTAAATTTATGATGGTAATTTGAATTATTCATGACTGTTAAAGCCCTTTTGTATTCCATTTTTCTTAAAATTCCTACCTTGACAATACAACCCAAGGCCACGTTACAACCTTTGAAAAACCTTTAGACTTTGACATATTTTCTATCTAAACTGTGGAGTTTCTGGTTTATTAACAAGCTTATGGTAATATTTTTTGACTATGATGATCTGAGTGATACACAAACCATGAAATACTTTGAGCAAAAATTGAGAGAAGAGTATCCTCTATCTTGATAATGAAAATTGATTCACATAAGAAAATTAATATTGGCATTTGAATGAATCTTTTTCTCTATTTTGGATTCCTTAGTTTGCTGAGCTTAGTGTTTTCTGTATCTTATCATGTGAATATGGTAATTGCTTGAGGACAAGCAATGTTTTGGTTTGGGGTATTTTGATAAGTGTTTTATAACATAATAAATTAGATTTAGTTTGCTTAGGATTTTAATCATTATGCACTGTATTTCCTTAATTTTTGTGATTTTTGCTTTCTTTCCACTATATTCTACTTGGGTATTTTATTTTGTAGAAATTAATAAAATTAAGGAACAAGTATAAAGATAATCCAAGGGTCAATAACAAGAGAAAAATGACCATCAAATGATAAAGAAACAAGAAGAACAAGCCCCGGTGAAAAAAGAGCAACAAAAGCATGAAAATGGGCTCGGCCCAAGTGGAAAGAATTCTGAGAGGACTGAATTCCGACTCGGAATGATTATTTCCGAGTAGGGAGTCTCCGAGTGAAGCATTGCCGAGTGGATTATCTCCGGGTAGGGTGTTTCCGAGTGGAAGATTCCTGAAGGAGGTGCCTCCAAATGAAAAATGGCTGACTTTGAGTGAATATTTCCCGGTTGGAGGTAAATCCGAGTGGAAGATTCACGATCAAAGCCATTCCGAGTGAAAAATGGCTGACCTTGAAGGAATACTTCCTGGTTCGAGATAAATCCGAGTGGAAGATTCTCGACTGCAGCCACTCTGAGTGAAAAAGTAACTGAATTTGAATAAATACCGCCCAAAGATATACGTCCGAGTGAAGGATTACTGATTGAAGCGAGTCTGATTTGGGGACAAGTGCTTTTTCTGGGCAAAATTGTTTCCGAGTGGAGGTTTCCCGAGTGAGTTGATTCTGAATGAAAAATCTCTAAACGTCGGAAGAACACTTGTCAGGCAAGGCCTTTCTGAGTGGTGTGTTTCAGAAAAGATGGCATTTCAAGCAAGGAAAAGGTCCGACCGGGAATGAATCTCTTTCGGGCAGACTCTCTCAAGTTTCAAACTAACCCCGAGTAAGATGCCTCCGAGGAAGGCACTTCCGAGTGGTTTGGGGCCGAGAGATGTATTCCGAGCAAAGCAGAGCTCTGACCTAGAAAGAGCTTCTATCGGCCAAATTCTTTCAAGTTCCAAATTTCTGAGTGAAAAGCAAGGCCGACTCCCAAGGGAATACGTCCGAATGGGTTGCTTGACGATTGAGGCCATTCTGAGTGAAGAGCAAGTCGGACTTCAGATGAATATGTCCGAGTAGATCATTTCAAGGAGCGAAGAAAGGGTCGTTCTCGACTGAATTACTCCCAAGCAATATATGCGAGCAACGTTTCTCCGAGTGGTTCAATTCCAGTGATGTGCTTCCGGGTGAAAAAGGACTTTGAAGGAATACCTCTTGGGCTGAGGCATTCAAGTGAAGAATTCCCGAGCGAATGAATTTTAAATGGTTCCGACTTTGAAGGAGCTTGTCGGCTAGAGACATAGCCGAGTGAAACATTTTGGAGGTGCCGATTGAATCAATTTTAAATGAAGACTTCTTGATCTCCGAGTGAGTCACTTTTGAAACAATTCCGAATGAATGTTTCAATTAGTGAAGCTGTAACATCCCGATTATTTAATTAATGGCAAGATTAATATTAAATACTAATTGAGAATTAATTTAAAATAAAAGAAAACTTTATGCTGATGGAAGTGATTGGATATGACAAATGATTAGATGGTGGCTGCCATTTCACGTTCTCCCACCCACTCTCCTCATTTCTTTTGGGTACATGTTCAGAAGCTCTCAACCACTTTTCCATTCTCCCAAAATCCCCTCGAGACTCTTCCTCTTCCTCTACAATTCTTCTTCTCCTTCTTCTTTGTTCTTCTTCTTTTTCGTCAGTTTACGACTGTGGTGTTATGGAGGACTCGAAGTTCCCCATTGTTGGCAAGGAGCGATCGTTCGGAGGAGGAGCAGCTCCCAGTTTCTCCAAGTTGTGTGTGGTGTTCGTCTGGATCTGAAAGTTGTTAAGCGAGAGAGACCGAGGGAACGAGCAGAGCACGGGTCAACACTAAAAATCGAGGAGCTTCTTGCGTCTTTCCAGTAGGTAGGGGGCGCTTTACATCTTAAATGCATAGTTATGGACGGATCCCGGGTGAAAGTACTGCATTTTGTGTTTATGGTTGTGAATATGTTGATTGTGTAAATCATATGATGATAACTTTCGAATACCAGGTGTGTGTGCGTTAGCTGAGTCACGTAAGGTTATATCATTCTCCGTCCATGAGATGTGTGTTAGTAAACATGTGAATGTATAAAAATATACTGGATCTGTGTTGGCCGAGTGCATGCGTTAAGAGTTTGTTATGCTGAGTCTCATGTGTAGTTTAACACTTAACAGCATGTGGTATATGTTATTGATATTGCTAATACCGAGTGTATATTGTGGGACGGTTGGTTGATTCCTGTGTAGATTTTTATATTAGAAAGCATGAAACCGTGTTGTTGTGAATAATGGTATGATTACTGAGTACTTGTACTGAGAAGCCGAGGGTAAATCCCTGATTGATATCTTATGATTATATGCATGTAAATGCTAGGATGAATCTGATGGGATTTCATAATGAATACATGAGATGCATGTGTTATGTGGTTTTACCGAGTGAAATGCCACTATTGTGCTAATGAATATGTATGGAAAAATAATAAAAGACCTTGGGTTGGACTCAAGGCAATACCGAGTGAAACACTCGCGTACTAGCATTGGACGCTTGGTGAAAGTCCTTGGGTTGGACTCAAGGCAAGCTTACCGAGTTGGACTCGGGGCTGCCCATAACACTCCCGTTGTCGCTAGGAGCGATTGTGTTACGTGTGAGGGCAAACGGTTTGGTACCAGTAAAACGGCCGGATCAGCTTGGAGCTGAGAAAAAGGCTTGGAGCCTATGTTGCAACATAAAAATTAATAAAAAACTGATCGGATCTGACTAAAATTAATGTGTGCACACTTATACTTTTGATGAGCTCAATGTGGTTACATGCGTATGTATGGGGAATATCAATATGAGCAATATGGCTGTGTATAACTGATTAATATGGCTGTGTGTTATTTGAATAAATTCCGATTGAATGATACTGTGTGTGGATATATCAAATGACAGTGCATGTGATAGATTAATTGAGAGATAATGTTGTGTAGTGGAAAGCTAGAGGATTTTTTGAGTCATTACTGTCATTTTATATGTAAAAGCTCACCCTTATTGTGGCCATATTTCAGTGGAGGTTGCTCGGAATGAGGAATGATAGGAGAGCACCAATTGCTGGGAAGTGCATTGTACAGTGGAAGTGTACATGTATATATATATTGTATAGATGGTTTTGTATAGCCTTGGTCGGCTCTTAGTTTAACGTTCTATTTTTTAATATGTAGGATTTGAACTCTCTCGGTATTGAGAGTAAAACTAAACATATTTCAATATATATATAATGCTATGTTTTTTGTCTTGTTCAGTGGGTAATGATGTGGGTGAATGTCTAAGTTGTGTACATTTATTTTCTACTAAATGAATAATGCTTGCGTGATTCCGAGTAAGGGAGAGCTAAGGTAAATCCGAGTGAGGTGAGATAAGAGACCCTCTTCTGAATGAAGAAGGGTTGGGCTAATTCCAAGTGAGTTATACTCATTAAAGGACTACTTCCCTAGGAGAATCAATCGAAGGGTGTTATGTGAGAAATCCCTTTAATAAGCCTATTCCGTGTGGATAAGGCTATGATATCCCGAGTGAGTGAAGTCATGTAATTCCGAGTGGGAATTGACTTAAAAACTTCCCGAGTAAGAACTTATTAGAATTTCCTGAGTGAAGAAAAACTAGAGTGTTCTGAGTGAATGAAGCTATGAAATCCTTAAGCGAGACTTGACCTTGTAGAGAGTTCTCAAGGTAAGAGAGATCAAACATGCCGAGTGAAAAGTATGTGAAACATTTTCGAGTGATATGAGACTGTGGAAAATATTCTCAGGAAGGAAAACTTATAGATTCCGAGTGTAATGGCTGAGGGAATAATTCCCGAGTGAACTTAGGTTCAGATTCCGAGTGATAATGTTACCGAGTGAACTTAGGTTCAGATTCCGAATGATAAGGTTACCGAGTGAACTTAGGTTTAGATTCCGAGTGATGAGGATACCGAGTGGACTTGAGTTTAGATTCTGAGTGGTCGAAATATCCGAGTGCCTTGTTGCCTAGGCGAGTAAGGTTTCGCTCCAGCGATCATGGTTTGCTTAGGCGTTTTCTTCCGCTGGCTACTATTTAATCAATATTGGGCCTTGCCAACGTGGGGGCATCCTGACCCGGTTCTTCCTTTCTTTGGTCGGATTCCTGTTCTGATTTCCCCTGTTAGCCGTTCGAAATTTTTGGGAAAATTTTTCCCTTGTCTTAGATTTTATTTAATTTAGTTAGGATGTTTCAGAAGCTATTCCGGTCAAGTGCTTCAAACAGAAACAAGTTCCGAGCAAAGCACCTCTGATTGAAGCAATTCCGAATGAATGCTTCAAGCAGTGACATTTCCGGACAAAGCAACACCGAGTGAAGCAATTCCGAATGAACAGAGGTCCTGACGAATGCTCCTCGGAAAGAAATTTCCGAGTCAATAATCTGTGAATTCAAGCTTTCACTCGGTCTTTTATATATGAGAGCACCTGTTCTGCTCAGATTAATTCCCACTGAGAGCACCTGTTCCGCTCAGATTAATTCCCACTGAGAGCACCTGTTCCACTCGGATTAACTCCCACTAAGTATGGATACTGACTGAGGTACTAATCCGAGCCATAAGGAGAACGTCGGTTCCATATTTCCACTGTTTTCCCATGATGACTTGGATTCCCACTATCCAAGTGGATCCTTGAATTATGAGGGGGCGGCTGACAACCAGACAAAAGAGAATTCCCACTAGCCGCCGTTCCCTATGGTTATCGAGGTCCAGGTTGTTTCTCCATCACACACCAATGCACCATCCAAGTTGATTTGTTGATCTTGTGGGGCGGCTGACAACAAGACAAAGGAGAAAATAATAAAGAAGTCCCACTAGCCGCCGTTCCCCATGATTATTGACGTCCAGATTTCTATAAATACAGGGGGGAGGTCTGAAGCCAGGACAGCGTTGCTTTTGATATCCAATTCTCATTTTATTTATTCACTTTGTTCCTTTCTTTTCTTTTCCTTCGTTTTTCTTCTCTGTTCCGTTTCTTTCTCTTTTTATTTTCTTTTTCTTTATTTTATTTTATGTAAGAGTTGTGAGGATTGTGAAACTGAGTGTTCCAATTTGTAATTGGTGGAGTAATATTGCAATAAGGAAATACAGTGGCAAAATTATTTTGAGCTTTTAGAGAAACCCGTAAGTCTTTATTTTTACCATGTCTTGTATGTTTTATTTTTCCATCATGTGTATGAATTTGAATTATTTCATGAGTAACTAAATTAATTATCTTGGCATGAAGGGGGTGTGATAATATTTTATTGATAATGTTATTTTGACTTTGAATTAAATAAATTTCTATTTTCCATTTAGTTCAAAAAATGCTCAATGCTCTTAGTAATTCCTAACAAGAACCTAAGTGATAAAACTTTATACTTGCGGGTATATCAGTAAGTTTAAGTAATTAATAGAATCGAGAGATTTATTGTTACTGGAAAGTTTTTGAACTAAGCCTAAGGTTTTGAAATACTTTTTGTGACCTCGGTAAAACCGTGAAAGTACTCAAAATCTTTTGGGGAATAAATAAGGGATTTTCACAAAACGATAATGGGCCTTTTCTAAGGATTAAGGAGCGCTTTCCATAGGTTAGGTACATTAATAGGATTCCGAGAGGAACATATTAATTAGCTTAAGGAAAATCCGCCTTGGAAAACTTAATTTGATTCTTATTTATGAAAAGTTAAAATTCATTAACATAAAATAGAGTCTTGATCCCCCGAAATCTTAAGATACTCTCAACTCTGATTTTTAAGTGTCAAGTAAATTTTGTTTCTAAATTTATTTTTAATTTGTGTTTTATTTTACAAAAACATTAAAAATCAATTGTATGGATAATTAAATTTCAATATGTTGGTACTTTGAAAACAGTCCCTGTGGAGAACGATAATCTTTTATATTACGCGACATAACCCGTGCGCTTGCGGGCCCTGTCACAAAGCAAAATATCCAACATGAGTGAACCCCAAACTAGAGAAATACCCCAAAATTGAGAGTAAAATTTGATACTTACTTGATGAAGATGAATGTAAGTGAGGATGTAGATGTGTTAAGGAGTGAAGGAAAATTGTAAGTTGGAGATGGAATGAAGGATTTCTTAAGCTTGAAGGAGCATGTGTAATAGAAGGAAATATGAAAGAGGAATGGGGAAAACACGGGTGTGGTGTGCTTTAAATATAAAAAGGGCATATAACATACCTGTGTCGATCCACGGCTAGTGGGATTTCCCACGGCCTGTGGATCTCGCTACCCCTGGCCCAGTTTTTCATTTCATAACCTGTTGAGAACCCACAGCCAGTGGGATTTCCCATGGCCCATGGAGTTCTCTGCCTTGGGTCCTTTAAAATCTGCAATTCAAGGCACAGAAATAAGCAAAAAGACCCACGACCAGTGGGACATTCCACTGCCCATGGAGTTCTCTGCCTTACCCAAATTAATTTGGCCAGTTTTAGGCCAAAGGAATCTACTGCCAATGGGAAATACCACTACTAGTGGATTTCATTGGTTTTTTAAAAAAATTGTTCCTTTAATTCCAACTTTCAGGGTCAGTGAAGTCCAACTGCCAGTGGATGTCACTGTTTGAACCAATGAAAACCATTGAAAACCGTGTATAAGACCCTGTGCATTAATGCAATTTATTAATGTGAAAAAAATTTGCAGGCATTCAAATTAGGAAATCATAAACAGAAACATGCTTCAAAGCAAAATATCATGCAAAGTAGTAAGGAAAACATGGGGTTACCTCCCCATTAGTGCTAAGTTTAGCATCTTCAGGCAAACGTTTACTCAAATGGAATTAAGAGCATAACGCATCAAGAAAATCCAAGACGATCGCTTACTGGATGGGTTCACTCTTTAAATAGTGTTTGAGTCTCTGTCCATTTACCTTAAACGGACCGGACTTCTCGCTCCATAACTCGACAGCTCCAAAAGGAAAAACCTTAGTAACCTTAAACGGTCCCGACCATCGAGACCTTAATTTACCAAGGAAAATCTTCAAGCGAGAGTTAAAGAGTAAAACCATATCACCTGGATTGAATGACCTCCGAAGGATGTGATGATCATGCCATCATTTGGCCTTCTCCTTATATATTCTGGCATTCTCATATGCATCCAAGCGGAGCTTTTCAAGCTCATTAAGCTCCAATAACCTATGTTTTCCTGCAGCCTTATGGTCAAGATTAAGCATTTTAATTGCCCAAAGAGATTTATATTCAAGCTCTATAGGTAAATGGTAAGGCTTCCTGTACACTAGCTTAAAAGGTATGGTTCCAATGGGTGAGTCCGATTCAAGTGGTTCCTAAGAAAACAGTGATCACAGTTGTGAAAAATGAGAAGGATGAATTGATCCCCACCAGAGTGCAAAATAGTTGGAGAGTCTGTATTGACTACAGGAGACTAAACCAAGCAACAAAGAAGGACCATTTCCCTTTACCCTTCATTGATCAAATGCTTGAGCGTCTCGCAAGTAAATCTCACTACTGTTTTCTTGATGGATTCTCTCGATATTTTCAGATTCACATTGCACCTGAGGATCAAGAAAAGACCATATTCACCTATCCCTTTGGCATATTTGCTTATAGGAGAATGCCATTTACCTATGCAATGCTCCTGGAACTTTTCAAAGATGCATGATAAGTATTTTCCATGATTTCATTAAAAATTGCATAGAGGTGTTTATGGATGAATTTACTATTTATGGATCTTTATTTAATGCATGCCTTGATAGTTTGGATAAATTTTTAAACAGATGTATTGAAACTAACCTTGTCTTGAACTATGAAAAATGTCATTTTATGGTAAAACAAGGAATAGTTTTAGGGTATGTAATCTCTGAGAAAGGAATTGAGGTAGATCCTGCCAAGATAGAAGTTATATCACATTTGCCTTATCCCTCTTCTGTTTGAGAGGTTTGTTCTTTTCTTGGCCATGCAGGTTTCTACAGAAGATTTATAAAGGATTTTAGCAAGAAGGCTAGACCACTATCTAATCTGCTTCAAAAGGATATGGTATTTGAGTTTGATGAAAAGTGTAAGGAGGCTTTTAATTGCCTCAAGCAAGCATTAACCACTACCCCAATAATCCAAGCACCTGTTTAGACAGCCCCATTTGAGTTGATTTGTGATGCCTCTAATTATACATTGGGAGCTGTCCTTGGTCAGAAGATTGACAAACAGCCTAGGGTCATCTACTATGCATCTAAAACTTTAGATGCCGCCTAGGTAAAATACACCACTACTGAAAAAGAGCTTTTGGCCATTGTTTTTGCATTAGATAAGTTCAGATCTTACCTACTCGATTCTCGAGTAGTTGTCTTTACTGACTATGCAGCTCTGAAGTACTTGTTGAAGAAAGGTGAGTCCAAGCCAAGATTAATTCGTTGGATGTTTTCCTCCAAGAGTTTGACTTGGAAATTCGTGACAGAAGTGGAACACAAAACCTTGTGGCAGACCATTTAAGCAGAATTGAGAATGCTCCTAATTCGGCACCTATTCGGAACCATTTTCCCGATGAACACCTCATGAGTGTTTATAACTCTTTTGATACACCTTGGTTTGCTAACATTGTAAATTATCTCGTTGCTTCTATTTTTCCACCATATGCATCCAGAAAACAAATTTCAAAATTAAAAGGTGATGCAAAATATTATATATGGGATGACCCATATTTGTGGAAATTGTGTAATGATCAGGTGATTCGAAGATGCATTCCCGATCATGAGATAGAATCAGTTCTTTGAATTTGCCATGCTTCACCAGTTGGTGGACATTTTGGTTCACAAAGAACAGCAAGGAAGGTGTTGGACTCTGGTTTATACTGGCCCACCATTTTTAAGGATGCATGGAGCACTTGTAACACCTATGAGGAATTCCAAAGAGCTAGTAATGCTATCACATGGCGTCAACAAATGCCTCAACAACCTATGTTGTTTTGTGAAGTATTTGATGTTTGGGGCATTGATTGTATGGGTCCATTTCCTCCATCCTTTGGTTTTACTTACATTTTATTGGTTGTAGATTATGTTTCTAAATGGGTGGAAGCTAAAGCCACCAGAACTAATGATGCTTGAGTTGTTATGGATTTTGTTAGATCTCAAATTTTTTACAGGTTTGGCATTCCAAGAGCAATTATTAGTGATCAGGGAACACACTTCTACAATAGGACCATGCAAGTTATGCTCAGGAAGTATGGGGTTATTCATAAATTCTCTACTCTATATCACCCCCAAACCAATGGACAATCAGAAGTCTCTAATAGAGAAATCAAAAGAATCCTGGAAAAGATAGTGCAGCCTAACAAAAAGGATTAGAGCAAGAAACTGGATGATGCTCGTTAGGCACATAGAACAGCTTTTAAGGCACCTATAGGAATATCTCCCTATAGAATTATTTTTGGTAAGGCATGTCATCTTCCAGTGGAGATTGAACTGTTAGGGAATCCCATCAGGGTCAGGCAGCAGAAACACAAAGGATTCCCAAAATAAGGATTGCAAATACAAATGTCTCAAAGCATTATGGAATTAAAGTTTTGATTTAGGGATTACCTCTTGTAGACACACAACGAGTTCCTCAATCGAAGCAATTGTAGCTTCGCCCTTACGAGTCCACACGAGCACTCCCACCAGAAAACTAAAGATCCGAATGCTAGTACGAAATTTTAGTGTAATCTAATTTCTGAGCAACAGCCTATGAGCATCTCATGCTCTATATATAGGCTTAGGTCTTGACCTAACCTCTCATTAAACCTTAGGCTCCTGACTCATTCTAAATGAGTTAGGCCCAAATAGTTTTATTTTTAGTCCAACTAAAATAAAACTATCCTCTGGTGGGCTTACTCTATGTGTGTGACCTTATAGGTAAAATTTTCGGTTATATTAATAATAAACTATTTTATTATTAATATAAAATAAGAGCGGTATCTAGCAATACATCATTATGTCCAAATATTATTTATCATAAACATGACCTATAAGTGATAATTATTTTATATATTTATTCCTTTTGTCACGATATCTAATTGGGCCCAAGGCATAGTCGTCGTCATCCTTGTATGGCCCAATTCATTTTACTTGATACCAGAGTAGGCTTTACATAATAAATATCTAATATTTATTCATCCTAGCATGGCCATGCATTTCATTAGTCTTACTCTATCAAGTGGCCCACAGATATCACTCTTGTTACATAAGAGAGACAAATTCCATCTACATCACTCACATCCCTCTGCATAATTTGTCTATTGCCAAATCATAATCTTTATGGTCATCTTATTACAGATAACATTTGATTATATTAAAACAATAAACTTCTTATGTAGGAATCGTAGTGACTTCAGGTCAAATGACTATATACCATTATCATATTGAGAACAGGTTATGACACTCATGTAACGATCCATGCAACGTTCTCATGATGGGTCTGTCCAGTACAACATTACTCTTAATGTGTACCCGTGTAAAGACTTGATATCATATATCCATGATTTGTGAGATCAAATCATCAGTACATTCACACATTAATCTTAATGTATTTACATGTCCCCATGTAAATACTTGATTAGGGACGTTTTAGGAATAATTCTCATATGACCTATTATTCCAGGATAAATAGCATTAAAATTAGTCTAAAACTAAAAATACTAATTTTATTGATAAGTTAAAATTGATACATTAATAGCTCGTAGTGCATACACCAACAATCTCCCACTTGCACTAGAGCCCATCAGACATTTGCCTAATGCCTAATGATCTAGTGTGTCCCTCATGCTTTTGTTATGCAAGAGGTTTGGTGAGTGGGTCAGCAATGTTCTTATCAGTGTGCACTTCACATATCTTAACATCCCCTCGTTCAAGTATTTCTTGGATGAGATGATAACGCCTAAGTATATGCTTGGATCACTGATGTGATCTAGGTTCCTTAGTTTATGCAATTGCTCCACTATTGTCACAGTAGAGACTTATAGGGTCCACAATGCTAGGAACTACCTCAAGTTCTCTTATGAACTTCTTGATCCATACTGCCTCTTTTACAGCATTTGAGGCAGCAATATACTCAGATTCTGTAGTAGAATCAACAACTGTCTCTTGCTTCGAACTTTTCCAGCTTACAGTGCCATCATTTAAACAAAACACATACCCTGATTGTGATCTTGAGTCATCCTTATCAATTTGGAAGCTAGCATCAGTGTAACCCTTTACAATGAGCTCTTCTTCCCCTCCATATATCAAGAATGAATCTTTAGTTTTTCTCAAGTACTTTAGGATGTTCTTGATAGCAGCTCAGTGACTTTCACTGGGATCAGACTGGTATCTGTTCGTCATGCTTAAAGCATACGACACATCTGGTCAGGTACATATCATGGCATACATGATTGATCCAATAGCAAATGCATATGGAATCTTATTCATCTGTTCTCTCTCTTCTTTAGTGGAAGGAGATTGAGCCTTAGATAGGCTTATGCCATGAGCCATAGGCAAAGTTCCTCTCTTGGAATCTTGCATGTTAAACCTTTAACACTTTGTCTATGTATGTATTCTGACTTAGGCCAAGAAGTTTTCTTGATCTATCTCTATAGATCTTAATTCCCAACACGTAGGTTGCTTTACCTAAGTCTTTAATAGAAAAATAGCTTCCCAACTAAGTCTTCACAGACTGAAGGGTAGGAACATCATTTCTAATGAGTAGTATGTCATCAACATACAAGACCAGAAAAACAATTGTGCAGTCACTAACCTTCTTGTAGACACAAGGTTCATCCTCATTTTTAGTAAAGCCAAATTGTTTAAAGGCTTCATCAAAATGAAGATTCCAGCTTCTGGAAGCTTGCTTAAGTCCATATATGGAACGTTGTAGTTTGCACACCTTCCTGGATGCTTTAGGCTTAACAAAGCCTTTGGGTTGTGTCATGTACACTTCCTAAAGAAGATTTCCATTAAGGAAAGCAGTCTTGACATCCATTTTCCATATCTCATAATCATGGTATGCAATAATAGCAAGCAGAATCCAAACAGACTTTAGCATAGCGACTAGAGAAAAGGTTTCATCATAGTCTATACCATGAATTTGCTTGAAACCTTTCACCACCAATCTTGCTTTATAGGTACTTATATTACCATCCATGTCAGTTTTCTTTTTGAAAACCCACTTGCATCCTATAGGTTTTACCCCATCGAGTGCATCAACCAAAGACCAAACTTGATTAGTGTACATGGAGTCCATTTCAGATCCCATGGCTTCAAGCCATTTCCTAGATTCTGGACTTGCAATGGCCTCTTTATAAGATTTTGGCTCATTTTGATCCATTAGCAACACATCTCTTTCCTGAATTACAAGAAATCCATATCTTTCAGGTTGTTGACGTATTCTACCTGATCTACATAAGTCTTGTTCTACTGGAGTTAGAGTTTATCACAACATTTTATGGTTCTGGCTCCATTTCCACCATTGGCTCTTCAATGCCTTGCAGGTCTTGAACGTTTTCAAGTTCTACTTTCCTCCCACTGATTCTTTTAGAGATGAATTCCCTTTCTAAGAATACAGTATTCCGAACGACAAACATTTTGCCCTCGGTAGGATTGTAGAAGTAATAACCCTTAGTTTCCTTTGGGTATCCCACAAAAAGACATTTATCTGATTTGGGTCCAAGTTTGTCAGAAATCTGACGCTTCACACAAGCTTCACAGCCCCAAATATTAAGAAAAGACATACTGGGTGGTTTCCCAGTCCATATCTCATATGGTGTCTTTATGACAACCTTAGATAGAACACGATTAAGTGTGAAAGCTGCTGTCATCAAAGCATGTCCCCAGAAGGAGTTAGGGAGGTCAGTTTAACTCATCATTGATCGAACCATGTCTAACAAGGTTCTATTTCTCCGCTCAAAAACACCATTCCGTTGTGGTGTTCCAGGAGGAGTGAGTTGTGAGACAATCCCACATTCTTTAAGATATTCATCAAACTCCAGGCTTAAGTATTCGCCACCTCGATCAGATCGAAGTACTTTAATTTTCTTGCCAAGTTGGTTCTCTACTTCATGTTTGAATTCTTTGAACTTTTCAAAGGATTCTGATTTATGCTTCATTAGAAACACAAATCCATATCTATTGAAATCATCAGTAAAGGTGATAAAGTAGCTAAAACCTCCCCTAGCCATTGTCCTTATTGGCCCACATACATCACTATGTATCAAGCTTAGAAGATCACTCACCCTTTCACCCATTCCAGTAAATGGGGTCTTAGTCATCTTGCCCAATAAACAAGATTTGTATGTATCTATTGATTCAAAATCAAAAGAGTCTAAATATCCATCTTTATGGAGTTTAGAAATATGTTTCTCATTTATATGTCCTAGGCGACAATGCCAAAGATAAGTTGGGTTTAAATCATTTGGTTTAACCCTTTTAGTATTAACATTATAGATAGGGGTTTCGAGATCAAGAACATAAAGTCCATTACTCAAATTTACACAGCAATAAACATGTCATTCAAATAAACAGAACAACTATTGTTCTTTATTATAAAGGAAAACCTTTTCCTATCTAGACAAGAAACAGAAATAATGTTTCTTCTTATTGCCGGAACATAAAAACAATTTTCTAATTCAAGAACAAACCCTGAGGGCAAGGCTAAAAAATAAGTCCCTACAGCTAATGTAGTAACTCTTGCTCCATTTCCAACACGTAGGTCCACCTCGCCCTTTATCAACTGCCTACCCCTTTTTAGATCCTGCACATTAAGATAAATGTGAGATCCATATCCAGTATCTAATACCCACGATGTTGAAGTTGACAAGTTAATTTCTATAACAAAAATACCTGAAGTGGAAGTCTCACTTCCCTTCTTCTTAAGCTCTTCTAGGTACTTTGGACAGTTTCTCTTGCAGTGTCCCTTCTGTCCACAATGGTGACAATTTCCTTCCTTAGCCACCCCGCCCACAGGTTTTAAGGCTGATGTACTTAGCTTATCCTTGCCTTTCCAAATTGTCTTGCCTTTTCCCATAACAGCCTTTCCTTTGCCTTTATGCATGCCCTTTCCTTTACCTTTCCCAGAATTGACCATCATTATGGCCTTGCTCTTTCCTTCAGAAATATTGGGCTCAGCAGTCCTCAATATACTGAGTAGCTCTGGCAATGTTTTATCCAATGTATTCATGTTATAATTCATGATGACTGGCTTAAAATTGCCAGGTAATGACTTCAAAATGAGATCAGTAGCTAACTTTTGAGGGAAGGGGAATCCTAGCCTAGCTAGATTCTCCAAGTACCCAATCATTTTAAGCACATGAGGTCCTACAGAACCTCCCTCTTCAAGTCTGCAGCTAAATAGGGCTGAAGAAACTTCATATCTTTCTTAGTCAGCTTGACCTTGATATAGTTTCCTTAGGTTTTTGATCATATCAAAAGCCTATGCTCATGTTGCTTCTGAAGCTCAGGAGACATGGTTGCCAGCATAAGGCATTAGACATCTAAAGCGTCATCCTGATGCTTCTTGTAAGCATCCTTGTTAGCTTTAAAGGCATTGTTCGCAGGTGGTTCCGGAATCGGATCTTCCAAGACATACTACTTTTTCTCTTGTTTAAGGACAATCCTCAAATTCCTATACCAGTCTAGAAAGTTAGGTCCAGACAATTTTTCTTTGTCTAGTATCGATCGCAATGAAAGGTTTGAAGGCGTGTTTGATGTCATGGTTATCTAAAACAGAAAGATATGTAGTAAGTATCAATTAAAAAAATATATTTAATTTTTGGTCTTAAAATTAAACACGTCTCCCACTATTTTGATTCAAAATAAAATCACCCTCTACGAATCAGAAAATCCCATTGGAAGATTTTCTAGTGGGCAAAGATCCATATTTGGCCTAATGTTAAGTCAGCTTTGGATGATCACTTAACATTTGGTTATTTAGGTAGGAAACTCCTTTCCAATTGTATCTTATATAACTTTTAGACATTGGGTTAGGTAACCATTACCGATCATTCATCTTATGAAAGTTTAGCCCAATGTATACGCCTCTAAGTGTATTCAATCCAATTGATAACTTAATAATTTAAAACCCAATAAAACATTTTGGATATTACAATTATCCCATCGCGTCTTACTAATATAAATGATAGTACCCTGCTTTGGCAGACCCACTATTCATTGACATTAGTATTGACGAGTGTACTTATTGGAAGGCATTTGTAACTTAATATTATTTTGAGGGATTTTAACTTATTTTAAATTACCGTCTTTGTTAAACACTTTAACGCAATAAAATTATCCCCAAAGCATGCAAATGAAATTGTGAGATGGTTATGGTCTTCCTAGAAGAATAAATAAATAAATAAATAAATAAACCTAAAGGAACTATATTGCCAAGGCTTCATGAAGTCCTACTTCTTGAACCCACCATCCTCTTGGAGTCACCACTCCTTGGTTCCTTTCAAAGACAAAAGCACTTAGAGTCACCACTCTAGTTTTCTTCTAGTTCTCTACTTTGTTGGCTCGATCAAGATTACAAGATTTTAAAGAAACTCGCTTTACATACAAGTGAAGGGTTGAGAAAAGAAATACAACAGAATGAAGAGAGGCACAACACATAGGTTGTATTTAAATAAAATAACTAAGACCATAACCATTCACCATGCAATGTGTTAATTAATTAATTATAACCCATTTGAAAGCATTAAAAAAATTAATTTTTAAACGGGCCATTAAACACGTGGGTCGGTAATAAGGCGCTACGCAGAGAATGTACGGGGGTGTGGGGCAGCACCCCGACCTGAAAATTTAGTACTATAGTTAGGTTGGTTCCTAGGAAAGAGAGGTGGGTCTAGAGTGACCACTTAAGTACCAAGTCTTTCCTAGCCAGAACGTCCCACTGACCATTAACAACTCTAAAATTTTGGCTAGGGTTTCAACCACTTTGAAACCCTAATTCCTTATTGCGAACACTTCACAACGTAGCCGTCAAGGCACATATAGGCAGCGCCGTCTAGGGTTTTAAAACCTAGAATTCAAATTGCACCTTTCTCATGACGGCTGCCTAGGTTTCAACGTTTGAACCCTAGGTTAAGGAACGGCCAAGGTTTAACACTTAAACCTTATCACTTGACACCCCATAACATTAACTATTCATGCTCAGAGATCAATGCATTATCAAAACGTAGTTTGTATGATAACAATGATTATTAATGAATTCAACATATGTATCACATACGAAAATTAAAAATGCAAATATCATACAAGCCTCTAAAATAACAGAAACGCATACTTCAAATGAGAAAGCCTATAAACAGTATCTCATATAATTTACAAAAAACATAAGAGCATATGAATCATGATATTATTTCATACATAACATGCTTGAATGTTTTTCAAAACAAGTTTCGTAAACAATTTGGCAAAACAGAACATAAAGCTTATCAAAAGAAAACGATTTCATAAACCAAAATTTTTAAAAGCTTTTACAGAATGAAAAACATGTCATCATGAAATGTAAACAAATGCCCAAAACATAGCCTTTCAACCAGGCTCTGATACCACTGTTAGGGAATCCCATTAGGGTCAGGCAGCGGAAACACAAAGGATTCCCAAAATAAGAATTGCAAATACAAATGTCTCAAAGCATTATGGAATTAAAGTTTTGATTTAGGGATTACCTCTTGTAGACGCACAACGAGTTCCTCGATCGAAGCAATTGTAGCTTCGCCCTTAGGAGTCCACACGAGCACTCTCACCAGAAAACTAAAGATCCAAATACTAGTACAAAATTTTAGTGTAATCTAATTTCTGAGCAACAGCCTATGAGCATCTCATGCTCTATATATAGGCTTAGGTCTTGACCTGAGCTCTCATTAAACATTAGACTCCTGACTCATTCTAAATGAGTTAGGCCTAAATAGTTTTATTTTTAGTCCAACTAAAATAAAACTATCCTCTGGTGGGCTTACTCTATGTGTGTGACCCTATAGGTAAAATATTTAGTTATATTAATAATAAACTATTTTATTATTTATATAAAATAAGAGCGGTATCTAGCAATACATCATTATGTCCGAATATTATTTATCATCGACATGACCTATAAGTGATAATTATTTTATATATTTATTCCTTTTGTCACGATATCTAATTAGGCCTAAGGCATGGTCGTCGTCATCCTTGTATGGCCTAATTCATTTTACTTGATACCAGAGTAAACTTTACAGAATAAATTTCTAATATTTATTCATCCTAGCATGGCCATGCATTTCGTTAGTCTCACTCTATCAAGTGGCCCATAGATATCACTCCTGTCACATAGGAGAGACAAATTCCATCTACATCACTCACATCCTTCTGTATAATTTGTCTATTGCCTAATCACAATCTTTATGGTCATCTTATTACAGATAACGTTTGATTGTCTTAAAACAATAAACTCCTTATGTAGGAATCGTAGTGACTTCAGGTCGAAGGACTATATACCATTATCACATTGACAACCGTTTATGACACTCATGTAACGATCCATGAAACGTTCTCATAGTGGGTCTGTCCAGTACTACATTACTCTTAATGTGTACCCGTGTAAAGACTTGATATCATATATCCATGATTTGTGAGATCAAATCATCAGTACATTCACACATTAATCTTAATGTATTTACATGTCCCCATGTAAATACTTAATTAGGGACGTTTTAGGAATAATTCTCATATGACCTATTATTCTAGGATAAATAGCATTAAAATTAGTCTAAAACTTAAAATACTAATTTTATTGATAAGTTAAAATTGATACATTAATAGCTCATAGTGCATACACCAACATGAACATCGTGCTTATTAGGCTGTAAAAGCTTGCAACTTAGCACTTGATCAAGCAGGTGAAGGAAGAAAATTACAATTGAATGAGCTTGATGAGATCCGTTTGGCCGCTTATGAGAATTTAAAGTTCTATAAGGAGAAAATAAGGAAATTCCATGATAGCTCAATAGCTAGAAAGGAGTTTGCTGCTGGACAAAAAGTGTTACTCATTAATTCTCAGATGAAACTGATGGCTGGAAAGTTACGCTCCAAATGGGAAGGACCTTTCATTGTCACTAATGTATTTCCCCATGGAGCTGTTGAAATAAAAAGTGAAAACTCCAGTAAAAGCTTCAAGGTTAATGGACAGCGCTTGAAGTCATTCTATGAAAATCCTTCACTTATAGATGTCAGAATGGAGGAGCATGCTTTGGGGGAACCACTTCTTGATCCCCCTTGAGGGAGCTTTTCTTAACCATCTATTTACTTTTTCATTTTATTGTCTTTTCTATATGCTCTGTTTTACATTGAGGACAATGTATGATTCAAGTGTAGGGGTGAAACTGCTCTTTATTTTGTTTTGAGTATTATTATATGATTGTTTTTCTGTGTGAATTGTTTTTTCTGTAAAAACAAAAAAAAACAAAAAAAGGGTTTTTGTGTGTGTTTTTGTTTAAAATGGCATGCTTTATTGGAATTTTAAGGATATGCATGACTAACAGGTAATTTCTTTCATGTTTGATATGAGCTTAATGATATGTTATGATTTGAACTCAAGCATTTTTGGTATGTTGAGAATGACATCATAATTGAGAGATAATCATATATGATAGAATTATATCTTGTGAGATTTTTGAGCCTTAAAAAATTTGATGGATCACTTTACACCATCTGAATTCTTTCATGTGTAATTTATTCCTGAATACTTACATCTCAATCTTTGTCTTATTTCTTGATGATACTTGAAACTCATATACATGTATTCGAAAGGACATAGTCATTTTGTTCCATTAAGCCACTAGCCATGTAAGCTTACCATAAATAAATCATCTTTTGTTAGCCCCTTTGAGCCTATTTAACCATTTCTTTGTTACAGCTCAAATAAGCTATACACCTACTTAAAGAAAATGTTGGAGCTTTGGAATCAAGTCAAAAATAGGCAGTCAAATAAGTGTAGGAGTGTGCTAAAAGGAGTCACAACTCTTAGTTTAAGTATTATGCAATTGCATAAGAAAAAATATTAAAAAAAGAGATGATGATATTGATGATTGTGACCAAATATGATTAAACAAATGTTTTACCTCACTATTTGACTATTAAATTAATTACTCCATCATTCTTTATGGCATATGAAACTAATTTCCAAATCTTTACCTTGGCCACATTACAACCTTGATAAGCCTTGTCGATCTATACATGCATTTGTGTTGATTGTGGAATTAAGAAATTTGCCAAATTTATAGGACTGTCTGTTTTTAGGAAATATTTTGAGTCTATACACGAACCCAAAACACTTAAGAGTTAAGAATATGTCTTGTGAGGTTCTGTCACTTATGATCTTCTTTTCAATTTAATTTAATTCTCACATGCCTAAGTGTTTGGATGATTTTCATATATATCTTGATGCTCTATATCTTGCATATAGAATAACTCTTGTTTCTCTGTATATTCCTAAGATTTCGTGACAAGCATGCCAATTCTGTGTATTATTGTTTTCAACTTAATGTTTTCAACAAATTGTGATACTTGTTTTTATTCTGATTTTGCCCGGGAGTGCAAAAGAATAAGTGTGGGAGTATTTGATGATGCATGATTTATCCTTAATTCCTCACTTTAAATATCTATAATTTGTCATCACTTATTGTGTAATATATTGCATTTTAACACATTTTCATCATTTGAGCTTTATTTAATATTTAATTTGAAAATGAATTAAGGATTGATTTTTAATGGAAATAATGGAATCCTTATTTCTCTTATTTTGTAGTGAATGATTGAGCTTGTAATTGGAAAATATTGACCAAGAATCAAGAGGGAGAAGACACAAGTGATTACATGTTCAAAAACGGTCAATAAAGAAGAAAATAAGAGAAGAACAAGGTCAAGAATCAATTCCCAGCATCCATGAATCGATTCCTACATAAAACAAAGCCCAGGAAGTCAAAAATGAAGGCTGGGAATCGATTCCCCATAGACATGAATCGATTCATGCATTAAAATGGCCTGGGAATCAATTCATAGCCCCTGGGAATCGATTCACACACCTAGGAATCGATTCCTAGCCCCCAGGAATCGATTCATATGCTATTTTGCCCCTGGGAATCAATTCATTTGCTTGGGAATCGATTCCCACCCCTGAGGAATCGATTCATGTGAGGAAATTGCCTAGTATTTGCCTAGATAAATCGATTCAGGTACTTTGAAGAATCGATTCATCAAGTGGAAAACAGCAGGAAACACATTCATCAAATGGAATCAGCACTGAAGATTTATTAAATACACACTAGCATTCCACTCGTCCATTTTTTATTGTTTCCGGCACCATTCCTTCCCCTATAAATAGAAGCCAAAATCACATCATTCCTTCACACCATAACTACTTGAAGTCTTCTTCTTCTTCTCTGCTTCTTCTTCTTCTCCCCCTTCGTGCTCCATTCCGGGTTAGGTTCTTTTATTTTTAGTTTGGTTTAATTATGGAGGGCTAAAACCCTTAGATTGATTTTCTTGGAGAATATTGTAATATAATTTTGAGGTTCTTGTTTTTAATATAGTATGCTTTTATTAATGTTTATTTCTTCATAATTTTACTCTGCTTATTTAATTCCATTATGTTTAATTAAATTAGTATGCTTAATCGATTTAATTATACAAATGGAATAAAATAAGATTTTAAATTAAAATGGATTAAGGAAATATGCATGCTTAATGAATATTTTCATAATCACTTTTAATAATTATGATTTGCTTAATTCCATAAATTGAGAATAGATTATGTATGTAGGCGATGTTCTTACATATGCTCAATAACTCCTAGATTTTATGATCTTGACTCCTTTTGCTTAATTAGGATGCTTGATTACAATATTCATTTTTCAATGAAAGTAAAGGAATTGTGAATTGAAAAAGACGCTTAGTTGATTAATTCAAATTGAGCTAAGAAAGTAACATTAATGAAAGTGTACAAATTATCTTTAGTGAACCGAGGATAAATTTAATTACAATACTCCAAGAAAATCAATCGCTTGTTATTTATTATTCTAAATCTTATATTTACTCTGTTTTGATTTTAATTGTGACAACCAATCAAACCCCCCAATTGTATTTGTATGTTTGTTGAATTTCTGTTTGTAAAAATTAATTTTAAACTTGATTTTCCTAAATTTTTGTGTTGATCCTTGAGAGAACGACCTAGGTTGACACCCTAGTACTACATTAATTAATTTTAATGTACTAATTTGACGGAACCACGACTATAAATTCACGTCAGGGGGTTGCATTATAGGTGCGGAGATCAAAGCCCGTTTAATCCTGTGAAAACCCTCAAGACAAGATGAGTCAAAAACAAAATGAACATCCTTACCCAACAAGTTTGTCAAAGGCTTTGTGATCTTGTTGAAGTCCTTAATGAACCACCGGTAAAACCTGGCATGCCCAAGAAAGCTTCGAATGCCTTTCACATTGGTCAGTGGGGGAAATTTTTCAATCACCTTCACCTTGGCCTTATCCACCTCAATTCCTCTCTCAGACACCAAGTGATATAGCCTAGACTTTAATCTTGTAGGCCAAGATGGGAGGATCTAGCTATCTTTCTTCAAAAAGACCAATGAACGCAAATTCGGAAGCATGAAAGAGGAAGGAGATAGAGTTAGAAGGATAATGGTGGAGATGGATTGGATAGAGGTAAGGGATTGGATGCCACCTTAGGGAAGGATAAGTCCTACTCGCCACTCTAGGGGATGAGAGACTAGAGATAAGAGCTTGCTAGAAGGGAAAACTCACTCTAGCCTAAAGGAGAGACTAAGCACTCACAAGTTCACAACAATGTGTATATTCTCAAAATGTAAGGTGTAAGGTACATGGAGAGCATTCCTTTATATAAGCAAGGTGGAGTGGTGGTCAAGCTAGGAAACTTGGGCTTCCCACTCTTCCTTAGGCCCAAAAGTAACTAATCTACATAAAATGGCCAAATACAAGGCCCAAAACATATACAAAGGCCTAAAAAATGACCCAAAAATAAACCTAAACTATTTTGAGTACAATTAAAAATATTTATAGATTATGCCCTCATCAACAATTGTCCAAGAAATATGCCTTCCCTAACAATGAAATGGCATTTCTCCCAATTCAAGACCAGGTTGGTCTCTTCACAGCGCTGTAAGACTTGGCATAAATTAGTTAAACAATTATCAAAATTCAAACCATGCACGGTAAAATCATCCATGAAAACTTCCATCACATTTTTAATTAAATCAGAAAAGATGGCCTGCATAAACCTTTAAAAAGTCATAAGTGCATTACAAAGGCCAAAAGGCATTCTCCTACATGCATATGTCCCATAAGGGTAAGTGAAGGTAGTTTTCTCTTGATCAGATGGATGGATGGGGATTTGATGAAAACCTGAGTACCCATCCAAATAACATAAATAAGAGTGCTTAGAAAGCCTCTCAAACTTCTGATCAATGAAAGGAAGAAAGAAATGATCTTTCTTTATGGCACTATTTAATTTTCTATAGTCAATGCACATGTGCCACCCAGAAACTATCCTAGTAGGAATTAGTTCCTGTTTTCATTTTTAACAAGTTATCCCTCCCTTTTTTTGGCACCATATGAACTAGACTTACCCATTTACTACTAGCAACAGGGTAGCTTACTCCAGCATTAAGTAATTTTAAAATCTCTTTCTTAACCACTTCTTACATTTTCGGATTTAATCTCCTAAGTGGTTCTACTGTGGGCCTACTCTCATCCTCTACAGTTATCCTATGCATGCAAAAGGAAGGGCTAATCCCCTTAATGTCATCCATGGTATACCCAATAACCTTCTTATACAACCTAAGCTGTTTTAGGAGTTTTTCAGTTTCCATAGGATTTAACTCAGCACTCACAATAACAGGATATGTAGAGTTTTAGCTAAGAAATTCATACCTCAATGAAGCCGGTAAAGCTTCAATTCCACCTGGGGGCTCACCATTTTATCATACATGACCTCAGTATCATGTTTTAGTGGGGCTTCTCCTTCAGAGCAATCAGAGGTTCCTGTAGGCTCAATCATAAAAACTAATTCAAGTGGGTCATTATAAAGAGTTTCTTCCTTCACCACTTGGTCAACACAATCCACACTACAAAAAACATCATCATTTAAAGGTTTTTTCAAAGCATTTTTCAAATTAAAATCAACCTTTTGGTCTCCAACAGTTAGAGACAACTTCCCATTTTTAACATCTATAACCGCACCCGTGGTTGCCAAAAATGGCCTGCCTAGGATTATGGGTGAGACGGCCTAGAAAAGTACGGGTAAATTTTTTACGTTTTTTAAGGAAAATAATTCTATGAAGAAATATAATGGAGGGCTTTGATCAATACCTTGGATCTATGTAAAACCTATCTCATATATGAAGATATGAGAAGGTGGGTAATTTAAAATCAAGAGTAACCATTGGACAGTCATCCTTATGATCATCAACAATGGATAGCGGAAGTACGTAGTTGTTACGAAGAGTGTGGACGAATTTGAAAGGAGTATAAAAGTGTACAATAATCATGAAATCGACCAAAGAAGCCAAGAAGTGCAAAATTAATGTTCAAGGTAGTGAAATTTCCAATTTCAAACTGATATAATCGATTAGGCCAAATGCTAATCAATTGCACTAATCGATTATATAGTTAGGAGTAATCGATTACAGAGCTCCTGATATGGTACATTAAATCAGGGGTTTCACCTAATCGATTATAGCACTTAGAGTAATCAATTACATTGTTTCTGTTGGATCCATAATTAATTATAATGTTAATTATAACCGATTACCAAGCTCATGGAATCTGTGTGATGCATTAGGTATTTTGCCTAGTTGATTACAACATAGGATATAATCGATTATCTTGGTTCTAGATAGCTCATAATCGATTACAGCCTTAAGCCTAATTGATTACCTTAAGGACAAAAATCTTGTAATCGATTAAGCCTGTGGGCTAATCAATTACGATCTATTAGTATGTAGAAATTATGCAGATTTTTATAGAAAAACGAACTTCTCAACCCCCAAAACCTATGTAAATGATATTGGAATGCCACCAAATTTTGACACAAGCTAAAACATATTATTTGCGACGTGTGGCACTGGCTGTACTCAAAATTGCTAAAAATGAGTAAATTATGCGCATAAATGCGCTTATCTCATTTTAAGGCATTTTGAGGCAACTTAGGGGTCTACTTTCCACAAAATTGAACCATTTCCTCCCCCACAAGTCATAGTTAACATATCTAGACTATTGAGTTCATTACATAATTTTAGAACCTCCTAAATCATAATTTGACCATGTTAGTTCCTAGCTTGTACATAAGACAACCATAGGAAACTTCAAATATGCATCACATAAGGATATCATTCATAATTCTCATCATACATTCACCAATTTGAGCAAAGTTCATGCATCATATACTAGTATCATACATCACCAAGGTCATAACCAAAAAATTGGACATATACATAAGTTCCAATTTTCACTCATGACCCACAAAATCAATATACATCATTCCAACCACAATAAGCATAATTTGCTATCATGGACTACACAAAAGTAATGGATTACCGGCCAAGGCACTTCCTATACATCTATTTACCTCCTTCACAAGATGTACTTCAAAAGAATTACTTCACCCATGAATGCCCTACATCACAAATCTAAAAATGGACAACATGGGAGAGTGAGTCAAACATTCCAAAAGAATGAATATGAATACCATATGATCATGTGCATATGTATCACAATATGTATACTTGCATCTACACACAACTCATCATCAATTATCATCATAAACACAATCTTCAATGGAAATCAAGCAAGCATAAAATCTCACACATGATCTAGTCCTTCAACAATAAGTCTAATACACGTTTCATCATCTTACTCATATTATTATTTGGTATTCACATCTTTTATGTTGCCTTATTACATTTCTTCATCCACAACACAACCATCACCATACATCATCACCTTTGGTATACTTCCTTGCTATATGCAAATGCTCTTAAGCTAATGCATATGCACAATGGAATATCTCAACAATTGCAGATCTGATTGTGGGAATATAAACACCAAATGTAGGATTCAAGTATGATCATCTATTATAAACACCAAATGTAGGATTCAAGTATGATCATCTAAAATATGTACACTTATTCTTAAATTGCATGCATTTCACCAATTGTTTTACTGGTACCAAACCGCATCGCCCATCTTGCAACACCTGGTCATTTTTATAACACCCCCTTATATACACGAGATATATATGTATTCTTCTTGCTTTTAAAAAAAACTTTTAGAAAGATATACATATTTATCAGTCTTTATCTCGCGTATACAAGGACGTATATACATCTGATTTTCTTTGAATGTTGAAAGTAAAAAAAACATTGTCTTTCAATATTTGTCCATAATGATAAAATAATTTATAGAAATCATAAGTGATAAATCATTACAGTATTATATCCAAATGACAAAGTTTATCAAAGTTTAACCTTTACCTTGTTATAATTATCTAACTTGATATTGTAATAAGGCAAGGTAAAACTAAACTATACCTCTACTACAAATGTGACCAATCATTTCCTAGTCCCTGAACCATCGAGTTTTGGAATCCTACTCTTGTCATATCTCTTTATCTATCTAATTAAGGATGAGACCACTTTACCCTCTTGTAATTACATATCCTTCCATCTTGAACTGCTAGCTATATATCACATAACATATATTTTGGACACAAAATTCAAACAAGAAGGAGTGAGAAACAAAATATAATACTTTACAAATAAGACATAAGCATAAGGGTTTTCATAAACATAATAATTATACTTTCATTCACAACCACCCATATAAAATGTCACAATCACACGAATATCATGCAATGTTTTTAATACTACCATCTCATTCATTCTATGCATATGGGCCCTTAAAGTTTTAGTTTGCACTGGGTCAACCAGGAGTTTACATTGTTCCATAATTCCGGATAATAACATAAATGCCTTCATGGCATATGAACAGCTCAACTAGCATGGAAACACTTAAAGACTAGTCAGATTGAGAAGGTTTTTATTGTGAAAGTACCCGACACTGGGGATCGACCCCAGGTCCCCTGAAGCACCCTTCCACACCTTCTCATCCCAAGGTTCACATTTGAACCTCCTCTAATGTATCCTCGATTTCTATAATCCGTCCCCAGGAAACATCACATCTCATTTCTCTTTAATGATTCATGATGCATGAACTACTCGCATATTTAATTGGTTAAGACTTTAGAAACTCAAATAATAAATACCAAAATGGTTTTCCACATTATTTCAATATATTGTACATTTCCATAATTTCTCCTCTGAAATTTTGTTATACAAAAATACATTTAGTACAACTTTCGAATTCAAATCTCACCAAAAATTGAGTTTCCAAGCCATAAATATCTCAAATTTTTCTCATAGAAAACTTCACATATTTACATAATCTTTCTCAAATTGAATCCTAATAAGATCGAGCTAAGAAATCTTAATTATATCAAAATATCCTTTAGTTATTACATTGAGGAAAATCAAAATAATTTACTTTAAAATTCTAATTTACTTAAAAGAAATTAACTCTTACAGTCATAAAAATACTTAAAACTGTAAATTTTTCTTTCATTTAAGAATTAACTATCTCAACCTTTTTATGAATTAATTTTCATAAAATAATTTCTTTCTAAAAAGAATACTAGATTTTATCTTAAATATTAAAAGTAAAGTTGATGGAAATATTTATTTTTTATAGAAGGAATAAAAGACTAAAGTAATTATAAAAATACTTTTCCTTAGAATAAAAACTTAAAGTGTAAGGTAAGAATATTCTTATTGAGTTTTAGCTTTGCATCATGCTTGCTATATGCTCAAACTTCATCTCACAAGATCATCAATCATTCATCAATCACAACCAAATATTGTCAATCATAATTAAATATCATCACTCACAATCAAATATCGATTATAATCAAGTCAAATAAAAATAAAACAATTACTATACGACATCTACACAATTTATTTCTAGGTGTTTTAATTATTAAAGTTCATTTTAAGTCATAGCAGTCCAATCATAATGTTAGTTGGTCCATATCAAGTCCAAAATAGTCCAATGGTCATATGGGTCCATCATAGTCCAATCAAAGCAAAGGTATAATTTAGTCCACATCAGTCCATAAGAGTCCATATAAGTCTATAATAGTCTATATAAGTCCATCATTGTCCATATAAGTCCATAACAGTCCGTATATGTCCATCACAGTCTAAATCTTTAATGATAGGGTATGTTAGGTTAATGAGTCATCTAAATATTTTAAACTTTATGTTAAGTTAATCAATATAAATCATCAAAACATTTTAAACTTTTGAATAAATTTTATTTATTTAATTTACTTAAGATGATAATAAGTATTACTTTAAAATATAAAAATTATTCATAGTTAAAAGGAGTAGGGGACTCCTCCCATTATTCTTATGTCTTTTCATATTATATTTTTATCTCACTCCCCCTTACCTTGAATTGTTACCAAAAGAGAGTTCGCTTTGCGCCTCCAATTTCTAGAAATATTAATACCAACTTATTTCAGTATAGGCATAAGATAAAAATTAAGATTACTACGTAAAACAAAAATGGTAAATTTTGAATAGTGAATAATGAATAGTGAATAGTAAAACGTAAATAGTAACAGTAAATAGTAAAACATGAATAGTAATAGTAAATAGTAAAATGTAAGTAGTAACAGTAAATAATAAATTGTAAATAGTAAAAGTAAATAATAATTTACTATTTGAATAGTAATTTACTATTCGTAATAGTAATTTACTATTTGAATAGTAATTCACCATTCTCAATAGTAATTTACTATTAACATAGTAATTTACTATTCTGAATAGTAACTTAAAATAATATTATATCTAATATAATAATAGATTTCTAAAATGATATAAAAATAAACCTAAAAAATATAAAAGAGAGTTATTCTTACAATACACAACATTACAATTCTTCGTAACATTTCAAGTAAGGCAAACATGCATATTGTCACATATGATAATCAACACTATTCTACTCATGCATTTAGAATATAAAGACTCATCTCCTACCTCAAGAGAAGAATTCCGAGCGATATGAAGTTCCCGCCTTGCTGTTCGGAATGGATCCTACATTAACATATATATATAGAATCTCAATCAATCAACTATTCAAGATACCAATTCAATTCTAATTAATCATAATCATATCTATGATTTCATAACATGTACAAGACATGTTATAGACATCATTTTCATTATTTGTTAGGCTTTGGGAATTCCTTCCCACCAAACCACATTCATTAAATTCAAGGGCTACCAACAACAATAGCCCAACATTCATGAAATGCCTCATATACCAACACTCATACTCATCAATATCATGCATTCCTTCTTAAAACATACTCTTGATTCAACATTAATCACTTTCCCCAATTTCTCATAGTTAGGGTTTCACCAAAACCCAACCAATATTCATAAATACTTATTAATCTTCATCACCTTCCAACCATAAATGTATCTACAACATTAATCCCATTTAATCCTTGCATTTATGACAACCCACTCTAGGGTTTTCTCATTTATGACTCCAAATAAATACCCATCCATATATATTACTCCCCAAACCTTAAAAACTCATATCCATATCATCAACCCATCCAAAAATTAGTAAGAGAGGCTTACCTCACCTAAAAATGAAATGGGTTCCAAGAAAGAGGGAGGTCCACACGAAATTAAGAAGAAGAAGAGAGGAGGAACTTCAAGCTCCAAGTCTTCTTCAAACAAAAATGGAGGGGATGAAGATGACACCACCTTTTGCTTAGGGTTAGAGAGGAAAAGAGAAGAAGAGAAATGGGGAAAAAGAAGAAGAAGTGTTTTGCCAAAATGGAAGAAGAGAGCCACAGGAAAAGAAGATGGGAAAGAGAGTTTAGTGTCTTTATTTTTGTCCCTTCATTAAACTTCTCCATTTAAAACCAAACATGATCTTTGTTCGGGCTCAATACTTCATCCGAAAATTATTCCGAGTACATATTCGGACTCCCAATATTATTCTTAACAGCCCTGACCGATATTATCTCAATCAGAGATATTTGGTCTGACACCTATATTTTAATCGGGTCAGTTTTTGGCTTATTCGGTCCCAATAAATTACAACAGTCTCCAAAATATTAATTATTTCCTACATTTTGGGACATTAAATAATTCACATACAATTTGTCAACATTTATTTCATTAATTTATCCCTTATTTTTAAAATTTTGGGATGTTACAATCCACCCCACTAAAAAGAAAATTTCGTCCTTGAAATTTAACATACCGGATTTAAACACGTCGGGGTATCACTCTCTGATGTCGTCCTCACGTTCTCATGTGAACGTCTCCACATTTCCATGTTTCCAAGCAACCTGCACCAAAGGTACCAACTTGTTCCGTAGTCTCTTCATGGAATGCTCAACAATGCAGACAGAAACAGGAAGAATGGACAGGTCATCACGTACATCAACATCGTCCATAGGGATTACGTGTAGAGGATCATGGACATATTTCCTCAACTGGGATACATGGAATACATTGTGTAGATTAGCGAGTTATGTAGAAAGTGCAATCCGATATGCAACGTCGCCAATCCGCTCCAATACCTCATAAGGTCCAATAAATCTAGGGTTCAACTTTCCACTCTTCAACGCCCTTCCAATCCCTTTATCACGTGAGACTCTCAAGAATACATGGTCACCAACTTGAAATTCAAGTGGTTTATGTCTCTTGTCATAGTAACACTTCTATCAGTCCTGAGCAATCTTCATATTCTCTTGTATCTTCTTAATTTGCCCAGTAGTCTCCTAAACAATCTCTGGCCCTAAAGCCAAGTTCTCACCAACCTCAAGCCAACACAAAGGGGTCCTACACTTCCTTCCATACAATGCCTCATATGGTGCCATGCCAATACTAGACTAGAAGTTGTTGTTGTAGGTAAACTCAATTAAAGGCAATTACTTCACCCAAGAACCACCATGTTCTAAAACACATGCACGTAACAAGTCCTCAAGACTCTGAATAGTCCTCTCGGATTGTCTATCCGTCTGAGGGTGATAAGCTGAGCTTAACTTTAATTTAGAGCCCATGGCCTCATGTAGGCTTCCCGAAAATTGAGAAGTAAAGCATGGGTCTCTATCAGAAACAATACTAGAGGGCACCCCATGCAACCTCACTATCTCCTTAATGTACAACTGCGCCAAATTCTCTAAGGAACTCTTCATGCTAATCGGTAGAAAATGTGCACTCTTCGTTAAATGATCTACAATCACCCAAATTCTGTCACAATTGGACTTCGTCCTAGGTAGACCGGACACAAAGTCCATAGCAATAGCATCCCACTTCCAAACGAGGATATCAAGTGGTCTCAAAGTACCAGAAGGCCTTTGATGCTCTACCTTCGCCTTCTGACAAACAAGGCAAGATGCTACAAAGTCCGCTACATCATGCTTCATACCAGGCCACCAAAAATTCTTCTTCAAGTCTTGGTACATCTTGGTGGAACCAGGATGAATGCTCAATACACTCTTATGAGCTTCCTCAAGTACACTTTTCCTTACGTCACCACTTGAGGGAACATAAATTCGGCCCTTCACATGCCAAATGCCATCCGGACCTTTCACTAAAAACAAATTCTTCCTTTTGTCTTGGGTTTTCCTCATCTCAATCAGATACTCATCATTGAGTTGTTGGATTTTCACATATTCAAGAAACTTTTGGGACCTTCAACATTTCAAGCAATATTTTCTTTGGCGTATATGTCTCCACGCCCACATTCAAATTTCTAAATTATTCAATTAGCTCCATCTTTTTCACCATCATCATAGAAATGTGCAATGACTTCCGGCTTAAAGCATCAGCAACCACATTTGCCTTTCCGGGATGATACCTCAACTCAAACTCATAATCCTTTAGAAATTCCATATATCACCGTTGGCGCATATTAAGTTCCTTTTGATCAAACAAGTACTTAAGGCTCTTATGGTCACTAAAGACCACAAACTTAGAACCATATAAGTAATGTCGCCACAACTTCAAAGCAAACACCATCGCCACCAATTCCAGATCGTGTGTAGGATAATTAACCTCACGCGGTCATAATTATCTCGACGGATAGGCTATCACACGCTCGCGTTGCATCAACACACAACCCAAACCATGCATAGACGCATCACAATACACCACAAAATCATTCGTCAAATCGGGTAGCGCTAACATCGGTGCGGTAGTAAGTCTCAATTTTAACTCTTGAAAACTTTCTTCACACTCCTGAGTCCACACAAATGGTTGATTCTTACGAGTTAACTTCGTCAAAGGTAGGGCTAAATGAGAAAATCCTTCAATAAACCTCCGGTAATAACCGGCAAGACCGAGAAAACTTCTGATCTCTGTTACGGACGTCGGTCTTTCCCAAGCCATAACAGCTTCAACTTTTGATCTATCAACAGCAACTGAGACGACCCCAAAAATATGGGTAAATTTTTCACGTTTTATAAATCATTAATTAAGCAAATAATAAAAGTAGTGAAGCTTTTAATTCAACACCTGGATCTATGAAAAGCCACTCTCATATATGAGGATATGAGAGGGTAAATTAAAATGATTTCATGAGAAATTTCCAATTAAAAACAGCGGAAGAATTAATTAAATTGGTTGTTGCATGATTGGATTTTAAGGAGAAAGAATTTCATGAGGTTCAAGAATTCATAACATGTCCAAAGTACTTTTAAGATGATGCAAGAAAAGGATTTGATGCATAAGAAATAAAATTTAATTGGAACAAAACAAATGGGGGCATCAGAGTACCACTCGTTCAAGCGAGAGTCACACTCGCTTGAGCAAGCCCACGAGGCAACGCTTGAGCGAGCCAAAAGAATGCTGATAGAGAAAAAGATTAAGCATCAGGGGGGGTCCTCTCGCTTGAGCGAGTCCTATCTCGCTTGAGCGAGATTCGAAGACCACACTTGGGCGAGCCAGCGAGATGCTTGAGCAAGAGAGAAGATTGCCTCAGGGGCCAATCTCGCTTGAGCAATTTCCATCTCGCTTGAGTGAGATTGCTCCAGTAGCATTTAAGACTCACTACCCGATTTTTGCTTGAACGAGGCAAAGCTTGCCTGGGCAAAAATCGTCCAGTGTCCATTTCCCTTCCTCTCGCTTGAGCGATTCCCAAGCCATGACCATTTCGCCTGAGCAAAAATGGTCCAATGTCCAACCACTGATTCCAGACCAATCTTGCTTGGGCGAGAACTCCATTCATTTAAGTGAATTTTGGCCAGTGGCCAAACCACGAATGCAAGAGGATCTCGCTTGAGCGAGATTCTCACTCGCTTGAGCGAGTTATGCAGAAAACATGAAAACATAAAATTTTCATGTAACTTAACATACCAAAACTCATTCCATCCTAAATCAATCAAATTCAACATGACATATTTATCATACTACACATTTATAACTTGTTAAGTATTAATCCCCTTTGAATTCTATTCATACTTAAGTATCATATTAAATCAAGCACATCATCTCATGTAATCACCAAAACATAAATTTTCACATGCCTTCATTCATTCATGAAAATTCACCAAGATTTAGCAATATCAAACATAATAATTCATCATCTTACATCCTTTGGGTCATTAATGAAAATCAGCCACGATGCTAAGGTCTAATTTTCCTACATGACCCACAAAAATCATCATCTACAATCTAGACAACAAAATAAACATACATACACCTTATATGCTATACAAAAATCTAGGTTTTGTCGGCCAAGGCACTTCCTGTACACCAATTTACCTCCTCAACAAAATGTACTCCAAAATATCCACTCTTCCCATAAGTGCCCTACATCACAAGTCTAAAAAGTGGATAACATAGGAGAGTGAGTCATACATTCCAAAAGAATAAATATGAATACCATATGATCATGTGCATATGTACCACAACATGTATACTTACACTCACACATAATTCATCATCAATTATCGTCATAATATACAATCATTTTTGTACATCAAGCAAGTATAAAACCACACACATGAGCTAGTCCTTCAACAATTAGACCATCATACATTTCATCATCTTTCTCATATTATTATGTGGTATTCACATGTTTTATGTCGTCTTAATTACAATTCCTCATTCTCAACTCAACCATCACCATACACCATCACCTTTGGCATACCTCCTTGCTGTATGCAAATGCTCTTAAGCTAATGCATATGCATAATGGAATATTTCAACAATTACAGATCTGACTGTGGGAAAATAAACACCAATTGTGGGACTTAAGTATGATCATCTAACCATACCCCTACTGTAGTAGTAAAATATGTACACTTACTCTTAAATTTGCATGCATTTCACCAATTATTTTATTGGTACCAAACCGCATCGCCCATTTGCAACACCGATCATTTTCACCATGACCACGGTAAACAACATATTCAATATATGGTGTTGCGGGCCGGCCAGATCTCAAATCATGTCGGCTGTGATCCCAAGGACCACCGGGGTCACCTGCTCATCAAGAGCCACCCCCCCACAAGGGTCGGCCACATGTAGCTCCCTGTAGCAATACATGGGCAGCTTTGTGACTTACACACTGAGTCACAGGGGAAAATAAAATTGTTAGTGCACCGAGCCACCCTCCCATTGGGTCGGCCGAGGAAACTCCCCTAATGTTCCAACATCGACGGCTATGCAGTATGCCATGGATGCAAATACAAATCATATGCATTTCTCACTCTATGCATCCTATACATGCCACTCATCAAACATCATTACCATCATCATCACCAACACCACTTTATATTTCTTAGTGGATTTATCATTGTTGGGTTTAGTTTTGTCCTCAAGTTTTATGTGTGGCACGTTAACATTCATACACCATTTACAATGGCACTTAACATCAATTTCAATCATCAACTTTCCATTATCAAATCATGGTATGCTATTTACTCACACCCATTCTCAAACAAACATCAACAACATTCCATTCACATCTATGGTGGACATAAGAATATCATCAATCTATCAAACAAACCACACCACCATATAGCACACCATATTTATTCTAATTGCACAAGCATGATGCCAAACATTATTCTCAACATTACATACACAATTCATATTTCCATAACATCAAAATAAGGCAACCTGCATATTGTCACACATGACAATCAAACACTATCCAATTCATGTAATTAGAATATAAGACTTCTTTCCTACCTCAAGAGAGGAATTTCAATGGATACGACGTACCCACCTCATCGTTCAGAATAGGTCCTACATTGATATACATGTAAAACCTCAATCAATCAACTATTCAAAACATAAATTTAATTCTAATTGACCATTATTACATCTACAATTCATAACATGTATAGAACATGTTATAAATATCATTTTTATTGTTTGTTAGGCTTCAAGAATTCCTTCCCATCAAGACACATTCATTAAATTCAAGGGCTACCAACAACAATAGCCCAAACATTCACAAATTGCCTCACCAATCAATACTCACACTCTCAATGGTTTGTATTTGCTTTCAAACACACTATTCAACCAATATTTATAACTTTCCCCAATTCTTAAAAGTTAGGGTTTCTCTAAAACCCAACAACTCTCATTAATGCCTTATCATTCTTCATCACCATCCCACCATAAATGCATCCACCTCATTTATTTCACTTAAACCTTGCATTTATGATAACCCACTCTAGGGTTTATGCATTAGGTGCCTCTAATAAATACCAATTCACATGCATTGCTCCCCTAAAGCATAACAACACATACCCATGGCCAAAAACTTCAAAAAATGGTGAGTATACTTACCTCATACCCAAAACAAAATGGGTTCAAGAAGGGGGAAGATGGGCTGCGAAAATGAGGGGAAGAGGAAGAAGATTTCAAGCTTCAATAGCCTCTTTCCAAGCTTCTTGAAAATGAAAATGAGAGGGGAAGAAGATCACCATTTGGCTAAGGTTTTTGGAAGAGAAGATGGAGTAGGGAAATGGAGAAAAAGAGGAGGTTAAGTGTTTTGCCAAATGAGTCTCAGCAACCACACGAAAATGGGAAGGGAAATTGGGCTTTTACTTTTTAATTTTAACCTTCTCATTAATGCTTCATCATTTTATGACAAATAAGATCTCTGTTCGGGCTCAATACTCTATCTGAAAATTATTCCAAATACATATTCAGACTCTCAATATTATTCTTAATAGCCCTGACCAAGATTATCTCAATCAGAGATACTTGGTCTGACACCCATATTTTAACCGGGCTTATTTTCGGCTTATCTAGTCTCAATAAATCACCAACAGTCCCTAAAAATCTTAATTCAATTATTTCCAATGTTTTGGGACATTAAATAATTCACATTCAATTATTCAATATTTATTTCCTTAATTAATCCTCTATTTTAAAAATTCTGGGGTGTTACAGCAACTCCGTCACCAGAAATCACATGTCCAAGAAAAGAGATTTCACTCATCCAGAATTCACATTTAGAGAGCTTAACATACAGTTCCTTCTCTCGAAGAATAGCCAATACAAGACGAAGATGTCTTTCATGATCTTCATGGCTTTTAGAGTACACCAAAATACCATCAGTGAACACCATAACGAATTGGTCAAGATACTCATGGAAGATAGGATTCATGTAATCCATGAAAATCATAGGAGCATTTGTCACTCCAAATGGCATCACTACATACTCATAGTGTCCATATCGAGTTCGGAAGACAGTTTTTGGGATATCTTCGGTCTTCACCTGAATTTGGTGATATCCGGAACACAGGTCAATCTTGGAGAATACAATGGCACCCTTCAATTGATCCAAAAGGTCATCAATGCAAGGGAAAGGATATTTGTTCTTGATAGTTAGCTTGTTGAGTTGGCGATAGTCAACGTATAATCTCATGCTCCCATCCTTCTTTTTCACCAATAACACAAGAGCACCCCAAAGAGACACACTTGGGCGGATAAACTCCCATTCAAGTAATTCCTTAACTTGCTTCTTCAATTCGGTCAACTCCATAGGAGACACCCTATAAGGAGCTCTAGAAACACGCTTAGCGCCAGGAATGAGATCAATATAAAATTCCACTTCTCGTGGAGGAGGTAATCCAGGAATCTCATCCAGAAACACATCGGGACACTCCAAAACAATAGGAATTTCACAAGGTTGGCAAGCACCATTCCCATCAACCATGCAGAACATCACGAGAAGCTGAGAGATACCCTGCACATCAAAGCCTTCAGCATTCGAAGTCAGGAAGATCACCGTCTTGTTATGATAATCCACCAAGACTTTGTTAGCGGATAACCAATCCATGCCTAGAATAATGTCCAGGTCTTTCATAGGCAGACATACGAGGGATACAACAAATTTTTGACCCTCAAGAGTCATCTCGACATCCTCACATTGAGTCACCGATCTTAAACAAGTACTGGTCTGTATAGTCACCAATATGGAACCTTTCATCATACAAACAGGCACCCTTAAGCGCCTCACACAATCCTCAGAAATAAATGAATACGTAGCACCAGAATCAAATATAACATGTACCATAGTGCCAAGGATTCCACACTCACCACGAATAAGATCTTCTGCTTGTGCGGCTTCTTCACCAGTAATAGCAAACACTCTACCAGCTGCTTGTGGTTGATCACCACTATTTCGGTTACCATTTTTCCCATCATAGCCACTACCTCGACCATTGCCATTTCTTCCACCATTATGATTTCCACCACGGCCACCATTGTGGCCACCATTATGACCATTACTATTACTGCGACCACGGCCTCCAAAGCCACCACGACCTCCACGGTTAGCATCATAATTCATGCGAATAGGAGTGTCAACATTAGCATTTCTTGTGTTCAATGGGAAATCAGGATGAATGTGCCCAGGTTGGTTACATTGGTAGCACACCACATCATCACTAGGACAATCATGTGCTAAATGGTTAGTACCACATTTGAAGCAAGTTAGGCCTTGGACATTTCCATGACCTTGGTTACCACCACTGTAACCACCTCTAAAAGTACCACGTCCTCTTGCATTGGAGGATCCACCATGGAAGAACTTGTTCTTCTTGAAGTGACCTTGCTTCTTGAAACTAGAGAATTGGCCCTTCAACTTAAGCTCGTGTTTTCCATGACTCGAAGGAGCTACATCATCTTCTTCATAAATTTGACACTTGTTCACAAGAGTCAGAAAACTTCTTATCTCTTAATGTCGGATAGCCCGCTTGATCTCGGGCCTCAACCCATTTTCAAACTTTACACACTTGGATGCCTCAGTACCCTCTTATTGATAGGGCGGATAGAATGCACAAAGTTCTTCAAACTTGGAGGCATACTCCTCCACAGTCATACCACCTTGCTTTAGCTCCATAAACTCGAGCTCTTTCTTACTTCTGTAGCTATCCAGGAAATACTTCTTCAAAAACTCCATCTTGAAATTTTCCCAAACCAAGGGAACATTAGCGGATACCATGCGTCCCCTAGTAAGACGCCACCAAGATTTGGCCTTATCACGAATCATAAAGACCGCATACTCCACCTTTTGTACTTCAGAACACTCGAAGTTAGCATAGATTCTCTCCAAATCATTGATCCAAGAATAAGCATCCTCAGGGTTATAACCTCCATGAAACTCTAAAGGTTTCCTCTTGAGAAATAGATCAAGACCTTGGGAGCCTTACCCCACATTCAGTTGGCCTTTCCTTTCCAAGAGATCCGCAAAGCGATTCAAGGCATTTGCTATAGCAGCAGCCTCACAGTTAGGTCTACCAGCCATATTTTAAGCCTATACATCAAAACATGGCTCACACATGAGTAAACTAAACCAAACAATAACCTTTTAACCTATGAATTCAAAGGTCTTAGCACTTATAAGCTTATCATGCACCACATCATATAATCATGTCGATCTCAAAACATAATCACAACATATTCATTATTGAAGGTAAATAGTGTAAGGACTCTTGGCCGGACTCAACAACATAGACATCAATCTCAATTCAAAGATAAACAATCATATCTCAATCAATTATAGCTTATATGACCTAATCACAAGCAACAATCACTTGAACAACATCAATCATGTCTGTATCAAGAGTAACCAATGCTCTGATACCAGGTTGAAATGGCCCAAAAAAATACAGGTAAATTTTTTATGTTTTTCAAGGAAAATAATTCTATGAAGAAATATAATGGAGGGCTTTGATCAATACCCTGGATCTATGTAAAACCTATCTCATATATGAAGATATGAGAAGGTGGGTAATTTAAAATCAAGAGTAACCATTGGACAATCATCCTTATGATCCTCAACAATGGATAGCAGAAGTACGTAGTTGTTACGAAGAGTGTGGACGAATTTAAAAGGAGTATAAAAGTGTACAATAATCATGAAATCGACCAAAGAAGCCAAGAAGTGCAAAATAAATGTTCAAGGTAGTGAAATTTCCAATTTCAAACTGATATAATCAATTAGGCTAAATGCTAATCGATTGCACTAATCGATTATATTGTTAGGAGTAATCGATTACAGAGCTCTTGATATGGTACATTAAATCAGGGTTTCACCTAATCGATTACAACACTTAGAGTAATCGATTACATTGTTTCTATTTGATCCATAATCGATTATAATGTTAATTATAATCGATTACCAAGCTACTGGAATCTGTGTGATGCATCAGGTATTTCACCTAGTCGATTATAACATAGGATATAATCGATTACCTTGGTTCTAGATAGCTCATAATTGATTACAGCCTTAAGCCTAATCGATTACCTTAAGGACAGAAATCTTGTAATCGATTAAGCCTATGGGCTAATCAATTACGATCTATCAGTATGTAGAAATTATGCAGATTTTTATAGAAAAACGAACTTCTCAACCCCCAAAACCCATGCAAATGATATCGGAATGCCACCAAATTTTGAAACAAGCTAAAACATATTATTTGTGACGTGTGGCCACTGGTTGCACTCAAAAATTCCTAAAAACGGGTAAATTATGCGTATAAATGCGCTTATCTCATTTTAAGGCATTTTGAGGTAACTTAGGGGTCTACTTTCCACAAAATTGAACCATTTCCTCCCCCACAAGTCATCGTTAACATATCTAGACTATTGAGTTCATTACATCATTTTAGAACCTCCTAAATCATAATTTAACCATGTTAGTTCCTAGCTTGTACATAAGATAACTATGGGAAACTTTAAATATGCATCACATAAGGATATCATTCATAATTCTCATCATACATTCACCAATTTGAGCAAATTCCATGCATCATATACTAGTATCACACATCACCAAGATCATAACCAAAAATTGGACATATACATAAGTTCCAATTTTCACTCATGACCCACAATATCAATATACATCATTCCAACCATAATAAGCATAATCTCCTATCATGGACTACACAAAAGTAACGGATTGCTGGCCAAGGCACTTCCTATACATCTATTTACCTCCTTCACAAGATGTACTTCAAAAGAATCACTTCCCCCATGAATGCCCTGCATCACAAATCTAAAAATGGACAACATGGAAGAGTGAGTCATACATTCCAAAAGAATGAATATGAATACCATATGATCATGTGCATATGTATCACAATATGTATACTTGCATCTACACACAACTCATCATCAACTATCATCATAAACACAATCATCTATGTAAATCAATCAAGCATAAAATCTCACACATAATCTAGTCCTTCAATAATAGGACTAATACACATTTCATCATCTTACTCATATTATTATTTGGTATTCACATCTTTTATGTTGCCTTATTACATTTCTTCATCCACAACACAACCATCACTATACATCATCACCTTTGGCATCCTTCCTTGCTATATGCAAATGCTCTTAATGCACAATGGAATATCTTAGTAGTTGCAAATCTGACAGTGGGAATATAAACACCAAATGTGGGATTCAAGTATGATCATCTAACCATACCCCTACTGCAATAGTAAAATATGTACACTTATTCTTAAATTGTATGCATTTCACCAGTTGTTTTATTGGCACCAAACCGCATCACCCATCTTGCAACACCTGACCATTTTTACCATGACTGCGGTATATAACATATTCGACATATGGTATTGCAAGCTGACCAGATCTCAAATCATGGCGGGTGTGATCTCAAAGACTACTGGGGTCACCTGCTCATCAAGAGCCACCCCCCACAAGGGTCGGCCACATGTAGCTCCCCATAGTAATACATGGGTGGCTTCGTGACTTACACACCGAGTCACAGGGGAAAATAAAATTTGCTCGTACACTGAGCCACCCTCCCACTGGGTCGGCCGAGGGAACTCCCCTAACGTTCCAACATCGGCGGCTATGCAGTACGCCATGGATGCAAATGCCAATCATATGCATCTCTCACTCTATACATCCTATTTATGCCACTCATCATTCATCATTATCATCATCACCCACATCACCACAAGGCTTTTAGTGGATTTATTATCATTGGTTATTATCATTAGCTTAGACTTTGGTGTGGCATTTCAATAGTTCTCATTCACTTCATTCAATTTTTATCAACAACGCATAGATATCAATCTTTCACTATCATTCAAGGTATGTTATACATCACACCCATTCTCAATCAAACCTCAACAACATTCATTTCACATTTGTGGTGGATATAGCATAACATCATATCATTGATCATTCCACACCACCATATAGCACACCATGAATATTCTAAATGTATCAAAGCATGTTGCCAAACACATCACCAGTACCATACACAACATTACAATTCTTCGTAACATTTCAAGTAAGGCAAACATGCATATTGTCACATATGATAATCAACATTATTCTACTCATGCATTTAGAATATAAAGACTACTCTCCTACCTCAATCGAAGAATTCCGAGTGATATGACATTCCCGCCTCGTTATTCGGAATAGATCTTACGTTAACATATATATAGAATCCCAATCAATCAACTATTCAAGATACCAATTCAATTCTATTTAATCATAATCATATCTATGATTTCATAACATGTGCAAGACATGTTATAGACATCATTTTCATTATTTGTTAGGCTTCAGGAATTCCTTCCCACCAAGCCACATTCATTAAATTCAAGGGCTACCAACAACAATAGCCCAACATTAATGAAATGCCTCACATACCAACATTCATACTCATCAATATCATGCATTCCTTCTTAAAACATACTCTTGATTCAACATTAATCACTTTCCCTAATTTCTCATAGTTAGGGTTTCACCAAAACCCAACCAACATTCATAAATACTCATTAATCTTCATCACCTTCCAACCATAAATGCATCTACCATATTAATCCCATTTAACCCTTGCATTTATGATAACCCACTCTAGGGTTTTCTCATTTATGACTCCAAATAAATACTCATCCACATATACTAATCCCCCAAACCTTAAAAACTCATATCCATATCATCAACCCATCCAAAAATTGGTAAGAGAGGCTTACCTCACCCAAAAATGAAATGGGTTCCAATGGAGAGGGAGGTCCACACAAAATTAAGGAGAAGAAGAGATGAGGAACTTCAAGCTCCAAGTCTTCTTCAAATGAAAATGGAGGGGATGAAGATGACACCACCTTTTACTTAGGATTAGAGAGAGAAATGAGGAAGAAGAAGAAGAAGTGTTTTACCAAAATGAAAGAAGAGAGCCACGGGAAAGGAAGAAGGGAAAGAGAGTTTAGTGTCTTTATTTTTGTCCCTTCATTAAACTTCTCCGTTTTAAACCAAACAGGATCTTTGTTCGGGCTCAATAGTTCATCCAAAAATTATTCCGAGTACACATTCCGACTCCTAATATTATTCTTAACAGCCCTGACCGATATCATCTCAATCAGAGATATTTGGTCTGACACCTATATTTCAATCGGGTCAGTTTTTAGCTTATTTCGCCCCAATAAATTACCAACAGTCTCCAAAAATATTAATTTAATTATTTCCTATACTTTAGGACATTAAATAATTTACATACAATTTGTCAATATTTATTTCATTAATTTATCCCTTATTTTTAAAATTTTGGGATGTTACAATAGGGATCATGGAATCCTCATCCATTTCTAGAACAACAAAGTCGGCAGGAATAAAAAACTTTCCTACTTTGATAGGAACATCCTCTAAAATGCCTATTGGTATTTAACATACCTATCGGCTAATTGTAAAGACATCCTAGTAGGCTTCAACTCACCCAATCCTAATTTCTCAGAAATAGACAGTGGCATTAAACTAACATTAGCTCCTAAATCACATAACGCCCTATCATTTGCCATGTCACCAATCATACAGGGAATAGAGAAACTACCTGAATCCTGGAGCTTGGGTGGCAGCTTCTTTTGGATCAAAGCACTGCACTCCTTAGTAAGTGCCACTGTACCATCTTCCTCAAGCTTCCTCTTGTTGAACAAAATATCCTTTAGGAACTTCGCATAAGTCAGCATTTGCTGCAAAGCATCAGTGAAAAGGATATTAATATATAATTTTTTCAAAACCTCAAGAAACTTACCAAATTGTTTGTCCAACTTGGCCTTGGCCAAACACTGAGGAAATGGGATGGGAGGCTAGTAAGGCTTCACCTCCTCCCGCTTCTCACATGGTTTCTCTTCCATAACCACCGGATGAGATGAAGACTATCCAATTGCTTTTCTTTCATAGCCTTCTCTTCAGTCATACCAACTGGGCCATCATACTTAGTACCACTCCTAAGAGTCATAGCCATAGTGTGATTGGATGGTCCTGCTTCGGGCTTTCCAGGAAATGTTCCTAGCATTCTTGTTGAAGATGAGGCTTATTGAGCAATTTGGTTCTCCAACATTTTGCTATAGGTGGTAAGAGAATTCACAATGGAGGTTAACTTCTTGATAGCATCGGAGAACTCATCATTTTTCTTAATTTGTGTAGTCATAAATGTCTCCATCAAGGACTTCAACTTTGATTTCTGTGGAGCATAGGGTCCTTGTTGTGACCTGAAGTTATTCTGGTTTCCTTGATTTCCTTGGAAGGAGGTCTATATTGGAATCATGGTGGTCCTTGTTGTTTGTAGTTATTCCCAAAATTTCCACCATAGCTCCCAATAACATCCATTTGTTGCATTTCAGCCTCGGGACCTTGGGATACTCCAAGATGACAACCTGTTATGCTATGACCTGTAGCACCACATAACTCACACACCACATTAGAAGTACCTATTCCCAACTTATCAAATTTAACAAACAGTGCTTCTACCTTAGCAGTAAGAAGAGAAATAACATCTAAATAATACTTACCTGGAGTTTTTGATGGCAAACTCCATTGAGATGACCATTGGTATGTGTTTTGTGCCACCTTTTCTATAAGATTATACCCTTCCTCTATGTTTTTACTCATAAAAGCATCACCAGCTGCGGCATCCAATGTAACCCTTTGGTTTGGGGTCAAACCGTTATAGAAGATATGGACCGTTAACCATCGTTCCACTCTATGATGTGGACACTCTCGAAGCAACTCCTTGTACCTCTCCTATTCATCATACAATGTCTCATTATCTTTCTGGGTGAAAGTGATGATCTGTTTCCTCAACTGGTCTGTTTTGCTCCTCGGGTAATATTTGTTGAGGAAAGCATGAGACAGCTACTCCCATGTAGTGATTGACCTCTCCGAAAGTGAATACAACCAAGCTCTAGCCTTATCCCTCAAAGAGAATGGGAAAAGCCATACCCAGATTACATCAATTGAGATGTCATTTACCTTTAGTGTATCACAGTACTCAAGAAAGATTTAGAGGTGCAGATTTGGATCCTCGGATGGCAGACCTCCAAACTGGTTTTGCTAAACCATTGAGAGCAAGAAGGGCTTCAATTCAAAGTTGTTCGCCTCAATGGTTGGCCTTGTGATGCTAGGCCTCCTACCCATTACATTAGGTGCTGCAAAATCATGAAGGGCTTGGTTATCAGGATTGTCCATTGGCTCTTCGGTATTTGAACTCGAAGCTTGTTACTTGTTTTGTTCAAGGTACTTCCAAAGTACTCGGATCTTACGGAGGGTCCTTTCAATTTCTGGATCGAAAATGTGTTTAAAGCTGCGACTACTTCGCATAAATGGACATGCACAATCCACAAAAACACAAAAACCAAAGCGTAATTCTACAGAAAAAAAAGACAAAAATTAGAAAAAAAATTATGCAAAAAAGTCAAAGGGAAAATCTAGTTTAATTGAAACACCGCTTTGCCAATATTGGGGGAAACACAATCCCCGGCAACGGTGCTAAAAACTTGATAGCCAACCACAAGCGCGCGGGGTATCGCGTAATAAAAAGTTATCGTTCTCACAGAGATTATGCCCAATTACCGGTTTACCATGTTTTGATTATCTAGATTAATGATTTGGCAATTTAAGAATTTAATAACAAAATAAAAATCAGTAGGAAACACTAAGCAATTAGCAATGAAAATGAGAAAATTTAGTTGAAAACAAAGGAGATTAATCTCTTGGGAATTAAAGATTCACATGTTATGACCAAAACCAAATGCAATTCAATTTCCAAATTACTAAATCTCGTTTCCTAAGGAAAGTTTTCCTAATTTGATTAGTGACTTTCTCTCAAAACCTCACTAACGTGCCTAATTAATGAAGGACCACGTTTAATTCACTAATTAGATCCCTTACGCTTTATGAAAACTTGATTATCCCTCAAAAGGTCTCGTTTACTTTTGTAACCCGAATCCCTAGGTTCAGTTTTATGTGATTCAAACCATACGTCAATCCTTCGATTACCCATACCGTTTAAGATCATCTACACTTATCTCTAAGCGAAGTAGAAGCATTAAAAATGCATGAAACTGATTAAGAAACATGATTTTATAATTAAAAAAGAAGAATAATTAGGTTTGGTTCACATACATGCTACACCCTAATTCCCAAGAATGGAATTTAGTTCGATATAATGGAAAAAATTACAACGCCACAATGGAATTCAACCTCAAACATAAGAGAAATCAAAATAACAAAAAAATGGTTTAGAAGAAAACTAGAGTTCTCACTTTTGCTCTGATCTAATGCCCAAAGTTCTATAAAATCAATGTTCTTCACATTAATCCTTGAATTCCTCTCCAAAATCTCTAAGAAAAGTCTCTCAATTTTCACCTAAAAATGTCTTAGTCTTTCTCTGTGTACGTTCCCCATATTTTGGCCCTCTTTTGTCCTCTAAAATATTGCAAAAACTGAAGGTAACTGCTTCAAACGTGTAAAATCCACTGGTAGTGGATCGTACTGTGTGACACCTAAACGCATTGAAAATTGAAAACTGGGTAGAAACCACTAGCAGTGGGAAAATCCATGGCCAGTGGGTTTTTTGGCAGGGAGTTTCACTGCTAGTGGGAAATCCCACTAGTAGTGGGTTTTTCTGATTCAAGTTTCCCCTTCATCCAGTGTATTCAATGGCCAGTGGGAAATTCCACTGGTAGTGGTTTTCTCTGATCTTTGACAAACATGCATTTTATAGGTGTTTTGGGTTTTGAAATGCTTTCTTTTGGTACATCCTTCTTTAAGTGTTGGAGTGGCTTCAATCTTGAGTCTTCTACAAGCTTGAACTCTTCCTATTTTCATCATTCCATTCAAAGTCTTCTAATTCTTTTTGCTAATAGGCTTATCTCATTAAGGTTCCTGCAAAATACAACTACCCAAGTAGCATGTGCGGAAAAAAAGAATAACCATGGAAATTAGGGAAAAAATAAGATGAAATAAACTAAAACTAAGACTACATGGACCCTAAAACTAATGCAACCTAAACACTTATCAAACTTCCATCAACCAATCCTCTTTCTTACCCAATGAAGAAAACGAAAATAGAGAGGGAGGATGGGCACACCACCACTTAGGGTTTTAGAGAGGAAGAGGAAGAGAATGGGGATGAAGAAAGGAGAGAGCAAAAGACTCTTCTTTTGGAGGCAGAGAGTGAACGTGAAATAAGAGTGAAGAGTGAGGTTTTTGTTTTAAAAATTTAACCCTTCATTAAAACTTCTCCGTTTTATAACAAACACGATCACCATTCGGGCTCAATACTTTATCCAAAAATTATTCCGAATATATATTTGGACTCACAATAATATTCTTAACAGCCCTAACCAACAGTACTTCAATTAGAGATATTTGGTCCTACACCCATATTTTAATCGAGTACAATTTCAGTACATTAAGCCTCATTAATTTATGAATACCCATAATAAGTCCCAATTTAATTATTTCTAAATTTTTTGGGACATGAATCAATTTATATATAGTTATTTACTATTTATTCCTCTCAATTAATCATTTTTATAAATTTTGGGATGTTACAACAACACCGTCTAAAAACCATGACAAGTTGATGCCCAAAAGCTTTCCACATCAGCCCTTCATGCAACAAGAGCCAATCACCTTTTACCATCCATGGGACATTTGCCTAGCCCTGAAAACTCCTTCCTCCATACATCACCACCTCACGCCACTTGTATAGAGAGGTGTCATCCTCTAATTATCTCAGCTCACTAAACCTCATTCCTTGTCAAGCAAGCTAAAATCTCATGCAAAATTTAACTAAGTCACCAAATCTCACTTAACTCTTTTCTCACCTTACCTATTCCACTATCTCTTGGTACCAATGCAGTAGCCACCATTCTTCTTTTCTTTCTCTCTATTCCAGCAACAATTTTCCCTCTTCATAACCGTCCTCCGCCCACCATAACTCCCCCTTCTCTTAGCAGCACCATTTAGACCACCATACCTCAAAATTTCAATTTCTTAACTCACTTCTCCTTACCAACTTGAGAAGGCTCTCTTGCCTCCAATCACCTACTACTTCATTTCTACCTCCTAAAATCTATAATCTTGCAGTTGTCCTCCTCCTACCCTAGCCATTCTTGATCATGAACTCCACTAGCAAGGACAAGGCAAGATTTTGCAATTTTGGTAATTAACCTTGCCCATTATTTTCTCCTTGTTAAAATCAGCTTGTATCTATAAATTTTATGACAATTTTCCTCTATCTTTAGAGGCAAAAATTGTGACCCCCTTCTTGTTGGTTGGTTGCATGTGTTGTTTTTCTTAAAATCGGGAACCGTAGGCGATGATCAACGACTAGGGATGGAAATAGGTCAGGCTAGGCCGGGCTTTGAAAGGCCTGATGTCACATCTCGATTTTTTGGACCCGAATCCCGATGTAATCAAGATAATTAAATAATAAAAATGCGAGTAAATTTTTCGCGTTTAAAATAATTTCAAAACACCTCAACAATTACATCAAAACTCAAACCACAGAAGACTGAAGAGTGAGATTTGATAATTTATAACTGGATCGCAAGATGAATCACCCATAATTGTATACAAAAATAATAGAGTTTACAGCGAAAGAAGAATATGTATATAGGACACACGCCTAGTCCATATATGAAAATATGAGAAAAGGCTAGGCAAAGCATGCAAAGATACAACACAAGCCTATTAGGCCACAATCAATCTTACACGTAAGTAATAAACATGCATTGCCTTAAATATATTTATAGATACATCTATATGGTCATGCAACCTACATCTCCAATATCCACATTCCATAATTGACCACATACAATTCGACCTCTAAGTCATGTATCATCAACACTTATATATACCCACAATGGGCCACAAATCCAACATCATTTTATTCATCAAATGGGTATGAATTCAAATACCCCAACTATCGATACATCATCCACTTATATTCCCATTTACATTACATCCACCAACATCAATAGTTATCAACATCACTATATACATTTTATTCACAATGAAATAATTTACAACTGCTGTCGGCCAAGGTATTCCATTGCCACTATTTACCTTCCCAAAAGCTCTACTTTAAAATCACCATCTCATCCCATGATATTCCTGTATCAGTACTAAAAATGGACAACATGGGAGAGTGAGTTATACATTTTAAATGACGAATATGAATACAATTGAGATTATGTACATATGCATATCAACATCATGTATGCTTTGCTGAAATCAACAATAATCATCATAATTGCTCATTTCACCAATATATACATATAACATTGTTAGTCCTTAAATTTTCAATAAAAGCTTGAATAAAAATTTCATAAAAATTATAAAAATTAGTTTAATTTGTTAGAAAATTAGGATTTAAATTCAATAAATGGATGTTGTTGGAAATAATCTGCCCTTGATCAATTTTCTCTAGTTTTACAGTGAAAAAGTTAAGAAATCAAGAGAAAATTACACTGGAGGAGCTGACGCGTAGCCTCACCCCACGCGTAGCATCAACAGCTATTTTTGATGCTGACGCTACGCATCACAGCCACGCGTAGCGTCAGTGCTGCGTGGTCTCCACCTCCACTTTGACCAACCACTCCACTTGGACCCAATAATGGGCACTCCACTCAGCCACAAGGGCCATCCCACTCACCATGAAAGGCCAAAAATCGGTGGAGACATGTCCATATGGCCAAGCATGATCAAATTTAATAATTTGAAGTGGCCATTATCAAGTGTTTAATGGAGGCTGAGACAGGGGTGTGACGCGTAGCGTCACAGGGACGGGTAGCGTCAGCACCCTTGCTCAGCCCTATAAATAGGGTCATCCAACACCATTCAAATCACCCCATCCCATCCCATTCCATAGCATTTCTTTTCTCTCTTGTGCTCGACTTTGAGTACTTCTTTTGTGAGTTGTAGTTCTAGAATAGTTTTCTAGATACTTGAGTGAGTTTCGGTGTATTGTGATCATTGTATCGTGAAGTTCCCATCGTCTTCGTAATGTCAAAATCTGTAAGTGTTGTTTCTACTTTCACCATGTGTAACTAATTTGTTTATGTTGGAATTGGTGAACTAATCTATTGAGTATAATGTTATGAATTCGACCTCTGCATGTTTATGATTCAAGTCCATGTTAGTATTTTAACCTTTTATTAATATGAACGTCAAACGGGAGAATGATTTTCATGTGTATTGAAAATTGTTTTATTAGTATGAATGTCAAATGGGAGAATGATTGTTCATGCCGTATTGAAACTTGTTTTGACAAAAGTAAAAAGTTGGAATACCCTTGGTATCTCAATTCTATAGGGGTTGTTAACCATTGTTGCCATAAGGCCAGGTCTTAATGCAAGTTTTTACTGAGAAAGCTCACGAGGGATCGGACTTTACGGTGAATTCTTAGAATTTATATCACGAGGGATCGGTTATAATGATTTTAAGCTGCAATGACATGAAACTTGATGATTAAATATGTATGTCTTGAGTTCCTCATTGTTATTCTAGATTAGGGATCCAATTTCCAACATAATTTGTTTATCTGTGTTTATCTCAAGTATCTTACCTATTCTAGATTGCAACTCATTTTTTTTTAGATAGATTTTATTTTATTTTATCTTATGAACCACTCAATCATGCTATCCTGTGAATATTGTATAAATTGTATATAAATTATTCTTTTGTTTATAACTTCCTTCCCATTTACCATAGTAAATAGAAAATTACTGTTATTATTGGACTTTCAATCCCAGTGGAACGATATCTAAATTTTGAAAACTACAAACGATTGGTGCGCTTGCTAATTAACAAACCCGGTGGTGGAAAAGAACTGTTGAGATGCTATCGCCGGGTTAACAAGTTTTCTGGCGCCGTCGCCGGGGATTGAATTGTTTCAGTAAAATAGTAAAATTTTAATTACCGTGGTAAATATTTGTTTTTACCTTAGTTAATTTTTTTTATTTTATTATTTATTTCTTATCATTATTACACTAACTTTCTTTGTCTAGTTTGTGTATGCAAACTCGATCTACCGCAGGTAAAATTTATTTTGATCCTGAGATAGAAAAGTTTGTAAAGAAAATCAAGTCTCTGAAATCTAAAACACAAACTAATTCTTCTTCTACTTCGAAAATTTTTGAAAATTCAAATATGGCTGCTAAAAGGAGAACATTGGGACAGTTTGCTGCTATTAATGGTCCACCCCGAGTTTCGGGAATGTTTCAAGGACCAGTTTTACCAGTGGAAATTAAACCTGCCACTTTAAACATTATTCAAAACAACCAATTTGCTGGTTTAAATCATGAAGAACCATATGAACATTTAACTGTTTTTTATGAGTTATGCAGCACAATTGGTTTTGAACCCAATCAAGAAGAGTCTGTTTACATGAGACTTTTTCCTTTTTCATTGATTGGTAAAGCAAAAGAATGGTTTAAATCTTGTCCACCGGGTAGTTTTGCAAACTGGTCCGATGTTGAAAGAAAATTTTTGGAAAGATTTTATTCTCCTTCAAAATATTTTGAAGCAATGACAGTCATACATTCTTTTTCTCAAAATAATGATGAATCACTAGGAGAGACATGGGAACGATTCAAGGCACTTTTGAGAAAGTGTCCAAACCACAACCTGAATGATGCCGAAAAGGTAAGAATCGTTTACCATGGTCTATTGCCTCAGTTCAAGATGATGTTAGATGCTTGTGCAGGTGGTTCTTTAATGAACAAGACTGTGGAGGAAGCCATAGAAATATTGGAATCAATGACTATCAGTGACCGTCAAGCTAAACCAGAAAGAGGTAATAGACAAGGTATACTTGAACAAGGAGTAAATGATACAGTGTTAATTCAACAAAAATTGTTGATGCAACAAGTTGAGGCAATGAGTAAACAACTTGGAAAACTTCAAGTTACCCATGTGCCACAACAACTCCCTGCTCAATTACAACAATGTGAGTATTATATGGGCGAACAACCATGTGGTTACTGTGTTCTTGACAAAAATGAACAAGAACAAGCTAATTCCTTGATTCATCAAAGGTTACCTACAGGTAATTCTCTAAATCCTCTTGTAAATTCTTTTTCTAACAATTACCTGCAGGGAAGGCAAAACCAAAACTATGGTTGGAAACAAAATGCTGGACCCTTCAACAATCAAGGAGATTATAATGCTAGATTGACAAAAGCTGAAGAAAGTATTCAACAATTGATGCAATACATGGAGACAATTAATGTTGCACGTAAAGCATCAGATCAACAGTTAAGTCAGCTAGTAAAAGAAGTAGCCGACATCAAAGAATTCAAAGCGAAAGAACAATGTAAAGCTATTTTTACAAGAAGTGGTAAAACTGTAAGTATAAATCATGAAAAAGAAAAAGAAGAAGAGAATGAAAAAGAAGAAAAGAAAGAAAAAATTGAAAAAAATCAAAAAAATCAGTATCCTGGACAGACACCTCCTGTCCAGGATTTACCTTATCCTCATCCACCATCAAGAAAAGATAAAGAGAAGGAATACAAGAGATTCCTTGAAATCTTTAAGCAGTTACACATAAACATCCCTTTTTCTGAGGCATTAGAACAGATGCCTATATATACTAAGTTTATGAAAGAACTGCTTACAAAGAAAAGGAAGTATGACGAAGAGATCGTAGAACTTGAAGCAAGTTGCAGTGCTATTTTACAATACAAGATGCCAGAAAAATCCAAAGATCCTGGTAAATTCACTATTCCTGTCTCTATTGGTGGAGTAAATATCGGTAAGGCTTTATTAGATTTAGGGGGTAGCATCAATCTAATGCCCCTAAGTATGATGAAGCGTATTGGTGATCTTGATCCACAGCAGACAAGGATGACTCTGTAATTAGCTGATAAATCCATCAAGAGACCTTATGGGATTGTAGAAGATGTGCTTGTAAAGGTTGACAAATTCTACTTTCCTGTGGATTTTGTGATCTTAGACACGGAAGAAGATGCTGATGTTCCTCTAATTCTTGGAAGACCATTCATGAAAACTGCTCGAGTACTGATCGATGTGGACAATGGGAAGCTAGCAGTAAGAGTGCATGATGAGGAAGTAAATTTTGATGTCTTCAAGGCAATGAAACATCCTAATTCAAAGCAAGATTGTTTCAAAGTGGACATCCTTGATGAAACTTATCTTTCCTTATCAAAAGGTATTGTTATTTCTGACCCATTAAATAAGTTATTGACTAACTTTGTTGAATTTTTGAATGAAGAAGAGGAAAAACAGATTGAAAGATATCTTGAAGAATTTGATCAAGGGAAAGAAATTTCCTTTGAATCAAGAAAGATTGAAGAAATTCAAGAATCACCTACTGAAGAAATCCAGAAACCTGAATTAAAAGTGTTACCTTCCAATCTGAAATACATCTTTTTGAAAGAAGGTAATTTAAAACTAGTTATCATTAGTAATCTGTTGAGTGAAACAGAGGAAGAAAAACTAGTGGAAGTATTAAAGAGGAATCAAAAAGCAATTGGGTGGACACTTGAAGATTTGAAAGGTATAAGTCCATCATACTGCTTGCACAAAATCTTGTTGGAAGATAATTTCAAACCTATTGCTCAACCTCAAAGACGCCTCAATCCAACTTTGAAAGAAGTAACCCAAAAGGAGGTTCTGAAATTGCTGAAAGCAGGTATTATCTATCCTATTTCTGATAGTACATGGGTAAGTCCTGTTCAAGTTGTTCCAAAAAAAGGTGGTATGACAGTAATTGTTAATGAAAAAAATGAACTAATTCCTACAAGAACTGTCACCAGTTGGAGAATGTGCATTGATTATAGAAAATTAAATCAAGCCACAAGAAAAGATCATTTTCCATTACCTTTTATGGATCAAATGCTTGAAAGATTATCTGGACAAGAATATTACTGCTTTCTCGATGGTTATTCTGGATATAATCAAATTGTTGTTGACCCTCTTGATCAGGAGAAAACTGCCTTTACATGTCCTTTTGGCATATTTGCTTACAGAAAGATGCCATTTGGATTATGTAACGCACCTGCTACTTTTCAAAGATGTATGTTTGCTATTTTTGCAGATTTAATTGAAAAGAGCATTGAAATTTTCATGGATGACTTCTCAGTTTTTGGGAATTCATTTGAAACATGTCTATCCAACCTAGACACCATACTGAAGCGGTGTATTGAGACAAATTTGGTGCTTAATTGGGAGAAATGTCACTTCATGGTGAAAGAAGGAATTGTACTTGGTCATAAAATTTCTTCTAGAGGCATTGAAGTTGACCAAGCTAAAATAGAGGTAATTTCTAAACTCCCACCTCCTGTAAATGTAAAAGGTATTAGAAGCTTTTTAGGACATGCTAGATTCTATAGAAGGTTTATTCAAGATTTTTCAAAAATTGCAAAACCCTTGTCAAACCTTCTAAATAAAGATGTTGAATTCAAATTTGATGAAGCATGTCTTAAAGCTTTTAATTCCTTGAAAGAAAAATTGGTTACTACTCCTGTAATTGTTGCTCCTAATTGGAATCTACCCTTTGAACTTATGTGCGATGCAAGTGATTATGCTGTTGGAGCAGTTTTAGGTCAAAGATATGAGAAAATTTTTAAAGTCATACATTATGCTAGTAAATCTTGAATGAAAATCAAATAAATTATGCAACTACTGAAAAAGAATTACTAGCTATAGTGTATGCTTTAGAAAAATTTCGATCTTACTTGATTGGCTCATAAATAATCATTTTTACTGATCATGCTGTAATCAAGTATCTTTTAACTAAACCTGATTCAAAACCTCGGTTAATCAGATGGATTTTGCTCCTTCAAGAATATGATCTTGAAATCAAAGATCAAAAGGGTAGTGAAAATATGGTAGCTGACCATCTTTCTAGATTAATGAATAATGAGGTTACTGTCAAAGAAAAAGAAATTTTGGAAGAATTTCCAGATGAAAAACTTTTCAAAATAACACAACGGCCATGGTTTGCTGACATGGCCAATTTCAAAGCAGCAGGAGTTCTTCCAAATGATTTGACTTGGCAACAAAGAAAGAAATTTTTTAGAGATGCAAGATATTTTGTTTGGGATGACCCTCATTTATTCAAAATTGGAGCGGATAATTTGTTACGACGTTGTGTGCCTGACTGGGAAGTAAGAGATGTGTTGTGGCATTGTCATAAATCACCATACGGAGGACACTTTAATGATGAAAGAACATCTGCAAAAGTTCTCCAATCAGGTTTATACTGGCCCTCTCTTTTTAAAGATGCTCACTTGTTTGTTCAATCTTGTGATAACTGCCAAAGAACAGGTAATGTTGGAAGAAGGCAAGAAATGCCTCTCACAAATATACAAGAAGTTGAGGTATTTGATTGTTGGGGAATTGACTTCATGGGACCTTTTCCTAACTCATACTCAAATCAATACATTCTTTTGGCAGTAGATTATGTTTCAAAGTGGGTGGAAGCAATTTCTACCCCTAATGCTGACACTAAAACTGTTGTGAATTTCTAGAAGAAAAATATTTTTTGTAGATTTGGGACACCAAGAACTTTAATCAGTGATGGTGGTTCACACTTTTGTAATAAAATTCTTCAGAAAGTATTACAACATTATGGAGTAAAGCATAAGGTAGCCACAGCATATCATCCACAAACCAATGGGCAAGCAGAGATTTCAAATCGTGAAGTGAAAAGGATTCTGGAAAAAACTGTGTCATCTTCTAGAAAGGATTGGTCATAAAAACTTGATGATGCACTCTGGGCATACAGAACTGCATTTAAAACACCAATTGGTCTTTCACCTTTCCAGATGGTTTATGGAAAATCATGTCACCTTCCAGTTGAAATGGAACATAAAGCATATTGGGCTTTAAAATTCCTCAATTTTGATCAAAATGTAGTAGCAGACAAACAAAAGTTACAGCTACTTGAGTTAGAGGAAATGAGGAACAATCCCTATGAATCATCTAGATGCTACAAAAGTAAGGTGAAGGCTTACCATGATAAAAAGTTAAAGAAAAGACACTTCACACCAGGTCAGCAAGTTTTATTGTTCAACTCAAGATTAAAATTGTTTCCTGGAAAATTGAAATCAAAATGGTCAGGCCCGTTCTTGATTAAAGAAGTCAAACCATACGGAGCAGTGGAAATTGAAGATCCAACTTCCAAAAGAAGTTGGATGGTAAATGGGCAAAGGTTGAAACTATATTTGGGTGATGAAATTAACAAAATTACCACCAGTTATCTTTTAACTGACCCTTGAAATGCAGGAATGTCAGGCTGGAGACATTAAACCTAGCACTCAATGGGAGGCAACCCATTTTGTTATTTGTTTTTTTAAAATTTAAAAAAAAATAAAAAAAATAAAAAAAATAAAAAAAAATTTCTTTTAATAAATCAAATTTTTGTTAGTAAGTTAATTTATACACTTAGAGTTTTTACACAATAAAACTTAAATTTGTAAAATCAATTATCGATTTTTTTTATATAACTTAGGAATTTTGATAAATTTAATTACAATAAGTTTATTAACCATCAAGCAAATTTCAATAACCCGGTGAGTAGAGAGATATTTTTTTAAACACTTGAGGGTTTAATCGACATATTTTCAATTCGAATTGATTTTGCTTTAATCTCTGATTTGTGTTGTTGTACAGAGAATTCGAGAAAATGATCAAGGCATATTTATTGGTGAAACGAAACCTTGGGCCAAACAGCTTACCTTGGTAAAAAGTATTTTATCCTTTTCAAAGCCAATTTGAGCCTAAAATAAAATTCTTTGGTACCCTTAAAACCTAAATTTGTTTTAACCATTCCCTATACTTGATTGATTAAAAGAGCAGTTGAAATAAATGAAAAATATTTTGAGTGTTCTCACAAAAATGGGGAGTGAAAATAAGCAACTTGATTCTTTTCAAAAGGAAAGTATGAAAAAGAAAAAAATCAAAAATAGTGAAAAGAATCAAGTTGGGGGTATTTATTTTTCATCAATGAAAGAAAATGAGAAGTTTGGGTCAAAAAAAAGCCTAAGAATTATAAAATGCTCTTTTATGATTTCAGGTTTTTGAATTCCAAGAAAAACCATTACTTCTTGAAATCTAAGCCTCATTACAACCCGTGAAAAGACCTTGTGATTTTCGAATTAACTCGGTATAAATAACCATTGATTAGATGACAAACAAAGTTAAATTCGTTTGATTTTATGATTGATTGAGTGAAATAGGTTACCAATTGCATAGAGATAAACACTTGTGAGGTAAGCCTGAAATTCTGCTTGATTGTTAATAGAATATTGAACACAATTTTATCATTAGACCTTTGTTATATTTGATATCAATTCTTGATTATTACAAATTAGTTAAATTGTGTAATTATTTTTTGTGGTAAATTTTCGGACTAACTTAAAAATTTGATTCCAAATTTTTATTTTTTTTCTTATTTTTCTCTTGCTCGAGGACGAGCAATGTCTCAAGTTGGGGGTATTTGTTAGTCCTCAAATTTTCAATAAAAGCTTGAATAAAAATTTCATAAAAATTATAAAAATTAGTTTAATTTGTTAGAAAATTAGGATTTAAATTCAATAAGTGGATGTTGTTGGAAATAATCTACCCTTGATCAATTGTCTCTAGTTTTGCAGTAAAAAAGTTAAGAAATCAAGAGAAAATTACACTAGAGGAGCTGACGCGTAGCCTCACCCCACGCGTAGCATCAACAGCTATTTTTGATGCTGACGCTACGCATCACAGCCACGCGTAGCGTCAGTGCTGCGTGGTCTCCACCTCCACTTTGACCAACCACTCCACTTGGACCCAATAATGGGCACTCCACTCAGCCACAAGGGCCATCCCCCTCACCATGAAAGGCCAAAAATCGGTGGAGACATGTCCATATGGCCAAGCATGACCAAATTTAATAATTTGAAGTGGCCATTATCAAGTGTTTAATGGAGGCTGAGTCAGGGGTGTGACGCGTAGCGTCACAGGGACGCGTAGCGTCAGCACCCTTGCTCAGCCCTATAAATAGGGTCATCCAACACCATTCAAATCATCCCATCCCATCCCATTCCATAGCATTTCTTTTCTCTCTTGTGCTCGACTTTGAGTACTTCTTTTGTGAGTTGTAGTTCTAGAATAGTTTTCTAGATACTTGAGTGAGTTTCGGTGTATTGTGATCATTGTATCGTGAAGTTCCCATCGTCTTCGTAATGTCAAAATCTGTAAGTGTTGTTTCTACTTTCACCATGTGTAACTAATTTGTTTATGTTGGAATTGGTGAACTAATCTATTGAGTATAATGTTGTGAATTCGACCTCTGAATGTTTATGATTCAAGTCCATGTTAGTATTTTAACCTTTTATTAATATGAACGTCAAACGGGAGAATGATTTTCATGTGTATTGAAACTTGTTTTATTAGTATGAATGTCAAACAGGAGAATGATTGTTCATGCCGTATTGAAACTTGTTTTGACAAAAGTAAAAAGTTGGAATACCCTTGGTATCTCAATTCTATAGGGGTTGTTAACCATTGTTGCCATAAGGCCAGGTCTTAATGCAAGTTTTTACTGAGAAAGCTCACGAGGGATCAGACTTTACGGTGAATTCTTAGAATTTATATCACGAGGGATCGGTTATAATGATTTTAAGCTGCAATGACATGAAACTTAATGATTAAATATGCATGTCTTGAGTTCCTCATTGTTATTCTAGATTAGGGATCCAATTTCCAACATAATTTGTTTATCTGTGTTTATCTCAAGTATCTTACCTATTCTAGATTGCAACTCGTTTTTTTTTAGATAGATTTTATTTTCTTTTATCTTATGAACCACTCAATCATGCTATCCTGTGAATATTGTATAAATTGTATATAAATTATTCTTTTGTTTATAACTTCCTTCCCATTTACCATAGTAAATAGAAAATTACTGTTATTATTGGACTTTCAATCCCAGTGGAACGATATCTAAATTTTGAAAACTACAAACGATTGGTGCGCTTGCCAATTAACAAACCCGGTGGTGGAAAAGAACTGTTGAGATGCTATCGCCGGGTTAACAAACATATTCATCAATCATTTCATAGCAAAGCAAACACATATGAACATCTTTTCTCAATGCCACAATGGGCCAACATTATTGTCAACAACCATAGACAAGCAAGCCCTTCATCATATTGGGACATCACATACAATATCATCATATTCAATATCTTTTTGTTGTATTCATATTTTACATGTTGTCTTTTTAGGTAATCTTTTACCCATCTCAACCATCATCATATCTTAATCTTAATCACCATCATATCACAATCTCAACCATGTCATAAATCATCACCTTTTGGTATATCTCCTTGCTATATACAAATGCTCCTAGGCTAATGCATATGCATAATGGAATTATCAACAACAAATGCGGATCCGACTGTGGGAATAAAAACCAAATCGTGGGTCAAGCATGATCGCATAACATGCACCTACTACAGTAGTATAATGTGTACAAATATCTCGTAATGCATGCATAATCACCAATTTAACTGGTACCAAACCGCATCGCCCATTTTGCAACACCGGTCATTTTCACCATAACCACGGTGAACAACATAATCAACAACATAAGGTGTTGCGGGCCAACCATGACTCATATCATGGCAGTTGTGATCCAAAGGACCACTAGGGACACCTGTTCCTCATGAGCCACCCCCACAAGGGTCAACCACATGCAACTCCCCGTAGCTTAGCATAGGCAGCTTCGTGACTTACACACCGAGTCATAGGGGAACAACAAGAATGCTCGTGCACAAAGCTGCCCTCCCACTGGGCCAACCGGGGGAATCCCCTAATATTCCTTATCGGAAGTATATGATATGTCATGGATGCAATGCAATGCAAATCAAGTGCATTCTCACACTATGCATCCTATCATGCCACTCATCAATCATCATCATCAACACCAACACCACCATACAATCTTTAGTGGATTTTATCATTGTTGGTTTTAGCCATTGTTCCAAGTTTTAAGTGTGGCATTTTATTTTAACATATTTTATATCATACATACAAGTCAATACTTGTAACAATCACAATAGCATCACAAACATCAACAACATTAATCAATCTTTCATCAACATCACCACATAATTTCTTAGTGGATCTTTCATCCCATTGATCATTACCATTGTTTTATAATTTAGTGTAGCACTCACAACATTTCATTATTATAATTTTAAACCACACATACAAGGTCACACTTGTATCAATCACAATGGCATTCAACAATTATCAATAATAACAATCATTCTTTATTCAAGGAAATGATCAACAACATCATCCATCATCATTCATTATTGATATTATCTCCGATTTATCGATTTACCACCACACATTGCCATACAATTGTCCCCTCATTAGTTTCATCATCATATAGGGTGTTTTATACAACAACATCATTAAACTTCTCATTAATAATCATCATGATATATCATTAATGGTGGAACACACATATGTTTTCACAACATGGCATAGGCATACACATACTTGCCAATAATCCAATTCAATATCAAACATCACCAAGAACACACCCCAATCATACACCCTTTATGCAATCACATGTTATTTTGTGATGAAACAAAGTTTGAATAATAACAAGCTCAATTTTATTTCAACATCAAGGTATATGAGGGACATAACATTATCATCATGAATCAATTGCTAAATTATGTTTAAAATATGTGTAACCGAATGCATTAAACATACCATGGCTCAACAAAACCAAACAGCCTCAAAACTTATGAAAATTTGTCAATAACAGGTCATGAATCGATTTAGGTAACCCCTTGAATCGATTCATGCGTTCCAAGACCCAAAAACATTAAAACAGAGGCTTGTGAATCGATTCATGGACTATATGAATTGATTCACACGAATTGAAATACATTCCCACACAAACGGCAAGCTCTGAATCGATTCAGGCAAATGTATGATTCGATTCATGCCCCTGGAAGTCATTTATTTTTGAAATAGAATGTCATGAATCGATTCAAAGAGCCTTCTAAATTGATTCAAGATGTTCAAAAATTCCCCCTGCATCAATTTTATAAATTTGACAGCAACCAAAGCTAAAATCATTCCATCATAGATCATACAACAACAATTAATTGCTTATATCATTCCCATCAAAAGGGCTCTAAACATTCATCACCATCTCATATATATGAAATTCCCAAACATTCTACAAATTGTCAAGCCTTTCATCCATCATACTATCAATCATTTCATCATTCACAATAGTCATGACAAGGCAATCATGAGTATATTCATATACATTAACCATCAATCATTCACTCATGCAATTGAAATGTAAACTTCTCTTCTACCTCGAGAGAAGAATCATAACTTGAATGTTCCAATCATTCCGTACTATCATCTGGAACACAATCTACATAACACACATATATGCATTCATTCAATCATAAGCCATCACAAGGCTTTCATCATAATTCTAATAAATTGTTAACATCATATAGGGCTTGTATCAAGTCCTAGACTTGCCTAAACACCAATTCACACCATTATGTTAGGTTTCGGGAATTCTTTTCCCAAAACCAAGACCTTCCAAGTTTTAAAGGGCTAACCAAAACCCAAAACCAATAATACCATGTCCCTTATCCATAATGCATTCCAATATCTCATAAATCATCCAATTTCAACATAAGCCTTTAAGTTCCTTTTAAACCATAATCAATCAACAATTTCAAGTGGCATATATCAAGGCCTAAGTCCTAATCAACTCAAAATTTCCATTTTATTAATCCATCACTTATGGTCATCTACCATTATGATCATCATTATAATTAACACCCAACAATGAACATCATATATTCATCCTCAAAATCAATTCCTCTAATCATATATATACTCATATACATATATCTCTCAAACCTCAAGATTAGAACCTCATTGAAATCCAATTACCTCAATAATCATAACCAATCATTCCAATCATCTCTTCTACACATCAAAATCATTCTCATGATAACCAAATTATCAATTTCACTATCTATGTCAAAGCCCCAAAATTATCAATTCTTAAGGGTCTTTCATAAAATTACCAATTATCAATCACAACAATACTCATGCATCATCATAAGATTAATATCATCATCAAAGTGCCAATCAATTGTAAACAGCACACAATGATCCCAATGGTCATCTAACCTATGCTTTGGGTTTCATATCAATATATCATCATTCGAATAACATCAATTTAGCTCATAATTTCACCAACATCTATAATCAATTCCAATACTTTAAAAAATCATTTTTCTTATATAGAATCATTCTAAAGGAACCATAATCATTAACCTTATCAATTTGGCCAAAACCCCCAAATTTCCAACACTTAGGATTTTCTCTAAAATTTCCCAACAATAATCAACTTCCACCAATTTTATTAAATCCATATGAATACCATAACCTTCCTCATCATATAGCATCAAGCCATATTCAAGGACCATATTTCCATAATCAAAATTTACATCTCAAGCCATTCAAGCCTAGGGTTTCTCTTTCCCATTAACCCAATGTCAATATTCCAAGCTTAAGAATCATAAAAACCATAAATAAAACAAGGTGGGTTTAAAACCTTACCTCTATTCCATGCTTAAAGGGGAACACGAAAATAAGGAAGAGGAGAAGGGAGATACTTCAATATTAGCCCCAAAGTCCCATTTGTCTTAGAATTAACTTTTGGCAAGAAATGGAAGTGGTGTAGGTGGTGGACGTTTTTCCATGGAGGAATGAAGAAAAAGAGGAAAAATATGAAGAAGAAGGGAGAAAAGGAGAGTGCCAACGGTTTGGAGGAGGACAGAGGAAAAGATGACCAAAATTGGTCATTAACCTTTGGACAAAAGGGTGTATTACTTTTACTTTTTCCAATGGGTAATAATTCTCATTATCCAATAGGCAAAAGTGAGTATGGAGAGAGAGGAAAAGTGAACGGTGGAAATGAAAGGAGAAATGGGATTTTTGGTTTTCTTTTAATTCCATTTGACTTATATATTCCCCGTTTAATAACATACGTCGTGTCCAAATAAATATCTCCTCAACACCAAAATTATTTCACTATAACCATAATAATTTTCTAAGTATTCTAGACCCATCAATTATTCAAGTTGACCAAGTGGATCCTACACCATTCGTTAAATCATACAATTCCGGTAAATCTTAATTTACCGATAATTCACCTCTAGTATCTAGTTAATTTTCCTACACGTATTGGACCACAAATAATCAATTATCATTATCCAATAATTTTATTTTCTTCAAAATTTGGGATGTTAAACCTGAGCCTAGCCTATTAGCATGTCATAGGCTTTTTCTTAAGGCCTGATCTGGCTTGTTTGAAGGCCCGGCCCGTTTAAAAGTTTGTTTAAATATCTGTTTATAGTGAGACTTTTAAAAAGCCAAAACCAACCTAAAAAAATTATGTTCCATTCCCTCCTAATTTTTTTAATTGTAAACTTGTAATATTAATTTATATTATATAAATGTAAATATGTAATATATATATATATATTACTTTATGTTATAAATATATTAAATATATAACTAATTAACAATTAATATAATTAAATAGGTCAACCTATTGGGCTTCAAAGGCTATTTAGAAAGCCTATGGCTAGCCTGTTTAGTTAAAAAGGCCTTTTTAAAAACCTAAGTCTGACCTATGTAGGCTTTAAACGAGCCGAGCCATAGGCCCCGACGGATGGCCTAGCCTATTTCCATTCCTATCAACGACGAACGGTGAAGAGTTTGAAGTAAACGGAGAAATTTAGTAAATAGTCTTTTACTTTGAACCAATGCATGGTTGTTTTATGACTCTTCATTTGCTGTCCATGACCCTTAATAGCTTACAAATTTCATGCATGTTAGTTCTAATAACCCGGAAGCTATCGGTAAACATTTTGGAGTGTTCGATAAATTTTCAATGAGTTCGCCATTTTCTTCCTCCGGGAAACGGCTTTCTGGCAAGGTAAGGGGAGACTCACCTCATTTAATCTTGTTTTTAATAGTTCCATAATATTGCTCTTAAACTTGGGAGCCTCCATTTTAAACTTTGCCACGACCTAACAGTTAGATTTCAAGTTACGTAAATTTTTTACAGCGATAATTAACTTTAATGGAATATGTCGATAAAAAGTATTTTAATAAACTTTATTAAGCGTATCTCGATAATTGCATACTCAGAAGAAAACTTCATCACGGTCGATGTTAGAACAAAGAACTTAGAAAGTTTAGCGTTAAGCGGGCTCGGTTGATTCGATATGGATGTATTATTATATTTTAAATTTTATGGTGTTATTATGTAATTTATAATTTGTTTCCGGTAAGCCCCGTTATTAGGAATTAATTTATCACTACGCATCGTCGGAAGTATTTTGATGATATCATGTTTTTTGAGAAAACTCACCAACCGAACAGTTACAGCGTCTTATTATACTAAGTTTTAAAAGTGACATTATGTTTAAGTTATTATAGAATTTCATGAGAATTAATCAAATAAATGAGTTGACTTTTAAAAGTGAAAAATTTTACTCAGAAAAGTTTTACTAACAAGTAACAAGGTTTAGGCCCAACAAATTTTATAAACTAAGATAAAGGAATTTTTGAAACATAATAAGATGGATATTAGAATTTAGGAAATTTTGTGACTAATTTTAGTGACCAACTTTAGTAACCAATTGAGGTAAAATATGAAAAGGACTTTAGGAACTTAATGAGGTAGAACTAATTTGAAACAAGATTTTATTAGGGAATGAAATTTTAAGTTTAAGCATTGTAACGGGCTAAGTAAGCTAAATAGAAAAAGAAAAGAAATAAAAAAGGAATTTTAGAATCTAATTCGGAATAAATTATAAAGAAAGGACTTTACTAAATTAAGATAAGAGAAAGGTTCCTAAAAGAAATAAATGAGATCTTTAGGAGTCCAAATAAAGAAATAGGTGTTAGGAGTTATAAATTTTAGTAATCAATAAAACATGTGAAAAAGGAACTTAGGAAATATTTATGTGTTACATGGCAAGTATAATTAATTAAGCAAGAATGATTTTAGGGCATGTTATATAAGAAATAAATATTTAAGTTATAGAACAGTAATTGCTAATAAGGATAAAAGATATAGGAAGATTTTAGAATTTAAACTTTGAACTAGTAATAAAAGAAGTAGAATGACTTATAAATTAAATATCAATTATTAGTGGCTAAGTAATGTTTGACTAAGTTCATGATATAAAGGTTAGAGTTGCTTCTAGATTTTTAAGCAACCAATTGACATCATAGAGAAAATAAACTCTAGTTGACTAAAAGAATATAACTAAGGACACAAATTAGTCGATATAGTTAGAAATGGTAGAAGTAAAGAAAAAGGTACTAAAAATTAGTAATTGGAAATTTAGAAAGAATATCACTAAATTGATAATTATACATAAAGAATTAGTGACCCTTTTAGTGACCAAGGAAGTAAGTTATTCAATTAATAAAAGCTTAATTGGATCAGTAAAAGAAAATCAACAATGAGACCGCTTGATGATGACTAAGAGTTCATAATTGGACATCGGGAAATTAAATTGAGTAAGGAGATGATCATACATAATTAAGTAAAGAATGCTTAACAAACAAATAATTGAAAGGTACATAAAGAATTAAATCAAGTGATAGTATGCCTTTAATAACGAACTAAATTAAGGAAATACTAATGACGTGAACTAGATAAAGGCAGAAGTATGTAAGAATATAACGTGAGTTCTTATGTCTAGCGGCCTGTATAAATTTAATTTTAGTGACATTAAGACAATGCGATAACTTGTTAAGGTGTAGTAAACATGTATATTATATGGTGTGCCCAATGATTATCATGTGACGATTTCTTAGTACGATAGATATTACTTGGTACTTGTTGATTGGCTGATTATGTAACATGATTAAATACGTGACTGTAAACGATTGTGTACCTGGATGTATGTGTGTTAGTTACATGATGGACATTGTTACGAAGTTCATGATGACTGTGGTATAGTGAATTATATGCTGAATGAATAGAACTTGCATAGTACATTGAATGAATATGTTGAGATGAATAAAGAATGAAAGATAAAAGTGTCTTGGTAGGAATCCTAAGGTGACTGAGTTGTGAAAAAATAATGTGATGAAATTGAGATCAGCTCCGATGTGATGATGGGCGTTGCGGTGCCAATATTACCCTGAGGTTTTATGGATAGTAAGAACTCATTTCATTCCTAATTATCAGATGAGTTGTGTTGTGAATTGAGTGAATACGAAAAGAGTAATGACTAAAGAAAAATATTTAATTGAGGATTTTACAAAACGAATCTGATGTTAGGAACAAAATGAAGTCTCTAAAAAGACCCTACCAATGACTAATGAATTAATGGAAGGAATGTATGTTAGATGCATCATGAGCATATGAATAAGTGTGGACTAGAGCCACAGCGATGGGTATGCTGAAGGATACTGGGGTTCGATCCCTAAGGTTGGATCTTGGGAGTGTAACGGGAGGGGACCCCCAATGGCTCGGTGGTAGCACCCCGATGTCGGGTGAAACCATGCAATCCTGGTGCACTTTGACTCAAGACTAAATATTACTAGGACCGTGGAGAGCCAAGTCCCATTATGATATGATGATATAAGTTGGATCCACGATATTGGGACTACGAATCCATGTATACCCTGTGTTATGATGTAGGGACTTGGTGGGCTCTGGTCGCTCTAGTATGGAAATGTTGTATCTAGCGGCAGCCTGGGCAGGATGGATTCTGATATGATAGGATGATCATGATAGCTAAGAAAAAGATTAGAATAAATGAAATGAATTCATGCATTGTATTATCTTATCTGTGTGATAGAGATTATTATGATTGAATTAGTATTTGTATGTAAATTGATTAGTGGTGAGGGGGAAAGCAGACAGGAATATGTTTAAGGGCGATTTTGATGAGACTGAGTGAGAATAGATGACTTAAAAGAAAAATGAGTAGGACTCCCTCTAACATCCCAAATTTTATAAAAATGATAAATTGAGGAGAATAAATAATAAATAATTGTATATGAGTGGAATTGTGTCCCAAAAATATTGGAATGATAAAATTGAGATTTATGAGAATTATTTATGATTTATTGGGACTTTAAGAGTTAAAATTATACCAGGTTAGAATATGGGTGTCGGATCAAGTATCTCCGATTGAAATGCTGTTGGTCAGGGCTATTAAGGATATTATTGGGAGTCCGAATATATATTCGGAATAATTTTTGGATAATGTATTGAGCCCGAACGGAGATCCTGTTTATTTTAAAACGGGAAGCTTTTAATGAAAAAGGGTGTATTTTAATTCCTTCTCTCCTTCTTTTCTCCATTTCTTCGTTGGCTTCCTCTCCACTTCTACTCCTCCTTCATTTTTCATTTCTTCTTCCTCCTTCACACTCAAAAACCGTGACCACCTCCTTCACTTCCTCACCCACTCAAAATTAATTGGACATCATGGGTTCATGAAGCAAGAATGGGACTTTGGAGAAATGCTTGGCTCATCTCCTTTTCTCTTCATCTCATTTTCATTTTGGAGCTTGAGCTAGGAGAAAGAGGTATGATCTTGAACACCCATGGCTTTAGTTTATGGTCTTGAGCCTATTTAAGTATTGTGATGGGAGATTGGGTGTTGTTTTGATTGAAAATGACTTGAGGAACCAAACCCTAACCCTAGGATTTGGGGGAAATGAGTAATAATGCCATGAAAAATGATTTTTAGTGAAAACCCATGATAATATGTGTGTGGGTGTTGTTAATGATGGAGATTGATGGTTATTGGAAATGATTATTGAGTTTTGAGGAAACCCTAAGTATGATAAATTGGGGGTTTTGGCTAAATAGGTGATTTTCATGTCTTAAGAATGATTTATATGAAGGGAATGAATCTTTAGAATCATTGGGATTGATTAATGAGGTTGATGATATTTTGAACTATATTCATGAGGTTGTGTAAGATGATATATGCTTGTATGTAGGAATGGTGATTTGAGGTGTTGGGTTGAGAATGAGTATGAGATATTGTTAATGTGATAATAACAGTCAAAAACCATTGATAATGGATACTTGAGTTGATGAATAATTAAGTCATGATTATGTTGAATGATAAGATAATGGATAATGTAATGAATATTATGCTTGGAAATGGTGGATTCTTGAGAATGATATATTTCTATATATGTTGATGATAAATGTTTAGTATCCCATTGATAGGGAGTGATGTGTTGTTGATGAATAACCCATGAGGGGTTGAAATATATGTATGTCTTGTGAATTGAGAATTCTATGTGACTTGGATAAATGACATGCTTGGTTTAGCCAAAAAGGGCTTGAAACGCTATTGGAACCTACTTTGATATGGGAAATGAATCATAGGATGAGTCTTGTAGGAGCAAGTCACATTTATATATATGAATATAAGTCCATAGAAAGTTTAGACCAAAACAAGACCATTTGTAATTTGGTATGTCATGTAAAATGCCCAAAATATGCATAAAACTACCCTATAGCTTAGATTTTGATTGAGATGGAATTTAGGCTTGAAACTTTTCCAAACAATTGATATTAGGGTAGGTAAGTTGTATATAAAATTTCATGCAAATTGGAGTTGAATAGCCTAGTCAAAAGGGGTCCCAAAGTTGGCAAAATTATAAGGGTCAAAAAGCTGCAGAAAAGTGGTTGCAGCAGGGAGATCCACGGCCAGTGGGTTTTTCCCACTGCCAGTGGATCGTTCTACCTCAAAATACGCAAAAAGTAGCCATTTTGGGTGGTGGAACCAGTGGACTCCACGGCCAGTGGGAATTTCCCACGGCCAGTGGATTTCCCCACTGTCAGAAATTTCCAACTGCTCTGTTTTCTTTGCTATTTTTGGCCCATTTAGGCATCTTAATGACGTTTTTGGCCTCTAACTTCTTCATAAAAGTTATAGATAATTGTGTTAAGGAGGTGTGAAAATTGGTCTCACATTAATTGGAGTTTTATAACTCTCATTAGGCATGAAATACCAAACCTAGCGCGTTGAAGAATACAAGTTTAAGAGGGTTTTGAACCCAACTTTTTATGGTTATCAAATTGGGACCAATAGGTAATATTTGTGACATGTCCCACTATTTTTAAGACTAAAAGTAAGTTTTCCTCATGTCTTAATGTTGAAATTATTATGGGCTCACTATTGCCCAAAATCCCTTTTAGTATGGAAAAACAAGAGAATTCACTAAGGGTATATGTATGGTTTGTCTTAGAGGTGATTGGGGAATGACTTAAGGCCATGGCAGGCTAAGTATATGTCTATGCTATGTTACGGAATCATGTATGCTTCCCCTCTATTGATATATTATGAATCTTGATGAGAAGTAAATGATGTGGGATATAGTTAGCCTTTAAGATCTAGAGGATCTTGGCTTTGGGAAAGGAATTCCCGAAGCCTAACACAATTGCATAAGTTGACGTTTACCAAGTCTAGGACTTAAGGTTGAGCTTTATAATAAGCTAACAAGTGCTTGGAATTATGATGGTTAATAATCATGTGAATATACTTGCATATGGTATGTAGATCGTATTCCGGATGATGTGAAGGAGCATTCGGAGCATTGGAATCGTTTGGCTCATCCCTTGAGGTAGAAGAGGAGTTAACATTCAAATTACATGAGTAAATTGAATAGTGATTGTTGTATGTGATGGATACTCATGCTTGCCTTGCCATGTATATGTATTGAATTAATTGAAATGGCAAATTGAGAATTATTGAGAATTATTATGATACTTTTATGATGGGTGCAAGTAATTGACTTGCATGTGTGTGAGGCAAATATGATTGTTGATATATATATATATGTAATTTGTAATACTTTGTTGCCACATGTGTGGATTAATATTATGTTTGTTGCTATGCCTCTGATATCCATGTATGGACTACTATGAGTGATGTTTGTGGCCATTGAGTGCCAATTATATGAATGACATGCCTTAAGGGGCTTGTATGTAATTATGTGATTATTGTAATGCCGTTATGGTTGATTGCAAGTGTTGACTTGCGTATATGATGTGAAATATATATATGAAAAATGTTGAGATGGAAATGCCACATTAAAACTTGAAAATAATGACTAAAACCAATAAAGATAAAATCTACTATGGTGTATATGGTGGTGTTGGTGATTATGATGATGGAGATTGATGAGTGCCATTTAGGATGCATAGAGTGAGCTTGCATTTGATTTGAATTGCATTGCATCCATGGCATATCATAGCTGCCGGTGTTGGAATATTAGGGGATTCCCCCGGTTGGCCCAGTGGGAGGGCGGCTCAGTGCACGGGCATTTATGTTGTTCCCCTATGACTCGGTGTGTAAGTCACGAAGCTATCCATAGTTTGGTGACGAGGCACCCTATGTGGCGGGCCCAGTGGGCGGGCGGCTCTATGGTGAGCGAGTTTACCTCGGTGTCCGACGGGACACAGCTCTCTCGATGTGTGTTTGGGAGGGCCCGTAGCACTTGTGGTAGTTGAGGCCACGATATTGATCCGCAAGTCACCGGGTGACTAGTGCTACAGATGGGCGAGAGCGGTTTGGTACCAGTAAAATTATGATGATGTAAGCATGCATAAATTATGATATATGTGTACACATTTTACTACTGCAGTAGGGGCATGGTATGTGATCATGCTTGAACCCACAATTTGGTGTTTATTCCCATAGTCGGATCCGCATTTGTTGTCGATAATTCCATTGTGCATATGCATTAGCCATAAGAGCATTTGCATATAGCATGGAGATATGCCATAATATGATGACAATTGATGATAATTGAGATGATGAGATAGTATTGATGAGAAGGGTAATTTAATATACCGAAAGACCACATAAAAGTAATAAATAATATGAATAAATGAAATGATTTGAATATGACTATATATATATATGTTATGGCCCAATGTTTGAAGGGCGTATTTGTTATAATTGATGATGATGATGTCAGCCCGTGGTGGCTCTGATGAAGGGCCAGAATGGTCCATGTTGACGATGTGATGGCCCATGGTGGTAGTATATGATTGTGTATATGTTGTGCTTGTTTATGATATGAATTGTGATTCATGAGGCTTGTAGGCCTATTATAATAATAAGATGATATATGAATGATGATTTGATGATTTGATAGCAAAGCACACATGACGTTTGTATGCATATACACATGATCATAATGTATATATTATTCGTCATTTTGAATGTTTAACTCACTCTCCCATGTGGTCTCCTTTTTAGCATTGTCATGCAGGTTGCCATGGGATGAGTTCGGATTTAAAGATCAAGCTTTGGTGAAGGTAAATAGTGGTAGAGGAAGTGCCTTGGCCGGCATCATTTATGGATTCTTATGTATTGAATAAATTGTATATGATGATATAGATGATTTAGGGATTTTGAATATGTATGAGACAATCCTTTGAATTGATGGATGATGAATATATATATATATATATATGTAGAATATAAGAGAGGGTTTGATGTGTATTAGAGGGATTGAAATTGAATGATGTTCATTGATGATTGAGATAGTCGGGAGAAGATTCCCGAATGTATATAAATGTATTTATGTATATATATATAGTTATATCTTAGGCATTGCATGCTTATATAATTATGTAAAATGATGATGGTTGTCTATTAGGATATGATGTGCCATTGCGTGCTTTGCTGAGCCTTTTCTCATATCGTCATATATGGGACTAGGCGTGTGCCCGGTATACATATTCTTCCACTGTAAACTCTATTATTTTTGTATACCGTTATGGGCAAATTATCTATCGATCCAGCTTTAGGTTATATAATCTCACTCTTTGGTTTTCTGTGATTTGGGTCTTAGTGTGATCATGGTGGTGTCTTGGAAATGTTTTCAAATGCGAAAAAAAAAATTTATTCAAAATTTTATTAATTATGACGATTACATCGGGATTCGAGTACAGAAAACTAGGGGTGTTATACTCCCAAGGTGAAGGAAACGTTGTATGAAAACCCAATTGGATTGTATGGGAGGGACGTCAATGATGACGACTCTTTGATTATTATGGAAGTGAAGACTTGCCCTTACGCTATTTTTCCAGACTTCAGATTAGACCATACATCACGTAGATTGGCGCAGACTTCACACTGACAGTCAACCAAACTCTTCTTAGACTGAAGATAATCAGGATAGATGGTTTTTCTTTTCTCTTTATGGGAGCCTGTGTGCCCTTTTACTCTTAGTATGTATAGTTTTTGTTATGACCATGTATTATATATGATTATGATGTATATAAGGTATATCTGTTCCACCAAGTTTTCTTATACAAAAAAAACTTCCATATTTTTCTAAAACTCATAACCTCTCAATTGACCAGGATAATCTAGTGGAAGGGATTGTCCTAGTTAACTAAGGGTGTTACATTGGGCCTAGCCTAATTTAGCCTTTCCATGATGTATATCCACTTAGAGCCCTTTTTAGTAAGTCTTTAGTATGTTACGAGTGATTGTGGGCCATGTTTTAGGCCATCTTTCATTTTGTGTGAAAATATATTGAGGCTTGATGGAGGGAACCATGTTTGTCCATAAATAGATGTAATTCCCTTTCTTTTATCACATTTGAATAATTTCATACGTTTTGCAATTTAAGTGAGTCTCAAATTCTCTCTAGAACTTCTTTGTGAGAAGCTAGGGATTCTTGAGATTCTTATCAAGAAAAACCTCCTTGTGGTGGATCATCACAAGATTTATCTTATCTTTGATGAGTAACACCTTTCCTCTTATTTCTCCTTCTATTTTTGCATTTTCTTCTCTCTTTTTGGAAAATGAAGATTTTGGCTAAGAGCTTTAAATTTATACAACTCTTTATGAATTGATTTTGATGATGAAGAAGAATTCTAAGTCCTCTCTCAAGGCTAGATCCAAAGAACCAAGCACCTAGAGTGCATCATGCGGTATCAAAGGCTTGTTGACTTGGGAGGTATAATTTTATATCTAGAACTTGTTCTTAATTTTCTTTGAATTCTAAGCTTGAATTCTTCTTCTTCATCACTTGTTCTTTCTAGATTTCTAAAGAAATTACTTGTTTGGATCATTTTCGTTTAGGCTCCAAATCTAATGGAGACCTAATTTTAAATTTTTTATCCATAAATCTTGTTAACTTTTGAGTTTAGATCTTGATTTGTGATCATTTTTGTGTTGCACTTTAAGTGTTTGTTTTAATTGTTGAGTATAATTATAAAACTATCTGCCACTTCTTCTCTTGATTTGACCAATTTTCATTAGAGATGATTTCCCCGATGAACAACTTATGGGAATACATGATTCTACTCCATGGTTTGCTGATTTGGTAAACTACTTAGTTGCTTCTGTTACTCCCATACATGCATCTAAACAACAAATAATAAAACTAAAAAGTGATTCTAAATACTATGTTTGGGATGATCCTTACTTATGGAAACTTTGTAGTGATCAAGTCATTAAAAGGTGTGTACCTGAAAATGAATTTCATTCCATTCTTACATTTTGTCATACATATGCATGTGGTGGATATTTTGGACCTCAACGTACAGCAAGGAAAGTATTAGAATCTGGTTTATATTGGCCAACAATTTTTCGTGATGCATATACGTTTTGTAAATCTTGCGAACAATGTCAAAGAATGGGAAACATATCTCGTAGAAATGAGATGCCTCAACAACCCATGTTATTTTGTGAAACTTTTGATGTTTGGGGCATAGATTTCATGGGACCTTTTCCTATATCTTTTGGTTTTGTTTATATACTACTTGCGGTCGATTATGTGTCTAAATGGGTTGAAGCTAAAGCTACTCGAACTGATGATTCTAAAGTTGTTGCAGATTTTGTTAAATCACACATATTTTGCAGGTTTGGTGTTCCTAAAGCCATCATCAGTGATCAAGGATCACATTTTTGCAACCGTAAAATGGAATCCCTTCTTAAAAAATATGGAGTTATGCATAAGGTTTCAACACCTTATCACCCCCAAACAAATGGGCAAGCTGAAGTGTCCAATCGGGAATTAAAAATGATCCTTCAAAAAATAGTACAACCAAATAGGAAAGATTGGAGCAAAAGGTTAGAAGATGCTCTTTGGGCTTATAGAACAGCTTATAAAACACCTATTGGAATGTCCCCCTATAGGATTGTTTTTGGAAAATCATGTCACTTACCTGTAGAAATTGAGCACAAAGCTTATTGGGCAGTAAAACAATGTAACCTGGACTTAAACGAGGCTGGTAAAGAAAGGAAACTCCAACTACAGGAACTAGAAGAAATTCGTTTGGAAGCTTATGAAAGTTCTAAAACCTATAAAGAAAAAGCCAAATCCTTTCATGACAAACAGGTATTGAGAAAAAAAATTTCATTGGACAAAAAGTTTTATTGTACAACTCACGTCTAAAGCTCATATCTGGTAAGCTTCGCTCTAAATGGGCAGGCCCATTTGAAATAACTAATATCTTTCCTTATGGTGTGATTGAAATTTCAGATAAAGCGACAAACAAGGTTTTCAAGGTAAATGGGCACCGACTTAAACCTTTCTTTCAAGGGTTCCAAGAGCACATAGATACGGAGGTGTATTTGTGTGATGCCAAATATTTTGACTAATTTTTCCTAATAACAATATTTATAAAAAAATAATAAAAATAATAAAAAATAAAAAATAAAAAAATAGATATCAGTTAATTACATCATCATTCTTTTCGGTGCTAACACTTATCTTAATCAGTATTACTATTATTGTTTTGGCATTATTATCATTTTCTTGCAGTAGTTAAAAGGTCATCGTCAGGCTCGTGACGTTAAACAAGCGCTTAATAGAAGGCAACCTATCACCTTTTCACCTTCTTCATCTCTACTATTCTTTATAACCTCGTTTTCTATTCTCTCTTTTCTAAACAGCCACAACTTCAAAGTAATCTGACAATGGAACAAACCCCTGCAAAACTTAAGGAAAGATTCCCTACACTTCCACGCGATGTGATTGTAAAAATTTACAAAGCTCGAGTTCAAAGGTTAAAACTACTCACATATTTTGGCATTCCAGAGGATGTTCGTTGGCTTATTGAAGCAAAGGTACGTCTCTCTGGTGAATTACATAAGTCCTATATAAAACATTTACCAGGTATGGGACGTAGTTCTTATTCTAAAAAACGAAGAGCTAAAAGGATGGGAGTTTGCCATAAGTGTGCAAGATGGAATTGTGATACACGTTGTAGGAACCCTGGAATGGTTTCTATAAATCGGGAGGACAAAATTAAATTTATAAAGGATGGACTGAGTAAAGAGAACTTGGATAACTTAATCCAAACTCTTGAGACGCATCCATGTGGAACGGTTCAAGGAGTCCTTCTGAAATTATATGATCTATTCATTCAACAAAAAGAAAACTATAGCCTTGGGAATCTGGCGTTAAACGACCCTGTTTGCCAGTTTATAAGAAAACTGGATGGGTAGCAAAAACCTCGACTCATAGAAGGCGTTTAAGCCGTTACTGGACGTAAAACCAGAGGAAGATGTGAGCCATAATCACAACTACTGTACATATTTACTGTTGTTTTCAATGTTTTACTTTTCTGAATTCACTTTGACTTTTAAAATTACCTATTTTTATTTTCTTCAATCATGTCTTTTCAAATTTCTTCATTACCGTCATTTATTTTTATATAATAATAATTATGTAAACCTTTTATCTTTCATCAATTATTTCATCTCAGTTTTTATCTATATAAGGGCGCATAACTCTATATGGAAAACACAAAAAAAAAGATGAAAAAAATCAAATCCATTTGTGTGTTTGGTGGATCCAACAATGGTAATTGTAAGGAGTACCTAATAGCAGCTACTAAGTTGGGAAAACTATTGGCTGCGAAAGAAATAAAGGTCTTGTATAGAGGAGGAGTACAGGGTTTGAGAGGCTCCATGGCACTATCTGCACTAGTTGAAGGAAGCAACGTCTCTAGTATCATCCTACATCATGTTGGTATTACACCAGATATTGCTGTAGGAACTGAGGTAAAAGTTACAAGCCTCTATCAATGAATGGCTCGTATGGTTATAGGTGCTGAAGCCTTTATCGCACTTCCTGGAGGTTTTGGTACTTTTGAGGAAATATTTTACATTTTATCATGGTGTAGCATGAACTTTCATAAAAAGCCATTAGGATTATTAAATGTTAATGGTTTTTATGACAATTTGTTAATGTTTTTAGATAAAGCTGTGGAACAGGGCCTTATAACTCCAGATGATCGATCATTCATTCATGCTTCATCAGATGCAGATGAATTGATTGATATTTTGCAGAGCTTTTTACCCCAACCTCAACCCCTCTTGAAGCAAGATAAGGATCACACACACAAGCGAAAGAATCCAGAACCAGACACCACCCTTCGGTTATAACTTCTTTCTCACCTTTATCTATATTTAAAAAAAATCATTAAAAAAAAGAAAAAAAAATAGACTGTGGAAATCATATAAGACACTGAGGACAATGTCTTGAATAAGTGTGAGGGGGTCTGAGTTATATATATATTTTATTATTTTTTTGTGTGAGGGATAGACAAAGTAAAGATTAATTTGGGAAAGTTGTATCTAAAGTCATAAAGATGCATCTTTGAGAACCAAAGTCTTGAGACGTATCCTTCACTATATAGTGTCAGTATCACTTTTATTTAATTTTTTTTAAAAATAAAAAAAATAATTTATTTTTTTTCTTTTCTTTCATGAGTACTTTTGTTGGGATGGGCTGAGTAAAGAGTCCAAACTCTTGAGACGCATCCTCATAACAAATCTCACTCGGATAACCACAATCGTTTCACCTTCCTTATTAAAACCATTTTTTAAAAAAAAATAAAAAATAAATAAATAAATAAAAATAAAAACACACACACACACACATAGTCACTATATTTACTTTAGTGCCGCACCTTTGCCTTTACCTTCACCCGAATCATTTCTATTCGACATCAACCATTCTGCAACCATAAACATCATCTTCATCATTCTTCAGCCGCCACATTTTGCCTTCATCCTTTTCTTTCAGATCGGAGCCACACCTCACCACTAGTCAATCATCAGGTTCTTTATTTTCTCTTAATGGATGATATAGCAGAGTCTTTCTATAGGCATATGAATGAGTTAAGATGTATGTTATTGCTCTTGATGCTACTCATGGTTGTGTTGATGATATTTTTCTTATGGGTTCTAACACAAGGCCTATGAAACTAGGTTGTATGACACAATCAAATTGTTCAGTTATACTAATCATTTCACATGCAATTGAACTGACCAATTTGTTGTAGGTATCTTCATTACTAAGCGCCCTTAAAAAAAAGTACAGAGCAAGAAGCATAAGGAACCGGATCTTGACACCAATATTTGGTTATGATTTATTTTTCTTTTTTTGTTTCTTGTTCACAAAAAAATCATCATTTCCAGTTTTTTTTATTTTAAATTCTACATGCTTTTCACTAAATTTGTTTTTTTAAAAAAATAAAATTGTCTAAGTAATGAGTAATTGCATCACCCTTGTCCAATATTTCATGACATGTTGTGAATAATTTCCTTGCATATTAATTTAATAAGTTGTTTGTGAAGATCAAATTGTATATGAATTGTGATAGATTGACCACCCTCGGTGAGATTTTGAGCTTAATTGGATGGATTATATTATGCCATCTTTCCTTTTTCTTGATTAACCCTTATTTATTAGTACTCTAGAACTTGACTTGTTTCTTTTTGATGTATTATGTTCCATGTGCATGCTTTGATGTGATTAAGGCCATTTTTGTTTTAACTAGCCACTAGCCATATGCCTTACCTTACATACTTTCCATTGTTACCCACGTTGAGCCTATATCCATTTCTTGATTCAGCCACATAATTTGCCAATAGCCCAAAAAAAAAAACATGATCACCTTTGCTTAGGAATTGATTAGGAGTTTTGGAATTACTATGAATAAAGATTCTTGATGATTGTGGAAATGTACCCAAGATATATATGTTGTTGTTTCATTGTTCAAAAATAAAAAAAAAGAAAAAAAAGAAGAAAAAAAAGAAGTGGTGAATATATGTATGAAAATAATCAGGAGGATTTATTCTCATGTTTTATCCTTCATCATATTTCATTTTGCTAAGTATTGAGTTTCAAAATGTACTTCCACAATCACTAAATCACTTACTCCATTGCTCTTTTTCAACCCTAAGTTTAACCATACTATTTCATTTTATCCACCCTATATCACCTTGGCCCCATTACAACCTTATAAAGTCCTTTTGATCTCTGCATGCATATGTGTTCAAATATGAAAATTAGAAATTTGTCAAACCTATGGTAGTGCTAATTTATTTGGGTGATTTCTGAGAGTATACACAAACCCAAACAATTGAGATATAGAGAGCATAAAGAGAACATCTATCACATTTTCATCCACTCTTTGATTTGATCACTCAATTTGTGAAACTAGTATGTAATGCTTCTTATTCACACTTATCATGACCTCTTGATATAAGGGATGATGTGTATTACTTATTATTTTAGACTTCAAAAAAAAATCAATTTGAAAAAAAAAAACCTTTTTCTGTTGTTTCTCATTTTAGTTTTTGGTTTGGTTTTGCCCTGGAGTGCAAAAGCTTAAGTGTGGGGGAATTTGATAAATCAATTTTAATACACTTCTTATAGTTTTACACTTGGGGTTTATTATATAATTACTATGTTTAATAATAGTATTTTAATTAAGTTTTATGTTGTTTAGTTAAATTGAAGTATTATGTATATATGTTTCAATTTTCATTTTTTGTATGTATCTTGAGTATCTTGCCTTATTTTGGCCATAACTTGGGCTTTTGTGATCCAAATGGGCTAATCTTGGAGCCCATGGAAAGCTAAGACAGAGGGCTACATCATGATGATAAAATTTGGTTATTTTATGTAACATCCCCATTTTAATTAAAGCAACCAAGTTAAATAAAAAGTCAACAAGTCAACACCTCCCTTAATTTAATTAACTAAGATGTAACAGGATAATTAACGTGGAAGCATGGTGGCATGGGCAGGATTATCGCGTTTCCCCATCCCACCATACTACACTCCGCGCGAATATATATATTCGGGTGATGGTCATGCTCTTCACGCAGAGAACCCAGCGAGCTTCCTTCTTCGTTCTTCTTTTCTCTTGTTTTCTCTCTCTTCTTCTCTGCCCTCCAGTCCATTCCTGCTTCGAAGAGTCGAGTGACGGTGCTACAGTGAAGTGGAAACCCCCCACACGAGAAGGGACGATCGTCAAGTGATGCAGCAGGGAGAAGAACCACCCCTCAAGCCGAAAAGTTCCTTGGAGTTTTGCGAGTGGTAGGGGGAGTATCTTCTATTTTAAGTGCATGGGTTATGAACAGGTTCCGAATGATAATGCTTGCTGTACTCGTGCTCTGATTGTGTATTGTGTTGCATGATGAGTGAAAGACGAGTGTTGCATGTTAGCACCTTTCTCACAGATGTATGTGTTGCAGGATCTCAGTTGCATGTTGAGTTGTGTTGATATGAATGTCTGACTGAAGCTACCCAGGTTATAGAAATGCATATGTTGATATGACTGCTAATAAATTGTTTGTGTGTAGGAAATGCCTTCTTTAAATGGATTTTGACACTGTCTTACATCGATTGCATGATAGGTTGTGCTAACTTGAAATGCCTGACTGAACTTGCGATTTTTAGAATAATGCATGAGTTGAATGATGCTGTAAACCGATTGCATGTCTTGATCGAACGAAATGTTGTGGATGTCTGAATATGGAATGATAACTGATTGCATGGAAGCTATATATTGAGTCCGGATAATGTGTACTACTGATTGCATGGTGTGTGTGTGTGCTTGAATGCGAGAATGCATGCGTGAAATAAATGTTGTGCGTCGAATCCGCGTGTGGCGCATGGGATGCGTTGTGCTGGGAGCACGTAGTATGAGACACTACCTTCGGTCATCCAGCGTGGGACGCTGTAAAATCCTTGAGTGGGACTCGGGGTAGCCCTTGAGTGGACTCGGGCTGTCTGTGAACACCGCCGTTGGCGCTGAGAGCGTTGGTGTCACCTGTGGACAAACGGTTGGGTACCTGTAAAACGGCCAAGCAGCTGGGAGCTGATTTGATAGCTGAGAGCTATGTATAAAAGGCTGAGATGCCTACGTTGCAACGTCTGACCGATACACACGATGCGGAACCGAGTGAAACCTTCTGTGCTTATCATTGTTAATATTACTACTACTGTTAATGTTGTTGAAATTGATTTTTAATCATGTTGTACATATATGTATTGTTGTGTAATTGGCAGATAACCTGAGTCGGTATCTATCATTTAAAATTTAAGATGCTCACCCCTGCAGTGGCCATTTTTCAGTGAATGTCTCTTGAGATGAGGACCAGAAGCAGAGCTGGAACGATGAGCGAAGTGTTAATGCATCTGGAAGGCTTAATTAATGCGATGTTAGATTAAGCCTTGACTGGTTCATGTCGGATGTTAGTGTTTTGGGATAAATAGAACCTTGTTGACAAGGAGAAATCCGATTTTGTGTTTGTAAATATTGACATATGCTCTTATTATATATATCTGGATGTATGGTTTCGTGTGTGACATGCTATGTGCTACCTTGTTTTATACTTGTGCTTTAATGAATACGCAGGGACGGCATGATTTAGCAGGCTATAGCCAAGTCTGAGTGAATTATGAATTGCCTCTAGGAAGGCTTATGTCGGATACGTTTGGCCGGAGTCGTACCCCGCCCGAAGTATAGGGGCAATTCGCCCAAGCGTGAGGACTCGTGCTGGAACGAGTAGTTGTTAGAATGGGACACCGTTCACTTACCTTTCCTATCCGTTGTGATGCTAATGCAATCCAGACACCGGTGTTGACCCCTGATTTGGGCGTTGTGGTTAAGTTCGCCCAGGCGTTGTCATAATTAGCTGAGTTGGGCGGAATAGGTTCAGGCCCTTCCTTCCCCCACAACCTACTACCGCATATGTACATTGTAACTTCCCGTTTTCTGAGTGAAGTGCGAGCGTGAGGATTTATCGAGTGAACCCTTATCCATATCCGATTGAGGAATTACCTTGTGTTTGTGTTGGAGAGGCGTTGTGCTGACCTCGCGTAGGCGGTGTCATACCTCGCCCAAGTAACTAGGACGGCTCGCCCAAGTGCGTGGAAACATGCTGAAGCAAGTGGATATCAACTTGAGACTCCGCCTATGTACCTTCCTCCTCCGTTGTCGTATTATTATGTCTCGCGGGGCGGTGTTGGACATCGCCTGAGTGAGTGAACGTTGTGATGTAGTCCGTCCAAACGTTGTTGTGCCTTGCCAAACTGGACGGCGGTGTAATCACTTCCTCTTTTCTTCACAAACTACTCCTGCATATGTATATCTCCCTTCTTCTTCCCTCACCTGTCCTCTGAAGCTGAACGTCCAGAGTTCTCTGAGAAAGGGTCAGCCCGTAGGGACGAATAGACGCTAATGTAAGGTTTACTTGAAGAGTTTTACGTCTGATGTCGCATTGTCACACGTCGTTTAGGCGGTGTGAGACAAAGGTTGAGCGGGTCACCTTCGCCATGGAGTCCGCCCAGGACAAACATACCCCGTCTAGTCAGTGTTACTCGAGGGAAAGCTTTCCTTGTGGAATTCCCTCCATCCGCTGCTGCATTACCATACTCCGCCTGGACGGTGTCAGATCCCGTCTGAGCGAGCAAACGGTGTTGTGTAATCCGCCCTGGTGCTGGTGTGGTACGATAAACCCAACGAACCGGTTCCAGTCTTAGCCTTTCCGTCATTGCCATATGCATATGAGTGTTTTTATTTCCCTTGCCTGCTTCCTTCTATATCGAATAAAACGTGACTGCTTTTGTGAAAAGAAAAAAAAAATTTCTCATATTTTTGGAATTATTAGTTGCAAACAATAAGGCGTTACATTTTGGTATCAGAGCGGACCGAAAGGTCCATGGCCGAGGTAAGCCTACCAAGTGTAAGTGATTGTGTGTATGATCATGATTGTCGTGGTGTGAATTTAACTTGACTGGTACTCTGTTGCTGACTCATGGGTGGGAGGAGTTGTTCCTCCCGACCCGACTAATTGTGTGACATACGAGAACACATAATGGGCTAAGTTATTAAATGTTAGACTAAATTCCGATTGGGATTAAGTAACTGTTGGCCCGTCGGTTGTAACCGGGCTTTGTGAATTGGCAAGCGCACCAATCGTTTGTAGTTTTCGAAATTTAGATATCGTTCCACTGGGATTGAAAGTCCAATAACAACAGTAATCTTCTACTTACTATGGTAAATATGAAGGAAATTATGAACAAAAGAATGATTTATGTACAGTTTATACAATATTCACAAGATAGCATGGTTGAGTGATTCATAGGATAAAAATAAAATAAAATCTATCTAAAAAGTTGAGTTGTAACCTAGAATAGGTAAGATACTTGAGTTAAACACAGATAAACAAATTATGTTGGAAATTGGATCCCTAATCTAGAATAACAATGAGGAACTCAAAACATGCATGTTTAATCATCAAGTTTCATGTCATTGCAGCTTAAAATCATTATAACCGATCCCTCGTGATATAAATTCTAAGAATTCACCGTAAAGTCCGATCCCTCGTGAGCTTTCTCAGTAAAAACTTGCATTAAGACCTGGCCTTATGGCAACAATGGTTAACAACCCCTATAGAATTGAGATACCAAAGGTATTCCAACTTTTTACTTTCGTCAAAACAAGTTTCAATACGGTATAAATAATCATTCTCCCGTTTGACATTTACACTAATAAAACCAGTTTCGATACACATGAAAATCATTCTCCCGTTTGACGTTCATATTAATAAAAGGTTGAAATACTAACATGGACTTGAATCATAAAGATGCAGAGGTTGAATTCACAACATTATACTCAATAGATTAGTTCACCAATTCCAACATAAACAGATTAGTTACACATGGTAAAAGTAAAAACAACACTTACAGAGTTTGACATTACGAAGAAGACGATGGAAACTTCACGATACAACGATCACAATACACCGAAACACACTCAAGTATCTAGAAAACTATTCTAGAACTACAACTCACAAAAGAAGTACTCAAAGTCGAGCACAAGAGAGAAGAGAAGAGAAGTGTATGGAATGGGATGCTATGAATGGTGTTGGATGGCCCTATTTATAGGGCTGAGCAAGGGTGCTGACGCTACGCGTCCCTGTGACGCTACGCGTCAGATCCCTGACACAGCCTCCATTAAACACTTGATAATAGCCACTTTCAATAATTAATCTTGATCATGCCTGGCCACTTGGACATGTTTCCACGAGTTTTTGGCCATTTATGCTGATTGGGGTGGCCCTTGGGCTGAGTGGAGTGCCCATTATTGGGTCCAAGTGGGGTGGTTGGCCAAAAGTAGGAGTGGAGACCACGCAGCACTGACGCTACGCGTGGCTGTGATGCGTAGCGTCAGCATCAAAAATAGCACTTGATGCTACGCGTGGGGTGAGGCTACGCGTCAGCTCCTCCAGTGTAATTTTCTCTTGATTTCTTAACTTTTTCACTGCAAAACTAGAGAAAATTGATCAAGGGCAGATTATTTTCAACAACACTCATTTATTGAATTTAAATCCTAATTTTCTAACAAATTAAACTAATTTTTATGAATTTTATGAAATTTTTATTTAAGCTTTTATTGAAAATTTGAGGACTAACAAATACCCCCAACTTGAGACATTGCTCGTCCTCGAGCAAGAGAGAAAAAATAATAAGAATAAAAATTTGAAATCAAAATTTTTAAGTTAGTCCGAAAATTTATCACAAAAAATAATTACACAATTTTAACTATTTTGTAATAATCAAAAACTGATATCAAATATAACAAAGGTTTAATGATAAAATTATTTACAATATTCTATTAACAATCAAGCAGAATTTCAGGCTTACCTCACAAGTGTTTATCTCTATGCAATTGGTAACCTGTTTCACTCAATCAATCATAAAATCAAACGAATTTAACTTTGTTTGTCATCTAATCATTGGTTATTTATACAGAGTTAATTCGAAAATCACAAGGTCTTTTCACGGGTTGTAATGAGGCTTGGTTTACAAGAATCAATGGTTTTTCTTGGAATTCAAAAACCTGAAATCATAAAAGAGCATTTTACAATCCTTAGGCTTTCTCTTGATCCAAACTCTCATTTATTTTTTTATTGATGAAAAATAAATACCCCCAACTTGATTCTTTTCACTATTTTTGACTTTTCTTTTCTTTTTTTTATTTTTTGAAAAGAATCAAGTTGCTTATTTTCACTCCCCATTTTTATGAGAACACTCAAAATATTTTTCATTTATTTCAACTGCTCTTTTAATCAATCAAGTATAGGGAATGGTAAAAACAAATTTAGGCTATAAGGGTACCAAAGAATTTTATTTTAGGCTCAAATTGGCTTGCAAAGGATAAAAGACTTTTTACCAAGGTAAGTTGTTTGGCCCAAGGTTTCGTTTCACCAATAAATGTGCCTTGATCATTTTCCCGAATTCTCTGTACAACAACACACATCAGAGATTAAAGCAAAATCAATTCGAATTGAAAATATGTCGATTAAAACCCTCAAGTGTGTAAAAAGGATCTCTCAACTCACCGGGTTATTTGAAATTTTGCTTGATGGTTAATAAACTTATTGTAATTAAATTTATCAAAATTCCTAAGTTATAAAGAATCAAAAATTGATTTTAACAAAATTGGTTTTATTGTGTAAAAACTCTAAGTGTATAAACTAACTTACTAACGAAAATCTGATTCATTTATTTTAAAAAGAAGAATTATTTCTCGAAAGAAAATTGAGCAAAAACAAATAAACACACCACACAATGATAAAATGCCATAATATAAAATGTAAATATAAATGTAAATGTAAATCCAAATATAACTAGAATCAAATGTACTCAAAATAAATGAAGATGGCATCCTCAATCCTCCATCTGATCATCATCATCCTCCTCCTCCTCCTCCTCATCATCACCATCAGAGTCATGATGTGCACTAGAAGATCCACCAGTCTCAGGGTAGGTGGGTAAATCTCCAGGCCAAGCTACATGTGCTGCAAACTCGGCTGGGGTGACATAAGGTGCTCCCTCTCCCTGTAACCTGTACTGATAGAATTCATCGTGAAGATGAATATAAGCTCTGTGAGTGGCAGCCATCATCTGCATCATATGCTGATGTTCAAGTGTCATCCGGGCAAAGCCCTGTGTAACAGCATCAGCAGATGGAGGCTGCACTGGTGGTCTCCTCCTCCGAGGTCGGGGCTGAGCCTCCTGCTCTAGTGGTGGAAGCTCGCACTGCTGCACAAAATAATCTCTATTTACTAGAACTTTAGGGACTCTCCCTGAAGAACTAGTAAACTCGGGTGAAGGTACAATGACTCCCTGCCTCCTCAGTAAGGCAGATATGATGAGAGGAAAGGGTATGGGGCGATTCACTTTATACCCAAGGGCATAAAAGTGAATCTGCTCGGAGATAAGCTCGGCGATATCAATGGTGTGGCCCTGGAGGATAGAATAAAGGAGGCAACAACGCTCCACTGGAAGGGAAGAAAGATGGGTGACAGGAGTGATATTATGGAGCATGAGGTGGGACCACGCCTGGGCTATGGGGGTAAGCTGGGTCTTGAGGAGGTTAGATGGACTCCTTCCAACCCTACTCAGGTTGAAAAAGATTCCATCCTTGCTCAGAAAATGAGCAACCTCCTCGAGGGAGTATCCTAACTCTCCCTCAACAAGAATCTTGTTTCTGTTTTCCTTCCAGAAACAAGTGTCATCCTCGGGAGTAGGCTCCCAAGGGTTACCCAGTAGGGTACTGATGGTGTCCCGGTCATAAGAGATATGCCGGCCTCTAACCCAACTCGTCCGCTGCTGCCCAAGATTTGGTGCGTCCTGGCGGGTCCTATAAGCATTTGCGTAAAACTCCATCACTAAGATGGGGTCCCCCTCAGTAGGTAGGGAGAATAGAGGTCCCCATCTCCTCTGCTGCACTCTATCCTGCAGCTCAGGATAGTCTCCTGCACTCAGATCAAGGACCCTCTCCCAGATCAGTCTCTGGCCCTTGATCTGATGAAATCTCACCCACTTCGCATCAGTGCGAAATCTAGTAGGATCCCTCGGTCCCAACACCTCCTGTCTCTGAGAATCCGGATCCTCAGAAGTGGTGTCAGTGTCTGTGGATTTCCTCTGTCTTTTAGAGGGACCGGCTGTGGGAATGGATTTCTTAGGTGCCATCTGTAAAAAGTAAAAATTTAAAATTAAACACACACTAAATAAATCACACACAAGCAAACAATTATTTGTAAAATATTTTTGGGTTTTCTAAAATTTTTCACAAATAAAAATGCAATTCAACGACATATTTTTTGAATTTTTAATAATTAAAGAAATTAACATACATATATTCAAATAATATACAAAACAAAATACAATTTATTCAAAATTCATACAAAGTTGCAAGAAAGTATAAATATAAACTAAGAAAATTTATTAATTTCAAAAGAAAACAGCAAATAGCAAACAAACAACAAGATTTAAAAACAGAGGCTGACGCTACGCGTGGTGTGACGCTACGCATCAGCCTGTTCTACCCACGCTACGCGTCAGTGGGACGCTACACGTGGGCTTACAGTTCATCCTCACGCTACGCGTCAGTGGGACGCTACGCGTGGGATGCGCAGAAAAAAGAAAAAACAGGGGTTGCACAGCAGCAACCCCTTTTCAACCTGCACTACATCCATTCAATCCCTAACTCCTAACAGCAATCAATCCCAATGGTCTTCTAATCCTAATCCTAACCACATTTATTTCTACAAATTAAAAATCAAAAATAAAACTAAAGAGAAGGGATTAGAATACTTACTTGTGATTCCTTGAGCAATGGGATTGAAGGGGTTTGGAAGAGAGAAAAGGGAGTTTCGAAAATTAGGTTTGAAATCTTAAGTGAGGCAGAGAAGAGTTCTTAGGTTTTAAAACCTAAGATGGGCCTCTCTGGTTCAGTTTTAAAAACTGAACGTGGGCTCTGACGCTACGCGTGGTTAGGACGCTACGCATCAGAACCAAAATTCAGAGTCCACCCTACGCATCACAGGGGCGCTACGCGTGGGCTTCTGTTTTAATTTTTCAAAATTTTGATTTTAAAACCTTTTTCTTTTCAAATTTAAAACCCCTTTTTTAAACTTCAAAAAGAATTTTGTGTTTTTTTTTTATGTTAAAAATAACTTTAAAAACAAAAAGAAAAGAATGGGTTGCCTCCCATTGAGCGCTAGGTTTAATGTCTCCAGCCAGACATTACCTCTGATTAATCAGGTGGTTTCCCAATATTCTTTGAGGAATCACCTGTCTTTTTCTTCCTTCTTCTTTTTCTCCGATGCCTAATTACCTGTTTTTCATCTTTCAAAGCATCGGTTAATTTAAAACAATTTAATTGATTGGGAAGAGATATACCTGGTTCGGTCGAAAGGTAAACCTTTGCCTCATTACTTATCCTGAGGTGTTCATGAGCACTGAAGCTTACCTCTTCTTCATAAACTTTGACTGCAACCATACTTTGATCAACATCCACTTTGATTTTTGCAGTCTTCATGAAAGGTCTTCCTAGGATCAGGGGGATCTCAGTATCCTCCTTCATATCCAGTACCATAAAGTCAACTTTGAAGTGGTACTTGTCAACCTTTACTAACACATCTTCCACAATCCCAACAGGTTTTTTGACAGAGCGAAGCTTCTTTTAGCTCATATTCGCCAATGCGTTTTATTAAATCTAGAGGTATCAAGTTGATGTTAGCCCCTAAATCTAATAACGCATTCCTGATGTTGATATTTCCGATTGTTACAGGAATGGTGAAACTCCCCGGATCTTTACATTTTTTTGGGGTTATACAGTTTGTTTCTTGCTCTGTATCTCTTTGCACATTTTTTTCTTTTTCATTTTTTTCATTTTTTTCTATTTTTTCACTTTCTTTTTCTTCTCCTTCTTTCTTTTTCTCACTCTTTTCTTTACAATCAATTTTTACAACATCAATAGAAACAGCATTACATTGTTCCCTTGGGTTTTGAGTGTTTGCAGAAAACCCAGAACTCTTTAATTCAGCTATTTCTTTTGCGAGCTGACCCATTTGTATGTCTGATGCTTTTCGGGCAGCTTCATTTGTCTCTACAAACTGCAATAACTGTTGAATAGCTTCCTCTATTCTTGTCAACCTTGCATTGTCAGTTTGTTGTTGCTTGAATTGATTGTTAGGAGGTCTGTTGGAAGGTCCAGCATCTTGTCTCCAGCCAATATTCTGATTTTGCCAACCCTGCAGGTAATTGTTAGGAAAAGAATTTCCAAGAGGATTTAGGGAATTACCTATAGGTAATCTCTGATGAATCAAGGAATTAACTTGTTCTTGCTCATTTCTACAGTAACCACATGGTTGTTCACCCATACAATACTCACATTGTTTTAATTGAGCAGGGAGTTGTGGTGGTATATGGGTAACTTGCAATTTTCCAAGTTGTTTACTCATAGTCTCAATTTGTTGCATCAACAATTTTTGTTGAATTAACACTGTATCGTTTACTCCTTGTTCAACTATACCTTGTTTATTACCTCTTGCTGGTTTAGCTTGATGGTCACTAATGGACATTGATTCCAATATTCCAATAGCTTCCTCCACAGTCTTGTTCATTAAAGAACCACCTGCACAAGCATCTAACATCATCTTGAACTGAGGCAATAAACCATGGTAAACGATTCTTACCTTTTCGGCATCATTCAGGTTGTGGTTTGGGCATTTTCTCAAGAGTGCCTTGAATCGTTCCCATGTTTCTCCTAATGATTCATCATTATTTTGAGAAAAAGAGTGTATGGCTGTCATTGCTTCAAAATATTTTGAAGGAGAATAAAATCTTTCCAAAAATTTTCTTTCAACATCGGACCAGTTTGCAAAACTACCCGGTGGACAAGATTTAAACCATTCTTTTGCTTTCCCAATCAATGAAAAAGGAAAGAGTCTCATGTAAACAGACTCTTCTTGATTGGGTTCAAAACCAATTGTGCTGCATAACTCATAAAAAACAGTTAAATGTTCATACGGTTCTTCATGATTTAAACCAGCAAATTGGTTGTTTTGAATAATGTTTAAAGTGGCAGGTTTAATTTCCACTGGTAAAACTGGTCCTTGAAACATTCCCGAAACTCGGGGTGGACCATTTATAGCAGTAAACTGTCCCAATGTTCTCCTTTCAGCAGCCATATTTGAATTTTCAAAAATTTTTGAAGTAGAAGAAGAATTAGTTTGTGTTTTAGATTTCAAAGACTTGATTTTCTTTACAAACCTTTCTATCTCAGGATCAAAATAAATTTTACCTGCGGTAGATCGAGTTTGCATACACAAACTAAACAAAGAAAGTTAGTGTAATAATGATAAGAAATAAATAAAAAATTATCTAAGGTAAAAAAATATTTACCATGGTAATTAAAATTTTACTGTTTTACTGAAACAATTCAATCCCCGGCAACGGCGCCAGAAAACTTGTTGGCCCGTCGGTTGTAACAGGGCTTTGTGAATTGGCAAGCGCACCAATCGTTTGTAGTTTTCGAAATTTAGATATCGTTCCACTGGGATTGAAAGTCCAATAACAACAGTAATCTTCTACTTACTATGGTAAATATGAAGGAAATTATGAACAAAAGAATGATTTATGTACAGTTTATACAATATTCACAAGATAGCATGGTTGAGTGATTCATAGGATAAAAATAAAATAAAATCTATCTAAAAAGTTGAGTTGTAACCTAGAATAGGTAAGATACTTGAGTTAAACACAGATAAACAAATTATGTTGGAAATTGGATCCCTAATCTAGAATAACAATGAGGAACTCAAAACATGCATGTTTAATCATCAAGTTTCATGTCATTGCAGCTTAAAATCATTATAACCGATCCCTCGTGATATAAATTCTAAGAATTCACCGTAAAGTCCGATCCCTCGTGAGCTTTCTCAGTAAAAACTTGCATTAAGACCTGGCCTTATGGCAACAATGGTTAACAACCCCTATAGAATTGAGATACCAAAGGTATTCCAACTTTTTACTTTCGTCAAAACAAGTTTCAATACGGTATAAATAATCATTCTCCCGTTTGACATTTACACTAATAAAACCAGTTTCGATACACATGAAAATCATTCTCCCGTTTGACGTTCATATTAATAAAAGGTTGAAATACTAACATGGACTTGAATCATAAACATGCAGAGGTCGAATTCACAACATTATACTCAATAGATTAGTTCACCAATTCCAACATAAACAGATTAGTTACACATGGTAAAAGTAAAAACAACACTTACAGAGTTTGACATTACGAAGAAGACGATGGAAACTTCACGATACAACGATCACAATACACCGAAACACACTCAAGTATCTAGAAAACTATTCTAGAACTACAACTCACAAAAGAAGTACTCAAAGTCGAGCACAAGAGAGAAGAGAAGAGAAGTGTATGGAATGGGATGCTATGAATGGTGTTGGATGGCCCTATTTATAGGGCTGAGCAAGAGTGCTGACGCTACGCGTCCCTGTGACGCTACGCGTCAGATCCCTGACTCAGCCTCCATTAAACACTTGATAATGGCCACTTTCAATAATTAATCTTGATCATGCCTGGCCACTTGGACATGTTTCCACGAGTTTTTGGCCATTTATGCTGATTGGGGTGGCCCTTGGGCTGAGTGGAGTGCCCATTATTGGGTCCAAGTGGGGTGGTTGGCCAAAAGTAGGAGTGGAGACCATGCAGCACTGACGCTACGCGTGGCTGTGATGCGTAGCGTCAGCATCAAAAATAGCACTTGATGCTACGCGTGGGGTGAGGCTACGCGTCAGCTCCTCCAGTGTAATTTTCTCTTGATTTCTTAACTTTTTCACTGCAAAACTAGAGAAAATTGATCAAGGGCAGATTATTTTCAACAACACTCATTTATTGAATTTAAATCCTAATTTTCTAACAAATTAAACTAATTTTTATGAATTTTATGAAATTTTTATTTAAGCTTTTATTGAAAATTTGAGGACTAACAGTAACTAGGAATACTTATCCTTGAATGTTGATTTCAGGATAAGGGATGGCACATCGCCAAAGCATGGAGACTATAGCTACGGCATTCCAACGTTTTGCAGACGTGTTTGAAAGGCAGGGCCAGCCTCGAGCTGAGGAGGGCCAAGTAATGGACCGCTTCTTAAAAAGGAAGCCGAGTGAATTCTTAGGAGGACGGAACCCTGAGGCGGCGTTTAAGTGGACTCAGGAATTAGAAAGGATTTTTGGGGGTCTTCGCTGTACCGAGGCCCAGAAGGTAGAATGTGCAGTGTACATGCTGCGAGACGAAGCGGAGAACTGGTGGAAAATAGCCAGAAGCCGATTCCCCGAAGATGATAATCAACTGACGTGGAACGATTTCAAGGCCTGCTTCTTAGAGAAATACTTTCCCGACACAGTGAGGAGTCGGAAAGAGCTGGAGTTTATAGAGTTAAAACAGGGCTCCATGACTGTGGAAGAATACGCGACCAGATTCGAGGAATTGTGCCTATTTTATCCACCCTTCCAGCAGCCTGGGACAGAGAACTCTAAGTGTCTTAAGTTTGAGAACGGATTGAGATCGGATATTAAGAGGGCCTGCAGATACCATGAGATACGGAGTTTCCCTGCACTAGTGAACAAATGTAGAATATTTGAGGAGGATGACAAGGCCCATTCGAGCCAGAGCAGCAGAAACCACTATTCCCTGAGGCCCCAACGACCTCGTTTCAAAAAGTCAAGCAATGTTGGCAGGAACAAACCTTTTTCCAAATTTGAAGGATGGAGTCAACCTGGAAGACGACCAGTGGTAGGAGACGGAAGGTGTTTCAAGTGTGGAGGAAATCACTTTGCCAGAGACTGCAAGGATGATGTTGATGTAGTGTGCTTTCACTGCAACAAGAGGGGACACATCCGCCCCGACTGCCCCCAACTACACCAAGCAGATGTTAATGTGCGTCAAGGAAGATTTCAAGAAAGGAACCGAGTGAACGATGACCAACATCCTGGTGGCAGAGGCAACGGAGCCAGAAGAGACGGGATGCGAGGGAGGAATACCGGCCCAACAGCGACAGGAAGGATCTACACCATCAACGCAGAGGATGTTGCACCAGCAAACGACCTAGTACAATGTAAGTGCTTACTTGGAATGAATACGCTTAATGTTGTTTTCGATTCGGGAGCCACCCATTCTTTTATAGCTGATGAGTGCGTGAAGCGGTTGAAGTTACCGACTGTGTCTATGAATCGGACTTTGGAAGTGGCCAGCCCCACTGGCGCTAATGTGTTCACATCGTCAATATGTAAAAATGTAGTATTTGAGTTGTATGATCGGAGTTTCACCTTCGATCTGATTTGCATGCCTTTAAAGGGTCTTGATATCGTGCTTGGGATAGATTGGCTTTCTGCCAATAAGGTATTAGTAGATTGTAGAAACCGAGAGATAGTTTTTCCGAGACAGCCCACTGAGAACGACACGGCACCAGGTATAACCCAACTATTTATGATGCTCTGTCTAACCAAGGATGAGAGTGAGACCCGAGTGAACGAAATTCCGGTTGTCTGCGAATTCACAGAAGTGTTCCCTAAAGACGTTCCGAGTGTGCCTCCCAATAGAGAAGTCGAATTCTCTATAGACTTGATCCCTGTAGCCGAACCGGTCTCCAGCGCACCCTATAGAATGTCCTCAACTGAATTGGCAGAGTTGAAGAAACAAGTGGATGAGTTACTCGAAAAGCAGTTCATTAGACCAAGCGTGTCACCATGGGGCGCACCTGTGCTACTTGTTAAGAAGAAGGATGGTAGCATGAGACTTTGTATAGATTATCGACAGCTTAACAAACTCACAATCAAGAATCGATACCCACTGCCTAGAATTGATGATTTAATTGACCAGCTGCGTGGAGCCTCAGTCTTCTCGAAGATCGACTTACGATCGGGATATCACCAAATCCGAGTGAAAGACTCGGACATTCCTAAGACTGCCTTTAGGACTCGGTATGGTCACTACGAGTATGTAGTGATGCCGTTCGGTGTGACAAACGCCCCTGCTGTTTTCATGAATTACATGAACAGCATATTCCACTCCTTCTTGGACCGGTTTGTTGTTGTTTTCATCGACGACATCCTAGTTTATTCTAAGACGTCTGAGGAGCATGAGGGACATCTCCGAGCGGTACTCCAAGTGTTGAAGGAGAAACAATTGTTTGCAAAGCTTTCAAAGTGCGAATTCTGGATGGATGAGATCCACTTCCTCGGGCATGTGATTTCCGAGCGAGGCGTCTCGGTGGATCCTGCAAAGATAGCCGCTGTAATAGCATGGGAGAGGCCCAGATCGGTCTCGGAAATAAGAAGTTTTATGGGCTTGGCAGGTTACTATAGAAGGTTCATCGAAGGTTTTTCTAAACTGGCATTACCACTAACTAAATTGACTCGGAAAAATGTTCCTTTCGTGTGGAGTCCCGAGTGTGAGCACAGCTTCCGAGAGCTGAAGAATAAGTTGACGACTGCTCCGGTGTTGGCATTACCTGAGTTACGAGAAAGCTTCATGGTCTATTGTGACGCGTCAGGACTCGGATTAGGGTGTGTACTCATGCAGAAAGACCGAGTGATAGCATATGCCTCTCGACAATTGAGACCTCACGAGCAGCATTACCCGACCCATGACTTGGAGCTGGCAGCAGTAGTTTTTGCGTTGAAAATCTGGAGGCATTACTTGTACGGGTCCAAATTTGAAGTGTACAGCGATCATAAGAGCCTCAAATACCTATTCGACCAAAAGGAGCTGAACATGAGGCAGAGGAGATGGATTGAGTTTTTAAAGGACTACGATTTTGAGTTAAAATACCACCCAGGTAAGGCAAATGTCGTGGCCGACGCATTGAGTCGGAAATCCCTCCACATAGCAGCCATGATGGCAAAAGAAGTTAAGTTGTTGGAGCGGTTCCGAGAAATGAACTTGCATGTTGACACCCCTTCCTCTCAGAAGATGACAATCGGTACGTTGAGGATTGCCAATGAATTCTTAAAATCTGTGTACGAGCAGCAACAGGCGGACTCTTACCTAGCTGAAATGAAGGAAATTCAGACCAAAGGAAAGGATTTATCCTTGGCCGAGGGGTCAGATGGGATCTTCCAGGTGAGAGACAGAATATACATACCGAGTGGAGGAAGATTGAGAAGAATGGTGCTTGACGAAGCCCACAAAAGCCTACTCAGCATTCACCCAGGAACCACGAAAATGTACCACGACTTGAGGAGACAGTTCTGGTGGCCCGGACTAAAGAAGGATGTGGCGGAGTACGTGGCCCGGTGTATCACTTGTCAGAAATCGAAGATAGAGCACCAAAAACCGTACGGTGCAATGCAGCCTCTAGAGATCCCCGTGTGGAAATGGGACTCAATTGCGATGGATTTCATCATGGGATTACCCAAAAACCGAGCGGGCCATGATGCAATTTAGGTCATTGTTGACCGATTGACGAAGAGTGCACACTTCTTACCTGTAAATATGAAGTACCCATTGCATAAGTTGGCTCGGATTTACATTCAAGAAGTTATCCGACTGCATGGCATACCTACTTCCATCGTATCAGATAGGGACCCTAGATTCACGTCCCGATTTTGGACCAGCATGCATCAAGAATTGGGGACGAAGCTTTGGCTTAGTTCTGCCTACCACCCCCAATTGGATGGACAATCCAAACGGACAATTCAGAGTCTAGAAGACTTATTAAGAGCGTGTGTGTTAGAGCACGGTGGGGACTGGGAGCAGTACCTTCCCTTGATCGAGTTTACGTACAACAACAGCCATCATCACAGCATTGGCATGGCACCCTACGAGGCATTGTATGGACGCAGATGCCGAACCCCACTCTGCTGGTCGGAAACGGGTGAAAGTCTACTATTGGGACCAGACATCGTGAAGCAAACCACAGAGCAGATCCGAGTGATACAGGAAAGGATGAAAGCATCACAAGACAGGCAAAAGAGCTACCATGACAAGCGCATCAAGCCATTGGAATTTTCAGTCGGAGATCGAGTATTTCTGAGAACCTCTCCGAGTAAAGGAGTTGGACGAGCCTTAAAAAGTGGGAAGTTAAGCCCTCGATACATTGGACCCTATGAGGTGTTAGAACGGATCGGCCCCGTAGCATACCGCATCGCATTACCAACTCACTTGTCCCGATTGCACGACGTATTTCATGTGTCCCAACTAAAAAAGTATTTACATGACCCCAGCCACACGATGCCTGACGATGAAGTAGAGATCAAAGAAGACCTGACCACTGTGACTACACCGATTGGAATCGTGGACCGATCGGTAAAACGCTTGAGAAACAAGAACGTAAGGCTGGTTAAGGTGGAGTGGCAGCAAGGCAAAACCACCTCCTGCACGTGGGAACGCGAAGATGCCATAAGACAGCAGTACCCCGAGTTGTTCATTTAGGTGAGTCACCGACCGAATTTCGGGGACGAAATTCTTTTCAAGTGGGGGAGAACTGTAACATCCCCATTTTAATTAAAGCAACCAAGTTAAATAAAAAGTCAACAAGTCAACACCTCCCTTAATTTAATTAACTAAGATGTAACAGGATAATTAACGTGGAAGCATGGTGGCATGGGCAGGATTATCGTATTTCCCCATCCCACCATACTGCACTCCGCGCGAATATATATATTCGGGTGATGGTCATGCTCTTCACGCAGAGAACCCAGCGAGCTTCCTTCTTCGTTCTTCTTTTCTCTTGTTTTCTCTCTCTCCTTCTCTGCCCTCCAGTCCATTCCTGCTTTGAAGAGTCGAGTGACGGTCCTACAGTGAAGTGGAAACCCCCCACACGAGAAGGGACGATCGTCAAGTGACGCAGCAGGGAGAAGAACCACCCCTCAAGCCGAAAAGTTCCTTGGAGTTTTGCGAGTGGTAGGGGGAGTATCTTCTATTTTAAGTGCATGGGTTATGAACAGGTTCCGAATGATAATGCTTGCTGTACTCGTGCTCTGATTGTGTATTGTGTTGCATGATGAGTGAAAGACGAGTGTTGCATGTTAGCACCTTTCTCACAGATGTATGTGTTGCAGGATCTCAGTTGCATGTTGAGTTGTGTTGATATGAATGTCTGACTGAAGCTACCCAGGTTATAGAAATGCATATGTTGATATGACTGCTAATAAATTGTTTGTGTGTAGGAAATGCCTTCTTTAAATGGATTTTGACACTGTCTTACATCGATTGCATGATAGGTTGTGCTAACTTGAAATGCCTGACTGAACTTGCGATTTTTAGAATAATGCATGAGTTGAATGATGCTGTAAACCGATTGCATGTCTTGATCGAACGAAATGTTGTGGATGTCTGAATATGGAATGATAACTGATTGCATGGAAGCTATATATTGAGTCCGGATAATGTGTACTACTGATTGCATGGTGTGTGTGTGTGCTTGAATGCGAGAATGCATGCGTGAAATAAATGTTGTGCGTCGAATCCGCGTGTGGCGCATGGGATGCGTTGTGCTGGGAGCACGTAGTATGAGACACTACCTTCGGTCATCCAGCGTGGGACGCTGTAAAATCCTTGAGTGGGACTCGGGGTAGCCCTTGAGTGGACTCGGGCTGTCTGTGAACACCGCCGTTGGCGCTGAGAGCGTTGGTGTCACCTGTGGACAAACGGTTGGGTACCTGTAAAACGGCCAAGCAGCTGGGAGCTGATTTGATAGCTGAGAGCTATGTATAAAAGGCTGAGATGCCTACGTTGCAACGTCTGACCGAGTGAAACCTTCTGTGCTTATCATTGTTAATATTACTACTACTGTTAATGTTGTTGAAATTGATTTTTAATCATGTTGTACATATATGTATTGTTGTGTAATTGGCAGATAACCTGAGTCGGTATCTATCATTTAAAATTTAAGATGCTCACCCCTGCAGTGGCCATTTTTCAGTGAATGTCTCTCGAGATGAGGACCAGAAGCAGAGCTGGAACGATGAGCGAAGTGTTAATGCATCTGGAAGGCTTAATTAATGCGATGTTAGATTAAGCCTTGACTGGTTCATGTCGGATGTTAGTGTTTTGGGATAAATAGAACCTTGTTGACAAGGAGAAATCCGATTTTGTGTTTGTAAATATTGACATATGCTCTTATTATATATATCTGGATGTATGGTTTCGTGTGTGACATGCTATGTGCTACCTTGTTTTATACTTGTGCTTTAATGAATACGCAGGGACGGCATGATTTAGCAGGCTATAGCCAAGTCTGAGTGAATTATGAATTGCCTCTAGGAAGGCTTATGTCGGATACGTTTGGCCGGAGTCGTACCCCGCCCGAAGTATGGGGGCAATTCGCCCAAGCGTGAGGACTCGCGCTGGAACGAGTAGTTGTTAGAATGGGACACCGTTCACTTACCTTTCCTATCCGTTGTGATGCTAATGCAATCCAGACACCGGTGTTGACCCCTGATTTGGGCGTTGTGGTTGAGTCCGCCCAGGCGTTGTCATAATTAGCTGAGTTGGGCGGAATAGGTTCAGGCCCTTCCTTCCCCCACAACCTACTACCGCATATGTACATTGTAACTTCCCGTTTTCTGAGTGAAGTACGAGCGTGAGGATTTATCAAGTGAACCCTTATCCATATCCGATTGAGGAATTACCTTGTGTTTGTGTTGGAGAGGCGTTGTGCTGACCTCGCGTAGGCGGTGTCATACCTCGCCCAAGTAACTAGGACGGCTCGCCCAAGTGCGTGGAAACATGCTGAAGCAAGTGGATATCAACTTGAGACTCCGCCTATGTACCTTCCTCCTCCATTGTCGTATTATTATGTCTCGCGGGGCGGTGTTGGACATCGCCTGAGTGAGTGAACGTTGTGATGTAGTCCATCCAAACGTTGTTGTGCCTTGCCGAACTGGACGGCGGTGTAATCACTTCCTCTTTTCTTCACAAACTACTCCTGCATATGTATATCTCCCTTCTTCTTCCCTCACCTGTCCTCTAAAGCTGAACGTCCAGAGTTCTCTGAGAAAGGGTCAGCCCGTAGGGACGAATAGACGCTAATGTAAGGTTTACTTGAAGAGTTTTACGTCTGATGTCGCATTGTCACACGTCGTTTAGGCGGTGTGAGACAAAGGTTGAGCGGGTCACCTTCGCCATGGAGTCCGCCCAGGACAAACATACCCCGTCTAGTCAGTGTTACTCGAGGGAAAGCTTTCCTTGTGGAATTCCCTCCATCCGCTGCTGCATTACCATACTCCGCCTGGACGGTGTCAGATCCTGTCTGAGCGAGCAAACGGTGTTGTGTAATCCGCCCTGGTGCTGGTGTGGTACGATAAACCCAACGAACCGGTTCCAGTCTTAGCCTTTCCGTCATTGCCATATGCGTATGAGTGTTTTTATTTCCCTTGCCTGCTTCCTTCTATATCGAATAAAACGTGACTGCTTTTGTGAAAAGAAAAAAAAAATTTCTCATATTTTTGGAATTATTAGTTGCAAACAATAAGGCGTTACATTTTACATCTGAAAAAAATAAAGAAATGGAGCTTGAATCAATCAGCCCTCATGTGTCCCACCAGCATTGACATAGTTCACCAAAATACACATATCTGGAGCTCTAGATGTCCAAATCACCTGATTCTTGCGCCAAATTCTCAATAAGACAGAGAGCTACAACTTTCATGTTGAAGGTTTTTCAAAATTCGGCCATCTAGAAGGTCATATTGGACTCACAAGGTAGAGAAGATAAAGAGGAGAATGAATTTCAACATCTACCATTATCTTCTTTTGAATTATTGTAATTTCAAGCCCACCAATGTTGAAAAAAAGCATTAATAATCAGAAAATGAATGTATAGTATCATCATATCTTGCCTATAAATAGATGCTTGAAGTTGTAAGGGAGATACACAAGAAATACATAAGAAATACATGCTTTAGTTTTCATTACAATTCTATATCTTTGCTTTAGCTTCTTAAGTTTTAGCTCTTTCTTTTTCTTTATCTCCTTGTTCTATATTCCATCCTTCAAGTTATGGTTTTCATTTCCCTTCCTCAATATCAAGTAAGTTAATTTTATTATTTGTTATTTACTTTTATAATCAAAGTTTTAGTAAATTTAATATTAGCTTTCATTGTTAAAAATTATCATGGAAGCTTAATCTTTTAAAATCAACTCAAGGAATTTAATTTTTCTTTATGTTAACTTTGAGTTCTTGCTCTTAATATTTTGATTGAAGATAATTACTTTTCTTTGTCTCTCAAGCACTTATGATGATAGATTATTTAAGTGTATAACCGATTGGTATATAATTAAACAATCTATAATCTAAACTGATGTTGGTTGGTTAATCAATAATCAAGTTGAGAACAAAGATTAAGTTACTAAATAAGAGATTTCTATTTAGTTTCTTAACTCAATCAAATTATGGTTTTAAAGTTATTTTAGTAATTAATAAGAATATATCGATTGATTATTCTTATTAGTTCATTAATTCAATTCTAGAAGATTTTCTAGAATATAATCATTTAGGGATTCCAAATGATTCAAGATTGAGAAAATTAATTATATTTAATCATATTTGTGATCAATGATTAGTTAACTAAAGATTTATTAATTCCTTGGGTTGGTTGTTTCTAAATTTGATTATTCTTACTCATAAATTTACTTTTTTGCACTATCATATAATCACTTAATTTTCCTTTCAAGCTCAACACAACCCCCCCCCCCTTTATTATAACTAAATTGAGTGTAACTAATTGAACTAAGGTCCTCGAGAGACGACTAAGGTTGTTCACCTTATACTATATTAATTTAACTTTTTATTTGACCCGACAACGATAGCGTGTCACTTAACCATATCAAACAACATCAAAACAGAGTGCAAATGAGCCAAAAACATACCATGAATTGATTCAGGAAGGTCCTTGAATCAATTCATGCGATTCTAGAGCACTAACTAACAAAACAGGGGTCCTTGAATCGATTCAAACCCCGTATGAATCGATTTAAGCATGGTGAAATTAATGAACAGTAATTCCAGTGAGTCTTGAATTGATTCAACGCTTTGTATGAATCGATTCAAGCTCATCCAGTAGCCTTTGAATCGATTCAAGCAAATGTATGAATCGATTAAAAGCCCTAGAAGTCCTTATTTTTGGAAACAGAATGCATTGAATCGATTCAAGCCCTGGCATGAATCGATTCATGCATTACCAACAGCCTTTTCACTTTAAGAAACACCATTTCATGACCCCATTCATCAAATCCAATATCCATTATGCTTAAACATACCCTCATATAGGGTTTTAACTCAATAGATTATACATCTATATACTCACATACATATTCCATTTCATCATTAGTTATTCACCAAGAACTACATTACTTCCTTCAAAGAGATTCAAAACTCTTAATGCCATCTCACATTCATATTCATATCATTTTCAAGGCCAATAAATTGCCAATCTTTTCATTCAATAATCATTACTCAACTTATCATATTTACACAATCATGGCAAGGCAAGCATGAGTATAAATCATATACATTCTGTAACACCCTAATTTTTCAGACTCGAATTTCGATGTGACCGATATAAATAATTAATAAAAGTGTGGGTAAATTTTTTGCGTTTTAAAGTAAGTCTGATGTCACACTGAAACCCAAACCATAAAAAACCAAAGGGTGAGACATACATAAATATAACTGGATCGACATCTAAATTGCCTATAATGGTATACAAAAATAGTAGAGTTTACAGCGGAAGAAGAATGTGTATACTGGGCGAACGCCTAGTCCCATATATGACGATATGAGAAGAGGCTCGGCAAGCATGTAAATACCTAACATCAACCTATTAGATCATAACCCATTTATCCACTTACCACATACACATGCATTACCTAAGCTATAAATATATATATATATACATATACATCCGGGGTCATGCCTCAACTATTACTACTGCCCATATCTCATAATTGGCCTATTTATTCTAGCATTAATACAACACCACGATCTTCATTATACAATATTCAAATTTTTAATTCCTCTAGTACTCGTCGAATCATCAATATCACCATATATAATTTATTCATTACATTAAAATTTACGAATGATACCGGTTAGGGCATTCCATTACCACTATTTACCTTCATCAACAGCTTTAATTCAAAAATCCAATCTCATCCCATGGTAAACCTGCATCACAATGCTAAAAAGGAGACCACATGGGAGAGTGAGTTATACATTCAAAATGACGAATATACATATATTGTGATTAAGTGTACATGCATTCATTCATCATGTGTGCTTTGTTATAAAATTATCAATTCATCATTCAATCATCATCATATTAGTATGATAGGCATACAAGCCTTATGAAACGCAGTTCATAACATAAGCAAGCACAAGCACATACACAATCACATTGCCACTTATCAACAAGGGCATTCACAAGCTGTCATCATCAATTCATTAAATCTTTACTTATTTCCTCCTCGCAAGGGGTTTCTCATCTTGTGGTCATCCCATCTCAAATGCCATGCACCTATGGCTAATGCATATGGAAACTGTTTAATAATGTATATGCATGGATCCAATTTTATTTCATCAAGTGATCGCAACCACCATATCATTCATTCACATGGGTTTCCCGCCTCGCAAGGTGTACTCCCTCTAACAGCATCGCAAGGTGCTTTCTCGTGATCGCAACCACGTTCAATAATTCATATTGGTTTCCCGCCTCGCAAGGGGTACTCCCGCCTCGTGATCGCAACCACAGCATCATAGGAACTCGCAAGCCCTTTTTCATTTCAAAAACCAGGTGATCGCAACCACCGGCTTAATATCATATCATCATCATCAAGTTGGTTTCCCGCCTCGCAAGGGGTACTCCCTTCATAGAATCCCACAGGATCTTTCATCATTATGATCGCAACCACCTATTCAATGTTATGCCATGCCATGAACGCAAAATGCAATAATGCATATGCCAATCAACCTCGCAAGGATATCTCACCCTCTCAATTAGGGATTTATTTTACTTTGGCATTTTCAATAATCATCACACAATCATGTAAAAGCCCCTCAAGGCACATTATTCTTATACTTGGCATTTCAATAGCCACAATATCATTTCATAACAATCCACGCATGCAAATCAAATACATAGCAACATCATAATATTAATCCACACCTAGAATCATTCAAGGCATATTCATCATTCCACATATATGGCAAATATACTTATGTCCAACATAATCGCGTCCTTGGCATTACGTCTCAACATATCTTATATATATTTCATATCATATGGCAAGTCAAAACTTACAATCAACTAGAATGGTATTATACATAATCTTTATTCATTAAATTTTCATCATTATTAGCACATAATCAACTTGTGGATTTTCACAATATTATTCAATTCCATTGCTTCATCTATACATATATTAGTGTAGCATCAACAACATTTCATTATTACATTCAAACCACACATACAAGACCACACTTCCTTTACACACACAAGGGTATATCACGATTCATTAGGAATAATATTCGCCCTTTTCTCAAGGGGATATTCACAACATCATTCATTGTCACACCTTACCGATATCATCTCCGATTTATCGGTTTATAGCAAACACCTCCTTATTTAATCCTTCTCTCATTGGGTTCATAATTACCAAGGTGTATCTCATAACCTCATTATTAAACTCTCATTATCATTCTTCATATCCCACTCTCGGTGGTGAATATATCATAATCATTTCATCCTCTAGGGTATCAATTAATTCCAACTCTCACCATGTCAAGCCATCATCAAACACCCCTTTATACATTTCCTTAAATATCCATAATATAAAAGAATGGGGTTAGGCATCAAGATTTGAAGGAACAAATAAAATTTCAAGTTTGGGTTAACTCGCTCAAGCGAGATCCACCTTCGCTTGAGCGAGATGGGGATAGTTCACTTGGGCGCCCATTTTCTTGAGCGAGAAGGTTTTAGGCATCAGACATCAATCTCGCTTGAGCGAGCCTATCTCGCTTGAGCGAGATCCTACTAGTGTGGTTTTCTATACTCGCTCGCTCGGGTGAGGCTTCCTAAGGCCAGCCACTCGCTCGACCAAAAATACTCCAGTGCCCATTTCCATATACACTTGCCTGAGCGAGACTCCCTACAACGGGCCACTCGCTCAAGCGAGAAATGCCTAGTACCTATTTCAAGGCTGGCTTGCTTGAGCGAGACCCATCATGCCACGTTATTCACTTAAGCGAAAATCAACCAGAATCCTTTTCTTTCTCGCTCGCCCAAGCGCGGCCACGCCCGCTTGGGCGAGATTCGTCCAGTGTCTCTTCTACTCGCCCCACACACACCTCCCTTGAGTGAGACGCTCGCTCGCCTGAGCGAGATTGGCCCAGAGGCCATAATACAAGTGCAAGGGATTCTCACTTGAGCGAGAATCCATCTCGCTTGAGCGAGATCATTAGGTCTTATACAGAAAACAACAATTTTCATAACCCAACATATGAAATCTCATTCTAAGCCAATTTAATCACATCTAACACATCATATACATCACATGAGGCATATAAAACTTGTTGTAAACATTCATACTCAGAAATTCTCATTCCAACTCATTAATCACACGTTAAAAATCACACTTATCATCATCTCACATATATACATATATATATATACATCCATAAGAATCATTTCATACTCCCATGCACTATCCTTAAAAATCAAATTGCCATTCATATTATCTCAATAACTATATGGCAAGGCAAGCATGAGTACTAAACAAATACAACAATCACTATCAATCTATTCATGCAATTTGAATGTAAACTTCTCTCCTACCTCGAGGGAAGAGCCGCAACCAAGCACACACTCTGAATGCTCCACCACATAATCCAGAACACATCTACCTATCATATACACATGCATTCATACAATCAATAACCATCCCAAAGCATTCCCCATAAATTTCTACAAACTGATTTACACATTGTAAGGCTTGTGAACAAGTTCTAAACTTATCCAAACACCAATTTATGCAATTTGTGTTAGGCTTCAGGAATTTCTTTCCCAAAACCAAGATCCTCTAGATCTTAAAGACTAACTAGACCTAATAATATCATCATCTTATCTGTTGCATAATGCAATCCCATATCACATCAATCCTTTAAATATCACCGTTATCACTTAGAGCTCAACATAAGTTATCCTTACCTCTTCAAAGCCATCACAATCATTATGACCTTAATGTTCACATTCATTCTTACACATTTCATAACAACACCTATTTATGGGTTTTACCATCAATGGTCCTCTACCATTTTCACTATCATTTTTCCCTTATACAAATCATCATCCAACATTGAATACCTCCTTCTAGTCACAATATATATATATTCCTAACTCTCAAGATTAGGATTCTTTAAAATTCAATAATCATCATCCTCATTATTCAAGTCTCTCCCACTAATATCTCAACTTTTAACACACTAAACACTTGGGGTCATTACTCTAATTTTCTTGATTCCATAATTCCTCAACCTCAATCATCAATATTACTCATTCAAAACTCTTTCTTATATATAAAATCACTCTCATATCAATAACTCATAATTTCTTAAGGATTCCCCAAAGCCTCAAAACCTCAATGCCTAGGGTTTCCATCAAAATCCTCAATCATCAATTTCACCCATTTATAAGCTTCATTTCAAGCACCATAAGCTAACAACATAGCGTTCTAACCATCAATCACAACAACAACAATTTCCCCAATGGTTTTCAAATCTAGGGTTTGGTTCCATATACCATTATTCACCAAAATAACACCCCTTCACTCACTACAATACCTCTATAATTCAAAAACCACTAATAAAAGCCAAGAGTGATTAAAATCATACCTCCTTCTCCAAGCCTAAGCCCCCAAACAAAAATGAAGAGATGAGGAGGAAAGGCCATCAAATGTTTGCTCCAATGTCACATCCATGCCCCCATGAACCCAAGCTTACATTTTGATTTTTGGCAAGAAATAGAGTGGGGAGGGGTGCCACGGTTTGGAGTTAGAGGGAGGAGAAAATGAAGAAGAAAACGTAAAAAGGAGAGGGGGAGAGGTGACGTGAAAGTAGAGGGGGAAGAAGAGTTTTATTTTTAACTTGGTTCCCTTTTCATTAAACTTCTCTGTTTTAGATCAGCAGGACCTTCGTTCGGGCTCAATACTAGATCCAAAAATTATTCTGAATATAGTTTTAGATTCCCAATAATGTTCTTAATAGTCCTGACCATCGACATCTCTATCGGAGATACTTGGTCCGACACTCATATTTCAACCGGGTAAAATTTTATCTCTTAAAATCTCAATAAATTATAATTATCCATAATAAATCCCAATTTAATTATTCTAATATTTTTAGGACATAAATCAACTTATATGTATTTATTTATTATTTATTCATCCTATTTAATTATTTTATAAAATCTGGGATGTTACACATTTATCATCAATTACTCAACTCATGCAATTGAAATGTAAACTTCTATCCTACCTTAAGGGAAGAACCGCAGTCCAAATGCTCTAATCATTTCACCACATAGTTCAAATTACAATCTACACAACACACACACATATTCATTCATTCAATTATGAGTCATCATAAGGCATCATCACAATTATAAACAATTACTCACATATCATCAAGCTTAATATCAAGTTCTAAACTTGTTAAAACACCAATTCATACCCTCATGTTAGGTTTCAAGAATTCCTTTCCCAAAACCAAGATTTTCTAAATCTCAAAGAGGTCAACCAAACCCAACAACAATAATATCACATCCCTTATAAATATGGCATCTAAGTTATCATATAAATCACCCAATTGTCATCATTGTCAACCAAATTCATTTAAGCCACCTTAGCTTCATTCAAAGCCATCATCAATCAACAAATTCAAATGGCAACATCATGGCCTAAGTCCTCATCAAATCCTCATCAAAATCCAACAACCTCAAATATCAACTCCTATAATTCTCATATATCTTCATATACATATATCTTTCAAACTTTAAGATTAGAACCTCATCAAAACCCAATAACTCTAACAATCATGACCAATTATTCCAATCATCCCTTCTACATATCAAAATCATTCTCATGACAAAAAAATCATCAATCTCCTCATCTAGGCCAAAAGCCCCAAAATTATCAACTCTTAAGGATTCCACACAAATTGACAATCATCAATTCCATCAATTCTCATACATCTTCACAAACATAATATCATCATCAAAGTGCCAATCATTTGTAAATAGCAATCAATTGTACCAATGGTTATCTACCTTATGGTTTAGGTTTCACATGCATAAACCATCATACATAACATCATGAACTTAGTTCATATTTTTCATCAACATCAACATTAAATTTCAATACTTGTAAAATTTCATTCTCCTCATATAAATCATTCTAAAGTATCCAAAATCATCAAAATTATCAATTTGGCCAAAACCCCCAAATTTCCAACACTTAGGGTTTTTTATCCAAGTCACCCAACCACAACTTCAACACATTTCTAACATCCATATGTAAACCATAAACCATAACCATTTCTAACACCACACCATAATCAAGAACCATAATTTCAAGCCATTCAACCTAGGGTTTCCATATTTTCTTCATCACCCATACAACCCAACATTAATATTTTAAGCCCATGCATCATAAAAACTAACAATGGAATAAAATGGGTTCAAATCTTACCTCTCTTCCAAGCCAATGCCAAAAATGAAAATGGGAAGGATAGAAGGGAAGACAACCAATGTTTTGCTCCAATATGCCATTCAAGCCTCACAAATCCATGGAAGCCATTTAATTTTGAGGGGAATGGCAAGGTGGATGGTGGTCACGGTTTTGCCATGAGAGAGAGGAAGAGAAGAAGAAAAGTAAAGATGGAAGGAGAAGAGAAAGAATCCCACCGTGATAGAGAGAAAGAGAGGGAAATTGTAGTGAAAATTAGGCATTACACATTGGGTAAAAGGGTGCATCATGTTACTTTTTCCAATGGTCCAAAAATCCTATTACCCAATGGATAGAAAAGAGTAAAGTAGAGTGGGAAAGTGGACGATGGAAATGGAGAAGGAAAATGGGATTTCATATTTTCTTTTAATTCCATTTGGCTTGTATTTTCTCTGTTAAATAATGTACGTCGTGTCCAATTAATTATCTCCTCAACACCAAAAATTATTTTAACTATACCACCATAACCATAATAATTTTCTAAGTACTCTAGACCCATCAAATATCCAACTTGACCAAGTAGGCCCCATATCGTCTGTTAAATCATCCAGTTCTGGTAAATCTTAACTTACCGATAATTCACCTCTAGCGTCTAATTAATTTCCCATAGTTGTTGGACCATAAATAATTATTTATCTACACCCAATAAATTTATTTTCTTCAAAATTTGGGATGTTACATCTATTGTGTGATTCCATCATTTTATGGCTTGGATATAATATTTTGGAGCAATTTTTGTCACTTTTCTACTACAGTTTTTTATTACACATTTGCAATTAATTCTCCTATTATTCATGCTTGATTCTTGCCTTAGATCCTTTCTATTGATAGAACAGTTTCTTGTTTTGAGCTTGTAGGTTTATTAGCTCATTATATCTAGTGTTTGAGTGTCACTTGTCATTCATTTATCTCTCTTGTTCATGTCATGTCATATGATCATTTTACCTTTTTCACATCACACTTTTTGAAGAGGATGATGTAACTAGTGGTTTAAATTATGAAATGTTTGAACTTCTTTTGATAATTGTTAAACTTATGCTTATTTTGAAGAAAATCCAATGACAAGTTACAAATCAACTTACATTGTTGATTCAAGTTAAAATTTACAAGTGTTTTTGTGTGTTGTATCTCTTCTAATTACTTTTGTTAATTGCTTTTGTTTCTTTGATTAATTGTATGTTAAATATTAGAAGTTAGAAAAAGTGAAGTGATCAAAGAAAAGACCAAAAGAAGTCATAAAAGTAAAAACCCAAAAAATTACAAGTGTAATGAAAATTATCATCACTACTAGCTTAAAAATAAAAAATAAAAAAATCTACCAATGAGGTAAATAACTTTTAAGTTCAAATTTCAATTGATTTGATTATAATTTGGTGATTAGAAGTTGATTTTGAGTTGGTATTTGACATAGTTTGGGCATGATTACATTCTAGAGTTTTTAGGAATTGTTTTGAGTGCTTAACCATTGTTTTTGTGTATTAATTGTTGATGTCATTTATTAATTCTTGTTTGTTACATCCTTACTCTTTCTTTAAGTTTAGCTTATGTCTCTTCTTGTGTTGTTCCTTTTTTAGCTTGTCTTTGTTCACTTCCATTGTTTTCTCTTAGAGTTTTTCACTTGTTGGCTTCTTGATATTTCCTTTTGGAGGTCCATTACAAGATAGCCTTTTGGTGTTATTGCTTAAGGACAAGTATTAGTTGCTAACATTGAATTGCCTTTTGATAATTTGATTGAGTATATAGGTACATCAATGAGAGCATTAAATGGAGTGATACATAAGTGACCATACACTTGAGTGTAAACACGTGAGAAGTGGGATTATAAGGTCTTTTGCACTTTGTAAATTCTAATACTTCAATTGTATCTTTTTCTCCTTCTATTTTGGGAGACAATTTATTTTATAGGACATTGTAGAAGCTTGTCATTTCTCTTGTAATCTTTGAACTTTGGGACTTTGGATTTTATTTTTTTTTAGAAATTATCTAAGGTAAAAATCTTAGGATTAGCTTAATTTTGATCTTAGGTTCTTTTTAATTAACTAGTAAATATGTTTTATTTATTTTGTGTAAAATTGAACAAGAAAACCATAAAGATAAGTCATAAAGAGTTTACATATGGTCATGGACTTAATAAGCACTAATTAGATGCCTTAGATAAGTCCTTAGCAAACAGAATCAAAGAAAAGCATGAAAATCATGATAATTGAAAAGAAAGAAAATTTAAGGAGAAAAACTCCAAAGCGGATAAGATAGTGGTGCCACTTTCTTCATGACTTTGATGTTATTTCTAGGTTTAGGCAGTGGTACCATGGTCATGGTGCCTTATTTCTTAATGACTTATGTTTTTGTTATTTTTGGGTTTTAGAACTTCTCATGGATTATTCAAGCTTCTTTCTAACTTTGATATTATACCTGTTCGCTTTTGAAAAGACCTAAAATCTCAAGATTCAATACAAAATGCTACATTAAGTACACAAGTTAGAAAATAAGTCATTATTCATGGAATTAAGGGGTTAAGACATGTGAAACTCACTTAAAAAGTAAGGAAAACTAGTCCTAGATAAGGCATGAAAGACACTTATCACTAAATGATTAGGGTGAGTTAGAAGTAAATGAGAAAGTAAAGCTTAGTTTTTCCACTAGGAGATAAGAAGATGAGGTCATTTGTGATGTCATCCCCATGGAAATTACCCACCTCTTGTTTGGTAGACCACGACAATATAATAAGAGAATTATCTACGATGGTGCTGCTAACACTTATTTCTTTGTCCATGATAAATAGAAGTTTATGTTGAATCCTCTAACACCCTAAAGTGAAAGAAGATCAACTACAAATGAAGCTTAAAAGAGAAAAAAAGCAAGGTACGTGAGAAGAAAAAGAAGGAAAGGAAACAAAAGAAGAATACAAGTGAGTCTAGTACACAACTTGGTGAGAACTAGTAATGACGACACATTAAGGGAAGACCCTTACTCCATCTTAGACAAACGACTAGAGGCTTACAAGGGTCCCCTCACAAGGGCCAAATCCAAGAAAGCTAAAGAGAGCATCCATAAAGCCTTGTCATCATTCATCTTTTTGGTTAGTGGGCCCAAGCCTAAGGGAGACACCATGAGGATCTACTTGCTTTCATCTTGTAACATAAGTCATAATTAGATTCTTTAGACATTTAGGTTTTATTTGGACCTTGCTAGGTTAATTGGGCCACTTTAGGGCCATGTACTTTCACTTTGGGCCATGTATAGGCCGTGTTCTCTCCTTTGTTGTACTATTGGGCCTTGGATCCATTATCCAAGCCCATTTCTCCTTCCTTGGCCGAAATGTAGTAGAGCTATATAAGGGAGCTCTCCTTTGTAAATTCATACAATAATGATCATTTGAGATTTTTCACCTTGAGTGTAAATTTTCTAGAGTGAGAAGCTCCTCCTTCTCTCTAGGATTGAGTCTCTAGAGCAAGCTCTTATCCAAGATGATCCTCTCCCTCTTGGTGGCAAGAATTAGGGAGTTATCTTCCCTTAGAAGTGTCCTCCCACCTTCACCTTCCATCTTCCTTTTCCATTCCTTCCCTCTTACCCAAACCACCTCATTTTCCCTCTTCTCTTCCACCCAAATTTCGTCCAACCCCCTAGAGTTCCTCCTTTGTTTTTGTTTTGGTTCAACATTGAGGAAAGAAGTTCAACCTTGGCTTGAAGGAAGAACAAGGAACAGAGCCAAGATCCATCCCTTCCAAAGGAGACTAGAAGAAGCTCCTACATCAACTAGGGATATCAATACGGGTTACTCGCCCCACCATCAACATAAAAAAAATACAGGGCGGGGTGGGTTTAGCCCCTACCCAGGGGCGGATTGAAATTTTTTGATCGCCCCGTTTTGATGATGGGGTGAGGTGGGGTGGGGCGAGTTAGCCCACCAACCTTTAAAAAATTAAAATTATTTTAGGTATTTGAAAAAAGGCTTTTAATAGGATGTTGGTTAATGGTTAGTCCGCTTAAAAATATAATAATAGAAATTAATAAAAATTGATTAACTTATTATTTTTAATAAGAAAAAGTTAATTAAATTAAAAATAAAGTAGTATACCATAAAAATAAAAAATCTAAATATAATTATATTAATAATTCTAACTCAAACACTAATCAATGTAATATGTTAAAATGAAATAATCTTATTCCTCATAATAAATGAACAATAATAAATAAGGACTAGACATTTAAGTTTCCATTAATATTCAATAATAAAAGGTTCAATATCTATCAAAAATAAATAATCAAAACAACATCAATAATTAAACTAGTCAAATTCATTTTTCATAGTAAGTGGTTAAAGTTATCAAACTACCACTAACACTAAGAATCAAACTAGTAAAGTGCATTCTCCAAAACAGGTAATTAGAAAATTTTTATAAGATATTATTAATATTTATTATTTTTTAAAATAAAATATTATATAACCCGTCGAGTCAACCCGCCCTGCCCCGCCAAAAACCCATAAAAATACAGGGCGGGGCGGGCCAATTTTGAACCCATCGTAGAATAAATTTGGTCAACTCGCCCCACCCCGTTTTAGGCGGGTTGGCGGCCCAGCCCGCCGGGCTCGACCCGCTTTAACATCCCTAGTGAGAACCATGTGTTACTCCTTGCAAGAAAACTAAAAGAGTTTGACTACATTGTTCCTTTTATCCCAAGTACTTTTCCATGTCTTATGGATTTTGGTGAAGTCATTGATGACATAACAGTTTCTAGTGAAACTTCTCATATTGACCTTGGTGTGGATTGGAATTTGTGTGTACATGGTTATCTTAGAATTACTTGTAGGAAACACATAGTTACTATAGGATCTTATAGGATAGGGATGTGTTTTTACTCTTTTGAATTAACCTTCCTTGGAGTCATATCCATTATTGTTTTGCTTGAGTCTAGAACTTTTATAGGTTTATATTTTTGTCCATCTCAAATCATGCCTATTAAGACTTATATTGTACAATATAGAAAGATTGACCATGTTGATATCATCTATTTGCATGAGGGGTTGCATAAGGAACTAATTGCTTCATTGCATAACATGAATACCATAGTCCCTAGTTTGAATTCCATTACTCATTATGACCTGATATTGTCTAATTTGCATTAGTTTTAGGGGTTTTGTTTTAATTTTTAGTTTATTTGTGTTTGTTTTCCTTTTAATCTATTTGTTTTCCTTCATTCCACATACGTTACTTGGGTGTCTCTGTTTTGCGGGAATTGCTTTGTTATAGGTTCATATACAAGGAAATAAAAGGTATTTAATGAGCATTGGATGAATGGAAAGGAGTTCAAGCCACCAAAAGCACAAAAATAAAGTCATCCCGACCCTTGGAATACACTTTTGAGGAAGGATTCATCAAATGGAACACTCTGGGACCTCAACATACTCTTCAAAAGCATTTTGGTGAAGTTAGAAGAAATCCACTACCAGTGGGAAATTCCCACTGGTCGTGGAACTTACTGTTTCAAAACCACTGGCCGTGGATTTTTCCCGCTGATTGTGGTTCTTGCTGCCTGAAATGAAGTTTTGTAAATTTAGAGGCCCTGTCACGATCCACTGGCCGTAGGAAATTCCCACTGCCAGTGGATTTTGCACGTTCTGTATTTTTCCTAATTTTTAGGAGTAGTTTCTAAGGGGAAAAGGGGCAACACGCATTGGGAAATGAGAGAGACAGTTTTTAAGACATTTTGAGGAGAGAAAATTAAGAGCTTTTCAAGGGGATTTTGAAGAAGATTCAAGGACCAACACAAAGAAAACGTCGAATCGCAGAATTTGGTGAAGATTTGGAAGACATAGTGAGAGTTCTTCTTCTATTTTTTTGAACCTTTGTTTTATATTTAGGGATTTCTTTAATGTTGGGAATTGGATCAATTATTAGTATGTTTATAATCATTTTTATGGCGAACTAAACCTCGTTCTTGGGATTAAAGGTATAGTATGCATATGTATTGAACTGACTATTTTTCATCTTCTCCTTTTATGAAATTTATGTTTTCTATTCGATTTCATGAATGCTTAGCGCCTCTGCAAGACTTTGAGAGAAGTGTAGTTGATTCAAAATGATGTAGGCTATGAGAGTAGGTATATTGTTTGAAAGCGTGAAATTGAACCTAGGGGTTTGGGGTTACGAAAGAGTATGCAAGACCCTTTTAAGGGCTGATGGGTTTTCATAAAATGTAATGGACTTAATTTACAAATTGAACGTTGTTCTATAGGAATTAAGTACATTAGTAAAGCTTTGAGAAAAGGTTGCTAATTACATTAGGAAAACATACCTTAGAAATTAAATTTTATAATGGGGAAGTCAATTGCATAAAATTTGATACTAGTATATAAACCTTTTGATTTCCAAGAGTTTTCCTTTAATTGATTCTTAGAAAAGTACTTAATTTCTATTTCGAAAGGCATTAAGTTTTCTGTTTCCATTTTCTTGGTTTTATATAAAGTGAACTTTCATTTAATCGAGTGAATTTGTCGAGATAAAAACTAGTAATTGGGCACAATCTCTATAGGAATGATAACTTTTATTACTTCGATACTTCGATAAATCGTGCACTTGCGAAACGGTCTATCATGACCCCATTAGGGCACCATATCCATTGACCATTCACTACTAAAAAAACTCTAAATAGCCACCCCAAAATAGCGACCATGCAAGGTGGTCGCTAATTAGCGACCACCTAGAAAAAAAGGACTGGGAAAAAATATTAGTGACTAAGATAGCGACCAGAAAATCCCGTCGCTAAAAAAGCATCACTACACCGTCGCTAACAGCGTCGCTAACAGTACGTCTTCGCTAGTATGGTCGCTAGATTTCGTTCCCGCACTTTTTTGGTTTCCTTCTTGTTGGCGCCAAATAGTTACGACGGTACATGTACCGTCGCTACTAATTACCCCGTTGCTACGGCAGTCGCTAGATTTCATTCCCTCTTTTTTTTTTTGTTTCCATCCAAATGTTTTATTGCCCCAAAATGTTAGCGACGGCCATACACCGTCCCTAAATGAAAGGAAAACGATAGCGACGGCCACGGTGCGTCACTATTTGTTGTTTTTAGCGACGGTAGGAGAGTCGTCGCTAATAACTGAGGTTAGTGACGGAGTTGCTATACCGTCGCTAATGTTAGTGACGTTTTTACCGACCGCAGGGACGGAGGGAGGGAAGATGGAGGAATTAGGAGTTTAAGGCAACTGAGGTTAGTGACGGAGTTGCTATACCGTCGCTAATGTTTTAGAGTTTAGTGACGTTTTTACCGACGGTTGGGCGCGGTCGCTAAGGTTTACTGATACTCGACCAGCGCCTGTCCCCTAATCATTTGCCCTAAACTCCTAATTCCTCCATCTTCCCTCCCCCCGTCCCTACCTCTCCTCCGATTCCCTCCCTCCGACTGCCTCCCTCCGACTCCCTCCCTCTGACTCCTTCCCTCTGAACCCCTCCCTCCGAGTCCCTCCGTCCCTGCCTCTCCTCCGAACCCCTCCCTCCGACTCACTCCCTCCGTGTCCCAACTGCCTCCCTCTGACTCCCTCCCTCTAACTCCTTCCCTCCGAACCCCTCCCTCCGAGTCCCTCCCTCCCCTCTGTCCCTGCCCCTTCGACTTACTCCCTCCTTGTCCCGACTGCCTCCCTCCGACTCCCTTCCTCTGACTCCTTCCCTCTGAACCCCTCCCTCTGAGTCCCTCCCTCCCCTCCGTCCCTGCCTCTCCTCCGAACCCCTCCCTCTGACTCACTCCCTCCGTGTCCCTACTGCCTCCCTCCGACTCCCTCCCTCTGACTCCTTCCCTCCAAACCCCTCCCTCCGAGTCCCTCCCTCCCCTCTGTCCCTACCTCTCCTCCGAACCCCTCCCTCCGACTCACTCCCTCCATGTCCCGACTGCCTCCCTCCGACTCCCTCCCTCTGACTTCTTCCCTCCGAACCCCTCCCTCCGAGTCCCTCCCTCCCCTCCGTCCCTGCCTCTCCTCCGACTCACTCCCTCTGTGTCCCGACTGCCTCCCTCCGACTTCCTCCCTCTGACTCCTTCCCTCTGAACCCCTCCCTCTGAGTCCCTCCCTTCCCTCCGTCCCTGCCTCTCCTCTGAACCCCTCCCTCCGACTCACTCCCTTCGTGTCCCGACTACCTCCCTCCGACTCCCTCCCTCTGACTCCTTCCCTCCGAACCCCTCCCTCCGACTCCTTCCCTGCTAATATTTTAATCTAACTCGACAACAGTTTTCCCTCCCCCCAAATCATTTGCCCTAATCCCAATCATTTGATTTCTCTCTCAGTCAGAGCACTTCCATTTTTCTCACATTGCACTCAACCACCATAGGTACATAGCTTCGTTGGAGAACAGCCTAGCACCGTTGCGCCACTCACTATCTGCGCCTCTCACTGCCGCCTAGCACCGCGCCTCTCCAGGTTTGTTTTCCTCCCTCCTCCCTCCTCTTTCTGTCTCTGTTTCTTGTGTGTGTGAAATGAACTGTCATATTCTTTGACAGTGCACTCAACCACCACAGGTACACAGCTTCGTCGGAGAACAACCTAGCACCGCTGCGCCACTCACTATCTGCGCCTCTCACTGCCGCCTAGCACCGTGCCTCTCCAGGTTTGTTTTCCTCCCTCCTCCCTCATCTTTCCGTCTCTGTTTCTTGTGTGTGTGAAATGAACTGTCATATTCTTTGACAGGTCTCTGAGTTTCTTTTTCTCTTTGCATCACCATCATCTTCTCCGACCACCAGAGACCAGACCAACTCCGATGGGTTCTATTTCTGTTCTGTGTCAAGGTTAGTTTTTTCTTCATGATTGTTTGTTTCATTTGTTAAAACAATTAGTAAAATGTTAAAATGAATGTGAAATGCTACTAGCTTCAGTGGAAACTATGCAGGTGAGAGTCATGATATAGTTTCTATTAGAGCTTGCCAAATAGGAATTTAAACTCTAAGTCCTGAGGAGGCACTTGACAGCATATTTACTTTGATATCCTGGTGGGAACTTGAAATAGAAAATTACTAAAACACACAGATCTGATATTACTGCACAGAATAGTTTACATTACACAAAGTACAGATTAATCCCTGTTATTGCTTTCCTATAATAGATTTATGTTATAGGAAATAAATCTGTGTAAGATATTCATTAGTAGTTAATTTGAAAAATTAGTTAATAGGGAGTGAGTTAGTTAAGTTATTGACTCATTAGTTAGTTAATTAGTCAATTAGTTGTTAGTTAGGTGAGATAGTTGAATATGGCATGTTGCCTATAAATAAGAGAGGAGGCTGTAAGAGAGAACAGTTTGTCATTTGAGTGTTTACAGGTATTGGGCATGGGGAAGTGCAGACCCTCAGGCAATCTGTTCCTTTTTGGTTTCCAACTCCTTAGCACTTTTAGCAATTTTTTTCAGAATAAAGTGTTGACCATACTAATTAAATTATTTTTCATTTGAATAGAAATAAAAGGTTTTTGGCCTGTCACTTACATATATTTTGATTGATTGATTCCATGGATCAGTGGCTTATGGTATAAATCCAAAAAAACTCTTGAATTATTATTTTAAAATTGAATTTGCTGTGAACATGATCAAGTGGATGGGTTTTATGTTGTATCCATATGCATAAATAGCATTCAATTTTAAGGTTTCTCTTGTTTCTTTTTGAAGAATTAAAGAGTGTCATTAGATAGGATGGTATAAGATTTATCTATGCAACCAACTGGTTCTGCTGTCTCTATTTTATTGCTGAAATTAAAGTCAATGGTAAGGGTGTACAAATCTAATTTAAAATCCAATTTAAGATAGACAGAAAAAGAAAAAAGAACTCAGTTTGTTATCAAATGTAGCATGTGGGTTCTTATATAATAAATGCATGTGTTTAATGGAAAGGCTAAGAGTAAAAGATAAAGTCAATTAATCATAATGTCATTACAATTTATATGACAATAGAACCTTAATTATCATTGAAGAGTGTAATTTAGTAGTACACTTAACAGAAGCATGAGAAGGTGAAAGTTCTGGACTTAGGTGAGTCAACAATTTTAAGGGTCTCTGGACGAAGCTTTGTGGCCTTTGTACTCCTTATCTCGACTCTCACACTCTCATTCTTCTCCATCTTGTCATAATTTGCTTGCTTCACTTTCAAACATTTTATTTTGGATTTTAGAGTCACCACAAGCCTTCCCAAACCCATCATCTCTAAAACATATATATCTTTGTTGATTAATTATGCATCTGCTGAAAACAATTAATGAAGGCTAAAAACACTAATTAAACCATGCACAAGAAAAATAAGAATAATAATTGCTTTTTTATAAGAAAAAAGACAAGTGAAAAAGAGAGAGGAGGGAAACAAATCTTGTGGCCTTGTTCTGTTTGGCAATATAACACTTTCAGTCTACTTGGAATAGAATAAAAAAGGATAGAAAAGTTATGGTAAAAGAATAAATTGTGTGTATGTTATATGGTGAGAGAGAGAGAAGAGGAAAAGAAACAAGTAAGGAAGAGGAAATGAATGAATGAATAGAAGGGTAGGTTGTGATTTATGAATGAGTGTGGAATGGTATTTAGAAAAAAAAGTTAATAGCATTGGCCACAAGTCAAAAGATTTTTAACTCGAGGGGATTAGTTAGAAGTTAAAGAAAACTATTTAAAAAACTTATAAAATGAAAAAATTAAATTTTAAGTAATAATATTAACAACTAAAAGGTCTTAAACCATAAATTATCTTTGAATGCATTAATATAAAACTAATAATTATCCAATCAAATATAACACATTAAATATAATTTTAAGATGTTTTATTTGAGTTCACCATTAACGGTTTCAAACAAATTAACCACTTCTCCCTCCAAAAGAAACACAACACAATTCTTTCTTGTTCTTCTTGTGATTCTTCTTCCATCAATGGCCAATTCAACCCATTGGCGTTGGTTCCCATTCTACTTCGTTGCCTCAATAACCCTCACAATCACAGCCATTTCCTCGGCGCTCTATTACACTTCCAACGATAACAACACAAACCCACAACCATGCATAACCCACCACCTTTCCATCAACGCTTCGAACGCTCTCCGACAAGCCAATTTCACAGTCTTCACCGACCTTCTCCACCTCCACCAACCCCCACAAAACTCCACCATCTTCGCCATTAAAAACACCATCACCCTCCCTCTCCACCTCCTCCTCTACCACACCACCCCCTCCAAAACAACCTTTGACGACCTCCTTAGCATGTCCTCAGGAACTTGCCTCACAACCTTGTTCCCTCAAAAGAATCTAGTACTCACCAACATTGACCCTCTCCACAAATCCCTCGAAATCAATCACGTGTTGCATTCACATCCTCGAAATCAATCACGTGTTGCATTCACACCATTATGTCCCCTTGCCTCAACTACATTTCCATTCACCCCTTATACTTTGACAAGTTTGAGTACACACTACGCTTCTGACATTGATAGAAAACCTACCAAGAATTATTATTACTATTAAAGAGTTTAATTTTGGTATATTGTTAGTACGCTAAACTTTGAGCGTGTTCTGGGTTTTGATGATGAACTTAATCTATAATTTGCTTTACGTGTCTCTATTTGTTTAGTTTCCTTGCTACTTGTAACTGTCCAACCACTTATTGGTTTATCATGCAGACTAGCACTCATTAAGCGTGGTCTGTGATCTTCTGTCGACAGCTTCATATTCTTCCCTGACTTTTTTCCCCAGGTAATCCCCTAACACTGACTTTCTCATTATGTGTATGCATGTCGATTGTTGTTTGTTAGTGGAGAGCAGAGCTCATTAGGCAGTGGTTTTATGTGCTGATAACATGATTTTTATGCATGTGTAATGTTGTTTGTTAGTGGAGAGCAGAGCTCATTAGGCATTAGTTTTGTGTGCTGATAACATAATTTTTTATGCATGTGTAATGTTGTTTGTTAGTGGAGAGTAGAGCTTATTAGGCATTGGTTTTATGTGCTGATAACATGATTTGGTGTTCATAACTCTCAATATCATATACAATGCGTAGCATATATATTTATCTACACTGGGAAGTTTTCTGTATGTAACAGGCCATTTCTAAATTTGGGAAATGTCTAGTTTACAGGGGAGACTATGCCAAAATTTTGGCAGGCTTCCTTTCTTAGGGAACTTAATGAAACTCAACTTTAATAATGTAGGGTTTAGTCGTGTGTGTACCCATTAGATTCCCGTTCAATTTTCAAAACAACCAGCTGATGTACCGTGTTGTGTTGGATCTTAAATTGTCCCGGTTGGACAGTTTGGTATGAATTTGTAACCTGTAGGGCGTAACCCATCAATGTTGTATATGGTCTATCTTGAGACATTGAATGTTCATTTGAAATTTTGGTTATGGTGTTTCATATTGTCCCCAGGGTGCATGACTGCGTACGGTATTTCATACCGTACGTATCTCTGTGTACTCGGGGACCAATGTGAAATGCTGTCGAAATTTCAAATGAATATCAACGACACAAGATAGACCACATACAGATATGCTAAAACTTGAGCAAAATGATTTAACTGATGACCAAATTCATAGTGAGGTGTCATCCAAGTTCGTTGGTTGGTTAGCACAACACGTAAGACCCGTATACCGAGTGTTTTTTATCTGTGCTTCTAACTCCTGGTATCTAACGATGACCTATTTGTTATGTTGTACATAGATACAAGACCCTAACAACCATATTGAAGATTCTTTACTCCAAGCCCTTTCTTGGGGGCCGGTGAAAACTGTTAAAAAATGGCCTATTTACTACGTAAATGGCTACAAGTTTAATATTCTTCAATAGAGTGAAGGGATGCGTACCCATAACTACGGGGTTTGTGTTAGAGGCACCACCGGACAGTTGGAAGAAGACTTTTATGGAGTGCTGACGGAGATTGTTAAAGTTTCGTTCTCTGGACGACTAAGAAGAGATATTGTTCTATTCAAATATGATTGGTTCGACAACACAATCGGTGTTAGAACAAAGGTTGACAACAACTACGACTTAGTTGAGGTCAAGAAGAATGGTAGATATAAAGGGTTTGATCCCTTCATTTTTGCCCAACAGGCTGACCAGGTTTATTACACTGACTTCCCGGGAGGACATCGGGACTGGTATGCAGTAATCAAGGCCAAGGCCCGAAGTTAGATCACTGACAATGTCTCCGAGGAGGTCGATGACGCTTATCAGCTTGCACCACACGAGCTCAACGATGGCAATTTGTTGTTCAACATTGATCTAGTCATAATGGATGAGACACTCGCCACTACAGGGGGTGAACACATTGACAAAGACCTTGTCTCTCGATCAAAACGGTCTAGGGCTGATTTGGATACTGATGAAGTTGTTCAAACAGATAACCACAGTGACACTGAAACTGAGGGGGAATTTGAAACTGAAACAGACACGGAGTATGTAGTTGTTAAACATATATTCATAGGTTTATATATATCCTGAGACTAACCTTTCTTTTCATGATTTTATCCACAGATGACGGGACGTCGACTGCCCTTCAGTAGGGGTGGTGGGTCCAGGACCCCGGCATCCCGTCTGGGGGCTCCCACCCCAGAGTAGGGAACCACTCCATCACCACCACAGCAAACCACTCCATCACCACCACAGCAGACCACTCCATCACCACCACAACTTACCACCCCATCACCACCACAGCTGACCACCCCAGAGCAGACTCCTGGAGTTGGTGGCTTGGAGGACCCTGGCCATCAGGCCACCCCACCTCCGGCATCCCCTCTGCCCATGTTGGTACCTGTGCCAGCCAGAGACGAGTAAGTCACTAAAACTCAAATACTTTTATGTTACTTGTATGGTACTTTATTTTAAACTTTAGTGAAAAGACTTATTGGTTTATTGTATGTTACTTTAATTAGTACTTGTATAGATTGAATTGTACTGGGAACTCTTCTGTTTGTAACAGGGTAACTATTTAAACTTGGAAATGTTACATTTACAGGGGAGACTCTGTCAGAATTTTGGGAGTCTCCCTAGATTGTGTGTTGTTATACTCCTGATATAATTGTTGTCATTACAGCTTTGTTGATAGTAGTCGCACTACCAAAGCGATTACTAAGGTTTTAAAGGCCCAGTGGGATGGTTCATATATATCTTGGACAGATGCTGGGAAGGTTGTCCAAGATAGGTGGTTTGACACCTTCTCGGTAAGTTACCACATTAATTTGTTGTGATTTGATTTGTAAAATAGACCTCTTATTTATTTTGAATTCTCATTTCATTTTACAGCGTGATTATCAGTGGGCAGAGGGTATGATTGATGAGATTAGGAAGGTCTTTGCCACAAAGACCTCCAAAATCATCAAGAGTACCCTTTGGAAGGTGAGGGACAAGGGTGAGCGCCCTTGTTGGATCCCCAAGGACCATTGGGACGGGATGGTCTAGAAGTGGGGCGGTGTCCCGTTCCAGCAGGCGAGTGCTCGGAACAGGGTAAACAGAGCCGCCGATACTGCAGCCTCAGTTTACACTGGGGGTAGCATTTCAACCCTCGAGCACAAGAAAAGATTTGTAAGTATATTTATGTTAAACATTTCTATTATGATTCATCTGACATGTTTACAAATAATAATCTCAATGTTTTTTGTCCACCACAGGAGCTGAGGGAGCACCGGGAGCCTTCTTTGTTTGAGGTCATGTAAATGACCAAGAAGAACAAAGCCGGTGCATGGGTAAACCAGAAGACTATAGATCTAGCGGTATTTACTTTTAACTCACACATGCTTATCATTTACAAATCAGCTTACTAATCCTATCAGTGTTTTTTAATTTACAAGAGGCGTATCAGGCCAGGAGGGCCGAGAAGGAGGCGAACCTAGTGGCTTAGACTCCTGAATGGGAGGTTCCTCCCACCCTGTCTTGTTCCGACGACAACGCCATCTATATGGAGGCTGTTGGCGGTGTGAACAAGAAAGGGAGGGTCTTTGGATTGGGTGGCGTCAGCACGCAGCTGGCGAAAAAGGGGAAGACCCCTTCCTCTTCTTCTTCGTCTGATCTTCCGACTGAGGTTGTTCAGGTAATTCAAAACCTGAACGACGAGCTACAGGAGGAGCGACGTCAGAGGCAGCTTTTGGAGGAGCGGGCCGAGGCGGATCGACGGCGGGCCGAGGCGGACCGACAGCGGGCCGAGGAGCAGCACGTCGAGACTCGTCGGCAACTTGCTCAGCAGCAGGAGCTACTGATGCAGTTGATGGCGAGACTACCTCCCCCCACTTCCCAGGCGCCCCCACCACCACCACAGGATCCCCCACCACCATGATTGTATTTTTATTATGTATACACATTATATATTTCATTTACAATTTTTATATTATATTCCATTCAGTATTTATTTTGTCATTCTTCATTTATTATGTCAATATTTATTGGTAATTAAATTAAAAGAAAAACGCCTTATTGTGATTATCATTAATAATTCAACCTATTTGATAAATAAATTTAATCCATTATTTTGTTTTTAATAATAATAAATATTTTAAAAAAATTATTCAAATTTAATTATAAAATTTTATCACCTAATACAAAATATTAATCAACATTTTTAAAGTTAAACTAACAAAACCTATAAATATGTAAACAGTTTTTTAAAATAATAAAAAATCCAATTAGCGACGGAAAAATACGGTCGCTACTTAACTACTAATAGAGACGGATACGTTGGTCGCTATGAGGCTACCATAGCGACGGACAAAGATGGTCGCTACATAAACTCACAGCGACGGATGAAAGTGGTCGCTGTATGGCTACCCATAGCGACGGCTGTAAGCGGTCGCTGTATGGACCGACAGCGACGGCCAGAACTGGTCGCTGTCTGGCCTCCCATAGCGACAGACAAAGATGGTCGCTACATAACTACTAACAGCGACGGGGTAATGGCGTCGCTATATGGCTACTAGTAGCGACGGGGTCCTGGTCGTCGCTGAACGTGGTCACTCAACGACGGCTGAAGTAAGCGAAGTAGAGACCAAGTTCGCGACGGTGTTTTGCCGTCGGTATTTTAGCGACGGGGTTTCTGTGGTCGCTGATCTATCTTCGACGAAGGTTTTAGCGACGGTCGTTTGGCCGTCTAAAATACCGTCGCTAGTCCTCTTAGCGACGGCCTTGGTATGTATTAGCGACCCATTCTGTTCATCGCTAACAGGTGTTTTTTTAGTTGTGATTCATGATATGCCCTTGCTTATACATTCACATATAGTAACATATCCATTCTGTATACTATAGATATAATCATTCTTAGGACTCATAGGATACCTCATAGTTTTGCATGTGTATTCTCTTGGGATCATCCCATTACTTTCTATAGTGATATTCACTCATTCATTAGTTTTGGCACTTTAAGGGGGAAAGGTTAGTCTTTGATCCTGGTTGATTTTCCACTACGTGGTTAATCTTTTGATTCCTTTTGTCCTTTGTTATTATATTGTGGACTCATTCTTCACTTTTTGTTGTGTAGAGTTGATTTTGATTTTGCCTTAGGAGCTATAAAGAAAGAGCTTGGATTTAAAGGCAAATCCCTTTTAAGATAGGGTGTTTGATGAGGATCTAATCTAGTATAGAAGTTAGGATCTTTTAATAGAGTCATCTTTAGGCTACTTCCATTGTATTTATTTCTAGGTTTTTCTTGTTAGGGTTTGAGAGCTATCCTTAGGCTTAAAACCATTTTCTAATATAATTTTAGTTGGACCTAGTATGGGCTTTATGCCTTACATGCCTTATTTTTGTGTTCAGGTCAATGTTGGGCCTTAAAAACCTAAGCTCTTTACATTGTGTAAAAATATACTCTACTTTAGTTATGAATGAGGTTAATTTAGCTTAACTAGGATTAGTTTGTCTATAAATAGTTCTACGGTTTCAAATTGTAGATATCTTAGATTAATTGAATGAATTTGAATCTTTTTAGTGAGAAACATTTTGTCTCTGAAGCTTGAGTCTCATAGCACTCATAAGCATAGTTTTATCTTTGGAGCACCTCCAAAATGGTAACTATACCTTGGCTTATCTTTTCTCTAACAAAAGTTGCATTTAATTCCCTTCCAAATCTCTCCATTTTTAAGCTTTCTTCTTCTAGTTTTCTCTTAGGTTTTCACCTATACCTATATTCTCATTTTTGTCCTTGGCCTAGCTATAAGGAGAAAATATGATTGATGAAGATTTAAGGCTTGAAAAGCTAGAATTTTCCTCCAAGATAGATCCATAAGAAGAAAGTACAAAAAGAACCACATTAATAACTTCTTATGGTTAAAATGTGACTTTTATGATTATATAAACATTTGAATGTACATATATCATACACTCGATGACCTATTATAATTGTGAAATTTACTTTTAGAACATAGTTAAATGAAGAAATTAGAAATATATATATTATTAGTTAAAATATTATTGGAGACACATTTGCACTCCTATGATAGGAACAAGATTTTTCCTATAAAGAATTCTACATTACTATAGAATAATAAACTACTTAAAATAAAATTTATTTTTCTTCTCTTTTTAAATTAAACATGACATACAATATATAAACAAACTATAGAATATTCTATAAAATCTAAAATATTGGGCTTTTTCTTAATTTTCTACTAGGCTAATTCTATTCCTATTATTCATATTCCCTTCAAACAGAGCTGGCAAAATGGGCTAACCCGCATGGGCCGGCCTGAACCCGTCTGAAAAAATGTAGTGCAATGGTCTAAAAATAAAATTTAAAATTAATAAGCAAGAAAAAAAACCCCAAAAAAATGCCGAGTACGGGCCGGCCCGTGAAAGTCACGGGCAGCCCGAGTATTTAAAAAAATAAAAATTATAGGGAGTTTCTCTTTTAGTTAGAATTTTTCTTCCTTTGTTTCTACTTTCCATCTCACCGTATGTATGGAATATGAACTTTTGTAAACTTTTGTTATGAACTTTGATGATAAATATTTATGAAACGATTTAAAAATTTATTACAAAAGTTCGTAGTTGTTCCCCAAAAAAATGTTTCGTAGTTTTAATTTTTTTGGATAGAATTTTAATTTTTTATAAACTTAGTTTCTTAACTTTTTTAAAGTGGGCTGCCCAAAGTGGCCCGCGACCCGTTGAGGGCTGGACTAGGGCCTTTAATTTCAAGGCCCAAATTTTTACGGGCCATTTTTGGCCCGACCCTAAATAACCCGCAGCCCAATAAAGCCCTGCCCGTTTAGGGCCGCCCGCCCGAATTGCCAGCTATACCTTCAAAAAAACACCTTATCCTCAAGGTATAAAAAAGTGATGAAAATTACAAGTGATATTTATTAAAAAAAACAAATAAACGTAACAAATTCAAACTAACTAAATACTGATATTTAGCCTAACATTACATTCTAAAGGTCTCACCCCAGTGAGTTTAGAACTTCCAAATTATTTTCATAAATTGGATTGTGGTTGTTGAAAACTGCACGTTAGAAATGAATTGGTATTTGGTAAGGAAATTTTAAAGGGATAAAGGAAGTAAGAAAAAGATGAGCTTAATTTTTGTCTTCAAATCACGGAGATTGAAAGTGATTTGGCATGTTGTTATTATTGGAGCAAAAGAAGGAATATGAATTAAATGCCCTTAAGGATTAAAATTAAAATTAAATTATTATTGGATATAGAGAAGAGGCACAAATTGTGCTTTGGGTTGATGGTTTAGACTTGTTTATAACGATTGTTAGTGCACTACAGTCAGTTGTAGGCAACTTGGCATTTTGAACAAACGGAGCAGATGGGGCTGGACGTGTCCATTGCGAATCAGATAGAGGATAACTGGCACCAAAGTTTTTGAATGAAGCTTGCAATTTCCTTCTGAGGATATACGCTTTCGATGAACAAACTTGGTTTGAATCTCATTGAAAAGGGATCATGACTTGTGCCTGGTTTCTTCAACTCACAATTTAGGACTAGAAAATCACGGTGGGATGCAACAAATTAATCAGGTTGAATGAAAATGGAAGGTTGAGCATGTAGAAACCATGGCTAAGAGAGAAATGATCCTGGTTCTGTGGGTAAGAAGGGAAAGATTGAGGTGACTTTGAATGAGTTGGGAGAGGTTAGTGGTAGTAGTATGAGAAAGAAGATGATTACGGTACTTGGTGATAGGCGGTTGGCAATGGTGGTAGTAAGTAAGAGTGTTAAAAATTGAACCAATCCCTCACCAACCAACTGTAAAATTAAACCAATTTAATTTAATAGTAAAAAATTGTATCTCTAAACATAATTTGGTTCAATTTACGGTTCTTATTTCCTAAACTAACCCTTACTTAAATATATTTTTTTCATTTGTAACCTTAAAGGAATTCTATAATTTAATTTATAAGAATGATTCATTTATATAATGAGTTTATTGGATCTAAAATATATACAAGTAGTTTAAGTTATATATTCTTACAAATCTTTTATATGAGTATAACATATAATAATAAAATAAAATACTCGTAGCATAATAAATTATTTGTAAAATATAGTAAAAGAATAAACTACATTTTTCTTTTATTTATCACAACTTTTAAAATTGCTATATAATTTGAACGTATTGCATTAATGTCTATCTAAGTGATTGATATTTAAAACAAAAGTTTAAAACTATCAAACCAACACACAAACCGGAATGGTTTTAGTTTGGTTTTTATGTTTTATTTCAATGTAACCAAACCAAACAGCACACATTTTTACTATGTAGTTGGGCTTAATTTTTGCTTCAAAACTAAAATGAACCATACTGCCAATACCTCTAATTATAAGTAATAAGAATGAAAATCATGAAAACTCCATCACTCTCAATAAAATATACCAATTGATAGAAAAAAAATTCTTACTAAGAATTCTACATTACAAAATAATAATAAAACTACTAAAAGATAAAATCTATTTTTCTTCTCTATTTAATAATAACCATAATGTAAAGCAAACTATAAAATATTCTAGAAATTTTAAAATATTAGACTTTTTCCTAATTTCCTATATATGGGGCTAATTCTATTCCCATCATCTCACAATATTATACATATTATCTACCTGAAGTCATTGAAATTGTTATCTCATCGACAGAAGAACTTATATTTTTCGCCATCTCCTTCATGGTTGTGATGGTAAAAAATGATGGTTCTATAGGTGGAGGTAATTGGGTAATTTTCATTTGAAAGAAAAGAAACAACCTCAAGCATACTAGGTCTGTCCCGTGCTCGATCTTGAATGCACAAGAGACCTATGTGAATGCATCGTAATACTTGAATGTTAGGGCATGGCCCATTCAATGCTATGTCGAGTAGCTTCAGAGCTTCCCCTTGGTTCCACAATTGCCATGCCTGAAACAAATTCTTAATTTTGAAGCATATCAATTGAGTTTAGGTACTCAGTGGTTGGAGTTGAATGTAACTTACATATCCTATAAGATTGAGTGGATAATCGCTATTATTTTTCTTTCCGCTCACAATTTCCAAAAGTAAGACGCCGAAACTATATACATCAATTTTGGTTGAGATAACTCCTCTCATCGCATACTCTGGAGACATATAACCACTAAAACAAATAATTTTGAGTAGTTGAGAATAAGTGAGATTCATAAAGTAAAATATAATTGCATGGATACTTACTATGTTCCAACAACTCTATTGGTTTTTTCTTCACACCCTGTCAATCTAAATATTCTAGCCATTCCAAAATCTGATATTTTGGGGTTTAACTCTTCATCAAATAAAATGTTGCTAGCTTTTAATCTCTATGTATCACTTTTAATCTAGAATATTGATGTAAATATACAAGCCCTTGTGCAAGTCCTTCAATAATCTTGTATCGTGTCTCCCACTCTAACAAATTTCTCTTGTTGGAATCTATTTGGAACAAAAAAATAGTATAAAATTAATTGAAAAACAGAGTGCAAATATATACATAGATAAACTATTGAGAAAAAGGCATAAACATCTTAGATGAGAAAATTTTCATACCAAATAGATATAAATTCAAGCTTTTGTTGCACATGTACTCATAGACTAGTATTCTTTCTTCCTGTCAATGCAGAAACCTAGAAGCCTCACTAGATTAGTATGCTGGAGTTTCACAATCAACGTGGCTTCATTTTTGAATTCTACCAACCCTTGTCCTGAACTTTTGGAAAGTCTCTTTATGGCTATTTCTTGACCATTTGAAAATTTTCCCTGAAAAAAGTTTACCTCTTCTTACTTATTATGTGGTTAAGTACATTAGAAAAGAATCATATACTGATGAAATTACATCTAAATCTTAGACCTGAACTTTATATATAAAGTTAAACTGATAATGTAGACAAATCTATATAAACAACATGAAGTTTCACGCTAATATATAATTGATCAGCTCGTGTGTATATAAGAAATTAATATGAACCTATCAACGCGTCATGCTCGCTAATGATATATGTGATATCGGTCGAGATAAACCGAATATAATGAGTAACATTTTTTTAGTTGGTTTCTAGAGTTTTGTCTTGGTAGATGCATATATTGATAATTGCAAACTTAATACGACGAGGTTGGATATTAAACAGAAAAACTAATATCAAATTTAATCCAATGTTTTTTTTTTTACTTTTATTATTCATGAACAATTTATTTTCCACTACTCACAAATTAAGTTATGTTATAAAATATTGGAACAAGAATAATAAAGAGGAATGAAATCTTAGAAGAAGAGGAGATGAAGTGAAGAGAGTAAGAGAGATTGAATGGAAATTAGAGAGTATGAAAGAGGTGTTTTATTGTGTATAAAAGAGAAAGGGAGAGTGGGTATTTATAATAGGGAGAGGTGGACATCCATCATATAAAATATTCATAATACTCCCCTTGGATGTCCACATTTTAGAATGTGCCTCGTTAAAACCTTACTAGGAAAAACCTAGTGGGATAAAAACCTAGTGAAGGAAAAAGAGTACAACATTCTTTACAAGGTAAATAAATAATTCAATGTACAAGTATTTAATTCTCCCCCTCATCAGAATATTTATGTAAGCGTCGAAGACCAATCTTCTGTACTAGTTGCTCGAAGACTTTGGTTGGCAATGATTTTGTAAAGATATCTGTTAGATTCTCGCATGATCGGACTTGCTGGACATTTATTTCACCATTCTTTATAAGATCATGAGTAAAGAAAAATTTTGGTGAAATATGTTTTGTCCTATCTCCTTTAATATAACCCTCCTTTAACTGGGAAATGCAAGCTGCATTATCTTCACATAAGATTGTTGGTGGTAATTTTCCAGTATGCAAGCCACAAGTTTCTTGAATATGTTGAATTATAGACCTCAACCAAACACATTCCCGACTTGCTTCATGTAATGCTAAAATTTCAGCATGATTAGATGATGTTGCTGTGATCGTTTGTTTTATAGATCTCCATGAGATTGCTGTACCACCACATGTGAACAAATATCCTGTTTGTGATCGACCATTATGAGGATCAGACAAATATCCCGCATCAGCATAACCAATTAGGTTTGCCTTAGATACATATGGGAAAAATAAACCCATGTCCATTGTATCCCTAAGGTAGCGGAATATGTGCTTAATCCCGTTCCAATGTCTTTTTGTGGGTAAAGAACTATGTCTTGCTAACAAATTAACAGCGAATGATATATCAGGTCGTGTATAACTAGCAAGATACATTAGTACACCAATTGCACTGAGATATGGTACTTCAGGACCAATTAGTTCTTCATTTTTCTCTTGAGGTCGAAAAGGATCTTTGCTCACTTCAAGTGACCTTACAACCATTGGACTGCTCAATGGGTGTGATTTGTCCATATAGAACCTCTTTAGCACCTTTTCTGTATAAGTCTTTTGGTGCATCAAAATTCCTTCCTTTAAATATTCTAATTGTAACCTGAGACAAAACTTTATTTTTCCCAAGTCTTTCATCTCGAATTCCCTTTTCAAATAATTTACAGCCTTTGAGAGCTCTTCAGGAGTTCTGATGATGTTTAAATCATCTACATAAATTGTAATTATAACAAACTCTTTTCCCAATCTTTTTATAAAAACACATGGACAAATCGGGTCATTTTTATACCCTTCTTTCAACAGATATTCACTGAGGCAATTATACCACATACGTCCAGATTGTTTCAGTCCGTAAAGAGATTTATTCAATTTAATTGAATAATTTTCTCGAGGATTTGTCTTGTATGCTTCAGGGAAATTAAATCCTTCAGGGAGTTTCATATATATGTCATTTTCAAGTGATCCATATAAATATGCTGCAACATCCATAAGGCGTAAGTCAAGCCTTTCACGGATTGCCAAACTTATTAAGTATCGAAAAGTAGTGGCATCCATCACTAGTGAATATGTTTCTTCGAAATCAATACTAGGTCTTTGTGAGAATCCTTGTGCAACAAGTCTTGCTTTGTATCACACAATTTCACCATTTTCATTTCTTTTTCTTGTAAAGACCCATTTGTACCCAACTGGTTTTACACCTTTGGGTGTTTGGACTACAGGCCCAAAAATTTACGTTTTGCAAGTGAGTTTAACTCTTCTTGCATTGCATCTTTCCACTTAGGCCAATCATTTCTCTGTGCACATTCTTTAACTAATTTTGGCTCATGATCTTTATCATCATTTATGATATCAAGGGCTACCTTGAATGCAAAAATTTCATTAACATCGACTTCAGGTCGATTCCATTGTATTCTATCCATGACATAATTTATCGAGATCTCTTTATTTGTATCAATTTCAGGTACCTTAGTTTCTTCTGGATTTGAAACTTTGATTATGTTAGGAAACTCTACTGGAGTCTTTATATCCTCGATTCGACCATCCTCTTTATTTACTTTTCTTTTTCGAGGATTTTTATCTTTAGAACCAACAGGTCTGCCACGTTTTATTTTGGCTTCAGACTCATTTGTAAATTTAGATTGTCCTTCAGGGATATCAATCTTTATTGGAGTATTAACAGCTGGTATGTGTGACTTAGTCACTCTTTTTGGATCAGCAAATACATTAGGTAATTGGTTTGCTAAATTTTGCAAACTAATTATTTTCTGAACTTCTAGTTCAGATTGCTTTGTTCGAGGATCAAGATGTGAGAGAGATATCTCATTCCAACTAATCTTTTTATCCAACTATTTATTTTCTCCCCCTAATGGTGGGAAAACAGATTCATCAAAATGACAATCAGCAAAACGAGCTGTAAATAAGTCACCTGTTAAAGGTTCAAGATATTTTATTATTGATGGACTTTCATATCCAACATATATTCCCATCCTTCTTTGAGGTCCCATCTTAGTGCGTTGTGGAGGAGAGATAGGAACATATACTGCACTTCCAAAGATTCTTAGATGGGAAATATTTGGTTCTTTACCATGAACCAATTGTAAAGGGGAATATTCATGATTACTTGTAGGCCTGATGCGAATAAGTGCTGCCACATGCAAGATTGCATGTCCCCAAGTTGAAATTGGGAGTTTTGATCTCATTAACAATGGTCTTGCTATCAATTTCAAACGTTTAATCAATGATTTAGCAAGTCCATTTTGTGTATGAACATGTGCTACAGGATGTTCAACATCAATTCCAATGGACATACAATAATCATTAAATGATTGAAATGTGAATTCACCAGCATTATCAAGGCGTATTTTCTTAATTGGATAATCAGGAAAATGAGCTCTTAAATGAATTAATTGAGATAGTAATCTCGCAAACGCCTAGTTGCGAGTTGATAATAAGCAAACATGTGACCATCTAGTTGATGCATCAATCAAAACCATGAAATATCTAAATGGTCCACATGAAGGGTGTATTGGTCCACAAATATCACCTTGTATACGCTCTAAAAATGTGAGTGATTCATTCCTAATTTTCATTGGTAATGGTCGAATGATCAATTTTCCTTGAGAACAAGCAACACATGAGAAATTCTTAGTTCGCATAATTTGTCTGCTGGACAAACAATGACCATTTGAATTCTCAACTATTTTTTGCATCATAATTGATCCAGGATGGCCTAATCGTTCATGCCAGATAATAAAGTCATTCTTATTTGTAAACTTCTGGTTTACAATAACATTTGTTTCAACTGTACTAATATAAGTATAGTACAAACCGAAGGAAAATGAAGGCAATTTTTCCAATATACATTTTTTATTAGAAATTAACTTCGTGATGTAAAGATATTCATCTTTTCCTTCATTTTTAGTCTCAATATGATATCCATTTCTGCGGATATCCTTAAAACTCAACAAATTTCTTTGAGACTTCTTAGAATATAATGCACTTTCAATGTGCAATTTTGTTCCTCCAGGTAACAAAATATTGGCTCTGCCGGAGCCTTCAATTATATTTATAGTACCAGATATTGTTGTTAAGAACATTTTACTTATGTTTATTTTTATTTATTTAATGAAGAATGAATGCTCATGTGAATGACGAAGATATATGTCTCGCAGACAGTGCGACAACTCATACCATTCTCAAGAATCGTGCTGATAACGTGTTATAAAATATTGGAAAAAGAATAATAAAGAGGAATGAAATCTTAGAAGAAGAGGAGATGAAGTGAAGAGAGTAAGAGAGATTGAATGGAAATTAGAGAGTATGAAAGAGGTGTTTTATTATGTATAAAAGAGAAAGGGAGAGTGGGTATTTATAATAGGGAGAGGTGGACATCCACCATATAATATATTCATAATAAGTTACATGTTTTTGCTTTTCTTTCAAGCTATAAAAGGATGACTAAAAAGGTAGTAATGATTTTTTCCACATTTGTCGGTATTTTCTTTATATATTTGAAAATCCAGAACTTGGACAATTGAAATTAGCACGAAGTGAATTTATTTATGTTTGAAAATTCACGTTACAAAGTCACACATTCAACAAAATAAGAGAAATTAAAAAACATATAAATATTAAAAACACTATCATAATAACTTTAAATTTTATAGTTAATTATATCTCACATAATAAATTCACCATTAAATTTTTTCCATACCTTGTAAACAGGTCCGAAGCCACCTTCCCCTATCTTATTTGTGAAAGAAAAATTGTCTGTTGCCTCAAGAATTGTAGGCTGAATATGTGAGCATCTCTGTTTGTCTTTTTATCTTTCCACTGTTCTCTCTCTGTTCCTTCATCGTATGTGACGGGAATTTCAATGATTTCTCCGATGTCAAAGAATTGATTTCCTCTTTTCTGCATTTCAACTGCATATTATAAATAATAATTTCATCTAAAAAATTTTTAGTAATTATTAATCGACATTTGAATTCCATTATGAAATATTACCTCTTTCTTTTTGTTTTCTCCAAAACATAATAAAACACGTCATGCTTGTGATTATTAGGAGAATAACTCCAACCATTGCACCTACTATCCATATTCTCCTATGTTTACCCGCTGGGTAGGAAAAAGAGTATTAGTTCTATATATGTAATTAAAAATTATAAGTAATTAACTTGAATAAGTAATTATCTCTTATTTTGAGATTTGAATTATTAGTTCTATAAGTTTTGTTAAATAAAATAAATAAATTCATTTGTGTCGTGGCTGAAACAAAATTTTAGTAGACAGGGTGCAATTACCCCTAAGATTGGTCTGACCTGTGCACAGATGATTCAAGGTTTGTTTCACTTTGGAGTCTTCAAGATAATTGTCAAGGAATGAAAGGAATATGGAGAAGAGAGAAAACGGTGAAAAAAAGATGAAGGAAGAATGTTCTTAACTGTATCTAAGGCTAACATGCTATCATCCTTTACGTATTAGTTGCAAGTTCCGTCGCCAAACCATTCATCACAAAATCATTATGAAGAGAAATTTTATTGTTACAACATATATAAATTTTATTGAGGGAAAAATGTGTTGCATATTCATGTGCAAGTTTCTGTTCTACTAATATAACATCTCCATTACAAAAAATTTTAAAAATGTTATCAATTGTAAAAAAAAATCCATACAAAAATAGGGTTTGTTCATCTAACTTTGAACTAATTTTATTTTGGTCCTCCAGTTTTAATTTAGTCCATTTTAATTCTTCAAAATTTATAAATGTATCACTTTAATTTTTTGTGGGTTGAATTTCACTATTGGTTAGGATTTACATTTTTTTAAAAAAATTATGTTACTTTTATTTTCTTTTAAAAATAACTATTTCATTAAAATTTTGATAAACAAAATGGTAAGATTCATCACATAAAAACACTAAATTGATATGTTCTTAAAACTTAAACCAAAAGGAATCAAAGTAAAATGAAAAAATCAGAATAAAACTAATCTCAAAGTTAGTGGACCAAAATATATTTCTACGTAAAGTTCAATAATCTATACTATTATATAAAGACATATAAAGATGGTGAAGTGGAAGTGGTGTCCCCTACCCATTTTACCATTTAAAAACATTTTAACATTTATTTTTCAAGACACAAGTTTTAAATATTTTTTAAAATTTATTTTTTAATATAAATGCTAGTAATATATAGTAAAGCTATTTAATGAAAGGTGCATTCCCCCGTTGTGTCATAGTTAAAAAAAATATTTGCATTGTTTGACCAATGAAAATCCAACTAAAATAATTAAAGGGAATGATGCCAACAGAACACACATATACATTAGTAACACCCATGAAGAGATTTTCATATATTTGTTTTTTCTGGTGAAAAGAGATTTTCATAATGTGCAATCCAGTTTGGTTAGAAAACAATATGGATACCAGGTAGCAAGGCCCAATTATGGGGCAACTAAACTCTTTGTCTCAGACCTAGATAAAAGGCTCCTAAAAATTATTTTTGATTATAAATTAAATAGAAAATATTAATTAAGAATAACTAAAATATATTGTACGAATAGTAAATTTTGTTTATTTAATTTTCTGAATTTTAATTAAGATAATGAATGTCTAGTTTCTTTTCATTTATTTTTTTTTTTGATTTCATTTTGCACTTATCGTTATATTTAACTATAGAAAAATTCATGTAAGATTAAAAAATTAATTTTATTATCAATTGAGAAATAAATGTTAAATGAAATTAACTATATCATCTTAATAAATAGTTTAACATCTTAAAATGTTGAAAAAAAAATTAAAGAGCTGGGCACCCTACAGCACGTGTAGGCATGAACCAAAACTTGATATTATATACTCCTTTTTACTAAAACTAAATATAACCTTCTTTTAAAAAATATTAAATTTCTATATTATTAATTATTTTTAGGTTAAAATAATTTTATTAAATAAGTAATTTTAATTGAAGTTTAAAAAGATAATAAATGAGTTACATTATTTAAAATATTTATATCTTTTATTATAATTGGTTGACAAAAGATTAATTTTCTTTCTTATTGACTTTGTCTTTTTTATATGAAATACAAATCATTAACTATTATAAAGAAAGAATTAATCGAGAGACAATGAATTGAAACAAAAAATGATATTTTCAATAATTTTAAAGGTAATCTTAGGAACTACCCCTAATTTGAGACAATTTTAGAAAGAAATTCTTATATTAATGAATTTTAAAAAGAAAGGTAAGAAAAAAAAAGTAAACTGAATTATATTTAGGGATGGGAAAAAGGGTATATATGAACTTACTGGCTTTAGTTCCACTGCGAAAGAAGAAAATTGGACGGCCAATGGCAGTATCAATCTGAAAAAAGTGTGCTGCGCCCCTACTCCATATCTCACAGCCAGTGAGGTCCTGATTTGCAAAAGTGTAGGCCTCACATGAACAATTATTCAAGCACTTCATCCAGCAGTCAGAAAGGGTCATGTTCTCACTTTCATCAAATATGAAACCTTTCCTTGACATTTCCCCAAAGCTAGTCCAACTGGGCAAGTACAAATCATCATCTTCCCTACATTTGGCAGCACTTGGCATTGAACAACCTCGGGGAATCTCCCCATCAACGCGTGAATAAGAGATACCACTAGCATTCAATATACCCAATGGATCCATTATGATATGACCAGAGACTGAGGCATATTCATAGTAGGTTTCTTTTTCATTTGAAAAGTATGTAAAACTGAACTCTGAAGAGTTCCAATTTCTAAACCTTCCATTTTCCCATTGCCCACTGCTCCAAACAATGGTCCCTCTCCACCTACTAACCAACTGATTTGTTTTCGGGTCAAGGCTAAGAGAGAAAGACCCTGACCAAAGAGTCATATAACTTCTCCTTGCAGTTATAGACCAATTATGACCTGTGAGCTTGTCATAACTAAGCCTCATCCCTGGTACAAGTGTGTCTGTGGGGTAATCAAAACTCTGCCATAATACCCTTTTCACAGACCCATTTGTGTTCAATTCATGCAGCACCAAGTTCCCTGTGTCTAGCAAAGTGGCACTCACACTTTTGTTACTCGCAGTTTCAACTGAATGTAACATGAAAGTGGTTGTGCTGGAGAAAATTTTGAGGTTGCCAAACTCATCTATTGTAAGAACTCCAGGGCCATCATGGATTGGATTGTCTCTGTTGGCAACCCAGATATAGTACTTATGGGCTGATATTCCCAGGTAGAACTTGTTATCTTCAGAGCCATCAAGCTGAAAGAAACGCAGTGTGTACAAACCTGAAGATGAAATCAAATGGTTGGTTGCTGCAAGTTGATGGCCTTGGAGCAATGTGTCTTCCATCAAGTTAGAAGGCTTTGCAAGGTACAAGAAACAAGTAAAGATTATGAAGCATAACGTTTTTTCATTGAAAGTCATTGTTGAAGGAATATGCTTTCACTTGACTTAACACAACTTGAAATTTATATGGGCTGCCACATATACAAGAATCAAGAAGACTCAGTAATCACTAGTTACCAAGCCACGTGGGAAGACTTTGCCAAAACCATAAATTCGTGGTCATCGATTTGTAGTTCTTAGTACATCTTCCTACTGAACAACTGCATAGTACAGCACCTGATGGTGATACGACGATGATATGTCTTTCCCTCACAAGAGCTTATTCAAACCATTTTAACACACTCATATGGATAGGGTAATATTAAAACTCATCAGATTAGGATATATTAAAACATGATCAGCAAAGTCTAACTCGTCATAAAAAGTTAGTTCAGGTATAGAATAATGATTATTTAGTTCAGGTATAGAATAATGATTACTTTCACTTTGAAAGATATTTTTTTCATTCTTCATTTGGTTGAAAAGAAAGTAATTATTAATATTTTAAAATTTTATTTTTATTTTTCTAAGTTAGGAATGAACAGAGTATATTTAATATTAATGAAGAGGACTTTTCATGCGTAGAATTCAAAAGCACTATAATCGATGAAACTTTATTAGGAGACTATACATGTAAAACTAGACTGAACACAAAGAACAAGACTCGTGCATTTAAGTAGGGTGCACAAAAATGGTTAAACTAATACTTCATCAGGATATATTGAAATAAAAAGGAACGAATCCAAGCTTGAATGCCATTTAATTCTTGTCCCACAGTAGGAATACATCAAAAGGAGACGCATTCACGCGTGGCACAGTGCCAAAGTCCACGTCATTTTCTTTTAAAAAATAATTAGGTCAATGACAAGGGAGAAATTTGGGTTTTCGTTAGGGGCTTTTGGTCTATTTTTAATTTTTTTTATTTTTTATTTTACTTTTTAAAAAATTATTTTCATTTTTATGTTTCCTAAAAATAGAATACATATTTGGTTCAGTAATAATGAAAAAATGTTTAGTTTGTTCATTTTTCATTTTAAAACTTTATAACATATTTTAATTTTTTATTATTCCTTCTTTAAAACATTAACATATTTTTAAATTATGAAATATAAAATTATATATTTTATATTAATAAATAAAAATATATTATATTTAAAATTTATTTTATCAAAATGGAATTTTTTAACTTGAATTAATAATAACTATAGCCAAATTTAAATACCAGATCAATTTTTTTTTGAAGAAAACTTTTTATTAGAAATTAATGCAAAATACCAAACACCACCCCCATATAGTCATGGAAATGCATCCACACCATGCACACATGTCCATTCATTCCTGTTACAATCCAAAGCCTGAATAAAAGTCATAAACAAATAGAACGAAGGACTTAATAGCAAAGCCACAATTAAATACTAAAGTGTACCAAATGGCACAACGAAGATGACACGAAAGACACATAGACGAAGGAGATGGACGGAGAACTGTGTGAGGGAGACAATAGACATTGTGTTTTGCAATTGAGAGAGAAAGAGGGGATGAGAGAAGTTGTGTGCAGAAAAGGAAGAGAGGAGTTTTCATTATTTCTTTTATTAAAAGATATAAGTTCGTTAATATTACATGGATGCCACCACGTTTATTCCATTTTCATTTTCTAATGGGATGTTTTAGGAAATGTGGAAAATGAGAATATGGTATTTTCATTTTCAGCCATATTTTGTTTTAATTTTTAGAGAAAATAAACTCTCTTATTTGAGACAAACACATTTTCATCTCCATTTTCTATTTTTATTGGGAATGAAAAGAGAAAATGAGCAAAGTAAATAAGTTAGGTTTTGATGGTTCGGATAATAGACTTAAAATGGGTTAAATAAGTGTGTTCATTTTTTCAAACCAAAAAGTAATATTTAAACTTTTAGAGCGTTATGTAGCATACCAGACTTTTGAAGAGATAAAAAGCGTGTTACTTTGATTGAGTGAATGTATTTTAGCCAGACTTTTACTATCGATTTTAACAATCATAATGCATCAAACTTTTGATAGTAAAGAGTAAGAGAGAAAGAGACAATACACAAGAGATTTATATTGGTTCACGTCCAACTCGGAGACTACATCCAATACCTTCAAATCTGAAGGATTTCCACTATGTAAAAACTTTTACATAAACAGCCCAGACTGGGCCTATGAGTATTATTGACTTCAGCCACTCCTAGCTTAAGCAGAACCCGTGCTTCAAGTATTCTTGACACCGACCACTTCTGGCCCCTGAGTATTCTTGAGTTCGGCCACTCCTGGACTAAGCACACTTCGTGCTTCCAAGTATTCTTTTGCACGCACCCACTCCTGGGGCAAACCCAAGTATTCTTTCACAAGCCACTCCAGGCTCAAACCCCGAGTATTCTTTCAAAAGGCTCTTCAGGGCGACAGTGTTTCCCGACAGGTCAATCAGACCTATATTTACAAAAGATAGGAAAAATTAAAATAAAATAAGTCTTCTTATTTTCATGGCTTATATATGACTAGAGCTTGTGAGTCTTCTTTTCTTTTCATCACACTATCTTTGTGTGATAAGCTCATTTATCTCACCAGCTCTCTCTCTTTCTTTTCTTTTTTTATATGGCTCTCCATTCTTCTTTTCTTTTCTTTAAAGTCATATAATGCTCACAATTTATGCATACAAGCTCATATTACCGTGACTTGTATTTTTCTCCTTTCTTATGATGTGAGTTATCCTTTTTGCTCTCTTATGTTCTTTGATCTGCTCCCGCTCTTCATAAGTGTTTTTCTCTCTTCTAATATTTCTTTTTGTTCTGCTAGAGAGCTACATCAGAGAAGAGGTTGATTTTGTTTATATAAACTCATCTTGTTGAGTTTAGGAAGAGGCTTGTTAATTATATAGCTATTGAGAGAGTTGTTGTATAAGAGACAAAAGTATTTCTTGATGAAGTTACACAAAGGATAAGAACTTTTGTTGTTAGAGAGAGATGTTCTGTACACGCAACATAGATATTTAAGCTTTGAGGAGTGTGAAGTCGTAGATGAAGTCGATGTAGCACTAGTTTCACCAAGAAGGAAAGCTTTGATTCAGAGAATCTTTGAATGCGTGAGATAGAGCTGAAACTTAGTTGCTTTTCAGACAAAATTAAAATCCACCTTGTTTAGTCAATCTTCCTTTTTGAGAATCTTTTCAATAAGCTTTTGATGGAGATGACTTATGACCGTTGATGCTTTATATACCAGACTATTTTTGAGATGATTCAAGATGAAGGGACAGAGTCTGATGCTTTAGTATTTTCTGAAGCTTGAGATGATACTGTTTGAGTCTAGGTCTGGAAAGTTACTCAGATGAGAGAATTTCTTTTGAAGTGTAATGTCAGACCTTTTAGATTCTTCTTTTGTCTTGGATTGAAGAGTACAGGTTACGATTAAGTCTTCTAGACTTTTGATGCGTAAGCTTTCTATGAATATGTTCCCCTTTTCTTTTGTAGCTTAGGCCTGAACCACTTAAATACCTACATCAAGTGATAGCAAACATCTTCATAGTTTTGTTGTACCAGACTTATTGAATGTGAGCTCCCCCTTTGATTTATAACTTGTGCTTTTTATCCTGAAACACTCGAGTGATCTTTATCAAACATTTAATAACTTATAACTTGATTAATTAAAATGTTTGATATTGGTTATCAACAAATCTAAGAGTGCTTCAAATATTTTCTTGGTTTTAACAGGTTCTTTGTAAAAAAGGAAAAAATGTCTATCTTAGACTCTTTTAGTAACACCCAGGATTTTGGAACAAACAACTCACCTTAAATTGTAGGTTCTGCTATGTGTTTTGTGTGAGATATAAACCTCAGTCAGACTTGTATCTAGAATTCTGTATATAATAGGACCCTGTGTTTTTGATTTTGTGTGTAGTAGAGATAAGCTAAGACTCCCTAAGGTTAAGATAACCTTGTAGAAAGTTGTTTAGACAGAAATTATATAGCTGCCACCAAGAAGGAAGAGTTCTGCCAAGGATACGAAATTAGACGTACGATCATTTTCAAGTCAACAAACTTCTGCCTTGAGTCTAAAACCAAACTCTGAAGTCTAAGTCACTCCTAAATCTAAATATTTTCCCTAACACTCATGATATTGATTAAATTTGTTAATCAATATATCCTTTAAGTCTAACTCTGTATTCTAATATTTGTCTTTGGAAAACATCATTGTTTGTATATTTTCTGCCAATTAGACCTAAACTCTTTAATTATTTCTTAATACCCATAACCATTACCTTGCACTTTGTTTCATCCAAATTGTATCTTAAAATACCTAATTTTAATGCTTGTAAATATAACTTAGTGCCTTAATCTTGTTTTGTTTTAAATTTCCCTCACAATCCTCACCACCACTCACGGCCAACACCACCTTGCCTTGCCACCTCACCACTGAGTGTGCCACCTTCTTTCTCCCCACCATGACACTTGTCCCACTTTCAACTCACATCACATCACCTCCTCCTTCTCCCATAGGCACTCACAGTTCATCATCATCATGGCACACCACACATGCATAACTTAGTCACTCTCTTTACCTCACACACCACTTCATCACCATATCACTGAAACATCTCACTCTCTCTTTTCATTTCATACTTTTGTTTTCCTTATTCCCATCATTGCCAAGACATTGTCACCCTCGGGTTCTCTTTCCCTCTCGAGCACTTCATCTTTTCCCTTCATCATTCTTCACTCCCACCATCCACTTCACTCTTAGGCTCCCTTTTTCTCTTGTGCACCACATCTTTTTTCCCTTCATCATCATCACCGTAAGGCCAACACCACTTGTAACACCCTAGATTTTAAAGGCAAACCTCAAACCCTAACCTCAGTTGTATGTGTGCTTCATTGTGTATTTCTATGAAAAATGTGAGGCTTCAGCCAACAATATGATTTATCTGTATTGGATGACAGTAGTAATGTTTAGGCTTCGTGTTATGGAATTTCACAAGGTCAGGCAGCGAAAACACATAGGATTCCAAAAAAAATATTGCAAAAGCAAATGTTTTAAAGCACCACAAAATAAAGATTGTGTTTTTAGCATTTACCTTTTGTAGACGTGAAACAAGTTCCTCAGTCAAAGCAATCGTAGTTTCGTCCTTTAGGAGTCCACACGAGTGCTCCCACCAGAAATTGAATCTCTAAATGCTAGTACAAAAATTTAGTGAGTAATTCTATTTTTGAGCAGCTACCTAAGAGTATCTCATGCTTTATATATAGGCTCAGGTCTTAACCTGATATGCTCTCAATAAACATTGGGCTCCTGACTTGTACTAAATGAGTTAGGCCCAATTGTTTTATTTTAGTTTAACTAAAATAAAACTATCCTCTAGTGGGCTTACTCTATGCGTGTGACCCTATAGGTAAAACATCTAGTCATATTAATAATAAACTATTTTATTATTAATATAAAATAAGAGCGACATCTAGTAATACATCATTATGTCTGAATATTATTCATCATCGACATAACCTATAAGTGATAATTATTTTATACATTTATTCCTTTTGTCACGATATCTAATTGGGCCCAAGGCATGGTTGTCATCATTCTTGTATGACCCAATTCATTTTACTTGATACCAGAGTAGACTTTAATGGGTAAATATCTAATATTTATTCTTCCTAACATGACCATGCATTTCTTTAGGCTTACTCCATCAAGTGGTCCATAAATATCACTCTTGTCACATAGACAAATCTCATCTACATCACTCATATCCTCTACATAATTTATTCATTGTTTAATCACAATCTTTATGGTCATCTTATTACAGATGACGTTTGATTATATTAAACATAAGCTTCTCATGATAGGTTTTCTTGACTAGAGTCGATAATGACTAGAGTTACGAAGAGACTGTAGGTGCGTTGGGGGGCATACCACTCAAATGCTTGCTAAGGGTATTAGATATATTTGTGATTATATCAGTTGTATCCGCATTATATGGAATTTGCAATAGTACATATCATGTAAGACGTTCTCGCCACTCAAATTTATAAGTATCACATATTTATTCCTTGGTAAGGTACATTCATTAACCACGCTTAAGCTCCAATATTGATTTATTAGGTGACGCCTCATTTTGTCCTTGAATGTAAGATACCGATGAGTTGGCTGAATGGAATCAAAGTAAGACTCTTTGTTCCCTACTGGATTAAGAGAAAATACCAGATTCCACTAAACAGTGTAATAGGTAGTGAGATATATACCTAGCATTGATACTGAAAGTTTTATCCCTTATATCAGACAGATCAGAAACACATGGTGGTATTTATGCTAATAATGCAGTCTAATAATATATCGAATTATATTTTCACTAATTAACTGTAACTTTTGTTTAAATATTTACTAAATTGGAAGCATTGCTAATTTGTTTTTTTATTTCATGAACGAGGCTTTGGTAGCCGTGAACGAATCCCAAATAAGCATTTAGAAGATAGCCATTTCCAAATAATTTTAATAAACACTAGAACAACAAAAATTGAATGAAGAAATGAGCGTGTGTTTGGTTACCTCCCCAACCGCGTTCTGTTAACGTCAACGGCAGTTTCCTCAAAGGCATTCTATTTGGTTACTTCCCCAGCCTCTGTTCCATCTCACAAACTCCGTTCAACCTCCGTTCACATGTAGGTGACCCAGCCCTCCCTTCACTCAACGCGGGTTGGGCAAAAGATGATTGTGCCCCTACGTACCACTCAAAGAGCATCATCAAAACTCAATGTCCCAAGCTTGACACGGTTGGAGGGGGTTGTTAGTGTTTCGGTGGAGGTGGCTTTTGGGGGGGTCGATCTCACAAGTAACATTCCACTACCTTTGCATCTCTGATTTTCTGCTATGTGGGTTTGTGATCTTTGTTTTTGATCTCTAGGTTTATGGGTTTTTGGCTACGGGTCCTGGGTTTATGGTTTTTATTGCTGGTCTCTAGATTTCTGGATTTCAGGCAAGGGGTTGGGTTACGGGTATAGGTTGGGTGAGGAAGGGGGTTACGGGTGGGATGTCTGGGTTGGGTTACGGGTGATGGGTGTGGAAAGGGGTTATGGGTTAGGGTTGGTTAGGCCGTGGGGAGAGGGTTTCGTCGGAGGTTGGCGGTGGGTGTTGAGGGGGTTTGGGGTTGGGAGGTGGGTGGTGTGTGTGGGGAAGGTGGTGGGTTTAGGTATGGGGAAGGGTTAATCGGTTTAAGGTTGGTGAGGCCGTGGGGAGGGGGTTTCAGGTGGTGACTAATGGATGTGGGGAGAGGTATGGGTGGTTTAGGGTGGTCGGTGATGGGCTTAAGGCGTTAGGGGTTGCTGTGTTTGGGTTAGGGATGAATGTGCATGGGTGTTCCATCATTGTCTAGGTCCACCATAATTTTTTGTTAATGCTGCATGATGTAGGTGTATGGGTGATCCTTTTTTTAGGGTGCACCTTAAAATTATTTTGTTAAAAACTGAAAATGTATAAAAACAGTAATTTTGTTGTGTAGTTTAGTTTGATTTATAGTTTTTGTTTGTTGATGTATGTATGAATTGATAAGGTTAGTTTGATTTTAAAATGATTTGTAGTTTAGTTTGAATGTATTGTTTAGTTTTTTCTATGTGTAATTTAATTTTATAAAATTAATTTTTTGTATTTAAATGTATTAATTTGATTAGGGTGTACCTTTATTTTTTTTGTAAAAGTAGAAACTCTAATTAAATAAATTATGTTTAGATTTATTTGAATTATAGTTATTTTTGTTGTTGTATATATGAGTTATTGTTTGATTTTTTTAGATTAAGTTTTCTGTTTAGATTTAGTTAGTAGGTTGAACGTTTAAATTTAAGTCTCTTGATTTGATTCCATTAAAGATAATTTTAGTTATAACGTTTAAGCGATCCGTTTAATTTAACCAAGTTGATCCGTTTCAATTAAGTTATTGGTTTAGCGTTATTAATGACATTAATATTTTTGAAGGGTTTAAAATAAATAATCACATTTTATTAAAGTAAAGGAGGTTAACAATCATATAATTGTGAGGATTAAAATAATAACATTTTTTTAGACTTGGAAAAATAATCAGATTTTTTATAAATTAAAAAGGATTAACAATTATATAACTGTGAGAATTAAAATAATAACATTTTTTTAGGGTTGGAAAAAGAATCAGATTTTTTATAAACTAAAAAGGGTTAACAATCATATAATTGTGAGAAGTAAAATAATAACATTTTGTAGGGTAGAAAAAATAATTAGATTTTTAAAAATTAATGGAGGGATAACAAGCATATATTTGTAAAAATAAAAGTAATTATATTTTTTAAAAGGGGAAAAATAATAACAGGTATGGTTGAATTAGGAATAACAAACATAAGTTTGTGAAAACAACAATAATCAAAGTTGACATTTTGTATATAAATACATTCTAAATATATGTAATATCATCTAATTTGTTAAAATATAATCTAACTATACATAATGTCATCTAATTTATTACAAAAATTATGTAATTTGTTTAAAAAATAATCTATTTTGTTTAGAAAAATATTCTAATTTGTTATCACCTTATCTAATTTATTAAAAAAAAGTCTAATTTGTCAAAAAATAATCTAATTTGTAAAAAAATAATCTAATTATACATAATATCATATATATATATATATACACACACACACATACACACACATATATATTCAATATATTTTTAACTAATACCCCTTTTTGGTAATTTCCTATCAAACCCCCATTTACCCAACTCAACTTTTTCACTAACCAAACACAATCACTACTTCCCAGCCCACTTTTAAAAATTAACATCTAAACATAACTTCGTTTACAAAACTCTAATTTTCTTAACCCCAGTTTATAAAATCCCAGTTTTCTCAACCCGGTTACCCTAATGGATAACCAAACAAACCCAAACAATGAAATATGGGCTGTTGGATTGGTGACCTGGTAGTGGAACTATCATTTCTAGGGTGCTCTCTACTCATTGTTCTGTCCCATGAACGCAAGGAATCCTTACCCACGAAAGCCAAGAATCAGAGAAGAAAAAATGGGACGAGGCATACATGCCTCAACCCTTTTTTTTATTATTAAAAAAGCACAATCACAGTTAAAGACCAGTTAGAGGTTAGTCCGTTGCTTATCATGGTCAAACACACTTCCCACATTGTAGACTTCATTAAAATTAACTATGGTTTAAGCTTGAGTAGTTTTGGATGGTGTCTACAAATCTAGGACAGGAAGTAAGAAAATCAAAACTTGATGTAATACACAAAATTTGGAGGATGGTCAAAAGTAATTTATATTTTTTTATTTATTATTTTTTAAAACAGTACTTCCTCCCTCCCTTAATATAAGAACCTTTTAACTAGAGCTGTCAAAACGGGCTAACCCGACCTGCATGGGTTGGCCTACTACGAGTTAAAATTTTTTTTAACCCAACCCAACTCAACCCGACTCGCTTTCTTGAGTAAGCCAATTTTCTAAACCTAACCCAACCCAACCCAACCCATTTCATCTAAAAAAACCCAACTTAACCCTCAACCCACTAGGTAGCACACAGGTTGACCCACCTTTTTAAAAAATAAAAAATGAAAATGCTAAAAATATTTCCTTACATTCCAATACCATTTTTTTATTTTTCTCACATTTTAATACTATTTAAAAATAGGAAAATGCCATAATTCATTAATCCATAACCCATATAAAACAAAACTAAATAATTTCGTAATTCAACTTCAAAATAATACCAACTCGTGGGCCAACCTGGCTCACCACGGTTTTAATCCACCGTGAGCCGGGTTGAGTGGGCCGAGTCAGAAAAAACTTTGCTTCAAAAACGAGCCGTTTTTTAATCTGGCTCACCTAAAACCCTCCTCAAGCCAAGTTGGCTCACGAGTTGGAACTCATTTTGACACCTATACTTTTAACTAATTCTAATTTTTAAGAAAATTTGGTTAATTTAGTTAAAGTCATTTAATTTATTTACAAATTATACTAGTTTTTCAAAAGTATCTTTTTATTTTTATTGGTACTTACAAATTTTACTCTCTTTTTATTTAATTAATGACTAATAAGAATATTTTAATAAAAAATAATTAATACTATTAACTTTTAACTTTTTGGTGAGGTTCTTATATTAAAAAAATCTTTTAAAAGTTCTTATAACAAGCTACCAAGGAAGCAGTAAGTAATATTCGTTTTTGGTTATGGAAGCAGTAATACGATAACATTTCTCTGTTTTTTTTACAAATTCTTTTTGTTGGTTGGGCTTGGAACTTGAGAAACAGGCCTACCAATTTTTATTTTATAAAAACCATCGACCCGTTTCTACTACACCCGACTCATACCGGTTCGGGTCAATCTGACCGGGTCGGAGTTCACCATGTCTGTTACTTAGGTTGCTCACCATTTTCAGAGGTTGTCGAGTCGCAGGAACACACTGAACCAAAACCATTTCTTCTTTTTTTTTCCTTCTTCACCAACACAATGCCTTTCATCTCCAAAATTCAGCGCCAATCCGATTTCAACCTCTTCGGTTCCTCCACTCCCATTGTCATCGACAATGGCGCCTCCTATTTCCGCATTGGGTACTCTCACGAACCCTAATTTCACCTCAAAAACTCAAACTTGCTTTTTTTAGGCCTGCGCGCGTTTTCTGGTTTTTTCAAACCGGTTCGTGATGTGGGGTTGTTGATTTTAACGTTAAAGTTGTTCCTTTTGGTGAATTTTCAGGTGGGCAGGAGAGATTGAACCCCGGGTTGTTTTCCGTAACATTGTCCAAAGGCCACGTCACAAAGCCACTGGTATCATGTGTTCCCACATTTTCACTGTGCTATATTTGTTCTTCTTCATCTCACTTGCTGTGTCATGCATTTGTTTCGTTGTTTTTGCTTGTCTGAAAAATTTTCTTTATTTTTAAAGGTTCTGAAGTGGAAATGTGTCGTTAATGTTGTAGTTGTCGTGGTGGTTCTTGTTGCCTTGGTGCATTTGCATTAGTTTATTTTAATTTCGTTAAAACAATAATAATAATAAAGAAATTGGACTGAGGTATTATTTATTATTCTGAGGTAACAGTGTTATATATTTAAGAGGAACCTGTCTGATGGGCTGATAATGAGCAAACGAAAAGCATTTTGTCGCATATTGAACAGTTGTTTTTCAACATTTTGGGTAACACAGGAGAAACTGTTACTATTGTTGGTGACCATGATCCAGCGTTAATGAAATACTTTGACTGCACTCGCTCTGGACCTCGCTCGGCATTTGACAGCAATGTTGTTTTCCAGTTTGAAATAATGGAATATGTAAGTTTTCCCTTGTCTTGGTAAATAAATCTTCTGTGAGAACACGGGAGGGGTAGTTTTTTTTGTCTTTTGGGTATGTTTGTTATACGTTTTGAATTCAGTTCCTGATGATCGTCTGCTAGTCTGTGATTTTGTGTTAGTTCTGCACTGTGTCTTATATATAGGCATGTGAAGTATCACTTCTCATTTGGGCAATGGTCTATTTGAGTGGCTGCATGTTAGAATTATAGGTTGTACCTGAATTGGAGCAGACGGTGTTGCCACTTTTGTTATTTTCTATAAGACATAAATCTGTATTAATGAGATATCTTTGCTGTTTAGTTGTTTATTTTCCCAATTTAAACACTAGAAGCAATATGGAGTAACTTCTAACTAAGGATTCACATTTTCAGGCATTGGTATCTTCTGTTATAAATAAATGAATAAATAAGTATCTGAATTCCAAACGGTACTCTATTTTTCTCTGCTTGGATATGTAGCTTTTGAATCATGCTGATATAGTTAAATATTTCCTCAAGAGTGTGAACATGGCTAAAGATCTTGTCTTTTGATTTTGCCTAGAGTATTGACCTGTTCTTTTCTTCAATGTCTTACATATTGATAATTTTTTGGAACTGTCTCACAGACACTGGTGCCTTGAGCCAGGCAATGCTAACGTTCCTTTTCCTAGCATGAAATAAATGGTTAACAATTCTTCTACTACAAGGTAGAATTGTGGTGTGAGTGTGATAGTGGGGTCTGATTGGTCTCACCATCACAGGTTAAAGGTTACAAGTGGAATATGGAATCATAGGCTTTTGAAAACTGTATAGAAAAGAGGTGTACCACATTATAAATATTATGGAAATAGGATCATGCATGTTCTATACTTTCATTAATTCTGAAGAAGGTATCGAGGATAGTATTACTACTGACATTTTCTTTCATCCATAGATTCTGGACTTTGGATTTGATCGTATGGGTGCAACAGGATCAGAGGTATGCCCATAACTGGAGTAGTATGCTTCATTTTTAATCCCAGAGCATTTAGTTTTGTATATTTGTTTCCAATCTATGACAATTTAAACACCAATAGACCCCTATCAATAAATTTGGTATGCTAGTAAACACAGTAGTCCATTTAGTTACCTACGAGTTCCCTGGTATGATGAATACAGTTTTTTTTTTTGCTTTTGGAAATCTACAATTTAAACTATTTAACTCACTCTCTTCTTCCTTTATGTTTTATGCCAGAGCAGATTGATCATCCTGTCCTAATCACAGAGTGTGCATGCAACCCAGTTCAGTCTCGTAGTAAAATGGGAGAACTTCTTTTTGAGACTTATGGAGTTCCATCTATTGGTACTAATACTCTATAAATCCTCCAAAAAAATAAAACTCTTCATCTTTTTTAAGCAACCTTAGTAGGTGAAGTCTTCACCACAAGGTCTATTTAAGAAGACAAATTTCTATATGAAGCCCTTCAAGACCATGTTTTACATGTTGTGAGTTGTGACATAGTTGTTACTAGTTTGGAGTCTTTGTACCCCATGCATATTTATCCCTATTCCATGTGAGATGTTTTGCTTGTAATTTTATTGACAATGCTATCTATGCTTCTCTGTCATGGCAGCCTTTGGTGTTGACACAGCGTTCAGCTATAAGTATAATCAACAACAAGGTGTTTGTGATAAAGATGGTCTTGCTATGTGCCCTGGATTCACTACAACCCATGTGATTCCGGTATGATATTTGTGTTTTTTACTTCTAAGGGTTTTTAATGCACAGGAAATGGCTTGTAATTTTCTGTTTGTCATCTCATACAAACATTTTAATCTTTGTAGACATTATTTCATTTTGTATTAGCATCATTGTTCTGATTACGGTTGCTAATATTCTTAATCTGATTGTTTACTTTTGAGCCTTCATTGACTGTCCATGAGGGAGGACTGTAATATGATGCAAACAAATTATTTGTCTGTGCATGCATGTGTCTTTGCTAAGCAACAGTTGCGTTTTTTTTTTTCAGTATATTTCATTTGCTCTGTGCTGCTTTAGCAAACTCCCAACTCCCATCTCTCAGCCACTAAATAATAGTGTTGATCTGTATAACTATTTTCAAGATGTTTTGGGAATCCATAATCATGTAAAGGAATCTCCTTACATTACTTTTCTAAAATAACATTTAATATGAAAAGATAGATGGCTTGAAACAAGTCTAATGTCTTCTAAAAGGTGTGAGCAGTTGAAACCTGTTCCTACTTTTCTATATTGGGGGATGGAAAAAAATAATTTTAAAATATATAAATAAGTTAAATGGTCAGTATGTGTAGTAGAGTTGCTGATAGAAATTGAAGTTAGATAGCCTTACCAAGTGTGTATATTGTTATAATTCTTCATAATAATTTTTATTTTATTTTTTATATTTTTGCAGTTTGTGAATGGGGAGCCTATTTATAAAGGATGCTGCCGTACTAATATTGGTGGATTCCATGTGACTGATTATTTAAAGCAACTTCTTTCTCTTAAATATCCTTATCATATGTGAGTATAAAATCATCCTGGCTATGCTGTCATCATCTAACTGACTGCTAAATACACAGTATTTCTTAGGCTTATTAAATTCTCAATGCAGGGCTAGATTTACATGGGAAAAGGTTGAAGACCTGAAGATGGAACACTGTTATATTGCTCTGGACTATGCTTCTGAAGCTCGGTTGTTTCAGGTAAGAAGAGATTCTTCTTTTCCATCTGAATTTGCATACCGTTTCTAAGATTTTACTTAATCAATGGTATGACAGAAAGGAGCTAAGGAGGCTGAGGAAAAAACCAGATGTTGGCAGCTTCCTTGGGTTCCACCCCCGACTGAGGAGCCTCCTTCTGAGGAAGAGATTGCACGAAAGGCAGCTATAAAAGAAAAACAAGGTCAAAGATTACGAGAAATGGCTGAGGCGAAGAGGTCATCTAGAATAAACGAATTGGAAAATGAATTGCATGGCTTGGAATTTCTTTTACAACAGTTGGAACAAGTTGACGACAGTGATATTCCATCTTTTCTATCAGAGACTGGCTATGTCTCTAGGCAGGAGATAGAATCTGCCCGCATTAAAGTTACACAAACCTTGCGGAAAGCAAAAGGCGAACCAAAGAATGAACAAGCTGACATGGAAAAGGCTGACACCACCTCTAATGAGAAGTATTCTCTTGTAAACATCCCTGATGACATGCTGACCCCAGAACAGGTCAGTTTTTTTATCTAATAGCATATCACATGAATCATTAGATTGAACTCACTGTCTTCCCACCTTTTAAATGTACTTGTAAATTTTTTGCAAGAAGCCATATCATATTTTCTTTAAATCTTTAATATACAACTCATTTCTTTGCATGTTGTTCTGTGTCTTATGAAGTTGATATGGTTTGTTGGGTGTGCTTTGTTGATAGCTCATTGAAAAGAAGAAACAGGTGTCACTCAAATCCATGTCCGAAGGGAGGCAGCGATTAAAACAGAAGCGTTATGAAGAGGAATTGGAGCGAGAAAGGAAACAACAGCTAGAGGAGGAGAAACGCCTGTAGGTTAACAAGATCTTTTCAACATTTCAACTTATTAAAACCAAGGGGGGAGAGAGAAAGAGAGTGAGAGCAATCACTTCCAATATAATTTTAGGACTAAGGTTACCAAGTGACTTAACAAGTGGAGAAATATGCACACTCTTCTATCCGCCTTGGCTGATTTAGGAGCACATGCTGTTTTTATAAAGCCTGGCTTTAATCTTGATAAGGCTTGAATACTTACAAATTATAATACTCTACTTTTCCTCAAAACTCTTCTGATTGTTTTTTCCCCCTTTTAACTGTAGAGAGAACCCAGAGCTTTACTTGGAACAGTTGCGTGCTAGATACAAAGACCTGTCGGAGAGAGTTGATCAACGAAAACGGCTCAAGACGAATGGAGGCCATACAAATGGAAATAATATGTCTGGTGGCATTGGTCGTGGTGAAAGACTCAATGCTGCTCAAAGAGAGAGAATGCGCCTCTTGACAACCGCTGCCTTTGATCGTGGCAAGGGCGAGGATACATTTGGTACCAGAGATGAAGATTGGCAACTTTACAAATTGATGAGCAAAGACAATGACGATGATGATGAGGGACCAGATGAGGATGATGCAGAGCTAGCCCGCATTTCTTCAAGGCTACAGGTTTGCTTATGTCGTTCACCAATATGTTAACAATTGTGCTTTGTCTGTGCAATCTGCATTAGCATGGTTGTTATATGCTCCTGATGACTCAAAACTCTTAATTGTTGCTTTGGTGTAGGGGTTGGATCCAACATTTGTGCCAAAGTCAGAAACAGCAACAGGTAGCTCTCAACTTGCTGAGGTTCCACGAATTCGTCCTCTCACCAAAGAAGATTTTCAGATTGTTTTCGGTGTCGAAAGGTTCAGATGCCCTGAAATTTTGTTCAATCCAAACTGGATTGGTGTTGATCAGGTAGGATTAGATGAGATGGCTGGGGTCTCAATAAGAAGGTTATCAAGCAAGGATGAAAGCCTGGAAGAGAGACTCACTAGTTCCATACTTGTGACTGGCGGAAGTTCCCTTTTCCCTGGCATCGTAGAGCGTCTTGAAGCCGGCATTCGAATGATTAGACCCTGTGGATCGCCAATAAAAATAGTAAGAGCACTGGATCCTGTTATGGATGCATGGCGTGGTGCTGCTGCATATGCATCAGCCCCATTATTCAACACACAAACTTTCAGTAGGATGGATTATTTTGAAAAGGGTGAAGACCAGCTTCGCAGTTATCAACTGAAGTATTCATTGTGATTGACATGACAACATAGGACTTTGTTAATGTCTTGCACATCATACGTTACAATATTTATCCAGTGGACTGGCTGCTCATGCTGTTTCTGAAGCTAGTAGTGGTAGTATGCTATTGATAATTTTCAGTTTTCAGTATGATGAATAGCATCCACGTGGTTTATTTTAAATTCATGAAATTGTGTACATAGTTTTCATTTTCCTCTAGTGTGAGAGGATTGTCTATCTGTGATTCGGCATGAAATTTTAAGTTGCTGTGGAGCTGGTTATCAAAATCGGTGAGTTTTATAGCATTTAACAAACTCTGCTTTGATAAAGCGTTGGCTTGAAAATTGAAACCTATAAGCTTTTTACTAATGCTTGTCTAGATTAGATCCATCAAAATTGCAAATCAAGCCCAGTAAGCATCATTATGGTGTTGGCATAGTAGCCGGCAGAAACACGTTATGATCTCAGTTAGAAAACCATATTTTGAATCTTAGAGATGACCGTATTTAAGAGAACAAACGTAATTACGCTAGAGCTTGAATCGGACTATGAAAGACCAAAGTAGGAACCAAAACACGTCTAATTTTCTTGAAATAAACCCATTAATTTGTCCTCCACTTATATATTATCGGGTCCCTTAACTAATTAAATATGATTGTTAGCCTGCAGTTTTCATTGTCGAGCAATTAGGTCTCTACCTCTACCGTTACTAAATGTGAAAATGCTGTCAAAGTTAGCTAACATGTGACGCTAAACATGTGTCATGCATGCCACATAAATGTGGGGATGACGTGATTTAAATTAAAATGTATTATATAAAATATTTCAATAAAAACTAATTTTGCTAAACCTTTATCTCCCCCGCTAATCTACATAACTTGACCCCAACCTCCACTCTCACTTGCCTTTGGTCCCTTCCTCCCTACTTGTAACATCCTAGTTATTAAAATCAAATAATTGTGTTGTGTAAATTAATGAATAAATTAATTGAGAGTTAACAAGAATTAAATTAAATAAATTGAAGAATTTTAATTAAAAATGAGATTGATTTAATTAATTAAAAGTGATTAATCAAGGAAGTAGTTTTAAATTGAATTGTGAATGGTAAATTATTAATTACCATGAGGTAAAAGTAAATTATAATTATTTAAAAGAAAGAAAAGAAAAGTAAATGAAATTAGAAAATAAAAGAAAATAAAAAGGGGAAATAACCAATTCACCCTTAAGCATGGAAATTGGATTTTTCACTTTCTTCTTCCATATTTCACGTGAAGCTTCTTTCTCTTTTCCTTCCGTCCACGGTAGCGTGAGCATAGGTGGTGATTGGCTCCTTGTCGGAACATGACATTGAAGGTGTCATTGCGATCAGGGAAATGAGGTGAGCGAGTAGATACCCTTAATTTCATGATTTCTTCCCCTCTCTCTGGGGCCGAAATGGGGTTTGTTATAAGGGGTTTTCATTTTTCCATTTTATGGCACTTTGAAGCTTGAATATCATTCTTGATGTAGTGAGTGTTGAGTAATGGCTAATGGGTTGTTGTTTTGGTGCTGTTAGATTTCGAATCAAGTGTTAGAGGGTCGTTAAGCGTTGCGGAACTTGGAACCGAAAGTCAAACGTGAAGGCAGTAAGCTTCTAGAACCTCGAATTGAAATTTGGAACTATTTTAGTGAAATGAATATCAGTTTCGAAAGTTGAAATGTTAATTGTTTCATGTGAAATTTCTTAAATTTAGATGATTAGTGAGTTCAGTGATTTCAACATTGAAATGGAAGCCCTGAAAGCATGGAAGTAAGGTAATGAGGCGTACTTAGTGTATAAATTAATAAAAATAATAGTAATGATAATTTTGACACAAGGGAAAAGGGTAGGATAGTTTGAAAATACTAATTTCTATATAAATGTATATATATATATATATGTGTGTGTGTGTGTGTGTATGGTTAATTAAAATGTGATAATGAGAAATGAATAATTGATGATTGAGATTAAAGTGGTTGATAATGTAGCTATAATTGATACTATGATGATATGAACCTTGAGACATGTAGTTGATGATCTAGAATTTTAAATGCATGATGACAAAGACAATTGATTATGTGATGTTTAGCGATATAAATGTATTGTATGATGATGATTATGATGTTGATGTGAAATGATAAATTGTTGATGATTGAGAAATTGAGAAAATGTTGTGAAATAAGATAAAAGATGAGAGATTGATATGTCTAAATAGCTTTAATGCAGTCCTAGGGTGATGGCTATAATGTTGGGACGATATATCATGAATTATATAAAATTGATATTGAGATATAATGTGATAATGTGATTGTTATATGGTGTGAACAACCGATCAGTATACTTATCCCTTATTTTTTGCTCTCGTGGTCAAGTGCGGCCTAGTTGAGCTACCTAGTGGTCAGGTAGGACCCAATAATAAGGTGGGACCCAATGGTAAGGTGGGGAGCCAGGCTGGGCTCAGTGGACCAGGTAGGGTTCACAGGTGGTTGGGTAAGACCCCCAATTGACGACCGATCCAATTTATTATTCGGATACTAGAGAGTTATATATTATCTTAAGAGAAAGTAATTCAATTATGTGAATTTTCCATGAGTTTTAAGGAATTGAATGGGATGCTGAGAACTTGAACTACAAATTATGTAATTGATGGGTTGATGACAAGTGATTATATTGAAATAGAATGGAAATCAATTTATGGAATGATTAATTGAATATAACCTGAGTTATATTATGCTTTTCCCTATATATATAGTTGCTTATTTGCATTGATTTGTATTGTCAGTCACTCACTCTTATTGTTGTTGTTAGTGACTGCAGATAGGGACATTGTATACGCTGTGAAGACTAGTGCCAGATAAGCTGGAAGCAATGCCAAGGAGATTTGATTATTGATGTAGATATGTAAATATGTATATATGTTATGTTTTTGAATATTTGTAGTTATAATGGTGGTTTATGTGAATATATACATATCTAATGCTTGATGATGCATGATGCCCCGTGGTTGATGAGTATGGTTATATTTGATGAGTTGTTTGTGTTGTTGAAGGCCTAGTTGATGGTCACGTGGATATATATATATATATATATATATATATATATATATATATATAATGGTTATGACCGATGATATTAATGTATATTGGGTAATGGTATAATGATATTATGATGAAAATGCTAACTGATGTCAAGGTATCGTGGAATGGCCCTGAGTCATTGTGATTGATGATATATAAGTATTAACAGGTTGTAATGATGATGTATATGAATATATATATATATATATATGTATGTTGTGTAGAAACGATTTTGACCAATTATAGGTGGTTGTTTATGATGTGATTGGAAAATTGCATGTTAATGATAATGAGCATTAATGCAGAATTGTGTGATCCATGGGTTGTATAATGTGCTAAAACATAGCCAAATTTAGGTAGAAACTAATGGTGGCAAGTACTTGAGTGAGGATTGATGAGTTTACCAATGTAAAGTTGAAATGTAATGGGAGAAATGACTAATTAAGCCAACTGTTAGGGTGAATTTTAGTTCTTATGGGATCCGGAATCCCCGGAAGGCGTTAACAGAGCCCTAGGCATGTTTAGAGTATGTGGGTGCAAAGAAATTCCCATTTGAGTTGCATTTGAATTGGTTTAGGTAGTGAAGTTATTTGATAAAGAACAAAACTGTAGCGCATGAATAAAAGGGCTCCGTTAACAAGTGATCTAACCAAGCCTTGGACGTGTGGGTACACTGGAGAACTTTCCCATTTGGTCTGTAATTAATTATTTTTATTTTTATTTATTTATGTACTTCCTGCCACTTGCATGTGTGATCTAACCAAGCCTTGGAGGTTCTGCCACTATTTCTGGTAAGTCTGCCAAAGATCCAAGAGAACCGTCGTTGAAATCACAAGTTACAGGCACCATCTTTATTTTTGTCAATATTTTCCTTTTATTTTATTTTGATGACAAATTAAAACTTACGCTCACAACGCCTAGAATTATTAGATTAGAAAGAATAACAAAGTTCTCGCGTAAAATAAAAAGAAATCAGGTAAATTAATCATAAAAAGGAAAAATGATAAAAATCAGTTTTAGTTAAGGCTAAAAAGGATAATAAACAATTATGATTAATTTTTTTAAGAAAAATATATGATTTTGATAGTTTTATAAATATTAGTAAATGTTTTTGAAACTAAACGTTAATTATCTTCTTACTAGTAAATTTCACATTAAAAGTCACTAAAGAGTAGAATAGCAATAATAGTTGGAAATATATATAAAATGAATTTTTAGTACTAGTAAGGGCTATGGTTAATTAAATAGGATATAGCTATAGTTAAAAATGATAGTTACTAATAATACATATAACCTTATTTTCTAATAAAAAGGAATATATTGGAAGATATTAAGTGAAGATATAAGTAGTTGCACTAAAATACTAGTTACTAGGGGTGCTTTATAATTAAGGAATTTGAATAAAACTTAACTATAGTAACAGTAACAAATTTATAGTTACTAAAAAGAAGGTATGTTACCTTAATAATATTAAGTATAATAAAAAGATATGTAGAAATATTAAGTACACTGCATGAGTATTAGAAATGCTTTACGACTTCCAAGCAATTAGTTAGTAAATAAAAGGGGATTATAAATACATAAGTAATTAAGAATGAATATGTTTTGGAATATACTTGTTTGATGCCTAGTTAAAATAAAAATACACGTGAGATACTTTCTGATTAAGAATAGTAATACTAATAAGATTGTATGATGACATGATTTTAATGATTATACTTATATGATTATAAGATCTATCATGTGACTTATACTTGTGAATGTGAGACATTAAAATGTGGTAACATATAGGACATGGTTAATAATGTGTGACGTTGTGATGATGAATGTTTTATGGAAAGATTATGAAATCTTGGGCAGTGTCTCGGTATGATTCTTGTTGGTTGAGATAGTAAGATGATGGCGATGATGATATGAGATGATTTAATATGAAGTGAATGAATTTGATGGTATGTGTTTTGGGCCACTTTGTCCTCAATTACCAAGGTTATAAAAGGTAAATTAAAAGATAAATACAATAAGTTATATCAATACCATGAAGAGCTGAGTTACTCTATTAAAATTTAAGATTATAAGGGAAATTAGATTAATCAGAACCTTAATTTAATTAATTAGATTATCTTTTACTAGTCAGTAAATAAAAAGAATTTTTATCCCTAAAATAGGATAAATAAATAAGCCAATACACCTAAAAGTAACCCCAACCCATTACCCATAAAAGTTAAAGCTTCCTAAACACTACTCCACCTTTTTTAGAGTATACTACAAGATTGTTGTCAATATAAATATATAACAAGGAACATAAAGACTTTGTACTAGTGTTAAGGAAAAAGGTATGCCGAGACAAGGACTTACTCAATGACAAAAGCCTTAAGAATGAAAAGATAAAAGATTGAGTGCACTATCATACATTATGTGCATAAAGTTTGATGAATGATTGTGATGAGAATCCTAGAGCATACACCATGGGTACACTAGAGGACATTCGCGTTCGATCCCCATGCAGGATCTTGGGAGTATGACTAGGGTGTAACTCCAATGTTCTCAGGAGTAGCTCCCCGATGCCAGATGTAGCAATGCAAACCTGGTCTACTTCGACTAAAGACAGAGTGTAACTATGATCGTGGAGAGCCAAGTCCCATTTCTGAGTGGTCACCAATGTTGGTGAAGGATCCTTATTTATTTATTGAGGACATACGTGTCCTAGTACCCTTATGTTTTGGAGGACTTGGTGTACTCTGATCACTCTAGAGGATAAACAGAATGTTGGATGATGGATTTGATGATGTGATATGATTTTTGGGCCTATATGCATCGTATTAATAACATTGAAGGAATATAAAGGAAATAATCAAACTACATCCATGCATAGCATCCTTGATCCTCTCTGTTGATGTGCTGTATGTTTGTGACTTATGCTAATAATGTTTTATACGTGCTGGATGTAATGATCTGATTACCTGTTGTCTGATATTCTCTGTGCCTTAGAAATGAATATCTATGTATTCATGTTGAACACAATTTAGGATGTTGTAGACAATGTTAGAACGATCTAAGATTCGTAAGTAAGACAATATGAATGAGGAAACATAGATCAATAGTGATAGCTAGTAGAAGACTTTAATTGGTAAGATATTCGAGAGTGAGGCTCGACTCTTCTTGGTGCATCTAATTGTGATTCTTGTTTGGGAGAACCATTAGAAATGACAATATCTCTATTGTTTGCAAGTTTGAGAGAAACACTTACCTTTTACATTATTTTTCAAACTAGAGAAGAGACTACGTATAGACGAAGGAGAGTGCTCTAGAGAACAACATACGTCAGCCAAGGATACCTAGTACCCTTGCAGTTATCTCATCCAATGGAAACGACGTTTCCACTAGTAGGCCTATAGAGGAGACATTGCCTTATGACTGTGATATTGAGGCTATAGAATCAATGGTATGACGCTATAGAGATCCGCCACATCCTTTGATGGTCGATGAGCTTAAAGAGTTAGGAGAACGACAGGCACCTTACACTGAATACGTTCACCCACAATCGGAACCAATTATGCGTCCATCTTCCCCCGTACTAAAGTTGATCCAGTCTTGATACTAGTACTTGGGAAAGGGCGTCATTTCATCTGTTCTTTCATGAGCGTTGGAGAGTCTAAGTAGGTGACACCACCTTTCGCCCATCATCAACGCGAAAGCTTGGTGAGAAGGATCTCTAGGACAACAAGACTGGTACCACCCACTGTGATATCGGACTATAATACCGGATACCCACTATACCAGTGTATAAACGCTACCTGTAGTTGACTTTTGTGGCTGGTCCCCATACCGGATCCTTGACTCCGGTTCAGACCAGTTCATTGGTACGCCCAGTGGGACCTGTTAGAGTTATTCCCATTTTTCATAGGAGATCAATAGTTTATCATGCAAGGCAATGACAGAAATCTTCAGGAGGGGCAGGTAGAAGATGTCACTACCTAGGAATACCAAGTTAGAAGACATCTAGCCTTTGAGTCCCCTGTTGGGAGCTCATGAAGAATGGTGCCTGTTGGAACTCTAGACATTCGTGATGAGGTTATCAGGCAGCTTAGGGAGGAGCTGGCTGAGCTAAAAGGAGGAAGGAGATAGGTTGAAGAGATGGTGGTGTTTCAGGACAAGGAGACTCACCACACTGTTTGGGGGGAAGTCCACGACCCTCTAATATTCGAAGATCCCTACGTACGAAGAGAGGGAGCAGACCTAGGACTCTAGTGAGAGAGTTAGTGTTAGAAGGAAGGAGCCAGCTGTTGCAGCTCCAGGGGCGTACAGACTCAATGTCCCATTTTCACGGAGATTAATGAGTATGCCTATCCTTAGGCACTTGCAAACAACCCAGCCTCTCTCGATTGGAAAATCCACAGGGGAGACGGACCATACTAAGCATTTGGATGCTTACACATACGAGGCTATGTTCTTGGGGGCTGAAGAAGATGTTATGTGCAGAATGTTCCCTCGTACATTGGTTGGGGAGGCCCTCAGCTGGTTTAAAGGGCTCCCTTCAGGCTCTATAGATTCTTGGGAGGAAATGGCGACTGTGTTTGGGGATCACTTTGTCATTTCCAGGGATATTCCCAGGACATCTCACACCCTTGCCCAGATTAGGCAAGGAGAGACAAACTCTCAAGGAGTTTTTAAGAAGGTTCTATAAGGAGGCCGCGCTAGTCCTAAACCTCAACGAAGCTATTCAACTACACATTGTCATTGAGGCGTTACAACCCAACTCAACTTTCGCCTTGTCCTTGGCGAAAAGCCCTCCGACCTCATTTGAAGAGTTTCGAAGGAAAGCTTCCAAGTATATGGGAATTGAGATGCACTTGGAGGCCATAGCAGTAAGGGCTAGACCACCAATTCTGGTGTCCCAGCCAAGGAGGGAGAAGGAAAAGATGAGGCCTAGAGGCCTTTCTAAAGGGACAGGTTCAAAAACCCTCAACCCCATCATCAAGAAAGGCGTGTGGTGGCCTTCAGTAACTATGCCTCTCTAAATGCTAAAACCTCTCAGATTCTGAGAGAGGTTGGATAGCCCACGCTGAGCGTTTATGGCATAAGAAGGCTGACCTCGGTAAAAAGACCTGGGAATCCGTGCAAGTATTGTGATTTCCATGAGCAAGTGGGCCACACGACGGATGAGTGCAAGGCCTTGAGGAGCGCGATGGAGACCCTCATCTGAGAGGGAAAGCTGAAATAGTATCTCTTCAAGGAGAAGTCCCTCGATGAGCCAGAGCGGATGGAGAACCGGGGTAGAGTCCACGACGATAAGGGTGACAATGGTCGAGCTCCAGTGAAAAGGTATACTGCTGCTGAAAAGCAGAAAAAGGTCGTTATCAATGAGGCAGCTCACCAGGATGGAATGCCCCAACAACAGCAGCGACGTCGGCATGAAGTGATCGATATGATTGCCGGTGGTTTTGCTGGGGGTGGAGCCTCAATCACGGCTAGGAAGAATCATCACCGCATGATTCTCTCGGTGCGAGGAAAGCCCAGGGATAACCGTCCATTTAGGGACGGTGTGTTGGCGCCGATGATTTCCTTTTCCGATGAGGATTTTGGTCCAACTGTACCTGGAGGAGATGATGCCGTCATTATTGTAGCTGTTATCGCTAACAAGGATGTCAAGAGAATCCTTGTAGACAAGAGGAGTTCTTGTGACATTATTTTTTATAGCTGTTTTAAAAGAATGGGTTTCAATGACTCTGATTTGCAACCTTACACACAGGAATTAACAGCTTTTAACAGAGCGAAGCAGCCTACGAAGGCGTATTTGGACACATTGGTGTCCTTTGAGGGAGAGCACAGAGCCAGAATAGTGAAATCTAGGGTGCTGGTGATTAATGTAGAATCACCTTACAACGACATCATTGGCCGCCCTACGTTGAATGCCATGGAGGCTATTGTTTCGACCCCTCACCTCCTTATCAAGTTCATTAATAAGGACAACAATGTCTCTTCTCTTCGAGGCGATCAGGAAATGGCAAAGTACTACTACAACCTGAGGTTGAATATGGTGAAGTTGGAGGCGTTCAATAAGAAAAGAAAGATGAACAATGAAAGAATAGCGGCGGGGCGATTAGCTTGATTAACCGCGACCCTAGGGCAGAGTTGAAGATTGATTTGGTCAATCCTTCAAAGCCTACGCCAGAGGGAGGTTCCAGGGACGTCGTTTTAGAAGATTCCCTAGAGAAGGTCACGTATATTAATGACAAGTTTGAAACTGTAATGGAACAGCGTCTGCTTACACTCTTGCATGAGTTCAAAGACCTGTTTACGTGGACCGCTACAGATATGCCTAGGATGGACCCTGATTTCTGCTGTCACAAGTTATCCTTTTATCTAGAGACAAGACCAGTTGCCCAAAAGAAGAGAAAACTGGGCCCTGAGAAGCAGAAGGCAGCTTGTGAGTAGACTGAGGAGTTGTTAAAAGCTGGATTTATCAGGAAAGTCTGATATTCCTCCTGGCTCTCTAATGTATTGATGGTACAAAAGGCCAATGGAAAATGGAGGATGTGTATGGACTATGTAGATTTGAACCGTTGTTGCCTGAAAGATCCTTATCCCTTCACCAATATTGATCGTATGGTGGACGATTCCTCTGGTTACCAGTACCTATCTTTCATGGATGCCTATTCGGGGTACAACCAAATACCGATGTGGGAGGAGGACCAAGAGAAGACGACATTCATCAATGACCGTGGTGTTTTCTACTATACCATTATGCCATTCGGTTTGAAGAACGCTGAGGCCACTTACCAGCGTATGATCAATAAAGTGTTTGAGGGCATGTACACCAAGGTGGTAGAGGTGTACATTGACGATATTATTGCCAAGACCTCAGCTGGAGGTGACCACGTCGAAGACATACGCCAAGTGTTCATACGATTGAGGTAGTTCAACATGAGGTTGAACCTGGTGAAGTGTACTTTTGCTGTTTCCCGCAGGGAAGTTCCTGGGTTTCCTGTTGACTCAGGGAGGCATCTAGGCCAATCCGGGCAAGTGCTAAGTAATTCTGGACATGTAGAGTCCTAAGAATTTGAGGGAGGTCCAGTCCTTGAATAGAAAAATGGCAGCCTTGGCAAGATTCATGCCTAAAATAACGCACAAATCCCTACCTTTGTACAAGATCCTGAAGAAGTCTAAGAAGTTTGAGTGAGGACAGGAGCAAGAGCAAGCTTTTCAGGAGCTCAAGGAGGTTCTGTCTAGACCTCCTATTTTAGTGAAGCCTAATCCCGGAGAAACACTTATCTTGTACTTGGTCATTTCTGATGAAGCCTTGGGGGTGGCCCTGATAAAGGAGACCTTGGATGGACAGAGGTCGGTATATTTTACAAGTAAAACGTTACAGGGTGCCGAGGGCCGATATTAGAAGATTGAGAAAGCTGCCTTCGCGGTTTTTTGGGCTTCTCGTCGCCTCATGCCGTACTTCCATGGGCATCCCATTGTGGTAAGGACGGATCTTCCACTCCGTTCAATTTTGTGCAAGCCGGGCCTTGTGGGAAGAATGATTAAGTGGTTTGTCAAACTGTCTGAGTTTGACATTTCTTACGAACCCTGAGGCGCCATCAAGGCTTAAGTTTTAGTAGATTTTGTGGTGGAGATGACTAGGGCAGATCCAACAGTACCTCATACTCATTAGACGGTTTATGTGGATGGTTCATCCAATAGTAAGGGATATGGCGCAGGTGTGGTAGTTGAAAGTGATGACGGTGTGCACCTGAAGATCTCTTTGCGTTTCAACTTCAAGACGTCAAATAACTAGGCTAAGTATGAGGCTTGTCTTGCCGGACTCAGAGTAGCAATTGACATCAGAGCTTCTGAGGTAACCCTTTGTAGTGATTCACAACTGGTGATTTCATAAATTCAGGGTAAGTATCAAGTCTGCGAGCCTCAGCTCCAATTGTATTTGAATTGTGTGAATGAGCTGAAGGGAAGGTTCTTAATGTTACAGTTCAAGCACGTGCCCAGAGAAAAAAACATTAGGGCTGATATCCTTTTGAGACTTGCGAGTACAAAGTAGCCTAGGAGCACTACTACCATGGTGTAGAGTATGCTGACGTCGCCTAGCATTCCCTTAACCCCGTCACTGAATGCGATATCATATGATGCTGTCAACAAAAATTCATAGGTAGTCCCTTATATAAGATACTTCGTCAATGGACAGTTACCCACTGATGAGCTGGAAAAGAGGAAGTTAAAAAGGGAGTTGCCTTACTTTACGATGGTGGATGGCATGCTTATTCGAAGAGGATTTTCCATACCATACTTCCGTTGTCTGAACGAAAAGGAGGTACAAGGTGTTCTGGAAGAGGTGCATGAGGGGCAATGTGGACACCACACAAGGGGTAGGAGCTTGATGAGGAAGGTTCTCAGGGCAGGCTACTTATGGCCCACAATGAAGAAGGATTCCTTGGAATATGTCAAGAAGTGTGATCCATGCTAGAAGTTTTCCAATCTTCATCACACACCGGCTGAAGAGCTCTTCACATCCGTTGTGCCTTGGCCTTTTCACCAGTGGGGTCTGGACATCCTGGGCCCATTCCCAACAGTGCCTGGGGGCATCAAGTACCTCATTGTCAGGGTAGATTACTTCACAAAGTGGATAGAAGCAGAGCCAATGGTGCATATTACCTCAGCTTGAACCCGTCGTTTTGTTTATGAGAGTATCATAGCATGGTTCGGTGTGCCAGCGTGGATTGTTACTGATAATGACACTCGATTCACTGATAGGAAGTTCACAGAGCTGCTTGAAGGGCTAGGAATAGTCTAAATCTTTTCATCTATTGAACATCCTCAAACCAACGGTCAAGTTGAGGTGGCCAGTAGAGAAGTGTTAAAAGGATTGAAGAAGTGGCTTAGCAAAGCTAAGGGCGGCTGGACAGACCAATTGTGCCATGTCTTGTGGGCGTACCGCACTATGCCCCATTCCTCAACTAACGAGACCCAATATCGCCTTACCTATGGCGTTGAGGCAATGATACCGGTGGAGCTTCAGACCGCGTCAATGAGGGTGGAGTATTTCTATGAGGAGAATAACGATGCTAATCGAGCATCAGAGTTGGATGTTCTCCAGGAGCTCAGAGAAGAAGCCTTCGTCAAAGACCAGGCTATCAAGGCTAAAGCGGCTCTTCGCTATAATAAGCGCGTCTAGCATAGGGCATTCAACATGGGAGATCTCGTTTTAAGGAAGGGAAGTGTTGGCAATAAGTTCGCTCACTAAGGCAAGTTAGCACCGACGTGGGAAGGCCCCTACAGAGTATCCAAGGTGACTGGCAAAGGCTCTTATCGACTCAAGAACCTCGATGGCACACCTATTCGTAATAAGTGGAATAATCAGAATTTGCGTATTTATTACAGTTAGTTAGTAAGACGACATGTACTTTTCTTCCTTACTTGAGTTTTTCCCATTAGGTTTTCTCAAGAAGGTTTTAACGATGCATGACCCTAGCTATGCTTCACTTGTAATTCACTTTCAATTCAATGAGAAATTTATCAATCACAACGGTATTGTCGCAACCTGGATCGCGACGGCGCGGCGAACAGAGAGATACGTGTGTAAAATGAAACAGGGAGTCGCCACCAACATTTTTATCCATAAAAAAAACATTGGAAAAAAACTAGGTTCAGTAAAGCACTGGTTAAAAATCGAGATTCAAGTTCGGGAGTCGGTTACGAGTAGGGAAGGTATTAGCACCCTACATCGCCTGTCCAAAAATAGTACCAAGATTGAAAATGCGCAACATAAATAGCCTTACAAAAGATGGTTTATTTCTTCCCTTTTATTGTTGTATTTTTTATTTTAAAAACGACAGAATGGAGTAAGAGAACTGTACAAACATAGAATATCGAAGCGAGGTTAATGGGGCATTTTATCCGGATTAAACTTGACTTCGATATGAGACAGAGAGGGGAAGAGAATGTTAATAAGGCGTCACGCCTAAATTATACACCCTTGAATAAAAGACAGGGATAGGAAAGAGATAAGCGGGACGTCTCATCCCAAGTATCTCTTCCCTATGAATTATGGCGAGGCTTAAACAAAAACTAGGGGAAAATCAACAAGACGTCACGTCTAAATTGATTTTCACGGAAAGTGACCAAAAAAAAAAAATTTATTAAAGAAACATAAGAGTAAGGAAATAATTCAACAAAAAGGAAATAAGAAAAATGGGCCCGACAGGAGTTAAAGTCCTGCTCCTACGTATTCTTGAATTATCAAGAAATCAGGGTTACGTAGTTCTGAGTTTTTTTGCTTTTAGGAAAAGACTTGGGAGATGATGATGGATGTCACTGAGGTGGGGAACTCGTACAAGGCGAAGTTCTTCGTACGTGTACGAATCCTAAAGAGGTTGTGTAGACGGGAGTGCTCCCGTACGACACTGTTTTAAAAAAAATTGTTCCTTTTTATTGATTTTTATTTAGATTTGAAAGAAAACATAGTATGAAACGAAAGAAAGGTAGTAGAAGCCACAAAAGAGAAAGGGGAACAATAAATTCTGAAAAAAAGGGAAAAATGAGTGAAAATCGAGTAGGAGAAATGAAAAAAAAATGAGTAAAAATAAGGGAAACCGAGTAAATACAGCAAAAACCGAGTGAGACAGAGAGCTTACCAAGTGAGACAGTGAGAAAAGGGGTTTTGAAATTAAGTGGAGTGAAGAGGATTGAGGTACTGAGTGGTGAGGAGTGATAAAAGGAGTTGTGGAGGTCGGTTTGGTAAGAGACAGTTTGTAGGAGTTGTGGACGGCGTTGTTAAGTGGGTTGCTGGGCGGTGTCGTGTTAGTGGGTTGCTGGGCGGTGTGGTGTTTAGTGGGTTGCTGGGCGGTGTGGTGGAAGGAAGGGGAATTGGGACGGTGTTTTAGGGTAGCGTGAGGCGGTATGTGAAAAGGACAGCGTAGGGCGGTGTTGAGAGGGCAGTATGTGGAGAGGACAGCGTAGGGCGGTGTTGAGAGGGCAGTATGTGGAGAGGACAGTGTTGGGCGGTGTTGAGAGGGCAGTATGTGGAGAGGACAGTGTGGGCGGTGTTGTGAGGGCAGTATGTGGAGAGGACAGTGTTGGGCGGTGTTGAGAGGGCAGTATGTGTAGAGGACAGTGTTGGGCGGTGTGTAGGGCGGTATGTGAAGAGGACAGTGTGGGCGGTGTGGAGAGGGCAGTATGTGGAGAGGACAGTGTTGGGCGGTGTTGAGAGGGCAGTATGTGTAGAGGACAGTGTTGGGCGGTGTGTAGGGCGGTATGTGTAGAGGACAGTGTGGGCGGTGTTGTGAGGGCAGTATGTGGAGAGGACAGTGTGAGGGCGGTGTGGAGAGGGCAAGGAGGAAGGAGGTGGTGTTTAAGAGGAGGAGGTTAGACAGTGAGAGGGCGGTGTGGAGAACGGACTGGGAAGGAGGTTTGGGCGGTGTTGAGAAGAAGGTGTTGGGCGGAGTGGAGAGATTTGGGAAGGGCTGTAAGGACGGAGTCTTGGGGTGACATCTTTGGGCGGAGTGGAGAGGGCGGTGTTGAGAGGAAGGTGTGGGGCGGAGTATGGGCGGTGTTGAATAAAGAGAGAATTTGTTTTTCGGGTTCTCTTCAATGACTCTTCCAGCGATCCCTCTTTCTTCCTTCGCTTGCGGTATTTATAGAGCATTTGATGATTGCTTGAACAGACCCGTGACCAGCCTGCTGCCAATTGGTGGATTTTTTAATATTTCCACATTGTCTTCTTGTCAGCCGCCCTTGGTATTTGTCAAACAACTTGCATAGTGGCACTGGAAAACAGCCTGGATCTTTGACAATGAAGCCGCCCAGGTCACGGGTTTAGTCCTTCCCTTTTTTTTTTTTAAAAATTTTTTTTTCTTCTTTTTTTTTTTTAAATTCTTTTCCCTTGTGAATTTCCCATTCTTGGTGAAAATTGACTGGAACGAAATAGGTGTTCACAGATACCCCTCTTTACTTCTTTTTCATGAGGAAAAAGCATGAAGTTTCTTCTTGCTTTTTTGAAATGGAAAGGAAGTAAAGACGTGAACACCATTGGAAAAGTAGAAAGTGAAGGTGTTACTTCTTGATTAACAGAAATGATGAGGATGTTGTCTCTAGGTTGACAGCAAAGGTAAAAGGATGAGGGTGTTGCCTCTCGATTGACTGGAAAAATAAAAGGATGAGGGTGTTGCCTCTCGGTTGACTGGAAAAGTAAAAGGATGAGGGTGTTGCCTCTCGGTTAACAAGGAAAGTAAAAGGATGAGGGTGTTGTCTCTCGGTTCACTGGAAAAGTAAAAGGATGAGGGTGTTGCCTCTCGGTTGACTGGAAAAGTAAAAGGATGAGGGTGTTGCCTCTCGGTTGACTGGAAAAGTAAAAGGATGAGGGTGTTACCTCTCGGTTAACAAGGAAAGTAAAAGGATGAGGGTGTTGCCTCTCGGTTAACAAGGAAAATAAAAGGATGAGGGTGTTGCCTCTCGGTTGACTGGAAAGTAAAAGGACGAGGGTGTTGCCTCTCGGTTGACTGGAAAAGTAAAAGGATGAGGGTGTTGCCTCTCGGTTAACAAGGAAAGTAAAAGGATGAGGGTGTTGCCTCTCGATTGACATGACTGAGGCCCTGGATTGAAAGGGAATAAATTTGGGGGTAATGCCCTAGTTTGGGGGTAGTCTGAAAGAATTCTTGGGACATTGCCTTTTGTCTAAAGGGAAACCTGGGGTGATGCTCCTGTTGGAATTGTTTAGGAAGTGTAGCTCCACTGGGGAAGGATAACTCCTCCTGGTGACCTTCATGGTACCACTGGGAAAGTATTAGGTGAGTTGGGACAGAGTAATCTGGGGGTTGTCGGGGAACTGTCCTTCTAAGGAAAGAGAATGAAATCTGGGGAGATGCCCCAGTTTGATATGACTGCATGTTATTGGGGGACTGCCCTTTGAAAGAAATCTGGGGAGATGCCCCAGTTTGATATAACTGAAGGTTGTTGGGGGACTGCCCCTTGAAAGAAATCTGGGGAGATGCCCCAGTTTGACATAACTGAAGGTTGTTGGGGGACTGCCCCTTGAAAGAAATCTGGGGAGATGCCCCAGTTTGATATAACTGAAGGTTGTTGGGGGACTGCCCCTTGAAAGAAATCTGGGGAGATGCCCCAGTTTGACATAACTGAAGGTTGTTGGGGGACTACCCCTTGAAAGAAATCTGGGGAGATGCCCCAGTTTGATATAACTGAAGGTTGTTGGGGGACTGCCCCTTGAAAGAAATCTGGGGAGATGCCCCAGTTTGACATAACTGAAGGTTGTTGGGGGACTGCCCCTTGAAAGAAATCTGGGGAGATGCCCCAGTTTGGCATAACCGAAGGTTGTTGGGGGACTGCCCTTGAAAGAAATCTGGGGAGATGCCCCAGTTTGATATAACTGAAGGTTGTTGGGGGACTGCCCCTTGAAAGAAATCTGGGGAGATGCCCCAGTTTGACATAACTGAAGGTTGTTGGGGGACTGCCCCTTGAAAGAAATCTGGGGAGATGCCCCAGTTTGACATAACTGAAGGTTGTTGGGGGACTGCCCCTTGAATGAAATCTGGGGAGATGCCCCAGTTTGACATAATTGGATGAAATCTTGGGGAACTGCCCCTTGAATGGAAGAATAAACCCGGGGAGATGCACCAGTTTGACATAATTGGATGAAATCTTGGGGAACTGCCCCTTGAATGGAAGAATAAACCCGGGGAGATGCCCCAGTTTGACATAATTGGATGAAATCTTGGGGAACTGCCCCTTGAATGGAAGAATAAACCCGGGGAGATGCCCCAGTTTGACATGATTGGATGAAATCTTGGGGAACTGCCCCTTGAATGAAAAAAAGAAATCTGGGGAGATGCCCCAGTTTTGGGTTGACTAGGAAGTGTAGTCCCACTGAGGAAGGATTTGGGAAGTGCAGTTTTTGGCGATTATGGTTCCACTGGGGGAGAAAATTTGGTGATTCAGAGTAATGCCCCCTTGGGTGACAGAGATTGAACTTGGGGTTTACTGCGGACATGCCGAAGGTCTGCTGAGGAGAGAGTTGGGCAACTACGCATCTCGGGGATCATAGTTCCTGGCCATCCGTTAGCAGAGACACAAAACTAATTAAAAACTTACAGGCGGATTCCCTTGGCGACAGGCATTGAAGTAACTCATGGCCAAAATAATTATTACTTCTGATTTCATTGAGGTTGTTTCGCAGAGCTGGTTGAGCTTGCTTGAGGTAAGATCTGGCAATGGTGTCCACTTCGTTCCCCATATCTTTGTGATTTCGTTCTTCTCAAAACTCATCTTTTTAGAAAATTCTTTTTAGGCAAAACTTGTTTATTCATTCTAGTCATGAACACATGTGAGAAGAAAGGAATTTTTTATTTATGAATAACAGATATGTACAGGCGACAAAAATATGACAAGATGAGAGAAATTGATGGTAAGGATGGAAGGGAAGGCCTTTTAGATCCTTCATCGATTTCCTGAGAGCGACAAAATTCCGGTCTTTTCCATGATTTCCCGTTTATCTTCTGATTTTGTTTTCGAGGGAGTGACTTGACAATGGCTTTGATGTTCTAGACCCATCCCCTTATCTGTGACTTGGAAAGTTGGCATTGCAGTGTTGGATCTATAGGGTGTGAATTTGTCTGGGCCGCTTTCTTAGGATTTTTGACCCCACCAATTGCTCTAACTTTTGCCTAGGTCGCCTTTTCAGGTTTTCAACCTAGCGAGTGTTTTTTTTTTTTTTTTTTTTTACGCGTAGTATCTTCTCACTGCGTCCGCATTTATGGGCATTGGTAGATCCTCCCCATCCATGTTGGTGAGTATGAGAGCACCTCCGGAAAAAGCTTTCTTCACGACATAAGGCCCTTCATAGTTAGGAGTCCATTTGCCTCGGTGATCTTTATGCATTGACAAAACCTTCTTAAGCACCAAGTCTCCCTCTTGGAACTGCCGGGGTCGTACTTTCTTTTCAAACGCTTGCTTCATACGCCTTTGATATAGCTGACCATGGCAGAGGGCAGTCAATCTTTTACTATCAATCAGATTTAATTGGTTATGCCGAGTCTGGATCCATTCTGCTTCAACCAGTTTGGCTTCCATGATTACTCGGAGGGAAGGGATCTCTACTTCAAAAGGCAGGACTGCTTCCATGCCATAAACTAAAGAGAATGAAGTTGCCCCAGTCGAGGTCCGGACTGAGGTACGATAACCGTGCAGAGCAAAAGGAAGCATTTCGTTCCAGTCTTTATAGGTTACCACCATTTTCTGTATTATCTTCTTGATATTCTTGTTTGCTGCCTCGACTGCCCCATTTATTTTTGGGCGGTATGGAGAGGAATTATGGTGGGAGATCTTAAAGCTCTCACAAAGCTCTTTCATCATTTTGTTGTTCAAGTTTGTACCATTGTCTGTGATGATTTGACTCGGTAGGCCGTACCGACATATCAACTCACGCTTGACGAATTTAACAACAACACCTTTGGTTACATTAGTATATGAAACTGCTTCCACCCATTTCGTGAAGTAATCAATGGCGACCAAAATGAAACGATGGCTGTTTGAAGCCTTTGGTTCAATGGGACCAATGACATCCATGCCCCACATCGAAAAAGGCCATGGTGCTGAAAAAACATTTAGAGATGACGGGGGTGTGTGAATATGATCAGCATATATTTGGCACTTATGACATCTCCGAGCATAGGCGAAGCAGTCTGCTTCCATGGTCATCCAAAAATAACCAGCCCTTAAGATTTTCCTTGACATGGCGTGCCCATTGATGTGGGTTCCGAAAGATCCCTCGTGGATATCCCTCATGATTCTATTTGCTTCAGCGGTATCAACACATCGAAGAAGGATAGAATCATAGTTTCTTTTGTAAAGCACGTCTCCATTTAAGAAAAACCCCATGGCGAGCCGTCGCAGGGTTCTTTTGTCATTTTCTGTGGCATTGTCAGGGTATTCTTGCCTCTGGATATACCTCTTGATATCGTGATACCAAGGTTTCCCATCCGACTGTTCTTCGACTACTTGGCAGTATGCGGGCTCATGACGTCTTTCTACTTCGATGAGGGGCACGTCATAGTCATTGTTTACTTTGAACATTGAAGCGAGAGTGGCCAAAGCGTCAGCCATCTGATTATCTTCCCGAGGAACATAATGAAAAGAAATCTCTTCGAAATCTCTGATCATTTCCATAATGTGAGTGTGATAGGGGAGAAGCTTGCTATCTCTGGTTTCCCACTCTCCTTTCAACTGGTGGACGACTAAAGCAGAGTCTCCGTAGACTTCCAGTGTTCTTACTTTCATATCCAATGCCGCTTGGATCCCTAAGGAGCACGCCTCATATTCAGCGACATTGTTGGTACAATCAAAACATAGCTTGGCACAGACAGGTATGAACTCTTTCTTTGGTGAAATCAAAATGGCTCCGATTCCATGTCCCAAAGCATTAGAAGCTCCATCGAATCTTAAAATCCATTTGTCCTTGTTACCTTCTTCTTTTTCGTCGGACAATGCCAAAATATCCTCGTCTGGGAAGTCGAACGGTATTGGTTGGTAATCACTTATGGGTTGATAGGCTAGGTAGTCAGCCAAAGCGCTCCCTTTTATGGCTTTTTGAGTGACATATATTATGTCGTACTCAGTTAGCAGCACTTGCCATCGAGCAATCCTTCCGGTCAGGGCTGGCTTCTCAAAGATGTACTTGATAGGATCCATCTTAGAGACTAGCCAGGTAGTGTGACTCAACATGTATTGCCTTAAACGCTTCGCAGCCCATGCTAACGCGCAACAAGTTCGTTCTAATGCGGAGTATCGCATTTCACAATCAGTGAACTTTTTGCTTAGGTAATATATGGCATGTTCTTTCTTTCCCGTTTCATCGTGCTGACCCAATACGCAGCCCATGGACTCATCCAGTACCGTCATGTATAAAACCAGTGGTCTCCCAGGGGTTGGTGGCACCAATATTGGTGGTTCTTTCAAGTACTGCTTAATCTTCTCAAAAGTTGTTTGGCAGTCCTCATTCCATTGCCCTGGTTGATTCTTGCGGAGTAACTTAAAGATCGGCTCGCAGGTCGATGTCAATTATGAGATAAATCGAGCGATGTAGTTTAATCTTCCCAAGAACCCCCTGACTTCTTTTTTTGTGCAAGGAGGCGGCATTTCTAGGATTGCCTTGACCTTGTCAGGATCCACTTCAATTCCTTTCTTGCTTACAATGAACCCTAACAGTTTGCCTGACCTTGCGCCAAACGTGCACTTGGCAGGATTCAATCTAAGCTTAAACTTTCTCAACCGTTCAAACAATTTCCTTAAGTCGCAGACATGATCTTCCTCGGTTCTGGATTTTGCAATGATGTCATCCACATAGACCTCTATTTCCTTGTGCATCATATCGTGGAATAAAGTGACCATTGCTCTTTGATAAGTTGCCCCTGCGTTCTTCAAACCAAAGGACATTACTTTGTAACAGAAAGTACCCCACAAAGTAACGAACGTGGTTTTTTCCATGTCTTCGGGCGCCATTTTAATCTGATTATACCCGGAGAAACCATCCATGAAAGAGAAAATGGAGTGCTGAGCTGTGTTATCAACCAACATGTCAATATGTGGAAGAGGAAAATCGTCTTTAGGGCTGGCCCTGTTTAGATCTCGATAGTCCACACACATCCGCACTTTTCCATCCTTCTTCGGGACCGGGACTATGTTGGCTACCCATTGTGGATATTTGGCTACGGCCAAGAAACCGGCTTCGAACTATTTTTTGACCTCTTCCTTGATCTTGAGAAGCATTTCTGGTTTCATTCTTCGCAGCTTTTGCTTAACTGGTGGACACTCTGGTTTTAGAGGCAATCTATGTTCCACTATGCTGTTATCCAACCCTGGCATATCTTGATATGACCAAGCGAACACATCTCGAAATTCCCGGAGCAATTCAATCAATTCATCTTGCTGGTTCTTACTCAGGCAGGTGCCTATCTTGATCATTTTATCTTCTCCTTCACCTCCAAGGTTGATGATTTTAATTTCCTCCTGATGTGGGCGGATTTCCTTATCCTCTTGTTCCAATAATCTCGTCAATTCAGATGAGGGTCCAAAGTCTTCCTCACTTTCCTCGTAGACGCAATCATTTGGATAAACAGGGTCATGAAATAAATCCAGGTTTTCATCGTTCTCAGGGAAATCATTTTTGGATCTACAATCGGGTTATATTATAAAGTGAAAAGAGAAGCAAGCAAGCAAGTGAAAGGTTTAAGAAACAGAGAATGCACAAAGATGAGGTGATGGGGAATAAAAATGTGTCCATTGATTTTCGAAAATAAAACAAACAAGTTTTGCCCTTATTACAAAATGGGTCCCGGAGCCTTGGGCATAGCAAGGGGACCACCAAATTATGAAAACAGTGATTACTCTGAGAGAACGTTAATGGTTGTAGGGAACTCCATGACTTCCCAATTGCTCAGCTCTTGATCTGGTTGGCAAGCATATACCAGCTCCACATTGAGGTTAGGCTCATTCTCCACCATGGCAACTTGATCCGGATATATCACTCCGGCGCTCTTAAAGCTCTGATAGAGATCGCAGATAGGGATTCTTGCAGTGTTGATCTCTTGACCGATAAGGCGAGCAACTCTCCTCCCCTTCTTTTCCTCTTCAACCTTTTTCTTATCCATCACCGTGGGCTTATATCCCAAACCATATCTGTTTTTGTTTTCCGGGAGACTCACCGGTTGGGTTCTGCCTTCTAAATCCCGCCCCAATCCTTTTCCGGGTTGGTACCCTTTCCGCAACATGTTCAGCGTCACCATTAGAGGTACATTGGGGAAAGACATTTTCACAATGCTTGTTGCATTGGCAATCTCCAAGGCTTGGAAGGATGTTTCAAGGGCTTCCTCGGCGGCCTCAATGTATGGAGTAGATATGGGTTTGCTGACCAAAAGGTCCTCCTCCCCAGAAACAGTCACCAACTTATTGTCGATGATGTATTTTAGTCTTTGGTACAGCGTGGAGGGGACCACCCCTGCCGAATGGATCCACGGTCGCCCTAATAAACAGCTGTAGGCAGGCGCAATATCCATTACTTGGAAGAGTACCTGGAAAGTACAGGGCCCGACTCGTATAGGCAATTCAATTTCTCCAATGACTTCCCTACGTGTCCCATCAAAAGCCCGCACAACCATAGAGCTAGGCCTCATGTATGTTCCGTCGAAAGGCAATTTTGCCAACGTGGATTTTGGCATGACGTTTAGAGAAGATCCATTATCCACGAGTACTTTTGCCAGGATATAATCCCGACATTTCACAGAAATATGGAGGGCTTTGTTGTGCCCCCTTCCTTCAATAGGTACTTCCTCATCTGTGAAGGTCAAGTAATTATTGGCAACGATCTGCCCCACTATGCCCCCAAATTGTTCGACGGGTAAATCATTCTTCACATGCGCCTCGCTCAACACCTTCATCAACGTGTTTCGATGTGGTTCAGAACTCATTAGCAAAGACAATAGGGAAATTTTTGCAAGGGTGTGGTTCAATTGGTCCAACACCTGGTAGTCACTATGGCGAATAAACTTCAGGAATTCCTGGGCTTCCTCTTCAGTCACAGCCCCCTTCGTTTCGCCAGAGGCTACTTCTTTTCCAGTTTTTCCTTCTCCGGTAGTCTTGCCTTGCTTGGGCTCAGGTGGTGTATATATTCTTCCACTCCGTGTCATTTTTCCCACTCCGGTTATATTTGTGATAGAGGAGGATGGTATGGAGTTGACTGCCTCTGGATTGGTGACGACCACATCTGTATTGTACCTCCATGGCACAGCGTGGGAACTTTGGAAAAGGAAAGAGGTTGGTGCCTTTACTGTGAAGACAGTCTTGGCAGGAGCTGAAGCCGCTGGCGTATCCTTGTTATAGTATACTACCAGGGGTTTCAGAACTCGTGCCTTACCCTGTTCCTGTACCATATTTATTTGTCCTTCACGGCGCCTACAGACCTCTATGACTCGAGCATTTATGAGTCTTTGAAGGGTTTCCTGGAAGTCCCTTCGTTTTGCGGACTGGAGGTCATTATGCTCTTCACTCCACGATCCCTCTACTAATCCCATCTTCAACATATGGGAGTGTATTGTTTCCAAAGGCATCTGGATGTCTTCTACCTTGGAAATGCAATTTTCATCCCTGTCTATTGCGTTGACATCCGATCCTTTATGATTTGGAAGGGGATTAGTTGTCACGCTTGGGCTCCCTTCTTTGAAGCTTATCCAGTCGGCCCGAATGAGGTCCCTTACCTTAAACTTCAGTGCCAAGCAGTTCTCAGTAGAATGTCCCGGTGCACCGGCGTGGTAATCACACCGCGCGTTCGGGTCATACCCTCTAGGATATGGCGGCTGAAGTGGCTTTAGAGGGCATGGCACTACCATCGTGTTTTCGATAAGGTAAGGGAGAAGCTCTGTGTAAGAGATGGGGATCGGATCAAATTGCGGTGGGGCACGGTCATTGTTTTGTCTTCTCTGATTTGGATTTGGCGGGTTCATTTGTGGCTGTTGGTATGGAGCTTGTGGTGGTTGATATGGTGCCTGTAGTGGTGCAGGCGGTCGCATGACAGGTGGGCGAAAATGTGGTGGACGTGGTGTTTGAACAGCGGCCACATATGGATGTGGTGTATTATGATAGGTTGATGGAAAGGTGACCGGGGTGGGTGGCCTCGGCTGGTTTCTTCCCTGATTATGGGAGATCAGATTAGTCTCTCCCTCTCTTCTCTTTCCTTCTCCTTGGGAGGGTATTCTTGCTGCATTAACCCCAGCTGGGCCTCGGGCGATCTTCCCTGTCCGGAGGCCATTTTCTATTCTTTCTCTGATAGTGACGATATCAGAGAAATGGGAGGAAATACTTCTGATCATCTTGTCATAGAATGGCGATTGGAGTGTGTCAATAAATGTCGAGATCACCTCTTTCTCAGACAAAGGTGGGTCAACTTGTGCTGCTACTTCGCGCCACCGTTGGGCGTATTCTTTGAATGTCTCGTTGTCTTTCTTGGACATGTTCTGCAATTGTACTCTATCCGGCGCCATGTCCAAATTGTACTTATACTGCTGCATGAAAGCATCTGCTAGATCCTCCCAACAGCGTATACGAGAACGTTCAAGATGGTTATACCAGGTTAGAGGTGCTCCAGCCAAACTATCTTGAAAACAATGGATGAGCAGAGAGTCATTGGAAGCATGCGAAGCCATCTTCCGGCAGTACATGGTAAGATGGTTTCTCGGACATGTCAGCCCCTGATACTTATCAAATTCAGGTGTTTTGAATTTGGGAGGAATAACAACGTCAGGAATTAGACAGAGTTGTGCAGCACTGCCTAATCCAAATCGATTCCTCCCATCCATTTCCCTTAATCGCCTTTCCAAGAACTCTAATCTTCCTTCCTGGGTAGCAACAGCGGCAGTACTTGGTCCTGTGACAACATAGTGACTAGCACTCCTAACTGGTCGGTCAACATGTGCCGGGCTCTCATTCAGAATTGAGGCTTGGTGTCCAGCTGTGGCTTGGGCAGCTTGTGGTTGTTCAACCTGTGTATGGACCGGAATCGCTTGAGGATTTCGGACAGGTGGGATGTTTGGTTGAGCCGTGTGAAGGATTGTCTCCTGATAATCTGGCTCTTCTTGGAGTGGTGGGAAATAGCCTGGGGGTAACCCATACTGTGGGAAGGGTATGACATTCCCTTCTTTATCAACAAAAGAATGTTGTTGAACATGAGCAGGGTTTGGCTTACTAAGGCGAACGGTAACAGTAGGCCCCGTAGGATTTGAGCTTGGTTCCCCTGCATGACCTTGAGCGGGTTGGAGAACGGGAGATTGCTGCCTAGCATTTTCAACTTCTGCTAAAGAATCCCTTTCTGCGATCCTTCTTTCAAACATCTTGGCCATTTCAGCCATTTGTTCTTTCAATTGATTAACCTCAGCTCGCAGTTTTTCATTCTCTTGCTCTATTTCGGCCATGAGTTTCTTTTTGAGCCTGGTCACGTAGGGATGCTTACCCGTAGCGTCTAAGGAATCACGACAAATGGTTAGAAAAATAGAGGGAATAGTTAAAGAAGATAAAAGAAGAAATAAATAAATGGGCATTCGCGGGATACGATTCTGAATTTGACACGTATTCCTTGACCTTTCCCCAGAACGTCGCGTTCAAAAGTACTTAGTATAACAGTATATTGGAAATTAACATGAGACAACTGTGAAGGCACATTGATTCATCATTCCATTCATCTGTAAAAGTACAATGTTACTTGAAAGATACGGTTACAATATTCAGCCATTCCTAGCTCGGGCAATCATAACTTTCATTTTGCAAAGCCTTTCTTGACAATAGTTTAAAAATGATGATATCTCCTTTGGGGTGGATAGGGGATTGACCATGCCTTCGGCCTGCTTTAACAGTGAGGGAAAATCTTCCAAGATTCCATTGGATAGGTATGCCAACTTGGCGAAACGGTCCATCCATAAATGAATGACCTCATCCCGTTGAGCTAACTCTGTCCCCAAAGCTCGTGTGGCTTCTTGGCATCGTCGTTCGGCGTCAAGGGTTTTTTCTATTCAGCATGTATTTCTTGCTCATAAGCTCCTATCGTTTCATCCAGCTGTTGTTCCAATTTGTGGACTTGGGTTTGTAGCATTTCTTTTTGCATCAAAGCCTCATTTCCCTTCTCCTTGGATTGTACCAGCATGTCTTTTAAAATTTGTTTTTCGGCCAATACAGCATCTCTCTACTGACCCTTCATCTTTAGTTGCGAATTGGCCGCCCGAAGGCATTGATCTTGTTTTATTCTGTAATCTTCGTCAATTTTTCTCTTTTTCCGCATTTCCTCCACAGCATGCCTTCCTTCAGAATTTTCTTTCCTATGAAGGGCGCACTCTTGTTGGCACTTCAGGAAGTCTTCTTCCAATTTTTGATTCTTTGCCTTTAGCTCTTCTACTTGGGCTTTTAGCGATATGGTAACCTTATCCTCCACAATGCACGGCGGAGGAACTGTGTCCTCAGATTGGTATAAAGGGCTCTTAAAAGGCAATTTCACAATGGAGACTCTGTTCACCACCCAATCCAAGTATTCAACCCTCACAGCGTGGCTTCGTGCTCCCAATTCTTTACCCATCCTATGAACCTTCTTCCAGGCATTGGCTATGTCCCGAATAGTGGAGGTGAAATTCCCATTCGTATAGTACAGAACGAAAGGAGTAAGTAGTACTTCGTCTGGCGGCCCAAGTAAAGGATAAGCCAATTGCCGCTTAGCAATAACAGGATTATAATTGATGCAGCCTTGTGTTCCCATTAGAGGAACATTTGGATATCCTCCACAGCTATAAACGATGGACTCAACTTCTAGCCATTGAGGACACCATCTCACCTTTTCTGCTGTAAGGCCTACAAGGTGATTAGCCCACTCACGCCCATTCTTAGTTGTTAGCTGACATAATTTCAAATCAGAGACGGGACACTCGGCTTTGCATAGTTGATGAAAAGCGTGAGATGTGAGCCATACATATAGAATAGGCAAACAACAAATAATCCTCTTTCCTCCTTGGGTATGGCAGAAATCCAAGGTGCAATAGACATTGGCCAACACTGCTGTGACGGGATTTTCCATTCTGTGCTTGCGAGCGGTGAAGACACCTATAGCATCATAATCTACGTAGTTGTCTAAGTTAGGGAATAAGACAACTCCATAAATAGTGAGAGCCAAGGTATCAATGAAAGCTTCCCAATCTTTCTTCTCTGCCAGTACATGCATGTGTTTCTCCAGAAATTCCAGAGTAAATCCGGGAATCTGGTTTCTGTTCATTTGCACTCCTCTTAACATTTCAGGATGGACTTTCAAAATGCGAACGACAGAAGTGATTGACGCGTGATGGTCCAAATGGCGATAAGGAATTTGCCCTTCCATTGGCATCCCCAATATTTGTTCAAATTCTTCTATGGAGGGTGCCAGTTGAAAGTTTTGGAAAGTGAAACAGCGGAGAGGTGGGTCATAAAATTGTGCCAAAGCTGTGATGGCTTCTGTTTGGACATCTACCTCCAAGAGTTTCAAGATCTTCCCATACTTCCTTGCGAAAGTCATCTTTTGTGTCAAGCTCAGCTTTTTCCCTAATGCTTGTAAACTGTCAGTATTGACCTTCCTAGCCTTGAGGTGCAATATCTTCTTTAATTCAGTCACCCCAATATCACAATTACTATGTCCCATGTTAATTTCCATACTGTCTTTAGAAATACTGACAAATTCGGAATCGTCCCCTGCGAATATCAAGACAAAGAATGGAATTAGTTATGCGAGCTCAAAAGTCGTAGGTTTTCCCAATCGTCATTGCCATTTCAACCAGAGGGAAATGAAGTAAAATTTTTTTGATTTTTCCTTTGACGATTAGGAGAACCTATGACTTCAGACTCAGAAATACATGACAAAAAAAAAAGAGAGAATTATCTATTCACCCAAAGAATGCTTGTGAGTTCCAAAAAATTTTCCAAGACTAAGCGAATCTTTGGATGATAGATAACCCCTTTTTAATAACAGGAAAATGAGAATGACATAAGGTAAAGTAAAGTTTGCCCTTTCGTGGCCTAAGTCATGTTTTGTTGAAGGTTTTCTCTGGACTTTAGGGCTTGTCTAAAAGTGACTCTTCACACCAGGTGGCTTATACTAGACTTCTAGAAGGTTACCAGAGCTAAGATCCTACCTATGACAGGGACGCAACAGTGGGGAACCACTAGGTGCGTATGTCATAAGAGGTCGAACTCTAGTTGGGGTTCTCACGATCACCGGATAGGAAGTACACCCTATACGATTCCGTATACCAACCCCTCCTAACTTAAGTTTTATTTGGGGCCCGGGTATAGGGCGCCACTCATAAGTGTGTGCGAGTAATTTGTGAGTGTAGTGTGTGAAAGGGCGTTCAATACCCTTTTACCTTACACCATTCTGCACAGAGAACAAACACAGAACAAAATATACAAAGTCGTCTACCCTAGGGTTCAATGATTGTAGGAAAATAACATAGTCCTCTACCCTAGGGTTCAACAATCATACAGAACATGGACAATAAAACGAATAACAAGATGCAAAAACGGACATTCACAACAATTAACAGAAAATAAAAAAAAACAAGGGGAAGAAATCCAATCTAAACAAAGGCTATATGAAAAATGCGCTTTCAACCAAATCGGCCTGACTCTCTTAAGTGTCCCCAGTGGAGTCGCCATCTGTCGCAACCTGGATCGCGACGGCGCGGCGAACAGAGAGATACGTGTGTGAAATGAAACAGGGAGTCGCCACCAACATTTTTATCCATAAAAAAAACATTGGAAAAAAACTAGGTTCAGTAAAGCACTGGTTAAAAATCGAGATTCAAGTTCGGGAGTCGGTTACGAGTAGGGAAGGTATTAGCACCCTACATCGCCTGTCCAAAAACAGTACCAAGATTGAAAATGCGCAACATAAATAGCCTTACAAAAGATGGTTTATTTCTTCCCTTTTATTGTTGTATTTTTTATTTTAAAAACGACAGAATGGAGTAAGAGAACTGTACAAACATAGAATGTCGAAGCGAGGTTAATGGGGCATTTTATCCGGATTAAACTTGACTTCGATATGAGACAGAGAGGGGAAGAGAATGTTAATAAGGCGTCACGCCTAAATTATACACCCTTGAATAAAAGACAGGGATAGGAAAGAGATAAGCGAGACGTCTCATCCCAAGTATCTCTTCCCTATGAATTATGGCGAGGCTTAAACAAAAACTAGGGGGAAATCAACAAGACGTCACGTCTAAATTGATTTTCACGGAAAGTGACCAAAAAAAAAAATTTATTAAAGAAACATAAGAGTAATTAAATAATTCAACAAAAAGGAAATAAGAAAAATGGGCCCGACAGGAGTTAACGTCCTGCTCCTACGTATTCTTGAATTATAAGAAATCAGGGTTACGTAGTTTTGAGTTTTTTTGCTTTTAGGAAAAGACTTGGGAGATGATGATGGATGTCACTGAGGTGGGGAACTCGTACAAGGCGAAGTTCTTCGCACGTGTACGAATCCTAAAGAGGTTGTGTAGACGGGAGTGCTCCCGTACGACACTGTTTTAAAAAAAATTGTTCCTTTTTATTGATTTTTATTTAGATTTGAAAGAAAACATAGTATGAAACGAAAGAAAGGTAGTAGAAGCCACAAAAGAGAAAGGGGAACAATAAATTCTGAAAACAAGGGAAAAATGAGTGAAAACCGAGTGGGAGAAATGAAAAAAAAACGAGTAAAAATAAGGGAAACCAAGTAAATACAGCAAAAACCGAGTGAGACAGAGAGCTTACCAAGTGAGACAGTGAGAAAAGGGGTTTTGAAATTAAGTGGAGTGAAGAGGATTGAGGTACTGAGTGGTGAGGAGTGATAAAAGGAGTTATGGAGGTCGGTTTGGTAAGAGACAGTTTGTAGGAGTTGTGGACGGCGTTGTTAAGTGGGTTGCTGGGCGGTGTCGTGTTTAGTGGGTTGCTGGGCGGTGTGGTGTTTAGTGGGTTGCTGGGCGGTGTGGTGGAAGGAAGGGGAATTGGGACGGTGTTTTAGGGTAGCGTGAGGCGGTATGTGAAAAGGACAGCGTAGGGCGGTGTTGAGAGGGCAGTATGTGGAGAGGACAGCGTAGGGCGGTGTTGAGAGGGCAGTATGTGGAGAGGACAGTGTTGGGCGGTGTTGAGAGGGCAGTATGTGGAGAGGACAGTGTGGGCGGTGTTGTGAGGGCAGTATGTGGAGAGGACAGTGTTGGGCGGTGTTAAGAGGGCAGTATGTGTAGAGGACAGTGTTGGGCGGTGTGTAGGGCGGTATGTGAAGAGGACAGTGTGGGCGGTGTGGAGAGGGCAGTATGTGGAGAGGACAGTGTTGGGCGGTGTTGAGTGGGCAGTATGTGTAGAGGACAATGTTGGGCGGTGTGTAGGGCGGTATGTGTAGAGGACAGTGTGGGCAGTGTTGTGAGGGCAGTATGTGGAGAGGACAGTGTGAGGGCGGTGTGGAGAGGACAGTGTTGGGCGGTGTTGAGAGGGCAGTATGTGGAGAGGACAGTGTGGGCGGTGTTGTGAGGGCAGTATGTGGAGAGGACAGTGTTGGGCGGTGTTGAGAGGGCAGTATGTGTAGAGGACAGTGTTGGGCGGTGTGTAGGGCGGTATGTGAAGAGGACAGTGTGGGCGGTGTGGAGAGGGCAGTATATGGAGAGGACAGTGTTGGGCGGTGTTGAGAGGGCAGTATGTGTAAAGGACAGTGTTGGGCGGTGTGTAGGGCGGTATGTGTAGAGGACAGTGTGGGCAGTGTTGTGAGGGCAGTATGTGGAGAGGACAGTGTGAGGGCGGTGTGGAGAGGGCAATGAGGAAGGAGGTGGTGTTTAAGAGGAGGAGGTTAGACAGTGAGAGGGCGGTGTGGAGAACGGACTGGGAAGGAGGTTTGGGCGGTGTTGAGAAGAAGGTGTTGGGCGGAGTGGAGAGATTTGGGAAGGGCTGTAAGGACGGAGTCTTGGGGTGACGTCTTTGGGCGGAGTGGAGAGGGCGGTGTTGAGAGGAAGGTGTGGGGTGGAGTATGGGCGGTGTTGAATAAAGAGAGAATTTGTTTTTCGGGTTCTCTTCAATGACTCTTCCAGCGATCCCTCTTTCTTCCTTCGCTCGCGGTATTTATAGAGCATTTGATGATTGCTTGAACAGACCCGTGACCAGCCTGCTGCCAATTGGTGGATTTTTTAATATTTCCACATTGTCTTCTTGTCAGCCGCCCTTGGTATTTGTCAAACAACTTGCATAGTGGCGCTGGAAAACAGCCTGGATCTTTGACAATGAAGCCGCCCAGGTCACGGGTTTAGTCCTTCCCTCTTTTTTTTTTTTTAAATTTTTTTTTCTTCTTTTTTTTTTTTTAAATTCTTTTCCCTTGTGAATTTCCCATTCTTGGTGAAAATTGACTGGAACGAAATAGGTGTTCACAGGTATCTTCACTTCTTTTTTTATGTCTGTGATTTTTGGTTTTATGCACGCTGTGCAAGATCACCCTTAGGACAGATGATCTCAAATACCTATTCTGTGATTGACGATGTAACTCCTTGAGTGGTTAAATGGGTTGTAGGACTGGACCTGCTTGAAGGCCATACCGAACCCCATTGGATACCTGGGTGTAGAATTGGACCTTCTTTAACACCATACTGACCCTCAGTGGAAATCCACCCTTAGGATGGATGATCTTAATTACCCATTATGTAATTGACGATGTAACTCCTAGAGCGGTTAAATGGGATGTAGGATTGGACTGTCCTCAAGGCTATACCGAACCCTATTAAAGATCACCCTAATTACCCATTCTGTAATTGGTCATAGGGATCAAAACTTCGGGTGGACAGTCTTAGTCTTCCGTTTTTGAAGCTGACGACATAACCCCACGAGAAACACTCCGAAGAAATGATATCCATTTGACAATATGCTTCCTTAAACGGTATAACCCTATTGGTCTGTTCTAACTCTGAGTTCAAAGAACGGCTAAGAGATGTTATAATTTAAAGTTAAATAGCCCTACCAAAGACCCTGAAGGGTAAAGGTCGTTTCAAGCAATAAGCAGCGTATATTGAAAGAAATATCGAAGGAAAATGGAAATCTCATTAATAAAGTTCAAAAATATTGTACGAATATTGAAAACTAGAGCTGATTCGGAACACAACATGAAAGTGTAGGAAAAAGAAACAAGGCTAAGAAGGAGGAACATTATGTTGAGTCTTTTCATGCTCTGGGTTATCTTCTAGGGCCTCGTTCTCTCCTTCAGCTCTTTTCTCTGGGGTCCCTCTACATCCGGCATCACCACCTCTCACCCCTTCTTATACGATGCCTTCAGGACCAGGAGTGGCCGGAAGGGGCTCCATGCTTTGACTTCTAGGGAGAGGTGGCAGCTCAAAGAGAGTTTCAGCAGGTTCCTTGTGTCGCCCATCCTTGACCGCAACTAGTTTCCCCCCAAGAAACTCATGGAAGGGATGAATCCCATACAAGTTAAGTTTCACACCGGGGTTGTGATAGAAGATTTAGCAAACAGCCAGGCCAAAGGACTCGTGCGCCACCACGGTGCAAATGTTTATAGCCTTAGCCGCCTTGGCCTTTGTGTTAGCAACGCTTTTCCTCAGCTTGGCGTTCTCCTCCTCCAATGACCCAGTGGTGGTACTCCTTTGTTTCAATTTCTCGATCTACGCCAGTAACTCTTTCTCCCTGGAGGCCTATTCTTCATTGACCTTTAATCGCCCGGCCTCAATAGCTGACAAATCTTTACCCAGCTTGACAGATCATTCTTTCTCTCTTTTCAGCTCTTCTCTCTGATGAGGAATCTCCTTCACCTCCTCATTCAGTTCAGTCAAGCTTTCTTCCAACACCCTCGTGGCTATCTTTAGGGCCGAAATCTCACCGAACTACTCATTATTTTCATCTTTGAGTTTCTTTAACTTTTCTTCGACAGTTCTCAGAGTTGCCCGATATTTAGCCGAAGATATAGTAAGCCCTTTGACTTGAGCACTCAGCTTGTCGACCTCGTCGATATTTTTAACTATTTTGCTCAGGGAATGTAGGAGGCCGGACAGCTCAGCTAGTTGTTAGCGACCGGCCTGACAAGCTTCCTCAATCTCAGAGGTTTCCAAAGTGTGGTGAAGCTTGTATGTTGGTTTTGAAAGTGCCGCCGGCATAGGCCCTTTATAGTGTAGAAAGGGCGATAGAAAGGAGGTGTTTGGAGGGGAACTACATACAAACGACATAGTAATTCCCACATGGGGAGGTGACTGGGTTTTAGTTTTAGAATCAGAAGGTTCCCCGTCTACAGTGACGACTTTTTTTCCCTTCTGAGAAGTCGTCATCCCTGTCTCTTCCAGAGTTTTTTTATTTCTTTACTGCTTTTGGAGAGGACGACTTTGAAGCTCCAATATCTCGGTTATGTCTTTTCTTTTTCTTCTTCTCTTTCTCCAGTTCCTTCTCACTCTTTGTCTCAGGCTGTGCCCCGCCTGCTTGCTCGGTATTTTCCAGTAACGGTACCTTGCTGGTAACAATGGATGTTAAGGGGATGTTTCAACTTGTGCCTTGACGGTGTTTCTCTTAGGTTAAATATTATTTTCTTTGCCAGAAGAGTCCCCATCCCCCAGTAAGCCTTTCAATTTGTCCATGGCGGTGTAACCTTCAATTTCCCTACATAAATGAGAAAAGATGTTAGCACCAGATATAATATGTGCTGGTATCGAAGCAATGAGATATAGCAACAAAATTTTACTCAAGTATTGTTTGTGAATGGTGTGGGACCCCAAGAGGCGTTTATAAGAAAATTTTTTGTAAGCCTCAGTGTACACTTCCAGAGCAACTATCACCGTTATAGAGTGCGGAGACAGTTCGCTTTCCTCCGTGAAGTACGCTTTGGAGGTCAAGAGAAAGTGTTCATAAGTCCAATCCACTGGAAATTTCGTGAAGCCTTCTTTGGTCTTCCAGAAGACCACTTTATTGGGTTGAATATAGATTCTGGTGTAATAATGTTTGAAAGACCTCCTGTTCAACTTCGCAGATTCGGTGAAGGCCTCAAAGTTCCCCAAGTTTGAGTCACACCAGAGGGTGATAAAACTCATACCGCCTTTCTTGTTGGTTTGACGCACCAACTGGCAGTGGTAGAAGAGCATTGCCACGGTGGGTTTAAAGTTGAAGTGTTTGCCCAAGACCTCTAGTGCCCGGATTAAACCCCATCCGTTTGGGTGCACTTGAGAGGGGCCATAATCTAAGAATCTCAACACCCCCATTTGGAATTCTGTAAGAGGGAAACAGACTCCGAGGTAGAGAAAGACGTAGTCATACATATATATGGATCGTCCATCAGGAAGGAGATGGCAAATTCTATTAGTTAGTCGGGGTGCTAGCACCATAAACCGCTCTTTCAGACGTTCCTCCGCATGAACTCTAAAATTTGGGGACAATTTTCTCCCGTCATCTTTGGCGTGTTGAGATGTCGTCTCACGAATCTCCTCTTCCACCTAGCAATAAGGGTACCTTGTATTGACTTTCACCTAGTCTAGCCGATGTGCCACAACATTGACACACCTTTTAACAGTCCAGAGAATAGAGGATTCTCGGGATTCTCTTCACGGGCCATTCTGTCGGTTGCAAGGTTGAACGCGTTTGTGTTATAGTAAAAACTCATGTCATCAGAAAGGTAATATTCAACACTCGCTTCTCTCTCAGAAGAGCGGCTAGCCCCATGACACGTTGTCGTTGTCGGGTCAAATAAAAAGTTAAATTAATATAGTATAAGGTGAACAACTTAGTTGTCTCTCGAGGACCTTAGTTCAATTAGTTACACTCAATTTAGTTATAACAAAAGGGGGTTTGTGTTGAGATTGAAAAGAAAATTAAGTAATTATATAATAGTGTAAAAAGTAAATTTATGAGTAAGAATAATCAAATTTAGAAACAACCAACCCAAGGAATTAATAAATCTTTAGTTAACTAATCATTGATCACAAATATGATTAAATATAATTAATTTCTCAACCTTGAATCATTTGGAATCCCTAAATGATTATATTCTAGAAAATCTTCTAGAATTGAATTAATGAACTAATAAGAATAATCAATCGATATATTCTTATTAATTACTAAAATAACTTTAAAACCATAATTTGATTGGGTTAAGAAACTAAATAGAAATCTCTTATTTAGTGACTTAATCTTTGTTCTCAAATTGATTATTGATTAACCAACCAACATCAGTTTAGATTATAGATTATTTAATTATATACCAACCGGTTATACATTTAAATAATCTACCATCATAAGTGTTTGAGAAACAAAGAAAAGTAATTGTCTTCAATCAAAATATTAAGAGCAAGAACTCAAAGTTAACATAAAGAAAAATTAAATTCCTTGAGTTGATTTTAAAAGATTAAGCTTCCATGATAATTTTTAACAATGAAAGCTAATATTAAATTAACTATAACTTTGATTATAAAAGTAAATAACAAATAATAAAATTAACTTACTTGATATTGAGGAAGGGAAATGAAAACCATAACTTGAGGGATGGAATATAGAACAAAGAAATAAAGCAAGAGAAAGAACTAAAACTTAAGAAACTAAAACAAAGATATAGAAATGTAATGAAAACTAAAGCATGTATTTCTTATGTATCTCTTGTGTATCTTCCTTACAACTTCAAGAATCTATTTATAGACAAGATATCATGATATTATACATTCATTTTCTGATCATTAATGCATTTTTTCAACATTGGTGGGCTTGAAATTACAATAATTCAAAAGAAGATAATGGTAGGTGTTGAAATTCATTCTCCTCTTTATCTTCTACACGTTGCAAGTCAAATATGACCATCTAGATGGCCAAAATGTGCAAAACCTTCAAGATCAAAGTTTTATATCTCCGTCTTATTGAGAATATGGTGCAAGAATGAGGTCATTTGGACATCTACAACTCTAGATATGTGTATTTTGGTGAACTATGTCAATGCTGGAGGGACACATAAGGGCTGATTGATTAAAGCTCCATTTCTTCATTTTTTCAAATGCAAAATAACCAAATCTGATCATCATGATGTAGGCCTTTGTCTTAGCTTTCCATGGGCTCCAAGATTAGCCTATTTGGATCACAAAAGCCCAAGTTATGGCTAATACAAGGCAAGATACTCAAGATACATACAAAAAACGAAAATTGAACCATATATACATAATACTTCAATTTAACTAAACAACATAAAACTTAATTAAAATACTATTATTAAACATAGTAATTATATAATAAACCGCAATTGTAAAACTATAAGAAGTGTATTAAAATTGATTTATCAAATTTCCCCACACTTAAGCTTTTGCACTCCAGGGCAAAACCAAACCAAAAACTAAAATGAGAAACAAGAGAAAAAGGTTTTTTTTTCAAATTGATTTTTGATTTTTTTTGAAGTCTAAAATAATAAGTAATACACACCATCCCTTATATCATGAAGTCATGATAAGTGTGAATAAGAAGCATTACATACTGGTTACACAAATTGAGTGATCAAATCAAAGGGTGGATGAAAATGTGATAGATGTTCTCTTCATGCTCTCTATATCTCAATTGTTTAGGTTTGTGTATACTCTCAGAAATCACCCAAATAAATTAGCACTACCATAGGCTTGATGAAATATCCTAAGTTTAATTTGAGAATAAACCGAGACCAGGGGAAAATTTTTCCAAAGATCGAAGGGTGTTCAGGGACAGGACAAGCAATGGAGGGTTAAGGAGAGTAGAATTAGAACAAGAAGGAAAGGAAAGTAAGACCGATCGCACGACAAACAACGGAAGATACAAGCTTGAGCAAAACCCAACAGCGCGCACTCGCTCAGGCGAGGTTCCACATCGCTTGAGCAAAACAACCCAACACGCTTGGGCGAAGCACGCATAGCTTAAGCGAAACTAATCATAGACCTTCATTTCACTCACGCTTGCTGGAGCGAACCCTTAGTCGCTGAGATGAGTAACTCCACTCGGTATTCCCTCACTCGGATTCAGAGTCTAAATTTACTCGGAAAGGTCTTTACCCACGATTCATTCGGATTAACCCTTACACATACAAGCTCCTTTCGGAAGTTTACTTCACACTCCTTAACTTCATTCGTCCGGGTCACAGATGTTGACCACTCGGGAAATGATTCCCATAGCCATTCCACTCGGAATCTATAAGTACTTTTCACTCGGAATATCCCTCACGGTCTTTTACCACTCGGGGTATTTCACTCGTCTTCTTCACTCGGCATGTTCTCACTCGGGAGTATTTAATTATTCTCCACTCGAGAAAATCCTAACAGCTTACCTCTCTGAAGGTTTTCAGTTCAATCCCCACTTGGGATTATACGACCTCATTCACTCGGAAACATCTAAGCCCTATACAACCGTAGGCTAATTATAAGAAGGAGTTTCTTATTCGTCTAATTTTCTCTCAGGGATAGTCTTAATGAACCTATTCCACTCGGACATTCACACGCAGCATAGAATGAACATACATTAGGATGCATATACATATAAATATTTACATGCACATTGTCATACTCTCAACCCAAGAGGATTTAATTCTGATATAGTTAGACAAGGACCAAAATGAGAGCCGACCAAGGCTATGACAAAACCTTATATACAGTATGTGCATATACACATATATTCCCACATTACACAAGCACTTCACACGGCATGCAGCTCTTCCATCATTCGTCATTCCGAGAGACATTCACTGAAATATAGCCACAGTAGGGGGTGAGCTTTTCCATATAAAATGATAGTTAGTGACTCGGCATCGACATCAATACACACACACACGTGTTCGCTCAGAATACACTCAATTTAAATTAAGGCCATGCAGACTATGATATTTTCAATAACATACACTCACATACATATCACGTGAAGCTCATTTTCATTCATACAAAAGCATGCATCAACTCATTCGGGATTCATTCGTATCACTCCCTAGTCATGTAAATCATACTATTCTATTTAACAATGCATCTACATGCATGCCTGCGGATCCAACTTAAACAATGATTTTCAGTTACAGGTTCCCCTTACTGGCCTCTCGTCCATTAGCCCTTCCCGCGTGGTACCGGCCTCCCATTGACTTCTTGAGACTTAACTCTAGCTCCCTCGGCTACCACGAGCTCTCACAGGATCTAGCCAAGGGTCTGTAGCTGGAGATTATTTCTTTGGGGGCTCCTGACCTTCCACGGTTCACCCCATTCCTATACATGCAGCTTATGTGTTTTATCAGCGAGCATCCTCAATTATCCGACACATTCCTCGTAACCATTAGAGTCATAACCGATCCAACATAGTTCCTACATTCACTCGTCAATCGTACCAGCATACACAGTAATCAAACAGTTCATGTTTATAACATCCCAGATGAAATCAACCAACAGCCACATATACATATCCTCTCGGTATTAACAATAATAGGAATATGCATCATACGCGTTTATGTGTAAATGACTATCAGAACTCAGCACAATAACCCTGAATACATGCATATAAATGTATAACTATTAACAGGACTCTACTATCACACATATGGTATCCAAGGATTAACAATCATGCATTGCACACAGTCATCATAGACACATTCGCACACACGTATGGCAATACGTTCATCCGGTACCATCCATAAACCATGCATTTGATATGCAAGCGCCCCCTACTTACTGAAGGGACTCGAGAAGCTTCTCTGTTTCCTGACGTTTGGTCCGATGCTCTGTTTGCTTCGTTCACCACTCCTACTCGTTCAGTCTCCGTCGAACACAGTTGTTACCCTCTAATTCGCTTGGGAATAGGAAGCTGTTCTTCACCCACTTTGACGATTGTCTTTCACCAACAGAGGGGGCTCCAAATCCTCTACACACCGTTGTCGCGAGTTCACGGAACAGAGAATAGGGAGAAGAAGAACGAAGAAGAAGAGAAATAGAGAAAGAGAAGTCTTGAAGGGTTATGGTGAGTGGACAGTAGTGGGGCTGATTATATATATACACGCAGAATGAGAAGAGTGGGGTGGGAGAACGTGAAGCAACAGCTCATCACGTGGTACACACACGCAAGTCACAATCAATTAACCATTAATCAAGTTCTTAAGTTAAAATTAATTAATAAGTAATTCATGCTTGTGCAATTATTTTTAGTTTGGTGGTTTTAATCTCGTTCGGTAATTAATTTTCAAATCGGGATGTTACACTTGACAAATTTCTAATTTTCATATTTGAACACATGCATGCATCAAAAGGACTTTATTAAGGTTGTAATGGGGCCAAGGTCATATAGGGTGGATAAAGCGAAATAGTATGGCTAAACTTAGGGTTGAAAAAGAGCAATGAAGTAAGTGATTAAGTGATTGTGGAAGTTCATTTTGAAACTCAAGACTTAGCAAAATGAAACATGATGGAGGATAAAACAAGAGAATAAATCTTTCTGATTATATTCATACATATATTTACCACTTCTTCTTTTTCTTCTTCTTTTTTTAACATTTCCTTTTTTTACTTTCTTTTTGAAAAATGAAACAACAACATACATATCTTGGGGACATTCCTACAATCATCAAGAATCTTTATTCATAGTAATTCCAAAACTTCTAATCAATTCCTAAGCAAAGGTGATCATGTTTTTTTTTAGGGCTATTGGCTAATTATGTGGTTGAATCAAGAAATGGATATAGGCTCAACGTGGGTAGCAATAGAAAATATGTAAGGTAAGGCATATGGCTAGTGTTTGGTTAAAACAAAAATTGCCTTAATCATATCAAAGCATGCATATGGAACATAATACATAAAAAAGAAACAAGTCAAGTTCTAGAATACTAATAAATAAGGGTCAATCAAAAACAAAAGAAAGATGACATAATCTGATCTATCCAATTAAGCTCAAAATCTCACCGAGGGTGGTCAATCTATCACAATTCATATACAATTTGATCTTCACAAACAACTTATTAAATTAATATGCAAGGAAATTATTCACAACATGTCATGAAATATTGGACAAGGTTGATGTAATTACTCATTACTCAGACAAATTAAAAAAAAAATCAGTGAAAAGCATGTAGAATTTAAAATAAAAAACTGGAAATGATGATTATTTTTTTTTGTGAACAAAAAACAAAGAAGGAAAAATAAATCATAACTAAATATTGGTGTCAAGATCCAGTTCCTTATGCTTCTTGCTCTGTACTTTTTTTAAGGGCGCTTAGTAACAAAGATACCTATAACAAATTGATCAATTCAATTACATGTGAAATGGTTAGTATAACTGAACAATTTGATTGTGTCATACAATCCAGTTTCATAGGCCTTGTGTTAGAACCCATAAGAAAAATATCATCAACACAACCATGAGTAGCATCAAGAGCAATAACATACATCTTAATTCATTTGTATGCCTATAGAAAGACTCTACTATATCATCCATTAAGAGGAAATAAAGAACCTGATGATTGCCTAGTGGTGTGGTGTGGCTCCGATCTGAAGGATGAAGGAAAAGTGTGGCGGCTGGAGAATGATGAAGATGATGTTTATGGTTGCAGAATGGTTAATGTCGAATGGAAATGATTCTGGTGAAGGTAAAGGCAAAGGATACCCGACACTAAAGTAAAGATAGTGGCTATATGTGTGTGTATCTTTTTTGCTTTTTTTTAAAAATTGATAAAGAAGGTGAAATGATTGTGGTTATGCGAGTGAGATATGTTATGAGGATGCGTCTCAAGAGTTTGGACTCTTTACTCAGCCCATCCCAACAAAAGTACTCATGACAAAAAAAATTATTTTTTATTTTAAAACAAAAAAATTAAACAAAAGTGATACTGAAACTATATAGTAAAGGATACGTCTCAGGACTTTGGTTCTCAAAGATGCATCTTTATGATTTTAGATGCAACTTTCCCAAATTAATCTTTACTCTGTCTATCCCTCACAAAAAAATAGAATATATATATAACTCAGACCCCCCAGACTTATTCAAGACATTGTCCTTAGTGTCTTATATGATTTCCATAGTCTCTTTTTTTTCTTTTTTAATCTAGATAAAGGTGAGAAAGAAGTTATAACTGAAGGGTGGTGTCTGGTTCTGGATTCTTTCACTTGTGTGTGTGATCCTTATCTTGCTTTAAAAGGGGTTGAGGTTGGGGTAAAAGCTCTGTAAAATATCAATCAATTCATCTGCATTTGATGAAGCATAAATGAATGATCGATCATCTTGAGTTATAAGGCCCTGTTCCATAGCTTTATCTAAAAACATTAACAAACTGTCATAAAAACCATTAATATTTAACAATCCTAATGGCTTTTTATGAAGGTTCATGCTACACCATGATGCAATGAAAAATATTTCCTCAAAAGTACCAAAACCTCCAGGAAGTGCAATAAAGGATTCAACACCTATAACCATACGAGCCATTCGTTGATGGATGCTTGTAACCAACATGATGTAGGATGATACTAGAGACGTTGCTTCCTTCAACTAGTGCAGATAGTGCCATGGAGCCTGTCAAATCTGTACTCCTCCTCTATACAAGACCTTTATTTCTTTTGTAGCTAATAGTTTTCCCAACTTAGTAGCTATTATTAGGTACTCCTTACAATTACCATTGTTGGATCCACCAAACACACAAATGGATTTGATTTTTTCATCTTTTTTTTTGTTTTCCATATAAAGTTATGCCCCCTTATGTAGATGAAAACTGAGATGAAATAATTAATGAAAGATAAAAAGTTTACATAATTATTATTATATAAAAAGAAATGAAGGTAATAAAGAAATTTGAAAAGACATGATTGAAGAAAATAAAAACAGGTAATTTTAAAAGTCAAAGTGAATTTAGAAAAGTAAAACATTGAAAACAATAGTAAATATGTACAATAGTTGTGATTGTGGCTCACATCTTCTTCTGGTTTTACGTCCAGTAACGGCTTAAACGCCTTCTATGAGTCGAGGTTTTTGCTACCCATCTAGTTTTCTTATAAACTGGCAAACAGGGTCGTTTAACGCCAGATTCCCAAGGCTATAGTTTTCTTTTTGTTGAATGAATAGATCATATAATTTCAGAAGGACTCCTTGAACAATTCCACATAGATGCATCTCAAGAGTTTGGATTAAGTTATCCAAGTTCTCTTTACTCAGTCCATCCTTTATAAATTTAATTTTGTCCTCCCGATTTATAGATACCATTCTAGGGTTTCTACAACGTGTATCACAGTTCCATCTTGCATACTTATGGCAAACTCCCATCCTCTTAGCTCTTCATTTTTTAGAATAAGAGCTACGTCCCATACCTGGCAAATGTCTTATATAAGATTTATGTAATTCACCAGAAAGACGTACCTTTGCTTCAATAAGCCAACGAACATCCTCTGGAATGCCAAAATATGTGAGTAGTTTTAACCTTTAAACTCAAGCTTTGTAAATTTTTACAACCACATCGCGTGGAAGTGTAGGGAATCTTTCCTTAAGTTTTGCAAGTTTTGTTCAATTGTCAGATTACTTTGAAGTTATAGCTGTTTAGAAAAGAGAGAATAGAAAATGAGGTTGTAGAGAATAGTAGAGATGAAGAAGGTGAAAAGGTGATAGGTTGCCTTCTATCAAGCGCTTGTTTAACGTCACGAGCTTGACGATGACCTTTTAACTACTGCAAGAAAATGATAATAATGCCAAAATAATAATAGTAATAATGATTGAGACAAGTGTTAGCACTAAAAAAATGATGACGTAATTAATTGATATCTATTTTTTTATTTTTTATTTTTTTATAAATATTGTTATTAGGAAAAATTAGTCAAAATATTTGGCATCACACAAATACACCTCTGTATCTATGTGCTCTTGGAACCCTTGAAAGAAAGGTTTAAGTCGGTGCCCGTTTACCTTGAAAACCTTGTTTGTCGCTTTATCTAAAATTTCAATCACACCATAAGGAAAGATATTAGTTATTTCAAATGGGTCTGCCCATTTAGAGCGAAGCTTACCAGATATGAGCTGTAGACGTAAATTGTACAATAAAACTTTTTGTCCAATGAAAAAGTTTTTTCTCAAGACCTGTGTGTCATGAAAGGATTTGGCTTTTTCTTTATAGGTTTTAGAACTTTCATAAGCTTCCAAACGAATTTCTTCCAGTTCTTGTAGTTGGAGTTACTTTTCTTTACCGGCCTCATTTAAGTCTAAGTTACATTGTTTTACTACCCAATAAGCTTTGTGCTCAATTTCTACAGGTAAGTGACATGATTTTCCAAAAACAATCCTATAGGGTGACATTCCAATAGGTGTTTTATAAGCTGTTCTATAAGCCCAAAGAGCATCTTCTAACCTTTTGCTCTAATCTTTCCTATTTGGTTGTACTATTTTTTGAAGGATCATTTTTAATTCCCGATTGGACACTTTAACTTGCCCATTTGTTTGGGGGCGATAAGGTGTTGAAACCTTATGCATAACTCCATATTTTATAAGAAGGGACTCCATTTTACGGTTGTAAAAATGTGATCCTTGATCACTAATAATGGCTTTAGGAATACCAAACCTGCAAAATATGTGTGATGTAACAAAATCTGCAACAACTTTAGAATCATCAGTTCGAGTAGCTTTAGCTTCAACCCATTTAGACACATAATCGACCGCAAGTAGTATATAAACAAAACTAAAAGATACAGGAAAAGGTCCCATGAAATCTATGCCCCAAACATCAAAAATTTCACAAAATAACATGGGTTGTTGAGGCATTTTATTTCTACGAGATATGTTTCCCATTCTTTGACATCGTTCGCAAGATTTACAAAATGTATATGCGTCACGAAAAATTGTTGGCCAATACAAACCAGATTCTAATACTTTCCTTGCTGTACGTTGAGGTCGAAAATGTCCACCACATGCATATGTATGACAAAATGTAAGAATGGAATGAAATTCATTTTCAGGTACACACCTTCTAATGACTTGATCACTACAAAGTTTCCATAAGTAAGGATCATCCCAAACATAGTATTTAGAATCACTTTTTAGTTTTATTATTTGTTGTTTAGATGCATGTATAGGAGTAACAGAAGTAGCTAAGTAGTTTACCAAATCAGCAAACCATGGAGTGGAATCATGTATTCCCATAAGTTGTTCATCAGGGAAATCATCTCTAATGGAAATTGGGTTAAGTTCTTTTTCAATTCTTCTTAAGTGATCAGCCACCAAATTTTCTGCTCCAATTTTATCCCTAATTTCAATGTCAAATTCTTGGAGCAGCAACATCCACCTGATCAATCTTGGTTTTGCATCTAGTTTCTTTAAAAGGAACTTTAATGCTGCATGATCTGAAAATACAACTACTTTTGAACCGAGCAAATAAGATCTAAATTTATCAAGTGCAAACACAATAGCAAGTAGTTCTTTTTCTGTGGTAGTATAGTTTATTTGTGCAGTATCCAAAGTTCGTGAGGCATAGTAAATAACATGTTGTACTTTACCTACTCTTTGAGCAAGAACAGCTCCTAATGCATAATTTGATGCATCACACATAAGTTCAAATAGAAGTGACCAATCTGGTGCCTGGATGATAGGAGTGGTAGTTAAAGTTTTCTTTAAGGAATCAAAAGCCTCTTTACATTTGTCATTAAAGTCAAATGTTATATTTTTTGTAGTAAGTTAGACAACGGAAGGGCTATCTTACGAAAGTTTTTTATAAACCTTCTATAAAAACCTGCTTGACCAAGAAAAGAACGAATATCTCACACACAAGAAGGATAAGGTAATTGAGAAATTACATCAATTTTTGCAGGATATACTTCTATGCCTTTTTTAGATATTACATGGCCTAAAACTATTCCTTCTTCTACCATGAAGTGACATTTCTCATAATTAAGAACAAGGTTAGTTTCAATGCATCTACGTAATACTTTATCTAGACTATTTAAGCAAGCATTAAATGATGAACCATATATTGTGAAATCATCCATAAATACTTCCATGCAATTTTTAAGAAAATCAGCAAAGATACTAATCATGCATCGTTGAAAGATACCAGGGGCATTGCATAAGCCAAAAGGCATCCTCCTATAAGCAAAAGTGCCAAAAGGACATGTAAATGTTGTTTTTTCTTGATCTTATGGTGCAATATAAATTTGGAAGTAACCTGAAAATCCATCTAGAAAGCAATAATGTGACTTACCTGCTAGTCGTTCCAACATTTAATCAATGAATGGTAAAGGAAAGTGATCCTTTCAGGTTGCTTTGTTAAGTTTCCTGTAATCATTGCATACTCGCCAAATATTTTGGATTCTGGTAGGAATTAGTTCATCGTTTTCATTTTTAACTACTGTGATTCTAGACTTTTTGGGAACAACTTGTATAGGGCTGACCCAAGTGCTATCTGATATAGGGTAAATAATGCCAGCTTGTAATAATTTTGTTACCTCTTTTTTAACTACATCAAGGATCTGGGGATTAAGTCTTCTTTGTGGTTGCCTTACTGGTTTAACTTCCTCTAATAGAATTCTATGCATACACATGGAAGGGCTAATACCTGGGATATCTGCCAAAGTCCAACCAATTGCTTTCTTATGCTTCCTAATAATCTGCAACAACCTTGTTTCTTGATCAACATTTAATTTGTTAGAAATAATCACTGGAAGATTCTTATCTTCCTCTAAATATACATACTTTAAATGTTTAGGAAGAAGTTTTAACTCTAACGTAGGAGGCTGCATTATTGAAGGAATCAATTTGGTTGAATTTGTCTCAGCAACCTGTACTTTAACATAATCAGATGTATTTGTAACTACTTTAATCAAATTATTACACTCTGATTCTTTTGAAACAACATCTGGAACTATATTTTCTGTTTTAAGGGAGTTTGGATCATTATTATCATTAAGCAGATATTTCTCAATTTCAGCACACACATTGCATTGATGAGAATCCATGCATGAATCACAAACAAATAAATCACAAAATCAGAGAATACGGGAAAATCAACATCATCAAACAACTTAATAATATTATCATTAACTAAATCAGTTATTAAGTCAATTTGAAAAACAGAATGATCCTCAGTAGGATGCTTCATAGCATCTAAAATGTTGAATCTAACCACACTATTTCCAAATTCCATAGAAAGTGTTCCTGCATGTACATCTATCTTTGTTCTAGTTGTTTTTAAGAATGGTCCACCTAAAATTATTGGAGCTTTATTGGTGGAATTCTCACTTTCCATATCTAGAACATAAAAATTTGCAGGAAAAATTAAATCGTTAACTTTAACAAGAACATCTTTAATAATTCCTACAGGATGTGCAGAGCTTCGATTTGCTAATTGTATAACCACACCTGTAGTTTGCAAAGGTCTAAGGGAAAGTGAAGTAAATAAGTCATAGGCATAACATTAATAGATGCACCTAAGTCTAGCATGGCATTTTCAAATTTGTTATTGCCTATTATGCATGGAATGGTAAACGTCCCAGGGTCTTTACATTTTTTTAGTATATGTGACAAAGGTTTCTCAATTAATGCAGACACATTTCTACTTATGTTAATCCTTTCATTGCCTTTTAGTCTTCTTTTATTAGTGCATAGTTCTTTAAGGAATTTGGCATATCTTGGGATTTTCTTGATGGCTTCTAATAAAGGTATATTTACCTCTATTTTTTTAAATATTTCCAAGATCTCTTCATCTATTTTCTTATTTTGTATAGATTTTTGTCTTTGTGGAAATGGAAGAGGGATATGTCGTTTATCAGCACTAGCTGCAGAAGGAGGATTTGTAAGAGATATATCATTACTATTATTACTTGAACTATCTAAAACTTCTTCTGCATGTTTTTCTGTGATAATAGTATTTTCAGTTCGTTGTTGTTTTTTTGGTCCATGGATAGCTTTACCAGATCTTAAAGTAATTGCACTTACATTTTTAGGATTGATAATTGTCTGAGTGGGAAACTTATCTGAACCTTGAGACTGCAAATGGTTTAAAGATGTAGCCAATTGACCAATCTGATTTTCAAGAGTCTGAATTGTATCCTCAGTTCTTTTTTGAAAGTTCAAATTATCTACTGACATTTGCTTTATCAATTCCTCCAAATTTGATTTCTCAGTGGAAGGTGCAGCTATTTGTGTAGCTTGTTGTTGAATATGAGGAGGTTGATAAGGTCTGCTTAGTCCAGTATTTACCTAAAAAGGTGCATAAGGTTGTTGTGAGGAATTGCCCCATCTTAAATTAAGGTGATTCCTCCAACCAGGATTATGTCTGTTAGAAGAAAGATCATAATTATTATGTTGTTGTTGTGGCAGTCTGTTATTATATAAGTTGGCAGCACATACTTGAGGATTTTCATCAGGAATTTTAGCTTCCTACAATGTAGGACAACAATCGGTATAATGATCTAATGAAGTACAAATAGAACATACCTTAGCAGGGGTTGCAGGTTGTTGTTTTTGAGACACAATAATATTTTTCATAAGTGTTGCTAGTTCAGCAAATTTACTTTCCCATTTTTTATCTCCATCATTAGTAGTTTCAATTTCATGGACTCCTCTAATTACTAAAGAATTATCTTTAGTGGCATGTTGTTGAGCATTAACAGTCATGTTCTCAATTAAAGTTTTTTCTGCATTTGTAGTTTTATTTTGCAAAGCACCACCACTAGCTGCATCAACCAAAGTTCTATCCATTAGATTAAGACCTTCATAGAAATATTGTATGAGAAGTTGGTCCGTAATTTGGTGATAGGGACAACTAGCACACAATCTTTTAAATCTTTCCCAGTATTCATAAAGATTTTCCCGGTCATGTTGCCAGATGCCACATATTTCTTTTCTAATTGAGGAAGTTCCTGAAGCGGGCAAAAATTTTTCAAGAAACATTTTCTTTAAGTCATCCCAACTTGTAATGGAGCTAGGAGGAAGGTAAAATAACCAATCCTCAGCGATATCTGCTAGGGAGAAAGGAAAAGCTTTAAGTTTTACATGTTCTTCTGAAACCCCTTCAGGTTTCATGGTAGAGCAAAGGATATGAAATGCTTTTAAGTGTTTATGAGGATCTTCACCTGCATGACCATGAAACTTTGGTAACAAATGAACTGAACCAGTTTTAAGCACAAAAGGAACATCTTCCTCAGGATATAAGATGCATGATGTTTGATTAGTGACATCTGGTGTAGCTAGTTCTTAGATGATCTAACTAATTGATGAAATGTTCTATCTATTTTAGGATCAAAAGAATATAATGGTTCGGGATTAGATCTAGTCATGCACAATACATCTATATATATTGTAACAAAATACTACAACTATGTAATAAAAGGAAAAAGTTATCATTTTAATTATGAAATGCTTAGAACATATATTTAAAAATTTAAAGAATTTTTTTATATTTATATTTTTTTCAATGGTTGAAAATAAGATTACTAGAAAATAAATAAGAATATAATAAAGTGGATTTTTTTAATTTTTTTTATATGCTCACATTCAACCAAACCTAAATATCTTCAACACACCTACAAAAAAAATGTAAAACATATTAGGTAATTGGATGCAAATAATTAGGACCAAAGGTCCCCGGCAACAGCGCCAAATTTGACATGCTGTCGTTGTCGGGTCAAATAAAAAGTTAAATTAATATAGTATAAGGTGAACAACTTAGTTGTCTCTCGAGGACCTTAGTTCAATTAGTTACACTCAATTTAGTTATAACAAAGGGGGGTTTGTGTTGAGATTGAGAGGAAAATTAAGTAATTATATAATAGTGCAAAAAGTAAATTTATGAGTAAGAATAATCAAATTTAGAAACAACCAACCCAAGGAATTAATAAATCTTTAGTTAACTAATCATTGATCACAAATATGATTAAATATAATTAATTTCTCAACCTTGAATCATTTGGAATCCCTAAATGATTATATTCTAGAAAATCTTCTAGAATTGAATTAATGAACTAATAAGAATAATCAATCGATATATTCTTATTAATTACTAAAATAACTTTAAAACCATAATTTGATTGAGTTAAGAAACTAAATATAAATCTCTTATTTAGTGACTTAATCTTTGTTCTCAAATTGATTATTGATTAACCAACCAACATCAGTTTAGATTATAGATTATTTAATTATATACCAACCGGTTATACATTTAAATAATCTACCATCATAAGTGTTTGAAAACAAAGAAAAGTAATTATCTTCAATCAAAATATTAAGAGCAAGAACTCAAAGTTAACATAAAGAAAAATTAAATTCCTTGAGTTGATTTTAAGAGATTAAGCTTCCATGATAATTTTTAACAATGAAAGCTAATATTAAATTAACTATAATTTTGATTATAAAAGTAAATAACAAATAATAAAATTAACTTACTTGATATTGAGGAAGGGAAATGAAAACCATAACTTGAGGGATGGAATATAGAATAAAGAAATAAAGCAAGAGAAAGAACTAAAACTTAAGAAACTAAAACAAAGATATAGAAATGTAATGAAAACTAAAGCATGTATTTCTTATGTATATCTTGTGTATCTTCCTTACAACTTCAAGCATCTATTTATAGGCAAGATATCATGATACTATACATTCATTTTATAATCATTAATGCATTTTTTCAACATTGGTGGGCTTGAAATTACAATAATTCAAAAGAAGATAATGGTAGGTGTTGAAATTCATTCTCCTCTTTATCTTCTCTACCATGTGAGTCAAACATAACCATCTAGATGGTCGAAATTTGAAAAACCTTCAACATGAAAGTTGCAGATCTCTGTCTTATTGAGAATTTGGCACAAGAATAAGGTCATTTGGATATCTACAAATCCAGATATGTGTATTTTAGTGAACTATGTCAATGTTAGAGGGACACATGAGGGCTGATTGATTCAAGCTCTATTTCTTCATTTTTTTCAGATGCAAAATAACCAAATCTAATCATCATGATGTAGGCCTCTGTCTTAGCTTTCCATGGGCTCCAAGATTAGCCCATTTGGATCACAAAAGCCCAAGTTATGGCCAAAACAAGGCAAGATACTCAAGATACATACAAAAAATGAAAATTGAACCATATATACATAATACTTCAATTTAACTAAACAATATAAAACTTAATTAAAATACTATTATTAAACATAGTAATTATATAATAAACCCCAAGTGTAAAACTATAAGAAGTGTATTAAAATTGATTTATCACCCCAGAGCTAGAGGAGGAGGTAGATGGGGGTAGTACCACCCTTCGCCTTGAGTGAGAAGCTTCACCCCTTCCTAAACAATGAGACTCACCCCTTTGAGGATTCACAGAGATTCTTCCTCCTTGGTAACTAGAGGCCCTCGCGGGGACTCTTCCCCCTCTATAAGTGGGACCAGCACGGCCTTGCCTAAAGAACATGGTGAAATTTTAAAATGCAGAAGAAACTGAGAAAAGGTGAGAGTTTGGTTACCTAGGAAAGGTGATGAGTTTGATGAAGGAAGGATAACTTTATGGAAGTCACAGTAGCAGCTCTCTTAGAGGAAAATTTCAGCAGAGGTTTCTTAAGTCTCGAAGCAAGATGGTTTCCAGAAGTTCACAAGTCCCATTTTATAGGTATGGAGAGGGCACAACCAACAAATAGAATAAAACGTTGTTTGTCAAGAAACACAACTCTTCAAAGTTTAAGTGACGCCATCATTTTGATCCCTATACGCGTGAAAAATATGACGCTTGGCATCAAGGTGAAATCGAATGGGCCTAAAATTCAAATTTCGGGCCCAATACCCACACCCGTGGCAGTTGGCAAACCACATGACTGGAAGTTATCATTATTTACATGTTAATGGCAATAAATGCCTATCATTACTGGCGTCTCAAGGTATTGAGGTTACAAAACTTAAACGCGAGGGTTACAAACTCCAAAAACTTTTAGGATTCCCTCACAAAGTGTAATGCTGTTTGGGACGCCCCAAAATAGGGGTAAATTTTTCACCTTTTTATGAATCATAATTCAGTAAAAAGAGAATAACTGGTGAAGCTTTTAATACTACACTTGGACCTATAAAAGCCACTCCCATATATGGAGATATGAGAGAGTGAGTTTAAAAGATGGTTCCTTAGTAAATTTTCAGTTAGAGCCAGTGGAAGAGTTAATTTAATGTGATTAATGTATGGGTGAATTTAAGAGGAGAGAGTTATAAGGTTCCATGATTCATAATATATCAATAATACACTTAAGGTAATGCTTAATGAAGAATCAGTGCATTGGAATCAAAATTTGTTTGAAACAAGCAATTACTTGCATCAGTGTGCCCCTCGCTCAAGCGAGAATCCTATTCGCTTGAGCGAGCCAGCGTAGTCACGCGTGGGCGAGGCGAGGTGAGACTGAGCAAAGAGAGGTATTTTGCATCAGGGGCTCCTCTCGCTTGAGCGAACCCTGTCTCGCTTGAGCGAGATGCCAAGGGAATCCTTAAGCGAGCCAGTGAGACGCTTAAGCGAAGGGAGAAAGTATGCTTCAGGAACCAATCTCGATTGAGCGGGACATGTCTCGCTTGAGCGAGATTGCTCCAGCAACATTGGTAACTCTCTGGCTGATTTTCGCTTGGGAGAGGCATCTCTTGCCTGGGTGAAAATCATCCAGTATCAAATTCCCTTCCTCCTCGCTTGAGCGACCGCCGTTCCGCCCGAGTGAAAATAGTCCAGAGGCTAACCTCTGATTCCATGACAATCTCGCCTGGGCGAAATAGACACCCGCTCGGGCGAAATCAGGCCAGAGGCCAAAACTCTGATTCATAACAATCTCGCTCGAGCGAGATTCTCACTCACTTGAGCGAGTTATGCAGAAAATGACCAATTGTGGGGATTTCATGCAACTTGCTATACCATAATCTATTCTACCCCAATTCATTTCATTCCAACATGCCTTACACATCATATGGTATATTTATAACATGTCTTATTCACCTTTACTCCCTAAAATCCATTCTAGTTCATAAATTCATACCAAGTTAAACACTTCATCTATTATGCTTGCCTATCATTAATATATAACATAAATCCTCATTTTGCATCATCATGTATCCACAAATCCTATCAAATTCATTCATTCAAATCTTAAACATTAACACACAGCATTCTCCGTTCATTACATCATTGGGTCATAAATGAAAATTGGTCATACACCAAGATCCAATTTTCCTCTATGACCGCCAAGATAATCTATCACCTAGGGTTACCAAAACAAGCATACATTACATCATATGCTATACAAAATTTAGGTATCACCGGCCAAGGCACTTCCTATACAACTATTTACCTCCACAGCCAAAAATGTACTTCAAAATGCTAACTCTTCCCATGAATGCCCTGCATCCAAAGCTAAAAATGACAACATGGGAGAGTGAGTCCACATTCCAAAGGAATGAATATGAATACCATGTGATTACATATATATGCATCTAAACATGTATACTTTGCACCTGCATAACATTCATCATGCCATATACCATCACCATTCCATCATACAGTTATCATAAACAACAACACAATCCCAACAAAGTACACAAGCACATACATAATCACGTTCCTCGACAATTGGACTATCACACAACTATTATTTGGTATTCATATCTTTTATGTTGTCTAAAAATATATTTTTATATCCTCAACACATCCATCACCATATCTCGTCATCTTTGGCATACCTCCTTGCTATATACAAATGCTCTTAAGCTAATGCATATGCACAAAGGAATATTTCAACAATTACAGATCTGACTGTGGGATTACAATACCGAATGTGGGATTCAAGCATGGTCATCTAACGATACCCCAACTACAGTAGTAAAATGTGTACACTTATTCTATAAATTGCATGCATTCACCAATAGTTTTACTGGAACCAAACCGCATCGCCCATCTTACAACACCTGATCATTTCACCATGACCGCGGTATACAACATATGCAACATATGTTGTTGCAGGCCAACCATGAGATATATCATGGCAGCTGTGATCACAAGGACCACCAGAGACACCTACTCATCAAGAGCCACCCCCCACAAGGGTCAACCACATGCGGCTCCCCGTAGCACAACATGAGCAGCTTCGTGACTTACACACCGAGTCATAGGGGAAATATAATTCGCTCGTGCAAGAGTCGCCCTCCCACTGGGCCAACCGGGGGAATCCCCTAAAATTCCAACACCAGCAGCTATGCAGTATGCCATGGATGCAAATGCAAATCATATGCATTCCTCACTCTATGCATCCTATACATGCCACTCATCATTCATCATCATCGTCACCAACATCACCATAAGGTTTTTAATGGATTCGATCTTGTTAGTTATTCTCATTAATTTGAATCTATGTGTGGCGTTCTGAATAGTTATCAATCACACCTTTCCACTTTAATACCAAACAAGAATACAATTTATTCTCCATCAAAATCATTAGCATTTGTTATGCTTTCTCGGTGGACATATATTTATCTAACCACACATTCATCAAACAATTCATGCCACCACACTACACATCAAAATTTCTTCTAAATGCATTCAAGCATGTTGCCAAACACATCATCTACATCATACACCACATCATTATTTTTCACAACATTCAAGCAAGGCTAACATGCATGACAATACATACCACAATCAAATAACATTCAAATTCATGCATTTTGAACATAAGACTCCTCTCCTACCTCAAGAGAAGAATTCTGATTGATAAGACGCTCTCTCCTCGTCGTTTGGAATAGGCCCTACATCAATATTTATGTAAAACCTCAATCAATCAACTATTCAAGTCATCAATTCAACTCTATTTAGTCATATTCATATCTATAATTTCACAACATGTGCTAGACATGTTGTAGATACCATTTTTATCCTCTATTAGGCTTCGGGAATTCCTTCCCATTAAACCACCATCATTAAATTCAAGGGTTACAAGACAACCCTAGCCCCAAGCTTCACAAAACTCCTTCTGCTAACATTCATATGTCTCAATGTCATATATTTCTTTATAAAACATGTTCTTAAATCAACATTAACCATTTTCCCCAATTCTTAAAGTTAGGGTTTTCTCAAAACCCAACAACTCTCATTAATGCATCATAAATCTTCATTTCCCATATCATTAATGCACCAACCACCATTATCCCCCCATAAATACTCATATTTATGGTAACCCATTCTAGGGCATAAGCATTAAATGCTCTCATCAACTACTCTCCACACATATTACTCTCCCAACACACATTAGCACTTATACATAGGAAAAACCCAAGTGAAATGATGAATCTACTTACCTTACACCCAACAACAAAGTGGGTTCAAGAAGGTGGGAAAGGTACACGAAAATGAGAGGATGAAGAGGGGAAGAACTCCAAGCTTCCAAGCTTCTTCAACGAAAATAGAGGAGATGGAGATGGCACTACCTTAGCTTAGGTTGTTTGGGAGGAGAAGAAGATGAGAAGAAGTGAAGAGGAAGTAGAGAGAAGAAGAAGAACTACAGTTTTGCCAAGGGGAAAAGAAGCCAACGTGAGTTTTTAGAGGAGAGATTGGGTTTTGGTTTTATTTTTGTTCCCATTCATTAAAATTTCATCGTTTTATGGCCAACAGGCTCTTCGTTCGGGCTCAATACTTCATCTAAAAATTATTCTGAATATATGTTCGGATTTCCAATATTATTCTCAATAGCCCTGACCAATATCATCTCAATCAGAGATGCTTGGTCCGACACCCATATCTCAACCGGGCTCATTTTCAGCTTAACCAGTCTCCACAATTCACCAACAGTCCCTAAAAATCTTAACTTAATTATTTTCAATATTTTGGGACATTAAACAATTCACGTTCAATTTGTCAATTTCCTTAATTAATCCTCTATTTTAAAATTTTGGGATGTTACATTGTTCGAGCCCGACATACACGAAGTCAGGACAGCGTCAGAAGCATGTTTCTCTGGTTCGGTATCCATACCCATCAAATGGGGACTTCAGACTTTCTATCGGTATTAACACTAGCAAAAGGACAGTTTAGCTCATATGAGCAACTTTACCAGTCCTTTAAACAATCTAGGGGGAAAATGATCCAGTCTTAATACCGGTACCAGGACAAGGGTGTAATTTTACTCGTTCTCACTATGCTACTGAATCTGCAGGTATACCTCCGGGGGCTATAAACCCCGTATCAGGAGCTCTCCTGTACCGGTATGATCAGGTTGTCACCTTACACACCAGAAAGCATCCACGTTACCCGACAGAAAGTACAGGGTACAGCTGCCAAGGGACGTTCACGAGGGACACGGCTTCTCCCGCATGGTGTGCCAGAATCGTACACTACACAGTGTAATATTTGTCCCATGACCCCACTTAGACCTGACGATTCATTCTCTATACTCACCCATAAATAGTCCATTCTCACACTCAAAAAAGGTTACGTTATTCATTCTTGATATATACTATTCCATTGCTTAAGTTCTCTTCATTTGACTTCTCATTCTAGTTACTGACTTGAGCGTCAGAGAATCTTCACAGGTGACACCACCTTTCGCCCATCATCAACACGAAAGCTTGGTGAGAAGGATCTCTAGGATAGCAAGACCGGTATCACCCACTATGATATCAGACTATAATACTGGATACCCATTGTACCAATGTATAAATGCTACCTATGGTTGACTTTTATGGCTGGTCCCCACACCGGATCCTTGAACCCGGTTAAGACCAGTTCAATCTTTAACATAACTCGTATATGGAAGAAAAAACCTAAATCCTCATTAACAACAACTATGATTTCTAGTATGATATGATGTGAATGATATATGCTTAGTAAGATATGCTTTTTTGCACTACTACTGAATGTTTCAATTACAGTAGCAGAATATGTTTTTTGCACTAGTTTGATAATTGAGAAAACATTATTACTATTTAAATGAAACTAAAATTTTAATAGTTAACTACTACTTGTCATAATCATTTTTAGTATGATATGATGTGAATGATATATGTGCATGTGTTTTAGAGCTTGTGTTTTGACAAGCTCCAGGAGTATTAATTATGATTGTATTGTTTTTGTTTTTAAAGTGTTCATTGTTTAAATAGACTGCACCACCTCATGGATGATATTTGGATGAGTTCACTACACACAATTCACAAGTAAGAGAATGGGGTCGAAGAGGTTCTTGATTATGCTAAAAGATACGTTAATGACATCAATGAAAGATTCTATTGTCCTGGTGTGAAATGCTTGAATCAAATTCAGTTGAAAGTTGATGAAATTTGAGAACATCTTCTCTGTGATGGAATTATGCTAACTTATAGATGATGGATATGGCATGGTGAGGTGTTATCTACGGTGCCACATGTAATAAAACTATCACCTCATGCATGCATGTTATTATAAGCTTATAAAGTTATAACTAGTTTTGTATTAAAATTAATTTTATAGCAGACCTATACAAGCATCTCAATTGTTATTAGGTTGGCACACAAAAGTTTAAAACTCTTAAATGGATCACTCCAACTATAAGTTGTAAATCTAAAATGTTTGTTTGGTTGTGATATTTTTTCCTATGAATGTAAAGATTAATTTGGTTTTATTTTTATAGTGCGAAACACAACCACTAGGTAACATGCAATGCGAATTTTATGTAATGAAACATATGTTGGATATTGTTTTGGCAAACATTCTCGATTCACAAGACAAGCTAATTTTTCAACTGTGACTTAATAATAGAGTTTTAGCTATGTAAGCTTATTGAGTGTGTGTATTTGTGATAATTATGTTGCACTTGAGTACTTAAGCTTATTGATTGGGTTAATAACTTAATGGAAAAGTTGAGAGAATGAAATAAATCCATAATAATGCTTATTTTGGTTACATTGGTTTACCAACTTAATTTTATGGTTTTGTATATTTGTTCAAGTTGCTTTGTGCTTATTAAATGTTCCTATATATATATATATTGCTAATGCCTTATGGGTGTTTTAAATTTGTAGAGATTCAATAAAGAACCATTATTTGAAGACAAAATTTGATTTGGTGTGGATACCGGCCCCTTAAACTAGCTACACTGGATAATATTAAAAAATACCAAGTAATTGCAAAAGGTACAGTCAGAACTAGACTGACCACCAGGCGAGCCAAACTTAAGATTTTTCAGTATGAAAAATATAACAATAACCCTTACCAAAAGCGGCAAGTGGGCAAGTTGCATCTGCAAAGGCTACACGCTCTATCCCCTGACACAGGTCAAATCACCAACTTGTGATTAAGGGGAAGACTATATAAAGAGCTTATTCATTAAGCCATAAGACACCTTGAATCGAATTATTGAACAAGCTTATCCTCTCACTTTATCCCTGTAATACAATTTTCTCTGTTATAACCATACTGACTTAAGCATCAAAGTCCCTTTTGTAGGTACACCTCTGGTGTGGTTTCAAGGAATACGGTTAGAATTAACTAATCCTACCTTAGCGTGAAGAGCTTGGTGTTCCCACTGAACCCAAGTGTACAATACCGTACAACCACTAAGACGGTGTAAAATAATGAGAAAGAGTGAGCAAGGACATTTGACACTGGTTCGTTGGTCAACTACTTTGACCCTGTACATCGGTCAGATCAAGATTAAAGACATTTAGAAATGATAGGCAAAATATTTGTTTGAGGTTACAAAAGTCTTATGACACCTTAATTCAAATAATGGATCAAAGGGAAATCACTAAATTTTTAGGGCCCATTTTTTATGTACAAGGTTTGGTATTTTATGGATAACTTGAGTTGCAAAATTCCTATTGAGGTGAAATCAATTGGTATATCTTCATTGCTTAGATACTTACAATTTTTATGCAAGAAAAAAGGCTAATTCAGCCCATATAATTCATAGTACAACAAAATACAGAACTGTTATGTAGAAAATTTCCAATAGGGACATACTAGAGTATTTTACACATAACTTGAGCTACAAAACTTTAATCATGGTGAAACCAATTAGTACATCTTTGTAGCTCAGAGATCTACAACTTTATCAAAGGAAGGAAATGCCATTTCTGCCCATATAACTCCCAATGCAATGAAATACAAAACTGCTATATAGAAATTTTCTAGCAGGGATATACTGGAGTATTTTATGCATAACTTAAGTTACAAAACTTTGACCGAGATGAAACCAAATAGTACATATCCATAGCTCAGATGCCTACAACTTTTGTGAAGGAAGGGAAAGCTAATTTGGCATATAAAATTCCTAGTGTAACGAAATGCAGAACTATGATACCTAAGTTATCAATGGCAGCAAAAAATGCATATTTTCTTTAAAAAGTCCAATTTATACATGTGCTTAAACTAACCAAGCCTTATCCAAATGAGACCAAAATGCCAATCCAGGTGAATTTCATGCGCACCGAAAGATTTAAGGCAAAAATGGTCATTTTGCATGACAGGTGAAATTTAACTTGGATGGTCTTAGCACCAAACATCCATCATACATACATTATAATGCTTATTTACGACTTAACCACACCTTTCTTAGTGATCACACTCACCCTTATGCCTAGTTTTGTGGTTTAACTGTATTCATGCAAATTAATGTGCTAAACTTGGCCATATTAGGTATCATTACTCATATCCATATTCTACATCATCCAATGACTACATAAAACATTTCCTGGACATATAATGATCCTAGACACAAGTGTACTAAACAATCCTTGCCTATACAGTTCATATATGCAATAATTCAACATCCCATTGCACATGGTTCATTTCCATGGCTCATCTAAGCATACCACAAACATATGGATGATTATTTATCTATACACAACCTCCAGTGAGGAGTTTAGCAGATACCTATACAAAGTACCAATTCTCACAGCACTGACTAAGGCATTCAACTACTACTTTAACCAAAACTATACAATATTGTATGCAACACCAAGGTGCCACTAACACCATCGTATCTAGTGTTTCACCACTCTTCACCATTCGCAAAGTTCATTAAAATCAATAGAAATAGTAGGAGAGTGAGTAAATGTATATTAAGTGACAAACACTAAACCAGATTTCTGTCCAATCATCATTAACATCTAGTTCCTTACATACAACATCACAAATATATTCATCATTAATTATAACATGCACTTCAATATCAAAATTATAATCATATTCTTATTCACATAGCATGCGCAACAACTCACCTAGCTTAATGCTACTATTCAAATGCATATACATATGGATCCAACTCTATTTTATGGGATATACTACAGTATTTAAAGATTTAACATATATTTATATTTTTACCGATACCGAATTGCCTGCCCATTTATAACACCGTCACCTAGTGACTATGGTATCTCAACTCAACTGGTGTTGCAGGCTGGCCTAAAATCCAATCCTAGAGCGACTATGGAACTCTAAGGAACCACCAAAAGGTCTATGCCTTACCATCAAGCCTCCCTCCCATCTAAGTCTCCTCATAGGACCCTTGTATCCTATGAATAGCTTTATGCACAAGCTTTGTCAACCATCATTAATAACAACAATACCTCTTGATTACTATCATCAAAGGTTACCACTTGATTACCATCACTAAGAGTTCACATCAATTCTCAATAACAACATAGCATGCACATAATACTAACAACAAAGCTATTTTAGCTTATCGAGAACAATTACCATCATTATGCATCCACATCAACACCATAATTCATCAATAATAATTTACCATTAACATCACTATTCAATTCATTACTGGTTTATCATCATTTATCAACATCGACAACGTCATTTATCACAAATGTCATAACTTCCACATTGCATTTCCAACATCATCAATTCATCATCATTAATTTTAGATGGACAACATATAATTCTATTTTCAATCAATGCAAACATGTAACTATCCATTCATAATTCATACATTTAATATAGACCACCCTTTTCCTACCTAAAATTAGGAATTCCACGTAGTTCCCATGTTCTAGGTCAGTTTTGGAATCCTACCTATAATACAAAACACATCGGCCTCTGCTGATTAATTAATCATTCATATAATTTGCTTAATTCAACTTAATTATAACTACCTGGAAACTCAAAATATTCCTAATTATGTCAATTTAATAAAAGGGTAAGGGTTTGAAAGTTCTGACTTACTGAATGCTCACCGACATAGATCTGTAAAAGTAGTTCAAACCTTCACTATACCCACGAGCTTAAAATGCTTCCTACAAGCGTCAATTTGAGGAATTTAAAATGATTTTGAGGAATCAAAGCTAAACACCCCAATGGGTTCTTAGGACTCACTGTAGGTCAATGGAGATTGGAGAAGAAACCTTGCAACCCCAAGTCCTTACACATTCGGGAAGAAAGAGATGAAGTGGGAGTCTTTGTCTTGCTTTGGATTGGAAAAGAAGGAAGACTAAAGATGATGGCAATGGTGAGGTACAACGGAATGAGGAAAGAAGAAGCACTTTAACCTTTTTTCTTTTTCTTTGTTTTTCATTTCTATGAGGGGAAAGATAGGTGAATTAAGTTTTTAGAATTAGGGTATTTTGGTCATTTTACATGCTTAGTTAATTTCTAAAACTAATTTAGTAACATTAAGTTACCCTAAACTTAATCAGATTAATTTCATAATTAAATTACTCTAATTCAATCCCAATTAATTAATCCCAATTAATATTTGGTTATCAGCAATTTATCCCTTAATTTTAAATTGGGATGTCACAAGTTTAGTTTAAATTTACGGGTTGGTTAAATTGTAAATGTTTTTTTCTTCTAGATTATTAACATTTCATTTATATATGTATAAATATATTTTGGCGTGTCTCTTGACCTCTTTGTTTTAATTGATATTATGTTTTAATTGAATTAAAACATGATGATTATGACACGGTGATAAAAAAAATCTTGATTCTCAATATTGATGATTAGCATAATTGATATTAAAGCATGGTGATCGATGGTTATAAATGAATATGGGGTGACAGTAGTCATTATAATTTGAATTTGGTTATTGAATTCAAATAGGGTGAAATAATGCTAAGCAAAGGGGAAAAGGGAAAAAGTAGGAAAAAAAAGCTAAAAAAATGATAGTTTTTACCACGATTGTAAGAAATAACTGGTGTTAAATATAACTTTTTTGTAACAGGTGTTATTAAAGGACCAGTGTAAATTATCACATTTTATATTGGGCGTAGTGAAAAGGATGAGTGTAAATTATCACATTTTATACTAGGCGTAATGAAAAGGATCAGTGTAAATTAACCCATTTTACACCGATCGTAATGAAAAATATTGGTACAAAAGCAATTTTTCACACCGAGCGCATGATGAAAATGATCGATGTAAAAGCAACTTTTTACACCAAGCATAATAAAAAGGACGGTATAAAATACATTTTCTGCCTCGGGCATAAATTCACTTAATTTTTACACCCCTAAATCTACATCGGTCATGGATTGGTGTAAAAAGTCGAAAGAGGTAGGTGTAAAAAGCCTTTTTTTAAACTAGTAACAATAATAATAATTAAATAAAAAGATTTTATCAATGAATCAAAAGTAAACATTTTTAATCAATAATTCAAAAAACTGTCTTAAAATTAGGAATATTTTCTTAAGATGGAAAATAGGAATATTATATTAACGATCATTTTAAATAATGATTTTTTTCTTTTTAAGTGGGTGTTCTTATTGCTATTTCCCTAATAAAGTAATAATAATAACCGCACGACCAACAACATTGTAAAAATGTTGACAGAACACTAAAAGAAATAAAATGGTAACGGCTATGCAGTGTAATTTGATGCCTGATTGGTAATTGACCGTTGGAATCTCATTTAACAAAAATTATTATCTTCACAAATTTATCCTCTCTCTCTTTCTTCCTCTTACCACGCTCCTTCAAATCACTCCCCAATTTGACCGTTGAGAATCTTCCTCCATTTGCCCCCAAAACCCTCTCTCTCTCTCTCTCTCTCTCTCTCTCTCTCTCTCTGTGTTTCTTTCTTGGCATTCACAGAGAGAGACCATAACTTGTTCTTCTTCTTCCTTCCACCGCACTGAAAGAAAAGTGAAGAAGGAGGAGAAAATGGAGTCAGCTGAGTCGAGAAAATCAGGGTTGAAGCTCCCAGCTGGGATGTCAGGAACATCACTACGCCTTGACACATTAACCTCACTACGTTCAATCTCAAACCTCTCTTCTCCTTCTTCATCTTCATCACCATCAAATAAAGCTTCAACTTGCAGTGACAGGTTCATACCATGCAGGTCATCCTCCAGGCTCCACACATTCGGCCTCACTGACAAACCATCACCTGTCAAAGAAGGGAGTAACGACGCCTATTCCAGGTTGCTAAAAGCTGAGCTTTTTGGATCTGATTTCTCTTCTCCTTCTTCTTTTTCTGCAGGTTCTTCTTCTTCGCCAATTATTAGTCCCAGCAAGAACATGCTCCGCTTCAAGACTGAGACTTCTGGTAGACCTTCTTCCCCTTTCTCGCCTTCAATTTTCGGACATCAATCTGGGTTCTCATCTGAGTCCTCTACCCCTCCTAAGCCTCCCAGAAAAGTCCCCAAGACACCCCACAAGGCAAGTTCTCGACTTTTTATTATGTTTTTTTGGGCTTCCTTACTTGTTAGCATGCACAAATATGGAATATATAGTTCAATGGAGTGAGAAGTGGTGCATTTGGTGAAATCAGCAAATTGGAATCTTTGGATGAAAATTAGATTAGACAACTTAAGCTATATGTCATTAAATTGGATGTGGAACAAGAACTAGGATTTCTGGGGATTTGAAAAGAATAAAAAAAAAAAAACATGTTTTGCTTTACTGGGTGCACCAAAGGCACCTTTATTGAAAAGAAAACGATGTGTCTGGTTTTTTAAAGGAAAAAAAAGGGGGACAGCACTTGGGTTTTGTTGCTTAATTAGAATTGGAGTTTTGTTCCACAAGTCCGAAATAAAAGGTTGTTATCAATAGTTGGTATTTAGTACGAGTTAGAGGAACTCTAATTCTGATTAAAGAATAGTACCCTAAGTTTTGTCCAAAGAAAAAATGGACGTTTAAAAATTAGGGTAGCATCAATCATGATTCATAATTAAATTGGTAGAATCTTAGAGCCTTATGTGATTTGTATATGTGTGGAGAAACCCTATTGCTAGAAGTAGAGGACATCTAGAAGAACTATAGACGAAATAATTTAGAAGGATATTTAGGTCAATGGTTACTTACAGTGTGCTTTAGTATGAGCCAAACTTGCGCTTTTGAGATAGTTTTGTCTTTTAAGACAGTGAGCACAAGCTTAAAACATTGAATTACATTGGACTGTTGAAAGTTGATTGACTAAAACCAGACAAGATTTTGCAGGTTCTAGATGCCCCATCACTTCAAGATGACTTTTACTTGAATCTTGTGGACTGGTCCTCACAAAATGTTCTTGCAGTGGGGCTAGGCACTTGTGTTTATCTATGGAGTGCTTCAAACAGCAAAGTAAGTCTAAACCTACCAACAATTTCACAACATCAATATAAAAATCACCTCTCAAGATGTACGTCTAAAGTGAATTATCTTTATGTGTCTTTCAGGTGACCAAGTTATGTGACTTGGGGCCTTATGATGGTGTTTGTTCTGTCCAATGGACTCGAGAGGGTTCTTTTATATCCATTGGTACTAATCTTGGTCAAGTTCAGGTAGGTACCTTGTTAACTTACTTTATATATATTGCTTTATCCACCCTTGTATCAACATTTAGAACAAGAGAATATTTTTTGCCTCATGGAACAGATTTGGGATGGAACAAAATGTAAGAAGGTTAGAACCATGGGTGGGCATCAGACAAGAACTGGTGTCTTGGCATGGAACTCTCGCGTTTTGGCCTCAGGGAGTAGGGATAGGAACATACTCCAGCATGACATGAGGGTCTCAAGTGACTTTGTTAACAAGCTTGTTGGCCACAAGTCCGAGGTAAAAAGATCATGGAACATATATATTGAACTTGTAATGTTAAAAGGTTAATTAGAAGCTGAGAAATTGACAACAATTCTTTTAACTCAATTTGACAGGTTTGTGGATTGAAATGGTCCTGTGATGACAGGGAACTTGCTTCTGGTGGTAATGATAATCAGGTATGCCTATTCTTGTTTCCTTTCTTTACCGAGATTCAAATAAAATACATGGAAAAGGTGTTTTATTCTATATTTCTTATGTTGTTTTTTTCGTGATTTACCTTTTCAATGTCATGTTTTATCAAATGAGCAGCTCCTGGTATGGAATCAGCACTCTCAGCAACCAGTTTTGAGACTTACAGAGCACACAGCTGCTGTGAAGGCCATTGCTTGGTCACCTCACCAGAGTGGTATCCTTGTATCTGGAGGTGGAACTGCTGATAGGTGTATTCGATTTTGGAACACTACTAATGGGCATCAACTGAACTGTGTTGACACTGGAAGCCAGGTTTATTTTCTTAGCCCTTTTGGCTCATTTAAACTTGTATAACAAGAATCCAAATTCAAACATGCGAGCATCTCAAACTGTCAATGAGCTAGTATGTAAACTAACTTGAGCGAAATCTGCCAGGTCTGCAACCTTGCTTGGAGTAAAAATGTGAATGAGCTAGTAAGCACTCATGGTTACTCCCAAAATCAAATCATGGTGTGGAAATATCCATCATTGGCTAAGGTACTACTTAGTTTACTTTCACAGTCCTAATTTTACTATGAAGTATTTATATATATAGCATGAAAATGTTGTCTTACATAACAATAATAACATCATGGACAAATTTTGAATAGGTTGCTACTCTAACTGGTCACAGCATGCGAGTGTTGTACCTTGCAATGTCTCCTGATGGTCAGGTATTGATGTCCACTCCTCACATAACATAATTACCCTTTTATGATATGAAAAAAAATATTCTTTTTTAACATTATTTTATAATTTTATGTGTAACAATGGCATGCAGACAATAGTAACTGGTGCAGGGGATGAAACTCTAAGGTTTTGGAATGTTTTCCCATCTATGAAAGCACCTGTAAGCAATTCTGACCAATTTCAATTATGCTTATTACTCTCTTAAGTGCATGGCCTCTCCTAACAATTGCTAACTCTTGTTGTTTTCTTCAGGCCCCGGTTAAAGACACAGGCCTTTGGTCATTGGGGCGCACCCAAATTCGCTGATCCATTGTTACCCATATGGAACAGGAGGAAGATGAAGAATGAATTTGTAATTAAACTATATCTGTATATGGATTAATACTGCAACTATGTTTGTAACATATATCAAACATCGACATAGGAGCTCAAATTGTGAAGTCTTCCAGCTAAATTCATTCGTCATGATAATGAAGTTTTTCATGTAAAGTCTCTATTTTTTGGTACAGTTCATGTATAATCGTCGATTTTTTATCTTGCTCATATATCATATAATTTTGGTGGCTTACACATGTTAAATAGATCTTGTAGCTTTTTGGTCGATGCCATATGGAAGCAATTACAATAGAAACAAATCTTATCGAATCTAGCACTATAAAATTAAATAACGTATATATGGGGATTCTCTTGTTACCTTTAGCTAAAATATCTAATGGAAGCAATTACAATAGAAAAAATATATCTAATGGAATCTATCATATAAAAAGTTAAATAACGTGTATGAATTTTAGGGATTCTCTTTCAACATTTGATTAAAATAACATGAGATCAGACTTAGTTGTAGGAGAGGTGAGTTCAATTCCTACTAAACACCTTTATTAGAGGAGAAGAGGAGCCTTAATTGTAATTAAGCAGTGGAATAGGATGATCATGTGGTTAATATAAAATTTTCATATTTGTCTTTGTACATCAAGTATATACACACGGTTTCAGAGTCACATATTCACAAACATGACAGTAATTACACTAACATGCACCAGAACATAGATAATATAACAACATAGAAGTTATTCACAGTTGTGTGTTTGATCTTTTTCTCCAACGTTGTTCCTGAGATGAATATAATCATTGTATCGTTTAATTTAAAAATAAAAATAAAATTACTCTTTATTATATCTAGTTGTTTTATTTTTGCTATATTTCCTCCATTTTTGGAGTCGGGTATGGTTGTCTGTTAGAAATAATATAAAAGGTTCTTATAATTAGCATAATGGATTGGTACATTGATCAATTTGAATATGTCTAATGAAATGTAGGGTTGATCTAACCTTTAACATTTAAGATTTTTACCAAAAGAAAAAAACATTTAAGATTGAATAAAATCTAAGTTTCTTTAACTTAATCCAAGGAAATTTGAGCTTTGGGAATTAAGCATGCCCATCATATTCCGTTACGTGTGCTCGATGCAGGTTATTAAGTAATCCATTTGGTCTAATAACAAATGTTCAAGGAATCAAAAAAGTTGAAAAGAAAATTAAAAAAGAAAAATATATAAAATTATTTTGAGACTTTGGGAGAGATAGAGTCAAGGATGATTTTAATTAAAAACATTTTATTTCTAATTTCTTAATGGCATTTTCCTAATGTATTAGTTACTATGAATTATCTAATTACATGTACAACATTGTTACACAAAATAAAAACCCGAAAATGAATTATATATATATATATATATATATATATATAATTATATTGGGTTTGTCTACTCTTTTAAAAATTACATATCCATATTTTTATCCAGTGTCATCACATCACTCATTTAAAGAATTGTAGTTGGGGTGAAGGTAGTTTTTTTATCCATTGATTCAATAAAATTAAATAATATCTTAAATAATATGAAAGATTAATATTGATAATTGGATCATCTTTAACAAAACTTTAATTTTGTAACCATAAATCCCAAACAAGTTCTTAGTATATTTAAGCTAAATCTTAGAAGAAATTGGTGTAGATATTCCTAAATTTTATTCACCAAGGCATATCAAATGTTTTAACTACTCAGAGTGAATGCATGTATATCGTTGACTTTCACATAAGAAATCCGTTATCTTCAGAATTTAGAGATTAGTTGGTTTCGGATTATGGAGAATGGAGAAGTTGCGTCTTTCATTAGAATATAAATAGTAATAGTACTACAATGTTAAGCTTGACAATGCTATTGCTAAGTGCTAACCCATTTGAAGTGGTCAATATTCATGAAAACAAACCACAAAGAGTCCTGCAAGAAACAAAATATAGGGGAGAATTAGGATGGAACACGGTAGCTTATAACGAAGAAAAAACCAAATAACATAGGAAAATGTTTTTTTTAATTAATTTTTCATTGGATATTCTCAAGACCGTAAATTTAAGGACAAATCTTTAATCCTGAACGTATTTTTCATTCATGTGAGACCAACTATAAAATGTTTTATAACAATTAAACTTTAATTAAAACTAAAAATAAAAATTATATAAAATTTAGACCAACTAAACGGTATGATAGCCATGTATCAATAACTTATATATTATAAAAGACCTAATTGCGGTTTTCATTTTTCATTTTAATTTGATCTTTCTAGTTTCAATTGTCACTAGTGGAAAAAATGGCTTTAATCACGGTTAAAAAAGGCTTTTAATCACGGTTGAACAACCGTGGTTAAAAGTGGGCGTGGTTGTATATCAGGATATTTAATCACGGTTGAACAACCGTGGTTAAAAGTGGAGTGGATATAACCACGGTTGCCCCTAACAACCGTGATTAAATGTACTGGACCAAAAAAAAATTAAAAATCGTGGTTATAATCTTCACCATTCAGAAACAGCAAGAACACAATGAACACCAACACCAGAAATAAGAAACGCAGCAAGAACGCAAGAAACAAAAACAGAAGAAAAGTAAATGAATGAAACAAGAAATGAAGAAAAGTAAATGAATGAAACAAAATCAGAACAACCACAAGAAACAAGAAACAAGAAACAAGAAACAAGAGAGCTACTGCAAAACGAAGAACACAAGTATAAATCTAAAATGTAAACCTGTAAATAATCAATGGCGCGCGATGGGAAACCTGTAAATGGCATATGAAAAATAGTGAGAAGTCACATAATAAACAAATCTAGAACGTAAATAATGAAATGTAAATGTAAATGGAAACATGAAAACAGAGAAGAGAAACCTTATAGAGAAGAAGGAGAGAAAAGAGAGTTAGGCGCGCTCATGAAATTAGGAAATTTAAAACGAAAAGGAAGCTATAATCACGGTTACACAAGGAACCGTGGATATATGTATAACCTATAACCACGGTTATGCGAGTACCCGTGGATATATGTATGACCTATAACCACGGTTACTCCAGGACCCGTGGTTATAGGTTATACATATATCCACGGTTCCTTGTGTAACCGTGATTATAGCTTCCTTTTCGTTTTAAATTTCGTAATTTCATGAGCGCGCCTAACTCTCTTTTCTCTCCTTCTTCTCTATAAGGTTATATATATGACATATACCCACGGTTGAACAAGGGACCCGTGGTTATATGTGAAAATCTTATTTTGGCATTAGAAAACACCATAAAAAATTTTAGAATTTTTAGAATTTATTTGGTAGGTAAAGTAGAAGCCTAAAAATCCAAAAAATAAGCAAATAAATCACAAAAAATAAAAAAATTTGAGAAAACAAGGGTTTTTTGAAGATCTGAGCAACCCCAACTGGCGTAGCCAGTTGGAATGAATGCGGATTTTTTTTCTACCCCAAAATCATATGCAGCAATAAGGATTCTGAGTTTTCTAGCTCAAGTTATGCTCGTTTGAAGTTTGCCGATTTTTGTCGTCACAAAATTTTTGTATCTCTCACTCAAAAATTTATTTTTCAAAAATTCCAACTCGAATGGCTAATAAGTACCAAAAGAAGTCATGACGCAAAAAATCAGATCAAAATTCCATGTTTTTCTATTTTTTTGGATTTTCTAAAAATAAGGTGAATAATACATATACATATAACCACGGTTGTCAAACAACCGTGGTTATAGACACACTTTTAATCACGGTTGCCTAACAACCGTGAATAAAAGTTTTCCCAAAAATTTCAAAAATGCCATCTCGTTTTGACATATATCCACGGTTGTCATACAACCGTGATTATAGAGACTTTTAATCACGGTTGCCTTAACAACCGTGATTAAAAGTTTTCTCAAAAATTTCAAAAATGCCACCGCGTCATTTTTAATCACGGATACACACTAATCCGTGATTATACCCCCGTGGTTGTATCCATTTTTTCCACTAGTGTGTTCACAACTTAGTTGTCATAATTTTTATCAGGTTTCTAGAAAGGCATTGACCAAAAAGTTGTAGCATATCATTCTAATTTTAATGGATCTTCTAAATTTTATCCTAATTTTTGTCCAATAATTAATACAACTCTACTGTATTTTTCATCATGTAAAGTTAATGAATTTTAATTTTTAATTTTTTATTAATATAAATATTTAGAAAAATCGCTTATTAATTTGTTTTTTTTGTTTTAGTCGTTATTTTTATTGTAACTATAATTGTCTAATAGATCTTGATGTCATAATCTAATATATCATTTATATATATATATATATATATATATATATATATATATATATATATTTATGTGTCATCTAATTTAAAATTATTAATACAAATTTGATAAATATAATAATAACTTAACACTTTAGTTTAAAAAAACACAGAAATTTAATATTTTAACCTCAAGAGCTTCCTATACAATAATAATTATATGATGTATAAGTGAATGACGTCAATATCTATTAGATATAACGAGAAGTAATTTTTAAGTATTAGGATTTAATAGGGGAGACGTAATTTTCTTTAAAAACCAAAACTGAAATTTACGAAGTTTTCAAAGATTAAACATGTTTAATCCTTGTCTAAATTATGTCTCTCTATTCTAATTCTTATCCAATAGGCATGCATGGCTCCAATAATTGTATAGTTTAATATTTAACTGTATAGATATTCATGAATTTTACATTGTTAATTATTTTCAAAATTTCTTTTATGCTAAAATTTTAAATTCTTAAATCTCAACTTTAATTACTTTTACATTTTTATTTTTATATTAAAATTTCCTTATGTCTGAATTTATAAAGTTCCTTTATCAAATCTTAATTAATTGACTGAACTCTAAAATTGATTATTTTAGTTTCCACTTTCCCTATTAAAGCTAAGCTACGAATATTTTCTACTTGAAGTGGAATAATATTCATTAATATACATGATCATTATAAATGAGTCATTATTCTTGATCGCATGCACATCTTGTATTGAACTATGCTTCTTGACACGAATTGACACGTGAATGTGACTTAATATTATTTACACAAAAATTTAAAAAGCCCTCATTGCTAACTCAGAATCTACTCATTCCAATCATGTGAGGTGTGCGTTAGTTAGTTATAATGAGTAGTTTCCCTGCAATCACTTCCACTCCTAGTCTATGCTCTCCTTTTCTTATCATGATACTTGTAAGTACTAATTTGGTTCATGAATGAGAATTAATCTTTTTCCTTATTTTTACATTTTCTTTTTTTTTCTCTCAATCCACTGTTTGGAATCTCTTGATGGTATTGGAGCTTTGGTACCATCAAAGCTCTGTTTCTTCCTTTTTCTTCGTTATGGCATGAAGTTTGAGACAAGGACCAAGAGTTGCTTTGAGCTCAACTGCAACAGTGAACGATTCATCACAGAATTTAAGCAGTTGTATTTCATACATCCAGCGAGAATCCATCAACAACTCTAGTATCATCGATATTCATAGGTAACAATTACCATCTATGGTCGAGATTGATGAAGAGATGTTTGATTTCAAAGAATAAGTATAAGTTTGTTAAAAGTTCAATTGAAATTTTTTAGGAATTTTGATCCGATGTTTGATTTATGGGGGAGATGCAACAATCTTTTACATTCATGGATCATATATTTGGTTTCACCTTTAATTGCTCATAGCATTGTTTACATTGACTCAACGATGGATGCATGGAATGATCCTAGGGAGAGATTCTCCCAAGGTGACATGATTCGAGTCTTAGAACTCTATGAAGAAATTCATTCTCCGAAGCAAGGGATTATAATGTTACAAAGTATTTTACTAATCTAAAGTGCTTATGGGAAGAGCTAAAGAATTATAGCCCAATGCCTCAATGTATATGTCCAGCACCTTGCACATATCTTATAATGCACAATGCAAGGTGATGGTTCAGAGTTAGACTTAGAAGGGGGGGTTGAATAAGTCTTAGAGTCTTTTGCGGAATTTAAACCTTTAAAACCCAAGTAATCAGACTTGAAAAAGCAGACTCTTAAAGAGCAAGGAAAGAGAAGAATGAACATAAGATATTTATACTAGTTCACTTCCAACATAGAAGCTACGTTCAGTCCCTTCCAACTTAAAGGATTTCCACTAATGTAAAATCTCCTTTACAATAACAACATTAGAATTGTATCACAAGTATTCTTGACTTCAGCCATTCCTAGCTTAAACCCAAGTATTATTTCAACAAGCCATTTCTGGCTTAAACCCATGTATTCTTTCAAAAGCCTCTTCAGGTCACAAGTTGTTTCCCACTAAAACTTAAAGGTTGGTAACACACCAGACTTTTATAACAATAGATTTATATGGGTTGAGTGTGTAAGTTGTTTCTGAGAACTTAGTGTATAAAAAGATACAACTAATAAGTTGATACACTAAGTAAGAATAGACAAAAGGATCAAGATCTGCTAGAGGTAGAACAATAAAGAAAGCCTTTGTCCAAGAAAACTAAGAAGATATTGAAAGAGCTTGAAGATCACAAAGATTCTTTCTTGTGTTGATGTTCCTTTTTTTTGAATTTGAATCTCTTTAATTATATAGGCCACTCAAGATGATTATTTGATAAGCTGGTGAGGAGATATAACCGTTGGATATCCTTTGGAGGAGTTTTGCTTGATTATAAGCATCAAACCTTGAGAAGATGATGAGATGTCAAAAGGTCTGGTATGTAGGAACTTTTAATCTTGCATGAAAAAGAAGTTCCTTGAGATCTTCAAAGCATAAAGATCATTTGTTGGCTTTCTGTAACTTCCTGACACACGAGCTGACTTCAATCAACTTTTCTAAAATGCTCATAGTAGCTACATTGATTTCTTCGTAAATGAGCTTTGGTTACTGTTTTGTCTCTTATCTTCTTTGGTGATAAGCACGATTATCCTTGATAGGGGCTTGACTTGAAGCATCACCAAAGAGGTTTTTAGAACATTGCATGATAAGAGTTTAAAGAATATTCTTGTTGCATGATCTTGTTGCTTCAAAAGTCTGAGGTCTGATTGGCGGTCCAAATGTGTGAAAGTTCTTGGATCAGACTCTTTTTGAGCAAAGTCTAGAGTTAGACTTTTCTTGAATCAACCTTTTGTTCTAATGGACTCCCTCTTTCTTTTGTAACCTGTGTACTTAGAATTTGTTTCCTGAAACACTTAGTTTGAACAAGTTAGATCACACATGGGCAGACTTTGTTTAATTAAATGCCTTGATATGTGTTATTAACAAATCTTAGGATTTGGTTATATTAACACAACTTGGGGTTTGGTCAATGATTACTACCAAAGATCTTTTTCAAACCAGACTTGGTCTCAACACAAGGTTATTCAAACAACAAGGATCAAGTGATTAGGTTTTTAATTGGTCTCAATGATTATGCTTCAGTCAGGTCACAAATTATGTTAATTGAACTATTGCCAGCTCTTAATAAAGCTTTCTCTATGATACTAACACATGAGAGGCATAATTGCCTTGGAGGACTCAATGAAGTGAGGATAAGTACAAATTTGGCTGATTTGAGAAAAGGTTATGGAAGAGGCAGAGGCAAGCTTAGAGTATGCACATTTTGTAGAAGACATGGACATATTGTGGATGTATGCTATAAAAAGCATGGTTATCCATCGAATCTTAAATTTAATGGATTCTCCTTTGGAGGATCTATCTCAGCAAATCGTGTTGCAAGAAAATTTGATGAATCAGAAAAGGATAATAATGAAGTGTTTGAAGATGAAATGAAAATAGGTGGCACTTCTCAAGATTTTATAAAAAAGCATATCAAATGTCTCCTCGATCTATTAAAGCAGGAAAAAACAGGTGTAAGAAACACTCATTCCATGAACTAGCTTCCTACAAAAAAGGGTTGGTCAGATTAGTAACAAAATTATGGTGAATGTAGGTATAATCTCATACTAATGTCTAATGTTTGGATTCTTGACTCGGGAGCTTTAGATCATTTTGTGGTTCACTAGATTATTTCACTTCGTATAAGAAGATATACCCCTTACGTGTAAACTTACTTAATGGAATGACAATCATAACTAATCTCATAAGCACTGTAGAATTTTTACTTCATTTCATCTTGGAGGATACATTCTACCTCTCAAACTTCTTACTCAACTTAATATTTGTGTCCAAACTTTGCACAAAGTTGAAATGTAAATTCTTTTTTATGAGAGTGGGTGTTGTATCTAAGAGAGGAAGAGCAATGTGATGATTAGTTTAGCTAAGGTGATGAATAACTTGTATCAGCTCACCTGACCACAACCCAATGTAAGGTTTAAACCTGTTATTTTGTGTAATGTTGATATAGATACTATATATTGTATACCTCACAATGTCATCTGGCATTAATGATTAGACCACTCATTGAATAAAAGGCTTAGAGCCTTGAAATAGGTACATTCCTACATTTCTTGTAATGATTGTGAGGTTTATGATATACGTCATCTATCAAAATAGAAGGGAATTATTTCCCCCCTTAATAACTCAATTGCAAATAGACAATTTAAGTTGATTCACATGGACATTTGGGGACCATACGCCACCAAATCTATCAATGGCCATAGGTACTTTCTGACCATAGAGGGTAACTTTAGTAGATTTCTTTGGTTCATTTTTCTAAGAGATAAGTTAGAAGTTCAAAAATACATTATGCACTTTGTTAACTTGGTAATGTGCAAAATGAGACACGAGTAAAAAGGATTAGAAGTGATAATAAGGCAGAATTCCTCATGCCAGATTACTATGGCTCTAAGGGAATCATTTATAAGACTTGTTGCCCAAAGACCCCAAATAAATGGAAGGGTAGAAAAGAAGCATTAAGATATCTTGGACATAAGCAGAGTTCTATTGATACAAAGCCAATTGCTAAAGAGGTTTTGGACTTATGTGGTGGCTTATGTACCTCATCAATAGGACACCCACTCTTATGTTATCCTTTCAATCATCTTATGCTAAGTTTAAAGATGAATAACTTGACCTGAAAAATCTTACGATTTTTAGCCGCATTTGCTATACTTCAACCTTGCATGGAGGAAGAAGTAAGTTTGGTCCAAGGGAAGCACTTATGCACTTATGTAGTGGTTCATTTAGGATTTAGGGTTTATGATGCAGAATACAAGAAGGAAGCACTTATGCACTTGGGGCCTAAGAAAACAAATTTCAAAGGGAGTTGCAAGTATTGCAAGAATTATGGTCATAAGGTAAATGATTGTTTTTTTCTTAAAAGGAAGCTTAGGAAGCAAGGTACTCCTCTAGCTCTTATAGTTTTTGAATTTAATGTCATTGATGTTCCTTTTAATTCTTTATGACTAGACTCAGGTGCTATTATTCATGTTGTGAATTCTTTACAAGGATTCACAAGGTTGAGGAAGCCAAGTGATATTGAACCCAAGATTGTTATGGGGGATAGGGCTAGAGCAGTTATGGGAGACATAGGAGTAGTTTTCTTATGTTTACCTTTTGGACATGTTTTGGTTTTGAAAAATGTTGTTTATGTGTCTTCAATGTGGAAGAATTTGATTTTTGCTTTCACTTTAGACAAAGATTTACTTTTTCACTTTTAGCAACCATAAACTTATTTATTTTAATTCTGTTGTTGTTGCTTTTAGAGCTTTATTTGATGGGTTATATATGTTAAATCTAAAAGATATGATGGTTAATCTTCTTCTTAGGAAAAAGTGTGGTAGAATTGTTGAGAACTCTTTTATGTTATGTCATAGATGTTTAAGGCATATTGCTAGACTTCAAATTGAGAGATTGATTTAAGAAAGCATTTTCTATGATCTAGACTTTTTTGATCGATACTTGTGTTGATTGCATTATAGGAAAATTTACTACCATAGTTAGAAATAAACCTGAGAGTAGGAGTGATGATGTGTTATTGTTGATCCATGTTGATATGTATAGCCTTATGGCACTCACTGCTTTGGGTGGACATAAATATTCCATTACTTTCATTGATGATTTTTTTTAGATTTAGAGAGATAGATTTTCTTCAGGAGAAATCTGAATCTTTAAATACTTTTAAATCCTTTAAGACTATTATTTATTTGAAAATAGGAAAGAAGATTAAATATGTCAAGTCTAATAGGGGAAGAGAGTATTGTGCAAAATATGATGAAACAGGTAAAAACCAAGGACCCTTTGTAAGATTCCTTATAGAATGTAGCATTGAAGCTCACTAGTACTGAGTAGAATAGAGTTGTAAAAAGAAGGAATAAAATGAATCTTAATTTGGTAAGATGCTTGTTGAGTCATTCTTTACCATTTTTTCTTTGCGAAGATGCCTTAAAGATTGTTATGTATATTCTTAATCAACTACCTAACAAATCTGTACCTAAAACTCCCTGTGAGCTTATAACTAGAAAGAAACCAACCTTGAAGCACTTTTATGTATAGGGTTGTAAGGATAAGTAAGTCCTTATAATCTTCAATTAAAGAAGTTGAATCCTAAGACCATTAGTGGTTTCTTTATTGGCTACTTTATAGGTTCTCGAGGTAGTAGATTCTATTGTCTTTCACACTTTACTTGAGTAATTGAGTCTAATTGTGCTATATTTTTTTAGGATGACTTGAACAGTAGGAGTAATACCTCACAACTAGTTTCCCTTAAAGAGGACTGTGTTATTGTTCCTATGTCATTATATATTGTATTTCCCATTTTTCATGACAAAAACCCTCAACAAGATGTGACAGCTCCTTTGTTAGATGAGCAACAACCTAATGACCTTACTTAAGAGGTTCCTTTAAGGAGATTATTGAGGGAACTAAGCCTTTAATACATGATAATTACCTTATCTATCTCTAAGAATATGAATTCAATTTTAATGATGTTGATGATTCTACTTCCTATAAGGAGGCTATCTCTAGCTTTATGCTTCTCATTAACTTAATTCCATGCATGATGAATTAGCTTTTATGGCACATAACGATGTTGAGGATCTTGTGGAATTACCAATTTGTTATAAGCTAGTTGGGTGTAAATAGGTTTTTAAAACCAAACATAATCTAGATGGTAAAGTTGATAGGTACAAAGCCAGACTTGTATAGCATAAAGCTACAGTTAGAGACAAGGCCTAAACTATAAAGAAACTTTCTCTCTAATCTTTACTAAAGATGCCTTCTAAGATGTTATGGCTTTAGTTGTTCACTTTGACTTAGAACTTCATTAGATGGATGTGAAAACAACATTCTTGAATAAGGATCGTAATGAGGATGTTTACATGATTCAACCTAAAGGCTTTATTGAACTTGGCAAAGAATACTTATCTTGTAGGTTGAAGAAATCTATTTAAGGATTGAAATAAACATCTAGACTGTGGTACTTGAAATTTGATAAGGTTGTCACTTTTTGGCTTAGGGTTTAAATTCTTGTTCTTTATGTTGATATTTTGTCAAGTAGTTGTGTTAAACATTGTAGTTAGTATCATATGATACATACGGCACGTATCATGATTCTTCTACATATGACTCACATAGGGGTATCATTTTTACTTTGAATCATTTCATGTATAGCCTGAATCATATAGGAATCATAAATCAAGCTTCAATTCTAGCATTCAAAAACAAAAAAAAAAATTGGATTTTGGATCAGGTCAGATTTGTGTGACCTAGAACTTGAAAATTAGGGTTTCAAGGTTTTTTTTCTTCATTTTTTTAGGATTTGGGAGGGAAGTTGTAAAAAATACTTCCCTCTTCTAACACACGTTTATTTTAACCTAAAGCTACATTCTAATAAGTTCTCTCTCTCTTTCTATCTTTTTCTCTCTCTCTCTTTCTCTTTCTCTCTCTCACTTAGGAATCTCTTTTTCTCTCTCTATCTCCACTGTTTCTCTACATCATGTCCTTTTTTTTCTTTGACCTTTTCATCCTTTTGGCTATTTTCTAATAACGTCACTGGTCTCTCTCAAGCTTTCCTCTTTCTTATGCTCCCACATGTTTTGGTGGTCTATTTTTTCTATATATTTTTGTTTTTATTGATTTATGGGTAATGGTTAATCAAACAAAGAAGAAAAAGGATAAAGATATAAATTGGAGCCACTATAAAGTTATTCCACTGTATAGGCTATGGGTCAAGTATAAGTATTGCTCACATACTTGTTGGCATAGTGTTGCAAGGATGAAGCATCATCTTGCTAGAATAAGAGACAATGTTGTTGCTTGTGTATCAATTCCTAATAATGTTAGGGAGATATTTTTGGAGTTGTTGGGAGACAAAAAAAAGGCCAAGGAAGAAGCTACACAAGACTTGGATGAAGATGTGGGTACCCAAGACCATGAACAAGGAAAAATTATTTTACCATTCATGAAGTATAAAACAATGAATGAAATGATAAAACATAAGGAGTTAGTGATTCAAGATATTTGCAAGTGCATCTATGGTAATGCTCTGTTATTTAATTTGGTTAGGAGTCCTTTATTTGTTCAAATGCTAAAATCTGTTAGTGAGTGTGGAAAAGGATTAAAACCTACAACTTATCATGAAGTTAGAATGTCATAATTAAAAAAGGTTATGGATAACATTCAAAAAAATTTAGAAAAGTATAGGACTAAATGAGGAAAGTAGGGTTACACATTGATGTGTGATGGGTGGATGGATAGAAAAGGAAGATCACTAACCAATTTTTTGGTTAACCATCCAAATGGAATTGTTTTCTTAAAATCAATTGTCACTAGTGATGTCATAAAGGTTGTAAATAAAATATCTCAGTTGCTAGATTCACTACAAGAAAATAGGTAATTTGCGAGGGAGGGGGTTGCAAATAGCAGCTATTTTTGACCTCCTCAAATTGATTTGCAGCCTTTTTAAAAACTGCCACAGTTAGCATCACCACAAGGTAATCTGTGGCGTTTTTTTGAAACCTCCGCTACCATGGACTGAACCTCCACTATTTGTGGATGTTTTTTACTGGAGGTTTTGAACCTCCACTATTTGTGGAGGTCTTTTATGGAGGTTTAACCCTCCTCTATTTATGAAGGTTTTTTATGAGAGGTTTTAAACCCTCATCTATCTTCCGATAATAGGTCTTTTCATGGGAGTTTTTTAGTTTTATTTTTATAACTAATTATATTTATGCATTTTTATGATAAATTATGATAGTTTAATACACTAGACTATAAACTATTATAAATTAACAATAATGGTTCAAACATCTTTGATTGTTATATTTTTATAAATTGAAATATAAACGATTAATAATTAATAATAATGGTTTAGTAGCTAATAAAAATAAATTGGTGTCTAGTCTAAAAACTATTGCAAACTAAAAATCATATTACAAAATAGAAGTCATACTAATATGCAAAGATAAATGAATTTCTAAAAGACACTAAACATTGCTAGCACCAGATGATCCTCTTGCATCCAATGGAGTGGCGAGCTCACTCACCACATCAGTAGGCTGAAATAACAAAAAAGATAAATATATCATTAGTTAACTCTATCAATCAAAGAATTTTCTATAATTAAAATTAATAGATAAAATACGTCTCATATGAATTGACAAAGTTAAAACATATTTCAAAGCAAAGTTGGTCTATGTAAAAAGCTAGTTAGTCTTGCACACCTAAAAAATTTAATTGGGCAGCAACACTATCAATATTAATATAATATATATAGTCCTTGACAATAGCTCCTAATATATACTTCTTTTAAGTGTATGTAACTAAATATAGAGAGAATTGAATGAAATTACTAATAGAAAATAATGTTGATAACTTGTGCCATTAAAGTAAAATTCACTCAACAAAAAAAATTAACACTTACTTCTTGAGGGAAAAAACTAGCTAATTCATCTGGGATCTTTCCTTCCTTCATTATCATGTAGGCTTTAAGAGCATTTAAGGTGCCTTGCACTTAAGATTCTAGATTTTTGTACTTTTCTTGCCACTGGTTTTCAGATGATGATGGAGTTCCATTGCTTGATGAAGAAAAATTCAAATCTGAGAGTCGCATTATGATGTTTCTAAATGCACTAGTAGGTGTTACTCCTATACCCATGCATCGCACTCTAGCAGAGTGTTCCAGCCCTAACACTTTACCCAGAGCATCATTAGGTGAAATTTCATCTTTCTTAACTGTGCTGTCACTCATAGCCACTTCAATTTTTTCCAACAAGAATATAACAATATCATATTATTGGTTTAATAATAATGGATGCAAAATATACAAACAAAATATACAAAAAAACTTACAACTATGTTCCTTGTTGCATCATTTACAAAGATCCATCCTTTCTCTTATAAGTTTCAATGTATAATTATGCTCGACTAGGCTTTTCTCCCATTTCCAGCCACTAAGATAAAATTAAAAAAGTTAAGAAAACAATGTTCATAACCTCATTTTAATAAATCAAACATCACATAAAGCTAGAGTGCTAGAGTCATTACCATTTCATGTCTTCTTTTTGAATTAGCTTTCTAACCACCTAGATGAGGAATGACTTGCTTCTTTCAAATTTCTTTGTTTTGTTTGCAAAGTTCCTACAAGCATGATAATCAATGAAAATGCTAATCAAATAATGTTATAGAGACTAAGGTTACGATACCGTTTTGCTATAAGTTCATCAATTTTAAAAGCTAGAAAAATCAGTAGGATTCTTTGTGGGTACTTCATTTGATTCCATTTATGCCTCACCATGGTGGGATTTACCATTGTGCCCAAACACATCATCGTTCATTGTTCTCATTTGATTATCACCATGACAGGTCTCCCACACAATATGTTCGCTTCTAGATGATTGTGATACTCGCTTCTCACCGTGAAGATCCCATATTATGTAATTCTCGGGAAATAGTTTCAAAATCAAGTGATCCCTTATTACGTCTCTAGTTTGCCACTTCTTAAACCCACATTTTGGACATAGACATCGTATTGTCTCTCCAACAACTGTATTTTCAAATGAAAAATCTAAAAAATTTCTCAACCCAATTAAGTACTCAATTGTATTACGCGGTTGACTAATCCAAGATTTATCCATTGTTGCGTATTAAGTATACAAAAATTTAGAATTAAATATGCAGACCAGTAAAGCAATTTTAACACAAATGAATAGAATATTTTACAAATGATAAAAATAAAAGATATAAAAAACACAATAAAATATTCAATCCAATCACATAGCATGCAAATATGAATATAGTCATAGGAATAATTGGGATAATACATTAGAGCATGTTTGTTTTAACTCTTTCAAACTAGGATATGAACAAGTTATAACTAACCATTGCAATTTATATATAAACAAATAATATCTTAAATTTAATTCATTGATACTGTTATGTTTTTGGATGAACTAGAAAAACATAATGAATATCCTTCCTAACATACAGGGTAGGGGCAACATGAGTAGTGGAGATAATTTTCACGCTACTCTAAACATTGATCATTTACAGGAATTTGTGAGAAATGATATCAAAGAATGGTTATGCTGGTTGAGGTTGACATTTTCAGGCCCAAATTTTCTTCAGTTTATTTTAACAAAAAATGTTTTGTCAGTGGAAAATGCATTGAATTAGTTTGAGTATATAATAGGTTTTTAATAGTATGGTAGTCGGAGTAATGGTTTTGTTGCCAAGATGGTTATGCAGGAGAGCTAAGATATTTTACTTCTAGCATAGAGAATGAGGTTAAACAGTCTTCTAAATTTTTGTAAAATTTCATGTTTGAAGCATTATGTTTCAGATTTGATTTTGACTGTTAGTTGTACATGACTTGGCAACCACCACAATTTGGCTTAACTAATTACAAATGTTTGTGTTTCTCATAAGGAGTTTGTATGTGTGCATTTGCATCACTGATATCATAAAATTTTGACATCTTTCGTGAGAGGATGCTAGAACATGCTCAAGTTGTGGATTCAAAGCTAAGTTGGTTAGTTATGATAATCCATTTCATCTCAAATTTTTTTAACGGTACTAAGGCTAGCCATTAGTTTGTGTTCTATCTGTTGCATACCCTAGATTTTTTAGTCTTTTCGGGTTCTTTCTTTGCTTCCTAGATACAACAATTTCCTTCAAAGCTCTTTAGCATAAGCTACAACTGACCTATTGATAAATGTTCATATTATATTTTCCAAAATATAGTACTCTTTTTAATAGTTTAGAGTTTTTATCAATTTTTAATTAGGCAAAACATAAACTTTTAGTCCTTTGTGTTTCATTAAATTCCCGATTTAATCTTTGTATTTTTTTTTAATTTAGTCCCTAATATGTTTTCTTTTATTTTTTTTCAAACCTTTCCTTTACATGTTTGTTTTGTTTTTAAGTTTTGAAACAAAACAAAAATAATAGAATCTTAAAGGTCTTGTAAAAAATAGTTCTTGGGTGCTTAAAAAACAAAATTGAAAGTATTAGATATAATATTCAAGAGTCTTCTCATGTAATACTGTCAAAGGGGAAACTTTGAGCCCTATATATTTTTGGCCCATCATCCAACTCTTAAGATTTGATCCTTTCATGTCAACATAGATAGACCAAATTTTTACATGTCAAGATTATATTTAACAGATTTAGAGAAATTATAGATAACGAAAATATTTTTAAAAGTTGGAAACATTAAGGAGTAAAATTACAAGAAAAAAAACTTAAAAGGATCAAATGATGAATTTTATAAAATATAAAGGATTTAAATATATTTTTACACGGATTTTATAAGTGTGTATTTATTATTTCTTTTGAAACACCTGCTCTTATTAATTCAGGTTCTGTTTAGTGTTGTTTAATTTTATGTTTTTAATTTTAAAAAATCAGAAGGACAGTTTCATAATTTAAAAACAAAAATCATGAATATATCTTTATGGTTTTTAATGTAGTTTTCAAATTGTTTTGAGCATGTATTAAAAAAATTCAAAATGTTTAATCTTTAGAAGTTTTCTTTTCAATACAAAAAATCAAAAACTCTTAATCGTTTCAAACCAAAATGGGCCAAACTCTTTCTTTTGATATGAGTAAGTTTGGAAATATAATGACAATAATTGATTAATTCAATACATTTAATATAGTTAAATTTTTTAATCTAGGTAATTGTTGAGTCTTATAATAGGACCCATGATTTAAATATGTATTAGTAAAGATGTGGATTGGCAAGAGAAAAATACAACCCAACAGAGAGAACTAGCCAATAACTACAATCCTTTATTCTATTCATTTATAGGTAACATATAGAAATAAATGTGTTATTCCTACAAAATTAGTCATACTTACATTAGTACTTTGTTAAACTAATATCATATTAAACTCAATTTTACAAATATTTAACCAAAAAAGCTAAAGTTGCACATATATATTGTAATAGCAGCCAATTAATAAATGTTTCTTTCTTTATTAGAAAAATATGGGGCTAAACAATTTTATGTATATGTTTAAGTTTCCAATTTGGTCATATCTAAAGCTTGTGTTTTGTCTATGGCTGTTATTGCCAATGTTCAATGGAGCTTCTTACATATATGAGAATTATGTTGCACAACATTTCAAGAATATAGGAAGCTAGTATGGAAATTCTAAGTATCCTCACTAACAAAGGAAAGTTCTTCAAATAATGACCTTAAATCTCATATTAAAATAACAAACCCTAACCCCTAAATCATCAAAATAGAATAATATAAATCTGAATAACAACACAAAAATGGATTATTGCCAAACATTAACAAGTAACAAAAAAAATAAATCTTAAAACCTGAACAATGGAACGACGCAGCACGCACACGAAGACGCGAGTTAAACGTTGCATTCTAGTGGAATTGTGGAATGCCTAGTGAAGTGGAAACGGTGAAGCAGTCACGTGAAATAAATTTGTGGGGAAATAGCAGTCACGCACGCGAAACCAATTTGTGGGGAAATAATAGAGCGGTGATGCAATGGAAAGACAATTTGCAATTTCAGTGATGGGATTTAAGTTGGGAATTTGGGTAAAAATAAAATAAAATAAATAAAATACCTGATGAGCGTTAGTACACGCCTTATGCAAAAGAATGAGGAATCCATGGAAGAACGTGCCAAAGCAAGCGTAGTTGTGGAAAATTTGATTTTAATTGCGGGAGTATTTGATTTCAAGGAAGGGAATTGTGGGTTTAAAGGGAATTTCAATTAGGAAGTAAAATTTTAATGAACAAATTTGATTTTAATTGGAGGGAATTTTGTAGATAAAAAAATTTAGCGTAAAATAAAATTTCACATTAAAATTTCAATTAGAAAATAAAATAATTTTAGGAGGTTTAATACAAATTCCATTAATTATATTAAATATATTTTTAAAATAATTTATTTGGGGAGGTTATAAGAAACTCCTTAAAATAAATATAAAACCTCCATTATTCACTTTATTTGAGGTTATAAAAAATGCCCCAATATACATTAATTTAAGGAGGTTTTTGTAACCTCTTTAATAAAACCTCCTTAATTTACCAATTTTTTTTATAGTGATTCCATGATAAAAGAATGTTAGAGGAGAAGAGAACTAGATTGTTTTGGTCCCTTGTGCAACTCACTGTCTTTATTTAATTCATGAAGACATTGCCAAGCTTTCTATTCTTTACACTACCATTAACAATGCCAAGAAAGTCACAACTTACATTTATAGGTACACTCGGGTCCTAAGTCATTATAGAAAGCATTCTAAAGGAAAGGAGTTTGCTAGACCTGCAGTTACCAGATTTGCAACTGCCTCTCTTACATTACAGTGTATGATGCAACAAAAGAACACTTTCTGGTTCATGTTTTCTTCAAAGGAATAGGCTACTAGTAGCTATGTTAGTAAAAATAAGGGGAAACAAGTAATGAATATTGTTCTAAGTGATCCTAAGTTTTGGCAATCTATTTAATATTGCTTGAAATGTGTTACTTCATTAGGGAAGGTTTTAAGGCTTGTAGGTGGAGACTCAAAACCCGTCATGCCATATATCTATGAAGTTATGAATAGAGCAAAAGAACAAATAGCTGTAAATTTCAAGCATAAAGATCCAAAATACAAAAAGGTATGAAAATAATTGATTTTCATTGGAATTTATAGTTGCATGGGCCCCTTATATTGCCGCCTACTTTATTTTTTATGGAGTATAGGCTACCGTCTAACTGTTTCTTTTATTAGGTTCCACTATGACCCAAACTTCAATTTGAATATTGAAGTTTTAATTTGTTTGTATGAGACTATTGAGAGAATGGTACCAAAGAGAAGGACTAGAGTTACAAATGATCAATAACTTGATAAATTCAAGACACCCAAGGGTTTCTTTGGAAAGGACATGTGAATAGACACTAGAGATAAGAAGAACCCAATAGGTTTTACATACTTTTTCATCACTTTAGGAAGAGTGTGACAACAAGTATATGTTTTTAATTTTTATGTTTTTAGTTTCTTTTTTGGTGGAGAGGGCAAAGAGTTACAAAGCAAGCAATGAGGGTGTTGAGTCTTACATGTAGTGCTATCGGGTGTGAGAGAAGTTAAAGAATATTTGATCAAATCCATACTAAGAGAAGAAATTGGTTAGAGCAAAGATTAAATGCTCTTGTCTTTTTCAAGTACGATCTTTAACTTAAGGTAAGATAAAAGATAAGAGAGGATAAATGAGAAACTTATGATCTGATAAGCGTAAACTAATATATTATATCATGATCCAATATATTTGTCCAATGTTGAATTCGATGATGAGTGAATTGCTGAAATAAAGGATCCTTGCTTACCGGTTGATGGTTCATTGATGGACATACATGGTTCATGGATGGACATACATGAATCCTTTACTATTGATGAAGGAGCTCTATCTAGTAAGAGGAAGAAAGGTATGCATTTAATCTTAAAGTTTAGAGGTTAGAAGAATTAGAACTAACTTAGAACTTAGTAACATTTTATTTTTAATATGATGTTACTTATTAAGGTTCTTTTACTTTTAATTTTATAGGTCCAAGAAACTTAAATGCTAAGACTAGTAAAAAGGAAAAATCTATCATAATTGGACATGATGATAGTGAAGTTGAAGAAATCATTCAAAGTGGAGAGGGAGGAAAAGTACATTTGATTAAGGAGGATGAGGATGGACTAAATGACAATCAAGTTGATCTTGGAGATGAAGAATGATACTGTGGCGCCCAAAATCCGTTATTCGATATTATAGTTTTCTACTTCTAATTAATAAAAAGTAGGGAAAATTTTTCACGTTTGTTTCGACTCTTAATTAAGGCACACCATAATTCAAGACTTATAATAACTATCCTAGATCTAATTAGAAACCAACCCATATGTGAAGATATGGGAAAGTGAAAGTTAAGCAAGCACCATATTAACTTCATCAATATATAAGATTGTCATGCACTAATTCCCTTAATCCTCATATTGGTCATTAATCCTTCAAATTCAAAGTACCTACTTAGGTGACAATACTATCCATACATACTATCAAATCATCAATCTTTGCTTCTTATCAACTAGACCTCTTTATACACTCTTAACTAGAAATAGAACACCACATTATCTCATGCTACACACCATATACACATTATATAATAAAAATTCAACATTGTACCCACATAATCAAAGCCTCATAAATCCATTCTATAACTACACCTATGCAACATACACAATATCACGACACAATCCCAACTTTCATGCATAATAACCTTATTCATAAAGGTTCATATTCACTAACCTCCAATATACTAACAAGATCATAATTCAATCTCTACATCCAAATATATCAACAAATAATCTAACAAACCAATTCAAAATAACCTAGGCATTTACACCAATAGTTAAGTTATACAAAATAATGCCTATACACATTAAAATTCACATAGAGAATCACAAAACATCATTGTCCCAAAATTTTTCGGCCAAGGCATCATCCATACCCTCTTCACACGCGCCACCCCAAGAATGCAATCATACTCCATGAGTGAGAACCTACATCACAAGGCTAAAATTGACAACATGGAGAGTGAGTATATTTTCTCAATGATGAATAATTAAAATGGTGATTCATGTATAGTGAAGCAATCTTACATATTTTCCTTCAACATATTCAATCTCATTGATATAATAGATAGACTATAATTTGACAATCAAATTCACACTTTATACACCCCAAAGGCCAACTCATGCTAAAAGCTTTAAATGTCAACCTTAATTTAAGGTACTCATAAGACATTCATTTTGGATGCTCATTATTCAAATATCATGTCCACACAAATAATGCATATGCTATCCAATAAGTAATGCACATACAATGAGACCAACTTAGAACAAATTCCATTTCCTCTTCATGTGCACGATTCATTCATGTGACTACAACCATGCATAGTTGTTCAATATTTTAAACCAACGCAAGGTTTCATTCTCAAGATTAACGCAAGATCATTAAATATCACATGGTATACATTACGACCATGCATAGTCGTTTATACATTCAACCAACGCAAGGTTGTTATTCTCAAGATCAACTCAAGATCAATAAAACATGTCACACAAATCCACTACGACCATGCATAGTCATTTATACAATCAACCAACGCAAGGTTGTTATTCTCAAGATCAACGCAAGATCATTATTTATCATATATGAGATGTCATGCATGCCATGAGATACAAAAGTGCATATGATGGTCTCAATTTTTACATAATCCCATTTCATTATCATAGATAAACCAAAAGAGCACATCAAAGGTATATCACCATCACAAATTTACCACTAATGTCATTCAAGAGTCTTACTTTACATATTCATCACACATAGCAACAATAAAGCAACCAAGACCTACATGCAAATATACATCACACATACATGCATCATCAACACCAAGGCCATACATTTAGAAAATAAACTCCTCTCCTACCTCAAGAGAAGTACTCTGATGGGTTGGAGGAGTTGGATGGTCCCGCTTCACAAGAATGGTCAAAGCCTACATTTTTAATAAGTATAAGGCCACATCAAACATTATTCTATCATTAAATCAATGTCAATTACTAAGTCTCTTTTTAGAGATGCATAGGTATATTCATGTATGTGAAACTTTGTTATGCTTATGCTTTCTCCATCTTGGAGGTTTGGAACCTAAACCATCCTTATTACATTTTTGTCTTAGGATCTAAAATTCACTATTGGTAATTAGACAAAACTCAAAGGGTTATCCATTAACCTCTCCAAAGCCTTAATTAAATCATTCACCTCATCACTTGTCATTTTTAATAGTTTTTCCATAGAAGGCACCAAGTCCTTCATCACTTAGCATTTCTAGTCCACTTTGCTCTTTATTCCTTTTAGACATCAAATTGTCACCAATGGCCTTTAAACATTATCTCATTAAAATTCTTAGAAAGCATCATTTATTCTTAATGATTTCCTACCATTAGCAATTACTATCACTCATCTATAACTTTTATTTCTCATTCACTAGCAGTTCTCCTAAAATCATGGTCTTATCTAATTCTAAATCATAACCTAAATTTTCTTACTTACATGGCCAAGTTACCTATCACCAACGACAACCTTCTCTAAGTTTAACTAGTAGCTTTTTCATGCCTAATGTGATCCAATAATATTTTCAAGAACATTAATCTTTCTTTCAACTCCAATAATCTGTATTTATCATCAAATCCACTTCTACATTACATACTTTTTCTTTTTAACTTCTCTTACCTAATAACCATTCAAACTCTCAAGCTACATTTATTAGCACTTACACCATTTCATAATTACTCTCTTAAGTCTTAAAGTGTTCTAACAACATTATTCATTTTAGTAATATGCCTATTCCTTACTAATCCTTATAACCCTTCACCTAATTCATGACACTTTACATTCCATATCAACCAATAATTATCCAACACTAATTCTAATTACTAACCTACATCCAACAAGAGGTTTCAAGCTCATTTAACAAGGTTAATACATTATTGGACCTATTATGCCTCTTTATCACTTTTACCATCCAAAAGAATTTTAAACCTTAGCATTAATTCCATACTTGTCTACAAGGCATCAAATAAATTCTAGAGCACCATTCAAAGTCCCATAATCACCTCAAAATCATCCTTAAGCCATTTCAAGTCCAAAACAAAAATTTTCCTCTAAATTAAAGTAAGCCATTAATTTAGGATTTTGGCCCTATTACCATTCAAAACCAAATTCACTCATTCCAACATTACCTATTCATTTCAATACATTAATTTAGGCCTCACAATCATTAGAAACCATCCCAAATAATTTAAGTCTCCTAATTGCAATTTATCCACCAATTAAAGTAAGCATCAAGGTTCCAATTTTGCATATAACTTAATTAAAGCATCCACTAAACATAATCCATACATTAAACTCAATTCCAACAATCAATCACAATCTAATTCAAGTGCCTAATCATGTTTCTAACAACACACAAAGTTCCCCAATGGTCTCCTAACCTAGGGTTTGGTTCCACATGCAAAAATTCAATAATTCTAACACTAACAACATTATTTCTAACAACAATTTAACATCAATTTAAGATTTAGAATGGGTTCAAGGGTCTACCCTAATTATGGTCAAACCCTAAAATTCAAGAGTTTGTGAAATTTGGGGAAAATGGTTCCAATGCCTCCTAATGCTTCCAAGGGTCCAACAATGCCTTCTTTTACTTCTAATTTTCGAAAATCTAAAGGGGGACAAGAAAGGATTTTCAGTTTTGGGTTATGGCCATGGAGAAGAAGATGAAAATGTGAAAAATAATGAGAAGGAGAGGAAATAGGTTCCATGACACTTACCAAGTCTCTTTCTTCATAAAACTTCAAAGAAAAACATAACTTTTCCTCCATGGATAGCATGGTTCGGTTTTGGCACATAGAGAAGGAGGAAGAAGATGAATTTTCGGTGGGAAGGGGAAAAAGAATGGCCATTTTCAAATTTGGAGAGAGAAGGAAGAGAGAAAAGTGAAAATTTTCAAGTTCCAAGTATTTATAACATTGCCACTCACTTAAATTTTTTGGACCAAGCCCATTTTTTTTGCACAATTCAACCTTGGGCCTCTAAATTCAGATGTTAGAACAGCCCATATTGCTTGGGACGTCCAGCCCAAGGAGAATAGGAAGAATCATTACGCGTTTTGCTCGAAAACGAAGTGTCTTGGCCGCCCGGGGCCCCTTTTACGTCTAATTAATTACCTATAAATTTTTTCCGGTTTATTTTTGGGTTTAAAATATTTATTTGAGTGTTTTCTAATACTCAATAATTATTTTTGGGTTAGTGAATTTTTGAGGCCCAATTGAGGCCCGTTGCCCGAATCGGTCGTTTCCGACGTTAAACGACGCCGATAAATCCCAAAGAATTCACAATAAATTCCGGGAACGCTCAAATTAATTTTAGCTCATCTTTGGGACATAAATATTCATTCCCAATATTTATCTAATGTTTCCCGGCCCGTTGGGCTCGTCTCTGTATTTTGCTCGTACGTCGTTCGTCAACAGTAATCGTCGTATTAACTCAAGGGGTCCATAATTAATTTTTCTACATGTATAGGGCATCAAATAATTATTTTCTATAATTGTTCTATTTATTCACTCTATTTAATTAATTTTACTTAAAATTTGGGATGTTACGGATACTTATATGCTTAGATTATGAATTTATGATATATTTTATAGGATCTAAAAGGAAGTAAGAGTAAACTATGCTTGGACCTGTTATTGGTATTTTTTAGGGCTATGACAACCTTAAGCACTTGTACTTATGCAATAGCTACTGATTTTGGATTGTTATTTTGTTTTATGATATGGATTTTAGCTTATTTTAAAGTTCATTGATGAAACATCAACTTATAAACATGTTTATGCATTGAATTTTATCTATTATATTGAGTTTTAATTTTGATCGTGTATCTTACGATACATTTTAAGATTTGATTCACAATTCAAAAATTAGGGTCTTCCGATAACAATTCGAATCTCGATTTGACTACCCTAGTGTTAAACTTTTGATTAAGACAAAATTGATGTTGACTAGTCACTTTGTGATATGAAAGACCTAGGTGATGCCTCTATTGTTTTAGGCATACAAATCTATCATGATAAGTCATATGGTATTCTTGGATTGTCTTAGATAGGGTATTTTGACAAAGTTCTCAAATGGTTTAACATGTATTCTTGCTCCCTGTGTGTTGCATTTGCTCAAAAGGATGATAAGCTTTCTAAAGCTCAATGTCCTTAAACTGATGATGAAAAAATTGAAATGGAGAAAGTTCTATATGCTTTCATTATTGGTAGTTTGATGTATGCTCAAGTTTGCACTCGTTCCGATATAGCTTTTGCTATTAATGCTTTGGGAATATACTTGAGCGATCCAGGTTTGTCTCATTGGAAAGTCATGAAAAAATGTCATGAGATATTTGGAGGGCACTAAAAATCACATGTTGACCCATAAGAAGTCTGATCAACTTCAGGTCATTGATTATTTGGATTCTGATTTATAGGTTATCCTAATGATCAAAAGTCTACATCTGGCCTTATCTTTATGATGGCAAAAGGAGCTATTTCTTAGAAGAGTGTAAAACAAACTCTCATACCTACTTCTACCATAGAGGAAAAATATATTGCTTGTTCTGAAGCTACTTGTCAAGCTATGTGACTGAAAAACTTGATTTCTAAACTTCTAAGAGGCTGTTTGGTTGCCTCTTTGCACGGAGAAAGTTTTGTTGAGTTGGGGGAGTTTTTTGATCCTATGGGTCAACAGAGTTTTGATTATCTCGAACAATGTGAAGAATTAATATCAACCATTAAATTTTTCACTTTAACCCAACTCCGTTTCCCCAACTGCAAACCAAACATACGCTAAGTCGTTGAAAGCATATTTAGTCCCGTTACACTATTGTGATAATTTTGTTGTACACTTCTTATAAAAACACAACAACTCTTCTCATTAAAGCATTTTCACCTAAAATATTTGTTTGTTAGATAGAAAGTTTCATATTAAAATTATGCACATTGCTACTGAGAAAATGCTAGTTGATCCTTTAACATAAGGCTTATATGTTGGAGTCTTCAAAACTCATGTAACCCATATGAGTGTAGTTGAGTCTTTTGATGCGCTGGGTTAGTGAAAGTCTATTTTATTCTTTTGTTATTCTGACCATTATAAAATATGTTTGAGACAACTTCACTTTATTGTCATATTTTTTATAACATTTTGGAAGCTTAGGTTATATTTTTATTGCATATTTTTCTTTAATAAATGATATGTGTAACACCCTCGGTTAACTAAGACAATTTCTTCCACTAGATCATTCTACTTAACTGAGAGGTTATAGATTTTAGAAAAATATGAAAGGTTTTTTTATACAACATAAATACTTAGTGGAATTGAAACATAACAGATATATATATATATACACACACATCTCTGTAAACATACATCGCATAATCATATCAGATCTATACATACCAAAACTCAGGGGCACGTAGGCACTGATACAAATATATACATCAGGATAAGAAAGAAAAGAGACAACAACCTCCCTAGTCATCATCGCTCAGTGAAGAGTCTAGTCTGTCTGCTCTGAATGTGGGTTGAGATGCTGCAAACAGAGTGGAGAAATCCAAAGGCGTTGAGCTGGCCGAGGGCTGATAACTAGAAGGTGGAGTGTGGAGAAATCCGCTCGAATTGGCTGACATAAGCATCGAATGCCTCCCCGAGTAAGTCTTTAGACTCAGCCGACATCTCCATAACACCTTCTGTACCTCCGTACGTGAAGGTCTGGTAGACATACCATAGGAACCTCTAGAGTGATCCCACTGTCATCTCTATACTAATCTCTCCATCGGGGCCCGTACTCAAATTCTTGGTGGAACAGGGTCCTCCATCATCCTTAACTTGGGAATATACATGTTCACCAGCTTCGTTGGAACCACCTGATCTGGTAGTGGGAGAAGAATAGCTGAGTCTGTGCTCATGTTCATGGGCTTAGCCGGAACCATCTGGTCTACTAGTGTTAAAGTGGCCTCAATACTCAAGAGGGGGGGGGTGAATTGAGTTTTTAAAATTTTCTTTGAAATGCCTTTGAACGTAGTCCTTTTATCACAAGTTTAGAGTTTAAGCAAGAGAAGGAAAGTTTAGTGCAAGAGTCAATGCAAATCAAGTAGTAAATATTACAGAAGCAATTTATCTTGCACTTGGTGTGCAACACTTTAGAACAACTAGTTCAAGCAAGCTCAAGTAAGTAAATCACAATCAATCAACAACAAACCAATTAAATGCAATGTATAAATGTCAAAGAGTAAGGGAGAAGAGCTTGCAAACCAATTTAACGAGTTCCACCACCCCGGTGTACGTCTCACCTTCAAGCAACCCACTTGAAGGATTTCCACCATTGAGAATTTGAGATTACAAGCTTTGAGCAATTGCAACTTCCTAGTGTCCCACACTCAATAACTCAATCCTCACAAGCAAAGGGTAACCCACCCAATCTCACAATCTCTCAATAACCCAAAGGTTGAACCCCAACCTTTGTGACCACTCAACCTAGAGTGAAAACCTTGGTGTTTGGTGATGATGTTTACAAGATATATACTCTCAATAGAGTGAATAGGAAATTGAAAGCTCACACAATTTCTAACTCTCAACAAGAGAGGATATACAAATTCTAGCTCAAAGATTTCAGAATATACAAGGAAATAAACTCACTAATCACAAAGGCAAATAAAGATTGATTGCTTCTTGTTCCTTCTTATTGTTGTGCTTGAGTTTGGCATGCATTTATAGAGCGTTGATTGAGCTTGGTGGAGTTCCTAGCCGTTGCAGATCATGGGTACCTTCCCCAAATTCTGGCACTATCGTAATCGATTACGCCTCGAGTTGTAATCGATTACACTTTGAAATATTCAGTGTTTTTCGTTCTATAATCGATTAGCATATACCTTGTAATCGATTAGCTGTAACTCAGAACCTTGGTAATCGATTATGTCTTGCCTTGTAATCGATTAGTGATGGCACCTGATGCATTTAATTTGGTTATACAGCTTGGTAATCGATTATGCCTTGTGTCTAATCGATTAGTGTAAAAATAGTAGCCCTGTAATCGATTATCTGATATGTTGTAATCGATTAGGTGTTTTCCAGAAGCCTTATAATCGATTGTTTTAAGTTCTACAATCGATTAGCATAGGTACCTGATTCATTTAAATCAATTTTTCATCTTGGTAATCGATTAGGGTTTAGGGTGTAATCGATTAGTTGACAAACAGAATCCTTGTAATCGACTAGACTTGTATGTGTAATCGATTATATGGCAAAACAGAAGCTATCTAATCGATTAGATCTGCCTTCCTAATCGATTAGCCTGCGTGTTTTTACAGGTCTGATGTTGTTTCTTGTTTCTCCAAGAGTTTCTTCAAGAGTCCTTTGTCATTATCAAAATCTTTGAACCTGAAAACATATTCAAACACATTCTCCCCCTTTTTGATGATGACAAACAATGTTCATCTCTTGATGGTTGTTAGTTCAAAAATAAACTTATCTCCAATCATTATCTGCAAAAACATGTTTAATTCAAATTCTGCACAATGTTATCTGATAAGTGCTTTATAACACAATAAAATAGATCTAGTTTGCTTAGAATTTTAATCATTATCCACTGTATTTCCTTTATTTATTATGATTTTTGCTTTCTTTCCACTCTATTCTACTTGGGTATGTTATTTTGCAGGAATTAAGGTAATAAAGGGTCAAAAACAAGAGAAAAACGACCATAAAATGATAAAGAAACAAGAAGAACAAGCCCAAAGTGGAAAAAACTCTCTTTTTATGCTGAATTCTGACTCAGAATGCTGAATTCCGACTCAGAATGTTAAAATCCGACTCAAAATGACCAAATCCGAGTGGGATGACTGAGAAAGGACCAAATCCGAGTGGAATTACTTAGAATGGAGCAAATCTGAGTGGAATACTTCACTGTTGGATTAAAATCCGAGTGGAAAGTTCCCTGTCTTAGACATTCCGAGTGATAAATGGCTGACTCTGTTGGAGGTTCAATGCTAAAAAGGAATAAGTCTCGGTTGGAGGTGATTCCGAGTGGAAGCTGTCCGAATGCAACCATTCCAAGTGAAAAAAGGGACTGACCTTCAATATAAACTGCCCAAAGCTAATTCCGAGTGAAGGGATGCTGACTGAAGCAGATCTGACCAGGGAACAAGAACTTTTTTGGGCAAAAAGCTATTCCGAGTGAGTTGATTCCGAGTAGAAGAGGCCACTGAATGAATGTGTTGAATAAGGAGGAACCCAAGTGGTTTCATTCGGAGAAAATGTCATTCTTAAGCGGAACAAAGCATTTCCGAGTAGTGTCTTAGCAAGCAAGGAAAAATCCGACCGGAAATGAATCACACTCGGGCAGACTCTCAAGTTTTACACTGGGACCGAGTGAGAAGTCTCCAAGGAAGACATCTGAGTGAGTTGGGGCAGAAAGCTGAATTTCCGAGCAAAGCAAGGCTCGGACATGAAAAGAATTCTATCAGCCAGATTCCAGTCTTTCAAGTCCAAATTTTTGAGTAAAAGGTATATCTGAGTGAGTTGATTGACGACTGAAGTCAATTCCGAGTGGAAATCAACTCGGACTTCCGAGTGAAGATGTGATTTTATCATTTGAATGAGTAAAGGAAGGTGTCTGAGTGAATTCCTGAGAAATCCGAGCAAGATCTCTCCGAGTGGTTCAATTCCAGAGACATAGCTGAGAGAAACAGTGAAAGAAGACTTCCCAATCCTGAGTGAGCCACTTTCCAGTCGGTTCTGAGCCACCTTTTAATCAGTTCCGAGTGAATCACTTTTCACTCGGTTCCGATTCACTCTTCAATCGGTTCCGAAGAAATAAAGCAATCGGAGTTGCTTTGCTCGTCTCCTCACAGCAACTAAACACTGTCCGACTTCACAGCAACTCAAATACCGACCGGTTTTCTTCCAAACACCGACCCCTCAACTCGACACCGAGCAAAGATTTCACTCGGTCTTCTCTTCAAAATGCACCTTTTTCCAGTCGGTTTTGTGCACAAAACGCATTTTTCCACTCAGATTCTGGAGAGAAGGTGAAATCCGACCCACATTCCTTCTCTTCTATCCGCTGTCCCTTTCCTCTCCATCAATTCCACATCGTCCAGCCCACAACGTCCAGTCTCTTCACCACCAACACACACCGACTCTCCATCAACACTCTCTTCTCCACACCGTCCCAAACCAACACCGTCCAGCAATACTCCTCTCCACACCGTCCAGATCTCCATCCAACAGCAAGCCACAAAACCGACCAACACCTTCCAGCAAGCTGTCACTCGGTCTTGGGGATAAACAACAAGCTTTCACTCGGTTTTGTGGAAAAACAACACTTTTTCACTCAGAATTTCTCCACCTGCACCAATCATCACTAAATCCAAGCACTGAATTATTGGAAATATTAAAATATGCAAATTGGAAACAAGTTGGCATAGCTGGAACTCACATGCACCGAAAGTTTCTTCCACTTGCAATTTTAACGCGTTTTCTTAGCTGGATTCATTCATCCATTCGCCTATAAAAGGGAGAGCACCACAGCATCAAGAAGCATCACTTGAAATCAATTTCCATAAGCATTACTTCAATTCAATTCCTTTTCTTTCTTTTCTCTCTTTCGTTTTCTTTCTTTTTACGTTCCTTCTTTTCTTTTTTCTTTTTTCTTTATTTCTTTCTTCGTTCTTTTTCGTTCTTTTTCGTTTTGTTTCTCTTTTCTTTTTCTTTATTTTATTTTAAGAGTTGTGAATTGTAAAAGTGAGTATTTAAATTTGTAATTGGTGGAGGAATATTGCAACAAGGAAATACAGTGGTAAATTATTCTGAGCTTTTGGAGAAACCCGTAAGTCCTTATTTTTACCATGTCTTGTATGTTTTATTTTTCCATTATTTATATGAATTTGAATTATTTCATGAGTAGCTAAATTAATTATCTTGGGATAAAGGGGGTATGATAATATTTTATATTAATGTTATTTTGACTTGGAATTAAATAAATTTCTGTTTTTCATTTAGTTCAATTATGTTCAATGCTTTTAGTGATTCCTAACAAGAACCTAAATGATAAAACTGTATACTTGCGGGTATATTAGTAAGTTTAGGTAATAAATAGAATCGAGAGATTTATTTTTACCGGAAAGCTTTGAACTAAACCTAAGATTTTTGAGATGCTTTTTGTGACCTCGGTAAAACCGTGAAAGTAATCAAAATTCTTTTGAGGAAATAAAAGGGATTTTCATAAAACGATAATGGGCCTTTCTAAGGATTAAGCAGCGCTTTCCATAGGTTAGGTACATTAATAGGATTCCGAGAGGAACATATTAATTAGCTTTTGGAAAATTCGCCTTGGAAAACTTAATTCGATTCTTATTTATGAAAAGTTAAAATTCATTAACATAAAATAGAGTCTTAATCCCCCGAAATCCTAAGATACTCTCAACTCTGATTTTTTTTAAGTATCAAGTAAATTTTGTTTCTAAATTTAGATTTTTAAATCTTGTTTTATTTTACAAAAACCTTAAAAATCAATTGTGTGGATAATTAAATTTCAATATGCTGGTACTTTGAACACAGTCCCTGTGGAGAACGATAATCTTTTATATTACACGACATAACCCGTGCGCTTGCGGGCCCTGTCATTATCTCTAACAGGTTATCTCTTGATTTAAAAAATATCTCCCCCTATCTAAAAAAAGTTATGCCATAAAGATAATTATCTAATTCACTTGTTAATCACTTGTTATTATCAATCAGTTTTTAGCACTTGTTAATATTAGCAAACAGATTAGATGAACTCAAATATTTCTCCCCCTTTGTAATCATAAAAAAAAATAGTAAAGCAGTAGAGAGATATAATGAAACAAAAACTTTTATTCATAGAAACGGGAAATTACATAATGGAAATTTGTAGAATTAAAAAAAATAGAATGAAAAACAACTCAAACAAAGCACAATAAAACGGATCTAATTATCTGGATGGAAAAAGCGGAGCTCAGAAATTTGGTTAGACAGCTCGTTGTAACGTTGTTGCATAATTTCAAAATGTTGCTGCTCAGTCATTTGGAACTCTTGAAGAGAGTTCTCAATTCTGTCGAACCGATGGTCAAGGTGTGCATAAAAGGAGGCAAAGGGGTCAACAGGGGCGGACGGTTCAGCTTGAGTTGCAGGAGAAGAAGGGGCAGGTTCATCAGCAGGAGCTTCAAAAGGAATATTGGCATTAATACCTTCCATTTTTGAGTGCCAAGCTCCATTCACATAGATTATGCCCATCTTTGTGAGATGATGGGTGCCAATGCAAGCTTTGGGAGGCACCTTCTCCGATAATTCTCCAGCTAAGTCAACTCCAAAAGCCTTGAAGATTTTGGTGAGCAGGATGGCGTAGGGGAGCTTTTGCTGGTCTTTTGCATGGAGCATGTGCAACTTTAGTATTTGAACCCAATTAATTTTTTTTTGGTTGTGCATGGCCCATATTAAGAGAACATTGTCCTCCTCAACCAGAGCGTAGTTCCCACCACAAGGAACTAACATATTTACCAAAAAGAAGTGAAGGAGACGGTTGTTCATGGTCAAGTGGCCTACCAGTTTATGGTTTCTCCTTGGCCGAGCAGCCTTCCATAGCGATTGTCGAGCAGTAATGGCATTGAAATCCCATTCGTCCTCGGGATCTCCTCCAACGAACTCAGCATCATTGAGCGAAAGTAGAGTGATTTTCACCAGTTGGGCATTTGTGATCCTAAGGGTCACATTCTTGACCTTTGATTCAAGAAACCCATCCACAAGCCTAAGGTTGCAATAGAACACCCTTATGAGCTCATGATAATAGAATTCTTCCTTAAGGGTGAGGAAGGGGAAGAGGTTATAGTGGTGGAGGCTTTGGGTAAAGGTGAGGTTGTGGTGGTCAAATATTTCAGCATTGATGAAGTGGGGAGAGATGATATCTTTTTCAGAGAAGTTTTTGATGAAGTTTTGAAGGTCTCTAGAAGATGAGAAAAATCTTGAAAAATTAAGAGGGTTGTTGGTTTGGGCCATTGAAGACCTTGCCTGCTTAATAGTGCGTGAGGAAGACATGGCAAAAATGCAGAAGGAGAAGAGAATGAGAGATTTGAAGGGAGAGCTCTTAAAGCTTAGGAGAGTGGAAGAAGAGGTAGTGTGAGATGAGAGAGTGAGGGAAGGTGAATTTATAGGGAAAAGCAGGGTTTAGAATGGAGAGAAAGGAGTTAATGAGGAGTGCATTGATTGGGCCAATGATTTGCCTCGAAAATATGCACTTTGACTGCTCCAGTTTTGACGCTAATCAATTAGGCAGCAGAGGCGAATCGATTAGGACGCGGTTTCAGAGGAAGTTGGAACATTTTTCACATAGAGTAATCGATTAGGGCACATGGGTAATCGATAATGTTAAAAACAGAATCTTTACAATCGATTAGGAGAGGATGGTAATCGATTATTAGGAAGTTGAAATGTTGGTAATCGATTATCTAGAGGATCTAATCGATTGGGCATGGAACAGAAGCTTCGTAATCGATTATCTAGTAAGGGGTAATCGATTACTATGAAACAGAGGCTTAGTAATCGATTACGTGTCTCTTTGTAATCGATTAGATAGTTCAAAAATGCACAGATTTTGCAGATTTCATACAAGAATGCTGGAGAGTTAATGAATCATACCACAATTGATTACAAACTCATTAAACATGCTGTAGGACAAGGAATTATCAAAATTACTCTTTTATTCAAACACAATTGAACATATCTAGTATTCCTAATTCTCTTCTAATGTATATGAATTGTTCTTTTGCCAAGGGTTTTGTGAAGATATCCGTTAACTGCTTGGAAGTTTCAACATGTTCAAGCATGCAATTACCTTTCAATACATGATCTCTAATAAAATGATGTCGTATCTCTATACGTTTGGTCCTTGAATGCATGACAAGATTCCTTGAAATATTAATGGCACTAGTATTATCACATCTAAGAGGCACATGGTCTAATGTAACACCAAAGTCAAGAAGTTGTTGCCTCATCCAAAGGATTTGAGCACAACAACTTCCAGCTGCATCATATTCTGCCTCAGCTGTAGATAAAGCAACACTTACTTGTTTCTTGCTATGCCAAGAAACAAGAGAGCTACCAAGCAAGTGACATGTTCTACTAGTGCTTTTCCTATCAAGTTTACATCCAGTGAAATCAGCATCAGAATATCCTATGAGAGTACATTCAACATCTTTAGGATACCGAAGACCTACATTTAGAGTGCCAACAAGGTATTTCATTATATGTTTTACAGCCGTAAGGTGAGATTCTTTTGGACATGCTTGGTATCTAGCACACATGCAAACTACAAACATTATATCCGGTCTACTTGCAGTAAGATAGAGTAAAGACCCAATCATACCTCGATATTTTATGATTTCCACGTCTTTACCTCTTTCATCTTTGTCCAAATAGCATGAAGTGCCCATAGGTGTGGCAATATTATTTGCCTTATCCATGTTAAATTTCCTAAGCAACTCCTTGCAATATTTTGATTGACTAATGAAAGTACCTTCTTTTGTTTGCTTAATTTGTAGTCCTAGGAAGAATGTTATTTCTCCCATCATGGACATCTCAAATTCATCCTGCATTAGCTTCGCAAACTCTTTGCACAAAGATTCATTAGTAGCACCAAAAATGATATCATCAACATATACTTGAATCAGTAGTATATCATTCTTTTTGTGCTTAATGAATAATGTTGTGTCAACCTTTCCTCTTTCAAAATTGTTTTCTAAAAGAAATTTACTTAATCTTTCATACCAAGCTCTTGAGCTTGTTTTAAACCATATAAAGCTTTCTTTAGTTTGAAAACATGATTTGGAAATTGGTAGTTTTCAAAACCTGGAGGTTGATCAACATATACTTCTTCTTGAATGTATCCATTCAAGAAAGCACTTTTGACATCCATTTGGTACAATTTGAAATCCTTACAACATGCAAAGGCTAACAATAATCTAATGGATTCTAACTTAGCTACGGGAGCATACGTTTCTTCATAATCAATGCCTTCTTCTTGATTATAACCTTTAGCTACTAGCCTAGCTTTGTTTCTAGTTATAATGCCATTTTCATCTAATTTATTCCTAAAAACCCATTTTGTTCCTATTATTTGGTGATCATTGGGTCTTGGCACTAGTTCCCAAACTTCATTTCTTTCAAATTGATTCAATTCCTCTTGCATAGCCAACATCCAATGTTCATCAATAATAGCTTCATCAATATTTTTGGGTTCTATTTGTGATACAAATGCTAAATGATTACATGCATTTCTAATAGCGTTTCGAGTACTTACACCTTTCGTCATTTCACCTATGACTTTGTCTAAGGGATGATCCTTCAAAGTGATGCATTGTTGTGGTTCTACATGTTGTGTTGTACCTCCTTCATTGTTGACTCCTTCTTTTTCATCCAAGCTCATTTCTTGGAATGTACCTATAAGATCATCAACATCTTCCTTTCTCGGGGAGTTATGGCTATTCTCATCAAATTTCACATGAATAGACTCCTCAATGGTATTTGTTTATTTGTTAAAGATTCAATAAGATTTACTAGATGATGAATATCCTAGAAAGATTGCCTCATCAGATTTTGCATCAAACTTTCCTAGTTTATCCTTTCCATTGTTGAGCACAAAACATTTGCATCTGAAAATATGAAAATAAGAAATATTGGGTTTTCTTCCCTTGTAAAGTTCATAGGGGGTTTTCTTTAGAATAGGCCTTATTAAACATGTATTCATAACATGACAAGCGGTATTTACCGCATCGGCCCAAAAATGTTTTGTAATGTTATTTTCATTTAACATGGTTCTTGCAAGCTCCACTAAAGATATATTTTTCCTTTCAACTACTCTATTTTGTTTTGGAGTTCTAGGAGCTGAAAAATTGTGATTGATACCATGTTTTTCGCAAAACTTTTCAAAGGATTGATTTTCAAATTCTCCCCCATGATTGGTTCTTATGGATGCAATTTTTGAATTTTGCTCATTTTGGATAATCTTGGCTAGTTTCTTGAATGCATGATATGCTTCATTTTTATGAGCAAGAAACAAGGTCCATGTATATCTTGAATAATCATCTACAATCACTAGACCATAGTAATTACCACCAAAGCTTTTGATTTTGGAAGGTCCAAATAGATCCATGTGCAAAAGTTGTAAAGGCCTTTGAGTGGAAACAATGTTTTTAGCTTGAAAGGATGCCTTTACTTGTTTTCCCTTTTGACATGCATCACAAAATTTATTTTCAAATTTAAGCTTTGGTAAACCAATTACTAATTCCTTAGAAACAAGTTTGATCAAATGGTCTACATGTATATGAGCTATTCTTCTATGCCACAACCAAGTTTCATCCTCTCTAGTCATGAAACATTGCACATCATTTGAGGACAAACTATCAATATCAATCATGTAAATGTTATCGTTTCTTTGACCAACAAATTTAACCTCTTTGTTTAGCTTATTTTCAATTATACAACAATTTGATTCAAACAAAACTCTGTATTCTTTATCACATAATTGGCTAATGCTAAGCAAGTTATGTTTGAGTCCTTCAACATATAATACATCACTAATGGAGGTAGAAGAGTTTTTACCGATATTTCTGATACCAAGTATTTTTCCTTTGGTATTATCTCCATAGGTGATGCTTCCTTTCTTTTTGTGAGTAAATGATGTGAACTTGCTTATGTCTCCCGTCATATACTTTGAACACCCGCTATCCAAATACCACTGGGTGTTGCTTGCCTTGAAGCATACCTACAAAACAAAATTAGTTTAGAGAACTAGGTACCTATTTTATGTTGGGTTCTTTTAGGTTAGCTTGTGGTAATGTCCCTTTGGGAACCCACACCTTTCTTATCACTTTTGGTCCAAGTTTTCTAACATAGCAATTTAGAGCATTATGTCCTTTGACACCATAATGATTACATTTAGAAAATGGTGATGATGATTTTCTAGGTGGTATAAAGACGTTTTCGTAATGCTTTTCTTTCTTGATAGTGTTATATCCTAATCCCATTTTGTCAAACATGCATCTTTGACTTCCAAGTAATACATTTAGATTATCTCTACCATTAGTAAACCTCACTAAGGTTTTGTTTAAGTCTAGGACTTTCTTTTCTAGGTCAACACATTTCTTGAAGTATTCACATGATCTTGAGCAAGTTTGTTTTTCAACAATTTTCTTTTTCAAAGACTCATTTTCTTTTACTTGCTCAAGTAGATGTGTTTCTAGAGTTTCTATTGTTTTTCTAGACAATTTATATTTACTAGAAAGCTTAACAAATTTGTCATACAATTCATCAAAAGCATCATGCAATTCTTCTTTATCTAAGTCATGGAGACTTACCTCATCTTCCTCTTCAAAGTGGTTGGCCATTAAGCAAAGATTTGCCTCTTCATTGTCTGAATCATCGGAGCTACTTACATCATTTTCGTCCCAAGCAATGTAAGCTCTTCTTCCTCCTTTTCTCTCTTTGCTTTTCTTCTTAAGGTGTGGGCAACCAGCTTTGAAGTGCCCTTCCTTGCCACATTCAAAACAATTGGGTGAGGAAGTATTTTCTTTTGTGATAGGTTTCTTACCTTGAGTTTTGGAGCTCCTTTGGAAGCGTTTGCTTCTCATGAATTTCCCGAAGCGTTTCACAAAGAGTTCAAACTCTTCTTCTTCATCGAGTTCACTTCCGGATTCTTCTTCATTTATGGAGGTGGCCTTGAGAGCTAGACCTTTCCTCTTAGAAGATTTTTCTTCCTCTTCTGCCATCTTTAATTCTTTCAGCTCTTGTTCTTGTTCTTGCAACTTACCAAATAGTGTGGCAAGAGACATTTCATTAATGCTAGGAGATTGTTTGATGGCGGTGACTAGTGGTTGCCATTCCCTATTAAGACTTTTCAACACTTTGTGAATGAGCTCTTTGTTAGTGTATGTCTTTCCAAGGGTAATAAGTTGATTAATAATGATAATGAACCTTTTTTGCATATCAACAATTGATTCACCAGGGTTTAATCTAAAGCACTCATATTAACTAGTTAATGTGCTGATCTTAGAGTCTTTAACATCATTAGTACCTTCATGGGTTACTTGTAAAGTATCCCACATCTCCTTGGCGAACTTACATGTGATTATTCGAAAAAATTCATCTGGTCCTAATGCAAGAGTAATAAGATTTTTAGCCCTGTAATTATACTCTACCTTTTTCTCTTTGTCACTCATCCAATCGTCCATTGGTTTTTCAATATTTTTTCCATTAACAGTGTGCATGGGAATAAAGGGACCATTTTCAATGGCATTCCAAACTCTTAAATCAATAGATTGAATAAAAAATTTCATTCTCTCTTTCCAAAAGGTATACCCCTCACCATTGAAAGCGAGAGGTCTATTTGTAGCACCACCCTCAGGGAAAAAATTTAAAGAAGTTGAGGCCATTTTTCTCTTGAAGCTGTTAAGCTTGATCTACAAGAGTCAAGCTCTGATACCACTTGTTATTCAAGTGGCCTCAATACTCAAGAGGGGGGGGGGGGTGAATTGAGTTTTTAAAATTTTGCTTGAAATGCCTTTGAACTTAGTCCTTTTATCACAAGTTTAGAGTTTAAGCAAGAGAAGGCAAGTTTAGTGCAAGAGTCAATGCAAATCAAGTAGTAAGCAATTTATCGAGCACTTGGTGTGCAACACTTTAGAACAACTAGTTCAAGCAAGCTCAAGTAAGTAAATCACAATCAATCAACAAAAAACCAATTAAATGCAATGTATGAATGTAAAACAGTAAGGGAGAAGAGCTTGCAAACCAATTTAACGAGTTCCACCACCCCGGTGTACGTCTCGCCTTCAAGCGACCCACTTGAAGGATTTCCACTATTGAGAATTTGAGATTACAAGCTTTGAGCAATTGCAACTTCCTAGTGTCCCACACTCAAGAACTCAATCCTCACAAGCAAATGGTAACCCACTCAATCTCACAATCTCTCAATAACCCAAAGGTTGAACCCCAACCTTTGTGACCACTCAACCTAGAGTGAAAACCTTGGTGTTTGGTGATGATGTTTACAAGATATATACTCTCAATAGAGTGAATAGGCAATTGAAAGCTCACACAATTTCTAACTCTCAACAAGAGAGGATATACAGATTCTGGCTCAAAGATTTCAGAATATACAAGGAAATAAACTCACTAATCACAAAGGCAACTAAAGATTGATTGCTTCTTGTTCCTTCTTATTGTTGTGCTTGAGTTTGGCATGCATTTATAGAGCCTTGATTGAGCTTGGTGGAGTTCCTAGCCGTTGCAGACCATGGGTACCTGAGATGTATGGAGAAATGAGCTGGTTTCCACAAAAAAAAACACTTTCCCCAAATTCTGGCACTATCATAATCGATTACGCCTCGAGCTGTAATCGATTACACTTTGAAATCTTTAGTGTTTTTTGTTCTGTAATCGATTAGCATATACCTTGTAATCGATTAGCTGTAACTCAGAACCTTGGTAATCGATTATGTCTTGCCTTGTAATCGATTAGTGATGGCACCTGATGCATTTAATTTAGTTACGTAGCTTGGTAATCGATTATGCCTTGTGTCTAATCGATTAGTGTAAAAATAGTAGCCCTGTAATCGATTATCTGATATGCTGTAATCGATTAGGTGTTTTCCAGAAGCCTTGTAATCGATTGTTTTAAGTTCTGCAATCGATTAGCATAAGTACCTGATTCATTTAAATCAATTTTTCATCTTGGTAATCGATTAGGGTTTAGGGTGTAATCGATTAGTTGACAAATAGAATCCTTGTAATCGATTAGCCTTGTATGTGTAGGCAAAATAGAAGCTATCTAATCGATTAGATCTGCCTTCCTAATCGATTAGCCTATGTGTTTTTACAGGTCTGATGTTGTTTCTTATTTCTCCAAGAGTTTCTTCAAGAGTCCTTTGTCATTATCAAAATCTTTGAACCTGAAAATATATTCAAACACAACTAGTACTAGAATGATAGTTGGATTGGTCTTCGTGACATCTACCAGGTTTGACCTGGGGTCCTCTAGTGGGTACTCATTTGTATCTTCATTCTCCTCCTCATCACTGTCTCCTCCTGGTGATAAGGGTACGTACTCTGGAGTTGGGGATCTTGGTGGGTGTTGAAGTGGCTCAAGTAGTGGGTAGGGTCCTAGGAAATCCTCGTCCATCGCTGACGGTCCTTCGGCGGGCTCCTTTAGCTCATCAGTATTCACTAGGAAAGACAGGTCTTCATATCGTTGAATAATGCTCTCTATGACCTCTACATCCTTCTCAAAAGGATGTTCAATCTCTCGTTGTAAACCCGCATCCTGGGGCTACTCCCCGGGGACTTCCTTCGGAGCTTCTGGAATGACCGATAACCTACTCAGACCAGGACCACCTTCTGCTAAAATCTTCACTCATCTCGCCTGGTGTGTGAACGTAGTCTATCGGAGGCCTAACAGAAAGTCTGTAAGGGAGCTCTCTCTTCCATATAATCAGAGGGTTGTCATTCTGACATCCTCCCACATAATCGAAATAGGTACTCACATAATCGTTGCTCATTTCAGGGTCCGTAGTTCCTCTAAGTTATCTGTCATCACTTAGTCCTGCCTAACGTTTCCCTTTCTCTTTCTTTTTCTCTTTATCCTCTAATCTAATAATTGTGAAATAATTCATATATCAAATATCAATCACAATCACATACAATTTCATCATTGCCATGTAATATAATGCATGGGTTCCATTACTTTCAGTTAATCTTTTTCATTATTTGCCATAATTCATGTGGGCCCAATTCCATCTCATCAATCATCACACTCATCATCATCATCATCAAAATCTGTCCTGTTCAAGCTGTTCCTGAACACAACGTTTCTGTACTAAAGCGACCGGAGCCCAATAATCCCTTCAAGGGATAATCATAACGCATATATCTAAACACCTCACCACCATTCATGGCCAACAATGATCGTGGCTTGGTTCTCAACGGTCATAGATTACTATCCGGGGTCGAAGTACACCAGGATCAGATAGGTTTCACTCGGTTCTCAGGGCACTACTGCTGAGCCATTAGGTGTCCCCTTCCCAGTGTACTCCCAAGATCCAACTCAGAGGATCTGGCACTTGTATCTCCAGCATACCCCTCGTTGTGTGCTCTAGTTTCCACACAATCAAATGCACATGATGCATGTATCCTACCTTTTCTTATTTATTATAATCATCATCGGTAGAGTCCCTTTAATGATCCATTTTCATTCTTAACACTGGTTACCTTCGTTCTATTACTGTCTATTTGTAAGGGAGGGCATTTTACTAGGTTATTTAGGGTATTGGTTTTTATTATAGGGTAACTCTTTGGAGGGTCTGCCTATTTGGTTTATAAGAATATACTAAATTTCCATAAATTTATATCTTATTCTCATCATTCGGTAATTAAGAATGAAAATAACCAAGCGTTAATCATTCATATCCATTGGGTACTTTTCATCATCTCATCATACCATCATATCCATTCGTATCACAATGCTCCTCATTGTATTAGGACTCTCTATCGTGACTCATACCCTTTTTTATCAATCTTATATACATATATATATATATATATATATATTACAAGCTTAGCAATGCATCATACCAAATTCATTTACTTTCATCATATATCTCATCATGCTCATTTACTTATCACACTTATAATTCCATAAAGACATGTATATCACGACCAATAGGTAATTCACATAAGTCATTCAAAGCACACTTATTTCAGTCAAATAGTTCATTCATTAAACATATACGAATTAATCTATCTAGTCAATTCTATGTCGTATTTGAATCATATTTATTTTATTAAGACTGATTAAAAGGTATTATTATTCATTATATATATAAATATTCCCTTCTTGTTTTATAATTACTAATCTTGAACACTAATGAGTTCTTTTATGATATAATTATAAGGGATATGTAGTAGTCGTAAATGTTTAATCATAAAAGTGCAATCATTTACATAGGGTACATATATATATAAGTTATGCGTATACATGTTAAATACCTGTGTCTTGTTATCACTACCTTTAATTACCATTCCTATTAACTAGGTATGCATCCTTGTTGGTTTGAATGTGTCTAAATTTCACTAAGTCGTCCATAAATTAATTATCATTTTAAACTTGTCAATTATTTCTATCCAGTCCATTCTTATTCTTATTCTTACTCAACTCATGCCTAGTTGGATATACCTTAACTACCGTTTTTAAACCTTCCTTTTTATCAATTGTCATCATTACTTCTAGAATTCTTTTTTACAGATCTCTTTACTAACTTAATATGGTTTAATTATTATTTTAAAGGATTGATTTACATACTTCACTTAAATACACTAGAATGTCTAATACCTTGCCAAGTTTATTTAGTTTTAACTATTTCTATCTTAGTTAATTACTATACATATATATTTTAATACCTTAATTATTGACTATATAGACTTTCTCCTAATCACTTTCTTCTAAAATTTTTAATCATCCTACTTGCTTCTAGATTCCTTTAATACACTTAGTCATTGATGAAGGTTCGTGGCAAGTTTTCCACTAAAAAATAGAGTGTCCTTCCACTGGGGGTGGTTGATTCAGTAAATCTTTTTTGAACTATTTTGGTAGGAAATGAATATGAACATCATGTGAAATAAACAAACTAGGAGATGTACAAGTAAACACATGTAAATATATGAAAGCTATAATGGTTCAAGTGGAAAAAGATAATAAAAGACTGAAATTGGATTTCATCTATCTCACCCTTCGATACACTATATATACTTATTTAAATGATTTTTGAACTATTGTATTTTACGTCACAATCAAAGTCATTCGTATCAATTCCTCGACTACAAAATCCATAAGAATATTTCCAAACCGCCGATCCCTCGATCACTTTGAAAACATTCCAGCATTAAGATCGATTGTTTCGATGTTCGTTTTGTTGATTATTATTCCTAATAATCACCACAATAAGCATTCCATTTAGATCCATTTTCTAAGATCATTTTACAATAATCTGAGAAAACTAAAATCAAGAAACTATTGATAAGATAGATCCAAGCATTAAACATAAAATGATGGTAGCCATTACAACCAAACAAAGTGATAAAATGATGAAAAGATAAAGAGAACAAATAAGCCCTATGGTCTTCAATAGAGGACGAGGAAGGAAAGACGTTGCGTGTGCCAAGCTCTCTAAAAAACTCTAAGTTTTCCTATTTATCCCAGTCAACTCACTCAAGCGAGTGAGGATTCTTCACCTTGAAGAAAGCTTTGACAAATAACGTTTCCCTCGATAACTCATTTGACCGAATGAGTTGCTCAAGCGAGTCCATAATTACTCTAATCCCCTATTTTGCATTTGCTTGAGCCAATAGACAAATTTCTCAAACAAATTCTTTTTATTTGGCCTCTAGATAAATTTCACTAAAGCGAAATTGGCTCGCTTAAGCGAATTCTTCTTGTTTTAGCCTCTGGTTGATTTTTGCTTAAGCTAAAGTGGCTCACTAAAGCAAATTCTACCTACTTGCTCTCTGTAAGTATTTCGCTTAGGCAGATAAGGAGGTCGCTCAAGTGAATTTTGCCCCTGATGCTTTAATTCTTTTCTGCCTCAATTTTCTTAAGCGAAGCTATCTCCCGCTTAAGCGATTACATCTCTCAAGAGAATTTCAAGCTTGCTTAAGTAAGCCAATCAAAACTTGGGCTTTTCTCTATTTTATCTGGGGAATTTCTTTATAAACTTCTTTCTTCTTATCTTCCTCATCCTTTTAACCTATAATCATACAAAAACTTGGGATAAGAAACACATATTTACATCAATTGCAACAAAACTTATCTGGAATTCAATTTTATCAAATAATGCATGCAATATAATCCAGATACAATGATATTCTAACAAAATCATGCCTAATTAATTAGGAAATATACTTATTCTAGGAATTTATCAACTCTCCCCGACCTAGAACTTTGCTTGTCCTTAAGCAAATGGTATCAAAGTATCAAGGTGAATATAGGGTTGCCTTAATTCAAAATAGTGCATAAGAAAATATGACAACTTAATATATACAGATAGTAGCTCGTAGTGCCTTTAACATCCATCAAGATAAATACCTAAATCTGCAAACCGCAAAATAAGTTAAAAGCAACCAATTGTTGTAAAAAAAGAAATCTTCTCAATTTCTCACAGGTGAGTGTTTTACTCATACCATCACTGATTATGTACAAGTTAGAATTGCATTTCATTTCATTTCAAAAGATCAATCACATAGACAGCAAGGACCAAGAGGTCTTCAAAAGGTTGTAATGAGGATGGGCTATATAAGAAAAATTCATGGTTTTTCTGGGAATTCAAAAAGCATGCTATAAAGGAAAAGAGTATGATAACTATACACAACTCTAGCTGCCCTGATTTAACATTATCCATCAAACTCATGATTTCTCTTCTCAATTTTCTTTTTGTTTCTGAATTCCACTTTTTTTATATTTTCCTTTTATAATAGATTTCAACTGAGGAATTTCTTTTTCTTTTCATCTTCACTTATTCGTTACAGCCTTTTATTTTCCCTTAACCAGTAAAGCCAATGAACAAAACATAACCTTACATATACACAATGTAACAATACTCTTTTACCTTCATCATGCTATTCGGTAAGGATATAATAATTAAACATGCTTCGAATAAGGTAGTCAAAACAAAAACTTTTTAGCTCAAAAGGGTTTATAAACAAAATAGAATTTAAACTATCTACAGGTTGGCTTTTTGGCTTTGGGTTAATCATGAATCTAAGTAAAATTGCCTCCATCATTTTCATGATTATCTAAATGATGCCTTCTAACAGAAAATCATGCAATAACAACTCAAACAATTCTCAACAGGACTCTCAGTGTTTAAGATTCACTCTCTCTCCCGATTAACAGGCTTGATTTCTTTGTTTAAATAATAAAAGGTTCAGACAACTGTTAAGTTATTTTCTCAAATAAGGTACCCTAAACAATGTCATGTAAATGATAATCAAAAGATTTAAGGTACCCATCTTGAAACACAACCAGCCAGAAGATTCAAATGATAATCAGAAGGACATCACAATGCAGGTACCCTAAACAATGTCATGCAATACCATGAAATTCACATATTATCCTTCAAGAAACTATACAAAGTAAGATTACAAGTAAAAGAGAGCATGACACCTAATATTACAACTAACAAACAGTTCTAACCAGCCAATACTAAACAATAAACAAATAAGCCAAATAAGCCAAAGTCAATGCATTACCATCTATAATGCATCAATAAAATATTTCAGAGCAAGACAATAAGCCACAATGAATAAAGATTCAGCCAATGGAAAGTGCCATATTCATTTTATAGATTAAAACTAATTTGGCAAAAGCAAAACCCAATATGAACAAAGACAATTAAATATTCAGCAATCACATGACACCATAATTGATTAGCTAAAACTAATGGCAGAGATATCTCAATGCATTTACAAAAGGAAAAATGATAAGAAAGTACTAAAATGTAAGTATTGAACAAAGGTTCACCCATCTATAACATAATTCCATACATCATTTTGACATGTATAAGAGGCAAAAATAATTAATTTTAAAAACACAACACATAATATGACCATATTTCAAAATAGTATTTGACCAATGAATCATTAGGGCATAGAGAAATGACTAAAAAATATCACAAACATGAAAATACTCACCAATGTCACTCTTTTTTTTTTACAATAATTAAGAAAGTTTCAAGCATGTTGAAAATAACAAAAGAAAAGGAAACAAAATAGAGTATGGCTAACATGGAATGCATTAGTAACTAAAACACAAAAATGACACCTAGGATAGAATCAAAACATCAAAGTAGGTAACCTCATTCATCAACTAAAAAGAACACATATGATTTAAGAGTGAAAAGTAGAAAGATGGAAATAAAGCATGCGTTCCAGAAGCTAAAATAAGAACAAGAAGAAGATAAGTGTAGAAGACCTACTTGAGGAAGATAATGCAAATGGACAAGTAGAGAAGAAAAGAGGTGATGATTCCTTTAGGGCAAGCATGAAGCAGAGAATGTTTGCAAAGTGTAACCGCTCAAATGAAGTTAAGTGGGGTTTTAAAAATGTAAATCGCGTATTTTTACTTAAGCGAATTAACTTAGAAAAGTTCAGAAGTCACAATTTCACTCAAGCGAGCTGAAGCCGCTTAAGCAAAATTTTCACAGAATCAATTCCCCAATTAATTCGCTCAAGCGAACCTATCACTTGGGTGAAATTTAACAGTGTTTAATTCAAAAAGAATTCGCCTAAGCGAGCTTATGGCCGCTTAAGCGAGTTTTACCTGGAAGCTCCTCCTTAATACTTTCTCAATTTTTGCGCAAGCGAATAGGACTGGCTTAGGCAAAATTTTGGTAGAATCAATTTCAAATTAATTCGCTCAAGTGATCCAAATTTTGCTTGGGTGAAATTTTCACTATATCTATTTCCAATTAATTCGCTCAATCAAAGATGGACTCGCTTAAGCGACTTGCTCTTGATACACCTTTGATACATTTATTGCACAATTCGCTTGGGCTAAATAACTTTGCTCACATGAAATTTCAACAGAATGAATTTCACATTAATTCGCTTAAGCAAAATTGTTTCACTTGAGCGAATCTGCTCTAGAATCAAATTAGATGGGAATTCATTTGGGCAAATGGCACATGGCTTAAGTGTAATAGTTTTTCATCCAAAGTCACTTGAGAGAAGTGATTACATTAGGTTCGAATTGATTACATCGAATCCCAAAGGAAAGTTTAGCTACTCATGGTAGCCATTACAACTAAACAAAGTGATAAAATAATGAAAAGATAAAGAGAAGAAATGAGCCATAGGGTCTCCATTCGCTTGAGCGAATTTCAGAGACAAGTATTTATGAGCATTAAATGAGGCTGTCTGTAACATTTGCTTAAGAGAATTCAAATTTGCTTGAGCGAATTACCCATATTTGTAACACCTAAATTCAATTTGGGAATAAACCGAGACCAGGGAAATTTTTCCAAAATCAGAGGGGATTCAAGAGCAAAATGATTAGCTGAGAGTTAAGGAGGGTAGAATTAGGAGAAGAAGGAAAGGAAAGGAATGCAACCATCCACAAGGCAATCAGCGGAAGATGCAGGACATGAGCGAACCCAACAGCGCCTACTCGCTCAGGCGAGATTCAATATCGCTCAAGCGAGACAACCCAACACGCTTGGGCGAAGTTCGCGTAGCTTAAGCGTAACCCATCAGAGACCTCCCTTTCGCTCACACTCGCTAGAGCGAGCACTTAGTCGCTGAGGTGAGTAACTCCACTTGGAATCCCCATCACTCGGATTTCAGAATCTATGTTCACTCGGAAAGTCTTTACTCACGATTCATTCGGATTAACCCCTTATACTCACAAGCTCTTTTCGGGAGTTTACCACACACTTTATAACTTCATTCCTTCAAGCCACGGATGTTGACCACTCGGGAGGTGATTCCCATAGTCATTTCACTCGGATTCCACATGTACATTTCACTCGGAATATTCTTTACGGTCTTTTATCACTGTGTATTTCACTCGTCTTTCACTCGGCACATATAATCCTTCTTACTCAAGTTCCCTTACCAAATTAAGCCTCACCTAAGAATCTTCTAGCTTCCAATAAGTTTACTACAACGGGCCTCACTCAGGATCTTATAGGTCACTCTTCAGTCGGAGACACTTACTTAGAAGGTTCACACTCAGAAGCATATTGTTATACTCAACTTGAGGAAATCCTAACAGTTTATATGACCTCATTCCCTCGGAAACATCTAAACCTTTCTTCACTCGGAGTAAAGTCACTATCTCGCTTCCCACAACAATAACTTAGTTCCATTTTTACCTTAGCTCATACTAACCTCCCACGCTCAGAAAGTATGTATATCTATCACTCGGATTTCATGCACAGCATAGAATAAACATACAGTAAGATATATATATATATAGGAATGTATATAAATAATTATAAGCACATTGTCATACTCTCGACCCGGGAGAGTTCAAATTCTGATTTAAAGAGACTAAGATTAAAATACGAGCCGGCCAAGGCTTAGCCAAAACCTTATACACAGGATCTACATATATACATATATTTCCATAGTGCACAAACATTCCACTCGGCATGCACCTCCACCTTCATTCATCGTTCCGAGAGACATTCACTGTAAAATATTGCCATAGTAGGGGGGTGAGTATCTTAGATATTAAATGATAGATATTGACTCGGATTATTCCTCATTTATGCAGCAATATAAATATGTTCATACATAACAATCAATAACATAACAATGCCAATTAATCAGGACATGCATAAAAACGTTTACCGATCAGAATCCATCAATTATCACTCGGCTATACGCATGCACCATCTCAATAACATTAACACATACAACCAGATTTCATACACATCAACTGTACATGTACACAGGTTATTTCACTCGATTCCGTATCCATGTGTAATCGGTTTTCATTCGTTGCAACGTAGGCTCCTACCCTTTTATTTAGCTCCCAGCTGACTTGGCCATTTTACAGGTACCAAACCGTTTCCCCACACATGTGACACCAACGCTCTCAGCGCCAACGGCGGTGTTCACGGGCAGCCTGAGTCCCTCTCAATGGCTACCTTGAGTCCCACTCAAGGATTTATCAGCGTCCCATACTTTTATAACCGATGGTAGTGTCCCACACTACATGCTCCCAGCATTAACGCATCCCATGCGCCACACACGAATTCAACACACAACATAGATTTCAAACACAACTTTCATTCGGCAATACATGCATCACATGCAATCGGCACGGTATACCATCAGACTCACTAAACATTTTTCCACATGCAGATGGCATTCAAAGTCATATTAACATGCATGACACACAAGTCATACGGTAATCATCAGCAGTACCTTAGCACATTCTTTTCATGCATCCATTCAACATTTCTCAAGACTATTAACATGCAATCCATGGACGGAACTAAACATGCAACACTCGATTCATAAACATCATGCATCCGGGTAGCATATACTCTTCATGCAAATAAAACACAGAATCAGACACAGAAACAACAAGCCATTAACACCCGGAACCCATCCATAACCTATGCATTTAAGATATAAGTTACCCCCTACCAACTAAGAGATTCCAAGAAGCTCCTCTGTTTTGACGTTGGTCGTCTCTTAGTTTGCTTCGTCCAGGGCTCACACTCGTTCAGGCTTCCTTGAGCGTAGTCGCATCGGGGAGCAGGAAGCTGTTCATCTTCCACTTCAACGATCGTTCTGCACAGGCAGAAGGAAGCTCCGAGTCTTTTGCAGTACCGTCGCCGTGCGTTTCCAGAAACAGAGAACAGAGGACAGGGGAGAAGAGAAGAAGACGAAGAACGAGGAAGAGAAGAAAAGAGAGAATGAAGCAGTAGAGGAAGAGGAAGTCTGAAGGAAAATAAATAACAATAGTGACCTTGGGCATATATATGTGCACTAGAGAACGACGGAAGTGGGACGGGAGAGTGTGTACAGCAGTCCCACACGTGCCTTACACATCATAATTAATTAAATTCTTAAGTTAACTAATTAAATTAATTGTAATTAACAAGTAATTTCCTACTTTAAAATTATTATTTTAATGGCTTAATTTCATTCGGTAATTAATTTTTTTTAAATCGGGATGTTACAATTCTCCCCCTCAAAAGAATTTCGTCCTCGAAATTCAATCGGTAACTCACCTTGATTAAATAACTCGGGGTACTGTTGCCTTATGGCATCCTCGCATTCCCAGGTATAAGAGGTATACCCGTTTTGCTGCTACTCCACTTCAACCAGTTGTACATCCTTGCTCCTCAAACGCTTTACCGATCGCTCCACGATTCTAGTCGGTACAGTCACAGTGGTCAGATCCTCCTTAATCTCCACTTCATCATCTGGCATTGTGTGAGTGGAATCATGTAGATATTTCCTTAGTTGAGATACGTGAAATACGTTATACAATCGGGATAGGTGAATCGGTAACGCTATTCGGTATGCCATGGAACCGACTCGTTCCAATATCTCATAAGGCCCAATGTATCGGGGGTTCAACTTCCCACTTTTCAAGGCTCGCCCGACTCCTTTACTCGGTGAAATTTTCAGAAACACCCTATCTCCGACTGAAAATTCCAGTGGTTTGGCTCATTTATCGTAGTAGCTTTTCTGTCTATCCTGAGACACCTTCAACCTTTCCCTTATTCCTTGGATTTGTTCTGAGGTTTGTTTCACAATTTCCGGCCCCAATAGTAAACTTTCACCTGTTTCCGACCAACAGAGAGGGGTTCGACATTTTTGTCCATACAATGCTTCATAGGGTGCCATACCAATACTGCTGTGGTGGCTATTGTTGTACGTAAATTCGATTAAGGGAAGGTACTGCTCCCAACACCCATCATGCTCCAACATACACGCCCTCAGCAAGTCTTCTAAGCTTTGTATTGTTCGCTCGGATTGTCCATCCGATTGGGGGTGGTAGGCGGAACTTAGCCAAAGTTTCGTACCCAATTCCTGGTGCAGGCTGGTCCAAAACCGAGACGTGAATCTAGGATCCCTATCCGATACGATAGAAGTCGGCACACCGTGCAGTCAGACAATTTCGCAGATGTAAATCTGGGCTAACTTATGCAATGGGTATCTCATGTTCACAGGTAAGAAGTGTGCAGTCTTAGTCAATCGTTCAACAATGGCCCAAATGGCATCATGCCCCGCTTGAGTTTTAGGTAATCCTATGACAAAGTCCATGGTAATTGAGTCCTATTTCCACACGAGGATCTCCAGGGGTTGCAATGCACCATACGGCTTCTGGTGCTCGACTTTCGATCTCTGACAGGTGATACACCGAGCCACATATTCTGCTACATTTCTCTTTAATCTGGGCCACCAGAACTGTAGTCTTAGATCGTGGTACATCTTCGTGGCACCTGGGTGAATACTTAGCAGGCTCTTGTGGGCTTCATCAAGCACCATCTTTCTCAATTCTCCACCACCCGGTACATATATCCTATTCTTTACTCAGAAAATTCCATCCGATCCCCAGGTCAAGGACAAGTCCTTACCCTTGGCCTGAGTCTTCTTCATCTCAGCCAAGTAGAGGTCTCACTTCTGCTGCTCGAACACCAATTTCATGAACTCGTTGGCAATCTTCAATGCACCAATCATTATCTTCTGAGACGAAGGGACGTCAACATGTAAATTCATGTCTTGAAATTGCTCCAATAACTCCACCTCTTTCACCATCATCATAGCCACATGGAGGGATTTCCGACTCAATGCGTCAGTAACAATGTTCGCCTTACCCGGATGATACTTCAGCTCAAAGTCATAATCCTTTAAAAATTCCATCCGTCTCCTCTGCCTCATGTTCAGCTCTTTCTGGTCGAATAAATACTTGAGGCTCTTGTGGTCGCTGTACACTTCGAATCTGGATCCGTACAAGTAATGCCTCCATATCTTTAACGCGAAGACCACAGCTGCCAATTCCAAGTCATGGGTCGGATAATGCTGCTCGTGTGGCCTCAATTGCTGAGAGGCATAAGCTATCACTTGGTCCTTCTACATTAGCACGCACCCAAGGCCGAGTCCCGACACATCATAGTAAACCATGAAGCTCTCTTGCAAGTTTGGTAATGCCAACACTGGAGCGGTTGTCAACTTATTCTTCAACTCTCGGAAACTGCTCTCGCACTCGAAACTCCAAACGAAAGGGACGTTTTTCCGAGTCAACTTGGTCAGTGGCAGAGCAAGCTTAGAAAAACCTTTAATAAACCTTCTATAATAGCCAGCTAGGCCCATAAAGCTTCTTATCTCTGAGACCGACGTGGGTCTCTCCCATGCCATTATAGCTGCCACCTTTGATGGGTCCACGGAGACACCTTCCATGGAAATTACATGTCCGAGAAAGTGGATCTTATCCATCCAGAAATCGCATTTCGAAAGTTTTGGAAACAACTACTTCTCCTTTAATACTTGAAGTACCGCTCGGAGGTGTTCCTCATGCTCCTCAGGGGTCTTAGAGTAGACTAAGATATCATCAATAAAAACAACTATGAATCGGTCTAAATATGGGTGAAATATGCTGTTCATGTAATTCATGAATACAGCAGGGGCGTTTGTCACACCAAACGGCATCACCATATACTCGTAGTGGCCATACCGAGTCCAAAAGGCAGTCTTTGGGATATCCGAGTCCTTCACCCGGATTTGGTGGTATCCCGATCGTAGATCGATTTTCGAGAAGACTGAAGCACCACGCAGTTGGTCAATCAAATCGTCGATCCTAGGCAACGAGTATCGGTTCTTAATCGTGAGTTTATTCAGCTATCGGTAATCTATACATAATCTCATGCTGCCATCCTTGTTTTTAACAAGTAGTACAGGTGCGCCCCATGGTGATACACTCGGGTGAATGAATTGTTTTCTGAGTAACTCATCCACTTGCTTTTTCAACTCAGCTAATTCTGTTGGGGACATTCTATAAGGTGCACTGGAGACTGGCTCGGCTCCAGGAATCAAGTCTATAGAGAATTCAACTTCTCTATTTGGAGGGACACCCGGCACGTCCTCCGGAAACACTTCGGGGAATTCACAAACAGTTGGAATATCGTTCACTGGGGCTCTACTGTCTCCCTCAGTTAAACAAAGCATCATAAATAGCTGAGCTATACCTTGTACCGTGTAATCCTCATTGTTCTGCCTCAGAAAAATTACTCTTCGGTTCTGACAGTCCACCAATACCTTGTTGGCTGAAAGCCAATCTATGCCAAGTACAATGTCGAGGTCCTTCAGAGGCACGCACACCAAATCGAAGGTGAAACTCCGATCGCCCAACACAAATGTTACATCTTTACACATCGATGATGTCAACACCTTAGTGCCAGTCGGATTGGCTACTTCCAAAGTCCGATCCATATACACAGTTGGCAACTTTAAACGTCTTACACACTCATCGGCTATAAAAGAGTGGGTAGCTCCAGAATCAAAAACTACATTAAGTGTATATCTACCGAGTAAGCACTTACTTTGCACCAAGTCATTCACTTGTGCAGCCTCCTCAGCGCTAATGGCATAGACTCTTCCAGCAGCCGGTTGGTCGGTATTTCTCCTTCGGTTGTTTGGAGCAAACATCATATTTTCTTGAGCTCCATTGCCTCTGCCCCCAGTTCTTTGGCCACTATTTCCACGGCCTCTCCCTCAGAAATTTTTGTGTTGCACATTGGCGTCTGCTTGGTGTAATTGAGGGCAATCAGGGCGAATGTGCCCTCTCTCATTACAATGGTAGTATACCATTCCACCCTGGTTGCTACAATCCCGAGCGTAATGAATTCCTCCACACCTAAAACATTTTCCGTCTCCCATACTCTGAACTGGACGTCCTCCTTGCTGACTCCGACCCCCAAATCTGGAGAAAGATCTGCCTCTACCAGTGTTAATCGGTCTCTTGAAGCGAGATTGCTGGGGCTTCAAGGAATGGTCTGCTTTGCTACTCTGGCCCGAGTGGCCTTGTCATCCTCCTCAAAAATTCTGCACTTATTCACCAGCACAGGAAAGCTCCTAATTTCTTGGTGCCTGAATGATGCTAAAATCCTGAGTCATCAAATTGGTGTGAAAATCTTTGTTTAAAAATTGTGACTCTCAAATTTATACCTTGGCAAGCGCACCAGTCGTTAAATTGTAATATATTGATCGTCTCACAGGGATTGCGGTAAATACCTCAATCTCAGACTAGTACAAGCTGAACCAACAAAAGATGCAGGAATTTCATTCGGTTTTTGGTTGTTTTAATGTTTTATAGTTGTTTTTGTATTTCCAGAAATAGAGTTAAAATGAAATGTGAAAGGTGATTAATAGAAAACAGGTCCGGATTGCTTCGGTTCACAAATTCATCAAGAAACATGCAATTAAAGTATAATCAAACTTCATAATCCAGAGGACAATCCGCTTGTGGTTATTCCCTAATTCCTTAGGTGAAAAAACACTAATCCTTAAGCATCGAACCTTAATTCCTTAAGTGCTCAATTAACCTAAGAATCTAATGCGAAATTGGAGGTTGAACTCTAACTATTCACCTAAATTGATTAGGCCTGAACTAGTTAGAAAGCTGGAAGTTACCTAAGCTTCAACCATGATTCCTCACTAGCGAAGTTCTTCATCAGTTCTGGATTTGTCAATCCAGCGATTTGGATCCACTCCTCAGCTTGTTCACCTCAGGATCTAGAAGTTGATTTCCTCACTCACAGCTTTAAGACTCTATTGCTAACCTTCGCAATCCCAACCTTAGGGATTTAGAACTCCATTGACTTCGGTTCCATCGAAGGATTATGGAACGTCATGGAGGAGAGGATTTAGAGAGAGAAAATGCATAGTGAGATGTTCGAAGTTGTGAATGAATTGTATTCTATGTATTCTATATGAATCTGTCTTTGTTCTTTACAGAATATGTACAATCATATATATAGGCATCTACCTAACTAACTAACTTAACTAATAACTTACACTAGTGCAAAAATTGGATATAACAACAGGATATATTCACGGGTTGTAGTGGATCAGTGATAAAAACATGCGCGGTGGCATTTTTGAAATTATAAGGTGAACATTATAATCAGAGAAAACTATATATCCACGGTTAACATCATAACCGTCATCGTACACGTCAATATATATTCACGGTTGAGAAGTCAACCGTGGATATATAGTACCTGAGATATATATCCACGGTTGTGTTCACAACCGTGGATATATATTCATGGGTATGTTCAGGGTTATGATGATAACCGTGGATATATATTGATGTCTATAATGACGGTTTGTATTTGCAACCGTGGATATATAGTTCAGGTCTTAGGTTTAATCACTGGGTACTGTATGTCCACGGTTGTTTCTACAACTGTGATTATAGATTTAATATTTATCCACGGTTGTGGTCGTAACCGTGGATAAATAGTTAACATTTATCCACAGTTTTTTGTTTAACCGTGAATATATGTGTAATATATTCACGGTTTCAAGGGGAACCGTGAATATACATCCTTTCTAAAACTTTAAAAGCCGCGCCTCTCAGGCTTTTTTCACTTCCTCTTCTTTTTTCGTGCTGGTTGCCGTCTTCTTCCTCGTTCTCCTCTGTTGCTCGAGTTTGTTCTTTGCTGGTCGTGGGCTTCTACGTTCACTTGCTTCTTCCTTCTTCCTTTCGTGCTGTTGTCATCTTCACACCATTTTCTTGTAAGTGCCTCATTACCTTTCTTCTTCGTTCACTGCTGGGCTACTTCACTGTTATGGTCTATCATTGTTTATGGAATATATTGTGTGTGTTTTCACTTGTGTATAGTCGAACCTGAATGAATGTGTTGTCTCTGTGTGTGTGGGTATTATTTCATTGTTCAAGGTGAAGCTTGTCTCTGTCTCTGTCTCTGTCATTATTTGACAATGCCTGTGTGTTATTAAGTTTGGTTAATTCTGCCTCTGTGTTGTTAACCATTTGTAATAAGCGGCTGAAACTTTGTTTTTAAAAGAAATAATGTTGTTGTTAATAATGTTGTTGTTAATAACTATTTGTTTCTAAAAGAAATAATGTTGTTGTGAATAAATTTGTTTCTAAAAGAAATTTTACTATCCAATGACAAATCCCTTATAAGATGGAATGTTTATTTCACAAATTCTAAGCTTGGACTGAATAATATAATCAGTAGTTATACATGCTAGAGAGCTTGTGAAGGAAATTTTTATTTTATTGTGATTTATGCATTAGTTGACATTAAGCAGTAAGTGTTCACTCCTTTGGTTGGAATTATAAGCACTGGACTCAAAGTTAAATCGTTTTCTTTTGATACCCAAATGCACTTAAGTGAACAAGTGAGTTTCATCGAGTGTTTCTTTAAAAGTCTTATAAACCAACATCATAATCCATAATCAATAATACATACTCCAACACCATACTTGTACTTCAAAATAACACAAATTAGAAACATCATACTAATTTAGGTAAAAAGTTAACTAAATTATTATCCATTTTATTTCTGTTGTTGTTGGTTGCTCTTATATAATGTTATTTCTATTGTTGTTGTATGTGGATGGTTGTTAATCTTGCAAACTCATAGGCTCATAGTATGAAAGTTGCTGTGCATGAGTGAACCGTAGTTTCCCGTTTGAGATTCGACACAAATGGTCATTAAATTAATTAATGTCATCGTTTGTGTTGAATCTTGAATTGTTCATTTGGACAGTTTGGGATGAACAATTATTTTTTATACGTCATTGTTAGTATGTACAAGTTAGGAGTTATTTTAAAATTTGATAAAATTTCGGTAACTTGCATTTTGTGTTGTTCTCTGGGTGCATATTTGGTTGTGGTTGAATTTGATTTGACCACTCTTATTTTGTATACTTAGAGACCAATGCGAAATGCTACCGAAATTTTATCAAATTTTAGAATAACTCATAACCTGTATATATGAATGACGTATAAAAACAATTGTCATCCTGAATGGGTATAGGACCACCACCTTTGAAGAAAAAGTGAGGTTGATCATAGCACCTTGTAAACAATTGGCATGGATCGGAGTTGGATAACTGCATCACGCCTAAGTTTAGAGTACGAGGGGGGAGTTGAATCATTTATAGAATTCGTAGCGAGGAATGCAGTGGAGGTGAACGGAAAGTATTTTTGCCCTTGTGTGAGATGCTTGAACCTGCGTCGGGTAGACTTGGAAGAGGTACGAGAGCATCTACTGTGTGACGGTTTTCTGTGTAGTTATACGCGTTGGATATGGCATGGTGAAGATGTGGTGGTGCCAAGTAACAGCTCTCAAACTGAAAATCGAAGCTCGATGCATGACACTGATGTCGACATGGATGACCGACTCGAGGATATGATCCGTGATATGGGGGTAGAAGGTTTTAAGAAAGCTCATGTATATACGACTCTGTGTGAGGACTCTGAGCAGCCGTTGTATCCAAACTGCGTCAATTTCACGAGGTTATCAGCAGTTTTGCGATTGTTTAATTTGAAGGCCATAAACGGGTGGATGGATAAAAGTTTCACTGACTTACTGAAGTTGTTGAAAGAAATGCTCCCAGCTGGAAACAGCTTGCCGAATCGTAACTATGAGGCCAAAAAGGTGTTGTGTCCTATGGGTTTAGAGTATGAGAAAATACATGCATGCCCAAACGATTGTGTATTATTCCGGGGTGAGTTAGAAATGCTGCATCGATGTCCTAGGTGTGAGGTGTCACGGTATAAGAAGAAAGAGGCGGATTCTGATGAGGTATGCACTAAAGGGTCTCCTGCAAAGGTGTTGTGGTATCTACCTATAGTTCCAAGACTAAAGCGTCTGTTTGCCAATGCAGATGATGCAAAACTTATGAGATGGCATGTTGATGAGAGGGTTGTTGATGGACTACTTAGGCATCCAGCCGATGGATCACAATGGAAGAAAATGGATACGATTTTTCCAGAATTTGCCCATGAACCAAGAAATGTTAGGCTTGTACTAGCCACAGATGGAATGAACCCGTTTGGGAACCTGAGCACAAACCATAGTTCGTGGCCTGTTTTGTTATATGTTTACAACTTGCCGCCATGGTTATGCATGAAGTGAAAATATGTGATGTTATCAATGATGATTTCTGGTCCAAACAAACCGGGGAACGACATTGATGTATATTTAACTCCATTGGTTGAAGACCTCAAAAGGTTGTGGGAAGACGGGGTTGAAGTGTTTGATGGGTTTACCGGGCAATCATTCAAATTACGTGCCATGCTATTTTGCACGATCAATGACTTTCCAGCGTATGGTAACTTATCCAGGTACAGCGTGAAGGGTCATAAAGCTTGTCCAGTATGTGAGGAGGGGACTAGTTCTGTGCGGTTGCATCATGGTAGGAAAAATGTTTATCTTCGACATCGAAGGTTTCTTAAAGTGAATCATCCGTTTCGGAGGTTGAAGAAGTTGTTTAATGGTGCCCAAGACTTTGAAATGGCTCCTCCACCACTATCTGGTCGCCAGACATATGAAAAGGTGAAAGACGTCAACGTGCAGTTTGGTAAGTGTGAAAAACAGCACCCGACACAAAACAACTGGAAGAAAAAGTCAGTGTTTTTTGACCTGCCATATTGGAGGGAGCTTGATGTAAGACACTGCATTGATGTAATGCATGTGGAGAAAAATGTGTGTGACAGTTTGGTTGGTACACTCTTAAACATACCCGGGAAGACTAAGGATGGCCTAAACTCGCGTATGGACTTGGAGTTGATGGGTATACGTCAGGATTTGCACCCACAATCAAAGGGCAAAAGAACATATTTTCCCCCAGCATGTCATACGTTGTCCAGAAAAGAAAAGCAAAGTCTGTTGTGAAGGCCGAGTACCAGGAGGAGATATCCAGGCTCCACCAGGAGATGGCCCGATTCAGGGAGGAGATGAAGGCCTCACTCAGCCACTACCAGGAGACTACTACACCAGCTAGCGACCCACAAGTTAGATTCTTTATTTAATTTCCTCGGTTTTATTGTGTGTAATCACTTTATTTCATTGTTGAATAACTTCTGCTTGATGTGTAAATATGTAGATACGGAAGGTTAGCACTAAGGGGTCGTGCGCTGTGGCTGACCCTGACGATGATGGGGTCGAGCCACCAGACACCCGTCAATGTGACCTGTTTGTTGACGGGTCGGAGGAGCCAGTTGCCACTGGTATGGTGTACAACTTAGGCCCTGTGGTTCACCATCAGACATTACCTGATGGTATGTCAAGGGTCTCTGTTGTGCTCGTCCTCGAGGAGGATGCTGCTGTGCCAGTGGCAACTCCGGAGGTGAAGACCGTCGGTCAGGCGGTGGGCCACTTTCTGATGTGGCCCAACAGACTTCTAGTGATTGCCCCTGGACAGGTAAAAACCCTAAACACTAACTAATTTGGTTATATTGTCAATTATGGTACAAAATGTGATGGTTGTCAATTGTTCAACAGGAATAGACATTGAAGAAGCCAGACCCGACCAAGGATCCCATCCGGATGCTATGGCGCATCGGGTATGAGCAAGGAGAGGACACTGTTCAGATCCCATGGCAGCCACTAGTGTTCGGCCGTCCCAATGATTTTCCAGTTTACGTTATACATTCTGACATGTGTGACATTATTTCGGGGATGTCGATGCTGAACGGCTCCATCTTTCAGTTGTGGGAGCTGTAAGTATATCCTTGTTTTGTCCAATTTTTTCATTATATAAGTTATTTATCGCTAACCATGTCTTAACTTGTTTAGGTTTCTGGCAAAACTCTGTGTGGACTTGGGTTTCCAAGGAACTTATGGTTTCTTAGAGCCCTCGCTCATACAGAAGCAAGGAAACACCCCGCAGGGCACCCAGGCATACATCCAGAATTGGATGTTTGAGTCTGGGAAGTCTGTATACATGGGCCTCTATCATAAAGGGTAATATTCTATTCCATAATTATTGTCATGAATTTTTGCATTTTGAAGTCTCACTTATCACTGGAAACTGCAGGGCTCACTGGACGCTTGTGGTGATCTGTCCGAAGGACTATCTTGCTCTGCATTTTGATACTTTGCATCGGACAGTTCCACAAGACCTGAAAGATATAGTATACCGGTAAGTTAATCCCTAAAAAATAAGTACAAATTCGATTACATCATTTTTAGAACTATACGATTCTAACTTATCTTGTGTTTTCTTTGACGTAGGGCGGTGGTTGGATACAATCTACTAATTGGAAACAAGTCCAACGGAAGAAAAGTTGCATGGGTGCACCCAAAAGTAAGTCAATCGTATTCATTCAAATCTTCAATACATATTTTTTAAGCTGCGAATTCACTTATTCTATACTATATGTCCATTGTAGTCTTACAGGCAGCAGGGTACCTACGAGTGTGGCTATTTCGTCATGCACACTATGCTGACCATTGTCCAACAACATTTAGTAGATGGATGGACAGATGTAAGTCTCATCATTTGGACTACTTTTCTACCAATTTCATTAATTTCATGTAATAAATAAAGCTTTTGTTCTAATTGTTTTGTGCATTGTTTGCAGTACTTTAAGGACTGGTCATATTTCCCAAAGGCACTTGTAGATGATGTTAGAAAGCAATGGGCCTCACACTTCATTGAAGTTAGGCGAAGCTAGATATAGGATCTTTATTCTTTTATGTATATATCTAGTAGGATTTAGGGTTTACTTTTATTAGATTACATTCAACTTAATTGTATATACTTTCATTTTTTAGGTTGTTATGAAATGATATAGAAAATAAATTGTTATATACATACCATTCTTTTGATATAGTGTTGCTGTGGCATACTGTATACTGTACTGGTTGTCTGAATGCAGGTTTGGGAAACGATAAAACAGAAACCATATTAAAAAAAAAAACCTCAGTATTTATTCACGGTTATGGTAACAACCGTGAATATAGACTATATTTATCCACGGTTACTACCATAACCGTGAATATAGATTATATTTATCCACGGTTGTCCATCATAACCGTGAATATAAGTACTAAAAGGTTTCAGTTACAAACTACTTATATTCACGGTTATGATGGACAACCATGGATATAGATACATTTTATCCACGGTTAGTAGCATAACCGTGAATATAAGTAGTTTGTAACTGAAACCTTTTAGTACTTATATTCACGGTTATGATGGACAACCGTGGATAAATAGAATCTATATTCACGGTTATACTGGACAACCGTGAATATAGATACTCTCTATCCACGGTTATTAGCATAACGGTGAATATAAGTAGTTTGTAACTGAAACCTTTTAGTTCTTATATTCACGGTTGTGCTCGATAACCGTGAATATAAATAGTAAGTTATATTCACGGTTGTTCTTAACCGTGGTCAGATGTGATTTATTACCACGGTTGTTAACCGTGGTTAAAGGCCCTCATCTACTACCACGGCTGCAACAACCACGGTTCTTTAACCGTGAATAAAGGCCATTTTTAACCGTGATTATTTCCATTTTTTCCACTAGTGTTAGGAAACTTAAGTTAACGACTAAACTAACTAACTACATAATTTACAGAATGATCAACTAATTACAGCTCAGATCTTAGCAAGTTACAGCTCATCCTTAGCTAATCACAGCACAACACCAGCTAATAACAGCTCACTACTTAAATTACTAAGGTGCAGAAGGAAGGAAGCAGGAAACAACATCGGTGCCGAGTGGATTCTGGAGGGAACAATCGCTATTTTAAATATCAACCTTTTCGCTTGAGCGAACTGGGTTCTCGCTTGGGCGAACTTGAGATATGTACTGCAGTGTTGCCTTCTCGCTTAAGCGTTATGGATAAGCTTGGGCGAATGATTGATGTTTTGAGGTCACGCTTGAGCGTAAGCTTGCTTGTTTGAGCAAACTTTGACCCTCGCCCGAGCGAATTTAACTGTTGCTTGAGCGAATTGACTTTTCAATCAGCATTCTGAAATTGACGCTCGGGTTCTTCTTTTTATTTTCAATCGGTTCCTTGTGTAACACCTTCTTTCTTTGCAACTAATAAATTCCAGAAATATGAGAAAATTTTTCACAAAACAGTCACGTATTATTCGATATAGAAGGAAGCAGGCAAGGGAAGAATGAAGAGCATTCACACGCATAGCACTCGGTGGAAGGGCGGAGTTCGAATCATCCTGCTTGGCTAGGCGGGGTGTGTTTGTCCTGGTCGGACTCCACGGCGAAAGTGACCCGCTCATCCGTTGTCTCACACCGCCTAAACGATGTGTGACAATGCAACATAAGACGTGAAACTCTTCAAGTAAACCTTACATTAGCGTCTATTCGTTCCTACAGGCTGACCCTTTCTCAGAGAACGCCGGACGTTCAGCTTCAGAGGACAGGTGAGGGAAGAAGAAGGGAGATATACATATGCAGAAGTAGTTTGTGAAGGGAAGAGGAAGTGATTACACCGCCGTCCAGTTCGGCAAGGCACAACAACACCTGGACGGACTACATCACAACATTCGCTTACTCAGACGATGTCCAACACCGCCCTGCGAGGCAGAATAATGCGACAACGAAGGAGGGAAGTACATAGGCGGAGTCTCAAGTTGATATCTGCTTGCTTCAGCATGGTCCCACGCGCTTGAGCGAACCGTCCTAGTTACTTGGGCGAGGTATGACACCGCCTGAACGAGGTCAGCATAACGCCTCTTCAACACAAACACAAGGTAATTCCTCAATCGGATATGGACAAGGGTTCAGTAGGTAAATCCTCACACTCGCACTTCACTCAGGAAAAACGGGAAGTTACAGGGTACATATGCGGTAGTAGATTGTGGAGGAAGGAGGGGTCTGAGCCTATTCCGCCCAACTCAACTAATCATGACAACGCCTAGGCGGACTCAACCACAACGCCCAAATCAGGGGTCAACACCGGGGTCTGGATTGCGTTAGCATCACAACGGATAGGAAAGATAATTGAACGGTGTCCCATTCTAACAACTACATCGCTCCAACGCGAGTCCTCTCGCTTGGGCGAAATGTCCCCATACTTCGGGCGGGGGTACGACTCCGCCCAACGTATCCGACATAAGTTTTCCTAAGGCAATTCTCAATTCACTCTGACTTGGCTATAGCCTGCTCAATCATTCTGTCCCTGCGTATCCATTAAAGCACAATTATGAAACAAGGCAGCTCATAGCATCACACACACGAAACCATACATCCATATATACATAAGAGTGTATGTCAATATTTACAATACAAAATCGGATTTCTCCTTGCCCATAAAGTCTATTCATCCCAAAACATTAACATCCGGTATTAACCAGTCAGGGCTTAATCTAACAACGCCTTAATTAAGCCTTCCAAATGCATCAGCACTCCGCCCAGCATTCCAGCTCTGCTTCTGATCCTCCTCTCGAGAGACATTCACTGAAAATGGCCACTGCAGGGGTGAGCTTTTACATGTAAAATGATACTCACAGACTCGGTATCAGCGTCAGTACACACTCCTGCTATCATTCATCCTTTCTCAAGTAACCAAGTTCTTACAGTTCAAACAACATTCATGACACACATAATACACAGAGTTTATTCCACCTCCATATATATATATTCATGCATTCAAAATCATACACATATACATACATAAATTTATACACCACCACAATCGGCCTTATTTCTATATGCATGCCTGCGGATCCGACTCGGGTAAAGACTCTCAGTTACGGTCCCCTTTTCTTCTGGCCCCTCGTCCCTCAGCTCTTACAAGGTGGCACCGGCCTCCCCACGGCGTCTCGAGACTCTCTTCTCTAGCTCCAACGGCTACCACGAGCACTATTGGGATCTAGCCAGGGTTGGTAACTGGAAGTCGTTTCCCTTGGGGTTCTTGACCTTCTATGGGTCACCCCACTCTCACTCATGCAACTAACACATTCATTATTACACATCATCGCGCCACGAACACCTTCGCCGTAGTCATCAAGCAAGAAGGGATTTCCCACACTACTCGTAATCATTCAGTCAATCACACCAGCGCATGTTACAATCGGTCATCAGACTAACAACATTGAGCAATCCAATTAAGAGCATGCACATACATATTTTTCATTGCGACAAGAAAATAGATCCATGCATATCATCCATCATTATCATCCACTAACAGGCTACACCATCACCATGAAAAATCACTATCAGAATCTTAAATCATGCATCAGTTTAATAATTACGAATACATGCACACACACACACACCCACACTCAGCAGTATGTTCATCCGGTACCGTTCTTAGACCATGCATTCGACATGCAAGCGCCCCCTACCTTTAGAAGAACCTCAGAAACCTTTTTCCGTTCTTATCGTTGGGTCCGATGTCTTTCTCCTGGTTCGTTCGGTCTTCCTTGGCTTTGTCGTATCCTGCGCCTGATTCTGGGATGGAGTGTAGTCCGTTCTTCAGTACTGCAACCAAGGTCTCCAGGAGCGAAGAGTGAGAGAAGAGAAGAAAGATGGAGACGAAGAGAGGAAAGTAGAGGATGAAGTGACGGAGGAGGGAGTCTGAAGAAAATAGTAAGTGTGTTCATCACCAAAGGCTCACGTTTTATATATATGTACATGCGCACAGTAAGAGAAGAGTGGGATGGGAGAGTGTGCGCTCAACAGCCACCCATCCCCTGACCACCACCATTTCCATATTTTAATGGCTTAAATCTACTCAGTTAAATGTAATTAACAGTTATTTTCTAGTTGAAATCAAGTCTTAATGGTTTATTCTTCATTCGGCATTTAATTTCAAAACTGGGATGTTACACCTTGTTCTATTTTGGAGTCGGTATCTTGGAAGTCTTTCAAGTCGGATTTTCATTAATTCCTTCCAGTCAACCTTTTGAGAAGTCTTTTCAGTCGGATTTGTGAAATATCACTCGAATTTTTCCAAATCTCACTCCGCTTTTTTCCTTTCAACTTGAGCAATTCTTTTCCTGCACCAATAAACAACTAATTTGCCTAGCGTTTGTATGCTGGCTGCTTAATGGAATTACAAATAATCATAAACTCTTAATTAATTAATGTTTTTAACCATTTTCTTACATAAATAAAACACTTTTGAAATAATTAAATAAATTATAAATTGTTAGCAATTAATTAAATAAAAGGCTAAACTAATTACTAAACCATGAATTAATTCCAATAAAAAGCAGAATTAATTAAGTCTTTTCAAGACTTATCACATCTCCAAACTTAAAACTTGCTTGTCCTCAAGCAACTATTCAGATTATTTAACTAACAAGCTGTTATTTAACACAATCAACCTTTCCTTAACTTAGTTCATGCTATAATTATTGAATACCGACCATGCTTTCTTTTCACAATTTCTAAAAGTATAATAACTTACACCTCCTTTAGGAGACAAGCTGCTGATGCTTTCCTCACTGGTCGGTGTTTAACTCTTCTCTCGGTGTATACGGTAAATAGAATGCACTCATCACCTACATACTTGTTAGATAAACATAGGCTTGCAACAATTCTAAACGTCATGCCATATGCCAACACAATCAGATCAGTAAGGGCTTTTTAAGCTTATAATGGGGCTGGGCTACAGGCTCAATTATTGTTTTTCCGAGTGAATGTCGGGTTACAAGATGTGTCCACTGATGCCTTGACTCAATTTTTAACTTAACTGCCTTTACTTAGCAAGCTCCATTATTTTCTGAGTGAATGCTAACTTAACACTTTCGGTGCTTTGCACCTTCTTTTTCCTTCAGTCCTTCGGACTTTTCCTTTTCTTTCTTCTTTTCCATCTTTTTCCGATCATATTTCAATCGGTGCTTTGCACCTTTTTCCTTGCTGATTTTTTTCATTTTTCTTCTCAACTTTTCTATTTTTCTATTTCTCCCTTCCTTTCTCTATTTATTCATCTATAACCAAGGTCGGAGTGTGTCCTTAATTGATGCTAGGCACACTCTTCATCCCCAAACTTAGAACTTGCTAGTCCCTAGCAATAAGTAAGACTGAGCAACTCATTAGTAGAACATCCAGGGGTAAATCAGTCGGTTTTTTTGAGATAAATAGGCTTGTAACGTTAGGTGAATAACCAGAATAAAAGGGTCTCAGGCTCAAACATAATTTTTGGGTCAAAGGATAATTAAATATATTAGGAAGGCTACTTTTTGGCCCTGGCTAAATTAACAAAGAAGGCCTTCATCATTTTTGATTGGCTGGCATACAATCAATTAGCAAGGACTGAAGCAAATTCTGTCTCTCTAACTAGCATGCAGGTTCACTTGGAAAAGGATAAAACAGGCTCAAAAGCTACGAATATAACAGTTAATCAGCCAGTCATGTCCCCAAACTTAATGTAAGATCATACATTCAGATTGCTAACTAACATGCCGAGTAAACAATTAATTAATGATGAAAAAGTTATGGACAGAGATCATGAGTTAAACAAAGCCGATCAGTTAATTTATCCGACTACAGCTTAAGAATCAGCAAACTTTTAAATTATTAAGATGGATTTGAAATTAAACAATAAGCATATTTTAGCAATTAAGGAGTCAGAATATCAATTAAGGAGTGAGTCGGAAAAATACTTCCCTTTTTACTTGAGTGGCTGTGGATGGGAAACATGTGGTCGGATTGGGATGCATTAATTTACCGATACAATCGAAAAATAGAATAAAACAAGCAATTTTAACAAAGAAAGAAAATTTCATTACAACTAAAATAAAAGCGAATTCATTGTTCAGGAAACAGTTAAAATAATGTCAAGTTAATTACATAAAAACATCATAATAACACGTAGCAACAACTCAAGCATCCTGATCTTCATTCTCTTTGTCCTGCTCAGAAGATGATGGGGAATCAGCTGCTCGGGATACGTCCTCTGAGGGAATCGTGAATCCAATGGAAGCCAACCACGCATCTCTGTCAGGTGGGGCTCCCATTTCTACTGTGTGTTCTACCCTCAATTTCGTGGCAATCTTCCTGAGCATGAGATCGTGGTTCAAGACCCGGTCATAAATTCCAAGTTGTATCTTCTTCATGACCTGCAATTCCTGCAACACCATAGAAATGTCAGAAGAAGAAGAACCGGCTCCTGCAGATTGCCTGGGACGTTAGGTCTCTCTGGTTTTAAACTCTATAGCATATTCTTCAGCAGCCTTAACCTTTCTGAACCCGTGCCTGTCAACATCTTCAACTACTGGTGCTTCGTTTCTCTCAGGTGCAGGGGATGCATTCCTCTCAGCTTGACTTTGGCTGTGGGCAGGTTCAGAAGAATCAGATATACTGATGGTTGCTACTTCCTTTTTGTTATCTATTTGCTTTCTTCTCACACTTCCTTCTGCAAAATTTGGTCTAGGTTTTTGCAGGAGTCTCTGTGATCTTCTTTTCATGGTTAATGTTAAAAGAATGCTGATAAACAACCTAAATGAAAAATAAGAACAGAAATCCAAAAGAAACACAGCAAACCAAAAATATGAGGTGCATGGCTATGAACAGTAGAAGAATATTAACAAAGAAGCAAGAAAATACTAAGCATGTACTTAGAAGTGAATGAAATAAGTGAAATAAGTGGAAAGATAGTACCTTTCTTAGAAATCAGAAAGTGCCTTTTCGTCTTCAACCCAAGTTTTAGCATGGGTACTTAGGGTTTGGAAGCTGAAAGGTTTTTATACTGTTGAAGTCCAAGAAACGCGTAAGTATGCTCCAGCTTTATTTATTACTTTATTATGATTATAATATATATATATATTTTTAGACACTCTTACTCGGCTCACATACTGAATAGGTGGAAGATCGAGTGAGAGTGGGAAGAGATGCCGAGTGGATTCATAAAAGATGAGTGCCAGTGATGAAGAAGGCGAGTGAATGAACAAACGATGAAAACGAACGAGCGAATGAAAGCAATAAGTAAATGAAAGAGTGAGTGGAAGAACAAATGGAAGAACGACACGTGAATGAATACAGGATCCCGAGTGAATGAAAACTGAATGGAAATGATCCTGAGTGAATGAAAACTGAATGGTTACAAGAACGAGTGAAAGTATGGATGAATGAAGTAGAGTGCAGGAGAGACGAGTGAACAACTGCATTAGGATGTGAGTGGACAGAAAAACGAGTGGGAGAAATAACAATGAAAATAAGTCCGAGTGAAAGAAAGAATATGGAGAAATAAAGGACGATTGGAAGAGTGTATAGAGGAACGAGTAGAAGAATGAATGAGTGGGAGATTGTCAGAGTGAATAAAGGACAAGTGAATTAAAGTGAACGAATGAATGAAAACTGAGTGATCGAATGGGAAACGGTGAATGGAAGACTGCAGAAGAGGAGACCAACTGAAAGAGTGAAAAGAGTGAAAAGAAAATGACCGAGTGAGTATGGAGAAAAATACCGAGTGATGGAGATACTGAGTGGTAAAGGACGAGTGAAAGAGTGAACAAAACAACGAGTGCAAAGCAGGAATGAGGAAGTAGAAAAACCGATGAATAAAAGACGAACGGAAAAATGAGCAAAGCTGAGTGAATGAAACAACAAGTGGAAGAACGAATGGATAAAAGATAGAGTGCGGTAATGAAAGACTGAATGACAGGTGAGGAACGAAAAAGAATGACCGAGTGGAAGAAAGACGAGTAGATTGAGGGTGGATGAAAAAGAAAAAGACAGAGAGGTTTGTGAGAAAACCACGAAAGAATTTAGGTGGAACGAAACAACGAGTAAATGAATACCGAGTGGATTATACCGGGTAAAAATGAAAATGAATGAATGAACAACTAGTGGTCGGAAAATGGAAAGACGAGTGAAAGAACACGAAAGAATGACTGAATGACCGGGCGAATAACATGAGATAACCTGAGTGGATAGAAGAACAACTACAGTGGAAACTGAGTGAATGAAAATACTGAGTGGATGAAAAAGAAAAACAGAAGACAAAGCATTCATGAAATAATGAGTGAAAAAGATCGGGTGAATAAGTGATGAAAGAAAGAACGAAAGAGTGACCGAGTGAATAGAGAATGAGTGAAAAAGCCGAGTGGATGAATGAGAAAAATAGAAGACCGAGTGAACACAAGACTGACAAGAAAATATACTGAGTGAATAGGAGATTAATGGAAACAAAACTGACTGTGATGAGTGAGGAATCCGAGTGATAAAAGGCTGACTGAAATGAATCACCCTTCATCATCTGACCCGTTTATTAAATCAACGATCAGAAATCCTTTATTAAAGTCTCCCTTTTTATTTGCATCAAAATTTGGAATTTATTGAAGAATGACGAGTGAAGTTCAGTCGGGAAAAAGGGTTAAGAATGAGTAACAGTTATCCGAGTATACTACTTTTGCTCAGCTCAGTAAACTTTCGCTTAAGCGCGAAGTAGCAACAGCAGCGCCTCGCCTAAGCTACTAGTATTTCGCCTGAGCGAAATGGAAGAATCAAGCTCAGACTCCCTTCTTCAAACTTCATAAATTTTATTCAAACTTTATTCACTAAAATTTTTTTTAGTTTTCTTTTCATTAAAAACACTCAGAACATAGGGCTGCCTCCCTAGAGCGCTTCTTTAAGGTCACTAGCTTGACCTTATGGCATCTAAGAGGATGCTTGCAGTAACAAGGAGGTTTTCTACCTATCAAACTCTCCTCCAAAGTAGAGTTTGAGTCGCTGGCCATTTACCTTAAAAATCCGATCGGTGGTCGGGTCTTTTAGCTCAACTGCACCATGAGGAAAAACCTCATTTAGAGTAAAAGGCCCCGACCACTTTGATTTAAGCTTTCCAGGGAAGAGTCTCAGTCGGGAATTGAATAACAAAACCTGATCACCCTTTTTAAACTCCTTCTTATTGATCCACTTATCGTGCCACTTCTTTGTTTTCTCCTTATAAATGGAGGCACTTTGATAAGCGTTGAGTCGGAACTCCTCTAGTTCATGGAGTTTCAAAACTCTTTCCTCCTGGGATTGGTCACAATCCATGTTTAATAACTTTGTGGCCCACCACGCCTTGTGTTCCAACTCCATAGGGAGATGGCAAGCCTTACCGTAAACTAATTGATACGGGGACATGCCAATCGGAGTTTTGAAGGCTGTTTTGTAGCCCATAATGCATCATCTAATTTTACCGACCAATCTTTTCTAGATTTCCCGACCACTTTCTCTAAAATTCTCTTGATTTCTCTATTTGACAGCTCAACTTGTCCACAAGTTTGTGGATGGTAAGGAGTGGATATCTTATGTAAAACCTCATAGTGACGCAGGGCTTTTTCCATTATTTTATTACAAAAATATGAACCCCCATCACTAATAAGTACTCTCGGAACTCCAAACCTAGAGAAAATATTCTTTTTAATGAACCTAAGCACCACATGTGCATCATTGGTTCTGGTCGGAATTGCCTCCACCCATTTAGAGACATAGTCTACAGTAACAAGTATATATTCGTTAGAGAACAACTTTGGAAATGGTCCCATAAAGTCGATACCCCAGACGTCAAATAAGTCCACAATTAAAATGTTTGTCAAAGGCATGCCAGCTTTAGCAGAGAGACCTCCGCTCCTTTGACAATTATCATACCTTTTGACATACACTTTAGCATCTTGAAAGATAGTTGGCCAATAAAAGCCACTCTGTAAAACCTTTGCTGCAGTACGGGAGGCACCATGATGACCTCCATAATAGGAGTCTTGGCAATGCCACAAGAGTCTTTCTTGCTCGGATTCAGGCACACATCGCCTGATTACTCCATCTACTCCTATTATATACAGAAATGGATCATCCCAAAGAAAGTTTTTGCTATCATGAAAGAATTTTTTCTTCATTTGGGATGTCCAACCATCAGGCACCACCGAGGCACTTTTGAAGTTGGCCATATCAGCATACCATGGCCTGGTGATAATTGCCATCAACCTCTCATCTGGAAATTCTTCTTTTATTAAAACAAAATCTGATTCACCTTCCAGATGAGACAGTTGATCGGCAACTGAGTTCTCTACCTTTTTGTCTCGTATTTCTAAGTCAAACTCCTGGAGTAATAGAACCCACCTGATCAGTCTCGGCTTAGATTCTTTCTTAGCTAGTAAGTACTTGATTTCCAAGTGATCTGTATATACAATGACCTTGGCCCCAATCAAGTAAGCACGAAATTTATCAAACGCATACACCACAGCAAGCATTTCTTTTTCAGTAGTGGTGTAATGTATTTGACTTTCGTTCAACACTTTACTAGCATAATAAATTACATGAGTTAATTTTCCTATTTTCTGACCCAGCACAGCTTCGACTGCAAAGTCACTTGCATCACACATTAATTCAAACGGTAGAGACCAATCGGGTGCTGTAAGGATCGGAGCTGAAGTCAAACTTTGTTTCAATTTTTCAAAAGCCTTGACACAGTTTTCATTAAACACAAACACCTGATCTTTTACAAGCAAGTCGGTCAAAGGCTTAGCTATTTTTGAAAAATCTTTTATGAACCTTCTGTAGAAGCCAACACATCCTAGAAAACTTCTCACTCCTTTCATGTTGATCGGAGGAGGAAGTTTTTCAATGATTTCTATCTTGGCTCGGTCCACTTGAATGCCCTCAGCAGAGATTTTGTGGCCAAGGACTATCCCTCCCTTAACCATAAAATGGCATTTTCCCAGTTAAGAACGAGGTTAGTCTCTTGGCATCTCACCAGCACCTTAGATAGGTTACTGAGGCATGAATCAAAATTACTACCAAAGACAGAGAAATCGTCCATGAATACTTCAATGAATTTCTCCACCATGTCCCCAAAGATTGCCAGCATACACCTTTGAAAGGTTGCTGGAGCGTTGCACAAACCGAATTGCATGCGCCTATAGGTAAAAATTCCGTATGGACAGGTGAAAGCTGTCTTCTCTTGATCTTTTGGGTCAACCACAATTTGGTTATAACCCGAGTAACCATCAAGGAAGCAATAGTATTCATGACCCGATAGTCTCTCAAGCATCTGGTCAACAAACGGCAAGGGAAAGTGGTCTTTCCGAGTGAAGTCATTCAACCTTCTATAGTCTACACACATTCTCCATCCTATGGTCGGTCTAGTAGCTATGACTTCACCTTTTTCATTTTTAACAGTTGTCATCCCTCCTTTCTTGGGCACCACTTGGACCGGACTGATCCAAGTGTTGTCTATGATAGGATAAATGATTCCTGCATCAAGAAGTTTGACCACCTCTTTCCTGACTGCCTCTTTCATTATTGGGTTCAATCTGCGTTGTGGCTGTACTACAGGGGAATAATCATCCTGTTGTTCAAGTGGCCTCAATACTCAAGAGGGGGGGTGAATTGAGTTTTAAAATCTTTGATTGGAATGCCTTTGAACTTGATTTTTATATCCAAGTTTACAGGAATATGCAAGTGAAATCAAGTTAAAGATAGTATGCAATGCACCACAAGGATAAATATAGCTGAAGCAATTTAACAAACACTTGGTGGGCAGTATTTGAAATGTATCAAATTAGACAAGCTTAAGTATGCAATTCACAATCAATCAACACAAATCAACCAATTGCAGTATATGAAAGTAAAAGAGTAAGGGAGAGGAGCTTGCAAACCAATATAACGAGTTCCACCAACACCGGTGTACGTCTCGCCTCTAAGCAACCCACTTAGAGGATTTCCACTATTGAAGTTTAGAGATACAAGCTATGAGCAATTGCAGCTTCCTAGTGTCCCACACTCAAGAACTCAATCCTCACTAACAAAGGGTAACCCACCCAATCTCTCAAACTCTCAATACCCAAAGGTTGAACCCCAACCTTTGTGACCACTCAATCCTAGAGTGAAAACCTTTATGTTTGATGAAGTGTTTACAAGGAAATGACTCTCTTAATAGAGTAGATGTACAAGTGAAAGATCACACAAGTTCTAACTCTCAAGATGAGAGGATGTACAAATTTAAACTTAGAATATACAAGAAAGATGGCTTACTAAGCACAAGAACAAGTGAAGAATGATAGCTTCTAGTTATGTGTTTTGTGCTTGAGTTCCTCTTGAATTTATAGAGCCATTTGAGAGCTTGAGGAGTGCCTTTCTTCTTCCTAGCCGTTACACATAGTGGGGGTCTAAAGAAATGGTGGAGACATGTGCTGGTTTCCCACTAATATGTGTTTTCCCACTTTCGTAATCGATTACGCCTTGAGCTGTAATCGATTATACTTTGAGTTTTTCATTTCAGATCGTGCTGTAGTCGATTATCCCTTTATGTGTAGTCGATTAGCTTCAAGTCAGAGGGCTTCTAATCGATTATTTCTTGGCCTGTAATCGATTAGGGAAGATACCTGATGCATTTAATTTGGCTTCGCAGCTACGTAATTGATTATATAGTCCTGGTAATCGATTAGCTTACTTCCAGTAGCCTTCTAATCGATTGGATGAATTTCCTTAATCGATTAGCCTTTATACCTGATGCTTTTAATGCCATTTTTGATTTTGGTAATCGATTATGTCATGTGTGTAATCGATTACTGTAATTCCAGTAGCTCTTTAATCGATTATATTAATTGCTGTAATCGATTAGCTTATGTCCTGTTGCAGTTGTTCCAAAAACAGAATCACCCTAATTGATTAGACTGGGCTTCCTAATCGATTAGCTTCATGCTGTTTCTGGGTCTGATTCCATGTCTTTGTTTTTGCAAGAATTTCTTCAAGAGTGTTTTTGTCATTATCAAAATCCTTGTACCTGTTATCACGTTCAAACACATTCTCCCCCTTTTTGATGATGACAACCATGTTCATCTCTTGAGGGTTATTAGTTTAAACAACAATTATCTCTAATTTTGTATCTGCAAAAACATTTGAATTTTTCCTTATCTCTAAAATCAGATTATCACTTATCTTTTCAAGAAACTCTTATCTGTTAAAAATTATCACTTATACAAGTAAATCTCTTATCTCTTAAAAGTCTCCCCCTATCTTTAGGAATTAATGCCTAGGAGATAATTAAAACAGTTTATCATTTAAGCAGAAGAACAGATGAACAACAACTATTGCTTCTCCCCCTTTGGAATCATCAAAAATAATAAGGCAATTAAAGTCATGGAAAGACAGATTTTATTCATGAAAATGTAAGGGAAAGTACAATCAAGGAAATGAGAAAACTGATGCATAAACTAAGAAAACATAATGATCAAAGCATAAAAATGGATCTAATTATCCAGGTTGAAAAATTGAAGTTCGGAGACTTGATGGGACAGCTCTTCATAATGCTGTTGCATCATCTCAAAATGTTGAAGGGAATTTTTGAGGCGATCGAAGCGGCGGTCAAGGTGAGCATAGAGCGATGCAAATGGGTCAGCAGGGGCAGATGAAGAGGCTTGAGGTGCAGGAGGAGGGGGAGGAACGGGCTCATCATCAGCAGGAGCTTCAAAGGGAATGTTGGCATGATAGCCTTCCATTCGTGAGTACCATGCTCCGTGTAGAAAGATAAGACCCATCTTAGTGAGGTGATGAGTGCCAATGCATGCTTTTGAAGGCACCTTCTCCGAGAGTTCTCCAGCCAGGTCCACTCCACAATGTTTGAATATTTTGGTGAGTAGGATAGCGTGTGGGAGCTTTTGTTGGTCCTTGGCGTGGCGCATGTGAAATTTGACCATTTGAACCCAGTTGATTTCTTTGTGGTTCAGCATAGCCCACATCAAGAGGACATCATCCTCTTCCACCAAGGCATAGTTCCCACCACAGGGAACCAACATCTTGACCAAGAAAAAGTGTAGGAGGCGGTTGTTCATGGTCAAGTGTCCTACCAATTTGTGGTTGCTCCTGGGGCGATCAGCCTTCCACAATGATTGATGGGCAGTAAGAGCATTGAAACCCCATTCATCCTCAGGGTCTCCTCCATCAAACTCAGCATCGTTTAGTGGCAGCAGAGAAATTTCAGCAAGCTGAGCGTTGGTGAGCTTTATGGTCACATTTTTGACCTTTGATTCAATTACTCCATTAACAATCTTTAAGTTGCAATAGAAAACTCTGATGAGTTCAGGGTAGTACAGCTCTTCCTTAAGGGTAAGGAAGGGAAAAAGGTTGTAGTGGTGGAGGCATTGGGTGGAGGTGAGGCTATGGTTATCAAAGGTTTCAGCAATGGTGAAGTGGGGAGTCATGATATCCTTTTTAGAAAAATTGTTGACAAAATTTTGGAGGTCTCTAGGAGAGGAGAAGAACCTAGAGAAGTCTAGGGGGTTGTTGGCTTGGGCCATGGAGGACCTTGCTCTTTTGACTATGCGGGAGGAAGACATGGTGAGAAGGGGAAGATGAAGAGAGGCAAAGCTTTGAGAGTTTTGAAGAGGAAGGAGGTAGTGTGAGATGAGAGGGTGAAGAGGAGGGTATTTATAGGAAAAATTAGGTCTAGAAGAGAGTGAGGTGAGTTAAAGGAGTGAAGAATTCGAGCAGACCTCGGGAAGCAGTGTTTGACTGTTCCAGTACTGATGCTAATCGATTACGAGGCATAGGTAATCGATTAGCTCACTGTTTCTGGGGAATTTGAATCGTTTCGCACATAGTGTAATCGATTACGAGAGTTGAGTAATCGATTAGTGAGAAAACAGAAACGTCCTAATCGATTGTGGTAGTATGGTAATCGATTACAGGGAAGATGAAACGTCTTGCACCTGAAACAGAGGCTTTGTAATCGATTATGGATCAAGAAGTAATCGATTACGCATAAAACAGAGGCTTTGTAATCGATTAGATATCAATGAGTAATCGATTATCAACAAAACAGAAGCTTATTAATCGATTAGATGGCAATTCGTAATCGATTATCAATGAGACAGGAGCTTATTAATCGATTATGCAGATGTATATAATCGATTATCTGGTTCAAGAATTTGCAGTTTTCACACAGGAGAGTTGCAATATTGATCAATCATACCACTGATAATAACCACTCATACAATCATGCCATATAATACTGTTTTTATCAAAATACTACATCATTCAAACATAATTATTCATGTCAAGAATTCCTAATTCTCTTTAATGTGGATGAATTGCTCCCTAGCTAAAGGTTTGGTGAAAATATCTCCTAGTTGCCTAGAAGTTTCAACATGCTTAAGTATACAATCACCCTTTAATACATGGTCTCTAATGAAATGATGTCTAATCTCAATATGTTTGGTTCTAGAATGCATTACAGGATTCTTTGAGATATTGATAGCACTAGTATTATCACACTTAAGAGGTACATGGTCCAATACAACTCCAAAGTCTAGAAGTTGTTGTCTCATCCAAAGGATTTGAGCACAACAACTACCAGCTGCAACATATTCTGCCTCAGCTGTTGATAGCGCAACACTTACTTGTTTCTTGCTATGCCAAGAAACAAGAGAACTACCAAGCAAGTGACATGTTCCGCTAGTGCTTTTTCTGTCAAGTTTACATCCTGCAAAATCTGAATCAGAGTAGCCAACTAAAGTGCATTCAGCCCCTTTGGGGTACCATAAACCAATATTTTGAGTCCCAACTAAATATTTCATTATCCTTTTTACTACAGTGAGATGTGATTCTTTAGGACAAGCCTGGTATCTAGCACACATACACACAGCAAACATGATATCCGGTCTACTAGCGGTTAAGTAAAGTAAGGATCCTATCATACCTCTATATTTTGTGAGTTCAACATCCTTACCTTTCTTATCCTTGTCCAAATAGCCTGAAGTGCCCATGGGTGTGGCAATATCATTTGCTTTGTCCATGTTGAATTTTCTAAGTAGTTCTTTGCAGTACTTGGATTGATTAATGAATGTGCCTTCATTGGTTTGCTTGATTTGTAGTCCAAGGAAGAAAGTGAGTTCCCCTATCATGGACATTTCAAATTCTTCCTGCATTAACTTAGCAAACTCCTTGCACATTGACTCATTAGTGGCACCAAATATTATATCATCAACATAAACTTGTGCCAATAGTATATTATTCTTTTTGTGCTTTATGAATAAAGTTGTATCAACCTTCCCTCTTTCAAAATGATTTTCTAAGAGAAATTTGCTCAACCTTTCATACCAAGCTCTTGGAGCTTGTTTCAAACCATACAGAGCTTTCTTTAATTTGAAAACATGATTTGGAAATTGATGGTTTTCAAAACCTGGAGGTTGATCAACATATACTTCCTCTTGAATGTATCCATTCAAGAAAGCACTTTTAACATCCATTTGGTACAATTTGAAGTCCCTATAGCATGCGAAGGCTAATAGTAGTCTAATTGCTTCTAATCTAGCTACAGGTGCATACGTCTCTTCATAATCAATGCCTTTTTCTTGATTATAGCCTTTAGCTACTAGCCTAGCTTTGTTCCTAGTAATAATACCATTTTCATCCAGTTTATTCCTAAATACCCATTTGGTTCCTATTATTTGGTGATCATTGGGTCTTGGCACAAGCTCCCAAACTTCATTTCTTTCAAATTGATTTTGCTCTTCTTGCATGGCCAACATCCAATGTTCATCAATAATAGCTTCATTAATGCATTTGGGTTCTATTTGCGATACAAAGGCTAAATAATTGCATGTATTTCTAATTACATTTCGAGTACTTACACCTTTTGTCATTTCACCTATGACTTTGTCTAGAGGATGATCCTTCAAAGTGATCCATTGTTGTGGTTTCTCATGTTTTGCTGCATTTGTGTCTTTGATTTCTCCTTCCTTGTCATCTAAGGTCAATTCTTGAAGAGTACCTACAAGATCATCAACATCTTCCTTTCTCGGAGGGTTATGGCTATTTTCATCAAATTTAACATGAATGGATTCTTCTATGGTATTCGTGTGTTGGTTGAATATTCTATAAGATTTACTAGATTGAGAGTACCCTAGGAAGATTGCCTCATCAGATTTGGCATCAAACTTTCCTAGATTATCCTTTCCATTATTAAGCACAAAACATTTACATCCAAAAATATAAAAGTGTGAAATGTTGGGTTTTCTGCCCTTGTAAAGTTTATAGGGGGTTTTCTTTAGAATAGGCCTTATTAAATATCTATTCATAACATAACAAGCGGTGTTTACCGCATCGGCCCAAAAATGTTTTGCAAAATTTTTTTCATTTAACATGGTTCTTGCAAGCTCCACCAAGGATCTATTTTTCCTTTCAACTACTCCATTTTGTTGTGGAGTTCTAGGAGCTGAAAAATTGTGAATAATACCATGTTTTTCGCAAAACTTTTCAAAAGATTAATTTTCAAATTCTCCCCCATGATCGGTTCTAATGGATGTAATTTTAGAATTTTTCTCATTTTGGATAATCTTTGCAAGTTTCTTGAATGCATGATATGCTTCATTTTTATGAGCAAGAAACAAGGTCCATGTATATCTAGAGTAGTCATCTACAATCACTAGACCATAGTAATTACCACCAAAGCTTTTGATTTTGGAAGGTCCAAAAAGATCCATGTGCAAAAGTTGCAAAGGCTTTTGGGTGGAAACAATGTTTTTAGATTGAAAGGATGCCTTTACTTGTTTCCCCTTTTGACATGCATCGCAAAATTTGTTTTCAAATTTAAGCTTTGGCAAACCAATTACTAATTCCTTAGAAACAAGTTTGTTCAAATGGTCTACATGTATATGAGCTATTCTCCTATGCCATAGCCAAGTTTCATCCTCTCTAGTCATGAAGCATTGTACATCATTTGAAGACAAACTATCCATGTCAATCATGTAAATATTATCGATTCTTTGGCCTACAAATTTAATTTCCTTATTAACCTTATGCTAAATTATGCAACAGTTTGATTCAAACAAAACTCTATATCCTTTGTCACATAATTGACTAATGCTAAGTAAATTATGTTTGAGGCCTTCAACATACAACACGTCACTTATGGATGTGGAAGAATTCTTACCAATATTTTCGATGCCTAGGATCCTTCCTTTGGTGTTGTCTCCATAGGTGACGCTTCCTTTTCTTTTGGGAGTAAATGATATGAACTTGCTTATGTCTCCCGTCATATGCTTTGAACACCCACTATCCAAATACCAATGGGTGTTGCTTACCTTGAAGCATACCTACAAAACAAAATCAGTTTAGAGAACTAGGTACCCATTTTATGTTGGGTCCTTTAAGGTTAGCTTGTGGTAATGTCCCTTTGGGAACCCACACCTTTCTTATAACCTTTGGCCCTAATTTTCTAACATTGCAATTTGAAGAGTTATGACCTTTAAAACCGCAATGATTACATTTCATAAAGGGCGAAGATGATTTCATAGGAGGTACAAAGAAGTTTTTGTAATGCTTTTCCTTTTTAACAGAATTGTACCCTAAACCGGTTTTGTCAAACATGCATCTTTGGTTTCCAAGAAGTACATTCAAATTATCTCTACCATTTGTAAACCTTCCTAAAGTTTTGTTTAGATCTAGGACTTTATTTTCTATATCAATGCATTTCTTAGCAAAATCACAAGGTTTACTCTTAGAACATGTTTGAGCATTTTCCAGTTCTTCTTTTAAACAATCATTCTCTTTACACACTTCCATAAGGTGCATCTCTAGAGTGTCACTAGTTTTTCTAGACACCTTAAGTCTATTAGAGACTTTCACAAATTTTTCATACAATTCATTAAAAGCATTAAGTAATTCTTCCTTATCAAGGTCATGAAGATTTACCTCATCATCTTCTTCTTGGTGATTTGCCATGAGGCAAAGGTTTGCCTCTTCATTTTCCGAGTCATCCGAGCTACTTATCTCATTTTCATCCCATGCGATATAAGCTCTTCTTCTTCCCTTTTTCTCTTTGCTCTTCTTTTTAAGATTTGGGCAATCGGCCTTGAAGTGTCCTTCTTTCCCACATTCGAAACAACTAGGTGAGGAAGATGATTCATTAGGTGTAGATTTCTTACCTTGTGTTTTGAAGTTCCTTTGGAATCGTTTGTTTCTCATGAACTTTCCGAATCTTTTTACAAACAATCTAAATTCTTCTTCTTCATCAATATCACTACATGATTCTTCTTCATGTACAGAGGTTGTAACATCCCTATTTTTAGTAGCAGTCTTATTTAGTAAAAATTGAAGTTTAGAAGGTCTGTAAGTGGTAATAAGTGAATATACACCCCGTTGATAGTCTGTGGTATCTCAGAAATGTCATTTTTGTACATAATAATGGAATTTTTATGGACCATTAGTGAAATTATGCAAATTCCGAGTGAAGGATTAGCAATTCCGACTGAAGGATGAAATTCCAAGTGTAAGGTTATGTTATCCGAGTAATATATGACCAAGAAGGTTACTACCGAGTGGATTCTTGATCACAGAGACAGCTGGAGTGAAGTGGGTTCAAGAAAACCACTTCTAGGTGAAAATTCCGAGTCAAAACACCCTTGATTCTTTGTTTCTGAGTCAAACCTTGCTAAGTACTTCCATTTCTGAGCAAAACCTCTCTGAAATATGGAATTCCGAGTGGAATATAGGAATAAGAGCCCAATCCGAGTAGAATATATAAGGTTTAGAGCCATTATTGAGTGAGGCTATGTTTATGACTCTTTTTCCGAGTGATAAAGACCTTAAAGGATTCCGATCGAAACACATTTTGAGGAAGGATAGTGTATGTGTACCTAAGAGATGAGTATCCGAGTGAAAAATGAGTGGGGAAGGACTTAAATGCTCCTGAAAGGTAAAATCCGAGTGAACCTCTTATGAGGGAAGAGTTGTTATAATGGTTTGGATTGGAAATATATTCTAAGTGTATGATATATATATATATATATATATGAACCGAGTGAATGAATACATGTAAGCGTTTTATGTTGATTTGATGCTTCTTACCGACTGGAACGTGTTATGGAAGTATTTGGGAAAGATTCCGAATGGTTTCGTAAGAATATGATTAGTAAACCGAGTGGAAAAAGTGGAAGGAGCCATTCCGAGAGAAATATAGAGAGGCTGAACCATTTCCGAGTGAATCTATGAGTATGACTCCTCTTCCGAGTGAGATATACTCTATTGGACCAATTCTGAGAGAGACTTGTATGTGTAAGTCTTTTCCGAGAAGTGAGGGCCTTAATATGTTCTGATTGGAATTGTAGTTGAAGAATTTGGTTAAAACCGAGAGAGAAATATGAGTAAACCGAGTGAGTAAAGTTTGAGTATTTCTGAGTGGTAAATCCGATTGATTCCTTTCTAAGATATGAATTGTTATTGGAATATATCCTAAGTGATTAGAGTTTGAATAATTCCGAGTGATTGGCTAATTAGGAGAGAGAGTCGGGTTCTAGAAGAAACACTTCTGAGTGAGAATTGTAAGTCTATGCCGAGTGATGAATGTGAAGTACATTCCCGATTGTGTTGAAGTTAAATACATCGAGTGGTATGGAAAGTAGTATTCCGAGTAAGTGGATGAGTTTTACCGAGTGAAATAGTGTATGTAGAGATTCGGATTTGGAATAAAAATTTCGAGTAGAAGAAAGATAGGAAAAGAATGTAAGTGAGTCAGTTTTTGAAGGACATTACAGAGTGATAAAGGACTAGGCTTGGAATGATTTAACCGAGTAAGAACCATCAGAAATGACCCGGATTTGGAATATAATACCGAGTGAAAGGCCAAGCAAATTAGGAGTCGGTGTGGGGGTGAATTACCGAGTGAATGATGGGAAAAATGAGTCGGTTTCATGGGAATGCCGAGTGAGGATTGGCTGATTCGCTCAAGCGAGCAAGCCACGCTCAAGCGAGCCTTACAATCGTTGACTCGGAAGTAGGAATTCTAGTCGGTATAGTTGTTAACCGAGTGTAATTTCACTCGGTATTCAGTGACAGAAGTGCGTATTGACTTCAATTTTGTCTTTTAATGATTATTTTAACTCAATAATGCGCATTATGGATAGTGGACGACCAGAAATGGGCACTGACTCAGCATATATCTGTATTTAATCCCTAGTGACCCTTCCATTAGCAATCCACTAACAGCCCACTCAGAAAAGCTGTCCCCCACTTGTTTTCCCACTCACTTCCTCCTTATTTAAACCAGCTCAAGGTTCTCAGGACTCACACCACACACACGACCCAAACACCCTTCATCACTCTCTTTCCAGCAAGTTTCTTTCTCTCTTTTCCCTTCTGTTTCACTCGGATTTGAAGCAGGACAGTGAAGGGAACCTCTTTCTTCTCCTCCAGGAACTTTATTGAGGTAAGGGGGTATATTCTTGGGTGCTCTGTGGGAAAACCGAGTGGAGGACAGATTCAGTGTTATGTGAATTAAATGCTTTAATTATATACATATATATATTTGTTACTAAATGCTTATAATCAGTTCAGAGTTGTTTGATTAAATGTTATGGTTATTGTTTTATATTTGAATATATGTATAATTAATTGATAAAAAAATATGCTGGTTGTTGGACTGAGAAGATATTAAAGATCCTGGGTGTTCATGTGAGTTCCAGCAAGGAATTATAAAATAGAAGTCAGATTCAGTGAGTAATAAGCTCGAATTTTATGAAAAACCAACCTGAATATTCTGACAGAACATTTTACTCGAAAAAATACATTATTTCCAGTCAGAAAGTTACTTTCATCCTAATCCTACTCGGAATCTTATTTTATTTCACTCAGAAAAATGTTTCATCATTCTGTTTCACTCGGGAAACGTATTATTTTTACTCAGAAACCTTTCTGATCAACACTTTTAACTAGGAAAAATATTTTTAACTTCCCTGAGAAAACTTTTAACCTGATCTCACTCGGATTGATGCTTATTTTATTCAGAAACTCACTTCAGCCTGAAATTACTCGGTATCTAAACTCATTTCACCCAGAAAATTCATTTTTCACTCGGAACAGACTTATTTTACTCGGATAATTCAGTTTCACTCGGTATTCAACTCATCTCATTCGGCAAACTCAATTTCTCACTCAGTATTAAACCTAATTTTTCTCAAAAAGTTTGGAAATCAACATTTCTACTCGGATATAATTTATTTTAATCGGAAAAATCATTTCCACTCGGAATCAGACCTGTTTCAGTCAGAAAACAGCTTAGCTTCATTCATGAAACCCTCTTCCAGTGATTTAACTCGGTAAACACATTGATTTCACTCAGAAAATATAATTATCTTTTACACAGAACCCTTTTTCAGTAAATTCACTCGGAAAACACTTTATTTTACTCAGCAAGCAGTTATTTTACTCGGATTTGCAAACAATGCTACTCAGGGAACCATTTTCCTACTGACTTCACACGGATTTATATTTTAATTCACTCAGAAATTTATTTCACTCAGAATTTATGTTATTTAATTAAGAAAAATCATTTTAGTTTCTGTTTCACTCGGAATATATATTAAATTCATTTAAGAAAACTCTGCCCAGCTTTATTTCACTCGGATTCAAGCTATTCCAGTCGGAAAACAGCATTCCAGTTCATTTTCACTCGGACCTAAACTTATTTCAGTCGGAAAATAACTTACCAGTGTCATTTCACTCGGATTTTTAACCAGAACGTTTGGAGAACCCTTCTCAGTATGATTCCACTCGGAATCATACATATTTCACTCGGATTTGCCCCTGTTTCACTCGGAAAACTCTATTTTTAATGGTTTTCGCTTGGATTTTCATTTAGAAACTACTTTTTAATACTTTTTAAATTAATGAGAAGTTATAATTATTATTATTATCCTTATTCTATTATTATTATTATTATCCTAATTATTATTAATCTTAATATTGTTATTATTATTAGTATTTTTATTTTTTATAAACCTTGTTAACATTTTAATTATGCGTAATTATATAAAGAATAAATTATTTTACTCCTTATGGAAAATACTATATATAATAGATATACTTACAATGTTTAAATAATTGATAGAATCCAAAGAACTTGGAAATGATATGATGAGACTGGAAATACATAAGATACCCAAGGGATCAATTGATAAGATAAATGCATTTCGCATCATGAAAATATTTTTGAAGAAGAAAAACCTCTAGAGCATACACTTGGTACAGTGGAGGACACTCACGTTCGATCTCCATGAAGAATCTTGGGAGTACAACTGGAACGGCAACCCAATGGCATCAGAGTCGCGCCCTGATAGCCGGGTGAGACGAATAATTCTGGTGTACTTTGACTAAATGACGGAGTGTAACTATGATCGTAGGGATCCAAGTCTCAAATATATATATATAAATTAATGATGAGAACCAATGAGTTCATTTGTACCAGAGCTTGGGCGGACCCTGATCGCTCTAGAGAATTGGAATGGTGATATTCCAGAGAAGAAGAAATAATTTCTTGGGCCCACATGCATCATGAGACTTAAATAAAGATAATTCATAATAAATTTGACTCATGCATTTCATGACCATATGCTTGATTGCTATGATTATGAATATGCTAATTGTATAATTTATGTGATAATAACATGCTTGATTGATATAATTGTGAATGTATGATCTATGTGACATTGTATGTTAACTGGATTATGTCCGCACCGGATTAACCAATCAGGGTCTTGGGTTATACTCACCCTTACTGTTGACCATTTTTCAGAGGAATTAGAAACTCAAGAACCCGAGTGTGAAGATCAGCAATACGCTGAACCCATTGAGAACAATCATTAAGGATAGAATATTTGTTATTAATAATCAGACACCGAATGACTGTATAATATTTAAGGGTGCCTGCGTGCCCCATTCTATTAAGAGTACAATTACTTACAGTTTGTGAATGACTATGTGATAAATACATTATTGCTTCCACTGATCTGCCACGTATTTATAAAAAAAAATATTCACTTTTTCTTAAAACTGTTAACACTCTCAGTTAAATAGGATGAACCTACAGAAGGATTTGTCTTATCTAACCGAGGGTGTTACAAAGGTGGTATCAGAGCATAGTCGATTCATTAAGCTTGTGGAGTGGACCATTAGGTTTCCACGTACTCTGATAGAAATATTGAACAGTCCATAACACTCCTAAGACTAACACTCCTATGTGGAATACTCCACATAACATATACCCTGAACCTCTTTGTTGATATTCCATCAACAATTTCCTAATGACTCACCGAAACAATGATCACGACATGGAGGAATTTCTTACTCAAATCGTGGAGATGATAGAACAACAAGAATTACCCCATATCCCTACTAGGCAGAGTCAAGGACTAGCTAACTTTCAGCAGAACGATCTTACGTAATTCAAAGAAGGGTTACAACAGAAAATCCGTTAAGTATTATTAGACCATAAGAGTTAAAATAAGACCCGGTTAGAATCTGGGTGTCGGACCAAGTATCTCCGATTGAGATACCATTGGTCAGGGCTATTAAGGATATTAATAGTAATTTTTGAAGTTAGTAATAAGCCCAAAACTGAGATCCTATTCGTTATAAAATGGGAAACAAGATATGACCTATTTTCTTATTCTCCCTTCATTTTCGTGTATATACTAGGACTTGGGATACCTTGGAGTTTAAGGTAAAATTCTCTAATCTTTGTTTCTAGGTTTTGAATTTCTATGTGATTAAGAGCATGCCTTGTGAATGGGTTTTAGGAATAGAAGCCATTTTCATGCAAAACCCAAAGGTAGAATACACTTATGTGTGTTTTAGGATGGATGTGAAGTGGTATACAAAAAATTTCAAAATTTGAGACAGAAGATGATGGTTGTTAATGACGATTGTTTGATTCTAGTGGAACCCTAACTTAGGATTTAAGGGAAGTGAATAATAATGTCATGAGAGATGATTTTTAGTGAAAACCCACGATAATGTGTATGTAGGTGTTGTTAATGGAAATTGGTGATTATTAGAAATAATCATTGAATTTTGATGAAAAACCCTAAGTGTAGTGATTTGAGGATTTTAACTAAGTTGATGATCTTGATGGCTTTAAATACTCTAGAATGATTACATATAAGGAAATGAATATCTGAGGCGTTAGGTGTTGATTATTGAGGATTGGTAAAGGAGTGAATATAAGTAAGTATGTAATTGGAGTAATTAATTTAGACTATTGATGTTATGATAGTAGATTAAGGAAACAATTGATAGTGGATTAAGATATTTGAAATGATAAATAGGCATGTCATTTTGAAATAAGATGAATTGGTGATGATCTTAGATGAAACCAGGAGACTTATAATGAGTTTGACTAAATTTTAGTAATGATTAAATGATTCATGTGATGATTTAGAAGTCTTAAGGCTAAGGAATCATAGTATTGGTATTGTTAGGTGTGGTTAGCATTTTAAGATTTAAAGAATCTTGGTTTTGGGAGAAGAATTCCCGAAGTCTAATACAAACGTGTAAATTGGATTTAGACAAGTCTAGGACTTGACAACGAGTTATGAGGGAATAATGCCTTATAATGGTATATTAGTAGCAAGTATTTCTCAAGTTACCCCTACCATTGGAATAGAAAGAGCTATAAAGACCAAGAAGTTAAGTCTCAGATACATAGAACCTATCAAATTCTGCAAAAGATAGGAACCAATGTGTGCCGTATAGCCATTCCAAACCTTCATGATGTCCACACATATGTACTAGGCCCTGATCATGTTCGGAGTCCCGATCAATTTGTTCTAAAAAGAAAACCTTACCTTTGAAGCATCACCGATTAAGATTGTTAATTGATGTCGAAAATAGTTAAGGGGAAAGGAAATCTCTTTGGTCAAAGTAGTTTGGAGTCAGTTGAATGATAGAGACGCTACTTGGGAAGTTGAGGAAAAGATTAGAGGATTGTACTCTCAATTATTCCAACCATGAATTTCGGGACGAAATTCCTAAAAGGGGAGGAGAATGTAACATCCCTGTTTTTAGTAGCAGTCTTATTTAGTAAAAATTGAAGTTTAGAAGGTCTGTAAGTGGTAATAAGTGAATATACACCCCGTTGATAGTCTGTGGTATCTCAGAAATGTCATTTTTGTACATAATAATGGAATTTTTATGGACCATTAGTGAAATTATGCAAATTCCGAGTGAAATAGGCTCTGATCCGAGTGACAGAGTGAAATTCCGAGTGAAGGATTAGCAATTCCGACTGAACGATGAAATTCCGAGTGTAAGGTTATGTTATCCGAGTAATATATGACCAAGAAGGTTACTACCGAGTGGATTCTTGATCACAGAGACAGCTGGAGTGAAGTGGGTTCAAGAAAACCACTTCTAGGTGAAAATTCCGAGTCAAAACACCCTTGATTCTTTGTTTCTGAGTCAAACCTTGCTAAGTACTTCCATTTCCGAGCAAAACCTCTCTGAAATATGGAATTCTGAGTGGAATATAGGAATGAGAGCCCAATCCGAGTAGAATATATAAGGTTTAGAGCCATTATTGAGTGAGGCTATGTTTATGACTCTTTTTCCGAGTGATAAAGACCTTAAAGGATTCCGATCGAAACACATTTTGAGGAAGGATAGTGTATGTGTACCTAAGAGATGAGTATCCGAGTGAAAAATGAGTGGGGAAGGACTTAAATGCTCCTGAAAGGTAAAATCTGAGTGAACCTCTTATGAGGGAAGAGTTGTTATAATGGTTTGGATTGGAAATATATTCTAAGTGTATGATATATATATATATATGAACCGAGTGAATGAATACATGTAAGCGTTTTATGTTGATTTGATGCTTCTTACCGACTGGAACGTGTTATGGAAGTATTTGGGAAAGATTTCGAATGGTTTCGTAAGAATATGATTAGTAAACCGAGTGGAAAAAGTGGAAGGAGCCATTCCGAGAGAAATATAGAGAGGCTGAACCATTTCCGAGTGAATCTATGAGTATGACTCCTCTTCCGAGTGAGATATACTCTATTGGACTAATTCCAAGAGAGACTTGTATGTGTAAGTCTTTTCCGAGAAGTGAGGGCCTTAATATGTTCTGATTGGAACTGTAGTTGAAGAATTTGGTTAAAACCGAGAGAGAAATATGAGTAAACCGAGTGAGTAAAGTTTGAGTATTTCTGAGTGGTAAATCCGATTGATTCCTTTCTAAGATATGAATTGTTATTGGAATATATCCTAAGTGATTAGAGTTTGAATAATTCCGAGTGATTGACTAATTAGGAGAGAGAGTCGGGTTCTAGAAGAAACACTTCCGAGTGAGAATTGTAAGTCTATGCCGAGTGATGAATGTGAAGTACATTCCCGATTGTGTTGAAGTTAAATACACCGAGTGGTATGGAAAGTAGTATTCCGAGTAAGTGGATGAGTTTTACCGAGTGAAACAGTGTATGTAGAGATTCGGATTTGGAATAAAAATTTCGAGTAGAAGAAAGATAGGAAAAGAATGTAAGTGAGTCGGTTTTTGAAGGACATTACAGAGTGATAAAGGACTAGGCTTGGAATGATTTAACCGAGTAAGAACCATCAGAAATGACCCGGATTTGGAATATAATACCGAGTGAAAGGCCAAGCAAATTAGGAGTCGGTGTGGGGGTGAATTACTGAGTGAATGATGGGAAAAATGAGTCGGTTTCATGGGAATGCCGAGTGAGGATTGGCTGATTCGCTCAAGCGAGCAAGCCACGCTCAAGCGAGCCTTACAATCGTTGACTCGGAAGTAGGAATTCTAGTCAGTATAGTTGTTAACCGAGTGTAATTTCACTCGGTATTCAGTGACAGAAGTGCGTATTGACTTCAATTTTGTCTTTTAATGATTATTTTAACTCAATAATGCGCATTATGGATAGTGGACGACCAGAAATGGGCACTGACTCAGCATATATCTGTATTTAATCCCTAGTGACCCTTCCATTAGCAATCCACTAACAGCCCACTCAGAAAAGCTGTCCCCCACTTGTTTTCCCACTCACTTCCTCCTTATTTAAACCAGCTCAAGGTTCTCAGGACTCACACCACACACACGACCCAAACACCCTTCATCACTCTCTTTCCAGCAAGTTTCTTTCTCTCTTTTCCCTTCTGTTTCACTCGGATTTGAAGCAGGACAGTGAAGGGAACCTCTTTCTTCTCCTCCAGGAACTTTATTGAGGTAAGGGGGTACATTCTTGGGTGCTCTGTGGGAAAACCGAGTGGAGGATAGATTCAGTGTTATGTGAATTAAATGCTTTAATTATATACATATATATATTTGTTACTAAATGCTTATAATCAGTTCAGAGTTGTTTGATTAAATGTTATGGTTATTGTTTTATATTTGAATATATGTATAATTAATTGATAAAAATATATGCTGGTTGTTGGACTGAGAAGATATTAAAGATCCTGGGTGTTCATGTGAGTTCCAGCAAGGAATTATAAAATAGAAGTCAGATTCAGTGAGTAATAAGCTCGGATTTTATGAAAAACCGACCTGAATATTCTGACAGAACATTTTACTCGGAAAAATACATTATTTCCAGTCAGAAAGTTACTTTCATCCTAATCCTACTCGGAATCTTATTTTATTTCACTCAGAAAAATGTTTCATCATTCTGTTTCACTCGGAAAACGTATTATTTTTACTCAGAAACCTTTCTGATCAACACTTTTAACTAGGAAAAATATTTTTAACTTCCCTGAGAAAACTTTTAACCTGATCTCACTCGGATTGATGCTTATTTTATTCAGAAACTCACTTCAGCCTGAAATTACTCGGTATCTAAACTCATTTCACCTAGAAAATTCATTTTTCACTCGGAACAGACTTATTTTACTCGGATAATTCAGTTTCACTCGGTATTCAACTCATCTCATTCGGCAAACTCAATTTCTCACTCGGTATTAAACCTAATTTTTCTCAAAAAGTTTGGAAATCAACATTTCTACTCGGATATAATTTATTTTAATCGGAAAAATCATTTCCACTCGGAATCAGACCTGTTTCAGTCAGAAAACAGTTTAGCTTCATTCATGAAACCCTCTTCCAGTGATTTAACTCGGTAAACACATTGATTTCACTCAGAAAATATAATTATCTTTTACACAGAACCCTTTTTCAGTAAATTCACTCGGAAAACACTTTATTTTACTCAGCAAGCAGTTATTTTACTCGGATTTGCAAACAATGCTACTCAGGGAACCATTTTCCTACTGACTTCACACGGATTTATATTTTAATTCACTCAGAAATTTATTTCACTCAGAAATTTATTTCACTCAGAATTTATGTTATTTAATTAAGAAAAATCATTTTAGTTTCTGTTTCACTCGGAATATATATTAAATTCATTTAAGAAAACTCTGCCCAGCTTTATTTCACTCGGATTCAAGCTATTCCAGTCGGAAAACAGCATTCCAGTTCATTTTCACTCGGACCTAAACTTATTTCAGTCGGAAAATAACTTACCAGTGTCATTTCACTCGGATTTTTAACCAGAACGTTTGGAGAACCCTTCTCAGTATGATTCCACTCGGAATCATACATATTTCACTCGGATTTGCCCCTGTTTCACTCGGAAAACTCTATTTTTAATGGTTTTCGCTTGGATTTTCATTTAGAAACTACTTTTTAATACTTTTTAAATTAATGAGAAGTTATAATTATTATTATTATCCTTATTCTATTATTATTATTATTATCCTAATTATTATTAATCTTAATATTGTTATTATTATTAGTATTTTTATTTTTTATAAACCTTGTTAACATTTTAATTATGCATAATTATATAAAGAATAAATTATTTTACTCCTTATGGAAAATACTATATATAATAGATATACTTACAATGTTTAAATAATTGATAGAATCCAAAGAACTTGGAAATGATATGATGAGACTGGAAATACATAAGATACCCAAGGGATCAATTGATAAGATAAATGCATTTCGCATCATGAAAATATTTTTGAAGAAGAAAAACCTCTAGAGCATACACTTGGTACAGTGGAGGACACTCACGTTCGATCTCCATGAAGAATCTTGGGAGTACAACTGGAACGGCAACCCAATGGCATCAGAGTCGCGCCCTGATAGCCGGGTGAGACGAATAATTCTGGTGTACTTTGACTAAATGACGGAGTGTAACTATGATCATAGGGATCCAAGTCTCAAATATATAAATATAAATTAATGATGAGAACCAATGAGTTCATTTGTACCAGAGCTTGGGCGGACCCTGATCGCTCTAGAGAATTGGAATGGTGATATTCCAGAGAAGAAGAAATAATTTCTTGGGCCCACATGCATCATGAGACTTAAATAAAGATAATTCATAATAAATTTGACTCATGCATTTCATGACCATATGCTTGATTGCTATGATTATGAATATGCTAATTGTATAATTTATGTGATAATAACATGCTTGATTGATATAATTGTGAATGTATGATCTATGTGACATTGTATGTTAACTGGATTATGTCCGCACCGGATTAACCAACCAGGGTCTTGGGTTATACTCACCCTTACTGTTGACCATTTTTCAGAGGAATTAGAAACTCAAGAACCCGAGTGTGAAGATCAGAAATACGCTGAACCCATTAAGAACAATCATTAAGGATAGAATATTTGTTATTAATAATCAGACACCGAATGACTGTATAATATTTAAGGGTGCCTGCGTGCCCCATTCTATTAAGAGTACAATTACTTACAGTTTGTGAATGACTATGTGATAAATACATTATTGCTTCCACTGATCTGCCACGTATTTATAAAAAAAAAATATTCACTTTTTCTTAAAACTGTTAACACTCTCAGTTAAATAGGATGAACCTACAGAAGGATTTGTCTTATCTAACCGAGGGTGTTACAAAGGTGGCCTTGAGAGCTAAGCTTTTCTTCTTGGAGGATTTTTCTTCTTCCTCCGCTAGCTTCAAGACTTTTAGTTCTTGCTCTTGCTCTTGTAATTTCCCAAAGAGTGTTGCAAGAGACATCTCATTGATGCTTGGAGATTGTTTTATGGCTGTGACAAGTGGTTGCCATTCCCTGCTAAGACTTTTTAAAACTTTATGCACAAGTTCTTTGTTAGTGTAAACTTTGCCAAGAGTAATGAGATGATTAATAATAAGAGTAAATCTCTTCTGTATTTCTACTATGTTTTCCCCTGAGTTTATTCTGAAACTTTCATATTGACTTGTCAAGGTACTAATCTTGGAGTCCTTCACATCGCTAGTTCCTTCGTGAGTTACTTGTAGAGTATCCCACATTTCCTTAGCGGATTGACAAGTCATTATTCTAAAAAATTCATCTGGACCTAATGCCATAGTGATGAGATTCTTTGCCTTATAGCCATATTGTACTTTCTTTTCTTCATCACTAGTCTATTCATCCATAGGTTTTTCAACATTTTTACTATCAATAGTATGCATTGGTATATAAGGACCATTTTCAATGGCATTCCAAACTCTCAAATCAATAGATTGAATGAAGATTTTCATTCTTTCTTTCCAAAACGCATAGCCTTCCCCATTGAAAGCGGGAGGTCGATTTGTAGCACCACCCTCGGGAAACATGTTATATGAGGTTGAGGCCATTTGTTCTCTTGAAGCCGTTAAGCTTGATCTACCAAGAGTCAAGCTCTGATACCACTTGTTGTTCAAGTGGCCTCAATACTCAAGAGGGTGGGTGAATTGAGTTTTAAAAACTTTGATTGGAATACCTTTGAACTTGATTTTTATATCCAAGTTTACAGGAATATGCAAGTGAAATCAAGTTAAAGATAGTATGCAATGCACCACAAGGATAAATATAGCTGAAGCAATTTAACAAACACTTGGTGGGCAGTATTTGAAATGTATCAAATTAGACAAGCTTAAGTATGCAATTCACAATCAATCAACACAAATCAACCAATTGCAGTATATGAAAGTAAAAGAGTAAGGGAGAGGAGCTTGCAAACCAATATAACGAGTTCCACTAACACCGGTGTACGTCTCGCCTCTAAGCAACCCACTTAGAGGATTTCCACTATTGAAGTTTAGAGATACAAGCTATGAGCAATTGCAGCTTCCTAGTGTCCCACACTCAAGAACTCAATCCTCACTAACAAAGGGTAACCCACCCAATCTCTCAAACTCTCAATACCCAAAGGTTGAACCCCAACCTTTGTGACCACTCAATCCTAGAGTGAAAACCTTTGTGTTTGATGAAGTGTTTACAAGGAAATGACTCTCTTAATAGAGTAGATGTACAAGTGAAAGATCACACAAGTTCTAACTCTCAAGATGAGAGGATGTACAAATTTAAACTTAGAATATACAAGAAAGATGGCTTACTAAGCACAAGAACAAGTGAAGAATAATAGCTTCTAGTTGTGTGTTTTGTGCTTGAGTTCCTCTTGAATTTATAGAGCCATTTGAGAGCTTGAGGAGTGCCTTTCTTCTTCCTAGCCGTTGCACATAGTGGGGGTCTGAAGAAATGGTGGAGACATGTGTTGGTTTCCCACTAATATGTGTTTTCCCACTTTCGTAATCGATTACGCCTCGAGCTGTAATCGATTATACTTTGAGTTTTTCATTTCAGATCGTGCTGTAATCGATTATCCCTTTATGTGTAGTCGATTAGCTTCAAGTCAGAGGGCTTCTAATCGATTATTTCTTGGCCTGTAATCGATTAGGGAAGATACCTGATGCATTTAATTTGGCTTCGCAGCTACGTAATTGATTATATAGTCCTGGTAATCGATTAGCTTACTTCCAGTAGCCTTCTAATCGATTGGATGAATTTCCTTAATCGATTAGCCTTTATACCTGATGCTTTTAATGCCATTTTTGATTTTGGTAATTGATTATCTCATGTGTGTAATCGATTACTGTAATTCCAGTAGCTCTTTAATCGATTATATTAATTGCTGTAATCGATTAGCTTATGTCCTGTTGCAGTTGTTCCAAAAACAGAATCACCCTAATCGATTAGACTGGGCTTCCTAATCGATTAGCTTCGTGCTGTTTCTGGGTCTGATTCCATGTCTTTGTTTTTGCAAGAATTTCTTCAAGAGTGTTTGTCATTATCAAAATCCTTGTACCTGTTGTCACATTCAAACACACATCCTCCATTAGAATTTTGTACATACAAAATGATGGACTGATTCCCTTCAAGTCAGAAATATTCCAGCCAATCGCAGATTCATGTGCCTTTAAAACCCCTATTAATTTGTCCACATCCTCTTCGTTCAAGTCAGCATTAATAATGACAGGAAGTGTTTCGTCCTTTCTCAGGAAAACATATTTTAGATGAGAAGGCAAAGGTTTTAAATCACATTTTTCTTCAGAAACTTCCTTTCCTTTCTCAACTTCAGTAATTTTCAAATCATTTTTCTTTTCCTTTTCAAACTCACCTACTTCTAATACTTCCAGTAGGTTCAGCATTTCCGAGTGAGAGTCATTTAACTCCTCAGTCTCGGAGTCAAAGTCATCCTCCAAAAAGGTTCGTAAGGCCTCTTCCTCAGTTTTTAAAAGCATTGGAGTCTGGTAACTTTTAATCTCTTCAATCATTAAACAATCCATCCTTTCAGTCGGATGTTTCATGGAATTGAAGACATTAAAGGTTACCTGCTCCTCCTGAACTCTCAGCATGAGTTCACCCTTTTCTACATCAATTAATGCTCTGCCTGTAGCTAGGAAGGGTCTACCTAAGATTAAAGGAATCTCTCGGTCAGCCTCCATATCCAACACTATAAAATCTGCTGGGAAGATAAATTTGTCTACTTTAACTAACAAGTCTTCCAGCATCCCTTGGGGATATTTAATGGATCTGTCAGCCAACTGCAAAGACATGCGAGTCGGTTGCAGGTCATTAATTCCCAGTTTTTTCATCAAAGATAGAGGCATTAGATTTATACTGGCTCCTAGGTCACAGAGAGCACTTTCCACATGAATATCCCCAATTGCACACGGTATTGTAAAAGATCCAGGATCCTCTAGCTTTTGAGGAAGTTTCTTTTGAATGATTGCACTGCACTCTTGAGTGAGAGCAATCATTTCATCCCCCTTAAGCTTCCTTTTCTTAGACAATAGCTCTTTCAAAAATTTTGCATAAGAAGGCATCTCCTACAATGCCTCGGCAAAAGGGATATTTATGTGGAGTTTCTTGAATACATCTAAGAACCTAGCAAACTTCTGCTCTTCTATTTGCTTTTTAAACCTGTGCGGAAATGGAGCATTCCTCAGTTTTTCAGGAGTCAGCTTAGAAGCTTCCTCCAGAATCAAATCAACCTTTTTCTTTTTCTTTTGATGGACTTTATTTTCTTTTTCTTTTTCTGTTTCATTTTCATTTTCAGCTTCATTATTGACCTGCTCGGTTTCTTGCACTATTTCTTTTTCTTTATCTTTTTCTGAGCTTATTTCCTGACTCGGAGATGGAGAAATAATTTTTCCACTCCTAGTGATTATAGCCTTGCAATGTTCCCTTGGATTTACCTCGGTATCTCCAGGGAAATTACCTGCTTGCCTCTCAGCTAATTGCTTAGAAAGCTGTCCGACTTGATTTTCTAAATTTCTTATGGACGCTTCCTGATTTTTGAAACTGGCCTGAGTGGCCTGGATGAACTGAGAAAGTACATTCTCAAGTTCTGATTTTTCTTTAATAGGGGGGTGAGAAGGTTATTGTGGTCTATTTGTGGGTTGATTTTGTGGGATGTTCTGATTCAAATGTGGACCTTTCTGCCAGGAAAAATTGGGGTGACTCCTATAATTAGGATTAAAGGAATTAGAAGGATAATTCCTTTGATATTGTTGTTGCCCTATATAGTTCACTTACTCGGAAGGCACATTTGGATCACACATTCCATTCTCATGGTCTCCTCCACAAAAGTCACAATTTATCATAGAAATTTGACTCGGCTTTTGGAGTTCTGAAATCTGTATGCTTAGTTTCTCCAAAGCCAGAGTCATCAGCTTACTCTGAGCCAAATAAGCATCTTGTGCTTCTAGTTCTAATATCCCTCTCCTAGGGACTTGGCTCCTTTCACTAATCATACATTCATTAGAAACCATAACGTCAATCAGCTCTATGGCTTCTTCTACAGTTTTTGTTGTTAATGAACCTCCAGTTGAAGCATCAATCAGGACCCTGGTAGCTGGCCTGACACCATTATAGAAAATAGTTACCTGTTGCACATCAAAAATCTGATGATGAGGACATCTCCTCAAGCTCTCTTTATACCGATCCCATGCTTCCATCAAAGACTCACCTTCTCTTTGTTGGAAACACGTGATTTCATTGCGCAACTTTGCATATTTAGAAGGAGGAAAGTATTTAATCAAAAATTTTCTTTGTAAGTCCTCCCAGGTGGAAATACTGCCTCTCGGTTGACTCTATGACCAGGCTTTTGCTCGGTCCCTTAGAGAAAATAGAAACAATCTCAGTCGGATTGCCTTGTCAGGGACTCCGTTCATTTTTACTGTATCACAAATTTGGAGGAAGGTTGCTAGATGCAAATTTGGATCCTCAACCTCACTTCCTCCGAACTGTTCATTTCTTACCAACTGCAGTAAAGCTGGTTTAAGTTCAAAACTCTTTGCTGAAATTGGTGGCCTAAGGATGCTAGATTGCAATCCTTCTTCAGTCGGCCTGGAGTAGTCACCTAATGTAACTCTCCTCTGTTCCATTTCTTTTTGTTCTTTTTGCTTTTTCTATTTTCTCAGTTTACGTTCTAACAAGTCAATGTCAGGATCAAAGAAGAAAGGCTCTCCTCTGCTCCTTGACTGCATAGAACAAATGTCAAACAAAAGGACGATTCACAGCTGTGAACACCTATTTTGGTCCGGTCCAAGTGGAAAGAATCTTCTTTTATACTGCATTCCAACTTAGAATGATTAAATCCGAGTAGAATGACTCAAAAAATGATCAAATCCGAGTAGAATGACTCAAAAATGATCAGATCCGAGCAAGATGACTCTGATGGAAGCATTTCCGAGTGGAATATAGACCTGTTGGAGGCAAATCCGAGTGAAATGACTCAGATTGGAGCATTGCCGAGTGGAGTATGACCTGTTGGGGGCAAATCCGAGTGAAATGACTCGGATTGGAGGTAAATCCGAGTGGATGGTTCCCTATCAGATGCATTCCAAGAGAAAAGGGACTGACTGTGAACAAATACCGAGTGAAGGATTACCGATTGCAAGTCTGACTTGAGGACAAGTCCTCTTTGCTAGGCACAGGTGTTTCCGGGTGGAACTTTCCCGTTTGATACCACTCGGATTCAAGATGAGTACTCTTTGTAGACAATTAGTTCCTAATTCAAGATGATTGTCAGGCAAGCCGAGTGATATATTTGAAAGAAAACATGGTCAAACGAGTAAATGTCCGACCGGGTAATGAACTTCTTTCGGCCCAGATTCTCTAAAAGTGTCATTTTGAGTCCGACTCCAATGAACACATCTGAATGGATTGTCGATTGAAACATTCTGACTGAAATATGAGGTCGGATTCCGAATGAATGTACTCGGTAGATTGAAGCTGAGTTCCAAGTTCTGAGAGGAGAAAAGACCGTCTCCGAGTGGTCAGATTCTTGAATTCTCAATTCTAATCGAAGTGAAAAGGATGTCTCCGAGTAAAAACACCCGAGTGAGCACATCTGAGAGCCAATTATTGATTGAGACCCTTCTGATTGAAGTGTAAAGGCTGACTCCGGTTGAAAACAATCCCAATACCTGAGTAAGCACATCCAAGGGTCAATCGACGATTGAGACCATTCAGATCGGAAGGTAAAAAAACCCACTTCCGAGTGATTGCACCAGGTAGATTATGGAACCCGAGTTCTAGATTCTGAGTGAAGGAAAATCCGACTCCCAAGGTCAGTTCCGAGTAAAACCTTCAAGCAGTGAAGTTTTGAGTGTCACTTTTGAAGACATTCCGAGTGAATGTTCCAAGAAGAGACAAGATCTGAGTAGCACACCTCTGATTGAAGTGATTCTGAGTGAATGCTTCAAACAGAAATAAGATCTGAACCAAATACTTCCGATCGAGAGAATTCTGAGTGAAACTTACTATATGATTGAATATTTCTGAAGTACCGATTGAGTCAATTAAAAAGGACTTTCAGACATTCCTGACTAAATTAATCAAAAAGCCCGATTGAATCATGTGCACCAATACCGAGACATCCTTCAATCAGGACTGATTGAATCATTTATACCAATTCCGAGTCACTTTTCACTCGGTCTGATTGAGTGTTCCAATCATAATTTCTCTCCTCACAACAACCCAAGACCGAGCAAAGTTTCCACTCGGCTTTCCATAGGAGAATTCCTCTCGGATTGATTCTCACTCAGTTTTCTATAGGAAGGCATTCATTCCTCTCAGAAGGATTCTCACTCGGCATGTGGGATTCCCGCTCAGTCTTCTGTAGAAGTATTCGCACTCGGTCTGTTGTAGGTTGATTCGCACTCGGAAAAGACTGATTTTCACTCGGTTTTCTATTGAAAAACAGTCATTCCTCTCAGAATCGACTTCCACTATGGATGAATGCTGACTGAGAGGCCAATCTGAGCCATCCTCTCTCGGATTTCCACCATGCTCTCTTGGATTGCACGTGCTGATTTGGATTCCCACGATCCCAGTGGATCCAGGAATCCTGGGAGTGGCAGACAAGGGGGCGGAAGTGGAGAAATTAAAAATTCTCCACCAACCGCTGTCCCCCCATTATTTTAACAACCAGGCTGTCTCCACTAGGCACATGGGTGAGTGGAGACTCGTGCTGTCAAAGCACTCATCCCATGTCTTGGACCCCCTATAAATGCCCTGGCTGAAGAGGCTCATGAGGTTGGATCCTTTCACCTGAGAACTGAAACTCTGCCTTTATTCTCTCCAATCTCAAAACCTCTTCGTCTCACCACACGACCCAGCACCCTCACCATACCTTCTCCTCTTTCCTCTCTCCATCGTCCCACTGTCATCTCTCCTCCACCAATACAAAAACTCCTTCCTCTCAACCAATACCGTCCCAACTCCCCTCAAACACCCACACCGTCCAGCACATCATCCCTTCACACCTCACTGTTCAGCGTCCTGTTCTCTCGTCACACCGGAGTCCAGCTCTCCTGCTCCATCACTCGGTCTCCCAACTTTCACTCGGTATTTTCATTTCCACTCGGTATTTTCATTTCCACTCGGTATTTTCATTTTCACTCGGTATTTTGCTTTTCCACTCGGTATTTTCATTTTTTCACTCGGTTTTCTTTTTTACTCGGTTTTTGCCATTTTTACTCGGTTTTTTCCATTTTTTCCACTTAAATAAATTTCTGTTATTTTCTTTTCTTTCTTTTTTACCCCTTCCTAGGTTCGTAATAAATAAATAACAAAAAACAAGTGTTTCACGTTCAGAGTAGCCTAAAAGAAACATCATCCGCCATTAATCTTTTAGCCTCTTCCTAAAAAAAACATCACCAAAGAACTACGTAACCCTAATTTCTTGGTAATTCAAGAATACATAGGAGCAGGACTTTAAATCCTGTCGGGCCCAATCCCAATTTTTTTTTTATCCCCACCATTTCCATTTCATTCCTATTTTATTTTCTTTACGTTTCCTTTGTAACCGCCCTTTCTCTGTTTTTTTTTAAATCAAAGCCGAGGTTAATTTGGACGCTACGTCCTGTTGACCTACACTCTATGTTTGTTTGGTTTATTCCTTCCATTTCCTTCTGTTTTTACACAAAGTACAACAATAAAAGGGAAGAAATAAAACATCTTTTGTAAGGCTATTTATGTAGCGCGCTTTCGATCTTGGTACTGTTTTTGACAGGTGATGTAGGGTGCTAATACCTTCCTTACTCGTAAACGACTCCCGAACTTGAATCTCATTTTTAAACCAGTGCTTTACTGAACTTAGTTTTTTTCCAATGTTTTTTCCTATGGATAAAAACATTGGTGGCGACTCCCTGTTTTCCTTTTTGGAACGAAAATCATCTCGAGGGTCGGCCGCGCCGTCGCGATCCAGGTTGCGACAACAGCTACGACTACAGCTACACGAAAATAACAAACTACTACTAATAAAAACAAAATTGAAACTACGTATTAAATGCAAACAAAAGTAAAACGGTTCAGTCTAGTACCGGTCCAAGGATTGTTGATATTACTCAACAATCCCCGGCAACGGCGCCATTAACTTGATGCTAAAATCCCGAGTCATCAAATTGGTGTGAAAATCTTTGTTTAAAAATTGTGACTCTCAGATTTATACCTTGGCAAGCGCACCAGTTGTTAAATTGTAATATATTGATCGTCTCACAAGGATTGCGGTAAATACCTCAATCTCAGACTAGTACAAGCTGAACCAACAAAAGATGCAGGAATTTCATTCGGTTTTTGGTTGTTTTAATGTTTTATAGTTGTTTTTATATTTCCAGAAACAGAGTTAAAATGAAATGTGAAAGGTGATTAATAGAAAACAGGTCAGGATTGCTTCGGTTCATAAATTCATCAAGAAACATGCAATTAAAGTATAATCAAACTTCATAATCCAGAGGACAATCCGCTTGTGGTTATCCCCTAATTCCTTAGGTGAAAAAACACTAATCCTTAAGCATCGAACCTTAATTCCTTAAGTGCTCAATTAACCTAAGAATCTAATGCGAAATTGGAGGTTGAACTCTAACTATTCACCTAAATTGATTAGGCCTGAACTAGTTAGAAAGCTGGAAGTTACCTAAGCTTCAACCATGATTCCTCACTAGTGAAGTTCTTCATCAGTTCTGGATTTGTCAATCCAGCGATTTGGATCCACTCCTCAGCTTGTTCGCCTCAGGATCTAGAAGTTGATTTCCTCGCTCACAGCTTCAAGACTCCATTGCTAACCTTCGCAATCCCAACCTTAGGGATTTAGAACTCCATTGACTTCAGTTCCATCGAAGGATTGTGGAACGTCATGGAGGAGAGGATTTAGAGAGAGAAAATGCGTAGTGAGATGTTCAAAGTTGTGAATGAATTGTATTCTATGTATTCTATGTGAATCTGTCTCTGTTCTTTACAGAATATGTACAATCATATATATAGGCATCTACCTAACTAACTAACTTAACTAATAACTTAGGAAACTTAAGTTAACAACTAAACTAACTAACTACATAATTTACAGAATGATCAACTAATTACTGCTCAGATCTTAGCAAGTTACAGCTCATCCTTAACTAATCACAGCACAGCACCAGCTAATAACAGCTCACTACTTAAATTACTAAGGTGCAGAAGTGGGAGAGAAGGAAGCAGGAAACAACATCGGTGCCGAGTGGATTCTGGAAGGAACAATTGCTGTTTTAAATATCAACCTTTTCGCTTGAGCGAACTGGGTTCTTGCTTGGGCGAACTTGAGATATGTACTGCAGTGTTGCCTTCTCGCTTAAGCGTTATGGATAAGCTTGGGCGAATGAATGATGTTTTGAGGTCACGCTTGAGCGTAAGCTTGCTTGTTTGAGCGAACTTTGACCCTCGCCCGAGCGAATTTAACTGTCACTTGAGCGAATTGACTTTTCAATCAGCATTCTGAAATTGACGCTCGGGTTCTTCTTTTTATTTTTAATTGGTTCCTTGTTCTATTTTGGAGTCGGTATCTTGAAAGTCTTTCAAGTCGGATTTTCATTAATTCCTTCCAGTCAACCTTTTGAGAAGTCTTTTCAGTCGGATTTGTGAAATATCACTCGGATTTTTCCAAATCTCGCTCGGCTTTTTTCCTTTCAGCTTGAGCAATTCTTTTCCTGCACCAATAAACAACTAATTTGCCCAGCGCTTGTATGCTGGCTGCTTAATGGGATTACAAATAATCATAAACTCTTAATTAATTAATGTTTTTAACCATTTTCTTACATAAATAAAACACTTTTGAAATAATTAAATAAATTATAAATTGTTAGCAATTAATTAAATAAAAGGCTAAACTAATTACTAAACCATGAATTAATTCCAATAAAAAGCAGAATTAATTAAGTCTTTTCAAGACTTATCACTGAACGCTCGCTTAATATCTGATCTCAGTCCGCTCTCGAACTTGATGCATTTGGAACTCTTGGCTCCAGGTTGTTGGAAAGGCGGATAAAACAAACACAATTCCTTATATTTTGCAGCATATTCTTCTACAGACATGAAACCTTACTTCAGCTCCATAAATTCCAATTCTTTCCGACTCCTCACCGTGTCAGGGAAATACTTCTCCAGAAATCACGATCTAAAATTCTCCCAGACCAGCTGGATGCCCGCGTCAGTCAGTCGGTTCTTGGCAATTTTCCACCAGTTTTCCGCTTCATCTCGCAGCATGTATACTGCGCACTCCACCTTCTGGGCCTCAGTATAGTGTAGGCCCCCAAAAACTCTTTCCAAATCCTGAATCCATTTCTACGCTGCCTCAGGATTAAATCCCCCTTGAAACTCACTCGGCTTCCTCTTCAGGAAGCGATCCAACACTTGGCCATCTTCAACTCGAGGCTGGCCCTGCCTCTCAAACACGTCAGCAAAATGTTGGAATGTCGCGGCTATGGCTTCCATGATCTGACGATTCGCCATGACTTATCCTGAAATTAACACCCCTTCAAGGATAAGTTTACAAGTTTCATACTACCGATCGGATTTCAACCTATCCTTCAACTACAGCACATTATCACACAATTCTTTAAACATCATATAATTAATCAGACCAGGAGGAAAATAATCTCCTCTCCTCAAATCAACATCTCACATCAACCATGTTCAATAGGTTATCACAATAATGATGACCACTCAGTCATAATGCACACGACCGCTCACACTTGGTAAGCATACCTTGGCCTTGGACCTTTTAGGTCTGCTCTGATACCAAAATGTAACACCTAAATTCAATTTGGGAATAAACCGAGACCAGGGAAATTTTTCCAAAATCAGAGGGGATTCAAGAGCAAAATGATTAGCTGAGAGTTAAGGAGGGTAGAATTAGGAGAAGAAGGAAAGGAAAGGAATGCAACCATCCACAAGGCAATCAGCGGAAGATGCAGGACATGAGCGAACCCAACAGCGCCTACTCGCTCAGGCGAGATTCAATATCGCTCAAGTGAGACAACCCAACACGCTTGGGTGAAGTTCGCGTAGCTTAAGCGTAACCCATCAGAGACCTCCCTTTCACTCACACTTGCTGGAGCGAGCACTTAGCCGCTGAGGCGAGTAACTCCACTCGGAATCCCCATCACTCGGATTTCAGAATCTATGTTCACTCGGAAAGTCTTTACTCATGATTCATTCGGATTAACCCCTTATACTCATAAGCTCCTTTCGGGAGTTTACCACACACTTCATAACTTCATTCCTTCAAGCCACGGATGTTGACCACTCGGGAGGTGATTCCCATAGTCATTTCACTCGGATTCCATACGTACATTTCACTCGGAATATTCTTCACGGTCTTTTATCACTCGGTATTTCACTCGTCTTTCACTCAGCACATATAATCCTTCTTACTCAAGTTCCCTTACCAAATCAAGCCTCACCTAAGAATCTTCTAGCTTCCAATAAGTTTACTACAATGGGCCTCACTCAGGATCTTATAGGTCACTCTTCAGTCGGAGACACTTACTCAGAAGGTTCACACTCGGAAGCATATTGTTATACTCCACTCGAGGAAATCCTAACAGTTTATACGCCCTCATTCACTCGGAAACATCTAAACCTCTCTTCACTCGGAGTAAAGTCACTATCTCGCTTCCCACAACAATAACTTAGTTCTATTTTTACCTAAGCTCATACTAACCTCCCACGCTCGAAAAGTACGTATATCTATCACTCAGATTTCACGCACAACATAGAATAAACATACAGTAAGATATATATATATATATAGGAATGTATATAAATAATTACAAGCACATTGTCATACTCTCGACCCGGGAGAGTTCAAATTCTGATTTAAAGAGACTAAGATTAAAATACGAGCCGGCGAAGGCTTAACCAAAACCTTATACACAGTATCTACATATATACATATATTTCCATAGTGCACAAACATTCCACTCGGCATGCAGCTCCACCTTCATTCATCGTTCTGAGAGACATTCACTGTAAAATATTGCCACAGTAGGGGGTGAGTATCTTAGATATTAAATGATAGATACTGACTCAGATTATTCCTCATTTATGCAGCAGTATAAATATGTTCATACATAACAATCAATAACATAACAATGCCAATTAATCAGGACATGCATAAAAACGTTTACCGATCAGAATCCATCAATTATCACTCGGCTATATGCACGTACCATCTCAATAACATTAACACATACAACCAGATTTCATACACATCAACTGTACATGTACACAAGTTATTTCACTCAGTTCCGCATCCGTGTGTAATCGGTTTTCATTCGTTGCAACGTAGGCTCCCAGCCTTTTATTCAGCTCCCAGCTGACTTGGCCATGTTACAGGTACCAAACCATTTCCCCACACATATGACACCAACGCTCTCAGCGCCAACGGCGGTGTTCACAGGTAGCCTGAGTCCCACTCAATGGCTACCTTGAGTCCCACTCAAGGATTTATCAGCGTCCCACGCTTTTATAACCGATGGTAGTGTCCCACACTACATGCTCCTAGCATTAACGCATCCCATGCGCCACACGCGGATTCAACACACAACATAGATTTCATACACAACTTTCATTCAGCAATACATGCATCACATGCAATCAGCACAGTATACCATCAGACTCACTAAACATTTTTCCACATGCAGACGGCATTCAAAGTCATATTAACATGCATGACACACAAGTCATACGGTAATCATCAGCAGTACATTAGCACATTCTTTTCATGCATCCATTCAACATTTCTCAAGACTATTAACATGCAATCCATGGACGAAACTAAACATGCAACACTCGATTCATAAACATCATACATCCAGGTATCATATACTCTTCATGCAAATAAAACACAGAATCAGACATAGAAACAGCAAGCCATTAACACCCGGAACCCGTCCATAACCCATGCATTTAAGATATAAGATACCCCCTACCAACTAAGAGATTCCAAGAAGCTCCTCTGTTTTGACGTTGGTCGTCTCTCAGTTTGCTTCGTCCAGGGCTCACACTCGTTCAGGCTTCCTTGAGCGCAGTCGCACCAGGGAGCAGGAAGTTGTTCGTCTTCCAATTCAACGATAGTTCTTCACCGGCAGAAGGAAGCTCCGAGTCTTCTGCAGTACCTTCGTCGTGCGTTTCTAGAAACAGAGAACAGAGGACAGGGGAGAAAAGAAGAAGACGAAGAACGAGGAAGAGAAGAAAAGAGAGAATGAAGCAGTAGAGGAAGAGGAAGTCTGAAGGAAAATGAATAACAATAGTGACCTTGGGCATATATATGTGCACTAGAGAATGACGGAAGTGGGATGGGAGAGTGTGTACAGCAGTCCCACACATGCCTTACACATCATAATTAATTAAATTCTTAAGTTAACTAATTAAATTAATTGTAATTAACAAGTAATTTCCTACTTTGAAATTATTATTTTAATGGCTTAATTTCGTTCGATAATTAATTTTTTTTTAAATCGGGATGTTACAATATTTACACACAAACCTAGAAATTTCATCAGATTTTGCCTAAGTCCCCTAAGGGTAACCTAAACATGACCAATTCATAAATATTTGCTAAACTTTGATCATTTAATTTAAGCACATCTAAGATGCAATTTAAAATTCCAATCATAACATTTCAATCTTCATGCAATGCTCTAACAATCATGTGCATGTAACATGAAATTAAGAAATTGAGCATGATTAAATGAGCATTTTTTCAATTTGCACATTTTGGCATAACATGGTCATAACTCAGCCAAACGAGCAGAAGAAAATACACCGCTTCCAATTTGACATGCTATTTCATGTATGACTCAAAATTAAGATCAAATTGCTTGAACCTTTCATATCTAATTCATCAATTAAGCATTTCAACACAAATTTCATGAACTATGCAACATATTATCACTTCATCAACTCTATGCATAATCTTCCTAGTCTAAATCCATTCTACCACATTAGTCTCATGATATCCATGCACTTCATCAAGAAAAATACAAAATACATTTTACTACTAAAATTCACAAATAGCAACACAAAATCAAAGCAAATAACATCAGAAAACTAGGTTGCCTCCCAGGAAGCTCTTGTTTTATGTCGTTAGCTCAATGCCTATTATAAATCACAAATCATGCAAGTGGATTAGCATGGTGAGCCTCTCCACATCTCCACCAAGGTATGGCTTCAACCTTTGACCATTCACAGTCCATGTTCTTTTAGAATCAGGGTCCTATAACTCTATTTCTCTATATGATTTGACTTTCTTCACTAGGAATGGACCTGACCACTTTGATTTAAGCTTCCCTGGAAAGAGTCTAAGCCTGAAATTGAATAACAACACAGATTGACCAGGATAAAACCTCTTTTTCAGGATTTTCTTGTCATGGTACTCTTTCATCCTTTCCTTGTAAATTTTAGAGAACTCATATGCATTCATCCTCCATTCTTCAAGCTAGATCATCGATAACATTCTTTTTTCTGTTGCTACTTTAGGAGCAAAATTCAATAGCTTTATCGCCCCCAAAAACCAACTAATAAGGTGAAAAACTTGTTTTTGCTTTATAGGCTGTCCTATATGCCCAAAGAGCGTCATCCAGCTTCAATGACCAATCTTTTCTGCTCTGGAAAATAGTTTTCTCTAGAATATGCTTTATTTCCCTGTTAGAGACTTCCGCTTGCCCATTTGCTTGAGGATGGTATGGAGAAGAAGCTTTATGCCTAACTCCATAGTGTTCTAGGCACTTTTGCAATTGTAAATTGTAGAAATGGGATCCACCGTCACTAATAAGAACTTGATGAGTGCCAAACCTATAAAAAATATTTCTTTTCAAGAATTTAATCATAGTTTTGGCATCAGCTTTAGGTGAAGTAATGGCTTTAACCCATTTATTAACATAAGCAATAACAACAAGAATATATTCATTAGCAAAGGATACAGGAAGAGGGCCAACAAAGTCAATTCCCTAACAGTCAAAAACCTCAACTTCTAGTATGACATTCATTGGCATTTCATTTCTTTTAGAAATGGTTCTAGATCTCTAGCAGTTATCACATTGTTGCACAAAAAGATTTGTATCTTTAAACAAAATCGGCCAGTAAAATTTGGATTGAAGGACTTTAGCGGCTGTCCTTTCTCCATTGAAATTTCCACCATAGGCAGAGTTGTGATAGTGCCAAAGAATGCTTCTTGCTTCCTAACAGGAGACACATCTACAGATGATATTATCAAATCTAATCTTGAATAAGTAAGGATCATGCCATATAAATTGCCTGGCATCCTTCAGGAATTGTTTTTCTGCTGCCAAGTATAATCATTAGGTATTACTCCAGCTACTTTGTAATTTGCCAAGTTTGTGAACCATGGTCTTTCTTGGATCAACAACAGCTTTTCATTGGGGAAGTCTTCATTAACCTTAGGTTGTGTATTGGTGACTTCTTTGTTAACAAGCTTAGAGAGGTGATCAACTATGTGATTTTTACTTCCCTTTTTGTCTTTAATGATCAAATCAAACTCTTGCAGGAGTAAAACCCATCTGGTTAATCTTGGCTTAGAATCAGATTTGTTGAGAAAATACTTCAAGGATGCATGATCTGTGAACACAACAACTCTAGAACTGATCAAATATGATCTAAAATTTTCCAAACCATACACTATAGCCAACAACTCTTTTTCAGTTGTTGCATAGTTCACCTGAGTAGGATTTAAAACCTTGCTGGCGTAGTGTATAACATGGAAAATTTTAGATTTTCTTTGCCCTAACACGACTCCAATGGCATAGTCGCTAGCATTGTACATTAATTCAAAATCTAGCTGCTAATCAAGAGCAACAATGACAGGGGCAGATATCAACTTATTTTTTAATAATTCAAAAGCAAACAAACAATAATGATTAAAATCAAAAGGAGTGTCTTTGTTTAGAAGGTTACTCAATGGCTTCGCTATCTTGGAAAAATCCTTGATAAACCACCGATAGAAACTTGCATGACCAAGAAAACTACGAACTCCTTTAACATTGACTAGAGGTGGTAATTTTTTAATGACTTCTACCTTTGCTTTATCAACTTCGATTCCTCTTCTTGAAGCCTTATGACCCAAGCTAATACCTTCTGTTACCATGAAATGACATTTTCCCCAATTCAATATAAGGTGAGTGTCAACACATCTCTTCAACACAGTATCTAAATTGTCAAGGCAATAGTCAAATAAAGAACAAAGCACAGAGAAATCATCCATGAATACTTCTATACATTTCTCCATTAGATCTGAGAAAATAGAAAGCATGCACCATTGGAAAGTGGCAGGAGTATTACATAATCCAAATGGCATTTTTCGATAAGCAAAAATTTCATATGGACATGTAAAGGTTGTTTTCTCTTAGTCTTCAAGAGCTACAACTATTTGATTGTAGCCTGAGTAACCATCAAGAAAACAGTAATAAGCTTGCCCCGCCAATCTTTCTAATATCTGATCCATAAAGGGCAATGGAAAATGATCCTTCTGGGTGGCTTAATTCAGCTCTCTGTATTCTATACACATCCGCCATTCGGTGACTGTTCTGGTAGGGATAAGCTCTTTCTTTTCATTTCTTATCACAGTCATACCTGCAGGGCTAACCCAATAACTATCTGATATAGGGCAAATCATTCCTACCTTTAACAGCTTCATGACCTCCCCTTTAACAACTTCCTTCATGGTGGGATTCAATCACCTCTATGGTTGTGCAACTTCCTTAAACTCTTTCTCCATAAAGATTCTATGTATACAATAAGCTGGGTTGATTCTCTTAAAATCATCCAGTCTCTATCCAATGGCGCCTGAATTTTCTTTAAGCACCTGAACCAATCTATACTCCTTAGACTCTGAAAGATGGCTACTAATGATCACGGGCTTTTGTTATTCATTATCAAGAAAAACATATTTCAAAAGAAATGGTAAAGGTTTCATTTCAAGCTTCTGCAATTTAACTTCAACTTGTTCTTGTAGCTTTTCAACAAGTTATTCATCTGGCATGATTGCTTTCTTGGAGTCTAATTCTTTCAAGAACTCCTCCATAACATGCTTTTCATCACCACTCAAATCATCTAAGGCATAAATCAAGGCTGTCTGCAAAGGTCAGAAGTGATCAAACTCCCAGCTTCCTTCTTCACTGCGTAGTCTTCAACATCAATTTTAAAGCATTATTGTTTATCTTCAGGATGCTTCATAGCTTCAAACACATTGAAATTCACTTCATCACCCTGAACCCTCACTTTAAGCTTTCCATCATCAACATCAATTATCACTTTTTCTATCTTCATAAAAGGTCTGCCTAAAATTAAAGGCACCTCAGTATCTTCCTCAATGTCCATGACAATATAATCAAGTGGAAACACAAATTTTTCTACTCGAACCAAAACATCTTCAGCCACTCCGTTAGGAAATTTCATGGTTCTATCAGCTAACTGTAAAGTCATCTTGGTCGGTCGGACTTCAAGATCTCCAATACGTTTTAGCATAGATAATGGCATCAGATTAATGCTAGCACCAGGATCCAATAATGCTTTTCCTACAGGTAAAAGTACCAATAGTAACAGGAATGGTGAAACTCCCTAGATCCTTGGTTTTCTGAGGTAATGCTTTCTGGATGATAGCACTCATCTAGCCTTTAATTCAATTGTTTCCTCTATAAATCTCTTTTTCTTTGAAAGTAGATCTTTCATGAACTTAGTATACTACAACATTTGCTCCATTACTTCCATGAATAGAACATTGATCTAAATCTCTTGAATATATCCATAAAGGGAGAAAATTGTCTTTCTTTATCTCTTTTGGAAGGATTCTTTGGATACGGTAGGTTCTTCAACTGTGGAACATGAATCTCTACTTTTTCCTTCCCTTTTTCACTCTCTTTTTTTTATTTCTATCTTTTTCTTCACTATTTACATTTTCTTCTTTATTTTTTCTTCTGCTACCCTTTCTTTTCCAATCTCTTCCTTACCCTCTGTTTCTTTTTCTTCACTCATTTTTTTTCATAATCTATTCCTTAATTTTTTTTATTCTCGCTCAGCTTCAATCCCATGGCTTTACCACTTCTTGTAGTGACAACTTTGCATTGCTCCTTTGGATTGGTTTGGGTGTTAGCTCCATAATGGTGTCCTTGCTGATCTACAATTTGGTGGGCTAATTGTCCCTCCCGAGTTTCCAAATTTCTGATAAATGCCTTATTATTCTTCTGATTTGTTAATAAGGCCTGTATAAATTTTTCTAATGTATCATCCAACTTAGATGTCTTCTCATGCAAGGAAGGATAATTTTACTGGTAGTTTAGTCTGTTAGATGGACCAGCTTCCTGCTTCCATCCTCCTTGATTCTAATTACTCCTCCAGCCTTGAAATGGTGGGTTAGAATAATTAGAGTTAAAATTACCTGGCTTACCTTGATTGCTCATGTAATCCACTGACTCCCCAGTAGGACTACAATATCCATTAGGATGTTTTCCTCCCCAAAAATCACATCTGGGTTGCATTTGTTATTTCATAGAGGAAGAAGAATGCATAATATACAATTATTATGGAAGTTTGGCCATTTGTTGTGTCAAAGCCTCTAGTTGCTGAGTAAGGATTTATTTTGGGCCAGGATAGCATCTGTAGTATTCAAATCAAGGATACCTTTCCTTTGAACTTGATGACAATCATGTTGTGCCTACTAATTTGTAGAAGATAGGGCTTAAATGATCCTTGTTGCTGGATCTATATCTACTGTCATTATAGTGCCTCATGCTACAACATCTAAAATCATCTTGGTATCAACTCTCAATCCATTATAAAAGATGTTCAACTGGGCAATGTCTTCAAAACCATGATTGGGACATTTTCTTAACGACTTGAATAAGCTTCACCAAATGGTTCCTTTGTTCCTTGCCTAAAGGTAAAAATGTCTGATTTAGCTTTTATAAATCTTGATGGAGGAAAGAACCTCTACAAAAACTTTTCTTCAACATTTGACCAATTGTTCAAACTCTGATTTGGATGAGATTGAAACCATTCTTTTGCTTTGCCTACTAAGAATAAAGGAAATAACCGCAGGTATGCTGCTTCTAAAACTCCTGGTTTAAAACCCATTATACTAACCAATTCATAAAATGTTGACAAGTGAGTGTAAGGGTCTTCATGCGACTATACCTTGTACTATTTTTTGGATGACACAGATGCTTTTTGGTGCATGGTGATGACCTAGACTTCTAGTATAGAAAGGTATCTAATACAACCTTACAGTCCAAAAGTTTACCTCCGACACCGGTAAACGAGTGAGATCAGGTGAAATTACCCTCTTGCCCATATGCCAGTATCTAGACCAGATCAGGTTTTCTCTAATTCAACATTAAACACCAGTTAGTCTTTCAATCCCTATCCACATAATAACATAAAGCAAACAAATTCTACAAAAACTATCAATCCAAGATAAAATTAAGTAGCAAATCAATAAGGAAAACAAAACTATTTAAAATGCCTAATAGTTTGAATCAATATTTACAAAATCACACCGCCCCCGGTCAGTGGCATCAAAACTTGGTGATGGTTCGTGGCAAGTTATCCACTACCCGTTGCAGTATATATAAAAATAGAGTGTCATTTCACTGAGGGGTGGTGATTTAGTAAATATTTTTCAAACTATGTTGGCGGGAAATGAATATGAACATCATGTGAAATAAACAAACAAGGAGTTGAACAAGTACGAAAGCTATAATAGTTTAAGTGGAAACAGATAATAAAAAACTGAGATTGGATTTCATCTATCTTACCCTTTGATACGTTGTATATACTTATCTACGTGGTTTTCGAACTATTGCTTTTTATGTCACAATGAAAGTCATTCGTATCAATTTCTCAACTACGAAATCCATAAGAATATTTCCATACCGCCAATCCCTCGATCACTTTGGAAACATTCCAACATTTAGATCAATTAATTCAATGTTCGTTTCGTTGATTATTATTCCTAATAATCACCACAACAAGCATTCCATTTAGATCTATTTTCTAAGATCATTTTCCAACAATCTGAGAAAACTAAAATCAATAAACTATTGATCAAATAGATCCAAGCATTAAGCATAAAAGGAAAGGCCAAAAACAATAGAAAGTACTAATTAAATAAAAAACAATAGAAAGTACTAATTAAATAAATATATAATAAGTGTACGTCAGGTTCGAATCGATTATATCCAATCCCAAAGGAAAGTTTAGCTGCTCATGGTAGCCATTACAACCAAACAAAATGTTAAAATGATGAAAAAATGAAGAGAAGAAATAAGCCCTAAGGTCTTCAATGGAGGACGAGGAAGGAGAGACGTTGCACATACCAAGCTCTCTGAAAAATTTGAAGTTTTCCTATTTATCCCAGTCAACTCGCTCAAGTGAGTGAGGATTCTTCACCTTGAAGAAAGCTTTGACAAATAGTGTTTCCCTCGATAACTTGCTTGAGCGAATGAGTCGCTCAAGCGAGTCCATAATTACTCTGATTCCCCTATTTTCATTCACTTAAGCCAATAGACAGATCCCTTAAGCGAATTATTTTTATTTAGCCTCTGGATAAATTTCACTTGGGTGAAATGGGCTCGTTCAAGCGAATTCTTCTCGCTCAAGTGAATTTTGCCTGTTTGCTATCTGGAAGTATTTCGCTTAAGCGGATAAGGAGGCTGCTCAAGCGAATTTTGCCCTTGATGCTTTAATTCTTTTCTGCCTCAATCTCGCTCATGCGAAGGTATCTCCTACTCAAGCGATTACGTCACTCAAGCAAATTTCAAGCTCGCTTAAGCGAGTCAATCAAAACTTGGGCTTTTCTCTATTTTATCTGGGGAATTTCTTCATAAACTTCTTCCTTCTTATCTTCCTCATCCTTTTCACCTATAATCACACAAAAACTTAGGATAAGGGACACATATTAACATCAATTGCAACAAAACTTATTGGGAATTCAATTTTATCAAATAATGCATGCAATATAATCCAGATACAATGATATTCTAACAAAATCATGCCTAATTAATCAGGATATATACATATTTTAGGCATTTATCAGTCATTTGAATCTATATTGTTTTAATTCAACTTCCCCTTTCTCTTCTTTATAACCTAATTACTAATTTAATTCTACTTATTACAAACACTTGATTTAGAATACACCACAATCCCTATATATTCTTATTAATCCAATTATATCCTTTTTATACTATCTCCTTAGTTTTAAGGCCCATGTAGTAAATTTTGTTATATCTATTTATAACAAAATCCTTAAGTTATTAAAGTAAATATCTAATTTCTTAAATTCTTAAAATATATTTATACTATTTAATTCCTTGATTCGAATTCTAATTAGATTAATAAGAATTTATTAGATTTGTAAAAACTTTATAACTAGTGTAAATCCTTTTTAAGAATTCAGTAAATAAAATAAAAAGACGTAGTCGTCGCGGATAGGTAAAACTTCTCGAAATGTGTACCTTTTCTGAAATGACTTCTGGAACTCTCTATGATGAACCTAACCTAACTTAGCGGGGCTTATCGGACAAATTATAACAAACTACATAATTTTTCTTGAAATTTTATAAAATTATTTTTCAACCCAATCTAATTACAACCTAGCCCACAGAAATTCTAAAATTCCTAGTTTCTTCGTGACAACTTCGATTTTGATAAAATTTACACATAACACATGAATACCGAGGCATGCTTTACAAAATTTATGAAAACGCATAAAACATAAAAAATATCTCGCTAACAACAAAAGAAAATCACATAATTTAAAATCTAACCACTAGATCGCAATGAAACTTGAAGGGGTTATCCCCAGTCATTAAAGAAATATTATAGGACAGTTAAAAGTGAAATTAACGAAGTGAGGCTCTCCATACATCATAGGGTAGTCACGGTTTTGAGAAGGAAAAAAGGCGGGTTCGTTGGAAATTCACTGAATGTCTGAAACTACTTGCCGATCGTCGCCGATCGCTCCCGCGCCTTGATCTTTCTTGATGGCTCGTGGACAAGGATGGCTGAGATAAAGGAGAATCAGCCACAAAGATGAAGATTTTAGGTGATGGAAAATGAAGCTAGTGAGGGCTGTTTGGTGAAGGGTTGCCACGGGTTGGAAGAGAGAAGGAAGAAAAGGAAAATTTTGAAGGGTGGTGTTTAGAGGTGGAGATGTCAAGAGGAAGAGAGGAAGTTATGGTGGGTTTTAGATGATAGAGGGTGGCCAGGAGAGGGAGGATGGCTTGCTGGATTTGAGAAGAAAAGAATGGAAGAGGATGTGGTGAGTGATTACTGAGAGAGAGGGGGAAGAGTTAATGGTAATGTGCTTGTTGAATAAGTTAGAATGTGTGGTTTAAATGAGTGATGAGGAGATATTTAGAGGGATTAGTGGGTTGTTCTCACATGGTGGTGACACCTCACCTCCAGGGTGTTTGGCGATGGTGTTGTTGCCAGAAATCGGTGGCCAAAAAATTTACCCGATGTATAAGAATTTAAAGGTGTTAAGGATTTTTAAGAACGAAAAACTAAGGGGGTTAAAAATAAATAGTGATTAATTCATGGATTGAGAATCTAGAAAAATGATCAACACGAAGTTTGTAAAGATTCTTTTTCTCTTCGACTTAGTATATCATATTCAAAAATCCAAGGTTAGTAGCTCAAGTTATGCTCAGACCAAGGTAAAGTGCTCCCAGAGCTCCTGAATCAGTTAGGGCTGGAAAGATAAATCAGCTAGTGCTCTCGGAGCTCCTGATTCAGTTTTCATGCCCTTCATGAAACTTATAGTATATTTCTATATAGAGCCATAAATAAAAGAACAAAGTGATTCTAGTACCGTATAAGGGAGATATTTGATTTTTTCTAAAATGGTGCAGGGTTGTTGCAGGATTGGAACAAGTTTAGGAAGATTACCAAAACTATCTTAATCTGGGCAGATTCAACCTTTGGGGTCTTCACAGAAAATGTAGAAAATTTTGTTATGGAGATTTTGACACTGGGTTTACGTGAATTATAGGTTAACTCTTGATTTTTAGAATGAATCATGCGCAGATGAAAAGATTCAAACAATGAAGTTTCAAGGTACAATTACTTAACTCTTTATTTAGGGAACGACAGAGTGCGAATTAAGGTTTGAGACTAGAAATAGAGACTGAAGATCTCTTTGTCACTAAGAAAACAAAACCGGAATTACTTGGTTCTAGTGTCGTATGAGAAAGTTAGGCCCTGAACACTGAAGGTGTTTAGGCTGGATTCAGAGAGGTTAAATTTAAGTTAATTTTTTATTGAAAAACGAGATTGATAGGTCCCAAATTAGGATTCGTTCCCTTCAGGAAAAGTTCCTAAAACAACGAAATGAGTCACTAGGGACTAACTGTGCTACCATCAGATATCTCAAAGTATATGCACAATCAAACATAGGACGCACTGAAGGTTTTGGCCAGGCCGATTGGACTGAGCCTGTCATCGTCGATTCACTACAAGAGGGCCCTAATGGGAATAGTTTCTTCATAGAATCACTAGTCTTGGGATGTAATGAGGACATGACCAAAGAGGATCCTAGTTTGGTCTTGGACAAAGGTTTGGAGAGCTTTAAGGGACCTTTGACTAGGTCAAGATCTAAGAAGGCTAAGGACATCAGACACAAAGCTTTAACTTCCTTTCTTGTCACCATGCATGAGCCAAATCCCCAAGATTCATAATTGAAGACCTTTTCTATGCTTTCTTGTAATATTATAGAAAATTAGGTCTTTATGTATAAAATCATGTTTTGGATATGTTAGGTTTAGATTTTGGGTCTTACATGACCATTTCATGTTTATGTTTGAGTTTGGGCCTTGAATTTTTGCCACATTTTCTTAGCCTATATATAGGCATGTTCTCTTTTGTAAAACACACACCTTGAATTAGAGAATACATTTGAGTATTTGTGAAGTGACTTGAATTTTCCTCCATCATTTTAGTTAGGGTTTCTTAAACATTAGTAAGTTCTTATCCTAGGGTTTCCTTCCCTAGATGGCGAGATTGGGGCTTATCCTCTCTAGGTGGTGCCTCCCCCTTTCCTTTTTCACATAATCCTAGTTTTGCCTTCCATTTTCCATAACCCTTTCCTTTCTGTCCCACTTTCCATTATTTTCCCCAAAACCCTAATCCTTTTTTTCCTTTATCAAAAGAGAGAGAATAAGAAGAACTAGATCCCCCTTCCTACACCATGTGGTATATAGAGCCTAAGAATTATTCTCTTTAATTTATGTTTTTCTTGGGTTGTTTGATTGCTGAAAATTTTGATTTTTTTGTTATTCATATTTTATATGCCTTCTTGTTAAGAAATTACAAAAAGATTAAAAAATGCATATTTCCTATATCCTTTCTTGTTTCCTTTGATTTTATTTATGCATATTGATTGAGTCCTTGTCAAATTGTAGTAATATACCTTATTTATATGTTTTAGATTCTAAGTTTATGCATCATTAACGTTCAGTTTATGACATAAAAATTTGATCTTGAAAGCTTTAATTTTCCTAGAGTCAATATTAGGTCTTGGTGCATCTTTGGAGCCTTATCATTGTCTCTAATTTTTTGGTTTGAATCTGTGAGTAGTGTGCTAAATTCTAGGCAATTAAAATTCATTTTTTTAATTGGCTTAAGGCTCCAAATCCTTAGTTAAACCATCTCACTTTTAGGTGGTTATTTGTGCTTAAATTTTAGGCCTTAGTAGATTCTTTCCATGGCTTTCTTCTACGGTTTATTTTACATTTTTTGTCCAGCACAATAGGTTCATTAAAATATGAATTTTACATTTTTTTCTTGGTTTTTAAATATAAAAAACATTTTCCTTCCATGCCTAATTCATATGGGAGAAGATGCATGCTTATGTGTAAGTAAAGAATGCTAAAATTGAATTTTGTGCATTGTTTCTTGGTTTTGGTTTTGGGCTGTTGTGATAATCATTTTAAGTACTAAAAAAATCAAAATTTTAAAAGGGGAAAAAGAAAGATTAAACAGTAAGAGAAAAACTAAAAAGAAAAGTTTGAGCCCTTGTTCAAAAATTATAAAAGTTTTAAGGGTATCTTGGCAAAATTGAAAATAAGAAAAGTGCACCCCTTAAAAAGAAAAAGTTTTACATATTGTTTGAAAGCCTGATTCAATTTTGTTACATTGCCTAAGAATTATCTTTCAAAATTCAATTTACATAATTGCCCTTTCCTTACACAAAATGTGCATTCTAGGTTTCTAGGTCTTATTTTGTGTACTTCTTTGATGCATTTAATTTTTTGTTTGTTGAAGTTTTGTCTAATTTTTTTTGGTCTCGTCAATACCATTTCCAAAGTATAATCTCAATTAATTTTCTCTTTTATTGCTTTGAGTCATTCCTTTTGTCACATAAAATCCAATATGAGTTACCCTTTTCTAATTTCACTTTTGTCGTTTGTCTTTATCTCTTCTAAAGTTTTGTCTTAGAGTTTTCGTACCTTTGGCATTCTTATGGGATAAGTCTTAATTCAATATCATGGGGGTAGCATACTTGGAACATAAGGGTAAGAGTGACATTGCTTGAGGTTAAGGAACTTAAACCAATTTAGAGGAGTGGAGTGACCATTTTTTTACTTTCCTATATTAATTGTGTTAACCTTTATTTTGAGTTTTCTAAAGCTTATGCCATGGTGGTCTTGGATCTTGAAGACTTGACGAGATTGGAAACCAAGCCTTGTAAAAGAAAGAACAAAACAAAAATATACAAAAATATTATTAATTTTTTTCTTTGCACTTTAGCCCTTATATTCTAGGACATTTGCTTTACGAACATTGGACTTTTTTTAGACTTTGGTTTATTTAGTTGATTAGGAGTAGTGCGCTTAGGTATTAGTTTACTTTTGTGCGCCACGACTAGTTTTGCTTTATTTTCTTTATTAGTTTACTTGCTTTCAATTATACTCTATCCTTGCATGCTAGGTTAAGTTTTAATTTTTATTTTTTATATTTTTTTGCACATCCAACTAGTATATCAATTATTTGCCTTTTTCTGCTTGTTTTGATTTCTCAACATGTCGTCTACTGATACAGATAACATGTCCCCTGTAACACCTTAATTTTCAATTAGTGGATAAACCGAGACCAGGAAAATTTTTCCAAAATCGGAGTGGATGCAAGGGCAGAATGAGTAGCTGAGAGTTAAGGAGGGTAGAATTAGGAGAAGAAGGAGAGGGAAGGAATACAAACCATCCACAAGGCAAACAGTGGAGGGTGCAGGACATGAGCGATCCCAACAGCGCCTACTCGCTCAGGCGAGATTCAATATCGCTCAAGCGAGACAACACGACACGCTTGGATGAAGTTCGCATAGCTTAAGCGTAACCCATCAGGGACCTTCCTTACGCTCACACTCGCTGGAGCGAGCACTTAGCCGCTGAGGCGAGTAACTCCACTCGGTATTCCCATCACTCGGATTTCAGAATCTATGTTCACTCGGAAAGGTCCTTACTTACAAGCTCCTTTATACTCACAAGCTCCTTTTCGAGAGTTTACCACACACTTCATAACTTCATGCCTTCAAGCCACAGATGTTGACCGCTCGGGAGGTGATTCCCATAGTCATTTCACTCGGATTCCACACGTACATTTCACTCAGAATATTCTTCATGGTCTTTTATCACTCGGGTATTTCACTCGTTCTTCACTCGGCACATACAGTCCTTCTTACTCAAGTTCCCTCACCAAATCAAGTCTCACCTAAGAATCTTCTAGCTTCCAATAAGTTTACTACAATGAATTTCACTCAGAACCTTATAGATCTCTCATCAGTCGGAAACACTCACTCAGAAGGTTCTCACTCGGAAGCATATTGTTATCCCCCATTCGGGGAATCCTAACAGTCTATACTACCTCATTCACTCGGAAACATCTAAACCTTTCTTCACTTGGGGTAAAGTCACTATTTCGCTTCCCACAGCAAAAACTTAGTTCCGTTTTTACCTAAGGTCATGCTAACCTCACACGCTCAGAAAAGTACGTATATATATATATATATCACTCGGTCATCACACAGCATCGAATAAACATGCAATATGACATATATAGGAATGTATGTGAATATTTACAGGCACATCGTCATACTCTCAACCCGAGAGAGTTCAAATTCTAACATAGAAAGACAAAGACCAAAATACGAGCCGGCCAAGGCTTAACAAAACCTTATACACAGTATATACATATACACATCTATCCCATAGTGCATAGTCGCCTCACTCGGCATGCAGCTCCTCCTTCATTCATCATTCCGAGAGACGTTCACTGTAAATTATAGCCACAGTAGGGGTGAGCTTCTACATATAAAATGATAGTTAGTGACTCGACATCAGCATCATTACACACACTCATGTTCACTCGGTTTGCATTCAATTTAAATTTAAGCCATGCAGAATATGATATTTTCAATGACATACACTTACATACATATTACGTGAAGTTTATTTTCATTCGTACAAAAGCATGCATCAACTCATTCGGAATTTATTTGTATCACTCCGAGCCATACCACTCGTACTATCCTAATCAACATTGCATCTACATGCATGCCTGCGGATCCGACTTAGGCAATGATTTTCAGTTACAGGTTCCCTTACTGGCCTCTCATCCATTAGCCCTTCCCGCGTGGTACCGGCCTCCCATTGACGTCTCGAGACCTAACTCTAGCTCCTACGGCTACCACGAGCTCTCACAGGATCTAGCCAAGGGTCTGTAGCTGGAGATCATTTCTTTGGGGGCTCCTGACCTTCCACGGGTCACCCCGTTCCTGTACGTGCAGCCTATGTGCTTTAACAACGAGCTTCCTCGATTATCCGACTCATTCCTCGTAACCATTAGCGTCATAACTGATCCAACATAGTTCCTACATTCAATCGTCCATCATACCAGCATACATAGTAATCAAATAGTTCATGTTTACAACATCCCATATGAAATCAGCCAACAGTCACACATACATATCCTCTCGGTATTAACAGTAATAAGAACATACATCACACGCGTTTATGTATAAATGACTATCAGAATTCAGCACAACAACCCTGAATACATGCATATAAATGTATAACCATAATCAGGACTCTGCTATCACACATATGGTATTCAAGAATTAACACTCATGCATTGCACACAGTCATCATAGACACATTCGTACACACGCAAGGCAATACGTTCATCTGGTACTGTCCATAAACCATGCATTTGACATGCAAGTGCCCCCTACCTACTGAAGGGACTCGAGAAGCTCTTCTGTTTTCCGACGTTTAATCTAATGCTCTGTTTGCCTCGTTCAGTCCCCCTCACACAGTTGTACTCTGCAATCGGCTCGGGGATAGGAAGCTGTTCTTCCTTCGCTTCGATGATCGTCCTTCACCAACCGAAGGAGACTCTGACTCTTCTGCAGCACCGTCGTCGTGGGTTCCCAGAAATAGAGAACAAGGACAGGGGAGAAGAGAAGAGGACGAAGAACGAAGAAGAGAAGAAAAGAGAGAATGAAGCAGTAGAGGAAGAGGGAGTCTGAAGGGAAAAATGAATAACTATAGTGACCTTGGGCATATATATATGCACGAAGAAAAGAAGAGTGGGGTGGGAAAGCGTGAATCGGCAGTTCCACTAAGTCACACGCACCAATCATAATCAACTAGTCATCACCATTAATCATAATTAATCAGCCATTTATTTCTTAAGTTAGATTAATTAAGTTAATTATAATTAACAAGAAATTTTCCACTTTGCAATTATTATTTTAATGGCTTAATTCTGTTCGGTAATTATTTTTAAATCGGGATGTTACAATTCTCCCCCTCTTAAAAGAATTTCGTCCCTGAAATTCACTCGGTAACTCACCTTAGTAAACAACTCGTGGTAATGTTGCCTCATGGCATCCTCGCGTTCCTAGGTATAAGAGGTATACCCGTCTTGCTGCCATTCTACTTCAACCAGTTGTACATCCTTGCTCCTTAAACGCTTTACCGATCGGTCCACGATTCTAGTCGGTACAGTCACAGTGGTCAGATCTTCCTTGATCTCCACTCCATCATCCGGCATTGTGTGAGTAGAATCGGGTAGATACTTCCTTAGTTGAGACACATGAAACACATTATGCAATCGGGATAGGTAAGTCGGTAATTCTATTCGATATGCCATGGAATCGATCCGCTCTAATACTTCATAGGGTCCAATGTATCGGGGGCTCAACTTCCCACTTTTCAAGGCTCTTCCGACTCCTTTACTCGGTGAAATCTTTAGAAACACCCTATCTCCGATTGAAAACTCTAGTGGTTTGGTCCGTTTGTCATAGTAGCTCTTCTGTCTGTCCTGAGATGCCTTCATCTTTTCCCTTATTCCTTGGATTTGTTCTGAGGTTTGTTTCACAATTTCCGGCCCCAATAGTAAATTCTCACCGGTTTCCGACCAACAGAGAGGGGTTCGGCACTTTTATCCATACAAGGCTTCGTAGGGTGCCATACCAATACTGCTGTGGTGGCTATTGTTGTACGTAAATTCGATTAAGGGAAGGTACTGTTCCCAACATCCACCATGCTCCAACACACACGTTCTCAGTAAGTCCTCTAGACTTTGTATCGTTCGCTCGGATTGTCCATCCGATTGGGGGTGGTAGGCGGAACTTAGCCAAAGTTTCGTACCTAATTCTTCATGTAAGCTTGTCCAAAACCGGGACGTGAATCGAGGATCCCTATCTGAGACGATAGAAGTCGGCACTCCATGCAATCGGACAATATCGCGGATGTAAATCTGAGCTAACTTATGTAACGGGTATCTCATGTTCACAGGCAGGAAGTGTGCAGTCTTAGTCAATCAGTCAACAATGACCCAAATTGCGTCATGCCCCACTCGGGTTTTGGGTAATCCCATGACAAAGTCCACGGTAATTGAGTCCCATTTCCACACGAGAATCTCTAGAGGTTGCAATGCACCATACGGCTTCTGGTGCTCAACCTTTGACTTCTGGCAAGTAATACACCGAGCCACATATTCCGCTACATTTCTCTTTAATCTGGGCCACCAGAATTGTCGTCTCAGGTCGTGGTACATCTTCGTTGTACCTGGGTGAATACTTAGTAAGCTTTTGTGGGCTTTGTCAAGCACCATCATTCTTAATTCTCCTCCATCCGGCACATATACCCTATTCTTCACTCGAAAAATTCCATCCGATCCCTCGGTCAAAGACAAATCTTTACCCTTGGTCTGAGTCTTCTTTATCTCAGCCAAGTAGGGGTCTAACTTCTGCTGCTCGAACACCAATTTTAGGAACTCATTGGCAATCTTCAACGCACCAATCATTATCTTCCGAGACGAAGGGACGTCAATATGTAAATTCATGTCTCGGAATTGCTCCAATAACTCCACCTCTTTCACCATCATTACAGCCACATAGAGGGATTTCTGACTCAACGCGTCGGCAACAACGTTCGCCTTACCCAGATGATACTTCAGCTCGAAGTCGTAATCCTTTAAAAATTCCATCCATCTCCTCTGCCTCATGTTCAGTTCTTTCTGGTCGAATAAATACTTGAGGCTCTTGTGGTCGCTGTACACTTCGAATCTGGATCCGTACAAGTAATGCCTCCATATCTTTAAAGCGAAAACCACAGCTGCCAATTCCAAGTCATGGGTCAGATAATACTGCTTGTGAGGTCTCAATTGCCGAGAGGCATAAGCTATCACTCGGTCCTTCTGCATTAGCACGCACCCCAGGCCGAGTCCCGACGCATCACAATAAACCACGAAGCTCTCTTGCAAGTTTGGCAATGCCAACACTGGAGTGGTCGTCAACTTATTCTTTAACTCTCGAAAACTGCTCTCGCACTCGGAACTCCAAGCAAAAGGGACATTTGTCCGAGTCAATTTAGTCAGTGGCAAAGCGAGCTTAGAGAAACCTTCAATAAACCTTCTATAATAGCCAGCTAGGCCCATAAAGCTTCTTATCTTTGAGACCAACTTGGGTCTCTCCCATGCCATTATAGCTGCCACCTTTGATGGGTCTACCGAGACACCTTCCATGGAAATTACATGTCCGAGAAAGTGGATCTTATCCATCCAGAAATCGCACTTCGAAAGTTTTGCAAACAACTGCTTCTCCTTCAATACTTGAAGTACCGCTCGGAGATGTTCCTCATGCTCCTCAGGGGTCTTAGAATAGATTAGCATATCATCAATGAAAACTACTACGAATCGGTCTAGATATGGGTGGAATATGCTGTTCATGTAATTCATGAATACATCAGGGGCGTTTGTCACGCCAAACGGCATCACCACATAATCATAGTGGCCATACTGAGTCCTAAAGGCAGTCTTTGGAATATCTGAGTCCTTCACCCGGATTTGGTGGTATCCCGATCGTAAATCGATCTTTGAGAAGACTGAAGCACCACGCAGTTGGTCAATCAAATCGTCGATTCTGGGTAATGGGTATCGGTTCTTAATCGTGAGCTTGTTTAGCTATCGGTAATCTATGCATAATCTCATGCTGCCATCCTTCTTTTTGACAAGCAGCACAGGTGCGCCCCATGGTGATACACTCGGTCGAATGAACTGCTTCCCGAGTAACTAACAAAAACTTCTTCTTTTCTCTCTCTCTCTCTCTCTCTCTCTCTCTCACTTTTCATTGGCTTCTCTTCCTCTCTCCCATCCACTTTGCTTTTTCTTCTTCTTCTTCTTCTCCTTTCTTCTCACCAAAATCGTCCACTTTCTCCCCCTCTCCATTAACCATTTCTCACTCAAAAACTTAGGATTTTATGGAATCATGAGGCAAAGAAGGCACTTTAGGGCAAAGCTTGGCTCATCTCTTCTTTTCTCTCCCTCATTTTCGTGTTTGATGTTGAGCATGGAAGAGAGGTAAGATTTTTGAACACCCATGGCTTTTGTTGATGGTTTTGAGTTTATTTAAGTATTATGATTGATATATAATGTTGCTAGCCTATGGATGTTTGAAATGATGAATAGAAATGGTTGGAATTGATGATGGTGAATTGATGATGGTGAATTTTGATGAAAACCCTAGAAATTAGGATTTTGAGACTTTGGGAAATTCTTGAGAAAATTATGAGTTATTGATATTGGAGTGGTTTTATATATGAGAATAAGTTTTTGAATAAGTAATGTTGGTTATTGATGTTGAGGATTTGAGAAACCAAGAGGATATGGTAATGACTCTAGTTGTTTAGTGTGTTAAAAGTTAACATATTGTTAGGAAAGGCTTGAACAATGAGAATGATGGTTATTGAATTTTTAAAGAATCCTAATCTTAAGGTTTAGGAATGTGTATATTGTGACTAGAAGAATTGGTTTTGAGAAATGGATATGAGGTACTCAATGTTAAGTGATAATTTGTATGATGATAAATGATAATGAAAATGGTGGAGGACCATTGATGGTGAAACCTATAAATAGGTGTTAATATGAATATAAAATGAGGCATGTGAGCACTAAACCATGATGATTGTGATGGGGTAAACAAATGAATTTGAAATTTTTGATAGATGATGATTGATAGGAGCTAAGAGGCTCATGATGAATTTGAATAAATGATGGCAAATGGATGGTTCAAGTAATGATAAATGCATTATGAATGATGAAAGAGATGTTGTTATTGGGTATCGTTGGCCCTTTGAGACTTAGAAGATCTTGATTTTGGGAAAAGAATTCCCGAAACCTAACATAAGCATATGAATTGGTGTTTTAACAAGTCTAGGACTTGATATTGAACTCTAAGAAATATTGTCAATTACTAAATCTTGTGATGGTGCCTTATGATGGCTTGTTGATTTAGTGTATGTATATATATGTGTAATGTGTAGATTGTATTCCTGGTAATACGGCGGAACATTTGGAACGTGCGGATCGTTGTGGTTCTTCTCTCGAGGTAGGAGAGGAGTTTTACATTCTGAATGCATGAGTTAAATAATTAGTGATTTATGTATATTATGATGCCCATGCTTGCCTTGCCATGTTTATATTAAAATGATGAGATGAATAAGGTTGATGAATGAAATAATTGACAACTTATTAACTTTGGGACTTATATGTATCTAGTATGATGAATATTTGGTTGTCCCTTTGATGGACATGATTTATTTGTTGATAGAAATCCATGAATGGATGAATTACTCAAAAAAATATGAAGTTGTGTTTATGATGTTCATGCAAAATTAAGGAATTGGTAGGGCTATAATGAGTTTTGGCATAATTGGATGCCATAGAATAGTTTTAATAGCGCCTATGCATGAATCATAACTTGTAGAAACTGGAATGTGCCAATTCCATTAGGAATTAATCCCTGTGTTGCATAAAAATGCCTTAAAATGGGCTAAATGAGACGCCCCGAAAACACGGGTAAATTTTTTGCGATTTTAAAATCATTATTCAATGAAAAGAAGAATAAGTGGTGAAGCTTTCTAGTTCAACACCTGGATATATAAAAAGCCACTCCCATATATGAAGATATGAGAGGGTAGATTAAAAGAAGATTTCATAATAAATTTCCAATTAGAAACAGTGGGAGAATGAATTAATTTGATTGTTGTATGATTGAATTTAAGAGAAGGGATTTCATGAGGTTCCATGATTTATAATATGTCCAAAAACACCCTTAAGATGATGCAAGATAAGGCTTTGATGCATAAGAAATAAAAATTTATTTGGAACAAAACAAGTGGGGCATCAGAAGGCTACTCGCTCAAGCGAGTATCACATTCGCTTGAGCGAGCTCGCATAGACACGCTTGAGCGGAAACCAGAAAGGCTGAGCGAGGGAGAGTTTGAGCATCAGGGGGGGTCCCTTCGCTTGAGCGTACCCTATCTCGCTTGAGCGAGATTCGAAGGCCTCACATAAGCAAGCCAGCGAAACGCTTGAGCGAAGGAGAAGAATTGCCTCAGAGGATAATCTCGCTTGAGCGAGTTCCATCTCTCTTGAGCTAGATTGCTCTAGTGACATTAGAAACTCTCTGCCCAATTTTTGCTTGGGCGAGGCAAGACTCGCCTGAGCAAAAATCGTCCAGTATCCATTTCCCTTCTCCTCGCTTAAGCGAATCTCAAACCAAGGCCACTTCGCCTGAGCAAAAATGGTCCAGTGACCAACCACTGATTCCAGCTGAGTCTTGCTTAGGCGAGAAGGCCATTCGCTTGAGCGAATTTCGACCAGTGGCCACACCCCTTTTTCACAAGGGTCTTGCTCAAGCGAGACAACCACTCGCTTGAGCGAGTTCTACAGAACTTGTGCAGAAATGTGAAATTTATACAACTTGGTATATCAAACTTCAATTCATGCTATTTTAGCCTATTTTAATGCATTATATCCCTTCAACCATGCAAATATAATCTCATCCAATTATCCATTCATTTCAAATTCAATTACCATTCATTTAATGCATATCATTTGAGATCATCTTCTTATAAATTCCATAAAGTGCTACGGGACACAATACTCATCATTCATTCATAAGAATTAACATAATCCAACATCATAATTCATTATCTTACATCATTTGGGTCATAAATGAAAATTGGCCATACATCCCAATGTCCAATTTTCCTATATGACCCTTAAAATCATCATCTATAATCTTGATAACAACATAAGCATACATACATCCTATATGCTATACAAAAATCTAGATTTTTGCCAGCCAAGGCACTTCCTATACCACTATTTACCTCCTCAACTAAATTGCACTTCAAAATATCGACTCTTCCCATAAATGCCCTGCATCACAAGTCTAAAAATGGACAACATGGGAGAGTGAGTCATGTATTCCAAAAGGATGAATATGAATACCATGTAATTATGTACATATGCATTGAACATGTATACTTACATACACACAACACTTCATTCCTTATTATATCTTTATCACATACATACCATAACAACATTTTAAGTTAAACAAGGTATACGAGCATATACATAATCAAGTCCTGCAACATTGGACTATTACACAATACATCATTTTACTCAAATTATTATCTGGTATTCATATCTTCATGTTGTCTTAACGTATTATATCATCTGCATTACATCCATCATCAAAACTCATCTTCTTTGGCATACCCTCATGCTATATGCAATTGCTCTTAAACTAATACATATGCACAATGGAACTTTTTAACAATTGCAGATCTGATTGTAGGAATAATAACATCGATTGCATGCATTCACCAATTGTTTTACTGGTACCAAACCGCATCACCCATCTTGCAACACCTGGTCATTTTCACCATGACCGCGGTATACAACACATTGGACATATGGTGTTGCGGGCCAACCATGAGTTATATCATGGCAGCTGTGATCCCAATGACCACCGAGGACACCTGCTCATCAAGAGCCACCCCCCACAAGGGTCAACCACATCCGGCTCCCCGTAGCACAACATGGGTAGCTTCGTGACTTACACACCGAGTCACAGGGGAAATATAAAATTGCTTATGCATAGAGCCACCCTCCCACTGGGCCAACTGGGGGAATCCCCTAAAATTCCAACACTGGCAGCTATGTAGTATGCCATGGATGCAAATGCCAATCATATGCATTTCTCACTCTATGCACCCTATACATGCCACTCATCAACATCATCATCAACACCATTACCAACATCACCATAAAGATTTTAGTGGATTCATTATTGTTGGTTATTCTTATTAGTCTAAATCTTTATGTGGCATTTTCGATAGTTCTCATTCATGTCATTCAATTTCATCATTAATACAAGGCTTCAATCGTTCACTATCAAACATCATCAATATTCATTATACATTTATGGTGGACATATGTATCACCACATAATAATCAACAATTTACGCCACCATAAAACACACTAAAATCATTCTAAATGCATCAAGCATGTTTCCAAAACATATCATCAACATCATACACAACATTATGTAGCACTCCAAGTAACGCAAACATGTATATCAATATATGACAATCATATACCATTCAAATTCATGCATTTAGAACATAAGACTCCTCTCCTACCTCAAGAGAAGAATTCCGATTGATAAGATGCACCCGCCTCGTCATTCAGAATGGATCCTACATTAACATGCGTATAGAATCCCAATCAATCAACTATTTAAGACATCACTTCAGTTTTATTTAATCATAATCATATCTACGATTTCTTAACATGTACTAGACATGTTATAGACATCATTTTTATTATTTATTAGGCTTCAGGAATTCCTTCCCATTAAGCCACATCCATTAGATTCAATGGCTATCAACAATAATAACCCAACCTTTATACAACTCCATTTATCTACATTCATATTCATCATTGTCATGCATTCCTTCTCAAGTATATTTTTTAACCAATCATTCTCCACTTTCCCCAATTCTTAAAATTAGAGTTTTCACCAAAATCCAACAACTCTCATTAATGCCCTATCATTCTTCATCTCCTACCAATATAAATATATCTACTAGACTTATCCCTCATTAAAATCTCACATTTATGGCCACCTACCTTAGGGCTCAAGTTTTAAATGCTTTTAATAAATACCCATTCACATGCATGACTCTCCAAACCTTAAAAACTCAACCATATCATTATCCCATCCAAAAATTAGTAAAAGAGGCTTACCTCACCCAAAAATGAAATGGGTTTTCAACGGAGAGGGAGACCACATAAAAATGAGCAGAAGAAGAGATGAGGAACTTCAAGTTTCCAAGTCCTCTTCAAACAAAAATGGAGGGGATGGAGATGACACCACTTTAGCTAGGGTTTTGGAAGAAGAAGAGAATGAAGAATGAGTAGAGAAGAAGTAAAGTGTGTTTGCCAAATGGGTCACGATGCATAGGTGAAATTAAGAAGGAAATGAGGGCTTTTAGTTTTAATTCTTAACCCTTCATTAAAAGATTCATCATTTTATGGCAAATAGGATCTTTATTTAGGCTCAATACTTTCTCTGAAAATTATTCTGAATACATTTTCAGACTCCTAATAATATTCTTAACAGCCCTGACCAATATCGTCTCAATCAGAGATACTTGGTCCAACACCCATATCTCAATCAGGCTTAATTTCGGCTTATCCGGTCTCAATAAATCACCAACAGTCCCCAAAAATCTTAATTTAACTATTTTCAATATTTTAGGACATCAAATAACTCACATTCAATTATTCAATATTTATTTCCTTAGTTAATTCTCTATTTAAAATTCTGGGATGTTACACTAAACGCATTTATGCGCATAAGTCCCTCATTTTTGGGAATGTTTTAGTGTGGCTAGTGGCTACACATCATAAATGATGTATATTAGTTGGTGCTAAAATTTGGTGGCGATTGGATTCCATATGAGAAAGTTAGGGTGGTTGAAAGTTGGAAATTTATGATTTTTCTACATTATACAGCAGGGATGCCATCATGAATTGATTCATGAGTTCTTTGAATCGATTCATGGGCCCCTGGAGCAGCTTGAATTGATTCACACACCCCTTTAATCGATTCTAGAGCTGCTAGAATACCTTGAATCGATTCACACGAGCCTTGAATCGATTCAAGAGCTCCTGTTTTCACTGTTCACCATTTCCAACTTGCCTGAATCGATTCATACATGCCTGAATCGATTCAAGGGCCTCTGTTTTCATTGTTTTGGGCTCCAAAAACATGTGAATCAATTCATGAAGTGTCTGAATCAATTAATGGCCCTATTTTCACCAAAAATTCATAAGTTTTGATTGTTTGGTGTTGTTAAGTCATGACACGCATATGCAATCGATTGTAGACATTTCTAATATGTTTTAGCAATCGATGCATGATGATATTGTCATGTCCCTCGTATAACTTGGTTTTTAAAAGTTGCCAAGTACTTGTTGATACCCAAAACCCTGTTATTATACAAAAAACAAGAGATTGTATTAAAGGGTATATGATTATGGTGTGTCTTAATGGTGATTGATAATAGCTTAAGGCTTGACAAAGTATGTGTGTGCCTATGTCATGTTATGGGAACATGTATGCTTCACCACTATTGATATGTCATAATGAATGATAGTAGAAGTTAAATGATATGGTTGTATAACACACCCTTGACTAATAATTGGATTAATGATAAGGACATTATATGACAATGTCGATAATGAACAGAGGTGAATATTATGGACAATTGTGATTGATACAAGGTGAGCTTGCAATTGTGAGTTAAAATCCTACTTGATGGAAAATGTTAATGAGGAATAAAAAATGAAAGTTGTTGTGGGTGTATGCATGTTACCACACATGATGAATGACAAATATTGATGTTGAATGAAATGGGTATTGTTGTTGAACATACCCTTGATCAAATATTGATTGTTATTATTGATAAGTGTGATGCCATCGTGGTTAATACAAGTGTGGTCTTGTATGTGTAATTTGAATTGTGTTGGCAAGTATATGATGCCATGAAATTGAAATATGCTTATTAATATGCCTTGTTGGCTTCCATGTATGGATTAATGCTATGATGATTGATATGCTTTTGATTACAATGCATGGTTTGATGTAATTACGAATGTTGTGCCTTGAGAGGCCTTATGATTAATTGTATGCCACTAATGATAATACTAAATGGAAAATATACCCCTAAGTGAGAGGGTGAGAGAAATCCTTGCAAGGTTAAGATTTGACATATACAGTATTGTATTCATGGCATGCATAGCATAACATTGAATATGTGGTTGTGATCACAATGATGAGAGTCTTATGGGACTGTATGAAGGGAGTACCCCATGTGTGGTGGAAACCAATATGTGAATGAATAAAGGTGGTTGTGATCACCAGTTTGTTGAGAATGATGAACGTGGTTGCGATCACGAGTATACTGAAATGATAAAGATCCTACGGGATTTTATGAGATTGAGTACCCTATGTGTGGGGGAATGAGTCTGTGGTTGTGATCACATGACAGATTAAAATGATAAAGATGGTTGCGATCACCAGTGTATTGAAATGATAATGGTCTTAAGGGACTATATGAAGGGAGTACCTCATGCGTGGCGGGAAGCCAATATGAAATGAATGAAACATGGTTGCGATCACAAAAAAAGCCTTGCGGGGTTATGAAAAGGGAGTACCCATGCGTGGCGGGAAACCAATATGAGAATAGTTGAAATGTGGTTGCGATCACAATGAAAGATCCTGTGGGATTCTATGAAAATGGACCCTTGCGTGGATGACATATGATTAATGAATTATATATGGTTGCGATTGTAACATCCCATTTTCTACTCAAATAGAAAATAGATATTAATATATCTTTAATGAGAAATACTTACTATTAGTTAGTTTATTATTATTATTATTCTATGAAATTTTGGTATTTATATTTAATTATTTTATTTTAAAAAATAAAATAAAATATAATAATAATAATAATAAAATAAAAATATATATATCTTTTGAATGATAATTTTAAAATCACCTAATTAGTAGCCATTGAATAATAAAATTATATTAAGAATTTTGAATATTGATCCGGTCTGGATACCGGCCCCCATTCTTGTGACGTCAGAATGACTTTATATAAGGAAAACCGGTGTCCTTGTTCAACATTACCACACCGGATATCCGATGTCTGGCCGTCCGTCCTCACCACACGATTGCCCCACTTATATATTCCATAACGGTCCTTTGTTCATTTTCACAGGACATTTGTATAACTGTTGGCTTTTCAGTCACAGCAAGATAAGAGCCCCTAATAACTTATCAGCGAAGACACTATTTGTAACAAAATACGTCACGTCAATGGCCTCAGAAAGCAAGTGGATGTGTCAGCAGATTATGCGGAAAAGGTGATTATCCTCTCCTCTTCCTAGAGGATCGTACTCTGATAATTGACCTACCCTCCTGACACATTCTGAAAGTTGAGCCACCCTGATTGGCATAATATACACGCTATCAGAGCTAAGGGACCCACCTGCATCCAACGACTCATTTTCTCACGTACAACTATAAGTAGCATATTTCAATACACATGCATGGTATCGTTGTTCTATCTCACATTTTTACTGTTACTTCGCTTGAGCATTCACTGAGTTCTTACACTCTTCTAACTTGAGCGTCAGAGAATCTTCGCAGGTGGCACCACCTTTCGCCCCCCTGCAACGCGAAACGTTGGTGTGAAGGATCTCCAGGACAACAAGACCGGCCTCTCCCACTGAGAGACCGGATTACAACATCGGATATACACTGTTCCGGTGTGCAAACCCTAAAAACACCTGCATTCTTGTGGCTGGTCCCACACCGGATCCTAGACCCCGGTCCAGACCAGTTCAAATATCTTTATTATTCACAACTTTTATTTTATGTTTTAATATTTATGTTTTTACATATTTATGAGTTAACTCTTATTAGAATTTTAAAATAAAATTTTGAAGGAATTAGACTATGGTTCTTTATAACTTTTTGATCTATATAATATTTATGATTTTCTGGAATTTTTTGAAATTTTTGAAATATTTTAATAAAATAATATATTTTAAATTCATATAAAGTTACTTAAAATTAAAAATATTTACGAGAAAGTGAAGTTAAATTATAAGAAAATTTCTAAAATCTATTTAAGTAGACTTATCTAAAAATTATCGGTTTGAGTAAAATATTGATTTTTACCAATCATAAAAAAAATGAAAACGTACCAATAAACTTTTATTAACAAAAAATTTTAGATTTTTAAACTTTATATTACTTATTATAAAATTAGTGAGAACTGATATAATATCGCTAAATTTTGAAAATGGTCGATTTTGAATATTTAAAAATACCGAGTGAATAATTACTATTTAACTTAATAATTTAGCCAACATTTACTATGCAAAACATTGTGCATGAACAAAAATTTCAAACTTGCACAGTAACCAGAAATGAAAATTTCAAAAATTGCATAGTACTTTTATAATAAAATATTCAAATGCATATTGAATTTTTTTTGCTATAAATACCGAAGGATTTCTGAAGGAAAAATCATAATTTTAGATTAAATTTTCTTAATATAGTAGTGCTAGAGAGATAGTGGTGGGAGTAAGAGAGAGAAATAATTTTTATGGAAGGAAGTTCTGCCAAAATCATAAGGTAAAAATAAGTCTCTTTTATATATTTTAGGTTTATTTTCATATCGTTTTAGAAATCTATTATTATATTGGATATAATATTATTTTAAGTTACTATTCTGAATAGTAAATTACTATGTCAATAGTAAATGACTATTGAAAATAGTGAATTACTATTCAAATAGTGAATTACTTTTACAAATAGTGAATTACTATTCAAATAGTAAACTACTATTCACTGTTATTATTTACGATTTACTATTTACCGTTACTATTTATATTTTACTATTTACGGTTACTATTTACGCTTTACTATTTATTGTTACTATTCACATTTTACTATTCACTATTCACTATTCAACATTTACTAATTCTGTTTTACATAGTAATCTTTATTTTTATCTTATGGCTATACTGAGATAAGTTAGTACTAATATTTCTAGAACTCAGAGGTGCAAAGCGAACTCACTTTTGGTAGCAATTCAAGGTAAGGGGGAGTAAGATAGGAATATAATAGGAAAAGACATAAGAATAATGGGAGGAGTCCCTTACTCCTTTTAAATTTAATAATATATAATATTATTATTTTAAAATAATAACTATTTAACTTAAAATTTATATAAACTTTAAATTGTGTATCTTGTGTAACTTGATCTAAAATACCTATGCAAAGACCTGGATAACCTATGTGAATTGGACTAAACCTATGCAAGGACTTGGACTATTATGACATATATGGATTGAACTATACCTATGCGAAGAGTGGATTATATATATGGACTTATATAGACCTGTGCGAGGAATGGATTATAAAGACTCAAAATTATCTCTACTAATTTAAATAACCATTAAAATTTGAATTATATTTATGAGTGATATTTCATTGATTTGACTTGATTATAATTAACTATATTTGATTTTGCTTAATTATATTATGATTTATAATATTAGACTGTGATTGATGATATGTAATTATGATTGATAATATTTGTGATTGATGATATTTGATTGTGATTGATGACATTACAATACTTGATTATGGTTGATGAATGATTGATGACCTTGTGATATGAAGTTTGAGCATATAGCAAGCATGACGGAAATTTAAAACTCAGTAAGAATTTTTTTACCTTACTCTTTAAAGTTTTATTCTAAGAGAAAGTATTTTATAATTATTTTAGTCTTTTATTTCTTCTTAGAAATTATTTTCATTAACTGTATTTTTAATCTTTAGAATAAAATCTATTATTAGAAAGAAGCTATTTTATAAAAATTAAAGGTTGAGATAATTAATTCTTGAATTAAAGAAAATTTTTATAGTTTTAAGTATTCTTAGTTAATAATTTTTAAAAATTATTTTCTTTCAACAATCAGAAGTTTAAAGTAAATTATTTTAGTTTTTTCCAACAAAATAATTAAAGGATATTTTGTTATAGTTGAGATTTCTAAACTCAATCTAGTTAAGATTCAAATTGAGAAAGATTATGTAAATATGTGATGTTTTTTAAAAGAAAATTTTGAAATATTTAAGGCTTGTAAACTCAATTTTGGTGAGATTTGAATTCAGAGATTGTACTAAATTTATTTCTGTATAACAGAAGTTCAAAGAAAGACTTATGGGAATGTACAGTTTATTGAGATGATTTGTGAACCTTTATGGTAATTAATAATTGAGTTTCTAAAAGTCTTAACCTACTAAATATGCGAGTAGTTCATGCATCATGAATCATTAAAGAGAAATGAGATGTGATGTTACCTGGGGACGGATTATAGAAACCGAGGATACATTAGAGGAGGTTCAAATGCGAACCTTGGAATGAAAGGGTGTGGAAGAGTGCTTTAGGGGACCTGGGGTCGCTCCCTAGTGTCAGGTACTTTCACAATAAAAACCTTCTCAATCTGACTAGTCTCTAAGTGTTTCCATGCCAGTTGAGCTGTTCATATGCCATAAAGGCATTTATGTTATTATCCGGAATTATGGAACAGTGTAAACTCCTGGTTGGCCCAGTGCAAACTAAAACTTTAAGGGCCCATATGCATAAACTAAATGAGATAATATTAAAAGCATTACATGTCATACATGTGATTGTGATATTCTGTGTGAATGGTTGTGAATAAAAGTATGATTGTTATGCGTATAAAAACCCTACAATTATAATTAATTATGTATGAGATTATGAATGATATTATTTTATTAGTTTGTGAAAACCCTTATGCTTATGTCTTATCTGTAAAGTATTATATTCTATTTCTCACTCTTTGTTTTAATTTTGTGTCCAAAATATGTTATGTGATATATAGCTAGCGGTTCAAGATGGAATGATATGTAATTACAAGAGGGTAAAGTGGTCTCATTCTCAATTAGATAGATGAAGAGATATGACAAGAGTAGGATTCCAAAACTCGATGGTTCAAGGACTAGGAAATGATTGTCACATTTGTAGTAGAGGTATAGTTTAGTTTTACCTTGCCTTATTACAATATCAAGTTAGATAATTGTAACAAGGTAAAGGTTAAACTTTGATATTTCTCATTCAGATATAATACTGTAATGATTTATCACTTATGATTTCATTATTTTATCATTATGGACAAATATTGAAAGATAATTTTTTTACTTTCAATATTCAAAGGAAATCAGATGTATATACGTCCTTGTATACGTGAGATAAAGAGTGATAAATATGTATATCTTTCTAAAAGTTTTTTTTTATATATCTTGTGTATATAAGGGGGTGTTACAAAGTGGTATCAGAGCAGTTCAATCCAAATCGGCTTGGGGTATGGTCTTACTAGTCTGTTGTGTACTATAATGATTAAGTTAGTCAAAAGATTCTATGCTTGATAGACGCGGAAATTTTACAATTGGAGTAGATGACAAGAAATAAGTGAAGAAAAGTTAGGAATTAAAAAGAAAAAGATAAAGAAGGAACTAGTTTTAAGTTCATAAGAAGTATAAGTTAGAACTCTATAGCCTGTTACTTGAAAAATGTTATTGTAGGGACTATCAGAAATTGGCCATTCTGAAGTCTTTCTTGACATTGTTTAAGAACAGGCGTTAATGTATGGCTGAATAATAAGGTAAATTAACTAATGCAGTTATTTCCTTTTATTCCAAATGTATTGTATAGTGTTTGATTCTTTGATTAATATGTGATAATGAAGTATTCAAATATTTACTTCTTTTACAATATGGTATGGGGACAATAAGAGAGATAAAACAATAGAAAATCTTTAGGAATATTTTGGTTTAAATTTTAGACTAGAGCAGTCATGACTTTGACTACTTAGTTATAAATTACCAGGACTGATCACCCTGAATGATTTACACTAAGTATTGAAAGACATGTCAAATGAAGGATGTTAAGAACAATGAATCTAACCCTAGATTAATGTGGTATATGGAGACGTGGAGACAAACTCAATAAATCCTATTAGGATATTCCTTACCATGTCCTTAAATTCGTAGAGATACTTGTGTGAATTAGAATTCCAATGGGTAAATAACTGTTGTAATCCCAAACTAGTATAACAAATTGTTTAAGATGGAATCATAGTTTTTTTTTTTGGATTATAATTTTCCTTGGATGATATATTTTAAATAAAAATGTGTGGATGTATTCCTTATAAAAGAAATATGGTAATTTGTTTACTAATTTGTTTGGTATGACAAATAATTGTACTAGTAATTATATCTCTGACTATTTGTATTGATTCTTCTTTTATATGACATATAAGACATGTTAATTGTTTAGTTTGATGAAGTTTTTCCTTTATGATGTCTGCAATTGAATAATATATGATGATTATATATATATATATATATATGAATTAATGAAACTTTTATGGTTGTGACATCGAATGTAATTAACCATATATTTTTGAATTTTTTTAAGTGATTTATTGTGATAAATATGTCAACAAATGATATAAAATAAGTATCATAGATCTTTGGGAGATATCGATATTGGTTTAATATTGAGAAATTGTGCCATAAAATATTTTCTTTGTGATTCCTAACAATTTGATACATGTTTATCAAGTTATTTTCTTTTAGTCATCAATTTTGTAAAATGAATATACATATACCGTATATAAATAATTGTTATGTAATGATATACTTAAAATAAAGAAATGTGTTAGTAAACCATGGGGAAATAGATATGAACCCTTACTTATTGATTTAGCGTAGTTGCTATGAAAAGAGTTATATAAATCTTAGCTACCCATAACAAAAATTTAAGTGAGTATTTCTAAGTCAACGTAGTGATTTGTGATCATTTAAAATTAAGGAATTTATCAAATCTATGTAATGATTGTAGTCAATTATGATGGAATGTACAATCACTTAGTTAAGGAATATTTAATTCATTATAGAGGACAATAAGAAATGATTACATACCTTAGATTGTCATGAAGCAAAGAACACAAGGATTTAACTAGATAAACAAGTACAACATGGACTAAGACATATTTATCCTTTCTCACTAGGATAATTTATTATACATGATTTCACTAAGGAAAAGAAAGTAGAACATCTAATACATCATAGTTAAGCGATAAGTGATTACTTATTTTCTAACAATTATTGGAGAATCATAATAATTAGAGGCCTAAAAGTTTTGGCAATACATAAAATACCCAAACTAGAGAAATCACCATAACGATTATAAGAAGTGAGGCACTTGTTACCACAAACTGTAGTCCATCTCGCCTTCATTCTTCATCACTTCTAGGAAGGTTGGCCATCGAATAAGTATAATAGTACTTGAGAAAAAGATTGAAGAAAGTAGATAGAAGAGAGAAACTAGGAAACCTTGAAGTTGTGATAGGAAGTGAGAATGAATTAAAAATTTATAAGCAAGGAAAGGAGAGTGAGCAACGGTCATAAACGGCTAGTCCAACGGCTAGTTGCTAACGGCTAGTTGTCCAGTGATTAATTCTTGACAGTCTATTTTCATATGTTGCGAGTAGGAATTTTAATTTATAGATGTTATGGATTATATTAAGTAATGTCTTAATGGATTAAGAAATGTAATTATTGAGGTGTTTAGAGTTAACCATCAATTTATGATGAGCATGGTTGACAAAATTAAGACAGATGATATTGATAAGATTAAAAAAAAAGTAAGTGGCAATATCAAGGAAAGGATACGTAATTGGCAACAAAACTAGAGATATATTTTAGAACAATTCACTTAGTTCAGCCGTGGTAAGATTTATTAACAATATCAAATTTCGAGGACGAAATTTCTTTTAGGGGAGTAAAGTTGTAACATCTCATTTTCTACTCAAATAGAAAATAGATATTAATATATCTTTAATAAGAAATACTTACTATTAGTTAGTTTATTATTATTATTATTTTTTAATGAAATTTTGGTATTTATATTTAACTATTTTGTTTTAAAAATAAAATAAAATATAATAATAATAATAATAATAATAATAATAATAATAATAATAATAAAATAAAAATATATATATTTTTGAATGAGAATTTTAAAATGACCTAATTAGTAGTCATTGAATAATAAAATTATATTAAGAATTTTGAATATCTTTATTATTCACAACTTTTATTTTATGTTTTAATATTTATGTTTTTACATATTTATGATTTAACTCTTATTAGAATTTTAAAATAAAATTTTGAAGGAATTAGACTATGGTTCTTTATAACTTTTTGATCTACATAATATTTATGATTTTCTGGAATTTTTTGAAATTTTTGAAATATTTTAATAAAATAAAATATTTTAAATTCATATAAAGTTACTTAAAATTAAAAATATTTACAAGAAAGTGAAGTTAAATTATAAGAAAATTTCTAAAATCCATTTAAGTAGACTTATCTAAAAATTATCAGTTTGAGTAAAATATTGATTTTTACCAATCGTAAAAAAATTGAAAACATACCAATAAATTTTCATTAACAAAAAATTTTAGATTTTTAAAATTTAAACTTTATATTACTTATCATAAAATTAGTGAGAACTGATATAATATCGCTAAATTTTGAAAATGGTCGATTTTGAATATTTAAAATATACCGAGTGAATGATTACTATTTGGCTTAATAATTTAGCCAACATTTACTATGCAAAACACTGTGCATGAACAAAAATTTTAAACATGCACAGTAACTAGAAATGAAAATTTCAAAAATTGCACAATACTTTTATAATAAAATATTCAAATGCATAGTGAATTTTTCTGTTATAAATACCGAAGGATTTCTAAAGGAAAAATCATAATTTTAGATTGAATTTTCTTAATATAGTAGTGCTAGAGAGATAGTGGTGGGAGTAAGAGAGAGAAATAATTTTTATGGAAGGAAGTTCTGCCAAAATCATAAGGTAAGAATAACTCTCTTTTATACTTTTTAAGTTTATTTTCATATCGTTTTAGAAATCTATTATTATACTGGATATAATATTATTTTAAGTTACTATTCTGAATAGTAAATTACTATATCAATCATAAATGACTATTGAGAATAGTGAATTACTATTCAAGTAGTAAATTATTATTACGAATAGTAAATTACTATTCAAACAGTGAATTACTATTTACAGATACTATTTACAATTTACTATTTATCGTTACTATTTATGTTTTACTATTTACAGTTACTATTCATGTTTTACTATTTACTGTTACTATTCATGTTTTACTATTCACTATTCACTATTCAACATTTACCAATTCTGTTTTACGTAGTAATCTTTATTTTTATCTTATGCCTATACTGAGATAAGTTAGTACTAATATTTCTAGAACTCGAAGGTGCAAAGCGAACTCACTTTTGGTCGAAATTCAAGGTAAGGGGGAGTAAGATAGGAATATAATATGAAAAGACATAAGAATAATGGAAGGAGTCCCCTACTCTTTTTAAATTTAATAATATATAATATTATTATTTTAAAATAATAACTATTTAACTTAAAATTTATATAAACTTTAAATTGTGTATCTTGTGTAACTTGATCTGAAATACCTATGCAAAGACCTAAATAACCTATTTGAATTGGACTAAACCTATGCAAGGACTTGGACTATTATGACCTGTATAGACTGAACTATACCTATACGAAGACTGGATTATATATATGGACTTATATGGACCTGTACGGGGAATGGATTATAATGACTCAAAATCAACTCTACTAATTTAAATAACCATTAAAATTTAAATTATATTTATGAGTGATATTTAGTTGATTTGACTTGATTATAATTAACTATATTTGATTTTGATTAATGATATTGTGATTTATAATATTAGACTGTGATTTATGATATGTAATTATGATTGATAATATTTATGATTGGTGATATTTGATTATGATTGATGTTATTTGATTGTGATTGATGACATTACAATACTTGATTGTGGTTGATGAATGATTAATGACCTTGTGATATGAAGTTTGAGCATATAGCAAACATGATGGAAAGTTAAAACTCAGTAAGAATTTTCTTACTTACTCTTTAAAGTTTTATTCTAAGAGAAAGTATTTTATAATTATTTTAGTCTTTTATTTCTTCTTAGAAATTATTTTCATTAACTTTATTTTTAATCTCTAGAATAAAATATAGTATTAGAAAGAAGCTATTTTATAAAAATTAAAGGTTGAGATAATTAATTCTTGAATTAAATTTTTTTATAGTTTTAAGTATTCTTAGTTAATGATTTTTAAAAATTATTTTCTTTTAGTAATCAGAAGTTTAAAGTAAATTATTTTAGTTTTTCCCAAAAAAATAATTAAAGGATATTTTGTTATAGTTGAGATTTCTAAACTCAATCTAGTTAAGATTCAAATTGAGAAAGATTATGTAAATATGTGAAGTTTTTTAAAAGAAAGTTTTGAAATATTTAAGGCTTGGAAACTTAATTTTGGTGAGATTTTAATTCAGAGACTGTACTAAATTTATTTCTATATAACAAAAGTTCAAAGAAGGACTTATGGGAATGTACAGTTTATTGAGATGATTTGTGAACCTTTATGGTATTTAATAATTGAGTTTCTAAAAGTATTAACCTACTAAATATGCGAGTAGTTCATGCATCATGAATCATTAAAGAGAAATAAGATGTGATGTTTCCTGGGGATGGATTATGGAAACCGAGGATACATTAGAGGAGGTTCAAATGCAAACCTTGGGATGAGAGGGTGTGGAAGGGTGCTTCAGGGAACCTGGGGTCGCTCCCTAGTGTCGGGTACTTTCACAATAAAAATCTTCTCAATCTGACTAGTCTCTAAGTGTTATTATCTAGAATTATGGAACAGTGTAAACTCCTGATTGGCCCAATGCAAACTAAAACTTTAAGGGACCACATGCATAAACTGAATGAGATAGTATTAAAAGCATTACGTGTCATACATGTGATTGTGATATTCTGTGTGAATTGTTGTGAATGAAAGTATGATTGTTATGCGTATAAAAACCCTACAATTATAATTAATTATGTATGAGATTATGAATGATATTATTTTATTAGTTTGTGAAAACCCTTATGCTTATGTCTTATCTGTAAAGTATTATATTCTGTTTCTCACTCCTTCTTGTTTTAATTTTATGCCCAAAATATATGTTATGTGATATATAGCTAGCGGTTCAAGATGGAATGATATGTAATTACAAGAGGGTAAAGTGGTCTCATCCTCAATCAGATAGATGAAGAGATATGACAAAAGTAGGATTCCAAAACTTGATGGTTCAAGGACTTGGAAATGATTGATCACATTTTTAGTAGAGGTATAGTTTAGTTTTACCTTGCCTTATTACAATATCAAGTTAGATAATTGTAACAAGGTAAAGGTTAAACTTTGATAAACTTTCTCATTCAGATATAATACTGTAATGATTTATCACTTATGATTTCTATAAATTATTTTATCATTATGGACAAATATTGGAAGACAATTTTTTTACTTTTAATATTCAAAGGAAATCAGATGTATATACGTCCTTTTATACATGAGATAAAGAGTGATAAATATGTATATCTTTCTAAAAGTTTTTTATATATATCTCGTGTATATAAGGGGGTGTTACAACGATCACTTGAGATACCATGTGCGCATGGGTGATTGAAATGGATCCATTACATATGCATTAAACAGTTGACATATGCATTAGCCATAAGTACATGGCATTTGAGATGGAGATGATCAAAGAGTAACGATAACCCCTTGAGAGAGTAATTTGCATAAAGACTTAATGACTTAATGACGATAATTGTGAATGCCCATAATGATGTAGGGCAATATGAAGGTGTATGTGAATGTGTATGTGCTTGTGCTTGTGCTTGACATGAATTGTAAACAATGAGGCTTGCATGCCTAAGATAATATTTGGGTGATGGTTATTTAATAAATTGATGATTTTATTGCAAAGCACACATGTTGTTTATATGCATGTACACATGATCACAATGTACTTATATTCGTCATTTTGAATATATAACTCACTCTCCCATGTTGTCTCCTTTTTAGCATTGTGGTGCAGGTGTGCCATGGGATAAGAGTGTGCTTTTGAGTTGAAGCTTTGGATAAGGTAAATAGTTGTAACGGAAAGCCTTGGCCGGCAGCATTTACTAAGCATATGTAAGGAATGATTTGTGTATATTGAGATTGATAAATAGTGATTTATAAACATGTATATATCAATGTATGTTGATGATGGTGATATTTAAAATGATACCAATTGATGATGTATGGTTATGATTTATGTGCGTAGTCGGTCGTATTTTATGTAATTGCATGATTATTTGAGCCTTTTCTCATATCTTCATATATGGGACTACACATGTGCCCTGTAACATCCTGGTTTTGATTTAATTATTAATTAAGGTTAATTACATAATTAAGAATATTGATTGAATAATAATAATAATAATAATAATAATAATAATAATGCTAGGAAATGTCCTATGTGCCCTTGGTGGTTTATGAGAGCTTCGGTTCTCTCTCTTTGGCACGCTGATGGGAGTGGCCTTAATAGTGATGTGATGGCTGATGGGAATGGCATTAAATGTGGATGTGGTTGTTGATTCAGAGGGAGAGTGGACGCTGGGCTAGTAATGATGGGAGCTTTAGCTTCACGTTTATACTCACTCCCTCTGCCCATTCTTATCTAGTTTATGCTGCAAACACTCTCCATTCTCTCTAAAGCTTCTGAAGCTCTGCTTCTTCCTCGCTTGCTGTTCCTCTTCTTCTTCATTTTCTTCTTCCACTCAACACTGAGTAGAACCGAGAGGAACAGCGTGGTTGTGAGAGAGATCTGTATGGTGCTGTGTGTTTGAAGGCAGAGATCCTCCCCTGTTCTGTCTAACAGCGTTGGTGCTTGGAAACCATGGGGTCCTCCATTGTTGGTGAGGACTGAACTGCTTGAGCGTGTGAGGACTGTGTTGTACCTTGGAGGCTTGGAACTCTCCACTGTCTTGCAAGGAGAGTATGGAGTGTTTGGGGGTGGATCTGCTCGTGAGGAAGCAGCTGTTGGTTCTTCCAAAGCTGAGAGCAGAGTGCTGAGTGAATAGCTGGAAGCTGGGACGTTCTATTAAGAACGTGTGACCAAGGAGCAGTTGGTCGGATCTGCAAGCTCAGGGAGCTTCTGGGATCTTCATTCCAGGTAGGGGGCTAATTTACATCTCAAATGCATGGTTTATGGATGGGTTCCGGGTGAAAGTATTACACTGTGATGTGTTGTATTTGCTGTGTGTTGTATATTGTCGAGTGGAAGCCCGGATGTGTGATAATCATTTGTGTGGTGTATGATTATTTCCGTCCATGAGATGTATGATGATAAACGTGAAATGCCGAGTGAGTGCATGTACTGTGAACCAGTGTAAATACCGAATGCATGTGGTGTGTAAATGCTGTGCTGGCTCTGGCTATGATTCTATGTGAATGAATGATAGGTGTGGCTGTTAATGAGAAAGCCGAGTGGATATTATATGTAATAGCATGTGTTGCTTGTTGTAAATGATGATTCCGAGTGGATGGCATTATGATTGCCGAGTGCATTGGCGTTGGACGCCTGATAAATAAGACCATATGCATCTGATTCGCCACTGGAAATGCTTGGAGCATATAGCGTTGGACGCTTAATACCGATCGGCAATCAGATGAATATGTGTTGAAATATATAAAAGACCTTGGGTTGGACTCGAGGCAGTGCCGAGTGCACTATAAAAAGACCCTAGGTTGGACTTGGGGCAGTGCCTAGAGCACTAAGCGTTGGACGCTTAAAGACCTTGGGTTGGACTCAAGGCAAGCCTACCGGGTTGGACTCGGGGCTGCCCGTAACACTTCCGTTGTCGCTTGGAGTAACTGTGTTACATGTGAGGGCAAACGGTTTGGTACCTGTAAAACGGACGAATCAGCTTGGAGCTGAGAAAAGGCTTGGAGCCTATGTTGCAACAATAAAAATTAATAATAATGGACCAGATCCGGGTGAAATGAATGTGTGCGCACTTATGATTGTAATTGAGCTCAATGTGAATTGTATGAATATGTGAAATGTTATTTGGAATAACATGATTGATAAAGTCTTGAATGACTTGAGTGGAATCCGATTGAATAATGCATGTATATTGATGTTATGGTCGAGTGCAATATGATGTTATGGTCGAGTGCAATATGATGTTGTGGTTGTGATACATGATGTGGTGAATAATCTGAGTTATATAGTCATGTACGAATTGATTAATCCCGATTGGAATATATGCATGTTGATGCTGTTGCCGAGTGCAAGATGATAATATGGTTATGATATATATTGGGGGGTGAATGAAGGGAAATATATAGGCCTGATTGAGTGGAATGAATTCCGATCGAATGTTGTGTGAATATTCATATTGAATGACTATGTTATTGCTGGTTAAGACATGTTATTGTATGGTTGAGGATTCTGAGATTAATCCGAGTCAATAACTGTCATTTAATATGTAAAAGCTCACCCCTACAATATTTTTCAGTGTATGCAGGTCGGACTGGGAATGAGGAGATGGCCTCAAGTCCGAGTGATGGGCACTCAGATTGTTGAAGTGCACATATGTATGTATATATAGTAAATAGATATGTTTAAGCCTTGGTCGGCTCTCTTGTAATCCGAACAGATTTAATTATATGGGTAGACTATTGGAATTGTGAACAAGTATACATTGTATATATATATATATATATATATATATATATATATATATTACATTGTTATGAAGTTACCCGAATTGTTCATTACGTGGTGTTGAGAGAATAATGCTAAGTTAGTAAATTCCGAGTGGAATATTGATGGGAGAGCCATTGCCGAGTGAGGCTATTGTTTGTGTGGCCTTTTTCTGAGTAATGAGGGCTTAAAATGGTTCCGGGTAAGATGTACCCGAGTGGGCTACTTCCGAGGGAAGACTAGTCCATATGTTACCGAGTGAAAATATGAGTAAACCCCGAGTGGGGAAGGGTTTGAATATTCCCGAGTGGGAAATCCCGAGTGAACCTCTTCCGAGGGAAGAGTGATTGTGATGGTTCTGAGTGGTTAAGTTTTAAATAAGTCCGAGTGACTTAACTTGGTGAATTACTCCGAGTGATGTGAGGATAGAGTAATTCCGAAAGGAATTTGCTTGTGGAAACTCCTTCCAAAGGAATGGAGGTTATGGTGATCCCCGAGTGAGGAAGATCAAATTATGCCGAGTGCAGAATGGATAGTGAAATCCGAGTGAATTGTGGTTGAATTATACCGAGTGGTATTGGACTGGGGAAATAATCCGTGTGGGGAAAGCTTATGGACTCTGAGTGGAGTATCCGAGGGAATCATTTCCCGAGTGGAAATTATGATGCTTCTGAATGAAGCATGTGTGTGGACTTCTTGAATAAATTAAGTATTTGGCTAAGTATGAATTTGCCGAGTGAAGCATGACCCTATGGGGACAATTCCCGAGTGGACGTGGTCCCGAGGCCGAGTGGTGAAAATACCGAGTGAATGGGTTCGCTTCAGCGAATAAGGGTTCGCTCCAGCGAATGTGAATGGAAGAAAGGTTTCTGGTTTTTTTCGCTTAAGCGAATGGGTGCTTTGCCTAAGCGAGATGGGTTGTCTCGCTCGAGCGGATTTGGGTCTCGCTTGAGCGAGTGAACGCTGTAATGGGCTCGCTTAAGCTTTGTTCTTTCGCTAGGCTTTCTTGTGAATGGTTTTTGCTTTCCCTTGCCTTATTTTGTTTTAATTTACCCCGACGCCTAATTTGGGATGATTGTGAACGTTTGGAACGTTCTAAATTTTGGAAAAAATTTCCCTGGTCTTGGTTTTTATTTTTATTAAGTCGGGTTGTTTCATGCCCCGTATACATATTCTTCTTCCGTTGTAAACTCTATTATTTTTGTACACACTTATGGGCGATTTGTTTAGCGATCCAGTTATAAATTCTCATATCTCACTTCTCAATTTTCTGTGGTTTGAGTCTTGATGTAATCATTGAGGTGTTTTGAAATATTTCTAAACGTGAAAAATTTACTCGTATTTTTATTAAATATTTATCTTGACTACATCGGGATTCGGACCCAGGAAACCAGGGTATGACACACTTGGTTTACCTAGGACCCAAAGCGGTATGGATTCTATCTTTGTAGTGGTCGATAGATTTAGTAAGATGGCTCACTTTATTCCTTGTAAGTCATATTGCTAAATTGTTTTTTAAAGAAATTATTAGATTGCATGGAATTCCTAAAACCATTGTTTCTGATAGAGATTCCAAGTTCCTTAGCCATTTTTAGAAAACTTTTTGGGCTAAGCTAAGAACTAAGCTTCTCTTTTCCACCATTTTCCATCCTCAGACTGATGGCCAAACAGAGGTAGTAAACAAGACCCTTTTTACTCTTTTAAGGGTCTTAGTTCAAAAGAATGTTGAAGCTAGGGATGAGTGTTTGCCACACATTAAATTTACTTATAATAGGGTAACATATTCCTCAACTAAGCATAGCCCATTTGAGATTGTTTATGGTTTTAACCCTTTCACTCCACTTGACCTTTTGCCCATTGATGTTTCTGATTCCTTCCTTTACTTGGATGAAAAGGCAAAGGAAAAGTTTATAAAAAAATCTCATGAGAAGGTTAAACATCAAATTCAATCTAAAAATGAACATTATGCTCGTTGTGCAAACAAAAAAAGGAAAGAAGTTGTGTTTAATATTGGTGATTAGGTTTTGCTTTATCTAAGGAAGGAAAGATTCCCTAACCTTAGAAAATCCAAACTTAATTTGACAAGTGATGGTTCTTTCCAAATTGTTCAGAAAATACGTAATAATGCTTATATCTTAGACCTGCCTGGGGATTATGGTGTGAATGCTACTTTCAATGTGTTTGATTTAACTCATTTTGATATAGATAATTATGAAAATGATTCTGATTTGATGATAAATCTTTTTAAAGAAGGGAAGCATAGTGAGAACATGACTAAAGAGGATCATAGCTTGGTCTTGGACAGAGGTTTGGAGAGCTTTAAAGGACCTTTAACTAGGTTAAGATCTAAGAAGCTCAAGGACATCACACATAAAGCTTTAACTTCCTTTCTTGTCACCATGCATGGGCCAAAGCCCCAAGATTTACAATTAAAGACCTTTTCCATGTTTTCTTGTAATATTTTAGAAAATTAGGTCTTTATGTGTAAAATCATGTTTTGGATATGTTAGGTTTAGATTTTAGGTCTTACATGACCATTTCATGTTTATGTTTGAGTTTGGGCCTAGAATGTTAGCCATATTTTCTTAGTTTTCTTTAGTTTTTGTGTTTTTGGGCTTAGGAGAGAGTAAAGCCCATTAGGTTAAGTGGTGTGCCCCCTTCCTTAGCCTATATATAGATATGTTCTCTTTTGTAAAACATACACCTTAAATTAAAGAATACATTTGAGTATTTGTGAAGTGAGTTAAATTTTTCTCCTTCATTTTAGTTAGTGTTTTTTAAACCTTGGTAAGCTCCTATCCTTGAGTTTCCTCCCCTAGGTGGCGAGATTGAGGCTTAACCACTCTAGGTGGCTCCCCCTCTTTCCTTTTTTACATAATCCTAGTTTTGTCTTCCACCTTCTTTCTCACTTTCCTTTATTTTTCCTAAAACTCTAATCCTTTTTTTCCTTTATCAAAAGAGAAAGAATAAGAAGAACTAGATCCCCATTCCTACATCAGGATGAATTGTTAAAACCTAATCGCTGGCTAGGTCTCATAGTTCAAAATTGGGAACCTGACAATATTTTATTATTAAAATATATAATTATTGCTAACAATTAAACAATTAAATAAATACCTAAAAATAAATTATTATTGCAATTATATATATATAACATTTTTGAAATATTATTAATAATTTTATTAAACATTACAATATCTATATAAATAATAATCAATTATTTTATATAACTAATTTCTCTTAACAGAAAATATTATAAGGATTATTAACTAATTAATACCTAATTAAAACAAGATAATAATCATTAATCATATGCTAATATTAATGCATTATTTCTAATTTATCGGTATTATTAAACACTCATCTTATTATTATTCTCTTATCCCGACTCCTTTCATTTATTGCTATGCATACCAATCTCTCTACTAACCTCTACATCTCTCTGTACTAGGTTCCCTTACAATTTCTCGGTACTCTTGCATCTCTTATTTAATATCCTACTGAATTTCTTTCTTGTTATTTTCTCATACTTAGAATAATTCAGGGATCAGGTCAAACCCTTCGGCTTTTTGCAGAAAGCTTGCTAGGGCATTCTTAGGGTTCCCGAGAGTAGGGGTTCCTATTTTAAAAACTAGGTTTGTTATAACAAGTGATGGTTCAGAGTCAGACTTAGAAGAGGGGTTGAATAAGTCTTAGACTCTTTTTATGGAATAATGAACCTTTAAAAGTGCAGGTAATCAGACTTAGGATAACTGAAAGGATTAGAGCTAAGAGAAGAAAGAACACCACGAACACCACTAAAAAAACCCTAAACTGCTACTTAGACTTAGCGACCACTAAAGTCCGTCGCTAATTAGTGACTACATTAGCGACCGATATAGAAAAAGAGACCAAAAAAATGTTAGCGACTAATTTAGCGACCAACAAAATCCCGTCATTGAAAATTACAATATTCTGTCACTATCGCCGTTGCTAATTCTACCTCGTCGCTAGTACGGTCGCTAGATTTCACTTCCCTCCTTTTTTTGGATTCCCTCAAAGGATTTTGTTGGTGCCAAACCGTAGCAACAACTAAATACCATCGCTAACATTTCCCTCCAAAGTTTTTTTTTTGGAGGCAAACATTAGCGACGTTGTGTCACTGTCGCTATGTTTTACACTAGTGATGGGTGTTTAGCCGTCGCTCAAATCACTACTAGAAAAGTGTCTGAATTAGTGACCAGGTCAGAGACAGAAGAAAATTTGTCGCTAAGGATGGTTTAAATTCCGTCGCGATGTCCGTCTCTAATTCTATTCCGTCGTTGCGACCGTGGCTAAAGTTTACCTTCAACATTGGCGACGGGATATGTAGGTCGCTAAGTTTGGCGCCCAAAGAATAATTGGATGGAACATATTGGTGATGGACTCGGTATCGTCACTACGTATGGCGCCAAAAAAAACCTTGAAAACCTTGGTGGGAACACAAAAATTTGAGTTAGCGACGGTGTTATGTTCGTCGCTAGGTTTAGTCTTAGCTAGTGACGAGGTGTGTATCTCGCTAGTTGTAGCACCATAGCGACGGAGCTATTTGTCGTCTCTATCTGTATTAAGTTAAGCGACCGTTTCTCTTTGACCGTCGCTATTGGTGCCAGCTGGCATTATTAGTGACTTTGTTAGCGACGGTATCGAGCCATCGCTAAGTTTTTAATCTAACTCGACAGCAACCTTCCTCCCAATCATTTGCCCTAACCCTAACTATTTCCATTCTCTCTGAGTCTCAGCCCCTCCCTCTCTCTGGCGTTGAACTTCACCACCGCAGGAAGACAGCACCGTCACGCCTCTGACCGCCGGCCGTTTCACGGTCATCTTCTCCGGCCCCTTAACTCCGAACAACCCAGGTGAGATTTTGTATTTTCTTCTCCTTCCTCCTCCTATCTCCCTCTATCTCTCTTTCTTCTCTTTATGAACTAAGCTTTCATTGTCACTGGTAGGTCTGAGAGAAGTTTTCTCCTTCCATCACCATCAACTTCTCCGACCAGAAGAGAGCAGACCACCACCTCCGTACGCCTCTATCTAACTCGTGGGTTCTCTTTATGTTTTGAGTGTAGGTTAGTTATTCAGTATTCTTTTAATGAATTTTCCAATTTCTGTTCTGTTCTGTGTAGGTTAGCTTTAATTATTGATGTTTTTTATGGAAGGTAATGAGGGATTTAGGGGATGATAATGATGGAAATGTGTAGGATGATTGCAGTGATGAGTACCCATGATAGACATTAGCTAACCCTTTCATTGATAAGTATAGTTAGATCAATGAGGTTGAGGATCCTTATACCTATGATGACATTCTAGATTTTCTTAAATAATTAGGCTGATTTTATTTTATTGTTCTTGTTACTATTTATATATCTGGATGGATAAAAGAAAGTGAAAGTAGGGGAAAGAAAGAAAGAGAACCTTCTCTAATTCTTTTTATAGGGCACCAATTCATGTAATTGTGCATTAAATTTTTCTGTAAACTATACACTAGTTATTATTATTGTTTTTGTTGTTGAACCCTCCTGATCTGTCCTTTACGGGGGGTGTAAAGTTACGATCCTGAGACAGCTCAATCTGATACAAAGTGATATGCATAAATGTTCAGGTGTAGAGTGTCTTCGTATGATGAGGCGGAGTCTGAACCATACTGGAGCGGAGTATAACTCGCTCTATGGCGATGTAGTAATCCGCCTGGAATTGCCTTCTATGCTTTGACTTGGAGTGCAGTGTACACTGGGCGGTGTCCCAGTCCGCCTGGAGTAGTCCTCTCAGCCTTGACCCGATTGGGGGTGGTACCTGCAATCGTTCTCCGACGCTCAAGTCAGTATATCAGAATACTTTTAGACTTAGAAAGACAATCAGAGAGAATTATGCAAGTAAGAGAGAGAGTAAGGTTCAGAAATGGGGAGAGAGCCCCTCTATACCTTTTTGTTGAGGTTTATATACTTGTTACTGGTGCTGCATTATTGGTAGGGCCCGTTCCTTGTTTTCTAGCATAAAGCAAGAAAGACAGTGGGTCCCTGTGTCGTTCACGAGCACCGTTAGTGTAGTAGGTATTTCCACTTACTTGGGAAGCGTGAATGCTTTATTATTTTATTGTTATTCCCCTTTATGCGTGACAGCGTGATTCCCATTATTAACCTCTCAAGACAGAGTCAATCTCGTGCCGGGGTTGTGAGTATGGGTTCGCTACACAGTATGGGAAGTTCAATATTCCGCCTGAGTTGAGCCTATGGCTTGGCGGAGTAATATGCATTCTGGCGGCGTTACCTGCCTAGGCGGGGTTACTTCCCTTGGCGGAGTAACTTGCCTTGGCGGAGTAACTTGCCTTGGTGGAGTTATGACCCTTGGCAGGGTAACATGCCTAGGCGGAGTATTGTGCCTTGGCGGAGTTACTTGCCTTGGCGGTATGTACTCCGTATAGAAGTGATTATAATGTGCTCAATCGCGTACTCCTCTTGTTCAAAATGTTGATCTGGCAAAGCATTAAAGCCATGCTCTTGGGGGCCGGTGTTAGGACCGGATCACCTCCCTTATTGGGTTCATTACCCAATAAGATGTGTGTTGTTTCTTCTATGACTGATGCTTGTTGTTTCATCAAAATTATTGGTTGATTATGTTTTGTGCTCTTCATTATGTGTAGTAGACATTGGTTGGTTTCGCTGGAATTGGTGTAAAACTTTTATGCATTTTAGCATAATAATTAAACATAGGGTTAAACAAACACAGCATTTAAAATTAAACATTCATTATTATTTTTATTTTCAAAAATTGATTTGCGGTACTCCCCGAACAAAACCACACCCCAAAAGGTACTTATCGGTGGAAGTGCCTGAAACAAACAGTTACCATGAAAATGCAGCTGTTTCACTTTAAAGGATAAAGTGATAGTAACAGTTTAAAGAATTTGTTATTACAATATCACCTGTTGACTTTTAATTAATCACTTTTATGCATTTTGTCTTCTCAAGTGTACCTTATTTTAGAGGAACCTAATTAATGTCTACAATAAAGTAGAGAAATAAATCAAATAATCATGTGTACATAAAAATAAGAATAAATAAATAAAAATTAGAAAATACTCTTAACAAGATCATTTAACTAACGGTAGTTAAGAAATCAAAACTGAACTATTTTACAAAAAACCCTATCATATGATGTTGATGCATAATCATGACGGATATGGAAATTCATCATTTTAGTTCTTGGTTTTTCTAAGATACAATCTATATTTTTTTATGTTCTTCCTATTACAAAAAACCCTATCTCAGCATGCTTCCCTACCCTCTTTAGTTTTTTAACAAGTTTGGCTGGATCCACATCTCCTGCCACTACAACTTTCCCTTGTTCTGCATCTACACTCACAGAATACACCCCTCAACCCAAAAAAACCTTTGTTTTTAACAAACAAAAATACAAAATTAAGCAACAACATCTAATCTTGCCCACAAAAATTGAAATAAATAAATAGATTAAATAGACAACAAAGTAAAATACTTTTTTAGGGGCTATAACAAAGTAAAGTTGAAAACTTGACATGCATCATGATATAATAATTAAGGAGAGCTGGAAAATAGAAAAATGAGGGTATGGTTAAGAAAGTAAGTACCATCGATTTTCTGGAGGAGTTTCTTGACTTTCTGCTCACAGCCCTCACAGTGACAGTGGATATTAACCTTCAGAACACAGCTCTACAAGGAAACCAAGGCCAGCACTTAGCTTACTGACATCTAACATGAAACATTGGACAAAACACAAAAACATAGACAAGGGAAAGCATAATTGTCTTTAAGTTAATTATAGAGGTAACAATACCTGAATTTTGAGCAAGTTTTGTTTACTCATCATCATTAATCAGTGATGGATAGAAGAGAAGAGAACACAAGTGTTTTAAAGCAGTAGTAAGAGGGCTACAAGTGTGTTTTGTTATATTTTTCTGTTTTTGATTCTGTATTTGTTGCTATCATGGTGTCATGGTGTTGTTACAACACCACTGTCATGGTTCTGTATTAATGAAATAAAATTTTAAATGCATGATTGAATTTTAATGCCCACCTAGATAACTATTGCCAATTCAAAATGAAAAAAATCTCACTAACCTCTTTATGTTAATAGTCATTTGAAAAACTTGTAGGACTAACTGGAAATAAACTAAAGAAATGAAAGACCGAAGTAGTGATTTGTTCTTTCTTCATTGACCCACCCATCAGATTAAAAATAAATTAATTTCTAGACTGATGTTATCCATTATACATTATAAAATCATACTATTCAGAAGAAAAATTTACATAAGATTCAGGGATTATTTGATAACTCTTTTTAAAAATAATTTTTAATCGTTTCATTTTTAAAAATTAAAATACTTCTTTAACTAATCAATTTTCTAAAACTGAGTTTAGAAACAACTCTCATTTTTCTGTTTTAAAAACTAAAAAGGCGGAACAGGTTTTACCCGTTTTGCTTCTTTGTTGTTATCTTTAATTTGAAAAGTTGAAAACATAAGAACTACACATTTTCATTAATGGCATATATATAATATTCTGTGTAACTTTCTTAAAAGACTTATTTTTCCTTAGCCACTTATGAGGCCAATAATACGCCCAATTCCCAAACAAATGATGTTTTTATATCTTGTTTTAAAAGCAATTTTTGTAAATTATATATTAAAGTTATCTTTAAAAACTAATAAATAAAATTGAACCAAACAAGCTCATAACTTGGTATGGTTCATATGCACAACAGCTAAACTTTCTCTCCCAACACTATTCCAAACATAACTTGGTATGGTTCCTAGGCTTGGTTTTGAGCGTACCCAATCCCCAACTTCAAATCCTAGAAGCTGTTCTGCATCTCCAGGAGAAACTTTCTATAAGCTCTGCCTTCCGGTGACCCTCACCTACAAAGAAAACAACAAAATTGCTTCTAATTTGCAATCTTAGTATGAAATCACTAATAAAATTGTCAATGAAATGTTATATATTAAGTTAATCTAATCCCATAGTAGCGGTCAATATTTTAGTTGAATTTTCTTAGTTTCTCAGAGAGGAAGTAGATCCGGCAAAGCTAAATGAGGTGGTGCTTTTCTTAACAAAGTTATTAATCGAGCATCATGTAACTACTGTAGAAGCTATGGCTCTAACAATGGGCAAACTCTTAAACTACCCTTACTTGGGTGTAGAACTGAGCCAATCGATATTTGCCAAATCATTTATTATTATAATTTTAATAATAATTATCAAGTCAACTCAAAACTTGAGTTTTGCGTCTACCTAAAATTTTAAGCCCAAGCATGTTTGAAACATTTTCAAACAAATTTTAATTTCAGTCAAATAATCCACTCCCAAAATGAAAGCTGTTTTCTAGGCAATATTCATACAGTTTTATAATTTTAATTTTAATCAAGTTCTACATTTTAGTAGAAACATCAATCGTTGAAAATAGAAAGATAATTTTAATATCTGCTTTGTTAATAATTCACCCCCAGAGAAGTCAAAGTCTAGGGTAGCCAAATATTTGTGATGCTAGTGTTAGTCAGATTTGTAATCAAACGATGCAAGGCATTGTCATTATGACTTGTAAGACATGACTTCTAATATATGCTCTTCAATGGAAAACATGAAAATTTTAAAAGAAAAGAAAGAAAGAGAAGAAACCCTGTAATGGTTCACTTTCATTTTAAACTACAATTTCAACACCTTGTTATCAAATATGTGGATCATCATATACCATATCAAATCTAGAATCAAACAATATAAATTACATTGGCTTCTAATTAAACTAGAACAATTTCTTTAGGTTGATTTTATGTGTCTAATAGTTTCCATTGTTTTTGTTTTGTTTCTGTGAAAATTGAAAAACATGTGTGTGTCTTAGTAAGAGCTGACTCTGCTTAATTAAGTGTGTTCATCCACTTGATAGTTATCATTAATCATATTAATTAAGAAGAAAATCTCATTAGTTATAAATACATTTTCCTTACATCACGTATGAAAAAGTATTCAAATGATTTGAGAAAGTCAATGCTTCCGGGATCACAGGTGAAAAAGAACTGAACTGAAAATAGTTGACATTTATGAGACGTTAATTAACATATAACATGAAAAAAAAGAAACAATATAATCAATTTCAGACGAAATTTAATATATTGAATCAGGATAATTAGTGAATTTATAAACTGTCACTGTCCTCCAATTCAATGTTTCACCTAACAAAGGTTTTTGATCCAAATGCATAATTTGATTCCTTGCTTCTAAATTAGACTGACCCGGTTATTAGTGAGAACTAGAATAATAAAACACACACACACATGCAACTAGTGAAAAGGGTCAACCACATCAAATGGTGTAAATCAGCTTTAAATAAATTGGTGTGGTTATTAAAAATGACACAATTAATTGCATGTAAGAAATGTTAGACATATACCAAAGTTCAGTTTGGTATAGAGTAACAAAGCTGACCCATGTAAGAAGTGTTTTAGGTGGTTACAAGTTAGTTTGAAGAGTTTTGTATTGATATGGTCAAGACCACCTAAGCTTATTTTGCACTTTATTTTCTTCGTTTGTATATATAGCTCATGTAATCTCCAGTTTCAAATATGAATGAATATTCAGTTGCAATTCTCTTCTTCTCTATTTTCCATTCACACATTTCCCTTTCTTCCTTAAATGTCATTAAGTTTAAATAAATTAAATCAGTTGATAAACACCTCATAAGCAAATATTTAACAAAACTGATTCTCTTTTTTGGACTTTTTAAAGGTATTTTTCAATATATAAATATTTATGAAATTAGATTAAAATGATTGCGGTATCTAGCTTTTGAGAGTTGATCATTATTTGGATTTAATTTTTTCTTTTGATAAGTTGGTTGTGTAAAAGTATAGAGAACAAATATGACTTGGTTGTAAAATAATTGTATTACTCTATTATAAATTTCTGATTGTGTAGCTGTATGTGTGTCATCAAGCTTGTTTAGGAAGATTTCCATCAAGTAAAATCAAGAGCCTAATTGAATTCAAGCTTAGTCCTTAATTCATTCAATATATAAATAGAAAAAGAAAGAGAGAGCTTAGACATATACCAAAGTTCAGTTTGAGAGGGAGTAACAAAGCTGACCCATGTAAGAAGTGTTTTAGGTGGTTACAAGTTAGTTTGAAGAGTTTTGTATTAATATGGTTAAGACCACCTAAGCCTATTTTTTACTTTATTTTCTTCCTTTGTATATATAGCTCATGTAATCTCTAGTTTCAAATATGAATGAATATTCAGTTGTAATTCTCTTCTTCTCTGTTTTCTATTCACACATTTCCTTTTCTTCCTTAATTGTCATTAAGTTTAAATAAATTAAATCAGTTGATAAACACCTCCTCATAAGTAAATATTTAACAAAACTGATTCTCTTTTTTGGACTTTTTAAAGGTATTTTTCAATATATAAATATTTATGAAATTAGATTAAAATGATTGCGGTATCTAGCTTTTGAGAGTTGATCATTGTTTGGATTTAATTGTTTCTTTTGATAAGCTGGTTGTGTAAAAGTATAGAGAACAAATATGACTGGGTTGTAAAAGATTGTATTACTCTATTATAAATTTCTGATTGTGTAGCTGTATGTGTGTCATCAAGCTTGTTTAGGAAAATTTCCAGTAAGTAAAATCAAGAGCCTAATTGAATTCAAGCTTAGTCCTTAATTCATTCAATATATAAATAGAAAAAGAAAGAGAGAGCTTAGACATATACCAAAGTTTAGTTTGAGAGGGAGTAACAAAGCTGACCCATGTAAGAAGTGTTTTAGGTGTTTACAAGCTAGTTTGAAGAGTTTTGTATTGATATGGTCAAGACCACCTAAGCTTATTTTGATGATGAACTTAATCTACAATTTGCTTTGCGTGTCTCTCTTTGTTTAGTTTCCTTTCTACTTGTAATTGTCAAACTAATTATTGGTTTGTCATGCAGACTAGCACATGTTACGCGTGGTATCTGATTGTCTGTCTTCAGCTTCGTATTCATCTCTGAATTTTTTCCCCAGGTAATCCCCTAACGCTGACTTTCTCTTATGTGTATGCATGTCGATTGTTGTTTGTTAGTAGAGAGCACGGCTCATTAGGCATTGGTTTTGTGTGCTGATAACATGATTTTTTATGCATATGTAATGTTGTTTGTTAGTGGAAAGTAGAGCTCATTAGGCATTGGTTTTGTATGCTGAGAACATGATTTTTGCCGCATATGTAATGTTGTTTGTTAGTGGAGAGCAAAGCTCACTAGGTTGTTATGATTATCTCTCTTAATATCATATACAATACGTAGCATATATATTTAACTGTACTGGTAGTTTTCTGTATGTAATAGGGAGTTTATAAATTTGAGAAATGTCTAGTTTAGAGGGGAGACTCTGCCAAAATTTTGGCAGGTTCCCAGGTTTAGGTTACAGAAAGAAGTATATTAAACTTTAAGCCTAAACCCGTTCCCAGGTTTTGGGACGGGTGCGACAGTCACACTGAATTATCCGCCTCCCTAGCTGCTTTAAGGCTAAAGGCAGATTATAATCTTTCAGAAGGTTGTTTTAATAGGATGGTTAATCTGATGGGTTCCACCATGCCTAGTAATCATCGCATGCCATCAAACCTGTACCATGCTAAGAAAAGAATGACAAACCTGGGGTTAGGTTGTGTGAAGATAGAGTGTTGCATTGGCGGGTGTATGCTATTCAGAAATGAGTTTGCAGACAAGAGTGTCACAAAAGGTGTACATTGTAATGAGGAATGCTACAAAACCATTAAAAAGAGAGGGAAGGTAACTAGGATGGCCAGGAAGAAAATGTGGTACTTCCCCATAACACTGTGTCTTCAACGCCTGTACGCCTCATTGTCCACGGCAAAGCACATGCGTTGGCATGCTCTGAACCGAACACGGGAGGGGCTTCTGTGCCATCCTTCTGACGGGAAAGCATGGAAGTGTTTGGATGAGCTATATCTAGACTTTTCTGGTGAGTCGTGCAATGTACGGCTTGGCTTATGTACTGATGGGTTCAACTCGTTTAGTCAATACAGAAGAGCGTACTCTTGTTGGCCAGTCATATTGACCTCATACAATCTGCCTCTTGATATGTGTATGAAGAGGGAGGTCATGTTTCTATCTGTACTGGTTCCAGGACCTAAAAATCCAAAGGCGAACATAGACATGTTTTTGCAACCGTTCTTGAAGAGTTATCACAATTATAGGATGTCAGGGTAATGAATGACATATGATGCATCTTTAAAGAGTAATTTCATGATGTGGGCTGTTTTGATATGTACTATTAACGACTTCCTGGCCTATGGTATGCTTTCTGGATGGTTAACGTCTGGGAAGCTTGCTTGCCCTGTATGCATGGAACATACCAGGGGGAATCACTCCCTGTTAGTGGCAAGACAAGTTTCTTTGATTGTCATAGAAAGTTTCTACCGTTGGATCACCCGTTCAGGAGAAACAAAACCGCTTTTAAGAAGAACAAGGTTGTTAATGAACCTCTACCCCGTAGGTTATCCAGTGCACGGGTTTGGTAGAGAGTCGAAGAATTTCTGTACATCTGGATAAGAATGTTAAGGAGTTTACGGGTTATAGGAAGGAACACCATTGGGTGAAGTAGAGTATCTTGTGGGATTTGCCATATTAGAAAGACTTGTTGTTAAAACACAACATTGGTGCCATGCACACTGAACGAAATGTTTTCATGAATATTTTTGACACTGTGATAGACATCAAAGAGAGAACAAAGGACAACGAGAAGAGTCGTCTAGACCTTCCGATTTGGTGTTCTAGGAAGGAGTTAGAATTAAGGGATGCGGGACGTGGAAGAATGTTTAAACCCCATGCAAAATATGTTTTAACTAGACCTCAACAGATTATTGTGTATGTTTGGATGAATGGGTTGACCCTACCTGACGGATTCACTTCTAACTTGAGTAGATGTGTCGACGTGAAGGAGGGCAGGGTATTTGGCATGAAAAGTCATGATTGCCATGTGTTTATGTAACAACTACTCCTGTACGCGTTTCATGCCTTACTAAAGCCTATTTGGAAACCGTTGGTTGAGTTGAGTCACTTCTTTAAGGAGTTGACGACAACTTCGTTGACTGTATAGAAACTTCTGAAGATGGAAGAAACTATCCCGGTATTGATTTGTAAGTTGGAGCAGATTTTCCCACCAAGTTTTTTTTGACTCGATGGAGTATCTGCCTATCTATCTACCATACGAGGCCTTAGTTGGTGGCCTGGTGCAGTATCGTTAGATGTATCCATTTGAAAGATGAACGCCAAAACTCTTTAATTTTATTGTAAACATTTCCTATAATAATATTTTCTAACTTAACATTTGTTTATGTTGTTGAAGATTCTTACGCTCTTTAAAAGACAAAGTGTCAAACAAAGCATACGTTGAAGCATCAATTTGTGAGGCATACTTAGTCAAAGAAATGACAACTTTTGCTTCTTTCTATTTTCCGACGGAGATAGAAACTAGAATGAGTAGAATTCCCCGCAATCTTGGGGTGGCCACCCACACAGGGTTGGATTATCAAATTTCAATTTTTAACTATCCTGGTTGTCCGGGGGCAAGGTCACAAAATGTTACATTGATGAGAAAGATCAAAAGGTGGCTCACTTGTACATTCTTTTAAATTGCCCAGAAGTGGAACCCTTTCTTGAGTAAGTCACCAACTTATGTTACATTCTAAAGTTATGTTTTATAGTATCTAAATTTTTTTCCTTTAAATAGCTTATATACAGATATGCTAAAACTTGAGCAAAATGATTTAACTGATGACCAAATTCATAGTGAGGTGTCATCTAAGTTTATCGGTTGGTTCGCACAACATGTAAGACCTGCATACCATGTGTTTTTTGTCTGTACTTCTAACGTTAGGTATCTAATGATAACCTATTTTTATGTTGTAACAAGACCTGAACAACCATATTGAAGATCCTTTACTCCAAGCCCTTTCTTGGGGGCCGGTGAAAACTGTTAAAAAATGGTCCATTTACTACGTAAATGGCCACAAGTTTAACATTTTTAAATGGAGTGAAGGGATGCGTACCCTTAACTATAGGGTTTGTGTTAAAGGCACAGCCAGACAGTAAGAAGAAGACTTTTATGGAGTGCTGACAGAGATTATTGAAGTTTCTTTCTCTGGACGACTAAGAAGAGATATTGTTTTATTTAAATGTGATTGGTACGACACCACAGTCGGTGTAGGAACAAAGGTTGACAACAACTACGACTTAGTTGAGGTCAAGAAAAATGGTAGATATAAAGGGTTTGATCCTTTCATTTTTGCCCAATAAGCTGAGCAGGTTTATTACACCAACTTCCTAGGAGGTCATCGGGACTGGTACGCAGTAATCAACGCAAAGGCCCAAAGTTAGATCACTGATAATGTCTCTGATGAGGTTGAAGATGCTTATCAACTTGCACCGAACGACCTCAATGATAGTTATCTGTTGTTCAACATTGATCCAGTGATACGGGGATGAACACATTGACAAAGACCTTGTCTCCCGAACAAAATAGTCTAGGGCTGATTTGAATACTGATGAACTTGTTGAAACAGATAACCATAGTGACACTGAAATTGAGGGGGAATTTTAAACTAAAACTAACACAGAGTATGTAGTTGTTAAACATATATACATATCTTTAATATCCTATCATTCTAACATTTATTTTTATGGTTTTATTCACAGATGACAGGATGTCGGCTACCATTTAGTCGGGGTAGTGGCTCGAGGACCCCAGAATCCCATCTGACGACTCCACCACCACAGCAGGGCACCACTCCACCACCACAGCAGGGCACCACTCCATCACCCCAGCAGCCCACTCCTTCACCACCACAGCACACTACTCCTTCATCACCACAACAGACCACACCACAGTAAACCACCCCAGACCAGACCACTCCACTTGGTGCCTTGGAGGACCCTGGCCTCGAGGAGACCCCACCTCCGGTATCCCCCCTACCCATGCTGGTCCTAGTGCCATCCAGAGATGAGTAAGTATACAATAATTCATTTTAACTTTCTTAGTTAGTGGGCATGTATTCAGACTTCTCTATGTAAAACTCACATAGTTGTAGGTTGCTCGTATGGTAGTTTATTGTATGTTAGTTTATTTAGTACTTGTATACATTGAATTATACTAGGAAGTCTTCTATTTGTAACAGGGCAATTATTCAAACTTGGAAATGTTACAATTACAGGGGAGACTCTACCAAAATTTTGGTAGCCTCCCCGTGTGTTTCTTATAAGACTATTTATTTATATTTGTATTGGCTATGTTAATTTCAGTTTTGTTGATAGTAGTCGCACTACCAAAACGATTACTAAGGTGTTGAAGGCCCAGTGGGATGGTCTATACATCTCATGGATAGATGCTGGGAAGGTTGTCCAGGATAGGTGGTTTGACACCTTCTCGGTAAGTTAACATTTTTTTGTTGTGAATTTATGGCTAAAATATACTTGTTATTAATTTTAAAATCTCATTTCATTATTACAGCATGATTATCAGTGGCAGAGGGTATGATTGATGAGATTAGGAAGGTCTTTGCCACAAAGACCTATAAAATCATCAAGAGTAGCCTTTGGAAGGTGAGGGACAAGGGCGAGCGCCCTCGTTGGATCACGAGGACTATTGGGACGGGATGGTCCAGAAGTGCGGCGGTGTCTTGTTCTAGCAGGTGAGTGCTCAGAATAAGGCAAACAGAGCCGCCGATGTTGTAGCATCAGTTTACACTGGGGGTAGCATTTCAACCCTTGAGCACAAGAAATAATTTGTAAGTCTATTTATGTTAAACATTTTTATTATGATTAGTCTGACATGTTTAGGAATAATAACTTCAGTGCTTGTTGTCCACTACAGAAGCTGAGGGAGCACTGCGAGCCTTCTTTGTTTGAGGTCATGCAAATGACCAAGAAGAACAAAGTCGGTGCATGGGTAAACCAGAAGACTACAGATCTAGCGGTATTTACTTTTAACTTACACATGCTTATAATTTACAAATGAGCTTACTAATCCTATCAGTGTTTTTGAATTTATAGGAGGCATATCAGGCCAAGAGAGTCGAGAAGGAGGCGGACTTGGTGGCTTCGACTCCTGAGGGGGAGGTTCCTCCCATCCTGTCTTGTTCCAACGATAACGCCATCTATATGGAGGCTGTTGGCGGCGTGAACAAGAAAGGGAGGATCTTTGGATTGGGCCGCGTCAGCACGCAGTGGGCGAAAAAGGGGAAGACCTCTTCCTCTTCCTCTTCGTCTGGCCTTCCGACTGAAGTTGTTCAGGTAATTCAAAACCTAAACAACGAGCTACAGGAGGAGCGACGTCAGAGGTAGCTTTTGGAGGAGTGGGCCGGGGATGATCGGTAGGCCGAGGATGATCTGCGGCAGGCCGAGGAGCAGCACGCCAAGACTCGTCGACAACTTGCTCAGCAGCAGGAGCTACTGATGCAGTTGATGGCGAGGCTACCTCCCCTCACTTCCCAGTTGCCACCACCACCACCACAGGATCCCCCACCACCATGCTTACTTTTTTATACTTTTTTATTATGTAGACATTGTATATTTGATTTATACTTTTTATATTATATTCCATTTAGTATTTATTTTATGTCATTCTTCATTTATTATTTTATTATGTTAATATTAGATATTTGTAATTAAATTCAAAGAAAAATGTCTTATTATGATCATTATTAATAATTCAATCTATTTGATAATTAAATTTAATCCATTATTGTGTTTTTAATAACAATTTAATATTAAAATAAAAATATTCAAAATTTAATTATCAAAATTTCAAGTTTAAAAGTAAGCATTCAACGAATAGAAAATATTTTTCAAAATATCTAGTTTAAAATTAATTAAAAAACCTATCAAAAAATAAAAAATATTATTAGCGACGGTAAAAGAGTGGTCGCTGTATGGTTACACGTAGCGACGGAGGATGGCATCACTGTTTGGTTACTGATAGCGATGGAGGAATGTCGTCGCTTTATGTTACAACATAGCGACGATGTAACGTGGTCGCTGTATGGTCACCCGTAGCGACGATGTTACGTGGTCGCTGTATGGTTACACGTAGCAATGGTGCTACGTGGGTGCTGTATGGTCACCCATAGAGACGGCGTTACGTGGCCGTTGTATGGTTACACGTAGCGACGACGCTACGTGGTCGCTGTATGGTCAACCGTAGCGACGGCGTTACGTGGTTGCTGTATGGTTACACATAGCGACAGCGCTACGTGGTCGTTGTATGGTTACCCATAGCGATGAAATTATGCAGTCGCTAATAGTAACCATTAGCGACGGTAGACGTTACCAATGCAGGGACCATGTTAGCGAGGGCAATACATCGTCGAAAAGTTAGAGACGGAGCTATTTGATAAGTCTTGAAAAGACTTAATAATTTCATCTTTAATTTAACATAATCCATTAAATATTATTTAGTTTAGCATTATTATTTAATAAATTGTCATTAATTCTAGTTTTATTTATTTATTTCAAAAATGTTTAAATTATGAAAGAAAATGGGTAAAAAGATAAGTATATAAGGAAATTTGTTTGTTTGTAAATTTACTAACCCAACGTACATACGCTAGACAACCATCGTTTACGCTAGGCATTTATTTGTTTGCATATGGAGAATTAGGTACAAGACACCACACTCAAGCGAGAAAGCTCTAAGCTCAAGCATGAAGGATACATGTATTCACGTAAAAGGAAGAAAACATTGCATGAAGTAAAGATACGGGATCACGCTCAAGCGGACCATAGTCATGCTTAAGCGTGACTTCACTGCATCCATGAATTTAACACTTACGCTTAAGCGCCCTGCAGTCACGCTCAAGCGTGAGGTTGTTTATTCAGTTCACTGTTTTTCCCTTCGAATGAAGTGCTGCTGCAGTCCCCATTAATTAGTTATGTTTAAGCTACTATTTACTGTTGTACCTTAGTAATTTAAGTAATGTCTTGTAATTAATCATTTCTCTGTAATCATATAATTAGTTTAGTTATTTTAAGTGTTAATTAGTTTCCTCTTTAATTAATTAGAGTTAGTTAGCTTTAAGTTATCTATATATAGTTGTAGATACTCTAAGGAGGAGAGAACACACAGAAGCAAGAACATGATTCATTTTCTCATTTCTAATCTCTCTCTAAACTTTCTCATCTATGTCTCTCCACATTCCTTCGACTGAATCCATTCCTATGGGTTTCTAAACCCCTAGGGTTGGGATTATTGAAGCTTCCGATGGAATCTTAAAACTGCATTGAGGAAATTATCTTCTGAAGCAAGAGGAGAACAAGCTGAGAAGTGGATCTACTCTGCTAAATTGATAAATTCATATCCAAATGAAGAATCTCACCAGTGAGGAATCATGGTTGAGGCTTAGGTAACTTCTGGCTTCCTAACTAATTCAGGCCTAGTAATTAGGTGAATAGTTAGGGTTCAATCCTCAATTTTGCATTAGATTTCTCTATCACTGAACACCCAAGGGATTAGGGTTTAATGCTTAGGAATTAGTGTTAGTCACCTAACGAATTAGGGATTAACCAACTGTGAATTGTCCTCGTGCATCTGAAGCTTGATTGAACCTCAACTGCATGTTTCTTGATGAAGTTGTAAACTGAAGTAATCCTAACCTATCTTCCATTAATTACATTTCACCTCTTTTATTGTTGCTGAAAATACAAAAACATAGAAAGTATAAAAACAACAAAAACAGAATGAATTCTTCACTGCGTTGTTCTGGTTCAGCTTGTGCTAGTCCAAGATTATGGTAATTACCTCAATCCCTGTGGGACGATCAAATATATTACAAATTTAACGATTGGTGCGCTTGCCAAAAGAATATAATCCTCCGAGAGTTACACACCAAGTAATGGCTCAGAATTTATGCATCACTATTCCTTGTCGCTGTTCTGTCTGCGATGAAGGTTTTAGCGACGGTCGTCGTGCCGTCTTAAAGTCCGTCGCTAACACTATTAGCGACGGCAATGTCATAAAATAGAGACCATTTTTGTCCATCACTAACAGGTTTTTTTTAGTTATGGAATTTATACTGGTTCACTTCCAACACAGAAGCTATGTCCAGTCCCTTCTAATTTGAAGGATTTCCACTATTGTAAAATCTCCTTCACAATATCAATACCAGACTAGTGCCATAAGTATTCTTGACTCCAGCCACCCCTAGCTTAAACCCAAGTATTCTTTCAACAAGTCACTCCTAACTCAATAACCTAAGTATTCTTTCCAAAGCCTCTTCAGGCCAAACTATTTCCCACTAAAACTAAGGCTGGTAACTCACTAGACTTCTTACACTAACAGATTTGTAAGAGTAGAGTATAAGAATGTCTATCAAAACTTAGTGTATTGAAAGATTACACAAATATGAGCAAATACACTAAGACAAAGAAAGACAACAGGGCCAAGGTCTGCTGGAAGCAGGACAACAAAGAAGGCCTTTGTCTTTAAGAAGCAAGAAAAGATTAAGAGAATTTGGTCACAGAATAAGAATTCTTGATAGGCTTCCACTTTTGAAAAGTAAATCTCTTTAATCTTATATAGTTCACTCTAAGATATGGACGTTGGAAGTCCTTTGAAGAAGTTTGCTTTGAGCACATGTACTAGACCTTTGATATGCTAAAGGAATAGGCAAGAGTCTGGTAGCTTAAGAACTTCTATTCTTACATGAAAGAGGTGTTCCTTGCTATCTTTAGAAAATAAAGCTAATTGGGAGTTTTATTTCTTGTAGAAGTCATGTAGAGATCAATGCTGAAATCCTTCTGATTGTAATTGACACATATACTTACTTGGTTAAGCTTTTCTAACTTATGCAGAGTTGTTACGTTGAATTCTTAGAAAAACTATATTGGTTGCTCTGCTTATTTGTCTCTTATCCTCTTTGATGATAAGCACATTTCTCATGATAAGAGCTTGACTTCCAACGCATCATCAAATTACATTTTAGAACATTATGATTTCTACTTCTTCAATAACATTCTTTTTTTAATCCATGATTGATAAGTGTTTCAGAACACAATAATTAGAATTTAATTCATTTAGATTTTTAAGTTAATTTGCATTGTATTTTCCCCGATTCCTAGATTTTTGCTTTCTTTCCACTGTTACTGCTTGAGTGTTTTATTTTATAGGAATTAATATAATTGAGACTGTCTGAGGATATATTTTTGGTACAAATGCATCCAAGGAAAAATGAAGATCAAAAATTTAGATTTTAGAAAATGGTATCATGCTATTAAATTATTCAAATTTGGAAGGCAAACCATGACCATTTTCACATCAAACAAGGCATTGAAAGGTTCACCAAATTATTCATTTTGCAAGTATTGAAATGTTCCATTTCAATAATTTAATGTGCAAGCTTTCAATAGCCAAAGAAGCTCACGACAATCACTAGCCTAATATGCCAAGTTTTCTTCATTTTTTATTCCAAATGCATATTCAATCATGATTCCATAACAACAAAGCTTCCACCTTGGCTAAAATACCTGACGACAATACTCCTCCTAAAGGCATGAATTGCTGAAATTAATTAATGAAAGGTGGTTGAACATGGTCCATAATGTACAAAGCTTTCATCCATTATTAAAGTTCATGTCCCACCTTGCTTTATTTGGTTAAAAATTAAGCAATTATTCTCCATTATGCAAGAGATTCTCATGGCAATAATGTAACACCCCTATTTTTATTTTTATATTAAAATTTTAAAGAAATTAAATTATGGTTCTTTAGAACTTTTTAATCTACATATTATTTATGATTTTTTGGAATTTTTTTGGAATTTTTGAATTATTTTAATAAAATAATATATTTTAAATAATTTTAAATTCATATAAAGTGACTTAAAATTAAAAATATTTATAAGAAAGTGAATTTAAATTATAAGAAAATTTTCTAAAATCCGTCTCAAGAAGACTTGTCTAAAAATTATCGGTTTGGGAAAAATCTTGATTTTTTCCAATCGTTAAAAAATTGGGAACGTATCAATAAATTTTTATTAACAGAAAATTTTAGATTTTTTAAAATTTAAACTTTGTATTACTTATTATAAAATTAGTGAGGACTGATATAATATCGTTAAATTTAAAAAAGGACTGATTTTGAATATTTAAAATATACCGAGTGAAAGATTACTATTTGGCTTAATAATTCTGCCGATAGTTACTATGCAAAACACTGTGCATGTACGAAATTTTCAAAAAATGCACAGTAACCAGGTTTGAAATTTCAAAAAATGCACAGTACTTTTATATTAAAATAATGGAATGCATAGTAATTTTTTTCCTATAAATACTGAAGGAATTCTTCTTTAGAATTTACAATTTCAGATTAAGTTTTCTTAATATAGTAGTGCTAGTGAGATAGTAGTGGAAGTGAGAGAGAGAAATATAATTTTTTGGAAGAAGGTTCTGCTAAAATTCTAAGGTGCGAATACCTCTCTTTTATATTTTTTAGGGTTATTTTTATATCGTTTTTAGAAATCTATTATTATACTAGAAATAATATTATTTTAAGTTACTATTCTCAATAGTAAAATACTATTTCAATAGTAAATTACTATTCAAATAGTAAATTACTATTTACTGTTACTATTTACCTTTACTATTCACGTTTTACTATTTACCGTTACTATTCATGATTTACTATTTACCGTTACTATTCACGATTTACTATTTATCGTTACTATTCACGATTTACTATTTACTGTTACTATTCACGTTTTATTATTTACTGTTACTATTCATGATTTACTATTTATTATTCACTATTGAAAATTTATCATTTCTGTTTTAAGTAGTAATCTTAATTTTCATCTTGTAACTATATTAAAATGAAATTGGTATGTTTTAGAACTCGGAGACGAGGCATGCACAGATTTACAATAACGAACTAGTATACAAGAGGTAAGGGGGAGTGAGATAAGAATATAATATGAAAAGACATAAGAATAATGGGAGGAGTCCCCTACTCTTTTTAAATTAAATAATATTATTATTTTAAAATATTAACTTTTAACTTAAAATTTATGATAAAATTTTAAATTAAATATGATGTAACTAACTCTAAAATACCTATGCAAATACCTGGATAACCTATGCGAACTGGACTGAACCTATGCAAGGACTTAGATTATTATGACCTGTATGGACTTATGGACTGAACTATACCTATGCGAGTATTGGACTATATGGACCTACATAGACCCATGCAAGAAATGGACTATAAAGACTCAAAATGAATCTTATTAATCTAAATAACCATTAAGATTTGAATTACATTATGAGTGATATTTAATTTATTTGAATTGTTTATAATTGATAATATTTGATTTTGATTGATATTTAATTGTGATTAATAATTATGATGTAATTGATGATTTTAGTTATAATTGATAATGCTTGATTTTTTATTTTGTAATGTGGAGTTTGAGCATATAGCGAGCATGATGGAAAGCTAAAACTCAGTAAGAATTTTCTTACCTTACTCTTTAAATTTTTATTACTTTAAATCTTCTCTTCTTAGAAATTATTTTTATTAACTTTATTTTCAATATTTAGAATAAAAAAATTAGTATTTATTTTAGAAAGAAGATTTTATGAAAATTAATTTATAACAAATTAAGATAATTAAATCTTGAATTAAAGAAAAATTTTGTAATTTTAAGTATTTTTGGTTAATGATTTAAAGATTATTCTCTTTTAATAAAATAAAATTTTCAAAAGAAAATTATTTTATTTTTTCAACTTAATAACTAAAGATATTTGGAAATAATTGAGAATTTGATCTTGTTAAGATTCAATTTGAGAAAGATTATGTAAAAGTTTTATATGAAAAAGTTTTGAGATATTTAAGGCTTAGAAACTCAATTTCAGTGAGATTCAAAACTGTACCAAATTTATTTTTATGGGTCAGAAATTTAGAGAATTGAGAAAATGTACAGTTTATTGAAATGATGTTGTAAACCTTTAAGGTATTTAATAATTGAGTTTCTAAAAGCCTTATCCAACTAAATACGCGAGTAGTTCATGCATCATGAATCATTAAAGTGAAATTAAATGATATTGCCTGGGGACGGATTATAGAAACCGAGGATACATTAGAGGAGGCTTAATTATGAGCCTTGGGATGAGAGGGTGTGAAAGGGTGTTTCAGGGGACCTGGGGTAGCTCCCTAGTGTCGGGTATTTTCATAATAAAAACTTTCTCAATCTGACTAGTCTCTAAGTGTTTCCATGCCAGTTGAGCTGTTCATATTATTATTATCCGGACTTATGGAACAGTGTAAACTCCTGGTTGGCCGAGTGCAAATTAAAATTTAAGGGCCCACATATATAGGTAAGTTATGATGAAGATATTGAATAACATTCATGCATTCATAATTGATTGTGTATGTGATTGTTACTGATATTATTATGTATTGGTTTGTGAAAACCCTTTGTTGCTTATGTCTTATTCGAGAATATTATATGATGTTTCTCACTCCTTTCTCCGTGTTTTTGTTTTATATATTCTAAATTGATGGTTCAGAGGGAAGGATCGAAGAATCTCGGCAGTAAATATAGCACGTTCTAGAAAGGGAGCTCGGTATGAATACCGTGGTCCAATGAATAAATAATGTTAATAAGTAACTGCTTCTGGGCCATGGAGTTTCCTCTCTTTCTTATAATGTTTAATGTTTATTTTCTTCGGACGAATGTACAATTACTTTATAAAGTTTTAATAATATTTATGAGGTATTTCAGAAATAATGTATGTAATTTATTCTGATAGTTTCTTTTTAACAATCATATCTTTAAAAAAAATTTACGAATTTTTCTATAATTTATTAAGGTGTAATAGAGGGTGTTACAAATAACATGCTAAATTTGGACTCCATTTTACTTCAATTAATTGAACAAATTCAGCCAAGGAACAATGCAATTTGCCAACGTGAAAAGCTAAGGGGGAATGAGCCATTATGCTTAGTTGGCTTCCATAATGTTGAATTTTTAAGTGCAGAGTTTTCTATTGAAAACCACTATAAATTGGCCTTAATTCCAAGAGTTTAAACACACCTTTACACACATTAAACACCTTGAGTTGCTTTTGAGTTTAGAGACACAACTCTGAACTTTAAATTCAGAATACAGAGGGGGAAACTGTAGAAAATATGATGTGAAAACACAGTGGTGGAATTTCTTCTGGGCTTTTTGGAGAAACCCGTAGGTCTTTCTTTTATTATATCATGTATTTTATGCTTTGTTTTCCCTTTACTATGTGTATGAATTTAAGATACTGCATGGGTAACTAAATCATTTATCTTGGGATGATGAGGGTGTGATAATATTCTGTGTTAATGTTGTTTTGACTTTTAAGTTAATAAATTTCTATTTTCCATTTAATTCAAATTTTACTCAATGCACTTAGTAATTCTGACTAAGAACCTAAGTGATAAAACTATATACTTGTGGGTATATCAGTAAGTTTAAGTAATTGGTAGGATTGATCGATTCACTAATTACTAGAAAGCTTTTGAATTAATCCTAAGGTTTTGAAATACTTTTTTTGACCCCAGTAAAAATCCAAGAAAGTAATTAAAATTCTTTTGAGGAATTAAAAAGGGTTTTTCACAAAGCGATAATGGGCTTTTCTTAGGGATTGAACATGGTTCTCTGTATGTTAGGTACATTAATAGAGTTTTGACCAGAACATATTAATTAACTAAAGGAAAATCCGCCTTGGAAAACTTAATTTCATTCTTGTTAATTAAGAGTTAAATTGTTAACACAAAATAACATCCCAAACCCCTAGAATTCCCAAGATACTCTCAACTCTATTTTTAATCTCCAGTAAATATTTTTTACTGTTTATCTTGTTTTACTTTAAATACAATTGTGTCTGTAAACTTTAAAATCATTTATCTGGATAATCAAAGCCTAAATATTGACTTGTGATGGATCAAACTTTTGATCATATAGACTCCTCACTTGTTTTGTAACCTGTGCACTCTTTGTAGTTCCTGAAACACTTAATTAGGCAGGTTAGATCATACATAAGTAAACTTTATTTAATTAAGAAAACATTGATGTGTGTTATTAACAAATCTTGAGGTCTAGTTATAATGACGTAACTTGAGGTCTGGTTCGAGTGTTAGCAACTTTTTCTTTTTAACTATACTTGATGTCTCCATAATGTTAGAAACTTTGAATGCCATTACAGATGCTCAAGGAGGAAGAAGAGCTGTTTAGGGTTTAAGGAGGTGAAGGGTTTTGGAAAAAAGCTTTATTAAACAAGTAGAGAAATAAAAGGTTTAAGCAAAGGTGGGAAATTAAATGAAATGAAAAAGACACATATTTAATAGGTAATAACTTTTCACTAGTGAGGAAAGAGAAGACACGTCTCAGGTGGCAGTTATATAAAAGGGCATTAACTTCTGCCATGTTGTACATTTCAGAATAAAAGGCAATAAAACATGAAACGTTTGATAGTTAACATGAATCCCTAAAGACTTAATCTTTTTCTTCTCAGCAAATAGAAGTACAATTATTATGGGTTCAAACATATCAACCAATAATTTACATGCTATCAGACTCAGACCTTTAATTAAAGTAATCAGAATTTTCAAGTAATACTTCTTAAATTTAAATTATGCTTAATGAAAGCAAACCTAGCCTCAGCTAGAAGCTTTGTGAAAATATCTGCCCATTGATGGTCTGTGTCTACAAACTTCATATCTAGAGCACTTTTTTGAACGTAATCTTTGATAAAATGATATTTCACCTATATGTGTTTTGCTTTAGAATGCTGAATGGGGTTCTGTGAAAGATTTATTAAACTTATGTTGTCACAAAATACACGAATCTCTTCTTTGATTAAATAATCTTCAAGTTGATATTTGATCCAAAGAAGTTAAGAACAACAGTTTGCTGCAAACATATACTCAGCTTCTCCTATTGAAAGTGCAATAGAATTCTGCTTTTTGCTTCCCCATGATATCAGACTTTTGCCTAGGAAGTGACATCCATCACTTGTGCTTTTTCTGTCCACTTTATCACCTACAAAATCTGCATCATAGTATCCAAATAGAGAACAAAAGTCTATTCTCTCGTAGAACAACCCAAGGTTAATGGTTTCAACAAGATATCTCAAAATCATCTTCATAACAGACAGGTGTAATTCCTTGGGGGTCTGACTGATATCTTGCACACATACAAACACTGAATATTATATCAGGTCTGCTAGATTAAGATACAAAATAAACCCATCATTCCTCTATATAAGGTCTAATCCACTAATGTACTAGAATCATCTTTATTAATTATGCAGTTAGGATGCATAGGAGTGCTCATAGACTTGGCATTAGTCATGTTGAACTTTTTAAGCAACTCCTTGGTGTACTTTTATTGATGGATAAAAATGCCATCAATAGTCTATTTGATCTGCAAACCTAGGAAGAATTTAAGTTCTCTTATCATACTCATTTTGAATTCTGCTTGCATTATTTCAAAGAATTCTTTACATAGACTTACATTAGTAGCACCAAAAACAATATCATCCACATAAGTCTGCACATTAATAAAATTTTTGCGAGCTTTTTTCTAAACAAATTTGTATCTAATTTTCTTCTAGTAAAGCCTTTTGAAATCAAAAAGGTACTGAGTCTGTTATACCAAGTTCTTGGAGCAATGCTTTACTAAGTTTGAAATCATGATTTTTGGAAAAGATACATCTTCAAAACTAGGGGGTTGTTTTACATAAACTTCTTCTTCGATAAACCCATTCAGAAAAGCACTCTTAATATTCATCTGATATAGTGTAATACCTTTAAATGCTACAAATACAAGAAGTATCCAAATAGCCTCAAGTCTAGCTACAGGAGCAAAGGTTTCAGTAAAGTATATACTTTATTTCTGATTGTAGCCTTAAGCTACAAGTTTGGCTTTGTTTCTAATAACTTTTTCATCCTCATCAAGCTTGTTTTTATAAACCCATTTAGTTCCAATGATGCCCTTGTTTTTTGGTTTTGAGATGTTCAATTCCTCTTGCACGGCAATGATCCAATCAGTATCCTTCAGAGCTTCAGCAACTGATTTTGGTTCCAGTTTTGAAATTAAAGCAATGGAGGATTGGTTGAGAAGTCTAGATCTAGTCCTAACTCCAAATACCTGATCTCTAATAATAAGATCTGAAGGGTGATAAGCTTTGAAGTTCCAGTTTCTTGGCTTTTCAGGTTCAGGCATAGTTTGATGTTATTCAGATTCTTTGTCCTTATTTTTAGCGGATTCAAGTTGAGCAAGGTCTGATCCTTATTGATCTTTTTTAGCTTCTTACTGCTGCACACCTACATCATCAAGGTCTAGATTTGCCAGTCTCTCGTTAGTCTTTTAAAAATCATCAAACCATACATGCCTTGATTCCTCAATGGTTTGAGTTCTTGTATTGTAAAATCTATAAGATTTCGATGTGGTTGAATATCCCATGAATATCACACTTATAATCAAATTTTCCAAGATGATCCTTTGTGTTCAGAACATAATAGGTACAACCAAAATGATGAAAATATGAAATGTTGGGTTTCCTTCCTTTCCATAATTCATAAGGAGTCTTATTCAGTATTGGTCCGATAAGCATCATGTTTTGTATATAACAAGAAGTGCTCACAGCCTCTACCTAGAAATATTTTGGAAGATTATTTTCGCAAAGCATTGTTCTAGCCATTTCCTGTAGAGACCTATTTTTCCTTTCGATAACATCATTCTGTTGAGGTGTTCTTGGAGAAGAAAAACTATGAGTTATAATAGACTTATTGCAGAAATTTTCAAAAACTTTATTTTCAAATTCTCTACAATGATCACTTCTTATTGTACCAATACAAAATCCATTCTCATTCTGGATTTTCTTACCAAAAATCTTGAATACGTTTACAGACTCATCCTTGTGTGTTTGGAAGTATACCTATGTCATTTTTGTGTAATCATCAACCATGACAAATCCATACTTCTTCCTTGCTAGACTCTACACCTGAGATGGACCAAATAAATAAAATATAATAGTTCCAAAGGTCTAGAAGTGGAAACAACATTTTTATTTTTGAAAGAGGTTTTAGGTTGTTTCCCTTATGGCATGCTTCACAAGACAAAGAACTATTGAAAGAAATTTTTGGCAGTCCCTTAACAAGGCCTTTTTTGTGAATTTTTGAAATATGCTTTAAACTCTCATGCCCAAGCTTTTTATGCCAGATCCATCTCTCTTCAGAGTTAGAAAATAAACATGTTACATTCTGATTATTTAGTTCATTCAAGTCAACCTTGTATAAGTTGTGATGTTTGCTTGCACTAAAGAGTGTGGATCCATCATGGTTAATGATAGTATACTTTTTTTTATCAAAGGAGACCTTGTACCCACTTATAAAATTGACTAATGCTCAGCAGATTGTGTCTCAGTCCTTCAACCTAAAATATATTTTCAATAACAGGTGAAGGAATTTCACCCACTTTACCAGACCCTATGATCCTGCCAGTCTGGTTTCCTCCAAAGGTGACTGTTCCATCTTTAAACTGTTCTATGAACATAGACCTTCTTCCTGTCATGTGATGCAAGCATCCATTGTTCGGATACCAATGCAGTAGCTTTGTCTTTTTCTTTAAGCACATCTACAATAGGAATAATTAATGATTTTGGTATCCATATCTTTTTGTGTCCTACATTGTTAGTAATTCTTTTATTTCTCCTTTTTCTTTTCTATAATAATTTATCACATGACCATGCTTCTTGCAGTAGTTACATTTGACATCAGTTTTCGCTACATATCTTAGACCTGGTCTATTATGGTCACTATGAGATTTTCCTAAAAGTTTGTTTAAATTTTTAGTTCCATTGACAAACTTGCTTAGGTCTAAGGTAAGAAAGCTTACTTGCTTTTGCAATTTGACGATTTCATCATTTTGAGAGTTACAACAAACTTTAGAGTTTTCAAAATTTGTTTTCAAAAGAGAAATTTCTTTTCTAAGTTTTCTTTACTCTTCTAAGTGTATATTTTCATTCTCTTCCATTTCTTTTTGAATGTTTTTATCAAAACTTTCTTCTTTCAATTTTGAAATTTTATTTTCAAAATCAGTAACCATGTCAACAAGTTTCTCTTTCAACTTTTTAAAATTCTTCAAGAGTTTTGAGAAATCATTGAACAACAAATCATAATTTTTCTTGAGTTCAGAATAGCTTACATCCTCAGATTCTAAGTCACTTAAGCTTGCTTCAGAGTCTGGTTCCTTATATGCCATGAGAAAAATTTGAGAAACTCTATTTCTTCATTAAACTCTTTTGAGTTAGATGATCCTTCATTATCTCATGTGATCAACCCTTTTTGTTTCTTGGGAAATTTTCTCTTTTCTCTTCTTTCCTTTTTGTCTTTGTTCAGGAGAGGACATTCTGCTTTCATGTGTCATAGTTTCCTACAGTTAAAACATTCTAGAATAGAATTATCAATTTTAAACTTAAATTGATTTTTACCTTTATGGTCCTTATTTTGAAATTTCTCAGGTCTAAAATTTTTCTTTAACAGCCTGTGAAATCTCTTGGTTACAAGAGCCAATTCTTTATCTGTATCAGCTTATGATTCATCAGATTCAGGGTCTAAGCTTATGGACTTTTCAACTTTTAATGCCTTAGACTTCTTTCTTGACTCATCAAACTTTAAGGTAATGCTTTTGGAGGAGGAAGGTTATTTAACTTCCTTCTGTTTCAGCTTTAGTTCATGCACTCTGAGAACTCCAAGCAGTTCATTTAAGAAGAATATACTTAAATCCTTTGCTTCCTCTTGTGTTGAACACTTGGCATTGAACCTTTCTGGTAGACTTCCAAGAAGCTTCATGTTGATGTTTTATGTGGAAGGTGTTATTCCAAGAGCCTTGAGCTCATTCAGCAGAGCCTGAAATCTTCCAAACATCTGATCCACTATTTCATGGTCCTACATCTTGAAAGTGTCATACTATTTGGTCAATAGTATTTTCTTAGATCTTTTGACATTGGAGGTGCCTTCTTAATTACGTTGGAAAGCATCCTAGACCTCTTTTGTTGTTTTATAGCTAAACACTTTATTGTACTTTGACTTACTAAGAGCACAAGTAAGAAGAAATCTGACCTTGGCATTTATCTCCATCTTTTTAATTTCCATAAAGGTCCACTCATCTTCTGACTTGAGCTTTCAATCTTCATCAATAGGTGCCCCACAATCACCATTTAAAATGACTGGCCATAAACCGTACTGAGTGAATTTTATGAACATTTCCATTCTATCCTTCAAGTATGGGTAGTCTTCACCAAAGAAGACTGATGGCCTATTGATAGAGGATCCTTCTATAACCAATTGATTACTCTGAAAAGCTGCCATAGATTTTAATCTTTTTCATTCGAATGAGCGATCAACCCAAAGGACAAGCTCTGATACCAATTGATGGTTCAGAGTCAGACTTAGAAAGGGGTTGAATAACTCTTAGACTCTTTTTAAGGAATAATGAACCTTTAAAAGCGCAGGTAATCAAACTTAGGATAACAGAAAGGATTAAAGCTAAGATAAGAAATAAAACCATGAATTTATATTAGTTTATTTCCAACACGGAAACTATGTCTAATCCCTTCTAACTTGAAGATTTCCATTATTGTAAAATCTTTTATACAATATTAGCACCAGACCAGTGCCACAAGTATTCTTGACTCCAGCCACTCCTGGCTTAAACCTAAGTACTCTTTCAAAAAACCATTCTTGACTCAATAACCCAAGTATTCTTTTAAAAGCCTCTTTAGGCTAAACTGTTTCCCACTGAAACTAAGGCTGGTAACTCACCATACTTCTTACACTAACATATTTGTAAGAGTGGAGTATAAGAGTGTCTATCAGAACTTAATGTATTGAAAGATTACACAAATATGGACAAATACACTAAAATAAAGAAAGACAACAGGGAGAAGGTCTGTTTTGAAAACAAAACAACTAAGAAGGCCTTTGTCTTTAAGAAACAAGAAGAGATTAAGAGAATTTGATCATAGAGAATAAGAATTCTTGATAGGCTTCCACTTTTGAAAAGTGAATCTCTTCAATCTTATATAGGTCACTCTGAGATGACCGTTATTGTTCTTGAAAGGAGATATGGATGTTGGAAATCCTTTGAAGAAGTTTGCTTTGAGCACATGTACTAGACCTTTGATATTCTGAAGGAATAGGCAAAAGTCTAGTAGCTTAGGAACTTTAATTCTTACATAAAAGAGGTGTTCCTTGGTATCTTCAAAAAAATAAAGCTAATTGGGAACTTTATTTCTTGTAGAAGTCACGCAAAGATCAATGTTGAAATGTTGAAATCCTTTTGATTGTAACTGACACATGCTAACTTAGTTTAGCTTTTCTAACTTGTGCAGAGTTGTTACGTTGAATTATTTATCTCGTATACTCTTTGATGATAAGCACATTTCTCATGATAAGATCTTAACTTCCAATGCATCATCAAATTAAATTTCAAAATGTTGTGATTTATACTTCTTCAGTAACAATCTTTTTATTAATCCATTATCTCCAAAAATCTAAGGTCTGATTCTATTGAACCATAAGGCTGAGGGAGCTTGAATCAGACTTTTTGGTCGAAGCCTAAATATTAACTTTGATGGATCAGACTTTTGATCATATGGACTCCCCTTTATTTTGTAACCTGTGCACTCTTTGTAGTTCTTGAAACACATAATTAGGCAGGTTAGATCACACATAAGTAGACTTCATTTAATTAAGAAAACATTGATGTACATTATTAACAAATCTTGGGGTTTGGTTATAATGACATAACTTGAGGTCTGGTTTGAGTGTTAGCAACTTTTTCTTTTTAACCAGACTTATTATATCTGTTATTCTTTGTGTGAAATATGAGTTTTTGACACAGTATCCATATCGAATATCTTATTTTCACTTTCATTGCTTATATTTCATGCATTATTGGTTAATAGATAATTCTTATAATGATTGATATATATATATATATATATATTCTATTCTGGGAAACCATGTATCTTTAATAATTTGACTAATGTCATGCAAGTGGGAGAATGTTATTATATTTTAATAAATGAGTATTTATTAAAATATTATGGATTGACATCAATTAATTAATTAAAATATATAAAAATCATACGTTGAACAAGTTTTGATGATGTCATGATATTGGGTTTTGTTGATGGCAAAGAAAGCTTTATTTTTGTCAGCCTTGATGATGTCAAACAAGATGTGTTGATGTCAAGCAATTATAATGGACAAACCAACATCCTAGAGTGAACAATCTATTAAGCAAGTTATAGTATTCAGTAAAGCTCTAGAAGGATGACAGTAGCAAGAAGAATCTTGCTTTTCTAGAATGTATAAATTTAAAAAGTTTAGAAGTCTTTGATCTGAACTAGAACACAAAGTCAATACAGACTTGAAGACTTCTTTTAGAGCTTGTGAAGAAGTTAAGAGTGGTTGTTCTTCTAAAGGAAGGAAATTATGGGATGCACCCTTTGGGAAGAAGTGCATCCATGGAGCTTTAGGTTTAAGGACTAACAAGTGTTTCAGTGTATCTAGCCTTAGTTTTTGGTTTAAAATGTTTAGGGTTAAGTCTTAAAAAGGTTTTTTCAAAAGGACCGAAACTGGGTCAAGGACCAAAAAACGAGTACACTAGGCTGAAAACCGTGTTTTGGACCAAAGGTGGGCTGGTTGGTTTGAACCATAGTGGATATTGGTTTAAGCCAACATCAACGAATATGACTCATTTTTTAGCCTTCTGACTTATTTATGGTAAATGGCGTATTTTAGGAAACTAAGCATATTTTATTTCCATTTTTAGGATTTATTTTGTTATAAATTGAGTGCCCAGTGCTTAGAAAAAGATACCCCACTACTCAGTTATCTTTTAGACGAGTTAGTTTCTCCTCTTACTCATTCTAAGTTCTTTTTCTGTCATAGGAATAAGAGTTATGATCCTTATTTGCTTTGTTGAACTCTTAGACTAAAGTGTTTAGGTTTGAGATAAAAGATAAAGATCTCTAAAGATACCTTGAGACCATTTTAATCCTATTGGGATTGGTAAAACGAGTTGTAAGGAAGGTTTACATTTGGGCTAGGTAGTCCAAGAGTTGTAAGTAAATACCCTTGTAACCGTTTCAAATTATAATGCAAAATTCTGTCTTTGGGCTGAGCAACTAGACTAGATCATAGTTATGGTGACCAAATTAGGATATATCACAATGTTGTATCTCTTCCCTAATATACTTACTTAAGTCTTTTATTTATATCGTTCATATATATTGTTTAAAGTTAAATATTTGTTTTGAATAGTTTTGATCTTTACATCTCTTTATTAAAATGTTTTAATTTGTTTTAATAAGGTTTGTACTTTTCTCTAATATTCTTGGTTATCTTATTTGAATTAAATCTTATCTTTTATCTTTCTCTAATATCTTTAGCAAAAAGTTTTAATTATAAAGATTTGTTCCTTTCTCTATTTTACTTAGTTTATCTTATTTGAATCAAATCTTATCTCTTATCTTTCTATAATCTATTTATCTCTCATAAAAAGTTTTGACCCTTTCATAAAGGTTTGATTTTTTATAAGGATTTGTTTCCTTCACCAATATACTTGGATAAATTGATTGAAACAAATCTTTTATCCTTTTCATATCAACTTCTATATTTCTCATCAAAAGGTTTTGAATCTTTTTTAAAAGGTTTTAATCTTTTAAATATATTTTCACGGCATAAAGACTATGTGTTTATCAAATAGCAAAAATTAGTTAATGATCTAGTGTGCATACTAGCCCTAGAGGCAAGCGACACCGGTGACTGCAGAAAATAAATAAATGCAAATTAAATCAAATTAAACATTGGATGAGGTGAATAAAAATCGAAGTGATCATAAAGATAAGGTGACAAGTCTTAATTACCACACAGGATAAGATGCACAAAAGTCAAAGTATATACCAAAATTTTAGTACGGAATCATGATATTGACCCCGGTCAGTAAAGCTGCCACAATCTAAGTTAGATGCAAGTGGGCAACTTGCACCTACAAAGGCTGCAGTCACTAAACACTATCAGGAGCGGTCAAATCACCACTTGCACTTAAGGAAGATCTATAAGTACAACTCATTCATTAATTCATAATAGGACAACATTACTTAGCTCAACTACTCCCATAATCTTCTCTCTTTTCCGTAATTATCGTATTGACTTAAGCATTGAAGCCCTTTTTGCAGGTACACCTCCGGTGTGTCCTCTCAAACCATGGTTGGAATTGACTCATATCAATACCTTAACGTGAAGAGCATAGAGTTCCCACTGGACCTGTGTGTATAATACCGTACTCCCACTGAGATAGTGTAAAAGCGAGAGAGAGCGAGACACATTCAACACTGGTTCGGAAAGGGGAACTTCATACCCCGACACCGATCAGATCGGTTAAAGTTTTTTATAAATTTTCATTATCCAATTCACCCTTACCCTCTTGAGTAATGGTTGTCATGTCTAACAATATATAATTATTAATATTAATTATCATTATTAATGTCTAATTAATTTTAATATTGTTGACCAGCTAATGGAAATTAATTTTTAGGTTCGTCTGTTAACCCCTTGGCCTAAAAAAGTAATCTTTCTCAATAAATTTGATTGATTGGGAGTTAATTTTATCCCTTATAATATTCGTACATGCACCTTTTGGAGCATACGGTTCACTAAAATCATAAACAAAAGGAATCAATGTTTCTATTTCAACCTTCTTTACCTTTTCATAATGTTCATTATTGACTTTTTTGAATTTTTAACAAAAAACAATGTACTTAATTTATTTAACTAACTTCTCATTGATGTATTGCTTTCATCGTTATCAAACTTTAACCACAATGTAATTTTCTTGTTTCTTAATGGACTTCTTCAATTCTTTTAGGTTTCTTTTCTAAACTAAAGATCTGCCCGATTTTGATTTGTATATACAGGAAAAATACTACAATACCATGTCTTTTTGCTACAACTTTTATCTTTTCTGAATTTATTATTTCATCTTTTCTATCAAATATATGATAAAAATATTAATAATAGATATATTACTAATTGTTTTTTTCTAACCGGAGCCTAAGTACATCATTTTATTAATCCAACCAAGTCAACCATAAATTGGATTATTAAAATTAAGGTCCATTAAGAGGTCCTTGGTCTCACTAGAGGAGTAAGTGATCAACCATCCTATTAGGTATTACACACATGAATTATTCTTCCTTGACACAACATTTTTCCCTGACATGTTATGAAAGAAGTCAAGAGGGATCCCATGATGATGTTAGATATATAATTCTTTTTTCTTACACAATCAAGAACATGCAGTAATTTTATGTCCATGATTATATTTGTATTTTAAATTTTAGAAAAAAAACATTCAACATACATAACACATATACATAAATACTATAAAATTTATTGCTTGCTCATAAATGAATTTCTTTAGGGTTAGATAAGCATTGATTTTGAGGTGCTAAGTGCATGTATGTCAATAAAATTTGGCACTTACATGAAAAATAGTATCCTTTGAATTAAAGTATTTAATCATGTTTAGATTATCTTTCTTTAGAATCAAAGTCTAATATTAAATCTTGGTTGTGTTTTTAATGAGAATCCATCTTAGTATAGGACTTAAGACTTTTTGCTAGTCATTTACTTTGTATTTCTTTTAGGATTTTATTGTTAAGGTTTGAAAGTCATCCTTAGGCTTAAAAACCATTTTTCATAGTAATTATAGTTGGGCTTAGTATGGGGTTTAGGCTTTTAGGCTTTACATGGCCTTATTTTTGTGTTTGGGCCACTTTTGGGCTATGTTTTAGGGATAGATTTATTTTAAGTGAAAATATATTCTATCATAGCTTAGTAGTTAGGTTAGTTAGCTTAACTATGGTTAGTTTGTCTTTAAATAGAGCTAGAGTTTTAATTTGTAGACACTTTTAGCCACTTGAAAGAATTCTAGAGATTTGAGTGATTCTCTCTTTAAACTCTTAAGTGCTTAGAGCTCTCTCTTCATGTTATTATCCTTTTGGATCCTTTCATGGGTGGTGAACTTTTTCATATGACTTATCTCATCGAAAGTTGCACCTAATTCCTCTCATTCTCCTAGTTTCTCCTATCATCTCCAATTCTCTCTAGTTTTTTAGTGAGTTTTCTTCAATTTCGATTTATTTTCCTTACAGTACATATTTAGGCCAAGCATATATTACATGGAGGAGACGTTGATTTCAAGAAGAAAGGATCGTAGATAAGGAACTCTTCAAGGTCTAGATCTAACGTCTACATCATGTGATATCGTTAATTGTTTTGATCTTAAGGTTGTTTTCTTAAATTTACTCTTAATTTGTTTGAGGTTTTAAAATTTAATTATGGATTTAAACTCCCTATCATCTTTTCTTTCTAATGACATATCAAATATGTAATTCCATGAAGAAATTCATCTTCCTTCTAAAAACTTCAAAAGCCTCAAAATCTGATTTACTTGGATTAACTTTGAATTTTGCAAAACTTCTTCACAACTATTGTTGCTAGTGTGGATTGAAATATAACCCAACAGTTCTTTTCATTTGGAGTATATTTTATCCATACTTGTTCATGCTTCAAATTCAAGGCAAATCCAGGTATGCTTCAACTTTATTTGATCCTTTTATGTGTTGTTTTTCTTATGTAGTTTTTAACTTGTGTTGTTTGTTTCATTAATTTTGAAAATCCATATATGAATATATTGTTTAGATGCCACACTTTCCATGTATTTAAAGTGTTTGATGTTTGTTTCTTGTGTTAGAAGTTATTTCTTGTGTTGTGGTGGTTGAATTGTGTGTTTTCCTTATTTTTTTACTTTTTCTATATCATATATATGCCAGAGATTCCTGCACTAAATCACATTTAATTTAGTGTATTTCAAGCTCCAAAGTTTGGTCATAGGCCACCACATTCTTTAATGGTACATTACTCACAAATTATAAGTTAGTAGTTATCTAAGTGTGTGATGTTTCTTGTATTTACTTTCTTTTTCTAGAAACTTTTAACATCATTATCATCCTTATTTGCATCTTATTTCATTGATTGTACATGTTTCATATCATGCCTTTTATGTCTCTTTGATGTTCCATGCCTTGGGCCCAACTAGATACTGTGACAAAAGGAACAAACATATTAAATGGTTATCACTTATAAGTTATGTCGATATTAAATAATATTCAAATATAATGATACATTGCTAGATGTCGTTCTTATTTTATGTTAATAATAAAAGGTTTACTATTAATATGACCATGTATTTTTCCTATACGGTCACACGAATAAAGTAAGTTTATCAGAGGATAGTTTTATTTTAGTTGGACTAAACTAAAACTATTAGGCCTAAGTCATTTAGAATGAGGCAGGAGCCAAATCATCATAGAGAGCTTATCAAGTAAGACCTGAGCCTATAAATAGAGCATGGGATGCTTTTAGGCAGTTGCTTAAGTAATACACACATGATCTTGTAATTGTTACAAGGGTTACACATTGCTGAACTAGTATTCAGAGTTACAGCTTTTGGTAAGAGTGTTCGCGTGGACTCCTTAAGGATGAAGCTAAGATTGCTTCGATAGATGACCTCGTTTTGAATCTTCAAAAGGTATAAAAAATTTAAATGCAATTCTTTTATATGTGTATGCTTTGAAACACAAAACTTTGCAAGACCATTAGAAATCCTATATGTTTCCATTGCCTAACCTTGTGGGATTCCCTAACAAATCTTTACTGTAGGAAGCAACTTTATTTTGTGATACGCAAGCCATTGACATTACTAATATGGGAGATATAGTTTTTCTTAAGAAGAGATCACAACATGGAGGCAAAGCCTAATCTGTCACAATAGAGCATCATTATCGTGTAGAATTATTTTTATATTATTATAAACATGCAACTTCAAGAACTCGGTCATCGTTTTATATATACAAATACTCAATTTGTTTGAATCCTACTAATTTGTTCTCTTCTTTTGATAGGGCAAGGCTAAATGAATTTGAAAAAATCTTATCCATGTGAATTTTGTTCAACTAGTCTAGTAATGCTTGATAACAAACTTGAGACTTGCATCATTGATATGCATAACACTTCTGAATTTGCATCCTTGAAAGGAATTAGTCATTTTTCAAAGAAGTTGATTGAAACTAAAAGACATATTGTTTATCCATTAGTTTACCTACTTTTGGAGTTGACAATGATTTTATCTATTGCCACATTAATAGTAGAAAGAAATTTCTCTTGTGTAATGATTTTAGTGTTATTGTTGATGTTGAAACCAAACATAGTAGATTGAAATCAAGTTTGACCCTTTTTGGATTAGAAATAGACAACATTGAGTAAATGAATTTTTACCCCCTTTTTTGGCTTTTTAAAAATTTTGGAAATATATTCTTAGGATTTTCGACATCCTAAAGTCCCTTCTTAAAAAGGATTTTCAATCTAAAATCTTTTACTATGTTTCATTGAATTTATAATTTGCCCCAAATTTTCAGATTCATGATATTTGTGAAAAATAATCGATTTTACCATAGTTATATGAAATGCACCCAAATTTCCATTGTATAGAAAACTTGTCCTTGTCTATAAATTTCTTGATGATCAATGAAATGTCTTGTTTGTTTTATGATTATGTGATAATTATAGTCTTAGGTAATGTTTTCAGAACCGGACCGGTCATTGAACCGGTGGAGGCATCAGTTTAAGGGTTATCCGTCAAACCGTGGTCGAGCTGGTAATAATAAATTATTGTTATTATTTTATATATTAAATAATAATTGATTAGATCAAAATAATATATTAAATATAAAATAAAATTAATAAATGCATTAGAACTAAAATATTACATAGTAAGAAAGCTTCAAAATAGTACACATCCTACCATAACATGCTTAAAAGGTCTAAATACACATTAGTCCAAACTAAGTAAAGTAAAAAAAAGATGTTAATTTTATTTGGTGTACAGGGCCTATTAGTGAGGTTCTATAAAAAACCGCACTCAAAGAATTTATAAAATATAAAAAAAATAATTTGTAAACCAGTTTTTTGACCGGTTTTGGCAGGTTTATGATCGGTTTTTAATCGGTTCAGTAAAAGACTGGTTTTCCTCCCCTTCTGAACCAGACAAGGCACCTATTCCTGGTTTGACTGACCGGTCCGGTCTGGTTCTGATAACCATGGTCTTAGGTATGACTAAGGTCCTAAACTTGGTGAAGAATTATAGTTTTAAAAATTATAATTTGACCACTCTTTAAATAATTATGAAATGATCCTCAGGCCCAATTTTAAGAAAATTACAAATAAGCCTTTGGGGTAAAAGGCAATGGACTCTTTCCTTCTTTAAATGGACCATGGGCCAACAACCCACACCGACTCTTGAATGATGACCCAACCTATTCAAGACAAGGTTATAACTAAATACACCAAAAAAAACTCCTAAAACCTTCATTAAACCCTAATAGACCAATCATCATCCAAATTCTCTCATTAAGACACCTGAGGACTTTCCATATGGAAACTTCTCCCTTTTTCTCCCTATAAACCCTATGCTCTCTCCCCCACCCTAACTTCATCATCATTTTTCCTTAGATAAGTTATTATTCATGCATCACCAATCTTACAAACCTTAACCACCTCTTCTTCACTAATTGAGAGAATATTCAAAATGCCATATTGATGATGGTGAGAAAAGCCGAGGGATAGTGGAAGATAAAGTGTCAACATCTTGAGATTGGAGGAATGGCATTGACTTGGGAAAACTTCAAAGCAAGATTCCTTAATAAGTGTTTCCTTAACAATTTAAAGAGTAAAAAAGAGATGGAATTCTTGAACTTACGACAAGGAAGCTTGATAATTAGAGAGTATACGGTCAAGTTTGATGAGCTCTTTAGGATTTTCCATTACTTTGAGGGAATGAATGATATGACCAATGTGTGAAGTTTGAAGGAGGACTACGACAAGAAATTTAATAAGTCATCTGCTGCCAATAGATTGATCACTTCCCTACCTTAGTAGATCATTGCCATGAAGACATTACACATCATTGAAACAAGAACTAGAGCTTTAGACCACAAAAGAGCCCTCCCAACATGTGGTGAAGAATTCCCAATTGTTAACAATCTTACTCAAAGCATGTTTGAGAGGACACCACAAGCATCAATAATAAGCATAAATAGTACTGGAACTTCAAGGTTCTCTTGTTTCAACAGCGATAGAGCACATATGAAGAGGTATTTCCCTATCCAAATGTAGAAGGGATGCTTTAGCTATGGAAAGCTTAAACATACTAGCACAAACTGCCTTCATGCTACAAGAGGAGGTTGGAAAAGAGGAACAAGCTATAGAAAGGGTACCACAACGGGACATGGACAAGGAACGACCTCAACAAACACTCTGACTACTTAAAATAATAACATCATGCGGAAAGGTGGGAACAATTCTTGAGTGTTCACCCTGAGTGGCATGGCAGCTAGACAAGTAGAGGAATTGACTTAAGGTACCCATTTCCTAAATAATACCCCTCTAAGAGTTTTATATGATTATGGGGTAACCTATTCTTTTATCTACAATGATTGTGTAAGGCATATGAACTTGCCTATTACCATTATGCCCAATAGTTTGATTATGAGTGCTGCCTTAAATGATGCCATGATCACGTGTGCACTCTGAAAAGAATGTTAGATTGTCATAAAAGGAAAAACCTTCCTAATAGACTTAGTCTATTTACCATTATCTAACCTAGACATTATTATAGGGATGGATTGACTTGCAACCAACCATATGTTGTTAGATTATGGAAACAAAACCTTAACTTTTAGTGATAGCATCAAGAATACCCCTTAACTAGCCCAACCTCCTTTTTTAAGGCTAAACACGTGAGGGTTGAATAGATCAATAGAGCAATGTTGTATATAATTCTCCTCGCACCTATGAAAGTAAAGGAAATAAATATCAACAGCTTGCTAATTATCAAAGAATATCTTGATTTTTTCCCTCAAAGACATTCTTGGTTTGCCATAAGACCAAGAAATCGAGTTTTGCATAGACCTAACCCCAGGAACTAGACCCATATTCATCGCCTTATACTTCATGTCACCTCTTGAATTAGCCAAGCTCAAGACATTGTTAAAGGAACTCCCAAGCAAGGAATATCTAACCCAATGTATCACCCTGGGAGCACCAGTGTTACTAGAAAGGATGAAGGATGCTTGTATAAGACTCTGTATAGACTACTGATAACTAAACAAGATGATCATCAAGAACAAGTATTTGCTACCAAGGATTAACGATCTAATGGATCATTTAAGGGGAGCCATGGTATTTTCCAAGATAGATCTAAAGTTGGGATACCATTAAATTCGAGTGAAGAAAAAGGATATACCAAATATCATCTTTTGAATAAGATACAAACATTACGAATAACTAATGATGCATTTCGAAGTCACTAACATCCTTAATGTATTCATGGATTATGTAAATCAAATTTTTCACCCCTACCTAGACCAATTCATAGTTGTAAGCATCAACGATATTATAATTTATTCAAGGAACAAGGAGGCACATGTCCAACACTTATGGGTCATACTGGACATCCTCTAAGAAAGGTAGTTGTACAAAAGTTATCAAAATATGTGTTTTACTTGAAAGAAGTTCAGTTTTCAGGTCACTTGATCTCAAAGAAAGGAGTAACGGTGGACCTAACAATAGTAAAAGCTATGTTGGAATGGAACATAACCAACAAACATGACTGAAGTATGCAATTTCCTAGGGTTCACTATTTTATTACAATTTATTTATTCCCTTGACCTAGTTGACTCAAAAGAATCAACCTTCAAGTGGAATGTTAAGTGTGAAAATAACTTCCAAAAGCTCAAGACGAGGCTCACAATGGCACCAACCTGATAAGGTTGACTTGAGGAAATATCTCACGTCTGAAGCAACACCAATTAGAATTCTAGATACTTGTAGTAAAGAGAGGGAAGCAAATTTCTCTAATAAAGATCGCATGGAATGAATTTGATCCTGGAGATGCCACGTAGGAACTCGAATTTAAAATAAAGGAACTTAACCCTTACTTGTTTGCTTAGGACTAGTAAATTTTGAGGGCGAAAATTCATAAAAAAAAGGGGGGAATGATGTAACATCCTGAATTTCCACTTTATGAAAAACTTAACCTTGTCTGTAAATTTCTTGCTGATCAATGAAATGTCTTACTTGTTTTATGATTATATGAAAGTTATAGTCTTAAATATGAATAAGACCTTGAACTTGGTGAAGAGTTATAGTTTTGAAAATTATAATTTAACCTCTCTTACTTCAAATAATTGTAAAATGATCCATAGACCCAATTTTAAGAAAATTAAAAATAAGCCCTTAGGCTAAAAGGAAATAAACTCCTTTCTCTAAATAGGCCATGGCCTAACAACCCGCATGGACTCTTGACTAATGGCCCAACACATTTCAAGACAAGGTTATACCTAATTACACCATAAACTCCTAAAACCTTCATTAAAACATAATAGACCAATCATCCTCCTAATTTCTCACCAAGACATTTAAGGACTTGCCACATGGAAACTTCTCCTTTCCTTTCCCTCTAAGTTTCGCACCCTCTCTATTTTCCAACACCAACACCATGTCTCCTTACACAAGTTACTATCCATGCATAACCCATCTTACAAACCTTAACCACTACTTCTTCATTGATGAAAAATGGCATTCCCTCTCATGCAAACTTACCAAAACCAATACATCATCCCTCCTTGTAGCTCATAGCCACACCACACCACCATGCCTGTGGTTTTTAATCCCATTTCTCTATTTTCTTCCTTAGCACCCATGTAGGAAAATTATGAAGTATGAGTTTGGGAGGTGGCCTCACACTCCAACTAATCCCGATGACCCCTCTAACTATAAAAAGTGAAATACTTCATAAATTTCAACCCACTATGTTCATTCACTCTCCTTCTCTCAAAAGTTTTCACTCTCTTCCTCTTTAAGAAAGTAAGGCACTTCTTATTTTGTGTGCTAGTTATAGAAACTTTCTTTGGAGCAAGGAAAAGGAGCTCTTGAAGTCTTGGAGTTGGGGTCAATCAACCCTTTCTTACTCTTCTTCAAGTTACATGAAATCTTCAACAAGGTGAGGAAAAAGTTTGTTCATTATTATAGATTTATGAAATCACCAAGGTGGTTATGGTTTCCCTAGAGCCATCAACATACTAGCTCATGAAACCATGTTCTAGACATGAACCAACCTTTTTTATGAACTTGATATATTTCTAAAAATGATGGTTAATGATTGTATGATCAATGTATGCCTTATGATTAGTCATGTTGACTTATTGAAAAATTTTCTGACTTGTTCTTTGGGTGATGATTTTAGGCATGCTATTGTATGAATTAATTTATTAAATTTTGATATGTTATAGTACCTCCTGTTAAAGAAATTTGGAATAAGAATTGTAGAATTTGAAGTGGATTTTGATTTTATATGATTTTTACACTAAACCCTGTCCAAAACTTCACTATATAATGTTTCATTGTATAAATGCTACCTATAGCCATATTTTGGAACCCTAAAAAGATGTAACATGTTCTAGACATTTAGAAGTTTCAAACCATACCTTGGATGTTGTGTTAAACTTTGCATACTTCGAAATAAAAATCTTATAAGGAGACCCTAGATTTTAGTGTTGTTGTTAAGGATGTAAGCTAGAACTATTCGATAAAAAATGTATGATGAGACATAAAACTATTTTGCCCACAACTCTAGACATGACACTAAAGTTTAGGGTGTCCTTGATCTTTTGATTCAAGTGATGTAGGATTTCCTTGAAAACCTTAGAAGATGGCTCTTCTCTTGTTTCTTCCTCTAGATCCAAGCCTTCTTCATCTTGTTCCACTGAAATGAATAATTTACTCAAATATAAGGTGTTGGCTGAATAACATATATGGAGAAAAAGAAGAGAAATTGATGGTAAAACCTAGGGAAAGGAGGAAAGGAACCTAAAAGCTATGAAGGAAATAGAAGATTGAGAGACTAGAGATGAGATGTGACATCACTCTCACTTGAGTAGAGATAAGCCTAAGAGGATTCACCACCTTTGGGAGAGGTTTAAAGGATAAGAATCTAAAAGGATAGAGCTAAACACTCCAAAGATTTTAGAGAGAGGTTGCACTCTATCTCACTAGAAATTCTCAAATGACACTAATGTTATGAAATTACACATTAAAATGAGGTATATATACCTCCTAGGAAAATTTAGTCAAGCCATGGGCCTTATAGAGTTTCCTTGGCCCAATGCTAATTACCTATAAACTTGGCCCAAAATACAAGCCCAAATGAAGAAAGATGCTATGTACAAGGCCCAATACTAGCCCAAGACTAGATGACCATGCAAGGCCCAAACTAAATATTATTTCATAATCCTGATTAATTCCCTTTCCATGTCTTCGGATACAACCCATAACGGTTTACCCGTTCTTTGTACATAAACCCTTGTGATAGTTTCACATAGTTTCAGGAGTTCTTCTGCTTCCAAGATAAATTCTCCTATTTGTGCCTCCTGAAAAGAACTAAAAGGTTCAATTGGAACATGAAAACGTGACTGAATTGGTCCTAGTTACTCTTCAAAATAGAGTGGAAGAAGGGGAGAGATTCTTGAACGAGGAAACGGATCCAATATAGCTATTAAAATATTTAAAGGGTAACGGTAAGGCTCAAAGGAGGTCCACACAAGCTCATAAAGACCCTCAGTCCAATATAGTACAAGAGAAGCAAGCAAGGGCCTTCAAATACTCCTCCTTGGGATTGGGCTAATCTAAGGAAGTAATAAAGGAAGCTAAAGCCTTTGGGAGTGCCTCCTTGACTTTCTTGACCCTTGATGTATTTGAGTGACTTATGGTCGCTATGAATGACAAACTCTTTTGGGATCAAATAATGTTCCCAAGTTTGTAGGGCTCTAATCAAGGAAAAGAATTCTTTATCACAGGTGGGATAATTAAGGTATGTCCCATTAAGCTTTTCACTAAAGAAAGCAATAGGGTGTCCTTCTTGAAGCAAAGCCACATCTATGCAAACATTAGAGGCGTCACACTCTAGCTCAAAAGTTTTTGAAAAATTAGGGAGAGCTAAGATAGGAGCATGTGTGAGCCTATACTTAAGACCTTTAAAGGCTTTCTCTTGCTCTAGGCCCCATACAAAAGGAACATTCTTTTTCACAAAATCATTCAAAGGTTAGGCCAAAGTAGAGAAATCTTTAACAAACCTCCTATAGAAGCTAGCAAGCCCATGGAAGCTTCTAACTTCACTTACATTCTTAGAAGTAGACCAAGCAACAATATCTTTGACTTTGTCCTCATCAACTTGGACCCCCTTGGCACTAACTATAAAACCAAGAAAGACAATATGATTCATGCTAAAAGAATAAAGCTTATTTGTTCTTAAAGCTAGTAACACATGTCTCAAATGAATAAGATGAGAGTCCATGGTCTTAGAATATACCAAAATATTATCAAAATAGACCATAAAAAAGTACCCAATAAAGTCCACCAAAAGGAATCACCAACCATTCATATAGTTCAAGTTTGGTTTTAAAAACAGTTTTCCATTCATCTCCTTCCTTAATTCTTATTTGATGGTAGTCACTTTTAAGATCAATCTTGAAAAATATGGTAGAGCTATAGAGCTTATCTAACATATCATCAAGTTTAGGTATTGGATGCCTATACTTAATGGTGATGTTGTTGATTGCTCTACAATTAATACACATTCTTCACGAACTATCCTTCTTTGGTACTAACAAAATAGGTACAACACAGAGGCTCAAACTCTCTCTTATCCAATCCTTAGACAAAAGATCTTGAATTTGTTTTTATATCTCAAGGGATTATTTTGGGTTACACTTATAAGTAAACCTATCTAGAAGACTAGCACCAGGGATAAGGTTTATTTAGTGCTCAATCCCCCTAATAGGAGGTAACCCTTGGGGAAGGTCTTTAAGAAAGACATCCCCAAACTCATTCAAAAGTTTAGCCATTCCATTGAGCATAGAAGAGGAAGAAGAACCTATCAAGCACAAAAAGGTGCTAGGAGTGTTGGAAGGGTAAAACATGTAAAGAGGTTGGTGAAGGAGCAAAGCTCTCTTCACATCATGCTTAGAGGCAAGAAAAGAAGAATGTCTTATGGAGTCATCATGAGTGATAACTCCCTTAACTTTTTCTTTTTTTATTTTTCTAGTTTGTTGGTGGGAGGTGGAAGGTACAACCTCCATATCTCTTTTTAACTTTATTTGAAGTTGGTCCTTCAAGAGTTTCACTAATTTTGAATAAGGAATAAATTTTAATGATATTTCTAAAACTAGGATGCATGGTGTTCCTACTCCCTAACAGTCTTGGATAAACAAATTTTGTAGCCTTTTTCGACCCTCTAAAATTTTGTAGAAATATCTGTTAGATTCTTGACATCTTAAATTACCCACTTTAAAAGGGATTTTCAATTTAAAAATATTTTACTATTTTTTATTGAATTTACAATCTACCAAGATTTTCATGAGCAAGCTTTTTATGAAAAGTAATTTATCTTTTACCATATGATCCGGTCTGGATACCGGCCCCTATGATCAGACATCATCCTAACTATACTGAAGGACAACCGGTGTCATATGTCACATATCCATACTGAAAAGACACCATATAGGATCCCTTCCTACACCGGTCATCCAAAGTCGCATCTGAGACACTGAACCCCTCATCCGCTCTCATTCCTCCGTCACATATAACCGTTTGTCTCAGTGACATGATAAGATAAATGGAGTCATTACTTATCAAAGTAGATACCCTACACAGCGGAATGTGTCTATATCATTCACTAAAAGGAGTAAGTACGATTACAGGCGTGATATACGGAAAAGGTGGATTATCCTCATCCCTGTGTCAGAATCGTACACTGATCATTGACCTACCCACTGTCACGCTCTGAACACTGAACTACTCTGATTGACACTTTACACATGGCATCAGAACTCATAGGCCCACTTGCGCCCAACGATTCATTTTCCACGCTCAACTATAAATAGCATATTCACCAACACATACAAGGTTACGTTGTTCTTACTCTCATTTTACTATTGCATTGCTTAAGTGTTCATTGAGTTCTTATACACTCTTCTAACTTGAGCATCGGTGAATCTTCATAGGTGACACCACTTTTCGGCCCTAACAACGTGAAATTCTGGTGTGAAGGATCTCCAGGACAACAAGACCGGCTTCTCCCACTGAGAGGTCGGATTATAATACTGGATACCCACTGTACCGGTGTATAAACACTCAAATCATATACTTTTGTGGCTGGTCCATACACCGGATCGTAGACCCCGGTCCAGACCAGTTCACCATAGTACACAGTTATTTACTTTGTTTTAAATTAAAATTAGAAGAGTTTTAGGTTTTGTACATATGTATAGATATTCCTATCTATGTATACACTTACTCATGACATTTGTGAAAAGTAATTGATGCCTACCATAATAAATCATTATTTGCTCTACTTTAAGTTAATAGTGTAATGGTTTAGGATTTCTATACTTATACATGAATATTTCCACCTATGCCATTGATATTTACCATAGTAAATCATTATTTTTATATAAATATGTCTATATACACCTTGTATTTGATATTTACCTTTGGATTTCAGATGTAAGAGTTTTGGATTTGTGTGTTTGTATATAATTTCTATCTATGCACACACCTATATATGGAAATATCCCTTGTGAATAATGCTATATACCTTAATTTTAAACCTTACCTTCATAAGACACTTAATAAAGCCTTAGAATCTAAAGTACGATTTCATAAGAATTTAACCACCAACAAAACTCACCCTTAACGTTAATAGAATGAGATATATAAGAGTCATAAGAGAGTGTATACTGATAAGATATTAAAACTTGTAATACATAAAAAGAGGTAGCTCTTGATAGAGAGCGCATGTAAATAAAAGAGAACATTACAATAAACTATATGCACTATTGCATCACATGCATCATAAGCATGGTTATGACATGAGCTAATGTGTGTGCACGTAAAAGGGACCATTAACGTCTAACCTCTAAGGATAGGTCTTAAGAATACCATTGGGTTCTGGGCTCCCTAATGGCATAGAGTCGTGCTCATGAGCCAGGGCCTTATTGCACCCTGAGGTATTTTGACTCAAGTAAAGGTTACCATGATCATTGATAAGCACTATTCTGAACATGAAAAGGATGTCCATTTTGAAAATGATGGGGCCAAGGGTCTGGTTTGCCCCCAGTAAGGATGGGTTCATCTTCAATCGCTCTTATTTGTTATTGAGAATAAGGGCCCTATGCATAGCATTAAGTTAACTATAGATAATAAAGCATAAAATAACATTTTGATTGATGTATAAGCTTGTAAATCCCTTATGAAATGAGCCAAGTCACCATAGATTCTAAATGTGGACTTACTCCTTTTTTATTTCTCTTCATTGTATGCATATTCCCAAATGACAAATGTCAAGACCCATAGGAATGACAACTCCACCGCCCGAAAGAGGTAACAACAATGGTGTAGGAGCGCCCACCTAATTCATACTATTAATTTTGACAACATCACGCCTTCATTAGTACTTATTTCACGTCAAGGTATGACTCTGCCCGAGAACTTCTTACGACCCCTCAAATTCAGCAAGCTACACCCCTTTGAGTAAATTGGTAGTGATGGAGAGCATGAGAACAGAAATGCACCCAACGACCCTAATGACATCCCCGTAGAGGAAGAGGAAGGGATCCCTGATACAAATTTGGAGAATCAACAAAATGCACTCATTCTTAACAACCAACATGTAAGACTATTGGCAATGGTCCCCATGTTACTATAACTTAAGGATCTAAGACTATACGACTAGGGTCACCACAACTTTTACTTTTACGTCTTGAGTTTCCTTTACCCGTGAGGACTTATACAAGTTCTACGCATTCTATGTCAACATGACTCGGGGTGGCACATGATCATCAAACAAGCATATGTGGTTACTCATTGGTTCCACTCTACACCACAACATAGGTGGCCTAATGATGAGGACGAGGATAACGATGACTCCTATGGTGGGAGTAACGATTCGAGCAGTAATAGCAGTGGAGAGGTGATAGTTACTTAGGACTTAGTAGTGGGTCTGGGATATAGTTTGTTTTATTTTCTTTCCTTGTATTTCCTTGTATGGCATAAAGGATTGGGGAGGTAGACTTTCCCTATGCCCTACTTCATTATGTTGTATGCTCTTTGGACAAAATGACGGTTCTCTCGATCCCTATGTTATGTACTAGATTGAATTATTTATGAGAATAGGATACCTTTTTCTATATGTGTGTAGCAAGGATCTAAGTGTGATATATTACTTTAATTTTTTACAAATATATTATGAAAAGTAAAATAAAATTTTCTAGCCTATATTTTTTAAAGGTTCTACTTTAAATGACATACTAGCTTGGGCGTAAAAGGATACATTTTCTCAACACTCATGAAAATTTCATGAAAACCTTTATGTCCAAGTTAGGGTGCCATAATAGGCGATATTAAAGTAGTTTGATCTTTTGGCCTTGGGAATGGCCTAAATCACATAATTGATTAAAGTATGTGTGGGCCACGAGTAGGCATGACAATTGTACCCAAACCCACGGGGAGTGACCCTCCCCCGCCCTGAGTTTGATGAATGAAACCTATTTTGACCGAGATAAATACAAACCCACCTCAAACCCACACCCAAACCCGTCCCGATATACAAATTCAATAATTTTACTAATAATTATAGTTAAATTAAAACTATAAGTTTATACATATATTTAAAAATAATATATAATTATGAAGTTTCTTATTTATAAAGAACTTTAGTGTCTATTTTATATATTATTTCAATGAAAATGTCTTAGATATATATAATTTATTTGAAAGTATATATTTAAGTTATTAAAATGGAAAGAAAATAAAGAATAGAGTATGGTAAGATCCTTATAGGTTTCCCCGAACTCGATAGGGAACTCGTTAGATGGGGATAGGTTCTAACATTCCAAATCCGCCTAATTTTAACCTGACCATTAACTCGCCCCAACTTTTATGGGAACAAGGATGGGAGGACAAAACCCAACCCTAACCCGCCCTGTTGTCATGGCTAGCCACAAGGATATGTTGTGAAATATTGAATGTGTGATTGATTTAAATACAATCCTCAATGTTGTGTTGTTGATAGTATTGATAATGATGGTACATAATGAGGGGTGACTCTTGATAAAGAGTGTGATGGTGATAGGAGCAATTTCATGGGCACGCTAGAGGACTAAGGGCGTCTGACCTCTAAGGTTAGGCCTTAGGAATACCATTGAGCTCGAACCTGCCCAATGGCATAAAGTCATGCTCACAAGCTGGGGCTTCATGGCACCTTGAGATACTTTGACTCAAGCAAGGGTTACCATGATCATTGATAGGCACCATCCGACCATGAAAACGATGTCTATTTTTGAAGATGATGGGCCAAAGGTTCCAATTTTCCCAGAGGAAAGATGGGTTCTTCGTTGATCACTCTTGGTTGTTATTAAGAATAAGGGCCATCGTGCATCATGGATAAGTAATTGTGATGGAATTATGAGTCACTCATGCATTGCCTTATTTTACCCATGATTAGTGTTTATTCTTTGCGTGATTGAACCTCGAGTTATAGTTGTGGTTAAAATATTATATGGTCTTACTTGTTTTATGGTATGACTACAGTGATGAGTTTCAATTATGGTACTACAATGATTGATTATAGGTATCTATCAGTATGTTAAAGAATGAATAATATATGAAATTTTTGTCTAACATGTTATGTTCCTTGTTTCTTGATTTATGATTCATGTTTCTTCACCCTTTACATTAATGCGTCTTTTTTTCTATTCCTTGATTATGAATGAGAACAGATTTTAAAGATTACATAGGAGGTTATAAGACTCCTCTATTAAGATATGAAGTTATGCCAAGATAGACACCTCATTAGAATGGCACGATAGAAACATGATGGACCTCCACTCTCAAGGATACATCGGGAATCTAAGAACCTAGAAGACATGAGAGTCATAAGAATTAATTTACAAGTGGGTTAGAACCTCGTATCCCCCCTAAAATTGTAAAAAAATATGAAGATTCCCTACAGAACATCAGATACTAGGTTATACAGGCAATATAACTATACTTCAAGTTTGACTTCGGATCAATTTACCTATAACTACTCCACTTGACTTTCATATTTTCATGACAAGGTTTTATACATGTGTGTGCTCATTGTATGAGCTAAGACTGTGGGAAATACTTCTAAAAAATAAAAACTCACTAACTATACATGAATTCTTACTAGTACAATTGAAGGTGTCACAAAAATAATAAGAGGGGAATGGGGGACAGAGTTGTTTGTTAGTGAGAAAGAAAAAGAATAGGAAAATGAAGGAGAATGGAGTATTTTACCTAAATATAGGCATTGTAGCATGGGTATGGTCCCTCTCCTAGACCATTAATGTTTCACGCCTAATCTACAAACAAACTTTTATAAAAAAAAAATGTGGCACGGGCATAAGCATGGGACACTGTCTCACACCAAAACCAATTTGAATTTAGTGTGGGACACCTCTCATACTAAATCAATAAAGTCCCACGCCAAACCTACATGGGAAAATGTCCCTCGTCAGGCTCTCACACTAAATTCTATTTTTCTTGTAATGGGTGGCAATGCCTTGCATTATAGGTGGCAGTCGGGGAGCGGAGGCGTGCAAGAAAGCATATTTGATATACTTTTACGATGGGAGTCTTGAGAGTGTCACTCACTGAAGCTTTTCCTCATCCTCCTCCACCATCTCGACGTTTGATGCTCTCGTGAAGCCCTAACTCACTGATCCTACTTCTAAGTCATAATAGAGACGAGTGAGCTAGAGGGAGAAATGGATGGGTTAGAGGGTTGAAAGGGTCAATAAAGTTGAAAAGGTGAAGAGGCTTAGAAATGGGTCTTAGAGGAAAGGGAAATTAGGGTTATTTAGGTCTTAAACATTGAATAGTTCCATGATAAAATTCGTAGCCAGTTAATGAAATAATGACCAAAGAAACATATTGTCACGTGCGTTAACTTTGGCCAATGATTCCAGATTCCGTAGCTAAATTATATTTCCATAAAATGATTTGTGGCTAATTTCAATGACTAATAGTAATTCATTCCCTCTTATCAAGTTATAAATACACCTTTATTATGTTTCATTTTGCGACCAGAATATTTTGGTGGCTAAAAATAGGCAGAAAGTACATTTTGCCACCAAATCTAGTTCCGTAGCTATCACAAATAGCTATTCTGGTCGCAAATCATGGTTTGTGTCTGATATTAGTTTGTGGCTAAAGTAATGACAAACACTTATTCAAATCATTTAGCCATTGAATTTTATGACTGGGCAAACTCTATCACAAAAATCAGTCGCTAATGTTTGTGTTGGTTGTAAAAACTGATCCATCGTAAAATAGTTGGCTTTTAGCCACTGAAATAATTTGGTGGCTAATGTTTTCTAGTAGTGATTAATTGTAAAATTTATTATAGGGGTCAAAATTTAGTTGTTAATCATAAAAATTTACCTAACATCAATAAATTTCATTATATTAAATTGACTTAAATATAATTTCTTTTAAGAGAGGTGCATATGTTTTAACATATAAAAGAGTAGAGAGGAGGTTAACCTAATTAGTTGAGTATGATATGTAAATTATTATAAACTTTTCAACACATGTTTAATTTCTACCAAAACAAAATAAGTTATAAAAATGTAAAATATAATTAAAGAAATTCTCTCGAGAAAGTGATGTAATTTACTCAAATGTATTATGTTTTGAATACTTCTATATTTTTTTAACAATTATTATAATCACATATTCACTCAATATCCTTCTTCTACTCCCTTGATCAATCAGTATTCATTTCTTCTTTATTTGTTATCTTCTTTTTTCAATACTCAAAATGCAATGCCAATGTAGTTTTTCTCTTTTTTTTTACGGTTCTTTTTAGATATACAAAAATTAAGACTTGTTATATTATTTTTTCAACTTCTCAATGGTATATACTATTATTTCTTTTTTGAGATAAATCTGCGTTGCTTTTAATAAATAACGAGATAAAAAATAATACAATTATAGCAATTATATTAAAAAAATAGGTTAAAAGGTAAATTTAGCCCCTGCAAAATTTGTGATTTTGTCTTTATTCCCTAAATTAATTTTTCTTAATAGTGTCTCTGAAACATTTTTAATTGTAGTATGTGACTCCTTCCATTAACTGCCTTTGCCAAGTGATGAGGTGGAGCCTAGTCACATGTAAGTGAGTGCATATGTGACATATGACTCATGATTTTAAATGTCTTGTAGGATTGAGTTTCTGATTAAGGGGCCTAATGCTATGAAACAATTTTCTAAAGGGCCGAATGCTATGAAACAACTTTCTAAAGAGCTTATTGTTATATTCACAGTGACTAAACCATAACCCTAAACATAACAACACAATCTCTTTAACCCCTTAAATCCTTCATTGCAACCAACACCAAGATGAGGAAGACAATAGCCCACGATATATTACACACAGCACCACGAATACCACTCCCATTCCTATCATTCTTCTTCTTGTGCCTTCTCTCTTCTCTTGCTCACGACAACCATGGGAGCTTGAGGGGAGCTTCAATTTCTTGAAATTGTTAAAGGTAAGGTTGAACCAAACTTAGATTTGTGTAGATTATGAACCCCCACACTCAATTCTTGCAGTTTCTTGAACTTTGAAGCAATTTCGAAGCTTAGGGTTGGTTACAGTGAAGGATTTAAGGGTTTGAAAAGATGGTTACTTTGAAGCAATTTCGGAGCTTAGGCCCTTTAAAAAGTTATTTCATAGCATTAGGCCCTTTACAAAATTGTTTCGTAGCATTAGGTCCTTAGTCAGAAACTCAGTCCTACAAGGCATTTAAAATCATGAGTCACATGACACACATGCACTCATTGACATGTGACTAGGCTCCACATCATCACTTGGCAAAGACAGTCAACGGAAAGGGTCACATACTACAATTAAAAATGTTTCAGGAACACAATACTAAAAAAATTAATTATAGGGTAAAGGCAAAATCATAAATTTTTCAGGGGCTAAATTTACCCTTTAGCCAAAAAAAATATATAAAAAACAAACAAACAAAAGTAAAACATTCTCTTTTTTTGGTAAAAATAAAACATTCTTTTAAAAGTGAACAATTACAAGTGGAGAGAAATAAGTTGATGTAAACTTACTAAACTATTAAATCCTATTTTGTGTTTGATCACTTATCAGCCTAAATTTCATTAATAATAAGTAAAGTTCATTTAATCTATTGAGAGTAAGAATAATGAAATATACACGACGCCGATCAATTCATTAACATTTTTTACTTTCTCGGCAATAAGAAGGTTGAGAAGTAACAATAAAAATCGGTCAAAAGCTTTGTTAATGATTGATATATATATATATATATATATATATATATATATATATATATATATATATATATATATATATATATATATATATATATACCGAAGTTGAATCCTTCCTGTTAATGTTGGCAATGCAGTCACGTATGAAAGGGGTGGTTTAGATTTGAAAATAATTTTGGTTTTTATGTTTTATTTTTTAATTTTATTTATAAAATTATTATTTTATTTTTTATTTTTTATTTCTAAAATTTTATTAAAAAACAAAAATAAAAATTTAATATTTTCTATATAAAATTTTAAAAAACCAAAATTATAATTTTATAATTAAAACTAAAAAATAAAAAATAAAAACTAAAAACAACAAACGTTTTGAAATCGAGCCTATGACTAAACTTTTGATTATAAAAAAAAAAAAAAAGGGTTGATGAGTTTGTGATAAAAGAAATTCGTATGGTTCACGTGCACATCAAATTTCGTGCAAGGTGCGGATAAGGATCCCCGTAAGAGAGGGAATATTCTTACTTACAAGCACAGTGTCCTCAAGTCCACTTTGTCTTCATCTACTTTTTCATAAAGTTAGATCATAGCCACATCTCATAATAATGGTGGGCCCTCTCTTAAACTTATACTATTGAATTTGTAGTCGTAATTTGTACGATACAGATACAATTTCAAGTTTTGCAACTTATTTAAACCAAAATGATTGGGCTAACAATTATGATTCATTTGATAACAATCAATCATTAACTACCGCAATTTGATTCTTGTTAACATTAAACTATCATTTTCATCTGTCTCCTCGCAATTCATTATATGTTCCCACTATTAAAAGGCGAACATAAACAAATAAAATAAAGAATTTAATTTTGATAATCCAAGGAAAAAAATTTATACAGTAAAAATATAACTTTTAATATAGATATCAGAAAAGATAATTAACCCATAATTGGGTGACTGTGTAAAGAAAACTTATACTGGTTAATACATTTTAAATATAATTTTAAAAAAATCATGAAGAAATTTCCCAAATAGAAACAAGTATCTAACAAACGGGAAAAGTAACTTACATAACTAGAAAGAAAGATAACAACATGAACGTTTTTCTTTTTTCCTTTGTCTAGACTGTCATGTTCTTTTGACATTTCTACATACATTCATGAATGAAAAAGAATGAACAAAATCAAAGTACAGCATAAGTTCCTGTTAGAACAATCCTTATTGCATCAAATCATTTACAAATGCCAACCTGCATGCTATTAATGGCCGGTAAAGAATTTGGTGTAAGAATATTACATGAAATTGAATCAAAATGTACAAGTTTGTCTTCCACTTTTTCCTGTCAACAACACAAGTCCTTTTCTTTCTACAACATCATCACATGTGATTGGGACACCTTAACACACACAGGGTCTTTCAGCTGAGGTTTCTGAGATCTTCAAGGCTCCAGGTCCAGCTTGATGCTTGCCATGTTGCTTGGTTTGGTGCTGAGACCAGAGAGCATGAGCAGCTAAAACCCTGTCCAAGAGCTCTTGAGGTACTGGCTCTCCTCTCCTTTGTTGAGGGGAGATTGTTGCAGTGTGCACCAATGTTTTCCATTTATCCTGAACACATCAAGTTGCAATTCAGCAATGCTAGTAGCATAAAATAGATCAGATTAAATCAGTGCATTTGTATATTATAATGGAATTGCAACCAAAAGTTTCATTATCTCGAGAAAATAAGTATAATATTTAGCACAATGTTCTAGCTGTCTGTCGCCCATACTTAAACCATTAGTGATAACTACAAAGCAAAAATGGGCTAAATAAATTAATCATATTATCCTAAGTACCAGTTGAGAATCTCTCTAGGATCAAACAGGAACATCATAATAACAAATATAATCAAAAGGGAAATACCAAGTTAACCATATCAATACGTAACTCAAATGCCTTTTTCATGTGTTATATTTGTAGTAGTTAAACCATGTAAAGTTCACAAGTAAAAGCAAAGGGCACTTTGTGCCTTGAGAAGGAAGGAAAGAAATGATGTACCTTTAAGTCTACATAAGTCCTATGGTCTGCATTTTCAAAAGCTCTCAACTTAACATCACGCCACCTGTAAAGTGTAAAGTGTAAACATTATCAGCAGGCCAGTTTTGCTGGGTATCTGCAAGTAAAGCTGATATTATTGATAACACCATACCTTCCAGTTCCAAGTTCCTCAACTGCATGAACGAGTGCTTCTACCTCAGACACAGAGAATGGCCTCCTGGTTCGACGCTGTACAAACTCAGCACGCTTGCTTTTCTGACTAACGGGAACCACAGCTAATGCTTCGGCACTAGCTGGAACAGCAACTAGTGCTCTGGAATCTGGAGTTACTTTGTCAACTATAGTGTCAGTGGGTGAAGAAATAGACTCATGGTTACTTTCAATTAGGTTGCCTGGATTTGTTAGCAAGGATGTGTCCCGCAAGGTATCAGTCATCCCTGAATCTAAGACAGGAGTTTCTGGTACCCTAAAAAAATCAAATATTCATATAAGTTTTAATGTCAAAATAAAAAAGTCAACTAATTAGAACTAAATGAAAAGCAAATTTCAATTACAATGAACAATTTGGCCATTTTCCCTTCATGAATAAGCTATGGTGATTAACAGAAACCAAGTTATCCAGTTTGGCTCACCTGGTAGGTTCGGATGTTTCACATTGAGAAGAAGGATCAGCAACACAAAGGGTTGGAGAAGCTTGCAGAGATACAGGCTCCAACATGAAGCTGAGGTTATCCAAATTTTCTTTGCAAGATATTCCGCTCTGCACAAGTGTCCTACTTTCATCTCTAACTTTTTTACCCTGAAGAAGAACACCAACATGCACACCACTTCCAAGTATAGCCATCACTGCTTCCATGACTGTCCTCTACAGAAATTTGTAAAACGCAAAGGTTAATTTTAACCAATAGGAAAAGAAAGACAGTAAATGCATTGATGAATGACAACAGAAAATACCTTTAGTGAACCAACAGTTGCAGTTTCCGGAACTTCAACATAAAGCTCTGGTATCCTTACTGATTTAATGCTAAGCTTTACTGTTCACAAGGTACACAGCACACAGGTTACTATTGAGTGTACTGAATAATCAAGATAAGCAAAATGAAGGAATATCAGAGAATCAATTACCATGAGGATCCTTTGGTATATGGAGTTTTGCAGAAGAGCTAGGTTTGTCTCCATCCATCCCTTTCTGAGGTGAGTTGGACACACTCTCACTGCTGAATCCTCCATCAGATGTCACCCCCGAAACACGGTCAAAGAATTTCCTCCTCTTAACAATGGAGTTGTGCTGGGATCTTTCAAAACCATAATAAGTCTTCCTCTTATGATAATGAGGTGCTCCTAGATCTGCAAATGCTGTTACTTTCAGTGAAAGACACAACAAACTAAAAGACATGGCTAGCATGAGATAATAAAGCATTTGGTAAAACACCATTCATAAGCCAGCTTACCAGATCTGGAAAGCTCACAGTCCTTCAATTTTGGAGCAACCTTCCAGTATTTTGAAGACATCCGGTTCCTGATTCTTCGGTGTGCAATGCGTCGTGGAGACCTATAAGCCTTTGACTTGGTGCAGACTTTCTCGCACCTTAAAAAGTTTTCGTCATCATCTCTAAATCCTAACTTAATACTACTCCCATGCTTGGGAAAGGAAGAACTGGGAAAAGATTTCCTATGAAATGTAGATTTCACATTACTTTTTGAGTCAATTAATGTAGGAGATACATACAAATCTAATTGGTCCTTCAAACCACATTTATCAGCCAAAGCTGATCCCTGAAAGCATGAACTGCCAACCTCCAGCTCATGTATAAATCCTTTCTTTATCTTTCCGTCACGAGACTCCCGAAAATTTTCAGGTGCTTCTAACCTATTAGTATAATTCCTGAATTTATTATCCCAATCAAAAGTTTCAGTCTTCACATTAGCTTCAACTTTTTCCCAAGTGTCAGAATTATCATAAACTGAAATGTGTCCGACTGAACAATCGGCCCTGGCATGCGGAAGAGGTTTCTGAGTACTGTTCTGTGAGGCTACCTCAGTCTTAAAAGTACTCTCTATGCTACTTCCCTGATGAATTTCCTCTGTTTTTAATGGTTTAACTTCATCCTGTCTATCTTGTTCGATTACGCCTTGGCTAAAGACAGGCTGATGATTCCCTTCAGATGCATTGCTGCACGCAGAACTTTCACTCTCCTGCAACAACTGGCCAGCCAAAGATGCTAGTAGTTCAAAAGCACAAGCTTGACCGTCTTCAGCTGCTTTCTTCAAATGACCCCTCCTCTGAACAATTATCAAACTTGGTCATAATCGAGTTCACAATACAAAACTGGAATGCATAAAACAATCCCCACTACTGCAGAAAGTACTTACTCTTGCAGATCTAGGACCTTTGGGTATAACTGGGATGCGAAAACCATTGAACCGATAATCTACCCTCTTCTTCAACACCATAGTTCAAACATATACAGCACATCAAATAACCAGAAGCATCAAATACACCAGTTCCTTGTTGTCACTGTCATAATATTGAAGAAAGACACATATAACAAGTTAATTTCACATTTTGCTACACATTGCAAATTAGGAAAGCAATGTCACACTACAAAGTTAACTGTGATAAGACAGTGGCAAGTATGTAGCTAAACAGTTGTTGGGTTATATAAGGAATGCAACCTGAACAATGAACAATCAACAATCTAAGCTTGAATAAAAAAGGACAATTTCTATTGAAATGGATTTATATAGGAGATAATTAAGACCATCGTGTATCATAAAGGCAAAAGGAGACTTCACAACATTAATTTGGCATGGAAAAACGGCCAAGATAAACATTAAAAATAACAAAATAAAGAAGAGCTTAGAAAAACCAAATCAGTCATAAAATCCATCTAACTGATCTACAATTTCAGCCCCACATAAATCCTAAGAAATAAATAAGGTCATTCAAAGTAACCGGTTTGACTCAAACCGGTTTGACTCAAGGATTCAATTTCATTGAATTGCACATAGCAATAAACAAACTACACATCCAAGAGAGAGAAAGCTGAATCCGCATCATGAGAGTTGCAGAACAGGAAATTGATCACATGAAAGCCGAATGCTAACATGGATTCAGATGAATTCCATGTAGCTCAAGAAAAAAATTCCAATTCAACGATCGATCCCAAGATGTCAGCAAATAAGAGAATCATACATAAATCCACGATCAAAACCAAAAAGAAACACACTCACACACACATGGAGAAGGATCACAAATTCAACACTTTTATATGTTACAATCACTTGCTGAGGTCGAATTGTACGAGATCAACACAAAACAACGGAATTCTAAGAACCTTGTAGCACTCTAAGCAAAATCAAAGAACCTGAACTCAACCCAAAACAAGCCCCCAACAGAAAAAAAAAATCAAACTTTTCATATTGAAATGGAAGAAGAACCAGTTGCATACAACAAACACAACCAAACTTCCACGATCGGATCTTCAATTCTCAAATCAACAACCCTATGTTTTTTTTTTTAGACAAAAACAGAATCTTTAGAAGTCAGAACAAAATTGCGTACAAGCTGCCACAATTCTGTTTTCTGCTTCTCCAAAATTCAACAAGAGCTATGACCAGGGAACAAACAATCTCCACGACACAGCCATGATGAGATCGCAGAGAAAATTTTCATTAGAAGAAAAACACAAAAAAAAAACCCGAATTCAAGACCTCTGACATGCAAGAAAACCTTCAAAACGAACTCACCTCTTGAAAAATCAACATTCGGGCCACGATCCGAGGAACCAGACTACGATCAAGTAACAAAGTTTCCGATGAAATTCATTTTCCGACAGCGAAGATAAGAGCACAACCTGCGTGCGAACCAAAAACCGCGGAATCTGTTTGGAGAATGCAAGAGATCTAAAGGGGAATTCAGGTACTGAAAACACCAAAGTCTTCAACTTTCTCTGTTTCTCTCTCTTTCAGGAACGTAAAAATTTCATTTTTCTTTTTCTTTTTCTTTTTTTCTCTTGTTTTGTGAGATGGAACAAAACTATAGATAGAAGAGTTTAAAAGGACCAAAACCCACCAATACCGTAAACAAAAACCACGCAACAGTGGCCTTAAACCCTTTATATCACAACATGGTTTTGACCACACAACCGGCTTAGCCAGTTAAAGGGTGTATGTTACCTCCTATATTCGGTCATCTTCCCCCACCAAAACCCCATTCTTAACCCCTCAACCAAACCCCTTTTGATTGTGCCACGTGTAAGCCCCACTCTTCCTTGGACAGGGATTAGAAAACATGCCGATTTGGCTTTTTCTATGAGTGTGTGTGTCCAATGTCCATTATTATTGTTTATCTTTTTCTCGTGGTCCATCTTTTATTTTCTTTTTCATGTGTTAATAAATTTGAGCTTGTGGGGGAGAATTCATGTTGGTTCAGTTTAGTAATTATAATCGTCTTATTTTCCTTTTTTGTTACTATTTTCCTTTTTGTTTTGCAGTTTCTAAGTACGAATTTTATGGGTTGGTGGTTTTAGAAAAATAAATATTAAATTAAGTCTTCTTTTGGTATGTGATACAATAATTTGGTGATGATATGTCATCATCCCAAATTTTTTTTGTTTTATTTGATAAAAAAACAAACTGCCTACTGACTCACTGATGATCTACTCCATTTTCAATCCACTGGAGTTTCTGATATTCATTTTATAGAAAATTAGAGTGATAACATAAATAACGAATAGTATTATTTTGGGTTGGGATTGGGGTGCCGCATTCATGCCTCCTTTAAAACAGATGATATTATAAATTTTAATTTAGGGATATGGATTTAAGTGATATATGTTTGATTATTTTAAATAAAATTTTAGATTTGAATTTTGTATATATTGTAAAAGTTAACTATATCATTATTATATGGATATTTTTCCTCAAACAGAATAATAGATTATCTAGAGGACATTTATGGTTTAAAAAAACATAATAAATAAGAATTTAGAAGAATTCCACTACAAAACTAGATTGGTTAATTATTATTTTTACGCTTGTAAGTTGCTCCTAGGTGATTAAGGTTGAAAGAATTAACTAAATTACCCAAATATGAGATTATGAGAAGCCCAATATGATAACTTCCAAAATTTTCATGAAAATTGAAGTTGAGAAAAGTACAAAATATACTCAGTAATGCTTAGTTTTTTAGTTAAAATACCTTTTCAGCCCTTCAAATGTCTAGGGTATAGGAAAAAGCCCCTATCAAATTTGACCTAGGATTTTGACCCTTATAAAAATTTAGGTTATGTGAAATCAAGGACGGTTGACTTTTTGCTGAGGTGGCCAATGCATGGCCCACTTTAATAGTGAAACGTGGACGCTGACCTGGCTAAACAGTTGTTTAAATACTTAATTAAGTGATTAGCCATGTGAATTATAATTAATGGATTAAATATTTTAAAAAAATAAGAAATGCTCTTTTACCAAAACGTGCGTTTTGATAAGTGTCTCTCCATTTCCTCTTCTTCCTGGCGCGACCGAGTGTCTCTGCAATTCCTTCTTCTTCCTAGTGTGTCTCTGCAACTCCGTCGTCTTCTTCTTTGAGTGCCTGGTGTGTCTCTGCAATTCCGTCGTCGTCTTCTTCCTGGTGTGCCTCTGTAATTCCATCGTCTTCTCGAAGAGTGTCAGTGTGGTGCGTGCATGTTCGAAACTCTCTGTGGGTGTTTCGAGTTTTCAGGTTGGACATCAACAAGCAAGAAGACAACGTGGGTGTTTCAAGTTTTCAGGTACGTTTTCTGAAGTTTTGTGTCAAAGTAAAATTATTTATTTGTTGTGTGTTTAGAGGGGGGTTCGGTTCAGGGATGTGGAAGGAGCACATGTTGTTAGTTTGTTGGGGTTTAGGGCTGGACCATACTGCTTTCACTTATTGTTCTTACTGTGTAGCTTATGTCATTGTTGTTTAGGTATGAGTTTTACGGTTGTGATACACCATAAGGGCAAATTTCAAGAGGGTCCACCATGTACTTACATTGATAAGGAAATACATGCCATTCACAACATAGATATTGATAGATGGTCTTTTTTTGAGGCACGGTCATTGGTTGAAGACCTTGGGTATAAGGGGGAATTTAAGTTATGGTGGAAAAAAACAGGAGAAATGGACTACAAGAGTGTAACATGGGATTCACATGCATTAGAAATGGGTGAGTTTGCAGTTAATAATAATTGTGAGGTTGACCTTTTTGTTGAGCACTGTGTGGAAGAGGCTGAGGTGGTGGTGGATTTGGCTGAGGCAGAAGAGGTAGCTGTCCAAGAAGGTGTGGCCCAAACAGAGCAGACCCATGAAAGCCAATTTTCCCAACAAGCCCAACAAACCCAACAAGAATTAAGAAGTAGGGGAACAAAGTCTCTGCCTGGTCACAGCCCTTATGTGAGTCCCACAAAAGTTGTGACAAGAAAAAAACTGTATAGTAGTCAACTTCAGAGATTGAGAAGTGTAGGGTCTAGCAAAGGATCAAGTGAGGGCCCAAGTGGTGTAACAAGTGAGGGGCTGTCTGGTGTGGCAAATGAAGGGCCTTCTGGTCTAAAAAGTAAGAGGCCAAGTGAAGTCCCAATAGAAAACTTTGTATGCAGTCTGAATACTGAACAATTTGATGTTCCAGAGGTAGAAGATGTAACTGAACCTGGGCCAAGACCCGAAGATAGTTCAGGGGCTGATAGTGAAGGTTCACAATTTGATATTCCAGAGGTTGATGTAACTGAACCTGGGCCAAGACCCAAAGATAGTTCAGGGGCTGACAGTGAAGGTTCACAATTTGGAAATTATAAGAGGGATGAAAGGGATAAGAACAGGACATGTTTCAGGGCTGAGGATCTACATGGTTTAGGGGGTGATGATTATGGAGACATAGATGATACCTATAATACTGATGAAATGCATACTGATATGGATACTGATGAGGAGTGTGACATAGGGCAAACTGAGGCATTTGATGAAGAGAGAATGGGGGAGAAGTATGAACTAAAAATGGGTATGGAGTTTCAATCCATGGTTCAGTTCAGACAGGCAATCAAGGAATACAATCTGTATAAGGGGAGGCAAGGGGAGTTTGTGAAGAATGAGCCTGAACGATGTCGTATGAAGTGTGCAAATAAAGATTGTGGATGGCAGGCTTTTGGGAGTAAAGTTGGCAGGACAAATGTCATATTGTTGAAGAGATTAGGGCCTGAGCATACCTGTCCTAGAGTGTTTGACAACAAGAATCAGAATTCAAAATGGGTTGCCAAAATACTTTTAAAGCATTTGAGGGTAAATCCGAAGATGTCTGTGGTTCAAATCATTGAACTTATCAGGGCTCAGTATGTTGTGCAATTAACCTATTGGAGTGCATACAATGGGAAGAGGATTGCACTTGAGGTGTTGGAGGGTGAGGCTGGTAGGCAATATAGCTTGTTGTGGAGTTACAGTGCAGAGTTACAGAGGGTTGATCAAGGCAACAAATGCAAACTGCAGTTGGACAACCCATCAGGAGGTCTGCAGCCACGTTTTGGGTCATTCTACATGTGCTTAGGGGCATGCAAGCAGGGGTTTTTGAATGGATGTAGGCCCTTTATTGGGGTTGATGGCTGCCATTTGAAGACCAAGTTTGGTGGCCAGCTTTTGACAGCAGTTGGTAGGGATGGGAATGATCAGTACTTTCCATTGGCAGTGGCTGTAGTGGAAGTTGAGAATAAGCATAGCTGGAAGTGGTTCTTGAGTCTATTATTTGAAGACATAGGTGAGGTCAGAGATAGGCAGTTGGTCTTCATCTCTGACCAGCAGAAGGTAGTATACTAAACCATGTTGTCAATGTACATTGTAGTTCATTGTTTATAGTTGGTTGTTGCAGGTTTGTTTATTTTGACTTGATTTTTTTTTCCAGGGTTTGGTGCAGGTTTTTGAGGAATTATTAGATGGAGTGGAGCACAGGTTTTGTGTAAGACACTTATACACAAACCTTAAGAAGAGATTTGGTGGAGGTGCCTTATTGAAGCATCTTATGCTAGGTGCAAGCAAAGCTACATATGTCCAAGGTTAGGAGACCAAGATGCAGGCCATCAGGGAGCTGGATCATGGGGCATATGAGTGGCTGATGGCTATTCCTACAAAGCATTGGTGTAAGCATTGCTATTTGAACTGAAGCACACTCAGTCTGAGCATATGTTTATAGTTGACTTGAGTGAGAGAGTGTGCAGCTGCAAATGGTGGATGTTAAATGGCATACCATGTAGGCATGCCATATCTGCTATGAAGTACAAGGGTGACAATCCAGAAGCCTATGTCTCTCACTGGTACTCCAAGACAACATATGTGCAGGCTTATGCAGGTATTATCCAGCCTATCAATGGGCAGCCTATGTGGCCTAAGGTTGATGCACCTGAAGTTCTTCCTCCATCTTATAAGAGGCGTCCTGGGAGACCAAAAAAATTGAGAAGAAGAAACCCATATGAAGATGACAACACAACAAGGCGTCCAAGATTTCCAGGCCAGTACCATTGTGCAAACTGTGATGGTGTTGGTCATAATAAAACCACATGTCCTAATCCACCTTCTACCAAGGTAAGAGTGCTTAATTTTGGTGTTCATTCATTAGTATTTTGGTGTTCATCCATCACTATCTTATTATTTTATGTAATCTTCTTCAGACTGTAACTACACCAAACCCACCACATACTGATACTAATATGGGTGCTGAGACTAATATGGGTGCTGAGTCTGCCACGACATCAACCTCAACCAGAGGAACAGATAAGGGAAGAGGAAGAGGAACACAGGGAAGAGGAAGAGGAAGGGGCAGGGGCAGGAGCAGGGGCAGGGGCAGGGTCACAACAATAGACCCCAATACATTCCCTGGAACCCAACAAAGCCACAACAACTGAAGAACATTTTAATTTTCATTCCGTTCTGTTTTAGATACCCAGGATATTTTACTTCCCCTTTAATGACTGTAATTATGTAAATATGTGACAAGTTAATCTATGCACCAGTTTTATTTAAATTTGTACCTGTTTTGAGCACTTATTTGCATTGGGATCAACTAGTTAATTAACTCCATCAACAATTCAATAAAGTAAAACACTTAATGACTCAAGAAAAAAGCAAATGCTTGCCAAAATAACAACCATCTCATTAGGGATTACATTCATTACAAAACCAACTCCTCAACCCTCAATCTTAAAAACCTAAAAAGGGGCTAAATCCCAAACCCTAAACATGTACACACTCCTAAACAAATCACACAGCAAATAGAGGTGTTTTCTGTACCCTATTGAATACAAAAACCCTTTTCCAATAACCCACAACACACGTTTCAACCTCAGAATCTCATTTCTCCTTAATGTTTTCTTGCTAAATATGTCATTGTCATGCTCAGGGTAATGGCCCAGGAAACAGTGAGCAGTGTCAACAACATTGAAGTTTTCCTCTTTTCAGCCACCAACTTGCATTTTAGTTTTGCATACTTCTTTTCAAACTCCTCGCGCATCTTATCCAGCTCCACCTTGCAGGTACACCCATCATTCCCATCAATGTTACCAGTGGAAGCAGTAGGAGCCCATTTGAAAAAACCACAATCCTCTTTGCTCTGACACAATAAAAAAAACGTTTTAAAAAAACCCAACAACGTAAATAATGACATTCCTCCACTTACCAAGAAAAATGGACACCTCCAGAAGGCCCGTCCATTGTTCTTCTTCGTTTTTGATATGAGGAGGACAGGGTTCTTTCCACACTTGCACTTTACGTGTTCAACCTCCATTGATGAGGAAGACCCCGTGGAAATGTTAGAGCTTGCCATCGATTTTAGGTTGAAGACGAGGAGAATGCAGAGTCACTCGGTCGCGCCAGGAAGAAGAAGAACTGGGAAAATGAAGAAATGGGAGAGACACTTATCAAAACGCACGTTTTGGCAAAAGAGCATTTCTTATTTTTTTAAAATATTTAATCCATTAATTATAATTCACATGGCTAATCACTTAATTAAGTATTTAAACAACTGTTTAGCCAGGTCAGCGTCCACGTTTCACTATTAAAGTGGGCCATGCATTGGCCACCTCAGCAAAAAGTCAACCGTCCTTGATTTCACATAACCTAAATTTTTATAAGGGTCAAAATCCTAGGTCAAATTTGATAGGGGCTTTTTCCTATACCCTAGACATTTGAAGGGCTAAAAAGGTATTTTAAACTAGTTTTTTTTTAGGTAAAAATTTCATTAGATCCAATGCTGCTTAAATGGTTAAAATAATAAGTTAAAATGGTTGTGGAATTTTTTACCTAACCTTAATATTTAAATGATTACATTTTCCGATGCAAATCTAAATGGTACTTGAAACGCGAACATTTTAAATTAATTTCCGCATTTTGTCAGCATGTATCTTTATGTATGATTAGGAATGGCAAAAAAACCCGTACCCGTGGATATCCATGGATATTACCCGTGATGGGGCGGATATGGGTAGCCAAATGGGTATCCGCGGGTAGATTAAACGGGTATTTTAAAAACCCGTTAATAAATGGGGCGGGTAGCGGTATAGGGGTACCCGTACCCGCGGGTACCCGTACCCGCGGGTATCCGTTAGATGTGAAATTATATTTATACCCTTACATATATATATACCTTTAAAGTATCAAATGATTTGTATAAAATGATGTGAATGATTTAATAAAAGCTGGAATAACTCAGTTGGAACTTTGTTCATTCTTTTTGTTTGATTTTTGGTTTAAAAAATAATTACCTTATGATTTTGTTTTATTTTTCTGGTTCTAATTCTTACTTAATTCCTATTTGATTTTTGTAGAATGTCCTCTCATTAATTGTTCTTATATTGCCTTTTGTGTGACAATGTGACATTTGACAATTTGCATATTAAGATTTGGACACTTGAAAATACATAAAATATTTTATATCATGATTATCCGCGGGTATGGATACCCATAATATCCGCGGGTACCCATCAAACCCGCTTAAATCCGTTTAGGCGGGTACCCGGCGGGTAATGGGGCGGGCACGGGTATGGATTGCCCATCACGGGGCGGGTAGCGGGTAAACACTATCCGTGCCCGCCCCGCCCCGTTGCCATGCCTATGTATGATATGCTAGGCTGCGAAATATATAATTTAAATAAAAATTATTTTAATTAGTATTTTAAATTTTAAAAGTAATATTCACCAGAAAGTGCGTAAATTAAATTGTAGTAATAAAAATGCAATTTTGCTAAAATTTGAAAATAAAAATAATTATTATAATTCAAGTTAACTTGAATTCAGATAAGATATGAACATAATTTTCAAAATAAAAATCAGTAGTATTTCATTTATATATGAATAAGGTGAGTATCACATTTTATTCTCATCCATAAATATCTTAAAGATACATCTGAAAAAACGCTAAATTATTAATGAAATTGTTATAATAATTTCTTAAAATTAGTTAACAATGTCAAAATTTATAAAAACTGGTCTCGCTTTTGATTTTTTTTTCTTTTAAGCCGAAACGTATTTAGATACATTTTGTTTGGGTAACATGGAGGGGTCAAGGCCCCAGAAAAACAAAGCTAAATTAGACGAGGGGGTTTATGACATTTAATATGTTCAGTTCTGAAAATTCACTTTAATTATGTAAAGATTTCAGCGTAATCTTCTTTTTACATTAAAGCAAAAAGAATGAACACCGTTTATATCTTTGATTTCTTTTTATATTTTTGGAGGGGAGTTGTGTCTTTCAATTTACCTGCTGGTTTTGGGAATCAAATGATGAATAACCTAGCGATTTAAAGAGCATTGTAATTTTAAAAAAATGGTAACATACATTGTAATTAAAATTTAAGACCATTAATCGTTGCTCTTAAAAAAAAATAATTTGTCAATTTTCCGCAAGTTGATGATGTTGACAATACACTTTAAAAAGAAATGCTGTAATTAGAACTGAAAAAATGAATGGTTAGAAAATTGAGTAGTTCATGTGGTGGAAATAAAAAACGAGGGGCTACGTCAAAAATAAATAAAAAAAGAAAAGAAAAAACGAGGGGCGAAAAGTAGTGGACAGTTTTAACCATACCATAATAAATACAGATAAACAGTTTCGTGTCAAAGTGTGTTCGCAGTTATTAACATTTTTTTTTGTTTCATCACTTTATCAGTTTATCTTATCTGTGCTGTGACTCATTGACACCACTTTCTTCGCCAAAAGGGTTACGGGTCCCACTGTCCCTTATTATTCGAAACGTGTCAATTCCTCAATTACCTTTCGGGTCAAACTTAATAACCTCTTTCGGATTCGGGTCCTTCTAGTCATTATTCTCATGTGCCATTTAATTATTCCTGGTTGAATCTAATGATAAATATACAAATTAATAAGGATTTGAGAGAGATAAATATATTTATTAACAAGTGTTTATTTTATAATTAATTATAATTAATGATCTTAGACTATATGATATTTTTTGTGTTTCTTATTTTTTCCTTTTGTATTATTTTTTGAATAATTTATTTGATTAGTTGGGTAAGATTATCTTTTATTTGATATGAAAAGAAATAATAACATCATATTATTATATTATTACAAAATTGAAAATTACAACCAAGTTAGTTCTAATTAGTTAGAAGAGTTTGTTTCTTGTTTGTTAGTGGGTTATTTCTCTAACTAAATTAGTTAGTTTGTTGGCTAGTTTATTACCTCTTAAGTCCTATTTAGTCTTTGCATCCTTGTGTATTTGCAAGTAGAATCAAAAAAACAAAAATAATTCTCTTTCTGTTCAAGATCTTTTAGCATTGAACCATTAGTTCTCTTAGCTTTACATGGTATATTGTCTTGTCGTTCCAACCATGGCTTCTGTTGTAAATCCTTCCCTTCCACACATATTTTCTTCTGCAATCTCCTACAAACTTTCAGAAGAGAATTTTTTGACATGGATGCAACATGCAGAATCCATAATTAGAGGGTTTCAGTTAAAGAAACACACTGATGGAGCTGAGATGGCCCCTAAGAAATTCCTTGATCACTAGTAAAAAAGAGGTTTTAAGCACGGTTCTTTTGGACCTTTATGCACGGTTCCAGAACCGTGCTTGTTGCCAGCGTGCTTGTAGGTAGAGACCTTTAAGGACGGTTTTGAACCGTCTTCATAAATCACTTTAAACACGATTCTTTTGAACCGTGTTCGTAACCATCCACCTTCTCCCTGGTTCTCAACTTCCGAGGAACCATTACTATTATTGTTCATTTGTTTCCCAACGTTTATGTCAATGTTCGCACAAACATAATCCTCATTCTCTTCCCAGTCCAAAGTCATGGTGGTCCTAAGAGGAGACATGGATCTGGTTCTTCTCTGAACAGGTTAACCGTGACAGGTTCCTCTTCGTATTCTTCCTCCTTTTCTTTTCCTTCCAGATCCAACAAGGGGCGAGAACCTGAGGGCGTTCGAGGTGGGTGGAGATAAAGAGAATACCTTCAATGTAGAGAGAAGAACCATGGTAAGGAGAAAAGGAGAAGAAAAGGAAAATATGTTATATGAAATAAATGGAAGAAAATAAGAAGAAGAGCACGAACCAATGGAAGAAAAGGAGAAGAAGGACACGAAGCAATGAGGTGTTGAGGGAGGAGAGAAGGACGGAACTTCACTATTGTGAGGGAGGGAAGATTGGTGAGGGGTGGAAGATGAAATGGAGAAGATGGGTCTCGTGAATCGTGAAGGAGGGAAGACAAAAAGGTTCGGAGGGAAAATGAAAGAGGAGCAGTGTGAAAATGGCACTCTCATTCGGTCAAATTTTTTAAAAAACATAACCTTTAAGCACGGTTCCCCAAAGAACCGTGTTCGTAAGTTGACCTTTTAAGCACGGTTTATTTTTAACCGTCTTCGTATATGTGAAATTAAAAAAATTTTAAAAAAATTATGATACTCTTTAAGCACGGTTTATTTTTAACCGTCTTCGTATATACGGAATTAAAAAATTTTAAAAAAATTATGATACTCTTTAAGCACGGTTCCTTTCGAACCGTGTTCGTATATATCTTTTAAGCACGGTTTATTTTTAACCGTCTTCGTATATGCGGAATTAAAAAATTTTAAAAAAATTATGATACTCTTTAAGCACGGTTCCTTTCGAACCGTGTTCGTATATACCTTTTAAGCACGGTCTATTTTTAACCGTCTTCGTATATGCGGAATTAAAAAATTTTAAAAAAATTATGATACTCTTTAAGCACGGTTCCTTTCGAACCGTGTTCGTATATACCTTTTAAGCACGGTTTATTTTTAACCGTCTTCGTATATGCGTTCTAAAATTTTTTAATTTTCCTGGTATTTACAAAGCTGCCACCGCGTCGTTTTTAAGCACGGTTTTGAGATAACCGTGTTCGTATCCCATGCTTATAGCTCTTTTTTGTACTAGTGGATGAAGATGCAACATCCAAAGGAGAAATAAATTCTAACTATGAAAATTTTGAGCAACAAGATAACTTGCTCAAATCTTGGCTCCTAGAATCCATGGATTTTTCCTTCAAGATTCGAATGGTGGGGTGTGAATGGTCTCACCAAATCTAGAGCACCTTGAAGACATATTTTGCCTCTTAAACTAAAGCAAGAATCAACCAATTGAAAGTCCAGTTACGAAATATCAAGAAAACAGGTTCCATAGGTGAATATCTTGTGCAAATCAAGAAAATAGTGGAAACCTTGGCTACCATTGGTTCGTCCATTTCACTAGAAGATCATATTGATGCCATTTTTTATGGCTTGTTGGAAGAATATGATGACTATCACTTCATGCATGACTCGAGGTGACTTATATTCTGCAAATCAGATTAAGGCACTTCTCATGCATCAAGAAGAAAGACTTGAACACCACAAACAAAGGGAATCAATCCATCTTTAAGCTAGCATTGCCCAAAATCAAAATAAGAAGATCACTTAAAGGACAAATCGTGGTCATGGATCAGGTGGAGGACAGGCTCGGGGGAAAATCAGAGGTGGTGGAAGAACTTCAAATTTCCAGCCTAATGCTACTACAAGTTATGGAAATAGGATTTAGTGTCAAATTTATAGGAAATTAAGCCATTTTGGTTATCATTACTGGTTTAGGTATAACGACTAGATGATAGAACCAACCATCAACAACACTACTTATCCCACTCATCCTACCACTTTAGATCCACCTGTCTCAGCTATGATTATTGCCTCCAACAACACACAACAGATTGATGACTACTGGTACCCTGACACAGCAGCAACAAATCGCCTGACCAATGATCCTAGCAATCTTATGATAATAAATGACTACAATGGCTCAGATAGAGTTCATGTAGGAAATGGTAATACCTTAAAAATTATGCATACAAATTTATCGCATTTTACTTCATCTAACATTGATCAGGTTTTTACTTTAAAAAACCTTTTACATGTTCCTCATATCACTAAGAACCTGATTAGTGTGTATCATAATATACAAGGGATAATCTAGTCTATTTTGAATTTTTCCCTGACTTGTGCAATGTCAAATCTCAGGTTACCAAGAAGCTTCTTCATCAAGGCAGGCTTAAGGATGATTTTTATGTGTTTAATAATCTACATATGAAGCCTATCTCCTATACAAATCAAATAAATACAAATAATTCTAGTGTAAATCAGTCTAGCTTAGCCATGTGGCATAATAGATTAGCTCATGCTTCCCCATAAAATTGTAACTCATGTAATGAAACAATGTAGCATTCCTGTTTCTAAATTTAATAAAAATATTTTGTGTGAATCTTGTTGCATTGGAAAATCTCATAATCTCCTTCTTCACTTCTTTGATTCTCAGTTTGCCACTCTATTACAACTTATTCATTCTGATATCTAGGGCCCATCTCCCTATCCATCCAAAGAAGGCTATAGATACTACATTATTTTCTTGGATGCATATACTTAATTTGCCTGGTTGTATTTTCTACATAACAAATCATAGGCATTCAAAAGCTTCATTCAATTCAAGGCAATGATAGAGTTACAATTTGACTGCAAGATAAAGGCTATCCAAATTGATGTAGGAAAAGAATATCTTAGCTTCAAGAATTATTTAACAGAATGTGGCACCATTCACAAGCTTTCTTGTGCCTACACTCATGAGCAAAATAGATCTGCAGAGAGGAAACACGGGCACATCATAGAAATTGGCCTCACTCTTCTAGCACAATCTCAACTTCCAATGGAATTCTCGCCAGAAGCTTTCTCAACTACAATGTTTACCATAAACAGGATCCCTTCACCAAATACAAATCATCAATCACCATATGAAAGGCTTTTTCAATTGACTTCTAATTACAACATTTTGAGATCTTTTGGATGCCTTTGTTTCCCTCATCTTCGACCTTAAAACAAATACAAACTCCATCCTAGATCTCAACCTTGCATCTTTAAAGGTTACTCAACTCCTCACAAAGGCTACAAATGCCTTGCATCTTCAGGAAAGATTTACATTATTCGCCATGTTGTGTTTGATGAATCTCAATATCCCCTCAAAACTAATCCCAAGTTTCTTTCCTCATCACTAAATCTCTCAAACTTACCTCCCTCATTACCCCCCATAATTCCTTTTCAACTTGCCTCACTACAGCCCCAAAATCAATCACCTACTCAACCAACATTACCTATTATTCCTACAAAAACATCTACTCAAACTCAACCAACATTACCTATTATTCCTATAGAAGTATCCATTCAGCCAGCTGCCTAACCCACTGAGCCTAATACTTCACCTACTACGTCCCTTCCCTACAACAAAACATTCATCCCATGTGCACAAGATCAAAGGTAGGAATTTTTAAACCAAAAGCCTATACTTCCCTCATTGAACCTACCAATTATGAAGAAGCTTTGGCCATCCTTGCCTGGAACAAAGTAATGCTTGATGAATATCAGTTGTAAGTGGCTATTCAAAAATAAATTCAAGCCTGATGGAAGTATTCTGAAGCATAAGGCTAGACTAGTAGCCAGAGGTTTCACTCAACAAGAAGGCCTAGATTATATTGAAACTTTTAGTCCTATCATTAAACTTGTAACAATCAACATTATTCTTTCAGCAGCTATCTCTAAGAACTGGCCAATCCAACAGATAGACATTGATAATGCTTTTCTACATGGAGACCTCCAAGAAAAAATTTACATGAAGCAACCACCAGGCTTTCACAAAGGTCCTCACAATACTATATATAAACTTAAAAAGGTAATCTATGGGCTGAAGCAATCACCAAGGGCATGGTTTCATAAGCTTTCTCAGGTTCTGTAGCCTCTTGGCTTCCAGCCCACTAAAAGTGATCATTCTTTGTTTGTCATTCACACAAATTCCCTAACCATCTACATACTTATGTATGTTAATGATATCCTTGTTACCAACAATTCTCAGCTTACCATTAACTCACTCATTGCAAAACTATCTTTACAATTCCCTTTTAAATATCTTGGCAAGCTCCATCATTTTCTAGGCATCCAAGTGGAGAAAGATCTCTCGGGTAAAGTTCACCTCACTCAATCCAAATATGTTTGATCTTCTTCACAAGTTCCAAATGTAGGAGTCTAAATCTATTAAAACACCAATGGCCCCCTCAACAAAATTGATTGATGATGGTGCATAAACTACTTCAAATCCTACCCTATATAGGTCTGCTGTTGGAGCCCTTTAGTATGTAACATTAACTAGACCAGACATGGCCTTTACAGTAAATAAATTATGTCAATTTATGCGTAATCCCCTAGAAATTCATTGGAAGGCTGTGAAAATATTATTAGGTATCTTAAAGGCACCCTACACTATTGTCTCTACTTCAAGCAGTCATCAACTATGGACATTTCTATATACTGTGATAGTGACTAGGTAGGGGATCTATCCGATATGAAGATTACTACTGGATACTGCGTTTACTTGGGCTCTAAGATTGTCTCTTGGATGGCTAAGAAGTAGTTAGTGGTGAGCAGGTCCAGCACTGAAGTAGAATTTCGTAGCTTGACTTCAGTTATTATAGATATCATGTATATTCAATTCTTGTTGTCTGAACTCCATCTCAATAGTCTAAGGACCCTTCTGATTTGGTGTGATAACCAAGTAGTCGTTCTTTTTTCTGTCAATCTTATCCTTCACTCAAAAACTAAACATTTTGAGTTATATTTATGGTTTGTTAGAGAAAATGTAGCAAAGGGTCAAGTTTTTATAAAGCATTTGCCCTTAAAATTTCAAGTTACAGACTTGCTTACCATAATTCTCTTTCTGTTACAAGATCTTTTAGCATTTAACCATTGGTTCTCTTAGCTTTACATGGCTTATGTTAATTCTAAGCATGTAATTAACCCTTTCTTTCTCTTTTGAAAATATCAAGTTTTTGTGATGCTCATAAATTGAAAAGATTGGAGCATTAGTAAAAGTCATTCCTCATCCTACTAGTCAACTCATTAAAATGTTTTATATTTAGTAGGCTTGATCTTGCAACACATGGGAGATGATGAAGGAACCTCGCTGTTAGTCCTCAAATTTACAATAAATTCCTTAATAAAAATTTTGTGAAAATAATAAAAATTTGTTTAAATTGTTAGAAATTTAGGTTTTAAATTCAATAAATGGATGTTGTTGGAAATAATCTGCCCTTGATCAATTTTATCTAGTTTTACAATGAAAAAGTAAAGAATTTAAAGAGAAATATTGAAGAACTAAAGAGCTGATGCGTAGCATCAACCCCACGCGTAGCGTGGGGATTTCTGATGCTGATGCTACGCGTCATGCCCACGCGTAGCGTCAGAAGCTACGTGGACTCCACTTCTATATGGCCAAGCACTCAGCCTTTGACCCATTATGGCCTCTCCACTTTGCACAAATGGACACACCAAATTGGGGGACAAGGACAAATGGCAAGGCATGATTGATTAAATAATTCCATAGTGGCCACTTCGAGCTGTTTAATGGGAGCTGACTCAGGGACCTGACAAATAGGGCCATTTTCCATAGTTCCAATCATTCCATCATTTTCCATTCCTCTCTTTTTTTCTCTTATACACTTGTATTTGAGTGTTTCTTTTGTGAGTTTGTACTTCTAGAATAGTTTTCTAGATACTTGAGAGTGTTGTGTGGTATTGTGATCGTTGTATTGTGAAGTTTCTATCGCCTTCGTAATGACAACATCTGTAAGTGTTATTTTTACTTTCACCGTGTGTAACTAATCTGTTTATGTTGGAATTGGTGAACTAGTCTATTGAGTATGATGTTGTGAATTCGATCTCTGCATGTTTATGATTCAAGTACATGTTAGTATTTCAATCTTTTATTAGTATGAACGTCAAATGGGAGAATAATTTTCATGCGTATTGAAACTTGTTTTATTAGTGTGAATGTCAAACGGGAGAATGATTATTCATGCCTTATTAAAACTTGTTTTAACGAAAGTAAAAGTTGGAATACCCTTAATATGCCAATTACTAGGGATAGAATTGGTGATTATTGTTGCCATAAGGCCAGGACTTAATGCAAGTTTTTACTGAGAAAGCTCACGAGGGATCGGACTTTATGGTGAATACTTAGAATTTATATCACGAGGGATCGGTTATAATGATTTTAAGCTACAATGAAATGAACTTGATGATTAAATATGCATGTCTTGAGTTCCTCCATTGTTATTCTAGATTAGGGATCCAAATGCCAACATAATTTGTTTATCTTTGTTTTATCCTCAAGTATCTTAGCTATTCTAAATTGCAACTCAACTTTTTAGATAGATTGTTATTTTCTTTTTATCACATGAACAACTCAGCTATGCAATCTTGTGAATATTGTATAAATTGTATATAAATTATTCTTTTGTGAATAGGTTTCGATAAATTTACCATAGTAACTAGAAAATTACTGTAACTATTGGACTTTCAATCCCAGTGGAACGATATCTAAATTTTGAAAACTACAAACGATTAGTGCGCTTGCCAATTAAAAGACCCAACAGTAACATGGAGTTAACAAGTTTTCTGCAACACTATTCCGGGTCTAACACTCGCCACTAAGCTGCTTAAGACGTTTAAGAGATATAACGCAACCATATACTGTTATATTATATTTGTAGAATGTATATATGTTAATAAAATCTATCTACAAATTTAACATTCTTATCTTTTTCTGTTCATGCTAACATTTATAAGGCCATACTAACATGTATATCATAAGTGTTGTTGTTAATGTCGAATGTAATAGGTTATATAGATATATCAGATATCGAGGACATACCGAATAAGACTTGTAAAGGTGTTGAAATAACTATATTCATGATAGGTTTTTTCGTAAAATATTGTAAAATAGCGACATCTTCATCATCACATGGCTTACTTCCTTGACATCTATAAATATTGGACATTTATTATACCCAAGGTATGTTAATTCTAAGCATATATTTCTTATGCTTTGGCATAACCCTTAATTGACTTAAGTATTAGAATGTCTTTGTAGTTTCCCATTGAACTTTAGAAGAACATCCTGGATCTCTATTACATTGATATCATACATATGACATTAAATATAAACCTAGAATCGGTAACCCTATATTGATTAGATCACTTATAAATATATATTCGGTTACCAATTCGCTTTAACATTACCTATATCGATTAACTAATCGAAAACAAGGACCGATTAAGCCTATTTTTTATAACTTTTGGTATTATATAATAATAGTTAAGGTGTGTAAAAGCTACAAACTTTACATATATATTTTTATGCAACCTTTAATGACTATCCTTTTCGTCATCATAATTTTGTTTTTCTAATACTTCAATAGTTATGCAACCTTCTACAACTCTCTTGTTTCAGAATTGACCCTTTCTTTCTCCATTTGGAAAATGTCAAGTTTTTGTGATGCTCATAAATGATAAAGATTGGAGCATTAGTAGAACACAACTTCAATAGACATCTAACTAAAGCTCAAAACATGAGTAATGAGACTGGGCATGCTGCCAAGACATGTATGATTTTCAAGTTTTGTTTAGTAAAGGCTTCAAATTTATGGCTAATTTCAATGGTAAAATTCTTTTTGTTTGAAAAAAATGTCATCTTGTTTATTGGTTTGTCATTTAACCCGTATTATGTTCTACCTAATTGTAATTTACTTTTCTGTAATTTCACACGTTAAATAAAATTAATAAATTTTAAACGTTCATAAATGGAATAACTCAATCAATATATATAGTATAGTAAAACACATAAATTATTTGATTTATTCAAGTAATGTTAAAATTAGTGTGAAAAATAAGTAAAACGTATGGAATCAATAATCATATTTGGCGTGCTGGGGAAGGTTGAACACATTGTGGTCATCTTATAAATGTTGTTCTTGTTGTGGTTGTTGTGGTTATTGCAAAGGTGTAAAGGTATGACAATGAAGAAGGTTAAAGGGGATCTTGAGATGAACAACAACTATTGCGAGGACGTCATCATGATTCACACAACTAATCTTCAAACTTTCTTAATCCCCCTAGTCTTCTCAGCCAAATCGTTTCTCGGCTCGTGGATGATGTTATCTTGAGTGGCCAACTCCTCGTTCAAATTCACAATTATCTAACATACTTCGACGCAGATGATGTTCTGGATAGAGTTGTTCGGGGCCTAAACTTTGCAACCAACTATCCTAACCCAAACATGTGCCCCTTCTTATTCACACCTTTAACAACTTTGACGAACAAGGGATTGTTAGAGGCGACAAACTCTTCACCTTGCACCTTTGTAGTACTTGAGGCAGTCCCAGTCTTTCAATAGTAAAATTCTTCCTACAAATTGAATTTGAAAATATTAGTAAAGCTTAAAGAATCAAAGTATGAATTTCCTAATAAATAAATATGTATAACAATTTGTCTCGTTTGGTCATTGACCAAGAATTGCTCTGGTTCTTCTTGGTCCTCTACATGATATTAAAGATGGTGTAGGTCCTGTTAAGCTTAACAACCTATAAAGAAAAATGAAAGAATTATTATTAATATTAAATTGATTTTCTTTTTTTATACAAACATAATGTAATAGTTATGAAATTACCACTCTCTCTATGACACACAGTAGAAATCAAGCCATCGGTGCATAATGAGGTTGTATTATCATTTAATGCTTAGTTCCTTTTTCCTTTCTCACTCTTATCTTTCAACTTCTTATCAACCCACTTGGCTTTTCACCCCTCTAGGACCTCAAGTAGAATCCAATGACCTTTGTCCTTGATGTTTCTATACTTGTTCAATGCATTCCTGGTGCTATATAATACTTTATGTGCAAAGATAGCCTTCATCCTCTATTGATGTTTAGGAAATCACTTGAATTTGCCCTATAAACATTCAAAAAAAATTCCAAGTTCTAATTCTTAAAAAAACAAACAAAATCTCCCCTATAAGTAAGACATTTCAAAATTTATAACATGCAAAACAAACAAAAAAATTTCCCAATACAATTTACAAATGATTCAAATGTAATCTAGTTATCCAATTATCAATTATTAGCTATCAACTACATTGAACAATCTAGCTATCAACGTCTGGAGTAGTGCCATCAAGGCCAGACCTCACTTTGACGCCAGTAATAATGCCATCTTGGTTGTTAGGGAAGAGGAGGAGGATCGGCCGCATCATCGTCTGAGTCCGGAAGGTCAACAATTTGGCCATCTATCACTACCTTAAAAGGGTCGACCCCTTCCTAGGAGATTAGGATGAATAGGTTCAAAACAGAGGCCTACTTGTGACACAACTTGAAAGTAGAGACATACTTCTTGGCTATTTCTCCCTTCAACATATCTATCAGAGCCTTCACCTCGGATATCTCCACTTGATGCCTAGACTCTACGGCCTTCAGCTCCTCCTGAGAAGAGGCGATAGCTTTCCGAGCCTCTTGAAGAGATCCATCAATATCTTTTTTCTTCATAGAAATCCCTCGGTACTAGTCCTCCACCGCGTTTAGCTTTCTCTCCCAGTATTCGGATTTCTCCTTGGCAATGAAAAGCTTGGACTCGGTGAGTTCTCACCTAAATTGAGCAATCTTTAGGGCTTGCTCTGTCTCCTTCAACTTCTCCCTCAATGCAAGCATTTCCTTAGCCATCCTTAGACCTTCCTGAAGCTGGGTGACGACGACCTCTTTCTCTTTGTTTAGCTTCTCCAAGGCTTTCTCCTGAGCGCCAAAGTAATCATCCACATACAGGCTTATGGAGGCGACACAGAGACCGAACATCTCCATGGCTGAGTATATGGCCATAGGGTTTGACTCTATGTACCTATTTTTATCTTCTTCAAATATCACCGCTCGATCCACAAACCTAGGGATTAGAAAACGAGCGTCCCAAAGCAAATGAGAGAGATTGCGGTTCGTCTCCAGGCTCTGATTCATGAACTTTTCCCATAAATGGGTGGAACCCTCTGTGAACACCTCTTTTGGTCCGGTCCAAGTGGAACGAATCTTTTTTTATACTGAATTCCGACTCAGAATGGTCAAATCCGAGTAGAATGGCTCCAAAATAATCAGATCCGAGCAGGATGACTCAGATTGAAGCATTTTCGAGTAAAATATAGCCCTGTTGGAGATGAATCCGAGTAGAATGGTTCAAAAATGATTAAATCCGAACAAGATGACTCAGATTGAAGCATTTCTGAGTGAAATATTGCCCTTTTGGGATAAATCCGAGTGAAATGACTTAAGGAATGATCAAATCCGAGTGAAATGACTCAGAATGGATCAAATCCGAGTAGAATTACTCAGAATGAGTCAGTTCCGAGTGGATTGCTTCACTGATGAAGGTGAATAGGAGTGGAATGACTCCCTGTCAGAGCCATTCCGAGTGATGAATAGCTGACTCTATTGGAGGATGAATGCTGAGAAGGATTGCTTTCTGATTGCATCTAATCCGAGTGAAGAAGTGTTGATTGAAGTGAATCTGATTGGGGAATGTTTTTCTGGGCGAAGGCTGAGTCCGAGTGAAATAATCCCAACATCCGAGTAAGCACATCCGAAGGAGAAATGTTGATTGAAACCTTCTGATTGAAGTGTGAAGTCCGACTCTCAGTGAATCTGGGTGGTCAGATTCCGATTGGAACAGAAGTCCGATTATGAGTATATCTGGGTAGTCAGATTTTGATGGGAAGAAAACCGATTCCGAGTGAAAATGTAAAAGTTTCCAAGCCCTGATTGCAAAGAAGGTCAACTCCGAGTGACAAATCCGAGTGACAACTCCGAATGAATATTTTCCAATTGAGCCATTCTTCAATCAGTTTCGTTGTCAATCTTCAATCGGTTTCCGAGTGACAATGACTGAATGAAAGGATTTCTGAATAAATGTGTCCGATTGGACTGAAGAAAGGCAAATCCGTGTGAAATCCTTCTGAAGACAACTCCCAAGTGAGTGTACCGAGCAGCTGGTTGCCGAGTAAAAGTGATTCCTGATTGGAAAATAAGGACGAGTGAGTGCACTGAACAATTGACGACTGAATGAAAATTCTGAGTGAGGAGAAGGCTCTTTCCGAGTGAAAATATCCAAGAGTCCAATTTCTGAGTAAGAAGAAAGGCTCTTTCCGAGTGAAAATTGCCAAGATCCCAAATTCTGAGTGAGAAGGCTCTTTCCGGGTGAAGAATCTCCAAGGTCAGCACTAAGTGAAGAATCTCCAGTCAGCACCGAGTGAAGAATCTTCAGCCAGTTCCGAGTCATTCCTTTCTCACCCACTCCCGAGTGAGTACTCTCACTCAAATCCGAGCTATCCCTTCACCCATTCCCGAGCCAATTTTCAGTCAGAACCGAGTGACACTTCAGTCAGTCAGCCCTCTTCAAACCAATTCCGTGTCATCCCTCCTCAAACCAATTCCGAGCCCCCATTTTCATCAATTCTGAGACACTTTTCACCAATTCCGAGTGACACTTTTCAATCAGCACCGAGTCCTCTTCAATCGGTTCTGAGTCAATTTTCACTCGGTTTGATTGTTTGTTCCAATCAGAATTGCCTTGTTTGTCCCCTCAATCCAATTGCACACTTTTTCACTCGGATTCCCCTCACAGCGACCCAATACCGAGCAAAACTTCCACTCGGCCTTCCATAGGAGAGCTCCTCCCAGAAGAATTCTCACTCGGAAAGGACTATTTTCACTTGGAATTGACTCGAACTGAGGATGAATGCTGACTGAGAGGCTAATCCGAGTCATCCTCTCTCGGATTTCCACATTGTCTCTCGGATTTCAATATCCTCTCTCGGATTTCAATATCCTCTCTTGGATTTCCATCATGCTCTCTCGGATTGCATGTGCTAACGTGGATTCCCACAATCCAAGTGGATCCAGGAATCCTGGGAGTGGCAGATAGCTGGGCGGAAGTGGAGAAATTAAAAATTCTCCACCAGCCGCTGTCCCCCATTATTTTAACAGCCAGGATGTCTCCACTAGGCACATGGGCGAGTGGAGACTCGTGCTGTCAAAGCACTTAACTCATGTCCTAAAGCCTCTATAAATTCCTCAATCGAAGAGGCACAAGGAGAGAGCTGGAAGACAGGGGAACCTCTGGCAAAAATTCACTTCAGAGACTTGAACCTAAAGAACTCATCCCCAACACACTTATCTTCTCTTGAAAACGGAAGCACCAACTGCACATCGACCCATAACCAAGTCCACCACACCGATTCTGTTCTAATCCACCTCCTAAATCCACACCACACCGTCCGTTCCTTCTTTAAGTCCACTCCATCCGACTTCTCCTAAACCTGTACAGCCCCTCACTCCTTACCCACACCATCCAACCTCATCCTCCCAAAATCGACCTCCTTCTCCTCACCCAAAAACCACACTGTCCTTCCCCTTAAACCTCAAAATTGACCTGCTCTTCACTCACCAGCACTCTTCCCTCTCCTCACCAGCACCCTTCCCTTTCCTCACCAACACCGTCCCTCTCTTCACTCGGTACAGCCCCTCTCCATACTGTCCAGCACCCTTCTCTCTCCCTCCAACACTGCCCAAGTTCCTCATAAATCCTTTACACCATCCAGAGTCCAGCTCTCCTGCTCCACCACTCGGTATTTTTATTTCTCACTCGGTATTTTCATTTTTTCCACTCGGTACTTTTATTTCTCACTCGGTATTTTCATTTTTACTCGGTATTTTCATTTTTCACTCGGTTTTCTATTTTTTACTCGATTTTTCCACTTTTACTCGGTTTTTCCCTTTTTCTCACTCGGTTTTCTCTTCTCCCACTCATTTTTCGCTCATTTTTCCCTCTCTTTTCTGAACTTACTATTCCCCTTTCTCTCTTGTAGCTTCTGCTACCCTCCCTCTTTTGCTTCGTAGTAAAAAATATAATAAAGGAAAATAAATGTTTCCTGTGTTTTCTTTCAAATCTAAATAAAATCAAAAAAAGAAACAAATCATTTTTAGTCAGTGTCGTGCGGAAAATACTTCCGTCTACACAACCTCTATAGGATCCGTACACGTGCGAAGAACTTCGTCTTGTATGGGTTCCTCACCAAAATGATACCCACCAACATTTTCCCAATCTTTTCCTAAAAGAAAAAACACAAAGAACTACGTAACCCTGATTTCTTGGTAACTCAAGAATACGTAGGAGCAGGACTTTAAATCCTGTCGGGCCCATCTCTTTTTTATCCCCACCTTTCCCATTTCATTCCTATTTTATTTTCTTTATGTTTCCTTTGTAACCGCCCTTTTATCAAGCCCATGAAAATCAATTTAGATGTGACGTCTTATTGATTTTCCCATGAGGAACGGGATACTTGGGACGAGGCGTCTCGCTTATCCCCTTCCCATCTTTGACCCCGTGTTTTGATTAAATTCCATGAAAATCAATTAGGACGTGACGTCTTGTTGATTTTCCCATAAGGAACGAGATACTTGGGACGAGACGTCCCGCTTATCCCCTTCCCAATCTCTGACCCCGTGTCTTGATTAAATTCTATGAAAATCAATTTAGACGTGACGTCTTGTTGATTTTCCCATAAGGAACGGGATACTTGGGATGAGACGTCCCATTTATCCCCTTCTCATTTCTAACCCTATATGTGATTAAAGGATGACTAATTTAGACGCGACGTCTTGTTAGCATCCCTCCCTTTCTCTGTTTTTTAAATCAAAGCCGAGGTTAATTTGGACGCGACGTCCTGTTGACCTACACTCTATGTTTGTTCAGTTTGTTCCTTCCATTTCCTTCTGTTTTTCCACAAAGTACAACAATAAAAAGGAAGAAATAAAACATCTTTTGTAAGGCTATTTATGTTGCGCGTTTTCAATCTTGGTACTGTTTTTGATAGGCGATGTAGGGTGCTAATACCTTCCCTACTCGTAACCGACTCCCGAACTTGAATCTCATTTTTAAACCAGTGCTTTACTGAACTTAGTTTTTTTTCCAATGTTTTTCCTATGGATAAAAACGTTGGTGGCGACTCCCTGTTTTTCTTTTCGAAACAAAAATCATCTTGAGGGTCGACCGCGCCGTCGCGATCCAGGTTGCGACACCCTCATTCTGACTTTGTAGGGGGTAGCAATTCTCTCGGATTTTATTTGGTCGCCAAATACCCTATTTCATTGGGTAAGATTATAACCAACCAATTCTGGGCTCTCGGACACCACAATTAAATTCTTCCCCTGAAGGGGCACGCTCTGAGTAGACACCCCTTTTCTGGAAGAAGGTTGAACCTGTTCAGGACCAACAGTCACCAACCCTTTCTACAAGCGAGGCTTCTTAGACTGTCGCCCGGCCTCACCCACAAGGCATGACCCCATCCAAGAGAGAGCAATAGTCATTAGAACCGACTTAGGGACTGGGACGCTAGTGAAGGCAGTACCGGGAGTAGCAGAACTAGGAGCCCCCTTTGTAGAGCCCTTCTTCTGGTAGTGTTTCTTGAGGTCTTTGATGGACATCTTGTGGGGGGTCATATCACCTGGAAACAAAGGAACTTATCAGTAAAGATGAAACCGACAAATAAACAAACACCTTAAATGAGACTCGCAGGCATCTAAAGCGCTCAGGTCAGAGGACAAAATAATCAGACCTTGGGAGCTAAAATACAACCCCAAGTCCTCAATGAGGAACCTTGCGTCCTCTTGCTCAGCAAGTGAGAGTCCTCCCAGGAGACTTGAAACCGAACAAGTGCGCGAGTCCAGTAGAGAGGAAACATAAGGCGACCATCAGGATAGTGGAGAAAATCTTCCTCAAGAAAGTCCAAACCCATCGGGATTTTAAAAAACCAACCCTTGAAATTTTTGTAAGATTGGTCAAACGCCCATATCAACGGCGACTAGTGACACCACTCAGGAAAACCCAATCGACGGGAACCCCTGCCTCAGAAATCTTTGCTTGGAAGAAATAAAAAAATAGAGGAATAGAGAGGATACGACCAAAGCACGCAGATAGGACTTTGAAGGCTTTAACGAAAGCCCACCCTTAGGGTGAAACTAGGTAAGGGCAACGTTCAAGGCGTTTAGAACCCCAACCTCAAAATCAGTAAAGGGAAAGCACAGGTGTAGACGAGAAAAAAGAGTTTCATACAGAAACGTAAAATCCAGCTCGTTGTGGTTGGCGCGAGAGTGGCAGACCCGATCACAGGAGAACAGTACACGTACTCTACGTTTGGTGCTTAATAAGAATCATTAAACACTCCTTCCTCTTATAAGCTAGTAATGGAGTCATTACTCTGAAGAGACGGCGTTTGATTTCTATCCAACACATGTAATCATCCTACACAATCCTAGTTTCAAGTAAAGAGTTGCACTCGGCAGAAGCCCTTTAATGAAAAGGCTCACTCGGAAAGGACGTACTCAAGAAAACCCCTCCGAAACGAAGCTCCTTACAGAATAGCCCTTTTAACTCTGATCAACATCTAACTGTTCGGCTCAGTATTCAGCTACTCGGCATTCAATCACTCAGCTCAGCTCTACGCTTAACACTCGTGAATAGGGGTTCCTGTTCCCCCTGACCGAAAGGGACCAACAAGACTCCCCTTTTTTTTCTATCTTAAGTTTTTTGTACATTCTAACTTTAGTATAAACTATATATATATATATATATATATATATATATATATAATATGCTTCTTGACTATAATTTTTAAAGCACTCTTAGCTTAAAGTCTAACAATTTGAAATAAAAGAAATATATGTCAGAATCATACCAACATAAATTGACACTCTAATCTTATAAAAAGCCTAATCGAAAGGAATATGTATATCTTCACAGTTGATATTAATTATGCGAGTACGAGTATGTAATATTTCTAAGTTAATGTTATTAGTCCAAAGTCTTATGATTTGAGGTACCTTTATTTTCCGTATAAATCTTACGGTTCTCACTTGGGTTTCCCAACAAAAAGGTATATTTTAATTCGGTTGTCAAATAAAGTTTTAGATCAGCATTAATTATCAGATTATTTTAATTTTATAATTTCTTATTTATATCTGGTTATCTAATTGGTTATGAAGCAGGTACATAATAAAGAAGGAACAAAACAATTCACCAGCACAAACACCCACCGAGAGAGGACAAAAAAAAGGTATTCGGGTAGTAATAAATTTGTCACGTGCAATCCTTAACTTAACATGAGCAACTATTGGCTTTCAAAGTTTTGGATTAATCTTGTGGGAGTTTCTAGTTATTTATTTACTGACAAAGAGTCAAAGTTTTATAGATATTTCCATGATAGCGCGTTTGATGCATGTGCTGATTCCAGATTCCAGATCGCGTAACAAACAAACTCATTGGGTAATAAAAAAAGAGAGGCAAAATTAGATTATCTACCTCGAAGATGACGAGTCTTACGTTACCTTCCTCGATATTAAATTAACACGTACCTAAAGTTAAACAAGGTCAATTTCAGTTGCTGGCTTGCTGCTGAGATGTTTCTTTGGCCACTTGAGCTTGACTTGACTTCACAATTCAATGTCAAACCAGGGATGTTTTCTTCATTATAAAATTTATTTGAATTAAGAATATTTATATTATGATAAAGTTAATTTTATTATTAGATTTTTTTCACAAAATTTAAATTTAAAATCTTATTTAAAATAAATCATACATATATCACTTAAGCAAATATCTAAATTTTGGTTACAAAAGCTTATATGTATCTAATTTGTTGATCGGTCTTAATAAATAAAACGCGTAAGATATCTGAGAATATAATCCAACCAATATTATTCATATTAATTTTATGGCATTTCATTTAAAAGCATTTCCATTTTAATACAATTATTAATTTTTTTTTCATAGAGTTATATATCACATCTATTATTATGGACGTAACATTCTCTCTCCTATCCCTGTCTCTTTGTCCTTATCTAACCCATCATAATTAAACATGTTAATAAAATTTTACACTTAAATTCTACGTGCAATATTTTTTATATCGATTGTATTAAAAATTAATGTAGAAAAATATTTTAATACAATTATATTTTATATAAATTATGTTAATAATTAGTGTAAAATATTTTTCAAGTAATAATATTTTTATATTGATTAACTTATAATTTTAATTTGTGGGATAGGGATTGAGTCAGAGATTGAGGCCAAAAGATTTTGGTCCTTCTAATGAGATGTCTATATATTTTTTAATCAAAATATGATTTCGTTCGTGGTTTGCATGGATGACATTAAGTAGACTCTTGTTTTCCATAATAAAATTCTTATTTACCATGTGAAATTAAGGTTCTTATTATTCAAAATGTCACTTGAAATACAAAAGGTTCAAAAGATTACACTTATACAATGGTAAAGAAATAGGGAAAGGGAGGTCTTTGATCTAGGCCCAACAAGCGAGGAGATAACTGTATTCTGTCGAGATCATGAGGAATCACAATCTTCATTATGCTCTCCAAAAGTAAGGGAAAAGAGAGTTTGGTGGGGCTCATCCTGATCCGGGGGAACAAGAGCCCCCCAGTCACGAGCTCCAAGTGTAGGGCTGAGCCGAGTGACTAGGTGGCAAGTTGAAATGTTCCTAAATCGGTTGTCGTTGAGTAACCTTTTTTGAACAAGGAATCTCGAGTGAAGGGGTATCCCAAGTGAAGTGTTTCGAGTGAAGTGATAATTCTGAGTGAGGTGATAATTTTGAGTGAGGTGGTGTTCTGAGTGAAGTGATAATTCCGAGTGTTCACTAAGGGGCTTTCAGAGGGAATACATGTCAAATGATGGATAGTTGTCGTTCTAATTCTCCATGTGATGTCTGGGCCTAGTTGTTTTTGTAATGATGAGGCGTTTTGTATCTCTATGCCCTTAATTGCATCCTTTGGGTTTAGAGGCATCATTTTAAAAGTGAGAGGTTTTATTGCCATGTGTTGAAAATAATTGTCCCTTAAAGGGTCATCGTCGCATCGTGGCCATAAAGGTGGCAAGGTTGTTCCCAGCTGTTAGATCTACAGTTTGGGAGTTATTTTCTCCGTCTATATATAGTTTTGTCCTTCCTTATTTTCTATCTTTGTCATTGGGATTCTTTTACATTTTGATCTCTATCCTCGCTCAGCTAGGCTCTTAGGCTTTTTGCTTCCTCTTCATTGGGTTCTTCATTTTTCTAGAGATTAGTGGTCTCTTTCTTCTCCTTGTTATTTTTTGTGTTTTTCTTAGGTCTTCTTTCGTCTCTCTTTCTCTCTTTTTTTATTGTCTACTTTCTTTTTGAACTTGGAAATGGCCTCCTCTTCTTCAAATACCTTTTCATGGGTTAGGGAGGAGGTCTTGTCAATTCCCTCTCCTCCCTCTACAAAGAGGATGTCATTGCTCATCAATGGTGGTAGAGGGTCTTTAATGGCTCCTCGTTGGCCCACAACGTGGAATGTCTATGTTGCTCTTCTGAGTAAAGGGTTTGTCATGCCCGAACAAGCCCTAGAGAGTTGGACTACCTTATATGTAAGAAATATTTTTCTCCTGCCTCCATTTATCTTATCTTTTTTTTTTTTTACTTTTGAAAGGGGCATTTTTGAATGTTCTGAATGTCGCTCCGACCCAACTCCACCTGAACGATAGGTTTTTATGAAAGCTTTTGAAATTATGTGTGATTACTTCAAGCAAACTCCCATGATTCCCCATATTTATATTTCTTCTAAGTGAAAATTTTTAAAATCGGGGTTCCTGTAGGGTGGGTTTTCCTAAGCGGAGTTGCTGGTTGGCGTTTGATAGAGGCGTTCGATCACTCCATAAAATTTTAAGGGTTTACTTTTCAAAATCTGGATTAGTCCAAATGTGCTAGGGGAATATTTTCTTCATCACCCAGATAGTCACCCCACCTTTCCACTGTATTGAACTCGTGCGCCAGTTCAATGCTGAATAAACTAGGCAAATCTATCTTACAACGAGTGTGACGAGTTGAAATTTTTTGCCAAAGACATGAGACATTATTTTATCTCCCAGGCACTGATCTCATTGTCCACCGACCCACGCTCTCTAGACTCTTGGATGTGTAAGTATAGTTTTATGTAGCTTTTGTTTTACTTGTTCATTTTGCTGACCTTTACTGTTTCTTTTCAGGTGACATGGCTCCGCGTAAGATGTCCACTTGGGACTTAAAGAAGACTTACCAAAATGGGCAGAAAGGGGAGGCCACTAAGGGAAGATATTCTGTGACTCCTAACCCGACTTATGCCACTGACCCCTCTGCCTCTATGACTGTGGCCACTCTTTCTTCCTCCTCCTTCTAATTCTGAGACCCAGGCTTAGGCTTCCAAGAGACAACGCCTTCAACACGTATCCTTTTTAGGTGATGTAGGATGTTCCTACGGGTTGCCCCCACCGAAGGCTCTTGTGGTCCATGTTAGAGAATGATCCGACTCGCCCGACGTTCCTTTGCTCCCTAGGGAGCAGATATTCGCTACACGCGTGGCAGCTCCTCTGCACTCTGACTACGATAGCGCTTTCAGGCAATGGGAGAGGTTTATGAACCAAAGCCTCATCATCGACAAGAACCCTACTCGTTCCTTATGGGATGCTTGATTTCTCATCCCCAAATTTTATCTACCGGGCCTTGATGTTCGAGGGGGATAAAATAAGGTACATGAAGTCTAACCCCATGGTCGTCTGCCAGGCCATGGAAATGTTTTCTCTCTGTACGGTCCTGATAGGTTGTTTCCTAGATGGGTATATCATTGCCAGGACCAAGCTTTGGTCACTCTACCAATGGAAGAGATGCTTCTGTTTCCAAACTTAAGGAGGCTGTAAATAAAATAACTGAGCTGGAGGAGCGGTTGAAGGCTCGAGAGGTCACGTTGGAGAAGGCCCAGACATCACTGAAGGATACTGAGGCAAAATTAGCCCTTTCCAAGGAGAAGTTGGCCAGTTCTGAGGAGAAACTGACGAGCTTGGAGGAGGCTCACTGGGAATTAGCTATGAGGAATATCGAGGCTAATGCATCTATAAAAGAGGTGCAACTGATCTTAGATTTTATGTGATAGAACTTCCAGAAGAATGAATCAAAGAATCGTCAAAAGCGCTCAGAATTGAAGGAACAAATCAAGGTGTTGAGGGGGGAAGTTGCAAAGAAGTTCATGTCTGAGTTCAAGATCTGTCGTGTGTAGGTATCGACCTTGAACCCTTCTCTAGCCATCTCTTGGGAAGAATCTGACCCCTTCAAAGTGGTGGTGGATGAGAAGGTTGTGGATCCTCCCAAGTTGGGCGAGGAAGATACTGTTGTCGACTCCTCATTTTCCCCTTCTAGCAATGAGGTTGAAGCTCCCCTGATCGACTTTGTCATTGCTCTTGCCATCTAGTTTTAGTCTTTTATCTTGTATTTTTTTTCTTCCATCGATGTAATTTTTATTTGATAATGAAAAGCTTATGCTTAATATTTCCCTACTAATACCTTAATACAGAATTGACTCACTCTTTAGATACCCTGTCGAGGTTTTAGTGTAATGATGATGAGTCATTGCTAGCTCTGAGACTTCACTTGGAGTTTAACATAATGATAATAAAATTATTGTTACCTCTGGGTGAGACTTCACTTGGAGTTTTAGGATTTAATGTAATCATAAAAGGATTGTCGTTACCTCTAAGAGAGAGAGAGACTTCACTCGAAATTTTAGGACTTAACATAATAATAAAAGGATTTCTGTTACCTTTGAGCAAGCGAGACTTCACTCAGAGTTTTAGGACTTAATGTAATGATAAAAGGATTGTCGTTACCTTCGAGCGAGCGATACTTTACTTGGAGTTTTTGGACTTAACATAATGATAAAAGGATTATCATTACCTCCGAGCGGGCGAGATTTCACTTAGAGTTTTAAGACTTAACATAATGATAAAAGGATTTTCATTACCTCTGAGCGAGCAAGACTTCATTTGGAGTTTTAGGACTTAACATAATGATAAAAGGATTGTCGTTACCTCCAAACGAGCGAGACTTCACTCGGAGTTTTAAAACTTAGCGTAATGATAAAAGGATTGTCGTTACCTCCGAGCGAGAGAAATTTCACTCAGAGTTTTAGGACTTAACATAATGATAAAAGGATTTATGTTACCTGCGAGCAAGCGAGACTTCACTTGAAGTTTTAGGACTTAATGTAATACTAACTTGAAGAAGAACTATCCAACTAAATGGTTCTCGTGTTATTAATTTTGTGTGGGCCTAGTTAAAACATCTAGAGAGAAAAACCAGTGGGAAAAACCTCCTGGGTAGGAAAAAGAGTACTCGTGTTACATTAGCTATAATACATCTTTAAGTGTGCGGCGTTCCATGTTCAAGGAACACTCCTACCTTCCAATTATTCCAGTTGGTATGCTTCCTTTCCTATTACTTCTTTTACCTGGTATGGCCTTCCCAGTTGGCTTCGAACTTCCTATTTTCTCTTGCTCTCCTTTTGTTATCTGTCGTTCGTAATACTAAGTCTTCCTTTTGAAAGGGTCATGGCTTGAGCATGGTATTCCATTTCTGGGTAGATTTTTGTTTAGAGACCTGTATCCTTATGTATGTTATGTCTTATTCTCCCAGACTGAGATTGAGTTCTTCTCTTCTTCTTTTTTCGTTCTTATCTTCATCGTATGTTATGTGCTTTAATGGTTCCCCTTAGTTAGTACCTAATTCCATATTCGGAGAGTTCTATAGCTCACGTAACCATTCTCCCTACAAGCTCGGCTTTTGAAGGATTTTACTAATAGGTTGGTCCATTCAATGATGATTTGTGGCCGTGAAAATAGGGTCTCAACTTCTGAGAGGCCATCACCAGGCTGTATGTAAAATTTCTACCCTTTGATATCTTACCTTTTCTCCTTGGAGAGTTTTACTTGTGAAATACACCAACCATTGAATAGGTCTCTTCTCGTGTACTAAGGCTAATGGCATTTTCCTTGGTTGATAGGTAAATGATGAGTTCTGCTCCCAGGGTTGGCTTGGTCAATATAAAGGGTGAAGTTAAGTAAGCTTTCAGCTCGTCGAAAGCTCGTTCACATTCTTGGGTCCACTAAAAGGTATATGTTTTCTTTAGGACCCTATAGAAAAGCATGACTTTTTTTGTAAACTTAGCGAGGAAGTAGGAGAGAGATGCAATTCTCCCGGTAAGGCACTATACTTCTTTGATATTTTGGAGGCTCTGCATCTCTAAGATGGCTCGGCAATGGTTAGGGTTGGTCACTATGCCTCTGTGAGTTAGCATATACCCTAAAAACTTTCCCGTTTGGACCCCGAATGAGAACTTATCGAGGTTAAGGCACATGTTGTGCTTCCTCAACTCGACGAACGTCTCCTCTAGGTCCTTGGTGTGAATTCTTGCTTCTTTGGTCTTTACGACCATGTCATCCATGCATACCTCCATGCTCCTGCCAATTTACTTGGCAAAGATCTTGTCTACTAGTCGCTGGTAGGTGGCGCCAATGTTTTTCAGCTTGAAGGGCATCCTCGATAGTATTATTCTGCTCCTCCAATGATGAAAGTAGTTTTCTCTTTGTCTCTCAGACTCATCCATATTTGGTTGTATCCTGAGTATCCATTCATGACACTCAACACCTAATACCTTAACGTACCATCTACCAAATAATCAATGTTAAGCAAATGGTAAGGGTTTTTAGGACATACCTTATTGAGATAAGTGAAATCCACGCACATCCTTCACTTGTCGCTTGCCTTTTTTACTATAACCATGTTTGAGAGCTAGGTTAGGTACTTAACCTCTCGAATGAAGTTAGCTGCCAACAGGTTGTTAGCTTCTTCCTTCACTGTTGTTCTTTTGTTAGGCTCTAACTTTCATTGTTTGTGTTATTGGTCTAGCTTTTGGGTCCATGATCAGAGAATGACATATGTGCTCGAATCAATGCCTGACATGTTTGAGGGGCTCCATGCGAAGAGGTCGGCATTTGCTTTTAAGAGCTTGACCAATGACTCCTCCAAGTCTTGATCCAACACTACACTGATACGGGTACGCTGACTTGGCTTAGACCCCACCAACGTGAACTTTAGGGATTCCATTGGTTGGGGACGTTCATGCTCTCTCTCGTCCCTAGGATCGAACCTTGTTTTGATGTTTTCTTCCATAATAAAAGTTTCCCTGGGTCAGAGACTTTCGTGGTAACATTCCTAAACGATCTCTAGGTTAGAACGAACAACTCAAATGCATCTATCTCCAAGCGAGAATCTCATGGTGAGTGAAGGGTTGAAACAATCGCTCTAAGTGCATTGAGTGCTGGATGCTTTAGAATGGCATTGTAAAAGCTGGGGATGTCAACAATTAGGTACTTGTCCATGACTGCCTTGTTATCTTCTCCTAATCAAAAGATCATTTTCAACTCCACATAGCCTATTACCTAAACTGAGTCTCTTGTGAAACTGAGCAGTGCTCCATCATATCTTTTGAGCCACTTAAGAGGTAATTGGAGTCGTTTGTTAGCCTTTCAATGGAGAATATTTATGGAGCTCCCCTGGTCCACCAAAACTCTTACCACTATACATTCTACAATCTTCATTATGACTACCATTGATTCGTCATTGTTTGGGACTTCTCTGGGAAAGTCTGAGCTATTGAAGGTGATGGCTTTAACACTTGGGAGGTAGCATACAGAACTAACTTGCCTCGCCCCGTGTAAGATCTCAGTTCTGCTTCCAGGAAAGCCTCCGGTAATAGTGTGAATGATTTTCTTTCCATCATCTCTCCCGTCATCTAGTTTACAAGATCGGGAACTCTCATGCTCCAGTCAGGAGCGATCATGCGGTTGTAGTTCCACCTACCCAGGGGATTATCATTCTCTCTTTCTCTTGGATTCTCGTAGCGCTTCTCCTTTCTAATTAATAAACTTCTCTAAATACCCTTGACGTATCAGGTGCTCAATTTGGTTTTTGAGTGACCAACAGTCTTCCATACCATGGCCAAAGGTTTGTGGAACTAATAGAATCTAGTCCTATCTGAGCCTTTCGACTGTTCTATGGGAGGATGGAGCTTGAGCAGGCTGGTGTTGTAGACTTCATGCATGCTTTTGTCCCTCCTATTGTTTAGGGGATGAATGTGTTGTATTTGGGGTTGGGATAGGTCGTGCTCTTCTGTTCCTTACTTAGCTTGGGACTCCTCTTTCGCGGCTCCGCCCTGATAGCGTCGTGCTCAAAATTTCTTACCCCATCGGCCTCACACTCTTCCATGTTGATGTACTAAGCTGCCTGTTGCCTGAAATTCTCCATTTTTAAAGAGGGTTTCTTAGCTAAAGAATCAAAGAATTTACTTAGGCACAACCTTGTTTGGATGACAGGGCTACTTCTGAGCTTAGGTCTCAGATCTATATGGCTTATTTGTTAAAGAAAGACATAAATTGTTTGAGCGTCTTCTTTCTACCCTACTTCAAATTGACCAAGTTGTGCAAGGTCTGCTGCTCCGATTGGTTTGAGGCGAATTAGGTTAGGAATTTTTTCATTAGCTCTTCAAAGCAGGTTACACTCCTCAGAGGAATGTGTAAGAACCAATAGAAGGTGGATTTGGTCAGGGTTACAGGGAATGTTCTATAGAGCAAGATGTCAGATGCTCCCGTGATCATGGTGAACATGGTTAGGTGCTCCTCTAGGTCACCTTTTCCGTCATATTTCTCTATTGTTAGAGGTTTGTAGTGTGTTGGTGTTAGGGCTACCATTATTTCTTTCGTGAATAGGTAAGCAACATAAGGAACCAATGGCTCAGGCTTGTCTGCCCCTTGCCTCATGGTTTGGGTGTTGTGGTAACTGAAGGCCTCTCTCCTTCGATTTATGATTGCATAAGATCTCATTCTTTTTCGTAATTCCTCCACTATTCATTACAATGTTTTAACGAAAATCAACAGCTCTAGTAGTTGGTCGTCCCTGTCTTGTTGTCCCCCATGCTGCCCCTAGTGATTGCCATCTTCGCAACGACTGGGATTGCTGTGTGTAGTTACCACTGTCATCTTCCTTGGAGTCGGTCTCTTTTGTATTTTTATAGGAACCGTTTCACCAAGCCTCACAGTGGGCGCAAAAATATTCACTTTGAGTTCGTAACACACAAAACCCTAAAGAATTACTCTAGGGGATTAAAGTTCTTATTGCTCAAAATGTCACTTGAATTACAGATGGCTCAGAAGGTTACATTTATACAACGGTAAAGAAATGAGGGAAATGGGGTCTTCGATCCAAGCCCAACAGGCGAGGAGATAACTGTATTTTGTCGAGATCATGGGGAATGAGAATTTTCATTATGCTCTCCAAAAATAAGAGGGAAAAGGGGTTTGGTGAGGCCCCTTCTTAATCCGGAGGGAACACCATGAAAAAAACAAAGATGTTCTATTAAAAGAATAGTGTATAATACATCCCAAATATTTCGTGTTTAAAATTAAATCATACATAAATATGACTCTACTTCATTGAAGCATGTCCATTTTTATTTTTGATGATCTAAGCATGTCCAAATTCAACTTTAATCTTTTTCCTTTCATAATTTATCAATGACGTCGTCTTTAGTGTTAGATCACTAATAAATATTAATATAGGAGTTAACTTTGACAAGAAAATAAGTTAGAAATAGATTTTTAATTAAAAATTATGTGAGAGTTATTTTAAAATTTTAAAAATTAGACTAGATGAACATTAATAAATTTTTAAATAACTTTTTTTATTTTTATCATGTTTAAAATACACAAATTAGATAATATATATTGTTTAATCACATATATCATCTACTAAAGATAATATAATTATACTTATAACAAATAAAGACGACGTATTAAAGACATATAATTTAAGCACTTTATGTAGCATTTTGTTAATCAGTTTCATGTACGATGCACTATTTTAATAATTAATAGAATGATTTATGCTTGTCATGTAAGTCAACACACATGAATATATTTAAATGAACATGGTTCCATCTTAAATCTTTCACTTTCTACCTCTATCATCTGCTATTTCAAATGACCAATATAGCAATTTGATTACCGCCGAGCAAAGTAGAATATTATCAATCAAAATTAGATGGTCCTATTAATTTATAATATCAAGTTTGAATGTCTCCATATAGTTTCAATAAATTTTTGATTAAAACATCCATTCATTAAAAAAGTTGATTAAAAAGTATTATATACAACAATCATGTTCTACAATTTTTTATACCTGATGTCAACAAACAATACATTTAAAACTTACAATCAACATTAATTATTTAAAAATCAGGTGTTAAAAAAAGTACACGATGACAATTTTTTTATAAATAAATTGCATCACTTATTGATGCATAACATTGGGTAGTTTTTTTTACCTAGTGTTATAAATATTAATAACACTAATTAAAACAATACATGGGTTAAAACTAATATTATCACTTGTGTATTTTTATAACCGGTGTTAATTAGTTAATTTTAACCGTCGTTAATTTTTAAATTAGTGATGATATTAGTTTTAGCACTTTGATACCTCTTCCTTCTTTCCCTTATTCAAATACCTCTTAACTCAAATCTTCCCCCATTTTTTGTTTTCTCTGCCTTATGCATCCTCCCACTCGTCGTGCTCCCTTCATTGTTCTCCACTCGAAAACGTCCAAGGCATAGTCAACACCCTCATTGTCGTTCGATGGAAACACAACCGAGTAACTATCCATCCCCTTCCTTTGTAATTCCATGACCCATTCCTTAAATAACCTCCTTCTTTCGAACATGGCATTGGTTTGATTGTCCAAGAGAGAAGTTGCCTCCAAGCTTTCCAGGGTTGTAAGCTTTCAAAAAGCTTTATAACGTTTTAAGTTCAGGATTTGCCTATCGCATGTTTTGGCATAAATGTACTAGCTTAGGTAGGTTCATTAAACTACTACTATAATTTATTTTTCTCCTTGTTTTTCTTTTTGAAACCACAAGTTTTATCCTATGTATAGATAAATCCGAAATTGGCAAGTTGTGATTTTAAAGGTCTTGAAAATTGGCAAGTTGCTTGGAAAAGATTTGGGAATCAAATACTTCTTAGGGTCTTAGCCATATGCTATGAGATTAATGTGTTTAACTTGCAGGTTATCAAATACTTTAATACAACAAAGTGTGCATGAACAACAAAAGAAAGACATGAATTGTGACATCCTTCGTCAATTTATATTTATTTCTACCCGTTTAGTTAATTACACAATAAATTTTTCATTTTTTAAAGGATTAAATTATTCCATAATTAGAAAAATATACATTTTCAATAAAGTTACCAAAATATAAATTAAATGATCAAATTATAAACCATGTATGACAAGTATATAACATCTTAAACTTCCAGAATCCAATTGAGTTGGAAAGAACTCAAAAACCTGAAATAGAGGTCTGACGCTGCGTGTCAGCCCCACGCGTAGCGTCAGCCCTGCTCTGCGCACCTCACGCTACACGTCAGCCTCACGCATAGCGTGGGCATGACAGTAACAGCAACAGGTGCTGATACACATTTTAGGCCAAACAGCCAACTTCTAACCTACCCAATTGGCCTGTTTTAGGTCCGATTGCCACGAAACTTCACGGGCCATATATTTTCCCCATTCCGAAACTGTTGGCGCCGTCCGTTCGCCAAAATTCCAACATATGCATAAGTTATGCGTGAAATACAGTTTAAACCATCTTGGTGCAAAACCCTTGCACCAAACATCCTAAATGGGTTCCAAATGGCCTAAGGCCAATACACACAACTTCTAAATATCCTAAGGAACCTATTGAAACCCGCCGGATTTCTAATTCACCTATCCAGTTCATTGTATTCATAAAATCAACTATATGAATGATTTGCTAAATTAATCCTATCCATCAACAAACATCAGTCACATGGCACACACATCAATCATGCATCAATACAACACCTGCCTATAGCATTCAACATTCACACATCATTGGCTCCATGCCATAATTCATCATCATCATCAACAATTTATCTCATCACGTCATGCATCATTATAACAAGTTCATCACACATAATTGGTTATCTATTACACGCATAATTTCACATTACATATATTACATTCATCTATTCATCCTTGGCATCAATCTTCCACTTGGCGCACCTCCGCGGCATTAGCATCATCCCTGTCATTGGTTACTAAAATGAAACAACAGCAAGGGTGAGTGTTTGGAATATCATAATTAATATAGAACGAAATAATGAGACATAACAATACCCATAATTTACATCATAAAATGATTTCCTCCAATTCCCTGCACTCATTCATATAAGTGTATATATATATATATATGCATATACCAGCCATCTATTTTCCTAATTTCCTTCTTTACAATTATACACATAAGTATATCATTTCTCACTTAATTAACATCACAATTTCATCACAATATCATAGAATCATCCAAGTCTTATATACACCAATCTACATCACATTCTTAATTCATAATTCATTCCAATCACCAATCAATATAAGGTCCACATATGTCACAACTGACTCTCATACATTTCGACACCTAGTATCCAGATATAAAGGACTGGCCTTCAGCTGGGAGTCTGACTTGACATCCCGTGAACCCAACTTGGTTCATTGAGCTCGACTTGGCTCTCCACCTCAACCATTGGGTCCGAGTTGACCATTGGGTAGCTCAACTGGGCACAAAGACCACGGGAGCCAGAAAACGATGGGTATACATACCGTTGACCATCTCATATCACATAATCACATATTATATCTCATAAACATGGCATATCAACAACAAACAACATATACAACTACCAGAAACTGGCACGTGCTCACAATACAGGGCGACCGACTTGTCAAGCCCACCAAACGTCATCACATGTATACATATATATATTAATTTGCCAATAATCCATAGCTCCACAATCTTGGTCATACTCAAATATGCATATACATCTCAAGGTGGAAATGTCACACACACATATAAATATTATTTTCATCATTCAAATCATTATTCACATCAATCAAAGTAGTTATTCAATTACATATAACTTAATCAACATATTCTTCTACATTCAACCATTCAATATCCCTTCACAAACTCACATATCTATAACTATTATATTTAGTCAATCTACGTTATTTATAACATTTCTTAATCAATTTCTAAACTTCCCATAATCCATTTACGTATCAATTCTAATTAATTACGACCTGAACACCCCCTTACCTCGATTCCAAGCTTCCACAATTCGCTCGAGGTGTCGGTTGCGTCCTTCGATCACTTAATTTGCTGTTCCACTTCTAATTTCGACGCCCATTCCGGCACCTACGATTACCGAAACACCAAACCAATTAGTACACTTCCTTCCTCACACCCCCAAACTCATTACCCAAGCCTTCCAACTAACTAAAACTCGGAATCACAGCCTACCCATCACATGCAAATTCGGTTTTGAAGGAGAGGAAGAGAAAGAGAGGGAGAAACTAGCAATTGAAGACCCCACATGCCTTACCTTGGTTCTAATTGCCCAAAACCTCAAGAATTTACAAGCCCTAGCAGAAACGCCTCAGAGGAGAAGAAAAATGGAGGAGAAAGAGTTCTGCCCGAACTATTTTGCATGCCTCTGTTTTATGCTGATCGCGACGCTGACGCTACGTGTTAGCTCATTAATTCCTACCTAACGCTACGCGTTCCATCCATGCTACGCGTCAGGGTCCTGATACCATTTTCCTTAAAATTCCATTTTCCACTTAATTTCTTACATATTATTATAATTTCAACCCCAAATAATACTTTTATTTATTTCCATTTATCTTCTAATATTAAAACATTAAGGATGTTACATCCACTCCCCCTAAAAAGAGATTTCATCCTCGAAATCAACATACCTTATTGGAAAAGATCCGGATACAACCGCCTCATATCAGACTCCAACTCCCACATATAAGTTACTCCGTTCAAGTTCTGCCACTTCACTTTTACCAAGGAAACTTCCTTGCTTCTTAACCATTTGATCTGATACTCTTCAATACAAATAGGCGTCACCTCCACAGTCAAATCCTTCTTCAGCTTGATAGAATCTTTCGGCACAATCATCGAATCACAAGGAATGTACGCCCAAAGTTGTGACACATGATACACATTATGGATATTAGTTAACAATTGGGGAAGATCCAATCGATAAGCGACATCACCAATCCGCTCCAAAATCTGGTATGGTCCAATGTATCTCGGATTAAGCTTATGACTCTTCAGTATCTGACCCACACCTTTGGTAGGTGAAACCCTCAAAAATACCCAATCTCCCACTTGAAACTTAAGTGGCCTATGACGATTATCATAGTAACTCTTCTGACGATCCTGAGCAATCTTCATCTTCTCATGAATCAATGCTACCTGATCATTCATTTTCTGGATTAATTCAGGTCCTAAATGAACCGCATCTCTATTTTCATTCCAACATAAAGGTGCACGATACCGCCTACCATACAAAGCTTCATAAGGAGCCATCCCAATGCTGCTATGATAGCTGTTGTTATAAGCAAATTCCACCAATGGTAGATACCTCTCCCATGAGCCACCTTGCTCCAGTACACAAGCTCTGAGCATGTCTTCTAATGTCTGTATAGTACGCTCAGACTGGCCATCAGTCTGAGGATGATAAGCTGAACTCAACCTCAATTTAGTACCCAACTCCTGCTGCAGACTTCCCCAAAATCTAGAAGTGAATCGGGGATCACAGTCTAAAATAATACTCAAAGGCACACCATGCAACCTTACAATTTCCGTAATGTATAATCTAGCTAACCAGTCCAATGACCATTTCATGTTCATAGCCAATAAGTAAGCACTCTTGGTCAACCTATCCACAATACGAGGTAACCCGGATTCAAAATCCATGGTAATGATTACCCATTTCTATATCGGAATCTCTAGAGGTTGAAGTAAACCAGGAGGTCTCTGGTGTTCGACCTTACACTTCTGACATATCACACAAGATTTCACATGTTCGATTATTGCTCTCTTCATTCCCGGCTACCAGAATTCTTTCTTCAAATCATGGTACATCTTAGTGATACCAGGATGAATACTTAAAGAACTTTTATGTGCTTAAGCTAATACAACTTGCCTGAAATCACATTCTGCGGGTACAACAACACGGTTCCTGAACCGCCAAATTCCATCACTACCTCTGCTTAATCCCATATCTTTTCCTCTTGCTTGAGTATCAAGTAACTCCAATAACTCTTCATCATCCTCCTGAGCCACAGCTAAGGATTCCAAAAATTCATTGGAGATCTTCAGCATCCTAATTACCATCTGATTTGGGGCCTGAACAATAACCCCAATATTCATATCATGAAAGTCTTCCAACAATCTTGTTCTTTGCCCATCAAGAAAGCTGCATGTAATACTTTTCTGCTTAAGGCATCAGCCACGACATTCGCTTTACCAGGGTGGTATCTCAAATCAAAATCATAATCCTTCAGGTATTTTACCCATTGCCTCTACCCCATATTCAATTCCTTCTGATCAAACAAATACTTCAAACTCTTGTGGTCACTGAACACCACAAAACAAGATCCATACAAGTAATGCCGCCAGATCTTCAATGCAAATACCATAGTAACAAGTTCCAGATCATGAGTGGGGTAATTCTGCTCGTGCGGCTCAATTTCCTAGAAGCATAAGCAATCACCCGATCATCTTGCATCAGTACACATCCCAAACCAAACTTAGAAGCATCACAATATACCACAAATTCTTTCGTCACATCAGGAAGTGCAAGTACCGGCGCCGAAGTTAAGCATTGTTTCAAGGTCTGAAAACTTAATTCATATTTTTCCGTCCATACAAAGGGATTCTCCTTTCTCGTCAATCAAGTCAAGGGTAGCGCAATGCGAGAAAATCCTTCAATAAAGCAGCGATAATAACCAGCCAATCCAAGAAAACTCCTGATCTTGGTTACTGATTTAGGCCTTTCCCAAGCCATAACCGCCTCAATTTTGGATGGATCCACAGACACACCATCACAAGAGATCACGTGCCCCAAGAATTGCACACTTACTTCCCAAAAATCACACTTCGATAACTTAGCATACAATTTCTTTTTACGTAGCACCTGCAAGACAATTTGAAGGTATTGTGTGAGACGCCCCCGGAAATACGGGGAAATTTTTCGTGTTTTTATAAATCATAATTCAATGAAAAGAAAATAAGTGGTAAAGCTCTTAGTTCAACACCTGGATCTATGATAAACCACTCCCATATATGAAGATATGGGAGGGTAAATTAAAGGATTATTTTATAATAATTTTCCAATTAAAATCAGCGAAAGAATTGATTAATTTAATTGTTACATGATTGAATTTCAAGAGAAGAGATTTCATGAGATCATGGAATGTATTTCATATAGCGTAGAGATTCATGATATACTCCAAAATACCTTTAAGATAATGCATGATAAGGGTTTTATGCAATAAGAAACATAATTTATTTAAAATAAAACAAGTGGAGCATCAGGTGGCTACTCGCTCAAGCGAGAGTAACACTCGCTTGAGCGAGCACACGCAGTGACGCTTGAGCGAGCATGAGGAGGGCTAAGCGAAGAAAGTTATTAAGCATCAGGGGCTCCTCTCGCTTGAGCGAGCCCCATCTCGCTTGAGCGAGAAGCAAATGCCCAACCTGGGCGAGCCAGCGAGGCGCTTGAGCGAGAGAAGAGATTTTCCATTGGAGTCATTCTCGCTTGAGCGAAATTCGTCTTGCTTGAGCGAGATTGCTCCAGCAACCAAAGCAGCTCACTGACCAATTTTCGATTGGGCGAGGCATGACCCGCCTGGGCAAAAATTGTCCAGTGACTATCCCCTCTTCCCTTCTGAGACGCCCCAGAATTTAGGTGAAATTTTTTTGCGTTTTTATAATTCATACATCAATGAAAAGAAATAAGTGGTGAAGCTTTTAACATAACACCTGGATCTATGATAAACCACTCCCATATATGAAGATATGAGAGGGTGAGTTCAAAAGATTATTTTATAATAACTTTTCCAATTAAAAATAGTGGAAGATTTAATTAATTTGATTATTGATTGATTGATTTTCAAGAGAAGGAATTTCATGAAAACATGGGATGTAGTTCATATAGCCTAGAGGTCCATTATATACTCCTTAATACCTTTAAAGTAATGTTTAAAGAAGAAATAATGCATAGGAAACAAAAATTCATTTAAAATAACAAATATGAGGATCAGTGTGCCACTCGCTCAAGCAAGAATCCCATTCGCTTGGGCGAGCCAGCGTAGGCATGCTTGGGCGAGGCAAGGGGAGACTGAGCGAATGAAATAATTTGCATCAGGGGCTCCTCTCGCTTGAGCGAGCCCCATCTCGCTTGAGCGAGCTGCAAAGGAAATCCTAGAGCGGGCCAGCGAAGCGCTTGAGCGAAAGGAGCCAATCTCGCTCGGGCGAGTCATGTCTCGCTTAAGCGAGATTGCTCCAGAATCGTTGGTGACTCTCTGGCCGATTTTCGCTTGGGCGAGGCATCACTCGCCTGGGCAAAAACCGTCCAGTATCAATTTCCCTTCTCCCTCGCTTGAGCGACCGCCCCCACGCCTGAGCGAAAATTGTCCAGAAGCTAACCTCTGTTTCCATGACAATTTCGCTTAGGCGAATCAGACACCGCTCAGGCGAAATCAGACCCGAGGCCAAAACTCTGTTTCACACCAATCTCGCTCGAGCGAGATTCTCACTCGCTTGAGCGAGTTCTGCAGAACTTAGGTAGAAAACATGAAATTGCATACCTAACACACAACCTACCATACCAAAACTCAATCTACTGTAATTTATTTAATTCCTACATGATTTACACATTATATGACACCTTTGGAACTTGCCTCAATCACCATTAACTATTAAAATCCATTCTAATTCATGGAATTATAAGGAATCCAACGCACCAATTCATGTGATCAACAAGACACAAATTTTTGTATAAACTTTCATTCTTTCATAAAATTAGACCACATTTAACATGCTCTATAGCATGGTACAAACACACATACACACATTTCTTCATTCAATTAACAACATCAAGTACCACTAATATATCCTTTACATCATTTGGGTTATAAATGAAAATTGTCCATACACCCATATCCAATTTTCTTCCATGACCTCCAAAATCATCAACCAATTACAAAATTAAGTACATGAATACCATATACTCCACAAAACGATTTCATGCCGGCCAAGGCTCACACATTCCCATTCCATATTTACCTTCTTCAAACCCGGCCTCCAAAACAGTAGGATTTACATTATACCTACATCAACTTTAAAAATAGCAACGGGGAAGTGAGTAACATAATCCAAATGAATTAAAGTCATACATTATGGTGGAATACATGTATACTTATTCATATAATATATCTTACACAACATCACACATCATTTATAAGCATATCTCACAAAATCAAGTATACATCTACAATTTCATTCATTTGGTTCACCACATACAAACATAGGGTTAGCATCCACTCTCTTCCCTTTCAATTCTCATCCATCCCTCGCCACTATGGGCTTTAAACTAGGGATATCTTCAGCTATATGCAAATTCTCTTAAAGCTAATGCATATGCACAAGAATTTCTCATCAAACAATGCGGATCCGACTGTGGGAAATACAACATTAATTCAATTGTGGGACAAGCATAGGTGTGTTACTATGCCCCTACTGCAGTAGTAAAATTATGTACACATATATCTTAATTTATGCATGCTAACATCCTCATAATTTTACTGGTACCAAACTGCTATCGCCCATCTGTAGCACTAGTCACCCCGTGACTTGCGGATCAACATCGTGGCCTCAATTACCACAAGTGCTACGGGCCCCTCCCGAACACACATCGAGAGAGCCGTGTCCCGTCGGACACCGAGGTACACTCGCTCACCATAGAGCCGCCCGCCCACTGGGCCTGCCACATAGGGTTCCTCGTTACCAAACTATGGACAGCTTCGTGACTCACACACCGAGTCACAGGGGAAAAACCACAATACGCTCGTGCACTGAGCCGCCCTCCCACTGGACCCGCCTAGTAGAACCCCCTAATATTCAACAAAGACAGCTATGATATGCCATGGATGCAATGTAAATGCAAATCAAATGCATCCTCACACTGTGCATCCTAGATGCCACTCCACATACAATCATTCACCACCACTTAGTGGATTTCAATATTTTCATCATCCTCAATCATCACCAATTCTCTTTACATTTCATACACATTAAGAGTTAGTGGCATACACATTCATCAATTCAAACATACATCTTCAGGATATTTTTTTCATCATGGATTTCAATTCATACATGGTTTTAAACCACCATCACATCTCATCATCATAATCTCATTACAACATCATATCCATTATCCCAAACACATGCCACACAACAATAATCATTCTAAATGCATTCAAATCATAACATAACATCATCACATCATCCATTCAAACAATCATCAACATAATCACATATACATATTTTCACATCATCAATGGATGAAATCATGCATTTAGAGTAGTTACCCCCTCCTACCTCAAGTGAAGTAGTGATCAATGCGGTTTGACGTTTCCGCCTCATCGATAGGGTCACTTCCTACATCACAATACATTACACAATCAATTTTCTATTTACCCATTAAGACTCAAATACTTATATATTTCAATAACTTGATGTTTATATTATTTTAACTCTCAAACCTCTTTTATTTCATTTTCATCCACCATAACCACCATGGGTTAGGTGCCACCATTTATTATTATGCACTCTAGAACCAAACCCCTTTCATGGGTTTCTCCATCAATGACTTCCACCAACCAAATACCATCACAAATGACCATTATTCATCATAACCCACATTTATTGCCAACAATAAATGCTCATCTACCTCCATTATACATTTCCCCTAAATTTATGAAGCTAGGGTTTCATAAAATTCCAACAACCATCATAAATACTCTTCTCCTTCCATCCATAAATGCATCCACCTTCATTACTTCCCCAAGAAATCTTACTCTCATGAAAACCCACATTAAACTCATGTATTAAATGCTCTCCTCTAAAACATCCATTCACATGCATGGTTTCTAAACACATAATGCCATATACCCATAACCAAAACCTTATTAAAAATGGGTATACATACCTCAAACCCAAAGCAAAGTGGGTTCAAGAATGGAGGGGAACACCACATGGAAATGGGGAGAAGAAAGAAGAGAAAACTTCAACTCCACTAGCCTCCTTCAAGCTCCCACCAAACAAAAATGAAAGGAAGTAGAAGATGAGACCAACTCACTAAGGTTTTGGAAGAAGGAAAAGAGAGAATGAAAAAGATGATGATGAAGAGGAGAATAAATGAAGTGCATATGCCCAATAACTTCAGCAAACACACGTGAATAGGAAGGGAAAAATTTGGGGTTTTCAATTTATTTTAAATCCCATTTATTAAAACTCCATCGTTTTATAACTAACAGGTTCTCAGTTCGGGCTCAATACTTCATCTGAAAATTATTCCGAATACACATTTGGACTCCCAATATCATTCTCAATAGCCCTGACCAATATCATCTCATTCCGAGATACTTGGTCCGACACCCGTGCCTCAACCGGGCTCGTTTTCAGCTTAACTGGTTTCCATAAGCCACCAGAAATTCCCAAAATGCTTAATTTAATTATTCTCAATAATTTGGGATGTTAAGTAATTCACACACAAATTCCTAATATTTATTCTGTTAATTAATTATCTCTTTTTAAAATTTGGGATGTTACAATCCACCCCACCAAAAAGAAAATTTCATCCCCGAAATTTCACATACCGGATTCAAATGCATCAGGATACCGTTCTCTGATATCGTCTTCGCGTTCCCATGTGAAACTTTCAGTATTTCCATGTTTCCATGCGACCTCCACCAAAGGTACCAACTTGTTCCGCAATTTCTTCATGGAATGTCCGACAATGCGAACAGAAACAGGAGGAATAGATAAATCCTCACGTACATCAATCTCGTCCACAGGAATCACGTGTAGAGGATCATAAACATATTTTCTCAACTGCGACACGTGGAACACGTTGTGTAGATTGGCAAGATGTGGAGGGAGTGCTATTCGATAAGCAACCTCACCAATCCGCTCCAACACCTCGTAAGGTCCAATAAATCTGGGGCTTAACTTCCCACTCTGCAGCGCCCTTCCAATGCCTTTATCACGCGAGACCTTCAGGAATACATGATCACCAACTTGAAACTCAAGTGGTTTATGCCTCTTGTCATAATAACTCTTCTGCCTATCTTGAGCAATCTTCATATTCTCTTGTATCTTTCTAATCTGTTCGGTAGTTTCTTGGATAATCTTCGGCCCTAAGGCCAAGTTTTCACCAACTTCAAGCCAACACAAGGGAGTTCTACACTTCCTTCCATACAACGCCTCATACAGTGCCATGCAAATACTAGAATGGAAGCTATTATTGTATGTGAATTCAATCAATGGTAGAAATCTCTCCCAACATCCACCGTGCTCAAGGACACAAGCTCTCAACAAATCTTCCAGGCTTTGTATAGTTCTCTCCGATTGTCCATCGGTTTGAGGGTGATATGCGGAACTAAGCTTCAACTTAGAACCCAACTCATCATGCAAACGTCCCCAAAACCGAGAAGTAAACCGAGGATCACGGTCGGATATGATGCTGGACGGCACACCATGCAGCCTAACAATCTCCTTGATATATATTTGTGCCAATTTCTCCAAGGAACTCTTCATATTAATGGGCAAAAAGTGAGCACATTTTGTCAACCGATCTACAATCACCCGTATAGCATCGTTTCCAGCACGAGTTCTGGGTAGCCCAGAAACAAAATCCATAGCTATACTATCCCATTTCCAAACAGGGATCTCCAACGGTCTCAAATAACCAGATAGTCTCTGATGCTCGACCTTAGCCTTCTGACAAACAAGGCAAGATGCTACAAAATTTACCACATCACGCTTCATACCGGGCCACCAAAAATTTTTCTTTAAATCTTGATACATCTTGGTAGAACCAGGATGAATACTCAATATGCTTTTACGAGCTTCCTCAAGTACAAATTTTCTTACATCACCACTTGAGGGAACATAAATTCGGCCCTTCACACGCCAAATGCCATCTTGATCTTCCACTAAGAACAAATTCTTCCCTTTCTCTTGGGTTTTCTTCATCTTAATCAAATACTCATCATTGGGTTGTTGCGCCTTCACATATTCAAGAAACTCATTTGTAACCTTCAACATCTCCAACGCTATTTTCTTGGGGGTGTAAGTGTCCACGCCCACATTCAAATCTCTAAATTGCTCTATCAACTCCATCTCTTTTGCCATCATCATGGAGACATGTAATGACTTCCGGCTTAAAGCATCGGCGACTACATTAGCCTTTCCGGGGTGATACCTCAATTTAAACTCATAGTCTTTTAGGAACTCCATCCACCGTCTTTGGCGCATATTCAACTCCTTTTGGTCGAACAGATATTTAAGACTCTTGTGGTCGCTGAAGACCACAAATTTCGAGCCATACAAGTAGTGTCGCCACAACTTCGAAGCGAACACCACCGCCGCCAATTCCAAATCATGTGTGTGATAGTTAACCTCATGTGGTCGTAATTATCTCGACGCATAGGCTATCACACGCTCCTTTTGCATTATTACACATCCAAGACCAAGCTTAGACGCATCGCAATATACCACGAATTCATCCGCCAAATCAGGCAATGCTAACACTGGTGCAGTAGTAAGCCTTAACTTCAACTCTTGGAAACTTTCTTCACACTCTCGGGTCCACACGAAAGATTGATTCTTCCGAGTCAACTTTGTTAGCGGCAAAGCCAAACGGGAAAATCCCTCAATGAACCTCCGGTAATAACCGGCAAGACCGAGAAAACTTCTTATCTCCGTCACCGACGTTGACCTTTCCCAAGCCATTACAGCTTCAACCTTCGACTTATCAACCGCAACTCCATCTTTTGAAATAACATGTCCAAGAAATTGGACCTCAAACAGCTAAAATTCACACTTAGAGAGCTTTGCATACAACTCCTTCTCTCAAAGAACGGTCAACACAAGACGAAGATGTCTTTCATGCTCTTCATAACTCTTGGAGTACACCAAAATATCATTAATAAACACCACGACGAATTGATCAAGATATTCATGGAAGATGCGATTCATGTAGCTCATGAAAATCGCAGGGGCATTCGTCACCCCAAATGGCATCACTACGTACTCATAGTGTCCATATCGCGTTCGAAAAGCAGTCTTCGGAATATCTTCGGTCTTCACCCGAATTTGGTGATATCCAGAACGCAAATCAATCTTCAAAAACACAAAGGCACCCTTCAACTGATCCAAAAGATCGTCAATACATGGAAGAGGGTATTTATTCTTAATGGTTAGTTTGTTGAGTTGGCGATAATCAACGCACAATCTCATGCTCCCATCTTTCTTCTTCACTAACAACACAAGAGCACCCCAAGGAGACACACTTGGGCGAATAAACTCCCGTTCAAGTAATTCTTCCACTTGCTTTTTCAACTCAGCTAACTCCATAGGAGACATCCTATAAGGAGCTCGGGAAACAGGTTCTGCACCCGGAATAAGATCGATAGAAAATTTCACTTCTCGTGGGGGAGGTAATCCGGGAATCTCCTCCGAAAACACATCGGGAAATTCCGAAACAATAGGAATCCCACAAGATTGGGAAGCACCATTCCCATCCACCAAATAGAACATCACGAGAAGTTAAGAGATACCTCGCACATCAAAGCCTTCAGTATTAGAGGTTGGGAAAATCACCGTCTTGCTATGACAATCCACCAAAACCTTGTTGGCGGACAACCAATCCATGCCTAGAATACATCCAGATCTTTTATAGGAAAACACACGAGGGATACAACAAATTTTCTACCCTCCAAGTTTATCTCGACATTCTCACATCGAGTCACTGATCTTAAGCAAGCACCGGTCGGTGTAGTCACCAATATAGAGCCTTTCATCATACACACAGGCACCCGCAAGCGCCTCACACAATCTTTAGAAATGAAGGAGTGCATCGCACCCGAGTCAAATATTACATTAACATTATTACCATGTATTTGGCACTCACTTTGGACAAGATCCTCAGCTTGTGCTGCTTCTTCACCGGTCATGGCAAAGACTCTTCCAGCCATTTGTTGATTAGCACCACGATGGTTGCCATTCCGACCACTATTACCATTACCTCGGCCGTTTCCATTACCACGACCGTTACCACCATTCCGGTTGCCAATTCTTCCGCCATTACTGTTTCCGCGACCACGGCCTCATAAAGCACCGTAGCCTCCACGGTTTGCATCATTACGTACCATAACATCTGTGGCATTCAAGGGACAATCGGGGCGGATATGCCCCGGTTGGTTGCATCTGTAGCACACCACTGTTTCTTCATGGTTGCATTCTCTAGCCAAATGATTTCCACCACATCGGAAACAATGAAGTCCTTGGCCATTACCTCGGCCACCATTGGCACCATGCCTTCCGCCACCTTGTCCACCTCTGAAGGAAGAGGAACCACGTACAAATTGTCTATTGCTCTTAAAGTTGCCTTTCTTCTTGAAGCTAGAAGATTGACCTTTCAACTTGTAATCATGCCCCGAGTAACTCCTTGGAGCAACATCATTCTCTTCAAAAATTCTACACTTGTTCACAGGGGTAGGAAAACTCCTAATCTCTTGGTGAAAAATCGCCTTCTTGATCTCTTGGCGCAGTCCATTTTCAAATTTAACACACTTTGAAACTTCAGTGCCCTCTTGCTGAAAGGGAGGATAAAATACACATAACTCTTCAAATTTCGAAGCATACTCTTCAACCGATATGCCTCCTTGCTTGAGCTCCATAAATTCAAGCTCTTTCTTGTTTTTATAACTCTCAGGAAAGTACTTCCTAAGAAATTGCGCCTTGAAATTCTCCTAATTTAGAGGAGTGTGGGCAGCAATCATACGCCCACGGGTGAGGATGCACCAAGATTCGGCCTCACTCCGAACTATAAACACTGCATATTCCACCTTCTGAGCTTCGGTACATTCCATGCTAGCGAATATCTGTTCCAAGTCATGGATCTAAACATATGCATCTTCCGGTTTGTAGCCTCCATGAAATTCAGAAGGCTTCCGCTTAAGGAATCGGTCAAGACCTTGATTCGGCTGACCAATAGGTTGTTGTTGCCGTTCAAGTATATCGGCAAAGCGATTAAAGGCTTCAGCCATAACGGCCGTATCAACATTGCGCCTATTCGCCATCACTCAATCTATATACAACAACATAAACATAATTAGAAACTTAAAGTTTCTTCACCTAGTGTATATACATATATCATTCATCATTAACCATCTTAACACAAGTATCATCATAATGCATTTCATAATTAGAAGGTAAATATGAGAAAGGAATTGCCTGGCCGGGCTTAACAACAATCATATAATAATCTCAATTCAATGACAACCATCATAATTCACCGACATAATTCATAAATCAATCAGCCACAAGCAATAAACACATGGACAACATCACTTATAATCGTATCAAGAGCAATGAATGCTCTGATACTAGGTTGAGACGCCCCGGAATTTAGGGGAAAATTTTTCGCGTTTTTATAATTCATACATCAATGAAAAGAAATAAGTGGTGAAGCTTTTAACATAACACCTGGATCTACGATAAACCACTCCCATATATGAAGATATGAGAGGGTGAGTTCAAAAGATTATTTTATAATAACTTTTCCAATTAAAAACAGCGGAAGATTTAAATAATTTGATTATTGATTGATTTTCAAGAGAAGGAATTTCATGAAAACATGGGATGTAGTTCATATAGCCTAGAGGTCCATTATATACTCCTTAATACCTTTAAAGTAATGTTTAAAGAAGAAATAATGCATAGGAAACAAAAATTCATTTAAAATAACAAATATGAGGATCAGTGTGCCACTCGCTCAAGTGAGAATCCCATTCGCTTGGGCGAGCCAGCGTAGGCACGCTTGGGCGAGGCAAGGGGAGACTGAGCGAATGAAATAATTTGCATCAGGGGCTCCTCTCGCTTGAGCGAGCCCCATCTCGCTTGAGCGAGATGCAAAGGAAATCCTAGAGCGGGCCAGCGAAGCGCTTGAGCGAAAGGAGGAAGGGTGCATCAGTTGCCAATCTCGCTCGGGCGAGTCATGTCTCGCTTAAGCGAGATTGCTCCAGAATCGTTGGTGACTCTCTGGCCGATTTTCGCTTGGGCGAGGCATCACTCGCCTGGGCGAAAATCGTCCAGTATCAATTTCCCTTCTCCCTCGCTTGAGCGACCGCCCCCACGCCTGAGCGAAAATTGTCCAGAAGCTAACCTCTGTTTCCATGACAATTTCGCTTAGGCGAATCAGACACCGCTCAGGCGAAATCAGACCTGAGGCCAAAACTCTGTTTCACACCAATCTCGCTCGAGCGAGATTCTCACTCGCTTGAGCGAGTTCTGCAGAACTTAGGCAAAAAACGTGAAATTGCATACCTAACACACAACCTACCATACCAAAACTCAATCTACTGTAATTTATTTAATTCCTACATGATTTACACATTATATGACACCTTTGGAACTTGCCTCATTCACCATTAACTATTAAAATCCATTCTAATTCATGGAATTATAAGGAATCCAACGCACCAATTCATGTGATCAACAAGACACAAATTTTTGCATAAACTTTCATTCTTTCATAAAATTAGACCACATTTAACATGCTCTATAACATGGTACAAACACACATACACACATTTCTTCATTCAATTGACACTATCAAGTACCACTAATATATCCTTTACATCATTTGGGTCATAAATGAAAATTGTCCATACACCCATATCCAATTTTCTTCCATGACCTCCAAAATCATCAACCAATTACAAAATTAAGTACATGAATACCATATACTCCACAAAACGATTTCATGCCGGCCAAGGCTCACACATTCCCATTCCATATTTACCTTCTTCAAACTCGGCCTCAAAAATAGTAGGATTTACATCATACTTACATCAACTTTAAAAATAGCAACGGGGAGGTGAGTAACATAATCCAAATGAATTAAAGTCATACATTATGGTGGAATACATGTATACTTGTTTATATAACATATCTTACACAACATCACACATCATTTATAAGCATATCTCACAAAATCAAGTATACATCTACAATTTCATTCATTTGGTTCACCACATACAAACATAGGGTTAGCATCCACTCTCTTCCCTTTCAATTCTCATCCATCCCTCGCCACTATGGGCTTTCAACTAGGCATATCTTTAGCTATATGCAAATGCTCTTAAAGCTAATGCATATGCACAAGAATTTCTCATCAAACAATGCGGATCCGACTGTGGGAAATACAACATTAATTCAATTGTGGGACAAGCATAGGTGTGCTACTATGCCCCTACTGCAGTAGTAAAATTGTGTACACATATATCTTAATTTATGCATGCTTACATCCTCATAATTTTACTGGTACCAAACTGCTATCGCCCATCTGTAGCACTAGTCACCCCGTGACTTGCGGATCAACATCGTGGCCTCAATTACCACAAGTGCTACGGGCCCCTCCCAAACACACATCGAGAGAGCCGTGTCCCGTCGGACACCGAGGTACACTCGCTCACTATAGAGCCGCCCGCCCACTGGGCCTGCCACATAGGGTGCCTCGTCACCAAACTATGGACAGCTTCCTGACTCACACACCGAGTCACAGGGGAAAAACCACAATACGCTCGTGCACTGAGCCGCCCTCCCACTGGGCCCGCCTAGTGGAACCCCCTAATATTCCACATAGACAGCTATGATATGCCATGGATGCAATGCAAATGCAAATCAAATGCATCCTCACACTGTGCATCCTAGATGCCACTCCATATACAATCATTCACCACTACTTAGTGGATTTCAATATTTTCATCATCCTCAATCATCACCAATTCACTTTACATTTCATACACATTAAGAGTTAGTGGCATACACATTCATCAATTCAAACATACATCTTCGGGATATTTTTTTCATCATGGATTTCAATTCATACATGGTTTTAAACCACCATCACATCTCATCATCATAATCTCATTACAACATCATATCCATTATCCCAAACACATGCCACACAATAATAATCATTCTAAATGCATTCAAATCATAACATCATCACATCATCCATTTAAGCAATCATCAACATAATCACATATACATATTTTCACATCATCAATGGATGAAATCATGCATTTAGAGTAGTTACCCCCTCCTACCTCAAGTGAAGTAGTGATCAATGCGGTTTGACGTTTCCGCCTCGTCGATGGGGTCACTTCCTACATCACAATACATTACACAATCAATTTTCTATTTACCCATTAAGACTCAAATACTTATATATTTCAATAACTTGATGTTTATATTATTTTAACTCTCAAACCTCTTTTATTTCATTTTCATCCACCATAACCACCATGGGTTAGGTGCCACCATTTATTATTATGCACTCTAGAACCAAACCCCTTTCATGGGTTTCTCCATCAATGACTTCCACCAACCAAATACCATCACAAATGACCATTATTCATCATAACCCACATTTATTGCCAACAATAAATGCTCATATACCTGCATTATACATTTCCCCTAAATTTATGAAGCTAGGGTTTCATAAAATTCCAACAACCATCATAAATACTCTTCTCCTTCCATCCATAAATGCATCCACCTTCATTACTTCCCCAAGAAATCTTACTCTCATGAAAACCCATATTAAACTCATGTATTAAATGCTCTCCTCTAAAACATCCATTTACATGTATGGTTTCTAAACACATAATGCCATATACCCATAACCAAAACCTTATTAAAAATGGGTATACATACCTCAAACCCAAAGCAAAGTGGGTTCAAGAATGGAGGGGAACACCACATGGAAATGGGGAGAAGAAAGAAGAGAAAACTTCAACTCCACTAGCCTTCTTCAAGCTCCCACCAAACGAAAATGAAAGGAAGTAGAAGATGAGACCAACTCACTAAGGTTTTGGAAGAAGGAAAAGAGAGAATGAAGAAGATGATGATGAAGAGGAGAATAAATAAAGTGCATATGCCTAACAACTTCAGCAAACACACATGAATAGGAAGGGAAAAAATTAGGGTTTTCAATTTATTTTAAATCCCATTTATTAAAACTCCATCGTTTTATAACTAATAGGTTCTCAGTTCGGGCTCAATACTTTATCTGAAAATTATTCTGAATACACATTCGGACTCCCAATATCATTCTCAATAGCCCTGACCAATATCATCTCATTCCGAGATACTTGGTCCGACACCCGTGCCTCAACCGGGCTCGTTTTCAGCTTAACCGGTTTCCATAAGCCACCAGAAATTCCCAAAATGCTTAATTTAATTATTCTCAATAATTTAGGATGTTAAGTAATTCACACACAAATTCCTAATATTTATTCTGTTAATTAATTCTCTCATTTTAAAATTTGGGATGTTACACCTTTGCTTGAGCGACCACCAGATTAGGACCATCTCGCCTAAGCGAAAATGGTCCAGTGACCAAACACTGATCCTAGGCCAGTCTTGCTTGAGCGAGAAGACCGTTCGCCCGAGCGAATTTTAGTCAGTGGCCACACCCCTGTAACATAGGCATCTCGCTTGAGCGAGATTCCCACTCGCTTAAGCGAGTTCTGCAGAACTTGTGCAGAAACGAGGAATTCTCACTACATAATACCTCAAACATTAATTTATGCCATCTTAGCCTATTCTAATGCATTATAACCATATAAATATGCATTTAGGGATCTACCCACTATTTCATACCAATTAAATCCAACTCTGTTTCATACATTGCATAGGACTTGAAACCATTCCAACATAAACTTCATTAAATGCTATAAAATTGTAAAATGCATCATTCATTCATAGAATTAAACATTGACAAGCATCGTCATTCATCGAATTACATCATGTGGGTCATTAATGAAAATTGGCCATAACACAAGGGTCCAATTTTCCTACATGACCCTCAAAATCATCAAATATCATCTAGAACACTAAATAGGCATACATTACATTATATGCTATACAAAATCTAAATTTTGCCGGCCAAGGCACTTCCTATACCACTATTTACCTCCTCAACCAAAATGTACTTCAAAATGTCAACTCTTCCCATGAGTGCCCTGCATCACAAATCTAAAAATGGACAACATGGGAGAGTGAGGCATATATTCCAAAGGAATGAATATGAATACCATGTGATTATGTACATATGCATCAAAACATGTATACTTTGCACATACATATCTTTCACCATACTCTTCATTAGTTCAACATCATCATTCATACATCACAAGTAACACCATAATTTTGACAAAGCATACAACATATACATAATCAATTTCACCATAATTCAGATATTACACACAAACTATCATTTGGTATTCATATCTTTTATGTTGTCTTAGTATATCATTACACCCTCATCACATCCATCATCATATCTCATCACCTTTGGCATACTTCCTTACTATATACAAATGCTCTTAAGCTAATGCATATGCACAAAGGAATGTTTCAACAATTGCAGATCTGACTGTGGGAATATAAACACCAAGTGTAGGTTAAGCATGATCACATACCATGCCCTACTACAGTAGTAAAATGTGTACACTTATTCTTAAATTTGCATGCATTCACCAATTATTTTACTGGTACCAAACCGCATCGCCCATCTTGCAACACCAGGTCATTTTCACCATGACCGCGGTATACCACATATTCAACATATGGTGTTGCGGGCCGGCCAAATATCAAATCATGGCAGCTGTGATCTTAATGACCACCGGGGTCACCTGCTCATCAAGAGCCACCCCCCGCAAGGGTCGGCCACATGTAGCTCCCCGAAGCAATACATGGGAGGCTTCGTGACTTTACACCGAGTCACAAGGGAAATAAAACTTGCTCGTGCACCGAGCCACCCTCCCACTGGGTCGGCCGAGGGAACTCTCCTAATGTTCCAACAACGGCGGCTATGCAGTATGCCATGGATGCAGATGCAAATCATATGCATTTCTCACTCTATGCATCCTATACATGCCACTCACCATACAACATCATCAACACCATTACCAACATCACCACAAGCTTTTATTATTATTGGTTACTCACATTAGTTTAAGTCTTTGTGTGGCATTCTCATTTGTCCTTATTCTTATCACTCAACTTTACCATCAATACAGAGGCTTCAAACATTCTCTATCAAACATTATCAACATTCATCTTATATTCATGGTAGATACAAGCATAACACCATATCATTGATCACTATACATCACCATATAGCATACCATGAACATCCTAAATGCACCCAAGCATGTTGCTAAACATATTATCCACACCATATATCACATTACAAATTTCTCATATCATCTCAAGCAAGGCTAACATGCATACCAATACATATGGCAATCAAATAATATTCAAACTCATGCATTTAGAACATAAGACTCCTCTCCTACCTCAAGAGAAGAATTTCGATTGATAAGATGCACCCGCCTCGTCGTTCGGAATGGATCCTACATTAACATGCATATAGAATCCCAATCAATCAACTACTCAAAACACAATTCCAATTCTAATTGGCTATTATTATATCTACTAATTCATAGCATGTACAAGTCATGCTATAGGCATTATTTTCCATCATTTGTTAGGCTTCGGGAATTCCTTCCCATTAAGCCACATTCATTAAATTCAAGGGCTACAAGGCAATCTTAGCCCCAACCTTTACAAAACACCATCTACCAACATTCATATTTCTCAATGTCATGCATTTCTTCATAAAACATATTCTTAAATCAACTTTAACTAATTTCCCCAAATCCCAAAGTTAGGGTTTTTCCTAAAACCCAACCACATTCATAAATACATCCATCTCTCATCTCCTTCCCATCATAAATACATCTCCACTATCAAGCTCTCATTAAGACCTCACATTTATTGCCACCCACCTTAGGGCTCAAGTTTTTAAATGCCTCAAATAAATACCTATTCACATGCATTACTCCCCAAAGAATAAATACACACATCCATGGCCAAAACTCAACAAAAGAGTGAGTATAGCTTACCTCACACCCAAAAACGAAATGGTTTCCAAGGGAGGGAGAAAGATGCACGAAAATGAGGAGGAGAAGGAAGAGAAGACTTCAACCTCCTAGCTTGCACAAGGACGAAAATGAGGGAGAAGGAGAGAGTTCACCACCTTAGCTTAGGGTTTGAGAGGAGGAAGAAGAAGATATGAGAATAAAGAAGAAATGGAGAGAAGAAGAAGTTTAGTGTTTTTCCCAAAATCCTCTCAGCCAACTCACGTGGAAAAGGAAGGGAACTTGGGGCTTTTGTGTTTTTAATTTTAAACATTCAATAAAGGTTTATCGTTTTATGACCAACAGGCTCTTCATTCGGGCTTAGTATTTATCTAAAAATTATTCCGAACATATATTCGGATTCTGAATGTTATTCTCAACATCCCTGACCAATATCATCTCATTCAGAGATACTTGGTCCGACACCCATATCTTAACCAGGCTCATTTTCAGCTTAACCGGTCTCCATGAACCATCAACAGTCCCCAAAAATTTTAATTTAATTATTTTCAATAGTTTAGGATGTTAAATAATTCACATTCAATTTGTCAATATTTATTTTCCTTAATTAATCCTCTATTTTAAAATTTGGGATGTTACATTGTGCATGTTCCTCAATAGACTTCGAATATACCAGAATGTCATTAATAAACACCACAACAAACTGATCCAAGTAAGGTTGGAAAATTTGATTCATGTAATCCATAAAGATAGCTAGGGCATTGGTCACTCCAAAAGGCATCACAACGTATTCAAAATGTCCATACCGCGTCCTACACGCCGTCTTTGGAATATCCTCCGACTTCACCCTTATCTGATGGTATCTACACCTCAAGTCAATCTTGGAAAATACCATGGCACCTCAAAGTTGATCCAACAAATCATTAATTCATGGTAAGGGATATTTATTCTTAACCGTCAATTTATTCAACTGCTGGTAATCAATACACATTCTCATACTGCCATCTTTCTTTTTCACCAACAACACCAGAGTGCCCCAATGTGAAGCACTCAGTCGGATAAACCCCTTATCTAACAACTCATTTGCTTACTTCTTTACTTCAGCAAACTCCATAGAAGACATTCGATAGGGTGTGCAAGACACAGGTTCTACCCCAGGAATCAGATCAATAGCAAAATCAATCTCCCTATTAGGAGGCAATTCCGGAATATCTTCCGGGAACACGTTAGGGAAATCACACACCACTGGAATATCACTAGGTTTAAGATTATATCGCCCCTCAGCAACAAACAAAATAGCATAGGCTATGGAGACATCACTCACCATATTCTTAGTATCGAGTTCTTGGGAGAAGATTATGGTCTTGCGGTAATAGTTCATCATAATGTGGTTAACAGCTAACCAATCAAGACCCAAAATAACATCCAAGTTCTTCAATGGCATGCATATTAAATTTACCAGAAAGGAACGATCTTCAATTTTCATTGGCAATTCTCCACACATGGTGGTTGCACGGAATGTAGAACCAGTAGGAGTGGAGACACTAAGAGCATTCTCCATTAACACCACCGGTAAGCCAAGCCGTCTAATACAACTTTCAGAAATAAAAAAATGTGTTGCACCAGAGTCATAAATAACATTTACAAGACAGCCATGAATAAGACACTTACCCTGTACCAGATTATCATTTCTTGCAACTTCAGAGGTATCAAAAGCAAACACACATCCAACCATAACATTCTGAGCACCACTGGACTGAGCATCAGATCGCCTAGGGTGTTGGCCTCCGCAGCCACCGCCGCTTCGGCTCCCATGCTAAAGATTACCACCACAAATCATAGAAGTATTAGCTCTATTACCATGTCCACCATGCTACTGCCTCTATGGGCAAACAGACCTAAGATGCCCAGGTTATCCACATTGGAAGCAAATAGTTTAATTAGCAGGACAATGCCTAGAGAGGTGTGCTTCCTGTCCACAATTATAACATGCACAATTACCAAAACGAGCACTGGAACGGCCAATAGAGCCTCGACCAGAAGAAGATGATGATGAAGCAAAAGACTTGCCACCACGGAAGAACTAACCCATCTTCTTAAGACTGAATCCTTTAGCCTTCAATGGTTTCTTGTCCCTTGACTGGGATGCTCTTTGTAACTGTACCTCTTCACCAAGTCTGACTTTATTTACCAGAGTAGGATAATCACGGATTTCAAGGGGAATAATTACACTTCGGAGTTCAATCCTAAGACCAGCTTCATATTTTGCACATTTACTGCCTTCAGTTCCTTCAAGAGAGAAATGATGGTAAAAATCACACAACTCATTAAACTTCATTGTGTATTCAGCTACAGACATTCTGCCTTGTTCAAGTTTCAAGAATTCCATCTCCTTACGGATTTTATAATTATCAAGAAAATATTTAGCAAGAAACCTCCACCGAAAATTCCTCCATACCAATGGTTCACTTGCAGCATTCATTTGAATCTTCGTCCTTGACCACCATACACGGGCTTCATCTTTCAATTGATAAGTAGCGAACTGTAACTTCTGTTCTTCAGAGCATTCATAGTATTCAAAAGCCTGCTCGATCTCACACAGCCATATATGCGCACCATCATAGTCATGTCCTCCTTTATAGGTAGGTGGATTCCTCTTCAGGAATTTATCAAGAGTCAGGCCAGGTTCAGCCCTACTCATCATTTGTGAAAACCTTGTAAAGAAATCGTCACCACCACCCGAACTAGTTGCTTCGGCCATAACTCAATTCTACAATATCCAAACACATCACTATTCATAACCAATAATTGACCAGGGAGTAAAATATTTACCTCACACATATACATATAATAAGATGCTGCCCAGAGTGCCAAGAGAATGATGCCAAGTTAACCTGTTACAATTTAAATAGCACCCAAACTAATATTATCACTTGTGTATTTTTATAACCAGTGTTAATTAGTTAATTTTAACCGTCGTTAATTTTTAAATTAGTGATGATATTAGTTTTAGCACTTTGATACCTCTTCCCTCTTTCCCTTATTCAAATACCTCTTAACTCAAATCTTCCCCCATTTTTTGTTTTCTCTACCTTACGCATCCTCCCACTCGTCGTGATCCTTCATTGCTCTCCACTTGAAAACGTCCAAGGCATAGTCAACACCCTCATTATCGTTCGATGGAAGCACAACCGAGTAACTATCCATCCCCTTCCTTTGTAATTCCATGACCCATTCCTTAAATAAACTCATTCTTTCGAACATGGCAACGGTTTGATTGTCCAAGAGAGAAGTTTCCTCCAAGCTTTCCAGGGTTGTAAGCTTTCAAAAAGCTTTATAACGTTTTAAGTTTAGGATTTGTCTATTGCATGTTTTAGCATAAATGTACTAGCTTAGGTAGGTTCATTAAACTACTACTGTAATTTATTTTTCTCCTTGTTTTTCTTTTTGAAACCACAAGTTTTCTCCTACATATAGATAAATCCGAAATTGGCAAGTTGTGATTTTAAAGGTCTTGAAAATTGGCAAGTTGCTTGGAAAAGATTTGGGAGTTAAATACTTTTTAGGGTCTTAGCCATATGCTATGAGATTAATGTGTTTAACTTACAGGTTATCAAATACTTTATTACAACAAAGTGTGCATGAACAACAAAAGAAAGACATGAATTGTGACATCCTTCATCAATTTATATTTATTTCTACCCGTTTAGTTAATTGCACAATAAATTTTTTCAAAGGATTAAATTATTCCATAATTAGAAAAATATACATTTTCAATAAAGTTACCAAAATATAAATTAAATGATCAAATTATAAATCATGTATGACAAGTATATAACATCTCAAACTTCCAGAATCTAATTGAGTTGGAAAGAACTCAAAAACCTGAAATAGAGGTCTGACGCTGCGTGTCAGCCCCACGCGTAGCGTCAGCCCTGCTCTGCGCACCTCACGCTACACGTCAGCCTCACGCATAGCGTGGGCATGACAGTAACAGCAACAGGTGCTGATACACATTTTAGGCCAAACAGCCAACTTCTAACCTACCCAATTGGCCTGTTTTAGGTCCGATTGCCACGAAACTTCACGGGCCACATGTTTTCCCTATTCTGGAACTGTTGGCGCCGTCCATTCGCTAAAATTCCAACATATGCGCAAGTTATGCGCAAAATGCAGTCTAAACCATCTTGGTGCAAAACCCTTACACCAAACACCCTAAATAGGGTCCAAATGGCCTAAGGCCACACAACTTCTAAATATCCTAAGGAACCTATTGATGCATTCTGGGGGTCCTGAAACCCGCCGGATTTCTAATTCACCTATCCAGTTCCTTGTATTCATAAAATCAACTATATGCATGATTTGCTAAATTAATCCTATCCATCAACCAATATCAGTCACATAGCACACACATCAATCATGCATCAATACAACACCTGCCCATAGCATTCAACATTCATATATTATTGGCTCCGTGCCATAATTCATCATCATCATCAATAATTTATCCCATCACATCACGCATAATCATAACAAGTTCATCACACATAATTGGTTATCTATTACACGTATAATTTCACATTACATATATTACATTCATCCATTCATCCTTGGCATCAATCTTTCACTTGGCGCACCTCCGCGGCATTAGCATCATCCCTGTCATTGGTCACTAAAATGAAACAACAGCAAGGGTGAGTGTTTGGAATATCATAATTAATAAAGAATGAAATAATGAGACCTAACAATACCTATAATTTACATCATGAAATAATTTCCTCAAATTCCACGCACTCATTCATATAAGTGTGTATATATATATATATGCATATACCAGTCATCTCTTTTCCTAATTTCCTTTTTTTACAATCATACACATAAGTATATCATTTCTTACTTAATTAACATCACAATTTCATTACAATATCATAGCATCATCCAAGTCTTATATACACCAATCTACATTACGTTCTCAATTCATAATTCATTCTAATCACCAATCAATATAAGGTCCACATATATCACAACTAACTCATACATTTTGACACCCAGTATCTGGATACTAAAGGACTGGCCTTCAGTTGGGAGTCCGACTTGGTTCACCGAGCCTGACTTGACCACTAGGTAGCTCAACTGGGCACAAAGACCACAGGAGCCAGAAAACGAGGGGTATACATACCGTTGGCCATCCTATACCACATAATCACATATTATATCTCATAAACATGGCATATCAACAATAAACAACATATGCAACTACCAGAAACTGGCACGTGCTCACAATATAGGGCGACCGACTTGTCAAGCCCACCAAACGTCATCACATGTATATATATATATATATATATTAATTTGCCAATAATCTATAACTCCACAATCTTGGTCATACTCGAATATGCATATACATCTCAAGGTGAAAATATCACACACGTATATAAATATTATTTTCATCATTCAAATCATTATTCACATCGATCAAAGTAGTTATTCAATTGCATATAACTTAATCAACATATTCTTCTACATTCAACCATTCAATATCACATCATAAACTCACATATCTATAACTATTATATTTAGTCAATCTATGTTATTTATAACATTTCTTAATCAATTTCTAAACTTCCCATAATCCATTTACGTATCAATTCTAATTAATTACGACCCGAACACCCCCTTACCTCGATTCTAAGCTTCTACAATTTGCTTGAGGTGTCGGTTGCGTCCTTCGGTCACTTGATTCGTTGTTCCATTTCCAATTTCGATGCCCACTTCGTCGATCGCTTGACCAACGCTCGTTCCGGCACCTACGGTTACCGAAACACCAAACCAATTAGTACACTTCCTTTCTCACACCCCCAAACTTATTACCTAAGCCTTCCAACTAACTAAAACTCAGAATCACAGCCTACCCATCACATGCAAATTTGGTTTTGAAGGAAAGGAAGAGAAAGAGAGGAAGAAACTAGCAATTGAAGACCCAACATGCCTTACCTTAGTTCTAATTGCCCAAAACCTCAAGAATTTACAAGCCCTAGTAGAAACGCCTCAGAGGAGAAGAAAAATGGAGGAGAAAGAGTTCTGCCCGAACTATTTTGCATGCCTCTGTTTTAAGCTGATCGCGACGCTGATGCTATGCGTCCCACTGATGCTACGCGTCAGCTCATTAGTTCCTACGTAACGCTACGCGTCCCATCCACGCTACGCGTCAGGGTCCTGATGCCATTTTCCTTAAAATTTGATTTTCCACTTAATTTCTCATATATTATTATAATTTCAACCCCAAATAATACTTTTATTTATTTCCATTTATCTTCTAATATTAAAACATCAAGGATGTTACATGAATTGATTGATTAAGCTTTATGCTTTACTTTTCCTTGGTGATGAACTATTTCAAGTTAACTTCTTTTAGTTTCAAGCATGATAATCACACTTTTTAATCATTTTCTTGTTAATTGATATCAATTTATTGATAAAAAACAATGAAGATCCATCTAAAACAACTTGATATATTGAATTAATCAGATATTATGTATAAAACCTCAAATATACATTCATCCATGATCAAATAGTTAATAACAAAATCTTGTAATATGCCATGTGAAGTTCTGTTCTTTCTGTAACATCCCAAATTTTTAGAAAAATAAATTATTAGTATTATATTAATAAATTATTTGATGCCCAAAATTGCATAGGAAAATTAATTATGTAATAATTATGACTCATCGATAAATTAAGATCTACTGAAAATGGACAATTTAACAGATGGTGTAGGACCCACTAAGTCAAATGAGATATTTGATGGATTTAGAATAATGAGGGATTTATTGTGGTTACGATGGTATATCCAAAATAATTTTTGGTGTTGAGGAAATATTTATTTGTACACGACGTATATGAATAAATGGTAAAATTATGAACGAAATAGAAATTAAGAAAATTCCAAATTCCCTTTTCTCTTTTACTCTTCACCGTGGACCCTTTTCCCCCTTTCTCTAAAGGGGTTTTATTAACCAACAAACAAAAGACAAAAGTGCATTGGACCATTGGACAAAGGGATGTCACTTTAGCTTTTCTCTTTCCTTCATCTCCCTTCATTTTTGTTAGGTATTCTTCTCCACTTCACTCTCCCTTCATTTTTTTCACTCTCTTTTTTCCTCTAAACAACAAGAAAACCGTCCACCCCTCTCTTTCTTCATTCTTTGCCAAAATCAACATCAAACCCAAGATTCATGAAGCTTTAATGGAGCATTGAGGCATTTCTACTTCCATTTTCTCCTTCAACTCTCCATTTTCATTTTTGGCTATAGCTTGGAAATAAGGTTGGTGATTTTGACCATTTATAGTTTCTAGATGTTGTTTTAAGGTCCTTGGAGCATTATAATGGATTATTAAGTATTGTTTTGATGGATAAATGCATGTGGAACCCAACCTTAGGCTAGAAGACCATTGGGGTTGTTGTTGATATTGCATTGATAATGTGAATACAGTGTTGATGGTTGTGGATGTTTGAAATGGATTATGATAAATGAAGAAAATCAAGATTTGGTGAAGTTGTGAAAAACCCTAAGAATTTGGAATTAGGGCTTATGGTGAAATTTATGAAATTTGGGAAATTAATTGTCACGGGATTGTTTTGAATATAGAAATACATTCTTGATCGGATAATGATAAATGTTGGTGTTGAGAATTAAGAGACCAATAAAGGTGTTGTGCTTTAAGTATGGAAATTGATGATGATTGTGTATTTTAGTGGTGATGGCATAAATGAAGTTGATATAAGGATGTTGGATAAGAAGTTAGTATATGGTGGCAAATTTCAATGCCATGTCATGCCCTTTTTTAAATATAATTGATCCTGATTAATGAGAAGGAATTCCCGAAACCTAATAAAGTAAAAGGATGAAATTTATAAACAATTACCATATGATGAGAATCATGTATATGTGTATATATTCAAATGTATTATAATAGTTGAGGATAATGCTTGAATAAAGGATTGATGAGGCCCTACAATTTATTGATATAGAATTTGATAATACTTATGAAGCGGGATCATCAAACCCGGAAGAATACTTCTTATAAGGTAGGAGAAGAGTGTATTTCTTAAATGTATGATAAATTGTATGTTGATAATGTATGTATTGATGCACACTTGCATGTTCTTCCTTGAGTGGATAAATTACCCCATGTGTATGATATAAAATTGAGGTTGAATCTTATTGATGATTGAATGTTAGATTGATGCCTTAACAAGGCTAAGAATTTGAGAGTGTGTTGATGACATGTTATTTTCTTTCCATATGTGGATTGACATTTATATGAATCCTTGGCTAGAATGATTCTCAACTATTGTGAATGGTATGCCTTAGAGGATGCTACATTTATGATTGTGTGATACTAACTATTGTGTTAAGTACAAGACTATACACCTAAGTAAGAGGGTGAGATATTCCTTATAAGGATAAGGCTATCATGTGTATTATTGACTTCATAGCATGCATAACATATCATTTGAATTGTGGTTATGATCACACCAAAAGTCTTACGGGACTAGAATATGAATAATTATAGTGGTTGCGATCACTTGGTTCCTTGAAATGAAAACAGACTTGCAGGACTGTGGAAGAGAGTACCCTATGCGTTAGGGAAACCAATATAAAATGAACGAAATGTGGTTATGATCATAAAGAGAGCCTTGCGGGGTTATGAAAAGGAGTACCCTTGCGTGGGGGAAACTAGCTATAAATGAATGAATATATATATATGGTTGCGATCACAATGAGGTCTTGCGGGACTATAAGAAAATGGACCCTTGCGTGGGGGACATATGTTGAATGAATATCAGTGGTTGTGATCACTTGATGAAATGGAAAATCAGATATGTTGCATATGCATTTTAAAATATGACATATGCATTAGCTATAGGAACATGGTATTTGAGTGTAGTAAACCAGGAAAGGAACACCCAATTGAGATAGTGGTGAGATATATGTATAGAATCCACTCTTGGTCACTAATTATTCTTGTGTTGTTGATTGGTGTGACCTCTTCATGAATAATATGAATTATTACATTGAATGTGATGACATTATGAATTAATGGTATGGTTTTACTTGATCAGTTCTAGATGATGGACTTGTTGTGTATGGACATGAATGTTCAATGGAAACTATGAATCATGTAGCTTTATTGGTTATTTGAAATCCTTGATAGAAGAAGATGTTGTATTGCATTTATATATGTATTATCAAAATTGCTTGTTTTTCATCATTGAGAAAGTATGCTCACTCTCCATGTTCTCTACCTTTTTAGCTCTTGTGTTGTAGGGCATGACAATGGAGTAGGGCACTTCATAAGTGGAGGAATTGTGTGAAGAAGGTTTTGGTAAAGATGCCTTAGCCAACATGTTTTTGAATTGGTAGCTTTTGTACATCCTTTTTGGAAACGTTTGTATATGGAATTATTTTGTATAGCCATGTTATAGTTTAAAGCCTCATGAGCATGATGATGGTTGGATACTAATGACTTGACATCCTAGAGTGATAATAGATACCTTTGGATCATTTGAATTGAGCTTGTGATCATTTTGTATCTCTAAGTAATGTATGATGATGCTTGATATTGAAATTGATAGTCACTATGATGACATCGATGCTTATGTTATAGGACAATTCATGGTGGAATAAAGTATAAATCCTCTTGAGTTAAAACTTAATGATTGATGCATGTTTTAGTCATGTTGATGCTTGATTTGGTGATTGAATTTGATGTAGGAAAGGTTTTGATATGTTTGAGACGTTCTTTATATGTTTTGTATCCTATCATGAGTGTATCTTGATGAAAATGTGTCCTAAAAATCTTAGGCATTCAAGAACTAAGGTCCCAAAGGCATTCTCTTTTAAAAATACGAAAATGATGGAATAGGAGACCAACCACGGCCAGTGGCAGGTCCTACCCTAGAGTGCCTTCGTCCTGTGAAACTTGGGTGTCAAACAGAGCCAACTACAGCCAGTGGTGGGTCTGCCTTGGAAGTGTATTTTTTATGAAAATTGGCCATGGAACCAGTGACAACCACGGCCAATGGTTGGTCCTGACTTGGAATGGGTGTTTTCTAGCAAGTGGTAGTGACAACCACGACCAGTGGTTTACCACCACTGCCAGTGGTTGTGTCCAAATGCTAAATTTTTATGCTTTTATGTCATTTCGGGTTAGGATTCGTACTTCTTTACTCCATGGTATATTTATACAAGTGAATGTACATGTTTTTACTAAACTTTGGCAATCAATTAGAGTATTCTTGGATCTCCTATTACGTCCACTCTTGCTCCCGAATTAACATACATGCTCCACTAAACACTTGCATGCTGATTGCGTAATTGTTTACCTTAAGTTAACATTTGTATAAATCATTTACCTTCTCATATCGTCACATATGAGATAGGTCTTTAAATGGTCCGGGGTTGATTGTTGAAGTCTTTAACTATGGTGTTCTTCTTCCATTGATCATTTCTTTTAAACCGTGAAAAATTTATCCTTATTTTCATTACCAAAGTATTAATATCTGTAACTTTATTTACTGGATTAAGGGCGCCACACTTTTACCTTGTAAAGTTTGAGCTCTTTAAGTGATATGCTAAGCATGTCAACACTGTCATTAATTTCCTCAACACAGTCTTTCAAAGTAGGAGGAGGAAGGGCCTTGGATTCATAGGCTTAACTTTACCATAACCAGACCTTGTGGGGTAGCAGGAGCTTAGGTGTTAGAATACCTACCTTGTGGCCCAAATGAGCTCTCTCCATCAAATTTTCTCTTGTACAATTATTTCTTCTTAATTAGCATAAATATTTACACACTAGCCTTAGAATTGTTCTATAATAATTTTATTAGACTACCACTAGAACTAAAACTTTCATGCTAACTTTCTTCTTCAAATTAGCCACCTTTTTCTATCTTGGCACTATTGAAAAACAGTAATAGTTGTCATGGTTAATTATTTATTAATCAAAATCATGTTTATTAAGGATCTAGGGGAACTAAAGGGAATCAGAATTTTGCTTGTTATCATTTACTCTTACTATAAATGATTTTTCTATGTAGTTTTGAAAGATGAAATATTGAAATGCTTGTTTATGGTATATGTAACTATCTAATTGCTTCTTTGATATCATTACTACCTATAATTGGTTATTGTGTTTAAATGTTGAAACAGGTTTTGATAATGACAAATGTGAAAACTAAGGCAAAGACTCCTAAAGGAAGAAAGGATATTACCATGAAGCCAATATGATGAATTTGCAACACATGAATACAAGCCATATGGAACATTAATTGTCATCATCAAAAAGGGGGAGAATGAAGTTGCATATGTAAGTATGCAAAGTAGTTTTGATGAATGACAAAGTATTCATGATGATGATGGAATGGCAAAGGTTCAGAAACAAGAAGGTTCAAGCACAAAGACAATGGCCAAGAATAAAAAGATGAAGATGCCTCACAAAGAGTTAAAGAAACATGAGCTATGGAAGACAAGGTTGATGACATGAACTAAATCATGAAGAACAAGCTCATAAGTTGAAGAAGAATCAAGGAAACAAGCATGAGGATCAAAGGAATAAGCCATGGGTCAATACATATCAAGAACATATCAAAGACCTTGAAGAAGTACATGTGCTAATCGATTAAACCATTGCCATAATCGATTACATAGGTTCTGGAATGAACATAATCGATTACAGATAAAAGGCTAATCGATTACCAATTGAAAAGGTTGAAGACTGAGCATCAGGTATTTGGAATAATCGATTACAAGGAAGAATCTAATCGATTACAGAGCTTCTGTTTTGTCCCTAACCGATTACATTAGTACCTAATTGATTACCATGCTGCGAGACATAATTAAGAGCATCAGGTATCATTCATAATCGATTACAAGGAAAGGCATAATCGATTAGAAGGGTTCTGTTTCATAGCTAATCGATTACAGTAGAAATGCCAATCGATTATCTGCTGCATAATACTGAAGATTTCAAAAACTAATCGATTACAGCTCAAAGGCTAATCGATTACCATAGTGTCAGAACGTGGGAAAATGCTTTTAAGTGGAACTCCAGCTCATTTCTTCACTCCCACTTTATGACCATGCTAAGGTATCCGTTGGAGACAATGTGCAACGGCTGGAAACCCTAAAAATGGCTATAAATGAAGCATGGATTCAAGCAAGAGAGGACACACAAGAGGGGAGACCAAGGCACAACACAAGGCAACAAACATTTCTCTTCTTAAGGTCTTCTAACTAAATTTCTCTTGTATATTCTACAACTCTTAATTCTAAACTTGCATATTGCTTAAGAGTTGTTAGATTGTGAGTTTCAATTTGCATATCCTCTCTTGTTGAGAGTTAAAATTTGTGAGAGCTTTCATTTGTGTATCTACTCTATTGAGAGAGTGTATTGATTGTAAACACAACACCAAACACAAGGTATTCACTCTAAGTTGAGTAGTTGTTCACTCTAGGTTGAGTGGTCACAAAGGTTGGGGTTCAACCTTTGGGTATTGAGAGATTGTGAGATTGGGTGGGTTGCCTTTTGCTTGTGAGGATTGAGTTCTTGAGTGTGGGACACTAGGAAGCTGTAATTGCTCAAAGCTTGTATCTCAAATCTTCAATAGTGGAATCCTTCAAGTGGGTTGCTTGAAGGCGAGACGTACACCGGGTTGGTGGAACTCGTTAAATTTGGTTTGCATTTCTCTCTACCTTGAACTCTTTATACAACTGTGCATATAAACTGTTTGTTGAAATGCTTGAGCTGAATGTGTGAATTAAAGTTGTTGTTCAAGTAGAAAACTAACTCTGCATGCCAAGTGTTTGATAATTTGCTTGAATCAATATTTGGTGAAGTTCTTCAAAACTGGAAATTACTATAACTTACCAAATATCTAATACATTGTTTCCTATTAAGTCTTGTGTGATACTTACTTGATTGCTATTACTTCTCACATTCACAAGGTGTTTGATAACTTGAATGAGCTGAATCTTTATAGGAAACATCACATTATTGACAAATAAATCTGTGCACTCCAACTGTTTGATAAATTGTTTAAACCAATAACTTACCTTGTTTATCACACTTATAGCTAAATATTGTCATTGCACATCAAGTGTTTCATAGTGTGATATGTGCATAAAAGTTGTTGTCTCTTCATCATTGCATCATTTGTATATTACTAACCATTTCCAAGGGGATTCCGCGCGAAAATTTGAAACACTCAATTCACCCCCCTCTTGAGCGTTGAGGCCTTGGCTAACAAGTGGTATCAGAGCTTGACTCTTGCCACAAGGCTTAACAGCTGCAGGAGATCAAGATGGCCTCTACCTCTTATGATGCATTTCCACAAAATGGCACACTAAATAGACCACCAATCTTCAATGGTAAGGACTATGCTATTTGGAAAGAAAGGATGAAAATCTTTGTCCAATCCTATGATCTCAAGGTATGGAATGCTATTCAATTTGGTCCTTTCATTCCCAAATACATTGTTGATAATATAGAGTGTATGAAGCCCATGAACTTATGGACTAAAGAAGAAGAAAGAAAGGTACAATTCAATTTAAGAGCTAAAATTCTTATCACATTAGCATTAGAACCTAACGATGTTTCTAGAGTTATTACTTGTAACAATGCTAAAGAAATATGGGAAACTCTTGAAACAATTTATGAAAATGCTAATGATAATAAAGATGCAAGGATTAGCACCTTTTCTAGTCAAAATGAAGGCTTCAAAATAAGTCCGGAAGAAGAGATCAATGAATCGGAAGAAGAACTTGCATGCCTAATGACAAAGCACTCCCAAGATGATGAGGTATGCTCTTTAAATGCTTTTAATGATGATAATGATGATGAAATTGATAAGGATGAATTATTAGAAGCATTTGAAGAATTGCATGAAAAATTTGTCTTGTTATCAAAGAAATATGCATGCTCTAAACAAACCATTTTGACTCTTGAAAAAGAATTGCATGATGTTCACATAGAAAAAGAATATCTTAGAGTTCAAAATGATGAATTAGTAGCTTCAAATGTATCTCTTAGAACTTATAATGATAATAATGATTGTGTGCTTATTGATAAATGTATGCTTCTTGAAAAAGGGAATAAAGAACTAAAAGAAGCACTTAGCAAGCTCACACATAGTCAAATACCTCTAAGTGCACCTATTGAAAATCGAAGGCATACACTTGATAGAAGAAAAATAGGTCATTACAACAACCATTTTACATCATACAAAGAAAAATCCAAATCCTCTCTAAGATGCACAAACCATGAAAGAAAAGAGGACTCTATGTCAAATTGCTTTAAAAGGAAAGAACATAATAGGAACCATTACAATTCTACTATGACTTATTCTTTGGATACAACATGTTTTTATTGTGGAATGTATGGTCATATATCTTCTAGTTGTTTTATAAAGAAATCTCGTCAAAAACATACAAGAAAGGTATGGATTCCAAAACAATCTTGAAATCCCAAACTAACGAGGAAGGACCCAAATCTCAAAGGGTACCTCAAAATTTTGAAATCTTGTAGGCAAACTTTAAAGCAACAATTTCTCATTGATGGATGACCAAATCTCATGGCCTAAGGAGATATCAAGGATCTCAAAATCCATTCCAAAAGACAAAGGAGAAGATTAAAGCAAGCCAAGATTATGATGACTCATCATACATCTAAAAGGTACCATTCAAAACAAGGAAATGGACAAGAAGCTTCAATGTGACTCACACAAGATGGATTGCACCGACAAAATCCAATGGACAACACTAAAGGTGGTACAACAAAAGGTGCAAGCAATTATCATATAATCAATGTTAACAGTCATTCTTGATGAATCTTGATGTGTGAAAATCTAACTTTGATTTGATATATGATTGAGCATGAATAATATGAAATCTTGAGATGGATGAACAAATAATCTTAGAACCCCTTAAACTCATGAAATCCCAAGAATCAATGATGTATATGTATATAGTAATTGATGATTAGTAATAATTGATGATGAGTTTGATGAATGATTGTTTGAATAACATGGTACATGAAAATCTTGAGATTAAAGATGATTATGCACAAACACGTATGAATCTTTGATAATGTTTAAACCCTTGATGATACATGAACTCTTGGTGATATATCATGAATTCTTGGTTATTATTGATTCTTAATGATGCATGAATTTTTGATTGAATATGAATTCTTGATGATGTATCATTTATGTATTATTTAACTAGTGGTATCTAAATAACAAACATCTTCCTTTAACAATGGTATGAATTGTATTAGTAAGAGGAAGAGATTATGAGGACATAATCTTGATTATGTGCTTATCACTATGCCTTGATAATAAATACATATATTGCGTGTACAAGTGGTATCTATGCTTTGACAATCTATGTAATTATATTCCTAGAGAGAAAGCATGTATGTTACAACAAGTGATTGCCTAGATTTTAACTTCATGATTGTAACATCATAGGCATGAACATGATGATATGTTAAGAAACAATGCATGATATGATAAGTAATAATGCATGCTATGATCATATACCATGTATGTGCAAGTGGTATCTATCTCGATCAACATTATAATTCTTACTATGTCGTATGTTTGATGATGCATGATCTTGACTGTGAAAAGAAGTTTGAAAAATATGCATCATTGAGATTGAAAAGAATTTTTGAATAACATTATGAACAATGATGATTGCTAAAAATCTTGTGTTGAATGCTTAAATGTTAGTAATTGATATCAAGAGCTTAAATTAGCAAATCCATCAAGTGGTATCATGCATAACATCTAGATAACAAATGGTATGACATAGATGAGAGTATGACTTGCATTAGACCCGATGACCATGATATGCTTTTGTGACTTATCTATATGCGTTACTAATTATCTATGCAAAATGATTTCTCCTACATATTTGATAAATGCCATATGTGAATGCTTGACTAGACCTATATGTAACATCATAGGCATAAGATAAGAAGAGATTATTTGAGATACAAAAGTCATATGGAAAAGAGTGAATATATTGGCATATGTTATAATACACTTGCATGAGTAAGCCAACAAATTGTTTTAATCACTCCATCTTTGCTCTGATATCTAGACATAAATAAAATTGCATCAACTAGTGGTATCCATTGAAAGGGAAAGATTGTTACACTTGATTATTTGCCTATGTTTGAAGTTAATGCTCACTCTACCACTATGCTCCGAATCATATGAATTATGTTAATCAATAAAATGGTATCAACATCTATATTTATCCTTGTTAAATTACATGATTAAGGGGGAATTTCATAACATTTCTTTATAACAAGTGATATTTATTGATGATATGTTATCTCTTTATCAAGTGGTATGGAAGTCTGAGTAAATCATTTTTATAATACTGCATCAAAGGCCCAAAAATTGGTACAAACTCTTGTGAACTCAATGCCACTAACAATATGCTTTGCAAAGAGTTTGTTAAGGTTATGTAGGATGACTCAAAATGGCAAATCAAACTACTAAACTGGGTGAACAAAGAATTGATCAAGGAATGCAACATGGATGAAGCAAAATGCCATACAAGGATGTGAAAAAGGGCATAAAACTTGCAAAATACCAAGGTATGATCGAATTGTTACTCTACCATTATGCTTTGTGAATTATACAAATCATATTAACAAATGGTATGAATAACAAATCTCACGAGCTGAATATATCACTTCATCCCTGCTCTGATACCTAGATATAAGCATACATTGTTGAAAATCCTTCTATATTACTGCTCTGATACCTAGAAATGCATCAAGCCATATTAATGAAATGATTAACAAGTGGATTGTTATATGCAATGGTATCTAACCTTTGAGTGGTATTTATTCATATTATAGTATCTATTATTTCAACAATGGTATCTATTAAAAAGAGATCACATGCTTTAAAAAGTAAACAAATGATATCAAACTTGATTAAATTGACCTACAAGTGATATCAAACTTGATCAAATTGGTATAATCAATTTCACATGTTAATAAGTGGTATACTTTTTACAAATGGTATCAATTACAGTAGTAAGGGGGAGCATACACATGAATGATTATCCTTCATTTCACTTCTCTATGATTATGTTTATGGCACTCATGCTCTTACTCAACTATATACTTACTTGGAAAATTATTCTTATGCATTTGATGATGCCAAAATAGGAGAAAACTATGTGCTTACTTGAAATGATATGTGAAAGAATCATGTGACATTTTTGAAAATGATACTCACTACATGATTAGAATAAGTTAGCAATCAATCATATGCTTACTTGATGAATAAATTATGTGATTGCTTATTGACTCTAGATGCAATAAAATGGTATATATCATTGATCATGCTTTAAGCTTTGATTTGAAATCCATATGAAATACTTGCTCTAAATCTCTCTTATTCAAATAAATGAGCTTATATGTTGATGGCATAGATTATGACTAAGATAATGATCTTTTTGATGATGCTAAAGGGGGAGAGATTAGTGGAAGGATCAGTAAAAAGAATAGGATGCCATTTATGCTAAAAAGGGGGAGAGATATCATGCTTCCATCATTTTATATGTTTAAAACAGTTGGCATAAGTTATAAGATTAAGGGGGAGAATAACACTTAAACAATGAACTTAACTAGCATTCATTACATCATATAGGGGGAGAATACATATAACCATTGATTGTCATTATTCTGTGAAACTAACACCCCACGAGATGAACATTGGTTGTCATCATCAAAAAGGGGGAGAATGTGTTTAAATGTTGAAACAGGTTTTGATAATGACAAATGTGAAAACTAAGGCAAAGACTCCTAAAGGAAGAAAGGATATTACCATGAAGCCAATATGATGAATTTGCAACACATGAATACAAGCCATATGGAACATTAATTGTCATCATCAAAAAGGGAGAGAATGAAGTTGCATATGTAAGTATGCAAAGTAGTTTTGATGAATGACAAAGTATTCATGATGATGATGGAATGGCAAAGGTTCAGAAACAAGAAGGTTCAAGCACAAAGACAATGGCCAAGAATAAAAAGATGAAGATGCCTCACAAAGAGTTAAAGAAACATGAGCTATGGAAGACAAGGTTGATGACATGAACTAAATCATGAAGAACAAGCTCATAAGTTGAAGAAGAATCAAGGAAACAAGCATGAGGATCAAAGGAATAAGCCATGGGTCAATACATATCAAGAACATATCAAAGACCTTGAAGAAGTACATGTGCTAATCGATTAAACCATTGCCATAATCGATTACATAGGTTCTGGAATGAACATAATCGATTACAGATAAAAGGCTAATCGATTACCAATTGAAAAGGTTGAAGACTGAGCATCAGGTATTTAGAATAATCGATTACAAGGAAGAATCTAATCGATTACAGAGCTTCTGTTTTGTCCCTAACCGATTACATTAGTACCTAATCGATTACCATGCTGCGAGACATAATTAAGAGCATCAGGTATCATTCATAATCGATTACAAGGAAAGGCATAATCGATTAGAAGGGTTCTGTTTCATAGCTAATCGATTACAGTAGAAATGCCAATCGATTATCTGCTGCATAATACTGAAGATTTCAAAAGCTAATCGATTACAGCTCGAAGGCTAATCGATTACCATAGTGTCAGAACGTGGGAAAATGCTTTTAAGTGGAACTCCAGCTCATTTCTTCACTCCCACTTTATGACCATGCTAAGGTATCCGTTGGAGACAATGTGCAACGGCTGGAAACCCTAAAAATGGCTATAAATGAAGCATGGATTCAAGCAAGAGAGGACACACAAGAGGGGAGACCAAGGCACAACACAAGGCAATAAACATTTCTCTTCTTAAGGTCTTCTAACTAAATTTCTCTTGTATATTCTACAACTCTTAATTCTAAACTTGCATATTGCTTAAGAGTTGTTAGATTGTGAGTTTCAATTTGCATATCCTCTCTTGTTGAGAGTTAAAATTTGTCAGAGCTTTCATTTGTGTATCTACTCTATTGAGAGAGTGTATTGATTGTAAACACAACACCAAACACAAGGTATTCACTCTAAGTTGAGTAGTTGTTCACTCTAGGTTGAGTGGTCACAAAGGTTGGGGTTCAACCTTTGGGTATTGAGAGATTGTGAGATTAGGTGGGTTGCCCTTTGCTTGTGAGGATTGAGTTCTTGAGTGTGGGACACTAGGAAGCTGCAATTGCTCAAAGCTTGTATCTCAAATCTTCAATAGTGGAATCCTTCAAGTGGGTTGCTTGAAGGCGAGACGTACACCGGGTTGGTGGAACTCGTTAAATTTGGTTTGCATTTCTCTCTACCTTGAACTCTTTATACAACTGTGCATATAAACTGTTTGTTGAAATGCTTGAGCTGAATGTGTGAATCAAAGTTGTTGTTCAAGTAGAAAACTAACTCTGCATGCCAAGTGTTTGATAATTTGCTTGAATCAATATTTGGTGAAGTTCTTCAAAACTGGAAATTACTATAACTTACCAAATATCTAATACATTGTTTCCTATTAAGTCTTGTGTGATACTTACTTGATTGCTATTACTTCTCACATTCACAAGGTGTTTGATAACTTGAATGAGCTGAATCTTTATAGGAAACATCACATTATTGACAAATAAATCTGTGCACTCCAACTGTTTGATAAATTGTTTAAACCAATAACTTACCTTGTTTATCACACTTATAGCTAAATATTGTCATTGCACATCAAGTGTTTCATAGTGTGATATGTGCATAAAAGTTGTTGTCTCTTCATCATTGCATCATTTGTATATTACTAACCATTTCCAAGGGGATTCCGCGCGAAAATTTGAAACACTCAATTCACCCCCCCTCTTGAGCGTTGAGGCCTTGGCTAACAGTTATGGATGGTTGAGAAATTGAAATTGCTTTGTTTGTAGATGAGCCTTAAATGTGACCAATTTCATGAATTTGAATTGAACTAAATACTGCAAAGTTTGTACTTGTTGAATGCATATTCATTTTTTAGACAGTTTGGCTAAAACTAGATCTTCACATGTTTGAGATGATGAATTAAAGTAAATTCATGAGTATGTGATATATGTTAAATGTAGTATTTCCAGAATTGAGAAAGTGATTCGATTGATATACTAAAGGAAATACTCTTAAAAAGATAAATGATAGATTTGTTGGTTGCCAAAGCAGTTGGTACTACTTTAAGTAAGTTAATTGAATAAAAGTGAGGAATAAAGTTGAATTGATGTGAATTCAAAGACGATGAATTTAGGGATTCTCAACATAGCCTCTAGCATGGTTACGCCTAAGCAAGCATACCAACGCACATTCAAGTGGCCTTCAACTACAGTCCAGGTGTGGCCACATGTCTTCCAATATGCCAATGCCCGATCCTGGTGAGGTAATAGGCCTGGAGAAATGAAGAACAAGATCCAACCCAAGTAGAGGAAGGAAAAAATGGTTAGCATACCAGCAAAGAAAGTTATGAAACTACGAAATCAAGAAAGTGTAAAGCCTGCTTAGAAACAAGAAGAGAAATTGCTCCAACATTAAGGGGCAATATCATAGAAAAAGGGAAAGATATTATTTTGTCATAACTCCCAAGCACAAAGGGGAAGGTGTTTTTTTTTATGTCAGGGGTGACAAGAAGATCTCAGACAAGGTCCAAGATGATCATCTTGAGCCTAAGAGTTTTTCTAATCCAATTACTATCCCTTCCAATATGTATAGTGGGAAAATTCCCTGCCTTTCATAGAGCCAATCTTGGGGGATTTTGAACATTATATAATGTCATTCCAGTTGAAAGAAGGTCTTAATGAAGATTTTATGCAATAACCAGGAATTATATAATAAAATTTCCAATTTTGAGGAACTGTAATAGAAGAGGATGACATATAAAAAAAAGGCTAATGATGAACTACTCAATATGAAGAAAATGAACAATATAACAATGTTTTTTCCATGTTGCTAAAATTAAGATGTTGAAGAAGGCCCTTAAGGTCAAGGATGCAACGACCAAGAATCAAGCCAAGTACAATACTGGAAGCATTAGTATAAAATGAACCAGAATGGTCTTGGTTTAGTTTACCAATTCCATGGCCAAGTCACTATGCAAACATTTAGCAGTGTCATTCGCCAAGTACAATACTGGAAGCATGAGTATAAAATGAACGAGAATGGTCTTGGTTTAGTTTACCAATTCCATGATAGGGAATTAGTGAGACTAAAAGATGGTGGGATATATAAGCCAAACGATCAACTATATCAGCTTCTGCCTATTTTTGAAGGTCAATCTATAGTGTTCAATAGATGATGAGAAAAATAAGGATAAGGATCAGAATAATAAAGATGATGCACTGTGAGGCAAGAAGGTGAAGGTGATCAGAACACTGACAATCTAAATGATGATATTATTTCCCCTTCCTGAAAAACATATGCTTAAGTATTTGTTAGCCTTGTGTCGAGATAGTCACTGACAAGATTAATGCTTTCTTTGTCAGTACTTGAATTACAATGCTCCTTATGCCTTTATCTTTTTTAATCATTTTGTATTTCAGGCATTAGTCCTATAATTCTAGTAGTGACAAAATTTCCTTTTGAATGGTTTTCCAAGTTACATAGTTATTTCATATCAAATGTGTTTTCTCAATAACACATTGCCTTTGACCTGCATCATATTAGAACTATTGATCTTATACCATATTAAAAAGCTAATTGTGCATACATAACTTTACACATATCAACTTATACGTACCTTTGGGGGCTTAGGATTTGCTAGTCATACTCATATTGAGTGACTTGTCTAACATAGTTAATTGATGTCATTCATTAGGGCTTTATATCACTCGTTGGAGATTTATGCCACTAGTTAGGGCTTTATTCCCCTCATTGGGGATGAACTCAAATGGTGTGATTTATCACCTGATATCAGTTAGTATGACTTAGTAAACTAATGTACAAAAATAGAATTTCTAAATCTTATATTATTTAATGAAATACATCGAGCTACAGTAGAGTATGTCTCATTAAAACATTTTAAAGGAAAGTCCAATGGGATAAAAACCTTGAGGTATGAAATAAAGTACATATATGCTAATACCGATTATCTATAATACACCCTTAGGTTTAAGATATTCCTCTTTATTGATGGTGGCGTCGTCTAAAGTTTCCAACCGATATGTTTCTCCACGTGACCTTGGTGACTATAAAGGGTCTTCCCAGTTATGAGCCAACTTTCCTTGATGAGCGAACTTGTTACCTCATTTCGGTTTATCTCAAGACTAGATCTCCCATAATGAATTTCCAGATTTGGATCTTCTTATTATACCAGAATGTTGCTTTGGCTTTGATTTCCCTGGTCCCAACAGAAAGATTCCTTATGTATCTCAGTTATACTATCCAGTTCATCTCTCAAAGCATCATCATTTATAACTTTGGAGAGATGTTGGATTCTTCATAAAGGCTTACCTATTTCTATTAGTATGACAACCTCTACCCCTATGTCATCTCGAAGGGGGATTCACCTATGGAAGAAGAATAAGGGGTGGTCTAATATGCCCATTACACATGACAAAGTTGATTTTCCCATTTTTCTTTTGCTTCACCAAGTCTTATCTTTAATCCTTTGAGGACTTCTCTATTTGTAACTTTGGCTTGGCCATTAGTTTAGGGGTGTTCCACTAAGGAGAACACTTGTGCTATTTTCAAGCCTTCAAGTAGATCCCAAACTTCTTATTAGTGAATCGCATATTATGGTTAGTGATGAGTCTTCCCTGTACATTGAACCTAGTGATAATATTTTCATACACAAACCTCATGGTTATTGCTGATGTGGTACTGAGTATAGCTTCAGCCTATATTCATTTGGTGAAGTAATTAACATCAACTATTAAATACTTTATACCACTAGAGGTTTCATGGAAAAGATCTATAATGTCTAATCCATATTGATGAAAAGGCTATAGTACTACCAAGGTAGATAACTCTTAAATGAGGGCATTATACAAGTTGGAAAATTTTAGAAGGAATCATATTTCTTAATGTACTCCCTATGTCTTTTTTCATAGTGTTCCACTAATACCTTGCCCTTAGAATTTTCCAAGCTAAGCTCTTACTTCCGGTATAGTGCTTACAATTGCCTTTATGCACCTTGGTCATGATGTACCCTACTTCCTTCTTATTTAGGCATTTAAGCACTAGCATATAAAATCCTCATTGAAATAGTATACCCTTAATCAGGACAAAATTTAGGATCTTATTTCTTAACTTCTTCTCCATTAGGTAAATTTACCATTCACCATACACCGGATGATAGACACTAATCACAAGTTGTCATCAAAAGCACAAACCATATTGATACAAAGTGAAGCTGTTATGCTAAATGTGTTGAATGTGCTTTGAATCAATATTGTTATTGACCCAGGCTTCTTTGTATTGGCTAGTCTTGAAAGAATGTCGATTTTGGTGTTTTCTTACCTCGATACATGCTTGAACTCTATGCTTTCAAACATTCTTTTGAGCTCTTTAACTTTGGCTAAATATTGCTACAACAATGGTTCTCTAGCTTGATATTCAATTGAAATCTACAAGATCATCAACTCATAATCACTGCATATTGTTACTTCCTTTGCACTAACATTCAATGTAGTTTGGAATCTGGCTCAGCAAGCCTCATATTTTGCCTAGTTGCTGGAAGTATAAAAATCAAATGTAAAGGATACTTCAATATTCTCTGTCATCACTTTCAACCATAATACCGATGCCACAACCTTTTCTATTTGAAGATCCATCTACAAATTCCATCCAATTTAGCAACAAAATCAACCAAGACTTGGACCTTGATAGTTACTCTGAGTTCATAGGAGATGTTGAACTCTAAAATCTCGACGACCTAATTAATCATCCTTTATACTAAGTCTGGCTTATGTAACACCTTCCTCAAGGGTAGGTCTATTCTTACTATAAGTGAATGGGAACGGAAATATTGTCGCAGCCTCTCAGATTCCTATATAACTTCCAAAGCATCCTTTTCAATTTTCTAATAATGAATTTCTATTTCCTAGAGAGTTTTTCTAGTAAAGTATACCAGCTTTTGGCCCTTAAGGGTTTCATTTACCAAAATAACTCCAAGAGCTTCATCCAAGACTAACAGGTAAGGAGCAATTTCTCTCCTTGAATAGGTTTCACCAATATTGGTGGCCTTTCAAATATATCTTTCAAGCTCTGAAAAGCCCTTTTTACTCTTCACCCCAAGAAAACTTTTTGTCATTCTTCACGATCTTATATAACCACAACAATATTAAGATTACTCGTTAATGGTTGATCATGTTTGATGGATTCACCTTCTAAAATAAGAAGTTCTGGTCCTAGAGGTATGATATTAATTACTTCACGTCCATTTGATGTATCCATTATAGTTATTTCATATCCCCTATTTTCTTTTCATATAAATTTTTTTACTATACTCATTGTTGTAGCATTAAAAACATTATTATTACTCTTGTTAGCGTCGAAATAAATCTAACCCTTTCCCTATTCCCACATATGCATATAGGATATTTTAAGTAAAAATATTTCATTAAGTTGTTGGATCATTTTTAGATCCTTAGAACTTCTTCGCTCCTTGGTGATTTTACATTTATTAGGATTAGGTTCAATACCATGTTGTGTCAACATAAACCCCAGGAACCTTCCTACAAAAGTACATTTTTAGATGGTTAAGCCTCATATCATACATCTTCAATCTTTCAAAGACTTTCTTTAAATTTTTTATATGATCTCCTCTAGATGGGGTTTTGACAATGACATCAATATATACCTCCACCAACTTGGTATGCATCCCCTTGAACACCTTGTTGATTGTACGTTGATACATGGCTCCTGCGTTCTTTAATTCGAAGGGCATAACAGTGTAACGAAAGACATTTTTATCATTTATGAATGTTGTTTTGTCTTCGTCCTCCTCCCACGTTGGAATTTGGTTATACCTAGAATAGGACTTCATGAATGAGAGATATTGATAGCGAGATGAATCATCCACTAATCTATCAATGCTTGAGAATAGGTATAGGTCTTTTGTGTAACATTTATTCAAGTTAATATAGTTAGCGCCCATCCTTCATTTTCTATTGGTTTTCTTCACTATATGACTACGTTAGACACCCACGATAAATATCAAATTTCATGAAAGAAACTAGCTTTAAAAAGCTCCTTATCCAGTTCACATGTTGCCATTTACTTTTTAAGGCTTCAACGCCTCTTCTTTTGTGCAACAGGCTTTATTTTAGGATATACTGCCAGCTTGTGGTAGTAAAAGTTTGGATTAATACCTGGCATGTTTGTAACTATCCATGCAAACAAGTGTTTGTATTTTTGGATCAATACCGTTAATGTTCCTTCATCATTTAGCTTTCCTTTTTTCATAGGTCTCTTATGTTTCTCTATTTTCAAGATCATGTTATAATAATATTGGGCCATCTTCTAGTCACCCTAGATTGATGACAAAAATTGTCTTTGTCAATGAACTTACTTAAAAGGTAAGGAGTTAATACTTTGGCTTCCATGGTGTTCAACATTTGTCTTCCTAGGATTCCATTAAATGGTAACCTAACATCTATCACTAAGACTCTGGTTTTGGTGGTCTTTGTGTTGGTAGTATGCATTAATAGCCTTTGAACAAGATAATTTTGTTAATAGTTTAATAGCCTTTATTAGCCCCTAAAATAGTAGGTCAATATGACAACTATTCCTAAATTTTCCCTAGTCAAGTATTTATATGGGGACATATAAATTGATCCGGTCTGGATACCGGCTCCCAAAGATATGATGTCAGAGTGACCTCTTAGAGGGTGAACCGGTATGACTGGAATACAGTGCCATAACGGTTATCCGATGTCACTTTATCCGTTCTCATTTCATTGAATGCTTCATCCGTCCTAGCCATGATGGATGCTTCATCCGTTCTTATTTCTACGACGTGTATAACCGTTTGCCTCAGGATCACTATAAGATAAGAGTTCATTATAACTTATCAGCGAAGATACCCTATATAGCGGAATGTGTCTATGTCAATTATCTCAGAGAGTAAGTATAATTGTCAGTGAAATATGCGGAAAGGTGATTATCCTCCATCCCTATCACAGGATCGTACTCTGATAATTGACCTACCTCCCTGACACACTCTGAGTACTGAGTCATATTGATTGACACACTCTACACGCTATCAGAACCAAGGGGCCCACTTGCATCCAATGATTTATTTCCTACGTTCAACTATAAATAGCATGTTCCAATACACATGCAAGGTTACGTTGTTCTATCTCACACCTTTACTGTTGTATTGCTTGAGTATTCATTGAGTTTCCTATACTCTTCTAACTTGAGCGTCGGAGAATCTTCGCAGGTGGCACCACCTTTCGCCCCCCTTTAACGCGAAACGCTGGTGTGAAGGATCTCCAGGACAACAAGACCGGTTTCTCCCACTGAGAGGCCGGATTGCAATACCGGATACCCATTGTACCGGTGTACAAACCCTAAAACACCTATACTTTTGTGGCTGGTCCCACACCGGATCCTAAACCCCGGTTCAGACCAGTTCATTAGCACACCCAGTGGGACTCGTTAGAGTTATTCCCACTTTTCGTAGAAGTTTGGTAGTTAGAATGGAAGGCGATGGGCGTGATTTTGTTGATGGTCATGTGGAAGACGTGACTCACCAGCAAACTGGAAGGAGACTCATTTTCGAATCTCCTATCACCAACACCAGAAGGATGGTACCAGTGGTAACCCCTAACCCTCGGGATGAGGTCATTAGGAAACTCAGGGAGGAGTTAATAGAGCTAAAGCGGGAGAAGAGAGGAGCTAAGGACAGGGTGACGTCCCATACAGAAGAGGCTCACCATGCATCTGTGAGGGAAAGATCTACGACCCTCCAGTACTCGAAAATCCCTATGTATGAGGAGAGGGAACAGATCCAAGACTCTGGTGATAGAGTCAATACCAGGAGAAGGGAGCAAGCAGTGGTGACCTCTAGAGTTATAGACTCAGTGTTTTTTTCTCGAGGAGACTCATGAGTGTCGTTATCCCTAAGTACTTGCAGACGACTCAGCCACTGTCGATCGGGAAATACAATGGAGAAACTGATCCCACTAAGCACCTAGATGCTTATGTTTATGAGGCTATGTATCTGGGAGCTGATGAAGACGTCATGTGTAGAATATTCCCCAGAACCCTGGCGAAGGAGGCTCTTAGCTGGTTCAACAGCTTGCCTTTAGGATCCATAGATTCCTGGGAAGAGATGGCAGCTGCGTTTGAAAGTCACTTTGTCATTTCTAGGGATATTCCGAGGACTTCTCACACCTTGGCCCAGATAAGGCAAGGAGAGACTGAAACTCTTAAGGAGTTTTTGAAGAGATTCTACAAGGAGGCTGCGTTGGTCCCCAACCTCACGGAGGCCATACAGCTCCATATTGTAGTGGAGGCTTTGCAACCTGGTTCTGCTTTTGCCCTATCGTTGGCAAAAAGCCCCCCGACAACCTTCGAGGAGTTTCGAAGGAAAGTTTCCAAGTATATTGGTATAGAGATGCACCTGGAGGCTACAACAGCTAGAATAAAACCACCAGTGCCCTCTCAGCAGCCACAGAGAGATAAGGAGAGGGTAATACCAGAAAAGCATACCTTCAGGGAAGATTTTGCAAGCACTTGACCTCATCAACGAGACAGGCACGTCTCATCTTTCAGCAACTATGCTCCTTTGAACGCCAGGAATTCCCAGATTTTGAGGGAAGTTGGTTGGCCAATGTTCAGTGTCTTTGGGATAAGGAAGCCACCCCCAGTGAAAAGACCTGGGAACCCACGTAAATATTGTGCCTTTCATGAACAGGCGGGTCACCACACAGACGAGTGCAAAGCGTTGAAGAATACTGTGGAGACCCTTATTAGAGAAGGAAAGCTAAAGCAGTATTTGTTCAGAGAAAACTCCCTAGATGAGCCTGACAGGACCGACAAGAGGGGGAGAGATCCAGATGATGAAGGTGACAATAGTCGCAACCCAGTCAGAAGGTTTACTGCCGCTGAAAAACAAAAAGGAGTGGTGATCGCTGGAGGAGCCCAACAAGACAACATGCCTCAGCAGTAGAGGCAAGGCGGGCGCGAAGTGATTGAGATGATTGCTGAAGGATTTGTAGGAGGAGGAGCATCGATCATCGCCAGGAAAAATCACCACCGGATGATCTTGTCTGTACAGGGCAAACCTAAAGATAACCGCCCTTTCAGGGACGGTGTGGCAGCACCGGCGGTGTCATTCACTGATGATGACTTCGGCCCGACGATCCCAGGAGGAGACGACGCAGTGGTGATCATCGTTGTCATAGCTAACAAAGATATGAAGAGGATCCTCGTCGATCAGGGAAGTTCTTGCGATGTAATTTTTTATAACTGTTTCAAAAGAATGGGTTTTAATGATGCAGATTTACAGCCGTATACGCAAGAACTCAGGCGTTTAATAGGGCGAAGCAACCTACCAAAGGGTACCTTGATACCCTCATTTCTTTTGAAGGTGAACTTGGCGCGAGAACGGTGAAATCAAGAATTCTAGTGATCGATGTGGAGTCCCCTTATAACGGGATCATAGGCCGCCCTACCCTGAACGCGATGGAAGCGATCGTGTCAACCCCACATCTCCTTATCAAGTTCATTGACAAGGATAACTATGTATCTTCCCTCCGAGGTGATCAAGAGATGGATCGATACTGTTATAACCTGAGCCTCAACATGGTCAAGTTGGAAACATTCAATAAGAAGAGGAAGCTGAATGACGGAGGAACAGCGGCTGGGTCTGTCAGTCTGATTGACTTAGACCCCAGGGCGGAATTGAAGATCGACCCTCTCAACCCCTCAAAGCCCACACCGGATGGTGGTTCCAGGGACGTCATCTTAGGGGATTCCCCAGAGAAGGTCACGTACATTAATGATAATCTGGAGTTAGGCATGGAGCAGCACTTGTTGGCTCTCCTGCAAGAGTTTAAGGACCTGTTTGCATGGACTGTTGCGGACATGCCTGGGATGGACCCTGATTTCTGTTGCCACAAACTAGCTGTTTACCCAGAAACGAGACCGGTGGCCCAGAAGAAGAGGAGGTTAGGACCGGAGAAGCAGAAGGCAGTGTGTGAGCAAACAGAGGAGTTGTTGAAAGCTAGTTTTATAAAGGAGATTCGCTATTCATCTTGGCTTTCCAACGTAGTGATGGTGCAGAAAGCCAATGGCAAGTGGAGGATGTGTATGGATTACGTGGATCTTAACCGATGTTGCCCCAAGGATCCATATCCCTCCCAAACATTGATCGTATGGTTGACGACTCATCTGGTTATCAATACCTTAGTTTCATGGATGCTTATTTTGGGTATAATCAGATTCTGATGTGGGAGGAAGATCAAGAAAAAATGGCTTTTGTCAATGACTGTGGTGTTTTTTGCTACACCGTCATGCCGTTCGGGTTGAAGAACGCTGGTGCTACTTATCAGCGCATGATCAATAAAGTATTCGAAGGGATGCACACCAAGCTGGTAGAGGTGTATATTGATGATATCATCGCGAAGACTCCCGCTGGAGGTAACCATATTGAAGATTTGCGCCAAGTGTTCACTCGGCTGCGACAGTACAACATGAGGTTGAACCCATTAAAGTGCACCTTTGCCGTTCTAGCAGGGAAGTTTTTGGGTTTCATGTTGACCCAGCGGGGCATCGAGGCCAACCTTGGTAAATGTCAGGCAATACTAGACATGCAAAGCCCCAAGAGCCTAAGGGAGGTACAACAATTGAATGGGAAGGTGGCCGCTCTGGCCCGATTCATGCCTAAGATGGCACATAGATCCCTCCCTTTGTATAAAGCGTTGAAGAAGCACAAGAACTTTGAGTGGGGAAAGGAGCAAGAACAAGCTTTCCAGCAGCTTAAAGCCATACTTTCAAGTCCGCCGATACTGGTAAAGCCTGACCCCGGTGAAACTCTCATTCTGTATTTGGCAATTTCTGATGAAGCCTTGGGCGTGGCTTTGGTCAAAGAAACTCCGGAGGGACAGAGGCCAGTGTACTTTGAAACATCCTTAATTCTTTTAAGAATGCTTTGATACTAAAATGAAACAACCCAACTTAATAAACCCAAACCGAGAGACCAGGGAAAGTTTTTCCCAAAATTCACCATGCAGCCGGGTAAAAATAAACCAACGAAAGGCAAGGGAAATAAAACCGACAGCGGAAGAACAAGCTTAAGCGAACCCATTACAATGTTCACTCACTTAAGCGAGACCCAGATCTGCTTGAGCGAGACAGCCCATCTCGCTCGGGCGAAACACCATTTGCTTAAGCGAAACCAATTCACACTTGCTGGAGCGAATACCTTGTTCGCTGAAGCGAACACCCACACTCGGTAAATTCCACCACTCGGATTCAGGACCATGTCCACTCGGGAACTGTCCCCACATACATCATTCACCCGGTCAATTCTTACTTAGCCAAATTACCATTATAAAACACACGGGCGTATTTCACTCGGGAAATGATTCCCTCGGATACTCCACTCGGAGTCCACAAGTTTCCCTCACACGGATTATTTCCCCAGTCCAATACCACTCGGTATAATTTAATCACAATTCACTCGAAATACCTTATCCATTCTGCACTCGGCATAATTTGATCTTCTACACTCGGAGATCACCATAACCTCTCGGCTACAAATCATTCGGTCACATCTTAACCATTCATCACTCGGGTAATACATTAACCCATTCCCACTCGGAGGAATCCACCAAGTTAAGTCACTCGGACTTATTCAATACTTAGCCACTCGGAATATATATAGCATTTACTCGGTATACAATTATAGCCTCGTTCACTCGGAAAAGGACTCCTAGAATACCTCAATCAATACCATCACAATTACTCTTCCCTCAGAAGAGGTTCACTCGGAATTTCCCACTCGGGAATACTCAAACCCTTATCACTTGGAAAAAGGCCACACAGGCAATAGCCTCACTCGGCAATGGCTCTCCCATCAATATTCCACTCGGAATTCATTAACTTAGCATTATTCTCCCAGTACAACATAATGAACCATTCGGGTAACATCATAACAATGTAAATATATATATATATACAATGTATGTTTATCCACAAACCCAATAATCAACCCACATAATTAAATCCGTTCGGATTACAAGAGAACCGGCCAAGGCTTTACATATCTATTTACAATATATATGTATACGTATGCACTATAACAACCTGAGTGCCCATCACTCGGACTTGAGGCCATCTCCTTAATACCAGTCCGACCTGCATACACTGAAAAATATTGTAGGGGTGAGCTTTTACATATTAAATGACAGTTATTGACTCGAATTAATCTTAGAATCCTCAACCATACCATAATATATATCAATTCAGCAACAATTCACTGCCATTCAATGTGAACCCTACCACATCATCCACTCAGGATTCATGCAATTCATGCAATTCAAACAAGACTGAGTAATTAATATCTTTCATAATCACCTTGCACTCGGCAACAGTGCCCATTCACATATATTCACCCAGTCGGAATTCATGCCAATTATTCATGGCTATATTAATCATGCTATTCACCCAACATTTACACATATATACAATCATCCGATCGGTAATATTCAGTTCACACATGGCCATATAATTCATATTCATCACAGCATGTATCACAACCATATCAACATATTGCACTTGGCAAATACATCCATATACATGCATTAATCCAATCGGATTCACCCCAATCATTTCATATTCACATATTCAACAATTCACATTGAGCTCAATGACAATTATAAGTGTGCACACATCAATTCACCCAGATCTGGTTACCAATTTTTATTGTTGCAACATAGGCTCCAAGCCTTTTCTCAACTCCAAGCTGATTCGGCCGTTTTACAGGTACCAAACCGTTTGCCCTCACATGTAACACAGTTACTCCAAGCGACAACGGAAGTGTTACGGGTAGTCCCGAGTCCAACCCGGTAGGCTTGCCTTGAGTCCAACCCAAGGTCTTTAAGTGTCCAACGCTTAGTGCACTCGGCACTGCCCCAAGTCCAACCCAGGGTCTTTTTATAGTGCACTCGGCACTGCCTCAAGTCCAACCTGAGGACTTTCAACATATATTCATCTGATTGCTGATCGGTATTAAGCGTCCAACGCTATATGCTCCAAGCATTTCAGTGGCGAATCGGATGAATATGGTCTTATTCAACAGGCGTCCAACGCCAATGCACTCGGCATTGCCCTGAGTCCAACTCAGGGTCTTTCATTATATTTTCCACACACATGCACTCGGCATTCAAATATCAATAACATGCATCCAATGCAGTTTATCATAATTATTCACAAACAGGGATCGGCATAGCAATAACATAATACATGCACTCGGCAAATCATATGCTTTTCAATATAAAGTCCCAAACGGGAATTAACATGACCGACCCACATATCATGCACTCGGCAATCACAATGCCATCCACTCGGAATTATCCTTATAACAAGCATCTCATGCTTTCTCATATAACATTCCACTCGGCATTAACATAGCAGTCCCCATCCTGTGCACTCAGCATTCGCATATTCAATGTCAAGCATCACATGCATTTAAACACATCATCACACACGAGGACCAATAAAAGATCACACAAATGCACTCGGCATTCATAATATGCATCTCATACATTTAACATAACCACAACATGCATCATACATCATATGGACGGAAATCATACACCACATCATACAGACCACCATGGTCACAAATAATACAAATATCCGGGCGTTGCATATGCTACAACACATCACTCAACATATTTCAAACATAACACAACATATTAAAGCAAACCACCCGGAACCCGTCCATAAACCATGCATTTGAGATGCAAAAGCCCCCTTACCTGGAATGAAGATCCAGAAGCTCCATGAGCTTGCAGCACCCTGCTTCGAGGAACACCGAGCCACTCGGACATATAATCAGCTCTCCTCCATGCCACTCCAGGTTCTATACGCAAAACAGAAGGAAGTTCCAAACCTCCCAGGCACAAGCTGTCCTCACGCAACCCAGTGGAGAACTCCAAACGCTATTCCACACTCGAACAGCCCAGTTCTCACTAACAATGGAGGACCCCATACATTCATGTAACACAGCTATCAATGTTCAGGCAAAACAGAGGAGGATCCTAGCCTCCACAACACACAACACCATGCTGTTTCTCAACCACCACACAGATCTCTCTCAACCACGCTGTTACACATCGTGTTCCCATTTCCACTCGGCTTCTACACAGCGTTGAGTGGAAGAAGAAGATGAAGATGGAGAACAAGAAGAAGAAGAAGAGTCACCAGGACGCGAGAGAGAAAGGAGAAGTGTTTCTCCTTGAATTCAAAGTGTAATAAGCAAGGAGTGGGTTGGAAAATAAAAGGCCAAGCCCTTATCTCTTTCTGCCGTGACAGCCCAACTCCATCAACCATCACATCCCCATTACTCTCTCATCCCATCTTCATTTAATGCAATCCCATCAGCCATCATTAATCACATTCAACGTGAGAGAGGGAGAGAGAGGACCGAAGTTCCTCTTAATTCACCAAGGGCACATGGGTCATTCTCTAGCATTATTATTATTATTATTATTATTATTATTATTATTCAATCCATAACTCTAATTATGCAATTAACTTCAATCGGTAATTAAATCCAAAACCGGGATGTTACATACTTCACCAGCAAGACATTCCAGGGGGCAGAGGGCAGATATTAGAAGATAGAGAAGGCCGCTCTAGCAGTCGTGTGGGCTTCACGACGGTTGAGGCCATATTTTCACACTCATCCAGTACTTGTGAGAACGGATCTACCCCTTCGTTCAGTGCTTAGTAAGCTAGACCTCGCTGGAAGGATGATTAAGTGGTCCATCGAGCTTTCTGAGTTCGAAATTTCCTATAAACCTCGAGGAGCTATTAAAGCCCAAGTTTTGGCAAATTTCGTGGTGGAAATGACGGGGTCGGATCCAGCCACACCTCGAGCACATTGGACCGTTTATGTTGATGGGTCGTCAAACAGTAAAGGTTGTGGAGCCGGTGTTGTAGTGGAGAGCGATGACGGTGTGCACTTAGAAATCTCTCTGCAATTCAATTTCAAAACTTCCAACAATCAAGCTGAGTATGAGGCATGCTTGGCCGGCCTCTGAGCGGTGATCGACATCGGAGCATCAGAGGTTACATTGTGCAGCGATTCACAGCTGGTGATTTTGCAAATCCAGGGAGAATATCAGGTCTGTGAGCTACAACTTCAACTGTACTTGAATTGTGTGAATGAGCTGAAGGGGAGATTTGACGTGCTGGAATTTAAGCATGTGCCAAGAGAGGAGAATACCAGAGCGGACATTTTATCGAGGCTCGCAAGTACAAAACAACATGGTAGCACAACGACAGTGGTTCAGAGCCCGCTGGCATCACCTAGTATCCCTCTGTTCCCATCTCTAAATACTATAATGGTCAATTACCCTTACGAGAATTCTCGGGTCATCCCCTACATCCGTTATCTGGCGGACGGACAACTTCCCACTGATGAGAAAGAAAGAAGACGAGTGAAAAAGGAACTGCCATATTTCACCATGGTTGATGGTGTTTTGTACAGGAGAGGATTCTCAGTCCCATATCTCCTTTGTTTGAAGGAAAATGAAGTGCAAGGAGTAATGTAGGAAGTGCACGAGGGGCAGTTTGGACATCATGCTGGGGGCAGAAGCTTAATGAGAAAAGTCCTCAGGGCTGGATATTGGTGGCCCACGGTGAAGCAAGACTCAGCTGATTTTGTGAAGAAATGTGATGCTTGCCAGAGATTTTCTAATCTCCATCACACACCGGCCCAAGAACTCTCTTCGTCTGTTGTGCCATGGCCGTTCTACCAGTGGGGCCTTGATATCCTGGGTCCGTTCCCTACCACTCTAGGGGGTATTAAATACTTGATCGTGGGGGTTGATTACTTCACCAAGTGGATCAAGGCTGAGCCAGTAGTACATATTACCTCTGCGCGAACAAGGCGCTTTGTATATGAAAACATCATAGCCTGATTTGGTGTCCCAGGGCGGATTGTGACTGATAATGGCACCCAGTTCACAGATAAGAAGTTCACAGATTTGCTCGAAGGACTGGGGATAGTCTAAATATTTTCATCTATTGAACACCCCCAGACAAACGGCCAAGCGAAAGTAGCCAATCGAGAGGTGCTAAAGGGGTTGAAGAAGCGTCTTGGAGAAGCGAAGGGAGGATGGACCGATCAACTATGTCATGTTTTGTCGGCATATCGTACTACACCACATTCTTCCACTAACGAATCCCCGTATCGGCTGACTTATGGGGTAGAGGCGATGATCACGGTAGAGCTCCAAACCAGATCGGCTCGAGTGGAGTATTTTTCAGCTGAAGACAATAACGCTAATCTGGCATCAGAACTAGACGTTCTCCATGAACTAAGGGAGGGAGCTTTTATTAAAGATCAGGCAATAAAGGCGAAGGCAGCTCTCCAGTACAACAAGCATGTCCAATACAGAGCGTTTAACACTGGAGATCTTATTCTGAGGAAGGCAAGTATGGGGAATAAATTCGCTTATCAAGGGAAGCTGGAACCGACATGGGAAGGCCCTTACAGAGTTTCTGAGATGACTGGAAAAGGGTCATATCGGCTCAAGAAGCTCGATGGAATCCCAATTCGCAACAAGTGGAACATTCAGAATTTACGTATTTATTACAGCTAGTTGGTAAGACGGCATGTACTCTTTTTCCTTACTTGAGTTTTTTCCCATTGGGTTTTCTCAAGAAGGTTTTGACGAGGCATGGCTCCGACCATGCTTCCTTTGTAATATACATTTAGTTTAATGAAAATGCAATTCATGACTCTCTCGCTCTCACCCTTTCATTTGTATGTTGTGATTTATAGTTATAAGCTATCACGTATAAAGAACCTCAGGACGGATGATCTCAACCACCCATTCTGTGTATTGACGATGTAACTCCTCGAGGGGTGAAATGGGTTGTAGGATTAAACCGAACCCCATTTGAAGACCCAGATTGTAGGATTAAACCGAACTCTGGGTACGGTTAGTAAGTTTGGCTGAACACCATTTGAAGGCTTGGATTGTAGGAATAAACCGAACTCCAAGTATGGTTAGTAGGATCGAACCGAACCCCATTTGAAGACCTAGATTGTAGGATTAAACCGAACTCTGGGTACGGTCAGTAAGTTTGGCTGAACACCGTTTGCAGAAAAATGGTGAATGGGTAAAATCCAACACCGATTGAAGGCTCGGATTGTAGGATTAAACCGAACTCCGAGTACGACTTTTAGACTTGGCCGGTTGCTATTGAAGAATCAATCGTTATCCAATTCACTCGGAAGTACTCCTGGGAATTCCTCACTCGGAAATATTCTCCCTTGGAGTTCCTTTCTCGGAAACACTTCAAATTCGATGTTGGACTCTTAAATTCTTCAGTCGGCAATATCTCACTGAAGTCCAACTCGTGAATTCTTTAAGTCAAGAATATCTCACTTCGGAGTTTCAACCAGGAATTGGTTACTCGGGAAAGTCTCTACCCGAAACATTCTCATTCGAAGTCAAAGTCTATATGTCTAGAAGTGTTTCACCCGGAAAATGCTCCACTCGGTGCCATACTACCCGGGAATCAGAAATATCTCACTCGGTATTTGTCCCGCTCAGAAATGTCACACTCAGGGACACCTTATCAGGAGAGTTGTACTCGGGAATCTCCAACCCGAATGAAGACTCGGATTGTAGGTCTAAACCGAACTTCGAGTGTGGTTGGAGCAGTTAAACCGAGCGCCGTCGAAGCATCAGTCGAAAATCTTCACACGGGAACGGTCACTCGGAAATCTTCTTCCTGGAAGGATCAATCTGAGAGCTTCTACTCGGAAGTCTTACTCGGAACTTCCCAGGTAACACGGCCAGAACCAATTTCACTTGGAGTCGATCACTCAGAGTCAAATGCTCACTCTGAATCGGTCACTCAGAATCAAATGTTCACTCAGAGTTGTTCATTCAATGTCAAACCTTCACTCAGAATCGCTCACTCAGAGCTGTTTAATTCATAACGCTTGGTGCCAATGTTTGACGATTAACGAGTATTGCTAAGGTAAAAACATAACGTGTATTTTTGCAGGTTACACCAGCATCCAGACCTCTCGCAGGTTGTATAGCTCATATGAGCAACTTCATAAGTCCCTATCGGTTCTAAGGACAAAAGGCCGACTCAGCCTTCCTAGAAGTCAACCGGTATCCCAGGATAATGATCCAGTCGGTAAGCAGTTGTAGGATTAAACCAAACCTCAAAATATGGGCGTAGGACATAACCTTTTTCAAGGTTGTACCGAACCTCACATGAAGACTTGGATTGTAGGATTGAACTAAACTCCAAGTACAATCACCGTCCTCATCTCTAACATAATTATCACAGGGCGATTGAATGCGAATATTGCCATTCCACATCTGTGAGATCGAATAAACCTTTTCAATCTCCGAGAAGTTAAAGGTAACACTTCACAATAGATATTTCCTTCCCAAAATACTCATACTTGGGGACAGGGCATACTTTAACGTAAGTATCGTGTATCTATTACGATTTCTGTTATCTTCTTCTGGGGTGAAAACTACGCTTTAAACGACAATACAGTTAAACAAAGCGGATTTACAATGAATGAAGAAGTAAAAGTATAGCGTATATGTCTAAGTTATTTGGCAATCATACACTTGTCACAAATGATAGAAGAGAAATGAAGGCGAATTTAATTGATGAGAAGAAAAGTTTTATAAGTATAGTTCATAAAAACTGGAGCTGATCCCAGTACACAGCTATGAAACAAAGATACAAAAACTAAGGAGCAGGTGTTTGATCCTCCGCTGTGGGCACATCCATTTCTCCCTCCTTGGTTCCTTCAGCTCCGATCTCCTGGCCAGTCTGGACATTCTCTGGAATAACATTTTTGGAGCCAGGAGTAACCATCGGAGGTTCCATGCTTTGACCCTCCGGAAGTGGAGGCAGTTCATAAAGAGTATCAGGAGTATCCTGGTGCGAGCCGTCACTCTTCACTTCAACAAGCTTCCCTCCGTGGAACTCATAGAACGGATCCAGTCCGTACAAATCGAGCTTCACATCGGGGTTGCGATAGAAGACTTGACGAAGGGCCAGGCCGAACGATTCAAAAGCTACCTTCTTGCATATCTCCAAGGCCTTGGCAGCTTTGGCCTTAGAAGCAGCAAATTTCTTTTGAAGCTTGGCAAAATACTCCTCCGACGGCCCAGTGTTCATACTCCCCTTCTTCAGCTCTTCAATCTGAGTCTCCATCTCTTTCCGAAGGACCTCCCACTCTCCTAAGTTTTTATTATGGCCGGCCTCCATTGCTGCCAGATCGTTAGCCAGCTTGGCGGACTTCTTCTTCTCTAATTGGAGCTCTTCTTCAAGGAGCGGAATGGACTTATTCTACTGCTGAAGTTCAGTAACCTGCCGCTCCAAGGATTTGTTGGTGAAGTGGAGTTGGCTTATTTCTTAAGTTTTCTTCTGCAGCGTCTCCTTGGCTTTAATCAGTTCTGATTCCACCCCTTTGTGAGTCTCCGCTTGCTTGGCCGCCCAGGCCTCCTTGATAGCGATGTCGGCTTCAAGTTTTTCAACTTGTTCCATGTAGTCTGCCTTGTCGCTTAAGGAGTCCAGGAGGCCGGAGAGTTCATCCAGCTACCAGCAACCGGCCTTGCATGCTCCTCGAACTTCGGCAGCATCGAGAGAGGGGCGGAGACAATACCTTTCCTTCGGAAGAGTGGGGGGCATGGACCCTTGGAACCAGAGGTAGGGAGAGAGAAAAGATTCACTTAGGGGATCAATTACTGGCGGAGGTCCGCTCTCAGATTCCGGTTCAGAGCCGGTGTGTGAAGGAGGGGCAGAGGAAGCGAGAATGGGTTTCTTCCCCTTATCTTTTTTCAGTCCGGATTCCTCGAGAGTCTTCTGGCGTTTCCTTGCAGGGTCACCAGTAGAAGGATTTTCCGCATCCGTTGCTTTGACCAGGTGTCTCTTCTTCTTTTTCTTCTCTGGTGCAGCTCCTTCCGGACCTTCCCCTGTGGCCTCAGTTTTTCCCTCAGGCTCTTTCTCATCGAGGAGGGGAACATCATCTCCCACAGCAGATGTGAGGGGGATTATGGGAGCCGCCACCTTGAAGGAGTTCCTTTTGGCTTGGATTTTATTCTCCTCGGAAGAGGAATCATCATCCGCTAGCATGGATTTTAGTGACAGCATGTCGGGAGAAACTTTCTCGATTTGCTCTGCAAAATAAAGAAAATGGAGTTAGTATTTTGAAGGAAAGACAATAAGAACAGAATGAATATGCAACATAACATAGTTTAAGAACGGCTATTACAGAGGTAAGTGTCCTGGACATTGGCACTTCCCAAGAGAAGCCTGCAGGAGAATCCCTTGAGGGCTTTTGAAGCCGATTACATAGCACTCAACACCTCTATAGAATGAGAGGAAAGTTCATTCTCCTCTGTGTAGTAAGCACGGCTCAGCAGCAGGAAGTGCTCGTGCGACCAACTCGTAGGGAATTTTGTGAACCCCTCCTTATTGAGCCAGAAGACCGGCTTATTTGGTTGAACTTGAACCCGCGTGTAGTAATGTTTGAAAGAACGTCTATCCACCTCAGCAGATTCGATGTAGGACTTGAAATTCACTATCTTTGAGTCACAACGGAGCGTTATGAACCCAAGGCCGCCCTTCTTGTTGGCACGGCGGACCACTTGGCAGTAGTAGAACAGCTTGGCCATAGTGGCAGTGAAGTTAAAATGCTCTCCCAGAATTTCGAGAGCACACACTAAGCCCCAGCCATTAGGATGCAGCTGTGTAGGGGCGCAGTCAAGGAAGCGAAGGACGGCCATTTGAAACTCCATCATGGGGAAACGGACTCCCAAGTTTTGAAAGACGAAGTCGTACATGTAGACCGACCTCTCGTCTGGGACGCGGTGGCAGACCCTCTCTATTGGGCGGGGAGCAAGGATAAGGAAATGTACCTTATACCTCTTATTGGAGTAGATTTTACAGCGAAGTATGACTGGGTTTCCCTCTTCATTTGCATGATGGGAGGGGATGTTCAAGAACTCCTCTTCAACCCAGCAATATGGTTTCTCTCTGTTCAGCTTTTCCCAGTTCAGCCGGTGTGCCACGACATTGACACACCCTTCAGCAGTTCGTAGAATCAAAGTTTTACCATAGCCCGGAATCTCCATGATACCCGATGTGCGATGGAAATCCTGCATACTGTGGTAGAAGGCAACATCGTCAGAGAGGTAGGCTTCATCACTTGACCCATCGTCAGAGCACCTGGTAGCCCTCGAGTCAAGGGGATCCTCAGGGCGGCGCCGAATAACTGGCACTCGCGAAGAGGAAGTTTCAACCCTCTCTGAGCGACGAGGCCCAGCCACAGGAAGATTCACTAGAATCCTTCCACCACGGTGGCTAGAGGGGGCACGAGAGCTCAGACTCCCCCTGTTTGAGGTACCAGCGCTGCTTTTCCTAGGGCGCATGGTTGAAGTGAAATAGCTAAAAATGATATGGAAGTAAGGGATAGGGAGGTTACCTAAAGAAGGAAAAGCTTTGTGAAGAGAGAAGGTAGCAATGGAATCTTCAGAAACTTGAGCAGAGGTTCACTAAGCTTGATGGCGGAAGTAAATTCCAAAACGTGTTAAGTGACCCTTTTATAGGTAACGAAGAAGCACAGTGTTCAGCCAACAGTCACGACGTTTATTTCAAAACATAACCTTTCAGATGCAAACGACTCCGTTGTTTCATCACTTAAAGCGCGAAAATAGTAACGCTTCAGAAAAAAGTTTCAAATGAAACGGGCCTGTGGAAGTTAAAATCCAGGCCCAATAAGCCCAATCGACGGTTACACTCTTGGGTAATGATGGTTCACGTGTTAAAAGGGGCATTTAATGTCCAATCATTTCAGACGCATTTAATGCACCTCAACAACTATTCGAATACCAAGAGTTTCGATTTCCAAGGACTCTTGGGATTTCCCTCGTTGTGAATCCTTGTCTGAATCCGTCGTAATGGCATCAGAAGAACGGTTACTTGATCTACAGAGCGGATGCGTCGATAACAAACCAAACACGCATTCAGCAAAGAGTTCTTAGAAGGAACTTTTGGAGTGATTTACCGACATCCAGACTTCTCGAAGATTGTATAGCTCATATGAGCGACTTAACAGTCCCTCACATAAGCTAGGGGACAAATAATCCGATCTGGATACCGGTCCCCAAAGATATGACGTTAGAGTGACCTCTTAGAGGGTGAACCGGTGTGACTAGAATACAGTGCCATAACGGTTATCCGATGTCACTTTATCCATTCTTATTTCATTGAATGCTTCATCCGTCCTCGCCATGATGGATGCTTCATCCGTTCTCATTTCTATGACGTTTATAAACGTTTGCCTCAGGATCACTATGAGATAAGAGTTCATTATAACTTATCAGTGAAGATACCCTGCATAGCGGAATGTGTCTATGTCAATTATCTCAGAGAGTAAGTACAATTGTCAGCCAAATATGCAGAAAGGTAATTATCCTCCATCCCTATCACAGGATCGTACTCTGATAATTGACCTACCTCCCTGACACACTCTGAGTACTGAGTCATATTGATTGACACACTCTACACGCTATCAGAACCAAGGGGCCCACTTGCATCCAACGATTCATTTCATACGTTCAACTATAAATAGCATGTTCCAATACACATGCAAGGTTACGTTGTTCTATCTCACACCTTTACTATTGTATTGCTTGAGTATTCATTGAGTTTCCTATACTCTTCTAACTTAAGCGTCGGAGAATCTTCGCAGGTGGCACCACCTTTCGCCCCCCTTCAACGTGAAACGCTGGTGTGAAGGATCTCCAGAACAACAAGACCGGTTTCTCCCACTGAGAGGCCAGATTACAATATCGGATACCCACTGTACCGGTGTACAAACCCTAAAACACCTATACTTTTATGGCTGGTCCCACACTGGATCCTAGACCCCGGTTCAGACCAGTTCATAAATACATTAAGAATAGTGTGTGAATAAACTGATGATCTAATCTCACGGATCATGGATGTGAATGATATCAAGTCTTTACATGAGTGCACATTAAGAGTAATAGTGTACTGGAAAAACCCGCCATAAGAACATTGTGTGGGTGGTTACATAAGTGTCATAAACGGTTCTCAATGTGATAATGGTATACGTAGTCCTTTGACCTAAAGTCACTATGGTTTCTACATGAAAAGTTTGTTGTTTTAATAAAGCAAATGTCATTTTTAACAAGTTGATCATTGTAATTGGGAAGTGAACAAATCATGCAAAGGGATGTTAGTCATGTAGATAAGATTTGTCTCTCCTACATAACATGGGGCCACTTGATGGAATGAGACTATAGAATTGCATGAATATGCTAATGAGAATAAATATTAAATATTAAATATTTATTCGAGTAAAGTCTACTCTGATATCAAGTAAAACAAATTAGGCCATATAAGGATGACGACGACCAAACCTTGGGCCTAATTGGATATCATGACAAAGGAACAAACATATAAAATGGTTAGTATCACTTATAGGTTATGTCAATGTTAAATAATATTTGAATATAATGATGCATTGCTGGATGTCGCTTTTATTTTATGTTAATAATAAAAAGGTCTATTATTAATACGATCAAGTATTTTGCCTATAGGGTCACAGACATAGAGTAAACCCATTAGAGAATAGTTTTGTTTTAGTTGGACTAAAATAAAACTATTAGGCCTAACTCATTTAGAATGATTTAGAAGCTCAATCATCATAGAGAGCTCATTAGGTCAGACCTGAGCCTATGAATAAAGCATGAGATGCTTATAGGCGGCTGCTAAAGATATTATATTTGTAAAGGTTACGAAAGTTTGGACTTTGACAAACTAGCATTTAGAAGTACGAATTCTAGTGGGAGTGTTCGCGTGGACTCCTTAAGGACGACGTTGCCATTCCTTCGAGTTTGTCTTGTACTACGCTACAATAGGTAAGTATACATGAAATTTTAAATTACTATTGTTTGCCTTGAAACATGAAGTTTTGCAAGGCCAATGCGAATCTAATGTGTTTTTGCTACCTACCTTTTAAGATTTCCTTTGTTTTTAGTAGTGCCTAACTTTGGGCCTTAGGTTTTCGGTCTTGCATGACCATGTTCTTGTTTCAAGCCTTTATCGGGCCTCACATCGATAGTTTTAGGCCTTGAGTGGAGCTTAACTAAGATGATCACCACTTAGCCGAATTCTTCAAGGGAGATTGCCTATATAATGGTTTCTCCTTCCCATTTGTAAAAAACTTAGTTCATTTTATGAAAATTAAAGTTTTCTAGTGATTAAGATTTCTCTCCCTAGAGCTAAGAGCCTCTTAGAGCTCTCAACTTAATCTCATCTTTAGGGAACCTCCAAAATGGTGATCCTTGCCTAAGGCTATGAGTAGCGCCTAGTTTTCCCTTTTTCTCTAATCCATTTTATCATTTCATCTTCTAGTTTTACACTTTAAGAACCAAAATCTACTTCATTTCAATATTGTTCATGATTCGCCCATGTCATACTTTGAAGATGAGACTTGAATTTCTTGAAGATCAAAGGCACAAGAACATGATTAAGACCTTCCAAGATAGATCCATTCTTGACTTAATGAGAGCTACATCAATACATCTCATGGTTGGAACTTTGTGGCTTCGTTGGTGAGGTTTTAGGGTAAATTACCATCCAGTGCTCTTGTCCTCCACTCTGGCTTTGCCTTAGCTCCTCAAGCTTTACATGCAATGCACACGGATCAACTTATCACATACGTCTGGTTAGATGACAACACCGGCTCTCCTTATGCTATGCACCACTCATGTCGAGTTATCTCAATATCCCAAATTATAACCCAATGGTCTTTGTCCCAAATTGATGAGGTCGCATATATCATCCTCCAAGGTGGGTGGTGTATGATGACTCGCGCCCATGCTATATGATTGTGATTGTGGGAATAACTTTAACGTGTCCCACTAGGTGTGCCAATGATTTATCTAGTATAAGGGTACGAGGCTCAGGTATAGGTTCTATTACACTAGTTTAGTGGAATTCGGTAGTACATATATGCTCAAGTTCAATAGAGATCTAAAGGTCTTGTTGAGTTCCCTCCAATTCGATCTAATATCTCGATTTGAGGGGAAAAATATGATGTCACCTACAAAGATACTTTGACACTCAAGTCAGTACAATATGCAATACCAAGCTTATGCATAAGAGTAGATTGAGCATACCTCAAGTATAATGTATGCATGGCATTTTTAGAGATCCTTGCAAAGATGCTCATGTTAGTACTTTTCCTTAAGGTACAAGGAGAGTTGGCACCGACATAGTCATTCCTATCACACCTGTAAGTGCTTTCCAGTATGCTCCCGATACTTAAGCCCTTAACCTCTAAGTTATACCAACTGGTTTATGCATTACATCGACTATTGTGATTTAGGATGACTCCATTACCTTAGGGGTCTTATTAATACTATGTGTGTGTATGATTGTCTAATTGCTAGTATATATGGACCTTTAGATACCGATACCAATATCAGGTCCAAATCAAAACATAAATAGGATATATAAAAATTATGATCAATTAATGGATGTTTTTCAAATCAAACCGATAATTGAATGAGGTGGCACTTCAAGGTTATTGGTTCAAAATTAGTTTAAGAGTGACTGAATCGCTAATAATTAAATATGTATTTATAATATTATATAATACATTAAATAATAAATTAATTTACAATTATAAGATATTAAATAGAACAAAATTTATATATATACACACAATACAATAAGAGATTCTATATAAAATGTAACATGTACCCGTGACATGCATTTTACTTCTCTTTTAAAAGGTTTCTGGGTTTGAATTCCATTAATTGACAGCTTTGATAAGAAATTGAAATTGAACCGGGTTTTCAGAGTTGGCCGATTCTTTATCAATTCTAACCGGCACCGGTTTTAATAACGTTGGCTCTTTGGTTAATTCGGAACTGTCAGCCAACCGGTTCCAAATTCAACCATTACCAATCTTCAGAATCATGGAATTGATTCAAAATGACAGAATGATGCTAAGCCAAAAAATTGGGACAAATCGAATGTAACCTTAAATTCAAGGATGAATAGCTGTTATCATCATATAAACATTGTTACTTACGTGATTGCTAGTTAGACTTGACTGTGCCTTTTGGCTTACGATCACTTTCAATAAATTATAGTTGTTGAAAGAGTTGGCTTCCTTGTACAGCAAAAATAGAAGTTAGTTATGCTACTTTTTCCTGAAGCGGTAGCTGGAAGTTGAAGAAAGGTATCTATCTAAGGTGAACTTTGAAAACTTTCATTTGTTAGTTAAGTTAATTTGGTAGCCTAATTAGATGGCAGAGAATAATCCATTTTATATGGATAATTTAATTACATTGGATGCTATACGATCAGGAATTTATGTTATATGTATAAAAAGTTTGTCTACGAAGCTTTTTATTTTTTGGGCATCGAAGCAAAGTACAAAAATTCAAACTACAACAGATCAGGTATATCATCTGACACACTTCAGTATCCTCAATTTAATTCTGGACTTAATTAGATGCTCGTGTTTATATAACTTTTTATGACTTTTTACGCAATAATTGTGCTAACATATTTAATTTAGGATACTGTATACACTGTATTCTGGTTTCTTTAATCTCTCAAAGATTAAAATTAGAGAAATGTTGATCTGTCACATGAACACTAATTAAAGAATTAAAAGGGAAAAAGTTTCAAATCTCACATTATTTTTGATAACGAAATTTCATTTTCAATTCATGAAAAGCATTGATCAATTCAGTAGGACTATGAAATTATGCCTGCATTACTAGGAAGATGTTCTTTCAGAAAATAATAAAATGAAATAAATCAATGGTGTTATAGAAAGGGGTGAAATGTGAAGAGAAGAATGGGCAATTAATAAAGATTTGTTTTGTTGTGTGACAAGAGCTGGGAAGCACGTTCCAAAAGTGAAGCTAGCTTTAATTTGTGAGTTGAACCATGCTTAGAGAATCATAGTGCCAAAATCAGTCCCTCATTGAAATAATCTTTCGTTAGATCTTCAATGATATAATTAATAAAGATTGGATTAAATGAAGCAAGTGAGAGAGAGAAGGGGCATATCAATGGGTGTGATTTCCCAATTTCCCTTGAACAAGCCTGTGATTACGTGTGAATACAGCATGTCTCTGTTTGCTTAGCCAGCTATTTGTCCCCTTGATGCGAAGAACAAGACAAGAGAGAACTGAAAAGGGTACCTATAACGTGACTCACAAGGTTATATATATGGGACGCCAAAAGAAGCAAACGTAATTTATTATATTATATTAAATTTTTATTTCATACACTACCCATTTTAACTTCTTAAATTTTAAGAATATTTTTTTAAACTATTTCAATAGTTAGTGTAAAAAATATTTTATTTAATTATGAAAATCATCAGTATATAAAATTAATGTTTTATATCGATTATTTTAATAACTGATATAAAAATATTTTTATAATGGTTATTAAAATAAGTTATGTAAAAAATTATTGTTTTACATCAATTACTTCAAAGCTGATGTAAAACCGGTTTTAAAAATAAAAAAATCTAATCCTTAGAATTTAAAATAGGTAAATTAATAGGATGAAAATTAATTGATTTACATGACGTAATTTAATTGTGTGTCAAAAAATGATAAAATGTGTAATGAAAAATTTTCATCTATATATCTTAGTTATCTTTAGAATTTGCTAATAATAATTGTGTAAGTTATTTACTCTTTAACTCATTAATTCAGATCTCCCGGATAATATACATAACACAATTGACATAAGGTTATTGAGAAATGTACATGTTAATCTTACAAGACCAAAACAAAAGGGTTATATTTTCTTTTGGAACTTATGTTTTGTTTTTTGGTTGGGGGCATCCCTCGTTACTTGGAAAGTTCGCAAGCCTGGTTGAAGTAGATGGTATTGGAATTTGGATTACGATGGCTTTGTGTATTTCTGTGCACATTGCATGCATTGACAGTGTCTATGCTTGAATTTAATTTGCCATTCCAAATCCAACCCATATGTGCATGTGATCCAATTAAGATTCCAGCTCCCTTTATCTAAAATTCATTTTAAATGTTCAATTCATTCCACTCCTTAAGTCCTTTTCATATAAAAGCTAAACATACTTCAGATTTCAGCCATTATAACCGTTACTTCCTTGTTTTTCTTATCAAAGCATATTTTAGTTATTTTTATTTGGTATATATATCATTTTCAACATGTTATGAGCAATAATGTTTTAATGAAATTTTAACATAATTATATTTTTAAAAATACTAATTAAGTTTAAAATAAATTTTTTTATCAAAACTAATTTATGTATTCGGTGGTCTAAGAATATATTTTGATTTCTTTGATTAACTGGTAAATTATTTTGTATTGAGACGTGAATTATAACATCCTAGGTATTTTATTTAATTATCGATGATTGGTGGAAATTAACAAATAAATTATTTGAATTTAATTTACACATTTCTAGAATTATTATAAATTAATTTACAAATAAATTAGGCGATGGAAATTAAATACATTAATTTAATTGGTTGGTTATTAAATTTTAAAAGTTTAATTAAATAGGTGATGGTAAATTTTAAGTTACCAATAGGTAAAAGTAAAAAGGTTATAAAAGAAAATAGAAAAGAAAAGAAAAAGGGCAAAATGACAGATTTGCCCTTGAGGCATTAAAATTTAATTTCCTTTCTTCTCTCCCTTGACCATGCACGCGACCTTCTTCCTATTCTTTCACTCTCTTGCTGCCGTGAGTTCTAGAGGGAAATTGGAGGGGCGTTCGACGATGAAACTTGAAATCGGTCGCGTTTTTGGGACTGTGGCTTCAAAGTGAGTAAGTGTGTACCTTTAATTTGATGTTTTCCTTTCCTTCTCTTCCTCTCTCTCTCTAACCGTGTGTGAGTACTGGTATGGGGGTTTGGTTTTGCATGCTTATGGCAATGTGAGGCTTGTGTAAAGCTTGTATGACAATAAGTAGGCTTAAGGGTGTTCATCAACCGATCCAGACCGCTAAAAACCGCTCAACCAATCCAAAAAAAATCAAAACTGATCAAACTATATGAGAACCGAACCGATCCACAGGTTTTGTGTTTTAATGTTCTTATTTCATTTAGTCCATGGAATAAGGCCCTGCCCATTCAAAATCTTGCACCTTGCTGAAACCCAACCTACACACGTAAGGGAAAGAAACCCGTGAAACCAAAAAAAGCATAAAGGAAGGAGCCATTCTCTTCTCTCATTCATACGGCAGTGCAACACTGGTTACAAATGTCACAACAGTGACGCTCTCTCCTTGCATCCTTGTTTCTCTCACCACTGTGTAGTCTACCTTCCTCGCGCCTATAGCTGGTGTAACATCTCTAGTAATTTAATATTGAAAAAGGTAAATTAAATATTTATTTAAGTTTGAATTTTGGGAAATATGATTTTTAGCGAGTATATGATTTAAAATGGTATCCTAAAAGGGTAAGGTAAATTAAAAAGAAATTTTAATGGAATGGACATCAGAGACCTGACGCGTAGTGAGGCTGTGGCGCGTAGGATCAGGTGCGAATTAATGAGTTAGCGCGTAGCGTCAGCGTCGCGATCAGTTTTAAAAGAGGACATGCAAAACAGAATGGGGAAACACCATTTTTCCTTCTCCTCTCTTCTCCTGTGCGATTTTTCCTAAGACATGGTGGGAGCTTGTGAATTCTTGGGTTTGAACCTTTGGAGGCTAAGGTAAGCACTTGGGAACCCTTAATTGTATAGTTTCTTTCTCCCCATCTTTGTCTTCTCTCTTTAACCGAAACCAACATACATGATGGGGATTTGATTCTTGAGTTTAATGGTTGTTGAAAGCCAAATGAGGATCTTGAGGCAATGGATATTTAAAGTATACTTTAAAGTAAGGATTGAAACTCGTTCGACGTTATGGGTCTGGAAACGGTGATCGGAAACGGAAATGGTAAGGTTCGGTAACTTAAGATTAAGGTTCGGAGTTATTTTAAGGCTATGAGTTATAGTTTTAGTAATTAAAACATTTATTGAATCTTCGTTTAAATTTATTTTAGAGTTTTAAGGATTTCAGAAAGGACCCGACAATCGATTGGAAGCTTTGGAAAACTCGGAAACAAGGTAAAGGGTGTGTCGGGTTAAGATTAATGTAGAAAGTCTATTTATGTTTTTAGCATATAGGAAAAGGATATGTCATAGCCATTATGGTTAAATTAATAAGTTTTGATGAATTGCATGATAATCGATGAAGAGTTAAATGGATTAAGGAAAAAGTAGAGATTTAAAATATGTGAATGTATATACACATAACTATTGAAAAGGAAATATGGAAGAAGAATGGTGAATTCATATATGGGAGATTACCAAGATTTAATATGAAAGGAAGAGGTATAGATTTGATATAGAAAAACTAGTGAGTTAAGAATTGTGTAAAATGGAAGTAACTAACAGAAAAAGGGAAAATGATAAATGAAAAGTAAATGAATTAATAAGAGTAAGGATATAATTATTCATGTTGATGATTGTGGAATTGAGAAGTCATATTGTAAATTATAGGAATTAGATTAAAAACAATTTATCCACGTATGATGTATATGGTGCGTTTTGCATGTGTTTGGAATGTGTCCCTAAATAATGAGTGATGAGAAACCAATAATGAGAAAAGGGATGAATCATAATCAATGGTACATACATGATATCAAGGAATTAGTGAGACTATGTAAGTAGGCATAAAGTTATAAGTTTTAATGAATAGCTTTGGTAGAGAATGAATGTAGGTGGAGTTTATAACAGTATGGTTCAATTAGAACTTACAATAACGTTGTAGGTTAATGTTGAATCTAAAATATGGATGGGTTTTAAGTTAATAAGCAAAGGTGAGGTAAAAAGAAATGTTTTGATAATGATAGAATGAGGTATATGGATATATGTATATAGGTAGGTATCATTGCGTGAATATGGATATCATGAGTATGCGTTACTTAATGTTGATCCTTGTGGGAATGCATCAGTGAGTTAAAGATAATAATGGTTTGTATTCATGATTAGTGATGCGTTGATAATATATATATATATATATGTCAATATATGTATGATGATATGATATGATTTTGATTTCACGTACATAATTATCATATTGGGAATAATTGTTGCAAATGAATATGAATAAGGATTTAAGATATCCTGTGGCAGTATGTTGGTGGGTTTGGCAAGTCGGCCACCCTGTGTTATGAACACATGTCAGTTTCTGACATATGTGTATACGATTGATGATGTTTTAATTATATTAAGTTGTATATTACGGATGAGATACCCTGGATACTGTTGAGGATGGGGAGTGATCGTCAGTGCGTTGCACGATCAAGGAGAGGCTCTTGACAGACTTCCAGTAGAGGGATTGTATGGCCATGCTTATGATGATTATGTGCTTATATGGTGGAGGATAACCGACGGTATATGTTACCCTCGTTTTTGGCTTTAGCGGTCAAGTCAGACCCAGTTGAGCTACCCAGAGGTTTATGACCCAGTGGTTGAGAGGGAGCCAAGTCGGGCTCGGTGAACCAAGTCGGGTTCACAGGGTGTCAAGTCGGACCCCCAACTGAAGGTCGATCCTTTTAGTATTCAGATACTAGGAGTCTTCTATATATGAGAGTCAGTTGTGTTTTACACTCGTTGACTGATGTGTATGTCGTTGATGATGTTTTGGGTATGTGATGTATATTGATGAGTTGACATGATAGTGATAGAAGTGGAATAATGCATTAGAGGATAAGTGGCTAGGTACGTATGTTTGGATTTAATTGATTATGATATGATGATGATGGTGCTAATTTAAGATAACTAACATAATTATGCAAGTATATCAATGGGAATGGTAAAATAAGAAAGGATGTGAAATGTAATAACTAATACAGGATAATTATGCCTAGGAGCGTAGCTATGTTATACCTTTCCTAATTTTGATATTTATTTCTATATTAATTCTTAATTCCAGTCACTCACCCCCTGTACTGTGGTTTAGTGACTGTTGGCAGGTACTAATACGCATCGTAGAGGCGAGAGCTAAATGAGGCCAGGGCGATATAGAAACGAAAAAAAGATATATGTATAATTGTGTATTCTTGTTGATTTATAGAGATGTTGAATTATGTTAATTTGTTGGCATGAATATGTACTAATGTAGTATTATAGCATTTTATTATGTTGTTTGTTATGTGGCACAAAGCAACTACATGATTGCATGATATGGGTAGGTCTTGCTATATATGCGTACTTGAATGATGTGAAATGTGAGTGTATATTGAATCGTTGATGATAATGATTGTTGATGATAATGATTCTTGATAACTATGTTAATGTGATGAATGAATAGATCCAGGCACGGAGCCAGTATAGTATGATCTAGGGTGATGGTCAGGTTCTGTTTAGATGCATGATTGCTAGATGGTATGTGTGAGACAATGGAGTGATATATTGATGACTTGATTGATTTTAGAAAATTATGCATACATCGGATTTCATGTGGAAATAGGAACTAAATCGGTGATTTTAAGATCTGGCGGGTTTCGGGACCCCTGGAAGGCATCAATAGGACCCCTAGAGCATTTAGGAACTATGTGCAATGGTCTTGGACCAATTGGAACCCATTTTGGGTGTTTAGTGCAAGGGTTTTACATTAAAAGGAGTTAAATTGCATTTCACGCATAACTTACGCATATGTTAGAATTTTGGGGAACAGACGGTGCCAACAGATCCGGAATGGGGAAAACATATGGCTCGTGAAGTTTTATGGCAATCAGATCTAAAACGGGCCATTTGGGTAGGTTAGAAGTTGGCCGATTGGCCTGGAATGTGTAACAACATCAGGTGTTGTTACTGTCATGCTCACGCTACGCGTGGGGCTGACGCGTAGTGTGGGGTGCGCAGTTTTAGGATGACGCTACCCTTGTTTCAGATTTTAGTTTCTTTTCAAATTAAATGGTTTGGGGTTTTAAATTATTATATACATTCTATATTTTAGCACTTCTAAGTGAAAATAGCCATTTTCCTAAATTAGGGTATAATTAAGTTATGTAATCGTGAAAAATTTATTGTAAAAATTATAATCTTGGTAAAAATAAATGTAAAATGACGAAGGACGTCACAGTTGGCAATTTGGGCGGGCGGCCCTAAACGGGTAGGGCTACGGGCTATTTAGGGTCGGGCCAAAAAAGGCCCGTAAAAATTTGGCCCTTGAAATTATAGGCCTAGCCCGACCCTCAACAGGCCGCGGGCCACTTCGGGCGGCCCACTTTTGAAAAGTTAAAAAATAAATTTATAAAAAATTAAAATTCTATCCAAAAAATTAAAACTACGTAACATTTTTTTGCAGAACAACTACAAACATTTGTAATATTTTTTAAAACATTTCATAAATATTTATCATTAAAATTTATAACAAAAGTCTACAAAAGTCCATATTCCACACATATGGTGAGATGAGAAGTAGAAAGAAAGGAAGAAAAATTCTAACTAAAAGAGAAACTCCCTATAATTATTATTATTTTTAAAATACTTAGGCCGCCCACGGCCCTCACGGGCCGACCGTACTCTGCCTATTTTTTCAGGCTTTTTTAGAGCTGGGCTTTTTTTTCTTGCTTATTAATTTTAAAATTTATTTTTAGGCCCTCGCACTATATTTTTTCGGGAAGGTTCGAGCTGGCCCATACGGGCTAGACCATTTTTCCAGCTCTACTTGCGCCCCTCCATTGCAGTGCATCGTTCACATCAGTTTCTTCGATCACATGACCATTGAGTCCTCCATTGCATATTATCGTATTGCGCAACCACCGCACCGCGAAAGTCTTTGGAAACCATCAGGGCAGATCTTACCCTTTTCTAGTCACAACTTTTGCTTAAGAAGGCTTCAGGTATATGTGTGTGTATTTAAGTATACATTTGTGAATGTTATAATCACTGTGATGGATATGCATAATTAGCCTTGTGATGCTGATTGTAACATCCTAAGTTCAATTTGAGGATAACCAAGACCAGGAAAATTTTTCCAAAAATCAAAGGGGATTCAAGGGCAAGATGAGCAGTGGAGTGTTAAGGAGAGTAGAATCATAATAAGAAAGAAAGGGAAAGGAATACAAACCATCTATAAGGCAACAGCAGAAGATGCAGGACATGAGTGAACCCAACAGCATCTACTCGCTCAGGCGAGATTCAACATCGCTTGAGCGAGACAACCCAACACGCTTGGGCGAAGCACGCATGGCTTAAGCGGAACCCAACAGGGACCTTCCTTACGCTCACACTCGCTGGAGCGGACACTTAGTCGCTGAGGCGAGCAACTCCACTCGGATTTTCCTTCACTCGGATTTTAAAGTCTAAGTCCGCTCGAAAAAGCCTTTACTTTCGAATCATTTGGGTTAACCCTTACACGTACAAGTGTCATTCGAAAGTTTACCTCTCATTCCTTAACTTCATTCACTCGGATCACAAATGTTGACCACTCGGGAAATGATTCCCATAGCCATTCCACTCGGGATCTATAAGGACTACTCACTCGGAATATCTTTCACGGTCTTTTACCACTCGGGTGTATTTCACTCGTTTTTCCCTCGGCATATATAATCTTTCTCACTCAAGTTATCCTACTGAGTCAAGACCTACTCAAGGATCTTCTAACTTCTAATAAGCTTACTATAATAGAGTTCACTTAGAGCCTTAGATATCATTCCTCTATTGGAAAACATTCACTCGGCAGGTTCTCACTCGGAAATATTTAATTATTCCCACTCGGGAGAATCCTAACAGTTATCACTCTGAAGTGTTCAGGTCAATCCCCACCCGGGATTGTGCGACCTCATTCACTCGGAAACATCTGAGTCCATCTTCACTCAGGATAAGGTCACTATCCCGCCCCCACAACAATGACTTAGCTCCATTTTTACTTAGAGTCATACCAACCTCCTACGCTCGAAAAAATGAGTACATATATATCACTAGGACCTTTACTCACACAGCATAGAATAAACATACAGTATGATATGCATAGGAGTGTATATGAATATTTACAGGCAATTGTCATACTCTCAACCTGAGAGAGTTCAAATTCTGACATAGAAAGGCAAAGACCAAAATACGAGTCGGCCAAGGCTTAACAAAACCTCATACACAGTATATACATATACACACATATTCCCATAGTGCATAAGCACCTCACTCGGCATGCAGCTCCTCCTTCATTCATCATTCTGAGATACATTCACTGTAAAATATAGCCACAGTAGGGGTGAGCTTTTACATATAAAATGATAGTTAATGACTCGGCATCAGCATCAGTACACACACTCATGCTCACTCGGGTTGCATTCAATTTAAATTTAAGCCATGCAGACTATGATATTTTCAATGACATACATTTATATACATATTACGTGAAGTTCATTTTCATTCATACAAAAGCATGCATCAACTCATTCAGAATTCATTCGTATCACTCCGAGTCATACCGCTCGTACTATCCTAATCAACATTGCATCTATATGCATGCCTGCGGATCCGACTTAGGCAATGATTTTCAGCTACAGGTTCCCCTTACTGGCCTCTCGTCCATTAACCCTTCCCGCGTGGTACTGGCCTCCCATTCTCGAGACTTAACTCTAGCTTCCACGGCTACCACGAGCTCTCACAGGATCTAGCCAAGGGTCTGTAGCTGGAGATCATTTCTTTGGGGGCTCCTGACCTTCCACGGGTCACCCCATTCCTATACATGCAGCTTATGTGTTTTATCAGCGAGCATCCTCAATTATCTGACATATTCCTCATAACCATTAGAGTCATAACCGATCCAACATAGTTCCTACATTCACTCGTCAATCGTACCAATATACACAGCAATCAAACAGTTCATGTTTATAACATCCCAGATGAAATCAACCAAGAGCCACACATACATATCCTCTCGGTGTTAACAATAATAGGAACATGCATCACACGTATTTATGTATAAATGACTATCAGAACTCAGCACAACAACCCTGAATACATGCATATAAATGTATAACTATTAACAGGACTCTACTATCACACACATGGTATCCAAGGGTTAACAATCATGCATTGCACACAGTCATCATAAACACATTCGTACACACATAAGGCAATATGTTCATCCGGTACCGTCCATAAACCATGCATTTGACATGCAAGCGCCCCCTACCTACTGAAGGGACTCGAGAATCTCTTCTGTTTTCCGACGTTTGGTCTGATGCTCTGTTTGCCTCGTTCAGTCCCCCCTCGCACAGTTGTACTCTGCAATCGGCTCGGGATAGGAAGCTGTTCTTCTTCCGCTTCGATGATCGTCCTTCACTAACAGAAGGAGACTCTGAATCTTCTGCAGGACCGTCGTCGTGGGTTTCCAGAAACAGAGGACAAGGGACAGGGGAGAAGAAGAAGAGCGAAGAAGGAGAAGAGAAGAGTGAATGAAGAGAAGAGGAGTAGCGGAGAGGAAGTCTGAAGGGAATGCATAACAACAGTGACCCTGGACACATATATATGCGTACGAAGAGAAGAAGAGTGGGGTGGGAGTTCGTGAGCGTCAGTCCACTCACGCCGCACACACCAATCACAAGCAGCCAGTTATTAACAATCAATCATAATTAATCAGCCATTATTTTCTTAAGTTAAATTAATTAAGTTAATTATAATTAACAAGTAATTTTCCACTTTGCAATTATTATTCTAATGGCTTAATTTCATTCGGTAATTAATTTTTAAATCGGGATGTTACACTGATGATGAGAAATGGAATGGAATTGTTTCTATAAGGGGTTAGAAGTTAAAATAAAATTGCTTAACAAATTGTGTTATTGATTTGGAGAGTTAGGTTACTGATTAAAACTCAAAACACCTGGGTGAACTGTTTTCATTTTTGATATTTGAGTGACAAGGTGATGTTGATATTTAAGGTTTTAGTTTGGGCGTCAATATAAGATTTAGGTAATTAAAAAGGTAATTAAGCACTTAAAATTTATAATCAGAGTCAATAATGTTTTTATAATCCAATTTATAAGCATATTATACATGCACATCAGCACATGATCATGATAAGTAGAAGAAAGAAAAACATTAATTCATTTTTGTACAAGGTTCATTTATCAAGTTTCACACTTTCTGAATCAATTATTGACTAAATATGATAACTGATTGCTGGAGTAGATACTAACCCCATGTTTAATGATTACTAACAAGTATAAATCACCGTCTTCAATTTCAATTCTACTAACCGCTGCATTGTTAACCTGCAAAATACATTCTTTCTTAATAAATTATTCAATAACCTTGCATAAAATGTTCACATTATTCTTAAAATATTAGAGAATAAAATGTTCTTATTTTAACTAACACTAAAAGGAATGACTTCTATGTCTTGTTGTCCTTCACATTGTTAATTTTAATTGATTGTTAGTGTTAATTTTAATTAATTGCTAGTATTAATTGATTTTTTATTTTATTATGTAGCATTTGTATCTGCTGAGTACTGACTACTAAAGCTGCTACAAATAGTTTAATACAATGTTGGAGGTAATATTAAACATATTTCATTAATATCATATACTTAGGAATTTTTTAAAAACTCATTTCTTGTAATTTGCTGAATTATTTTTTAAAATTAGATGTAGTCTGGAAATTCTGCACTTGAAAATTCTACACCTAAAAATTTTGCACCTAGAAATAATCCTTCTACGCCTGCTAAAACTGAAACTGGTTAGACCCTAAGTCAAAGCAACAAGCCACAAAAAGCTCCAACAGATGATTAAAGGAGAAAGGCCCAAGACAATAAAGATTCTTAATCTCAATAAGATAAATTAGGCAAGAAATCTAACAAACCTAGATCATGGACATGGGATCATTTCACTAAGGTAAAGGTTGCTAACTCATAAACTTAAAGCTAAATGCAATTGGTATAGTGCTTCTTATGCTGTTGATTCATATAGGAATGGGACAACTAATTTAAATAATCTCTTATTAAATTAATGTAAAAAATTCCCCAAAGAGTTAAGTGATCCTTCTCAAACAGTTTTAAGTGTCAAACAATTGAGAAAGAAAGATGGGAAAGGAGTTGGTAATACCTTAGCTGCTGTTTCATTTGATGTTGATGCATGTAGACAAGCACTTGCTAGGATGATTATTATCGATGAGCTGCCCTTTAAATTTGTTGAGAGGGAGGGGTTATTGTGCAACCTAAATTAAATCTGCCTAGGAGAATAATTATTGCTAGAGACTATTGGGATCTGTATATCAATGACAAAAATAAGTTGAAAAGTGTGTTTAAGGGTTTAAATTAAAATGTTTTTCAGAACATGAATTATTTATGTCTTACTGCCTATTTCATTGATAAGGATTAGAAATTACAAAAAAGGATTTTAAATTTTTGTTTGATCAAAAATCACAAAGGTGAAACTATTAGCATGACAATAGAAAAATGTCTTTTGGGTTGGGGTATTTCAAGAGTTTTTAGCATAACTGTTGACAATGCTAGTTCAAATGATGTTGCTATATCTTACTTAAAAATAGAATGAAGTATTGGAATTCTCATCCATTGAAAGGTGAACATTTACATGTTAGGTGTTGCACACATATATTAAATCTTGTTGTTAATGATGGATTGAAAGACATGCATGATTCAATTAGTAAGATTAGGAACTCTGTTAGATTTATGTGTGCTTCTCCAGGTCATTTGGATAGATTTAGAAACTTTATCAAGGATTGTAGGATATAAGAAAGTTGTATGGTATAACTAGATGTTCCTACTAGTTGGAACTCGAGCTATCTTATACTTGAAAGTGCTTTAAAATTTCAAAAAGCATTTAAAAGGTTAGGGGATAGAGAATCAAAATATGCCATGATGCAAGGTGGTATTTTGAAAAGTAATGATTGGGATAATGCATGTGTGTTTATTAAGTTTTTGAAAATATTTTGTGATGTCACTCTTAAAGTATCAGGTTCTTCATATGTGACATCATCTTAAGACTTTCATGAGTATTGTTTGATATTAAGTACTTTGAAGTCATGGGCTGGAAGTTTAGATCCGCTACTTGGGAGCATGACTAAAAAAATGAAATCAAAGCATGACAAGTATTGGGGAGACATGAAAAATATTAACATGATGATTTTTGTGGTTGTTGTACTTAATCCCCGATATAAGCTTATATTTGTAGAATGAAGCTTTAAAAAGATTTATGAAAAGAGAGATGCTGATTTTTTGAGCCAAGGAGTAAAGGAGACCTTTAATAAGATGTTCAACAGTTATAGGTTTTTTTTAGGGAATGGGTAATTCAACCAATCAATAGACAATGCTAATGGGGTGGAAAATACTGATATTGTTGTTGAAAATGACACATTTGCTTCAGAGTTTCAGAAAGATGTCATCTTGAGTGAGAGTTTGAACAAAAATGAGGTTAACCTTTATCTCATGGAAACATTAGAGAAGAGAACATCAAATTTTGATATATTGAATTGGTGGAAGGTCAATTCTAGTAAGTTTCCTATTCTTGGTCAAATGGCTAAAGATGTTTTAGCTATGTCGGTGTCTATAGTTGCCTCAGAATCTTCACTCAGCATTGGGAGTAGAGTTCTTAATCAGTATAGGAATTCTCTAAGTCCAAAAACAGTAGAAGCTCTTGTTTGTGCACAAAATTGGTTTTGTTCTACTCCAATTGCAACTGATATTGAAAAGCTCTTAGCAGATCTTGAAAGGTTAGAGCAAGGTAATATATTATTACATTTGTTGGTATAATTAAATTTCTATATTATAAATTCAAATTCCTACCTAGTGACTAACTATTTTGTTTTCAATTTAATTTTCATAGAACTTTTACCAACCCTACATCCAAGTAAGGAATCCGATGTTGATTCTAATTGAGTTTCACTTTGCATGTTCAATGAGCTAGAATCTGTCTGGTATATGCCTTTATTGCTTTATTAGTTTGTTTAATTTGGTCTCTATATTTTACTTTGTAATTTTGTATAAACAGTATGATAACACTTATTTTTTTAAAAATTTGTCCAGGTTAAAGGAAGAACAAGAAGACTAAAATCTTGGCAGCAAGACTTTTAATATTTTTATTGTATTTTACATTGAATTTTATTTAAATCTTATTTAAGTAGTACTTTATTTATTTTATGTTTGGATTTAAATTGTTGAAAACTTGTCTTTGTTTACTTATTAATGATTCTCCTATCATTGAGAACTTAAAATGTTTTTTGAATTGCTATAATTATAATGTTCGTTTGATTTTATATAAAAAAATATAAAATAGGAAAAAAACCACATAAACCAATCCAATTCAAACCACATTTAATCAGATCAGATCAAATCAGATGGTGTCATTTATTTCAATTAAACCGAACTGAACGGTAATTTAATAAAGTGATCGGATAAGATAATATTTTGTCATAAAACCAAACCAATCCAGACCACAAACACCCCTAGGCAGGCTCCAATTTCACGCTTTCTTTTTCTCTCTCTCTTGGTCGTATGTGATCTTGCATGAGGGAGGTGTTGTCTAAGTTTTCCTAGTGATTTGGAGCTTGATAACAGACTATAATGTGTTGGGTATGGTGAATAGTAATGGATGTTGTGTTTCGATGCTTGTAGGTGTCAGAACGGGTGTCGGAAGGTAGTTGAGTGGAGCGGGCGTTGGAACTGAAGCGGAGCGGAGGATTATTAAGCCGTGGGGCATGACCGACATCTTGAACAATTAACCGAAGCTTGGAATCGAAGTAAAGTGGTGTTCGATGTTATAATTAATTAGAATTGGGAATCGACCCTAATCGGGGTTCGAAATGAAAAATTAGAAATTATGATAATTGGAAACTTAGTTAAGTTGTGCAATGTGAATGATAATATGAGAAACTTAGGGGAATTAAAGAATGGTGGTATGAAATGAAATTATAATTAAGAAAATGGTGGTTTTAGAAAGTTATACAATATGTTGTTTAAGTTACGATGTATGATAAATGGAACTGTATGGATTGCAATTCGATTATGTGTTATGAATTGAAATGATGAAACTGGTGGTGTTTAAGCTTATAACTTATGAGAGCTATTATGTGATGTAATGTTAATTAAAATTTTATGGCATTTTGTAAATATATAAACTACAATGGCAAGTAGGTGGTGTATGTGGACTGAGTTGTGTGATCTAGGATTCAAGTTATATGTCGTGAATGAAATGAGATTTTGTAGTTTATTATGACGATTATGTTTACGAGTTTAGTGGCAATGTGAAACATGAGATTAATTGATGAAGTAAAGAAATGGTGATTTTAAAAAATGTATGAGTTATGTGGAGTAGTATATGGTGCATGATAAATTGAATTGTATAAATTGTGTTTGGAATTATGTATTCTGAGTAAGATGAAGTGGTGTAAAAGTTTGTGATGATTATATTTTTTATTATGGTATAATGTGAATAATGAATTTGCAAGGATATGACTTATGTTGATTACCATTTGGCGTATGTGAAACTTTTGTTGATTTGTATTATGGGTCAGGTTTGTGTGACCATCATTTTCTATTGATGATAATTTATATTGGGTGATTATTTGATAAAATGAGGCGTTATATTCGGCGCCTAGTCTGTGTGGCCTCCCTTTAATAATTAAACCATGAGGTTTTTATGCCAATTAATAAAGAGAAATAGAATTTAAAAATTGAATTTATGTGGTTTGTATGGTTAAGGACGACCGACTGTATATGTTACCCTTCACTTTTGACTCCCAGGATCAAGTCAGACCCAATTAAGCTACCCAGTGGTTAAGTAGAACCCAATGGTTGAGGTGGAGAGCCAAGTCGGGCTCGGTGGACCAAGTCGGGTTCATAGGATGTCAAGTAGAACCCTCAGCTAAAGGTCGATCCTTCTAGTATTCGGATACAAGAGCGCCATGATAATTGTTTAAGAGTCATTTGTGTTTTACATGATCTGATCTATATGATGATTGTATTGGTGACTACTATGTTAATTGAATTATTGAAATGGAAAGTAAATTACATTGGCATGCTTGATATTGTTGTGAGCCCAATGGGCTTGTTACGACAATAGAAAAATAATGAATTTGATGATTATGCTTGGATTAAAGTATTTGAAACCTATAATAAATAGTTTGGTGCATATGGTATTTCATATTGAAAGACGTATTTAATGATGGATTGTAAGTGTATAGGTGAGATATTTGTTAATGGTATGTATATATCTTTCTATATTAATTATGATTGTTAAACACTCACCGTTGTTGTGGTTGATTTCTTTTTGTATTTGTATGTTGAAACAGGTTTTGATGAATGACAAACAATTGAAGGATCAAGAAATAAAAAGGATGTTGTACACGAAATTAATCATAAATCATTAAGATCAAGTTGATTCGGGTCAAGAAATTAAGAATTAAATTGATAAAGTCCAAAAAATTGATTCAAGGCATTTATAGACAGGTGATATAATCATTAAGTGTCAAAGAATGAAAGGAATCAAAGAACCATGAGCTATATTGTCCAAAAAGCATCAAAAATTAAGGAAACAGGTGTAGGAGAAGCACGGGAATCGATTCAGAGCTCTAGGAATCGATTCCCAGGTATAAAAGGAGGCAGGAATCGATTCAACTAATGCAGGAATTGATTCATAGGGTTGGGAATTGATTCCCCTATAGGAATCGATTCATTCATGTTGGAAAAGCCAGGAATCGATTCACTAAGTACAGGAATCGATTCATGATGCCAAGAATCGATTCTCCTTGCCAGGAATCGATTCATTTGCTGTTTTTGATGGAAAAATAGCCTGGAGGAATTGATTCTTCACTGGAATCATGCGTTGAATCATGGAAAATATCAGTACGCGTTTTTAGAAACTCAACTCCACTGATTCCTCTTTCGAGGACTCAAATTGAACGGTGATTCCATTAATTAAGGCAGACAATTGCACTTCTTTAAGTAAGGAAACATGGATTGCTGGCGGATTAAGTCTTCCAATGCATAAATTACGGAACCGGTGGAAATAAATTTTTGGCAGCAAGTCCGTTGAAGCGCCTATAAAAGGAGAAGAAGTGAAGAGGCAGAAGCACACCTTGCAAGCAACGAAATTCCCTTGCTTTCCTTCTTACTCTCTCTGTTTTTCTCATTGCTCTCTGTTTCTCAATTGCTCTCTTCTTTATTATTTGAAAATTATTTTGAGAGTGAATCTTGTGATCAAAATTAATTTTTAAGAGCTAAACTTGAATATTATTTCTTGAGAAAGAAAAATTATTTTGAGTGCTAAAATTTGCATATTATTTTCTAAGAGAGGAAAAACAATTTTTGTGTGCTAGATTTGCATATTCTTTCTTAGAAAGGAAAATATTCTCAAGTGCTTTAATTTGTATATCCACTCTTTTGGAGAGTTATCTTTGTACACCTAAACACCAAAAATTCTAGAGGTTTGGGTTGGGGTTTCAACCTTGTAATTGTGAGATTGAGAGATTGGGTGGGGTGCCCTTGTACTTGTGAAAATTGGGTTCTTGAGTGTGGGACACTAGGAAGCCGCGATTGCTCAAAGTTGTATCTCTAATCTTCAATAGTGAAAATCCTCTAAGTGGGTTGCTTAGAGGCGAGACGTACACCGTGTGGTGGAACTCGTATATATCGGTTTGCAAAATTTTCTCTTCCCTAATCTCTTTAAATTTATGCACTTAAATTGCTTGCTTAATTTGTTACGTTTAATAACTTTGTTATTTAAACTTCTTTATTATTCCAAATTAATTTGCTTGATTAAATTAAGTGCATATTCTCTTAGCTTAATATAAATCGTATATTACTTAGATTAAATTGTTAAAATTCTATTCTTGAATTAATTGAGTTTAAATTAATCATTATCCTCCTAAGTGCTTTAAATAGTGTGTTGATTAATTTAATATTATTAATTATTCTCTTGAATATTTCTTTAACTCTTTAAGTATATTTACTTGCCATATACTTAATGTTTGTTATTTTGTCTTGTGCACAAATTGTTATTACTTGCAATTAATTTTATCATCTTCATTAAGCATAATAATTAAAGAATCAATTTCAAAAGCATTCCAAGTAAAATTTTTAATACTCAATTCACCCCCTTTTGAGTAATTGAGGTCACTTGGTTAACAAGTGGTATCAGAGCTTGACTCTTGGTAGATCAAGCTTAACAACTTCAAGAGAACAATGACCTCAAATTCTTTAAACCTTTTTCCTGAGGGTGGTGCTACAAATCGACCTCCTGCTTTTAATGGGGAAGGTTATGCTTTTTGGAAAGAAAGAATGAAAATTTTTATTCAATCAATTGACTTAAGAGTTTGGAATGCCATTGAAAATGGTCCTTTTATACCCATGCATACTGTTGATGGTAAACATGTTGAAAAACCCATGGATGATTGGATGAGTGATGAAGAAAAGAAAGTACAGTATAGTTATAAGGCTAAAAATCTCATTACTCTTGCATTGGGTCCTGATGAATTTTTTAGAGTAGTAACATGTAAATCTGCCAAAGAAATGTGGGATACTCTACAAATTACTCATGAAGGAACTAGCGATGTTAAGGATTCTAAAATTAGTACTTTAACTAGCCAATATTAAAGTTTTAGAATGAATTTTGGTGAAACCATCTTAGAACTTCAAAAAAGGTTTACCTTGATTATTAATCATTTTATTACTCTTGGAAAATCTTATACTAAAAAGGAGCTTATCCATAAAGTTCTAAAATGTCTTACTAGGGAATGGCAACCTCTTGTCACCGCTATCAAACAATCGCCAAACATAAATGATATGTCTCTTGCCATATTATTCGGTAAGCTTCAAGAGCAAGAACAAGAATTAAAAGACTTGAAAATAGCGGAAGAAGAAGAAAAGTCTTTCAAGAAGAAGGGACTAGCTCTTAAGGCCACCTCTATTGAAGAAGACAAATCTGAAAGTGATCAAGAAGACGATGATAATGAGTTAGGCCTATTTGTGAGGCGGTTTGGAAGGCTCATGAGAAATAAAAGATTCCAAAAGGGCTTCACTTTTAAAGGTAAGAAATTCATTCCCAAAGATAACAATTCCTTACCAACTTGTTTTGAATGCGGAAAGGAAGAATATTTCAAGGCGGACTGTCCAAATCTTAAAAAGAAAAACAAGGATCAGAAAGGAAAAAGGAGAGCATACATAGCATGGGATGACAATGAAGTCAGCAGTTCAAACGAATCCGAGAATGAAGAAGCAAACCTCTGTCTCATGGCCAACCATCATGACAAAGACGATGAGGTAAACCTCCATGATTTAGATAAAGGTGAATTGCTTGATGCATTTGATGAATTGTATGATAAGTTTGTTAAACTTTCTAGTAAGTATAAATTATCTAGAAAAACCATAGAAACTCTTGAAACGCATCTTATTGAACAGGTAAAAGAAAATGAGATTTTGAAAAATGAAGTAGTAAATGTTCAAGTATGCTCTAAGACTAAACCTTGTGAATTTGCAATGAAATGTGACATACTTGAAAAGAAAGTGTTAGACTTAAACAAGACACTTGAGAAATTTACCAACGGTAGAGATAATTTAAATGCACTTCTTGGAAAACAACGTTGTATGTTTGATAAAACTGGATTAGGATTCAACTCAGGATCTAGCATTTGCTAGAAACAGAAACAATACAAAAATTTCTTTGTACCACCTAGTAAATCATCTTCACCCTTTATAAAGTGCAATTATTGTGGTTTCAAAGGACATAGTGCTTTTAATTGCAATGTTAGAAAGCTAGGGCCAAAGGTTGTGAGAAAAGTATGGGTTCCTAAAGGAACATTACCTCAAACTAACCTACAAGGACCCAACATAAAATGGGTACCAAGCTCTCTAACTTGACATGTTTTGTAGGTATGCTTTAAAGTGAGTAACACCCATTGGTATTTGGATAACGGGTGTTCAAAACACATGACGGAAGATAAAAGTAAGTTCATATCATTTACTCCATGAAATAAAGGATTCGTTACATATGGAGACAACACAAAGGGAAGAATTCTAGGAATCAGAAACGTTGGTAAAAACTCTTCCACTTCTATAAATGATGTATTATATGTTGAAGGACTCAAACATAACTTGCTTAGCATTAGTCAATTATGTGATAAGGGCTATAAAATTGTCTTTGAATCAAACTGTTGCATAATTGAAAATAAGCTAGACAAGGAAACAAAATTCGTTGGTCAAAGAGTTGATAATATTTATATGATTAATCTTGATTGTCTTGCTTCAAATGATGTGAAATGCTTCATAACTAAAGAGGATGAATCATGGCTATGGCATAGAAGAATTGCTCACATTCATGTAGACCATTTAAACAAACTTATTTCGAAAGATTTAGTAATTGGTTTACCAAAATTGAAATTCGAAAATAAATTCTGTGACGCATGTCAAATGGAAAACAAGTAAAGGTTTCTTTTCAAGCAAAAAATATTGTTTCAACAAATAGACCTTTAGAACTTTTACATATGGATTTATTTGGACCTTCAAAAATTAAAAGTTTTGGTGGAAATTATTATGGTCTCGTGATTGTGGACGATTATTCTAGATATACATGGACATTGTTTCTTACTCATAAACATGAAGCATATCATTCATTTAAGAAACTTGCCAAGATCATCCAAAATGAACAAAATTTGAAAATAGCATCCATTCGAACGGATCATGGGGAGAATTTAAAAATCAATCCTTTGAAAAATTTTGTGAAAAATTTGGCATTGAACATAATTTTTCGGCTCCAAGAACTCCATAACAAAATGGAGTAGTTGAAAGGAAAAATCGATCTTTAGTGGACCTCGCAAGAACTATGTTGAATGAAAGCAACATTGCCAAACATTTTTAGGCCGATGCAGTAAATACTTCTTGCCATGTTATGAATCGATGTTTGATAAGACCAATTTTAAGGAAAACTCCCTATGAACTTTACAACGGTAGAAAACCAAATATTTCTTATTTTCACGTATTTGGATGCAAATGCTTTGTCTTAAACAATGGAAAGGAAAATCTCGGCAAATTCGATGCAAAATCTGATGAAGCAATATTCTTAGGTTACTCATCTACAAGTAAAGCATATCGACTCTTTAACAAATGAACTTGTACAATTGAAGAGTCTATACACGTCAAATTTGATGAACTTAACCAAAATCCTCCGAGAAAGGATATTGATGATCTTGTAGGTACATTCCAAGAAATGAACTTGGACAATAAAGAAGAAATAAAAAATAAAGGAGATTCAACACAAAATGACGAACCTCAACAAAAGGAGTGGATCACTGTAAAGAATCACCCCTTGGACAATGTCATAGGTGAAATAACAAAAGGTGTAAGGACTCAAAACGCTATTAGAAATGCATGCAATCACTTAGCCTTTGTATCACAAATAGAACCCAAAAATATCAATGAAGCTATTATTGATGAACATTGGATGTTGGCCATACAAGAAGAATTGAATCAATTTGAAAGAAATAAAGTTTGCGAACTTGTGCCAAGACCCAATGACCATCAAATAATAGGCATGAAATGGGTTTTTAGAAATAAGCTAGATGAAAATGGAATAATAACAAGAAATAAAGCTAGATTAGTTGCTAAGGGATATAATCAAGAAGAGGGAATAGACTATGAAGAAACGTATGCTCCCATAGCTAGGTTAGAAGCCATAAGATTATTGTTAGCTTTTGCTTGTTGTATAGATTTTAAGCTTTATCAAATTGATGTCAAAAGCGCTTTTCTAAACGGTTATATTCAAGAAAAAGTTTATGTAAATTAACCTCCCAGTTTTGAAAATCATAAATTTCCAAACCATGTTTTTAAATTGAGAAAAGCTTTATATGCTTTGAAACAAGCTCCAAGAGCTTGGTATGAACGACTCAGTAAATTTCTTCTAGAAAATAATTTTGAAAGGGGAAAGGTTGATACAACACTGTTTATAAAACGTAAAAACCATGACATCCTTTTGGTACAAGTTTATGTTGATGACATAATATTTGGTGCTACTAACGAGATTCTTTGTCAAGAGTTTGCCAAGATTATGCAAAATGAATTCGAAATGTCCATGATGGGAGAACTCACATTCTTCCTTGGGCTACAAATTAAGCGAACAAAAAAAGGAACTTTCATTAGTCAATCAAAATACTACAAAGAACTACTCAAAAGGTTTGAAATGGATAAAGCAAATGAAATATCCACACCAATGAGTACTTCTTGCTACTTAGACAAAGATGAGAAGGGTAAGGACGTTGAAATAACTAAATACCGAGGTATGATTGGATCCTTACTTTACTTAACAGCTAGTAGACCCGATATTATGTTTGCGGTATGTATGTGCGCTAGATATCAAGCATGTCCTAACGAATCACATCTTACTGCCATAAAAAGAATTTTAAAATATCTTGTGGGTACTCAAAATGTTGGCTTATGGTATCCCAAAGGCGTTGAATGTATTCTTGTAGGATATTCTGATTCTGACTTTACTGGTTGCAAATTAGATAGAAAAAGTACCAGCGGTACTTGTCATTTACTCGAAAGTTGTCTTGTTTCTGGGCATAGCAAGAAACAAGTAAGTGTCGCGTTATCAACAGCTGAGGCAGAATATGTTGCAGCTGGAAGTTATTGTGCTCAAATCCTATGGATGAGACAACAACTTCTTGACTTCAGTGTTGTTCTAGACCAAATACCCATTAAATGTGACAACATTAACGCCATAAATATCTCCAAAAATCCGGTTATGCATTCACGGGCAAAACACATAGAAATCCATCACCATTTCATACGAGATCACGTTTTAAAAGGAGATTGTGTTCTTGAGTATGTTGAAACTTCTAAACAATTGGCGGACATTTTCACTAAACCCCTTCCAAAAGAGCAATTTATAAATATTAGAAGGGAATTAGGCACTTAAGAAATTTTTTAATTACACTTAAAAATTCATTTTTCATTTTCTTAAACATTTTTTTGAACATATTTTAATCTTTAACTTAAAGATTTATTATATCTTATAAAGTTTCATATTTTTTGAATAATAATTTACTTGAGATATACATATTATCTTGAAATACACACTTTTTCAATAATTCTGTTAATAAAATCTCTTGTTTTATTTTAGTATCTACTTAATTAAAAACATATTTCCTTTACACAAAATAATCTCTTATGAACCACATGATCTCAAAAACAAATGCAAATTAACCTTTGATTTTCTTGATAATTTTATGAAACAAAATCATTGGTAAAATTGCAAAAATATTAAGTCTTTCTCGTTACCATCAGAGACAAAAATCACATTACCATCTCTGTCGCGACCGGGATCGTGACGGGATGGCCGACCCTTAAAAGTAAAACGGGTTTTTCGAAATCCTTTCGAAAAGAAAAACAACAGGGAGTCGCCACCAATATTTTTTAGGATAAAAATATCGGGAAAAACCTCTTTTAAAACACTGGTTATGAAAAATGAAATTCTAAGTTCGGGAGTCGAATTACAGGTGAGGAAGGTATTAGCACCTCACAACTGTCCGTTATAAAACGGTTACCTTAAATTGATAGCGCTTATTTCAAAATAATCTAGAAATTATTTTAACTTCTTTTATGAAAAGAAACATATGAAATGACAAAGCAAACACAAACAGAAAAAACATACTGAATAATAACAGTAAGAAATCTGACCAAACAGCAACAGTAAGAAAGAAGAAAACAGCAACGATTGAAGACTAAACAGTGACAGTAAGAAAACGAATAATGAAAATAAAAGATTAAGATAATAACAGTAAGAAATGACAAAGCTATGATAGTAAGAAACTCGACAAAACAATAATTATAAGAAAAAAATAAAACAAAGTGAAATTAAAGGTTAACAGGACGTCTCATCCAAATTAACCTTAATTCCTACATAATTTTAAAGATTAAAATAAAATTAATAAAATAAAATAAAAAAAATAAGGTTGATTAAAAAAAAATTATTTTTTATAAAATATAAAAAAAAACATGAGATTAACAAGACGTCACGTCTAAATTAACCTCATTTTAAAGAAAATACTATTTTAAAATAAAAATATTAAAACATGAGATTAACAAGACGTCGCGTCTAAATTAACCTCATTTCAAAGAAAATATTATTTTAAATAAAAATATGAGATTAACAAGACGTCGCGTCTAAATTAACCTCCTTGCGACAATAAAATTTAAAATATTGACTATATAAAATTAATTGAAATAATAGCAGAGACAGAGAAATTGGTAACGAAAAAGTGGGCCCGACAGGAATTGATTCCCGCTCCTACGTATTCTCAAGTGTATTGAGAAATCAGGGTCACGTAGTTCTTTGAGAAATTAATTTTAAAAGAAAAATATTTAAATTGTTTTTGATTTTTAACAATAAAGAAGATTCATGAAGAAGGAGAAATACAAGGCGAAGTAAGATCGCACGTGCATAAACCTTCGAGACCTAATAATAAACGACGTAGGCAAAAGTAATTTTGCACGACATCGCCCATAAAATTTTGAAATAATTTTTATAAAAGAAAATATATAAATAAATAAAATAACATCAAACTATCTATTTTAATTTTTACAAAAGAAATTAAGTTTTTTTTTTAATATTTCATTATTTTCACCATAAAATACTATAAAAAATATTTTTTGAGTTTTGTGATTTTTATTATTCTTAGCATAGAGTCTATATTTAAAAAATATATTTAACTTATGATAAGAACATAGCTAAAAATATTTACTTATTTTCTTATTCATGAAAAAAAATCAGTTTTATTTATTCCAAAAATATTATTATCATTATTTTATAATATTTTCTAAGATTTTGAAAATAAAAAAATAAAAATAAAAATATTTATATTTATTAATATTGGGCTTCTAAAGCCCATTATCTAAAAACAACAAAAAAAAAAAGAAAGAGTTTTGAGAATGGGCCTCACTAATTGAGGCCCAATTAACTAAACCTAAAAAACAAAAGAAAGGAAAGAAAGAGAAGTGGGGGGGCTGCTGGAAATTAGAAACAGAGGGGGGAAAGAGTGATTGAGTGAGGGTTAGAGAGAGAGTGGGTGATAGAGGGAGAGGTTGAGAGAGGTTTCGTGAGAGGGAGAGGGAGAGGGAGAGGGAGTGACGATGAGGGGAGAGGGAGAGGGTGAGAGAGAGATGACGAGAGAGGGAGAGACGGTGAGGGGGAGAGGTGACGAGAGAGGGAGAGGGAGTGACGGTGAGGGGGGAGAACCCGAGAGGGAGAAGGATACCGGAAGGGGTGGCGGTCGGCGGCGGTCCGGTGGGGCGGTGTCCTCTTCCTCTTCTTTCTTCTTGTTGTTTATTTTCTTTTTTGGTTGTTATTTTTGGTTTCTATTTGGTTTTGATTGTCATTATTGTTGCTGTTTTGGTTAAGGTGGATGGATTTTGGGTTTGGGATTGTTGCTGTTAGGTTTTTTCGAGGAAGATGAGGATGAAGTTGATGTTGGGTTTGATGATGGTAGTGCTGTTGTGTTTGAGAGGATGAAGAAGGTGAAGGAGTTGGTGTTGAGTGGGGAACAATTTCCGGATCCCGCTTCAGGATTCCCGGAGTGGGGTAGGAAATTATTATTATTAATTATTATTATTATTTAAAAAAAACAATGATGTTCACAGTTGCCCCTCTTTACTTTCTTTTCACGATAATATGAATGATCCATTCATATCGAGGAAAGGAAGTAAAGACGTGAACATCTTCTCTTTAGTGATGATCTCGACATTAATAACTTCAGAGAAATGACAGTTTTGATAAAATCTTAAACAATGCTAGCTTTGGCAGTCGAAGAGCTTAAAAGTTTCAACCTTGGTGATAAGAGCTTGAAAGGGTGCCAACTTTGGCAAACAGAAAATCCTGAGAACACATATCCCTGGCAATGGAAGCTCAAAAGTGCCCATCCTGGGCGATGAAAGAAATATAAAATGCCCATCCTAGGTGATGAAAGGAATTTAAAGGATCAGGGGTGTTGCCCCTTGGTTGACTGAAAATAAAAGGATTGGGGGTTGACCCTCGGTTAACAAGAAATAAAAGGTGTCTTGTTTGGCAGCTGGAAAGTAAAGGGTGCCTGAATAGGCGAATGAAAAGTAAAGGGTACCTGAATAGGCGAATGGAAAGTAAAGGGTGCCTGAATAGGCGATTGGAAAGTAAAGGGTGCCTGAATAGGCGATTGCCTGAATAGGCGACTGGAAAGTAAAGGGCCTGAATAGGCGAATGGAAAGTAAAGGGTGCCTGAATAGGCGATTAGAAAGTAAAGGGTGCCTGAATAGGCGAACGGAAAGGAAAGGGTGCCTGAATAGGCGAACGAAAAGGAAAAGGACCTGAATAGGCGAATGCCTGAATAGGCGACTGGAAAGTAAAGGGCCTGAATAGGCGACTGGAAAGTAAATGGCCTGAATAGGCGAATGGAAAGTAAATGGCCTGAATAGGCGAATGGAAAGTAAATGGCCTGAATAGGCGAATGAAAAGTAAAGGGCCTGAATAGGCGATTGGAAAGTAAAGAGTGCCTGAATAGGCGACTGGAAAGTAGAGGGCCTGAATAGGCGAATGGAAAGTAAAGGGCCTGAATAGGCGACTGGAAAGTAAAGGGTGCCTGAATAGGCGAGTGGAAAGTAAAGGGCCTGAATAGGCAATTGGAAAGTAAAGGGTGCCTGAATAGGCGAATGGAAAGTAAATGGCCTGAATAGGCGAATGGAAAGTAAATGGCCTGAATAGGCGAATGAAAAGTAAAGGGCCTGAATAGGCGATTGGAAAGTAAAGAGTGCCTGAATAGGCGACTGGAAAGTAGAGGGCCTGAATAGGCGAATGGAAAGTAAAGGGCCTGAATAGGCGACTGGAAAGTAAAGGGTGCCTGAATAGGCGAGTGGAAAGTAAAGGGCCTGAATAGGCAATTGGAAAGTAAAGGGTGCCTGAATAGGCGACTGGAAAGTAGAGGGCCTGAATAGGCGACTGGAAAGTAAAGGGTGCCTGAATAGGCGATTGGAAAGTAAAAGGGCCTGAATAGGCGAATGGAAAGGAAAGGGTGAATGAATAAGTGAAAGTAAAGGGTGCCTGAATAGGCAAAAGTAAAGGAAAGGGTGCCTGAATAGGCGAACGGAAATGAAAGGGTGCCTGAATAGGCGAACAGAAAGGAAAGGGTGCCTGAATAGGCGAACGGAAGGGAAAGTGTGCCTGAATAGGCGAACACAAAGTAAAGGGTGAGGATGTTGCCTCTCAGTTGACTAGAAGGTAAAGACTTGGGAGAGATGTACCAGTTTAACATGATTTGAAAGAATCACGGGGATCTGCCCCTTGACTGAGAGAGTGGATCCGGGGCGATGATTGAAAGAACCCTGGGGTACCGCTTCTTGGTTGAGAGAGTAGGTCTGGGGTGATGCCCCAATTAGGAAGATTGAAGGGATTTCAGGGAACCGCTCCTTGACTGGAAGGAAGAATCTGGAGTCCACTAGGGATGTATAGTGGGCTTACTGAAGGAAAGAAATCTGGGGATGATCCAGTTCAAGCTGTCTTGGATGATTCGGGGAACTGCTCCTTGATTGGGAGAGAAAAGAAACGAGGAAAATCTGGCTGAAAGAGCTAAAGATATTGCCACTCGAACGGAGGAAGGATTTGGGATACCCCAATTTTGGAAAGATTGGAAGATTTAGGGGTACTACCCCAAGGTTGGGAGAAAGATATGGGGTGGTGCCCTAGTTAGGGAGGTTTAAGAAGCTTGGGGGTACGCTCCCTTTTGACTGAGAGAGACCCGAGGTGATGTCCCAGCTCGAATTTCCCGGGAGCACGGGGTATTGCCCTTGGGTTGACAAAATGACCCGGGGGAGATGTCCGAGTTTGACATGATCTAAAGAGCTTTGGGGGAAACTGCCTCTTGACTGTAAAAGGAATCTGGGGAGATGCCCCAGTTTGATTTATCTGGGAAGTGTAGTTCCACTGGGGAAGGATTTGGTGATTCGGAGTAATGCCCCTTAATCGAGAATGGAAAATCTAGAGTCCAACAGGGGAAAAGAACTTGAGAGGTTTTGGCGACCGATTCCACTGGGGAAGAGAAATTGACAGATACCGACTTTAACAGTTGAGGATGAGACTTTGAAGGATTGCCAACCTTGGCAATTATGGATGAGATTTTGAGGATTGCCATCTTTGGCGATTAAGGAGGAGATTTCAAGGAATTGCCAATTTTAGCAATTATGGAGGAAACTTTGAAAGTGCCAGCTTTGGCGATGGAGGAAGAAACCTTGAAAGGTGCCAGCTTTGGCGACTGGGGAAAAGAACTTGAGAAGTGTCAGCTTTGGCGGTTGGTTCCACTGGGGAAAAGAACTTGAGAAGTGCCAGCTTTGGCGATTATAGTTTCACTGGGGAGGAATTGAATGGGATGATGAGACTCCACATGACTGCTTATTATAACAACCTGCAGAAAAGGGATAAGTATAACAATGACAAAGTAAATAGAAATCTGAGGAGACTCCCCATGGAACCATGATCTCTTGAGGTGGCTCATGACCGAACAGAACGAATGAAGTAACTCTAACTTCAAAGTGCGCGTCTGGGCTCAAGTCTTCATAATGATCACCTGAGGTGAGATCGAGCAATAGGAGCATCTTGCCCCCTACAACTTTAAATAATTATATTTTTTATTTTATTTGATAAAGGAAAACACATGTCTTATCATATTCATGAAATTCACAATATAAACACGTATCGAAAAAAGGTGAAATTTATTTACGAGTTGAGTAAGTACATGGAGAGGGAAGTAGGGGAAACAAAAAAAAGTCTAATACACAGGTTGATAATAGATGAAAAAGGGAAAGCTTGCTGATCTTTTGGTGAACCTCTGAGGATAACGCGCATCTTAAACCCCATATCATGACTTCAAGCTCACCCTTCTACTCAGCTTCTAAGAAAACGATTCAGTCATGATCTTTGTGCCCCAGTTTGGACTCGCACCTTTTGCATGGGAAGTCTCAGTCATACTGTCAGGATTTTGACCCTAATTTTTGCCTGAGCCGCCTTTTTAGGTTTTCGACTCACCGGGTCGCTCTAACTTTTGCCTAGGCCGCCTTTTCAGGTTTTCAGCCTAGCGAGCATCTTTTTTACTTTTTCTTTTTCTTTTCTTTTTGTTTTGATATTCTTTTTCTAGGAAAAGTATTTCTTGACCGCATCCGCATTTATGGGCATTGGTAAGTCCTTACCGTCCATGGTCGTGAGTATCAAGGCTCCCCCAGAAAAGGCTTTCTTCACAACGTACGGACCTTCATAGTTAGGTGTCCATTTGCCCCGGTTGTCTTTTCGGATTGGCAAAATTTTCTTGAGGACTAAGTCTCCTTCCTGAAATTGTCGAGGTCGTACTTTCTTTTCAAACGCTCGTTTCATACGCCTCTGATACAACTGACCATGGCAGAGGGCATTCAGTCTCTTCCCATCTATCAGGTTCAATTGGTCATATCGAGCTTGGACCCATTCAGCCTCTTCTAGTTTAGCCTCCATTATCACCCTAAGGGATGGAATCTCTACCTCAAAAGGTACAACTGCTTCCATACCGTACACCAGAGAAAAAGGGGTTGCCCCTGTTGAAGTTCGAACCGAGGTGCGATATCCGTGTAGAGCAAAAGGGAGCATGTCGCTCCAATCTTTGTAAGTTACGACCATCTTCTGTATGATCTTCTTAATGTTCTTGTTGGCCGCCTCAACTGCCCCATTCATCTTCGGTCGATAAGGAGAGGAATTGTGATGACGAATCTTAAAGCTTTCACACAATTCTTTCATCATCTTGTTGTTTAAATTCGTGCCATTGTCAGTAATGATCTGATTTGGCAAACCATACCGACATATCAATTCTCGCTTGACAAATTTGACCACAACATTCCTTGTCACATTGGCGTATGAAGCTGCCTCCACCCACTTGGTGAAATAATCAATGGCAACTAAGATGAAACGATGACCGTTTGAGGCTTTTGGTTCAATGGGTCCAATAACATCCATGCCCCACATTGAGAAGGGCCATGGCGCCGATAAGACATTCAGAGATGATGGGGGTGCATGAAGATGGTCAGCGTATATTTGACACTTGTGACATTTTCGAACATAAGTGAAACAGTCAGCTTCCATGGTTATCCAATAGTATCCAGCCCTCAAGATCTTTCTCGCCATGGCATGTCCATTGGTATGAGTTCCAAAGGATCCTTCATGAATATCTGCCATGATCTTGCTTGCTTCAACAGTATCGACACAACGAAGGAGGATAAAGTCATGATTTCTCTTGTAAAGCACATCACCATTCAAGAAGAAACCTATTGCAAGTCGTCTCAAGGTCTTTTTGTCATTCTCTGTGGCACCTTCAGGGTACTCTTGACTCTGGATATATCTCTTGATATCATAGTACCATGGTTTTCCATCTGACTCCTCTTCTATTACTTGGCAGTACGCGGGCTTGTTGTGTCTTTCTATCTCAATAAGGGGCCTATCACAGTCATTGATCAATTTAAACATCGATGCAAGAGTGGCCAAAGCGTCAGCCATTTGATTGTCATCTCGGGAGACATGGTAAAAAGAGATATCATCAAATTCCCTGATTAGCTCCTTGATATGAGCTTGATAAGGGACTAGCTTGCTGTCTCTAGTCTCCCATTCCCCTTTTAGTTGGTGAATGACCAAGGCGGAATCCCCATAGACTTCTAACTTCTTCACTTTTGCATCTAATGCCGCTTGGATCCCCAGAGAGCATGCCTCATATTCGGCAATATTATTAGTACAGTCAAAACAAAGTCTGGCACATACAGGGATGAATTCTTTATCTGGTGAAATTAGAACGGCCCCAATCCCATGCCCCAGTGCATTAGAAGCTCCATCAAATCTTAAAATCCATTTGTCTTTTGGGGTGTCTTCTTCATTAAACAATGCCAAGATATCCTCATCCGGGAACTCAAAGTGCATGGGTTGGTAGTCATTTACAGGTTGATGGGCTAAGTAGTCTGCCAAAGCGCTCCCTTTTATGGCTTTCTGAGTGACATAGATTATGTCATATTCAGTTAATAGAACCTGCCATCGAGCGATTCTTCCTGTTAAGGCGGGTTTTTCAAAGATATACTTGACAGGATCCAATTTGGAAACAAGCCAAGTAGTGTGACTTAACATATATTGCCTTAAACGTCGGGCTGCCCATGCTAATGCACAACAAGTTCTCTCTAAAGCGGAATACCTCATTTCACAGTCAGTGAATTTTTTGCTCAAATAGTAAATGGCATGTTCTTTCTTTCCAGTCTCATCATGTTGCCCCAATACACAACCCATAGATTCATCCAACACTGTCAGATACAAGATCAGTGGCCTTCCAGGAGTCGGCGGTACCAAGATTGGTGGTTCCCGTAAATATTGCTTTATCTTCTCAAAAGCCATTTGACAATCTTCATTCCATTGCGTCGGTTGGTTCTTACGGAGTAACTTGAAGATCGGCTCACAAGTTGCTGTCAGTTGTGAGATAAACCGAGCAATGTAGTTCAACCTTCCTAAGAATCCTCTGACTTCTTTTTCTGTACAGGGAGGAGGCATTTCGAGAATCGCTTTGACCTTGTCAGGATCTACTTCTATTCCTCTCTTGCTTACAATGAACCCTAACAGTTTGCCTGATATTGCGCCAAAGGTACACTTGGCCGGATTCAACCTGAGCTTATACTTCCTTAATCTTTCAAAAAGCTTTCTCAGATCAACAATATGCTCTTCATCAGTTTTAGATTTAGCAATGATATCATCCACATAAACCTCTATCTCTTTATGCATCATGTCATGGAAAAGAGTCACCATTGCCCTTTGGTAGGTTGCCCCAGCGTTTTTCAAACCGAAGGACATCACTTTGTAACAAAAGGTGCCCCACAAAGTGATAAATGTGGTCTTCTCCATGTCTTCGGGTGCCATTTTAATCTGGTTATACCCGGAGAAACCATCCATGAACGAGAAGATTGTATGTTGGGCTGTGTTATCAACCAAGACATCAATCTGTGGCAGAGGAAAATCGTCTTTGGGACTAGCCCTGTTTAGGTCCCTATAGTCTACGCACATTCATACCTTTCCATCTTTCTTTGGGACAGGGACGATATTTGCTACCCATTGAGGATACTTTGCCACTGCTAAGAATCCGGCATTAAACTGCTTTTTAACTTCTTCTTTGATTTTCAAGAGCATTTCGGGCTTCATTCGGCGTAATTTTTGCTTTATCGGGGGACAGTCTGGCTTCAGTGGTAATTTATGCTCAACAATGCTAGTATCAAGACCGGGCATGTCTTGGTAAGACCAAGCGAAGATGTCACGGAACTCTATTAATAGCTTAATTAGTTCACGTCTCCGCTCCTTACTCAAGGAGGTACCAATCTTGACTTCCTTCTTATCCTCCTCATTCCCCAAATTAATAATCTCAACTATCTCCAAATAAGGCTGAATTTCTCTGTCTTCTTGTTCCAATAACCTTGTTAACTCAGGTGAAGGATCACAAACTTCCTCATATTCCTCATCAGCATAGTCAACCGGGTGGTCAAAGTCACAAAATGGGATTGCAAGCTCATTATTCTCAAGAGGATCATCTTTAGATCTGCGTTTATTCAGGTTATTATGGTGAATAATAAAAACGAATAATTAAAGGATAAGGGAATCAATGCAAAGATAGGGAAAGCAAGAAGGACTGGAATTCAATACATATTTATTGTGAAAACTGAAAATGATAAAAACATGTGTTTGCCCTTATTACAGAAAAATACCCCAAAGCCTTAGGCATAGCAATGAGGCCATCAAGTCATTAAAGTTTTGTCAATTACTTTGATAGAACATTTAAAGTTGTGGGCAGCTCGATGACTTCCCAGTTACAAAGATCTCTGTCTGGTGAGCAAGGGATCACAAAGCTTCTATCTTCATAGGAATTATCTTCAATAGCAGCTATTTGATCAGGGGGTACTAGACCAGCACTTCGGAAGCTCTGGTAGAGGTCACTTAGGGGGACTCTAGCAATGCGGGGTTCTCGACCCTCTAAACGGGCAATCCTCCTCTCTTTCTTTTCTTCTACTACTCTTCTTTTGTCAGCTGCTGAAGGTTGGTATCCCAAACCATACCTGTCTTTATTTTCTGGAAGATGCACCAGTTCCATTCTTCCTTTTAAGCCATGCCCCAAGCCTTTTCCAGGTTGATATCCCCTTTGTAACATCATTTTGGCCATCATCAGGGATGCATTTGGCATATGGGCCTTTATTTCTACACTTCTTTCTCCAACATACGTGGTATTTGCAATCTCCAAAGTTTGAAAAGAAGTTTCAAGTGCCTCTTCTGCAGCTTCGATGTAGGGGGTAGATAAGGGTTTACTGACCAGAAAATCTTCTTCACCAGAAACGATAATTAGTTTATTATCAATAATAAACTTTAGTTTTTGGTGCAAAGTAGAGGGAACCACTCCAGCTGAGTGGATCCAGGGCCGACCCAACAAGCAGCTATAGGCAGGCATAATATCCATCACTTGGAAGAGAACCTGGAAAGTACATGGCCCTACTTGAATTGGAAGCTCAATTTCACCTATCACCTCCCTTCTAGTGCCATCGAATGCTCTCACCACCATAGAACTTGGTTTCATATGGGTTCCATCAAAAGGGAGCTTGGCCAATGTAGATTTTGGCATGACATTTAATGATGACCCATTGTCGACAAGCACCTTCGCCAATATGTGATCTCGACACTTAACTGAGATGTGGAGGGCTTTATTATGCCCCATTCCCTCCACAGGTATCTCATCATCTGTAAATGATAGATAATTGTCAGCAGCGATGTGCCCCACTATTCCTTGAAATTTATCAATGGTGATGTCGTGAGTTACATGAGCCTCATTAAGCACTTTCATCAAAATTTTTCGGTGGGGCTCAGAATTCAGCAAAAGTGATAAAAGGGAAATCTTTGCAGGGGTATTGTTCAATTGGTCTATCACTTGGTACTCACTCTGGCGAATAAATTTCAAAAACTCTTGAGCTTCTTCATCAGTCACAGCTCTTTTGATTTCTCCATCAATATCCCCTTTGACCAACTTGGCCTTTCCACTACTACCAGCTCCACTCACTGGACTTGGTTCCTTCCTTAATTCCGGTGGAGAGTAAACTCGACCACTCCGGGTCACTCCTCCTATCCCTGATATGTTTGACAAAAATGGGTCATTCATTTTTGAGCTTTCAACTATTACCTCCACATTATATTTCCACGGAACAGCGTGAGAATCTTTGAATGCAAAAGGAGCGGGTGTCTGGATTGTGACAGGATGATGCGTAGGGCTTATAGTCATTGAGGGGTTCTTGGTGTAGTAAATTACCAGTGGTTTAGGAACTGACATTCCTGTTTCCCCATGAACCATGTTCACATCACTGTCATGACGCCTATAGACTTGGAAGACATGACTATCCATGAGTCCCTGGAGTACTTTATAAAAATTTTGGTGGCTAATAGTCTGCTCCTTATCATTTTCATAGTCCCAAGGTTTTCTTATTAAACCTCTCCTGAATAATTGGGCATGAATCTCCTTCAATGGTGTCTTGACATCAGAGACATTCATCACATGCTCCTCATCTACTTCCACAGCATTAATCTCAGGACCTTGATGGTTGGGCAAGGGATTTGTGGTCACATTTGGCATTCCTTCCTTAAAATTTAACCAATTGGCTTTGATTAAATCTCACACTCTATATTTCAAGGCCATACAATTTTCTGTGGAGTGCCCGGGTGCCCCGGCATGATAATCACATCGGGCATTTGGATCATACCCCCTAGGGTAAGGAGGTTCCAATGGTTTTGCAGGACAAGGGACCGCAAGGGAATATCGAATAAGGTGAGGTAGAAGTTCAGTGTATGTCATAGGAATTGGGTCAAATTGGACCGGTGTTCGTTCATTATTTGGTCTTCTTTGGTTTTGGTTGGGATTAGGTGGTTGAGGCCACTGTTGCAAAGGATTGTACTGGGTTGGCTGTGGATTCGGTGCCCTGATGATGGGTGGACGGATGTGGGATTGTGGTGATGCGGGATAAGGGATCTGGTTATGGGTAGCGGCTGTCATATGTGGGTATGGAGCATGAGGAAAGTGATTGGTATGTTGAAAAGTGGTAGGGCCAAATGGTCTGGATTGAGCTCTCCTTTGGTCATAAGAGACGGAATTGGTTTCCCCATCTCTCTTTCTCCCCTCACCTAGTGCTGATCTTTTTGCAGCGGGTGTCCCAAATGGGCTTTTAGAAATCTTCCCTGTCCTTAGACCACTCTCTATTCTTTCTCCAATGATTACAATATCAGAGAAATTGGATGAAACACTACCGATCATCTTATCATAGAAAGGTGATTGGAGTGTGTCAATAAACATGGTCACTACCTCTCTTTCAGAGAGTGGAGGATCTACTTGTGCGGCTATCTCACGCCAGCGTTGTGCATACTCCTTGAATGTCTCATTATCCTTCTTTGACATGTTTTGGAGTTGAATCCTATCAGGCGCCATGTCTAAGTTATACTTGTACTGCTTCAAAAAGGCATCCGCCAGGTCTTTCCAACAGCGAATACGAGTTCGCTCCAAATGAGTGTACCAAGTGAGCGCAGCCCCAACTAGGCTGTCTTGAAAGCAATGTATCAGCAACTTGTCATCGGAGGCATGGGAAGCCATCTTTCGGCAATACATTGTAAGATGATTTCGAGGGCAAGTCATCCCTCGGTATTTGTCAAAATCTGGCATTTTGAACTTTGGTGGAATAATGACATCTGGGACTAAGCAGAGTTCAGAAGCATTTGTTAAGCCAAGTCCTTCCACACCTTCCACAATCCGCAATCTCTCCTCCAGGATCTCTATCTTCCCTTTTTGCTGGGACTCTGTGGTTGTGCCATGATCAATAACCGGATTTATCGTTTGAGTCGCATCTCGCGGGTTGGCAGTGTAAGAATTCATGTACCCATACGGGTAACCGTAATATGGGTAAAAAGGCATTGTCGAATGAGCTTGGTTCATCAGGTTAGTGTTTTGCGCCGGTCCCTGTGATTGGGCTGTTGCTTGGGTGATGGGGATTAGCTGAGCTGCTTGGGCGGTTTGAGTTTGGGTGGTTTGAGCTGGGGTTGTTTGAGTTTGGGTGGTTTGAGCTGGGGTGGTTTGAGGACCTAGGGTTTGGTTGATTGGCGGAATGGTTGTCTGGGTAGGGTTTGGAACTTGGGGGTTTGTCCACTGTAGGGTATTGCCATCTTGGGAATTGATTAATAGAGGAGGGAAATACCCTGGAGGTAAGCCGTATGGTGGAAAGGGTACAGGGTTACCGTCTGAGCCTATGAAAATGTGTGGTGGCGTATAACCATGTGGCAAGTCATGAGGCCTGGTGTGGGAATCAGCAGGTTGATTGGGACTCCCAACATTAATAGTGAGGGGAACTGCCGTGGGATTTACAGCCTGGCCCGACGTTGGACCAAAACCAGGGGGATATGGTGGAGTAGGTGTTTGTTCCTCATTTCCCGCAGAAGGGCCCCCTTCAGTGATCCTCCTTTCCAAGAGCTTCGTTAGTTCTGCAATTTGTTCCCTTAGCTGATTATTCTCATTCTTGAGGTTCTCATTCATTTGTTCTGTTTCAGCCATGAGCTTCCTCTGTAGTCGGGTTCCGTAAGGGTGCGTCCCCGTGCTGCCTTTAGAAAGGAATACAAAATTTAGAAAAATAAGCAAACAATAAAATCAAGTAAAATGAGATTATGCGGGAAGCGATATCGGAACTTGACGAATCCTTCGACCGTTCCTCAGAACGTCACGTTCAAAAGTACTAAGTAAAGCATTAAATGGAAATTAACATGAGATAGTTGTGAAGACAAAGGAATCCATCATCTCGAAAAAGTACATTACTGCCATAAAGTGCTGGGTTACAAAGCAGGAAAATAAATCAGTCATTCCTAGCTCGGGCAATCATTTCCCTCATTTTACAAATTCGTCCTCTGCAGTAATCTAAGAACGTTGCAATTTCTCTAGGAGTATTGATAGGGTTGGCAATTCCTTCAGCTTGTTTGAGTAAAAATGGGAGGTCTTCTAGAGCCCCGTTAGCCAGGTATGCCAGTTTAGCGAAACGATCCATCCACAAGTGAACAGTTTCATCTTGTTCAGCTTCCAAGAGGCGTATGGTCTCTTGACAATCTTGTTCAATGTTCATGGCGCGTTGTCGCTCCCCATTTATCTCTTGCTCGCAAGCCTCCATTACTTCACTAAGCTGTTGTTCCAATTTGTGGACTTGAGACTGTAGAAGTTCCTTTTGCACCATGACAGTCCGCTCATTTTCTTTGGATTGTGCCAACATATCCTTCAGAAGATGTTTCTCAGCCAAGATGGTATCACTTTGTTTGCTCTTCATTTTTAGCTGAGAATTGGCCGCTTGAAGACATTGGTCTTGTTTTATCATGTAGTCTTCATCAATCTTTCGTTTTTTTCCAATCTCTTCAATGGTTTGCTTGTTCTCTAAGTTCTCCCTTCTCTGAAAGGTGTATTCTTGTTGACATTTCAGCAAGTCTTCTTCTAACTTCTTGTTCCTGGCAGTCAGTTCCTCTATTTTGGTCTTTAGTGCCTTGGTTGCTTTATCTTCCACAACAAGTGATGGAGCAGGAGTATTTTCTAGGATATAAGAGGGACTTCTGAAGGGTAATTTAACAATAGAGACCCTATTCAGGATCCATTCATGATATTCTTCTCTGACAGCATGGCTCCGGGCCCCTAATTCTTTTCCTTTTCGGTAGACTTTCTTCCATGCATTCACTATATCCCGAATGACAGAGACATAGCTTCCCTTCGAGTAATACAAGATGAAAGGAGTGAGAGACTCTTCATCAGGTGGTCCAAGCAAAGGATAAGCTAGCTGACGCTTGGCTATGATGGGATTATAGTTGATACATCCTTGCGTACCAATAAGGGGAACATTTGGGTAATCTCCACAGTGATGAATGATGGATTCAACTTCTAACCATTGGGGATACCATCTAACTTTCTCCGCTGTGAGCCCTACCAGGTGATTGGCCCACTCACGCCCACTTTTCACTGCTAGTTGGCATAGTTTTAGATCAGAAACCGGACATTCCGCCTTACAGACTTGGTTAAAAACATGAGATGTGAGCCATACATACAAAGCAGGTAAACAACAAATAACCCTCCTTCCACCTTGTGTGTGGCAGAAATCCATAGTGCAGTACACATTTGCCAATATAGCTGTGACAGGATTCTCAAGCCTGTGCTTGCGAGCTAGGAATACAGCGATAGCATCATAATCCACATAGTTGTCAATGTTGGGGAACAAGACAACACCATAGATGGCAATAGCTAGAGTATCCATGAAGGCTTCCCAATCTTCCTTTTCTGCCAGGACCTGCATATGTTTCTCGAGAAATTCCCGAGTGAATCCGGGGATCTGATTTCTATTCAGTTGTACACTCCTTAAAGTTTCGGGATGGATCTTCAGAACACGGGCGATGGAAGTAACAGTTGCATGATGATCAAGATGACGGTAAGGTATCTGTCCTTCCAAAGGAATCCCCAAGATTCGTTCGAATTCCTCAATATATGGGGCCAACTGAAAGTCTCTAAATGTGAAGCATCTGAGAGGTGGGTCGTAGAACTGTGTTAAGGCAGTGATCGCTTCAGTTTGCACTTCCACTTCTAAGAGCTTTAGAATCCTCCCATACTTTCTTGTAAAAGCCATTTTCTGTGTTAGGTTTAATTTTCTCCCCATTGTTTGTAGACTACCCATGTCGATCCTCTTGGCCTTAACGTGTAATATTTTTCTCAATTCGGTTACATTTGTGTCACAACTATCAGATCTCATGTTAATTTCCATATTGCTCAAAGGTACTTGCTAAGTTCCAAACAGCTTCCTGTAAGAACAAAGAGAAAGGAAAAAAAAATCAGCTACCGTCATGTTTTGTAAACCGTTACTTCCTTATTAATTTATTGGAAAACATTTTCACTTTGAGAAGTAGCGGTCGGCAAAACTCGTGTGAAACTAAAGTCGCGTGGGTCATGGATCTTCCAAACATCGTCAATATCTGCTTGAAGAGAATTTTTGTTTTCATTTTTGTTTTGACGATTGGGAAGATTTATAACCAAGGACTCATAAGTACACGAAAAGAGAGGGAGCCGCTTACTTGTTAAAGGATTACTAGTTTTTTTTTAAAAAAGAAAATGAGCCATTTTTTTTTGAATAAAGTAACCCTTTGAACATGTACGCAGTTCATCAATTTGGATTTAAAGGGAAAAGCGAGAATGAGATAAGGTATAGTAAAGTCTGCCCTTTTGTGCCTTAAGTCAGGTTTTTCTGAAAGTCTTTTCTGGGACCTATAGCTTATCTAACAGTGGACTCCTCACATTGGGTGGCTTGTACTAGACTTCTAAAAGGTCACTAGAGCCAAGATCCTACTCATGATGTAACCACAACAGTAGGGAATCTACTAGGTGCGTACATCATGAAAGGTCGAACTCTAGTTGAGGTTCTTACGATCGCCGGATGGGAAGTACATCCCAAACGACACCGCTACCAACCTCCCCTAACTTAAGCTTCATTTGGGGCCCGGGTATAGGGCGCCACTCATAAGTGTGTGAGAATTGTGAGTGTAGTGTGTGAAAGGGCATTCAATACCTGTACCTTATCCCATCCTGCACAGAGAACAAATACAGAACAATAACACAAAGTCGTCTACCCTAGGGTTCAACAATCATACAGAATTTAACAGAAAATAAATGACAAAATACATATAAAACAGAAACCACATACAAACATTGATAAAAAAAAATAATAAATAAAAAATAAAGGAAGAAGTTAAATAATTAATAGACTATTTAAAAATATGCGCTATCAACTTGATTGGCTTGACTCTCTAAAAATGTCCCCAGTGGAGTCGCCATCTGTCGCGACCGGGATCGTGACGGGATGGCCGACCCTTAAAAGTAAAACGGGTTTTTCGAAATCCTTTCGAAAAGAAAAACAACAGGGAGTCGCCACCAATATTTTTTAGGATAAAAATATCGGGAAAAACCTCTTTTAAAACACTGGTTATGAAAAATGAAATTCTAAGTTCGGGAGTCGAATTACAGGTGAGGAAGGTATTAGCACCTCACAACTGTCCGTTATAAAACGGTTACCTTAAATTGATAGCGCTTATTTCAAAATAATCTAGAAATTATTTTAACTTCTTTTATGAAAAGAAACATATGAAATGACAAAGCAAACACAAACAGAAAAAACATACTGAATAATAACAGTAAGAAATCTGACCAAACAGCAACAGTAAGAAAGAAGAAAACAGCAACGATTGAAGACTAAACAGTGACAGTAAGAAAACGAATAATGAAAATAAAAGATTAAGATAATAACAGTAAGAAATGACAAAGCTATGATAGTAAGAAACTCGACAAAACAATAATTATAAGAAAAAAATAAAACAAAGTGAAATTAAAGGTTAACAGGACGTCTCATCCAAATTAACCTTAATTCCTACATAATTTTAAAGATTAAAATAAAATTAATAAAATAAAATAAAAAAAATAAGGTTGATTAAAAAAAAATTATTTTTTATAAAATATAAAAAAAAACATGAGATTAACAAGACGTCACGTCTAAATTAACCTCATTTTAAAGAAAATACTATTTTAAAATAAAAATATTAAAACATGAGATTAACAAGACGTCGCGTCTAAATTAACCTCATTTCAAAGAAAATATTATTTTAAATAAAAATATGAGATTAACAAGACGTCGCGTCTAAATTAACCTCCTTGCGACAATAAAATTTAAAATATTGACTATATAAAATTAATTGAAATAATAGCAGAGACAGAGAAATTGGTAACGAAAAAGTGGGCCCGACAGGAATTGATTCCCGCTCCTACGTATTCTCAAGTGTATTGAGAAATCAGGGTCACGTAGTTCTTTGAGAAATTAATTTTAAAAGAAAAATATTTAAATTGTTTTTGATTTTTAACAATAAAGAAGATTCATGAAGAAGGAGAAATACAAGGCGAAGTAAGATCGCACGTGCATAAACCTTCGAGACCTAATAATAAACGACGTAGGCAAAAGTAATTTTGCACGACATCGCCCATAAAATTTTGAAATAATTTTTATAAAAGAAAATATATAAATAAATAAAATAACATCAAACTATCTATTTTAATTTTTACAAAAGAAATTAAGTTTTTTTTTTAATATTTCATTATTTTCACCATAAAATACTATAAAAAATATTTTTTGAGTTTTGTGATTTTTATTATTCTTAGCATAGAGTCTATATTTAAAAAATATATTTAACTTATGATAAGAACATAGCTAAAAATATTTACTTATTTTCTTATTCATGAAAAAAAATCAGTTTTATTTATTCCAAAAATATTATTATCATTATTTTATAATATTTTCTAAGATTTTGAAAATAAAAAAATAAAAATAAAAATATTTATATTTATTAATATTGGGCTTCTAAAGCCCATTATCTAAAAACAACAAAAAAAAAAAGAAAGAGTTTTGAGAATGGGCCTCACTAATTGAGGCCCAATTAACTAAACCTAAAAAACAAAAGAAAGGAAAGAAAGAGAAGTGGGGGGGCTGCTGGAAATTAGAAACAGAGGGGGGAAAGAGTGATTGAGTGAGGGTTAGAGAGAGAGTGGGTGATAGAGGGAGAGGTTGAGAGAGGTTTCGTGAGAGGGAGAGGGAGAGGGAGAGGGAGTGACGATGAGGGGAGAGGGAGAGGGTGAGAGAGAGAGTGACGAGAGAGGGAGAGAGATGACGAGAGAGGGAGAGACGGTGAGGGGGAGAGGTGACGAGAGAGGGAGAGGGAGTGACGGTGAGGGGGGAGAACCCGAGAGGGAGAAGGATACCGGAAGGGGTGGCGGTCGGCGGCGGTCCGGTGGGGCGGTGTCCTCTTCCTCTTCTTTCTTCTTGTTGTTTATTTTCTTTTTTGGTTGTTATTTTTGGTTTCTATTTGGTTTTGATTGTCATTATTGTTGCTGTTTTGGTTAAGGTGGATGGATTTTGGGTTTGGGATTGTTGCTGTTAGGTTTTTTCGAGGAAGATGAGGATGAAGTTGATGTTGGGTTTGATGATGGTAGTGCTGTTGTGTTTGAGAGGATGAAGAAGGTGAAGGAGTTGGTGTTGAGTGGGGAACAATTTCCGGATCCCGCTTCAGGATTCCCGGAGTGGGGTAGGAAATTATTATTATTAATTATTATTATTATTTAAAAAAAACAATGATGTTCACAATCTCCAATTATGCAAATTCTCGTAACTTCTCAAAGCTCCAGCATGCTTCTCTTTAAAGTCTTATGCATGTGATTGTTACTTGTCTCATATACCTTGTCTTGACTCCCTTCTTGCAAACCAAAGCTTTTCACGTGAATCATTCACAGAACACGTGAAGAATGAAACAAAACTTCAAATTCCCAAAAGGCATTCACGTGAATTATTGTCTACGCAGCAAAATTTGGCCAGGAACACATGCAGGAATCGATTCCCCCTCACATGAATCGATTCCCACGTTCAAAATGCACCTAAAATGCCAAAATTTTCTCAATGAATCGATTCCCCTCCAGGATGAATCGATTCACGTGTCAATTCCTCTATAAATCATGCTGTCTCATGCTTAAGTTCTCATCCATTGCCTTTCATCTTTGCATAAAACTCCTTTATCCTCTCTAAAAGTCTCAAAGACCATAGTCTTCATTTCAGCTTCTCAAATCATGGCTGCTTCATCTCAAAACAGAAAGAAAAGAAAAGGAAACATTGGTTCCTCATCCTCCAATATCAATGATCTCTCAAGATTATTTGATAATCAAACCCAACTCCAAAAATACCTTGAAAAATATTCTGAGAAACTTATAATACCCCCTCATTGGCTTGATGTTCCTCTCTTTGAAGAACATGATTTTGCTGTTCTTGATGTTCTTAAGCAACAAAATTTGGTGGAATTTGTTGCTCTTAAGGAAAATTACATATATCTAGAGTTAATTCGAGCCTTCCACTCAACCTTGAAAATTTCGAATGGGCGTTGTGTCGTAAAAATCAAGGGAGTACCTATTGTTCTTGATGATAATATTCTTCATCTAGTTGGAAAGCTTCCAACCAATAACGTGGATTTCTTTGGTACTGAACCTGCTCCTGAATGAGAGTATAATTCCATTGATGCTCGTGCCTTTCTCCATCCATCCTCAGTCTCCAAAAGCACCGTTGGGGAGCTAAACGTTGATCATCATCTCCTCCATTATTGCTTAGTAAAAATCATTCTTCCTAAGGGCTCTAATAATGCTAGAGTGAGTGAAATCCAAACTCTTATCCTTTAGGCTATGCTCTATGAAAAGGAAATCAATTGGATCAAACTTGTTAGAAATCACATGATTGATTCTAAAACACTCACTAAACTTCCTTATGCTGTCCTTATCACCAAACTTCTCTAACACTTCAATGTCGATCTTACAAATGAAGTAAAAGAAGCTGTTGGTGATAAAGGTAAAATTGGAAGTACCCATCTTTTAAAAATGGGTTGGTATAACCAAGATTACGCTTGGCAATACTCACCGCCTCATGCACAAAACAGTGATGGTGATGAAGATCAACCTCAACAATAAGCACCTTCTCTAAAAGCTACTAATTCTAATGATGCTTTCTTCAATAGGTTGACCTCTCACATTGATAACCGCTTTGACGCAATGAGTGCTCGTTTTGACAGCATGGAGAATAACATGAATGCCCGCTTCGACCAAATGGAGGAAACTATGACCACTCAATACAATGACCTTAATCAACAATTTTCTGAGTTTAAATTTTTTAGTCCATAAAAATGGAACTTGTTATGTCTCTTTGTCATATGTACTTCATTACAAATCCTTATGTGTAATCTTTTTAGATCTTTGAATAAAATCTTTTAATTATCTTGCTCTTTTTTTTTATGATGCCAAAGGGGGAGAAATGATCTCTATAGATAAACATCTTTATCTATCGTTGTTGAAATTGCATGATTAAGGGGGAGCCTTATAAAATATTTCTTTAATAATTTGTCATCACAAGTGGTATACTAATGCATGGAAATTAAAATTAAATTTGATAGGGGGAGTTCTATACATTGAAAAAATAATTATTATGAAACCAACACCCCAAGAGATGAACAATTGTTGTCATAATCAAAAAAGGGGAGAATGTATTTGTATGTTGAAACAGGTTTTGATGAATGATAAACAATTGAAGGATATAATTATTAAGTGCCAAAGAATGAAAGGAATCAAAGAACCATGAGCTATATTGTCCAAAACGCATCAAAAAGCATCAAAAATTAAGGAAACAGGTGCAGGAGAAGCACAAGAATCGATTCAGAGCTCTAGGAATCGATTCCCAGGTATAAAAAGAGGCAGGAATCAATTCAACTAATGCAGGAATCAATTCATAGGGTTGGGAATCGATTCCCCCCTATAGGAATCGATTTATTCATGTTGGAAAAGCCAGGAATCGATTCACTAAGTACAGGAATCGATTCATGATGCCAGGAATCGATTCTCCTTGCCAGGAATCGATTCATTTGCTGTTTTTGATGCAAAAATAGCCTGGAGGAATCGATTCTTCACTGGAATCATGCGTTGAATCATGGAAAATATCAGTACGCGTTTTCAGAAACTCAACTCCACTGATTCCTCTTTCGAGGACTCAAATTGAACGGTGATTCCATTAATTAAGGCAGACAATTGCACTTCTCAAGTAAGGAAACATGGATTGCTGGCTGATTAAGTCTTCCAATGCATAAATTAAGGAACCGGTGGAAATAAATTTTTGGCAGCAAGTCCGTTGAAGCGCCTATAAAAGGAGGAGAAGTGAAGAGGTAGAAGCACACCTTGCAAGCAACGAAATTCCCTTGCTTTCCTTCTTACTCTCTCTGTTTTCTCATTGCTCTCTGTTTCTCAATTGCTCTCTTCTTTATTATTTGAAAATTATTTTGAGAGTGAATCTTGTGAGCAAAATTAATTTTTAAGAGCTAAACTTGAATATTATTTCTTGAGAAAGAAAAATTATTTTGAGTGCTAAAATTTGCATATTATTTTCTAAGAGAGGAAAAACAATTTTTGTATGCTAGATTTGCATATTCTTTCTTAGAAAGGAAAATATTCTCAAGTGCTTTAATTTGTATATCCACTCTTTTGGAGAGTTATCTTTGTACACCTAAACACCAAAAATTCTAGAGGTTTGGGTTGGGGTTTCAACCTTGTAATTGTGAGATTGAGAGATTGGGTGGGGTGCCCTTGTACTTGTGAAAATTGGGTTCTTGAGTGTGGGACACTAGGAAGCCGCGATTACTCAAAGTTGTATCTCTAATCTTCAATAGTGAAAATCCTCTAAGTGGGTTGCTTAGAGGCGAGACGTACACCGTGTGGTGGAACTCGTATATATCGGTTTGCAAAATTTTCTCTTCCCTAATCTCTTTAAATTTATGCAATTAAATTGCTTGCTTAATTTGTTACGTTTAATAACTTTGTTATTTAAACTTCTTTATTATTCCAAATTAATTTGCTTGATTAAATTAAGTGCATATTCTCTTAGCTTAATATAAATCGTATATTACTTAGATTAAATTGTTAAAATTCTATTCTTGAATTAATTGAGTTTAAATTAATCATTATCCTCCTAAGTGCTTTAAATAGTGTGTTGATTAATTTAATATTATTAATTATTCTCTTGAATATTTCTTTAACTCTTTAAGTATATTTACTTGCCATATACTTAATGTTTGTTATTTTGTCTTGTGCATAAATTGTTATTGCTTGCGATTAATTTTATCATCTTCATTAAGCATAATAATTAAAGAATCAATTTCAAAAGCATTCCAAGTAAAATTTTTAATACTCAATTCACCTCCCTGTTGAGTAATTGGGGTCACTTGGTTAACACTTTTTAGTAGCAAATGACAGGGAAGAAGCGGATGCCCCAGAGGGAAATGCCAAGTGAAATATTGATGCCGAGAAAAGAGATGAAGTCTATATTGATTATGTAGTAGTGAATTTAGTTGTGTTTGATTGAATTTGCATGAATTTGATATTGATATTAAATTTCAAGTTGAAGTTATATGGTGATGATTCATGTTGATGATTACATTGATGATGGTGATTATGTGAAACACCTTTGATGATGGCATTAAGCCTTGATATGGGTAGTTGTGTTTATGTGTGTGTAATGATGTGGAACTGGTATGCATGATATTTATGATTGTGTAACATTGGCACAGAGCCATCCTTAATTAGTGATTGATTTATGAATGTGATCATATGGGTAGGTGAATTATGAAACTGTGTGTAATATTGATTCATGATGGGGTCAGATTGATGGAAAGAGTAGGATAAATGGTTTAATGTTGTTAAGTAAATGCATAGCATATTTAGGTGAAAGTATATGTCAATTTAGTATCTGGACAGGCAAAATAGAGATCCAGTGGGAATTAGGACCCCTGGAGGGGACTAATAAGTCCCTACCATCATTTAGAACCTTTATGCATAGCCCTTTGGTGAATTGGTGTCCATTTATGTGTTTTGGCACATAGAGTTGTCCCTAATTGGTTGAAATATATTATGGCACATATCTTTGTCATATGAGGGAATTTAGGTGAACGAACTACCCCAACAGGTCCAAAATGGGCCGAATATGGTGTCCATGAATTTTCATATTATTCGGGATTAAGTCATGTGATTTAAGGGTGCCGGTAGTTGAGAAATCATGAGTATGTGTGAATCTGTGCAAAGTCTAGTTTGCACCTGCACTAGGCGTACCAACGCCCATCCAGGTGTGTCCACGCCGGGTTGCTGGTCTTGATTCCACTGTGCATGTGCCCACGCCCAATGTGGCATGCAAATGCTAGTGCAAGGTTGTCCTAGTTCCTTTCCCCCCTGACGCATGTGCTTACGCCCACAGGTGTGCCAACGTTGGTGAGCTTTTGTGCCTTGCTCCCTTTCCTGCACACGGGCAATGTGTGTCCACGCCAGGTCTTGACCATGGCTTGTCCCATTGTTTGTGTGCATGGGTGTTACCACACCCAGCCTCAACGTGCTTACGTTGGGGTGCTGACTTGCCTCTTGTGGGTGTAATTTCCTTTCTGGCATGTCCACGCTGCACCTGGCATGCCTACGCCCAGGTTTTGGTCTTGATGAGGTGTGTGTTTCCTGTTGGGCATGCAAACGCTACACCTCGACGTGTCCACACCCATGTTCTAGCTTCCCCCTGTTTCCCCAATGTGCCAACGCCTACCCTAGGCATACCCATGTCTAGGTGCTGGTACCCTGTATTAGCTTGTTGAATTTTGACCTTTTGTGTTTCAAGTTTTTCCCTTGTTATACTTGGAAAGGTTTTAAATTATAAAATTATTGTTTTACAATTATAATATGTGAGGTCAATAAATATAGTAGGTTTCGTAAAAATATTCATAAATTTTGGGTGGTTTAAATAAATATCTAAATTAAAGCAAAGGGGATGTCACATGAATAGATTATGAGACCACATAAAAAATAAATTGATAAATATATAATAAATTCGCAAATATCTACGTATACAAATATGATTATATATATATAAAGTGAATTGAAAAATAAACATATTTCTCATAAAATATAAATTTTCTTACATCATTTGAATGAAATTGTCATTATTATGATCCCTAAATAAATCTCCAACAAAAGATTTAAAAACTTAATTACTTTTTTCCATGAAATGTTTAATGAATATGGAAAATATTTTTATAACATTTTTTGTCTAATTTTGGTCCCTAACAAATTTAAGGTGCTTGAAATTAGTTCCTATTAGTTTTCACTTTTGAGTGATAACATGACAAATAGAAATGTCACATCATCACTACCATTTATACAAAATGTACATGTCATGTCAATAATTTTATTTTGTTTTTTTTCTTTCTTTCTCTTTCTCCTCCCTTTTCTCTCTCCACCCTTTCTCTTTCTCCCAACCTTACCCTTTCCACACCATAGCCACCCTCACCATGATATAAGCTTTAACTACCAAAAAGATTGTGTAAGCTAATAAAAAATGAATCTACTTTTATCATACTAATGCTTACAAAAATTAGGGGATAAATTGAAAACCTAAAAAACAAATAAGAAAGAATTGAAAAAAAAAACAAGGATGTGGTGGCTTTGGTTGGAATAGAGAGAGACAGTCGGCGGTGACTGTCTTAGTGGAGGAGTGGCATCATGATGCTAGTTCACTGTGGTAATGTAACGCATGGTGGGTTCACGAGATGGAGGGGAAGATGATGAAACTAGTTTGGATTTGTTTATTTTCTTCTCTACGTTTTCTTTTCCCTTCTCTATGTATTTGTTTTCGAATGAGATCAAACTCCCTTTGTTCTCTCTTCCATGTTGTACCCTTTTACTCTCTTAAAACATGAAGGGTGACCAAATGGAATTGTGTCAAGTTGTGGAACATGGGTGTGAATTCTGTTATTGCCATTGTGAAAATGGCGGCCGAGTGAGGGAAGTTGAGGTTTAGGAGAGAGAAAGACAGAAAGGGTGGAGAGAGAAAAGATAAGATAAAGAAAAAGAAAGAAAGAACAAGAAAAAAGAAAAAGAATTATTGACATGACATGTATAGTTGGTATAGGTGATAGTGATGATGTAACTTTCGTTTGTCATATCATCACTTAACAATGGAGGTTAACAGTAGAGACCAATTCCAAACATTTTAGTTTTTTTATGAACTAAAACATGACAAAAAATTTCACAGGGACTATTTTCAAATTCACTAAATTTTCATGGACTAAAGACATAATTAAGTAAAAAACAAAAAAGCCTATTGAAATTCTTAGTACATCCGGGTTGACAAAAAATTTGTATAAAGGACAGCAAAAAAATTTGTATCCATGAATAATATGCAAGTGTGCCTACAGTAGGTACCTACATATTCACTATAGGTAGGTGGGTATGAGTATTACAATAACCGTTTAGGAGTATGTGCATACTTATAAATATTTATTTATTTTATTAAATGTATTTAAATACTAAGATTTTTTTTATTTTATGATGAGATAAAATTTATTTAATATTGATTCATAACAATATTTTTAACGTATTAAATTATAATTATATCATACAATACTAATTTATATTATTTTAAACTAAAATAATATCATATTTAATATATTGTATGTAATTTTTTCTTTATTATTATTATTTTAAAACTTTTAAGCATTAATAAATACCTACCCAATATTTATTATCTCTACCCGCTTATTAAGGATGCCCACCATTTTTAGTGGGTACCCTCGCTTACCTTGCTCCACTTATATCCTTAATACCTACTCGTATACTCATTGAATAGGTGTCAATGGTTGAAACTTAGAGTGAAGGTATAGTCTTTGTGGAAAAAGAAAGATAATTTAGGACAACGTTAATAATAAAAAAAATTATTTTAAAATTTAAATTTTGAATAAAAACCATACTAACAGTCTAGACATCCCAATTAAAAAGGATGAGATAGCTCATAATTGGTGCTGAAATATGGAATTCCATGTCCTAATTAGAGCTCATAATGTTTTACAAGGTTAGATGAAATTCCAATTGTACATATACGCACTTGATGCCTACGTGGCCCACAAAATCTTATCTTGCTGGTCCATATCCCGTGCTTCTGGGCCTGTGATCAATCCAATTTTGTTTATTTTAACGAGCCTTTCTTATTGACCCAAAAATTAATATGAAACCTTCTCCCTCTATTGTCTTATTTTCCTTATATTTTTTTTAATATAAAACATAATGAGGTGAGAGATCGTCCCATTTAGAATAAGGATCATGAATGACTGCACGAGACAAACTTCAACTAGCCATTAAAAATTCTTAGCTTTATTTTGTTGTTTAATTGCATTTTGATCCTTTTTTATTAGATTAATGTGCTCTTTTCATCTCATATTTTGTCTCTTAAATTTTTAATTGTTAAAACTAATTGTTTCTTACCACATTTTTTCTATATAAAACTCTCAGCATATTTATTTTTATATTCAAATAACTCGAATTTAGGATGAGTTTTGGGGAAGATATTATTTAAAAGGATCAGAAGTACAATTTTTTGATGAAATTTAAAGATTTTTTTTATTAAGATTCAAATTTAGGGATTATTTTATTTTGATTTGCTCGAGGAATGATTCATTTACTATATGAGTAAGTTTTTAAGATTTACTCTATTTTATAACTTGCAATAAAACATGAATTAAATCAATCTAACTATTGAATTATATCATAATATCATAATGATTTTATATATAAAATTTTGGAAAAATCTAACCTTCATAGATACATCATCTTGATATTCAACATTTGCTTTTGCTTGTATTATAAATTACTTAAATTTCATTTAATTTGATTAATAGAATATCAAATAATTATTAATTTATATGAAAATTTACACACGTGATCTACTTGATGATAATGGTTTATTTAATGGTTGAATTAACACAATTCAATATTTAATTCATGCTTTATTATAAATTACGAAGTGAAGAAGTCTTGACAACTTACTCCTTGAATAAATAGATCTCTCCTTTATGATGTATCATATGAGAAAGACTTTTTCAAGTAAGAGTGAGATGAATAAATCTAAACCGTTAAATTTTATCATGGATGATCAAGATTAAAATATATTGATCATGTGACTTTTTTAAAAAGTCATATAACTTTTTATGTGATTATATGATTTTAAAAAACTTTTAATCATGACTATTCTAGTATAACCATTGTGAACAAAAAAGTTTCTCTATCAAAATTTAATTATATTACAGTTTTTAAAACTTGAACAAAAACCATATATTAAATTAGAACAACCTTTGCCAACTCATCTACCTACTTGGTGGTTTGAAAAGATAACTTAGTTTAATCAATTTAATTGGTGAAAATTTTGAGTAAAAAAACAATAGTGAGAGTGTATGAATGATTGAAACTGCCAGAAAAATATGGTTGCGGTAATTAAAAAAATTGAGACAAATTCCAGTAAAAGAATTATCAAGAATTGTTAGAAAACATGATTAAGATAAAAGATAGAGAATAAAGTTAAGAGAACTTATTGCAAAAGAAATTAAGAGAATTTAAGAGAATAGTAAAAATCAACTAATCGAAAAATAATTACTAGATTTTACAATAGAAACAACAAGGTTTATTATATATAGTCAATCACACTATTAAATATTTCTACCAAACTTCTAAACCGTAAGTCAATCACACTATTTCAATGTTATATACCCGTACATATCACAGGTGAGTAAATTGTAATTTACAGATAACTCGGGAAATTAAACTCTCTTATATTTAAATAAACAAAAAAAATTAGTGTATTAGTTGATATTTGTAATAAACATGACTATAGAGTGGGGTATGATTTCCTCTCCCTATTCCCATAAAAAATGAGTTTGCAATTATAGAAATTATTTTATCTCATCCTTTTTAAGTCTAGGAAAACCTTTGAGAATTTTACCGTATTCTATTTTTTTCATTTTCCTTTCATTTTAATAACTTAAATATGCAATTTCAAACAAATCACATTTCTAATACATTTTAATTGAAATAATATATAAAGTAGACATTAAGATTCTTTATAAATAATTAGTTTCATAATTATATAATATTTAAAGAAAATATATAACCTTATAATTAATTTTCATTTAACTATTATTATAATTATTGAGTTTGTATATCCGATGAGTTCAGGTGGGAGAGAGTAGTTGCTTATCATACTCATCCCCATCAAAGTTCAGCATAGGGTCAATGTGGATTTTTGTTTATTCTCAGTTAAAATGAAATTTAACCGTCAAACTCGGGACTAGGACGGGGCGATAAAATATAATTAAAATTAGAGAAATACTATTATACATTAAATATTTTATGATTAAACTAATTAGCGTAGTACTTGATATAGAATAAAAATATATTGATTCTTAAAAAAATTAAAAACTTGTGACAAACTTATACAAACACTTATATTTATTCTATAATGCTAATTTTAAAATTTTTATAATAAGGAAATTTTAAAAGATATCATAAGAAAAACACGGTACAATAAATAACATAATCAATTGCTGTTTCTACTTGAATATATGTTTGTATATAAGATAATTTTTTTAACATTAGTTCCTAAGTTTAAAACTATTTCTAATATTGATTGTGTATTTTTAATTAAAAGTTATTAATTGAAGTAACTTCAAAAATTAAAAATGGGTGGCTATTAAAAAAATTAAAAGTAAGTTGTTTATAAAGAAACATATTCAAAATGAAAAAATACTAAAAATATTGAATATATTTTTATTATTAATTAAAAAAATAAATGAAATTGATTAACATAATTTAATTAATAAAGTATTGCACCTATCTGTTCAAATTTTTTTATAAGAAATAAGTTAGATAAATGTATAAACCATAATTTTTCCTTCAGAAATTTTATTTGTTTTTAAAAAAGTTTATTGTCATTAGTCCTCACGTGTCCAACTTTATTTTTGTAAAAATGATATTAGATACATAAACAATTCATAACTATTTGTTGCTTTAGACATTTAAATATTAATTTAATAAAAAAATCCCTAGTAAAAAATTTCCTAAAAATATTAAATATATTTATACCTTCTAATGAAAGAAAATGTTAAATAAAATCACCAATTTTCAAAAAAAAGTGACGCTACTTGATTATTCAAGGCAGAAACATGTCGAAATCTCGTACGATTTACCTTGAATAATTGAGGGTGTTACAATCACAACCACCACTATTGTTGCCCCACCATTCGTATAGTGTCATCGTCTGTTAGAAAATCCTAAAGGATCAGATAGTGAAACATAAAGGATTCCAAAAAAGACTTTCAAAATTTGTGTTTCAAAGTAAATATGAGAAATTAAAATTTTGTTTAAGAATTACCTCTTGTAGACTCAACGTGAGATGATCAATCAAAGCAACTTCCTAATGTTATTCCCACCAGAATATATACTTGCGAATGCTAGTTTGTCAGAGTATTGGATTTTGTAACTTTTACAAAAATAATATATTGAGCAACTTCTTATAAGCATTTCATGCTCTATTTATAGGCTCAAGTTTGACCTGATGAGCTCTTTTTGATGATTGGGCTTATGACTCATTCTAAATGAGTTAAGCCTAAAAACTATTCTTTCTAGTGGGCTTACTCTATGTTGTGACCTTATAGACAAAATACCCAGTTATATTAATAATAAACTAATTCAATACTAATATAAATAAGAGCCACATCTAGTAATGCATCATTATGTCTGAATATTATTTATCATCGACATAACCTATAAGAACTACACATCTAGTAATGCATCATTATGTTCGATTGTATTAAAACAACAAACTCCTCATGTAGGAATCATAGTAACTTTAGGTTGAAGGACTATACATACCATTATCACATTAAGAACCATTTATGACACTCATGAATAAATCCATGCCACGTTCTCATGGTGGGTCTGTCTAGTACACCACTACTCTTAATGTGACCTATGTGACGATTAATATTGTCCATATCCATGATCTGTGAGATCAGATCACCAGTACATCACATACTAGTCTTAATGTATTTATATATACCTATGTAAATACTTGACTAAAGACATTTTAGGAATAGTTTTCATATAACCTACTATTCTAAGGATAAACAAATTTAAACAATTTTAAAACTGAAAAGACTTATTTTATTAATAAGTATAAAATAATACAATAAAAGCATAGCAACTCATAATGCATACACCAACATTGTTAACATTACCATAATCATCATCGTCGTTGCTTCCACCACTGTCCCTACCACCATCGTTGGTGCCACCATTGCTACTATTACCTCCACCATTACACTGCCACCACCGCCACCATTTTTGCCACTACCACTATCACTGTAACCATCACACCATCACTACCGCAACCACTGTTGTCATTGCCATTGCCACCATCATCTTCACCACCATTATCATTGCCACCACAACTACTATTTTTACCATGCTGTCATAACCACCACTGCTGCCATAACCATTATCTTTGTCGCCGCCACCGCCATCATCACCATCATCGCCATTACCACCATTTTTTCTATATCCATTATCGTCGTCACTATCACTATCACCGCCACCACCACTTCCACCACCATAACAATCATAAATGTTGTCTCTATTACTACACTATCATTGTCGCCACTACACCGTCACCACTACTACAATTGTCATTGTCACCACCATTATCGTTGCCGTCACCATCAATGTCACCACCATTGCTACCGCCACCACCGCCATTTTCGTTACTATTGCCACTATCACCACCACATCATAGAGTTACCTTTATCGGTGCCTGCTCCACTAACATCATTGCCACCTCTGCTGCCGCCACTATTATTTTTGCCACCACTGCCACTATCATTGATATTATCCCACTATCACTATTTCCACCACCACGACCGTTGTCGCCACCATTGTCACTGCCACCGACATCGACACCATTCCACTTTCATTGTCACCACCACTATTGTTATCATTACCACCACCAGCGCCACCGCCACTGCCACTGCCACTGTTGCTACCATCACTATCATTATCACTGACTCCATCATCACTATCATTGTCGCTGACTCCATCATTATTGCCACCATCACCACCATTATCATTGCCACCATCGCTAGAATTGTTGTCGCCTCCACTAAGACTCTTGTCATCGTTGCCACCCCTATTATCACCCCTATTACTACAGTTGCCACCAAATTCTTACACCAAATGAACACTAATATTAGAAGATAACTTGAAAAATTCAACCTTTAAATTATTTTTTTTATAAAACAACTGTTGTTTTAATGTATAATAACAAATATAAAGTCTAGAAAATAAAAGAAAATCAAAACAAATTGTGGCTACAGTAAGCTTATGTTTTCTTATATGTGAGGCAACCCACGTATATAAAACATCTAAAACCAAAATTGCTAATATATAAGATTATCTGGATTTAAAACAGAACTGCTAATAGTTAAAATAAAAAACTAACAAATTTACCTACAAAATAGAAAAAGAATAACTTCATCCTATAAGTTAACATGACTTTTGTAATGTCACACTCTGATTTTCTGAGTCCGAATCCCGATGTAATCAAGATAATAATTAATAAAAATACGAGTAAATTTTTTTTCGCGTTTAAAGTAATTTCAAAACACCACAACGATTATATCAAGACCCGAACCACAGAAAACCAAAGAATGAGATTTAATAATTTATAAACTAGATCGCTAATCAAAAGCCCCACACATGTATACAAAACAATTTGAGTTTACAGCGAAAGAAGAATATGTATACGGGCACCCGCCTAGTTCCATATATGAAGATATGGAAAAAGGCTCAAACAATCATGCAATTTCATGACACAAGCTTATTAGGCCACAATCGACCTCGCACTTAAATTCTATGCATGCATCATGAATTATAAGTAGCCTCTACATGAGACGTCCATCTCCAAATGGTATCAATTCAAATATCATCATCTATAGTATGCATCATCATAATCATTCATTCACATATTAAGCAATACATCCGCCTTATACATTACAACAAGATTGATGGATACATAATCACAAATCATTAATCATCAACATCATCATTCATAATTTCATTAATTGCAATATATTTACACATATATCATTCTCAATAGCCAATAATTTGCCACTCATATCATTTCACTATAAACATGGAAAGGCAAGCATGAGTATCATGATATACATAAATCACTAATTATTCTACTCATGCATTTGGAATGTAAAACTCCTCTCATACCTCGGAGAAGAACTGTAATGATTCGCACGCTCTGAAAGTTTTGCCACATTATCCGAAATATAATCTCCTATCAACACATATAAATATACTTAAAATCATCAACAAAATCCATGGGTGATCAAAATCTACCTCTTTCTCCTAGCTCAATGCTAAACACAAAAATGATGGACAAGAGGAGAGGAAAGGAGCTTCAATCAACATCATCTCCTCAAGATCCATGGTGTAATGAAAATGGAGAGGGAAGGAAGGCATACCACATTTAGGTTTTTAGAGGAGAAGAAAGAGAAAAAAGAATGAGGGAAGAAGAGAAAAGAGAACAATATCATAGCCTAATGGAGAGGGAGCCAACGTGAAAATGAGAAGGGAAAAGAGTTTGGCAATTAAAATTTTACCCCTTTCATTAAAAGCTTTCCATTTTATAATAAACATGATCTTCGTTCGGGCTCAATACTTTATCTAAAAATTATTCCAAGTATATATTCGGATTCTCGATAATATTCTTAGCAGCCCTGATCAAAGGCATCTCAATCGAAGATACTTGGTCCGACATCCATATTTTAACCGGTAAAATTTTAACTCCTTAAATCTCAATAAATTATAAATATCCATAATAACTCCCAATTTAATTATTTCCAAAATTTTGGGACATAAATCAACTCATATATAACTATTTATTATTTATTCTCCTCAATTAATTATTTTTATAAATTCCAGGATGTTACAATCCACCCCACCTAAAAAGAAATTTCATCCTCGAAATTTAACCTCGACACATATATCATAAGGCCATACTTCAGGCCGCACGCCAACAAGGTATAATGTCATCATAAAATAGTATTGGACTTCCCAAAGTCCATCAAGACATGATCATCATCGTCCCATCTTCCCTAACATAAAATTTTCTACATCCAAAGTGTATCATATATCATCGATCACAACTCATCCAACATAGCTCACATGTTCATACTCAGTATGACCAGATAGACTCAGTACATTCACCATAAGTAGTTACAACCCTACACCTGCCCGACCTACATGTTCATACAGGAAGGCGTCCCAATCCCATAGTGGTTACCACAAACAGCGGCGCATAAGTGCATGTTGCCACAATGCCTATGGCATGTAAAGTCATATCAGGACAAGTACTTCGTATTCCCATCGCTTACATCAATTCACATGAGACTTAGTGACGATTCTCACAAGTCCATAACCAATATATTTGTATCTCCTCATCATTATACAAATAATTCGACATAAATCATATGCCATACCAATCATTAAATATTAATTAACATCGCCATAAATTGGTGTACCAACCATAGATTTCCAATCATCACAGGGTAAATACCACATCATCGGCTTCATCCATCCCCAAGTCATGATTAAATCGTCTAATAATCCTTTGTTTCATCCACATGTTGCTAGCCATAAAATAATTTAAGCTTATATGAGTCACTAAACTCTCATGAAGTACACAACTTCGAGGTTAAAATAGGGTTCTCAATCATATAATAAGCTTCCATATTAGTGGACCTTCTCACAAATCATAACCAAAATCCACAAACTGGACATATAATCTATATCATATCACATCACTATGTGGTTTCTACCATCAATATAGCACCTTTTAAACTAAAAAGGGAGGTAATAACATGATCAAATTTCTATCCACTAACCCATAATCACACATGTCATCTCTACATCATATCATAGTCCATAGCTATTCTCATGATCATAAGGTCAAAGGCATACAATTTATCCCCACACCATACCATAAAATCACCTATCATCATTAATGCCAAATTATACCCTAAATTCAACATTATTATTCATCCACTATTCAGGGGTCACATTCATTATTCACATTCCATCTCATGCCGGCTCTAGCCTTAATAATTCATCACACAATAAGTCTTACTATGGATCAACTAACCATAAGGTTTAACAATTCATCAAACTTAAAAAGTCCAAGGGGTTAGCTAGCACCCATCGTAGGATACTCCCACAATACACAAACATCATTAGACATGGCTAAAAAAAAAATCACATAGAGCCTAGATCACCATAGGGTCTAGCTCTATAAAATTTGATCATACAAGATCATGCTAAGTTAAACCGGGGTACCACATCTAGTGGGTCATAATTAATTTAATCATTCACTCGGTGCTCACATATACAAAATCAAGTCTAACCCCAATTGGGTGCATCTACAATTCCATATTTCATCATCTTATCACTTATTCATGTTCCCAATCTAGGGAGATACAACAAATTACTTGTATCTTATAATATATAAGGTTCTTGTGCCAAAGGATATAAAATCCATCTCTCACAAATGGCATAACCAATCATTTAAATTCAAAAATACCCACACTAGGGAATTCTTTCACCATCATTTATTCAATCAATTCAAGCATATGAAGTGCTTATATTTAACAAGCATACTTTGGCCATAAGCCACAAGCATGAATCACACAAGAGACCTAATCAATTAATTAATTTTTAACATATAACGAGGTCTCAACATATATAGTCTATCACTATAGCAATTCATTTCTCAATACTTCCTATTCATGATCAACACATGGCATAGGTCTATCATCAAATCAATTCATACTCAATATATCATATCCGTGATCACACATGGCATAAATTCATCATTATATTATTTCATACTCAATGTATCAATATCAAATGGATAATATCAATGTATTCGTCATTAGAAGGAAATAGTGTAAGGAACTTGGTCGGACTTACACAAACAAACATATCAATCACATTGAATTCATTCATATGTGTCCAGTCCCATAATTCAACTAAAACCATCAATGAGTAATTATGCTCCATAAGTGTATCATATAACTTAATGATAATGGGCATACTTCCATAAACAACAATTATAACTTATGAATCATAATTCACAAGGAATCACCATTGAGAAAATAATACCCTAATAGTGGCTTGTCACACCCTGATTTTCTGAGCCCGAATCCCGATGTAATCAAGATAATAATTAATAAAAATGCGAGTAAATTTTTTTCGCGTTTAAAGTAATTTCAAAACACCACAACGATCAAGACCTGAACCACAGGAAATCAAAGAGTGAGATTTAATAATTTATAAACTAGATCGCTAATCAAAACTCCCACACATGTATACAAAACAATTTGATTTTACAGCGGAAGAAGAATATGTATACCGGGCACCCACCTAGTGCCATATATGAAGATATGGAAAAAGGCTCAAGCAATCATGTAATTTCATGACACAAGCATATTAGGCCACAATCAACCTCGCACTTAAATTCTATGCATGCATCATGAATTATAAGTGGCCCCTAGTCCTGAGTTAAAGTACATCAGAGTTGCCATGGGCTGTCCGACTTCAGGCGCGAATCCGAGCCATTAGAGGTCCGCCCCTGATATACTCCCAAGACCGCCCTCAGGGGATCAAGATGCCTGTTGTTTCTTCTGTCTACCCATCACTCTATGCTCTAAGGGATCCCTCAATCGTCCACCCTTATCCACCAAGCATGATACGGAATCTCATATTCTCATAACAATAATCATTTTGGTACCCTGCCGATACCATGTCCCATCTTTCTTATTTCCATTTCAATGTGTGTTCCCTACTCAATCATTCATGCATTACATGATAATTACTAAGGTGTATAGTCATGAGATAATTCACATCGTTAATATATTCAACATTCAATTATATTGCATCGACAGTTATTCAAGAGTACTATATCACACGTAAAATTCATGGTGATAAAGAAGCAGCACATATATTGCTACTTGACTATGATTCATAGAAGGTTAAACATAACCATTGGCATTAACCCGTTCCATTTAGTCATGTCTCATTATTTTATTATTAGCTTAGATGTTTAGATCTTATATTTTAACCAAAAATACTTTATGGAGTAGTTTGGTTTTTCTTATATCCTTGAACTATTATCCCTCCTATTATTTGTTGGCACTCTTATTTTTCATTACCCAGTCCTAACCCCTAATGTTCAATTATGGAACTCAAATCATCATTAAGTGATCTTATTATCTAGTTTCTTTCACTCAATTAGCTAAATTCTTACTAGTAAATAACTTGTCCCATTCATCACCAATTAGTTACTATTTCCTAACATGCATACTTACGGGTACATTCTTAGTGATATCCTCCCTAGTTTTTCGATCATCACTAACCATTAACTAATGTTGTTTCTTTACTTACACTATTATTCTGTCGCTTATTTTACTAACTAATCCTTGCTTTAGTTATATCCTTTTTCTTTTTATCAATTATAATGTCTCACCTTTATGACATCCAAATTCTTAATTAAAGATCTAGTTACTACATTAACTTTTATATTTTGGACTAGTTAAAACACTTATTTCTCCTTAGGAGCTATTATTCACTTTTATAAATGATCCTAATTCTTTTTACTTCTTAATTCAAGATTTGAAATTCTAAAGTCCCTCATATACCCTTAGCCTTCATTAACTGCTAACATTTTTAACTTTTAGTGTTTTGTTCCTTACTTATCTCTAAAAAAATCATCCTCGTTTCATTTAGCTCCTTATCTCATGTTCCTTATAAAATTCTTAGGACCCTTCTTTGTACTTTTAAATTTTCACTAGTTACTAAAGGTTTCAAAACTCAAATCTTGGTTTCTTATTTGAACTTCTACCATTAGGCAATATTTCATACCGGTATTATTTCATAGCTTTGACTAGCTCCTTAAAATTCCTTCTCTATTGTTTATTTCAATTGGACTCCAAAAATTCATACTTAATTATTTAAAACCTTTAAACCTAAATATTTGCTCTTTAATGGAATTTTTTTAGTTAACCTTATTTTATTGATTTACTCATTTTTTTATTTCCAAAATCAACTTACTTAACTTAATTAGAAAATAAGAAAATTTATAATAATAGAAAATAGCGTTGTTGTTCAACTTAGCAAAATAAAATATCGAAATTGCTTGATCGGTGAAATTTTTTTCAAAGTGCGTATTATCGTCAAAATAATCCAGACGATGCTTAGTGATAAATTTAATTTCTAATAACGGAGCTTACCAGGAAATTAACAATAAATTACACAATAATACCATAAAACTTAAAATTAAATATTACAATTATATCGAATTACAATCGAGCTTGCCCGATTACTAAAATTCCTAAATTTTCTGTTATAACTCCGATCGCAATAAAAATTCTTTTGAGCACACAAACATCAAAATACACTATATAAAATTTATAAAAATAAATATTACTTAAAATTGTGATAATCTTAATCGCCGGTTACAAAAAATTACACGGTTTGAAATCTAACCATTAGATTGCGATGAAACTGAAAATGATGGTTCCCAGATACTAAAGCAATATTATGGAATGATTTAAAACAAAATTAAATGATGTGAAACTCCCTTTACCTTGTGGGACAGCTGCTGCCTTAAGGAAGAAAAATGATGAGCTCACCAAAAACTGCTAAATGCTCCAACTCTCCCTCTGATCGTTGCCTATGGTTCCCGATCCTTAGGAAAACAACACATGCAACCAAAATAGGACATGGGAGTCATGGTTTTAGGCTTCCAAAATAGAGGGAAAAAATGACACAAAACCCAAAACACAACCAATTTGGTACAAGGAAGAAATATAGACAAGATCAAGAACTAAAATGAAAAAATCCTTACCTTAGTGGCCTTGGATGATCACGGCTAGGAGGAGGTAGTGAAGCTTGATGGATGTAGCTTGGTAGGTAAACTTGAGAGGTGATTAGAAGCAAGGATGGTGGCTATTTTAGTGGGGGCAGCCGTAGGTTCAAGAGAAGACAGGGGGAGGAGAAGAGAAATTATGGTGGCTAGTAGTGGTGTAGTGATGTGTGGCCGTGAGAGAGGAAGGGAATGGTGGCTGGTTTTGGGTGATCAAGGGCTGTGAGATAGAGGTTTTCTTTGCTAGAAATGGAATGAAGAAAGAAAAGAATGTGGCTAGATGAAGTAGCTTCTAGGAGAAGTAGTTAAGCCTTGGTGATTAGATGGGTTAGCTTGCATGAATTCTTATTGGATGATATGGGAGGTGGAAGGGCTGAGTAGAGAGGGATGGTCTGGTGGTGACACCTCTAAGGTGAGGTTGCAAGGTATAGAGAGGCGGTTGGGAATGGGTGGCCAGGAAATTAACTTGTCGTGTAAGAAATTAAGGCATGCAGGAATTTTAGGAACCAGAAACTAAGGAAGTTAAAAATAAATAGGGGTTGGGATAAGAATCTCAAAAAATGGTCAGCATTAAGTTTATACATCTTCTTTTTCCCTTTAATTTTATATATCATTTGCGACGATCCAAGGTCGGTAGCCCGAGATATGCCCAATTTAGGACAGGATGTTCTAGGAGCTCCCGAATCAGCTAGAGCATCGGTAATAATTTCACCATTAATTCTCCTTTGAGAAAATGGTTCTGTGCCCTTCATTAGAATTGTAGATTTCTTCAATACAGATCAATAACAAAAAGAACAAAGTGATTCAAGCACTGGACAAGGGAGATATGTGAATTTTACTGAAGGGCGCCAGCATGGTTATGAGATAGCAAAAGGGCTGACAAGATGTATTAAACTGTACTGATCTAGAGGGATTCAACCCTTGATGTCTTTATAGTAAAAGTAGAGAATTTTGTTACGGAGATTTTGGCACTGGGTTTACACAAATCGAAGGTCGTATGAAAGAGTTATGAATTTTTGAGCTAACCATGCGCATGATAAAACGTCCAGACGATGAAATTTTGAGGCAAACACACTTAATCCCTGATTTTGGGGGTGACAGAGTGGGAGTCGGAGTTCAGGGCTAGAAACATAGGTTAAATATCTTTACAAAATGAAGAGATGGAGACCAAAATCGTTTGATTCCAAGATCATATGCAAAAGTTGTGTCCAAAACACTAAAGGTGTTTGGGTTGAGTTTTAAAGCGTTTTCTGACGGAATCGATTTATGGGAAAACGAGGTTAAAAGAGTCCGAACCGGGCTTTGGCCTCTTTAGGAAAAGTTCCTAAAATGTCGAAATAAGCCACCCGGGGCAGTCCGTATTACGAATATCCCGAAGTACGTACATGATCAAATGTAAGAGACATTAGAGGTTCTGATTGGACCGGTTAGGCAATGTCAACCATCCTCGATCCTTCATAGAAGAATCTTAATAGGATTAGTTTCCCTACAGGATCACTAGTCTCAGGTCGAACGGTCAGAGTTCGACAACTGACCGGGTCACACAATTTAAATCTAAGGAACCAGACGATATTTATCATTTAAATATTAATTAAATCTTAACTAAGCCTCATTATAGTTAAAAAATGAATTGGTCTGATCTAGGGTTAAGGATCCGGTGTAGGACAGCCTCAAGAGTCAACTATGAAGTGTAATATTACACCGGTACAGTGGGTATCCGGTATTGGTATCCGATATCTCAATGGGAGATACCGGTCTCGAAGTCAAACTGGTCTGATCCGGGGTCAACGATCCGGTATAGGACCAGCCTTAAGAGTCAACTATGAAGTGTAATATTACACCGGTATAGTGAGTATCCGGTATTGGTTTCCAATATCTCAGTGGGAGATACCGGTCTCAAAGTCCTAGAGATCCTTAACACCAAGCTTTCGCGTTGAGAAGGGGTGAAAGATTCTCCGATACTCAAGTCAGCAACGAGAATATGGATTCAAGTCGAGGAAACTCGAGCAATGAAACATTATGTGAGAATGAGAACAACCTCCCCTTCTTGCGTATGAGAATGGACTATTTATAGGTGAGCATAGAGAATGAATCGTCAGGTGCAGGTGGGGCCAGGGGATAAATAGTACACTGCATAGTGTACGATTCTGGCACATGACGTGGGAGGAGCTACGTCTCCTGCGAGCGTCCCCTGGCAAGCTGTACCCTGTACTTTCTGTCAGGTGACGTAGATGCTTTTCGGTGTGTGAGATTGCTACCTGAATATACCGGTATACGCCTAATACGGGGTTTAGAGTCTAGAGGTATACCTGCAGTATCGGTAGTATAACGAGGACGGATGAAATTACGTCCTTATCTTGGTACCGGTATTGAGGCCGAATCATTTATCCCTACTGTGAACACCTCTTTTGGTCCAGTCCAAGTGGAATGATTCTTTTTATACTTCAGAATGGTCAGATTTGAATAGAATAACTCAAAAATGGTCAGATCCGAGCAAGATGACTATGATGGAAGCATTTCCGAGTGGAATATAGACCTGTTGGAGGCAAATCCGAGTGAAATGACTCAAAAAGGATCAAATCCGAGTAGAAAATGCCCCTGTTAAACAAAAATCCGAGTGGGATGGCCCAAAAACTAGCAAGTCCGAGTGAAAATACTCAGAACGGATCAAATCCGAGTGAGATTACTCAAAAAGGATCAAATCCGAGTAGAAAATGCCCCTGTTGAAGAGAAATCCGAGTAAGATGACTCAGAAATGGTCAAAACCGAGTGAAACTACTCAGAATGGAGCAAAACCGAGTGAAACTACTCAGAATGGAGCAAATCCGAGTAAAACTACTCAGAAATGATAAAAACCGAGTGAAAATGAAGCATTTTCGAGTAGAATAGGATCCTGTTTGGGGAATCCGAGTGGGATGACTCAGAATAAAACCAAATCCGAGTGGATTATGCCATGTTGAAGAGAATCCGAGTGAAATGACTCAGGATGAGTCAATTCCGAGTAAAATGCTTCGTTATCGAAGGTGAATCCGAGTGGAAGGCTCTCTGTCAAGCCATTCCGAGTGCAAATGGCCAAAAATCCAATTTCCGAGTGCAAAAAAAGGAGGATCCGAGTAAATCCTTCAAGCGTTGAAGTTTCTGTGTCACTTTTGAAGAAATTCCGAGTGACTACTCCCACTCAAACCCGAGCCATTTCAATCGGTTCCGAGTCCTCGTTGAAACCTTTCCCGAACCCATTTCCATCAACTTCCAGTCGGAACCGACTGGCAATTCAGTCGGTTTGCTTCTTCAAACCTTTCCCGAGCCCATTTCCATTAACTTCCAGTCGGAATCGACTGGCAATTTAGTCTGTTTGCTTCTTCAAACAAGATCCGAGTCAATTTCAAGTCGTTCTCCTCAATTTTCAATCGGCTCCGAGGCTCTTTCACTCGTTTCCGATTGAATGTCTCACAGCAACCACAAACCGAGTAAAACCACTCGGAAAGGAGTATTCTCACTCGGCCTTCTATGGGGAATGCCTCATTCCACTCGGAATTGACTCCCAGTGTAGATGAATACTGATTGGGAGGTTGATCCGAGCCGTTATCACTCGGATTTCACCATTCTGACTCGGATTTCAATATCCTCACACGGAATTCCACTATCCTCACTCGGAATTCCACCATTTTCACTCGGATTTCCAACATTTTCACTCGGATTTCCATAATTCTCACTCGGAATTCTTCCATTCTCACTCGGATTCCCACCAGGTCCCCCTGTTAGACCGTGCTGACTTGGATTCCACCACCCAAGTGGATCCAGGAATCCTGGGGGTGGCAGACAAGTGGCAAACAGGGGTGGAAGTGGGGGGAATTAAAAATTCCCACCCAGTCGTTGTCCCCCACTTCACTCTGAGTGGAGGCCTGAGCTGGCATTCCACTCGGAAGTGGAAGCCTGAGCTGGCCTTCCACTCAAACCAGCCTATAAATGGAAGGGGAAGGGCAGCTGAAGGGGAGGGCAATCTTCAGACGAGGAAACTCTGGCCAAACCTCTGTTCTCTCTCTCTCTCACGCCAAGTCTTCTCTCCCTCTCACTTCACTCACCCCTCACCTTTCACACTTTCTTTACCCTAACATCCTCTACACTCTCACTCCACAGCACTTCTTCCAGCTCCCTTTTCCCTCTCGGACTTGCAATTCTTGTCCCAATCGTTCTTCTCTGCTCAAATTTCACCCGGTAAGCCTCTTTCCACTCGGATTCTTACTGTTTCACTCGGTTTCCACTCGGATTTTACTATTCCACTCAGATTGTCACTGTTTCACTAGGATTTACTATTTTGCACTCGGTTTTCTCTTATTTTCACTCAGATCCTTACGGTTTCACTCGGATTTACTATTTTTGCACTCAGATTCTCACTGTTTCACTAGGATTTACTATTTTGCACTCGGTTTTCCCTTATTTTCACTCAGACTTTCACTGTTTCACTCATATTGTCACTGTTTCACTCGGTTTTCCCTGTTTTCACTCGGATTTTTCATAGTTTCACTTGGTTTCCCTTATTTTCACTCAGCTTTTCACTACTTCCACTCATATTTTCACTATTTCACTCAGATTTTCACTGTTTCACTCGGTTTTCTCTGTTTTCACTCGGATTTTCATAGTTTCACTCGGTTTTCTTATTTTTCACTCGGTTTTCTTATTCTTCACTCGGTTTTCTTCATTTTTTGCACTCGTTTTTCCTCTCCCACTCAGTTTTTTTTATTTTTTATATATTCATTTTTCTTAATCAGTGTCGTACGGAAAATACTTCCGTCTACACAGCCTTTATAGGATCCGTACACGTGCGAAGCACTTCGCCTTGTATGGATTCATCGCTAGAATGATGCCCATCAATATTTTCCTAATCTTTTCCTAAAAAAAAACATTTTTAAGAACTACGTGACCCTGATTTCTCGAAAGCTCGAGAATACGTAGGAGCGGGAAACAGTTCCTGTCGGGCCCACCTTTCTTTATTTAATTTTTAGAGTTTCCTTTTTGTCTTGCTATCAAAAGGAGGAGCGAGATTAATTTGGACGAGACGTCCTGTTAATCTCATATTTTTAATATCTCTTTAAAAAGGAGGAGCGAGGTTAATTTGGACGAGACGTCCTGTTAATCTCATTTTTTTTAATATCTCTTTAAAAAGGCGGAGCGAGATTAATTTGGACGAGACGTCCTGTTAATCTCATGTAAATATTTTGTGTTGATCTTTGTTTATTTTTTTTGTTTATTTTGTCGTTCCGTACATTTTTCTTTTTATGAAGAAGTTAAAATAATTATTGGGTTAATTATAATGCGCGCTATCAAATTGAGGTAACCGTTTTTAACGGACAGTTGTGAGGTGCTAATACCTTCCTCACCTGTAATCAGACTCCCGAATCATGGAATTTCATTTTTATAACCAGTGCTTTAACAAAAGGTTTTTCCAATATTTTATCCTAAAAAATATTGGTGGCGACTCCCTGTTTATTATTTAAAACCGTTTCGAGGGTCGGCCGCGCCGCCGCGATCCCGGTCGCGACAGATGGCGACTCCGCTGGGGACATAGAGAGTCAAGCCAGTCAATTTGATAGCGCATGTTTTAATTTGCATATTAATTATTTAACTTCTTCCTTTATTTTATTCCCTTGTCAATGTTTAGTTTCTGTTTTGTTTGTATTCAATTATTTATGTTCTGTAAATATCTGTGTGATCATTGAACCCTAGGGTAGTCGACTTTATTTTGTTGCTCTGTGTTTGTTCTATGTACAGGGTGAGTAAGGTACGGGTATTGAATGCCTCTTTCACACACTACACTCACAATTTGCACACACTTTTGAGTGGGACCTTATACCCGGGCCCAAATAAAACTTAAGATTAGGGGAGGTTGATAGCGGAGCCATTTGGGATGTACTTCCTGTCTGGTTACCGTGAGAATCTCAGCTAGAGTTTGACTTATTCATGGTGCCCACACTTAGTATACTTCCTACTATTTGTGGTCAACATCATGAGTAGGATCTTGGCTCTAGTGACCTTTAGAAGTTTTAGAACAAGCCACCTAATGCGAGATATCACTGTTAGACAAACCTTAGAGCCATTAGGAGACCTCCAGAAAAAACCCACTTTAAGGCACAAAGGGGCAAACTTTACTTCTACTTTTTCTCATTCTCACTTTTCCTTCTAATCCAAAATAGAGGATTACTTGCCCATTTAGTGGATTACTTTTTTCAAAAAAAATGACATACTTTTAACTAGTGATCCTTTAATGGGCAAATAGTTCTTTCTCTTTATGCGCAAGTCTTTGGGCCTTGAGTTACAGATCTTTTGAATCATAGAAAATACATATAAAAAGAAAAGAAATCAAAAGAAAAATCAATTTTCTTTGTATTATCGATGATCAGAAAATCCGTAGCTTACATAACCCTTGATTTGACATAAGTTTTAGCAAGTTGTATTCCCCCCTAAATACAAAAATGTTTTCAAGAAATCACTAGGGGAGTATCGATTTGCAAAGCACGTCATTTCCCAATGGCTCTTTCGCTCCTTTCTTTCTATTCTCACCGGAGGCTATTCAGAGTTTAACGAATACCCTTGACCAAGATATGGAAATTAATGTGGGATCAAACCTTTAAGAGACGGATCATGGTTCCCCGAGCTAGAAATAGCTAAACTTGAGGCTCTTATTGCATTTCAGAATGAAGGATTTTTCTGTCTTCACAACTATCCTGTATTAATCTCCATGTTTACCGTACCTAGTACTTTTGAACGATACGTTCTAAGGAATGGTTAAAGGATGTTTGTCAAGGTCTGTGATTGCTTCCCACGATATCCTCTTTCCTTCTGTTTCCACCTGACATTTCTTTTTCTTCTTTCACTCGATACCGAAAGACACCTTTGTTAGACTTTCAAAGGAGACTCATGGCTGAAAGAGAGCAAGAAATTGAAAACCTCAGAAACGAAGTTAACCAGCTAAGGAAGCAAATGGTGGAGATGGCCAGACTTTTAGAGAAGAAGATCATAGAAGAGGAACCCTCTGCGGGTGTCAAGAATGATCAACATTTGCCAACCACCCCACTCCACCTTCCTGGATTGACAAAAGACCAAATTCCCCCATTCCATAATCAACAAGAGGATCATGATTTACAAATGATGAATCCCCATATTTCACAGTCCTCCCAGTCGCCTGGGGCTCCTATCACAAGAATGTCTGCATCGGGAGATAAGGGGAAGAGAAAAGGGGATACTAATTCCACTGCCCGTAAACAAAAAAGGGCCCAACCCAGATCAATAACACATACTCCCTTTCAACCTGCCAATCTCCCTGCACCTTACATGGCCACCACCACCCCTAACCAGAGCTTTAATTTTTTCCCATTCCAACTCTACTTTCGTCCGTACATCCCTCAAATACCTTCCCATTCTCATTTGCCTGCTATTAGGTCTACCCTTCCACGACCCTATCATCCCCCACTAGTACAAACTCAGCCACTTAGTCCAGACCAAAGCACAATAAAACCCATCAATAATCGAACACCGGCCCGGTTCGACCCCATTCCCATAACCTACACAGAACTTCTACCTCACCTTTTTCGTAATTCCCTTGCAGTACCCTGCCCACTAAAACCTGTGGTTCCTCCTTACCCCAAAGGCTATAATCCCAATGCCCGATGTGAATACCATGCCGGAGCCTCGGGGCACTCTACTGAGGACTGTCATACCTTGAAATTCAAAGTAAGGGATTTGATTAAAGCTAAGTGGCTAGATTTCCAGGAAGGGAGTCCCAATATAATTATAAACCCCAGGTCTAACCATGAGACCTCTGGGGTCAGTGTGATAAAGAGGGACTAGGGGTGTAAAGAGGATGCATGCAAGATTTTGTGAATCACACGCCAACGGGAGAGGTTCATGACCAGGAGACCACTCAGTTCCTTATGACTTTAAACTTCTGTTTCAACCCAAACGCTATGCCTAAGGCTTTGGGATATTGTTATGTAATAAGGGCAAAAACATGTTTTTATCATTTTAAGTTTCTCTCAATAAATATGTGTCAAATTTCAAAATGCCTTTTCTTGCTTTCCTTATTGCCACCTTGAATCCTTTTCCCTTTATCTACTTCTTTTTCTCATTTTTACCATGAAAAAAAAACCAAAAAATACAGGACTAAAAACGATCCTTTTAAGAACAATGAGATCATGATTCCATTTCATAACTTTGACCACCCAGTTGATTACGCTGATGAAAAGGGTAGCAAAAACGAAAGTTCCTTGGCCGAATTGTGTAGGATGTTTGGATAAAAGTCACCTAGTTCTACCCAAGGGCAAGGTGAGCACACAGAATGAAGAAGATTCACAAACAACTGAAGGCGTTACAAGCTCAAAATGAAGATAGTGCCAGATTCCATAAATGGCGTATCCACCCTTCAAAGAAATGTTAGCATTGATCAACGTGGATGGTCAAGAAATACTCTCAAAAAAAAATGATATAAAAAAAAAGGTCAAGGTTGGTGCCTTACGTAAATACCAATTAAGGCGAGCTGATTCATAGATCAAATTATCACTTTTCCATATGGGGGCATAAATGTTATCAAGCTAAGAACACGGCAGAAACAATGTTTCATCTGTGTCGCAATCAACACCCCAACTTTAATGGAGTATAACTATTCCCACACCAGTGTAACCAAGGGATTGGTCTACTGTGATACCATTAATATCATATTCTCTTTACCACATTGGTTAGGGGATAAAATAGCTAGACCATAACAAAGGTACCAAAGGGGTCATTCAAAAAAAAAACAACAAAAAAAAAGGGAAAGAAAAAAAAGAAAAAAAAAGAAACAAAATGCAAAAAGAAAAAGATAACAAAAAATAGATGAAAAATGAACAAGGAAATAAAGACTCAAAACGAGCCCCCTCATTGGTACTGAAAAGGGCACGCCTTTGTTTCTTTGGATACATGGTGTTAAGGGCAAATTTTTTCATCTGAAATAACATCTACTCCCCCACAGGATGAGATCAAATTGAGAAAGATCAAATAAGCTCATTGGCAATCAGTTTAAACCTTTGTTGTGAGGGACACAACCTAAAAAAAAAGGAAAAAGAAAAAAGAGACGTCACATGGAGAGAGAAGCTCGCTAGGCTGAAAACCTGGAAGGGCAGCCTAGGCAAAAGTTAGAGCGACCTGGTAAGCTGAAAACCTGAATAGGTGGCTCAGGCAATCAATTGGGATCAAGATTTTGGCCAAGTAATCATAGTCCGACTACCTTTTCAGAAGCAGAGTCAAGTGGTGAATTCAGAGTCATGATGTGGGATTAAGATATGCTTTGTTCTCAACAGTTCACTGGAAGATCTGTAAAATCATTCCTACTCTACCCAATTATTAATATTTCCCATACATCTTCACTTGCTTTTTAGTTTCCCTTTTTCCACACTTACTCGACTTGTAAATACAATCTCACCTATTTTTGACACGTATTTATTGTGATTTTCCATGATTTGATAATACATATGTTTTCCCTTAATATATAAAAATGAGAAGGTAATGAAAATTTAAAGTCATGAGAACAAGATGTTCCTGTTACTTGATTTCGCCTCAAGCAATCATTATGAAGACTGGGCCTGACACGTTTCCAAAGCTAGGGTTGCTTCATCTGCTCTGTTTCAGTCATGAGTCACTTCGGATCTCTAAGGATTGTGTTTTTGCGGTAAGTCTTTTCAAGTTCCAATTTGTTTTGCACCGCTAACCTTTCTTGCAGGATGTTGTAATAAGTAGATGTGTCAAGCTTCAACCGCCAAAACTGGCACTTTCCAGGTGTATGTCCATCAGTCTCCGAAGCTCACTCTTGCCTTTACTCATTGAAGTAGGTCATCCACGAGTTTCTTCTCGTAACCCACCCAAATCATTGGACAAAACACCCTTCTATGGCCAAACATGACACCTTTCTGAGTTTCCATTTTGCTTTGAGATTTCCATGAAGTCCATCATTACCTTGTAGTCGAAGCCGGCGTCCTCTCAAGGTTTCTGTCTTGTTCATGAGGCATGTTAGGGGTCACATCTCCAAGAGATCAACTTGGTATATTCTAGAACCTGGTTAATTTGGACGGGACGCCCTATTAACCCCCGAATCTTTCAAACCTGGGACTTTACCTCCCAAGTGTGTCATTCCTCACCTCCAGATCTTTTGTTGGCCAAGGGGTAGTGTCCTGAAGGTTTGAATTAAGGCATTCCCCTAGATTTCATCTGTCCTGGCCAAGGAGTAGTTTTCCCTAGGACTCTTTCAATCTTGTCAAACTGGGGCATACCCCAGGACTTCTCTCTTTCAGATCAGGGGTAGTACACCTGAAAACTTCTAATCTTTCCAAACTGGGGCATCTCCCCACGTCTCTATTCTCTTTCTGTCAAGGAGAAGCACCCCTAATTCCTTCAGGCAAATTTTCTGAACATGGGCATCACCCTAGGTCTCCCTTCTTTCAGCCAAGGGGCAGTTCTCCAAAAATCCTTTCAATCATACTTTAACCGGGGCATCTCCCCAGGTTTCTCTTCCCTAAGAGACAATACTCTGAACTCCCAAGCAACCCAAAACTGGGGCATCCCCCAGGTTTCTCTTCTCCGGTGGACCCACTATCACCTCTAAAAGGAAAATAGACTGAGGATTCCTCCTGAAAAAAAAAACCACCAAATGGACTCCTGGTCAGATTTAAAAAAAATCTGTTTGTACCCAACAGAATTACCTTTCTGACAGAACCACAGAGATCAAAGGCCACGCATTCCTTTCCTAAGAGGAAAACACTTTCCCCAGCGAAGTTACCCTCACTAAAATATCCTAAACTGGGACATCCATCAGATTTTTTCCTCCGACGGGCCTGCCATCCATTCCTCAGTGGAACCATAATCGCCAAAGCCAGCGCCTTTCAAGGTTTCTTCTTCCATCAGGTGCCTTCAAAGTCTCATCCTTAACTGTTAAAGTCGCTATTTCTCAATTTCTTCCACAAGTAGAACTACACTTCCCAGACAAATTAAGCTAGGGCATTTCCCTAGATTCCCCCAATGCTCTTCAGATCATTTCAAATTGGGGCATCTTCCCCAGGTTGTTATCTTTTGTCAACCCAAGGGCAGTACCCCATGCTCCCGGGAAGTCGCTATAACTGTTAAAGTCGCTATTTCTCAATTTCTTCCCCAAGTAGAACTACACTTCCCAGACAAATTAAGCTAGGGCATTTCCCTAGATTCCCCCAATGCTCTTCAGATCATTTCAAATTGGGGCATCTTCCCCAGGTTGTTATCTTTTGTCAACCCAAGGGCAGTACCCCATGCTCCCGGGAAGTTTAAGCTGGACATCAACTCGGGTCTCTCTCCGTCAAAAGGGAACGTACCCTCAAGCTTCTTCAACCGCCCTAAATGGGGCGTCACCCCATATCCTTCCCCCAACCTTGAGGTAGTATCCCTAAATCTTCTAATCTTTCCAAAATTGGGGTATCACCCCAAATCTTCCCTCCGTTCGAGGGACAGTATCCCTAGATCCTTCAGCTAGATTTTTCCCCATTTCTTTTCCTTCCGATCAAGAGCAGTTCCCCGAATCATCCAAGACAGCTTGAATTACATTATCCCCAGATTTCTTTCTTTTAGTAAACCCACTATACATCCCCAGTGGACCCCAGATTCCTTCCAGTTAAGAAGCAATTCCCCAAGATTCCTTCAATCATGTCAAACTGGGGCATCACCTCAGGATCACCCTCTTTCATTTAGAAAACAATTCCCCAAGATTCCTTCAATCATGTCAAATTAGGGCATCTCCCCAGGATCACTCTCTTTCGGTCAAAGAGTAATTCTTTCAGTCATGTCAAACTGGGGCATCACCCCGAGCCTTTAGGACCAGTGAGTTAATTTGGACGAGACGTCCTGTTAGCTCTCCCCCAATCTTTGTATTGTCTGTCAATTGAGGGTTAACCCCATCCTTTATCTTTCCAGCCGCCTATCAAGGCATCCTTTATCTTTCCAGCCGCCTATCAAGGCATCCTTTATCTTTCCAGCCGCCTATCAAGGCATCCTTTATCTTTCCAGCCGCCTATCAAGGCATCCTTTATCTTCCAGCCGCCTGTCAAGGCATCCTTTATCTTTCCAGCTGCCTATCAAGGCATCCTTTATCTTTCCAGCTGCCTATCAAGGCATCCTTTATCTTTCCAGCCGCCTATCGAGGCATCCTTTATCTTTCCAGCCGCCTATCAAGGCATCCTTTATCTTTCCAGTCACCTGTCAAGGCATCCTTTATTTTCTAGCCGCCTATCAAGGCATCCTTTATCTTTCCAGCCGCCTATCAAGGCATCCTTTATCTTTCTAGCCGCCTATCAAGGCATCCTTTATCTTTCCAGCCGCCTATCAAGGCATCCTTTATCTTTCCAGCCGCCTATCAAGGCATCCTTTATCTTCCAGCCGCCTATCAAGGCATCCTTTATCTTCCAGCCGCCTATCAAGGCATCCTTTATCTTTCCAGCCGCCTATCAAGGCATCCTTTATCTTTCCAGCCGCCTATCGAGGCATCCTTTATCTTTCCAGCCGCCTATCGAGGCATCCTTTATCTTTCCAGCCGCCTATCGAGGCATCCTTTATCTTCCAGCCGCCTATCAAGGCATCCTTTATCTTCCAGCCGCCTATCGAGGCATCCTTTATCTTTCCAGTCGCCTATCGAGGCATCCTTTATCTTCCAGCCGCCTGTCAAGGCATCCTTTATCTTTCCAGTCGCCTGTCAAGGCATCCTTTATTTTCCAGCCGCCTATCAAGGCATCCTTTATCTTTCCAGCCGCCTATCAAGGCATCCTTTATCTTTCTAGCCGCCTATCAAGGCATCCTTTATCTTTCCAGCCGCCTATCAAGGCATCCTTTACCTTTCCAGCCACCTATCAAGGCATCCTTTATCTTCCAGCCGCCTATCAAGGCATCCTTTATCTTCCAGCCGCCTATCAAGGCATCCTTTATCTTTCCAGCCGCCTATCAAGGCATCCTTTATCTTTCCAGCCGCCTATCGAGGCATCCTTTATCTTTCTAGCCGTCTATCGAGGCATCCTTTATCTTCCAGCCGCCTATCAAGGCATCCTTTATCTTCCAGCCGCCTATCGAGGCATCCTTTATCTTTCCAGTCGCCTATCGAGGCATCCTTTATCTTCCAGCCGCCTGTCAAGGCATCCTTTATCTTTCCAGCCGCCTATCAAGGCATCCTTTACCTTTTCAGTCGCCTATCAAGGCATCCTTTACCTTTCCAACCGCCTATCGAGGCATCCTTTATCTTTCAGCCGCCTATCGAGACATCCTTTATCTTTCAGCTGCCTATCGAGGCATCCTTTATCTTTCAGCCACCTATCAAGGCATCCTTTATCTTTCAGCCGCCTATCGAGGCATCCTTTATCTTTCAGCCGCCTATCAAGGCATCGTTTACCTTTCCAGCCACCTATCAAGGCATCCTTTATCTTCCAGCCGCCTATCATGGCATCCTTTACTTTCCAGCCGCCTATCAAGGCACCCTTTATTTCTCAGCCACCTATCGAGGTACCCTTTACTTTCCAGCCGCCTATCAAGGCACCCTTTATTTCCCAGCCACCTATCGAGGTACCCTTTACTTTTCAGTCGCCCATGAGGGAAACCTTTACTTTCCAGTCTACTGGGAGTCAATCCTGATCTCATTACCTCCTGTTAACTAAAAGACAATTTTTCCCTGTCCATTCAAAAAAAAAAAAAACAAAAAACAAAAAAGAAGAAGAAGAGAAGAAGAGAAACAGAAGTGGAGAATGCTCGTTTTAAGAATCAGAGGTCACACAGACTCGTGAATGCCCATACAATCAGTTGCCATACCAATCAAGAGGTCCCACTTGGCTCCCCCTACGTCGGTGTTCATATCTTTACTTCCTTTTCACTTCAAAAACACAGAAGCTTCGTGTTTCTTTTGTGAAAAAGAAGTAAAGAGGGGCATCTGTGAACACCTCTTTTGGTCCGGTCCAAGTGGAATGATTCTTTTTATACTTCAGAATGGTCAGATTTGAATAGAATAACTCAAAAATGGTCAGATCCGAGCAAGATGACTATGATGGAAGCATTTCCGAGTGGAATATAGACCTGTTAGAGGCAAATCCGAGTGAAATGACTCAAAAAGGATCAAATCCGTGTAGAAAATGCCCCTGTTGAACAAAAATCCGAGTGGAATGGCCCAAAAACTAGCAAGTCCGAGTGAAAATACTCAGAACGGATCAAATCCGAGTGAGATTACTCAAAAAGGATCAAATCCGAGTAGAAAATGCCCCTGTTGAAGAGAAATCCGAGTAAGATGACTCAGAAATGGTCAAAACTGAGTGAAACTACTCAGAATGGAGCAAAACCGAGTGAAACTACTCAGAATGGAGCAAATCCGAGTAAAACTACTCAGAAATGATAAAAACCGAGTGAAAATGAAGCATTTTCGAGTAGAATAGGATCTTGTTTGGGGAATCCGAGTGGGATGACTCAGAATAAAACCAAATCAGAGTGGATTATGCCATGTTGAAGAGAATCCGAGTGAAATGACTCAGGATGAGTCAATTCCGAGTAAAATGCTTCGTTATCGAAGGTGAATCCGAGTGGAAGGCTCTCTGTCAAGCCATTCCGAGTGCAAATGGCCAAAAATCCAATTTCCGAGTGCAAAAAAAGGAGGATCCGAGTAAATCCTTCAAGCGTTGAAGTTTCTGTGTCACTTTTGAAGAAATTCCGAGTGACTACTCCCACTCAAACCTGAGCCATTTCAATCGGTTCTGAGTCCTCGTTGAAACCTTTCCCGAACCCATTTCCATCAACTTCCAGTCGGAACCGACTGGCAATTCAGTCGGTTTGCTTCTTCAAACCTTTCCCGAGCCCATTTCCATTAACTTCCAGTCGGAATCGACTGGCAATTTAGTCTGTTTGCTTCTTCAAACAAGATCCGAGTCAATTTCAAGTCGTTCTCCTCAATTTTCAATCGGCTCCGAGGCTCTTTCACTCGTTTCCGATTGAATGTCTCACAGCAACCACAAACCGAGTAAAACCACTCGGAAAGGAGTATTCTCACTTGGCCTTCTATGGGGAATGCCTCATTCCACTCGGAATTGACTCCCAGTGTAGATGAATACTGATTGGGAGGTTGATCCGAGCCGTTATCACTTGGATTTCACCATTCTGACTCGGATTTCAATATCCTCACACGGAATTCCACTATCCTCACTCGGAATTCCACCATTTTCACTCGGATTTCTAACATTTTCACTCGGATTTCCATAATTCTCACTCGGAATTCTTCCATTCTCACTCGGATTCCCACCAGGTCCCCCTGTTAGACCGTGCTGACTTGGATTCCACCACCCAAGTGGATCCAGGAATCCTGGGGGTGGCAGACAAGTGGCAAACAGGGGTGGAAGTGGGGGGAATTAAAAATTCCCACCCAGCCGTTGTCCCCCACTTCACTCTGAGTGGAGGCCTGAGCTGGCATTCCACTCGGAAGTGGAAGCCTGAGCTGGCCTTCCACTCAAACCAGCCTATAAATGGAAGGGGAAGGGCAGCTGAAGGGGAGGGCAATCTTCAGACGAGGAAACTCTGGCCAAACCTCTGTTCTCTCTCTCTCTCACACTAAGTCTTCTCTCCCTCTCACTTCACTCACCCCTCACCTTTCACACTTTCTTTACCCCAACATCCTCTACACTCTCACTCCACAGCACTTCTTCCAGCTCCCTTTTCCCTCTCGGACTTGCAATTCTTGTCCCAATCGTTCTTCTCTGCTCAAATTTCACCCGGTAAGCCTCTTTCCACTCGGATTCTTACTGTTTCACTCGGTTTCCACTCGGATTTTACTATTCTACTCAGATTCTCACTGTTTCACTAGGATTTACTATTTTGCACTCGGTTTTCTCTTATTTTCACTCAGATCCTTACGGTTTCACTCGGATTTACTATTTTTGCACTCAGATTCTCACTGTTTCACTAGGATTTACTATTTTGCACTCGGTTTTCCCTTATTTTCACTCAGACTTTCACTGTTTCACTCAAATTGTCACTGTTTCACTCGGTTTTCCCTGTTTTCACTCGGATTTTTCATAGTTTCACTCGGTTTCCCTTATTTTCACTCAGCTTTTCACTACTTCCACTCATATTTTCACTATTTCACTCAGATTTTCACTGTTTCACTCGGTTTTCTCTGTTTTCACTCGGATTTTCATAGTTTCACTCGGTTTTCTTATTTTTCACTCGGTTTTCTTATTCTTCACTCGGTTTTCTTCATTTTTTGCACTCGTTTTTCCTCTCCCACTCAGTTTTTTTTTATTTTTTATATATTCATTTTTCTTAATCAGTGTCGTACGGAAAATACTTCCATCTACACAGCCTTTATAGGATCCGTGCACGTGCGAAGCACTTCGCCTTGTATGGATTCGTCGCTAGAATGATGCCCATCAATATTTTCCTAATCTTTTCCTAAAAAAAAACATTTTTAAGAACTACGTGACCCTGATTTCTCGAAAGCTCGAGAATACGTAGGAGCGGGAAACAGTTCCTGTCGGGCCCACCTTTCTTTATTTAATTTTTAGAGTTTCCTTTTTGTCTTGCTATCAAAAGGAGGAGCGAGATTAATTTGGACGAGACGTCCTGTTAATCTCATATTTTTAATATCTCTTTAAAAAGGAGGAGCGAGGTTAATTTGGACGAGACGTCCTGTTAATCTCATTTTTTTTAATATCTCTTTAAAAAGGCGGAGCGAGATTAATTTGGACGAGACGTCCTGTTAATCTCATGTAAATATTTTGTGTTGATCTTTGTTTATTTTTTTTGTTTATTTTGTCGTTCCATACATTTTTCTTTTTATGAAGAAGTTAAAATAATTATTGGGTTAATTATAATGCGCGCTATCAAATTGAGGTAACCGTTTTTAACGGACAGTTGTGAGGTGCTAATACCTTCCTCACCTGTAATCAGACTCCCGAATCATGGAATTTCATTTTTATAACCAGTGCTTTAACAAAAGGTTTTTCCAATATTTTATCCTAAAAAATATTGGTGGCGACTCCCTGTTTATTATTTAAAATCGTTTCGAGGATCGGCCGCGCCGCCGCGATCCCGGTCGCGACACCTACCTTGTGTAAGGGATTGGTAGAGTTGCTCATATAAGCTAAGCTGTCTTCTTGCGAATGTGATACTGGTAAAGAGTCTGAAGTCCCCACTTTATGGGTATGGATACTGGACCAAAAACACATGCTTTTGAAGTCGTCCTGACGATGTGGATGTTGGTTCAGACAATATTCCACTCTGTGAGAGAATCCTAAGAGTTTTTGAAATTTGTAACCTTCACGTTTAAGTTTTGTAACCTCAATGCCTAGAGACGCCAGCAATGATAAGCATTTATTGCCATTAAGACGTGAATAATGATGGTTTCCAATCACGTGGTTTGCTAACCACCGCGGGTATGGGTATTGGGCCCAAAATTTGAATTTTAGGCCCATTCGATTTCACCTTTATGCCAAGCGTCACATTTTTCACCCGATAAAGATCAAAACGACGACATCATTTAAACTTTGAAGAGTTATGTTTCCTGGAAAATGACGTCTTATTCTGTCTGTTGGTTGTGCCCCCTCCATACCTATAAAAGTGGAACTTAGACATTTCTGGAATCCACCTTGCTTTGAGACTTAAGAAACCTCTGCTGAAATTTTCTTTTGAGAGAGAGCTGCTATTGTGACTTCTACAAAATTACCCTTCCTCAATCAATCTCACCACCCTTCTTAGGTAACCAAACTCTCACTTTTTCTCAGTTTCTTCTATAATCTAGATTTTTATCATGCGCTCTAGGCAAAGCCATGCTGGTTCTACTTATAGAGGGCCTCTGGTTACCAAGGAGGAAGAATCTCCATAGATCCTCCAAGGGTCGAGTCTTGCCATTCGGAAAGGGGTGAAGCTTCTCACTCAAGACGGAGGGTGGTACTGCCCCCATCTGACTCCTTCTCTAGCTCTAGGGCTACCTGCTCTTCTGAGAGTGAAGTGAGTGTTGAATGTTACCTTTCTAACAACATGACTTTTTACAGTAACACAGACGCCTTCAACCTTGTAACCAATAGAATGGCCACCGAAGGTACTTCCGGGAATCCCCCCGTTCTCCGGAATGTAGAGGGGTGCGTAAACATAGTAGCACATCAACTGGACTGGTGAAAGTCAATGCAAAATATCCTTATTGCTGGGTGGAGGAGGAGATACGTGAGATTGAATCCTGGCATGCCAAATATGACGGGAGAAGGTTATCTCCAAACTTCAAGGTTTACTCGGAAGAACGCTTGAAGAAGATGTTCATGGTGTTAGCACCCCGGCTAACTGAAAGAATTTACCACCGCCTGCCAGATGAATGATCCGTATATATATACGATTATGTTTTTCTCAACCTCAGAGTGCATTTTCCGTTTATGGAGTTCAAAATGAGGGTATTGAGATTTTTAGACTGTGCCCCCTCTTAAATGCACCCAAACAGATGAGGCCTGATTCATGCACTAGAGGTCCTGGGTGAGCATTTCAACTTCAAACCCACTATGGCAATGCTCTATTATTACTGCTAGGTGGTATGCCGGATGAACAAAAAGGGCGGTATGAGTTTTGTCACCCTCCGGTGTGACTCAAACCTGGTCAACTTTGAGGCCTTCACTGAATCTGCAAAGATGAACGGAAGGTCTTTCAAGCATTATTATACTAGGATTTACGTCCAACCCAATAAACCGGTCTTCTGGAAGACTAGAGAGGGTCTCCCAAAATTTCCAGTGGAGTGGACCCATAAGCACTTTCTCCTGACCTCCAAGGCATACTTCACGGAAAAGAGCAAACTATCTCCTCATTCTATAATGGTAGTGGCCGCTCTGGAGGTATACACCGAGGCATACAAGAAGTTTTCTTGTAAACACCTTCTAGGATTTCCCGCCGTACGCAATGGATACTTAAGTAAAATTCTGTTGTCATCTATCATTATTTTGAAAACTGGTATACATTGCATCTGATCCTAACTCCTTTCTCTTGTGTATGTAGGGGAAATAAAAGGTTGTTTGGCTATGGATAAATTGAAAGGCTTACTGGCGGTGGGGACTCTTCTAGTAAGAAGAATAACATCCAAACCAAGAGGAACACTGTCAGGGTACGGGTTGAGACCATCCCTTGACGTCCGCTGTTACTGGCGAGGTGCCGTTACTAGAAAACACTGGCAAGCTGGTGGGGCACAACCTGAAACAGAGAGTGAAAAGGAACCAGAGAAATAGAAAAAGAAAAAGAAAAAACATCACCGGGATGCTGAAGCATCGAAGCTAACCTCTCCCAAGGCAGCTAAGAAGCAAAAGACTCTGGAGGAGACAGGGATGATGACTGCTCAGAAAGGGAAAAATTTTATAACTGCCGAAGGGGCACCTTCTGATTCTGAGGCTGAAACCCGACCGACTCCCAATGTGGGTATTACCATGCCGATTATGACTTGCTCTCCCCCAAACACCTCTTTCCTCTCACCCTTATTGAAGTATGAAGGGACTATGCCCGCTACCCTTGCAAAACCAAACTACAAGCTCCACCATACCTTATAGGTATATGAGATCAAGGAAGCTTGCCAGGCCGGTTGATGGCAACTGGCTGAATTGTCTGGTCTCCTCCACTCTTTAAGTAAAATAGTCGATAACATCAACAAGGTCGACAAGCTGAGTGCTAAAGTCGAAGAACTCACTATATCTTTAGCTAAAGATTGGGCAAATCTAAAAACTGCAGAAGAAAAACTGAAAAAGCTCAAAGATGAGAATAATGAATAATTTGGTGAGATTTCAGCCTTAAAAATAATCACGAGGGTGCTGAAAAAGAGCTTGTCTGAGCTGAAGAAGGAACTGAAAAGAGAGAAAGAACATTCTGCCAAGCTTAGTCACGAGCTAAAAGCCCTTGAGGCCGGACGCTTAAAACAAACCAAAGAATGGGCTTCGAGGGAGAGGGATTTGCTTCAACAGATCGAGGAGCTTAAGCAGGGGAGTGCTAGCACTGGATCACTAGAGGATGAGAATGCCAAACTAAGGAAGGGTCATGCTGAAGCAAAAGCTAAGGCTAAGAAAGCCCTGGAGATATGCACCGAAGTTGCTTATGATTCCTTTGGTCTAGTAATCTGCCAGGTCTTCTACCGTAACCCCAGCACGAAGCTCAATTTATATGGGATCCATCCATTCTATGAGTTTCACGAAGGGAAATTAGTTTCTGTGAATGGTGGCCGGTGATGATGCATGATTTATCCTTAATTCTTCACTTTAAATGTGTATAATTTGCCATCACTTATTGTGTAATATATTACATTTTAACACATTTTCATCATATAAGCTTTATTTAATATTTGATTTTAAAATGAATTAAGGATTAATTTTTAATAAATGTTCTCTTGTTTACTTGGGTATTTTATTTTGTAGAAATTAATAAAATTAAGGAACAAGTACAAAGATAATCCAAGGGTCAATAACGAGAGAAAAATGACCATCAAATGATAAAGAAACAAGAAGAACAAGCCCCGAAGTTTACATGGTGAAAAAAGAGCAACAAAAGCATGAAAATTGGCTATTAGTGCGCTATCTATTAGTGCGGTTGTAACAGGAACCGCACTAATAGGGTGTGAATCGATTCACACATACAAATTGCCCAAGGACATGAATCGATTCCCCACCTAAATGAATCGATTTCTAGCTGATTTCCATGCCATGAATCGATTCCCAAGCCCATGAATCGATTCCCCCCTTAGGAATTGATTCATATGCTGTTTTTTATGCAAAAATAAACTGAAGGAATCGATTCATCAATCAAATCATGCACTGAATCATTGGAAAGAACAAATACGCAACTTGGAAATAGCTGGAACAGCTGGAAATCATCTACACCAAAAGTTTCCACTTGCAACGCGTTTTCCTTAGCTGGATTCCTCCTTTCCATTGCCTATAAAAGGAGAAGAAACTGAAGCATTCGAACATAACTCACTTCACACTTCTCTCTTAGTTCCTTTTCCTTTCTTTCTTTTAAGCTTCAGAGGAAGGCTTCTGGAGGAGTTCTTCCATTCCGGGTTCGGTCTTTCCTATTTTTAGTTTATTTTAATTATGGAGGGCTAAAACCCCTAGATTGATTTTCTTGGAAAATATTGTAATATAATTTTGAGGTTCTTGTTTTTAATATAGTATGCTTTTATTATTGTTTATTTCTTCATAATCTTACTCTACTTATTTAGTTCCATTCTGTTTAATTAAATTTGTATGCTTAATCGGTTTAATTATTCAAATGGAATAAAATAAGATTTTAAATTAAAAATGGATTAAGAAAATATGCATGCTTAATGAATATTTTCATAATCACTTTTAATAATTATGGTTTGCTTAATTCCATAATTTGAGAATAAATTATGTATGTAGGCGATGTTCTTACATATGCTCAATAATTCCTAGATTTTACGATCTTGACTCCTTTTGCTTAATTAGGATGCTTGATTAAAATATTCATTTTTAAATGAAAGTAAAGGAATTATAAATTGAAAAAGACGCTTAGTTGATTAATTCAAATTGAGCTAAGAAATCAACAGTAATGAAAGTATACAAATTATCTTTAGTGAACCAAGGATAAATTTATTTGCAATCCTCCAAGAAAATCAATCGCTTGTTATTTATTGCTTTAAATCCTATATTTACTTTGTTTTAATTTTAATTGTCACAACAAAATCAATCAAAACCCCCCAAATGTATTTGTATGTTTGTTAAATTTCTGTTTGTAAAAATTAATTTTAAACTTGATTTTTTTCCTAAATTTCTGTGTTGCTCCTTGAGAGAACGACCTAGGTTGACACCCTAGTACTAAATTAATTAATTTTGATGTACTAATTTGATGGTAAATGACATGTCAAATTTTGGCGCCGCAGCCGGGGATCAACGATCCTTAGAAAAATTCTTGTTTTAAATTAATTTGTTTTTGTATAAATTGAAAAATAAAAAAATAAATATATAAAAAAATTTCTTTTGTTTGTTTATTTTATTCCTTTTGTATGATTTAGGATTCTTATGATTTATTACTCATGATCATCAAATATCTTGTTGTATGCTATGTATGACTAGAAGAACTTTTGAGCATTTATATTCATTTGATCCTGAAATTGATAGAACTTTTCATAGATTAATTAGAGAAGCTAGATTTAATAATAACTTTGTTGATATTGATAGTGATAGTATCTCATCTGAATATGCTGAAAGTACTACTGCTAGTTTTTCTGATATGGCTGAACCCTGTGAAAGAACTCTTAGAGAACTAGCTGCACCTGAATTCACATACAAAAGTTTGTGTATTCAATATCCTGAAGAGGATATCCTTTTTATGCTTAAGAATGGACTTATACACTTGTTGCCTAAGTTTGATGGTCTTGCGGGTGAAGATCCGCACAAACACCTTAAAGAATTCCACATTGTGTGCTCCACAATGAAACCCCAAAACATTTAAGAAGACCATGTCTATCTTAAAGTGTTTCCTCATTCTTTAGAGGGTGTTGCTAAGGATTGGCTGTACTACCTTGCTCCAAGATCAATCACAAGTTGGAATGACTTAAAGAAAATGTTCTTGGAAAAGTTCTTTCCTGCCTCTAGAACAACTGCAATCCGTAAAGACATATCTGACATTAGGCAACTCTCTGGAGAAAATCTTTATGAGTATTGGGAGAGATTCAAGAAACTCTGTGCAAGTTGTCCTCACCACCAAATTTTTGAACAACTTCTTCTTCAGTACTTTTATAAAGGTCTGCACCACGTTGATCGCAACATGATTGATGCGGCAAGTGGAGGAGCTTTAGGAGATATGACTGCTGCTGAAGCAAGAAACTTGATTGAGAAGATGGCATCCAACTCTCAACAATTCGGTGTGAGAAATGATTCTTTCAAACCCATGTTTGATTCAAATTCTAGTTCATCTGGAATTAAATTAGAGAACAAACTAGATGCTCTCACCACTCTGGTTACACAATTGGCAGTAAATCAAAAATCCATGACTGCTAAAGTATGTGGCATCTGCTCTTCACAAGAGCACCCCACTGATTGTTGTCCTTCTCTACAAGAAAAGGATAATAATAGTCCCCAAGCCTATGCAGCTAATATCTACCATGATAGACCTTCACTACCACAACAACAACAAAACCATGACCTTTCCACCAACAGATACAATCCAGGTTGGAGGAACCATCCAAACTTGAGATGGGGTAACCAACAACAAAATACCCAACCTCCATTTCAAAGACCTACACCTCAACCATCCACAAGTGGCCCTTCTTTGGAAGAACTAGTGAAACAAATGGCTGCACAAAACTTAGAGTATCAACAGAGGAATGATGCTACCATCCAGAGTTTAAGAAACCAAATTGGGCAACTAGCTTCATCATTGAGCCAGTTACAATCTCAGAACTCTGACAAATTACCATCTTAACCAACTGCAAATCCAAGAAATGTGAGTGCAATTCAGTTAAGATCAGGTAAGAACCTTGAAGTACCCATACCCAAGGAACCTGAAAAACAAACAACTGAGCGTGAAACAGTTGAGAATGATGTACCCTCTTCAAGCACAAAAAAGTCTGAGATGCAACCACCCTAAATTCCACCTCATATCCCTCTTCATTTCCCACCAAAAGCAATTCCAAGCAAGAAGATAAAAAAAATGGACAAAGAAATTTTGGATACTTTCAGGAAAGTGGAAGTAAATATACCTCTTCTTGATGCAATCAAACAAATTCCCAAGTATGCCAAATTTCTTAAAGAACTGTGTACCCACAAGAGGAAACTCAAGGGTAATGAAAGGATAAGTATGGGAAGGAATGTATCTGCATTACTTGGTAAGGAAGTTCCAAATATCCCGGAGAAATGTAAAGATCCAGGTACGTTTTCTATACCCTGTATCATAGGCAATAACAAATTTGAAAATTGCATGTTAGATTTAGGAGCTTGAATAAATGTTATGCCTATGTCTGTTTTCAAATCTTTGTCTCTTGGAAATTTACAACCTACTGGTGTAGTAATTCAGCTAGCCAATAGAAGCACTGCTTACCCTGCTGGAGTTATAGAGGATGTTTTAGTTCAGGTAGAACAACTTGTTTTCCCTGCTGACTTTTTCGTACTTGATATGGAAGAAGGTATGCCTCAAATTCCTATTCCTATAATTTTGGGAAGACCATTTTTGAAAACAGCCTGAACCAAAATAGATGTTCATTCTGGAACTCTCTCTATGGAATTTGGTGACATGAGAGTTCAATTCAATATTCTTGATGCCATGAAATACCCAGCTGAAAATCATTCTGTTTTCCAAATTGACATTATTGATGAACTAGTTTTTGAACATTTTTCTAATGTTGATTTAGAATGCATAGATGATTCAAACAATTGTTTTGCATGCAATGATTCTAGAAGTTGTGATATTTGTGCTAAAATTGATAAATACATAATTTCTGATTCAGAGTCTTTAGATATACCTGTTAACCATAAGGAGCTGAATGCAGGATTTCAAGAAAACTCTAACAAAATTTTTGAAGTGCAAGTAGCGGAATTGAAATCTACTTTGTTAGTTCCATCTGTTTTGCAGGCACCTAAGTTAGAATTAAAGCCTCTACCTGAGAACCTCAAGTATGTATACTTAGGGGATGATGAACAGCTCCCGGTGATAATTTCCACTTCTCTTGATGAAAATCAAGAAGAAAAATTGTTGCAGGTATTGAAAAGACACAAGAAGGCTATAGGCTGGACATTGGCAGACATTCCTGGAATTAGCCCATCTATGTGCATGCATAGGATATTTCTGGAGGAAAATGCTAAAGCAGTGAGACAGCCTCAAAGGAGACTCAACCCTATAATCCTTGATGTGGTTAAGAAGGAGATTACCAAGAGTCTACAAGCAAGAATTATTTATCCTATCTCTGATAGCCGATGGGTAAGTCCGATTCAAGTGGTTCCTAAGAAACACAGGGATCACAATTGTGAAAAATGAGAAGGATGAATTGATCCCTACCAGAGTGCAAAATAGTTAGAGAGTCTGTATTGACTACAGGAGACTAAACCAAGCAACAAAGAAGGACTATTTCCCTTTACCCTTCATTGATCAAATGCTTGAGCGTCTTGCAGGTAAATCTCATTACTGTTTTCTTGATGGATTCTCTGGATATTTTCAGATTCATATTGCACCTGAGGATCAAGAAAAGACCATATTCACCTGTCCCTTTGGCACATTTACTTATAGGAGAATGCCATTTGGCCTATGCAATGCTCCTGGAACCTTTCAAAGATGCATGATAAGTATTTTTCATGATTTCATTGAAAATTGCATAGAGGTGTTTATGGATGATTTTACTGTTTATGGATCTTCATTTAATGCATGCCTTGATAGTTTGGATAAAGTTTTAAACAGATGTATTGAAACTAACCTTGTCTTGAACTATGAAAAATATCATTTTATGGTAAAACAAGGAATAGTTTTAGGGCATGTAATCTCTGAGAAAGGAATTGACGTATATCCTGCCAAGATAGAAGTTATATCACATTTGCCTTACCCCTCTTGTGTTTGAGAGGTTCATTCTTTTCTTGGCCATGCAGGTTTCTACAGAAGATTCATAAAGGATTTTAGCAAGAAGGCTAGACCACTATCCAGTCTGCTTCAAAAGGATGTGGTATTTGAGTTTGATAAAAAGTGTAAGGAGGCTTTTAATTGCCTGAAGCAAGCATTGACTACTACCCCAATAATTCAAGCACCTGTTTGGACAACCCCATTTGAGTTGATGTGTGATGCCTCTAATTATGCACTGGGAGCCGTCCTTGGTCAAAAGATTGACAAGCAGCCTAGGGTCATCTACTATGCATCTAAAACTTTAGATGCCGCCCAGGTAAATTACACCACTACTAAAAAAGAGCTCTTGGCCATTGTTTTTGCATTAGATAAGTTCAGATCTTACCTTCTCGGTTCTCGAGTAGTTGTCTTTACTGACCATGCAGCTCTGAAGTACTTTTTGAAGAAAGGTGAGTCCAAGCTAAGATTAATTCGTTGGATGCTTTTACTCCAAGAGTTTGACTTGGAAATTCGTGACAGAAGTGGAACACAAAACCTTGTGGCAGACCATTTAAGCAGAATTGAGAATGCTCCTGATTCGCCACCTATTTGGGACCATTTTCCCGATGAACGCCTCATGAGTATTTCTAACTCTTTTAATACACCTTGGTTTGCTAACATTGTAAGTTATCTTGTTGCTTCTGTTTTTCCACCATATGCATCCAGAAACCAAATTTTAAAATTAAAAAGTGATGCAAAATGTTATATATAGGATGACCTGTATTTGTGGAAGTTGTGTAATGATCAGGTGATTCGAAGATGCAATCCCAATCATGAGATAGAATCAGTTCTTCGATTATGCCATGCTTCACCAGTTGGTGGACATTTTGGTCCACAAAGAACAACAAGGAAGGTGTTGGACTCTGGTTTATACTGGCCCACCATTTTTAAGGATGCATGAAAAATTTGTAACACCTGTGAGAAATGCCAAAGAACTAGAAACGCTATCACATGGCGTCAACAAATACCTCAGCAACCTATGTTGTTTTGTGAAGTATTTGATGTTTGGAGCATTGATTTTATGGGTCTATTTCCTTCATCCTTTGGTTTTACTTACATTCTGTTAGCTGTAGATTATGTTTCTAAATGGGTGGAAGCTAAAGCCACCAGAACTAATGATGCTCGAGTTGTTGTGGATTTTGTTAGATCTCAAATTTTTTGCAGGTTTGGCATTCCGAGAGCAATCATTAGTGATCAAGGAACACACTTCTGCAACAGGACCATGCAAGCTATGCTCAGGAAGTATGAGGTTATTCACAGAGTTTCTACTCCATATCACCCCCAAACCAATGGACAAGCAGAAGTCTCTAATAGAAAAATCAAAAGAATCCTGGAGAAAATAGTACAGCCTAACAGAAAAGATTGGAGCAGGAAACAAGATGATGCTCTTTGGGCACATAGAACAGCTTTTAAGGCACCTATAGGAATGTCTCCCTATAGAATTATTTTTGGTAAAGCATGTCATCTTCCAGTGGAGATTGAGCATCGTGCTTATTGGGCTGTAAAAGCTTGCAACCTAGCACTTAATCAAGCAGGTGAAGAAAGAAAATTACAACTGAATGAGCTTGATGAGATTCGTTTGGCAGCTTATGAGAACTCGAAGTTCTATAAGGAGAAAACAAAGAAATTCCATGATAGCTCAATAGCTAGAAAGGATTTTATTGCTGGACAGAAAGTGCTATTGTTTAATTCCCAGTTGAAACTGATGGCCGAAAAATTGCGCTCTAAATGGGAAGGACCTTTCATTGTTACTAATGTATTTCCCCATGAAGCTGTTGAAATAAAAAGTGAAAACTCCAATAAAAGCTTCAAGGTTAATGGACAACGTCTGAAGCCATTTCATGAAAATCCTTCACTTGTTGATGTTACAATGGAATAACATACTTTGGGGGAACCACTTCTTGATCCCCCTTGAGGAAGTTTTTCTTACCCACCTCTTTACTTTTTCATTATGTTGTCTATTTTGTATGCTCTGTCTTACATTAAGGACAATGTATGATTTAAGTGTGGGGGTGGGATTATTCTTGTATGATATTTTTGTGTGTTTCTATTTTCGTGTGTGAAGTGTTTTTGTGTAAAAAAAAAGAAAAAATTAAAAAAATTAAATTAATTAAGGTTTTTGCGTGTGTTTTTGTTTAAAATGGCATGTTTTATTGGAATTTTAGGATATGCATGAGTAACAGGTAATTTCTTTCATGTTTGATATGAGCTTAATGATATCTTATAATTTGAACTCAAGCATTTTTGGTATGTTGAGAATGACATGATAATTGAGAGATGATCATATATGATAAAATTATTCCTTGTGAGATTTTTGAGCCTTAAAATTTGATGGAACACATTAAACCATCTTAATTCTTTCATGTATGATGTATTCCTAAATGCTTACATCTCAATCTTTGTCTTATTTCTTGATGATACTTGAAACTCATATACATGTATTTGAAAGGACGCAGGCATTTTGTTCAATTGAGCCACTAGCCATATAATCTTACCATAAATAAATCATCTTTTGTTAGCCCCTTTGAGCCTATTTAACCATTTCTTTGTTACAGCTCAAATAAGATATATACCTACTTAAAAAAGATGTTGAAGCTTTGGAATCAAGTTAAAAATAGGCAGTCAAATAAGTGTGGGAATGTGCTAAAAGGAGTCGCAACTCTTATTTTAAGTATTATGCAAATTGCACAAGAAAAATATAAAAAAAATGATATTGGTGATTGCAACCAAATATGATTAAAACAAATGGTTTACCTCATTATTTGCCTATTAAATTAATTGCTCCATCATTTTTTATGGCATATGAAACTAATTCCAAAATTTTACCACCTATTTTAACCTTGGCCACATTACAACCCTGGAAAGCCCTGTTAATTGATAAGTGTTTTACAACACTATTTTTCACTGTTTAAATTGTTTACATTTTCTGTTGTTACTGTATTATTTCCTCCGATTTTCATGATTTCCACTTTAAATTCACTATCATTGTCCAAGTATCATATTTTCCCAAATTTCATGATTTCTGTAATCATTTCACTGCTTCTGCTCAAGTGTTGTGTTTTGTTTGAATTAATTTAAAATGGAATAAAATAAAATAAAATATTTTTTTAGAATTGGAATAATTTAGTACTAAATATTTAGTACTTCAAAATTGTCAAAGAACTTAAATTCCATTTCTATTAAAATAATTTTATTTTAATATTCCATTTAAATTAATTCAAATTGTTTATTTCTCTAAATGCAAGGTTAATTCAATTAATCCATTTCCTCCTTCTTTTCTTGTTCACGTTGAAATATTTTTTAGAAGAGATCCATTTGCCAAATTTATTCAATTCTTCCACCATTGTCTCTTGTCCCATATGCTTGAATATTTTGAATGCAAAGATTTCCACTTTCCTAGAGCTAATTCACGTGAAAATGCTATGCCAAAGGGGTCCCATGATGCATTGTTTTAATGAACCAAAAGCAATCTCCCATTTCCAACTTTGTATTTACATTGGAAGCTCTCTACAAAGCAAGATTCCTTTGTCCATTATTCAAAAGCACCACACGGTCAACAACAACAACTCAAGCCTTTGTCCATTAGTCCACATGGTCACTTGTTTCTTTGTCCATTGTGCCAATTTTTTTTTATGCTGAAGTTTCCACTTTCTACAAGCTTTTAACGTGAAAGCTGAAGGAAATTGGCAAAGTGCTAAATTCTTTTTGATTACAAGGCCCACATGCTGAATTATTTCTTAAATAATTAAGCATTCATTCACCTAAAACTACAAGAAGCATTTAATGTGAAAAACAGCTGGAAATGGGACAACATTCAACATTATTTGGACAGCAGCATTAACGTAAAAATGATGGCTGATTGGAAATGGAAATTTAGCAAACAGACAGCATTTAACGTTTTGGGCTGCTGGAATTTTGGACAGTAAAACAACAAAAACAGCAAGTGAAATCTGACAGCAAATAGCAAGGAATTTTTGAACAGCAACAGCATGAAACAAACAGCAAGAAGACAACAATAAATGGGACACTAAATAGCAGAATAATGAAGGTAAATGGAGACAACATTTAACGTGAATGGGTCTCCATTTCTTGCTCCATATTGCCAAGGAAAAGTGAGGGGACAAGGTGGAAGAATAGGCTGGACAGATTGAAAGAAAATAAAAATAAAAATAAGCTAAAACCAGTATAAATATGGGACAGCAAATGCAGAGAGGAGTCAGTTTTTTTGGCAGTGAGAGTTTGGAGAAAGCAGGAGGGAATTTTGAGGCAGAGAATAGTGAGTCAGAAAATTAAACAAAAGAAAAATAGTGTGCGTGTAGTGTGGAATTTTATTTCTTTGTATTGTATTTTTATTTTGTGAAATAAGAATTGAGAGGACAGTGAAATTGAGCGGTTAAATTTGTATACGGTGGAGGGATCCGGAACAAAGATTTACAGTGGAAAATTTACTGGGCTTTTGGAGAAACCCGTAAGTTTTATTTACCATGAATTGTATGTTGTATTTCCTTTTCATTATATGTATGAATTTATACCGTATCATGTGTAACTAAATTTTTATCTTGGGAAAACGGGGGTATGATAATATTTTACGTTGATGTTATTTTGACTTAAAAGTAAATAAATTTCTGTTTTCCATTTAGTTCAAATTTTACTTAATGCTTTTAGTGATTCCTAACAAGAACCTAAATGGTAAAACTATGTACTTACAGGTATATTAGTAAGTTTAGGTAATTAATGAAATCGAGAGATTTATTTTTACGGGAAAGCTTTGAACTAAACCTAAGATTTTTGAGATGCTTTTTGTGACCTCGATAAAACCGTGAAAGTAATCAAAATTCTTTTGAGGAAGTAAAAATGGGATTTTCATAAAACGATAATGGGCCTTTCTTGGGATTAAGCAGCGCTTTCTGTAAGTTAGGTACATTAATAGGAATCCGAGAGGAAAATATTAATTGGCTTTTGGAAAATTCGCCTTGGAAAACTTAATTTGATATTTGTTTATAAAAAGTTGAAATTGTCAATGTAGAATAATATCTTAAACCCCCGGAATCCCAAGATACTCTCTACTCTGTTTTTCACCCATGGTAAATTTTTATTTTTACTGTAAGGTAAAAAAAATTTTACTGTTAATTTTTATTTTTTCACAAATACCAAAAATTGAAAATCAATTGTGTGGATAATTAAATTTTGATATGCCGGTACTTTGAACACAGTCCCTGTGGATACGATAATCTTTTATATTACGCGACATAACCCGTACGCTTGCGGGCCCTGTCATTAATCTATACATGCATTTGTGTTGATTGTGGAATTGAGAAACTTGTCAAATTTATGGGACTGTCTATTTTTCAGGAAATGTTTTGAGCGTATACACAAACCCAAAACACTTGAGAGTTGAGAGTATGTCTTGTGAGGTTCTGTCACTTATGATCTTCTTTTCAGTTTAATTTAATTCTCACATGCCTAAGTGTTTGGATGATTTTTATACATATCTTGATGCTCTGTATCTTGCATGATGAATAACTCTTGTTTCTCTGTATATTCCTAAAGATTTCATATTGAACATGCTAGTTTTGTATGTTTACTATTTTTCAACTTAATGTTTTCAATAAATTGTGATACTTGTTTTTATTCTGATTTTGCCCAGGAGTGCAAAAGAATAAGTGTGGGAGTATTTGATGATGCATGATTTATCCTTAATTCTTCACTTTAAATGTGTACAATTTTCCATCACTTATTGTGTAATATATTGCATTTTAACACATTTTCATCATATGAGCTTTATTTAATATTTGATTTTAAAATGAATTAAGGATTAATTTTTAATAAATGTTCTCTTGTTTACTTGGGTATTTTATTTTGCAGAAATTAATAAAATTAAGAAACAAGTACAAAGATAATCCAAGGGTTAACAACAAGAGAAAATGACCATCAAATGATAAAGAAACAAGAAGAACAAGCCCCGAAGTTTACAAGGTGAAAAAAGAGCAACAAAAACATGAAAATTGGCTATTAGTGCGCTATCTATTAGTGCGGTTGTAACAAGAACCGCACTAATAGGGTGTAAATCGATTCACACATAAAAATTGCTCCAAGAATCGATTCCCAAGCCCATGAATCGATTCCCAAGGCCATGAATCGATTCCCCACCTAAATGAATCGATTCCTAGCTGATTTCCATGCCATGAATCGATTCCCAAGCCCATGAATTGATTCCCAAGGCCATGAATCGATTCCCCCTTAGGAATTGATTCATATGCTGTTTTTTATGCAAAAATAAACTGAAGGAATCGATTCATCAATCAAATCATGCACTGAATCATTGGAAACAACAAATACGCAACTTGGAAACAGCTGGAAATCATCTACACCGAAAGTTTCCACTTGCAACGCGTTTTCCTTAGCTGGCTTCCTCCTTTCCATTGCCTATAAAAGGAGAAGAAACTGAAGCATTCGAACATAACTCACTTCACACTTCTCTCTTAGTTCCTTTTCCTTTCTTTCTTTTAAGCATCAGAGGAAGGCTTCTGGAGGAGTTCTTCCATTCCGGGTTCGGTCTTTCCTATTTTTAGTTTATTTTAATTATGGAGGGCTAAAACCCCTAGATTGATTTTCTTGGAAAATATTGTAATATAATTTTGAGGTTCTTGTTTTTAATATAGTATGCTTTTATTATTGTTTATTTCTTCATAATCTTACTCTACTTATTTAATTCCATTCTATTTAATTAAATTTGTATGCTTAATCGGTTTAATTATTCAAATGGAATAAAATAAGATTTTAAATTAAAAATGGATTAAAAAAAATATGCATGCTTAATGAATATTTTCATAATCACTTTTAATAATTATGGTTTGCTTAATTCCATAATTTGAGAATAGATTATGTATGTAGGCGATGTTCTTACATATGCTCAATAATTCCTAGATTTTACGATCTTGACTCCTTTTGCTTAATTAGGATGCTTGATTAAAATATTCATTTTTAAATGAAAGTAAAGGAATTATGAATTGAAAAAGACGCTTAGTTAATTAATTCAAATTGAGCTAAGAAATCAACAGTAATGAAAGTATACAAATTATCTTTAGTGAACCAAGGATAAATTTATTTACAATTGTAACATCCCAATTTTGATTTCAAGTAGGAAATTAATTGTTAACTAAAATCAACTTAACTTATGAAATAATGACAAATTAACTATGCTTAGTTGGTAAAAGGTGGTTGCTTATGATTGGCGAGTCGCGTGAGTGGGACTGCGATTCACGTTTTCCCACTCCGCTCTCCCTCTCTTCGCACGCATGTACATATATCCAGTATCACCGTGGATATTCATTTTTTTTCCTCACTGCTTCATCCTCTCTTTTCTTCCTTCTTCGTTCTTCGTCCTTTTTTCTTCTCCCCTGTCCTTGTTCTTCATTTCTGGAGACCCACAGCGACGGTGCTGCAGAAGGGTCAGAGTTCCCTCCGACTGGTGAAGGACGATCATTGAAGCAGATGAAGAACAACTCCCCATCCCCGAGCCGATTACAGAGTACGACTGTGCGAAGGGGACTGGACGAGGCAGAAAGGGCGTCAGACTAAACGTCGGAGAGCAGAAGAGCTTCCTGAGTCCCTTCAGAAGGTAGGGGGCGCTTGCATGTCAAATGCATGGTCGAAGGATGGCACCAGATAAACGTATTACCGTGCATGCATATGAATGTGTTTGTGATAATTGTGGGCAATGCATGATTGTGAATCCTTGACTGCCATGTGTGCGATTACAGAGTCCTGATTATGGTTATACACTTGCATACATGTATTCAGGGTCGTTGTGTTGAAGTCTGATAGTTGGTTATATATAAACACCTACGACGCATGTTTTCATTGTTGTTGATACCGAAAGAATATGTGTGCTGGATTGTTGACTGGTTCCTTGAGATATTGCATGCATTAACTGTGCGAGTGTTGTGTATGATGGTACGATGAATGACTGAACGTGGAAGATATGTGGGCTCGGGAGTGACGCTAATGGTTACTAGGAGTGAGTCGGATAGTTGAGGGTACTCGTAGTTGACGCATATAGGCTGTATGTACAGGGAATGGGATGACCCGTGGAAGGTCAGGAGTCCCAACAAAATGATCTCCAGGTGCAGACCCTTGGCTAGATCCTGTGAGAGCCCGTGGTAGCTGTAGGAGCTAGAGTTAAGTCTCGAGACGTCAATGGGAGGCCGGTACCACGCGGGAAGGGCTAAAGGATGAGAGGCCAGTAAGGGAACCCGTAACTGAAGATCATTGCTTAGTCGGATCCGCAGGCATGCTTGTAGATGAAATATTGGTTAGGATAGGACGAGTGGGATGGTTCGGAGTGATACGAGTGATTTCCGAGTGAGTTGATGCATACTTTGTATGGCGGGAAATGAATCTTTGTAATATGTATGTAATTGCGTGTCTTTAAAAGCATTATATTCTGCATGGTTGAAATCCAAATTGTATGCAACCCGAGTGAACGTGAGGGCAGGTATAGATGCTGATGCCGAGTCACTAACTGTCATTTTAAATGCATAAGCTCACCCCTACTTTGGTAACTTTTTCAGTGAATGTCTCTCGGGATGACGAATGGAGGAGGAGCTGAATGCCGAGTGTAATGCTTGTGCACTATGGGAAAATAGATGTTATGTATATACTGCTTATGTGTTTTGTTAAGCCTTGGTCGACTCATGTTTTAGCCTTAGTCCCTTTTATTAGAACCTGAACCCTCTGGGGTAGAAGACATGATTTTGTACCTGTAATTATTTATACCTACTATGTTACGTGAAATCCTATACTGTGCAGGAGGATCTGAGTAATCTATGTACGCGTACTTGTTGTGTGTGAGAAGTCAGTATAACTATAAGTCGAAATGGAGCCGAGTGTGATGTGGGAAGAGAGTTAGTGATTCCCTCAGAGTGAAGAGAAGTCTAAGTAATCCTGAGGGAATAAGACAGTGTGATACCGAGTGAGAATGAGTGAATAAGACAATGCGGAACACCGAGTGAGGATTGATCTAGATATTTTCTGAGTGATAGCTATTAGGATTTTCCGAGTGCGGAGCAATTCACCATTTCCGAGTGAGAATCCACCGAGTGAAGGTTTCCTGACAGAAAGGTGACACCTAAGGCTCTAAGTGGACCCCCTGTTAGGAAACTATTAGTAGCAAGGGAATCTGAGTGAGTCATGACTTAGTAAGAATAACTAGAAGAGGAAAGGTTATGGTTACCGAGTGAAAAGAATGAGCGAAATATCCGAGTGGTAAAAAGGAAGTGAAAGTTATCCCGAGTGAGAAGTCTTTATAGATTCCGAGTGAGTGGCGATGGGAATCATTTCTGAGTTGTCATGCATGTGTTCCGATTGAATGAAGTCGTGGAATGTGCTATGTTTTCTGAATGAGGCTGGTATGTATAAGGGCCGATCCGAGTGAATAGAGAGTGGACCCTTCCGAGTAGACCAGGCGCTGAAATCCGAGTGCGGGAATGCCGAGTGGAGTGAGCGAGTGCCGAGTGTAGTTCTCGCTGTAGCAAGTGCGCGTGGTTGTGTGATCCACCCGAGCATTTTCCTTCTTCCGCTGGCAACCTCCTTGAGTCGGTTTAATTCCTCTTGCCTTCTTTTCCTTATTTCTTTTGTGCCCGATTGTTCTGGTTTAATTATGAAAAAAGAAAAAAATTTCCTCTATTTTGTTAATTATTTATTTATTAAATTAGGGTGTTTCATTTTGGTATCAGAGCATACCGAAAGGTCCAAGGCCAAGGTATGCTTACCGAGTGTAAGCGGTTGTGTGCATTTTGACCGAGTGGTCATCATTATCATGATATTTGTTGAACCTGATTGATATTGTAATATTGATTTGTGGATAGGAGGTCGTTTTCTTCCTGGTCTAACTGATTGTATAACATATAGAAATGGTATAATGTGCTAAAGTTACTGAATGTTGGGCTGAGATCTGATCGGTAGTGAGTAACTTCGTAAACTTATCCTTGGAAGGGGTTTGAATTTCAGGATAAGTCATGGCAAATCGTCAGAGTATGGAAGCCATAGCCATGGCATTCCAACGCTTTACAGACGTGTTTGAGAGGTAGGGCCAGCCCCGAGCTGAAGATGGCCAAGTGTTGGATCGCTTCCTGAAGAGGAAGCCGAGTGAGTTTCAGGGAGGACGTAACCCCGAGGCAGCTTACAAATAGACTCAAGAGTTAGAAAGGATTTTTGGGAGTCTTCATTGCATCGAGGCCCAGAAGGTGGAGTGCGCGGTGTACATGCTGAGGGACAAAGCAGAGAACTGGTGGAAGATAGCCAGACACCGACTGACCGACGATGATACCCAGCTGACCTGGGAAAATTTCAAGACATGCTTCTTAGAGAAGTACTTCCCCGACACAGTAAGGAGTCGGAAGGAATTAGAGTTTATGGAGTTGAAACAGGGTTCCATGTCTGTAGAAGAATATGCAGCCAAATTTGAAGAGTTGTGTCTGTTTTATCCACCCTTCCAACAACCCGGGACCGAGAGCTCCAAATGCCTCAAATTCGAGAATGGACTGCGATCGGACATTAAGAGAGCTTACAGATACCAAGAAATTAGAAGTTTCTCAGTACTGGTGAATAAATGTAGGATTTTCGAGGAAGATGACAAAGCCCATTCGGGCCAGAGCAGTAGGGCAGAACCCTCCTTGAGGCCTCAGCAGTCACGCTTCAAGAGATCAGGTAACGTTGGGAAAAGTGGACCCTCCGCTAGATATAAAGGTCGGAACAGTCAAGGGGGGCAGACTGGTGGACGTCCAAGATTTGGCAAGTGTTTTAAATGTGGTGGTGACCACTTTGCTCAGAATTGTGATGGTAGGGGGAGTGTCGTACGTTTTCATTGCAATGAGAAGGGGCATATCCGTCCCGACTGCCCTCAATTACGCCAAGCAGACACCCCTGTGCGTCGTGGAGGCTTCCGAGGGAGAGGCCGTGGGAATGGTGGCCAACGATCGGAGGACAGAGATAATAGAGCCAGAGGGAATATGATGTTCGCTCCAAACAACCGAAAGAGAAATACCGACCAACCAGCCGTTGGGAGGGTATACGCCATCAACGCGGAGGAGGCTGCATAAGCGAATGACCTAATGCAAAGTAAGTGTTTACTCGGTAGATACACACTTAATGTAGTTTTTGATTCGGGAGCCACCCATTCTTTTATAGCTGATGAGTGTGTAAGGCGTTTAAAGTTGCCAACTGTGTACATGGATCGGACTTTGGAAGTAGCCAATCTGACTGGCACTAAGGTGTTGACGTCATCGATGTGTAAAGACGTAACGTTTGTATTGGACGATCGGAGTTTCAACTTCGATCTGGTGTGCGTACCTCTGAAGGACCTTGATATCGTGCTAGGCATAGATTGGCTTTCAGCCAACAAGGTGTTAGTGGACTGTAGAAACCGAAGGATAATCTTCCCGAGGCAGAACAATGAGGACTGCACGACACAAGGTATAGCTCAACTGTTTATAATGCTTTGCTTAACAGAGGGTGAGAGTAGAGCCCGAGTGAACGATATTCCGACTGTCTGTGAATTTCCAGAGGTGTTTCCGGAGGATGTGCCGGGTGTCCCTCCAAGTAGAGAAGTTGAATTCTCTATAGACCTGATCCCTGGAGCCGAGCCAGTCTCCAGTGCACCTTATAGAATGTCCCCAACAGAATTGGCCGAGTTGAAGAAGCAGGTGGATGAGCTACTCGGAAAACAATTCATTAGGCCGAGTGTGTCGCCATGGGGCGCACCTGTGCTACTTGTTAAGAAGAAGGATGGCAGCATGAGACTATGCATAGATTACCGACAGCTAAACAAACTCACAATTAAGAACCGATACCCGTTGCCCAGGATCGACGATCTGATTGACCAATTGCGTGGTGCTTCAGTCTTCTCAAAGATCGATTTACGGTCGGGATACCACCAAATCCGGGTGAAGGACTCGGATATTCCCAAGACTGCCTTTAGGACTCGGTATGGCCACTACGAGTATGTAGTGATGCCATTCGGTGTGATAAATGCACCTGCTATATTCATGAATTACATGAACAACATATTCCATCCGTACTTAGACCGATTCTTAGTAGTTTTTATCAATGATATCTTGGTCTACTCCAAGACCTCTGATGAGCATGAAGAACACCTCCGAGCGGTACTCCAAGTGCTAAAGGAGAAGCAGCTGTTTGCAAAGTTTTCAAAGTACAATTTCTGGATGGACAAGATCTACTTTCTCGGGCATGTGATTTCCAAAGAGGGTGTCTCGGTAGACCCTTCGAAGGTGGCAGCTATAATGGCATGGGAGAGACCCGAGTCGGTCTCGGAGATAAGGAGCTTTATGGGCCTGGCTGGTTATTATAGGCGGTTTATTGAAGGTTTTTCTAAGCTAGCCTCGCCACTGACTAAACTGACCCGGAAAAACGTTTCCTTTGTGTGGAGTCCCGAGTGCGAGAGCAGTTTCCGAGAGCTAAAAGACAAGTTGATGACCGCCCCAGTATTGGCATTGCCTAATTTGCAAGAGAGCTTCGTGGTTTATTGTGATGCGTCGGGACTCGAATTGGGATGCGTGCTGATGCAGAAAGACCGAGTGATAGCTTATGCCTCTCGGCAATTGAGGCCTCACGAACAGCATTACCCGACTCACGACCTGGAATTAGCAGCTGTGGTCTTCGCGTTGAAAATATGGAGGCATTACTTGTACGGTTCTAAATTTGAAGTTTACAACGACCACAAGAGCCTCAAGTACTTATTCGACCAGAAGGAGCTGAACATGAGGCAGAGGAGATGGATGGAATTTTTAAAGGATTATGACTTCGAGCTGAAGTACCATCCGGGTAAGGCAAACATTGTGGCCGACGCGTTGAGTCGGAAATCCCTCCATATGGTAGTGATGATGGTGAAGGAGGTGGAGTTGTTGGAACAGTTCCGAGACATGAACTTGCATGTTGACATCCCCTCCTCTCGGAAAATGACGATCGGTACGTTAAGGATTGCCAATGAATTTCTGAAATCCGTGTATGAATAGCAGCAGTCCGATTCCTACTTGGCTGAGATGAAGGAGACTCAGGCCAAAGGAAAAAACTTGTCCTTGATCGAGGGATCGGATGGGATCTTCCGAGTGAGGAACAGAATATACGTGCCAGGTGGAGGAGAATTAAGAAGATTGGTACTCGATGAAGCCCACAAAAGCCTACTAAGTATCCACCCGGGTACCACGAAGATGTACCAGGATCTAAGGACACGATTCTAGTGGCCCGGATTAAAGAGGAATGTGGCAGAATATGTAGCTCGGTGTATCACCTGTCAAAAATCAAAAGTCGAGCACCAGAAGCCGTATGGTGCATTGCAACCCCTGGAGATTCCTGTGTGGAAATGGGACTCAATTGCCATGGACTTTATCATGGGATTGCCAAAGAACCGAGCGGGCCATGATGCGATTTGGGTCATTATTGACCGACTGACGAAGAGTGCACACTTCCTACCTGTGAACATGAAGTACCCGTTGCATAAGTTAGCTCAGATTTACATTCACGAAATTGTCTGACTGCATGGTATACCGACTTCTATCGTATCGGATAGGGATCCTAGATTCACGTCCCGATTTTGGACCAGCCTGCACCAGGAATTGGGTACGAAACTTTGGCTAAGTTCTGCCTACCACCCCCAATCGGATGGACAATCCGAGCGAACGATCCAGAGCTTGGAGGACTTGCTAAGGGCGTGTGTGCTGGAGCACGGTGGAGATTGGGAGCAGTACCTTCCCCTGATCGAGTTTACATACAACAATAGCCACCACAACAGTATCGGTATGGCACCCTACGAAGCATTATATGGTCGAAGATGCCGAACCCCACTCTACTGGTCGAAAACGGGTGAGAGTCTGCTATTGGGACCGGAAATTGTGAAGCAAACCTCAGAACAGATCCGAGTGATAAGGGAAAGGATGAAGGCATCTCAGTATAGGCAGAAGAGCTACCATGACAAACGAACCAAACCAATAGAGTTTTCAGTTAGAGACAGGGTGTTTCTGAAGACTTCACCGAGTAAAGGAGTCGGGCGAGCCTTGAAAGGTGGGAAATTGAGCCCCCGATACGTTGGGCCTTATGAGGTGTTGGAACGAGTCGGCTCCATGGCATACCGAATAGCATTACCGACTCACTTATCCCGATTGCATAACGTGTTTCATGTGTCCCAACTAAAGAAGCACCTACCCGATTCTGCTCACACAATGCCTGATGATGAAGTGGAAATCAAGGAAGACCTGACCACCGTGACTGTACCGACTAGAATCGTGGACCGATCGGTAAAGCGTTTGAGGAGCAAGGATGTACAACTAGTTCAAGTAGAATGGCAACAAAATGGGTATACCTCTTATACCTGGGAACGTGAGGATGCCATGAGGCAGCAGTATCCCGAGTTGCTTAACCAAGGTGAGTTACCGACTGAATTTCGAGGGCGAAATTCTTTTGAAAGGGGGAGAACTATAACATCCTAATTTTGATTTCAAGTAGGAAATTAATTGTTAACTAAAATCAACTTAACTTATGAAATAATGACAAATTAACTATGCTTAGTTGGTAAAAGGTGGCTGCTTATGATTGGCGAGTCGCGTGAGTGGGACTGCGATTCACGTTTTCCCACTCCGCTCTCCCTCTCTTCGCACGCATGTACATATATCCAGTATCACCGTGGATATTCATTTTTTTTCCTCACTGCTTCATCCTCTCTTTTCTTCCTTCTTCGTTCTTGGTCCTCTTTTCTTCTCCCCTGTCCTTGTTCTTCATTTCTGGAGACCCACGGGGACGGTGCTGTAGAAGGGTCAGAGTTCCCTCCGACTGGTGAAGGACGATCATTGAAGCAGAGGAAGAACAACTCCCCATCCCCGAGCCGATTGCAGAGTACGACTGTGTGAAGGGGACTGGACGAGGCAGAAAGGGCGTCAGACCAAACGTCGAAGAGCGGAAGAGCTTCCCGAGTCCCTTCAGAAGGTAGGGGGCGCTTGCATGTCAAATGCATGGTCGAAGGACGGCACCGGATAAACGTATTACCGTGCATGCATATGAATGTGTTTGTGATAATTGTGGGCAATGCATGATTGTGAATCCTTGACTGCCATGTGTGTGATTGCAGAGTCCTGATTATGGTTATACACTTGCATGCATGTATTCAGGGTCGTTGTGTTGAAGTCTGATAGTTGGTTATATATAAACGCCTGCGACGCATGTTTTCATTGTTGTTGATACCGAAAGAATATGTGTGCTGGATTGTTGACTGGTTCCTTGAGATATTGCATGCATTAACTGTGCGAGTGTTGTGTATGATGGTATGATGAATGATTGAACGTGGAAGATATGTGGGCTCGGGAGTAACGCTAATGGTTACTAGGAGTGAGTCGGATAGTTGAGGGTACTCGTAGTTGACGCATATAGGCTGTATGTACAGGGAATGGGATGACCCGTGGAAGGTCAGGAGTCCCAACAAAATGATCTCTAGGTGCAGACCCTTGGCTAGATCCTGTGAGAGCCCGTGGTAGCCGTAGGAGCTAGAGTTAAGTCTCGAGACGTCAATGGGAGGCCGGTACCACGCGGGAAGGGCTAAAGGACGAGAGGCCAGTAAGGGAACTCATAACTGAAGATCATTGCTTAGTCGGATCCGCAGGCATGCTTATAGATGAAATATTGGTTAGGATAGGACGAGTGGGATGGTTCGGAGTGATACGAGTGATTTCTGAGTGAGTTGATGCATACTTCGTAAGGCGGGAAATGAATCTTTGTAATATGTATGTAATTACGTGTCTTTAAAAGCATTATATTCTGCATGGTTGAAATCCAAATTGTATGCAACCCGAGTGAACGTGAGGGCAGGTATAGATGCTGATGCCAAGTCACTAACTGTCATTTTAAATGCATAAGCTCACCCCTACTGTGGTAAATTTTTCAGTGAATGTCTCTCGGGATGACGAATGGAGGAGGAGCTGAATGCCGAGTGTAATGCTTGTGCGCTATGGGAAAATAGATGTTATGTATATACTGCTTATGTGTTTTGTTAAGCCTTGGCTGGCTCATGTTTTAGCCTTAGTCCCTTTTATTAGAACCTGAACCCTCTGGGGTAGAAGACATGATTTTGTGCCTGTAATTATTTATACCTACTATGTTGCGTGAAATCCTATACTGTGCAGGAGGATCTGAGTAATCTATGTATGTGTACTTGTTGTGTGTGAGAAGTCAGTATAACTATAAGTCAAAATGGAGCCGAGTGTGATGTGGGAAGAGAGTTAGTGATTCCCTCCGAGTGAAGAGAAGTCTAAGTAATCCCGAGCGAATAAGACAGTGTGATACCGAGCGAGAATGAGTGAATAAGACAGCGCGGAACACCGAGTGAGGATTGATCTAGATATTTTCCGAGTGATAGCTATTAGGATTTTCCGAGTGCGGAGCAATTCACCATTTCCGAGTGAGAATCCACCGAGTGAAGGTCCCCCGACAGAAAGGCGACACCTAAGGCTCTAAGTGGACCCCCTGGTAGGAAACTATTAGTAGCAAGGGAATCTGAGTGAGTCATGACTTAGTAAGAATAACTAGAGAAGGAAAGGTTATGGTTACCGAGTGAAAAGAATGAGCGAAATATCCTAGTGGTAAAAAGGAAGTGAAAGTTATCCCGAGTGAGAAGTCTTTATAGATTCCGAGTGAGTGGCGATGGGAATCATTTCTGAGTTGTCATACATGTGTTCCGATTGAATGAATTCGTGGAATGTGCTATGTTTTCTGAATGAGGCTGGTATGTATAAGGGCCAATCCGAGTGAATAGAGAGTGGACCCTTCCGAGTGGACCAGGCGCTGAAATCCGAGTGCGGGAATGCCGAGTGGAGTGAGCGAGTGCCGAGTGTAGTTGTCGCTGTAGCGAGTGCGCGTGGTTGTGTGATCCGTCCGAGCGTTTTCCTTCTTCCGCTGGCAACCTCCTTGAGTCGGTTTAATTCCTCTTACCTTCTTTTCCATATTTCTTTTGTGCCCGATTGTTCTGGTTTAATTGTGAAAAAAAAATTTCCTCTGTTTTATTAATTATTTATTTATTAAATTAGGGTGTTTCAACAATACTCCAAGAAAATCAATCGCTTGTTATTTATTGTTTTAAATCCTATATTTACTTTGTTTTAATTTTAATTGTCACAACAAAATCAATCAAAACCCCCCAAATGTATGTGTATGTTTGTTAAATTTCTGTTTGTAAAAATTAATTTTAAACTTGATTTTTTTCCTAAATTTCTGTGTTGATCCTTGAGAGAACGATCTAGGTTGACACCCTAGTTCTATATTAATTAATTTTGATGTACTAATTTGACGGTAAACGACACGTCAGCCGGCATGAGGAACCTGCTGATTCTTTATATGAATTGCCACCTCCCTGATGGCCAAAGTGTGGGGCCTTCTCCAGCTACTCCCGGTCCCGAAGACGTTGCAGAAGAGGCGAAAGGAGGTGACACCGGAGGTAATAAGACTTCGAAGGATAAGATCGAAGAAGAAAGCAAGACTCCTAAGGATGGTCATACAAAGAAGCTCATGATGATGCTCCGCCCTCTTGACCTCAATTTCCTACTTTTTAATTCATGAAGCTGTGTCCCGGGATCAGCTCTGGTGTTAAGCTTTTAAATATACATGCAGAATCCCTGTAATCTCCCCACTTCCGTTACTGAAACTCCTATTTTTCCTTACATTCCCTTCGATATATATTGCTCGTATTTCAATACAACACTTTATTTTTTTTGTAAGAGGCTTTTTAACCTTTACTCTGTGATAATCGTAAATTGCTTTTTGAACTTAGACTTAGAGCAGATGGATATACCGTCAAAAAATGTCTATCATTAAACACGTATCGCTTTGTATTGGTGTTGGTAGTTGGCATACTTAACATCTTTCTCGTGGGGTTGTGACGTCAGTTCCAGAAATGAATGACTGAGACTATTTGCCTAGAGGTTTGGTCTTTGTACCGAATTACGGAATGGGTAATTAGGATGATCTTTAATGGGGTTCAGTATGGCCTTAAAGAAAAAAGCTCAATCCTACACCCGTCGAACCGCTCTAGGAGCTCCACCGTCAATTACAGAATAGGTGATTGAGATCATCCGTTCTGAGGGTGAGTTTTCATTGGGGTTCGGTATACCTTGAAGAAGGTCTAATCCTACAACCCAAGTCTTCAATGAGGTTTGGTATGGCCTTAAAGAAGGTCCAATCCTACCACCCATTTAATCGCTCTAGGAGGTACATCGTCAATTACAGAATAGGTAATTTAGATCATCCATCCTGGGGGTTGTTTTGCACACCATGCGTAAAGCTAAAAATCACCAACATAGAAAAGAAGTGAAAATATCATTGTTATTGACAAATTTTCTTATTAAATTGAATGTGTATAAATAAAGCGCAGTTGGGGTCATGCCTCGTTAAAACCTTCTTGAGAAAACCCAATGGGAAAAAACTCAAGTTAGGAAAAAGAGTATATTCCATCTTACCAACTAGCTGTAATAAATGCGTAAATTCTGAGTATTCCACTTATTATGGATAGGTGTGCCATCGAGGTTCTCTAGGCGGTAGAAGCATTTTCTAGTCACCTCGGATACTCTGTAAGGGCCTTTCCATGTCGGAGCCAGCTTGCCCTGATGTGTGAACTTGTTTCCCACACTGGCCTTCCTTAACACAGGATCTCCCATGTTGAATGCTCTGTGCTGGATGCGCTTATTGTACCTGAGGGTTGCCTTTGCTTTGATAGCCTGGTCCCTGATGAAGGCTTCTTCTCTGAGTTCTTGGAGAACATCTAACTCTGATGCCAGATTAGCATTTTTATTTTCTTCAGAGAAATATTTCACCCTTGTTGATGTAGTCTGTAGTTCCACCGGTATCATTGCCTTGACGCCATAAGTAAGGCGGTATAGAGACTCGTTGGTTGAGGAATGGGGTGTGGTGTGATACGCCCATAAGACATGGCACAACTGGTCCATCCAGCTGCCCTTAGCTTCACCCAAGCTCTTTTTAAGCCCTTTCAACACCTCTCTATTGGCCACCTCAGCTTGACCATTCGTCTGCGGATGTTCGATAGATGAGAAAATTTGGACTATCCACAGTCCTTCGAGAAGCTCTATGAACTTTCTATCAGTAAATTGGGTGCCGTTGTCAGTCACGATCCATGCTGGCACTCCGAACCATGCTATGATATTCTCATAAACAAAATGACGTGTTCGGGCTGATGTGATATACATAATAGGCTCAGCCTCTATCCACTTCGTAAAGTAATCTACCCCAACAATGAGGTACTTGATGCCCCCAGGCACTGTTGGGGATGGGCCTAGGATGTCCAGACCCTATTAATGAAAAGGCCATGGCACAGCAGATGTAAAGAGTTCCTCAGCTGGCGTATGATAATGGTTGGAAAACTTCTAGCATGGATCACACTTCTTGACAAATTCCATGGAATCCTTCTTCATTGTGGGCCACCAGTAGCCTGCTCTGAGAATTTTCCTCATCAAGCTTCTACCACCAGCATGGTGTCCATATTGCCCTTTGTGCACCTCTTCCATAACACCATGTACCTCCTTTTCGTTCAAGCAACGGAAGTAAGGTACGGAAAATCCTCTTCAAATGAGCATACCGTCCACCATCGTAAAATAAGGCAACTCTCTTTTTTAATTTTCTCCTCTCCAGCTCATTGGTGGGTAATTGTACATTGATGAAGTATCGCATATAAGGGACTACCCATGAATTCTTGTTGAACGCATGATACAAAATCCCGTTCAGCAATAGGGTTAAGGGAATGCTGAGTGATGTTAACGTGCTTTGCACCACGGTAGTAGTGCTTCTGGGCTTCTTTGTACTTATAAGTCTTGAGAGGATATCTGCTCTGGTGTTCTCCTCTCTAGGCACGTGCTTGAACCTTAACATTGAGAACCTTCCCTTCAGCTCGTTCACACAATTCAAATACAACTGGAGCCGGGGCTCGTGGACTTGATACTCATCCTAAATCTAGGAAATTACTAGCTGTGAATCGCTACAGAGGGTCATTTCAGAGGCTCTGATGTCGATTGCTGCTCTAAACCTCATATTCAGCTTAATTATTGGAGGTTTTGAAATTGAATTGCAGAGAGATCCCTAAATGCACCCCATCATCACTTTCAACCACTACGCCTGCACCACATCCCTTGCTATTAGATGAGCCATCCACATAAATTGTCCAATGGGCACAAGGAATAGCTAGACCTGCCCCAGTCATCTCTACAACAAAATCTGCCAGCACCTGGGCTTTCATGGCTCCTCGAGGCTCGTAAGACACATCAAACTTAGACAGTTTGATGGACCATTTAATCATTCTCCCTGTAGGGTCTGGTTTTCTCAACACAAAACGAAGCGGAAGATCCGACCTCACCACAACGGGGTATGCTCATGAAATAGACCGGCCTCTATCCCTCCAGGGTCTCCTTAATCAGTGCTACCCCCAAGTCTTCATCAGAAATTGCTAAGTGGATAATTAGCGTCTCTCTGGGGTCAAGTTTTAAAAAAATAGAAGGTCTGGACAGGACCTTCTTCAGCTCCTGAAACGCTTGCTCCTGCACCTGCCCCCACTCAAACTTCTTAGACTTTTTAAGGATCTTGTACAATGGGAGTGACCTGTACGCCATCTTGGGCATGAATTATGCCAGAGCTGCCACTTTCCCATTTAGGGATTGGACTTTCCTTAAATTTTTGGCACTCTGTAGGTCTTGAATTGCCTGACACTTGCTCAGATTAGCCTTAATGCCTTGCTGAGTCAACATGAAACCCAGAAACTTCCCAGCAGGGATAGTGAACATGCATTTTATTGGGTTCAGCCTCATGTTGTATTGCCCTAGGCGCGTGAAGACTTGGCACAAATCATCATTATGATCACCCTCAGCCGGGGTCTTGGCAATTATATCATCAATGTACACCTCTACCAACTTGGTGTGCATGCCTTCAAAAACTTTACTTATCATGTGTTGGTATGTGGCCCCAGTGTTCTTTAGACCGAACAACATAACAGTGTAACATAACACACCGCGGTTGTTGAATTGTAGAGAGATCTCTAAATGCACCCTATCATCACTTTCAACCGCTACACTTGCACCACATCCCTTGCTATTAAATGAGCCATGCACATAAACTGTCCCATGGGCATGAGGCACGGCTGGATATGCCCCAGTCATCTCTACGAAGAAATTTTCCAACACCTAGGCTTTAATGGCTCCTCGAGGTTCGTAAGACACATCAAACTTAAATAGTTTGATGGACCATTTAATCATTATCCCTGCGAGGTCCAGCTTGCTCAACACAGAACGAAGCGGAAGATCCATCGTCACCACAATGGGGTATGCATGGAAATACGACCTTAGACGACGAGAGGCCCAAACGACAGCCAGAGCAGCTTTCTCAATCTTCTGATACTGGCTCTCAGCTCCTTCTAGTGTTTTGCTCGTGAGATAGACCGGCCTCTATCCCTCCGAGGTCTCCTTAATCAATGCTACCCTAAAGGCTTCATCAGAAATTGCTAAGTAGAGAATAAGTGTCTCTTCGGGGTCAGGTTTTACCAAAATAAGAGGTCTAGACAGGACCTCCTTCAGCTCCTAAAATGCTTGCTCCTGTTCCTGCTCCCACTCAAACTTCTTAGACTTTTTAAGGATCTTGTACAATAGGAGTGACTGTGTGCCATCTTGGGCATGAATCGTGCAAGAGCTACCATTTTCCAGTTTAGGGATTGGACTTCCCTCAAATTTTTAGGACTCTGCGGGTCTTGAATTGTCTGGAACTTGCCTGGATTAGTCTCAATGCCTCACCGAGTCAATATATAACCCAGAAACTTCCCAGCAAGGACAGTGAACGTGCATTTCATTAGGTTCAGCCTCATGTTGTATTGCCTCAGGTGAGTGAAGACTTGGTGCAAATCATCAATATAATCACCTCAGCCGGGGTCTTGACAATTATATCATCCATGTACACCTCTACCAACTTGGTGTGCATGCCTTCAAAAACTTTATTTATCTTATGTTGGTATGTGGCCCCAGTGTTCTTTAGACCAAAGGGCATAATGGTGTAATAGAACACAGCGCAGTCATTGAATCATAGAGAGATCTCTAAATGCACCCTATCATCACTTTCAACCGCTATGCCTGCACCACATCCCTTGCTATTAGATAAGCCATCCACAAAAACTATCCAATGGGCACGAGGCAGAGCTGGATCTACCCTAGTCATCTCTACAACGAAATCTACCAACACCTGGTCTTTAATGGCTCCTCGAGGCTCGTAAGACACATCAAACTTAGACAGTTTAATGGACTATTTAATCATTCTCCCTTTGAGGTCCGGCTTGCTAAACACAGAACGAAGCGAAGGATCCATCCTCACCACAATGGGATGTGCATGGAAATACGACCTTAGACGATGAGAGGCCCAAATGAGAGCCAGAGCGACTTTCTCAATCTTTTGATACCGACCCTCTACTCCTTGCAGTGCTTTGCTCATGAAATATACCGACCTCTGTCCCTCGGGGTCTCCTTAATTAGCACTACCCCCAAGGCTTCATCATAAATTGCTAAGTAGAGAATAAGCGTCTCTCCGGGATCAGGTTTTACCAAAATAGGAGGTCTAGATAGGACCTGTTTCAGCTCGTGAAAGGCTTGCTCCTGCTCCTGCCCCCACTCAAACTTCTTATACTTTTTAAGGATCTTGTAATATTAGAGTACCTTATGCACCATCTTGGCATGAATCCTGCCAGAGCTGCCACCTTCCCTTTTAGGGATTAGACTTCCCTTGACTTTTTGGGACTCTGCAGGTCTTGAATTGCCTGGCACTTGCCCGGATTAGCCACAATTCCTCGATGAGTCAACATGAAACGCAGAAACTTACCAACAGGGATAGCGAACATGTATTTCATTGGGTTCAACCTCATGTTGTATTGCCTCAGGCACATGAAGACTTGGCGTAAATCATCAATATGATCAGCCCAACCGGGGTCTTGGCAATTATATCATCAATGTACACCTCTACTAACTTGGTGTGCATGCCTTTAAAAACTTTATTCATTATGCGCTGGTATGTGGCCCCAATGTTCTTCAGACCGAAGGGCATAACGGTGTAACAGAACACACCATGGTCGTTGAATCATAGAGAGATCTCTAAATGCACCATATCATCACTTTTAATCGCTACGCCTGCACCATATCCCTTACTATTAGATGAGCCATCCACATAAACTGTCCAATGGGCACAAGGCAGAGCTAGATCTGCCCCAGTCATCTCTACAGCAAAATTTACCAGCACTTGGGCTTTATTGACTCCTCGAGACTCGTAAGACACATCAAACTTAGACAGTTTAATGGACCATTTAATCATTTTCCCTACGAGGTCCGACTTCCTCAACACAGAACGAAGTGAAAGATCAGTCCTCACCACAACGGGGTGTGCATGGAAATACAACCTTAGACAACGAAAGGCCAAAAATATAGCCAGAATGGCTTTCTCAATCTTCTAATACCGGCCCTCAGCTCTTTGTAGTGTTTTGTTCATAAAATAGACCGACCTCTGTCCCTCCGGGGTCTCCCTAATTAGCACTACCCCAAGGCTTCATCAGAAATTGCTAAGTAGAGAATAAGCGTCTCTTCGGGATCAGGTTTTACAAAAATAGGAGGTCTAGACAGGACCTCTTTTAGCTCCTGAAAGGCTTGCTCCTGCTCCTACCCCCACTCAAACTTCTTATACTTTTTAAGGATCTTGTACAATGGGAGCAACTTGTGCGCCATCTTGGCATGAATCATGCCAGAGCTGCCACCTTCCCTTAACTTTTTGGGACTCTGCAGGTCTTGAATTGCCTGGCACTTGCCCGGATTAGCCTCAATGCCTCGATGAGTCAACATGAAACCCAGAAACTTACCAGTAGGGACACCGAACGTGTATTTCATTGGGTTTAGCCTCATGTTGTATTGCCTCAGGCGTATGAAGACTTGGCGCAAATCATTAATATGATCAGCCCAACTGGGGTCTTGGCAATTATATCATCAATGTACACCTCTACCAACTTGGTGTGCATGACTTTAAAAACTTTATTCATCATGCGCTGGTATGTAGCCCCAATGTTCTTCAGACCGAAGGGCATAACGGTGTAACAGAACACACCGCGGTTGTTGAATCGTAGAGAGATCTCTAAATGCACCATATCATCATTTTCAATCACTACACCTGCACTATATCCCTTACTATTAGATGAGCCATCCACATAAACTGTCCAATGGGCACAAGGCAGAGCTAAATCTGCCCCAGTCATCTCTACAGCGAAATCTGCCAGCACCTGGGCTTTATTGGCTCCTTGAGGCTCGTAAGATACATCAAACTCAGACAGTTTGATGGACCATTTAATCATTCTCCCTGCGAGGTCCGGCTTCCTCAACACAGAACGAAGCGGAAGATCAGTCCTCACTATAATGGGGTGTGCATAGAAATACAACCTTAGATAACGAAAGGCCGAAAAGATAGCCAAAACGACTTTCTCAATCTTCTGATACCGGCCCTCAGCTCCTTATAGTGTTTTGTTCGTAAAATAGACCGACCTCTGTCCATCGGGGGTCTCCCTAATCAGCGCTTCCCCTAAGGCTTCATTAAAAATTACTAAGTAGAGAATGAACGTCTCTCCGAGGTCAGGTTTTACTAAAATAGAAGGTCTGGACAGGACCTTCTCTCTTCTTGAAATGCTTGCTCCTACTCCTGCCCCTACTAAAACTTCTTATATTTTTTAAGGATCTTGTACAATGGGAATGACTTGTGTGCCATCTTGGGTATGAATCGTGCCAGAGCTGCCACCTTCCCGTTTGGGGATTAGACTTCCCTTAAATTTTTGGGACTCTACAGGTCTTGAATTGCCTGGAACTTGTCTGGATTAGCCGCAATGCCTCGCTAAGGCAACATGAAACCCAAATACTTCCCAACAGGGACAATGAACGTGTATTTCATTGGGTTCAACCTCATGTTGTATTGCCTCAGGCGTGTGAAGACTTGGCACAAATCATCAATATGATCTCCCCTAGCTGGGGTCTTGGCAATTATATCATCCATGTACATCCCTACCAACTTGGTGTGCATGCCTTTAAAAACTTTATTTATCATGCGCTGTTATGTGGCCCTAACGTTCTTCAGACCGAAAGGCATAACGGTGTAAGAACACACTACGGTCATTGAATCGTTGAGAGATCTCTAAATGCACCCCATCATCACTTTCAACCGCTACGCCTGCACCACATACCCTGTTATTAGATGAGCCATCCACATAAACTGTCCAATGGGCACGAGGCACAACTGGATTTGCCCCAGTCATCTCAACAATAAAATCTGCTAGTACCTAGGCTTTAATGGCTCCTTGAGGCTCGTAAGACACATCAAACTCAGACAGTTTGATGGACTATTTAATCATTCTCCCTACGAGGTCCGGCTTGCTCAACAAAGAATAAAGCGGAAGATCCGTTGTCACCACAACGGGGTGTGCATAGAAATACGGCCTTAGATGACGAGAGTCCCAAATGACAGCCAGAGCGGCTTTCTCAATCTTCTGATACCAGCCCTCAGCTCCTTGCAGTGTTTTGCTCATGAAATAGACCGACCTCTGTCCCTCCGGGGTCTCCTTAATCAGCGCCACCCCCAAGGCTTCATCAGAAATTACTAACTAGAGAATGAGCGTCTCTTAAGGGTCATGATTTGCCAAAATAAGAGGTCTGGATAGGACCTCCTTTAGCTCCTGAAATGCTTGCTCTTGCTCCTGCCCCTACTCAAACTTCTTATACTTTTTAAGGATCTTGTACAATGGAAGCGACCTGTGCGCCATCTTAAGTATGAATCATGCCAGAGCTACCACCTTGCTGTTTAGGGATTGGACTTTCCTCAAAATTTTGGGACTCTATAGGTCTTGAATTGCCTGGAACTTGCCCGGATTAGCCTCAATGCCTCGCTGAGTCAACATGAAACCCAGAAACTTCCCAGCAGGGATACTGAACGTCCATTTGATATGTTATTTTTGTGGGTTTATACAGAACTTGTTTAGCCAAAGCTTGATACAATTATTTTCATATATTAAAATGAATGAAGAGTTCAATGAAAGAGAATCAAGTTTGTATATTATGAACTCAAGGAAATGGATGTGCCAAGTTTAAACACAGAGGTTGTAATATAGTATAGTTGTCGTTCCACTGAGGAGGTGTTAGCATGAAAATCTTAGCTTTGAACTGAGTTGATAGAAAGTTTTGTTCTGGATTGTTATAAATGTTGCTGATTGAAGAAGTAATAAATAACAGAGAGTGAAATTTTGCAAAAGATAACAGTGAATAACTTTGAGAAAAATCAGTTTTGTAAAACAGGGATTGGTTTCATCACATCTCACCTTTTGTAAGCTGTATAAGTTTTTATGTAAGTAACTTGAAAAGATAGTTTCTACGTCATAATCAAAGTCATTTGCATCGATCCCTTGACTATAAAATTCATAAGAATGATTTCAAACTGCTGATCCCTCAATCACTTTGAAATCATCCCAGCATTATCGATCGATTGTTTTAATGTTTATTGCGTTAGATGCCATCCCTGGCTACCTACTCACAACAAGTATTTCATTCAGATCTGCTTTCAAAAGTCACATCCCAGCATACTTGAGAAAACTTAAAACAAGAAAATAGTGATCAAGTACTTTCAGGCATTAAACACAGAAGGAAATATAGAAACTTATCAAATCTCATTACAACATAAAAACTTACAGCACCATTACTTCAGGATTGAATGGATTACAACCAATCCCATAAGGGAGTTTAGTTACTCATGCTTTGCATTTTCACCTTCAAAATATAAATACAGAAAATAATGGAAAAAGTTGGATTGTGAGGGAAATACAGGGGATGAATCTTATCCTTGATGTCCTGTTTTCTGCTTGATTTATAGGGGTTATGGTTCAGCTTCACTTGCCACTTGCATAGACCCCATGAAGGAATATTCGGAGACATGCAGAAACACAAGAAAATGGTTGAGTTGGCATCGCACCATTGGTGAATATTAAATTAAAATTCCCATGCTGCATGAGTCACGCTTGAGCTCAATGGTCACGCTCAAGCGTGAAGGGTACTGATGTTCACTGGTTGTCTCACGCTCAATGATGATGCATGATTTATCTTTAATTCTTCACTTTAAATGTGTATAATTTGCCATCACTTAGTGTGTAATAAATTGCATTTTAACACATTTTCATCATTTGAGCTTTATGTAATATTTGATTTTTAATATGTGCCAAAATAAAATGGATCCAAGAACTCAAGAATTCCAATCCAAAATGAAGATCAAAGTGCCTAAGGATCAAAGGAATCAAGGAATATGCAAAAGGATCTCAAAAAGGGTGGAAAAATACACAAAGAATGGAGAATCAGGTGGATGAATCGATTCATCCCCCACTTGAATCGATTCATACGGTTTAATGCACCCAGGATGTGAATTTTTGAAGCTTGAATCGATTCATCAACACTTTGAATCGATTCATTCGGGTTTTAAATGGTTGAATCGATTCTTCCCTCTATTGAATCGATTCACATGTTAATTTTTAGGCAAGAATTGCATTTGGAACGCATGAATCGATTCATTTCACTTTTGAATCGATTCATGAGTGAATTATTGGCCCAGGATCACGTTTTCGAGCTTCTGGATGGTGGGCAAGGCACTGAAGTTGATAATGGAGCACTGAAGTTGATAATGGAGCATAATGGACTTGTTAATTGAAGAGTGCACCTTCCATTACATATTGTTTATGGCATTGGCTTGCTTTTGGACTCCTATAAATAGGCACCATGAGAGAGCATCAAATACATAAAAATTCCTTCAGAAACCATTCGTTCTTCATTTCTTACTCTTCTCTGTTTGCATTTCTTCTTCCAGCAAGTTCTTCATTTCCGGGTTAGGTTCTTTTTCTTTTCAGTTTGTTTTAATTATGGAGGGCTAAAATCCCTAGATTGATTTTCTTGGAGAATATTGTAATGTAATTTTGAGGTCATTATTTTTAATATAGTATGTTTTTGTTATTGTTATTTCTTCATAATCTTACTCTGCTTATTTAATTCCATTCTGTTTAATTAAATTTGTATGCTTAATCGGTTTAATTATTCAAATGGAATAAAATAAGATTTTAAATTAGAATGGATTAAGGAAATATGCATGCTTAATGAATATTTTCATAATCATTTTTAATAATTATGGTTTGCTTAATTCCATAATTTGAGAATAGATTATGTATGTAGGCGATGTTCTTACATATGCTCAATAATTCCTAGATTTTATGATCTTGACTCCTTTTGCTTAATTAGGATGCTTGAATAAAATATTCATTTTTAAATGAAAGTAAAGGAATTTTGAATTGAAAAAGACGCTTAGTTGATTAATTCAAATTGAGCTAAGAAATTAACAGTAATGAAAGTATACAAATTATCTTTAATGAACCAAGGATAAATTTATTTACAATACTCCAAGAAAATCAATCGCTTGTTATTTATTGTTTTAAATCCTATATTTACTTTGTTTTAATTTTAATTGTGACAACAAAATCAATCAAAACCCCCCCAATTGTATTTGTATGTTTGTTCAAATTCTGTTTGTAAAAAAATTAATTTTAAACTTGATTTTTCCTAAATTTTTGTGTTGATCCTTGAGAGAACGACCTAGGTTGACATCCTAGTACTACATTAATTAATTTTAATGTACTAATTTGACGGAATCACGACTGTAAAAATATTCACGTCAAATTTTGGCGCCGCAGCCGGGGATCAACGATCTTTAGGAAAACTCTTGTTTTAGATTAATTTTTGTTTCTTTGTTTTATTTTATTTCTTTTGCATGATTTAGGATTCTTATGATTTATTGCTCATGATGATCAAATATCTTGTTGTATGCTATGTGTGACTAGAAGAACTTTTGAGCAGCATTTATATTCATTTGATCCTGAAATTGAAAGAACTTTTCATAGGTTAATTAGAGAAGCTAGATTTAATAATAACTTTGTTGATATTGATAGTGATAGTATCTTTTCTGAATCTGCTGAAAGTACTACTGCTAGTTTTTCTAATATGGCTGAACCTCGTGAAAGAACTCTTAGAGAACTAGCTGCACCTGAATTCACATACGAAAGTTTGTGTATTCAATATCCTGATGAGGATGTCCCTTTTATTCTTAAGACCGGACTTATACACTTGTTGCCTAAGTTTCATGGTCTTGCGGGTGAAGATCCGCACAAACACCTCAAAGAATTCCACATTGTGTGCTCCACAATGAAACCCCAAAACGTTTAAGAAGACCATGTCTATCTTAAAGCGTTTCCTCATTCTTTAGAGGGTGTTGCTAAGGATTGGTTGTACTACCTTGCTCCAAGATCAATCATAAGTTGGAATGACTTAAAGAAAATGTTCTTGGAAAAATTCTTTCCTGCCTCTAGAACAACTGCAATCCGTAAAGACATATCTGGCATTAGGCAACTCTCTGGAGAAAGTCTTTATGAGTATTGGGAGAGATTCAAGAAACTCTGTGCAAGTTGCCCTCACCACCAAATTTCTGAACAACTTCTTCTTCAGTACTTCTATGAAGGTCTGCACCACGTTGATCGCAACATGATTGATGCGGCAAGTGGAGGAGCTTTAGGAGATATGACTGCTGCTAAAGCAAGAAATCTGATTGAGAAGATGGCATCTAACTCTCAACAATTTGGTGTGAGAAATGATTCTTTCAAACCCATGTTTGATTCCAATTCTAGTTAATCTGGAATTAAATTGGAGAGCAAACTTGATGCTCTCACCACTCTGGTTACATAATTGGCAGTAAATCAAAAATCCATGACTGCTAAAGTATGTGGCATTTGCTCTTCACAAGAGCACCCCATTGATTATTGTCCTTCTCTACAAGAAAAGGATAATAATAGTCCCCAAGCCTATGTAGCTAACATCTACCATGATAGACCTCCACCACCACAACAACAACAAAACCATGACCTTTCCACCAACAGATACAATCCAGGTTGGAGGAACCATCCAAATTTGAGATGGGGTAACCAAAATCCCCAACCCCTATTTCAAAATAATGCACCAACCTTCCAAAGACCTACACCTCAACCATCCACAAATGGCCCTTCTTTGGAGGATCTGGTGAAACAAATGGCTACACAGAACTTAGAGTATCAACAGAGGAATGATGCTACCATCCAGAGTTTAAGCAACCAAATTGGGCAATTGGCTTCATCATTAAGCCAGTTACAATCTTAAAACTCTGACAAATTACCATCTCAACCAGCTGCAAATCCAAGAAATGTGAGTGCAATTCAGTTAAGATCAGGTAAGAACCTTGAAGTACCCATACCTAAGGAACCTGAGAAACAAACAACTGAGCCTGAAATAGTTGAGAATGATGTACCCTCTTCAAGCAAATCTGAGATACAACCACCCCAAATTCCACCTCATATCCCTCTTCCTTTCCCACCAAAAGCAATTCCAAGTAAGAAGATGGAAGAAGTGGATAAAGAAATTTTGGATACTTTCAGGAAAGTGGAAGTGAATATACCTCTTCTTGATGCAATCAAGCAAATTCCCAAGTATGCCAAATTTCTGAAGGAGTTATGTACTCACAAGAGGAGACTCAAAGGGAATGAAAGGATAAGCATGGGAAGGAATGTATCTGCACTGCTTAGTAAGGAAATTTCAAATATTCCTGAGAAATGCAAAGATCCAGGTACATTTTCTATACCTTGTATCATAGGCAATAACAAATTTGAAAATCGCATGTTAGATTTAGGAGCTTCAATAAATGTTATGCCTATGTCTGTTTTCAAATCATTGTCTCTTGGAAATTTACAACCTACTGGTGTAGTAATTCAGCTAGCCAATAGGAGCACTGCTTACCCTGCTGGAGTTATAGAGGATGTTTTGGTTCAGGTAGAACAACTTGTTTTCCCTGCTGACTTTTTCGTACTTGATATGGAAGAAGGTATGCCTCAAATTCCTGTTCCTATCATTTTAGGAAGACCATTTTTGAAAACAGCTCGAACCAAAATAGATGTTCATTCTGGAACTCTCTCTATGGAATTTGGTGACACGAGAGTCAATTTAATATTCTTGATGCCATGAAATACCCATCTGAAAATCATTCTGTTTTCCAAATGGACATTATTAATGAACTAGTTTTTGAACATTTTTCTAATGTTGATTTGGAATGCATAGATAATTCAAACAAATGTTTTGCATGCAATGATTCTGGAAGTTGTGATATTTGTGCTGAAATTGATAAATACATAATTTCTGATTCAGAGTCTTTAGATATACCTGTTAACCATAAGGAGCTGAATGCAGGATTTCAAGAAAAATTCTAACAAAATTTTTAAGGTGCAAGCAGCAGAATCAAAATCTACTTTGTTAGTTCCATCTGTTTTGCAGGCACCCAAGTTAGAATTGAAACCCTACCTGAGAACCTAAAGTATGTATACTTAGGGGAAAATGAACAGCTCCCGGTGATAATTTCCACTTCTCTTGATGAAAATCAAGAAGAAAAATTGTTGCAGGTATTGAAAAGACATAAGAAGGCTATAGGATGGACATTGGCAGACATTCCTGGAATTAGTCCATCCATGTGCATGCATAGAATATTTCTGGAGGAAAATACTAAAGCAGTAAGACAGCCCTAGAGGAGACTCAACCCTGTAATCCTTGATGTGGTTAAGAAGGAGATTACCAAGCCTCTACAAGCAGGAATCATTTATCCTATCTCTGATAGCCGATGGGTGAGTCCGATTCAAGTGGTTCCTAAGAAAACAGGGATCACAGTTGTGAAAAATGAAAAGGATGAATTGATCCCAACTAGAGTGCAAAATAGTTGGAGAGTCTGTATTGATTACAGGAGACTAAACCAGGCAACAAAGAAGGACCATTTCCCTTTACCCTTCATTGATCAAATGCTTGAGCGTCTTGCAGGTAAGTCTCACTACTGTTTTCTTGATGGATTCTCTGGATATTTTTAGATTCACATTGCACCTGAGGATCAAGAAAAGACCACATTCACCTGTCCCTTTGGCACATTTGCTTATAGGAGAATACCATTTAGCCTATGCAATGCTCCTGGAACTTTCCAAAGATGCATGATAAGTATTTTTCATGATTTCATTGAAAATTGCATAGAGGTGTTTATGGATGATTTTACTGTCTATGGATCTTCATTTAATGCATGCCTTGATAGTTTGGATAAAGTTTTAAACAGATGTATTGAAACTAACCTTGTCTTGAACTATGAAAAATGTCATTTTATGGTAAAACAAGGAATAGTTTTAGGGCATGTAATCTCTAAGAAAGGAATTGAGGTAGATCCTACCAAGGTAGAAGTTATATCACATTTGCCTTACCCCTCTTGTGTTCGAGAGGTTCGTTCTTTTCTTGGTCATGCAGGATTCTACAGAAGATTCATAAAGGATTTCAGCAAGAAGGCTAGGCCACTATCCAGTCTGCTTCAAAAGGATGTGGCATTTGAGTTTGATGAAAAGTGTAAAGAGGCTTTTAATTGCCTCAAGCAAGCATTGACCACAACCCCAATAATTCAAGCACCTGTTTGGACAGCCCCATTTGAGTTGATGTGTGATGCCTCTAATTATGCATTGGGAGCTGTCCTTGGTCAAAAGATTGACAAGCAGCCTAGGGTTATCTACTATGCATCTAAAACTTTAGATGCTGCCCAGGTAAATTACACCACCACTGAAAAAGAGCTCTTGGCCATTGTTTTTGCATTAGATAAGTTCAGATCTTACCTACTCAGTTCTCGAGTAGTTTTCTTTACTGACCATGCAGCTCTGAAGTACTTGTTGAAGAAAAGTGAGTCCAAGCCAAGATTAATTCGTTGGATGCTTTTGCTCCAAGAGTTTGACTTGGAAATTCGTGACAGAAGTGGAACACAAAACCTTGTGGCAGACCATTTAAGCAGAATTGAGAATGCTCCTGATTCGGCACCTATTCGGGACCATTTTCCTGATGAACACCTCATGAGTATTTCTAACTTTTTTGATACACCTTGGTTTGCTAACATTGTAAATTATCTTGTTGCTTCTGTTTTTCCACCATGTGCATCCAGAAACCGAATTTCAAAATTAAAAAGTGATGCAAAGTATTATATTTGGGATGACCCGTATTTGTGGAAATTGTGTAATGATCAGGTGATTCGAAGATGCTTTCCCGATCATGAAATAGTATCAGTTCTTCGATTCTGCTATGCTTCACCAGTTGGTGGACATTTTGGTCCACAAAGAACAGCAAGGAAGGTGTTGGATTTTGGTTTATATTGGACCACAATTTTTAAGGATGCATGGAGAATTTGTAACACCTGTGAGAAATGCCAAAGAGCTAGTAATGCTACCACATGGAGACAACAGATGCCTCAGCAACCTATGTTATTTTGTGAAGTATTTGATGTTTGGGGCATTGATTTTATGGGTCCATTTCCTCTATCCTTTGGTTTTACTTACATTTTATTGGCTGTAGATTATGTTTCTAAATGGGTGGAAGCTAAAGCCACCAGAACTAATGATGCTCGAGTTGTGGATTTTGTTAGATCTCAAACTTTTTGTAGGTTGGGCATCCCGAGAGCAATCATTAGTGATCAAGGAACACACTTCTACAACAGGACCATGCAAGCTATGCTCAGGAAGTATGGGGTTGTTCATAGAGTCTCTACTCCATATCACCCCCCAAACCAATGGACAAGTAGAAGTCTCTAACAGAGAAATCAAAAGAATCCTGGAAAAGATAGTATAGCCTAATAAAAAGGATTGGAGCAGGAAACTGGATGATGCTCTTTGGGCACATAGAATAGCTTTTAAAGCACCTATAGGAATGTCTCCCTATAGAATTATTTTTGGTAAGGCATGTCATCTTCCAGTGGAGATTGAGCATCGTGCTTATTGGGCTGTAAAAGCTTGCAACTTAGCACTTGATCAAGCAGGTAAAGAAAGAAAATTACAACTGAATGAGCTTGATGAGATTCGTTTGGCAGCTTATGAGAACTCAAGGTTCTATTAGGAGAAAACAAAGAGATTCCATGATAGCTCAATAGCTAGAAAGGATTTTACTGCTGGACAGAAAGTGCTACTGTTTAATTCCCAGTTGAAACTGATGGCCAGAAAATTGCGCTCCAAATGGGAAGGACCTTTCATTGTTACTAATGTATTTCCCCATGGAGCTGTGGAAATAAAAAGTGAAAACTCCAATAAAAGCTTCAAGGTTAATGGACAACGTTTGAAGCCATTTCATGAAAATCCTTCACTTGTGGATGTTACAATGGAGGAACATGCTTTGGGGGAACCACTTCTTGATCCCCCTTGAGGGAGTTTTTCTTACCCATCTTTTTACTTTTTCATTATATTGTCTATTTTGTATGCTCTGTCTTACATTGAGGATAATGTATGATTTAAGTGAGGAGGTGGGAATATTGTTTTAGATTGTTTTGTTGTTGTGTGATTAATTTTGTGTGACTATGTTAAAAAAATAAAAAAAATTAAAAATAAAAGATTTTGTGTGTGTTTTTGTTTTAAAAAGGCATGTTTTATTGGAATTTTAAGATATGCATGAGTAACAGGTAAATTCTTTCATGTCTGATATGAGCTTAATGATATGTTATAATTTGAACTCAAGCAATTTTGGTATGATGAGAATGACATGATAATTGATAGATGATCATATATGATAGAATTATACCTTGTGAGATTTTTGAGCCTTAAAATTTGATGGATCACTTTACGTCATCTGAATTCTTTCATGTGTGATTAATTCCTGAAAGCTTACATCCTAATTTTTGTCTTGTTTCTTGATGATACTTGAAAGTCATATGAATGTATTTGAAATGATACAGGCATTTTGTTCAATTGAGCCACTAAGCCAGATAAGCCTACCATGAATAAATTATCTCTTGCTAGCCATTTTAAGCCTATTTAACTGTTTCCTTGTTGCAGCTCAAATAAGCCATGGATGAAAAACCAAAAATATACCTACCTTAAGGAATATATTGGAGCTTTAGAATCAAGTCAAAAACAGGCATTCAAATAAGTGTGGGGTATGCAAAAAGGAATTGCAACTCTTGTTCCAAGTGTTATGCAATCTCATTAATATTAAAAAAAAATAATATTATGATTGTGACCTAATATCATACAATAAATGTTTTACCCTCACTATTTGCCAGTTAAAATTAATTGCTTCATCATTCTTTTTGGTATTTAAAAAAAAATTTCCATCCATTTTAATCTTGGCCACATTACAACCCTACAAAGCCCTGTTGATCTATACATGCATTTGTGTTGATTGTGGAATTGAGAAACTTGCAAAATTTTTAGACTGTTTGTTTTTCAGGAAATGTTTAGAGAGTATACACAAACCTTAAACACTTGAGAGTTGAGAGTATGTCTTGTGAGGTTCTATCACTTATGATCTTCTTTTCAGTTTAATTTAATTTTCACATGCCTAAGTGTTTGAATGATTTTTATATATATCTTGATGCTCTGTATCTTGCATGTTGAATAACTCTTGTTTTTCTGTATATTCCTAAGATTTCATGCCAATTCTGTGTGTTGTTTTCAACTTAATGTTTTCAATAAATTGTGATACTTGTTTTTATTTTGATTTTTCCTGGGAGTGCAAAAGAATAAGTGTGGGAGTATTTGATGATGCATGATTTATCTTTAATTCTTCACTTTAAATGTGTATAATTTGCCATCACTTAGTGTGTAATAAATTACATTTTAACACATTTTCATCATTTGAGCTTTATGTAATATTTGATTTTTAATATGTGCCAAAAGAAAATGGATCCAAGAACTCAAGAATTCCAATCCAAAATGAAGATCAAAGTGCCTAAGGATCAAAGGAATCAAGGAATATGCAAAAGGATCTCAAAAAGGGTGGAAAAATACACAAAGAATGGAGAATCAGGTGGATGAATCGATTCATCCCCCACTTGAATCGATTCATATAGTTTAATGCACCCAGGATGTGAATTTTTGAAGCTTGAATCAATTCATCAGCACTTTGAATCGATTCATTCAGGTTTTAAATGGTTGAATCGATTCTTCCCTCTATTGAATCGATTCACACGTTAATTTTTAGGCCAGAATTGCATTTGGAACGCATGAATCGATTCATTTCACTTTGAATCAATTCATGAGTGAATTATTGGCCCAGGATCACGTTTTCGAGCTTCTGGATGGTGGGCAAGGCACTGAAGTTGATAATGGAGCACTGAAGTTGATAATGGAGCATAATGGACTTGTTAATTGAAGAGTGCACCTTCCATTACAAATTGTTTATGGTATTGGCTTGCTTTTGGACTCCTATAAATAGGCACCATGAGAGAGCATCAAATACATAAAAATTCCTTCAGAAACCATTCGTTCTTCATTTCTTACTCTTCTCTGTTTGCATTTCTTCTTCCAGCAAGTTCTTCATTTCCGGGTTAGGTTCTTTTTATTTTCAGTTTGTTTTAATTATGGAGGGCTAAAATCCCTAGATTGATTTTCTTAGAGAATATTGTAATGTAATTTTGAGGTCATTATTTTTAATATAGTATGTTTTTGTTATTGTTTTTTCTTCATAATCTTACTCTGCTTATTTAATTCCATTTTGTTTAATTAAATTTGTATGCTTAATCGGTTTAATTATTCAAATGGAATAAAATAAGATTTTAAATTAGAATGGATTAAGGAAATATGCATGCTTAATGAATATTTTCATAATCATTTTTAATAATTATGGTTTGCTTAATTCCATAATTTGAGAATAGATTATGTATGTAGGCGATGTTCTTACATATGCTCAATAATTCCTAGATTTTATGATCTTGACTCCTTTTGCTTAATTAGGATGCTTGATTAAAATATTCATTTTTAAATGAAAGTAAAAGAATTATGAATTGAAAAAGACGCTTAGTTGATTAATTCAATTTGAGCTAAGAAATTAACAGTAATGAAAGTATACAAATTATCTTTAGTGAACCAAGGATAAATTTATTTACAATACTCCAAGAAAATCAATTGCTTGTTATTTATTGTTTTAAATCCTATATTTACTTTGTTTTAATTTTAATTGTGACAACAAAATCAATCAAAACCCCCCCAATTGTATTTGTATGTTTGATAAAATTCTGTTTGTAAAAAAATTAATTTTAAACTTGATTTTTCCTAAATTTTTGTGTTGATCCTTGAGAGAACGACCTAGGTTGACATCCTAGTACTACATTAATTATTTTTAATGTACTAATTTGATGGAATCACGACTGTAAAAATATTCACGTCACTCAAGCTACCTTAACCACACTTAAGCGTGGTTCTCCTGTTTAGCATGCATGTTATATGCTTGATCCACGCTTACTTCATGCTCAGGCGCACTTGGACCCACGCTCGAGGGTCCCTTTCTTACGCTCAAGCGTGAAGGAGGCTGATGCTGAATTAAGTTACCCTCAATCCACGCTTAAATCACGCTCAAGCGAGGTCGAGGTTACGCTTGAGCGTATCATGCTTACGCTCAAGCGGGAGGAGGGTCCTGATGCTGAATCTTCTTTCAATTCATGCGCAGAGTCACGCTTGAGCTCTATGTAACCACGCTTAAGCGCCAGTCATGCTCATGGTCACGCTTAAGCGAGCTCGGGCTGACGCTCAAGCGTGAAAAGCTGTTGTTGTGTTCTTCATTTTGCTTGAGTGCAATGGCAGCGTAGGCTTTCTGTTTCTTCCACGCTCAAGCGTGCAGTGTGCCACGCTCAAGCGTCTTTGCTTGATGCTCTGGTGCTTCTTGGTTTCTTCAAGGCTTTTGACAACTTTTTCACTGATTTTGACAATTCAAGCTTCTTTACACAATACATTATTTATAATCAAAATCATGCTCAATTATTTATCAATTTAGTTAAGTTATTCAGAAAATGAGTCCAATTGAATCATGAATTTAATCATAAAATAAGCACTTATCAAACTCTCCCCAACCTAGATTTTTGCTTGTCCTCAAGTAAAAAGAAGTTTAGAAAGAGAATCAAGCATTTAATAAGATTCTGTTGCAGACAAAATTTTAAAAGACAATAATCTGAGTTTATGTTTAGGCAAATGATCTCCTTAATAACAATTCTTTAAAATGTAATGCACCATTAATTTGTTCATAAAGCAGGTAACCAATTGTTGTAAGAATAAAGAACTCTCATTATTTCTCACCAGGTGGGTGTGTTGCACATTCATCATGAGAACTGCCTAATTAACATTGCCGGTCATTTCTAATCAAAATCAATTCATAAGATAAGTAAGGATCAAAAAGGTCTTTTCAAGGTTGTAATGAGGCTGGGCTATCAAGAATTCTTGGTTTTTCTTGAGTTCAAAGTGCATGCATGAAGAAGAAGAAGAGCATATGTTCTGAGTTTTTTCAAACTTTTATGAGGCTTCTTCTTTTATGCTACTGAATTCTTTGTTCTTTTTCTAGTTCTTTGTTTTGGAGAACTTTTATTTCTTTTTCAACCTCAGTTTCTTTTATCACCTTTTGAAAAAATTGTTTTATGCTCTTTTCACAAAATTTTGAAGCATGCTGATAAGGTAAGATTTTCTCATGCTTGGTTTAGGGTGTTCGAATAAAATTTTTGGCTCAAAATGGCTACAAAAATTAGAACATTTTTAAAGGGTAGCTTTTTGGCTCTGAGCTTATTTTTATTTTCAAAATTGCCTTTGTCATTTCCCTGCTTAATTTCTTATAAACTGTTAATCAAAAAATCAGGCAATGCTTATTCGACAAATTCTCATAAGACTCTCACTGTTTAGATTTCTCACTTCTCACCAGGATATAAGGCTATTTCCATATTCTAACAGAAAAGGGTTCAAGCATGTAAACAATCAAGACTACATTCATTTCATTTCCTTGGTTCTTAATTCAGCCATTTTGCCTTTTTTTTCTTTTAAATTCAGTGTTACTGTCTAAAATTATTTTGCTGCTTAGAAACTTTTCTTTTTCAAAAAGTTAAATCTTGGTTGGGTTTTTCAAAAATGTTACAGTTGCAAGCATTAAAATAAACAACAAAAAAAATATCACAAACAATTCCAAAGCATGTTACAGTAATATCAACTAAAAGAGTTCAAAGAAAAACTATATAATGTCAATTAGAAAGAAAACTTAAAGTAGCAAATTAAACCAATTAAAAACTGAAGCACTAAAATTCATCACTCATCCTCAGAGGAATTTTCTTCTGTGCCCAGGTTTCTTTCTGGAGGTTGCTGTGAGGAGGGTCCTGGCCTCTCTTGTGCAGTCTCACCCCCTCCCACAAAAGGAGGCCTGTCCCCAAGCCAAGCAATGAGGGCTTCAAATTGGGCGGGGGGCATCCAAGGATTGGGTTGTCCTGCAGGGATGCTGTGATATAGGCCATTATGAATATGCATCAAACCTCTGTGATTAGCATTTTGCTGTGCCAGTAGGTGGCTGAGTTGGATTTTCAAGAGGTGAATGCCCTGTAAAATCATGGCGGTTTCTGTGCTGAGAGTCGGAGGAGTAGGTTCTAGTCCTGCCTGTGGTGGTGCTGGCTCTGGCTGTTGCTGGCCTTCATGTGTGCTGTAAAATCGCTCGATGAAGCGTTTATCTATAGATGGCCTGATAGGTTTGAGGTCTTGAACCTCAATCCCATGTGCTGCACAAAAGTCAGTAATAAAAGCAGGGAAGCCCAGACTTCCTTTTACCTTCTGGCCTGCCTGAGAATATTTTTGGTCAGCAACCATAAATTTGTGAATTTCATTAGAGAGTATTTGGGCCAGATCAATGGAAGTGTCATCTTGTAAAATGCAGTATAATAAATAACACCTGCTGAAAATTAGATCAGACACATGGGCATTAGGTGTTATGTTAGCAAGCAAAAAGGACGTCCATACTTGAGAGATGGAGGTCATGTCTTTTCTTAGAACCCGCAGTTGGTTCTCTCTTTTCCCCCTCTGAAAGTGATGCCCTGGAATACATATGGCTGCTTCAAGATCAGTCGTGGCAATGAGTTGGTTTCTCTCAAGCATGGCAGTATATTCACATATCTCTCCCTCTCCTAGGTTCATAATGCTTCCTAAGTAAGAATTGATTTCATCCCTATCATAGGAGAGCCAAGTTCCCCTCACATATGTCTTTCTATCTCCTACTCCATCCCTTGTCCAAGCATTAGCATAGAATTCTCTCACAATTTCTGGGTCATACTTGTCTCTTGGGTAGCATATCTTCAACCAATTTCTCCTCTGTATAACTTGCAGAAAGTCATCACAATCTCCCAAGGCCAAATCCACCTTTCGTTCTGGTATGAAGGTCTAGTTGGAGATGTCCTCATAACGTTTACTCTTTTCCTTGTTTCTAAATTTTGAGGCATTGTCTTGGTCATCAGTGCGTTGCCTCTTTCCTTTATTTCTTCTGGAACTTCTTGCTGTTGAAGTGGTTGGAGGGGGATTAGGTGCAGTCTGCTTAGTTCGTGCCATCTGTAATCACATATCAAGGAAAAGAATGTAGTGTGACATTACAAGTACATAATCCTCTCAACAAGATAACAGAGCATTTTTAGTCATAAGGCTAAGCATTAAGGAGAGCCATTTCGTACTAAGTATGCTTATCATGTAAACCAAATACTTTCCAGGACTTTTTACGAACACTTAAAATACATTGCAAAGAATTTGAAGCATAATAGTACTGATCTCTTTTCTAAACATCCCAGAAAATAATCAACTTCAGATCATATAGGTATACAGTAGGACTGAAAAGAAAATGGTTACAGAGTTCAATACATGCATTCTGAAAAGGAGTCTCATTTCTCATATGATGCAATTAAAAACAGAGAGAGAGTCTAGTGGTCACCTGAGAGAAGCAGAGAGTGATGCAGAGAAGAGAAAATATACTTAGTTTCAATGAAAATGCAGTAAAATGTACCTTGTGAAATGAGAGGGTAAGGAACAAATGATGAGAGGGGATGGTCGGTTACAAAATTTGTAGAGTCAGGAGAGGTAATGGATGGTTATTTGAGTGGAAGAGTTAATGGTCAGTTACAAAATATTCTATTTATTAGCATCAGGGGCCATTTTGAATTTCTCGCTTGAGCGTAGGCATATCACGCTTAAGCGTGATCGACCAATGATGGTACATTTGAGCGTTTAAATTCGTCTCGCTTGGGCGCTCTCAATATTCGCTTAAGCGTGATCGACCAATGATGGTACATTTGAGCGTTTAAATTCGTCTCGCTTAGGCGCTCTCAATATTCGCTTAAGCGTGCATCTCCTGATGTAATATGTACTTCCTCTCTTAAGCGTATTACTATTCGCTAAAGCGAATTTAAATTACAATCCAATCAGTTGTTGCTCGCCTGAGCGTGTATCTGTCACGCTTGAGCGTGATATTCATAATTGGTACCTGATGCTAATATCAACTTCTCGCTTAAGCGTGAAGTGCTCTTACTTTAAGCGTGGCCTCTTGCTTAAGCGCAGAATATCACGCTTAAGCGTGATCGGGTTTATTTTATTGAAAATTCCTTTTGTATTAGTGCCACGCTTAGAGCTTGAGTCCTTCGCTTAAGCCTGATATGGATAGTGTATGGCTCACCTTGGCTCGCTTGAGCGAGTATATCCAGCGCTTGAGCGTGGGATGACTTACTTTGTCTCGCTTAAGCGAGAGTCTTCACGCTTAGGCGAGATGTTTTCCTGATGCTCTCCTAATCTGTTTAAGAATACCTTTTTACTTTTGCTTCTTTGAACAGATTCAGCTTGACCATGGTTAATCAATCTTACGCTCCAGTTATGTTTGTCTTTGTTTGAAACTTGATTTTTTTTTTATTTTTTTTTTTGGATTTCTCTTGATGAGTGACCTACAAAATAAACAAAAACTTTAATAATATTTAAAGTAAAATTCTCATGAAAAGAAAGCATAAAAGATTGGGTTGCCTCCCAATGAGCGCTTGTTTATCGTCTTTAGCTTGACACCTGAGTTTGATCATGGATCCTTCAGTAGAATATTGGTGGTGACCTTCTCCACCTCTCCTCCTAGATAGGGCTTTAGTCTTTGTCCATTCACAACCCAAGTTCTTTCAGACTTAGGGTCCTGTAATTCAACAGCCCCATAAGATTTCACCTCCTTCACAATAAAGGGTCCTGACCATTTAGACTTGAGTTTTCCTGGAAACAGTTTCATCCTTGAATTGAAAAGAAGAACAGATTGTCCCTAGTGAAAACTTTTCTTCATGATGTGCCTATCATGGTAAGCCTTCATTTTATCTTTATAAATCCTTGATGAGTCATAAGCCTGATTCCTCCATTCTTCTAACTTATGCATCTGGATTTTCCTCTCTTCAGCTGATGCCCTTGGGTCATAGTTGAGTGCTTTCATTGCCCAAAATGCTTTATGTTCAAGTTCGACTGGAAGATGGCAGTTTTTTCCATATACCAACTGATAAGGTGAAAATCCAGTTGGTGCCTTGTAAGCTGTTCTATAAGCCCATAGAGCGTCGTCCAGTTTCAACGACCAATCCTTTCTACTTTGACTAATTGTCTTCTCCAGTATCCTCTTAATTTCTCTGTTGGATACTTCTACTTGGCCATTGGCTTGCGAATGGTAAGGGGAGGTTACTTTGTGCTTGACTCCATAATGTTCTAGGCATCGTTGGAGTTGGGTGTTGCAGAAATGAGAGCCTCCGTCACTTATCAACACTCTTGGAGTGCCAAACCTGCTGAAAATGTGTTTCTTAAGAAATTTGATGACAGTCTTGGCATCAGCTTTAGTACATGCCATGGCTTCTACCCACTTTGAGACATAGTCTACCCCCACAATAATGTATTCATTTGAAAATGACATTGGTAGTGGCCCAATAAAATCTATGCCCCAGCAATCGAAGACTTCTATTTCCAGGATGGTGGTTAATGGCATCTCGTGTCTTCTTGATATGCTACCTATCTTCTGACATGCATTACAGTGCTGCACAAAAACATTAGCATCTTTAAACAATGAAGGCCAATAAAAACCTGATTGGAGGATTTTAGCTGCTGTCCTTTCCCCATTAAAGTGTCCTCCATAGGGTGAGCTGTGGCAGTGCCATAAGATGCTGTTAGCTTCTTCTTGGGACACACATCTCCTCAAAATATGGTCTAATCCAAGTTTAAACAGGTAAGGATCGTCCCATATGAATTGTTTTGCATCTTTCAAAAATTTTTTCTTCTGTTGCCATGAAAGATCATCAGGCAATACTCCAGTAGCCTTAAAGTTTGCCATGTCTGCAAACTATGGCCTTTCTTTCATCATTAGTAGCTTTTCATCAGGAAATTCTTCCTTCACCTCAGGTTGGAGTAGTGTGACTTCCTGATTGACAAGACGGGACAAGTGATCTGCAATAAAATTTTCGCTGCCCTTTTTGTCTTTGACTACTAGGTTGAATTCTTGCATCAGCAAGATCCATCTAATTAGCCTAGGCTTAGAATCAGGTTTATTCAGCAGATATTTAATAGCAGCATGGTCAGTAAAAATAGTGATTTTGGAACCAATCAGATAAGGTCTAAATTTTTCCAGGCCATACACTATTGCTAAGAGTTCTTTTTCTGTTGTTACGTAATTTGTTTGTGCAGGGTTCAAAACTTTGCTAGCATAGTGTATGACATGAAAAACTTTTGCCTTCCTTTGTCCTAATACAGCTCCAATAGCATAATCACTGGCGTCACACATCATTTCAAAGTCTAATTCCCAATCAGGGGCAACTATTACAGGTGCACATGTTAGTCTATGTTTTAAGGTTTCAAATGCATGTAAACAAGAATCGTCAAAAATAAAAGGAGTGTCTTTGTTTAAGAGATTACTCAAAGGCTTTGCAATTTTTGAGAAGTACTTGATGAATCTTCTATAGAATCCTACATGGCCAAGAAGCTTCTTACTCCTTTCACGTTCCCTGGTGGTGGTAATTTCTCAATTACTTCTACTTTTGCTTTGTCCACTTCAATGCCTCGTTTGGAGATTTGATGTCCTAACACAATGCCTTCAGTGACTATGAAGTGGCACTTTTCCCAATTTAAAACTAAATTGGTGTCCACACATCTTTTCAGTACTATGGTCAAATTTTTCAAACATTGATCGAATGATGGGCCAAAAACAGAGAAATCGTCCATGAAGACCTCAATGCATTTTTCCACCAAATCAGAGAAGATAGCTAGCATACATCTTTAAAATGTTGCAGGAGCATTACATAACCCAAAGGGCATTTTTCTGTATGCAAACACCCCAAAAGGACATGTGAATGCTGTTTTTTCTTGATCTTCTGGTGCAACTACTATCTGGTTGTAGCCTGAGTAACCATCCAGAAAGCAATAGTATGCTTGTCCTGTAAGTCTTTCCAGCATTTGATCCATGAAGGGCAGAGGAAAATGATCTTTCTAGGTTGTAGTGTTCAGTTTTCTGTAGTCGATACACATCCTCCATCCTGTGACTGTTCTTGTAGGGATCAATTCATTTTTTTCATTTTGTATGACAATGATTCCTCCTTTCTTTGGAACAACCTGCACAGGACTTACCCAAGAGCTATCAGAAATTGGATAAATTATACCAGCTTCTAGTAATTTAATTACCTCCCCTTTCACTACTTCCTTCATGGTTGGATTCAAGCGTCTCTGTGGTTGAGCAATTGGTTTAAATTCTTGTTCCATGTAAATGTGATGCGTACAGTAGGCTGGGCTTATTCCTTATCCAATTGCTATTGAGTGCTCTTTCAAGACTTGAATCAATTGCCTTTCTTCTGTACCTGTCAATTCCTTATTAATAATAATAGGTTTTTGGTTATCATCATCAAGAAAAACATATTTCAAATATGAAGGTAAGGCTTTTAACTCCACTTTTGGTAGGACAACTTCTTTTGTCTTCTCTGATAACTTTTCATAATGAATTTCTTTTTGAATGTCATGCTTGTCCTCCTTCGAGTTTCCCCCGTCCATTGTTCCATTTGCTTCAACGTTTAGCTCACCTAGTGGATCTTTGTTGAGCCATTCACTAGTTTGTTCTCTGATGGCTTCTTCTTCAATGTTAATTTTAAAGCACTGTTGCTTTTCCTTTGGATACTTCATTGCATCAAACACATTGAAGTTTACTTCCTTATCTTGCATTCTTACCTTTAGCTTTCCATCATCCACATCAATAATTACTTTTGCGGTTTTCATGAAGGGTCTTCCCAGAATGAGAGGCACTTCTGCATCTTCTTCAATATCCATTATGACAAAATCTACAGGAAATACAAACTTGTCAACTCTTACCAGCACATCCTCAGCTATGCCATATGGAAACTTCATAGAACGATCAGTAAGTTGGAGAGTCATCCGTGTTGGCTTCACCTCAAGATCTCCAATTTTTTTCACCATTGAGAGGGGCATTAGGTTAATGCTTGCTCCCAAGTCTAAGAGTGCTTTTCCTACTGGTAAAGTACCAATAGTCACTGGGATTGTGAAACTTCCAGGGTCTTTTGTTTTTTGTGGTAGTGCTTTTTGAATGATGGCACTGCATCCTGCGGCGAGTTCCATTGTTTCTTCGAAAAATCGTTTCTTTTTTGTTAACAGCTCCTTCATGAACTTTGCATAAGTTGGCATTTGCTCCATGGCTTCCACAAAAGGTATGTTTATTTGCAACCTTTTGAAGATATCCATGAATCTTGCAAATTGCCTCTCCTTGTCTATTTTTGAAGGGTTCTTTGGATACGGCAAGCTTTTCAGCTGTGGTGCTGGGTCGTCCACCTTCTTCTTCCCTTCTTTTATTTCTTTCTTTTTTTCTTTTTCAACTTCCTCCTCCTTCATATGTACATCTTCAATTTTTTTATTTTTCTTTTCACTAACTTCCTCCTTTATTTCTTTTTCAAAATTTTCTTCCACTTTTTCTTCCACCTTGTCACCCTCACTTTGTTGTCCAATGACCTTCCCACTTCTTGTTGTGATTGCTTTGCATTGCTCCTTCAGATTTGGGTGTGTATTAGCTCTAAATTGAGAGTTATGATGCTCTGCGATTTGACGAGCCAATTGCCCCACTTGAGTCTCCAGGTTTCTTATTGAAGCATCGATGTTTTTCTGATTGGTGATTGAGACCTGCATGAATTTTTCTAGAGTATCCTCTAGTTTTGATGTCCTTTCTGTCAAGGAAGGACCTTGCTGATAAGGTTATTGTCTATTGGACGTGCTTCTTTCTTGCTTCCATCCACCATTTTGATTATTCCTCCATCACTGTGAGAAATTGTTAAAGTAAGCATTGTTATTGAAGTTACCCTGCTTACCTTGGTTATTCATATATAGGATGGATTAGTCTCCTTGCTCTCCTTGGCAATGTCTATTCTGATGTTCTCCTCCACAAAAATCACATCTCATTTGTGCTTGTTGGTTTCCCGTAGAGGATTGTACAGCATGCAGTTGTTGAGGGAGTTTTGCCATTTGCTGTGTCAGAGCTTCAATTTATTGTGTCAAAATTTTGTTTTGAGCCAAAATGGCATCTGTTGTATTGAGTTCCAACATTCCCTTCTTTTGGACTTGTGTTCTGTCATGATGAGCTTGGTAATCTATGGATGATAATGCTTCAATAATCCTTGTAGCTTGCTCTGCATCCACTGTCATCATGGTTCCTCCAGCTGCTGCATCCAGTATCATTTTGGTATCTGCTTTAAGTCCACTGTAGAAGATATTCAATTGGGCAATATCTTCTAAGCCATGGTTTGGGCATCTTCTTAGGAGAGATTTGAAACGTTCCCATGCCTCGCAAAAGGGTTCATCATGGCTTTGTTTAAATGTTGTAATATCTGACTTAGCCTTGATAAATCTAGATGGTAGAAAGAATCTGTGGAGGAATTTCTCTTCTACTGTGTCCCAACTGTTCAGGCTTTGATTTGGGTGCGACTGGAGCCATTCTTTAGCTTTTCCTGCAAGAGAAAAAGGGAATAATCTTAGATACGCTACTTCAATTACTTCCTGTTCAAAGCCCATTGTTCCTACTAATTCTTAGAATGTGGCCAAGTGAGTGTATGGATCTTCACTGGACATTCCATGGAATTGATGGGAACTAATTAAACTAAGGAAGGTAGGTTTCATTTCTATAGCCCTGATTGTATTTGGTATAGCAATGCTTGAGTAGTGTCTAGGTCCTTGTTGCAGGGTGTAATCTCCAAGTGTTATCCTTGGTAGGTTTTGGTTGTTGCTGTTGACATCCATTGTATGAGAGGAGGTTTGTCCTGCTTGGAAGTTCTGCTTGGCTTTCTTTATTTTCTTGAGGAACCTGTCTATCTCTGGATCGAATGCAAATTGTTCTTTTGTAACCTGTCCTCTCAAGATCATAAATCAAGTACTCAAAATAGCAAAGTTGCTATAAAAATTAAAACAAATTGAAAACAAATTTATTTACACTGTCTTGTCAATTCAATGCTAAAATATTCAAACTTGAATCACCTCCCCGGCTGCGGTGCCAAAACTTGATATGTTATTTTTGTGGGTTTATACAGAACTTGTTTAGCCAAAGCTTGATACAATTATTTTCATATATTAAAATGAATGAAGAGTTCAATGAAAGAGAATCAAGTTTGTATAATATGAACTCAAGGAAATAGATGTGCCAAGTTTAAACACAGAGGTTGTAATATAGTATAGTTGTCGTTCCACTGAGGAGGTTTAGCATGAAAATCTTAGCTTTGAACTGAGTTGACAGAAAGTTTTGTTCTGGATTGTTATATATGTTGCTGATTGAAGAAGTAATAAATAACAGAGAGTGAAATTTTGCAAAAGATAACAGTGAATAATTTTGAGAAAAATTAGTTTTGTAAAACAGGGATTGGTTTCATCACATCTCACCTTTTGTAAGCTGTATAAGTTTTTACGTAAGTAACTTGAAAAGATAGTTTCTACGTCACAATCAAAGTCATTTGCATCGATCCCTCGACTACAAAATTAATAAGAATGATTTCAAACTGCTGATCCCTCAGTCACTTTGAAATCATCCCAGCATTATCGATCGATTGTTTTGACGTTTATTGCATTAGATGCCATCCCTGGCTACCTACTCACAACAAGTATTTCATTCAGATCTGCTTTCAAAAGTCACTTCCCAGCATACTTTAGAAAACTTAAAACAAGAAAATAATGATCAAGTACTTTCAGGCATTAAACGCAGAAGGAAATACAGAAACTTATCAAATCTCATTACAATATAAAAACTTATAGCAGCATTACTTTAGGATTGAATGGATTACAACCAATCCCATAAGGGAGTTTAGTTACTCATGCTTTGCATTTTCACCTTCAAAATATGAATACAGAAAATAATGGAAAAGGTTGGATTGTGAGGGAAATATAGGGGATGAATCTCATCCTTGATGTCCTGTTTTCTGCTTGATTTATAGGGGTTATGGTTCAGCTTCACTTGCCACTTGCATAGACCCCATGAAGGAATATTCGGAGACATGCAGAAACACAAGAAAATGGTTGAGTTGGCATCGCACCATTGGTGAATATTAAATTAAAATTCCTATCCTACATGAGTCACGCTTGAGCTCAATGGTCACGCTCAAGCGTGAAGGGTACTGATGTTCACTGGTTGTCTCACGCTCAAGCTACCTTAACCACGCTTAAGCGTGGTTCTCCTATTTAGCATGCATGTTCTACGCTTGATCCATGCTTACTTCACGCTTAGGCGCGCTTGGACCCACGCTCGAGCGTCCCTTTCTTACGCTCAAGTGTGAAGGAGGCTGATGCTGAATTAAGTTACGCTCAATCCACGCTTAAATCACGCTCAAGCGAGGTTGAGGTTGTGCTTGAGCGTCTCATGCTTACGCTCAAGCGGGAGGAGGGTCCTGATGCTGAATCTTCTTTCAATTCATGCGCAGAGTCATGCTTGAGCTCCATGTAACCACGCTTAAGCGCCAGTCATGCTCATGGTCACGCTTAAGCGAGCTCGGGCTGACGCTCAAGCGTGAAAAGCTGTTGTTGTGTACTTCATTTTGCTTGAGTGCAATGGCAGCGTAGGCTTTCTATTTCTTCCACGCTCAAGCGTGCAGTGTGCCACGCTCAAGCGTCTTTGCTTGATGCTCTGGTGCTTCTTGGTTTCTTCAAGGCTTTTGACAACTTTTTCACTGATTTTGACAATTCAAGCTTCTTTACATAATACATTATTTATAATCAAAATCATGCTTAATTATTTATCAATTTAGTTAAGTTATTTAGAAAATGAGTCCAATTGAATCATGAATTTAATCATAAAATAAGCACTTATCACCATTTCATTGGGTTTAGCCTCATGTTGTATTGCCTGAGGCTCGTGAAGACTTGGAGTAAATCATCAATATGATCACCCCCAGCCGGGATCTTGGAAATTATATCATCAATATAGACCTCCACCAACTTGGTGTGCATGCCTTCGAAAACTTTATTTATCTTGAGTTGGTGTGTGGCCCCAGCGTTCTTCAGACTGAAGGGCATAACAGTGTAACAGAACACACCGCGATCAAATGAATTGTAGAAAGATCTCTAAATGCACCCTATCATCACTTTCAACCGCTACGACTGCACCACATCCCTTGCTATTAGATGAGCCACCCACACAAACGGTCCAATGGGCACGAGGCACAGCTTGATCTTCCCCAGTCATCTCCATAACGAAATCTGCCAGCACCTGGGCTTTAATGGCTCCTCGAGGCTCGTAAGACACATGAAAATCAGACAGTTTGATAGACTATTTAATCATTCTCCCTATGAGGTCTGGCTTGCTCAACACAGAATGAAGTAGAAGATTCATCCTTGCCACAACGGGGTGTGCATGGAAATACGGCCTTAGACGATGAGAGACCCAAACGACAGCTAAACCGACTTTATCAATCTTCTGATACCAGTCCTCAGTTCCTTACAGTGTTTTTCTCGTGAAATAGACCGACCTCTATCCCTCCGGGGTCTCCTTAATCAGCGCTATCCCAAGGCTTCATCAGAAATCGGTAAGTAAAGAATAAGCATCTTTCCGGGGTCAGGTTTTACCAGAATAGGAGGTATAGACAGGACCTCCTTCAACTCCTGAAAGGCTTGCTCCTGCTTCTTCCCCCATTCAAACTTCTTAGACTTTTTAAGGATCTTGTACAATGGGAGTGACTTGTGCGCCATCTAAGGCAAGAATCTTGCCAGAGCTGCCGCCTTCTCGTTTAAGGATTGGACTTCCCTTAAAGTTTTGTTACTTTGCAGGTCCTGAATTGCCTGACACTTGCCCAGATTAGCCTCAATGCCTCGCTGAGTCAACATGAAACCCAGAAACTTCCCAGCAGGGACAATGAACGTGCATTTCATTGGGTTTAACCTTATGTTGCATTGCGCTAGGTGCGTGAAGACTTGGCGCAAATCATCAATATGATCAACCCTAGCCGCGGTCTTGGCAATTATATCATCAATGTACACCTCTACCCACTTGGTGTGCATGCCTCTAAAAACTTTACTTATCATGCGTTGGTATGTGGCCCTAGTGTTCTTCAAACTGAAGGGCATAACGGTGTAACCAAACACACCGCGGTCGTTGAATCACAGAGAGATCTCTAAATGCACCCCATCATCACTTTCAACCGCTACGCTTGCACCACATCCCTTACTATTAGATGAGCCATCCACATAAACTGCCCAATGGGCACGAGGCGTAGCTGGATCTGCCCCAGTCATCTCTACGACAAAATCTGCCAGCACCTAGGCTTTAATGGCTCCTCGAGGCTCATAAGACACATCAAACTCAAACAGTTTGATAGACCATTTAATCATTCTCCCTACGAGGTCTCGCTTGCTCAACATAGAACGAAGCGGAAGATCCATCATCACCACAATGGGGTGTGTATAGAAATACGACCTTAGATGACGAGAGGCCCAAATAACACCCAGAGCGGCTTTTTTAATCTTCTAATACCGGCCCTCAGCTTCTTGCAGTGTTTTGCTCATGAAATAGACCGACCTCTGTCCCTCGGGGTCTCCTTAATCAGCGCTACCCCCAAGGCTTCATTAGAAATTGCTAAGTGGAGAATGAGCGTCTCTCCAGGGTCAAGTTTTTCCGAAATAGGAGGTGTTGGAGAGGACCTCCTTCAGCTCCTGAATTGCTTGCTCCTGCTCCAGCCCCCACTCAAACTTCTTATACTTTTTAAGGATCTTGTACAATGGGAGCAACCTGTGCGCCATCTTGGACATTAATCATGCCAGAGCTGCCACCTTCTCATTTAGGGATTGGACTTCCCTCAAATTTTTGGGACTCTGCCGGTCTTGAATTGCTTGGCACTTGCCCGAATTAGCCTCAATGCCTCGCTGAGTCAACCTGAAACCCTGAAACATCCTAGCAGGGACAGTGAACATGTATTTCATTGGGTTTAGCCTCATGTTGTATTGCCTCAGGCGTGTAAAGACTTAGTGCAAATCATCAATATGATCACCCCAGCCGGGGTCTTAGAAATTATATCATCAATGTAGACCTCCACCAACTTAGTGTGCATGCCTTCAAAAACTTTATTTATCATACGCTGGTATGTGGCCCCAGTATTCTTCAGACCGAAGGGCATGAAGGTGTAACAGAACACACCACGGTCGTGGATAAAAGCCGTTTTCTCCTTATCTTTCTCCCACATCGGAATCTGGTTGTACCCCGAATATGCGTCCATTGAAAGATAGGTACTGGTAACCAGAATTGTCATCCACTATACGATCGATGTTTGGGAGAGGTTATAGATCTTTTGGACAACAATGGTTCAAATCCACATAATCTGTGCATATCCTCCATTTACCGTTAGCCTTCTACACCATCACCATGTTGGAGAGCCAAGAGGAATACCTGATCTCCCTAATAAATCCAGCTTTCAGGAATTCCTCTATTTGCTTCTTCTAGGAAACGGGTCTCGTTTCTAGGTAGACGTATAATTTGTGACAACAAAAATTGGGGTCTATCCCTGAAATGTCAGTAGCAGTCCATGTAAAAAGGTCTTTGAACTCCTGGAGAAGCGTAAGCAGACGCTACTCCATCACAGCTTCTAACTCGTCATTGATATGAGTGACCTTATCTAGTGAATCCCCTACGACGACGTCCCTGGAGCCCTTTTCTGGTGTGGGCTTCGAAGGGTTGAGCGGATCAATCTTCAACTCTGCCCTGGGGTCAAGATCAATCAAGCTAAATGACCCTACCGCGGTGTGGTCCGTCATTTAATTTCCTCTTCTTGTTGAATGCCTCCAGTTTTACCATATTGAGGCTCAGGTTGTAACAGTACCTGACCATCTCTTGATCACCCTGTAGAGAGAATACATTATTGTCTTTATCGATGAATTTGATGAGGAGGTGAGGCGTATGATGCCATTGTATGGTGATTCCACATCAATCACCAGCACCCTGGATTTTATAGTTCTAGCTCCAGGCTCGCCCTCAAAGGACACTAGCGTGTCAAGATACCCCTTCGTAGACTGCTTCACTCTGCTAAAAGCTATTAGTTCCTGCATGTAAGGTTACAAATCAGAGTCATTAAAACCCATTCTTTTAAAATAGCTATAAAAAATAAAGTTGCAGGATTTTTCCTAATTGACAAGGATCCTCTTTACGTTCTTGTTAGCGATAATAGCTACAATGACGACAGCATCGTCACCTCTAGGTATAGTTGGGCCAAAATCCTTGTCAGAAAAGGAAATCACCGGCGCCAACACACCGTCCCTGAATGGGCGGTTATCCCTGGGCTTTCCTTGCACCGAGAAAATCATTCGGTGATGATTCTTCCTAGCCATGATTGAGGCTCCACCCCTAACAAAACCATCGGGAATTATGTCAATCACTTCACGCGGGCCTCACCTTTGTTGCTGGGGCATTCCATCCTGGTGAGTAGCCTCGTTGATGACAATATCCTTTTATTTCTCAACGGCAGTAAATCTTTTGGACGGACCCGGCTATTATCGCCCTCATCGTCACGATCCTGGCCCCATTTCTCCATCCGGTCTGCTCATCCAGAGACTTCTCTTTTAAGAGGTACTGCTTCAGCTTTCCCTCTCGGATGAGGGTTTCCACGATGCTCCTTAGGGCCTTGCACTCATCTGTCATGTGGCCTACCTGTTCATGAAAATCACAATACTTGAGTGGATTACCAGGTCTTTTTATCGGGGTCGGCCTCCTTATACCATAAACGCTCAGCATTGGCCATCCAACCTCTCTCAAAATCTAAGAGGTTTTGGCATTTAGAGCGGCATAGTTGCTGAAGGCCACTACGTGCCTTTCTTGATGATGGGGTTAAGGGTTTTTGAATCTGTCCCTCTGGAAAGGTTTCTCCGACCTCGTGCTTTCCTTTTCCCTCCTTGGCTGGGACACCGGAGCTGGTGGCCCAGCCCTTGACACTGTGGCTTCCAAGTGCATCTCAATCCCCATATACTTGGAAGCCTTCCTTTAGAACTCTTTAAATGACATCGAAGGGCTTTTCGCCAAAGACAAGGCGAAAGCTGAGCTAGGCTGTAACACCTCAATGACGATGTTCAGCTGGATGGCCTCGATATGATTTAGGACTAACATCAGTTCCTTGTAAAATCTTCTCAAAAACTCCTTGAGAGTTTCTGTTTCTCCCTGACTAATCTGGGTAAGGGTGTGAGATGTCTTGGGAACGTCCCTGGAAATGACAAAGTGGTCCCTAAACGTTGTTGCCAGTTCCTCCTAGGAATCTATAGAGCCTGAAGGGAGCCCTTTGAACCAACTAAGGGCCTCCTCAACCAACGTATAAGGGAACATTTTCTCATAACATCTTCTTCATCCTCCAAGAACATGCCCTCATATGTGTAAGCATCCAAGTGCTTAGTAGGGTCCATCTCCCCTGTGTACTTTCCAATTGAGAGAGGTTGGGTCGTTTGTAAGTGCCTAGGGATAGACACACTCATCAACCTTCATGAAAATGGGACGTTAAGTCTGTACGCCCCTAGAGCTACATCGACTGGCTCCTTCCTTCTGAGACTGACTCTTTCTCTAGAGTCCTGGGTATGCTCCCTCTCTTTATAGTAGGGATCTTTGAATACTGGAGAGTTATGGACTTCTCTCTCCTAGCAATATGGTGAGTCTCCTCATCCTAAGACACCATCTTCTCTTCAACCTGTCTCCTTCCCCCTTTTAGCTCAGCAAGCTCCTCCCTAAGCTGCCTTATAACCTCATCATAAGGGTCCAGAGTTCCAACAGGCACCATTCTTCTTGAGCTCCCAATAGGGGACTCAAAGGTTAGACGCCTTCTAACTTGGCACTCCTGGGCAGTGACATCTTCCACTTACCCCTCCTGAAAAATCCTGCCCTTGCCTTCCATGATAGACTATTAATCTTCTGTGAAAAGTGGGAAAACTCTAACGTGTCCCACTGAGCGTACCAATGAACTGGTCTAATCTAGGGTCAATAACCCAGTGTAGGACCGGCCTTAAGAGTCAACTATGAAGTGTAATATTACACCAGTATAGTGGGTATCCGGTATTGGTATCTGATATCTCAGTGGAAGATACCGGTCTCGAAGTCTTGGAAATTCTCAACACTAAGCTTGCACGTTGAGAGGTGGCGAAAGATTCTCTGACGCTCAAGTCAACACGAGAATATGGATTCAAGTCCAGGAAACTCAAGCAATGAAACAGTATATGAGAATGAGAACAACCTCCCCTTCCTGTGTATGAGAATGGATTATTTATAGGTGAGCATGGAGAATGAATCGTCAGGTGCAGGTGGGGCTAGAGGACAAATAGTACACTACACAGTGTATGATTCTGGCATATGACGCGGGAGGAGCCGCGTCTCCTATGAACGTCCCCTGGCAAGCTGTACCCTGTACTTTCTATCAGGTGACGTGAATGCTTTTAAGTGTGTGAGATTTCTACCGGAACATACTAGTATAAGGAGAGCGCCTAATACGGGGTTTATAGTCCGGAGTATACCTACAGCGTTGGTAGTATAACGAGGATGGATGAAATTACGTCCTTATCCAGATATCGGTATCGAGGTTGGATCAAAATTTTTTTATATTTTTAAGTTATCATAAACAATATTAGACACCAAAATGAATATTGTCTAATTATTTTATTTTATATTAATTAATAGAATTTCTAATAATAAAATCTATTAACCTATCAAATTAAAATAAGGTACCCGCCACTAATCATATTTATTAAGGGATTAATTATTATCTTATGCAAATTTTGAGCTCTAATAATTATCTAGCATTAAAATTAAACTTGATACTCAAATAATTGTAAACATTCTCAACAACTATTATTATGATCAACAAATGGTTGACTAAAATTACTCAGAAATTTCTAAAATTTAAACATCATCCACTAATCATCATTTTATCAATTCAACATGACTAACAAGAATACATTTACTTGATCAACAGTTTTAATGTTAAATTAAACATGATTATCTTCTCATATTAATTACTAATAAGTCAATAAATTATCTTTCTATCTAACTAAACATTACCACTAAACACAACTTTTATCACTTGCTTATCTCATTTAACTGGGTTGTTCACTACTTACATTCTCTCAAGGTCTTATTCCTTCCCACTTAGAGCAATTTAGGGATCAGGCTGAGGCCTTAATTCTCCTAAAAGACTTAAGAGGGTACTCTCAGGGGTCCTGAGAGCTTGGGCTCCTATTCTGAAAAATTAGGGCTGTTACACTCACCCCACCTTTTAGGAATTTCGCCCTGAAATTCACCGCACTCATTATAGGCTTCAAGGTAATCTTAGTCATTGAACACATATATCGTTGTCTGATGCTTCGACTAGTTGGGGTTTAACCAAGTAATCCCTAACACACAAGTCCTATTGATTGACAATCAACACTTTTTAGAGTATAACAAGGTATAAAGAACCATACCCCAAGCCTATTAGATAGACCATGCTCTGATACCACCAATGTAACACCCTCAGTTAACTAAGATAATCCTTTCCATTGAATTACCTTGGTTAACTGAGAGGTTACAAGTTTTAGAAAAATGTGGAAGTTTTTTCTTTTGTACAGTAAAACACATGGTGGAATTAAGCATTATATATATATATAGAGAACTGGGCCACATATACATAAGTAGTTCAAAAAAACTATACAACCGAGAGCAAAAAGGGGCACGCAGGCACCCATACAAAATGTATATCTACAGAAACAGACAAGTAAACGTATGCTAAGAATCTCAACCAATAAACTTGTTGTCTGACCAGGGTAACTTTGGGGGGTCTGAAGTAGCGGCCAACTAGGTCAAATCTGGGAGATGAGATGGTCATACAGGAATGGTGCTCGAGGATGGCAAGTCGCTAGCTGGCAAGTCGGCTACCGTAAGCCTCGTAGGCCTCTACCAAGAGACCCTGAGCTGCTGCCAACATCTCAGGGTAGTCCTCAGTCTCTCCGTACATATAGCTCCTGAAAATGTGCCGAAGGAAACCCTAGGACTGATCCCACTCATGCCTTGCCATGTACCTCTCCATCGGGGTCATCACCAACACCCCCTGATGTAACATCCCAAAAATTTGAGTAAAATTAATTCATTAGAGTAAATAAATAGAACAATTATAGGAAATAATTATTGATGTCCTATACATGTAGAAAAATTAATTATGGACCCCTTGAGTTGGTACGACGGATACGACGATTTCTGCCGTCGTTTAAGCGACGAACGACGTACGAGCAAAATGCAGAGACGGTCCCAACGGGCCAGGAAACATTAGATAAATATTGGGAATGAATTTTTATGTCCCAAAGATGAGCTAAAATTAATTTGAGCATTCCTGAAATTTATTGTGAATTATTATGGATTTATCAGCGTCGTTTAACATCGGAAAACGACCGATTCGGGCAAGGGCCTCAATTGGGCCTCAAAAATTCACTAACCTAAAAATAATTATTGAGTATTAGAAAATACTCAAATCAATATTTTAAACCCAAAAATAAACCCAGAAAAATTTATAAATGATTAATTAGACGTATGGTGGGCCTTAGGCGACCAAAACGCTTCGTTTTCGAGCCAAAACTTAATGAATTTTCACCAATCAATTGGGATGCCGATGTACACTTTCAGGGGCTGTTTCCCATCAGAAATAGGGCCCAAAATGAAGAATTTGCCAAAAAATGGGTCTTGGAGCCAAAATATTTAAGTGAGGGGCATATGGGTAATTACACCCTTAGGACAAAAGACTTTCCCTCTTCTCCTCCATGTTATTTTCGTTGGGCAGCAGTAGCCCCCCTTCAAACTTTGAAAATCATTCTCCATTTTTCTCCTCTCTATTCACTTGAGGTGCTAGTTCCCTCCATGGTTCCTTCTTGAAATCTTCTTTGAAGAAAAGACCAGGTAAGCATCAAGGACCCCTAAAGCTCTATTTTTCCTTTCTCCCTTCCTCTTCTCTTCATGATTTCTTCTTCTTCTTGTGTTTGAATGTGTATACAGGTTCAGGAATTTTGATAATGACAAAAACACTCTTGAAGAAATCTGTGCAAAAACAAAGACATGGAACCAGGTGTTGAGAAACAGAGAAGCTAATCGATTAGGGCAACTATGCGAATCGATTAGGAGCATTCTGTTTTGGAAGAAATTGCATCAGGCCACAAGATAATCGATTACAGCAATGAAGATAATCGATTACAGCAATGAAGATAATCGATTACAGCAATGAAGATAATCGATTATGAAGCTACTGGAATTAATCTAATCGACTACGCACTTGATGTAATCGATTACAACTGTCAAAAATGAGATTAAATGCATCAGGTATAGTGGCTAATCGATTAAGGGAAGTTACACAATCGATTAGGAGGCTACTGGAATTAAGGTAATCGATTACCAGACATGCTAATCGATTAGGAAGCTGCGAAATCAAATTAAATGCATCAGGTACAGATGATAATCGATTACAGGAAAAGAAATAATCGATTATGGACCCTCTGACTTGAAGGTAATCGATTACAACGCGAGGGTGTAATCGATTACACTAGTGGAAAAACACATTTAAGTGGGAAACCAGCTCATGTCTCCACCATTCTTCAAAATCCCACTAAGTGCAACGGCTAGGAAGAAGAAGGGCACACCTCAACACCTCAAATGGCTCTATAAATTGAAGAGGAACACAAGCACAAAGATACACCAAGAAGCTACAAATCCTTTGCTCTGTTTTGTGCTTTGTAAGCCCTATTTCTTGTATCTTGAATTTCATTTGTATATCCTCTCTTCTTGAGAGATTAGAAATTGTGTGAGCTATCATTTTGCTTATCCACTCTATTGAGAGAGTTACTTGCTTGTAAACACTACATCAAAACACCAAAGTTCACTATAGGTTGAGTGGTTACAAAGGTTAAGGCTCAACCTTTGGGATATTGTGAGATTGAGAGATTGGGTGGGTTGCCCTTATACTTGTGAGGATTGGGTTCTTGAGTGTGGGACACTAGGAAGCCGCAATTGCTCAAAGTTGTATCTCTAGTCTACAATAGTGGAAAATCCTCTAAGTGGGTTGCTTAGAGGCGAGACGTACACCGGATTGGTGGAACTCGTTAAATCGGTTTGCAAAGCTCTTCTCCCTTACTCTTTTACTTTCATATACTGCACTTAACTGGCTTGTGTTGATTGATTGTGGCTTGCATACTTGAACTTGTTTAAATTGGTAAATCTTGAAGACTGCACACCAAGTGTTTGTTTAATTGTCTCAACTATATTTACCTTTATTTTGCATTGCATATTTCACTAAACTTTATTTCACTTGCATAATCTTGTAAATTTGTATATAAGAATCAAGTTCAAAGGTATTCCAACTAAAAGTTTTAAAAACTCAATTCACCCCCCCCTCTTGAGTATTGAGGCCACTTGAATAACAAGTGGTATCAGAGCTTGACTCTTGGTAGATCAAGCTTAACAGCTTCAAGAGATAAAGATGGCCTCAAATTCTCTAAACCTTTTTCCTGAGGGTGGTGCTACAAATTGACCTCCCGCTTTCAATGGGGAAGGTTATACCTTTTGGAAAGAGAGAATGAAAATCTTCATTCAATCAGTTAACTTAAGAGTGTGGAATGCCATTGAAAATGGTCCTTTTATACCTATGCATACTGTTGATGATAAACTAGTTGAAAAACCTATGGATAATTGGACTAGTGAAGAAGAGAAGAAAGTACAATACAATTACAAGGCTAAAAATCTAATTACTCTTGCACTAGGACCAGATGAATTTTTCCAAGTAATCACTTGTAAATCCACCAAGGAAATGTGGGATACTCTTCAAGTAACCCATGAAGGTACAAATGATGTTAAAGACTCTAAGATTAGTACACTAACTAGTCAATATGAGTGCTTTAGATTAAACTCTCATGAATCAATTGTTGATATGCAAAAAAGATTCACTCTCATCATTAATCAACTCATTACACTTGGAAAGACTTACACTAACAAAGAGCTCATTCATAAAGTGTTGAAAAGTCTTAACAGAGAATGGCAACCGCTAGTTACCGCCATCAAACAATCTCCTAGCATAAACGAAATGTCTCTTGCCACACTATTTGGTAAGTTGCAGGAATAGGAACAAGAGCTGAAAGAATTAAAGATGGCGGAAGAGGAAGAAAAATCTTCCAAGAAAAAGGGTCTCGCTCTCAAGGCCACTCCCATAAATGAAGAAGAATCCGGAACTGAACTTGATGAAGAAGAAGAGTTTGGACTATTTGTGAAACGCTTCGGGAAATTCATGAAAGGCAAACGCTTCCAAAGAAGCTTCAAAAACACAAGTAAGAAACCTATCACTAAAGAAAATTCTTCCTCACCCAATTGTTTTGAATGTGGCAAGGAAGGGCACTTCAAAGCGGATTGCCCAAATCTTAAGAAGAAGGGAAAAGAGAAAAGAGGAAGAAGGAGAGCATATATAGCATGGGATGAAAACGAGATAAGCAGCTCGGATGACTCAGAAAATGAAGAAGCAAACCTTTGCCTCATGGCCAACCACCAAGAAGAAGATGATGAGGTAAACTTCCATGACTTAGATAAGGATGAATTACTTGATGCTCTAGAGGAATTGTATGATAAATTTACAAAAGTCTCCAATAGACTTAAGGTGTCTAGAAAAACTAGTGACACTCTAGAGATGCACCTTATGGAGGTTTGCAAAGAAAATGAATGCTTAAAAGAAGAATTGAAAAACGCTCAAACATGCTCTAAAAGTAAACCTTGTGATTTTGCTAAGAAATGTGTTGATCTAGAAAATAAAGTCCTAGATCTAAACAAAACCTTAGAGAGGTTTACAAATGGTAGAGATAATCTGAATGTACTACTTGGAAATCAAAGATGCATGTTTGACAAAATTGGTTTAGGGTACAATTCTGTTAAAAAGGAAAAGAATTACAAAAACTTCTTTGTACCTCCTATGAGATCATCTTCGCCCTTTATAAAATGCAATCATTGTGGATTCAAAGGTCATAACTCTTCAAATTACAATATTAGAAAATTAGGGCCAAAGGTTATAAGAAAGGTGTGGATTCCCAAAGGGACATTACCACAAGCTAACCTTAAAGGACCCAACATAAAATGGGTACCTAGTTCTCTAAACTAATCTTGTTTTGTAGGTATGCTTCAAGGCAAGCAACACCCATTGGTACTTGGATAGTGGGTGTTCAAAGCATATGGCAGGAGACATAAGCAAGTTTACATCATTCACTCCCAAGAGAAAAGGAAGTGTTACCTACGGAGACAACACCAAAAGAAGGATCCTAGGCATCAGAAATATAGGTAAGAATTCTTCCACATCCATAAGTGACGTGTTGTATGTTGAAGGCCTCAAACATAATCTACTTAGCATAAGTTAATTATGTGACAAAGGATATAGAGTTTTGTTTGAATCAAATTGTTGCATAATTGAGCATAAGACTAATAAGGAAGTTAAGTTTGTAGGCCAAAGAATTGATAATATTTACATGATTGATATGGATAGTTTGTCTACAAATGATGAACAATGCTTTATTTCAAAAGAGGATGAAACTTGGCTATGGCATAGGAGAATAGCTCATATACATGTAGACCATTTGAACAAACTTGTTTCTAAAGAATTAGTAATTGGTTTACCAAAGCTTAAGTTTGAAAATAGATTTTGTGATGCATGTCAAAAGGGAAAACAAGTAAAGGCATCTTTTCAATCCAAAAACATTGTCTCCACACAAAAGCCTTTACAACTTTTGCACATGGACTTATTTGGACCATCCAAAATCAAAAGCTTTGGAGGTAATTACTATGGTCTAGTTATAGTAGATGACTATTCAAGATATACATGGACATTGTTTCTTGCTCATAAAAATGAAGCATATCATGCATTCAAGAAACTTGCAAAGATTATCCAAAATGAGCAAAATTCTAAAATTACATCCATTAGAACCGATCATGGGGGAGAATTTGAAAATCAATCTTTTGAAAAGTTTTGCGAAAAATATGGTATTAATCACAATTTTTCAGCTCCTACAACTCCATAACAAAATGGAGTAGTTGAAAGGAAAAATAGATCTTTAGTGGAGCTTGCTAGAACCATGCTAAATGAAAACCATATTGCAAAACATTTTTGGGCCGATGCGGTAAACACCGCGCGTTATGTTATGAATAGGTGTTTAATAAGGCCTATTTTAAAGAAAACCCCCTATGAACTTTACAAGGGTAGAAAACCCAACATTGCATACTTTCATATTTTTGGATGTAAATGTTTTGTGCTCAACAATGGAAAGGATAATCTAGGAAAGTTTGATGCAAAATCTGATGAGGCAATATTCCTAGGATACTCTCAATCAAGTAAATCTTATAGAATCTTCAACAAACAAACAAATACCATTGAAGAATCTATCCATGTTAAATTTGATGAAAATAGCCATAACCCTTCAAGAAAGGAAGATGTTGATGATCTTGTAGGTACCTTCCAAGAAATAAACTTGGAAGACAAAGAAGAAGTCAACAATGAAGGAGGTGCAACACAAATTGATAAACAACAAGATTGGGTAACCCTAAAGGATCATCCCTTGGACAAAATCATTGGAGAAATAACCAAAGGGGTAAGTACTCGAAATGCCATTAGAAATGCATGCAATCACTTAGCTTTTGTATCTCAAATTGAACCCAAAAATATTGATGAAGCCATTATTGATGAACATTGGATGTTGGCCATGCAAGAAGAATTAAACCAATTTGAAAGAAATGAAGTTTGGGAACTTGTGCCAAGACCCAATGACCATCTAATAATAGGCATCAAATGGGTTTTTAGAAATAAGTTAGATGAAAATGGTTTAATAACAAGAAACAAAGCTAGACTAGTTGCAAAGGGATACAATCAAGAAGAGGGAATAGATTATGAAGAAACGTATGCTCCCATAGCTAGGTTAGAAGCCATTAGGTTATTGTTAGCTTTTGCATGCTGTATGGATTTTAAACTTTATCAAATGGATGTCAAAAGTGCATTTTTAAATGGCTTTATTCAAGAAGAAGTTTATGTAGATCAACCTCCCGGCTTCGAAAATCATAAATTTCCAAACCATGTCTTTAAATTGAGAAAAGCCTTATATGGTTTAAAACAAGCTCCAAGAGCTTGGTATGAAAGACTAAGTAAATTCCTTTTAGAACACAATTTTGAAAGAGGAAAGGTTGATACTACACTGTTTATAAAACGCAAAAATAATGACATTCTTTTGGTACAAATTTATGTTGATGATATAATATTCGGTGCTACTAATGAAAATCTTTGTCAAGAGTTTGCCAAGATTATGCAAAATGAGTTTGAAATGTCCTTGATGGGAGAACTCACCTTCTTCCTTGGATTACAAATAAAACAAGCAAATGATGGAACGTTCATTAGTCAAACTAAGTATTGTAAAGAACTACTCAAAAGGTTTGAAATGGACAAGGCAAACGAAATAGCCACACTCATGAGTACATCTTGCTATTTAGACAAAGATGAAAAGGGTAAGGACATTGAAATCACTAAATATCGAGGTATGATTGGATCCTTACTTTATTTAACTGCTAGTAGGCCCGATATTATGTTTGCGGTATGCATGTGTGCTAGATATCAAGCATGTCCTAAAGAATCACACTTAACTGCCGTAAAAAGAATTTTGAAATATCTTGTGGGTACTCAAAATGTTGGTTTGTGGTATCCCAAAGGCGTTGAATATAATCTTTTAGGATATTCCGACTCTGACTTTGCGGGCTGTAAACTTGATAGAAAAAGTACTAGCGGCACATGTCATTTACTTGGTAGCTTCCTTGTTTCTTGGCATAGCAAGAAGCAAGCAAGTGTGGCATTATCGACGGCTGAGGCAGAATATGTAGCCGCCGGTAGTTGTTGTGCTCAAATTCTTTGGATGAGACAATAACTTCTTGATTTTGGCATTGTTTTAAACAAAGTACCCATCAAATGTAATAATACTAGTGCTATTAATATCTCAAAGAATCCTGTAATGCACTCTAGAACCAAGCATATTGAGATTAGGCATCACTTCATCAGAGACCATGTATTAAAAGGGGATTGTGTACTTGAGCATGTTGAAACTTCTAGGCAACTAGCAGATATCTTCACAAAACCCTTGGCTAGAGAACAATTCATCCACATTAGAAGAGAATTAGGCATTCTTGACATGTCAAATTGTGTTTGAATGATGGAGTATTTTGATAAAAACTGTGTTGTATGGCATGATTAGATGAATGGTGTGACTCATTAATATTACATTTCATGTTTGCAACCTTGCTGTATGAAAACCTGAAGTTTTTGAACCAATAATCGATTATATGCATCCTCACAATCGATTACTATGCTTCTGTTTCTTTGATAATCGATTACTATTTCATCCCTAATCGATTACAATGATTCTGTCTCTAATCTAATCGATTGCCCTTGATCCACAATCGATTACACAGCCTCTGTTTCAGGTATAAAACGTTTCCTCTTCTCCATAATCGATTACCATCTTGCTCCAATCGATTAGGACGTTTCTGTTTCCTTTCTAATCGATTATGACAAAGATCTAATCGATTACACTCTGCACGAAACGTTTGGAATTCCCCAGAAACAGTGAGCTAATCGATTACACTCTGTCTTGTAATCGATTAGCCTCGATTCTGAAGAGTCAATATTGTAATTTCCAAGGCCTACTCGAACCACTCCCTCTCTTAACTCACTTCACTCCTTCCTAAACCTAACTTTCACCTATAAATACCCCTCTCCTCACCCTCTCATCTCACACTACCTCCTTCCTCTCAAATCTCTCAAAAACTCTCAAACATTCTTCTCTCTTCATCTTCCTCCTTGCATTCCTCACCATGTCTTCATCCCGAAATGTTAAGAGAGCAAGGTCTTCCATGGCTCAGGCCCTTAACCCCCTTGACTTCTTAAGGTTCTTCTCTTCCCCTAGAGACCTTCAAAATTTTGTGAAAAACTTTTCTGAAAAGGAAATAATGACTCCCCACTTCACCATTGCCGACACCTTCGATAACCCCAGCCTAACCTTCACCCAAAGCCTTCACCACTACAACCTCTTTCCCTTCCTCTCCCTCAAGGAAGAAGAGTACTACCCTGAACTCATAAGGGTATTCTACTGCAACCTCTGACTTGTCAATGGGATGGTTGAATCCAAAGTGAAGAACGCAACCATCAAACTCACCAATGCTCAATTTGCGGAAATCTCCCAGCTGCCTCTCAACAATGCTGATTTTGATGGAGGAGAACCGGAAGACGAATGGGGCTTCAATGCTCTAACTGCTCGTCAATCCTTGTGGAAAGCTGACCGCCCCAGGAGCAACCACAAACTGGTAGGACATTTGACCATGAACAACCGTCTGCTTCACTTTTTCTTGGTCAAAATGATAGTTCCTCGTGGTGGGAACTATGCCTTGGTGGAAGAGGATGATGTCCTCTTGATGTGGGCAATGCTGAACCACAAGGAGATTAACTGGGTTCAATTGGTCAAATTCCATATGCGTCACGCAAAGGACCAACAAAAACTCCCTTATGGTATTCTCCTTACTAAAATTTTCAAATATTGTGGAGTAGACTTGGCTGGAGAATTATCAGAAAAAATGCCTCCAAGAGCTTGCATTGGCACCCATCACCTCACCAAAATGGGTCTTGTTTTTACGCATGGAGCATGGTACTCACGAATGGAGGGCATTGATGCCAACATTCCCTTCGAAGCTCCTGCTGAAGAAGAACCCGTTCCTCCTCCTCCTCAACCACAAGCTGCACCTCAAGCCTCTTCATCTGCTCCTGCTGACCCCTTTGCATCACTCTACGCCCATCTTGACCGCCGCTTCGATCGCCTTGAAAACTCCCTTCAAGAGTTCTCAATGACCGAGCAGCAACATTTCGAGATGATGCAATAGCGTTATGAAGAGCTGTCCCATCAAATCGCTGAAATTCGTTTCTTTAATCCGGATAATTAGATCCACTTTTCATGTGTTGTTTAGGTTGCTTTTGTTCTTTTTCAAACCTGCACTTTTTCTTCATGTAATTCCCTACTTTATGTTTTGCTAAATCAATAAAATTTTCCGTTCATAATATATCTCTTTACTTACTGTTTATTTTTGATGATTCCAAAGGGGGGGAAGTATTATTAAATGAGTTCATATCTTGTCTAACTTATCTTGTTTAAAATCTGAAAAAGATTGCCAAAGGATTAATAAATTCCTTTTGATAGGGGGAGATTTGCTAAGAGATAAGAGAAAATTAGATAAAGATGCTGACTATGATTAAGAGATAATGCAGCAGATATGTTTTTGCAAAGAGATAAAATTAGAGATAAGATTGACTAACAACCCTCAAGAGATGAACATAGTTGTCATCATCAAAAAGGGGGAGAATATGTTTGAATGTGTATACAGGTTCAGGAATTTTGATAATGACAAAAACACTCTTGAAGAAATCTGTGCAAAAACAAAGACATGGAACCAGGTGCTGAGAAACAGAGAAGCTAATCGATTAGGGCAACTATGCGAATCGATTAGGAGCATTCTGTTTTGGAAGAAATTGCATCAGGCCACAAGATAATCGATTACAGCAACGAAGATAATCGATTACAGCAATGAAGATAATCGATTACAGCAATGAAGATAATCGATTATGAAGCTACTGGAATTAATCTAATCGACTACGCACTTGATGTAATTGATTACAACTGTCAAAAATGAGATTAAATGCATCAGGTATAGTGGCTAATCGATTAAGGGAAGTTACACAATCGATTAGGAGGCTACTGGAATTAAGGTAATCGATTACCAGACATGCTAATCGATTAGGAAGCTGCGAAATCAAATTAAATGCATCAGGTACAGATGATAATCGATTACAGGAAAAGAAATAATCGATTATGGACCCTCTAACTTGAAGGTAATCGATTACAACGCGAGGGTGTAATCGATTACACTAGTGGAAAAACACATTTAAGTGGGAAACCAGCTCATGTCTCCACCATTCTTCAAAATCCCACTAAGTGCAACGGCTAGGAAGAAGAAGGGCACACCTCAACACCTCAAATGGCTCTATAAATTGAAGAGGAACACAAGCACAAAGATACACCAAGAAGCTACAAATCCTTTGCTCTGTTTTGTGCTTTGTAAGCCCTATTTCTTGTATCTTGAATTTCATTTGTATATCCTCTCTTCTTGAGAGATTAGAAATTGTGTAAGCTATCATTTTGCTTATCCACTCTATTGAGAGAGTTACTTGCTTGTAAACACTACATCAAAACACCAAAGTTCACTCTAGGTTGAGTGGTTACAAAGGTTGAGGCTCAACCTTTGGGATATTGTGAGATTGAGAGATTGGGTGGGTTGCCCTTATACTTGTGAGGATTGGGTTCTTGAGTGTGGGACACTAGGAAGCCGCAATTGCTCAAAGTTGTATCTCTAGTCTACAATAGTGGAAAATCCTCTAAGTGGGTTGCTTAGAGGCGAGACGTACACCGGATTGGTGGAACTCGTTAAATCGGTTTGCAAAGCTCTTATCCCTTACTCTTTTACTTTCATATACTGCACTTAACTGGCTTATGTTGATTGATTGTGGCTTGCATACTTGAACTTGTTTAAATTGGTAAATCTTGAAGACTGCACACCAAGTGTTTGTTTAATTGTCTCAGCTATATTTACCTTTGTTTTGCATTGCATATTTCACTAAACTTTATTTCACTTGCATAATCTTGTAAATTTGTATATAAGAATCAAGTTCAAAGGTATTCCAACTAAAAGTTTTAAAAACTCAATTCACCCCCCCCCTCTTGAGTATTGAGGCCACTTGAATAACACTTCTCTACCTCATGCTAAAACCAAAAATCCTCTTGGTTGTTCCCCCTTAGTGTGATGAAATTTTAGGGTCCTTGGAAGCTTTTCTTTGCACATTGGTGGGGCTCATTCAAGCATTTAGTGTTTGGCCCTAACTCTCCCATTTCCTCTTGCTCTCTTGAATTTGGAATCTTGAATTCCATTGGGGTATGTTAAAAACCCTTAATTGGCTTGTGATGATAGCTTAGAGTATATAAGTTATGATGTTAGTATTGGAAAAGAATTGATGAAAATGCATGTGGAACCCCAAACTTTAGCATAGGTGACCATTGGGAATCTTTTGTTGTTGTTGTTGTTGAATAATGTTCTAGTGGCTTGAAATTGATGTGAAATAGTCATTAGAATGAAATTAATTGGTGTTGAAATAAATGAATTGGTATTGGTTGACATTAGATGCAAGATTGGAAACTAAGGGCTTACTTTAAATTAAGGAAAGAATTTTGTTTAAAACTTGAAATGGCCTATGGATGATTTTAATGTTGTTATGAGGCTTTAGGTAATACTCTAAAATTTATTTGATGTTAGTAGAAAGTATAAATTAGATTGTAGCCTTTGAAAGTTCTCTTGAAGTAAGAAAAGTGGCAAGTGACAAGAATGGGTTCATAAATGTGTTAACCTTGTTAATGGGCTTGAAAACTCTTGTTAGATATGGACTATTAATTAGAATTGGTGTTAGATAATTATTGGTTGGCAAAGAGTAAAATGTGTCATGAGTTAGGTGAAGGATAATATGAATTGGTGAGGAATGAATATGTTACTAGAATGAATAATTTTGTTAGAGTATATTAGGGCTTAAGAGAATAATTATGGAATTGAGAAAGTGTTAGTGAGTGTGGTTTAAGAACTAGATTGACCATTGAGTAAAAGAGGTAGGAAAAAGTATGATATTGATAGTGAATTGGATGAATAACATGGACCATTAAGGTTGAATGAAGGGATTGTTGGCCTAGAAAATACCATTTGGTTATATTGGGCATAAAAAGGCTACTAGTTGGACTTAGAGAATGTTGTTGTAGGTGATAAGTGACTTATTATGGTTAGGAATAATTGTAGTTGGATGAATGAGGAAATTAGTGTTTAAAGAAAGTAAGAAATGTGATGTTGGAGTTAGGAACAAGTGTGAAGATTAGAGTGTTAGTGGGGACTTGACATTATAAGTGGATTAGAGAACTTAAGTCATGATATAAAAAAAAATTAGAGGATGGCCATGGTTTTGGAGTGTTACTTATGATTGGTGATAATAGAAAACCATTATGAATAATAGGTGATTTCAAAGACTTATAATAAGGCACTTAAATATTTAAAGACCATCAATGACAATTAGTTGTCTTAAGGGGGATAAAGAGCAAGATTAACTAAAATTTCTATGAAATGGAGAACTTGAAAAAAACTAACCCCATGGATTTTATTCAACTACAAATAATGAGTTCTAAATCTTTAAGACATGAAAACAAAATATGATAAGGATAGCTTGAATTCCAAACCTCCAAAGTGGTAATGGCATAAACATAACAAAGTTTCACATACATGAATATACTTATGTATCTCTAAAAAGAGGCTTAGTTGTTGACATTGGTTTAATGATAGGATGAGGTTTGGTATTGTGCTTATTAAAAATGTAGGCTTTGACCATCCTTGTGAAGAGGGACTATCCAACGCCTCCAACCCGCCAGAGTACTTCTCTTAAGGTAGGAGAGGAGTTTATTTTCTAAATGCATGGCCTTGATATTAATAGTGAATGTATGTGTGATGTATATTTACATATTGGGGTTGGTTGCTGACAGGGCCCGCAAGCGCACGGGTTATGTCGCGTAATATAAAAGATTATCGTTCTCCACAGGGACTGTGTTCAAAGTACCAGTATATTGAAATTTAATTATCCACACAATTGATTTTTAAGATTTTTATAAAATAAAGCACAAATTAAAGTTGCACAGAATACGAATAAATATAAAAATAAAATTTACTCGACACTTAAAAATCAGAGTTGAGAATATCTTGGGATTTCGGGGGATTAAGACTTTATTTTATGTTAATGAATTTTAACTTTTCATAAATAAGAATCGAATTAAGTTTTCCAAGGCGAATTTTCCAAAAGCTAATTAATATGTTCCTCTCGGAATCCTATTAATGTACCTAACCTATGGAAAGCGCTGCTTAATCCTCAGAAAGGCCCATTATCATTTTATGAAAATCCCTTTTATTTCCTCAAAAGAATTTTGATTACTTTCACGGTTTTACCGAGGTCACAAAAAGCATTTCAAAAATCTTAGGTTTAGTTCAAAGCTTTCTGGTAAAAATAAATCTCTCGATTCTATTTATTACCTAAACTTACTAATATACCCGTAAGTATACAATTTTATCATTTAGGTTCTTGTTAGGAATTACTAAAAGCATTGAGCATAATTGAACTAAATGGAAAACAGAAATTTATTTAATTCCAAGTCAAAATAACATTAAAATAAAATATTATCATACCCCCTTTATCCCAAGATAATTAATTTAGCCACTCATGAAATAATTCAAATTCATATAAATAATGGAAAAATAAAACATACAAGACATGGTAAAGATAAAGACTTACGGGTTTCTCCAAAAGCTCAGAATAATTTACCACTATAATTCCTTGTTGCAATATTCTCCACCAATTACAAATTTAAATTCTCACTTTTACAGCCCTCACACTCTTACAAAATAAAAGAAAGAAAAGAAAATAAAAAGAAAGAGAAGAAAAACGAACAGAGAAAGAAAAATGGAAAAGAAGAAAACTAAAGAGAAAAAGAGAGAAAGTAACGAAGAAAAGAAAAGAAAATAGAATGAAGCTGATGGTAATTGATGGGAAGAGATGATTTTGATGCTCTTGGTTGCTCTCCCTTTTATAGGCGAATGGATGAATGAATCCAGCTAAGAAAACACGTTAAAATTGCAAGTGGGAGAAACTTTCAGTGCATGTGAGTTCCAGTTGTGCCAACTTGTTTCCAATTTGCATATTTTAATATTTCCAATAATTCGGTGCTTGGATTTAATGATGATTGGTGCAGATGGAGAAATTCCGAGTGGAAAAGTGTTGTTGGAGGGTGGTTTGCTGTTGGATGGAGATCTGGACGTTGTGGGCTGGACGGTTTTGAATTGATGAAGAGTCTGGGCGGTGTTGAGAGTACTGCTGGATGGTGTTGTGGATGGAAAGGAGAGTCTGGGCGGTGTTGGTTGGAGAGAAGAGTCTGGGCGGTGTTGTGGTTTGAGGGAAGAGTATGGGCGGTGTTGTGTTGAGTGGGTTGCTGGGCGGTGTGGAGAGTATTGCTGGACGGTGTTGTGGATGGAAAGGAGAGGACGGTGTGTGGTATGGATTAGAAGAAGAAAGGGACAGCGGATAGAAGAGAGGGAATGGGACGGTGTTTGGAGTTGTAGAGTGTAGGTCGGTTTTGAAAGGAGAGGGGACGGTGTTGTGGCTTGTGTTCTATTGATCCGGTGTTGGGCCTGTGAAGAGATGGAAGGAGTTGGTGTTTGGAGGAGAACCGGTCGGTAATGAAGCTGGATGAAAGGACGAGTAAAGAGTGACTGAAGAACAACTTCTGATTGAGCCATTCAGTCGGAATTGACTCCAGAAGGACTCGGAACCGACTGAAACCATTCACTCGGCTCAGGTTGATGGAGTTCATTCGGAACTGATTGAAGACTCACTCAGGATCAGAATTTATTCAATCGGTTCCCAACCATTTTCACTCGGCTGTCTCTGAATTTGAACCACTCGGTTAAAACTTTGCTTGGAAATATAGCCCAACTCACTCGGAAGTCTTCCTTGGAGACATCTCACTCGGTCTTAGTGTAAAACTTGAGAGTCTGCCCGAGTGTGATTGATTCCCAGTCGGATCTTTCATTGGTTGATAAGAATTCTACTCGAAAATGTCTTATTCTGCTTGAGAATGCCTTCTTCTCCGAATGGAACCACTCGGATTCCTCCTTATTCAGTACTTATTCATTCAGTGGCTTCTTCTGCTCGGAATCCATTCACTCGGAACAGCTTTTTGCTTGGATTAGTTGCAAATCAGAAAGCTCCCACTCGGATTCACTTCAATCAGCAAGCCTTTCACTCGGAGAATAGCTTTGGACAGCATCTATTCAACATCAGTCCCCTTTTTCACTCGGAATGGACGCAGTCGGGGAAACTTCCAATCGGAATCTCCTCCAACCGAGACTCATTCCATTTCAGCATTGAACCTCAGCCATTTATCACTCGGAATGGCTTTAACAGGGAACTTTCCACTCGGATTTGGCTCTAACAGTGAAGTATTCCACTCGGCAATGCTCCATTCTGAGTCGTTCCACTTGGAAAGGCTCCATTCTGAGCCATTCCACTCGGATTTGCTCCATTCTAAGTAATTCCACTCGGATTTGGTCCTTTCTCAGTCATCCCACTCGGATTTGGTCATTTTGAGTCGGAATTCAGCATTTTGAGTCGGATTTCTGCTTTAAAAAGAGAATTCTTTCCACTTTGGGCTTGTTCTTCTTGTTTCTTTATCATTTTATGGTCGTTTTTCTCTTGTTTTTGACCCTTTATTACCTTAATTCCTACCCAAGTAGAAAATAGTGGAAAGAAAGCAAAAATCACAATAAATAAAGGAAATACAGTGCATAATGATTAAAATCCTAAGCAAACTAGATCTATTTTATTGTGTTATAAAGCACTTATCAAAATACCCCAAACCAAAGCATTGCTTGTCCTCAAGCAATCACCATATTCACAAGATAAAATACAGAAAACACTAAACTTAATAAACTAAGGAATCCAAAATAGAGAAACAGATTTATTCAAATGCCAGTTTTATTTTTCTTATATGAATCAATTTTCAATGTCAAGACTTGAGATACTCTTCTCACAATTTTCACTCAAGTGTTTCAAGGTTTGTGTATCTTTTAAATCATCATAGTCAAAAAATATTACCTTAAGCTTGTTAATAAACCAGAAACTCCACAGTTTAGATAGAAAATATGTCAAAGTCTAAAGGTCTTTCAAAGGTTGTAACGTGGCCTTGGGTTGTATTGTCAAGGTAGGAATTTCAAGAAATATGGAATACAAAAGGGCTTTAACAGTCATGAATGGTTCAAATTATCATCATAATTTTAACAGAGCAAATTTTTAAACTTTTATGGACTTTTTGGAATTCATTCAATATCATCCTTTTGATTTTCTTTTTCTTTTTCTTGCTTTTCTTTGCATCCAATACCATATTTTTCTTAAGTCCTTTTTTATTTCTTTGCTCTACTAAATTTCCAACTTTTTCACCATTAAGAGAATATCAGTCAATGAAAGGTTTCAAGGAAAAATTTTCACTTTTAGGCTCAAAAGGGGTAACTCGGGGTCAAATTATACAAAATTCTCAGGCTTAAGAATAAGACCTAATTGTGCCTTTATCATCCTAAGACATATAATCAAAAACCATTTTGAATCGGTTGAAAAACAAGTTCTAGAATATTAATGACTATGAGATTCACTCAATCAAGAAAATATGGGTTTTGAAAATTTGTTTGATAAATAACCCATTTTGGCTCAAGTCTAACCATGGAAAGTCTTTTCAAAGAAAATTTTAATCACATAAAGTTCATTTAAGCATTTATTTGGCATTTAAACAATCAAATTTTGAAAATTTTACTCAAAATTTTGGGATCCTTAGATACTTTAGCCTTGTGTTCAAAGTAAATTTATCATGCAATCATGGTAAATTACAAGATTACAAACAAATCAAGGAAAACACACATGCATATAAAATAACAATCACACAACAAAAACAAAACAGTTAAGCTTTCTTACCTACCACCCCAAACTAGAATTTGACATTGTCCTCAATGTTAAAATGAATGATAAAAGGTAACGAAAACTTACCTGGAATAACCCCAAACCAGCATCTGACATAGTTGTTTTTGTTTTTGTTTTTGTTTTTTTTTGTTTTTGTTTTTGTTTTTGTTTTTGTTTTTTTTTATTTTTTTTATTTTTTTATTTTATTAAAGACATGGGGTTACCTCCCCACAAGTGCTAAGTTTTAAGTCTTCAGCCAGACTTTTCTGAACCAGCTTCAGCTATACAATTCATACCTGAACACAGGTTTTAGTGGTCTGAATTCTACCTTAGGGATCAGTTCTCTTTTAGCCAAAAAATAACAGAAGTGTGTTTTTGAAATGCCTGAAAAGTCATAAGATAACACAGATTCAAGTGGATCAAGAGAGAGGTTTTGGATTGCCTCTTTCTCTACCACTTGGTCAATAAAATCTATTTCAAGCATAACAAAGTTAACAGGTATGTAAAATTTTCCTACCTTGATAGGAATAACCTCTAAAATACCTGGATCCTGAAGCTTGGGCAGTACCTTCTTTTGGATCTGTGAATTGCTCTTCTCAATTACCGGATGAGATAGAGATTCATACAATTTCTTCTCTTCCTTAGCTTCTTCTTTAGTTATGCCAACCGGATCATCATAATGAGTACCACTCCTAAGAGTGATGTCCATGGTGTGGTTAGATGGTTCCACCTCAGGTTTTACAGGAAATGTTTCTGGTGTTCTCATAGAAAAAGAGGTCTGTTGGACAATTTGATTTTCCAAAATTTTGTTATGGGTGGCTAGAGAGTCCACCTTTGAAGCTAAGGTTTTTATGGAATTTGAGAACTCTTCATTTTGTTTTTCTTGGGTGCTCACAAAATTTTCCATCAGTATTTCAAGTTTGGATTTTTGTGGAGGATAGTTTTGGAATACTAGTAAGCTTCTAAAATCACTGCTATGGTTATAGTTCCCAATAGCATCCAATTGATGAAATTCTTGTTCATGGTGGTTTAAGGATATTGCAAAATAGCAATTTGTAGCAGCATGTCCTGAATCACCACAAATACAACAATAAAAGTCAGTAGCACCTGTTAAGAATTCCATAACAAAGATCAAGTGTGATCTTTGAAAATAAAAATAAAAATAAATAAATAACTAAAACAAACAGAAAAAATATTAACAAGTATGATCTAATCGAATTTCAATATTGCCGATATTTGAGGGATAACAGTCCCCAGCAACGGCGCCAAAAACTTGACAGGGCCCGCAAGCGCACGGGTTATGTCGCGTAATATAAAAGATTATCGTTCTCCACAGGGACTGTGTTCAAAGTACCAGTATATTGAAATTTAATTATCCACACAATTGATTTTTAAGATTTTTATAAAATAAAGCATAAATTAAAGTTACACAGAATACGAATAAATATAAAAATAAAATTTACTCGACACTTAAAAATTAGAGTTGAGAATATCTTGGGATTTCGGGGGATTAAGACTTTATTTTATGTTAATGAATTTTAACTTTTCATAAATAAGAATCGAATTAAGTTTTCCAAGGCGAATTTTCCAAAAGCTAATTAATATGTTCCTCTCGGAATCCTATTAATGTACCTAACCTATGGAAAGCGCTGCTTAATCCTCAGAAAGGCCCATTATCGTTTTATGAAAATCCCTTTTATTTCCTCAAAAGAATTTTGATTACTTTCACGGTTTTACCGAGGTCACAAAAAGCATTTCAAAAATCTTAGGTTTAGTTCAAAGCTTTCTGGTAAAAATAAATCTCTCGATTCTATTTATTACCTAAACTTACTAATATACCCGTAAGTATACAATTTTATCATTTAGGTTCTTGTTAGGAATTACTAAAAGCATTGAGCATAATTGAACTAAATGGAAAACAGAAATTTATTTAATTCCAAGTCAAAATAACATTAAAATAAAATATTATCATACCCCCTTTATCCCAAGATAATTAATTTAGCCACTCATGAAATAATTCAAATTCATATAAATAATGGAAAAATAAAACATACAAGACATGGTAAAAATAAAGACTTACGGGTTTCTCCAAAAGCTCAGAATAATTTACCACTATAATTCCTTGTTGCAATATTCTCCACCAATTTCAAATTTAAATTCTCACTTTTACAGCCCCCACACTCTTACAAAATAAAAGAAAGAAAAGAAAATAAAAAGAAAGAGAAGAAAAACGAACAGAGAAAGAAAAATGGAAAAGAAGAAAACTAAAGAGAAAAAGAGAGAAAGTAACGAAGAGCAGAAAAGAAAATAGAATGAAGCTGATGGTAATTGATGGGAAGAGATGATTTTGATGCTCTTGGTTGCTCTCCCTTTTATAGGCGAATGGATGAATGAATCCAGCTAAGAAAACGCGTTAAAATTGTAAGTGGGAGAAACTTTCGGTGCATGTGAGTTCCAGTTGTGCCAACTTGTTTCCAATTTGCATATTTTAATATTTCCAATAATTCGGTGCTTGGATTTAATGATGATTGGTGCAGATGGAGAAATTCCAAGTGGAAAAGTGTTGTTAGAGGGTGGTTTGCTGTTGGATGGAGATCTGGACATTGTGGGCTGGACAGTTTTGAATTGATGAAGAGTCTGGGCGGTGTTGAGAGTACTGCTGGATGGTGTTGTGGATGGAAAGGAGAGTCTGGGCGGTGTTGGTTGGAGAGAAGAGTCTGGGCGGTGTTGTGGTTTGAGGGAAGAGTCTAGGCGGTGTTATGTTGAGTGGGTTGCTGGGCGGTGTGGAGAGTATTGCTGGATGGTGTTGTGGATGGAAAGGAGAGGACGGTGTGTGGTATGGATTAGAAGAAGAAAAGGACAGCGGATAGAAGAGAGGGAATGGGACGGTGTTTGGAGTTGTGGAGTGTAGGTCGGTTTTGAAAGGAGAGGGGACGGTGTTATGGCTTGTGTTCTATTGATTCGGTGTTGGGCCTGTGAAGAGATGGAAGGAGTCGGTGTTTGGAGGAGAACCGGTCGGTAATGAAGTTGGATGAATGGACGAGTGAAGAGTGACTGAAGAACAACTTCTGATTGAGCCATTCAGTCGGAATTGACTGCAGAAGGACTCGGAACCGACTGAAACCATTCATTCGGCTCAGGTTCATGGAGTTCATTCGGAACTGATTGAAGACTCACTCAGGATCAGAATTTATTCAATCGGTTCCCAACCATTTTAACTCGGCTGTCTCTGAATTTGAACCACTCGGTTAAAACTTTGCTCGGAAATATAGCCCAACTCACTCAGAAGTCTTCCTTGGAGACATCTCACTCGGTCTTAGTGTAAAACTTGAGAGTCTGCCCGAGTGTGATTGATTCCCAGTCGTATCTTTCATTGCTTGATAAAACTTCTACTCGGAAATGTCTTGTTCCGCTTGAGAATGCCTTCTTCTCCGAATGGAACCACTCGGGTTCCTCCTTATTCAGCACTTATTCATTCAGTGGCTTCTTCTGCTCGGAATCCATTCACTCGGAACAGCTTTTTGCTCGGATTAGTTGCAAATCAGAAAGCTCCCACTCGGATTCACTTCAATCAGCAAGCCTTTCACTCGGAGAATAGCTTTGGAAAGCATCTATTCAATGTTAGTCCCCTTTTTCACTCGGAATGGACGCAGTCGGGGAAGCTTCCACTTGGAATCTCCTCCAACCGAGACTCATTCCATTTCAGCATTGAACCTCAGCCATTTATCACTCGGAATGGCTTTGACAGGGAACTTTCCACTCGGATTTGGCTCCAACAGTGAAGTATTCCACTCGGCAATGCTCCATTCTGAGTCGTTCCACTCGGAAAGGCTCCATTCTGAGCCATTCCACTCGGATTTGCTCCATTCTGATTAATTCCACTCGGATTTGGTCCTTTCTCAGTCATCCCACTCGGATTTGGTCATTTTGAGTCGAAATTCAGCATTTTGAGTCAGATTTCTGCTTTAAAAAGAGAATTCTTTCCACTTTGGGCTTGTTCTTCTTGTTTCTTTATCATTTTATGGTCGTTTTTCTCTTGTTTTTGACCCTTTATTACCTTAATTCCTACAAAATAACATACCTGATCCGGTCTAGATACCGGCCCCCATACTAGTGACGTCAGACTGACCTCATATAAGGAAAACCGGTGTCCAGGTTCAACGTTACCACACCGGATATCCGTTGTCTGGTCATCCGCCCTCACTCCATGACAGCATCATTCATTTTCGCTGTAACGGTTCTATGTTCATTGATACGGGATATTTATATAATTGTTAGCTTTTCCCTGATAGCAAGAGAAGAGCCTTTTGATAACTTATCAACGAAGACACTGTTTGTAGCAAAATACGTCACATCAAGGGCTTCAGAAAGTAAGTGGGCGTGTCAGCAGATTATGCGGAAAAGGTGATTATCCTCTCCTCTCTCTGGAGGATTGTACTCTGATAATTGACCTACCCTCCTGACACATTCTGAAAGTCGAGCCACTTTGATTGACACAATATACACGCAATCAGAGATAAGGGACCCACCTGCATCCAACGTCTCATTTTTTCTCTTACGTTCAACTATAAGAGGCCATATCAACACACATGCATGGTATCGTTATTCTATCTCACATTTTACTGTTATCACGCTTGAGTATTCATTCAGTTCATACATTCTTCTAACTTGAGCGTCGGAGAATCTTCGCAGGTGGCACCACCTTTCGCCCTCCTACAACGCGAATCGTTGGTGTGAAGGATCTCCGAGACAACAAGACCGGCCTCTTCCACTGAGAGACCGGATTAGTACGTCGGATATACACAGTTCCGGTGTGCAAACCCTAAAAACATCTGCATCCTTGTGGCTGGTCCCATACCGGATCCTAGCCCCCGGTCCAGACCAGTTCATTGGCACGCCCAGTGGGACTCGATAGAGTTATTCCCATTTTCGCAGAAGTTAGGTTGGCACGATGGAAGGTGACGGGAGAGATTTCGTGGAAGGTCACGTGGAGGATGTGACCCATCAACAGGCTGGGAGGAGACTCGTCTTCGAATCTCCTGCAACTCAAACCCGGAGGATGGTGCAAGTGCAGACGCCTGACCCTCGCGATGAGGTTATCAGGCAACTGAAGGAGGAGCTGATGGAGCTGAGGCGAGAGAGAAGAGGAGCTGGGGACAGAGTAGTATCCCATGCAGAGGATGCTCACCATGCATCAGCGAGGGATAAATCCACCACCCTCCAGTATTCGAAGATCCCCACATATGAAGAGAGGGAGCAAACGCAGGACTCTGGTGATAGAGTCAGTATCAGGAGAAGGGAGCAGGCGGTGGTAACTTCAGGGACATACAAGCTCAATGTCCCTTTCTCAAGGAGGTTGATGAATATTGTCATTCCAAAACATTTGCAAACAACTCAGCCATTGTCGATTGGGAAGTATAATGGAGAGTCCGACCCCACTAAGCATTTGGATGCTTATGTTTATGAAGCTATGTATCTGGGAGCAGACGAAGATGTCATGTGCAGAATGTTCCCAAGGACGTTGACGGAGGAAGCTCTCAGCTGGTTTAAAAGTTTGCCTTCAGGATCTATAGACTCTTGGGAGGAAATGGCTGCTGCATTCGAAAGCCATTTCGTTATCTCCAGGGATATCCCAAGAACTTCTCACACCCTGGCCCAGATAAGACAGGGAGAAATTGAGACTCTTAAGGAGTTCCTGAAAAGGTTTTACAAGGAGGCTGCGTTGGTCCCTAACCTCACGGAGGCCATACAACTCCATATTGTAGTGGAAGCTCTTCAGCCAGGTTCAGCCTTTGCCCTATCTTTGGCAAAGAGCCCACCTACAACCTTCGAGGAGTTTCGAAGGAAAGCTTCCAAATATGTGGGTATAGAGATGCATCTAGAGGCAACTGCAGCAAGAGTAAAGCCTTCTGTACCCGCTCAGCAGCCACGGAGAGAAAAGGAGAGAGCTAGGCCCGAGAAGCATGCCTTTAGAGAAGACTTTGTGAATGCTCGTCAGCATCCACGAGATAGGCGCGTGTCATCGTTCGATCATTATGCTCCGTTGAACACCAGGCACTCACAAATCATGAGGGAGGTTGGTTGGCCAACTCTGAACGTCTTTGGTATAAGGAAGCCAGCCCCAGCCAAGAGGGGTGGTAACCCACGTAAATACTGCACTTTCCATGAGCAGACAGGGCACAACACTGATGAGTGTAAGGCGTTAAAGAATACGGTGGAAACTCTCATTCGGGAAGGAAAGTTGAAGCAGTATTTGTTTAAGGAGAAATCTATGGATGAGCCTCATAGGATGGAGAAAAGGAATAGAGATCCTGATGATGAAGATGATAATACGCGCAACCCAGCAAGGAAGTTCACTGCGGCTGAGAAGCAGAAAGGAGTAGTGATTGCTGAAGGTGCCCAACAAAGTAATATGCCCCAGCAGCAGAGACAGGGCAGACGAGAAGTGATTGAGATGATAGCTGGAGGATTTGCGGGAGGAGGAACATCAATCACAGCACGAAAGAACCACCATAGGATGATTCTGTCAGTCCAGGGTAAACCAAGGAATAACCGCCCTTTCAGGGACGGAGTGACAGCCCCGACGGTGTCGTTTACAGATGATGACTTTGGCCCAACAATTCCAGGAGGTGATGATGCAGTAGTGATTGTGGTCGTCATAGCTAATAAGGACGTCAAGAGGATCCTCGTCGATCAGGGAAGTTCTTGTGATGTTATCTTTTATAATTGTTTCAAACGAATGGGTTTCATTGATGCAGATTTACAACCATACACACAAGAACTCACAGCGTTTAACGGAGCCAAGCAACCTACTAAGGGATACCTCGACACTTTGATTTCTTTTGAAGGGGAGCCCGGTGCAAGAACAGTCAAGTCAAGAATTTTGGTGATTGATGTGGAATCCCCGTACAACGGTATCATAGGCCGTCCAACATTGAACGCTATGGAAGCAATTGTATCCACCCCTCATCTCCTGATCAAATTTATCGACAAGGACAATGGTGTGTCCTCACTCCGCGGAGATCAGGAGATGGCTCGATATTGTTATAATCTGAGCCTCAACATGGTTAAGTTGAATGCATTTAACAAGAAGAGGAAGTTGAACGACGGAGGAACAGCGGCAGGATCTGTCAGTCTTATTGACCTAGACCCCAGAGCAGAATTGAAGATTGATCCACTCAATCCATCTAAGCCCACACCAGATGGTGGCTCCAGGGATGTCATATTGGGAGATTCCCCAGAGAAGGTCACGCACATCAATGATAAGCTGGAGTCTGCTATGGAGCAACGCTTATTAGCCCTTTTGCAGGAATTCATAGACCTTTTCGCATGGACAGCAGCAGACATGCCGGGGATGGATCCTGATTTCTGTTGTCACAAACTTGCAGTGTATCCTGAAACCAGACCGGTGGCTCAGAAGAAGAGGAGGTTGGGACCGGAGAAGCAGAGGGCGGCTTATGAGCAAACAGAGGAGTTGTTGAAGGCAGGTTTTATAAGGGAGATACGCTATTCATCTTGGCTCTCTAATGTGGTCATGGTGCAGAAGGCTAACGGCAAATGGAGGATGTGTACTGATTATGTGGATCTTAACCGTTGCTGCCCTAAAGATCCATATCCCCTGCCCAACATCGATCGCATGGTGGATGATTCATCTGGTTACCAATATCTCAGTTTCATGGATGCTTATTCGGGGTACAACCAGATTCCGATGTGGGAGGGAGACCAGGAGAAGACTGCATTTATCAACGACCGCGGTGTTTTCTGCTACACCGTCATGCCTTTTGGACTGAAGAACGCAGGCGCTACCTATCAGCGCATGATTAACAAAGTCTTTGAAGGGATGCATACCAAGCTGGTCGAAGTTTATATCGATGATATCATAGCCAAAACGCCCGCTGGAGGAGACCACATTGAAGATCTACGCCAAGTTTTCACTAGGCTTCGGCAGTACAACATGAGGTTCAATCCTTTAAAGTGCACTTTCGCCGTTCCAGCAGGAAAATTCTTGGGATTTATGTTGACTCAACGAGGCATTGAAGCTAACCCCGGGAAATGTCAAGCAATCCTGGACATGCAGAGTCCTAAATGTTTGAGGGAGGTCCAGTCATTGAATGGGAAAGTGGCCGCTTTAGCTCGTTTCATGCCTAAGATGGCGCACAGGTCCCTCCCCTTGTATAAGGCGTTGAAGAAACACAAGAGTTTTGAATGGGGAGAGGAACAAGAGCAAGCCTTCCAGCAGCTCAAAGCCGTTCTCTCGAGCCCACCAATTCTTGTTAAGCCTGATCCAGGTGAAACGTTAATCTTATACTTGGCAATATCCGACGAAGCTCTAGGTGTAGCCCTGGTAAAAGAAACCCCTGAAGGGCAGAGACCGGTGTACTTTACTAGTAAAACGTTTCAGGGGGCGGAAGGAAGGTATCAGAAGATTGAGAAAGCCGCCTTGGCAGTTGTTTGGGCATCACGACGGTTGAGGCCTTATTTCCATGCGCACCCAGTATTGGTAAGAACGGATTTGCCGCTCCGTTCAGTACTCAGCAAGCCAGACCTCGCTGGAAGGATGATAAAATGGTCTATTGAGCTATCTGAATTTGAGATTTCATATGAGCCTCGAGGAGCCATCAAGGCACAAGTGTTGGCCGATTTTGTAGTGGAAATGACTGGGGCAGACCCGGCGACCCCTCGAACGCATTGGACCATCTACGTTGACGGTTCGTCAAACAGCAAAGGATGTGGAACAGGTGTGGTGGTAGAAAGTGATGACGGCGTACACTTAGAAATTTCCCTCCGATTCAATTTCAAGACCTCTAACAATCAAGCTGAATACGAAGCATGCTTGGCCGGTCTCCGTGCGGCAATTGATATCGGAGCATCAGCAGTGACCCTCTGCAGCGATTCTCAGCTGGTGATTTCGCAAATCCAGGGAGAGTACCAGGCGAAGGAACCACAACTTCAATTGTACTTGAATTGTGTTAATGAGCTGAAGGGAAGATTTGAAGTTTTAGAGTTCAAGCATGTGCCCAGGGAAGAAAATACCAGAGCAGATATCTTGTCAAGATTGGCAAGCACAAAGCAGCCTGGTAGCACAACAACGGTGGTTCAGAGCACTTTGACATCACCTAGTATACCTCTGTATCCTTCTCTGAATGCCGTCATGGTGAGCTATCCATATGAGGATTCTTGGGTCATCCCCTATATTCGTTATCTGGCTGATGGTCAACTTCCCACTGACGAGAAGGAAAGGAGACGAGTAAAGAAGGAGTTGCCATATTTTACTATGGTCGATGGTGTTCTATACAGAAGGGGATTCTCTGTCCCATATCTTTCATGTTTAAGAGAAGACGAAGTTCAAGCGGTCTTGACTGAGGTACACGAGGGGCAATGTGGGCACCACGCTGGAGGCCGAAGCCTAATGAGAAAAGTCCTTAGGGCTGGATACTGGTGGCCCACTGTGAAGCAGGATTCCGCAGACTTCGTGAGGAAATGCGACGCTTGCCAAAAATTCTCCAATCTCCACCATACACCGGCCCAAGAGTTATCTTCATCTGCTGTGCCTTGGCCGTTCTACCAATGGGGCCTTGATATTCTGGGTCCGTTTCCCACTGCGCCAGGAGGTATCAAATACTTGATTGTGGGGGTAGACTACTTCACCAAATGGATCGAGGCAGAACCAGTAGTGCATATCACTTCTGCACGTACAAGACGTTTCATGTACGAAAATATCATTGCTCGGTTCAGGGTGCCAGGGCGGATTGTGACTGACAACGGCACCCAGTTTACAGACAAAAAGTTCACGAACTTACTTGAAGGACTGGGGATAGTCCAGATATTTTCATCTGTTGAACACCCCCAGACCAATGGGCAAGCAGAGGTAGCTAATCGAGAGGTGCTAAAGGGGTTAAAGAAGCGTCTGGGAGAAGCGAAGGGAGGATGGACTGACCAGTTATGTCATGTTCTATGGGCATACCGCACTACGCCTCATTCTTCAACTAACGAATCCCCATACCGGTTGGTGTACGGGGTTGAGGCGATGATCCCAGTTGAGTTACAAACAAGATCGGCCCGTGTTGAGTATTTTTCAGCAGAAGATAACAACGCCAACTTAGCATCAGAGCTGGATGTCCTCTAAGAGTTGAGGGAAAAGGCTTTCGTCAGAGATCAGGCAATAAAAGCAAAGGCTGCACTCCGGTACAATAAACGTGTCCAGTACAGAGCTTTTAACACCGGAGACCTTGTTCTGAGAAAGGCCAGTGTGGGGAATAAGTTCGCTCACCAAGGAAAGCTAGCACCAACGTGGGAAGGACCTTATAGAGTTTCGGAGGTGACTGGAAAGGGATCATACCGATTGGAAGAACTTGATGGAACCCCAATCCGCAACAAATGGAACACTCAGAATTTACGAGTGTATTACAGCTAGTTGGTAAGACGGCGTGTACTCTTTTTCCTTACTTGAGTTTTTTCCCACTGGGTTTTCTCAAGAAGGTTTTAACGAGGCATAGCCCCAACGATGCTCTTTGTGTAATCTATATTCAGTTTTAATAAGAATACACTCTCACCGCCCTATCATTCTCACTTTTCTTATGTGTTATGATTTAAAGCCATGGTTTAATACGCATACACCTCAGGACGGATGAACGCAACTACCTATTTTGTAGTTGATGTGATAATTCCTCGAAGAACGGAGGGAGACCCCCCAAGTCAGACGATGTAATTCCTCGAGGTGGAATGGGTTGTAGGGCTGGTCCTTTCTCAAGGCCACAAACCGAACCCCATTCGAAGACAACATGGGTTGTAGGGCTGGTCCTTTTTCAAGGCCACAAACCGAACCCCATTCGAAGACAACATGGGTTGTAGGGCTGGTCCTTTTTCAAGGCCACAAACCGAACCCCATTCGAAGACAACATGGGTTGTAGGGCTGGTCCTTTTTCAAGGCCACAAACCGAACCCCATTCGAAGACAACATGGGTTGTAGGGCTGGTCCTTTTTCAAGGCCACAAACCGAACCCCATTCGAAGACTACATGGGTTGTAGGGCTGGTCCTTTTTCAAGGCCACAAACCGAACCCCATGCGAAGGCTTGGGCGCAGTAGGCCGGTTCACAGAGAAAACCGCGCTGAACCCCGAGTAACGGGCGCAGTAGGTTCAGGATTAGCCCTGATCCGAACCCCGTGTTGAAGGCTTGGATTGTAGGATTGCACCGAACTCCAAGTACGGTTAGTAGGATCGAACCGAACACCGTGTGAAGACTTGAGGTGTAGGACCAAACCGAACCTCAAGAGAAAGGCATAAAGCTTACCCTTGCCAAAGCTATACAAAATTCAAAGGCAATATCCGTCCTCAATTGTGGAATATTCATCCCAGAGCGGTTGAAGGCTAATGTACTCGCTCTACATCTTCGAGGACAGATAAGCATTTCTATCTTTTGAGAATTTAAAAGGTAACCTTCGAGATAAACTCTCCCTTCCCAATGAACTTACACTTGGGGACAGGGCGTGCTTTAACTTAATTGTTATTTATTCATTACTATTTGTTGTCTTAATCCGGTGTGATAAGTACGCGTTAAGCAGCTTGGTAACCACACAGAACGGATTCGTAAAGCATTAAAAACAATAAAGTGTTTGGTACAACACTAAGTTATCCAACAATCATACATTCGACGCAAGCAGTTGAAGAAAAGCAACAGTGAATTTTATTTCCAAGAATAAAGAAATTATTCAGGTTACAAGGTAGTTAAAACTGGAGCTGATCCCAGTACACAGCTATGAATAAAGCATAAATTAAGGGGCCGGTGCTTGATCCTCCACAGTGGGCATTCCTCCCTTCTCCGCTCTGTCCTCCATTCCAGTTTGGGCACCTTCTTGTGCTTCAGCTCCAGAGGCAGCAGTGGACGTGGTAGGCTCCATACTTTGGCCTTCTGGGAGAGGAGGCAGTTCGTACAGAGATGCATGGGGCTCGTGGTGCGATCCGTCCTTGTGAACTTCTACAAGTCTTCCCCCATGGAACTCAAAGAACGGATCTAATCCGTACAAATTCAGCTTTATTCCAGGGTTACGATAGTAGACTTGACGAAGGGCCAGGCCGAAAGATTCATACGCCACATTTTTGCATATATCCAAGGCTTTGGCAGCCTTGGCCTTTGCAGCAGCTAGCCTTCTTTGAACTTTGGCGTAATCCTCTTCTGAAGGCCCAGCACTCGCACCACCCTTTTTGAGTTCATCAATTTGGGCTTGCATCTCCTTCCGAATAGACTCCCACTCCCCAAGGTCCTTGTTGCGACCATCCTCTATAACTTTGAGATCGTCAGCAAGCTTAGCCGATCTCCTCTTCTCCAGTTGTAATTCTTCTTCAAGGAGGGGTATGGATTTGTTCTTATTTTGGAGGTCGGCAACTTCCCGTTCTAGGGCCTTATTCGCAAAATGAACTTTACTTGCCTCTTCCGTTTTCCTCTGGAGTGTTTCTTTAGTTTTTTCCAATTCCGATTCCACACCCCTGCGAGCTTCAGCTTGTTTGGCTGCCCATTTCTCCTTCACTGCGAGTTCGGTCTCAAGTTTTTCAACCTGATCCATATAATCAGCTTTCTCGCTCAGGGACTCAAGCAGGCCAGACAGTTCATCAAGTTGCCAACGCCCAGCCTTGCAAGCACCTCGGACCCCAGCAGCGTCGAGGGAAGGACGGAGGCAATACCGTGCCTTTGGGAGAGTAGGAGGCATAGATCCTTGAAACCACAAATAAGGAGAAAGGGAGGAGTCACGCGGAGGATCGAACGCCGGAGGAGGACCGTTCCCAGAATCCGGCTCTGAAGCATTTTGAGAAGAAGGTGCAGAGAACTCAGGAGCGGGTTCCTTTCCCTTGTTCTTCTTTAATTCGGTTTCTTCGGCCGTCCTCTGACGCTTCTTCACAGGGTCATCAGAGGAGGGCTTCTCTTGATCGGCCTTCTTTACAAGATGCCTCTTCTTTTTCTTTTTCTCTGGGACGGCCTCCTCGCCACCCGCTCCAGCGGCCTCAGTTGCTTCTTCGGCTTCCTCCTCGTCAAAGAGAGGAACCTCATCTCCTACTGCAGAAGTCAGAGGAATGAGGGGAGTTTTGGTGGCGTTCCTCTTCGCCTGGATTTCATTTTCTTCAGAAGAGGAGTCATCGTCAGCCATCATGGACCTTAGCGACAACATTTCTGGGCAGGCCTTCTCAATTTGTTCTGCAAAACAAAAAGAGTTGAATAAGCATACAAGAAGGAAAATAACTAGAACGGTATAACCATACAACACAAGGAGAATAAGAGCGAATATTACGGAGGTAGGTGTTTTTGATGTCTTCCTCGGCCAGGAGAAGACGGCTGGAAAACCCTTTGAGGGTCTTTGAGGCCGTCTGCAGGGCGCTCAAGACCTCAACAGAATGAGGGGAAAGTTCACTCTCATCTGTATAATAAGCACGGCTCATAAGGAGAAAATGCTCGTGCGTCCAGCTAAGGGGAAACTTGGTAAATCCCTCTTTATTTCGCCAGAAGACCGGCTTATTTGGTTGAATCCGGACCCGCGTGTAGTAGTGCTTGAAGGAGCGCCCATCTACCTTTGCGGATTCCGTATAAGACTTGAAATTTACAACCCTTGAGTCACTACGGAGTGTAATGAACCCAAGGCCACCCTTCTTATTAGCTCGGCGGACCACTTGGCAATAGTAAAACAGCTTGGCCACAGTGGCGGAGAAGCCAAAATGCTCCCCCAAGACTTCCAGAGCCCGGACAAGACTCCAACCGTTGGGATGTAATTGTGAGGGGGCACAGTCTAAGAAACGCAGGACGGCCATCTGGAAATCCGTCAGTGGAAAGCGCACCCCCAGCTTTAAGAAAACGAAGTCGTACATGTAGACCGACCTCGCGTCAGGGACGTTGTGGCATATTCTTTCAGAAGGATGCGGAGCCATCACAGCGTATCGTGCTTTGTACTTCTTATCCGAGTATATCTTACAGCGGAAAGAAACTGTGCGCTCCTCCTCACTTGCATGGTGCGAAGGGATCTCTAAGAACTCCTCTTCCACCCAGCAATAAGGTTTTTCCCTGTTGAGTTTCTCCCAATCAAGCCGGTGTGCCACAACGTTGACACACCCTTCAGCAGAGCGGAGAAACGGCGTTTTTCCACGTCCTGGAAGATCCATGGTTGTGCAGGCGCGGTGGAATGAGTAGGTGCTGTGATAAAAAGCAATATCGTCAGAGAGATAACCCTCAGCACTTGACCCCTCATCAGAGCGGCTGGTAGCCCTCGAACCAAGGGGAACCTCAGAGCGACGAGATGAAGAAGACGCTCGTGAGGAAGAAGCTTCGGCTCTCTCTGAGCGATGACGCCCAGCCACAGGAGGATTCGCTGGAATCCTCCCACCACGGTGGCTAAGGGGGGCACGAGAGCCAAACCTCCCTCTATTTGAAGGACCAGCGTGTCCAGCTCTAGGGCGCATGATGGAAATAGAATGATTAAAATTGCAAGGAGTTGAAGGGAAGGAAGGTTACCTAAAGGAAGAGGATCTTTGAGAAGTTGAAGACGACAAGGAAATTCCAAGGAAATTTGAGCAGAGTTTCACTAAGTTTGAGAGCAAGTATGGATTCCAAAATCTGCTAAGAGTTCCTTTTATAGGTAACGAAGAAACACAGTGTTTCATCGAAGGACACAAGGCTTGCCTCAAAACGCAACCCTTCAAATTGAAACGACTCCGTCGTTTCACCACAAACGGGCGCGAAAACAGTAACGTTTCAGCAAACGTTTTCGCTTAATGGGCCCCCACTCAGTTTGAATCCAGGCCCAATAAGCTCAATCGACGGTTACACTCTTGGGCAATGATGGCTCTTGCATAAAAAACGCATTTATTGTCTAATCATGCTGTGCGCATTTAATGCCTACCAACCACTTTTCGAATACCAAGAGTTTCGATTTTCAAAAACTCTTGGGATTTCCGCTGCTTATTTTTATGCTGTCTGAATCCGTTGTACACAACGCGAAGAGGGCGGTCACTTGTTTAGTAGAGCGGACGCCACCGAGTTCCTAGAGACTTACAAGAATGTACTACCGGCGTCTAGACTTCTCTCGAGAATTATGTAGCTCATATGAGCAACTTAACAGTCCCTCATACAAGCTAGGGGACAGATGATCCGGTCTAGATACCGGCCCCCATACTAGTGACGTCAGACTGACCTCATATAAGGAAAACCGGTGTCCAGGTTCAACGTTACCACACCGGATATCCGTTGTCTGGTCATCCGCCCTCACTCCATGACAGCATCATTCATTTTCGCTGTAACGGTTCTATGTTCATTGATACGGGATATTTATATAATTGTTAGCTTTTCCCTGATAGCAAGAGAAGAGCCTTTTGATAACTTATCAACGAAGACACTGTTTGTAGCAAAATACGTCACATCAAGGGCTTCAGAAAGTAAGTGGGCGTGTCAGCAGATTATGCGGAAAAGGTGATTATCCTCTCCTCTCTCTGGAGGATTGTACTCTGATAATTGACCTACCCTCCTGACACATTCTGAAAGTCGAGCCACTTTGATTGACACAATATACACGCAATCAGAGATAAGGGACCCACCTGCATCCAACGTCTCATTTTTTCTCTTACGTTCAACTATAAGAGGCCATATCAACACACATGCATGGTATCGTTATTCTATCTCACATTTTACTGTTATCACGCTTGAGTATTCATTCAGTTCATACATTCTTCTAACTTGAGCGTCGGAGAATCTTCGCAGGTGGCACCACCTTTCGCCCTCCTACAACGCGAATCGTTGGTGTGAAGGATCTCCGGGACAACAAGACCGGCCTCTTCCACTGAGAGACCGGATTAGTACGTCGGATATACACAGTTCCGGTGTGCAAACCCTAAAAACATCTGCATCCTTGTGGCTGGTCCCATACCGGATCCTAGCCCCCGGTCCAGACCAGTTCAATACCCAAGTAGAAAATAGTGGAAAGAAAGCAAAAATCACAATAAATAAAGGAAATACAGTGCATAATGATTAAAATCCTAAGCAAACTAGATCTATTTTATTGTGTTATAAAGCACTTATCAGTTGCTTCTATTGTGGCTATGTGTGATGAATGTGTAAAGTAGGACTCTTGAATGACGTTGGTGATAAATTGATGATTGTGATGATGATATACTTTGTTGTGCCCTTTTAGCTTATATATGATAATGAAGTGAGGTTATGTGAGAAATTGAGACCATTATGTGCATTTTTGCATTTCATGACATGCATAACATATCTCATGTGTTAAAAACAATGATCTTGCGTTGATCTTGAAAATAACAACCTTGCGTTGGTTGATTTTATAAACGACTATGCGTGGTCGTAATGTGACATGTATTAGTGATCTTGCGTTGATCTTGAGGAAGAAACCTTGCGTTGGTTTTATATATTAAACAACTATGCATGGTTGTAAGTCATAAAATGATTAGAAGTATCTTGAATTGAGAAGAATTGTTGGTGTTGTTGGCTATTGTATAAGTGTAGTGATGACCATTATTGGTGACATGAGATTGATACTTAAGGTTTTTGGGCATGAGGTGGCATCTATGGTATATGATGTATGTATTTGATTGTCAAATTATGGTCTATATGTTATAACAATGAGATTGAATATATTGAAGGGAAATATGTATGATTGCCTCACTATGCATGACTTATCACTATAATTGCTTATCATTGAGAAAATATACTCACTCTCCATGTTGTCTATTTTAGCCTTGTGATGTAGGTTAAGATGGTGGAGAGATACATTTTTATGGAGGCGGCACGGTGTGAATAGGGTACTTCATTTGCCTTGGCCGGCATTTTTTTTCTAAACATGTTGATTTAGGTCCTTTATAGAATTTGATGTGTATAGGCATTATTTTGTATAGCTTAACTATTGATGTAGATGCGTAAGTTCTTGGAATCCCGAATGAGTTTGTTAGATTAATTGTTGGTACAATTGAGTTTTTGAGATTGAATTATGAACTTGTTGGTATATTGGAGGTTGAGGATCATGATTCTTTATGAATGAGGAACTATGCATGAAGGTAGGTATTATGTCACAAAATTGTGTATGTTGCATAGGAGTAGTTATGGAGTGAATTTATAAAGCTTTGTTCATGTTAGTGTAAATGCTGAATTTTTATCATACAATTGGTATAAGGTATGTAGGATGAGATAATATGATACATACCTCTTAGTTATGAGTATATTAAGAGGCCTAGTTGATAAAGAGCAAAGATTGATGATTTATTAGTATGTATGGATGGTATTGTCACCTAATTAGGCTATTGGAAAAGCTTTGATGTGGATGTTCATGATTATGGATTATTAGGCTTGAATATGTGTGATTATGAGTAGGTATCTTGAACTTGAAGGAGTAATAACCAATATGAGAATTAGAGAAATTGGTGCATGACAATCTTATATATACATTGATGTATTTAATTAGGTACTTGTTTAACTTTTCACATTCTTATATCTTCACATATGGGTTGGTTTCTAATTAGATCTAGGGTAGTTATTATATGTCTTGAATTGTGGTGTGCCTTACTTAAGTGACAAAATAAACACGAAAAATTTCCCCTACTTTTTATTAATTAGAAGTAGATAACTATAATATTGAATAGCGGATTTAGGGCGCCACACCTGACACATGGGAATATCCTCCAACCTACCTGTCTCATGAATCACGAGTGGAACAGCTAGGGGGAGCTATGGAGGAAAATTCAGAAGTGCAACAGGGTCCGCGGCTACCAAATCCATTGGCATATAAAGTGGAAACTCTTTCGGGTCTTCCTCCTCCTCATCCTCGATTGGGAGTAGAGCGTACTCAAGAGTCGGCTCCCGAGGAACTCCTGCCTCGGCTGGGCCCAGTGCCGTTGGTACCTCTACCTGCTGGGGAAGTCTCAAGGCCATAGGGGGCTCTGACAAAGGGTGAAAGCTGAGAAGGTCTCATAATAGGCTGCCTTTCTATCGACCAGCTTCTTAATCTCCTCCACACTAGAAGGGAGTGGGGGATCACCATAACGTTAGACTATAATCTCAATAACCTCAACGTCCCGATCGCACGGTCACTCAGACTCGGGCTGTAGTGGGGGAAGACCATCCACAGGGGCCTCCTCTGGTATAGCTGGCAAATGACTAGGTCCTGCCTAGTCCTCTTGGCGGAAAGAACCTCTCGTCTGATAGGCATGTTTGCACGGGTCCTAAAAAATAGTTGTAAGGGTGAGCTTTCACCTCCACAATAATCAGGGTACTATATCGTGTTAATACGCATTTCGTAATACACAACAAATCAATAAAAGTTTCTTACTCTCTCGAAGAGGAGTCCTTAGTGTACTTTAATCTAAGTTATCTCACCTCTCTAATCTCGACTAACCACTCTCATCCCATTCCACTCTCGAGGGAGTGATAACCGTATTATCATGATCAAGTAATAGCAAGCAATCATAATTTCATATAATAGGGATATGATGCATAAGTTCCTTTACTTTAAATGTTCTTTAACCAGTATGATGCATGTGGACCTATTCTCTTTTCTCATTCACGACACCATACATCTCACCATCCCGCCTTATCCCCCTTCCCAACTAGAGCGACCAAAGCTCGCCTCGTTCTATTCCCACAAAAGGGGGTAAGGACTTACATTCCCATTAATAACGGATCGAACACACATCACATCAGAACGACACTACATGGTCATAGAAACCCTTGTCCTAAGTCGAAGTACATTAGAGTTGCCACGGGCTATCCGACTTCGGGCGTGAATCCAAGCCATTGGAGGTCCGCCCCAGATGTACTCCCAAGACTGCCCTCAGGAGATCGAGATGCCTGTTGTTTCTTTAATGTGTGTTCTCTACTCAATCATCCATGCATCACATGATAATTACTATGGTATATAGTCATGAGATAATTCAAATCGTTAATACATTCAATATTCAATTATATTACATCCATAATTATTCCATAGTACTATATCACATGTAAAATTCATGGTGATAAAGAAGCAGCATATGCATTGCTACTTGACTATGATTCATAAAAGGTTAAGCGTAACCATTGAAGTTAACCTGTTCCACTTAGTTCATATCTCATTATTTTATTATTAGCTTAGATGCTTAGATCTTATATTTTTTTCAAAAATGCTTTATAGAGTAGTTTGGTTTTTCTTATATCCTTGAACTATTATCCCTCCTATTATTTGTTGGTACTCTCATTTTTCATTAACCAGTCCTAACCCCTAATGTTCAATTATGGAACTCAAATCATCATTAAGTGATCTTATTATCTAGTTTCTTTTGCTCAATTAGCTAAATTCTTACTAGTTAAATAACTTGTCATATTCATCACCAATTAGTAACTATTTCCTAATGTGTATACTTACGGGTACATTTTTAGTGATATCCTCCCTAGTTTTTCGATCGTCACTAACCATTAACGAATGTTGTTTCTTTACTTACACTATTATTCTATCGCAAATTATACTAACTAATCCTTCCTTTAGTTATATCCTTTTTCTTTTTATCAATTATAATGTCTCACCTTTATGACATCCAAATTCTTAATTAAGGATCTAGTTACTAAATTAACTTTCATAATTTGGACTAGTTAAAACACTTATTTCTCCTTAGGAGCTATTATTCATTTTTATAAATGATCCTAATTCTTTTTACTTATTAATTCAAGATTTGAAATTCTAAAGTCCCTCGTATACCCTTAGCCTTTATTAGCTACTAACATTTTTAACTTTTAGTGTTTTGTTCCTTACTTATCTCTAAAAAAATCATCCTCGTTTTATTTAGCTCCTTATCTCATGTTCCTTATAAAATTCTTAGGATCCTTCTTTGTACTTTTAAATTTTCACTAGTTACTAAAGGTTTCAAAACTCAAATCTTGGTTTCTTATTTGAACTTCTACCTTTAGGCATTATTTCATATCTTTGACTAGCTTCTTAAAACTCCTTCTCCATTGTTTATTTCAATTAGGCTCTAAAAATTCATATTTAATTATTTAAATCTTTAGACCCAAATATTTGTTCTTTAATGGAATTTTTTTAGTTAACCATATTTTATTGATTTACTCATTTTTTTATTTCCAAAATCAACTTACTTAACTTGATTAGAAAATGATAAAATTTATAAATAATAGAAAACAGCGTTGTTGTTCAACTTAGCAAAATAAAATATCAAAATCGTTCAATCAGTAAAAATTTATCTTGAAGTGCGTACTATCATCAAAATAATCCTGACGATGCTTAGTGATAAATTTAATTTCTAATAGCGGGGCTTACCGAGAAATTAACAATAAATTACACAATAATACCATAAAACTTAAAATTAAATATTACAATCATATCGAATTACAACCAAGCTCGCCTAATTACTAAAATTCTTAAATTTTTTGTTATAACTCCGATCGTCAAAAAAATTCTTCCGAGCACACAAACATCGAAATACGCTATATAAAATTTATAGAAATACATGTTACTTAAAAATATGATAATCCTAATCCTCGATGATGAAAAATTACGTGGTTTGAAATCTAACCGTTAGATCGTGACGAAACTTAAAACGATGGTTCCCGGATACTAAAGCAATATTATGGAATGATTTAAAATGAAATTAAACCAGGCAAAGCCCCTTTACCTCATGCGACAACTGCTTCCTTGAGGAAGAAAAATGATGAGCTTGCCAAAAACCCACTAAATGCTCTAATTCGCCCTCCGACCGTTACCTACGGTTTCTGATCCTTAGGAAAACAACACATGCAACCAAAATGGGGTAGGGGAGTCATGGTTTTGAGCTTCCAAAATAGAGAAAAAAATGCCACAAAACCTAAAACACAACTGATTTGGCACAAGGAAGAAAGGTAGACAAGATTAAGAACGAAAATGCAAAAATCCTTACCTTAGTGGCCTTGGATGATCACGACTAGAAAAAGGTGGTGAGGCTTGATGGATATAGCTTGGAAGGTGAACTTGAGAGGTGATTAGAAGCAAGGATGGTGGCTGTTTTAGTAGGGGCAGCCATCGGTTCAAGAGAAGAAGGGAGAGGGAGAAGAGAAATTATGGTGGCTGCTGGTGGTGTAGTGATGTGTGGTCATGAAAGAGAGGGAATGGTGGTTGGTTTTGGGTGATCAAGGACTGTGAGATAGAGGTTTTCTTTGTTGGAAATGGAATCAAGAAAGAAGAGAATATGGCTGGATGAAGTAGTTTCTAGGAGAAGTAGTTAAGCCTTGGTGATTAGATGGGTTACCTTGGATGAATTCTTATTGGATGATTTGGGAGATGGGAGGGCTGAGTGGAAAGGGATGGTCTAGTGGTGACACCTCTAAGTAGAGGTGTGGTAAGGCGGTTGGGAATGGGTGGCCGGTCATGCAAGAAATTAAGGCGTGCAGGATTTTTAGGAACCGAAAACTAAGGAAGTTAAAAATAAATAAGGGTTAATTCGTGGGATGCGAATCTTGAAAAATGGTTAACATAAAGTTTGTAGATCTTTGTTTTCCTTAAATTTGATATATCATTTACAACATCCAAGGTCAGTAGCCCGAGATATGCCCGATTTAGGATAGGATGTTCTAGAAGCTCTTGAACCAGCTAGAGCTTTGGTAATAAATTCACCATTAATTCTCCTTTGAGAAAGTTCATGAAAATTATAGAGTTCTTTAATACAAATCCATAGCAAAAAGAACAAAGTGATTCAAGCATCGGACAAGGGAGATATGTGAAGTTTAGTGAAGACTGCCAGAATGGTGACGAGGCAGCTAAGGGGCTGGAAAGATGTATTAAACTATAATCATTTAGAGGGATTCAGCCCTTGATTTCTTTATAGTAAGCGTACAGAATTTTATTACAGAGATTTTAGCACTGAGTTTGCATAAATCAAAGGCTGTATGAAAGATTTATGAATTTGTGAGTGAATCATGCACAGGATAAACGTCCACACGATGAAATTTTGAGGCGAACACACTTAATCCTTGATTTTGGGGGTGATAGAGTAAGAATCGGAGTTTGGGGTTAGAAACAAAGGTTAAATATCTTTTCAAAACAAAGAGATTGAGACCAAAATCATTTGATTCCAAGATCGTATGCAAAAGTTGTGTCCAAAACGCTAAAGGTGTTCGGGTTGAGTTTTAAAGCGTTTTCTGAGGAAATCGATTTATGGAAAAACGGGGTTGATAGAGTCTGAACCAGGCTTTGACCTCTGTAGGAAAAGTTCCTAAAATGTCAAAATGAGCCACCAGAGACACTTCGTGCTGCCATTAGATATCCCAAAGTACGTGCATGATCAAAGGTAGAAGACGTTAGAGGTTCTGATTTGATCCGTTAGGCCAAGTCAGTCATCCCTTATCCTTCACGAAAGAATCTTCACAGGACTAGTTTCCCTACAGGATCACTAGTCTCGAGTCAAACGGTCAGAGTTCGATCCCTGGCTGGGTCCTATAGTTTAAATCTGAGGAACCAGGAGATATTTATCATTTAAATATTAATTAAATCTTAACTAAGTCTCATTATAGTTTAAAAAAATTTATATTTTTAAGTTATCATAAACATATTAGACATCAAAATGTATATTGTCTAATTATTTTATTTTATATTAATTAATAAAATTTATAATAATAAAATCTATTAACCCATTAAATTAAAATAAGATACCCGTCACTAATCATATTTATTAAGGGATTAATTATTGTTTTATGAAAATTTTGAGCTCTAATAATTATCTAGCATTAAAATTAAACTTGATACTCAAATAATTTTAAATATTCTCAACAAGTATTATTATGATCAACAAATGGTTGACTAAAATTACTTAAATTTCTAAAATTTAAACATCATCCACTAATCATCATTTCATCAATTTAGCATCACTAACAAGAATACATTTACCTGATCAATAGTTTCAATGTTAAATCAAACATGATTATCTTCTCATATCAATTACTACTAAGTCAATAAATTATCTTTCTATCTAACTAAACATTAAACACAGCTTTTATCATTTGCTTATCTCATATAACTGGGTTATTCACTACTCACATTCTCTTGAGGTCTCATTGCTTCTCACTTGGAGCAATTTAGGGATTAGGCTGAGGCCTCAATTCTCCTAAAATACTTGAAAGTATACTTACTGCAAACAAAATGTCAGGTCTGGATGCAGTTAGATACATTAAACAACCAATCAAAGTTTTGTAATGTTTTTCATCAACTTTATTAGCTCCATCATCCTTGCTAAACTTCTTCTTTTGGTTCATTGGAGATGTAATGTTTTTGAATTCCTCCATCTGAAATTTTTTTAGTATTTCCCTTGCATACTTCTTTTAGCAAATGAAGATTCCATCATGATTGTGTTTCACCTTCATTCCAAAAAGAAACTCATCAGGCCAAGGTTTGTCATTTTAAACACTTTAAGCATTTCAGCTTTCAACTCCATTACAAGTTTCTTATTAATTCCTGTCACAAGAAAATCATCAACACAAACAAAAATAATGATTAAATTTGAATAAACTAGCTTTACATATAATGCAGCTTCACTTGGACTTTTACTAAACTCAAGGTCTTGAAAATGATCCTTTATCCTATTGTACCAAGCCCTAAGAGGTTGTTTAAGACCATATAAGCCCTTCTTCAACTTGTTAACTTTCTGCTCTTCTCCTTTGATTTGGAACCCCTTAGGTTTCTCTACATAACTCTTCTGATTGTAACCAGAGCAAATGTTTTTAAAATCCACTCCAAACACTTGAGCATGGTCTTTCACCATCAACCTTGCCTTGTATTTGTTTATAGAACCATTTAAGTTGAGTTTGGTTTATAAATCCATTTGAATCATATAGGTTGCTTGGGTTGAGGTCTGTCCACTAGCTGTCAAGTGTCATTTTTTTCAATCATCTTTAACTATTTCTTTAAATTTTACAGGTTCTAAGACAACCACATTGCACCTTTGATAAATTTATGATAAAGATCTTGTACCTCTGACAGGAATGTCATCTACATCATTATCAAGGAATAGTAGGGTTTATAGCAACTGTTTGCTTATCAGATCTTCCCAACTCCATTTTTGATCTTCTATGAACTTGACATCTCTACTCATAAGAATTTTTCCATTTTATGGTTAAAAATTTTTGTAAGCTTAATTGTTGCTATATCTAATGAAAACTCCAAGTTTTGCCTTCTTATCAAGTTTGTCTCTTTTAACTTGTGGGACATAAGAAAAACAAACACAACCAAAGATTTTTAGATTGTAAGTCTAGTTTGTACCCAAACTAATATTCAAAAATGGGTTTTTTTACTCAAGACTCTAGTTGGAAGCCTACTCAACCAAAATATAGTAGTGTTTGCTGCTTCTGCCTATAATTTATTTGGCAACTCCTTTTCATGCAACATACACCTTGTTATTTCCATGATACTCCTATTTTTCCTTTCGCTTACACCATTCTGTTGTGAAGTGTAAGGTACGGTAAGTTGATGTTCTATGCCAGCTTCTTCACAAAATTTATCAAAATATCTTTTGTATATTCCTTTCCATTATCAGACCTTAGTATTTACAATCTGCAACCACTTTGATTTTTCACGAATGCTTTGTATGTCCAGAAAATATTAGCAACTTTAGTCTTGGATTTTAAGAAGTAAATCCAACAATATCTAGTATAATCATTAATAAAAATAATATAATATTTATTACCATTTAAGGATAACACTCTCTGAGGTCCCCCAACATCTATGTGAACTAGCTATAGCCTTTGAGTTGCTCTCTAAGCTATTTGAGCAAATGGTTTTTTGACAAGCTTACCATATTGGCAAGCCACACAATCAGCCAACTTTTCTTCAAGCATTGAGATACCTTTCACTAAGGCATGCTTCTACATATATAAAATTCCTGTAAGGTGGAAATGTCCAAGTCTTTTGTGCCATAGATCAACATTTATGGTTAAGTTAGAAAAAACTATTAGCTCATCTTACATAAGATTTAAAGCATAGCTTTTAGCTCTCATTTTCACCCTAAATATATCTTTGCCTTTTGCATCTTGGACTAAGCACCAATTATCTTTAAAGATGACTTCGAAGCCTTTTTCCATAAGTTGTGGAACACTAAGCAAATTTTGGTCAATATCAAGCACATATAAGACATTAGAGATATGTCAAACCTATTAAACTTTCAATAACAATGGTTCCTTTTCCCATAACTAAGATGAGATCACCATTTCCAATTTTAACTTTGGAATGGTTTGGTTTTCTCTAACTCTTTAAAGAACTTCTGGTCGTTGCTCATATGGTTTGTGTAACCGTTGTTTATTAACCATGAATCGCTTGAACTGTTGCCTGTAGCAAAGCATGTTGCAAGAAAACGTTGCTCTTTTTCTTGTTCCTCTACAATGGCTTTTGCCTCATTCAATTTAGACTTATAGATTCTCTGAATATGCTACAAATCACCATATTTTCTTCATTTGACATTTGGCCTCTACCAACATTTTTCTTGAGGATGATTTGTCTTTTTGTAATATGGACATGGAGGAAAAATCTCAGATTTTTGCTTATTGGAGCCTTCTGATTTCTTGTCTTTGGCTTCTTTTGAATTTTGTGCCTTTATATGAAAAGCACCTTGTATAGCCTCTTCTCGTCTCATCATTCTTCTCCACTCTTATGCCTGTAAAGAATTTATTAATTCTCCAAAGGTAATGGTTGACAAGTCTTTTGACTCCTCCAATGCAGATATCTTTGACTCATACTTTTCAGGTATGGTGACAAGAATTTTTTGCATAATTCTTCCATCAGGAAAGTCTTTCCCAAGAAGTCACACTTTCATTGTTATGCTCAATAATTGATTGATAGTCGTTCCACAAGCGCATGAGGTATCGCATAATATAAAAGATTATCATACCATAGATATTATGCCTAAGTAACGATTCACAGTGATTTAATTAGACAAATTCTGATTCAGTTAAATAATGCTAAAACTTAAATTAAAATAAAAAATCTTAACAGCAGACTCAAATTCTTTTGAACAAAACTAAATACTTTCTTTAAAATCAAATTGAAGAAGAAGTGCTCCTAGAAGTTTGGTAGGTTCATATTCCATATATCAATTTAATGCAAATCCTTTCTCTATTATGAAATTCTGTTTCGAAGGTGGGTTTTCTAAGGTAATTAGTATCTTTCTCTTGGAACTCTTACTAATGTATTCCATTACCAAAGAACCGCGTTCAATTTGTTAATCGAATCCATTAAGCTTTGTGAAAACCCAATCAATCCTTAAACGGTTTTCCTTACTTTTGTAAGTCAATACCTTAGGTCCAATTTCATGCATTTCAAACAATATGTCAATCTCTCAATCATTCATATCATTTAACATCACCTAAGCTTATTTCTAAGTCATTGGAAGCATTAAACTCTCATGAAAAGGGATAGAAACCAGAACTTCATAAAAGGGAAAATTCAGAGCATCAATTCAATACATATCATACTACCTCCTAATCCCAAGAATGAAAATTATTTTCCCATGGAATACAAAACAAAGGTTCAAGAATAGAAAGAAGGTTCTCACTTAATCCTTTAATTCTTGTGCCCAATATTTGAATTTTTGTTGTTTTTTAATGTTCTCCCCAAAATCCTCTTCAATTCTCCTTTACAAGATCCTCAATCTCGTGCCCAAGAATCTGTTTGTAGCAATTACCCCAAAGAGGGAAAAGAAGTGCCTTTTCCTCCCTTCAGAATCTCCCTAAAAAAATAAGAGAAGTGTGTTCGTGCATTTGATCCACGCCCAGTGGGAATGGGTCTACAGCCAGTGGATCGAGACCTGACGTGGTTTGCTTTAAAATTCATTATTTCCTTGGACCATGGGGCAATCCACGGCCAGTGGATTGTTCTGCCATATTTTATTTCCATAAAAAGAATGTTCCACGGCTAGTGGAACTATAAATGCGTGCCAAAATTGAGGTTTTAAGCATGCTAAGGTCCCAGAAGGCTCCCATTTTGCTTGCCACATCTCCAAAGGTAGAGTTGACTTCATGTTGGTGTATTCTTGGCTTGAATTCCTTTTCGTTTATTCGAAATACCTTCGAGTGCCTCTAATTCCTTTGCAAATAAACTTAAATCATCATCAATCCTACAAAATAGAAGTACCCAAGTATCATATGTAGAATGGAATCAAAAACGAAGAGAATTATAGGAGGAAATTAAATCAAAATGAATTGAAAACTAAACATGAGAAGTCTAAAACAATGCAAACTAAGGACTTATCATCAATCAATAAAACTTTTAATGATTTGTCTCCTTCATGCTCCGTATCTCAAATTCCTTGCCCAAGTTAAGCACTTGCATGCCTTTGGTTCTTTCACTGTCTTGATATTCTGATTTGAGGTAATCCCAAATCTCTTTGCAGATTTGAAATTCATAATTCTTGTAATGATGATTTTTGAGACTGTTGAAAAAAGATAAGCTTTTGCCTTGACTTTTTTAATCTTTTTTCTTTGTGATTGTTCAGCTTAGCCATTGTAGGATTCTATGACAATGGATAGACTTCATAGTCTTCTTCTACAGCCTCCCAAAGACCTAGTGCTTCAAGACGAGTAGTCATCCTTATTGCCTATAACTCATATTCCTCGCCATCAAAAACTAGTGGTGCTGTTATGAATTGTGTGTCTTCCATTATGCCTTCTCTCTGTTAAGTATTGAGTTTAGTGTTATAATCCAAAATCTGTTGGGTTGTAACTAACTTTGTATTGTATAAATAGGTCATTGTATTATGGGTGTTATTCATCTCTTAATAACACTTTAATTCAGAAAGTCTCTCTTCTAAATCTCTATCTCAAAGAAATAATTCTTCTGTTTCTTCTTCAATCAGCAACTATGATTGCTCCAACAAAGTGGTATCAAGAGCTCGGTTCATTGTTACTTTTCCGCTGCAAGAAAGAGTTATAACCAGTATTCGTAATCCAAAAGAAGTTGCAATGGCAGGATCAAATAGGAATGGAGGTTTCCTAGGAAATCTATTCTTGATGGCAAGAACTGGTCAAGATGGTGTACGCAAATGCAAGTTTTGTTTGGATTCTAAGATGTAATAGAGATTGTAAGAAATGGTATGCAAGAAACTGTTGAAGGATCCACAGAAGCCATGAAAGCAATATCTAAAGAACAGAAGAAAAGAGATTACAAAGCCTTGTATTTGATTCACCAATGTGTCAATGATGAGAATTTTGAAAAAATTACGTCTGTAAAATCTTCCAAAGAGGCATGGGATATACTTCAAAAGTGTTATGCTGGTGATGAAAAGATCAAGAAGGTGCAGTTACAGACACTTAGGAGATAGTATGAGCTATTACAAATGGAAGCTGTAGAGAAAATTGCTGAATTCTTTGCAAGATTGATAACTCTTACAAACCAGATGAAAGCTTGTGGAGAAGAATTAAAGAATCAGATATTGATAGAAAAGATACTCAGAACCTTAACTCCTAAATTTGACAATATCATGGTTACAATTGAAGAATTAAAAGATTTGACTAGTATGACACTTGAGGAGCTTCAAAGTTCCTTAGAAGCATATGAGATGAGGTTATATGAAAGAGAAGGTGAGAAATCTATGGATCAGGCTCTGTTGGCTTCCACAAGAAAGAATGTGAATCATGAACAGAAGAAGTATCAAAAGTGGAAAGGGAAGAATCAACAACAGAATTGGTTTCATAAAAAGGAACAAGAAGATTCAGACAGTGATCAATCAGATAAATCTGAAAGTTTAAATAAAGCTGGTGGATCAAAAGGAAACACTAACAAGTTTGAAGGTAATAGAAGAAGAGTACAATGCTGGAACTGTGAAAAATAGGGACACTTAACAGCTAAATATTAGTTTGCTAAAGTAAAGAATAAGAAAAGAAACAACAATACAGCATATGTGGCTCAAGAAACCTCATCAGATGAAGAACCTATCCTGTTGATGATAACTATAATAGAAGATAGTGCAAAGTCAGTGACCTGGTACCTTGACTCAGGATGCTCAAATCACATGACATGTCATGAGGAATGGCTGTGTGATCTTGATACTTATAAGAAAAGTAAAATCAGATTTGCTGATGGTAGGACTATCAATGCTGAAGGTATTGGAAACATAGTGGTACATAAGAAGAATGGTGGGGCAGCCTTGATAGAAGAAGTATTACTAGTACCTGAGATGAGCTGCAATTTAATAAGTCTTGGTCAACTTCTGTAGAAGGAATTTTCAGTGATTATGCAGAAAAATAAGCTAGAGTTGTTTGATCCTTGTGAAAGATTGATCCTGAGAACACCAATATCCTAAAACAGAACATTTCTAGTAAATCTTAATACAGCAGACATTAAATGCTTGTCAGTAACAACAAATGAAAGGTAGAGTTAGCTATGGCATTGTAGATTTGGACATTTGAACTTCAAAAGTCTAAAGCTACTGAGAAACAAGTCTATGGTGATTGGTTTGCCAGAAATTGATCAACCACAGAAGCTGTACGAGAGGTGTCTCAGAGGTAAACAATCAAGGAAAGTGTTCAAGAATATCATCTTAGGTAAGGTAAATGACTTGTTACGTATGATCTATACTGATGTGTGTGGGCCCTTTGAAGTTTCCTCACTTGGAGGAAACAAATATTTTTGTACTTTTGTTGATGAGTATAGCAGGATGACATGGATATACTTGATCAAGCTAAAAAATGAAGTTTATGAAGTGTTTAAACAATTCAAGGCTATGGATGAAAGTCAAAGTGGAAAGTTAATCAAGGTTCTCAGAACAGATGGTGGAGGAGAATACACTTCAAATAAATTTGAGAAATTCTGTATGAGTGAAGGAATTAAGCATGAAAAAACTCCCCCATATACACCTCAGCATAATGTTTTAGCTAAGAAAAGAAACAGAACAATAGTAGAAATGGCCAGATGCATGATCAAAGAAAAGAAGTTACCAAATGAGTTCTGGGGTAATGCGGTATCTACTACTGTGTATATCCTGAACAAATGTCCCACTAAGAATTTGATTGATAAGGTTCTTAAGGAGGCTTGGTCTGGTAGAAAACCTTCAGTAAGTCACTTGAAAGTTTTTGGTTCAGCTTGTTATGTACATGTACTAGATGAGAAAAGGAAGAAGCTGTAGGATAAAAGTTCAGAAATCATACTAGTAGTATATCATCCTACTGGTTACTACAAGCTATATGATCCATCAGCAAAGAAGATATGTGTAAGCAGAGATGTTTTGTTCAGTGAAGAAGAAGACTTGAATTGGTCAGAACCTGCTAAGGAAAGGAGAATATTACCATTACTCACTAACCAATCTGAAGACCATAGCAATAATCAAGATATGGTTGAAAGAGAACTGAATCAGGAAACAGTTGATCAAGAAAATGTGGTTCAGGAAACTGTTAATCAAGGAAATATGACTGGAAGACCCCAGAGGCATAGACACATGTCAAGAAGGTTGGAGGGATATGAGTTGTTCTCTGATGCTGACATTAATGAAGAAGGGGAGTTACTACATCTAGCATTTATGGCAGATACAGAACCAGTAGACTACACAGAAGAAATTGAGAATAAAGTCTAGAAAAAGGCTATGTTGGAGGAGCTTTTGGCAATCGAAAAAAATAAAACCTGGGAACTGGTGAAACTTCCAAAGGAAAAAGACCTATTGATGTTAAGTGGATCTTCAAGCTGAAAATGAATACTGATGGGACAGTGTCAAAGCATAAAGATCGATTGGTGGCCAGAGGATTTCTTCAGAAACAAGGCATTGACTTTAATGAAGTTTTTGCACCAGTGGCAAGAATAGAGACTATAAGGCTTGTGGTAGCTTTGGCAAGTGGAAGAGGATGGCCAATATTACAGTTAGATGTAAAATCTGCCTTTTTAAATGGACCCTTGGAAGAAGAGGTTTATGTCACCCAACCTCCAGGATTTGTTATAAAGGGTAAGGAAGAGTATGTGTATAAGTTGAAAAGGGCTCTCTATGGACTTAGACAAGCACCCAGGTGATCCTGTCTCGATACCGATATCCGTTCTATAAGATATATTTCAACATCTTTAATAGTTATCCAATGTGTTACCGGTGTCATTGGTATACATCTGGACTCTAAATCTGTATCAGGCGTTCTCCCTATACCGGTTGTCCAGGATAACTCCATGCACATCGGATAACACATACGTCACCATCTGAAAGACAAAAGGCATTGCTACAGGGACAAGGACAAAGATTCTATTTTCCACGCTACGAGCCATAATCTTCTCCTGGAAATGATCAACTTGTTCCCTAAGGCTAGTCCTACTATCTCTACGCTCAATATAAAATAGCCACTTGACTCAATCATACTGGCAAGTGTACATTAAATAATAATTTATTTAATAATGGATGTTAGTGGTTCCCACTAGCAAGTCCTCGTATATCGAGCCAATCAGGTATAAGAACTCTCTTCATTTGTGGAGGGGGGACTACTTCTTTTCGACTTACAATTACTATCTCAAATACATTCCTTACTTGGAATACGATTACTGACTTGAGCGTCGGAGAATCTTCACAGGTGACACCACCTTTCGCCTACATCAATACGTGAGGACGGTGTGAAGGACCTCTAGGACTCCAAGACCGCTCTATTCATATAGAGACATCGAATACATAGATCGGATACTCATATAACCGGTCTTCAATCCTATTCAATCTTAGACTTTTGTGACTGGCCCCACACCGGATCTCTTGACCCTGGTTCAGGAGTGATCATTGGCACGCCCAGTGGGACACGATAAAGTTATTCCCACATCCTACGAAAGAACAATGATTATCCATGGAAGGCAAAGCACATGACTTTGTGGAAAATCAACCTGAAGGCAGAACCAACACAAACACCTTCAGAAAGCTTAACTTTGAATCTCAAGGGGGCAGCTCAAAAAAGATGGTACCAGTGTCTAACCCCGACCCTCGTGATGAGTTGATCAGTCAACTCCAAAAAGAACTCACAGAATTGCGAAGAGAAAGAAGGCAGAGTGAGGACAAGGAGTCATCTCGCACAAGAGACACTCCCAATACAGCTGAAGGAGAAAAATCCACAACCCTCCAATATTAAAATATCCCCACGTTTGAGGGGAAAGAACAAACCCATGATTGTGATGATAGAGCTACTTAAGGGAGGAGGGAGCTAATGACAGCATCCCCGGTAACTTATAAGCTCAAAGTTCCTTTTTCAAGGAGGCTTATGAGCATACACATCCCTAAGCATCTGCAAACCACTCAGCCACTCTCTATTGGAAAATACAATGGTGAAACCGATCCTACTAAGCATCTTGATGTTTACGTATTTGAAGCTATGTACTTAGGGGCTGACGAAGATGTTATGTGTCGGATGTTCCCACAAACATTGTCAGAAGAGGCCCTCAGCTGGTTCAAAGGTTTACCTTCAGGATCAATAGATTCCTGGGTTGAAATAGCAGCTGTCTTCGAAACTCACTTTGTCATCTCTAAAGATGTTCCCAGGACATCTTATACTTTAGCCCAAATCAAGCAGGGCGAAAATGAAACTTTAAAGGATTTTTTGAGGAGATTTTACAAGGAAGCATCTCTAGTTCCTAACCTCATAGAGTCCATTAAGTTGCATATCGTTATCGAGGAATTGCAGCCAGGATCAGCCTTCCTCCGCTCACTAGCAAAAAGCCCAGCAACAACATTAGAGGAGTTCAGGAAGAAAGCCTCGAAATATGTGGGTATAGAGATGCACTTAGAGGCTATGGCTGTAAAGAAAAAACCACCAGCACCATCTTCACAACCGCGGAGAGATAAGGATAAGATGAGGTCAGAATGCATGGAGAGGCCATTCAATAACCCCAAAGTTAACAACTCCTCTCCTCGACGTCGAGAGAGACGTGTTAATTCCTTTAGCCATTATGCACCTCTTGTGTTTGAATGTGGTAACAGGTACAAGGATTTTGATAATGACAAAACACTCTTGAAGAAAGTCTTGCAAAAACAAAGAAGACATGAAACAGTACGAAGCTAATCGATTAGGAAGCCCAGTCTAATCGATTAGAGTGATTCTGTCTTTGGAATAACTGTAACAGAGCATTAAGCTAATCGATTACATGAATGGCTCAATCGATTACCAAAACCAAAAATGGATTTAAAAGCATCAGGTATAACAGCTAATCGATTAAGATAATTCTGACAATCGATTAGAAGCCTACTGGAATTAAGCTAATCGATTACTATGACTATATAATCGATTATGAAGCTACGAAGCCAAATTAAATGCATCAGGCATCTTTGCTAATCGATTACAAGGCAAAAGGAAATCGATTATCAAGCTTCTGACTTGAAGATAATCGATTAGGCAAGTGAAGCTAATCGATTACATAGCGAACAAAGATGGAAAATTCGAAGTGTAATCGATTACAGCTTAAGGGATAATCGATTACGATAGTGGGAAAACACATATTAGTGGGAAACCATCACATTTCTCCATTACTTCTTCAGATCTCCACTATGTGCAACGGCTAGGAACAAGAAAGGCACTCCTCAAGCTCTCAAATGGCTCTATAAATTCAAGAGGAACTCAAGCATAAAACATACAACTAGAAGCTATCATTCTTTACTTGTTCTTGTGCTTAGTAAGCTATCTTTCTTGCATATTCTGAGTTTAAATTTATACATCCTCTCATCTTGAGAGTTAAAGTTTGTGTGATCTTTCACTTGTACATCCACTCTATTAAGAGAGTCATTTCCTTGTAAACACTTCAACAAACACAAAGGTTTTTCACTCTAGGATTGAGTGGTCACAAAGGTTGGGGTTCAACCTTTGGGTATTGAGAGTTTGAGAGATTGGGTGGGTTACCCTTTGCTAGTGAGGATTGAGTTCTTGAGTGTGGGACACTAGGAAGCTGCAATTGCTCATAGCTTGTATCTCTAAACTTCAATAGTGGAAATCCTCTAAGTGGGTTGCTTAGAGGCGAGACGTAGACCGGTGTTGGTGGAACTCGTTATATTGGTTTGCAAGCTCCTCTCCCTTACTCTTTTACTTTCATATACTGCAATTGGTTGATTTATGTTGATTGATTGTGAATTGCATACTTGAGCTTGTCTAATTTGATATATTTCAAATACTGCCCACCAAGTGTTTGTTAAATTGCTTCAGCTATAATTATCCTTGTGGTGCATTGCACACTATCTCCAACTTGAGTTCACTTGCATTTCCTTGTAAACTTGGATATAAAAATCAAGTTCAAAGGCATTCCAATCAAAATTTTAAAAACTCAATTCACCCCCCTTCTTGAGTATTGAGGCCACTTGAACAACAAGTGGTATCAGAGCTTGACTCTTGGTAAATTAAGCTTAACAGCTTCAAGAGACTAGATGGCCTCAAGTTCTCACAACCTTTTTCCCGAGGGTGGTGTTATAAACAGACCTCCCGCTTTCAATGGGGAAGGCTATGCATTTTGGAAAGAGAGAATCAAAATCTTCATTCAATCTATTGATTTGAGAGTTTGGAATGCCATTGAAAATGGTCCTTATATACCAATACATACTATTGATAGTAAAAATGTTGAAAAACCAATGGATGAATGGACTAGTGATGAAGAAAAGAAAGTGCAATATGGCTATAAGGCAAAGAATCTCATCACTATGGCATTAGGTCCAGATGAATTTTTTAGAATAATGACTTGTCAATCCGCTAAGGAAATGTGGGATACTCTACAAGTAACTCACGAAGGTACTAGCGATGTGAAGGACTCCAAGATTAGTACCTTGACAAGTCAATATGAAAGTTTTAGAATAAACTCGGGGGAAACCATAGTACAAATGCAGAAAAGATTTACTCTTATTATTAACCATCTCATTACTCTTGGCAAAGTTTACACTAACAAAGAACTTGTGCATAAAGTTTTAAAAAGTCTTAGCAGGGAATGGCAACCACTTGTCACAGCCATAAAACAATCTCCAAGCATCAATGAGATGTCTCTTGCAACACTCTTTGGGAAACTACAAGAGCAAGAGAAAGAACTAAAAGTCTTGAAGCTAGCGGAGGAAGAAGAAAAATCCTCCAAGAAGAAAGGCTTAGCTCTCAAAGCCACCTCTATACATGAAGAAGAATCATGCAGTGACATGGATGAAGAAGAGGAATTTGGGCTATTTGTAAAACGATTTGGAAGATTCATGAAGAACAAAAGATTCCAAAAGAACTTCAAGCCCCAAGGTAAAAAGCCAACTTCAAATGAAATTTCTTCTTCACCTAGTTGTTTCGAATGTGGCAAGGAAGGGCACTTCAAGGTGGATTGCCCAAATCTTAAAAAGAAGGGCAAGGATAAACAAGGAAGAAGAAGAGCTTACATCGCTTGGGATGAGAACGATGTAAGTAGTTCTGACGATTCGGACAATGAGGAAGTAAATCTTTGCTTAATGGCCAATCACCAAGAAGAAGATAATGAGGTAAACCTTCTTGACTTAGATAAGAATGAACTGTATTTGCATGTGATAACAGGTTTTGATAATGACAATGGAAACAAGCAATGGGAAGTCTTCAAAGAATCAAAAACAATTAGAGATATCATATAAAAGAAGAAAATGATCTCACAAAGGTTCAAGAGATGAAGAAACCAATGAATCAAACAAAAGGAAAGCAACCATGCATCATTAGATTCAAATGGATGACCAACAGGCATGAGAAAATGTCAAAATGAAGAGCCTGAATCGATTCAAGCACGAGTGAATCGATTCACAGCCCTGGAAGTCATAAAAATGAGAAACAGAATGGGTTGAATCGATTCACCATGACCCTGAATCGATTCACAGCCCTGGAAGTCACTAAGATTGCAAACAGTATGTCCTGAATCGATTCACAAGGACCCTGAATCGATTCACACGATGCTGACAGACCAGGAACCCAAAACAGAATGCTCTGAATCGATTCAAACAAGGCTCGAATCGATTCATTCGACTCTGGAACTCCAAAATGCATAAAACAGAATACTCTGAATCGATTCAAGGATCTACGAATCGATTCACATAGTGGGAAACACCACTAAATAGACAGACTTAAGTGGAAAACAAGCACTCAAATCCCACTATACGCAGAGACATGATTTGCAACGGCTAGAAGCTCAAGAATGGCTATAAATGGAGTATTAATTCAAGCAAGAAAAATGAAGAGAGAAAAAGGCACAAAACAAGGCATTAACATTCTTCTTCTAAGAGTCTTCTAATTCATTTTTCTCTTGTATATTCTGCAACTCTAGTTTCTAAACTTGCATACATCTAAGAGTTGTTAGATTGTGAGCTTAAATTTGCATATTCTCTCTTGTTGAGAGTTAGAAGTTGTGAGAGCTTTTCATTTGTATATCTGCTCTATTGAGAGAGTGTATTGATTGTAAACAAACACACAAGTTATTCACTCTAGGTTGAGTGGTTGTTCACTCTAGGTTGAGTGGTTACAAAGGTTGAGGATTCAACCTTTGGGATATTGTGAGACTGAGAGATTGGGTGGGTTGCCCTTGTACTTGTGAGGATTGGGTTCTTGAGTGTGGGATACTAGGAAGCCGCAATTGCTCAAAGTTGTATCTCTAGTCTACAATAGTGGAAAATCCTCTAAGTGGGTTGCTTAGAGGCGAGACGTAGACCGGTGTTGGTGGAACTCGTTATATTGGTTTGCAAGCTCCTCTCCCTTACTCTTTTACTTTCATATACTGCAATTGGTTGATTTATGTTGATTGATTATGAATTGCATACTTGAGCTTGTCTAATTTGATATATTTCAAATACTGCCCACCAAGTGTTTGTTAAATTGCTTCAGCTATAATTATCCTTGTGGTGCATTGCACACTATCTCCAACTTGAGTTCACTTGCATTTCCTTGTAAACTTGGATATAAAAATCAAGTTCAAAGGTATTCCAATCAAAATTTTAAAAACTCAATTCACCCCCCTTCTTGAGTATTGAGGCCACTTGAACAACAAGTGGTATCAGAGCTTGACTCTTGGTAAATTAAGCTTAACAGCTTCAAGAGACTAGATGGCCTCAAGTTCTCACAACCTTTTTCCCGAGGGTGGTGTTATAAACAGACCTCCCGCTTTCAATGGGGAAGGCTATGCATTTTGGAAAGAGAGAATCAAAATCTTCATTCAATCTATTGATTTGAGAGTTTGGAATGCCATTGAAAATGGTCCTTATATACCAATACATACTATTGATAGTAAAAATGTTGAAAAACCAATGGATGAATGGACTAGTGATGAAGAAAAGAAAGTGCAATATGGCTATAAGGCAAAGAATCTCATCACTATGGCATTAGGTCCAGATGAATTTTTTAGAATAATGACTTGTCAATCCGCTAAGGAAATGTGGGATACTCTACAAGTAACTCACGAAGGTACTAGCGATGTGAAGGACTCCAAGATTAGTACCTTGACAAGTCAATATGAAAGTTTTAGAATAAACTCGGGGGAAACCATAGTACAAATGCAGAAAAGATTTACTCTTATTATTAACCATCTCATTACTCTTGGCAAAGTTTACACTAACAAAGAACTTGTGCATAAAGTTTTAAAAAGTCTTAGCAAGGAATGGCAACCACTTGTCACAGCCATAAAACAATCTCCAAGCATCAATGAGATGTCTCTTGCAACACTCTTTGGGAAACTACAAGAGCAAGAGCAAGAACTAAAAGTCTTGAAGCTAGCGGAGGAAGAAGAAAAATCCTCCAAGAAGAAAGGCTTAGCTCTCAAAGCCACCTCTATACATGAAGAAGAATCATGCAGTGACATGGATGAAGAAGAGGAATTTGGGCTATTTGTAAAACGATTTGGAAGATTCATGAAGAACAAAAGATTCCAAAAGAACTTCAAGCCCCAAGGTAAAAAGCCAACTTCAAATGAAATTTCTTCTTCACCTAGTTGTTTCGAATGTGGCAAGGAAGGGCACTTCAAGGTGGATTGCCCAAATCTTAAAAAGAAGGGCAAGGATAAACGAGGAAGAAGAAGAGCTTACATCGCTTGGGATGAGAACGATGTAAGTAGTTCTGACGATTCGGACAATGAGGAAGTAAATCTTTGCTTAATGGCCAATCACCAAGAAGAAGATAATGAGGTAAACCTTCTTGACTTAGATAAGAATGAACTGTATTTGCATGTGATAACAGGTTTTGATAATGACAATGGAAACAAGCAATGGGAAGTCTTCAAAGAATCAAAAACAATTAGAGATATCATATAAAAGAAGAAAATGATCTCACAAAGGTTCAAGAGATGAAGAAACCAATGAATCAAACAAAAGGAAAGCAACCATGCATCATTAGATTCAAATGGATGACCAACAGGCATGAGAAAATGTCAAAATGAAGAGCCTGAATCGATTCAAGCACGAGTGAATCGATTCACAGCCCTGGAAGTCATAAAAATGAGAAACAGAATGGGTTGAATCGATTCACCATGACCCTGAATCGATTCACAGCCCTGGAAGTCACTAAGATTGCAAACAGTATGTCCTGAATCGATTCACAAGGACCCTGAATCGATTCACACGATGCTGACAGACCAGGAACCCAAAACAGAATGCTCTGAATCGATTCAAACAAGGCTCGAATCGATTCATTCGACTCTGGAACTCCAAAATGCATAAAACAGAATACTCTGAATCGATTCAAGGATCTACGAATCGATTCACATAGTGGGAAACACCACTAAATAGACAGACTTAAGTGGAAAACAAGCACTCAAATCCCACTATACGCAGAGACATGATTTGCAACGGCTAGAAGCTCAAGAATGGCTATAAATGGAGTATTAATTCAAGCAAGAAAAATGAAGAGAGAAAAAGGCACAAAACAAGGCATTAACATTCTTCTTCTAAGAGTCTTCTAATTCATTTTTCTCTTGTATATTCTGCAACTCTAGTTTCTAAACTTGCATACATCTAAGAGTTGTTAGATTGTGAGCTTAAATTTGCATATTCTCTCTTGTTGAGAGTTAGAAGTTGTGAGAGCTTTTCATTTGTATATCTGCTCTATTGAGAGAGTGTATTGATTGTAAACAAACACACAAGTTATTCACTCTAGGTTGAGTGGTTGTTCACTCTAGGTTGAGTGGTTACAAAGGTTGAGGATTCAACCTTTGGGATATTGTGAGACTGAGAGATTGGGTGGGTTGCCCTTGTACTTGTGAGGATTGGGTTCTTGAGTGTGGGATACTAGGAAGCCGCAATTGCTCAAAGTTGTATCTCTAGTCTACAATAGTGGAAAATCCTCTAAGTGGGTTGCTTAGAGGCGAGACGTAGACCGGTGTTGGTGGAACTCGTTATATTGGTTTGCAAGCTCCTCTCCCTTACTCTTTTACTTTCATATACTGCAATTGGTTGATTTATGTTGATTGATTATGAATTGCATACTTGAGCTTGTCTAATTTGATATATTTCAAATACTGCCCACCAAGTGTTTGTTAAATTGCTTCAGCTATAATTATCCTTGTGGTGCATTGCACACTATCTCCAACTTGAGTTCACTTGCATTTCCTTGTAAACTTGGATATAAAAATCAAGTTCAAAGGTATTCCAATCAAAATTTTAAAAACTCAATTCACCCCCCTTCTTGAGTATTGAGGCCACTTGAACAACAAGTGGTATCAGAGCTTGACTCTTGGTAAATTAAGCTTAACAGCTTCAAGAGACTAGATGGCCTCAAGTTCTCACAACCTTTTTCCCGAGGGTGGTGTTATAAACAGACCTCCCGCTTTCAATGGGGAAGGCTATGCATTTTGGAAAGAGAGAATCAAAATCTTCATTCAATCTATTGATTTGAGAGTTTGGAATGCCATTGAAAATGGTCCTTATATACCAATACATACTATTGATAGTAAAAATGTTGAAAAACCAATGGATGAATGGACTAGTGATGAAGAAAAGAAAGTGCAATATGGCTATAAGGCAAAGAATCTCATCACTATGGCATTAGGTCCAGATGAATTTTTTAGAATAATGACTTGTCAATCCGCTAAGGAAATGTGGGATACTCTACAAGTAACTCACGAAGGTACTAGCGATGTGAAGGACTCCAAGATTAGTACCTTGACAAGTCAATATGAAAGTTTTAGAATAAACTCGGGGGAAACCATAGTACAAATGCAGAAAAGATTTACTCTTATTATTAACCATCTCATTACTCTTGGCAAAGTTTACACTAACAAAGAACTTGTGCATAAAGTTTTAAAAAGTCTTAGCAGGGAATGGCAACCACTTGTCACAGCCATAAAACAATCTCCAAGCATCAATGAGATGTCTCTTGCAACACTCTTTGGGAAACTACAAGAGCAAGAGAAAGAACTAAAAGTCTTGAAGCTAGCGGAGGAAGAAGAAAAATCCTCCAAGAAGAAAGGCTTAGCTCTCAAAGCCACCTCTATACATGAAGAAGAATCATGCAGTGACATGGATGAAGAAGAGGAATTTGGGCTATTTGTAAAACGATTTGGAAGATTCATGAAGAACAAAAGATTCCAAAAGAACTTCAAGCCCCAAGGTAAAAAGCCAACTTCAAATGAAATTTCTTCTTCACCTAGTTGTTTCGAATGTGGCAAGGAAGGGCACTTCAAGGTGGATTGCCCAAATCTTAAAAAGAAGGGCAAGGATAAACAAGGAAGAAGAAGAGCTTACATCGCTTGGGATGAGAACGATGTAAGTAGTTCTGACGATTCGGACAATGAGGAAGTAAATCTTTGCTTAATGGCCAATCACCAAGAAGAAGATAATGAGGTAAACCTTCTTGACTTAGATAAGAATGAACTGTATTTGCATGTGATAACAGGTTTTGATAATGACAATGGAAACAAGCAATGGGAAGTCTTCAAAGAATCAAAAACAATTAGAGATATCATATAAAAGAAGAAAATGATCTCACAAAGGTTCAAGAGATGAAGAAACCAATGAATCAAACAAAAGGAAAGCAACCATGCATCATTAGATTCAAATGGATGACCAACAGGCATGAGAAAATGTCAAAATGAAGAGCCTGAATCGATTCAAGCACGAGTGAATCGATTCACAGCCCTGGAAGTCATAAAAATGAGAAACAGAATGGGTTGAATCGATTCACCATGACCCTGAATCGATTCACAGCCCTGGAAGTCACTAAGATTGCAAACAGTATGTCCTGAATCGATTCACAAGGACCCTGAATCGATTCACACGATGCTGACAGACCAGGAACCCAAAACAGAATGCTCTGAATCGATTCAAACAAGGCTCGAATCGATTCATTCGACTCTGGAACTCCAAAATGCATAAAACAGAATACTCTGAATCGATTCAAGGATCTACGAATCGATTCACATAGTGGGAAACACCACTAAATAGACAGACTTAAGTGGAAAACAAGCACTCAAATCCCACTATACGCAGAGACATGATTTGCAACGGCTAGAAGCTCAAGAATGGCTATAAATGGAGTATTAATTCAAGCAAGAAAAATGAAGAGAGAAAAAGGCACAAAACAAGGCATTAACATTCTTCTTCTAAGAGTCTTCTAATTCATTTTTCTCTTGTATATTCTGCAACTCTAGTTTCTAAACTTGCATACATCTAAGAGTTGTTAGATTGTGAGCTTAAATTTGCATATTCTCTCTTGTTGAGAGTTAGAAGTTGTGAGAGCTTTTCATTTGTATATCTGCTCTATTGAGAGAGTGTATTGATTGTAAACAAACACACAAGTTATTCACTCTAGGTTGAGTGGTTGTTCACTCTAGGTTGAGTGGTTACAAAGGTTGAGGATTCAACCTTTGGGATATTGTGAGACTGAGAGATTGGGTGGGTTGCCCTTGTACTTGTGAGGATTGGGTTCTTGAGTGTGGGATACTAGGAAGCCGCAATTGCTCAAAGTTGTATCTCTAGTCTACAATAGTGGAAAATCCTCTAAGTGGGTTGCTTAGAGGCGAGACGTAGACCGGTGTTGGTGGAACTCGTTATATTGGTTTGCAAGCTCCTCTCCCTTACTCTTTTACTTTCATATACTGCAATTGGTTGATTTATGTTGATTGATTATGAATTGCATACTTGAGCTTGTCTAATTTGATATATTTCAAATACTGCCCACCAAGTGTTTGTTAAATTGCTTCAGCTATAATTATCCTTGTGGTGCATTGCACACTATCTCCAACTTGAGTTCACTTGCATTTCCTTGTAAACTTGGATATAAAAATCAAGTTCAAAGGTATTCCAATCAAAATTTTAAAAACTCAATTCACCCCCCTTCTTGAGTATTGAGGCCACTTGAACAACAAGTGGTATCAGAGCTTGACTCTTGGTAAATTAAGCTTAACAGCTTCAAGAGACTAGATGGCCTCAAGTTCTCACAACCTTTTTCCCGAGGGTGGTGTTATAAACAGACCTCCCGCTTTCAATGGGGAAGGCTATGCATTTTGGAAAGAGAGAATCAAAATCTTCATTCAATCTATTGATTTGAGAGTTTGGAATGCCATTGAAAATGGTCCTTATATACCAATACATACTATTGATAGTAAAAATGTTGAAAAACCAATGGATGAATGGACTAGTGATGAAGAAAAGAAAGTGCAATATGGCTATAAGGCAAAGAATCTCATCACTATGGCATTAGGTCCAGATGAATTTTTTAGAATAATGACTTGTCAATCCGCTAAGGAAATGTGGGATACTCTACAAGTAACTCACGAAGGTACTAGCGATGTGAAGGACTCCAAGATTAGTACCTTGACAAGTCAATATGAAAGTTTTAGAATAAACTCGGGGGAAACCATAGTACAAATGCAGAAAAGATTTACTCTTATTATTAACCATCTCATTACTCTTGGCAAAGTTTACACTAACAAAGAACTTGTGCATAAAGTTTTAAAAAGTCTTAGCAAGGAATGGCAACCACTTGTCACAGCCATAAAACAATCTCCAAGCATCAATGAGATGTCTCTTGCAACACTCTTTGGGAAACTACAAGAGCAAGAGCAAGAACTAAAAGTCTTGAAGCTAGCGGAGGAAGAAGAAAAATCCTCCAAGAAGAAAGGCTTAGCTCTCAAAGCCACCTCTATACATGAAGAAGAATCATGCAGTGACATGGATGAAGAAGAGGAATTTGGGCTATTTGTAAAACGATTTGGAAGATTCATGAAGAACAAAAGATTCCAAAAGAACTTCAAGCCCCAAGGTAAAAAGCCAACTTCAAATGAAATTTCTTCTTCACCTAGTTGTTTCGAATGTGGCAAGGAAGGGCACTTCAAGGTGGATTGCCCAAATCTTAAAAAGAAGGGCAAGGATAAACGAGGAAGAAGAAGAGCTTACATCGCTTGGGATGAGAACGATGTAAGTAGTTCTGACGATTCGGACAATGAGGAAGTAAATCTTTGCTTAATGGCCAATCACCAAGAAGAAGATAATGAGGTAAACCTTCTTGACTTAGATAAGAATGAACTGTATTTGCATGTGATAACAGGTTTTGATAATGACAATGGAAACAAGCAATGGGAAGTCTTCAAAGAATCAAAAACAATTAGAGATATCATATAAAAGAAGAAAATGATCTCACAAAGGTTCAAGAGATGAAGAAACCAATGAATCAAACAAAAGGAAAGCAACCATGCATCATTAGATTCAAATGGATGACCAACAGGCATGAGAAAATGTCAAAATGAAGAGCCTGAATCGATTCAAGCACGAGTGAATCGATTCACAGCCCTGGAAGTCATAAAAATGAGAAACAGAATGGGTTGAATCGATTCACCATGACCCTGAATCGATTCACAGCCCTGGAAGTCACTAAGATTGCAAACAGTATGTCCTGAATCGATTCACAAGGACCCTGAATCGATTCACACGATGCTGACAGACCAGGAACCCAAAACAGAATGCTCTGAATCGATTCAAACAAGGCTCGAATCGATTCATTCGACTCTGGAACTCCAAAATGCATAAAACAGAATACTCTGAATCGATTCAAGGATCTACGAATCGATTCACATAGTGGGAAACACCACTAAATAGACAGACTTAAGTGGAAAACAAGCACTCAAATCCCACTATACGCAGAGACATGATTTGCAACGGCTAGAAGCTCAAGAATGGCTATAAATGGAGTATTAATTCAAGCAAGAAAAATGAAGAGAGAAAAAGGCACAAAACAAGGCATTAACATTCTTCTTCTAAGAGTCTTCTAATTCATTTTTCTCTTGTATATTCTGCAACTCTAGTTTCTAAACTTGCATACATCTAAGAGTTGTTAGATTGTGAGCTTAAATTTGCATATTCTCTCTTGTTGAGAGTTAGAAGTTGTGAGAGCTTTTTATTTGTATATCTGCTCTATTGAGAGAGTGTATTGATTGTAAACAAACACACAAGTTATTCACTCTAGGTTGAGTGGTTGTTCACTCTAGGTTGAGTGGTTACAAAGGTTGAGGATTCAACCTTTGGGATATTGTGAGACTGAGAGATTGGGTGGGTTGCCCTTGTACTTGTGAGGATTGGGTTCTTGAGTGTGGGATACTAGGAAGCCGCAATTGCTCAAAGTTGTATCTCTAGTCTACAATAGTGGAAAATCCTCTAAGTGGGTTGCTTAGAGGCGAGACGTAGACCGGTGTTGGTGGAACTCGTTATATTGGTTTGCAAGCTCCTCTCCCTTACTCTTTTACTTTCATATACTGCAATTGGTTGATTTATGTTGATTGATTATGAATTGCATACTTGAGCTTGTCTAATTTGATATATTTCAAATACTGCCCACCAAGTGTTTGTTAAATTGCTTCAGCTATAATTATCCTTGTGGTGCATTGCACACTATCTCCAACTTGAGTTCACTTGCATTTCCTTGTAAACTTGGATATAAAAATCAAGTTCAAAGGTATTCCAATCAAAATTTTAAAAACTCAATTCACCCCCCTTCTTGAGTATTGAGGCCACTTGAACAACAAGTGGTATCAGAGCTTGACTCTTGGTAAATTAAGCTTAACAGCTTCAAGAGACTAGATGGCCTCAAGTTCTCACAACCTTTTTCCCGAGGGTGGTGTTATAAACAGACCTCCCGCTTTCAATGGGGAAGGCTATGCATTTTGGAAAGAGAGAATCAAAATCTTCATTCAATCTATTGATTTGAGAGTTTGGAATGCCATTGAAAATGGTCCTTATATACCAATACATACTATTGATAGTAAAAATGTTGAAAAACCAATGGATGAATGGACTAGTGATGAAGAAAAGAAAGTGCAATATGGCTATAAGGCAAAGAATCTCATCACTATGGCATTAGGTCCAGATGAATTTTTTAGAATAATGACTTGTCAATCCGCTAAGGAAATGTGGGATACTCTACAAGTAACTCACGAAGGTACTAGCGATGTGAAGGACTCCAAGATTAGTACCTTGACAAGTCAATATGAAAGTTTTAGAATAAACTCGGGGGAAACCATAGTACAAATGCAGAAAAGATTTACTCTTATTATTAACCATCTCATTACTCTTGGCAAAGTTTACACTAACAAAGAACTTGTGCATAAAGTTTTAAAAAGTCTTAGCAGGGAATGGCAACCACTTGTCACAGCCATAAAACAATCTCCAAGCATCAATGAGATGTCTCTTGCAACACTCTTTGGGAAACTACAAGAGCAAGAGAAAGAACTAAAAGTCTTGAAGCTAGCGGAGGAAGAAGAAAAATCCTCCAAGAAGAAAGGCTTAGCTCTCAAAGCCACCTCTATACATGAAGAAGAATCATGCAGTGACATGGATGAAGAAGAGGAATTTGGGCTATTTGTAAAACGATTTGGAAGATTCATGAAGAACAAAAGATTCCAAAAGAACTTCAAGCCCCAAGGTAAAAAGCCAACTTCAAATGAAATTTCTTCTTCACCTAGTTGTTTCGAATGTGGCAAGGAAGGGCACTTCAAGGTGGATTGCCCAAATCTTAAAAAGAAGGGCAAGGATAAACGAGGAAGAAGAAGAGCTTACATCGCTTGGGATGAGAACGATGTAAGTAGTTCTAACGATTCGGACAATGTGGAAGTAAATCTTTGCTTAATGGCCAATCACCAAGAAGAAGATAATGAGGTAAACCTTCTTGACTTAGATAAGAATGAACTGTATTTGCATGTGATAACAGGTTTTGATAATGACAATGGAAACAAGCAATGGGAAGTCTTCAAAGAATCAAAAACAATTAGAGATATCATATAAAAGAAGAAAATGATCTCACAAAGGTTAAAGAGATGAAGAAACCAATGAATCAAACAAAAGGAAAGCAACCATGCATCATTAGATTCAAATGGATGACCAACAGGCATGAGAAAATGTCAAAATGAAGAGCCTGAATCGATTCAAGCACGAGTGAATCGATTCACAGCCCTGGAAGTCATAAAAATGAGAAACAGAATGGGTTGAATCGATTCACCATGACCCTGAATCGATTCACAGCCCTGGAAGTCACTAAGATTGCAAACAGTATGTCCTGAATCGATTCACAAGGACCCTGAATCGATTCACACGATGCTGACAGACCAGGAACCCAAAACAGAATGCTCTGAATCGATTCAAACAAGGCTCGAATCGATTCATTCGACTCTGGAACTCCAAAATGCATAAAACAGAATACTCTGAATCGATTCAAGGATCTACGAATCGATTCACATAGTGGGAAACACCACTAAATAGACAGACTTAAGTGGAAAACAAGCACTCAAATCCCACTATACGCAGAGACATGATTTGCAACGGCTAGAAGCTCAAGAATGGCTATAAATGGAGTATTAATTCAAGCAAGAAAAATGAAGAGAGAAAAAGGCACAAAACAAGGCATTAACATTCTTCTTCTAAGAGTCTTCTAATTCATTTTTCTCTTGTATATTCTGCAACTCTAGTTTCTAAACTTGCATACATCTAAGAGTTGTTAGATTGTGAGCTTAAATTTGCATATTCTCTCTTGTTGAGAGTTAGAAGTTGTGAGAGCTTTTCATTTGTATATCTGCTCTATTGAGAGAGTGTATTGATTGTAAACAAACACACAAGTTATTCACTCTAGGTTGAGTGGTTGTTCACTCTAGGTTGAGTGGTTACAAAGGTTGAGGATTCAACCTTTGGGATATTGTGAGACTGAGAGATTGGGTGGGTTGCCCTTGTACTTGTGAGGATTGGGTTCTTGAGTGTGGGATACTAGGAAGCCGCAATTGCTCAAAGTTGTATCTCTAGTCTACAATAGTGGAAAATCCTCTAAGTGGGTTGCTTAGAGGCGAGACGTACACCAGATTGGGTGGAACTCGTTATATCGGTTTGCAAGCTTCTCTTCCTTACTCTTTTACTTTCATTTACTGCATATTTGTTGATTGGTATTGATTGGTTGAGAAGAGCTCACTTGAACTTGCTTAATTTGTTATACCTCTAATATTGCACACCAAGTGTTTGATAAATTGCTTCAGCAATATTTCTCATTGTAGTGCATTGCTTGTTATCCTTCATTCTATTTCACTTGCATAATCTCACAATCTTGGTTATAAAAATCAATTTCAAAGGTATTCCAATCAAAAATTTTAAAACTCAATTCACCCCCCCTCTTGAGTATTGAGGCCACTTGAACAACATGAACTACTAGATGCTTTTGAGGAGTTATATGATAAATTTATAAAAGTCTCTAATAGGCTTAAGTCATCTAGGAAAATTAGTGATACCCTTGAAATGCATCTTATGGAAGTATGCAAAGAAAATGAAAGCTTAAAAGAAAAATTAGAAAATGTTCAAGCATGTTCTAAGGATAAACCATGTGACTTTGCAAAAAGATGCGTTATGTTAGAAGCCAAGGTTGTAGACCTAAATAGGACATTAGAAAAGTTTACTAATGGACGAGACAACTTGAATATTTTACTTGGCCAACAAAGATGCATGTTTGATAAAACTGGGTTAGGATATGATCAAGAACATAGCAATCACAAAAGGGAAAAACGCTATAAAAATTTCTTTGTACTACCAAGCAAATTATCTTCGCCTTTTATGAAATGCAATCATAGTGGTTTCAAAGGACATAGTGCTTATAGGTGTAGTGTTAGAAAATTAGGGCCAAAGGTTATAAGAAAGGTGTGGGTTCCCAAAGGGACTTTACCACAAGCTAACCTTAAAGGACCCAACATAAAATGGGTACCTAGTTCTCTAAACTAATCTTGTTTTGTAGGTATGCTTCAAGGCAAGCAACACCCATTGGTATTTGGATAGTGGATGTTCAAAACATATGACGGGAGACATAAGCAAGTTCACATCATTCACTCCCAAAAGGAAAGGAAGTGTCACTTATGGAGACAATACCAAGGGTAAAATACTTAGTATCGGAAATATCGGTAAAAATTCCTCTACCTCTATTAGTGATGTGTTGTATGTTGAAGGACTCAAACATAACTTGCTTAGCATAAGTCAATTATGTGACAAAGGATATAGAGTCTTATTTGAATCCAATTGTTGTATAATTGAGAATAAGCTAAACAAAGAGGTCAAATTTGTTGGAAAAAGGATTGATAACATTTACATGATTGATGTGGATAGTTTATCTACAAATGATGAACAATGCTTCATTACAAAAGAGGATGAAACTTGGCTATGGCATAGGAGAATAGCTCATATACATGTAGACCACTTAAACAAACTTGTTTCCAAAGAATTAGTAATTGGTTTACCAAAGCTTAAGTTTGAAAATAGATTTTGTGATGCATGTCAAAAGGGAAAACAAGTAAAGGCATCTTTTCAATCCAAAAATATTGTTTCCACACAAAGGCCTTTACAACTTTTGCACATGGACTTATTTGGACCATCCAAAATCAAAAGCTTTGGAGGTAATTACTATGGTCTAGTTATTGTAGATGACTATTCTAGATATACATGGACATTGTTTCTTGCTCATAAAAATAAAGCATATCATGCATTCAAGAAACTTGCTAAGGTTATCCAAAATGAGCAAAATTCTAAAATTACATCCATTAGAACCGATCATGGGGGAGAATTTGAAAATCAATCTTTTGAAAAGTTTTACGAAAAACATGGTATTAATCACAATTTTTCAGCTCCTAGAACTCCACAACAAAATGGAGTAGTTGAAAGGAAAAATAGATCCTTGGTGGAGCTTGCAAGAACCATGTTAAATGAAAACCATATTGCAAAACATTTTTGGGCCGATGCGGTAAACACCGCTTGCTATGTTATGAATAGATGTTTAATAAGGCCTATTCTAAAGAAAACCCCCTATGAACTTTACAAGGGTAGAAAACCCAACATTTCACACTTTCATATTTTTAGATGTAAATGTTTTGTGCTCAACAATGGAAAGGATAATCTAGGGAAGTTTGATGCTAAAGCTGATGAGGCAATCTTCCTAGGTTATTCACAATCTAGTAAATCTTATCGAATCTTCAACAAACAGACAAACACCATTGAAGAGTCCATTCATGTTAAATTTGATGAAAGTAGCCATAACCCTCTGAGAAAGGAAGATGTTGATGATCTTGTAGGTACTATTCAAGAATTGACCTTAGATGACAAGGAAGGAGAAATCAAAGACACAAATGCAGCCAAACATGAGGAACCACAACAATGGATCACTTTGAAGGATCATCCTCTAGACAAAGTCATAGGTGAAATGACAAAAGGTGTAAGTACTCGTAATGCAATTAGAAATACATGCAATCATTTAGCCTTTGTATCGCAAATAGAACCCAAATGCATTAATGAAGCTATTATTGATGAACATTGGATGTTGGCCATGCAAGAAGAGCTAAATCAATTTGAAAGAAATGAAGTTTGGGAGTTTGTGCCAAGACCCAATGATCACCAAATAATAGGAACCAAATGGGTATTTAGGAATAAAATGGATGAAAATGGTATTATTACTAGGAACAAAGCTAGGCTAGTAGCTAAAGGCTATAATCAAGAAGAAGGCATTGATTATGAAGAAACGTATGCACCCATAGCTAGATTAGAAGCAATAAGACTACTATTAGCCTTTGCATGCTGTAGGGACTTCAAATTGTACCAAATGGATGTTAAAAGTGCTTTCTTGAATGGATACATTCAAGAGGAAGTATATGTTGATCAACCTCCAGGTTTTGAAAACTATCAATTTCCAAATCATGTTTTCAAATTAAAGAAAGCTCTATATGGTTTGAAACAAGCTCCAAGAGCTTGGTATGAAAGGTTGAGCAAATTTCTTTTAGAAAATCATTTTGAAAGAGGAAAGGTTGATACAACTTTATTCATAAAGCACAAAAAGAATAACATACTATTGGTACAAGTTTATGTTGATGATATAATATTTGGTGCCACTAATGAGTCAATGTGCAAAGAGTTTGCTAAGTTAATGTAGGAAGAATTTGAAATGTCCATGATGAGAGAACTCACTTTCTTCCTTGGACTTCAAATCAAGCAAACCAATGAAGGCACATTCATTAATCAATCCAAGTACTGCAAAGAACTACTTAGAAAATTCAACATGGACAAAGCAAATGATACTGCCACACCCATGGGCACTTCATGCTATTTGGACAAGGATGAGAAAGGTAAGGATGTTGAACTCACAAAATATAGAGGTATGATAGGATCCTTACTTTACTTAACCGCTAGTAGACCGGATATCATGTTTGTTGTGTGTATGTGTGCTAGATACCAAGCTTGTCCTAAAGAATCACATCTCACTGCAGTAAAAAGGATAATGAAATACTTAGTTAGGACTCAAAATGTTGGCTTATGGTACCCCAAAGGGGCTGAATGCACTTTAGTTGGTTACTCTGATTCAGACTTTGCAGGATGTAAACTTGACAGAAAAAGCACTAGCGGAACATGTCACTTGCTTGGTAGTTCTCTTATTTCTTGGCATAGCAAGAAACAAGTAAGTGTTGCGCTATCAATAGCTGAGGCAGAATATGTTGCAGCTGGTAGTTGTTGTGCTCAAATTCTTTGGATGAGACAACAACTTCTAGACTTTGGAGTTGTATTGGACCATGTGCCTCTTAAGTGTGATAATACTAGTGCTATCAATATCTCAAAGAATCCTATAATGCATTCTAGAACCAAACATATTGAGATTAGACATCATTTCATTAGAGACCATGTATTAAAGGGTGATTGTATACTTGAGCATGTTGAAACTTCTAGGCAACTAGCAGATATTTTCACCAAACCTTTAGCTAGGGAGCAATTCATCCAAACTAGAAGAGAATTAGGAATTCTTGACATGAATAATTGCGTTTGAATGATGAAGAATTTTGATAAAAGCATTGTTGTATAGCTGGTTTATATGATTTGGTCATCATATGTGGTATAATTCATTGACACTACAATCCTCTTGTGCAAAAACTTCATAATTTATGATTTTTTGAACCATATAGTCGATTACACAGCTCTTCATAATCGATTAACGCGTTTCTGTTTTGTTGATAATTGATTACCCTTTAATATCTAATCGATTACAATGCTTCTATTTTTAATCTAATCGATTACTTCCTAATCCATAATCGATTACAAAGCCTTTATTTCAGGTACAACATGTTTCATCTTTCCACTAATCGATTACCATTCTATCTCAAATCGATTAGGACGATTCTGTTTCTTTACTAATCGATTATTCAACTTCAATAATCGATTACACACTGCACGAAACGCTTCAAATTCCCCAGAAATAGTAAGCTAATCGATTACCAATGTTTCGTAATCGATTAGCATCGGGACAGCAATAGTCAAACGTTTGCTTCCCGAGGTCTGCTCGAATTCTTCACTCCTTTAACTCACCTCACTCTCTTCTAGACCTAATTTTTCCCTATAAATACCTTCCTCTTTACCCTCACATCTCACACTACCTCCTTCCTCTTCAAAAACTCTCAATGTTTTTGCCTCTCTTCATCTTCCCTCTGCACCTTCATCCTTTTCTCCTCACCATGTCTTCCTCCCGCACCGTCAAAAGAGCTAGGTCCTCTATGGCTCAGGCCAACAACCCCCTTGACTTCTCAAGGTTCTTTTCCTCTCCTAGAGACCTCCAAAACTTTGTTAAAAATTTTTCTGAGAGAGAAATCATGACACCCCACTACACCATTGCTGAGACATTTGAAAACCATAGCCTCACCTTTACTCAATGCCTCCACCACTATAACCTTTTTCCCTTCTTCACCCTCAAGGAAGAAGAATATTATCCTGAACTCATCAGAGTTTTCTACTGCAACCTCAGACTTATCAATGGGATGGTCGAATCAAAAGTGAAAAATGTGACCATCAAGCTCACCAACGCTCAATTTGCTGAAATCTCTATACTGCCGCTCAACAATGCAGAATTTGAAGGAGGAGAACCCGAAGATGAATGGGGCTTCAATGCTCTCACTGCTCGTCAATCCTTGTGGAAAGCTGATCTTCCCAGGAGCAACCACAAGCTGGTAGGACATCTGACCATGAACAATCGTCTTCTCCACTTTTTCTTGGTCAAGATGTTGGTTCCCCGTGGTGGGAACTATGCTCTGGTGGAAGAGGATGATGTCCTCTTAATGTGGGCAATGCTGAACCACAAAGAGATCAACTGGGTTCAACTGGTCAAGTTCCACATGCGCCACATAAAAGACCAACAAAAGCTCCCATATGGCATTCTCCTCACCAAAATTTTTAAATATTGTGGAGTAGACTTGGCTGGAGAATTATCAGAAAAAGTGCCTCCAAGAGCCTGCATTGGCACTCACCATTTAACCAAAATGGGTCTTGTCTTTTTGCATGGAGCTTGGATCTCAAGGATGGAAGGCTATCATGCCAACATTCCCTTTGAAGCGCCTGCTAATGAACCAGTTCCTCCTCCTCCTCAACAACAAGCTGCACCGGAAGGCCCCTCTGATCCATTCGCATCTCTTTATGCTCACCTTGACCGCCGCTTCGACCGTATTGAGAACTCCCTTCAAGAGTTTTCAATGACTGAGCAGCAACACTTTGAGATGATGCAACAGCGCTATGAAGAACTCTCCCACCAAATCTCTGAGCTTCGATTTTTTAATCCTGATAACTAGATATTGTGGCTGTGCTTTCTATTTTTCTGCTTCAGTTCTTCATTTCATTCACGTTTTTATTTTCTTCATGTAATTTCCTTCCGTTGTCATTAAATAAACATTTGTCTTTCCTTATATGCTATACTTGTTTTATTATTTTTGATGATTCCAAAGGGGGAGAAGAATTATTTGTTCATATCTTGTTCATCTGAAATTAGCTGCTAAAACAAAATTGCCAAATGATTAACAATTTGTAAAGAGGTTAATAAATTCCAAAAGATAGGGGGAGACTTAGCAGTTTTAGTTGTTTCAAAGTTGTAAGGGATAACCTTTTAAAGAGATAAAGCTGTAGAGGATAACCTTTTAAAGAGATAAAGCTGTAGCGGATAACCTTTAAGAGATAAGAGATTTACTTGTATAAGTGATAATCTGATTTTAGAGATAAGGAAAAATTCAAATGTTTTTGCAGATAAAATTAGATAAAGATTGATTGTTTACACTAACAACCCTCAAGAGATGAACATGGTTGTCATCATCAAAAAGGGGGAGAATGTGTTTGAATATGGTAACAGGTACAAGGATTTTGATAATGACAAAACACTCTTGAAGAAAGTCTTGCAAAAACAAAGAAGACATGAAACAGTGCGAAGCTAATCGATTAGGAAGCTCAGTCTAATCGATTAGAGTGATTCTGTCTTTGGAACAACTGCAACAGAGCATTAAGCTAATTGATTACATGAATGGCTCAATCGATTACCAAAACTAAAAATGGATTTAAAAGCATCAGGTATAACAACTAATCGATTAAGAGAATTCTGACAATCGATTAGAAGCCTACTGGAATTAAGCTAGTCGATTACTATGACTATATAATCGATTACGAAGCTACGAAGCCAAATTAAATGCATCAGGCATCTCTGCTAATCAACTACAAGGCAAAAGGAAATCGATTATCAAGCTTCTGACTTGAAGATAATCGATTAGGCAAGTGAAGCTAATCGATTACATAGCGAACAGAGATGGAAAATTCGAAGTGTAATCGATTACAGCTTAAGGGATAATCGATTACGATAGTGGGAAAACACATATTAGTGGGAAACCAGCACATTTCTCCATTACTTCTTCAGATCTCCACTATGTGCAACGGCTAGGAACAAGAAAGGCACTCCTCAAGCTCTCAAATGGCTTTATAAATTCAAGAGGAACTCAAGCACAAAACATACAACTAGAAGCTATCATTCTTTACTTGTTCTTGTGCTTAGTAAGCTATCTTTCTTGCATATTCTGAGTTTAAATTTGTACATCCTCTCATCTTGAGAGTTAAATTTTATGTGATCTTTCACTTGTACATCCACTCTATTAAGAGAGTCATTTCCTTGTAAACACTTCAACAAACACAAAGGTTTTTCACTCTAGGATTGAGTGGTCACAAAGGTTGGGGTTCAACCTTTGGGTATTGAGAGTTTGAGAGATTGGGTGGGTTACCCTTTGCTAGTGAGGATTGAGTTCTTGAGTGTGGGACACTAGGAAGCTGCAATTTCTCATAGCTTGTATCTCTAAACTTCAATAGTGGAAATCCTCTAAGTGGGTTGCTTAGAGGCGAGACGTACACCGGTGTTGGTGGAACTCGTTATATTGGTTTGCAAACTCCTCTCCCTTACTCTTTTACTTTTATATACTGCAATTGGTTGATTTATGTTGATTGATTGTGAATTGCATACTTGAGCTTGTCTAATTTGATATATTTCAAATACTGCCCACCAAGTGTTTGTTAAATTGCTTCAGCTATAATTATCCTTGTGGTGCATTGCACACTATCTCCAACTTGAGTTCACTTGCATTTCCTTGTAAACTTGGATTTAAAAATCAAGTTCAAAGGAATTCCAATCAAAATTTTAAAAACTCAATTCACCGCCCCTCTTGAGTATTGAGGCCACTTGAACAACACCTCTGACAGCCAGACCATCTCAGATTTTGAGAGAGGTAGGATGGCCAGCATTCAGTATTTATGGCATTAGAAGGCCGGCCCCTGTGAAAAGACCAGGGCATCCCCAAAAGTACTATGATTTTCTTGAACAAACAGGTTATTCCACCGATGAATGCCAAGCTCTAAAAAACGCAGTCAAAACGTTAATTAGAGAAGGCAAACTAAAGCAATACTTGTTCAATGAAAAGTCCTTTGACAGGGTAGACCGGACTGAGAAAAGAGAAAGAGATCCAGACGACGGAGATGATAATAGCCGTAATCCAGTTAGGAAGTTCTCTGCTGTAGAGAAACAAAAAGGTGCAATGATTGATGACATAGCTCATAGAGACGATATGCCCTAGCAACAGCGTCAAGGCTGGCGTGAAGTCATAGATATAATCGCTGGAGGGTTTGTTGGGGAGGAGCTTCAATTACAGCCCGTAAGAATCATCATAGAATGATTCTGTCTGTACAAGGAAAACATAAAGACAAACGTCCTTACAGAGAGGGGGTTGAAGCTCCAGTAATTTCATTCTCTGATGAGGATTTTGGTCCTACCATTCCGGGTGGAGACGATGCTGTAGTCATTGTTGCAGTGATAGCCAACAAGGATGTCCGAAGAATCCTTATCGACCAGGGAAGTTCCTGTGATGTTATTTTTTATAATTGCTTTAAAAGATTGAGTTTCAATGACTCAGACTTACAGCCTTACACATAGGAACTAACAGCTTTTAATGGTGCAAAGCAACCAACAAAGGGATACCTTGACACCCTTATCTCTTTTGAAGGTGAACCAGGGGCCAAAACGGTTAAATCTAGAGTGCTGGTAATTAATGTTGAATCACCATTCAACGGCATCATAGGCCGCCCCACCTTGAATGCTATGGAGGCAATCGTTTCAACTCCACACCTCCTTATCAAGTTTATCGATAAGGACAATGTTGTTTCTTCCATCCGAGGTGACCAAGAGATGGCCAGGTACTGTTATAACCTGAGCCTAAATATGACAAAGTTGGAGGCATCCAATAAAAAGAGAAAGCTCAATGATTGTGGAGCAGCTGCTGGTTCTGTGAGCCTTGTCGATTTAGACCCTAGGTCGGATCAAAAGATCGACCCTTTCAATCCTTCTAAACCTACACCGAATGGAGGCTCAAGGGATGTGATACTAGGAGACTCACCTGAAAAGGTCACACATATCAATGACAAGTTGGATTCAGTTACAGAGGAGCATCTACTTAACCTCCTTAAAGAATTCAAAGACCTTTTTGCATGGACCGTAGCCGATATGCCTGGCATAGATCCTGCTTTTTGCTGTCACAAATTATCCGTCTACCCAGAGACGAGACCGGTTGCCCAAAAGAAGAGAAGATTGGGACCAGAGAAACAGAAAGCAGCTTGCCAACAAACTGAGGAATTACTGAAAGCCAGATTTATCAAGGAAATCTGTTATTCCTCTTGGCTCTTAAATGTAGTAATGGTCCGGAAAGCTAATGGTAAATGGAGAATGTGTATTGATTATGTGGATCTCAACCGTTGTTGTCCAAAAGATCCTTACCCTTTTCCTAACATAGATCGGATGGTAGATGATTCCTCTGGTTATCAGTACCTGAGCTTCATGGATGCGTACTCAGGGTACAACCAAATTTCGATATACGAAGAGGATCAAGAAAAGACTGCTTTTGTCAATGATCGTGGTGTTTTCTGTTATACCATCATGCCCTTCGGTTTAAAAAATGTTGGAGCTACTTATCAGCGGATGATTAACAAGGTGTTTGAGGGCATGCATACCAAACTTGTTGAGGTGTACATTGACGATATCATAGCCAAGACGCCGGTCGGAGGTGATCATATTGAAGACCTGTGCCAAGTGTTCATCTGCTTGAGAGAATATAACATGAGGCTAAACCCGTTAAAATGCACTTTCGCTGTCCCAGCTGGGAAGTTTTTGGGTTTCATGTTAACTCAACGCGGTATCGAGGCCAATCCAGGGAAGTGCCAAACGATTCTCAATATGCAGAGTCCAAAAAATCTGAGGGAAGTCCAATCCCTGAATGGCAAAGTAGCAGCCTTGGCACGGTTTATGCCAAAAATGGCTCACAGGTCACTTCCTCTATATAAAGTGCTAAAAAAGTCCAAAAAATTTGAGTGGGGACAGGAACAAGAACAAGCATTTCAAGAGCTTAAGGAGGTGTTGTCCAAACCTCATATTCTAACGTAACCTGACCCCGGGGACACGCTCATCTTATACTTGGCTATTTCAGATGAAGCTTTGGGCGTGGCCTTAGTAAAGGAAACTCCTGATGGACAGAGGCTGGTATACTTCACTAGCAAAACATTACAAGGCACTGAGATCCGGTATCAAAAAATTGAAAAGGCCACTTTCGCTGTTGTTTGGGCCTCTCAACGGCTGCGTCTATATTTTCATGCTCATCCAATCATGGTAAGAACGGACCTACCACTCCACTCTGTGTTAATCAAACCTGACCTCGCTGGTAGGATGATCAAATGGTCCATTGAACTCTCAGAGTTTGATATATCTTATGAAACTCGAGGCGCAATCAAGGCTCAGGTCCTGGCTGATTTTATTATGGAAATGACAAGGACAGATCCAGCTACGCCTCGTGTTCATTGGACCATCTATGTAGATGGCTCATCGAATCAAAGAGGCTCTGGAGCAGGTGTAGTCCTTGAAAGTGATGACGGTGTACACTTGGATATCTCCCTTCACTTTAATTTCAAAACTTCTAACAACCAAGCTGAATACGAAGCCTGTTTGGCTGGGCTTCGAGCTGCGATTGACATCAGAGCTTCTGAAGCGACGCTCTGCAGTGATTCACAACTGGTGATTTCACAGATCTTGGGAGATTATCAAGCTCGTGAGCCTCAACTCCAATTATACTTAAACTGTGTCAAGGAGTTGAGAGAGAAATTCTTAAAAATGGAATTTAAACATGTTCCACGCGAAGAGAATACCAGAGCGGATATACTTTCCAGATTGGCAAGCACCAAACGGCCAGGCAGCACCACAACGTTGATCCAGAGCTCACTGACGTCACCCAGTATTCCTCTTTTCCCCTCTCTAAATGCCATAATGACCAATTCCCCTTATGGAAACTCATGGATGGCCCCTTATATCCGTTATCTAGCTGATGGATAGCTACCCACAGACGAAAATGAAAGAAAAAGGATAAGGAGGGAGTTGCCATATTTCACCATGATCGATGGTAACCTCTATAGAAAGGCCTTTTCAGTACCTTATCTGGTTTACTTAAAGGAAAACGAGGTACAAGTAGTAATGGAGGAGGTGCATGAGGGCCAATGTGGACATCACGCCGGAGGTAGAAGCCTGATGAGAAAAATTCTCAGAGCCGGATATTGGTGGCCTACGATGAAGATAGATTCTATTGACTTCGTCAAAAGGTACGACGCCTTCCAAAGGTTTTCCAACCTTCACCATACACTGGCTGAAGAATTATTTACATCAGCTGTGCCCTGGCCGTTCTACCAATGAGGTCTGGACATCTTAGGACCATTCCCAACTGCACCCGGGGGGATTAAATACTTAATTGTGGGAGTTGATTATTTTACAAAGTGGATTGAGGCAGAGCCAGTGGTCCACATCACTTCAGCCCGAACTTGTCGTTTCATGTACGAAAACATCATAACACGATTCAGGGTCCTAGAGTGGATAGTTACAGATAACGGCACTCAATTCACAGACAAGAAGTTCAAAGATTTGCTTGAAGGATTAGGAATAACCCAAATATTCTCATCTGTCGAACACCCGCAGACTAATGGTCAAGCTGAAGTGGCTAACAGAGAGATGTTGAAAGGACTGAAGAAACGTCTTGGGGAAGCCAAAGGCGGATGGACAGACCAGTTGTGCCACGTTCTTTGGGCATACCGGACAACGCCTCATTCATCCACCAACGAATCCCCATATCGTTTGACTTATGGAGTAGAAGCAATGATACCTGTAGAATTACAAACCGCCTCTGTAAGGGTCAAGAACTTCTCTGAAGAACACAACAACGCCAACTTAGCATCAGAGTTGGATGTAATTCAAGAGCTCACAGAGGAGGCATTCATTAGAGATCAGACCATCAAAGCCAAAGTCGCCCTTCGGTACAACAAACGAGTCCAATCCAGGACTTTCAACATTGGGGATTTGGTTTTGAGGAAAGCAAGTGTGGGAAACAAATTCGCTCATAATAGCAAATTAGCCCCGAACTGGGAGGGCCCATACAGGGGATCCGAGGTCGCCAGTAAAGGCTCTTACCGCCTTGAAAACCTTGATGGCACACCAATCTGAAACAAATGGAATACTCAAAACTTACGCATCTATTATAGCTAGCTGCTGGAGCAACATGCACTCTCTTCTCCTCATCTGAGATTGTTCAATGGAGAATTCATTATATCATGATCCGAGCTACGCTTTTATTGTAATTCTTATTTTTGTTCGATAAGAATCTCATACACCAACTTAACTCTTTCGAGTTTTTCTTTATGTTGTGATTTTCAGTCTTTCCGGCGTGCACAAATATATTCAGGACAGATGATCTCAGCTACCTATTCTGTAGTTGACAATGTAACTCCTCGAATATGTGTGAATAATCAAAGACCTGGGCACAGTAGGATTGGTCCTCCTGTAAAGACCATACCGAACCCCAGGAAAAGGGCGCAGTAGGATCAGACCTTTCCATAAGGCTGTACCGAACCCCATTCGAAGGCCCAGATTGTAGGATTAAACCGAACTCTGGGTATGATTAGTAAGTTTGGCTGAACACCGCTGAAGGCTTGGATTGTAGGATTAGACCGAACTCCAAGTACGGTTAGTAGGTTTGGCCGAACACCGGCGAAGGCTTGGGTGCAGTAAGCTGGTTCTTCTTCAAGACCACACTGAACCCCGAGTATCGGGAGCAGTAGGTTCAGGATTATCCCTGATCTTAACCCTGTGATGAAGGCTCGGATTGTAGGATTAAACTGAACTCCGAGTACGACTAGTAGGTTTGGCCGAACGTCAATGAAGAACGATGAATGGGTAAAATCCAACACCGATTGAAGAATGGTGAATAGGTAAAATCCAACACCAGTAAAGGCTTGGGTGCAGTAAGCTGGTTTTTCTTTAAGACCACGCTAAACCCCGAGTAGATTGAAGACGAACGGTGAATAGGTAAAATCCAACACCGATTGAAGAACGGTTAGTAGGATTAAACCGAACGCCATTGAAGACATGGGTTGTAGGATCAAACCGAACCCCAATCGAAGGCTTGGATTGTAGGATTGAACCAAACTCCAAGTACGATTAGTAGGTTTTGCCAAACGATGCAATCGTCATTCTTATTATTGAAATCTCCCAGAAGTACTTCCCCTGGGAATTCTTCACTCGGTAATACTTTCTCTTGGAATTCCTTATTCGGAAACACTTCAACTTCAAAGTCAGGCACGTGAATTCTTTAGTCGGCAATGTCTCACTGAAGTCCGACTCATGAATTCTTTAAATTGAAAATATCACTTCGAGGTTGCAATCAGGAATTATTTACTCGGGAATGTCTCTACTCGACACGTACTCATTCAAAGTCAAAGTGTTTATCTGTTCAGAAGCGTTTCACCCGAAAAATGCTCGTGCTATCCCGCTTAGAAATGTTTCACTCGGTGATATCCTGCTTAGAAATGTTTCACTCGGGGCTATCCTATTCAGAAATGTTTCACTCAGGGATATCCTATTTGGAAATGTTTCACTCAGTACAATCCCACGCGGAAGTGTCACACTCGTAGACACACCCACTCGGGAAAGTTGCACTCAGAAACTTCCAACCCGAATGAAGACTCAGATTGTAGGACTAAACCGAACTTCAAGTGTGGTTGGTACAATTAAACCAAGCGCCGTCGAAGGATTACTCGGAAACTTCCACCCAGGAAGGATCAATCGGAACCTTCTACTCAGAAAGGATCAATCTGAGAGCTTGCACTCGGAAGTATCATTCGGAAAAGCTTCCACTCAGAAGTATCACTCAGAATTTTTTCAAAACAAAGCACGCGTCCTCGACATAAAAATAAGGCTCGGATAACGCGTACATACTTTTACCCAAGAGTACGAGGAGGTTACAGGTAATGGAATGTCCCAGGTGACACAGCCAGAACCAACCTCACTCGGAGTCACTCATTCAAAGTCAATTGCCAATTCAGAGTCTCTCACTCGGAACCGATCACTCGATAACGCTCGGGGACAATATTCAATGGTTAACGAGTATTGCGAAGGATAAACACTTAGTAAACATCATCACGATTACTTCCCCTCAGGACTAATACTGCAAACCATTCTCATGCTGACGATGTGTTTCCCCATAAGGGCAACCCCCATTATGGTACTTATAATCGAAAGCCTAATCATCAAAGATTAAGGTACTCTTCTTACTAAGCTTGTATATGCCAAATGTGTCACACTACAATTTCAATATAATACAAGATGGATAAGTTATCTCGTTTCTACCAAACCAAAGATAACATTCCATATAACGAGTCTTTGTTACTAAAGTACCCATACATGGGGACAGTAATTGTATGTTACTATCCGTTTTAGATTCTACGTATCTAAATCCAGATTAATTTGTTACACATACAACGATTCTATTTAAATTATTTTCAATAAACAGAAGTATAAAGGAAGTTGTCATTTCATTGATAAAATCCTAAAGTACATAAATGACTGACTAAAATCTGGAGCTGATCCCGAAACACAGCGGAATTGATTCAATAAAAGCAATAAGAAAAGGAAGCCGCTACTTCTTTTGGCTTGTAACTCCGCCCTTTTCCTTGCCTTTGCCTTCGATCTCGCTCCCCTTATCACCAGCAACTTTATCTGTAGCAGCAGTAACACCTGTTCCTTCATTTTTGGGCCACCTGGAGATAGGGACCAAGAGAGAAGGCCCCATTGACTGGCCTTGGGGGAGTAGGAGCCAACTCGTAGTTGGTGTTGGGCGGATCCTCCTGACGATCGTCGACAACAGCCACGAGTTTCCCTCCATGAAACTCATAGAACGGATTAATACCATTCAAATTAAGTTCCACTTTGGGATTACGATAGAGAATCTGACGTACCGCCAACCCGAAAGATTCCTCGACTGCTTGGACACAAATATCCACAGCCTCTTCCGCTCTGGCGTTAGCAGCAGCCAGATCCGCTTTCAGAGCTATGACATCGTCATTCAGACTCGCCAACTTTAAGTTTTCAATCTCCAAGAGCAGCTCCTTTTCCCGACGAGCCTAGTCTTCAGCCCCTTTAGAGTAGTTGAACTTGTTTGCTTTCAATTCCTCTCCCAGCTTGGCAAAATGCTCCCTCTCCGTACAGGGGCTGGCATGGAGGTCGAAAATGGCCTTTTTCTGATCAAGCAACTGGGCCTCCAGCTCTTTAATGAGAAATCTTTGCCTGGAGATTTCTTCATCCTTTTGATCCCCTTCCTCCTTGGAAGCCTTCAACCGACTTTCCAGGCGGAGAATATTCGCTCTGTCCTTAGTCGAGACAATGGTAAGGTCATTAACCTTGCCCGTCAATTTGCTAAGTTCCTCGCCATTTTCCGCCAGCCTGTGAACCGATCTCAAGAGACCGGACAGTTCTGCCAATTGCCACTGTCCGGCGTCGCAAGCTTGTGTTATTTCTTCAGGCTCCAGTGTAGTTTTCAGCTTGTAGGGCAAATCAGGGATGCACTGAGGCACTAGACCCTCATACAATAGGTATGGGGCAAGATTGGAGTTACTTGGAGGGGGGAAAGAGACCTTGGGCGCATAATAAGTGGTTATTGGTTTGGCGCCAGAGGTAACAGCGTTGCTTAGGGTATTCGGTGTGGGCCCTTCTACCTTCTTTCCTCTAGGAGCCCCAGAATCAGCTCCTTCTTCAGAAGTTTTTGGTTTTTTAGGGGGAGGTTGAGACTCCGCTTGCTTGAAAGAGTCATTTTTTTCCTTTTTCCTCTTCTCTCCGACCTTCTTATCCTCAACACCGGAGGAAGGCTTTACAGATCCGCCCTCTAGCAATGGAATATCGTCACCAGTGGATGAAGTGAGGATTATGGTTTCAACAGTAGCCTTCTTGGAGTTCCGTTTTGGCTGAATACTGTTCTCAGCTGCAACGGATTTCCCCCCAGCCTTAAGCGCTTTCAATTTTTCCATATCCGATGACTTAGCTTCGATTTCAACTGCGCAATCAAATAAGAAGACTATCAGTAATAGAAGATTTCAAGACATAAAAAGAAAGACAACAATGAGAAATGACAGGAAATTACACAAGTATTCCTCGTGGGTAGATTTTGATCCTAACAAATGCCGACAGGAAAAGGATTTATGCGCGGTGGTGTATGCCTCAAGAGCAAAGAGAACGGAGACAGAAGTAGGGGATAACTCAGCCTCATCAGTATAATAAGCCTGGGAGGTCAATAAAAAATGCTCGTGGGTCCAGGCCACGGGAAATTCATTTATTCCTTCTTTATTTAGCCAAAAAATTGGATTGTCGGGCTTAATATGGATGCTGGTGAAGTAGGACTTGAAAGAACGCCCGTCAACTTCGGCGGAGTCAGTATAGGACTTAAAGTTGACAATCCTGGAATGAGTACGGAGGGTCACCAAGCTTACTCCTCCGCTCTACTTATTCGCATGACGAACTACTTGCGTGAAATAAAAGAGCATAGCGACCGTCGGCGTGAAGTTGAAGTGCTCCCCAAGCACTTCTAGAGAACGGATCAACCCTCATCCGTTGGGGTGAAGCTGAGAGGGGGCGCAGTCCAAGAATCTCAAGACCCCCATTTGGAACTTTGTCAAAGGAAAGCGTACACCTAAGTTCAAGAAGAGGAAGTCATACATATAGATTGACCTCTCATCCGGTGTGTGACATATCCGCTCTGAGGGAAGGGGAGCTAACACCATAAAACGCTCCTTGTGTTATTCCTTTTTGAAGACTGTGAAGCGAGGCTCCAACCTTGCTCCGTCTTCCCTGGCGTGGATAGACGGTGTGGCGAGAAATTCATCTGCCACCCAACAATATGGACACATCTTCTGGAGCTTTAACCAGTCAATCTGGTGTGCAACTACATTACACAGTCCAGAAGCCGTCTTCAGGATATATTTTTGAGACGGTGTTCCGCTACTAGATGTGCTCTCTCCAGTCATCTTCCATAGAGCTAATTTAAAAACCTTCACACTGCGGTAAAAACTCACATCATCAGAGAGGTATAAATGAGCGCTCTCCTCACTCTCACTAGAAGAGGATTCTGAAGAGGGTATTATCACCCTTTGCCTTGAGTAGGGCGACGCCTCCCTCTCTGAATAAAGTGGCTTTGAGTAGGAGATCACAAGGATCCTCCCACCATGACTTGTGGGAGTTCGAGACAAGGCTCTTCCTCCTCTTACCATAGGGCCAACATGGCTCGAGCCAGTATAACCTCTCCCAGACATTTAGAAAACTTAAGGAAAATATGAGGAGACGAAGGAAAAGGTTACCTAAGAAAGAAGAAGATGGTGAATCAAATTTCACAAAAGCAAACAGAAATGTCTTCTTGAAATTTTTACAAAGTTTTGTCAGGGAAGCAAGATTGAGTGATTTCTGAATTCACTAAGTATTCTTTTTATAAGGGGTCAAGAGACTCAATTACCGGTTCAAAGGTTATGTCATTTACACCAAACGACACCTTTTTGTAAATACAAGGCTGTCGTTTCAAACCCTAAGGCGCGAAAGCAACATCGATTCGTCAAAAAGCCTCTCAAATGGGCCTCAAAATTCGAATTTCAGGCCCATAAAGCTCCTGAGTGACGGTTACAAAGACATGCGCATTTAAAGCAATAATGGTTCGCCCACGTGCTTAAAAGCATTAAATGTCCAATCATGAGAAACATTGCAACTGTTACTCGAATACCAAGGGTTGCAAGTTTCAAAAACTTTTGGGATTCTCGCACAAAGAATCTTTGTCCGGTTCCATCGTAAGGAGCGCCATGACAACGAAGCCTTCATTCCAAGGACGGATATTTACGTGACAATGAAATGCCCAAACCCAGCACACGTTAAATAAATATTTTATTGATATATATGAACTGGTATCCAGACCTACTGCAAACAACATAGCTTATATGAGCAACTTTACTAGTCCCTCACACAAGCTAGAGGACAAGTAGAGTTATGATCTTGTCTTGATACCGGATTCGATGATGAAATTGAAGACTCAATCCGTACTCTTGTGATTGAGATGTATTTCCCCAGGACGGATGATCTCCGTCACCCATTCTGTGATTTGATGATATAACTCCTGGCGCGGACAATTCCCATCATCATCCTTATGATGGAAGTTTTTGAAGACTCAATCTGTACTTTGAAGACTCAATCCGTACTCTTAAGATTGAGATGTATTTCCCCAGGACGGATGATCTCAGTCACCCATTTTGTGATTTAATGATGTAACTCCTGGCACGGACAATTCCCATCATCATCCTTATGATGGAAGACCCAACCATCATCCTTATGTATTTTAGAAATTCCCTAAGCTCGGAACAGTACTCTCACAATGAACGACGTTTTTCCCTCCAGTGAGAATAATACGAATTAATACTAGTCATCCGTCCTGTGACACCGTTATTGTGAACAACGGATCGACTTATTCTCTCCCCAAAAGAATTAAGGGTAATGCCCTATGACAGGTACCTATTCCTTAACATAGTTATACTTGGGGACAGTATTCATGCATATAATTCTCCGTTCTAAAACTTATCTATTTCGAATGAATTGATTAATTTTCTGAGGCAATCCGACCTCAAGATTAATCACACTAACGAATTATTGAATACTGAAATGATAAAAGTATAACAAATACATGTAAGTTATACTATTCTTCACAAAGTATAGAAAACAAATGCCTGTATGGAATTCTATTCATTCACAAAAGCAGAATTACATGTGTATTGTTTAATAATAAATCAAAACCAGAGTTGATCCCGGAACACAACTTTAAATATGTAAAACAATAAGACTACAGAAGAGGAATCTGCTCTTGGGGCTCTTTCTGTCCCTCTCCTTCTCCGAAGTCTTGTGACCCTTCTTTAGGGATTTCTTCCGGAGCTTTCTCTTCAGGTACCTTCGCACCTCCTTCAGATGAGACGCCCTCTGGCGTAGGAACAGCAGAATCTGATCCCATACTTTAACCCTCGGGAAGAGGGGGCAACTGTACAAGGACTCTGAAGGATCTTCATGACGATCTTCAACCACTACGACTAGCTTCCCTCCATGAAATTCATAAAATGGATTTATACCATAAAGGTTTAGCTTTGCAGTGGGGTTGCGGTAGAAAATTTGGCATATAGCCAGGCCGAAGGATTCTTCAGCAACTTGGTTGCATATATCGATGGCTTCTTTCGCCTCAGCTTTGGCTACAGCCAATTCTTCCCGCAACCTCAAAAGTTCTTCCTCTGTTCCTTGGGATTCCATGCTCCCAACCTTTAGTCCCTCAATCTCAAGGAGGAACTTCTTCTCCTTTTGGGACTACTCCTCTGCTTGTTTAAAATAATCTTCCACAGCAGCTTTGCTTTTATCTTCAACTTCAGCTTGTTTAGCCTGGCTGTTATGGAGTTCTTCTTTCGACTTATCAAGCATCTCCTTCTTCTCTTCCAGCTGGCCCTCCAAGTCTTTAACCGTGCTTTTAAGTTTGAGATTCTCCTTGTTCACGAGATCTCCATACTCCTTAGACTTGGTCAGGCGATCCTCAGCTAATTTCAAAGCAGCCTTATTTTTCTCTGCTGAGAGGTTGAGCTGTTCTACTTTATCACTCAGTGTATCTACCTCAGCAGCATCATCAGCTAACAGGCTGAGCGAATTGAGCAGCCCTGTGAGTTCTGCTAGCTACTATTTTCCATCCTCACACGCCTCTTTGATCTCTTTAGATTCAAGGGTGGGCCGGAGCTTATAGAGCGGCTGAGGAAGGATTGCTGGAGTTGGCCCCTGGTATGATAGAAATGGAGTGAGGAATGAAGCAGTTGGGGAAGAGAACAGACTTGATCCAAAGACCCCGGAAAGAATACCCTTGTGGAGTCTGGAAGAAACTCTAGTTGTATCTGATGTCTTTACAGCTTTACCTTTGGAGGCCCTTGTTCTTTCCGGACTTGTTGAAGGTTTGTGTTTCTTCGGTGGAGGAAAGGATATACTTGAAGGATCATTCTTGATCTTCCTCCTCCTCTCTGTTATTTTGGGTTGATCCGCAGTCACACTAACACCAGCTGAATCTCCCTCTACCAACGGAATCTCCCCTTCTGTTTCTGAGGTCAGAATGATCGACTCAGAATGGAATTTCATAGAATTCCTCTTTGGTTGAATTTCATTCTCACCAGCCACAGATTTCCCTCCTACTTTCAAGAATTTTAGCTTATGCATGTCTGGAGATTTTTGCTCTATTTCTCCTGCATGCATAAATAAAAGGCATTAACAATAAAGAAATGCTCAATGCAATTAACAAAGGAGGAAAAGAGAAATAAAATGAGAATTACATAAATATTCATCTCGGACTTCACTCGAACTACTCAAAAGACATCTATAAAAAAATGCTTTGAAGCGTGTAGTGTAAGCTTCAAGGGTAAATAACACTGTCACAGATTTGGTAGATAGTTCGGATTGATGAGTGTAGTATGCTTGGGAGGTCAGAAGAAAGTGCTCGTGAGTCCAGCTCAGAGGAAATTTATTAAAACCCTCTTCATTCTTCCAGAAGACGGGCTTATTCTTTTTAATTGATATTCGGGTAAAGAAAGACTTGAAAGACTTCCCATCAACTTTAGCCGAATCGGTGTAAGATTTGAAGTTCACAAAGGATATAAGCCCTCTGAACTACCTGTGTATAATAGAACAGCATCGCCACGGTAGGAGTGAAGTTGAAATAGTCACCCAATACTTCTAGAGCACGGATAAGTCCCCAACCATTGGGATGAAGTTGAGAGGGTGCGCAATCTAAGAACCTCAACACACTCATCTGAAATTCGGTTAAGGGGAAACGGACTCTGAGATAATGAAATACAAAATCATGCATGTATACATAATGTTTGTCTGGGACAACATGGCAAATCCGTTCTGTAAGCAGCGGTACAAACACCCTGAACCATTTTTTCATCTCCTTCTCTGCATGAACTATGAACCTTGGCTGAATTTGAGATCCTTCCTCATTCGCATGATGAGAAATTAAGTTTTTAAACTCATCAGCTACCCAGCAGAAGGGCCACTTGGCCTGAAGTTCTTCCCAGTTTAGCCGATGGGCAACAACGTTGCATAAGCCTTCTGCTGTTCTCAGAACAATTTGATCTCTAGAAGTTCCTTCTCCAGTCATCGTTCGAATCGCATGGACAAAAATCTTTGCTCTACGATAAAAATTCACATCGTCAGAAGGGTAACAGTCATTACTTACCTCACTGTCTGAAGAGCGACTACAATCAGAGGACGACTCTGAGGAGGGAAGAGTCACTCTCCACCGTGAGTAAGATCCCCTTTCTGAGCGACGTGACTCAGCCCTCGGAAGAATCACAGGGATTCTTCCCCCACGGTGGTTAGGGTTGCGAGAAGCTAATCTCCCCCTCCTAGGGCACATTTATTCAAGAAAAATAGAGAAATAGAAGATAAAACTAACATAGGAAAGAAAATAGTTACCTAAGATAGCAAGAAATGTGAAGACAGAAAGAGCTTCGCAAAGCAAACAGCAGGCATCTCTATGAAATTTTTGCAGAGTGTTGTTAAGGATTCAAAAGCAAGTAATTCTCAGAATTTACTAAGCGTTTCTTTTATAAGAAACGAAGAGGATCAGTTACCAACTCTTGGGGTTGTGTCGTTCAGGACTAAACACATCGATTTACAATTCAAACGACATAATCGTTTCAAATTCATGAGCGCCAAAACAACATCGATTCACCAAAGGGCCTCTCCGATGGTCCCAGAAGTCTTAAAAATTATAAGCCCATTAAGCCCCAAGCGATGGTTATTGAAATACACGGATCCAACGTAATAATTACTCGCACACGTGTTTAAAGGCATTTAATGCCTAATCATGCGACGTAATTTATGCCTTACAGCCACTACTCGAATTTTAAGAGTTTCAAGTTTCAAAAAACTTTTGGGATTCTCATACAACGAATCTTTGTCTGGATCCGTTGTATTGACATTATGACAACGGATCTTTCATTTTCCACGCTATGAGCCATAATCTGCTCCTGGAAATGATCAACTTATTCCCTAAGGCTAGTCCTACTATCTCTACGCTCAATATAAAATAGCCACTTGACTCAATCATACTGGCAAGTGTACATTAAATAATAATTTATTTAATAATGGATGTTAGTGGTTCCCACTAGCAAGTCCTCGTATATCGAGCCAATCAGGTATAAGAACTCTCTTCATTTGTGGAGGGGGGGACTACTTCTTTTCGACTTACAATTACTATCTCAAATACATTCCTCACTTGGAATACGATTACTGACTTGAGCGTCGGAGATTCTTCACAGGTGACACCACCTTTCACCCACATCAACGCGTGAGGACGGTGTGAAGGACCTCCAGGACTCCAAGACCGCTATCTTCATATAGAGACATCGGATACATAGACCGGATACTCACATAACCGGTCTTCAATCCTATTCAATCTTAGACTTTTATGACTGGCCCCACACCGGATCTCTTGACCCCGGTTCAGAACTGATCACCAGGGCTTGGAACAAAAGAATTAATGGTTTCCTGATGAAGTTAGGATTCAGTAAGTGTCCTGTAGAATATGGGATATATGTTCAACAGAGAAGGAATGGTGAGTTGGTCCTATGCTTCTTGTATGTTGATGACCTTATCATCATATGAAGTAATCAGAAGCTGATAGAAGGTTTCAAGTAGAAGCTTATGACAGAATTTGATATGTCAGATTTGGGTAAATTAGCCTATTTTCTAGGCTTGGAGTTCATCAGGAACAAAGAAGGGACTGTGATACACTAGAAAAAGTATATTGTTGATGTTCTAAAGAAGTTTGGAATAATGAATTGCAAGCCTGTATCAACACCAGCAGAAACCAATGTTAAACTCATGAGTGTGAAAGCAGGAAGTTCAGTGGATAGTACAAGTTATAAGCAGATAGTTGGATCACTGAGGTACTTATGTAATAGTAGACCAGACATTTATTTTGCTGTTGGCCAGGTGAGCAGGTTCATGAGTGATCCTAAGGAGTCTCATTTAATAGCTGCTAAGAGGATACTCAGGTATCTTAAGGGGACAATAAACTTTGGTGTACTATTTCCAGTCAATTCAACTAAGAAGGAAAATGAATTACTAGGATGGAGTGATGCTGATTATGCAGGAGAAAAGGAAAATATCAAGTCTACTACTGACTACTATTTTAAAAGCATCTCTAGATATTTTTTAAGTTTCTAGGTGCACCAATTTCATGGTGTTCTAAGCTGTAACCAGTAGTGGCTCTATCTAGCTATGAATCTGAATACATAGCAGGTTGTTATGCAGTCTGCCAAACTAAGTGGCTCAAGTCTGTCCTGGAAGAACTAAAGGTAAATATGAAGATTCCTATAAAGCTGTTAGTGGATAACAAGTCTACAATTAATCTAGCAAATAATCCTATTTCACATGGAAGGAGTAAGCATATCAAGACTAGGTTTCATTACTTAAGGGAGCAAGTTAGCAAAGGTTTTGTCAAACTTGAGCATTGTCCTACTGAGGAGCAAGTAGCAGATTTGTTAACTAAACCTGTTGGAAAAGGAAGATTTGAAGAAGCTAGAGTTTGCCTTGGTATAGTTGAAGTTTAGTTGTCTTAGATGAGATTTTGGATTAAGGGGGAATATTGAGTGTTGAGTTTGGTGTTATAATCCAAAATTTGTTGGGTTGTAACTAACTTTGTATTGTATAAATAGGTCATTGTATTGTGGGTGTTATTCATCTCTTAATAACACTTTAATTCAGAAAGTCTCTCTTCTAAATCTTTATCTCAAAAAAACAATTCTTTTGTTTCTTCTTCAATCAGCAACTGTGATTGCTCCAACACTCTCAACTCCCGGATCCCTCAAGATAAAAGCTTTGATATGAATTTGTTGTTTTAATGTATAACAACTAATATAAAGTGTGAAGGATAAAAAAAAATTCGGCAAACTTATATTTTATTATATGTGAGGTAACCTACTTATATAAAACATCTAAAAACAGAATTGCTAATAGATAAGATCATCTAAATTTAAAATAGAACTGTTAATAAATAAAATAAAACAACTAACAGATTTGCCTAAAAAATAAAAACAAAATAACTTCATCCTAGAAGTTAACATGGCTTTTATTTTCCTAAAAAACAACAACATAAAATCTGATCCTATGTAATTTGTTATACTCCAACAGTCACATCTTCAACAACAACGTTCAACTTAAAAATATTATTCTGTTTAAAAAATATTAAAGAATGTCAACCAACTTCTCCTTTATTTTTAATAGCTTTTAAGCCAAAAATAAATTAGGCTAAATGAATTTATTTTTTACGTGGATAAAAATAAGCAAGGAAAAATGGACACCACTTTTTCTTATTGCCATTATATATTAGTATAGATACACGCGTTTCGTTTCTTCAAAATATGTCTAATAGAAGAAAACAGAGGGGAGTAGCCTTACTATTTATTGCTTATAACACCAAGATTTCGTGATTTATGTTTTAACTTATTCCAGTTCAAAGAGATATCTCAATATTATACTTCTTTTTTATATAAACCGAGACAAGTAATTCATAGATTTTCGTTTAGTTTCCAAATCTATGTTAATAATTGTTGTTATATTTAATTTTATTTATCAGTTTAACTTTAAAACATTCAATAAAAGCAAGAAAATAATTATACAACTAGCTAAAGTGACAAATAAAATACATTAACGTTGGTCTCTCTTTAAAAGTTATCTTGAACTTCAAGCTATATTGGTCTTTCTAAATCTTCAAATCAATTTCCATAAAGGTATCCACGACTCCAAAGTTAGCTGATGTTTTTGCCCACTCCAGTTTCTCCCAAATAATAGAAGATCTTTGGCAATTATACAGAGTTGAATGCAAATCTAGTGCTAAAAGGTTTACTCAACCTGAATTCATTTTCACCTCTTACCGATTGTTTTTTTATTTAATTTTAGGTAAATTTGGTTTATTGAATTATCTTTAAATCATTAAATATATTTGAGATCTATTCTCAAATTAATTCCAACTATAAATTTTATATTAAAAACGTCGTGTGCTATATGATAAGAGAAATTGATTCTACTATTTTGTTAAACGAATTAGTGTGCATTTGTTATTAAAAATTTACTTGTTTTAAACGGTAAACATAATCGAGATTAACTATTAGATATTTTTATTTTTACAGCTTATTTTTATAATTAATTACTAAATTAACCATTTAATCTAATTTTCTCCGTGGGGTGGCTTAAAAATGAAAGTTGGTGCAGGATTATGGAGTGAAGACTGTACTAGAAGGTCAATAAAGTGTCACATATTGTTGCAATCGTAATATCTAAACTTTGTCGTGAAATCGGAAAAGAATTGTCTTTGAATCATCTGTTACTTTGGCATCCGTTACTTGTCTGTACCTCCCAACCGAATTACCTACCACATAATGATTGAGTCTTGTCACTAAAGAAAAGATGCACATTACAAATATGAAAGACTACTAAGTGAAGAATTGTATATTCAAAATTTGCTACTAATCTCTTAATTAATTTCAGTTTTTAAGAAAAGTTGATTAATATAGTTAAAATTATTTAATTTATTTATAAATTATATTAATTTTTTAAAAGTGTTTTTTTATTTTATTACAAATCTTGTCATTTTTTTTATTTAGTTAATATTTATTTTATTAATGACTAATAAGAATATTTTAGTAAAAAAATAATTAATACTTTTAACTTTTTGATGGAGTTTTTATATTAAGGATAAAAAAAATCTCTCAAAAGATTTTTATAATAAGATATGACGGAGGTAATATTTCTATATTTTAACGAATGAATTAAGATCATAATACACGTTGAATTATATTAAGGATAATTATAGTTGTATTACGTACTAAATCAAAAAGTACTATGTGCGCTAGAGAGTAATAAATCATCTGAACTTGAAATTTTGATGGTAACTAATGATTTGTAAAAGAAGATGAGCCGGCGGGGAGGTCATATATAACTTTTACAGGTACAAAATGTTGGAATTTTGAAGTACTGATTGCAAAGGAAGTGAATCACGACTGTGATTCTTATATAGGTAGTGTCTTAGCAGCATAAAAAATAATAATAAGTATTTCACCACCTCCTCCTCCTTTATTTTCAGTTTAGTTTGATGTTATAATAAAATCATATCAAATAATTTTATTTTTTTTTAAAAATTTGGTTAAGCATATATACTATTAGGCCAATAATAATTGAAAACAATTGAGAATTGGTCTAGCCGTGGATAATATATAGCAATAGGATTAATCAATGTAGAAATTAATAAGAATTTAAGAGGGAGAAAATATGTATTCCTTTCTAACTTGATTATAAATAAATCAGATAAATTTTATATAGATTAAGAAAGTTGAATAAAAGTTGTTATTTGTATTAATGTTATTAAATATTTGATGTTTTTGTCTAAAGAGCCTTCAATCTCATTTATTGCATAAAATTTGATTGTCTTGGAATGTATTCAAAAAAGATATATTTGGTATATAAATATTTAATGACATTGAAAAATATACTTTTGTTTATATTTGAGACAAAAAAATCTCTCAAATTTGCTTGTAATTAGGATAAGAGAGAGTAATATTATATCTATTCACACGTGATTTTATGATTAGTTTAGACCAATAGTGTGAGATTAAGTAAAATTTTTCATTGATTTGGTAGATAAATATGATTGGACAATCTTTCTACTCATCACATATATGTTTTGTTTAAAAGAAAGTTCAGATATAATTGAAAAATGAGTAAAACCCCTCAAAGTTGAAACACCCCGAAATGGGGGGGGGGTAAATTTTTCGCGATTTAAAGAGGAAATAATTTAGGAAAAGAAAGCATCGCGGAATAAATTTTCAATAAATAACCCTGGATCTTTTAAAGAAACCTATCCCATATATGAAGATATGAGAAGGTGTGTAAATTTAAAACAAGAGTTCTCTTTAGACAATCACTCACATAATCTTCAACAAGGAATAGTTAAAATATACACTAATTCTAGAGGTATAAGTGATTATGGAAAGTGGTTCAAGGATACTTCAATTGGTTTCTAAAATTAGGATAAATATGTGTATATTTAGTCTTAGAATTTAGTGGGACATGTCACAAATATCGCCTATTAGTCCCAATTTGAAATTCATAAAAAGTTGGGTTTAAAACCCTCTTAAACTTGAATTTTTCAACGCAGTGGTTTCAGTATTTTATGCCTCATGAGAGTTAGAAAACTCCAATTGAGGTAAGACCAATTTTCACACCTCCACGACATAATTGTCTACAACTTTCATGAAGAAGTCGGAGGCCAAAAATATCATTAAGATGCCCAAACAGGCCAAAAACAGCAAGAAAAACAGAGCAGTTGAAAATTTTCTGACAGTAGGGAAACCCACTGGCTGTGGATCCCACTGTCTGGACCACCCAAAATGATCATTTTTCCCACGTTTTGAGGCAGAACGATCCACTGGCAGTGGGAAAAACCCACTGGCCATGGATCTCCCTGCTGTCAGCTTCATTCTGTAGCTTTTTGACCCTTATAATTTTGCCAACTTCTAGACACCCTATCTCTTTCATTTTAAATCCAATGATCATCAAAATTTGATACAAGCTAAAATATATTATTTGTGATGTGTGGCCACCAGCCTCACTTAAAAATTCCTAAAAACAAGGGAGATATACGCAAAAGTGCGTTCTACTCGTTTTGAGGTACTTTTGTGCAACTCAAGGGTCCTTTCTCTATAAAATTGGTCCATTCCACTTCCCATAAGTCACAATTAATATGTTTAAGCTAATGGACTTATCACAACACCTCAAAACCTCATAATTCAAAATATGCTCCTACTAGTTCCTTGCTTATGTATGAAAATCATGGAAATCTTCAACTATACATCACATAAATTCATCATTCATAATTCTCATCATTTGTTCACCAAATAGAACCAAGTTCAACCATTCATACATCATCCTAATTACAATAAACATAATTCTTAACGTGGATACACAAAATCAACAAGTTGCCAACCAAGGCACTTCCTATACACTTATTTACCTCCTTTTACAAAATATACTTCAAAAGAGTTTCACTCCTCCCATAATTGACCTGCATCACAATTCTAAAAAAATGGACAACATGGGAGAGTGAGTCATATATTCCAAAAGTATGAATATGAATACCATGTGATTATGTGCATATGTATCATACATGTATACTTTGCATTCACATACAACTTATCATCACACCAATAAACATCATCATGTAATAAAGCAAAGCAAAGCATATAACACATAATCTAGTCCTTCAATAATTAGACTATTACACATCTCATCATCTCAATCAATTTACTCTAGGTATTCATATCTTTTATGTTGTCTTTTTACATCTCTTAATCCACAATACAACCAACACCATGTATCATTACCTTTGGCATACTTCCTTGCTATATTCAAATGCTCTTAGGCTAATGCATATGCATAACAAAATATTTCAACAATTGCAGATCTGACTGTGGGAATATAAACACCAAATTTGTGGGTCTCAAGTATGATCATCTAACCATACCCCTACTGCAGTAGTAAAAAGTGTACACTTATACTCAATTTGCATGCATTATCACCAATTGTTTTACCGGTACCAAACTGCATCGCCCATCTTGCAACACCTGGTCATTTTCACCATGACCGCGGTACACAACATATTCAACATATGGTGTTGCAGGCCGGCCAGATCTTAAATCATGGCGGCTGTGATCTTAAAGACCACCGGGGTCACCTGCTCTTCAAGAGCCACCCCCCACAAGGGTCGGCCATATGTAGCTCCCTGAAGTAATACATGGGCGGCTTCGTGACTTCACACCGAGTCACAGGGGAAATAAAACTTGCTCGTGCACCAAGATACCCTCCCACTGGGTCGGCCGAGGGAACTCTCCTAAGGTTCCAACAACGGCGGCTATGCAGTATGCCATGGATGCAATGCAATCAATGCATTTCTCACACTGTGCATCCTATATGCCACTCATCAATCATAATCATCATCATCATCATCACCAACACCACTTCATCATTCTTAGTGGATTTTATTATTATTGGCTTTAGTCTTTATTCTTAATTTCAATGTGGCATTCATCAACAATTTCAATCATCAACTTTTCAATATCAATTATGGTATGCTACTTACTCACACCCATTCTCAATCAAGCGTCAACAATATTCATTTCACATTTATGGTGGACATAAACATAACATCTTATTATTGATCATTCAACGCCACCATATAGCACACCATAAATATTCTAAATGCATCAAAGCATGTTGCCAAAACACATTACCAACATCATACACAACATTATCAATCTTTATAATATTTCAAGCAAGGCAAACATGTATATTGTCACATATGATAATCAAAACACTATTCTACTCATGCATTTAGAATATACAGACCCCTCTCCTACCTCAAGAGAAGAATTCCAATGGATATAACGTACCTGCCTCGTCATTCGGAATAGGTCCTACATAACATACACATAGAATCACAATCAATTATCCACTCAATACAAATTCAACTTTAACTAACCATTTTTATATCTATAATTCATAACATGTATAAAACATGTTATAGGCACCCTTTTCCTTTCTTTATTAGGCTTCGGGAATTCCTTTCCATCAAGACTCATTCATTAGATCCAAAGGCTACAAAACAACCATAGGCTAACATTCTAAAATTTGTCCATTTACTAACTCTCATACCTCTAATTTATATATTTCCACTCCAATTGCATCATCCACTTCACATTTCCCATTTTCCCCAAATCTTAGGGTTAGGGTTTTCACCAAAATCCAACCACATGCATAATTGACCACCAATCTTCCATCTTTTGCCAACATACATGCATCTACTACATTTATCCCTCATTAAAACCTCGTATTCATGGCCACCCACTTTAGGGATCATGCATTAAATGCTTTTAATAAACACACATTCACTTGTATGGCTCCCAAACTCATACTACCACATATCTATGGCAAAAACTCAACTAAATGATGAGTATTTCTTACCTCACACCCAAAAATGAAATGGGTTCAAGAAGAGGGGATGTACCACACGAATTTGGAAGAGGAAGAGGAGGAAGATCTCAAGCTTCAATGGCTTCCTTCCTAGCTTCTTCAACGAAAATAGAGAAGGAGAAGAGAGAGCCACCACCTTTGCTTAGGATTTTGGATGGAAAGAAGAAGAAGTAGAAGTGAAAATGAAGAGGAATTAGAAAGAAAGGAGGAGCAAGTGTGTTTGCCCCTAAAGCCTCAGCAACTTCACGAAAATGAGAATGGAGAATGGGCTTTTGCCTTTTAATTTTTAACTCCTTATTAAAATTCCTCATTTTTCCACAAACAAGTTCTCTGTTTAGGCTCAATACTTTACCTAAAAATTATTCCAAATATATATTCGGACTCCCAATAATATTCTTAATAGCCCTGACCAATATCATCCCAATCAGAGATACTTGATCTGACACCCATATTTTAATTGGGTCAGTTTTCAGCTTATCTGGTCTCCATAAATCACCAACAGTCCCTAAAAATCTTAATTTAATTATTTCTAATATTTTGGGACATTAAATAATTCACCTTCAATTATTCAATATTTATCTCCTTAATTAATCCTCTATTTTAAAATTTTGGATGTTACAAAAGTCGTCCCTGATGTAGGCTTGATCAATCAGGTTAGTCGTTAACCTATTAAAATGAAGTTCTAACACCTAAAGTATGTAAATTGTCTATGAAGTTGGTCCCTGTCGTTAACCGTCGTTGGATGGTGTTAGTCAAAGTGCCATGCAGCATGTTAAGTGTCATGTAAGTTGTAACATAGCAGCCACGTGACCATGCTTTATAACGTAGACATTTCAAACCTCCAATGAGGAAATAGATCAATTTGGTCCTTAACATATATAATATTACATCAATTTAGTCCCTAACATGTGTAATATTACTTCAAATTAGTCTTTGTCTCATATTAAAAAAATCTATCATATAAGTCCTTACTCGATTATAATTTATATCAAAGAAGCCCATAATGTATTAGTAATCACATCATATCAATCGCTAATGTTAATTTAAATATTTCAAACCAGATATTGGTGTATATTTGACACCACTAACAACATTATGATATAGAAAGGTGTATGTGTATTAAGGACACAAAGTCCTTATCCATCATTAACAAAATAAAAGTCCTTATCCAGTATATTAATTATGTTTGAAACTGCTATAAATCGATTTTATTCAATAACATTTCTTTTTTGCATTAAAATAATTTACAAATAACTTCATTACATCAACATAAAGTAACTAAGCCACATATACACCAATGTCTAGTTTGAAGTATTTAAATTAACATTAAGGATTAGTACAATGTGATTATTAATACGATAGGACCTTCTTTGATACAAATTATAATCGATTAAAGACTAATATGATAGGATTTTTTTAATATGGGGGTAAGAACCATATTAATGTAATATTATATATGTTAGGGACCAAAATGATGTAATATTATATATGTCGGAAACCAAATTAAAGTATTTAATCATTAGAGGTTTTAAATCTTCACATCAGTCTAAAACGTGGCCACGTGACAATTTATAGACACTTAATGTGTCATGTGATTGACCTCCAACCGCGGTAGGGGCCAATTTGATGGATGTTTTATATATGTTAAGAGTTATAACGTCATTTTGATATACTAGGAGATACTTGATCGATCACGTATATTTTAAGGATAACTTTAAGGTTTTACCCATTAAATGATCTAACTCAAGTCATTTAGTCACGCTTCCAAATCTCAATTACTTAAAAGAGTATAAAAGAAAAGCCATGAAAAAATTAATATATTTAAGATAAAAAGAAGCCATGAAAAACATATATTTAAGAAAACAGTCAATAGTCAACAAAAAAAATCAACAGATTTAGTTGGTATTCTGATATGAAATATAAGATAATAAACATTTAGTATCAAACACAAATTAATTAACAATAATTATTTTAGAGTAGTTATGTATTAAGTATGAAACCATGTGGGTAAAATTTGTCAACCTGATCTACTTTTGTTGGTTAAATTGGTGATTAACTTATTATAAATTTTTAGACACGGTCTTTTTTGTGTGGTGACATTTTGATATTGTCTTTGATTCCTACATAATAAAAAGCTGAAATGAAGTATATAAAAATAATTTGAGTCTCATAATCAAATGTGCATTAACTAAATTATGATGAATGAAGTTTGTTTAAAATTATTAGAATTAATTAACTATTAAATTTTATAATTTCAATATCATTTTACAATAAAGTTTATATAACTTCAATATTAATTTTAATGAAATTTATTTAAATTTTTAAATAGGTTAACCAAATAAGATTCATTGGGTAATTCTAGATTGGTGTGGGATCATCCTCCTCCCTAGGCGGGGGTTTCTTTACTTTAGTCTTAAGTTGTTGCTTTTAATTTCCTCTTAAAGTTAAACTTTAGAAGTAAATAAATAATATTAATATTTATAAACCGTATAAAGTTAAACTTTAGAAGTAATATTTTATCAATTTAAATTTTGTTACGAATATAATGATTTATAAATTTTCATTTGAGATTCATAACAACTTATAAACCAGGCTCAACCAACTAAAATATTTCCCTTATATATTGATTTACATCTAATTTAGCTCATAATTAAATCTAATAAATTGGACCCAGCCAAATTAACACTATAAAGTGCATGTTTGGTAAAAATTAAACAAATTCGATTGGGGAAGTGGTTTGAGAAATTGGTTGAATAAATTTGATTTTGGTAAGTATGATTTATGTTTAGATATTTTAGCGTAGAAATTAGTGGAGAATTTGGTTGAGAAAATGTTTGATTAATGTAAGTTTTGATAAACTTGGTTGGATAATTTAAAATTTACTAGTAATCAAATTGGGCAATGTTTAATAAAATTTATTATTATTATTATTTTCCTTAACACGTGTAATTTGAGTGAAAATTTAATATTTAATAATTAGTATTTAATTAAATAGGATTATTAAAAAGATATACACAAGAAATCTTAACTAAAGAGAAAAGATTAAAACAAAAGAAAATAACGTCAAATTAGTTCTTGTTGCTCACATCTATATTTATTATATAAGAGTAAACTAGCATTTTACATTTTGGTATCTAAGTCAAACAATATTCTACAATTTAGTATCTTACTGATAAATCAATTTTAATACACTTCTTATAGTTTTACACTTGGGGTTTATTATATAATTACTATGTTTAATAATAGTATTTTAATTAAGTTTTATGTTGTTTTGTTAAATTGAAGTATTATGTATATATGTTTCAATTTTCATTTTTTGTATGTATCTTGAGTATCTTGCCTTATTTTGGCCATAACTTGGGCTTTTGTGATCCAAATGGGCTAATCTTGGAGCCCATGGAAAGCTAAGACAGAGGGCTACATCATGATGATCAGATTTGGTTATTTTGTATCTGAAAAAAATAAAGAAATGGAGCTTGAATCAATCAGCCCTTATGTGTGCCACCAGCATTGACATAGTTCACCAAAATACACATATCTGGAGTTATAGATGTCCAAATGACCTCATTCATACACCAAATTCTCAATAAGACAGAGATCTACAACTTCCATGTTGAAGGTTTTGCAAAAGTCGGCCATCTAGAAGGTCATATTGGACACGAAAGGTGGAGAAGATAAAGAGGAGAATGAATTTCAACACCTACCATTATCTTCCTTTGAATTATTGCAATTTCAAGCCCACCAATGTTGAAAAAATGCATGAATAATCAGAAAATGAATGTATAGTATCATCATATCTTGCCTATAAATAGATACTTGAAGTTGTAAGGAAGATACACAAGAAATACATAAGAAATACATGCTTTAGTTTTCATTATATTTCTATATCTTTGCTTGTCTTGCTTTATTTCTTTGTTCTATATTCCATCCCTCAAGTTATGGTTTTCATTTCCCTTCCTCAATATCAAATAAGTTAATTTTATTATTTGTTATTTACTTTTATAATCAAAGTTATAGTTAATTTAATATTAACTTTCATTGTTAAAACTTATCATGGAAGCTTAATCTTTTAAAATCAAATCAAGGAATTTAATTTTTCTTTATATTAACTTTGAGTTCTTGCTCTTAATATTTTGATTGAAGATAATTACTTTTCTTTGTTTCTCAAATATTTATGATGGTAGATTATTTAAGTATATAACCGATTGGTATATAATTAAACAATCTATAATCTAAACTGATTTTGGTTGGTTAATCAATAATCAATTTGAGAACAAAGATTAAGTCACTAAATAAGAGATTTCTATTTAGTTTCTTAACTCAATCAAACTATGGTTTTAAAGTTATTTTAGTAATTAATAAGAATATATCAATTGATTATTCTTATTAGTTCATTAATTTGATTCTAGAAGATTTTCTAGAATATAATCATTTAGGCCGCGTTTAGTTAAAGAAAATTATTCTAATTTTCTGGGAAAAGTTTTCCATTTGTTTTCCAAACTTTTTATTTCCTAGAATAGTTAGAAAAAATTTGAAAACTTGTTTAGATAATGTAACTATTTTTCAATTTGGAAAACTAGAAAACTAAAAAAGTTATTTAAATACACTCAATTTTCTAAATTTTTTAAATATTTTTTAATTCAAATTAATTGAGATGTCTTATATATATATATATATATTATTTATGACAATGTTGTATAGTATATGCATCACATAAAAATTATGACAAAAATTTAAAGTTATATTAAAATGAGAGCAAATGAGTTTGTGTTTAAATATATTTCAAAATAGTAGCGATAGAACTTTTTGAATCAATAACTGTTTGTTTCATATTCTTATTTGGTTACAACAGTCTTTATCTTGTAATTCAGTTACCTTATCTTGTAATTCAATTACCTTATCTTGTAATTCAGTTACCGTATTTTCTATTTTTTACTTTTCTTAAAAAACCTTTTAAAAGAGTTTTCTGATTTTCTTAAAAAATAGAAAATTAGTTTTCTATTTTTCAAAAAAAATTTAAATAATTTATAAATAAACAGTTTTTCTATTTTTTAAATTTTTCTAAGAATAATTTTCTATTTTTCTAAGAAAACTTATGAACTAAACACAACATTAGGAATTCCAAATGATTCAAGATTGAGAAAGTAATTATATTTAATCATATTTGTGATCAATGATTAGTTAAGTAAAGATTTATTAATTCCTTGGGTTGGTTCTTTCTAAATTTAATTATTTTTACTCATAAATTTACTTTTTACACTATTATATAATTACTTAATTTTCCTTTCAATCTCAACACAAATCCCCCCTTTATTATAACTAAATTGAGTGTAACTAATTGAACTAAGGTCCTCGAGAGACGACTAAGGTTGTTCACCTTATACTATATTAATTTAACTTTTTATTTGACTCGACAACGACAGCGTGTCACTTACCCCAAAAAAATAACAAATACACCTATCATTCAAGTAAGCCTCATTCACTTTAGTCCAAATCATTAACTTCTGTCACATTAATATTTTATGATAGTTTTTAATAATTGTAGATAAAATATATAAACTTTGGATCCTGACTCACACATTTCATCAAACACTTTGTAGTATTTTTCCACCCGAAACCACACTTATCTCTAATTGGGACTCTCAACCAACCTTCACTTCCCACACCTGTTAAACTCATAACACCTCACAACCATGGAAGATTCAAGATCAAAGAATGATTTATCTAACTTATGTTGTATTGAACATAAAAACACATTCATTTGATTTAGAATGTCCTATCATTATCTTACCATACAATTGCAAGAGAACAAGTTGATGGTTCAGAGTCAAACTTAGAAGGGGGGTTGAATAAGTCACAAACTCTTTTCACGGAAATTAAGAACCAAATAACATAAGTAATCAAAAATATACGAAATATTAGAGGAAGGAAATCAACACAGAATTCATATTAGTTCACTTTCAATACAGAAGCTACGTCCAGTCCTTTCTAACTTGAAGAATTTCCACTATTGTAAAATCTCATTTACCATAACAACACCAAACCAGTGCCACAAGTATTTTTAACTCCAGCCACTTATAGCTTAAACCCAAGTATTTTTTCAACAAGCCACTCCTGGCTCAACCCAAGTATTCTTTTCAAAGCCTCTTCAGGCCAATAGTGTTTTCCACACTAACGAGTTCTAACAACACACCAGACTTCTAACAAGGTGTTTGAATGAATGAAAGTAACTCACAGAACTTAGTGTATGAGAGATATACAATAGAAATTGTACACTAAGTTATGGCACAAGACCAAGGTTTGCTAGAGGAAGAATAAATAATGAAGGTCTTTGTCTTACAAGAGAATAATGAACAAAGAGAATTAGACTTAAGAGAGATTGAATAAGAGCTCGTAAGTTCTCTATATATTGAAGTTCAATCTTCCTTGGTATTTATAGAAGCTGGATGATATGACCTTTGCTGCTTCTTGAAAGGAAATATAGATATTATAAATTCTTTGAAGGTATTTACCTTAGGCTTCTTATTACCAGACCTTGATATTGTCACAGATCTAAGGGGCTGGTAGAAGACTTCTTTAGCTCTTTCATGAAAAATTTTTCTCATGCATTTCCCATGCATAAAACCATTCGTATTCTGTTTCTCGATTGAGCGAAAGGTTAGAAGTCAGCGCACTAAGGGCATTCTGAGATATTCTGACACAAGCTCTTAATGTGCTCAATATGCGTAGAGGTAGGTATGTTTATAATTGTTGCTGATCTTGATCTTGTTCCTTGTGTTCTTTGATGATAAGTATGCATATATGATAAGTGCATGAATCCCAATGCATCACTTAAAATAGAATAAGGAACGTTGAGAAATGGCTCTTCGATCCAATTTCAGCAGTATGCTTCTATCAGACTTTTGATTGTCTACCAGACTTCTGAAATGCTGGTACTCTTCCTTTGTTTCATAGCCTAATACTCGTATCCTGAAATACTTAGGCACACAAATTAGTCAAAGATAGTACAAACTTAACTTTCTAACAAAAATTCTTGATGAGTGATATTAACAAATTCGAGGGCATAGAATCTGGGGTCTGATCCAAGATAACTTTGAAAAATTCTTTTCATCTAGATTTTTTCTCATTAATCTCCCCCTATTTGTTGATAACAAACATCAAATTTTTTTTATAAATGAAGTCTACGATACAGGGAGAATAAAGTATCAAATTGAGTATATAAGAAGAATCAGAGATCAAATTATAGAAATTGCAAGATCAGATAAAAATAAGATGATTTTTATTAAAACAAAAGCAATAATGCATACATCAGACCAGTTATCACTCATACAAAAAGACTTATAAAGTCTCCCCCTTTTGGGATCAACAAAAGAAGGGACATCACTGAGACCTAAAAAGTAAATCTCTAGTAAGCTAAGAGCTAAAAAGAGGTGATGCAGCAGAAGAAACCAATATAAAATAACGAGTTTGAAGAATAAAAATGAAGGGTGAATTAAAAGAAATTAAAGATGGACGGTATTGAAAAAAAGGATTGAGACAAAATGACTGATAAGAACAAGATCCTTCTTCATGACGCGTCCGAAGATAATGGCACCATAATGCTTCAGCGTGAGCTTTCGTTGGCTTAAGAGTAGTCAAGATACTTCAAAGATTGGATTCTGGAAGCTGCTTAGCCCTAAGGGGACCTTTGTAGTGAGGTCTGTATTTTAGAGGTATTGGCTTCTTTAATCTGTCTAGAGAAATCCAATTTGTAGGTGAAGGTTTATGACACATAGAAAACAAAATCTTCTTCCATGGGGTGATAACAGGACAATTCCTGATAGAGACATCACCCAAAGAAACAAAACCATGTTTCAAGTCTCTAAGAACTAAGGCCTGTTTAGCTTGAAGCGTATGAAAGATGCCAAGATCATCATTGAAGAACAGGTTTGGGTAGCCTAAAAGGTGTTCTATGGGAAGAATGGGATAGTGTTTAGGTGTAGAGGGCATGATATAAAGTTTACGTGGATTGAAGTTGGGGTTGCGGACAATGACATGGTTGTAAAGGATTATATAGCCAGGGTCAGAGGAGTCAAAGACAGGTTTATAGAAAGTGTATGTAGGAAGGCAGGGTGAGGGACGTAGAGAGGAGGAAGTCTTGATTTATGAATAACAGTGGAGATGACAGGACAGGGAACAATGGCTAGGAAGGATAGGGTCTAGGGTAGAGGTGGAGGTACAACAGTTAGGGGAAGAGGCGGAGGAGAGGGAGGAAGGATAGAAGGTTTAGTTAAGGTAGAGGGTAAAAGTTCATACCTTATTCTCTTAGAGCTTTCACCAGAAGAGTTTAATTTCTTCTACTTGAGGGAGGCCTTGAAGGCTTGGGTATCACTTCTGTAGGTGCCATAGTTGCATAAAATTGGTTCAACCAATCTAGATGTCCCTACTTGTGGATCTCAGAGATTGAGTTATGCTTCAAATATCCACGAATGAATCTCAAGAAGGGAACATAGGCAGGATACCCACCATACCATTGAAGAGTATCATGATTTTTTACCATAACTTGTTGATATTCATCACTTATCTCAGTAAATTTTCCACTCAAAGTCAAGGTGTTCCAACCTGCGACTGAAATTTATGGATGCAAGGAATTAAAGACAGAGACGAATAATTCACACACTTCATCACCAGTTAATTTCTTCTAGTGAGATTGGAAAGAAGTTCAGAATTGAAGGCGTGGAGTTTGTTGAGTCATAGGGGTTACAACTTTGATTTTCTTCTTAGTCCCAGACCTATGTTTATTTGAACGATGATGCATTTGATCAATAGGTATATGGTTATCAGAGTCAGAGGACTCCTTTGTAGAGTCACGAGACTTGAGAGGATCTGATGTTTTAGCAAGCAAGGAAGAAAAGAGCATCGAACAAGGTTACACCTTAATAGGTGGGTCTGATTCACTTGAATCTCCTGAGGATTTATCAGACACATTGAGAACCATCTTTCTGACCTTTCGAACAGAGCACAAGCTCTTTGAACGTTTGGGAGAAGACCTAGACTTTTGCTTGGTTAGAGAAGACTTTTTCTTCTTAAGAGGGGATATAGGATTGTCCATAGGCTGGTCCAAGAGAGGAGAGAAGGTAGGTAGCTTGCTGACCGTAGGGGATGGAGTGACTAGGTCACTAACAATACCTGTTTGCATATTCTCTAGTGCCAAAACCTTCATGAGAACCTCAAGGTAGGGAATCTTATTTTGCTTCTTGTCGATAAAAGAGATTAAGTAAGTCATAATCACATTAGGTAGACTTACCTTCTCTTTTGCGAGCATATGATACATGTAGAATCTATCTAACTTGCTCACAGTGTCTTTTACGCCTTTCATAAGGCAAAAGACTTGCTTCATAACTAGGTGCAACATTTTGACCTTTGGAAGAAGAAACCCAGAGACAGCCTTTGTTGGCCGCTTAGTGCCATAGAGCATCTCGTTTATCTCCAAAGAAGAGACAATTTCATGTTCAAAGTCATCAACATAGACTTTACCAATAGCAAGACAACCTATAACAGTTACGATGGCATCCTTAGAATTTTTGATTGATTTTCCTTTAAGCTTCCCTAAGATAATGAACTTGGACTTATCCATAGAGACCGTTCTCTAAAAATCCAAAACCAGAGTTGGAGAATAGGGTTCTTGATTATGACAAAATTTTGTCCAATGAAATCCTATTTATCTTCGTAAAGATATCTCATCCATCAAGTCTGTGTTGTCTTATGTTAAAATGTTAAACACAGAAGACTCAACAATATCTGAAACCTTGAATGCCATTTCTCAATTGGAAGAGGAAGAAGAAAAGGTTTTGAGCAAAAAGGAACTAGAGAAGTTTTCAAAAGAGAATTCAAAGAGGTAAAAGAAAGTTTTAGTAAAAAGGTAGGAAAAATGCAAGTGTATAAAGGGTGAAAAACTGACCACTAGAGTGGAGAGAGAAAAACAAGTTTAGAAAATGGTTATACAAAAAGATGATAACTGTTGTCCCATTTTAAGCGTAGTGAAAACCCATTAAATCCTCAAGCAATTTTACTTACTTTCGTAACCTAAAATCACAGGTTTGGTTTCATGTATTTCCAACAATCGTTAATCTCTTGATCATCTAACACATCTAAAATCTTTTAAGTTTATTTCTAAATTGGTAGAAGCATTAAGAATTCATGAAACCAAATAGAACTCAGAATATCATAATCAAGAAAGTCAAAAACTTAGATTCGGTACATGAACACAATTCCCCCTAATCCCAAAATTAGAAGTTTACTTACCTATAAACAAGATCAAAACGCAAATAAATCTAAGCACCATATACATCATCAGAAAATTCCCCAAACATATAGAGAAGAAAGGTACAAGAAAATCAGAGAATAGATATTACTCTAAAATCCATAGAAACCCTAATTTTCCAGTGTTGTTTATCCCTGAATCCTTATGTTTTCCTCTTGCTAAATCCCTCTCGATGTCTCTCTTTTTCATCTCTCTTTCTTTCCTACAAATGTCTCTCTAGAACCTTCTCTCAACTGCCCCTTTAAAGTCCCCTAAAAATCTGGATTGTGGGTTTCATGGGGACATCCACGGCCAATGGTTGTAAACCATTGGCAGTGGTTCGGGGTCTAATTGTCCAGGAATCCAAAAACTTGATTGCTGCAAACACCAGATGCAATCCACAGCCAGTGGTTATCACTTACTTGCCTTCCCTTGAGCCATAGTGCCAACCACAACCAGTGGTTTTAAACCACGACTAGTGGTGGTCATTGCCTGGTTGTTCCTTGCACTCTAGTGCCAACCACGGCCAGTTATGAGAAACCACGACCAGTGGTCGTCACTTCCACTCAGTCCCCTACTTTCCAGTGCCAACCACGACTAGTGGTTGTAAACCATCGGTAGTGGTTTGTTCCAACTTTGCTAAACCACCATGCGAAGGTCCCAAGAAGCTCCTACTTGCATCCATGTTGCTAGTTCTCATAAGAATAGGCCTTAATCATCATAAATCCTGCAAACACAGAAACACCCAAGTAGAATATACGGGATGGAATTGAAAATCAAGTGAGTTGGGAGGAAACAAAGACAAATTTGACTCAAAACTAAACCTAAAAACACTCCAAAACAAGTCAACATGCATACTTGTGACTAGACTCTTCAAGTAATTATTTTCAAATTTAAATTATGCTTAATAAAAGCAAACCTGGCCTCTTCCAGAGGCTTAGTGAAGATGTCTGCCTACTGATGGTCTGTGTCCATAAATTTTAAGTCTAAAATTCCTTTTTGAATGTAGTCTCTAATAAAGTGATATTTTACTTCAATGTGCTTTGCTTTGGAGTGATGAATGGGGTTCTTGTAAAGATTTATTACACCCGTATTGTCATAGAATATTGGGGTTTCTCCTTCTTTGATTGAATAGTCTTCAAGTTGATATTTAATCCAAAGTAGTTGAGAATATCATCTAGCTGCAGACATGTATTCTGCTTTAACTGTGGAGAGTGTAATGGAGTTTTGCTTTTTACAACCCCATGATATCAGACTTCTTCTCAAGAAGTGACATCTACCACTTGTATTTTTTTTATCAGCTCTATCTCCTGCAAAATTTGTATCATAAAATCCAGAGAGAGAGAGAAAGAATCTGTTCTTTTATAGAACAGCCCAAGGTTAGTGCTGCCAACAAGATACCTCAAAATCCTCTTCACTCTAGACAGATGTGATTCCTTAGGATCTGATTGATATTTTGCACACATGTAAACACTAAACATTATGTCAAGTCTGCTAGATGTAAGATACAAAAGTGAACTAATTATTCCTCTATACAAGGTCTAATCTACTAATGTACCAGACTCATCTTTATTTATGATGTAGTTTGGATGCATAAGAGTACTCATGGCCTTAGCATCAGCCATTTTAAATTTTTTAAGTAACTCCTTGGTGTACTTTTATTGATCGATGAAAATACCATCCCTAGTCTGTTGAATTTACAAGCCTAAGAAAAATTTAAGTTCTTCTATCATACTCATTTCAAATTCTACTTGCATTATTTTAGAAAAATCTTTACACAAGTTATCATCAGTAGCACCAAAAACATTGTCATCTACATAAATTTGCACAATAATAAAGTGTTTCTTAGAGCTTTTTCTGAAAAGGGTTATGTCAACTTGTCCTCTTATAAAGCCTTTTGAAATAAGAAAGGAACTGAGTTTGTTGTACTAAGCTCTAGGAGCCTATTTTAGACCATACAGTGCTTTACTTAATTTGGAAACATGGTTAGGAAGAGACACATCTTCAAAATCAGGAGGTTGTTTTACATAAACTTCTTCTTTAATGAAATCATTCAGAAAAGCACTTTTTACATCCATCTGATATAATGTAATTCCTTTGAAAGCAGTAAATGCAAGAAGTATCCTGATAGCCTTAAGTCTGGCCACAGGGGCAAAAGTTTCAGTGAAATCTATACCTTCTTGCTGGTTGTAGCCTTGAGCTACAAGTCTGGCTTTGTTTCAGATGACCTTGCCATCTTTATTAAGCTTGTTTCTGAATACCCATTTTGTTCCAATGATGCTTTTATCATTGGGCTTAAGAATGAGTTTCCATACTTTATTTCTCTTAAACTGATTCAGCTCCTCTTGCATAACGATGATCTAATCAGTATACTTTAGAGCTTCTAAAACATTCTTTGGTTCTAATTCTAAAATAAGAACAATTGATGACTGATTATGAAGGTTGGATTTGGTTTTAACTCTAGTTGCTTGATCTCCAATTATGAAGTCTGAAGAATGATAGGCTTTGAATTTCCAGTCCTTTGGCCTTTCTGGTTCAGAGGACTGATTTTGCTCAGGTTCTTTATTTTCAAGATCAGTTGGTTTTGAAAGATTATTGACTGCTCTTTGTTCTTTATGTTGCTCAAGTTCTTGTTAAAATCCCGCATCATCAAAAGCTAGATCTTTCAGTTCTTGCTCAAGTTCTTGCTCAAAAGATTATGATTTTGCTCTTTGTCCTATGTGCATGCTTTGGTGTGATTAAGGTCACTTTTGTTTTAACCAACCACTAGCCATATGCCTTACCTTGCACATTTTCCATTGTTACCCATGTTAAGCCTATATCCATATTTTGATTTATCCATAAAATTAGCCAATAGCAAAAAAAACATGATCACCCTTGCTTAGAAATTGATTAGGAGTTTTGGAATTGCTATGAATAAAGGTTCTTGATGATTGTGGAAATGTACCCAAGATTATGTATGTTATTGTTTCATTGTTCAAAAAGAAAGTAAAAAAAGAAAAAAAGGAAATGTTAAAAAAGAAGAAGAAAAAGAAAAAGAAAAAGTGGTGAATATATATATGAAAATAACCAGGAGAATTTATTCTCATGTTTTGCCTTCCATCATGTTTCATTTTGTTGAGTATTGAGTTTCAAAATGTATTTCCACAATCACTGAATCACTTACTTCATTGCTCTTTTTCAACCCTAAGTTTAGCCATACTATTTTATTTTATCTACCCTGTATCACCTTGGCCCCATTAATACCTTAATAAAGTCCTCTTGATCTCTACATGCATATGTGTTCAAATATGAAAATTAGAAATTTATCAAGACTATAGTAGTGCTAACTTATTTGGGTGATTTCTGAGAGTATACACAAACCTAAACAATTAAGATATAGAGAGCATGAAAAGAATATCTATCACCTGTTTATCTACTCTTTAATTTGATCACTCAATTTATGTAACTATTATGTAATGCTTCTTATTCACACTTATCATGACTTCTTGATATAAGGGATGATGTGTATTACTTATTATTTTAGATTTTAAAAATCAAAAGAAAAAAATTTCTGTTATTTCTCATTTTAGTTTTTGGTTTTGTTTTACCCTGGAGTGCAAAAGCCCAAGTGTAGGGGAATTTGATAAATCAATTTTAATACACTTATTATAGTTTTACATTTGGTGTTTATTATATATTTATTATATTTAATGATAGTATTTTAATTAAGTTTTATGTTTAGTTTAATTGAAGTATTATGTATATATGTTTCAATTTTTGTTTTTTGTTTGTATCATGAGTGTCTTGCCTTGTTTTGGTCATAGCTTGGGCTTTTGTGATCCAATTGGGCTAATATTGGAACCCATGGAAAGATAAGATAAAGGCCTATATTATGATGATCATATTTAGTTATTTTACATCTAAAAAGGATGATGAAATGGAGCTTGAATCAATCAGCCCGCATGTGTCCCACCCGCATTGACATAGTTCACTAAAATAGACATATCATGATTTGTAGATGTCCAAATGACTTGGTTCTTATGGTAAAATTTCCATAAGATAAAGATATATAGCTTTTATGTTGAAGGTTTAGTGAAATTATGTCATCTAGAGGGTCAGAGCTTGTGTACAAGATGGAGAATATGAAGAAAAATGAATTTCAAAAAGTAACCTTGTCATTTCTTTAAATTATTGTAATCTCAACCTCAGCAATGTTGAAATAATTGTATCAATGTTCAGCACATGAGTGTATATTTTTGTGATACCTTGGCTATAAATACATACTTGAAGTTGTAAGGAGGATACAAGAGAGATACATAATAAATATATGCTTAAGTTCCATTACATTTCTATGTTTTTGCTTTAGTTTCTTAAGTTTTAGTTCTTCTTTCTCTTGCTTTATTTCTTTGCTCTATATTCCATTCTTCAAGTTATGATCTTTATTTCCCTTTCTTAATATGAAGTAAGTTAATTTTATTATTTGTTATTTACTTTTATAATCAAATTAATAGTTAGTTTAAATTTATCTTTCATTGTTAAAAATCATCATGGAAGCTTAGTCTTTTAAAATCAACTCAAGGAATTTAATTTTTCTTTATGTTAACTTTGAGTTCTTGCTCTTAATATTTTGATTGAAGATAATTATTTTTCTTTGTCTCTCAAACACTTATGATAGTAGATTATTTAAGTGTATAACTGATTGGTATACAATTGAACAATTTATAATCTAAAATTATGTTGGTTGGTCAATCAATAATCAATTTGAGAACAAAGATTAAGTCAGCAAATAAGATATTTCTATTTAGCTTCTTAACTCAACCAAATTATGATTTTAAAGTTATCTTAGTAATTAATAAGAATATATCGATTGAATATTCTTATTAATTACTAAGATAACTTTAAAACCATAATTTGGTTGAGTTAAGAAGCTAAATAGAAATATCTTATTTAGTGATATTGAATATTCTTATTAGTTCATTAATTTGATTCTAAAAGATTTTTTAGAATATAATTATTTAGGGATTCCAAGTGATTCAAGGTTGAGAAATTAATTATATTTAATCATACTTGTGATTAATGGTTAGTTAACTAAAGATTTATTAATTCCTTGGGTTGGTTGTTTCTAAATTTGATTTATTACCCACTCATAAATTTACTTTTCGTATTATTATTATTATTATTATTATTATTATTTAGTTTCCTTTGCAATCTCAACTACAAAGCCCTCTTTTTGTTAAATAAATTGAGTGTAACTAATTTGACTAAGATCCTCGAGAAACGACTAAGGTTGCTTACCTTATACTATATTAATTTAATTTTTATTTGACCCAACAACGACAATGTGTCAATGAACATTTAATAGTTATTAATTTTGTCATGAAATTTGTGTAGTGGTCCACATAGGTTGTTGAAAGTGAAGTTTTTGAAGTAGAAAAGGTCTTTCTCATTATTGAGTACATATGTCTCTAATTTTGAGTACATGCGTCATATGTTTAATTATTTAATTTTGGTCATGTACTTTAGGAGATACTCGTATGACTGCATATTGGTGGGCGGTTTGTTCTTGGGGAGGGAGGTGACACGGTATACAAAAAGGTTATCTTTGAATGATTATCTAAGATTGATAAGGACTATATGGACTTTTTTACATTCCTCGACTTTACAGAAAAATGGATTATCATAGGATAGTGAATATGTTTTTGCATGACCCTAAATATAGGTTGGATAAAGATTTGAGACCTCTAAAAGGATATGATGATGTGCTGGCTTTGGTTGCTTTTACTAAGGCTAATGAAAGGGTGATGGATGTCTACTACCAACAACTGGTTGATGAGGTTCGTGATGTTGAAGAAATAATGATTAAGGAGAATGACAACTTAGGAAGAAAGGACAATGATGACGTTGATGACTTGTCAATCTTGGATGAGGTAGAAAATATGATGATGGAGAATAAACAATACATTGGTGACTATAAAAAGAAGGGCTAGAATTTTATATCAGATATGCAGAAGGTAAGCATCCATTCACTTGTTATTCTATTTGTTACATTATTAGGAACCTATTATCTAATTTTTAATTTTGACAAGGACTGATTAATTGATTGGTTTGTGTATATTTTTTGCCTTATTGTTTCATTAGGGACTCACACTAGCCATCCAAGAAGTGATGTTAGGTATTGACTATAGATTTTGTGTGTAGCACTTATGGAAGCAAAAGGAGTTGAAGACACTACTTTGGCAAGTTGCAATAGCAACAACACCTACCTATTTTGACATTCACATGAGTAGCATAAAGGAGATGAAAGTGAAGGCTTATGAGTATATGAAGAAATTTGAACCATCCAGATAGACAAAAGCTTATTTTTTTTATTGGCCAAAGATTGACTACATAACCAACAATTCCTATAAAGTGTTGAATGAAAATTTATTGAATGTTAGGAACAAACCAATAATAACAATACTAGAAGTGTTGAAGACCTATGTCATGATCCATATTGGACACAACAAAATGAAACTTAGTAACCATCTTGGTAAACTCCCTCTTGTACAATAAAGTAGGCTAGAAAGAGAGAAGAAAGAGAACAACTAATGGACTATTGTTTAGTCAGATATGTTAATGTTAAGTTAAAATATGTTCTTTAAATTTGACACTTAAAATTAGTTTACTTAAGTTAAATTATTTTGTAGGAGATGATCGTGAGGGTAGATATGAGGTTCACTACTACCCAACCAAAGTCATTATGGACATTAGAAAACAAAAATATATTGTAGATTTTGGCTACTTACTGGTATAGGAACTTATTCTTAAAATTTTAAATTTGTCAGGGACTAATGAATGGTATTCGATTGACATGTTAAATTTTTTATGTACATGTATGTCATGTGGTCATGCCTATACAACCATTACAAAGAAAAGGGAACAAGTAGAGGACCATCATCATGTTTGGTTGATAATGGCCTTCTTCAATGTTGTTTATGCTAATAGTTCCGTTTTTGTGTGTCTAGGAAAGAGTTTTGGGAAAAGGATGGATATATCCCACCTGAACCATTCCAACTTAAAAGAACCATTAAGAGACCAAAGAAATAGAAGAGGAAGACAGGAGAATCAACTAGTAGAAAGAAGATGGGACAACGTAGCTAAACTCAACAATTATAGGATGGAGCAAGAACAAGTTAAGGGAAAAAGAAAAGACTTATAAGGAAATTCAGGTGGAGGGTTTGTAGACAACAAGGTTACAATAAGCAGACCTATCTAACTATCATTAAAAGAGGCAAAAAGATATAAAGGAAGTGGTAATTACTCTAAATGATAATTCATAAATCACCGCACCAAATTCTGATAGTATCCCCAACTACTCAGCAAGGTAAAACCCCTTTTAAAACCTTAATGAAAAAGAGGTAGAGGCAGCCCTCAACTGCATATATAAGAAGTAGTCCAAGGAATACATCCAGACAAGCTATGTCTAAACCTACAGATGAAGGAGGACTAAGGAAAAAGGTAGCTTTGCAAAACAAAGATACAATGACCTTTGTTCTAACACTCGATCTTGAGAAGAAAAAGTGAACTACAAGTAGCTTTTAGGATTGGAAAATGATGTAAATGAGATATGGATTTTTGTTTCTTGATGTCATATATTTATTTCACCTGTAACAACCCAGGTATTTTAATAATTAGAAAATTAAATAGACAGGTATTTAGACTTCAAATAATACTAATTAAGGAGTATGAAGATAATAATTGAGTTTAAAGTAAATTTAATTAAGAAATAGTCAATTTGGCCTGACGTGTAGCGTGGTGTGGGCATGTAGCATCAGGTGCAATTACTGACCTGATGCATAGTGCCATTATGATGCGCGTCAATATCGTGACCTATTTAAAATGCTAAAGCAACATAACAAAGGACGCATACAAGAAACATCTTCTTATTGTTCCTCTTGCTGTCCCAAACCCTATGAGCCTAATCTAAGTCAATTATGGGTAGATTCTTCAAGGTAATTACATATTTGGCTTCGGGAAAGTAAGGTAAGCTCATGGGAACTCTCAATTTCATAGTTTCTTTCTCCTCATTCTCACTTTCTCTCTCTACCCGAATCTAGCATGCATAATGGGGGTTTGATTCTTGAATTAAATGGGTGTTGGAACTTGAATGAGGGGCTCTGAGGCATGGGTATTTGAAATGTGCAATTTCCTTTACTTCCTCTTCTTGACCGAACCCTTATGGTGACTTATGTTGGATGATTTTTCATTTCGATCATAAATTGGGGCTTAAATTGAGTTCTTGAAGTGTTAGGGATGTTGAGGAACTAATGGGTTTATGTTTCAATAATTTTAGGCGTCAAAACAAGTGTCGGGAGATCGATTGGTGAAACGGGTGCTGGATTCAGAAGCCGAAAAATGAATCAAGCAAGTGTGGGACGCGACTGACACCAAAAGCAGCTGAGAGAAACTTGAAATCGAGGTAAGAGGGTGTGCTAGGTTAAGGTTCATGTGATGATTAATGATGAATTGATGATATATATATATATATAATGATCTAATATAATTAGAATTGTGTAAATATTATTGGTAATGAACAATGTGATTAGTTAAGGTGAATTAATGATTGTAATGGCATAATGTTAGTGATGATGTGATATGTACATGTATGACGTGATGATATAAATGGTGATTATGTTTCATGAAATTGTATAATACAGGGCGTATTGTGATGTGGATAAGGATGGTTAAGCTTATGACCATAATTAATTATTGGTAAGATAAAGCCTCGTGATAGTATGGCATTGTGTTTGTGGGCCTGGCCTATGTGGTCACCCTGGTGGAGATTTATGGGCCGGGTTTATGTGGCTGCCCTAGATGATTAAGATATGAGGTTTGGGCCATTTGAGCAAAGAAAATGAGGTAAGTGATTGATTGTATGATTATATGATTATGTGGTGGAGGACGACCGACGGTATATGTTACCCTCGTTTCTGGCTCCTGTGGTTTTTAGGCCTAGTTGAGCTACCAGTGGTCAAGTAGGACTAGTGGTTGAGGGGGAGTCAAGTAGGACTCGGTGAACCAAGTAGGGGTCACGGGGTGTCAAGTAGGACCCCCAGCTGAAGGTCGATTCTTTTAGTATCTGGATACTAGGGTGTCATATTATCTATTTAAGAGTTAGTTGTGTTTTACCCTCCTTGGCTTATTTGCATGTTGTGAAGATGCTTATATTATGTGATGTATGATGTTGAGTTGACTTGATAGTGATGAATCTGGTGGCTTTGAGGCTAATTAATGTGTTAAGTTTGTGTGTGATAGAATTGGATAATGAATTAGAGAATAGATGGTTGAGCATGTATGTTTGAATTTAATTGATCATAGTATGTTAATGATGGTGTTAATGTTGGTAATTAATGGGATCGTGAAGATATGATAACGGTAATGGTGAGTAAAGGGATAACATGAAAGGTAAATAATAATTGGTATTTATAACTAGGAAGGTAGCTATATTACATTTTTCCTAGTCTTGTTGTTTATTTATGTATTAATGCTTAATTCCAGTCGCTCACCCTTTTTTATTGTGGTTTTAGTGGCTGGTAACAGGTGGTTGATGGACACCGCAGAGGCACGCGCTAAATGAGGGCAGGGTGAAGCGAAAAACATCAAGTTATGATTATCTATATATGTGTATGCTTAGTAATTATAGGAAGTATAATTATATTAATTGTGATGTTGTACCTGTAACTTAATTGGTATTTACCTATTTGGATAGTGATTGGATTATATGCGTGCGAATGAAGTGATGTGTGATATGATTAATTATTGTTGTTCAAGTGGCCTCAATACTCAAGAGGGGGGTGAATTGAGTGTTAAAAACTTTTCTTTAGAATGCCTTTGAAATTGATTCCTCTTTCACAAAATATACTTGTATGCAATAGATAGCAAGTGTAGTGCAAGAATCAATGTAAAACAATGTGCAAATGTCACTTAGGCAATATATCAAACACTTGGTATGCAACACTTTAACACAAGTTGTTTAAGCAAATATAAGAGGGGCTTTCACAATCAACAACAATAATCAAGCCAAAAACAATATGTAAATGTAAGAGAGTAGGGAAGATAAGCTTGCAAACCAATTTAACGAGTTCCACCAACCCGGTGTACGTCTCGCCTTCAAGCAACCCACTTGAAGGATTTCAATTATTGAAGTTTAGAGATACAAGCTATGAGCAATTGCAGCTTCCTAGTGTCCCACACTCAAGAACTCAATCCTCATTAGCATAAGGGTAACCCACCCAATCTTTCAAACTCTCAATACCCAAAGGTTGAACCCCAACCTTTGTGACCACTCAACCTAGAGTGAATAACCTTGGTGTTTTGGTGTTTGGTTTTACAATCAATAAACTCTCTCAATAGAGTAGATAAACAAATGAAAGCTCTCACAATTTCTAAACTTTCACAAGAGAGGATTTATAAATATAAGCTCTAAGTTTCAGAAAATGAAACTACATAAAGAAATAGAACTCATAAGACTCAAGATTTGATTTCCCTTTGATGGATTTGGATGCTAGGAGTAGCTTGAATGAGTCTTGCATTTATAGGCCTTGGAGAGGTGCCCTAAAGTCTTCAGAGCCATTGCACAGTATGGGCATTAGAGTAACAATGGAGAAGTGAGCTAGTTTCCCACTTAAAAACGCTTTCCCCAAATTCTGGCACTAATGTAATCGATTAGGCCTCGAGCTGTAATCGATTACACTTTGAATTCTTAAGTGTAATTGACCTAGTAATCGATTAGCCTTTACCATGTAATCGATTAGCTAAGAGACAGAACCTTGCTAATCGATTGTTCTTGACCTTGTAACCAATTGTGAGTGGTACCTGATGCATTTAATTATGTTACGCAACATGGTAATCGATTATGACTCATGTGCAATCGATTACTGGACAAACAGAAACTCTATAGTCGATTAGTTCTTTAACTGTAATCGATTAGTGGCTTTATAGAACATTGGTAATCGATTGTGTCATCCTTGTAATCGATTAGAAGATGCACCTTATGCCTTCAATTCATTTTCTCAGCTTGGTAATCGATTGGCCTCCTTGGTGCAATCGATTAGGTGACAAACATAAGCTTCCATAATCGATTAGTGTTGATGAGGTAATCGATTAGGTGTTTGACAGAACCTCAGTAATCGATTGTATGAGGTCCTGTAATCGATTAGGCATCGTGTTTTTGTAGGTCTGATGCTGTCTTTTCTGTTTTTCTCTTTGTATGTGTTCTTTTTATGAATACTTGAACTCTTTGCCATGATTCTTCAATTGCTTTTTGACCTCTTTGTCATTATCAAAACTATACAACCTAAAACACATATTCAAACACATTCTCCCCCTTTTTGATGATGACAAACAATGTTCATCTCATGAGGGTGTTAGTTCAAATAAAGTTTTCTCCCCCTTTCTTAAGGAGTTTATGCATACATTTTTTTGTTGCTCCAGTTAATAATCATATAGAATTAAAAGCCAATTGAGAATCAATATGTATTAGCTGTTTGTTATTAATCCACTTGTTTATTATCTAAAATAGATGAACACTGATTTTTAATTCTTTAATAGGATGAACAATAATTCTAATTCTTCTCCCCCTTTATAATCATCAAAAATACATAATAAACTATAACATAGAGAGATAAGTAAAGGAAAACATTCATTTATTCATTGATAAAGGAAATTACAAAAGCGAAGTGTAGAAATTGAAATTGCATAACAAAAGGAAACAAACAAAACAAAACAAGAAGGATCTAATTATCCGGATTAAAGAAACGCATTTCAGAAATTTTGTTTGAGAGCTCCTCATAATGTTGCTCCATGAGCTCAAAATGCTGTTGCTTGGTCATTTGAAATTGTTGAAGAGTGTTCTCAATTCTGTTAAAGCGCTGATTGAGATAAGCATAGAGAGAGGTAAAGGGGTCAACGGGAGCAGATGGTTCGCCTTGTGTTTCTTGAGTTGCAGGAGGAGGAGGGGCAGGATCATTGGCTGGAGCTTCAAAGGGAATGTTGGCATGAATACCTTCCATCTTGGAGAGCCAAGCTCTATTGATATAGATGATACCCATCTTGGTGAGATGATAGGTGCCAATGCATGCCTTTGGAGGTATTTTCTCAGGAAGTTCTCTAGCAAGGTCAACACCAAAAGCTTTGAAAATTTTTGTGAGGAGGATGGCATATGGAAGCTTTTGTTGATCCTTGGCCTTGAGCTATACAACTTCAACAACTGAATCCAATTAATTTCTTTCTCATTTTGCATAGCCCACATCAAGAGCACATTATCATCTTCAACCAAGGCATAATTTCCACCACAAGGGACCAAGAGCTTAACCAAGAAAAAGTGAAGGAGGCGGTTATTGATAGTAAGATGGCCTACCAATTTGTGATTGCTTCGGGGACGGTCAACTTTCCAAAGGGATTGGCGAGCGATGATGGCATTGAAATCCCATTCATCCTCTGGATTTCCACTAGCAAATTCAGCATCAGAGAGGGGAATTGGGTAATTTCTACAAGTTGTGCATTTGTGATCCTTAGAGTCACATTCTTGACTCTAGCCTCAAGTAGCCCATCAACAAGCCTTAAATTGCAGAAAAAGACTCGCATGAGTTCTGGGTAGTATACCTCCTCTTTGAGAGTAAGGAAAGGAAAGAGATTGTAGTGGTGAAGGGAGTGAGTGAAGGTCAAGCTAGGATGGTCAAAAATCTCAGCATTGATGTAGTGAGGGGAGATGATATCCTTTTCAGAGAATTTTTGGATGATGTTTTGGAGGTCTCTAGGATTGGTGAAGAACCTTGAAAAATTAAGGGGTTACTGGTTTGGGCAAGTAAGGACCTAGCTCTTTTCATATTCCTAGAGGAAGACATTGTGTGAGTGGAGAAGAAAAGATGAAGAAGATTGAGAGGCCTTTGGGAATCTTGAGAGAGATTGGAGGAAGGAGAAGTATTGGTGGTGTGAGGTAAAAGAGGTGAAGGAGGGGTTATTTATAGGGTGAAAATAGGGTTTAGAGATGAGAAATAGGGTTTAAAGAGGTGAGTGTGGATTGGGCCAATGATTTGCACACGGATTCTGCAGAAATCATGTTTCTGATACACTCGTAATCAATTACGGGGTTACTTGTAATCGATTACACCCTTTCAGAATTTGAATCGTCAGGTGTTCTAATCGATTGGGCCAGGTTGGTAATCGATTGCATTAAAAACACAACCTTTGAAATCGATTGGGAGGAGTATGTAATCGATTAGCTGGAAGACAGAGCATCTCTAATCGATTTGGCATGTATGCTAATCGATTAGCTGGAACACAGAGACTCTATAATCGATTAGTTGAAGTGATCTAATCGATTATGGAAGGAACAGAACGATTCTAATCGATTAGAGGAAGCTATCTAATCAATTATGACAGCCCAAAAATGCTTAAAAACACATGTTCGTCAATCACAAAGTATCATGTACTCAATATTCATGGATTAGAACATGCTTGTTTCATCAATCAATAAATGTTTCACTCATCAAACATATTACAAGTCAAAGAATCATCAATCAATATTCAAACACAACTTGAAATGTCTAAAATTCCTAACTCTCTTCTTATATGTATGAATTGCTCCCTTGCAAGTGGTTTGGTGAAGATATTAGCTAATTGCTTAGAGGTTTCAACATGTTCAAGCACACAATCACCCTTTAACGCATGATCTCTAATGAAATGGTGTCTAATCTTAATATGTTTAGTTCTAGAATGCATCATAGGATTCTTAGAAATATTAATGGCACTTGTATTATCACATTTGAGAGACACATGGTCTAACATACCAACAAAATCTAGAAGTTATTGTCTCATCCAAAGGATTTGAGCACAACAACTACCAGCTGCAACATATTCTGCCTCAGTTGTGGATAATGTAACACTTACTTGTTTCTTGCCATGCCAAGATACAAGAGAACTACCAAGCAAGTGACAAGTACCACTAGTACTTTTTCTATCAAGTTTACATCCTACAAAATTAGAATCAGAATATCCAACAAGAGTGCATTCAACCTCTTTGGGGTACCATAAACCAACATCTTAAGTTCCAACCAAATATTTTATTATTCTTTTTACAACAGTAAGGTGTGATTCTTTTGGGCATGCTTGGTATCTTGCACACATACAAATAACAAACATGATATCCGATCTACTAGCGGTTAAACAAAGTAAGGATCCAATCATACCTCTATACTTTGTGAGTTCTATATCCTTACCCTTCTCATCCTTATCCAAATAATATGAAGTGCCCATAGGTGTGGGAATTTCATTTGCCTTGTCCATGTTGAATTTCTTAAGCAATTCCTTGCGATATTTGGATTGACTAATAAATGTACCTTCTTTGGTTTGCTTAATTTGTAGACCAAGGAAGAATGTAAGTTCTCCCATTATGGACATTTCAAATTCATCCTGCATTAACTTAGCAAACTCCTTGCAAAGTGATTCATTAGTAGCACCAAAAATGATATCATCTACATATACTTGCACCAATAGTATGTCATTCTTCTTATGCTTAATGAATAATGTTGTATCAACCTTTCCTCTTTCAAAATTATTTTTCAAAATTTGCTCAATCTTTCATACCAAGCTCTTGGAGCTTGTTTTAAACTATATAATGCTTTTCTTAGTTTGAAAACATGATTTGGAAATTGATAGTTTTCAAAACTAGGGGGTTGATCAACATATACTTCTTCTTGAATGTATCCATTTAAGAAAGCACTCTTGACATCCATTTGGTACAATTTAAAAACTTTACAACATGCAAAGGTTAACAATAATCTAATAGCTTTTAGCCTAGCTACGGGTGCATATGTTTCTTCATAATCTATGCCTTCTTCTTGATTGTATCCCTTAGCTACTAGCCTAGCCTTGTTTCTAGTGATTATACCATTTTCATCAAGTTTATTTCTAAATACCCATTTAGTACCTATTATTTGGTGATCATTGGGCCTTGGCACTAATTCCTAAACTTCATTTCTTTCAAATTGATTTAGCTCCTCTTGCATGGTCAACATCCAATGTTCATCAATAATAACTTCATCAATGGTTTTAGGTTTAATTTGAGATACAAACGCTAGATGATTGCAAGTATTGAAAGAGCGTCGGGTACTTACACCTTTAGTGATATCACCTATAATATTTTCCAATGGATGGTCTTTTGAGGTGATCCATTCTTTTCGTTTAGTTTCCACACTTTGTGTTGTGTCTCCTTCTTTGTGGTCTTCTTCTTTGTCATCCAAGTTCAATTCTTGGAAAGTGCCTATAAGATCATCAAAATCTTCCTTTCTCGGGGAGTTATGGCTACTTTCATCAAATTTCACATGAATTGATTCCTCAACAGTGTTTGTTTGTTTGTTAAATACTCGATAACATTTACTTGATGATGAATATCCAAGAAAGATTGCCTCATCAGCTTTAGCATCAAACTTTCCTAGATTATCCTTTCCATTGTTAAGCACAAAGCATTTGTATCAAAATATATGAAAATAGGAAATGTTTGGTTTTCTTCCTTTGTAAAGTTCATAGGGGGTTTTCTTTAGAATAGGCCTAATCAAACATCTATTCATCACGTGACAAGCGGTATTTACCGCATCAGCCCAAAAATGTTTCGCAATGTTATTTTCATTTAACATGGTTCTTGCAAGCTCCACCAAAGATCTATTTTTTCTTTCAACCACTCCATTTTGTTATGGAGTTCTAGGAGCTGAAAAATTGTGTTCAATACCATGTTTTTTACAAAACTTTTCAAATGATTGGTTTTTAAATTCTGCCCCATGATCGGTTCTTATGGATGCAATCTTTGAATTTTGTTCATTTTGGATAACCTTGGCTTGTTTCTTAAATGCATGATATGCTTCATTTTTTTGAGTAAGAAACAAGGTCCATGTATATCTTGAATAGTCATCTACAATTACTAGACCATAGTAATTACCACCAAAGCTTTTGATTTTGGAAGGTCCAAATAGATCCATGTGCAAAAGTTGTAAAGGCCTTTGAGTAAAAACAATGTTTCAGCTTGAAAAGATGCCTTTACTTGTTTTCCCTTTTGACATGCATCACAAAATTTATTTTCAAATTTGAGCTTAGGCAAACCAATTACTAATTCTTTAGAAACAAGTTTGTTTAGATGGTCTACATATATATATGCTATTCTTCTATGCCATAACCATGATTCATTCTCTATAGTCATGAAGCATTGCACATCATTTGAAGACAAACTATCAACATCAATCATGTAAATATTATCAATTCTTTTACCAACAAACTTAACTTCCTTGTTTAGCTTATTTTCAATTATGCAACAATTAGACTGAAATAATACTCTATATCCTTTATCACATAATTGACTTATGCTAAGCAAGTTATGTTTGAGTCCTTCAACATATAATACATCACTAATTGAAGTAGAGGAATCTTTACCAATGTTTCCAATACCAAGTATTCTTCCTTTGGTATTATCCCCATAAGTGACGCTTCCTTTTCTTTTGGGAGTGAATGTTGTGAATTTGCTCATATCTCCTGTCATGTGCTTTGAACACCCACTATCCAAGTACCAATGGGTGTTGTTGCCTTGAAGCATACCTACAAAACAAAATTAGTTTAGAGAACTTGGTACCCATTTTATATTGGGTCCTTTTTGGTTAGCTGGTGGTAATGTCCCTTTGGGAACCCACACTTTTCTTACCACTTTTGGTCAAAGCTTTCTAATATGGCAATTTAAAGCATTATGTCCTTTAGCACCATAATGATTGCATTTAGTGAATGGTGATGAAGATTTTCTAGGTGGTACAAAGAAGTTTTTGTAATGCTTTTCCTTTTTGGTAGAATTGTATCCTAATTCAGTTTTGTCAAACATGCATCTTTGATTTCTAAGTAATACATTCAAATTATCTCTACCATTTGTAAGCTTCTCTAAGGTTTTATTTAAGTCTAAAACCTTAGTTTCTAGGATGTCATATTTCTTTACAAAATCACAAGGTTTATTCTTGGAGCATGCTTGAACATTTGCTAATTCCTTTTTCTAACATTCATTTTCTTTGCCAAGTTAAGAGTATCAATAGTTTTCCTAGATAACTTATACTTGTTTGAGATTTTAACAAAATTGTCATACAATTCCTCAAATGCATCAAACAATTCATCTCTATCTAAGTCAAGAAAGCTTACCTCATCATCTTCATCTTGATGATTTACCATGAGGCATAGGTTAGCTTCCTCGTTTTCGGATTCGTCTAAGCTACTTATCTCATTTTTATCCCAAACAATGTAAGCTTTTCTTCTTCCTCTTTTCTCTTTGTTCTTCTTCTTGAGATTTGGGCAATCCACCTTGAAGTGCCCTTCCTTACCACACTCAAAGCAATTTGGTGAAGAAGAATTTTTATTTGAGATTGGTTTCTTACCTTGAGGTTTAAAGCTCTTTTGGAAGCATTTATTTCTCATAAATTTTCCAAAACGCTTCACTAACAGTCCAAACTCTTCTTCTTCATCAAGCTCATTACCGGATTCTTCTTTATTGATAGAAGTGGCCTTGAGAGCTAGACCTTTCTTCTTGGAAGACTTTTCTTCCTCTTCTGCCATCTTTAATTCTTTCAACTCTTGTTCCTGTTCTTGTAACATACCGAATAGTGTAGTAAGAGACATTTCATTGATGCTTGGAGATTGTTTGATGGCGGTGACAAGAGGTTGCCATTCCCTGGTAAGACTTTTTAACACTTTATGAATAAGTTCTTCGTTAGTGTAAGTCTTGCCAAGAGTAATGAGATGATTTATAATAACGGTGAACCTCTTTTTCATATCAACAATTGTTTCTCCAGAATTTAATCTAAAGCTTTCATACTGACTAGTTAAGGTACTAATCTTAGAGTCTTTAACATCACTTGTACCTTCATGGGTTATTTGTAAGGTATCCCACATATCCTTGGCGGATTTACATGTAACTACTCTAAAGAATTCATCAGGGCCTAAAGCTAAGGTGATTAGATTTTTGGCTTTATAGTTATATTGGACTTTCTTTTCTTCTTCACTAGTCCAATCATCCATCAATTTTTCTACTTGTTTACCATCTACAATATGCATGGGTATGAAAGGACCATTTTCAATTGTATTCCACACTTTAAGGTCAATAGATTGTACAAAAATTTTCATCCTTTCTTTCCAAAAAGCATAGCCTTCCCCATAGAAAGAAGGAGGTCTATTTGTGGCACCACCCTCAGGAAAAAGATTTAGAGAATTAGAGGTCATTGTTCTCTTAAAGATGTTAAGCTTGATTTACCAAGAGTCAAGCTCTGATACCACTTGTTGTTGAAGTGGCCTCAATACTCAAAAGGGGGGTGAATTGAGTATTAAAAACTTTTCTTTAGAATGCCTTTGAAATTGATTCCTCTTTCACAAAATATACTTATATGCAATAGATAGCAAGTGTAGTGCAAGAATCAATGTAAAATAATGTGCAAATGTCACTTAAGCAATATATCAAACACTTGGTGTGCAACACTTTAACACAAGTTGTTCAAGCAAATATAAGAGGGGCTTTCACAATCAACAACTGATCCGGTCACAATACCGGTATCCGTTCTACAAAACATATTTTAACATCTTTGACAGTTTGCCAACGTGCAACCGGTGTCATTGGTATACATCCGGACTCTAATTCCGTATCAGGTGCTCTCCCTATACCGGTTGTCCAGGATAACACCATGACACCGGATAACATACACGCCACTATATAGAAGACAAAGGGCATTGCTACAGGGACCGATCAATAATTCCCCACACTATGAGCCAAAATCTGCTCACGGGAATGATCAACTTGTCCCCTAATTCCAGCCCATACTCCCTACGCTCAATATAAAATAGCCACTTGACCCAATCATACACGCAAGTGTGCAATAAAATAATAATTTATAATATTATTAGAGGTTAGTGGTTCCCCACTAACGAATCCTCGAATATCGAGCCAATCAGGTATATGAACTCTCTTCATCAATGGAGAGGGGGATCTTCGACTATTTTTCAACTTACAATTACTCTCTGAATACATTCCTCACTTGGAATATTATCACTGACTTGAGCGTCGGAGAATCTTCACAGGTGACACCACCTTTCGCCCACTTCAACGCATGAGGACGGTGTGCAGGACCTCCAGGACGCCCAATCCGCCTTCATACAGAGACATCGGATATATAGACCGGATACTCACATAACCAGTCCTCAGAGACGTAATCCTTTCATTATTTGTGACTGCCCTGACACCGGATCTCTTGACCCCGATTCAGGATAGATCATTGGCACGCCTAGTGGGACCCGATAAAGTTATTCCCACATCCAACAGAAGAACAATGATTATCCATGGAAGGCGAAGCACATGACTTTGTGGAAAATCAACCTGAAGGCAGAGCTAATACCAACGCCTTCAGAAAGCTTAACTTCGAATCTCAAGGGGGCAGCTCAAAGAGGATGGTACCAGTATCTAGCCCCGATCCTCATGATGAGAGTATCAGTCAACTCCAGAAAGAACTCGTAGAATTACAAAGAGAGAGAAGGCAGAGTGAGGACAAGGAGTCTTCTCGCACAAGAGACACTCCCCATACAACCGATGGAGAAAAATCCACAACTCTCCAATATTCAAACATCCCCACATTTGAGGGGAGAGAACAGAGCCACGATTCTGATGATGGAGCTGCTCGAGGGAAGAGGGAGCTAATTACAGCACCCTCGGTAATTTACAAACTCAAAGTTCCTTTTTCAAGGAGGCTTATGAGTATCCATATCCCCAAACATCTGTAAACCACTCAATCACTCTCCATTGGAAAGTATAATGGCGAAACGGATCCTACTAAGCATCTTGATGCTTACGTATTTAAAGCCATGTACTTAAGGGCTGATGAAGACGTGATGTGTCGGATGTTCCCACGAACATTGTCAGAAGAGGCCCTCGGCTGGTTCAAAGGTTTACCCTCAGGATCTATAGATTCCTGGGCTAAAATGGCGGCTATTTTTGAAACTCACTTTGTTATCTCTAGAGACGTTCCCATAACATCTCATACTTTAGCCCAAATCAAGAAGGGCGAAAATGACACCTTAAAGGATTTCCTGAAGAGGTTCTACAAGGAAGCATCTATGGTTCCTAACCTCACAGAATCCATTAAGCTGCATATCGTTATTGAGGCGTTGCAGCCAGGATCAGCCTTTGCTCTCTCACTAGCAAAAAGCCCGCCAACAACATTTGAGGAATTCAGGAAAAAGGCCTCAAAGTATGTGGGTATAGAGATGCACTTAGAGGCTATGGCTGCAAAGAAAAAGCCACCAACACCACCTTCACAGCCACAGAGAGATAAAGAGAAAATGAGGTCAGAACTCATGGAGAGGCCATTCAACAACCCCAAAGTCAATAACTCCTCTCCTCGACCTCGAGAAAGGCGTGTTAATTCCTTTAGCCATTATGCACCTCTGACAGCCAAGCCATCTCAGATTCTGAGAGAGGTAGAATGGCCAGCATTCAACATCTATGGCATTAGGAGGCCAACCCCTATGAAGAGAGCAGGGAATCCCCGTAAGTACTGTGATTTTCATGAACAGACAGGTCATTCCACTGATGAATGCCAAGCTCTAAAAAACATAGTTGAAACGTTATTAGAGAGGGCAAACTAAAGCAGTACCTGTTCAAAGAAAAATCCTTTGACAGGGTAGATCGGAATGAGAAAAGAGAAAGAGATCCAGACGATGGGGATGATAATAGCCGTAATCCGGTTAGAAAGTTCTCTGCTGCAGAGAAACAGAAAGGTGCAATGACTGATGATATAGCACACAGAGATGACATGCCTCAGCAACAGCGTCAAGGCCGGCGTGAAGTCATTGATATGATCGTTGGAGGGTTTGCTGGGGGAGGAGCTTCAATTACAACCCGTAAGAATCATCATAGAATGATTCTGTCTGTACAAGGAAAAGTTAAAGACAATCGTCCTTACCGAGGAGGGGTTGAAGCTCCAATAATTTCATTCTCTAATGAGGATTTTGGTCCTACCATTCCTGGTGGAGACGATGCTGTAGTCATCGTTGCAGTGATAGCCAACAAGGACGTCCGAAGAATCCTTATTGACCAGGGAAGTTCCTGTGATGTTATTTTTTATAATTGCTTTAAAAGAATGGGTTTTAATGACTAAGACTTACAGCCTTACACACAGAAACTAACTGCTTTCAATGGTGCAAAGCAACCCATAAAGGGGTACCTTGACACCCTTATCTCTTTTGAAGGTGAACCAGGGGCCAGAACGGTTAAATCCCTAGTGCTGGTGATTGATTTTGAGTTACCATTCAACGGCATCATAGGCCGCCCTACCTTGAATGCTATGGAGGCAGTCGTGTCAACTCCATACCTCCTTATCAAGTTTATCGATAAGGACAATGTTGTTTCATCCATCCGAGGTGACCAAGAGATGACCAGGTACTGCTACAACCTGAGCCTGAATATGACAAAGTTGGAGGCATCCAACAAAAAGAGGAAGCTCAATGACTGTAGAGCAGCTGCTGGTTCTGTAAGCCTTATCGATCTGGACCCTAGGGCGGAGTTAAGCATTGATCCGTCCAACCCATCAAAGCCCACACCAGATGGAAGTTCCAGGGACATCGTATTGGGAGATTCTCCAGAAAAGGTCACCCATATTAATGACAAGCTAGATATAGAAATGGAGCAGTGACTGTTGATGCTCCTACAGGAGTTCAAAGACCTCTTTGCATGGACTACAGCCGATATGCCTGGCATAGATCCTGCTTTCTGCTGTCATAAATTGTCCGTCTACCCAGAGACGAGACCGGTTGCCCAAAAGAAAAGAAGATTGGGACCAGAGAAACAGAAAGCAGCTTGCCAACAAACTGAGGAATTGCTGAAGGTCGGATTTATCAAGGAAATCCGTTATTCCTCTTGGATCTCAAATGTAGTAATGGTCCGGAAAGCCAATGGCAAATAGAGAATGTGCATTGATTATGTGGACCTCAACTGTTGCTGTCCAAAGGATCCTTATCCTCTTCCTAACATAGATCGGATGGTGGATGATTCCTCTGGTTATCAGTACCTGAGCTTCATGGATGCGTACTCAGGTTACAACCAAATTCCGATGTGCGAGGAGGATCAGGAGAAGACAGCTTTCATCAATGATCATGGTGTCTTTTGCTACACCGTTATGCCCTTTGGCCTGAAGAATGCTGGGGCCACATACCAGTACATGATCAATAAGGTGTTTGAGGGCATGCACACCAAACTTGTTGAGGTATACATCGACGACATCATAGCCAAGACACCGGTTAGAGGTGATCATATTGAAGACCTACGCCAAGTATTTATCCGCTTGAGAGAATTTAACATGAGGCTAAACCCATTGAAATACACTTTCGCTGTCCCAGCTGGGAAGTTTTTGGGTTTCATGTTAACTCAACGCGGTATCGAGGCCAATCCAGGGAAGTGCCAAATGATTCTCAACATGTAGAGTCCAAAAAATTTGAGAGAAGTCCAATCCCTGAATGGAAAAGTAGCAGCCTTGGCTCGGTTCATGCCGAAGATGGCTCACAGGTCACTTCCTCTATATAAAGTACTGAAGAAGTCCAAGAAGCTTGAGTAGGGATAGGAACAAGAACAAGCATTTTAAGAGCTTAAGGAGGTATTGTCCAAACCTCCTATTCTAACGAAGCCTGACCCCGAGGACACGCTCATCCTATACTTGGCTATTTCAGATGAAGCTTTGGGCGTAGCCTTAGTAAAAGAAAGTCCTGATGGACAGAGGCCAGTCTATTTCACCAGCAAAACGTTACAAGGTGCTGAGATCCGGTATCAAAAGATTGAAAAGGCCACCCTCGCTGTTGTTTGGGCCTTTCGACAGCTACGTCCGTATTTTCACGCACATCCAATCATGGTAAGAACGGATCTACCATTCCGCTCTGTGTTAATCAAGCCTGACCTTGCTGGTAGGATGATCAAATGGTCCATTGAACTCTCAGAGTTTGATATATCCTATGAACCTCGAGGCGCTATTAAAGCTCAGGTCCTGGCCGATTTTATTGTGGAAATGACAGGGATAGATCCAGATACACCTTGCGTCCATTAGACCATCTATGTCGATGGTTCATCGAATCAAAGGGGCTCTGGAGCGGGTGTAGTTCTTGAAAGTGATGATGGAGTACACTTGGAGATCTCCCTTCATTTTAATTTCAAAACTTCCAACAACCAAGCTGAATACGAAGCTTGTTTGGCCGGGCTACAAGCTGCGATTGACATCTGAGCCTCTGAGGTGACGCTCTACAGTGATTCACAACTCGTGATTTCACAGATCTTGGGAGATTATCAAGCTCGTGAACCTCAACTCCAATTGTACTTAAACTGTGTCAAGGAGTTGAGAGAGAAATTCTCAAGAATAGAATTTAAACATGTTCCACGCGAGGAGAATACCAGAGTGGATATGCAAGCACCAAAAGGCCAGACAGTACCACAATGTTGGTCCAGAGCACACTGACATCGCCCAACATTCCTCTTTTCCCTTCTCTAAATGCCATAATGACCAATTCCCTTTATGGTGACACATGGATGGCCCCCTACATCCGTTATTTGGCCGATGGGCAGTTGCCTACTGATGAGAAGGAAAAGAAAAGAATAAGGAGGGAATTACCATACTTAACTATGATAGATGGTAACCTCTACAGAAGGGCACTCTCAGTACCTTACTTAATCTGTCTGAGAGCGAATGAGGTACATGGAGTAATGGAGGAAGTGCATGAAGGACAATGTGGACACCATGCCGGAGGAAGAAGTCTGATGAGAAAAATCCTCAGAGTGGGATATTGGTGGCCCACAATAAAGCAGGACTCCATTGACTTTGTCAAGAAATGCGATGCCTGCCAAAAATTTTCTAATCTTCATCACACATCGGTAGAAGAACTCTTCACATCCGCTGTTCCATGGCCGTTCTACCAATGGGGATTGGATATTTTGGGCCCTTTCCCAACTGCTCCTGGGGGCATCAAATATCTCATTGTAGGGGTTGATTATTTCACTAAGTGGATTGAAGTAGAGCCGGTGGTGCATATTACTTCAGCCTGAACTCGTCGTTTTATGTATGAAAATATCATAACATGATTCAGAGTCCCAGCACGGGTTGTCACAGACAATGGCACCCAATTCACGGACAGGAAGTTTACAGATTTACTCGAGGGGTTAGGAATAACCCAGATATTTTCCTCCGTCGAACATCCCCAAACTAACGGCCAAGCTGAAGTGGCCAACAGGGAGGTGCTGAAAGGACTGAAGAAACATCTTGGTGAGGCCAAGGGCGGATGGACAGACCAGTTGTGCCACGTCCTTTGGGCATATCGAACAACGCCTCATTCTTCCACCAATGAATCCCCATATCGCCTGACCTATGGGGTGGAGGCAATGATACCTGTGGAACTGCAAATTGCTTCTACTAGGGTCAAGTACTTCTCTGAAGAAAGCAATAACGTTAACTTGGCATCAGAAATGGATGTCATACAAGAACTCAGAGAAGACGCATTCATTAGAGATCAGGCCATCAAAGCCAAAGTCGCCCTTCGATACAACAAACGAGTCCAATCAAGGACTTTCAACGTCGGAGATTTGGTTTTGAGGAAAGCAAGTGTGGGAAACAAATTTGCTCATCAAGGCAAACTAGCCCCAAACTGGGAAGGCCCATACAGGGTATCTGAGATTGCTGGCAAAGGCTCTTACCGCCTTGAAAACCTTGATGGCACTCCAATCTGAAACAAGTGGAATACCCAGAACTTGCGCATTTATTACAGCTAGTTGCTGGAACGATACACACTTTTCTCTCCTCACTTGAGATTGTTCAAAGGAGAAATCTTTATATCATAATCCCATCTACGCTTTTATTGTAATTCTTATTTTTGCTCAATAAGAATCTCATACATCAACTTAACTCTTTCGAGTTTTTCTTATGCTGTGATTTTCAGTCTATCCGGCCTGTACAAGCATATTCAGGACGGATGATCTTAGCTACCCATTCTGTAGTTGATGATGTAACTCCTCGAATATGTATGAATAATTGAAGACCTGGGCACAGTAGGATTGGTCCTCTTGCAAAAACCATACCGAATCCCAGGAAAAGGGCGCAGTAGGATCAGACCTTTTCATAAGGCTATACCGAACCCTATTCGAAGGCCCAGATTATAGGATTAAACCGAACTCTGGGTACGGTTAGTAAGTTTGGCTGAACACCGTTGAAGGCTTGGATTGTAGGATTAAACCAAACTCCAAGTACAGTTAGTAGGTATGGCCGAACAGCGGAGAAGGCTTGGGCGCAGTAAGCTGGTTCTTCTTCAAGACCACGCTGAACCCCGAGTAACGGGCGTAGTAGGCTCAGGATTAGCCCTGATCCGAACCTCGTGTTGAAGACTCAGATTGTAGGATTGAACCGAACTCCGAGTATGACTAGTAGGTTTGGCCGAACGTCGGTGAAGAACGATGAATGGGTAAAACCTAACACCAATTGAAGAACGGTTAGTAGGATTAAACCGAACGCCAAGAAAGACACGGGTTGTAGGATCAAAACTGAACCCCAATGAAAGGCTTGGACTGTAGGATCGAGCCGAACTCCATATACAACAAGTAAGTTACACCGAACTTTAAATTTCCCAGAAGCACTTCTCCTGGAAATTCTTCAATCGGTAATACTTTCTCTTGAAATTCCTTATTTGAAAACATTTTAACTTCAAAGTTCAGGTCATATTTTATCGAAGCCTGACACATGATTTCCGACTCAGGAATAATTCACTCGGGTATGTCTCTATCTGAGGCGTATTCACCCGAAGCATTTAATTCGAAAATTCTCCATTCGGTACCATGCCATGCAGAAGTCGGAGATATTTCACTCGGTGATATCCTATTCACTCGGGGTTTTTCCTATTCAGAAATTCTCCACTCGGTGCCATGCCATGCGGGAATTAGAGATATTTCGCTCGGTCATATCCCGCTCAGAAACGTTTCATTCAAGAATATCCCGTTCGAAAATGCTTCACTCAGAGCTATCTTATTCGGATGTGTTTCACTCAGTGTGATCTCACGCTAAAGTGTCACACTCGGAGATTATTCAAAATCGCTGAGAAGTACTTACTCAGAAACACATCAAGTTCGAAGCTAGACTCTTAAAATTCTTCAGTCGGCAATATTTCACTGAAATCCGACTCGCGACGAATCAATCATCATTCTCATTGACTTTCCTCGGAAATACTTTTCCTTAGAATTCCTTACTTGGAAACACTTCAAATTTAGTGTCCGACTCGTGAATTCTTTAAGTCGAAAATATTTCACTTCAAAGTTCCAATCAGCAATTATTTACTCGGGAATATTTCAACCCGAAACGTATTCATTCAAAGTCAGAACCTTCTTCTGACCAAGAATACTTCCCCTGAAGTAACCCACTCGGAAATACTCTACTCAGGAAAATTTGCACCCAGAAAATTCGAGCCTGAATGAAAACTCAGATTGTAAGACTAAACTAAACTCCGAGTGTAGTAAGTAGAATCAAACCGAGTACGGCTGAAGGATCACTCGGAACCTTCCACCCAGGAAGGTTCAATCAGAACTCTTTACTCAGAGAGAATTAATCTGAGAGCTTCCACTCGGAGCTCTCACTCAGAAGAACTTCCACTCGGAGCTCTCACTCAGAAGAACTCCCACTCGGTGTTCTCGCTCGGAAGAACTTCCACTCGGAAGTATCACTCAAAATTCGTCCAAGACAAAGTACCCATCCTTGACATAAAATAAGACTCAGATAAAATGTACATGCTTTTACTGAGCAACACGTGGGACAATGGAATTTCCCGGGTGACACGGCCAGAACCAACCTCACTCGGAGTCACTCATTCAGAATCAAATATTCACTCGGAACTGATCACCCAATAATACTTGGGGACAATATCGATTGGCTAACGAGTATTTCGAGGGATGAACACTTAGTAAAACGTCCTCACAATTACTTCCCCTCAAGACTAACACTGCAAGCCGTTCTCATGATGACAACGTGTTTCACCACGATGGCAAACCCCATTATGGTACTCATAAATGGAAAGCCTAATCATCAAAGATTAAGGTACACCTTTTACCGGGCTCGTGTATGCCAAACGTGTGATTTAAGTAAACGACTTCGTCACACTACAATATCAATACAACAAAAGATATTCTATCTTTTCTATTAAACCGAGCCTTTGGTTATTAAAGTACCTACATATGGGGACAGAACTTGTTTATTACTATCCGATTTAGTATCTACGCATCTAAATCCGGATTGGATCATTACACATACAATAATTCTATAGAAATTATTTTCAACAAACAGGCGTATTAAGGAAGTTGTCATTTTATTGATTAAATCCTGAATTACATAAACGAATTGATTTAATAATCCGGAGCTGATCCCGGAACACAACGGATTTAATTCAATAAAAGCTATAAGACAAGGAAGGCACTATCTCTGTTGACTTATCTCTCTGCCCTTTCCTTTGCCTTTACCTCCGGCATCGCTCCCCCCATCACCAGCAGCTTTACCTATATCAGCACTAGCACTTGTTCCTTCACTCCTAGTCTGCTTAGTGATAGGGGTCAGGAGAAAAGGTCCCATTGACTGGCCTTCGGGAAGAGGAGCCAGCTTATACTTGGTGTTTGGCGGATCCTCCTGACGATCGTCAACAATAGCTACGAGTTTCCCTCCATGAAACTCATAGAACGGATCAATACCGTTCAAATTAAGTTCCACTTTGGGATTCCGGTATTGAATCTGACGTACAGCCAACCCGAAAGATTCCTCGACTGCTTGGACACAAATATCCACAGCCTCTTTTGCTCGGGCATTGGCAGCAGTCAAATTCACTTTTAGAGCGATAACGACGTCATTCAAACTTGCCAGCTTTAAGTTCTCAATTTCCAGAAGCAGCTCCTTTTCCCTACGAGCCCAGTCTTCAGCTCCTTGGGAGTAGACGACCTTGTTTTCCTTTAAATCCTCTCCCAATTTGGTAGAATGCTCCTTCTCCATACAGAGGCTGGCATGGAGGTCGGTATTAATTTTCTTCTGATCAAGTACTTGGCCCTCCAGCTCGTTGACAAGGTATTTTAGCCTGGAGATTTCTTCGTCTTTCTGGTCCCCTTCTTCCTTGGAAGCCTTCAACCGACTTTCCAAGCGAAGAATGTTCGCTCTGTCCTTTGCCAAGGCAACGGTAAGGTCGTTAACCTTGCCCGACAATTTGCCAAGTCTTTCGTTATCTTCTGACAGCCTGCGAACCGACCTCAGAAGCCCGGACAATTCAGCCAATTGGCATTGTCCGGCGTCACAAGCTTGAGTTATTTCTCAGGCTCTAACGAAGTCTTCAGCTTGTATGGAGAATCGGGGATACATTCAGGAACTGGACCCTCATACACTAAGTATGGGGCAAGATTGGAGTTGGCTGGAGGTGGGCAGGAGACCTTGGGCGCATAATAGTTAGTTATTTGATTGGCGCCAGAGGCAACAGCGGTACTTAGGACATCCGATGTGGTCCCTTCTGCCTTCTTTCCTTTAGAAGCCTCCAAATCAGTTGCTCCTTTGGAAGTTTTTGGTTTTTTAGGGGAAGACTGAGACTCCGTTTGCTCGGCGGAGTCATTTTTTGCTTTCTTCCTCTTCTCTCTGGCCTTTTTACCCTCAACACTAGAGGTCAGCTTCTCAGATCTGCCCTCCAATAGGGAATATCGTCACCAGCAGATGAAGTAAGTATTATGGTCTCAACGGTAGCCTTCTTGGAATTCCGTTTTTCCTGAATATCGTTCTCAGCCGCAACGGATTTCCCTCCAGCTTTGAGCCCCTTCAACTTGTCCATCTCTGATGACTCAGCCTCGATTTCAACTGCATAATTAGGTAAGAAGACCATCAGTCATAGAAGATTTCAAGACATAAAAAGAAACAACACGAAAAATGACAGAAAATTACGTAAATATTCCTCGCGTGTAGTTTTCGACCCTAGGAAATGCCTACAGGAGAAAAATTTGTGCGATGTAACACCCTAATTTTAATAAGTAATAAACCTAAAAACAGGGAAAATTTTTTCCACAAAAACAGCCACTGGACAGTCGGCATAGAAAAAAGAGGAAGGCAAGGGAGATAAAAGAATATTCATACGTATAGCAATCAACGGGAGAAACAAGGCTGTCGGTAATCAGCGGAGCACAGCAGCTTAAATCGGTCCAATCAGTTCAGCGAAATACATCAGTGCCTGGGCGAATCCCACGAACAGCACCCACTCGCTCAAGCGAGGTCCAACACCGCCTGAGCGAGATATGACAATACAACAGTGGAAGAAGGAGATACTCAAGCGAAGCCCAACACCAGCATCCACTCGCTTCAGCGCGATCCCATACGCTTGGGCGAAACAGCTCTGGTCTCTCGGGTGAGGCACGATTCGCTTAAGCGATGCCAACACGAAAGCCTTCCCAAACACACACTCGCTGGAGCTAAGTCTAATTCGCTGGGGCAGACACAGGTACAAGGTAATTTCTCACTCGGATTTGGGACATAGGTTCACCCGGTAAATCATCACGCTCGTACTTCACTCGGGGGGTCCTCACAACTCCTCCTTTCATTCTTATAGGTCACAAGTATAAACCACTCGGTCTACAGATCCTCACTCACTCGGATTTTACATCATTCACTCGGATTATAAACATCTTACACTCAGAACCCATTCTATTTTAAACCACTACACTAACTCCTCTCTCAGAAAAGGATCCCTCAAGGTTTTCACTCGGAAATACGAACTCTACCTCACTCGAGTTTACCTATATTTTTCACTCGGGATCACTCAGCGTATTCATTCGGAAATACCCAAATACTATAGTCTCGCTCGGAATCATCAACTCAGCACAATTCATTCATCAACAACCTTCGAATCATTTAACAACACATTCCAGTCGGAAGACGCATCAAATCAACATAGAGTACATATGTACGAATATATGTTCCCTGAAACATAGATATACCCACAATTCCAATCTACTGACCCATAAACATGTAACCATATACTCGGAATACCCATTATCTTGATATTATGCATTTACCAATACTTACGATACCATTCAAGTGACACCATGACTATTCTATCTTTATAAATGAATATATTTAATCGTCATTTTACATGAGAGCCGGCCAAGGCTACACGGACAGAACATAATAATGTAATATAAGTACTCCACAGTCGGAGTGCACTACACTCGGACTTGAGACCCTATCATCATTTCTGAGCACGACCTGCACACACTGAAAAATGGTGTAGGGGTGAGCATCTTAGATATTAAATGATAGATACTGACTTGGGTTGTCCCACAATTATACAGCAGTATTTATATACACTCAATCATACATGGCAACGATTAAAGTCAAAGCAATACCAATCAACCAGGACACACATCAGACTCTTACCGATCGGAATTCATCAGTCACCACTCGGCCAGGTGCACAATACAGCCAATAACATTAATATAACAACAATCAGCAACATGATAGTACCAACGAATCAGAACGCACATATTCAACATTTTCCGATCAGAATCTAACAGTTCTCACTTGGCTATATACGTATAACATTTCAATAACATTAACACATATTCATGGAGCAAACTTTAATCAGCATCAACTACGTATACACACAGAATACTCTCTCGGTTATATCCATTCATCATCTCCTTAACATCATCACACGCATAATCAAATTCCAGTCAGCATCAGTAATACATATACACAGAGTATTCACTCGGTTATATACATTCATCCTTTCATTAACATCATCACATGCATAATCAATTCCAAACAATATCAACAGTTAATAGGCACATAGTATTTCACTCGGTTATAAACATTCATCATCTCATTAACACCTTCGCATGCATAACCAATTCCAAACAATATCAACAGTTAATAGGCACATAGTATTTCACTCGGTTCCGCATTCGTGTGTATCGGTTTAGACATTGCAATGTAGGCTCTCAGCCTTTTTATACATAGCTCTCAGCTATCAAATCAGCTCCCAGCTGCTTAGCCGTTTTACAGGTACCCAACCGTTTGCCCACAGGTGACACCAACGCTTTCAGCGCCAACGGAGGTGTTCACAGGCTGCCCGAGTCCCACTCAAGGGCTACCTTGAGTCCCACTCAAGGATTTTATAGCGTCCCATGCTTTAATAACCGATGGTAGTGTCCCACACTACGTGCTCCCAGCATAAACGCATCCCATGCGACATATGCGGATTCATCACACAACACAGAGTTCATATACACAGCCATACATGCATCTCATGCAATCGGTGCCAGGTATTAACAGAACTCAACAACACATGCATCTCATGCAATCGGTATAGCACATCACCAAAACCCAACAGTACATGCATCTCATACAATCGGTATAGCACATCACCAAAACTCAACAGCACATGCATCTCATGCAGTCGGTATTGGACACTGTCAGATTTACTAATTTCACATCCTCACACATGCAGTCAGCATTTCAAGCTCACAGTAACTTGCACATCCCATAAACCACATAGTAATCATCAACTGCACTGCAACACATTCATTTCATATAATCATGCAATATTCTCAAGGCTATTAACATGCATTTCACATATGAAATCAAACATGCATTACTCCACACCAAGTCACCATGCATTCGGTATCATATACTCACCATGCAAGCAGACATAGAATCGAACATAAAGTCAGCAAACCATTGACACCCGTAACCCGTTCATAACCCATGCATTTAAGATAGAAGATACCCCCTACCTGAACTGAAGCTTTCAGTCGGTCAACACGACGCTCAGTTCTAGAGGAACACTGAGTCACTCTTAGCACATCTGCATGCAAGAGCAGGGGAGGCCCAAGACGCCCAGCTCTCGGCTCGCTCCCTGGAATGGCTCCATCACAACGCTGTGAACACTCCAACCACCTTGAAGCCCCTCGAAGTGCAGATCTCCACTGAGACTTGGCAGCTTCGAGCAAGGAGAGGAAGAAGGAGGGAAGCCGACGAAGGAATAAAGGAACAAGGAAGGAGACGGGTTGCATGCAGAGGGAATGCACACCCTCACCCTCACTGGCTCATCGAGTAAGGAAGAAGGACTCCGATCCTCAGCCACTATTGTTGCAGACTCACGGAAACAGTGAGCAGAGAAGAAAGAAGAAGAGAAGGGGAGTGAAGAGCGAAGAAGAAAGGAGAGAAAACAGAAGGAAGAGAAGTCTGAAGGGGAAGAATGAGTGATAGTGTACCCATATATGCATGCACGGAGGAGAAGGGAAGAGTGGGGTGGGAAAGCGTGAAGCAGTACACCAAACACAATCAGCCAGCAATTATTAATTAACCACTCTTAACCAGTCATTATTTCTTAAGTTGAGTTAATTAAGTTAATTATAATTAATAAATAATTTTCCCACCTTACAATTATTATTTCAATGATTTATTTTCATTCGGCAATTAATTATTAAATCGGGATGTTACATGCGAGGCGGTGTATGATTGAAGGGCAGAAAGAACGGAGACCGAAGTTGGGGTTAATTCATCTTCATCGGTATAATAGGCCTGGGAGGTTAACAAAAAATGCTCATGTGTCCAGGCCACGGGAAATTCTTGAATCCCATCTTTATTCAGCCAAAAAATTGGATCGTCGGGCTTCACACGAATCCTGGTGAAATAAGATTTGAAGGAACGCCCATCAACTTTGGCAGAGTCAGTGTAGAACTCAAAGTTGACGACCTTGGAGTGAGTCCGGAGAGTTATCAAACTTACTCCTTCCTTCTCTTTATCCGCACAATGGACCACTTGCGTAAAATAAAAAAGAATGGCCACCGTCGGCGTAAAATTGAAGTGTTCCCCAAGCACTTCAAGAGAACGGATCAACCCCTATCCATTGGGGTGAAGCTGAGAGGGGGCATAATCCAAAAACCTCAAGACCCCTATCTGAAATTTTGTCAAAGGAAGGCTCACACCTAAGTTTAAAAATAAGAAGTCATACATGAATATTGACCTCTCATCCGGTGTATGACAAATCCGTTCTGAGGGAAGAGGAGCCAACACCATAAAACGCTCCTTGAATTTTTCCTTTTTGAAGACTGTGAAGCGAGGCTCCAACCTTGCTCCGTCCTCCCGAGCGTGGATAGACGGTGTTGAGAGAAATTCACCTACAACCCAGCAATAAGGACGCTTCTCTTGGAGCTTAACCCAATCAATCCGATGTGCAACCACATTGCACAGTCCAGAAGCTGTCTTCAAGATATATTGCTGAGATGGTGCTCCGCTACCAGAGGTGCTTTCTCTAGTCATCTTCTTTACAGCTAATTTAAACACCTTTACGCTACGGTAAAAACTCACATCATCAGAGAGGTATAAATTAGCGCTCTCCTCACTCTCACTAGAAGAGGATTCTGAAGAGGGTATTATCACCCTTCGCCTTGAGTAGGGCGGCGCCTCCCTCTCTGAGTGAAGTGGCTTTGAGTGGAAGATCACAGGGATCCTCCCACCACGACTTGAGGAAGTTCGAGACAAGGCTCTTCCTCCTCTTCCGCTAGGGCCAACGTGGCTTGAGCCAGCAAAACCTCTCCTAAACATTTAGAAAAACTAGATGAAAATACGAGAAGATGAAGGAAAGGTTACCAAAGAATGAAGAAAGATGGTGAATCAAATTTCACACAAGCAAACAGGAATGTCTTCTCAAAATTTTTGCAGAGTTTCGTGAGGGAAGCAAGTGATAGGTATTTAATTTACATAGTTTTGTGATGTTTTTACTTAGGATTTCTAGGTAATCTGTGTCATTTTCCTCTTATTTCCCGTATGATTTCCTTCATTCCGCACATGTCACATGGGTGTTTGAAGTTTTGCAGGAATAACCTTGATTTAGGTGCATAAATGCAAGAATGCAGTGCATTTGATGAAGCATGTGATGGATGCAAGATAGTCCAACCATTTGGAAGCTCAAAAAGAAGAAAGGATTCGCTCTTGGAAGTGGCATAAAAGAAGGAAAAACCAAAGAAACACTTCGGGGCCTTAAAACAGTAAAAGAAAAGGCATTTTGTGAAGTTTATAGAAACCCACTGCCAGTGGGTTTTTCCCACTGGCCGTGGACCCCTCTGGAGTGAGTATTTTGTGCATAAAAAAACCCACTGCCAGTGGGTTTTTCCCACTGGCCGTGGGTCTTGCTGTTGGAAACCCACTGCCAGGGGGTTTTTCCCACTGGCCGTGGATCTTGCTGCCCGGAGGAGGAAAAATTGGTTTTTTTGAATTCCAGAGAAACCCACTGCCAGTGGGTTTTTGCGCGTTCTGCATTTGCTTTAATTTTTGGAGCAGTTTCTGAATAAAAAGGGGCAGTTTTCAAATGGGAAAGGAGGGAGAGACATTGAGGGACACTTTTTGGGAGAAAAAGGGAAAGCTTTGCCAAGGATTTTCGAAATGGATCAAGGCTAAAACGTCAAAGGAGATCAAATTCTGCAGAATTGGAAGAAGGATTTTAGGAGATTTAGTGAGAACTTCCTCTTGTATTTTCTGAATCCCTTTTCATCTTTTGATTTTCCTTCTATGTTTGGTTTGAATTCCTTGTATTGTGGTATTATCATAGTTGTTTCCATGGCACATTAAACATTTCTCTTGGGAATTAAGGTGTAGCATTTATGTGAACCCATATGTAATGTTCTTCATTCTTGGTTGTTAAATTGTGTTCTTATTCGATTTTGTGAGTTCTTAATGCTTCCATTAAGCTTAGAGATAAGTATGGATGATTGTAAACGGTATGGGTAATCGAAAGATTGGCGTATAGTTTGAATTACACAAAATCGAACCTAGGGATTCGGGTTACGAAAGTGAACGAAACTCTTTGATGGATATCCGAGTTTTCATAAAGCTTAAAGGACCTAATTAGTGAATTGAACGCGGTTCTTCAATAATTAGGTACGTTAGTGAGGTTTTGAGAGAAAGTCACTGATCAATTTAGGAAAACTTGCCTTAAGAAACATGATTTAATGATCTAGAAATCGAACCACATTAAATATTGGCACCCACATTTATGTGAATCTTTACTTCCCAAGAAATTAATCTCCATCGTCTCCAAATCAATCCTTTTATTGTTGTTGCTTAGTGTTCTCTGTTTATGTCATTTAGTTCTTTGCGTTATAAATTTCTGAACCAACAAATGAATTATCTAGATAATCAAAATGCTATAAACCGGTAATTGGGAATAATCCCTGTGGGACGATAATTTTATTACTGCGATATCCCGTACGCTTGCGGGCCTATCAAGTTTTTGGCGCCGTTGCCGGGGATTGTCCCCCAATATTGGCTAAACGGTGTTTTGATTAGACTAGATTCTTTTATTTTATTTTTTTCTGCATAATTTTTCTGGTTTTTGTTTTAATTTTTCTGCAGAATTACGCTTGGGTATTTGTGTGTTTGTGGATTGTGCAGGTTCCTTTATGAGAAAGTGTTCTAGATTCGAAAACATCTTCGACCCTAAAATCGAACGCACACTAAGGAAACTCAAATCACTTCGGCAGCGACTAAGGCAAAGCAAACAGCAAGCTTCAAGTTCAGCTACCGACGAGCAAATGGATAATCCAAACAACAGAGCACTCTGTGATTTTGCAGCGCCCAATGCAATGGGTAGGAGGTCTAGCATCACTAGACCAAACATTGAGGCGAACAATTTTGAGTTGAAGCCATCCTTGCTCTCGATGGTTCAACAAAGTCAGTTTAGAGGATTGCCATCCGAGGATCCCAACTTGCATCTTCAGATTTTCCTTGAGTATTGTGACACGCTCAAGGTGAATGGGGTCTCAAGTGACGCAATCCGGCTTAGGCTTTTCCCATTCTCATTAAGGGACAAGGCCAGAGCTTGGTTGTATGCGCTTCCGGAGGGGTCGATCACTACATGGGAGCAGCTGTCTCATGCCTTCTTCAACAAATATTATCCCAAGAGCAAAACAGACCAATTGAGGAAGCTGATAATCACTTTCAATCAGAAGGATGATGAGACCTTGTACGACGCCTGGGAAAGATACAAGGAAATGCTCCGGGAATGCCCACATCATGGCATTGAACGTTGGTTGACGGTGCACATTTTCTATAATGGGTTGACTCCGAACCAAAAAGTAACCTTGGATGCCGCAGCTGGTGGTGCCTTCATGAGCAAAAACATGGAGGAAGGTTACAACCTCATTGAGGAGGTCGCCCAAAATACCTACCAGTGGTCATCTGAACGGAGCCTACCAACAAAAACTCCAGGTAAGTATTCTTTAGATGCTATTTCCCTTCTTACTGCTAAGGTAAAAGCACTATCTGTTAAATTTGATAAGTTAGGAATAGGTGCTTCTAATGTGGTGTGTGAATTGTGTGGGGTTATAGGTCATGGCACAACAGGTTCTCAGCTTGGTGTATCCCAAGGCCCCGAGGCTGAAATGCAATAAGTGGATGCTATTGGGAGTTATGATGGAAATTTTGGGAACAACTTAGGACAACAAGGCCCACCTGGTTTCCAAAATAGACCACCTCCATTCCAAGGCAACCAGAATAACTACAAACAACCACAAGGACCCTTCATTCCTCAAAAATCAAAATTAGAGTCCTTGATGGAGACGTTTGTAGCTACTCAACTAAAGCAGAATGATGAGTTCTCCAATGCCATCAAGAACCTAGCTACAAAGGTGGACTCGCTTGCCACTCACAACAAGATATTGGAAACTCAGATTGCTCAACAAGCTTCCAGCTCTACTAGAATTCCAGGGACATTTCCAGGAAAACCAGAAGCAGGTCCATCCAACCACGCCATGGCTGTAATTCTTAGGAGTGGTACACAATATGAAGGTCCAATGCCGCCAAAGGAAAAATAAGTTGAGAATGACCCTAAGAAGGATGAGACCGTATCACCTTCACCTGCTATGGAAGAAGAGAAACAAGAGAAGAAGGGGGAGGTTAAGCCATATCAACCTCCAATTCTATTTCCTCAGCGCTTGGCCAAGGCCAAGTTGGACAAACAGTTTGGTAAGTTTTTAGAAGTTTTGAAAAAACTATACATTAATATTCCTTTCACAGATGCTTTGCAGCAAATGCCTACATACGCAAAGTTTCTGAAGGATATCTTGTCCAATAAAAGAAGGTTGGAAGAGGAGGGTACTGTAGCACTTACTGGAGAGTGTAGTGCACTTATCCAAAGAAAGCTACCACCCAAGCTTCAGGATCCAGGTAGTTTTTCCATCCCATGCATGATTAGTGATATGCCAATAGATAGAGCTTTATGTGATTTAGGGGCTAGTGTTAGCCTGATGCCTATGTCTATTTCTAAGAAACTGGGATTGAATGAATTGAAACCTACTAGGATGACCTTACAATTGGCTGATAGATCTATTAAGTATCCTGTAGGTATTTTAGAGGATGTTCCTATTAGGGTAGGAAAAATTTTTATCCCTGCTGACTTTGTTGTGCTAGAAATGGATGAGGATTCTATGATCCCCATTATATTAGGCAGGCCATTTTTAGCAACTGTAGGTGCCGTGATTAATGTTAAAAATGGTAAGTTATCTCTGACTGTAGGGGATCAAAAGGTTGAATTTAAATTGATAGATGCTTTGAAAAAACCTTTTCATGATAATGTTTGCTGTAACATTGAATTAGTTGACCAAGTGGTGAAGGATGAGATTCTTCCTAAGGATCCACTTGATTTTGTTTTTCTGAATGAGCCTACAGGAACATCCAAATGCAGTAAGGGTTATGCACCATTGAACAATAATACTGAAGTCATGTATGACAAAGTGGTGAACCCAAATGTGGAACTTAAGCCTTTAAATTCTACACTGAGGTATGAATTTCATGGCTCTAATAGGTTTTTGGTTGTAATTTAGGTATAGCGTCCGGCTGAAGACGTTAAACTTAGCACTTATGGGGAGGTAACCCCATGGTTCCATGGTAATCTTAAATTTCTTTTTCTTATTTGAATTTGTGTTTTGTTTTAAAAAAAATTAAGAAAAAAATCTCTTTATATTATTTCTTGGTTTCCTTCTGTGATTCGTTTTGGGGTTATTACATATTGATTTATCTTTGATGAATAATAATGTGTAATCCTATCTCAATTGCATGATTGATTGTCTTTGTTGCATATTTCTCTTGTATTTTTTTTTCTATTTTGAATGCATGCATGTGATTCCTAGGACAAATGCAAACAAATGCAACCAAGTTTAGGTGTAAAAGAGGGAGTTTAATGTTTGAAAACAGTGAAGTCCACTGGCAGGGGGTTTTTCCCACTGGCAGTCGACTCCTCTGACTTAAAGTGCAAAAAAAAAATATTTTTTGGGGCAAAACAGTGAAGTCCACTGCCAGTGGGTTTTTCCCACTGGCAGTGGGATTTTTACCAGGGTCAAATGTAAAAAGGAATGATTTTTCTGGGCAAAAAACAGAGAAACCCACTGGCCGTGGGAATTTTCGACTGGCCGTGGGTTTCACACAGGTTCAAGGTGGCAAAAATTTTTAAATCCAGGACAGCGAAACCCACTGGCCGTGTGTTTTTCCCACTGGCCGTGGGTTCTCATACAGCTGCAGTTTTTCCTTTTAAATACACACACTGACCATGGATACCCCCTCCACTCTTGCACACTCTCTCATTTCTTCATACTACCTCTCCTAACTTGAGAAATTGCTTGAACCCCACTCATTTTTCCACCAATTTCTTTCACTAATCACCAAATCTTCATCACCCCTCTCTATTTTTTTCATCAAAGTAAATTTCACTCTCCATTCACATCATGGGGTTCTTTCTTTTAGTTTGGGGTTATTCTTTTACTTGCTACGTTGAGTGGTTTTTGATGAAATTGATCATGGAAACATGTTTATATATGTTCATATGTGTTTATTTTGATGAAAATTTCATGTGGGTACTCTATCAAACTCTTGTTTGGGTTTCTTTTGTTCATCATGTTCATCATTATGCATAGAAACCCACATGCATTTTTTTTCTTCATGATTGAGACTCCATGACGCATAATGGACATTTATTACATTATTATTCATGTGTGAAGTGTGATATGTGAAATTGGGAGACTTGGTGGTGCATGTTTCATGGATTTCTTAGTTCATGTTTATATAAGTTTCACTGTACATCGCTCTCCCTCTTCTGAACAATGAGGACACTGCTCAAGTTTAGTTTGGGGTGGTAGGTACGATGAAACTTATTCTGAGCCTTTTGCAGTTTGTCATTTCACTTGATTTTGTTTGATTACCTGTTGCATTTTTCTTTCGGTTTCATTTTATCATGTTAGGATGTAGTTTGCATGCATTCTGTTTTTAATGTGTTTTCATTTAGGACAACATAGCTAGTTTTCTAGTGATCATTGTTGCCGTAAATTGTTTCAGTTTGGATTGACGTAATTTTAGGGCCTTATGGAATCCAAATAAAAAAAACAAATAATTTGTTATGATGATTGTTTGATTGTCTGGAGGTACTATGCTTTATGATTCTGTGTTTTCTCTGACTAGGTCTATTTCACCCACCATGTATTTTGAGAGCTTTTGAGCCAAAATGGGGTAGCCTTTGAACATAAACATTTAGAAAACCCCTGTTTTCTTCTATTGGTGATTACTCGTTATGGAATGAAAAAGGCATCGTAGGTTTTGTTCTTTAGCCTCCGAATTTTGAAAGTTATAATACACCATTAGTTGCCCTTTGGTGAACCTAAACTGTTGGTTTTTGTTTTTGAAACCCTTTGGTAATTGGTTTGATAAATTCCTGAGAAAATAACATAAATTCAAGGATGGCAACTAGAATGAAAATGGCTAAGAGAAAAGTGAGTTTTAGTTGGGAAACAAAAATAAACAAAATGATTTTGTGTTTCCAACTAAAGAAAAAATTGTTGGGAAAAACAAAGAAAAGGATGAAAGCAAGGTAGAGAAAGGAGTTAAGTTTAAAAATGAAAACAAGAAGGACTCCTTAGAAGTTTTTGAAGGAATAAAAAAATATGCTTTCTGGTTTGCCTTCTGAAACTTAATTATTCTCAGAGGTTTCATTGGATAATAGCCCTTTGAATTTCCTTTTTCTTGGTATCCATTCCCGCATCTGTGAACCCATGGCCCCATTATAACCAGATAAAAGACCTTTTGACCATAACTTGTTTTCTAGATAACTATGGAGATTAAGGTCACTTGCCAAGCCTATGGTAGTGTCTTGAAATGTTATGATTTGAGTGATTCTTATACACAAGCTTAAATACTTAGAGAGAAATGAAAGGATGTGTGTCTATAGCCTAGTCTTGTGAGCATAGTATGAATAATTGTGTGGTTCCTGTTTGGGTAATCTTGCAATAATCTGTTAAATTTCTTTTCTCTAATTGGGTTCCTCAAGTTATTCTGAGTTCGTCATTCTCTATTGTTCATATTTGTGGTGATGATGATTGCTTGGGGACAAGCAATGTTTTAGTTTGGGGTGTTTTGATAGGTATTTAATTTGCATTGTTTTGTGATGTTTTTACTTAGGATTTCTAGGTAATCTGTGTCATTTTCCTCTTATTTCCCGTATGATTTCCTTCATTCCGCACATGTCACTTGGGTGTTTGAAGTTTTGCAGGAATAACCTTGATTTAGGTGCATAAATGCAAGAACGCAGTGCATTTGATGAAGCATGTGATGGATGCAAGATAGTCCAACCATTTGGAAGCTCAAAAAGAAGAAAGGATTCGCTCTTGGAAGTGGCATAAAAGAAGGAAAAACCAAAGAAACACTTCGGGGCCTTAAAACAGTAAAAGAAAAGGCATTTTGTGAAGTTTAGAGAAACCCACTGCCAGTGGGTTTTTCCCACTGGCCGTGGGTCTTGCTGTTGGAAACCCACTGCCAGTGGGTTTTTCCCACCTGCCATGGATCTTGCTGCCCGGAGGAGGAAAAATTGGTTTTTTTGAATTCCAGAGAAACCCACTGCCAGTGGGTTTTTCCCACTGCCAGTGGGTTTTTGCACGTTCTGCATTTGCTTTAATTTTTGGAGCAGTTTCTGAATAAAAAGGGGCAGTTTTCAAAAGGGAAAGGAGGGAGAGACATTGAGGGACACTTTATGGGAGAAAAAGGGAAAGCTATGCCAAGGATTTTCGAAATGGATCAAGGCTAAAACGTCAAAGGAGATCAAATTCTGCAAAATTGGAAGAAGGATTTTAGGAGATTTAGTGAGAACTTCCTCTTGTATTTTCTGAATCCCTTTTCATCTTTTGATTTTCCTTCTATGTTTGGTTTGAATTCCTTGTATTGTGGTATTATCATAGTTGTTTCCATGGCACATTAAACATTTCTCTTGGGAATTAAGGTGTAGCATTTATGTGAACCCATATGTAATGTTCTTCATTCTTGGTTGTTAAATTGTGTTCTTATTCGATTTTGTGAGTTCTTAATGCTTCCATTAAGCTTAGAGATAAGTATGGATGATTGTAAACGGTATGGGTAATCGAAAGATTGGCGTATAGTTTGAATTACACAAAATCGAACCTAGGGATTCGGGTTACGAAAGTGAACGAAACTCTTTGAGGGATATCCGAGTTTTCATAAAGCTTAAAGGACCTAATTAGTGAATTGAACGCGGTTCTTCAATAATTAGGTACGTTAGTAAGGTTTCAAGAGAAAGTCACTGATCAATTTAGGAAAACTTGCCTTAAGAAACATGATTTAATGATCTAGAAATCGAACCGCATTAAATATTGGCACCCACATTTATGTGAATCTTTACTTCCAAGAAATTAATCTCCATCGTCTCCAAATCAATCCTTTTGTTGTTGTTTCTTAGTATTCTCTGTTTATGTCATTTAGTTCTTTGCGTTATAAATTTCTGAACCAACAAATGAATTGTCTAGATAATCAAAATGCTATAAACCGGTAATTGGGAACAATCCCTGTGGGACGATAATTTTATTACTGCGATATCCCGTACGCTTGCGGGCCTATCAGCAAGACTGAGTGATTTCTGAATTCACTAAGTATTCCTTTTATAAGGGGTCAACAGACTCAATTACGGGTCGAAGGTTATGTCGTTTCAAACACTAAAGCGCGAAATCAACGTCGATTCGTCAAAAGGCCTCTCAAATGGGCCTCAGAATTTAAAAATTCAGGCCCATCAAGCTCCCCAGTGACGGTTATAAAGACATGCGCATTTAAGGCAATAATGGCTCGTCCACGTGATTAAAGGCATTAAATGTCCAATCATGAAAAAACATTGCAACTGTTACTCGAATATTAAGGGTTGCAAGTTTCAAAACTTTTGGGATTCTCACACAAAGAACCCTTTGTCTGAATCCGCCCCAAGAAGCGTTACGACAACGGAACCTTCGTTCCAAGAACGGATATCTACGTGACAACGTATATCATCCGGCATCCAGACTTCTTATAAACGACGTAGCTTATATGAGCCACTTTACTAGTCACTCACACAAGCTAGGGGACAAATAGAGTGATGACCCTGTCTCGATACCGGATTTGATAACGAAATTGAAAATTCAGTCCGTACCCTGACGATTGAAACGTACTTGCCCAGGACGGATGATCTCAATCACCTATTCTGTGATTTGACGATGTAACTCCTGGCGTGGTGTACTTCCCCAGGACGGATGATCTCAATCACCTAGTCTATGATTTGATGATGTAACTCCTGGCGTAGACAATTCCCATCATCATCCTTATGATGGAAGATTTTGAAGGCTCAATCCGTACTCTTACGATTGAGATGTATTTCCCCAGTATGGATATTCTCTATCACTTATTCTGTGATATGATGATGTGACTCCTGGCATAGATAAATTCCCATCATCATCCTTATGATGGAATACCCGATCATCATCTTTATGTATCTTTGCAGTTCCCCAAGCCCGGAATAATACTCTCACATTGGATGACGTTTTTATCTCCAGAGAGAATAATACGAATTAATACTAGTCATCCGTCCTGTGACACCGCTTTTGTGAACAACGGATTGACTCACTTTCTCCCCAAAAGTATTAAAGTTAATGCCCTATGACAGGTACCTATTCCTTAACATACTTGTACTTGGGGACAATATTCATGTATATATCTCTCCGTTCCAAATTTATCTACCTTAAATGATCTAATTTTCTGAGGCGATTATTTCAATCCGACCTCAATGTTAGTCATATAGAACGGATTATCAATGACTGAAATGATATATACATCTAAGTTATACATGAAGTATTGAAGACAAATTGCTGAAGGGAATTTTATTCATTCATGAAAACCAAGATTACATGTAATACTGGAGTTGATCCTGGAACACAACTTTACATATAAAAAATAACAGGACTACGGAGGGGGAACTTGCTCTTCAGTCTCTTTCTGTCCTTCCCCTTCTCCAAGTTCTTGTGTCCCTTCCTTTGGGATTTCCTCTGGAGTCTTCTCTTCTGGAGCCTTCGCACCTCCTGTAGATGAGGCGACCTCAGGCATAGGAATAACAAAATTCGGGCCCATACTTTGACCCTCAGGAAGAGGGGGAAAACCATACAAGGACTCCGGAGGATCTTCATGTCGACCATCAACCACTACGACTAACCTCCCTCCATGGAATTCATAGAACGGATCCATACCATAGAGGTTAAGCGACACAGTGGGGTTACGGTGGAAAACTTGGCGTATAGCTAGGCCAAAGGATTCTTCAACTGCTTGGGTGTATATATCAATAGCTTCCTTCACCTCAGCTTTAGCCACAGCCAATTCTTCCTGCAACCTCAGAAGTTCTCCACCCGATTGAGATTCCGTACTCCCAGCCTTTAGTCCCTCAATCTCAAGGAGGAACTTCTTCTCCTTTTGGGACTATTCCTCTACTTGTTTAAAATAATCCTCTGCAAATAATCCTCTGCAGCAGCTTTGCTTTTATCTTCAAGATCAGCTTGTTTAGCTTGACTGCTATGGAGTTCTTCTTGTGACTTACCAAGCATCTCCTCCTTCTCTGCCAGTTTACCCTCTAAGTCTTTAAGCATGGTTTTGAGCTTGAGATTCTCCTTGCTCATGAGATCTTTGAACTCTTTAGACTTGATTAGGTGATCCTCAGCTAACTTTAGGGCAGCTTTATCCTTCTCCGCTGAGAAGTTGAGCTGTTCTACTTTATCACTCAGCTTATCAACCTCAGTGGCATTATCAACTAACAAGCTGAGTGAATTAAGCATCCCCGTAAGTTCTGCTAGCTGCCACATCCCGGCCTCACACGCCTTTTTAATTTCTTTAGGTTCAAGTGTGGGCCGGAGTTCGTATAGCGGATGAGGGAGGATCGCTGGAGTTACCCCCCGGTATGAAAGGAAAGGAGTAAGGAACGAAGAAGTTGGAGAGGAGATCAGATTTGATCTGAAGACCCCGGAAAGAATACCCTTATGGAGTTCGGACGAAACTTTAGCTGTGTCCGACATTTCTACAGCTTTGCCTTTGGAAGTCCTTGCTCATTCCGGAGTAGTGGAAGGTTTATGCTTTTTCACCTTTGAAGGGTCATTCTTAATCTTCTTCCTCTTCTCTGTTATTCTGGGATGACCCGTATTCGCACCGATTGAATCTCCTTCCACCAGCGGGATCTCCCCTTCTACATCTGAGGTCAGGATGATCAATTCAGGCCGATCTTTCTTAGAATTCTCCTTTGGCAGGATTTCATTCTCACCAGCTACTGATTTCTCTCCTGCCTTCAAGAGTTTTAACTTTTTCATCTCTGGAGATTTTTGTTCTATTTCACCTGCATGCATAAATAAAACGTATTAGCAACAAAGAAATGCTCAATACAATCAACAAAGGAGGAAAAGAGAAATAAGATGAGAATTACGTAGATATTCATCTCGAACATCGCTCGAACTACTTAAAAGACGTCTACACAAAAATGCTTTAAAGCGTGTAGAATATGCTTCGAGGGCGAATAGCACCGTCGCCGTTTCAGTAGACAGCTCGGACTGATGAGTGTAGTATGCTGAAGAGTTCAGAAGAAAGTGCTCATGAGTCCAGCATAGAGGAAATTTATTAAGACCCTCTTCATTCTTCCAGAAGACGGGCTTGTTCTTTTTAATTGAAATTCGGGTAAAGAAGGACTTAAAAGACTTCCCGTCAACCTTAGCCGAATTAGTATAAGATTCAAAGTTCACAAAGAAACATAGAGTCCGGAGTGTGACTAGACCTATACCACCTTGCTTGTTAGCCCTCCGAACTACCTGAGTGTAGTAGAACAGCATCGCCACGGTGGGTGTGAAATTGAAGTAATCACCCAATACTTCCAGAGAACGAATCAATCCCCAACCGTTGGGATGAAGTTGAGAGGGTGCGCAATTTAAGAACCTTAATACACTCATCTAAAACTTGGATAGGGGGAAACGAACTCCGAGATAATAAAATACAAAATCGTGCATGTATACAGAACGCTCATCTGGAACAACATGGAAAATCCATTCTGTAGGGAGCGGTGCGAACACCCTGAACCATTTTTTCATTTTCTCCTCTATGTGAACTGTGAACCTTGGCTGAATCTGAGATCCATCCTCGTTCGCGTGATGAGAAGCCAAATTTCTAAACTCATCAGCTACCCAGTAGAAGGGCCATTTGGCCTGAAGTTCTTCCCAGTTTAGCCGAGAGGCAACAACGCTGTACAGACCTTCTGTTATTTTCAGAACAGTTTGATCTCCAGAGGTTCCTTCTCCAGTCATCGTTTGAGTCGCGTGGACAAAAATTTTTACTCTACGATAAAAAGTCACATTGTCAGAATGGTAACAATCATTACTCATCTCACTTTTCGAAGAGCGACTACAATCAGAGGACGACTCTGACAAGGGAAAAGTCACTTTCCACCGTGAGTAAGATCCCCTTTCTCAGCGACATGACTCAGCCCTCGAAAGAATCACAGGGATTCTTCCCCCATGATAATTAGGGTTGCGAGGAGCTAATCTCCCCCTCTTAAGGTACATTCTTTTCAAGCAAAAATAGCAGAACAAAAGAAGACGAAAATAACAGAGGGAAGAAAGAGGTTACCTAGGGCGATAAGGAAGGTGGAGACAGAGAAAAGCTTCGCAAAACAAGCAGTGAGCGTCCTTACGAAATTTCTGCAGAGTTCTGTTAAGGAATTAGAAGTAAACGGTTCCCAGAATCTAATAAGTGCCTCTTTTATAAGAATCGAAGAGGTTCAATTACCAACTCTCAGGGTTGTGTCGTCCACGACTAAACACGTCGATTTACAAGTCAAACGACACAGTCGTTTTAAATTCGTGGGCGCCAAAACAATGTCAATTTGCTAAAAGGCCTCTCCATTGGGCCCAGAAGTTTTAAAGATTGTAAGCCCATTAAGGCCTAAGCGACGGTTACTGAGATATACACCTCAGATGCAATAATTACTCGCGCACGTGACTAAAGGCATTTAATGCCTAATCATGCGACGCAATTTATGCTTTACAGCCGTTACTCGAATTTCAAGAGTCTTCAGTTTCAAAAAACTTTTGAAATTCTCATACAGCGAATCTTTGTCTGAATCCGTTATAACAACGTTACGACATCGAAGCTTTCATTTAAAGAATGGTTCTTCACGATATAATAATACATGTGTAAGAAAACATTTTCCTAATAAGTATACCGGTATCTAGACCTCTCGCAGGTCGGATAGCTCATGTGAACAACTATATAGTCCCTCACACAAGCTAGGGGACATATGATCCAGTCACAATACCGGTATCCATTCTACAAAACATATTTCAACGTCTTTGACAGTTTGCCAACGTGCAACCGGTGTCATCGGTATACATTCGGACTCTAATTCTGTATCAGGAGCTCTCCCTATAACATACACGTCACCATACAGAAGACAAAGGGCATTGCTACAGGGACTGATCAATAATTCCCCACACTACGAGCCAAAATCTGCTCACGGGAATGATCAACTTGTCCCCTAATTCCAGCGCACACTCCCTATGCTCAATATAAAATAGTCACTTGACCCAATCATACAGGCAAGTGCGCAATAAAATAATAATTTATAATATTATTGGAGGTTAGTGGTTCCCTACTAACGAATCCTCGAATATCTAGCCAATCAGGTATATGAACTCTCTTCATCAATGGAGAGGGGGATCTTCGACTATTTTTCAACTTACAATTACTCTCTGAATACATTCCTCACTTGGAATATTATCACTGACTTGAGCGTCGGAGAATCTTCATAGGTGACACCACCTTTCGCCCACTTCAACGCGTGAGGACGGTGTGAAGGACCTCCAGGACGCCTAATCCGCCCTCTTTATACAGAGACATCAGATATATAGACCGGATACTCACATAACCGGTCCTCAGAGACGTAATCCTTTCACTATTTGTGACTACCCCGACACCGGATCTTTTGACCCCGGTTCAGGACAGATCAACAACAATAATCAAGCCAAAAGCAATATGTAAATACAAGAGAGTAGGGAAGAGAAGCTTGCAAACCAATTTAACGAGTTCCACTAACCCGGTGTACGTCTCGCCTTTAAGCCACCCACTTGAAGGATTTCCACTATTGAAGTTTAAAGATACAAGCTATGAGAAATTGCAGCTTCCTAGTGTCCCACACTCAAGAACTTAATCCTCACTAGCACAAGGACAACCCACCCAATCTTTCAAACTCTCAATACCCAAAGGTTGAACCCCAACCTTTATGACCACTCAACCTAGAGTGAATAACCTTGGTGTTTTGGTGTTTGGTTTTACAATCAATAAACCCTCTCAATAGAGTAGATAAACAAATGAAAGCTCTCACAATTTCTAAACTCTCACAAGAGAGGATTTATAAATATAAGCTCTAAGTTTTAGAAAATGAAACTACACAAAGAAATAGAACTAACAAGACTCAAGATTTGATTTCCCTTTGATGGATTTGGATGCTAGAAGTAGCTTGAATGAGTCTTGCATTTATAGGCCTTGGAGAGGTGCCCTAAAGTCTTTAGAGTCGTTACACAGTATGGGCATTAGAGTAACAATGGAGAAGTGAGCTGGTTTCCCACTTCAAAATGCTTTCCCCAAATTCTGGCACTAGTGTAATCAATTAGGCCTCGAGTTGTAATTGATTACACTTTGAATTCTTCAGTGTAATTGACCTGGTAATCGATTAGCCTTTACTATGTAATCGATTAGATAAGAGACAGAACCTTGCTAATCATTTGTTCTTGACCTTGTAATTGATTGTGAATGACACTTGATGCATTTAATTGTGTTACACAGCATGGTAATTGATTATGACTCATGTGCAATTGATTACTGGACAAATGGAAACTCTGTAGTTGATTAGTTCTTTAACTGTAATCGATTAGTGGCTTTACAGAACATTGGTAATCGATTATGTCATCCTTGTAATCGATTAGAAGATGCACCTGATGCTTTTAATTCATTTTCTCAGCTTGGTAATCGATTAGCCTCCTTGGTGAAATCGATTAGGTGACAAATAGAAGCTTCCATAATCGATTAATGTTGATGAGGTAATCGATTAGGTGTTTGACAGAACCTTAGTAATCGATTGTATAAGGTCCTGTAATCGATTAGGCTTCGTGTTTTTACAGGTCTGATGCTATCTTTTCTGTTTTTCTCTTTGTATATGTTCTTTTTATGAATACTTGAACTCTTTGCCATGATTCTTCAATTGCTTTTTGACCTCTTTGTCATTATCAAAACTATACAACCTGAAACACATATTTAAACATAATTGTGTGTGTGTAATGCCTAGGTATTAAATTGTGATATATAATGATGTGAAATGGTAGTCTGTTATGCATGAGTAAATATATGGCATGGAGCCATTGCATGATTGTATTAAATTGGCATGTACTGTGGTGGGTGAATGATATGCTTGATGAGTGTAATTAAGTATTGATTGATTAGTTAATGTTATGATGATTTGTGGCATAATATGCATATAGTGGGAATAGGAGATTTAAGTAGAGATAAGGAAATGAATAGGTAATTTGGTGATCCAGCGGGTTTTGGGACCCTTGAAAGGAACCAGTAGGGTCCCTAGGTCATTTAGGAACTGCACATGTAGGCCTTGGACCATTTAGGGTCCATTTAGGTAGTTTGGTGCAAAGGTTTTGCACATAATTAAGTTAAAATGCATTTTATGCATAACTCACGCATATGATGGAATTTCGGTGATTGGACAACACCAACAGTTTTGAAATGGGGAAAACATGTGGCCTGCGAAGTTTCATGGTAATCAGACCTAAAACGGGCCAATTGGGTAGGTCGGAAGTTGGTCGTATGACCTAATTGCATAACAACACCTGATGTTGTTTCTGGTATGCTGATGCTAGCATCAGCTTGGCATGTAGCGCCAGGGCTACGTGGAGAGCCGCACGCGTAGCTTGGGCCTGACACATAGCATTAGGCCTCTTTTTTCAGATTTTGGGATTATGCATTTCAAATGACATTTTTGGGTTCTCTAACACCATATAAATTTTATTTTAGATAATTTTACAAACAAAATAACTATGTTTCTAATCATTGAGTTATTTAATTATTTATTTTGCAAAAATTTATTATAAATTTTAAAGTAAATGTTTAAAAATAATGTAAAATAAACTAAGGACGTCACAACAGCTGTGTTAATATGTATAATCACAAAAAGACCTATTATATTGGATATGTGATGGTTTAATTCATGAAGTATAAATTATAAAGTATGTGTTTATAATATATTGTTTGTTTATTACCATATTTAACATATATAATATCCAAAAAAAATCATCAAACCAATGCTATTAAACTTCCTTCGGAATCCATATATTTGTGTTTAAAAATAAAGATTCATTCATAATAACTTAAAGTTCTAGACAACATAATGAAGAACCACAAAATATCAACTTTCCTAAACATAAGAAGCTACATTTGAAAAGGAAAAAGATAAACTACATTGAAAAATAACTTCATATCCAAAATAGGTGTGTTCCCACAATATTTTAGAGTCTACAACAACTACCCCAAACAAGTTATCATTAAATACACTTGCAACTGTATAGTCCTCTCCATTTTCTTCATTTCTCTCTTAAACCCAAACTTAACAATTCTAGGTTCAGCTTCCATAGTGTAGGTTGTCCTCTTCATTTCTTTCTTCATACCCATGTGGATCTTTTTTAATTCATCTTTGAATTAGCTCTCTCAAGTTTAGCTTTTTTAATCTTTTCATCAATCATTAACTTTAAGTGTCTAACCTCTATTTAACTTCACCAACCAATATTTCAAGCATTTCCCTCCATTCTCGCTCCTCATTCATATCCTTAGTGTGATAACCTCAGCCTTAATACTTCCTTGTCCTATGACCACCACCAACACTTGTAGAAGTGGGCTCAAGCTTCAAACCTTGTGAATGGTTGTTGGGGCTCAAAATTTAGGATAGTATGAAGACGACAGATAATATGAAGAAAGGTAAAATTAGCGTTCAAAAATTTTAGGATAAAAATAATTAAAAATATCCCTTATCCTAGTCAACAAAATAAGTCTGTTTAACTACCTACTTGAAACTCTGTCTGGAATAAGGCGTATAACAAAAATGGTCACGTAGGCAAAACTTAATGAAAATTTAAATAAATTGACGACAAAGACCTATTTCACAGATGAAAGTGAAAGGTGAGGAAAGGAACCATGCACAGATTTTTAATGTTTGAGAGTTTTGTTAACTTGATCGTGTAAAGTGAGAGACTAAGTAATGTGTTTATGTTTTTTAGTATGATTATCTTTACAGAATATAAAATTTTGGAGACCCTTAATTTCACCTAAAAATAAATTATTGAAGATGTTTAGTTTCCAAGATAAACATATACACATTTTTGTTCATTTATCAGTGTCTTATTTTGTCATTTATTAAAGACACAAATTACTACCTCTAGTTTCAAATATAAGCAAATTTTAGTGGAATTTTTTTAGTCCCTTAATATAAGTAAAATTAGACTTTCCTAATGTCATTAAATGCTTGTTTTCCAAATATGTCCTCATTATATATTTCCAAGGCCACTAATTCTTCTTGTAATAAATGATACTATGGGTATTTTAGAAAATTAAATCAAATATGTGGTAACATTAATGCAAATAACTACCTCCAACTACTACTCTTAATATGTGTGAAATTAGGTATATTTGCTTATATTTAGAATTGATGGTAGTATTACAAACATGTAATTTGAAAAATGAACAGATATGAGTTACATTTTCTTTTTATTTTGGTGTACTTATTCTTTTCAAGTTTCATTGCATTTGTTTATTATTTTATAGAAGATTTTTATTATTATTATTATAAGGGTAAATTACAAGGACACCCTTATGGTTTGCCTTTATTATACTTAACTCCAAACTATTAGCAATTACATTTCACCTCAAAGTTATTTATACCTTACAATCCACCTCATTGAAGTGACAGAGGGAAATAGAATATTTTGTTAGATATTCCTTATCTTAACCCGGGTTATAATGTTTAACTCCCATTTTAAATGTTACTTGAGTTTTAATGCTTTAAGAAAATCCACATTGTTAAATTGAGCCTTACTTTCTTTCTTCACCACTACCTATACTTCTCTTCCCATCTAGATCCTATATTTCTCTTCATCTTACACGTTTTCTCTAACCATGACCAAGGTGGGGTGATGAGTTTGCTTTAATTAATGATACTGGCATAGGAGTAAGATTAAGTATAGGGTCGTAATATAACACATCACATTGGCCAATAAAACAAGACATATGATCGTGGTCATTTAATTTATAAGGACCAGCCAATTTCAAAAGACAAGACAAAGATATCTTCATTATTTATTTATAGCTAGTAAGCAAATGTATAACAACTTTTTATATTAAGGTTGGCACATTCAAGCAAGAGCCAAGACCGTTGAGTATTACCATAAGTATATATTCTACATTTTTTATGCCAATTATATTTTAATATTTTTTGGTTGTTTAATTCAAATTCTTGTCACTGCATGATTCAAAGAGTTCCTAATTTTGACTATTATCTTCTTCTTCTTTAATTATCTTGGAAGACATTAATTATTAGGGATATTTGATTTTAAAGATAAATAAGTATAATTTAAATTTTTCTTTTTTTGTCATTTATCAATGTTCTATTTCAACAATATGAAAATTTGTGTGTAGTATATAATTTATTAGGAATATCTAATTTTAAATGGAGAAATTCTTGAGTAAACCCCCTACCTACATGGCATGCCACATAGGCTTTTTTCTATAAATTAGATTTCATAATTTTTTAAAAAACTAAGATTTCTTTTTCTCCCATTAATCCCTATACCCGGTTCCCCTCACGTGTCAAAACCTCCTCTGTAGTAACCTCTGTCGTCCTTAGTTCTCTTCTTCTCCTTGTCGTTCCTATCCTTGGAATTTCATCCCAAAACAAATTCGCATATCCTACCACTATAGGAACCCACCTCCGCATGAGCCAGAACCACAACCATCGCGTCGTCACACCTCTATGGTAGTGATGTATAGCCATCACGAGTCCTCTACGTGGATTGTACACCTCAAAACCCCATCAACAACCACCCCTTTTCCTCACGCAACTCCAGCACCGTGACCCACTTCGCTACACAGCCATCATCTCTGAAATCTGTAAGTGGCTAAATGGTTACTTATTTAATCATATCTTCAGATTTTCAAATCACAATCCCTATTTCCCTAATTCATCTTATCTTATTGTTTTCAGTTTTCCTGAATGACATTGTATGCAGTTAATGTTGGTGTACCTTAAAGTTATTGTTGAAACCCAGTCTGGTTTGAAAAAGAAATTTGGTAATAACCATTGACCAAACCCCAAGTTGCGTTAATATAACCAGACCCCAAGATTTGTTAATAATACACATTAAGACATTTAAATCAAATGAAGTATGCCCATGTATAATCTAACCAATTTAAATTAAATATTTCAAAAAACAAATTCTAAGTACACAGGTTACAAAAGAAAAGAGGAGTCCATCAAAACAAAAGTTTGATTCTAGACTTTGCTCAAAAAAAGTCTGATTCAAGAACTTTTACACCTTTGGACCAACAATCAAATCTTAAACTTTTGAAGCAACAAGATCATGCAATAAGAAGGTTACTTCAAGTACTCATCATACAACATTTTGAATTCCTCTTTAATAATGCTTTAATCCAAGCTCCTATCAAGGATAACTGTGTTTATCATCAAAGAAGATAAAAGACAAAACATTGAAGCAACCAAAGCTCACTTGTAAAGAAACCAAGGTAGTTACCCTATGCATTTCAGAAAAGCTGATTAGAAACAGCTCTTGTGTTAGGAAGTTATAGAAGATCAACAGCAATAGGCTCTACATGTTTATTAGAAGAAGAAAGCCAACAAATATACTTTATGCTTTAAAGATCTCAAGGAACTCCTGTTTTATGCAAGCTTTAAAGTTCCTTGATACCAGACCTTTTGGCATCTCATCATCCTCTCAAAGTCTGGTGCTTATGAACAAGCCAAACTCCTTTAAAGGATTTCTAATGGCTATATCTCCTCACCAGCTTGTCAAATGGTCATCTTGAGTGGCCTATATATATATGAAGAGATTCAAATTTAAAAAAAAACAAGAATATAAGAGAGAACCTCTATGTTCTTTAAGAAAAACTATCACAATCTTTTCTTAGTTTTCTTAGACAAAGGCCTACTTTGTTGTTCTGCCTCTAGCAGACCTTAGTCCTCTTTGTCTATCTTACTTAGCATATCAATTCATTCTTTGTATCTTTTTATACACTAAGTTCTTAGAAACATCTTACATAATATATCTTTGTAAACTTATGTTTGTGTAAAAGTCTGGTGTGTTGCGAACCTTTAGTTTATGTAGGGAACAGTTTGTGGCTTCAAAAGGCTTTTAAAAGAATACTTGGGTTTAAGTTAGGAGTGACTTGTTGAAAGAATACTTGGGTTTAAGCCAAGAGTGGTTGAAGTTAAGAATACTTGTGGCACAAGTCTGGTACTGTTATTGTAAAGGAGATTTTATAATAGTGGAAATCCTTCAAGTTGGAAGGGACTAGACGTAGCTTCTATGTTGAAAGTGAACCAGTATAAATTCCTTGTGTTTCATTCTTCTATTTCCTTTCTCTTTAAAAGTTTATTTTACGAGTCTGATTGCCTGTGTTCTAAAAGTTCAAATTCCACAAAAAAAGTCTAAGACCTATTCAACCCTCCTTCAAAGTCTGACTCTGAACCATTAGTTATATTTTCACATTATTTCTCTCTGTCGAACTTATGTGCATTATCTATTTGACGAAATTCTTGAACCAGGGCTAGTGTTTATTACTTTAACTTTTTCTTGTGTTAAAAGTTTGTTGATGATCTATTTTTGTATGCTTCTAGAACTCTATAAATAAATATTTTCACATAAGATTCCAATAACCAAGCATTGAGAATCATCAATTGATTGCTAAATCACTCTTGAGCTCATACTTCCATTCTTTGAGTTTTTCTATAAGCTTTAACTTGTTTGTTTAGTTCTAATCAAATATGCTAATTTATAGTATGTCCAATTCATATATCAAAAGGCATATAATTAAAGGTGGGGGGTGTTAAAGTTCATTAATTCCTCGACAAGAACAATATAATACACCTATAATATATATAATACCAAAATAGAAAATTCGTATAAGTACCAATCACCTATTATGTCATTGGATTCTTTTGAAGGTGTTTTCTTATGAACAAATGTGAGACAAGTTCAACAACCAACTATACATGGTTGATATTAGAGAATCATCTAAAGGGATAACAAATTGAGGTGTTTAATCTTAAACTAGCCTAGAAGAAACTACAAATTACTGTTTATTATAGTAGAAATAGAATAACACACAAACCTATATTGCAACTAGATTAACTTCACCATTCTCAAATGCTAACATGTCTCTAAAACAACAAAGTTTAAAGATAAAATGTACTCTTAAGGAAGAAAATTAATTAAGACTTGTAAACAAAAGTCTCAGTGTTGGTGCTTATTCCAACTAACATATAAAAATAACATGTATGAGGCCTTTTCATCTAAGGATGCCTATGAGGCTTAGGTGCAAATCATGGCTTTCCTAGTGCACTCAAGGTGAAAGGGGGATGAAATATTTTATTTCATTTCCCCCACCTGCAACCAATTCAGAAACTTAAATAAGTATAGATTATACTATATTTATGCACCTTCTAAAGCATGCATCAAACAAATTGAAAAACTTAAATAAGTATATGACTTTACAGAAATAGCGAACAACGCAAAAAACTTAAGTTTATTTTCCCAATATGATGTGCATGAGATTTTAATAAAAAGAAAGCTTCTTACAAAGCTTAAGTTTATTTACCCCCGTGAAATAGACCAATAAATAAGATTATTTGTTTTGTATAGTTATAATTTCCCATAACAATAAAAAATAAAAAGTTCACAAATAAGCATGATGCAAACATACAAGTTGCATCTTTTGGTATGATAATGATGATGTTAAGCATTCTAAGTACAAATATCTTTATTGGCTAAAATTGCCAACTAATTTGGGGTACATTTTTTTCATTAAATTCCCATTCATATAGCAACATGGGTAACACAACACTAGCCACAATAATAAAACTTTGTTATATATCTTGCATAAAATAAATACAACAAGGAATATCATATTTTCAACTATTTAAGTGCTTGAAACTACATTTGTATTCTAAGTCATGGTTTTTAATGAAATGCTAGGTACTATAAGAAGAACTCACAAAGTGCCTATTACTCGATCTGTATTTGCTTGGTGTTGGCCTCTTTTTAATGCTCTTGCCAATCCAAAATCGGATATTTTGGATTCATCTCATCATCTAATAGAACATTGGCAGCTTTAAGGTCTCTATGAATTACTGAGTCATGAGTCCTCATGAAGGTATAAAAGACCCCGTGCTATTCCATTGTGAATGGTTAACCTTAATTTGTAATCAAGTTACTTTTTCTTTTCATTATCTGGGGACATATATAAAAATAATGGATCTCAAGAAAAATGCAGTCTGTGATGCAAAAAAATATACTAGTTGAAGTATTTATCCACTTTATTTTAGATAAGCTTGTTTACCTAAAAACATCTTATGACTTGATTGTTGATTGCATAAGACGACTTCAATTTAGTTTCACATTATGAACAACTAACATAGGGCCCATACTTATTTTGGGTATTATGATCTGGATTTGTTGGTATCAACATCATACATACAACATAACTAGTGTGACCATACCAACTAACATGTAATGATATCCATAATAAAATTCTATCTTATTCCCAACTACTTTAAAGCCTATAGACATATCTCCAAAGACACGAATAATTTAGAATTAGAACCCAAAAAAATTGTAGCAAAAACAAAAAGCCACCATGAATTCATTTAAGTTATCTAAAATTAAGGCTTGCATTTGGCATATACTCATACCCAAGTATCTTTTCATTTTCCTCCAAGCATCATACCTAAATTCTTACAAGGTTCCAATGTGGTAGTTTAGCTATAAACTTTACTTCATTCTTGAAGTCCTCTAAGCCTTGACTTGAAGCTTTTGAAAGCCTTTTGTAGTAAGTTATTTTCCATCTGGTAGAATTCCCTGATAATGGATTGAAATAAATAAAAACATATGGAAGGATGGTAAAAGTAAAGAATCTATATCCAAAATTCCAAACAATTACCTTGTAAAGCCAAATCCATTTTTTCCTAATTTAAATGCTTTTGAAAAGGTGTTAGTACTCTCTAGAACTGTGATTAATAGGATTGTAGGTTTGTCTGAATTCAGTGTTTCCTCTTATTGAACATTATGATGTGGAGATACATGAACTTGAAATTATGTGCATATGCATATCAACATCATGTATGCTTTGCTAAACACATCAATAAATATCATAATCTATTCATTTCATAATGTACATATCATGTATTCACCCATCAATTCATAGCAAAGCAAGCATATACACATATATTCCAACGCCACAACGGGCCCACATCATCAACATCGACCATTCAAGTCTTTTCTCAAAGCCACCACAGGCTAACATCATTATTATCAATCATAAACAAATATGCCCTTCATTACATTGGGCCATAACATACATATCGTCATATTCGATATCATTTCGTATATTCATATCATTCATCACTTTTATGTGGTCTACTTTTTAGTATTGATGTAGGGATGTCATGGGAAGAGAACATTTTTAAAGTAAAGCTTTTGTGAAGTTAAAATAGTGGTAATGGAATGCCTTGGTCGGCAGCATTTGTGAACTATTTCATTATGAATAAATGTATATAAGGTTGTTGATAACTACTGTTATTGATGGATGTAATATGGATAATGTATAAGTGTTGATAATGTAAGACTCTATGGATGAATCAAATATGGTCAATTATAAATTATGGGAATGTATATGAGTTGATGATATATAACTTAGAGGATTGAATTGATCATGGTCAATTATAAAATGTAAATGTTGGAGATGTATGTTGCATGACTATATGGGTGGATATGTACAGATATATTTAAGGCATTGTATGTTTATGATATATGTGTAAGCTTAGATGTGGCCTAATAGGCTTATGTTGTTTATTTGCATGCCTTGTCGAGCCTTTTTCCATATCTTCATATATGGGACTAGGCGTATGCCCGATATACACATTCTTCTTCCGTTGTAAACTCTGTTATTTGGTATACCGTTATGGGCAAACCATTTAACGATCCAGTTATTGATTGTAAAGTCTCACCTTTGGTTTTCTGTGGTTCGAGTCTTGATGTGGTCGTAGCAGTGTTTTGGAATTATTTCAAACGTGAAAAATTTATTCATTTTTTTATTGTTTAAATTATTTAGATTACATCAGGATTCGAGTCCAGAAAATCGGGGTGTTACAAATGACATGAGGTTTTACCTTATCTACAAAAACAAGTTTCTCATTTCATGTTTGAACTAAAAAGGCCATATTTGAGTATAAGAACTACTTGTAAGCACTTTCAAACAAGTTATAGAATGTATTGTATTATTGATAAGAACTAACTTTCCTAACTTTATTCCTACACAAGAAGTAGTAGACACTCAAACACAACAAAGCTCTTGAACCTGGCACACTAAAGCCAAGGATCAAGTTTTTTGAGCTACTATTAATAGTTTTTATGAATATATATATGGTACATGTATATTTGATTCTCGTTATGAAATTTTGTGTTTGTGGTACAGATATATATAGTAAATATTAATTACATAGATATACATTATTTTAGTGTGACAACTCATGTGATACATAGTTTATTAATTTTGAAATAATAAATATTTTTTAATTAAATTAATAATACTTTTAATTTTAAATTAAAAACTAAAAAATAAGAAAACTAATAAATCATAATCAAAAAGAGAAAATAAATAAATTCTTAAACAATTCATAATGAAAGACTGGTTAATTAGAGAAGACACTTAACTATAATAAGCAATGAATTATTTGAGAAGATAATCAATTAAATCAACTAATTAAAAGTTATTTGACAAGTTATTTTTGAGGCCACCCGCATAGCTTACAGGTTTCATTTTGTTATTTTACCCTAGTTACTCTTTCTATTGTTTAACCGAAAGTAATAATCAGTAATTCAAGTTTATTCTTTGTCAAATTGATTTTTCCTTTAGTTTATGGATTTAGTTGATTATCAAGGCCTTTTTATTTTTATGGAAAAGAATAATCGTCTGATATTTTTTTAGAATCCTTGAAATAAATTCTCTAACATTATTTGAAAGTGTAATTTGAATGACTTTCCCTTGGATAAAAGAAATTCAAATTTTCTCCTTATGGTCTATTCCCAATTTAATTTATGTATCGAGTCCCATTTGTTGTTTCTCATTTGATATGATATTTGCATAATAATTGCCAGCCTTAGCCTAGACTGCCTAATTATATTCAAATAGTTAATAGTGATACAGTGAGATATACTTATGGATTGACTATAATCTATTTAAAACAAGGAAGGTTCCTCTAGTTTAATAGTGAAGGGTTGCCACTGATTTAAATGAGAAGCCAGCCTTCTCACTTGGATAAAAAACCTTACATTACAAGTATAGGTAAATTTGAACTAGGGAATTTGGGTAAGAATAGGAGTTCAACTCAACAAATTTTTCAATGGAAAGATAAAGTACATATTTTTAATGGTGATGTTACTTGCACATAACACATTCTTAGCATTTGTAAGTCAGGCTCCACTGCACCTGTTTTAATGATCCAAATTAAGCACTTAGTTCACATAGTGTTAGGGAATCCCTCTTGTATACACGGCGGGAAAAACAAGGATTCCCAAAGGATTTGCAAAGCGTCGTGTTTTAAAGTATAAGACAAATATAAAAAAATTGCGCTTTAGGATTACTTATTGTAGAAAAATCGAAGCAGTCCTAGCCTCGCCCTTTACCAGTCCACACAAGCACTCCTATTAAAAACACTACACCTTCCAAATACTAGTTTGACGATGTATAGCTCTAGCAACTTTTGCGTATTTGTGTCTCCTTTTTTTTAAACCGCCTATGAGCATCTTATGCTCTATTTATAGGCTTAGAGGTTTGACCTAATTTTTTCTCTCTAAAGAGTGGGTTCCTTACTTATTCTAAATGAGTTAGGCCTAATAGCTTTATTTTAGTCTAACTAAAATAAAATAACAAAACATTTTCTGATGGGCTTACTCTTTGTGTGTGACCCTATAGGAAAAATACTCAGTCATATTAATAATAAATTATATTAATAATAAATTATTTTAATATTAATATAAAATAAGAGCGACATCTAGAAAAACATCATTATGTCCGAATATTATTTAATATCAACATAACCTATAAGTGATAATTATTTTATATGTTTGTTCCTTTTGTCACGATATTCTAATTGGGCCCAAGGCATGGTCACGTCATCCTTGTACGACCCAATTTATTTTACTTGATACCGGAGTAGACTTTATCCAAATAAATATCTAATATTTATTCTTTCTAGCATGGCCATGCATTTCCTTAGTTTCACTCTATCAAGTGGCCTATAGATATCACTCCTGTCACATAGGAGAGACAAATCTCATCTACATCACTCATATCCCTCTGCATAATTTGTTCATTGCCTAATAACAACCTTTATAGTCCTCTTGTTACAGAAGACGTTTGATTGTATTAAAATAACAAACTCCTCATGTAGGAATCGTAGTGACTTCAAGTCGAAGGACTACATATACCATTATTATATTAAGAATCATTTATGACATTCATGTAACGATCCATGCAACATTCTCATGGTGGGTCTGTCCAGTACATCATTATTCCTAATGTGTACCCATGTGAAGATTTGATATCATTTATATCTATGATCTGTGAGATCAGATCATCAATACACGCACACACCAGTCTCAATGTATTTACATGTCCCCACATAAATACTTGACTAGGGACATTTTAGGAATAACTTTCATATGACCTATTACTCGAAGGATAAATACGTTTCAAAATAATTTTAAACTGAAATACTTATTTTATAGATAAGCAGAAAAATGATACAAATAGAAAAAACATAAAAGCTTATAGTGCATACACCAACTCATAGTACATTAATTTTTTCCATTAATGTCTGAATTGACTAGTAAATTTCATTTAGGTTGGTAGTATATCTAAATCTAATAGATTGAGTTTGAAGCATATCTATTCAAATTCAAGTATATTTTATTATAGTGTGTTAAGATGTCCCATATTGGTTAAAAATATGATTTTTATACTCCTTATAAGACTTGTGGTAACCTTCAACTCAGGCTAACTGTTAAGGTAAGTTAGACCTACCAATGTGCACCTCTCAAAGGAAGTACAATTTTTTTAGAGTCTATATAGAGACTTCTATTAACACTAATCCCTAGAAAAATTACATATCAGCAAGATGTTAGGTACCTGATGTATGAAATTCATTTTTTAAACTTCCTCTACTTTGGATTATTTTTTAGAGAAAGAATAGCACAAGGTATAGCGATAAATGATGAAGAGCTTTTAAGAAGTCAACATCATGTGTATTTTAATTCTTCTAGTAATAGTAGTTATAACTATTTTACTATTACTGTAGAAATATTTTTCTTGTATGGAGCTTTAGTTACTATATTTTACAATTTTATAATGCCATGTCATCCTTGATAATGATATTTTTCTAACCATTTGAATCAAACACTTGAATTTTCACTGATCTATTGAGATTTTGCAATCAACCTATGTTATCTTTTTGGCTGATCATTCTAAAGTTTTATGATGCTATGGAACACATAGCATATTCATTCCATTAAATAGGTAATTTTGTTTGATTCCATTATTCTTTTACTTATAGCTCATCTAATGAACTCTTGCATAGGCTGAAAAGTTAAGGAAATCTCTTTGGGCAAAGAATGTCTGAGCTAAATTATACGTTGGTATACGTTACTGGAATCCATTCACTAAAGAAGCTATTGAGTAGGTATTTTATCATTTCATTATGTGAACTTCAGTAGTATTTGATTAAGATTATGCCATCAATAACTTCTTTTCCCTGTCCTATAATTTGAGTTAAAAAATGTAACTATGTGCTTCATATTCTTGAAGAAAGCTTGCAATTTTTTTAAAACTTGAAGCAATTGTCTTTGATCTGCACTATTGGATAGCTTAGATGCAGTCGTCTTTGACCTTATGAAGATACTTCTTGGTGAAAACAACTTATATCTGAGTTATATATTTCTCAAGATTGTTAATGGTTAGCTTCAATTTTTCTATTGTTCTTTATATTGTACTCTATTGTTCTTTAGCTGTTATATATATATAAATAATTGTGCCAATTTAAAGGTATAAAATTTGTACTTGTTAGGACTGTTGAAGATTGATGTGTTTTAGATTCAAAGTTATTCAGTATAACAGTTTAACAACTATATTTATCATTTATCTTTTTGTGATTCCTTGCAAACCTAATTGTAATTAATTTATCCATTAAAATATATTGTGTAGATTAAGAGAGATAGAATTACAAAGCTTATAGCTCTTCCACTTTATCCTTAATTTTCAACATCAACCAGCGGCTCAAGCCTATGTCTACTGGAGAGAATATTTCGGTGATTACTAAATACTTGTTATCACATTTATTATACTATAAATTATCTAATGTTCTGTTATGTTTTGAATTGTTATTGATTCTTTAGAAAGGATGAATATCTAATCAACATGCAACACACAGTAATACCTTCATGGTATCAATGTGAAGGATACATAAAAGTCGTGGCAAATTTAATTGAAAATGAGCTAAAGTGTTTTGACTGCCCTGAGGAGGTACAACACCTTTTTTAGTGAAGAAAAAGCATAGTTCATTTATTGACATTTTCCTATTATCATTGTCAAATTTTATAATTGAAGTCTTGACAGCATGGTAAGTAACAGATTAATAACAGTAGAAGTAACTTACTACACTTGATTTCATTAACCTTAGGTATTTGGGAGATAATTAAATGCCATTATACTACTTTTTATTTATTTATTTATTTTAAATTGCTTTGTCAATAATTCTAGTTATTACCTGTTATCTATCTATGTTTGACATTGTAGAGAAGTTCTAAAATTGAGTTACTCATGTCTTTGTATGTGTTTGCTTTTGAGTTCTAATAATTCATGCGCATTACAGGTCATGATATTTTTTAATGCCCATGAGGTTCCTGTTGTTTATGTGGAGAAAGCTTATGATTCATACAAGATTAAGATAGAGGAATGTGTGGATTTGATCATGGAAGAACTTGAGACAAGAAAGCTAACTAATTCTTTCACTCTTGCTTATCAAGTAACTTCCTTTGGCTTTTTTCTATGATTGATTCTCCAGGATTTCTAATTTCTATAACTTACTCCTTTTAGATTTTGCATTGAAATGCTATTATATAGTCTTGACTGGTTAAAACCCTACATAGATGAGACAATAGTTAAACTTAGGAAAAAAGAAGTGAAAAGTCTATTGGTTGTTATAATTAGGTAAAGATGCTAGTTTTAATTTACTCTTGTATAGATCTCTATGATTTTTGACTCTTTTCTATATCTCTATCCTTCCCCTCTTCATCATACATGAACATTGTTAACTTGTGCTAAATTCACAGCTTTGTCAGTAAGCATATTGAAATGCTAGAAGAAATTGATGTTGAATACAAAGAATTGGCTTTAGAATCTAATATAGAAAAGTGGGGCCGTTTCCTACTTTAGGATGTGAACCCATCTTCATTTTTGATTTGGCAGATGCTGTCAATGAGAGTTTCTCATATGTTGGTGCCATGGCAATTTCAAACCTTGAAGCTCGACAAGTACTCTCTTGAACTTCCTTATAACTTTATATTTTCATATTCTAGCTAAAAATATTGCATTCATTATTATTTATTGTTACATACATTTCCTATTTAGACATTTGCATGCATCTTTGTGATATAATTGAAAGCTTGGGCTCTTTTTACAGTCTTTGGTTCCTCTAGCCAGTGTAGAAGAGTTATTGGCAGTATATGACTCGCAACGCAAGGAGTTGTCACCACCAGTTATGGTGTGGGAATGATGTTGGACAAAAAGTGTTAAAACTTGAAATAGAAGAGTAGCTACGTTGTTTATGCTACTTCTTTTGGTTTTAGAAGTTAGTACTGGTAAGGATTTTCTACACTTGAGGGAAATATGGCCCTCCCTTGGGTAGACAAATTGTAATTCTATGCCCCCTAAGATAGGTTTTAATATATATACGCACACATACACTATGTGCTTACTTCCTATTTTTTCATTCATGGCTAAATATATTTACTTGGAGCTTTTGATTGTTTTGTATTTGCAGACATTCATAGAACAAGAATCATTCTATAACACTGAGATTGAAAACATTCAAAGGCGTTGGGCAAATTATTAATAGAGATTGCTAGATTGTAGTTTTTGTTAGATGTTTTGGATATAGTTTATATTAGGATTAAAGGCATTCAAAGTCCATGTTTAACTTGTATGCATTCATATATATTGATGTTTTGCATATATATATATATAATTCAATATAAATTAATATGAATATTAATGTTTAACCTTAAATATTTCAATTGATTCATATGGATATTTATTTTTATTAAATTGTCTTTTAATCCAAAAAACAAAACAGAAACTTTTAACACTCGTTAAAAGCTGAAACATGTGTTTAATTTGATAAAATTAACAGTGATTATAACAAATACATAGGTGTTAAAAATACTTTTAATGTCGGGTTCTAAAAGAGACAGATGTTACAAATTATATTTAACACTGGATATCCTGAAACATTTGATGTTGAATAATTCACACTAGATATATGACTAACTTGTGTGGAAAATAATATTTTATACCAAATATTTTTAAAAAATGGTATTTATTTTTAAGGATTCTATTAACCAATGTTTTAAAGACCATTGTTTAGGGAATAAAAACTAGACATTTCTTATTATAATGAGTTGATACAAATTAGTGTATATGGAAATTAATGATGTTTTTAAATTTATTTCTTTTCAGTTCATTAATTGATATCCTTAAAACACTTGTTTGCATTATCTAGATGTTTTCTTGAAAAATTATTGTTTAATTACCCTTTTGGTTCTCCAACCTTGTAAGATATGTAATTTTTACCCTCCAACTTTTAGTTGTATAATTTTGACAGCTAATTAATTGATTTGTTGATATTTGGCCCCTAAACTATTTGAGTAGGTCAATTTAGACTTAAAAAATATGACCTATATCAGGTTATAGTTAGTACAAGTTGTAAGTAACATTATTAATTAATTTAAATTAGTTATGTGTAGCTTATAGTTAGGATTGTATAAACTATACTTAAATAAAATATATGTCTAATGTAATAAAATCAATTAGACCAAAAACACAATGACATCTGTCACTATTTATACTAATGCTTATTGTTAAATAATTAATTATACATAACACTTTATTATAGAAAGAAAATAATAATATTCTTTTATTGATCATGACTTAATGCCTCTGATGTTGGAAACAATTAACTATAATTACAAGCTTAGAAGGAAACTTGGCATTATTATATCATATTAGAGCTATAGTTGGTATGATCTTCAACATTTCTAGTTTTATATAAACCATGGAGTTTTCACTTTGCATTGTGTGTCTATGAATTAACATCCAGTAAACAACAAAATGCAATTTGAAAAACATATCATTAATACTAAAAAGACCATTAGAGTTGTCACCATTTATGCTAATACTTATTGTTAAACAATTAATCATACAGAAGATTTGATTATAGAAATAAAACAATAATCTTTTTTTATTCATCATGATTTAGTGCCTCTAATGTTGGAAATAATATGATCTTCATCATATCTAGTTTTTCATAAACCATAAAGTTTTCACTTTGCATTGTGTGTGTGATTTAAGATTCAGTAAAGAGCAAAATGCAGCTTTTATCATTTAGTCCCATAGTATTATCAACTACATGTTTGTACCCAATAAGAAGGGTACAGGCAACAAATATGAACAAACTAGTCATATAATGTATAACAAATAACTAGTCTGTATGAACAAATAAGTAAATGATTTAAGCCAAACTTTCTACAGCCTATTAAATAATATTTGAAGTGAATCTTCCTAAGCCTCTTATAGTGGCAATTAGGCTCAGGAAAATCAAGTAGCAATTCTTTGACTCTCTATACTTTGAGCCTATGTTGTCAAAGTCTGGCAATTATAAGAACTGCCAATCATCCTTATGGGTTTCTTTATCATTAGTAGCATCTTTATCAAGGGACTCATCCTTTTGGAATCCAGCTTTTATATAGGCAGCCACATCAGCAACTACTTGAAGTCATGAACATTGCCTATTTACAGTCTATAAAGACACAGTCTCTAGTTGAATATTGAAAGAGATCCATCATATATCGGAACTAAGAAGTAAAATAAATAATAACTTTAAGCATAATCATATGAAGTCACCTCATCTTCAACATTTCGTAAAGTTAATCGACAATTTTGTATAAACTATGTAGAATATAATACAACAAATGTACTTAGGAAAACTGCATAAAAGGCTGTCATTCTGTATTCAATTACTCTTTCTGATCCTGGTCCTAATATTGTGCCTACTATTATGTCTCTAACTTCACTTGGGTCCATATTGGTTTTCTCTATTACAGCCTATATGAGAAATCATAGGTTAGCAAGTAGAGAAAAAAGAAATGAAAAGGTGAAAACCAAAAAATAAATCATTGGTCAAGAAAAGTAGCTTAAGATAATTCTCAACTAAACCATTTCAAGGTTGACATGTTCAAATCATGTTTAAATTGTTCACTAAACCATTGTTTTTAACTTATATCTGAGAAAATCCTCATGTTACTCTTTGACATTGTATGAGTCATACATTTTGTTCCTAAGATTTTAAAACTTTAAATTAGTTCCTGACATTACAAAAGGTCATTCATTTTATTCCTTTTAGACTTTATTGTCATTTTATACAAAAGTAACTAAATTAAAAGTTGTTTTGTAAAGTTAGAAACAAAATTGAGATTTTTAAAGTTTTAATAACTTAAATGTACTATCTATACAATCCCTAGAACTAAGGTAAGGATTTACTATTTTCCTTTCCAATCATTTTTCTTATTAACTGATTAATTAATCAAAGAATTACCTTCAGAACTAAGGCAAGCAAGTCATCTGCAAGGGTATCCTTGAAGCCCCACGCTTTGCTTTGTAAATGGCAGTACGATATGCACTGATTACTACAGTGAAATCAAACTCAAATGTTCAAATAATGTAATTTACAAAATCTTAAAGAGTAAATAGTTAAATTTGTCCCTGAATGATATAACACCAACAAAAGTAGAATGAAAGTGTAGTTCTTGGGTCAAATTAGTCTTTGAACTTAGGGACTAATTTGACAAGAACAATGCACATTCAGAGAGTAATTTAAGGACTAAATGTATATTCAGAGATCATGGATGTAATTTACATCATTTAGTAAAGGTTATCTTAAATCCTATAACTTAATTTTCAACCTTACATGAAAAAAAAATATTATATGGAGGGATTTAAATTTAGACTTCTTTACATGAAGGAATCAAAGTGAGATATAATTTATTTTCATATAAAACTAAGACCAAAATAAGATAACTGTCAATTTAAAGAATTAAAGTTAAGAGATATAAGATTGGTCTAGTGGAAAAGGACAATTAAGGGATGGAAAGGTTGCGGGTTCAAACTTCAAATCCGCCTACATGGCATGCCATGTAGGTTAGGGCATTAAAACCCTTACATAGTTAAGGGCGCCCAAGTAACACCCTTTAAAATGTCATAATTAGAGGTAGAAAAGAATACGTTAAGAGTATGTGATGTATTACTTGCTAAAACTTTTATATATTAGTGTTCTTTGTGATTTTATTTAGTCACTTAGATTTCAGAGATTGCACAGTCCACGAAACAAAAAACCTACTTGGCATGCCATATAGGTGAGGGCATTAAAACCCTTACTTAGCTGAGGGCACCCAAGTAACGCCCTTTAAAATGTGGGTGGGATAGTATAACTTGCATCTTTTTTCTTCATTTGGTGTTTTTTTCTTTTTCTTTCAATTTTGTTCCAATTTTATATTATTATAATAAGATATAGGTGGATTATTCAAATTATTGATTTTTATTTCTTAATATTTTTATGGGTTGTTAAACAAAATTGTTTGTGACGGCTCTCAGGATTGGACATTCCAATATTTAAAACATAATCTTTTAGAAAATAATTTTTATTACTTGTGGACTATTTTATTTGTATTGCTACCGACATGTTATTTAGGTCATAATTAGAGGTAGAAAAGAATACTTTAAGAGTATGTGATGTATTACCTGCTAAAACTTTTATATATTAGTGTTCTTTGTGATTCTATTTCATACTCACAGATTTTAGAGATCACACAGTCTATGTAAAAAAAAGCCTATGTGGCATGCCATGTAGGTGAGGGCATTAAAACCCTTACTTAGCTGAGGGCACCTAAGTAATGCCCTTTAAAATGTCATAATTAGAGGTAGAAAAGAATACCTTAAGAGTATGTGATGTATTACCTGCTAAAACTTTTATATATTAGTGTTCTTTATGATTCTATTTCGCCACTCATGGATTTTAGAGATCGCACAGTCCACGTAAAAAAAAGCCTACTTGGTATGCCATGTAGGTGAGGGCATTAATACCCTTACTTAGCTGAGGGAACCCAAGTAACGCCCTTTAAAATGTCATAATTAGAGGTAGAAAAGAATACGTTAAGAGTATGTGATGTATTACTTGCTAAAACTTTTATATATTAGTGTTCTTTGTGATTCTATTTAGTCACTCATAAATTTCAAAGATTGCACATCCATGTAACAAAAAACCTACTTGGCATGCCATATAGGTGAGGGCATTAAAACCCTTACTTAGCTGAGGACACCCAAGTAACGCCCTTTAAAATGTGGGTGGGATAGGTATGACTTGCATCTTTTTTCTTTATTTGGTGTTTTTTCTTTTTCTTTCAATTTTGTTCCATTTTTATATTATTATAATAATTTTGTTCCATCTTTTTTCTTTTTCTTTCAATTTTGTTCCAACTTTTGAGTTTTGTAGGATACCTAACTTTTCCATTTGGGCCCTGTTTGTCGCTGAATTTTATAGGCGATATGCTATTGATATTTCAAAGCTATTGGCAAAGTATGTTCACCAAAATTCAGCCATATGAGAAAGTTATGCAAATAAATGTCGTTCGGCCCCTTTTATCCATAACACAAGTTACCAAAGCTATGAAATGCAATCCCCAACCTTAACCCAAGCATGCAAGCAATCTTAGTACATAGTTCTGGACTTATAGAGGCCATCCAGGGAAACCAATTCCCATATATGCCAAATATGACCTGTTCAATTCCATTCAATATTCAAAAATCACATATATGTCTATATCAATGCAATGACTTATCAATAAAATTATGTATACCAAACAATTCAACACCAAACTTAGTTTTTCAAAACCTGCCTATTGCCATTACAAAGCTACTAAATATTAACTCAATTCCCACAATCATCATAATCATCATTCTTGGACATCATTCACAAAATGCAATTTACTCCACATTATTTCCACACATTCTTATTATCACATACTCACTTTGCCAATTTCATCAGCACTCATCCAATCTTATCATCATATAGTTGAAACATCCTTACTTTAAAGAACCATAAAAAGACCCAAATAAAACTTTTTTGATTTAATTCAACCCCAAATTGGTTGTCCAGACCCATCCGGAGGTATCTAAACCTCACGGAACGCATTATGACCCTATCATTTACTCAATTCTACTTAAAACTCAGTATGAAACTTCATTTTCATGCCTTTCTCATCAACTAGAATCTAAGGCACATTCTAACCCAATTATAACTCATCCTTACATATCAACAGTTCCTGTCCATCATATTCATACTACGCATTAATCTCATAAACATAATTTCGGGGCATATCAAGCATCACCTATATATATGGTGGGACCATCCATGGTCACCACAACCAACATCATCATCAATATCTATGTCATCATCTCATCATCATATACATAACCAAAATAAATCTAGGCTTCAAGTTAAAGTCGTCAGCTACCTAGGATCCACTAAGTAGTTATATACAATAGTCAAAATAGATATCTACATGAACCGCCAAGGCTACATCACAAAATACTATACAATATATATATATGGATAATATATACAACTTGTCTTCCGCATAAGCATGGTGATATCTCACTAATAACCATCACGGTCCAATCTCACTGAAAAATATAGCCACATAATAGGGGTGAACACATTACATGTTAAATGATAGTTATTGAACTAGATCAACCTATCCAATTTCAATTCTTAATCATATAGCACAATATCACATCAATATCATTCACTGCCATTTAACCCAATTCACCCACATCAAATATTCTCAATATCATATACACTGGCTATATCATTCATGTTATTCTTAATAATAATGCAACAATGCATATGCGTGTGCATCCGACTTAACCATGATTTCAACTACAGATTCCATCATCGCCTTACTCCATTAGCCCTTCCCACGTGATACTGGTCACCTCGTGACGTCTTGAGACTTAACTCTAACTCCTACGGTAATCACGGGCTCTCACAAGACCTAGCCCAAGAATCTGTAACTTGAAATCACTAACACAGTGTTCTTGACCTTCCACGGGTCACCCTTACCATCTATGCCATATTATGCAATTCACACAAGCATCTCATGCTACCAAAAATGATACCAAATCATTTACTCAATTCCATATCATGTAACATCTCAATTTCATCCATATCATTCTATTACATCTCATGCATAGAACCTAATTCATCAATTCATTAAATCATATGTAATATATCACATCAATCTCATTTACCATTTGCATCTCATGCAAATCAACATCATATTATGGATGACAAACATCATAAACATTGATAATTCTCAATTATCATACAAGCGGGATATATTCACAACATTTCACAATTTACAAATCAATCATCACAGTTTACGCACATTATTCATACCCAATATATATATATATATATATATATATATATCAATATACCCTGAACCCATCCATAAACCATACATTTAAAATGTAATAGCTCCCCCTACCTAGAATAAGTAATCCAGAAGCTCATAAACGATCCAAAAGCTAATCGATCGCTCTTCGATCACACTTTTTCCAATCAAACAACTTCCTAAAAATAATGATAATACCTATTAACACCACAATGACCATTAAAATTGTAGTTTAAGCTAAAACCCATTAATCGTAATTATTTCGATAAGTATTAACTTACCGACAATGCGGTTACCCCTGATTCACTTCTGATCACAAAATCGCTCACCGATTCATAATCCAATAATCCTTATAATTACCAATAATTTATTTAAATATCACATACGTTATTTATTTCATATTTTGGAGCTAAACAATCCACCAATAAGTATTTTATCAATTAACGGCTTACCAATTCAAGCCGACGACTCTGAAATGCTTTTGAAATATTTCCTAAAATTACCAATAATATATCTTATTACTACAAACGCTATTAAAATTCATAATTAGAGCTAGAATCACCAATCCATAATTATTTTAATAAGTTACCACTTACCAACTAGCTCTGACGCTTGATTCTAAGATCCCCGACGTCGATCGTTAGTAGAAACGCCTCAGAAATGGTTCCTAAACCAATAATAATCATCATGTAATGTTCTAAATTCATGCTTCAACGCCTAAATAATTAATTATATATATTCTAATAATTTCTACTTACCGGGTTACACCACCAACAACCTCCGATGCTCATTTTTGAAGACCCCCAAAGCTGTCTGTTACTTTACACTACTCTATAATTGCCTAGTTTAATAGAAATAATTATCGAGCTTCAAAACTTGTAAAAACTAAGGCTGAACACCATGGGTGTTATCGGAGCTTACCAAACGATGAAAAATGAAAGATCCTTCAATGCCCAACGTTGTTCAAACTGAGATAACAACATCAATCCACTTTAAATTCATGAAATTGAAAAAGTTGAGAAGTGGGAGCGAGAAACAACTAGGGTTTAGCCATTTTACCTTAAATTAGAGAATTTAAAGCTTTCCTCCCAATTTCGATGGCTGCCACATGAAAGAAAGGAGGAGAAGAAGATGAATCCTTGCTTTTAGTTGAAGAAATTGAAGAAACCATGGTGAAATTGGAATGGGTTCCGCGAGAAGAGAATAAGGAAAATGGGAAATCCCTTCCACTGCATGTATTCACAAAGAAAGAGAAAAAAGTAAGATAAATCCTTTTTACTTTGCCTCTGTTTCATTTTTGGGTGAGTAAGAAGGGGTAATTGGCAAAGGCATAGTAATTGCTACTAAAGGACATTTAGGTAATTTAGCTTGTCTAGTTAATTTCAAAACCAACTAGGTAATTAATGATTATCGAAACTTATCTCGGGAAATTCTAAAAGTTAACACAACCACCTGGGATAATTTAACTTATTTAATTTAATTAATTGACCAATATAAATTACACAAAAATTAATTTTAGGGATGTTACAATAGTCATCAATAGAGTTCATCTTCATAATCATTTAATATTATCGCAACTCATCTAATTTGACATCATCTAGCCTTATCCTATATTCTTAACTCCATTAGAATCTAAACATCATCATATGCATATCAAACATATTTCATAATCTGAAAGCTATTGTAGACATCATTAAAATAATATGAGCAACCATCATTAGCCATCAAACTCATAAACCATTAACTAAGTCATGACATCACTAAAACAATTCCAGTAAGTAACACTAGCCACCACATATACATGTATCTATATACATATCAAAACATCATCCTAAACATCAAAATATCATCTTAGCATTAACTCCAAAATCACTTCGCACTTATATCTGAAGCATCCGTAATGCCCTTGTTTCTAGTCACTAAAACAACTGTAAGGGTGAGTGACTGGCCATATAGTTCAATGCAAATAATTTCATTAATAGATATAAGTTAAATTAGTTATAAACTAGCAATCAATAACATCAATGTTAGTCCTCAAATTTACAATAAATCTTTTAATAAAAATTTCATAAAAATAAATAAAAATTTAGTTAATTTGTTAGAAAATTAGGTTTTAATTCAATAAATGGATGTTGTTGGAAATAATCTGCCCTTGATCAATTTTCTCTAGTTTTGCAGTGAAAAAGTAAAGATTTCAAGAGAAAATTATACTGGAAGATCTGACACGTAGCATCAATCCCACGCGTAGCGTGGACTCTGAATTTTGATGCTGACGCTACGTGTCACAGCCACACGTAGCGTCAGTGCTGCGTGGACTCCACATCCAACTTGGCCAAGCACTCAGCTTTGACCCAATAATGGCCACCCCACTCAGCACCAAGGGCCACCCCACTAAGCACAAATGGCCAAAATACAGTGGAAACACGTCCAAGTGGTCAGGCATGATCAAATTTAATAATTTGAAGTGGCCATTATCAGTTGTTTAATGGAAGCTGAGTAAGGGATCTGACGCGTAGCGTCATACTAACGCGTAGCGTCAACACCCTTGCTCAGCCCTATAAATACGGCCATCCAACACCATTCAAAACATCCCATTCTCATTCACTTCTCTTCTTTTCTCTCTTTGAGCTCGATTTTGAGTACTTCTTTTGTGAGTTGTAGTTCTAGAATAGTTTTCTAGATACTTGAGTGTGTTTTGGTGTATTATGATCACTGTATCGTGAAGTTTCCATCGTCTTCATAATGTCAAACTCTGTAAGTGTTGTCTTTACTTTCACCATGTGTAACTAATTTGTTTATGTTGGAATTGGTGAACTAATCTATTGAGTATAATGTTGTGAATTCGACCTTTGCATGTTTATGATTCAAGTCCATGTTAGTATTTTAATCTTTTATTAATATGAACGTCAAACGGGAGAATGATTTTCATGTGTATTGAAACTTGTTTTATTAGTATGAATGTCAAACGGGAGAATGATTATTCATGCCGTATTGAAACTTGTTTTGACGAAAGTAAAAGTTGGAATACCCTTAGTATCTCAATTCTATAGGGGTTGTTAACCATTGTTGCCATAAGGCCAGGTCTTAATGCAAGTTTTTACTGAGAAAGCTCACGAGGGATCGGACTTTACGGTGAATTCTTAGAATTTATATCACGAGGGATCAGTTATAATGATTTTAAGCTGCAATGACATGAAACTTGATGATTAAATATGCATGTCTTGAGTTCCTCATTGTTATTCTAGATTAGGGATCCAATTTCCAACATAATTTGTTTATCTGTGTTTATCTCAAGTATCTTACCTATTCTAGATTGCAACTCAACTTTTTAGATAGATTTTTATTTTCTTTTTATCTCATGAACAACTCAACCATGCTATCTTGTGAATATTGTATAAATTGTGTATAAATCATTCTTTTGTCCATAACTTTTTTTACATTTACCATAGTAAATAGAAAATTACTGTTGTTATTGGACTTTCAATCCTAGTGGAACGATATCTAAATTTTGAAAACTACAAACAATTGGTGCACTTGCCAATTAATAACCCGGTGGTAGAAACGAACGGATCAGATGTTATTCGCCGGGTTAACAAGTTTTCTGGCGCCATCGTCGGGGATTGAATTGTTTCAGTAAAATAGTAAATTTTTAATTACCGTGGTAAATATTTTTTTTTGCCTTAGTTAATTTTTTTATACTTTTACTTATTGTTACACTAACTTTCTTTGTCTAGTTTATGTATGCAAACCCGATCTACTGCAGGTAAAATTTATTTTGATCCTGAAATAGAAAGGTTTGTAAAGAAAATCAAGTCTTTGAAATCTAAAACACAAACTAAATCTTCTTTTACTTCTAAAACTTTTGAAAATTCAAATATGGCTGCTGAAAGGAGAACATTAGGACAGTTTGCTGCTATTAATGGTCCACCCCGAGTTTCGGGAATGTTTCAAGGACCTGTTGTACCAGTGGAAATTAAACCTGCCACTTTAAATATTATTCAAAACAATCAATTTGCTGGTTTAAATCATGAAGAACCATATGAACATTTAACTGTTTTTTATGAGTTATGCAGCACAATTGGTTTTGAACCCAATCAAGAAGAGTCTATTTACATGAGACTTTTTCCTTTTTCATTGATTGGTAAAGCAAAAGAATGGTTTAAATCTTGCCCACCGGGTAGTTTTGCAAACTGGTCCGATGTTGAAAGAAAATTTTTGGAAAGATTTTATTCTCCTTCAAAATATTTTGAAGCCATGACAGCCATACATTCTTTTTCTCAAAATAATGATGAATCATTAGGGGAGACATGGGAACGATTCAAGGCACTATTGAGAAAGTGTCCAAACCACAACCTGGATGATGCCGAAAATGTAAGGATCGTTTACCATGGTTTATTACCTCAGTTCAAGATGATGTTAGATGCTTGTGCAGGTGGTTCTTTAATGAACAAAACTGTAGAGGAAGCAATTGAGATATTGGAATCAATGTCCATTAGTGACCATCAAGCTAAACCAGAAAGAGGTAATGTACAAGGTATACTTGAACAAGGAGTAAATGATACAGTGTTAATTCAACAAAAATTGTTGATACAACAAATTGAGGCAATGAGTAAACAACTAGGAAAACTTCAAGTTACCCATGTACCACCACAACTTCATGCTCAATTAAAACAATGTGAGTATTGTATGGGAGAACAACTATGTGGTTACTGTGTTCTTAATAAGAATGAACAAGAACAAGCTAATTCCTTGATTCATCAAAGGTTACCTTCAGGTAATTCTCTAAATCCTCTTGTAAAGTCTTTTTCTAACAATTACCTGCAGGGAAGGCAAAACCAAAACTATGGTTGGAGGCAAAATGATGCAATACATGGAGACAATTAAGGCTGCACGTAAAGCATCAGATCAACAGTTGAGTCAGCTAGTAAAAGAAGTAGCCGACATCAAGGAATTCAAAGTGAAAGAACAATGTAAGGCTATCTTTACAAGAAGTGGTAAAACTATAGGTATGGATTATGAAAAAGAAAAAGAAAAAGAAAAAGAAAAAGAAGAAGAAGAAGAAAAAGAAAGTGAAAAAAATAAAGAAAAAGATGAAATAAAAGAAAAAGAAAAAAATCAGTATTTGGGACAGACACCTCCTGTCCAGGATTTACCTTATCCTCATCCACCATCAAAAAAAAGATAAAGAAAAGGAATATAAGAGATTCCTTGAAATTTTTAAGCAGTTACACATAAACATTCCTTTTTCTGAGGCATTAACAAATGCCTATATATGCTAAGTTTATAAAAGAACTGCTTTCAAAGAAAAGGAAGTATGATGAGGAGATAGTAGAACTTGAAGCAAGTTGCAGCGCTATTTTACAATACAAGATGCCAGAAAAATCCAAAGATCCTGGAAAATTCACTATTCCTATCTCTATTGGCGGAGTAAATATCGGAAAGGCTTTATTAGATTTAGGGGCTAGCATCAATTTAATGCCCCTAGGTATGATGAAGCGCATTGGTGACCTTGATCCGCAACAGACAAAGATGACTCTGTAATTAGCTGATAAATCCATCAAGAGACCTTATGGGATTGTAGAACATGTGCTTGTAAAGGTTGACAAATTCTACTTCCCTGTGGATTTTGTGATCTTAGACATGGAGGAAGATGTTGATGTTCCTCTAGTTGTTGGAAGACCATTCATGAAAACTGCTCGAGTACTGATTGATGTGGACAACAGGAAGCTAGCAGTAAGGGTGCACGATGAGGAAGTGAATTTTGATGTCTTCAAAGCAATGAAACATCCTATCCCAAAGCAAGACTGTTTCAAAGTGGACATCCTTGATAAAACTTATCTTTCCTTATCAAAAGGTATGACTAATTCTGACCCATTAAATAAGTTATTGACTAATTCTGTTGAATTTTTGAATGAAGAAGAGGAGAAACAGATTGAAAGGTATCTTGAAGAATTCGATCAAGGGAAAGAAATTTCCTTTGAATCAAGAAAGATTGAAGAAATTCAAGACTCACCTGTTGAAGAAATCCAGAAACCTGAACTCAAAGTGTTACCTTCCAATCTAAAATACATCTTTTTGAAAGAAGGTAATTTAAAACCAGTAATCATTAGTAATCTATTAAGTGAAACAGAGGAAGAAAAACTGGTGGAAGTATTGAAGAGAAATCAAGAAGCAATTGGATGGACACTTGAAGATTTGAAAGGTATAAGTCCATCATACTGCATGCACAAAATTTTGTTAGAAGATGATTTCAAACCTGTTGCTCAACCTCAAAGACGCCTCAACCCAACTATGAAAGAGGTAACCAAAAAGGAGGTTCTGAAATTGCTGAAAGCAAGTATTATTTATCCTATTTCTGATAGTGCATGGGTAAGTCCTGTTCAAGTTGTTCCAAAAAAAGGTGGTATGATAGTAATTGTTAATGAAAAAAATGAACTAATTCCTACAAGAACTGTCACCAGTTGGAGAATATGCATTGATTACAGAAAATTAAATCAAGCAACAAGAAAAGATCATTTTCCATTACCTTTTATGGATCAAATGCTTGAAAGATTATCTGGACAAGAATATTACTGCTTTCTTGATGGTTATTCTGGATATAATCAAATTGCTGTTGACCCTCTTGATCAGGAGAAAACTGCTTTTACATGTCCTTTTGGCATATTTGCTTACAGAAAAATGCCATTTGGATTATGTAATGCACCTACTACTTTTCAAAGATGCATGTTTGCTATTTTTGTAGATTTAATTGAAAAGGGCATTGAAGTTTTCATGGATGACTTCTCAGTTTTTGGGAATTCATTTGAGACATGTCTATCCAACCTAGACACCGTACTGAAGCGGTGTATTGAGACAAATTTGGTGCTTAATTGGGAAAAGTGTCACTTCATGGTGAAAGAAGGAATTGTACTTGTTCATAAAATTTCTTCTAAAGGCATTGAAGTTGACCAAGCCAAGACAGAGGTAATTTCTAAACTCCCACCCCCTGTAAATGTAAAAGGTATTAGAAGCTTTTTAGGACATGCTGGATTTTATAGGAGGTTTATTCAAGATTTTTCAAAAATTGCAAAACCTTTATCAAACCTTCTGAATAAAGATGTTGAATTCAAATTTGATGAAGCATGTCTTAAAGCTTTTAATTCCTTGAAAGAAAAATTGGTTTCTGCCCCTGTAATTGTTGCTCCTAATTGGAATCTACCCTTTGAACTTATGTGTGATGCAAGTGATTATGCTGTTGGAGCAGTTTTAGGTCAAAGATATGAAAAAAATTTTAAAGTCATACATTATGCTAGTAAAGTTTTGAATAAAAATCAAATAAATTATGCAACTACTGAAAAAGAATTACTAGCCATAGTATATGCTTTAGAAAAATTTTGATCTTACTTGATTGGCTCAAAAATAATTGTTTTTACTGATCATGCGGCAATCAAGTACCTTTTAACTAAATCTGATTCAAAACCTCGGTTAATCAGATGAATTTTGCTCCTTCAAGAATATGATCTTGAAATCAAAGATAAAAAAGGTAGTGAAAATATGGTAGCTGACCATCTTTCTAGATTAATGAATAATGAGGTCACTGCTAAGGAAAAAGAAATTTTGGAAGAATTCCATGATGAAAAACTTTTGAAAATAACACAACGGCCATGGTTTGCTGACATGGCCAATTTCAAAGCAGCAGGAGTTCTTCCAAATGATTTGACTTGGCAGCAAAGAAAAAAATTCTTTAGAGATGCAAGATATTTTGTTTGGGATGACCCTCATTTATTCAAAATTGGAGTGGATAATTTGTTACAACGTTGTGTGCCTGACTGGGAAGTAAAAGATGTGTTGTGGCATTGTCATAAATCACCATATGGAGGAAACTTTAATTATGAAAGAACAACTGCAAAAGTTCTTCAATCAGGTTTATATTGGCCCTCTCTTTTTAAAGATGCTCACTCATTTGTTCAATCTTGTGATAACTGCCAAAGAACAGGTAATGTTGGAAGAAGGCAAGAAATGCCTCTCACAAATATACAAGAAGTTGAGGTATTTGATTGTTGGGGAATTGACTTCATGGGACCTTTTCCTAACTCATACTCAAATCAATACATTCTTTTGGCAGTTGATTATGTTTCTAAATGGGTGGAAGCAATTGCTACCCCTAATGCTGACACTAAATCTGTTGTGAATTTTTTGAAGAAAAATATTTTTTGCAGATTTGGGACATCAAGAACTTTAATAAGTGATGGTGGTTCACACTTTTGTAATAAAATTCTTCAGAAAGTATTACAACATTATGGAGTAAAGCATAAGGTAGCCACAGCATATCATCCACAAACCAATGGACAAGTAGAGATTTCAAATCGTGAAGTGAAAAGAATTCTGGAAAAAACTATGTCATCTTCTAGAAAGGATTGGTCACAAAAACTTGATGATGCACTCTGGGCATACAGGACTGCATTTAAGACACCAATTGGTCTTTCTCCTTTCCAAATGGTCTATGGAAAATCATGTCACCTTCCAGTTGAAATGGAACATAAAGCATATTGGGCTTTAAAATTCCTTAATTTTGATCAAAATATAGCAGCAGATAAATGAAAGTTACAGCTACTCGAATTAGAGGAAATAAGAAACAATGCCTATGAATCATCAAGATGTTACAAAAGTAAGGTGAAAGCTTACCATGATAAAAAAATTAAAGAAAAGACACTTCACACCAGGTCAGCAAGTTTTATTGTTCAATACAAGATTAAAACTATTTCCTGGAAAATTGAAATCAAAATGGTCAAGCCCGTTTTTGATTAAAGAAGTTAAGCCATATGGAGCAGTGGAAATTGAAGATCCAACTTCTAAAAGAAGTTGGATGGTAAATGGACAAAGGTTGAAACTTTATTTGGGTGGTGAGATTAATAAAATTACCATCAGTTATCTTTTAACTGACCCTTGAAATGCAGGAATGTCAGGCTGGAGACATTAAACCTAGCGCTCAATAGGAGGCAACCCATTATGTTGTTTGTTTATTTTAATTTATTTTCAAAAAAAAATTCAATAAGCAAATTTTTGTTAGAAAGTTAATTTATTCACTTAACATTTTTACATAATAAAACCAATTTTGTAAAATCAATTATTAATTCTTTTATAACTTAGGAATTTTGATAAATTTAATTACAATAAGTTTATTAACTATCAAGAAAATTTCAAAAAACCCGGTGAGTTGAGAGATCTTGTTAAGCACTTGAGGGTTTAATCGACATAACTTCATTTGAATTGATTTTGCTTTAATCTTTGATTTGTGTTGATTGTACAGAGAATTCAGGAAAATGATCAAGGCACATTTATTGGTGAAAAGAAACTGATCTGTCCTCGTTTTCTCCTTACCCTTCTGGGTTTGTGGAGGTGGTGTTGATGGCTTTTTCTTTGCAGCTATGGCTTCCAAGTGCATCTCTATACTCACGTACTTTGAGGCTTTTTTCCTGAACTCCTCAAAAGTTAATGGAGGGCTTTTTGCCAATGAGAGAGCAAAAGCTGATCCTGGCTGCAGCGCTTCGATAACGATATGCAGCTTAATAGACTCTGTGAGGTTAGGAACCAGGGCTGCTTCCTTGTAGAACCTCTTCAAGAAATCTTTTAAGCCTCCGTTTTCACCTTGCTTAATCTGAGCCAAGGTATGAGATGTCTTGGGCACATCTCTAGAGATGACAAAGTGAGTCTCAAAAGTAGCTGCCATTTCAGCCCAAGAATCTATGGATCCAGAAGGTAGGCCTTTAAACCATCCGAGGGCCTCCTCAGATAACGTTCGAGGGAACATTCGACACATCACATCTTCATCAGCCCCCAAGTACATGGCTTCAAACACATAAGCGTCAAGGTGCTTAGTAGGATCAGTTTCACCATTATACTTTCCGATGGAAAGTGGCTGAGTAGTTTGAAGGTGCTTGGGGATATGGATGCTCATGAGTCTCCTTGAAAAAGGAACTTTTAGCTTGTAAGCCACTGGGGGTGCTGTTGTTGACTCTCTCTTCCTTCGGGAAGCTTCATCTTCAGAATCACGAGTCTGTTCTCCCCCCTCAAACGTAGGGATATTTGAGTATTGGAGAGTGGTGGACTTTTCACCATCAGTTGCGTGGGGAGTGTTTCGTGTGTGAGATGATTCTTTATCCTCGCTTTGCCTTCTTTCTCTTCGCAACTCAGCGAGTTCCCTCTGAAGTTGGCTGATCAACTCATCACGAGGATCAAGATTAGACACTGTTACTATCTTCTTTGAGCTGCCCCCATGAGAATCAAAGTTGAGCTTCCTGAAGACGTTGGGGTTAGTCTGCCTTCAGGCTGATTCTCCACGAAATCTTGTGCTTCGCCTTCCATTGTGGATTACTTGCTCTTTCAATGGATATGGGAATAACTTTATCGTGTCCCACTGGGCGTGCCAATGATCTGTCCTGAACCGGGGTATAGAGATCTGGACTCAAGTCAATCACAAATAGTATGCAAATACTGTGCAGAAGACCGGATGTATGGGTATCCGGTGTAAATATCCGTTGTCCTTGAGTGAGGAGAGCGGATAGGGCGTCCTGGAGATCCTTCACACCGACCTAACGCGTTGAAGTGGGCGAATGGTGGTGTCACCTGCAAAGATTCTCCGACGCTCAAGTCAGTGATAATATTCCAAGTAAGGAATGTATTTCCGAGAGTAATCGTTCGTAAAATTCAGTTTTTAGATCCGGTCCTTCATTAATGAAATGAGTTCATATACCTGATTGGCTCGTTTTACGAGGACTCGTTAGTGGGGAACCACTAACTCCCATTAGCATTATTTTATTGCGCACTTACCAGCATGATTGGGTCAAGTGGCTATTTTATATTGAGCATGGAGAATATAGACTAGGATTAGGGAACAAGTTGACCATCCCCGTGAGCAGAATTTGGCTTGTAGTGCAGGGAATTATTGATCGATCCCTGTAGCAATGATCCTTGTCTTTAGCGCAGTGACGTGTGTGTTGTCCGGTGTCATGGTGTTATCCTGAACAACCGGTATAGGGAGAACGCCTGATACGGAATTACAGTCCGGATGTATACCGATGACACCGGTTACACGTTGATGTCTTGACAAAGACGTTGAAATATGTCTTGCAGATCGGATACCGGTATTGAGACCGGATCAGAAACCTTGGGCCAAACAGCTTACCTTGGTAAAAATTATTTTATCCTTCGAAAGCCAATTTGAGCCTAAAATAAATTCTTTGGTACCCTTAAAACCTAAATCTGTTATAATCGTTCCCTATACTTGATTAATTAAAAGAGCAGTTGAAATAAATGAAAAATATCTTTAGTGTTCTTACAAAAATGGGGAATGAAAATAAGCAACTTGATTCTTTTCAAAAGAAAATAAGGTATGAAAAAGAAAATTCAAAAATAGTGAAAAGAATCAAGTTGGGGGTATTTATTTTTCACCAATAAAAGAAAATGAGAAGTTTAGGCTAAGAGAAAGCCTAAAAATTATAAAATGCTCTTTTATGATTTCAGGTTTTTGAATTCCAAGAAAAACCATTGATTCTTGTAAGCCAAGCCTTATTACAACCCCTGAAAAGACCTTGTGATTTCTGAATTAACTCTGTATAACTAACCATTGATTAGATGAAAATCAAAATTAAATTCATTCGATTTTATGATTGATTGAATGAAACAGGTTACCAATGGCACTGAGATAAACACTTGGAGAGGTAAGCCTGAAATTATGCTTGGTATGTTAATAAAATATTGTAAAGAATTTTATCATTAAACCTTTATTATATTAGATGTCTATAATTGATTATTTCAAAATGGTAAATTATGTAATTACTTTTTGTGGTAAATTCTCGGACTAACTCAAAAATTTGATTTCAAATTTTTATTTTTTATTTTTCTCTCTTGCTCGAGGACGAGCAATGTCTCAAGTTGGGGGTATTTGTTAGCCCTCAAATTTACAATAAATCTTTTAATAAAAATTTCATAAAAATAAATAAAAATTTAGGTAATTTGTTAGAAAATTAGGTTTTAATTCAATAAATGGATGTTGTTGGAAATAATCTGCCCTTGATCAATTTTCTCTAGTTTTGCAGTGAAAAAGTAAAGAATTCAAGAGAAAATTATACTGGAAGATCTGACGTGTAGCATCAATCCCACGCGTAGTGTGGACTCTGAATTTTGATGCTGGCACTACGCGTCACAGCCAAGCGTAGCGTCAGTGCTGCGTGGACTCCACATCCAACTTGCCCAAGCACTCAGCTTTGACCCAATAATGGCCACCCTACTCAGCACCAAGGGCCACCCCACTAAGCATAAATGGCCAAAATACAGTGGAAACACGTCCAAGTGGTTAAGCATGATCAAATTTAATAATTTGAAGTGGCCATTATCAGCTGTTTAATGGAAGCTGAGTCAGGGATCTGACGGTAGCGTCACACTGATGCGTAGCGTCAGCACCCTTGCTCAGCCCTATAAATACGGCCATCCAACACCATTCAAAACATCCCATTCTCATTCACTTCTCTTCTTTTCTCTCTTTGTGCTCGATTTTGAGTACTTCTTTTGTGAGTTGTAGTTCTAGAATAGTTTTTTAGATACTTGAGTGTGTTTTGGTGTATTATGATCATTGTATCGTGAAGTTTCCATCGTCTTCGTAATGTCAAACTCTGTAAGTGTTGTCTTTACTTTCACCATGTGTAACTAATTTGTTTATGTTGGAATTGGTGAACTAATCTATTGAGTATAATGTTGTGAATTCGACCTCTGCATGTTTATGATTCAAGTCCATGTTAGTATTTCAATCTTTTATTAATATGAAAGTCAAACGGGAGAATGATTTTCATGTGTATTGAAACTTGTTTTATTAGTATGAATGTCAAACGGGAGAATGATTATTCATGCCGTATTGAAACTTGTTTTGATGAAAGTAAAAGTTGGAATACCCTTGGTATCTCAATTCTATAGGGGTTGTTAACCATTGTTGCCATAAGGCCAGGTCTTAATGCAAGTTTTTACTGAGAAAGCTCACTAGGGATCGGTTATAATGATTTTAAGCTGCAATGACATGAAACTTGATGATTAAATATGCATGTCTTGAGTTCCTCATTGTTATTCTAGATTAGGGATCCAATTTCTAACATAATTTGTTTATCTGTGTTTATCTCAAGTATCTTACCTATTCTAGATTGCAACTTAACTTTTTAGATAGATTTTTATTTTCTTTTTATCTCATGAACAACTCAACCATGCTATCTTGTGAATATTGTATAAATTGTATATAAATCATTCTTTTGTCCATAACTTTTTTTACATTTACCATTGTAAATAGAAAATTACTGTTGTTATTGGACTTTCAATCCCAGTGGAACGATATCTAAATTTTGAAAACTACAAACGATTGGTGCGCTTGCCAATTAACAACCCGGTGGTAGAAACGAACGGATCAGACGCTATCGCCGGGTTAACAATCAACATCATCAATTTCTAATTGTCATAATCAAATATCAATATACTCATCATAGGCATCATAATCATCATCCATATATTTCTATAACTAACTCTCAATCAAGCATTGCATAAGACGCTCTAGAATCCAGATACTAAAAGGATCAGCCATCAGCTGGGAGTCCACCTGACATCTCGTGAACCCACCTCAACCACTGGGACCTACATGACCAATGGGTAGCTCAAAACGACCATGGGAGCCAAAAACGAGGGGTAAATCATACCGAATTATTGTCCGTACCACACAACATATATCCTCAACATGTATCAATGACATATATCATCCAACATCATCATTATCAAGCATCCCTGGCGTAAAGGTCATCTCCTTGGGATATAAAATAATTAACACAATGCATTAATCAACAACATGCCACACCGGTAATAATCTCATTTACATTTCATAATCCAAAATCTCTTTATTCACACATCATTGACATAATTTACAAGCATAACAATTAGCATACAAATTTTGAATGATCAAATGCAAACAAAATCAACTCATAATATTATTTCATTTCATAATATACTTTACCTATTAATTAGCTTTCTACACTTTTTCTATAAAATACTATGTTTCCGCTTATACACCTCAAAGGACTACAAAGAAACTTATTCCCATTAAATTATATGCCATGGACACTCCTCTTACCTAAACTCCAAGCTCTCGTAACCTTGATTCTTCCACCAATTACACACAAGGCGTTACCACACTACAATTTTAGAAATTCAAGAATTTCCATAAGCGACGTAATCTTATGAATTCCAAATTAATTATCGAAACATCGTACAATATCTTCTACACAAGTTAAAGAGTTACCCCAATGTAGTCCGATGTCAATTTCTAGCTCCCTTTTCACTTAGCAGCATTCTAATCCTTGGTTCGATACCTAATACCAATGAAACAATCCCGTTCGTCATTTTGAAATACCCATTATCTCTACAATCAGCCACAAGCTTTAATTATCATAAAAAATGAAAGGAACCATACCCCCTATAGAAACCCATTCACGGCCTAAGAGAGAGAAAGAGGAAGGAGATGATGACACTTGAAATTGAGGGTACCTTCACATAGTTCTTGCTTCAAAAATTCCAAAAATGGGTTCAATTATAGAAATCGATCAAGAATTGGCTTTCAATTTGGAGTTTAAAGGGAATGGCAAAGACATGCAAGGCTCTCTATTTCTTTCAAAGTCCATGCGTGAAGAAGACAATGATATGACAATTGTGTGGCTTCATTAAAGGTAAGGACAAAAGGGTCATTTTGAAAATTTTATTTTCCTATTTCTTTTAATTAAGAAATCTATTTCCTTTTTAATTTATTAAGTAACTTTAATTAATTCCACTTTCACTTTTAACCACGTGGTAACTATTTATTTATCTTCATAATTTTAAAGTTTCCCATTTAATCATACACCTATATTTAATTAATTTTTTGTTAAATTTGCCACTAATTTATAATTTGATTATGCATAACGCCATTTCATTATTTTTAATGAAATAGGATGTTACGTAAATACATAGGTCAAATTACTAGTCATAATGTAATTGATTTGTTTTGCTACATATACTCAATTCATGTTACAGTTGAAAGATGTTCATGGCATGGTGTATATATCTTAAAGACTTAAATATAAATGAGGAACTCCTTAAACTTTAGGGTTAGAGATACCTCCTTAAAAAAGCTTCTTAATTTAAGCCTTATAACATTTTTCGTCCATAATATTAGCCTCTTTTCTTAATTGTTGAGGTGACAAATTTTTTTCTATCTTATCGCTCCCATATGTATAACCTGCCCTTTTCCAAAATAAAAATTATAATTACATATCATCATCTTTCTTCCTAAGTTGTTGAGAATGCTTTGGATATCATTATTTATGGGTTACAATGCTAACTGTCGAGAATAGTCTTATGGCTGAAAATGTCATGTAGTTGACTATAGTGTTTGAATAACATTGTTTATGGCTTTACAGTTTTAATTGTTGATAAAAGTCTATTTGAGAGAAAAAAAGTAGAATGCCCATTTCATCCAACACTTGAAGTGCACAAATAGAGACAAATAGACCCAACTTAAAAATCCTACCAAAACATGGAAAAAGCTTTCATTTCTCACATAAAATGATGTAAACAATTCTAGGAAAAGAACTATTCAAAGAATTGTAAGAACTAGGAACTCCAAAGAGAGAATGGAATTCGAAACTGTATTGAATTTGAGAGAGAATTAAAGAATGTTTATAATTCAATCTGAATCTTAACTCTGACTTACCCTTTCCTATTTATAGCTATCAATTAAGAACTGCCTCTAACAGAACTTAATAACAACCTCTAATAGAATAACAAAACTCGGCAGAATAACAAAATACAAAATTTCTATGTCAACTATATAGAGTCCTATATCAAATACCACCCCCGCCCCGAACCAAATCCTTGTCCTCAAGGATTAAAATCTAGATACTTCTTCTTGAGATCATAAAAGAACTCCCAAGTAGCTTTTTTGGGTAATTGATGTTTCAAATTAACTAGGACCTTAGGAACAGCTTTATTGCCTCTCTTCACAGTCATTCTATCGAGAATTGACTTTGGTTCCTTACCTCCAATGACACTTGTATCATCCATAGGAATAGAACTTGATGTCACAACTTCTCCCACATGTTTCTTTAATTGAGAAACATGAAACACATTATGAACTTTAGAATGAGCAGGAAGCTATATCTTATAGGCCACTGCTCCAATTTTGTCTTCAATAAGGAATGGACCAAAATACTTTGGAGCTAGCTTAGCATGTTTTCTACAAGCCACAGATATTTTCCTGTAAGGTTGTAATTTCACATACATTAGATCACCAATCTCGAATGTTCTGCAACTTCTGTGTTTGTAGGCTTGTTGCTTCATCCTTTCCTATGCTTTTCTCAAATGGAACTTGATCAACTTCAAGGCCTCTTCCCTCTTACATAAACTTTTGTTAACTAGTTCTATTGTTGATTCCCCTGGCAAATAAGGAAGATAAACTAGAGGGGCTTGACCATAAACTACCTTATAAGGACTAATTTTTATAGTACTATGGTAAGCTGTATTATAGCACCAACTCAGCCAAAGCTAACCACTTTGACCAATCATGCAGAACATCTACACACATGCATCTCAAGAAGGTTTCCAACTTCTATTAACAACTTCAGTTTGTCCATTTGTTTGAGGATGATAGGCAGTAGAAAGCTGGACCTATACACCTTGGAAAGCCATTAAATCTTTCCAAAACTGACTTATAAAGACTGGATCTTTGTCACTGGTAATAGAGTCAGGAAAGCCATGCAATTTAAACATATTATCAAGGAAACTTTGAACCATTTCAGTAGTCAAATAAGGGTGACTTAAGGCCATAAAGTGAGCTGAATTGCTTAATCTATCCACAACCACATAAATGACTTCCTTACCTTGAGAAGTAAGCAATCCTTCTATAAATTCCATTGTGATATGCTACCAAATTCCCTCAGGTACTGGTAAAGGTTACAGAAGCCTTGGAGAAATAGTTGTATCATATTTTCACCTTTGACATACTTCACACTGCATGACAAAAGATTTGACATCTTTTGACATTCTCTTCCAATATACTACAGATTGCAATTTCTTCAATGTAATATCTCTCCCTGAATGGCCACCAGCAGCTGTAGAATGTAGCCAGAGAAGGATATCATTCCTCAGCTGCTTATCATTGCAATTACTAATCTTCCCTTTCTTTGAAGTACATCTTGCTGCCATGTATAATGCCTATGAGAACCTGTATCTGATTGCAATTCTTGTATGATTCTCTACAAGTGTATGTCCTGCTGCCATGATAGCTTAATTTTATCCATTAAATTTCTCTCGGGAGTAAGGGTGATGATAACATTGCTTTCCACCAATTCCTACCAGGACAAGGCATCAATAACTATATTTGTGTGACCCTGTTTGAATTCAATAGAGAAGTCAAACTCCATTAATTTGACCAGCCATTTTTATTGGAAAGTTGTGGTCAATATTTGACCAACGATGTATTGAAGACTCATATGATCAATCTTAATAACAAAGTGGGAATTAAGTAGATAATGCCTCCACTTTTGCACCGCAAATACCACCGCTAATACCTCTTTCTCGTAGATAGATAATGATTATTGTTGCAAGTTTAACATCCTACTAATAAAAGTAATAGGGTGGTGTTCCTACATAAGGACAACACCAATGCCTGTACCTAAAGCATCCACCTCCACTATAAACTCCTTAGAAAAATTAGGTAAAGCCAAAACTGGTGCTTTAACCAAGTTATCCTTTAGTTCTTGGAAGGATGCCTTAGCTTCTAATGACCACCAGAAGCTATTTTTCTTTAACATATTAGTTAGAGGTCTAGCAATACTTCGATAGCCTTTCACAAATCATGTATAATATCCAGCCAGCCTAAGAAATCCTCCTAATTATTTAATTGTTCTAGGCATTGGCCAATTGTGGACAACCATGATTTTAGCAGGATTTACGGCAACTCCATCTTTGGAAATAAAATGGCCTAGGTATTCCAACCTTTCGACTCTAAAATAACACTTGGATTTCTAAGCAAACAAAGAATGAGATCTCATCATCAATAAAACCTACTTAAGGTGATGCAAATGCTCTTCCAAATTGCTATTCTAGATCAATATATCATCAAAAAATACTAATAAGAACTTCCTGAGAAATTCCTTAAAAATGTCAGTCATCAGCCCTTGGAATGTAGCAGGAGCATTAGTTAGCCCAAAGGGCATTACCAAATATTCAAAGTGACCAACATGTGTCTTAAAGGCTGCTTTGTGTAAGTCAGCTTCATCTATTTGAACTTGGTTGTAACCAGCCCTTAAATCAATCTTAGAAAATATACTAGATCCATGAAGCTCATCTAGGAGGTCATCCACCAATGATATGGGAAATCTATCCTTCATAGTTTGCTTATTCAATTCCCTGTAATCTACACATAATCTCTAAGACCCATCCTTTTTCCCAACTAACATCATTAGGCTCGTATAGGGTGCGACGACTCCCGGAGGCCTCACATATTAATATTATTAAAGATCTCATTAATCTAGATAATGAAAACTAGAGTAAATTTTTCATGATTTAACACGATTAAAGGATGAAGAGAAAACCACGAAAAAATATTTCAACAAGCAACCTCAGACCATTTTAAAACTCATTCCATATATGAAGATATGAGAAGGTGTGTAAGTTAAATCAAGAGTGCTCCTTGGACAATCAATAACATGATCATCAACAAGGAAAAGCGGAAGTATAAGTTATTTCACGGAATATAGAAGGGTAAGAAAAGAGGTTCGAAGATACCCTAATTAAGTGCCAAGGATGTATTAAATATGCATACATGTTGTTGAATAATCATGCCATAGCTGAACCCTTCCAAACATGCATTAAAACTTATGAATTTTTGGGAAAACAGGGCCATGAATTGATTCAAAACCTCCATGAATCGATTCATGCATGTTTGAAACCCCAAACAGTAAAAACAAGGGCTCTTGAATCGATTCAAGCTCGTATGACTTGATTCAAGCAAGTTAGAAATGGTGACCAGTGAAAACAGGAGCTCTTAAATCGATTCAAGACTCGTATAAATTGATTCAAGCCATTCCAGGTGCTCTTGAATCGATTCAAGGGGTGTGTAAATTGATTTAAGCTGCTCCAGGGGCCCATGAATCGATTCAAAGAAGTCATGAATCGATTCATGACAGCATCCCTATTGCATAATGCAGAATTTTCACAATTTTCCAACTTCTAACCACCCTAACTTTTTCATATGGAATCCAATGGCCACCAAATTTTTACACTAACTAATATACATCATTTATAACGTGTAGCCACTGGCCACACACAAAAATTCCTAAAAACAAGAGACTTATGCGCATAAATGTGTTTAGCCCATTTTAAGGCATTTTATGCAACTCAAGGGTCAATTCTCAATGGAATTGGCCCATTCCAGTTTCTACAAATCATAAACTATATATGGAACTAATTGGAACCATCACATACTATCCAAATCTCATAAAACTCTATTTGACCCTATTGGTTCCTCAATTATGCATAAATATCATATACACTATTCATAATCTAAACAATTCATCTATCTACGGATTCCATCAACATGAGAATCATCAATTATGCATCAATATAACATGTAAACCATTGTATCATAATCAAACACATCCATTGTTAAGGTCACTACCAAAAATTTACCTTCCAAAACACATAAGGCATAATTTTCACAAGTGGCCCACAAAATAAATGTCTAAACATCATTCAATATCCATATACAAAATAGGCATATACACATGTCGAATACTTTACAAAAGAATACCGGTCAAGGCTTACAAACTTTCCCCTTCCATATTTACCTTCATCATGGTCATCCTCCAAAAAGAGTAGGATGCCCAACATACCTACATCAACCTTTAAAAATGGCAACTAGGAGGTGAGTAACATATACAAAATGAATCAAAGTCATACATTATGATGATACATATATATGTATGTGTAAAACATACATCTCTCAAAGAGCATCACAAGCTCCTTTCACATATCATATTATTACCAACACACATTCAAGCTTAATGCCACAATTTCATTCTCTTTACTTATCAATCATCCATCGCCACCACGGGCTACCAACTCGGCATATCTCCAGCTATATATAAATGTTTTTATGGCTAATGCATATGCACAACGGAATTAATCACAATTGTGGATCCAAGTGGGAAATAACATTATAGCAAATATGGGTCAAGCATAGATGTGCTACTCTACCCCTACTACGGTAGTAAATATGTACACTGATGATGCATGATTTATCCTTAATTCTTCACTTTAAATGTCTATAATTTGCCATCACTTATTATGTAATATATTGCATTTTAACATATTTTCATCATATGAGCTTTATTTAATATTTGATTTTAAAATGAATTAAGGATTAATTTTTAATAAATGTTGGTTTTCTCTTGTTTACTTGGGTATTTTATTTTGCAAAATTTAATAAAATTAAGGAACAAGTACAAAGATAATCCAAGGGTCAATAACAAGAGAAAAACGACCATCAAATGATAAAGAAACAAGAAGAACAAGCCCTGAAGTTTACATGGTGAAAAAAGAGCAACAAAAGCATGAAAATTGGCTATTAGTGGGCTATCTATTAGTACGGTTATAACAGGAACCGCCCTAATAGGGTGTGAATCGATTCACACATAAAAATTGCTCCAGGAATCGATTCCAAGCCCATGAATTGATTCCCAAGGCCATGAATCGATTCCCAAGCCCATGAATCGATTCCCAAGGCTATGAATCGATTCCCCCCCTTAGGAATCGATTCATATGCTATTTTTTATGCAAAAATGAACTGAAGGAATCGATTCATCAATCAAATCATGCACCGAATCATTGGAAACAACAAATACGCAACTTGGAAACAGTTGGAACAGCTGAAAATCATCTATACCGAAAGTTTCCACTTGCAACGCGTTTTCCTTAGCTGGCTTCCTCCGTTCTATTGCCTATAAAAGGAGAAGAAACTGAAGCATTCAAACACAACTCACTTCACACTTCTCTCTTAGTTCTTTTTACTTTCTTTCTTTTAAGCACCAGAAGAAGGCTTCTTGTAACATCCTAGGTTAATTTACCTTTTTCTTTTCACACGGCAGATTATTTCCACAATAAATTTTTCGCGTTTAATAAAAATTTAGATCTTAATATAAAATGATATTTACTTTCCTTAATAAACAACCCACTCGGCCATGATGTAAAATAATATTCACTTCTTTTAGTTACCTTCTAAATAATAGAATCATACTCAGTGTAAGCAAAACTGATCGAAAATAAATCTTTTAGTAAAGGTATGTTAAAAGTAATAACCGATCGGAATTGATTCAGCTCGGCCTTAATATAAAATAGTATTTACTTAAATATATTCAAATAATGATAAGAGCATACACAAAATAATGTTCGATCGGGAACACCTCTTTTAATAAAGTGGAGTTAAAACAGCAGGAGAAGAAGAAGAAGAAGGAGAAGAAGAAGGAGAAGAAGACAGGGGTCACTCGCCTGAGCGAGACCCCAAGATGTCTCGGCGAAATCCGAGAGTCGCTTAAGCGAGCGCTGACTCGCTTGAGCGAATTCCACATATTAAGCCTGAACAAAACATACACGGGAACTTACATCGGGGTTTCACCCGGTAAAAGGGTTTACTCGGCAAAAGGGTTTCACTCGGAAAACACTCAACTTCCATTCACTTGGGCATACCACACTTGACTCATTACTACCCTTCACTCAGAAAGGTTCGCTCGGTCACAGCTCCCTCAGGGATAATCCAACCCCTCTACACTCAGTAAGAGTTTCTCCGGATATCCTCACTCGGGAAAATACCCCAACCTTACTTCTCTCGGAAGAAGCTCTCTCGGCCATATTTTACTCAGGAACATTCTCACCTTCCCTTGGAAGCACTCTAATTTTCACTCGGTACATTCTACTTTTCTTCACTCGGAATCATTATGCACCTTCTTCACTCGGAATCATTATCCTCTTTCCTCACTCGGAACATTCTCCCAGCCAATCTCACTCGGGACAATCTAACCTTCCACCCAGAAGGGGATCTCTCGGTTATTCTTCACTCGAGAATGAATCCGCTAGTTAATAGGCTGTCACAGCAAACCTGAGAAAATATATATACCAAGCATAATATAATATAAATTCGCATCCGATTCAATTTAGATCAGCACACAGATAATATCACACACTCGAAAAAACTCCTTATACACATATATATTACACAATCACTCAAAATCACTCAAGCCTTGGCATCGATCTCCCCCTTGGCGCGACTCCATGGCTCCGGCTTCCTCGCTGTCACTGGTTACTAAGTTGAAAACAACAGCAAGGGTGAGTGTTTGGCATCATAATTAATATAGAACGGAATTTAACAAGTTATATATATATATAAGTTCCGTCCGATTACATCTTCATCCCTTTTTCAAATTATACTCGGCAATATAACGAATCACGCTCAGCATATATATATATATAATAAGTCTCATTCGGAAATCATCACAGTTTACTCAGCAAATACATCAACTGCATTCAGCAAGGGTATCAATTCATACTCATCAACTATATCAAATTTTCACTCGGAGATCTATCAAATCATACTTGGAAAATAGAGCACACTGCACAGGTAACATATCAACTCAAACTTAGCAATTATATTAAATTCATCAATAATCACCACTGACTCTCATGCAATCTGACACCTAGTATCTGGATACTAAAGGATTGGCCTTCAGCTGGGGGTCCTACTTGACACCCTGTGAACCCTGCTTGGTTCACCGAGTCCTGCTTGACTCTCCACCTCGACCACTAGGTCCACTTGACCACTGGGTAGCTCAACTGGGCACAAAAACCACGGGAGCCGGAAATGAGGGGCTATAACATACCGTCGGCCGTCCCACACCACATAATCATACATACAGTTCACTTTCCACATGTCATAAGTGGCCATTAACATCAATTTCTCATCACTCGGGTGACCTGCTTGTCAAACCCGGCTTCACATTACAACACCGATCATCACAACATTAAATATTTCAAACTCATAACATGATTAACTCAAGCCACACACCCGATCTTCAACTGACCGGTGTCCACAGTCACACATGTATAAGCATACACACACAACAACATTCAATAACATTTTCTTATTCTGTTCATATCGCTCAATGACTCGGATAGGAAGTAAGTCCTATTCTAATTAATCATAACCCGAACACCCCCCTTACCTCGGTTCCAAGCTTCGATGATCTACTCCTGGTTTCGATCTCGTCCTCTGAGCACTGGGTTCACAGTCTCAGCTCTGTCACTCGGCCTTTTGTTGTTTAATCTACTACCTACGGGTCAGAATGCAAAACCCGTTAACTCAACACCCTCGGCTCTAAGGGCCATATTTGAGCTCACACTCACCAAAGGAGTGGAGAACAGACTGGTATACAGCCATGCATGGTCACTCGGCTACCAGAGCAACGAAAGGGATAAGGACCACAAATAAAACAGATCAGTGGGCTCACCTCGAGTCCACGGTCACAGAAATAGGGTCCGATTAAAGTTTTGATACTAACGGAGTCCTCCTCCAGAGCATGCAATTCAGCCACGAGAGAGGAGAAAGTGAAGAAGAAGGAGAAACAGTCCAAGAAAGAGAAAGAAGAAGTAGTTCTCATGAATAATGAAGAGGGAGAGAGAGAATCTCCTTTTATATAAGGCTCAAGGGCAAGACAACCTTTTCCCCTATTCCATTTGTATTCTCATTAAAAGTTTTAATTAAATTAATTTCACCACATTGGACACTTTTTATAATTAACCAACCAACTACGCTTATTTACTTTCATAACGTTTAATTATTCATAATTGTTTAATACTTCATAAGAGTATTGACCCGATCTGGATACCGGCCAACCGGTATCCTGGCGTAGTGTCCACACCTCCATAATCCGAGCTAACGCTTGAGAGATCGGATACTTCATCCGTTCTCACATCCTTGATACGTATATCCGTTTGCCTCAGCCATTATAAGAGGTTGATCTGGACTATATTTCTGAGTTAGGCATTCTCCCTACACCAGTTAGTCCAAGACCACACCAGGCACACTGGATAAGCATCAGTTACAAGACAGTACGTCTTTGACCGTCCTCCAATGTATAACCGATCTTCAACATCGTTCGGTCCTCACATCTGAGGCCGGCCCGACACCGGATTTCTTGACCCCGGTTCAGGTAGATCAAATATTAAATAAATCTCTAAAACATTTGTTAATATTTTCCACTCATCATAATTTTTATTAAAATATCAGGAATGTTACATCTACCCCCCTAAAAGGGGATTTCATCCAAAGAAATCAATGTTCTGATTGAAAAAGGTGGGGGTACATCCGCCTCATATCCGATTCTAATTCCCAAGTGTAGGTTATCCAGTCCAAATTCTGCCTTTTCACCTTCACCAACGGCACCTCCTTGCTCTTTAACCGTTTGGTTTGATACTCCTCAATATTGATCGGTACGGCTTCCACCGTCAGATCTTCCTTCAATTCGATGGAGTCATTCGGTACAATCATTGTGTCACACGGAATATAGGCTCGAAGTTGTGATACGTGAAACACGTTGTGGATATTAGTCAACGACTGGGAAGATCCAGTCGGTAAGCAACCTCACCGATCCGTTCCAGTATTTGGTATGGTCCGATGTATCTCAGATTAAGCTTTTGGCTCTTCAAAATCCGACCTACACCTTTGGTTGGTGAAATCTTCAGGAACACCCAGTCGCCCACTTGAAACTCAATCAGCCTATGCCGATTGTCATAATAGCTCTTCTGTCGGTCTTGGGCAATTTTTATCTTCTCTCAGATTAGAGTAACTTGTTCGTTCATCTCTTGAATCAGCTCAGGCCCCAGATGAATGGCATCGCCATTCTCATTCCAGCATAATGGGGTAGTACATTTCCGACCATAAAGGGCTTCATACGGAGCCATCCCAATGCTACTATGATAGCTGTTATTGTATGTAAACTCCACCAAGGGCAAGTATCTCTCCCATGATCCGCCCTGCTCTAACACACATGCCCTCAACATATCCTTAAGAGTCTGTATAGTCCGTTCCGACTTGCCATCGGTCTGAGGATGATAAGCCGAGCTCAGTCTGAGCTCAGTACCCAGTTCTTGTTGTAAGCTCCCCCAAAATCTTGAAGTGAATCGAGGATCCCGATCGGAAATAATGCTTGAGGGTACACTGTGTAGTCATACAATCTCAGCAACATACAATCTAGCCAGTCGGTCCAGCGACCATTTCATATTCATCGCCAGGAAGTGGGCACTCTTGGTCAGTCGGTCAACAATTACACAAATCACGTTGCACCTAGATCGGGTGCGAGGTAGCCCGGATACGAAGTCCATGGTGATACTTTCTCACTTCCAGATCGAAATCTCTGGAGGTTGAAGCAAACCTGGGGGTCTCTGATGTTCAACTTTGCACTTCTGGCATATCACACAAGATTTCACGTATTCGGTTATTGCCTTCTTCATGCCTGGCCACCAGAATTCCTTCTTCAAGTTGTGATACATCTTTGTCACACCGGGATGAATACTCAGAGAGCTCCTGTGTGCCTCAGCTAGCACGGCTTGCCTGAAATCACCGTGTGCAGGCACCACCACTTGGTCTCAGAATCTCCATATTCCATCGTTACCCCGAGTTAACTCTATATCCTTGCCTCGTGCCTAAGTGTCAATCAGTTTCAGCAACTCCTCATCGTCTTTCTGAGCAACGGCAATAGATTCCAAAAATTCGTTGGAGATTTTCAATATTCCGACTGTCATTCGGTTTGGAGCGTCCATAACGACTCCAATATTCATATCCCTAAAGCTCTCCAGCAATTCCTGCTCTCTGCCCATCAAGTAAGCCGCGTGTAACACCTTTCTGCTCAGTGCATCGGCAAGAACATTCGCTTTGCCCGGGTGCTACCTCAAGTCGAAGTCATAATCCTTCAAGTACTCCACCCATCTCCTCTGCCTCATATTTAGTTCTTTTTGATCGAATAAATACTTCAAGCTTTGTAGTCACTAAATACCACAAAGCGAGACCCATATAGGTAATGACGCCAAATCTTTAATGCATATACCACTGCTGCCAGCTCCAGATCATGAGTCGGATAATTCAATTCATGGGGTCTCAATTGCCTGGAAGCATAGGCAATCACCCAGTCGGATTGCATCAACACGTATCCCAAACCGAACTTGGATGCATCACAATACACTACAAATTCCCGTGTTACATCAGGCAATGCAAGCACCGGGGCAGTCGTCAAACACTGTTTAAGGGTCTGGAAACTCAACTCGCACATTTCCAACCATACAAAGGGACTCTCATTTCTTGTTAACCGAGTCAGAGGAAGTGCTATCTGAGAGAACCCTTCAATAAAACGCTGATAGTATCCAGCTAATCTGAGGAAACTCCTGATTTCAGTTACCGACCTCGGCCTCTCCCAAGCCATAACCGCCTCAATTTTTGTCGGATCAACCGAGACGCCCTCTCGGGAAATCACATGCCCCAAGAATTGTACGCTACCTTCCCAAAAATCACACTTGGATAGCTTAGCATACAACTTCTTCTCTCAGAGTATCTGCAAGACAATCTGGAGGTGTTGAGCATGCTCCTCAACTGACTTCGAGTATACCAATATATCATCGATGAATACCACCACAAACTAGTCCAAGTACGGTTGAAAAATACGATTCATATAGTCCATGAAGATGGCAGGGGCATTCGTTACTCCAAAGGGCATTACAATATACTCGAAGTGCCCATACCGAGTCCGAAACGCTGTCTTCGGAATATCTTCCAACTTCACTCGGATCTGGTGATATCCCGACCTCAAGTCGATCTTAGAAAACACAACAGCGCCTCTCAACTGGTCCAGCAAATCGTCAATCCGAGGCAATGGATATTTATTTTTAATCGTCAATTTGTTCAGCTGTTGGTAATCAATGCACATTCGCATGCTACCGTCCTTCTTCTTTACCAGTAGTATCGGAGCAGCCCATGGTGAGGCACTCGGTCGGATGAAGCCTTTTTCGAGCATCTCATTCACTTGCTTCTTTACTTCGGCTAATTCCATCGAAGACATCCTATATGGCACACGGGACACAGGCTCGGCCCCGGGAATCAAGTCAATAGAGAAATCAATCTCCCGACTGGGAGGTAACGCCAGAATTTCTTCCGGAAAAACATCAGGAAATTCACACACAATTGGAATATCACTCTGCATAAGGTTATACCGACCCTCCGTAGCAAATAAAATAACATATGTGGCTGAGACATCACTCACCATGTCCTTCTTGTCGAGTTCCTGGGAGAAAACAATACTCTTTCGATAGCAGTCGACCATCACATGATTAGCAGCTAGCCAATCGAGACCTAGAATAACATCTAAGTTCCTCAATGGCATACAGATAAAATTCACTCGGAAAGTATGGTCTTCAATTTGCATCGGCAATTCTCTATACACGGTGGTTGCACGGAAAGTGGAACCGGTTGGAGTGGAAACAATAAGAGCATTCTCCATTAAACCGATCGGCAAACCAAGCCGTCACACACAACTCTCAGAAATAAATGAATGGGTCGCGTCCGAATCATAAATTACATCAACAAGATAGCCACAGATGAGGTACTTACCCTCTACCAAGTTGTCATTCCTCGTGGCTTCTGAGGCATCAAAAGCGAATACCCGCCCGGTCATGGCATTCTGGGCGCCACTAGACTGGGCATCAGATCTTCCCAATTGTTGGCCTCCCCGACCAGTACCATGCCTGCCTCCTCTTGGAAAATTGGCACCCCGAGCCCCAGAAGTGTTGGCTCGGTTGTCCTGCCTGCTCTGTTGCTGCCTCTGTGGGCACTCGGGCCTGAGGTGCCCCAGCTTTCCACATTGGAAGCATACAATCTGATTGGCTTGACAGTATTTGGCAATGTGACCCTCCTGGCCACAATTGTAGCACGCACGGTTACCAGACAGATTACCTGATCGGCCAGTAGAACCCCGACCGGAAGAGGATAAAGTGGGGAAGACTTGTCGCCCTAAAAGAATTGGCCCATCCTCTTGAAGCAGAACCCCTTTGTTTTCAGTGGCTTTTTGTCTCTTGGCTGAGATGTCCTTTGTAATTGTACCTCTTCCGTCAGCCTAGCTTTGTTCACCAGAGTCGGGTAATCCTGAATCTCCATCGGCACAATTACACTACGGAGTTCAATCCGTAGTCCTGCCTTGTACTTGGCACACTTGCTGCCCTCAGTTCCTTCCAATGAGAAAGGATGGTAAAAATCACACAGCTCGTCGAACTTGTTGGTGTACTCAGCCACAGACAGCCGGCCTTGTTCCAACTTCAGGAATTCCATTTCCTTCCGGATTTTATAGTTATCCGGGAAGTACTTAACAAGGAATCTCCTTTAGAAATTTGCCCATACTAGCGGCTCATTCGCCGCATTTATCTGCACCTTCACCCAAGACCACCATACTCTAGCCTCGTCCTTTAATTGATAGGTGGCAAACAAAACCTTTTACTCTTCCGAGCACTCAAAATACTCAAAGACCTGTTCACTGTCCCTGATCCAAATATATGCCCCGTCACAATCGTGCCCTTCTTTGTAGGCCGGGGGATTCCTTTTCAGAAATTTATCCAGAGTGGGACCAGACTCGGTCCTACTCATTAGCTGGGTAAACTTGGAGAAGAAATCGTCTCCTCCACCGGAACTGGTTCCTTCGGCCATAATGTAATTCTACAATGAGCAAACACATCACCATTAATAACCAATGCTAACCAGGGAGTCGGAGATTTACCTCATACACATAAAATACAACGCCACTAGAGTGCCAAGGGAACGATGCCAAGCTGCACAAACAAAACAATACAATTGAATGCAAACATCCCTTATAGGACTCACACAATCAATGGATTGACCCATACACCCGGCTCTAGAAAGAACCGCTCTAATACCAACTGTAACATCCTAGGTTAATTTACCTTTTTCTTTTCACACGGCAGATTATTTCCACAATAAATTTTTCACGTTTAATAAAAATTTAGATCTTAATATAAAATGATATTTACTTTCCTTAATAAACAACCCACTCGGCCATGATGTAAAATAATATTCACTTCTTTTAGTTACCTTCTAAATAATAGAATCATACTCAGTGTAAGCAAAACCGATCGAAAATAAATCTTTTAGTAAAGGTATGTTAAAAGTAATAACTGATCGGAATTGATTCAGCTCGGCCTTAATATAAAATAGTATTTACTTAAATATATTCAAATAATGATAAAAGCGTACAAAAAATAATGTTCGATCAGGAACACCTCTTTTAATAAAGTGGAGTTAAAACACCAGGAGAAGAAGAAGAAGAAGAAGAAGAAGAAGAAGAAGAAGAAGAAGAAGAAGAAGAAGAAGAAGAAGAAGAAGAAGAAGAAGAAGAAGAAGACAGGGGTCACTCGCCTGAGCGAGACCCCGAGATGTCTGGGCGAAATCCGAGAGACGCTTAAGCGAGTGCCGACTCGCTTGAGCGAATTCCACATATTAAGCCTGAACAAAACGTACACGGGAACTCACATCGGGGTTTTACCCGGTAAAAGGGTTTACTCGGCAAAAGGGTTTCACTCGGAAAACACTCAACTTCCATTCACTTGGGCATACCACACTTGACTCATCACTACCCTTCACTCAGAAAGGTTCGCTCGGTCACAGCTCCCTCGGGGATAATCCAACCCCTCTACACTCGGTAAGAGTTTCTCCGGATATCCTCACTCGGGAAAATACCCCAACCTTACTTCTCTCGGAAGAAGCTCTCTCGGCCATATTTTACTCAGGAACATTCTCACCTTCCCTTGGAAGCACTCTAATTTTCACTCGGTACATTCTACTTTTCTTCACTCGGAATCATTATGCACCTTCTTCACTCAGAATCATTATCCTCTTTCCTCACTCGAAACATTCTCCCAGCCAATCTCACTCGGGACAATCTAACCTTCCACCCAGAAGGGGATCTCTCGGTTATTCTTCACTCGAGAATGAATCCGCTAGTTAATAGGCTGTCACAGCAAACCTGAGAAAATATATATACCAAGCATAATATAATATAAATTCACATCCGATTCAATTTAGATCAGCACACAGATAATATCACACACTCGAAAAAACTCCTTATACATATATATATTACACAATCACTCAAAATCACTCGGGCCTTGGCATCGATCTCCCCCTTGGCGCGACTCCATGGCTCCGGCTTCCTCGCTGTCACTGGTTACTAAGTTGAAAACAACAGCAAGGGTGAGTGTTTGGCATCATAATTAATATAGAACGGAATTTAACAAGTTATATATATATATATATATAAGTTCCGTCTGATTACATCTTCATCCCTTTTTCAAATTATACTCGGCAATATAACGAATCACGCTCAGCATATATATATATATATAATAAGTCTCATTCGGAAATCATCACAGTTTACTCAGTAAATACATCAACTGCATTCAGCAAGGGTATCAATTCATACTCATCAACTATATCAAATTTTCCCTCGGAGATCTATCAAATCACACTTGGAAAATAGAGCACACTGCATACGGTAACATATCAACTCAAACTTAGCAATTATATTAAATTCATCAATAATCACCACTGACTCTCATGTAATCTGACACCTAGTATCCGGATACTAAAGGATTGGCCTTCAGCTGGGGGTCCTACTTGACACCCCGTGAACCCTGCTTGGTTCACCGAGTCCTGCTTGACTCTCCACCTCGACCATTAGGTCCACTTGACCACTGGGTAGCTCAACTAGGCATAAAAACCACGGGAGCCGGAAATGAGGGGCTATAACATACCGTCGGCCGTCCCACACCACATAGTCATACATACAGTTCACTTTCCACATGTCATAAGTGGCCATTAACATTAATTTCTCATCACTCGGGTGACCTGCTTGTCAAACCCGGCTTCACATTACAACACCGATCATCACAACATTAAATATTTCAAACTCATAACATGATTAACTTAAGCCACACACCCGATCTTCAACTGACCGGTGTCCACAGTCACACATGTATAAGCATACACACACAACAACATTCAATAACATTTTCTTATTCTGTTCATACCGCTCAATGACTCGGATAGGAAGTAAGTCCTATTCTAATTAATCATAACCCGAACACCCCTCCTTACCTCGGTTCTAAGCTTCGATGATCTACTCCTAGTGTCGATCTCATCCTCTGAGCACTGGGTTCACAGTCTCAGCTCCGTCACTCAGCCTTTCGTTGTTTAATCTACTACCTATGGGTTAGAATGCAAAACCCGTTAACTCAACACCCTCGGCTCTAAGAGCTACATTTGAGCTCACACTCACCAAAGGAGTGGAGAACAGACTTGTATACAGCATGGTCACTTGGCTACCAGAGCAATGAAAGGGATAAGGACCACAAATAAAATAGATCAGTGGGCTCACCTTAAGTCCACGGTCACAGAAATGGGGTCCAATTGAAGTTTTGATACTAATGGAGTCCTCCTCCGGAGCATGCAATTCAGCCCTGAGAGAGGAGAAAACAAAGAAGAAGGAGAAACAGTCCAAGAAAGAGAAAGAAGTAGTTCTCGTGAATAATAAAGAGGGAGAGAGAGAGAATCTCCTTTTATATAAGGCTCAGGGGCAAGACAGCCTTTTCCCCTATTCCATTTGCATTCTCATTAAAAGTTTTAATTAAATTAATTTCACCATATTGGACCCTTTTTATAATTAACCAACCAACTACGCTTATTTACTTTCACAACGTTTAATTATTCATAATTGTTTAATACTTCATAAGAGTATTGACCCGATCTGGATACCGGCTAACCGGTATCCTGGCGTAGTGTCCACACCTCCATAATCCGAGCTAACGCTTGAGAGATCGGATACTTCATCCGTTCTCACATCCTTGATACATATATCCGTTTGCCTCAGCCATTATAAGAGGTTGATCCGGACTATATTTCCGAGTTAGACATTCTCCCTACACCGGTTAGTCCAAGACCACACCAGGCACACCAGATAAGCATCAGTTACAAGACAGTACGTCTTTGACCGTCCTCCAATGTACAACCGATCTTCAACATCGTTCGGTCCTCACATCTGAGGCAGGCCCGGCACCGGATTTCTTGACCTCGGTTCAGGCAGATCAAATATTAAATAAATCTCTAAAACATTTGTTAATATTTTTCACTCATCATAATTTTTATTAAAATATCAGGAATGTTACACTTCTGGAGGAGTTCTTCCATTCCGGGTTCGGTCTTTCCTATTTTTAGTTTATTTTAATTATGGAGGGCTAAAACCCCTAGATTGATTTTCTTGGAAAATATTGTAATATAATTTTGAGGTTCTTGTTTTTAATATAGTATGCTTTTATTATTGTTTATTTCTTCATAATCTTACTCTGCTTATTTAATTCCATTCTCTTTAATTAAATTTGTATACTTAATCAGTTTAATTATTCAAATGGAATAAAATAAGATTTTAAATTAAAATGGATTAAGAAAATATGCATGCTTAATGAATATTTTCATAATCACTTTTAATAATTATGGTTTGCTTAATTCCATAATTTGAGAATAGATTATGTATGTAGGCGATGTTCTTACATATGCTCAATAATTCCTAGATTTTACGATCTTGACTCCTTTTGCTTAATTAGGATGCTTGATTAAAATATTCATTTTTAAATGAAAGTAAAGGAATTATGAATTGAAAAAGACGCTTAGTTGATTAATTCAAATTGAGCTAAGAAATCAACAGTAATGAAAGTATACAAATTATCTTTAGTAAACCAAGGATAAATTTATTACAATACTCCAAGAAAATCAATCGCTTGTTATTTATTGTTTTAAATCCTATATTTACTTTGTTTTAATTTTAATTGTCATAACAAAATCAATCAAAACCCCTCAATTGTATTTGTATGTTTGTTAAATTTCTGTTTGTAAAAATTAATTTTAAACTTGATTTTTTCCTAAATTTCTGTGTTGATCCTTGAGAGAACGACCTAGGTTGATACCCTAGTACTACATTAATTAATTTTGATGTACTAATTTGACGGTAAACGACACGTCATACACTTATATCTCAAATCATACATGCATAACATTACTCTTTTATTGGTACCAAACCGTTATCGTCTATATGTAGCACTAGTCACCCCGTGACTTGCGGATTCATAACATGGCCTCACTTGCCAAAGTACTACAGACCCCTCCCGAACACACATCGAGAGAGTCGTGCCCCATAGGGACACTGAGGTCACTTGCTCATCATCGAGCCATCCACCCACTGGGCCCGCCATATAGGGTGCCTCACCACTAAACTATGGGCAGCTTCATGATTTCCAGAATCACTAGGGAACAAACATATAAATTTACCCGTGCATAGGGTCGTCCTTCCACTGGGCCCGCCTATTGGAACCTCTAACATTCCACATAGACAGCGAATGATATGCCATGGATGTAAATGTCAATCAATGTATTTCTCACACAATGCATCCTATAATGCCACTCCACAATCAACAACTCACCACTATCACTTAGTGGAACTCAACATACTTATCATTCTCAACCATCACCAATTGTTATTGGATTTCATACACATCAATAGTTAGTGGCAATCATCCTTTATCAATTCACATATCATGCGATGTTCAACATTATTACAATTCACACAATTATGGCCTCAATGCCACTCATAATAAGTCTCATTAGTAAGAGTTAAATTCAACACCATAATCATCATCCCAACAATATATGCCATATAACACCAATCATTCTAAATGTATTCCAATTCATATAAACATCAAGAACATTTATCCAAGCCAAACTATGATAACATAATCATACATACACATCAATAATGGATGAAATCATGCATTTAGAATTGTTACCCCCTCCTACCTCAAGAGAAGTAGAAATTAACGTGGTCCGAAGGTCCCGCCTCGTCGATGGGGTTGTTTCCTACATCATACAACATACCATATAATTATTTTCTATTCAAACCACCAAGATTCAAGTGCTTATATTTAATTACTTGGTGTTTTATACCATTTCAATCTTAAACCCTATTTATTTCATTTTATCCACCACAACCACCATTGGTTTGGTGCTCATAAATATTCATTATGAAATTTAAGCTACACCCATTAATGGGTTCCCTTATTAATTGGTTTCCAACCACCATTATCAATCATCTAGCCTCATTAATGGCCATCTACCATCAATGTTACCATCTCACATCGTTAAATACATTCTCCCAACATCATTAAACACTCATCTATTTATATTTTACATTTCCCCCAAATTATAGGGTTAGGGTTTCATTAAAACCCAACAACCATCATCAATATCATCTTCTTCCATCACATTTAATGTCATTTTTGTGTACCCATAAATGCCCTCATCAAACTTACATTAAATACACCCTACCTTAGGGTTTTGCATCATTAATGGTTCCCTTTCCATAACCCATACACATTTAACACTCTCCTAAAACCCAACACCATAGCCCAGGGCTTAGAACACTAAAAGAATGGAGGAACTTATCTCAAGCTCCAAGAAAACCTAAGCCCTAGCACCACTAAGAAATTAGGGGACAATGGGGAAAGTTTCCAAGATTCAAACACCTTCCAAAGTGAAGAAGAAGAAGCCAAATTGATTGGGTATGGAAGGAGGCTCACAAAATTGATGAGTTTTGTGGAAGAAGAAGAGAAATGAAGGGGTTTGTGTGAGGGAGAAAGAGGGTGACGAAAATGAAAAGAGAAGAGAGAGGGAAAATACATGTGAGAATGGAGAAGGAGTGAAGGAATTAAGTTATAACTTGGCCCTTTTTTAAAATCTTTTCCATTTTACAATAAACAGGATCTTCGTTCAGGCCCAATACTTTATCCAAAAATTATTCTGAATATATATATTCGAATCCCCAATAATATTCTCAATAGCCCTGACCAATAGTACCCCAATTGGAGATACTTAGTCCGACACTCATATTTTGATCGGGTATTATTTTTACCTCTTTAAGCCATAATAATTTATGAATAATCATAAAAATTCCCAATTTAATTATTTCTAAGTTTTGGGACATTAATTAACTCATATGTAATTATTCACTAATTATTCTCCTCAATTAATCATTTAATCAAATTTTGAGATGTTACATAGGGACTGCTGCTATTTTGAATGATGCCACTCTTCAAATATTCTTGAACCAGTTTATCAATGATGTCTTTTTGCTATTTGGCATATCTTTAAGGCCTTTATTTATTGGAATAGCCTCTTGAACCAAGGGAATTTAATGGTCATGACTTCTTCTTTTAGGAGGAAATTTAGCTAATTCTTGAAATACATCCTGGAATTGTAACAGTAAAGCTTCAATCGAGATATTCTTCTTAGCTGAAGGAGCGTAAGTTGTTAAGGAATGTAATAGTGTATCCTCTTACTGATCACATACTTGTAGCATTGATAGATGAACTCTAGAGGCAATTGTTTTCCCTGATTGTTTTCATCTCACTGTTTTGAGGCCTTTATTGGAAGCACCTCTCAACACAAACCTTTTCTCCTTGAACAAAAAATTACATCATCAGTTTATCAAAGTTCCAAGTGATATCACCCAAAGTGATTAACCATTCTATTCCTAGCACCAGGTCATAACACCCCAAGGGAATTAATAACATATCAGAACTAAATGCTAACCCTTGAATAAACCAAGAAAAGTGTTTTACCATGGAAGTTATGCTCACCCTTGCTTTATCTATAACTGCTACACTCATTGGAGAAATTTCTTCAATTAAGCATCTGATTTTCCTAGCCATGTGGACATCTAGGAAATTATGAGTACTACCACTATCTATGAGAATATGTAATGGTTTTTTTGTAGTAACTTATGATCCTCATTGTTTTAAAATTTGCTACTCCTATAAGTGCATTCACTGAATTATGAGGGTCTATAAAATCGGCCATGTCAACTACATTCTCTTGATATAACTCTTCCTCATCCAACTCTGTTGTCTCTCCTTCATTTACTTCCAGCACATGAATTTGTAATTTTTTTGTGTTAGCGCATGAGAAGGTGTAAAAGGTTCATCATAGAAGTAACAAAGACCCTTGGATCTTCTTTCACTCATAAAAGTTAGGGTGAGGTTCCTATAGGCTTGGATATTGGTTTATGTTTGGGTTTTTATATGTGTAGGTTGGATATCTAAGGTCCTAGATAGAGGGTTTGATAGAATAGGTTTTGGTATAGTGTTATTTTTAGAGAATTTCAATAAATTTTTAGGTGGGTAGGTAGGGTTTGCAACAGATTCATATAACTTTGCCAATTAAAAAGCTTGTATTACACTGGTTGGTTGGAACATGTGTACAACCATATGAATATCTTGTTTTAAGCCACCTAAAAATAATTAAGCTTATATTCCTCTGACGACCCCAATATAGATATAATTGCATCAAAGTTCTCATGGTAATCAACAATAGAACCTTTCTGTCTAAGTCTCATCAGATCAGCCATAGGATCATCATAAACTTCCCTAAATCTTTCAATTAAAATTTTAGTTAAATCTGACCAAATAGGTAAATTGTCAATAGGAAAAATTTTCACCATGGATGTGTATCATTGTAATGTTTTCCCTTCAAAATGAATTACAACTAATTTTGTTTTAACATCCTTAGGTGTTCCATCAATTGTAAAATAGGTTTCACAGCGATAAATCCATTGTTTCACCGCATCACCATTAAAACGGGGAAATTCAATTTGGGCTAACCTCGTGCCACAAGAATAAGTGGAAGAATTTCCTTGAGTTATTCCTTGCACCTGCGCCTCCGATCCTCCTACATGTTTTTTGACGCATTCTTGAACTTGTTCATTCATTGATAAGTCTATTGTTTGTCGTAGCATCGTCACGAATTCCATGAACTTTGCTTCTAATCTTGTTGTGACATGGTTCTCCAACAGATCTTGTTTGCGTAATACTGCCTGATTTCTTGATGCATCCGCCATAACTGCTGCTAGAAGGTGCAAACTAATACCATTGATGTAAACTAGATAAATCTCACATGGAATGCAACTTGAACTCTAACAAAAAAATGGCAAGTGTCATTCTCTTTATCCTAAGTTTTTATTACACGTGATGTAGTGGAAATTTACTTATATAAATATTAAATTATTTATTTTTAAAAAATATATATTATTCATTAACATTTAATTGTATAAATCTCATGAGCGGATAAAAAATCCAACCTCTATGGAGTCCCTTGTAATTTTTAAGGAAAGTTTATCATGATTTTTTATGTAGAAATTAAGATTTGTCTTTGAGAAGTCAAATTTTTATTATTTAGTTAGCAATTTTTTTCTTGATAAATCGGTTATCGATTTGTAGTTAAACTATTTTGAAAACATAAGTGAATTTTATTTAAACTATTTTCATTAGTAATTTAGTCAACAAAATTAAAAAAAAATGCTTTAAAACAAAATTATTTAAAATGCACATAATAAATATAGATATGTTGGAATTACCACAACATTAAAAAAATTAAAGTTAAATTTAATTTTATGGAGTAAAATTCAATTTGATCCTAAAAAATAAAGTGAACATAAACTTGGTCCTTCCAAGATTATGCGTACCAAAGTGATCATTCAATAATCAATTTAAATACTATAAAGATTTTCATAAAATTTCTCACCAAACAATTAAAAAAGAATAAAAGTAAAGATGGAAGGGAAACAAGAAGAAAGGGGTGTCACTTCTACTATAGAAGATGAGCCAAAGGATAGCTTACCACATGGAATGTTCAATGATAAAAGTCTTAGATGACTCTTGCAAGAATGCTAGACAAAATTTCAAACTTACAAGGTTTGATCCAAATCAATAATCTTGAACTAAATGAAAAATGTTTGTACATTTCCTATTTATATGGTGAATTTGGAAGATGAGTCAACCAACTAAGTTTCCTTATCTCTCTAAGGCCTATTTGGCCAATAGATGAAAAAAGACCCAAAAATTGGCCCAAACTCCTAACATGCCAAGAATACAATGAAATCCATGATATGTACAAGTAAAGTCCAAACAAGACCTAAGCCTAACACTATACAAGCACAACGAAGAAGTATAACCATCTAATAAAGTATAAGTGAAAATAGCAAAGGTCTTCAAGTCCACAATACCAACAAGATTGGATTTTAGGTCTACACATAGCAAGCTTTCTCTCCTATATCTTCCATGCTAGCTTGAGATTATCAGTCTTTCTTAAAGATTTAAATAGTTTTTTCTTCATAATTTTAATTGTTAAAAAATTACTAATAAAAACCTTCAGTGACCAATATGATGATAAATCAGTTATTGGAAAATCAATTCCCATGACACACTCTAAAAATATATCTTACATGCACCCTCACCAAACATATTAGAAAGGGTGTTCATAAATGTTAAGGAATCCCACAGGGTCAGACAGTAGAAACATAAATGATTCCCAATGGAAATTACAAAAGAAGTGTTTCAAAGCATTACATAGATAATAAAATAAAATTGCATTTAGTGTTTACCTCTTGTAGACATAAAGCAAGTTCCTCAATCAAAGCAATCGTAGCTCTGTCCTTAGGAGTCCACACGAGCACTCCAACTAGAAACTAAATTTCTGAATGCTAGTACAGAAATTCAGAGTAATCCTAATTTTCTGAGCAGCTACCTATAAGCATCTCATGCTCTATATATAGGCTTAGGTCTTAACCTGGTGAGCTTTCAATAAACATTGAGCTCCTTACTCATTCTAATGAGTTAGGCCCAATAGTTTTATTTTAGTCCAACTAAAATAAAACTATCATTTGGTGGGCTTACTCTATGCATGTGACCCAATAGGTAAAATATCTGGTCATATTAATAATAAACTATTTTATTATATAAACTATTTTATTATTAATATAAAATAATAACGACATCTAGCAATGCATCGTTATGTCTGAATATTATTTATCGTCGACATAACCTATAAGTGATAATTATTTTATATATTTATTCCTTTTGTCATGATATCTAATTGGGCCCAAGGCATGGTCGTCGTCATCCTTGTATGGCCCAATTCATTTTACTTGATACCGGAGTAGACTTTATTGAGTAAATACCTAATATTTATTATTCCTAGCATGACCATACATTTCTTTAGTCTCACTACATTGACATAATCTATTCTTTATTGAGTAAATATCTAGTATTTATTCTTGCACCATTTCTTTTCCTCTTTGGTCGTAAGCATCTCTTTCACTTTCTCTCATCAAGAAATTCTTCTCTTTAACCTCTCTACTATCCACTATTCATCCACCACCTCAAGCTACCTCAAGACCACTCCTTTGGAACAAGGAACCAAGAAAAAGAAAGCTTCAAGTGTAATATCTCAAATTTTAGAGAAATAAAATATTGGATGATGATGATTAATTATTTGATGTCCAAAACTTATAGGAAAATTAATTAGACATTAATTATGATTTATCAGTAAATTAAAATTTACTGAAACCGGATAACTTAACGGAAGATGTGGGACCCATTAACTAATTTTGAGTATTTCATGGGTCTAGAATAATGAGGAATTTATTGTGGTTATGATGGTATGATCAAAATAATTTTTGGTGTTGAGGAGATATTTATTCGGACATGACGTATGTTAATAAACGTTGAAAATATGAATAAAATAGATTTAAAGAAAATGCAAATTCCCTCATTTTCCTTTCTCATTGTCATGCACACATTTCTCACTCTCTTTAATCTCTTTTGTCCATTGGATAAAGGGGTTTTAAAAGCCATTGAGTAAAAGCAAAAAGGTGATGCATTGACCATTAGGCAAGGACCAATTTTACATATTTTCCGTCACATTCCCCTCTTAATTTTCGGTGAAGATCTCCTTCTTCATCTCCTTTTCTTCCTCTTTGTGCCCAAAATCATGTACCCCCTCTCAACTTTCATTTATGCAAAATCAAACATTAATACTTGGATTGTAAAGCATATATTGGACATTGGAACTAAGCTTGGATCATCTTCCACTCTTTTCCTCTCATTTTTGTTTTCCATAGAAGCTTGGTGTTGAGGTATGTGTTCTTGGCATGTAATGGTTTTTCTTGGTGGTTTTGAGGTTATCAAAGCTTGATGATGAAAGATTGGATGTTATTATATTGAGAAATGCATGTGAAACTCAAACCCTAGGTTAGGAGAAAATTGGGATTTGTTGGTTGTTGTTGATGATTGGAATATGATGTTGTTAGCTTAAGGATGCTAGAAATGGTGCATGAAAATAATTGGAATTGATGATTAGTAAATTGTGGGAAAACCCTAAGGTTGTGGTAATTGAGGCTTTTGGCAAAATTTTAAGGAAAATATGATTAATTGCTATTTAAGTGATTATTGAGTTTAGGAATGAGTTTTTAAGTGATTGGTATTAATTATTGGTAATGAAGGTTTAAGAAACCAAGAAAATATGGTGATGATTCTAAGTTGTTAAGTGTTGTTGTGCATGACTTAGACAATGAGAATGTGGTATTTTGAGATATTGGAAACCTATTATGAATGATGGGTAAGGTGTTTGTGATGTAGCCATTTAATTATAGAAAATATGGATTAAGGGGAAAGAATTCCTAAAACCTAACAAAATGAGGAATTGGTGTTTATAACATGTTTAAGACATGTTAAGAATTATAAATATGATATTGTATATATTTAGAATTGAAAAAAATTCCTTGATAGGCAAGTTGATTGAAATTTATATGTGTTAATGTAGGACCTATTCCGAACGACGAGGCGGGACCGTCTAATCGCTCAGATTACTCTCTTGAGATAGGAGAGGAGTTTATATTTTAAATGCATGAGTTGAGTATTTGATGAATGTTGTATGTGATGTTGCTTATGTTTACCTTGCTATTGTTATTTTGAACCTTTGTAATGTTGGATATGTTGGTGGTGGTTGCTTGGCAAATATATGTTGTGCAATTAGAATATTGATGGTATGCCTTTGTGGTGATTGGTGATTGATATGAAATTTGGGCTAATATATGCCTTGTGTTGTTGTTGTAAAGATGTGAATGTTCACCACTAATATTGAATGATAATTGTTGATGAGATTAGAATAGAAGTTGTTGATTTGGCATACCTTTGAAATATTTATGAAAGATTGATAATTGTTGTTGTTGTTGATAAGTGATGTCATTGTGATTGATGCAAGTATAAGCTTGTAAAATATGTTGAAGTTGTGTTATTGAAAAAGATTGTGAATGTCATACTAAAAGTTGAAACGATGGTAAGTATTAAGCTTTGAACGAGTAATCAAAGAGTTGTAATCAAATCTTATAATTGATATAGTGAAAAATTCTAAACAATTTCTAGGAGACTAGTGGTAGATCACAATGGTAGTGATCGACCCAAGATAAATTGTGGTTTGTTTTTCTCTTTCCTTATCTCTCTATTTTTGCCTTACTAATTCTTTACTTAGTTTCTTTGCTTCACATTCTCTCATTATACTTTCGTAACAATTTTGAAATTATTTCAAAAACGGCTACTTTTCAATTATATTTTTAAGTTTGAAAAATTTTCAAAACATGAGTTTTTATTAGACTTAATTCACCTCCTTTAAGTTTGAGATCGCTTATCAACAACGAGCTCTATCTTTACCCCTATAACTTCATCATTGCTATTACCGTCATTATTATTATCACCATCATAACCACCATCACTGTCATTACCAACAACATAATCACTGCCGCCGCCACCATAGCCCTTAACTTGAAACCACCATTGTCATCATCATCACTATTGTCGTCACCACCACCTCGTCATCGTAATCACCATCGTCATCACCACTACTACTACTATCGCCCACACCCCCACAATAATCGCCATGGCCATCATCACTGCCACCACCTCACCATCGCCATTACCACTGTCGCTGTTGCCATCACCATCACAACCACCACCCTTACCATGACAATCATTGCCACTACCATCACCATAATCATTACTAACGCCACCACCATAGGCACCACCCTAAACCACCATTATCAATTTAAACCTTAAACCACTATCACCACTAATGTCGTTGTCACCACCACATTTGTCATCATTACATCATCGTTATCGCCACTGTCACTACCACCACCACCACCACGATTATATTGTTATTGTTGTTTATGTTTAATATAATTAAAATTAAATCGAAGTTTGACAACAGCTTTTTAAAATTTAAAACCGTAAAAATAAAAAACTAAAAACAATATTTAATTTTTTAAAATTTAAAACTAAAAACTAAAAATCACCTAAACCAGCCTAAGGGTTAAGAAACTATGTTGGAATCCGGATCCCACATTTGACAACTCCTTATTGTCTTCTCGCTCTTGTTTTTCTTTATATTGCTACTCAAATGGATTACAAAAACAGATTAGTGTTACATTCAAAAATTATAAATTCAAACGTGAACTTCTTGCGTCTACTAACTGCAAGGGTCAAATTGTGGGGGAGAAGAACATGTCCTCGGGACCAAAAAAAACACGAGGGTGGGAACCAAAAGAAAGAAAATAAAAAGGAGACACCCAAATACAGAAATGGTTGCTTGATAGCACAACTTGCAAATGAAGCAAAGGGAATTCATACCACCCTTCTCCAATTCTTTTGTCTCATTCACTCTTCCTCATGCTAACTGCTACCCTCCTCGCTTTTTTTCCCCTTTTAATTGTTGCAATTAACCGTCAAACAACCTAGAGAACAAATTAAAGTATGTAATCTGTAGTTAAATAAATTGTTTTATATTCCACATTTATACATAAGCTTGAAAAATCGTCATACAATAAAAATATTGCAACAAACACAAAAAGTGGAAACAAAAGAGAAACTGTAGTAATTAACTTCCATATAATATCCTTTCTTCACTTATATTATACGTGATTATCTATGTTATTGACTATTGAATTCACTTATACAATGCTTGTAAGGTAATTGAATATTTGCGTACTACTATTGATTTTGCGATTTTTCTAATCTATATAACGTTGCATAAGATAAGTTATCTAAAATTAATATTAACATAACCTCTTGATGATTGTTATACAAATCTAGCACAATTTCTAGTAAAAATTACGGGTAATTTTAACTGAGCTGTAGAGACATTAATTAAGGGGAAAGGGTGATAATTTGATTCCCCACTCTCCCTCCATAAATACACGCGAACCTTTCCTCAATTTGGTCCTCATTAAAACCGCATTGCATCAATAGCCATGCTGAGCATCATCGCCATTGTTTCACTCTTGGCCTTACTCACTCCAACCCACGCCAAAATACCCGGTGTCTACTCCGGTGGGTCATGGCAAAGCGCTCATGCCACATTCTACGGTGGCAGTGATGCCTCCGGAACTATGGGTACATTAATTACTCCTCCATATATTATACTTCCTCCCTTCTTTTTTATTTGTCTTCATTCTAAAAAAAAATTGTTTTTTTTTATCTGTTTTTTAGAGTTTTAAATTTTATTTATTATTTTTTTCTATTATACCCTTAACTAGGAAATGACTAAACACTAATAACATTAATTAAAATTTAATTTAAGATAAGGATAAAATAGAAAAATAAATACATAAATATTGTAAACATTAATTTTTTTTTTCATATGTGTAATTTAATCTTAAAAGATGAATAAAAAGAAATGGACAGAATAATAATCAAGTTTTTTTTGACAATAAGATAACAATGTTGTGGTTTTGTAGGAGGAGCATGTGGGTATGGGAATTTGTATAGCCAAGGGTATGGTGTGAAGACGGCGGCATTAAGCACTGCTTTGTTCAATAATGGGTTAAGTTGTGGAGCATGCTTTGAGATAAAGTGCACCGATGATCCTAATTGGTGTCACCCTGGTAACCCTTCGATCTTTGTCACTGCCACCAACTTCTGCCCTCCAAATTATGCTCTTCCTAGTGATAATGGTGGATGGTGCAACCCTCCTCGACCTCATTTTGACCTTGCCATGCCCATGTTCCTCAAAATTGCCCAATACCGTGCCGGCATTGTTCCTGTCTCTTATCGCAGGTACACACATATCTACATCTAAAATAAGTTTTTAAACTATTACAATTTTTTTTTAAGTAACAGATAACCTTTTTAATATGTTCTAAAATGTATTTTTCTTAAACTCCAGAATAATATTTTCCTATATGAAAATATCGTTTTCACTTATTTATGAAAGGCTAAAAGGTAAATTTAGCCCCTAGAATTGTTGGGATTTTGGTTTTGTCCCCTGAAATAATTTTTTTTAGGATTGTGTCCTTAGAAAATTTTTAAGTTTAGAATATAACCCTTTCCGTTAACTGCATTTGCCAACTGATGAGGTGGAGCCTAGTCACATGTCTGTCATTGCATATGTGGCATGTGACTCATCATATTAGGACCAAGTCACTAATTAACCTTTTTTAATTAAAGGTTAACAAAACAAAATTAAAACCTACATCTTGTAGAGGAACAGAACGAAACCTGACGGACTCAACCTCACCGAACTTCTTAAACTCTTTCAAGAGGTCTTCTTCTTCACCTTGAGAGGCAAATTGCCAACAAAAACAGTCCTCAAGAGCTTATCCTCGTCATCAAAACCTTCCTTAGAAACCATCGTATCAACAGGATCATCCAAAGCCTTCCTCTTGCTCCCAATAGTTTTATTCTCAATCCCTTCCTCAACTTCCCCATTCTTCTTCTCCTCCCACTCCTTTTCAACCTCATCCCTCTTCCTCTTCCTCTTCCCCTTCTCAATTGCTTTAGCATCCAAGTTCACCCCTTTCCCTTCCCCTCCATTCTCGTCTGAACCGTGTTTCTTCTTCTTCTTCTTCTTCTCCGAAGCTTCGATTGAGGAATCCAAATCGAGGGTTTTATCTTTCTCTTTTTTCCTCTTCCTCTTTGTGTCGTCGCTGTTAGGGCTCTGACCGTGATTAGTGGAGTCGGAAAGTGGGGCAGGTGGTTGAGGCTTTCTCCTGAAGGGGTTGTCGTCGGAGAATAGAGAAGCGGTGGTGGCGGTGGATTGTTTGGGCGCGTTGCTGAAGAGCTTGCCAAAAATCCGGGGAGGGGGTGACACGGTATCGTTTTGAGGGGTTTGTTGGGGATCCTTGGGTTTTTTCTTGCCCATTGTGGATGAGATGGAAGGAAGGGGAAATGATGAAAGAATTGTTGAGGACGCAGAGAGCTTTTGAGTGAAACCCTAGAATCAATCGGGAGGGAAGGAAGGGGGTGTTAGTGCCAGGTAGGAGACTTTAAATCTATTCTTCACCACAAAGGAAATAAGTAAAAGTAAGCACACAAATATTTGTATTTAATGAGGAAGGATTGTTGGAAGAAAAGTGTTAAGGATTGTTGGAAGAATGAGAATCTATAAGTGGGGTGGCCAGAGAATGAGAAGAAGAGAAAAAGCTCAGAGAAATATGCAATGGGCAAGGCAACGAGAAGAGCATAGAGATCAAGGTTTTTCCACTTTGGGTCAGAGAAATACCAGAGCTTGGATCTGAATTGAGAAGGGTTGTGAAGGTACATGGAAGAGGAAGAGAGTAAGCGACGAATGCCAATAGGGTTTTAATTAAAAAAGGTTAATCATTTTGTTAACCTTTAGTTAAAAAGGTTAATCAGTGACTTGGTCCTAATATGATGAGTCACATGCCACATATGCAATGACAGACATGTGACTAGGCTTCATCTCATCAGTTGGCAGAGGCAGTCAACGGAAGAGGTTATATTCTAAACTTAAAAATTTTCTAGGGATACAATCCTAAGAAAAATTATTTCAGGGGGGGCTAAATTTACCTTTTAGCCTTTATGAAATTATGATATAATGTTTACCAAATTTAATCATTCAAAGATTGATTTTTATTGTTTTCAATTTAAAGATAACTATTTTTGATTTATTGGAGCTAATTATTATATATTTCGGATTAGTGTATGACATTCTGCAATATAAGATATGCCATCCACTACATGATTTAATTAGTTGGTAAGATGTTTTAATTTAATTAGAAATTTTGACAAAAGAACTTTGATATTAATAAGAATTTTATCTCCCATCAAATTCGGATATATAGATATAAAATAAAAATTAAGACAACATATTTTAAATTAAAACAAACATGAATAATAATAAATCAAGGGGAGCTTAGACAATATAGTATTATATTTAGGGATTAAACTAGCTTATGTTTATAATACTATTATTAAGCACTAACTGGATGTATTAGTGAAAAGACTAGAACGGATGATATAAACAACGTTTTAGCCGTTTGTTCTTCTTAAAAGTCAAAACGACAAGCCCGCGTGGCACTCGTGAATTTTAATAAATCTGATGTACAATAATTATCACTTGTGATCCGTGGCGTCTGTCATTTGTTGCCATATTTCAATCTTCTCACGTAGCTTTTCACACAACACCATCACGTGAAGTTTAAAAAAGAGACGCAATAATAATCCTACTCAATCAAGAATTTTAACGTCCAAAATTACTACTCTCGCCCTTCCTTTTAATATATGATTCCTACTCAATCAAAAATTTTAAGGTCCAAAATTACTAATCTCGCCCTTCCCTTTTTATATACTATTTGACTGATTAATATATTCACACTTTGCACGGTATATTTATAAATAAAATTATTATACAATATTATTTTATTTTATGCGTAATGTAAGATAAGAAAAATATTAACAGTTAATTATTTATATGGGATTAACATTATGATAAAAAAATTTATTTAATTAAATTGAATATAAAAATAAAATTTATGAATAAAAATATTCTTTATTCATTTTATTTTCATTTTTATTTTATATATTTTCAAACAAACAACAAATCAAAGAAAACACTCAATAAATTAAAATAAATAAAGTTAATGAGTTTAATAAATAGATATATAGAATAAATATTAATATGTAAATAATTTAAAATTTATACATGGTAAAAGAAAAAAAAATGAACAAATAATTTTTATTTAGATATATACAAAGTATAATTAAAAGAGTTGTAAGGTTGAATCTAATAGTTATAGAAAGAGTTAAAGGAGGCATGAAATAGAAAAGTTATATGTTCGAATCTCTTTATTTTATGTTTTTAATATATTGATAATTAAATAAACAGAAATTTTGTTAGTTTGAGTTCTAGGTTCTTTTTATTATATATATAGATTTTAAAAAATACATATTAATAAAATCATCAAAATGATATTGAAATATATAATTTGATTATTTTAATTTTTTAGTTTGGTTTTTATTTCTTTCTCATTATTTTTAAAATTGCACCATGTATAAAAAGGAACGAAGGGGGATGTTATTAAACAGGTAAATTTACCAAGAAAGAAAAAATAAAAAAATCGTACTTGGTGTTTGTGAAAATAATTAAATTATGATATCATATATGATACGTTAATTAGCATTGCGGCAGTGGTGACTGTGATTGGGTGCGGTGGGGTGCAGGGTGGCTTGCAGGAAACAAGGAGGGATGAGGTATACGATCAACGGGTTCCGTTACTTCAACTTGGTTTTGATCACGAACGTTGCGGGTGCAGGGGATATCGTGAGGGCGAGCGTGAAAGGGTCAAAGACAGGGTGGATGAGCATGAGGCGTAATTGGGGGCAGAATTGGCAATCAAACGCGATTCTGGTTGGTCAGTCACTTTCCTTCAGGGTCACAGGCAGTGACCGACGCACCTCCACCTCATGGAACGTAGTTCCCTCTAATTGGCAATTTGGCCAAACCTTTGCTGGCAAGAATTTTAGGGTCTAATTCCCCTGTTTGGATCTCATTTCCGTTTTTGGGTTGTTTGGTAGTGAACCTTTTTGACTTTGAACTTTATTTTCACTTACATCATGGGTAGACCTGAAGTGGCTCAAATTCATAAGCCACAGCAATACTTATAGTCTTATTACCCTGTTATTTCATATTTTTTTAGTATTATTAAAATATCGTTATTTAATATAAAAAGACTACACCTCACTTCCAATGAAAAATATTATTATAGGAAAATAAGGTTAATTATTTTTTTAAAAGGTGTGACAGTTATATTTTGTTTAAATTCTAAAAGAGATAGTATTTATTTATCATTCCATGACTTGATATTTTTCATCTGTTTAACATGATGGAATTACCTTGAGACCTACAAAATAGTTAAGATTTAGATTTAGTACAGCTCTATTATTAAGAATCCTTTTGGAGGAGAAAAGACACCTTATTCTCATATCGATTTAAAAAATAACCCATTTTTTAAAAAAATACTACACTAATTATTTCTTCCGGTAAAAAAAAAAGTTTTTTATATTAATTATTAAAATAATCAGTATAAAAAATACAAAAATCACCTACTTTTTCATGCCACAACATACAATCCATTTTAGCCAAAGAACATCAAAAGTACATCCACCCTTTATATAACTCATTGAATTGTTTAAGGATGGGCATTCCTTGCTCGCAGTTCTCTATATGAATGTTTTTTATTATTTTAAATAATTAAAATGTTTAAAATTGATTCTTCATAAGCAGGATGCATGTTTTCCTAGGCAATCCATTTCCTTTTTTCATTAAGAATTTTTTAAAAAGTATTTTTATCAATAAATGTGTTTGAAACTCAAAATTTTAAATAAGTAGTGCCACTATTCAAATAAATTGAAAGTTTAAATATATCCATGCTTAACTCCTTGAACTCCTCAAATATATCCCTTTTTTGGTCCACTTTGTGAACATGATTCGAAGTTTTAGTACTGCTAAAGTGGACCAAAAAAGGGTCATGCCTTAATCTCTATTTTGGGCCTCTATATTCGTGCCCAAGATTTAGCGCGCGTTAAGTAATTTTGGGCCTCTAAATTTATGAATGGTTAAATCAAACGAACATTCTATTGATACCTTGAGTGGTTAGAATACTTTTTCAGTCCCTTTGGAAATAAGTGCAAACAAAATTTATCTAAACCCATCTACCAAAAAAAAAAATTATCTAACCCCCATTAGAGCAACGAATTAATGATATCTCATAGAGAAACTTTAACTCAAGTTTGCTAAAAGCAAATTATTTATAAAATCTTCAACTCCGTTTCCTAACCCAACCTCGTTCGAAACACGTCTTAAAACATAATAAACCATACTTGAGAGAGTGTACTGTATATACAAGTTTTAATTATTTTAATACAAAATAAAATATTTTACTATTAAATTTGTTTGAATTTATCTAGTTTTAAATATAAACAAAAGTATTAATATTAATACTCTTAAAAATTTAATTAAATATTTTGCTAATATATTTTTGATATCATTTATTTATTGTATCAATGATTAATTGATTTGACAACATATTCAAAGGAACATGTTTAATAGAAAAAAGTTTAATGACTTTTTATAAACATAATTTAAACCGTATTCGTCGAGCCTAACTCCATAAAACCCCTTAAGTTTGAGTATATTTCAATAATTGTATGTTTTCCGACCTCGTATTCCTTCAGCAACACCGCACAGCATAACCTTAAACTCTTATTTGGATGAAAATGAATATTAATTTCCTCTATAAAAAGATAAAAAGGTAAGACCTTTAGTATATATTATGTCAATATTTAATTAATTTATTATTTCTTATATAATTACTCTATTAAATTATTCCTATAGAGATAATATTTTTCATTTCTTCTTGTATTTCTATCAAACAAACATCATATTTTATTTTTCCATCCATCTCCTTTTCATGTCATGTGTTCAGTCCATCCTCAAAATAGTGTGAATATTTATAACAGCGCTACATTGTCCATTAATCTTGTGAAGCATCAACTACATCTGGGGTTGGGTATAGTACCTCAGCCCTTTCACCAAACGGAACATTGAATTGATAATAGGAAAGGCACTGGATCAATGATTACACCCTCTAATAAATTCAAATTACAGATGTTTATAATATGCCTATGAAAGGGATGGTAAACTGATGCAACTATAAAGGCCATAACACTTAACAAGCTTTTCCCCTTGCAACCAAATCACCGGGGCAAACTACTTCAAAAATTACAATTCAATGTGTATGTTTGAATAGAAAAGATGGAAAGTTTGTTTGTTAAAATCGCTTAGTAAAATTGATTTTGCTTAAAATACAAGTTCAAGAATAAAAGGTTAGGCAATTTATATCTCACACCGTTCAAGAATAGGTTTGTTTATTATAGAAACCAACCTATTATTGATCATCATGCCACTAAAGCATAAATTTAACAGTAAAATAAGAACCAAACATGCTATAGAAATAGCATAATCACAGCACTTCAACCACTATTGAACTTAATTACCAAAATAAAATGATTCCAAACACACTCAAAATAAGTCACAGGGCATCATGTAATTATGAATTAAATCTTAAATATTGAATTGCAATGAAACGACTCATCCCCAGCAATTAAGCGGCCCTGCACTATGGCTACAAACATATTTCACAGGTTAATTAACATCCAAATATTCCCAATCACCACAGCCATAAATAACACATAACCATAATGTACACATTCGTATTCACATTCAGACCCAACCTTTCAAATCTAGCGGAAAAAAACAGAATCATAAAAATAGGATGAAAAAAGCAAAAATTCAGTAAAAAAGAAAGCAACTAAAAGAGAAAGAAGAGAATGTGGGATGGAATCAGTAGACAATGATAGAAAGAAAAACACATCATCTGTGGATACCATCCCTACGGTTGTCTGGCCGCTGCCCAACTACAACAAACCCACAATACCCACAAAAAAAAGGAAAACCTTTTCATTGGAAATAAGTAGTAGCTCTAATTGGGCTTACTCTGTGTGCACTTGGTTACCAACGAGAAAACAAAACCAAAGGGTTTCCTCGTACAAACAAAACCAGTGCAAAAGAAAACAAAAATTGAAGAGAAATTTAACGAAAAAACCATGGTAAAGGGCTCATATCAAGTGTAAAGTTTGAAAGCGCTGTCATTGTGGGAGAAAACCGAATTCAAATTGGATTGAGGGTTTAGGATTCAGAAGGAAGAGAAAGAAGACGATGGCGATGATGAGGATGATGAAGAAGAAAGAAAATGAGATGCCAAAGCCAAACACCCTTTGGGGTAAAGGGGAACGGCGGCACCATCAAGTTCCGAGCTTTGTGAAGGAATTAGGTTTACCCACTCAAGCCTCTCTCTTTATAATCACAGCCCAATTTCAGCCTCCACAGTTCACAACCGCTGAAGCAGCAATGAGTGAGGCTAAGCTTCGAATATATAGGCCACAACACCGCACTATCTTTAGGGTTTCACTTTTCTTAAGGATTATTTTTTATTTTAAATTAATCTTTCATCTCTAGTTTAATTAATTTAAATTCTATAAATTATAACTTACCTTCGTTGTAAGATAAATTTTATAAAAAGTTAAATAATACTCGCACATACATACGTACGTTGCACGGTTGTAATTGTTTTTTTTATATATTTTTACTTCTTATTTTTTTAAAATATTAATAAAACTAAAATTAATTATAATAAAAAATATTTTACATATTTTTATAGATATCAATTTTTAAAATAAATATTTTAAATATTAACCATCTTTATTAATAAATATTGTTAAATTAATGTTAGAGAAGTATTTTCTTTAAAATGTATGACATATAGTAACAAATTATTTTGAATATATTAAGAAATATAGGTGCGTTTAGTTATAAATAATTATTCTAGTTTTCTAGGAAAAATTTTCCACTTGTTTTCCAAAATTTTTATTTTCTAGAATAGTTAAAAAAAATTTAAAAACTCGTTTAGATAATATGACAGTTTTTCAATTTAGAAAACTAGAAAACTAAAAGAGTTGTCCAAGTGCACTCAGTTTTCTAAATTTTGTTCAAATATTCTTTAATTCAAATTAATTGAGATACGTCTTATATATATATATATATTAATTATGACAATATTGTATAGTATATGCATCACATAAAAATTACGACAAAAAGTAATATTAAAATAAGAGAAAATGAGTTTGTGTTTAACTATATTTCAAAATAGTTACAAGAAATAATAAAAATATTATCATGATACATCATAAAAATTATACGAAATATTAAATCTTAAATTTAACAAACAAATAAAAATGTAAATTGATAGATATGGTGGGGTTGGTCTTTCCGCTAATAACTAACTTATAATATAGATAAACCCTCTACAACCCTTTACCATTTCTTTTGTTAAGCAGGATTGCAAGAAAGTCAATTCAATATTTAAGGTTGATAATACTAATTTAAATGAACAGTACAAGTTGTGTGTTTCTAATTTTCAAAAACTTGTAGCAATAGAACTTTTCGAATTAGTAGCAGCTTTTCATATTCCCATTTGGTTACAACGGTCTTTATCTTATAATTCAGTTACCTTATCTTCTAATTCAGTTACCGTCTTTTTTATTTTTTTACTTTTCTTAGAAAACCTTTTAAAGGAGTTTCTGATTTTCTTAAAAAATAGAAAATCAGTTTTCTATTTTTCTATAAAAATTTAAAATAATTTGTAATAAACAATTTTTTACTTTTTTAAAATTTTTCTAAGAATAATTTTTTATTTTTCTAAGGAAACTTATGATGGATTGATGGGGCCTCATCGCACCCTCTTCTTTCCTCTATTTTAGGTAAGAATAAAGGGGACTCTAATTTAATAAACTTTATCTTTTTTTCTTCTTAAAACTAATAAGTTAATTATTTATTGTATTTTATTTTCTTTATGTTTTACTTTTTTAATTATTAACTATAATTGTTTTTATATATTTTTAAACTGGTCAACCAACCAACCCACCACTAGTAATTCTACAAAATATTTTTTTGCTTTTTTAACTTGGTAGGCCAACTTGCCAACTCGCTAGCAAAATAAGGTGAGCTAGAAAACCAACCTATTTCATCTCACTTTTGGTAGGTTGACAGTAGAACAGGATAGGTTAGTCTGTTTTGACAACCCTAAATATACCCAATATAAAATAAATTTCAAATGCAAAGTAATCAAACAAGATTATGTTTGTTAACACGTAAAAAGGGAAGGTTTTTTTAACCGAGGCAAAAAATAATATTTACCTTTATGGGATGGTTTTATAAACTGCCTAAGGTAAATTTGATCTATGAATGATAATGAGGTGGGTTGAGGACGGGTTTAGGTCTTCCTGATCTTAACCTCATGAAAGTCAAGGTGGGTTTGGGAACATGTTTAAAAGAAATGAGTTTAAAATTATGAGATCCAAACCTATCCTTGTAGGCCCTTATTAGATTTGGGGAAATCTATGGGTAACCAACCACCTCATTATATTTTTTTCTTAATTTTAATGACAAATATATATATATATATATATATATATAGATAGATAGATAGATGAAACAGTACATATATATATATATAAATACAAGTTATATGTACCTAATATGTAACATCCCTAATTTTATATAAATGATTAAATATTAGAAATAAATATTAAATAATTATATGTGAGTTAATTAATGTCCCAAAATGTTAAAAATAATTAAATTAAGATTTTTGGGGATTATTCATAATTTATTGGGCTTTATGAGTTAAAATTAGACCCGATTAAAATATGGGTGTCAGACCAAGTATCTTCAATTGAGGTGCTGTTGGTCAGGGCTGTTAAGAATATTATTAGGGATCCGAATATAACTTTGGAATAATTTTTGGATAAAGTATTGAGCCCAAACAGAGATCCTGTTTGAATTAAAACGGAGAAGCTTTAATGAAAGGATAAAATAAAATACCAACACTCTATTTTTTCCTTTCTCATTCACGTTGCCTTTTCTTCTTCTCTCTTCATACTTTCTTTTCTCTTTATTCTCCATTTTCCCACTTGACGCAAGTTTACTGTCGTGGTCCCGTCAAATTAGTACATTAAAATTAATTAATGTAGTATAGGGTGTCAACCTAGGTCGTTCTCTCAAGGATCAACAAAATTTTAGGAAAATCAAGTTTTAAAATAATTTTTACAAACAGAAGTTCAACAAACATACAAATACATTTGGGGGGTTTGTTTTATTGGTTGTCACAATTAAAATCAAAACAAAGTAAATATAAGATTTGGAACAATAAATAACAAGCGATTGATTTTCTTGGAGTATTGTAATTAAATTTGTTCTTGGTTCATAAAAGATGATTTGTACACTTTCATTACTGTTACTTTCTTAGCTCAATTTGAATTAATCAACTAAGCGTCTTTTTCAATTCACAATTCCTTTACTTTCATTTAAAAATGAATATTTTAATCAAGCATCCTAATTAAGCAAAAGGAGTCAAGATCATAAAATCTAGGAATTATTGAGCATATGTAAGAACATCGCCTACATACATAATCTATTCTCAAATTATGGAATTAAGCAAACCATAATAATTAAAAGTGATTATGAAAATATTCATTAAGCATGCATATTTCCTTAATCCATTTTAATTTAAATCTTATTTTATTCTATTTGTATAATTAAACCGATTAAGCATACAAATTTAATTAAACAGAATGGAATTAAATAAGCAGAGTAAGATTATGAAGAAATTAACAATAATAAAAGCATACTATATTAAAAACAAGAACCTCAAAACTATATTACAATATTCTCTAAGAAAATCAATCTAAGGGTTTCAGCCCTTCATAATTAAAACAAACTAAAAATACAAGAACCTAACCCGGAATAGAGCACGGAAGGGAAGAAGAAGAAGAAGCGGAGAAGAGGAAGAAGACTTGAAGTTATGGTGTGTTTTGAAGTGTGGTTTTGGCTTCTATTTATAAGGGAAGAAAGGAAAGCAACGTGCCAATTTTTAAGAACTGAGTGGAGAATGTCTGCCAATGCTTCAATTTAATATTTTAGTGTTGTTTCCACTTCGTAATTGCGTTTTCCACTACATGAATGCGTTCCTTGCTGTTTCCACTTGATGAATTGATTCATTTAGGAAAATACTGGGTAAATTCCACGCATGAATCGATTCCTAAGGGGTGGGAATCGATTCCTAGGCATATGAATCGATTCCTACAGGCTGGGAATCGATTCCTAAGTGTAAAACAGCATATGAATCGATTCCTGTGGGTTGGGAATCGATTCCCAAGTGTATGAATCGATTCCCATGGGTTATGAATCGATTCCTTGGAATGATTTGGTGTAGGAATCGATTCCCAGGTTGGTGAATCGATTCCCAGGCCTCTTTTGGTGCTTTTCTTGCATTTTGACTATTTCTTGAGGCGTGGCTTCTTCTGTTTGACCTGTGGTAATTGTTTTTAAATTGCAAGCTCAATTATACACTACAAAACAAGAGAAACCAAGATTTCATTATTTCAATTAAAAATTAATCCTTAATTCATTTAAAAATCAAATATTAAATAAGGTTTAAATTATGAAAATGTATTAAAATGCAATAAATCACACAATAAGTAATGGAAATTTATACACATTTAAATTAAGGAATTAAGGGTAAATCATGCATCATCAAATACTCCTACACTTATTCTTTTGCACTCCCGGGCAAAATCAGAATAAAAATAAGTTTCACAATTTATTGAAAACATTAAGTTAAAAAATAGTAAACACACAAAACTAGCATGCTCAACATGAAATCTTTAGGAATATAAAGAGAAACAAGAGTTATTCAACATGCAAGATACAGAGCATCAAGATATGTATAAAAATCATCCAAACACTTAGGCATGTGAGAATTAAGTCAAACTGAAAAGAAGATCATAAGTGACAGAACCTCACAAGACATACTCTCAACTCTCAAGTGTTTTGGGTTTGTGTATACACTCAAAAATATTTCCTGAAAAATAGACAGTCCCATAAATTTGGCAAATTTCTTAATTCCACAATCAACAGAAATGCATGTATAGATCAACAAGGCTATTAGGGTTGTAATGTGGCCAAGGTAAAGATTTGGAAGTTAGTTTCATATGCCATAAAGAATGATGGAGTAATTAATTTAACAGGCAAATAGTGAGGTAAAACATTTGTTTAATCATATTTGGTCGCAATCATCAATATCATTTTTTTATATTTTTCTTATGCAATTACATAATACTTAAACTAAGAGTTACGACTTCTTTTATCACACTCCCATACTTATTTGAATGCCTATTTTTGACTTGATTCCAAAGCTCCAACATCTTCTTTAAGTAGGTGTATAGCTTATTTGAGCTGTAACAAAGAAATGGTTAAATAGGCTCAAAGGGGCTAATAAAACATGATTTATTTATGGTAAGCTTATGTGGCTAGTGGCTCAATTGAACAAAATGCCTGTGTCCTTTCAAATACATGTATATGAGTTTCAAGTATCATTAAGAAACAAGACAAAGATTGAGATGTAAGTATTCAGGAATAAATCACACATGAAAGAATTAAGATGGTGTAAAGTGATCCATCAAATTTTTAAGGCTCAAAAATCTCACAAGGTATAATTCTATCATATATGATCATCTATCAATTATCATGTCATTCTCAACATACCAAAAAAAATGCTTGAGTTCAAATCATAACATATCATTATGCTCATATCAAACATGAAAGAAATTACCTATTACTCATGCATATCCTAAAAATTCTAATAAAATATGTCATTTTAAAACATACACAAAACTTTTTTTTATTAGGAAAAACAAAAAAAAATCACACATAGAGATAAAACAAACAATCACACATAGAGATCCCACCCCCACACTTAAATCATACATTGTCTTCAATGTAAAATAGAGCATACAAAAGTGGACAAAAAAATGAACAAGTAAAGAGATGGGTAAGAAAAACTCCCTTAAGGGGGATCAAGAAGTGGTTCCCCCAAAGCATGTTCCTCCATTGTGACATCTACAAGTGAAGGATTTTCATAGAATGACTTCAAGCGTTGTCCATTAACCTTGAAGCTTTTGTTGGAGTTCTCACTTTTTATCTCAACAGCTCCATGGGGAAATACATTAGTGACAATGAAAGGTCCTTCCCATTTAGAGCATAATTTTCCGGCCATCAGTTTTATTTGAGAATTAAATAGTAACACTTTTTGTCTAGCAGCAAACTCCTTTCTAGCTATTGAGCTATCATGGAATATCTTTATTTTCTCCTTATAGAACTTTGAATTCTCATAAGTGGCCAAACAGATCTTATCAAGCTCATTCAATTGTAATTTCCTTTCTTCACCTGCTTGATCAAATGCTAAGTTGCAAGTTTTTACAGCCCAATAAGCACGATGCTCAATCTCCACTAGAAGATGACATGCCTTACCAAAAACAACTCTATAGGGAGACATTCCTATAGGTGCCTTGAAAGCTGTTCTTTGTGCCCAAAGAGCATCATCCAGTTTCCTACTCCAATCCTTTCTGTTAGGCTATACTATCTTCTCCAGGATTCTTTTGATTTCTCTGTTAGAGACTTCTGCTTGTCCATTGGTTTAGGGGTGATATGGAGTAGAGACTCTATGAATAACCTCATACTTCTTGAGCATAGCTTGCATGGTCCTGTAGCAGAAATGTATTCCCTGATCACTAATGATTGCTCTTGGAATGCCAAACCTGCAAAAAATTTGAGATCTAATAAAATCCACAACAACTCGAGCATCATTAGTTCTGGTGGCTTTAGCTTCCACCCATTTAGAAACATAATCTACAGCTAACAGAATGTATGTAAAACCAAAGGATGGAGGAAATGGACCTATAAAATTAATGCCCCAAACATCAAATACTTTACAAAACAACATAGGTTGTTGAGGCATCTGTTGACGCCATATGATAGCGTTACCAGCTCTTTGGCATTCCTCACAGGTGTTCAAGTTCTCCATGCATCCTTAAAAATGGTGGGCCAGTATAAACCAGAGTCCAACACCTTCCTTGCTATTCTTTATGGACCAAAATATCCTCCAACTAGTGAAGCATGGCAAAATCGAAGAACTGATTCTATCTTATGATCGGGAATGCATCTTCGAATCACCTGATCATTACACAACTTCCACAAATATAGGTCATCCCATATATAATATTTTGCATCACTTTTTAATTTTGAAATTTGGTTTCTGGATGCATATGGTGGAAAAACAGAAGCAATAAGATAATTAACAATGTTAGCAAACCATGGTGTATCAAAAGAGTTAAAAACACTCATGAGTTGTTCATCGGGAAAATGGTCCCGAATAAGTGCCGAATCAGGAGCGTTCTCAATTCTACTTAAATGGTCTACCACCAAGTTTTGTGTTCTACTTCTGTCATGAATTTCGAAGTCAAATTCTTAGAGCAAAAGCATCCAGCGAATTAATCTTGGCTTGGACTCACCTTTCTTCAACAAGTACTTCAAAGCTCTTTTTCAGTAGTGGTGTAATTTACCTGAGTGGCATCTAAAGTTTTAGATGCATAGTAGATGACCCTAGGCTGTTTGTAACACCCCGAATTTTATAAAAATGAGTAATTAGTGTGAATGGAAAATCTTTGATTAGTGAGGGTGATGTGTGGGAAAATGTGGAATCATTGTGGCAAGGTATGAATATATATAAGATAAAGATGAGTTTGAACTTTATATGATTCATATGTCTGGAATGAGAATTTTATAAGAATGGATGATTGGACAAATATATGCCTCGTAGGTTGTATATGGTATACTAGAAATAATTGAGCTGGCTTGGGTGTAATTACATGGGCTGAGTTGAATGAAATTGTGAGTGAGGTGAGAGTTTTCAGTTTCTGCGCCAGTGCTGATCATTTCGCTCAGGCGAAGTGAATTCTCGCCCGAGCGAGAGACTCTCATGTTGGGAATTTAACTTTTGGGTAATTCTCGCTCAGGCGAGGGTAAGTCTCGCTCAAGCGAGCTTGACCTAATATCAGTGTTTAGACACTGGAGGGAATTCGCCCAGGCGAATGGAACTTTGCCCGAGTGAGGGCGAAGGGAATCAGTTGTTGGATGGAATCCGCCCGAGCGAAGGATCTTATGGGTAGCATTCGCTCAGGCGAGGCAATTGATTAATGAGGGACCACTGGTGCTCTTGGATCATTGTAGGGCCCGGTTTCCCTTTTCTCTTTTCTTCTTCTGTGTGGTCCCCATAGTGATGACTTATGCCTTGATGGTCAAATGGGTCTGGTTTTCTCTCCTTTCTTGTCCACGTGTGTTTGTGTAATCATTGCTGAGAGAATTGGCATTAAATGTTGATGGACTTGCATTAAATGAGGATGGGATGTTGTGATGAGTTGGATGCTGATGAGGCTGAGATGATAAGGCCTTGGTTGCATGTTTTTCTACTCACTCTCTCCCTTCATTCCTTGGGAGTATATATCCTGATGAGAGAAGTGCTCCTTCTTCTCCCTTGAACTTGTTGGAGCTTCTGCTTCATCTTCTTCCTCCTTTTTATCTTCTACTTTCACTCATGTATGATATAGAATTCTAGTGGAACTGTGTGGTATTGGGGAACAGGTATGGTTATATATGGAGGCTGGGTCTAGGTTACCCTTCCCTGTTCCTTGGTGTTTTCTCTTCATCTTCTTCTTCTTCTTCTTCTTCTTCTTCTTCTTCTCCTTCATATGATGGGCTCGGTTGGAGCCTACAACTATGTGTGTGTGCGCATGTCTCGGTTTGTGGATGCATGATGGTCCACTGTGGTGAAGGTGCACTACTCTTGTGAAGATGAAGACATGCATGTTGCATGGAGGCATGGTGATCCTCCACTGTTGTGGAAGGTGTATGGTGCTGCTGTGAGGAAGAAGGCATGCATGGAAGTTGGTGATCCTCCAGGGTGGGGAGGATGGTGTTGTATGAGTGAGGAACAACCTTGTACTAAGCTTTGGAGGTTGCTGCTCGAGTAAATAGCATGGATTCTTCCATGGCTGTGAGCAGAGTGGAGCTTGGAGTGTTGAGACTCATGTGTTGTGTCCAGATGGGCTACTGGGTGTATCTCGCTCAAGCGAGAATGGTCACGCTTGAACGAGCCAGTGAAGAAATGGTCACTGGACCAATTTCGCTCAAGCGAGAGTGTGTGTGGCTGAGCGAAAGGCTGAAGACTGATACTGGTTGGCTGGGAAGCTGTGTGGTTCTTCCCATGATTGGAAAGCCGAGCAAAGTGCTGCTGTGGCTGGGCCGAGTAACCCATGTGACTTCTGGAACGTCATTCCAGGTACGGGGAGCTTTGCATCTTAAATGCATGGCTTATGGACGGATTTCCGGGTGACATAATTGTATTATGTTGTGTTTGTTGTGTGTTGTGTGTTGTTGTTGAGTTGAACCCGGTTGTATGATTATTTGTTGCTGCATGGTGCATGCTTATTTGTCCATATGATGTATGATGATTATGTTGTGATGCTTGAGATGCATATTACGTTGATGCTGAGTGCATTGTGTGATGGTTATTGGTCCCTATATTTGTGATGGTATGATTAAATGCGTATGATGCTTGTTCATGCATATACTTGTGATAAATGCATGTATGGGGACTGTTATGATGAATGTCGAGTGGACTTTATGGAGGAAAGCATGAAATGCTTACTGTAAAGGATAAATCCGAGTGAATAGAGGATAAAACCGAGTGAATCGATGATAATCCGAGTGGATGGCATAGGATTGCCGAGTGAATGTGGTATAAGCCAAGTCATCTGGCTGTTGTTGAGTTGCCGAATAAAATTAATGTTAAACGCAGACTTTTGAGTGGGCAATCGAATGAATATGAGTTGGATTTATAAGCATACGTGTTATTGTGTTACTGAATATGAACACCTTACGGGGTGCCACGAGGGTATTATCCCGAGTGAAGAGGACATGGTCCTAATGTTGATTGTGATGAAAGACCCGGGTTGGACTTGGGCAGTGCCTGGGGCACTAAGCGTGAAATGAGACGCTTGATAAAATGCCGAGTGCATTGGCGTTGAACACCGAGTGAATGAAACCGTATGCATCCGATTCGCCACTGGAATGCTTTGAATTTTTATACCGATCGGCAATCAGATGACAACATGTGATAAATACGTATCAGTCCTGGAGCTAGGCTCGGACAGACTCCTTGAGCATGGCTCGGAGTATGAGTATTATTGGTATAGTCTTGGGGTAGACTTGAGGTAAAATCCGATTGAGGGATTATATTATTGATGAGGATATTAGGCTCTATAGCCGAGTGGAAGGGGTAAGAAACCCGATTGAGGACGTTTGTGATTGTTTATATTGAATGGCAGTGAATGTTGAGCTGATTGATGTATGTGTTATGACAGGTTATGGATTCTATGATTAATCCGAGCCAATATCTGTCATTTAATATGTAATGCTCATCCCTACAACATTTTTTTCAGTGTATGCAGGTCGGTTTGGATGATGTGGTGGTGTTAAACCCGAGTGTTGGGTGTTTATTGATGTGGTTGTGTACATAATGTAATGTACCGAGTGTCTTTGATGTATTAAGCCTTGGCCGACTCATATTAACGTTGTATAATGAATACACTTTATATATGTATTGAAGTTGGGTTATTGGAAACCCGAGTACATGTTTATATATATATATATACTTTGAGTGATGGTATTATATGCATACCGACTGAATGTGTTGGTGAATGAGAAGTATAAAGTTAATAAGTATCCGAGTGTATGCGTATATATATACATATTTGTTATGTTGATAACATGGTTATGAATTGGTGGAAGTGTATTGCTGTAGTGGTAGTCGGACTTGGAATTAGAGAATATATAAGTATGAATGATTTATGTTGATTTGATGCTTCCTACCGACTAGGAAATGATGATGTATGAATATCACTAAGTCGATGAATCTGGAGTGAAATATGAGTGGCTTAGATGCTTTTCCGAGTGAGTCTTGTGTAGATGACTCTTTATCTGAGTGTGACTCATCTGCATATTAATAATCCTTGTGGATTCCGAGTGAAAAATATATAGTGAACTGTGAGTGGGAAATAACTTGAATATTTCGAGTGGAATTCCGAGTGATCCTCTACTGAGGGAAGTGTGGTTGTAATGGTTTAGCTTGAAATATTCTAAGTATACAAATTATGAATGTATCCCGAGTGAATATGGGGACCCATTTCGAGTGAATAGGGTAATGTGTATTTCGAGTGTTTAAGTATGGGATGAGTCTGAGTGGGACTTGACTTATTGGTTTCCCTAAGTGGTTAAGTATCTCATATGTCCGAGTGAAATACTTGGGAAATTCCTCTGAGTGTTGAGGAGTTTGGATCATTCCGAGTGGAATTGATTGTGTAGACTATTTCTGAGCAATGAATGGTTAAGGTATTATCCGAGTAAGAATAGGCATGAATGCCGAGTGTGTGGCCGAACGAGTATTGGTCGGCAACGATATTAGTTACCGAGTGGAATACCACTCTGTTGATGAGTTGGTTAAGAATGCTTAAACTGAGTGACTTATGGCCGAGAGGAAGCCTATGTATTCTCTGAGTGATGGAGTTCAATATACCGAGTGCTAAATGGTTGATGTTTACCGAGTGACTCGAGGTTGAATTATACCAAGTGGCATTTGATTGGGAGATATTCCGAGTGAGGGTTTATGGAATCCGAGTGGGATAACCCTCAGTTACCGGGTGGATTGTGTGGGTGCCTTGGTGTATAAAATTTAACGACTAAGTTATGGAGTGTATGAGTGTTGAGGTTGTTTCCTGAGTGACGGAACCCCATTATGCTGAGTGGACTAAGATATTAAATTCTGAGAGGACTTAGGCATGAATTCTGACTGGACCTGATCGTTTACCGAGTGAATGAATGTCTCGGTTTCCCGAGTGATTGAATGCCGAGTGGCTTCTCGCTTCAGCGAGTGATTCCTCGCTCCAACGAGTATGTTGTTTGGGAAGGTTTTTGATATTGGTTTCGCTCAAGCGAAGGGGAATTCGCCCGAGCGAATTGCGCTGTCTCGCTCAAGCGGATTTGGATCTCGCTTGAGTGAATACACGCTGTTTATGAGATCGCTCAGGCGCTGTTGTTTTCCGCTGTAAAAGATTTCATTTGCATTTGTCTTCCTTTCCTTTTCTTCTTGGCCATGGGACCAGCTCTCATATCTTCATATATGAGAGTGGATTTTGATAGATCCGGGTATGTTTTTGCGAAAAAATTGACCCCTATTTTTAGGGTGTTACACTGTTTGTCAATCTTTTGACCAAGGACAACTCCTAATGCATAATTAGAGGCATCACACATCAATTCAAATGGGGCTGTCCAATCAGGTGCTTGGATTATAGGGGTAGTAGTCAGGGCTTGCTTGAGACAATTAAAGGCGTCCTTGCACTTTTCATCAAACTCAAATACCACATCCTTTTGAAGCAGATTGGATAGTGGTCTAGCCTTCTTGCTGAAATCCTTTATGAATCTTCTGTAGAAACCTGTATGACCAAGAAAAGAATGAACCTCTCGTACAAAAGAGGGGTAAGGTAAATGTGATATAACTTCTATCTTGGCAGGATCTACCTCAATTCCTTTCTCAAAGATTACATGCCCTAAAACTATTCCTTGTTCTACCATAAAATGACATTTTTCATAGTTCAAGACAAGGTTAGTTTCAATACAACTATTTAAAACTTTATCCAAACTATCAAGGCATGCATTAAATGAAGATCCATAAACAGTAAAATCATCCATAAACACCTCTATGCAATTTTCAATTAAATCATGAAAAATACTTATCATGCATCTTTAAAAAGTTCCAGGAGCATTGCATAGGCCAAAGGGCATTCTCCTATAAGTAAATGTGCCAAAGGGACAAGTGAATATGGTCTTCTATTGATCCTCAGGTACAATGTGAATCTAAAAATATCCAAAGAATCCATCAAGGAAACAGTAGTGAGCTTACCTGTGAGACGCTTAAGCATTTGATCAATGAAGGGTAAAGGAAAATGGTCCTTCTTGGTTGCTTGGTTAAGTCTCCTGTAATCAATACAGACTCTCCAATTGTTCTGCACTCTAGTTGGGATCAACTCATCCTTCTCATTCTTCACAACTATGATCCCTATTTTCTTAGGAACCACTTGAATCGGACTCACCCATTGGCTGTCAGAGATTGGATAAATAATTCCTGCTTGTAGAAGCTTGGTAATCTCCTTCTTAACCACATCAAGGATTACAAGGTTGAGTCTCCTTTGAGGTTGTCTTACTGCTTTAGCATTTTCCTCCATAAATATCTTGTGCATGCACATGGATGGGCTAATTCCAGGGATGTCTGCCAATGTCCAGCCTATAGCCTTCTTGTGCCTTTTCAGAACCTACAGTAATTTTCTTCTTGATTTTCATCGAGAGCAGTGGAAATTATCATTGGGAGTTGTTTATCATCCCCTAAGTATACATACTTGAGGTTCTCAAATAGGGGTTTCAACTCCAATTTGGGTGCCTACAAAAAAGATGGAACTAACAAAGCAGATTTGGATTCCGCTGCTTGCACCTCAACCATTTTGTTAGAGTTTTCTTAAAATCCTGCATTCAAGTTAATGCATTCTAGCTCCTTATTGTAACATCCCAGATTTTAAGGAAATTAAATTTATTGGATGACAATAATTGATTGTTTATGTTCAAATAATTATGGGAGATGTTGTTAGACATTAGAGGTGAATTATCGGTAAATTAAGATTTACCAGAACCGGTGAATTAACAGATGATGTGGGACCCATTTGGTCAAATCAAATAATAGATGGGCCTAGGATGTTCAGAAAATTATTGTAGTTATGAGGGTATAGTTGGAATAATTTTTAGTGCTAAGGAGATAATTAATTGGACTCGACGTATGTTATTAGACGGGGAAAATACAAACCAATTGGAATTAAAAGAAAACCAAAAATCCCATTTCCCCTCCCATTATCACCGTGACCTCTTTCTCTTTATCACTTGATTCTTTTACCCGTTGGATAATGGGGTTTTATGAACCAATGGACAAATGGCACAAAGCAAGGTTTTAACCATTGGACAATGTCCAATTTTTACTCAAATTCCTTCTCCCTTCTCTCATTTTTCGGTGACACCTCCTCCTCCTCACCTTTTCTTCACTTTTACTTCCTTCTTCCTCCTTCCATGGTAAAAACCATCCACCATCTTCTCCACCTCCATTCTTGTCAAAAATTAAAACTTGAGCTTGGAAATGTGAGGCATCTATGGAACTTGGGAGCTTGCATTGGTTATCTCCCTCTTCCTCACTTCATTTTCGTTTTGGTGGAGCTTAAGCTTGAGGTAAAGATTTCTTACCTCCACCTTGTTTTATTTATGGTTTTGGGTTGTTGAGTTGAAGATGGTGATGTTAGAACCCTTGCATATGGGTGGAAATGGAAACCCTAGGCTTGAATGTTTAGAAATGAAACCCTTGATTTAGGGCTTTATGATTATGTGAGATTTAGAGGTTGATGAGGTCATTATGATAAAATAAAATGGATTAAAGATTGATAGAGATTGTTGATGGTTGTTGGGTAATTTTGGAGAAGAAACCCTAAGTATTAATAATTTGGGGGTTTTGACCCACTTGATGATCTTGATGAGTATTGGGTATAGTTAACCCTTTGAGACTTGGACGATCTTAGCTTTGGGGAAAGGAATTCCCGAAGCCTAACATAGGCATATGAATTTGGAGTATAGACAAGTCTAGGACTTGATAATAAGTTAAGAGATGTGATGCCTTATGATGGTTTATTGATTACATGTGTATGTGTAATTGTTGATAGGGTTGTATTTCAGGCGATGATGCGGAATAATCGATGTAATTGCATGGCGGTTCTTCTCTCGAGGTAGGAGAGGAGTTTATATTTCAATTGCATGAGTGATTAATTGAAAATTATGAAAATGTATGAACTCATGCAATGCCTTGCCATGAATGTCATATATGATTGATTTATTGAAGTGATGGATGATGGCTTGGCTTATGTTGATTGTTATGAAAATGCATGTATACATATATATATATATTGAACTGGTCTGAACCGGGGTCTAGGATCCGGTGTGGGACCAGCCACAAGAGTTTAGGTGTTTTAGGGTTTACACACCGGTACAGTGGGTATCCGGTGTTTATAATCCGATCTCTCAGTGGGAGAAACCGGTCTTGTTGTCCTGGAGATCCTTCACACCAACGTTTCGCGTTGAGAGAGGGCGAAAGGTGGTGCCACCTGCGAAGATTCTCCGACGCTCAAGTTAGAAGAGTGTATGAACTCAATGAATACTCAAGCAATGCGATAGTAAAGAAGTGAGTTTGGACAATGTAACCTTGCATGTGTTTTAGATTGCGCTATTTATAGTTGAACGTAGGAAATAAATCGTTGGGTGCAAGTGGGCCCCTTGGTTCTGATAGCGTGTGAAGTGTGTCAATCAAAGTGGCTCAGTACTCAGAATGTGTCAGGGGGGTAGGTCAATTATCAGAGTACGATCCTGTGATAAGGATGGAGGATAATCACCTTTCTGTATATTTCGCTGACACATGTACTTACTCTCTAAGGTAATTGACATTGACACATTCCGCTATGCAGGGTATCTTCGTTGATAAGTTATAAGGAACTCTTATCTCAGTGATCCTGAGGCAAACGGTTATATAGACGTGCAGTGAGAACGAGTGAAGTGTCCGTTGTAGAGAGAGTGAATAGAACGTCTGATGAGATAAGAGCGGATGAAGGGATATCGGATATCCGGGGTGGCACTGTCTGAACTGTGACACCGGTTTCCCTCTTATGAGGTCATTCTGACATCATAACTTTGGGGACCGGTATCCAGACCGGATCATTTGTCCCCTAGCTTGTGTGAGGGACTGTTAAGTTGCTCATATGAGCTATACAGCTTTTGAGAAGTCTGGATGCTGGTGGAACGTTCTGGAAATTCCTTCTGAAAATTCTTTAATATCTGTTCTGCCAACGGAGCTACCGTTCTTCTTGTGCTATACATAATGGATTCAGACAGCGTATCATAATGAGGGAAATCCCAAGAGTTTTTGGAAATCAAAACCCTTGGTATTCGAAGAGTGGTTGGGTTGCATTGAATGCGTCTGAAATGATTGGACATTAAATGCGTCTTTTTACGCACGAGCCATTACTACCCAAGAATGTGACCGTCGATCGGGCTTATTGGGCCTGGATTTCAACTGATGCAAGCCTATTTCGCAAAAACATTTACTGAAACGTTACCATTTTCGCACTTTAATGCTACGAAACGACTGAGTCGTTTGAATTCGAAAGGTTGCGTTTTGAAGTAAACATCATGACTTTCAGCAGAGCACTGTGCTTCTTCGTTACCTATAAAAGGGACACTTAATGAGTTTTGGAATTCATCTTTGTCTACAAGCTTAGTGAACCTCTGCTCAAATTTCGGGAGATTTCTTTGCTGCCTTCAACCTTCACAAAGTTCTTCTCTCTTTTAGGTAACCTTCCTTTCCTTTACCTCCCTATAATTTCATTCATTCTACTTCAACCATGCGCCCTAGAACAGGCAACACTGGTACCTCAAACATAGGGAGTTTGAGCTCTCGCGCCCCCTCTAGCCACCGTGGTGGAAGGATTCCAGTGAATCTTCCTGTGGCTGCTCTTCGTCGCTCAGAGAGAGTTAAAACCTCTTCCTCACGAGCGTCTTCTGCTCAACGCCGCTCTGAGGTTCCCCTTGACTCGAGGGCTACCAGTGGCTCTGATGAAGGGTCAAGTAACGAAGGTTATCTCTCTGACGATGTTGCTTTCTACCACAGCACATACGCGTTCCATCGTGCATCAAAGACCATGGAGATCCTGGGGTCTAGTAAAACGATGATTCTTCGTACTACTGAAGGGTGTGTCAACGTCGTGGCACACTGGCTAAATTGGGAAAAACTGAACAGGGAGAGGCCATACTGTTGGATTGAGGAGGAATTTTTGGAAATCCCCTCGCATCATGAAAGTGAAGAGGAAAGCACAGTCTCTCTCCGCTGCAAGGTTTACTCAGATAAGAAGTATAAAGGACGCTATGTTGTTCTTGTACCCCGTCCATCTGAAAGAGTTTGTCACATCGTCCCAGACGAGAGGTTGGTCTACATGTACGACTTCGTGTTTCAAAAATTGGGAGTCCGTTTCCCTATGACGGAATTTCAAATGGCCGTCCTACGCTTCCTCGACTGCGCTCCAACCCAACTGCACCACAATGGCTGGGGCCTTGTTCGCGCTCTCAAAATTCTGGGAGAGCATTTCAACTTCTCCGCCACAGTGGCCAAATTATTTTATTACTGCCAGGTGGTCCGCTGTGCCAACAAGAAGGGCGGCCTTGGATTCATAACACTCCGTTGTGACTCAAGGGTGGTAAACTTCAAGCCCTACACTGAATCCGCTAAGGTGGACGGACGTTCTTTCAAACATTATTACACGTGGGTCCGTATTCAACCCAACAAGCCGGTCTTCTGGCACAACAAGGAAGGATTCACCAAATTTCCCCTTAGTTGGTCGCACGAGCACTTTCTACTGTTGAGCCGTGCTTACTATACTGATGAGGGTGAGCTTTCTTCTCACTCCGTTGAGGTACTGAGCGCCATGCAGATGGCCTCGAGGACCCTCAAAGGATTTTCTTGCAGGCTCCTCCTGGCGGATGGCGATGTCTGAACTACCTACCTCTGTAATATCCGTTCCTACTGTGGTTATGCTATGCATTTATTCCGCTCTGATTATTTTCTTCTCAAATGTTAACTCAATTTTCCTTGTTTTGCAGAACAAATCGAAAAAGCCTGTCCAGAGATGTTGTCTCTAAGGACTATGCTGGCTGATGATGACTCCTCCTCCGAGGAGAACGAAATTCAAGCTAAGAGGAACGCCACTAAGGCTCCAACCATTCCTCTGACTTCTGCAGTGGGAGACGAGGTCTCCCTCCTCGATGAGCAGGAACTGGAGGGACAAACAGAGACCACTGGGCAGGGCGATGAAGAGGCTGTCCCAGAAAAGAAAAAGAAAAAGAGGCACCTGGTCAAGACAGTGGATCTGGAGAAGCCTCTCTCTGGTGACCCCGCAAAGAAACGCCAGAAGACGCTTGAGGAATCTGGGCTGAAAAAGGACAGGGGAAGAAACTTGTCTCTGACTCAACCGCCCCTCCTTCATAGACCGCGTCTGAACCGGACTCAGGGAGCGGTCCTCTCCTGGCAATGGATCCCCCCAATGAGTCTTTCCTGTCTCCATACCTCTGGTTCCAGGGGTCCATGCCTGCCACTCTTCCCAAAGCAAGATATTGCCTCCGCCCCTCCCTTGAAGCTGCTGGAGTTCGAAGTGCTTGCGAGGCCAGCCGTTGGCAACTGGATGAGCTATCCGGCCTCTTGGGCTCCTTAAGCGAGAAGGCGGATTATATGGAGCAGGTTGAGAAGCTCGAGGCCGATATCGCCGTTAGGGAGGCCTGGGCGACCAAGCAGGCTGAAACTCACAGAGGGGTGCTGAGTGAATTGACTAAGGCCAAAGAGACGCTACAAAAGAAGACTGAAGAAATAAGCCAGCTTCACTTCACTAACAAGGCTTTAGAACGGCAAGTCAATGAGCTTCAGCAACAAAATAAGTCCATCCCCCTCCTTGAAGAAGAGCTGCAATTAGAGAAGAAGAGATCGGCCAAGCTTGCTGACGATCTCAGAATAATGGAGGACGGTCACAACAAAAGCCTTAGAGAGTGGGAGATCCTTCGGAAGGAGATGCAGACCCAGATTGAAGAGTTGAGGAAAGGGAGTACGAGCACTGGGCCGTCGGAGGAGGATTTTGCCAAGCTTCAAAAGAAATTATCTGCCGCTAAGGCCAAGGCTGCCAAAGCCTTGGAAATATACAAAAAGGTGGCTTACGAATCCTTCGGCCTGGCACTTCGTCAAGTCTTTTACCGCAACCCTGACGTGAAGCTTAATCTGTACGGATTGGATCCGTTCTATGAATTCCACGGAGGGAAACTTGTCAAAGTGAAGAAGGATGGCTCGTACCATGATCCTCGTGAAGCTCTTTATGAATTGCCTCCACTTCCGGAGGGTCAAAGTATGGAGCCAACACCGTCCACTCTTGGCCCTGAAGGTGAAACGCAAGGAGGTGCGCAAACTGAAGCTGAGATCGGAGCGGACAAGGCTCAGACGAAGGGAACTGAAGGAGGGAGGACGGAAGTGCCTACCTCAGAGGATCAACCACTTGCTCCTTGATTTTATGCTTTCATTTATAGCTGTGTTTTGGGATCAGCTCTAGCTCTTAATACTTTGAAACCTGTACAACTTCTCTTGTCCAGAAATAAAATTTGTTTTGTTTCTCTTCTATGATTTGTGACAAGTATATGATTGCCAGATAACTTAATGATATTCATAATACTTTACTCTTTTCAATACTTTGCAAATCCGCTCTTGTTTAACTATACTACTGTTTAAAGCGTGTTTATCACCTCGGATTAAGATAACAAATTATAACAGACAAGCAACAAATAGGTTGAAGTATGCCCTGTCCCCAAGTATAAGTATCTTGGGAAGGGAAATTTCGTTGTAAAAGTTACCTTTAACTTCTTTGAAAATTAGAAAAGTTCATCCGATCTCGAAGATATGGAATGGCCATATTTGCGTTCAGCCGCCCCGCGATGAATGCTTCGGAGATAAGGATGGAAATTATATTTGGAGTTCGGTATGACTTTGATACAATATTGAAAAAAGGCTAAGTCTTTGACTCCCTTCTCTCGAGGTTCGGTTTGATCCTACAACTCAAGTCTTCACACGGTGTTTGGTTCGATCCTACTAACCATACCCAGAGTTCGGTGCAATCCTACAATCTGGGCCTTCAACACGGGGTTCAGATCAAGGTTAATCCTGAACCTGCTGCGCCCGTTACTCAGGGTTCAGTGTGGTATTCTAGATGAACCAGCTTACTGCGCCCAAGCCTTCAAATGGTGTTCGGTTCGATCCTACTAACCATACTTGGAGTTCGGTGCAATCCTACAATCCAAGCCTTCATCCGGTGTTCGGTTCGATCCTACTAACCGTACCCAGAGTTCGGTGTAATCCTACAATCTGGGCCTTCAAAATGGGGTTCGGTTTAATCCTACAACCCATTTCCCCCTCGAGGAGTTACATCGTCAATACACAGAATTGGTGATTGAGATCATCCGTCCTGGGGGTCTTCGTGCATCCCTCAAGGAGTTACATCGTCAGTACACATAATTGGTGATTGAGATCATCCGTCCTGGGGAATATGCGTAATAGACTATAGCTATAAATCACAACATACCAGAAAAGTGAGAGTGATAGAGTTATGAACTGCATTCTCATTAAGATTGAAAGTATATTACAAAGAAAGCGTAGTTGGGGTCATGCCTCATTAAAACCTTCTTGAGAAAACCCAATGGGAAAAAACTCAAGTAAGGAAAAAGAGTACATGCCGTCTTACCAACTAGCTGTAATAAACACGTAAGTTCTGGGTGTTCCATTTGTTACGGATTGGAGTCCTATCAAGCTCCTCCAGCCGGTATGATCCCTTTCCAGTCACCTCAGAGACTTTGTAGGGGCCTTCCCAGGTTGGCGCTAGCTTTCCTTGATGCGCGAATTTATTCCCTACACTTGCCTTCCTCAAAACAAGATCACCAGTGTTGAATGCTCTGTATTGGACACGCTTGTTATACCAGAGGGCTGCCTTCGCCTTTATTGCCTGGTCTCTAATAAAAGCTCCTTCCCTTAGCTCATGGAGAATGTCCAGCTCTGATGCCAGATTGGCATTGTTGTCCTCAGCTGAGAAATACTCCACACGAGCCGATCTGGTCTGTAGCTCTACTGGGATCATCACCTCGACCCCGTAGGTCAACCGGTATGGGGATTCATTAGTGGAAGAGTGTGGTGTGGTACGGTATGCCCATAAAACATGGCACAATTGATCAGTCCAACCTCCCTTCGCTTCTCAAAGACGCTTCTTTAGCCCCTTCAGCACCTCTCGATTGGCTATTTCCGCTTGACCGTTCGTCTGGGGGTGCTCAACAGATGAAAATATCTGGACTATCCCCAGTCCTTCAAGCAAGTCTGTAAACTTTTTATCAATGAACTGTGTGCCATTATTAGTCATAATCCGCCCTGGCACACCGAATCGAGCGATGATGTTCTCATATACAAAGTGCCTTATCCGCGCAGAAGTGATGTGTACTACTGGTTCAGCCTCAATCCATTTGGTGAAGTAGTTTACCCCAACAATCAAATATTTGATACCTCTTGGCGCAGTGGGAAATGGACCCAGGATATCAAGGCCCCACTGGTAGAACAGCCAGGGCACAACGGATGAAGAGAGTTCTTGGGCCGGTGTGTGATGAAGATTAGAGAATCTTTGACAAGCATTACACTTCTTCACGAAATCTGTTGAGTCTTGTTTCACCGTGGGCCACCAATATCCAGCCCTGAGGACCTTTCTCATTAAGCTTCGACCCCCAGCATGGTGCCCACACTGCCCCTCATGTACTTCCTCCGGCACTGCTTGTACCTCATCTTCTCTCAAACACAGGAGGTATGGGACAGAGAATCCTCTTTTGTAAAGAATACCATCAACCGTGGTGAAGTAGGGCAGTTCCCTTCTTACTCGTCTCCTCTCCTTCTCATCAGTAAGGAGTTGTCCATCTGCCAGATAGCGGATATAAGGGATGACCCAAGAGTTCTCATAAGGATAGCTTACCATTACAGCATTCAGAGAAGGGAACAGAGTGATGCTAGGTGATGTCAGAGTACTTTGAACCACCGTCGTTGTGCTACCAGTCTGCTTTGTACTTGCAAGCCTTGACAAGATGTCCGCTCTGGTATTTTCCTCTCTAGGTACGTGCTTGAACTCTAAAACGTCGAATCTTCCCTTTAATTCATTTACGCAATTCAAATAGAGTTGAAGCTGTGGCTCTCGGACTTGATATTCCCCTTGAATTTATGAAATCACCAGCTGTGAATCGCTACACAATGTAACTGCTGACGCTCCGATGTCAATTGCCGCTCGGAGGCTGGCCAAGCATGCTTCATATTCAGCTTGATTATTGGAGGTCTTGAAATTAAACTGGAGGGAAATCTCTAAGTACACACCATCATCACTTTCCACCACAACACCAGCTCCGTAGCCTTTACTATTTGACGATCCATCCACATAAATGGTCCAATGTGCTCGGGGTGTGGCTGGATCCGACCCTGTCATCTCCACTATAAAATCTGCCAATACTTGCGCTTTAATGGCTCCTCGAGGCTCATAAGAAATTTCAAACTTAGACAGCTCTATGGACCACTTGATCATTCTTCCAGCAAGATCCGGTTTGCTGAGCACTGAACGGAGAGGCAGATCCATTCTCACCAGTACTGGGTGCGTATAAAAATATGGCCTCAACCGTTGTAAAGCCCACACCACTACTAGAGCGGCCTTTTCTATCTTCTGATACCTTCCTTCCGTTCCCTGGAACGTCTTGCTGGTAAAGTACACCGGCCTCTGACCCTTTGGAGTTTCTTTACCAGAGCCATACCTAAGGCCTCATCGGAAATCGCCAAGTATAAAATCAAAGTCTCGCCAGGGTCAGGCCTTACCAAAATTGGTGGACTTGAAAGTACGACCTTGAGCTGCTAGAAAGCTTGTTCTTACTCCTCTCCCCATTCAAAACTTTTGTGTTTCTTCAACGCCTTATACAGGGGGAGGGATCTGTGCGCCATCTTGGGCATGAATCGGGCTAGAGCGGCCACCTTCCCATTCAGCGATTGGACCTCCCTCAGACTCTTAGCGCTCTGCATGTCCAGAATTGCTTGACACTTCCCAGGGTTGGCCTCGATACCCCACTGGGTCAACATGAAACCCAGAAACTTCCAAGCTAGGATTGCAAAAGTGCACTTCAATGGGTTCAGCCTCATGTTGTACTGTCGCAGCCTAGTAAACACTTGGCGCAAGTCTTCGATGTGATCTCCTCCAGCAGGAGTTTTCGCAATAATATCATCAATATACACCTCTACCAGCTTAGTATGCATTCCTTCGAATACTTGATTAATCATACGCTGGTAGGTAGCACCGGCGTTCTTCAATCCGAATGGCATAACGGTGTAGCAGAAAACACCACGGTCATTGACAAAGGCCGTCTTTTCTTGATCTCCTTCCCACATCAGAATCTGGTTGTACCCCAAATAAGCATCCATGAAAGTAAGGTACTGATAACCAGAAGAGTCATCTACCATACGATCGATGTTTGGAAGAGGATACGGATCCTTGGGGCAACATCGGTTGAGGTCTACATAATCCGTACACATCCTCCACTTGCCGTTGGCTTTCTGCACCATCACTACGTTGGAAAGCCAAGATGAATAGCGATCTCCTTTATAAAACCTGCCTTCAGCAGCTCTTCTGTTTACTCACATGCTGCCTTCTGCTTCTCTGGTCCCAACCTTCTCTTTTTCTGGGCCACCGGTCTGGTTTCGGGGTAGACAACGAGTTTATGACAACAGAAATCAGGGTCCATCCCAGGCATGTCTGCTGCAGTCCATGCAAAAAAGTCTTTAAATTCCTACAAGAGAGCCAATAAACACTGCTCCATGCCTGCCTCTAGATTATCATTGATGTGCGTGACCTTTTCTGGGGAATCCTCTAAGACGACGTTCCTGGAACCACCAGCCGGTGTGGGCTTTGAGGGGTTGAGAGGGTCAATCTTCAATTCCGCTCTAGGGTCCAAATCAATTAGACTGACAGACCCAGCCGCTGTTCCTCCGTCATTTAGCTTCCTCTTCTTGTTGAACGCTTCTAACTTAACCATGTTGAGACTCAGGTTATAACAGTACCGAGCCATCTCCTGATCTCCACGGAGGGAGGACACGCCGTTGTCCTTGTCAATGAATTTGATCAAGAGGTGAGGAGTGGACACAATCGCTTCCATTGCATTCGGGGTAGGGCGGCCTATGATCCCATTGTAGGGAGATTCCACATCAATCACTAGAATTCTTGATTTGACCGTTCTTGCGCCAGGCTCTCCTTCAAAAGAAATCAGGGTGTCGAGGTACCCCTTAGTGGGTTGCTTGGCCCCATTAAACGCTGTGAGCTCTTGTGTGTAAGGCTGCAGATCTGCATCATTAAAACCCGTTCTTTTGAAACAGTTATAAACAATTACATCGCAAGAACTTCCCTGGTCAACGAGGATCCTCTTCACATCCTTGTTAGCAATGACAACGATGATCACCACTGCATCGTCTCCTCCTGGGATCGTCGGGCCAAAGTCATCATCAGTAAATGACACCATCGGGGCTACCACACCGTCCCTGAAAGGGCGATTATCTCTTGGTTTACCCTGTACTGATAGAATCATACGATGGTGATTCTTCCTGGCTGTGATGGATACTCCACCACCTGCAAATCCTCTAGCGATCATCTCAATCACCTCGCGTCTACCTTGCCTCTGCTGCTGAGGCATATTGTCCTGCTGGGCTCCTTCAGCAATCACCACTCCTTTCTGCTTTTCGGCCGCAGTAAATCTTCTTGCTGGGTTACGACTATTATCACCCTCATCATTTGGATCTCTCCCCCTTTTATCCATTCTGTCAGGTTCATCCAAAGACTTTTCTCTAAACAGATATTGCTTCAGCTTTCCCTCTCTAATGAGGGTCTCCACAGTGTTCTTCAACGCCTTGCACTCGTCCGTGTGATGACCCGTTTGCTCATGGAAGGCACAATATTTATGTGGGTTACCGATCCTTTTGACTGGGGGTGGCATCCTTATACCAAAGACACTGAGCGTGGGCCATCCGACCTCCCTCATAATTTGGGAGTGCCTGGCATTCAGAGGAGCGTAGTTGCTGAAAGACGAGACGCGCCTGTCTCGTTGATGAGGTCGGACGCTTGCAAAGTCCTCTCGGAAGGTATGCTTCTCTGGTCTTACCCTCTCCTTCTCCCTCCGTGGCTGCTGAGAGGGTATTAGAGGCTTCATTCTAGCTGCTGTAGCCTCCAAATGCATTTCTATACCCACGTACTTATAAGCTTTCCTTCGAAACTCCTCGAAGGTTGTTGGGGGGCTCTTTACCAAAGATAAAGCAAAAGCGGATCCAGGTTGCAAAGCTTCCACTACAATATGGAGCTGTATGGCCTCCGTGAGGCTGGGGACCAGAGCAGCCTCCTTGTAGAACCTCTTCAAAAACTCCTTAAGAGTTTCGGTCTCTCCTTGCCTTATCCGGGCCAAGGTGTGCGAAGTTCTTGGGATGTCTCTGGAGATGACGAAATGGCTTTCAAACGCAGCTGCCATTTCCTCCCAAGAATCTATGGATCCTGAGGGCAGGCTCTTGAACCAGCTGAGAGCCTCCTCCGTCAGTGTTCTTGGGAACATCCTGCACATGACATCTTCATCAGCTCCCAGATACATGGCTTCATAAACATAAGCATCTAGATGCTTGGTGGGATCAGTTTCTCCATTGTATTTTCCGATCGACATTGGCTGAGTTGTTTGCAAGTATTTTGGGATGACAATACTCATGAGTCTCCTTGAGAAAGGAACGCTAAGCTTGTAAGTCCCAGAAGTTACCACTGCCTGCTCCCTTCCCCTGGTACTGACTCTATCACCAGAGTCTTGGGTCTGCTTTCTCTCCTCGTACGTAGGGATTTTTGAATACTGGAGAGTTGTAGATCTATCCCTCACCGATGCATGGTGAGCATCCTCTGCATGGGACGTTACCCTGTCCCTAGCTCCTCTTTTCTCCCGCCTCAACTCCATCAACTCCTCCCTGAGCTGTCTAATAACCTCATCACGAGGGTCAGGAGTCACTACTGGTACCATCCTTCGAGCGTTGGTTGTAGGAGACTCAAAGATAAGTCTCCTTCCAGTCTGTTGGTGGGTCACATCCTCCACATGACCATCAACGAAATCATGTCCATTACCTTCTATTCTGACCACCAAACTTCTACGAAAAGTGGGAATAACTCTAGCGAGTCCCACTGGGCGTGCCAATGAACTGGTCTAAACTGGGGTCTAGGATCCGGTGTGGGACCAGCCACAAGAGTTTAGGTGTTTTAGGGTTTACACACCGGTACAGTGGGTATCCGGTGTTTATAATCCGATCTCTCAGTGGGAGAAACCGGTCTTGTTGTCCTGGAGATCCTTCACACCAACGTTTCGCGTTGAGAGAGGGCGAAAGGTGGTGCCACCTACGAAGATTCTCTGACGCTCAAGTTAGAAGAGTGTATGAACTCAATGAATACTCAAGCAATGCGATAGTAAAGAAGTGATTTTGGACAACGTAACCTTGCATGTGTTTTAGATTGCGCTATTTATAGTTGAACGTAGGAAATGAATCGTTGGGTGTAAGTGGGCCCGTTGGTTCTGATAGCGTGTGAAGTGTGTCAATCAAAGTGGCTCAGTACTCAGAATGTGTCAGGGGGGTAGGTCAATTATCAGAGTATAATCCTGTGATAAGGATGGAGGATAATCACCTTTCCGCATATTTCACTGACACATGTACTTACTCTCTGAGGTAATTGACATTGACACATTCCGCTATGCAGGGTATCTTCGCTGATAAGTTATAAGGAACTCTTATCTCACAGTGATCCTGAGGTAAACGGTTATATAGACGTACAGTGAGAACGAGTAAAGTGTCCGTTGTAGAGAGAGTGAATAGAACGTCTGATGAGATAAGAGCGGATGTAGGGATATCGGATATCCGGGGTGGCACTGTCTGAACTGTGACACCGGTTTCCCTCTTATAAGGTCATTCTGATGTCATAACTTTGGGGACCGGTATCCAGACCGGATCATATATATTATATTGATGATAAGTGTTTGATGGCCCCTTGGTGGGACATGAACTAAATGATGGTGAAAATTATGAATAGACGAACTACATGAATGGTAGAGGATTGTTTTGAAGTGAGCGTGTGAAAAGAATAAATGAAGGAGTGATGTGAACTGTAGTTAAAACCTTCCCCTCATATATTAAATGATTAAGAATGATTAATAGGTCGGAATAAGAAAAAAATTAAGTATGAATGCTTAGAGCGAGTTTTAGATGTCCTATGTGGCGTGTATGAAGTATTGGTTGTAAGTAAGTTTGCTTAAAATGAGAATTTCATGTATTAGGTTGGGAGAATTGTTGATTCTGCGTAAGTCCTGATAATCTCGCTCAAGCGAGATGGGATCTCACCCAAGCGAGAGTCCCCTGTTTCAGAGAATTGGCCTCTGGCCCAAATCCGCCTAGGCGAATGAGTTACTCGCCCAAGCGAGTCAAGTGAAAAACCGAGTGCTAGGAAGCCTCGCTCGAGTGAAAGAGACAGGAGTCGGTTTTGATTTGCTGAGTGAGAGACCAATTAGAAGATGAGTCAGTTTTGGAGTAATTTACCGAGTGAAAGACCGATCAGGAGATGAGTCGGTTTTGGAGTAATTTGCTGAGTGAAAGACCGATCGAGTGATGAGTCGGTTTTGGATAGTTTCGCTGAGTGAAGGACCGAGTGAGAAATGAGTCGGCTTGAAATGATTTTGCCGAGTGAAATACTGAGCGAGAGATGAGCTGGTTTCGGAATAATTTCACCGAGTGAAAAATCGAGGGCTGTGAACCACCGAGTGAAAAACTGAGTGCTGGGAAGCCTCGCCGAGTGAGCGAGTGTGGAAGGGAAGGACAACCTCTGGTTGGATTTCGCTTAAGCGAGTGGGTGCCTCGCTCAAGCGAGTAATAGTGGAATTTGTTACTGGACAATTCTCGCCCAAGCGAGTGGCTAGTTGAAGGGAGCCTCGCTCGAGCGAATGAATGTTGATTTGGTTACTGGATGATTCCCACTCGAGCGAGTGACCGAGTGTGAAGGCGTTTCGCCCGAGCGAGTGAGCTTTGGGGACGCTACTGGGGGCATTTTGCTTACGCGAAAGGGGTCGCCCTGCGAGCCTGATCTGCCTCGCTCAAGAAGAGGTGAATCTCGCTTGAGCGAGTTTCCACCAGAAATGGAATTTGCCCAATTTTAATTATGGTGAGCTTATGTTAGACCCTTTCTTAGTGCTATAAGATAATTAAGAGATGATATGGGGTATGCTATGATGATAAGGCATGGTATTGGCTGACATTAATTAATGCAATTAGGGGCGAATTAATTGTGATATAATTACCACTAAGGATGGAGAAATGAAAGGATAATATTGAGAACCTTATGACAGGATTATGAGAGATATCCTTGGGCGAATGTGAAATTTATGAAGGGATAAATAAATGACATAGTATGAATTATAAATAGATGAATTAGAGGAAAATATGACATTAAATAATGATAGATGATGATGTTGAGCACTCTCTTGCACAAAGAGGTGTATCTTATTATTGATGAATTGTTGTGTACCATTATGTGTGATACAAGTGTGATCTTGTATATGTGGATTGAAATGTAATAATGAAAATGTTGTGATTGCCACACAAATATATATACATATAAAAGTATACATAAGACAATGGTAATGAGTAATGAGATGAAAACCCACTAAATGAAAGTGTGGTAATACTGATGAATATTATATAATATTGTAATGCCATTATGATTGATTGCAAGTATTGACTTGCGTATATGATGTGAAATATATGCGAAATATGTTGAGATGAAAATGCCACATTAAAACAATGACTAAGAAACCAACAATGATAAAATCCTCTAAGGTGTATGGTGGTGTTGGTGATTATGATAATGATGCTTGATAAGTGGCATTTAGGATGCACAGTGTGAGAAATGCATTTGATTTACATCGCATTGCATCCATGGCATATCATACGCTGCCGGTAAGGAATATTAGGGGGTTCCCCTGGTTGGCCCAGTGGGAGGGCGGATCAGTGCACGAGCATTATTGTTGTTTCCCCTGTGACTCGGTGTGTGAGTCACGAAGCTGCCCATAGTTTGGTGACGAGGCACCCTATGTGGTTGGCCCAGTGGGCGGGCGGCTCTGTGATGAGCATGTACCTCGGTGTCCGACGGGGCACGGCTCTCTCGATGTGTGTTCGGGAGGGGCCCGTAGCACTTGTGGCAGTTGAGGCCATGTTGTTGATCCGCAAGTCACAGGGTGACTAGTGCTACAGATGGGCGATAGCGGTTTGGTACCAGTAAAAGATGTTGTTGAGATGCATGCATGCTTTAAGATATGTGTACACATTTTTCTACTGCAGTAGGGGCATAGTAGCACACCTATGCTCGACCCACAACTTGGTGTTATTCCCACAGTCGGATCCGCATTTGTTGTCTATTCCATTGTGCATATGCATTAGCCATAAGAGCATTTGCATATAGCATGGAGATATGCCAGATTATGATGATGATTGATGATGATTGAGATGGTGGTATGGTGTTGATGAGATGGGAAATTAATATACCGAAAGACCACATAAAAAGTAATAAATGATTTGAATATATGAAATGATGTTGAATATGACGATATGTATATGATGGCCCAATGTAATGAAGGGCATATTTGTTTATGATTAATAATGATTATGTTAGCCTGTGTTGGCTTTGATGAAAGACCAGAATGGTCTATATTGATGTGTTGGCACATTGTGGCGATGTGATAGATATGTGTTGGCCCATTATGGCGGTGTGACAAATGTGTATATGCTTGCTTTGCTATGAAAAGATGAAATAATATGAATTATGTATATGATATTGAATTGACAAATTATGATGATTAGTGATGTATTTAGCAAAGCATACATGATGTTGATATGCATATGCACATAATTTCAGTTGTATTCATATCGTCACTTGAAATGTATAACTCACTCTCCCATGTGGTCTACTTTTTAGTATTGATGCAGGAAAACCATGGGATGAGAACGTTTATGAAGTAAAGCTTTTGGGAAGGTAAATAGTTGTAATGGAATGCCTTGGCCGGCAGCGATTGTAATTTATTGAGTTGTGAATGAATGTATGTTATAGTGCTGATATTACACGATATTTTTGGATGTATTATGAATAATGACTTAAGTGGATATTGTATTGGTATTTGGGGGTATATGGACTCACACCCGCTTGACGAATGTATAAGTGTTGATGACGTATGTCTTGAGGTTGAATTGAATATGAATGTTGGAGATGTATGTTGCGTGACCATGTAGATATGTACATACATATATCTTAGGCATTGTATGCTTATGTGTTTATGTAAAATGTTGATGGTTGTATATAAGGCTTATGATGTGCCATTGCATGCTTGCCGAGCCTTTTCTCATATCTTCATATATGGGACTAGGCGTGTGCCCGGTATACACATTTTTCTTCCGCTGTAAAACTCTGTTATTTTGTATACCTTTAAGGGCAAACTATTTATCGATCCAGTTATAGGTCAATTAATCTCACTCTTTGGTTTCCTGTGATTCGGGTCTTGATGTGATCATGGTGGTGTCTTGGAACTATTTTCAAACGCGAAAAATTTACTCATGTTTTTATTATTTAAGTATGACGATTACATCGAGATTCGAGTACAGAAAATCAGGGGTGTTATAATCTGGTATCAGAGTGTATTTTGCTCTGAATTAGAATCCTTGATTATTATCAATGCATGGTTGCTTGGTATTAAAGTTGATGTTATGGATGGTTGGAGCACAATTGCTCAATAGAGAGATGATTATGGTGATTAATGGAGCGTGATGCTCATTAGTGAAATATGGATATTTTATATGGATTTAAGAGTGGTAATTATCTTGAGGATGATGTTATGTTTGATTACCCTACATGGATATATGAAGGACTAAGTGTCTAGGAATTGTGAATTGATTATAAGGGCATTATTGCTTGTTGAGGATTATTGTGAATCATTAAAGTTGAGTTGAGATTAATTCATATAGAGGATTCTTTGTGAATGATTGTCCATGTTATGATTGATGTTATGGGAGTATGCCTTTTTCATTGAGGTTGTATGACGTACTTGTGGAGCATAGTTGCTCATTGGAAAACTTGACGAATCATGAGATTGAGTATATGGATGAATTCCTCAATGTGATTGATATGCTTGTTTGTGTAAGACCGGCCAAGTTCCTTACACTATTTCCTTCGAATGACGAATACATTGATATTATGCATTTGAATATTGATATGTTGAGTATGATTTGAATAGATGATAAATTTGTACCATGTGTGATCATAGATATGATATATTGAATATGAGTTGATTTGGGGATGGACCTATGCCGTGTGTTGATCTTGGATAGGGGATATTAAATGTGAATTGATATGGTAATAAGGTATGAGATGTTGAGACCTTGTTATGTATGTATATTGAAGTTGATTTATTTGCTTGGGTCTCTTGTATGAATTATGAAGTGGCTCATAGCCATGGTATGCTTAAGGAATATAAAATTGTGTTGGCACATGATTGGGGTTATGTCTTGGGTTGACATTTTCAAACCGAGTGAACGATTGATTTAGTTGTGACCCACTAAGTGTGGTAACCCTGGATAACTCAATATAATCTTGTAAGATCGAACCTTTTGGGAATTTGACCTTATGGTGGTCTAGACTCTATGATGCTTCTATGAGTTATGTTAAATGAATTTATTTGTGGTGGAAGTATTCCACGATGGGTGTTAGGTGACCCTTAAATTTTCTAAGCCTAATGACCACTTGAATCTTATGAATAATTGAGTCGTGGTGAAATAAATTATGGAATGAATTGTTGAGACTAGAGCAAATATGGGATTGGATTAGAAATGTAAACGTAAACCCCCATGTACTTGATGAATGATGATGATGAATTTGGGGTATGACTTAGCATTGGCAATGATGAAAAATTTTATGATATGACTTTGGGATAAATTATGTGCCCTTGATGTTATGATTATTAGATAAATTGTGGATTATGATGTGAGGTAAAGGTAATATATGTGAACATGAGTTGGTGATGGAATTTAATTCTATAGATACCTCCCTTCTTGGCTTTGGAAAGAAAATATATTGGTGATAGAAACCACATACCGATGTAATACGATGTGAATCGTATGTCCAGTACATGGACTATTGCTACGATAAATGAGGAAACCCACTAGTGTGGAAGATTTTTATGTGAATTTGGTGATTTGTTTAGGCTTAAATCGGATTAAAGCTGACGATGTTTGAATTAGACAAATGATTTCTAAGTTATTTGGTTAAGACTTCGAGACGGATAAAGTCCAATGGTGGGGTGATTACCCTATGATGATTAGAAATCTATGGTTAATATGTGCATATATAGTTATGATGGCTGACAATTGATGAATTGTATGGCATGAATTACGCCGGATTATGATTAAAGGATAATATAATGTAAGTATACTACTCGTGGGCTTGTGTGACTTCTTAGGAAGTCTCGTGTGTGAAGGGATATTATTTGAATTGACATGAATAATGTGAGCGATAGGACAAGAAGGTACTTATCCTGATATGTCTCTACATGCCATAGGCATTGTGGCAACGTGCACTTATGCGCCGATCTCATGTGTTTGTGGTAACCACTACGGGATTGGGATGCCTTCCTATATGTCGGATGCAACAACACATAGACTGGGAAAGTGTAGTGTTGTAACTGCTTATGGTGAATGTATAGAACCTATCCGGTGGTACTGGATAAGAATATGAGAGTTGTGATAAACAAACTTGAAAACCGATGAGTGGTGACTGGTTTTGGTATATATGAAGTTTTATACTTGGATAAAGGAATGGTAATGATCATGTTTTGCTGGACTTTGGAAAGTTCGATATTATTTCCCGATGTTATTGGAACCCATTGTTATGTGGCCGAACTGTGATCTTACGGTATATGCTGATGTTAAACTTCAAGGACGAAGTTTCTTTTTGGTGGGGTGGATTGTAACATCCCGGATTTTAAGGAAATTAAATTTATTGGATGACAATAATTGATTGTTTATGGTCAAATAATTATGGGAGATGTTGTTAGACATTAGAGGTGAATTATCGGTAAATTAAGATTTACCGGAACCGGGTGAATTAATAGATGATGTGGGACCCACTTGGTCAAATCAAATAATAGATGGGCCTAGGATGTTCGGAAAATTATTGTAGTTATGAGGGTATAGTTGGAATAATTTTTAGTGCTAAAGAAATAATTAATTGGACTCGACGTATGTTATTAGACGGGGAAAATAGGAACCAATTGGAATTAAAAGAAAACCAAAAATCCCATTTCCCCTCCCATTATCACCGTGACCTCTTTCTCTTTATCACTTGATTCTTTTACCCGTTGGATAATGGGGTTTTATGATCCAATGGACAAATGGCACAAAGCAAGGTTTTAACCATTGGACAATGTCCAATTTTTACTCAAATTCCTTCTCACTTCTCTCATTTTTCGGTGACAACTCCTCCTCTTCACCTTTTCTTCACTTTTACTTCCTTCTTCCTCCTTCCATGGTAAAAACCGTCCACCATCTTCTCCACCTCCATTCTTGCCAAAAATTAAAACTTGAGCTTGGAAATATGAGGCATCTATGGAACTTGGGAGCTTACATTGGTCATCTCCCTCTTCCTCACTTCATTTTCGTTTTGGTGGAGCTTAAGCTTGAGGTAAATATTTCTTACCTCTACCTTGTTTTATTTATGGTTTTGGGTTGTTGAGTTGAAGATGGTGATGTTAGAACCCTTGTATGTGGGTGGAAATGGAATCCCTAGGCTTGAATGTTTGGAAATGAAACCCTTGATTTAGGGCTTTATGATTATGTGAGATTTAGAGGTTGATGAGGCCATTATGATAAAATAAAATGGATTGAAGATTGATAAAGATTATTGATGGTTGTTGGGTAATTTTGGAGAAGAAACCCTAAGTATTAATAAATTGGGGGTTTTGACCCACTTGATGATCTTGATGAGTGTTAGGTATAGTTAACCCTTTGAGACTTGGAAGATCTTAGCTTTGGGGAAATGAATTCCCAAAGCCTAACATAGGCATATGAATTTGGAGTATAGACAAGTCTAGGACTTAATAATAAGTTAAGAGATGTGATGCCTTGTGATGGTTTATTGATTACATGTGTATGTGTAATTGTTGATAGGGTTGTATTCCAGGCGATGATGCGGAATGATCGATGTTATTGCGTGGCGGTTCTTCTCTCGAGGTAGGAGAGGAGTTTACATTTCAATTGCATGAGTGATTAATTGAAAATTATGTAAATGTATGAACTCATGCAATGCCTTGCCATGAATGTCATATATGATTGATTTGTTGAAGTGATGGATGATGGCTTGGCTTATGTTGATTGTTATGAAAATGCATGTATACACACACATACACACACACACACATATATATATATATTATATTGGTGATAAGTGTTTGATGGCCCCTTGGTGGGATATGAACTAAATGATGGTGAAAATTATGAATGGACGAACTACATGAATGGTAGAGGATTGTTTTGAAGTGAGCGTGTGAAAAGAATAAATTAAGGAGTGATGTGAACTGTAGTTAAAACCTTCCCCTCATATATTAAATGATTAAGAATGATTAATAGGTCAGAATGAGAAAAAAATTGAGTATGAATGCTTAGAGCGAGTTTTAGATGTCCCATGTGGCGGGTATGAAGTATTGGTTATAAGTAAGTTGGCTTAAAATGAGAATTTCATGTGTTAGGTTGGGAGAATTGTTGATTCTGCGTAAGTCCTGATAATCTCGCTCAAGCGAGATGGGATCTCGCCCAAGCGAGAGTCCCCTGTTTCAGAGAATTGGCCTCTGGCCCAAATCCGTCTAGGCGAATGAGTTACTCGCCTAAGCGAGTCAAGTGAAAAACTGAGTGCTAGGAAGCTTCGCTCGAGTGAAAGAGACAGAAGTCGGTTTTGATTTGCCGAGTGAAAGACCGATCAGGAGATGAGTCAGTTTTGGAGTAATTTGCCGAGTGAAAGACCGATCGAGTGATGAGTCAGTTTTGGATAGTTTCACCGAGTGAAGGACCGAGTGAGAAATAAGTCGGCTTGAAATGATTTTGCTGAGTGAAATACCGAGCGAGAGATGAGCCGGTTTCGGAATAATTTCACCGAGTGAAAAACCGAGTGCTGTAAACCACCGAGTGAAAAACTAAGTGCTGGGAAGCCTCGCCGAGCGAGCGAGTGTGGAAGGGAAGGACAGCCTCTGGTCAGATTTCACTTAAGCGAGTGGGTGCCTCGCTCAAGCGAGTGATAGTGGAATTTGTTACTGCACAATTCTCGCCCGAGCGAGTGGCTAGTTGAAGGGAGCCTCGCTCGAGCGAATGAATGTTGATTTGGTTACTGGATGATTCCCACTCGAGCGAGTGACCGAGTGTGAAGGCGTTTCGCCCGAGCGAGTGAGCTTTGGGGACGCTACTGGGGGCATTTCGCTTACGCGAAAGGGGTCGCCCTGCAAGCCTGATCTGCCTCGCTCAAGCGAAGATGAATCTCACTTGAGCGAGTTTCCACCAGAAATAGAATTTACCCAATTTTAATTATGGTGAGCTTATGTTAGACCCCTTCTTAGTGCTATAAGATAATTGAGAGATGATATGTGGTATGCTATGATGATAAGGCATGGTATTGGCTGACATTAATTAATGCAATTAGGGGCGAATTAATTGTGATATAATTACCACTAAGGATGGAGAAATGAAAGGATAATATTGAGAACTTTATGACAGGATTATGAGAGATATCCTTGGGCGAATGTGAAATTTATGAAGGGATAAATAAATGACATAGTATGAATTATAAATAGATGAATTAGAGGAAAATATGACATTAAATAATGATAGATGATGATGTTGAGCGCTCTCTTGCATAAAGAGGTGTATCTTATTATTGATGAATTGTTGTGTACCATTATGTGTGATACAAGTGTGATCTTGTATATGTGGATTGAAATGTAATAATGAAAATGTTGTGATTGCCACACAAATATATATACATATAAGAGTATACATAAGACAATGGTAATGAGTAATGAGATGAAAACCCACTAAATGAAAGTGTGGTAATACTGATGAATATTATATAATATTGTAATGCCATTATGATTGATTGCAAGTATTGACTTGCGTATATGATGTGAAATATATGCGAAATATGTTGAGATGAAAATGCCACATTAAAACAATGACTAAGAAACCAACAATGATAAAATCCTCTAAGGTGTATGGTGGTGTTGGTGATTATGATAATGATGCTTGATGAGTGGCATTTAGGATGCACAGTGTGAGAAATGCATTTGATTTACATCGCATTGCATCCATGGCATATCATACGCTGCCGGTAAGGAATATTAGGGGGTTCCCCCGGTTGGCCCAGTGGGAGGGCAGCTCAGTGCACGAGCATTATTGTTGTTTCCCCTGTGACTCGGTGTGTGAGTCACGAAGCTGCCCATGACGAGGCACCCTATGTGGCTGGCCCAGTGGGCGGGCGGCTCTGTGATGAGCATGTACCTCGGTGTCCGACGGGGCACGACTCTCTCGATGTGTGTTCGGGAGGGGCCCGTAGCACTTGTGGCAGTTGAGGCCATGTTGTTGATCCGCAAGTCACAGGGTGACTAGTGCTACAGATGGGCGATAGCGGTTTGGTACCAGTAAAAGATGTTGTTGAGATGCATGCATGCTTTAAGATATGTGTACACATTTTTCTACTGCAGTAGGGGCATAGTAGCGCACCTATGCTCGACCCACAACTTGGTGTTATTCCCACAGTCGGATCCGTATTTGTTGTCTATTCCATTGTGCATATGCATTAGCCATAAGAGCATTTGCATATAGCATGGAGATATGCCAGATTATGATGATGATTGAGATGGTGGTATGGTGTTGATGAGATGGGAAATTAATATACCGAAAGACCACATAAAAAGTAATAAATGATTTGAATATACGAAATGATGTTGAATATGACGATATGTGTGTGATGGCCCAATGTAATGAAGGGCATATTTGTTTATGATTAATAATGATTATGTTAGCCCGTGGTGGCTTTGATGAGAGACCAGAATGGTCTATATTGATGTGTTGGCCCATTGTGGCGATATGATAGATATGTGTTGGCCCATTATGGTGGTGTGACAAATGTGTATATGCTTGCTTTGCTATGAAAAGATGAAATAATATGAATTATGTATATGATATTGAATTGACAAATTATGATGATTAGTGATGTATTTAGCAAAGCATACATGATGTTGATATACATATGCACATAATTTCAATTGTATTCATATCGTCACTTGAAATGTATAACTCACTCTCCCATGTGGTCTACTTTTTAGTATTGATGCAGGAAAACCATGGGATGAGAACGTTTATGAAGTAAAGCTTTTGGGTAGGTAAATAGTTGTAATGGAATGTCTTGGCCGACAGCGATTGTAATTTATTGAGTTGTGAATGAATGTATGTTATAGTGCTGATATTACACGATATTTTTGGATGTATTATGAATAATGACTTAAGTGGATATTGTATTGGTATTTGGGGGTATATGGACTCACACCCGCTTGACGAATGTATAAGTGTTGATGACGTATGTCTTGAGGTTGAATTGAATATGAATGTTGGAGATGTATGTTGCGTGACCATGTAGATATGTACATACATATATCTTAGGCATTGCATGCTTATGTGTTTATGTAAAATGATGATGGTTGTATATAAGGCTTATGATGTGCCATTGCATGCTTGCCGAGCCTTTTCTCATATCTTCATATATGGGACTAGGCGTGTGCCCGGTATACACATTTTTCTTCTGCTGTAAAACTCTGTTATTTTGTATACCTTTAAGGGCAAACTATTTATCGATCCAGTTATAGGTCAATTAATCTCACTCTTTGGTTTCCTGTGATTCGGGTCTTGATGTGATCATGGTGGTGTCTTGGAACTATTTTCAAACGCGAAAAATTTACTCATGTTTTTATTATTTAAGTATGACGATTACATCGGGATTCGAGTATAGAAAATCAGGGGTGTTATACTTATGATTAACAGTCATATCTAAAGATTTTGAATCAGAATATATGTATTTATCAATTTTAGCATAAATATCTCAACTTCTAGAATCATTGCATGCAAAACAATTGTTTGAATCATCCATGCATTCCAAATGAACATTTGGAGAGATATCAGAAAGATATTCACAAATCAATTCATCCATAATGTCAATATGAAAAACAGAGTGATCTTCAGATGGATATTTCATAGCATCAAGAATATTGAATTGAACTCTTGTATCACCAAATTCCATAGAGAGGGTTCCAAAATGAACATCTATTTTGGTTCGGGCTGTTTTTAAAAATGGTCTTCCTAAAATTATGGGAACAGGAATCTGAGGCATACTTTCTTCCATATCAAGTATGAAAAAGTCAGCAGGGAAAACAAGTTGTTCTACCTGAACCAAAACATCCTCTATGACTCCAGCAGGGTAAGCAATACTTCTATTGGCTAGTTGAATCACTACACCAGTAGGTTGTAAAGTTCCAAGAGACAAAGATTGAAAACAGACATAGGCATAACATTTATTGAAGCTCCTAAATCTAACATGCAATTTTCAAATTTGTTATTTCCTATGATGCAGGGTATAGTGAACGTACCTGGATCTTTACATTTCTCAGGAATATTTGGAACTTCCTTACCAAGCAGTGCAGATACATTTCTTTCCATGCTTATCCTTTCATTGCCCTTGAGTCTTCTCTTGTGAGTACACAATTCTTTTAGAAATTTGGCATACTTGGGTATTTGCTTGATTACATCAAGAAGAGGTATATTCACTTCCACCTTCCTAAAAGTATCCAAAATTTCTTTGTCCACTTCTTCCATCTTCTTGCTTAGAATTACTTTTGGTGGGAATGGAAGAGGGATATGAGGTGGAATTTGGGGTGATTCAGACTTCCTTGTGCTTGAAGAGGGCACGTCATTCTCAACTATTGTGGGCACATCTGTTTGTTTCTTAGGTTCCTTGGGCATGGGTACTTCAAGGTTCTTACTTGATCTTAACTGAATTGCACTCATATTTCTTGGATTTGCAGCTGGTTGAGATGGTAATTTGTCAGAGTTTTGAGACTGTAATTGGTTCAATGATGATGCCAATTACCCAATTTGGTTGCTCAAGCTTTGGATGGTAGCATCATTCCTCTGTTGATACTCCAAGTTTTGTGCGGCCATTTGTTTCACTAGTTCTTCCAAAGAAGGGCTACTTGTGGATGGTTGAGGTGTAGGTCTTTGGAAGGTTGGTGCATTGCTTTGAAATAGGGGTTGGGGATTTTTTTGTTGGTTACCCCATCTTAGGTTTGGATGGTTCCTCCAACCTAGGTTGTATCTGTTGGTGGAAAGGTCATGGTTTTGTTACTGTTGTTGTGGTGGAGGTCTATCATGGTAGATGTTGGCTGCATAGGCTTGGAGATTATTATCATCCTTTTCTTGTAGAGAAGGACAACAATTAGTGGGATGCTCTTGTGAGGAACAGATGCCATACACTTTGGCAGTCATGGATTTTTGATTCACTGCCAATTGTATAACCAGAGTGGTGAGAGCATCAAGTTTACTCTCTAATTTAATGCCAGATGCACTAGAATTTGAATCATACATGGGTTTGAAAGCATCATTTCTAACACTGAATTGTGGGGAATTGGATGCCATCTTTTCAATCAAGTTTCTTGCTTCAGCAGCAGTCATGTCTCCCAAAGCTCCTCTACTTGCTGCATCTAACATGTTGCGATCAACGTGGTGCAGACCTTCATAAAAGTACTGAAGAAGAAGTTGTTCAGAAATTTGGTGGTAAGGTCAACTTGCATAGAGTTTCTTGAATCTCTCCCAATACTCATAAACACTTTCTCTAGAGAGTTGCCTAATGCCATATATGTCCTTCTGGATTGCAGTGGTTCTAGAGGCAACAAGACCATGAAACTTAAGCAACAAGTGTATAAGTCCGGTCTTAAGCATAAAAGGGACATCCTCTTCAGGATATTGAATACACAAACTTCAGGAAAAAACTTTTTCAAGAACATTTTTTTTAAGTTATTCCAACTTGTGATTGATCTTGGAGCAAGGTAGTAGAGCCAATCCTTAGCAACACCCTCTAAAGAATGAGGAAACACTTTAAGATAGGCATAGTCTTCTTGAACATTTTGGGGTTTCATTGTAGAGCACACAATATAGAATTCTTTGAGGTGTTTGTGCAGATCTTCACCCGCAAGACCATGAAACTTAGGCAACAAGTGTATAAGTCTGGTCTTAAGCATAAAAGGGACATCCTCTTTAGGATATTGAATACACAAACTTTTGTATGTGAATTCGGGTGAAGCTAATTCTCTAAGAGTTCTTTCACGAGGTCCAGCCATATCAGAAAAATTTGTAGAATTATTTTTAACAGATTCAGATCAGATACTATCACTATCAATATCAATAAAGTTATTATTAAATCTAGCTTCTCTAACTAATCTATGAAAAGTTCTATCAATTTCAGGATCAAATGAATATAAATGCCCAAAAGTCCTTCTAGACATACATAACAAACAACAAGATATTTTATCATCATGAGCAATATATCATAAGAATCCTAAATCATGCAAAAGAAATAAAATAAAACAAACAAACAAAACAAATTTTTTTTATTATTTATTATTATTATTATATTATTTTTTTAATTTTATATAAAAAATTAATTTAAAACAAGAATTTTCCTAAAGATCGTTGATCCCCGGCTGCGGCGCCAAAATTTGACGCAAGTTTACTATCGTGGTCCCGTCAAATTAGTACATTAAAATTAATTAATGTAGTACTAGGGTGTCAACCTAGGTCGTTCTCTCGAGGATCAACAAAAATTTAGAAAAATCAAGTTTTAAAATAATTTTTACAAATAAAAGTTCAACAAACATACAAATACATTTGGGGGGTTTGTTTTATTGGTTGTCACAAGTAAAATCAAAACAAAGTAAATATAAGATTTGGAACAATAAATAACAAGCGATTGATTTTCTTGGAGTATTGTAATTAAATTTGTCCTTGGTTCATAAAAGATGATTTGTACACTTTCATTACTGTTAATTTCTTAGCTCAATTTGAATTAATCAACTAAGCATCTTTTTCAATTCACAACTCCTTTACTTTTATTTAAAAATGAATATTTTAATCAAGCATCCTAATTAAGCAAATGAGTCAAGATCGTAAAATCTAGGAATTATTGAGCATATGTAAGAACATTGCCTACATACATAATCTATTCTCGAATTATGGAATTAAGCAAACCATAATAATTAAAAGTGATTATGAAAATATTCATTAAGCATGCATATTTCCTTAATCCATTTTAATTTAAATCTTATTTTATTCCATTTGTATAATTAAACCGATTAAGCATACAAATTTAATTAAACAGAATGGAATTAAATAAGCAGAGTAAGATTATGAAGAAATTAACAATAATAAAAGCATACTATATTAAAAACAAGAACCTCAAAATTATATTACAATATTCTCTAAGAAAATCAATCTAAGGGTTTCAGCCCTTCATAATTAAAACAAACTAAAAATACAAGAACCTAACCCGGAATAGAGCACGGAGGGAAAAAAGAAGAAGAAGCGGAGAAGAGGAAGAAGACTTGAAGTTATGGTGTGTTTTGAAGTGTGGTTTTGGCTTCTATTTATAGGGGAAGAAAGGAAAGCAACGTGCCAATTTTTAAGAACTGAGTGGAGAATGTCTGCCAATGCTTCAATTTAATATTTCAGTGTTGTTTCTACTTCGTAATTGCACTTTCCACTACATGAATGTGTTCCTTGTTGTCTCCACTTGATGAATCGATTCATTTAGGAAAATACTGGGCAAATTCCACGCATGAATCGATTCCTAAAGGGTGGGAATCGATTCCTAGGCATATGAATCGATTCCTGTAGGCTGGGAATCGATTCCCAAGTGTAAAACAACATATGAATCGATTCTTGTGGGCTGGGAATCGATTCCCAAGTGTATGAATCGATTCCCATGGGTTATGAATCGATTCCTTGGCATGATTTGGTGTAGGAATTGATTCCCAGGTTGGTGAATCGATTCCCAGGCCTCTTTTGGTGCTTTTCTTACATTTTTGACCATTTCTTGAGGCGTGGCTTCTTCTATTTGACCTGTGGTAATTGTTTTTAAATTGCAGGCTCAATTATACACTATAAAACAAGAGAAACCAAGATTTCATTATTTCCATTAAAAATTAATCCTTAATTCATTTAAAAATCAAATATTAAATAAGGCTTAAATTATGAAAATGTGTTAAAATGCAATAAATCACACAATAAGTAATAGCAATTTATACACATTTAAATTAAGGAATTAAGGATAAATCATGCATCATCACCACTCATCTTCTTCTTCCTTAAAAACCCATCAAGTGGTGTGTATGCCCCTTGCTTCCATTTTCATCTTCATCAAGCAAGAAAGAGCTTGTGGTTTGGAAGTTTTCTTCCTCCTTCTCCCTCTCCAATTTTGTCACTCCCCCTCTCTCTAATAGAGCTCACTTACTCTTGGCTTGAGATAAGGTTTCCTCTCTATTTTCTTGAGCTCTAGCCCTAGGTTTTGGGTTATTATGGTTTTTGAGATTGATTGTCCAAGGAAGACTCTCAATTTAATTTATTCACCTTCTCATATCTTCATATATGGGATAGGTTAATTTATAATGATCCAGGGTTACTCATTAATGATTTATCTCATGATTTCTTCTATTCTTTAATTACTTTAAAATCGTGAAAAATTTACCCTCATTTTATTATTCAAATATTATCACTGAGGCCCTATAATTAAGGTGTCTCAACCTGGTATCAGAGCATTGATTGCTCATTAATTAATTATATGAGTTAAATGTTATTAAAGGGTGAGTTCCCTTATCAAAGTGAGGTTGTTTGCCATTGAAGTGTGATTGTTTATTATTGAAATGTTGTTTTTCCTTATGAGAGTACTTGTCACTTAATGTTGGGATGTATTGCCATAGTTAAGCATTGTTGGAGCTAAAATTGCTTACTGCTATATATTGTGAATGATGATGATAAGTATGTGGTTGATATTAAGCCCGGCCAGGCATTTCCTTTCCAATATTTACCTTCAAATTGTGAACATATTATGATGATACATATGTTGATGATAATTGTTAATGATTAGTAAATTTTGAGGAAAGAAACACAAGGTTTCTAAATATATTTGTGTTGTGTGTCTACATTGATTGATGACGAATAGATGTAACATTGATGCTTTTAATTAGTTTGCCGATATTCTTGAATGGAAACAATAACTCGTTAGTCAACCAAATCATGGTCTTGACCGATTCCTCAAGTGGAAGCCTTTTGAACTTCATGGGGGCTATAAACCAGAAGATGCTTATGTTTGGATCTGTGACTTGGAGCGGATATTTTCTAGCATGGAGTGCACTGAAGCCCAAAAAGTTGAATACGCCATATTTATGATCCGAGATGAAGCCGAGTCTTGGTGGATCTTGACTCGTGGGCATATGGTCTCTTCTCACACTCCTTTGAATTAGGAGAACTTTAAAGTGGAGTTCCTTAGGAAATACTTTCCCGAGAGTTACAAGAATAAGAAAGAGCTTGAGTTTACGGAGCTCAAACAAGGAAGCATGTCGGTAGAGGAATATGCCTCAAAATTCCAAGAACTATGTGTGCTTTGAAATGCATTAAGTTTGAGATCGAATTGTGCCAAAAGATTAAGAAGGTGATTTTTCATCAAGAGGTTAGGAGCTTTCCTACTCTTGTGAACAAGGGTAGAATCTTTAAGGAGAACGATGTGGTGCCAAAGAGTTATGCGGGCATGATCATAAATTGAAGAGCCAATCTTCTAGCTTTAAGAAGAGAGGCAATTTCAAGAAGAATAGACAATTTATGTGTGGTTCCTCTTCATTTAGAGGTGGACGCGGTCGTGGAAGACATGGTGCTAATGGTGGCCGAGGTAATGGCCAAGATCTTCATTGTTTCTGATATGGCGGAAACCATTTAGCTCGTGAATGTGGTAATGAGGAGATGGTGGTGTGCTATCGATGCAACCAATCGAGGCACATTCGTCTCAATAGTCCTTTAAATGCCATGGATGTGGTGGCGCGTAATGATGGGATTCGTGGAGGCTATGGTGCTTTTAGAGGCCATGGTCATGGAAACGGCAATAGTGGCCATAATGGTGGTTACAATAGTAATGGTAACGGTAATGGTGGCAACGTTTGTGGTAATGGGAACGGTCGAGGTAATGGAAATGGTGGCCGGAATGGTCACAACAATGGTGCTAACTAACAAACTGCTGGAAGAGTATTCACCGTGATGGGTGAAGAAGCTGCACAAGCCAATGATCTAGTTCAAAGTAAGTGCAAAATACATGGTAATTGTGTTGATGTGCTATTTGATTCGGGTGCAACATACTCTTTCATTTTGGAAGATTGTGTGAGGTGATTAAAATTACCGATAAGCATGATGAAAGGTTCTATCATGGTGTCTACACCAACCGGCACTTGTTTGCGGGAGGTTACTCAATGTGATGATATTGAAATGATTCTTGAAGATCGGAGATTTATCGTATCCCTTATTTGCTTGCCCATGAAGGACTTAAAAGTTATTTTAGGAATGGACTGGTTATCTACCAACAAGGTATTAGTGGATTATTTGAATCAGAGCATTGTTTTTCCTTCTCTGACTACCGAGCGCTTTGATGTGCAAGGTATATCTCAACTTCTTGACATGCTAGGCATAGTAGATGGAGAAAATGCTATTCGATCCCTTGATATCCCTGTTGCCTCTGAATTCCCAGATATATTTCCTGATGAGGTACCTGGTTTACCTCCTCCATGAGAGGTGGAGTTTTCTATTGACCTTGTTCTTGGTACGGAACCTATTTTTCGAGTGTAACATCCTGATTATTTAATTAATGGCAAGATTAATATTAAATGCTAATTAAGAATTAATTTAAAATAAAAGAAAATTTGATGCTGATGGAAGTGATGGGATATGACACATGATTGGATGGTGGCCCCATTTGCACGTTCTCCCACCCGCTCACTCTCTGCTTTTCTCTTGGCCCATGTGCTAAAGATGAACCATTTCTTCATTCTCTCAAAATCCCCACGAGACTCTTCCTCTTCCTCTACATTTCTTCTTCTCCTTCTTCTTCGCTCTTCTTCTTCTCCGTCAGTTACGACTGTGGTGTTGTGGAGGACTCGAAGTTCCCCACTGTTGGCAAGGAGTGGTCGTTCGGAGGAGGAGCAACTCCCAGTTTCTCCAAGCTGTGTGGGTGGTGTTCATCTGGATCTGAAGGTTGTTGAGTGAGAGAGACTGTGGGAACGAGCAGAGCACGGGTCAACACTGAAATCGAGGAGCTTCTTGCGTCTTTCCAGTAGGTAGGGGGCTAATTTACATCTCAAATGTATGGTTTATGGACGGGTTCCGGGTGGTTTTGCTTTAATGTGTTGTGTCATGTTTGAAATATGTTGGTTGATATGTTGTAGTTGAGTATTGGTGCATGAAACACCCGGATTTGTGATCTTTGTGGTCTGTGTGATGTTGTCATGATTCCGTCCATGAGATGTATGATGATAAATATGAAATGCTGAGTGAATGCATGGAAATGTTTGCTTTTAATGAGTATACCGAGTGCATATAATGTGAACCAGTGTGAATACTGAGTGCATATGGTGTGTAAATGTTGTGCTGGTTCTGGCTATGATTCTATGTGAATGTATGATATGTTGTGGCTGTTAATGAGGAAGCCAAGTGTATGAGTTTATTGTACTGATTCCCGTAGGGATTTTGTGTTTAAAAGCATTTGATGCTTGTTGCAAATGTAAATGCCGAGTGGGTTTTATATGAAAAGCATGTGATGCTTGTTGTAAATGATAATTCTGAGTGGATGGCATTGAGATTGCCGAGTGCATGAGATGTGGGTCGGTTATGTTAATTCCCGTTTGGGATTTTATATTAAAAAGCATGTGATTTGCCAAGTGCATGTGATTGCCGAGTGCATATATTGTGTTATTGCTATGTCAATCCCTATTTATGAATAATAAGGATAAAATGCATTGGATGCATGTTATTGATATTTGAATGCGAGTGCATATGTGTGGAAAACATATTGGAAGACCTTGGGTTGGACTCAAGGCAATGCCGAGTGCATTGGTGTTGAACGCCCGATGAATAAGACCGTATGCATCTGATTCGCCACTGGAAATGCTTGGAGCATATAGCGTTGGACGCTTAATACCGATCGGCAATCAGATGAATATGTGTTGAAAATATATTGAAAGACCTCGGGTTGGACTCGAGGCATTGCCGAGTGCACTAAGCGTTGGACGCTTAAAGACCTTGGGTTGGACTCAAGGCAAGCCTACCGGGTTGGACTCGGGGCTGCCTGCAACACTTCCGTTGTCGCTTGGAGTGACTGTGTTACATGTGAGGGCAAACAGTTTGGTACCAGTAAAACGGCCGAATCAGCTTAGAGCTGAGAAAAGGCTTGGAGCCTATGTTGCAACAATAAAAATTGATAATAAATAACCGGATCTGGGTGAAATGAATGTGTGCACACTTATGATTGTCATTGAGCTCAATGTGAATTGTATGAATATGTGGAATGTTATTAGGAATAACATGATTGATATAGTATTGAATGACTTGAGTGGAATCCGATTGGATGAATGCATGTATACTGATGTTATTGCTGTTATTGCCGAGTGCAATATGATGTTATAGTTGTGGTACAGGCTGTGATGAATATGAATTATATAGCCATGAATAATTGGTGTGAATTCCGACTGAGTGAATATATGTGTATTGGTACTATTGCCGAGTGCAAGGTGATTATGAATGATATGAATTACTCAGTCTTGATTGAATTGTATGAATCCCGAGTGGATGAAGTTGTAGTAGGGTTCATATTGAATGGCAGGGTGCATTATTGCTGATTGGAATATGTTATTGTATGGTTGAGGATTCGAAGATTAATCCGAGTCAATAACTGTCATTTAATATGTAAAAGCTCACCCCTACTATGGCTATATTTTTCAGTATATGCAGGTTGGACTGGGAATAAGGAGATAGCCTCAAGTCCAAGTGATGGGCACTTAGATTGTTGAAGTACATGCATAATACATAGTGTATTCATATGTTAAGCCTTGGCCGGCTCTCTTGTAATCCGAACGGATTTAATTATATGGGTTGTCTATCGGGATTGTGAGCAAGTATACATTGTATATATATATATATATATATATATATATATATTTTATATTGTTATAAAGTTACCCGAATTATTCCTAATGTGGTGTTGAGAGAATAATACTAAGTCAATGAATTCCGAGTGGAATATTGATGGGAGAGCCATTGCCGAGTGAGGCTTTAGTTTGTGTGGCCTTTTCCAAGTGATGAAGGCTTAAAATGGTTCCGAGTAAGACGTACTCGAATGGTCTACTTCTGAAGGAAGACTAGTCCATATGTTACCGAGTGAAAATATGAATAAACCCCGAGTGGGGAAGGGTTTGAATATTCCCGAGTGGGAAATCCCGAATGAACCTCTTCCAAGGGAAGAGTAATTGTGATGGTTCTAATTGAGGTATTCTAGGAGTCCTCTTCCGAGTGAACGAGGCTATATATATTATATTCCGAGTGGCCAAGTATTAAATAAGTCCGAGCGACTTAACTTGGTGAATTCCTCTGAGAGGTGAGGTTTATGGTGATCTCCGAGTGTGGAAGATCAAAATATGCCGAGTGCAGAATGGATAATGTATTCCGAGTGAATTGTGGCTGAATTATATCGAGTGGTATTGGACTGGGGAAACAATCCGGGTGAGGGAAGCTTATGGACTCCGAGTGGAGTAATCGAGGGAATCACTTCCCGTGTGGAGATTGTGACGCTTCCGAATGAAGTATGTCTGTAACCTTTTGAATAAGGATCTGGTTGAGTTTACCGGGTGAATCATGCATATGGGGACCGTTCCCGAGTGAACGTGGACCCGAACCCGAGTGATGAAATTACCGAGTGAATGGGTTCGCTTCAGCGAATGAGGATTCGCTCCAGCGAGGAAAGGACTCGCTCAAGCGCTGCATCTTCCGCTGGTCTGATTGACCGAAGCTGAGTCTAACCCATGTGTGGCTTTCTGACTCGGTCTTCCCTTCTCTGATCGGTTTTGCTTTCCCTTGCCTTACGTTTGGTCTATTTTACCCCGACTGCTTGGTGAATTTTGGAAAAATTTTCCATGGTCTTCGGTTTTGGGTTTATTAAGTCGGGTTATCTCATTTTGGTATCAGAGCGGACTTAAAAGGTCCATGGCCAAGGTATGCTTACTGAGTGTAGGCGGTTGTGTGCAATATGACCGGTTGTCATCATTGCTTGTGGTATTTTGTTGGATTTGATACATGTTTAACCATGAATTGTGTGATTATATGCCTATATGTTTTGTTGAGGACAGTAGTGAAAGGTACTACTGTTGTGGTGTTAATTGGGGGTAGAGTTGTTATTACCCTGGTCTAGTTATTCATTGGATAAGAGGTATTTCTAAGCCTGGGTCGGCTGAGGGGGAATAGACCGATAGATGTTGGTTGGTTCAGCCTCTTGTGTAGGCCATGCTAGTGGCTCATAGCCGAGGAATGTTTGTTGAGCGGATTAGAACTCACATATTTGAGTTGATTAAATGAATAGTATTGATGGAACCCCCTGGTGTGGTGTTTCCTGATTCAAGTGATCGGTTGTGCCATTTGTAAGGGATCATCCCTTGGCATGAGAACTCTATATGATATATGATGTATGTGATTTACGGTATAAGTGATGTGTTGTAGTTTCCTAAGTTGGAAATCTGGGTATGTGATAGGTGATTAAATGTAAAATCTGATGCATGTTTGATTGGGGTAGTGTCTCAGATTCTGGTGTATGAAAACCGAGTGAATGATTGGTCAAATGTTAGGCCACTAGGTATGGTAACCCAGTTGGTTGGGCATGATCGGGTATGATCGGATATTATTGAGATGGATACCTGAGAGGTTAGAAAATTGGGTGAGAAATTGATGTAATTGGATACTTGAGGATTTGAGTTAGACTCAGTCTTGTGGTTGAAAACCGAGTGAATAATTGATTGAATTATGACCCATAAGGTGTGGAAACCCCGATTGGATTTAGTGTGATCTTATTCAAATAGACCTTGTGGAACTAGACCCTATGGTGGTTTTGACTCGGTGATATTTGAATATTGTGGGAGTGTTCTATGATGGGTACTAGGTGACCCCTAGAATTTTGAGTTGGATGGTCTGCTGAACTTTGAGAATAGTTGAGCCAAGTAATGGTATAATGAATTGTTGGGGCTTGAATTCTCATAAGATGAATGATGAAATGAGGAATTATTAGATTATTAATCCATAGTTTTGTGGTGGATAAGACCCAATGATGAGATATTTACTCGGTAAGGGCTGGAAGCCGATTGTTGGTATGTCGAGTGAGTACATGTGAATACAGTGCTGAATCCATGTGATTTTTATGGGGGTCGGAAACCTATTGCCATTATACTATTTTACAGTAGTGGTAAACTATATTTCATGAATGTTGTTGCGTGATGTGCCTTAGGTGGTGCATAATGATGATGTTGATATAAATGTATTGCTATATATATGTGTGTGAATTGCCATTAATTTTTATGAATTAGTATTAGTTGAGTGAGATTGGTTGGTGAGTGCAGTCGGTATGAGCGAAAAGAGTGTGAGGTATGCTGTTCTGGTACGACTCTTCATACCATAGGTATTGTGGCAGCGTACATTTTTGCAGCGACTCTATGCAATTGTTGTAACCCTATAGGAATGAGACATCATCCTATAAGTCGGATGCAGCAATTCATAAGTCGGGCAGGTGAGACTGTAGTTGCTTATGGTGATGGTGAGTCTATCGGGCTGTTCTAAGTGAAGATGAGAGTTGTATTGAGTGAATAATAAGTGGTTGTGTATCGAAATGAGGATAGAAGGTTGTTTTAACCTTGATGTGTTTACCTACGAGAGGATCAGAGGTTATTGGGTGTAAATTGGCCATTAGCCAATAAGGAAATGATTGATTATTGAAATAGAAGGGTGATCAAGTCTGTCACTAAAAATTGAAAGTTTTATAAGGCTAACCGAGTGATACTGTAAGTTTAGTGAGGAAACCATGACCTGGAGCCGAGGTGATGGATAAGGCGAGAATTTACTCGGGAAAGATTAGTATATTCCGATTGTGAGAATGTGGAGATAATTCCGAGTGAAATCTTTCTGGGAGAAAGAACTTCCGAGTGAAGTTATGATGTTCCGAGTGAAACATCGTTTTGTGGGAGTCATTACTAAGTTAAGGAACTGTGTCCGAATGACACATTTGTGTTAGGCGAAATCCGGGTGAAATAACTGAGTCGTGTGACTTTCGGGTGAAGTGTCCGAATATGGCACTCCTGAGTAGGGAAAATCCGAGCGAAGTGTCTGGTTGTGACACTTCTGTGTGAAATGGTACCGAATGGGACATTGAATAGGTAAGTTTCCGAGTGAATGGCTCCCGAGGGGAGTAGATATCCGAGAGGAGGATTTATTTGAAATCGTACTCAGGGCAGTGTTTGAGCTGCTGAGTTTGAACTCAGGTTTGATTTCGTGGTAGGCTTGAATTCAGAGTGAATTTTTGGTAAGTAGAAAGTTTTCCGGGTGAGAATTGCCTTCAAACCCCGAATAACCCTTTTGAATGAGAGGCCCGAGTGACATTCTCAGGGTGTAGGCATGGAATTAGCCGAAGGAATGGTTAGAAATCTGAGATTTTAGAACCGAGTGTGATGCCTATAAAGGACAAGTCCAGGCAACTGTGCTAATTGAAGCACATTGGAACTCTATTGAGTGTCCGTCTCGGTATTGCCAAGATATATCACGGCTTGTGGAGAAGAATTTTAGTGGTCGAATGTTGAATATCCGAGGGTTAATCTGAGATAAAACGGACAATAGTGAGTATTGGTGGGAATCGGTAATGTTGTTTACCGACTAGATTCTTCCCAACTGGTTGATTAACCTCCATAATGTATCTTATGTGACACAATTTTGAGTTTATACTCTGCGTGGATACATAATTGTGTCGAGTAACTCCTATGAATTGGAGGAGCTGACGGTGGATGTACACCGATTGGCGTTGAGAGTGTAGGGCCGAGTGGCCAAAGAACTAGAGGTGCCATTGGTTATGGTGAATTGGTAGAATTATATGGGGTAACTTGTACGTTTTAAAAACTGAATCCCCAAATATATTGAATTCTATGAAGAGGTTGTAATCAGGTAGGATCTGATTTTAGTGATTATGTCGACTGGAATTGTGGAGCGGTCGGTAAACCGCTTGATAGGTGAAGTCATGTAATTCCGAGTGGGAATTGACTTAAAAACTTCCCGAATAAGAACTTATTAGAATTTCCCGAGTGAAGAGAAACTAGAGTATTCTGAGTGAACGGAGCTATGAAATCCTTAAGTGAGACTTGACCTTGAAGAGTTCTCAAGGTAAGAGAGATCAAATATACCGAGTGAAAAATATGTGAAACAATTCCGAGTGGTACGAGACTGTGGAAAATATTCCGAGCGAGGAAAACTTATAGATTCTGAGTGAAATAGCCGAGGAAATAATTTCCGAGTGAACTCAGGTTCAGATTCCGAGTGATAAGGTTACTAAGTGAACTTAGGCTCCGATTCCGAGTGGACTTGAGTTTAGATCCCGAGTGGTCGAATTATCCGAGTGTCTTGTTCGCTTGGGCGAGTAAGGTTTCGCTCCAGCGATCATGGTTCGCTTAGGCGCCTTCTTCCGCTGTCCATTGTTTGAACGATACGGAGTCTTGCTAACGTGGGGGGATCCTGACCCGGTTTTTCCTTTCTTTGGTCGGATTCCTATTCCGATTTCCCCTGTTAGCCGATCGGAATTTTTGGGAAAATTTTTCCCTTGTCTCGGATTTTATTCAATTTTGTTAGGATGTTTCATCGAGCACCGTATCGGATGTCTCCTATGGAGTTAGCCAAGTTAAAAAGATAAGTTGAAGAGTTGTTAGAGCGAGAATTTATTTGCCCAAGTGTGTCTCCTTGGGGTGAGCCTGTATTATTGGTGAAGAAGAAGGATGGAAGTATGAGGTTATATGTGGAATATCGATAACTTAACAAGTTGACCATTAAGAACCGATATCCCTTATCTCGCATTGGTGATCTTTTGGATCAATTGAAGGATGCAGCGGTGTTCTCGAAAATTGACCTACGTTTCGGATATCACCAAATCCGAGTGAAGACCGACGATGTCTCAAAGACTTCTTTTCGCACTCGCTATGGCCACTACGAGTATGTGGTGATGCCTTTTGGTGTGACAAATGCACCTATGATTTTCATAGATTACATGAATCGTATCTTTCATGAGTATCTTGACCGATTTGTTGTGGTGTTTATTGATAACATTCTTTTCTATTCCAAGAGTCATGAAGAGCATGGAGAACATCTTTGCCTTGTTCTGGGTATTCTTCACGAGAAAAAGCTGTATGTGAAGCTTTCCAAGTGTGAATTTTGGTTGTCGGAGGTTTAATTTCTTGGACATGTTATTTCCAAAAATGGTGTTGCAGTTGATCCATCTAAGATTGAAGCCGTGATGGCTTGGGAAAGACCAACGTCTGTGACTGAAATAAAAAGTTTTCTTGGACTTACTGGTTATTACCAGAGATTTATTGAAGGTTTCTCCCGTTTGGCTTTGACATTTACGAAGCTAACCTGTAAGAATCAACCATGTGTGTGGAATCTTGATTGTGAAAAAAGTTTCCAAGAGTTGAAAGTTAGACTCACTTCTGCTCCTATGTTGGCTTTGCCTGACTTATTGGATGACTTCATGGTGTATTATGATGCTTCCAAGCTTGGTCTTGGTTGTGTGTTGATGCAAAGTGAGCGTGTGATAGCCTATGCGTCGAGACAGTTGTGACCGCATAAGGTTAACTACCCCACATATGATCTTGAATTGGCAGCGGTGGTAATTGCTTTAAAGTTATGGTGACACTACTTGTACGGCTTGAAGTTTGTGGTCTTTAGTGATCATAAGAGTCTTAAATACCTATTTGATCAGAAGGAGCTTAATATACGCCAACGACGATGGATGGAGTTTCTAAAAGATTATGAGTTTGATTTGAGATACCATCCGGGAAGGCAAATATGGTTGCCGATGCCTTGAGTCGGAAGTCATTGCATGTTTCCGCAATGATGTGAAAGAGATAGAGCTAATTGAGCAATTTAGAAACTTGAATGTGGGTTTAGAAATATATACCCCAAAGAAGATGTCCCTTGAGATGTTGACGGTTGCTAATGTGTTCCTTGAAACCGTGAAATTACAACAACCGAAGGATGAGTATTTAATTGAGATGAAAGAAGCTCAAGCTAATGAGAAGAATTAATTTTTGATGAAAGGTCATGATGGTATTTGGCTTATGAAGGGCCGAATATATGTTCCGTCTGGTGGTGATTTGAGAAGCCTGGTACTTGAAGAAGCTTACAAGAGTATGTTGAGCATACATCCTGGTTCCACAAAAATGTATCAAGATTTGAAGAAGAATTTTCGGTGGCCCGGTATGAAGCGTGATGTGGCGAATTTGGCAGCATCTTGCCTTATTTGTTAAAAGGCTAAGGTTGAGCATCAAAAACCATCTGGTTATTTGAGACCTCTTGATATCCCTGTTTGGAAGTGGGATAACATCGCTATGGACTTTGTCTCTGGATTGCCCAGGACACATGCTGGAAATGATGCAATATAGGTAATTGTTGATATATTGACGAAGTGTGCTCACTTCTTGCCCATGAACATGAAGAGTCCTTTAGAGAAAATGACACAATTGTATGTTAAGGAGATTGTTAGGCTACATGGTGTGCCTTCGAGTATTGTGTCGAATCGCGACCCGTGGTTCACTTCCCGATTTTGGGGAAGCTTACATAGAGAACTGGGTTCTAAGCTCAAGCTTAGTTCGGCGTATCATCTACAAACGGATGGACAATCCGAGGGAACAATTCAAAGCCTTGAAGATTTGTTGCGGGCTTGTGTATTGGAGCATGGAGGTTGTTGGGAGAGATTCCTGCCATTGATTGAGTTCACATACAATAATAGTTATCATAGTACTATTGGTATGGCTCCCTATGAAGCTTTGTATGGTCGAAAATATAGAACTCCGCTGTGTTGGCTTGAAACTAGTGAGAACTTTGCTTTAGGGATGGAGTTGATTGTGGAGACAAATGAACAAATCAAGATGATACAAGAAAGGATAAATATTGCCCAAGATTGTCAGAAGAGCTATTATGATAAGCGATGAAAGCCACTTGAATTTCAAGTTGGCGATCATGTGTTTTAAGAGTATTATGAGATAAGGGCGTTGAAAGAGCCTTGAAGAGCAAGAAATTAAGTCCAAAGTTTATTGGACTGTTTGAAATCCTCGAATGGATTGATGAGTTAGCATATAGGATTGCTCTCCCTTCGTATTTATCAAATTTGCACAATGTGTTCCATATCTCACAGTTGAGGAAGTATGTGTATAATCCTACGCATGTGGTAGCCCTTGATGATGTTGAAATCAGGGAGAATTTATCTATTCCTTCAGTGTCTGCTACTATTGTGGAGCGTTCTGTCAAGAAATTGCGGAACAAGTTGATTCCTCTAGTGAAGGTATCTTGGAGGCATGGAGATGTGGTTACTACCACGTGGGAGTGTGAGGACGATATACAGAAGCGACACCCTGAGATATTCGAATCAGGTTGGTAAATTTTGGGGACGAAATTTCTTTTAAGGTGAGGTGGATTGTAACATCCCTAATTTTATATAAATGATTAAATATTGGGAATAAATATTAAATAATTATATGTGAGTTTATTAATGTCCCAAAATATTAAAAATAATTAAATTAAGATTTTTGGGGATTATTCATAATCTATTGGGGCTTTATGAGTTAAAATTAGACCCGATTAAAATATGGGTGTCGGACCAAGTATCTCCAATTGAGGTGCTGTTGGTCAGGGCTGTTAAGAATATTATTGGGGATCGAAATATAACTTCAGAATAATTTTTAGATAAAGTATTGATCCCAAAAAGAGATCCTGTTTGAATTAAAATGAAGAAGCTTTAATGAAAGGATAAAATAAAATACCAAAACCCTTATTTTTCCTTCTCATTCACATAGCCTTTTCTTCTTCTCTCTTTATATTCTCTTTTCTCTTCATTCTCCATTTTCCCACTTATCTTCTTCTTCCTCAAAAACCCATCAAGTGGTGTGTGTGCCCTTTGCTTCCAATTTCAAAATGATGAATGAATGATTTTTGTGACACCCCAAAAAATAGGGGTAAATTTTTCACGATTTTATTATTATTGATTTATGAAAATGCAGGTGGTGAAGCTATTCATTTAATACCCTGGATCTATCAGAGACCTACCTCATATATGGAGATATGAGAAGGTAGATAAAGAAAACCATGAATGAGGAATTCTCAATTGAAAACAGTAGAAAAATTCATTTAAATTAGTGCTTTGTAATTGAGTTCGAAGGGATCATCCATCTTGAAAAATAAAGGATTCAAATTATGTCCAAAGTATTCATGAGATGATGCAAAACCATGATATATTGAATGGAAAAGGGAAGATAATTTAAACCAAACGTATTGAAGGATCAGGACGCCCCTCGCTCAAGCGAAGACTACACTCGCTTGAGCGAGATCCATATAGGACGCTTGGGCGAGCAACACCATGCGCTGAGCGAGGAAAATAAGGGAGAATCAGGGGCCAACTCGCTTGAGTGAGCCCCATCTCACTTGAGCGAGATCTCCAGGATTCTCTTGGGCGGAGCCAGCGAGCGTGAGTGAAATTTGTCCAGAACCAAACTCACACTCCCTCGCTCGAGCGAGCACCAACGTCAAGAGCCATTCGCTCAAGCGAAAATCGTCCAGTAACTAAACACCCCACTCTCGCTCAGGCGAGACCCTTCTCGCCTAAGCGAGATCCTTCCAGTAGCAAGGTTCCCTTGTCCATACTCGGGCGAGATCCTACTCGCCTGGGCGAGATTCCCCCAGAACCCAATCACTGATGCTAAGACAGTCTCGCTTGAGTAAGACCCTCTCTCACCTGGGTGAGAATGGTCCAGTAACCATACACCATCACAGGGGTATTCTCGCTTGAGCGAGAATATCAGTAAAATATTGCAAAACGTGGAAATTGAACAACACAACCTATCAAAACTCAACTCAAGCCAATTTACCTCAATTCACCAATTCACAATCATCATATTAGTCACTCAAAACTTGTTCCAAACAAGCATACTTATAAATTTGCATTACAATTCATTAAATATATATATAAGAATCAACCCATTATCACCTCTACTTCACAATACTAATACTTAAGTATGATTCTTCATTCATTCATCAAAAGTAGGGAGAGTTTTCATCATAAGTTCATCCTTCATACATTCACAGGGTCACAAATGAAAATGAGTCATACACAAGGATTTCATTTTCCTCTATGACCCCTAAAATTTATATCATATATATTACCATCCACGCAAATGTCTTCATCGAGTCATAAGCATACAAATATGCAGAATGCTATATACAATACATAATTCAAGTGAAATTCATAAACTCAAAACAATTGTCGGCCAAGGCATTCTTTACTAAAATGAACTTCCATCACACCACTTCTCCACACATTAGCTCCATGTGTAGCCCTACAACATAAGAGCTAAAAAGGTATACCACATGGAGAGTGAGTATACTTTCTCAATGATGAAAATCCAACAATTATGACAATATACGCATGAATGCAATACAAACATCCCCTCCTCAAGAGGAGTCCATTCAATACCAAATCATTCATTTACCAATTCCCTTTAATGAATATATCCATCAAATTTGTCAAAGTCACATCAACCAATATCACAATCATAGTTAGTAATTTAAAGAAAAGGTTCCACCTACTCCTCACATAACCTCTTCAACAAGGTATCACTTTATGCCATGCTTCTATGGCTAATACACATGCTAGTGTTTAGGATGCATATGGACGGATCCGATTTTCATTTCTTGCAAGGTGCTTTCTCGTGATCGCAACCACGTTCAACATTTCATAAAGGTTTCCCACCTCACAAGGGGTACTCCCGCCTCATGATCGCAACCATGGGCACTCAATCTCAATGGTCCTACAGGGCCTTTCATTTCAAACACCAGGTGATTGCAACCACCGGTCCAATAATCACAGGAACTCGCAAGCCCTTTTTATATTTCCAACATCAAGTGATCGCAACCACTTATCAACATCATCATGATATGCATGCCATGTCATGTATGCAATGCTCATGCATGCCTCAACCTTATTAGGATTATCTCACCCTCTCATCTAGGGTACATTCATACTCAACCACACTATTATCCATAAATTCATACATAAACATCAATCCTTATATTTAAGAACTATTCCAACCAAATATTTAGGTACTCATCATGTCATATATGAAATCAATAGTACATCATCACATAATATGCCCTTCATAGCCTCATTTAGGCTTCATCATATAAACAATCATTTCAAAAACACCATACATAATTCTCATTACATACATATGATATCACACTTATCCAAGAGAACATGCCATATCACATTAATACATACATTATCATTACAATTCTCATGCATTTAGAAAATACACCCCTCTCCTACCTCAAGAGAAGTAGATTTCTGGGTTTGATGTTCCTGCTTCACCCGCGTTATCAAGTCCTACACCAATCATTATAGGACTGCATCAATTATTCATCCAAAGGCCATTTCAATATACATATACATATCTATGTACACATGATGACATGATTCTCATCATGTGGAAGCTATTCATGGATTTTATTTATTTACCCATTTAGGCTTTGGGAATTCCTTCCCTTAACTCACCATTCATTATTATCAAGTAACAACCTAATTAATTAGGTCACCTTTTATATTAAATTTCCCACCAACAGCTTAGTGAGCTTCCCATTCATTGTGGCTTCTAATCAATATTATAAATCATCATTAAATTCTTCTATCTCATTATTTATAACACTTCCCTCTTCAATAAATGTTAACCCATCTACATCCTACCTTTCCCCCAATTTATAGGGTTAGGGTTTTCACCAAAACCCAATCACATTCATAAATGCACTTCTATACTCATCATTTTTAAATCTTATCTTCATATACCTCATTTATTATTCATAAATACCCATATTAATTTCACCCACACCTTAGGGTTCATACATTTAATGCTTTCTTTCTTTACCCATAAACATTTAATGCTCTCCCAAGCCTTAGAAATCCATGTTCTATGGTTTAGCTACCATTAGGATGAGGAAGAACATACCTAAATCAAGAAATAAAGTAGACACCAAGGGAGAGAGTGATGTATACAAAAATAGAGGAGGAAGAAGGGAGACTTCAACCACCCAATGTCCTTCCTTGCTCCAATGGTGGGTGAAAACAAAAGAGGAAGATTGGTATCACTCTTGATTAGGGTTTTTAGAAGAAAGGTATGAATGTAGAAGTGGTAGAAAGGAGAAGAAGTGAGTGTGTTGGCGTGAGGAAGAGAGAGTTACGGAAATGAGAGTGAAAGAGTGAGTTTTATTTTAAGTTTTTAAGCTTTCATTTAAACTCTTGCGCTTTTCATTAAACAGGCTCTCAGTTCGGGCTCAATGCTTATTCTAAAAATTATTCCGAATACATATTCAGATTCCCAATAATATTATCTACAGCCCTGACCAACGGCATCTCAATCGGAGATACTTGGTCCGACACCCATATTTTATCCGGGTCAGTTTTTAACTTATCCGGTCACAATAACTCACTAACAGTCTCCAAAAATCTTATTTAAATTATATTTAGCATTTTGGGATATTAATTAGCCCATATTTCATTATTCAATATTTATTTTCTTAATTTAACTTTCTATTTTGAAAATTCGAGGTGTTACAATTTTGGCATGAAGTATATGATGAATTTTCATGGTTTTATGCAAAATTGAGGAACCAATAGGGTCAAAATGAGTTTTGTGAGGTTTGAATGACATATGATGGTCCCAACGGCTTAGATGCATGATTTGTGATTTGTAGGAATTGAAATGGGCCAATTCTATTGAGAATAGGCCTTTGAGTTGCACAAAAATGTCTCAAAATGAGTGAAATACATTTATGCGCATAACTCTCTCGTTTTCAGGAATTTTTGAATGTGACAGGTGGCCACACGTCATAAATGATGCATATAAGTTAGTGTCAAAATTTGGTAGGCATTAAAATTTGTGTGAGAAAGTTAGGGGATTAGAAGTCAAAAAATGTGACTTTTTTGCATAAAATGACCTCTGTGCTGTCATGAATCGATTCACAATAGTGCATGAATCGATTCAAGACACACTGTTTTTAGTGTTCCTGAATTTTAAGCAGTTTGAATCAATTCAAGCCCCCGCATGAATCGATTCAAAGCTCACTGGAATCACTGTTCATGAGGTCCAGACCCTGTTTTCACTGTTTGGACTCCAGAAGCGTGTGAATCGATTCATGGGGTTCTTGAATCAATTCATGGCCCTATTTTCATACAATTTCCTCTGTTTTGGGGTATGATTGGTATCATCTAGTCATGATATGATTATACAACAACATATGCGTATAATTAACATGTTTTAACAACTAAATGAGATGCTCTGGGGTTACTCATTAACGATTTATCTCACGGTTTCTTCTATTCTTTAATTAATTTAAAATCGCAAAAAATTTACCCTCATTTTATTATTAAAATATTATCACTGAGGCCCTATAATTGGGGCGTCTCATAAGACATTCTAGTTAAAGTAATATTTGAAAATAAATATAAAAAATCTATAAAAGTAATAAACTCAAGAACTATATCATATCTTAAGAAAAATATATTAATTTATTAATATTATTATTATTAATTTTTATTATAATTAAAATTACTTATTCTTTATATCGAACAAGTACTTATATTCTCAACCGTTCTCTCTCCATCCTACTATAGTCGAAGGCAATGTCGAGTTCCTCTTAAACCCGGTGGCCAAAGCGAGGTTTCCATGTTAAAGTCGGGGTGGGTCGGTATCCTTGGTTCGGTCTCAATTGTCATCACTATTCTACACTTATTATTATTTACCGTATTTTGGATCTATAGAATTGTTAGATGCACAACATGTAGTGTTGGTCAACACTGTGATTTGCTCCTTGGACATGCAAAATCGTTGGATGCACGACATGTGGATCATAGTGTAGATTAGCACCATGTGTTGGGCATTCATTAAACTTGCGTACCTGAGATATAGTATATGGTAATGATGTGATTGATTCATTCTTGGTAGAAAAATAATTTACAAACCACCCCAAAAAGATGAATAATTTTCTTTTTTTTTTCTCCTTATTTTGGTAAAATAAATTATTAAATGAACATAACTATTGTTGACATTTTAAACTAATAGTTAAATTATGTTTGAACATTTTCTTAAGAATTGATTTTGACTTTGGCTAACTAATTGGACATTAAGTATTCACTGTGGCTCTCTTGAAGAAAGTTTATAGCGTGTTTAGTTTGTAAGTTTTTTAAGAAAATGGAAAACTATTCTTGAAAAAGTTGAAAAAATAAAAAAGTTGTTTGCTTACAAAATATTCAAAGAAAACTAAAAATCAAGTTTTCTAATTTTTTAAGAAAAACAGAGAAGTCTTTAAAGAAGTTTTTCAAGAAAACTAAAAAGTGCAAAAGTTTTTCAAGAATTTTTCTATCTATTCTAGGAAATAAAAATTTTGGAAAACAATCAAAAACTTTTCCTAAAAAGCTAGAATAATTTTCTATAACTAAATGTAGCCTTAATTTTTGCCTAAAAACTAACGAACATTCATTTACCTAAAAACAAACAGATGTTCAAGTGAATCATCAATAAATCAAGGATCAAATCATGATTGAACTAACAATAAAAAATTGACTCAAACCAGTCACCTAGCTAGTTCATAATTCAACTAGTCCGGTTTTAATAATATTTTTTTCTAATTTTTGTTATTGCATTCCTTATCTGATTTTATACTTCTGTTTTCTTTTCTATTGGTAAAAGAAGTCCTTGGGAACGCATTGGATAGAATTGTCTCTCGAAGGTATGTTGACAACAAGGGAAAAAAACAATGGCCACATATTAAAGTTAATATTTTGGAACATAGATTTTTTTAAAAAAAATACATTTTGAAAACATAAGATGAAGTATGTTCTATGAGACCAACACAATTGGTATAAATATGGACAAAAGTGTTAAGAGTTCTCCATCTTCGTTATATTTATCTCTTTTCCTTTTACTATTATTTTAAAGAATAAAAGAAATATACACGTAGATACACATCCCATCATTATGTGGATGAAACATCTCACGTATGTGTCATATTTAATACTCTCGATACTTTACTAATACTTTTTCATTGAATATTTAATCTCTTAAAAATGATATCAAATTCAAGTGTAAGAATTATACAACTAATTATAAAGATAATCATTTAAAAATTTTGGTTTTATTTTAGTTGTGTCTAAAAATCATGTTTTTAATTTGGATTTCTATATAGAAACTTTAAAATCATTACGTTTTATGTATATTTAGATACGTATTCCATGTGTATCATATTCCATATATTTTAAAAATCTTTGTACTACAATACGTATCATATATGTACATCACATATGATTAGAGAACGTTGTCGATACCTCCTCATGCTTATGGTGAAAGGTGAAACCATTATATGTGTTCATGAATTGATTATGCTAAGACAAAATAAAGATTTATCTTGAACTTACTTTTTCTTTTGATGGTTCTTTTGCTAAGAGATGAGGGTGACTTCATCTTGCTCATAAGTTATAGTGCATTGATTCCGACATGGACACTAAACACAACACAGACACTACATATGACGTGTTTAAATAAAGAAAAAGAAACTCAAATAAAATGAATATAAATAACATAACCAAAAAAATCTAAATTGATAATTTACATTTACATAAGATATGTATTCAATTTCTCAAATCAATCTTTTAAAAGTTTATATTTTTATCATGATATTAAACCCTAAAATATGAATAGTAAGCATTATTACTTGATACTTCATTTATATAAAGGTGTCAGCCCAATCGTTTTAGTTTATAGCCATGTTGACTCAAGTGTCTAAATTCTATAGAGGTGTCAGCCTACCCATAAAAAATAATTTTTTAGTTGGACAACTATTAAAGAGTGTTTGACACGTGTCAAAAATGTGTCGCGAAAGTGTCATTGTTGAAAATGTATCTAACACTTCAAAGAAAAAAGCTGCTTGTGCATCATAACTCATAAGTTTGTGTTTCTTCACCTAACTCACCTGTATGTAGATTATTCTTTTTGGTAACCTTTAACATGATGAGTACCAAGAAACAGTATAACATAATTTAATAAACCAAACAGAAAGTAGAATATAATTTATACCAAAATGCAAATTACTGAACGGAACATGCTAAAATTAAAAGCCAAAAAAAGTTTAACATAAATGTCTTCTCCACGATAGAGTACGAAGGGTATCATTATGAATGCGGTTTGATTGTCAGCAAAGTTCCCAGTGAAATTAAATAGTTAACCATACACAACTACACAACTCTCCCAATATGGAAGTATGCTCCCCGGCTGCGATGCATAATTCCCCGAATACAAACATTCCTGTGACCAACGTCAACCTTTCAAAAATGCAATCATTGGTTACACTGAATAATTGAAACAGCAACAATATCCCAAATACGTGTTTATACATACCTTCACATTCCTCTCTTGCGCTTCAGTGCTTTCCAATGACCCAACAGACATTGTACTCCTTCTTTTAAAGTTGCCCTCCTTCCTTGTTTACAGTTCCATAATTCTGAGGTTAAGGATCGCCCACTTGGATCATATTCATTTATTTTTGATAAAGCAGTCACCACTGCTTTATATGCCCCTTCACCCAATTCTTTTTTCAGCCCATTTAGCTTTTCATCATCATCTTTAATAATTTCCTGAATGAAATATGCACAAAGTCAGATTACAGAGCGTTAGTATTCAAAGTTCACCACATAGTTTAGCAAATAAAAATGTATAACAATGGTAGATTAAGTTAAATATAAAGCCTACATCAAATTGCTAAATTAGAATGTTACTGTCCTAAGAAGAAGAATTATAATGGAGTGTTCCTGCTTAAAACAATACGAAAAATGCAAGAGGTTCACTCTAGCACACTGTTTTTAACACACTCGACTCTACACCATTTGTTAACATTTAACCTAAGTGAGACCCACTAAATGGCGAGTCTCACGCTCTCACTCCAATTTAATGACTCCAATTTATTAATTAGTGGATCTCACATTAATTTAAGTAAAGAATGTGTTAAAAAGGAACTAAGGCAATGCAATTGTAATTTAAGCATAGGCACATTATGACAGATATCCAAATTGGCTTTCTTAGATATAGGCACCATTAACCTTAGTTTTGGAAGGTTCTAAAATAGATGATTGATTAAAGGGACAATTAATTTTTTAAGGGGCCATCCTGACTTTTCAAGTATCTCAGCGTATGTTAAGAAATGGAGTACGGTATTAGTATTTCCTCTTAACAATATTAATCTAATATCAGTCTCAAAGGAGCAATTTGAGTGTGTGTCTCATTCGCTGATGCTGGAAACAGAAAGTAAATGAACCTGTTGCTTCCCACCCAATATCCCACACTCAATTCTACATTTATCCCACTCTTTCTCTCTTCTCTCATTTCCAAAGTCCAATAAATAAATTTCTTCCTTCTCCCACTAATCCTTGACAGCTCTAGAATCTAGAGAGTAGAGACTATCAGCAAGAATATTTCCTTTATTTCACTTTGTATCCTCCTTTTATCACCTTCTGGTACAACACACTTCAATAGTAAGGATCTATCAGGAGGATATCACACCTCCCACATGTTAGTGAGTACTGACACCATCACTTTCACTTTTGCAATGTATTTTATATAACGCTGGGCCTCAACAGACCAGGCCCAATCGAACAAAAAAAACTCTAGTTTGGTTTAAAGATTATGTGTAATTTTCATTTCTTTTATTCTAAACTCTTGCCAAGTGTAAGGCGTTGATTTTTATTTTACCTTTTATTTTGGTTATTTAAGTTGTCTTTTCCTTTCTAAAGGGCATGAATGAAGTGGTAATTTCCTTCTTATATTGCCTTAGTCTAGTAGTAGTTCCTTCCTAACCCTAACAGCCTATCAATTTTGGTGTTTTCATTTTCCTACTCCATGCCTCCCAAGCCTACCACATCCAAGGATATGGAATAAGCCCTTTAAATGCTGAAAGAATGGGTTCTCTCAATACCCAACTTGATACCTAGCTACAGGATCGTCTAGGGTCTCTCCATGCCCAAATTAAGAGCTAGCAACAGCTCAACAATTCACCTCACTATAGTTTGGAGTAAAAAATTGATGCTTGTTTGGAATCTTTTGCAGCCCTAATCCTGATGGGTCAACTTACAGGTAACATTTCATTTCAACTAGAAGGCTCTATTCCTTCTTCCTCATGTATTCCTCATTCTCTTACCACTAACTCCCCTATTGCCACTGTTTAACCAGGAACCCCTATACCCCTTATTTCAGCCATCCACACCACTGCTGTCCCTATACCCCCTCTACCCAAGTCCTTCAATTTGGTCATTTACCCCCACCCCATTCCCATCCTATACCTTCCTTAACCAACACCTACACCTCTACCCAACCCTCTATTCACACCTTCTTATCTCCCTATAGCCTAAGGCCCTCCTATCCCCCTGTTTTCACCCCTTACCCTCATCCCCAGTTAGACTTGATTGGCTTTTTCAAGCTGAGTATTTCTTCTTAGTTTACTAGATTCCCATAGATCAACATATCTCCTGGGCTGTCTTTTATATGCAAGGGGATGCTCTTAGCTAGTTTAAATGGATGTACTAAAATAATCAGCTCACTGATTGGTACTCTTTTACTAGGGCTCTTGCTATCTGGTTTAGCCCTTTAACATATGTTAACCATCAAGCAGAACTATTTAAGCTCCGTCAATATGGCTCCGTTTCTAATTATCAAGCAAATTTTGAGAAGCTTTCCAACATTGTTATAGGCCTCAGCCAGGAAGTACTCCTCAATTGTTTTATTTTGGGTTTATTACCTCAGATTCATAAGGAACTTGCCATTTTAAACCCGTCTCAGTCTATCAAGCCAATCACCTTACAAAATTAATTGAGGATAAACTTAAAGACCAAAAACCTAAGCGTTTCAAATTTCCTGCCTTTTCACCAACTTCCTTCATCCCCACTACATCCCTCCCCCTACTACTTCCCCTACCCTCCTTCCAAACCACAACCCCACCATCTCCCACTCTAAAAACTTACCCAGGCCTAAATGCAGGAACGCAGAGCCCAAGGGTTATGTTATAATTGTGATGAAAAACATCACTCCCCTTCCCCTGGCCCTTAAGTCCCACATACAATACCAGATTCCCCAAATGTCATTCATTTTCACCTTTCCCTACAAGCCCTCACCGGCCACCCATCCCTCCGTTCCCTCAAATTTTAGGGACACCTAGTTGGCCTACCTATTTTGATACTGGTTGATACAGGCAGTTCCCATGATATCATTCAAACTCGCTTGGCTACGCACCTTAACCTACCTATGTAAGTTACCCCATCGTTTCCAGTTTTAATGGGTAATGGTCAGCAAATTTTTTGTAGTGGGTTTTGTCCTATAGTTTCCCTTTCTATCCAAGATCACTCTTTCACTATTCCATTTTACCTACTGCCTATTGAAAGTGTTGACATTGTCTTGGGAATTGAATGGCTTTCTACCCTTGGCCGCATCCAATCAGACTTTGTTATTCCCTCTATGACCTTCACCCATGGAAATCAACTTATTACCCTTAGAGGAGATACCTCTAACCTTCCTACTCCCGCTTTCATTCATCAACTTTACCACCTATCCAGTACAAATTCCATTACCTCATTTCACCTATTATCCTTCCAACATACAACTTCACCCTCAATCAAAACCCCCACCATATCCTACAGTGACCTTCCCTCAGATATACAAAATATCCTAAATGATTACCAACACATCTTTGCTGAACCTAAAGGTCTTCCCCCCTTTCCTGCCCTCATGACCACCGCATTCCCTTATAACCAAACACATAACCGATTAAAATTAAACCATATCGATATCCTCATTCCCAAAAGGAGCCCATGACATCTATTATCTCAGAAATGTTAGCTAATGGCCTTATTGTTTCCAACACTAGCCCTTTCTCTTCCCTAGTGTTGTTGGTCCATAAAAAAGTTGGTACATGGTTTTTTTTCTGTAGATTACTAGGCTCTCAACACTATTACCATGCCTGACTGTTTTCCTATTCCAACTATTGATGAGCTACTAGATGAGTTGGGAAATGCTACTATTTTTACTAAGCTTGATTTAAGATCAGGTTACCACCAGATTAGAGTTTCACCTCAAGATACACACAAAACAGCTTTTCAAACTTTTGATGATCATTATGAGTTCTTAGTTATGACTTTCGGTTTAACTAACGCGCCCTCAACTTTTTAATTTTCCATGAATGATCTTTTACGTCCTTACCTTAGGCGTTTTGTGCTTGTTTCCTTTGATGATATTATAATATTTAGTCCTACCATTTCAGATCATGCGAACCATTTGAGACTAATTTTTGATTTACTTTCTACTCACCAATTTTATGCTAATTTTTCTAAGTGTGTTTTTGTTGTACCTACTGTTAGCTATTTGAGTCACATTATTTTTGTTAAAGGAGTTGCTCCCAATCCAGGGAAGGTGCAAGCTATCTTAGATTGGCCCGAACCTCGGTCACTCATGACACTCAGAGGATTTTTAGGCTTCACTGAAATCTATAGAAAATTTGTTTAGAATTACGCCTCTTTCGCCATTCCCTTCACTGATTTGCTTCGTTCCATTATATTAACTTAGGGTACATTTGCCACAACAGCCTTTACAAAATTAAAAAATAAAATGGTACAATTGCCTATCGTAACTCTTCCTAATTTTAACAAGGTCTTTGTGGTGGAAATAGACTCTTCTTCCTTGGCCGTTGGTGTTGTCTTATCTCAATATAACCGTTCTTTAGCCTTCTTCAGCAAGCGTTTGTGTCCTCGGATGCAAGCCTCTTCTACCTGCATTCATGAGATATACACAGTCACTGAAGTAGTAAAAAAATAGTATCAATATTTGATTGACAAGCATTTTTACATTTGGACCAACTTAAATGGATTATTAAGCTACAAGGTTACAGTTTTGAGATATTTTATAGTTCAGGCTCTGGTAACAGAGTGGCCGATGCATTATCACGCAGCTTCCTGATGGTGCCTCTCTCCTCTTTGTTGTCTCTTCCCCCATTCCAGCCCTGATTGACGAACTTCGCTGTTATTTTTAGATGGAACCAGAGGGCACCTAACTCCTTCACAAGCTTCTGACAGGGCCCACAAGCACACGGGTTATGTCGTGTAATATAAAAGATTATCGTTCTCCACAGGGACTGTGTTCAAAGTACCAGCATATTGAAATTTAATTATCCACACAATTGATTTTTAAGATTTTTGTAAAATAAAACACAAAATTAAGTTGCACATAATACAAAAATAAAATTTACTTGACACTTAAAAAATCAGAGTTGAGAGTATCTTGGGATTTCGGGGGATTAAGACTCTATTTTATGTTAATGAATTTTAACTTTTCATAAATAAGAATCAAATTAAGTTTTCCAAGGCGAATTTTCCAAAAGCTAATTAATATGTTCCTCTCGAAATCCTATTAATGTACCTAACCTATGGAAAGCGCTGCTTAATCCTCAGAAAGGCCCATTATCGTTTTATGAAAATCCCTTTTATTTCCTCAAAAGAATTTTGATTACTTTCACGGTTTTACCGAGGTCACAAAAAGCATTTCAAAAATCTTAGGTTTAGTTCAAAGCTTTCCGGTAAAAATAAATCTCTCGATTCTATTTATTACCTAAACTTACTAATATACCCGCAAGTATACAGTTTTATCATTTAGGTTCTTGTTAGGAATCACTAAAAGCATTGAGCATTTTTTAAACTAAATGGAAAACAGAAATTTATTTAATTCCAAGTCAAAATAATATTAACAATAAAATATTATCATACCCCCTTTATCCCAAGATAATTAATTTAGCTACTCATGAAATAATTCAAATTCATATATATAATGGAAAAATAAAACATACAAGACATGGTAAAAATAAAGACTTACGGGTTTCTCCAAAAGCTCAGAATAATTTACCACTATAATTCCTTGTTGCAATAATTTCTCCACCAATTACAAATTTAAATTCTCACTTTTACAGCCCTCACACTCTTACAAAATAAAAGAAAGAAAAGAAAATAAAAAGAAAGAGAAGAAAAACGAACAGAGAAAGAAAAATGGAAAAGAAGAAAACTAAAGAGAAAAAAGAGAAAGTAACGAAGAAAAGAAAAGAAAATAGAATGAAGCTGATGGTAATTGATGGGAAGAGATGATTATTTTGCTGATGGGTTGCTGCTGCTTTTATAGGCAAATGGATGGAGGATTCCAGCTATGAAAACGCATTCAAATTGCAAGTGGAAGAAACTTTCGGTGCATGTGAGTTCCAGCTGTGCCAACTTGTTTCCAATTTGCATATTTTAATATTTCCAATAATTCGGTGCTTGGATTTTAGTGATGATTGGTGCAGAATGATGAAATTCCGAGTGGAAAAATGTTATTTTCCCACAAATCCGAGTGAAAGCTTGCTGGAGGGTGGTTTGCTGAGTGCTGGACGGTGTGGGTGCAAACTGGACAGCGTGGAGAGGAGTTGCTGTTGGATGGAGATCTGTACGGTATGGAGAGGAAAGTGTTGAGTGGGTTGCTGGGCGGTGTGGAGAGTATTGCTGGACGGTGTTGTGGATGGAAAGGAGAGGACGGTGTGTGATATGGATTAGAAGAAGAAAGGGACAGCGGATAGAAGAGAGGGAATGGGACGGTGTTTCGGTCGGTATTGATTTGAAGGGATGGTGTTTGGGTTGCTGGAGAGTTGGAGTTGATCCGGTGTGCATTTGATCCGGTGTTGGAGTGATCCGGTGTTGGAAGAAAACTGGTCGGTATTTGGAGCAACCCGGTCGGTGTTGAGTTGCTGTGAAGTCGGACAGTGTTAGTTGCTGTGAGGAGATGAGCAAAGCAACTCCGATTGCTTTATTTCTTCGAAACCGATTGAAAAGTGAATCGGAACCGAGTGAAAAGTGATTCACTCAGAACTAATTAGAAGGTGGCTCGGAATTGACTGAAGAGGGACTCGGATCCGACTGAAACCATTCACTCGGCTCAGCTTCATGGAGTTCATTCGGAACTTATTGAAGATTCACTCAGGATCAGAATTTATTCAATCGGTTCCCAAACATTTTCACTCGGCTGTCTCTGAATCTGAACCACTCGGTTTAAACTTTGCTCGGATTTTGCTTTGGAATTCACTCGGTCAAATTTATTCGGATACATTCACTCGGATTTGCTTTGAAATAATTCAGTCGGCCTTCATTCCTTGAAATGATACACTCGGAAGTGTCTTCTTGCTTTTTACTCGGAATGGCCTTCAGTCGTCAATCAACCCAGTCGGTTGTCTTTACTCGAATCTGGCTGATTGAATTTCCTCTCATGTCCGAGCCTTGCTTTGCTCGAAAATATAGGTTTCTGACCCATTTCACTCGGTATTCTTCGTTGCAAAGATTTCACTCGGACTTAGTGTGAAACTGTGAGAATCTGTCCGAGTGTGATTTACTCCTGGTCGGATTTTCCTTGCTTGCACAAGGCATTACTCGGAAATGCCTTGTTCCGCTTGAGAATGCCATCTTCTTTGAGTGAAACCACTCAGATTCCTCCTTAGTCAGCATTTATTCATTTCAGTGGCCTCTTCTACTCGGAGTCCATTCACTCAGAACAGCTTTTCACTCGGATTAGTTGCAATCAGAAAGCTCCCACTCGGATTCACTTCAATCAGTAATCCTTTCACTCGGAGAATAGCTTTGGACATATTTATTGGAGGTCAGTCCCCTTTTTCACTCGGAATGGACGCAGTCGGGGAAGTTTCCACTCGGAATCACCTCCAACCGAGACTTATTCCATTTCAGCATTGGTCCTTCACTCGAGTCAGCCATTTACCACTCGGAATGGCTTTGACAGGGAACATTTCACTCGGATTTTCCTCTAACAGTGCAGTATTCCACTCGGCAATGCTTTACTCTGAGTTTTCCACTCGGATTTGGCCATTTTGAGTCGGATTTCAGTGCTCTGAGTCGGATTTCAGCTTTAAAAAGAGAATTCTTTCCACTTTGGGCTTGTTCTTCTTGTTTCTTTATCATTTTATGGTCGTTTTTCTCTTGTTTTTGACCCTTTATTACCTTAAGTTCTGCAAAATAACATACCCAAGTAGAATAGAGTGGAAAGAAAGCAAAAATCGCAATAAATAAAGGAATTACAGTGGATAATGATAAAAATCCTAAGCAAACTGGATCTAATTTATTGTACTATAAAGCACTTATCAAAATACCCCAAACCAAAGCATTGCTTGTCCTCAAGCAATCACCATATTCACAAGATAAAATACAGAAAACACTAAACTTAATAAACTAAGGAATCCAAAATAGAGAAACAGATTTATTCAAATGCCAATTTTAATTTACTTATGTGAATCAAATTTCAATGTCAAGACTTGAGATACTCTTCTCACAATTTTCACTCAAGTGTTTCAAGGTTTGTGTATCTCTCAAATCATCATAGTCAAAAAACATTACCATAAGCTTGTTAATAAACCAGAAACTCCACAGTTTAGATAGAAAATATGTCAAAGTCTAAAGGTCTTTCAAAGGTTGTAACGTGGCCTTGGGTTGTATTGTTAAGGTAGGAATTTCAAGAAAAATGGAATACAAAAGGGCTTTAAGAGTCATGAATGATTCAAATCACCATTATAAATTTAACAGAGCAAATTTTTGAACTTTTATGGACTTTTTTGGAATTCATTCAATATCATCCTTTTGATTTTCTTTTTCTTTTTCTTGCATTTCTTTGCATCCAATACCATATTTTTCTTAAGTCCTTTTTTATTTCTTTGCTCCACTAAATTTCCAACTTTTTTACCATTAAGAGAATATCAGTCAATGAAAGGTTTCAAGGAAAAATTTTCACTTTTAGGTTCAAAAGGGGCAACTAGGGATCAAATTATGCAAAACTTCTGAGGCTTAAGAATAAGACCTAATTATGCCTTTATCATCTTAAGACATATAATCAAAAACCATTTTGAATCGGTTGAAAAACAAGTTAATATTAATGACTATGAGATTCACTCAATCAAGAAAATATGGGTTTGGAAATTTGTTTGATAAATAACCCATTTTGGCTCAAGTCTAACCATGGAAAGTCTTTTCAAAGAAAATTTTAATCACATAAGGTTCATTTAAGCATTTATTTGGCATTTAAATAATCAAATTTTGAAATTTTTTTTGAAAATTTTACTCAAAATTTTGGGGTCCTTAGATACTTCAGCCTTGTGTTTAAAGTAAATTTATCATGCAATAATGGTAAATTACAAGATTACAATCAAGGAAAACACACATGCAAAATAAAATAACAATCACACAACGTAAACAAAAAGAGTTAAGTTTTCTTACCTACCACCCCAAACCAGAATTTGACATTGTCCTCAATGTTAAAATGGATGATAAAATGATAAGAAAACTTACCTGTAGTAACCCCAAACCAGCATCTGACATAGTTGGTTTTTTTTTTGTTTTATTTTATTTATTAAAGCTTAAAAATAAAGACATGGGGTTACCTCCCCACAAGTGCTAAGTTTAACGTCTTCAGCCAGACTCTATCCCTCAATCACAGTCAAGAATCGATTAGGGCCTAGAAACTCATACCTTAGTATGGAAGGTAAAGATTTAAGTTTAACATTTGGGTTCACCATGACCTCAGCGTCACGTCTCAGTGGTATGTCACCTTCACTGCTTTTTGATGTTCCTGCAAACTTATTCAGAAAAATAGATTCAAGTGGGTCATTAAGAAGAGTTTCATCCTTCACCACTTGGTCAACAATTTCAATTCCATAGAAAACATCATTAAAAGGTTTTTCTAAAATATTTTTCAAATTAAAATCAACCTTTTGGTCTCCAACAGTTAGAGACAACTTACCATTTTTGACATCGATCACAGTACCTGCAGTTGCTAAAAATGGTCTGCCTAAAATAATAGGAATCAAAGAATCTTCGTCCATTTCAAGCACAACAAAGTCAGCAGGTATAAAAAATTTTCCTACCTTAATAGGAACATCCTCTAAAATTCCTACAGGATATTTGATAGATCTATCAGCCAACTGTAAAGATATCCTAGTAGGTTTTAGCTCTCCCAATCCTAACTTTTCAGCAACAGATAATGGCATTAAACTCACACTTGCTCCCAAATCACACAATGCTCTATCTATAGCTATGCCACCAATCATACAAGGAATAGAAAAGCTACCTGGATCATGAAGTTTTGGAGGCATTTTCTTTTGAATTAGAGCGCTGCACCCCTCAGTGAGTGCCATGGTTTCATCTTCCTCAAGCTTTCTTTTGTTGGACAAAATATCCTTCAAGAACTTCGCATAGATAGGCATTTGCTGCAAAACATCTATGAAGGGAATATTGACATACAATTTCTTTAAAACATCAAGAAACTTACCAAATTGTTTGTCCAACTTTGCTCTAGCCAGGCGCTGAGGAAATGGAATAGGAGGTTGATATGGCTTAACCTTTTCTTTCTTTTCTTGTGGTTTTTCTTCCTTATTCATCGGGTGAGATGGAGACTCATCCAATTTCTTTTTCTCTTCAGTCTTACCAACTGGACCATCATATTGAGTACCACTCCTAAGAGTGATAGCCATTGCATGGTTGGAAGGTCCAGCCTCAGGTTTCCCAGGAAATGTTCTTGGTGCTCTTTGAGAGTAGGAGGCTTGTTGGGCAATTTGAGTCTCCAATATTTTGTTATGGGTGGCAAGAGAGTCCACCTTTGAAGCTAAGTTCTTTAATGCATCAGAGAATTCATCATTCTGCTTCTGTTGAGTAGCTACAAATGTCTCCATTAAGGACTCTAGTTTTGATTTCTGTGGATTGTAGGGTCCTTGTTGAGGGTTGTAGTTATTTTGGAATTGAGGTGGCCTATTTTGGAAGTCAGGTGGACCTTGTGGGGGTCTGTAGTTACCTTGATAATTTCCACCATAGTTTCCAATAGCATCCACCTGATGCATTTCTTGTTCTTGATTAGGGGTCATTGCTATGAAACACCACAAACTTCACAAACAATATTAGTAGCACCTGTTGACCCTAGTTTATCAAGTTTTAATGTTAATGCTTCAACTTTGGCAGAAAGTAGGGAAAGAGCATCGACAGAATACTTACCTGGTATTTTAGAAGGTAGTCCTCCCTCAGAGTTCCACTGGTGAGTGTTTTGAGCTATTTCCTCAATCAGGTTCTCAGCTTCATCAACATTTTTACTCATGAAGGCTCCTCCAGCTGCAGCATCTAAAGAGATCTTTTGTGTGGAAGTTAGTCCATTATAGAAAATATGGATTGTCAACCACCTTTCTATCCCATGGTGAGGACATTCTCTCAGCATCTCCCTGTATCTCTCCCAGGCTTCATATAAGGATTCATCATCTTTTTGTGAAAAATTGATGATTTGTTTTCTCAGCACATCAGTCTTGTTCCTTGGGTACCATTTATTGATAAAAGCACTAGACAATTGTTCCCAAGTTGTGATGGATCCTTCAGGAAGAGAGTACAACCATGCTCTCGCTTTATCTCTTAAGGAGAAAGGGAAAAGTCTTAAGCGAATGGCATCATTGGTGGCTCCGTTCATCTTCAGGGTGTCACAGTATTCAAGAAAGATTTGAAGGTGAAGATTTGGATCTTCGGAGGGTAATCCTCCGAATTGGTTTTGTTGAACCATTGAGAGTAGTGAAGGCTTAAATTCAAAATTGTTAGCCTCCACTGTGGGACTAAGGATGCTGGATCCTCTTTCATTTGTACTTGGAGCGGCAAAATCTCTTAAGGATTTATGTTGGTCTGCCATTTGTTTTTTTTTGTTCTTTTTGTTGTTTTTGTTGTTTTCTCAAAGCTCTAAGGGTACGTTCTATCTCAGGGTCAAATCTTAAGTTTAGATCGACACTACGGCTTCGTCGCATAAATAGACAATAAATGACAAATAAAACAAACAATTACAAAAAATAAAACAACAATAGATACACAGAATATAGAACAAAATACAAAATCACAAAGAAAATAAAAATAAAAATAAAAATAACAATAAAAATATTAACAAGTATGATCTAATCGAATTTCAATATTGCCGATATTTGAGGGACAACAGTCCCCGGCAACGGCGCCAAAAACTTGACAGGGCCCGCAAGCGCACGGGTTATGTCGCGTAATATAAAAGATTATCGTTCTCCACAGGGACTGTGTTCAAAGTACCAGCATATTGAAATTTAATTATCCACACAATTGATTTTTAAGATTTTTGTAAAATAAAACACAAAATTAAGTTGCACAGAATACAAAAATAAAAGTTACTTGACACTTAAAAAATCAGAGTTGAGAGTATCTTGGGATTTCAGGGGATTAAGACTCTATTTTATGTTAATGAATTTTAACTTTTCATAAATAAGAATCAAATTAAGTTTTCCAAGGCGAATTTTCCAAAAGCTAATTAATATGTTCCTCTCGAAATCCTATTAATGTACCTAACCTATGGAAAGCGCTGCTTAATCCTCAGAAAGGCCCATTATCGTTTTATGAAAATCCCTTTTATTTTCTCAAAAGAATTTTGATTACTTTCACGGTTTTACCGAGGTCACAAAAAGCATTTCAAAAATCTTAGGTTTAGTTCAAAGCTTTCCGGTAAAAATAAATCTCTCGATTCTATTTATTACCTAAACTTACTAATATACCCGCAAGTATACAGTTTTATCATTTAGGTTCTTGTTAAGAATCACTAAAAGCATTGAGCATTTTTTAAACTAAATGAAAAACAAAAATTTATTTAATTCCAAGTCAAAATAATATTAACAATAAAATATTATCATATCCCCTTCATCCCAAGATAATTAATTTAACTACTCATGAAATAATTCAAATTCATATATATAATGAAAAAATAAAACATACAAGACATAGTAAAAATAAAGACTTACGGGTTTCTCCAAAAGCTCAGAATAATTTACCACTATAATTCCTTGTTGCAATAATTTCTCCACCAATTACAAATTTAAATTCTCACTTTTACAGCCCTCACACTCTTACAAAATAAAAGAAAGAAAAGAAAATAAAAAGAAAGAGAAGAAAAACGAATAGAGAAAGAAAAATGGAAAAGAAGAAAACTAAAGAGAAAAAAAGAGAAAGTAACGAAGAAAAGAAAAGAAAATAGAATGAAGCTGATGGTAATTGATGGGAAGAGATGATTATTTTGCTGATGGGTTGCTGCTGCTTTTATAGGCAAATGGATGGAGGATTCCAGCTATGAAAACGCGTTCAAATTGAGAGTGGAAGAAACTTTCGGTGCATGTGAGTTCCAGCTGTGCCAACTTGTTTCCAATTTGCATATTTTAATATTTCCAATAATTCGGTGCTTGGATTTTAGTGATGATTGGTGCAGAATGATGAAATTCCGAGTGGAAAAATGTTATTTTCCCACAAATCCGAGTGAAAGCTTGCTGGAGGGTGGTTTGTTGAGTGCTGGACGGTGTGGGTGCAAACTGGACAGCGTGGAGAGAAGTTGCTGTTGGATGGAGATCTGTACGGTGTGGAGAGGAAAGTGTTAAGTGGGTTGCTGGGCGGTGTGGAGAGTATTACTGGACGGTGTTGTGGATGGAAAGGAGAGGACGGTGTGTGGTATGGATTAGAAGAAGAAAGGGACAACGGATAGAAGAGAGGGAATGGGACGGTGTTTCAGTCGGTATTGGTTTGAAGGGATGGTGTTTGGGTTGCTGGAGAGTTGGAGTTGATCCGGTGTGCATTTGATCCGGTGTTGGAATGATCCGGTGTTGGAAGAAAACCGGTCGGTATTTGGAGCAACCCTGTCGGTGTTGAGTTGCTGTGAAGTCGGACAGTGTTAGTTGCTGTGAGGAGATGAGCAAAGCAACTCCGATTGCTTTATTTCTTCGAAACCGATTGAAAAGTGAATCGGAACCGAGTGAAAAGTGATTCACTCGGAACTAATTAGAAGGTGGCTCGGAATTGACTGAAGAGGGACTCGGATCCGACTGAAACCATTCACTCGGCTCAGCTTCATGGAGTTCATTCGGAACTGATTGAAGATTCACTCAGGATCAAAATTTATTCAATCGGTTCCCAAACATTTTCACTCGGCTGTCTCTAAATCTGAACCACTCGGTTCAAACTTTGCTCGGATTTTGCTTTGGAATTCACTCAGTCAAATTTATTCGGATACATTCACTCGGATTTGCTTTGAAATAATTCAGTCGGCCTTCATTCCTTGAAATGATACACTCGGAAGTGTCTTCTTGCTTTTTACTCGGAATGGCCTTCAGTCGTCAATCAACCCAGTCGGTTGTCTTTACTCGAATCTGGCTGATTGAATTTCCTCTCATGTCCGAGTCTTGCTTTGCTCGGAAATATAGGTTTCTGACCCATTTCACTCGGTATTCTTCGTTGCAGAGATTTCACTCGGATTTAGTGTGAAACTGTGAGAATCTGTCCGAGTGTGATTTACTCCTGGTCGGATTTTCCTTGCTTGCACAAGGCATTACTCGGAAATGCCTTGTTCCGCTTGAGAATGCCATCTTCTTTGAGTGAAACCACTCAGATTCCTCCTTAGTCAACATTTATTCATTTCAGTGGCATCTTCTACTTGGAATCCATTCACTCAGAACAGCTTTTCACTCGGATTAGTTGCAATCAGAAAGCTCCCACTTGGATTCACTTCAATCAGTAATCCTTTCACTTGGAGAATAGCTTTGGACATATTTATTGGAGGTCAGTCTCCTTTTTCACTCGGAATGGACGCAGTCAGGGAAGTTTCCACTCGGAATCACCTCCAACCGAGACTTATTCCATTTCAGCATTGATCCTTCACTCGAGTCAGCCATTTACCACTCGGAATGGCTTTGACAGGGAACATTTCACTCGGATTTTCCTCCAACAGTACAATATTCCACTCGGCAATGCTTTACTCTGAGTTTTCCACTCAGATTTGGTCATTTCTGAGTTATCCCACTCGAATTTGGCCATTTTGAGTCGGATTTCAGTGCTCTGAGTCGGATTTCTGCTTTCTGAGTCGGATTTCAGCTTTAAAAAGAGAATTCTTTCCACTTTGGGCTTGTTCTTCTTGTTTCTTTATCATTTTATGGTCGTTTTTCTCTTGTTTTTGACCTTTTATTACCTTAAATTCTGCAAAATAACATACCCAAGTAGAAAATAGAGTAGAAAGAAAACAAAAATCGTAATAAATAAAGGAATTACAGTGGATAATGATAAAAATCCTAAGCAAACTGGATCTAATTTATTATACTATAAAGCACTTATCAGCTTCAGCCCTCTCCTACAAAGCAAGGAATTTTTTATCAGTCCCACGGGTTATTGTATTTTAGGGACAGACTTTACATTCTAGATATACCTCACCTACGTCTCTACATCTTTCAGGAATTTCATACAACTCCCTCTGCATGTCATTCTGGCCTCAAGCTCTCACTAGCCTGCATCGCTGCCGTATTCTTCTGGCTTGTCTTCTATAAGGATGTCAAGCAATTTATTCAAAATTATGAGATCTACCAAATGAACAAGTACCTGTCATAAAAGAAAGTGGGATTGTTACAGCCTCTTCCTACACTTAATAATGTTTGGGAAGAACTTACTATGGATTTTATCACACACCTCCCTACATCATTACGGCACACAATCATATGGGTCATTTGTGACAGACTTACCAAATATGTTGATTTTCTGGGCCTTCCATCCAAATTCACTGCCTAAGATCTAGCGGCCAGATTCTCCTTTGAAGTTTGTAAACTTCACGACATTCCCATGTCCATCATCACAGATCGGGATCTTGTGTTTTTAAGCGCCTTGTAGAAGAAATTTTTTCGCCTCCAAGGTACCACCCTCAAGTTCAGCTCCGCTTACCATCCAGAGAAAGACGGACAATCTGAAGTCACCAACCGTTATTTAGAAGCCTACCTCTGTTGTTTTACCATTGACAACCCAAAACAAGGTTTAAATTTCTTCCATTTAGCTGAATATTGGTTTAATACGCCAATTGTCATGTCTCCTTTTCAAGCCCTGTATGGACAACCACCACCGTCTCTATTAAATTATACCCTTGGTTCCTCTTCTATCCCAGCCTTGGACTTATCCCTACAATAAAGACAGCTCTTGTTAAATAAGCTTAAGCACACGTTACAGCGAACAAGACAACGAATGATCGCTCAAGAAGACAGAGATTGAAGGGATATTACCTTTGAAACTGGGGATCTGGTCCTTCTTAGTCTTTAACCATACAAACAACAAAGCGTAACTCGGTGCTCCTCATAAAACTATCAAAGCGTTTTTTTGGACTCTTCAAGGTTCTCCGTCGTATTGGGGCCATGGCCATGAACTAGATTTGCCAGCCTTATCTCGCGTTCACTCGGTGTTTCATGTCTCCTTACTGCATAAATATCACAGTGACAATGCTTCTAAACATTATCGTGGTCTCCCAGAGATGTCCGAAGGTGAAAATTTTTTTCAAGATCCTGACCATACCACATAGAGTAGAGACAACCCCTCGAGACATTTTAGACCCCTCCCAAGTCTAATGGAAAATGAAAAGTTATTTATTGATTCTGAGAGTTCCACGGAGCGAGATTGGAACTCACCAATTTTGAATCTAGACACTAATACGACTAAAGTGGCTTCTATTTGAAACACAAAGCGTAATTCCCTGGCTTCACGTGTTTTCCCCTCCACGTTAATCTGGGTCGTTGATCTCGCACACGGACTCCCAAACGCCTGCACATGCCATAGTTACGAGCCCCACCACTAACACAGTATCTCACATGGTTTAACACACGCCCAGCTCCAGACCGTTGGATAGTCAACAGATAACCACGATACAATCTCAGCCCTCCATTCAAATCCCTATATGCGGTACAGCTGGCTCCAACAGATCTTTTATCTCACCCGTTCATTCATAAAACTATCTTCATGAATACCAACAAACCTTTCCCCTTCGGCCACGTGGCGCCTGATACTCCCTTTAACCTTGCAGACAAGGTTCCCTCTCACTTAGGGGGTAATGTTGGGCCTCAACAAACCAGGCCCAATCAAACAAAAAAAACTCCAGTTTGGATTAAAGATTATGTGTAATTTTTATTTTTTTTATTCTGAACTCTTACTAAGTGTAAGGCTCTGATTTTTCTTTTATCTTTTATTTTGGTTATTTAAGTTGTCTTTTTCCTTATGAAGGGCATGAATGAAGTGGTGATTTCCTTCTTATTTTTCCTTAGTCTAGTAGGAGTCCTTCCTAACCCTAGCAGCTTATCAACGCTGCTCAAGCCTTTCATTTTCACAAATTCACAAAGAATATTGCAGATTCGAAATTAAGCTTATTCCCTAGACAACACTAAGTGAAAAAAAAGAATTACAGGTTTAGAGGGTAGTTCTAATCTATAGTATATAGACTATCAAAACATTCATTGTCTCATTTGGATAGAATAAAGATAAGTAAAAGATTATGCTAAGAAAAGAGTGATACGTAAAGAAGCAGGTAAACTTCAGGAGATCTACATGTTTAACAAAGCCATACCTTTTCTTTTCCATCAAGCATGATAACTTTGAAGGTATGCCAATTTGGATCCTTTAGATACCATTCCCACAATGAACACAATTCTGATTTTTGCCCTTCAACTTCTTCCTCATTATATCTTTTCTTCATTGCTTCAAGGAATGGTTTGGTGTCAAGTTCCCCCATTCTCTTCAAACAAATATTGCCATGGGATGATAACTTTTTTATGCCCTGTAAGAGAGAAAAAGATTATTAGTGATCTCGCAATAAATATTGGACAATAAAAGCTAAAAAGTCCTAGAAAGCTTAAAAACTACAAAATAGTAACACCTATGCTAAAAGTAATGAAAGAATAAGCACACAACCATAGTTAGGTCTCGTTGCATAATCACACAAACTGATAAGTGTAAGCCACCCATCACCAAGGTATACAACCGCAACAGCGAGCAAGAGAAGCAACAACCTTGGACCACCACATGCACGACGCGCAACACCCAAGGGGTGCAGGACCAGGAAGTGCAACCCAGGAAGGTGCAACTAGTGGAGAAAGGGCGCAACCCTTGGAAATAAATAGTATTAGATCTGGAGCAGTTACAAATGGGAACAATCACAACCACTCTGAATAATTGTGTCCATTAGGAACAGATATTAGATGTAGTATAAATAGAAGTAAACCAGATTAGGAAAGACACAACAAAAAATTAGTAAGAATCTGAACTGTAGAGAGACATGCTCTCAAAAATGTGTTGTAAAATATCTTAAATTATCTATATAAACTTCTATTTCATCTTTTTAATTCGATTTCATTTTCTCTATGTTTATCAACATGGTATTAGAGCACTGATCAAGTGCTTTGCTTCCAACAATGGTGACAACTCGATCTCATTCTGATAATCCAGACACAATGGAGAGAATTTTGGAAATGCTGATGGCGAATCAACAAAACTGAGATGCAGAATGACAACTTGAAACTCGTTTTGCGTGCCTAGAAGCCATGGTGAAAAATTTGTCCAAGCATTTAGAAAATAGCACACTCAAAAGTTTCATCAATGGAGAAGAGACACCCAAGGACCTCGCTGGAGATGGAGAAAATTGGAAATCTCCATATATGGTGGAGAATTCGATGTTTATAGTTGGATAAAATTGAAACGCTTCTTTCAAATGAGAGATATCCTAGAAGAAGAGAAAATTCAGGCAGTTATGGTGGCGCTAGATGGAAAGACACTATCTTGGTTTCAATGGTGGGAGACTTGCAATTCTGATATAGGATGAGGAGATTTCAAAGTTGCCATTCTTAAAAGGTTCCAAACTTTAGCCACTCCCAACCCTTTTGTTGTGCTCCTTGCATTCAAACAAGAAGAGAGGTTAAGTGGCTGAGACACTGAGTATGAATGGAAATAGAAGGACACCATATACACGGAAATCTAAGAAGCTGAAGAAGTTCATATGACTTTGACACACTTTGACATTTGGAATATTATTAATTATTTCAACTGTTTTTTCATTTAAAAGTTATTATTCCTTATTTCTATTTAGCCAGAAAAAATTACATAAATTAATGAATAGAATCATATTATTTTAATTATATATTAAAAATTTTATTTATCTTTAATTTATTATATTATATTATATCATGCTTGCTCTCTTGTTTAGATATTATTGAAAAATAATAATTATTAATGTTTTAAAATTTTAAATAAATAGTTAGATAAAAACAAAATTTGTCTTCTCTTTATAAAATTAAATAGAAAAATACTAAATAGTAATTACTAATACACTTATACATATCACAAATTTTATACATTACATACTAAATGTTTTTGTAATATTGAGATAACAAATATTTTACTAAATATTTTATTTTTAGTTCTTATAAACACCTAACAAATATTTACAAATAGAATCTACCTGAACCATTTTTTCAAAGAGAAAACTTTGGAGTTAGGTTTGTTTATTCTACTGTTAGGCGCAAAGCTATTTTATATCAGATATTTTTAAAATTGATATAAAAAATACTTTTAAAATCATTAATATGTAATAACATATTATTTTACAACAATTATTTTTAATATAAATATAAAAGTATTTTTATATTAATAGTAAAAATAACCGATATACAAAAATTTTAAAATATAAACCTGCGGGCATGCACCCAACGGGGAGGGACCGGCACACAAACCGGACTTTAAAGTAGGTACAGTTTCCTTGATAACAAAATTTGCAATCATTTCAAAATTCCGTAAAATGCAAATCCTAATACTCGGTTGAGTTCATGAAATATAATTTTAATTTTACTTGTAACTGGAGAATTTAAAACACCTAACGAATTGCATTTCTATATTTTCTTCCCCGAGTTATATGTAAAACTCTAATTAAGGTTGAAAAATAATACTAAAAATACTTATCGTGTCCATTATTAAGCATACAAACAGTTGGTTCTAAATGATTTTTTTTTTCAATTGGTTAACTTATGCGATCTATATTCTCCTATTAAATTTAGAGTTTTATTTTGATGTTATTTATATTTATCAAACTCATGACCTATTTGGCCAGACCTATTCATCTCAACAACATCTTATATGGTGATAGTGTTACGCAGTCAAAAATTGAGAACATGATCACGTGTGATGTTCGTCTGTCACATTATAACTCGACTAAACACCCCAGTTAGTCCCTTACTCCAACAGAGTCGGACACTTAGGTCCTCCAATTAATAAGTGAGTCCCGTTAGTCCTCCACGTCCGTCATCGTCGGACAAATAGATCCCTGCCGTTAATGAAGTGTTAACGTCCGTCAGAGTCAGCTGACGTGGATCGTTAAATTCCAACAGGGATGCCATGTCAGAGTCGGCGAGGATCTATTTGTCCGACGATGACGGACGTGGAGGACTAACGAGACTCATTAACTGGAGGACCTAAGTGTCCGACTCTTTTGGGGTCAGGGACTAAGTGGGGGTGTTTACTCAAAATATTTCATCTCTGAAAGCCATGTGACACAAATAAAAACAATACGACGTCATTTTGATGGTAACCCTAAGTATTTTCATCGTTCTCCTTCTTCTTCTTGTCTTTTCGCATTTTCTGGTTTTCTTCATCTTCCCCCACTAGCTTCTTCTATTGTCTCTGTTCTCTTCTCCCTCTCAACAACTATTAAGTGGTTGCGTTTGGTTGGCTTCCTTCTCCATTTCGTCCATCGAAGCTCCGTTGTAGGTTTCGTAAAGGCTGCTCCCCGGTGCTCCCTGCCAACGCGGTTTGGGGAAAAAGTCTTGCATGCCCCTACGATTAGGGCTAAAGCACGAGCCCCACATACCCAACTGTGGCAGCTTCACACTGAGATAGCATCTATTCCACGAAAATGAAGTAGCTTCGCCAGTTAAGAGGGTCCATATTGCATAAAGGAAGGAGCTTTGAAGGGTCGATCTCGTAGGTAACATTCCTCTCCCTGTTTTTGCATCTCTGATTTTCTATTCTTTGAGTTTCTTCTATTTGGTGGTTCTCTATTTTGTATGGGTTTTGTGTTATGTTCAGTTAAGGGTGGTGGGGTTTGGGTGTTGGTGTGTAGGTGTTGGTGGTGGTTTGGGTTTTGGTTATGGTTGTGGGGAGGCTACGGGTGTGGGTTGGGTCAGCTGTTTGACTAGATTCAAGGGTTTCAAATATATTGGCACTATTCTGCAAGAAATTATCACTTTGATCATCAGTTGTTCATCATCTAAATATAATCTGCTGAAAGACACCAGGGAGACTACTATATTGCACTTGACACACTGATTGGATTTTTCATTGTTAGTTCTATAATGCAGGCATCAGACTCTAAATCATCAGCTATACTACAATGATGGAGGCCATGGAACTCACTTCTCCAATCCAAGTTCTGAACTTAATTGCACATTGGAGTCTTCCTCTGCAGTTAGAAGTTTCACTGTATATAACTCCCCTTCAACTGTTAGTTTCTCACCTAATGATAGCCCCGTGTCACAGCAAGATTCACAGTCATATCCAACTGACCATTATCACTCCCCTGAAAATAACTATGGCTCTCTAATGAGTGGATCCTGCATAACCGATGATTTAAGCAGCTTCAAGCACAAGCTAAGAGAGTTGGAAAGTGTGCCCTGACTCTGATAACCTTGATAGTTATGACAATGCTATCAGCAATGGAACCAACTTGGTTTCACTTCCTTGGAATAGAAGAGTTAAGACTCTGATAACCTTGATAGTTATTGAAATAGAAGAGTTTGACAAAACTTATATAATTTGTGTTAAATAACTTTTAAAGAACATATATTATAGTTATATGGAAGGTAAAATATTTTGAGTAAACACCCCCACTTAGTCCCTGACCCCAACAGAGTCGGACACTTAGGTCCTCTAGTTAATGAGTCTCGTTAGTCCTCCACATCCGTCATCGTCGGACAAATAGATCCTCGCCGACTCTGACGTGGCATCCCTGTTGGAATTTAACGATCCACGTCAGCTAACTCTGACGGACGTTAACACTTCATTAATGGCAGGGATCTATTTGTCTGACGATGACGGACGTGGAGGACTAACGGGACTCACTTATTAATTGGAGGACCTAAGTGTCCGACTTTGTTAGAGTGAGGGACTAACTGAGGTGTTTAGTCTTATAACTCTATTAATATAGTTAGTGAAAACTGAATGAAAATGCCTAACTGAAATATTTTAAAAATATAAAAGACCTAATTGACTACAAAAAAGTTAGGGGACTAACTTGAAGTTTATTGAAAAGATAAAAGACTATAATACTCTATTTGTTTTATATTATAATCCTTTATTTACAATGACACATGGTTTTATATTGTCTTGATATTGTAAAAGACAATTTCATTTTTCTAAATTTATATAAAATATATATTTTACAAAGGTCTATCTAACCTATGCAACTTTACATATATTAAGAGATCAAAAAATAGAAAGTTTTTATCTTAAAACATCATTAATACCCTTTTGATTTCTAAACAATCCTCACACAAATTTTAATAAAATAATTCTACTTTTAATCTCTTGTCCTGGTATAAGATTGCGCATGTTAGACAAATTTGTTTTATATTATCATAAATTATGATTTATTTTATAAAATCATATAAGAGTTAGAAAATATCAACTCGACAAGTTAAAAATATTTTTTTCAAAATTGCAAACTCAGTCTCTTTTATTAAATAAAATTTTTGAAAAAACTAGTCTGATCTTATTATTAAACGAGTTGGCCAAACTCAAAATAAGCTAGGTTGCAGGTCCCCGACAAATATTTTAGCCTATTTTCATCATTATTAAGTGTCATGTAAACATTATTCACACACATCTTGGGCTCTTAATTTGGAAAAAATTTCCAAAGTCTTTTTTCATGATTATATATAACAATTTCTAAAATTAGGCCCTTTTAATTATGAGCCCTAGGTAGGCACCCATCTCGTCCACCCCTTAGGATTGACCCATGAAAAAAGTCTTGGAATTATGCGAGATTAGGATCACACCTCTTGAAGATTAATTTTTCTTTATTAAAAGGCCTACTGTAACATCCTGATTTAGTTACTGCCGATTAAGATTAAATGCTGACTTAGGATTAATTGCAGATTAAGGCTAATGGTTGGATAATAATAAGTGGCCAGGAGAATGACGCATGTGCCCTTCTTGAACATATAAAAGGGCTCCAGTCTCTCTCTCTCTCACTCATTATTCACGCTGAGTTAGGAAAAGACAGAGAGTTGAGCGTTTTTCCTCTCGTGCATACAGTGGTGCCATCCTGCTTCCCTGAAGATCAATCCAAGCTTTTCTTCTCCTTCCTCCACTCGAAGTTGTTAGAATCTCGACTGGGAAGTGGCAGTGTTGAGGTGCCATTCCCGTTTCCTTCTGAAGCTAACCAAGCATCTTCGTCTTCTCCGTCTTCCTCTTCTCCTCCTGCTTTTTCTTTCTTCACCCTCCTCCTCATGTGCAGCATTGAGTATGTTTCAGAGTTGTAGAAATACTCCCCTGTTGATGAGACGGAGCTGCTTTGAGGAGAGGATAGCTTTCGGTTTCTGCAAAGCTGTGTGCTGAGCCCAACGACTGGGTTCGACGATCATTTAGCTAAGAAAGAGTGACTAAAGGAGCGATCGGAGAGCAACCGATCAACGTTGGAAAGTTTGAGTGACTTCACAGTAGGTAGGGGGTGCTTTACATCTCAAATGCATGGTTTATGGATAGGTTCCGGGTGAGAGTGATGTACTGTGTGTTTATGACTTTGAATGTGATGATTGTGTGATTTGTTTGAGTGATAACTTTTGAATACCGGATGTGAGATAGTTGAGTTGTGTAGTGTTGTATCGATTTCCGTCCATGAGTGCTTGTGCATGAGATGCATGTTAATTTTATTGAGAATGCCGGATGCATGAGATGTGAATCTGTTATGTTAGTTCCCGTTTGGGATTTTATATTAAAAAGCATGTGATGCATGTGATGAAAGTGTGGATTGCCAAGTGTATGTAGTATGTGAATGCTGTGCTAAATCCGTTGTGATTTTATAATGACTGCATGAGATGCATGTATTATGAGGTGCTTGATGAGTGAAATAGCACTGTTGTATTAATGATAATGATAAGATGCATGGGATGCACTATCGGAAATCCTGAGAGCATTTAGCATGGGACGCTTGATGATTAAGGTCATATGCATGTGATTCACCATTGAAATACCGAGTGCATACAGCGTGGGACGCTTAATGTAGAAATGGTAATCAAATGAATATGTATGAGATACAAAGAAAGACCTTGGGTTGGACTCAAGGCGAGCCTACCGGTGGGACTCGGGGCTGCCCGTAACACTTCCGTTGTCGCTTGGAGTGACTGTGTTACATGAGAGGGCAAACGGTTTGGTACCAGTAAAACGGCCGGATCAGCTTGGAGCTGAGAAAAAGGCTTTGAGCCTATGTTGCAACATAAAAATTAATAATGAATAATCGGATCCGACTAAATAAATGTGTGCATACTAAAACTGTTGCCGAGTGCAATGTGTCTCGAATGTTTATGTGAATATGTTATTGAGAATAACATGATTAATATGGTCTTGAATGATTTGAGTGAATTCCGACTGACTAAATGTATGTACATTGATACTGTATCGAGTGCAATGTGATTCTATGGTGGTGAGTATATGTTATTGAGAATAGCATGAACTATATAGTCCTGATTAAATTGAATAAATCCCGATTGGATGATGTTGTCTGAGTGTTCATATTGAATGGCAGTGTGTGTTATTGCTGATTGAGTTATGTCTTTGTATAGCTGAGAATTTGAGGATTAATCTGAGTCAATAATTGTCATTTAATATGTAAAATGCTCACCCCTACTGTGGCTAAATTTTCAGTGGATATAGGTCGGGATGGAGATTGACGAGTGCTCCTCAAGTCCGAGTGTTGAGTATTTTGTACTGTTGTAATGTACACATGGTACATTTGTGTATAGTTTGTTGTAGCCTTGGCCGGCTCTTATGAACACGTTTTGTTTAAGCACATTTATCTATATATATATGGATTTGAACCACCCAGTACTATGAATGCATGTATATATATCTTTAATGTTATGAAGTTGTTGAATTACCAGGAAATATTGTTATTGGAGAAGTACTAAGGGCTAAAGGGATCCGTGTGAGGCATAGTTGAGAGCCTTTTCCGAGTGGATAAGGCTTAAGACAATTCCGAGTGGGACGTGTGCGAGGAGACCGCCCCCGAGGAAGGCTAGTCCATACGTTATCGAGCGAAAAATAGCTGAGTAAACCTCTCCTGAGTGAGAAAAGATTTAGATACTCCCAAGTGAGAATTAACTGAATGAACCACTTCCAAGGGAAGAATGGTTAAAGTGTTGAGTGAGGTATAGTCTAGAAGACCTCCTCCGAGTGAATAAGGTTGTATATTCCGAGTGAATAATGTCATAATACCCCTGTAAGACTTAACCTAGTAAATTCTCCCGATTGAAGTCGGTTAAGCATTTTTCGAGTGAAATATGATAGAGAGGACCGTTTTCGAGGGGAGATGGTCAGGGTGTTTTCCGAGCGAAACACGACCGATAGAACTCCTTTTGAGTAAAGAAAAGTTAAAGTATTAATGACTGAGGCTTACCCTAGAAACTCTCACCCGAGCGATGAAGGGTTAAGATATACCCGAGTGAAATATAACCGAGGGGAGCTACTTCCGAGCGAAGAAAAGTTAAGAGATTCCGAGAGGAATGGCTGGGAGGACCATTTTTTAATGAGGATTGACTAAGAGTGATAAATTGCCGAGTGAGGCATAACTCGATGGGACTATTCCCGAATGGAAAGTAGTCCCAATTCCGAGTGAGGAAAAATACCGAGTGAGGGACTCGCTCTAGACTGTGAAGGCTCGCTCAAGCGTTATCTGTTGGTTTCGCGTAGCTAAATCAGGGTCCTGCCAAACGGTTGGCAATTTAACCGTTTTCTCTCCCCCGATTCAGGGTTGAATGCGAAAAATTCCCCCTGTCTCGGATTTGTTTTTTTTAGTCGGGTTGTTTCACTTACAAAATATTTCTTATGCTTGTTTAAGACCACTTTTGTTAAAATGTTCGTTAAGTGATGATGTAGACTAGCGATGTTACATATAGGATGCCATTATGTAAACACACGTGTCATATTATTATTTTTTGTTTTAATTCACATGGATTAAATGAATAAATCCTTAAATATAGTTAATTAACATTATTAAGTCAGATTTTAGAAACTTGTTAAAGAAGCACAAAGTGTTTTCTTCCCTAATAAGAATACCATCCATGTGAAGGCTATAGAAAAGTTGGAGAATGCTTTGGAAGCTTTTAATGGCCCCTTGACTAGGTCAAGGACTAAGAAGGCCAAGGAGGCACTCTTTAAGGCCTTGGTACTCTTCCTATTACCACTTCATGAGTCCAAGCCCAAAGAAGCCATAATAAAGACCTTTTCTCATATGTGATGTTCCATAGTATAATCTAAGACTTCTTAGGTGGATTTGGACTCTTCTTGGGCCTAGCATGGGCTTTGTATTATATTTTATAAATAGTTAGGACTTTATATATTTATAATAAAAATACTTAGATAAGTCCAATGGGCTTTAGGGTTTGGGTCTTGCATGGGCAAGTTAGTCTGGGCTATTTTTGGTCCTTGTACATTACACTTTTTCTACTTTAGGTCATGTATTGGGCCATTTTTATTAGGAGTAGGTTTTGGGCCAAGGGAACTCACCTAAATCCATAATAGTACACGACTAGGCTAGTAGTTATAAATAGGTGAAATCACTTGTAGAAGTCAACTTTTGGTCATAATTCAAGTTTTAGTAAGAAAATTGAGTTTTATCTATCTCTAGCCCTAAAAAGTATTTGACATTTTCTCTCTACTCTTAGCCTTTGTAACTTATCCATAGGTGGCGAGTTTAGGCTTATCCCTCCCTTTAGGAGTGGCGTTATATCCTCCTCTCTTCCATTCCTCCATAATTGACACATTTTCCTCTCCTTTCCTATCCTCAAATCCTTCACTTTATGTCTTTTTCCCCATGCTTCCACCACATAATCTGAAACTCCAACACCTGAAACAACATCTTAGGGATTGAAAAATCATAGAAAAAAAGTCAAAGTTTATGGATCCAAGAAGAAGAAGCAATGATAGATCCTCTTTCAAGCTAAGGCTACATCATTCCCTATTTGTACCCTAATATATATTAGGTTTTCACCTCCTTAAGCTCATTTATTCACTCTCACATAACCTCACTCTCACCTCACATGCTTGATAACCAACATTAAAGGTGGGTAAAGGTGTTGTCCTTTTCAACTTTGAAGTTTCGAATGGGTAGGTAGGAGTGATACTTTATGAAAGGTATGCCTTTCACTACCTTTTACCCTAATTTTCTAAATCAAAAATTCATTATGTGGGGTACAGCTGATGCATGTAAGAGTTGGGAATATGGACCATAAATGTTGGCCTTAACTCCTTTATGTGTTATTACTTTGTTTTGGCCATATGTAGTCAGATTTATTGCTTTTTTGTTAGGTAAGTATTATTTTCAGTTTTGCTAGATAGAGATGTCTTTCACTATTGTTATACACTATAGGGGCAATTTAGGGAGGGTTCATCAATGGAATACATGGAAAAGGATATTAAGGTTATACACAATATTAATATTGATAAGTGATCTTCTTTGTCATTAGTTAATGATTTAGGGTACAAATATAATTTTAACATGTGGTGGAAAAACATGGATGGATAATTTATTGGTCTAACTTAGGAAACTCATGCTTTAGCAGTAGGAAATTATGTCATTCAACATAATTGTAAGGCAGACTTGTAAATTGAATATATTATAACTGGAGCTGATGAAGTGTTGGTGTTGGGTGGTAAGGAAAAGAAGGTTGCTGTGGACATAAGTCAACATGAAAATATAGAGGGGTTTAGAAAAGTAGATGAAAGGGTTAAAAAGGTGGGTGGGTCTGGGATAAAGATATTTGGTGAAAGGAGTGATGAAAGGTTAAGGTCCAGGACCATTCACAAACCATATGTTTCACCTAAGAAGGTGATTACAAAAATTTATGTTTTTCACAAAAGTGTGTTAGAAGCAAAGTTAGGTAAACATAGGGATGGGTTGTTTAAGAAAGTAAGGACTTCTTCTAAACATGTGAAGGGGTCTACTGATAGAGGTCATATCTTAAATTTTGTGTAGGATAGGAATGTTAGGAAGAAGCATGTTAAGGATCATTTATAGGAACTATTAAGGATCTTGCTAATGAGGTGACTTTAATAGAAGTTAATAATAATGTTAAAGAAGTTATTGGAAACAATGAGAAATATATGGTAAATGATGTTGTTGATGAAGAAGTCCATGCCATTGTGTAAGATGATGTTGAAAAGATTGATGAAGGTTTACAGAAAGGTGTATGGTTTTCAGCTTTCAATACCGATTGGTGTACTAGTTTAGGTGATGATATATATACATACATTAAGGATCATTGTAAGAGTGAAACTTTCAACAATGAATTAGATTCAAATGATGATGATGATCTCATATTCTAAGCTTTCAGTGAAGAGAAACTATAAAAAGATTTTAAACTAAAAAAAAGGTATGGAATTTCCTCTATGAAGAAGTTTAAGGTTGTAGTCATGGAATACAATGCATGGCAGGGAAAAAAGTCATGTATGTTGAAAATGAGCCATAGAGATATAGGTTACAATGCATTAATCCAACCTAAAATTGGTTAGCATATGCTAATATGGTGGGAAAGACTAATATCATCTAGTTGAAGATATATTTTAGTGAACATAACCATCTAAGAGTTTCTAAAAATAAAAATGCCCACGTCAAGTGCGTTGCTAAGGCAATCTTGCCAAAGTTGAGGATTCTTAAGACTTTGGCAAGTTTACCAATTTTGTGTAGTTTTAAAGTATTGAAAAATAAGGTTGTCGTGTTAATAGGGACTTATTAGATATATGGCAATTATACAATTGTTACTTGCAATCATAAAAGGAATATGCACAAAATGTTCAAGAATTGGTTCCAAGTTTGATTGTGAAAAAGGTATCAAGTTAACTAAGCTAGAAATGAATTAAGTTGAGAAAAATGATTGTAAAAATGTTGGAATTGAACTCCTCTTATTCAAGTCAATCCATCAAGTTCTTATCATGAATATTTACACAATTAAACCAAGTTAATATAGCATGGGTTCATTAACTTTAATCCCTTAGAAGTTAATTCCAAGCCTTAACATCAAAACTCAATTCCTTGATATTCTAATGTAAAGGCTTGCTCTAGGAATAAGCCTTAAAATCCATTTATCAAAACCTTAATCCTTGGAGAAGTGATTAATGGGCATTGCAACTAGCAAAACGTGTTTAGAGCTCTAAACACATGCACATTCATTCCTCCATTTGAAAATGCAATAGGTTAAGAAAAAATAATACTAACAATTAAATATCAACCTAAACATTCATTGGAAATCACAACACTATTGATGGTTCAAAATCAGACTTAGAATGGGGACTTGAATAAGTTTGAGACTTTTTTTTATGGAACTTAAACTTTTTCAAACACAAAAGGCAACAGACTTTGAATCAGACTTTAAGATATAAGGGAAAAAGAGACAACACACAATAAATTTATACTGGTTCACTTCCAACTTAAAAGCTATGTACAGTACCTTCAAACTTGAAGGATTTTCACTATGTAAAAATGTCATTTTACATAACACAGCATAGCCCGTGCCTTAAGTATTCTTGACTATAACTATTCCTGGCTTAAACCAAAGTATTTTTTCAACAAGTTATTCCTGGCTCAAACCCAAGTATTCTTTCAAAAGCGTCTTTATGCCAAACTGTGTTTCCCATAGAAACTAAGACTGGCAACACACTAGACTTTGACATAGGTAGTGATTTGAGAGTGTGTTTGTGTTTCTGATAACTTAGCGTACAAGATAATGAATCTTAAAGAACATATACACAAAGTAAAAAAAAAGACTAAGTCTGGAAGAAGCAGGGATACAAAGAAAGTTTTTGTTTTTGAGAAGAAAGCTTTGAATTACTTGAATTTTAAAGTGATGCTTTCCCACGTGACTTCGTTCTCTTGTGAACTTCTTTAAAGTCTAAATTCTTTTTATATTTATAGGCCAATGAAGATGACCGTTGATAATCCATTTATGAGAGGTAGCCATTTGAAGCGACAAACTCTGAATAAGAAGAAGACAAAAGGTGTGAATCAAGGATCATTAGAACTTTCAATAAAATGAAGTACCTTGAGTGTTTCAAAGCAAAAGCCCTTTTGTAGTCTTTCTTTTATCATGAATTTATGCAGAAATAGGCATGGTTGGCCTTCTAATGCTTTGCATAAAGTAGCTTCCTTGGTTTCTTCTTCATGCGATCATTGGTTCTTGAACTGGCTTATCTTTTCTCCTTTTCCAATGATAAGAGCGGTCTAGCTTGAAAAGGATCTAGCTCTGGGCATCTTACAAAATATCTTTGTAGACTGATGCAAGAGTAATGTTCTTGTGCTTCAAGAGTCTAAAGTCTGATATCTTGAAGAAATATGCGTGCTGAATTTTGAGAATAAATATGTATGATGGGCATAACTCATCAGTCCATAAGTCTGGAAGAGCACACTTAAATCAAATTCTTCTTGAACATTGTCTTGTATCTAACTTTTCTTAGGACATACTTAAATGTGAATTGTTTTAGTCCCACATAGACTTGTTCTAAAATATTTTGCATAACTCAAGGCAGTCTTTTAAGTGATGGACTCCCCCTTTCATTTATAACGTATGCATCACAGACTTGTGATCTGAGACACTCAATTAGAAAGGTTAGATAACACATAGACAAACTTTATTTAATTAATTTCCTTGATGTGTGTGGTTAAAAAATCTTGGGGTCTTTAAAATAATAATAAAAAGTCCTTTACAAACCAGACTCAGTTCTAACAATCTCCCCCTATTTGTTGATAGCAAACACTAAGTCTTTTATTAAATAAAGTCTGTAATAAGATAAATATTCTAGAGAGAGACCAATAAATCATTAGACTTCACATCATGTCATAGTATTAGAGCACTGTTAGAGTACTATACATGCATTAATAATGGAATAAACTCAAAAGATCAGAGCTCATATAACTGATGATTTTAAGCAATAGCCAGAGCAAATATGCAATATAGACTTTAATGATCAAAACAACTATATGATTAGAGCAATAGAGTACATAAAGACTATTTTTAACAGAGCATAAATTTTCAAGCAATCATAAGGATCAGAGCATGCATATTCACTTAGACTATAAGGATCAAAGCATACTCTTAACATACATGCTTACAAGAATGATCAAAGCAATAACATAAAGAACAAAAAATATAATCATCAAAGTCATATAGCATACAACATATATCAGAGCATAAAAACTTATAATGATCAGAACATATAATCTTGAGAGCTATATATATATATATGAGTTAGAATAGACTTTTTATTACAAATAAATGAAAATATTATTACAGAAATTAAAAAAATTACAAAATTTAAACTTTAAACTCTTCTCCCCATAAAAGTCTTAAAATTTCTCCCAGTTTTGATATCAATAAGATAAACTTCTCAGAAGAAACCTAAGGAGAAGTTATAATCTTTAGAGCTTGAGCAGTTGTTTTCATTTCCAATTAACCACAAGATGTGGTTCTATAGGGCTCAAGCATGGTCTTTATTAGGTTCAGGAGCAGTCTATATACTTTTAAGAGAATCCTTGGATAACTCCTTAGGTCTGGGCTCATACCAAGGGAGTTTGAAGTAGTCAAACTTTGGTGGAACTAGCTTCTTCAATCTACCCTTGTCGTAGATCCTGATCAGAGGGCAAAGCCTGTTAGGGGCTATCAAAATCTTCTTGCCTAACAGGAACAAACAGGGGTAGAGATCATAATGAAAATGGCCTTGTTACATATCATATATAATCTTTTGTTACTCTAGGCAAAAGGCATACAACATGGCATGGTCTGATGCTGTGGTCAGGTCGGTATTCATCAAAAATTCTTCCAGGGGCATGAGAGAAGGAAAATGAGGGTTGGAGAACACTTAGATCTTATGGGAATCATAGTTAGGAGACTTCAGGATGGCTTGGTTAGAAGGGTCCAAGTATCCTAGCTCATTTGGATATAAGATAGATCTAATGTGGATGAGGTATTCAAGGCCAGGGGTAACAAAGGTAAAGGGTATGGTACTATTTGGTTTAGTGCAAGGTCTGAGGGTGAAAACACGTTGAGATTTAAGGGTAAAGGGTTTTGGTGTTTGTGTTATGCTGGTTTGAGGAATAAAGGTCTGGGGTGTTTAAGTAGAAAGGGTGGATAGAATCTAGGAGGAGAATGGTTTAACTTGGTTTGGAGAGACAGACTTCACAAAGTCAGACCTTAATTTCCCTTCAGTTCTTCCTTCTTTATTTTCTCTTCCTTTTTCTTCTTCCTTTTCTCTTTCTTCTTCTTGTTTTCTTGTTTCTTCTTTTCTTTTTCCTTCTATTCCTTCTCCTTTCTTTCCTTCTCTTTCTCTTTCTCTTCTTCTTTATTTTTTAGCTTGTATAACTTGTGTAAGGCATTGTACCGATCGACCCAATCTTCAATAGACCAATTCTTGTAGTTAATAGACGGATACACCGAGCGATATTTCTTGATGAAATGAATCATCTACTTCCTTGTTGGAAAAATTTTAGACTCCGTCTAGGTGGTCTTGGGAGGAGAAAGAGGTGGAGCTTTCTACTTCATCGACTGCCCAATGGGCCTTTGGTCATCAAAGTTTGATGACTCAATAGAAACAATGGTTACTGAGGGGTCTGGTTCTGAATCCATAGTTGAAGATAGAGCAACTTGAAAGGGCATAACTTGGACTAAAGAAGCAAACTTCTCATGCTCAAACTTTATTTTCCTAACAGTCCTCACCTTCTTGACTACAGGTTTTATCCTTTCAGGCTTTTTAGAAGGCTTCCTCTTTGAAGCAAATCCTCTAATAGACTTTTCAAAAGTCTAGTCCAGAAGAGGAGAAAAGGTAAGTAATTTGCTCACCAGAGAGCTGCTTTGAGTCATATCCCTAACAGTCTGGTATGGAACATTCTCCAGAGTAAAGATTTTTTCTAACACAGTAGGATAAGGAATCTTTTTTTACTTCTTACCACCAGAGGAAATCATGTAGGTCATAATTATGTTGGCCAAACTCACTTTCTCCTTCAACATCATGTGGTACATACAAAAATGATCAAGCTTCGACATTGTGTCTTTTACGCTCTTCCTAGGGTAAAGACTTGCTTCATCAAAAGATGAAGCATTTTTACCTTTGAGAGATGATTCCTAGACATCAACCTAGCAGGGTTAGACTTGCAATACAAAACTTTATTTACTTCAGAAGCTGAAACTTCAGATCCTTTAAAATCATCCATGTACATTATTCCCCCAGGTGTACATTCATAGACAATGGCAATAACATCTTTATAAATTTCAATCTGCCTTCCCTTAAGGCTTCCAACAATAATGAACCTTGTCTTGTCCACTTGTGGATGTCATCATTTACTACTAGTCATAAAAAAAACCATTTATAGTGTCATCCATGACTGCTAGTCATAAACGTCATCTACCATGTCATCCATTACTACTATTCATCAAATCAATCTTTTACACCCATCAAATTTAAAGTAAAATATTATCTTCACAAATAACAAGTCAACTCAAGTCTTCATCTTCACCTTCCAAGTTGTCATCCAATTTATGTTGGAATTTTTAATTCCAATATTTGAATTAATATATTATTATATTAATATTTAGTGGATTAACATTATTAATTGATCTATATCTATATTCTGTTATTAATTATAATATATAATAATATGAATAACATTATCTATTCAAATAGATATTGTAATTGGCTTGTTGATATGATAGATTAGTGATGGGTTAACATATCCTAGTACCCATTAAGAGGTTCCTGCTCCCATCTGGTTTGTGTATATATATGTTATCCCATTAGACGAATATCATAGAGTGAAAACTAGGGTGAACAAGACTACGAGTAGAAAACGCTCAATTGATTCAGAAAATGGGTCATGGATCGCTGCACATCGGGTACACATTATTGAGTTATTTAATGCATTTATTGAATTAATTTTGCACACTGGTGGAATTATTTATGTTCTTATGATATGTGTTATTTATAACATGCTATGAATTTGATAAATAAATTCTACAAATGGTATCAGAGCCCTTATGAACACGTATTATAATTTTTCCACCTAGATAAAATTCTAATGATATTATTTTATGTACAAAACTGAGTTTTTTCTTTTAAGGGTTTTCGTTTTAATAGTAGTCATGAACATCATATCATGATAATTGCCGAATCCCATTAAGTATTGTATAAGAATTAAGCAATTCCTCTTTAAATCTCTTTAGAACCCTAATTACATAATTCTACCAAATATTTTGAATGGGTCAATTTTTTCAAATTGATTAGGCATAGGGTTGTATTCTTCATGACAAACAGAATCATATAACTAATTGAATTTTTCAGGCTATTTTCATATCTGATTACTATTGCATTTCCCCTTTGTGCCCCAAGAACCCTAGATTCATTTTTCCCTAAATTACACAAAATCACAAGCCTTTAACAAAATTGGTATAGGGCTTTTATTCTTATGGTTGTGACAATTAAAAGGCACATTTGCTCATTCATGGCTGTGACTTATGGTGGCAGAAAATGACCCCAAGTTTCCTTAAGTGCATTACCATGGCTGCCAAAAGGGTTTCGAAAATCCCCCGTTTTCACCTGATACAATTTGAAATTGCTGCTGCCCCACTCCTGAGCATCACAATCCGCACAAAAGCCCTTTAGTCTAGTCGAGAACAATGGCTGGAGGTGGGAGAATTGATTGGGTCATAGCGCCTGACCCGTTTTGTGATTTTTGACCTAGGATGCTGTTAGGCCTGGTTCAACAGCAATCCCACTCGTGTTATTGGGAGAGTATGGGTGCATAGGTCTTTCGTTTAGGCCTGTTTGGGCCCATTTTTCATATAAATTAAAAGATAAAATTTCTATTTTTATGGGACTGGTTTCATAATTTTTGGACCCCATTTGCTATTTTTAATAATTAATTTATGCTTAAATTAATTATTTAATTATGAATATGATGAAATGTTTTGCTCAATTTTTGCGGATGCTTTTAATATTGTTAGTGACATTTATATCCTATTCACTATTTGTAAATTAAATGTCAAAATATGATATTAATTTTGAACCTTTAGTATATCAACTGTTTGATATAATTCTGATATAATTCTTGTTTTTTATGTGCTACTTTTACTTATTCTTGATCCTGCAATCTATTTTAATAATGTACGCATGATTATTTTGTATAAGTATTATCTCAACTATAGTGGGACTAATTATACAAAATTGTTTGATATAGTTGTGACATAATTCTTGTTTTTCATGCACTACATTTGTGATTCTTCGATTCTGTAATTTATCCTAATAATGTATGCATTATTATTTTGTATAAGTAGCATCTCACCTATCGTGGGACTATTTATACAAAATTGTATGAATTATGTATTTGCTTTGATTATTTAATTATATATTATGTTAATAATAATTATACCATATCGGTATGTTAATGTTAATGTGATCCATTCTTATGCACTTGAGTTGTTATGTTAATTTTGTACTTATACTGATACCCTATCGGTGTTAGGATTTTGTGACATATAATTTTTTGCATTATTTTTGTCTATGTATATTTTTTATTTATTGTCATATGGGACCATTAGGTAGGATTACAATGAGTAAGAAATTTTTGAGATGAACACATTGAATTATGCATACTTGTTATTTTCCACATCTATGTTAATGCCCACTTCGGTGAAAACATTGAACAAGATAAATTACGAGGACTAGAAGGAATTTTTGGATTTGTATTTGGCTATGACCAATATTGACTTAGCCTTGTGAGAACAAGAGCCAAGTGCTCTTTTTGCTGAAGCAACTGCTGATCAAAAGATTTATTGTTAAGGCCGACTTTTGTCCCTGCTCAACGGGTGGGTCTTGCAGTCAAGCTCCCTTCTGCCTTTGCACTCGAGGGCCAATCTCCATTTGGATGGTGATTAAGTTCGCCATGGAGAAATCAATTAGACAAAGTATTGCAACAAGCAACAATACTACAACCTTCCTGAAATCCATTGGTGAAAAATTTAGAACTTTTGATAACGTTGAGAATAGTCATTATTCCTCTTTTTGATAAAGCCAGATACGATGATGTGAGTGGAGTTCCTTTTACTCTAGCTTGTTTTGAATCCAATGTTGTTGATGTTCCTTGTAATACTTAGTGGTTTGACTTAGGAGCCACTATTCATGTGGTGAATTCCTTGCAAGGGTTCATAAGCCCGAGGAAACTAAGTGATTTTAAATCAAGGATCGTAGTTGGAGATGGAGCGAAAGTCCCTGTTGAAGACATTGTAGTTATTTCTTTATGTTTACCTTCTGGTCATGTTTTGATTTTGAGAGATGTTGTTTATATTCCCACTATATATAAAAACTTAATATTTGTTCCTGTTTTTGACAAATACGGTTATTCCTTTATGTTTGGTGATGGCAAACTAGACATTTATTTTGAATCTTTTATGGTTGGACATAAGCATAGTAGGATGAATAAGAACTCTTCTATGTTGTGGCATAGACATTTGGGGATATTTCTAGGCCTCGAATCGAGAAAAGCATGACATTTTGCATAAGCTAGACTTCTCCGATTTTGATTTTTGTGTGGCTTGCATTTAAGGTAAGCTTATAACTAAACCCATAAACAAATTTAGAAACTGTAGTGAAGGCTTGTTAGAATTGATTCACACTAACATGTGTGGACCAATTACACCCACTGCTATGGGTGGATATAGGTATTTTATTACCTTCATCAATGATTTTTCTTAATTTGGCTGGATAGAGTTTCTTCAAGAGAAATCTTCTTCCTTGAATGCTTTCAAGTTGTTCAAGACTGCCATTGAATTAAAAATCGGTAAGAAGATAAACTGTGTGTGATCTGACAGAGGAGGAAAATACTATGGCGAGGTATAATGAGACCGGAAGGAATCTAGGACCTTTGCCAAATATCTTGAAGAATATGGCATTGAAACTCAATACATAATGCTAGGTACACCAGAATAGAATGAAGTGGCAGAAAGAAGAAAGTGCATGCTTATGGACATGATGAGATCAATGATGGGCCTTTCTTCTTTGCCAAAATTTCTTTAAAGAGATGCCTTGAGAACTGTTGTGTATGTTCTTAACCAAGTTCATAGCAAATCCATACCAAAAACTCCTTATGAGTTAATGAATAGGAAGAAGATGAGTTTGAAGCACTTGCATGTTTAGGGCTACAAAGCAGAAGTGAGACCTTATAACCCTTCATTAAATAAGCTTATCTAAAAATTGTTAGTGGCTTCTTTATTGGTTATTGTGTGAGTTCAAGAGGCAGTAAATTCTATTGTCGTTCTCACTTCACATGAATAATATAGTTTGATCGTGTAGTATTCTTTGAGGATGACTTGGGTAGTGAGAGCATTACATCATGACCAATAATATTTGAAGAGGATAAAGTTAAAGTCCTTGCACCATAATTTTCTTTCAATACAAATCCTTTTGTGCCTAATAATGAACATGCTTCTATCACTGATGAAAATGTGACAGCACCTGTGGTGACTCATCAAGATCATGACATTGCTATAGACCATGCCCCTTTAAATGATGAAAATGAACCAACACCAGTCGTTGTAAAGGCTATGGTGAGGAAATCTCAGAGAGTACGTAACTCATCCATCTGGGATGATTATGTTGTATATCTTCAAGAGCATGAGTTTGATGTCTATGATGATGATTGTGTTTGAATATGACTACAGGTTCAAGGATTTTGATAATGACAAAGGACTCTTGAAGAAATTCTTACAAAAACAAAGACTTAGAATCAGACCCAGAAAAACTATGCAGCTAATCGATTAGGGAGTCCAAGCTAATCGATTAGGCAGCTTCTGTTTTGAATTAAATGCATCAGGAATATAAGCTAATCGATTAGATGGAGTATGCTAATCGATTACCAAGCTACTGGAATGACACTAATCGATTACCCAAATGACATAATCGATTACCAACATCAAAAATTGAATTAAATGCATCAGGTACATATGATAATCGATTACAGGACTTCAGCCAATCGATTACCAAGCTACTAGAACATCACTAATCGATTACCCGAGTGTCATAATCGATTACCAGATCAAGAAATAAATTAAATGCATCAGGTGCTATAGCTAATCGATTACTGGGGAAGATATAATTGATTACCTGGTCTCTGACTTAAAGCTAATCGATTAGGTAGTGAATGCTAATCGATTACAGCACGAATTGAATTGAAAATTTTGAAATGTAATCGATTACAGCTCCAGGCGCAATTGATTACGATAGTGGGAAAACACATTTTAGTGGGAAGACAGCTCATTTCTTCACTATTTCTCAGATGCCCACTAACTTGCAACGACTAGGGACTTCACCAAGCTCTGAAATGGCTCTATAAATTCAAGAGGAACTCAAGCACAACATACAACAACAAGAGGCAATCAATCCTTCATTCTTTTCTTGTGCTTAGTGTGTTATCATTCTTGTATATTCTGAGATTTCATTTGTATATCCTCTCTTGTTGAGAGTTAGAATTTGTGTGAGCTATCATTTGCTTATCCACTCTATTAAGAGAGTTATTTGCTTGTAAACACTACACCAAACACAAAGGTTATAACTCTAGGTTGAGTGGTCACAAAGGTTGGGGTTCAACCTTTGGGTATTGAGAGTTTGAGAGATTGGGTAGGTTACCCTTGTGCTAGTGAGGATTGAGTTCTTGAGTGTGGGACACTAGGAAGCTGCAATTGCTCATAGCTTGTAATCTCTAAACTTCAATAGTGGAAATCCTTCAAGTGGGTTGCTTGAAGGCGAGACGTACACCGGGGTTGGTGGAACTCGTTAAATTGGTTTGCAAGCTCTTCTCCCTTACTCTTTTACATTTATATACTACACTTAATTGATTTGGATTGATTGATTGTGATTTGGATACTTGAGTTTGCTTGATTTAGTTAACTTTGAACATTGCATACCAAGTGTTTGATAAATTGTCTCAGCTATATCTATCTCTTGTTTTGCATTGTCTTTTGCATTATACTTGACTTCACTTGCATAATTTCTAAACTTGTGATAAAAGAACTAAGTTCAAAGGCATTCCAAGCAAAGTTTTAAAAACTCAATTCACCCCCCTCTTGAGTATTGAGGCCACTTGAATAACAAGTGGTATCAGAGCTTGACTCTTGGTAGATCAAGCTTAATAGCTTCAAGAGATAAAGATGGCCTCAAGTTCTCTAAACCTTTTTCCCGAGGGTGGCGCCATAAATAGACCTCTCGCCTTCAATGGGGAAGGCTATGCTTTTTGGAAGGAAAGAATGAAAATCTTCATTCAATCTATTGATTTAAGAGTTTGGAATGCAATTGAAAATGGTCCTTACACACCAATACATACTGTTGATAATAAAAATGTTGAAAAACCTATGGATGACTGGACTAGTGATGAGGAGAAGAAAGTGCATTACGGCTATAAAGCTAAAAATCTCATCACTATAGCATTAGGTCCCAATGAATTTTTCAGAATAATGACTTGTAATTCTGCTAAGGAAATGTGGGATACCCTTCAAGTAACTCATGAAGGAACTAGCGATGTTAAGGACTCTAAGATTAGTACTTTAACCAGTTAATATGGAAGTTTTAGAATGAATTTCAATGAAACTATTTTAGAACTTCAAAAGAGATTTACTTTGATTATTAATCATCTTATTACACTTGGTACATCTTATACTAACAAGGAACTTATCCACAAAATTCTAAAAAGTCTTACTAGGGAATGGCAACCTCTTGTTACGGCCATTAAGCAATCTCCCAAAATAAATGATATGTCTCTTGCCACTTTGTTTGGTAAACTCCAAGAACAAGAACAAGAATTGAAAGACTTGAAACAAGTGGAGGAAGAAGAAAAAGTCTCTAAGAAGAAAGGCCTAGCTCTCAAGGCCACCTCCACACATGAAGAAGAATCTTGTAGTGACCTTGATGATGAGGAGGAATTTGGATTGTTTGTGAAGAGATTCAGAAAGTTCATGAAAAACAAACGATTCCAAAAGAATTTCAAACCTGAAGGTAAGAGACCTATTCCTAATGAATCATCTTCTTCACCTAATTGTTTTGAATGTGGCAAGGAAGGGCACTTCAAGGCAGATTGCCCAAATCTCAAGAAGAAAGGCAAGGAGAAAAGAGGAAGAAGAAAAGCTTACATCGCATGGGATGAAAATGACATAAGTAGCTCTGATGATTCAGACAATGAAGAAGAAAATCTTTGTTTAATGGCCAATCACTCTGAAGAGGAAAATGAGGTAAGTCTCCATGACCTAGATAAAGAAGAATTGCTTGATGCTTTTAATGAATTGTATGATAAATTTACAAAAGTCTCTAATAGGCTTAAATTGTCTAGAAAAATAAGCGATACTCTAGAAATGCATCTTATGGAAGTTTGCAAAGAAAATGAATGTTTAAAAGAAGAGTTAGAAAATGTCCAAGCATGCTCTAAGAGTAAACCTTGTGAATTTGCTAAGAAATGCATCGATCTAGAAGAGAAGGTCCTAGACTTAAACAAGACCTTAGAGAGATTCACTAATGGTAGGGATAATTTAGATGCACTTCTTGGAAAACAACGTTGCATGTTTAATAAAACCGGATTAGGATATAATCAAGGATCACATGCTAGCAAGAAAGAAAAATATTACAAAAGTTTCTTTGTACCACCTAGTAAATCATCTACACCTTTCATGAAATGTAACTATTGTGGCTTCAAAGGACATAATGCATCTAATTGTAATGTTAGAAAGCTAGGACCAAAGGTTGTGAGAAAAGTATAGGTTCCTAAAGGAACATTACCACATGTTAACATTAAAGGACCCAACATACAATGGGTACCTAGTTCTCTAAATTAGTCTTATTTTGTAGGTATGCTTCAAAGCAAGCAACACCCATTGGTATTTAGATAGTGGGTGTTCAAAACACATGACGGGAGACAAAAGCAAGTTCATGTCATTTACTCCACGAAATAAGGGATTCGTTACTTATGGAGATAACACGAAGGGAAGAATACTAGGAATCGGAAATGTCGATAAAAACTCTTCCACTTCTATAAATGATGTATTATATGTTGAAGGACTTAAACATAATTTTCTTAGTATTAGTCAATTATGTGACAAAGGATATAAAATTGTTTTTGAATCAAATGGTTGCATAATTGAAAATAAGCTAAACAAGGAAATAAAATTTGTTGGTCAAAGAGTTGATAATATTTATATAATTAATCTTGATTGCCTTGCTTCAAATGATGTGCAATGCTTCATAACTAAAGAAGATGAATCATGGCTATGGCATAGAAGAATTGCTCATATTCACATAGACCATTTGAATAAACTCGTTTCAAAAGATTTAGTAATTGGTTTACCAAAATTGAAGTTCGAAAATAAATTCTGTGACGCATGTCAAAAGGGAAAACAAGTAAAGGTTTCTTTTCAAGCGAAAAATGTTGTTTCAACAAATAGACCTTTACAGCTTTTACATATGGATTTATTTGGACCTTCAAAAATTAAAAGTTTTGATGGAAATTATTATGGTCTTGTGATTGTAGATGATTATTCTAGATATACATGGACTCTGTTTCTTACTTATGCATTTAAGAAACTTGCCAAGATCATCCAAAACGAACAAAATTTGAAAATAGCATCCATTCGAACTGATCATGGGGGAGAATTTGAAAACTAATTTTTTGAAAAGTTTTATGAAAAATTTGGCATTGATCATAATTTTTTGGCTCCAAGAACTCCACAACAAAATGGAGTAGTGGAAAGGAAAAATCAATCTTTAATGGAGCTCGCAAGAACTATGATAAGTGAAAGTAACATTTCAAAACATTTTTGGGCCGATGCGGTAAATACTGCGTGCCATGTTATGAACCGATGTTTGATAAGGCCTATATTAAAGAAAACCCCCTATGAACTTTATAAAGGAAGAAAACCAAATATTTCTTATTTTCACATATTTGGATGCAAATGTTTTGTTTTAACAATGGAAAGAAAAATCTTGACAAATTTGATGCAAAATCTGATGAAGCAATATTCTTAGGTTATTCATCTACTAGTAAAGCATATCGACTCTTTAACAAACGAACATGTACAATTGAAGAATCTATACATGTCAAATTTGATGAACTTAACCAAAATTCTTCGAGAAAGGAAATTGATGATCTTGTAGGTACCTTCCAAGAAATGAACTTGGAAGATGAAGAAGGAAATAAAGATGAAGGAGATACAACACAAAATGAAGAACCTTAACAAAAGGAATGGATCACCTTAAAGAATCACCCCTTGGACAATTTCATAGGTGAAATAACAAAAGGTGTAAGTACTCGAAACGCTATTAGAAATGCATGTAATCATTTAGCCTTTGTATCACAAATAGAACCCAAATGCATAGATGAAGCTATTATTGATGAACATTGGATGTTGGCCATTCAAGAAGAATTGAATCAATTTGAAAGAAATGAAGTTTGGGAATTAGTGCCAAAACCCAATGATCACCAAATAATAGGAACAAAATGGGTGTTTAGGAATAAACTAGATGAGAATGGCATAATTACTAGGAATAAAGCTAGGCTAGTAGCTAAAGGTTATAATCAAGAAGAAGGCATTGATTATGAAGAAACATATGCACCCGTAGCTAGGTTAGAAGCCATTAGACTATTATTAGCCTTTGCATGCTGTAGAGACTTTAAATTATACCAAATGGATGTCAAGAGTGCTTTCTTGAATGGCTATATTCAAGAGGAAGTGTATGTTGATCAACCTCTAGGTTTTGAAAATTATCAATTTCCAAATAATGTTTTCAAACTAAAGAAAGCCTTGCATGGTTTAAAACAAGCTCTAAGAACTTGGTATGAAAGATTGAGCAAATTCCTTTTAGAAAACAACTTTAAAAGAGGCAAGGTTGACACAACATTATTCATAAAGCACAAAAAGAATAACATACTATTGGTGCAAGTATATATTGATGATATAATTTTTGGTGCTACTAATGAGTCAATGTGCAAGGAGTTTGCTAAGTTAATGCAAGAAGAATTTGAGATGTCCATGATGGGGGAACTTACTTTCTTCCTTGGACTACAAATCAAGCACACTAATGAAGGTACATTCATTAGTCAATCAAAGTACTACAAGGAATTGCTTACGAAATTCAACATGGACAAGGCAAATGACATTGCCACACCTATGGGCACTTCATGTTATTTGGACAAGGATGAGAAGGGTAAGGACGTTGAACTCATAAAATTTAGAGGTATGATTGGATCCTTACTTTACTTAACCGTTAGTAGACCGGATATCATGTTTGTTGTTTGTATGTGTGCAAGATATCAAGCATGCCCAAAGGAATCACACCTAACTGCAGTGAAAAGAATAATGAAATATCTTGTTGGAACTCAAAATGTTGGTCTATGGTACCCCAAAGGGGTTGAATGCACTTCAGTAGGATATTCTGATTCAGATTTTGAAGGATGTAAACTTGATAAAAAAAGCACTAGTGGAACATGTCACTTGCTTGGTAGTTCTCTTGTTTCTTGGCATAACAAGAAACAAGTAAGTGTTGCACTATCCACAGCTGAGGCAGAATATGTTGCAGCTGGTAGTTGTTGTGCTCAAATCCTTTGGATGAGACAACAACTTCTAGACTTTGGAGTTATGTTAGATCATGTGCCTCTTAAATGTGATAATACTAGTGCTATCAATATTTCAAAGAATCCTGTAATGCATTCAAGAACTAAACATATTGAGATTCGACATCATTTCATTAGGGATCATGCATTAAAGGGTGATTGTGTGCTTGAACATGTTGAAACCTCTAAGCAATTAGCAGATATATTCACCAAACCCTTGGCTAAAGACCAATTCATTCATATTAGAAGAGAGTTAGGAATTCTTGATATAACCAATTGTGTTTGAATGATGAATGATTTTGATAAATTTCTTGATTCTGATTATGTTTCATTAAGTTAGTAATATTCTAAGGAATAACTCATTAGACTTCTAGCCCTCTGAATCAAAAATTGCAAAATCTGAGCACTTTTAAGCCAACTAATCGATTACCATTTGACATCTAATCGATTAGCAAGCTTCTGTTGTATGCATAATCGATTACCTCTTGGCCCATAATCGATTACAAAGCCTCTATTTCAGGTCCAAAACGTTTCATCTTTCCACTAATCGATTAGAAGCCTCTCTTAATCAATTAGGACGATTCTGTTTCTTCACTAATCGATTATTCAACTTCCCTAATCGATTACCCAATGTACGAAATGATTCAAATTCCCCAGAAACAGTGAGCTAATCGATTACCTATGACTCGTAACCGATTAGCATCGGTTCTGCAACAGTCAAACGTGGGTTCTCGAGGTCTGCTCGACTTCCTCCCTCATTAAGCTCACTTCACTCCTTTCTAAACCTACTGTTTTCCTATATAAACCCACCTACTCACCCTCCCATCTCACACTACCTTCTTTTCCTTCAACTCTCTCAAAAGTTCTCAAGAACTCTCTCATTCTCTTCTTATCTTCTTTGCTTCTCTTCTCTCCTTTACCATGTCTTCCTCCCGCACCGTCAAAAGAGCAAGGTCCTCCATGGCCCAAGCTAACAACCCCCTAGACTTCTCTAGGTTCTTCTCTTCTCCTAAAGACCTCCAAAATTTTGTCAAAATTTTTTCTGATAAGGCCATAATCTCTCCCCACTTCATTAATGAGGAAGTCTTCAACCACCCAAGCTTCACCTTCACCCAAATCCTCCACCACTATGAGCTTTTGCCTTTTCTCACCCTCAAGGAAGAGTTGTACTATCTTGAGCTTGTTCGAGTCTTCTATTGCAACTAAAGGTTGGTTAATGGGTTGCTTGAGTCCAAGGTCAAGAATGTGACCATAAAACTCACAGATGCTCAATTGGTACATATTTCCCTTCTTCCACTAAATGATGCTGAGTTTGCTAGAGAAGAACCCGAGGATGAATGGGCATTCAATCCTATTGCCACACGTCAATCGCTAAGGAAAGCTAACCGCCCAAGGAGCAACCACAAATTGGTAGGTCACCTTACCATGAACAACCGTCTTCTTCACTTTTTTCTAGTGAAAATTTTGTTTCCTCGCGGTGGGAATTATGCGTTGGTAGAAGAGGATGATGTTCTCCTAATGTGGGCAATGCACAACGACAAGGAGATTAACTGGGTTCAAATGCTCAAGCTTCATATGCGCCAAGCCAAAAACCAACAAAAGCTCCCCTATGCCATCTTGCTTACCAAACTTTTCAAAGATGTAGGAGTTGATTTGGCTGGTGAGTTATCTAAAAAAGTGCCTCCCAAGGCCTACATTGGCACTCATCACCTCACTAAAATGGGCATCATTTTTCTACACGGAGCATGGTATTCAAGGATGGAAGGCTATCATGCCAACATTCCCTTTGAAGCTCCTGCTGCTGATGAGCTAGTCCCTCCTCCTCCTGAACCACAAGCTGCACCGAAAGCCCCCGCTGATCCATTCGCATCTCTCTACGCTCACCTTGACCGCCGTTTCGACCACATTGAGAACTCTCTTCAAGAGTTTTCAATGACTGAGCAGCAGCATTATGAGATGATGCAACAGCGCTGTGATGATCTGTCTCACCAAATTTCCGAGCTTAGATTTTTCAATCCGGATAACTAGATCCATTTTTCATGTTTTGATTAATGTGCTTTCTGCTTTTCTTTAATTCTGCATAAAGTTTTAATATTTCCTCTGATGTACTTCCCTTCGTTTGAATTGAATAAAAATTTGTCTTTCATTATATGCCTTATTTGCTTTATTATTTTTGATGATTCCAAAGGGGGAGAAGAAATATTTGTTCATATAATTGTTCATCTGTTTTGACTGCTAAAAATAGTTATGCTAAATGATTAATTATCTCTAAGCAGTTAATTTTTTTTTTAAAGTGGTTAATAGACTCCTAAAGATAGGGGGAGATCTATTTGCTTAAGAGATAATGTTTAAATGAAAAATCTGATAACATTTTAGAGATAACATGCATATTCTGAAAATCTGGTTAAGAGATAATAGATCATGCAGAATTTAAATGTTTTTGTAGAGATAAAATTAAGAGATAATCTTGTTGTTTAAACTAACAACCCTCAAGAGATGAACATGGTTGTCATCATCAAAAAGGGGGATAATGTGTTTGAATATGACTACAGGTTCAAGGATTTTGATAATGACAAAGGACTCTTGAAGAAATTCTTGCAAAAACAAAGACTTAGAATCAGACCCAGAAAAACTACGTAGCTAATCGATTAGGGAGTCCAAGCTAATCGATTAGGCAGCTTCTGTTTTGAATTAAATGCATCAGGAACATAAGCTAATCGATTAGATAGAGTATGCTAATCGATTACCAAGCTATTGGAATGACACTAATCGATTACCCAAATGACATAATTGATTACCAACATCAAAAATTGAATTAAATGCATCAGGTACATATGATAATCGATTACAGGACTTTAGCCAATCGATTACCAAGCTACTGGAACATCACTAATCGATTACCCAAGTGTCATAATCGATTACCAGATCAAGTAATGAATTAAATGCATCAGGTGCTATAGCTAATCGATTACTGGGGAAGATATAATCGATTACCTGGTCTCTGACTTGAAGCTAATCGATTAGGTAGTGAATGCTAATCGATTACAGCACGAATTGAATTGAAAATTTTGAAATGTAATCGATTACAGCTCGAGGCGCAATTGATTATGATAGTGGGAAAACACATTTTAGTGGGAAGACAGCTCATTTCTTCACTATTTCTCAGATGCCCACTAACTTGCAACGGCTAGGGACTTCACCAAGCTCTGAAATGGCTCTATAAATTCAAGAGGAACTCAAGCACAACATACAACAACAAGAGGCAATCAATCCTTCATTCTTTTCTTGTGCTTAGTGTGTTATCATTCTTGTATATTCTGAGATTTCATTTGTATATCCTCTCTTGTTGAGAGTTAGAATTTGTGTGAGCTATCATTTGCTTATCCACTCTATTAAGAGAGTTATTTGCTTGTAAACACTACACCAAACACAAAGGTTTTAACTCTAGGTTGAGTGGTCACAAAGGTTGGGGTTCAACCTTTGGGTATTGAGAGTTTGAGAGATTGGGTAGGTTACCCTTGTGCTAGTGAGGATTGAGTTCTTGAGTGTGGGACACTAGGAAGCTGCAATTGCTCATAGCTTGTAATCTCTAAACTTCAATAGTGGAAATCCTTCAAGTGGGTTGCTTGAAGGCGAGACGTACACCGGGGTTGGTGGAACTCGTTAAATTGGTTTGCAAGCTCTTCTCCCTTACTCTTTTACATTTATATACTGCACTTAATTGATTTGGATTGATTGATTGTGATTTGGATACTTGAGTTTGCTTGATTTAGTTAACTTTGAACATTGCATACTAAGTGTTTGATAAATTGTCTCAGCTATATCTATCTCTTGTTTTGCATTGTCTTTTGCATTATACTTGACTTCACTTGCATAATTTCTAAACTTGTGATAAAAGAACTAAGTTCAAAGGCATTCCAAGCAAAGTTTTAAAAACTCAATTCACCCCCCTCTTGAGTATTGAGGCCACTTGAATAACAATGATGACCCTATCAATTTTAAACAAGCTATCTCTAGCCCTCATGCTTCTGAATATTTGAATGCCATGCATGATGAGTTAGATTCTATGGCTCACAATAAAGTTTGGGAGCTTGTTGTTATTCAAGTGGCCTCAATACTCAAGAGGGGGGGGTGAATTGAGTTTTTAAAACTTTGCTTAGAATGCCTTTGAACTTGATTCTTTTATCACAAGTTTAAAGATTATACAGGTGAAATCAAGTTTAATGCAAGAGATAATGCAAAACAAGAGGTGTATGTAGCTGAGACAATTTGTCAAACACTTGGTGTGAAATATTCAAAGTTAACTAATTCAAGCAAGCTTAAGTATATAAATCACAATCAACCAACACAAATCAATTAAGTACAGTATATGAATGTAAAAGAGTAAGGGAGAAGAGCTTGCAAACCAATTTAACGAGTTCTACCAACCCCGGTGTACGTCTTGCCTTTAAGCAACCCACTTGAAGGATTTCCACTATTGAGATTTAGAGATTACAAGCTATGAGCAATTGCAGCTTCCTAGTGTCCCACACTCAAGAACTCAATCCTCACTAATACAAGGGTAACCCACCCAATCTCTCAAACTCTCAATACCTAAAGGTTGAACCCCAACCTTTGTGATCACTCAACCTATAGTGAAAACCTTTGTGTTTGGTGTAATGTTTGCAAGCAAGTGACTCTCTTAATAGAGTAGATATACAAATGAAGGCTCACACAATTTCTAACTCTCAACAAGAGAGAATATACAAGTTTAAGCTCTAAGTTTCAGAAAAATAAAACTATACAAGAATAGAACTTACAAGACTCAAGATTTGATTTCCCTTTGATGGATTTATGTGTTGCATTGAGTAGCTTGAAGAAGTCTTGCATTTATAGGCCTTGTAGAGGAGCTTAATGGTCTTCGTAGCCGTTGCAGATGATAGGCACTGAGTTGGAATGGAGAAATGAGCTGGTTTCCACCTAAAAAAACTTTCCTCAAATTCTGGCACCACCCTAATCGATTACGCCTCGAGTTGTAATCGATTAGCTTTTGAAATTTGTAGTGTTATTCGTGCTTCAATCAATTAGCTTAGAAACAGGGACTTGCTAATCGATTATTTTATACCCTGTAATCGATTACAAATAGCACCTGATACATTAAATAGAGTCTCGTAGCCTTGTAATCGATTAGGCCTTACTGCAATCGATTATGATGACAAACAAAACTTAGGTAATCAATTATCTTGGCTGAGTGATCGATTATTCTGAATACCTGATGCTCATATTTCACACTTTTAGCTGGTAATCGATTATGTGTTACTGTGTAATCGATTGTGGTACAAACAGAGCTTGAGTAATCGATTAGTTTGGCTTGGTAATCAATTATGTTAAATACCTGATGCTTTTTCCTCAAGTTATTTAAATGGAAATCGATTATGGTTCAAGGTGTAATCGATTACTGAACAAACAGAACATAGGTAATTGATTAGATTGAGTCCTCTAATCGATTAGGCTGCACGTTTTTGTTCATCTGATTTTGTTTTCTCTGTTTTCATGGTTACTTGGCCTTTTTGCTACAATCCTTCAAAGTGCTTTATCATTATCAAAATAATTCAACCTGAAATATATTCAAACACATTCTCCCCCTTTTTGATGATGACAAACAATGTTCATCTCATTAGGGTGTTAGTCCAAACAGATTTATTTAAGAAGGTTATCTCTAAGGAAATTTCTAATTTCATCTTTTGAGCATTATCTGCAAAAATATATTTGTTTCAAATTTTGCGCAATGTTATCTTTAATAGGTTATCTCTTGATAAAAATATATATATCTCCCCCTATTTAAAGTAGTTTATGCTATCTTTTTAACAATTATAAAGATAAATAATTTCTTTGATACCACTTGTTATTTTTAGCCGAATTTCTGATTTAATAGCCAATTAGATGAACTTCAATTATTCTCCCCCTTTGTAATCATCAAAAATAAATAAGGCAATAGAGATATAATCAAAGGAAATTACATTCATTAAGGGAAATTACAGAAGCAAATTGCAGAATGAAAATGCAAAAACATAAGAAACATAAGCAAAGATGTATCATAAACAGAGCAAACTAAACAATGGATCTAGTTATCCGGATTGAAAAAGCGAAACTCAGAAATTTGATGAGATTGCTCGTCATAGCATTGTTGTATGAGTTCAAAGTGTTGCTGCTCAGTCATTTGGAATTCTTGGAGGGAGTTCTCAAGCCTATCAAAACGGCGATCAAGATATGCAGTCAGGGAGGTAAAAGGATCAGGTGGAGCGGAAGATTCGCCTTGAGGTGCAGGAGTGGGAGTAGGATCAACAGTGGGAGTAGGATGGTCTTCTTCAAATGGATTGCTTCCATGAATTTTGTCACTCTTGAAGATCCATCTTCCAGCTACGCAGACCATGCCCATTTTGTTGAGATGGTGAGTGCCAATGCAAGCTTGAGAGGGCACTTTCTCAGTAAGTTCTCCAGCTAAGTCTACTCCATGTGCCTTGAAAATTTTTGTAAGGAGAATGGCATAAGGCAATTTGTGTTGCTCCTTGGATTTTAGCATGTGGAGCTTGAGGAGTTGAATCCAGTTTATGTCTTTGTGGTTGATGATGGCCCACATGAGAAGAACATCATCTTCCTCAACCAAGGCATAATTTCCCCCACGAGGGACAAGCAATTTAACCATGAAGAAGTGAAGGAGACAGTTATTAAGAGTCAAGTGGCCTACCAATTTGTGATTGCTGAGGGAACGGTTGGCCTTCCAAAGAGATTGGCGTGCAGGAATGGGATTGAAATCCCATTCATCTTCTGGATTACCCCCTGCAAATTCAGCATTGGAGATGGGAAGTTGGGTGATTTCGGAAAGTTGTTGATTAGTGATTTTGAGAGTCACATTCTTGACTCTAGCCTCAAGAGTGCCATCAACCAGTTTGAGGTTGCAAAAGAATACCCTCATTAATTCAGGATAATAAAACTCTTCCTTGAGAGTGAGGAATGGAAGGAGATTGTAGTGGTGAAGGAGTTGGGTGAAGGTAAAATAGGGGTTTTTAAAAGTTGGGGCATCAATAAAATAGGGAGTGATGATGTCTTTCTCCGAAAATTTCTTTATGTAATTTTGGAGGTCTCTTGGTGAGGTGAAGAACCTAGTGAAATCTAGGGGATTGGTGGGTTAGTTCATGGAGGACCTAGCCCTCTTCACTTGTCTTGATGAAGACATGGCAATGGAAGGGAATGTAGAGAAAAGGAGAAGAGAATGAGAAATTTGAAAGAGATTGGAGAGGAGGCAATGAAGTGGTGGTGTGAGATGGAAGAATGAGGAAGGGGTATTTATAGGAGAGAGATAGGGTTTAGAGATGAGAGAAGGAGTAAATAGGGTAAGTGAGTGGTTGGGCCATTGGAAATCACACGGATTCTACATTAAAATTGGCACCTGATATGATGCTAATCGATTAGGTACTAGGGACTAATCGATTAGGGTGCGTTTCTGGGGAAGATGAAACATTGTTGCACAGGGGTAATCGATTATGGACGGTGGCGTAATCGATTACCTTAAAAATAGAAACTTTGTAATCGATTAGGAGGAGATTCTAATCGATTACCTGGAAGGCAAAGTGTCAGTAATCGATTTGCTTGATGGGATAATCGATTGTACAAGAAACAGAGAGTATGTAATTGATTAGATATGAGAGGATAATCGATTATTGATGAAACAATGAGTATGTAATCGATTATAATGGAGAGTATAATCTATTAATTAGAAAATAGAGAGTGTGTAATCGATTACTTTGAACATGGTAATAGATTAGGGAAGCCCAAAATTTGCAGATTTCAAGTGAGACATTAACCAATCAATATATTATACATTAATCTATGATTTGCTTAATGAACACACTGTAACTCAAAATATCAAGATCATTCAACATTCAAACACAATTTGAAATGTCTAAGATTCCTAATTCTCTTCTAATGTGTATGAATTGTTCCTTTGCAAGTGGTTTGGTGAATATATCAGCAAGTTGTTTAGTGGTTTCAACATGTTCAAGCACACAATCACCCTTTGATACATGATCCCTAATGAAATGATATCGAATCTCAATATGTTTAGTACTAGAATGCATTACAGGATTCTTTGAAATGTTAATAGTAATTGTGTTATCAGATTTAAGAGGCACATGGTCTAACATAACTCCAAAGTCCAGGAGTTGTTGTCTCATCTAAAGGATTTGAGCACAACAACTACCAGCTGCAACATATTCTGCCTCAGCTGTAGATAGTGCAACACTTACTTGTTTCTTTCTATGCCAAGAAACAAAAGAACTACCAAGCAAGTGACATGTTCCACTAGTGCTTTTCCTATCAAGCTTACATCCTGTAAAATCTGAATCAGAATATCCAACTAAAGTGCATTCAACCCCTTTGGGGTACCATAACCCAACATTTTGAGTTCCAACGAGATATTTCATTATTTTTTTACTGTAGTAAGGTGTGATTCTTTTGGACATGCTTGGTATCTAGCACACATACAAACAACAAACATGATATCCGGTCTACTTGTAGTTAAGTAAAGTAAGGATCCGATCATACCTCTATATTTTGTAAGTTCAACATCCTTACCCTTCTCATCCTTGTCCAAATAACATGAAGTGCCCATAGGTGTGGCAATGTCATTTGCCTTGTCCATGTTGAATTTCCTAAGTAATTCCTTGTAATACTTTGATTGACTAATGAAAGTGCCTTCATTAGTTTGCTTAATTTGCAGTCCAAGGAAGAAAGTGAGTTCCCCCATCATGGACATCTCAAATTCATCCTGCATTACCTTAGCAAACTCTTTGCAGAATGATTCATTAGTGGCACCAAAGATTATATCATCAACATATACTTGAACCAATAGAATGTCATTCTTTTTATGCTTAATGAATAATGTTGTGTCAACTTTCCTCTTTCAAAGTTGTTTTCTAAAAGGAATTTACTTAATCTTTCATACCAAGCTTTAAACCATATAAGGCTTTCTTTAGTTTGAAAACATGATTTGGAAATTAGAAGTTTTCAAAACCTGGAGGTTGATCAAAATATACTTCCTCTTGAATATATCCATTCAAGAAAGCACTTTTGACATCCATTTGGTACAATTTAAAATCCTTACAACATGCGAAGGCTAACAATAATCTAATGGCTTCTAGCCTAGCTACGGGAGCATACATCTCTTCATAATTAATGCCTTCTTCTTGATTGTAACCTTTAGCTACTAGTCTAGCTTTGTTCCTTGTGATTATACCATTCTCATCTAATTTATTCCTAAACACCGATTTTATTCCTATTATTTGGTGATCATTGGGTCTTGGCACTAGTTCCCAAACTTCATTTCTTTCAAATTGATTCAATTCTTCTTGCATGGCCAACATCCAATGTTCATCAATAATAACTTCATCAATGCATTTGGGTTCTATTTATGATGCAAAGGCTAAATGATTACATGCATTCCTAATGGCGTTTCGAGTACTTACACCTTTAGTCATTTCACCTATGACTTTGTCCAAGGGATGATCCTTCAAGGTGATCCATTGTTGTAGCTCCTCATGTTGTGTTGTTTCTCCTTCATTGTTGACTCCTTCTTTTTCATTCAAACTCATTTCTTGGAATGTTCTTGCAAGATCAACAACATCTTCCTTTCCCGGGGAGTTAAGGCTATTCTCATCAAATTTTACATGAATAGACTCCTCAATAGTGTTTTTTTGCTCGTTAAAGATTTGATAAGATTTACTAGAATTTGAATATCCTAGGAAGATTGTCTCATCAGCTTTAGCATCAAACTTTCTTAGATTATCCTTTCCATTATTGAGCACAAAGCATTTACATCCAAAAATATGAAAATATAAAATGTTGGGTTTTCTTTCCTTGTAAAGTTCATTAGGGGGTTTTCTTTAGAATAGGCCTTATTAAACATCTATTCATAACATGACAAGCGGTATTTACCGTATCGGTCCAAAAATGTTTCACAATGTTATTTTCATTTAACATAGTTCTTGCAAGCTCCACTAAGGATCTATTTTTCCTTTCAACTACTCCATTTTGTTGTGGAGTTCTAGGAGCTAAAAAATTGTGATTGATACCATGTTTTTCACAAAACTTTTCAAAAGATTGATTTTCAAATTCTCCCTCATGATCGATTCTAATGGATGCAATTTTTGAATTTTGCTCATTTTGGGTAATCTTAGCAAGTTTCTTGAATGCATGATATGCTTCATTTTTATGAGCAAGAAATAAGGTCCATGTATATATTGAATAATCATCTACAATTACTAGACCATAGTAATTACCACTAAAGCTTTTGATTTTGGAAGGTGCAAATAGATCCATGTGCAAAAGTTGTAAAGGCCTTTGAGTGGAAACAATATTTTTAGCTTGAAAGGATGCCTTTACTTGTTTTCCCTTTTGACATGCATCACAAAATTTGTTTTCAAATTTAAGCTTTGGTAAACCCATTACTAATTCTTTAGAAACAAGTTTATTCAAATGGTCTACATGTATATGAGCTATTCTTCTAAGCCATAGCCAAGTTTCATCCTCTCTAGTCATGAAGCATTGTACATCATTTAAGGACAAACTATCCATATCAATCATGTAAATATTATCAATTCTTTGACCTACAAACTTGATTTCCTTATTAATCTTATGTTCAATTATGTAACAATTTGATTCAAACAAAACTCTATATCCTTTGTCACATAATTGACTAATGCTAAGTAAATTGTGTTTGAGGCCTTCAACATACAATACATCACTAATAGAAGTAGAAGAATTCTTACCAATGTTTCCAATGCCTATAATTCTCCCTTTGGTGTTATCTCCATAGATGACACTTCCTTTCCTTTTGGGAGTGAATGATGTGAATTTGCTTATGTCTCCCGTCATATATTTTGAACACCCACTATCCAAATACCAATGGGTGTTGCTTGCCTTGAAGCATACCTACAAAACAAGATTAGTTTAGAGAACTAGGTACCCATTATATATTGGGTCCTTTTAGGTTAGCTTGTGATAATGTCCCTTTGGGAACCCACACCTTTCTAATAACCTTTGGTCCCAATTTTCTAACATTACAATTTGAAGAGTTATGACCTTTAAAGCCACAATGATTGCATCTCAAAAAAAGTGATGATGATCTCCTAGGTGATACAAAGAAGTTTTTGTAGTGTTTTTCCTTTTTGGTAGAGTTGTATCCTAAACCAGTTTTATCAAACATATATTTTTGGTTTCCAAGTAATATATTTAAGTTATCTCTACCATTTGTAAATTTTTCTAATGTTCTATTTAAATCTAAGACTTTCTTTTCTAGATCAACACATTTGTTAAAGTATTCACATGATTTTGAGCAAGTTTATTTCTCAACAATTTTTTTTAAGGACTCATTTTCTTTTACTTGCTCAATTAAATGTGTCTCTAGAGTTTCTATAGTTTTTCTAGACACTTTATACTTACTGGAGAGTTTAACAAATTTGTCATACAATTCTTCAAATGCATCTAGCAATTCATTCTTGTCTAAGTCAAGAAGACTTACCTCATTATCGTCTTCTTGATGATTTACCATTAAGCAAAGATTTGCTTCTTCACTTTTAGACTTATCGGAGCTACACACATCGTTTTCATCCCAAGCGATGTAGGCTCTTCTTCTTCCTCTTTTCTCCTTGTTCTTCTTCTTAAGGTTTGGGAAATCCGCCTTGAAGTGCCTTTCCTTGCCACATTCGAAACAACTTAGTGAAGAAGAGGATTCATTAGAAATTGGTTTCTTACCTTGGGGTTTGAATTTCTTTTGGAATCTTTTATTTTTCATGAACTTTCAAAATCTCTTCATAAACAAACCAAATTCTTCTTCTTCCTCAAGGTCACTACATGATTCTTCTTCATGTGTAGAGGTGGCCTTGAGGGCTAAGCCTTTCTTCTTGGAGGATTTTTCTTCTTCCTCCGCTTGCTTCAAATCCCTTAGTTCTTGCTCTTGCTTTTGTAGCTTTCCAAAGAGTGTGGCAAGAGACATCTCATTGATACTTGGGGATTGTTTAATAGCGGTGACGAGTGGTTGCCATTCCCTACTAAGACTTTTCAAAACTTTATGCACAAGCTCTTTGTTAGTATATACTTTTCCAAGAGTAATAAGGTGATTTATTATAAGTGTAAATCTCTTTTGCATTTCTACAATGGTTTCTCCAGAGTTTATCCTAAAACTCTCATATTGACTAGTTAAGGTACTAATCTTGGAGTCTTTTACATCACTAGTACCTTCATGGGTTACTTGTAAAGTATCCCACATTTCCTTAGCCGTTTGACAAGTCATTACTCTAAAGAATTCATCGGGTCCTAAAGCAAGAGTAATGAGGTTTTTAGCCTTATAGTTGTATTGAACCTTCTTTTCTTCATCATTAGTCCACTCATCCATGGGTTTTTCAACATTCTTGCCATTAATAGTATGCATAGGTATATATGGACCATTTTCAATGGCATTCCAAACTCTTAGATCAATGGATTGAATAAAAATTTTCATTCTTTCCTTCCAAAACGCATAACCTTCCCCATTGAAAGCGGGAGGTCTATTTGTGGCACCACCCTTAGGAAAAAGATTTAGAGAACTTGAGGCCATCTTATCTCTTGAAGTTGTTAAGCTTAATCTACCAAGAGTCAAGCTCTGATACCACTTGTTATTCAAGTGGCCTCAATACTCAAGAAAGGGGGTGAATTGAGTTCTTAAAACTTTGCTTGGAATGCCTTTGAACTTGATTCTTTTATCACAAGTTTAAAGATTATGCAGGTGAAATCAAGTTTAATGCAAGAGACAATGCAAAACAAGAGGTGTATATAGCTGAGACAATTTGTCAAACACTTGGTGTGCAATATTCAAAGTTAACTAATTCAAGCAAGCTTAAGTATATAAATCACAATCAACCAATACAAATCAATTAAGTACAGTATATGAATGTAAAAGAGTAAGGGAGAAGAGCTTGCAAACCAATTTAACGAGTTCCACCAACCCCGGTGTACGTCTCGCCTTCAAGCAACCCACTTGAAGGATTTCCACTATTGAGATTTAGAGATTATAAGCTATGAGCAATTGCAGCTTCCTAGTGTCCCACACTCAAGAACTCAATCCTCACTAGCACAAGGGTAACCCACCCAATCTCTCAAACTCTCAATACCCAAAGGTTGAACCCCAACCTTTGTGACCACTCAACCTAGAGTGAAAACCTTTGTGTTTGGTGTAGTGTTTGCAAGCAAGTGACTCTCTTAATAGAGTAGATATACAAATGAAGGCTCACATAATTTCTAACTCTCAACAAGAGAGAATATACAAGTTTAAGCTCTAAGTTTTAGAAAAATGAAACTATACAAGAAAAGAACTCACAAGACTCAAGATTTGATTTCCCTTTGATGGATTTATGTGTTGTATTGAGTAGCTTGAAGGAGTCTTGCATTTATAGGCCTTGTAGAGGAGCTTAATGGTCTTCTTAGCCAGTACAGATGATGGGCACTGAGTTGGAATGGAGAAATGAGCTGGTTTCCACCTAAAAGGAACTTTCCCCAAATTCTGGCACGACCCTAATCGATTACGCCTCGAGCTGTAGTCGATTAGCTTTTGAAATCTACAGTGTTATTCGTGCTTCAATCGATTAGGTGTTACTACATAATCGATTAGCTTAGAAACAGGGACTTGCTAATCGATTATTTTATACCCTGTAATCGATTTCAAATGGCACCTGATGCATTAAATAGAGTCTCGTAGCATTGTAATCGATTAGGCCTTACTGCAATCGATTATGATGATAAATGGAACTTAGGTAATTGATTATCTTGGCTGAGTGATCGATTATTCTGAATACCTGATGCTCATATTTCACACTCTCAGCTGGTAATCGATTATGTGTTACTGTGTAATCGATTGTGGTACAAACAGAGCTTGAGTAATCGATTAGTTTGGCTTGGTAATCAATTATGTTGAATACCTCATGCTTTTTCCTTAAGTTATTTAAATGGTAACCGATTATGGTTCAAGGTGTAATCGATTACTGAACAAACAGAACATAGGTAATCAATTAGATTGAGTCCTCTAATCGATTAGGCTGCACTTTTTTGTCCATCTGATTCTGTTTTCTCTGTTTTCATGGTTACTTGTCCTTTTTGCTATAATCCTTCAAAGTGCTTTATCATTATCAAAATAATTCAACCTGAAATATATTCAAACACACTTGTTTCCTTACCACCTGGTTGCAAACTAGTTGGTTATAAGTGGGTTTTTAAAATCAAGTGTAAACAATCTGGCGAGGTTGATAGCTATAAAGCTAGGTTGGTGGCAAAGAGGTATAGTCAGAGAGAAGACATCAATTTTAAGGAGAATTTTTCACCGGTCTCCACTAAAGATTCATTCTGAGTTGTCATGGCTATGGTAGCTCATTTCGATATGGAATTACACCAGATAGACGTCAAAATAGCTTTTCTAAATGGTGATCCTATTGAAGATGTTTACATGGTTCAACCTGATAGCTTTACTGAAAAAGGAAAAAATATTTAATTTGTAGGTTGAAGAAATCCCTTTATGATTTGAAACAGGCTTCTAGACAGTGGTACTTGAAGTTTGACTAAGTGGTCACTTCTTTTGGTTTTCAGGAAAATGCTCTAGATTAATGCATTTACCTAAAGATGAGTGAGAACAGCTTATCATCCTTCTTTTATATGTTGATGATATTCTTTTTGCTAGTAGCTACATTAATCTTTTGAATAAGACAAAGAAAATGTTAAGTAACCACTTTGATATGAAAGACCTTGGTGATGCTTTTGTTGTTCTGGGCATCTAGATTTGTTGTGGTAGGTCTCCTGGTACTCTTGGATTATCTCAGAAAGGGTATATTAACAGAATCCTCAAAAGGTTTTACTCCTCCCTGAAGTTAGGAGGTGGTCCCCACCACCTCCTGGAATGCCTCCATGTCATTAGAGGGTTAGTTAGTATAAGTCACACCCTAATAGACCAAACCCATCTTGTAACTGGGATATAAAAGTACCTGCGGCATATTTTGTAAAGGCAAGTGATAAATTATTGAGATTTATTAGATCTAATCCCTAGGGGAATTCTCTAGGGTTTTTGTGCTCACGATCTTTGTGTGAACATTTTGGTGCCCACCATAGGACCCAGTAAAACGGATCCTACACCACCTTTCTTTAACCCTAATCCTTATTCCGGTGATGGTGAACACACAGAATACCCAACGTGAAGAAGGCAACAGACGCCAAGATTCATCCAGTCACGATGATCGGGTGCAGCATCTCACCAACTTGGTGGAAACCCTACAGAAGATAGTCACCAACCTACAACAGGAGAACGCATAACTCAGAGGCTAGAGGGGAGGTGAATGTGAAGCCTCCAGTCACAATACAGGGCAACATACTCGTTAGAAAGCTGTTGGCCAAACCTCATACCAAACAAAGACAGCTAAACATGAGCCTGACCTACCATTCATTGTACATCCTTGGACCGACTCGATTACGGAGGCTCCTACCCCCCTCAATTACAAACCCTCATCGATTGAAAAGTATGACGGGAGAGGTGACCCTAAAGACCATCTCACCATATACACCCATACCATGTTGGTAACAAGGGCGTCTAATTCCCTCTTCTGTCGGACCTTTCCCACAACGTTAACGAAGTTAGTACTCCGTTGGTTCTCTCACATTCCCCTGAAGAGCATCGCTAACTTTTCCGACTTGAGCAAGAAATTCCTCAGTCAGTTTTCTACAAGCAAGGCTGTACAACAGATGTCCCATAGCCTTGTAAATCTACATCAGCTCTTAGGGGGAAACCCTAAAACAATACATGACCCATTTCTACGAGCAAGCCATCTAAATCTGGGACCTCAGCCCAGAGGTAGCATTGCTCGCCATTCAAACTAATTTACGTCCAGGGAAATTTACCGACTCCCTGACCAAGAAGCCTCCGACGGATATGGATGAATTCCGATTAAGAGCCTCTCGATATATCATAGTCGATGAACACGAAGCTGATCGAACTAATCCCACCGATCGAGCCAATCGTCGCCCCGAGCCAAGAAGAAAGAGTCCAGAAGAAACTGAGACAGACCCACTGAGGCCTACACTGCGCCCATTTATACAAGTTTTACACCGTTGAAAGATCATCAAGATTGGACTCTACACGAAGTTTATAACACAGGATTACTTGTACTCCCAACCCCGGGAGAAAGATCTAAGGGGTCAGACACGTCCAAGTTTTATGAATTTCACAGGGCCTATGGCCATGGGACTAAAAATTGTTGATCCCTTCTCAATCAGATAGAGCACCTGATCTAATAAGGACACCTGGTAAGATTTGTGACATGGCCATCACCTAGGAAGAAGCCATGGACCCTACACAGTCTTTGGAGGTTGCCTTGGATGCTTTCAAGGGCCCTATGACTAGGTCAAGGGCCAAGAGAGCCAAGGAAGGTCTCCAAAAGTATTTAGCTTCTTCCATACATTCTTTGAGTAAGCCCAAGCCTAAGGAGGAGCTATTGAAGATCCTTACCCTTTTCTCTTGCACTATAGAAGGCTAATGGGCTTGGTGTGGATGTTTGGTGATATGCTATTTTCATATAAAGGAATGAAGAGTTCAAGGAAAGAGAATTAAGTTTGTATAATATGAACTCAATGGAATGGTTGTGCCAAGTTTAAACACAGAGGTTGTAATATAGTATAGATGTCGTTCCACTGAGGAGGTGTTAGCATGAAAATCTTAGTTTTGAATTGAGTTGACAGAAGATTTTGTTTTAGTTTGTTGTGAATGATGCTGATAAAAAAAAATATAAATAACAGAAAGTAAAATTTGCAAAAGACAACAGTGAATGGTTTTGAGAAAAATCAGTTTTGTAAAACAGGGATTGGTTTCATCACATCTCACCTTCTGTAAGTTGCATAAGTTTTTATGTAAGTAACTTGAAAAGATAATTTCTACGCCACAATCAAAGTCATTTGCATCGATCCCTCGACTACAAAATTCATAAGAATGATTTCAAACCGCTGATCCCTCAGTCACCTTAAAATCATTCCAGCATTATCGATCAATTGTTTTAACGTTTATTACGTTAGATGCCATCCCTGGCCACCTACTCACAATAAGTATTTCTTTTAGATCTGCTTTCAAAAGTCACTTCCCAGCATACTTGAGAAAACTTAAAATAAGAAAATAGTGATCAAGTACTTTCAGGCATTAAAGGCAGAAGGAAATACAGAAACTTATCAAATCTTATTACACACATAAAAACTTACAGCAGCGTTACTTTAGGATTGAATGGATTACAACCAATCCCCATAAAGGAAATTAATTACTCATGCTATGCATTTTCACCTAAGAAGATTTTGCAATAAATACAGAGTGAAAAATACAGGAAAAGTATTTGATAAAATGAAGAAGATGATCTCTTTGATCCAACTTGATGATCTTGATGTTGTTCTCTGCTTGATTTATAGAGGTTATGCTCCAGCTTCCCTTGCCTACTTGCATAGAGCCCATGAAGCATCTTTTAGAAACATGTAAAAACATTCCTAAGTGGTTGAGTCGGCATTGCACCATTGGTGAATAAAATATTGGAAATCCCATGCTGCATGAGTCACGCTTGAGCTCAATGGTCATGCTCAAGCGTGAAGAGTTCTGATACTCATTAATTGCTTTCATGCTTAAACCACTTCAGCCACGCTCAAGCGTGGCCTTCCTGTCCACTTACGTTTGCTTCACGCTTAACCCACACTTAGGCGCGCTCAGGCTCACGCTTGACGCCTCCTTGTCTCGCTCAAGCGTGAGGAAGTTCCTGATCCTCTTTCATCTTCGCTCAAGCTGAATCTGTTACGCTTAAGTGAGCCCCTTTCTTTTCAGCATTTATTTTTCACGCTTAAGCCACGCTTAAGCGGGCACTGGCTCACGCTCAAGCGACTCATTCCCACGCTTGAGCGTGAGGGGGTCCTGATGCTCTTTACTTTCTTTTACTCTCACTTAAACGTGGAACCTGTTATGTTCAAGCGTCCCTTTTGTCTTGTGCTGGTGTTTCTTTGTTTCTTCAGGCCTTTTGTCACCTTTCTTCAATTATTTTGACAAATCAAGCTTGTGCTACACAACATGTTATTTATAACAAAAATCATGATTTATTACTTGCTAATCTAGTTAAATTCTTTCCAAAATGGGTTTAATTGAAGTATTAAATCAATGTGAAATAACACTTATCAAACTCTCCCCAACCTAGATTTTTGCTTGTCCTCAAGTAAAAGAAGTTTTGGAAAGGAAACCAAGCATTTCAATAAGATCAGATTTAGCTGCGGACAAAATTTTAAAAGACAATAATCTCAGTTTTTACTTAGGCAAATAACCTCCTTAATACCCATTCTTTGAAATGTAATGCATCATTAATTTGTTCACAAAGCAGGTAACCCATTGCTGTAAGAATAAGGAACTCTCATTATTCCTCACCAGGTGTGTATGTCGCACTTTCATCATGAGAACTGCCTAATTAACATTGCCGGTCTTTTCCAAAAATCAATTCATATGATAAGTAAGGATCAGAAAGGTCTTTTCATGGTTGTAATAAGGCTGGGCTATCAAGAATTCTTGGTTTTTCTTGGATTCAAAGTGCATGCAAGAAGAAGAGCATATGCTCTGCAAAACTTTTATAAGGCTTCTTCCTTTGTGCTACAGAATTCTTTGTTTTTCTTTTTCTAGCTCTCTCTTTTTGTTTAAATTTTTGGAGAACTTTACTATCTTTTTCAGCCTCAGTTTCTTTTATCACCCTTTTGGGAAAAGTATTTTATGCTCTTATAAAAAAAAATAATTTAAGCATGCTGATAAGGTAAGATTTTATTTCTTATGCTTGGGTTAGGGTGTTCGAATAAAATTTTTGGCACAAAATTAGGCTACAAAAACTAAGACGAATTTAAAGGGTAGCTTTTTGGCTCTAGGTTTATTTTATTTCAAAAATTGCCTTTATCATTTCCTTGCTTAATTTCTTATAAAAATTGTTAATCAGAAAATTAGGTAATGCAATTTTGACAAATTCTAATGAGACTCTCAGTGTTTAAGTTTCTCACTTCTCACCAGGCTATAAGGCTTACTTCCTTTTTCTAATAGAAAAGGGTTCAAGCATGTAAACAATCAAAAGTACATTTACTCCAATTTCCTGGTTCTTAATTCAGCCATTTTACCTTTTGAAAAAAATCAGTGTTACTGTCTAAAATTATTTTGCTGCTTAGAAACTTTTCTTGTTCAAAAAGTTAAATCTTGGTTGGGTTTTTCAAAGCTGTTGTTTTCAAAAATGTAATGTTGAATCCAGAACAATCATAGCACAAGATCACAAAAAAATTCCAAAGTATGCTGCAGTAGTATCAAACTAGAAATTCAAAGTAAAACTATAAAAATGTCAAGAAGGAAAATTTAAAGTAGCAGATTGAAGCAATTAAAAATTGAATCAAAAAAACAAAAGACTAAAGCATGAAATTCATCACTCATCCTCAGAAGAATCATACTCTGCTTCCTGTTGCCTTTCTGGAGGTCCTTGTGAAGAAGGTCCTGCCCTATCTTGTGAGGTCCTACCCCCTCCCACAAAAGGAGGCCTGTCCCCAGGCTAAGCAACGGGGGCTTCAAATTGGGAAGGGTCCATCCAGGGATTAGGTTGTCCTGCAGGGATGCTGTGATATAAGCCATTATGAATATACATCAAACCTCTATGATCAGCATTTTGCTATGTCAGAAGGTGGCTGATTTGGATCTTCAAGAGGTGGATGCCCTGTAAAATCATGGTTGTTTCTGTGCTGAGGGGAGGAGGGGTAGGTTCTGATCCTGCCTGTGGTGCTGGCTATGGTGCGTCCTGAGGCTCTTGTTGGGCTTCTTGGGCAGGCCTGTTGGGCAGGCCTGTTGGTGCAGTATCGTTCAATAAAGCGCCTGTCAATAGATGGTCTGATAGGCTTTGAGTCCTCTACCTGGATTCCATAAACCGCACACAGGTCAGTAATAAAAGCAGGAAATCCTAAACTCCCCTTAACCTTTTTCCCATCCTGAGAGTATTTTTAATCTGTGATGACAAACTTATGAATTTCATCTGAGATGATCTGGGCCAGATCAATGGTGATGTCATCCTGTAAAATACAATATAACAAATAATATCTGGCATAAATCAAGTCAGACACATGAGCATTTGGGGCCACATTAGCAAGTAAGAATGAGGTCCAAACTTGAGAGGAGGTAGTCATATCCTTTCTCAGGATACGCAGTGGCTGGTCCCCTTGGCCAGTCTAAAAGTGTCGTCCTGCAAGATATATGGCTGCCTTCATATCTTGTGCAAGGATCTCTTGATTCTGTAGTCGCATTCTTGTATAATCATATGTCTCCTTTTCCCCTAAGTCTATGAGGTTGCCCAGGTAAAAGTTTATTTCATCTCTGCCATAAGAGAGCCAATGGCCTCTTACAAATGTCCTTCGTTCCTCAGCCCCTCCCTTTGGCCATGCATTGGTATAAAACTCTCTTATAATCTCTGGGTCATATCTTTCCCTTGGGTAACAAATTTTTAGGCAGTTCCTTCTTCTGATAACATCCAAAAAGGCATCACATTCTCCTAGTCCCAAATCCACCTTTTGTTCAGGAATAAATGTCCAGTTCTGAATGTCTTCATATCTCTTTCTTCGCTCTTTGTCCTTGAATTTTTGTCCAGAAGTTGGCTCTTCCACGTGTGGTCGTTTCCCTTTATTTCTTCTTGAAGACCTTGGTGGGGAAGTGGTTAGAGGGGAATTAGGTGCAACCTGCTTAGTTCTTGCCATCTTGCTCCAGAAGAAGTGGATTATGCACAAAAGATGAAATGATTTTCAAAATGACATATGGAAAACACAATTATCGTGCTAAAATAAAAACGAACAAAGAAGTGCTAAAATGGAAGGTGTAATGGAAAAGGGAATGGGGTTATGGGAGTTAACATGAGGTGCGGTTATAGAATCTGAAATAATGGCCCCTTTTCAAAATTTAAAACAGCATCAGGTGGTAGTTTTTTTTAAACTGCTCACTCAAGCATGGAGACATCACGCTTAAGCGTGATTGTTTACTGAGGCCAATTTTGGGCTTTGCTTGAGCGCTCCAGACACGCTTGAGCGTGATATACGCGCGCTTAAGCGCGATTATGATTGCTTCTCCCCTTTCTCTTTTTGAAATTATGTTGACCAGATGGGGGCGCTTAGACTTGGAATTTTCACGCTTAAGCGTGAGATGAGAAAAATGGCTTCGCTTGAGTGCTCTAGACACGCTTGAGCGTGATACATGCAAGATTGGTACCTGATGCTATTTATTTCTACGCTTTAAGCGTGAATTCCCTTGCTTTAAAAGATCTTCGCTTAAGCGAGAAAGGCCACGCTTAAGCGAAGTCGGGTTTGAAATTTTTGGAACTTCTTTTGTAATGTTGTTACGCTTGAAGTTTGATCCTTACGCTTAAGCGTGATCTAAGCAATAGGTGGCTTACCTGGGCTTGCTTGAGCGAGTATATCCAGCGCTTAAGCTTGAAACATATGGGACCATGACTTACTTTATCTCGCTTAAGCGAGAGTCTTCACACTTAGGCGAGATGATTTCCTGATGCTTTTTCTTTCCTAACTGTCTTTCCTTCACTTAAGCGTACTTTTTCATACTTGCTCCTTTGAACAGATCAAGCTTGAGCATGGTTAATCAATCTTAAGCTCCCTTCATGTTTTCCATTGTTTGAAACATGATTTTATATTTGGAGTTTTCTGGATAAGTGACCTACAAAATAAACAAAAACTTTAATAACATTTAAAGTAAAATCAACGTGAAAAAAAAGCATAAAAGATTGGGTTGCCTCCCAATGAGTACTTGTTTATCGTCTTTAGCTCGACGCCTGAGTTTGATCATGGATCCTTTAGTTGAATAACGATGGCGACCTTCTCCACCTCTCCTCCTAAATAAGGCTTCAGTCTTTGTCCATTTACAACCCAGGTTCTTTCAGACTTAGGGTGCTGTAATTCAACAGCCCCATAAGATTTCACTTCCTTCATAATGAATGGTCCTGACCATTTGGATTTGAGTTTTCCTAGGAACAGTTTTATCCTTGAGTTGAAAAGGAGCACAGATTGCCCCTGGTGAAAATTCTTTTTCTCAATGTGCTTATCATGGTAGGCTTTCATTTTCTCCTTATAAATTCTTGATGATTCATAAGCATGATTCCTCCATTCCTCTAACTTATGCATCTGAATTTTCCTTTCTTCAGCTGATGTCTGTGGGTTATAATTGAGGACTTTCATTACCCAGAAGGCTTTGTGTTCAAGTTCTACTGGAAGGTGGCAATTTTTTCCATATACCAATTGGTAAGGTGAAAATCTAGTTGGTGCCTTATAGGCTGTTCTATAGGCCCATAAGGCATCATCCAGTTTCAACGACCAGTCCTTTCTGTTTAGGCTAATTGTCTTCTCCAGTATTCTCTTAATTTCTCTATTAGAAACTTCAACTTGGCCATTGGCTTGAGGATGGTAGGGGGAGGTTACTTTGTGCTTGACTCCATAATGTTTGAGGCATCATTAGAGTTGAGTGTTGCAGAAATGAGAACCTCCGTCACTTATTAGTACTCTTGGAGTGTCAAACCTGCTGAAAATATGTTTCTTAAGAAATTTGATGACGGTCTTGGCATCAGCTTTCATACACGCCATGGCTTCTACCCACTTTGAGACATAGTCCACTGCCACAATAATGTACTCATTTGAAAATGAAGTTGGCAGTGGCCCAACAAAATCTATGCCCCAGCAATCGAAGACTTCTATTTCCAGGATGGTGGTTAATGACATCTCGTGTCTTATTGATATGCTACCTGTCTTCTGACATGCATCACAATGCTGCACAAAAACATTAGCATCTTTAAACAATGAAGGCCAATAAAAACCTGATTGGAGGATTTTAGCTGCTGTCCTTTCCCCATTAAAGTGGCCTCCATATGGTGAGCTATGGCAGTGCCATAAGATGTTGTTAGCTTCTTCTTAGGACACATATCTCCTCAAAATATGGTGTGATCTAAGTTTAAACAGGTAAGGATCATCCCATATGAATTGTTTTGCATCCTTCAAAAACTTTTTCTTCTGTTGCCATGGAAGATCATCAGGAAACACTCCAGCAGCCTTAAAGTTTGCCATGTCTACAAACCATGGCCTTTCTTTTATCATCAATGGCTTTTCATCAAGAAATTCTTCCTTCACCTCTGGTTGGAGCAGTGTGACTTCCTGATTAACAAGGCGGGATAAGTGATCTGCAATAAAGTTTTCCCTACCCTTTTTGTCTTTGATTACTAGGTAGAATTCTTGCATTAGCAAGATCCATCTAATTAGCCTGGGCTTAGAGTCAGGTTTATTCAGCAGATATTTAATAGCAGCATGGTCAGTAAGAATAGTGATTTTGGAACCAATAAGATAAGGTCTAAACTTTTCCAAGCCATACACTATTGCTAAGAGTTCTTTTTCTGTTGTTGCATAATTTGTTTAAGTAGGGTTCAAAACTTTGCTAGCATAGTGTATAACATGAAAAACTTTTGCCTTTCTTTGTCCCAATACGGCCCCAATAGCATAATCACTAGCATCACACATCATTTCAAAGTCTAATTCCCAATCAAGAGCAACTATTATAGGTGTACAAGTTAGTCTATGTTTTAAAGTTTCAAGTGCATGTAAACAGGAATCATCAAAAACAAAAGAAGTGTCTTTGTTTAAGAGATTACTCAAAGGCTTTGCAATTTTTGAGAAGTCCTTGATGAATCTTCTATAGAATCCTACATGGCCCAAGAAGGTTCTTACTCCTTTCACGTTCCCTGGTGGTGGTAGTTTCTCAATTACTTCCACTTTTGCTTTATCCACTACAATACCTCTTTTGGAGATTTGATGTCCTAGCATAATGCCTTCTGTGACCATGAAGTGGCACTTTTCCCAATTTAAAACTAAATTGGTTTCCACACATCTTTTTAGTACTACGCTTAAATTTTTCAAACATTGATCGAATGATGGACCAAAAATAGAGAAATCGTCCATGAAGACTTCAATGCATATCTCCACCAAATCTGAGAAGATGGCTAGCATACATCTTTGAAATGTTGCAGGAGCATTACATAACCCAAAGGGCATTTTTCTGTATGCAAACACCCCAAAAGGACATGTGAATACTGTTTTCTCTTGATCTTCTGGTGTAACCGCTATCTGGTTGTAGCCTGAGTAACCATCCAGAAAGCAGTAATATGCTTGTCCTGGTAGTCTTTCCAGCATTTGATCCATGAAAGGCAGAGGAAAATGATCTTTCCTGGTTGTAGTGTTCAGTTTTCTGTAGTCGATACACATCCTCCATCCTGTGACTGTTCTTGTAGGGATCAATTCATTTTTGTCATTTTGTATGATGGTGATTCCTCTTTTCTTTGGAACAACCTGCACAGGACTTACCCAAGAGCTATTAGAAATTGGATAAATTATACCAGCTTCTAGTAATTTAATTACCTCCCCTTTCACTACTTCCTTTATGGTTGGATTCAAGCGTCTCTGTGGCTGAGCAATTGGTTTAGATTCTTGTTCCATGTAAATGTGATGCATACAGTAGGCTGGGCTTATTCCTTTCAAATCTTCCAGTCTCCATCCAATCACTGTTGAGTGCTCTTTCAAGACTTGAATCAATTGCCTTTCCTCTGTACCTGTCAATTGCCTATTAATAATAACAGGTTTTTAGTTATCATCATCAAGAAAAACATATTTCAAATGTGGAGGTAAGGCTTTTAACTCCACTTTTGGTAGGACAACTTCTTTTGCCTTCTCTGACAACTTTTCATAATGAATTTCTTTTTAAATGGTATGCTTGTCCTCCTTCGAGTTTTCCCCGTCTTCGTCCATTGTTCCCATTGCTTTAGCGTTTAGCTCACCCAGTGGATCTTTGTCGAGCCATTCACTAGATTGTTCTCTGATGGCCTTTTCTTCAATGTCAATTTTAAAGCACTGTTGCTTTTCCCTTGGATACTTCATTGCATCAAACACATTGAAGTTTACTTCCTCATCTTGCACTCTTACTTTTAGCTTTCCATCGTCCACGTCAATAATCACTTTTGCGGTTTTTATGAAGGGTCTTCCCAGAATGAGAGGCACTTCTGCATCTTCTTCAATATCCATTATGACAAAATCTACAGGGAATACGAACTTGTCAACTCGTACCAGCACATCCTCAGCTATGCCATATGGAAACTTCATAGATCGATCAGCAAGTTGGAGAGTCATCCGTGTTGGTTTCACCTCAAGATCTCCAATTCTTTTCACCATTGAGAGGGGCATTAGGTTAATGCTTGCTCCCAAGTCTAAGAGTGCTTTTGCTACCGGTAAAGTACCAATAGTCACTAGGATTGTGAAACTCCCGGGGTCTTTTGTTTTTATGGCAGTGCTTTTTGAATGATGGCACTGCATCCTGCGGCGAGTTCTACTGTTTCTTCAGAAAATCTTTTCTTTTTTGTTAACAGCTCCTTCATGAACTTTGCGTAAGTTTGCATTTGCTCCATGGCTTCCACAAAAGGTATGTTTATTTGCAACCTTTTGAAGATATCCATAAATCTTGCAAATTGCCTCTCCTTGTCTATTTTTGAAGGGTTCTTTGGATACGACAAACTTTTCAGCTGTGGTGCTGGGTCGTCTACCTTTTTCTTTCCTTCTTTTATTTCTTTCTTTTTTTTCTTTTTCAACTTCATCCTCCTTCATATGTACATCATCATTCTTTTTATTTTTCTTTTCACTAACTTCCTCCTTTGTTTCTTTTTCACAATTTTCTTCCACTTTTCTTCCACCTTGTCACCCTCTTCTTGTTGTCCAATGACCTTCCCACTTCTTGTTGTGATTGCTTTGCATTGCTCCTTCAGATTTGGGTAGGTATTGGCTCCAAATTGAGAGTTATGATGTTCTGCAATTTGACGAGCCAATTGCCCCACTTGAGTCTCCATGTTTCTTATTGAAGCATCAGTGTTTTTCTGATTGGTGATTGAGACCTGCATGAATTTTTCTAGAGTGTCCTCTAGTTTTGATGTTCTTTCTATCAAAGAGGGACCGTGTTGATAAGGTTGTTGTCTGTTGGAAGTGCTAGCCTCTTGCTTACATCCACTATTTTGATTATTTTTCCATCCCTGTGAAAAGTTGTTAGGATAAACATTATTATTGAAATTACCCTGCTTACCTTGACTATTCATATAGAGGATGGATTGGTTCCCTTGCTCTCCTTGACAGTGTCCATTCTGATGTTCTCCCTCATAAAAATCACATCTTATTTATTGGTTACCTGTAGAGGATTGTACAGCATGTAGTTGTTGAGGGAGTTTTGCCATTTGTTGTGTCAGAGCTTCAATTTGCTGTGTCAAAATTTTATTTTGAGCCAAAATGGCATCTGTTGTATTGAGTTCCAACATTCCCTTCTTTTGGACTTGTGTTCTGTCATGCTGAGCTTGGTAATCCATGGATGATAATGCTTCAATGATTTTTGTAGCTTGTGTAACATCCCGATTTAATAATTACTTGCCGAATGAAAATAAATCATTAAAATAATAATTGCTAAGTGGGGAAAATTATTTATTAATTATAATTGGTTTAATTAATTTAAGTTAAGAAAACAAAGGCTGATTGATGGTGATTAGTTGTCAATGACTGATTAGATGTGACTATGTGCGTATGACGCGTGTGGGGGGGCTGCTGTTGTGCACGCTTTCCCACCCCACTCTTCCTTCTCTTCGTACATGCATATATGGGACACTATCATTCATTATTCCTTGCAGACTCCTCTTCTTCCGTTCTCTCTTCTTCTTCTTCTTCTTCTTCACTCTTCGATCTTCTTCTTCCTCCTCTGCGCTTTGTTCCCGTGAGCTCGCAACAATGGTGGCTGAGGATCGGAGTCCTCCTCCCTTACTCGACGAGCCAGTGAGGGTGAGGGTGTGCATTCCCTCTGCATGCAACCCGTCTCCTTCCTTGTTCCTTCATTCCTTCGTCGGCTTCCCTCATTCTTCCTCTCCTTGCTCGAAGCTGCCAAGTCTCAGTGGAGATCTGCGCTGCGAGGAGCTTCAAGGTGGTTGGGTGTTCACAGCATTGTGATGGAGCCATTCCAGGGAGCGAGCCGAGACCTGGGCGTCTTGGGCCTCCCCTGCTCTTGCATGCAGATGTGCTAAGAGTGATTCAGTGTTCCTCTGGAACTGGGTGTCGTGTTGCCCGACTAAAAGCTTCAGTCCAGGTAGGGGGGTATCTTCTATCTTAAATGCATGGGTTATGAACGGGTTACGGGTGTCAATGGTTTGCTGACTTTATGTCCGATTCTATGTCTACTTGCATGGTGAGTATATGATACCGAATGCATGGTGACTTGGTGTGGAGTAATGCACGTTTGATTCCGTATATGAAATGCATGTTAATAGCCTTGAGAATATTACATGATTATATGAAATGAATGTGTTGCAGTGCAGTTGATGATTACTGTGTGGTTTATGGAAGTTACTATGAGCTTGAAATGCTGACTGCATGTGTTGTGGAATACTGTTAATGCCTAGCACTGATTGCATGAGATGCATATGCTATTGAGTTCTGAGAATGTGTAACACCGACTGCATGAGATGCATGTGTTGTTGAGTTCTGTTAATGTCCAGCATTGATTGCATGAGATGCATGTGCTGTTTGAATGCTGATGATGTATGATGCCAATTGCATGAGATGCATATATGGCTGTGTATATGAACTCTGTGTTGTGTGATGAATCCGCGTGTGGCGCATGGGATGCGTTTGTGCTGAGAGCACGTAGTGTGGGACACTACCATCGGTTATTAAAGTGTGGGACGCTATGAAATCCTTAAGTGGGACTCAAGGTAGCCCTTGAGTGGGACTCGGGCTGCCTGTCAACACCTCCGTTGGCGCTGAGAGCGTTGGTGTCACCTGTGGGCAAACGGTTGGGTACCTGTAAAACGACCAAGCAGCTGGGAGCTGATTTGATAGCCGAGAGCTATGTATAAAAAGGCTGGGAGCCTACGTTGCAACGTCTAAACCGATACACACAAATGCGGAACCGAGTGAAATACTATGTGCCTATTAACTGTTGATATTGTTTGGAATTGGTTATGCATGCGAAGGTGTTAATGAGATGATGAATGTTTATATCCGAGTGAAATACTCTGTGTATATGTATTGCTGATGCTGACTGGAATTCGATTATGCATGTGATGATGTTAATGAAAGGATGAATGTGTATATCCGAGTGAAATACTCTGTGTATATGTATTGCTGATGCTGACTGGAATTTGATTATGCGTGTGATGATGTTAAGGAGATGATGAATGGATATAACCGAGAGAGTATTCTGTGTGTATACGCAGTTGATGCTGATTGAAGTTTGCTCCATGAATATGTGTTAATGTTATTGAAATATCATGCGTATATAGCCAAGTGAGAACTGTTAGATTCTGATCGGAGAATGTTGAATATGCGCGTTCTGATTTGTTGGTATTATCATGTTGCTGATTGTTGTTATATTAATGTTATTGGCTGTATATGTGCACCTGGCCGAGTGGTACTGATGAATTCCGATCGGTAAGAGTCTAATGTGTGTCCTGGTTGATTGGTATTGCTTTGACTTTAATCGTTGCCATGTATGATTGAGTGTATATAAATACTGCTGTATAATTGTGGGACAACCTGAGTCGGTATCTATCATTTAATATCTAAGATGCTCACCCCTACACCATTTTTTAGTGTGTGCAGGTCGTGCTCAGAAATGATGATAGGGTCTCAAGTCCGAGTGCAGTGAACTCCGACTGTTGAGTACTTGTATTGCATTATTATGTTCTGTCTGTGTAGCCTTGGCCGGCTCTTATGTAAAATGACGATTAAACATATTCATTTATAAAGATTGAATAGTCCTGGTGTCACTTGTATAGTATCGTAAGTATTGGTAAATGCATAATATCAAGATAATGGGTATTTCGAGTATATGGTTACATGTTTATGGGTCGGTAGATTGGATTTGTGGGCAGATTTATGTTTCTGAGAACATGTATTCATATGTATGTGCTTCGTACTGATTCGATGCGTTTTCCGACTGGGATGTGTTGCTAAATGACTCGAGGGCTATTGATGAGTGAAATTATGTTAAGTTGGTGGTTCCGAGTGAAGATTTCTGGGTGGCTTTTCCGAGTGAACATGTTGAGTGACTCCGAGTGAAAATTATAGGTAAACCTGAACAAGGAAGAGTTCTCATTCCCGAGTGGAAAACCTTGAGTAATTCTCCTCCTGAGAAAGGAGTTAGTGTAGTGGTTTAGAATGGAATGGATTCTAAGTGTAAAACATTGAAAATCCGAGTGAGTGAGGGTCTGTATAACGAGTGGTTGAGTTCTGAATAAGTCTGAGTGGGACTTAACTACCTGATTTTCCGAGTGAATGTGAATGTATACCGAATAGTGGAAGTGTAATGTGACCCGATTGTGTTAAGGATGGAATACGTCGAGTGATGTTTGAATAGGATATATTCCGAGTGAGAAGGAGTTCTGGAATCCGAGTGGGATAACCCTCAGTTTCCGAGTAGAGTATAGGTGTGGCCATATGGATAAAATTGAAAGGCTAAGTTATGGAATACTGAATGGACTTAGGAATGAACTTCCGAGTGGACTTAGTCGTTTACCGAGTGTATGGATGTCCCGATGCCGAGTGATGAATTTGCCGTGTGAGGCTTCTCGCTTTAGCGAATGAAGGATCCGCTCCAGCGAATGTGTACTGCTGGAAGGCTTTTGTCGTGGTATCGCCAAGCGAATGGTACTTCGCCCGAGCGAATGAGTTGTCTTGCTCAAGCGTCCTGGATCTCACCCGAGCGAGTCAGCGTTGTCATGGAATTCGCCCCCGCGCTGAGTTGTCTCGCTGAACCGAATGGGTCGGTTCAAGCCTTGTCCCTTCCGCTGATTGCCATACTATGAATATTCTTTTATTTCCCTTGCCTACCTCTTCTTTTCTATGCCGATTGTCCAGTGGCTGTTTTTGTGGAGAAATTTTCCCTGTTTTTAGGTTTATTATTTATTAAAAATTAGGGTGTTACAGCTTGCTCTACATCCACTGTCATCATAGTGCCTCCAGCTGCTGCATCCAATATCATTTTGGTGTCTGCTTTAAGTCCACTGTAGAAGATATTTAATTGGGCAATATCTTTTAAGCCATGGTTTGGGCATCTTCTTAGGAGAGATTTGAAACTTTCCCATGCCTTGCAAAAAGGTTCATCATGGCTTTGTTTAAATGTTGTAATATCTGACTTAGCCTTGATAAATCCAGATGGTGGGAAAAATCTGTGTAGGAACTTCTCTTCCACTGTATCCCAATTGTTTAGGCTTTGATTTGGGTGCGATTGGAGCCATTCTTTAGCTTTACCTGCAAGAGAAAAAGGAAACAATCTTAGATATGCTACTTCAATTACTTCTTGTTCAAAGCCTATTGTTCCTACTAATTCATAGAATATGGCCAAGCGAGTGTATGGATCTTCACTGGACATTCCATGGAATTGGTGGGAACTAATTAAACTAAGGAAGGCAGGTTTCATTTCTATAGCCCTGATTGTATTTGGTATAGCAATGCTTGAGTAGTGTCTAGGTCCTTGTTGCAGAGTGTAATCTCCAAGTGTTCTCCTTGGTGGGTTTTGATTGTTGCTATTGACATCCATTGTTTCAGAGGAAGTTTATCCTGCGTGGAAGTTCTGCTTGGCTTTCTTGATTTTCTTGAGGAACCTGTCTATCTCTGGATCAAATGCAAGTTGTTCTTTTGTACCCTGTCCTCACAAGATCATAAATTAGTACTCAAAATAGCTAAGTTACCACAGAAAAGAAATTGAAAACAATTTTATGTACACTGTCTTGTCAATTCAATGCTAAAATGTTCAAACTTAAATCACCTCCCCGGCAACGGCGCCAAAACTTGATATGCTATTTTCATATAAAGGAATGAAGAGTTTAAGGAAAGAGAATCAAGTTTGTATAATATGAACTCAATGGAATGGTTGTGCCAAGTTTAAACACAGAGGTTGTAATATAGTATAGATGTCGTTCCACTGAGGAGGTGTTAGCATGAAAATCTTAGTTTTAAATTGAGTTGACAAAAGATTTTGTTTTAGTTTGTTGTGAATGATGCTGATAAAAAAAATATAACTAACAGAAAGTAAAATTTGTAAAAGACAACAGTGAATGGTTTTGAGAAAAATCAGTTTTGTAAAACAGGGATTGGTTTCATCATATCTCACCTTCTGTAAGTTGCATAAGTTTTTATGTAAGTAACTTGAAAAGATAATTTCTACGCTACAATCAAAGTCATTTGCATCGATCCCTCCACTACAAAATTCAAAAGAATGATTTCAAACCGCTGATCCCTCAGTCACCTTGAATTCATTCCAGCATTATCGATCGATTGTTTTGACGTTAATTGCGTTAGATGCCATCCCTGGCCACCTACTCACAACAAGTATTTCTTTCAGATATGCTTTCAAAAGTCACTTCCCAACATACTTGAGAAAACTTAAAACAAGAAAATAGTGATCAAGTACTTTCAGGCATTAAAGGCAGAAGGAAATACAGAAACTTATCAAATCTTATTACACACATAAAAACTTACAGCAGCATTACTTCAGGATTGAATGGATTACAACCAATCCCCATAAAGGAAATTAATTACTCATGCTATGCATTTTCACCTAAGAAGATTTTGTAATAAATACAGAGTGAAAAATGCAGGAAAAGTATTTGATAAAATGAAGAAGATGATCTCTTCGATCCAACTTGATGATCTTAATGTTGTTCTCTGCTTGATTTATAAAGGTTATGCTCCAGCTTCCCTTGCCTACTTGCATAGAGCCCATGAAGCATCTTTCAGAAACATGCAGAAACATTCCTAAGTGGTTGAGTTGGCATTGCACCATTGGTGAATAAAATATTAGAAATCCCATGCTCATGAGTCACGCTTGAGCTCAATGGTCACGCTCAAGTGTGAAGAGTTCTGATACTCATTAATTGCTTTCATGCTTAAACCACTTTAGCCACGCTCAAGCGTGGCCTTCCTATCCACTTACATTTGCTTCACGCTTAACCCACGCTTACGCGCGCTCGGGCTCACGCTTGAGCACGTCCTTGTCTTGCTCAAGCGTGAGGAAGTTCTTGATCCTCTTTCATCTTCGCTCAAGCTGAATCTGTCACGCTTAAGCGAGCCCCTTTCTTTTCAGCATTTATTTTTCATGCTCAAGCCACGCTTAAGCGGGCTCGGGCTCACGCTCAAGCGACTCATTCCCATGCTTGAGTGTGAGGGGGTCCTGATGCTCTTTACTTCCTTTTACTCTCGCTTAAATATGGAACCTGTTATGTTCAAGCGTCCCTTTTGTCTTGTGCTGGTGTTTCTTGGTTTCTTCAGGCCTTTTGTCACCTTTCTTCAATTATTTTGACAAATCAAGCTTATGCTACACAACATGTTATTTATAACAAAAATCATGATTTATTACTTGCTAATCTAGTTAAATTCTTTCCAAAATGGGTTTAATTGAAGTATTAAATCAATGTGAAATAACACTTATCATTTGGGCCTCATTTGGGCCTCTTCATTAGGCCCCATATATCTTGTACATATTTTCCATTCCTTTGTATTCTAGGTATGTTAGGACTATATTTTAGGAATTAGTTTGGGCTTTGCATAGCCATTAAGTTTGGGCCACTTTTAGGCCTTGTACCTTGTTCCTTTTTGCATTTGGGCTTGTATTGGGCCAAGTAGAGTAGGTTTCAGTATTGGGCCTTAGGAGCTAATCGAAGGCCCATGGTTAGGAAGCTTTGGCCGAAAGTTTCAAGGGACTATATAAGTCCCTCTCCTTTGTAATTAGTTCATAACTTGAATGATTAGAGATTTTAGAGTGAAAAACTCTCCCTTCTCTCTAGAAAAGTAGAAGCTTTAGGCTCCTTTCTAGTGTCTTATCCTTTGGACCTTCTCCCAAAGGTGGTGACATTCATACCTTATCTCTCTACATCCTAGAGAGTGGCGGCAATACCTCTCATTCCTCTCCTCACCATCTCCTCCATTTCTAAACCAATTCTCCTTAGATCTAGGTTCTTTCTCCTTCTAACTTCCACCACAAGCTAGCTTCCACTACAAGACTCTCCTACCTTCTTCCCTAAGCTTCCAAAACCGTGACTATCCTCTTTATTTTCTTCAAGCATTTTGGATCTAAGAAGGTTCAAAAAGAGAAGATCCTTCAACAAAAGCTAGGAATTCAAGAAATTCCTACAACATGTGGTATCATGAGTCTCAACTTTTCTTGAATTCATTTTCTTAGATCTGTTTTGGTGATGTTTTCTTTTTGCAATTCTGGTTCTAGATCTGAATTCCTTGCTTTCTCTACATAAATTTTCATATATCATGCCTAAAAACTCCAAAAAATGCAAAAGTTATGCTTACTTGAGATCTAAGATCTAGACCTTTTGGCTTTGAATTTTCCAAACTTGCTTCACAAAATATGCTACTGCATGGATCCGAATTATAACCTCAAAATTTCATAAAGTTTGGAGAAAAAAATTTTAAAAGTCAAAAAGTTGACCTTAGATGCCTTCTACCTCAAGTAACATGTGTTGCCTTGTGTTTCTTTGACTTTTATTTGCATCTTGTGTCAATTTTTGTGTCATTTGATCATTTGTAACTTCAATTTCAGTTATGAACCTGTTTAGATCTATGTCATGTACTTGCTTAGATTAGGTCTTAGTTGTTTGTTTAAGTGTTTCATAGTTGCCTTAGATTGTGCCTTGAGTTTGGAGCTTGTTGTTGTTGATTCTAGGAATTTTATTTGTTGATCTTTGCTTGAGTCATTTGCTCGATTTTTAGGTACTTTAATCACATTTGTTGAAGTACCTAACAAGCTCCATAGAGTCTTGTTGTTCACCTCACTTTAAGGTGACAAGTTGTGCCAAATTGTTATAGGTTGTTAGATCTCCTTTTAGGTTGAATTTTCTAGTTTGTTTTGGATTTTCCAGCAGCTGTCCACTACTCTTTGCATGCTGTTTGTGTCTTTATTTTGATGTCTTTTGTTGCATAAAACAATGCCTTCCATTGCCTATTTGATTTGGAAGATGATGCTTGCTTTACACTAGCTTTAGTTGCCATTTTGCCTCTTTTTGTGCACTATTAGTACATGTGTTGTTGCTGCATTAGGTGACTGTAAAAAAACAGAGAAAAAGCATATAAAAACAGAGGAAAAAAGTGAAAAAAAAGTTATAAGTGCATTGGCCATTTGTTCAATATTTGTTTAGGCCTTTTCCATACAAAAAGTGTGAAAAAAAGTGTTGAAAAATACTTGAATTAGAAAAAAAAAAATAAAGTCCAGCACCTATATTTTCATTTGTGCAGTACCTAATTGACTTCTTTTAGTGCCTAATTGTACATTTGTTTGAGGCAAAAGCATTAGCAACATATTTCTAAAGTTTGTGAAAGGTTTTGAGCATTCTAGTGTTCTAGGTAGCTTTTTGTGTGCTTACTTTCTTTTGTGCATTTAATTTTAGTTTGTCTTGTTTTCATTCTAAGTTTGTCATAACAATTCCATACTCTTGTGTGCCTTTCTTTATTTACACTTTTGTTGCTTGTCATATTCTAGTTTGTCACTTTATCTTCTCCTTTGGTTTAGCTTCCTAATTTGCTTTTCTTGCTTGTCTTATTGTCTCTAGTTTTGTCATATGAGTATTTTTCTTTCTTGGCATTCTTGAGATTAAGGCTTATGAGTTATTACATATTTGGGTAGCATATTGAAGGGATTGAGATTTGATCACTAGATTTGACCTAAAGCAATCTATAATAATAGAGAGAAGTGGACCTTGAGTGAAACACCTTGTGAGCTTAGAGTGTAAACACAAATTCTTTTCCTTTTCTTATACTTTGTGCTAACCATTACTTTGAGTTTCCAAGTTTCTCTTTTGTAGCTTGTGGGATTATCTTGGTGGACTTGAAGAGTCTTGGAAGACTTGTGTATTGGAAAGCAAAGTTTGTAATAAATTAGGACTTGTTTCTTTTGCATTGTATTTTCTTTTCCCTTGTATTTTGGGACTTTAAATTTGATTCTTTGTGTAGTCCTTGTATTTGGACTTTAGAGACTTTGGACATTGGACTTAAAACTTTCTTTTACTTAGTTGATTAGGAGTAATTGCGCTTAGGACTTAGTTTATATTTTTGCTTTTGATTAGTGTAAGTGCGATTTGATATCCTAGGCCTAGTTTACATTATGCGACTAGTTTACTTTAATTGCTTTCTAGTTGGCATAAGTGCGCTCTTACATGCTAGGTTTAGTTTAAATTTTTTCACCCCGACTAGTCTTGTTTAAAAGTTTTCTTCTATTTTCTTCTTTATGGCCGATTCAAATAAATTGAGTGACACGACTAGTATCTCATCACTAGCATCCTTGCATTATAACATGTCTTCATCTAGTGAGAGAGTTAGAGAGCAAACCCCCCACACATGCGTAAAATTTTAGAGCAACTTAATAACATGGCTACTAGGCTAGATAACATAGAACATGGGGAGGGTAGAGATAGAACCACTAGGCATCATAGACATAGAAATAGACACCATAAGGATAGACAATATGATGACACTAGTGAGGTTGAACATAGGCATCATAGAAGATATACTAGAAACCATGAGGAGGGTAGCTTGAGAGAGGTCAAGCTAGAGGTCCTACCCTTCCATGGAAAAAGTGATGTAAAAGCCTATCTTGATTAGGAGATGAGAGTTGAGCAACTCTTCACCTCCCATGAAACTAAGAATGAGAAAAACGTTAGGATTACCACCCTTAGCTTTCAAAATTATGCATTAGCATGGTGGACCCAAATCCTAAAGGAAAGAAAAAGAGACCATCTCCTACCCATTGATGAATGGGAGGATTTGAAAGCCTTACTTAGGAAGAGATATGTTCCCTCCTACTATAGGGGTAAACTATTGGCCAAGCTCAATAGACTCACCCAAGGGTCCAAGAATGTGGAGGATTACTATAAGGCTTTAGAGATGGCTATGATTAGGGCCAATGTTGAGGAGGATGAAGAAATCCTCATGCATAGGTTTTTACATGGCCTTAATCGTAATATTAGGAAAAGAGTGGAACTTCTACCTCCTGTGGACATTGAGCTCCATCAATGCACAAGAGTAGAAGCTCAACTCATGGATGGAGCTTCCTACTACAATAGAGAATCCAAACCTTTTAGGACTAGGTGGAAGGGTAAAGAAGACTCCATCCCTAAAGAGGGTAGTTTGGGTAAGAAGGGTAAGGAGCATGAAGTGGGCACTTCAACTCCTAAACTCAAAAGTGAGGTTCATAGGGATCATACCCCTACAAGACCATCTAGGAGCAACCCTTCTAGGAACAACAACTCTTCATCCCAACCCAACTCTTCGAGAACAAGTTCAATTAAGTGTTTTAAATGCTTAGGAAGGGGTCACATTGCCTCTCAATGCCCAACCAAAAAACTTATGATTTTAAAACGCATTGATCACTATTCAAGCTATGAGGAAGCATCCTCTTCACACTCAAGTGATAGCTCCAATAGTGATTCCTATGAGAGTAAACATGTTCTAGGAGATGACAGTGAGCTTTTTATGATTAGAAGACTCCTAGGTAGTTATATAAGGGATGATAACACTACACAACGAGAGAACATCTTTTATACAAGATGTTACATTCAAGAAAAACTTTGTTCTCTCATTGTAGATAGTGGTAGTTGTGCTAATGTGGCTAGTCAAAGGCTAGTTCACAAACTTAGTTGTCCTTTAATAGATCACCCAAAACCTTACAAACTTTAATGGCTTAATGAAAAGGATGAAATGTTAGTGAACAAGCAAGTTCTTCTCTCTCTTGCTATAGGCACCTACCATGATCAAATATAGTGTGATTTGGTTCCTATGGAAGCCACTCATGTGCTTTTAGGTCACCCTTGGCAATATGATAAGAAAGTCACCCATGAGGGGTTTACTAACACCCTCACCTTTGTACATAACAATAAAAAGTTTGTCTTACATCCCTTGTCTCCCAAACAAGTTTTGGAAGACCAACTTCAAATGCAGTTGAAGAGGGATAGGGAGGTTAGGCCTTCCACCTCCCCTCCTAAACCTCAAAAAAAAAAATTCACTCAATAAGATAAGGGTAAAAGGATCCTCACCTATGAATATTTTAAGAGGCACTCCTCTTTCTTTTCCTCTAAGAATGATGTGAAGCAAGCCTTCTTCACAAACCTCTCTACATGCTTTACCCTACATCCTCTTCCTCTAGCTCTCTTAGCCCTTCTAGTATATCTAGCTCTTGCACTTCCCTATCCTTAGTGGGCTTGTCTTCTTCTATGCCCAAGGGATTGTAAAATCTTCTTCTAGAGTTTAAGGATGTCTTTCCTAAAGACCTTCCTTAAGGGCTCCCACCTCTTAGGGGTATAGAACACCAAATAGGTCTTATACCTGGGGCTAGCTTGCCCAATAGACCTGCATATAGGTGTAACCCTAAGTAGAGTCTAGAAATAGAGAAACAAATTGAGATCTACTTTCCAAAGGTTGGATTAGGGAGAGTCTTAGTCCATGTGTTATGCTAATTCTTTTAGTGCCTAAGAAAGATGGTTCTTAGAGGTTATGTACTGATTGTAGAGCAATTAATAACACCACTATCAAGTATAGGCATCATATACCTAGACTTGATGATATGTTGGATGAACTTTGTGGCTCTACCATATTTTCTAAGATTGACCTTAAAAGTGGCTATCACCAGATAAGAATCAAGGAAGGTGATGAGTGGAAAGCTTCTTTTAAGACCAAGCTTGGTTTATATGAGTGGTTGGTTATGCCTTTTGGTTTGACCAATACACCTCTCTACATGATGTGAAGTAAGCCTTGCTTCTTCACAAACCTCTCTACATGCTTTACTCTACACCTTCTTCATCTAGCTCTCCTAGCCCTTCTAGTAGCCTTAACCCTTGTACTTCCCTATCCTTAATAGGCTCTCCTTCTCCTAGGCCCAATGGATTGCAAAATCTTCTTTTAGAATTTGAGGATGTCTTTCCTAAAGATCTTCCTTAAGGGCTCCCACTTCTTAGGGGTATAGAACACCAAATAAATCTTATCCCCGGGGCTAGCTTGCCTAATAAACCTGCATATAGGTGTAACCCCAAGGAGAGTCTAGAAATAGAGAAACAAATTGGAGATCTACTTTCCAAAGGTTGGATTAGGGAGAGTCTTAGTCCATGTGCTGTGCCAATTCTTTTAGTTCCAAAAAAAGATAGTTCTTGGAGGTTATGCACTGATTGTAGAGTAATCAATAACATCACCATCAAGTATAGGCACCTTATACCTAGACTTGATGATATGTTGGATGAACTTTGTGGCTCTACCATATTCTCCAAAATTGACTTAGTGAACATTTATTTTGGCCCCATATGAAGCATGACGTGCAAAGACTTTGCTTTAGGTGCTTTGCATGTAAAAAGGCCAAATCTAGGGTGTCTCCACATGGCCTTTACACTCCCTTGCCTATTCCAACTTCCCCTTGGGTAGATATTAGTATGGACTTTGTCCTTGGGTTACCTAGGACCCAAAGGGGAATGGATTCTATCTTTGTGGTAGTTGATAGATTTAGTAAGATGGATCACTTCATCCCTTGCCATAAGGTTGATGATGTAAGCCATATTGCTAAACTATTCTTTAAAAAGATAGTTTGCTTACATGGGATCCCTAGAACTATAGTTAGTGATAGGGATACCAAGTTCCTTAGCCATTTCTGGAGGACCCTTTGGGCCGGGCTAGGAACTAAACTTCTCTTTTCTACCACTTGCCATCCACAAACAGATGGCCAAACTAATGTTGTTTCAGGACTCTTTCTACTCTTCTGCGAGTCCTTGTTAAAAAGAATGTTAAGTCTTGGGATGAGTGTCTACCACATGTAGAGTTTGCTTATAATAGGGTAGTTCACTCCACCATCAAGTATAGTTCTTTTGAGATTGTGTATGTTTTTAATTCCCTTACTCCTTTAGATCTTTTTCCTCTAGAGGTTTCAGATGACATCCTTCATATGGATGGTGAGGCAAAAACATCTTTTATTCAAAAACTTCATGAGGAGGTTAAACACCATATACAAAAGAAAAATGATCACTATGCTAAATGTGTGACTAAAAAGAAAAAAGAGGTTATCTTAGATGTTGGGGATTGGGTTTGGCTTCACTTAAGGAAGGAACGCTTTCCTAACCTTAGGAAGTCCAAACTTAACCCTAGAGGTGATAGTCCTTTTCAGGTGATTAGGAGAATTAATAATAATGCTTATGTACTTGACCTCCCTGGTGAGTATGGGGTCAGTGCTACATTTAATATCTCTGATCTTACCCCTTGTTTTGTAGATGAGCTGGATGAGGTTGCCTCGGATTTGAGGACAAATCCTTTTCAAGAAGGCGAGCATGACATGGCCATCACCGAGGAAGAAGCCATGGACCCTACTCAGTCTTTGGAGGTTGCTTTGGATGCTTTCAAGGGCCCTATGACTAGGTCAAGGGCCAAGAGAGCCAAGGAAGGTCTCCAAAAAATTTAGCTTTTTCAATACATTCTTTGAGTGGGCCCAAGCCCAAGGAGGAGCTATTGAAGACCCTTACCCTTTTCTCTTGCACTATAAAAGGGTAATGGGCTTGTGTGGATTTTTGGGCCTCCTTTAGGCCTCTTTATTGGGCCTCATATATCTTGTACATATGTTCCATTCCTTGGTATTCTAGGTATATTAGGACTATATTTTAGGAATTAGTTTGGGCTTTGCATAGCCATTAAGTTTGGGCCACTTTTGGGCCTTGTACCTTGTTCCTTTTTACATTTGGGCTTTTATTGGGCCAAGTAGAGTAGGTTTTAGTATTGGGCCTTAGGAGCTAATCCAAGGCCCATGGTTAGAAAGCTTTGGCTGAAAGTTTCAAGGGACTATATAAGTCCCTTTCCTTTGTAATTAGTTCATAACTTGAATGATTAGAGATTTTAGAGTGAAAAACTCTCCCTTCTCTCTAGAAAAGTAGAAGCTTTAGGCTCCTTTCTAGTGTCTTATCATTTGGACCTTCTCCCAAAGGTGGTGACATTCATACCTTATCTCTCTACATCCCATTCCTCTCCTCACCATCTCCTTCATTTCTAAACCAATTCTCCTTAGATCTAGGTTCTTTCTCCTTCTAACTTCCACCACAAGCTAGCTTCCACTACAAGACTCTCCTACCTTTTTCCCTAAGCTTCCAAAACCATGACTATCTTCTTCATTTTCTTCATGCATTTTGGATCTAAGAAGGTTCAAGAAGAGAAGATCATTCAACAAAAGATAGGAATTCAAGAAATTCCTACAACAATTTGTCACCTGGAAAGATGAAGGACCCCGAGAAGGACTCCTGAGGAGAGACAGGGAGCGCCCCGACCAAGTGGAGCTCCAGACCCAAAACTAATCATGGGCCCCCATTCCTGATCCTTGAGACTTGTAGAAGACAGAGGCAGAGCACGACAAGTCATACATACCATCTCAGGAGGTTTCCCAGGAGTCCGCGCCTGCCGATCAGGCCAGGTAAATTTGTTGCAGGAACACTTAGACTCAGTGAACATCACATTCGATAGGGCGGACCTTCCCGAAGGAGGGCCGAATAGGGATGAGCCAATGGTGGTCACCATGGGGTTGAAGATTTTGGGATGGAATGACTGCTTATAGACCAGGGGAGTTTAGCGGATATCCTGTATTAGAAGGCATACCAAAAAATAGGCCTCCTGACCCGCTGTTTGAAAAGGTATGACGGAGCTCTTCTTAGTTTTTCTGGTGATTCTGTGCAGGTATTAGGATACATAGATTTGAGGACCAATTTTGGAGTCAGAAAGGACAGCCGTGCGATCATGGTCAAGTTCCTAGTGGTGGACTTCCCTAGTTCCTACAATGCATTGTTGGGGCGACCCTCGCTTAACGCCTTAGGTGCGGTTCTCCACCATGCACCTGACCATGAAATTCCCACTCTAAGATGGCAAAGTAGAGGTCGTCAGGGTAGATCCAGAGGTAGCATAAGAGTGTTACTGTGAGAGCCTCTGCCCCAAGTCAACATTCATAATCGAAGAGGATGTGGAGACCAGCTTCGATCATCACAATGACCAGAAGTATGAGAGGCCTCAACCGATGAAGTCACTCAAACTTATCCAAGTGGTATCCTCTCCTGGCTAGTTCATGCGGGTTAGTGTTATCCTTGACCCAGACTTGGAAGAAGCTCTGGTTAGCTTATTGAAGGCAAACACGAACCTATTTGCTTGGAGCCCTTCCAACATGCCTGGAATTGACCTAGCTATAATCTGTCACTCCTTCAACATCGAGTTAGATGCCAAACCTGTGTCCCAAAAAACTCGAAAGATGGGCCTAATAGGAAACATGCAGTTAAGGAAGAAACAAATAAGCTGGTGTCCGCCAATTTCATCATGGAGGTCAAAGACCCGACCTGGCTGTCAAATGTGGTCATGGTCAAGAAGTCAAGCTGAAGATGACGGATGTGCGTGGACTTCACTGACCTAAGTAAGGTATGTCCCAAAGACCCCTATCATTTGCCTAGTATTGACCATTTGGTGGATGGAATGTTAGGATACAAGATTCTGAGCTTTATGGATGGCTTCTCAAGGTACAACCAGATCCGAATGGACCCTAAGGACGAAGAAAAGACAATATTTATCATAGGCGGGGCAAATTATTGCTATCGGGTGATGCCTTTCAGTCTAAAAAATACAAGGGTAATCTATCAGAGATTGCTGGACAAAATCTTTGCTAAGTAAATCGGGTGAAATATAGAGGTATATGTTGATGACATGGTGGTAAAGACTAAGCAGGCGGACTTGCACATACAAGACTTGGAAGAAACTTTTGCTGAGCTACGCAAGCACAACATGCGTTTGAACCTTAAAAAATGTTCATTCGGCGTTCAAGGGGGTAAGTTCCTGGGGTATATACTCACCCACAGGGGTATTGAAGCTAATCCAGATCTATGTCAGGCTATACTAGAGATGCGCAGTCCCTAGAACATCAAGGAAATCCAATGCCTCACCGGTCAGATTGCAACCCTCTCCCGATTTCTGTTAAAATTTGTAGAGAAATCAATGCTATTTTACAATGTACTATAGAAGACAGACTCATTTGAATGGGCTTCGGAGTACGAAGAAGCATTTCAAGATTTGAAATCCTACCTTGCATCTCCACCAATCTTTGACATGACCCAAGGTGGGATCAGAACTGATCCTTTACCTCTCTACAAGCACCGAGGCAGTTAGCTCAGTACTAGTCCAAGAAGATGGCCCGGTCCAGAGGCCAGTTTATTTTACCAGCAAAACGTTACAAGAAGCGGAAACATGATATCAAAAGGTCAAGAAATTTGCATACAACTTTGTCGTGGCCACCAAACGGCTCCACCCTTATTTCTATAACCACAAAGTGATAGTGAGGATCGATTAACCGCTTAGAAAAATCCTCCAAAAGCCAGAACTTGCAGGAAGAATAGTAGCTTAGGCCGTAGAGCTATCTGAGTATGGTTTTCGATACGAGCCACAAGGTCTTATCAAAGCCCAGGTACTCGCAGACTTCTTGGTGGAATTAGGAGAGGACAAAGAAGATTATGATGTAGAGCACGAACTATAGACACTCTCAGTGGATGAGTCTTCCAACATGAGAGGTAGCGGGGTAGGCATAGTACTGGAGTCTCCGACCGGCTTGGTGGTAGAAGAATCATTGAGGTTTCTATTTAAAGCTAGTAATAATCGGGCTGAATATGAAGCCCTCCTCGCAGGGTTATGAATGACCCTTGATCTAGGCATCCGGTGTATCCAGCCAAAGACTGACTTCCAGCTGGTGGCCCGACAAATCGAGGGGACATACCAGGCTAAAGATTTAACCTTAACAAAGTACTTAACCTGAGTAAATGAGCTAGTCAGAGACCTGAAGCACTTCCGAATTCTCCATGTCCCAAGAGCAACGAACGAGCGTGCCGATATACTCGCCAAACTTACCAGCACGATAAAAATAGGGAATTTGAAGATGATCATCTGAATTATCCTGGAAGATCCCATGATCCAAGAAACCTAACACATCCACCAGGTAAGTAAAGCTCTGACTAAAAATTCCTGGCTCACCTCTATCGTTGATTTTCTTAAGCAGGGAATTCTCCCAGAAGATTACCAACATGCTAAATATAAGTGCAAGCAACGAATTACACCCTGCTAGATGGACAACTCTATAAGAGGGGATTCACAATGCCTCTCCTAAAGTACCTAGATGAAGAACAAGCCAATTATGTCATAAGGGAATTACACTCGGGAATTTACGGCCTCCACGGGGGAGTCCGCCCCCTCGCTGTCTGAGTTCTCTAAACAGGTTACTTCTGGCCAACTCTACGAGATGACTGCTCCAAATTTATGAAGGAGTATGACTCGTGCCAACGCAATGCTAATCGGATTCACAGCCACCCTGAGCCACTACATAGGATCCTATCTCCTTGGCCCTTTAACGTATGGAGGATGGACATCCTTGGTTCTTTCCCCCTGGGGAAAGGGTAAGTTAAACTCGTTCTGGTAGAAATAGACTTCTTCACTAAATGGATCAAGGATGAAGCCCTGGCGACCATCACTACAGCTAAAGTACAAACATTCATCTGGAAACACGTTATTTACTAACACAGACTCCCCCATACTATCATCTCAGATAATGGAAGGTAATTTGTGGACAAAGGCTTTGTTTAATTTTGTGAGAGTTTAGGCATAATACGAAAATTCTCATCCATTGAACACCCACAAACTAATGGCCAGGTGGAAGCGACAAATAAAGTAATCCTCCAGGAGCAAAAGAAACATCTTGGGAAAGCCAAAGGCTGATGGGAAGAAGAGTTACATGGAGCGCTGTGGGCCTATTACACCACCCCACATTCATCGACTCATGAAACCCTTTTTCAGCTCACATACATAGCCGATGCCATGATACCTATTAAGTTGGGAGAACCCACCCTCTGACGCCTTGCCTATAATAAGGATACGAACGATGAAGGAAGACGAGAGGACTTAGATCTTAGTATGGAAGAGTAAGACGTGGTATACGTGAAGATATAAGTGGCCAAGCAAAAGTTAGCCTAGCGGTGACCACATCCTAAGAACTGTAGATAACAATAGAAGACCACGAGAAGAAGGTAAACTCGTTCCCTCCTGGGAAGGCCCATACCGAGTCAGGGAAGCACTAAGGAAGGGTGCATACCGCCTTGAAGAGTTATCAGGAAAAGAACTACCTAGAACACTGAATGCAACTTATTTAAAGCTCTATTTCAGTTAATTATTATGTATAAGGGAACTCTTTTTCCTACCTGAGAGTTTTTTCCCATAGGGTTTTTCTTTTAGGAGGTTTCAACGAGGCCCCCATCTCTTCGAATAAAAATTCTCTATGTTATTCAGTCAAGAAACAAAACATATTAAAAATCGTTCAAGTACTCAAGTCCGAGCACAGAGTCAATCCTTCGGTAGATACATTTAAAACTTGAAAATTGTTCAAGTACTAAAGTCCAAGCGTAAAGTCGATCCCTGGGCAAATACGTTTGAAACTTGAAAATCGTTCAAGTACTAAAGTACGAGTGCGGAGTCGATCCCTCGGCAAATACATTTGAAACTTGAAAATTGTTCAAGTACTAAAGCCTGAGCGTGGAGTCGATCCCTCGACAAATACGTTTGAAACTTGAAAATCATTCTAGTACTAAAGCCCGAGCGTGAAGTCCATCCCTCGGTAAATACGTTTGAAACTTGAAAATCGTTCAAGTACTAAAGTCCAAGCGCAGAGTCGATCCCTTGGCAAATACGATTAAAACTTAAAAATTGTTCAAGTGCTCAAGTCTGAAGTGCCGAGTCGATCCCTCGGCAAATACGTTTGAAACTTGAAAATCGTTTAAGTACCAAAGCCCGAGCGTGGAGTTGATCCCTCGACAAATAGGTACGTTCAAGTACTAAAGTCCGAGCGCGGAGTCGATCCCTCGTCAAATACGATTGAAACTTGAAAATTGTTCAAGTATTGAAGTCTGAAGCGCGGTGTCGATCTGTCGGCAAATACGTTTGAAACTTGAAAATCGTTCAAGTACTAAAATCCAAGCGCGGAGTTGATCCTTTGGCAAATACGTTTGAAACTTGAAAATCGTTCAAGTACCGAAGTCCAAGCACGGAGTCCATCCTTCAGAAAAATGCTTGGAAAATAAACAATCGCTATCCAATCACGGAGTCGGTCCCCTTGGTAAAAGTGTTACGGAATGCAAAATGTTTGAGTAAAAGTCTACAACTATTTACATACTTTAACACCCTAAATTTTAAAATAAAAGATTAATTAAGGAGATAAATATTAAATGATTATAGTTGGGTTATTTAATGTTCCAAAATATTTAGAATAAATAAATTAAGATTTTTGGGAACTGTTTATAATTTATTGGAACCGAATAAGCCGAAAATGAGCCCGGTTAAAATATGGGTGTCAGACCAAGTATCTCTGATTGGGATGATATTGGTCAGGGCTGTTAAGGATATTATTGGGAATCCGAATATGTATTCAGAATAATTTTTGGATAAAGTATTGAGCTCGAACAAAGATCCTGTTTGTCATAAAACGATGAATCTTTAATGAGGGACTAAAAATAATGCTAAATAACCCATTTTTCTCTTCTTGTTCCCGTCAGTTCCTTGGTTTCTCCTAACAAACACCTTGCTTCTTTTTCTTCTCTATTCTTCTCCTTCATTTTCTCTTCTACTTTTCTTCAAAAACCCTAAGCAAAAGGGTGGTGGCCCTATTCTCCTCTCCTATTTCCGTTCTTGAAGGAGCTTGGAAGAGTTTGGAGCTTGAAGTCTCACCCTACTTTGTCCTTATTTTTGTGTAGCTCTTCCCTCTCTTGGAAAACTCTCTCATTCCTTCTTTTGAGGTAAACTCTTGCTATTTCTCAAGAGTATGAACTATGGGTTTTTGGGTTTTGATGTTGGGAAAGTGATTTAATGAGTGTTGTTGGGTTTTAGAGAAACCCTAACCCTATGATTTGGGGGAAATACAAAATATGAGTGGAGAAGCATTTATTGTGTTAGATATTTGTTATTGGTGAGGTGAAATGATGTTATTAATGGTGAATGGCCATTAATGAAGCTTAATAATTAATGATGGTTGTTAGGAACCATCAATGTGGGAACCCATTAATGGGTTTGACATTAAAAGTGCATAATAATAAATGTAGGTGCCTAAACCATGGTGGTTGTGGTAGAATTAATGAAATAAATGAGGTTTGAGAATTTAAAGTGATATAGACACCAAGTAAATGAATATACATTTGAATCTTGGTGGTCTGAATAAAAAATTGATTGTGTGACATATTGTAATATAGGAAATAACCCCATCGACGAGGTAGAATCATCGGACTGCGTTGATTACTACTTCTCTACAGGTAGGAGGGGGTAACTATTCTAATTGCATGATTTCATCCATTGATGATGTGAAAATATGTATATATAATTGTGTTTAATGATTGCTTGGGTGGACAATGTAATGATTTCATGATTTAAGTGCATTTAGAATGATTGATGTTATGTGGCATGTATTTGGAATGATGAATATGATATTGAACTTGTCTGAGCCAGAGTCAATGATCCGGTGTGGGACCAGCCACAAGAGTCAATAGATGGCTAAGGTTTTATACTGGTGCTGTATGTATCTGGTATGATTATTTGGTATTCTAGTGAGAGGAGACCGATCTTGATGTCCTGAAGATCCTTCACACCGACCTTACGCATTGATGTGGGCGAAAAGGGGTGTCACCTGTGAAGATTATCTGACGCTCAAGTTAGTAAATGTATCAGAATAAGATGAGCATGGAGGATGGTGGATCTACTTTGACTAGAGGACAAAACTTGACTTTCCTCGAGCCACGTAAATTGAAATTGGACTAACCACCTTGTTCTGTCGGAGTATGAAAAATATATATAATATGCATGTGGGAGACATGTGTGGCTTAAGAGGTAAAGAATGCATCTTTCGGGGGAATGTCCTCGATACCAGTAATGGGAATGAGTGCTATTACCTAAGCCACTTACAATTATCCCTTACGTCTCTGATTTGGAGAACGGATTCCATCCAATATGCGAGGTGTTAACACGGACATACCGGTATAGGGAGATCGCCTATACGGTCTTATCAGTCTGAAGTTTTACTTGCTGAGTCAGTATTGCACACAGAACGGATGAAGTGATATCCGTACTTTAGTACCGGTATCGAGATCAGATCAGATATTATATTGAATATGTTGATGAAATATGTCATGATGGTTTGAGACCATGTTTTGAATGGAAATCAATTATGTGAAGTATCCCAATTATGTATATGTGAATTGATAAATGTGATTGCTACTAATTGCCGACGTGTGTGAGTTCCAACGAGAATTGGTAAAAATTGAGAATATTGAAATCCACTAAGTAGTAGTCATGAATGGACGATTGATTGAGTGGCATTTAGGATGCACAGTGTGAGAGTGCATTGATTGGCATTGCATCCATGGCATATCATCCACTGCTTATATGGAATGTTAGGGGTTCTAATAGGCAGGCCCAGTGGGAGAGCGACCCAGTGCATGAGTATACTGTTATTGCTCCCTAGTGATTCGGGGAATCACGAAGCTTCCCTTAGTTTGGTGACGAGGCAACCTATGTGGCAGGCCCTGTGGGAGGGCGGCTATGTGATGAGTATTTTACCTCGGTGTCTGACGGGGCACGACTCCCTTGATGTGTGTTCGGGGGAGGCCCGTAGTACTTTGGCAAGTAAGGCCATAATGATGATCCTCAAGTCACGGGGTGACTAGTGCTACAGATGGGCAAAAGCGGTTTGGTACCAGTAAAAGTATGATGTTGTAAGCATGCACGAATTAAGATATATGTGTACATATTTTACAACTACAGTAGGGGCATAGTAGCACACCTATGCTTGTCCCACATTTGATATGTTGTTGTGTCCCACAGTCGGATCCGCATTTGAAAATGATTCCTATATGCATATGCATTAGCTTTAAGAGCATTTGCATATAGCTGGAGATATACCTAGTTAATAGCCTGTGGTGGCGATGGATGATTGTTAAATAGAGGGAAAGTAAGCTGAGGTACTAACATTAAAAGTGTGATGATTATTGAGAATGTTAAGGATATATTATGTATGATATTGCGTTGTGAATATACTAAATTGGACATGTATTGTGTTGAGATGGAATAATGTATCATGTGTGTGAAGCTTGTGATGGTTTCTTGAAAAATGAATATAATGCACACATGTATAAATATCATCATAATGTATGACTTTGGTATATTTGGATTATGTTACTCACCTCCTAGTTGCCATTTTTAAGCTTGATATAGGTGATGAAAAATCCTACTCTTTTAGAGGTCGAGGATTGATGAAGGTAAATGCAGAAGGAATGTGGGTGAGCCTTGGCCGGCATATATGTATTTATTTTGTATCGCACAGAGTGTGTATATGCTTATTTTGTAACTACTTTGATCATGGAAATGATATTATTATTATTAAATTATATTTCTATTGCTTAATAAATCGATGAGGCATCTTTCATCCTCTTTTTGGTATATATTTTAATAACTCTTAAATTTAATTATATCTTCCGCTTTTCCCTTGTGACGGCCTCGAGTCCGGTCGTCCAATGAGCACTCTGATACCTTCTCATATATCTTCATATATGAGATAGGTTATTAAATGATCTAGGGTAATTACTTGGCATTATATATATATATATATATTAAATTTCTTCTGCTTATAATTAATTTAAATCGTGAAAAATTTACCCCTATTTTTGGGCCGGGGTGGTGACAACAAAATGGAAATTAATTAAGCCAGTCACAGGAAGTACAAAGAAGAAACAAAACAAGAAATACATTCAAGCTTCAGTAACCGAAGGAACTACGGCCAAGGCGTCTACAGCAGGAGCCTTAGTGGCTGAAGCATCAGAAGCAGGAGTATCTGTAACTAGAGTATCATCCCGAGGAGCTTCGGTACCCGTCTGAGCCTTCAGCCTGACCCCGACAGCAGCTTCGATAGCAGTCTCCTCTTCTCCTTCAGAATCCAAAATGTCCACGATTTTGCCATCCACGATAATCTAGAAAGGATGGACACCTTCCAGATTGAGCTCCAAGGAGGGATTCAATACCTGGATCTGCTGCTGACAAAGGTTGAATGTGGCCATGTACTTCTTCGACAGCTTCTCTTCCATAAAGAGCCGGCAAGACTCCTTCTCTTCCCTCTCCTTCTCCAGTGCCCACTCCACCTCTATCAGCTTATCCTTCGCCTCCCACTTACCCACGCAAACCAGGCTATAGGCTTCCTCGACAAAGCCTAGCTGCCTACTGAGATTGATACACTGCTCCGTGGCAGTACTCAGCTTTGCCTCAGCAAGCTCTTGCTCCTTCCAGGCTCCCGACAGTTCAGCCTTATCCTGTTTCAGTTCGTTGGCCATTCCCCCAATCTTTTTCAGGGCGTTGCCAAGCTGCATTGCAATAAAGTCACAAGACTACTACAACTGGTCTTTTTCCTGCAGAAGGGTGGTTCTCTCTGCCTTCAGGGTGGCTAGCTCCTTCTCCTGCTCTGCAAACCTCTTCTCTAAGATCCGAGTCATCGAGGTAGCTCGGAGGTTGAACATCTCTATCGTCCAGTACATCGACGTCGTGTCTGAATCTTCAAACTTCCTCTCATCCTTCTTGAAGACCACTGTCTGATCCATAAAGCTCGAAACAAGGAAATGAACATCCCATAGAGAATGAGTAGGGTTATGGGTGCCGCACAATGTCCAATTGGCAAAGCTCTCCCACCACCTATTCTTAATGTTCATCTCACTCGGGAGGTATGTGGCAATCCGATTGGCTAAAACCTCCCCATCAGAGTTAGCCTCCACCAACCTTCAGCTCACCCTGAGACGCCCCAAAAATAGGGGTAAATTTTTCGCGATTTAAAACAATTAAAGGATGGAAGAGATCGCGTGATGAAAACTTTGGCAAGTAATCCCCGGACCTAATTTAATAACCTATCTCATATGTGAAGATATGAGAAGGTGAACAATTAAGTCAAGAGTGAACCTTGGATGATTTATCTCATGATCATCAACAAGGAGTAGCGGAAGTATGCAATTACATTAAGGAATTGAAGGAAAGTGGTAGAAGGTCAAAGGATGGTCTATTGATTTGATAAAATGCATTAATTATGCGTATGGGGTGTTGTGCAATCATATTATAGTCAAACAATACCAATGATATCCCAAGATAGAGGAAAAATATGAAAAACAGGGTCATGAATCGATTCAAACACCCTATGAATCGATTCAAATAATTCTGGAATGCAAAACAGTGAAAATAGGACCCCTTGAATCGATTCAAGCTCGTATGAATCGATTCAGACACTTCTGGAACTCAAAATTACGCAAACAGAGGTCCTTGAATCGATTTAGGATCGTATGAATCGATTCAGGCCTTCCTGGAACCAAAAACAGTGAAAACAGCAGCTCTCGAATCGATTCAGGGATCCTCGAATCGATTCGAGACAGCACAGTTGCTGTTTTTATGCAGAAAAAGCATTATTTTTGGACTTCTAACCCCTCTAACTTTTTCATATCAACTCCAAACGCTACCAAATTTTAACACCAACTAAAATACACTATTTGTGATGTGTGGCCACCGGCCTCACTCAAAAATTCTCAAAAATGAGAAAGTTATGCAAATAAATGCGTCTTGTCCATTCCTGAGCCTTTTTGAGTAACATAGGGGTCTATTTTCAATGGAATTGACCCGTTCCAGTTTCTACAAGTCACAAATCATGTATTTAAGCTATTGAAACCATCACACACTATCCAAGACTCATAAAACTCATTTTGACCCTACTAGTTTCTTACTTATGCATAACAATCATGAAATATCATCAATTATACAGCACATAAAGTCATTATCCTCCATAAACAGCTCCAAAGCGAAACCTACAACACAGGAGCTAAAAAGATATACCACAAGGAGAGTGAGTATACTTTCTCAATGATGAAAATCCAATAAATAAAACAATATATGCATGAATGCAATACAACTATCTCCTCCTCAAGAGGAGTTTATTTTATATCAACATTCAATCAGCAATTCTTTTTCAAACATAATTATTCCTTAATTCTCTTAGAATCATATCAATCAAACTCACCATCACACCTTAGTAATTAAAAGGGAATATCCATACATATCACATCATCAAAGTATCACACTATATCATGCTTCAAGACTGATGCACATGCTAATATCATTAAAATGCATATGCACGGATCCGATTTCATTTCCTCGGGTGATCGCAACCACCATAATCATATACTCATTCTCAATGGTTTCCCGCCTCGCAAGGGGTATTCCCTCTAGCAGCCTCGCAAGGTGCTTCTCGTGATCACAACCATGTTCAATATCTCATAAGGTTTCCCACCTCGCAAGGGGTACTCCCGCCTCATGATCGCAACCATGGGCATTCAATCACATTGGTCCCGCAGGGCCTTTCATTTCAATACCAGGTGATCGCAACCACCGGTCTAACAATCATAGGAACTCGCAAGCCCTTTTTCATTTCCATTATCAAGTGATCGCAACCACTTATCAACATCATCATGATATGCATGTCATGCCATGTATACAACAATGCTCATACATGCCTCAAACTCATTTAGCTTATCTTACCCTTTCATCTAGGGTACATTCATTCTCAACCACACAATTTTCCACCAAATCATACACAAGAATCAATCTTCATATGAACTCAATCATGTATCACACATAATAAGCCATCCATAGCCTCACTTAGGCTTCATCATATAAACACTAAATTCACATCATCATACCCAATTCACTTCATATACACATAATATCACCTTTATCCAAGCAAACATGTCATACTACATTAATACATACATTATCATCATAATTCTCATGCATTTAGAAAATACACCCCTCTCCTACCTCAAGAGAAGTAGACCTCTGGGGTTGATGTTCCTGCTTCACTAATATTGCCAAGCCCTACACCAATCAATTATAGGGCCACATCAAATATTCTTTCAAACACCAATTCAATATACATATACATAGGTATACACATGATTCTTATCATGTGGGAACTATTTATCAATTTCATTCATTTGCCTAATCGGGAATTCCTTCTCTTAAATCACAATCCATTATTACCAAGAGCTACAACCTAATTGTTAGGTTATCCCATCTATTAAGCTTCCACCAACACCTTGGTGAGTTTCCCAGCTATTATGACTTCAAGTCAACATCATCATCATTAAATGTCTCTACCTCATCATTTATCATATTTTCTTCATCAATAAGTGTTAATCCCACTTATATTACTCATTTCCCCCAATTTTCATAAGTTAGGGTTTTGTAAAAACCCACCTATATCATAATTGCACTTCCTCACTCACCATCTTTTAACCCCATCTTCATATACTTCATTTATTACTTATAAACATCCATATTCATTTCACCCACACCCTAGGGTTCATGCATTTGATGCTTTCCTCTCACCACCCACAAAACATTTTATGCACTTCCAACCCACAACTACAAATTCCCTAAATTCCATGCATAAAAGAATGACAAAGAGCTTACCTTGCTCCAAAACAAAAATGGTAGTTGAGAGGGAGGATGAGGATGATAAAAATGAAGAGAAAGGAGGGAGTAGTTTCAAGCATTCATGGTCTCCTCCTTGTTCACTAAAGAAAATGAAAATTTTGAGAGGAAGGTACCACTTAATCTAGATTTTTCTTTTAGGGAAGAAGAAGATGAGTAATGAAAAAGAAGAAGAAGAGGAAGAAGAAAGGAAATGTGTCTACGTGAGAGAAGGAGAAGTCACAGGAATGAGAGTGAAAAATGGTAAGATTATGTTTTAATCTTTTCCTTCTCACTTAAATTCCTTCGTTTTTAAATAAACAGGCTCTCAGTTCGGGCTCAATACATACTCTAAAAATTATTCCGAATACATATTCAGATTCCCAATAATATTATCTACATCCCTGACCAACGGCATCTCAATCGGAGATACTTGGTCCGACACCCATATTTATCCGGGTCAGTTTTTGACTTATTCAGTCTCCATAATTCACTTATGATTTCTAAGAGTCTTGATTAAATCATTTCAAGAATTTTGGGATATTAATTATCCCATATTTAATTATTCAACATTTATTTTCCTAATTTAACTTCCTACTTTAAAAATTCGGGGTGTTACACACCCGGCTCTGAAGCTCAGGGAATCCAACCTCCCTCTCAGGACTGTTGGAGATCACGATGCGTGAAATCCCAGCCTGACCCTCAGAGTGCTAAGAAGACTCGGGAACACCTGCTCTGAGGACTCTAACCTCATCGTGCTTGCCTGAGCAAACTCCTCAGAGCGCTGCCTTATAGAAGATCGCCCGGCCTCTCTCTCCAGCTATGAGGTGGTGGGGACTAGAAAAATAGGAACGGCGATAGTAATGACTTGAGGAGAACCTAAAGGAGCGGTTAGGGGAATAGTCGAGCTTTCCCCTCTTTGGGCCGCCCCTTTCTTTCCTTCCGCTTGGGCGCCTTTCTCGGGGTAGCGTTTCTTTAGGTCTTTCAGAGATAACTTCACGGGGGCCATGTTAGCTGCACAAACAACATATACTTGGTCAAGGAAAATAAACCACAAAATCAAGAAAAATAAAAACACACACATCAATAACAGAAACTACTCTCACCTATCCAAGCATCAAGAGAACTCGGTGAGGGGACAAGGCGATCAATGCGAGCTAAAGAAAATCCCCAAGTCGTCAGATAGAAATTTTGCATCCGTCCTTTTGGATAGAGATATATCATCTAAGGACACTCAAAATTGGACTGGGGTACGAGTCTAGTAAAGTAGAAAGCGGGGTTGAGTGTGGGGGTAGTGCAAAAAGTCATTTTCAGGTGGATTCAGCCCAACATGGATTTTGAAGAAACCCATTTTAAAGTTCTTGTAGGATTGGTTAAAGGCTCTAATTAGGTTATGGCGAGCGATGCCATTCAGGGAGACCCACCCCACGGGTGCCCCCGCTTTGGGAATTTTGGCGTTGAAGAAGTAGAAAAATAAAGGTACTGAGCGGGTGCGGCCGAAAAGCTTGCATAATATCTCGAACACCCATATAAACGCCTAGCTGTTCGGATGCAATTGGGTTGGAGCAATGTTCAGAGCACACAAAACCCTGATTTGAAACTCAGAAAAGGAAAAGAAAGGTGAGGTCGAGAGAAAAGGGTCTCATACACAAAAATGAAGTCTAACTCGCTAGGATCCCTACGCTCATGGCAAACACTATCGAAATCAGAGCAACAAACGCACTCTACGTTACGAGCAAGGGTGGAATGGTTGAAGGTTCCCACTTCCCACAGTTGGGCCATGGCTTCCTCACTCTGGAGAGATGAAGAAATAAGTAACACTTCATCTCTCACGCAGTCATAGGTTCCCTCCATCAGCACGTTTGATAATCTTCAAAAGCAAAGAAAGCCTGAAGCAGGGAGAAGCACTAACCTGGTGAGAAGAAATTCTAACAAGAGGAGAAGATAGGGGATAGAGCAGACGCAACAACAGAAGTCACAGAGAAGTGTTAAGTTACTAATCCAGAGAGGTAGAAGAATGAAGAAAGGTTAAAAGTTTTGAAATGGAGAAGGAAAAAGAACTTATAGGGGAAAGACACCTTTTGGTTAAACCCCCCTAATCCAATGGTGGGAATATAAGGGGGCGTGAAAAAGCAACGGACATGATGTATCCATGAGTTGGCACCTCTGAAAGGAGCCACGTAATCCAAGATCCAACGGTTGGGGGTATGAGAACCCTAAATCAAGGAAGGTGACATTTCAAGACAACTTTTGAGTAAAATGACGTGCTCTTAAATGGCTTTGGGATATAGAAACAACGCAATCATGACAAGCGCGTACTCTAACCGCCCTGTGGTTAAAAATGACGGTTATCAACCCCTCACCACATGGCACGGAGATGCTTGCTTAGAACCAAGTCTTACCCTACTCGGAGATGCTTGCTCGGAACCAAGACTTACCTTGCTCGGAGATGCTTGCTCGGAACCAAGTCTTACCTCACTCGGAGATGCTTGCTCGGAACCAAGTCTTACCTCACTCGGAGATTCTTGCTCGGAACCAAGACTTGTCTCACTCAGAAATTTTCACCCAAAATCAAGGCTTTCTACACCCTATACATCGCAATAAACAATAACTTTCTCCTCAATAATCAAAGAAATCCCATAGGAAGAGAAAACTTTGGCTCAAGTTTAAGCTACTTCCTATCCCCCTGAGGTTTGGAGGTGGTCCCCACCACCTCTTGGAATGCCCCCATATCATTAGAGGGTTAGTTAGTGTAAGTCACACCCTAATGGGCCAAGCCCATGTTGTAACCAGGACCTACGATACATTTTGTAAAGGCAAGTGACACATTATTGAGATTTGTTAGACCTAATCCGTAGGGGAATTCTCTAGGGTTTTTGTGGTTATGATCTTTGTGTGAATAGGTTTAATATGTACTCTTACTCCCTATGTGTCATGCCTGTTCAAAGGGGTGAGAAACTCTCTATTTCTCAGTATCCTTGTAATGATAGAGAGTTGATTGAAATAAAGAAAGTTCCACATGCTTCTGTTAGGAGTTTGATGTATGCTCAAGTCTGCACTCGTTCCAATATTGCTTATGCTATTAATGCTTTGGGCAGATACTTGAGTAACCTAAGTTTGGGTCATTGGAAAGTTGTGGAAAAGGTCTTGAGATATTTATAAGGAACCAATGAGTATATGTTGACCTATATAAAGTATGATCAGCTTGAGGTCATTGGTTACTCAAATTCTGATTTTGTTGGTTGCCCTTACGACCATAAGTCTACTTCAGGCTTCATTTTTATAATGACAGGAGGAGCTGTGTCTTGGAAGAGTGTCAAATAGACAATCACGGATACTTCTACCATGGAGGTAGAGTATATCGCTTGCTATGAGGCTACCCACTAAGCTATGTGTCTGAAGAATTTGATGTCTAGCTTTCAGATTGTTGAGAGTATATCTTGGCCACTTGTGATTTATTGTGACAATACTGTTGCTATGTTTCTCTCTCAGAATAATAAGAGCTCTACTCATTTAAAGAATTTCAATATAATATACTTGTTTGTTAGAGAGAAATTACTTGAGTTTTAGACTCGTATCGAGTACATTGCTACCGGGAGCATGTTAGCAGACCTACTAACCAAAGGCTTGACTATTGGAACATTTCAAACTTATGTAACTCATATGGGTTTAGTCAAGTCTTTTAATGTTTTGGATTAATGGGAGTTTTACCTTGTATCTGCTTATTAAGACTATTTGTCTTTTCGAGACACGTTTTTTGTTGACGTCATTTTGTTGACATATATTTATATACTTGAAACTTATGGAAATAAAATTCACATTTCTTTATCTATATTGCGTTATGGTGTATAATCTATATCCCTATCAGATATGATTATATACTATTGTGAGATTATTATTTTTATTTTCTAGATAATAATTAGTAACTTGTTTTGAGAATATAGTTTTTGTGTTCAATAATTTAATAATGCTATCCAAGTAGGAGAATGTTGGAATTTTTAATTCTAATATTTGAATCAATATATTATTATATTAATATTTAGTGGATAAACATTATTAATTTATCTATATCTATATTTTATTATTAATTATAATATATAATAATATGAATAACATTATCTATTCAAATAGATATCGTAATTGGCTTGTTGATAGGATAGATCAGTGATAGGTTAACCTATCCTAGTGCCCATTGAGAGGTTTCTACTCCCATTTGGTTTGCCTATACATATGTTATCCCATTAGATCAATATCACAGAGTGAAACTAGGGCGAACCAAACTGAGAGTAGAAAATGCTCAATTGATTCAGAAAAAAGGTCCTGGATCGTTTCATATTGGGCACGCATTATTGAGTTGTTAAACGCATTTAGTGAATTAATTTTTCATAGTGGTGGAATTATTTATGTTCTTATGATATGTGTTATTTATAACATGATATGAATTTGATAAATAAATTTTGCAATTTATCCCCATCCATGTCATGATTTACCTACAAAGTAAATAATAACATGTAAAGATTCAAATCTATTTTTTGAAATAAACAAAAACAATTATATCCAAAATTGTTTAACTTAGCAAGTTACAAAGTTGCCTTGGAAATTAATAGAAACAAGTATATCAATATTAACTTTAATTTCCTAATTACCTTGTGTGTGGATGTAGATGAACGCAACACACTATTAGCATCACCAGGAGTTGATAACAAGGCTGCCAAAGCTTTCACATCCATCTCTAAGTTATTTTGATTTAACATGGTCCATATAAGTACTTGAAATTTTTGCTCCATTGTTGCCATTTGTTTAGCATTCTTTGTTTCTATCTCTTGAACTTTATCAGTCAACTCTTTGACTTCAATAGCATGCCTTTTCTCAATCTCTACCATTTCATTTTGACTTTTCAATAGAGTTGGGTTATTGTCCTTCCTTAACAATGTACTCTTCCAGGTTTTTCTTTGCTAAACATGGATTGAAAGGCCTCTATTGTAGTCTAGGTAGAATTATCAATCAAGTCTTGAAGTTTTTCCTAGCATTTTCAAAGGTAGAATAAGTAAAAAAAAAAAACCAAAACCAATCTATGTTAGCATATTAAAAATTCAACTTCCAATTCATAATTAGACACCACTTAGTAATTTTTTTCCTATATCAAAATAGTTCAAGAACATCGCCATTAAAATAATGTAGAACTAATGTATTTGCTATTTTCCAATGTATATCCATACTAAGTAAAAACAAAAAAAATCTAGTATTGCAACTTACAATTGCCTTTTATGTTTCTTCATTTAATTCCTTTCCTTTCTTACTCTGTCAAGTTTCAATGAACATCTCCACTTATGTAGGGGGCTCTCTATCATCTTTGCTAGAACACTACATGAATAAAATAATGATTTTAGTAAAGAATACCAAATAATTAACTCATAAATTATGTTAATGAAAATGAAATACCAATCTTTCCCTAATAACAACAAAACTTACAAGGCTAGCTCGATGTCTCTATTTTTGTTGAGATATGTTCTTAGTATTTTGATCACTCATTTCCTATGTTCATAAATAAAGAACTCAATAAATATGAAATTATAAATTTTTAATGTAAAATAAAATATAATTTTAATATCTATTTTACTTGAGTGGTTTCAAGCCTCCAATACTCAATTAATGCCTTAAACCGTGATTCTGGTATATCATTAGGACAATTTTTAGTAACTCGTGTGTGCTAACCTTCTCATTGAAGTAATTCTTCTAAATCGAGAATTTATGTCTCCTCCAAGCATCATTTATAATATTGAGGACAACCTTTTCTCCACTGTTAGGAAGTATGAATTTTGTCTACAAAGAAAAACAACATAATTAGATATTCAAATCATGAAAATATTAAAAAACAAATGATACATGTAACATCCCTAATTTTATATAAATGATTAAATATGAAAAATAAATACTAAATAATTATATGTGAGTAAATTAATATCCCAAGATGTTGAAAATAATTAAATTAAGATTTTTGGGGATTATTCATAATTTATTGGGGCTTTATGAGCTGAAATTATACCCAATTAAAATATGGGTGTCTGACCAAGTATCTCTGATTGAGGTGCTATTGGTCAGAGCTGTTAAGAATATTATTGGGAATCCGAATATATGCTCGAAATAATTTTTTGATAAAGTATTGAGCCTGAATAGAGATCCTGTATGTTATAAAACAATAAAGTTTAAGTGTTAGGCTAAAATGAAACACAAAAACCACATTTCCCCTCTCCACTTCACGTTGCTATTTCTTCTATTTCCCATTCTCTTTTCTCTTCATACTTTTCTATCCACTCTTCATCTTCTTCTTCCTCTCTAAAACCCATAAAAGTGTGGTGTGTGCCTTCACTTCCAATCACTATTTTCGTCCTCCTCATCAAGCAAGAAGGAGAAGCTTGTGTTGGAGACTCTCTCATTTTCGTGCTCCTTTTCTTCCCCATAGGGACCCACTCATTTTCTTTGCTTGAGGTAAGTTCTTCTCCATTTCCAACGGTGTTATGTCCTAGGTTAGGGGTTATTATGATTTTTGAGAGGGTAATGCATATGGGTTATTAATGGGAAACATTTATGATGAGAAACCCTAAGGTAAGGTATTTTAATGTGAGTTTCATAAGGTCCATGAGGGGTATACAAAATTTGCATTTGTGATGATGGGAAATGTTGAACATTAATGTTGGTTGTTAGGTTTTCAATGAAACCCTAACCTAGTAAATTAGGGGAAATATGAAATATAGGTAGATGTGCATTTATTATTGATGGGAGATGTTATTTATGATAGGTAATAACCATTAATGATGGTGAATGGTTGATAATGGTTGTTGGGAACCATTAATGTAGGAACCCATTACTGGGTATGGCATTGAAGATGCATAATAATGAATGAAAACACCTAACCCATGGTGGTTGTGGTGGGTTGAATGAAATAAATGAGGTTAATGATTGAAATGGAATAAAAAACCAAGTAATCAAATATAAGCAGTTAAATCTTGGTAGTTGAATAAAAACTGATTGTGTGGCATATTGTATAATGTAGGAAACAACCCCATCGACGAGGCAGGATCTTTGGACCGTGTTGATTTCTACTTCTCTTGAGGTAGGAGAAGGTAACATCTATAAATACATGATTTCATCCATTATTGGTGTGTATGTATGATTGTGTGATCATAATTTAGCTTGGATGAATATTCTTGATGTTCATGTGAATTTGAATGCATTTGGAATGGATGGTGTTATGTGGCATGTGTTGTTGGGATGATAATTATGATATTGAATTTGACTCATGATAATGAGTCTTGTTATGAATGGCTTTGAGACCATGAATGAATTGATTTCAATGATGTTGAGCATCTCATGATATGTGATTTGATGAATAATGATTGCCACTGACTATTGATGTGTATGAAATCCAATGACAATTGGTAATGGTTGAGAATGATGAGGATAGTAAAATCCACTAATTGTTGGTGGTGAATTATTGATTGTGGAGTAACATTATAGGATGCATAGTGTGAGAAATACAGTGATTGACATTTGCATCCATGGCATATCATACGTTGTCTATGTGGAATGTTAGGGGTCCAATAGGCGGGTCCAGTAGGAGGGCGACCCAGTGCACGGGTGAAGTTATATATTATTCCCTAGTGATTCTTGGAATCATGAAGCTTCCTATAGTTTGTTGGCGAGGCACCCTATATGGCGGGCCTAGTAGGTGGGCGGCTCTATGGTGAGCAAGTTACCTCGGTGTCCCTATAGGGCACGACACTCTCGATGTGTGTTCGGGAGGGGTCCGTAGCACTTTTGGCAAGTGAGGCCATGTTGTGAATCCGCAAGTCATGAGGTGACTAGTGCTATATATGGGCAATAATGGTTTGGTACCATTAAAAGAATGATAATATGCATGCATGATTTGAGATATAAGTGTACATATTTACTACTGTAGTAGGGGCATAGTAGCACACCTATGCTTAACCCACATTTGATATGATGTTGTTTCCAACAATTAGATCCGCGATTTGATAATGATTCGTTATGCATATGCGTTAGCCATAAGAGCATCTGTATATAGCCGGAGATATGCCAAGTTGGTAGCCCGTGGTGGCGATGGATGATTGATGAGTAAAGAGAAAGAGATTGTGGTACTAACCTTAAAAGTGTATGATGGTATATCATGGAATTACCAATGATTTGATATATATGCTGTGAATGTATCAATTTGGATGTGTGTTATGTTGAAATAGAATGATATGATATGTGAATGGAGCTTATGATGCTTTTTGAGAAATGTGTGTTATTCACATGTATATATGTATCATCATAATGTATGACTTTAATTCATTTGATATATGTTACTCACCTCCTAGTTGCCATTTTTAAAGGTTGATGTAGGTATATTGGATATGCTACACTTTTTGGAGGTTGAGAAATGGTGGAGGTAAATATGGAAGGAAAAACATTCTTTTGTAAAGCACTTGACATGTGTATATGGTTATTTTGTATATGAGTATTGAATGATGTTAGGTATTTGATTTGAGCGTCAGGTCTGAAAATTAGACCTTGGTGTTTTGGAAGGCTAATTTTTGGTTATGACCTTAACAATAGTTGATGTTAATTATAATACAATGTTTTTATGCTATATTGATGAATGAATGATGATATTATGAGATCTAAGATCATTGGCAATGAATATGTGACTTGTGTATGATTAATATTATGGATTGGATACAAAATAAGGAAGTGGATAGGTCATATTTTCATTTAATGGGTAAGACTTCATGTAGAGGTCACCTACAAGTCATAATATATGTATGAAACTTGTGTGCATGGTTGGTTGTGGCCAAAGAGACTTACTTTGCAATTTGGCGTGCTTAGTTTAGCCAAAAGGGGGATGAATTGCCACAAGAGCATATCTTGATCTAGGAAATGAGTTATTGGATGAGACTTGTTGTAGCAATCCATATTTATATATGTGAATATAAGTCCATAGAGGGTTTAGACCAAAATATAGCCAATTGCATTTTGGTATGTCATGTAAAATGCCCAAAATATGCATAAAACTACCTTATAGCTTAGATTTTAATTGGGATGGAATTTAGGCTTAACATTTTTCCACATTATTGATATGAGGGTAGGTAAGTTGTGTAAAAATTTTCATGCAAATTGGAGTTGAATAGTCTAGTGAAAAGGGGTCCCGAAGTTGGTAAAAACATAAGGGCCAAAAAGCTATAGAATGGTACCTACAACAGTAAGATCCATGGCCAGTGGGAATTTCCCACTACCAGTGGATCGTTCTACCTCAAAACATGGAAAAAATGGCCATTTTGGGTGGTGGAAATAGTGGATTCCATGGTCAGTGGAATTGCCACTTTTAGAAATTTCCAACTGTTACTTTTCCCTTGTTGTTTTTGGCATGTTTGGGTATTTTAATGACATTTTTGGCCTTTGACTTCCTCACGAAAGTTGTAGATAATAATGTTGTGGAGGTTTGGAAATTGTCCTCATCTTAATTGAAGTTTTCTATCTCTCATTAGATGTAAAATACCGGACCCACTGTTGTGAAAAACTCAAATTTTAGAGGGGTTTGAACCTGAGTTTTTATGATTTTCAATTTGGGACTAATAGGTGATATTTATGACATGTCCCACTATTTCTAAGACTAAAAATGAACTTTTCTCATATCGCTTCTCATATCTTCATATATAGGAAGTGTGACTAATCAAAGGTCTGGGGTGCGATGTTAAATGATTTTCTTTTAATTCGTGGTGTCTCTTAGGCAAGGTGATGAACTTTAAAATATGAAAAATTTATCCTCATAATTATTATGTCACATCTATTATATTTACTTATATAAGATTGAGGGGCGCCACAATTAGTACAATTGATTGCTCATTGGTTAATTATGTGAGTTAAATGTTATTTAAGGGTGATTTCTCTTATTGAATTGGGTTTGTTTGACATTGAAATATTGTTGTTTATGGTTGAAACATTGTTGTGCCTTACAAGGGCACTAGTTGTTCAATATTGTGATGTTATCACTTTAATGATGCCTTGTTGGAGCTTGAATTACTCACTACTTCATATTGTGAATGATGGTGATAATTGTGTGATTGATATTAAGCCCGGCCAGACATTTCCTTTCCAATATTTACCTTCAAAATATGAATATATTATGATGATACATGTGTTGATAATAATTATTAATGATTGATAAATCTTGAGGAAAGAAACATAAGGTTTCTAAGTATTGTTGTGTTGTGTGTCTAGATTGATCGATGGCAAATAGACCCAACGTTCATGCAACCGCTATGGTTGAAGATTTTAACCGGTTTACCGATATTTTTGATGGTAACAACAACCTGTTGGTCAACCAAATCATGATCTTGACCGATTCCTCAAGCGAAAGCCTTCTGAATTTCATTGGGGTTATAAATTAGAAGACGCTTATATTTGGATCCGTGACTTGGAGCGGATATTTGCTAGCATGGAGTGTTTTGAAGCTCAGAAAGTTGAATATGCGATGTTTATGATCCGTGATGAAGCCGAGTCTTGGTGGATTTTGACTCGTGGATGTATGATTTCTTCTCACACTCCCTTGACTTGGGAGAACTTCAAGGTGGAGTTCCTAAGGAAATACTTTCTTAAAAGTTACGAGAATAAGAAAGAGCTTGAGTTTATGGAACTCAAACAAGGAAGCATGTCAATGGAGGAATATGCCTCAAAATTCCCAGAACTATATGTGTTTTACCCTCCTTTCCAATAGGAAGGTACCGAGGCTTTGAAATATGTTAAGTTTGAGAACAGATTGTGCCAAGAGATTAAGAAGGTGATTTGTCATCAAGAGATTAAGAGCTTTTCTACTATTGTGAACAAGTGTAGAATCTTTGAAGAAAATAATGTGGCTCCCAAGAGTTATTCGAGGCATCACTACAAATTGAAGGGCCAATCTTCTAGCTTTAAGAAGAAAGGAAATTTCAAGAAGAATAAACAATTTGTGCGTGGTTCCTCTTCACTTAGAGGCGAACGCAGTGGTGGAAGACATGGTGCTAATGGTGGCTGAGGTAACAGCCAAGGGCTCTGTTGTTTCTATTGTGGTGGAAACTACTTGGCTCGTGAATATGATCATAAAGAGACAGTGGTGTGCTATAGATACAACCAATCGGGGCACATTCGTCCCGATTGTCCTTGAATGCCACGGATGTGGTCGCACGTAATAATGGAAACCATGGTGGCTATGGTGCTTTTAGAGGCAGTGGTCGTGGAAACGATAATGGCAGCCGCAATGGTGGTCACAATGGTAATGGTAATGGTAACGGTGGTAATGGTCATGGTAATGGTAACGGTCGAGGTAATCATAATGGTGGCCAAAATGGTCATAACAATGATGCTAATTAACAAACTGCTGGAAGAGTATTCGTCATGATGGGTGAAGAAGCTGCACAAACCAGTGATCTAGTTCAAAGTAAGTGTAAAATATATGGTAATTGTGTTAATGTATTATTTGATTCTGATGCAACACACTCTTTTATTTCAGAAGATTATGTGCGGTGATTAAAATTACTGATAAACATGATGAAAGGTTTTATCATGGTGTCTACACTGACTCGTACTTGTTTGCTTGCCCATGAAGGACTTAAAAGTTATTTTGGGAATGGACTGGTTATGTACCAATAAGGTATTGGTGGATTGTTTGAATCAGAGTATTGTTTTTCCTTCATCGGCTACCGAGCGCTTTAATTACAAGGTATGTCTTAACTTCTTGTCATGCTATGCATAGTGGATGGAGAAAATGCCATTCGATCCCTTAATATCCCTGTCGTATCTGAATTTCTGGATGTATTTCCTGATGAGGTACCTGGTTTACCTCCTCCACAGGAGGTGGACTTTTCTATTGACCTTGTTCTGGGTGCGGAACCTGTTTCTCGAGCACTGTATCAGATGTCTCCTATGGAGTTAGCCGAGTTGAAGAGAAAAGTTGAAGAGTTGTTAGAACGAGAGTTTATTCGCCCAAGTGTGTCTCCTTGGGGTGCACATGTATTATTGGTGAAAAAGAAGGATGGAAGTATGAAGTTATATATGGATTATCGACAACTTAACAAGTTGACTATTAAAAACCGATATCCCCTACCTCGCATTGTTGATCTTTTGAATCAATTGAAGGATGCCGTGGTATTCTCTAAAATTGACTTACATTCCAGATATCACCAAATCCAGGTGAAGACCGGCGATATTCCAAAGACTGCTTTTTGCATTCGTTATGGCCACTACGAGTATGTGGTGGTGGCTTTTGGTGTGACAAATTCTCTTGTGATTTTCACGGATTACATGAATCGTATCTTTCATGAGTATCTTGACCGATTCATTGTGGTGTTTATTAATGACATTCTTGTCTATTCCAAGAGTCATGAAGAGCATGAAGAACATCTTCACCTTGTTTTGAGTATTCTCTGTGAGAAAGAGTTGTATGCGAAGCTTTCTAAGTGTGAGTTTTGGTTACCGGAGGTCTAATTTCTTTGATATTTTATCTCTAAAGATAGTGTTACAGTTGATCCATCAAAAATCGAAGCCATGATGGCTTGGGAAAGACCGACGTCTGTGACAGAAATAAGGAGTTTTCTTGGTCTTGTCGATTATTACTAGAGATTTATTGAAGGTTTCTCCCATTTGGCTTTGCCATTGACAAATCTAACCTGTAAGAATTAACCATTTATGTTGAATCTTGATTGTGAAAAGAGTTTCCAAGAGTTGAAAGTTAGACTCACTTCTGCTCCCGTGTTGGCTTTACCTGACTTATTGGATGACTTTATGGTGTATTGTGATGCTTCCAAGCTTGGCCTTGGTTATGTGTTGATGCAAAGTGAACGTGTGATAGCCTATGTGTCAAGACAGTTGCAATCGCATGAGGTTAATTACCTCACACATGATCTTGAATTGGCGGTGGTGGTATTTGCTTTGAAGTTATGGAGACATTATTTGTATAGCTCAAAATTTATAGTCTTTAGTGATCACAAGAGTCTCAAATATTTGTTTGTTTAGAAGGAGCTTAATATGCGCCAACGATAATGGATAAAGTTTCTTAAAGATTATGAGTTTGATTTGAGATACCATCCCGGGAAGGCAAATGTGGTTGCCGATGCTCTGAGTCGGAAGTCATTGTATGTTTCTGCAATGATGGTGAAAAAATGGAGCTAATTGACCAGTTTAGAAACTTGAATGTGGGTGTGGAAATATATACCCCAAAGAAGATATCCCTTGAGATGTTGATAGTTGCAAATGAGTTTCTTGAATATGTAAAAGTGCAACAAGCAAAGGATGAGTATTTGATTGAGATGAAAGAAGCTCAAGTTAATGGGAAGAATTTATTCTTAACGGAAGGTCATGATGGTATATGGCATGTGAAGGCCGAATTTATGTTCCAACTAGTGGTGATTTAAGAAGGTTGGTACTTGAAGAAGCTCATAAGAGTGTGTTGAGCATTCATCCTTGCTTCACTAAAATGTATCAATATTTGAAGAAAAATTTCTGGTGGCCCAGTATGAAATATGGTATGGCAAACTTTGTGGCATCTTGCCTTGTTTGCCAGAAAGCTAAAGTTGAGCATAAAAAACCATCTGGTTATTCAAAACCTTTGGAGATCCCCGTTTGGAAATGGAATAGTATTGCTATGGACTTTATTTCTGGTTTACCCAAAACTCGTGCTGGAAATGATGCTATATGGGTAATTATGGATCGGTTGACGAAGTGTGCTCACTTTCTACCCATGAATATGAAGAGTTCATTAGAGAAATTAGCCCAGTTGTACATAAAGGAGATTGTTAGATTGCATGATGTGCTGTTTAGTATCATATCCGACTATGATCCCTATCTTACTTCTCAATTTTAGGGAAGCTTACATCAGGACTTAGGTTCTAAGTTGAAGCTTAGTTCTGCTTATCATCCTCAAACCGATGGACAATCTAAGAAATCTATTTAAAGCCTTGAAGATTTGTTGAGGGCTGGTGTTCTTGAGTATGGTGGATGTTGGAAGAGATTTCTTCCATTGATCGAGTTTACTTACAATAACAGTTACCACAGTAGTATCTGTATAGCTCCTTATGAGGCACTTTATGGAAGAAAGTGTAGAACGCCTCTATGTTGGTTGGAAACTGGTTAGAGTTTAGCTTTAGGGCCGGAGATTGTTCAGGAGACTACTGAGCATATTAGAAAGATACAAGAGAAAATGAAGATTGCTCAGGACCGGAAGAAGAGTTATTATGATAAGAGACATAAACCACTTGAGTTTCAAATTGATGATCATGTGTTCCTGAGACTCTTGTGTGATAAAGGTATTAGAAGGGCTTTGAAGACCAGAAAATTAAGTCCTAAGTTCATTGGACCTTATAAGATTCTAGAGAAAATCAGTGATGTCACTTACCGGATTGCACTCCCTTCGCACCTTGCAAATCTACACAATGTATTCCACGTATCAAAGTTGAGGAAGTATGTTCATGATCCCTTACAAGTCATCCCTATTGATGATATTGATGTGCGGGATGACTTGTTCATGCCTCCTGCCTCCGTTTGTATTGCTGAGCATTCTGTGAAAAGGTTTTGGAACAAATTGGTACCTTTGGTGAAGGTGGCATGGAAACGTGGTAATGTGGAGACGTTCACAGGGGAACATGAAGATGATATTAGGGAGTGGTATCCGAATACGTTTGAATCTGGTACGTTAAATTTCGAGCATGAAATTTCTTTTAGGTGGGGTGGATTGTAACATCCTTAATTTTATATAAATGATTAAATATGAAGAATAAATACTAAATAATAATATATGAGTAAATTAATATCCTAAAATGTTGAAAATAATTAAATTAAGATTTTTGAGATTATTCATAATTTATTAGGGCTTTATGAGTTGAAATTATACCCAATTAAAATATGGGTATCAGACCAAGTATCTCCGATTGAGGTGCTATTGGCCAGAGCTATTAAGAATATTATTGGGAATCCGAATATATATTCGGAATAATTTTTGGTTAAAGTATTGAGCCTGAACAAAGATCTTGTATGTTATTAAACAATAAAGTTTAAGTGTTAGGCTAAAATGAAACACAAAGACCCCATTTCCCCTCTACACTTCACAATGCTATTTCTTCTATTTCCCATTCTCTTTTCTCTTCATACTTTTCCATCCACTCTTCATCTTCTTCTTCCTCTCTAAAACCCAAAAAAGTGTGGTGTGTGCCTTCACTTCTAATCACCATTTTCGTCTTCCCCATCAAGCAAGAAGGAGAAGCTTGTGTTGGAGACTCTCTTATTTTCGTGCTCCCTTTCTTCCCCATTAGTACCCACTCATTTTCTTTGCTTGAGGTAAGTTCCTTTCCATTTCTGACGGTGTTATGCCCTAGGTTAGGGGTTATTATGATTTTTGAGAGGGTAATGCATATGGGTTATTAATGGGAAACATTTATGATGAGAAACCCTAAGGTAAGGTGTTTTAATGTGAATTTCATAAGGGCCTTGAGGGGTATACGAAATTTTAATTTATAATGATGGGAAATGTTGAACATCGATGTTAGTTGTTGGGTTTTCAATGAAACCCTAACCTAGTAAATTAGGGGAAATATGAAATATAGGTAGATGTGCATTTATTATTGATGGGAGATGTTATTTATGATAGGTAATAACCATTAATGATGATGAATGGTTGATAATGGTTGTTGGGAACCATTAATATAGGAACCCATTATTGGGTATGGCATTGAAGATGCATAATAATGAATGAAAACACCTAACCCATAGTGGTTGTGGTGGGTTGAATGAAATAAATGAGGTTAATGATTGAAATGGCATAAAACACCAAGTAATCAAATATAAGCAGTTGAATCTTGGTAGTTGAATAAAGATTGATTGTGTGGCATATTGTATAATGTAGGAAACAACCCCATTGACGAGGCGGGATCTTTGGACCGTGTTGATTTGTATTTCTCTTGAGGTAGGAGGGGGTAACATCTCTAAATGCATGATTTCATCCATTATTGGTGTGTATGTATGATTGTGTGATCATAATTTAGCTTGGATGAATATTCTTGATGTTCATGTGAATTTGAAAGAATTTAGAATGGATAGTGTTATGTGGCATGCGTTGTTGGGATGATGATTATGATATTGAATTTGACTCATGATAACGAGACTTGTTGTTGAGCATCTCGTGATATGTGATTTGATGAATAATGATTGCCACTAACTATTGATGTGTATGAAATCCAATGACAATTGGTAATGGTTGAGAAAGATGAGGATAGTGAAATCCACTAAGTGTTGATGGTGAATTATTGATTGTGGAGTGGCATTATAGGATGTATATTGTGAGAAATGCATTGATTGGCATTTGCATCCATGGTATATCATACGCTGTCTATGTGGAATGTTAGGGGTTCCAATAGGCAGGCCCAGGGGGAGGGCGACCCAGTGCACGGGTGAAGTTATATATTATTCCCTAGTGATTCTTGGAATCACGAAGCTGCCCATAGTTTGTTGGCGAGGCACCTTATGTGGCGGGCCTAGTAGGTGGGCGGCTCTATGGTGAGCAAGTTACCTCGGTGTCCCTATAGGGCACGACTCTCTCGATGTGTGTTCAGGAAGGGCCCGTAGCACTTTTGGCAAGTGAGGCCATATTGTGAATTCGCAAGTCACAAGGTGACTAGTGCTACATATAGGTGATAGTGGTTTGATACCAGTAAAAGAATAATGATATGCATGCATGATTTGAGATATAAGTGTACATATTTACTACTGTACTAGGGGCATAGTAGCACACCTATGCTTAACCCATATTTGATATGATGTTGTTTCCCACATTTGGATCTGCGATTTGATAATGATTTCTTGTGCATATGCATTAGCCATAAGAGCATCTGCATATAGCTGGAGATATGCCAAGTTGGTAGCCCGTGGTGGCGATGGATGATTGATGAGTAAAGAGAAAGAGATTGTGGTACTAACCTTAAAAGTGTGTGATGTTATATCGTGGAATTACCAATGATTTGATATATATGTATGAATGTATCGATTTGGATGTGTGTTATGTTGAAATGGAATGATATGATATGTGAATAGAGCCTATGATGCTTTTCGAGAAATGTGTGTTGTTCACATGTATATATGTATCATCATAATGTATGACTTTAATTCATTTAGTATATGTTACTCACCTTCTAGTTGTCATTTTTAAAGGTTGATGTAGGTATGTTGGATATCCTATACTTTTTGGAGGTTGAGAAATGGTGGAGGTAAATATGGAAGGAAAGCTTGTGAGCCTTGGCCGGCATTCTTTTGTAAAGCACTTGACATGTGTATATGCCTATTTGTATATGAGTATTGAATGATGTTAGGTATTTGATTTGAGGGTCAGGTGTGAAAATTAGACCTTAGTGTTTTGGAAGGCTATTTTTGGTTATGACCTTAACAAAAGTTGATGTTAATTGTGATAAAATGTTTTTATGCCATATTGATGAATGAATGATGATATTATGAGATCTAAGATCATTGGCAATGAATATATGACTTGTGTATGATTAATATTATGGATTCGATACAAAATAAGGAAGTGGATAGGTCGTATTTTCATTTAATGGGTAAGACTTCATGTAGAGGTCACCTACAAGTCATAATATATGTATGAAACTTGTGTGTATGGTTGGTTGTGGCCAAAGAGACTTATTTTGCAATTTGGCGTGTTTGGTTTAGCCAAAAGTGGGATGAATTACCACAAGAGCGTATCTTGATCTAGGAAATGAGTTATTGGATGAGACTTGTTGGAGCAAGCCACATTTATATATGTGAATATAGGTCTATATAGGGTTTAGACCAAAACTTAGCCAATTGCATTTTCGTATGTCATGTAAAATGTCCAAAATATACATAAAACTACCCTATAGCTTAGATTTCGATTGGGATGGAATTTAGGCTTGAAATGTTGCCACATTATTGATATGAGGGTTGGTAAGTTGTGTATAAATTTTCATGCAAATTGGAGTTGAACAGCCTAGTGAAAAGGGGTCCCGAAGTTGGTAAAAACATAAGGGCCAAAAAGCTACAGAATGGTACCTACAACAGTGAGATCCACGGCTAGTGGGAATTTTCCACTGCCAGTGGATCGTTCTACCTCAAAACGTGGAAAAATGGCCATTTTGGGTGGTGGAAACAGTGGATTCCATGGCCAGTAGAATTGCCACCGTCAAACATTTCCAACTACTGCTTTTTTCCCTTGGTATTTTTGGCCCGTTGTGGTATATTAATGACATTTTTGGCCTCTGACTTTTGCATGAAAGTTGTAGATAATAATGTTACAGAGGTGTGGAAGTTGACCTCATCTTAATTGAAGTTTTCTAGCTCTCATTAGATGTAAAATACTTGACCCACTATTGTGAAAAACTCAAACTTTAGAGGGGTTTGAACCCGACTTTTTATGATTTTCAATTTGGGACTAATACGTTATATTTATGGCATCTTCCACTATTTCTAAGACTAAAACTGAACTTTTCTCATATCGCTTCTTATATCTTCATATATGGGAAGTGTGACTAATCAAAGGTCTGAGGTGCGATGTTAAATGATTTTCTTTTAATTCGTGGTGTCTCTTAGGCAAGGTGATGAACTTTAAAACGTGAAAAATTTATCCTTATAATTATTATGTCACATCTATTATATTTACTTATATAAGACTGAGGGGCGCCATAATATGTAAAGTTAAAAAAATCTAGTACCTTGACATGATACAATATGCCATCTTTGTTTGGTACAATCTTCCAATTAGTGTAAGTAAGGGGACATAAATCTGCACTTCTTGCTATTGTGCCTAAAAAGTTGCTAAATTTAGATGCTATTGGTCCAATGGGAAGTCCTTGATCATCTAACAAAAATTTTTCCTTTTCATCAATTGAACATGCATGAATTTTCAAGTACAAAGCCTTTCCTCTTGATGTTTTTAGTGTTGCCCTTAATTAATAACAATAATAGTAAAGCAAATGAAATTATTTTCACAATATTAGCACAAGAAACTAGCACAAGCTAGTATACATAGATGATACCTTGCATTGTTTCATCATTAATACATTCACCAACATCTTGTTGGTTATTGATATCTTCCTTAATTTCTTGCTCCCTTGTATTTTCATGATATCCATTACACAATGACTCATCCATTTGACTTTGTTAGTTGTTTTGTTTTACCAAAAAATCTTCCATTGGCAATGTTGGACACTTTGGAGTTCCTTTTTGCTTCTTTAGGGGTGCTGGTTCTTCCATTGATGCTTAAGCTTGATTTTTCCTCTTAAGGTTGTTCTTTGGAATAGATCACTTGCTATGATAATCAATTTTCTTGGATAGTTAAGGATGGGCATAGGCGTATATTTTAGAAGTACAACTACTTTTGAGTAGACCATACTTGTGCTAGCCTCAACTTGTTTCCTTTGATCTTGCCTTGAATGTTGTTCTTTAACTAGCATTTTTGTTAGATGCTTTTGGTTAGACATCACTTGAGGTGGACAATACTTGCTTCCTTTGATCTAGTTTTAGTTTCTTTTGAGTAGAAATCAACTCCATTTGATATTTTCTTTGGACTTCTTCCTTCTTTTTGTTTCTAGCATTTTCCACCTTGATCTTATACTTCTTAATCAATTCAGCACTAGACTTGGCTTGATATTCAACATTAAAATTACTTATATCCTATATTTCCCTACAACATTAAGTTAAAATGATCAATGGATAAAGATGAATACACACAAACATGGTATTCAACACTAGAATTACAAATTACAAGTTACTAATTCAACTAAGGGATAAATATAATGCTTACTTGTAAGGATTTTTAAATTAATGAATGATATAGCTACAACACTAGAAACTTTATTAATATCATATAAAAATACCTACATTTTAAAAACACACAATAACATTAACATACAAATATAGTTCTAGTCATATTTCAAATGAAGAAAACCTGTATTAATGGAAGTTAATATCTATAGCACTTTCTAACATTACTTTATTAGTATAATTATTATAATTAAAGTATAAAATGTAACATCCAAATTTTATAAAAATGAATAAATATGTGGAATAAATATTGAATAAATATAAATGGACTAATGAGTGTCCTAAAAATATTAAAATGATTAAATTGAGATTTAGAAGGATTATTTAGGATTTATTGAAACTTTAAGAGTTAAAATTATACCCGATTAGAATATGGGTGTCGGACCAAGTATCTCCGATTGAGATGCTGTTGGTCAGGGCTATTAAGAATATTATTGGGAATCCGAATATGTCTTCGGAATAATTTTTGGATATAGTATTGAGCCCGAATAGAGAGCCTGTATACTATAAAACGGTAAAATTTTAATGAGAGGTAAAAAACTTAAAAACAAAACCCCTCTTTTCTCTCAATTTTTCACGCCACTTCTTCTCCTTCTCCTTGTTCTCTTTCTCTTCAACTCTTCTTCTTCTCTTCTCCTTCTTTTCTTCCATTCTCCAAAAATCCAAATGTGGTGTGCCCTTCCTTCTTCTTCCATTTGGTTGCTTCAAGCTTGAAGGAGATAACAATGGTGGTATAGAGCTCTCCTTCTCTCACCCTATTTTTGTGCTCTCTCTTTCCCTCTCTTGGCAGCCACTCCTTTTCTTAGCTTGAGGTATGTCCCTCACCATTTATGATGAGCCCATGACACTAGTTATGATTTTATTTGTTGGGAGAATATATGGTATGCATAGGGATTATGAGTGGAAGCATTTATAATGGAAACCCTAAGGTGGGGTGTTGTTATTATCGCATTCATGATAGGTTGTTGTGGGTGCATGAAATTAATACTTGGATGGGTTGAAAATTGATGTGCTTTTATGATGGTGATGGGTTCTAGAGAAACCCTAACTTTAATAAATTGGGGAAAATGTGAAATGTGAATGGAATGTATGTTAAATGATGTTAGAGAATGATGTTAAGGATGAGAGATAGCCATTGATGATGATTGATGAATATTGATAATGGTTGTTGGGTTCTTATAGAACCCTAGCCCTAAGAATTTAGGGAAATTGGATATATTATAATTTGGGTGGATGAATTGAATGTCAATAGGTGATATTTAATGATGAGTTGTTAATTATAATAAAGAACAATGGTGAACATAGTAGGTAACCCTTAATGGTGAAATCTATAGATGAGTGTTGTTATGAATGTGGAATGTGAGGGATTGGTATGATAAGATTGTGACTTGATGAGGTTCTAGATCATTTGTGGTGTGCCATTTAAATTTGATAAATTAATTATGGTTATTAAAGGATATGAGAGCTAAGTTGAATATTGAGTGATAATGATGATGTTTGAAGGATTGAGATGATTTGAGATTAGATGAGATGATGATGTTGTTGGGTTTAGATAGTCTTTAAGATCTAGAGAATTTTGGTTTTGGGAAAGGAATTCCCGAAGCCTAACACAATTGCATAAATTGGTGTTTAGCAAGTCTAGGACTTGATCTGGGCTTTATGATAAGCTAGCAAATGTTTAAAATTATAAGGAATGCCTTGAGATGGCTTATTAATTGTATAAAGGCATATGTATGTTGTGTAGATTGTGTTCCGGACTATGTGGTGGAGCTTTCGGAGCGTGCATTCGGAGCATTGGAACCATTTCGGCTCTTCCCTTAAGGTAGGAGAGGAGTTAACATTCAAAGTGCATAAGTAGAACAATAGGGGTTATTGTATGTGTTTAGTACTCATGCTTGCCTTGCCATGTATTTATTGAAGTGATATGAATGGCAAGTTGATGGTTATTGGGAATGATGTGAGAATATGTGGAATTGTTGTGGCAATGTATGAATATACGTATATAAGATGATGATGAGTTTGAATTTAACATGATTAATATGTTTGGAATGAGAATTTTATAAATATGAATGTTTGAACAAGTTGTATATACCTCACATGATGTGTATGATATGTTGGATGTGTTCAAGTTGGCCTAGAGTAAGATTTCATGTGTTAAGTTGTGAAAATTTTTGTTCTGCATAAGTTCTGGTAATCTCGCTCAAGCGAGAGTCCCCTGCACCAATATTATGGCCTCTGGGCCAATTTCGCCCAGGCGAGCGAGTGTTCTGCTCGAGCGAGTTGTGTGTGAGGTCAGTAGGAGGGATACTAGATGAATTCCGCTCAAGCGGGCGTGGCCACGCTCGAGCGAACGAGAGAAGAATCGGTTCTGGAATAATTTCACCCGAGTGAAAGACCGAGTGCAAGGAAGCCTCACCTGAGCGAGTGAGCGTGGAAGGGAAGGACAACCTCTGGTTGGATTTCGCTTAAGCGAGTAGGTGCCTCGCTCAAGCGAGTGTTAATGGGATTCGTTACTGGACAATTCACGCCCGAGTGAGTGGCTAGTTGAAGGAAGCCTCGCTCAAGCGAATGCATGTGGAATTGGTTACTGGATGATTCTCGCTCGATCGAGTGACCGAGTGTGAAGGTGCTTCGCCCGAGCGAGTGAGCGTGGATAAGACACTGGCGTGATTACGCCCGAGCGAGATCAGCTCGCTCAAGCGAGATCGATGTCTGATGCTCAAAAACCGACTCGCTCAGGAAAACTTGGGGGCGCCTAAGCAAACTACCCCCATCTCGCTCAAGCGAAGGTGAATCTCGCTTGAGCGAGATACCCAAAACTGGGGCTTTTGTTTAATTCTTCAATTTTAAAATGTTGAGCCCCATTCCCCTATACTTTGGGACATCTATGGAAATGTATGAGGGGTATTTAATGTTGATATGCTACGGTGGGGAAATGAAATTAATTGGTACATCCGGAATGAATTATTCATAACATTTTCACCACTAAGAATGGGATATAAGAGTATGATAAAGATAATTTGATGAAGAGATTATAAAATATACCCTCGAGTGACCATGAATCCTTGATAGAACGATTGAATGGTGAGGTGGTGGTTATAAACCGATGTATCAAAGATAATATCGGTATCATGTGATAATAAATAATGTAATGATTATTCCTTGTGTGAGAGGACATATCTTATTATTGATGAACTGTAAAAGGTTACTGAATTTTTATAATAAGTGCAATATTGTATGAATGGCTTAGAATTGAAACGATAAGAACTTGTGTCGCCACACTGGATATTAAGCAATGTTGATGAATGAGATAATGTTATAATACCAATATGGTTTAATACAAGTAATGGCTTACCACATGATATGAAATATGTGTATGTGATATGTTAAGATGTAAGTTCAAGAACATGATTGTATTGGGCATATAGTGTAATTGCCATATATGGAATGATGAATATCCCTCAAATAATTCTATGTGTGGATTAATATGATGATGCTTGTTGTGCCTTCTGATTTCCATGAGTGGATTGTTATGAAATGATGTTTGTAGCCATTGAATGCCAACCATATGAATGATATGCCTTGAGGGGCTTGTAAATAATTATATGATTATTGAAAATGCCAGGTTAAATTATATCCCTAATTGAGAGGGTGAGATATCCTTGCGAGGTTGTTGAGCATATGCATTATTGCATCTTGCATTCATGGCATGGCATAGCATTGATATTGTGTGGTTGCGATCACAGTGATGAAAGATCCTACGGGATTCTATGAAGGGAGTACCCCTTGCGAGGCGGGAAACTAACTTGATGATAATATGATATTAAGCCAGTGGTTGCGATCACCTGGTTGTGGAAAGTGAAAGGCCCTGCGGGGACCATTGTATGATGATGAGCCAGTGGTTGCGATCACTTGGTATTTGATATGGTAAAGGGCTTGCGAGCACCTATGATGCCCGTGGTTGCAATCACGAGGTGGGAGTACCCCTTGCGAGGCGGGAAACCTATGAGAATTGTTAAACGTGGTTGCGATCACGAGGAAGCACCTTGCGAGGCTGCTAGAGGGAGTACCCCTTGCGAGGCGGGAAACCCATGTGAATGAATGATATGGTGGTTGCGATCACCCGTTGGTATGAAATCGGATCTGTTGCATATGCATTAAACAGTTAACATGTGCATTAGCCATAAGAGCATGGCATTTGAGATGGGATTACCACGAGTGATGAGAAACCCCTTGCGAGGAGGAATTGAGTGAAGCCTTAATGAATTGATGATGATAATTTGTGAATGCCCTTGTTGATAAGTGGCAAAGTGATTGTGTATATGATTATGTATGTGCTTGTGCTTGTTTATGATATGAATTGTGATTCATGAGGCTTGATGCCTATTATAATAATGAGATGATGAATGAATGATAATTTAATGATTTTATAGCAAAGCACACATGACGTTTGTATGCATATACACATGATCATAATATATGTAACATCCCAGTTTTTAAGTTGATTACCGAGTGAAAATAAACCATTAAGATTTCAGGGTGCAAAGTAGGAAATTAATTGTTAATTATAATCAATTTAACTTAAGAAATGGTGACAAATTAATTAAGCTTAGTGTGAGAGGTAGCTGCTTATGATTGGTGAGTCACGTGAGTGGGACTGCAATTCGCATTTCCCATCCCACTCTCTTTCTTTTCCTCGTGCATGCATATGCTTTTATATGTGCCTTTGGTCACTGAAGTTATGCATCTCCTTCAGACTTCCCTTTCTTCTCTTCTCTTCTCTTCTCTTCTCTTTTCATTCTTCGTCTTCCTCTCCCCTGTTCACTTTTCTGTTCCTGGGAACGCACGACGACACTGCTGAAGACTTGGAGTTCCTTCGGCTGGCAAGGGACGATCATCAGGGTGAAAGACGAACAGCCCCTGTCTCATGGTGCGACTACGACCAAGGAGGCCTGAACGAGTGTGAGCCTGGGCGAGGCAATCAGATCAGCGTCGGGAAATAGAGGAACCCCTCGAACTTCCTTCAGTAGGTAGGGGGCGCTTTGCATTTCAAATGCATAGCTTGTGAATGGGTTCCGAGTGGTTTATTATGCATACATATGTGCTTAAGGGTGTTTGTGATGAAATGTATATTTGATAGATAGCTTGGTGTACTGAGGCATGCGATGATTGAATCCGATGGTAGTTCGCTCATAATTGATATATATATATATATATGTTTACGAGATACACTGTTGGGATGTGGATGCATGTGTGTGTTATGAGATCGTATGTGAATATGGTGTACGCTCCTTAAGCTGTCATACTGAGTCTAGTTAATTATTTACTTGTGAATGCATGAAGTGGAGACATATTGTGTGACTTCTGGGTGCTCTGCTCGGGGGACGATGGGTAGATCCTGATTGCTATTCTATGTTGCCTTGCATGTGAGTGTTGAAAATGAATCTGTGTTGTTATGAAATGACGAGTGAATTGCATACCGAGTGTGGTTATGATAAATGAAAGGAGGAGTAATATTGTATTGGCAATCACACACAAAAGAATGTGCTTAAAAGACCTTGAGTTGGACTCAAGGCAGTGCCGAGTGCACTAGCGTTGGACGCTTAAAGTCTTGAATTGGACTCAAGCAAGCTACCGGGTTGGACTCGGGGCTGCCCGTAACACTGCCGTGGTCGCTTGGAGTGATTGTGTTACACGTGAGGGCAAACGGTTTGGTACCAGTAAAACGACCGAGCCAGCTTAGAGCTGGAGGAAAGGGCTTGGAGCCTATGTTGCAACGTAAAAATTAATCAAGTGGGGGTCGGATCCGACTGTAGTAGATCTGTGTGCACTAAGTAGACATATGTATATATACATATATTCTTATGCTATGATGACATTAATGTGTTGCATGTATATATGTAAGTCAGAAATGATAAGATTTGTATAGTTGAGTATTGAATGAATGAATTCCGATTGCATGGTGCTGTTATGAGTAGAGAGACTGAAGGATAGATAACGTTATGATTGCTTGAAATGTGATGTTGTGTGATGGAGAGCATACGGGCTCCCAGGTCATTAACTGTCATTTTAAATGTAAAAGCTCACCCCTGCTGTGGCAATATTTCCAGTGAACATCCCTCGGAGCTACGAGTAAGGTGGAGCTACTTGCCGAGCGGATTAGCTGTGCACTAAGGAACTATATCTATATTTTTGTAGCTGCTGTGTATAATGTTTTGATTATGCCTTGGCCGGCTCGTGTCTGATGTTAGTCTTTTAAAATAGAACAGAATCCCTTGGGTTGGAATCATGACAATGTGTTTGTAAATATTGATATACACTCTTATATGTATATGGTTATGTTTATGCCGTGCTGCATGTTATACCACTTTGTGCGTGATGCCTGATTAATATATATGTTCATGTTCATCCGAGTGTGTAGGAATGGTAAGACTTAGCATGAAGGGAGTCAAGTTATGATCTAGAGAGCGAATCCGTGATCCTGTTGCCGAGTGAGGGAAGTTTCAGGTGTTCCGAGGGGATGAGGGTATACCGCTCCGAATGGGGATTGATGTAGCAGATTCCCAAACGATAAGCTGTTAAAAATTCAGTGTAGATCGCCTAATCATACCTTCGAATAAGAACTAGCCGAGAGAGTGTTTCCGACTGGAGAGTAATTCTTCCGATCCCGAGTGTAACCCGTATAGGGAACTGATAGAAAGCTATGAAGCTCTTGAAGGGGGGTTTAAGTTAGCGCGAGCGCTTGGGTAGGAAGGGCTATACTTGCCGAGCGAGGGACGAGTGAAATACCGAGTGGTAGACGACTGAGAAGATTGTCCGAGTGATAATACCCCTGGTTTTTCGAGTGGACTTAAAAATGAAATCCGAGTGAATTAGATCTTTACCGAGTGAACGATGGCCTTGATACCGAGCGAGTGTGCGTTGTTTCTTTTGGGCTCGCTCGAGCGCTACTGGGCTTCGCTGGAGGGCTTTTGTTGGCCCTTGTCTTCCCTTGCTTTCCATTTCCCTCCTCCTTCTTGTTGTACCCAGTTTATTTAATTTGGGGCGGATTATATGGACTTGCTAACTCTAAGATTTGGAAAAAATTTCCCTGCTGGTTATTTTTTTTTATTTGAAGTTAGGGTGTTACAATATATATATTATTCGTCATTTTGAATGTATAACTCACTCTCCCATGTGGTCTCCTTTTTAGCCTTGTGATGTAGGTTGCCATAGGATGAGTTCAGATTTTAATCAAAGCTTGGGTGAAGGTAAATAGTGGTAATGGAAGTGCCTTGGCCGGCATCATTTATGAGTTCTTATGTAATGAACAAATTGTTTATGATGATATAGATGATTTAGTGATTTTGGGTATGTATAAGATAATCCTATGAATTTGTGAATGATGACTATAAATGTAGTATGTAAGAGATGATTTAATGTGTGCTAGAAGGATTGAAAATGAATGATGTTCATTGATGCTAGAGATAGTCGGGAGAATATCCCCGGATGTATATGTATATTTATATATGTAATTGTGTCTTAGGCAATGCATGTGTATGTCGTGAGTGAATTAGACGGGCTTTGTTTTATAAGGTCTATGTTGGTTATTTGCATGCTTTGCCGAGCCTTTTCTCATATCGTCATATATGGGACTAGGCGTTTACCCGGTATACACATTCTTCCGCTGTAAACTCTATTATTTTTGTATACCGTTATGGGCAAGTTATTTACCGATCCATTTTTAGTTTATTAAATTGTACGCTTCGGTTTTCTGTGATTTGGGTCTTGATATAATCTATAAGGGTTTTCAAACGTGAAAAATTTACCCGCATTTTTATTAATTATTATCTTGATTACATCGGGATCTGAGTCTGGGAAACCGGGGTGTTACAGCAATGGTATCAGAGCATATTTTGCTCTGAATTAGAGTTATTGGTTATTACCAGAGCATAGTTGCTCTGCATTGAATTGATATTACAAGATGTTTGGAGCACGATAGCTCAAAATTGAAACCTTTTGGTGATCAATGGAATATGGTTGTTTTGTATAGAGTAAGAGTGATAATTATCTAGAGAATGATGATATGTTAAGGTATTGATTGCCCTATATGGATTTATGAATGACTAATTATCTAAGAATTATGAATTAATTATGAGGGCATTATTGCTTATTAGGGATTATTGTGAATCATTAAAGTTGAGTTGTGATTGATGCTCATTGAGGAAATTTTATGAGATTATTATTCAGAAGATATGATTGATGTTTATGGGAGTATGCCCTTTTTCATTGAGGTTATAAGATGCACTTGTGGGGCATGATTGCTCATTAGAAAACCTAATGAATTTATGAGATTGGATATGCATATGTAGATGAATTCTTCAATATGGTTGATATGCTTGTTTGTGTAAGACCGGCCAAGTTCCTTACCCTATTTCCTTCCATTGACGAATATATTGTGATTATGCATTGATGTTATACATTAAATATAAAATCGATTTGATGATCCATGTTGAATGTTAATCATGGAAATGAAATATTGAGTTGATGAATATGAAATACGAGATATAAATTGATGCGATGATGGATTCATGCAATGTGTTGATCATGGATAGGGAGTATTGAGAAAGAAATTGATATGGTGGTAGACCATATATGTTGAGACCTTGATGTGCATATGCACCTTGAATATGAATTGTTGGTTAGGTCTCTTATATACATTATGCCTGTGGCGTCTAGCCAAGGAGTACTTGTTAAACAAAATGGAACTCATATGTTTGAGTTGATTAGATGGATGATATTGAAAGAATTCCCTAGTGTGGGTGTTTTCAAATTTAAATGATTGGTTGTGCCATTTGTGAAGGATGGATTTTATATCCTTTGGCACAAGAACTCTATATGTTGTATGATACAAGTGATTTGTTGTATCCCCCTAGATTGGGAATTTGAATATATGATAAGTGATTAAATGTGAAATTGTGTACGTGTTAGATTGCGGTTATGTCTCGGTTTTTGGTGTTTGCAAAACTGAGTGAATGATTTATTTAATTATAACCCACTAGGTGTGGTAACCCCAGATAAATTGGTGCGATCTTGTATGATCAAACTTTATGGGATAGACCCTATGGCGGTCTAGGCTCTATGTTGTTTGTGAGCCATATCTAATGATGTTGTATGGTATGTGAGAACTCCACAATGGGTACTAGGTAACCCTTAGACCTTCTAAGTTTAGTGATTGATCAAATCTTGTGAATAGCTGAGCCATAACGAAATTAATTGTGAAATACGTTGTTGAAGCTAGAGCTGATATGTGATGGAATACGAATGATGAATGTAACCCCTGATGATTGATGAATAATAATGTTGAATTTGGGGTATGATTGGTATTGGTTATGGTGTACATGATTCTATGGTACGACTTTGGGCTAAATTGTGTACCTTGATGTTGTGATTATGACAATAGCTATGGGTTACGATATGACATAAAGATGACATGTATGGTTGTAAGTCGGTGAATAGAAATTTGATCATGCCATTACACCCTATTTTATTTGAAGGGTGCTATATTGATGGTAGAAAGCACATAGTGATGTTGTACTACGTGAAATATAGGTCTAATTCATGGACTTTGGTTGTGATCTATGAGGAGAATCCCTAATGTGAAAAGCTTATTATACGATTAAGTAGCCTACTTGATAAGAGTTTGATGAATCTTTTAAGGCTCGAATTGATTTATAGCCAACAAATATGTAAGTGAGATAAGAATTTTAGGCTATTTGACCATGGTATTAGATGGATGAAGCCCGAGGATAGGGTATTTACTTTGTGATGATTGAAAATTATGGTTGGTACACTAATTTATTATGATGTTGATTAATATTTGATGATTGATATGGCATGATTTATGCCAAATTAATTGTAGAATGACGATGAAATATGAATATGTTAGTTGTGGACTGGTGAGGATTGTCACCAAGTCTTATGTAGACTGGTATCATTTGAATATGAGTGACCGATGTGAGCAATGGGAGTACAAAGTACTGGTCCCGATATGGCCTTACATGCCATAGGCATTGTGGCAACATGCACTTATGCGCCGACCTTATGTGTTTATGGTAACCACTACGGGATTGAAACGCCTTCCTGTATGTCGGATGCAGCAACACATAGGCCGGGCAGGTGTAGGGATTGTCACTGCTTATGGTGAATGTACTGCGCCTATCTGGTCGTACTGAGTATGAACATCTAAGCTCTATTGGACGAGTCGTAATTGATGACATATGACATACTTGGATGTAGAAACTTAATGTTAAGAATGATGAAGTGATGATGAACATGACTTGATGAACTTTGGTAAGTTCAATGTTATTCTATGGTGTCATTGAACTTTGTTGATGTGTGGCCTGAGGTATGGCCTTGTGATATGTATATCAATGCTGAATTTGGAGGACGAAATTATTTTTAGGTGGGGTGGATTGTAACATCCTGAATTTTATAAAAATTAATAAATATATGGAATAAATATTGAATAAATATAAATGGACTAATGAGTGTCCCAAAAATATTAAAATGATTAAATTGAGATTTATAAGGATTATTTATGATTTATTGGGATTTTAAGAGTTAAAATTATACACGATTAGAATATGGGTGTCGGACCAAGTATCTCCGATTGAGATGCTATTGGTCAGGACTATTAAGAATATTATTGGAAATCCGAATATGTCTTCGGAATAATTTTTGGATATAGTATTAAGCCCGAAGAGAGAGCCTGTATACTATAAAACGGTAAAATTTTAATGAGAGGTAAAAAACTTAAAAACAAAACCCCTCTTTTCTCTCAATTTTTCACGCCACTTTTTCTCCTTCTCCTTGTTCTCTTTCTCTTCAACTCTTCTTCTTCTCTTCTCCTTCTTTTCTTCCATTCTCCAAAAATCCAAATGTGGTGTGCCCTTCCTTCTTCTTCCATTTGGTTGCTTCAAGCTTGAAGGAGATAACAATGGTTGTGGAGCTCTCCTTCTCCCACCCTATTTTCGTGCTCTCTCTCTCCGTCTCTTGGAAGCCACTCCTTTTCTTAGCTTGAGGTATGTCCCTCACCATTTATGATGACCCCATGACATTAGTTATGATTTTATTTGTTGGGAGAATGTATGGTATGCATAGGGATTATGAGTGGAAGCATTTATAATAGAAACCCTAAGGTAGGGTGTTGTTATTATGGCATTAATGATAGGTTGTTGTGGGTGCATGAAATTAATACTTGGATGGGTGGAAAATTGATGTGCTTTTATGTTGGTGATGGGTTCTAGTGAAACCCTAACTTTAATAAATTGGGGAAAATATGAAATGTGAATAGAATGTATGTTAAATGATGTTAGAGAATGATGTTAAGAATGAGAGATAGCCATTGATGATGATTGATGAATATTGATAATGGTTGTTGGGTTCTCATTGAACCCTAGCCCCAAGAATTTAGGGAAATTGGATATATTATAATTTGGGTGGATGAATTGAATGTCAATAGGTGATATTTAATGATGAATTGTTAATTATAATGAAGAACAATGGTGAACATAGTAGGTAACCCTTAATGGTGAAATCTATAGATGAGTGTTGTTATGAATATGGAATGTGAGGGATTGGTATGATAAGATTGTGACTTGATGAGGTTCTAGATCATTTGTGGTGTGCCATTTAAATTTGATAAATAATTATGGTTATTGAAGGATAGGAGAGCTAAGTTGAATATTGAGTGATAATGATGATGTTTGAAGGATTGAGATGATTTGAGATCGGATGAGATGAATATGTTGTTGGGTTTAGTTAGTCTTTAAGATCTAGAGAATCTTGGTTTTGGGAAAGGAATTCCCGAAGCCTAATACAATTGCATAAATTGGTGTTTAGCAAGTCTAGGACTTGATATTGGGCATTATTATAAGCTAGCAAATGTTTAAAATTATAAGGAATGCCTTGAGATGGCTTATTAATTGTATGAAGGCATATGTATGTTGTGTAGATTATGTTCTGGACTATGTGGTGGAGCTTTCGGAGCGTGCATTCGGAGCATTAGAACCGTTTCGGCTCTTCCCTTAAGGTAGGAGAGGACTTAACATTCAAAGTGCATGAGTAGAACAATAGTGATTATTGTATGTGTTTAGTACTCATGCTTGCCTTGCCATGTATTTATTGAAGTGATATGAATGGCAAGTTGACGGTTATTGGGAATGATGTGAGAATATGTGGAATCGTTGTGGCAATGTATGAATATATGTATATAAGATGATGATGAGTTTGAATTTAACATGATTAATATGTTTGGAATGAGAATTTTATAAGTATGAATGTTTAAACAAGTTGTATGTGCCTCACATGATGTGTATGATATGTTGGATGTGTTCAAGTTGGCCTAGAGTAAGACTTCATGTGTTAAGTTGTGAAAATTTTCGTTCTGCATAAGTTCTGGTAATCTCGCTCAAGCAAGATGGATTCTCGCTCAAGCGAGAGTCCCCTGCACCAATATTATGGCCTCTGGGCTAATTTCGCCCAGGTGAGCGAGTTTTCCGCTCGAGCGAGTTGTGTGTGAGGTCGGTAGGAGGGATACTGGATGAATTCCGCTCGAGAAGGCGTGGCCACGCTAGAGCGAACGAGAGAAGAATCGGTTCTGGAATAATTTCGCCCGAGCGAAAGACCGAGTGCAAGGAAGCCTCGCCCGAGCGAGCAAGAGTGGAAGGGAAGGACGGCCTCTAGTCGGATTTCGCTTAAGCGAGTAGGTGCCTCGCTCAAGCGAGTGTTAATGGGATTCGTTACTGGACAATTCACGCCCGAGCGAGTGGCTAGTTGAAGGAAGCCTCGCTCGAGCGAATGCATGTGGAATTGGTTACTGAATGATTCTCGCTCGAGTGAGTGACCGAGTGTGAAGGTTCTTCGCTCGAGCGAGTGAGCGTGGATAAGACACTGGCGTGATTACGCCCGAGCGAGATCAGCTCGCTCAAGCGAGATCGATGTCTGATGCTCAAAAACCGACTCGCTCAGGAAAACTTGGGGGCGCCTAAGCGAACTACCCCCATCTCGCTCAAGCGAAGGTGAATCTCGCTTGAGCGAGATACCCAAAACTAAGGATTTTATTTAATTCTTCAATTTTAAAATCTTAAGCCTCATTCCCTTATAATTTGGGACATCTATTGAAATGTATGAGGGGTATTTAATGTTGATATGCTACGGTGGGGAAATGAAATTAATTGGTACATCCGGAATGAATTATTCATAACATTTTCACCACTAAGAATGGGATATAAGAGTATGATAAAGATAATTTGATGAAGAGATTATAAAATATACCCTCGAGTGACCATGAATCCTTGATAGAACGATTGAATGGTGAGGTGGTGGTTATAAACAGATGTATCGAAGATAATATCGGTATCATGTGATAATAAATAATGTAATCATTATTCCTTGTGTGAGAGGACATATCTTATTATTGATGAACTGTAAAAGGTTACTGAATTTTTATAATAAGTGCAATATTGTATGAATGGCTTAGAATTGAAACGATAAGTTGTTGTGTCGCTACACTGGATATTAAGCAATGTTGATGAATGAGATAATGTTATAATACCAATACGGTTTAATACAAGTAATGGCTTACCACATGATATGAAATATGTGTATATGATGTGTTGAGATGTAAGTTCAAGAACATGATTGTATTGGGCATATAGTGTAATTGCCATATGTGGAATGATGAATATCCCTCAAATAATTCTATGTGTGGATTAATATGATGATGCTTGCTGTGCCTTCTGATTTCCATGAGTGGATTGTTATGAATGATGTTTGTAGCCATTGAATGCCAACCATATGAATGATATGCCTTGAGGGGCTTGTAAATAATTATATGATTATTGAAAATGCCAGGTTAAACTATATCCCTAATTGAGAGGGTGAGATATCCTTGTGAGGTTGTTGAGCATATGCATTATTGCATCTTGCATTCATGGCATGGCATAGCATTGATATTAGGTGGTCGCGATGACAGTGATGAAAGATCCTGCGGGATTCTATGAAGGGAGTACCCCTTGTGAGGTGGGAAGCCAAGTTGATTATAATATGATATTAAGCTGGTGGTTGCGATCACCTGGTTGTGGAAAGTGAAAGGACCTGTGGGGACCATTGTATGATGATGAGCCAGTGGTTGTGATAAGTCTTGAAAAGACTTAATTATTCCACTGTTTATTTAACATAATTTACTAAGTATTGTCTAGTCTTGATATTATTATTTAATAATTTGTTAATAATTCATGTTTTAGTTATTTATTTCAAAAGTATGCTATTTATGTAAGAAATCGATTGAAAATATTAATTAGATAAGGAATTTTGAAGTATTTACAAATTTACTAAGCAGCCAGCGTATAAATGCTAGGCAATTAGCTGTCTAATGGTGCAGGAACAGGGCGTACTTGAGAAAAGAAGACAAATCTGAGTGAAAATTACAAAAGCCGAGCGAGATTTGGAAAATCCAAGTGAAACTTCTCAATTCTGACTGAAAAGAGTCCAAAGACCGACTGAGTGAGACTTCAAAGACACTGACTCCAAAAGAGAACAAGGACTCGGAATATTGCATGAAGAACCCGAGCGCCAACTGCAGAATACCGATTGAATAATCAACTCGCTCAAGCGGGAGTTAAATTCGCTTAAGCGAAAGCCAAAAATTAGCTCAAGCGTGACCCCAAAACATCACCTTTCACCCAAGCTTCGCCATAACGCTTAAGCGACCAAGCAACACTGTAGTACAATTCCTGAACTCGCCCAAGCGAGAGTTTAATCCGCTCAAGCGAAAACTCAGCAGCTGAAGCATAAAGGCAGTAATTTAAACATTGTTCCTTCCCTCCAACAACACACTTGGTGCAGTACTGTCCCGCTTCCAGTGCCTTCCTCTCTACTACTGCAACCTTAAGTAACTTAAGAAGTGAGCTGTCAATTAGCTGGTGCTGAGTTGTACATTAGCTAATGATGAACTGGAATCTGCTACGAGCTGAGCTGTGATTAGTTAATTATTCTGTAATTATTCAATTAGTTAGTTTAGTTTAATTAAGAACTCAGTTTTCAGATATTAGCTAAGTTAGTTAGTTTAGTTAGATGCCTATATATATTCATGTACATACTCTATAAAAAAAACAGAACAGCGTACAACATAATACACTTCATTTCCAATCTCTCACTACATTTTATCTCTCTAAATTCTCCCATCCATGTCTCTCTGTATTCCTTCGATGAATCTAACGTCGATGGAGTTCTAATCCCCTAAGGTTGGGATTGTGAAGGTCAGCAATGGAATCTTGAAGCTGTGAGCAAGTAGATCGATTTCGAAGATCCTGAGGCGAACAAGCTGAGGAGTGGAGCAGCATCGCTGGATTGGCAAATCCAGAATTGATGAAGAACTTCACCAGTGAGGAATCATGGCTGAAGCTTAGGTAACTTCCAGCTTTCTAACTAGTTCAGGCCTAACCAATTTAGGTGAATAGTTAGAATTCAAACCTCCAATTTCGCATTAGATTCTTAGGTTAATCGAGCACTTAAGGAATTAAGGTTCATTGCTTAAGGATTAGTGTTTTTCACCTAAGGAATTAGGGAATAACCACCAGTGGATTGTCCTCTAGATTGTGAAGTTCGATTATTCTTATTTGCATGTTTCTTGAGGAAATTGTGAGCCGAAGCAATCCTGACCTGTTTTCTATTAATCACTTTCCACATTTCACTTTAACTCTGTTTCTGAAAATACAAAAACAACTATAAAACACTAAAACCATAAAAACCGAATGAACTTCATGTATTGTCTGTTGGTTCAGCTTGTACTAGTCCTAGATTGAGGTACTTACCACAATCCCTGTGGGACGATCAAATACACTACAATTTTAACGACTGGTGCACTTGCCAAAGTGTAAATCCGAGAGTCACATTTTATTTTACTAAGATTTTTGCACCAAATTAATGGCTCGGGATTTCAGCATCAGGTTGCGATCACTTGGTATTTGATATGATAAAGGGCTTGCGAGCACCTATGATGCCCGTGGTTACGATCACGAGGCGGGAGTACCCCTTGCGAGGCGGGAAACCTATGAGAATTGTTGAACGTGGTTGCGATCACGAGGAAGCACCTTGCGAGGCTGCTAGAGGGAGTACCCCTTGCGAGGCAGGAAACCCATGTGAATGAATGATATGGTGGTTGCGATCACCCGTTGGTATAAAATCGGATCCGTTGCATATGCATTAAACAGTTGACATGTGCATTAGCCATAAGAGCATGGCATTTAAGATGGGATGACCACGAGTGATGAGAAACCCCTTGCGAGGAGGAATTGAGTGAAGCCTTAATGAATTAATGATGATAATTTGTGAATACCCTTGTTGATAAGTGGCAAAGTGATTGTGTATATGATTATGTTTGTGCTTGTGCTTGTTTATGATATGAATTACGATTCATGAGGATTGTATGCCTATTATAATAATGAGATGATGAATGAATGATAATTTAATGATTTTATATCAAAGCACACATGACGTTTGTATGCATATACACATGATCACAATATATATATTATTCGTCATTTTGAATGTATAACTCACTCTCCCATGTGGTCTCCTTTTTAACCTTGTCATGCAGGTTGCCATGGGATGAGTTTGGATTTTAATCAAAGCTTGGGTGAAGGTAAATAGTGGTAATGGAAGTGCCTTGGCCGGCATCATTTATGAGTTCTTATGTAATGAACAAATTGTTTATGATGATATAGATGATTTAGTGATTTTGGGTATGTATAAGATAATCCTATGAATTTGTGAATGATGACTATAAATGTAGTATGTAAGAGATGATTTAATGTGTGCTAGAAGGATTGAAAATGAATGATGTTCATTGATGCTAGAGATAGTCGGGAGAATATCCCCGGATGTATATGTATATTTATATATGTAATTGTGTCTTAGGCAATGCATGTGTATGTCATGAGTGAATTAGACGGGCTTTGTTTTATAAGGTCTATGTCGGTTATTTGCATGCTTTGTCGAGCCTTTTCTCATATTGTCATATATGGGACTAGGCGTTTGCCCGGTATACACATTCTTTCGCTGTAAACTCTATTATTTTTGTATACCGTTATGGGCAAGTTATTTACCGATCCAGTTTTAGTTTATTAAATTGTACGCTTCGGTTTTCTATGATTCGGGTCTTGATGTAGTCATTGAGGGTTTTCAAACGTGAAAAATTTACCCGTATTTTTATTAATTATTATCTTGATTACATCGGGATCTGAGTCCGGGAAACCGGGGTGTTACATAAAACATGAAAATCAATCCATATAGTCGCATAAAGTATCATTCGTGTCAGAATCTTTTGAATTGAGTTTTACATCATTTGACTTAGGAAAACATTTTCAATGAATGTTGGAGGCAAGTCCATTCTAGTTTGTTCAACTTCAAAATTTTCATCATCAATAACAAGATTTATTGCATGATCTGTTGGCTCACTATGATATGAATCTTTGTTATCCAACTCTGATTGTTTTTTCAAATTAAAAAAATGCCTTGGAACAGTCTTCATAACATGACTCTTATTTTCATTAAAAGGATCCTGAACGTAGAAGCACTAATGGACTTGGGATGTTAACATAAATGGGTCATTAATGTAACATTATTTGTTAAAGTAAACATATGTCATTCCAAAGTTGTTATCTTCAACCTTAAACTATTCAGCAATTGATCCATAGTAAGTTATAGGCTTTGTTATGAGATTTGCATCTTTTGCAAAGCTTTGGGTTATTGAAACTAGTGTGACACCATTATTTTGTGTTTTCTGCTTTGCATCATGTTGTTTTATATGAAATCTATAACCATTTATGACATAACCAGAAAAATTCATTGTAACTATATTTGGTCCTCTAGACAACACTTTGAGTTGGTTGGATACATCATCCTTTAAGGCACAATTTTTAAACCATTCAACAAAATCTTCTCCTTGACTTTTTGTCTTCCTCCACCTATTTTTTTTTCATGTTTGTCATCTTACTTTCATGATCCCCACAATTTAAATTACAAGGTTTAAGAAATTATGAATATATATTTGAGAAACCTTTTTCAAAAGCTATATAAATTTACCTGATGAATTGTTCAACTTTATCATAATTAAACATGGCGTAGTGGTGGGCTTGACCCCTTGACTTGAAATCCAATGAAATTGCCTTACCTTTTTTTCCTCCCAAAGGATAACCTATAGTAGAAAAGAAATTTAAACCTTCAACTTCACATGAATCACTATTTCTGTTCATTCTATTATGCCTTGTATTAACACCATCAAGCTAATATTGTGAACATTAATTCAAGCATTCTTCAACTATGTATGCCTCGGCAATAGATCCTTCAGGATGACTTTTATTTCGAACATAACTCTTTAACTTACCTAGATATCTTTCTGAAAAGTACATCCACTGAAATTAGATCAATCCTTCCAGTCTTACCTCATGCACCAAATGTACAGGCAAATAGACCATTATATAAAAAAATAAAGAGGAAAAATGGTCTCTAATTGGCAAAGGGTTTCAGCAATCTCCATGTCCAAGATATCCAAATTTGTCACATCAATTACTTTATGACATAAGAAACTTGAGGTGTCAATGTACTCTTCAACGCCACTTGCAACAAGTAATGCAACATAAAATGTGCATCATGGATTTTATAACCATATATTTTTTTTAGAGGGGTGGACACATCTAGAAATGTTTGCTGCACAACCATCTGGTATTTTGGCTTTCTTTAAAACACCACAGAATACACTTTTCTCACTTGTATTTATTGAGAAACATGTTTTTGCAAAAATGTTTTTCCTTTATTTGTTTCTATCGGGTGAAGGTTTTTGCACCAAATTAATGGCTCGGGATTTCAGCATCAAGTTAATGGCGCTGTTGCCGGGGATTGTTGAGTAATATCAACAATCCTTGGACCGGTACTAGACTGAACCATTTGCTTTTGTTTCTGTTTGCAGTCAATACGTATTTTTTTTAGTAGTTATTGTTTTGTGTAGTCGTAGCTGTGAGTTGCTTTGTTGTGTAAACAATTGTTGTATGCAGTCAAGGAGCAGAGGAGAACCTTTCTTCTTTGATCCTGACATCGATTTGTTAGAACGTAAACTGAGAAAAGAGAAAAAGCAAAAAGAACAACAGGAAATGGAACAAAGGAGAGTTACACTAGGTGACTACTCCAGACCGACTGAAGAAGGATCGCAGGCTAGCATCCTTAGGCCACCAATTGCAGCTAACAATTTTGAACTTAAACCAGCTTTACTGCAGCTGGTAAGAAATGAACAATTCGGAGGAAGTGAGGTTGAGGATCCAAATTTGCATTTAGCAACCTTCCTCCAAATCTGTGATACAGTAAAAATGAATGGGGTCTCTGATGAAGCAATCCGACTAAGGTTGTTTCCATTTTCTCTAAGGGACCGAGCAAAAGCCTGGTTGCAGAGTCAACCGAGAGGTAGCATTTCCACCTGGGAGGATTTGCAAAGGAAATTTTTGATTAAATACTTCCCTCCTTCTAAATATGCAAAGTTGCGCAATGAAATCACATGTTTCTAGCAAAGAGAAGGTGAGTCCTTGATGGAAGCATGGGATTGGTATAAAGAAAGCCTGAGGAGATGTCCTCATCATCAGATTTCTGATGTACAGCAGGTGACTATTTTCTATAATGGTGTCAGGCCAGCTACCAGAGTCTTGATTGATGCCTCGGCTGGAGGCTCATTAACAACTAAAACTGTAGAAGAAGCTATAGAGCTGATTGATGTGATGGCTTCTAATGAATGTCTGATTAGTGAGAGGAACCAAGTCCCTAGGAGAGGAATATTAGAATTAGAAGCACAGGATGCTTATCTGGCTCAGAGCAAACTAATGACTCGGGCTTTGGAAAAATTAAGCATTCAGATTTCAGAACTCCAAAAGCCGAGTCAAGTTTCTATGATTAGTTGTGACTTTTGTGGTGGAGACCATGAAAATGGAATGTGTGATCCAGTTGTGCCTTCCGAGCAAGTGAATTATATGGGGCAGCAACAGTATCAAAGGAATTATCCTTCTAATTCCTTCAATCCTAATTACAGGAGCCACCCCAATTTTTCCTGGCAGAAAGGTCCACATTTGAATCAGAATATCCCACCGAGTCAACCCACAAATAGACCACAACAACCTTCTTACCCTCCTGTTAAAGAAAAATCCAAACTTGAGAATGTACTTTCTCAGTTTATCCAGGCCACTCAGGCTAGTTTTAAGAATCAGGAAGCATCCATAAGAAATTTAGAAAATCAAGTAGGACAGCTTTCTAAACAATTAGCTGAGAGGCAAGCAGGCAATTTCCCTGGAGATACCGAGGTAAATCCAAGGGAACATTGCAAGGCCATAATTACTAGGAGTGGAAAAATTATTTCTCCATCTCCGGGTCAAGAAATAAGTTCAGAAAAAGAAAAAGAAATAATACAAGAAACCGAGCAGGACAATAAAGATGAAGTAGAAAATAAAAATGAATCAAAAAAAGAAAAAGGAAATAAAGTCCATCAAAAGAAAAAGAAAAAGGTTGATCTGATTCTGGAGGAAGCTTCTAAGCTGACTCCTGAAAAACTGAGGAATGCTCCATTTCCGCACAGGTTTAAAAAGCAAATAGAGGAGCAGAAGTTTGCTAGGTTCTTAGAGGTCTTCAAGAAACTTCACATTAATATCCCTTTTGCTGAGGCATTGCAAGAGATGCCTTCCTATGCAAAATTTTTAAAAGAACTATTGTCAAAAAAGAGGAAGCTTAGGGGGGATGAAATGATTACTCTCACTCAAGAGTGTAGCGCAATCATTCAAAAGAAACTTCCCCAAAAGCTAGAGGATCCTGGATCTTTCACAATACCGTGTGCAATAGGGGATATTCATGTAGGAAGTGCTCTCTGTGATCTAGGAGCCAGTATAAACCTGATGCCTCTATCTTTGATGAAAAAACTGGGAATTAATGACTTGCAACCGACTCGCATGTCCTTGCAGTTGGCTGACAGGTCCATTAAATATCCCCAAGGGATGCTGGAAGACTTGTTAATAAAAGTAGATAAATTTATCTTTCCAGCAGACTTCATAGTGTTGGATATGGAAGCTGACCGAGAGATCCCTTTGATCTTAGGTAGACCCTTCCTAGCTACTGGCAGAGCATTGATTGATGTAGAAAAGGGTGAACTCATACTGAGAGTTCAGGAGGAGCAAGTAATTTTTAATGTCTTCAATTCCATGAAACATCCGACTGAATGGATGGTTTGCGTAATGATTGAAGAGGTTGAAAATTACCAGACTCCATTATTGTTAAAAACTAAGGAAGAGGCTCTACGAACTTTTTTAGAGGATGACTTTGACTCCGAGACTGAGTCAATTGACTCTCACTCGGAAATACTGGACCTACTGGAAGTTTTGGAAGTAGGTGATTTCGAAAAGAAAAATGATTTGGAAAATACTGAAGCTGAGAAAGGAAAGGAATTTTCGGAAGAAAAATATGATTTAAAACCTTTACCTTCTCATCTGAAATATGTTTTCCTAAGAGGAAATGACACTCATCCTGTCATTATTAATGCCGACTTAAAAGAAGAGGATGAGAGTAAACTAGTTAGGGTATTAAAGGCTCATGAATCTGCCATTGGCTGGAACATTTCTGACTTGAAGGGAATCAGTCCATCCTTTTGTATGCACAAAATCCTGAAGGAGGATGACTATTCCCCTGTTGTACAGCCACAACACAGACTGAACCCCATTATGAAGGAAGCAGTGAGAAAGGAAGTGGTCAAGCTCCTTGATGCAGGAATCATTTACCCGATCTCGGACAACACTTGGATTAGTCCAGTCCAAGTGGTGCCCAAAAAGGGAGGAATAACGACTGTAAGAAATGACCAGGGTGAAATCATTGCCACTCGGCCAACTACAGGCTGGAGGATGTGCATTGATTACAGAAGGCTGAATAACTTTACTCGGAAAGACCATTTCCCCCTTCCGTTTGTTGATCAAATGCTCGAGAGGTTATCAGGACATGAGTACTATTGTTTTCTTGATGGGTACTCGGGTTATAACCAAATTGTGGTTGACCCGAAGGATCAAGAAAAGACTGTCTTCACATGTCCCTATAGAATTTTTGTATACAGGCGCATGCCGTTCGGTTTGTGCAACGCTCCAGCAACCTTCCAAAGGTGCATGCTGGCAATTTTTGGGGATATGGTGGAGAAATTTATTGAAGTATTCATGGATGACTTCTCGGTATTTGGGAGCAATTTTGACACATGCCTCAGCAACTTAGCTAAGGTGCTGATGAGATGCCAAGAGACCAATCTCGTTCTTAACTGGGAGAAATGCCACTTTATGGTTAAGGAAGGGATAGTCCTTGGCCATAGGATCTCTGCTGAGGGCATGCAAGTGGACCGAGCAAAAATTGAAATTATTGAAAAACTTCCTCCTCCGATCAACGTGAAAGGAGTAAGGAGTTTTCTAGGATGTGCTGGGTTCTATAGAAGATTCATAAAAGATTTTTCAAAAATAGCTAAGCCTTTGACCGACTTGCTTGTGAAAGATCAGGTGTTTGCATTTAATGAAAACTGTGTCAAGGCATTTGAAAAATTGAAACAAAGTTTGACTTCAGCTCCGATCCTTGCATCACCCGACTGGTCTTTACCGTTTGAATTGATGTGTGATGCAAGTGACTTTGCAATCGGAGCTGTGCTGGGTCAGAAAAAAGGGAAATTAACTCATGTGATCTATTATGCTAGTAAAATGTTAAATGAAAATCAAATACATTACACCACGACTGAAAAAGAAATGCTTGCTGTGGTGTATGCATTTGATAAATTTCGTGCATACTTGATTGGTGCCAAAGTCATCGTATATACAGACCACTCGGCAATCAAGTATTTACTAGCTAAAAAAGAGTCTAAACCGAGATTGATTAGGTGGGTTCTGTTACTCCAAGAGTTTGACTTAGAAATACGAGACAAAAAAGGAGTAGAGAACTCAGTTGCGGACCAATTGTCTCGTCTGGAAGTTGAGTCAGATTCTGTCTTAATAAAAGAAGAATTTCCAGACGAAAAGTTGATGGCAATTATAACTGGGCCATGGTACGCTGACATGGCAAACTTTAAAAGTGCCTCAGTGGTACCTGATGGTTGGACATCCCAAATGAGAAAAAAATTCTTTCATGATAGTAAGGCTTTTCTTTGGGATGATCCATTTTTGTTTAAAATAGGCATAGATGGAGTAATCAGGCGCTGTATGCCTGAATCCGAGCAAGAAAGGCTCTTGTGGCACTGCCACGATTCCTATTACGGAGGTCATCATGGTGCCTCCCGTACCGCAGCAAAGGTGTTGCAGAGTGGCTTTTATTGGCCAACTATCTTTCAGGATTCCAAAGAATATGTCAAAAGGTGTGATAAATGTCAAAGGAGTGGAGGTCTCTCTGCTAAAGCTGGCATACCTTTGACAAATATTCTAATTGTGGAATTATTTGACGTTTGGGGTATCGACTTCATGGGACCCTTCCCTAAGTCGCTCTCCAACGAATATATTCTTGTTGCTGTGGACTATGTCTCCAAATAGATGGAGGCAATTCCGACCAGAACCAATGATGCACAGGTTGTGCTTAGGTTCATCAAGAAGAATATTTTCTGTAGGTTTGGAGTTCCGAGAGTAATTATTAGTGATGGGGGTTCACATTTTTGCAATAAGATAATGGAAAAAGCCCTGCGTCACTATGAGGTTTTACATAAGATATCCACTCCTTACCATCCACAGACTTGTGGACAAGTCGAACTGTCAAATAGAGAAATCAAGAGAATTTTAGAAAAAGTGGTCGGAAAATCCAGAAAAGATTGGTCGGTAAAATTAGATGATGCATTGTGGGCTTACCGAACAGCTTTCAAAACCCCGATTGGCATGTCCCCGTATCAATTGGTGTACGGTAAAGCTTGCCATCTCCCTGTAGAGTTGGAACACAAAGCGTGGTGGGCCACAAAGCTATTAAACATGGACTGTGACCAATCTCAGGAGGAAAGAGTTTTGAAACTCCATGAATTAGAGGAGTTCCGACTCAACGCTTATCAAAGTGCCTCCATTTATAAGGAGAAAACAAAGAAATGGCATGATAAGCGAATTAATAAGAAAGAGTTTCAGAAGGACGATCAGGTTTTGTTATTCAATTCCCGACTGAAACTCTTCCCTGGAAAACTTAGATCCAAGTGGTCCGGGCCTTTTACTGTAAATGAGGTTTTTCCTCATGGTGCAGTCGAACTGAAAGATCCGACTACCGATCGGATTTTCAAGGTGAATGGCCAGCGACTCAAACTCTACTTTGGAGGAGAGTTTGATAGGCAGAAAACCTCCTTGTTACTGAAGCCATCTTCTTAGATACAATAAGGTCAAGCTAGTGACCTTAAAGAAGCGCTCTAGGGAGGCAGCCCTACCCTCCGATTGTTTTGTTTTGAAATTTGAGTCAGAATGAAAAAAAAACTAAATAAATGAAGTTTGTGAAGTTGAAGAAGGAAATCCGAGCTAGATTCTTCTATTTTCGCTCAGGCGAAGCACGTGTAGCTTAGGTGAGACACTGCTGGGTGTTGTTTCACAGTTAAGCAAGAAATTACTGAGTTTTGAGTAAAAATAGTGCACTCGGATAACTGTTACTTATTTCTAATCCTTCTTCCCGATTGAATTTCACTCGTCATTTTTCAATAAAATTTCAAATTCTGATGCGAATAAAAGGAAGACTTTGAAGGATTTCTGATCGTTGATGTAATGAACGGGTCAGATAGTGAAAAGTGACTTACTTCAGTTGGCTTTTCATCACTCGAATTCCTCACTCATCACAATCAGTATTGTATCCATTAGTCTCATATTTTCGCTAGATCACTCGGTTTCTTCCACTCGGATCCCTCATTCCTCACTCCTCACTCAGTTTCTTTCATTTATGTGTCACTCGGCCTTCTTTTCATATATTCTGTTGTCCACTCTCACCCGTCACTCATTCCCATACTTTATCCCTTCCTCTCAGTCGTTGATTCATTCATTCGTGCTTTTAATCCACCTGAGTTCTTCCTCGGTTTCATCACCCGATCTCTCTGCATGTGTTGGTTGTTCATCCAGCCTTTCATTCACTCATTCTTTCGTCTACTCATTTTGTCACTCAATCGTCTTCTTCTTCATCCATTCGGTATTCCAATTCACTCGGACCCCTATGTAGTCATTCTTGTATTCACTCGTTTTTCTCACTCAGTCGCTCCATATCATTCTGACTTTCGTTGTTCACCTCATTTTTCACTCGTTTTTCATCCACTCAGTCTTCATTCATTCGGTCACTCTATTTCACTCTTCCTTCATTCCCCCAGTTAATCTTTCACTAGTCTTCATTTTCTCATTCTTCATTCACTCAGTATTCTTTCCATTCAGTATATCATTCACTCGTTCTTTCAATTTACCTTATTTCCATTGTGTTCCTTACCCATCTCTCCGTAATTCTCTCATTAACTCGTTTTACATTCACTCGGTTTATTTTAGTCAGTCATATCCCTTCGTTTTTCTACTCGTCTCTCTCTCTGTCTTTCGTTCACGTATGTGTAATACACATATATTGTTCACTCGGCCATTTGGTCGCTTGTTTCCCTCACCGCTTCCTTCCCCGACCTCTTCCACTCAGTATTTTCATTCACTCAGTTTCCCCTGAAGTTGTTCAGTTATCCACTCAGCTTATCATCGTCTTCTTCTGTCGTTCGCTGATTTTTTTTATTCACCCGTTCATTCATTCATTCTTTCATGTTCTTCCACTCGTTTTTCCGTTATTACATCTACTCGTTGTTTGTTCATTCATTTTTCACTTTTACCCGGTATAATCCACTCAGTATTCATTTACTCGTTGTTTCATTCCACCTACTTTCTTTCTCGGTTTTCTCACGTTGTACTTTTCTTTTTCATCTACTCGTGTTTCATTCGCGATTGTCACACTCAGTATTTCCAGTCACTCAATTTCCTGTCATCTCGTTTTTCATTCCCCTAGTTTCTCCATTCACTCGGCCCCTCGCTGTATTCGTTTTGTTTACTCGGCCTTTCATTTACTCAGTATTTCATTCATTCCATTTTACACTCCTGTCATTTTTGTTTTTCGCCCGAACTCTCATTGTCATTCACTCATTCTTCATATCTCAGATCTAGATCACTCGTTTTTTTCACTCGCTCCTTCATTTACTCATCTCTTTCATCAATCGGTATACCTTTACTCATCCCCACTCGGAATATTCTTAGTCATTTCCTAATTTATTCTTTCAATTACTTGATTTTCTCAACCACCCTCAATCCACTCGTTCCTAAATTCACTCGGGTACCATTCCACTTCTTGTTTCAATTCTTCAGCTTTACTTTCAGTTTTCCATTCATTTGTTATTCATCAGTATTTCCATTTACGCATTCTTTCTCTGCAATTATTGTTTGTTTACTTTTCCAACTCGTTCTTCATTTCTCAGATTTTTATCACTCGGTACCTTTCTTCATTCTCACTCGGTTATCATCGTTTCACCCTTTTCACTCTTTTCGCTCATTATTCATTTACTCGGTATTCCTTCATTCGTTCATACTTCTATTCGTTTCTTTTATTATTCACTTCTTGATTCACTCGTATTTCATTACAATGGTTCACTCGTTTCTCATACGCTCTATTTCATTTATTTAAAGTTTTCATTTGCCCATTTTATCTTATCGTCTGTTCATTTATTCATTTTCCATTCTCCTATGTCCATTTGGCATCACATTGGTATCATCCCACTCTTCCTCGATCTTCTAACCCTCTAGTAATTGAGTATTCTAAAAAAAAATAAAAAAAATCTAATATATATATATATATAAATAAATAATAAATAACATAATAATAATAGTAGTAATACATATAATAAAGTAATAATTAAAGCTAAACACATTTACGCATTTCTTGAAAATTAAATTCAACAATATAAAAGAGAAACCCTTTCAGCTTCCAACCTTCAGTACCTATGCTGAACTTGGGTTGAAGACGAAAAGACATTTTCTGGTTTCTAAGAAAGGTATCACCTTTCCACTTCTTTCACTGATTTCGTGCATTTGTAAGTTCATGTTTATTATCTTATTGTTCATTGTTATTGTTTTCCGCTATTCACAAGCCATGCGTCTTATAGTTTTGGGTTGCTGTTGGATTGCTGTTCTTATTTTGTTGTTTACTTAGGTTGGTTATCATCATTATTTTAACATTAATCATGAAAATAAGATCACAAAGACTTCTGCAGAAACCTAGACCAAATTTTGCAGAAGGAAGTGTGCGAAGGAAACAAATAGATAACGAAAGAGAAGTGGCAACCATCACTATATCTGATTCGTCTGTACATGTACCTAGTCGAAGTCAGGAGCAAAGGGATGTATCTCCTCTGGTTCAAAGGAATGTATCTCCTGCGAGTGAGGAAAATGAATCACCAGAGGTTGAAAGTGTTAAGGCTGTTGAAAACTGTGCTATGAAGTTTAAAGCCACAGAACCAGAACGTCCCAAGCAATCTATAGGAGCTGGTTCTTCTTCTTCCTCTTCTGACATTCTTTTGGTGTTACAGGAATTACAGGTTATGAAGAAGATGCAACTTGAAATTTATGATCGGGTTTTGAACCACGATCAGATGCTCAGGAAGATTGCCACGAAACTGAGGGTTGAACATTCAGCAGAAATGGGAGTCCCACTGGATAGAAATGCGTGGTTAGCTTCCATTGGATTCACGATTCCCTCCCAACAGGACAAAGACGGTGAAGATCAGAATGTTTAAGCAGTTGTTCCACGTTTTTATGATGTTTCCTATGTAATTAATTTAATGTTATTGTAACTGCTTTCTGAACAGTGAACTGGTTTCTATTTTTATTATGTAATGAAAATTTTATTTTCTGTTAATTTGTTGTTTTATTCGGTTTTTTTTCATATGTATTGGTAAAATCCATGAGTCCCAATCCGATTACGCGTTTTCCATCCACAGCCACTCAGGTAAAAAGGGAAGTCTCTTTCCAACTTATTCTTTAATTAATATTCTTAATTATAAGTTGCAAAAGTATGCTTATTGTTTCTTTTACTCCGTCTTCATAATTTAAAAGTTGCTGATTCGTTAAGCTGTAGTCGGATAAATTAATTGATCGGTTTTTGCTTAACTCATGATCCCTGCCCATAACTATTCTTCATCATTACTTAAATTGTTTACTCGGCATGCTAGTTAGCAATCTGAATGTATGAATTTTACATTAAGTTTGGGGACATGACTGGCTGATTAACTATTATATATGAGCTTTTGAGCCTGTATTATTCTTTTTCGAGTGAATCTGCATGCTGGTTAGTGAGACAGAATTTGCTTCAGTACTTACTAATTGATTGTATGCTAGCCAATTGGAAATGATGAAGGCCTTCTTTGATTATTCAGCCAGGGCCAAAAATTAGCCATCCTAATTTTATTAATCATCCTTTGACCCAATAATTATGTTTGAGCCTGAGACCTTTTCATTCATTTTATACACCTAACGTTACAAGCCTAATTATCTAAGAAAAACCAGACTAGAGTACCCTCGATGTTCCACTGGTGTATTGCTAGGTTTTTGCTTATTGCTAGGGACTAGCAATTTCTAAGTTTGGGGATGAAGAGTGTGCCTAACAGTAATTAAGGACACACTCTGACCTTAATTATGGATAAATATGTAGAAAAATAGAAGGAAGAAAGGCAAAGCCGAGAGAAAAAAAGAATGAATAAAGTCAGAAAAGAAAAAGAGGTGCAAAGCACCACAAGAAAAAAATTCGGAAAAGGAAAGGAAAAGTCCGAAGGACTAAAAGAAAAAGAAGGTGCAAAACAGCACGAGTTATTAAGTAGCATTTAGTCGGAAAAGTTAAGAGAGTTGTTAGTAAAGGCAATTAAGTCAGAATTGAGGCAAGGCATCAGTGGATACATCTTGTAACCTATCTATGACTCGGAAAAACAATAATTGAGCCTGTAGCCCAGCCCCATTATAAGCTTAAAAAGCCCTTACTGATCTGATTGTGTTGGCATATTTCATGATGTTTAGAACTGTTGCAAGCCTATGTTGATCTAACTAGTATGCAGGTGATGAGTGCATTCTAGTCACCTTACACACCGAGAGAAGAGTTAAACACCGACCAGTGAGGAAAGCATCAGCAGCTTGTCTTCCAAAGGAGGTGTAAGTATTTATACTTTTAGAAATTGCGAAAGGAAAGCATGATCGGTATTCAATAATTATAGTATGAATTAAGTTAAGGAAAGGTTGATTGTGTTGATCAAATGTTGTTAGTTAATAAGTCTGAATATTTGCTTGAGGACAAGCAAAGTTTTAAGTTTGGGGATATGATAAGTCTTGAAAAGACTTAATTATTCCACTGTTTATTTAACATAATTTACTAAGTATTGTCTAGTCTTGATATTATTATTTAATAATTTGTTAATAATTCATGTTTTAGTTATTTATTTCAAAAGTATGCTATTTATGTAAGAAACCGATTGAAAATATTAATTAGATAAGGAATTTTGAAGTATTTACAAATTTACTAAGCAACCAGCGTATAAATGCTAGGTAATTAGTTGTCTAATGGTGCAGGAACAGGGCGTACTTGAGAAAAGAAGACAAATCTGAGTGAAAATTACAAAAGCCGAGCGAGATTTGGAAAATCCGAGTGAAACTTCTCAATTCCGACTGAAAAGAGTCCAAAGACCGACTGAGTGAGACTTCAAAGACACTGACTCCAAAAGAGAACAAGGACTCGGAATATTGCATGAAGAACCCGAGCGCCAACTGCAGAATACCGATTGAATAATCAACTCGCTCAAGCGGGAGTTAAATTCGCTCAAGCGAAAGCCAAAAATTAGCTCAAGCGTGACCCCAAAACATCACCTTTCACCCAAGCTTCGCCATAACGCTTAAGCGACCAAGCAACACTGTAGTACAATTCCCGAACTTGCCCAAGCAAGAGTTTAATCCGCTCAAGCGAAAACTCAGCAGCTGAAGCATAAAGGCAGTAATTTAAACACTGTTCCTTCCCTCCAACAACACACTTGGTGCAGTACTGTCCCGCTTCCAGTGCCTTCCTCTCTACTACTGCAACCTTAAGTAACTTAAGAAGTGAGCTGTCAATTAGCTGGTGCTGAGTTGTACATTAGCTAATGATGAACTGGAATCTGCTACGAGCTGAGCTGTGATTAGTTAATTATTCTGTAATTATTCAATTAGTTAGTTTAGTTTAATTAAGAACTCAGTTTTTAGATATTAGCTAAGTTAGTTAGTTTAGTTAGATGCCTATATATATTCATGTACATACTCTGTAAAAAAAAATAGAACAGCGTACAACATAATACACTTCATTTCCAATCTCTCACTATATTTTCATCTCTCTAAATTCTCCCATCCATGTCTCTCTGTATTCCTTCGATGAATCCAACGTCGATGGAGTTCTAATCCCCTAAGGTTGGGATTGTGAAGGTCAGCAATGGAATCTTGAAGCTGTGAGCAAGTAGATCGATTTTGAAGATCCTGAGGCGAACAAGCTGAGGAGTGGAGCAGCATCGCTGGATTGACAAATCCAGAATTGATGAAGAACTTCACCAGTGAGGAATCATGGCTGAAGCTTAGGTAACTTCCAGCTTTCTAACTAGTTCAGGCCTAATCAATTTAGGTGAATAGTTAGAGTTCAAACCTCCAATTTCGCATTAGATTCTTAGGTTAATCGAGCACTTAAGGAATTAAGGTTCATTGCTTAAGGATTAGTGTTTTTCACCTAAGGAATTAGGGAATAACCACCAGTGGATTGTCCTCTAGATTGTGAAGTTCGATTATTCTTATTTGCATGTTTCTTGAGGAAATTGTGAGCCGAAGTAATCCTGACCTGTTTTCTATTAATCACTTTCCACATTTCACTTTAACTCTGTTTCTGAAAATACAAAAACAACTATAAAACACTAAAACCATAAAAACCGAATGAACTTCATGTATTGTCTGTTGGTTCAGCTTGTACTAGTCCTAGATTGAGGTACTTACCACAATCCCTGTGGGACGATCAAATACACTACAATTTTAATGACTGGTGCGCTTGCCAAAGTGTAAATCTGAGAGTCACATTTTATTTTACTAAGATTTTTGCACCAAATTAATGGCTCGGGATTTCAGCATCAGGTTGCGATCACTTGGTATTTGATATAATAAAGGGCTTGCGAGCACCTATGATGCCCGTGGTTACGATCACGAGGCGGGAGTACCCCTTGCGAGGCGGGAAACCTATGAGAATTGTTGAACGTGGTTGCGATCACGAGGAAGCACCTTGCGAGGCTGCTAGAGGGAGTACCCCTTGCGAGGCAGGAAACCCATGTGAATGAATGATATGGTGGTTGCGATCACCTGTTGGTATAAAATCGGATCCGTTGCATATGCAATAAACAGTTGACATGTGCATTAGCCATAAGAGCATGGCATTTAAGATGGGATGACCACGAGTGATGAGAAACCCCTTGCGAGGTGGAACTGAGTGAAGCCTTAATGAATTAATGATGATAATTTGTGAATACCCTTGTTGATAAGTGGCAAAGTGATTGTGTATATGATTATGTTTGTGCTTGTGCTTGTTTATGATATGAATTGTGATTCATGAGGATTGTATGCCTATTATAATAATGAGATGATGAATGAATGATAATTTAATGATTTTATATCAAAGCACACATGACGTTTGTATGCATATACATATGATCACATTCGTCATTTTGAATGTATAACTCACTCTCCCATGTGGTCTCCTTTTTAACCTTGTGATGCAGGTTGCCATGGGATGAGTTCGGATTTTAATCAAAGCTTGGGTAAAGGTAAATAGTGGTAATGGAAGTGCCTTGGCCGGCATCATTTATGAGTTCTTATGTAATGAACAAATTGTTTATGATGATATAGATGATTTAGTGATTTTGGGTATGTATAAGATAATCCTATGAATTTGTGAATGATGACTATAAATGTAGTATGTAAGAGATGATTTAATGCGTGCTAGAAGGATTGAAAATGAATGATGTTTGATGAGCCATTACTTGGTAAGGGGGGTTGTGGTGGTGATGTTTGAGATAGTGGAATGAAGAGTTCACTGAGAGAGAATCAAGTTTGTATAATATGAACTCAATGAAATGGATGTGCCAAGTTTAAACACAGAAGTTGTAATATAGTATAGTTGTCGTTCCACTGAGGAGGTGCTAGAATGAAGATCTTAGTTTGAATTGATTAGGCAGAAAGTTTCAGTTTTAATTTGTTGTGAATGTTGCTGAATGAAAAACAGTAAGTAACAAAATAACAGAGGATAGCACTTTGCAAAATATAACGGTAAATGATGTTGGAAAAATCAGTTTTGTAAAACAGGGATTGGCTTCATCACATCTTCACCTCTGTAAGCTGCATAAGTTTCCATATAAGTAAATCGAAAAGATAAGTTCTACGTCACAATCAAAGTCATTTGCATCGATCCCTCGACTACAAAATTCATAAGAATGATTTCCAAACCGCTGATCCCTCAGTCACTTTGGAAACCATTCCAGCATTATCGATCGATTGTTTTGACGTTTGTTGCGTTAGACGCCATCCCTGGCTACCTACTCACAACAAGCATTTCTTTCAGGGTCTGCTTTCAAAAGTCACTTCCCAGCATACTCAAGAAAACTTAGATCAAGAAAATAGTGATCAAGTACTTTCAGGCATTAAACGCAGAAGGAAATACAGAAACTTTATCAAATCTCATTACTCAATGAAAACTTACGACAACATTACTTCAGTGTTGAATGGATTACAGCCAATCCCATAAGGGAGATTAGTTACTCATGCCTTGCATTTTCACCATCAAAGAAATGAATACAGAAAATGGAAAGTGTGAAATGAAAAATACAGAGGATGAAATGATGTATCAGATGATGTTCGTTTATAGATGATGTTTGCAGCTTGATTTATAGGAGTTTAGGTTCAGCTTCTCTTGCCCACTTGCGTAGAACCCATGCAGCATCTTTCAGAGACTGGTGGAAACAGAAGAAAGTGGATGAGTTTGCATCGCATTGTTGGTGAATAAAGAATTAAGAAATCCCATACTGTCTGAGTCACACTTGAGCTTGATGGTCACGCTCAAGCGTGAAGAGTTCTGATGCTTATTGATGATCTCACGCTCAAGCTGAAGTAATTCACGCTCAAGAGTGGCTTCCTTGCCTTCTCACGCTTGCTCCTCGCTTAGCCTCGCTCAGTTACGCTCAGGTGAGGCCTTAATATCCATTCCTCACGCTCAAGCGGCTTATTCCCACGCTTAAGCGTGAGAGGGGTCCTGATGCCTCTGTTTCCTTTAATTCATGCTGGCCATGCTTAATCCATGCTTAGGTTTCCATTTTTATCATTCCACGCTTAAGCTCCTAGTGTTCACGCTCAAGCGTGAGGGGTCCTGATGCTTTCCAACTTGTTCACGCTTAAGCTTGCTTGCTCAAGCTTAAGCTTGGTTGTTCAAGCTTGAGCTTGCTGTCTTCAAATGCTCCCGATCACGCTTGAGCTTGCTCTTTCACGCTTGAGCTTGATGCTTTCACGCTTGAGCTTGCTACTTTCACGCTTAAGCTTGCCTGCTTCAAGCTTAAGCTTGATTTTTCACGCTTGAGCTTGATGCTTTCACGCTTGAGCTTGATGCTTTCACGCTTGAGCTTGCTACTTTCACGCTTAAGCTTGCCTGCTTTCACGCTTGAGCTTGATGCTTTCACGCTTGAGCTTGCTACTTTCACGCTTAAGCTTGCCTGCTTCAAGCTTAAGCTTGATTATTCTCGCTTGAGCTTGATGCTTTCACGCTTGAGCTTGCCTGCTTCAAGCTTAAGCTTGATTTTTCACGCTTAAGCTTGCTTGCTCCAAGCTTAAGCTTGATTTTTCACGCTTAAGCTTGCTTGCTCAAGCTTAAGCTTGCCCTGCTTTCCTGTTGAATTTCCTGCAACTTTCCAAGAGTTTTAACACAATATTTCTTTTATACACCTATCCATCACTACTTAAAAGATTCATGCTCACTTCCTTCAATAATTCATCAATTTAGCTCAAGTTCTTTACAAAATTAATTCGAATGAGTCATGAAATCAATGCTTAATCAACACTTATCAAACTCTCCCCAACCTAGATTTTTGCTTGTCCTCAAGTAAAAAGAAGTTTAGGAAAGGGAATCAAGCGTTCAAAAATCTAAGTTTCTGTGGCAGACAAAAAGTTTAAAAGACAATAATCTGAGTTGATGTCTAGGCAAATGATTTTCTTAGTACCAATTCCTTGAAATGTAATGCACCATTACCTTGTTCATAAAGCATGTAACCCATTGCTGTAAGAATATAGAACTCTCATTATTTCTTACCATGTGTCTGTTTCACTCATCCATCATTAGAACTGCCCCGTTAACATTGGCCGTCATTTCTAGTAAAACCAAAATTCAAATGAATAGCAAGGATCAAAAGGTCTTTTAAGGATGTAATGAGGCTGGGCTAACAAGAATCTTTGGTTTTTCTTGGTTTCAAAATGCATGTTTAAAGAAGAGCATAAGTGTTTTTGGTTAATTTATTTAACAAATTAGAAGGCTCCTTCTTTGCATTGAAACTTCAGAATTTTCTTTTGTTTTCCTCCAGCTCTTTTATACATTTTTGGAGAGCTTACTATTCTTTTTGAATTTTCTTCTACTGCCTCCATTTGTTTCATCTCCTTTTGAGAAAAATATTTTATGCTCTTTTTCAAGATGAACATGCAAGTAAGATAGAATTTTTGCTCTTATGCTTAGCTCAGGGCAGAGAAAAATTTTCTTGCTTTTATGGCTCAAAGATGGGCTGCGAAAAAATCGGATCTTTTTATCGGGGTAGCTTTTTGGCTCTTGGCTAACTATGTTTTCAAAATTGCCTTATCATTTCCTTGTTTGTTTCTTAAGAAAAAGGTTTAATTAGAAAATCAGTCAATGCCAATTTAACAAATTCAAATGAGGCTCTCAAGTGTTTAGATTTTCTCACTTCTCATCAAGATATCAGGCTTACTTCCTTATTCTAACAGAAAAGGGTTCACGTCATGTAATCAAGCAAAAATACATGCATTCCAGTTCCTTGGTTCTTGATTAAGTCATTTTGCCTAAAAAAAAGAATCAGTGTTATTGCCTAAAAACATTCTGTTGCTTAGAAACTTTTCTTGTTCAAAAAGTAAAATCTTTGGTTGGGGTTTTAAAAAATGTTCAACTGCAAGCGTGTAATGGTATATCCAAACAATCAACCAAAAGCATAAAAATTTTAAAAATTTTCAAAGCATGCTGCAGTAATGTTAGATAAAACTAACTGAAAGTAAACTAAAGCAATAAAAACTAAAGCAGTAAACTCATCACTCATCCTTAGAAGAGTCATCCCCTGTCTCATGTTTCCTTGCTGGAGGCCCTTGTGAGGGTGGTCCTGGTTTAGTCTATGAAGTCTCACCCCTCCTAAGAAAGAAGGCCTGTCCCCAGGCTAAACAATGTGGGTTGTAAACTTGCTTTCAGATAATGAGTGGGATGAATTTGATGAGCTGCCTGAAAAGTAAAAGAAAAATTCAATCTAAGATAAAATTTACTTAAAGTAAAATCAACAGAAAAGAAAAATAAAAGATTGGGTTGCCTCCCAATAAGCGCTTGTTTAACGTCATTAGCTTGACGCCTGATTTTTTTTTTTTCAAGTTGGGTCATGGAGCTGGTGGATGAGAGTGTTGAGTTTTTCCACCTTCTTGCCTAAGTCAGGCCTTAACTTTTTTTTCATTCAGATTTTCAAGTGCACATTCTGAGTATTTATTTGTTTCATCAATAACAAAGTTGGCTTCTTCTTTCTGCACTCGAATTTTGACTCTTCTGTCATCCACATCTATGATGACTTTGGCTGCTTTCAAGAATGGTCTCCCCAGTATTAGGGGAACTTCAGGATCTTCCTCCATATCTATGACAACAAAATTCTCATGAAATTCAAATTGATCAACTTTGACCTCAACATTTTCAGCAATACCATAAGGGATTTTTATTGATTGATCTGCCATTTTTAAAGTCATGTTTGTTGGCTTCACTGAAAAATCCCCTATACTTTTAAGTGTGGATAATGGCATCAAATTTACACTAGCACCAAGATCTAATAAAGCTTTACTTTTTGAAAGATTTCCAATAGTAACAGGAATAGAAAAACTCCCTGGATCTTTGGTGTTATGAGGTACTGCTTCAGAGATGATAGTATCATGTCCATCTTCTTCCTCAGTTATTTGCTCAGTCAGTGTGGTCACAGCCTTGCAATGCTCTCTTGGGTTTGTTTCAGTGTTTGCTCCATACTGAGGCTTCTGTTGCTCAGCAAGTTGTTGGGCTAGTTGTCCCAATTGTGTTTCCAAGTTCCTAAGCGATGCCTCATTGTTCTTCTGACTTGCTAAAGAAGTTTGTATAAATTTTTCCAAGGTGTCTTCTAATCTAGAAGTTCTTTCCACCAAAGAAGGGCCATTATTTTGATATGGTTTATTTGAAGAGCTGGGCTCTTGCTTCCATCCTTGGCTTTGGTTTTGGTTACTTCTCCATCCCTGAAATGGGTGGTTAGAAAAATTTGAATTGAAATTACCAGACCTTCCTTGGTTGTTCATGAAGTATACAGTTGCTTCTTGTGAGCCACAGTTCTCATTGAGATGATCTCCTCCACAAAAGTTACATGTTACAGGCATTTGTTGTTGCCCTGGTTATGATGACTGTACTACATGTAATTGTTGTGGGAGATTGGATATCTTTTTGGTCAATGCTTCTAATTGTCGGGTCAGAATTTTGTTCTGTGCTAAAATGGCATCTGTGGTGTTTAAGTCAAGGACTCCTTTCCTTTGAACTTGCTGACGATCATGTTGAGCTTGGTAGTCTGTTGAGGATAAAGCTTCTATTATCCTTGTGGCTTGGTCAGCATCCACTGTCATCATTGTTCCTCCTGCTGCTGCATCTAAAATCATTTTAGTGTCAGCCCTTAAACCACTGTAAAAAATATTAAGCTGTGCAATATCTTCAAGTCCATGGTTTGGGCATTTTCTGAGCAGTGATTTAAAGCGTTCCCATGCCTCACAAAAAGGTTCATCTTGGCCTTGTCTAAATGTTGTAATATCTGATTTGGCCTTGATGAATCTAGATGGAGGAAAGAACCTTTGTAGAAATTTTTCTTCAACTATGTTCCAGCTATTCAAACTTTGATTTGGATGAGATTGTAACCACTCCTTTGCTTTTCCTGCTAAAGAAAAAGGAAATAGTCTTAGATATGTAGCATCAATAACATCTTGGTCAAATCCCATGGTTCCAACCAATTCATAGAATGTGGCCAAGTGAGTGTACGGATCTTCACTGGACATTCCATGGAATTGATGTGAACTAATCAAACTCAGAAATGCTGGTTTCATTTCTAGTGCTCTGACAGTGTTTGGAATTGCAATGCTTGAGAAATGTCTTGGCCCTTGCTGTAAAGCATAGTCTCCAAGTGTTCTCCTTGGTGGATTTTGATTATTGCTGTTGTCATCCATTGTATCAGAGGAAGTTTGTCCTTCTTGGAGGTTCTGCTTTGCTTTCTTGATTTTCTTGAGGAACCTATCTATCTCAGGATCAAATGCAAGCTGTTCTTTTGTACCCTGTCCCCTCAAGATCATAAATCAAGTACTCAAAATAGCAAGGTTACTAAAAAAATAAAAATAAAAACAAATTGAAAACAAATTTATTTACACTGTCTTATCAATTCAATGCTAAAATATTCAAGCTCAAATCACCTCCCCGGCAACGGCGCCAAAACTTGATGAGCCATTACTTGGTAAGGGGGGTTGTGGTGGTGATGTTTGAGATAGTGGAATGAAGAGTTCACTGAGAGAGAATCAAGTTTGTATAATATGAACTCAATGAAATGGATGTGCCAAGTTTAAACACAGACGTTGTAATATAGTATAGTTGTCGTTCCACTAAGGAGGTGCTAGAATGAAGATCTTAGTTTGAATTGATTAGGCAGAAAGTTTCAGTTTTAATTTGTTGTGAATGTTGCTGAATGAAAAACAGTAAGTAACAAAATAACAGAGGATAGCACTTTGCAAAATATAACGGTAAATGATGTTGGAAAAATCAGTTTTGTAAAACAGGGATTGGCTTCATCACATCTTCACCTCTGTAAGCTGCATAAGTTTCCATATAAGTAAATCGAAAAGATAAGTTCTACGTCACAATCAAAGTCATTTGCATCGATCCCTCGACTACAAAATTCATAAGAATGATTTCCAAACCGCTGATCCCTCAGTCACTTTGGAAACCATTCCAGCATTATCGATCGATTGTTTTGACGTTTGTTGCGTTAGACGCCATCCTTGGCTACCTACTCACAACAAGCATTTCTTTCAGGGTCTGCTTTCAAAAGTCACTTCCCAGCATACTCAAGAAAACTTAGATCAAGAAAATAGTGATCAAGTACTTTCAGGCATTAAACGCAGAAGGAAATACAGAAACTTTATCAAATCTCATTACTCAATGAAAACTTACGACAACATTACTTCAGTGTTGAATGGATTACAGCCAATCCCATAAGGGAGATTAGTTACTCATGCCTTGCATTTTCACCATCAAAGAAATGAATACAGAAAATGGAAAGTGTGAAATGAAAAATACAGAGGATGAAATGATGTATCAGATGATGTTCGTTTATAGATGATGTTTGCAGCTTGATTTATAGGAGTTTAGGTTCAGCTTCTCTTGCCCACTTGCGTAGAACCCATGCAGCATCTTTCAGAGACTGGTGGAAACAGAAGAAAGTGGATGAGTTTGCATCGCATTGTTGGTGAATAAAGAATTAAGAAATCCCATACTGTCTGAGTCACGCTTGAGCTTGATGGTCACGCTCAAGCGTGAAGAGTTCTGATGCTTATTGATGATCTCACGCTCAAGCTGAAGTAATTCACGCTCAAGAGTGGCTTCCTTGCCTTCTCACGCTTGCTCCTCGCTTAGCCTCGCTCAGTTACGCTCAGGCGAGGCCTTAATATCCATTCCTCACGCTCAAGCGGCTTATTCCCACGCTTGAGCGTGAGAGGGGTCCTGATGCCTCTGTTTCCTTTAATTCATGCTGGCCATGCTTAATCCATGCTTAGGTTTCCATTTTTATCATTCCACGCTTAAGCTCCTAGTGTTCACGCTCAAGCGTGAGGGGTCCTGATGCTTTCCAACTTGTTCACGCTTAAGCTTGCTTGCTCAAGCTTAAGCTTGGTTGTTCAAGCTTGAGCTTGCTGTCTTCAAATGCTCCCGATCACGCTTGAGCTTGCTCTTTCACGCTTGAGCTTGATGCTTTCACGCTTGAGCTTGCTACTTTCACGCTTAAGCTTGCCTGCTTCAAGCTTAAGCTTGATTTTTCACGCTTGAGCTTGATGCTTTCACGCTTGAGCTTGATGCTTTCACGCTTGAGCTTGCTACTTTCACGCTTAAGCTTGCCTGCTTTCACGCTTGAGCTTGATGCTTTCACGCTTGAGCTTGCTACTTTCACGCTTAAGCTTGCCTGCTTCAAGCTTAAGCTTGATTTTTCTCGCTTGAGCTTGATGCTTTCACGCTTGAGCTTGCCTGCTTCAAGCTTAAGCTTGATTTTTCACGCTTAAGCTTGCTTGCTCCAAGCTTAAGCTTGATTTTTCACGCTTAAGCTTGCTTGCTCAAGCTTAAGCTTGCCCTGCTTTCCTGTTGAATTTCCTACAACTTTCCAAGAGTTTTAACACAATATTTCTTTTATACACCTATCCATCACTACTTAAAAGATTCATGCTCACTTCCTTCAATAATTCATCAATTTAGCTCAAGTTCTTTACAAAATTAATTCGAATGAGTCATGAAATCAATGCTTAATCAACACTTATCAATGTTCATTGATGCTAGAGATAGTCGGGAGAATATCCCCGGATGTATATGTATATTTATATATGTAATTATGTCTTAGGCAATGCATGTGTATGTCATGAGTGAATTAGACGGGCTTTGTTTTATAAGGTCTATGTCGGTTATTTGCATGCTTTGTCGAGCCTTTTCTCATATTGTCATATATGGGACTAGGCGTTTGCCCGGTATACACATTCTTCCGCTGTAAACTCTATTATTTTTGTATACCGTTATGGGCAAGTTATTTACCGATCCAGTTTTAGTTTATTAAATTGTACGCTTCGGTTTTCTATGATTCGGGTCTTGATGTAGTCATTGAGGGTTTTCAAACGTGAAAAATTTACCCGCATTTTTATTAATTATTATCTTGATTACATCGGGATCTGAGTCCGGGAAACCGGGGTGTTACATAAAACATGAAAATCAATCCATATAGTCGCATAAAGTATCATTCGTGTCAGAATCTTTTGAATTGAGTTTTACATCATTTGACTTAGGAAAACATTTTCAATGAATGTTGGAGGCAAGTCCATTCTAGTTTGTTCAACTTCAAAATTTTCATCATCAATAACAAGATTTATTGCATGATCTGTTGGCTCACTATGATATGAATCTTTGTTATCCAACTCTGATTGTTTTTTCAAATTAAAAAAATGCCTTGGAACAGTCTTCATAACATAACTCTTATTTTCATTAAAAGGATCCTAAACGTAGAAGCACTAATGGACTTGGGATGTTAACATAAATGGGTCATTAATGTAACATTGTTTGTTAAAGTAAACATATGTCATTCCAAAGTTGTTATCTTCAACCTTAAACTATTCAGCAATTGATCCATAGTAAGTTATAGGCTTTGTTATGAGATTTGCATCTTTTGCAAAGCTTTGGGTTATTGAAACTAGTGTGACACCATTATTTTGTGTTTTTTGCTTTGCATCATGTTGTTTTATATGAAATCTACAACCATTTATGACATAACCAGAAAAATTCATTGTAACTATATTTGGTCCTCTAGACAACACTTTGAGTTGGTTGGATACATCATCCTTTAAGGCACAATTTTTAAACCATTCAACAAAATCTTCTCCTTGACTTTTTGTCTTCCTCCACCTATTTTTTTTTCATGTTTGTCATCTTACTTTCATGATCCCCACAATTTAAATTACAAGGTTTAAGAAATTATGAATATATATTTGAGAAACCTTTTTCAAAAGCTATATAAATTTACCTGATGAATTGTTCAACTTTATCATAATTAAACATGGCGTAGTGGTGGGCTTGACCCCTTGACTTGAAATCCAATGAAATTGCCTTACCTTTCTTTCCTCCCAAAGGATGACCTATAGTAGAAAAGAAATTTAAACCTTCAACTTCACATGAATCACTATTTCTGTTCATTCTATTATGCCTTGTATTAACACCATCAAGCTAATATTGTGAACATTAATTCAAGCATTCTTCAACTATGTATGCCTCGGCAATAGAGCCTTCAGGATGACTTTTATTTCGAACATAACTCTTTAACTTACCTAGATATCTTTCTGAAAAGTACATCCACTGAAATTAGATCAATCCTTCCAGTCTTACCTCATGCACCAAATGTACAAGCAAATAGACCATTATATAAAAAAATAAAGAGGAAAAATGGTCTCCAATTGGCAAAGGGTTTCAGCAATCTCCATGTCCAAGATATCCAAATTTGTCACATCAATTACTTTATGACATAAGAAACTTGAGGTGTCAATGTACTCTTCAACGCCACTTGCAACAAGTAATGCAACATAAAATGTGCATCATGGATTTTATAACCATATATTTTTTTTAGAGGGGTGGACACATCTAGAAATGTTTGATGCACAACCATCTGGTATTTTGGCTTTCTTTAAAACACCACAGAATACACTTTTCTCACTTGTATTTATTGAGAAACATGTTTTTGCAAAAATGTTTTTCCTTTATTTGTTTCTATCGGGTGAAGGTTTTTTCGAACTCATAAGTCTTACAAGTCAAAACGAGCCTTTTGATGATTCTTTGTCTTCCTAGAAATGTCTAGCAATGTCCCAATTATATTATCAAATATATTTTTCTCAATGTGTATCATATCAAGATTGTGACGTAAAATATTATGTTTCCAATATGGTAGCTTAAAAAAACAAATCTCTTGTCCCATGGACCATCCTTGACTTTCTTTTGCTTCTTTCCAAACACATTATCAAAGTTAGCTAACAATTCTAGGATATCATTACCTTCTAACAAAATGGGTGGAGGCCTAGATTCCCTCATCATAGGATTATCAAACCCTATTCGTTCTTTATGGACTAGGGAGAGACACATATGAGGCTTATAGCTATATGGACTAAGCTTGATTATGAGGTGATCTGAGAGCCTGATAAGCACAATCAAAGTAGCGCCACGGGTGAAGTGCTGCATACCACTGGTAAGTAACAAATAATTCATTAAATTGTTTATCTATTTTATAGTATAAATCTAATTATTCAAGTAGTGGTTAATCATAGCTGAGAACATACAACAGTGGTGAATTCTACAAAAAGGAATTTGGTGAGTTTTGCAAGGTTGAAAAGAGTGGCATCATACCATACCAGAAATGCCATAACAAAATGGGGTTGTAGAATGGATGCATAGAAATTTACTAGAGAATAAAAGTTACATGTGAATTTAGAATGGTTTTTGTAAACAATTTTAGGTTGAGGTTGTCAACACAATGGTCTACCTTGTTAACCAAGTGGCCTCAATTACTCAAGAGGGGTGGTGAATTGAGTATTAAAAATTTTACTTGGAATGCTTTTTGAAATTGATTCTTTAATAATTATGCTTAATAAAGATAGTAAATTTAATTACAAACGATAACAACTAATACACAAGGCAAATTGATAGGCACTAAGTATATGGAAAATAAGTTCACTTAAGAGATAAAGTAATATTCAAGTAACAAATTAATCACAACACTATTTTTGGAACATAAAAAGATTTAAAGGATAGTTCAAGAATATTACTTAAAATAATTATTATAAGTAATTAAAAACTTAATAGAATATGAACTTAATTTTAATAACCAAATCAATTAGCAATAATGAAGGAGTTAATTAATCAAGTTATGAACACTATAAAATGAGCAAGCAAGTTAAGTGCATAAATTTAAATGAGTTTAAGGAAGAGAGATTTGCAAACCGATATATACGAGTTCCACCACACCGGCGTACGTCTCGCCTCTAAGCAACCCACTTAGAGGATTTCCACTATTGGAGATTAGAGATACAACTTTGAGCAATCGCGGCTTCCTAGTGTCCCACACTCAAGAACCCAATTCTCACAAGTACAATGGCATCCCAACCAATCTCTCAATCTCACAATTACAAGGTTGAAACCCCAATCCAAACCTCTAGAATTTTTAGTGTTTAGGTGTACAAAGATAACTCTCCAAAAAAGTGGATATACAAATTAAAGCACTTGAGAATATTCAAGTAACAAATTAATCACAACACTATTTTTGGAACATAAAAAGATTTAAAGGATAGTTCAAGAATATTACTTAAAATAATTATTATAAGTAATTAAAAACTTAATAGAATATGAACTTAATTTTAATAACCAAATCAATTAGCAATAATGAAGGAGTTAATTAATCAAGTTATGATATAACACCCTAATTATCTACAACTAATAAATCCCAAAATATGAGAAAATTTTTTTCACAAAAAACAGACACGTAACATTTGATGTAGAAGGGAGCAGGCAATGGGGAAAACTAAAAACATTCACGCGCATAAAGCAACCTACAGGGAGGCTAAAAGGGTGAGGCCGGCTCGATGGGCTTATCGTAACGCACCAACACTAGGGCGGATTGCACGATACCGTTTATTCGCTCAGACGGGGTCTGACACCGTCCAGGCGGAGCATAGTAATGCAGCAGCGGATAGAGGAGATTTCGCACTGAGGCTTCCCTTCAAGAAATACTGGTCACTCAACAGGAGGAATAGATAAGGGAAATATGTTAATACATTCACACGTGTAGCATTTGATGAAAAGGCTAAGTTAGAATCATCCTGCTAGGCTAGGCGGGGTATATTTATCTTGGGCGGGCTGTCCTAGCTACATGGGCGAGGTATAACGCCGCCTAAACGAAATCTGCATAACGCCTCTTTAACACAACTACAAGGTAATTTTCCTCCATCGGGTATGGTCAAGGGTTCACCAAGTAAATCCTCACACACTCACCTTTCACTCAGAAAAATATGAAGTTACAGGGTACAAGTGCGATAATAAGTTATGGAAGAAGGAAGAGTCTGAACCTATTCCGCCCAACTCAACTAATTATGATAACGCCTGGGCGGACTTAGCCATAACGCCCAAATCCGGGGTTCAGCACCGGGGTCCGGATTGCGTTAGTATCACAACGGATAGGAAAGGATAATGGTCGATATTTCGCTCGGGTCATTACTCGCTTCAGCGTGAGTTCTCGCGCTTGGGCGGATTGCTTCCCATACTTCAGGCGGGGTACGACTCCGCCCAACGTATCCGACATGAGTCTTTCCTAAGACAATTCTCGGTTCGTTCGGACTTAACTATAACCTGCTCAATCAAACTGTCCCTGCGTGTCTAATAAAAGCACAATTATAAAACAAGGCATCACATAGCATCACACACACAAAACCATACATCCATATGTACATAAGAGTGCATATTAATATTTACAATACAAAATCAGACTTCTTCTTGTTCGTAAGGTTCTATTCATCACAAAACGTTTACATCCGGCATGAGCCAGTCCGGGCTTCATCTAACAACACTTAATGGAACCTTCGAAACGCATCAGCACTCCGCCCAGCATTCCGGCACTGCTTCTGATCCTCCTCACGAAAGATATTCACTGAAAATTGCCACTGCAGGGGTGAGCTTTTACATGTAAAATGATACTCACAGACTCGGTATCAGCGTCAGTACACGCTCCTGCTATCATTCAACCTTTCTCAAGTAACCAAGCTCATACAATTCAACAATATTCGTAATACACATAATTCACAGAGTTTATTCCACATCAATATATATATTCATGTATTCAAACCATACACATGCACATATACAAATTTATACATCACCACAATCAGCCTTATTTCTATATGCATGCACGCGGATCCGACTCGGGAAAAGACTCTCAGTTACAGCCCCCTTTTCTTTTGGCCCCTCGTCCCTCAGCTCTTACCAGGTGGCACCGGCCCCCACGGCGTCTCGAGACTCAATTCTCTAGCTCCAACGGCTACCACGAGCCCTATTGGGATCTAGCCAGGGTTGGTAACTGGAAGTCGTTTCCCTTGGGGTTCTTGACCTTCCATGGGTCACCCCCACTCTTACTCATGCAACTAACACATTCATTTATACACATCATCGCGCCATGAACACATTACCGTAGTCATCAAGTAAGAACGGATATCTCCCATTATTCATCATCATTCAGTCAATCACACCAGCGCATGATACAGTCGATCATCAGACTAACAACATTGAGCAATTCAATTAAGAACATGCACATACACACTTTTCATAGTGACAACAAAATAGACCCATCATTATCATCCACGAGCAAACTACGCCATCGTCACGAAGATCACCATCAAAATCTCAAATCATGCATCAGTTTTAGTAATTGTGAACACATGCATACATGCACAGCATCAGTTCTAATGAATTATAAAAACATGCACACACACACACTTGGCAGTACGTTCATCCGGTACCGTTCTTAGACCATGCATTTGACATGCAAGCGCCCCCTACCTTTAGAAGAACCTCAGAAACCTCTTTCCGTTCTCGTCGTTGGGTCCGATGTCCTTCTCCTGGTTCGTCCGATCTTCTTTGGCTTTGTCGTATTCTGCGCCTGATTCTGGGATGGAGCGTAGTCTGTTCTTCAGTACTGGGATCAAGATCTCCAGGAGCGAAGAGTGAGATGGAAGAAGAAGAATGAAGACGAAGAGAGAAAACAGAGGATGAAGTGACGGAGAAAGAGTCTAAAGAAATAGCGAGAGTGTTTTTCACCAAGGCTCACGCTTATATATATATATACATATGTGCATGCGCACAGCAAAAGCAAGAGTGGGATGGGAGAGTGCGTGCCCGTCAGTCACGCGCACTCCACCTCATCCCCTGTCCGCCACCATTTTAATATTGTAATGGCTTAAACTCACTTAGTTAAATGCACTTAACAGTTATTTCTAGTTGAAATCAAGTCTTAATGGTTCATTCTTTATTCAGCATTAAATTTTAAAACGGGGATGTTACAGTTCTCCCCCACTGAAAAGGAATTTCGTCCCCGAAATTCAGTTGGTACTTACGTAGGTAAACAATTCGGGGTACTGCTGTCGCATGGCGTCTTCGCGCTCCCACGTATAGGAGGTGATTTTGCCTTGCTGCCACTCCACCTTAACCAGCCTTACGTTCTTGTTTCTTAAGCGTTTTACCGATTGATCCACGATTCCAACCGGTGTAGTCACAGCGGTTAGGTCTTCCTTGATCTCTACCTCGTCGTCAGGCATCGTGTGGCTGGGGTCATGCAAATACTTCCTTAGTTGAGACACATGAAAAACGTTGTGTAATCGGGACAAGTGAATTGGTAACGCGAGGCGGTATGCCACGGGGCCAATCCGTTCTACTACCTCATAAGGTCCGATGTAGCGAGGGCTTAACTTCCCACTTTTTAAGGCTCGTCCAACTCCTTTACTCGGAGAGGTTCTCAGAAACACTCGATCTCCGACTTGAAATTCCAATGGCTTGATGCGTTTGTCATGGTAGCTCTTCTGCCTGTCTTGTGATGCTTTCATCTTCTCCCTTATCACTCGGATCTGTTCTGTGGTTTGCTTTACGATGTCTGGTCCCAGTAATAGACTTTCACCCGTTTCCGACCAACAGAGCGGGGTTCGGCATCTACGCCCATATAATGCCTCGTAAGGTGCCATGCCAATGCTGTGATGATGGCTGTTGTTGTACGTAAACTCGATCAAGGGAAGGTACTGCTCCCAGTCCCCACCGTACTCTAACACACACGCTCTCAATAAGTCTTCTAGACTCTGAATCGTTCGCTCGGATTGTCCATCCGATTGGGGGTGGTAGGCAGAACTAAGCCAAAGCTTCGTCCCCAGTTCTTGATGCAAGCTGGTCCAAAATCTGGACGTAAATCTAGGGTCCCTATCTGAGACGATGGAAGTAGGTATGCCATGCAGTCGAATAACTTCTTGAATGTAGATTCGAGCCAATTTATGCAATGGGTACTTCATATTTACAGGTAAGAAGTGTGCACTCTTCGTCAATCTATCAACAATGACCCAAATGGCATCATGGCCCGCTCGGTTCCTGGGTAATCCCATGATAAAATCCATCGCAATTGAGTCCCATTTCCACACGGGGATTTCCAGAGGCTGCATTGCACCGTATGGTTTTTGGTGCTCTATCTTCGATTTCTGACAAGTGATACACCGGGCCACGTACTCCGCCACATCCTTCTTTAGTCCGGGCCACCAAAACTGTCTCCTCAAGTCGTGGTACATCTTCGTGGTTCCTGGGTGAATACTGAGTAGGCTTTTGTGGGCTTCATCCAGCACCATTCTTCTCAATCTTCCTTCACTTGGTATGTATATTCTGTTCCTCACCCGGAAGATCCCATCTGACCCTTCTGCCAAGGATAAATCCTTTCCTCTAGCCTGAATTTCCTTCATTTCAGCTAGGTAAGAGTCCGCCTGTTGCTGTTCGTACACGGATTTTAAGAATTCGTTGGCAATCCTCAACGTACCGATTGTCATCTTCTGAGAGGAAGGGGCGTCAACATGCAAGTTCATGTCTCGGAACCGCTCCAACAACTCAACTTCTTTTGCCATCATGGCTGCCATGTGGAGGGATTTTCGGCTCAATGCGTCTGCTACGACATTTGCCTTACCGGGGTGGTATTTCAAATCGAAATCATAGTCCTTCAAAAACTCAATCCACCTTCTCTGCCTCATGTTCAGCTCCTTTTGGTCGAATAGGTATTTGAGGCTCTTATGATCGCTGTACACTTCAAATTTGGATCCGTACAAGTAATGCCTCCAGATTTTCAATGCAAAAACTACTGCTGCCAACTCCAAGTCATGGGTCGGATAATGTTGTTCGTGGGGTCTCAATTGTCGAGAGGCATATGCTATCACCCGATCTTTCTGCATGAGTACACATCCTAATCCGAGTCCGGACGCGTCACAATAGACCACGAAGCTTTCTCGTAACTCCGGTAATGCTAACACCGGAGCAGTTGTCAACTTATTCTTCAGCTCTTGGAAGCTGCTCTCACACTCCGGACTCCATACAAAAGGAACGTTCTTCCGAGTCAATTTAGTCAGAGGTAATGCCAACTTAGAAAATCCTTCGATGAACCTTCTATAATAACCTGCCAAGCCCATAAAACTCCTTATTTCCGAGATCGATCTGGGCCTCTCCCACGCTATTACAGCAGCTACCTTCGCAGGATCCACCGAGACGCCTCGCTTGGAGATCACATGCCCGAGGAAGTGGATCTCATCCATCCAAAATTCGCACTTTGAAGGCTTTGCAAACAATTGCTTCTCCTTCAACACTTGGAGTACCGCCCTGAGATGTCCTTCATGCTCCTCCGATGTCTTAGAATAAACTAGAATATCGTCAATGAAGACAACAACAAACCGATCTAAGAAGGAATGGAATATGCTGTTCATGTAATTCATGAAAACAGCAGGGGCGTTCGTCACACCGAACGGCATCACCACATACTCATAGTGACCATACCTAGTCCTAAAGGCAGTTTTAGGAATGTCCGAGTCCTTCACTCGGATTTGGTGATATCCCGATCGTAAGTCGATTTTTGAGAAGACTGAGGCTCCACGCAGCTGGTCAATTAAATCATCAATCCTAGGCAGTGGGTATCGATTCTTGATTGTGAGTTTGTTGAGCTGTCGATAATCTATACAAAGTCTCAAGCTGCCATCCTTCTTCTTAACAAGTAGCACAGGTGCGCCCCATGGTGACACGCTTGGTCTAATGAACTGCTTCTCAAGTAACTCATCCACTTGTTTCTTCAACTCGACCAATTCAGTTGAGGACATTCTGTAGGGTGCACTGGAGACCGGTTCGGCTCCAGGGATCAAGTCTATAGAGAATTCAACTTCTCTATGGGGAGGTACACTCGGGACGTCCTCTGGGAACACTTCTGGGAATTCGCAGACAACCGGAATTTCGTTCACTAGGGGCTCATTCTCATCTTTGGTTAGACAAAGCATCATAAACAGTCGGGTTATACCTAGTGCCGTGCCATCTTCAGTGGGTTGTTCTGGGAAAACTATCTCTCGGTTTCTACAATCTACTAATACCTTTTTGGCTGAAAGCCAATCTATTCCAAGCACAATATCAAGACCCTTTAAGGGCATGCAAATCAGATCGAAGGTGAAACTCCGATCATACAACTCAAATGCTACATTTTTACATATGGACGATGTGAACACAGTAGGGCCAGTGGGGCTGGCCACTTCTAGAGTCCGGTTCATAGACACAGTTGGTAGCTTTAACCGTTTCACGCACTCATCAGCTATAAAAGAATGGGTAGCTCCCGAATCGAAAACAACATTAAGCGTATTCATTCCAAGTGAGCACTTACATTGTACTAGATCATTTGCTGGTGCAACATCCTCTGCATTGATGGTGTAGATCCTTCCTGTCGCTGTTGGGCCGGTGTTCCTCTCTCGACTGTTCGGGGCATGCATCATATTTCCTCTGGTTCCGTTGCCTCTGCCACCAGGTCGTGGGTTATCATTCATTCTGGTTCGATCTTGAAATTCTCTTTGACGCACATTGGTGTTTGCCTGGCGGAGTTGGGGGCAGTCCGGGCGAACATGTCCCTTCTCTCCGCAGTGGTAGCATTTAACATTTATATCATTGCATTCCCTAGCAAAATGATCACCGCCACATTTAAAGCATCCGCCATACCTGGGTCGCCCACTCATCTGTCTCCCTCGGTCATTATAGTTCTGATATCTGGTGGAGGGTTCATTCCTCCTCACGTTCCCTGGCCTCTTGAAACGTGATTGCTGAGGCCTCAAGTGTTGGTTGGCTCTGCTGCACTGGCCTGAATGGGCCCTGTCATCCTCTTCGAATATTCTACACTTGTTCACTAAGGCAGGGAAACTCCGGATTTCATGGTATCTGCAGGCCCTCTTGATATCCGATCTCAGTCCGTTCTCAAACTTAAGACACTTGGAGTGCTCCGTTCCCGGCTGCTGGAAGGGCGGATAGAATAGGCACAATTCTTCAAATCTGGTCGCGTATTCTTCCACAGTCATGGAGCCCTGTTTTAACTCCATAAACTCCAGCTCCTTCCGACTCCGCACTGTGTCGGGAAAGTATTTGTCTAGGAAGCAGGCCTTGAAATCGTTCCACGTCAGTTGATTGTCATCTTCGGGGAATTGGCTTCTAGCTATTTTCCACCAATTCTCCGCTTCATCTCGTAGCATATACACTGCACATTCCACCTTCTGGGCTTCGGTACAGCGAAGACCCCTAAAAATTCTCTCTAATTCCTGAGTCCACTTGAACGCCGCCTCAGGGTTCCGTCCTCCTAAGAATTCACTCGGCTTCCTCTTCAGGAAGCGGTCCAGCACATGGCCATCCTCAGGATGAGTTTGGCCTTGCCTTTCAAACACATCAGCAAAGCGTTGGAATGCTGTGGCTATAGCCTCCATACTTTGACGATGCGCCATTCCTTATCCTGAAATTGACATTTAAGGATAAGTACACGGAGCCACTTACTACCGATCTAGTTATTAGTCTAACAATTAATAACTTAGCACATTATGCCATCTCTATATATATATATATATATTATAATAAACAATCAATAGGACCAGGAGGGGCAACACCCTCCTATCCGCAAGCCAATATCAATCAGGTTCAACCAATATCACAACAATTTCAACCATTCAATCAAAGACACAAACACCACCGCTTACACTTGGTAAGCATACTTTGGCCTTGGACTTTTCGGTCCGCTCTGATACCAAAATATAACACCCTAATTATCTACAACTAATAAATCCCAAAATATGAGAAAATTTTTTTCACAAAAAACAGACACGTAACATTTGATGTAGAAGGGAGCAGGCAATGGGGAAAACTAAAAACATTCACGCGCATAAAGCAACCTACAGGGAGGCTAAAAGGGTGAGGCCGGCTCGATGGGCTTATCGTAACGCACCAACACTAGGGCGGATTGCACGATACCGTTTATTCGCTCAGACGGGGTCTGACACCGTCCAGGCGGAGCATAGTAATGCAGCAGCGGATAGAGGAGATTTCGCACTGAGGCTTCCCTTCAAGAAATACTGGTCACTCAACAGGAGGAATAGATAAGGGAAATATGTTAATACATTCACACGTGTAGCATTTGATGAAAAGGCTAAGTTAGAATCATCCTGCTAGGCTAGGCGGGGTATATTTATCTTGGGCGGGCTGTCCTAGCTACATGGGCGAGGTATAACGCCGCCTAAACGAAATCTGCATAACGCCTCTTTAACACAACTACAAGGTAATTTTCCTCCATCGGGTATGGTCAAGGGTTCACCAAGTAAATCCTCACACACTCACCTTTCACTCAGAAAAATATGAAGTTACAGGGTACAAGTGCGATAATAAGTTATGGAAGAAGGAAGAGTCTGAACCTATTCCGCCCAACTCAACTAATTATGATAACGCCTGGGCGGACTTAGCCATAACGCCCAAATCCGGGGTTCAGCACCGGGGTCCGGATTGCGTTAGTATCACAACGGATAGGAAAGGATAATGGTCGATATTTCGCTCGGGTCATTACTCGCTTCAGCGTGAGTTCTCGCGCTTGGGCGGATTGCTTCCCATACTTCAGGCGGGGTACGACTCCGCCCAACGTATCCGACATGAGTCTTTCCTAAGACAATTCTCGGTTCGTTCGGACTTAACTATAACCTGCTCAATCAAACTGTCCCTGCGTGTCTATTAAAGCACAATTATAAAACAAGGCATCACATAGCATCACACACACAAAACCATACATCCATATGTACATAAGAGTGCATATTAATATTTACAATACAAAATCAGACTTCTTCTTGTTCGTAAGGTTCTATTCATCACAAAACGTTTACATCCGGCATGAGCCAGTCCGGGCTTCATCTAACAACACTTAATGGAACCTTCGAAACGCATCAGCACTCCGCCCAGCATTCCGGCACTGCTTCTGATCCTCCTCACGAAAGATATTCACTGAAAATTGCCACTGCAGGGGTGAGCTTTTACATGTAAAATGATACTCACAGACTCGGTATCAGCGTCAGTACACGCTCCTGCTATCATTCAACCTTTCTCAAGTAACCAAGCTCATACAATTCAACAATATTCGTAATACACATAATTCACAGAGTTTATTCCACATCAATATATATATTCATGTATTCAAACCATACACATGCACATATACAAATTTATACATCACCACAATCAGCCTTATTTCTATATGCATGCACGCGGATCCGACTCGGGAAAAGACTCTCAGTTACAGCCCCCTTTTCTTTTGGCCCCTCGTCCCTCAGCTCTTACCAGGTGGCACCGGCCCCCACGGCGTCTCGAGACTCAATTCTCTAGCTCCAACGGCTACCACGAGCCCTATTGGGATCTAGCCAGGGTTGGTAACTGGAAGTCGTTTCCCTTGGGGTTCTTGACCTTCCATGGGTCACCCCCACTCTTACTCATGCAACTAACACATTCATTTATACACATCATCGCGCCATGAACACATTACCGTAGTCATCAAGTAAGAACGGATATCTCCCATTATTCATCATCATTCAGTCAATCACACCAGCGCATGATACAGTCGATCATCAGACTAACAACATTGAGCAATTCAATTAAGAACATGCACATACACACTTTTCATAGTGACAACAAAATAGACCCATCATTATCATCCACGAGCAAACTACGCCATCGTCACGAAGATCACCATCAAAATCTCAAATCATGCATCAGTTTTAGTAATTGTGAACACATGCATACATGCACAGCATCAGTTCTAATGAATTATAAAAACATGCACACACACACACTTGGCAGTACGTTCATCCGGTACCGTTCTTAGACCATGCATTTGACATGCAAGCGCCCCCTACCTTTAGAAGAACCTCAGAAACCTCTTTCCGTTCTCGTCGTTGGGTCCGATGTCCTTCTCCTGGTTCGTCCGGTCTTCTTTGGCTTTGTCGTATTCTGCGCCTGATTCTGGGATGGAGCGTAGTCTGTTCTTCAGTACTGGGATCAAGATCTCCAGGAGCGAAGAGTGAGATGGAAGAAGAAGAATGAAGACGAAGAGAGAAAACAGAGGATGAAGTGACGGAGAAAGAGTCTAAAGAAATAGCGAGAGTGTTTTTCACCAAGGCTCACGCTTATATATATATATATACATATGTGCATGCGCACAGCAAAAGCAAGAGTGGGATGGGAGAGTGCGTGCCCGTCAGTCACGCGCACTCCACCTCATCCCCTGTCCGCCACCATTTTAATATTGTAATGGCTTAAACTCACTTAGTTAAATGCACTTAACAGTTATTTCTAGTTGAAATCAAGTCTTAATGGTTCATTCTTTATTCAGCATTAAATTTTAAAACGGGGATGTTACACATCAGCTTTAGCATCAAACTTTCCTAGATTCTCCTTTCCATTGTTAAGTACAAAGCATCTGCATCCAAATATATGAAAATAGGAAATATTTGGTTTTCTTCCTTTGTAAAGTTCATAGGGGTTTTCTTTAGAATAGGCCTAATCAAACATCTATTCATTACGTGACAAGTGGTATTTACGGCATCGGCCTAAAAATGTTTCGCAATGTTATTTTCATTTAACATGGTTCTTACAAGCCCCACCAAGGATTTGTTTTTCCTTTCAACTACTCCATTTTGTTGTGGAGTTCTAGGAGCTGAAAAATTGTGTTCAATACCATGTTTTTCACAAAATTTTTTAAATGATTGGTTTTCAAATTCTCCCCCATGATCAGTTCTTATGGATGTAATCTTTGAATTTTGTTCATTTTGGATAACCTTGGCTAGTTTCTTAAATGCATGATATGCTTCATTTTTGTGAGTAAGAAACAAGGTCCATGTATATCTTGAATAGTCATCTACAATTACTAGACCATAGTAATTACCACCAAATCTTTTGATTTTGGAAGGTCCAAATAGATCCATGTGCAAAAGTTATAAAGGCCTTTGAGTAGAAACAATGTTTTTAGCTTGAAAAGATGCCTTTACTTGTTTTCCCTTTTGACATGCATCACAAAATTTATTTTTAAATTTGAGCTTTGGCAAGCCAATTACTAATTCTTTATAAACAAGTTTGTTTAGATGGTCTATATGTATATGTGTTATTCTTCTATGCCATAACCATGATTCATCCTCTTTAGTCATGAAGCATTGCACATCATTTGAAGACAAACTATTAACATCAATCATGTAAATATTATCAATTCTTTTACCAACAAACTTAACTTTCTTGTTTAGCTTATTTTCAATTATGCAACAATTAGACTCAAATAATACTCTATATCCTTTATCACATAATTGACTTATGCTAAGCAAGTTATGTTTGAGTCCTTCAACATATAATACATCACTAATTGAAGTAGAGGAATCTTTACCAATGTTTCCAATACCAAGTATTCTTCCTTTGGTATTATCCCCATAAGTGACGCTTCCTTTTCTTTTGGGAGTGAATGTTGTGAATTTACTCATATCTCCCGTCATGTGCTTTGAACACCCACTATCCAAGTACCAATGGGTGTTGCTTGCCTTGAAGCATACCTACAAAACAAAATTAGTTTAGAGAACTTGGTACCCATTTTATGTTGGGTCCTTTTTGGTTAGCTTGTGGTAGTGTCCCTTTGGGAACCCACACCTTTCTTACTACTTTTGGTCCAAGCTTTATAATATGGCAATTTAAAACACTCTATGGATGGGTTTTAATGCTCCAAAAGTTTCATTTTTGGGTATAATTCTATAATTTATATAGATCCTTATGAATGAGGCCCAAATTCCGAGTGAAAATACCTTAGAAAGAACTGTCCGAGTGAGAAAGAGAGTCTGTTCCAAGTGAAGACTGAAAATTCTGAGTGACCAAGAGGAATTCCTAGTGGAAAATGGAAATACCGAGTGAAAATAGTGTTTTCTGAGTGGAACATGGTCAAGAGGACTTATTCCGAGTGAAATAATGTCTCAGAGACTCACTGCTGAGTCAAACATGCTAAGAAGAGTCGATCCCGAGTCAAGATCTTCAAAGGACTCATTTCAGAGTCAATTAAGATCAGAAGTTGCAATCCTGAGTGAAGGAATTCCGATTGACAACAAATAAGTCTTGGGTCGGTTAGGATCTATATTACCGAGTAGACATTCAAGTGGAATGAGTCAGCATTGAGGAAATTTACCGAGTGAAAGCATGAGTGAGAGAGGGAGCTCGGTCTGGACAGACTCTACCGAGTGAGAAACCAAGGAATTGAGTCAGATTCAGATGAATTCCGAGTGAGACTCGTATGTAAGAGCTATTTTCCGAGTGATAATGACCTTGAGAGTCTCTGAGTGAAACGTAGTTGAAGAAGTAGGTCTGATCTTGGCTAAGTATTAATTAACCGAGTGAAACCCGAATGGGAGACACTTCTATATTCCTAAGTGTTGATAACCGAGTGGAAGATATTATACATATTCCGAGCGAATCATGTAAACCGTATTCCGAGTGACTAAGTAATGACTGAGTCCGAATGAGACTTGACTGTGATGCTTGTCTCTGATGAATGAATGGTTAAGTTATTCCTCAGATGAGAAAGGGCATGAACACCGAGTGAAGATCGAATGAGCCTTGAGTCGGTCTGAGACGACTTAACCGAGTAAAAAGTTGAAGGAAGAGGAGTCGGTTGAATGAGATCGGAAGAGACACTTCTGATCCGTTCTAAACCAGAGTCTAACATTCGATGTCAGGGACGACCTCAAGGATTGAAAGTGGAAGGACGGGTGTCAACTAATGTCTTCATCACATCGGATGACCAGCGTAGGGAGGACTGCCTTGTGTGTTGCAACTCGGAATATTGCTCTACCAAATGAGCTATGGGACGGCTGACTTCGGTTCAGGTGAGACTGGATGAATTTAGTACAGATCGGATTATCATTAATGAACACCGGTTGGCTTCAAGGAAGGTTAACTCAGCTTTCCTTAGAACGGATGTCCACACCAGATGACTTTGAGCTGGTGTACAAGACCGGATGAAATCCGCCCAAAGAAGAAATTGAGGGACTGCTAAGTTCTCCTCAACCGGACTTGGAAGTGGAATTCCAGTCGGTTTTGAAGTGCAGAAGTAACTTTTTGACCTTTTTCTTGTCTTTTAGGCATTTTTTTAATGCATTTGAACCCACTAATTGCTCTAGTACGTAGGACGGCCAGAAATAAGCACTAAGATAGCCACCTTCTATTATTAATCCTCCATTATCTCTACTAACAGCACTAGCAAACCCACTCACAAAGGGCTTGTCCCCCACTGCCTTTGTTTTTTTTAAAACAAAACCATATCTCTTCAGAAACTCTTAAGAAAACAGAATTACAGTATACCATTTTCCTTCTTCCTCAAGACCTTCGAATAGAACCAGGACAGCCAGGGGACTCCTTTTCAGTCAGCCAAAGATCATCAAATCAAGTAAGAGGGGAGAGGGTTGTGAATAACTATGAAATGGGTAGAGTTGTATGCTGTTCTAGGATTCCAGTTTTAATTTCGTATCTTGTGGCTTAATTTTGAAACTGAAAACGTACGAATTTGTCTTTGACTGCTTCATGAAAGTTGTAGATATTTTTGTTATCTAAATTATGAGACCTGATTCAATTAATTTGAGTATGTATAGCAAAAGTTATAGCCAAATTACTACTGCATGTTCGAGTGAAAGATTTGTTCCATGTTTTGTGTATATTTTGATATGCTGGGAATTATACATGCATAATAAGCCTTGGATGTCTTCATGAAAGTTGTAGATATTTAAGTTGTGGATCTTTAGAAAGTGGTTTCACATCAAAATAATTTTTGTAACTCAAGTTATGCTCAAATTACTGAAGTATGTGCAAGCTGTAATCCTGTAATCTGAAATCCGAATCTTGTTTTCAAAACTGGGAATTTTGTGGTGAGAATTAGGGGTTGGTGTCTTCATGGAAATTGTAGATATATGTGTTAAGAATAATTTAGAATTGGATTCATGTCAAAATCATTTTTGTAACTCTATATACGTTCTAATTACTAATCTGTGTACATTTTGGAAAAACTCATCTTGAGGCAGTATGGTATTTTGTGAATAAGTGGTATTTCTGCTTGGAATCTGAAATTGTGTTCTTCATGAAAGTTGTAGATAATTGTATTATTAAGCTAAAGAAAGTGGAATCATCTAAAAATGAGTTGATTTGCCCATGTTATGACTGTTTTGCTAATGTATGTTGCTGTTGGGAATGCTGAAAGTCACTTATAAAGGCTATTATGAAAGAAAATGATATTTTCTCTATGGATAAAGATTAATTATTAAATTCTTGAGTGATTATGAGTTATTAGAAATGTTGTTGAGCATTATGCAGTTTGTATGATGTGGTAATGAATAATTATGAATAACGAAACCACTTTGTATGTACATGAATGCCTTGTGATATTGACACATGTGACTGAAACAGTAAATCCATGATTTTGTAAATTATTATGAGTGTTGTGTCCTTTGGGGACTTGTATTCCAAGAGGTTTTGGAAATATGGATATCATGGTATGTTAAAAGAATTAAAGGTATTCATGCATCATAAGCATTCGGACGCACCATGGAATTTAGGGGTTCCATGATTGCCTACCCTGGTGGGGGGTTACTCTATGATGAGTTAAGCCCTATTTTGTTATGCGCCATGGAGTGTAGGGATTCATGGTTTATGCAAAGCCCTACTTATGATATTTGTGTACTTTGTTACTTAAGCGCCATGGAGTGTAGGGATTCATGGTATATGCTAAAGCCCTATTTGTGTCTCTATGAGACTTTTACTGCAGTATTTCCCACCAAACCAAATGGATCCAGCATGACATCATATGACTAATTGAAGAATTATTAAATGGACTTGTTTGGCATATTCATCATATCATTATAAGTTGTTGATTGTGTTTGTGCAATTTTATCTATTTTATATTTATTCTATATTCTGTCTCACTCTTACATTAATTTTTACAGTGAATGACACGCAGAATGCAGAGTGATGCCATGATGGATGCCTATTTGAATTATTACCTGAACTTTGATTTTATGGGTTGTAATAAGTATAACATGTCATGTACCATTATTTTCTAAATCGTTTCCGCTACTTAAGTATTTTCTTGAATTTAATTATTCACGACTAGCATGTATGATAATTTTTCCGCTGTTATCAACTGTTACATAAACTCTGAATTAAACTTATGAATTTTAAAATGATCTTTCGAAAAAGCGAAAAATTTACTCAAAAATTTTAATTAACGTTTCGGGCATTACAGTGTATGTTTTGCCTTCAGCTTCTTCTCTATTCATAGAGTTTCAATATCAAGGTTTTCCACTCCTGGTTCCATGATTTGTGCAATTAATTTGAATTTTGTCTGCCTCCATGTTTCCTGCGTGCTTGATTTCTGGCTTGGAGAAGGAGATTGTCTGCCTCAATAAATGCAACGCCATTTCAATTAAAGTCTTGAAAGAGGAATCAGCGGATTTTAAGTTTCTAAAAATGTGTACTGATGTTTTCCATGATTCAGTGCATGATTCCAGTGATGAATCGATTCCTCCAGGCTATTTTTCCATCAAAAACAGCGAGTGAATCGATTCCTGGCAAGGGGAATCGATTCCTACATATATGAATCGATTCCTGCTCTTCCTGAATTGATTCCTGGCCTTTTTACAATGTGTGAATCGATTCCTACACATAATGAATCGACTCCCAGCTGGTAAATAACGTATGAATCAATTCCTTCAAGGAGGGAATCAATTCCCAGCCCCATGAATCGACTCCCACTGGCCTTGAATTGATTCCTTGTTCCTTTTTAATGTGGGAATTGATTCCCATAGGGGTGAATCGATTCCTAGGCTTTTTCTGCACATGTTTCCTCAATTTGTGATGGATTTTGATGCGTTTTTGATCATATAGCTCATGGTTCTTGATTCCTTTGATTCTTTGGCACTTGAATGATTATTTTACTTGTTTTAAACTTCTTTGAATGCCTTGAATCATTTCTTTGGACTTCATCAATTCTTATGCATTTCTTCTTGAATATAGCCATTTAGAAAAGCGTTTTTGACATCCATTTGATAAAGCTTAAAATCCATACAACAAGGAAAAGCTAATAGTAATCTTATGGCTTCTAATCTAGCTACGGGAGCATACGTTTCTTCATAGTCTATTCCCTCTTCTTGATTATATCCCTTAGCAACTAATCTAGCTTTATTTCTTGTTATTATTCCATTTTCATCTAGCTTATTTCTAAAAACCATTTGGTGCCTATTATTAGATGGTCATTGGGTCTTGGCACAAGTTCCCAAACTTCATTTCTTTCAAATTGATTCAATTCCTCTTGCATAGCCAACATCTAATGTTCATCAATAATAGCTTCATTGATATTTTTGGGTTCTATTTGTGAAACAAAGGCTAAGTGATTGCATGCATTTCTAATAGCGTTTCGAGTACTTACATCTTTTGTTATTTCACCTATGACATTATCCAAGGGGTGATTCTTTACGGTGATCCACTCCTTTTGGTGAGGTTCATTATTTTGTGTTGTGTCTCCTTCATTTTTGTTTTCTTCTTTATCTTCCAAGTTCATTTCTTGAAAGGTACCTACAAGATCATCAATTTCCTTTCTCGGAGGATTTTGGTTAAGTTCATCAAATTTAACATGTATAGACTCTTCAATTGTACAAGTTCATTTGTTAAAGAGTCGATATGCTTTACTAGTAGATGAATAACCTATGAATATTGCTTCATCAGATTTTTCATCGAATTTGCCAAGATTTTCCTTTCCATTGTTTAAGACAAAGCATTTACATCCAAATATATGAAAATAAGAGATATTTGGTTTTCTTCCTTTATAAAGCTCATAGGGGGGTTTCTTTAATATAGGCCTTATCAAACCCTAAACCCTATGAGTATCTAAGTTAGGGATGTCAATGGGGCGGGGCAGGCACGGGTAGTATGTTACCACTACCCGTATCCACCAGTTTTAGGCGGGTAACGGGTATTCGCGGGTCGGGTAGCGGGTACCCACAGGTATTTTTGAATATTTATTATTTTTATAAAATAATAATAAATAAGAAAATATGGTATGATGTACTAAATATAATATTATTTTAGTAAAATATAATTCAAATTAATATTGTATTATACATTACAACTTCATAAATTAAAAGTATTGTTATTGAAAAATATTAAATTTTGTTTATCTCAATATAAAATAATAAAAAATACTTAGATATTTAAATATATTTAATAAAAAATAAATATTAATAATTAAACGGATACCCACGGGGTAGGTAGTGTAATATCGTTACCCACCCATTTAGTAAATATATGGGTATCCATTATGGGTAACCCACGAATTACCCACGAGCGTGAGTTATTTTGACATCCCTAGTCTAAGCTTACAAAGTTGAATTGATTATTAAGGATATAAAACAACTAAAATTCTTAGACTATTTTTACAAGAAAAGAATTAGAGAATATTGTATAGCTTGTAGAATACGTAGAGAGAAGAGATGATAGATAAGGTGTACATCCCAAAATTTTATAAAAATAATTAAATATAAGGAATATATATTAAATAATTATAAATGAGTTGATGAGTGTCCCAAAAATAATGGAATAATTGAATTGGGATTTATTATGGATAATTATAATTTATTGAGATTCTAGGAGCTAAAATTATACCGGTTAAAATATGGGTGTCGGATCAAGTATCTCCGAATGAGATGTCATTGGTCAAGGCTGTTAAGAATATTATTGGGAATCTGAATATATCTTCGGAATAATTTTTGGATAAAGTATTGAGCCTAAACTGAGATCCTGTATGGTATAAAACGATAGAGTTTAATGAAGGGAAATGAAATTAAATACAAAACCCATATTCTTTCTTTATATCTCACGTTGCCTTCTTCCTCTTAAAACAAAACCATTCTCTTATTCTTCTATCTTCCTCATTCATCTTCTTCCTCTTCCTTTCAAAACATAAGAAAGAAAAATGGTGTGCATTCTTCTCCTCCTATTTTTATTGTGCATCAAGCTTGGAGGAGATGATAATGGTGCCTTGGAGCTCTCCTTCTCCCACTCTATTTTTGTACTCTCTCTCCCTCTCTTGGCAACCACTTTCTTTCCTTGGGTGGAGGTATGTCCCTCACCATTTATGATGAGTTTATGCCTTTGGTTATGATTTTATTTGTTGGGAGAGTGTAGGTATGCATGGGTTATGGATTAGGAACCAATTTTAGACAAAACCCAAAGGTGGGGTATGATAGATATGTGTTTTTGTGTTAATGTTGAGGGGTACACAAAAAGTGTGATATTTAGTGGTGGAAGATGATGATTATTAATGGTGAATGTTAGATTTTAATGAAACCCTAAGTCTAAGAATTAGAGGAAATAAATAAGATGTGGTGAGAAATGATTTTAAGTATAAACCCATGATATATTACATAAGGATGTTGTTTATGATGATGGTAGATGGTTATTAATAATAGTTGTTAGGTGATTTTAGAGGAAAACCCTGAGCATGGAAATTAGGGCTTTTGACTTAATTGATAACTAAAGATGATTTATGCCCTTACAATGAGTTTTGAATGAGTAATATTGATGGTTAATGTTGAGGGATTGAAAAATCAAGGAAATAGAGTAATGGCTCTAAGATTGGTAAGTGTGTTAAGGGTTATGATATTGTTGTGGGGGGCTTGAATAATGATGAATGATATTGAAGATGGTAGAATCAATGAGATATACATATTGGTTGATAAATTGATAGTCCATGATTTATGCCATATGAATTAGTTGATTGATAATGGTTTGAAAAGAGCTAAGAGGCCCATAATGGATTTGAATGAAATAATGGCAAATGGATAGTTTAAGTAATGATAAATGCATTAAGAATAATGAAAGAGATGTTGTTGTTGGGTATGATTGGCCCTTTAAGATTTAAAGAATCATGGTTTTGGGAAAAGAATTCCCGAAGCCTAACAAAAGTATATGAATAGGTGTTTTAACAAGTCTAGGACTTGGTATTGAACATTAAGAAATATTGTTAATTACTTAGAATAGTGATAAATGCCTTGTGATGGCTTGATGATTGTATGTATGCATATGTATGTATGTTGGTGTAGATTGTGTTTCGGGTAATGCAACAAAACGATCGAAGCATTCGGAATGCGGCTCTTCCCTCGAGGCAGGAGAGCAGTTTACTTCAAATTGCATGAGTAGAACAATAATGATTATTGTATGTGATGGATACTCATGCTTTCCTTACCATGTAGATATTGAAATAATGTGAATGTTTATTTGATGATATTTGAGAAATGGAGTATGAGAATATGTATTGGTTGTTATGAAAGTATATATGTGATGATGATAGGTTTAATGTTGGTATGATTAAGGAATTGGAATGAAAATTATTGAGTAAGAATGATTGAGACAAGTTTTGAATGCTTAATAAGAGGTGTAGGATGTGTTGAATTGGACCAATTTTACTTAGTATGAGTTTTATTATGTGGAGTTGTGAAATTTTGTGTTTACTGCACATGTACTAGTGATCTCGCTCAAGCGAGATGGATTCTCACTCAAGCGAGAATCCCCTGAACCCGTATTATGGCCTCTGTTTTCGCTCAGGTGAGTGGAAATCTCGCTCGAGCGAGACTTGCTTGGATCAGAGGTATGGCTACTGGCAAAATTTCACTCAGGTGGGCAGGGCGCGCCCGAGCGAGTGTTGGATGATTGGCTCCTGAACCATTTTCGCTCGAGCGAATGGTCAGTGTATTGGTGGCTTGGTCAAGCGAGCAAGATTGGGAATGGTTCTGGATGAACCACGCTTAACCGAGAGGTGAGACAAATTCGACCTCGCTCAAGCGAGCGAGTCTAAACTCGGTTACTAGAACAATTTCACCCGAGTGAGTAGCGAGGCATGTTGGGTCTCACTCGAGCGAGCGAGGATGGGAATGGCCACTGGGGTAATCTCGCTCAAGCGAGGCGGAGCTCTCTCAAGCGAGATTGGCACCTGATGCCTCCCTCTTCTGCACTCAAGCGCGCATACTGGTGAATGCCAGGAAATTCGATTCTGTGAGAATCTCGCTCAAGCGAGTGGATGCCTCGCTTGAGCCAGTAAGTGTGGAAACAGACACTGGCATGATTACACCTGAGCAAGTCGAGGCGCTCAAGCAAATTGGAATTGTCTCGCTCAAGCAAGTAGGGGTCTCGCTTGAGCGAGTGACCCTGATGGAAATTTTCTTTTCTTTTCTTCATTGCTAGTGATGGGCCCCATTCCAATTATGGAAAATTTATGAAATTTATAATTGGGGGCACATAATGGTTATGTAATATTGGGAGGATGCAGTAATGGGAATTTATTTCATTTTCTTGATTTTAATGATATTGAACCCCATTCTTTTATGGATAATTAAGGAGATGTATATGAGGTATACAATGATGATTTAACATGGTGGTATTGATATGGATTAAAACATTAGGATAGTTCATTCATGCTCACAAGATGTAATGAAAAACATAAACGTTTACCACCTAGAATGGGATATGAAAGAACGATAATCAGAGAATAATTGAATGGCATAGTATACTTTATAACTTGATAAAATAGAGAAAAATATGATATTGAATGATGATAGGTGATGTTGATCATTCCCTTGTATAAGAGAATGAATATTAACAATGATGAATTGTGAAATGCCATTGTATTTTATACAAGTATGATCTTGTATGAGTGGTTTAAAATGGTGTTGATGAAATGTTGTGTTGCCACACTAGTTATGAAACAGTGATGATGAATACTATTACAAAAAAATCCACAAATTGATTTTGTGGTGATAATGATGAAAGTTTAATGTATGATAATTATGTTGTGATGCCATTATGGTTGATTGTAAGTATTGACTTGCCTGTATGGTGTGAAATATATATATGATAAAGCCCCTTGCGAGACGGGAAACTAATATAAATTATTGAACATGGTTGCAATCACGAGAAAGCACCTTGCGAGGCTGCTAGTGGGAGTACCTCTTGCGAGGCGGGAACCCATATGAATGAATGATGTGGTGGTTGCGATCACCTAATGAAATGAAATTGGATTCATGCATATGCATTATCAAACAATTGACATATGCATTAGCCATAAGTGCATGACATTTGAGATGGGATGACCACGAGAGATGAGAAACCCCTTGCGAGGAGGAATTGAGTAAAGATTTAATGAATTGATGATGATAATTTGTGAATGCCCTTGTTGGTAAGTGGCAATGTGATTGTGTATGTGCTTGTGCTTGCTTATGTTGTGAACTGCGTCTCATACGGCTTGTATGCCTCTTATATCAATATGAGGATGATTGAATAATGAGTTGATGATATTATAGCAAAGCACACATGATGAACGAATGCATGTACATTTAATCACAATATATGTATATTCATCATTTTGAATGTATAACTCACTCTCCCATGTGGTCTCCTTTTTAGCATTGTGATGCAGGTTGCCATAGGATGAGTTTGGATTTTAAATTGAAGTTTCGGGAAGGTAAATAGTTGTAGTGGAAATGCCTTGGCCGGCATCATTTGTGAATTTTAATGTAATGAATAAATTGTATATGATGATATTGATGATTTAGTGATTTTGGTCATGTATAAGATAATCGTGAATGCATGAATGGTGAACATATGTATTAGTACATAAGTGATGATTTGATGAGTACTTGAGGAATTGAACTTGAACAAGATACATTGATGATGGTGGTGTTTAGATTAATGCTAATAGGTGAATAGTAGGCCAATCATGAGATATGGGCAGTGGTGATAGTTGGAGCATGACCCAGATGTATATGCATATTTATATTTATATCTTAGGCAATACTTGTGTCTGTTGTAAGTGCATGAATTGGTTATGATCTATTAGGTTTATGTTAGGTGATTGCATGCTTTATCGAGCCTTTTCTCATATCGTCATATATGGGACTAGGCATATGCCTGGTGATCCGGTCTTGATACCGGTATCCGTTCTGATAGACATATTTCAGCGTCTTTATCAAGACGTCAACGTACAACCGGTGTCATCGGTATACATCCGGACTCTAATTCCGTATCAGGCGCTCTCCCTATATCGGTTGTCCAGGATAACACCATGACACCAAATAACATATACGTCACTATGCAGAAGACAGAAGGCATTGTTACAGGGACCAATCAATAATTCCCTGCACTACGAGCCAAAATCTGCTCACGAGAATGGTCAATTTGTCCCTTAATTCTAGCCTATACTCCCTACGCTCAATATAAAATAGCCACTTGACCCAATCATACTGGTAAGTGCGCAATAAAATAATAATTTAAAGCGTCATTGGAGGTTAGTGGTTCCCCACTAACGAATCCTCGAATATCGAGCCAATCAGGTATATGAACTCTCCTCATCAACGAGGGGAAGGATCTTTTGACTCTATCAACTTATAATTACTCTCTAAAAACATTCCTCACTTGGAATATCATCACTGACTTGAGCGTCGGAGAATCTTTGCAGGTGACGCCACCTTTCGCCCATGCCAACGCGTAAGGACGGTGTGAAGGACCTCCAGGATGCCCAATCCGCTCTCATCATACAGAGACATCGGATACATAAACCGGATACTCTTATAACCGGTCTTCGGAGAAGTAATTATCTACTATTTGTGACTGACCAGACACTGGATCTCTTGACCCCGGTCCAGGACAGATCATTGGCACGCCCAGTGGGACATGATAAAGTTATTCCCACCTCTCGTTTACAAAGTCTGACTTTGCGTCATGGAAGGCAATGGAAGAAACATATCTGATGGGCATGCAGAAGATGTGACGGCTCAAGAACAACCAACGAACAGACGCTTGGTTTTTAAGTCACCTGTCGAGAGTTCAAGGAGAATGGTGCAAGTATCTGCGCCCAATCCAAGAGATGAGGTGATACGAAAATTGATGGAGGAGTTAGTGGAGTTAAAACGCGAAAGACAGAACATGGGAGAGAAATCAACATCCCAAACTGGTGGGACACACCATACAACCGACGGAGAAAAATCCACAACTCTCCAATACTCAAACATCCCCACGTTTGAGGGAAGAGGACAGACCCACGATTCTGATGATGGAGCTACTCGAGGGAAGAGGGAGCTAACTACAGCACCCCCGGTAACTTACAAACTTAAAGTTCCTTTTTCAAGGAGGCTTATGAGTATCCACATCCCCAAACATCTTCAAAGCACTCAGCCACTCTCCATTGGAAAGTATAATGGCGAAACTGATCCTACTAAGCATCTTGATGCTTACGTATTTGAAGCCATGTACTTAGGGGCTGATGAAGATGTGATGTGTCGAATGTTCCCACAGACATTATCAGAAGAGGCCCTCGGCTGGTTTAAAGGTTTACCTTCTGGATCCATAGATTCCTGGGCTGAAATGGCAGCTATTTTTGAAACTCACTTTGTCATCTCTAGAGATGTTCCCAGGACATCTCATACTTTAGCCCAAGTTAAGCAGGGTGAAAATAAAACCTTAAAGGATTTCCTGAAAAAGGTTTTACAAGGAAGCATCCCTGGTTCCTAACCTCATAGAATCCATTAAGCTGCATATTGTTATCGAGGCGTTGCAGCCAAGATCAGCTTTTGCTCTCTCATTAGCAAAGAGCCCACCAACAACATTTGAGGAGTTCAGGAAAAGGGCCTCAAAGTACGTGAGTATAGAGATGCACCTAGAAGCTATGGCTGCAAAGAAAAAGCCACCAACACCACCTTCACTACCCCAGAAGGGTAAGGATAAAACGAGGTCAGAACGTATGGAGAGGCCATTCACCAACCCCAAAGTTAATAACTCCTCTCCTCGACCTCAAGAAAGGTGTGTTAATTCCTTCAGCCATTATGCACCACTGACAGCCAAGCCATCTCAAATTTTGAGAGAGGTTGGATGGCCAGCTTTCAGCATCTATGGAATTAGAAGGCCAGCCCCTATGAAGAGACCAGGGAATCCCCGTAAGTACTATGATTTTCATGAATAGACAGGTCATTCCACTGATGAATGCCAAGCTCTAAATAACGCAGTTGAAACGTTAATTAGAGAAGGCAAATTAAAGCAATACCTATTCAAAGAAAAATCCTTTGACAGGGCAGATCGGAATGAGAAAAGAGAAAGAGATCCAGACGTTGGGGATGACAATAACCGTAATCCGGTTAGAAAATTCTCTGCTGCGGAGAAACAAAAAGGTGCAATGACTGATGATACAGCACACAGAGATGACATGCCTCAGCAACAGCGTCAAGGCCGGCGTGAAGTCATTGATATGATCGCTGGAGGCTTCGCTGGGGGAGGAGCTTCAATTACGGCCCGGAAGAATCATCATAGAATGATTCTGTCTATACAAGGAAAAGTTAAAGACAATTGTCCTTACAGAGGAGGGGTTGAAGCTCCAATAATTTCATTCTCTGATGAGGATTTTGGTCCTACCATCCCTGGTGGAGATGATGCTGTAGTCATCGTTGCAGTCATAGCCAACAAGGACGTCCGAAGAATCCTTGTTGACCAGGGAAGTTCTTGTGATGTTATTTTTTACAACTGCTTTAAAAGGATGGGTTTTAATGACTCAGACTTACAGCCTTACACACAGGAACTAACAGCTTTCAATGGTGCAAAGCAACCAACAAAGGGATACCTTGACACCCTTATCTCCTTTGAAGGTGAACCAGGAGCCAGAACGGTTAAATCTCGAGTGCTGGTAATCGATGTCGAGTCACCATTCAACGGCATCATAGGACGCCCCACCCTGAATGCTATGGAGGCAGTCGTGTCAACTCCACACCTCCTTATCAAGTTTATTGATAAAGACAATGTTGTTTCATCCATCCGAGGTGACTAAGAGATGGCCAGGTATTGTTACAACCTGAGCCTGAATATGACAAAGTTGGAGGCATCCAACAAAAAGAGGAAACTCAATGATTCTGGGACAGCTGCTAGTTCTGTGAACCTTGTCGACCTGGACCCTAGGGCGGATTTGCACATTGATCCGTCCAACCCTTCAAAACCCACACTAGATGGAAGTTCCAGGGACATCGTATTGGGATATTCTCCAGAAAAGGTCACCCATATTAACGACAAGCTAGATACAGAAATGGAGCAACGATTGTTGATGCTCCTACAAGAGTTCAAAGACCTCTTTGCATGGACTGCAGCCGATATGCCTGGCATAGATCCTACTTTCTGTTGTCATAAATTGTCTGTCTATCCAGAGACGAGACCGGTTGCCCAAAAGAAGAGAAGATTGGGACCAGAGAAACAGAAAGCAGCTTGCCAGCAAACCGAGGAATTACTTAAGGCCGAATTTATCAGGGAAATCCGTTATTCCTCTTGGCTTTCAAATGTAGTAATGGTCCGGAAAGCCAATGGCAAATGGAGAATGTGCATTGACTATATGGACTTGAATCGTTGCTGTCCAAAAGATCCTTATCCTTTTCCTAACATAGATCGAATGGTAGATGATTCCTCTGGTTATCAGTATCTGAGCTTCATGGACGCGTACTCAGGTTACAACCAGATTCCGATGTGCAAGGAGGATCAGGAGAAAACAGCTTTCATCAATGATCATGGTGTCTTTTGCTACACCGTTATGCCCTTCGGCCTGAAAAATGCTGGGGCCACATACCAGCGCATGATCAATAAGGTGTTTGAGGGCATGCACACCAAACTTGTTGAGGTGTATATTGACGACATCATAGCCAAGACATCGGTTGGGGGTGATCATATTGAAGACCTACGCCAAGTGTTTATCCGCTTGAGAGAATTTAACATGAGGCTAAACCCATTGAAATACACTTTTGCTGTCCCAGCTGGGAAGTTTTTGGGTTTCATGTTAACTCAACGCGGTATTGAAGCTAATCCAGGGAAGTGCCAAACGATTCTTGACATGCAGAGTCCAAAGAATCTGAGAGAAGTCCAATCCCTGAATGGCAAAGTAGCTGCCTTGGCACGGTTCATGCCAAAGATGGCTCACAGATCACTTCCTTTGTATAAAGTACTGAAAAAGTCCAAGAAATTCGAATGGGGACAGGAACAAGAACAAGTATTCCAAGAGCTTAAGAAGGTGTTATCCAAACCTCCTATTCTTACAAAGCCTGACCCCAAGGACACGCTTATCCTATACTTGGTTATCTCAGACGAAGCTTTGGGCGTAGCCTTAGTGAAGGAAACTCCTGATGGACAGAGGCCGGTCTACTTCACCAGCAAAACATTACAAGGTGTTGAGATCCGGTATCAAAAAATTGAAAAAGCCGCCCTCGCTGTTGTTTGGGCCTCTCGACGGCTACGTCCGTATTTTCACGCACATCCGATCCTGGTAAGAACAGATCTATCACTCCGCTCTGTGTTAATCAAGCCTGACCTCGCTGGTAGGATAATCAAATGGTCCATTGAATTCTCAGAGTTTGATATATCCTATGAACCTCGGGGCGCTATTAAAGCCCAAGTCCTGGCTGATTTCATTATGGAAATGACAGGGATAGATCCAGACGCACCTTGTGTCCATTGGACCATCTATGTCGATGGTTCATTGAATCAAAAGGGCTCTGGAGCAGGTGTAGTTCTCGAAAGTGACGATGGAGTATACTTGGAGATCTCCCTTCGTTTTAATTTCAAAACTTCCAACAACCAAGATGAATATGAAGCTTGCTTGGCCAGAGTACGAGCTGCGATCGACATCGGAGCCTCTGAGGCAACGCTATGCAGTGATTCACAACTTGTGATTTCACAAATACTGGGAGACTATCAAGCTCGCGAACCTCAACTCCAATTGTACTTAAACTGTGTCAAAGAGTTGAGAGAGAAATTCTCAAAAATGGAATTCAAACATGTTCCACGTGAAGAGAATACAAGAGCGGATATACTATCCAGATTGGCAAGCACCAAAAAACCAGGCAGCACCACAACGTTGGTCCAGAGTACATTGACATCGCCCAGCATTCATCTTTTCCCTTCTCTGAATGCCATAATGACCAATTCCCTTTATGGTGACACATGGATGGCCCCCTACATCCGTTATTTGGCCGATGGGTAGTTGCCTACTGATGAGAAGGAAAAGAAGAGAATAAGGAGAGAACTGCCACACTTCACTATGATAGATGGTAACCTCTACAGAAGGGCACTCTCAGTACCTTACTTAATCTGTCTGAGAGAGAATGAGGTATATGAAGTAATGGAGGAAGTGCACGAAGGACAATGTGGACACCACGCCGGAGGAAGAAGTCTGATGAGAAAAATCCTCAGAGCAGGATACTGGTGGCCCACAATGAAGCAGGACTCCATTGACTTTGTCAAGAAATGCGATGCCTGCCAAAAATTCTCTAATCTTCACCACACACCGAGAGAAGAACTCTTCACATCCGCTGTCCCGTGGCCGTTCTACCAATGGGGATTGGATATTTTGGGTCCTTTCCCAACTGCTCCTGGGGGCATCAAATATCTCATCGTAGGGGTCGATTATTTCACTAAGTGGATTGAAGCAGAGCCGGTGGTACATATCACTTCAGCCCGAACTCGTCGTTTTATGTATGAAAATATTATAACACGATTCGGAGTCCCGGCACGGGTTGTCACAGACAATGGTACCCAATTCACGGATAGGAAATTTACAGATTTACTTGAAGGGTTAGGAATAACCCAAATATTTTCCTCCGTCGAGCATCCCCAAACTAACGGCCAGGCTGAGGTGGCCAACAGGGAAGTGCTGAAAGGACTGAAGAAACGTCTTGGTGAAGCCAAGGGCGGATGGACAGACCAATTATGTCACGTCCTTTGGGCATATCGTACAACGCCTCATTCTTCCACCAATGAATCCCCATATCGCCTGACCTATGGGGTGGAGGCAATGATACCTGTGGAACTGCAAATTGCTTCTACCAGGGTCAAATACTTCTCTGAAGAAGGCAATAACGCTAATTTGGCATCAGAAATAGATCTTATACAAGAACTCAGAGAAGACGCATTCATTAGAGATCAGGCCATCAAAGCCAAAGTCGCTCTTCGATATAACAAACGAGTCCAATCAAGGACTTTTAACATCGGAGATTTGGTTTTGAGGAAAGCAAGTGTGGGAAATAAATTCGCTTATCAAGGTAAACTAGCCCCAAACTGGGAAGGCCCATACAGGGTATCTGAGATTGCTGGCAAAGGCTCCTACCGCCTTGAAAACCTTGATGGCACTCCAATCCGAAACAAGTGGAATACCCAGAACTTGCGCATTTACTATAGCTAGCTGCAGGAGCAACATGCACTCTTTTCTCCTTACTTGAGATTGTTCAACGGAGAAATCATTATATCATAATCCCAGCTACACTTTTATTGTAATTCTTATTTTTACTCAATAAGAATCTCATACATCAACTTAACTCCTTCGAGTTTTTCTTATGCTGTGATTTTCAGTCTATCCGGCGTGCATAAACATATTCAGGACGGATGATCTCAACTACCCATTCTGTAGTTGACGATGTAACTCCTCGAATATGCATGAATAATTGAAGACCTGGGTACAGTAGGATTGGTCCTCTTGCAAAAACCATACCGAATCCTAGGAAAAGGGCGCAGTAGGATCAGACCTTTATATAAGGCTGTACCGAACCCCATTCGAAGACCCAGATTATAGGATAAAACCGAACTCTGGGTATGGTTAGTAGGTATGAACGAACACCGAAGAAGGCTTGGGCGTAGTAAGCTGGTTCTCTTTCAAGACCACACTGAACCCCGAGTAACGGGCGCAGTAGGTTCAGGATTAGCCCTGATCTGAACCCCGTGTCGAAGACTCGGATTGAACCGAACTCTGAGTACGACTAGTAGGCTTAACCGAACGTCGATGAAGAACGATTAGTAGGATTAAACCGAACGCCAAGAAAGACGTGGGTTGCAGGATCAAAACCGAACCCTAGTGAAAGGCTTGGACTGTAGGATCGAACCGAACTCCAAGATACAACAAGTAAGTGATACCGAACTCTAAATTTCCCAGAAGCACTTCTCCTAGAAATTCTTCAATCGGTAATACTTTCTATTGAAATTCCTTATTCAAAGACTCGGGTTATATTTTATCAAAGCCCGACCCATTAAAATTCTTCAGTCGGCAATATTTCATTGAAATCCGACTCACGAAGAATCAATCATCACTCTCATTAACCTTACTCGGAAATACTTCTCCTTAGAATTCCTTACTCGGATACACTTCAAATTTATTGCCCGACTCATGAATTCTTTAAGTCGAAAATATTTCGCTTCGGAGTTTCAATCAGCAATTCTCCACTCAGAAAAATTTGCACTCAGAAAATTTAAGCCTGAATAGAAACTCAAATTGTAAGTCCAAACTCTGAGTGCGGCTGAAGGATCACTCGGAACCTTCCACCCAAGAAGGCTCACTCAGAAGAATTTCCACTCGGAGCTCTCACTCAGAGGAGTTTCCAGTCGGAATTCTCAATTAGAGGAACCCCCACTCGGTGTCCTCACTCGAAAGAAATTCCACTTGGAAATATCACTGGAAATCATCCTTGATGAGAAATAAGACTCAGTTAAAACGTATATGTTTTTACTGAGCAACTTGAGGGGTAATGGAATTTCCCGGATGACATGGCCAGAGCCAGCCTCACCCAGAGTCACTCATTCAGAGTCAGTTGCTCACTCGGAACTGATCACCCAATAATGTTTGGGGACAGTATCGAACAACTAAAGCGTATTCCGAGTGATGAACACTTAGTAGAACGTTCTCACAATCACTCCCCCTCAAGATTAACATCGCAAACCGTTCTCATGACAACAACATGTTTCCTAACAACGGCGACCCCCCATTATGGTACTTATATATGCCTAATCATCAAAGATTAAGGTGCGCCCTTTACCAGGCTTATATATGCCAAACATATGATTTAAGTAAGCAATTTTGATACAACAAGAGATATTCTATCTTTTCTATCAAACCGAGCCTTTGGTTATTTAAGTACCTATACATGAGAACTAAACTTGTTTGCCGCTATCCGATGTAGTATTTACGCGTCTACATCCGGATTGGATCATTACATATACAATGATTCTATTGAAATTACTCTTAACGGACAAACGTATAAAGCAAGTTGTATTTTCATTTGATCAAATCATGAATTACATTAAAGAACTGATTCAGTAATCCGGAGCTGATCCCGGAACACAACAAAATTGAATCAATAAAAAATACAAGACAAGGAAGGAACTATTTATGTTAGCTTGTCTCTCCGCCCTTTCCTCTGCCCTTATCTCCGGTCTCGCCTCCCCCTTCACCAGCAGCTTTACCTGCATCAGCACTTGTTCCTTCACCTCTAGGCTGCTGGGTGATGGGAGTCAGGAGAGAAGGTCCCATTGACTGACCTGCGGGAAGAGGAGCTAACTTATATGTGGTGTCTGGTGGCTCCTCCTGACGATCATCAACCAAAGCTACCAGTTTCCCTCCATGAAACTCATAGAACGGATCAATACCATTCAAATTGAGTTCCACTTTGGGATTCCGGTATTGAATCTGACGAACTGCAAGCCCAAAAGATTCCTTGACTGCTTGGCTGCAGATATCCACAGCCTCTTCCACTCGAGTGTTTGCAGTAGTCAGATCCGCTTTCAAAAGTTTGACCTCGTCATTCGAACTCGCCAGTTTTAGTAACAACTCCTTCTCCTTACGGGTCCAGTCTTTAACTCCTTGCGAGTAAACGACCTTGGCTTCTTTCAGTTCCTCTCACAACTTGGCCGAATACTCCTTCCCCGTACAGAGGCTGGTGTGGAGGTCGGAACTGACTTTCTTCTGATTAAGTACTTGGTCCTCCGACTCTTTAAGCAGGTATTTCAGACTGGCGATCTCTTCATCTTTTTTCTCTCTTTCCTCTTTGGAAGCCTTCAACTTATTTTCCAGTCGGAGGATGCTTGCCTTATCCCTAGCTGCAGCAACGTTAAGGTCATTAACTTTGCCTACTAACTTGCTGAGTCGTTCGTTATCCTCCGACAGTCTCTGAACCGACTTCAGGAGACCGGACAGTTCTGCTAACTGCCACTGTCCAGCGTCACAAGCTTTTGTTACTTCCTCAGGCTCTAAAGTCTTCAGCTTGTACGGAGAATCAGAGATGCTTTGAGGCACAACACCCTCATACACTAGGTATGGGGCAAGATTGGAATTCCCTGGAGGAGGACAGGAAACCTTGGGCGTAAAGTAAGAACTTATTGGCTTGGCGCCAAAGGTAATCACATTGTTGGGGGCAGCCGTTGTTGTCTTTTCAATCCCCTTTCCTTTAGAGGCCTGCTGGTGTATTTTAAGAGAATCAAGTTTGTATAATACACTCAAAGGAACGTGCCAAGTTTCAAACACGGTAGTTGTAGTTATAAAAGATATCGTTCCCACTAAGGATCATCAGCAATTGAAGCTTAAAATATTACGGCGGATTAAAACGATTGTTTTCATGGTTTTTGAGTTCAAAATATAAATTGCAATGTATGAACGAGTATGCAATGAAATAAAAGGAGTTTGTCAAATTGTAAAAACTAGGATTAGGATTCACTGATCTTACCTTCCGATGCACAACGTATATTCATGAAAACGGGGTTTGAACTATAATACTTTACGTCACAATCAATGTCATTCATATCAATTCCTTGACTATGAAATTCATAAGAACAGATTTGATAACATCAATCCCTTGATCGTTTCAAATCCATTCCAGCATTACGACCGATTGTTTGGACGTTCAATGCGTTAAATACCATCCCTGGTTATTTACTCACATTGAGCATTTCATTTAGATCTGTTTTCGAAAGTTATTTTCCAACAACAAATGAAAACTTAAATCAAGAAACTAGTGATCAAGTAGATTCAGGCAGTGAACATGAAACGAAATACCAAGAATCATAAAACAAATTTACCCGATTCATGAATATATCATTTATGATCTTCAAGTAAGAAAGGCTACATCCAATCCCAAGGAGAGGTTTAGCAACTCATGGTGGTCATTACAACTTAGAAAAGATGAAGAAAAGAAAGAGTACAAAGTGTTTCTAATTATCCAGCCTAGCCAGCCTGCCGCCCTTGTATTCCATGCAGTAAGCTTATATAAAAGAATACTCGCTCAAGCGAGTTTATATTTCGCTCAGGCGAGGAGCATTCTTCAGCACGAAGAAAATCCACGTCCTGCTTCATTATGGGCTTGATTCGCTCAAGCGGTTCAGATTCGCTTAAGCGAGTCTTCATATCTGATACTCTATTCCTTTTCGCTTGAGCTGTTTCTTCATCCACTTCAGCGAACCCTTTAAATTTAGGTTCTGGACAAATTTCGCTTGAGCGAAATAATGTCGCTCAAGCGACCTCTACATTGCTGCATTCTGGAAGAAGTTCGTTGGCTTTTCTAATCAAACGCTTGAGCGAGGCTAATGTTATTGCATTCTGTACCAATCTCGCTCAAGCGGACTCTGTTTCACTCGGGCGAATACTTCATTATTCAATACTGGCTTGATTTCGCCTGGGCGAATCACTCCTCGCTCAAGCGAGTCTTGACCTGATACTGTTATTTGTTAAATTCATTGCTCGCCCAAGCGAGCTCTTCAATTTTTCCTCAGCGACCATTCTTCGCTCAAGCGATATACCTTCTGCTTGAGCGGATTTCACTTTGTTTGCTCAACACTTGGTGGATTTTCTTCATTTCTTTTCTTTTCTTCTTTCTTCTTTGAACTTTCCTGAGATTACAACAAAATTAGCCAATCAACCTGTACAATGTTCATATCACTATGTATTTTCTATTTAGCTTACAAAATTGACAAACCATTGTACATTATATCCAATTTATGCTTCATTAACCATGCAAAATATAGGTAAATTGGACATCTATCAAGGCCCCTGCATCAACTGCCCCTTCGGAAGTCTTTTGTTTTTTGGGAGAGGGCTGAGACTCGGTTTTCTTGGAAGGCTCATGTTTTGCTTTTTTTTCCTCTTCTCACCAACCTTTTTTCCCTCAACGTTGGAGGTCGGTATATCAGATCTGCCCTACAACAAAGGAATATCGTCACCAGCAGATGAGGTGAGTATGATGGTCTCAACAGTAGCCTTCTTGGAATTCCACTTTGCCTGAATGTCATTTTCAGCCGCCACGGATTTCCCTCCAGCTTTGAGGCCTTTCAACTTCTCCATCTCTGGCGACTCAGCTCCAATTTCAACTGTATAATCAGATAGAAAGATCATCAGTAACAGAAGAAATTGAGACATAAAAAGAAAAAGCATGTAAAATGACAGGAAATTACGCAAATATTCCTCGCGGGTGGTCTTTGACCCAAGCAAACGCCTGCAAGAGAAAAACTTATGCGAGGCGGTGTATGATTGAAGAGCAGAAAGAACGGAAACCAATGTTGGGGTTAACTCGTCCTCGTCGGTGTAGTAAGCCTGGGACGTCAACAGGAAATGTTCATGCGTCCAGGCCATGGGGAACTCTTCAATCCCATCTTTATTCAGCCAAAAAATTGGATGATCGGGCTTCACATGAATCCTGGTGAAATAAGATTTGAAGGAACGTCCATCAACTTTGGCAGAGTCAGTGTAGGATTCGAAGTTGATGATCTTGGAGAGAGTCCGGAGGGTTATCAGACTTACTCCTTCCTTCTCCCTATTGGCATGACGAACCACCTGCGTGAAATAAAAGAGCATGGCCACCATCGGTGTAAAATTGAAGTGATTCCTAAGCACTTCAAGAGAACGGATCAAACCCCATCCGTTGGGGTGAAGCTGTGAGGGAGCGCAGTCCAAGAACCTCAGAATAGCCATTTGGAGTTTGTTGAGCGGGAAGCGTACACCTAAGTTCAGGAATAAGAAGTCATACATATATATTGACCTCTCATCCGGCGTATGACAGATCCGTTGTGAAGGCAAGGGAGCCAACACCATGAAACGCTCTTTGTACTTTTCTTTTTTGAAAATGGTGAAGCGAGGCTCCAACCTTGCTCCATCTTCCCGAGCATGTATGGACACCGTATCATGAAATTCGTCAGCAACACAGCTATATGGGCGTTTCTGCTGGAACTTTACCCAGTCAATCCGGTGTGCAACTACATTACACAATCCAGAAGCTGTCTTCATGATATATTTTTGAGAAGATGCTCCACCACTAGAGGTGCTTTCTCCAGACATCTTCTTTACGGCTAGCTTAAACGCCTTTACGCTGCAATAAAAGCTAACATCATCAGAGAGGTACAAATTAGCGCTCCCCTCACTCTCACTAGAAGAAGATTCTGAAGAGGGTATTATCACCCTTCTCCTCGAGTAGGGTAACGCCTCCCTCTCTGAATGAAGTGGATTTGAGTGGACGATCACAGGGATCCTCCCACCACGACTCGAGGAAGTACGAGACAACACTCTCCCTCCCCTTCCCCTATGGCCAACATGGCTCGAGCTATCAAAGCCTCTCCCAGACATTTAGAAAAAACTAGAAGAAAAAAACGAGAAGACGAAAGAGAGGTTACCTAAGAATGAAGAGAAGTGGTGATTCAAATCTCACACAAGAAAACAGGAATGTCTTCTTGAAATTTTTGCAGAGTTTCATCAGGGAAGCAAACACTGAGTAACTTCTGAATCTATTAAGTTCTCCTTTTATAAGGAGTCGAAGGTTATGTCATTTGCAACCAAATGACACTTTTAAACGACACCTTTTTCATAGACACAAGGTTGCCATTTCGAACATTGAGGCGCGAAATCAGCGTCAATTCATCAAAGGGCCTCTCAAATGGGCCTCAGAATTTAAATTTCAAGCCCATTAAGCCCCTCAGTGATGGTTATAAAGACGTGCGCATTTAAAGCAATAATGGCTTACCCACGTGATTAAAGGCATTAAATGTCCAATCATGAGAAACGTTGCAACTGTTCCCCGAATACCAAGGGTTGCAAGTTTCAATAACTTCTGGGATTCCCACACAAAAAACTTTTTGTACGGATCCGTCTTAAGAAGATCTACGACTATGGAACTTCATTCCAAGAATGGATATCCACGCAACCACGTAATGACTTTCTATAAACGACGAATATCATCCGGTATCCAAATTCATTACAGACGATGTAGCTTATATGAGCCACTTTACTAGTCCCTCACACAAACTAGGGGACAAACAAAGTAATGACCCTGCCTCGATATCGGATTTGATAACAAAATTGAAAACTCAGTTCCGTACCCTGACGGTCGAAACGTACTCCCCCAGGACGGATGATCTCAATCACCTATTCTGTGATTCGACGATGTAACTCCTGGCGTGGTGTACTTCCCCAGGACGAATGATCTCAATAACCCAATCTGTGATTTGACGATGTAACTCCTGGCATGGACAATTCCCATCATCATCCTTATGATGGAAGCCCTTGAAATCTCAATCTGTATTCTGACGATTGAGAAGCATTTCCCCAGGACGAACGATCTTAATCACCTATCTTGTGATTTGAGGATGTAACTCCTGTGATCTTGAAGGCTCAATCCGTACTCTTACGATTGAGAGATATTTCCCCAGGACGGATATTCTCTATCACTTAATCTGTGATTTTATATATCAACTCCTGGCGTGAACCAATTCCCATCACTATCCCTATGATGGAAGACACAACCATCATCTTTATATATATATCTTTGTAGTTCCCAAAGCTCGGAACGATATTCTCACATCGAACAGCAGATTGACTTTGTGAACCTCCCTGTGAGAATAACTCCAATTAATGCTAGTCATCCGTCCTGAGACACCGCTCCTATGAACAACGGATCGACACCTTTTCTCCCCAATAGACTTAAGGATGATGCCCTATGACAGGTATCTATCCCTTAACATATTTATACTTGGGGACAGTATTCATGCATATATTTCTCCGTTTCAAATTTATTTATTGTCTAATTTTCTGAGGCAATTATTTCAATCCGACCTCAATGTTTATCATACGGAACAGATTATCAATTACTGAAACGATATATACATCTAAGTTACATTATTCTTCATGAAGTATCAAAGACAAATTTCTGAAAAGGAATTTTATTCATTCGTGAAAAGCAAGATTACATATAATCGACCCAAACCGGAGTTGATCCCGGTACACAACTTTACATACAAAAAATAGCAAAACTACGGAGGAGGAACTTGCTCTTCTGTCTCTTTTTGTCCTTCTCCTTCTCCAGGTTCTTGCATCCCTTCTTTTGGGATTTCTTCCGGAGCTTTCTCTTCAGGTGCCTCAGTACCTCCTTCAGATGAGATGCCCTCTGGTTTAGGAACAGCAGGATCCGGACCCATACTTTGACCCTTGGGAAGAGGGGGCAAACCGTATAAGGACTCCGGAGCATCTTCAAGACGATTTTCAACCACTGCGAATAGCTTACCTCCATGAAATTCATAAAATGGATTCATACCATAAAGGTTTAGTTTCGCAGTGGGATTGCGGTAGAAGACTTGACGTATAGCCAGGCCGAAGGATTCTTCAACTACTTGAGTGCATATGTCAATAGCTTCCTGCACCTCGGCTTTTGCTACAGCCAATTCTTCCTACAATCTCGAAAGATCTCCATCTGATCCTTGGGATTCCATGCTCCTAGCCTTCAGTCCCTCGATCTCAAGGAAGAACTTCTTCTCCTTCTGGGACCACTCCTCTGCTTGTTTGAAGTAATCCTCCGCAGCAGCTTTGATTTTGTCTTCAAGATCAGCCTGTTTAGCTTGACTGCTACGAAGATCTTCTTGTGATTTACCAAGCATCTCCTCCTTCTCTGCCAATTTACCCTCCAAGTCTTTGAGCATGGTTTTGAGCTTGAGATTTTCCTTGTTCATAATATCTCCAAACTCTTTAGACTTGGCAAGGCGATCTTCCATTAATCTTAGAGTGGCTTTATCCTTCCCCGACGAGAGGTTGAGCTGTTCTATTTTATTGCTCAGCTCATCAACCTTGTCAACACCATCAGCTAACAAACTGAATGAGTGAAGCATCCCAGTCAGTTCTGCTAACTGCCATTTTTCAGCCTCACACGCCTCCTTGATTTCTTTAGTTTTAAGCGTGGGCCGGAGTTCGTATAACGGCTGAGGAAAAATTGCTGGAGTTGTCCCCCGGTATGAGAGGAAGGGAGTAAGGAATGAAGCAGTGGGGAAAAAGATCAGACTAGATCCAAGAACCCCAGAAGGAACACCCTGATTGAGTCCAGAAGAAACTTCAGCTGCATCCGAGGTCTCTGCAGCTTTACCTTTTGAAGCTCTTGCCCTTTTCGGACTCCGTGAAGGTTTATATTTCTTCGATGGTCCTCCTGAAGGATCATTCTTCATCTTCCTCCTCCTCTCTGTTATTTTGGGCTGATTCGTAGTTGCGCCAACACCAGTCGAGCCGCCCTCTACCAATGGAATCTCCCCTTCTACATCCGGGGTCAGAATGATCACCTCGGAACAATCCTTCGCAGAATCTTTCTTAGGCAGAATTTTATTCTCGCCAGCTACAGATTTGCCTCCTGCTTTCAAATCTTTCAACTTGTCCATGTCCGGAGATTTTTGCCCTATTTCACCTACATACATAAATAAAACATGTTAGCAACGAAGAAATGCTCAATACAGTTAACAAAGGAGGAAAAGAAAAATAAAACGAGAATTACAGAGATATTCATCCCGGACTGCACTTGAACCACTCAAAAGATATCTACACAAAAATGCTTTAAAGCGTGTAGAATATGCTTCAAGGGCGAATAACACCGTCGCCGTTTCAGTAGATAGCTCGGACTGATGAGTGAAGTATACTGAAGAGTTCAGGAGAAAGTGCTTATGAGTCCAGCTCAGGGGAAATTTATTAAGACCCTCTTCGTTCTTCCAGAAGACAGGCTTATTCTTCTTGATTGATATCCGGGTAAAGAAGGACTTAAATGACTTCCCGTCAACTTTAGCCGAATCGGTGTAGGATTCGAAGTTCACGAAGGAACATAGAGTCTGGAGTGTGATTAGGCCTAAACCGCCTTGCTTGTTAGCCCTCCGAACTACCTGAGTGTAGTAGAACAGCATCGCCACGGTGGGCGTAAAGTTGAAGTAGTCTCCCAATACTTCTAGAGCACGGACGAGTCCCCAACCGTTCGGATGGAGTTGAGAAGGTGCACAATTTAGGAACTGTAATACACCCATTTAAAACTCGGATAAGGGGAAACGAACTCCGAGGTGATAAAATACAAAATCATGCATATATACCGAACGCTCATCTGGAACAACGTGGTATATCCGTTCTGTAGGGAGCGGTGCAAATACCCTGAACCACTTTTTCATTTCCTCCTCAGCGTAAACTGTAAACCTTGGCTGAATCCGAGCTCCGTCCTCATTCGCATGATGGGAGGCTAAGTTTTTAAACTCGTCAACTATCCAGCAGAAGGGCCACTTAGCCTGGAGTGCTTCCCAATTTAGCCTAGAGGTGACCACGCTATACAAACCTTCTGCTGTTTTCAGAACAATTTGATCCTCAGAGGTTCCTTCTCTAGTCATCGTGTGGGTAGCGTGAATAAAAATCTCTGTTCTACGATAAAAAGTCACATCGTCAAAAGGATAACAATCATTACTCATCTCACTTTTCAGAGTGACTACAATCAGAGGACGACTCTGAGAAGGGAAAAGTCACTCTCCACCATGAGTAAGATCCCCTTTCTGAGCGACATGACTCAGCCCTCAGAAGAATCACAAGGATTCTTCCCCCATGATAATTAGGGTTGCGAGAAGTTAATCTCCCCCTAGTAAGATACATTCTTTTCGAGCAAAAACAGTAGAGCAAAAGAAGACAAAAATAACAGGGGAAAGAAAAATGGTTACCTCAGATGAAAAGGAAGATGAAGACTGAGAAAAGCTTCGTAAAACAAACGGCAAGCGTCCTTACAAAATTTTTACAGAGTTTTGCTAAGAAATCAGAAATGAGTGGAACCCAGAATCCACTAAGTGTTTCTTTTATAGGAAACGAAAGGGTTCGGTTACCAACGTTTAAGGTTGTGTCGTTCACGACTAAACGCGTTGATTCATGAGTCAAACGACACAGTCGTTCTAAATTCATGGGCGCCAAAACAATACCAATTCGTCAAAAGGCCTCTCTGCTGGGCCTAGAAGTTTTAAAAATTGTAGGCCCATTAAGCCCTAAACGACGGTTATTGAGATTCCCGTCTTAAATGCAATAACTACTCGCACACGTGATTAAAGGCATTTAATGTCTAATCATGCGACGCAATCTATGCTTTACAGATGTCACACGAATTTCAAGGGTCTTCAATTTTCAAAAAACCTTTGGTATTCCCCTGCTGCGAATCTTTGTCTGAAACCATTATCACAACATTATGACAATAGAACGTTCAACCCTAGGATGGTTCCTCGTGACATAATAATGCTGAACAACACACATGCTTAAAAACGTTTCCTGTGAAGCTATACCGACATCTAGACCTTTGGCAGGGTGAGTAGCTCATGTGAGCAACTACGCAGTCCCTCACACAAGCTAGGGGACATATGATCTGGTCTTGATACCGGTATCCATTCTGATAGACATATTTCAGCGTCTTTATCAAGACGTCAACGTACAACCGGTGTCATTGGTATACATCCGGACTCTAATTCCGTATCAGGCGCTTTCCCTATACCGGTTGTCCAGGATAACACCATGACACCGGATAACATATACGTCACTATGCAGAAGACAGAAGGCATTGTTACAGGGACCAATCCATAATTCCCTGCACTACAAGCCAAAATCTGCTCACGAGAATGGTCAATTTGTCCCTTAATTTTAGCCTATACTCCCTACGCTCAATATAAAATAGCCACTTGACCCAATCATACTGGTAAGTGCGCAATAAAATAATAATTTAAAGTGTTATTGGAGGTTAGTGGTTCCCCATTAACGAATCCTCGAATATCGAGCCAATCAGGTATATGAACTCTCTTCATCAACGAGGGGAAGGATCTTTTGACTCTATCAACTTACAATTACTCTCTGAAAACATTCCTCACTTGGAATATCATCACTGACTTGAACGTCGGAGAATCTTTGCAGGTGACGCCATATTTCGCCCACGCCAATGCGTAAGGACGGTGTGAAGGACCTCCAGGATGCCCAATCCACTCTCATCATACAGAGACATCGGATACATAAACCGGATACTCTTATAACCGGTCTTCGGAGAAGTAATTATCTACTATTTGTGACTGACCAGACACTGGATCTCTTGACCCCGGTCCAGGACAGATCACCTGGTATACACATTCTTCATCTGCTATAAACTCTACTATTTTGTATACCGTTATGGGGGAATTAGTTATCGATCTAGTTATATTCTATTAAATCTTATCGATCTAGTTATATTCTATTAAATCTCACTCTTCGGATTTCTATGGTTTGGGTCTTGATGTAATCTTTGTGATGCTTTGAACTTATTTTGACCGTGAAAAAAATTTACTTGCATTTTTATTAATTATTATCTTGATTACATCGGGATTCGAGCCCAAAAAATCAGGGTGTGACATAAGGCATTTTACATTCTTGAATAAGCTTACTTTATATAGGCTTCCTTGAGATAGACATTGTGAGACAAAAAGTCATTTATCCAATGATGACTTGACATCTACATAGGGTTGTTGGGATAATTTGAAAAGCATATTTGATCTTTGCCAACATTTAAACACCTTGGTTGTCTGACTTTCCATTTTGATACATAAGATGAATGCTCTTTTTTCTTAGGTAGTCCTTTTGAGGTTATTTGATTGGATAGATAACATGTTTCAAATTAAAATGATTATAAGTTATTGTGGAAGCATAAGCTTTAACTTATGGGGTATTTACTATCTCCATGCATGGTGTTTGTAACATCCCTAAGGTTAAAATTTAATTTATTTTGCTGCATGAAGTTAATTAAATATTATTGGAGATAAACTAAATTTATTTGGATTTCATTCAAGATTTCCCTAATTATTATAAATTAATTATAAGCTGTTAATATAGTAATAAATATTGAATAATTAATTTTAGGTGATTAATTAGTAAATTTAAATTTAGATTAAATGATGGTTGTAAAATATAATTTACCGTGAGGTAGAAATAGATTTTTATCAAAGAAAATAAAAGAAACTAGAAAAGAAATAACGAACTGATGAAAACACACTTAAGATTATAACATTTCAATCATTTCTTCTTCCTCCCCAAGAGAAACCACAAGAAAAAGAAACAGAGAGTTTCCTCCATAGCTATCCACATGAAGGCTTGATTGGGGCCTTATTTCACGATGAAACCTAAAATTGATTGCATTTCTGGAACTATAGGAATGAGGTAAGCACTTTGGAAACTTCAATTTCTTGTTTCAGCAACTATTTCTCAAAACTGAATTTCACCTAGTAATAGGGGTTTTGAGTTTCATTGCACTTTTGCATTTTAAACTTTTAAATGAAAGCCTTAGAGGATGGGTATTGATAATTTGTTGATGGGTTTTCATTTTGATGCCCGTAGGTTATGAACCAAAGGATTGTTGAGGCATTGTCCAAGGAGGAACCCAAACTAAGAGCGTAATTAAGTGAGGTAAGCTTTAGAACCCTTAAAAGTGTACTTGGAGTTGTTTCGGTAAAACGAGTTTTGATTTTGAGGGTGGAATTGCTAACCCACTTCAAAATTTTCTTAAATCATAGATATTGGGCATACCTGACGTAGAGAACAAGAATTGGAAGCTTAGAATCGAGGTAATGGGGTGTCCAAGGTATTAATTAATTAGAAATATTAGTTGACGTTGATTGGTGTCATAAAAAAGATATAATTAGTGTTTAATTGCTAATTTAATTATAATATGCTATTAGTAGAATTTACCATTATGAATTAGGATTAGAATTGGACTTAGAGATGTTGAGAATGAAAACTATGAATTATTATGCAGGAATTATGTATAGTGGTGAAAATGAGGAAATTGATAATTAGAATTTATTGAGAATGAGTAGAGAATGTATGTATATATGTGTATGTATGTGTGTGTTTATATATACGTTGGAATGAGTTTCTAAATATAGTGTGAAGAAAATAACTTGATGTATAATTGATATATAGATGTATGTGTATATCGAAATGAGTTTTTGAGATGTTTTATGATAAAAGTAATATTGTATTAGAATTTGTGAATGAAATTGTATCTAAGTGAATGATTAATGTTGTGGTTAAAATTATACTGATAAATATTTATACCTAAGTGGTTAGTTGATATTGAAGGGATATGATTGGTGCCAAAGTGGTTATATGTTGATAATGTGTATTGAACAGAGAATTAAGATATAGTGAGTGCTTGAGTGGCTACCATTTTATTTGATATTAAAAGCCTAAGTGGCTAATGTTGAATTGATTTTCCTAAGTGACTATTTATGAAATGGTTTATAATGATGGCTTTATGCTATTTATTAAGAGAATTAATTAATTAAATCAGAGAAATGATTAAAATGAACCTATGTGATTTGTGTAGACCTATGTAATTAAAATGAACCTATGTAATTAATTTTTGCCCCTCAGTTTTGGCTCTAGTAGTCAAGTAGGACCTTGTTGAGCTACCTAGTGCTCAAGTAGGACCTAGTGGTTGATAAGTCTTGAAAAGACTTAATTATTCTGCCTTTTATTGGAATTAATTCGTTGTGTAAGTGATTAGTTTAGCCTTATTATTCAATTAATTGATAATAATTTATAAATTATGTAAATATTGTAAAAGTGTTTTATTTATAGAAGAAAATGGTTAAAAACATTAATAAATTAAGAGTTTATTAATATTTATTAATTTAATAAGCAGCCAACATACAAATGCTAGGCAATTAGTTGATTTTTGGTACAGGAACAGGGCGTACTCAAGAGAAGAGGACAAATCCGAGTGAAAATTCACAAATCCGATTGAAAGGAGTCCACAAGACCGACTGGGCGAGACTTCAAAGGGTTGACCGAAAAGAATTAACGAAAAGCTAACTGCAAAGACTTCCAAGATACTGACTCCAAAAGAGAACAAGGAACCGATTGAAAATAAAAAGAAAGAACCCGAGCGTCCATTTTAGAAATGCTGATTGAAAAGATAATTCGCTTAAGCGATAGTTAAATTCGCTCGGGCGAGGGTCAAAGTTCGCTCAAGCAAAGCAAGCCTACGCTCAAGCGTGACCTCAAAACATCATTCATTCACCCAAGCTTCGCCATAATGCTTAAGCGAGAAAGCAACACTGCAGTGTAATCCCGAGCTCGCTCAAGCGAGAGTTTAACCCGTTCAAGCGAGAACCCAGTTGCTGAAGCGTAGAGGAAACACTATTCCTTTCCTCCAACAACATACTCGGCGCAGTACAGTTTCCACTTCCATTGCCTTCTCCTCTACTGATGCGCCCTTAGTAATTTAAGTAGTGAGCTGTTACTTAGCTGGTGTTGTGCTGTAAATTAGCTAAGGTTGAGCTGGATCCTGTTAAGAGCTGAGCTGTAATTTGTTAATTATTCTGTAGGCTATGTAATTAGTTAGTTTAGTCGTTAACTTAAGTTTTCTAAGTTATCAGTTAAGTTAGTTAGTTAGGTAGAAACATATATATATAGGTTGTACATATTCTGTAAATACACACGGACACGACATAACAGAACAGAGAACAACATTCATTAAACACTTCGAACATCTCACTACACATTTTTCTCTCTCTAAATCCTCTCCTCCATGACGTTCCACAATCCTTCGATGGAACCGAATTCAATGGAGTTCTAAATCCCTAAGGTTGGGATTGCGAAGGTTAGCAATGGAGTCTTGAATCTGTGAGCGAGGAAATCGACTTCTAGATCCTGAGGCGAACAAGCTGAGGAGTGGAGCAGAATCGCTGGATTGACAAATCCAGAACTGATGAAGAACTTCGCCAGTGAGGAATCATGGTTGAAGCTTAGGTAACTTCCAGCTTTCTAACTAGTTCAGGCCTAATCAATTTAGGTGAATAGTTAGAGTTCAACCTCCAATTTTGCATTAGATTCTTAGGTTAATTGAGCACTTAAGGAATTAAGGTTCGATGCTTAAGGATTAGTGTTTTTCACCTAAGGAATTAGGGAATAACCACAAGTGGATTGTCCTCTGGATTATGGAGTTGATTATACTTTAATTGCATGTTTCTTGATGAATTTGTGAACCAAAGCAATCCTGACCTGTTTTCCATTAATCACCTTTCACATTTCATTTTAACTCTGTTTCTGGAAATATAAAAACAACTAGAAAATATTAAAACAACAAAAATCGAATGAACTTCATGTATTTTCTGTTGGTTCAGCTTGTACTAGTCCAAGATTGAGGTACTTACCACAATCCCTGTGGGACGATCAAATATTCTACAATTTTAACGACTGGTGTGCTTGCCATAAGTGTAAATCCGAGAGTCATATTTTGTTTTACTAAGATTTTCAGCACCAAGTTAATGGCTCAGGATTTTAGCATCAGTGGTTGAGATGGAAAGCCAAACAGGGCTTAATGACCCCTAATTAGAGGCTGGTCCATTTTTAGTATCCATATACTAACAAGTCTAATTAAACTCTAAGTGAGAGTCAGTTATGTCAATGTATAATTATGAATAGTGATTGATGTATTGTGTGATGTTGTGAATACTTGAGGTAATCAGAGGTGAATTTGATATGTATATAACACTATGCGTATCTTGAGTGGCACATGATGATTGTAAATGTTTAAAGTAATTAAGAATGAATTGGTATATCTATATAAATGTATTACGTTGTTAATTGTAGCATGAGTGGCTGGTGATATTGACAATGAGATTGATGATTGACTACAGGTGATGCAATTGAAATATGAATTGAGTAGGTAAATCATAAGGCTAATGTTATGCCTTTTTCAAATTTTGAATTTCTATATTGATTAATATGTTCAACACTTACCCTTCTATTGTTGTTGTTTTTCTTTTTAGTAACTAATGACAGGAATATCACAGACACCACGAAGGCAAACACCAAATGAGTTTAAGATGTCAAGGAATGATGGATGAACTTGTATTGCTTGTAATAATGTAAATTATAAGTGATTTGTTAAGTAATTATGTTTTTGATATCTTATGGGTGTGCATATACTGTTTTGGGTGGCGTAGAGACGTTGTATCTCTAAATTAAGTGATTATAGACAGGTACTGCTATGAGTGTGTGCATATCTTGCTTATAGATGGTGCTTAGCCAATTAGATGTTGAGATTGAATTATATATATGCTATGCCCAAGTATTATGAATGTGAAGTGAAATTGTATCGAGCCAATATGTGGATGAAACTATATGTTATGGGCAGGATATGTTTGATATGATTAAGGATGACGTTGCTATTGTATTGATTGAGAATTGTTTATGATATATATATATATATATGGAGAAATGTTGAAGAGAAAGGGCTAATTAAGCCAACTGAATGGGTAAATTTGAGTTTTAGTGGGATTTAGAGTCCCCAGAAGGACCAATAGGTCCTTAGGCATAATTATAAATGGTGCATGAAGTGAAATTTCCATTTGAATGGGAATTGATAGAGTTTTGACATTAGAGTTAAGTGAAATTGACCATAATGCATTTTTCTGCACAACTTCATAATATGGAAGAATTTTTTAGCACAGACTGCGGCATAAATAGATAACATATAGTGCTCGTAAAATTTCATAGTATTTAGAGGTTAAACAGGCAAGTTAGGGGTTGTGAAAGTTGGCCGAAGGCCAAAGTCTACATGAAAATTGCATCTGTATTGATAGTAATCGATTACATGGCTCCTGTAATCGATTACCCACTAGTAGAAATGAATTCATGTATAAGTTACTCTTTGGTAAACGATTACAAAATTTTGGTAATCGATTACCAACGTGTTTTTGAAACTGCACCTGATCTAAGCCGAATTAACTCTTGCATTCTTCATGAAAGTTATAGATAACCCAGTCATGGATATTTTCCATTTTGATTCACCTCAAAATGAAGTCTATAGCTTAAGTTATGCCTAAAATGCTATAAGGTGTTTAGACTGGAAATTGTATACAGAATAGTTTTACGTTTTCATGCATTGAGGGCATCATTGGCCTTCGACCCCTTCATAACATTTGTAGATAATTGAGTTTCAAAGGTGTACCAATTGGATTCACCTCGATCAAAGTTTTATAGCTCACGTTAGACGCAAAATACTAAACAATATCCATGAAAAATGTACCCTAAAATTTTTCTAGCAACTTCATGTTGTTTTTTGAATATGTGGTGTATGATGCATTATTTAAAGTAAATACTACTAAATAAAGGTTAAACCTCTAATTTAAATTAAGTAACCATGACAGGATACTACAATGTCTGAGTTGAGTCTAGGCATCTAAGTTCTACGAACCTTCAAATAGCTACTTAAGACTTCTTGTTCCTTGACTTATGGCCTGTATTTATCTATAAATAAATCATAGACAACCTTCAAACATTAGTACATTAAATAGTTAATGTTTTTGTCATAATCGAAACTTTTAAGGGGCTTTAAGAACCTCATATGTTCTTTCTGAACTTAACATCCTCTGCCGTGTTGAAGCCTTTGTATAATGTGTCTGGGAACCTATTCACTTAGCGATGATATTCTATGGTAGGAGCGAGGTTGTGATGATTTACTAGGCCGGTATTCCCTTAAACAGTTTCTTCATTGTCATTTTGGATCCATAGGGACTTCATAAATATTCTCGCCAATCACCTTTCAAAAGGATTTGATGGATAACATCTTGATATTTCATTTCATTCTACAAAGACAATAAATACTAGTTCTGTCTAAAACAATTATTTTGCATACATTACAACTTATTCATTACTTTTGTGCCTTTCCTTTCCCTAAATTTCACTTTGTAAAATGAATAGACACACAAGTACACAGCTGCCACGAAGGTTGAAAGGATAAATAATTTCTCTTTAAATTTAATAATAGAAAACTACATAAGATTCCTTTAATTTTATCATAATCCTTAAATTTAATAATTTATGTAGCATAGCATCCCACTCCCTCAAGAATAAACTAGGAGTTTCTATGTTCCCCTACATTATGATGGAACCATCAACCATATCAATAGGAATAAACCAAAGGCACCATTAACCTGTGTAAAAAGGAATATATCCCATTGGATCAGGAAAAAGTTTCATTAGATTAAACATGAAGTTTACACCATCTCATACAAGAATAGCTGAAAGCCATTCCAAAGAGACACTATGGGCGCCCTTATTCCAATAAATTATATTATAAATAGATAAATAAAATTAGAATAAATTTTTTGTGTGATGACCTAGGATCATGGTATTATGGTTTCAAACCTTAAAATATTTTATTACACATATACTTGACAATGTCATCTTAATACATCACTTTGACCATTTTCTCACATATTCACATCATCAATATTTATTTCCAATTTTCAATTACCATGGTAACATCACAAGTATCTAGTTAAGTTCAACAATTCTCCTTACAACCCATTCAATCACAGTACTTACCAAATTATAAGAGAAATTCAACATTCATCATTCATAATTAAAATATCAAAATTATCGGCTAAGTTCCAACACCATATCATGCATCATCATACACAAATTTGTGATACAAAAAGATCACAAGTTCATCACATATGATCCTAGTATATCAACCAATATCTCAAGAACATCAAGTCATCATCACAATTATATGGCATTAATTAATAGTATATCTATACAAAACAAATGTCATATACAAGTAATCAAAAGTATGCCATAGTTAATTAATTCAAAAGCATGTTGACCAAGGCATCTAAGCATCTCCTTCATACTATACCTCTTCCTTCCAAAAAGCATCACTCCAAAATCATGTCCTACAACACAAGAGCTAAAAAAAGACAACATAAAGAGTGAACAAATTTTCTCATGATGAACAAATAAACAAAAATATGATAATATAAATATGTAAATGCAAACAAGCACATTCTCCTATCAAGGATTTTCAATTTAATAATAAACACATAATCCATGATAAAAACCACCAAGCACATACATAAATAATTTCAATAGCCATATCATAATATGAAATCAATTCACTAATTCACACCTTTATCACATCATATACCGCATTCCATATAAATGTATATATAATCAAAGAGGTAACATAACAACACAATTAGTTAGTGCCTGAGAATTCTAATTTTATCTCTCAATTCTTCTCATCAATAGGTTTTTATCCCTCTTAGGTACCTCACAATCATATGTCATGTTCCTATGGTTAATGCGTATGCTATCGTCCAAAATAATGCATATGCAACGGATCCGATTTATAGAAAATATTTAAAGCACATGTGTACATAATTTATCAAGTACTTGCAAGCACAAATGCTTTTACTGGTACCAAACCATTAATGCCTATTTAATAACACTTATGATTTTCGCAAAAGTGAATATGGTAACAAACAATAAATGACACGCATGTCTCAAATGTGTTACAGGCCTATCATTCATTTCATATATCAAGGCAATTGCAACCACACATAGTCGCTCAAATATTTATTCCCTCGCAAGGGTCTTTTCTACAAGATCTCCATATGTCACAATATGGTATGCCATGCATGCCATGAAATGCAAGAATGCACATGCTAGTCTCAACTTTACCAAAATCCCACACCTTCTTACTTAGGGGTACATATTACACCTACCATCACATTCAATGGCATGCAACCAATCATAACACTCTCTAAGGCATACAATTCATCACAGAATCTCTAAGGACATTAATTTACATCATTTACGATATAATAGCCAAGGGTCATATCAATAACATGGAAATCAAGAAAACATATCAAAGAAGTATACTCTAAATGTATGTCATCAACATATTTGGCAATCCAAAATTAAATCATCAACAAGATTCAATCTCATACAACTTCATAATAAGAGGTAACACATCCATTCAAGACAAACATGCAAGTATGCACCAATATATACATTATCAACACATAATTGAACATGCATTTAGAAAATATACTTCTCTCCTACCTCAAGAGAAGTATTTCATAGGGTTAGATGGTTCTGCTTCATTTGAATGGTTAATCCTACATTAAATAAATGTAGAACTACATCAAACACTAAACTAAAATTATCTTGATGTTAACAATTTTTGCCCATCACATATACAACGTCATACTAAGCTTATAAAATTTTTATCTTTATGATTTTAAAAGCTTTGTGTAAACTCCTATTTTTGTTTGGTAATATATATATATATATATATATATATATAAAGAGTAAGTGACTATTGGAATAGTAACCCTTCTCCATTTCTATAAATACTCAATTTCTCCTCACTTCCTACCATACTTTCAAAATCATTTTCCCTCTTTCATCAACCTTCTTTCATAATTTTCTTCAAACAATGGCTAATAAGTATCAAAGCAAAGAGGAAAGAATAAGGGAGGAAAACCAATGTTTGGTGACTATCATCTTGCTCCATGTAGCATGTGTAATATTTAGAACACCCCAGATTTTCTAGACCTGAATCCCAATGTAATCAAGATAATTAATTAATAAAAATACGAGTAAATTTTTTACGTTTAAAATAATTTCAAAACACCTCCACGATTACATCAAGATCTAAACCACAAAAATTGAAGAGTGAGATTTAATAATTTATAACTAGATCGCAGGATAAATCGCCCATAATTGTATAAAAAAATAATAGAGTTTACAGCAGAAGAAGAATATGTATACAGGGCGCACACCTAGTCCCATATATGAATATATGAGAAAAGGCTCGGCAAAGCATGCAAGCATACAACACTAGCCTAATAGGCCACAACCAATCATACACATAGATTGTAAACGTGCATTGCCTAATATATATATATATATATATATATATATATATATATATATATATACATATGTATCAATATGGTCATGCAACATACATCTCCAATGTCTATATTCCATAATTGACCATATTTGATTCAATCTCAATATCCTATATCATCAATACTTATACATTCCCGAAATGGCTACATGTCAAACACATTTCATTCATCAAATGGGTATGAATTCAGTACCCTAAATATCAATACATCATCCACTTATATTGTTATTTACAACACATCCTTCAATATCAATATTTATCAACACTATAAGGTACATTTTATTCATAATGAAATAATTTACAACCACTGCCGGCCAAGGCATTCAATTACCACTATTTACCTTCACTAAAGTTTTACTTAAAAATATCTTCATCCCATGATATTCCTACATCAATGCTAAAAATGGACAACATGGGAGAGTGAGTTATACATTTCAAATGACGAATATGAATACAATTGAGATTATGTGCATATGCATATTAGTATCATGTATGCTTTGCTAAAATCATCAACAATCATCATAATTCACTCATCTCAACGATATACATATTATATTCATCAATCAATTTATAGCAAAGCAAGTACATATACACCTATTTTCTTAATGCCACAATAGGCCAACATCATTATCATCAACCATAGACAAACAATCCCCTCATCACATTGAGCCATTACATACAACATTATCATATTCAATATCTTTTTGTTGTATTTTACATGTTGCCTTTTAGGTAATTCATTTACCCATCTCATCATCATCACATCTCAATCTCAATCATCATCAATCATCATCACCTTTTGGCATATCTCCATGCTATATGCAAATGCTCTTAGGCTAATGCATATGCACAATAGAATTATCAACAACAAATGCAGATCCGACTGTGGGAATAAACACCAAATTATGGGTCAAGCATAGGTGTGCTACTATGCCCCTACTACAGTAGTATAATGTGTACACATATCTCATAATGCATGCATAATCATCAATTTTACTGGTACTAAACCGCTATCGTCAATATGTAGCACTAGTCACCCCATGACTTACGGATCAACAACATGGCTTCACTTGCTCATCGAGAGAGCCGTGGCCCGTCGGACACCGAGGAAACTTGCTCATCACAGAGCCGCCCACCCACTGGGCCTGCCACATAGGGTGCCTCAACACCAATCTAAGGGCAGCTTTGTGATTCCCAGAATCACTAGGGAATAACAATAATTTACCCATGCACTGGGTCGCCCTCCCACTGGGCCTGCCTATTGGAACCCCTAACATTCCATATAAGCAGCGTATGATATGCCATGGATGCAAATGCCAATCAATGCATTCTCACACTATGCATCTGATAAGTGCTTTATAACACAATAAAATAGATCTAGTTTGCTTAGGATTTTAATCATTATGCATTGTATTTCCTTTATTTATTGAGATTTTTGCTTTCTTTTCACTCTATTCTACTTGGGTATGTTATTTTGCAGGAATTAAGGTAATAAAGGGTCAAAAACAAGAGAAAAACGACCATAAAATGATAAAGAAACAAGAAAAACAAGCCCAAAGTAGAAAGAACTCTCTTTTTATGCTGAATTCTGACTCAGAATGCTGAAATCCGACTCAGAATGTTAAAATCCGACTCAGAAATACTGAATTCTGACTCAGAATGTTAAAATCCGACTCAAAATGACCAAATCCGAGTGGGATGACTGAGAAAGGACCAAATCCGAGTGGAATTACTCAGAATGGAGCAAATCCGAGTGGAATACTTCACTGTTGGATTAGAATCCGAGTGGAAAGTTCCCTGTCTTAGATATTCCGAGTGATAAATGGCTGACTCTGTTGGAGGTTCAATGTTGAAAAGGAATAAGTCTCGGTTGGAGGTGATTCCGAGTGGAAGCTGTCCGAATGCAACCATTCCGAGTGAAAAAAGGGACTGACCTTCAATAAAAACTGCCCAAAGCTAATTCCGAGTGAAGGGATACTAAGTGAAGCAGATCTGACCAGGGAAGAAGAACTTTTCTGGGCAAAAAGCTGTTCTGAGTGAGTTGATTCCGAGTAGAAGAGGCCACTGAATGAATGTGTTGAATAAGGAGGAATCCGAGTGGTTTCATTCGGAGAAAATGGCATTCTCAAGCGGAACAAGGCATTTCCGAGTAGTGTCTTAGCAAGCAAGGAAAAATCCGACCGGAAATGAAACACACTCGGGCAGACTCTCAAGTTTCACACTGAGCCCGAGTGAGAAGTCTCCAAAGAAAAGCACATCCGAGTGAGTTGGGGCAAAAAGCTGCATTTCCGAGCATAACAAGGCTCGAACATAAAATAAATTCAATTAGCCGGATTCCAAAGTTTCTGAGTGAAAGTGAAGGCCATTCCGAGTGATTTGATTAACGACTGAAGTCAATTCCGAGTGGAAATCAACTCGGACTTCCGAGTGAAGGTGTGATTTTACCATTTGAATGTGACCGAGTGTATTCCTGAGAAATCCGAGCAAGGTCTCTCCGAGTGGTTCAATTCCATAGACATAGCCGAGTGAAACAGTGAGCAGACTTCCCAATCCTGAGTGAGCCACTTTCCAGTCGGTTCTGAGTCACCTTTTAAGTAGTTCCGAGTGAATCACTTTTCACTCGGTTCCGATTCACTCTTCAATCGGTTCCGAAGGAATAAAGCAATCGGAGTTGCTTTGCTCGTCTCCTCACAGCAACTAAACACTGTCCGACTTCACCTCAACTCAATACCGACCTGTTTTCTTCCAAACATCGACCCCTCAACTCGACACCGAGTAAAGATTTCACTCGGTCTTCTGTACAAAATGCACCTTTTTCCAGTCAGTTTTGTGCACAAAAGGCATTTTTCCACTCGGATTCTGGAGAGAAGGTGAAATCCGACCCACATTCCCTCTCTTCTATCCGCTGTCCCTTTCTTCTCCATCAACTCCACTATCCCTCAAGCCACAACACCGTCCCCTCTCCTTTCAAAACCGACCTACACTCCACAACTCCAAACATCGGATCACTCTCCATACCGTCCAATACCAACTTCACACCGCCCAGACTCTTCTCTCCAACCAACACCGTCCAACACTCAGCAAACCACCCTCCAGCAAGCTTTCACTCGGAATTATAGGGAAAACAACACTTTTCCACTCGGAATTTCTCCATTTGCACCAATCATCACTAAATCCAAGCACCGAATTATTGGAAATATTAAAATATGCAAATTGGAAACAAGTTGGCACAGCTGGAACTGACATGCACTGAAAGTTTCTTCCACTTACAATTTTAACGTGTTTTCTTAGCTGGATTCATTCATCCATTCGCCTATAAAAGGGAGAGCACCACAGCATCAATTATCATCAATTCCATCAGCTTCGTTCCATTTTTCTTTCCTTTCTCTTTCCGTTTCTTTTCTTTCTTTCTTTTCTTCATTTTTGTTTTCTTTCTCTTCTCTTTCTCTTTTTTGTTTTTCTTTCTCTGTCCCATTTCTCTTTTATTTTCTTTTTTTTATTTTAAGAGTTGTGGATTGTAAAAGTGAATATTCCAATTTGTAATTGGTGGAGAAATATTGCATCAAGGAAATACAGTGGTAAATTATTCTAAGCTTTTGGAGAAACCCGTAAGTCTTTATTTTTTTACCATGTCTTGTATGTTCTATTTTTCTATTATTTATATGAATTTGAATTATTTCATGAGTAGCTAAATTAATTATCTTGGGATGAAAGGGGTATGATAATATTTTATTGTTAATATTATTTTGACTTGGAATTAAATAAATTTCTATTTTCCATTTAGTTTAAAAAATGCTCAATGCTTTTAGTGATTCCTAACAAGAACCTAAATGATAAAACTGTATACTTGCGGGTATATTAGTAAGTTTAGGTAATAAATAGAATCGAGAGATTTATTTTTACCGGAAAGTTTTGAACTAAGCCTAAGTTTTTGAAATACTTTTTGTGACCTCGGTAAAACCGTGAAAGTAATCAAAATCTTTTGGGGAATTTTTAAAAAGGGATTTTCATAAAACGATAATGGGCCTTTCTGAGGATTAAGCAGCGCTTTCCATAGGTTAGGTACATTAATAGGATTCCGAGAGGAACATATTAATTAGCTTTTGGAAAATTCGCCTTGGAAAACTTAATTCGATTCTTATTTATGAAAAGTTAAAATTCATTAACATAAAATAGAGTCTTAATCCCCCGAAATCCCAAGATACTCTCAACTCTGATTTTTTTTTAGTGTCAAGCAAATTTTGTTTCTAAATTTAGATTTTTAAATTATGTTTTATTTTACAAAAACCTTAAAAATCAATTGTGTGGATAATTAAATTTCAATATGCTGGTACTTTGAACACAGTCCCTGTGGAGAACGATAATCTTTTATATTACGCGACATAACCCGTGCGCTTGTGGGTCCTGTCAGCATCCTATCATGCCACTCATCAATGATCATCATCAACACCAACACCACCATATAATCTTTTAGTGGATTTTAACATCGTTGGTTTTAGCCATTATTCTCAAGCTTAGGTGTGGCATTTCATTTCAACACATTTTATATCATACATGTAAGTCAATGCTTGTAGCAATCACAATGGCACCAATATTATCAATAACATTCATCAACATCACCACATAATTTCTTAGTTGATTTTCATCTCATTGGTCGTTACCATTGTTTCGTATATTAGTGTGGCATTACAACAATTCATTAATATAATTCAAACCACACATGCACAAGATCACAATTATATTCACCACAATGACACTTAACAATCATCAATAATAACCATCATCCTTCTATTCAAGGAATTGATCAACGATTATCATCCATTATTATTCGTTATCGATATCATCTCTGATTCATTGATTTACAACCAATACATTGTCATGAAACCATCCCTCATTGGCTTTATCATTATGCAAAGGTATGTCATACAACCACATAATTTACTTTTCATTATTTTCTCACCAAGTCATAATATTAGTGGTGGAATATTCATGCCTTTCGTGACATATATCAGGCACCCACACATTTTGCCAATTTATAACTCAATCCAAAAACACCACTAAGACACACCACAATCACATATTGACATGCCCTGAAAATTAGAGGGTAATTAAATAAATAAAAATAGAGGATAAATTTTTTACGATCAAAAACAATTAAAGAATGGAAGAAATCGTGAGATGAAAACTTTAATAAGTAATCCACGGACCCTTTTTAATAACCTATCTCATATATGACGATATAAGAAGGTAGGTAGTTAAATCCAGAGTGAGTCTTGGGTCATCAATCTCATGATCACCAACAAGGATTAGCGGAAGTGTACAATTACATTAAGAAAATGAAGGGGAGTGGTAGAAGGTCAAAGGATGGTCCATTGAATTATTAAATGTATTAATTATGCATGTAGGTCATTGTACAATCATATCATAGTCAAACAATACCAATTATACCCTAAAATAAAGGAAAAAGTGTGAAAACAAGGCCATGAGTCAATTCAAGCACGCCATGAATCGATTCAAATGGTTCTGGGGTCTAGAACAGTGAAAACAGGACCTCTTAAATCGATTCAAGCCCCTATGAATTGATTCAAACGTTCTTGAAACCAAAAATAGTGAAAACAGGGGCCTCTGAATCAATTGAAACTCATATGAATCGATTCAAACGTCTTTGACTCTCCAAACAGTGAAAACAGCACCTCTTGAATAGATTCAGAGATCCTTGAATCGATTCAAGAAAGCACAGTTGTTGTTTTTATGCAAAAAAAGTATGATTTTTAGACTTCCAACCCCCTAACTTTTTCATATCAACTCTAAACGCTACCAAATTTTGACACCAACTAAAATACACCGTTTGTGACGTGTGGCCACCGGCCTCATTCAAAAATTCTCAAAAATGAGAAACTTATGCAAATAAATATGTTTAGTCTATTCTTAAGCCTTTTGAGTAACTTACGGGTCTATTCTCAATGGAATTGACCCGTTCTAGTTTCTATAAGTCACAAATCATGTATTTAAGCTATTGGAACTATTACATGTCGTCCAAAACTCATAAAACTCATAATATTAGTGGTTCCTTAATTATGCATGAACTTCATATGCAATCTTTACAAATTAGTCAATCAATAAAACGTCATGCACACTAATGCCATCAATTGGCTAAGAAACTTCATAATTAATATTCATTCATCAATATGGTAAGCTAAATCAACATGTAGTTATCAACATCAACCAATATTAAGGTCACTAACTACAAATTAGCCTTTCAAAATATATAAGGTCCAATTTTAACAAGTGACCCCCAAAAGAATACATACTAACATTCATGAAATAAAATGAGCATATACATATATCTGTTGTTTCACAAAAGGAATGCCGGCCAAGCTTACAAACTTCCATTCCATATTTACCTCCTCCATGACTCAATCCTCCAAAAGAGTAGAGTATTCAAGATACCTACATCAAGCTTTAAAAATGGCAACAAAGGGGTGAGTAACATATACCAAATGATCCAAAATCATACATTATGATGATACCAATACATATATGCATAACATGTATTTCTCAAGAAGCATCATAAACTTCTTTCACACATCATTTCATTCCATTCAACATCATACATGTCCAAATCATTACATTCATAATTCACACATCAAAATCATGGCATTCTCAATAAAGGTCATCACACATTCAATGTTAGTACTACAACTTCCTTCCTTTTTATTTAACAATCATCCATTGCCACCACGGGCTACCAACTAGGCATATTTCCGGCTATATGCAAATGCTCTTATGGCTAATATATATGCACAAAGGAATCAATAACAATTGCAGATTCGACTGTGGGAAACAATATCATATCAAATATGAGTCAAGCATATGTGTGTTACTATGCCCTATTGTAGTAGTAAAAGTGTACACTTATATCTCAAATCATGCATGCTTAACATCATATTTTATAAGTACTAAACCGTTATCACCCATTTGTAGCACTAGTCACCCCGTGACTTGCGGATCACTTACATGGCCTTATAACTTGGTGTGAAAATCCTAAGCCATTAGCTTGATGCATATTTCTCAGAGGATTTATCTTTTAGCAAGCGCACCAATTGTTAAATTTGTAATATATTTTATCATTCCTACAGGGATTGTGGTAATTACCTCAATCTTGGACCAATACAAGCTGAACCAACACAATGCAGTATAATATTCATTTTGTTTTTGTTGTTTTGTTGTTTTGATGCTTTCTATGTTTTTGTATTTTCAGAAACAATATGAAAGGTGAAGTGAACTTAATGGAAGAGAGGTTAGGATTGCTTCAGCTTACAATTTCATCAAGAAACATGCAATTAAGGTTCAATCAAGCTTCAGACTCAAGAGGACAATTCACAGATGGTTAATCCCTAATTCCTTAGGTGATTAACACTAATTCCTAAGCATTAAACCCTAATACCTTAGGTGTTTAATAACAGAGAAACCTAATGCGAAAATTAAGGGTTGAACCCTAACTATTCACCTAATTAATAGGCCTGAATTAGTTAGGAAGCTGGAAGTTACCTAAGCCTCAACCATGATTCCTCATTGGTGAGGTTCTTCATTGGATCTGAATTTGTCAATTCAGCAATGGAACTCTACTCCTCAGCTTGTTCTCCTCATGATTCAGAAGTTGAATTCCTCAATACACTTTCAAGAATTCATTGCAAGCCTTAGCAATCCCAACCCAAGGGGTTTAGAAACCCATGGATGTGGAATCAGCAAGTGGAATGCAGAGAGCCATGGAAGAGAGAATTTAGTGAGAGAAAATGTTTAGAGAGAAGTTGAAAATCAAAAAAATGAAGGATATATTATTGCCTCTCTGTTAAATTACATTAAGATTATAAATATATAGGTTTCTAACCTTGAACTAACTAACTAACTATCCTAAATCACGGAATTACCTCATAAAGGCTTACAAGCAAGTAACTAAAGATAATAAAACTGAAAAACTAACTTAAAAACAGCAAATCAGGTCTCTAAAACATGCGCGTAGGAACACCCAATCCCCAGAGTATCAACGTTGGGCTTCTGCTTGAACAAAAACTGGGTGCTTGACGTGCGTATGACATGCACGTATGTATGCTGAGCCACTGACTTGAATAAAATAGCATTAGATGCTTCCGCGCATCCATACACCCATCCAACATACATACGTTGAGCTTCTGACTTAGATAAAATGCATTCTGTTTCCACGTGTACTTACGTTGAGCGTCCAGTGTATGTACGCTACGCTCAATGTAAGTACGCTAACTCTCTGACTTGAATTTTCTTCTCTTTTCAGGTTCTGCTTATGAGAGCGTAGGTACGCTGATGGGCCAGCGTAGATATGCTGGTATCACTACACCTAGATCCTGCAAAACACACATAAATAAATGCCTAGTGTAGGAATGCTGACTTTTTAATGTAGGTACGCTAGGTTAGTGGAAATCATAATTACTCATATGCTTATCTTTTTAACCATTTTCTTGCATAATTCAATCATAATTTAATTAAATGACTAAAACAAGAATTAAAACTAAATCATTACATAATTAATATTAAACTTAACAATATTTGATGAAATGAGTTAAATTAGAGATGAATTTATTAAGTCTTTTCAAGACTTATCACATCCCCAAACTTAAAGCTTACTTGTCCTTAAGCAAGGACTCAGATTAATTAAATCAATTGCATTTACTCAAGACAATCAGCCTTTCCTTAACTTAATTTATGCCATAATTATTGCATACCCTTCATGCTTTGTTTCTGCAACTTCTAAAAATATAATTACTCACACTTTCCTTTGGGAACAAATTGGTGAAGCTTCTTTACATGGATCAGTGTTTCACTCTTTCCTCAGTGTATAGGGTTAATTAAATGCACTCATCACCTGCATAATTGTTAGATCAACATAGGCTTGCAACGCTTCTAAACATCATGAAATATATACTAACATAATTGGATCAGCAAAGGCTTTTTAAGCTTGTAATAGGGTTAGGCTACAGGCTCTATTTTTGTTTTTCTAGTCAGTGTTGGGCTAAAAGATGTGCCCACTGATGCCTTGTGACGTGAATATTTTTACAGTCATGATTCCGTCAAAATAGTACATTAAAATTAATTAATGTAGTACTAGGGTGTCAACCTAGGCCGTTCTCTCAAGGATCAACACAAAAATTTAGGAAAAATCAAGTTTAAAATTAATTTTTACAAACAGAATTTTAACAAACATACAAATACAATTGGGGGGGTTTGTTTGATTTTGTTGTCACAATTAAAATTAAAACAAAGTAAATATAAGATTTGAAACAATAAATAACAAGCGATTAATTTTCTTGGAGTATTGTAATTAAATTTATCCTTGGTTCACTAAAGATAATTTGTATACTTTCATTACTGTTGATTTCTTAGCTCAATTTGAATTAATCAACTAAGCATCTTTTTCAATTCATAATTCCTTTACTTTCATTTAAAAATGAATATTTTAATCAAGCATCATAATTAAGCAAAAGGAGTCAAGATCGTAAAATCTAGGAATTATTGAGCATATGTAAGAACATCGCCTACATACATAATCTATTCTCAAATTATGGAATTAAGCAAACCATAATTATTAAAAGTGATTATGAAAATATTCATTAAGCATGCATATTTCCTTAATCCATTTTAATTTAAAATCTTATTTTATTCCATTTGAATAATTAAATCGATTAAGCATACAAATTTAATTAAACAGAATAGAATTAAATAAGCAGAGTAAGATTATGAAGAAATAAACAATAATAAAATCATACTATATTAAACACAAGAACCTCAAAATTATATTACAATATTCTCCAAGAAAATCAATCTAGGGGTTTTAGCCCTCCATAATTAAAACAAACTAAAAATTAAAAGAACCTAACCCGGAATGAAGAACGGAGGGAAGAAGAAGTAGAAGCAGAGAAGAGGAAGAAGAATGAAGTTATGGTGTCTGAAGGAATTGATGTGCCTCTGAAGCCTTACAATCCCTCCTATTTATAGGAGAACAAATGGTGCCGGATATAATTAAAAATGACGAGTGGAATGTTAATGCGCAATTAATAAACTTCAGTGCTGTTTCCACTTCGATAATGCGTTATCTGATGTTTCCACTGATGAATCTGTGCCTGAACCGATTCATCTAGGCAAATTTTTGGGCAATTTTACACATAAGAATCGATTCCTAAGGGGTGGGAATCGATTCCCAAGCACATGAATCGATTCCTGCTTGTTTGAATCGATTCCCAGGCCTTTAAAATGCATATGAATCGATTCACAGGGGTAGGGAATCGATTCCTAGCTTTATGAATCAATTCCCAGGGTGCTTGAATCGATTCCTTGCTGTTCTTTTGTGTGGGAATCGATTCCCAGATTGGTGAATCGATTCCCAGACCTGTTCTGGTGCTTTTCTCGTATTTTTGACCATTTCTTGAGTCGTGGCTTCTTTCGTTTGACCTGTGGTAATTATTTTTCAATTACAGGCTTAATCACACACTACAAAACAAGAGAAAACCAACTTTTATTAAAAATTTATCCTTAATTCATTTTAAAATTAAATATTAAATAAAGCTCAAATGATGAAAATGTGTTAAAATGCAATATATTACACACTAAGTGATGGCAAATTATACACATTTAAATTGAGGAATTAAGGATAAATCATGCATCATCAAATACTCCCACACTTATTCTTTTGCACTCCCGGGCAAAATCAAAATAAAAACAAGTATCACAATTTATTGAAAACATTAAGTTAAAAAATAACAACACAGAATTGGCATGAAATCTTATGAATATACAGAGAAACAAGAGTTATTCAACATGCAAGATACAGAGCATCAAGATATATATAAAAATCATTCAAACACTTAGGCATGTGAAAATTAAATTAAACTGAAAAGAAGATCATAAGTGACAGAACCTCACAAGACATACTCTCAACTCTCAAGTATTTAAGTTTTGTGTATACTCTCTAAACATTTCCTGAAAAACAGACAGTCTAAAAAATTTGGCAAGTTTCTCAATTCCATAATCAACTTAAATGCATGTATAGATCAACAGGGCTTTGCAGGGTTGTAATGTGGCCAAGGTCAAAATGGATGAAATTTTTTTTTATATATATATATATACCAAAAAGAATGATGAAGCAATTAATTTAACTGGCAAACAGTGAGGGTAAAACATTTATTGTATGATATTTGGTCGCAATCAAATTTTTTTTTGATTGCATAACACTTGGAACAAGAGTTGCAATTCCTTTTTGCACACCCCCACACTTATTTGAATGCCTGTTTTTCACTTGATTCCAAAGCTCCAATATATTCCTTCGGGTAGGTATATTTTTGGTTTTTCATCCATGGCTTATTTGAGCTGCAACAAGGAAACAGTTAAATAGGCTCAAAATGGCTAGCAAGAGATGATTTATTCATGGTAGGCTTATCTGGCTTAGTGGCTCAATTGAACAAAATGCCTGTATCATTTCAAATACATTCATATGAGTTTCAAGTATCATCAAGAAACAAGACAAAAATTAGGATGTAAGCTTTCAGGAATTAATCACACATGAAAGAATTCAGATAGCGTAAAGTGATCCATCAAATTTTAAGGCTCAAAAAATCTCACAAGGTATAATTCTATCATATATGATCATCTTTCAATTATCATGTCATTCTCAACATACCAAAATTGCTTGAGTTCAAATTATAACATATCATTAAGCTCATATCAGACATGAAAGAATTTACCTGTTACTCATGCATATCTTAAAATTCCAATAAAACATGCCATTTTAAAACAAAAACACACACAAAATCTTTTCTTTTTTTCTTTTTTTTCTTTTTTTTTGAAAATAGTCACACAAAATTAATCACACAACAACACAACAATAAATAAGAATATTCCCACCCCCACACTTAAATCATACATTGTCCTCAATGTAAGACAGAGCATACAAAATAGACAATATAATGAAAAAGTAAAAAGATGGGTAAGAAAAACTCCCTCAAGGGGGATCAAGAAGTGGTTCCCCCAAAGCATGTTCCTCCATTGTAACATCCACAAGTGAATGATTTTCATGAAATGGCTTCAAACGTTGTCCATTAACCTTGAAGCTTTTATTGGAGTTTTCACTTTTTATTTCCACAGCTCCATGGGGAAATACATTAGTAACAATGAAAGGTCCTTCCCATTTAGAGCGTAATTTTCCGGCCATCAGTTTCAACCAGGAATTAAATAGTAGCACTTTCTGTCCAACAGTAAAATCCTTTCTAGCTATTGAGCTATCATGGAATCTCTTTGTTTTCTCCTTATAGAACCTCGAGTTCTCATAAGCTGCCAAACGGATCTCATCAAGCTCATTCAGTTGTAATTTTCTTTCTTTACCTGCTTGATCAAGTGCTAAGTTGCAAGCTTTTACAGCCCAATAAGCACGATGCTCAATCTCCACTGGAAGATGACATGCCTTACCAAAAACAATTCTATAGGGAGACATTCCTATAGGTGTCTTAAAAGCTATTCTATGTGCCTAAAGAGCATCATCCAGTTTCCTGCTCCAATCCTTTTTATTAGGCTGTACTATCTTTTCCAGGATTCTTTTGATTTCTCTGTTAGAGACTTCTGCTTGTCCATTGGTTTGGGGGTGATATGGAGTAGAGACTCTATGAACAACCCCATACTTTCTAAGCATAGCTTGCATGGTCCTATTGCAGAAGTGTGTTCCTTGGTCACTAATGATTGCTCTCGGGATGCCAAACCTACAAAAAATTTGAGATCTAACAAAATCCACAACAACTCGAGCATCATTAGTTCTGGTGGCTTTAGCTTCCACCCATTTAGAAACATAATCTACAGCCAATAAAATGTAAGTAAAACCAAAGGATGGAGGAAATGGACCCATAAAATCAATGCCTCAAACATCAAATACTTCACAAAACAACATAGGTTGTTGAGGCATCTGTTGTCTCCATGTGGTAGCATTACTAGCTCTTTGGCATTTCTCACAGGTGTTACAAATTCTCCATGCATCCTTAAAAATTATGGGCCAATATAAACCAGAATCCAACACCTTCCTTGCTGTTCTTTGTGGACCAAAATGTCCACCAACTGGTGAAGAATGGCAGAATCGAAGAACTGATTCTATTTCATGATCGGGAATGCATCTTCGAATCACCTGATCATTACACAATTTCCACAAATATGGGTCATCCCAAATATAATACTTTGCATCATTTTTTAATTTTGAAATTTGGTTTCTGGATGCACATGGTGGAAAAACAGAAGCAACAAGATAATTTACAATGTTAGCAAACCAAGGTGTATCAAAAGAGTTAGAAATACTCATAAGGTGTTCATCGGGAAAATGGTCCTGAATAGGTGCTGAATCAGGAGCATTCTCAATTCTGCTTAAATGGTCTGCCACAAGGTTTTGTGTTCCACTTCTGTCACGAATTTCCAAGTCAAACTCTTGGAGCAAAAGCATCCAACGAATTAATCTTGGCTTGGACTCACCTTTCTTCAATAAGTACTTCAGAGCTGCATGGTCAGTAAAGACAACTACTCGAGAACCGAGTAGGTAAGATCTGAACTTATCTAATGCAAAAACAATGGCCAGGAGCTCTTTTTCAGTGGTGGTGTAATTTACCTGGGCAGCATCTAAAGTTTTATATGCATAGTAGATGACCCTAGGCTGCTTGTCAATCTTTTGACCAAGGACAACTCCCAATGCATAATTAGAGGCATCACACATCAACTCAAATGGGGCTGCCCAAACAGGTGCTTGAATTATTGGGGTTATGGTCAATGCTTGCTTGAGGCAATTAAAAGCCTCCTTACACTTTTCATCAAACTCAAATGCCACATCCTTTTGAAGCAGACTGGATAGTGGCCTAGCCTTCTTGCTGAAATCTTTTATGAATCTTCTGTAGAATCCTGCATGACCAAGAAAAGAACGAACCTCTTGAACACAAGAGGGGTAAGGCAAATATGATATAACTTCTACCTTGGCAGGATCTACCTCAATTCCTTTCTCAGAGATTACATGCCCTAAAACTATTCCTTGTTTTACCATAAAATGACATTTTTCATAGTTCAAGACAAGGTTAGTTTCAATACATCTGTTCAAAACTTTATCCAAACTATCAAGGCATGCATTAAATGAAGACCCATAGACAGTAAAATCATCCATAAACACCTCTATGCAATTTTCAATGAAATCATGAAAAATACTTATCATGCATCTTTGGAAAGTTCCAGGAGAATTGCATAGCCAAATGGCATTCTCCTATAAGAAAATGTGCCAAAGGGACAGGTGAATGTGGTCTTTTCTTGATCTTCAGGTGCAATGTGAATCTCAAAATATCCAGAGAATCCATCAAGAAAATAGTAGTGAGACTTACCTGCAAGACGCTCAAGCATTTGATCAATGAAGGGTAAAGGGAAATGGTCCTTCTTTGTTGCCTGGTTTAGGCTCCTGTAATCAATACAGACTCTCCAACTATTTTGCACTCTAGTTGGGATCAATTCATCCTTTTCATTTTTCACAGCTGTGATCCCTGTTTTCTTAGGAACCACTTGAATCGGACTCACCCATCGGCTATCAGAGATAGGATAAATGATTCCTGCTTGTAGAAGCTTGGTAATCTCCTTCTTAACCATATCAAGGATTACAGGGTTGAGTCTCCTCTAGGGCTGTCTTACTGCTTTAGTATTTTCCTCCAAAAATATTCTATGCATGCACATGGATGGACTAATTCCAGGTATGTCTGCCAATGTCCATCCTATAGCCTTCTTATGTCTTTTCAATACCTGCAACAATTTTTCTTCTTGATTTTCATCAAGAGAAGTGGAAATTATCACCGGGAGCTGTTCATTATCCCCTAAGTATACATACTTTAGGTTCTCAGGTAGGGGTTTCAATTCTAACTTGGGTGCCTGCAAAATAGATGGAACTAACAAAGTAGATTTTGATTCTGCTGCTTCACCTCAAAAATTTTGTTAGAATTTTCTTGAAATCCTGCATTCAGCTCCTTATGGTTAACAGATATATCTAAAGATTCTGAGTTAGAAATTATGTATTTATCAATTTCAGCACAAATATCACAACTTCCAGAATCATTGCATGCAAAACATTTGTTTGAATCATCCATGTATTCCAAATCAACATTAGAAAAATGTTCAAAAACTAGTTCATCAATAATGTCAATTTGGAAAACAGAATGATTTTCAGATGGGTATTTCATGGCATCAAGAATATTGAATTGAACTCTCGTGTCACCAAATTCCATAGAGAGAGTTCCAGAATGAACATCTATTTTGGTTCGAGCTATTTTCAAAAATGGTCTTTCCAAAATGATAGGAACAGGAATTTGAGGCATACCTTCTTCCATATCAAGTACGAAAAAGTCAGCAGGGAAAACAAGTTGTTCTACCTGAACCAAAACATCCTCTATAACTCCAGCAGGGTAAGCAGTGCTCCTATTGGCTAGCTAAATTACTACACCAGTAGGTTGTAAATTTCCAAGAGACAATGATTTGAAAACAGATATAGGCATAACATTTATTGAAGCTCCTAAATCTAACATGCAATCTTCAAATTTGTTATTGCCTATGATACAAGGTATAGAAAACGTACCTGGATCTTTGCATTTCTCAGGAATATTTGAAATTTCCTTACCAAGCAGTGCAGATACATTCCTTCCCATGCTGATCCTTTCATTACCCTTGAGTCTCCTCTTGTGAGTACACAACTCTTTTAGAAATTTGGCATACTTAGGTATTTGCTTGCTTGCATCAAGAAGAGGTATATTCACTTCCACTTTCCTGAAAGTATCCAAAATTTCTTTATCCACTTCTTCCATCTTCTTACTTGGAATTGCTTTTGGTGGGAAAGGAAGAGGGATATGAGATGGGATTTGGGGTGGTTATATCTCAGATTTGCTTGAAGAGGGTACATCATTCTCAACTATTTCAGGCTCAGTTATTTGTTTTTCAGGTTCCTTGGGTATGGGTACTTCAAGGTTCTTACCTGATCTTAACTGAATTGCACTCACATTTCTTGGATTTGCAGCTGGTTGAGATGGTAATTTGTCAGAGTTTTGAGATTGTAACTGGCTTAATGATGAAGCCAATTGCCCAATTTGGTTGCTTAAACTCTGGATGATAGCATCATTCCTCTGTTGATACTCTAAGTTCTGTGTAGCCATTTGTTTCACCAGATCCTCCAAAGAAGGGCTATTTGTGGATGGTTGAGGTGTAGGTCTTTGGAAGGTTGGTGCATTGCTTTGAAATGGAGGTTGGGGATGGGGATTTTGTTGTTGGTTGCCCCATCTCAAATTTGGATGGTTTCTCCAACCTGGATTGTATCTGTTGGTGGAAAGGTCATGGTTTTATTGTTGAGGTGGTGGAGATCTATCATGGTAGATGTTAGCTGCATAGGCTTGGGAGTATTATTATCCTTCTCTTGTAGAGAAGGACAACAATCAGTGGGGTGCTCTTGTGAAGAGCAAATGCCACATACTTTAGCAGTCATGGATTTTTGATTTACTGCCAATTGTGTGACTAGAGTGGTGAGAGCATCAAGTTTGCTCTCCAATTTAATTCCAGATGAACTAGAATTAGAATCAAACATGGGTTTGAAAGAATCATTTCTCACACCAAATTGTTGAGAGTTAGATGCCATCTTCTCAATCAAGTTTCTTGCTTCAGCAGCAGTCATATCTGTTAGGAAATCCCTACCATGAGCAGCGGAAAAAAAAAAGGGATTCCAAAGGATTTGTAAGGTTCCGTGTTTCAAAGAACAAAACAAACACAAAAATCGTTTTTGGATTACCTCTTGAAGAACACCGAAGCAGTCGTAGCCTCGTCCTTTAGGAGTCCACACGAGCACTCCCACCAGAATCGCAACACTTGCCAACTGCTAGTTTGACGGCGTGTAGCTCTTGCAACTTTTGCGAATTTGTGTCTCACTTGAGTGAACCGCCTATGAGCATCTTATGCTCTATTTGTAGGCTTAGGTTTGACCTAATTTGTTCTCTCTAAAATTGGGCTCCTTACTCATTCCAAATGAGTTAGGCCCAATAGCTTTATTTTAGTCCAACTAAAATAAGACAACATTTTCTGATGGGCTTACTCTATGTGTGTGACCCTACAGGTAAAATACTCGGTCATATTAATAATAAATTATTTTATTATTAATATAAAATAAGAGCGGCATCTAGCAATGCATCATTATGTCCGAATATTATCAACATAACCTATAAGTGATAATTATTTAATATGTTTGTTCCTTTTGTCATGATATCCTAATTGGGCCCAAGGCATGGTCGCGTCATCCTTGTACGGCCCAATTTATTTTACTTGATACCGGAGTAGACTGAATCCGAATAAATATCTAATATTTATTCTTTCTAGCATGGCCATGCGTTTTCTTAGTCTTACTCCATCAAGTGGCCTATAGATATCACTCCTGTCACATAGGAGAGACAAATCCCATCTACATCACTCACATCCCTCTGCATAATTTGTTCATTGCCTAATCACAACCTTTATAGTCCTTCTTGTTACAGAAGACGTTTAATTGTATTAAAACAATAAACTCCTCATGTAGGAATCGTAGTGACTTCAGGTCGAAGGACTACATATACCATTATCACATTGAGAATCGTTTATGACAATCATGTAACGATCCATGCAACGTTCTCATGGTGGGTCTGTCCAGTACATCATTACTCTTAATGTGTACCCGTGTGAAGACTTGATATCATCTATATCTGTGATCTGTGAGATCAGGTTATCAGTACACTCACACACTAGTCTTAGTGTATTTACATGTCCCCATATAAATACTTGACTAGGGACATTTTAGGAATAATTTTTATATGACCTATTACTCCAAGGATAAATACGTTTTAAAACAAGTTTAAACTGAAATATTTATTTTATTAATAAGCATAAAAATGATACAAATGAAAAATCATAAAAGCTCATAGTGCATACACCAACAATATCTCCTAAAGCTCCTCCACTTGCCACATCAATCATGTTGCGATCAACGTGGTGCAGACCTTCATAGAAGTACTGAAGAAGAAGTTGTTCAGAAATTTGGTGGTGAGGGCAACTTGCACAAAGTTTTTTAAATCTCTCCCAATACTCATACAGACTTTCTCCAGAGAGTTGCCTAATGTCAGATATGTCTTTACGGATTGCAGTTGTTCTAGAGGCAGGAAAGAATTTTTCCAAGAACATTTTCTTTAAGTCATTCCAACTTGTGATTGATCTTGGAGCAAGGTAGTACAACCAATCCTTAGCAACACTCTCTAAAGAATGAGGAAACGCTTTAAGATAGACATGGTCTTCTTGAACGTTTTGGGGTTTCATTGTGGAGCACACAATGTGGAATTCTTTGAGGTGTTTGTGTGGATCTTCACCCGCAAGACCATGAAACTTAGGCAGCAAGTGTATAAGTCCGGTCTTAAGAATAAAAGGGACATCCTCATCAGGATATTGAATACACAAACTTTCGTATGTGAATTCAGGTGCAGCTAGTTCTCTAAGAGTTCTTTCACGAGGTTCAGCCATATCAGAAAAACTAGCAGTAGTACTTTCAACAGATTCAGAAAAGATACTATCACTATCAATATCAACAAAGTTATTATTAAATCTAGCTTCTCTAATTAACCTATGAAAAGTTCTTTCAATTTCAGGATCAAATGAATATAAATGCTCAAAAGTTCTTCTAGTCATACATAGCATACAATAAGATATCTGATCATCATGAGCAATAAATCATAAGAATCCTAAATCATGCAAAAGAAATAAAATAAAACAAACAAAGAATTTTTTTTTTATTTTTATTTTTATATATATATATTTTTTCAATTTATACAAAAAAAATTAATCTAAAACAAGAATTTTTCCTAAAGATCGTTGATCCCCGGCGGCAAAATTTGACGTGAATATTTTTACAGTCGTGATTCCGTCAAATTAGTACATTAAAATTAATTAATGTAGTACTAGGGTGTCAACCTAGGTCGTTCTCTCAAGGATCAACACAAATATTTAGGAAAAATCAAGTTTAAAATAAATTTTTACAAACAGAATTTTAACAAACATACAAATACAATTGGGGGGGGTTTGTTTGATTTTGTTGTCACAATTAAAATTAAAACAAAGTAAATATAATATTTGAAACAATAAATAACAAGCGATTAATTTTCTTGGAGTATTGTAATTAAATTTATCCTTGGTTCACTAAAGATAATTTGTATACTTTCATTACTGTTGATTTCTTAGCTCAATTTAAAATAATCAACTAAGCATCTTTTTCAATTCATAATTCCTTTAATTTCATTTAAAAATAAATATTTTAATCAAGCATCCTAATTAAGCAAAAGGAGTCAAGATCGTAAAATCTAGGAATTATTGAGCATATGTAAGAACATCGCCTACATACATAATCTATTCTCAAATTATGGAATTAAGCAAACCATAATTATTAAAAGTGATTATGAAAATATTCATTAAGCATGCATATTTCCTTAATCCATTTTAATTTAAAATCTTATTTTATTCCATTTGAATAATTAAATCGATTAAGCATACAAATTTAATTAAACAGAATAGAATTAAATAAGCAGAGTAAGATTATGAAGAAATAAACAATAATAAAATCATACTATATTAAAAACAAGAACCTCAAAATTATATTACAATATTCTCCAAGAAAATCAATCTAGGGGTTTTAGCCCTCCATAATTAAAACAAACTAAAAATTAAAAGAACCTAACCCGGAATGAAGAATGAAGGGAAGAAGAAGTAGAAGCAGAGAAGAGGAAGAAGAATGAAGTTATGGTGTCTGAAGGAATTGATGTGCCTCTGAAGCCTTACAATCCCTCCTATTTATAGGAGAAGAAATAGTGCCGGATATAATTAAAAATGACGAGTGGAATGTTAATGCGCAATTAATAAACTTCAGTGCTGTTTCCACTTCGATAATGCGTTATCTGATGTTTCCACTGATGAATCTGTGCCTGAACCGATTCATCTAGGCAAATTTCTGGGCAATTATACACATAGGAATCGATTCCTAAGGGGTGGGAATCGATTCCCAAGCACATGAATCGATTCCTGCTTGTTTGAATCGATTCCCAGGCCTCTAAAATGCATATGAATCGATTCACAGGGGTGGGGAATCGATTCCTAGCTGTATGAATCGATTCCTAGGGTGCTTGAATCGATTCCTTGCTGTTCTTTTGTGTGGGAATCGATTCCCAGATTGGTGAATCGATTCCCAGACCTGTTCTGGCGCTTTTCTCACATTTTTGACCATTTCTTGAGTCGTGGCTTCTTTCGTTTGACCTGTGGTAATTATTTTTCAATCACAGGCTTAATCACACACTACAAAACAAGAGAAAACCAACTTTTATTAAAAATTTATCCTTAATTCATTTTAAAATTAAATATTAAATAAAACTCAAATGATGAAAATGTGTTAAAATGCAATATACTACACACTAAGTGATGGCAAATTATACACATTTAAATTGAGGAATTAAGGATAAATCATGCATCATCACCTTGCCTCAATCTTAACTTAAATGCCTCTACTAACTAGCTCTTTTTCTTTCATTATTTTTCAGATGAAGGGGTGCTTTGTACTTCCTTCTCTTTCAGTCCTTTGGACTCTTTCTTTTTCTTTCTTTCTTTCATATATATTTTTTTTCAATACCATTTTTTTTATTATTGTTGTGGTGCTTTGCACCTTCTTCTTTTTGATTTTTCACTTTTCTTTTGCTTTTGCTATTTCTCCTTTCATATCTCAAAATTCCCATCTATAGTTAAGGTCAGAGTGTGTCCTTTAATTGCTGTTAAGCACACTCTTTATCCCCAAACTTAGAACTTGCTAGTCCCTAGCAATAAGATAAGACTTAGCAATCCATCAATGGTACATCCAGGGATAATTCACTTGGTTTTTTTTAGATAAATTAGCTTGTAAAGTTAGGACTTAATGAGAATGAAAAGGTCTCAGGCTCAAACATAAGTATTAGGTCAAAGTATAATTAATACTAAGGATGGCTAATTTTGGCTCTGGCTAATTTACAAAGAAGGTCTTCATTATTTCCAATTGGCCAACATATAATCATTTAGCAAGCACTAAAGCAAATTTTGTCTCACTAACAAAAAATGCAGACACACTTAGAAAATAAAAGAAAGGCTCATAATGTAATACATTATAGGTAATCGGCCAATCATGTCCCTAAACTTAATGTAAGATTATAAATTCAGATTGTTAACTAGCATAATGAATAAACAAATAATTAATGATGAAAAACAATTATGGACAAAGATCATGATTCAAGTAATGCTAATCAATTAATTCATCCAGTTGATACCTGAGAATTAGCATACTTTAAATTATTGAGATGAATTCTAACTTAAACATAATTAACATATTTCAAAAGTGAGAAAAATCAGAGTATAGATCACTTTCCTTTTTACCTTTACGGCATGGATTTGGTGATCAAACGATTACAATAAGTAAGCAATACAATTAGAATAACAAAATAAAATTAAACAAGAAGAAAGAAAATTAGTTTCATTACAACTAAAAATAGATACATTGTTCAGAATCAAGTAACTCCAATAAAGTTATTACATTCCAAAGGTAAATGCTGTATTTGCATGTGATAACAGGTTTTGATAATGACAATGGAAACAAGCAATGGGAAGTCTTCAAAGAATCAAAAACAATTAGAGATATCATATAAAAGAAGAAAACGATCTCACAAAGGTTCAAGAGATGAAGAAACCAATGAATCAAACAAAAGAAAAGCAACCATGCATCATTAAGATTCAAATGGATGACCAACAGGCATGAGAAAATGTCAAAATGAAGAGCCTGAATCGATTCAAGCACGGGTGAATCGATTCACAGCCCTGGAAGTCATAAAAATGAGAAACAGAATGGGTTGAATCGATTCACCATGACCCTGAATCGATTCACAGCCCTGGAAGTCACTAAGATTGCAAACAGTATGTCCTGAATCGATTCACAAGGACCCTGAATCGATTCACACGATGCTGACAGACCAGGAACCCAAAACAGAATGCTCTGAATCGATTCAAACAAGGCTCGAATCGATTCATTCGACTCTGGAACTCCAAAATGCATAAAACAGAATACTCTGAATCGATTCAAGGATCTACGAATCGATTCACATAGTGGGAAACACCACTAAATAGACAGACTTAAGTGGAAAACAAGCACTCAAATCCCACTATACGCAGAGACATGATTTGCAACGGCTAGAAGCTCAAGAATGGCTATAAATGGAGTATTAATTCAAGCAAGAAAAATGAAGAGAGAAAAAGGCACAAAACAAGGCATTAACATTCTTCTTCTAAGAGTCTTCTAATTCATTTTTCTCTTGTATATTCTGCAACTCTAGTTTCTAAACTTGCATACATCTAAGAGTTGTTAGATTGTGAGCTTAAATTTGCATATTCTCTCTTGTTGAGAGTTAGAAGTTGTGAGAGCTTTTCATTTGTATATCTGCTCTATTGAGAGAGTGTATTGATTGTAAACAAACACACAAGTTATTCACTCTAGGTTGAGTGGTTGTTCACTCTAGGTTGAGTGGTTACAAAGGTTGAGGATTCAACCTTTGGGATATTGTGAGACTGAGAGATTGGGTGGGTTGCCCTTGTACTTGTGAGGATTGGGTTCTTGAGTGTGGGACACTAGGAAGCCGTAATTGCTCAAAGTTGTATCTCTAGTCTACAATAGTGGAAAATCCTCTAAGTGGGTTGCTTAGAGGCGAGACGTACACCGGATTGGGTGGAACTCGTTATATCGGTTTGCAAGCTTCTCTTCCTTACTCTTTTACTTTCATTTACTGCATATTTGTTGATTGGTATTGATTGGTTGAGAAGAGCTCACTTGAACTTGCTTAATTTGTTATACCTCTAATATTGCACACCAAGTGTTTGATAAATTGCTTCAGCAATATTTCTCATTGTAGTGCATTGCTTGTTATCCTCCATTCTATTTCACTTGCATAATCTCACAATCTTGGTTATAAAAATCAATTTCAAAGGTATTCCAATCAAAAATTTTAAAACTCAATTCACCCCCCCTCTTGAGTATTGAGGCCAGTTGAACAACAAGTGGTATCAGAGCTTGACTCTTGGTAGATCAAGCTTAACAGCATCAAGAGATTAAATGGCCTCAAGTTCTCAAAATGTTTTTCCCGAGGGTGGTGCGATAAATAGACCTCCCGCTTTCAATGGGGAAGGGTATGCCTTTTGGAAAGAGAGAATGAAAATCTTCATTCAATCAATTGACTTGAGAATATGGAATACCATTGAAAATGGTCCTTATATACCAATGCATACTATAGATAGCAAGAATGTTGAAAAACCTATAGATGAATGGACAAGCGAGGAAGAAAAGAAAGTCCAATATGGCTACAAGGCCAAAAATCTCATTACTATGTCTTTAGGTCAAGATGAATTTTTTAGGATAATAACATGCCAAACTGCTAAAGAAATGTGGGATACTCTTCAAGTAACCCATGAAGGTACTAATGATGTAAAGGACTCCAAAATTAGTACCTTGACTAGCCAATATGAATGCTTTAGGATAAATTCAGGAGAATCTATTGTAGATATGCAGAAAAGGTTTACACTTATTATCAACCATCTTATTACTCTTGGTAAAGTATATACTAACAAAGAGCTTATGCACAAAATTTTGAAAAGTCTTAGCAGGGAATGGCAACCTCTTGTCACAGCAATAAAACAATCTCCTAGCATCAATGAAATGTCTCTTGCAACACTCTTTGGAAAATTGCAAGAACAAGAGCAAGAACTTAAAGCATTGAAGCTAGCCGAGGAAGAGGAGAAATCCACCAAGAAGAAAGGGCTAGCCCTCAAAGCCACCTCCATGCATGAAGAAGAATCATGCAGTGACTTAGATGAAGAAGAAGAGTTTGGGCTATTCGTAAAAAGATTTGGAAGATTCATGAAGAACAAAAAGTTCCAAAAGAACTTTAAGCCCCAAGGTAAGAAACCTACCTCTAATGAAACTTCCTCTTCACCAAGTTGTTTTGAATGTGGCAAGGAAGGGCACTTCAAAGCCGATTGTCCAAACCTCAAAAAGAAGGGCAAGGACAAACAAAGAAGAAGAAGAGCCTATATTGCTTGGGATGAGAACGATGTGAGCAGCTCCGACGACTCGGAAGATGAGCAAGCCAATCTTTGCTTAATGGCAAATCATCAAGAAGAAGATAATGAGGTAAATCTTCTTGACTTAGATAAAAATGAGCTGTTAGATGCATTTGAAGAATTATATGATAAATTTACAAAAATCTCTAGTAAACTCAAAGCATCTAGGAAAACTAGTGATACCCTTGAATTGCATCTCATGGAAGTATGTAAAGAAAATAAGAGCTTAAAAGAAGAACTAGAGAAAGTTCAAACATGCTCTAAGGATAAACCATGTGATTTTGCAAAAAGGTGCATTGTATTAGAAACCAAGGTTGAAGACCTAAATAGGACACTAGAGAAATTCACAAATGGAAGAGATAATTTGAATATCCTACTTGGGCAACAAAAATGCATGTTTAGTAAAACCGGTTTAGGATATGACCAAGAACACAGTAACCATAAAATGGAGAAACACTATGAAAGTTTCTTTGCACCACCAAGCAAATCCTTCTCACCATTTACAAAATGCAATCATTGTGGTTCCAAAGGACATAGTGCTTATAAATGCAGTGTTAGAAAACTAGGACCAAAAGTCTTAAGAAAGGTGTGGGTTCCCAAAGGAACATTCCCCCAAGCTAACCTAAAAGGACCCAACATAAAATGGGTACCTAGTTCTCTAAAATGATTTTGTTTTGTAGGTATGCTTCAAGGCGAGCAACACCCATTGGTACTTGGATAGTGGGTGTTCAAAGCATATGACGGGAGACATAAACAAATTTACTTCATTCACTCCCAAAAGGAAAGGAAGTGTTACCTACGGAGACAACACTAAAGGAAGAATCCTAGGCGTTGGAAATATTGGTAAAAATTCTTCCACCTCCATAAGTGACGTATTGTATGTTGAAGGCCTCAAACATAATCTACTTAGCATAAGTCAATTATGTGACAAAGGGTATAGAGTTTTATTTGAATCAAATTGTTGCATAATTGAGCATAAAACTAATAAGGAAATTAAGTTTGTAGGTCAAAGAATTGATAATATTTACATGATTGATATGGATAGTTTGTCTACAAATGATGAACAATGCTTCATTTCAAAAGAGGATGAAACATGGCTATGGCATAGAAGAATAGCTCATATACATGTAGACCACTTGAACAAACTTGTTTCTAAAGATTTAGTAATTGGTCTACCAAAGCTTAAATTTGAAAATAGATTTTGTGATGCATGTCAAAAGGGAAAACAAGTAAAGGCATCTTTTCAATCCAAAAACATTATTTCTACTCAAAGGCCTTTACAACTTTTGCACATGGACTTATTTGGACCATCCAAAATCAAAAGCTTTGGAGGGAATTACTATGGTCTAGTTATAGTAGATGACTATTCAAGATATACATGGACATTGTTTCTTGCTCATAAAAATGAAGCATATCATGCATTCAAGAAACTTGCAAAGATTATCCAAAATGAGCAAAATTCAAAAATTGCATCCATTAGAACCGATCATGGGGGAGAATTTGAAAATCAATCCTTTGAAAAGTTTTGTGAAAAGCATGGTATTAATCACAACTTTTCAGCTCCTAGAACTCCACAACAAAATGGAGTAGTTGAAAGAAAGAATAGATCTTTAGTGGAGCTTGCTAGAACCATGATAAATGAAAACAATATTGTAAAACATTTTTGGGCCGATGCGGTAAACACCGCGTGTTATGTTATGAATAGATGTTTGATAAGGCCTATTTTAAAGAAAACCCCCTATGAGCTTTACAAGGGTAGAAAACCCAACATTGCATACTTTTATATTTTTGGATGTAAATGTTTTGTGCTCAACAATGGAAAGGATAATCTAGGAAAGTTTGATGCAAAATCTGATGAGGCAATATTCCTAGGATATTCTCAATCAAGTAAATCTTATAGAATTTTCAACAAACAAACAAATACCATTGAGGAATCTATTCATGTCAAATTTGATGAAAATAGCCATAACCCTCCGAGAAAGGAAGATGTTGATGATCTTGTAGGTACTTTTCAAGAAATGAACTTGCAAGACAAAGAAGAAGAAGTCAACAATGATGGAGGTGCAGCACAACTTGAGAGACAACAAGAATGGGTAACTTTGAAGGATCATCCCTTAGACAAAGTCATAGGTGAAATGACTCAAGGTGTAAGTACTAGAAATGCTATTAGAAATACTTGTAATCACCTAGCATTTGTATCACAAATAGAACCCAAGAACATAGATGAGGCTATTATTGATGAACATTGGATGTTGGCCATGCAAGAAGAGCTAAATCAATTTGAAAGAAATGAAGTTTGGGAGCTTGTGCCAAGACCCAATGATCACCAAATAATAGGAACCAAGTGGGTTTTTAGGAATAAACTGGATGAAAATGGCATAATTACTAGAAACAAAGCTAGGCTAGTAGCTAAAGGATATAATCAAGAGGAAGGCATTGATTATGAAGAGACGTATGCACCCGTAGCTAGATTAGAAGCAATTAGACTACTATTAGCCTTCGCATGCTGTAGGGATTTCAAATTGTACCAAATGGATGTTAAAAGTGCTTTCTTGAATAGATACATTCAAGAGGAAGTATATGTTGATCAACCTCTAGGTTTTGAAGACCATCAATTTCCAAATCATGTTTTCAAATTAAAGAAAGCTTTGTATGGTTTGAAACAAGCTCCAAGAGCTTGGTACGAAAGGTTGAGCAAATTTCTTTTAGAAAATCATTTTGAAAGAGGAAAGGTTGATACAACCCTATTCATAAAGCACAAAAAGAATAACATACTATTGGTACAAATTTATGTTGATGATATAATTTTTGGTGCCACTAATGATTCAATGTGCAAGGAGTTTGCCAAGCTTATGCAGGAAGAATTTGAAATGTCCATGATGGGGGAACTCACTTTCTTCCTTGGACTACAAATCAAGCAAACCAATGAAGGAACATTCATAAACCAATCTAAGTACTGCAAAGAACTACTCAGAAAGTTCAACATGGATAAAGCAAATGATATAGCCACACCCATGGGCACTTCATGCTATTTGGACAAGGATGAGAAAGGTAAGGATGTTGAACTCACAAAATATAGAGGTATGATAGGATCCTTACTTTACTTAACCGCTAGTAGACTGGATATCATGTTTGCTGTGTGTATGTGTGCTAGATACCAAGCTTGTCCTAAGGAATCTCATCTCACTGCAGTAAAAAGGATAATGAAATATCTTGTTGGGACTCAAGATGTTGGTTTATGGTACCCCAAAGGGGCTGAATGTACTTTAGTTGGTTACTCTGATTCGGACTTTGCAGGTTGTAAGCTTGATAGGAAAAGTACTAGCGGAACATGCCACTTACTTGGTAGTTCTCTTGTTTCTTGGCATAGCAAGAAACAAGTAAGTGTTGCGCTATCAACAGCTGAGGCAGAATATGTTGCAGCTGGTAGTTGTTGTGCTCAAATCCTTTGGATGAGACAATAACTTCTAGATTTTGGAGTTGTATTGAATCATGTGCCTCTTAAATGCGATAATACTAGTGCCATTAACATCTCCAAGAATCCAGTAATGCACTCTAGGACCAAACACATTGAGATTAGGCATCACTTTATTAGAGATCATGTGTTAAAAGGGGATTGTGTGCTTGAACATGTTGAAACCTCTAGGCAACTAGCAGATATTTTCACAAAACCCTTGGCTAGAGAGCAATTTATTTACATTAGAAGAGAATTGGGCATTCTTGATATGACAAATTATGTTTGAATGATCACTTCATCTTGTGTATTGATTGCGTGACACCTTTACTAGTGATTAATGCAAAAGAACCCCATGGAAATGGAGATTTAATGATCCTATATGGAATTCCTCATGCCTTGAATATATTGGAATGGAAAGAAATGAATTTTGGAGTAAAACAGCCCTTCAAATCGATTCAGCACCCCCTCGAATCGATTCAAATACCTGTTGGTTCAAAAATCCTCAAAACAGTATCGTTCGAATCGATTCACACTCCCCTTGAATCGATTCAAACACCTGATGGTCCATATTCCCTCAAACAGAGAGGTTCGAATCGATTCACAGCATCCTCGAATCGATTCACGCACCTGACCCTTCCATTTCTCTCAAATCAGTAACGCTCGAATCGATTCACCCATCCTTCGAATCGATTCACGCGTCAGTTACTGCATATTCACGCTGATTCAAGTCTTTAAATCACATACTTCCTCATTTCACTCTTCCACTATCTCCCACTCTCTCTTCTCAAACCTCTCAACTTCTAATCTCCTCAACTTCTTCTCCAAACCTTCCACTCAAATCCTTCATCTTCCATGGCTTCCTCCTCTCAACCTCGCAAGAAGCAACGTGCAAACACTGCTGCAGCCTCCATGCCTCAACACTCTGATTTATCTAGATTATTCACTACCCAAAAGGATCTTGAAAGGTACCAATCTTCATTCTCTGAGAAAAATCTCATTTCTCCTCATTGGCTTGATCTCCCATTCTTTGAAGCATCTGGACTTCCTCTACTCACCACCTTACATCAACAAGAGCTAGTTGGCTTCATGGCTCTTGAGGAAGTAGCAATCTACCCCGAACTGATTCGTGTATTCTACTCCACTTTACGCCTTCAAGATGCCCGCTATATTGCCCGAGTGAAAGGTAAGACTATCATTCTTGATAATGAGGTAATGAATCAAATTGGCTTACTCCCTCTTAGCAACGCTTCCTTCCATGGCAAAGAACCTCCTCTTGCATGGAATTATAATCCATTGGAGGCAAGAGCTTTCTTTAATCTTGCAGGTCCCTCGAGCACGGTTGGCACCTTAAGTCTCCATCACCGCCTCTTGTACTTTGTCCTTGTCAAAATTCTCCTCCCCTCCGGTGGAAATTATGCAAGGCTAAATGAGGCCCAAATCTTGCTGCTCTGGGCAATTGTCAATGAGAAAGACATAAATTGGATTGACTTGGTTAGGCATCACATGATTGAAGCCCAAAACCTCGCTCATCTTCCATATGCCATACTCATTACCAAATTGCTCCACCATTTTAAAGTGGACTTGAAAAATAAAATCAAGGAAGTGGTCGGTCCCAAAGCACCAATAGGCAAATCTCATCTCACCAAGATGAATATTGTGGAATACCATGGCAGGTGGCAATTTCTTAGACGTCCCCGTCACGAAGTTGAAGATGATGCCCCTCCTCCTCCTCCACCCGCTCCTACTGATGATCTTTTCACAAGACTCACTGCCCACCTGGACCAGCGCCTAAACTCCATGGAAGCAAACATCCACGCTCGACTGGACAGGATTGAAGCAAACATGGAAGAGCGATACACGGAGCTTGCCACCCAGATATCCAGCATCCACTTCCCACATCCATGATTGATCTTTACTTTTCTTTCTTTCTATTTCACATTCAGACTTGGTTATTTACTTTGGTTTCTATTTTGGTCACTTATTTGCACAATTATCTCGTCTTAGTTTATTACTTTGCTATGTCGGTTGAACAATTATCTCGTTTGGTTAATTATTTTGGTTTATCTCAACTGTATTGCCTGCGATTATTACTCGATTTACTGCATACTCCCAACTTTTGTTTTTGATAATGACAAAGGGGGAGAGATAGAGAGATAGAGAGATACACGTGCGATACATGTGCGATATGATATATGTGCGATATATGTGAATGTGATAATGTGATACATGTGCGACATTATTTCAACGATTGAGATAATTTGATGGTTTTATTGAAAAACAAAGGGGGAGACCTATTTTCTTAAAAGAAATAATTGCTTAAAACAGAGACATTAGTTTTCATAACTTGTTATTGGCTAATAAAAACCCCAAGAGATGGCCATTGGTTGTCATCATCAAAAAGGGGGAGAATGTATTTGCATGTGATAACAGGTTTTGATAATGACAATGGAAACAAGCAATGGGAAGTCTTCAAAGAATCAAAAACAATTAGAGATATCATATAAAAGAAGAAAATGATCTCACAAAGGTTCAAGAGATGAAGAAACCAATGAATCAAACAAAAGAAAAGCAACCATGCATCATTAAGATTAAAATGGATGACCAACAGGCATGAGAAAATGTCAAAATGAAGAGCCTGAATCGATTCAAGCACGAGTGAATCGATTCACAGCCCTGGAAGTCATAAAAATGAGAAACAGAATGGGTTGAATCGATTCACCATGACCCTGAATCGATTCACAGCCCTGGAAGTCACTAAGATTATAAACAGTATGTCCTGAATCGATTCACAAGGACCCTGAATCGATTCACACGATGCTGACAGACCAGGAACCCAAAACAGAATGCTCTGAATCGATTCAAACAAGGCTCGAATCGATTCATTCGACTCTGGAACTCCAAAATGCATAAAACAGAATACTCTGAATCGATTCAAGGATCTACGAATCGATTCACATAGTGGGAAACACCACTAAATAGACAGACTTAAGTGGAAAACAAGCACTCAAATCCCACTATACGCAGAGACATGATTTGCAACGGCTAGAAGCTCAAGAATGGCTATAAATGGAGTATTAATTCAAGCAAGAAAAATGAAGAGAGAAAAAGGCACAAAACAAGGCATTAACATTCTTCTTCTAAGAGTCTTCTAATTCATTTTTCTCTTGTATATTCTGCAACTCTAGTTTCTAAACTTGCATACATCTAAGAGTTGTTAGATTGTGAGCTTAAATTTGCATATTCTCTCTTGTTGAGAGTTAGAAGTTGTGAGAGCTTTTCATTTGTATATCTGCTCTATTGAGAGAGTGTATTGATTGTAAACAAACACACAAGTTATTCACTCTAGGTTGAGTGGTTGTTCACTCTAGGTTGAGTGGTTACAAAGGTTGAGGATTCAACCTTTGGGATATTGTGAGACTGAGAGATTGGGTGGGTTGCCCTTGTACTTGTGAGGATTGGGTTCTTGAGTGTGGGACACTAGGAAGCCGCAATTGCTCAAAGTTGTATCTCTAGTCTACAATAGTGGAAAATCCTCTAAGTGGGTTGCTTAGAGGCGAGACGTACACCGGATTGGGTGGAACTCGTTATATCGGTTTGCAAGCTTCTCTTCCTTACTCTTTTACTTTCATTTACTGCATATTTGTTGATTGGTATTGATTGGTTGAGAAGAGCTCACTTGAACTTGCTTAATTTGTTATACCTCTAATATTGCACACCAAGTGTTTGATAAATTGCTTCAGCAATATTTCTCATTGTAGTGAATTGCTTGTTATCCTCCATTCTATTTCACTTGCATAATCTCATAATCTTGGTTATAAAAATCAATTTCAAAGGTATTCCAATCAAAAATTTTAAAACTCAATTCACCCCCCCTCTTGAGTATTGAGGCCACTTGAAGGAAGCTTCCATGTCAAAGCCATTCCGAGTGAAAAATGGCTGACCTTGAAGGAATATGTCCCGGTTGGAGGTGAATCCGAGTGGAACCTTCCCGACTGCAACTAATCTGAGTGAAAAAGGGACTGACTTTGAATAAATACTACCCAAAGCTATTGTCCGAGTGAAGGAATGCTGATTGAAGCGAGTCTGATTTGGGGAACAAGGGCTTTTTCTGGGCAAAATTGTCTCTGAGTGGAGAACTCCCGAGTGAGTTGATTCCGAATGAAAAAACTCTGAACTTCGGAAGAACAATTGTCAGGCAATGCCTTTCCGAGTAGTGAGTTTCAGAGAAAGTGTCTTTTCAAGCAAGGAAAAGAGTCTGACCGGGGATGAGTCTCTTTCGGGCAGACTCTTAAGTTTTAAACTAAGACCGAGTGAAGAAGTCTCCGAGGAAGGCACTTCCGAGTGAGTTGGAGCAGAGAGTTATATTTTCGAGCAAAGCAAATCTCGAACCTGGGAAAATCATCTATCGACCAGATTCCAGAGTCTCTCAAGTTCCAAATTTCTGAGTGAACGGCAAAGCCGACTCCCGAGTGAATACAATCGAATGAGCTGCTTGACGATTGAGGCAATTCTGAGTGAGAAGCAAGTTGGACTTCCGAGTGAATGTGTCCAAATGAATGTGTCCAAGTTGATCATTTCAAGGAGTGAAGAAAGGGACATTCTCGACTGAATTACTCCCAAGCAAATCTGAGCAAGGTTTCTCCGAGTGGTTCACTTCCAGAGACATAGCCGAGTGAAACATTTTAAGGATGCCGATTGAATCATTTGAATGAAAAATTCCCGATCCTGAGTGGGTCATATGTGAAAGGAGGGCATGAACCTGTGCCGAGTGAATCACTTTTCAATCGGTTCCGAATGAATATTTCAATCGGTTCCGAGTCACTCTTCAATCGGTTCTGAGTGAATCACTTTTCAATCGGTTCCGAGTCACTTTTCAATCAGTTCCGAGTGAATCACTTTTCAATCGGTTCCAAGTCACTTTTCAATCGGTTCCGATTGAATGTTTCAATCAGAGTTGCTTTGCTTGTCTAGCTCTCTTCACAGCCATAACACCGACTCCATCCAATTGCACACCGGCTTGTCCACTCACACCGGCTCCTACCAACACCGTCCAGCAACTTAATACCAACCAGCTCCTCACAGCCACAACACCGGCTTCCCTCAAACAAACACCGTCCAGCTCCTTCCAGCAACTTAACACTGTCCCCTCAAACCACAACACCGGCTCTCCTCTCAACACCTTCCAGCTTTCCTCTCAACACCGTCTAACTTCAAACGGACAAATTCCGAGCAAAGCTTTCACTTGGTCTTCTATAAATGAAGAGCACCTTCCATATTCCCACCGAATGCCCATGCTAACTTGGATTTCCACTATCCAAGTGGATCCTTGACTTATGAAGGGGCGGCTGACAACAAAACAAAAGGGAAAATAGTAAAAGATTTTCCACTAGCCACCGATCCCTATAATTTCTAAGGTCCAGGCTGTATCCAAGTTGAATTGGTGGGGTGGCTGACAAGAAGATGAAAGAAAAAATAATAAAAAAGGTCCCAAGTAGCCGCCGTTCCCATAATTATCAACGTCTAAGATCTCTATAAATAGGGGGGAGGTCTGAAGCCATTGAGGAGCATTACTGACAGGATCAGTTTTAATTCAGTTCTCATTCTTCTTTCCTTTCTTTTTTCTTTTATTTTTCTTTCGTTCCCTTCTCCGTTCCATTTCTTTCTTGTTTTCTTCTCCATTTTCTTTACTTTTCCTTCATTTTTCTCTGTCCCGTTTCTTTCTCTTTTATTTTCTTTTTCTTTCTTTTATTTTAAGAGTTGTGAATTGTGAAATTGAGTGTTCCAATTTGTAATTGGTGGAGAAATATTGCAACAAGGGAATACAGTGGTAAAATTATTTTGAGCTTTTGGAGAAACCCGTAAGTCTATATTTTTACCATGTCTTGTATGTTTTATTTTTCCATTATATATATGAATTTGAATTATTTCATGAGTAACTAAATTAATTATCTTGGGATGAAGGGGGTATGATAATATTTTATGATAATGTTATTTTGACTTGGAATTAAATAAATTTCTGTTTTCCATTTAGTTTAAAAAATGCTCAATGCTCTTAGTAATTCCTAACAAGAACCTAAGTGATAAAGCTGTATACTTGCGGGTATATTAGTAAGTTTAAGTAATTAATAGAATCAAGAGATTTATTGTTACTAGAAAGTTTTCGAACTAAGCCTAAGTTTTTGAAATACTTTTTGTGACCTCGGTAAAATCGTGAAAGTAATCAAAATCTTTTGGGGAATAAATAAGGGATTTTCACAAAACGATAATGGGCCTTTTCTAAGGATTAAGCAGTGCTTTCCATAGGTTAGGTACATCAATAGGATTCCGAGAGGAACATATTAATTAGCTTAAGGAAAATCCGCCTTGGAAAACTTAATTTGATTCTTATTTATAAAAAGTTAAAATTCATTAACATAAAATAGAGTCTTGATCCCCGAAATCCCAAGATACTCTCAACTCTGATTTTTAAGTGTCAAGTAAATTTTGTTTCTAAATTTATTTTTAATTTGTGTTTTATTTTACAAAAACATTAAAAATCAATTGTGCGGATAATTAAATTTCAATATACTGGTACTTTGAACACAGTCCCTGTGGAGAACGATAATCTTTTATATTACGCGACATAACCCGTGCGCTTACGGGCCCTGTCAAGTTTTTGGCGCCATTGCCAGGGACTGTTGTCCCTCAAATATCGGCAATATTGAAATTCGATTAGATCATACTTGTTAATATTTTTATTTTTATTTTTATCTTTATTTTTATTTTGTTTATAATCTTGTATTTTGTTCTTTATTTTGTGTATCTATTGTTGTTTTATTTTTGTGATTATTTGTTTTATTTGTCATTTATTTTCTTTTTATGAGAGGAAGTCGTAGTGTCGATCTAAACTTAGGATTTGACCCTGAGATAGAACGTACCCTTAGAGCTTTAAGAAAACAACAAAAACAACAAAAATAAAAACAAATGGCAGACCAAAATAGAGCCTTAAGAGATTTTGCCGCTCCAAGTATAAATGGAAGAGGATCTAGCATCCTTAGACCCACAGTGGAGGCTAACAATTTTGAATTGAAGCCTTCACTACTCTCTATGGTTCAACAGAACCAATCCGGAGGATTACCCTCTGAAGATCCAAATCTTCATCTTCAAATCTTTCTTGAATACTGTGACACCCTGAAGATGAACGGAGCCACCAATGATGCCATTCGCTTAAGACTCTTCCCTTTCTCCTTAAGAGATAAAGCGAGGGTGTGGTTATACTCTCTTCCTGAAGGATCCATCACAACTTGGGAACAATTGTCCAGTGCTTTTATCAATAAATGGTACCCAAGGAACAAGACTGATATGTTGAGAAAACAAATCATAAATTTTTCATAAAAAGATGATGAATCCTTATATGAAGCCTGGGAAAGATAGAGGGAGATGCTAAGAGAATGTCCTCACCATGGGATAGAAAGGTGGTTGACAATCCATATTTTCTATAATGGACTAACTTCCACACAAAAGATCTCTTTAGATGTTGCAACTGGAGGAGCCTTCATGAGTAAAAATGTTGATGAAGCTGAGAACCTGATTGAGGAAATAGCTCAAAACACTCACCAGTGGAACTCTGAGAGAGGATTACTTGCTAAAACACCAGGTAAGTACTCTGTTGGTGCTCTTTCCCTACTTTCTACCAAAGTTGAAGCATTAACATTAAAACTCGATAAAATAGGGTCAACAGGTGCTACTAACATTGTTTGTGAAGTTTGTGGTGTTTCAGGACATGGAGCTGCAAACTGCCATTTAGCAATGACCCATAATCAAGAATAAGAAATGCATCAGGTGGATGCTATTGGAAACTATGGTGGAAATTATCAAGGTAACTACAGACCTCCACAAGGTCCACCTGGCTTCCAAAATAGGCCACCTCAATTCCAAAGTAATCAAAGTAACTACAAACCTCAACAAGGAACCTATATTCCACAAAAATCAAAGCAAGAATCCTTGATGGAGACATTTGTAGCTACTCAACTTAAACAAAATGATGAGTTCTCTGATGCAATAAAGAACTTAGCCTCAAAAGTAGATTCTCTTGCCACTCACAACAAAATACTGGAAAATTAAATTGCCCAACAAGCCTCCTACTCCCAAAGATCACCGAGAACATTTCCTAGAAAACTAGAGGCTGGACCATCTAACCAAACTATGGTTGTCACTCTTAGGAGTGATACTCAATATGATGGGCCAGTTGACAAGACTGCAAAGGAGGAAAAGAAAGTGGATGAATCTTCATCTCATCCAGTGATTGAAGAAGAGAAACCACAAGAAAAGAAGGAGCAGGTTAAGCCATATCAACCTCCCATTCCATTTCCTCAGCGCTTGGCTAAAGCAAAGTTGGACAAACAATTTGGTAAGTTTCTTGATGTTTTAAAGAAATTGTATATTAATATTCCCTTCACAGATGCTTTGCAGCAAATGCCTACATATGCGAAGTTCCTGAAGGATATTTTGTCCAACAAAAGAAGACTGGAGGAAGATGGTACAGTTGTACTTACTGAAGAGTGCAATGCTCTAATTCAAAGAAAGCTTCCACCCAAGCTCCAAGATCCAGGTAGTTTCTCTATTCCTTGTATGATTGGTGACATGAATATAGATAAAGTATTGTGTGATTTAGGAGCGAGTGTGAGTTTAAGGCCATTATCTGTTGCTAAAAAGTTAGGATTGGGTGAGCTAAAACCTATTAGGATGTCTTTGCAATTGGCTGATAGATCTGTAAAATATCCTGTAGGAATTTTAGGGGATGTTCCTATTAAGATAGGAAAATTTTTTATACCTGCTGACTTTGTTGTGCTTGAAATGGACGAAGATTCTTTGATTCCTATTATTTTAGGCAGACCATTTTTAGCAACTGCAGGTGCTGTGATCGATGTCAAGAATGGTAAGTTGTCTCTAACTGTTGGAGACCAAAAGGTTGATTTTAACTTTAAAAATGTTTTAGAAAAACCTTTTAATGATTTTTGCTGTAGTGTGGATTTTGTTGAATGAGTGATAAAGGAAGCAACCCTTCCTAATGACCCACTTAAAACTGTTTTCATGATTAAGCTGACAGAAACATCTGATTGCTCTGAGGCCCCACTAAAACATGATACTGAGGTCATGTGTGACAAAGTGGTAAGCCCCAATGTGGAATTAAAACCTTTACCAGCTTCATTAAGGTATGAGTTTCTTGGTCCTAATTCCACATATCCTGTGATTATTAGTGCTGAATTGAATCCATGTGAAACTGAAAAACTTATGAAACAACTTAGGTTGTATAGAAAGGTAATAGGTTATACAATGGATGATATCAAATGAATTAGTCCTTCTCTTTGTATGCATAGGATTACTGTAGAAGATAAAAGTAGGCCCACAGTAGAACCACTCAGGAGATTAAATCCAAAAATGCAAGAAGTGATTAAAAAGGAAATTTTGAAATTGCTTGATGCTGGAGTCATATATCCTGTTGATAGTAGTAAATGGGTAAGTCCTGTTCATGTGGTGCCTAAAAAGGGGGGAATAACTGTGATTGAAAATGATAAACATAACTTGATTCCTACTAGGATTGTCTCTGGTTGGCGCATGTGCATTGATTATAGGAAGTTAAATAGCACCACGAAAAAAGATCATTTTCCTCTCCCTTTTATTGATCGGATGCTTGAAAGACTTGTGAAACATTCTTATTTCTGTTATTTGGATGGGTATTCAGGTTTTCATCAAATTCCTATTCATCCATATGATCAAGAAAAGACTACCTTCACTTGCCCTTATGGGACTTATGCTTACAGACGTATGCCTTTTGGTCTGTGTAATGCACCTGCGAGTTTTCAAAGGTGTATGCAAGCAATTTTTTCTAATCTTATTGAAAATGTGATGGAAGTCTTTATGGATGATTTTTCAGTGCATGGTTTGGATTTTGATAATTGTTTAACAAATTTGTGCCAAGTCTTGCAGCGTTGTGAAGAGACCAATCTAGTCTTAAACTGGGAAAAATGCCATTTTATGGTAAGAGAAGGCATAGTTCTTAGACACCTGGTGTCTGAGAGAGGTATAGAAGTTGATAAGGCTAAAGTGGAAGTGATTGAAAAATTGTCTCCACCTACAAATGTGAAAGGTATTCAGAGTTTTCTTGGACATGCAGGGTTTTACCGTCGGTTCATTAAAGATTTCTCCAAAATCACAAAGCCTCTTACAACTCTTTTGGGTAAGGATGTGCCTTTCAATTTTGATTCATCTTGTATGGAAGCTTTTTGTAGGATTAAGCAAGCTCTAATCTCTGCCCCTATCGTGCAACCACCTGATTGGAAACTCCCATTTGAGTTGATGTACGATGCGAGTGATTACACAGTGGGGGCTGTGTTGGGGCAACGAAAGGATAAAAAGCTCCATGTAATTCATTATGCCAGCCGGACGCTAGATGATGCTCAGGTAAATTATGCCACAACTGAAAAAGAACTATTAGCTATTGTCTTTGCTTTTGATAAATTTAGATCTTACTTGGTAGGTTCACATGTTACTGTTTACACTGACCACTCTACCATTAAGTATCTATTGAATAAAAAGGAAGCAAAGCCTAGGTTAATTAGATGGATTCTAATATTGCAAGAATTTGACTTGGAAATTAAGGATAAGAAGGGTACCGAGAACTTGGTCGCTGACCACCTATCTAGGTTGACATCTGAAAAAGAAGAAACAGATAATATTCCCATCAATGAATTTTTTCCGGATGAACAACTCTTGAGTCTTAGTATCCAACGTGTTCCTTGGTATGCTGATTTTGTAAATTTTCTTGCATGTGGTATCTTACCTCCTGATCTTAGCTTTCAGCAAAGGAAAAAGTTTTTTGTAGATGTTAAACACTACTATTGGGATGAACCACTCCTATTCAAGCAATATGCAGATGGTTTGATTCGGAGGTGTGTTTCACAAGATGAGGTCCATGCTATCTTGGATCATTGCCATTCTCTTTCCCGTAGAGGGCATATGAGTACCTCTAAGACAGTTGCTAAAATATTGCAAGCTGGGTTCTATTGGCCAAATATTTTTAAGGATGTACGTAAGTATGTTCTAACTTGTGATGCTTGCCAAAGAACAGGTAACATTGGTAAAAGACATGAAATGCCATTAAATACCATTTTAGAAGTTGAATTGTTTGATGTATGGGGTGTTGATTTTATGGGACCTTTTCCTTCCTCTTTTGAAAATCAGTTCATATTAGTGGCAATTGACTATGTGTCAAAATGGGTGGAAGCCATTGCTTCACCTCATTTTGATGCTAAGACTGTTATTAAACTTTTTAAGAAAATAATATTTCCAAGGTTTGGGGTCCCAAAATGTGTTATAAGTGATGGAGGGTCTCATTTTATTGAGAAAACTTTTCAGACCCTTCTAAAGAAATATGGAATTAGGCATAAGGTTGCTACACCTTATCACCCACAAACTAGTGGACAAGTTGAGGTACCCAATCGAGAAATTAAAAATATTCTTCAAAAAGTGGTGAATACATCATGTAAGGATTGGTCTATTAAGTTAGATGATTCCTCATGGGCGTATCGAACCGCATACAAAGATTGGAACCACACCTTTTAAGCTAGTATATGGGAAGCCCTGTCATTTACCTGTTGAGCTAGAATATAAATCTTTTTGGGCTGTTAAAACTCTTAACTTTGATCATAAGGCTGCAGGTAAACAAAGATTGTTGGAATTAAACGAGCTTGAAGAACTCCATTTAGATGCATACGAAAATGCCAGAATTTATAAAGAAAAAACCAAACAATGGCATGATCGTCACATCCAACGGAGAACATTTAATCTAGGTGATATGGTTTTACTGTTTAATTCCAGACTGAAGCTTTTTCGAGGTAAACTGAGATCCCGATGGTCGGGACCATTCAAGGTAACAAAGGTTTTTCCCTTTGGAGCTGTCGAACTATGGAGCGAGAAATCTGGTACATTTAGGGTAAATGGACAGAGAGTAAAGCACTACTTGACAGTTCAACCAATACAACAAGCAAGTGCCTTGGACTTGTTTGATGCCCCTGATGATTAAATCCAAATGGTGAGAAGTCTGGCTGAAGACTTAAAACTTAAGACTGATCGGGAGGTAACCCTATAAAAAGTTGTTGTTTCATTTTAAGCATTTTAAAAAAAAAACCCAACTATGTCAACTGCTGGTTTGGGGTTACTATAAGTAAAGTTTTCTTACCCTTTTATCATTCATTTTAACATTGAGGACAATGTCAAATTCTGGTTTGGGGTGGTAGATAACAAAACTTAACTATTTTGTTTACGTTGTGTGATTGTTATATTTTTCATGCATGTGTATTTTCCTTGTTTTATTTGTAATCTTGTAATTTACCATGATTATATGATAAATTTACTTTGAACACAAGGCTAAAGTATCTAAGGACCCTAAAATTTTGAGTAAAATTTTCAAAATTTGATTGTTTAAATGCCAAATCAATGTCTAAATAAACTTTATGTGATTAAAATTTTCTTTGAAAAGACTTTCCATAGTTAGACTTGAGCCAAAATGGGTTATTTATCAAACAAATTTGCAAACCCATATTTTCTTGATTGAGTGAATCTCAGTCATTAATATTCTAGAACTTGTTTTTCAACCGATTCAAAATGGTTTTTTATTATATGTCTTAGGATGATAAAGGCACAATTAGGCCTCATTCTTAAGCCTCAGAATTTTTGCATAATTTGACCCCTAGTTGCCCCTTTTGAGCCTAAAAGTGAAAATTTTTCTTTGAAGCCTTTCATTGACTGATATTCTCTTAATGGTGAAAAAGTTAGAAATTTAGTGGAGCAAAGAAATAAAAAAGGACTTAAGAAAAATATGGTATTGAATACAAAGAAAAGCAAGAAAAAAGAAAAAGAAAATCAAAAGGATGATATTGAATGAATTCCAAAAAGGTCCATAAAAGTTCAAAAATTTGCTCTGTTAAATTTATGATGGCAATTTGAATCATTCATGACTGTTAAAGCCCTTTTGTATTCCATTTTTCTTGAAATTCCTACCTTGACAATACAACCCAAGGCCACGTTACAACCTTTGAAAGACCTTTAGACTTTGACATATTTTCTATCTAAACTGTGGAGTTTCTGGTTTATTAACAAGCTTATGGTAATATTTTTTGACTATGATGATCTGAGTGATACACAAACCATGAAACACTTTGAGTGAAAATTAAGAGAAGAGTATCCTCTGTCTTGATAATGAAAATTGATTCACATAAGAAAATTAATGTTGGCATTTTAATAAATCTTTTTCTCTATTTTGGATTCCTTAGTTTTCTAAGCTTAGTATTTTCTGTATCTTATCATGTGAATATGGTAATTGCTTGAGGACAAGCAATGTTTTGGTTTAGGGTATTTTGATAAGTATTTTATAACACAATAAATTAGATCTAGTTTGCTTAGGATTTTAATCATTATGCACTGTATTTTCTTAATTTTTATGATTTTCGCTTTCTTTCCACTATATTCTACTTGGGTATTTTATTTTGTAGATATTAGGATAATACAAGGGTCAATAACAAGAGAAAAACGACCATAAAATGATAAAGAATCAAGAATAACAAGTCTAAGTGGAAAGAATTCTTTGAAATCCGACTCAGAATGATGAAATCCGAGTAGGACGACTCAGAAATGATAAAATCCGAGTAGGATGACTCAGAATGGAGCGTTGCCGAGTGGAATATGTCTCGGTTGGAGGTAAATCCGAGTGGAAGCTTCCCTGTCAAAGCCATTCCGAGTGAAAAATGGCTGACCTTGAAGGAATATGTCCCAGTTGGAGGTGAATCCGAGTGGAACCTTCCCAACTGCAACTAATCTGAGTGAAAAAAGGGACTGACTTTGAATAAATACTACCCAAAGCTATTGTCCGAGTGAAGGAATACTGATTGAAGTGAGTCTGATTTGGGGAACAAGTGCTTTTTCTGGGCAAAATTGTCTCCAAGTGGAGAACTCCCGAGTGAGTTGATTCCGAATGAAAAAACTCTGAACTTCGGAAGAATAATTATCAGGCAAGGCCTTTCCGAGTAGTGAGTTTCGGAGAAAGTGTCTTTTCAAGCAAGGAAAGGAGTCCAACTGGGAATGAGTCTCTTTCGGGCAGACTCTCAAGTTTCAAACTAAGACCGAGTAAAGAAGTCTCCGAGGAAGGCACTTTCGAGTGAGTTGGAGCAGAGAGTTGTATTTCTGAGCAAAGCAAAGCTCGGACCTGGGAAAAGTATCTATCGGCCAGATTCTAGAGTCTCCCAAGTTCTAAATTTTTGAGTGAAAGGCAAAGCCAACTCCCGAGTGAATACAATCGAATGGGCTGCTTGACGATTGAGGCAATTCTGAGTGAGAAGCAAGTCGGACTTCCGAGTGAATGTGTCCGAATGAATGTGTCCGAGTGGATCATTTCAAGGAGTGAAGAAAGGGTCGTTCTAGACTGAATTACTCCCAAGCAAATCCGAGCAAGGTTTCTCCAAGGGGTTCAATTCCAGAGACATAGCCGAGTGAAACATTTTGAGGATGTCGATTGAATTATTTGAATGAAAACTTCCCGATCCTGAGTGGGTCATATGTGAAAGGAGGGCATGAAACTGTGCCGAGTGAATCACTTTTCAATCGGGTCCGAATGAATGTTTCAATCGGTTCCGAGTCACTCTTCAATCAGTTCCGAGTGAATCACTTCTCAATCGGTTCTAAGTCACTTTTCAATCGGTTCCGATTGAATGTTTCAATCAGAGTTGCTTTGCTCGTCTAGCTCTCTTCACAGCCACAACACCGACTCCATCCAATTGCACACCGGATCGTCCACTCACACCGGCTCCTACCAACACCGTCCAGCAACTTAATACCAACCAGCTCCTCACAGCCACAACACCAGCTCCCCTCAAACAAACACCGTCCAGCTCCTTCTAGCAACTTAACACCGTCCCTTCAAACCACAACACCGGCTCTCCTCTGAACACCGTCCAGCTTTCCTCTCAACACCGTCTAACTTCAAACGGACAAATTCTGAGCAAAGCTTTCACTTGGTCTTCTATGAATGAAGAGCACCTTCCATATTCACACCGAATGCCCATGCTAACTTGGATTTCCACTATCCAAGTGGATCCTTGACTTATGAGGGGGCGGCTGACAACAAAACAAAAGGGAAAATAATAAAAGATTTTCCACTAGCCACCGATCCCTATAATTTCTAAGGTCCAGGCTGTATCCAAGTTGAATTGGTGGGGCGGCTGACAAGAAGATGAAAGAAAAAATAATAAAAAAGGTCCCAACTAGCCGCCGTTCCCATAATTATCAACGTCCAAGATCTCTATAAATAGGGGGAGGTCTGAAGCCATTGAGGAGCATTACTGACAGGATCACTTTTAATTCAGTTCTCATTCTTCTTTCCTTTCTTTTTTCTTTTATTTTTCTTTTGTTCCCTTCTCCGTTCCATTTCTTTCTTGTTTTCTTCTCCGTTTTCTTTACTTTTCCTTCATTTTTCTCTGTCCCGTTTCTTTCTCTTTTATTTTCTTTTTCTTTCTTTTATTTTAAGAGTTGTGAATTGTGAAATTGAGTGTTCCAATTTGTAATTGGTGGAGAAATACTACAACAAGGAAATACAGTGGTAAAATTATTTTGAGCTTTTGGAGAAACCCGTAAGTCTATATTTTTACCATGTCTTGTATGTTTTATTTTTCCATTATATATATGAATTTGAATTATTTCATGAGTAACTAAATTAATTATCTTGGAATGAAGGGTGTATGATAATATTTTATGATAATGTTATTTTGACTTGGAATTAAATAAATTTCTGTTTTCCATTTAGTTTAAAAAATGCTCAATGCTCTTAGTAATTCCTAACAAGAACCTAAGTGATAAAACTGTATACTTGCGGGTATATTAGTAAGTTTAAGTAATTAATAGAATCAAGAGATTTATTGTTACTGGAAAGTTTTTGAACTAAGCCTAAGTTTTTAAAATACTTTTTGTGACCTCGGTAAAACCGTGAAAGTAATCAAAATCTTTTAGGGAATAAATAAGGGATTTTCACAAAACGATAATGGGCCTTTTCTAAGGATTAAGCAGCGCTTTCCATAGGTTAGGTACATTAATAGGATTCCGAGAGGAACATATTAATTAGCTTAAGGAAAATCCGCCTTGGAAAACTTAATTTGATTCTTATTTATGAAAAGTTAAAATTCATTAACATAAAATAGAGTCTTGATCCCCCGAAATCCCAAGATACTCTCAACTCTGATTTTTAAGTGTCAAGTAAATTTTGTTTCTAAATTTATTTTTAATTTGTGTTTTATTTTACAAAAACATTATAAATCAATTGTGTGGATAATTAAATTTCAATATACTGGTACTTTGGATACAGTCCCTGTGGAGAACGATAATCTTTTATATTACGCGACATAACCCATGTGCTTGCGGGCCCTTCAGCTTCAGGGGGAAGTCTGAATCCAATGGAAGCTAACCATTGATCTCTATCAGTTGGTACCCCATTTTTTCAGTAGGATCCAAGTTCATTGTGGTTGCAATCTTTCTCAGCATCTAATCATGATTCAGGACCAGATCATAGGTCCCTAACTGCATTCTCTTCATGGCTTGCAATTCCTGCATTATCATAGCAAAACCAAAAGAACTATCTATATCTGTTGGTGGTGGAGCATAAGATGTTGGTTTGGGATTTTTGAGATGCCTTGGCTCCTGAGGCACAAAATGATCAATATGGTCTCTCACCCACTGCTTATCCATGATCCTTTCAGGTTTCACCCTTGTCAACTCTGCATAATCCAAATTAGCCTTGTTCTTTTGGGCCAACAGTGTAATAATAGAGCAGTAAGGCAATTGGAGATTCTTCTCAGTAGTTTTCACCATTTCCTCCAATATTAACTCACCCAGATTAACATACAGTCCTCTCATTAAACAGTAAATCAACACCAACCTCTTAATGGCAATCTCAGTAGCATGAGCCACAGGTTGTAGGGATGAAAGGACATAGTGACACCATAAGAGGGGAAGATGATTCAAACAACTCTTCCTGACACTTTTTGGTGCACCATTCACTTTTGTTATATATGTAGCTCCTTATTCACAGCATTCTTCTAAAATTTCTTTCCTAAGATTTTCATTTTTAGCCCTATGAAAGATATCTACTTTCCAAGTATCCTTGCTCATCCAATATAGGTACTTTAAACAGCTTATTCAATATAAGACCAGATAGAGGAATGGTGACTCCTCTCAAGAAGAAAGAAAAAGGAAACTGGTCCTCTACAGAATTGGTCCTTAAATTAGCAAACAAATCCCTGGTAAGTTCCTGGTAACCATTTCCTAAATTTTCATTAAAAAATTGCCACCCTCTTGCTATCATGGCAACTTTCATAGTATGATCAGAACAATCCTCTTCCTCCAAGACCAAAGCTCTATCCCTTATCACTCCCCTATGTTTGAACTTATTCTCATAATCTTGGGCAGCCCTAAAGTCTCTAAACCTAAATGTATCAAAATCCTCACTCCTTTTTGATCTCTTTTCCCCTTGACCAGACTTAATCTTTTGGGGTCAGGGAGAAATAGGGGTACTTGAAATGATTATTCCCTTTCCCTTCACCTTAGGGGATTTCTTAGAACTCTCCATTTCAACAATCTTTTCTGTTTTCCTAATAACCCTTCTTGATCTTGTAGACATGATGGATGGAAAACAAAATATTTATACTGCCTAAAGGGGTGCAATGCATGACAGACAAAACCATAGAAAAATAAAAGTGTAAGATTAATAAACATGATGGATGCATAACTTTTGAAATTGAAACGGTGGAATGCCATACATTAAGTAGAAAACTGAAATTATGGAGGGAAAAGGTGGTACCTTTCAAGAGAAGCCAAGAATTATGCCCTTTCCTCTTCAATCGTCAAGGTTCCCACGTAATCTAGGGTTTGTACGCTGGGAGGAAATAAAAGGGGTATTTATACTGCTTAGACTTTGCATAGGTATGCTGGTCACGAGCATAAAGACGCTCATCTTTTAGTTGTAACAGGTTTGCCCTTTCTGATACTCGTTCAAACACACAGGCACTGGCGTAGAAAAGCTGACATTCTGTTGCATCAGGTAATAAAATGTGGGTTGCGTGTAGATACGCAGAATCGTGAGTGTAGGTACGCTCTAACTGAGACTTACAAGCAATGAACCACGCTTCAAGCGTACTAGATTTTTGCCTAAGTACCTACCATATACTATGGCACGCGTATATACGCCCAGGTGGCGTTCTGACGTGCGGCACTTCAAAAGGGCAATTCGCTCAAGCGCTTCAGACCCTCGCTCAAGCATACTAACATAGGATGTCTACACTTGGTATGCACTTAAGCGTACAACACTACAGGACCCACGTTTAGGCGTGAAATATGGCGCTTAAGCGCTAGGCACACTAAGAAGGTTTTGCTCAAGCGCTATAAACTCCTGCTTAAGCACCAAGGATACCTGATTGTATGTAATTCATACGTATATGTGCTTATTTTTTAGCATTTATACACTCTTATTCTGCTTCTTCAAGTAGTAACATTTGGGTTACGCGTAGATACGCTGAGATATGAACGTAGGCATGCTCAACACTTTACCCATTTATTGATCATGGATAGAATCTCAGTGTAGGAACACTGAGGACTAACGTATCTACGCTAGATTTATTGACTTTATTAAGCATCAGACCTTCCACACGTATATACGCTGAAGTCTTGGCGTAGGAACACTAAGGTTCTGATTGTATCAGGTAATAAGGCACAAGCCACACGTAAGCACGCAATGACCACAGCGTAAGTATACTGGGTATTTGCCCCTTTTATTAAATTTCACAGAATCTCAATGTAAGGACACTGGGCATCAGCGTACCAACATTGAATTGATTCCCCAGATTGCAACAATCAGACCCCTTATGCGTAAAAACACTGGGTCTGGGTGTAGGTACGCCCACACTCTGACTTATTATTTTTCCAACAGAGGTATTTACGCGTAGCTACGTCAACTTGGATGTATGGACACTAGCCTATTTTTACAGCTACTGGACTTATGCGTAAGAACGCTGAGAAGGGACGTAGGTACGCCTACCTTTTGAGTCCAACAATTCACCCTTTTTCCAAATACGCGTAGGCACGCTGGTTTCCTGCGTAGACACGCCCAACTCTTATTCATCATTTTGCAAACCTTATTCACACTTTATTCAGTTGTTTAAACTTTCTTCTATTATTAGTATTATATATTTATTATTATTATTATTATTATTATTATTATTATTATTATTATTATTATTATTATTTTAGAACTCCTAACACAAGCTACACAATTAAATTGCAAGGTTGCCTCCCTCAAGCGCTTCTTTAAGGTCACTAGCTTGACCTTTGGCACCTAGGAAGATGCCTACAGAAACATGGAAGATGTTTTCCTATCAAACTATCCTCCATAGTAGAGTTTGAGTCTTTGGCCATTTACCTTGAAGGTTCTTCCAGTGGCTGGTTCCTTCACCTCAATTGCACTATGAGGGAAGACCTTATTCACAATAAAAGTCCAGACCACTTGAATTAGAGTTTTCCTGGAAAGAGTCTCAACCTAGAGTTAAACAGCAAGACTTTGTCATCCTTATGAAATTCCTTCCTGTTTATCCACTTATCATGCCACTTCTTAGTTTTCTCTTTATAAATAGAGGCACTTTGATAAGCATTGAGTCTGAACTCCTCAAGCTCATGAAGTTTCAGGACTCTCTCCTCTTGAGATTGGTATAGTCCATATTTAACAGCTTTGTGGCCCACCATGCCTTATGTTCTAACTCCACAAGGAGATGGTAAGCCTTACCATATACCAACTGATAAGGTGACATGCCAATTGGAGTTTTGAATGCTGTCCTATAGACCCACAATGCATCATCCAATTTCACAGACCAATCTTTCCTAGATTTCCCTACCACTTTCTCTAATATCCTCTTAATTTCTCTATTAGAAAGCTTAACCTATCCATAAGTTTATGGATGGTATGGAGTGGATACCTCATGAAGTACCTCATAAGTGTCTCAGGGCTTTTTCCATGATTTTATTGTAGAAATGTGACCCTCCATCACTAATGAGGACTCTAGGGACTCCAAATCTAGGGAAAATATTCTTTTTTATAAACCTCAGCACCATATGTGCATCATTGGTTTTGGTAGGGATTGCCTCCACCCATTTGGAGACATAATCCACAGCAACAAGGATATATTCATTGAAGAATGACTTTAGGAATGGTCCCATGAAGTCGATGCCCCAAACATCAAATAATTCCACAACTAGAATATTCGTCAAAGGCATACTAGCTTTAGCAGAAAGATTTCCACTTCTTTGAAACTTATCACATCTTTGCATATATACTCTAGCATCCTGAAAAATGGTTGGCCAATAAAAGCCACATTGTAAAACTTTTACTGCTATTCTGGAGGCACCATGGTGTCCTCCATAATACGAGTCATGACAATGCCACAAGAGTCTTTCTTGCTCTGACTCAGGTACACATCTTTTAATAATTCCATCTACTCCTATCTTATACAGAAATGGATCATGCCAAATAAAAGTTTTACTGTCATGGAAGAATTTCTTCTTTATTTGGGCTGTCCAACCTTCTGGTACCACAGAGGCACTTTTAAAGTTAGCCATATCATCATACCATGGCCCTATAGTAATTTCCATCAGCCTTCCATCTGGGAATTCCTCTCTAATTAAAGATAGAATCTGATTCCCCTTCCAAATGAGAGAGTTGATCAGCAACTGAATTCTCTACTCCCTTTTTATCTCTTATTTCTAAATCAAACTCTTGGAGTAAAAGAACCCACCTGATCAACCTTCGCTTTGATTCTTTTTTAGCTAGCAAATACTTGATAGCTAAATGATCTGTATACACAATGACCTTAGCACCAATCAAGTAAGCTCTGAATTTATCAAATGCATACACCATAGCAAGCATTTTTTTTAGTGGTGGTGTAATTTATTTAATTCTCATTCAGCACTTTACTAGCATAATAGATCACATGTGTTAATTTTTCTTTCTTTTGTCCTAGCACAGCTCCTATAGCAAAGTCACTTGCATCACACATTAGTTCAAATAGTAAGGACCAATCAGGTGCTGTAAGGATTTGAGCTGTTACTAATCTTTGTTTCAGATTTTCAAAAGCCTTGACATATTTTTCATCAAAAACAAAAGCATGATCTTTCACAAGTAAATCAGTCAAAGGCTTAGCTACTTTTGAAAAATCCTTAATAAATCTCCTATAGAAGCCAGCACATCCTAAGAAACTCCTCACTCCTTTCACATTAATTGGAGGAGGAAGTTTTTCAATGATATCAATTTTGGCTCTATCTACATGAATGCCCTTAGTAGAGATTTTGTGGCCAAGGACTATCCCTCCTCTAACCATAAAATGACACTTTTCCCAATTGAGAACAAGGTTAGTCTCTTGACATCTCACCAACACCTTAGATAGGTTGCTGAGGTATACATCAAAACTGCTTCCAAACATAGAGAAGTCATCCATAAACACCTCAATGAACTTCTCTAGCATGTCCCCAAAAATTTCCAGTATACACCTTTGGAAGGTTGCTGGTGCATTGCACAAACCAAATGGCATGCGCCTATATGCAAAGATTCCATAGGGACAGGTGAAGGCTGTCTTCTCTTAATCTTTTGGATCAACCACAATTTGGTTGTACCCTGAATATCCATCAAGGAAGCAATAAAACTCATGACCTGACAGCCTCTCAAGCATTTAGTCTACAAATGGCAAAGGAAAATGGTCTTTTCTAGTGGAGTCATTGAGCCTTCTATAATTTATGCACATTCTCCAACCTGTAGTTAGTCTAGTGGCAATGACTTTACCTTCCTCATTCTTAATAGTGGTCATCCATCCTTTCTTAGGTGTCACTTGGACTAGACTAATCCAAGTACGATCCGAGATAGGATAGATAATCCCAGTATCAAGAAGTTTAACCACCTCTTTCCTTACAGCCTCTTTCATCATGGGGTTTAATCTTCTTTGTGGCTGAACAATAGGGGAATAATCATCCTCCATCAAAATTTTATGCATACAAAATAATGGACTAATTCCCTTTAAATCTGAGATGTTCCAACCAATAGCAGATTCATGTTTCCTTAACACCCCTATCAACTTTTCTACATCCTCATTATTTAATTCAGCATTAATGATTACTGGATGTGACTCATTATTACCTAGAAAAGTATATCTCAGATGAGAAGGCAAGGGTTTTAACTCAAGTTTCTCATCAAACACCTCATTACCTTTCTCAATTGTAGTATTCTTTAGTTTTTCTTTTAATTCAGCTTTTACTTCCCCTACTTCACATGTTTCAAGTAGGTTCAGCAACTCAGTATGTGGGTCATTCAACTCCTTAACTTCAGAGTCAAAATCATCCTCTAGAAGGGCTTGTAAAGCCTCTTCTTCATCTCTTAACAACATAGGAGTCTTATAGCTTTTAACCTCTTCAAGCATAAAACAATCCATTTTATCAGCTGGATGTTTTATAGCATTGAAGACATTGAAAGTTACTTGGTTCTCTTGAACTCTCAACATGAGTTCACCCTTCTCTACATCAATTAAAGCTTTACCTGTAGCTAAGAAGGGTCTCCCCAAGATTAAGGGAATTTCTCTATCAGCCTCCATATCTAACACTACAAAATCTGCTGGAAAGATAAATTTATCTACCATTACTAACAAATCTTCCAGCAACCCATAAGGGTATTTGATAGACCTATCACCCAACTACAAAGACATGCAAGTTGGTTGTAAGTCGTTAATTCCTAACTTCCTCATCAAGGACAGAGGCATCAAGTTTATGCTAGCTCCTAGATCATATAAGGCACTTCCTACATGAACATCCCCTATTGCACAAGGTATTGTAAAAGAGCCTAGATCTTCCAGCTTTCGAGGGAGTTTCTTTTGAATAATTACACTGCACTTTTAAGTGAGAGCAATCATCTCATCTCCCTTAAGCTTCCTCTTCTTAGACAAAAGCTCTTTCAAGAATTTAGCATATGATGGCATCTCTTGCAATGCCTTAGCAAAGGGAATATTTATGTGAAGCTTTTTAAACACATCCAAGAACTTAGCAAATTTCTGCTCCTCTATTTGTTTCTTAAATCTATGTGGAAATGGAGCATTCCTTAGTTTTTCAGGAGTTAGCTTGACAGCTTCCTCCAAAATCAAATCATTCTTTTTCTTTTTCTTTTGATGGACTTGATTTTGTTTTTCTATTTCTAATTCCTTTTTGTTTTCAGTTTTATCAACGACTTGTTCATTTTCCTGCTTTATTTCTTTAGTTGTTTCATTTTCTAAACTTACTTCATGACTTGGAGGTGGGAGAAAAGTTTTCCCACTCCTAGTAGTTATTACTTTGCAATATTCCCTAGGATTTACCTCAGTATCTCTAGGAAAATTGCTTGATTGTCTCTCAGCTAATTGTTTTGACAACTGTCCAACCTGATTTTCTAAATTTCGGATAGATGCTTCTTGATTTTTAAAGCTGGCCTGAGTGGCCTAAATGAACTGAGATAGTACATTCTCAAGTTCAGACTTTTCCTTAGAGGGAGGGGGAAGGGATTGTTGTTTATTTGTGGTGTGAGTTTGTGGCATGGTTTGATTCAAATGTGGACCCTTCTGTCGTGAAAAATTGGGGTGGTTTCTATAGTTAGGATTAAAGGAATTAGAGGGATAATTCCTCTGAAATTGCTGCTGCCCCATGTAATTAACTTGCTCAACAGGCACATTTGGATCACACAAACCATTCTCATGGTCTCCACCATAAAAATCATAACTTATCATGCATGCTTGACTAGGCTTTTGGAGTTCTGAAATTTGTATACTTAATTATACTTAATTTCTCCAAAGCCTGAGCCATTAACTTACTTTGAGCCAAATAAGGATCTTATGCTTCTAATTCCAATATCCCTCTCTTAGGGATTTGGCTCCTCTCACTAACTAGACATTCATTAGAAGCCATGACATCAATAAGCTCTATAGCCTCTTCAACTGTTTTAGTGGTCAATGAACCTCCGGCTGAGGCATCAATCAAGACCCTAGTGGCTGGTCTTACTCTATTATAAAAGATGGTAACTTGCTGTACATCAGTGATTTGATGATGAGGACATTTCCTCAAACTATCTTTATACCAATCCCATGCTTCCATTAGAGATTCACCCTCTCTCTGCTGGAAACAAGTGATTTCAGTGCGCAACTTGGCATATTTGGAAGGAGGGAAATATTTAATCAAAAATTTTCTTTGTGAATCCTCCCAAGTAGAGATACTACCTCTTGGTTGGCTTTGTAACCAAGCCTTAGCCCTGTCCCTTAGAGAAAAAGGAAATAATCTCAGTCTTATTGCCTCTTTAGGGATTTCATTCATTTTCACAGTATCACAGAGTTGGAGGAAGGTTGCTAGATGCAAATTTGGATCCTCAACCTCACTTCCTCAAATTGATCATTTCTAACCAATTGCAGTAAAGTTGGTTTAAGTTCAAAGTTGTTAGCTGCAATTGGAGGCCTAAGGATGCTAGATTGCGATCCTTCTTTAGTAAGCCTAGAGTAGTCACCTAATGTAACTCTCTTTTGTTCCATTTCTTGCTACTCTTTTTGATTTTTCTCCTTTCTAAGTTTAGATTCTAACAAATCAATATCAGGATCAAAGAAGAAAGGTTCTCCCTTGTTCCTTAGCTGCATACACTGAATGTTTCACACAACAAAATTAAAGCTACTGCTAACCAAACACTACAGTTATACAAAACGAAATTCAACTACTGCTATACTAAAAATGAAGATTAAATTGCTATTGAATGTAAAAACAAAATTAAAATGGTTCAGTCTAGTGTCAGTCCAAGGATTGTTGATATTACTCAATAATCGCCCGCAACGGCGCCATTAACTTGGTGTGAAAATCCTAAGCCATTAGCTTGATGCATATTTCTCAAAGGATTTATCTTTTGGCAAGCGCACTAATCATTAAATTTGTAATCTATTTGATCGTTCCCACAGGGATTGTGGTAATTACCTCAATCTTGGACTAGTACAAGCTGAACCAACACAATGCAGTATAATATTCATTCTGTTTTTGTTGTTTTGATGCTTTCTATGTTTTTGAATTTTCAGAAGCAATATGAAAGGTGAAGTGAACTTATTGGAAGAGAGGTTAGGATTGCTTCCGCTTAGAATTTCATCAAGAAACATGCAATTAAGGTTCAATCAAGCTTCAGACTCTAGAGGATAATTCACAGATGGTTAATCCCTAATTCCTTAGGTGATTAACATTAATTCCTAAGCATTAAACCCTAATCCCTTAGGTGTTTAAGAACAGAGAAACCTAATGTGAAAATTAAGGGTTGAACCCTAACTATTCACCTAATTAATAGGCCTGAATTAGTTAGGAAGCTGGAAGTTACCTAAGACTCAACCATGATTCCTCATTGGTGAGGTTCTTCATTGGATCTGAATTTGTCAATTCAGCAATGGAACTCCACTCCTCAGCTTGTTCTCCTCATGATTCAAAAGTTGAATTCCTCAATACACCTTTAAGAATTCATTGCAAGCCTTAACGATCCCAACCCTAGGGGTTTAGAAACCCATGGATGTGGAATCAGCAAGTGGAATGTAGAGAGCCATGGAAGAGAGAATTTAGTAAAAGAAAATGTTTAAGAGAAGTTGAAAATCAGAAAAAATGAATGATATATTATTTCCTCTCTGTTAAATTACATTAAGATTACAAATATATAGGTTTCTTGCCTTGAACTAACTAACTAACTATCCAAAATCACAAAATTACCCCATAAGGGCTTACAAGCAAATAACTAAAGATAATAAAATTGAAAAACTAACTTAAAAACAACAAATTAGGTCTCTAAAACATGCGCGTAGGAACGCCCAATCCCCAGCGTATCAACGCTAGCCTTCTGCTTGAACAAAAACTGGGTGCTTGACGTGCGTAGTACATGCACGTACGTACGCTGAGCCACTGACTTGAATAAAATTGCATAAGATGCTTCCATGTGTCAGGACGCTCATCCAGCGTACATACGTTGAGCTTCTAACTTAGATAAAATGCATTCTGTTTCCACGCGTACTTACGCTGAGCGTCCAACGTATGTACGCTAACTCTCTGACTTGAATTTTCTTCTCTTTTTAGGTTCTGCTTGTGAGAGCGTAGGTACGCTGATGGGCCAGCGTAGATACGCTGGTATCACTACACCTAGATCCTGCAAAACACATATAAATAAATGCCTAGCGTAGGAATGCTGGCTTTCTAATGTAGGTATGCTAGGTTAGTGGAAATTATAATTACTCATATGCTTATCTTTTTAACCGTTTTCTTGCACAATTCAATCATATTTTAATTAAATGACTAAAACAAGAATTAAAACTAAATCATTACATAATTAATATTAAACTTAACAATATTTGATGAATTGAGTTAAATTAGAGATGAATTTATTAAGTCTTTTTAAGACTTATCACCTTACTTGCCACGAGTGCTACGGGCCCCTCCCAAACACACATCAAGAGAGCCGTGCCCCATTGGGACACCGAGGTCACTTGCTCACCATAGAGCCGCCTACCTACTAGGCCTGCCACATAGGGTGCCTCGTTACCAAACTAAGGGCGGCTTCGTGATTCCCAGAATCACTAGGGAATAACAACAATTTACCCGTGTACTGGGCCGCCCTCCCACTGGGCCCACCTATTAGAACCCCTAACATTCCATATAAGCAGCGAATGATATGCCATGGATGCAATGCAATGCAAATCAAATGCATTCTCACACTATGCATCCTAAATGCCACTTCACATTCACAATTTACCACCACACTTAGTGGAATCCCAGGTTCTCATTATTCTCAATCATCACCAACATTCATTGGATAATTTACACATACTAGTTAGTGGCAATCACAATCCATCAATTCACATATCATGGGATGTTTAATAACATTGCAATCAATATAATCATGATTCCAAGCCATTACAACAACTCTCATCAATCATGAGTCAATTCAACATCATATTCATCATCCTATAAACATAAGCCACATAACACCATTCACTCTAAATGCATTTTTAATCAAGTAATCATCAATTCATTCATCCAAGCCAATTAGCATAACACAATCATATACAAACACATTACTAATGGATGAAATCAAGAATTTAGAGATATTACCCTCTCCTACCTCAAGAGAAGTGGAAATCAACGCGGTCCGATGGTCTCGCCTCATCGATAGGGTCGTTTCCTACATTATGTCATATACCACACAATTATTTTCCATTCAAACCACCAAGATTCAAATGTTCATATTCATTTACTTGGTGTTTATAACATTTTAAATTCTCAAACCCCATTTATTTCATTTAATCCACCATAGCCACCATGGGTTATGTGTCCCAAATTCGTTATTATGTATTTAAGGCTAAACCCATTCATGGGTTTCCATATTAATTGGTTTCCAACCATTACTACCAAACATCTAACCTCATTAGTGGCTGGGAACACCTATTTCAGTCCAGTCGATCCACAAGTGAAAAAGATTCACACAAAAAAAAATTAAAAAATATGAATTAAAAAAATGACTCCAAAATGATCATTTCCGAGTAAGATGACTAGGAATGATCATTTCCATGTAAAGAGGCTCCGAGTGAGACGTAGCCGAGTGCTGTGTCTCCAAATAGGGAGTTTCCAAATGGGCCTCAAGTGTCAAGGAATTTCCAAATGAAGAAAATACTTCAAGAAAAGACCGAGGGAAGGACATTCTGAGCGAAATTAGACTATCTGAGTTGACAGATTCTCAAATTCCAAATTCTGATTGAAAAGAGGGTCAGCTCCGAGTGAAAACTCTGAAGGGTTGATTGATGGTTGAAACCCTTCTGATTGAAAACAAAGCTGATTCTAAATGAACACATCCGAGTGAGTAAGGTCGGTTTCTGAGCGAATGCATATGAAGGATTGGTTGACGAGTGGAACCATTCCAAAGTCCGATTCCCGAGTGAGTAAAGGCATCCGAGGGTTTGAATGATGATTGAAACGAGGATTGGTCTCCGAGTGAATGCACCCAAAGAATTGTTAGAGCTGAGTTCTAAGTTCTGAGTGGAAAACAAAGCTGACTCCCGAGCAAGTGCATCCAAACTGTTGTTGACGAGTGAAACCATTCCGATTGAAATGAAGGATCGGTCTCCGAGTGAATGCATCGAGTGGTCAGATTGTACATCCCGAGTTGAGTTCAAAGTTCCATTCTGATTGAAGAAACAAGGACGACTCCCGATTGTACATCCGAGCGGGTTGATGCACAAATGAAATAATTCTGAGTGAAAGGCAAGGATGATGAATGCGTCCAATTGAATCACTCCCGAGCCATGTATTCGACCAAAAATTTCTTCGAGTGATTCAATCCAAGTGATGTGTTTCCGAGTGAAATTTACTTCACGATTGAATCAGTCTTAAGTCAAAGAAAGAATGGTACTCAGATGCCGAGTAAAATATTCTGAGATGCCAACTGAATCAGGCAGAGGGACCGAATGAATGCTTCAAGCAGAAGCACTGCCGAGCAAAACTCCTCCAATTGAAGTAACTCTGATTGAGTACTTTAAACCGTGATACTACCAAGCAAATCCAAGCAAGGTTTCTCCGAGTGGTCCATTTCCAGAGACAGGGCCGAGTGAAACATTGTGAGAGGTTCCGATTGAGTCATTTACTTCCCAATCCTGAGTGGGTCATATGAGAAAGAAGGAGGGCATGAACCTGTGCCGAGTGAGCCACTCTTCAGTCAGCACCAAGTGAGTCACTCTTCAGTCAGCACCGAGTGAGCTACTCTTAGTCAGCACCGAGTCACTCACTCTTCAGTCAGCACCGAGCCACTCTTCAGTCAGTACCGAGTTAATCCTCTTCAATCAGCACCGAGTCACTGACTCTTCAGTCAGCACCGAGTGAGCTACTCTTAGTCAGCACCGAGTCACTCACTCTTCAGTCAGCACCGAGTCACTCACTCTTCAGTTAGCACCGAGTGAATCCTCTTCAGTCAGCACCGAGCCACCCTTCAGGTGGTTCCGAGTCCTCTTCAGTCAGTACCGAGTGAGCCATTTTTCAGTCAGCACCGAGTGAGCCACTCTTCTCAGTCAGTTCTGAGTCACTTTTCACTCGGTTCTGATTGAGTTTTCCAATCAGAATTGCTTTGCTTGTCCACTCAATCCAATTGCACACCATTACACATAGACTCTCCTCATAGCAACTCAATGCCGACCAGCAAAGCAACACCGAGCAAGCTTTCACTCGATCAGCACTTTTCCACTCAGATTATTTCCCTCTATGGGTGTATACCGTACCGAGGCACTAAATCCGAGTCAGAAGGAGAAATCTGACTCCATATTTCCACTAATTGCGCATGCTGACATGGATTTCCACTATTCAAGTGGATCCTTGAATTATGGGGGCGGCTCAAAACAAGACGAAGGAGGAAAATAATAAAGAAGTCCCAACAGCTGCCATTCTCCCTAATTGTCAATGTCCAGGCTGTTTCCTCAAAGCACCATTCAAGTTGATTTGAATTATAGGGGGAGGCTCACAACAGGACAAAGGAAGAAAATAATAAAGAATTCCCACCAGCCTTCATTCCCTACGGTTGTCAAGAGCCAGGTTGTTCCAGTAATCAGTGCACACCTGGGGACTCCTATAAGTACCCCAACGAAAGAGAAGAAGGGGGATCCAGGAGCCTTCATTAGAAAAGAACTCTCAAGCAATTTTTTTTTTACTGTCCGTCCTCCCCCCTCATATACATTCGTTGTCTCTCTCATTCTCTCCTCACTGTTCGTCCCTCTCTTCTTCATAACACTGTCCCTCTCCTTTTCATCCAACACTCTCTTCCTACCTCTCAACACCGTCTCCCTCTCCTTCTCCACAGCCCCTAAAATACACCTCTCAACACCGTCCCTCTCCTTTTCATCTAACACTCTCTTCCTACCTCTCAACATCGTCTCCCTCTCCTCCACACAGCCCCTAAAACGCACCTCTCAACACCGTTTCCCTCAGCTTCTCTACATAGCCCCCCTAAAACGCACCTCTCAAAACCATCCCTCTCTCTCCTCACCCAAAACCATACAGCCCTCTACTCTTCACTCCACACTGTCCCCTTCTCTCCTCACCCAACACCTTACTGCCCTTCTTTCCTTAACCCACACACCGTCCCTCTCCTTAAGACCCATACCATATAAGCTCTCTCCCTCTCCACTAAAACCCACACCATTTTTTTTAAAAACCCATCCAGCACCTTATCCTTCTACTCAACTCCGTCCAACACCTCAAGTCCTTCACACATCGTCCAGCTCCTTTCTCACTATACTGGTCCCACTCCCCCCTTATTTTTTTAGTACTGGTATTTGTTTATTTTCTATTGAATTAATTGTTGTTCAATGACTTTGTTTCCTTTTCAATTATCAATTAATTTCTATTGATTGATAAATATTAATAAAAATGAGTGCTTCACACATTCTATTTGGACTAGCATAAAAGGTGTAATAATTATTATTATTGTTATTATTATTGTAATTTTTATTACTTTTTTCATTTTTTATTTAAAAAAGAGGAGGAGCGAATTTAATTTGAACGAGACGACCTGTTAATCTCATTTTTTTTATATAATATCTTTTTGTAAAAAAGGGTGGAGCAAGTTTAATTTGGACGAGACGTCCTGTTAATCTCATGTAAAGATTTCGTGTTTATTTTTGTTTATTTTTGTATATTTTATCATCTCATATACTTTCTTTTCATGAAGAAGTTAAAATAATTATTGGGTTAATTATAATGCGCGCTATCATATTAAGGTAGCCGTTTTTTATAACGGACAGTTGTGAGGTGCTAATACCTTCCTCACCTGTAATTAGACTCCCGAACATGGAATTTCATTTTTATAACCAGTGCTTTAACGAAAGATTTTCCCGGTATTTTATCCTAAAAAAATATTGGTGGCGACTCCCTGTTTTTCTTTTCGAACAAAAATCATTTTGAGGGTCGGCCGTGCCGCCGCGATCCCGGTCGTGACAGATGGCGACTCCACTGGGGGCTTAGAGAGTCAAGCCAGTCAATTTGATAGCGCATGTTTTAAATAACATATTAATTATTTAACTTCTTCCTTTATTTTATTTTCTGTAAATGTTTGTGTGTGATTTCTGTTTTGTTTGTATTCTATCATTTATGTTCTGTTAATGTCTGTGTGATTGTTGAACCCTAGGGTAGATGACTTTATTTTGTTGCTCTATGTTTGTTCTATGTGCAGGATGAGTAAGGTACAGGTATTGAATGCCTCTTTCACACACTACACTCACCATTTGCACACACTTTTGAGTGGGACCCTATACCCGGGCCCAAATGAAACTTAAGATTAGGGGAGGTTGATAGCGGAGCCATTTGGGATGTACTTCCTGTCTGGTTACCGTGAGAATCTCAGCTAGAGTTTGACTTATTCATGGTGCCCACACCTAGTAGACTTCCTACTGTTGTGGTTAACATCATGAGTAAGATCTTGGCTCTAGTGACCTTTAGAAGTTTTAGAACAAGCCACCTAATGTGAGATATCACTATTAGACAAACCTTAGAACCATTAGGGGACCTCCAGAAAAACCTGACTTAAGGCACAAAGGGGCAAACTTTACTTATACATTTTCTCATTCTCACTTTCTCTTCTGATCCAAATTAGGGGACCACTTGCCCGTTTAGTGGATTACTTTTTTTTCAAAAATGACATACTTTTAACTAGTGATCCTTTAACGGGCAAGTAGTTCTTTCTTTTTATGCACAAGCCTTTGGACCCTGAGTTACGAATGTTTCGAATCATCAAAAAAATAATAATAATAATAAAAATATGTGTATATATATATAAAAAAAATAAAAATAAATAAATTCTTTTTTGTATTGACGATGATCAGAAAATCCATAGCTCACATGATCCTTGATTTGACATAAGTTTTGTCAAATCATAACCCCCCTAAATACAAAAATGTTTTCAAGAAAGTTACTAGGGGAGTATTGATTTGCAAAGCACGTCATTTCCCAATGGCTCTTTCTCTCCTTTCTTTCTATTCTCACCGGAAGCTATTCAGAGCTTAACGACTGCCTTTGAGCAAGATATGGAAATTAACGTGGGATCAAACCTTTAAGAGAAGGGTCATGGTTCCCCGAGCTAGAAATAGCTAAACTTGAGGCTCTTAATGCATTTCAGAATGAAGGATTTTTCTGTCTTCACAACTATCCTGTATTAATTTCCATATTTACCATACCTAGTACTTTCGAATGATAAGTTCTAAGGAATGGTCAAAGGATACTCTCCAAAGCCTGTGATTGCTTCCCATGACATTCTCCTTCTTTCTATTTCCACCTAACATTTCTTTGCTTCTTTTTGTTTAAAAAAAAAGGAAACACCGACGTCACGGGTAGGCATCCTTACCAGACCCGAATTCAAAAGGGACTCATGGCTGAGGCAGAAGCTATGGACGGAGACTTTAAAACTGAGTTTAATCAGCTGAAAGAGCGAGTGGCGGGGTTAACTAAACTTTTAGAAAAGAAACTCACAGAAGGAGGCTTCTCTGCGGGTGTTGAGGACGCCCAACAGCAGCCTGCCACCGTACCACCCCCTTGGTTCTGACCCAGCAAGAACCCAACTACCTAACACAACGACACCCCCTCTCACCATTCATGTCGGAAGACCTAAACCTGCCATTGAGGCCCAACCACCTTACGGCCAATCTTATGCACAACAGTATACATTTGTCGGTCCTGATGGTAACCAAGTACCTTTTCCACTTTATGGCCTACCACCGGGGTACTATCCCCCGTTCGCTAACCAACAAGACGCCCACGACCCGCAAGCGATGAATCCTCACGCTTCATACCCTACACAGTCAAATATGCCACCGCTCCACCAAACCCAAAACACGTAAGCCCATGACCCACAAACTTACCAAACCCAAAACACGCAAGCCCATGACCCACAAACCTAACAAACACAAAACACACAAGCCTCGATGGCCCAACCAACCCACAACGCACAAACCGAAAACACACGAGCCCAGATGACCCAGCCGACTTATACTGTACAAACTATGGCCCAATCCCAAGGTCCCTCACCAAATACAGGCCTAATGAACCAGTCTCAGGCGTTGCCTCCGTTCAACCAACCACTCAGCTATCCATACGGATACACAACCCCTTATATGACCAATCTCCAAGATACAACCCGCATGATGAACCCGGTAGCTGGTCATAGCACGGTCGCAGCTCCCCAAAAGGAAAAGATAGAAATCTTAGAGGAGCATTTGAGAATGATGGAAGGCGCCAGAGGTTTTGGGCTAATAGATGCTTCTGAACTACGCCTAGTCACAGATGTTGTCCTCCCGCCTAAATTTAAGTATTAGGGAATGACTTGTCCAAAGAACCATCTCATGATGTACCGTCGAAAGATGGCATCTTACTCTTCTAACGACTAATTGCTGATCCACTGCTTCCAAGATAGTCTGGCAGGGGCCGTTCTTACCTGTATGCTCACCTTGAGCGGAATCATATTCGTTGTTGGAAGGACCTGGCAGATGCCTTCCTTAGGCAATACAAGTATAACATGGATATGGCACCCAACAAGGTTCAGTTAGAGAATATGGTGAAGAGGGACAGTGAAACGTTTAAAGAGTATGCCTAACGCTGGAGAGAGACAGCAGCGCAAGTGGACCCCCCATTGTCAGAAAAAGAGATAGTCGCGATGTTTATCGACACGCTCCCATCACTTTTCTACAGCAAGATGATTGGTAGTGTTTCATCCAACTTCTCTGACATCGTGACTATTGGAGAGAGGGTGGAGAGCAGAATACGAATGGGAAAGATCACTCAGGGCTCATCTGGGACAAGCATGACAAGAAAGTTGGCGCCTGGGAGAAGGGACGGAGAAACTAATTCCGTCTCTTCTAATCAAAAGACGGCCCTGCCGAGACCATTCGCCCCTACCATGATTCAAGCTCCCAATCCTTATGTGGCCGCCGCCACTCAGGGCCCGACAGCTTATACTCCCCACTTCCGTCCACCCATGGTAAGAGCGCAAATGCTGCAACCCATGACATACCATCACCCGCAGCAAGTGACTCGACCACCCAATCATAATCAGAACACAAGGAATCCCAACAATGAGCGCACCCCTGTACAGTTCGATCCAATTCCCATAACATATACCGATCTTTTTCCAATCCTCGTTCAGAAAGGTCTGGTAGCTCCATCCCCCATGAGGCCATTGCAACCTCCTTACCCAAGGGGTATGACCCAAACGCTCATTATGATTACCATGCTGGGGCACCAGGGCATTCCACAGAAAATTACATGGCTTTGAAATATAAAGTGAGAGATTTGATCAAAGCCGATTGGATTAATTTTCAGGAAGGAAGCCCTAACGTGACCACAAATCCCCTGCCCAATCATGGAGGTTCAGAAGTTAATGCCGTGGTGGCCGATATTGAAGATAGTTCTGATGATAATACTGATCGTTTGCCCGCCGGGCCAAGAGCTCAATAATTGGGAGGCTGTCGAACTCCCTGCGATTCTAAAATGATTCACCAAAGTAATTTGTCATTGCCTTAATGTCTTGTTTATCCCTCTGCTATGCCTAAGGCTTTGGGACTTTTCATGTAATAAGGGCAAAAAAAAACTTGTTTTACCAGTCAATCAATAAATGCGTATCGAAATTCAAAAATTTTTCTCATCCCTTTATCCTCGCTTTGATTCATTTTCTTTATTTGGTTGTTCCTCTTTTTCTCTCTTTTTATTTTTTACCATAACGCGCTTAATTGCAGATCCAAAAATGATCCTCTTGAGACTAATGAAATCACAATCCTATTTCATGACCTCAATTACCCGGTCGATCGCGCTGACAAAGAAGGTAGGGAAGCTTGTGAGCCACCACCCAAGTTAACAAGATTATTAGAACAAGAGGTTAAAGAGTTTTATCCCTTTTAAGAGACAGTTAAGATTGTCAAATGGACAAGGGAAAAGGTCAAGATAGGTATACCCCTGAGTCAAGAATAACTGAAGAAATCCATTAAGTTATTAACGTCCTTTAGTTTAAGAAAACACGGGGGAATCTATCAAAAGGAATTAGTAATTTTGTTTCAGGACGTGGAAGGAATCTATGTGAATGACAACATGGCCAAGTCCTGAATTGGACAGAGGCAGACCAGTCGTTTAAGGAAACTTCAATAGTCACCAACATAGATAGGGGCAAATTGCTGATGCCTACAAATACAGACACAATTGAGGAAGACTTTGCCAAAAAAAAAACAACAAAAAAAACAAACAAAAATGAAAAATGAAAAAAATAGAATCAAGCTTAGAGTCCAATACACGTGCCAAGTGGGGCAAGCTGGTTACGTCCAAATCATCAAGCAAGCTGTCATTTTCTGTATAAGGGGGATGAATGTCGTTAGGCAAAGAACTTGCATTCTTGTTGTCATCAACACCTCAACCCTAAAGAGTACGCCATTCCTCATGCCTATGTAGCCAAGGAAATAGTCTGTCAAATTGAGTCGTTGCGTCATTAAGGGGATTAAAAAAACAAAAAAAACAAAAAAAAAAAAAAACAAAAAGAGATTAAACAAAAAGAAATGGAAAATGAAAAAGAAAAAGAAAAAGAAAATAAAGGCCAGAATGATGACTCAAAGTAATTCCCTCTCATCGATGTCAAAAGACTCACCAATATTTTCCTTGGGTACATGGCATAGGAGTAGAGTCTCCTATTTGAAGTGACATCAGTTTCCCAAAGGATCGAACTAAAATTGGAAAGGCTGGGCAGACTCAACTAGAGTGTAATTAGTTTCAACCTTTTACTGTAAAAGATGCAGCCAAAAATGAACAAGAAGAGAAAAACACATTATAAAGAAAATGAAAAGCTCGCTAGGCTGAAAACCTGAAAGGGCGGCCTAGGCAAAAGTTAGAGCAACCCGGTGGGTCGAAAACCTGAAAAGGTGGCTCAGGTAAAAATTAGGGTCAACATTTCGGCAAAGTAACTAAAGTTCCCAATGCAAAACGTGCAAACCGGGGCATGTGGACCATGGTCGAACTACCCTCTCAAAGGCAGAGTTGAACGATGTACTTGAGGTCGTGACGTGGGATTAAGGTTCTCACTAGTCTTAGGAATTCACTAGAGGATCCTTGAACCTTCCCTGTTTCCCCTGGCCTTGACCTGTCCTATGTAACTTTATTTCATCCCATCTATTTCCCCGTTGTCCATTCTCTGTGTTCTGTTTGACATACATGAATAAAATTTATCCTTTTTTCAATACGTGTTATGAATTGCATTGATCTGATAAAACATTGTGTTTTTATAAAAGTAAAATGAAAGAATGGTGAACATTTAAAGTCGTGAGGAACAAGACGCTCCCACTACTCGACCTCGTCTTAGACAATCATCACGAAGACTCAGCCAGGCACGCGCTTCAAAGCTATGATCGCCTCTTTCATTCTCCTCAGTCCATGAGTTATCCTAAGGGTCGCGGTTTCACAGGACCTACCCGGTTTTTGAATTTTACTTTGCACTACTAACCTTTTTCTGCAGGTTATTATAACAGACAGTCATGTCAAGTATTGACACCTCAATCATTTCTCAAAATCTCTTCCTCCATCGCCAAAGCTGGCACTTCTCAGAATCCTTTCGTCAAATCACCAAAGCTGGCACTCCTCAGAATCCCTTCCTTAAATTGCCAAGGTTGGTACTGCTCAAAATCTCTTCTTCAACTGCCAAAGTTGGCGCTTCTCAGAATTCTTTCCCCAAATCGCCAAAGTTGGCATTTTTTCAAAATCTCTTCTTCAACCGCCAAAGTTGGCACAGAAAATATATTTTAAATGAATGAATCAATTCATAACCAAAGTGAATCGATTCATACGCCTGGCAGTGTCTAAAATTGCACAGATAACACTAAATGAATTGATTCATTTAAAGAATGAATAGATTCATTCAGTTTGAAATAAAAGATGAACGTTGGACAACCTGAAATCGCACTGCGCAAGACACGAGCTCCATGTTTCATGCAACACTATATTGGAGAATTAAATTAAATTGTCCAGCCATACTCCATAATGCAATTGGGAATTTATTATGCATTTGATGGCAACGGATCCATGCCCAAGGACGCCTATAAATAGAGAGGAACTTGAAGGCTGATAGATGTCCAATTTACCTATATTTTGCATGATTAATGAAGCATAAATTGGATATAATGTACAATGTTTGTCAATTTTGTAAGCTAAATAGAAAAGAAATAGTGAATGAACATTGTACAAGTTGATTGGCTAAATTTTGTTACAATCTCAGGAAAACTCAAAGAAGAAAGAAGAAAAGAAATGAAGAAAATCACCAAGTGTTAAGCAAACAGAGTGATATTCGCTCAAGCTAAGGAGATATCGCTTGAGCGAATCATGATCGCTGAAGAAAAATTGAAGAGCCCGCTTGGGCGAGCCATGAATATAACAAATAACAAGTATCAGGTCAAGACTCGCTTGAGCGAGGAGAGATACGCCCAGGCGAAATCAAGCCAGTATTGAAAATGAAGTATTCGCCCGAGCGACCACTGAAGCCGCTTGAGCGAGATTAGTAGTTTCGCTCAAGCGTTATGAATAAAAAAGCCAGCGAATTTCTTCCAGAATGCAACAATGTGAAGGGCGCTTGAGCGGCACTATTTCACTCAAGCGGAATTTGTCCAGAACCAAATTTTAAAAGGGCTCGCTGCAGTTTATGAAGACACGGCTCAAGCGAAATGGAATAAAGTATCAGATATGAAGATTCGCTTAGGCGAATTTAGACCGCTTGAGCGAATCAAGCCCATAATGAAGCAGGACGTGGATTTCCTTCGTGCTGAAGAATGCTCATCGCCTGAGCGAAATATAAACTCGCTTGAGCGAGTTTTCTTTTATATAAGCTTACTGCATGGCGGCTGAGAGGAGAGGGAGACATTTTTAGAAAACACTTTTGTACTCTGTATTTTCTTCATCTTCTCTAAGCTGTAATGACCACCATGAGTGGCTAAACCTTTCCTTGGGATTGGATGTAGCCTTTCTTACTAGAAGATTATCAATGATATATTCATGAATCGGGTAACTTTGTTCTATGATTCTTGGTATTTCATTTTGTGTTTAATGCTTGAATCTACTTGATCACTAGTTTCTTGAATTAAGTTTACGTTTGTTGTTGGAAAATAACTTTCGAAAACAGATCTAAATGAAATGCTCAATGTGAGTAAATAACCAGGGATGGTATTTAACGCATTGAATGTCCAAACAATCGGTCGTAATGCTGGAATGGAATTGAAACGATCAAGGAATTGACGTTATCAAATCTGTTCTTATGAATTTCATAGTCAAGGAATTGATATGAATGACATTGATTGTGACGTAAAGTAATATAGTTAAAACCCCGTTTTCATGAATATACGTTGTATATCGGAAGGTAAGATTGGTGAATCCTAATCCCAGCCTTTACAATTAGATAAACTCCTTTTATTTCACTGCATAATCGTTCATATATTATCGTTTATATTGTGAACTCAAAACCATGAAAACAATCGTTTTAATCCGCCGTAATATCTTAAGTTTCAATTGCTGATGATCCTTAGTGGGAACGATATCTTTTATAACTACAACCACCGTGTTTAAAACTTGGCACGTTTCTTTGAGTGTATTATACAAACTTGATTCTCTTAAAATACACCAGCAAAGGCTTCAAACGCACCAAACCATCAGAGAAGCATTTCCTCTGATTGTCTCTTCCTCCCTCTCGTTGCATTCTCTCTTTGTTTCATAAATTGGCATATTCCTCTTGATACTTTATTTAAGAGTTAGAGAGAAAATATTTTGAGTGAGCTTAAATTTGTATATCCTCTCTTTGAGAGTTATTAATTTTTGAGAGCTTCAAGTTGTAAATCTACTCTAGTGAGAGAGTTATCATTGTAACCATTAAAACACCAAAATCCCTTAGAGGTTTGGGTTGAGGGTTCAACCTTGTAATTGTGAGATTGAGAGATTAGGTGAGGATTGGGTTCTTGAGTGTGGGACACTAGGAAGCCGCGATTGCTCAAAGTTGTATCTCTAATCTCTAATAGTGGAAATCCTTCAAGTGGGTTGCTTGAAGGCGAGACATACACCGGGGTGGTGGAACTCGTTATATCGGTTTGCAAATTCTCTCTTCCCTTAAACTCCTTTATCATTATGAATTTAATTTGCATGCCAAAATATTTATGTTTAATTTATTTGGTAAATTGCTAAAATTAAATCCTTGAATTAATTGACTTAAATATTATTGGATTTAATTATTGTATAAGGGAGTTGAATAATATTGTTAATAACGTGGTAAATTATTCATGCATAATTAATTAGAAATTGTTTAAGTTAAACTTTTATTGAATTAATTATTGCATGCTAAGTATTTCAAGAATTGCTCAAACTAATAACTTACCTTATTTATCAAAAACAATTCTTGAACGTTGTATCTTCAACTCAAATTATCTTAGTATGATATGTGCTTCATAATTATCTCTTTTACTTTGCATCATTTATGTACTACTAACCGTTTTGAAAGGGATTCCACACGAAAATTTAAAATACTCAATTCACCCCCCTCTTGAGTATCGAGGCCTTGGCTAACACTTTTTTTTAAAAACCCAACCAGCACCTTATCCTTCCACTCAACTCCGTCCAACACCTCAAGTCCTTCACACATCGTCCAGCTCCTTTCTCACTATACCGGTCCCACTCTCCCCCTCATTTTTTTAGTACTTGTATTTGTTTATTTTCTATTGAATTAATTGCTATTCAATGACTTTGTTTCCTTTTCAATTATCAATTAATTTCTATTGATTGATAAATATTAATAAAAATGAGTGCTTCACACATTCTATTTGGACTAGCATAAAAGGTGTAATAATTATTATTATTGTTATTATTATTGCAATTTTTATTACTTTTTCCATTTTTATTTAAAAAAGAGGAGGAGCGAGTTTAATTTGGACGAGACGACCTGTTAATCTCATTTTTTTATATAATATCTTTTCTTAAAAAAGGATGGAGCGAGTTTAATTTGGACGAGACGTCCTGTTAATCTCATGTAAAGATTTTGTGTTTATTTTTGTTTATTTTTGTATATTTTGTCATCTTGTATACTTTCTTTTCATGAAGAAGTTAAAATAATTATTGGGTTAATTATAATGCGCGCTATCATATTGAGGTAACCGTTTTTTATAACGGACAGTTGTGAGGTGCTAATACCTTCCTCACCTGTAATTAGACTCTCGAACATGGAATTTCATTTTTATAACCAGTGCTTAAACGAAAGGTTTTCCCGGTATTTTATCCTAAAAAAATATTGGTGGCGACTCCCTGTTTTTCTTTTCGAACAAAAATCATTTTGAGGGTCAGCCGTGCCGCCGCGATCCCGGTCGTGACAATGGCCATCCACCATCAATATTACCATTACACATCATTAAACACATTCTCTTAACACCAATAATACTCTCTTATTTATATTTTTCATTTTCCCAAATTATAGGGTTAGGTGACATAGCCATTACCCAGGAAAAAGCCATGGACCCTACACAGTCTTTAGAGGTTGCCTTGGATGATTTCAAGGGCCCTATGACTAGGTCAAGGGCCAAGATAGCCAAGGAAGGTCTCCGAAAGCATTTAGCTCTTCCATACATTCCTTGAGTGGGCCCAAACCCAAGGAGGAGCTATTAAAGACCCTTACCCTCTTCTTTTGCACTATAGAAGGGTAATGGGCTTGGTGTGGATGTTTGGGCCTCCTTTGGGCCTCTTCATTGGGCCTCATATATCTTGTACATATTTTTTATTCCTTTATATTCTAGGTATATTAGGACTATATTTTAGGAATTAGTTTGGGCTTTGCATAGCCATTAAATTTGGACCTCTTTTGGGCCTTGTACCTTGTTCCATTTTGTATTTAGGCTTGTATTGGGCCAAGTAGAATAGGATTTAGGTTTGTGCCTTAGGAGTTAATCCAAGGCCCATGGGTAGAGTGGCTTGGCCAAAATTTTCAAGGAGCTATATAAGCTCATCTTCTTTGTAATTAGCTCATAACTTGAATGATTAGAGATTTTAGAGTGAGAAACTCTCCATTCTCTCTAGAAAAGTAGAAGCTTTAGGCTCCTTTCATAGTGTCTTATCCTTTGGACCTTTTCCCAAAGGTGGTGACATTCAACACCTTATCTCTCTAACTCTTAGAGAGTAGTGAAACCATAAGCCATTCTTTTCCTCTCCATCTCCTCTATTCCTAGACCAAAGTCTTCTTAGATCTAAGTCTTTCCTCCTTTAGCTTCCTCAATAACCTAGCTTCCCTTGCATGACTCCATTAACTTTCTCCACAAGACATCTAAAACCGTGACTAATCCTCTCCATTCTCTTAAGGCATTATGGATCTAAGAGGTTCAAGAAGAGAAGATCCTTCAACAAAAGCTAGGAATTGAAGAAATTCCTACAATATGTGGTATCATGAGTCTTGACTTTTCTTGAACTCCTTTTCTTAGATCTGTTTTGGTGTTGTTTTCTTTTTGCATTTTGGATTCTAGATCTGAATTCCTTGCCATCTCTACATAAATTTTCATATATCATACGCCTAAAACTCAAAAAATGCAAAAGTTATGCTTACTTGAAATCTAAGATCTAAACCTTTTGGCTTTGAATTTTCCAAACTTTCTTCATAAGTCTTGCTACTGCATAGATCCAAAACTTAACCTCAAAGTTGCATAAAGTTTGGAGAAAAAAATTTTAAAAGTAAAAAAGTTGACCTTAGATGCCTTCTACTTCAAGTAACATGTTTTGCCTTGTGTTTTTTACTTTTCTTTGCATCTTGTTTCATTTTTGTGTTATTTTCTCATTGGAAGTATATTTTTAGTTGTGGACCTGCACATAATCGTGACCGATAAGTGCCTAGAATAGATATTTGTAGCTTTGCTTAAGTGCTCACTACTTGCCTTAGATTATGCCTTGAGTTTGGAGCTTGTTTCTTGTCACTTCTAGGAGTTTTTGTGTTGATCTTTGGTTGAGTGATTTGTTGGATTCTTAGGTACTTTAATCACATTTGTTGAAGTACCTAACAAGCTCCTTAGAGTCTTGTTGTTTAACTCACTTTAAGGTGACAAGTGTGCTTAAGTGTTGTAGGTTGTTAGATCTCCTTTAGGTTGAATTTTCTAGTTTATTTTTGATTGTTCTAGCAACTATCCACTAATCATGGCATGTTGTTTGTGTCTTTATTTTAATGTCTTTTGTTGCATAATTACATGCCTTCCATTGCCTATTTGTATTGGAAGATGATGCTTGCTTTACACGAGTTTTAGTTACTATTTTTGCCTCTTTTGTGCACTACTAGTACATTTCTTATGACTGCAGTAGGTAGCTGTAAAAATAGAGCAAAAAGCATATAAAAATAGAGGAAAAAAGTGAAAAAAAAGTTATAAGTTCATTGGCCATTTGTTCCATAAGTGTTTAGGTCTTTTTCCTAACAAAAAAAGAGTGAAAAAAAGTGTTGAAAAATACTTGAATTAAAAAAAAAAATTCTAGCACCTATAGTTTCATTTATTAGTACCTTATTGTTTTCTTTTAGTTCCTAATTGTACATTAGTTTGAGGAAAAAGTATTAGCAACATTATACTAAAGCTAGTGAAAAGTTTTGAGCATTCTAGTGTTTTAGGTAGCTTTTTGTATGCCTACTTTCTCTTTGCATTTAATTTTAGTTTGTCTTGTTGTCATTATAAGTTTGTCATAACAATTCCATACTCTTTCGTGCCTTTCTTTCTTTACACTTTTGTTGCTTGTCACATTCTAGTTTGTCACTTTATCTTCTCCTTTGGTTTAGCTTCCTAATTTTCTTTTCTTGCTTGTATTGTTGTCTCTAGTTTTGTCATGTGAGTATTTCTCTTTCTTGGCATTATTGAGATTAAGGCTTGTGAGTCATTACATATTTGGGTAGCATATTGAAGGGATTAAGATTTGATCACTAGATTTGACCTAAAGCACTCTATCATTATAGAGATAAGTGGACCTTGAGTGAAACACCTCAAGAGCTTAGAGTGTAACACAAATTCTTTTCCTTTTCTTATATTTTGTGCTAACAATTACTTTGAGTTTCCAAGTTTCTCTTTTGTAGCTTGTTGGAGCATCTTGATGAACTTTGAGCACTTTGGAAGACTCTTGTATTGGAGAGTACCTTTTGTAATAAATTAGGAATTTTCATTTGCTTTGTATTTGTCTTTCCCTTGTATTTTGTGACTTTAAATTTGATTCTTTGTTTAGTCCTTGTATTTGGACTTTAGAGACATTGGACATTGGAATTTAAACTCTCTTTTAATTAGTTGATTAGGAGTAATTGTGCTTAGGACTTAGTTTACATTTTTGCACTATCTGACTAGTTTGCTTTAATTGCTTTTTAGTTAGCATAAGTGCACTATTGCATGCTAGGTTTAGTTTAGATTCTTGCACCTTAACTAGTCTTGTCTACAAGCTTTTCTTTTACTTGCCTCATTGTTTTGCGATTAAAAGAGAAAAAGTGAGTGAAACGACTAGTATCTCATCACTAGCATACTTGCATCATAACATGTCTTCATCTAGTGAGAGAGTTAGAGAGCACACCCCCTACACATGCGTAAAATCTTAGAGCAACTTAATAACATGGCTGCCGCGACTGGGATCGCGGCGGGAAGGCCAACCCTCTAAATATTAAAACGTGTTTCGAAGTCCTTTCGAAAAGAAAACAGGGAGTCGCCACTAATACTTTTTTTGGATAAAATACCGGGAAAACCTTTCGTTAAAGCACTGGTTATGAAAGTAAAACTCTAAGTTCGGGAGTCAAATTACAGGTGAGGAAGGTATTAGCACCTCACAATTGTCTGTTATAAAACAGTTACCTCAAGATGATAGCACGCATTATAATTAGCCCAAAAATTATTTTAACTTCTTCAGAAAAGAAACATATTAAATGACAAAGCATACATAAATAAACAAAAATAGACATAGAATTTTTTTAAATAGGAGATTAACAGGACGTCTCATCCAAATTAACCTTGCTCCTTCTTTTTTTTAAAAAAATAGATATTATAAAAAACTGAGATTAACAGAACGTCTCGTCCAAATTAACCTCGCTCCTCCTTTTTTTAACAAATAGATATTATAAAAAATGAGATTAACAGGACGTCTCATCCAAATTAACCTCGCTCCTCCTTTTAGTAATAAGATAAAAGTGGAAACTCTAAAAAAAATTAAATAAAGAAAGATGGGCCCGACAGGAACTGTTTCTCGCTCCTACGTATTCTTGAGCTTTTGAGAAATCAGGGTCACGTAGTTCTTTGTTGTTATTACTAGTTATAAAGCAAAATAAAGGAAATTTAACGGAATAAACTTAAACAAGAGAACAGGTTCAACAAAATTACAAATCCGGCAGAAAAATAAACAATAAAAAAGCAAAAGAAAAGAGACAAAACAAAACCGGTGTAGTGTGGACTTGGGAGGAACCGGACTGCGGATTGGAGCCGGTGTGGAATAAACCAAAGTACAGTGTGGAGCCGGAGTAGGACTCAGTGATAAAAATGTATTTTGATGGAGAAACGGTGTAGGATTCAGTGGTGTTATGAGCAGTATAGGGCTTGGACGGAATTTAGAGTGACAAGGAGGTTCTGAAGTCCATCAAACAGGAAGGAGACTGGTGCTTCTGTTTCAAAGAAAACAAGAGAATGTGGGTTGGGGACAGGTTTCTTTACTTCAGATTTAGGATTCCGGAGTAGTTTTTTTTTCAGGGGTCTTTAGATTCCAGATGCCAGGATCCTTGTAAAACATCCAGACCCTTAATATAATTATCCTAATATAATTAATTAGAATAATAAAGTTAAGGGTAAATTTTTCACGGTTTATAATAATTATTTAAACAATACCCCTGGACCAATTAAGTAAACCTTTCCCATATATGACGATATGAGAAGGTATGAAAATAATTAAAACATAGCTTGGATAATCAAAATGAAGATTATCAAAAGAATCAGCGGAAAGTGTATATTAAATTGTTAAATATAATAAAATATGATTTTATAATAAAAGTAATAAAATCACATTAAGGTAAATAAAGAAAATAAAGAATTTAAAGAAAATGACTTCCAATTTCTGTATATACAATATAGCATACATATGAACACATACATATATTTATATACTTTCTCAAATTTTAAACTTCAAACATATACAACAACGTATACTATGAAGAGCCGGCCAAGGCAAAATATACTACTATACATACTATGTACACATACATGTACATAATATTTCAATCTCCACTGAATGCCATCTCATATGCCTTCACTGCGCTCGGTATATACTCAAAAAAATAACCACAATAGGGGTGAGAATATACATATCAAATGACAGTTAATGAATCGGATCAAGTATCCAATTCATAACCACATATAAATCAAAATCATAACACATTTTATTCATTCACAATAATCATAAACTCATGTTGTTCACAACAATATACATCAATTCAATCACATGCTAAATCAAATGGATCCATTATTAAGTCTTTTAATTTGTGTTGCAACACTGGCTCTCAGCCATAACTCAGCTCTCAACTGATCCGGCCGTTTTACTGGTACCAAACCGTTTGCCTTCTCACATGACACAATCACTCCCAGCGACAACGGTAGTGTCACGGGCTAAACCCCGAGCCCCACTCAAGAGGTTTGCCTTGAGTCCCACCCAAGGTCTTTTTGTGGAATCCTCAAAACCACATCATATTTCATATTTGTTCATCACATAAGCATCTCATGCTTTATCAATATGCATCACATGCATTTATATATCATGAAAACTTCATGAATATCAGTCATATCATCATCATCAATCACATATTCCATTGCATCTCATGCATAGAATATTTATCATAAATACATACATCACATATACCATTCACATATAAATGAAAAACATCATATCTCATAATATATCACACATATCATACATACTCGGGATTTCTCATTAAAGATAACAATATTATCCCGATTCCGTTCATAAACTATACATTTAAAATGTAAACGCTCCCCCTACCTGGAAAATAAGAATTCCAGCAGCTCTTCAAGCTATTAAATACAATCAACTCGTTATTCACAAGCTCTGAATCAACTCTTATTTCAGAAATCTTCCATAGCTACCTTGAACTAAGGAATTTAGAGTTCTTTCCACTCTCAAAATTTCAAACCGATCCAACGGTGGGATTGACAGAAATCGTTGATGGAAAAGGTATCCACGAAGTGAGGAAGTACTGATATATATATCTCTATTAAGAGATAAGGAAGAAACAAGATAATAAAAGAGGATAGGACAATAGAGAGGGTCCCATACAGAAAAGAGAATCTGCTAGAGTTTAGAAGAATAGAGCGACGTGGAAGAACCTCGATGATTGAAGTAAATATCAGTTCTGACATTGTTTAGATATTTTGGCATATATCTCTCATATCTTGATGAATTTTAATAAATTTGGTCTTGTTGGAAAGCTAAGACAACGAGGAATAACTTTGTAGTTGACCATATTTCCAAATTCCGACTCTAACATGGTAAAAAGATTAAATTAAAAGTACTCAGGAATATTTCTTTCCGAGAAGGATTCATCAGAGTCTCTTTTCGTTCAGAATTACCTCACTCGGATGGAATTCACTCGGAAATGTTTCTATTTGAAACACTCAGTCATAGCTGTTCTTTCCTCGGGAGTGGCCCACTTAGAAATGTCTCACCCGGAGACACTTCATTAAGAAATATCTTACTCGGACATATCTCTACCCGAGTCAAAGCCTTTCTTTACTCAAAAATATTTCTCTAGGAAGTGCGTCACTCGAAAGTCTTACAACCGAAGGGATCATTGGGAGTCAAAGACAATCTCGAAGACGAACCCAAGCATAAGCTCTCGGCAACTTTGAATATGGGCCCGAGCATGAATTGAATGAAGGGGTTCACCACTCGGATATTTATTTCCCCCGGGAACTATTCACTCGAAAACATACTCATTCGAAATTAAAGTCTTTCTCTGTCCAGAAGTACTTCCCCTGGAAAAACTCACTTGGTATGTCTCAATCGGTGCCATACCATGCGGGAATCAGAAATATCTCACTTGGTACTATCCCACTTGGAAATGTCTCACTCGGTGCCACCCCACTCGGGAAGTTGTACTCAACTCAGAGATACCCTCACTCAAAAATTCACTACTCAGAAATATCTTGGCCCGAGAAGTACTCATTCAAAATCAAAGCTTTTCTTCGCTCAGAAGTACTTCTCTCAGAAATGACCCATTTGGAAACGTTTCACTCAGATTTTCCTCACTCAAAAGTGTCTCATTCGGACACAGAGTTTTTCTTCACTCGAAAGTGATTCTCTCGGTCATGCTTCACTCGAAAGCATCTTAACTTTACTTCACTCGGAAGTAGTTCTCTCACTCAGAAAGATCTTACTCGAAATCAGATCCCTTTCTTCACTCGGAAAGTCTTATCTCAAACATAATTCACTCGGGAACGTTTCACTCGTCCGAAATCAAACTCGAAAATTCTTCACTGATAACGAATGTCTGGCGCTTTTTAATTAAAAAGAAACTCCACCGATCCTTAATGAATTATTTTCAAATTTAGGATGTTACAATGGGCACGGACAAGGAGCACTCCTCACAGGCTTCCAGCGGGGAATGTGACATCCCAGGCACTGTTGAGGGCGGGGAGTGATCGCCGGTGCATGGGCACAGACAAGGAGTGGCTCCTAGCAGGCTTCCAGTGGGAGGGACACATGAACGAATCGAATACATACCGAAATGAGAGGGATCCAAAGACTGTATAGGTATGAGACTATATAGTCGAGAATAGCTTAAAGAAATGAATTCGTACTACCTATACCAACAAATGCATTAGCCTTTTCGGTAGCGTATCACTTAAGAACTCCAAAGTTAAGCGTGCTTAACTTGGAGTAATTCTGGGATGGGTGACCTCCTGGGAAGTTCTCAGGAAATATGTGAGTGAGGACAAAAGCACATTGGAAAGGTCCCGGGTTAGTCTGTGGGGCGAGTCATTTATTCCTAAAAAACGGTTGAGGCGTTACAGTGGTATCAGAGCCTAGCCTCTCCTAGTACGGTATGGTTCGAGGACGAACCAGGCAGAAGCTGGTGGGCATGTGACATCCCAGTGCTGTTGAGGGCGGGGAGTGATCGTCGGTGCATGGGCACGGACAAGGAGCGGCTCCTGGCAGGCTTCTAGTGGGGAATGTGACATCCCGGGCACTGTTGAGGGCGGGGAGTGATCGCCGGTGCATGTGCACGGACAAGGAGCGGCTCCTGGCAAGCTTCCAGTGGGAGAGACACATGAACAAATCAAATATATACCGGAATGAGAGGGATCCAAAGACTGTATAGGTATGGGACTATATAGTCGAGGATAGCTTAAAGAAATGAATTCGTACTACCTATACCAACAAATGCATTAGCCTTTTCGGTAGCCTATCACTTAAAAACTCCAAAGTTAAGCGTGCTTAACTTGGAGTAATTCTGGGATGGGTGACCTCCTAGTAAGTTCTTAGGAAATGTGTGAGTGAGGACAAAAGCACATTGGAAAGGTCTCGTGTTGGTCTGTGGGGCGAGTCGTTCATTCCTAAAAAGCGGCTGGGGCGTTACACCCATGCACCGGCGATCACTCCCCGCCCTCAACAGCGCCGGGATGTCACACCTTGCACCTCTTCAGCTGAGGTATTTATAGAAATCCAAGTGCTGGTTGAGTGCTTGAACAGCTCAAAGACAGCCTGGCCACCAACAATTATAGGGAACAGCGGCTGGTGAGTAATTCTTTACTATTTTTATTTTTGTTTGCTGTCAGCCGCCCCCAGGATTTGAGGATCAACTTGGATGGTGCGATTCCAAGTCAGCATGGTCAAACAGACTCCTCGAATAGTGTCACATGGGACCGATATTCTTCTTATGGCCCAGACCTCTGTCTCTGTCAGTATCTATTCTCGGTGGAAATTGGTTGGATCAAAACAGGTGTTTACAGATATGAAAAGTCCGAGTGTAAAAATCGATCCTCCGACACTCGGTGTGGAGGCTTGAATTCATTGATGTGACACCAGATCCTTTTTCATTCAGAATTGCTTCACTCGGAGGTGCTTTGGCCGGAAATGTCTCTGCTTGAAAGACTTTAGTCATATCCTTTCTTCCTTCGAAAGTGACCGACTCAAAAATATCTCGGATATATTTCTACTTAAAAAGTACTCTTTCGAAGTCCGACTCACTCGGGAATATCTCTTTCCAAGAAGTATTCATCAGAGCCTCTTTTTGTTCAGGATCGCTTTACTCGGAGATGATTTGCTCGGAAGTGTTTCTGCTTGAAGCACTCATTTAAAGTCATAGCCTTTCCTCCCTTGAATGTGACCCACTCAGAAATGTCTTACTCAAAGACACCTTACTCAGAAATATCTCTTTCAGATATATCTCCGGCCGAAAAAGCTCCTTCGAAGTCTCAACCACTTTTCATTTAAAATTGATTCACTCGGGATTCTTTTTCTCGAATGTTTCTCCGCCCGAGAGGTACTCCTTCAAAATCAAAGTCTTTCTCCGCTCGGAAGCACATCTTTTAGAAGTGACACACTTGGAATTATATAACTTGGAAGTGTCTCTGCCCGAAAAGTGCTCCTTCGAAGTTCAGAGCCCTTTTTGTTCAGAATCCATTCACTCGGGAATTATCCACTCGAAAATATCTATACTCAAGAAATATTCATTCGAAGTCAAAGCCTTTCTTCGCTCGGAAGTAATTCCCTTGAAAATGACCCACTCGGAAATATCTCACTCGGAGACACCCTACTCAGATATATCTTTGCCTAGAATAAGCACTCATCCGAAGTCACTCGCTTTTCGTTCAGAATGGCTTCAATCAGGAATTCTTCACTCGGACGTATCTCCGCCCGAGAGGTACTCATTCGAAGTCAGATATTTTTCATTCAGAATGGCTTTAATCAGGAATTCTCCACTCGGATGTATCTCCGCCCGAGAGGTACTCATTCAAAGTCAGAGCCACTTTTCATTCAGAATGACTTTAATCGGGAATTCTCTACTCGGATGTATCTCCGCCCGAGAGGTACTCATTCGAAGTCAGAGTCTCTTTTCGTTCGCAGGTACTTCCCTCGGAATCAACCCACTCGGAAATATCTCACTCGGAGACACCTTACTCGGATATATCTTCGCCCGAAAAGTACTCTTCATAGTCAGAGCCTTTCTTCGCTCGGAAGTAATTCCCTCGAGAATGACCCACTCGAAAATGTCTCACTCAGAGACACCTCACTCGGAAGTATGGAACTTAGAAATGTCTCTGCCCAAAAAGTACTCCTCTGAAGTCAGAGCCTTTTCTTGTTCAGAATTACTTCCCTCGGTGGTAACCTACTCAGAAATATCTCACTCGGAGACATCCCACTCGGTAATTCTTCTCTCGGAAATATCTCTGCCCGAGAAGTACTCATTCAAAGTCAAACTCGGAAATTCTTCTCTGATCCCCAATTTGGGCAATGGATGTCTGGTGCTTTTTAATTAAAAATTTCCACTGATACTTGATTTAGGTAACGGATGCTTTTGATGCTTTTGACCTTGTAGTGCACCCATGTCTCATGCAACGCTATTTCCACTTTCTCATAGCGCTGTTTCCAACTTGGCACGCTTAAGCGCGCAGCTTACTCTCAAGCATGAGGAGGTCTCGCTTAAGCGAGAAGCCCCTAATGCTCTTCAATTTTTCTTAATTCACGCTTAAGCTTACACTTTGGGCCAGACCAAAAGAGGTGTTCACAGATGCCCCTCTTTACTTCTTTTCCGCAAGAAAAACATGAAGTCTCTTCTTGTTTTTGAAGTGGAAAGGAAGTAAAGACGTGAACACCATTGTCAAAGTCATGCACACTCCAACAACCAGGAGAGCCAGTATTGTTCCATTGAAGAAAACCAATAGTAGTGCCAATTTCTGTGACTTGAAGAATGAAGCAAGGCGTCAACTTTGATGGCTTTGGCGATCTGATAAGGGGGAAACCTAGGAATTGACACTTGAAGCTCTTGTTCTCTCTCTTTTTTTTTGTTTGTTTTTCTTTTTGGAGTTTTTTTTTGTTTGTTTTTCTTTTTGGAGTTCTGAATCTGGAAAGAGAAGTGGGGCGGTGAACCAGTTTCAGCAGGAAGTGGTTAACTGGGAATTATCCTTTGGATGACATGAAGCGAAAGGATTGTCTTTCAGTTAACAGGAGGTGAGAGGATTGGGGGTCCATTCTCAATTGACCGGAGATGAAGGGTGCCTCGTTCGGTGACTGGAAGGAATAGGGTGCCTTCTTAGGCGATTGGAGAGTAAAGGGGGGCCTTGCCAGGTGACTGGAAAGTAAAAGGTGCCTTGTTAGGTGACTGGAAATTAAAGGGTTCCTTGTTAGTCGACTAGAAGGTAAAGGGTGCTTTCTTAGGCGACTGGAGAGTAAAAGGGGCCTTGTCAGGCGACTGGAGAGTAAAGGGGGCCTTGTTAGGCGACTGGAAGGTAAAGGGTGCCTTCTTAGGCGACTGGAGAGTAAAAGGGGCCTTGTCAGGTGACTGGAAAGTAAAGGGTGCCTTGTTAGGCAACTGGAAAGTAAAGGGTGCCTTGTTAGGCGACTGGAAAATAAAGGGTGCCTTGTTAGGCGACTGGAAAGTAAAGGGTGCCTTGTTAGGAGACTGGAAAGTAAAGGGTGCCTTGTTAGGCGACTAGAAGGTAAAGGGTGCCTTGTTAGGCGACTGGAAAGTAAAGGGTGCCTTCTTAGGCGACTGAAAGGTAAAGGGTGCCTTGTTAGGCGACTGGAAAGTAAAGGGTGCCTTCTTAGGCGACTGGAAAGTAAAGGGTGCCTTGTTAGGCAACTGGAAGGTAAAAGGTGCCTTGTTAGGAGACTGGAAAGTAAAAGGTGCCTTGTTAGGCGACTGGTAAGTAAAGGGTGCCTTGTTAGGCGACTGGCAGGTAAAGGGTGCCTTGTTAGGCGACTGAAAGGTAAAGGGTACCTTCTTAGGTGACTGGAAGGTAAAGGGTGCCTTGTTAGGCGACTGGAAAGTAAAGGGTGCCTTCTTAGGCGACTGGAAGGTAAAGGGTGCCTTGTTAGGGGACTGGAAGGTAAAGGGTGCCTTCTTAGGTGACTGGAAGGTAAAAGGTGCCTTCTTAGGCGACTGGAAGGTAAAGGGTGCCTTGTTAGGCAACTGGAAGGTAAAGGGTGCCTTGTTAGGTGATTAGCAGGTAAAGCGTGCCTTGTTAGGCGACTGGAAAGTAAAGGGTTCCTTGTTAGGCGAATGGAAAGGAAGGGAGTGCCTATTTTTTTTTTGGAAAGAGACTTGAAGGACAACGACTTTGGCAATTTATGAAAAGAAACTTAAAAGGCGCTATCTTTGGCGATCTATTAAAAGTAACTTGAGAGAATCCAGCTTTATCGATTGAGAAGAAAACCCTGAAAGGTGCCAGCTTTGGTGATTGAGGAATAGTCTTCTTAAAGTGCCAGCTTTGGCGATTGTGGTTCCACTGGGAAGGAGAAACTTGAAAAGGGCCAGCTTTAGTAGTTGAGAAGGAGACTTTGAAGGTGCCTGCTTAGGCGATTGAGGAAGAGTCTTCAGGAAGTGCCAGCTTTAGCGGTTTAAGGAAGAAACTTTGAGAAGTGCCAACTTTGGCAACTACGATTCCACTGGGGAAGAGAATTTGATTGCAGTGTCGATATTCGACCTGTTGTCTACTACAATAACCTGTAGAAGAAGAAAAAAGAAGTAGTGCAAAGATAAAATTGAAAAATCAGGTTAATTCTATGAAACCGCGACCCTTGAGATGACTCATTGATGAAGCAAAACAAACAAGGCAACCATAGACTTAGAGCGCGTGCCTAGCCAAGTCTCTGTGATGATCGCCCACGAAAAGGTCGAGTGGTAGGAGCATCTTGTCCCTCACGACTTTAAATGTTTACCATTCTTCCATTTATTTTATTAAAACACATGTTTTTTTCATATCAACGAAATTCATAACACGTATCAAAAAGGGTGAATTTTATTCATGCATGTTAAACAAGTACAGAGAAAGGAAAACAAGGAAAGTGAATGAAATGAAGGAGGTCACATAGAATAGGTCAAGAAGAGGTGAATCAGGGAGGGTTCATGGATCCTCCAGTGATTCTTTGAGACTAGCGAGAATCTTAATCCCCCAACACGACTTCATATTCACCCTTCGACCTTGCTTTTGAGAAGGTGAGTTCGACGATGATTCCCATGCCTCAGTTTGGACTTGCACTTCTCGAGTCGGAAGTCTGAGTCATATCACTAGAAATTTGACCCTAACTTTTGCCTGAGCCGCCCTTTCGGGTTTTCGACTCACCGGGTCGCTCTAACTTTTGCCTAGGTCGCCCTTTCGGGTTTTCAACCTAGCGAGCATTATTTTTTACTTCTTTTTCTTTTCCCTTTTTTTCTTTTGTTCCTTACATGCCCCTTTTAAGCACAGTACTTCTTCACCGCATCTGCATTTATAGGCATTGGCAAGTCCTCACCGTCCATGCTAGTTAGAATCAGGGCTCCTCCAGAGAAAGCCCTCTTTACGACATATGGCCCTTCATAGTTAGGAGTCCATTTTCCTAGGCTGTCTTTCTGAATTGGCAAAATATTTTTGTGAACCAAGTCCCCTTCTTGGAACTGTCGAGGTCGTACCTTCTTTTCAAATGCTCGTTTCATACACCTCTGATACAACTGACCATGACAGAGGGTGGTCAGTCTTTTACCATCGATCAGATTTAGTCGGTCATACCGAGCTCGAACCCACTCAGCTTCTTCTAATTTTGCCTCCATTATCACTCGAAGGGAAGGGATCTATACTTCAAAAGGCAAGACTGCTTCCATACCATAAACCAAGGAGAATGGGGTTGCCCCAGTCAAGGTTCGCACCGAGGTTCGGTATCTATACAGTGCGAAAGGAAGCATCTTGCTCCAATCTCTGTAGGTGACTACCATCTTCTGTACTATCTTCTTGATGTTATTGTTGGCCGCCTCCACTGCCCCATTCATCTTAGGCCGATAAGGAGAGGAATTATGATGGTGAACTTTAAAGCTTTCACAGAGTTCCTTCAATATTTTGTTGTTCAAATTTGTACCATTATCAGTAATGATTTGACTTGGTCGGCCATATCGACATATCAGTTCTCGCTTGATGAATTTGACCACAACATTCCTTGTTACATTGGCATATGAAGCTGTTTCTACCCATTTGGTGAAATAATCAATAGTAACCAAGATGAAACGATGACCGTTCGAGGCTTTTGGCTCGATGGCCCAATGACATCCATGCCCCACATTGAGAAGGGCCATGGTGCTGACAAGACATTTAGGGATGACGGGGGTACATGAATATGGTCAGCATATATTTGACATTTGTGACACTTCCGAACATAAGCAAAGCAGTCCGCTTCCATGGTCATCCAGTAATAACCGGCCCTCAATATCTTTCTTGACATGGCATGTCCATTAGCGTGAGTCCCAAAAGATCCTTCATGAACATCCTTCATGATTTCGTTTGCCTCAACAGTATCAACATAACGAAGAAGGACAGAGTCATAGTTTCTTTTGTAAAGCACATCCCCATTTAAGAAGAAACCCATGATAAGTCGTCTTAGGGTCTTCTTATTATTCTCTATAGCACCCTTGGGGTATTCTTGACTCTGTACATATCTTTTGATATCGTGGTACCATGGTTTCCCATCTAACTCCTTTTCCATCATTTGATAGTATGCGGGCTCACAATGCTTCTTTATTTTGATGAAAGGCATATCGTAGTCACTACTTACTTCGAACATTGAGGCAAGGGTAGCCAAGGCATCAACCATCTGATTGTCATCCTGGAGAATATGATGAAAAGAGATTTCGTTAAACTCTTTGATCATTTCCTTGATATGAGCATGATAAGGAATCAACTTGTTGTCCCTAGTCTCTCACTCGCCTTTCAATTGGTGGATGACCAAAGTAGAGTCCCCATAAACTTCCAATGATTTTACTTTTGTATCCAACGCTGCTTGGATCCCTAACAAGCACGCCTCATATTCAGCAATGTTATTGGTACAGTCAAAACACAATCTGGCACAAATAGGGATAAACTTCTTATCAGGTAAAATCAGGATGGCCCCAATTCCATGCCCTAATGCATTAGAAGCTCTGTCAAATCTCAAAGTCCATTTATCTTTCTGACCACCTTCCTCATTGAATAGCGCCAGGATATCTTCATCCGGGAAGTTAAACTGCATTGGCTGATAATCATTGATGGGTTGGTGTGCCAAGTAATCTGCCAGGGCACTTCCTCTTATGGCCTTTTAAGTGATATATATTATGTCGTACTTAGTTAATAGCACTTGCCAACGAGCAATCCTTTCGGTCAAAGCAGGTTTTTCAAAAATGTACTTGACGGGGTCCATCTTAGAAACTAGCCAAGTGGTGTGACTCAACATGTATTGCCTTAGGCGCTTAGCGGCCCATGCTAACGTACAACAAGTTCGCTCTAAAGCGGAGTACCTCATTTCACAATCAGTGAATTTCTTACTTAAATAGTAGATGGCATGTTTCTTCTTTCTAGTTTCATCGTGTTGTCCTAACACACAACCCATGGATTCGTTCAATACAGTCAGATACAATATAAGTGGCCTTCCTGGGGTTGGGGCACCAAAATTGGTGGTTCTTGCAGGTACTGTTTAATCTTTTCAAAAGCTGCTTGACAGTCCTCATCCCATTGCCCCGGTTGATTCTTGCGGAGTAACTTGAAGATTGGTTCACAAGTCGCTGTCAATTGTAAAATAAATCGGGCAATATAATTGAGCCTTCCCAAGAATCCTCGAACTTTTTTTTCTGTACGGGGAGGAGGTATCTCGAGAATCGCCTTAACTTTGTAGGGATCAACCTCTATCCCTCTTTCACTTACTATAAACCCCAGCAGCTTGCCTGACCTCACGCCGAACGTGTACTTCGCAGGGTTTAATCTGAGCTTGAACTTTCTCAACCATTCAAAAAGCTTTCTTAGATCGCTAATGTGCTCCTCATCTGTCCTAGATTTGGCAACGATGTCATCCATGTAGACTTCTATCTCCTTATGTATCATATCATGGAAAAGAGTCACCATTGCTCTCTGATATGTTGCCCCAGCATTCTTCAACCCAAAGGACATCACCTTGTAATAAAATGTGCCCCACAGAGTGATAAACGTGGTCTTCTCCATATCTTCAGGTGCCATTTTAATTTGATTATACCCCGAGAAACCATCCATGAATGAGAAAATGGAATACTGAGCTGTATTATCAACCAAAATATCGATCTGTGGTAGGGGAAATCATCCTTGGGACTAGCCTATTCAAATCTCGGTAATCCACACACATTCGTACCTTTCCATCCTTCTTTAGAACAGGGACAATGCTGGCTACCCACTGAGGGTATTTTGCCACAGCTAGGACCCAGTATCGAACTGCTTCTTAACCTCCTCTTTGATCTTTAGGAGCATTTCTGGCTTCACTCAATGTAGCTTCTGTTTTATTAGAGGGCACTCAGGTTTTAAGGGTAGTTTATGCTTGACAATGCTAGCATCGAGTCCAGGCATATCTTGATAAGACCAGGCAAAGACATCACGAAATTCCATTAACAGCTTGATTAAATCTTCTCTTTGTTCTCTACTTAGGGCAGTGTCGATCTTGACTTCCTTCCTATTCTTATTATTCCCCAAATTGATGACCTCAACTATGTGTAGGTAAGGTTGAATCCCTTCATCCTCTTGCTCTAACAACCTTGTCAGCTCAGGCAGTGGCTCATAATCTTCCCCACCTTCTTCATCGACGTAATCAACTGGGTGATCGAAGTCGTGAAACGGGATTGCGACCTCACTATTCTCAAAAAAGTCATTTTCGAATCTGCAATTTAATGTGTTATGGAAAATGAAAAAAAGGAACAAGCGAGTAAAAAGAAGTATTCAAAACAAGGATAAAGGAAAGAAGAAGAGTTTTTTTTTGGATTTCGATACGTGTTTATTAATGAAAATGATGAAAATGATAAAAATAAGTTTTTTTTGCCCTTATTACATGGAAGAGTCCCAGAGCCTTAGGCAGAGCAGAGGGATGAACAAGTACTTAAAGCATAAACAAATTACTTTGGTGAAACATTCAAAGTCGTTGGGAGCTTGACAGCTTCCCAGTTATGAAGTTCTTGGCCCGACAGACAAGCAATCACAAAATCAGCACTATCACAGAGACTTTCTTCAATGACGGCCACTTAGTCTGGAGGCATTAATCTGGCGCTCTGAAAGCTCTGGTAAAGATCACAGATGGGGACTTTCGCAGTATGAGGTTCTCTGCCGGTAAGACGAGTAACTCTTCTTTCCCTTTTCTCTTCCTCTACATTTTTTTTATCAGCAGCTGTGGGCCAGTATCCCAATCCAAAACCATTTCTATTCTCAAGCAGGCGTATAGGTTCCACTTCACCATTCAAAGCACGTCCTAGCCCTCTTCCAGGTTTATACCCTTCACCCTGCATAATCTTTGCCATCACTAAAGATGCACTCGGCATGTAAGCCTTTACCATTGTGGCTCCTTCTCCCACATAGGTGGTGTTTTCTATCTCCAATGCTTGGAAAGTGGTTTCAAGGGCTTGTTTCGCTGCCTCGATGTAAGGGGTTGTCAGAGGTTTGTTGACCAAAAGGTCCTCCTCACTAGAAACAATTATCAGCTTGTTGTCAAGTATGAACTTTAGTTTTTGGTGCAGGGTAGAGGGTACCACTTCAGCAGAATGGATCCATGGCCTGCCTAATAAACAGCTGTAGGCAGGAGAGATGTCCATGACTTGAAAAAGGACCTAGAACGTGCACGGCCCAACCTGTATTGGCAGCTCAATCTCGCCCATAACCTCCCTCCGAGTTCCATCGAAAGCTCGTACTACTGTGGCACTCGGCTTCATATAAGTCCCATCGAATGGTAACTTGGCCAATGTAGATTTTGGCATGACGTTGAGGGACGACCCATTGTCAATAAGTACTTTTACTAAGATGTAATCTCGGCACTTCACAGAGATATGGAGAGCTTTGTTGTGCCTCATTCCCTCTATCGGTATTTCATCGTCAGTAAAGGTCAGATAGTTGTCTGTAATAATATGCCCTACTATTCCCTGAAACTTATTAATGGGAAAGTCATGACTGACATGGGCCTTGTTTAAGATCTTCATCAACGTCTTTCGATATGGCTCGGAGCTCATCAACAATGATAATAGAGAGATTTTTGCAGGAGTATGGGTCAGTTGGTCAAGCACTTGATATTCGCTCTGGCGAATAAACTTTAAGAATTCATGGGCTTCTTCATCAGTCACAGCCCTTTTGATTTCATCACCAGCTCGTTCTCCACCCATCTTGGCTTTCCCAGTAATCTGATCCTTCTTTGGCTCTAGAGGGGCATATACTCTGCCACTCCGGGTTACACCTCCTACCCCAACAATATTTGTGACGGATGAAGAAGAAGGGTCACTCGTTGCCGAGCTTACAACGATCACATCTGCATTGTACTTCCAAGGGACGGCCCGAGAATTTTTGAACGCAAATGGGGTAGGTGCTTGAATAGTGATGATTGGTTGTACAGAAATAGGAGCTGCTTGAGGGTTCCTGCTGTAAAAATTGTCAAGGGCTTAGGGACTCATGCCCCTATTTGTTCCTTGACCATGTTGACCTCACCTCCGTGGCGTTTACAGACCTACACAATATGGCTGTCCATAAGGCTTTGAAGGACCTCACAGAAGTCTTGGCATTTGGCAGTTTGCTCGCAATCATGTTCCACACTCCAGGTCCTTTCAATTAATCCCCTTTCAAGCAAAAGGGAATGAACTACCCTTAATGGCATTCTTATGTCAGCAACATTCTTAACGCATTCCTCATCATTTTCCAAGGCGTTGACCCCTGAATTTCCATGGTTAGGTAGGGGATTTGTGGCCACATTTGGGCTGTCTTCCTTAAAGTTAATCCAGTCGGCTTTAATCAGATCCCTTACTTTATACTTCAATGCCATACAGTTTTCAGTAGAATGCCCCGGTGCTCCGGTGTGATAATCACACCGGGCATTAAGATCATACCCCTTGGGGTAAGGGGGTTCTACTGGCTTTAAAGGGCAGGGTGCCACTAAACCGCTACGAATGAGGAGAGGCAAAAGTTCAGTGTATGTCATTGGGATGGGATCGAATTACATCAGTGTACGGTCATTGTTAGGTTTCCTTGCATTCTGATTAGGATCGGGTGGCTGAACTGTTTGTTGTGGAGGACGATATGGCATAGGTTGTGGTATAGGTGCTCTGACAATGGGTGGACAAAAATGAGGAGGATAAGAGGTTGGGTTATGGATAGCAGCAGCCACATATGGATTCGGTGCATAAGAATTAAGGGCTTGAAAAATGGTGGGGGTGAATGGTCTTGGTTGGTCCCTTTTCTGATCATAAGAGACAAAGTTGGTCCCCCCGTCTCTTCTCCTACCATCGCCTGGCACTGGTCTTTTCACATTGGATGCCCCAGATGGGCTCCGGATAATCTTCCCTGTTCACACCCCACTTTCTACTCTCTCCCCGATAGTCACAATGTCAGAGAAATTTGAGGAAACACTGCCAATCATTCGGTCATAGAATGGTGATTGAAGCATATCAATGAACATCGCTACTACTTCTTTCTCAAACAGCGGGGGGTCAACCTGTACAGTAGTTTCACGCCACCTTTGAGCATACTGCTTAAATGTCTCATTATCCTTTTTTGTCATGTTATGTAGTTGCACTCTGTCGGGTGCCATGTCTAAATTGTATTTGTACTGTTTCAAGAAAGCGTCTGCCAAGTCCTTCTAACAGCGAATACGGGTTCGTTCCAAGTGGGCATACCAGGTAAGGCCAGCCCCAGCTAGACTATCCTGGAAATAGTGGATTAACAGCTTGTCATCAGATGAATGAGATGCCATTTTCCAGCAGTACATTGTGAGATGATTTCTTAGGCAAGTTATTCCCCGATATTTGTCAAAATCTGGAATCCGGGACTAGGCAGAGTTCGGAGGCATCAATCAATCCAAAACCTTCCACTCCTTCCACAGCCCTTAGTCGCTCCTCCAGGATCTCTATTTTTCCTTTTTGGGAGACATCGACTGTTCTAGAATCGGTGACCGGGTTTACTGTTTGGGTCATGCCTTGTGAATTGGCAGTATAGGGGTTCGTGTACCCATATGGATAGTCGTAAAGCTGGTGGAAAGGTGTAGATGTATGAAGCTAGTTTGTCAGACCAGTGTTTAGTGGAGGACCCTGGGGTTGGTTTGTAAGTTATGCAGTATAGACTGGTTGGGCCATCTCGGTGACTTGGGCTGGGGTGGCCTGAGCTTGAGCGGCTTATGCTTGGGCTATTTGTGGCTCATGGAGTGGTGGTATACTAGGTTGAGTGGGGTGTAAGGTTTGGGGATTTGCTACTTGGTGGTCGTGGGTGTCTTGTGGGTTGGTAAGCAGTGGGGGAAAGTATCCCGGTGGTAAACCATAACGCGGAAAAGGTACCGGGTTACTGTCTGGGCTAAAAAATGTATGTTGTTGCGCATAGGGCATGTCGTAGTGTGGTTGGGGATCAATAGCAAGGTTAGGCCTTCCGACATTGATAGTGAGAGGAGGAGCCATTGGATTGGGAAATTGAGTCCTTGTCGGACTAAAACCTGCGGGATGTAACGTGGTGGTAGGCTGTTGTTGGGTATCCTCAATACCTACAGAGGAGCCCCCTTTTGTGATTCTCTTTTCCAGAAGCTTGGTCAACTCGGCTACCTGTTCCTTTAAATGGTTAAATTCATTTCTGAAATCCTCGTCCCTGATTTCTGCTTTGGCCATGAGTCTTGTTTGGAGTCGGGTCAGGTAAGGATGCTTACCCGTAATGTCTAATGGAAGTCAAAACAGGAAATTGTTGAAAAGAAAGCATTAAATAAAAGCAGTAAAAGAAAAAACAAATAGTATGGTGTGTGAAGCGATCGCGGAACTCAGCCAGTATCCTCTGACCGTTGTTCAAAAGTACTAAGTATGTGATAAGTGGAAATTAACATGAGATAGTTGTGGAGACAAAAGAATCCTTCTTTCTGAATTCCACCAAAATACATTACTGCTGCCAGTCTATTTTTTTTATGTAGAAAAAGTAAATCAGCTATTCCTAGCTCGGGCAATCATGGCCCTTATTTTACAAATCCTTTCTCTACAGTAATCAAGGAAGGTTACAATTTCTTCTGGGGTGATAAAGGGATTAACCATTCCCTCAGCTTGCTTAAGTAGGAGCGGAAAGTCTTCCAGAGTCCCATTAGCCAAATGTGCCAAGTGGGCGAAGCGGTTCATCCATGAATGAATGACTTCGTCTTGTTGTGTCATTTCAGCTTCCAAGACACGGATAGCCTCACGATAGTCTTGCTCGATATCCATCGTGCATCGCTGCTCGCCATTTATCTCATGCTGGCAAGCTTCTACCACTTTATTAAGCTGGTGCTTTAATTGGCTAACTTGCGATTGTAGGAGCTCTCTTTGCACCAGGGCATTTTGCTCGTGCTCTTTGGCTTTTGCCAACATGTCCCTCAAGAGTTGCTTGTCAGCCAACATGGCGTCCCTTTGCTTGCTCTTCATTCTCAGTTGAGTATTAGCTGTTCTGAGGCATTGACTTTGCTTCCTCAAGTAATCCCTTTCGATTTTCCGCTTTTTTCCAATCTCCTTGATGGTTTGATTGCTTTCTAAGTTCTCCCTTTTCTGAAGGGCGTAATCTTATTGAGACATTAGCAAGTCTTTCTCTAGCTTCTTATTTTTGGTAATTAGCTCTTTTATCTTGGCTCTCATTGCCTCTTCTTCAAAGGTAGGTGGGGGAACATGTGTGCTTGTTGGGAGATAGGAGGGGCTTCTAAAAGGCAGCTTGACAATGGAAACCCTATTTAGGATCCATTGGTAGTATTCCTCCTTCACGGCGTGGCTTCGAGCTCCTAGTTCTCTCCCTTGTCTATGGACTTTCTTCCATGCATTTGCTATATCTTGAATGACAGAGGTACAATCTCCTTCCGAGTAGTAAACGATAAAAAGAGTAAGTGATTCTTCATCGGGTGGCCCAAGCAATGGGTAGGCTAGTTGACGTTTGGCTATGACAGGGTTGTAATTAATGCATCCCTGAGTACCCATGAGAGAAACGTTTGGGTGGCTCCCATAATGGTGAAGAATGGAAACAATCTTCAACCACTACGGATACCACCTTATTTTTTCAGTCGTGAGCCCTATCAGGTGATTGGCCCATTCACGCCCATTCTTTGTTACTAACTCGCATAACTTCAGGTCAGAAATAAGACATTCAACTTTGCCGACTTGGTGGAAGACATGCAACGTAAGCCACACATATAGAGCAGGTAGACAGCAAATGATTCTCTTTCCACCTTGTGTATAACAAAAGTCCATGGTGCAATATATATTTGCCAAGATAGCAGTGACAGGGTTTTTAGATTTGAACTTGCAGGCAAGGAAAACACCAATAGCATCATAGTCCACATAATTGTCAATATTAGGGAACAAGATAACACCATAAATTGTGAGAGCCAAGGTATCCATGAAGCTTTCCCAATCTCCTTTCTCAGCCAGCAAGTGCATATGCTTCTCAAAGTATTCCCGATCAAACCCCAGGGTCTGATTTCTATTTAGTTGCGTACTCCTTAACACTTCAGGGTGAATCCTTAGGACATTAGCGATGGTAACAATATTCGCTTGACGTCCAAGGTGGTGGTAAGGCATTTGTCCTTCTAGTGGCATCCCCAGAATCTGTTCGAACTCCTCAACAGATGGAGCCAATTGAAAGTCTCGGAAGGTGAAACAACGGAGAGATGGGTCAAGAACTGAATCAAAGCAGTAATTGCCTTGACTTGTACCTCTACTTCTAGCAGCTTTAAAATCCTCCCATATTTCCTTGAGAAGGTCATTTTTTGATTCATATCCAATTTCTTCCCTAATGCTTGCAAACTGGTTGTATCGACTTTCCTAGCCTTAACATGTAGTAATTTTTCAACTCGGGTATATTCGTACCATAACTATCTGATCTCATGTTAATTTTCATATTTTCACTCAGAGGTACTGGCTAAGCTCTTGATAGCTTCCTGCAAGGACATAAAAGAGAAAATTAGTCATTGGGAACTGACATGCTTTGCAAATCAATACTCCCCTAGTAACTTCCTTGAAAACATTTTTGTATTTAGGGAGGTTACGATTTGACAAAACTTACAATAAATCAAGGGCCATGTGAGCTACAGACTTTCTAATCATCGTCAACAAAAAAAATGATTTCTTTCTTTTGATTTTTTTTGATATACATTTTGTTCTTTTTTTTGATGATTCAAAAAATCTATAACTCAAAGCCCACAGACTTAAGTAAATATGCATAAAAGGAAAGGACTACTTGCCCGTTGAAGGATCACTAGTTAAAAGTATGTTATTTTTAGAAAAAAAAAGTAATCCACTAAACAGGAAGGTGGTCCCCTAATTTGGATTAAAAACGAGAGTGAGAATGAGAAAAAGTAGAAGTAAAGTTTGCCCCTTCGTGCCTTAAGGCAGGTTTTTCTGAAGGTCTCCTAATGGTTCTAAGGTTTGTCTAACAGTGATATCTCACATTAGGTGGCTTGTTCTAAAAATTCTAAAGGTCACTAGAGCCAAGATCCTACTCATGATGTTGACCACAACAGTAGGAAGTCTACTAGGTGTGAGCACCATGAATAAGTCGAACTCTAGCTGAGATTCTTACGGTAACCAGACAGGAAGTACATCCCAAGTGGCTCCACTATCAACCTCCCCTAGTCTTAAGTTCCATTTGGGCCCAGGTATAGGGTCCCACTCAAAAGTGTGTGCAAATTATGAGTGTAGTGTGTGAAAGAGGCATTCAATACCTGTACCTTACTCATCCTGCACATAGAACAAACACAGAGCAACAAATAAAGTCGTCTATGTAACACCTTCTTATTTGCAACTAATAATTCCAAAAATATGAGAAAATTTTTCACAAAAACAGTCACGTAACATTTGATATAGAAGGGAGCAGGCAAGGGGGAAACGAAGAGCATTCACACGCATATAGCAACCTACAGAGAAGCTAAAACTGGGGCCGGCTCAATGGGTTTATCGTAACACACCAGCACCAGGGCGGATTACACAACACCGTTTGTTCGCTTAGACGGGGTCTGACATCGTCCAGGCGGAGTATGGTAATGCAGCAGCGGATAGAGGAGATTTCACAAGGGAAGCTTTTCCTCGAGTAACCCTGACAATTCAATAGAAGGAGACAGATAAGGGGAATATGTTAATACATTCACACGCGTAGCCCTTGGTGGAAGGGCGGAGTTCGAATCATCCTACTTGGCTAGGCGGGGTATGTTTGTCCTGGGCGGACTCCATGGCGAAGGTGACCCGCTCAACCTTTGTCTCACACATCCTAAACGACGTGTGACAATGCAACATCAGACGCGAAACTCTTCAAGTAAACCTTACATTAGCGTCTATTCGTTCCTACGGGCTGACCCTTTCTCAGAGAACGCCGGACGTTCAGCTTCAGAGGACAGGTGAGGGAAGAAGAAGGGAGATATACATATGCAGAAGTAGTTTGTGAAGGGAAGAGGAAGTGATTACACCGCCGTCCAGTTCGGCAAGGCACAACAACACCTGGACGGACTATAACACAACATTCACTTACTCAGGCGATGTCCAACACCGCCCTGCACGGCAGAATAATACGACAAGGAAGGAGGGAAGTACATAGGGCACATATGCGGTAGTAGATTGTGGAAGAAGGAGAAGTCTGAACCTATTCCGCCCAACTCAACTAATTATGACAACGCCTGGGCGGACTCAACCACCACGCCCAAATCAGGGGTCAACACCGGGGTCTGGATTGCGTTAGCATCACAACGGATAGGAAAGGTAATTGAACGGTGTTCCATTCTAACAACTACATCGCTCCAGCGCGAGTCCTCTCGCTTGGACGAAATGTCCCCATACTTCGGGCGGGGTACGACTCCGCCCAACGTATCCGACATAAGTTTTCCTAAGACAATTCTCAATTCACTCTGACTTGGCTATAGCCTGCTCAATCATACTGTCCCTGCGTATCCATTAAAGCACAATCATGAAACAAGGCAGCGTATAACATCACACACACAAAACCATACATCCATATATACATAAGAGTGTATGTCAATATTTACAACACAAAATCGGATTTCTCCTTGTCCATAAAGTTCTATTCATCCCAAAACATTAACATCCGATATGAGCCAGTCAGGGCTTAATCTAACAACGCCTTAATTAAGCCTTCCAAATGCATCAGCACTCCACCCAGCATTCCAGCTCTGCTTCTGATCCTCCTCTCGAGAGACATTCACTGAAAATGGCCACTGCAGGGGTGAGCTTTTACATGTAAAATGATACTCACAGACTCGGTATCAGCGTCAGTACACGCTCCTGCTATCATTCAACCTTTCTCAAGTAACCAAGTTCTTACAGTTCAAACGACATTCATGACACACATAATACACAGAGTTTATCCCACATCCATATATATATTCATGCATTCAAAATCATACACATGTACATACATAAATTTATACACCACCACAATCGGCCTTATTTCTATATGCATGCCTGCGGATCCGACTCGGGTAAAGACTCTCAGTTACGGTCCCCTTTTCTTCTGGCCCCTCGTCCCTCAGCTCTTACAAGGTGGCACCGGCCTCCCCACGGCGTCTCGAGACTCTCTTCTCTAGCTCCAACGGCTACCACGAGCACTATTGGGATCTAGCCAGGGTTGGTAACTGGAAGTCATTTCCCTTGGGGTTCTTGACCTTCTATGGGTCACCCCACTCTCACTCATGCAACTAACACATTCATTATTACACATCATCGCGCCACGAACACCTTCGCCGTAGTCATTAAGCAAGAACGGATTTCCCACATTACTCGTAATCATTCAGTCAATCACACCAGCGCATGTTACAATCGGTCATCAGACTAACAACATTGAGCAATCCAATTAAGAGCATGCACATACATATTTTTCATAGTGACAAGAAAATAGATCCATGCATATCATCCATCATTATCATCCACTAACAGGCTACACCATCGCCACAAGAATCACTATCAGAATCTTAAATCATGCATCAGTTTTAATAATTATGAATACATGCACACACACACACACCCACACTCAGCAGTATGTTCATCCGGTACCGTTCTTAGACCATGCATTCGACATGCAAGCGCCCCCTACCTTTAGAAGAACCTCAAAAACCTTTTCTGTTCTTGTCGTTGGGTCCGATGTCCTTCTCCTGGTTCGTCCGGTCTTCCTTGGCTTTGTCGTATCCTGCGCCTGATTCTGGGATGGAGTGTGGTCCGTTCTCCAGTACTGCAACCAAGATCTCCAGGAGCGAAGAGTAAGATAGAAGAAGAAGAAAGATGGAGACGAAGAGAGGAAAGTAGAGGATGAAGTGACGGAGGAGGGAGTCTGAAGAAATAGTAAGTGTGTTCATCACCAAAGGCTCACGTTTTATATATATGTACATGCGCACAAATAAGAGAAGAGTGGGATGGGAGAGTGTGTGCCCAGCAGCCACGTGCACTCCACCCCATCCCCTGACCACCACCATTTTTATATTTTAATGGCTTAAATCTACTTAGTTAAATGTAATTAACAATTATTTTCTAGTTGTAATCAAGTCTTAATGGTTTATTCTTCATTCGGCATTTAATTTCAAAACTGGGATGTTACAGTTCTCCCCCACTTGAAAAGAATTTCGTCCCCGAAATTCAGTCGGTACTTACCTAGGTAAACAACTCGGGGTACTGCTGTCGCATGGTGTCTTCGTGTTCCCACGTGCAGGAGGTGGTCTTGCCTTGCTGCCACTCCACTTTAACCAGCCTTACGTTCTTGTTTCTTAAGCGTTTTACCGATCGGTCCACGATTCTAATCGGTGTAGTCACAGTGGTTAGGTCTTCCTTGATCTCTACCTCATCGTCAGGCATCGTGTGGCTAGGGTCATGCAAATACTTCCTTAGTTGAGACGCGTGAAATACGTTGTGCAATCGGGACAAGTGGGTTGGTAATGCGAGGCGGTATGCTACGGGGCCGATCCGTTCTAACACCTCGTAAGGTCCAATGTATCGAGGGCTTAACTTCCCACTTTTTAAGGCTCGTCCAACTCTTTTACTCGGAGAGGTTCTCAGAAACACTCGATCTCCGACTGAAAATTCCAATGGCTTGATGCGCTTGTCATGGTAGCTCTTCTACCTGTCTTGTGATGCTTTCATCTTCTCCCTTATCACTCGAATCTGTTCTGTGGTTTGCTTCACGATGTCTGGTCCCAATAGTAGACTTTCACCTGCTTCCGACCAGCAGAGTGGGGTTCGGCATCTACGCCCATATAATGCCTCGTAAGGTGCCATGCCAATGCTGTGATGATGGCCGTTGTTGTACGTAAACTTGATCAAGGGAAGGTACTGCTCCCAGTCCCCACTGTACTCTAACACACACGCTCTCAATAAGTCTTCTAGACTCTGAATTGTTCACTCGGATTGTCCATCCGATTGGGGGTGGTAGGCAGAACTAAGCCAAAGCTTCGTCCCCAATTCTTGATGCATGCTGGTCCAAAATCTGGACGTAAACCTAGGGTCCATATCTGATACGATGGAAGTAGGTATGCCATGCAGTCGGATAACTTCTTGAATGTAGATCCGAGCCAACTTATGCAATGGGTACCTCATATTTACAGGTAAGAAGTGTGCACTCTTCGTCAATCGGTCAACAATGACCCAAATTGCATCATGGCCCGCTCGGTTTTTGGGTAATCCCATGATAAAATCCATCGCAATTGAGTCCCATTTCCACACGGGGATCTCTAGAGGCTGCATTGCACCGTACGGTTTTTGGTGCTCTACCTTCGATTTCTGACAGGTGATACACCGGGCCACGTACTCCGTCACATCCCTCTTTAGTCCGGGCCACCAGAACTGTCTTCTCAAGTCGTGGTACATTTTCGTGGTTCCTGGGTGAATGCTGAGTAGGCTTTTGTGGGCTTCGTCAAGCACCATTCTTCTCAATCTTCCTCCACTTGGTATGTATATTCTGTCTCTCAGCCGGAAGATCCCATCTGACCCCTCGGCCAAGGATAAGTCCTTTCCTTTGGCTTGAATTTCCTTCATTTCAGCTAGGTAAGAGTCCGCCTGTTACTGCTCGTACACGGATTTTAAGAATTCATTGGCAATCCTCAACGTACCGATTGTCATCTTCTGAGAGGAAGGGGTGTCAACATGCAAGTTCATGTCTCGGAACCGCTCCAACAACTCAACTTCTTTTGCCATCATGGCTGCTATATGGAGGGATTTCCGACTCAATGCGTCGGCCACGACGTTTGCCTTACCTGGGTGGTATTTTAACTCAAAATCGTAGTCCTTCAAAAACTCAATCCATCTTCTCTGCCTCATGTTCAGCTCCTTTTGGTCGAATAGGTATTTGAGGCTCTTATGGTCGCTGTACACTTCAAATTTGGACCCGTACAAGTAATGTCTCCAGATTTTCAATGCAAAAACTACTGTTGCCAGCTCCAAGTCATGGGTCGGATAATGCTGCTCGTGGGGTCTCAATTGTCGAGAGGCATATGCTATCACTCGATCTTTCTGCATGAGTACACACCCTAATCCGAGTCCGGACGCGTCACAATAGACTACGAAGCTTTCTCGTAACTCAGGTAATGCCAACACCGGAGCAGTCGTCAACTTATTCTTCAGCTCTTGGAAACCGTTCTCACACTCCGGACTCCACACGAAGGGAACATTTTTCCGAGTCAATTTAGTCAGGGGTAATGCCAATTTAGAAAAGCCTTCGATGAACCTCCTATAATAACCTGCCAAGCCCATAAAACTTCTTATTTCCGAGACCGATCTGGGCCTCTCCCATGCTATTACAGCAGCTACCTTCGCAGGATCCACCGAGACGCCTCGCTCGGAGATCACATGCCCGAGGAAGTGGATCTCATCCATCCAGAATTCGCACTTCGAGAGCTTTGCAAACAATTGTTTCTCCTTCAACACTTGGAGTACCGTTCTGAGATGTCCTTCATGCTCCTCAGATGTCTTAGAATAAACTAGAATATCATCGATGAAGACAACAACAAACCGATCTAAGAAGGAGTGGAATATGCTGTTCATGTAATTCATGAAAACAGCAGGGGCGTTTGTCACACCGAACGGCATCACTACATACTCGTAGTGACCATATCGAGTCCTAAAGGCAGTTTTAGGAATGTCCGAGTCTTTCACTCGGATTTGGTGATATCCCGATCGTAAGTCGATCTTTGAGAAGACTGAGGCTCCACGCAGTTGGTCAATTAAATCATCAATTCTAGGCAGTGGGTATCGATTCTTGATTGTGAGCTTGTTAAGCTGTCGATAATCTATACAAAGTCTCATGCTGCCATCCTTCTTCTTAACAAGTAGCACAGGTGCGCCCCATGGTGACACGCTTGGTCTAATGAACTGCTTCTCGAGTAACTCATCTACCTGTTTCTTCAACCTTGCCAATTCAGTTGAGGACATTCTGTAGGGTGCACTGGAGACCAGTTCGGCTCCAGGGATCAAGTCTATAGAGAATTCAACTTCTCTATTGGGAGGCACACTCGGAACGTCTTCTGGGAACACTTCTGGGAATTCGCAGACAACCGAGATTTCGTTCACTAGGGTCTCACTTTCATCTTTGGTTAGACAAAGCATCATAAATAGTTGGGTTATACCTAGTGCCGTATCATCTTTAGTGGGTTGTTTTGGGAAAACTATCTCTCGGTTTCTACAATCTACTAATACCTTATTGGCTGAAAGCCAATCTATCCCAAGCACGATATCAAGACCCTTTAAAGGCATGCAAATCAGATCGAAGGTGAAACTCCGATCATACAACTCAAATGCTACATTTTTACATATTGACGATGTGAACACATTAGCGTCAGTAGGCTGGCCACTTCCAAAGTCCGATCCATAGACACAGTTGGTAACTTCAACCGTTCCACGCACTCATCAGCTATAAAAGAATGGGTAGCTCCCGAATCGAAAACAACATTAAGCGTATTCATTCCAAGTGAGCACTTACATTGTACTAGGTCGTTTGCTGGTGCAACATCTTCTGCATTGATGGTGTAGATTCTTCCTGCTGCTGGCGGACCGGTATTCCTCTCTCGGCTGTTCGGAGCACGCATCATATTTCCTCTGGTTCCGTTGCCTCTGCCACCAGGTCGTTGGTTATCATTCACTCGGGTTCTATCTTGAGATCCTCCTTGATGCACATTGGCGTTTGTTTGGCGGAGTTGGGGGCAGTCAGGACGAATGTGTCCCTTCTCTCCGCAGTGGTAGCATTTAACATTTGTATCATTGCAATCCTTAGCAAAGTGGTCACCGCCGCATTTAAAGCATCTGCCATATCTTGGTCGTCCACTCATTTGTCTCCCTCGGTCATTATGGTTCTGATATCTGGTGAAGGGTTCATTCCTCCTCAAGTTCCCTGGCCTCTTGAAACGTGATTGCTGAGGCCTCAGGTGCTGGTTGGCTCTGCTGCACTGGCCCGAATGGGCCCTGTCATCCTCTTCGAATATTCTACATTTGTTCACTAATGCAAGGAAACTCTGGATTTCATGGTATCTGCAAGCCCTCTTGATATCCGATCTCAATCCGTTCTCAAACTTAAGACACTTGGAGTTCTCCGTTCCTGGCTGCTGGAAGGGCGGATAGAATAGGCACAATTCCTCAAATCTGGTCGCGTATTCTTCCACAGTCATGGAGCCTTGTTTTAACTCCATAAACTCCAGCTCTTTCTGGCTCCTCACTGTGTCGGGAAAGTATTTCTCTAAGAAGCAGGCCTTGAAATCGTTCCACGTCAGTTGATTATCATCTTCGGGGAATCGGCTTCTGGCTATTTTCCACCAATTCTCCGCTTCATCTCGCAGCATATACACTACACATTCCACCTTCTGGGCTTCGGTACAGCGAAGACCCCTAAAAATTCTCTCTAATTCCTGAGTCCACTTGAACGCCGCCTCAGGGTTCCGTCCTCCTAAGAATTCACTCGGCTTCCTCTTCAGGAAGCGGTCCAGTACATGGCCATCCTCTGGTCGAGTCTGGCCCTGCCTTTCAAATACATCCGCAAAGCGTTGGAATGCTGTGGCTATAGCCTTCATACTTTGACGATGCGCCATTCCTTATCCTGAAATTGACATTTAAGGATAAGTATACGGAGCCACTTACTACCGATCTAGTTATTAGTCCAACAATTAATAGCTTAGCACATTATATCATTCGCCTAAGTCATACACATAATCGGACCAGGGGAAAACAACCTCTTGTCCTTAAGTTAACATCAATCAAGTCAACTAGCATCAGAACAATTTCAACCATTCAATCAAAAAGACACACACACCACCGCTTACAACGGAGTCGCCATCTGTCGCGACCGGGATCGTGGCGGGAAGGCCGACCCTCAAAATATTAAAACGTGTTTTGAAGTCCTTTCGAAAAGAAAATAGGGAGTCGCCACCAATATTTTTTTTGGATAAAATACCAGGAAAACCTTTCGTTAAAGCACTGGTTATGAAAGTAAAATTCTAAGTTCGGGAGTCAAATTACAGGTGAGGAAGGTATTAGCACCTCACAACTGTCCGTTATAAAACGGTTACCTCAAGATGATAGCGCGCATTATAATTAGCCCAAAAATTATTTTAACTTCTTCAGAAAAGAAACATGCGAAATGACAAAGCATACAAAAATAAACAAAAATATACACGGAATTTTTTTAAACAAGAGATTAATGATAAGTCTTGAAAAGACTTAATTATTTCACCTTTTATTTAACATAATTCATTAATTATTGTTTAGTTTGGCGTCATTATTTAATAAATAGTTAACAATTCGTATTTTATTTATTTATTTTAAAAGTGCTTTATTTATGTAAGAAAATGATTAAAAAACAGTAATTGGTTAAGAGTTTATGATTATTTATAATTTCACTAAGCAGCCAGCGTACAAATGCTAGGCAGTTATGTGTTTATTGGTGCAGGAAAAGGGCGCGCTCAAGCTAAGTAGGAAAATTTGAGTGAAATTCCAAAAAGCCGAGTGAGATTTCACAAATCCGAGTGAAACTCCAAAAGTTCGACTGGGAAATGCTTCAAGACCGACCGCAACAGGGAACCGAATACCGTATGAAGAACCTGAACGAAACTTAAGAATGTTGATTGAATAATCCATAACGCTCAAGCGAGCAAGCTCACGCTCAAGCGTGACTCCAAAATATCACTCTCGCCCAAGCTTCACCATCACGCTTAAGCAAGAAAGCGATACTGCAGTGCATATTTCGAGCTCACTCAAGCGAGAGCTTTTCACGCTCAAGCGAGAGTCCTTCACGCTCAAGCGTGAAGGCAAGTTATTTAAACACCGACTGTTCCCTCCAAAAATACATTCGGCACCAGTGCTGTTCCTACTGCCTTCTCTCCTATCTTTTGTACCTTAGTAATTTAAGTGCTGAGCTGTAATTAGTTAGTTATTCTGTAATTATGTAATTAGTTAGTTAGTTTAATTATTAACTCAGCTTTCTTAATGATTAGTTAAGTTAGTTAGTTAGTTAGATGCCTATATATAATTGTACATACTCTGTAACACAATAGAGAACAGAGTACATAGAACACGATTCATTTGTTATTTCCAACCTTTCACTGCTTCCTTTCTCTCTCTAAACTCTCTCATCCATGTCTTTCCAACTTCCTTCGATAGAACCAATGTCGATGGATTTCTAAATCCCTAAGGTTGGGATTGCGAAGGTTTGCGATGGAATCTTGAAGGTGTATTGAGGAAGTTGACTTCTAGATCCTGAGGAGAACGAGCTAAGGAGTGGATCTGCTTTGCTAGATTGACAAATCCAGATCTGATGAAGAACTTAACCAGTGAGGAATCATGGTTGAAGCTTAGGTAACTTCCAGCTTTCTAACTAATTCAGGCCTAGCAATTAGGTGAATAGTTAGAGTTCAACCTCTAATTTCGCATTAGATTCGTATGTTAATTGAGCACTTAAGGGATTAAGGTTTGATGCATAGGAATTAGGGTTTTTCACCTAAGGAATTAGGGAATAACCACTTGCGGATTGTCCTCTTGATGTTTGAAGCTTGATTGAATCTCACTTGCATATTCTTGATGAAGTTGTAAACTGAAGCAATCCTAACCTATCTTCTATCAATCGTATTTCATCCTTAACACTGTCTCTGAAAAATATAAAAACTTAAAAAGTGTAAAATCAACAAAAACCGAATGAATCTTTTGATCATTGTGTTGGTTCAGCTTGTATCTGTCCAAGATTGAGGTACTTACCACAATCCCTGTGGGACGATCAAATATAATACAATTTTAACGACTGGTGCGCTTGCCAAAGAATAAATCCTTTGAGAATTATGACGTCAATATTTTTACAGTCGTGATTCCGTCAAATTAGTACATTAAAATTAATTAATGTAGTACTAGGGTGTCAACCTAGGTCGTTCTCTCAAGGATCAACACAAAAATTTAGGAAAAATCAAGTTTAAAATTAATTTTTACAAACAGAATTTTAACAAACATACAAATACAATTGGGGGGGTTTGATTGATTTTGTTGTCATAATTAAAATTAAAACAAAGTAACACTACTACAAAAAAGGCTATTGTCAGCGGTTCCGTTACTGCTATTGTCAGCGGAAGAAGCGCTAACAATAAGGGCGCTGATAATAGCACTAAAAACAACGTTAGCGTTTAAACCGCTAACATTATTTATGTATTGTCAGCGGTTATAGTGCGGAACCGCTGACAATAGTCAAGCAATGTCAGCGGTTATACTTCAGAACCGCTGACAATAGTCAAACAATGTCAGCGGTTGTACTTCAGAACCGCTGACAATAGTCAAGCAATGTCAGCGGTTGTAGTGCGGAACCGCTGACAATAGTTTGGTTTTTTTTAAAAAAAAAATTAGTTTGTTTAGTTTACTAACCCCTACCCCTGTATTAAATATTTTAATAAATAGATTCAGAACTATTGATATAGCAATATGAATACCTAAAGAAAAGTAAAACACCAACTAACAATTTTTTAAATTGGTTTAGTTTTATATACCTATATTACACACTACAATACTAATTCATATTAATTCCTGCATATAATAATTACCAATGAACATTATAGCACTAAGTGATACCAAAAACATAATTCATGAACTAATGGTTACAGTATCATATACCTATATTAAAGACAAAAATATACTAATTTCCATAATTATTTTCCAAAAATGAAATATAACAATATTATCAGCGCAACATGAATACATCCACTAATAAATTTGATCAAGCCAAAGTATACATATATGTCATTATAGTATATTCTAGTCTAAATAGTTTTAATTCTTGCACATGATAATTAATCAATGAACATTATTTTAGTAAGACATACATTGTATCGTAATGAATTTTCAACCATCATTAATTAACAATACTAATGAGTAACGCATAGAGTTAGCATTATACTACACCAAAATATAGCACTTTAAGTATGAGTTCTATATATCTACTGTTGGCATGATTCATGTGACATGTGCTATACAAAAAATAAGTGAGTAATATCAATTGTTTGCATGATTCATATAATATATGCAGTCCGAAAAATATATAAGTACTATTTACTTCTGACAAGATTGATATAACATGTGCAGCCCAAAAAACATGGTGGTACTATCTACTGCTGGCATTGTTCATGTAGAGACTTTGACTGCAAAGGATGAATTACTTGGTTTCCTATTTAACAAAAACATAAGTAAATGAATACATATATGGTAAAAGTAGGAAATATGAACAAAGGAACTAAGAAATTATTAAATTTAAAAGTTGACCTAATTCAAAAATGTGTTGAAAACATATGAAGACCAATCATCCTTTACTTCATCCAACTGTTCAGTGTTATAGGTGGTAACACTGATACTCATCAAAATACTACAAGTGTAAACATTTAAAAAATTATGGAGATTAACATACACATACACATTAAGAAAATGAAATTATAATGAGTGTATAATACTAGGCAAGGTTAGAGGCATACTGTCCTTGGAATCTTCATTTGTCTCATTTGCATAATCTCTTTCATGAACCTCATTACATAATATCCACAGTCTATATTATTCTTTTGACGAGGGCACTACACATAGAAAATGTAATTAAATATTAAAAGCACTTGTTGGATTGATAAATCATAAAAGGTAAAAGATGAAAATATATACCTCTACCTTGCACCATTTCATTTGGGTCTTGAATTTGGGTATCTTGATTTCTCAAAAAGCACGATAAATACATATACCTCTAACAAAATTTATTGAAACAAGAAACATATGTTAATAAATTCTATTATTGGATACACTCAGGAAAATTTTTACTAGATAAATAATATACTCACATATTAAACAAGTCTCTCATTTCTGGGTAGTCATTGAAATGAGAACAAAGACTATCCAAATAATACACAATTTCATCCAACACGTTAATGGCAATCAATACCCAATTACCCTTACATCTCAATGCCCATAAAGATTCAAATTTTATTATTTACATTTAACCTTTAATTCTATATTTTCCATTTGCCACTAGCATATTTCCCTAACAGTGTCCAACATATATGTAAATTTTTAATTCAAAGTATAACACATTCACTCATCAATGTCTTACAAATTAGCATATTAATATATTCTATGCGAAATAACACATATGAAAAATGTTACTTTGATGAAAAATGTTACTTGTAAATTAGCATATTAATATATTTTATTTGCATAGCTGTCAATTTCTTGCAAATTAGTTAATATATTTCATGCCAAATAACATATATGAAAAACATGTTTTATTTTAGTTTTAATGCTCAAAATAATGTTACTTGTTATTACTTATTAATATAATACAAAAAAACTACTTGTTATTACAATGGGAATTTCTTATTCATAAAATTGTAAATTAGTGTAGAAATCACAGACCAATAAACATGATTTTGTACATAATGAGCATTTTTTGGGTATCTCACAAACACTTTAGCTATTAAAAAAAATTCAGATCTAACACATTATAATATAAACAACTTACCTTGAAGAAAAGAGAGGAAGATGTAGATGCATTACCAGCCAAAATAAAGCCTGCTATAGACCTCAAATAGCACACTTGGACATTGAGTAAAACGCACAAAGGGGAATGGAAGCTGCTGCAAACAGAGAGGAAAAAAAGCCTGCTATGGACCACTAACAACACACTTGGAAACTATTGAAAACAGAGAACAAAACACACCAAGGAGAATGGAAACTATTGAAAACAGAGGGAAAAAACAACACCTTTTGTCTTCTGCTGGAAAATGAAATGTTAGAAAGCAATAACAAAAGAGAAAGCTAAAAAATATTAAAACATCAAGACATAAAATATATTAATATTTTATCATCACCTTTAGTGTATACCATCTGCGTGCATCACATGAAACAATATAATATTTTATTAATCAAACAAAAAGCTGACGCACCAGGGAGGGAGGGCTGTACGCGTGGAATTTTTTTAATATTAACATAGACTATTGTCAGCGGTTGTTACCTTGAATCGCTGATAATACTATTGTCAGCGTTTCCTTTAAGAACCGCTCACTTTAGTGTGTTTTTTCCAACAATGTCAGCGGTTCCGCCCAACCGCTGACAATAGTACCGCTTCCTTTTGTGATTTCTATTGTAGTGTAAATATAGGATTTAAAAGAATCATTTCTCACACCAAATTGTTGAGAGTTAGATGCCATCTTCTCAATCAGATTTCTTGCTTCAGCAGCAGTCATATCTCCTAAAGCTCCTCCACTTGCAGCATCAATCATGTTGCGATCAACGTGGTGCAGACCTTCATAGAAGTACTGAAGAAGAAGTTGTTCAAAAATTTGGTGGTGAGGGCAACTTGCACAGAGTTTTTTAAATCTCTCCCAATACTCATACAGACTTTCTCCAGAGAGTTGCCTAATGCCAGATATGTCTTTACGGTTTGCAGTTGTTCTAGAGGCAGGAAAGAATTTTTCCAAGAACATTTTCTTTAAGTCATTCCAACTTGTGATTGATCTTGGAGCAAGGTAGTACAACCAATCCTTAGCAACACCCTCTAAAGAATGAGGAAACGCTTTAAGATAGACATGGTCTTCTTGAACGTTTTGGGGTTTCATTGTGGAGCACACAATGTGGAATTCTTTGAGGTGTTTGTGCGGATCTTCACCCGCAAGACCATGAAACTTAGGCGACAAGTGTATAAGTCCGGTCTTAAGAATAAAAAGGACATCCTCATCAGGATATTGAATACACAAACTTTCGTATGTGAATTCAGGTGCAACTAGTTCTCTAAGAGTTCTTTCACGAGGTTCAGCCATATCAGAAAAACTAGCAGTAGTACTTTCAGCAGATTCAGAAAAGATACTATCACTATCAATATTAACAAAGTTATTATTAAATCTAGCTTCTCTAATTAACCTATGAAAAGTTCTTTCAATTTCAGGATCAAATGAATATAAATGCTCAAAAGTTCTTCTAGTCATACATAGCATACAACAAGATATTTGATCATCATGAGCAATAAATCATCAGAGTCCTAAATAATGCAAAAGAAATAAAATAAAATAAACCAACTAAAATTTTTTATTTTTTTATTTTTTATTTTTTATTTTTTATTTTTTTTATACAAAAAAAAATTACTCTAAAACAAGAATTTTTCCTAAAGATCGTTGATCCCGGCTGCAGCGCCAAAATTTGACGTGAATATTTTTACAGTCGTGATTTCATCAAATTAGTACATTAAAATTAATTAATGTAGTACTAGGGTGTCAACCTAGGTCGTTCTCTCAAGGATCAACACAAAAATTTAGGAAAAATCAAGTTTAAAATTAATTTTTACAAACAGAATTTTAACAAACATACAAATACAATTGGGGGGGGTTTGATTGATTTTGTTGTCACAATTAAAATTAAAACAAAGTAAATATAGGATTTAAAACAATAAATAACAAACGATTGATTTTCTTAGAGTATTGTAAATAAATTTATCCTTGGTTCACTAAAGATAATTTGTATACTTTCATTACTGTTAATTTCTTAGCTCAATTTGAATTAATCAACTAAGCGTCTTTTTCAATTCATAATTCCTTTACTTTCATTTAAAAATGAATATTTTAATCAAGCATCCTAATTAAGCAAAAGGAGTCAAGATCGTAAAATCTAGGAATTATTGAGCATATGTAAAAACATCGCCTACATACATAATCTATTCTCATATTATGGAATTAAGCAAACCATAATTATTAAAAGTGATTATGAAAATATTCATTAAGCATGCATATTTCCTTAATCCATTCTAATTTAAAATCTTATTTTATTCCATTTGAATAATTAAACCGATTAAGCATACAAATTTAATTAAACAGAATGGAATTAAATAAGCAGAGTAAGATTATGAAGAAATAACAATAACAAAAACATACTATATTAAAAATAATGACCTCAAAATTACATTACAATATTCTCCAAGAAAATCAATCTAGGGGTTTTAGCCCTCCATAATTAAAACAAACTGAAAATAAAAAGATCTTAACCCAGAAATGAAGAACTTGCTGGAAGAAGAAATGCAAACAGAGAAGAGTAAGAAATGAAGAACGAATGGTTTCTGAAGGAAATTGTTCTGATGCCTTTGAAAACCTTCTCATGGTGCCTATTTATAGCAATCCAAAAACAAGCCAATGCCATAAACAATTGTAATGGAGGTTGCACTCATCAATTAACAAGTCCTTTGTGCTCCATTATCATCTTCAGTGCTCCATTATCAACTTTAGTGCCTTGCCCACCATCCAGAAGCTCGAAAACGTGATCCTAGGCCAATAATTCACTCATGAATCAATTCAATGGTGAAATGAATTGATTCATGCGTTCCAAATGCAATTCTGGCCTAAAAATTAACGTATGAATCGATTCAAATGTGGGAAGAATCGATTCAACCCTTTAAAACCCGAATGAATCGATTCAAAGTGCTGATGAATCGATTCAAGCTTCAAAAATTCACATCCTGGGTGCATTAAACCGTATGAATCGATTCAAGTGGGGGATGAATCGATTCATCCACCTGATTCTCCATTCTTTATGTATTTTTCCACCCTTTTTGAGATCCTTTTGCATATTCCTTGATTCCTTTGATCCTTAGGCACTTTGATCTTCATTTTGGATTGGAATTCTTGAGTTCTTGGATCCATTTTCTTTTGGCACATATTAAAAATCAAATATTACATAAAGCTCAAATGATGAAAATGTGTTAAAATGCAATTTATTACACACTAAGTGATGGCAAATTATACACATTTAAAGTGAAGAATTAAAGATAAATCATGCATCATCAAATTACACACCAAGTTAATGACTCGGAGATTTAGCATCAATTTTTTTTTATATATTAAAGAATGATGAAGCAATTAATTTAACTGGCAAACAGTGAGGGTAAAACATTTATTGTATGATATTAGGTCGCAATCATAATATTATTTTTTTTATTATTATTAATGAGATTGCATAAAACTTGGAACAAGAGTTGCAATTCCTTTTTGATGGCTTATTTGAGCTGCAAGAAGGAAACAATTAAATAGGCTCAAAATGGCTAGCAAGAGATAATTTATTCATGGTAGGCTTATATGGCTTAGTGTCTCAATTGAACAAAATGCCTGTATCATTTCAAACACATTCATATGAGTTTCAAGTATCATCAAGAAACAAGACAAAAATTAGGATGTAAGCTTTCAGGAATTAATCACACATGAAAGAATTCAGATGGCGTAAAGTGATCCATCAAATTTTAAGGTTCAAAAATCTCACAAGGTATAATTCTATCATATATGATCATCTATCAATTATCATGTCATTCTCTCATACCAAAATTGCTTGAGTTCAAATTATAACATATCATTAAGCTCATATCAGACATGAAAGAATTTACCTGTTACTCATGCATATCTTAAAATTCCAATAAAACATGCCTTTTTAAAACAAAAACACACACAAAATCTTTTATTTTTAATTCTTTTTTTTAACATAGTCACACAAAATTAATCACACAAAATTAATTACACAACAACAAAACAATATACAACAATATTCCTACCTCCACACTTAAATCATACATTGTCCTCAATGTAAGACATAGCATACAAAATAGACAATATAATGAAAAAGTAAAAAGATGGGTAAGAAAAACTCCGTCAAGGGGGATCAAGAAGTGGTTCCCCCAAAGCATGTTCCTCCATTGTAACATCCACAAGTGAAAGATTTTCATGGAATGGCTTCAAACGTTGTCCATTAACCTTGAAGCTTTTATTGGAGTTTTCACTTTTTATTTCCACAGCTCCATGGGGAAATACATTAGTAACAATGAAAGGTCCTTCCCATTTGGAGCGTAATTTTTCGGCCATCAGTTTCAACCGGGAATTAAACAGTAGCACTTTCTGTCCAGTAGTAAAATCCTTTTTAGCTATTGAGCTATCATGGAATCTCTTTGTTTTCTCCTTATAGAACCTCGAGTTCTCATAAGCTGCCAAACGGATCTCATCAAGCTCATTCAGTTGTAATTTTCTTTCTTTACCTGCTTGATCAAGTGCTAAGTTGCAAGCTTTTACAGCCCAATAAGCATGATGCTCAATCTCCACTGGAAGATGACATGCCTTACCAAAAACAATTCTATAGGGAGACATTCCTATAGGTTCTTTAAAAGTTGTTCTATGTGCCCAAACAGCATCATCCAGTTTCCTGCTCCAATCCTTTTTATTAGGCTGTACTATCTTTTCCAGGATTCTTTTGATTTCTCTGTTAGAGACTTCTGCTTGTCCATTGGTTTGGGGGTGATATGGAGTAGAGACTCTATGAACAACCCCATACTTCATGAGCATAGCTTGCATGGTCCTGTTGCAGAAGTGTGTTCCTTGATCACTAATGATTGCTCTCGGGATGCCAAACCTGCAAAAAATTTGAGATCTAACAAAATCCATAACAACTCGAGCATCATTAGTTCTGGTGGCTTTAGCTTCCACCCATTTAGAAACATAATCTACAGCCAATAAAATGTAAGCAAAACCAAAGGATGGAGGAAATGGACCCATAAAATCAATGCCCCAAACATCAAATACTTCACAAAATAACATACGTTGCTGAGGCATCTGTTGTCTCCATGTGGTAGCATTACTGGCTCTTTGGCATTTCTCACAGGTGTTACAAATTCTCCATGCATCCTTAAAAATTGTGGGCCAATATAAACCAGAATCCAACACCTTCCTTGTTGTTCTTTGTGGACCAAAATGTCCACCAACTGGTGAAGCATGGCAGAATCGAAGAACTAATTCTATTTCATAATCGGGAATGCATCTTCGAGTCACCTGATCATTACATAATTTCCACAAATACGGTCATCCCAAATATAATACTTTGCATCACTTTTTAATTTTGAAATTTGGTTTCTGGATGCACATGGTGGAAAAACAGAAGCAACAAGATAATTTACAATGTTAGCAAACCAAGGTGTATCAAAAGAGTTAGAAATACTCATGAGGTGTTCATCGGGAAAATGGTCCTGAATAGGTGCCGAATCAGGAGCATTCTCAATTCTGCTTAAATGGTCTGCCACAAGGTTTTGTGTTCCACTTCTGTCATGAATTTCCAAGTCAAACTCTTGGAGAAAAAGCATCCAACAAATTAATCTTGGCTTGGACTCACCTTTCTTCAACAAGTACTTCAGAGGTGCATGGTCAGTAAAGACAACTACTCGAGAACCGAGTAGGTAAGATCTGAATTTATCTAATGCAAAAACAATGGCCAAGAGCTCTTTTTCAGTGGTGGTGTAATTTACCTGGGCAGCATCTAAAGTTTTAGATGCATAGTAGATGACCCTAGGCTGCTTGTCAATCTTTTGACCAAGGACAGCTCCCAATGCATAATTAGAGGCATCACACATCAACTCAAATGGGGCTGTCCAAATAGGTGCTTGAATTATTGGGGTAGTGGTCAATGCTTGCTTGAGGCAATTAAAAGCCTCCTGACACTTTTCATCAAACTCAAATGCCACATCCTTTTGAAGCAGACTGGATAGTGGCCTAGCCTTCTTGCTAAAATCCTTTATGAATCTTCGGTAGAATCCTGCATGACCAAGAAAAGAATGAACCTCTCGAACACAAGAGGGGTAAGGCAAATGAGATATAACTTCTATCTTGGCAGGATCTACCTCAATTCCTTTCTCAGAGATTACATGCCCTAAAACTATTCCTTGTTTTACCATAAAATGACATTTTTCATAGTTCAAGACAAGGTTAGTTTCAATACATCTACTTAAAACTTTATCCAAACTATCAAGGCATGCATTAAATGAAGATCCATAGACAGTAAAATCATCCATAAACACCTCTATGCAATTTTCAATGAAATCATGAAAAATACTTATCATGCATCTTTGGAAAGTTCCAGGAGCATTGCATAGGCCAAATGACATTCTCCTATAAGCAAATGTGCCAAAGGGACAGGTGAATGTGGTCTTTTCTTGATCCTCAGGTGCAATGTGAATCTGAAAATATCCAGAGAATCCATCAAGAAAACAGTAGTGAGACTTACCTGCAAGACGCTTAAGTATTTAATCAATGAAGGGTAAAGGGAAATGGTCCTTCTTTGTTGCCTGGTTTAGTCTCCTGTAATCAATACAGACTCTCCAACTATTTTGCACTCTAGTTGGGATCAATTCATCCTTTTCATTTTTCACAACTGTGATCCCTGTTTTCTTAGGAACCACTTGAATTGGACTCACCCATCGGCTATTAGAGATAGGATAAATGATTCCTGCTTGTAGAAGCTTGGTAATCTCCTTCTTAACCACATCAAGGATTACAGGGTTGAGTCTCCTCTGGGGCTGTCTTACTGCTTTAGTATTTTCCTCCAGGAATATTCTATGCATGCACATGGATGGACTAATTTTAGGAATGTCTGCCAATGTCCATCCTATATCCTTCTTATGTCTTTTCAATACCTGCAACAATTTTTCCTCTTGATTTTCATCAAGAGAAGTGGAAATTATCACCGGGAGCTGTTCATTATCCCCTAAGTATACATACTTTAGGTTCTCAGGTAGGGGTTTCAATTCTAACTTGGGTGCCTGCAAAACAGATGGAACTAACAAAGTAGATTTTGATTCTGCTGCTTGCACCTCAAAAATTTTGTTAGAATTTTCTTGAAATCCTGCATTTAGCTCCTTATGGTTAATAGATATATCTAAAGACTCTGAATTAGAAATTATGTATTTATCAATTTCAACACAAATATCACAACTTCCAGAATCATTGCATGCAAAACATTTGTTTGAATCATCTATGCATTCCAAATCAACATTAGAAAAATGTTCAAAAACTAGTTCATCAATAATGTCTATTTGGAAAACAGAATGATTTTCAGATGGGTATTTCATGGCATCAAGAATATTAAATTGAACTCTCGTGTCACCAAATTCCATAGAGAGATTTCCAGAATGAACATCTATTTTGGTTCGAGCTATTTTCAAAAATGGTCTTCCCAAAATGATAGGAACAGGAATTTGAGGCATACCTTCTTCCATATCAAGTATGAAAAAGTCAGCAGGGAAAACAAGTTATTCTACCTGAACCAAAACATCCTCTATAACTCCAGCAGGGTAAGCAGTGCTCCTATTGGATAGCTGAATTACTACACCAGTAGGTTGTAAATTTCCAAGAGACAATGATTTGAAAACAGACATAGGCATAACATTTATTGAAGCTCCTAAATCTAACATGCAATTTTCAAATTTGTTATTGCCTATGATACAAGGTATAGAAAACGTACCTGGATCTTTGCATTTCTCAGGAATATTTGAAATTTCCTTACCAAGCAGTGTAGATACATTTCTTCCCATGCTGATCCTTTCATTACCTTTGAGTCTCCTCTTGTGAGTACACAAATCTTTTAGAAATTTGGCATACTTAGGAATTTGCTTGATTGCATCAAGAAGAGGTATATTTGTAACATCCCAGTTTTGAAGTTAGATACCGGATAAAAATTTAATAATAAGAAAATTGAAAGTAAAGAATTAGTTGTTAGTCATAATCAGTATAGCCTAAGAGTTAATGATAAGATTAATTGGGCTTAATTAATGGGACGTGGCTGTCTGTGATTGGTGGAAGGTGTGAGTGGACTGCGACTCACACTTTCCCATCCCACTCCTTCCCCTCACATGCGTATATAGGTGCGTATTTAGTATCACCGTGGGTGCAAGAACAACTTCTCCCACTACTCCACTTTCTCTCTTTTTCTTCTTCGTCTCCATCTTCCTCCGTTTCCCCTGTTTCTATTCGTCATGACGACAGTGCGGGAAGAAGGTCAGAGCCCCGTCTGGTGAAGGGCGATCGTTGGAGCAGGGAAAGAACGACACCTCAACTCCGGACCAAGTGCAGAGTACGACAGAGTGAAGGAAGGCTGAACGAATTAGTAGAAGGGCGTCAGATTCAACATCGAAGAGCAGAAGAGTTTCTTGGAGTCCCTTTCGTAGGTAGGGGACGCTTGCATGTTAAATGCATGGTACACAAACGGTATCGGATGAATGTTCTGCTTGAGTGTATGTGCATGTGGTTTTGATGATTGGATCCTATGCATGATTGGAGATTCTGAATCCCGTGTGTTTCATAGTGATTGAACCATAAATGCTTGTGATCTAGATGGTGGTAAAGTAGTATGTTAGCATGGATAATAATGAATGATATGCATGAAAGTATGAATGTGTGCTTGATTGATTTGTCAGATGCTATTACTTGATTGCTGATGGTTGATCATATTGGTGTAAATAATAAAGCGAGTAAAGGTTGCATTGAACCTGTTCCCACTCAATGGTTATGAAAGAGATATCGGTGATGTGATGACACTTGTTGGTAGATGCATTTAGCTGCATGTGTAGGAGTGGGGCGACCCGTGGAAGGTCAAGAGCCCCGAGGGAATGACTTCCAGTTACAGACCCCGGCTAGATTCTGAGGGAGCTCGTGGTAGCCGTAGGAGCTAGAGAGGAGTCTCGAGACGCCAATGGGAGGCCGGTACCACGCGGGAAGAGCTGAAGGACGAGGGGCCAAGAGAGGGGAAAACTGTGACTGAAAGTCATCACTCGAGTCGGATCCGCAATCATGCATGTAAATACGAGGTTGATTAGAGTAGTACGTATAACGTGTGTAGAGTGTTATGAATGATCTTCGAGTGTGGGAAATACCTGTGTGTGTGATATGTGTGTCTTAAATGCCACTTTGCCGAGTTTAACTTTAATTAATTAGAAACCAATAGAATGGATGTGAATGTGCATGCTGACACTCATACCGAGTCTTTGATTGTCATTTTACATGAAAAAGCTCACCCCTGCAGTGGCTATACTTTCAGTGAACATCTCTCAGAAAGAAGGATAAAGGAGGACGAGCGCAGGACAATGAATCCGAAGTGCTGTTGGAACATATGTCTATATGTGTATATGTGTATATCTGTGTAAATGCTGTGTATAACGTTTTGTTAAGCCTTGGCCGGCTCATGTTGTGGTTGTAGTTCTTACGTTAAAACTGACAGCTTGGGTAACAGATTTCATGGTGAAGTTTTGTAATTATATATTAATGTTTTCGCTTATATAAGCATATGTTGGGTGTTCTTCTATACTGTAAGTGAGGTTGAGCGGGGAGAGGACTGTATGAGGGCTTCCGAGTAAAAGTAGGTATGAAATCCCGAGTGTAGGAGGTCGGTGTGACTATGAGTAAGTAGTGGGGATAAGTTTGGGGTTGAGAGGATGAAATAAAGAGTTTAAATATGCTTCTAACGATGGAGGAACGAAAGACGAGTAAAAACCTGAGGGATTCCCTGCTGTGAGAGGAGTTCAATTGGAGGTTTAGGGAGGATTGGATCCTAAGTGTAAGGTATTGATAATCCGAGCGAAAGATGTAAAGTCCGAGTGAGTAAGGATCGGTGTCCCGAGTGGTTGGGTTTGGAGAAGCCGAGTGAGACTTAACTTCCCAATTTTCCGAGTGAAGTTCCTCGCTTCAGCGAGCAATATACTCGCTCCAGCGAGTGCGGGCTAGGAAGACTTATGTTGGATTCGCGTGGGCGGAGTCATACCTCACCGAGGTGCTAGAGCGGTTCACCCAAGCGTGAGGACTCGCGCTGAAGCGAGTAGTTGTCAGAGTGGGATGCCGCCCAATTACCCTTCCTCTCCGTTGTGGCGCTAATGCGACCCCAACAACGGTGTTGACCCCGGCTTGGGCGTTGTGTTTGAGTCCGCCCAGGCGTTGCCATACCTCGTTGAGTTGGGCGGAATAAGTTCAGACCCCTCCTTTCCTCCACAATCTACTACCGCACATGTACATCTCCCTTCTCTTTCCCCTTACCTATTTCCTCCTACTGATTGACTAGTGTTACTCGTGGAAAAGTTTTCTTTATGAATTCCCTCCATCTGCTGTTGCATTACTATACCCCGCCCAGGCGGTATCAGACCCCGCCTGAGTGCGCCAACGATATCATGTAATCCGCCCTGGCGCTGATATGTTACACTAAACCAAACGGACCGGTTCCAGTCTTAGCCTTCTATTATTTGCCTTATGCGTGTGGATGATATCTCATTTCCCTTGTCCTTCCTTGCACTCCGCCCCTTTTGTTATCCGGTTGCCTCATAGACCATTTGGTTTACTCAATTTTGGAAAAACTTTTCCCCGTCTTTGGGTTTATTTCATTTTGTTAAATTAGGGTGTTACATTTTGGTATCAGAGCAGACCGAAAAGTCCAAGGCCAAGGTATGCTTACCGAGTGTAAGCGGTTGTGTGTTTCCTGACTGAATGGTTGAAATTGTTGTAATGTTAGTTGAACCTGATTGATGTTGGCTTGAGGATAGGAGGTTGTTTCCCCCTGGTCCGATTGTGTGTGTAACTTAGAAGCATGATATAATATGCTAAGCTATTGAATGTTAGACTGATAACTCGATCGGTAATAAGTGGCTCGGTATACTTATCCTTGAATATTGATTTCAGGATAAGGAATGACGCATCGCCAAAGCATGGAGGCTATAGCCACAGCATTCCAACGCTTTGCAGAAGTGTTTGAAAGGCAGGGCCAGACTCGAGCTGAGGATGGCCACATGCTGGATCGCTTCCTAAAGAGGAAGCCGAGTGAGTTTCAGGGAGGACGTAATCCGGAGGCAGCTTTCAAATGGACTCAGGAACTAGAGAGGATTTTTGGGGGTCTTCGCTGTACCGAGGCCCAGAAGGTAGAATGTGCAGTGTATATGCTGCGGGACAAGGCGGAGAACTGGTGGAAGATAGCCAGAAGCCGATTCCCTGAAGATGACAATCAGCTGACATGGAATGATTTCAAGACATGCTTCTTAGAGAAGTACTTCCCCGACACAGTGAGGAGTCGCAAGGAACTAGAGTTTATGGAGTTGAAACAAGGCTCCATGACTGTGGAAGAATACGCGACAAGATTCGAAGAATTGTGCCTATTCTATCCACCCTTCCAGCAACCTGGGACGGAGAGCTCCAAGTGCCTTAAGTTTGAGAATGAATTGAGATCGGACATTAAGAGAGCCTGCAGATACCATGAGATACGGAGTTTCCCTGCATTAGTGAACAAATGTAGAATATTCGAAGAAGATGACAGGGCCCATTCGGGCCAGAGCAGCAGAGCCAACCAGCATATGAGGCCTCAGCAGTCGCGTTTTAAGAGGCCAGGGAACGTAGGAAGAAATGAACCCTTCACTAGATATCAGGGTCGTGGTGACTGAGGGAGACAGATGAGTGGACGACCCAGGTACGGTAAGTGCTTTAAATGTGGTGGCGACCACTTTGCTCAGAGTTGCAATGATACCGATGTTAAGTGTTTTCACTGCGGGAATAGAGGACACATTCGCCCTGACTGCCCCCAACTCCGTCCAGCAAATACTAACGTGCGTCAAGGAGGATTCCAGGAGAAGAGCAACAGGAATGACGGACAAAACTCTCGGGGCGGAAACAACAGAGCTAGAGGGAATATGATGGTTGCCCCAAATATCAGGAGGAGAGACACTGACCAACCAGCCACTGGAAGAGTCTACGCTATCAATGCAGAAGAAGTCGCACAGGCAAATAACTTGGTACAATGTAAGTGCTCACTCGGTAGATACACACTTAGTGTAGTTTTCGATTCTGGAGCTACCCACTCCTTCATAGCAAGTGAGTGTGTGAAGCGTTTGAAGTTACTGACTGTGTCTATGGATCGGACTTTAGAGGTGGCCAGCCCGACTGGTACTAATGTGTTCACATCGTCAATGTGCAAGGACGTAACGTTTGCACTGTATGATCGGAGTTTCACCTTCGATCTGATTTGCATGCCCCTAAAGGGTCTTGATATCGTACTCGGGGTAGATTGGCTTTTAGCCAACGAGGTGTTAGTGGATTGCAGAAACCGAAGGATAATTTTCCCGAGACAGCACCATGAGGACTGCACAGCACAAGATATAACTCAACTGTTCATGATGCTTTGTCTAACCGAGGGAGAGAGTAAAACCCGAGTGAACGAAATCCCGATCATCTGCGAATTCCCAGAGGTGTTCCCTAAGGACGTACCGAGTGTCCCTCCCAATAGAGAAATCGAATTCTCTATAGACTTGATCCCTGGAGCCGAGCCGGTCTCCAGTGCACCCTATATAATGTCCTCAACTGAATTGGCCAAGTTGAAGAAACAAGTGGATGAGTTACTCGAAAAATAGTTTATTAGACCGAGCGTATCACCATGGGGTGCACCTGTACTGCTGGTTAAGAAGAAGGACGGCAGCATGAGACTTTGCATAGATTATCGATAGTTAAACAAACTCACAATTAAGAATCGGTATCCACTACCCAGAATTGATGATTTAATTGACCAGCTGCGTGGAGCCTCAGTCTTCTCAAAAATCGATCTACGATCGGGGTATCACCAAATCCGAGTGAAGGACTCGGACATTCCTAAAACTGCCTTTAGGACTCGGTATGGTCACTACGAGTATGTAGTGATGCCGTTCGGTGTGACAAACGCCCCTGCTGTTTTCATGAATTACATGAACAGCATATTCCACTCCTATTTAGACCGGTTTGTAGTTGTTTTCATTGATGACATCCTAGTTTATTCTAAGACTTCTGAGGAGCATGAAGGACATCTCCGAGCGGTACTTAAAGTTTTGAAGGAGAAACAATTGTTTGCGAAGCTTTCGAAGTGCGAATTCTGGATGAATAAGATCCACTTCCTCGGACATGTAATTTCCGAGCAAGGTGTCTCGGTGGACCCTTCGAAGGTGACAGCTATAATGGCATGGGAGAGACCTCAGTCGGTCTCGGAGATAAGGAGTTTCATGGGCTTGGCAGGTTACTATAGAAGGTTCATTGAAGGTTTCTCTAAACTGGCATTACCACTAACTAAATTGACTCGGAAAAGCGTTCCCTTCGTGTGGAGTTCCGAGTGTGAGAACAGCTTTCGAGATCTGAAGAACAAGTTGACGACTGCGCCAATGCTGGCATTACCCGACTTACAAGAAAGCTTTATAGTTTATTGTGATGCATCCAGACTCGGATTAGGATGCGTGCTCATGCAAAGAGATCGAGTGATAGCGTATGCCTCTCGGCAACTGAGACCTCACAAGCAGCATTATCCGACCCATGATTTGGAATTGGCAGCTGTGGTGTTCGCACTGAAAATATGGAGGCACTACTTGTACGGGTCCCGGTTTGAGGTATACAGTGACCACAAGAGCCTCAAATACTTATTCGACCAGAAAGAGCTGAACATGAGGCAGAGAAGATGGATTGAGTTTTTAAAAGATTACGAATTCGAGCTAAAATACCATCCGGGAAAGGCAAATGTCGTGGCCGACGCGTTGAGTCGGAAATCCCTCCACATGGCAGCAATGATGGTAAAAGAAGTAGAGTTGCTAGAACGGTTCCGAGACATGAACTTGTACGTCGACACCCCCTCGTCTCGGAAAATGACGATTGGTACATTGAGGATCACCAATGAATTCCTGAAGTCCGTGTACGAGCAGCAACAGTTAGACTCCTACTTAACCGAAATGAAGGAAGCTCAGGCCAAAGGAAAGGATTTATCCTTGACCGTGGGATCAGATGGAATCTTCCGGGTGAGAGACAGAATATACATACCAAGCGGAGGAGAATTAAGGAGAGTGGTGCTTGATGAAGCCCACAAAAGCCTATTCAGTATTCACCCGGGAACCACGAAAATGTACCATGACCTGAGGAAACAGTTCTGGTGGCCCGGACTAAAGAAAGATGTGGTGGAATACGTGGCCCGGTGTATTACTTGTCAGAAATCGAAAGTAGAGCACCAAAAACCGTACGGTGCAATGCAGCCTTTGGAGATTCCCGTGTGGAAATGGGACTCGATTGCTATGGATTTTGTCATGGGATTGCCCAAAAACCGAGCGGGCCATGATGCGATTTGGGTCATTGTCGACCGACTGACGAAGAGTGCACACTTCCTACCTGTGAACATGAAGTACCCGATGCATAAATTGGCACGGATTTACGTTCATGAGATTATCCAACTGCATGGCATACCAACCTCCATCGTATCGGATAGGGATCCGAGGTTCACGTCCTGGTTTTGGACCAGCCTGCATCAAGAAATGGACACCAAACTTTGGCTTAGTTCCGCCTACCACCCCCAATCGGATGGACAATCCGAGCGGACGATTCAGAGTTTAGAAGACTTATTAAGAGCATGTGTGTTAGAGCATGGAGGAGATTGGGAGCAGTACCTTCCATTGATTGAGTTCACGTACAATAACAGCCATCATAACAGCATTGGTATGGCACCCCACGAAGCACTATATGGACGAAGATGCCGAACCCCTCTTTTCTGGTCGGAAACGGGTGAGAGTCTGCTATTGGGGCCAGACATTGTGAAGCAAACCACAGAGCAGATCCGAGCGATACAAGGAAAAATGAAGGCATCTCAAGACAGACAGAAAAGTTACCATGACAACCGCACCAAACCATTGGAATTTTCAGTCGGAGACCGAGTGTTTTTGAGGACTTCTCCGAATAAAGGTATCGGACGAGCCTTGAAGGGCGGAAAGTTAAGCCCTCGATACATTGGACCTTATGAAGTGTTGGAACGAGTCGGCACCATGGCATACCGAATAGCACTACCGACCCACTTATCCCGATTGCACAACGTATTTCACGTGTCGCAACTAAGGAGGTATCTACATGACCCCAGTCACACAATGCCTGACGATGGAGTGGAAGTCAAGGAAGACCTGACCACCGTGACTACGCCGATCAGAATCATGGACCGATCGGTGAAGCGTTTAAGAAACAAAAACGTATAGCTGGTAGAAGTGGAATGGCAACAAGGCAAGATTACCTCTTGTACCTGGGAACGCGAAGATATCATGAGACAGCAGTACCCCGAGTTATTTGCTAAGGTGAATTACCGACCGAATTTCAAGGACGAAATTCTTTTGAGTAGGGGAGAACTGTAACATCCCAGTTTTGAAGTTAGATACCTGGTAAAAATTTAATAATAAGAAAATTGAAAGTAAAGAATTAGTTGTTAGTCATAATCAGTATAGCCTAAGAGTTAATGATAAGATTAATTGGGCTTAATTAATGGGACGTGGCTGTCTGTGATTGGTGAAAGGTGTGAGTGGACTGCGACTCACACTTTCCCATCCCACTCCTTCCCCTCGCATGCGTATATAGGTGCGTATTTAGTATCACCGTGGGTGCAAGAACAACTTCTCCCACTACTTCACTTTCTCTCTTTTTCTTCTTCGTCTCCATCTTCCTCCGTTTCCCCTGTTTCTGTTTGTCACGACGACAGTGCGGGAAGAAGGTCAGAGCCCCGTCAGGTGAAGGGCGATCATTGGAGCAGGGAAAGAACGACACCTCAACTCCGGACCAAGTGCAGAGTACGACAGAGTGAAGGAAGGCTGAACGAATTAGTAGAAGGGCATCAGATTCAACATCGAAGAGCAGAAGAGCTTCTTGGAGTCCCTTTCGTAGGTAGGGGGCGCTTGCATGTTAAATGCATGGTACACGAACGGTATCGGATGAATGTTCTGCTTGAGTGTATGTGCATGTGGTTGTGATGATTGGATCCTATGCATGATTGGAGATTCTGAATCCCGTGTGTTTCATAGTGATTGAACCATAAATGCTTGTGATCTAGATGGTGGTAAAGTAGTATGTTAGCATGGATAATAATGAATGATATGCATGAAAGTATGAATGTGTGCTTGATTGATTTGTCAGATGCTATTACTTGATTGCTGATGGTTGATCATATTGGTGTAAATAATAAAGCGAGTAAAGGTTGCATTGAACCTGTTCCCACTCAATGGTTATGAAAGAGATATCGGTGATGTGATGACACTTGTTGGTAGATACATTTAGCTGCATGTGTAGGAGTGGGGCGACCCGTGGAAGGTCAAGAGCCCCGAGGGAATGACTTCCAGTTACAGACCCCGGCTAGATTCCGAGGGAGCTCGTGGTAGCCGTAGGAGCTAGAGAGGAGTCTCGAGACGCCAATGGGAGGCCGGTACCACGCGGGAAGAGCTGAAGGACGAGGGGCCAAGAGAGGGGAAAACTGTGACTGAAAGTCATCACTCGAGTCGGATCCGCAATCATGCATGTAAATACGAGGTTGATTAGAGTAGTACGTATAACGTGTGTAGAGTGTTATGAATGATCTTCGAGTGCGGGAAATACCTGTGTGTGTGATATGTGTGTCTTAAATGCCACTTTGCCGAGTTTAACTTTAATTAATTAGAAACCAATATAATGGATGTGAATGTGCATGCTGACACTGATACCGAGTCTTTGATTGTCATTTTACATGAAAAAGCTCACCCCTGCAGTGGCTATACTTTCAGTGAACATCTCTCGGAAAGAAGGATGAAGGAGGACGAGCGCAGGACAATGAATCCGAAGTGCTGTTGGAACATATGTCTATATGTGTATATGTGTATATCTGTGTAAATGCTGTGTATAACGTTTTGTTAAGCCTTGGCCGGCTCATGTTGTGGTTGTAGTTCTTACGTTAAAACTGACAGCTTGGGTAACAGATTTCATGGTGAAGTTTTGTAATTATATATTAATATTTTCGCTTATATAAGCATATGTTGGGTGTTCTTCTATACTGTAAGTGAGGTTGAGCGGGGAGAGGATTGTATGAGGGCTTCCGAGTAAAAGTAGGTATGAAATCCCGAGTGTAGGAGGTCGGTGTGACTATGAGTAAGTAGTGGGGATAAGTTTGGGGTTGAGAGGATGAAATAAAGAGTTTAAATATGCTTCTAACGATGGAGGAACGAAAGACGAGTGAAAACCTCGAGTGATTCCCTACTGTGAGAGGAGTTCAATTGGAGGTTTAGGGAGGATTGGATCCTAAGTGTAAGGTATTGATAATCCGAGCGAAAGATGTAAAGTCTGAGTGAGTAAGGATCGGTGTCCCGAGTGGTTGGGTTTGGAGAAGCCGAGTGAGACTTAACTTCCCAATTTTCCGAGTGAAGTTCCTCGCTTCAGCGAGCAATATACTCGCTCCAGCGAGTGCGGGCTAGGAAGACTTATGTTGGATTCGCGTGGGCGGAGTCATACCTCACCGAGGTGCTAGAGCGGTTCGCCCAAGCGTGAGGACTCGCGCTGAAGCGAGTAGTTGTCAGAGTAGGATGCCGCCCAATTACCCTTCCTCTCCGTTGTGGCGCTAATGCGACCCCAACAACGGTGTTGACCCCGGCTTGGGCGTTGTGTTTGAGTCCGCCCAGGCGTTGCCATACCTCGTTGAGTTGGGCGGAATAAGTTCAGACCCCTCCTTTCCTCCACAATCTACTACCGTACATGTACATCTCCCTTCTCTTTCCCCTTACCTATTTCCTCCTATTGATTGACTAGTGTTACTCGTGGAAAAGTTTTCTTTGTGAATTCCCTCCATCCGCTGTTGCATTACTATACCCCGCCCAGGCGGTATCAGACCCCGCCTGAGTGCGCCAACGATATCATGTAATCCGCCCTGGCGCTGATATGTTACACTAAACCAAACGGACCGGTTCCAGTCTTAGCCTTCTGTTATTTTCCTTATGCGTGTGGATGATATCTCATTTCCCTTGTCCTTCCTTGCACTCCGCCCCTTTTGTTATCCGGTTGCCTCATAGACCATTTGGTTTACTCAATTTTGGAAAAAATTTTCCCCGTCTTTGGGTTTATTTCATTTTGTTAAATTAGGGTGTTATAATATTCACTTCCACTTTCCTGAAAGTATCCAAAATTTCTTTGTCCACTTCTTCTATCTTCTTACTTGGAATTGCTTTTGGTGGGAAAGGGAGAGGGATATGAGGTGGAATTTGGGGTGGTTGTATCTCAGATTTGCTTGAAGAGGGTACATCATTCTCAACTATTTCAGGCTCAGTTGTTTATTTTTCAGGTTCCTTAGGTATGGGTACTTCAAGGTTCTTACCTGATCTTAACTGAATTACACTCACATTTCTTGGATTTGCAGCTGGTTGAGATGGTAATTTGTCAGAGTTTTGAGATTGTAACAGGCTTAATGATGAAGCCAATTGCCCAATTTGGTTGCTTAAACTCTGGATGGTAGCATCATTCCTCTATTGATATTCTAAGTTCTGTGTAGCCATTTGTTTCACCAGATCCTCCAAAGAAGGGCCATTTATGGATGGTTGAGGTATAGGTCTTTGGAAGGTTGGTGCATTGTTTTGAAATGGGGGTTGGGGATTTTGGTTACCCCATCTCAAATTTGGATGGTTCCTCCAACCTGGATTGTATCTGTTGGTAGAAAGGTCATGGTTTTATTGTTGTTGTGGTGGTGGAGGTCTATCATGGTAGATGTTAGCTGTATAGGCTTGGGGACTATTATTATCCTTTTCTTGTAGAGAAGGACAACAATCAGTGGGGTGCTCTTGTGAAGAGCAGATGCCACATACTTTAGCAGTCATGGATTTTTGATTTACTGCCAATTGTGTGACCGGAGTGGTGAGAGCATCAAGTTTGCTCTCCAATTTAATTCCAGATAAACTAGAATTGGAATCAAACATGGGTTTGAAAGAATCATTTCTCACACCAAATTGTTGAGAGTTAGATGCCATCTTCTCAATCAGATTTCTTGCTTCAGCAGCAGTCATATCTCCTAAAGCTCCTCCACTTGCCGCATCAATCATGTTGCGATCAACGTGGTGCAGACCTTCATAGAAGTACTGAAGAAGAAGTTGTTCAAAAATTTGGTGGTGAGGGCAACTTGCACAGAGTTTTTTAAATCTCTCCCAATACTCATACAGACTTTCTCCAGAGAGTTGCCTAATGCCAGATATGTCTTTACGGATTGTAGTTGTTCTAGAGGCAGGAAAGAATTTTTCCAAGAACATTTTCTTTAAGTCATTCCAACTTGTGATTGATCTTGGAGCAAGGTAGTACAACCAATCCTTAGCAACACCCTCTAAAGAATGAGGAAACGCTTTAAGATAGACATGGTCTTCTTGAACGTTTTGGGGTTTCATTGTGGAGCACACAATGTGGAATTCTTTGAGGTGTTTGTGCGGATCTTCACCCGCAAGACCATGAAACTTAGGCGACAAGTGTATAAGTCCGGTCTTAAGAATAAAAGGGACATCCTCATCAGGATATTGAATACACAAACTTTCGTATGTGAATTCAGGTGCAACTAGTTCTCTAAGAGTTCTTTCACGAGGTTCAGCCATATCAGAAAAACTAGCAGTAGTACTTTCAGCAGATTCAGAAAAGATACTATCACTATCAATATTAACAAAGTTATTATAAAATCTAGCTTCTCTAATTAACCTATGAAAAGTTCTTTCAATTTCAGGATCAAATGAATATAAATGCTCAAAAGTTCTTCTAGTCATACATAGCATACAACAAGATATTTGATCATCATGAGCAATAAATCATCAGAGTCCTAAATAATGCAAAAGAAATAAAATAAAATAAACAAACTAAAATTTTTTATTTTTTTATTTTTATTTTTTATTTTTTATTTTTTTTATACAAAAAAAATTAATCTAAAACAAGAATTTTCCTAAAGATCGTTGATCCCCGGCTGCAGCGCCAAAATTTGATGTGAATATTTTTACAGTCGTGATTTCGTCAAATTAGTACATTAAAATTAATCAATGTAGTACTAGGGTGTCAACCTAGGTCGTTCTCTCAAGGATCAACACAAAAATTTAGGAAAAATCAAGTTTAAAATTAATTTTTACAAACAGAATTTTAACAAACATACAAATACAATTGGGGGGGGTTTGATTGATTTTGTTGTCACAATTAAAATTAAAACAAAGTAAATATAGGATTTAAAACAATAAATAACAAGCGATTGATTTTCTTGGAGTATTGTAAATAAATTTATCCTTGGTTCACTAAAGATAATTTGTATACTTTCATTACTGTTAATTTCTTAGCTCAATTTGAATTAATCAACTAAGCGTCTTTTTCAATTCATAATTCCTTTACTTTCATTTAAAAATGAATATTTTAATCAAGCATCCTAATTAAGCAAAAGGAGTCAAGATCGTAAAATCTAGGAATTATTGAGCATATGTAAAAACATCGCCTACATACATAATCTATTCTCATATTATGGAATTAAGCAAACCATAATTATTAAAAGTGATTATGAAAATATTCATTAAGCATGCATATTTCCTTAATCCATTCTAATTTAAAATCTTATTTTATTCCATTTGAATAATTAAACCGATTAAGCATACAAATTTAATTAAACAGAAAGGAATTAAATAAGCAGAGTAAGATTATGAAGAAATAACAATAACAAAAACATACTATATTAAAAATAATGACCTTAAAATTACATTACAATATTCTCCAAGAAAATCAATCTAGGGGTTTTAGCCCTCCATAATTAAAACAAACTGAAAATAAAAAGATCCTAACCCGGAAATGAAAAACTTATTGGAAGAAGAAATGCAAACAGAGAAGAGTAAGAAATGAAGAACGAATGGTTTCTGAAGGAAATTGTTCTGATGCCTTTGAAAACCTTCTCATGGTGCCTATTTATAGCAATCCAAAAGCAAGCCAATGCCATAAACAATTGTAATGGAGGTTGCACTCATCAATTAACAAGTCGTTTGTGCTCCATTATCATCTTCAGTGCTCCATTATTAACTTTAGTGCCTTGCCCACCATCCAGAAGCTCAAAAACGTGATCCTGGGCCAATAATTCACTCATGAATCGATTCAATGGTGAAATGAATCGATTCATGCGTTCCAAATGTAATTCTGGCCTAAAAATTAACATATGAATCGATTCAAATGTGGGAAGAATCGATTCAACCCTTTAAAACCCGAATGAATCGATTCAAAGTGCTGATGAATCGATTCAAGCTTCAAAAATTCACATCCTGGGTGCATTAAACCATATGAATCGATTCAAGTGGGGGATGAATCGATTCATCCACCTGATTCTCCATTCTTTGTGTATTTTTCCACCCTTTTTGAGATCCTTTTGCATATTCCTTGATTCCTTTGATCCCTAGGCACTTTGATCTTCATTTTGGATTGGAATTCTTGAGTTCTTGGATCCATTTTCTTTTGGGACATATTAAAAATCAAATATTACATAAAGCTCAAATGATGAAAATATGTTAAAATGAAATTTATACTACACTAAGTGATGGCAAATTATACACATTTAAAGTGAAGAATTAAAGATAAATCATGCATCATCAAATTACACACCAAGTTAATGACTCGGAGATTTAGCATCAAGTTAATGGCGCCGTTGCCGGGGATTGTTGAGTAATATCAACAATCCTTGGACCGGTACTAGACTGAACCAATTTTTTTTAGCCTTTGTAACTTTTGTTAGTTGTTGGTGAATTTTGTTGTAGGAGTAGATTTTGTTAAGTGTTGGTATTGTGTTGAGTGTTTGTTGTTAGTTATTTTTGGCTATTTTAGTGGTAGCACTAACCATTGCATTAGCCTTGTTTGTAGTTAGTTGTTGCATTTATTTTTTTTTAGTTCCTTTGGAAAGTGAAAAGTTACAGGTGATGGATCTTGATGACACCTTAGCAGAGTTTCTTCAATATTCACAAACATTATGCATGAACCATGTAGAGGAGGTACAACCAATTGAGTAGGAGCCATCGGAGTTAGAAAGGAGTTTAATTCAATTTCTAAAGTCACTCAAACTGGCCTCCAAAATTTTGATAATTCAATCATGAATATTCAAAAGCAAGTGGATTTTATTGCAAAGCAGTTAGCTGAAGAGCAAAGAAATACAAAGGTTGTACGAAGAAAAGACCAATATGAAGAGCCATGGGATGATGATGTTGGTCTAGCTGAAGAAATTAAGTTTGGGGAAGAAGAGGACCAGCTAGAAAACATTGAAATGGATGAACCTGAACTTGAAGTTGATGTAGAAACAAAAGAAGAAAAAGAAAAGAAGGAAGTTCAGGGATATTTGATGGAAGAAGAGTCAATTGAAGAATGTGAAGAAGAAAGTGATATGAATTATACTTCAGAAGTGGAAGATAATATTATATCTAGTGAAGCATTCTTTGATGATTGGAATGAAGAAGATTGGTCTGAAGAAGAACAAGAGCAAGAGTTGTCATTGAATAACTTCTTTGATGATGTAAGTGTTGCAGGAGTGCAAATTGAACAAATGACAACAGAAGCCATTGAGGAAACTGAAAATCAATTAGACACTATTGTTGAGCAAGAAGTGATAGAAGAGGTTGAGGTCTCAGTTGAGATAGAAACCATATCTTGGCAACACAATAATGATACTGAATTTTTGTTGGAGCCAAGTGTGAACACAGAGAAAGAAGTAGAAGTTCATGCATAAGATGATTTAACATGTGTAGATGTTGAGAATATAAAAGAAGAAGAAATTCAGCCATGTTATGAGGAGCGTTTGCTAGTGGTGACTACTACAGCTATGGAAATCAAAAGGAAACGTGAATCATCAAGTCAAGAAGAACATTGCTTATGGCATAAAAAGAAGAAGACTAACACAAAACAGAAAAAGAAAAAGAGTGAAGAAAAGAAAAAGAAGAAAAAGCAGAAAGTTTGGAAAAATAAAGATTAGAGGAAAGTTATGTTGAGCATTAGCTTCAAACATAACAAGGAAAAACAAGGAGTAAAAAGACCAAGAGTGTATGGTCATAAGAAATGGGATCCTGGAGGATGATCTTATGTTTGTTTTTCTTGTACATAAATAAAATGGTGAGAGAGGTTTTAAAAAAAAAGAGAAGAAGAAGAAGAAGAAGAAGAGAGAGGAATTAAGCATGAATAGTGTCTAATGCCAATTCCTTTTGTTCGCTCAAGCGAATTCAATGTGAGCTTAAGCGAATGCAGTCATCTCTCTCATTTCGCTCGAGCGAAACACGTTGCGCTTAAGCAAATTTAATACAGAATGCAAATTACTAAAGATTTGTCTACTCGCTCAAGTGAAACCAATTGAGCTCAGGCGAGAAGCTTCTGCTGTTGTTTCATGCTTGAGCGAAAGTTTAATTAGCTTGAGCGAGAGTGGCATACTCGGGCCACTGATACTCATTCTTGACACCTTTTCCGACTGGAAACTCTTCACTCTTCAATAAACTCTTCAATAATTTTGATGTTGGATAAAAAGGGAGACTTTAATAAATGATTTTTGATTGTTGATTTAATGAACGGGTCAGATGATGAAGGGTGACTTGTCTTAGTCGGCCCTTTTATCACTCGGTCTCTCATTTTATTCACTCGGTCAGTCATTCGTTTTTCCACTTGTCTCTCCCTCTCAGTCTCTCCCTCTTTCACTTATGTGTCATTTGGTCTGTCGGTTTCTTCGTCTGATCCCTGTCTCATCCCTTCCACTCGGTCACGCTTCCATTCGTTCCCTCATACACTTTCATTGTCCCTCGATCCATCATCCAGTTGATTCTTCCACTCGTTCTTTCATACACTCTTCCAATCGTCATTTATTTTACTCGTGTGTTCCTCCACTCGTTCTTTCTTTCACTCGGCCTTACTTTCATTCGTTCTTTCTCCCACTCGCTTTTCTGTTCACTCGTATCTCACTGCAGTTGTTCACTCGTCCATTCATTGTCACACTCGTCTCTCATGCACTTTACTTTATTCCATTCATTCTTTCACTCGTTTTATGATCCACTCGATATTCATTCACTCAGTATCCTTTTCTTTTAGTGTTTCATTCATGCATTCTCTCAATCTACATGATTTCTATTTCATTCCTTCTCCCATCTCTCTGTAATTTTCTCATTCATTCCTTTTTCATCCACTCGGTGTTCCCATAGTCTCTCGTACGATTCTGTCATTTTTTTTCATTTACTCGCCCGATCCCTTTCTCGATTTTGTCCACTCGGTGTCTCGTTCATTCGTTTTTCCTGCAGTCTCTTTTTTATTTACTTAGTTTCTCATTCGATCACTTGTCGTCCTTCCATTTATTCTTCCACTCGCTCTTGCATTTACTCATCTCCTTCATTCGATCGGTATATCTTTCACTCGTCCCATTTACTCAGAATCTTTTTTATTCGTTCTTTTTCATTTGTTCTTTCTTCCACTCGTTCTTTTTCATTCACCCTCATTTTTACTCATCCTTCATCCATTCGGTCACTCTTTCTTTTTTGTTCTTCACCTGTCATTTAGTCTTTCATTCCCACACTCTATCTTTTACCCATTCGTTCTTCCACTCGTTGTTCCATTCACTCAACTTTTCTCTCACTTTTCCATTCGTTTTTTATTCATCGGTTCTGCCATTTACTCAGTCCTTCTCTGCACTCGTTGTTTTGTTTACTCTATCTACTCGTTTTTCATTCACTCAGTTTCTCACTCATTCACTCGTCACTCATCCACTCGGTATCTCTTCCACTCATTCTTTCATCCACTCTTTCACTCTTGCAATCGTCAATTGTTTCACTCATTTTTTTTTTCATCCACCCGTCCCTCATCCACTCGTTCCTTTCGTGGTGCATAACTTCTGTTGTGTTGCACGCTTGAGCGCACACTCTCACGCTTTGAGGGTGACCACTCGTACCTAAAAGAAAAGAATCCATGCTTGACCCCTCGCTGACCACGCTGTGGTAGATGAGTCCCACGCTTAAGCACCTCAAGCTCTCGCTTGAGCGTGATCAAGAAGAAAGGATTTACTGTTTATTTTTCCGCTTAAGCGTGCTGCTGGGAGCTTGAGCGTGAATGCCAATATTGAAGACCGCTGATACTGTTTGTTTGGCGCTTGAGCGAACAATGATCCGCTTGAGCGAATTTTATACCTGATGCTTTATGTGTGATTTAAATTGGGCGTTGGCGCGCCAATATTTCAGCGTACTTATGCGTATCTCTCAGGTAGTGGGTTGAGCATTTTGTTGTCCACTCGGTCTCTGTTTATGTTAGGATGTTTCTGTGTAATGACTTTATTTATTTTCTTGAACAATGAATTCCCTTTCTTTCAGTTGTAATGGAACTTTATGCATTTGATAAATTGTTTGTTATTATTTCTTTTCTCAATTGTATTGTTAAATCCATGCATGCCATTCCAAACAAGTGCTTTCCATGCACTGCCAATCAGGTAAAAAGGGAAGTATTCTAATTTTTTGATTCATTAATTGATAACCTATCTTAATTGTGTTTTAATTAAAAATCCATCTTAATTATTTAACTCTTGCTGATTCTCAGGCATTAATTGGATAATTAATTGATTGGCATTGCTTGCTTCATGATCCCTGTCCATAACTATTTTTCATTATTAATTATTTGTTTATTCAGCATGCTAGTTAGCAATCTGAATTTATGATCTTGCATTAAGTTTGGGGACATGATTGGCTGATTACCTGTTAAGTATTAGCTATTGAACCTTTATTAATTCTTTTATGAGTATGCCTGTATTCTTGTTTAGTGAGACAGAATTTGCTTCAGTGCTTGCTAAATGATTATATGTTTGCCAATTGGAAATGATGAAGGCCTTCTTTGTTAATTTAGCCAGGGCCAAATTTAGCCATCCTTAATATTATTAATTATCCTTTGACCCAATAATTATGTTTGAGCCTGAGACCCTTTTATTCTACTTATGTACCTAACTTTACAAGCCTATTTATCTAAGAAAAACCAAGTGAATTACCCCTGGATGTTCCACTAATGAATTGCTCAGTCTTACTTATTGCTAGGGACTAGCAAATTCTAAGTTTGGGGATGAAGAGTGTGCCTAACATCAATTAAGGACACACTCCGACCTTAGTTATAGATGAATACTTAGAGAAATGAAAGGAGAAACAGAAAAGCCAAGAAGAAAAATGAAAAAAAAAATCCGCAAGGAAAAAAAGGTGCAAAGCACCACAAGAAAAAATTTTGTGATCGGAAAAAGATGGAAGGAAAGAAATAAAAGAAAAAGTCCAAAGGACTGAAGGAAAAAGAAAGTGCAAAGCACCACAAGTTGTTAAGTTATCATTTATTCGAAAAATAATGGAGCTTGCTAAGTAGAGGCAATTAAGTTAAAATTGAGGCAAGGCATCAGTGGATACATCTTGTAACCTGTCACTGACTCAGAAAAACAATAATAGAGCCTGTAGCCTAGCCCCATTATAAGCTTAAAAAGCCCTTACTGATCCGATTGTGCTGACATATGTCATGATGTGTAGAACTGTTGCAAGCCTATGTTGATCTAACAAAGATGCAGGTGATGAGTGCATATTGCTTAACCTATACACTGAGAGAAGAGTGAAACACGACTCCAGAGAGGAAAGCATCACCATCTTGTTTCCCAAAGGAGGTGTGAGTTATTATATTTTCAGAATTTGTGAAAAGAAAGCATGGTCGGTATTCAATAATTATAGTATGAATTAAGTTAAGGGAAGGTTGATTGTTTTGAATAACTGCTTGTTAGTTAATTAATCTGAGTATTTGCTTGAGGACAAGCAAGTTTTAAGTTTGGGGATGTGATAAGTCTTGAAAAGACTTAATTATTTCACCTTTTATTTAACATAATTCATTAATTATTGTTTAGTTTGGCGTCATTATTTAATAAATAGTTAACAATTTGTATTTTATTTATTTATTTTAAAAGTGCTTTATTTATGTAAGAAAATGATTAAAAAACAGTAATTGGTTAAGAGTTTATGATTATTTATAATTTCACTAAGCAGCCAGCGTACAAATGCTAGGCAGTTATGTGTTTATTGGTGCAGGAACAGGGCGCGCTCAAGCTAAGAAGGAAAATCTGAGTGAAATTCCAAAAAGCCGAGTGAGATTTCACAAATCCGAGTGAAACTCCAAAAGTCCGACTGGGAAATGCTTCAAGACCGACCGCAACAGGGAACCGAATACCGTATGAAGAACCTGAACGAAACTTCAGAATGTTGATTGAATAATCCATAACGCTCAAGCGAGCACACTTACGCTCAAGCGTGACTCCAAAATATCACTCTCGCCCAAGCTTCTCCATCACGCTTAAGCAAGAAAGCGATATTGTAGTGCATATTTCGAGCTCGCTCAAGCGAGAGCCTTTCATGCTCAAGCGAGAGTCCTTCACGCTCAAGCGTGAAGGCAAGTTATTTAAACACCGACTGTTCCCTCCAAAAACACACTCGGCACCAGTGTTGTTCCTACTGCCTTCTCTCCTATCTTTTGTACCTTAGTAATTTAAGTGCTGAGCTGTAATTAGTTAGTTATTCTGTAATTATGTAATTAGTTAGTTAGTTTAATTATTAACTCAGCTTTCATAGTGATTAGTTAAGTTACTTAGTTAGTTAGATGCCTATATGTAATTGTACATACTCTGTAACACAACAGAGAACAGAGTACATAGAAAACGATTCATTTGTTATTTCCAACCTCTCACTGCTTCTTTTCTCTCTCTAAACTCTCTCATCCATGTCTTTCCAACTTCCTTTGATAGAACCAATGTCGATGGATTTCTAAATCCCTAAGGTTGGGATTGCGAAGGTTTGAGATGGAATCTTGAAGGTGTATTGAGGAAGTTGACTTCTAGATCCTAAGAAGAACGAGATGAGGAGTGGATCTGCTTTGCTGGATTGACAAATCCAGATCTGATGAAGAACTTCACCAGTGAGGAATCATGGTTGAAGCTTAGGTAACTTCCAGCTTTCTAACTAATTCAGGCCTAGCAATTAGGTGAATAGTTAGAGTTCAACCTCCAATTTTGCATTAGATTCGTATGTTAATTGAGCACTTAAGGGATTAAGGTTTAATGCATAGGAATTAGCGTTTTTCACCTAAGGAATTAGGGAATAACCACTTGCGGATTATCCTCTTGATGTTTGAAGCTTGATTGAATCTCACTTGCATATTCTTGATGAAGTTGTAAACTGAAGCAATCCTAACCTATCTTCTATCAATCGTATTTCATCCTTAACACTGTCTCTGAAAAATATAAAAACTTAGAAAGTGTAAAATCAACAAAATCCGAATGAATCTTTTGATCATTGTGTTGGTTCAGCTTGTATCTGTCCAAGATTGAGGTACTTACCACTATCCCTGTGGGACGATCAAATATAATACAATTTTAATGACTGGTGCGCTGCCAAAGAATAAATCCTCTGAGAATTACACACCAAGTTAATGACTTGGAGATTTAGCATCAATTAACAGGACGTTTCATCAAAATTAACCTCACTCCTCCTTTTTTTAAAAAATAGATATTATAAAAAAATGAGATTAACAGGACGTCTCATCCAAATTAACCTCGCTCCTCCTTTTAGTAATAAGACAAAAGTGGAAACTCTAAAAAAAATTAAATAAAGAAAGATGGGCCCGACAGGAACTGTTTCCCGCTCCTACGTATTCTCGAGCTTTCGAGAAATCAGGTTCACGTAGTTCTTTGTTATTATTACTAGTTTTAAAGCAAAATAAAGTAAATTTAATGAAATAAACTTAAACAAGAGAACAGGTTCAACAAAATTACAAATCCGGTAGAAAAATAAACAATAAAAAAGCAAAAGAAAAGAGACAAAACAGAACCGGTGTGGTGTGGACTTGGGAGGAACCGGAGTGTGGATTGGAGCCGATGTGGAATAAACCGAAGTACAGTGTGGAGCCGAAGTAGGACTCAGTGGCGAAAATGTATTTTGATGGAGAAACGGTGTAGGATTCAGTGGTGTTATGAGCAGTATAGGGCTTGGACAGAATTTAGAGTGATAAGGAGGTTCTGAAGTCCATTAAACAGGAACGAGACTGGTGCGTCTGTTTCAAAGAAAACAAGAGAATGTGGGTTGGGGAAAGGTTTCTTTACTTCAGATTTAGGATTCCGGAGTAGTTTTTTTTTCAGGGGTCTTTGGATTCCAGATGCCAGGATCCTTACGCCTCTTCAGCTGAGGTATTTATAGAAATCCAAGTGCTGGTTGAGTGCTTGAACAGCTCAAAGATAGCCTGGCCACCAACAATTATGGGGAACAACGGCTGGTGAGTAATTCTTTATTATTTTTATTTTTGTTTACTGTCAGCCACCCCCAGGATTCGAGGATCAACTTGGATGGTGCGATTCCAAGTCATCATAGGCAAACGGACTCGTCGAATGGTGTCACATGGGACCGGTATTCTTCTTATGGCCCGGATCTCTGTCTTTGTCAGTATCTATTCTCGGTGGAAATTGGTCGGATCGAAATAGGTGTTTACAGATATGAAAAGTCCGAGTGTAAAAATCGATCCTCCGACACTCGGTATGGAGGCTTGAATTCATTCAAGTGACACCGGATCCTTTTTCGTTCAGAACTGCTTCACTCGGAGGTGCTTTGGCCGGAAATATCTCTGCTTGAAAGACTTTAGTCATAGCCTTTCTTCCTTTGAAAGTGACCGATGCATAGGTTTTTACATGGCCTTAATCATAATATTAGGAAGAGAGTGGAACTTCTACCTCATGTGGACATTGAAGAACTTCTGCATCAATACACAAGAGTAGAAGCTCAACTCATGGATAGAGCTTCCTATTACAATAGAGAATCCAAACCTTTTAGATCTAGGTGGAATGGTAAGGAAGACTTTATTCTTAAAGAGGGTAGTTTGGGTAAGAAGGGTAGGGAGCATGAAATAGGCACTTCAACTCCTAGGATTAAGAGTGAGGTTAATAGGGATCACTCCCCTACAAGACCTTCTAGAAATAACCCTTCTAGGAATCACAACTCTTCATCCTAACCTAACTCTTCAAGAACAAGTTCAATCAAATGTCTTAATGTTTAGGAAGGGGTTACATTGCCTCTCAATGCCCAACAAAAAAGTTATGATTTTAAAAGGCATTGATCACTATTTAAGCTATGAGGAAGCATCCTCTTCACACTCTAGTGATAGCTCTAATAGTGATTCCTATGAGAGTGAACATGTTCTAGGAGATGAAGGTGAGCTATTTATGATTATAAAACTCCTAGGTAGTCATATAAGGGATGATGACACTACTCAATGAAAGAACATCTTTTATACAATATGTTATATTAAAGAAAAACTTTGTTCTCTCATTGTAGATAGTGGTAGTTGTGTCAATGTGGCTAGCCAAAGGCGAGTTCACAAACTTGGTTGTCCTCTAATAGATCACCCAAAACCTTATAAACTTCAATGGCTTAATGAAAAGGGTGAAATGTTAGTGAACAAACAAGTCATTCTCTCTCTTGTTATAGGCACCTACCATGATTAAATATGGTGTGATGTGGTTCCTATGGAAGCCACCCATGTGCTTTTAGGTCACCCTTGGCAGTATGATAAGAAAGTCACCCATGAGGGGTTTACTAACACCCTCACCTTTATACATAACAATAAAAAGTTTGTGTTGCATCCCTTGTCTCCCAAACAAGTTTTAGAAGACCAACTTCAAATAAAGTTGAAGACGGATAGGGAGGTTGGGCCTTCCACCTCCCCTCTTAAAACTCAAAAACAAAAAAACAATAAAAACAAATCACTAAACAAGATAAGGGTAAAAGGATCCTCACCTATGAAGATCCTAAGAGGAACTCCTCTTTCTTTTCCTCTAAGAATGATGTGAAGCAAGCCTTCTTCACAAACCTCTCTACATGCTTTACCCTATATCCTCTTCCTCTAGCTCTCTTAGCCCTTCTAGTATATCTAGCTCTTGCACTTCCCTATCCTTAGTGGGCTTGTCTTCTTCTATGCCCAAGGGATTGTAAAATCTTCTTCTAGAGTTTGAGGATGTCTTTCCTAAAGACCTTCCTTAAGGGCTCCCACCTCTTAGGGGTATAGAACACCAAATAGGTCTTATACCTGGGGCTAGCTTGCCCAATAGACCTGCATATAGGTGTAACCCTAAGTAGAGTCTAGAAATAGAGAAACAAATTGAGATCTACTTTCCAAAGTTTGGCTTAGGGAGAGTCTTAGTCCATGTGTTATGCTAATTCTTTTAGTGCCTAAGAAAGATGGTTCTTAGAGGTTATGTACTGATTGTAGAGCAATTAATAACATCACTATCAAGTATAGGCATCATATACCTAGACTTGATGATATGTTGGATGAACTTTGTGGCTCTACCATATTTTCTAAGATTGACCTTAAAAGTGGCTATCACTAGATAAGAATCAAGAAAGGTGATGAGTGGAAAGCTGCTTTTAAGACCAAGCTTGGTTTATATGAGTGGTTGGTTATGCCTTTTGGTTTGACCAATACACCTAGTACTTTTATGCACGTCATGAATCATGTTTTGAGGGACTTCATTGGCCACTTTGTTGTTGTCTACTTTGATGACATCCTTGTTTATTCAAAGTCTATGGACTCTCACCTTACCCACCTTAGACATGTTTTACTTGCCTTAAGAGCAAACAAACTTTTTGCTAACCTTGAAAAATGCTCTTTTGGTTTGGATCACATTATTTTTTTGGGATTTGTAGTTAGCTCCAAGGGGGTCCAAGTTGACCAAGAAAAATTCAAAGCCATTAGTGCTTGGCCAACCCCTAAAAACATTCATGATATTAGAAGCTTCCATGGCTTGGCTAGCTTCTATAGAATATTTGTGAGAGACTTTTCTACTTTGGCATCTCCGCTAAATGATTTGCTCAAAAAGAATGTTCCTTTTCTTTGGGGGCCAAAGCAAGAAAAGGCTTTTCAAGACCTTAAGCATAGACTCACACATGCTTCCATTCTTGCTCTACTAAACTTTTCAAAACCCTTTGAGCAAGAATGTGATGCTTTTAATATAGGAATAGGTGTGGTTTTGCTTCAAGAGGGGCACCCTATTGCTTTCTTTAATTAAAAGCTTACTGGGGCATATATTAATTATCCCACCTATAACAAAGAGTTCTTTGCTTTGATTAGGGCCTTACAAACTTAGGAACACTACTTATTTCCTAAAGAGTTTGTCATTCATAGCGACCATGAGTCACTCAAATATATAAAAGGCCAGCATAAGTTAAACAAAAAGCATGCCAAGTGGGTTGAATATTTGGAACAGTTCCCTTATGTTATCAAGCACCGTAGTGGTAAAGCTAATGTTGTAGCTGATGCCTTATCAAGAAGGCATACCCTCCTTTCTTCCTTGGGCGCCACTCTTCATGGTCTTGATGAAATAAAAGAATTGTATCCAAATAACCTTGACTTCTCTAATACCTACCACTCTTGTGGTTCTTCGCTTGCATCTAGTGGATTCCATAAATTAGATGGTTTTCTCTTTAAAGCCAATACGCTATGCATTCCTAGGGGATCCATTAGAGATCTTTTACTTTATGGGAGCCATAAGGGAGGGCTCATGGGGCACTTTGGGAGGGATAAGAATTTATCTACCCTTAGTGAACATTTCTATTAGCCCCATATGAAGCGTGACGTGCAAAGACTTTGCTCTAGGTGCTTTGCATGTAAAAAGGCTAAATCTAAGGTGTCTCCACATGGCCTTTACACTCCTTTGCCTATTCCCACTTCCCCTTAGGTAGATATTAGTATGGACTTTGTCCTTGGGTTGCCTAGGACCCAAAGGGGAATGGATTCTATCTTTGTGGTAGTTGATAGATTTAGTAAGATGGCTCACTCCATCCCTTGCCATAAGGTTAATGATGCAAGCCATATTACTAAACTATTCTTTAAAGAGATAGTTCGCTTACATGGGATCCCTAGAACTATAGTTAGTGATAAGGATACCAAGTTCCTTAGCCACTTCTGGAGGACCCTTTGGGCCAGGCTAGGAACTAAACTTCTCTGTTCTACCACATGCCATCCATAAACAGATGGCCAAACTAAGGTTGTTAACAAGACTCTTTCTACTCTTCTACGAGTCCTTGTTAAAAAGAATGTTAAGTCTTGGGATGAGTGTCTACCACATGTAGAGTTTGCTTATAATAGGGTAGTTCACTCCACCATCAAGCATAGTGCTTTTAAGATTGTGTATGGTTTTAATCCCCTCACTTCTTTGGATCTTTTTCCTCTAAAGGTTTCAGATGACATCCTTTATATGGATGGTGAGGCAAAAATATCTTTTGTTAGAAAACTTCATGAGGAGGTTAAACACCATATACAAAAGAAAAATCACCACTATGCTAGATGTGTGAATAAAAAGAAAAAAGAGGTTATCTTAGATATTAGGGATTGGGTTTGGCTTCACCTAAGGAAGGAACGCTTTCCTAACCTTAGGAAGTCCAAACTTAACCCTAGAGGTGATGGTTCTTTTTAGGTCACTAGGAGAATTAATAATAATGCTTATGTGCTTGACCTCCTTGGTAAGTATGGGGTTAGTGCTACTTTTAATATCTCTGACCTTACCCCTTGTTTTGTAGATGAGCTGAACAAGGTTACCTCGGATTTGAGGACAAATCCTTTTCAGGAGGGGGAGCATGACATGGCCATCACCCAGGAAGAAGCCATAGACCCTACACAGTCTTGGGAGGTTGCCTTGGATGCTTTCAAGGGCCCTATGACTAGGTCAAGGGCCAAGAGAGCCAAGGAAGGTCTCCAAAAGCATTTAGCTTCTTCCATACATTCCTTGAGTAGGCCCAAGCCCAAGGAGGAGCTATTGAAGACCCTTACCCTCTTCTCTTGCATTATAGAAGGGTAATGGGTTTGGTGTGAATGTTTGGGCCTCCTTTGGGCCTCTTCATTGGGCCTCATATATCTTGTACATATTTTCTATTCCTTTATATTCTAGGTATATTAGGACTATATTTTAGGAATTAGTTTGGGATTTGCACAGCCATTAAGTTTAGGCCACTTTTGGGCCTTGTACCTTGTTCCATTTTGTATTTAGACTTGTATTGGGTCAAGTAAAGTAGGATTTAGGTTTGGGCCTTAGGAGTTAATCCAAGGCCCATGGTTAGAGTGGCTTGGCCAAAATTTGCAAGGAGCTATATAAGCTCATCTTCTTTGTAATTAGCTCATAACTTGAATGATTAGAGATTTTAGAGTGAGTAACTCTCCCTTCTCTCTAGAAAAGTAGAAGCTTTAGGATCCTTTCCTAGTGTCTTATCCTTTGGACCTTCTCCCAAAGGTGGTGACATTCAACACCTTATCTATCTAACTTTTTGAGAGTGGCGGCACCATAAGCCATTCCTTTCCTCTCCATCTCCTCCATTCCTAGACCAAATTCTCTTTAGTGTCACGACTGGGATCATGACGGGACGACCGACCCTTAAAAATAAAATGGGTTTTTCGAAATCCTTTCGAAAAGAAAACATGGAGTTGCCACCAATATCTTTCAGGATAAAAATATCGGGAAAAACCTCTTTCAAAACACTGGTTATGAAAATGAAATTATAAGTTCGGGAGTCGAATTACAGGTGAGGAAGGTATTAGCACCTCACAACTGTCCGTTATAAAACGGTTACCTCAAATTGATAGCGCTTATTCCAAAATAGTCTAGAAATTATTTTAACTTCTTTTATGAAAAGAAACATACAAAATGACAAAGCAAACACAAACAGACAAAATAGACTGAATAGTGACAGTAAGAAATTTGACCGAACAGTGCCAGTAAGAAAGAAGAAAACAGCAACGATAGAAGACTAAATTGTGACAGTAAGAAAACAAATAATAACAGTAAAAGATTAAAACAGTAACAGTAAAAAATGACAAAGTTATGACAATAAGAAACTCGATAAAACAACAATTATAAAAAGTAAAACAGAGTGAAAGTAAAGGTTAACAGGACGTCTCATCCAAATTAACTTTAATTTGTACATAAATTTAAAGATTAATATAAAATTAATGAAATAAAAAATAAAGTTAATTAAAAAATATTATTTTTTTAATAAAAGTGTTAAAAAAATGAGGTTAACAAGACGTCGCGTCTAAATTAATCTCATTTTAAAGAAAATAATATTCTAATAAAATTATTAAAAAAATATGAGATTAACAAGATGTTTCGTCTAAATTAACCTTATTTTAAAGAAAATATTATTTTAAATAAAAATATTAAAATATGAGATTAACAAGACGTCGCGTCTAAATTAACCTCATTTTAAAGAAAATATTATTTTAAATAAAAATATGAGATTAACAAGACGTCGCGTCTAAATTAACCTCCTTGCGATAATAAAATTTAAAATATTAACAATATAAAATTAATCAAAATGATGACAGAGACATGGAAATTAATAACGAGAAAGTGGGCCCGATAGGAACTGATTCCTACTCCTACGTATTCTCAAGTGTATTGAGAAATCAGGGTCATGTAGTTCTAGAGGATTAAATTCTAAAAAAAATTAAAATTATATTTTAAATTATTTTTAATTGATTTAAATTTAATAATAAAAATTCATGGGGAAAGAGAAGTACAAGGCAAAGAAGATCGCACGTGTACAATCCTTTAAGGTCTGATTAAGCTGATGTAGGCAAAAATGGTTTTGCACGACATTGCTTACAAGATCTTAAAACATTTATTCTAAAAGAAACATATATTTAATATTTTTTAGATTTTTCAAATTTAACATAAATAAAAGTACTAGTCTTTATATTTAGAAAGGTGTTTAAATTTTAGCATTTTATAAAGCTAGTTACTTTTGGCTCAAAAGATATTAGATTTTTTTACTTCATAAAACAACACTATCTATTTTACTCAAAAATGACATTTATATTTTTAATATCTTTATTGTCCAAAGCTTCACAAAAATAATAGATCATTGATCATTATTCGAAAGATTTAAATAAATAAAAGAAACCAGCTAAAAACAACAATAGTAAACAAGTGACAAAAGAGAGATATTTAATTTCCTAAAACAATAAATTAAAAATTATTATTAGAACATAGTCAAATATATTTTGGGTTTTAGAATTTTTATTATATGTTTCTAAAAAAACATTTAAAATTATTTATTATTTTTTTAAAAGGGTTTTTGGTTATAAAAGAAATGGGCCTCTAGGGCGCAAAAAAAAACATTAACTAACCTAATTAAAGAAAAGAAAAGAAGAGAACAAAAGTAAGTTGGGGGGGCGAAAACAGAGGCAGAGTAGGTGAGTGAGTTCGGGAGAGAGAAAGGGAAAGAGAGAGAGAGAGAGATGATCAACAGAGAGAGAAGAGTGGGACCGTGAGGGAGAGTGAGTGAGATCGCTGGAGAGGGAGAGTGAAAAGGAGACCGAGAGAGGGAGAGCGCAAAGAGACAGTGAGGGAGAGGGAGAGAAACTAAGAGTGGAGGAGAGATATACCCAAGAGTGTTTTTTTTTTTGATTTTCTGATCTCTGTTTCCTTCCCTTTTTGATCTGTTGTGTGTTATTTATTTTGGTAGATTCCTATTAGTTTTGGGGTTGTTATTGAATGAGAAGGAAAAATTATGATGGTGGTTCTCTGTTGTTTTTTTCTTTTGCGTTCTATGATGAGGAAGATGGTTTTTTTTAGGATGAAGAGGGGAGGGGGAAGATGAAAAAGGTGAGAGTAGGAGGGGACACATTCTGGATTCCGAACGGAATTTCCGGATGGAGGGGAGCAATTATTATGATTTTTATTATTTTAAAAAAATGATCGTCACACTTAGATCTAAGTCTTTCCTCCTTTAGCTTCCTCCATAACCTAGCTTCCCTTGTAAGACTCCATTAACTTCCTCCACAAGACATCCAAAACCATGACTAATCCTCTCCATTCTCTTGAGGCATTATGGATCTAAGAGGTTCAAGAAGAGAAGATCCTTCAACAAAAGCTAGGAATTCAAGAAATTCCTACAACATTAGGGTTTCATTAAAACCCAACAACCATCATCAATGTCCATCATCTTCTTTTCCATTTTCGTGTACAACATTATGCCCTTATAAACTCACATTAAATCACTCCACCTTAGGGTTTCTTATGACACCCTAATTTTTAATTAAATAAATAAAATCAACAGGGAAATTTTCTAAATTTTTAAAGTTAATAAACCGTACATAATCTGTTCAATTAAGAACCGGGTCCAACGAGGAAGTAAGGTAAGGAGACAAGGAAGGAATTCATGCACAGCGAAGGAAGAAAACGCTTAAGCGAACCCAATGGCACCAGATGCATTCGCTCAAGCGAGAGCTAACTACGCTCGGGCGATTCTACTCAAGATCTCCAGTCCGCATTACACTTGCTGAAGCGATGCTACACTCCGCATCCTGACATTCCACTCGGTTTCTAGCGTATGGTTCACTCGGTAAATCATCACGCTCGTGCCTCACTCGGGAAGGTTCACTTCCTAATCCCCTCAGACTAACCTTAATACCCGCCAGTTTCACCCTGACAGCACCTCACGCTCCGCTGCTCCAATCGATCGGATTATATACATACACGTATTAGCAATCCGAAAATGATTCCCCAAGCCGCTCACTCGGAATCTATGAAGACTTCTCACTCGGGATAACTTTCAAGTCCATCACACCACTCGGGGTATTCTACTCACTTTTCACTCGGCAACCATAGTATTTCCTGCGTTAATTTTCCTACTAAGTCAAGACTAACTCGGGTTCTCTAGCTACTTACTAATTTATTACAATGAATCCACTTAGAGTCTTAGGCGTCATTCCCCAGTCGGTGAACTCTTACTCAGTGGATTCTCACTCGGAATCGTTGATTACCTTCTCCTCAGAAAACCTCACAATCATTACTCACAGGATTCGCACCAACACCTACTCCAGACTATGCGACCTCGATCACTCAGACAACTCAATCTCTCACCTCTCGGAATGACTTGTCATCTCGTTTTTCCCCCACAACAACTTAGCTCCACTTCTACCCATAGTCATACTGACTTCCTATGCTGGGAAAGTATACTTATACATCCATGTTTATTGCTCGGACATCACCTACAGCATAGAATAAACACACAATATATATATATATATAAAGAAGTATTTTAAATAGTTACAACGCATTAACATGTCCCTTCTACCCGGAAGTATTCAAATTCTGATATAAAGGCTAAAGTCAAAATACGAGCCGGCCAAGGCTTAACAAGACCTTATACACAGTATGTATATATACACATATATTCCATAGCGCTCGGTTTCTCTGCCCCGCACTCGGCTCCTCCTTCATCTTTCATTCCGAGAGATATTCACTGAAAATGTAGCCACAGTAGGGGTGAGCTTTTCATAGAAAATGATAGCCAAGGACTCGGTATCAGTGTTAGTACGCACACTTACGTTCACTCGGTCGCATTCAGATTAAGTAAGTCCATGCAAATTAGAATAATATCAATAACATACACTCACATACATACTACATAAAGTTCGTCTTTATTCACACATGCACATGCATCCACACACTCGGAATTCATTCATAACACCCAACACATGCCACGCGTACTATCCTACTCAACATCATATCTACATGCATGCCTGCGGATCCGACATGAGTAATGACTTTCAGTTACAGTTTCCCCCTTACTGGCCTCTCGTGCATCAGCTCTTCCCGCGTGGTACCGGCCTCCCATTGGCGTCTCGAGACTCCTTTCTAGCTCCTACGGCTACCACGAGCTCTCTCAGGATCTAGCCAAGGTCTATAGCTGGAAGTCATTCCCTCGAGGCTCATGACCTTCCACGGGTCACCCCATTCCTACATATGCAACTTATGCAACTTATGCGTTTAACCAGCAAGCAACATCACTCAACTGATACCTCCCTCGTAATCATCAAGGTAGAAGCATATTCAACACGGTCTCTATTTTTACTTTGTCAATCACACCAACATGCACAGTGATCGAACAATCAAGGTAATAACATCGGACGAATCAACTAACAGTCACACATTCATATTCTTACAGGATTAACAGAGGTAGGACCATGCATCTCACTCGGCTATATCAGAAAGGCTAACAGACTACATTACCACTATCTTGTTTACATGCAATTATTATCTAACTACTTATCATACACACGGAATCCAAGATCAACAATCATGCATAATATACAATCGTGACAGACACATGCATACACTTAAAGCAGTACATTCATCCGGTACCGTTCATGGACCATGCATTTGACATGCAAGCGCCCCCTACCTACTGAAGGAATTCAAGAAGCTCTTCTGCTCTCCGACGTTTGGTCTGACGCCCTTTCTGACTCGTCCAGCCCCCCTTTGGCACCGCCGTGCCCTGCAATCGGCTCGGGAATGGAGAGTTGTTCTTTCTCTACTTTAGTGATCATCCTTCACCAGTCGGAGGGGCTATGACCCTTCTCCAGTACCATCGTCGCGGTCCCCAGTGATGAAGAATAAAAACAGGGGAAGAGAAGAGGACGAAGACGAAGAAGAAGAAAAAAGAGAATGAAGCAGTAAGGAAGTATGAATATCACGGTGATACAGGGTATGTATATGCATGCGAAGGGAAGGAAGTGGGATGGGAAAACGTGAATCGCAGTCCACTCACGTAACTCACTAATCACAAGCAGTCATCTTTTACCAACTAAATTAATTTGTCATTATTCCTTAAATTAAATTGATTATAATTAACAATTATCTTCCCACCTTGAAATTAAGGTCTTAATGGTTTATTTTATTCGGTATTTAACTTCAAAATTGGGATGTTACAGTTCTCCCCCTCTCAAAAGAATTTCGTCCTCGAAATTTAGTCGGTCACTCACCCTGGGTTAAACAGCTCGGGGTACTGCTGCCTCATGGTGTCTTCATGTTCCCAGGTACAAGAGGTAGTCCCGCCTTGCTGCCATTCTACTTCAACCAGTTGTACGTCCTTGCTCCTCAAACGCTTTACCGATCGGTCCACGATTCTAATCGGTATAGTTACAGTGGTCAGGTCTTCCTTGATTTCCACTTCATCATCAGGCATTGTGTGGTTGGGATCATGTAGATATCTCCTTAGTTGAGACACGTGAAACACGTTATGCAATCGGGATAAGTGAGTCGGTAATGCGATCCGGTACGCCATAGAGCCGACTCGCTCCAACACCTCATAGGGCCCAATGTATCGGGGGCTCAACTTTCCACCTTTCAAGGCTCGCCTGACTCCTTTACTCGGTGAAGTCTTTAAAAATACTCTGTCTCTGACTGAAAACTCTAATGGTTTGGTTCGTTTGTCATGGTAGCTCTTCTGCCTATCCTGAGACGCCTTCATTCTTTCCCTTATCACTCGGATCTATTCTGACGTCTGCCTTACAATTTCTGGTCCGAATAGCAAACTCTCACCCGTTTCCGACCAGCAGAGTGGGGTTTGGCATCTTCGGCCATAAAGTGCTTCGTAGGGTGCCATACCGATACTGTTGTGGTGACTATTATTGTATGTAAACTCGATCAGGGGAAGGTACTGCTCCCAATTTCCACCGTGCTCCAGCACACATGCCCTTAGCAAGTCCTCCAGACTTTGAATAGTTCGTTCGGATTGTCCATCCGATTGGGGGTGGTAGGCAGAACTTAGCCAAAGCTTCGTACCCAATTCTTGGTGCAAACTGGTCCAAAATCGGGACGTGAATCTAGGATCCCTATCCGATACGATAGAAGTCGGTATACCATGCAGTCGGACAACTTCGTGAATATAAATCCGAGCTAACTTATGCAACGGGTACTTCATATTCACAGGTAGGAAGTGTGCACTCTTTGTCAGTCGGTCAACAATGACCCAAATCGCATCATGGCCCGCACGGTGTTTGGCAATCCCATGACAAAGTCCATGGCAATTGAGTCCCATTTCCACACGGGAATCTCCAGGGGTTGCAATGCACCATACGGCTTCTGGTGCTCCACTTTCGATTTCTGACAGGTAATACACCGAGCCACGTATTCTGCCACATTCCTCTTTAATCCGGGCCACCAGAATTGTGTTCTTAGATCGTGGTACATCTTCATGGTACCCGGGTGGATACTAAGCAAACTCTTGTGAGCCTCATCAAGTACCATTCTTCTCAATTCTCCTCCACCCGGTACGTATATTCTGTTTTTCACTCGGAAAATTCTGTCCGATCCCTCGGTCAAGGACAAATCCTTACCCTTGGCCTGCATCTCCCTCATCTCAGCCAAGTAGGAATCTGACTGCTGTTGCTCGTACACGGATTTTAGAAATTCATTGGCAATCCTCAGCGCACCGATTGTCATTTTCTGAGAGGAGGGGATGTCAACTTGTAGGTTCATGTCTCGGAACTGTTCCAATAACTCCGCTTCCCTTACCATCATCACTGCTATATGAAGGGATTTCCGACTCAACGCGTTGGCAACGACGTTTGCCTTACCCGGATGGTATTTTAGCTCGAAATCATAATCTTTTAAAAATTCCATCCATCTCCTCTGCCTCATGTTCAGCTCCTTCTGGTCAAATAAATATTTGAGGCTCTTGTGGTCACTGTATACTTCAAATCTGGATCCGAACAAATAATGCCTCCAGATTTTAAATGCGAAGACTACGGCTGCCAGCTCCAAGTCGTGGGTCGGGTAATGCTGTTCGTGAGGTCTCAATTGCCGAGAGGCATACGCGATCACTCGGTCTTTCTACATTAGCACGCATCCTAATCCGAGTCCTGATGCATCGCAATAAACCACGAAGCTCTCTTGCAAGTTAGGTAATGCCAACACTGGAGCAGTCGTCAACTTGTCCTTCAGCTCTCGGAAACTGCTCTCGCACTCGGGACTCCATACGAAGGGAATATTTTTCCGAATCAATTTAGTCAGTGGTAAGGCCATCTTAGAAAAACCTTCAATGAATCTTCTATAATAACCAGCCAGGCCCATAAAGCTCCTTATCTCCGAGACGGACTTGGGTCTCTCCCACGCCATTATAGCTGCCACTTTCGAAGGGTCCACCGAGACACCTTCCTCTGAAATCACATGTCCGAGGAAGTGGATCTTATCCATCTAGAAATCGCATTTCGAAAGCTTTGCAAACAACTGTTTCTCCTTTAACACTTGAAGTACCGCTCGGAGGTGTTCTTCATGCTCCTCAGGGGTCTTGGAATAGATTAGGATATCATCAATGAAAACTACTACGAATCGGTCAAGATATGGGTGAAATATGTTGTTTATGTAATTCATGAAAACAGCAGGGGCGTTTGTCACACCAAACGGCATCACTACATACTCGTAGTGACCATACCGAGTTCTAAAGGCAGTCTTTGGAATATCCGAGTCCTTCACCCGGATTTGGTGGTATCCCGATCGTAGGTCGATTTTCGAGAAGACTGAGGCTCCACGCAGTTGGTCAATCAAGTCATCAATCTTGGGCAACGGGTACCGATTCTTAATCATGAGTTTGTTTAGCTGTCGGTAATCTATACAAAGTCTCATGCTGCCGTCCTTCTTCTTAACAAGCAGCATTGGTATGCCCCATGGTGATACACTCGGTCTAATGAATTGTTTTCTGAGTAACTCATCTACCTGCTTCTTCAATTCGGCCAATTCAGTTGGGGACATTCTATAAGGTGCACTGGAGACTGGCTCGGCTCCAGGGATCAGGTCTATAGAGAATTCGACTTCTCTAGTGGGAGGGACACTCAGTACATCCTCGGGAAACACCTCTGGGAATCCACAGACAGTCAGAATTTCGTCTACTCGGGCTTTACCCTCACCCTCGGTTAAACAAAGCATCATAAACAGTTGAGCTATACCTTGTGCCGTGTAGCCCTCATTGTATTGCCTCGGGAAGATTACCCTTCGGTTTCTACAATCCACTAACACTTTGTTGGCTGAAAGCCAATCCATGCCGAGCACGATATCAAGGTCCTTCAAAGGCACGCACACAAGATCGAAGGTAAAACTCCGATCGTCCAACACAAACGTTACGTCCTTACACATCGTTGATGTCAGCACCTTAGGGCCAGTCGGGTTGGTTACTTCCAAAATCCGATCCATATCCACAGTCGGTAATCGCAATCGTCTCACACACTCATCAGCTACGAAGGAGTGGGTGGCTCCAGAATCAAAAATTACATTAAGTGTGTGTTTACCGAGTAGGCACTTACTTTGTACTAAGTCATTCGCCTGCGCAGCTTCCTCAGCACCGATGGCGTAGACTCTTCCAGCCGCGGGTTGGTCGGTGTTTCTCCTCCTGTTATTTGGGGCAAACATCATACTTCCTCTGGCTCTGCTGCCTCTGCCCCCCGAGCGTTGACCATCGTTCCTACTGCTCCTCACCTGGAATCCTCCCTGACGCACATTGGCACCTGTTTGACGGAGTTGGGGGCAGTCAGGGCGAGTGTGCCCCTTCTCCTGGCAATAGAAACACTTGACATTTGCATCATCGCAATTCTGAGCGAAGTGGTCGCCACCACATTTAAAACACCCGCCATATTTTGGTCGTCTACTCCTCTGTCTCCCTCGGTCACTGCGATCTTGGTATCTAGTAAAGGGTCCATTTCTTCCCTGTTACCTGGCCTCTTGAAGCGTGACTGTTGAGGCCTTAAGGAGGGACCTGCTCCACTGTTCTGGCCTGAGTGGGCCTTGTCATCTTCTTCGAATATTCTACACTTATTCACCAACGCAGGAAAACTCCTAATCTCTTGGTATCTGCAAGCTCTCTTAATATCTGACCTCAATCCATTCTCAAATTTTAGGCACTTCAAATTCTCCGTCCCCGGTTGTTGGAAGGGTGGGTAGAATAGGCACAATTCCTCAAATCTTGTCGCGTATTCTTCCACAGTCATGGACCCCTGCTTCAATTCCATGAACTCCAGTTCCTTTCGACTCCTGATTGTGTCGGGGAAGTACTTTTCTAGGAAGCATGTCTTAAAATCGTTCCAGGTCAGTTGAGTATCATCGTCAGGAAATCGGTTTCTAGCTATCTTCCACCAGTTCTCCGCCTCGTCTCGTAGCATATACACTGCGCATTCTACCTTCTAGGCCTCGGTACAGCGAAGACCCCCAAAAATCCTTTCCAGCTCTTGAGTCCATTTAAAAGCTGCCTCCGGGTTACGTCCTCCTTGAAATTCACTCGGCTTCCTCTTCAGGAAGCGGTCCAGCACTTGGCCATCCTCAGCTTGAGGCTGGCCCTGCCTCTCAAACACGTCCGCAAAGCGTTGGAATGCTGTGGCTATAGCCTCCATGCTTTGGCGATGCGTCATCCCTTATCGTGAAATTAACACCCCTTCAAGGATAAGTACACCAAGCCACTTACTATCGACCGTATCTCAGCCTAATATTCAGTAACTTAGCACATTATGCCATTTCTATATGTTACACAATCAGTCGGATCAGGAGGGACAACCTCCTATCCACAAATCAATATCACAGTATCAATCAGGTTCAACAAATATCACAAGCACGATGACTATTCGATCATAATACACACAACCGCTCACACTCGGCAAGCATACCTTGGCCTTGGACCTTTCGGTCTGCTCTGATACCAAAATGTGACACCCTAATTTTTAATTAAATAAATAAAATCAACAGGGAACTTTTCCAAATTTTTAAAGTTAATAAACCGTACATAATCTGTTCAATTAACAACCGGGTCCAACGAGGAAGTAAGGTAAGGAGACACGGAAGGAATTCATGCACAGCGAAGGAAGAAAACGCTTAAGCGAACCCAATGGCACCGGGTGCACTCGCTCAAGCGAGAGCTAACTACGCTCGGGTGATTCTACTCAAGATCTCCAGTCTGCACTACACTTGCTGAAGCGATGCTACACTCGGCATCCTGACATTCCACTCGGTTTCTAGCGTATGGTTCACTCGGTAAATCATCACGCTCGTGCCTCACTCGGGAAGGTTCACTTCCTAATCCCCTCGGACTAACCTTAATACCCGCCAGTTTCACCCTGACAACACCTCACGCTCCGCTGCTCCACTCGATCGGATTATATACGTACACGTATTAGCAATCCGAAAATGATTCCCCAATCCGCTCACTCGGAATCTATGAAGACTTCTCACTCGGGATAACTTTCAAGTCCATCACACCACTCAGGGTATTCTACTCACTTTTCACTCGGCAACCATAGTATTTCCTGCACTAATTTTCCTACTAAGTCAAGACTCACTCAGGTTCTCTAGCTACTTACTAATTTATTACAATGAATCCACTTAGAGTCTTAGGCATCATTCCCCAGTCGGTGAACTCTTACTCGGCGGATTCTCACTCAGAATCGTTGATTACCTTCTCCTCAGAAAACCTCACAATCATCACTCACAGGATTCGCACCAACACCTACTCCAGACTATGCGACCTCGATCACTCAGATAACTCAATCTCTCACCTCTCGGAATGACTTGTCATCTCGCTTTTCCCCCACAACAACTTAGCTCCACTTCTACCCATAGTCATACTGACTTCCTATGCTGGGAAAGTATACTTATACATCCATGTTTATTGCTCGGACATCACCTACAGCATAGAATAAACACACAATATATATATATATAAAGAAGTATTTTAAATAGTTACAACACATTAACATGTCCCTTCTACCCGAAAGTATTCAAATTCTGATATAAAGGCTAAAGTCAAAATACGAGCCGGCCAAGGCTTAACAAGACCTTATACACAGTATGTACATATACACACATATTCCATAGCGCTCGATTTCTCTGCCCCGCACTCGGCACCTCCTTCATCTTTCATTCCGAGAGATATTCACTGAAAATGTAGCCACAGTAGGGGTGAGCTTTTCATAGAAAATGACAGCCAAGGACTCGGTATCAGTGTCAGTACGCACACTTACGTTCACTCGGTCGCATTCAGATTAAGTAAGTCCATGCAAATTAGAATAATATCAATAACATACACTCATATACATACTACATAAAGTTCGTCTTTATTCATATATGCACATGCATCCACACACTCGAAATTCATTCATAACACCCAACACATGCCACGCGTACTATTCTACTCAACATCATATCTACATGCATGCCTGCGGATCTGACTTGAGTAATGACTTTCAGTTACAGTTTCCCCCTTACTGGCCTCTCGTCCATCAGCTCTTCCCGCGTGGTACCGGCCTCCCATTGGCGTCTCGAGACTTCTCTCTAGCTCCTACGGCTACCACGAGCTCTCTCAGGATCTAGCCAAGGTCTGTAGCTGGAAGTCATTCCCTCGGGGCTCATGACCTTCCACGGGTCACCCCATTCCTACATATGCAACTTATGCAACTTATGCATTTAACCAGCAAGCAACATCACTCAACTGATACCTCCCTCGTAATCATCAAGGTAGAAGCATATTCAACACGGTCTCTATTTTTACTTTGTCAATCACACCAACATGTACAGTGATCGAACAATCAAGGTAATAACATCGGACGAATCAACTAACAGTCACACATTCATATTCTCACAGGATTAACAGAGGTAGGACCATGCATCTCACTCAGCTATATCAGAAAGGCTAACAGACTACATTACCACTATCTTGTTTACATGCAATTATTATCTAACTACTTATCATACACACGGAATCCAAGATCAACAATCATGCATAATATACAATCGTGACAGACACATGCATACACTTAAAGCAGTACATTCATCCGGTACCGTTCATGGACCATGCATTTGACATACAAGCGCCCCCTACCTACTGAAGGAATTCAAGAAGCTCTTCTGCTCTCCGACGTTTGGTCTGATGCCCTTTCTGACTCGTCCAGCCCCCCTTTGGCACCGTCGTGCCCTGCAATCGGCTCGGGAATGGAGAGTTGTTCTTTCTCTGCTTTAGTGATCATCCTTCACCAGTCGGAGGGGCTATGACCCTTCTCCAGTACCGTCGTCGTGGTCCCCAGTGATGAAGAATAAAAACAGGGGAAGAGAAGAGGACGAAGACGAAGAAGAAGAAAAGAGAGAATGAAGCAGTAAGGAAGTATGAATATCACGGTGATACAGGGTATGTATATGCATGCGAAGGGAAGGAAGTGGGATGGGAAAACGTGAATCGTAGTCCACTCACGTAACTCACTAATCACAAGTAGTCATCTTTTACCAACTAAATTAATTTGTCATTATTCCTTAAATTAAATTGATTATAATTAACAATTATCTTCCCACCTTGAAATTAAGGTCTTAATGGTTTATTTCATTCGGTATTTAACTTCAAAATTGGGATGTTACATTTCTCATCATAAATGCCTCCCCAAAAGCAACCCACATGCAATTCCCTCTCAAAAACCATAATAACCTCAAAACCTAGGGCTAGAGCTCAAGAAAATGGAGAGGAAACCTTACCTCAAGCCAAAAGTGAGTGAGCTCTATAGAGAGAGAGAAAGAGGGTGACAAATTTAGGGAGAGTGAGGAGGATAGCTTCCAAGCTCCATAAGCTTCTCCACCCAATCAAGGAGAAAACGAATAGAGGAGAGGAGAAAAGCACACCACACTTGCTAGGGCTTTGATAGGAAGAAAGAGAAGAAGAGTGGAATAGGAAAGGAGAAGAGAAAAAGAGCTTGCCTTGGAAGGGGAAGGTCACGAGAATTAGAGGGGAAAAAGAGAGGTTTAGAATTAAAGTTTTCCCGTTTTTAACAAACAAAATGTCTGGTCGGGCTCAATACTTTATCTAAAACTTATTCTGAAGTTATATTCGGATCCCCAATAATATTCTTAACAGCCCTGACCAACAGCACCTCAATCAGAGATACTTGGTCCGACTCCCATATTTTAATCGGGTCTAATTTTAACTCATAAAACCCCTAAGAAATTATGAATAATCCCTAAAAATCTTAATTTTCTTATTTTCAATATTTTGGGATATTAACTTACTCACATATAATCATTTAGTATTTATTCCCAATTTTTATCATTTATATAAAATTAAGGATGTTACAATCCACCCCACCTTAAAAGAAATTTCATCCCCAAAATCACCAACCTGATTTGAATATCTCAGGATACCGCTTCCGCATATCATCCTCACGCTCCCAAGTGGTAGTAACCATGCCTCCAAAATACCTTCACCAAAGGAATCAACTTGTTTCGCAATTTCTTGATGGAACGCTCCATATTAGTAGCAGACACCGAAGGAATAGATAAATTCTTACTGGTTTCGACATCATCAAGGGCTACCACATGCGTAGGATCATGTACATACTTCTTCAGCTATGAGACATGGAACACATAGTGCAAATTCGATTAATGCGGAGGGAAAGCAATCCTATATGCTAACTCACCAATCCTTTTGAGGATTTCAAACGGTCCAATGAACTTCGGACTTAATTTCAAATGCTCTTCCAATGCCCTTATCTCGTGATACTCTTAAAAAAACATGATCACTAACTTGAAACTCAAGTGGCTTCCGTCGCTTATCATAGTAGCTCTTCTGACGATCTTGAGGAATTTTCATCTTTTCTTGTATCATCTTGATTTGTTCATTTATCTCCGCAATCAACTCTGACCTTCAAGCCAAGTTCTCACCAGTTTCAAGCCAACATAGTGGAGTTCTACATTTTCAACCATACAAAGCTTCATAGGGAGCCATGCCAACAGTATTATGATAACTAGTATTGCAAGTGAACTCAATCAATGACAGGAATCTCTCCCAATAACCTCCATGCTCCAATACACAAGCCCACAACAAATCTTCAAGGCTTTGAATCGTTCGCTCATATTGTCCATCTGTTTGCGGATGATACGCCAAACTAAGCTTGAGCTTAGAACCCAGTTCTTTATGCAAGCTTCCCCAAAATTGAGAAGTGAACCATGGGTCACGATCTGACACAATACTTACACCATGTAGCCTAACAATTTCTTTAATGTACAATTGTGCTAACTTCTCTAAAGGACTCTTCATGTTCCTGGGTAAGAAATGAGCATACTTCGTCAATCGATCGACAATTACCCATATTGCATCATTTCCAGCATGTGTCCTGGGCAACCCAGAAACAAAGTCCATAGCGATGTCATCCCACTTCCAAACAGGGATATCAAGAGGTCTCAAATAACTAGATGGTTTATGATGCTCAACCTTAGCCTTCTGAAAAATAAGGGAAGATGCTATGAAATTTGCCACATCACACTTCATACCGGGCCACCAGAATTTCTTCTTCAAATCTTGATACATTTTTGTTGAACCAGGATGTATACTCAACACACTTTTGTGAGCTTCTTTAAGTACCAACCTTCTTAAATCACGACCAGATGGAACATAAATTCGGTCCTTCATATGCCAAATGCCATCATGACCTTCCATCAAAAATGAATTTTTCCTATTAGCTTGAGCTCCTTTCATCTCAATCAAATACTCATCCTTTGGTTGTTGCAATTTCACAGTTTCAAGGAACATATTTGCTACCATCAACACCTCAAGGGACATCTTTTTCGGGGTATATATTTTTACTCCCACATTCAAGTTTCTAAATTGCTCAATTAGCTCCATCTCTTTCACCATCATTGTGGAAACATGCAATAACTTCTGGCTCAAGGCATCAGCAACCACATTTGCCTTCCCGGGATGGTATCTCGAATCAAATTCATAATCCTTTAGAAACTCTATCCATCGTCATTGGCGCATATTGAGTTCCTTCTGATCAAATAGGCATTTAAGACTTTTATGATCACTAAAGACCACAAACTTCGAGCCGTACAAATAGTGTTGCCATAACTTCAAAGCAAATACCACCGCCGCTAATTCAAGATCATGTGTGGGATAATTAACCTCATGCAGTCGTAACTTTCTCGACGCATAGGCTATCACATGCTCTTTTTGTATCAACACGCAACCAAGACCATTCTTGGAAGCATCACAATACACCACGAAGTCATCCAATAAGTCAGGCAAGGCCAACACAGGAGCAAAAGTGAGTCTAACTTTCAACTCTTGGAAACTTCTCTCGCAATCAAGACTCCACACAAATTTGCTGATTCTTACGGTTTAGCTTCGTCAATGGCAAAGCTAAACAGGAAAATCCTTGAATAAATCTTTGGTAATAACCGGCAAGACCCAGAAAACTTCTTATTTTGGTCATAGACGTCAGCCTTTCCAAGCCATCACGGCTTTAACCTTTGATGGATCAACAGCAACACCATCTTTAGAAATGACATGTCCAAGGAATTGGACCTCGGATAACCAAAATTCACACTTAGAGAGCTTCACATACAACTCTTTCTTATGAAGGACATTCAATACAAGACGAATATGTTCTTCATGGCTCTTGGAATAGACAAGGATGTCATCGATAAACACCACCACAAATTTGTCAAGATAGTCATGGAAAATGTGATTCATGTAATCCATGAAAATTGAAGGAGCATTAGTCACACCAAATGGCATTACCACATATTCATAGTGGCCATAACATGTTTGGAAAGCAGTCTTAGGAATGCCATCGGTCTTCACCCGGATTTGGTGATATCCGGAACGTAAATCAATCTTTGAGAACACCACTGTGTCCTTTAATTAATCCAAAAGATCATCAATACAAGGTAGGGGATATCAGTTCTTAATGGTCAACATATTAAGTTGTCGATAGTCCACACATAACCTCATACTTCCATCCTTCTTTCTCACCAATAGAATAGGCGCACCCAAAAGAGACACACTTGAGCGAATAAACTCTCGCTCTAACAACTCTTTAACTTATCTCTTTAACTCGGCTAACTCTATAGGAGACATCTGATACGGTGCTCGAGAAATAGGTTCTGCACCTGGAACAAGATCAATAGAAAACTTCACCTCTCGTGGAAGAGGTAAACCAGGTACCTCATCAGGAAACACATCCGAAAAATTTGGATACGACGGGGATATCAAGGGATTCAATAGTATTTTCTCCATCCACTATGAATAGCATAACAAGAAGTTGAGATGTACCTTGCACATCAAAGTGCTCGATAGTCGGAGAAGGAAAAACAATGCTCTGATTCAAATAATCCACCAATACCTTATTGGTAGATAAACAGTCCATCCCCAAAATAACTTCCAAGTCCTTCATGGGCAAGCAAATAAGGGATACGACAAATCTTCGATCCTCAAGAATCATTTTAATATCATCACACCGAGTAACCGTCCATAAACAAGTGCCGATCGGTGTAGACACCATGATAGAACCTTTCATCATGTTGATTGGCAATTTTAATCACCTCACACAATCTTCCGGAATGAAGGAGTGCGTTGCACCCGAATCAAATAATACATCAACACTATTACCATGTATTTTGCACTTACTTTGCACTAGATCACCCACTTGTACAGCTTCTTCACCAGTCACGGCGAAGACTTTTCCAGCAATTTGTTGGTTAGCACTATTGTTGTGACCATTCTGGCCACCATTGCCATTCCCACGACCATTACCATTACCACAACCGTTGCCACCATTTCCATTACGACCACCATTGCGGCCACCATTACCGTTTCCACGACCACGACCTCTAAAAGCACCGTAGCCTCCACGGTTTGCATCATTATGCGCCACCACATTCGTGGCATTCAAGAGACAATTGGGACGAATTTGCCCCGGTTGGTTGCATCGATAGCACACTACCGTCTCTTCATTACCACAATCATGGGCCAAATGGTTTCCTCCAAATTGGAAACAACGAAGACCTTGGCCATTTCCTCGGCCACCATTATGTCTTCCACCACCGCCTCTAAGTGAAGAGGAACCACGCATAAATTATCTATTTTTCTTAAAATTGCCTCTCTTCTTGAAACCAAAAGATTGGCCCTTCAATCTATGATCATGCCCAGCATAACTCTTAGGAGCCACATCATTTTCTTCAAAGATTCTACACTTGTTCACAAGAGTAGGGAAACTCCTAATCTCTTGGTGACAAATCTCCTTCTTGATCTCTTGGCGCAATCCGTTCTTAAACTTAATGCATTTCAAAGCTTTGGTGCCTTCCTAATGAAAAGAAAGGTAAAACACACATAGCTCTTTGAATTTTGAGGCATATTCCTCCACCGACATGCTTCCTTATTTGAGCTCCATAAACTCAAGCTACTTTTTGTTCTTGTAACTCTCGAAAAAGTATTTCCTAAGGAACTCCACCTTAAAGTTCTCCCAATTCAAAGAAGTGTGGGCCATTATCATATGCCCACGAGTAAGAATCCACCAAGATTCAACTTCATCTCAGACCATAAATACCGCGTACTTGACTTTTTAAGCTTTGGTACACTCCATGCTAGCAAATATCCACTCCAAGTCATGGATCCAAACATAAGCGTCTTCCGGTTTATAACCCCCATGAAATTCGGAAGGCTTCCGCTTGAGGAATTGGTCAAGACCATGATTTGGTTGACCAACGGGTTGTTGTTGTCGTTCAAGAATATCAGTAAATCGGTTAAAAGCTTCAGCCATAGCGGCTACATCAACGTTACGTCTATTCGTCATCGATCAATCTAGACACACAATACAAATGCATTTAGAAACCTTGTGTTTCGTTCCTCAACATTTATCAATCATTAACATATGTATCATCATAATGCACTCATAATTTGAAGGTAAATATTGGAAAGGAAATGCCTGGTCAGGCTTAATATCAACCACAATATAAAGCAGTGAGTAATTCAAGCTCCAATAATGCTTAACTATAACAATAACATCTCAACATTAAGTGACAATCACTCTCATAAGGTACAACAACATTTCAACACTAAACCACTACACTAACCTCACTTTAACAAGGGAACTCACCCTTCAACAACATTTAACTTATATAATTCATAAATGAGCAATCAATGCTCTGATACCAGGTTGACACGCCCCGGAAATTAGGGGGTAATTAAATAAATAAAATTTGGATAATAAAAATAGAGGATAAATTTTTCGCGATTGAAAATAATTAAAGAATGGAAGAAATCGGGAGATGAAAACTTTAACAAGTAATCCTCGAACCCTTTTTCATAACCTATCTCATATATGAAGATATGAGAAGGTGAATAATTAAATCAAGAGTGAGTCTTGGGTCATTAATCTCATGGTCACCAACAAGGATTAGCGGAAGTGTACAATTACATTAAGAAAATGAAAGGGAGTGGTAGAAGGTCAAAGGATGGTCCATTGAATTGTTAAAATGTATTAATAATGTGTGTAGGTCACTGTACAATCATATCATAGTCAAACAATACCAATTGTACCCCAAAACAGAGGAAAAAGTGTGAAAACAGGGCCATGAATCAATTCAAGCACCCCATGAATCGATTCAAATGGTTTTGGAGTCCAAAACAGTGAGAACAGGACCCCTTGAATCGAGTCAAGCCCGTATGAATCAATTCAAACGTTCCTGGAACCAAAAATAGTGAAAACAGGGGCCCTTGAATCGATTCAAACTCGTATGAATCGATTCAAACGTCTCTGACTCTCCAAACAGTGAAAACAACACCTCTTGAATCGATTCAGAGATCGTTGAATCGATTCAAGATAGCACATTTGCTATTTTTATGCAGAAAAAGTATGATTTTTGGACTTCCAACCCCCCTAACTTTTTCATATCAACTCCAAACGCTACCAAATTTTGACACCAACTAAAATACACCGTTTATGACGTGTAGCCACCAGCCTCACTCAAAAATTCTCAAAAATGAAAAATGTTTGCAAATAAATGCGTTTAGTCCTTTCATGAGCCTTTTTGAGTAACTTAAGGGTCTATTCTCAATGGAATTGACCTGTTCCAGTTTCTATAAGTCACGAATCATGTATTTAAGCTATTGGAACTACTATATGTCATTCAAAACTCATAAAACTCATTTTGACCTTATTGGTTCCTTAATTATGCATGAACTTCATATGCAATCTTTACAAATTAGTCAATCAATCAAACATCATGCACACTAATACCATCAATTGGCCAGGAAACTTCAGAATTAATATTCATTCATCAATATAGTAAGCTAAATCAACATGTCCTTATCATCATCAACCAATATTAAGGTCACTACCTAAAAATTGGCCTTTCAAAATATATAAGGTCCAATTTTCACAAGTGACCCCCCAAAAGAGTACATACTAACATTCATGAAATAAAATGAGCATATACATATATCCGTTGTCTTACAAAAGGAATACCGGCCAAGGCTTACAAACTTCCATTCCATATTTACCTCCTCCATGACTCAATCCTTCAAAAGATTAGAGTATTCAAGATACCTACATCAAGCTTTAAAAATGGCAATAAAGGAGGTGAGTAACATATACCAAATGATCCAAAATCATACATTATGATGATACCAATACATTATGCATAACAATTTCTCAAGAAGCATCATAAACATCTTTCGCACATCATCTCATTCCATTCAACATCATACATGTCCAAATCATTACATTCACAATTCACACATCAAAATCATGGCATTCTCAATAAAGGTCATCACACATTCAATGTTATACAACTTCCTTCCTCTATACTTAACAATCATCTATCACCACCACGGGCTACCAACTAGGAATATCTTTGGCTATATGCAAATGCTCTTATGGCTAATGCATATGCACAAAGGAATTAATAACAATTGTAGATCCGACTGTGGGAAACAATATCATATCAAATATGGTCAAGCATAGGTGTGCTATTATGCCCCTATTGCAGTAGTAAAAGTGTACACTTATATCTCAAATCATACATGCTTAACATCATATTTTATAGGTACTAAACTGTTATCGCCCATTTGTAGCACTAGTCACCCCGTGACTTGCGGATCACTTACATGGCCTTACTTGACACAAGTTCTACGGGCCCCTCCCAAACACACATCGAGACAGTCGTGCCCCATTAGGACACCGAGGTCACTTGACCATAGAGCCGCCTACCTACTGGGCCCGCTACATAGGGTGCCTCGTCACCAAACTAAGGACAGCTTTGTGATTCCTAGAATCACTGGGGAATAACAATAATTTACCCATGCACTAGGCCACCCTCCCACTAGGCCCACCTATTGGAACCCCTAACATTCCATATAAGCAGCGAATGATATGCCATGGATGCAATGCAATGCAAATCAAATGCATTCTCATACTATGCATCCTAAATGCCACTTCACATTCACAATTCACCACCACACTTAGTGGAATCCTAGGTTCTCATCATTCTATCACCAATATTCATTGGATTTCATACACATACTAGTTAGTGGCAATCACAATCCATCAATTCACATATCATGGGATGTTTAATAACGTTGCAATCAATATAATCATGGTTCCAAGCCATTACAACAACTCTCATTAATCATGAGTCAATTCAATATCATATTCATCATCCGACAAACATAAGCCACATAACACCATTCACTCTAAATGCATTTTCAATCAAGTAATCATCAATTAATTCATCCAAGCCAATTAGCATAACACAATCATATACACACACATCACTAATGGATGAAATCAAGCATTTAGAGATGTTACCCTGATGTAGGATCTTCTTCTATCTTCCTGAAAAAGGGTGGATCTAGGGCACTCTTCCTCTTCTAACCTCTTCAAGCCTTGATCAAGCTTCTTGCTTGTGGGAAAACCAAAATGGAGAAAATGGAAAAAAGGCTCAACTACATGGATTTGCAAAAAGGAAAAGAGAAGAAAAGCTGGAGATGGAAGGGAGAAAAGAGAAGGATGGTGGATGGAAAGGTGGAAAGGGATGGGAGGCCACTCCAAGGGGAGATAACTCCTTTAGGAATCACCACCAAGAGGGAGGAAAACCCCTTGGATGAGAGCTTGCTAGAGTTCACTCTAACCTAGAGAGAAGGGAGAGCTTCTTTCACTAAAACTCACTTTTGTAAGTGTGAAAATATCAAATGGTATTCAAGTGTGTCAAATTACAAAAAAAGAGCTCCTTATATAGAGCCATAAGGAATTCGGCCAAAGGACTCCCACATGGGCTTCTCTATGATGCCTAGGTCTAATAATGCAAATGGAGAAGAGTATGGCCTATACATGGCCCAAAGTGAGTGTACATGGCCCAAAAGTGACCCTATTGACCTTGCAAGGCCCAAATAAACCCTATAAGCCTAGAGAATCTAACTAAGAAGTATATTACAAGTAAAGTATAAATAGAGGCTCAAGGATTCTTCATTGGGCTTGGGCCCACTTAAAGCTAGGAAGGAAGATAAGGCCCAATGGATGCTTTCTTTGGCCTTTTTGGTCTTGGCCCTTGTGCGAGGACCTTTGTATGCTTCAAGTCCTTTCTCTAGAATGGTTTGAGGGTCCTCCCTTAGTGTGTCCTCATTATGCTCCCCCTCTTCGAAAGGATTTGTCCTCAAATCTAAGGCATCATCCTCTTCATCTAAATCTAAGTGAGACAAATCTAAAATATTGAAGGAAGCACTCACTCCATAATCACCTGGCAAATTAAGGACATAAGCATTATTATTCATTTTCTTAATGATTTGGAAAGGCCTATCACCTCTAGGGTCAAGTTTGGATTTGCGTAAGTTTGGAAATCTCTTCTTTCGAAGATGTAACCAAACCCAATCTCCAACCTCAAAGGTGATATCCTTTCTCTTCTTATTAGCACAATGAGCATATATTCATTCTTAGTTTGAATTTGGTTTTTAACCTTCTTATGAAAATCTTTGATAAATTTGGCCTTTGCCTCTCCATCCATATGAAGGATAGAATCAGAAACCTCAATAGGCAAAAGGTCTAAAGGAGTGAGAGGGTTAAAACCATAAACAACCTCAAATGGACTATGCTTGGTTATGGAGTGTTGTACCCTATTATATGCAAACTCAATATGAGGCAAACACTCATCCCAAGATTTAACATTTTTAAACACTAAGACCCTAAGAAGTTGAGAAAGCGTCCTATTTACTACCTCTGTTTGTCCATCCATTTGAGGATGACAAGTGGTGGAAAAGAGAAGCTTTGTTCCTAGCCTTTGATGCATAAATCCTGAGCTATTAACTTGATGCATAATTCTTGGAGGATTTATATTCTTTTGGAAAGCGCACCAATCGTTAAATTTGTAATATATTTGATCATTCCCACAGGGATTGTGGTAATTACCACAATCTTAGACTAGTACAAGCTGAACCAACATAAGCAGATGCAATTCATTCTATTTTTGTTGTTTTATATTTTCTATGTTTTTGTGTTTTCAGAAGCAGTACAAAATATGAAATGTGATTAATGGAAGATAGGTTAGGATTACTTCAACTTACAACTTCATCAAGGAACATGTAATCGAGGTTCAATTAAGCTTCAGATGCAAGAGGACAATTCACAGATGGTTAATCCCTAATCCCTTGGGTGACTAAAACTAATTCCTAAGCATTAAACCCTAATCCCTTAGGTGTTCAATTATAGAGAAATCTAATACGAAATTGGGGGTTGAACCCTAACTATTCACCTAATTACCAGGCCTGAATTAGTTAGGAAGCTGGAAGTTACCTAAGCCTCAACCATGATTCCTCATTGGTGAGATTCTTCATTTGGATTTGGATTTGTCAACCCAGCAAATTAGATCCACTTCTTAGCTTGTTCTCCTCTTGTTTCAGAAGATAATTTCCTCAATGCAGATTCAAGATTCCATCAGAAGATTCAGCAATCCCAACCCTAGGGGTTTAGAAACCCATGGAGATGGATTCTGACGAAGGAATGTGAAGAGACATGGACGAGAGAATATAGAGAGAGAAAAGAATTAGAGAGAGATTGGAAATGGAAAAATGAATCGTGTTATTATTCTGTACTCTCCTCTTATAGAGTATGCATAAGTATATATATAGACAACTAACTAACTAACTAACTTAATTAATTACAAAGGAAACTTAATTAAACTAACTAATCTAAATACATAATTACAAATAAATAATTAATTACAAAGCAATACTTAAGTTACTATAGTACAACAGAAAAATAGAAACAGCAACGGTGTAGCGCTTCAATTGGAGGGAAAATAGCAAGTTAAATAACCACCTTCACGCTTGAGCGTGAAGGGCTCGCACTTGAGGGCGATCGTATTATTCACTGCATGCTAGGAATTCACGCTTGAGCGTGATGGAAATAAGCTACAGCGCGAACTTGATTTAAAGGCTACAGTGGATCCACGCTTGGGCGTGATTAGGTAAGCTTGAGTGTGATCGCATGTTGTGTCTTCCTTTCTTTGTACGTAACTTGCATGGTTCTCAAGCTTAAGCGTGAAGCTTTCAAGCTTGAGCGTGAAGTGCACCTACACATGCAAACAAATAAATTCCTAGCGTATGTACGCTGGCTGTCCAGCGTGTATACGCTGGGTTAGTGAATTTATAAATAAACAAATTTCCTTAACTAATTATTATTTTTAATCATTTTCTTACATAATTTAAACACTTTTGAAATAAATAAAAAAATAAGAATTATTAACAATTTATTAAATAATAATGCCACACTAAACAAAATTAAATAGATTAAGTTAAATTAAAGGTGAAATAATTAAGTCTTTTCAAGACTTATCAGCCTTGACTAAAGAGTTTTTCAAAATAGCTTAGGAATTTGGTGTCCCTATCATAAATTATGGTTTTAGGAACACCATGAAGTCTTACAATATCTTTGAAAAAAGTTTAGCAATATGACTAGCATCATCTACCTTGTGACAAGGGATGAAGTGAGCCATCTTACTAAATCTATCCACAACCACAAAGATAGAATCCATTCCCTTTTAGGTCTTAGGCAATCCCAACACAAAATCCATAGATATATCAATCCAAGGTGTAGTGGGTGTTGGTAAAGGATTATATAAACCACTAGGCAAAAGTTTTGATTTTGCTTTTCTACATACAATACACCTAGCACAATGTTTTTGAACATCTTTTTTCATTTTTTTCCAATAGAAGTGTTCATGTAATATGGATAATGTTTTATCTCTTCCAAAATGGCCCATTAAGCCTCCCTCATGGCTTTCTCTAACTAAAAAATCTCTTAACAAACTTCTAGGAATGCAAAGTCATTTTTACCTTTAAAATAGCGTGTGAATCGATTCCTAAAGGTGGGAATCGATTCCCAGCATGATGAATCGATTCCTGGCCTTCATGAATCGATTCCTGGCCTTTCAAACATCAATGAATCGATTCCTATAAGGGGGGAATCGACTCCCAGCCCTATGAATCGATTCCCAACAGCCTTGAATCGATTCCTAGCTTATGTTTCACATAGGAATCGATTCCTGTAAGGGTGAATCGATTCCTACCCTTTCCTGGAAGTGTTTTCTTGCATTTTTGAGGCGTTTTGGACAGTATAGCTCATGGTTCTTGATTGTTTTCATCCTTTGGCACTTTGATCATCTTTTTGGGTTCTTGAATCCATTTTCCATTTATATTTATTCATTCTTAAAATGGATCATCAATAATTCCAAATCTATTAATTTCTGCAAAATAAGAGTACCCGAGTAGAATACAGTGGAAAGAAAGCAAAAATCACAATAAATAAAGGAAATACAGTGCATAATGATTAAAATCCTAAGTAAACTAAATCTAATTTATTGTGTTATAAAACACTTATCAAAATACCCCAAACCAAAGCATTGCTTGTCCTTAAGCAATCACCATATTCACAAGATAAGATACAGAAAACACTAAGCTCAGCAAACTAAGGAATCCAAAATAGAGAAAAAGATTTATTCAAATGCCAATATTAATTTTCTTATGTGAATCAATTTTCATTATCAAGACAGAGGATACTCTTCTCTCAATTTTAACTCAAAGTGTTTCATGGTTTGTGTATCACTAAAATCATCATAGTCAAAAATATTACCATAAGCTTGTTAATAAACCAGAAACTCCACAGTTTAGATAGAAAATATGTCAAAGTCTAAAGGTCTTTCAAAGGTTGTAACGTGGCCTTGGGTTGTATTGTCAAGGTAGGAATTTCAAGAAAAATGGAATACAAAAGAGCTTTAACAGTCATGAATGATTCAAATTATCATCATAAATTTAACAGAGCAAATTTTTGAACTTTTATGGACTTTTTGGAATTCATTCAATATCACCCTTTTGATTTTCTTTTTCTTTTTCTTGCTTTTCTTTGCATTCAATACCATATTTTTCTTAAGTCCTTTTTTATTTCTATGCTCCACTAAATTTCCAACTTTTTCACCATTAAGAGAATATCAGTCAATGACAGGTTTCAAAGAAAAATTTTCACTTTTAGGCTCAAAAGGGGCAACTAGGGGTCAAATTGTGTAAAATTCTAAGGCTTAAGAATAAGACCTAATTGTGCCTTTATCATTCTAAGACATATAATCAAAAACCATTTTAAATTGGTTGAAAAACAAGTTCTATAATATTAATGACTATGAGATTCACTCAATCAAGAAGATATGGGTTTTGAAAATTTGTTTGATAAATAACCCATTTTGGCTCAAGTCTAACCATGGAAAGTCTTTTCAAAGAAAATTTTAATCACTTAAGATTCATTTAAGCATTTATTTGGCATTTAAACAATCAAATTTTGAAAATTTTACCCAAAATTTTGGGGTCCTTAGATACTTTAGCCTTGTGTTCAAAGTGAATTTAGCATGCAATCATGGTAATTTACAAGATTACAAACAAAATAAGGAAAATACACATGCAAAATAAAATAACAATCACACAACGAAACAAAACAGTTAAGTTTTCTTACCTACCACCCCAAACCAGAATTTGACATTGTCCTCAATGTTAAAATGGATGATAAAAAGATAAGAAAGCTTACCTGGAGTAACCCCAAACCAGCATTTGACATAGTTAGTTTTTTTTTTATAAACTTAAAATGAAACAACAACTTTTTATAGGGTTACCTCCCTATCAGTGCTAAGTTTTAAGTCTTCAGCCAGACTTCTCACCATTTGGATTTAATCATCAGGAGTATCAAACAAGTCCATGTCACTTGCTTGTTGTATTGGTTGACCTGTCAGATAGTGCTTTACTCTCTGTCCATTTACCCTAAATGTACCAGATTTCTCGCTCCATAGTTCGACAGCTCCAAAGGGAAAGACTTTTGTCACCTTGAATGGTCCTGACCATAGGGATCTCAGTTTACCTGGAAAAAGCTTCAATCTAGAATTAAACAGTAAAACCATATCACCTGGATTAAATGTTCTCCGTTGGATGTGACGATCATGCCATTGTTTGGTTTTTTCTTTATAAATTCTGGCATTTTCGTATGCATCTAGACGGAGTTCTTCAAGATCATTTAATTCCAACAATCTTTGTTCACCTGCAGCCTTATGATCAAAGTTAAGAGTTTTAACAACCCAAAAAGATTTATATTCTAGCTCAACAGGTAAATGACAGGGCTTCCCATATACTAGCTTAAAAGGTGTGGTTCCAATGGGAGTTTTGTATGCGGTTCGATACGCCCATAAGGAATCATCTAACTTAATAGACCAATCCTTACGTGATGTATTCACCACTTTTTAAAGAATATTTTTAATTTCCCGATTGGATACCTCAACTTGTCCACTAGTTTGTGGGTGATAAGGTGTAGCAACCTTATGCCTAACTCCATATTTCTTTAGAAGGGTCTGAAAAGTTTTCTCAATAAAATGAGACCCTCCATCACTTTAACACATTTTGGGACCCCAAACCTTGGAAATATTATTTTCTTGAAAAGTTTAATAACAGTTTTAGCATCGGAATGGGGTGAAGCAATGGCTTCCACCCATTTTGACACATAGTCAACTGCCACTAATATGAACTAATTTCCAAAAGAGGAAGGAAAAGGTCCCATAAAATCAACACCCCATACATCAAACAATTCAACTTCTAAAATGGTATTCAATGGCATTTCTTGTCTCTTACCGATGTTACCTGTTCTTTGGAAAGCATCACAAGTTAGAACATACTTACGTACATCCTTAAAAATATTTGGCCAATAGAACCCAGCTTGCAATATTTTAGCAGCTGTCTTGGAGGTGCTCATGTACCCTCCACAGGAAAAAGAATGGCAATGATCCAAGATAGCATGGACATCATCTTGTTAAACACATCTTCGAATCATACCATCTGCACATTGCTTGAAAAGGAGTGGTTCATCCCAATAATAATGCTTGACATCTGCATAAAACTTTTTCCTTTGCTGAAAGCTAAGATCAGGAGGTAAGATACCACATGCAAGAAAATTTACAAAATCAGCATACCAAGGGACACGTTGGATACTAAGATTCAAGAGTTGTTCATCCGGAAAAGATTCATTGATAGGAATATTATTTGTTTCTTCTTTTTCAGATGTCAACCTAGACAGGTGGTCAGCGACCAAGTTCTCGGTACCCTTCTTATCCTTAATTTCCAAGCCAAATTCTTGCAATATTAGAATCCACCTAATTAACCTAGGCTTTGCTTCATTTTTATTCAATAGATACTTAATGGCAGAGTGGTCAGTGTAAACAGTAACATGTGAACCTACCAAGTAAGACCTAAATTTATCAAAAGCAAAGACAATAGCTAATAGTTCTTTTTCAGTTGTGGCATAATTTACCTAAGCATCATCTAGCGTCTGGTTGGCATAATGAATTACATGGAGCTTTTTATCCTTTCTTTGCCCCAATACAGCCCCCACTGCATAATCACTCGCATCGCACATTAACTCAAATGGGAGTTTCCAATCAGGTGGTTGCACGATAGGGGCAGAGATTAGAGCTTGCTTAATCCTGCAAAAAGCTTCCATACAAGATGAATCAAAATTGAAAGGCACATCCTTACCCAGAAGAGTTGTAAGAGGCTTTGTGATCTTGGAGAAATCTTTAATGAACCTACGGTAAAACCCTGCATGTCCAAGAAAACTCTGAATACCTTTCACATTTGTGGGTGGAGGCAATTTTTCAATTACTTCCACTTTAGCCTTATCAACTTCTATACCTCTCTCAGACACCAGGTGTCCAAGAACTATGCCTTCTCTTACCATAAAATGGCATTTTTCCCAATTTAGAACCAAATTGGTTTCTTCACAACGCTGCAAGACTTGGCACAAATTTGTTAAACAATTATCAAAATCCAAACCATACACTGAAAATCATCCATAAAGACTTCCATCACATTTTCAATAAGGTCAGAAAAAATTGCTTGCATACACCTTTGAAAAGTCGCAGGTGCATTACACAAACCAAAAGGCATACGCCTTTAAGCATAAGTCCCATAAGGGCAAGTGAAGGTAGTCTTTTCTTGATCAGATGGATGAATGGGAATTTGATGAAAACCTGAATACCCATCCAAATAACAGAAATAAGAGTGTTTCGTAAGTCTTTCAAGCATCTGATCAATAAAAGGGAGAGGAAAATGATCTTTTTTCGTGGCGCTATTTAACTTCCTATAGTCAATGCACATACGCCAACCAGAGACAATCCTAGTAGGAATCAAGTTATGTTTATCATTTTCAATCATAGTTATTCCCCCCTTTTTAGGCACCACATGGACAGGACTTACCCATTTACTACTATCAACAGGATATATGACTCCAGCATCAAGCAATTTCAAAATTTCCTTTTTAACCACTTCTTGCATTTTAGGATTTAATCTCCTAAGTGGTTCTACTGTGGGCCTACTTTCATCTTCTACAATAATCCTGTGCATACAAAGAGAAGGGCTAATCCCTTTGATATCATCCATTGTATAACCTATTACCTTTCTATACAACCTAAGTTGTTTCAAAAGTTTTTCAGTTTCACATGGATTCAATTCAGCATTGATAATCACAGGATATATGGAATTAGGACCAAGAAATTCATACCTTAATAAAGCTGGTAAAGGTTTTAATTCCATATTAGGGCTTACCACTTTGTCGCACATGACCTCAGTATCATGTGGGGCCTCAGAGCAATCAGATGTTTCTGTCGGCTCAATCATGAAAACAGTTTCAAGTGAGTCACTAGGAAGGGTTGCTTCCTTTACCACTTGTTCGACAAAATCCACAGTACAACAAACATCATTATAAGGTTTTTCTAAAACATTTTTCAAGTTAAAATCAACCTTTTGGTCTCCAACAGTTAGAGACAACTTACCATTCTTGACATCGATCACAGCACCTGCAGTTGCTAAAAATGGTCTGCCTAAAATAATAGGAATCAAAGAATCTTCGTCCATTTCAAGCACAACAAAGTAAGCAGGTATAAAAAATTTTCCTATCTTAATAAGAATATCCTCTAAAATTCCTACAGGATATTTTACAGATCTATCAGCCAATTGTAAAGACATCCTAGTAGGTTTTAACTCACCCAATCCTAATTTTTCAGCAATCGATAATGGCATTAAACTCACACTCGCTCCTAAATCACACAATGCTTTATCTATATTCATGTCACCGATCATGCAAGGAATAGAGAAACTACCTGGATCTTGGAGCTTGGGTGGAAGTTTCTTTTGAATTAGAGCACTGCACTCTTCAGTAAGTGCAACTGTACCATCTTCCTCCAGTCTTCTTTTGTTGGACAGAATGTCCTTCAGGAACTTTGCATATGTGGGCATTTACTACAAAGCATCTGTGAAAGGAATATTAATATATAATTTCTTTAAAACATCAAGAAACTTACCAAATTGTTTGTCCAACTTTGCTTTAGCTAAGCGCTGAGGAAATAGAATAGGAGGTTGATATGGCTTAACCTCCTCCTTCTTCTCTTATGGTTTCTCTTCTTCAATCACTGGATGAGATGAAGATTCATCCACTTTCTTTTCCTCCTTTGCAGTCTTTTCAACTGGTCCATCATATTGAGTATCACTCCTAAGAGTGACAGCCATGGTTTGGTTGGATGGTCTAGCCTCTGGTTTTCCAGGAAATGTTCCTGGTGCTCTTTGAGAATAGGAGGCTTGTTGGGTAATTTGACTTTCCAGTATTTTGTTATGGGTAGCAAGAGAGTCCACTTTTGAAGCCAAGTTTTTTATTGCATCAGAGAATTCATCATTTTGTTTAAGTTGAGTAGCTACAAATGTCTCCATCAAGGATTCTAGCTTTGATTTTTGTGGAATATAGGTTCCTTGTTGAGGTTTGTAGTTACTTTGGAATTGAGGTGGCCTATTTTAGAAGCCAGGTGGACCTTGTGGGGGTCTGTAGTTACCTTGATAATTTCCACCATAGTTTCCAATAGCATCCACCTGATGCATTTCTTGTTCTTGATTAGGGGTCATTGCTAAATGGCAATTTGTAGCTCCATGTCCTGAAACACCACAAACTTCACAAACAATATTAGTAGCACCTGTTGACCCTATTTTAGTAAGTTTTAATGTTAATGCTTCAACTTTGGCAGAAAGTAGTGAAAGAGCATCAACAGAATACTTACCTGGTGTTTTAGCAGGTAATCCTCTTTCGGCGTTCCACTGGTGAGTGTTTTGAGCTATTTCCTCAATCAGGTTCTCAACTTCATCAACATTTTTACTCATCAAGGCTCCTCCAGCTGCAGTATCTAAAGAGATCTTTTGTGTGGAAGTTAGTCCATTATAGAAAATATGGATTGTCAACCACCTTTCTATCCCATGGTGAGGACATTCTCTTAGCAACTCCCTGTATCTTTCCCAGGCTTCATATAAGGATTCATCATCTTTTTGTGAAAAATTGATGATTTGTTTTCTCAGCACATCAGTCTTGTTCCTTGGGTACCATTTATTTATAAAAGCACTGGACAATTGTTCCCAAGTCGTGATGGATCCTTCAGGAAGAGAGTATAACCACGCCCTTGCTTTATCTCTTAAAGAGAAAGGGAAAAGTCTTAAGCGAATGGCATCATTGGTGGCTCCGTTCATCTTCAAGGTGTCACAGTATTCAAGAAAGATTTGAAGGTGAAGATTTGGATCTTCGGAGGGTAATCCTCCGAATTGGTTCTGTTGAACCATTGAGAGTAGTGAAGGCTTCAATTCAAAATTGTTAACCTCCACTGTGGGTCTGAGGATGCTAGATCCTCTCCCATTAGTGCTTGGAGCGGTAAAATCTCTTAAGGGTCTGTGTTGGTCTGCCATTTGTTTTTCTTTTTGTTGATTTTGTTGTTTTCTTAAAGCTCTAAGGGTACATTCTATCTCAGGGTCAAATCCTAAGTTTAGATCGACACTACGGCTTCGTTGCATAAAAAGAAAGTAAATGACAAATAAAACAAACAATTATCACAAACATAAAACAACAACAGATACACAAAATAAATAACAAAATACAATTTAAAAGATTATCGTTCTCCACAGGGACTGTGTTCAAAGTACCAGCATATTGAAATTTAATTATCCACACAATTGATTTTTAAGGTTTTTGTAAAATAAAACATAATTTAAAAATCTAAATTTAGAAACAAAATTTACTTGACACTTAAAAAAAATCAGAGTTGAGAGTATCTTGGGATTTCGGGGAATTAAGACTCTATTTTATGTTAATGAATTTTAACTTTTCATAAATAAGAATTGAATTAAGTTTTCCAAGGCGAATTTTCCAAAAGCTAATTAATATGTTCCTCTCGGAATCCTATTAATGTACCTAACCTATGGAAAGCGCTGCTTAATCCTCAGAAAGGCCCATTATCATTTTATGAAAATCCCTTTTATTTCCTCAAAAGAATTTTGATTACTTTCACGGTTTTACCGAGGTCACAAAAAGCATCTCAAAAATCTTAAGTTTAGTTCAAAGCTTTCCGGTAAAAATAAATCTCTCGATTCTATTTATTACCTAAACTTACTAATATACCCGCAAGTATACAGTTTTATCATTTAGGTTCTTGTTAGGAATCACTAAAAGCATTGAGCATTTTTTAAACTAAATGGAAAACAGAAATTTATTTAATTCCAAGTCAAAATAATATTAACAATAAAATATTATCATACCCCCTTCATCCCAAGATAATTAATTTAGCTACTCATGAAATAATTCAAATTCATATATATAATGGAAAAATAAAACATACAAGACATGGTAAAAATAAAGACTTACGGGTTTCTCCAAAAGCTCAAAATAATTTCACCACTGTATTTCCTTGTTGCAATATTCCTCCACCAATTACAAATTGGAACACTCAATTTCACAATCCTCACAGCTCTTACACAAAAATAAAAGAAAGAAAAAGAAAATAAAAAGAGAAAGAAAATAAAATAGAGAAAGAAAACGAAAGAGAAAGAAAAGAAAAGGAATGAAGCTGATGAAGAAATGGGATGCTCTCTCTGCTTGGATTGCTTCTCCTTTTATAGGCGAAGGAAGGGAGGAAGCCAACTAAGAAGACACGTTGCAAGTTGAAAACTTTTGGTGCATGTGATTTCCAGCTGTTCCAGTTGTCTCGAATTTGCGTATTTTTGTTGTTTCCAATAATTTGGCGCATGATTTCACTGATGAATCGATTCCTCCAGTTCATTTTTACCTTTAAAACAGCGTGTGAATCGATTCCCAGCATGATGAATCGATTCCTGGCCTTTCAAACATCAATGAATCGATTCCTATAAGGGGGGAATCGATTCCCAACCCTATGAATCGATTCCCGACAGCCTTGAATCGATTCCTAGCTTATGTTTCACATGGGAATCGATTCCTGTAAGGGTGAATCGATTCCTACCCTTTCCTGGAAGTGTTTTCTTGCATTTTTGAGGCGTTTTGGACAGTATAGCTCATGGTTCTTGATTATTTTCATCCTTTGGCACTTTAATCATCTTTTTGGGTTCCTGAATCCATTTTCCATTTATATTCATTCATTCTTAAAATGGATCATCAATAATTCCAAAACTATTAATTTCTGCAAAATAAAAGTACCCGAGTAGAATACATTGGAAAGAAAGTAAAAATCACAATAAATAAAGGAAATACAGTGCATAATGATTAAAATCCTAAGTAAACTAAATCTAATTTATTGTGTTATAAAACACTTATCATGGGTCTGTCCAGTACATCATTACTGTTAATGTGTACCCGTGTGAAGACTTGATATCATTTATATCCATGATCTGTGAGATCAGATCATCGGTACACTCACACACTAGTCTTAATGTATTTACATGTCCCCATGTAAATACTTGACTAGGGACATTTTAGAAATAACTCTCATATGACCTATTACTCCAAGGATAAATAAAGGTTGTTAAACTATTTAACAAAAAATGACTTATTCAAAATGATGCGAACCTATATAGGCTTTTAGTGCATATTTCCAACAATCTCTCACTTGCACTTAGAGCCGATAAGGTTAATGCCTAATAACGTCTACAGTGCCCTTATGCTTTTACTACGTAAGTGGTTTTACTAGTGGGTTCCCAACAATTGTGTTGGTATGCACATTACATATTTTCACATCTTCCAAAGATGGAACTATTTAAGTATATGCTTGGATTAATCCACTTCCTTATATTGTTCTATGACTCCATTGTCATCACAATGGAAACTTATAGGATACAAAACATTTGGAATGATTAAATGTAAATTGACTTCTTTTGTAATTTAACATAGCAAAATACTTAGATTTGTTAGTAGAACCAACGATTATTTCTTGCTTTGAACCTTTCAAGCATACATCGTAATCATCTTGACAACACATATTTTGATTTCAATCTTAAGTCTTTCAAATTAATTAAAAATTGACATCGATGTAACCTTTACAACGAGCTCATCTTCCATTTATCAAGATTAAATCCTTAGTCCTTCTTAAGTGTTTAAGGATAGTCTTGACTATAGAATGAGAATATTATTAGTTCTAGAAGAAGCATGTCTTCTGCATGTAATACTAGAACTATAATTATGCAGTTACTAACCCTTTTATAGTCACAATATTTATCTTCATTCTTTAATGAAGATTCTAGCTTCTAAAAGCTTACTTTAGTCCATAAATAGAACATTTGCAGTTCACATACCTTCCTAGATGTTTTAGGCATAAAAGGCCTTTAGGTTGTGTCACATACACATCCTCAAGATGATTTCCATCTTGACATCTATCTACCATATCTCATAATGGTGGTATACTGCTACAATAAGCAGGATCTAAATGGTTTTTAAGCTAATTGAATTTTGTCAATCTTGCTTTTAGAGGTACTTTTATTACCATCCATGTTTAGTTTTCCTTTTGAAAACCCACTTGCATCCTATAGGTTTTACCCTTTAGGTGCGTCAACCAAGGTTCATACCTTGTTAATATACATGGAACCCATTTCAAATCCCATGGTCTTATGCCATGTCTTAGAATCTAAACTTGCATTGGCCTCTTCATAAGAAGCTTGGTCATTTAGCAATATGCCTCCTTCCTGATTTATAAGATATCCATATCTTTCAGGTTTGGTGACATATCCTATTTGATCTTACACAAGTCTTGTGCTACCGGAGCTAAGGATTTCACAACACTTTGTGATTTCTGCTCCAAGTCCATCCTTGACTTTTAAATGCTTTGTGATACTTGAATTTCTTTAAGTTCTACCATCCTTCCACTGATTCTTTAAGGGATGTACTCTTATTCAAGAATACAACATTCTAAGCAACAAGCCTTTTATTCTCAGATGGATTGTAGAATTGATAACCCTTAGCTTTCTTTGGGTATCTCACAGAAGACATTTATCTAATTTGGATCCGACCTTGTCAAAGTTGGATGCTCTATAGAAGCATCATAGTTCCAAATTATTAGTAAAGACATACTAGGTTTCTTCCTAGTCCATATCATATATGGTTTCTTTAAGAAAGTCTAAGATGGAACATGGTTAAGTGTGGAAATTTTGTTAATAAAGAAATGTTGAAGGAGTTAGAGATGTTTGATAATAAGCAATAATCAAACTATGTCCAACAAGGTTTGACTTTTCCCCGTAGAGATGCTATTAAGGCATTCCATGAGGAATGAGTTAAGAGGTAATCTCTCACTCTATTAGATAGTTATCAAACTTATAACTCAAATTATTTGCTATCTTGATCTAATCAAGAGCTTTAATTGTCTTGCCAATTTGGTTTTTCACTTCATTATGAATTCTTTGAACTTTTCAAAGACTTTCTAACTTATGTTACATAAATCCATACTCATTGACTTTTCAATTTGTATGTTGAAGTATTGAAAAACATATCTAGTTATTATTCTAATTGGCCCACATACATCGTTATGTATTAGATAATAGATTACTCATCTTTTCAATGAATGAGGTCTCAATTATCTCTCCAATAAATAAGATTTACATGTCTCCATTGATTCCAAAATCAAAAAGAGTCCATATAACCACATTAATGGTATTTAGAAAATGTGTTTCTTATCCATTTGCCTTAGGAGACAATACCATGTAAGTAAGGTTCAAAATCACTTATTTTAACCTACTTTGGCAGTTGTTATAAATGGGTGTTTTGAGATTTAGGATGTGGAATCCATTCTCAATTGTGCATCAACATCCATTTGAAGAAATAAAGTTATTTTATAATAAGAAAAACATTTCTTGTCTAACAAGAAACAATATGCACAATGTCTACTTCACTAACTAGCCCAATAGGTAAAGATCTTATCTTTATTGTAGCAACTTTTGCTTAATTTTATACAGATTTCTCCACCCTTAACAAGTGATCTACTTCCTTGATCTTTCAAAATTTGAGATCTACTACTAGTATCTGATACTAATGTTAGTGAAGTAAAATAACTTGACTTCTATAACATGACCTATAGTGGAAGTCTTACTTCCCTTTCTTTTGAACTCCTTCAAGTTCTTTAGACAAATTATTTCAATGTCTTATTTTGGCTAAAACTGGAAACAATTTCCTTTCTTGATCACCTTTTAGACTTCCAGACTAACTTGGCCTTAATAAAGTCTGTATACGATCATATCGTATATCTCCCATATATTCATATTGCCTTTTATAGCTCAGAGTTTATGCAGACTCCATAGGGTATTCAAGACCCAACCATAGATGATATATAAGCCAAACATGACACACTGCCGCTTCATCTTTAATGAAGATAATTCTCAAGTCTCAATACCTATCTAGGTATCTTTTTAGATAAAGTGTCCTTCCAAAGGACAGATTGCAACAAAATAATATTTGGTATATCATGGTTATTCTAAAACAAATTACATGTAAATCTATCACTTCTATTTAAAACATATTTAAATTTTGGTCATTAAATAAATATGTTGTCTCCCACTATTTTGATTCAAAATAAATACCCTCACTGAATCATAAAAAAAATTCCATTGGAAGATTTTTCTAGTGGGCCAAGATCCATATTTGGCCTAATGTTGAGTCAGCTTTGGCTGATCACCCAACCCTTGGTTATTTAGGTAGGAAACACATTTCCAATTGCATCTCATGCAACTCTTGGATGATTGAGTGGGTAACTCTTTACCCTTATTCATCTTATGAATTTAAGCTCAACCCTTACGCCTCTAAGTTATTTTCAATCCAATTGAAAAACTTAGTTAAGTTTAGGCCTAATAAAAACAATTTGGATATTACAATTATCCCGTCTCGCCTTACTAATATAAATGATTGCACCCTGCTTTGGCAGGCCCACTATTTATTGACATTAGTCTCGACGAGTGTTACTTATTAGAAGGCGTTTAAACTTAATATTAACGCTTCTAGGTTCTTCAATCTGATTAAAGTTACCTAGATAAGTCCAATAACAAATGGTTAGATAATCCAATTATCCATCATCCTTTACTAATATCAATAAAAGAACCCTGCTTTGGCAGAACCTACACTTTATTGAAACTAGCATTGATAACTGTTGTTTATTAGAACGCGTTTTAGACTGTTCATACCTTTAGGCTTTTCCAATCCAATTGAAAAAAGTCTATTTGAATAAAACTTAATAATACTTGGATAATCCAATTATCCAATCATGTCCTACTAAACATAAATAAAGTCACCCAACTATGATGTGACTTGCACTTTATTTATATCAAGTTAGACGTTATTACTTATTGGAAGGTATGATTGTCGGGCTTGAGGGATTTCAATTTTCTTATTGTTCATTACCGACTTTCATTAAACGCTTTAACGTAAAATAAAACCCCAAAACATGCAATCAAAAATTTGTGAGATGGTTATGGTCTTCCTAGAAAATAAAATAAAATAAAATAAACCTAAAGGAACTATGGTGTCTTGACTTCATGAAGTCCTACTTCTTGAAATCACCATCCTCCTAGAGTCACCACTCCTTTGTTCCTTTCAAGGTCATATCCATCACCACTCTAGGTTTCTTCTAGGTCTCCACCTTGTTGGCTTTTCCAAGATTACAATGTAATAAAGAAAACTCATTTTACATACGAGTGAAGGGTTGAGAGAAGAAATTTAAGAATAGAGAAAGGCACAGCACGCAGGCTGTATTTAAAATTAAATAAAAAAAATCTAAGACCATAACCATTCACCGCTGGACGTGTTAATTAATCAATTAATAGAGTAATCAATTGTATTTAAAATAAAATAAATTTTAAAACATATAATTAAACACGCGGGGTCATAAAAGGAAAACTACACAAAGAAGTTTGGCGGCTCTGTTGACCGTTCAACAGACAGGGTCAAGGGGTGTTCCAACCCAAAAATTTAGTACTGTAATCAGGTTAGTTCCCAGGAAAGAGAGGTGGGTCCGGAATGACCGCTTAAGTACCAAGTCTTTCCTAGCCAGAACGTCCCACTGACCATTAACAGCTCAAAATATTCGGTTATGATTTCAAACAATTTGAAATCTTTAATTTTGAAACGGCCAAGATTTAACTTTTAAACCTTATCTTTTGACCCTTACAATTATCCTAAAATAGGAAAACTCAAAGTTTAACTTTTAAACCTTATCTCTAGAGTCTCAACAATCATCCTAATTTTTAGGAACGATCAAGGTTTAAATTTTAGACCTTACCTCTAGAGTTCAAGATATTTTATTTCGAATCCTATTAAATTTGATAAAGATCTTATCTTTAATTTGTAACGTTTACAAATCCTATCAAATTTATTAAGGATTAAATATTTGATTTTAAAATTATTAAATTTAATAAAGATCTTATCTTCTATTTGTAACAATTACAAATCATATTAAATTTAATAAATATGAATCAATTTGTAACTCCTACAAATCACATTAATTTTAAAAAGATCACATATGATGCAAATCCTATTAAAATTAATAAGAATAAATTATTTAAATTTGTAACTCTTACAAATCACATTAATTTTAAAAAGATCACATATGATGCAAATCCTATTAAAATTAATAAGAATAAATTATTTAAATTTGTAACTCTTACAAATCACATTAATTTTAAAAGGATCACAAACAATGCAAATCCTATTAAAATTAATAAGAATAAATTATTTAAATTTGTAACTCTTACAAACTTTAATTTTAACGAATAATTAAAAATTTGATTTGTAACTTTTACAAATTGAATTTAAAATATAATATTAAAATCAAATATTTTATTTGTAACATTTACAAATAAATAAAATATTATTACGGCTAGGTTTCAACTTATCTTAGTTTTCATTACGGCTAGGGTTTAACTCTTAAACTTTCTAAACACAATCTCACATGAACAATTCATATTAGAAAAGAGAAAGCATATAGACGTCATTGCATACAACCCTTGATTTCAATTTAATTAAATAAACATAAAACATGCCTTATAATTAGAACACATATAAAACAATCACCATTGCAACATACAACATGTTCATATAATAAAGTACATCCTAAAAACATGTTCTTTAATTAAAATGTTGAGAAAAAAATCAATATATATAAAGCAAAAACATATTGATATTAGCTTTCAAAAGGTGCAACCTTTGCAACATATCTCATAAAAATGCAACCTTTACATAATATCTATTTAAAAATGCAACCTTTGCAACATATCTAATAAAAAATGCAACCTTTGCAAAAGGATTCAACCTTTACAAATATTTTCATAAAAGAAATTTTATTTTTATTTTTACATGTTCTTTAAACAAATGTTTGCCCAAAACACGGTTTTGCAACCAGGCTCTGATACCACTGTTAGGAATCCCTAGTGTATGAGCAACGAAAATACAAGGATTCCCATAGGATTTGCAAAGCGCTCTGTTTCAAAGCATAAGACAAACACAAAAAAAAATTACATTTTAAGATTATCTCTTGAAGAATATCGAAGCAATCGTAGCCTCGTCCTTTAGGAGTCCACACGAGTACTCCCACCAGAAATGCTACACCTTCTAAATGCTAGTTTGACGGCGTGTAGCTTTTGTAACTTTTGCGTATTTTGTATCTCTTTTGGGTAGCCGCCTATGAGCATCTTATGCTCTATTTATAGGCTTAGGTTTGACCTAATTTGCTCTCTAAAGAGTGGGCTCCTTACTCATTCTAAATGAGTTAGGCCCAATAGTCTTATTTTAGTCCAACTAAAATAAAAGCTATTTTCTGATGGGCTTACTCTATGTGTGTGACCCTATAGGTAAAATACTCGATTATATTAATAATAAACTATTTTATTATTAATATAAAATAAAAGCGGTATCTAGCAATGCATCATTATGTCCGAATATTATTTATTAACAACATAACCTATAAGTGATAATTATTTTATATGTTTGTTCCTTTTGTCATGATATCCTAAATGGGCCCAAGGCATGGTCGTGTCATCCTTGTACGGTCCAATTTATTTTACTTGATACCAGAGTAGACTTTATCCGAATAAATATCCAATATTTATTCTTTCTAGCATGGCCATGTATTTCCTTAGTCTCACTCCATCAAGTGGCCTATAGATATCACTCCTGTCACATAGGAGAGACAAATCCCATCTACATCACTCATATCCCTCTGCATAATTTGTACATTGCCTAACCACAACCTTTATAGTCCTCTTATTACAGAAGACGTTTGATTGTATTAAAACAATAAACTCCTTATGTAGGAATCGTAGTGACTTCAGGTTAAAGGACTACATATACCATTATCACATTGAGAATCGTTTATGACATTCATGTAACGATCCATGCAACGTTCTCATGGTGGGTCTATCCAGTACATCATTACTCTTAATGTATACCCGTGTGAAGACTTGATATCATTTATATCCATGATCTGTGAGATCAGATCATCAGTACACTCACACACTAGTCTTAATGTATTTACATGTCCCCATGTAAATACTTGACTAGAGACATTTTAGGAATAACTCTCATATGACCTATTACTCCAAGGATAAATAAAGGTTGTTAAACTATTTAACAAAAAATGACTTATTCAAAATGATGTGAACCTATATAGGCTTTTAGTGCATATTTCCAACAAAGAGGTCTTTAAATTCATTTAAGATATTTTGAATCCCTTTAGGCAAAGAAGGGGGAAGGTTGCCCATTGAGCACAAGGAAGTGCTAGGGATGTCTTTTGCATACATGATCAAGCATTGTTTATATGAAAGCATAGCATGTTTTACATCATATTTGGTGGCCAAAAGATTGGCACTAGAGTCATGACAGACAATAACTCCTTTTCCTTTATCATCTTTTTTATTTTTCTTAATTTTTCCTAGATGAGTTAAAGAAGATCCTAACTCTCTATCTTTTTTAAGCTTCATTTGTAGTTGATCTTTAGCTACTTGTTGTGGAGTTAGGGGGTGTAAAACTATCTTCTTACCATCTAGTTTAAAAGTGAGGGTGTTAGTGAACCCATCCCTCGTGGATGACCTTCCTATCAAATTGCCAAGGTCGTCCTAGAAATATATGAGTTGCCTCCATAGGGACTACATCACAATTAAATACATCTTTATATGTGCCTATGGTGAAATTTATTAAGACTTGCTTATTAACTAACATCTATCCCTTTTTATTTAACCATTGTAACTTATAAGGTCTAGGGTGATCTATTAGTTCTAAGCCCATCTTATGCACTAGTATTTGACTTACTACATTAGCACAACTCCCACTATCCACAATGAGAGAACATAATTTGTCATTTATGTAACATCTTGTATAAAAGATGTTCTCTCTTTGTGTAGTATCATCTAGCTTAACATGACTGCCACGTAATCTTCTAATCATGTAAAGCTCACCATCAACCCCTAAAATATGCTCACTGTCATATAAATCACTACTTGAGTCATCACTTGAATAGTGAGAATCAGAATTAGACTCTGATTGACTTGAGTAGGTTCCATTATTTTTCAAAACCTTGGTTCTTTTTGTTGGAAAGTCAGAAGCAATATAACCTCCACCAAGACATTTAAAACATTTAATGGTAGATGATCTAGAGGATTGTGGTTTAGATGTGGATTCATGCTTTTCTCTTTGATTCCTAAAAACCTTTCCATTTTTATGCAACTCACTTTGAGGTTTGGAAGATGAAGTTCCCACTTCCCTCTCCCTAGGGTTTCTATCAAACTTACCCTTATTATCTTGTCCTACCCACTTAGATTTATAGGCTTTATTTTCCCCACTATAGGCTTCTCTCTCTTTGTATTGGCTCTCTACCTTAGTGCATTGGTGAAGTAATTCCTCAATGTCTACATGTGGAAGGAGTTCTACTCTATTCTTAATGTTCCTATTAAGGCCATGTAAGAACCTATGCATTAGGGTTTCCTTATCTTCTTCTAGGTTTGCCCTAATCATAGCTATCTCTAAAGCTTTGTAGTAGTCTTCTACACTCTTTGACCCTTGGGTGAGTCTATTTAGCTTTGCTAATAGCTCCCCTCTATAGTAACTAGGAATATAACATTTTCTTAATAGAGCTTTTAAATCCAACCAATCATCTATTGGTGGAAAATTATCTTTCTTTCTCCCCTTACACACTTGAGACCACCACACTAAGGCATAGTTTTGGAATGAGAGGGTAGCTATCCTAACCTTCTTTTCATCTTTTATTTGATAAGAGTTAAAGATTTATTCTACTCTCATTTCCCATTCTAGATAAGCCTCTACGTCACTCTTGCCATGAAATAGGGGTATTTCTAATTTGACTTCTCTTAAGCCTATATCTTCTCTTTTATGCTTATGGCGTCTTCTTTGTCTAGGCTCTTTTTCACTATCATTATTATTATGTCTATGATTTCTTTGATTTCTATGTCTAGTTCTAGGGTTTTCATTATGTTCAAGATTTGTTAGCCTAGCGTTAATGTTATTCAAGCTATCCATTATGTTATGAAGCATAGTTTTATTCTCCCTATCACTAGAAGACATTTTTTAAGGTTGTCAAAGAAATTGAAGACACAAACAAGGAATGTGTAGACAAACTAGTCGAGGAGGATGAATGCAAAAGAAATGAAAGAAAACACACAACAATCCTAAAATATCAATACTAGGTTTCTAACCTAAGGGAAAACAAGATCCTAGGTTGCCTTTTACTATGTTAATCCTATGTTGCTTATGGAAGTCCTAGGTTTGGCTTTAACCTAAGTTGATTATGATTGTCCTAGGTTGTCTCTAACAATTAACTAACCCTAGACAAGCCTAACCAAATTCAGTTCACTAGTTAGTTAACCTAACAAAATTAGTTCAACTAACTAACCAACACCTAACAAACCATAACTAGAAGTAGTTATTTAGTTATGGAAGTTACAACAAAGTCTAACAACCCTAACTAACAACTAATTCGGTTATGATCTAGTTAAGACCTAAACTAATTTTGGTTATGATTAGTTGAATTAACTAGAATTAGTTCCAACCACTAACTAATTAACCTAATTAGTTAAGACAAGCAACTAACTAACCAATATTAGTTATAACCAACAAGTAACTAACTAAAAGAATTAACAACCAAATGCAAATGCTCTACCACTAGCCAAAATTACCAAGTGCAAATGAAAGTTAATAGTGTCCAAAAGTACAATGTCCAGAAGTGTGTCCAAAATACAAGACAAAAACCTAATACACAAGTCCTAAGAATTTGAAAATTTGCCTAAGTTCTACTAGTTACAAGGCTTTTGCTTCCTTTACAATTTTCTTCAAGCTCTTCCTTGATGTGTAAGCCCCACCTCACCTAGCAAAACAAGACAATATAATACTCCAAATGAAATTTGTTAATGAATTCAACAAAAATTAAACCTCATAAGTATATCTCTCAAGTGTCTCCTCACAACTCTTACCCTTTCTTTTGGTGTCAAGTTCACCCAAGAAATTTACACTCTCACCTTAAGTGTTCCAATAGGTTACCCTCAAGATATAGAGAAGGGAATTATCAAGAAGTTTGAAAGAAAGACAACTTCAAAGACAAAACATGAGAAGAAAAAATGACAAACTAAAAATGCTTAAGAAGAAAGGCTACTCAAAGTGGAAGATATTTTTGGATTTTTGATTGACAAGACACTAAAGAAATAAATGTTCAAAGAATAAAAGCTAAACTATTGATAAGGATTTCAAAAATGATGAAGGACAAAGCTAGACAAACAAGAAAAATGCAATCAACAAAAGAAAAGTACAACCTAAACCTAGAAACTCTAAAGTTGCAATCACAATTAAGCAAGTAAGGTTCAAATGAAACTATATGGAGGCTTAAGCAAACAACTCATTTCAAATACAAAGGGAATTCCGAAATTTGATTTTGATAATTGGTGCCTTACTTCACACTTTTCTTAATGAGGCTTATTTTTCTTTTCAACACCCTTTTTCAATTTTAGGAATATAGGGCTTTTATTTTTCTTTTTCTCTTTTGAATACTTTCTTTTCTTTTTAATGCCTCTTGTATTTTTCAATGCACAACACCACCAATGAAAATCCCTAAAACCGAAAATGAAACTATGCTAAAACAAGTTCAAATGTCTCTTTCTTGCTTAAGGGAAAACACTTGCAACCTTCTTCCAAAAGGAGTGGAAGGATTATGTTCAATACTTTTTGACAAAATTTTCTTTGATGCAACAATATGAAAACCAAATATAAGATGTGTTCCTAATGTGCATTCACAAACAAAATTAACCTAGAAAGAAACTAAGAGTGAGAACTAATAATCCTAAAAATGAGATGACTTTTGGAGGGTCTTAAAGTGAGACCTCCTAACAAGACAAGGATGAAACCTTTGGGAGATTAGTCAAGGTTCTTGAACTAGCTCCACTTCACATGGCTATGCACTTGTTATTAAGGAAAAATCAACACAAAGCCTAGAACACTAGACAAAGGTTCCACATGGCACAACAACTAATTCCTATTTGGCTCTAACTACCAACTAACAATCAACAAGCTTCTAACAACCAAGTAACAACTCCTAACCAAATTACCAATATGCCAAATCTAATTTTTGCAAGAGAATAAAACAAGAAACCAAATACTCAAAGCAATATGCAAGAAAGTTGAAGAAATGGAACAACTAAAACAAAAACTCAAAAGAACACTAACTTTTTATGAATTTTCTACTTTAACATGGCATCAATAAAGCAAGTAAGTGATAATAACACAAAATTCCAGCCATCAAAATAAAGGCAAAACCGAAAACTAAAGGAGGAAGAAGAGTAGAAAAGAACATCCCAAGCTCAAGTGATACCAAATAATATAGGATCTTCTTCTATCTTCTTGAAGAAGGGTGGATCTAGGGCACTCTTCCTCTTCTAACCTCTTCAAGCCTTGATCAAGCTTCTTGCTTGTGGGAAAACCGAAATGGAGAAAGTGGAAAAAGGGCTCAACTACATGGATTTGTAAAAGGGAAAAGAGAAGGAAAGGTGGAGATGGAAGGGAGAAAGAAGAAGGATGGTTGATGGAAAGGAGGAAAAGGATGGGAGGCCACTCCAAGGGGAGATACTCCCTTAGAACTCACCACCAAGAGGGAGAAAAACCCCTTGGATGAGAGCTTGCTAGAGTTCACTCTAACGTAGAGAGAAGGGAGAGCTTCTCTCATTAAAACTCACTTTTGTAAGTGTGAAAATATCAAATGGCATTCAAGTGTGTCAAATTACAAAAGAAGAGCTCTTTATATAAAGCCATAAGGAATTCAGCCAAAGGACTCCCACATGATCTTCTCTATGATGCCTAGGCCTAATAATGCAAATGGAGAAGAGTATGGCCTATACATGGCCCAAAATGAGTGTACATGGCCCAAAAGTGGCCCTATTGACCTTGCAAGGCCCAAATAAACCCTATAAGCCCAAATATACTCCGTATGAATCGATTCAAGCATGGTGAAATTGATGAACAGTAATTCCAAGGAGTCTTGAATCGATTCAAGGCTTCGTGTGAATCGATTCAAGCCTATCCAGTAGCCTCTGAATCGATTCAAAGCCCTGGAAGTCCTTATTTTTGGAAACAGAATGCATTAAATTGATTCAAGTCCTGGCATGAATCGATTCATGCATTCCCAATAGCCTTTTTACTTTAAGAAACATCATCCTATGGCCCTATTCATTAAATCCAACATCGATTATGCTTGAATCACCTCCACAAGGAGTTTTAACTCAATAGATCATACATCTATATACTCACATACATATCTCATTTCATCATTAATTATTCACCAAGAACTATATTATTTTTGATCCGTCCTGAACCGGGGGTCAAGAGATCCGATGTCAGGGCGGTCACAAATAGTGTGAGAAGTGCATGTCTGAAGGCCGGCTCTGTGAGTATCCGGTATGTGAATCCGGTGTCACTGAATGAAGAGACCGGTCTTGGCATCCTGGAGGTCCTTGTGAACACCTATTTCAGCCCATCCGCAAATGAAAAGATTTTAAAAAAAAAATTTATTAAAAAAAAAGGGGACTCGGAAATGATCATTTCCGAGTGGAAGGACTCGGTACAGATCAAATCCGAGTGGAATATGCCACTGTTGAAGAGAAATCCGAGTAGAACTACTCAGAAATGATAAAAACCAAGTAGAACTACTCAGAAATGATTAAAACCGAGTAGAACTACTCAGAATGGAGCAAATCCGAGTAGAACTACTCAGAAATGATCAAAACCGAGTGGAACTACTCAGAATGGAGCAAATCCGAGTAGAACTACTCAGAAATGATCAAATCCGAGTCAAAATGAAGCATTTCTGAGTGGAATGAGTCAAAATCAAGAATTTCCGAGTGGAATGACTCGAAAATAATCAAATCTGAGTGGGATCACTCAAAATGGGTCAGTTCCGAGTGAAATACTTCACTGTCAATGCTATTCTGAGTGAAAATAACCAAAAATCCAATTTTCTGAGCCCTTTTAGTCGGTTCCGTGTCGTTGGTCACTCGGTTCCGAGTCCTCCTTTACACTCAACCTCCGAGTCCTCCTTCAAACCTTTCCCGAGCCCATTTCCATTAACTTCCAGTCGGAATTGACTGGTAATTCAGTCAGTTTGCTTCTTCAAACAAGATCCGAGTCATTCCAACTTCCGAGTCATTCTCCTCAATTTTCAATCGGCTCCGAGTCAATTTCAAGTCATTTCCCAATCGTTAGAGTCGGTTCCGAGGCTTTTACACTCGTTTGCAATTGAATGTTTCACAGCAACCACAAACCGAGTAAAACCACTCGGAAAGGAGTATTCTCACTCGGCCTTCTACGGGGAATACCTTTTTCCACTCGGATTTGACTCCTAATGCTGACTGAGAGGGTGATCCGAGTGAGAGTCACTCGGATTCCTCATTTTTTTGCTCGGATTACTCCATCCTCACTCGGGTTTGACTGCGAGTGTGGATGAATATTGATTGGAATTTGTATCCGAGCCATTCTCACTCGGATTACACCATTTTCTCTCGGATTTACACATCCTCACTCGGATTTGATTGCCAGTGTTAATGAATACTGATTGGAAGGTGGATCCGAGCCATTCTCACTCGGATTACACCATTTTTTCTCTCGGATTTACACATCCTAACTCGGATTTGACTGCCAGTGTTAATGAATACTGATTGGAAGGTGGATCCGATCCATTATCACTCGGATTACACCATTTTCACTCGGATTACACCATTTTTCTCTCGGATTTCCACTCTCTTCACTCGGATTCACATGCTGACTTGGATTCCACCCCAAAGTGGATCCAGGAATCCCAGAGGTGGCTGGCAGACAGCGGCGGAGGTGGAGGGAATTAAAAATTCCCACCAGCCGCTGTCCCCCACTACCCAAACCGAGTGGAGGCCTGAGCTGGCATTCCACTCGGAAGTGGAAGCCTGAGCTGGCCTTCCACTCAAACCAGCCTATAAATGGAAGGGGAAGGGCAGCTGAAGGGGAAGGCAATCTTCAGACGAGGAAACTCTGGCCAAACCTCTGTTCTCTCTCTCTCTCACGCCAAGTCTTCTCTCCCTCTCACTTCACTCACCCCTCACCCTTCACACTTTCTTTACCCCAACATCCTCTACACTCTCACTCAACAGCACTTCTTCCAGCTCCCTTTTCCTTCTCGGACTTGCAATTCTAGTCCCAATCATTCTTCTCTGCTCAAATTTCACCCGGTAAGCCTCTTTTCCACTCGGATTCTCACTGTTTCACTCGGTTTCCTTTATTTCCACTCGGATTTTTACTATTCCACTCAGATTCTCACTGTTTCACTAGGATTTACTATTTTGCACTCGGTTTCTCTTATTTTCACTCAGATCCTTACTGTTTCACTCGGATTTACTATTTTTGCACTCAGATTCTCACTGTTTCACTAGGATCTACTATTTTGCACTCGGTTTTCATTGTTTCACTCGGATTTTCACTGTTTCACTCAGATTTTTCACTGTTTCACTCAGATTGTCACTGTTTCACTCGGTTTTCCCTGTTTTCACCCGGATTTTCATTTTTTCACTCGGTTTTCTTATTTTTCACTCGGTTTTCTTATTCTTCGCTCGTTTTTTTCATTTTTTGCACTCGTTTTCCTCTCCCATTCAGTTTTTATATATATATATATATTTATTCATTTTTCTTAATCAGTGTCGTACGGAAAATACTTCCGTCTACACAGTCTCTATAAGATCCGTGCACGTGCGAAGCACTTCGCCTTGTATGGATTCTTCACTAAAATGATGCCTATCAATATCTTCCTAATCTTTTCCTAAAAAAAAAACATTTTAAAGAACTACGTGACCCTGATTTCTCGAAAGCTCGAGAATACGTAGGAGCGGGAAACAGTTCCTGTCGGGCCCACCTTTCTTTATTTAATTTTTAGAGTTTCCTTTTTGTCTTGCTATCAAAAGGAGGAGCGAGATTAATTTGGACGAGACGTCTTGTTAATCTCATATTTTTGAATATCTCTTTAAAGAAAAAAGGAGGAGCAAGATTAATTTGGACGAGACGTCCTGTTAATCTCATATTTTTGAATATCTCTTTAAAGAAAAAAGGAGGAGCGAGATTAATTTGGACGAGACGTCCTGTTAATCTCATATTTTTGAATATCTCTTTAAAGAAAAAAGGAGGAGCGAGATTAATTTGGACGAGACGTCCTGTTAATCTCATATTTTTAAATATCTCTTTAAAGAAAAAAAGGAGGAGCGAGATTTATTTGGACGCGACGTCCTGTTAATTTCATATTTTTAAATATCTCTTTAAAAAAAAGAAGGAGCGAGATTAATTTGGACGAGACGTCCTGTTAATCTCATGTAAATATTTTGTGTTGATCTTTGTTTATTTTTTTAGTTTATTTTGTCGTTCCGTACATTTTTCTTTTTATGAAGAAGTTAAAATAATTGTTGGGTTAATTATAATGCGCGCTATCAAATTGAGGTAACCGTTTTTATAACGGACAGTCGTGAGGTGCTAATACCTTCCCCACCTGTAATCAGACTCCCGAATCATGGAATTTCATTTTTATAACCAGTGCTTTAACAAAAGGTTTTTCCACTATTTTATCCTAAAAAAGATATTGGTGGCGACTCCCTGTTTATTTTTTAAAACCGTTTTGCGGGTCGGCCGCGCCGCCGCGATCCCGGTCGCGACAGATGGCGACTCCGCTGGGGACTTAGAGAGTCAAGCCAGTCAATTTGATAGCGCATGTTTTAATTAGCATATTAATTATTTAACTTCTTCTTTTATTTTATTTCCTTGTCAATGTTTAGTTCCTGTTTTGTTTATATTCTATCATTTATGTTCTGTAAATATCTGTATGATCATTGAACCCTAGGGTAGTCGACTTTATTTTGTTGCTCTGTGTTTGTTCTATGTGCAGGATGAGTAAGGTACAGGTATTGAATGCCTCTTTCACACACTACACTCACAATTTGCACACACTTTTGAGTGGGACCCTATACCCGGGCCTAAATAAGCTTAAGATTAGGAGAGGTTGATAGCGGAGCCATTTGGGATGTACTTCCTGTCTGGTTACTGTGAGAACCTCAGCTAGAGTTCGACTTATTCATGGTGCTCACACTTAGTATACTTCTTACTATTTGTGATCAACATCATGAATAAGATCTTGGCTCTAGTGACCTTTAGAAGTTTTAGAACAAGCCGCCTAATGCGAGGTATCACTGATAGATGAACTTTAGAACCATTAGGAGACCTCCAGAAAAAAAAACCACCTTAAGGCACAAAGGGGCAAACTTTACTTCTACCTTTTCTCATTCTCACTTTTCCTTCTAATCCAAAATAGAGGATTACTTACCCGTTTAGTGAATTACTTTTTTCAAAAAAATGACATACTTTTAACTAGTGATTCTTTAAGGGGCAAATAGTTCTTTCTCTTTATGCACAAGTCTTTGGGATTTGAATTACGGATGTTTTGAATGAAAAAAGGGGTATAAAAAAAATTAAAAAAAAATCAAATTTTTTATTGACAATGATCAGAAAATCCGTAGCTCACATGACCTTTGATTTGTCATAAGTTTTGTCAAATCGAAACTTCCCTGAATACAAAAATATTTTCAAAGTTACTAGGGGAGTATCGATTTGCAAAACACGTCAGTACTAGTGACTGATTTTCTCATTTCTCATGTTCTCGCAGGAAGCTATCAAGAGCTTAGCCAGCACCTCTGAGTGAAAGTATGGAAATTAACATGAGATCAGATAGTTGTGGTACAAATATACCTGAGTTGAAAAAATTACTGCATGTCAAGGCTAGGAAGGTCGATACAACCAGTCTGCAAGCATTAGGCAAGAAATTGGATATGAATCAGAAAATATTTTTTTCAAGGAGATATGGGAGGATCCTAAAGTTGCTAGAAGTAGAAGTACAAGTCGAAGCAATTACTGCTTTGATTCAGTTTTATGACCCACCTCTCCGTTGTTTCACTTTCCAAGACTTTCAATTAGCTCCGTCTGTTGAGGAGTTTGAACAGATTCTGGGTATGCCACTAGAGGGACAAATGCCTTACCGCCACCTTGGACGCCATGCGAATGTTCTTACCATCGCTGATATCCTAAGGATTAATCCGGAAGTCTTAAGAAGTAAGCAGCTAAATAGAAATCAAGTCCTGGGGTTTGATCGGGAATATTGAGAGGCACATGCACTTACTGGCTGAGAAGGGAGATTGGGAAGCCTTCATGGATACTTTGGCTTTAACCATTTATGGTGTTATCTTGTTCCCCAACATTGACAATTACATAGACTATGATGCCATTGGCATTTTCCTTGCCCGTAAATTCAAGTCTGAAAATCCTGTCACTGCTATCTTGGCAAATATATATTACACCATGGACTTCTGTTCTACACAAGGTGGAAAAAGAATCATTTGTTGTCTACCTGCTCTGTATGTATGGCTCACGTCACATGTTTTCCACCAAGTCGGCAAAGTTGAATGTCCTATTTCTGATCTGAAATTATGCCAGTTAGTAACAAAAAACGGGCGTGAATGGGCCAATCACCTGATGGGGCTCACAGTTGACAAAGTAAGGTGGTATCCACAATGGTTGAAGGTTGACACCATTATTCATCATTGTGGAAGCTACCCGAATGTTCCTCTTATGGGCACACAAGGATGCATTAACTACAACCCTGTCATAGCCAAACGGCAGTTAGCTTATCCATTGCTTGGGCCACCTGATGAAGAATCACTTATTCCTTTTGTCCTTCGCTACTCAAAAGGAGATTGTACCTCTGCTATTCGGGATATAGCAAATGCGTGGAAGATGGTCCACAGGCAAGGAAAAGAACTAGGAGCTCGAAGCCATGCCGTGAAGGACGAATACTACCGATGGATCCTGAATAGAGTTTCCATTGTCAAGCTGCCTTTCAAAAGTCCCTCCCATCTCCCGACAAGAATACCTGTTCCCTCACCTACTCTTGAAGAGGAAGCCTTGAAAGCCAAGATAGAGGAGTTAATTGTAAAAAATAAGAAGCTGGAGGAAGACTTGCTAAAATCTCAACAAGAATGTGCCCTTCAAAAAAGGGAGAACTCAGAAAGTAAGCGAACCATCAAGGAGATTGGAAAGAAGCGGAAAGTTGAAAGAGACTACTTGAGGAAGCAAAGTCAATGCCTCCGAACAGCTAATACTCAACTGAGGATGAAGAGCAAGCAAAGGGATACTATGTTGGCTGACAAGCAACTCTTGAGAGATATGTTGGAAAAAGCCAAAGAGAATGAGCAAATTGTCTTGGTACAGAAAGAGCTCCTACAATTGCAAGTTGGTCAATTAGAGCATCAGCTTAATGAGGTGGTAGAAGCTTGCCAGCGAGAGATAAACGGTGAGCGACAGCACGCGATGGATACTGAGGAAGAATGTCGTGAGACTATCCGTATGTTGAAAGCTGAAATGACATAACAAGATGAAGTTATTCATTCATGGATGAATCGCTTCGCCCACTTGGCACATTTGGCTAATGGAGTCCTGGAAGACCTCCCAGTCCTGCTTAAGCAAGCCGAGGGGATGGTTAACCCTCTTAGTACCCCAAAAGAAATTGTAAACTTCCTTGATTACTGTAGAGAAAGGATTTGTAAAATGAGGGCCATGATTGCCCGAGCTAGGAATGGCTGATTTACTTTTCTTGCATAAAAAAATTGGCAGCAGTAATGTACTTTGAAATTCAGAAAGAAGGATTCTTTTATCTCCACAACCGTCTCATGCTAATTTCCATTTATCACATACTTATTACTCTTGAATGTGACGTTCTGAGGAATGGTTGGAGGGTACTGGCTGAGTTCCGCGATAACTTTGTGCACCATACTGTTTATTTTTCGTTTACCATTTTTATTTAATGCTTTCTTTTTTAACAATTTCGTGTTTTCACTTACAATAGACATTACGGGTAAACATCCTTATTCGACCCGACTCCAAACGAGACTCATGGCCGAAGCAGAAATCAGGGATAAAGATTTCAGAAACGAGTTCAATCAGCTGAAAGAACAAGTAACTGAGTTGACCAAGCTTCTGGAAAAGAGAATCACAGAAGGGGGTTCCTCTGCGGGTATTGAGAACAACCAACAGCAGCCTGCCACTGTACCACTCCCCCTTGGTTCCGACCCAGCAAGAACCCAAGTACCAAACACAATGACACCCCCTGTCACCATTCATGTTGGAAGACCTAACCCTGTCATTGAGACCCAGTCACCTTACGGCCAGTCTTATGCACAGCATACATTTGTCGGCCCTGACGGTAACCCAGTACCTTTTCCACTTTATGGCCTTCCACCAGGATACTATCCTCTGCTCGCTAACCAAGACGCCCATGACCAGCAAGCGATGAATCCTCACACTTCATACCCTACCCAGCCAAATATACCATCACTCCACCAAACCCAAAACACACAAGCTCATGACCCACAAATTTACCAAACCCAAAACACGTAAGCCCATGACCCACAAACTCACCAAACTCAAAATATACAAGCCCCGATGACCCAGCCGACCTACAACACACAAGCCCAAAATACACGAGCCCAGGTGACCCAACCAAATTATGTTGCATAGACTATGGCCCAACCCCAAGGTCCTTCACCAAATACAGGCCTAACAAACCAGTCCCATGCTTTGCCTCCGTTCAACCAGCCACTCGGTTATCCATATGGATACGGAACCCCCTATGGGACCAATCTCCAAGATGCAACCCGCATGGTCGCAGCTCCTCGAAAGGAAAAGATAGAAATCTTAGAAGAACGTTTGAGGATGATGGAAGGCTCTAGAGGTTTTGGACTAATAGATGCTTCGGAGCTATGTTTAGTCACAGATGTTGTCCTCCCACCCAAATTCAAGATGCCAGACTTTGATAAGTATCGGGGAATGACTTGTCCAAAGAACCATCTCACGATGTACTGTCGAAAGATGGCATCTTACTCTTCTAATGACCAACTCTTAATCCACTGCTTCCAGGATAGTCTAGCAGGGGCCGCTCTTACATGGTATGCTCACCTTGATCGGAACCATATCCGTTGTTGGAAGGACCTGGCAGATGCCTTCCTTAGACAATACAAGTATAACATGGATATGGCACCCAACAGGGTTCTTTTACAAAACATGATGAAAAAGGACAGTGAAACATTCAAGGAATATGCCCAACGATGGAGAGAGACAGCGGCACAAGTGGATCCCCCATTATCGAAAAAAGAAATAGTCGCGATGTTTATTGATACGCTTCCATCACCTTTCTACGGCAAGATGATTGGTAGTGTTTCATCCAACTTCTCTAACATTGTGACTATCGGGGAAAGAGTGGAAAGCGGAATACGAACAGGAAAGATCATTCAGGGCTCATCTGGGGCAAGCATGACAAGAAGGCCGGCGCCTGGGAAAAGGGATGGAGAAACTAATTCCATCTCTTCTAATCAAAAGACGCTTTCGCCAAGACCATTTTTTCCTACTATGATTCAAGCTCCCAATCCTTATGTGGCCGCTACCACTCAGAGCCCGACAGCTTATACTCCCCACTTCCATCCACCCATGGTAAGAGCGCCAGTACCGCAACCCGTGCCATACCATCACCCGCAACAAGTGACTCGACCACCCAATCATAATCAAAACACAAGAAATTCCAACAATGAACGCTCCCCTGTACAGTTCGATCCAATTCCTATAACATACACCGAACTTTTTCCAATCCTCGTTCAGAAAGGTCTGGTAGCTCCATCCCCTATGAGGCCGTTGCAACCTCCTTACCCAAGGGGATATGACCCAAACGCTCATTGTGATTACCATGCTGGGGCACCAGGGCATTCCACAGAAAATTGCCTGGCTTTGAAGTATAAAGTAAGGGATTTGATCAAAGCCGACTGGATTAACTTTAAGGAAGGTAGCCCAAATGTTGCCACAAATCCCCTGCCCAACCATGGAAATTCAGAGGTCAACGCCTTGGAAAATGATGAGGAGTGCGTTAAGAATGTTGCTGACATAAGAATGCCATTGAGGGTAGTTCATTCCCTTTTGCTTGAAAGGGGATTAATTGAAGGAACCTGGAGTGTGAAACATGATTGCGAACAGACTGCCGAACATCAAGGTTTCTGTGAGGTCCTTCAAAGCCTTATGGACAGCTATATTGTGCAGGTCTGTAAACGCCGTGGAGATGAGGTCGACATGATCGAGGAACAAACAGGGGCAGGGATCCCTAAGCCCTTGACAATTTTTTACACCAGGAACCCCCAAGCAGCTCTTGTTTCTGTACAACCAACCATCACTATTCAAGCACCCACCCCGTTTGCGTTCAAAGATTCTCGGGCTGTCCCTTGGAAGTACAACGCAGATGTGATCGTTGCAAGCCCGGCAACAGGTGACCCGTCTCCTTCGTCCGTCACAAATATTGTAGGGGTAGGAGGTATAACCTGAAGTGGAAGAGTATACACCCCTCCAGAGCCGAAGAGGGATCAGGTTACCGGAAATGCCAAGGTGGACAAAGAAGGGCCAATGGCGAGATCAAAAGGGCCGTGACTGATGAAGAAGCCCATGAATTCTTAAGGTTTATTCGCCAGAGCGAATATCAAGTGCTTGACCAACTGACCCATACTCCTGCAAAAATCTCTTTGTTATCATTGCTGATGAACTCTGAGCCACATCGGAAGATGTTGATGAAGGTCCTGAATGAGGCTCATGTCAGTCATGACATTCCCGTTGATAAGTTTCAAGGAATAATAGGGCACATTGTTGCAGATAACTATCTGACCTTCACTGACGACGAAATACCAACAGAGGGGATTGGGCACAACAAGGCTTTCCATATCTCCGTAAAATGCCGAGATTACATCTTAGCAAAAGTACTTATTGACAATGGGTTGTCCCTCAATGTCATGCCAAAGTCTACATTGGCCAAATTACCATTTGATGGGACTTTTATGAAGCCAAGTGCCACGATAGTACGAGCTTTTGATGGAACTCGGAGGGAGGTTATGGGTGAGATTGAGCTGCCCATACAGGTGGGGGAAGGAGCCACAATGGCAAAAGCTTGCATGCCAAGTGCATCTTTAATGATGGCAAAGATTATGCTGCATGGAGGGTATGAACCTGGAAGAGGGCTAGGACGTGCTTTGAATGGAGAAATAGAACCAATACGCCTGCTTGATAACAGAAATGGTTTTGGGTTAGGATACCGGCCCACGGCTGCCGACAGAAAAAGGGTAGAGGAAGCGAAGAGAGAAAAAAGGGTTGCTCGTCTTACTGGTAGAGATCCTCATACCGTAAGAGTCCCCATCTGTGATCTCTACCAGAGCTTTCGGAGCGCCGGACTGATGCCTCCAGACCAAGTCGCTGTCATTGAAGAAAACCCTTGTGATAGTGTTGATTTTGTGATTGCTTGTCCACCAGGCCAAGAACTTCATAACTGGGAGGCCATCGAGTTCCCCACGACTTTGAATGTTTTGCCAAAGTAATTTGTTTATGCTTTAAGTACTTATTCGTCCCTCTGCTCTGCCTAAAGCTTTGGGACCCTTCCATGTAATAAAGGCGAAAAAACTTGTTTCTATCATTTTCATCAATAAACACGTATCGTAATTCAAAAAAAAAAAAACTCTTCGTGTATCCCTTATCCTTGTTTTAAACCCTTCTTTTTACTCGCTTGTTCTTTCTTTTTATTTGCCATATCACACTAAATTGCAGATCCGAAAGTGACTCCCTTGAGGAGAGTGAGGTCGCAATCCCGTTTCTTGACTTCGATCACCCAGTTGATTACGCTGATGAGGAAGGTGGGGAAGATTGTGAACCACCGCCTGAAATGACAAGGTTGTTAGAGCAAGAGGATGAAGGGATTCAACCCTACCTAGACATAGTTGAGGTCATTAATTTGGGGAATGAAGAAAATAAGAGGGAAGTCAAGATCGGCACTACCCTAAGCAGAGAACAAAGAGAAGATTTAATCAAGTTGTTAATGGAATTTTGTGATGTCTTTGCCTGGTATTATCAAGATATGCCTGGGCTCGATGCTAGCATTGTCGAGCATAGACTACCCTTGAAACCTGAATGCCCACCAATAAAGCAGAAATTACACCGAAAGAAGCCAGAAATGCTTTTAAAGATCAAAGAAGAGGTGAAGAAGCAATTTGATGCTGGGTTCCTACCAGTGGCAAAATACCCTCAGTGGGTAGCCAACATTGTCCCTGTCCCTAAAAAGAATGGAAAGGTACGGATGTGTGTGGATTACCGAGATTTGAATAGGGCTAGTCCCAAGGATGATTTTCCCCTACCACAGATCGATGTTTTGGTTGATAATACAGCTCAGCATTCCATTTTCTCCTTCATGGATGGTTTCTCGGGGTATAATCAAATTAAGATGGCACCTGAAGACATGGAGAAGACCACGTTTATTACTCTATGGGGTACATTTTGTTATAAGGTGATGTCCTTTGGGTTGAAAAATGCTGGGGCAACTTATCAGAGAGCAATGGTGACTCTTTTCCATGATATGATGCACAAGGAAATAGAAGTCTACGTGGATGACATCATTGCCAAGTCTAGAACAGACGAAGAGCACATTAGCGATCTAAGGAAGCTTTTTGAACGATTGAGAAAGTTCAAGCTAAGATTGAACCCCGCCAAGTGCACTTTCGGTGCAAGGTCAGGCAAGCTGCTAGGATTTATAGTAAGTGAAAGGGGAATAGAGGTTGATCCCGATAAAGTTAAGGCGATTCTTGAGATGCCTCCTCCCCATACAGAAAGAGAGGTCCGAGGATTTTTGGGAAGGCTCAATTATATCGCCAGATTTATTTCACAATTGACGGCAACTTATGAACCCATCTTCAAGTTACTCCGCAAGAATCAACCAGGGCGATGGGATGAGAATTGTCAAGCAGCTTTCGAAAAGATTAAGCAGTACCTACAAGAACCACCAATTTTGGTGCCCCCAGCCCCAGGAAGGCCACTTATATTGTATCTGACTGTATTGAACGAATCCATGGGCTGCGTGTTGGGACAACACGATGAAACTGGAAAGAAGGAACGTGCTATCTACTACTTAAGCAAGAAGTTCACTGATTGTGAAATGAGGTACTCCGCTTTAGAGCGGACTTGTTGTGCGTTAGCATGGGCCGCTAAGCGCCTAAGGCAGTACATGTTGAGTCACACCACTTGGCTAGTTTCTAAAATGGACCCCGTCAAGTACATTTTTGAAAAACCTGCTCTGACTGGAAGGATTGCTCACTGGGAAGTGCTGTTAACTGAGTACGACATAATATATGTCACTCAAAAAGCTATAAGAGGAAGTGCCTTGGCTGATTACTTGGCACACCAACCCATTAATGATTATCAGCCGATGCAATTTAACTTTCCGGATGAAGATATCATGGCATTATTCAATGAAGAAGGTGGTCAAAAGGAGAAATGGACCCTGAGATTTGACGGAGCTTCTAATGCATTGGGGCACGGAATTGGGGCTATCTTGATTTCACCCGATAAGGAATTTATCCCTATCTGCGCCAGATTGTGTTTTGACTGTACCAATAATATTGCTGAATATGAGGCATGCTCATTAGGAATCCAAGCAGCATTGGATGCAAAAGTAAAGTTGTTAGAAGTTTATGGGGACTCTGCTTTGGTTATTCACTAATTGAAAGGCTAGTGGGAGACTAGGGACAGTAAATTGATTCCTTATTATGATCACATCAAGGAAATGATCAAGGAGTTTGAAGAGATCTCTTTTCATCACGTTCTCCGGGATGACAATCAAATGGCTGATGCTTTAGCTACCCTTGCCTCAATGTTCAAAGTAAGTAGTGACTATGATATGCCTCTCATCGAAGTAAAGAAGCATTGTGAGCCTGCATACTGTCAAATGATGGAAAAGGAGTCTGATGGGAAACCTTGGTACCATGATGTTAAGAGATATATCCAGAGTCAAGAATACCCCGAGGGTGCTACAGAAAATGATAAGAAGACCCTAAGGCGACTCGCCATGGGTTTCTTCTTAAATAGGGATGTGCTTTATAAAAGAAACTATGACTCTGTCCTTCTTCGCTGTGTTGATGCTGATGAGGCAAACGAAATCATGAAGGATGTTCATGAAGGATCTTTTGGGACTCACGCTAATGGACATGCCATGTCTAGAAAGATTTTGAGGGCTGGTTATTACTGGATGACCATGGAAGCGGATTGCTTCACGTATGTCTGAAAATGTCACAAATGTCAGATATACGCTGACCATATTCATGCACCCCCGTTATCCCTAAATGTCTTGACGGCACCATGGCCCTTCTCAATGTGGGGCATGGATGTCATTGGACCCATCGAGCCAAAAGCTTCAAATGGTCATCGTTTCATCTTGGTCGCCATCGACTATTTCACCAAATGGGTAGAAGCAGCTTCATATACTAGTGTAACAAGGAGTATTGTGGTCAAATTCATCAAGCGAGAACTGATATGCCGATATGGCCTACCGAGTCAGATCATTACTGACAATGGTACGAATTTGAACAACAAAATGATGAAGGAACTCTACGAAAGCTTCAAGATTCACCATTACAATTCCTCTCCATATCGACCTAAAATGAATGGGGCGGTCGAGGCGGCCAATAAGAACATCAAGAAGATAGTGCAGAAGATGGTAGTCACCTACAGAGATTGGAGCGAGATGCTCCCTTTCGCTCTGCATGGGTATCGCACCTCGGTTCGAACCTCGACAGGGGCAACCCCGTTCTCCCTCGTATATGGAATTGAAGCAGTTTTGCCTTTTGAAGTAGAAATCCCGTCCCTTCGGGTAATGATAGAAGCAAAATTAGAAGAGGCTGAGTGGGTTCAAGCTCGACATGACCAATTAAACTTGATTGATGGAAAAAGATTGACTGCCCTCTGTCATGGTCAGCTGTATCAGAGGCGTATGAAACGAGCATTCGAGAAGAAAGTACGGCCTCGACAGTTTCAAGAAAGAGACCTGGTACTCAAGAAAATTTTACCAATTCAAAAGGACAATCGAGGCAAATGGACTCATAATTATAAAGGACCATATGTTGTGAAGAAGGCTTTTTCTGGAGGAGCCTTAATACTCACTAATATGGATGGCCAGGATTTGTCAATGCCTGTAAACACAGATGTAGTGAAAAAATACTATGCTTAGGGAGGAGATGTCAGAGCAAATCAAAAAACAAAAAAAACAAAAAAACAAAAAAAACAAAAAAAAAAAAAAAACAAAAACAAAAAAAAACGAAAAAAGGGAAGAAAAGAAAATTAATGCTCGCTAAGCTGAAAACCTGAAAAGGCGGCTTAGGCAAAAGTTAGAGTGACCCGGTGAGTCAAAAACCTCAAAAGGGCGGCTCAGGCAAAAGTTAGGGTCAAATTTCTGGCAATGCGAATGATCCTCTGGCTCAAAGAAGTACGAGTCCAAGCTCGTGCACGTGAATCACTGTCGAACTTACCTTTCCAAAAGCAAGGTCGAAGGGTGAACATGAAGTCGTGTTAGGGGTTAAGGCTCTCATCAGTCTCAGAGATTCACTGGAGGATCCATGAGTCTTCCCAGTTTTCATTTATGCTCGACCTATGTGACCTCATTCATTTCATTTACCTTCTTTATTTTTTTCTCTGTACTTGTTTAACGTGCATGAATAAAGCTCACCCTCTTTGATACGTGTTATGAATTTGGTTGATCTGATAAAAACATGTATTTTAACAAAGTAAAATGGAAGATTGGTAAACATTTAAAGTCGCAAGGGACAAGATGCTCCTGCTACTCGACCTCATCATAGATGATCATCGCAGGGACTTGGCCAGACACACGCTCCGAAGCTATGGTTGCCTCATTCGTTCTACTTCGTCCATGAGTTCTCGTAAGAGTCGCGGTTTCACAGGACTTACCCGATTTTGAAACTTATCTTTGCGTTACTTACCATTTTTCTGCAGGTTATCTCACAGATAGTCATGCCAAGCACTAACACCCCAATCAAGCCCTTTAAATCCCTTCCTTGAATCGCCCGAGTTGGCACTTCTTAAAATTCCCTCCTTAAAATGCCAAGGTTAGCACCTTTCAATGTTTTACTCTTTCATCGCCTAAGCAGGCACCTTCAAACTCTCATCCTCAATTATTGAAGTCCGTGCCTCTTGAAATATCCTCCCCAGTGGAATTATTCGCCAAAGATGGTACTCCTCAGGATCTCTCTCCCCAATGAATCCTAAACTTTCCATCAAGAGGCAGTACCTGAACCACCAAATTCTTCCCCAGTGATACTACGCTTCCCAAATAAGCTCAACTGGTACATCTTCCCGAATTCCTTTTGTTATAACCATTCTCCAAGAATCCTTCAATCATGTCAAACTGGGGCATCTCCCCAGATTTCTTCCTTTCCAGTCATGAGGCATTTCTCCAAACTTTTTTCCAACTTGTCAAACTGAGGCATCTCCCTAGATTCCCCCAAAGCTCTTTTAGGTCATGTCAAACTGGGGCATCTTCCCCAGGTGGTTATCTTTTGTCAACCCAAGGGCGGTACCCCATGCTCCTGGGAAGTTTGAACTGGGACATTACCTCGGGTCTCACTCCGTCAAAAGGAAATACACCCCCAAGCCTCTTCAACCGCCCTAACTGGGACATCACCCCAGATTCTTCTCACGGCCTTGAGGTAGTACCCCTAAATCTTCTAATCTTTCCAAAAATTGGAGTATTCGTCCCAGACCTTTCCCCCATTTCTTCTCTCTCCCAATCAAAAAGCAGTTCCCCGAATCATCCAAGATAGCTTGAACTGAATCATCCCCAGATTTCTTTAGTAAGCCCATCATGCATCCCCAGTGGACCCTAGACTTTTCTTTCAGTCAAGAAGCTGTTTCCCGAGATCCCTTCAATCCTCCTAAATGGGGGCACCTTCTTTAGGTTTCTTCTATTTCAGTCAAGGGGCATTACCCCGAGCCTTTAGGACCAGTGAGTTAATTCGGACGAGACGTCCTGTTAGCTTCCCCCCAATCTTTGTGTTTTCTGTCAATTGAGGGTTAACCCCATCCTTTTACTTTCCAGCCGCCTATCAAGGCATCCTTTATTTTCCAGTCGCCTATCAAGGCATCCTTTATCTTTCCAGCCGCCTATCAAGGCATCCTTTATTTTCCAGCCGCCTATCAAGGCATCCTTTATCTTTTCAGCCGCCTATCAACTCCTTTATCTTTCCAGCCGCCTATCAAGGCATCCTTTATCTTTCCAGCCGCCTATCAAGGCATCCTTTTACTTTCCAGCCGCCTATCAAGGCATCCTTTATTTTCCAGTCGCCTATCAAGGCATCCTTTATTTTCCAGTCGCCTATCAAGGCATCCTTTATCTTTCCAGCCGCCTATCAAGGCATCCTTTATTTTCCAGTCGCCTATCAAGGCATCCTTTATTTTCCAGTCGCCTATCAAGGCATCCTTTATCTTTCTAGCCGCCTATCAAGGCATCCTTTATCTTTCCAGCCGCCTATCAAGGCATCCTTTACTTTTCCAGCCGCCTATCAAGGCATCCTTTATTTTCCAGTCGCCTATCAAGGCATCCTTTATTTTTTCCAGCCGCCTATCAAGGCATCCTTTATCTTCCAGCCGCCTATCAAGTCATCCTTTATTTTCCAGCCGCCTATTCAGGCACCATTTACTTTCTTATCCGCCTATTAAGGCATCCTTTATTTTCCAGCTGCCTATCAAGGCATCCTTTATCTTCCAGCCACCCATTCAGGCACCACTTACTTTTTTGCCCGCCTATTCAAGCATCCTTTACCTCCTGTCCGCCTATTCAGGCACATCCTTTACTTCCTGTTCGCCTATTCAGGCACCCTTTACTTTCCTTTCTACCGGGAGTCAACCCCGGTCTTCTCACCTCTTGCTAACTGAAAGGTTCAAGTGACAATTCCTGGTTTTTTTCCCCTTCATCTAATACTTTGACAAAGATGTTCACGTCTTTACTCCCTTTCCATTTCAAAAGCAAGAAGAAACTTCATGCTTTTCTCAAGGAAAGGAAGTAAAGAGGGGCATCTGTGAACACCTATTTCAGCCCATCCGCAAATGAAAAGATTTAAAAAAAAAATTTATTAAAAAAAAGGGGGACTCGGAAATGATCATTTCCGAGTGGAAGGACTCGGAACAGATCAAATCCGAGTGGAATATGCCACTGTTGAAGAGAAATCTGAGTAGAACTACTCAGAAATGATAAAAACCGAGTAGAACTACTCAGAAATGATTAAAACCGAGTAGAACTACTCAGAATGGAGCAAATCCGAGTAGAACTACTCAGAAATGATCAAGACCGAGTAGAACTACTCAGAAATGATCAAAACCGAGTGGAACTACTCAGAATGGAGCAAATCCAAGTAGAACTACTCAGAAATGATCAAATCCGAGTCAAAATGAAGCATTTCCTTGTGGAATGAGTCAAAATCAAGAATTTCCGAGTGGAATGACTCGAAAATAATCAAATCTGAGTGGGATCACTCAAAATAGGTCAGTTCCGAGTGAAATACTTCACTGTCAATGCTATTCTGAGTGAAAATAACCAAAAATCCAATTTTCTGAGCCCTTTTAGTTGGTTCCGTGTCGTTGGTCACTCGGTTCCGAGTCCTCCTTTACACTCAACCTCCGAGTCCTCCTTCAAACCTTTCCCGAGCCCATTTCCATCAACTTCCAGTTGGAATTGACTGGCAATTTAGTCAGCTTGCTTCTTCAAACAAGATCCGAGCCATTCCAACTTCCGAGTCATTCTCCTCAATTTTCAATCGGCTCCGAGTCAATTTCAAGTCATTTCCCAATCGTTAGAGTCGGTTCCGAGGCTTTTACACTTATTTGCAATTGAATGTTTCACAGCAACCACAAACCGAGTAAAACCACTCGGAAAGGAGTATTCTCACTCGGCCTTCTACGGGGAATACCTTTTTCCACTCGGATTTGACTCCTAATGCTGACTGAGAGGGTGATCCGAGTGAGAGTCACTCGGATTCCTCATTTTTTTGCTCGGATTACTCCATCCTCACTCGGGTTTGACTGCGAGTGTGGATGAATATTGATTGGAATTTGTATCCGAGCCATTCTCACTCGGATTACACCATTTTCTCTCAGATTTACACATCCTCACTCGGATTTGATTGCCAGTGTTAATGAATACTGATTGGAAGGTGGATCCGAGCCATTCTCACTCGGATTACACCATTTTTTCTCTCGGATTTACACATCCTAACTCGGATTTGACTGCCAGTGTTAATGAATACTGATTGGAAGGTGGATCCGATCCATTATCACTCGGATTACACCATTTTCACTCGGATTACACCATTTTTCTCTCGGATTTCCACTCTCTTCACTCGGATTCACATGCTGACTTGGATTCCACCCCAAAGTGGATCCAGGAATCCCAGAGGTGGCTGGCAGACAGCGGCGGAGGTGGAGGGAATTAAAAATTCCCACCAGCCGCTGTCCCCCACTACCCAAACCGAGTGGAGGCCTGAGCTGGCATTCCACTCGGAAGTGGAAGCCTGAGCTGGCCTTCCACTCAAACCAGCCTATAAATGGAAGGGGAAGGGCAGCTGAAGGGGAAGGCAATCTTCAGACGAGGAAACTCTGGCCAAACCTCTGTTCTCTCTCTCTCTCACGCCAAGTCTTCTCTCCCTCTCACTTCACTCACCCCTCACCCTTCACACTTTCTTTACCCCAACATCCTCTACACTCTCACTCAACAGCACTTCTTCCAGCTCCCTTTTCCTTCTCGGACTTGCAATTCTAGTCCCAATCGTTCTTCTCTGCTCAAATTTCACCCGATAAGCCTCTTTTCCACTCGGATTCTCACTGTTTCACTCGGTTTCCTTTATTTCCACTCGGATTTTTACTATTCCACTCAGATTCTCACTGTTTCACTAGGATTTACTATTTTGCACTTGGTTTCTCTTATTTTCACTCAGATCCTTACTGTTTCACTCGGATTTACTATTTTTGCACTTAGATTCTCACTGTTTCACTAGGATCTACTATTTTGCACTTGGTTTTCATTGTTTCACTCGGATTTTCACTGTTTCACTCAGATTTTTCACTGTTTCACTCAGATTGTCACTGTTTCACTCAGTTTTCCCTGTTTTCACCCGGATTTTCATTTTTTCACTCGGTTTTCTTATTTTTCACTCGGTTTTCTTATTCTTCGCTCGTTTTTTTCATTTTTTGCACTCGTTTTCCTCTCCCATTCAGTTTATATATATATATATATATATATTCATTTTTCTTAATCAGTGTCGTACGGAAAATACTTCCGTCTACACAGTCTCTATAAGATCCGTGCACGTGCGAAGCACTTCGCCTTGTATGGATTCTTCACTAAAATGATGCCTATCAATATCTTCCTAATCTTTTCCTAAAAAAAAAACATTTTAAAGAACTACGTGACCCTGATTTCTCGAAAGCTCGAGAATACGTAGGAGCGGGAAACAGTTCCTGTCGGGCCCACCTTTCTTTATTTAATTTTTAGAGTTTCCTTTTTGTCTTGCTATCAAAAGGAGGAGCGAGATTAATTTGGACGAGACGTCCTGTTAATCTCATATTTTTGAATATCTCTTTAAAGAAAAAAGGAGGAGCAAGATTAATTTGGACGAGACGTCCTGTTAATCTCATATTTTTGAATATCTCTTTAAAGAAAAAAGGAGGAGCGAGATTAATTTGGATGAGACGTCCTGTTAATCTCATATTTTTGAATATCTCTTTAAAGAAAAAAGGAGGAGCGAGATTAATTTGGACGAGACGTCCTGTTAATCTCATATTTTTAAATATCTCTTTAAAGAAAAAAGGAGGAGCGAGATTAATTTGGACGAGACATCCTGTTAATTTCATATTTTTAAATATCTCTTTAAAAAAAAAGAAGGAGCGAGATTAATTTGGACGAGACGTCCTGTTAATCTCATGTAAATATTTTGTGTTGATCTTTGTTTATTTTTTTTAGTTTATTTTGTCGTTCCGTACATTTTTCTTTTTATGAAGAAGTTAAAATAATTGTTGGGTTAATTATAATGCGCGCTATCAAATTGAGGTAACCGTTTTTATAACGGACAGTCGTGAGGTGCTAATACCTTCCCCACCTGTAATCAGACTCCCGAATCATGGAATTTCATTTTTATAACCAGTGCTTTAACAAAAGGTTTTTCCACTATTTTATCCTAAAAAAAATATTGGTGGCGACTCCCTGTTTATTTTTTAAAACCGTTTTGCGGGTCGGCCGCGCCGCCGCGATCCCGGTCGCGACAGTCCTTCACACCATTCTCACACGTTGATATGGGCAAAAGGTGGTGTCACCTGTGAAGATTCTCCGACGCTTAAGTCAGTAAGATATTCCAAGTATGGAATGTAAGAAGATATTAGGGAGAGAACCCAGAATTCAGAACGAGGAACCAGGAACCCTTCTCCAGTAAACTGAAGTAAGTTCTTATACCTGATTGGCTCGATTTACGAGGACTCATTAGTGGGGAACCACTAACCTTCATTGTGCAAGTATATTATTGTTTAATGCGCACTCACCTGTATTTGCATGTGATAACAGGTTTTGATAATGACAATGGAAACAAGCAATGGGAAGTCTTCAAAGAATCAAAAACAACTAGAGATATCATATAAAAGAAGAAAATGATCTCACAAAGGTTCAAGAGATGAAGAAACCAATGAATCAAACAAAAGGAAAGCAACCATGCATCATTAGATTCAAATGGATGACCAACAGGCATGAGAAAATGTCAAAATGAAGAGCCTGAATCGATTCAAGCACGAGTGAATCGATTCACAGCCCTGGAAGTCATAAAAATGAGAAACAGAATGGGTTGAATCGATTCACCATGACCCTGAATCGATTCACAGCCCTGGAAGTCACTAAGATTGCAAACAGCATGTCCTGAATCGATTCACAAGGACCCTGAATCGATTCACACGATGCTGACAGACCAGGAACCCAAAACAGAATGCTCTGAATCGATTCAAACAAGTCTCGAATCGATTCATTCGACTCTGGAACTTCAAAATGCATAAAACAGAATACTCTGAATCGATTCAAGGATCTACGAATCGATTCACATAGTGGGAAACACCACTAAATAGATAGACTTAAGTGGAAAACAAGCACTCAAATCCCACTGTACACAGAGCCATCATCTTGCAACGGCTAGGGGACTCCTCAACAGCTATCTTGGCTCTATAAATGCAAGAAGAACACAAGCACAACATGCACCCAACAAGAACCAAGAAGCAACAAATCCTTAGCTCTATTTTTGTGCTTTGTAAGCCTATTTCTTGCATCTTATACTTCACCTGTATATCCTCTCATCTTGAGAGTTAGAACTTGGGAGAGCTTTTCATTTGTATATTTGCTCTATTGAGAGAGTGTATTGATTGTAAACAAACACCAAACACACAAGTTATTCACTCTAGGTTGAGTGGTTGTTCACTCTAGGTTGAGTGGGTACAAAGGTTGTGGACTCAACCTTTGGGATATTGTGAGATTGAGAGATTGGGTGGGTTGCCCTTATACTTGTGAGGATTGGGTTCTTGAGTGTGGGACACTAGGAAGCCACAATTGCTCAAAGTTGTATCTCTAGTCTACAATAGTGGAAAATCCTCTAAGTGGGTTGCTTAGAGGCGAGACGTACACCGGATTGGGTGGAACTCGTTACATCGGTTTGCAAGCTTCTCTTCCTTACTCTTTTACTTCCATACATTGCATATTTGTTGATTGGTATTGTTTGGTTGAGAAGAATACACTTAAACTTGCTTAATTTGCTATACCTTAGACATTGCACACCAAGTGCTTGCTAAATTGCCTTAGCAATACTTACCTCTTGTAGTGCATTGCATATCATTGTTACTTGCTTTCACTTGTATAATCTCATAAACTTGGTTATAGAAATCAATTTCAAAGATATTCCAAGCAAAAGTTTTATAACTCAATTCACCCCCCCTCTTGAGTATTGAGGCCACTTGAACAACAAGTGGTATCAGAGCTTGATTCTTGGTAGATCAAGCTTAACAGCTTCAAGAGATTAAATGGCCTCAAGTTCTCAAAATGTTTTTCCCGAGGGTGGTGCGATAAATAGACCTCCCGCTTTCAATGGGGAAGGGTATGCCTTTTGGAAAGAGAGAATGAAAATCTTCATTCAATCAATTGACTTGAGAATATGGAATGCCATTGAAAATGGTCCCTATATACCAATGCATACCATAGATAGCAAGAATGTTGAAAAACCCATAGATGAATGGACTAGCGAGGAAGAAAAGAAAGTCCAATATGGCTACAAGGCCAAAAATCTCATTACCATGGCTTTAGGACAAGACGAATTTTTTAGAATAATGACATGCCAAACCGCTAAAGAAATATGGGATACTCTTCAAGTAACCCATGAAGGTACTAATGATGTAAAGGACTCAAAGATTAGTACTCTTACTAGCCAATATGAATGCTTTAGGATAAATTCAGGAGAATCTATTGTAGATATGCAGAAAAGGTTTACACTTATTATTAACCATCTTATTACTCTTGGCAAAGTGTACACTAACAAAGAGCTTGTGCACAAAATTTTGAAAAGTCTCAGCAGGGAATGGCAACCTCTTGTCACAGCAATAAAACAATCTCCTAGCATCAATGAAATGTCTCTTGCAACACTCTTTGGAAAATTGCAAGAACAAGAGCAAGAACTTAAAGCATTGAAGCTAGCCGAGGAAGAGGAGAAATCCACCAAGAAGAAAGGGCTAGCCCTCAAAGCCACCTCCATGCATGAGGAAGAATCATGCAGTGACTTAGATGAAGAAGAAGAGTTTGGGCTGTTCGTAAAAAGATTTGGAAGATTCATGAAGAACAAAAAGTTCCAAAAGAACTTTAAGCCCCAAGGTAAGAAATCTACCTCTAATGAAACTTCATCTTCACCAAGCTGTTTTGAATGTGGCAAGGAAGGGCACTTCAAAGCCGATTGTCCAAACCTCAAAAAGAAGGGCAAGGACAAACAAAGAAGAAGAAGAGCCTATATTGCTTGGGATGAGAACGATGTGAGCAGCTCCGACGACTCGGAAGATGAGCAAGCCAATCTTTGCTTAATGGCAAATCATCAAGAAGAAGAAAATGAGGTAAATCTTCTTGACTTAGATAAAAATGAGCTGTTAGATGCATTTGAGGAATTATATGATAAGTTTATAAAAATCTCTAGTAAACTCAAAGCATCTAGGAAAACTAGTGATACTCTTGAATTGCATCTCATGGAAGTATGTAAAGAAAATGAGAGCTTAAAAGAAGAACTAGAGAAAGGTCAAACATGCTCTAGGGATAAACCTTGTGATTTTGCAAAGAAGTGCATAGTGTTAGAAACCAAGGTTGAAGACCTAAATAGGACACTAGAGAAATTCACTAATGGAAGAGATAATTTGAATATCCTACTCGGGCAATAAAAATGCATGTTTAGTAAAACCGGTCTAGGATATGACCAAGAACATAGTAATCATAAAATGGAGAAGCACTACAAAAACTTCTTTGCACCACCAAGCAAATCCTCCTCACCTTTTATGAAATGCAATCATTGTGGTACCAAAGGACATAGTGCATATAAGTGTAGTGTTAGGAAACTAGGACCAAAGGTCTTAAGAAAGGTGTGGGTTCCCAAAGGAACGTTCCCACAAGCTAACCTTAAAGGACCCAACATAAAATGGGTACCTAGTTCTCTAAAATGATTTTGTTTTGCAGGTATGCTTCAAGGCAAGCAACACCCATTGGTACTTGGATAGCGGGTGTTCGAAGCATATGACGGGAGATATAACCAAATTTACATCATTCACTCCCAAACGAAAAGGAAGCGTCACCTATGGAGACAACACTAAGGGAAGAATCCTAGGCATTGGAAATATTGGTAAGAACTCTTCCACCTCCATAAGTGATGTATTGTATGTTGAAGGCCTCAAACATAATTTACTTAGTATAAGTCAATTATGTGACAAAGGATATAGAGTTTTATTTGAATCAAATTGTTGCATAATTGAGCATAAGACTAATAAGGAAATCAATTTTGTAGGCCAAAGAATTGATAATATTTACATGATTGATATGGATAGTTTGTCTACAAATGATGAACAATGCTTCATTTCAAAAGAGGATGAAACATGGCTATGGCATAGAAGAATAGCTCATATACATGTAGACCACTTGAACAAACTTGTTTCTAAAGATTTAGTAATTGGTCTACCAAAGCTTAAATTTGAAAATAGATTTTGTGATGCATGTCAAAAGGGAAAACAAGTAAAGGCATCTTTTCAATCCAAAAATATTGTTTCTACTCAAAGGCCTTTACAACTTTTGCACATGGATTTATTTGGACCATCCAAAATCAAAAGCTTTGGAGGTAATTACTATGGTCTAGTAATAGTAGATAACTATTCAAGATATACATGGACACTGTTTCTTGCTCATAAAAATGAAGCTTATCATGCATTCAAGAAACTTGCAAAGATTATCCAAAATAAGCAAAACTCAAAAATTGCATCCATTAGAACCGATCATGGGGGAGAATTTGAAAATCAATCTTTTGAAAAGTTTTGCGAAAAACATGGTATTAATCACAACTTTTCAGCTCCTAGAACTCCACAACAAAATGGAGTAGTTGAAAGAAAGAATAGATCTTTAGTGGAGCTCGCTAGAACCATGCTAAATGAAAACAATATTGCAAAACATTTTTGGGCCGATGCGGTAAACACCGCATGTTATGTTATGAATAGATGTTTGATAAGGCCTATTTTAAAGAAAACCCCCTATGAGCTTTACAAGGGTAGAAAACCCAACATTGCATACTTTCATATCTTTGGATGTAAATGTTTTGTGCTCAACAATGGAAAGGATAATCTAGGAAAGTTTGATGCAAAATCTGATGAGGCAATATTCCTAGGATATTCTCAATCAAGTAAATCTTATAGAATCTTCAACAAACAAACAAATACCATTGAGGAATCTATTCATGTCAAATTCGATGAAAATAGCCATAACCCTCCGAGAAAGGAAGATGTTGATGATCTTGTAGGTACTTTCCAAGAAATGAACTTGCAAGACAAAGAAGAAGAAGTCAACAATGATGGAGGTGCAGCACAAGTTGAGAAACAACAAGATTGGGTAACTTTGAAGGATCATCCCTTGGACAAGATCATTGGAGAAATAACCAAAGGGGTAAGTACTCGAAACGCCATTAGAAATGCATGTAATCACTTGGCTTTTGTATCCCAAATAGAACCCAAAAATATTGATGAAGCCATTATTGATGAACATTGGATGTTGGCCATGCAAGAAGAGTTAAACCAATTTGAAAGAAATGAAGTTTGGGAACTTGTGCCAAGACCTAATGATCATCTAATAATAGGCACCAAATGGGTTTTTAGAAATAAGCTAGATGAAAATGGTATAATAACTAGAAACAAAGCTAGACTAGTTGCAAAGGGATACAACCAAGAAGAAGGAATAGACTATGAAGAAACATATGCTCCCGTAGCTAGGTTAGAAGCCATTAGATTATTGCTAGCTTTTGCATGTTGTATGGATTTCAAACTGTATCAAATGGATGTCAAAAGTGCGTTCTTAAACGGCTACATTCAAGAAAAAGTTTATGTAGATCAACCTCCCGGCTTTGAAAATTATAAATTTCCAAATCATGTCTTCAAATTGAGAAAAGCTTTATATGGTTTGAAACAAGCTCCAAGAGCTTGGTATGAAAGACTAAGCAAATTCCTTTTAGAACACAACTTTGAAAGAGGAAAGGTGGATACTACATTGTTTATAAAACGCAAACACAATGACATCCTCTTGGTACAAATTTATGTAGATGACATAATATTTGGTGCTACTAATGAAAATCTTTGTCAAGAATTTGCCAAGATTATGCAGAATGAGTTTGAAATGTCCTTGATGGGAGAACTCACCTTCTTCCTTGGACTACAAATAAAACAAGCCATTGATGGAACGTTCATTAGCCAAACCAAATACTGTAAGGAACTACTTAAAAGGTTTGGAATGGACAAGGCAAACGAGATAGCTACACCCATGAGCACATCCTGCTATCTAGACAAAGATGAATAAGGACATTGAAATCACCAAATATCGAGGTATGATTGGATCCTTACTGTATTTAACTGCGAGTAGACCTGATATTATGTTTGCGGTATGCATGTGTGCTAGATATCAAGCATGTCCTAAAGAATCACATTTGACTGCCGTAAAAAGAATTTTGAAATATCTTGTGGGTACTCAAAATGTTGGTTTATGGTATCCCAAAGGCCTTGAATGTAATCTTTTAGGATATTCTGATTCCGACTTTGCGGGGTGTAAGCTTGATAGAAAAAGTACTAGTGGTACATGCCATTTGCTTGGTAGTTCCCTTGTTTCTTGGCATAGCAAGAAACAAGCAAGTGTTGCATTGTCAACAGCTGAGGCAGAATATGTAGCAGCTGGTAGTTGTTGTGCCCAAATTCTTTGGATGAGACAACAACTTCTTGATTTTGGTATTACCTTGAATAAAGTTCCCATTAAATGCGATAACACAAGCGCCATTAACATCTCCAAGAATCCAGTAATGCACTCTAGAACCAAACACATTGAGATTAGACATCACTTTATTAGAGATCATGTGTTAAAAGGAGATTGTGTGCTTGAACATGTTGAAACCTCTAGGCAACTAGCACATATTTTCACAAAACCCTTGGCTAGAGAGCAATTTATTTACATTAGAAGAGAATTGGGTATTCTTGATATGACAAATTGTGTTTGAGTGATCACTTCATCATGTGTATTGATTGCATGACACCTTTACTAGTGATTAATGCAAAAGAACCCCATGGAAATGGAGATTTAATGATCCTATATGGAATTCCTCATGCCTTGAATATATTGGAATGGAAAGAAATGAATTTTGAGTGAAACAGCCCTTCGAATCGATTCAGCACCCCCTCGAATCGATTCACAGACCTGTTGGTTCAAAAATCCTCAAAACAGTATCGTTCGAATCGATTCACACTCCCCTTGAATCGATTCAAACACCTGATGGTCCATATTCCCTCAAACAGAGAGGTTCGAATCGATTCACAGCATACTCGAATCGATTCACGTGTCTGACCCTTTCATTTCTCTCAAATCAGTAACGTTCGAATCGATTCACAGCATTCCTCGAATCGATTCACGCGTCAGTTACTGCATATTCACGCTGATAAATTCACACACTTCCTCATTTCACTCTTCCACTATCTCCCACTCTCTCTTCTCAAACTTCTCAACTTCTAATCTCTTCAACTTCTTCTCCAAACCTTCCACTCAAATCCTTCATCTTCCATGGCTTCCTCCTCTCAACCTCGCAAGAAACAACGTGCAAACACCGTTGCAGCCTCCATGCCTCAACACTCTGATTTATCTAGATTATTCACTACCCAAAAGGATCTTGAAAGGTACCAATCTTCATTCTCTGAGAAACATCTCATTTCTCCCCATTGGCTTGATCTCCCATTCTTTGAAGCATCTGGACTTCCTCTACTCACCACCTTACATCAACAAGAGCTAGTTGGCTTCATGGCTCTTGAGGAAGTAGCAATCTACCCCGAACTCATTCGTGTATTCTACTCCACTTTACGCCTTCAAGATGCTCGCTATATTGCCCGAGTGAAAGGTAAGACTATCATTCTTGATAATGAGGTAATGAATCAAGTTGGCTTACTCCCTCTTAGCAACGCTTCCTTCCATGGCAAAGAACCTCCTCTTGCATGGAATTATAATCCATTGGAGGCAAGAGCTTTCTTTAATCTTGCAGGTCCCTCGAGCACGGTTGGCACCTTAAGTCTCCATCACCGCCTCTTGCACTTTGTCCTTGTCAAAATTCTCCTCCCCTCCGGTGGAAATTATGCAAGGCTAAATGAGGCCCAAATCTTGCTGCTCTGGGCAATTGTCAATGAGAAAGACATAAATTGGATTGACTTGGTTAGGCATCACATGGTTGAAGCCCAAAACCTCGCTCATCTTCCATATGCCATACTCATTACCAAATTGCTCCACCATTTTAAAGTGGACTTGAAAAATGAGATCAAGGAAGTGGTCGGTCCCAAAGCACCTATTGGCAAATCTCATCTCACTAAGATGAATATTGTGGAATACCAAGGCAGGTGGCAATTTCTTAGGCGTCCCCGACATGAAGTTGAAGATGACGCTCCTCCTCCTCCTCCTCCTCCACCCGCTGCTACTGATGATCTTTTCACAAGACTCACTGCTCACCTGGACCAGCGCCTCAACTCCATGGAAGCAAACATCTACGCTCGACTGGACAAGATTGAAGCAAACATGGAAGAGCGATACACGGAGCTTGCCACCCAGATATCCAGCATCCACTTCCCACACCCATGATTGATCGTTACTTTTCTTTCTTTCTATTTCACATTCAGACTTGGTTGTCTACTTTGGTTTATATTTTGGATAATTACTTTGGTTTGTGATTTGCACGATTATCTCGTTTTGGTTTATTACTTTGCTTTATGACTATGTCAATTATCTCGTTTGGTTAATCATTTTTGTTTATCTCAACTGCATTGCCTGCGATCATTACTCGATTTACTGCATACTCCCAACACTTGTTTTTGATAATGACAAAGGGGGAGAAATAGAGAGATACATGTGCGATATGATATATGTGCGATATATATAGAGAGATACATGTGCGATATGATATATGTGCGATATATGTGAATGTGATACATGTGCGACATTATTTCAACGATTGAGATAATTTGATGGTTTTATTGAAAAACAAAGGGGGAGACCTATTTTCTTAAAAGAAATAATTGCTTAAAACAGAGACATTAGTTTTCATAACTTGTTATTGGCTAATAAACACCCCAAGAGATGGCCATTAGTTGTCATCATCAAAAAGGGGAGAATGTATTTGCATGTGATAACAGGTTTTGATAATGACAATGGAAACAAGCAATGGGAAGTCTTCAAAGAATCAAAAACAACTAGAGATATCATATAAAAGAAGAAAATGATCTCACAAAGGTTCAAGAGATGAAGAAACCAATGAATCAAACAAAAGGAAAGCAACCATGCATCATTAGATTCAAATGGATGACCAACAGGCATGAGAAAATGTCAAAATGAAGAGCCTGAATCGATTCAAGCACGAGTGAATCGATTCACAGCCCTGGAAGTCATAAAAATGAGAAACAGAATGGGTTGAATCGATTCACCATGACCCTGAATCGATTCACAGCCCTGGAAGTCACTAAGATTGCAAACAGCATGTCCTAAATCGATTCACAAGGACCCTGAATCGATTCACACGATGCTGACAGACCAGGAACCCAAAACAGAATGCTCTGAATCGATTCAAACAAGTCTCGAATCGATTCATTCGACTCTGGAACTTCAAAATGCATAAAACAGAATACTCTGAATCGATTCAAGGATCTACGAATCGATTCACATAGTGGGAAACACCACTAAATAGATAGACTTAAGTGGAAAACAAGCACTCAAATCCCACTGTACACAGAGCCATCATCTTGCAACGGCTAGGGGACTCCTCAACAGCTATCTTGGCTCTATAAATGCAAGAAGAACACAAGCACAACATGCACCCAACAAGAACCAAGAAGCAACAAATCCTTAGCTCTATTTTTGTGCTTTGTAAGCCTATTTCTTGCATCTTATACTTCACCTGTATATCCTCTCATCTTGAGAGTTAGAACTTGGGAGAGCTTTTCATTTGTATATTTGCTCTATTGAGAGAGTGTATTGATTGTAAACAAACACCAAACACACAAGTTATTCACTCTAGGTTGAGTGGTTGTTCACTCTAGGTTGAGTGGGTACAAAGGTTGTGGACTCAACCTTTGGGATATTGTGAGATTGAGAGATTGGGTGGGTTGCCCTTATACTTGTGAGGATTGGGTTCTTGAGTGTGGGACACTAGGAAGCCACAATTGCTCAAAGTTGTATCTCTAGTCTACAATAGTGGAAAATCCTCTAAGTGGGTTGCTTAGAGGCCAGACGTACACCGGATTGGGTGGAACTCGTTACATCGGTTTGCAAGCTTCTCTTCCTTACTCTTTTACTTCCATACATTGCATATTTGTTGATTGGTATTGTTTGGTTGAGAAGAATACACTTAAACTTGCTTAATTTGCTATACCTTAGACATTGCACACCAAGTGCTTGCTAAATTGCCTTAGCAATACTTACCTCTTGTAGTGCATTGCATATCATTGTTACTTGCTTTCACTTGCATAATCTCATAAACTTGGTTATAGAAATCAATTTCAAAGATATTCCAAGCAAAAGTTTTATAACTCAATTCACCCCCTCTCTTGAGTATTGAGGCCACTTGAACAACATCACCAACATGATTGAGGCAAGTGGCTATTTTATATTGAGCGTAGGGAGTATGGGCTAGACTTAGGGGACAAGTTGATCATTCCCTGGAGCAGAATTTGGCTCGTAGTGTAGGGAATTATTGATTGGTCCCTATAGCAATGCCCGTCGTCTTTTGTTGGGTGACGATTATGTTATCCGGTGTGCATGGTGTTATCCGGACTAACCGGTGCAGGGAGAACGCCTGACTCGGGATTACAGTCCGGATGTATATCGATGACACCGGTTGCATGTGTTATGATAGAAACCGGTTGATCGGTCCAGATCAGCTTCTTAACACCGGGTGAAAGGGGAACGGATGAGGTATCCGATATCTTGGTACTTCGGATAACTGGTATAGATGCAGACTGAGTCGGTATCTTGTGATATCGATTGAGGCCAGCTAACATTTTTACCGACTGGATCGTTGTCCAGTGGTATACCGACTGGATCATTGTCCAGTGATACCGACTGAACTCTAGGCCGACTAACATTTTTATCTCTTAGTCTTAGGGCCGGTATCCAGACCGGATCATATGTCCCCTAGCTTATATGAGGGACTTATGAAGTTGCTCATATGAGCTATACAACCTGCGAGAGGTCTGGATGTTGGTGTAACCTGCAAAAATATATTTGCAGCACCCGTTAGCCATTGAATATCGTCCGAACGAATATTCGACTCTGAGTAAATGATTCCGAGTGAAGTTGGTTCTGGTCGTGTCACTCGGGAAATTCTATTACTTGTAATCTCCTCGTACTGCTCGGTAAAAGTTTGTATGTTTTACCCGAGTCTTTTATTTTTATGTCGAGGGCTCGTATTTTGTCTTGAAAATTCTGAGTGGAAGATCCCGATTGATCCTTCCGGGGGCAAGATTTTCCGAGTAATCCCTCGTGGGTTACTTCCGAGTGAATTGATGGCGTTCAGTTTAATAATGTTCTTAACCGTACTCGGAGTTCGATTTTGCTCTAAAATCTGAGCTTTCACTCGGGTGGGAAGTTTCTGAGTGCAACTTTCCCGAGTAGGTATGTCCCCGAGTCGAGTGCAACTTTCCCGAGTGAGGTGTCTCCGAGTGCAACACTTCTAATTGGGATTGCACCGAGTGAGATGTTTTCGACTTCCACTGGGTAATGCACCGAGTGAATAATTTATGACTTCCTCGTGGTATGGCACCGAGTGAAGGAATTTCGACCTCCACATAGCGTGACGCCGAGTGAAGGATTTCTGAATGGCCATTTCCAGGGGAAGTACTTTTGGTCAGAGGAAGGCTCTAACTTTGAATAAGTACGTTTCAGGTAGATATATTCCCAAGTAAATAATTCGAGTCTGACTTCGAATTTAAAGTGTTTCTGAGTAAGGAATTTGAAGGGAAAGTATTTCCGAGTGAGGAATTCCTAGGGGAAGTACTTCGACTGGGGTTCGGTTTGATCCTATAACCCGTACTCAGAGTTCGGTTTAATCCTATAATCCGAGCCTTGGAATGAGTTCGGTAAAATCCTACAACCCATTTCCTGGGGTTCGGTTTAATCCTACAACCCAGTTCTTCAATGGCGATCGGTGTTGGATTTTACCCATTCACCGGTTGTTTTTAATTTACTCGGGGTTCAGCGTGGTCCTGAAGAAAAAGCTTCACCCAGCTTATTGCGCCCAAGCCTTCACCGACGTTCGGCTAAACCTACTAGTCATACTCGGAGTTCGCTTTAACCCTGAAATCCGAGCCTTCGACACGGGGTTCAGATCAGGGCTAATCTTGAACCTACTGCGCCCGTTACTCAGGGTTCAGCGTGGTCTTGAAGAAGAACCAGCTTACTGCGCCCAAGCCTTCACCGACGTTCAGCTAAATCTACTAGTCATACTCAGAGTTTGCTTTAACCCTGAAATCCAAGCCTTCGACACAGGGTTCAGATCAGGGCTAATCCTGAACCTACTACGCCCGTTACTCGGGGTTCATCGTGGTCTTGAAGAAGAACCAGCTTACTGCACCCAAGCCTTCACTCGGTGTTGGATTTCACCCATTCACCGTTCTTCATTCGGTGTTGGATTTTACCCATTCACCGTTTTTCTTCACTCGGTGTTAGATTTTACCCATTCACCGGCCTTCACACTCGGTGTTGGATTTTACCCATTCACCGGCCTTCAAATGGGGTTCGGTGCAATCCTACAACCCATTTCCTGAGGTTCGGTTCAATCTTACAACCCAGGTCTTCACCGACGTTCGGCCAAACCTACTAGTCGTACTCGGAGTTTGGTTTAATCCTACAATCCGAGCCTTCAATCGGTGTTCACCCCTTTGTTCCTTCGAAAAGGTTCATCGCTAACAACAGATACATTGTTAGGATCATCCGTCCTGAAAGTATCTTGTCACAACTGTGTCGTGCATCGAATAAAATCATAAAGACAATGGGTGAACATAAAGAATATTTCATTGATTATTAATTACAAAAGAGAAAGAGAGCTAAGTCGGGGTTATGCCTTGTTAAGCCTTCTTGGTAAAACCCGATCGGGAAAACCCAAGTCAGGAAACAGAGTGCATATTGTCTTACCGACTAGCCATAAAAGTGAAAGGTGTTTTTTGACTTTGATGGCCTGATCCCTAATCAATGACCTCTCGACGGCCTTGATGTTGATGTCGGGGCATAACATTTTGCGGTGCAGGCTCACCAACCAGAACTCCCTTTTGTTTTTCAGAAGCAGTAAATCTTCTGATCAGAGTGGGATGATCGCCATCGCCTTCCACGTAATCCCTTCCCCTTTTCTCAATCCGTTCTGGTTCATCAGAAGTACCCTCTTTGAAAAGATACTGTTTGAGTTTACCTTCTCGGATCAGGGTCCTAATAGAATTTTTCAAGGCTTGACAATCGTTTGCCGAGTGGCCCTTTTGCTCATGGAATTCGCAGTATTTCTGAAGGTCACCATGTTTACGAAGCTGGGGCGGCTTCCTGACCCCTATGCAGTAAGAGTTGGCCATCCGATCTCACTCAGAATCTATGACCGCTTTGAATTTAACGGAGCATAATTGCTAAATGCATTTACCCGTTCTTCCTGACTCGGAGGTATAGGATTGTCGAAGACGTTACCCTGGAACGGTCTCTCCATGCGTTCCGATCGAGGCTTGTCCTTATCTCTCTGTTGTTGTGGTGTTGGGGATTTCCTTCTCGCGGCTGTTGCTTCCAAATGCATTTCAATGCTCACATACTTGGATGGTTTCCTCCTGAATTCTTTGAAATTCACTGGAGGATTCTTTGCCAATGACAGGGCAAAAGTAGAGCTCGATTGCAAAGCTTCTATTGCTATGTGCAACTGTAGTGCCTCTGCCAAGTTTGGAACAGTAGTTGCTTCCTTGTAAAACCTCTTCAAGAAATCCTTGAGAGTTTCATGTTCCCCTTGCCTAATCTGGGCCAAAGTATGAGATGTTCTGGGAATATCACTGGAAATGACAAAGTGATCCACAAACGCTATTGCCATTTCTTCCCATGAGTCGATGGAACCTGATGGTAGCCCCTTGAACCACCTAAGGGCATCATCAACAAGAGTCCGAGGGAACATTCTGCACATGACATCTTCATCTGCCCCCAGGTACATGGCTTCCAATGCATAAGCATCGAGATGCTTAGTGGGATCAGTTTCACCACTGTATTTTTCGATAGAGAGAGGTTGAGTAGTCTGTAGGTGCTTAGAGATGTGTACACTCATAAGTCTCCTTGAAAAATGGACTGTGAGCTTATAAGTTACTGGAGATGCTGTCATCAGCTTCCTCTTCCCTTTAGCAACTCTCTCTTCAGAATCGTGGATCTGTCCCTTCCCTTCAAACGTAGGGATGTTTGAGTACTGGGGACTTATGGATTTTTCTCTCTCGGTGGTGTGATGTGTCCCCTTGATCTGAGACATGGCTCGATCTTCCATGTTTTTTCTTTCATGTTTCAACTCCGTCAGTTCTTCCATCAACCTTCGTATCATCTCATCTTTTGGATCTGGTGCAGACACCTGCACCATCCTTCTTGAACCTTCCACAGGCAACTCGAAAGCCAAGCGTCTGTTCGCTGATTGTTCTTGGGCAGTGATGTCTTCCACGTGCCCATCTAGCTGGTTCCTTCCATTGCCTTCCATGGTAAGAGACAAGACTTCCCCAAACGAGAGGTGGGAATAACTTTAACGTGTCCCACTGGGCGTGCCAATGATCCGTCCTGAACCGGGGGTCAAGAGATCCAGTGTTGGGCCGGTCATAAATAGTGTGAGAAGTGCATGTCTGAAGGTCGGCTCTGTGAGTATCCGGTATGTGAATCTGGTGTCACTGAATGAAGAGACCGGTCTTGGCATCCTGGAGGTCCTTCACACCGTCCTCACACGTTGATGTGGGTGAAAGGTAGTGTCACCTGTAAAGATTCTCCGACGCTCAAGTCAGTGAGATATTCCAAGTATGGAATGTAAGAAGATATTAGGGAGAGAACCCAGAATTTAGAATCGGGAACCAGGAACCCTTCTCCAGTAAACTGAAGTGAGTTTTTATACCTTATTGGCTCAATTTACGAGGACTCATTAGTGGGGAACCACTAACCTTCATTATACAAGTATATTATTGTTTAATGCGCACTCACCAGCATGATTAAGGGAAGTGGCTATTTTATATTGAGCGTAGGGAGTATGGGCTAGACTTAGGGGACAAGTTGATCATTCCCTGGAGCAGAATTTGGCTCATAGTGTAGGGAATTATTGATCGGTCCCTGTAGCAATGCCCGTCGTCTTTTGTTGGGTGACGATTATGTTATCCGGTGTGCATGGTGTTATCCGGACTAACCGGTGCAGGGAGAACGCCTGACTCGGGATTACAGTCCGGATGTATACCGATGACACCTGTTGCATGTGTTATGATAGAAACTGGTTGATTGGTCCAGATCAGCTTCTCAACACCGGGTGAAAGGGGAACGGATGAGGTATCCGATATCTTGGTCACTACTTCGGATAACTGGTATAGATGCAGACTGAGTCGGTATCTTGTGATACCGATTGAGGCCGGCTAACATTTTTACCGACTGGATCGTTGTCCAGTGGTATACCGACTGGATCATTGTCCAGTGATACCGACTGAACTCTAGGCCGACTAACATTTTTATCTCTTAGTCTTAGGGCCGGTATCCAGACCGGATCAATTTCCCTTAAAGAGATTCACAATTCTTAAGGCTATCACACATACATATTCATATCACTTTCAAGGCCAATAATTTACCAATCTTATCATTAAACAATTAGTACTCAACTTATCATGAGTACACATTTATGGCAAGGCAAGCATGAGTATAAATTATATACATTCATCATCAATTACTCAACTCATGCAATTAAAATCTAAATGTTATTCAAGTGGCCTCAATACTCAAGAGGGGGGGTGAATTGAGTTTTTATAACTTTTCTTGGAATGCCTTTGAACTTGATTCTTTTATCACAAGTTTAGATATTATGCAAGTAAAGTCAAGTATAATGCAAAAGACAATGCAAACCAAGAGGTAAATATAGCTGAGACAATTTATTAAACACTTGGTATGCGATGTTTAAAGTTAACTAATTCAAGCAAACTCAAGTATCCAAATCACAATCAACCAACACAAATCAATTAAGTGCAGTATATGAAAGTAAAAGAGTAAGGGAGAAGAGCTTGCAAACCAATTTAACAAGTTCCACCAACCCCGGTGTACGTCTCGCCTTCAAGCAACCCACTTGAAGGATTTCCACTATTGAAGTTTAGAGATTACAAGCTATGAGCAATTGCAGCTTCCTAGTGTCCCACACTCAAGAACTCAATCCTCACTAGCACAAGGGTAACCCACCCAATCTCTCAAACTCTCAATACCTAAAGGTTAAATCCCAACCTTTGTGACCACTCAACCTAGAGTGAAAACCTTTGTGTTTGGTGTAGTGTTTACAGGCAAGTAACTCTCTTAATAGAGTAGATATTCAAATGAAGGCTCACACAACTTCTAACTCTCAACAAGAGAGAATATACAAGTTTAAGCTCTAAGTTTCTGAAAGATGAAGCTATATAAGAATAGAACTCACAAGACTCAAGATTTGATTTCCCTTTGATGGATTTGTGTTTTTTCTAGTAGCTTGAAGGAGTCTTGCATTTATAGGCCTTGTAGAGGAGCTTAATGGTCTTCTCAGCTGTTGCAGATGATGGGCACTGAGTTGGAATGCAGAAATGAGCTGGTTTCCACCTAAAAAGAACTTTCCCCAAATTCTGGCATGACTCTAATCGATTACACCTTGATCTGTAATCGATTAGCATTTGAAATTTTCAGTGTTACATAGTAGGTAATTGATTAGGCATTTCATTGTAATCGATTAGCTTTAAAACAGGGACTTTCTAATCAATTATTTCATACCCTATAATTGATTATTCTTGGTACCTGATGCATTTAATTATGTCTCGTAGCATTGTAGTCGATTAGGCATTCTTGCAATCGATTAGGATGACAAACAGAACTTCAATAATCGATTATGTCTAACTTGGTAATTGAACTGTTCTTTACAGGGGGTGTAGAAGTATGCTTGTAGAACAACTCAAAATATACATATAAATGTGTTCTTGATACAAAGCAATATGCGTATAAATATAAATACGGAAAGTCTTTGTATGCTGAGGCGGAGTGCAATGTACTCTGGGGCGGTGTCACAGTCCGCCTGACGGGATCTATGTTGCCTTGACCCGATTGGGGATGGTACCTGCAATCGTTCTCCGACGCTCAAGTCAGTATTTTAGAATACTTAGAGACTTAGAAAGACAATCAGAGAGAATTATGCAAGTAAGGGAGTGTAAGGTTCAGAGAATGGGAAAAAGATCCCTTATACCTTTTCGAGAGAGGTTTATATACCTGTTACTGGTGCTGCATTATTGGTAGGACCCGCTCCTTGTCTTCAGGCATAATGCTGAAAAGGTAGTGGGTCCCTGCGCCGTTTACATGCACCATTATTGTAGTAGGTATCACAACTTGTCTGGAAAGCGTTAGTGCTTTAATATTTTATTGTTATTTCCCTTTATGCGTGACAGCGTGATTCCCATTATTAACCTCTCAAGACAGAGTCAATCTCGTGCCGGGGTTGTGAGTATGGGCTCGCTACGCAGTAGGGGAAATTCGGCATTCCGCCAATATTGAGCCTATGGCTTGGCGGAGTAACAACTTTAGCGAGGTTACATTCCTCGGCGGAGTAACATGCCTGGACGGAGTTACATTCCTTGGCGGGGTAACGTGCGTGGGCGGCGTTATGAGCCTTGGCGGCGTTACTTGCCCTGGTGGTGTGCACTCCGTATATTATTTGTAGTGTATTTGAAGAGTACTTCTCTTTATTCAAAATGCTGATCTGGCAAGGCATTAAAGCCATGCTCTTGGGGGCCGGTGTTAGGACCGGATCATATGCCCCCTAGCTTGTTATAGTGACTGGCGGAGTCACTTTAATAAGCTACAACACTTAAGTTTAGCTTTTGTAGGCATGGGTTTAGGCGGTATTTGCTAGTCCAGGTTTTATGGACAAGTGCTTTCGTGCATTTATTAGCTGTCATCACTTGACACGCCTGTCATTAATGCGCCTCGAAACCACATTTTTTGTTCTTCAGTCTCCTATTGCCACGTATGCCCTCGTAACGGTTGCCATTCCAATGATGGGACATAAATGCGCGTGATGGCAATTGAGAACCGTTTTCGAGGTTATTACCGTGGGCCTTGGATTTTGAAAACGTGGCCCATGAAATATCTGCCCTTAGATATATCTATTGGTTTCAGCAAAAAAAAAGGAACCGTCAGTGGGGCAAATCCAACGGTTGTAAATGCATACTTCAATTTTAGAACCGTTGATGAGATTTATCTAACGGCTGCAAACACATCTTCGAGATTCCTGATGATTCGCTTATTTCCCCCCAAGCCATGCCTATAAATAGGTAAACTTTCAGAAGGGGAATGTTTTGCTTCATCTCTCACTTCGCATTTGTTTGCTGAAAGCGTTTTTGCTACTCTCTTGCGAGTTTATTGGTGTTTGGAGTTCTTCTATCTTTCAGAAGCTTAAGGTACTTGCTTCTTCCTCTTCTTTGCTTCTTCATTTCCGTTGGGTTAGCTTTAGTTTCCCTTTTTGTGTGTAAAAAGGAAGATGAGAGGAAAGAGGTCACAGTCTCATTCTAGGGTTTCTGTTCGTCCCATGTTTTCTGATATTGAGAGTGAAGATGAGGCGTTTTATACTGGGAGGGACTCGACGTTTTACAGCAGTGTGGAGTACTTTAGTAATGCTGTACATTCATTTGTGTCAGGAGGTGTTTTCCATACCCAAGTGTTGACAATGGCAGAGTTTCAAAACATCGTGTTGCATGGACTGGATTGGGAGAAGACGCTCGAGATTGATCCTTATTGTTGGGTTGAGGAGGATGTTAAGGGTGCTTCCTCTCGCCATGCAACAACTAGCGGCGGTGTAGTGGAGCTATCTGTGCCTATCTGGAAAAGTGAACGGTATGAAGATAGGTTCATTGTTTCCTCTCCTAAAACATTTGAAAGGATTTGCCATCGTCCTCACAATAATCATACAATATATATGTACGATATTTTGTTCACTCAGCTGGGAGTGCGTTTCCCCTTGAACAAATTCCAGATGGGCGTGCTGAGGTTCTTGGATTGTGCCCCTTCTCAGCTGCACCCAAATGGTTAGGGAATAGTTCGAAGCTTTAAGGTGATGGCGGAGCATCTGGAGTTTACGCCTACTGTGGCGTTGTTCTTCTCTTTCTGCCGTATCATGAGGAGGGTGAACGTAAAAACAGGCGGTATGGGCCTTGTTACTCTTCGGGCGGAGCCGAAGATTTTAAACTTCAAGTCGTTTGCAGACTCCGCCAAAGAAGGCGGACTCCACTTCAGAAAAAGTTTTGTAAAGGTTTCTGTGAAGGAGGGGGAGTCCGTCTTCTGGCGTAATAAGGAGGGAATTGATCGATTCCCAGTCGCGTGGACGCATGAGCACTTTCTCTTAACCAAGCGAGCGTATGAAGTTGAAGAGGGTGCTCTGTCGGCGGCGTCTGTGGAAGTACTCCGGACGTTGAAGGAGTACAACTCTGTCCACAAGCTGATCCTTTGTCGAAGGCTGCTTGGGCGGGATGCTCAGGGATACTTGAGTAATATTACTAACAATCGTAATGTTGATTGAGTATTGCTGCTATCTTGCATCTTCTAATCATATTCTCGTTTTGTTATTTCGCAGGAGAAATCGCTGAGTTCCCTGGGATGGAGCGCATCAAACGGATCCGAATGAGCCGCAGGGAAATTAACGCGGAGAATAATGTGCAGCCCAGGCCGAGTCTGACTGCTGCTCTCACAAAGACCCTTCCTTTCCCTGCCTCCACCAACATAGTAAATTTTGAAGGTGGTGCAGGATCTTCAGCAGCTACTGTTGAAAGGCGTTCTAAAAAACGCCAAGAACCAGAAGCTGCTGCAGAAGAAGAAGAGGAAATAGACCTCCAGCCCTTGCAAAGAAGGAGGACCAAAAGCAAGAAGAGGGTTGAGGAAGGAGCATCAATTGATGCTGCTATTGATTTGGAGGAGACTCCGGAAGTACCTGTTGCGGGTACTTCTGCTGCTATGGGCGGAGTTGAAGGCATCCCCGAAGAAGATGTCGAGGGGGAGCAAGCGGAGGGATTCCAAGCCTCTTCTGACCAAGATACGGGGGACGAGGCAGGGAGAGTTCAAGTTTCCCCAGTCCGCCCGTCTGAGGATCCCGCCCTGAGCTTGACCACTCGAGGGACAGCCGTTTTTCCCATTGATGTGCCAGGGGAATCATCCAGGCGGTTTGTCTCTTTGCCTGAGGCGGGGTCTCGCTTGAATCCCTTTCTGTACTTTACAAATACGGGATCCCGCCAGTCAGAGAGGCGTGATCCAGAATTCATTCTCCGCCCCAACATCGACTTTGAGGAGATTCCGGAGGCTGCTACAGCTGCGAGGTGGCACCTTGCTGAGTTAGATGGTTTCTTGGCCTCTGTCCCCCGGATAGCTGACGTTGCTGTTGAGGCGAACATGTTTCAGGCGTCTTACCACGAGTCTGTGGAAAAGATTCGTAGCTTGGAACATGACAATGAGCAGCTGTCCGAGGTGATCAAGGCCAAGGACAAGCATCTTGATACCGCCGACTCCGACATCAAGAAATTGACGGAGGAGTTGGCCAAGGTGAAGGCTGAGAAGGTCCTGCTGGAACAACAGAATAAAAAGCTAGGCGAGGTGGTGAGCGGACTTTCCCAGGTCAAGGCTGATAATGTTCTGCTGAAGCAACAAGTTTCAAATTTAGATCAGCAGAACCAACTTTTGGGCGGAGACGTGAGCATTCTTCAGCAGAGGCTGGTCTCCATAGAAATAAATAAAGCCATAGCTGAAGATGCCTGGGCGGCAGAGTTGGGCGAAGCAGCAACCGCATATGGAAATCTTGAAGTGCGGGTTCAAGAGTTGGAAGCTGAGAAGACTGCCTCAGATGCCACCAGTGAGAGGCTTGACAAGGAATTACAATCTGCCTTGGATGTAGCTGAGGCAGCGATTGATGATGCTTTCAGCATGGCTGTTCGCCAACTCCGCTATCGCAACCCAGGTGTTGCTCTCTCCACCACAGGCATTCATCCCTATTACGAATTCATCAATGGAGAATTGATGGTGCCTGTGCAAGGGGGTCACATGCCTGCGCCCAATGATGAATATGTTTTGGCGGACTTGCCTCCTTCCCAAAGTTTGACCAGGCTAGGAGAAGGTCAGCTCACCTCCACTCAGCAAGAAGGGAAGCCGTCTGACCCTTGAAGATCAGCTTCTCAGTCTCCTCCTCAGTCTCTTTGCAAGTTTTGTTTTTATTAGTATTTTAATGATATCGCCTTGTTCCAGGATAGGCTCTGGATTTTTATTAATATTGGCAATATTCAATAAAACATATTTCCTGCAAATGTATACTTGTTCATAGAAGTAATGTTTAAGTCCGTTGTATTTATGCCTTGTAAAATGATATTGAGAAGGCGGAATATTACTCCGTTAAGCCATAGGCTCAACACAGGTGGAATATTCATTTGAGGACTTGATGAAATATGACTAAGTACAACGAGGCGGAATAGCCTTTTTGAGAATTTAACTGAAGTAATTTCAATAATGAGGTGTAGTAACCTCGTGGGAATTTTATTGAAATGATTTTAATAGTGAGGCGTAGTAGCCTCTTAGGAATTTAAAAGGAATTGGATTCCGTAAGAAGGCGGAGTGGCCTCTTAGGAATTTCAATGAGGTTGGATTCCGTAAGAAGGCGGAGTCGCCTCTTAGGAGTTTCAATGAGATTGGATTCCATAAGGAGGCGGTGTGGCCTCTTAGGAATTTCAATGAGATTGGATTCCGTAAGGAGGCGGTGTGGCCTCTTAGGAATTTCCAAGGAATTGGATTCCGTAAGAAGGTGGAGTGGCCTCTTAGGAATTTCAACGAATTGGATTCCGTAAGAAGGCGGAGTGGCCTCTTAGGAATTTAAAAGGAATTGGATCCCGTAAGAAGGCGGAGTGGCCTCTTAGGAATTTAAAAGGAATTGGATTCCGTAAGAAGGCGGAGTGACCTCTTAGGAATTTCAATGAATTGGATTCCGTAAGAAGGCGGAGTGGCCTCTTAGGAATTTCAACGAATTGGATTCCGTAAGAAGGCGGAGTGGCCTCTTAGGAATTTAAAAGGAATTGGATTCCGTAAAAAGGCGGAGTGGCCTCTTAGGAATTTAAAAGGAATTGGATTCCGTAAGAAGGCGGAGTGGCCTCTTAGGAATTTCAATGAATTGGATTCCGTAAGAAGGCGGAGTGGCCTCTTAGGAATTTCAACGAATTGGATTCCGTAAGAAGGCGGAGTGGCCTCTTAGGAATTTCAATGAATTGGATTCCGTAAGAAGGCGGAGTGGCCTCTTAGGAATTTCAACGAATTGGATTCCGTAAGAAGGCGGAGTGGCCTCTTAGGAATTTAAAAGGAATTGGATTCCGTAAGAAGGCGGAGTGGCCTCTTAGGAATTTAAAAGGAATTGGATTACGTAAGAAGGCGGAGTGGCCTCTTAGGAATTTTAATGAAGCACAATTTTACAAGTGTTGAACTTACTTGAACTTGTTGGGTAGTGCTTGATTTTGTTGCTCATGTACTCCGTAAAACATTGGGAGTTAGGCAGAGTCAAGTTTTGGATGGAATGTTCATCCTTTTGCATTTTGATTGGAGTGCAACTCCTGATTGAATGAAAATCATCGAAGTGGGGATTGCTATGGTACAGCATATAGCTGCGACACCAATTTATCCTGCAAGAAATTGGTTAAACCTTCGAGGCGGTATGGTGCAGCATATAGCTGTGACACCAATTTATCCTGCAAGAAATTGGTTAAACCTTCGAGGCGGTATGGTGCAGCATATAGCTGTGACACCAATTCATCCTGCAAGAAATTGGTTAAACCTTCGAGGCGGTATGGTGCAGCATATAGCTGTGACACCAATTCATCCTGTAAGAAATTGGTTGGATTTTGGGGTTAGCGTGGTGCAGCATATAGCTGTGACACCAGCTCTTCCCACAAGAAGCCTGCAGGACCTTGGGGGCGAATTAGTGCAGCATATAGCTGTGACACTAGTTCTTTCCATAGGCGGCCTGTAGGACCTTAGGGTCGGTATGGTGCAGCATATAGCTGAGACACCAATCCTTTCCCCCCAAAGAGTTTTCTGTACCTTAGGGTCGGTATGGTGCAGCATATAGCTGAGACACCAATCCTTTCCCCCCAAGGAGTTTTCTGTACCTTAGGGTCGGTATGGTGCAGCATATAGCTGAGACACCAATCCTTTCCCCCCAAGGAGTTTTCTGTACCTTAGGGTCGGTATGGTGCAGCATATAGCTGAGACACCAATTCCCCAAGGAGTTTTTGTTGACTCCGTTTGTGAAGCGGCGTTGCATGTTGGTTGATCTTTATGGAATAAAGAGTTATGCGTTTGTGCTTCAATTTTAGAGTCGTTGTTTTATCTGCATGGGAACAAATTCTGCCATGGATAATCAATTCAAAGTTAGAGTGAAGATTAAATGCAGGAAGGCATTTCATTAAGAATGGAATTACATAAAAGATTGAGTTGGGATATATCTTTTCGAAACCTTTTCAAGGAAAGCATACAGAGGAAGATCCTTGAGTTAGGAAAGAAAAAAAAAAGATCATACCGTATTACCCAACTAACTGTAATATATGCGTAAATTCAAAATGTTCCATTTATTTCTGACCGGAGTACCATCCAAGTTTTCTAGGCGGTATGTACCCTTGCCCAAAACCTCGATGACTCGGTATGGACCTTCCCAATTTGGTGCCAATTTGCCTTGGTGTGCAAATTTGTTGCCAATGTTGGCCCTTCTCAGGACCAAATCTCCCTCTTTGAAACGGCGTTCGCACATGCGTGCATTATACCGTTTGACGGCCTTTGCTTTGACAGCTTGATCTCTCACAAAGGCTTCCTCTCTCAACTCCGCCAAAACCTCCAATTCGTGTGCGAGGTTCTGTTGATTGGCTTCCTCATTGAAATGGAGGACTCGAGCTGAAGGAGCTATTAATTCTATGGGAATAACAGCCTCGACTCCATATGTTAGCCGATACGGAGATTCATTTGTGGTGGAGTGTGGGGTAGTTCTATATGCCCATAAAACATGGCATAACTGATTTGCCCAATCTCCTTTTGCCTCACCAAGGCGTTTTTTGAGGCCCTTCAAGATTTCTCTGTTGGCGACCTCTGCTTGTCCATTGGTTTGAGGGTGTTCCACAGAAGAGAAAATCTGCGTGATGCTGAGATTTTCTAAGAGTTCAGTGAACTTGCGATCTGTGAACTGGGTGCCATTATCAGTGACTATGCGTTCAGGGACTCCGAAACGTGCAATGATATTCTCATAAACGAATCTTCGAGTCCTGGCTGACGTTATGTGCACCACTGCCTCTGCCTCAATCCATTTGGTGAAATAATCAACACCAACTATCAAGTATTTGATACCGCCGGGCGCAGTTGGGAATGGACCTAGAATATCCATGCCCCATTGATAGAAAGGCCAGGGCGTTATTGATGATGACATTTCCTCGGCTGGAGTATGGTGAAAATTCGCGAATCGTTGACATTGATCGTATTTTTGAACATATGAGGCAGCGTCTTGCTTCATAGTGGGCCACCAATACCCCGCCCTGAGGATTTTTCTCACTAGACTCTGTGCCCCTGGATGATGTCCATACTGCCCTTCATGGACTTCTTCCAAAACATCTGACACCTCGTTTTCATTTATGCAAATTAAGTATGGGACAGAAATTCCTCGGCGGTATAGCTGCCCATCCAGGAGTGTATAATAGGGTGCCTCCCTCCTTAGCTTCTTTCGCTCAAGATCATCCGTGGGTAATTGTCCATTAACAAGATAACGAACTATTGGTGTTACCCAGGAGTTGTCATCAACGGGGCGACTTTTAATCATATGAATTGAAGAGGGAAGGGATATACTTGGCTCCGCCAAAGTACTCTGTACAACTGTGGTTGTGTACCCCGCCTTCTTTGTACTGGCTAACCTGGACAGGATATCAGCACGTGTATTTTCTTCGCGAGGTACATGCTTGAAAGTTACTTCATCGAAGCGCTGTTTCAACTCATTGACGCAGTCCAGATATTGTTGCAGTAGAGGTTCTTTAGCCTGATACTCACCAAGAATTTGTGAGATGACTAGTTGAGAATCACTGCATAGGGTGACAGTTTTGGCCCCAATATCTTGTGCTGCTCTGAGTCCGGCTAAGCAGGCTTCATACTCCGCCTGATTGTTAGACGTAGTGAAGGTAAAGTGCAATGAAATTTCAAGATGTACCCCGTCATCACTTTCTATAACGATTCCTGCCCCACATCCTTTGCTGTTTGAAGACCCATCGACGTATACTGTCCAGTGTGAATGATCTGCATCTGGGCTAGAGCCTGTTAATTCAACTACGAAATCTGCTAGGACTTGTGCCTTGATAGCAGTTCTTGGTTCGTAGGATATGTCGAATTCAGAGAGTTCTATGGCCCATTTGATCATCCTTCCTGCCAAGTCTGGCTTGAACAATATAGTACGAAGTGGCAAGTCTGTGCGAATCAAGATGGGGTGTGCATGGAAATATGGTCTTAAGCGTCGTGAGGCCCAAACGACTGCAAGTGCTGCCTTTTCAATCTTCTGATAACGACACTCTGCACCATGCAATGTTTTACCAGTGAAGTACACCGGTCGTTGGCCTTCGACTGTTTCTTTGACCAGGGCCACTGCCAGCGCTTCATCTGAAACAGACAAATAAACGATGAGTTGCTCACCTGGGCTTGGTTTTACCAGGATTGGAGGGCTGGCTAAGACATTTTTCAAGCTCTGGAAGGCCGCCTCTTGCTCTGGGCCCCAATTGAATTTCTTATCCTTCTTCAGCATCTTGTATAAGGGGAGAGAGCGATGAGCCATTTTTGGCATGAATCGTGCTAGAGCAGCGATTTTGCCATTGAGGGATTGTACCTCTTTCAATGTTTTGGGGCTCTGCAACTCTTGTATCACACGACACTTGTCAGGATTAGCTTCTATGCCTCTTTGCGTTAACATGAAACCCAAAAATCTTCCTCCAGGTACAGCAAATGTACATTTTAGTGGGTTGAGTCTCATGTTGTATTGCTGCAAGCGTTGAAAAATGAGGCGTAGGTCTTCAACATGGTCTCCTCCCTCTGGAGTCTTGGCGATGATATCATCAATATAAACCTCCACCAGCTTTGTGCGCATGCCCTCAAAGACCTTGTTGATCATGCGCTGGTAGGTGGCCCCAGCGTTCTTCAGCCCAAATGGCATGACATTGTAGCAAAAGACTCCTCTGTCATTGATAAATGCTGTTTTCTCCTGATCATCCTCACACATTGGAATTTGGTTGTATCCGGAGTAAGCATCCATGAAGGATAGATACTTGTATCCTGATGAGTCATCAACCAATCTGTCAATGTTGGGGAGAGGATAAGGATCTTTGGGACAACATTTATTCAAATCAACGTAGTCTATGCACATGCGCCATTTGCCATTGGCTTTCTGCACCATAACCACGTTGGACAGCCAAGAAGAGTAACGGAGTTCCCTGATGAACCCCGCCTTAAGGAGTTCTTCGGTTTGTTCGCAAGCAGCATTTTGCTTAGCAGGACCCATACGCCGTTTCTTTTGTGCCACTGGCTTAGTTTCAGGATACACCGCCAGGCGGTGGCAACAGAAGTTAGCATCCATACCAGGCATGTCTGCGGCTGTCCAGGCAAAAATCTCCTTGTACTCATGGAGGAGTGCAATCAGTCTTGCTTCCATGTTAGGCTCCAGCTTGTCATTGATGTTAGTAATTTGCTCCGGGGTGCTGCCCAAAACAATAGGCTTGGAACCACCATCAGGAGTTGGTTTCAAAGGGTTCAGTGGGTCTATAGAAGACTCCGCCCTGGGATCAAGATCCACCAAGTTGACGGATGCCGCCGCACTGTTTCCTTCGTTCAATTTTCTTTTCTTAGACATGGTCTTAAGCTTCACCATGTTAAGACTTAAATTGTAACAATAACGAGCCATCTCCTGGTCGCCCCTGACAGATGAGACTTGATTATCTTTGTCGATGAACTTGATTAACAAGTGGGGGGTTGAAACGATGGCTTCCATGGCATTCAGAGTAGGCCGCCCAATGATGCCATTGTATGGGGATTTAACATCAATGACAAGGACCCTGGATTTCACAGTCCTTGCTCCAGGTTCACCATCGAAGGTAATCCTTGTGTCCAAGTAGCCTTTAGTAGGCTGTTTGGCGCCATTAAAAGCTGTGAGGTCCTGGGTGTAAGGCTGTAAATCAGCGTCAGTCAGTCCCATGCGTTTAAAACAGTCATAAAAAATAACGTCGCAGGAACTTCCCTGATCAACTAGGATGCGTTTTACATCCATATTAGCGATCACCGCAATGATCACTACTGCATCATCTCCCTCAGGAATGGTTGGGCCAAAATCATCATCTGTGAAAGTTATAGGCGGCGTCTGAACTCCGTCTCTGAATGGGCGATATTCTTTGTTCTTGCCCTGCACAGATAAGATCATGCGATGATGATTTTTCCGGGCGGTGTTTGAGGGTCCGCCTCCTGCGAAGCCTCCAGCAATCATGTCCACCACCTGCCTTTTACCTCGTGATCTAGGTTCAGGGCTCGGTTCTCGTTGGGCGGACTCCAGAACAATGCCTTTTTGTTTCTCTGACACCGCCGCACGTTTTGGTTCCCGAGTACTATCAGGATCCGGAGAACGATCACGATGTCGCTTTTCAAACTTCTCAGGCTCATCGTGAGATTTGCCTTTGAATAGGTAATGTTTCAGTTTACCTTCACGAATGAGCACCTCAATGGTATTTTTGAGTTGCTTACATTCTTCTGTGGTGTGGCCAACTGACTCATGGAATTCACAATATTTCTTCGGGTTTCCACCGCGCCTGATTGGGGGTGGACGTTGAATTCCATAAACATTGAGGGTGGTCCATCCTATTTCACGCAAGATTTGCTCGCAAGTTGTGTTCAGTGGTGCATAGTGAGCAAAATTGAACACGCGTCTGTCTTGCTGTTTGAAAGGTTGGTTCCCTACTTTGTCCCTTTGGTGGGACTTATCATTCTTCAACAATTTATCTTTCCCTTTGTCTTGAGGTGGAGTTGCAGGGAGTGGTTTACTACGAGATGCAGTGGCTTCCAGATGCATCTCAATACCCACGTACTTAGACGCCTTCCTGCGAAATTCCTCCATCGTGGTTGGAGGTCCCTTTGCCAAAGACAAAGCGAAAGGTGACTTTGGTTGCATAGCTTCTATGAGAATATGCAACTGGATTGCCTCAGTCAGATCAGGGACCATGGCTGCCTCCTTGTAAAATCTCTTAAGGAAATCCTTCAGAGATTCTTTGTCGCCTTGTTTGATCTGAGCCAAGGTATGAGAAGTTCTGGGTGCATCCCTGGAGATTACGAAGTGGCTTCCAAAAGCTGAGGCCAGCTCCTCCCACGAATCAATGGAACCTGAAGGTAAGCTCTTGAACCAACTAAGAGCTTCGCCTGTAAGGGTTCTGGGGAACATTCTGCACATGACGTCCTCCTCAGCTCCTAGAAACATGGCCTCGTAGATATAAGCATCTAAATGCTTAGAGGGATCTGTTTCCCCAGTATATTTCCCTATAGAAATGGGCTGCATAGTTTGCAAATGTCTGGGTACATGTGCATTCATGAGCCTTTTAGAAAATGGGATGCTCATCTTATATCCTAAGGGGGATGCGTTTGAGCCTGCTCTCCTTCCTTCTTGATGCTGAGCATTCACCAGTGGGAGGCTTCGTTGCTCCTCCATGTATGTAGGAATACGAGAGTAGTGAGGAGTGCTTGATTCCTCCTGCATGTGTGGTTCATGGTGTGGCTGTCTTGCGGGACCAGCTTTCTCATGCACTGGGTTTGCTTTTTCACGACGAAGTTCCGCAAGTTCTTCTCTCAACATTCGAATCATGTCATCTCTTGGATCTAGAGAATCAGCTTGCGTTGCTTTTTTCTGAGCACCATCATCGAAGTTAAGACGTCTGGGATTGCGTGGAGGAGAATCCTCGTTCTGCATCTCTGGTCTTTGTCTCTCCATTGATGATGAAGATTGATCAAAGATTGTGGGATTACCTAGTTTACAGGTCCCACTGGGCGTGCCAATGAACTGTTCTTTACAGGGGGTGTAGAAGTATGCTTGTAGAACAACTCAAAATATACATATAAATGTGTTCTTGATACAAAGCAATATGCGTATAAATATAAATACGGAAAGTCTTTGTATGCTGAGGCGGAGTGCAATGTACTCTGGGGCGGTGTCACAGTCCGCCTGACGGGATCTATGTTGCCTTGACCCGATTGGGGGTGGTACCTGCAATCGTTCTCCGACGCTCAAGTCAGTATTTTAGAATACTTAGAGACTTAGAAAGACAATCAGAGAGAATTATGCAAGTAAGGGAGTGTAAGGTTCAGAGGATGGGAAAAAGATCCCTTATACCTTTTCGAGAGAGGTTTATATACCTGTTACTGGTGCTGCATTATTGGTAGGACCCGCTCCTTGTCTTCAGGCATAATGCTGAAAAGGTAGTGGGTCCCTGCGCCGTTTACATGCACCATTATTGTAGTAGGTATCACAACTTGTCTGGAAAGCGTTAGTGCTTTAATATTTTATTGTTATTTCCCTTTATACGTGACAGCGTGATTCCCATTATTAACCTCTCAAGACAGAGTCAATCTCGTGCCGGGGTTGTGAGTATGGGCTCGCTACGCAGTAGGGGAAATTCGGCATTCCGCCAATATTGAGCCTATGGCTTGGCGGAGTAACAACTTTAGCGAGGTTACATTCCTCGGCGGAGTAACATGCCTGGACGGAGTTACATTCCTTGGCGGGGTAACGTGCGTGGGCGGCGTTATGAGCCTTGGCGGCGTTACTTGCCCTGGCGGTGTGCACTCCGTATATTATTTGTAGTGTATTTGAAGAGTACTTCTCTTTATTCAAAATGCTGATCTGGCAAGGCATTAAAGCCATGCTCTTGGGGGCCGGTGTTAAGACCGGATCAGTAATCGATTAGATTTACTACCTGATGCTCAATCTTCAAACTTCCAATTGGTAATCGATTATCTCCAAGGTGCAATCGATTATCTTACAAACAGAACTTAGGTAATCGATTAGGAGTTGTTTGGTAATCGATTAGCTTGAATACCTGATACTCTTTCCTCAAGTTATTCAAATAGTAATCGATTATGGTTCAAGATGTAATCGATTACTGAGCAAGCAGAACATAGGTAATCGATTAGCTTGAGTCCTCTAATCGATTAGGCTACACGTTTTTGTCCATCTGATTCTGTTTTCTCAGTTTTCATGGTTACTTGGCCTTTTTGCTACAATCCTTCAATGTGCTTTGTCATTATCAAAATAATTCAACCTGAAATATATTCAAACACATTAAACTCCTGTCCTACCTAGAGAGAAGAATCACAACTCGAATGCTCCTATTGTTCTGCATCATCATCCGAAACACAATCTACATATCAAACATATATGCATTCATTCAATCATGAGCCATCATAAGGCACCACCATAAATTTAAACAATTTCTAGCTTATCATAAAGCTTAATATCAAGTCCTAGACTTGCTAAAACACCAATTCATACCATTGTGTTCCTTTCCCAAAACCATGATTATCTAAATCTCAAAAGGGCTAACCATACCCAACAACAACAAGATCATATCCCTTATTCATAATACATCCAATCATCAATAAATCATCCATTTGCCATCATTATTACTCAAAATTCAACATAGCTATCTTATCCTCCAATAACCATAATTAATCAACAAATTCAAATGGCACATGTCATGGCCTAAGGCCTCATCAACTCCTCATCCAAATTCAACAACCTCAAACATCAACTCTTCTAATTCTCATATATCCTCATATACATATATCTCTCAAACTTTGAGATTGCAACCTCATCAAAACCCAATAACTCTAACAATCATTCCAATCATCTCTCCTACATATCAAAATCATTCTCATGACAACAAAATTATCAATCTCCTCATCTACGCCAAAAGCCCCAAAATTATCAACTCTTAAGGATTCCACACAAATTGATAATCATCAATTCCATCAATTCTCATACATCATTACAAACATAATATCATCATCAAAGTGCCAACCAATGTAAACAGCACACAATGTTCCCAGTGGTCATCTACCCTAGGATTTGGGTTTCACATGCATAAACCATTATTCAAATAACCTCAACTTAGCTCAAAATTCATCAACATCAACAACCAATCCCAATGCTTCTAAAATTTTGTTTCCTCATATAAAATTATTCCAAAGCATCCAAAATTATCAAATTCATCAATTTGGCCAAAACCCCCCAAAATATCCATACTTAGGGTTTCTCTAAAATTTTTCCAACAACATTCTACAATCCACCATTTTTCCAAGAATCCTCATAAACTCAATCACCCTCATCCATTATACAACTTCAAGCCATATTCAAAAATCATATTTCCAATGTTTCAAGCCTAGGGTTTCCACATTTTTTTCATCACCCATACAACCCAACATTAATGTTTCAAGTATATGCATCATAAAAACTAACAATGGGATAGAATGGTTAAAAATCTTACCTCACCATCCAAGCTAAAACCAATACCGAAAATAGAGGAGAGGAAGAAGTTGACCCAAGAAAAGCTCCCATGTTCCTTTTGATGTTCACAAATCCAAGCCCAAGTGAGATTTTTGATGAAAAATGGGCACTAAAGGGGGAGGTCACGCTTTGGCCATGGGAAGGGAGAAAAAGAAGAAGAAAATGGAGAGTGATGGAAGAAGAAGAGGAGCCCACGGTGATAGAGAGAAAGAGAGAGGATTTATGCAAAAATTAGACATTGTCCATTGGTCCAAAGGGTGCACCATGTTACTTTTTCCAATGGGTAATAATTCCGATTATCCAATGGGCAAAAGTGAGTAAAGGGGAGTGGGAAAAATTTAGACGGTGGAAATAAGAGGAGAAGTGGGATTTTTTATTTTCTTTTAATTCCATTTTGGCTCGTATATTCCCCAATTAATATCATACACCATGTCCAATTAATTATCTCCTCAACTCTAAAAATTATTTTAACTATACCACCATAACCGCAGTAATTTTCTAAGTATTATAGACCCATCAAATATTCAATTTGACCAAGTAGGTCCCACACCATGTGTTAAATCATCTGATTTTGGTAATTCTTAATTTACTAATAATTCACCTCTAATGTCTAATTAATTTTCCCATAATTGTTAGACCATAAATAATTAATCATCTTTACCCAATAAATTTATTTTCTTTAAAATTTAGGATGTTACAATATTTTCCTTCTTTTAGGTATTTTATTTATTGCCAAATGTGTAATAAATAATTTTAGAATTTTAAAATAGTTTATATTTCCATAAGAGTGGGTGATTACTCATTTGTACTCACAAAATAGAAATATGGAAATGTTGTTGTAAGAATGAGTGTGTTACTCTAGTATGTTTTAGTATGTGAGTTTTGAGACCCAAATTACCGTAAAAATCTTGTAACCGTTCCCAAACACTTTTGAATTGAGCCAAAAAAACAGAAATAGGAGAAATTCACTGAAAATTGATTTCCTGAATTCCGTTCTTGTTCTTCATTAATTGTTACTTTGTTAAGACATTTCTAATAAATATGAAAATATTTATTTATCTCTTTGTTGTATTTTTATTTTGTTAATATTATAATTTTTTCTTGTGAAATTTTATTTATAATTTGATTGCCATAATTAGAATCATAATTTCATTTAATTTTCTCTTTTAGTTCCTTTATTTCCTTATTTTATTTGGTGTTTGTTATTACTATTATCATTATTATTACTATTTACCATTTTATTTTTGTTATTTTGTTATGACATCATATTTCATCCCATTTATTTATTTATTTATTTTTCTATACTTTATTATTCCGCACTTATTTTTCTACATTTATTTTCTACACTTTTTATTTTTCTATATTTATTTTTCCATACTTTATTTTTCGGCATTTATTTATTTCACACTTTTATTTCTCTACATCTACTTTTTCTATACTTTATTGTTTCACACTTTATTTTTCTGCATTTATTTATTTATTTATTTATTTTTCTGTATTTTTATTTTTTATATTTATTTTTCTACAGTTTATTTTTCTGCACTTTATTTTTTATATTTATTTATTTATTCATTTATTTTTCTGCACTTTTATTTTTTATATTTATTTTTTTTGTACTTTATTTTTCTATGTTTATTTATTTATTTTTCTACACTTTCATTTTTCTAATCTATTTTTCTGTACCTTATTTTTCTGCACTTATTTAGTTATCTATTTTTCTACATTTTATTTTTCTGCACTTTATTTTATTTTTTATGTACTTTATTTCTTTATTTACATTTTATTTATTGTTCTTTATTTTATTTTTCTGTAATTTATTTATTTATTTATTTATATTTTATTTTATTTTGCTTTCTCAATAATTTAGTAGTTGTCTTTTACATAATCACTTGTTTATCACTTTTTTTATAATTCATTAAGTTATTTTTATTTACTCATAGGTAATTGTTTACTTATTTTTTTATTTTATGATTTCCTCTTTTATCTATTTTTTTATTCATATTATCTTATTTATTTATTCATTTATATTTATTTATTTTTTCATGGTAATTTTCTAATTGTCTTAGACTTGTCCCTACATAATTTTTTATTTTATTATTATTTATTTATTGTCACAGCTTTTATTATTTTCTCTTAATAATCTTTATAATAATTAAGGATCATTTATTGTCATAGCATAAAAAAACCAATATTAATAAATTATTTGTCATTTATTTATTTATCCATTTATCTTTCCTTTAAGTTTGGAATAAGATCAATTTGGATGAGACATCTTATTAATCTTATTTTATCAAAAATAATTGAATAAAAATTCACTTGTTAGTTCAAATTAATTAAGTATATATATTTCTTTATTTTCATATCAATGTATTTAATTCTATTTTTTTCTTATGTCTATTTATTTTTACTTTTTAATTTTTTATTATTTTTATATTTTTTTGGAAAATGTGAACCATGTATTTCTCAATAAATCAATGAATTGTCTCTTAATTACTCGTAAAATAATTTAGATGAGACGTCCTATTATTTTTATTTTCTGGTCGTCTTTTAAGTACTTATTTGTTTATTTCCCTTCAAACTCTATAAAAATAATTTAGACAAGACGTCTTATTTTTTTTATTTTTTTACTGTCTTTTAATTACCTGTTTAGTCATTTTCCTTCAAACTCGTAAAATAAAAATAATTTAGACGAGATGTCTTATTTTGATTGCCTTTTAATTACTTGTCTGTTTATTTTTTCTTTAAAAAATCAAAGAAAATAAAAATAATTTAGATAAAAAATCTTATTATTTTTATTCTATCTTTTAATCACTTGTTTGTTTATTTTCCTTTGAACTCAGAAAATGAAATAATTTAGATGATACGTCTTATTATTTTATTTTATTTTATTTCTATTGATGTTTTTTTTAAATGTCCTTATTATCGTTTTGTTCAAGTATACATTGTCTGCAAATAACATCTATCATTATTTTTTTTATGAAGGATGAAATACTTAATAATCATTTTAAAATTATACATGATCAATTTGGATAACCGTTTTAAGACGGACAGTGTGGAATGCTAATACCTTCCCCACCTATAATTTGTCTCCCGGACCAAATCGGAATCTCATTTTAAAATCCAGTGCCATTTAAAAGTTTTCCTGATATTTTCCTTAATAAATATTAGTCGCGACTCCCTGAACCCTCCTGTCATTTTTAGGCCGCCCAAAGGCCTTATTCCAATAAGGATTCATTTCCTTTTTTATTGTCTACGTCATGACCCAAGACCCCGGTCACGACACTTTGTTCTCATTTTCAATATTGTCCAATACTTTAAAGGTCTAAAACATTGTCTACAATTTGTCAAGGGTTCAATAATTATCTATTAAGCTTTACAAAGCTTCTAAGTAGTTTCCCATATCATTATAATTATTTGTAATATTTTTATCCTAGAAAGTGACAAGGTCTTTATTACTAACAATTTTGTCAACTTTGTTTTTCATTTATTAAAATGTCCAACTTCTTTGATAATGGTTCTAATGTCGACTAAATCATCCTAAATCATTAGAAACATTTATTTATTCACTAACAATTGGCTCTTACTCAACATCACCATTAGGGATGGAAATGGGCCAGGCTGAGCTGGGCTTTGAAAAGCCTGAGCCTGGCACATCAAATTTTCAAGGCCTAAGCCTGGCCTATTACCCTATCATAGGCTTTTTTTTAAGGCCTGGGCTGGCCTATTTGAAGGCCTGACCTATTTAAAAGCCTATTTTAAAGGCCTGTTTATAATGAGACTTTTAAAATGACAATAACAACTTAAAAAAATTTATGTTCCCTTCCCTCCTAATTTTTAATTATATACTTGTAATATTAATTTATATTATATTAATGTAAATATGTTATATATATATTATTTTGTTATAAATGTATTATATATATAACCAATTAATAATTAATTTAATTAAACAGGCTGACATGTTAGGCTTCAAAGGCTTTTTAGAAAGCCTATGGCCTGGTCTGTTCAGTTAAAAAGGATTTTTTAAAAGCCTAAGCCTAGCCTTCTAGCCCGACAAGTCTGGCCTATATAGGCTTTAAACAGGCTGGGCAATAGGTGACACGCTGTCGTTGTCAGGTCAAATAAGAAGTTAAATTAATATAGTATAAGGTGAACAACCTTAGTCGTCTCTCAAGGACCTTAGTTCAATTAGTTACACTCAATTTAATTATAACAAAGGGGGGGTTTTGTTGAGATTGAAAGGAAAATTAAGTGATTATATAATAGTGCAAAAAGTAAATTTATGAGTAAGAATAATCAAATTTAGAAACAACCAACCCAAGGAATTAATAAATCTTTAGTTAACTAATCATTGATCACAAATATGATTAAATATAATTAATTTCTCAACCTTGAATCATTTGGAATCCCTAAATGATTATATTCTAGAAAATCTTCTAGAATTGAATTAATGAACTAATAAGAATAATCAATTGATATATTCTTATTAATTACTAAAATAACTTTAAAACCATAATTTGACTGAGTTAAGAAACTAAATAGAAATATCTTATTTAGTGACTTAATCTTTGTTCTCAAATTGATTATTGATTAACCAACCAACATCAGTTTAGATTATAGATTGTTTAATTATATACCAATCGATTATACACTTAAATAATCTTCCATCATAAGTGTTTGAGAAACAAAGAAAAGTAATTATCTTCAATCAAAATATTAAGAGCAAGAAATCAAAGTTAACATAAAGAAAAATTAAATTCCTTGAGTTGATTTTAAAAGATTAAGCTTCCATGATAATTTTTAATAATGAAAGCTAATATTAAATTTACTATAACTTTGATTATAAAAGTAAAGATATAGAAATGTAATGAAAACTAAAGCATGTATTTCTTATGTATCTCTTGTGTATCTTCCTTACAACTTCAAGCATCTATTTATAGGCAAGATATCATGATACTATACATTCATTTTCTAATCATTAATGTATTTTTTCAACATTGGTGCGCTTAAAATTACAATAATTCAAAAGAAGATAATGGTAGGTGTTGAAATTCATTCTCCTCTTTATCTTCTCCACCTTACGAGTCAAATATGACCATCTAGATGGCCAAATTTTAAAAAACCTTCAACATAAAAGTTGTACATCTCTGTCTTATTGAGAATTTGGCGCATGAATGAGGTCATTTGGACATCTACAGCTCTAGATATATGTATTTTAGGGAACTATGTCAATGTTGGTGGGGCACATAAGGGCTGATTGATTCAAGCTCCATTTCTTCATTTTTTCAAATGCAAAATAACCAAATCTGATCATCATGATGTAGGCCTCTATCTACGCTTTCCATGGGCTCCAAGATTAGCCCATTTGGATTACAAAAGCCCAAGTTATGGCCAAAACACGGCAAGATACTCAAGATACATACAAAAAATGAAAATTGAACCATATATACATAATACTTCAATTTAACTAAACAACATAAAACTTAATTAAAATACTATTATTAAATATAGTAATTATATAATAAACCCCAAGTGTAAAACTATAAGAAGTGTATTAAAATTGATTTATCAAATTCCCCCACACTTAAGCTTTTGCACTCCGGGGCAAAACCAAACCAAAAACTAAAATGAGAAACAATAGAAAAAGTTTTTTTTTAAATTCATTTTTGAATTTTTTTTGAAGTCTAAAATATTAAGTAATACACATCATCCCTTATATCAAAAAGTCATGAAAAATGTGAATAAGAAGCATTACATACTAGTTACACAAATTGAGTGATCAAATCAAAGAGTGGATGAAAATATGATAGATGTTCTCTTCATGCTGTCTATATCTCAATTGCTTGGGTTTGTGTATACTCTCATAAATCACCCAAATAAATTAGCACTACCATAGGCTTGATGTAACATCCCGATTATTTAATTAATGGTAAAATTAATATTAAATGCTAATTAAGAATTAATTTAAAATAAAAGGAAATTTGATGCTGATGGAAGTGATGGGATATGACACATGATTGGATGATGGCCCCATTTGCACGTTCTCCCACCCGCTCACTCCCTACTTTTCTCTTGGCCCATGTGCTGAAGATGAACCATTTCTCCATTCTCCCAAAATCCCCACGAGACTCTTCCTCTTCCTCTACATTTCTTCTTCTCTTTCTTCTTCGCTCTTCTTCTTCTCAGTCAGTTACGACTGTGGTGTTGTGGAGGACTCGAAGTTCCCCACTGTTGGCAAGGAGCGGTCGTTCAGAGGAGGAGCAACTCCCAGTTTCTCCAAGCTGTGTGGGTGGTGTTCGTCTGGATCTGAAGGTTGTTGAGCGAGAGAGACTATGGGAACAAGCAGAGCACGGGTCAACACTGAAAATAGAGGAGCTCTTAGAGTCTCTTTAGAAGGTAGGGGGCGCTTTACATCTCAAATGCATAGTTATGGACGGATCCCGGGTGAAAGTACTGCATTTTGTGTTTATGGTTGTGAATATGCTGATTGTGTGAATCATATGGTAATAACTTTTGAATACCGGGTGTGTGTGTGCGTTAGCCGAGTCACGTAAGGTTATATCCTTCTCCGTCCATGAGATGTGTGTTAGTAAACATGTGAATGTATGAAAATGTACTGGATCTGTGTTGGCCGAGTGCATGCATTAAGAGTTTGTTATGCTGAGTCCCGTGTGTAGTTTAACACTTAACAGCACGTGGTATACGTTATTGATATTGCTAATACCGTGTATATTGTGGGACTGTTGGTTAATTCCTGTGTAGACTTTTATATTTGAAAGCATGAATACATGAGATGCATGTGATATGTGGTTTTACCGAGTGAAATGCCACTGTTGTGCTAAAGAATATGTATGGAAAAATAATAAAAGACCTTGGGTTGCACTCAAGGCAATACCGAGTGAAACACTCGTGTACTAGCGTTGGACGCTTAGTGAAAGTCCTTGGGTTGGACTCAAGGCAAGGTTACCGAGTTGGACTCGGGGCTGCCCGTAACACTCCCGTTGTCGCTTGGAGCGATTGTGTTACGTGTGAGGGCAAACGGTTTCGTACCAGTAAAATGGCCGGATCAGCTTAGAGCTGAGAAAAAGGCTTGGAGCCTATGTTGCAACATAAAAATTAAAAAAAACTGATCGGATCTGACTTAAATCGATGTGTGTATACTTATACTGTTGATGAGCTCAATGTGGTTATATGCGTATGCATGGGGAATATCAATATGAACAATATGGCTGTGTATTATTGATTAATATGGCTGTGTGTTATTTGCATAAATTCCGATTGAAGGATACTGTGTGTGGATATATTAAATGACGGTGCATGTGATAGATTGATTGATGAGATAATGCTGTGTAGTGGAAAACTAGAGGATTTTTCGAGTCATTACTGTCATTTTATATGTATAAGCTCACCCCTATTGTGGCCATATTCAGTGGATCTTGCTCGAAATGAGGAGTGAAGGGAGAGCACCAATTGCTGGGAAGTGCATTGTACAGTGGAAGTATACATGTATATATATATATATATATTGTAAGATGCTTTTTGTATAGCCTTGGTCGGCTCTTAGTTTAACATTCTTCTTTTAATGTGTAGGATTTGAACTCTCTCGGTATGGAGAGTAAAATTAAACAGATTTTAATATATATATATATAATGCTATGTGTTTTATCTTGTTCAGTGGGTAATGATATGGGTGAATGTTTAAGTTATGTACATCTATGTTCTACTAAATGCATAATGCTTGCGTGATTCTGAGTAGGGAGAGGTAAGGTAAATCCGAGTGAGGTGTGATAGGAGGCCCTCTTCCGAATGAAGAAGGGTTGGGCTAAATCCGAGTGAGTTATGCCCATTAAAGGACTATTTTCCTAAGAGGATCAATCGATGGGTGTTATGTGTGAAATCCCTTTAATAAACCTATCCCGAGTAGATAAGACCATGATATCCCGAGTGAGTGACGTCATGTAATTTCGAGTAGGAAATTGATTTAAAAACTTCCCAAGTAAGAACTTATTAGAATTCCCCGAGTGGAAAGGAGCTAGAGCATTTCCGAGTGAATGAAGTCTTAAAATCCTTAAGCGAGACTTGACTTGTAGAGTTCTCAAAGTAAGAGAGTTCAATATGCTGAGTGAAAACTGTGTGAAGCACATCCGAGTGAGATTCAACCGAGGAAAATAATTCCGAGTGAGGAAGAGTCAGAGATTCCGAGTGAAACAGTCGAGGGAATCAGTTCCCGAGTAGAGATCCAAACGTTCCAAGCGAATTACGAATATGACCTTTCTGGAATAAAATAAGGATCTGGCTGAGAGTTCATCGAGTGAAGCATGTACGTGGGAGTAATTCCCGAGAGAACTTAGGCTCCGATTCTGAGTGATGAGGATACCGAGTGGACTTGAGATTAGATTCTGAGTGGTCGAATTACCGAGTGCCTTGTTCGCTTAGGCGTTTCCTCCCGTGGGTAATTATTTAATCGATATTGGGTTTTGCTAATGTGGGGAGCATCCTGACCCGGTTTTTCCTTTCTTGGTCAGATTCCTGTTCCGATTTCCCCTGTTAGCCGATCGAAATTTTTGGGAAAATTTTTCCTTTGTCCCAGATTTTATTTAATTTAGTTAGGATGTTTCATTTTGGTATCAGAGCGGACTTAAAAGGTCCAAGGCCAAGTTATGCTTACTCTTAGTAAGCGGTTATGTGCATTATGACCGAGTGTCGTAATTATTTATAGCATCTGATGGATTTGATCCATGTTTAAGCACAATTTGAGTGGCCATGTGCTTATGAGGTATTGTTTTGGGGCAGAAGATTATTCCTACCCTAGTCTGATTAATTATATGATACTTAAGAATTGCATAATAATGTGTTATAATTGTTGAATGTTGGGTTGAAGTCTGATCGGTAGTGAGTAATTCTGTAAACTTATCATTGAAAGGGGTGTTAATTTTAGGATAAGTCATGGCAAATCGTCATAGCATGGAAGCCATAGCCACGGCATTCGAGTGTTTCGCTGACATATTCGAGAGGCAGAACCTGCCTCGAATTGATGATGACCAAGGGTTGGACCCCTTCCCGAAGAGGAAGCCGAGTGTGTTTGAAGGAGGATTCAATCCCGAATCGGCTTATTCATGGATTCAGGAATTAGAAAGGATCTTTGGTGGCCTTCAATGTACCGAGGCCCAGAAAGTGGACTATGCTGTATATATGCTGCGAGCTGAAGCCGAGTGTTGGTGGAAGATCACCAAGGCCCGATTGACTGATGTAGGTACCCAGTTAATCTGGGAGAATTTTAAAGCATGTTTTCTGGAGAAATACTTTCCTGACACGGTGAGGAGTCGGAAAGAGTTGGAATTCATGGAACTAAAGTAGGGTTCTATGACTGTTGAGGAATACACTGCTAAATTCGAAGCACTGTGCCTGTTTTATCCTCCATTTCAGCAACCCGGAACCGAGGGTTCCAAGTGCATTAAGTTCGAAAGCGGATTGAGGCCCAAGATTAAGAGAGCCTTCAGACACCAGGAGATTCAGAATTTCCCAGTGTTGGTGAACAAATGTAGAATTTTTGAGGAAGATGAGAATGTCCACCCAGGACAGAGCAGCAGGACCGACACGTCCTTGAAGCCACAACAGCCTTGCTTCAAGAAACCGGGCAATGTTGGAAGAGGCGGGTCCTCCTCTAAATATCGAGGATGGGGAAATCATGGTGGACGTTTTGGTGGTCGTTCTGGGAATGGTAAGTGCTTTAGATGTGGTAGGGATCACTTTGCCAGAGAGTGTGATGTTGGAAGAGATGTTGTATGCTTCCATTGTAATAAAAAAGGGCACGTACGCCCCGACTGCCCTCAGCTGCAGCAAGCCAATGCAAACGTATAGCGTGGAGGTTACCGAGAAAGAGGTCGCAGAAACGGCAGCCGAGGGAATGGTGGCAGAGGCAATGGAGCTCGGGGTAATATGATGTTTGCCCCAAATAACCGAGAGAGAAATGCTAAGCAACCAGCTGCAGGACGGGTTTATGCAATCAATACCGAGCAAGCTGCACAAGCTAACGACTTAGTACAAAGTAAGTGCTCACTCGGTAGTCATACTCTTGATGTAGTTTTTGATTCTGGAGCTACCCACTCCTTTATAGCTGACGATTGTATGAGACGTTTGAGGTTGCCGTCTGTGTATATGAATCGGACTTTGGAGGTAGCCAATCCGACCGGCGTTAAAGTGTTGACATCAATGATGTGTAAAGATGTAACCTTTACGTTGGGCGATCGGAGTTTTACCTTCGATTTAGAATGTGTGCCTCTGAAAGACCTCGACATAGTACTTGGCATGGATTGGCTATTGGCCAACAAGGTGCTGGTGGATTGCCAAAACCGAAGGGTGATTTTTCCGAGACAAATCCATAATGATTACACAGTGCAAGGTATAGCCCAGTTATTTGTGATGCTTTGTTTGACTGAGGGTGAGAGTAGAATCTGAGTGCATGATATTCCGATTGTTTATGATTTTCTTGAGGTGTTTCCGGATGATGTGCCGGGTGTCCCTCCTAATAGAAAAGTTAAATTCTTTATTGACTTAATCCCTGGAGCCGAGCCAGTCTCCTGTGCTCCTTATAGGATGTCTCCGACTGAATTAGCCGAGTTGAAGAAGCAGGTTGATGAGTTACTCGGTAAACAGTTTATCCGACCGAGTATGTCACCGTGGGGCACACCGGTGTTACTCGTCAAAAAGAAAGACGGCAGCATGAGACTATGTATTGACTACCGACAGCTGAACAAGCTTACTATAAAGAATCGGTACCCATTACTAAGGATAGATGATCTGATTAATCAGTTGAGGGGTGCTTCGGTCTTCTCAAAAATTGATTTACGGTCGGGATATCACCAGATCCGGGTGAAGGACTCGGATATTCCCAAGACCGCGTTTAGGACTCGGTATGGTCATTACGAGTATGTAGTAATGCCATTCAGCGTGACAAATGCCCCTGCTGTATTCATGAATTACATGAACAGCATTTTCCATCCATACTTGGACCGATTCGTGGTCGTTTTTATCGATGATATCCTGGTTTATTCTAAGACCCCAGAGGAGCATGAGGAACATCTCTGATCGGTACTCCAAGTATTAAAGGAGAAGCAACTGTTTGCAAAACTTTCAAATTGTGATTTCTGGATGGATAGGATCCATTTTCTTGGACATGTAATTTCCGAGGAAAGTGTCTCGGTAGATCCTTCCAAGGTAGAAGCTGTAATGGCATGGGAGAGGCCTAAGTCGGTCTCTAAGATCAGAAGCTTCATAGGTCTGTCTGGTTATTATAGAAGGTTTATTGAGGGGTTCTCTAAGCTTGCTCTGCCCCTGACCAAGTTGACTCGGAAGAATGTCCCTTTCGTGTGGAGTTCCAAGTGTGAGAGAAGTTTCCGAGAGCTAAAGACTAAGTTGACAACGGCTCCAGTGTTGGCATTGCCAAATTTGCAAGAAAGCTTTGTAGTTTACTGCGATGCATCCGGACTTAGTCTCGGATGTGTACTGATGCAGAAGAACTAAGTGATAGCATATGCCTCTCGTCAATTGAGGCCACACGAACAGCACTATCCGACTCACGACTTGGAGTTGGCAGCTGTTGTCGTCGCATTGAAAATATGGAGACATTACTTGTATGGCTCCAAATTCAAGGTTTACAGTGACCACAAAAGCCTCAAATATTTATTCGATCAGAAAGAGCTGAACATGAGGCAAAGGAGGTGGACGAAATTCTTAAAGGATTACGACTTTGAGTTAAAGTATCATCCGGGTAAGGCAAACGTTGTGGCTGACGCCTTGAGTCGAAAGTCGATTCATGTGGCAATAATGATGGTGAAAGAAATGGAATTAATTGAACAATTCCGAAATATGAATTTGCACATAGATGTCTCTTCGTCTCGGAAGGTAACCCTCGGAATGTTGAAGATAGCCAACGAGTTTCTGAAGCTAGTGTATGAGGAGCAGAAGTCGGATTCCTACTTAGCTGAGATGAAAGAGGCTCAGGCTAAGGGCAAGGATCTGTCCTTAACCGAGGGCTCGGATGGAATTTTTTGGGTGAAGGATAGGATATATGTGTCGGGTACTGGCGAATTGAGGAAGATGGTGCTCGATGAAGCCCATAAGAGCCTGTTAAGCATCCACCCGGGTACTACAAAGATGTACCATGACTTGAGGATGCACTTCTGGTGGCCTAGATTGAAAAGAGACGTGGTCGACTATGTGGCTCGGTGTATCATTTGCCAGAAGTCAAAAGTTGAGCACCAGAGACCGTATGGTGGATTGCAACCTCTTGAAATCCCCGTGTGGAAATGGGACTCAATTGCCATGGACTTTGTAATGGGATTGCCTAGAACCCGAATGGGTTATGATGCCATTTGGGTCATTGTGGACCGGTTGACGAAATCAGCACATTTCTTACCCATGAACATGAGATATTCACTGTAGAAATTGGCCTAGATTTATATCTGAGAAATTGTCTGACTGCATGGTGTGCCGACTTCTATCGTGTCGGACAGGGATCCTAGATTTACTTCCCGATTTTGGGGAAGCTTACACCAGGGATTAGGCACTAAACTCCGACTGAGCTCAGCCTACCATCCCCAATCGGATGGGCGGTCCGAGCGGACAATACAAAGTTTGGAGGACTTGCTGAGGTCGTGTGTGTTGGAGCACGGTGGTAGTTGGGATCAATATCTTCCTCTGATTCAATTTACATATAACAATAGCCACCACAGCGGCATTGGCATGGCACCATATTAAGCATTGTATGGTCGGAAATGTCGAACCCCACTCTGTTGGTCGGAAACCGGTGAAAGTCTATTGTTGGGACCGAAAATTGTGAAGCAGACTTCTGAACAGATTCAAGTAATTAGGGAAAAGATGAAGGCATCTCAAGACCGACAGAAAAGCTACCATGATAAGCGGACCAAGCCGTTTGAATTTTCGGTCGGCGATAAAGTGTTCTTGAAGGTTTCGCCAAATAAAGGGGTCAGACGAGCCTTGAAGAGTGGAAAATTAAGTCCCCGGTACATTGGACCCTATGAAATATTGGAAAGGGTCGGTCTTGTGGCATACCGATTAGCATTGCCGACTCATCTATCAAACTTGCATAATGTGTTTCACATGTCTCAACTGAGGAAGTGTTTACCTGATTGTACACACGAGATGCCGGATGATGAAGTCGAAATCAGAGAGAATTTGATGACTATTGCTGTACCAACTAAAATTGTGGACCGGTCGGTAAAACGCTTGAGGAGCAAGGCTGTGCAACTAGTCGAGGTAGCGTGGCAACAAAATGGATGCACTTCTTATACCTGGGAACGAGAGGATGCCATGAGGCAGTAGTATCCCGAGCTATTTTATTGAGGTAAGCTTGTGTTTGAATTTCGAGGATGAAATTCTTTGAGGGGGGGAGTAGTGTAACATCCCGATTATTTAATTAATGGCAAAATTAATATTAAATGCTAATTGAGAATTAATTTAAAATAAAAGTAAATTTGATGCTGATGGAAGTGATGGGATATGACACATGATTGGATGGTGGCCCCATTTGCACGTTCTCCCACTCGCTCACTCCCTGCTTTTCTCTTGGCCTATGTGCTGAAGATGAACCATTTCTCCATTCTCTCAAAATCCTTACGAGACTCTTCCTTTTCCTCTACATTTCTTCTTCTCCTTCTTCTTCGCTGTTCTTCTTCTCCGTCAGTTACGACTATGGTGTTATGGAGGACTCGAAGTTCCCCACTGTTGGCAAGGAGTGGTCGTTCGGAGGAGGAGCAACTCCCAGTTTCTCCAAGCTGTGTGGGTGGTGTTCGTCTAGATCTGAAGGTTGTTGAGCGAGAGAGACTGTGGGAACGAGCAGAGCACGGGTCAACACTGAAAATAGAGGAGCTCTTAGAGTCTCTTTAGAAGGTAGGGGGCGCTTTACATCTCAAATGCATAGTTATGGATGGATCCCAGGTGAAAGTACTGCATTTTGTGTTTATGGTTGTGAATATGCTGATTGTGTGAATTATATGGTAATAACTTTCGAATACCGGGTGTGTGTATGCGTTAGCTGAGTCACGTAAGGTTATATCCTTCTCCGTCCATGAGATGTGTGTTAGTAAACATGTGAATGTATGAAAATGTACTGGATCTGTGTTGGTCGAGTGCATGCATTAAGAGTTTGTTATGCTGAGTCCCGTGTGTAGTTTAACACTTAACAGCATGTGGTATACGTTATTGATATTGCTAATACCGAGTGTATATTGTGGGACTGTTGGTTGATTCCTATGTAGACTTTTATATTTGAAAGCATGAATACATGAGATGAATGTGATATGTGGTTTTACCTAGTGAAATGCCATTGTTGTGCAAAAGAATATGTATGGAAAAATAATAAAAGACCTTGGGTTGGACTCAAGGCAATACCGAGTGAAACACTCGTGTACTAGCGTTGGACGCTTGGTGAAAGTCCTTGGGTTGGACTCAAGGCAAGCTTACCGAGTTGGACTCAGGGCTGCCCCTAACACTCCCGTTGTCGCTTGGAGCGATTGTGTTACGTGTGAGGGCAAACGGTTTGGTACCAGTAAAATGGCCGGATCAGCTTGGAGCTGAGAAAAAGGCTTGGAGCCTATGTTGCAACATAAAAATTAAAAAAAAAACTGATCGGATCTGACTGAAATCGATGTGTGTACACTTATACTGTTGATGAGCTCAATGTGGTTATATGCGTATGCATGGGGAATATCAATATGAACAATATGGCTATGTATTATTGATTAATATGGCTGTGTTATTTGCATAAATTCCGATTGAAGGATACTATGTGTGGATATATTAAATAACAGTGCATGTGATAGATTGATTGATGAGATAATGCTGTGTAGTGGAAAACTAGAGGATTTTCTGAGTCATTACTATCATTTTATATGTATAAGCTCACCCCTATTGTGGCCATATTTCAGTGGATGTTGCTCGGAATAAGGAGTGAAGGGAGAGCACTGATTGCTGGGAAGTGCATTGTACAGTGGAAGTGTACATGTATATATATATATATATATTGTATAGATGCTTTTTGTATAGCCTTGGCCGGCTCTTAGTTTAACATTCTGCTTTTAATGTGTAGGATTTGAACTCTCTCGGTATGGAGAGTAAAATTAAATAGATTTCAATATATATATATATGCTATGTGTTTTATCTTGTTCAGTGGGTAATGATATGGGTGAATGTTTAAGTTGTGTACATCTATGTTCTACTAAATGCATAATGCTTGCGTGATTCCGAGTAGGGAGAGCTAAGGTAAATCTGAGTGAGGTGTGATAGGAGGCCCTCTTCCGAATGAAGAAGGGTTGGGCTAAATCCGATTGAGTTATGCCCATTAAAGGACTATTTCCCTAAGAGGATCAATCGATGGGTGTTATGTGTGAAATCCCTTTAATAAGCCTATCCCGAGTGGATAAGGCCATGATATCCCGAGTGAGTGAAGTCATGTAATTCCGAGTGGGAAATTGATTTAAAAACTTCCCAAGTAAGAACTTATTAGAATTCCCCGAGTGGAAAGGAGCTAGAGCATTTCCGAGTGAATGAAGTCTTAAAATCCTTAAGCGAGACTTGACTTGTAGAATTCTCAAAGTAAGAGAGTTCAATATGCCGAGTGAAAACTGTGTGAAGCACATCTGAGTGAGATTCGACCGAGGAAAATAATTCCGAGTGAGGAAGAGTCAGAGATTTCGAGCGAAACAGCCGAGGGAATCAGTTCCCGAGTAGAGATCCAAACGTTTCGAGCGAATTACGAATATGACCTTTCTGGAATAAAATAAGGATCTGGCTGAGAGTTCACCGAGTGAAGCATGTACGTGGGAATAATTCCTGAGAGAACTTAGGCTCCGATTCCGAGTGATGAGGATACCGAGTGGACTTGAGATTAGATTCCGAGTGGTCGAATTACTGAGTGCCTTGTTCGCTTGGGCGAGTAATGTTTCGCTCCAGCGATCATGGTTCGCTTAGGCGTTTCCTCCCGTGGGTAATTATTTAATCGATATTGGGTTTTGCTAACGTGGGGGCCATCCTGACCCGGTTTTTCCTTTCTTGGTCGGATTCCTGTTCTGATTTCCCCTGTTAGCCGATCGAAATTTTTGGGAAAATTTTTCCTTTGTCCCAGATTTTATTTAATTTAGTTAGGATGTTTCACTTGACAAATTTCTAATTTCTATATTTGAACACATATGCATGCAGAGATCAAAAGGACTTTATTAAGGTTGTAATGGGGCCGGTGATACAGGGTGGATAAAATGAAATAGTATGGCTAAACTTAGGATTGAAAATAAGCAATGGAATAAGTGATTCAGTGATTGTAGAAGTACATTTTGAAACTCAATACTTAACAAAATAAAACATGTTGGAGGATAAAACATGAGAATAAATCCTCTTGATTATTTTCATACATATATTTACCAGTTCTTCTTTTTCTTTTTCTTTTTCTTTTTTTTAACATTTCCTTTTTATTTTTTTACTTTCTTTTTTTAATAATGAAACAACAACATACATATCTTGGGTACTGTAACATCCCAAATTTTAATAAGTACCGAGTGAATAAAGCCATTAAAGTAATAATTTCAGAAGTAGGAATTTGCTTATTAAGTACCATTAATTTAATTAATCGAGGGTGTGCTGATTTAAAGGGAGGATTGACCTTAGTGGGTGCTGATAGGACTGGGTGACGTGAGCAGACTGCTCCTCACGTTTTCCCACCCCACCATTCCTTCCCTCATGCATGCGTTTATAAGTGGACGATGGTTCTCCTTGCCATTCGATCTTCAGAGTTCCCTGTGAGTTTCTTCTTCTTCTTCTTCTTCTTCTTCTTCTTCTTCTCTTCTCCTTCTCTGCTCTCTATTTCATCCCCTGTTTCGGAAGACGAGTGACGGTGTTGCAGAGCGGTCAGAGCTCCCTTACACGAGTAGAAGAAGAGCGTCGAAGCAGAAGCAGAAACAGCCCTGCACCGTTCATGGCTAGCATTCGAGTAAAGGCTAAGCGAGCGAAAGCACTGAGTGAAGCCGCGAGGAAGGGAACCAACACCCAAGCAGAGAAGTCTCTCGGAGTCTCGTAGTTGGTAGGGGGAGTACCTTACATGTTAAATGCATAGGTTATGAATGGGTTCCGAGCGTTGAAGTGATAGTTCTGTATCCTGTGTATAAAAATGCTTGCATGTGGAGTAACCGAGTGTGAGACAAGTGATAATGAGTGTTGCATGTTATTATGGTCCTTAAAGATGCATGCGTTATTTGAACTCTGATACCCTATAACCCGATTGCATGTTACGTTGTGTTGACTGGAATGCTTGTTGAATCCGTTCATGTTCGTATGCATACGTGTGTCAACTGAGTCTTGACACTGTTGTATACCGATTGCATATTATGTTGTACTGATTTGAAATGTTGTTGGAACCTGTTGATCTTCATATGGATGCCTGTGTTGAGTAAAGGCTAAGCGAGCGAAAGCACTGAGTGAAGCCGCGAGGAAGGGAACCAACACCCAAGTAGAGAAGTCTCTCGAAGTCTCGTAGTTGGTAGGGGGAGTACCTTACATGTTAAATGCATAGGTTATGAATGGGTTCCGAGCGTTGAAGTGATAGTTCTGTATCCTGTGTATAAAAATGCTTGCATGTGGAGTAACCGAGTGTGAGACAAGTGATAATGAGTGTTGCATGTTATTATGGTCCTTAAAGATGCATGCGTTGTTTGAACTCTGATACCCTATAACCCGATTGCATGTTACGTTGTGTTGACTGGAATGCTTGTTGAATCCGTTCATGTTCGTATGCATGCGTGTGTCAACTGAGTCTTGACACTGTTGTATACCGATTGCATATTATGTTGTACTGATTTGAAATGTTGTTAGAACCTGTTGATCTTCATATGGATGCCTGTGTTGAGTAAGTTTTAATACTGCTGTGTACCGAGTGCATGTTATATTTGAATTGATAGGCACGCTGATAGAAGCTTGAAATTGAGTGATACCGATTGCATTGGATTTATATGTTGTTAATAGAGCTAGGATGATGATTGCATGGAAGTATGTGTATGTTGAATAAATATGTAGAATCCTGGGAATGCGTATTACCGACTGCATGTGAAATATGTATAACTGAGTGAAGGTTGTGTGCATGAATACTATGTTATGTGATGAATCCGCGTGTGGCGCATGGGATGTGTTGTGCTGAGAGCACGTAGTGTGGGACACTACCATCGGTTATAAAGCGTGGGACGCTATAAAATCCTTGAGTGGGACTCAAGGTAGCCCTAAGTGGGACTCGGGCTGCCTGTGATCACCTCCGTTGGCGCTGAAAGCGTTGGTGTCACCTGTGGGCAAACGGTTGGGTACCTGTAAAATGGCCAAGCAGCTGGGAGCTGATTTGATAGCTGAGAGCTAGGTATAAAAAGGGCTGAGATCCCACGTTGCAACGTCTGAACCGATACACACAAATACGGAACCAAGTGAATATTCTGTGCTTACATTGCTACTGATGTTATGTGGAATTAGTTGTGCTTGTGACGGTGTTGGTAAGACGATATATATATATATCCTCATGACCGAGTGTACTATTCCGTGTGTATATGATGTTAATGCTGATTAAAGTCTATTCCATGAATGTATGTTCTGTATTGGAGAATTGCATGTATATATATATATATATCTGAGTAAGGATTGTGGATTCTGACTGATAATTATTCAATAAAAGCATTCTAATTCATGTAACGCAATATACTACCACTAATTGTTGTATGTTGATATTATCAAATTAATGTGTGTGAAAGGCTGAGTGATATCTGATGGATTCCAATTGGTAAGGATCTTGTGTGTGTTCTGGCTGATTGGCATTGCCCCGACTATAATAGTTGCCATGTGTAATTCTGTGTATAAATATTGTTGTATAAAGGTGAGGCAACCTGAGTCAGTATCTATCATTTAAAATTTAAGATACTCACCCCTGTTGTGGCAATTTTCAGTGAACATCTCTCGTAATGAGGAGTGGAGGAGAAGCTGAAATGCCGGGTGAAGGGTTGCTGTACTATGAGATATCATGGCTGTGTATATGCCGTATATAGTGTTTGAGTTAAGCCTTGGCCGGCTCGTGTTTTGTCGTTAGCCTTTAAATCAGAATTGAATTCCTTGGATCGGGAACATGACTTCTTGGTTGTAAATTCATGACATACACTTATATATATATATATATGCCTATGTTTATACCACGTTACATGTCTATCTCATGTTGTGAAATGTCCGAGTGATCTATATATATATATGTTCATATCTCTGATTGCGTAGGAAATAACATAATCCAGCGTGAAGGAAGCTAATTCACGGTCTAGAGGGTGAGTTTATGATTTTGTAACCGAGTGGAAGAGATGTAGATGTTCGGAGCGAGTGAAAATCAGATAGCTCCGAGTAGGGGTTGACGTAGAAGACTGCCCCAATGACTAACTGCTAGGAATCCTCCCGAGTGTAGACCAGTCAATTATTCCCGAGTGAGAATTTGCCAAGTAATGGTTTTCCCAAATGGAGAGTGACACCTTAGACTGTAGAGGATCCCACCGTAGTGAACTATTGGTAATAAAGGAATCTGAGTGAGTCTTAGCTTAGTAGGATGCTTAGAGTAGGAAGGTGATGGTTACCGAGTGAAAACTAGGTGAGACATTCCGAGTGGGAGCCAGTGAGGACCATTCCCGTATTGTTCGTGTATGTATTCTGATTGTTGAGGTCGTGGAATAAATTACGTGTCCGAGTGAACTGAGGTCGAGTTCTCTTGAGTGAATTAGGCGTTGGAATCCGAGTGCAGAAATGCCGAGTGAAGTGAGCAGATACCGAGATAAGCCTTCGCTTGAGCGGATATGCGTAGCTGCGGGTTTCGCTTAAGCGATTTCCTCTTCTTCTGCTGTCATCTCCTCCGAATCGGTTTTATCTCCCTTGTTCTCTTTTCCTTTCATTTTCTTATGCCAAGGTGTTCTGATTTTCCTTTAATTGTGAAAAATTTCCCTGATTTTCTTGCTTATGATTTGTTTAAATTAGGGTGTTACATTTTTGGTATCAGAGCAGACCGAAAGGTCCAAGGCCAAGGTATGCTTACCGAGTGTAAGCGGTTGTATGCTTCTGACAGAGTGGTCATCTTGATTGTGATGTTAGTTGAACCTGATTGATATTGACTTGTGGATAGGAGGTTGTTCCCTCCTGGTCCGATGGATGGTGTGGTATATAGAAATAATATGATGTGCTAAGTTGCTGAACATTAGGCTGAAATCCGATCGGTGGTAAGTGGCTTGGTATACTTATCCTTGAAGGGTGTTAATTTCAGGATAAGGAATGACGCATCGTCAAAGCATGGAGGCTATAGCCACAGCATTCCAACGCTTTGCAGACGTGTTTGAAAGGCAGGGCCAGCCTCGAGCTGAGGAGGGCCAAGTGCTGGACCGCTTCCTGAAGAGGAAGCCGAGTGAATTTCTAGGAGGAAGGAACCTTGAGGCAGCGTTTAAGTGGACTCAGGAGCTGGAAAGGATTTTTGGGGGTCTTCGCTGTACCGAGGCCCAGAAGCTGGAGTGTGTAGTGTACATACTGCGTGACGAGGCGGAAAACTGGTGGAAGATAGCCAGAAACCGATTCCCTGATGATGATGCTCAGCTGACATGGAACGATTTCAAAACATGCTTCCTGGAGAAGTACTTCCCCGACACGGCAAGAAGTCGGAAAGAGTTGGAGTTTATGGATTTGAAACAAGGCTCCATGACTGTGGAGGAGTATGCGACCAGATTTGAGGAGTTGTGCCTATTCTACCCACCTTTCCAACAGCCTGGGACGGAAAGTTCCAAGTGCCTTAAGTTTGAGAATGGGCTAAGATCTGATATTAAGAGAGCTTGTAGATACCAAGAGATATAGAGTTTTCCTGCATTAGTAAACAAGTGTAGGATATTTGAGGAGGATGACAAGGCCCATTCGGGCCAGAGCAGCAGAGCTAACCATTCCTTGAGGCCCCAGCAATCCCGTTTCAAAAGGCCAAGCAACATTGGTAGAAACAAGTCTTTTTCCAGATTTGGAGGGCGGAATCAGTCTGAAAGACGACTAGTGATGGGAGACGGAAAATGTTTCAAGTGTGGAGGAAGCCACTATGCCCGAGACTGCAACAGCAATGGTGAAATGGTGTGCTTCCATTGCAATAAAAGAGGACACATTCTCCCCGATTGCCCCCAACTCCGTCAAGCAAACACCAGCATACGTCAAAGAGGTTTCCAAGGGAGAAACCGAGTGAATGATAACCAACAACCGGGCGGCGGAGATAACAGAGCCAGAGGGAACATAATGCTTGCTTCAAGTAACCGAGAGAAGAATGCCGACCGACCAGCAGTAGGAAGAGTCTACGCCATTAACGCAGAGGATGCTGCACAAGCAAATGACCTGGTACAATGTAAGTGCTCACTCGGTAGTCATACACTTAATGTTGTTTTCGATTCGGGAGCCACCCATTCTTTTATAGCTGATGAGTGTGTAAAGCGTTTAAAGTTACCGACTGTATTTATGGATCGGACATTGGAAGTGGCCAATCCGACTGGCCCTAAAGTGTCGACATCGTTAGTATGTAAGGATGTGACATTTGTGCTGTGTGATCGGAGTTTTACTTTCGATTTGGTGTGCATACCTATAAAGGATCTTGATATTGTGCTCGGAATAGATTGGCTTTCAGCCAACAAGGTGTTAGTGGATTGCAGAAACCGAAGGATAATCTTCCAGAGGCAGCGCAATGAGGACGACACAGCACAAGGTATAACCCAATTGTTTATGATGCTTTGTTTAACCAAGGGTGAGAGTAAAACCCGAGTGAATGAAATCCCAACTGTCTGTGAATTCCCAGAGGTGTTTCCTGAAGACGTACCGAGTGTCCCTCCCAACAGAGAAGTTGAATTCTCTATAGACCTGATCCCTGGAGCCGAGCCAGTCTCCAGTGCACCTTATAGAGTGTCCTCAACTGAATTGGCCGAGTTGAAGAAGCAAGTAGACGAGTTACTCGGAAAACAATTCATTAGGCCGAGTGTATCACCTTGGGGCGCACCTGTACTGCTCGTTAAGAAGAAGGACGGCAGCATGAGGCTTTGTATAGACTACCGACAGCTAAATAAACTCACAATTAAGAATCGGTACCCGTTGCCCAGAATTGATGACCTCATTGACCAACTGCGTGGAGCCTCAATTTTCTCAAAAATCGACCTGCGATCGGGATACCACCAAATCTGAGTAAAGGAGTCGGATATTTCAAAGACTGCCTTTAGGACTCGGTATGGTCACTACGAGTATGTAGTGATGCCGTTTGGTGTGACAAACGCCCCTGCTGTCTTCATGAATTACATGAACAGCATATTCCACCCGTATTTAGACCGATTCGTAGTTGTTTTCATTGATGACATCCTAATTTACTCCAAGACTCCTGAGGAGCATGAAGAGCATCTCCGAGCGGTACTTCAGGTATTGAAGGAGAAGCAGTTGTTTGCAAAGCTTTCGAAATACGACTTCTGGATGGATAAAATCCATTTCCTCGGACATGTCATTTCCGAGGAGGGTGTCTCGGTGGACCCTTCAAAGGTGGCAGCCGTAATGGCATGGGAGAGACCCAAGTCGGTCTCGGAGATAAGGAGCTTTATGGGCCTGGCAGGTTATTATAGAAGATTTATTGAAGGTTTTTCTAAGTTGGCCTCGCCACTGACTAAATTAACTCGGAAAAACATTCCCTTTGTATGGAGTCCCGAGTGCGAGAACAGTTTCCAAGAGCTAAAGGACAAGTTGACGACTGCTCCAGTACTGGCATTACCTGACTTGCAAGAGAACTTCGTGGTTTACTGTGATGCATCAGGACTCAGATTAGGATGCGTGCTAATGCAGAAAGACCGAGTGATAGCGTATGCCTCTCGGCAATTGAGACCTCACGAGTAGCATTATCCGACTCACGACTTAGAGTTGGCAGCCGTGGTGTTCGTATTAAAAATCTGGAGACATTATTTGTTCGGGTCCAGATTTGAAGTATACAGTAATCACAAGAGCCTTAGATACTTATTCGACCAGAAGGAGCTGAACATGAGGCAGAGGAGATGGATGGAATTTTTAAAAGATTATGATTTCGAGCTAAGGTACCATCCGGGTAAGGCAAACGTTGTTGCCGACGCGTTGAGTCGGAAATCCCTTCATGTAGCAGTGATGATGGTAAAAGAGGTAGAGCTATTGGAACAGTTCCGAGACATGAACTTACACGTTGTCACCCCCTCTTCTCAGAAGATGACGATCGGCACGCTGAGAATTACCATTGAATTCCTAAAATCCGTGTACGAGCAACAGCAGTCAGATCCTTACTTGGCTGAGATGAAGGAGACTCAGGCCCGAGGTAAGGACTTGTCCTTAACCAAAGGATCAGATGGAATCTTCCGAGTAAGAAACAGAATGTACGTACCGAGTGGAGGAGAATTGAGAGGAATGGTACTTGATGAAGCTCACAAGAGCCTGCTAAGTATCCACCCGGGTGCCACGAAGATGTACCATGACCTAAGAACCCAGTTCTGGTGGCCCGGATTAAAAAGGAACGTGGCAGAATATGTGGCCCGGTGCATCACCTGTCAGAAGTCAAAAGTGGAGCACCGAAAACCGTACGGTGCATTGCAACCCTTGGAGATTCCCGTGTGGAAATGGGACTCAATTGCCATGGACTTTGTCATGGGATTGCCCAAAAACCGAGAGGGCCATGATGCGATCTGGGTCATTATTGACCGACTGACGAAGAGTGCACACTTCTTGCCTGTGAACATGAAGTACCCGATGCGCAGGTTAGCTCAGATTTATATTCGCGAAGTTGTCCGACTGCATGGTATACTGACTTCCATCGTATTCGATAGGGATCCTAGGTACACGTCCCGGTTTTAGACCAGTCTGCACCAGGAAATAGGTACAAAACTTTGGCTTAGTTCTGCTTATCACCCCCAATCTGATGGGCAATCCGAGCGAACAATCCAGAGCTTAGAGGACTTACTAAGGGCGTGTGTGTTAGAGCACGGGGGGGATTAGGAGCAATACCTTCCCCTGATCGAGTTCACGTACAACAACAACCACCACAATAGTATTGGCATGGCACCCTACGAAGCACTGTATGGTCGAAGATGCCGAACCCCTCTTTGTTGGTCGAAAACGGGTGAGAGTCTGCTATTGGGACCAGAGGTTGTGAAGCAAACTTCAAAGCAGATCCGAGTGATAAGAGAAAAAATGAAGGCGTCTCAAGATAGGCAAAAGAGCTACCATGACAAACGCACCAGGCCATTGGAATTTTCGGTCGGAGACAAGGTATTTTTGAGGACTTCACCGAGTAAAGGGGTCAGGTGAGCCTTAAAAAGCAGAAAGCTGAGCCCTCGATACATTGGGCCTTATGAAGTGTTGAAACGAGTCGGCTCCATGGCATACCAAATAGCATTACCGACTCATTTATCTCGATTGCATGACGTATTTCACGTGTCTCAACTAAGGAAGTACCTGCCAGATTCTACTCACACAATGCCTGATGATGAGGTGGAAATTAAGGAAGATCTGACCACTGCAACTATACCGACTAGGATCATGGACCGATCAGTAAAACGATTAAGGAGTAAGAATGTGCAACTGGTTAAAGTGGAATGGCAGCAGGACGGGTATGCCTCTTATACCTGGGAGCGCGAGGATGCCATGAGGCAGCAGTACCCTGAGTTGTTTGACCAAGGTGAGTTACCGACTGAATTTTGAGGACGAAATTCTTTTGAAGTGGGGGAGAACTGTAACATCCCAAATTTTAATAAGTACCGAGTGAATAAAGCCATTAAAGTAATAATTTCAGAAGTAGGAATTTGCTTATTAAGTACCATTAATTTAATTAATCGAGGGTGTGCTGATTTAAAGGGAGGATTGACCTTAGTGGGTGCTGATGGGACTGGGTGACGTGAGCAGACTGCTCCTCACGTTTTCCCACCCCACCATTCCTTCCCTCATGCATGCGTTTATAAGTAGACGATGGTTCTCCTTGCCATTCGTTCTTCAGAGTTCCCTACGAGTTTCTTCTTCTTCTTCTTCTTCTTCTCTTCTCCTTCTCTGCTCTCTATTTCATCCCCTGTTTTGGAAGACGAGTGACGGTGTTGCAGAGGGGTCAGAGCTCCCTCACACGAGTAGAAGAAGAGCGTCGAAGCAGAAGCAAAAACAGCCCTGCACCGTTCGTGGCTAGCATTCGAGTAAAGGCTAAGCGAGCAGAAGCACTGAGTGAAGCCGCGAGGAAGGGAACCAACACCCAAGCAGAGAAGTCTCTCAGAGTCTCGTAGTTGGTAGGGGGAGTACCTTACATGTTAAATGCATAGGTTATGAATGGGTTCCGAGCGTTGAAGTGATAGTTCTGTATCCTGTGTATAAAAATGCTTGCATGTGGAGTAACCGAGTGTGAGACAAGTGAGAATGAGTGTTGCATGTTATTATCGTCCTTAAAGATGCATGCGTTGTTTGAACTCCGATACCCTATAACCCGATTGCATATTACGTTGTGTTGACTAGAATGCTTGTTGAATCTGTTCATGTTCGTATGCATGCGTGTGTCAACTGAGTCTTGACACTGTTGTATACCGATTGCATATTATGTTGTACTGATTTGAAATGTTGTTGGAACCTGTTGATCTTCATATGGATGCCTATGTTGAGTAAGTTTTAATACTGTTGTGTACCGAGTGCATGTTATGTTTGAATTGATAGGCACGCTGATAGAAGCTCGAAATTGAGTGATACCGATTGCATTGGATTTATATGTTGTTAATAGAGCTAGGATGATGATTGCATGGAAGTATGTGTATGTTGAATAAATATGTAGAATCCTGGGAATGCGTATTACCGACTGCATGTGAAATATGTATAACTGAGTGAAGGTTGTGTGCATGAATACTATGTTGTGTGATGAATCCACGTGTGGCGCATGGGATGTGTTATGCTGAGAGCACGTAGTGTGGGACACTACCATCGGTTATAAAGCGTGGGACGCTATAAAATCCTTGAGTGGGACTCAAGGTAGCCCTAAGTGGGACTCGGGCTGCCTGTGATCACCTCCATTGGCGCTGAGAGCGTTGGTGTCACCTGTGGGCAAACGGTTGGGTACCTGTAAAATGGCCAAGCAGCTGGGAGCTGATTTGATAGCTGAGAGCTAGGTATAAAAAGGGTTGAGAGCCCGCGTTGCAACGTCTGAACCGATACACACAAATGCGGAACCGAGTGAATATTCTTTGTTTACATTGCTACTGATGTTATGTGGAATTAGCTGTGCTTGTGACGGTGTTGGTAAGACGATATATATATATATCCTCATGACCGAGTGTACTATTCCGTGTGTATATGATGTTAATGCTGATTAAAGTCTATTCCATGAATATATGTTCTATATTGGAGAATTGCATGTATATATATATATATATCTGAGTAAGGATTGTGGATTCTGACTGATAATTGTTCAATAAAAGCATTCTAATTCACGTATTGCAATATACTACCACTAATTGTTGTATGTTGATATTATCAAATTGATGTGTATGAAAGGCTGAGTGATATCTGATGGATTCCGATTGGTAAGGATCTTGTGTGGTTCTGGCTGATTGGCATTGCCCCGACTATAATAGTTGCCATGTGTAATTGTGTATATAAATATTGTTGTATAAAGGTGAGGCAACCTGAGTCAGTATCTATCATTTAAAATTTAAGATGCTCACCCCTGTTGTGGCAATTTTTAGTGAACATCTCTCATAATGAGGAGTGGAGGAGGAGCTGAAATGCCAGGTGAAGGGTTGCTGCACTATGAGATATCATGGCTGTGTATATGCCGTACATAGTGTTTGAGTTAAGCCTTGGCCGGCTCGTGTTTTGTCGTTCGCCTTTAAATCAGAATTGAATTCCTTGGATCGGGAACATGACTTCTTGGTTGCAAATTCATGACATACACTTATATATATATATATGCCTATGTTTATACCACGTTACATGTCTATCTCATGTTGTGAAATGTCCGAGTGATCTATATATATATATATATGTTCATATCTCTGATTGCGTAGGAAATAACATAATCCAGCGTGAAGGAAGCTAATTCACGGTCTAGAGGGTGAGTTTATGATTTTGTAACCGAGTGGAAGAGATGTAGATGTTCGGAGCGAGTGAAAATCAGATAGCTCCGAGTAGGGGAAGACTGCCCCAACGACTAACTGCTAGGAATCCTCCCGAGTGTAGACCAGTCAATTATTCCCGAGTGAGAATTTACCGAGTGATGGTTTTCCCGAATGGAGAGTGACACCTTAGACTGTAGAGGATCCCACCGTAGTGAACTATTGGTAATAAAGGAATCTGAGTGAGTCTTAGCTTAGTAGGATGCTTAGAGTAGGAAGGTGATGGTTACCGAGTGAAAACTAGGCGAGACATTCCGAGTGGGAGCCAGTGAGGACCATTCCCGTATTGTTCGTGTATGTATTCTGATTGTTGAGGTCGTGGAATAAATTACGTGTCCGAGTGAACTGAGGTCGAGTTCTCTCGAGTGAATTAGGCGCTGGAATTCGAGTGCAGAAATGCCGAGTGAAGTGAGCAGATACCAAGAGAAGCCTTCGCTTGAGCGGGTATGCGTAGCTGCGGGTTTCGCTTAAGCGATTTCCTCTTCTTCTGCTGTCATCTCCTCCGAATCGGTTTTATCTCCCTTGTTCTCTTTTCCTTTCATTTTCTTGTGCCAAGGCGTTCTGATTTTCCTTTAATTGTGAAAAATTTCCCTGATTTTCTTGCTTATGATTTGTTTAAATTAGGGTGTTACAGGTACATTTCCACAATCATCAAGAACCTTTATTCATAGTAATTCCAAAACTCCTAATCAATTCCTAAGCAAAGGTGATCATTTTTTTTTTGTTATTGGCTAATTATGTGGCTAAATCAAGAAATGGATATAGGCTCAATGTGGGTCACAATGGAAAATGTGCAAGGTAAGGCATATGGCTAGTGGTTAGTTAAAGCAAAAATGGCCTTAATCATATCAAAGCATGCACATGGAACATAATACATCAAAAAGAAACAAGTCAAGTTCTAAAGTACTAATAAATAAGGGTTAATGAAGAAAAAGGAAAGATGGCATAATATGATCCATCCAATTAAGCTTAAAATCTCACTGAGGGTGGTCAATCTATCACAATTCATATACAATTTGATCTTTACAAACAACTTATTAAATTAATATGCAAGGAAATTATTCACAACATGTCATGAAATATTGGATAAGGGTGATTTAATTACTCATTATTGAGAAAAATTAAAAGAAATTAGTAAAGGTATACAGAATTTAAAATAAAAAAACTAAAAAATGATGATTTTTTTTATGGATAAGAAACAAAGAAGGAAAAATAAATCATAACCAAATATTGGTGTCAAGATCCGGTTCCTCATGCTTCTTGCTTTGTACTTTTTTTTCAAGGGCGCTTAGTAACGAAGATACCTACAACAAATTGGTCAGTTGAATTGCATGTAAAATGATTAGTATAACTGAACAATTTTTTTGTGTCATATAACCCAGTTTCATGGGACTTGTGTTAGAACCCAAAAGAAAAATATCATCAACACAACCATGAGTAGCATCAAGAGTAATAACATACATCTTAATTCATTCGTATGCCTATAGAAAGACTCTGTTATATCATCCATTAAGAGAAAATAAAGAACCTAATGATTAACTAGTGGTGAGGTGTGGCTCCAATCTAAAAGAAAAGGATGAAGGCAAAGTGTAGCGGCTAGAGAATGATGAAGATGATGTTTATGGTTGCAGAATGGTTAATGTCGAATGGAAATGATTCTGGTGAAGGTAAAGGCAAAGGCACGACACTAAAGTAAAGATAGTGGCTATGTGTGTGTGTGTTTTTTTTTGTTTTTTTTAAGTTGATAAAGAAGGTGAAACGATTGTGGTTATCCGAGTGAGATTTGTTGTGAGGATGCGTCTCAAGAGTTTGGACGCTATCATTGTCGGGTCAAATAAAAAGTTAAATTAATATAGTATAAGGTGAACAACCTTAGTCGTCTCTTGAGGACCTTAGTTCAAATAGTTACACTCAATTTAATTATAACAAAGGGGGGGTTTTGTTGAGATTGAAAGGAAAATTAAGTGATTATATAATAGTGCAAAAAGTAAATTTATGAGTAAGAATAATCAAATTTAGAAACAACCAACCCAAGTAATTAATAAATCTTTAGTTAACTAATCATTGATCACAAATATGATTAAATATAATTAATTTCTCAACCTTCAATCATTTGGAATCCCTAAATGATTATATTCTAGAAAATCTTCTAGAATTGAATTAATGAACTAATAAGAATAATCAATCGATATATTCTTATTAATTACTAAAATAACTTTAAAACCATAATTTGATTGAGTTAAGAAACTAAATAGAAATATCTTATTTAGTGACTTAATCTTTGTTCTCAAATTGATTATTGATTAACCAACCAACATCAGTTTAGATTATAGATTGTTTAATTATATACAAATCGATTATACACTTAAATAATCCACCATCATAAGTGTTTGAGAAACAAAGAAAAGTAATTATCTTCAATCAAAATATTAAGAGCAAGAACTCAATGTTAACATAAAGAAAAATTAAGTTCCTTGAGTTGATTTTAATAGATTAAGCTTCCATGATAATTTTTAACAATGAAAGCTAATATTAAATTTACTATAACTTTGATTATAAAAGTAAATAACAAATAATAAAATTAACTTACTTGATATTGAGGAAGGGAAATGAAAACCATAACTTGAGGGATGGAATATAGAACAAAGAAATAAAGCAAGAGAAAGAACTAAAACTTAAGAAACTAAAGCAAAGATATAGAAATGTAATGAAAACTAAAGCATGTATTTCTTATGTATCTCTTGTGTATCTTCCTTACAACTTCAAGCATCTATTTATAGGTAAGATATCATGATACTATACTTTCATTTTCTAATTATTAATGCATTTTTTCAACATTGGTGGGCTTGAAATTATAATAATTCAAAAGAAGATAATGGTAGGTGTTGAAATTCATTCTCCTCTTTATATTCTCCACCTTGCGAGTCAAATATGACCATCTAGATGGCCGCATTTTGAAAAACCTTCAACATGAAAGTTGTAACATCCCAGATTTTCAAATAATTATAAATTTTAGATTAAGGTTATGGATTGATGGAATTAATGGCTAATTCAGGATTAATTGCCAATTAGGCAAATTATTGAGTGATAATAATTTTAATAATAATAATATATGCCTTTGGTGGTTAATGGGCCGGTTCTCTTCTTCTCCCTCTTCCTTGGTCCACGTGGAGTGTATTAAATGCTGGAGGAGGGGGTAATGATTAAAAAGGACTAGCATTAAATGCAGATGGGATTGCATTAATGAGGATGGAATGTTGATTGAAATGGGAGCAGATGCTGGCCGCATAGAGATAAGTCTTCAGCTTCACGTTCTCCCTCCTCATCCTCTCCATTTTGCTTGGTGCATGTTCTTATGAGAGAGAGAAATGCTCTCTCTTCTCTCTAGAATCCATGAGGCTTTCTGCCTCTTTGCCTCCTCCTTTATCTTCATCTTCCCCACTCACGCATAGTGTAGAACTGAGTGGAGTATGCTGGGAATCAACGTGTTGTTGTGAGGATCAGCATGGGGAAGTGCAACCGCGTGTGGCTGTGTGGTTCGAAGGCTGGGTTCTTCCTTTGCTTCCCTGGTGCTTCCTCTTCATCTTCCTCTTTTTCTCCTTCATATGATGGGCTTGGTTGGAAGCTGTAACAGCGTGTGGGTGCCTCGTTGTGGAAGTGGTCCACTAAGTGAGGCAGTGCTGTTGCGAAGAAGAAGGCCTGGATGTGTGCATGGAAAGCTTAGTTGCCTTCCACTGTTGGTGAAGACCCATGATTGGGAATCCTCCACTGGACTGTGTGTGGAGTGGTGTTGTGCCTTGGGGGCTTTGATTCTCGAGTGGAATTTGGGTGTTGATGGCTCTTCTCACTGTTGGAATGCCGAGCAGAGTGCTGCTGTGGCCGGACCGAGTGGCCCATGTGACTTCTGGAACGTCATTCCAGGTACGGGGAGCTTTGCATCTCAAATGCATGGCTTATGGACGGATTTCCGGGTGACATAATTGTATTGTGTTGTGTTTGATGTGTATTGTGTGCTGTTGTTGAGTTGAACCCGGACGTATGATTATTTATTGCTGCATGGTGCATGCTTATCTGTCCAAGAGATGTATGATGATATTTGTGATGATGTGAGTTAATGCATGAGATGCATGTTACTTGTATTATATATGCCGAGTGCATTGTATGGCTATTTATGAGTCCCCGTGTGCAATTGTGTATTCAAAAAGGTATGTGATGTTGTTATTGAACTTGTGTGTGATGAATGAATGTATGGGGACTGTGATGATGAATGCCGAGTGAAATATTGGCATGGGATGATTATTAGGGTTGATTCCCGAGTGGAATTCCATATACATTGGTGTGTGAGGCTTAGAAAATGCTAAGTCCGAGTGTATCCCATGAAATAGCCTGTGAGCCTTGTGGTAGATGATAATCCCGAGTGGATGGCATAATGATTGCCGAGTGGATGTGGTATAAGCCGAGTCATCTGATTGTTGTTGAATTACCGAGTGCACATGATGTTGAACGCAGATTTCCGAGTGGGCAATCGAATGAATATGAGTTGAATTTATATGCATACATGTTATTGAGTTATTGAATATGAACACCTTGCGGGGTGCCACAAGGGTATAATCCCGAGTAAAGAGGACGGGGTCCTAATGTTGATTGTGATGAAAGACCCGGGTTGGACTCGGGCAGTGCCTGGGGCACTAAGCGTGAAATGAGACGCTTGATGAAATGCCGAGTGCATTGGCGTGGGACACCGAGTGAATGAAACCGTATGCATCCGATTCGCCACTGGAATGTGTTGGACTTCTATTACCGATCGACAATCAGATGATAAAACATATGATGAATATGGTTAAGTCTTGGAGCTGGGATCAGGCACACTCCTCGAGCAGGGCTCGGAGTTGAGTGAAATCCGAGTGGATCAGTATAGTTGTTACTGAGTGAATTGAGCCTTATAGCCGAGTGAAATGGGTGAATCCCGATCGGAAGATGTTTGTGATTGCTCATATTGAATGGCAGTATATGTTGATTGATTGATGATATATGTATAATTATATTGTGGATTCTATGATTAATCCGAGCCAATATCTGTCATTTAATATGTAATGCTCACCCCTACACCATTTTTCAGTGTATGCAGGTCGGTTTGGATGATGTGATGGTCTTAAACCCGAATGTTGGGTGTTTATGATAATGGCTGTGTATATAATAGTATGTTCCGAGTACATTTAATCTATTAAAGCCTTGGCCGGCTCATAACAATGTTGTATCATGAATATGAAATATATATATGTACTGGAATCCGAGTGCATGTTAACATATATATACTTTGAGTGAATGGTATTATATGCATACCGACTGATTGTGTTGGTGAGGGAAAGTATAAAGATAATAAGTATCTGAGTGTATGGTTATACATATATAGGTCGGTAGTCGGACTGGGAATAGAGAATGTATATATATTAAATGATTTATGTTGATTTGATGCTTCTTACTGATAGATGTCCAATTTACCTATATTTTGCATGATTAATGAAGCATAAATTGGATATAATGTACAATGTTTGTCAATTTTGTAAGCTAAATAGAAAATAAATAGTGATATGAACATTGTACAGGTTGATTGGCTAATTTTGTTGCAATCTCAGGAAAATTCAAAGAAGAAAGAAGAAAAGAAATGAAATGAAGAAAATCCACTAAGTGTTGAGCAAACAGAGTGATATTCGCTCAAGCGGAGGGTATATCGCTTGAGCGAATCATGGTCGCTGAGGAAAAATTGAAGAGCTCGCTTGGGCGAGCCATGAATTTAATAAATAACAGTATCAGGTCAAGACTCGCTTGAGTAAGGAGTGATGCGCCCAGGCGAAATCAAGCCAGTATTGAAAAATGAAGTATTCGCCCGAGCAAACACTGAGGCCGCTTGAGCGAGATTGGTACAGAATGGAATAGCAGTAGCCTCGCTCAAGCGTTTTGAATAGAAAAGCCAGCGAACTTCTTCCAGAATGCAGCAATGTAGAGGTCGCTTGAGCGACATTATTTCGCTCAAGCGAAATTTGTCCAGAACCAAATTTTAAAGGGCTCGCTGAAGTGGATGAAGAAACAGCTCAAGCGAAATGGAATGAAGTGTCAGATATGAAGACTCGCTTAAGCGAATCTGAACCGCTTGAGCGAATCAAGCCCATAATGAAGCAGGACGTGGATTTCCTTCGTGCTGAAGAATGCTCCTCGCCTGAGCGAAATATAAACTCGCTTGAGCGAGTATTCTTTTATATAAGCTTACTGCATGGCGGCTGGGGGAGTAGAGCTGGATAGTTAGAAACACTTTGTACTCTGTCTTTTCTTCATCTTTTCTAAGTTGTAATGACCACCATGAGTGGCTAAACCTCTCCTTGGGATTGGATGTAGCCTTTCTTACTTGAAGATCATAAATGATATATTCATGAATCGGGTAAATTTGTTCTATGATTCTTGGTATTTCGTTTTGTGTTCACTGCCTGAATCTACTTGATCACTAGTTTCTTGAATTAAGTTTACGTTTGTTGTTGGAAAATAACTTTTGAAAACAGATCTAAATGAAATGCTCATTGTGAGTAAATAACCAGGGATGGTATTTAACGCATTGAACGTCTAAACAATTGGTCGTAATGCTGGAATGGATTTGAAACGATCAAGGGATTGACGTTATCAAATCTGTTTTTATGAATTTCGTAGTCAAGGAATTGATACGAATGACATTGATTATGACGTAAAGTATTATAGTTCAAACCCTGTTTTCATGAATATACGTTGTGCATTGGAAGGTAAGATCGGTGAATCCTAATCCCAGTTGTTACAATTTGATAAACTCCTTTTATTTCATTGCATATTCGTTCACATATTGCAGTTTATATTTTGAACTCAAACCATGAAAACAATCGTTTTAATCCGCCGTAATATTTTAAGTTTCAATTGCTGATGATCCTTAGTGGGAACGATATCCTTTATAACTACAACTACCGTGTTTAAAACTTGGCACGTCTCTTTGAGTGTATTATACAAACTTGATTCTTTTAAAATACACCAGCAAGTTTTTGGCGCCGTCCGCCGGGGATCGAAGTAATTGAATTAAGTTATTACGGTGTGTGAATACTATACGTATTGCATTTTTGTGTTGTTTTGTATCATTTTCTTGGTTAACCTCTCTTTTGCTAGCTTTGCTTATGATATTAAGAAGTCAGGGATTCAAAGAACAGGCTGAAATAGATCCTGAAATTGAGAAGACTTTGAAGAAAATCAAAGCCAAAGCAAAAGCACAACAAGAGGAGGACCAATCTTCTTCTTCTTCTTCTCCAATCTCAACACCAACAACCATTCCAAAACTTGAAAATATGGAAGGACGTCAACCACCAAGGCGTACCTTGGGAGACTATGCAAACCAACAAGGACCCAGATATTTTTCAAGCATAGCAATCCCACAAACCAGAGCTTTGGAAATGAAACCAGCATTTCTTAGCTTCATTAGTGCTCACCAATTTACTGGGATGTCACATGAAGACCCATATACTCACTTAGCTACATTTTATGAATTGGTAGGTACTATGGGCTTTGAGCAAGGAGATCTTGAATCAGCATATCTCCGCTTGTTCCCATTTTCTCTAGCTGGGAAGGCCAAAGAATGGTTGCAATTGCATCCAAACCAAAGCTTGAATAATTGGTCTAGTGTGGAGGAGAAATTCCTGTTTCGTTTCTTTCCACCGTCAAGATTCATAAAAGCAAAGTCTGACATTTTAACTTTCCGTCAAGGAATGGAAGAACCTTTTTGTGAAGCATGGGACAGATTCAAGTCCTTATTGCGCAAATGTCCAAATCATGGATTTGAAGATATAGCACAGCTGAACATTTTCTACAATGGGCTAAGGCCTGACACAAAGATGATTTTAGATGCTGCTGCTGGTGGAACAATGATGACAGTAGATGCTGACCAAGCTACTAGAATCATAGAAGCTTTGTCATCCACAGACTATCAAGCACAGCATGATAGGCAGCAAGTACAAAAGAAAGGAATTCTTAACCTGAATACTTCTGATGCTATTTTAGCTCAAAACAAAATTTTGACCCAACAAATCGAAGCCTTAACTCAACAGATGGCCAAACTTCCTCAACAATTGCACTCAGTTCAATCTGCACAACCTCAGCAACAAATGAATGCAAGATGTGATTTTTGTGGAGGTGACCATCCAAATGGACATTGTGGGTCGCAGGAAGAAGCTGTCCATTACATGAACAATCAAGGTAGACAAAATAATTTTAATTCCAATTTTACTAATCAACCATTTCAGCAATGGAGGAACAATGCAAATCAAGGCCAAGGTTGGAGGCAAGAGGCTAGTACATACAATAGACCACAGGCCCACCAACAAGGACCGTCTCTGATGGAAAAGACAACTAGATTGGAAGATACATTGGAAAAGTTCATGCAAGCTTCTCTAACAAATTAGAAGAACAAAGAAGCTTCCATTAGGAATCTAGAGACTCAGGTTGGACAGCTTGCCCGTCAAATAGCAGAACAAAAAAGACCTCAATATGGAGCCAACACTGAAGCGAATCCTAAGGAGCAATGTCAGGCAGTGATGACCAGAAGTGGAAAAACTACAGGTGTAGAGTTAGGTGAAAAAGAAAAGGAAGAAGAAAGATTTTTGAAAGAAAAAGAAAAAGAAAAATAGAGAAAAAGATGAGAATAAAAAGAGTGAGACTGTAAATAAAGAAAAAGAAAAGGAGAAAGATAAAAAGAGTGATGTAGAGAAAAGAAAGATGAAGGTGGATGAAGGTATACCACAGCTGAAAAACATGCCTTATCCCAAAAATCCTTCAAAGCGGGATAAAGAGAGGCAGTTTGCTAGGTTCATGGACATATTCAAGAGATTACAGATCAATGTGCCATTTATGGAAGCCATGGAGCAGATGCCTACTTATGCAAAATTTATGAAGGATTTACTGACAAAGAAAAGAAGATTCTCTGAGGAGACAGTAGAATTAGAGGCCGGGTGTAGTGCTATAATTCAAAAAGCATTACCGCAGAAGACCAAAGATCCGGGAAGCTTTACAATTCCTGTCACCATTGGTAGCCTGCCAGTAGGAAAAGCATTACTCGACCTAAGAGCAAGCATTAATCTGATGCCATTATCTATACTGAAGAGAATTGGTGATCTGGAAATTCGACCAACTAGAATGACTCTCCAATTAGCTGATAGATCAATGAAGTTCCCTTATGGAGTTGCAGAAGATGTTCTAGTGCAAGTAGACAAATTCGTGTTTCCAGTAGATTTTGTGATCATGGATATGGAAGAAGATTCAGAAGTACCTTTGATCTTGGGACGACCATTTATGAAGACTGCAAAAGTTATCATAGATGTTGATGATGGGAAATTAAAAGTAAGAGTCCAAGACGAGGAAGTCAATTTTGATGTTTTTGAAGCCATGAAATATCCTGCAGACAAGCAGAGTTGTTTCAAAATTGATGCGGAAGAGGAGACAATTTCAAAACAGCTTCATAAGATGAACAATTCAAGCCCTCTTGAAAAGGCTCTAGTGAATGCTGTTGAGAGTTTTAATAATATGGAGATGAATGAAGTGCAAGAGGTTTTGCAAAGTCTTGAAGCCGGTAAGGTGATGACAAGCGAGGAAAGCAAAGTGGAAAAACTGGATGAAAAACAAAGTCCTGAGGTTCATAAGTTAGAATTGAAAGAATTACCTCCAAATCTGAAATATGTCTTTTTAGATGACCAAGGTAATAAACCAGTAATAATCAGCAGCACTTTGTTGAAAGAAGAAGAAGAAAAGCTGATTGAAATTCTGAAAAAGAATGAGCAAGCTATTGGTTGGAAATTAAGTGATTTGAAAGGCATCAGTCCATCGTATTGTATGCATCATATTTTTATGGAGCAGGAATACAGACCAGTGGCTCAACCTCAAAGACGATTAAATCCAATCATGAAAGAGGTCGTGAAGAAAGAGGTGCTGAAGTTGCTTGAAGCCGGAATGATCTACCCTATTTCAGATAGTACATGGGTGAGCCCAGTTCAAGTGGTACCAAAGAAGGGTGGCATGACGGTGTGAGGAATAAAAATAATGAGTTAATTCCAACCAGAACAGTAACGGGATGGAGAATGTGCATAGACTACCAAAAGCTCAACCAAGCAACAAGGAAAGATCATTTTCCATTGCCATTCATGGACCAAATGCTGGAAAGGTTGGCGGGACAAGCTTATTATTGTTTTCTGGATGGATACTCAGGCTATAATCAAATAGCAGTGGCTCCAGAAGACCAGGAGAAAACCGCATTTACTTGCCCTTTTGGTGTTTTTACATATCGAAAGATGCCTTTTGGACTATGTAATGCTCCAACCACTTTTCAACGGTGCATGCTGGCAATTTTTTCAGACCTTGTGGAAAAATGCATAGAAGTCTTCATGGATGACTTCTCCGTCTTTGGTAAATCATTTCATTCTTGTTTAGAAAACCTTGATACCGTGTTGAAAAGGTGTGTGGAAACCAATTTAATGCTCAATTAGGAAAAATGTCACTTTATGGTAACTAAAGGCATAGTGTTGGGTCACACCATTTCAAACAAAGGCATTGAGGTGGACAGGGCAAAAGTTGAAGTTATTGAAAAATTACCCCCACCAATAAATGTCAAAGGTGTCAGGAGTTTTCTAGGTCATGCAGGATTCTACCGAAGGTTTATAAAAGATTTTTCGAAAATTGCTATACCTTTGAGTAATCTGCTGCAAAAAGAGAATTCTTTTCAATTTGATAAATCATGTCTGCTTGCTTTTCAAATGTTGAAGGAAAAACTAACTACTGCACCTGTCATAGTTGCACCCGATTGGAATCTTGATTTTGAAATCATGTGTGATGCAAGTGATTATGCAATAGGTGCAGTGTTAGGACAAAGAAAATCCAGAATTTTTCATCCAATACATTACGCTAGTAAAGTTTTGAATGAAGCTCAAATTAATTATGCCACAACTGAAAAAGAATTACTAGCTATTGTGTATGGGCTTGAAAAATTCAGATCGTACTTAATTGGTGCACGAGTTATAGTTTTTACAGATCATGCAGCAATCAAGTACTTGATGAATAAATCTGATTCCAAGCCAAGATTAATTAGGTGGATTTTGCTGCTACAAGAGATTGACTTAACCATTCTTGACAAAAAGGACAGTGAAAATCACATTGCAGATCATTTGTCCAGACTAATTAATGATGAAGTTACAAAGATACAGCCTGAAGTTCCTGAAGAATTCCCAGATGAAAGGCTGTTGTTGATTCAAGAAAGACCATGGTTTGCTGACATGGCTAATTTCAAGGCTGCCGGAGTGATTCCTGAAGATTTTACATGGCAGCAGAAGAAGAAACTTCTGAAGGATGCACAACAATTTATTTGGGATGATGCTTACTTATTCAAGCTTGGATCAGATAATATTTTGAGAAGATGTGTATCTGAACAAGAAGCCAGGAGTATTCTATGGCACTGCCATAGTTCAGCATATGGAGGACATTTCAATGGAGAAAGAACCGCTGCCAAGATCCTACAATCAGGTTTTTTCTGGCCCTCTATATTTAAATATGCTAATTTTTTTGTGCAGAACTGTGATACATGTCAGAAAAGTGGAAGTATTTCAAGGAGGAATGAAATGCCACTAACAGCCATCTTAGAAGTAGAGGTTTTTGATTGTTGGGGCATAGATTTTGTTGGACCATTACCATCCTCACTTTCCAATGAATACATCCTGGTAGCTGTTGATTATGTTTCGAAATGGGTCGAAGCAATGGCTTGTGCAAAGGCAGATGCCAAAACTGTAATCAAATTTTTGAAGAAAAATATTTTTAGCAGATTTGGCACTCCCCGAGTTCTGATAAGTGATGGAGGATCTCACTTTTGCAACACACAACTTCAAAAGTGTTTAGAACATTATGGTGTCAAGCATAAGGTGACTTCTCCTTACCATCCACAAGCCAATGGGCAAATGGAAGTGTCTAACAGGGAAATCAAAAGAATTTTGGAAAAGACAGTTTCCCAAAGCAGAAAAGATTGGTCTCTAAAGTTGAATGACGCTTTGTGGGCATAGAGAACAGCTTTTAAAGCTCCAACAGGGTTCTCACCCTACCAATTAGTCTACGGAAAGAGCTGTCATTTACCTGTGGAACTAGAACATAAGGCCTATTGGGCAATGAAGTTGCTCAATTTTGACCCTGAAGCATCAACAAAGGAAAGAAAGATTCAGTTGGAAAAACTGGGAGAATGGAGGCGAGAGGCTTATGAATCATCAAGAATTTATAAAGACAGAATGAAAGCCTACCATGATAAAAAGATTTTAGCAAAAAGCTTCTACCCAGGACAATCAGTTCTTTTATTCAATTCAAAGCTCAAACTTTTTCCAGGAAAGTTGAAATCAAAATGGTCTGGACCTTTCCTTGTTAAAGAAGTCAAATCATATGGTACTGTTCAGTTGCAAGATCCTAATTCTGACAGAACCTGGACAGTTAATGGACAAAGACTCAAACCATATATGGGTGGCGGAGTGGAAAAGCTAGATATGCTGATCCACTTTATTGAAGAATGAAAATCAATCAGGCGTCGAGCTAACGACGTTAAACAAGCGCTACCTGGGTGGCAACCCAGTGTGTTTAATTTGTTATTGTTTTGTTTAGTTGTGCAATTGTGTGAATGCTTTTTGTATGATATGCTTTATAAGTGAGTGAGAAGACTAAAAGGAACCAAAGGATCGAATGATGAGATAAGTTTTTGAAGAAAATACAAGTGGAGGATATAAACTTTCAAGTATGAGGATATTCGCTCAAGCGCACACCATTTCGCTTAAGCGAATAAGCCAAATACCAACATTCGCTCAAAGTCGCTTAAACGAAAAACTTATATTTTGATACTGGACAGAAGTCGCTTAAGCAACCCACTTTTAGCTTGAGCGAATGTCTTCTTCGCTTGAAAAATATTACCTTTCGCTCAGGCCAAGACAAAGGAATAGCCACTGGACAAACTTCGCTTAAGCGAATTAAAGACCGCTCAAGCGAATTTTGCAGAACATTCATTAATTTGAAAAAAAAAATCCCATTTTCTGCAATTCTCGCTCAGGCGCATTAAGTCACGCTCAAGCGAGTTATCTTTTATTAAACACTGGAACAAAATCGCCCAAGCGAATCCCTATCGCTGAAGCGAATTTTGCCCAGAAAGAAAACATTGCACACTCGCTTAAGCGCCATTCATTTCGCCCTAGCCAATTTTACCCAGTGTCTTAAACATAGTGATTCGCCTAAGCGAAAGTTATTTAAGTCAAGCGAGGGGATTTTTAGGAGCATCAGGTACCTTTTAACTCAGATTTCGCTACAGCGAACCATAATCGCTTGAGCGAAATTAGAGAGTGGAACTTAATATTCGTTGTAGCTGTTTAATCTCGCGTGAGCGAATTTAAGCGGTTATGGTTTCTTTTTAAAAGGGCACAATCTGTTCACTTCTTTAGCTACACTCTTTAAAAAAAAACCTCTCAACTTCCGAACCCCTCTCACTCCCATCTTTGATTCTGAAAGGTTTCTTGAGGTTTCTTCCTCATTGTTCTCATCAAGTTCTCATCTTTCTCTTCTTTCCCATATTCCTCAAGTAAGTTTTCTCACTTCTCATGCATCTGTTCATCTTTCTCTTCTTTACGTTTTTATTTCTTTGTTTAAAGCTTCAATGTGGGTTACGATTTCAGTTTTATGTTAGTTAGGGTTTGATTTTCACCTCTGCAATGTTGTTTTGCATAATGGAATCCAAATGTAAATCATGCCCTAGAATAAAGTAGTGAAACCATTTGCCTTAAGCATGCTCTATTTTTTTTTTTTGGTGTGGCTGCTGAAACACAATGCATGCAATTATATAATGTTCCCGATTAGGTTCTGTGTTGGCAGGAACAAATAACCATGTTCCGTTTTTGATTAATGACATCAATAGAACAACGTTTTTTTTGTAACTGTCGAAACCTTCCATCATGCTCTGTTTTTCAGTGAAATATTGTGAACTAGATGGTGTGAGCAATTGTACTTTTCTGCCTTATGAACTCTATTAGCACTTTCTGTTTTTCAGGATGGCTAGAACTAAAGTAACGAGTGCTGATGCCCCAAGGCAGAGTGAGAGAGAAAAAGGAAAAAAGAAGAGAGGTGAAGGAAGCTCTTCACAACAACAACCGAAATTCAGGAGTAAGGAGCATAAACAACGCCATGAGAACATAGACCACTGGACTTTTATTCCTGAAAGGAAGGTTGATTTACGTGAAGGAGAGTGTGATGACTTCTTGGAATTATTGAGAAGAAGAAAATGGTTAAGAGTTGCAAATCCCAGACACAAATTCGACCCAGAGATTGTCAAAGAATTCTATGCTAACGCATGGAACAAAGAGGGCACTTTAGAACGAAAAACTTGGGTTCAGGGAACCTGGATTTCGTATGATAGAGACACTATCAACGAACATTTAGGTGATATGCTTCGGTTACCTGACGGAGATTTGTGCACCTATGGCACCTTGAAGAAAAACCAACATATCTACCCCACACAGGAGCTTGAAGATAAACTCTGTTTACCAGGGCATCATATGTACAGAGGGGCTAGCCAGCATCCTTCCAGACTTCTGAGGAAGGATATGACAATGCTGACTAGGGTGTAGACAGCATTTCTCTTAGCAAATGTTATCCCAAATGCCCATGTATCTGATTTACCCCTTCCAAAATGTGAGCTTCTCTTCTGCATCCTCTCTCGAAATATGTCTGTCGACCTTGCTCAGATAATTTCAGATGAAATCTTTAGGTTTGCACAGCAAAATCCGAAGACCACATTAGCTGATACAAAACCTAAAGGCAGCCTTGGTTTCCCTGCATTCATCACCGGACTTTGTGCAGTCCATGGGATCGATGTTAACCCCATCACGCCGATTAGACCATCCATTGATCGGAAATTCATAGATTTGAATTGCAGGATACCTACACCCGCACCATAGGTACAAACGTCTCCACCACCACCACCACCACCTGTGGTATCATCACCTCTAGTTCAGCCACCTCTTCAACCACCGCCACCACCTACTTGTGATCCTACCCTCCTTGCTCATCTTCTTCACATTGAGCGACAGCAGGCCGCTATTCACAGAGGCATGCTGTACCACTACCGAGCCAGCTATTGGAGCCATCCTTCAGGCCCTTTTATGCACCCCGACCAGTTCGTGGAGCGTGTTGCTTGGCCTGGGGACAGTCCCATTCTGCCGGAGGAGGAGAGGCCAGCAGCTGACGCTGCTGAGCCAGAGGCACCACCATCACCACCAGCCACATCAGCAGGACCAGCAGTTGTACCTGTCACAGCACCAACTAATACACAGACTCAGCAGCAGCAGGAGGCTGAGGACAGGGAGTTTGAAGAGCAACTGGATCGAGTGGTCACTGATATTGTGATGTCGCATGACTGAGCATGCTACTGTGGTTCCTTTTTATTTTGTCAAGTTTACTTAAGCTTATGCTACTTTAAATTATGTTCCTTTTATTATGTTACTTTAAATTCAATACTTATTGTTCAGTACTTTCCTTTTATGTCAATTTCACATGATTTATAGTTAGATTTTCCTGTTACGCCTAAATGAATTTTGTTACATACGTTAGTTATAATGTTTAGGCACGGAAATTTTGTTTAAATGATATGGAAAAGTGAAGAAAGATGTGAATTAATCTTAGGCTTGCATAAAAGGAAGGATGACTAGTTTTGGAAACTCTGATAATTCTTATGAATGTTGAATGAATCTTTCTAATTCTTGAGTTAGGAATTAGTTCACAATGCTTGAACCCTTTTCTGTGAGAATAAAGAAATCAAGACAATTAACCCAGTGAAATAGTGCAACCTTAAACACGGAGAGTTCATTGATCTTTGTGTAATCTTTCATTGCATGAATTTCTGGCGAGGATTATTGCTTAGTCAAGCATGGATAGGATAGAGGCAAACTTTGTGTAGAATAGGTTTAAACAAGAGCCAAAAAGCCAACCTTCAAGTAATCAATCCAAATTTTGTGTTTAACCCCAACTGAGCCAAGAAAGTTTCTTTTCTTAACCTTAGATCATGCTTGTATAACAAAATAATCCAACCTTAATGCATGCTAAGGACAAGAACAATCTTTCAAGAAGGGTATGTGAAGAGTTTGGCTGTGACTATCAAAAGAAAAGAGAAAATTTTTTGGAAAATAACGTAAGATCCTCCTACCAATGTCAAAGAATAAACAAAATGAAGGAGGAATATAAAGAAAAAGTTGAATGGCTTAAATGAAGCAAAAATGACATAACAAAAAGCCAAGGCCAAGAAATCTAAGTGTCCTTAGTATGTCTTTGCCTCCAAAGAAAAACCAATGAATTTCTTGTAAGCCTGGCCAAGTTACAACCTATTAAAGACCTCTTGATCCATGTTTGTTTGAGTAGTTATCTTATGCAGTGAAATGAAATGCAATGATTGAATAACACTTGACCAATGATAAAAAGAGCAAACACTCACCTGGAAGGTATAAACAGAGAGGATTTCTTGTTTTTACAGCAGAGTGGTTACTTGCAATTGTGTATTATAGTTTCAAACTTAGAATTTGGTTAGATAAAGTGAAGCATGATTAAGGATTTATCATTTGTGAATAGTGAAAAGTTGTCCTTCATTTTATTTGCAGCTGTGATTAATTAAGATCTTTGTTTCACTTAAACTTTCTCTTGACCATTTGCTGGAGGACAAGCAAAGTTCTAGGTTAGGGAGAGTTGATAGATGTCCAATTTACCTATATTTTGCATGATTAATGAAGCATAAATTGGATATAATGTACAATGTTTGTCAATTTTGTAAGCTAAATAGAAAATAAATAGTGATATGAACATTGTACAGGTTGATTGGCTAATTTTGTTGAAATCTCAAGAAAATTCAAAGAAGAAAGAAGAAAAGAAAAGAAATGAAGAAAATCCACTAGGTGTTGAGCAAACAGAGTGATATTCGCTCAAGCGGAGGGTATATCGCTTGAGCGAATCATGGTCGCTGAGGAAAAATTGAAGAGCTCGCTTGGGCGAGCCATGAATTTAACAAATAACAGTATCAGGTCAAGACTCGCTTGAGCGAGGAGTGATGCGCCCAGGCGAAATTAAGCCACTATTGAAAAATAAAGTATTCGCCCGAGCAAACACTGAGGCCGCTTGAGCGAGATTGGTACAGAATGGAATAGCAGTAGCCTCGCTCAAGCGTTTTGAATAGAAAAGCCAGCGAACTTCTTCCAGAATGCAGCAATGTAGAGGTCGCTTGAGCGACATTATTTCGCTCAAGCGAAATTTGTCCAGAACCAAATTTTAAAGGGCTCGCTGAAGTGGATGAAGAAACAACTCAAGCGAAATGGAATAAAGTATCAGATATGAAGACTCGCTTAAGCGAATCTGAACCGCTTGAGCGAATCAAGCCCATAATGAAGCAGGACGTGGATTTCCTTCGTGCTGAAGAATGCTCCTCGCCTGAGCGAAATATAAACTCGCTTGAGCGAGTATTCTTTTATATAAGCTTACTGCATGGCGGCTGGGGGAGTAGAGCTGGATAGTTAGAAACACTTTGTACTCTGTCTTTTCTTCATCTTTTCTAAGTTGTAATGACCACCATGAGTGGCTAAACCTCTCCTTGGGATTGGATGTAGCCTTTCTTACTTGAAGATCATAAATGATATATTCATGAATCGGGTAAATTTGTTCTATGATTCTTGGTATTTCGTTTTGTGTTCACTGCCTGAATCTACTTGATCACTAGTTTCTTGAATTAAGTTTACGTTTGTTGTTGGAAAATAACTTTCGAAAATAGATCTAAATGAAATGCTCATTGTGAGTAAATAACCAGGGATGGTATTTAACGCATTGAACGTCTAAACAATCGGTCGTAATGCTGGAATGGATTTGAAACGATCAAGGGATTGACGTTATCAAATCTGTTTTTATGAATTTCGTAGTCAAGGAATTGATACGAATGACATTGATTGTGACGTAAAGTATTATAGTTCAAACCCTGTTTTCATGAATATACGTTGTGCATCGGAAGGTAAGATCGGTGAATCCTAATCCCAGTTGTTACAATTTGATAAACTCCTTTTATTTCATTGCATATTTGTTCACATATTGCAGTTTATATTTTGAACTCAAACCATGAAAACAATCGTTTTAATCCGCCGTAATATTTTAAGTTTCAATTGCTGATGATCCTTAGTGGGAACGATATCCTTTATAACTACAACTACCGTGTTTAAAACTTGGCACGTCTCTTTGAGTGTATTATACAAACTTGATTCTTTTAAAATACACCAGCACTTACCGACTAAGAAATAATGTTGTATGAATACCTCTAAGTTAATGAATCCTGAGTGAAATATTTGTGGCTTAGTTGCTTTTCTGAGTGAGCCTCTTTCTGTGTGTTGATAGCTCTTGTGGATTCTGAGTAGAGAATATGGGTAAACCCCGAGTGGGGAATGATTCGAGTAATCCGAGTGGAAACCCGAGTGATCCTCTTCCGAGAGGAGAGTTGTTATAATGACTCAGATTGATTATATTCTAAGTGTATGAATTATGAATGTATCCTGAGTGAATATGGGAACCTATTCCGAGTGAATAGGGTAATATGTATTCTGAGTGTGTAAGTGTGGAATGAGTCCGAGTGAATTACTTGGGTAATTCCTCTGAGTGTTGAGGAGTTTGGATCATTCCGAGTGGAATTGATTTTGTATGCTATTTCTGAGTGATTAATGGTTAAGGGATTATCCGAGTGAGAATAGGCATGAATGCCGAGTGTGTGGCCGAATGAGTATTGGTCAGTATGATACTAGATACCGAGTGGAATACCACTCTGATGATGAGTTGGTTTATGAATGATTAGACCGAGTGATTTATGGTCGAGAGGAAGCCTATGTATTCTCTGAGTGATGGAGTTCAAATATGCCGAGTGCTAAATGGTTGATGTTTACCGTGTGACTCGAGGTTGAATTATACCGAGTGGTGGATTAGCCGAGTGTAGCTTCTCGCTTCAGCGAGTGAGTTCTCGCTCCAGCGAGTATGTTGCTGGGAAGGCTTTTGTATGGCTTCGCCCAAGCGAAGGTGTGCTCACCGAGCGAGTTATGCTGCTTCGCTCAAGCGGACCTGTGTCTCGCTTGAGCGAGTGTGCGTTGCTTTATGGCCTTCGCTTGAGCGCTGATGGTCTTCTGCTGGGCTTGTGCTCGGTTTTATTCCTTGCCTTCCTTTCCAATTTATATTCCTTCTCCTTGGTTGGCAGTTTGCTTTTCTGCTCTGGGCTGCTTGTTTTCCCCTTCTTGGTCATTGGACCTAGCTCTCATATCTTCATATATGGGAGTGGCTTTTAATTATTGATCCAGGTATTTTCTAATTAATTGGCCCGGTCCTTCATAAATGTTTTTGCGAAAAATTTTCCCCTAAAAAATTAGGATGTTACAAAAGTTGTAGATCTCTGTCTTATTGAGAATTTGGCATAATAATATGGTCATTTGGACATCTACAGCTCCAGATATGTGTATTTTGGTGAACTATGTCAATGCTGGTGGGACCCATGAGGGTTGATTGATTCAAGCTCCATTTCTTCATTTTTTTCAAATGCAAAATAACCAAATCTGATCATCATGATGTAAGCCTCTATCTTATCTTTCCATGGGCTCCAAGATTAGCCCATGTGGATCACAAAAGCCCAAGTTATGGCCAAAACAAGGCAAGATACTCAAGATACATACAAAAAACAAAAATTGAACCATATATACATAATATTTTAATTTAACTAAACAACATAAAACTTAATTAAAATACTATTATTAAACATAGTAATTATATAATAAACCCCAAGTGTAAAACTATAAGAAGTGTAATACTATTATTAAACAAAGAAGGAAAAATAAATCATAACCAAATATTGGTGTCAAGATCCGGTTCCTTATGCTTCTTGCTCTGTACTTCTTTTTCTCAAGGGCGCTTAGTAACAAAGATACCTATAACAAATTGGTTAGTTCAATTGCATATGAAATGTTTAGTATCACTGAACAATTTGATTGTGTCATATAACCCAGTTTCATGGGACTTGTGTTAGAACCCAAAAGAAAAATATCATCAACACAACCATGAGTAGCATCAAGAGCAATAACATACATCTTAATTCATTAATATGCCTATAGAAAGACTCTGCTATATCATCCATTAAGAGAAAATAAAAAACCTAATGATTGACTAGTGGTGAGGTGTGGCTCCAATCTGAAAGAAAAGGATGAAGGCAAAGTGTAGCGGCTGGAGAATGATGAAGATGATAGTTTATTGTTGCAGAATGGTTGATGTCAAATGCAAATGATTCTGGTGAAGGTAAAGGCAAAGGCGCGGCACTAAAGTAAAGATAGTGGCTATGTGTGTGTGTGTGTTTTTTTTGTTTTTTTTTTAAAAATTGATAAAGAAGGTGAAACGATTGTGGTTATCCGAGTAAGATTTGTTGTGAGGATGCGTCTCAAGAGTTTGGACTCTTTACTCGATCCATCCCAACAAAAGTACTCATGACAAAAAAATTATTTTTATTTAAAACAAAAAAATAAACAAAAGTGATACTAAAACTATATAGTAAAGGATACATCTCAAGACTTTGGTTCTCAAAGATGCATCTTTATGATTTTAGATGCAACTTTCCCAAATTAATCTTTACTCTGTCTATCCCTAACAAAAAAAAAATAGAATATATATATAACTCAGACCCCCCCACACTTATTCAAGACATTGTCCTCAGCGTCTTATATGATTTCCACAGTCTTTTTTTTTTCTTTTTTTCTTTTTTTTATTTTAATATATATAAAGGTGAGAAAGAAGTTATAACCGAAGGGTGGTGTCTGGTTCTGGATTCTTTCGCTTATGTGTGTGATCCTTATCTTGCTTCAAAAAAGGTTGAGGTTGGGGTAAAAATCTCTATAAAATATTAATTAATTCATCTGCATTTGATGAAGCATGAATGAATGATCGATCATCTTGAGTTATAAGGCCCTGTTCCATAACGTTATCTAAAAACATTAACAAATTATCATAAAAACCATCTTTATGATTTTATGAAGGTTCATGCTACACCATGATGCAATGTAAAATATTTCCTTAATAAAGGCTTCAGCACCTATAACCATACGAGCCATTCGTTGATGGATGCTTGTAACTTTTACCTCAGTTCCTACAGCAATAGCTGGTGTAATACCAACATGTTATAGAATGATACTAGAGACGTTGCTTCCTTCAACTAGTGCAGATAGTGCCATGGAGCCTCTCAAACCCTGTACTCCTCCTCTATACAAGACCTTTATTTCTTTCGCAGCCAATAGTTTTCCCAACTTAGTAGCTGCTATTAGGTACTCCTTACAATTACCATTGTTGGATCCACCAAACACACAAATGGATTTGATTTTTTTCAATTTTTTTTGTGTTTTCCATATAGAGTTATACGCCCTTATATAGATGAAAACTGAGATGAAATAATTGATGAAAGATAAAAAGTTTACATAATTATTATTATATAACAAGAAATGATGGTAATGAAGAAATTTGAAAAGACATGATTGAAGAAAATAAAAATAGGTAATTTTAAAAGTCAAAGTGAATTCAGAAAAGTAAAACATTGAAAACAACAGTAAATATGTACAGTAGTTGTGATTGTGGCTCACATCTTCCTCTAGTTTTACGTCCAGTAACGGCTTAAACGCCTTCTATGAGTCGAGGTTTTTGCTACCCATCCAGTTTTCTTATAAACTGGCAAACAGGGTCATTTAATGCCAGATTCCCAAGGCTATAGTTTTCTTATTGTTGAATGAATAGATCATATAATTTCAGAAGGACTCCTTGAACAATTCCACATGGATGTGTCTCAAGAGTTTGGATTAAGTTATCCAAGTTCTCTTTACTCAATCCATCCTTTATAAATTTAATTTTGTCCTCCCGATTTATAGATACCATTCCAGGGTTTCAACAACGTGTATCATAATTCCATCTTGCACACTTATGGCAAACTCCCATCCTCTTAGCTCTTCGTTTTTTAGAATAAGAACTACGTCTCATACCTGGCAAATGTTTTATATAAGATTTATGTAATTCACCAGAAAGACATACCTTTGCTTCAATAAGCCAACGAACATCCTCTGGAATGCCAAAATATGTGAGTAGTTTTAACCTTTGAACTCGTGCTTTGTAAATTTTTACAACCACATTACATGGAAGTGTAGGGAATCTTTCCTTAAGTTTTGCAAGGGTTTGTTCCATTGTCAAATTACTTTAAAGTTGTAGCTGTTTAGAAAAGAGAGAATAGAAAACAAGGTTATAGAGAATAGTAGAGATGAAGAAGGTGAAAAGGTGATAGGTTGCCTTCTATCAAGCATTTGTTTAATGTCACGAGCCTGACGATGACCTTTTAACTACTGCAAGAAAATGATAATAATGCCAAAGCAATAATAGTAATAATGATTGAGACAAGTGTTAGCACCGAAAAAATGATGACGTAACTAATTGATATCTATTTTTTTATTTTTTATTTTTTATTTTTTTAAAATTTTATTATTAGGAAAAATTAGTCAAAATATTTGGCATCACACAAATACACCTCTGTATCTATGTGCTCTTGGAACCCTTGAAAGAAAGGTTTAAGTCGGTGCCCATTTACCTTGAAAACCTTGTTTGTCGCTTTATCTGAAATTTCAATCACACCATAAGGAATATTAGTTATTTCAAATGGGCCTGCCCATTTAGAGCGAAGCTTACCAGATATGAGCTTTAGATGTGAATTGTACGATAAAACTTTTTATCCAATGAAAAAGTTTTTTTCTCAAGACCTGTTTGTCATGAAAGGATTTGGCATTTTCTTTATAGGTTTTAGAACTTTCATAAGCTTCCAAACGAATTTCTTCTAGTTCCTGTAGTTGGAGTTTCCTTTCTTTACCGGCCTCATTTAAGTCCATGTTACATTGTTTTACTGCCTAATAAGCTTTGTGCTCAATTTCTACAGGTAAGTGACATGATTTTCCAAAAACAATCCTATAGGGTGACATTCCAATAGGTGTTTTATAAGCTGTTCTATAAACCCAAAGAGCATCTTCTAACCTTTTGCTCCAATCTTTCCTATTTGGTTGTACTATTTTTTAAAGGATCATTTTTAATTCCTGATTAGACATTTCAGCTTGCCCATTTGTTTGGGGGTGATAAGGTGTTGAAACCTTATGCATAACTCCATATTTTTTAAGAAGGGACTCCATTTTACGGTTGCAAAAATGTGATCCTTGATCACTAATAATGGCTTTAGGAACACCAAACCTGCAAAATATGTGTGATTTAACGAAATCTGCAACAACTTTAGAATCATCAGTTTGAGAAGCTTTAGCTTCAACCTATTTTGACACATAATCGACCACAAGTAGTATATAAACAAAACCAAAAGATACAGGAAAAGGTCCCATGAAATCTATGCCCCAAACATCAAAAATTTCACAAAATAACATGGGTTGTTGAGGCATCTCATTTCTATGAGATATGTTTCCCATTCTTTGACATCGTTCGCAAGATTTACAAAATGTATATGCGTCACGAAAAATTATTGGCCAATACAAACTAGATTCTAATACTTTCCTTGCTGTACATTGAGGTCCAAAATGTCCACCACATGCATATGTATGACAAAATGTAAGAATGGAATGAAATTCATTTTCAGGTACACACATTCTAATGACTTGATCACTACAAAGTTTCCATAAGTAAGGATCATCCCAAACATAGTATTTAGAATCACTTTTTAGTTTTATTATTTGTTGTTTAGATGTATGTATGGGAGTAACAGAAGCAACTAAGTAGTTTACCAAAATCAGCAAACCATGGAGTGGAATCATGTATTCCCATAAGTTGTTCATCAGGGAAATCATCTCTAATGGAAATTGGGTCAAGTTCTTTTTTAATTCTGCTTAAGTGATCAGCCACTAAATTTTCTGCTCTAATTTTATCCCTAATTTCAATGTCAAATTCTTGGAGCAGCAACATCCACCTGATCAATCTTGGTTTTGCATCTGGTTTCTTTAAAAGGAACTTTAATGCTGCATGATCTGAAAATACAACTACTTTTGAACCAAGCAAATAAGATCTAAATTTATCAAGTGCAAACACAATAGCAAGTAGTTCTTTTTCTGTGGTAGTATAGTTTATTGGTGCAGTATCCAAAGTTCGTGAGGCATAGTAAATAACATGTTGTACTTTACCTACTCTTTGAGCAAGAATAGCTCCTAATGCATAATTTGATGCATCGCACTTAAGTTCAAATGGAAGTGACCAATCTGGTGCCTGGATGATAGGAGTGGTAGTTAAAGCTTTCTTTAAGCAATCAAAAGCCTCTTTACATTTGTCATTAAAGTCAAATGTTATATTTTTTTATAGTAAGTTAGACAACGGAAGGGCTATCTTACTGAAGTTTTTTATAAACCTTCTATAGAAACTTGCATGACCAAGAAAAGAATGAATATCTAGCACACAAGAAGGATAAGGTAATTGAGAAATTACATCAATTTTTACAGGATCTACTTTTATTCCTTTTTTAGATATTACTTGGCCTAAAACTATTCCTTCTTCTACCATGAAGTGGCATTTCTCATAATTAAGAACAAGGTTAGTTTCAATACATCTATGTAATACTTTATCTAGACTATTTAAGCAAGCATCAAATGATGAACCATATACTGTGAAATCATCCATAAATACTTCCATGCAATTTTCAAGAAAATCAGCAAAGATACTAATCATGCATCGTTGAAAGGTACCAGGGGCATTGCATAAGCCAAAAGGCATCCTCCTATAAGCAAAAGTGACAAAAGGACATGTAGATGTTTTTTCTTGATCTTCTGGTGCAATATAAATTTGGAAGTAACCTAAAAATCCATCTAGAAAGCAGTAATGTGACTTACCTGCCAGTCATTCCAACATTTGATCAATGAAAGGTAAAGGAAAGTAATCCTTTCGAGTTGCTTTGTTAAGTTTCCTATAATCAATGCATACTCGCCAACTATTTTGGATTCTGGTAGGAATTAGTTCATCATTTTCATTTTTAACCATTGTGATTCCAGAGTTTTTAGGAACTATTTGTACAAGGCTGACCCAAGTGCTATCTGATATAGGGTAAATGATGCCAGCTTGTAATAATTTTGTTACCTCTTTTTTAACTACATCAAGGATCTGAGGATTAAGTCTTCTTTATGGCTGCCTTACTGGTTTAACTTTTTCCTCTAATAGAATTCTACGCATACACATGGAAGGGCTAATATCTGGGATATCTGCCAAAGTCCAACCAATTGCTTTCTTATGCTTCCTAATAATCTGCAACAACCTTGTTTCTTGATCAACATTTAATTTGTTAGAAATAATCACTGGAAGATTCTTATCTTCCTCTAAATATACATACTTTAAATGTTCAGGAATAGGTTTTAACTCTAACATAGGAGGATGCATTATTGAAGGAATCAATTTGGTTGAATTTGTCTCAGCAACTTGTACTTCAACATAATCAGATATATTTGTAATTACTTTAATTAAATTATTACACTCTGATTCTTTTGAAACTGTTGTTCAAGTGGCCTCAATACTCAAGAGGGGGGGTGAATTGAGTTTTAAAAACTTTGATTGGAATGCCTTTAAACTTGATTTTTATATCCAAGTTTACAAGAATTTACAAGTGAAATCAAGTTAAAGATAGTATGCAATGCACCACAAGGATAAATATAGCTGACGCAATTTAACAAACACTTGGTGGGCAGTATTTGAAATATATCAAATTAGACAAACGCAAGTATACAATTCACAATCAATCAACACAAATCAACCAATTGTAGTATATGAAAGTAAAAGAGTAAGGGAGAGGAGCTTGCAAACCAATATAACGAGTTCCACCAACACCGGTGTACGTCTCGCCTCTAAGCAACCCACTTAGAGGATTTCCACTATTGAAGTTTAGAGATACAAGCTATGAGTAATTGCAGCTTCCTAGTGTCCCACACTCAAGAACTCAATCCTCACTAGCAAAGGGTAACCCACCCAATCTCTCAAACTCTCAATACCTAAAGGTTGAACCCCAACCTTTATGACCACTCAACCTAGAGTGAAAATCTTTGTGTTTGATGTTATGTTTACAAGCAAGTGACTCTTTTAATAGAGTGGATAAGCAAATGATAGCTCACATAATTTTTAATCTCTCAAGAAGAGAGGATATACAAGTTGTTTGCTCAAGAAATACAGAATATACAAGCTATATAGACTCAACAAGCACAAGTGAATGTAAAGGATTAATTGCCTCTTGTTCTCATTTTGTGCTTGAGCTTGATGTGCATTTATAGAGCCTTGAAAGAGCTTGGTGGAGTTCCTAGCCGTTGCAAGTGATGGTTCCAGCTTGTCTCTGCATGTAGTGGGTTATGGGTCTCTGTTTCCCACTTAAAAAGCACTTCCCACTAAGTCTGACACGACCATAATTGATTAGGCTTCGCTCTCTAATCGATTACACTTTGAATTCTACTTCTGTAATCGATTAGCTAATCCATGGTAATCGATTATCACCAAGTCAGAGGCTTGCTAATCGATTACTTCATTCCTGGTAATCGATTGTATAAGGTACCTGATGCATTTAATTTGGTCACACAGCTGTGTAATCGATTACTACTTCCTTGCAATCGATTATTGACGTTCCAGTGGCTTGGTAATCGATTATTTCATGTCCCATAATCGATTAGATTGAACACCTGATTCACTTCATTCAATTTTTAAAATTGGTAATCGATTACGTGATGTTACAATCGATTAGCTAACAAAATAGTGGCCATCTAATCGATTATCTGTGTTGTGTAATCGATTATCTTGACAAACAGAGGCTTCATAATCGATTAGACCTCCTTGTGTAATCGATTATCTTCGTGGTTTTTGCAGTCTGGTGCTGTTTCTTTGTTTTCCAAGAGTTTCTTCAAGAGTCCTTTGTCATTATCAAAATCCTTGATCCTGAAATCATATTCAAACACATTCTCCCCCTTTTTGATGATGACAACCATGTTCATCTCTTGAGGGTTGTTAATTTTAAACAAAAGACTTATCTCTAATTTTATCTCTTTTAAAAACACATCTGCTGCATTATCTCTTAATCACAGTGTCGCGACCGGGATCGCGGCGGCACGGCCGACCCTCGAAACGATCTTAAAGATAAACAGGGAGTCGCCACCAATATGTTTTTTAGGATAAAATACTGGAAAAACCTTTTGTTAAAGCACTGGTTATAAAAAATGAAATTCCATGGTTCGGGAGTCTGATTATAGGTGAGGAAGGTATTAGCACCTCACGACTGTCCGTTATAAAAACGGTTACCTCAATTTGATAGCGCGCATTATAATTAGCCCAATAATTATTTTAACTTCTTCATGAAAAGAAAAATGTACGGAATGACAAAATAAACAAAAAATAAACAAAAATCAACATAAAATATTTACATGAGATCAACAGGACGACTCGTCCAAATTAATCTCGCTCCGCCCTTTTTTTAAGAGATATTTAAGAAATATGAGATTAACAGGATGTCTCGTCCAAATTAATCTCGCTCCTCTTTTTAAAGAAATACTACAAAATATGAGATTAATAAGACGTCTCGTCTAAATTAACCTCGCTCCTTCTTTTGTTTTTTTAAGAAAAAGGTATTTAAAAAAATATGAGATTAACAGGACGTCTCGTCCAAATTAATCTCGCTCCTCCTTTTGATAGCAAGACAAAAATGGAAACTCTAAAAATTAAATAAAGAAAGATGGGCCCGACAGGAACTATTTCCCGCTCCTACGTATTCTCGAGCTTTCGAGAAATTAGGGTCACGTAGTTCTTTAAAAGTTTTTTCTTATTTTTATTTAGATTTGAAAGAGAAGAAAAAAAAAGGAAACATCCATTTCTCTTTATTGTTATTTTTTTTAAATACTATGGAGCAAAAGGGAGAGGGAAGCAGAAGCTACCAGAGAGAAAGAGAAACAATAGATTTGGAGAAATGAGAAAAAAATAGGCGAAAACCGAGTGAGGGAAGAAAATCCGAGTGGGAAAAAAGAAAATCCGAGTGAAAAAATGAAAAATCCGAGTAAAAATAGGGAAAACCGAGTGAAAAGAGGAAAATCCGAGTGGAACAATGAAAGATCCGAGTAAAAATAGTAAAATCAGAGTGATAAGAGGAATACAGGGTGAAAGTTGAGCAAAACCAAGTTATGGAGCAGGAATGCTGGTCCGAGAGGAAAAAAGGGGGTTAGAAGGAATGGGAAGGTGCTGGGATTAGGAATGAGGATGATTGAGTGAGGGTGTAGACGGATTGGAATAGGAGAGGACGGTGTGGAGGATTATGGGCAGTATGGTGAGGGACGATGGAAGGAGAAAAAAAGAGGAGTTGGTGTGAAGGAGATAGAGAACGGAGGTTTTAGCAGAGTTTTCCCTTAATGAAAAAATGTCTCCCCTTGGTGCTTCAACCCTTGCCTATTTATAGGCTTGTCTAAGTGGAAGGCCAGCTCAGGCTTCCACTCAGAGTGGAAAACCAACTCACACTTCCATTCAGAGTGAAGTGGGGGACAACGGCTGGGTGGGAATTTTTAATTCCCCCCACTTCCACCCCTGTCTGCCACCCCCAGGATTCCTGGATCCACTTGGGTGGTGGAATCCAAGTCAGCACGGGCGAACAGGGGGAGCCGGGTGGAAATCCGAGAGAGGATGGTGAAAATCCAAGTGAGAATGATGGAAATCCGAGTGAGAATGGTAGAATTCCGAGTGAAAATGACTCGGATCAGCCTCTCAGTCGGCATTCATCCACATTGGGAGTCAATTCCGAGTGGAATGAAGCATTTCCAATAGAAAACCGAGTGAAAAAGTATGCAATTGAATTGAGGGGTCAAACGAGGTAATTCTGATTGGAACAATCAAACAGACCGAGTGAAGATTGACTCAGAACCGGTTGAAGAGGGACTCAGAACCGGTTAAACCGGTGCTGATTGAAAAGTGTCACTTAAAATTGTTGAAAATGGGGGCTCAGACTTGGTTTGAAGTGTCACTCGGTTCTGACTGAAAATTGGCTTTTGAATGGGTGAAAGGATAACTCGGATTCGGGTGAAAATGGTGACTCGGAATTTGTTTGAAGAGGGCTGACCGACTGAAGACTGGCTCGGGAATAGGTAAAAATGTCACTCGGAATTGGTTAAAAACTGAGTCAGAAATAATTGAAGACTGACCAAGAACTGACTGAAAAGTGTCACTCAAAAACCGATCAAAGATTGACTCAGAACTGATAAAAAAAATGACTAAGAATTAGGAGAGAATAATGACTTAGAAATTGGTAAAAATTGACTCGGAAATGGGTAAAGGAGGACTCGGAGCCGATTGAAAATCAAAGAGAAAGACTCGGAAGTTGAATGTAAAGGGTCTCGGAGTTGGCTAAAGGATGACTCGAAGCCGACTGAATAAAGAGGAAGACTCGGAAGTGTGTAAAGGATGACTCGGAAATGTGTAAAGGATGACTCGGAGATGGGTGAAACATGACTCGGGATTGGCTTGATGAGGGATGACACGGAATTGGTAAAAAATGAGTCAGAACTAACCAAGAACTGACCAAGAATTGACTCAGAAATGTGTAAAGGATGACTCGGAGATAGGTGAAAGATGACTCGGGAACGGGTGAAAAGTGGCTCGGGAATGGTTAATGGAATGCTCAGAATCTGGGTGAAAAAGGAGGGGATTCGATATTTGAAGGATTGGCTCGGAAATTGATGGAAATGGGCTCAGAATTGATTGTTTGAAGAAGGACGACTCAGAATTGGTTGAAGAGTGACGACTCGGTATTGGGCAAATGGTTCAATCGGCCCTTATTTGAAGGATGAGTGAAGATTGTCTCGGAAATCCTTCCATTCGGTTGTTGTCACTCGGAAACCGATTGAAGATTGATCATTCGGCACAGATCAGTCGAAACTTAGCATTTTCACTCGGAAAGGGCTTGCTTCCCACTCAAGACTTGGAGACTTGGTACTTTCACTCGGAAAAGCTTTCTTCCAATCAAAATATGTCTTTCCAATTACACTCTAAGTCTGTCTTTCCTTCACTCAGACTTGTTTTCACTCAGATCAGTAGCAACCAGAAAGCTCCCGCTCGGATTTAGCATTTCTTCATTCGGATTAATTGCAGTCAAAGAGCAATCCTTCTCAGTATTTATCCTTCAACAGAGTATCACTCGGAATGGCTTTGACAGGGAGCCTTCCACTCGGATTTACCTTCAACAGGGAAGCATTTCACTCGGAACTAACTCATTCTGAGTAATTCTACTCGGATTTGATCCTTTTTGAGTCATTTCACTCGGATTTCTCTTCAACAGGGACATACTCCACTCGGCAATGCTCCAATCTGAGTCATTTCACTCGGATTTTCCTCCAACAGGTCTATATTCCACTCGGATTTGATCCAATCTGAGTCATTTCACTCGGATTTGCCTCCAACAGGTCTATATTCCACTCGGAAATGCTTCCATCAGGGTTATCTTGCTCGGATCTGATCATTTTTGAGTTATTCCATTCAGATTTGACCATTCTGAATTGGAATTCAGTATAAAAAGATTCATTCCACTTGGACCGGACCAAAAGAGGTGTTCACAGATGCCCCTCTTTACTTCTTTTTCACAAAAAAAACACGAAGCTTCTGTGTTTTTGAAGTGAAAAGGAAGTAAAGATATGAACACCGATGTAGGGGGCCAAGCGGGACCTCTTGATCGGTATGGCAACTGATGGTGTGGGCAATCACGAGTCAGTGTGACCTCTTTTTCTTAAAAACGAGCATTCTCCACTTCTGTTTCTCTTCTTCTCTCCTCTCTCTTTTTTTATTTTTTTTTTGTTTTTTTTGTTTTGTTTTGTTTTTTTTTTGAACTCTGAATTGCCCGGGAAAAATTGTTTTCAAATGGACAGGAAGTGAGAAGATCGGGATTGACCCTCGGTAGACTGGAAGGTAAAGGATGCCTGCATAGGTGAACAGAAAGTAAAGGGGTGCCTGAATAGGCGGATAGGAAAGTAAAGGATGCCTAAATAGGCGGACAGGAAAGTAAAGGGAGCCTAAATAGGCGGACGGAAGGTAAAGGGTGCCTGAATAGGCGGACGGAAAGTAAAGGGTGCCTGAATAGGCGGACGGAAAGTAAAGGGTGCCTAAATAGGCGGACGGAAAGTAAAGGGTGCCAGGATAGGCAGACGGAAAGTAAAGGATGCCTAAATAGGCAGACAGGAAAGTAAAGGGTGCCTGAATAGGCGGACGGAAAGTAAAGGGTGCCAGGATAGGCGGACGAAAAGTAAAGGATGCCTAAATAGGCGGACAGGAAAGTAAAGGGAGCCTGAATAGGCGGACGAAAAGTAAATGGTGCCTGAATAGGTGGACAGAAAGTAAAGGATGCCTAAATAGGCGGACAGGAAAGTAAAGGGAGCCTGAATAGGCGGACAAAAGGTAAAGGGTGCCTGAATAGGCGGACAGGAAAAGTAAATGGTGCCTGAATAGGCGGACAGAAAGTAAAGGATGCCTGAATAGGCGGACGGAAAGTAAAGGGTGCCTGAATAGGCAGACGGAAAGTAAAAGTGGGGTTAACCCTCAGCTGACAGGAAACGCAGAGATTGGGGGAATTAACAGGACGTCTTGTCCGAATTAACTCACCATTGGCAGGAAATGTAAAGGTTGGGGGAGACGTCCTATTTTGACATGACTGAAAGAATTACTCTTTGATTGAAAGAAAGTGATCCTGGGGAGATGCCCCAGTTTGACAGGTTGGAAGGAATCTTGGAGATTGGCTAGAATAAAAGAAATTCGGGGAGATGCCCTAGTTGAGTTTTTTTTTGGGAAGTGTAGTTTCACTGGGGAAGAATTTGGTGATTCGGGTACTGCCCATTGATTTAGAAAGTTCAGGATTCATTGGGGAAGAGATCTTGAGAAGTGCCATCTTTGGCGATTGATTCCACTGGGGAGGAGAGTTTGAGAGATACGGACTTTAACAGTTGAGGATGAGACTCTGAAGGCGCCTACTTAGGCGATGGAAGAAGAAAACATTGAAAGGTACCAACTTTGGCGATTTAGGGAAGGAGTTCTGAGGCGATTCGAGGAAGGGACTTGAAGGACTTGATTGAGGTGTTCATGACTGTCTGTGAGATAACCTGCAGAAAAATGGTAAGTAGTGCAAGGATAAATTCAAAAAACTGGGTAGGTCCTGTGAAACCGTGACTCTTGAGATGACTCATGGACGAAGTAGAACGAATAAAACAACCATAGCTTCGGAGCGCGTGCCTGACCAAGTCTCTGTGATGATCACCCATGATGAGGTCGAGTAGCAGGAGCATCTTATCCCTTGTGACTTTAAATGTTTACCATTCTTCCATTTTATTTTATTAAAACACATGTTTTTATCAGATCAACCAAATTCATAACACGTATCGAAGAGGGTGAATTTTATTCATGCACGTTAAACAAGTACAGAGAAAGAAAAAATAAAGAAGGTAAATGAAATGAATAAGGTCACATAGAACAGGTCAAGAACAAGTGAAAACTGGGAAGATTCATGGATCCTCTAGTGAATCTCTGAGACCGATGAGAGCCTTAACTCCCAACACGACTTCATGTTCACCCTTCGACTTTGCTTTTGGAAAGGTAAGTTCGACAATGATTCACGTGCCCGAGCTTGGACTCGTACTTCTTTGAGTTAGAGGTCTTATTTGCATTACCAGAAATTTGACCCTAACTTTTGCCTGAGCCGCCCTTTTCGGGTTTTCGACTCACCGGGTCGCTCTAACTTTTGCCTAAGCTGCCCTTTCAGGTTTTCAGCTTAGCGAGCATTAATTTTCTTTTCTTTCCCTTTTTTTGTTTTTTTTTTACCCTTTTTTTTTGACATTCCCTCCCTAAGCGTAGTACTTTTTCACTGCATCTGTGTTTACAGGCATTGGCAAATCCTTGCCATCTATATTAGTGAGTATCAAGGCTCCTCCAGAAAAAGCCCTTTTCACAACATATGGTCCTTCATAATTAGGAGTCCATTTGCCCCGATTGTCCTTTTGAATTGGTAAAATTTTCTTGAGTACTAGGTCTCCCTCTTGGAACTGTCTAGGTCGTACTTTTTTCTCAAATGCTCGTTTCATACGCCTCTGATACAACTGACCATGACAGAGGGCAGTCAATCTTTTACCATCAATCAAGTTTAGTTGGTCATGTCGAGCTTGAACCCATTCAGCTTCTTCTAATTTTGCTTCCATCACTACCCGAAGGGAGAGGATCTCTACTTCAAAAGGCAAGACCGCTTCCATTCCATATACAAGAGAGAACGGGGTTGCCCCTGTCGAGGTTCGGACCGAGGTGCGATACCCATGTAGAGCGAAAGGGAGCATCTCGCTCCAATCTCTGTAAGTGACTACCATCTTCTACACTATCTTCTTGATGTTCTTATTGGCCGCCTCAACCGCCCCATTCATTTTAGGCCGATAAGGAGAGGAATTGTAATGGTGAATTTTAAAGCTTTCACAGAGTTCCTTCATCATTTTGTTGTTCAAATTCATACCATTGTCAGTAATGATCTGACTTGGTAGGCCGTATCGGTATATCAATTCTCGCTTGATGAATTTGACCACAACATTCCTTGTTACACTGGTATATGAAGCCGCTTCTACCCATTTGGTGAAATAATCGATGGCGACCAAGATGAAACGATGACCGTTTGAGGCTTTTGGCTCGATGGGTCCAATGACATCCATGCCCCACATTGAGAAGGGCCATGGTGCCATCAAGACATTTAGGGATAACGGGGGTACATGAATATGGTCAGCGTATATCTGACATTTATGACATTTTCGAACATAGGTGAAGCAATCTGCTTCCATGGTCATCCAGTAATAACCAGCCCTCAAGATCTTTCTAGACATGGCATGTCCATTAGCGTGAGTCCCAAAAGATCCTTCATGAACATCCCTCATGATTTCGTTTGCCTCATCAGCATCAACACAACGAAGAAGGACAGAGTCATAGTTTCTTTTGTAAAGCACATCCCTATTTAAGAAGAAACCCATGGCAAGTTGTCTTAGGGTCTTCTTATCATTTTCTGTAGCACCCTCGGGGTATTCTTGACTCTGGATATATCTTTTAATATCATGGTACCAAGGTTTCTCATCAGACTCCTTTTCCATCATTTGACAGTATGCAGGCTCACAATGCTTCTTTACTTCGATGAGAGGTATATCGTAGTCACTACTTACTTTGAACATTGAGGCAAGGGTAGCCAAAGCATTAGCCATTTGATTGTCATCCCGGAGAACGTGATGAAAAGAGATCTCGTCAAACTCTTTGATCATTTCCTTGATATGATCATAATAAGGAATCAACTTACTGTCCCTAGTTTCCCACTCGCCTTTCAGTTGGTGGATAACCAAAGCAGAGTCCCCATAAACTTCCAATAATTTTACTTTTGCGTCCAACGCTGCTTGGATTCCTAATGAGCATGCTTCATATTCAGCAATATTATTGGTACAGTCAAAACACAATCTGGCGCAGATAGGGATAAATTCCTTATTGGGTGAAATCAAGATAGCCCCAATTCCGTGCCCCAATGCATTAGAAGCTCTGTCAAATCTCAGGGTCCATTTCTCTTTCTGACCACCTTCTTCATTGAATAGTGTCATGATATCTTCATCCGAGAAGTTAAATTGCATCGGCTGATAATCATTGATGGGTTGGTGTGCCAAGTAATCAGCCAGGGCACTTCCTCTTATGGCCTTTTGAGTGACATATATTATGTCGTACTCAGTTAATAGCACTTGCCAACGAGTGATCCTTCCGGTCAGAGCAGGTTTTTCAAAAATGTACTTGATGGGGTCCATTTTAGAAACTAGCCAAGTGGTGTGACTCAACATGTATTGCCTTAGGCGCTTAGTGGCCCATGCTAACGCACAACAAGTCTGCTCTAAAGCGGAGTACCTCATTTCACAATCAGTGAACTTCTTACTTAAGTAGTAGATAGCATGTTCCTTCTTTCCAGTTTCATCGTGCTGTCCCAACACGCAACCCATGGATTCGTTCAATACAGTCAGATACAATATAAGTGGCCTTCCTGGGGTTGGGGGCACCAAAATTGGTGGTTCTTGTAGGTACTGCTTAATCTTTTCGAAAGCTGCTTGACAGTTCTCATCCCATCGCCCCGGTTGATTCTTGCGGAGTAACTTGAAGATGGGTTCACAAGTTGCTGTCAATTGTGAAATAAATCGGGCGATATAATTGAGCCTTCCCAAGAATCCTCGGACCTCTTTTTCTGTACGAGGAGGAGGCATCTCGAGAATCGCCTTGACTTTGTCGGGATCAACCTCTATCCCTCTTTTGCTTACTATAAACCCTAGCAGCTTGCCTGACCTTGCACCGAATGTGCACTTGGCAGGGTTCAATCTTAGCCTGAACTTTCTTAACCGTTCAAAAAGCTTCCTTAAATCGCTAATGTGCCCTTCATCTGTTCTAGATTTGGCAATGATGTCATCCACATAAACTTCTATTTCCTTATGCATCATATCATGGAAAAGAGTCACCATTGCTCTCTGATAAGTCACTCCAGCATTTTTCAACCCAAAGGACATCACCTTATAGCAAAATGTTCCCCATAGAGTGATAAACGTGGTCTTCTCCATGTCTTCAGGTGCCATTTTAATTTGATTATACCCCGAGAAACCATCCATGAATGAGAAAATGGAATGCTGAGTTGTATTATCAACCAAAACATCGATCTGTGGTAGGGGAAAATCATCTTTGGGACTAGCCCTATTCAAATCTCGGTAGTCCACACACATCCGTACCTTTCCATCCTTTTTTGGGACAGGGACAATGTTGGCTACCCACTGGGGGTATTTTGCCACAGCTAGGAACCCAGCATCAAACTGCTTCTTAACCTTCTCTTTGATCTTTAAAAGCATTTCTGGCTTCATTCGACGTAGTTTCTGCTTTATTGGAGGGCACTCAGGTTTTAAGGGTAGTCTATGCTCGACAATGCTAGCATCGAGCCCAGGCATATCTTGATAAGACCAGGCAAAGACATCACAAAATTCCATCAACAACTTGATTAAATCTTCTCTTTGTTCTCTGCTTAGGGTAGTGCCGATCTTGACTTCCTTCTTATTTTCTTTATTCCCCAAATTAATGACCTCAACTATGTCTAGGTAGGGTTGAATCCCTTCATCCTCTTGCTCTAACAACCTTGTCAGCTCAGGCGATGGCTCACAATCTTCCCCACCTTCCTCATCAGTGTAATCAACTGGGTGATTGAAGTCGTGAAACAGGATTGTGACCTCACTCTCCTTAAGAGAGTCATTTTCGGATCTGCAATTTAGTATGATATGGCAAATAAAAAAAAAGAACAAGTGAGTAAAAAGAAGGATTCAGAATAAGGATAAGGGATACAAGAAGAGTTTTTTTTTTGAATTTCGATACGCGTTTATTGATGAAAATGATAAAAACAAGTTTTTTTTTGTTTTGCCCTTATTACATGGAAGAGTCCCGAAGCCTTAGGCAGAGCAGAGGGACGAATAAGTACTTAAAGCATAAACAAATTACTTTGATGGAACATTCAAAGTCGTGGGGAGTTCAATGGCCTCCCAGTTATGAAGTTCTTGGCCTGGTGGACAAGCAATCACAAAATCAACACTATCACAGAGACTTTCTTCAACGACAGCCACTTGGTCTGGAGGCATCAGTCCGGCGCTTCGAAAGCTTTGGTAGAGATCACAGATGAGGATTCTTGCGGTATGAGGTTCTCTACCGGTGAGACGAGCAGTCCTTCTTTCCCTCTTCTCTTCCTCTACCCTTTTTCTGTCGGCAGCCGTGGGCCGGTATCCTAATCCAAAACCATTTCTGTTATCAAGCAGGCGTATAGGTTCTATTTCTCCATTCAAAGCACGTCCTAGCCCTCTTCCAGGTTTATACCCTCCACCCAGCATAATCTTTGCCATCATTAAAGATGCACTTGGCATTTTTATCATCATGACTCCTTCCCCTACATAGGTAGCGTTTGCTATCTCTAATGCTTGGAAAGAAGTTTCAAGAGCCTCTTCTGCTGCCTCGATGTAAGGGGTTGACAGAGGTTTGCTGACCAGAAGGTCTTCCTCACCAGAAACAATTATCAGCTTGTTGTCAATTATGAATTTTAGTTTTTGGTGCAGGGTAGAGGGCACCACTCCAGTAGAATGGATCCACGGCCTGCCTAATAAACAGCTGTAGGCAGGCGAGATATCCATGACTTGAAAAAGGACATGGAACGTGCACGGCCCAACCTGTATGGGCAGCTCAATCTCACCCATGACCTCCCTCCGAGTTCCATCAAAAGCTCGTACTATCGTGGCACTTGGCTTCATATAAGTCCCATCAAATGGTAACTTGGCCAATGTAGACTTTGGCATGACGTTGAGGGATGACCCATTGTCAATGAGTACTTTTGCTAAGATGTAATCTCGGCATTTTACGGAAATATGGAGAGCCTTGTTGTGCCCAATCCCCTCTGTTGGTATTTCATCGTCAGTGAAAGTCAGGTAGTTATCTGCAATAATGTGCCCCACTATTCCTTGAAACTTATCAACGGGAATATCATGACTGACATGGGCCTCATTCAAGACCTTCATCAACATCTTCTGATGTGGCTCAGAGTTCATCAACAATGATAACAAAGAGATTTTTGCAGGAGTATGGGTCAGTTGATCAAGCACTTGATATTCGCTCTGACGAATAAACTTTAAGAATTCATGGGCTTCTTCATCAGTCACGGCCCTTTTGATTTCACCATTGGCCCCTTCTTTGTCCACCTTGGCATTTCCGGTAACCTGATCCTTCTTTGGCTCTGGAGGGGTGTATACTCTTCCGCTTCGGGTTATACCTCCTACCCCAACAATATTTGTGACGGACGAAGGAGACGGGTCACTCGTTGCCGAGCTTGCAACGATCACATCTGCGTTGTACTTCCAAGGGACAGCCCGAGAATCTTTGAACGCAAATGGGGTGGGTGCTTGAATAGTGATGATTGGTTGTATAGAAACAGGAGCTGCTTGAGGGTTCCTGGTGTAAAAAATTGTCAAAGGCTTAGGGACTCGTGCCCCTGTTTGTTCCTCGATCATGTCGACCTTATCTCCATGGCGTTTACAGACCTGCACAATATGGCTATCCATAAGGCTTTGAAAGACCTTACAGAAACCTTGGTGTTCGGCAGTCTGCTCGCAATCATGTTCCACACTCCAGGTCCCTTTAATTAGTCCCCTTTCAAGCAAAAGGGAATGAACTATCCGTAAAGGCATTCTTATGTCAGCAACATTCTTAACGTACTCCCCATCATTTTCCAAGGCGTTGACCTCTGAATTTCGATGGTTAGGCAGGGGATTTGTGGCAATATTTGGGCTACCTTCCTTAAAGTTAATCCAATCGGCTTTGATCAAATCTCTTACTTTATATTTCAAAGCCATGCAATTTTCTGTGGAATGCCCTGGTGCCCCTGCATGGTAATCACAATGAGCGTTTGGGTCATATCCCCTTGGGTAAGGAGGTTGCAACGGCCTCATGGGGCATGGAGCTACTAGACCCTTTTGAACGAGGATTAGAAAAAGTTTGGTATATGTTATGGGAATTGGATCGAACTGCACAGGGGAACGCTCGTTGTTGGAATTCTTTGTGTTCTGATTATGATTGAGTGGTCGAGTCACTTGCTGTGGGTGATGGTATGGCACAGGTTGCGGCACTGGCGCTCTTACCATGGGTGGACGGAAGTGGGGAGTATAAGCTGTCGGGCCCTGAGTGGTAGCGGCCACATAAGGATTGGGAGCTTGAATCATAGTAGGAAAGAATGGTCTTGGCGAAGCCGTCTTTTGATTAGAAGAGATGGAATTAGTTTCTCCATCCCTTTTCCCAGGCGCCGGCCTTCTTGTCATGCTTGCCCCAGATGAGCCCTGAGTGATCTTTCCTATTCGTATTCCGCTTTCCACCCTTTCCCCAATAGTCACAATGTCGGAGAAGTTGGATGAAACACTACCAATCATTTTGCCGTAGAAAGGTGATGGGAGCGTGTCGATAAACATCGCGACTATCTCTTTCTCCGACAGTGGGGGGTCCACTTACGCTGTTGTCTCCCTCCAGCGTTGGGCATACTCTTTAAACGTTTCATTGTCCCTCTTCACCATATTCTGTAATTGAACCCTATTGGGCGCCATATCCATGTTATACTTGTATTGCCTAAGGAAGACATCTGCCAGGTCCTTCCAACAACGAATATGATTTCGCTCAAGGTGAGCATACCATGTAAGAGCAGCCCCTGCTAGACTATCTTGGAAGTAGTGGATCAACAATTGGTCGTTAGAAGAGTAGGATGCCATCTTCTGACAGTACATCGTGAGATGATTCTTTGGACAAGTCATTCCCCGATACTTGTCAAAGTCTGGCATCTTGAATTTGGGCGGGAGGAAAACATCTGTGACTAGACATAGTTCTGAAGCATCTATCAGTCCAAAACCTCCAGCGCCTTCCATCATTCTCAAACGCTCTTCTCAGACTTCTATTTTTTCCTTTTGAGGAGCTGCAACTGTGCTATGACCGGCTACAGGGTTCATCATGCGGGTTGTATCTTAGAGATTGGTTATAGAGGGGGTTGCATATCCGTATGGATAGCCCAGTGGTTGGTTGAATGGAGGCAACATATGGGACTGATTCATTAGGCCTGTACTTGGTGAGGGACCTTGGGGTTGGGCCATAGTTTGTACAGCATAATTTGGTTGGGTCGTCTGGGCTCGTGTGTTTTGGGCTTGTGCGTTGTGAGTTGGCTGGGCCATCGGGGCTTGGGTGTTTTGGCTCTGGTAGGTTTGTGGGTCATGGGCTTGCGTGTTTTGGGTTTGGTAAGTTTGTGGGTCATGGGCTTGCGTATTTTGGGCTTGATGGAGTGATGGTATATTTGGCTGGGTAGGGTATAAAGCGTGAAGATTCACCGCTTGCTGGTCGTGGGTTTCTTGTTGGTTAGCGAGCAGGGGATAGTATCCTGGTGGAAGGCCATAAAGTGGAAAAGGTACTGGGTTGCCGTCAGGACCGACAAATGTATGCTGTGCATAAGACTGGCCGTAAGGTAGCTGGGTCTCAATGGCAGGGTTAGGTCTTCCAACATGAATGGTGACAGGGGGTGTCATTGTGTTAGGTAATTGGGTTCTTGCTGGGTCGGAACCAAGGGGGGTGGTACGGTAGTAGGCTGCTGTTGGGTGTTCTCAATACCTACAGAGGAGTCCCCTTCTGTGATTCTCTTTTCCAAAAGCTTGGTCAACTCGGCTACCTGTTCCTTCAGCTGATTGAACTCGTTTCTGAAATCTTCATCCCTGATTTCTGCTTCGACCATGAGTCTCGCTTGGAGTCGGGTCTGATAAGGATGCTTACCCGTAATGTCTAATGTAAGTCAAAACATAAAATTGTTAAAAAGAAAGCATTTAAATAAAAGTGGTAAAAGAAAAACCAATAGTATGGTGCACGAAGCTATCGCGAAACTCGGCCAGTATCCTCTAACCATTTCTCAGAACATCATATTCAAGAGTAATAAGTATGTGATAAATGGAAATTAACATGAGATAGTTGTAGAGACAAAAGAATCCTTCTTTCTGAATTTCAAAGTACATTACTGCTGCCAATCTTTTTTTATGCAGGAAAAGCAAATAAGCCATTCCTAGCTCGGGCAATCATGGCCCTCATTTTATAAATCCTTTCTCTACAGTAATCAAGGAAAGTTACAATTTCTTTTGGGGTACTAAGAGGGTTAACCATCCCCTCAGCTTGCTTAAGCAGGAGCGGGAGGTCTTCCAGAACTCCATTAGCCAAATGTGCCAAGTGGGCGAAGCGGTTCATCCATGAATGAATAACTTCATCTTGTTGTGTCATTTCAGTTTTCAAAATACGGATAGCCTCACGACATTCTTGCTCAGTATCTATCACGTGCTGTCGCTCGCCATTTATCTCATGCTGGCAAGCTTCTACCACCTCATTAAGCTGATGCTCTAATTGGCTAACTTGCAATTGTAGGAGCTCTTTTTGCACCAAGGCAATTTGCTCGTTCTCTTTGGCTTTTTCCAACATGTCTCTCAAGAGTTGCTTGTCAGCCAACATAGTATCCCTTTGCTTGCTCTTCATCCTCAGTTGAGTATTAGCTATTCGGAGGCATTGACTTTGTTTCCTCAAGTAATCCCTTTCAATTTTCCAATTTTTTCCAATCTCCTTGATGGTTTACTTGCTTTCTAAGTTCTCCCTTTTCTGAAGGGCGCATTCTTGTTGAGACTTTAGCAAGTCTTTCTCTAGCTTCTTATTTTTTACAATTAACTCCTTTATCTTGGTTTTCATGGCCTCCTCTTCAAGGGTAGGTGGGGGAACAGGTGTCCTTGTTAGGAGATAAGAGGGACTTTTAAAAGGCAGCTTGACAATGGAAACCCTATTCAGGATCCATTGGTAGTATTCGTCCTTCACGGCATGGCTTCGAGCTCCTAGTTCTTTTCCTCATCTGTGGACCATCTTCCATGCGTTTGCTATATCTCGAATAACAGAGGTACAATCTCCTTTTGAGTAGTGAAGAACAAAAGGAATAAGTGATTCTTCATCGGGCGGCCCAAGCAATGGATAAGCTAGCTGACGTTTGGCTATGACAGGGTTGTAGTTAATGCATCCTTGAGTGCCCATGAGAGGAACGTTCGGGTAGCTTCCACAATGATGAATAATGGTGTCAACCTTCAACCATTGTGGATACCACCTTACTTTGTCAGCTGTGAGCCCCATCAGGTGATTGGCCCATTCACGCCCGTTCTTTGTTACTAACTGGCATAACTTCAGATCAGAAATAGGACATTCAACTTTGCCGACTTGGTGGAAAACATGTGACGTGAGCCACACATACAGAGCAGGTAGACAACAAATGATTCTCTTTCCACCTTGTGTACAGCAGAAGTCCATGGTGCAGTATATATTTGCCAAGATAGCAGTGACAAGATTTTCAGATTTGAATTTGCGGGCAAGGAAAATACCAACGGCATCATAGTCTATGTAATTGTCAATATTGGGGAACAAGATAACACCATAAATGGTTAGAGCCAAGGTATCCATGAAGGCTTCCCAATCTCCTTTCTCAGCCAGCAAGTGCATGTGCTTCTCAAAATATTCCCAATCAAACCCCAGGACCTGATTTCTATTTAGTTGCTTACTTTTTAAGACTTCCGGGTTAATCCTTAGGATATCAGCGATGGTAACAATATTCGCATGACGACCAAGGTGGCGGTAAGGCATTTGTCCTGCTAGTGGCATCCCCAAGATCTGTTCGAACTGCTCAACAGACAGAGCCAATTGAAAGTCTCGGAAGGTGAAACAACGGAGAGGTGGGTCATAGAACTGAACCAAAGCAGTAATTGCCTCGACTTGTACCTCCACTTCTAGCAACTTTAGGATCCTCCCATATTTCCTTGAAAAAAACATTTTCTGATTCATATCCAATTTCTTGCCTAATGCTTACAAACTGGTTGTATCGACTTTTCTAGCCTTAACATGCAGTAATTTTTTTAACCCGGGTATATTTGTACCACAACTATCTGATCTCATGTTAATTTCCATATCTTCACTCAGAGGTACTGGCTAAGCTCTTGATAGCTTCCTGCAAGAACATAAAGAAATGAGAAAATCAATCATTAGAACTGACGTGTTTTGCAAATCGATACTCCCCTAGTAACTTTGAAAATATTTTTGTATTTAGGGAAGTTTCGATTTGACAAAACTTATGACAAATCAAGGGTCACGTGAGCTACGGATTTTTTGATCATTGTCAATACAAAAAAAATTGATTTTTTTTTATTTTTTTATTCAAAACATCCGTAACTCAAGGCCCAAAGACTTGTGCAAAAAAGGAAAGGACTACTTGCCCATTAAAGGATCACTTAATTAAAAGTATGTCATTTCAGAAGAAAGCAATCCACTAAATGGGCAAGCAGTCCCCTTAATTTGGATCAGAAAAGGAAGTGAGAATGAGAAAAGGTATAAGTAAAGTTTGCCCCTTTGTGTCTTAAGGTGGGTTTTTCTGAAGGTCTCCTTATGGTTCTAAAGTTCATCTATCAGTGATACCTCGCATTAGGTGGCTTGTTCTAAAACTTCTAAAGGTCACTAGAGCCAAGATCCTACTCATGATGTTGACCATAAATAGTAAGAAGTATACTAAGTGTGGGCACCATGAATAAGTCAAACTCTAGCTGAGATTCTCACGGTAACCAGACAGGAAGTACATCCCAAATGGCTCCGCTATCAACCTCCCCTAATCTTAAGTTTTATTTGGGCCCGGGTATAGGGTCCCACTCAAAAGTGTGTGCAAATTGTGAGTGTAGTGTGTGAAAGAGGCATTCAATACCTGTACCTTACTCATCCTGCACATAGAACAAACACAGAGCAACAAAATAAAGTCGACTACCCTAGGGTTCAATGATCACACAGATATTTAAGAACATAATGATAGAATACAAACAAAACAGAAACTAAACATTGACAAGGAAATAAAATAAAAGAAGAAGTTAAATATTTAATATGCTAATTAAAACATGTGCTATCAAATTGACTGGCTTGACTCTCTAAATTTTTCCCCAACGGAGTCGCCATCTGTCGCGACCGGGATTGCGGCGGCACGGCCGACCCTCGAAACGATCTTAAAGATAAACAGGGAGTCGCCACCAATATTTTTTTTAGGATAAAATACTGGAAAAACCTTTTGTTAAAGCACTGGTTATAAAAAATGAAATTCCATGGTTCGGGAGTCTGATTACAGGTGAGGAAGGTATTAGCACCTCACGACTGTCCGTTATAAAAACGGTTACCTCAATTTGATAGCGCGCATTATAATTAGCCCAATAATTATTTTAACTTCTTCATGAAAAGAAAAATGTACAGAAAGACAAAATAAACAAAAAATAAACAAAAATCAACACAAAATATTTACATGAGATCAACAGGACGTATCGTCCAAATTAATCTCGCTTCGCCCTTTTTTTAAGAGATATTTAAGAAATATGAGATTAACAAGACATCTCGTCCAAATTAATCTCGCTCCTCTTTTTAAAGAAATACTACAAAATATGATATTAACAAGACGTCTCATCTAAATTAACCTCGCTCCTTCTTTTTTTTTTAAAAAAAAAGGTATTTAAAAAAATATGAGATTAACAGGACGTCTCGTCCAAATTAATCTCGCTCCTCCTTTTGATAGCAAGACAAAAATGGAAACTCTAAAAATTAAATAAAGAAAGATGGGCCCGACAGGAACTATTTCCCGCTCCTACGTATTCTCGAGCTTTCGAGAAATCAGGGTCACGTAGTTCTTTAAAAGTTTTTTCTTATTTTTATTTAGACTTGAAAGAAAATCCGAGTGGGAAAAAAGAAAATCCGAGTGAAAAAATGAAAAGTCCGAGTAAAAATAGGGAAAACCGAGTGAAAAGAGGAAAATCTGAGTGGAACAATGAAAGATCCGAGTAAAAATAGTAAAATCAGAGTGATAAGAGGAATACCGGGTGAAAGTTGAGCAAAACTGAGTGATGGAGCAGGAATGCTGGTCCGAGAGGAAAAGGGGGGGTTAGAAGGAATGGGAAGGTGCTGGGATTAGGAATGAGGATGATTGAGTGAGGGTGTGGACGGATTGGAATAGGAGAGGACGGTGTGGAGGATTGTGGGCAGTATGGTGAGGGACGATAGAAGGAGAAGAAGAGAGGAGTTGGTGTGAAGGAGAGAGAGAACGAAGATTTTAGCAGAGTTTTCCCTTAATGAAAAAATGTCTCCCCTTGGTGCTTCAACCCTTGCCTATTTATAGGCTTGTCTGAGTGGAAGGCCAGCTCAGGCTTCCACTCAGAGTGGAAAACCAACTCACACTTCCATTCAGAGTGAAGTGGGGGACAACGGCTGGGTGGGAATTTTTAATTCCCCCCACTTCCACCCCTTGAAGTTGCATATGTAAGTATGCAAAGTAGTTTTGATGAATGACAAAGTATTCATGATGATGGTGGAATGGCAAAGGTTCAGAAACAAGAAGGTTCAAGCACAAAGACAATGGCCAAGAATAAAGAGATGAAGATGCCTCACAAAGAGTTAAAGAAACATGAGCTATGGAAGACAAGGTTGATGACATAAACTAAATCATGAAGAACAAGCTCATAAGTTGAAGAAGAATCAAGGAAACAAGCATGAGGATCAAAGGAATAAGCCATGGGTCAATACATATCAAGAACATATCAAAAACCTTGAAGAATTGTATCAGGTACATGTACTAATCGATTACCACAATTGAATAATCGATTACCATAACTCTGTTTATGGTACAATCGATTACAATAAGAAGGACAATCGATTACATAGGTTCTATTTTGTCCCTAATCGATTACATGAAGTCCTAATCGATTACCATGCTGCGAGACACAAATTAAGAGCATCAGGTATCAATCATAATCGATTACAAGGCAAGGAATAATCGATTAGAATGGTTCTGTTTCATAGCTAATCGATTACAGTAGACAATGCTAATCGATTATCTGCTGCATAATACTGAAGATTTCAAAAGCTAATCGATTACAGCTCGAAGGCTAATCGATTACCATATTGTCAGAACGTGGGAAAATGCTTTTAAGTGGAACTCCAGCTCATTTCTTCACTCCCACTTTATGACCATGCTAAGGTATCCGTTGGAGACAATGTGCAACGGCTGGAAACCCTAAAAATGGCTATAAATGAAGCATGGATTCAAGCAAGAAAGGCACAACACAAGAGGTGAGACCAAGGCACAACACAAGGCAATCAATATTCTTCTTCTAGAGGTCTTCTTACTAGATTTCTCTTGTATATTCTGCAACTCTTGTTTCTAAACTTGCATATTGCTTAAGAGTTGTTAGATTGTGAGTTTCAATTTGCATATCCTCTCTTGTTGAGAGTTAGAATTTGTGAGAGCCTTTATTTGTGTATCTACTCTATTGAGAGAGTGTATTGATTGTAAACACAACACCAAACACAAGGTATTCACTCTAGGTTGAGTGGTTGTTCACTCTAGGTTGAGTGGTCACAAAGGTTGGGGTTCAACCTTTGGGTATTGAGAGATTGTGAGATTGGGTGGGTTGCCCTTTGCTTGTGAGGATTGAGTTCTTGAGTGTGGGACACTAGGAAGCTGCAATTGCTCAAAGCTTGTATCTCAAATCTTCAATAGTGGAATCCTTCAAGTGGGTTGCTTGAAGGCGAGACGTACACCGGGTTGGTGGAACTCGTTAAATTTGGTTTGCATTTCTCTCTACCTTGAACTCTTTATACAACTGTGCATATAAACTATTTGTTGAAATGCTTGAGCTGAATGTGTGAATCAAAGTTGTTGTTCAAGTAGAAAACTAACTTTACATGCCAAGTGTTTGATAATTTGCTTGAATCAATATTTGGTGAAGTTCTTCAAAACTGGAAATTACTATAACTTACCAAATATCTAATACATTGTTTCCTATTAAGTCTTGTGTGATACTTACTTGATTGCTATTACTTCTCACATTCACAAGGTGTTTGATAACTTGAATGAGCTGAATCTTTATAGGAAACATCGCATTATTGACAAATAAATCTGTGCACTCCAACTGTTTGATAAATTGTTTAAACCAATAACTTACCTTGTTTATCACACTTATAGCTAAATATTGTCATTGCACATCAAGTGTGTCATAGTGTGATATGTGCATAAAAGTTGTTGTCTCTTCATCATTGCATCATTTGTATATTACTAACCATTTCCAAGGGGATTCCGCGCGAAAATTTGAAACACTCAATTCACCCCCCGTCTTGAGCGTTGAGGCCTTGGCTAACAAGTGGTATCAGAGCTTGACTCTTGCCACAAGGCTTAACAGCTGTAGGAGATCAAGATGGCCTCCACTTCATATGATGCATTCTCGGAAAATGGCACACTAAATAGACCTCCAATCTTCAATGGCAAAGACTATGCTATTTGGAAAGAAAGGATGAAAATCTTTATCCAATCCTATGACCTCAAGGTATGGAATGCTATTCAATTTGGTCCTTTCATTCCTATGCATATTGTCAATAATATAGAATGTATGAAGCCCATGAACTTGTGGACTATGGAAGAAGAAAGGAAGGTACAATTTAATCTTAGAGCTAAAATTCTTATCACATTAGCATTAGAACCTAATGATGTTTCTAGAGTTATTGCTTGTAACAATGCTAAAGAAATATGGGAAACTCTTGAAACAATATATGGAAATACTAATGATGATCAAGATGCAAGAATTAGTACTCTTTCTAGCAAACATGAAGAATTCAAAGTAGATTCGGAAGAAGAGACCATGGAATCGAAAGTGGAATTTACCAACCTTTGCCTTATAACAAAGCACTCCGAAGATGATGAGGTAAGTTCTCTAAACGAATCTAGTGATGATGAAAGTGAATTTGATAAAGATGAATTACTAGAAGCTTTTGAAGAATTGCATGAAACATTTGTCTTGTTATCAAAGAAATATGCATGCTCTAAACAAACCATTTTGACTCTTGAAAAAGAATTGCATGATGTTCACATAGAAAAAGAATATCTTAGAGTTCAAAATGATGAGTTAATAGCTTCAAATGTATCTCCTAGGACTTGTAATGATAATAATGAAGATTGTATGCTTATTGATAAATGTATGCTTCTTGAAAATGAGAATAAAGAACTAAAAGAAGCACTTAGTAAGCTCACACATAGTCAAACACTTCTAAGTGCACCTATTGAAAATCACAGGCATACACTTGATAGAAGAAAAATAGGTCATTACAAGAACCATTGTACATCATACAAAGAAAAATCCAAATCCTCTCTAAGATGCACAAACCATGAAAGAAAAGAGGACTCTATGTCAAATTGCTTTAAAAGGAAAGAACATAATAGGAACCATTACAATTCTACTATGACTTATTCTTTGGATACAACATGTTTTTATTGTGGAATGTATGGTCATATATCTTCTAGTTGTTTTATAAAGAAATCTCGTCAAAAGTGTACAAGAAAGGTATGGATTCCAAAAATAACCTTGAAATCCCAAAATAACAAGGAAGGACCCAACTCTCAAAGGGTACCTTAAATTTTTTGAAATCTTGTAGGCAAACTTCCAAGCAACAATTTCTCATTGATGAATGACCAAATCTCATGGCCTAAGGAGATATCAAGGATCTCAAAATCCATTCCAAAAGACAAAGGAGAAGATTAGAGCAAGCCAAGATTATGATGACTCATCATACATCTAAAAGGTACCATTCAAAACAAGGAAATGGACAAGAAGCTTCAATGTGACTCACACAAGATGGATTGCATCAACAAAATCCAATGGACAACACTAAAGGTGGTACAACAAAAGGTGCAAGCAATTATCATATAATCAATGTTAACACTCATTCTTGATGAATCTTGATGTGTGAAAATCTAACTTTGATTTGATATATGATTGAGCACGAATAATATGAAATCTTGAGATGGATGAACAAATAATCTTAGGACCCCTTAAACTTATGAAATCCTTAGAATCAATAATGTATATGTATATAGTAATTGATGATTAGTAATGATTGATGATGAGTTTGATGAATGATTGCTTGAATAACATAGTACATGAAAATCTTGAGATTAAAGATGATTATGGACAAACATACATGAATATTTGATAATGTTTAAACCCTTGATGATACATGAACTCTTGATGATATATCATGAATTCTTGGTTATTGTATTGATTCTTAATGATGCATAAATTTTTGATTGAATATGAATTCTTGATGATGTATTGAACAAGAGATATGTTGTTTAACTAGTGGTATCTAAATAACAAACATCTTCCTTTAAAAATGATATGAATTGAATTAGTAAAAGGAAGAGATCATGAGGACATAATCTTGATTATGTGCTTATCACTATGCCTTGATAATAAATACATATATTGCATGTACAAGTGTATGTATGCTTTGACAATCTATGCAAGTATATTCCTAGAGAGAAAGCATGTATGTTACAACAAGTGATTGCCTAGATTTTAACTTCATGATTGTAACATCATAGGCATGAACATGATGATATGTTAAGAAACAATGCATGATATGATAAGTAATAATGCATGCTATGATCATATACCATGTATGTGCAAGTGGTATCTATCTCGATCAACATTATAATTCTTACTATGTCGTATGTTTGATGATGCATGATCTTGACTGTGAAAAGAAGTTTGAAAAATATGCATCATTGAGATTGAAAAGAATTTTTGAATAACATTATGAACAATGATGTTTGCTAAAAATCTTGTGTTGAATGCTTAAATGTTAGTAATTGATATCAAGAGCTTAAATTAGCAAATCCATCAAGTGGTATCATGCATAACATCTAGATAACAAATGGTATGACATAGATGAGAGTATGACTTGCATTACACACGATGACCATGATATGCTTTTGTGACTTATCTATATGCGTTACTAATTATCTATGCAAAATGCTTTCTCCTACATATTTGATAAATGCCATATGTGAATGCTTGACTAGACCTATATGTAACATCATAGGCATAAGATAAGAAGAGATTATTTAAGATACAAAAGTCATATGGAAAGGAGTGAACATTTTGGCATATATTATAATACACTTGCATGAGTAAGCCAACAAGTTGTATTGATCATTCCATCTTTGCTTTGATACCTAGACACAAGTGAAATTGCATTAACAAGTGGTATCAACATCTATATTTATCCTTGTTAAATTACATGATTAAGGGGGAATTTTATAACATTTCTTTTTAACAAGTGATATCTATTGATGATATGTTATCTCTTTATCAAGTGGTATGAAAAATTGAGCAAATTGTTTTTTAGAAAACTCTCTTTCCAAAACAATACTGCATCAAAGACCCAAAATTGGTACAAACTCTTGTGGATTTAATGCTACTAACAAAATGCTTTGCAAAGAGTTTGTTAAGGTTATGTAGGATGACTCAAAATGGCAAATCAAACTACTAAACTAGGCGAACAAAGAATTGATCAAGGAATGCAACATGGATGAAGCAAAATGCCACACAAGGATGTGAAAAAGGGTATAAAACTTGCAAAATACCAAGGTATGATCGAATCCTTACTCTACCATCATGCTCCGTGAATTATTCAAATCATATTAACAAGTGGTATGAATAACGAATTTCACAAGCTACATATATCACTTCATCCCTGCTCTGATACCTAGATATAAGCATACATTGTTGAAAATCCTTCTATATTACTGCTCTGATACCTAGAAATGCATCAAGCCATATTAATGAAATGATTAACAAGTGGATTGTTATATGCAATGGTATCTAACCTTTGAGTGGTATTCATTCATATTATAGTATCTATTATTTCAACAATGGTATCTATTAAAAAGAGATCATATGCATTAAAAAGTAAACAAATGGTATCAGACTTGATTAAATTGACCTACAAGTGATATCAAACTTTATCAAATTGGTATAATCAATTTCACATGTTAATTAGTGGTACACTTTTTACAAATGGTATCAATTACAGTAATAAGGGGGAGCATACATATGAATGACTATCCTTCATTTCACTTCTTTACGACTATGCTCATGGCACTTATTCTTACAATGTTACTTCTATTCTCCTGTATGCTTACTTGGAAAATTATTCTTATGCATTTGATGATGCCAAAATAGGAGAAAACTATGTGCTTACTTGAAACGATATGTGAAAGAATCATATGACGTTTACCATACTTGAGAATGATACTCACTACATGATTAGAATAAGTTAGCAATCAATCATATGCTTACTTGATGAATAAATTATGTGATTGCTTATTGACTCTAGATGCACTAAAATGGTATTTATTTTTGATCATGTTATAAGATTTGATTTGAAATCTCTCTTATGAAATGCTTAATCTCTCTTATTCAAATACATGAGTTTATATGTTGATGGCATAGAATATATTAAGGTGATAATCTTTTTGATGATGCCAAAGGGGGAGAGATTAGTGGAAGGATCAGTAAAAAGAATAGGATGCCATTTATGCCAAAAAAGGGGAGAGATATCATGTTCCCATCATTTGATATGTTTTAAAACAATTGGCATAAGTTACAAGATTAAGGGGGAGGATAACTCTTAACTAGCATTCATTACATCATATAGGGGGAGAATACATATAAACATTGATTGTCATTATTCTGTGAAACTAACACCCTACGAGATAAACATTGGTTGTCATCATCAAAAAGGGGGAGAATGTGTTTAAATGTTGAAACAGGTTTTGATAATGACAAACGTGAAGACTAAGGCAAAGACTCCTAAAGGAAGAAAGGATATTACCATGAAGCCAATATGATGAATTTGCAACACATGAATACAAGCCATATGGAACATTAATTGTCATCATCAAAAAGGGGGAGAATGAAGTTGCATATGTAAGTATACAAAGTAGTTTTGATGAATGACAAAGTATTCATGATGATGATGGAATGGCAAAGGTTCAGAAACAAGAAGGTTCAAGCACAAAGACAATGGCCAAGAATAAAGAGATGAAGATGCCTCACAAAGAGTTAAAGAAACATGAGCTATGGAAGACAAGGTTGATGACATAAACGAAATCATGAAGAACAAGCTCATAAGTTGAAGAAGAATCAAGGAAACAAGCATGAGGATCAAAGGAATAAGCCATGGGTCAATACATATCAAGAACATATCAAAAACCTTGAAGAATTGTATCAGGTACATGTACTAATCGATTACCACAATGGAATAATCGATTACCATAACTCTGTTTATAGTACAATCGATTACAATAAGAAGGACAATCGATTACATAGGTTCTGTTTTGTCCCTAATCGATTACATAAAGTCCTAATCGATTACCATGCTGCGAGACATAAATTAAGAGCATCAGGTATCAATCATAATCGATTACAAGGCAAGGAATAATCGATTAGAATGGTTCTGTTTCATAGCTAATCAATTACAGTAGACAATGCTAATCGATTATCTGCTGTATAATACTGAAGATTTCAAAAGCTAATCGATTACAGCTCGAAGGCTAATCGATTACCATAGTGTCAGAACGTGGGAAAATGCTTTTAAGTGGAACTCCAGCTCATTTCTTCACTCCCACTTTATGACCATGCTAAGGTATCCATTGGAGACAATGTGCAATGGCTGGAAACCCTAAAAATGGCTATAAATGAAGCATAGATTCAAGCAAGAAAGGCACAACACAAGAGGTGAGACCAAGGCATAACACAAGGCAATCAATATTCTTCTTCTAGAGGTCTTCTTACTAGATTTCTCTTGTATATTCTGCAACTCTTGTTTCTAAACTTGCATATTGCTTAAGAGTTGTTAGATTGTGAGTTTCAATTTGCATATCCTCTCTTGTTGAGAGTTAGAATTTGTGAGAGCCTTTATTTGTGTATCTACTCTATTGAGAGAGTGTATTGATTGAAAACACAACACCAAACACAAGGTATTCACTCTAGGTTGAATGGTTGTTCACTCTAGGTTGAGTGGTCACAAAGGTTGGGGTTCAACCTTTGGGTATTGAGAGATTGTGAGATTGGGTAGGTTGCCCTTTGCTTGTGAGGATTGAGTTCTTGAGTGTGGGACACTAGGAAGCTGCAATTGCTCAAAGCTTGTATCTCAAATCTTCAATAGTGGAATCCTTCAAGTGGGTTGCTTGAAGGCGAGACGTACACCGGGTTGGTGGAACTCGTTAAATTTGGTTTGCATTTCTCTTTACCTTGAACTCTTTATACAACTGTGCATATAAACTGTTTGTTGAAATGCTTGAGCTGAATGTGTGAATCAAAGTTGTTGTTCAAGTAGAAAACTAACTCTGCATGCCAAGTGTTTGATAATTTGCTTGAATCAATATTTGGTGAAGTTCTTCAAAACTGGAAATTACTATAACTTACCAAATATCTAATACATTGTTTCCTATTAAGTCTTGTGTGATACTTACTTGATTGCTATTACTTCTCACATTCACAAGGTGTTTGATAACTTGAATGAGCTGAATCTTTATAGGAAACATCACATTATTGACAAATAAATCTGTGCACTCCAACTGTTTGATAAATTGTTTAAACCAATAACTTACCTTGTTTATCACACTTATAGCTAAATATTGTCATTGCACATCAAGTGTGTCATAGTGTGATATGTGCATAAAAGTTGTTGTCTCTTCATCATTGCATCATTTGTATATTGGGATTCTGCGCAAAAATTTGAAACACTCAATTCACCCCCCCTCTTGAGCGTTGAGGCCTTGGCTAACACCCCTGTCTGCCATCCCCAGGATTCCTGGATCTACTAAGGTGGTGGAATCCAAGTCAGCACGGGCGAACAGGGGGAGTCGGGTAGAAATCCGAGAGAGGATGGTGAAAATCCGAGTGAGAATGATGGAAATCCGAGTGAGAATGGTAGAATTCCAAGTGAAAATGACTCGGATCAGCCTCTCAGTCGGCATTCATCCACATTGGGAGTCAATTCCGAGTGGAATGAAGCATTTCCAATAGAAAACAGAGTGAAAAAGTATGCAATTGAATTGAGGGGTCAAACGAGGTAATTCTGATTGGAACAATCAAACAGACCGAGTGAAGATTGACTCAGAACCGGTTGAAGAGGGACTCAGAACTGGTTGAACCGGTGCTGATTGAAAAGTGTCACTCAAAATTAGGGAAAATGGGGGCTCAGACTTGGTTTGAAGTGTCACTCGGTTCTGACTGAAAATTGGCTTTTGAATGGGTGAAAGGATAACTCGGATTCGGGTGAAAATGGTGACTCGGAATTTGTTTGAAGAGGGCTGACCGACTGAAGACTGGCTCGGGAATAGGTAAAAATGTCACTCGGAATTGGATAAAAACTGAGTCAGAAATAATTGAAGACTGACCAAGAACTGACTGAAAAGTGTCACTCAAAAACCGATCAAAGATTGATTCAGAACTGATAAAAAAATGACTAAGAATTAGGAGAGAATAATGACTCGAAAATTGGTAAAAATTGACTCGGAAATGGGTAAAGGAGGACTCGGAGCTGATTGAAAATCAAAGAGAAAGACTCGGAAGTTGAATGTAAAGGGTCTCAGAGTTGGCTAAAGGATGACTCGGAGCCGACTGAATAAAGAGGAAGACTCGGAAGTGTGTAAAGGATGACTCGGAAATGTGTAAAGGATGACTTGGAGATGGGTGAAACATGACTCGGGATTGGCTTGATGAAGGATGACACGGAATTGGTAAAAAGTGAGTCAGAACTAACCAAGAACTGACCAAGAATTGACTCGGAAATATGTAAAGGATAACTCGGAGATGGGTGAAAGATGACTCGGGAACGGGTGAAAAGTGGCTCGGGAATGGTTAATGGAATGGCTCAGAATCTGGGTGAAAAAGGAGGGGATTCGGTATTTGAAGGATTAGATCAGAAATTGATGGAAATGGGCTCGGAATTGATTGTTTGAAGAAGGACGACTCAGAATTGGTTGAAGAGTGACGACTCGGTATTGGGCAAATGGTTCAATCGGCCCTTATTTGAAGGATGAGTGAAGATTGGCTCGGAAATCCTTCCATTCGGTTGTTGTCACTCGAAAACCGATTGAAGATTGAACATTCGGCACAGATCAGTCAGAACTTAGCATTTTCACTCGGAAAGGGCTTGCTTCCCACTCAAGACTTGGAGACTTGGTACTTTCACTCGGAAAATCTTTCTTCCAATCAAAATCTGTCCTTCCAATTACACTCTGAGTCGGTCTTTCCTTCACTCAGACTTGTTTTCACTCAGATCAGTAGCAACCAGAAAGCTCCCGCTCAGATTTAGCATTTCTTCATTCGGATTAATTGCAGTCAAAGAGCAATCCTTCTCAGCATTCATCCTTCAACAGAGTATCACTCGGAATGGCTTTGACAAGGAGCCTTCCACTCGGATTCACCTTCAACAGGGAAGTATTTCACTCGGAACTGACTCATTCTGAGTAATTCTACTCAGATTTGATCCTTTTTGAGTCATTTCACTCGGATTTCTCTTCAACAGGGACATACTCCACTCGGCAATGCTCCCATCTGAGTCATTTTACTCGGATTTTCCTCCAACAGGTCTATATTCCACTCGGATTTAATCTAATCTGAGTCATTTCACTCGGATTTGCCTCCAACAGGTCTATATTTCACTCGGAAATGCTTCCATCAGGGTCATCTTGCTTGGATCTGATCATTTTTGAGTTATTCCATTCAGATTTGACCATTCTGAATTGGAATTCAGTTTAAAAAGATTCATTCCACTTGGACCGGACCAAAAGAGGTGTTCACACACAGTTTCAAATAGCAGAATTTTTTTAACCAGTTTTTCAAATATTCAGCATCTTTATCTCTTAACAATATCCTTATCTCTTATCTCTTAGCATTAACAAATCTCCCCCTATCAAAAAGAATTCATCCTTAGCCTTTAGAGATAACTAATCCACTTGTTATTAATCAGCCAGTTTTAGAAAATACAGATGAACAGATGAACATTTTCTATCTTTTCTCCCCCTTTGGAATCATCAAAAATAATAAATGCAAGTAAAGAGATAGATATCACAAATGAAAGTTTTATTTAATTGCAAAAAGCAGGAAATTACATGGAGGGAAATTTGCCTAAATAAGAAACATGGAACAACTTAAACCAAAGCATGAAAATGGATCTAATTATCCGGATTAAAGAAACGGAGCTTAGAAATTTGGTGAGAGAGCTCCTCATAGCGCTATTGCATGAGTTCATAATGTTGCTGCTCAGTCATTTGAAATTGTTGGAGGGAGTGTTCAATGCGATCAAAGCGGTTATCAAGATGAGCATACAAAGCAGTGAAAGGATCAGGTGGAGCGGATGCTTCGCCTTGAGGTGCAGGAGTGGGAGTAACAGGGGGATGATCTTCCTCAAATGGGCTGCTGCCATGAATTCTGTCACTCTTGAGGATCCACCTTCCAGCTAGACAGACCATACCCATTTTGTTGAGATGGTTAGTGCTAATGCAAGCTTGAGAAGGCACTTTTTCAGCAAGTTCCTCAGCCAAGTCTACTCCATTAGCCTTAAAGATTTTTGTGAGCAAGATGCCATAAGGCAGTTTGTGTTGCTCCTTGGATTTCAGAATGTGGAGCTTGAGGAGTTGAATCCAGTTGATGTCTTTGTGATTGATGATTGCCCACATGAGTAGAACATCATCTTCCTCAACCAAGGCATAATTTCCACCTCGAGGAATGAGCATTTTGACCATAAAGAAGTGGAGGAGACGGTTGTTAAGAGTTAAGTGGCCTACCAATTTATGATTGCTGAGAGGACGGTTGGCCTTCCAAAGAGATTGACGAGCAGGGATAGGATTGAAGTCCCATTTATCTTCCAGATGACCCCCGGCAAATTCAACAGTGGAGAGGGGAATTTGTGTGATTTCAGAGAGGTGCTGGTTGGTGATTTTGAGAGTCACATTCTTGACTCTAGCTTCTAAGGTGCCATCAACCAGTTTCACATTGCAGAAAAATACCCTCATGAGTTCAGGGTAATAAAACTCTTCCTTGAGAGTTAGGAATGGAAGAAGATTGTAATGATGGAGGAGTTGAGTGAAGGTAAAATAGGGGTTCTCAAAGGTTGTAGCATCAATAAAATGGGGAGTGATGATGTCTTTTTCTGAAAACTTCTTTATGAAGTTTTGGAGGTCTCTTGGTGAGGTGAAGAACCTAGAGAAGTCTAGGGGGTTGTTGGCTTGGGGTATGGAGGACCTTGCCCTCTTGACAGAGCGGGAGGAAGACATGGTGATTGAAAGGCAAAGAGGAGAATGAGAAGGAGAGGGAGCTTCTTGAAGCTTTGAGAGATTTAGGAAGAGGAGGAGGTGGTGTGAGGTGAGAGTGATAGTGAGGGGTTTATTTATAGGGAAAAGGTGAGTGTTGGGTGAAGAGAAGTGAGTTAATGAGGGAAAAGAAGATTGGGCCGCTGGTGTGCCTCGTAACTCTGCATTTTGACTGCTGAATACCGATGCTAATCGATTACGAGGCATAGGTAATCGATTAGCTTACTGATTCTAAGGAATTTGGAACGTTTCACACATGAGTAATCGATTACGGTCAACAGGTAATCGATTAGGTTTCAAAACAGAATCTTTATGATCGATTAGGATGTGTTTGTAATCGATTAGGAAGAAGTTGAAACGATTATAATCGATTATGGAAGGTTTCTAATCGATTGTCCATTAGACAGAAGCTAAGTAATTGATTATTCAGCAATGGGTAATCGATTAGACATAAACCAGAGGCTTAGTAATCGATTAAGTGATGTTGGGTAATCGATTACTTTCAAGATAGGAGCTAAGTAATCGATTATGATACTCTTTGTAATCGATTATATGCTGTAAAAATGCCCAGTTTTGTCAGATTTTGCACAAGAGTGTTGGAGTTTTAATGGATCATACCACAATTGAACATAAACTCATTCAAGACATACTATAAAATAAGAGTTTATCAAAATACTTATCATTCAAACACAATTGTTCATGTCAAGGATTCCTAATTCTCTTCTAATGTGAATGAATTGTTCTCTAGCCAAGGGTTTTGTGAAGATATCTGCTAATTGCTTAGAGGTTTCAACATGCTCAAGTATACAATCACCCTTTAATACATGGTCTCTAATGAAATGATGTCTAATCTCAATATGTTTGGTTCTAGAATGCATTACAGGATTCTTTGAGATATTGATAGCACTAGTATTATCACATTTAAGAGGTACATGGTCTAATACAACTCCAAAGTCTAGGAGTTGTTGTCTCATCCAAAGGATTTCAGCACAACAACTACCAGCTACAACATATTGTGCCTCAGCTGTTGATAGCACAACACTTACTTGTTTCTTGCTTTGCCAAGAAACAAGAGAACTACCAAGCAAGTGACATGTTCCGCTAGTGCTTTTTCTGTCAAGTTTACATCCTGCAAAGTCTGAATCAGAGTAACCAACTAAAGTGCATTCAGCCCCTTTGGGGTACCATAAACCAACATTTTGAGTCCCAACTAAATATTTCATTATCCTTTTTACTGCAGTGAGATGTGATTCTTTAGGACAAGCCTGGTATCTAGCACACATACACACAGCAAACATGATATCCGGTCTACTAGCGGTTAAGTAAAGTAAAGATCCTATCATACCTCTATATTTTGTGAGTTCAACATCCTTACCTTTCTCATCCTTGTCCAAATAGCATGAAGTGCCCATGGGTGTGGCAGTATCATTTGCTTTGTCCATGTTGAATTTTCTAAGTAGTTCTTTGTAGTACTTGGATTGATTAATGAATGTGCCTTCATTGGTTTGCTTGATTTGAAGTCCAAGGAAGAAAGTGAGTTCCCCCATCATGGACATTTCAAACTCTTCCTGCATTAGCTTAGCAAACTCCTTGCACATTGATTCATTAGTGGCACCAAATATTATATCATCAACATAAACTTGTACCAATAGTATGTTATTCTTTTTGTGCTTTATGAATAAAGTTGTATCAACCTTTCCTCTTTCAAAATGATTTTCTAAAAGAAATTTACTCAACCTTTCATACCAAGCTCTTGGAGCTTGTTTCAAACCATACAGAGCTTTCTTTAATTGGAAAACATGATTTGGAAATTGATGGTTTTCAAAACCTGGAGGTTGATCAACATATACTTCCTCTTGAATGTATCCATTCAAGAAAGCACTTTTAACATCCATTTGGTACAATTTGAAGTCCCTACAGCATGCAAAGGCTAATAGTAGTCTAATTGCTTCTAATCTAGCTACGGGTGCATACGTCTCTTCATAATCAATGCCTTCTTCTTGATTGTAGCCTTTAGCTACTAGCCTAGCTTTGTTCCTAGTAATAATACCATTTTCATCCAGTTTATTCCTAAATACCCATTTGGTTCCTATTATTTGGTGATCATTGGGTCTTGGCACAAGCTCCCAAACTTCATTTCTTTCAAATTGATTTAGCTCTTCTTGCATGGCCAACATCCAATGTTCATCAATAATAGCTTCATTAATGCATTTGGGTTCTATTTGCGATACAAAGGCTAAATGATTGCATGTATTTCTAATTGCATTACGAGTACTTACACCTTTTGATATATCACCTATGATGTTGTCCATGGGATGATTCTTCATGATTATCCACTCCTTTTGTTGAGTTTGGTTGTTATGAGAAGTTTCTCCTTCATTCTTGATGATTTCTTCTTTTTCATCCAAGCTTAATTCTTGAAGATTTCCTACAATATCATCAACATCTTCCTTTCTCGGAGGGTTAAGGCTACTTTCATCAAACTTTACATGAATGGACTCTTCAATGGTGTTTGTTTGTTTGTTGAAGATTCGATAAGATTTACTCGATTGTGAATATCCTAGGAAGATTGCCTCATCAGCTTTAGCATCAAACTTCCCTAGATTATCCTTTCCATTATTGAGCACAAAGCATTTACACCCAAATATGTGAAAATATGAAATGTTGGGTTTTCTTCCCTTATAGAGTTCATAGGGGGTTTTCTTTAGAATAGGCCTTATTAAACATCTATTCATGACATGACAAGCGGTGTTAACCGCATCGGCCCAAAAGTATTTCACAACATTATTTTCACTTAACATGGTTCTAGCAAGTTCTACCAAGGATCTATTTTTCCTCTCAACAACTCCATTTTGTTGTGGAGTTCTAGGAGCTGAAAAATTGTGATTAATACCATGTTTTTCGCAAAACGTTTCAAAAGATTGATTTTCAAACTCTCCCCCATGATCGGTTCTAATGGATGTAATTTTAGAATTTTGCTCATTTTGGATAATCTTTGTAAGTTTCTTGAATGCATGATATGCTTCATTTTTATGAGCAAGAAACAAGGTCCATGTATATCTAGAATAGTCATCTACAATAACTAGACCATAGTAATTACCTCCAAAGCTTTTGATTTTGGATGGTCCAAATAAGTCCATGTGCAAAAGTTGTAAAGGCCTTTGTGTGGAAACAATATTTTTGGATTGAAAAGATGCCTTTACTTGTTTTCCCTTTTGACATGCATCACAAAATCTATTTTCAAACTTAAGCTTTGGTAAACCAATTACTAATTCTTTGGAGACAAGTTTGTTTAAGTGGTCTACATGTATATGAGCTATTCTCCTATGCCATAGCCAAGTTTCATCCTCTTTTGTAATGAAGCATTGTTCATCATTTGTAGACAAACTATCCACATCAATCATGTAAATGTTATCAATCCTTTTTCCAACAAATTTGACCTCTTTGTTTAGCTTAATCTCAATTATACAACAATTGGATTCAAATAAAACTCTATATCCTTTGTCACATAATTGACTTATGCTAAGCAAGTTATGTTTGAGTCCTTCAACATACAACACATCACTAATGGAGGTAGAGGAATTTTTACCGATATTTCCGATACCAAGTATTTTACCCTTGGTATTGTCTCCATAAGTGACACTTCCTTTCCTTTTGGGAGTGAATGATGTGAACTTGCTTATGTCTCCCGTCATATGTTTTGAACACCTACTATCCAAATACCAATGGGTGTTTCTTGCCTTGAAGCATACCTATAAAACAAGATTAGTTTAGAGAACTAGGTACCCATTTTATGTTGGGTCCTTTTAGGTTAGCTTGTGGTGATGTTCCTTTGGGAACCCACACCTTTCTTAAAACATTTGGTCCTAGTTTTCTAACACTACACCTATAAGCACTATGTCCTTTGAAACCATAATCATTGCATTTCATAAAAGGTGAAGATGATTTGCTTGGTGGTACAAAGAAATTTTTATAGTGTTTTTCCCTTTTGTGATTGCTATGTTCTTGACCATATCCTAACCCGGTTTTATCAAACATGCATCTTTGTTGGCCAAGCAAAATATTCAAATTGTCTCATCCATTAGTAAACTTTTCTAATGTCCTATTTAGATCTACAACCTTGGTTTCTAACATAACACATCTTTTTGCAAAGTCACATGGTTTATCCTTAGAACATGCTTGAACATTTTCTAATTCTTCTTTTAAGCTTTCATTTTCTTTGCATACTTCCATAAGATGCATTTCAAGGGTATCACTAGTTTTCCTAGATGACTTAAGCCTATTAGAGACTTTCATAAATTTGTCATATAACTCCTCAAAAGCATCTAGTAGTTCATTCTTATCTAAGTCAAGAAGGTTTACCTCATTATCTTCTTCTTGGTGATTGGCCATTAAGCAAAGATTTGCTTCCTCATTGTCCGAATCGTCGGAACTACTTACATCGTTCTCATCCCAAGCGATGTAAGCTCTTCTTCTTCCTCGTTTATCCTTGCCCTTCTTTTTAAGATTTGGGCAATCCGCCTTGAAGTGCCCTTCCTTGCCACATTCGAAACAACTAGGTGAAGAAGAAATTTCATTTGAAGTTGGCTTTTTACCTTGGGGCTTGAAGTTCTTTTGGAATCTTTTGTTCTTCATGAATCTTCCAAATCGTTTTACAAACAGCCCAAATTCCTCTTCTTCATCCATGTCACTGCATGATTCTTCTTCATGTACAGAGGTGGCTTTGAGAGCTAAGCCTTTCTTCTTGGAGGATTTTTCTTCTTCCTCTGCTAGCTTCAAGACTTTTAGTTCTTGCTCTTGCTCTTGTAATTTCCTAAAGAGTGTTGCAAGAGACATCTTATTGATGCTTGGAGATTGTTTTATGGCTGTGACAAGTGGTTGCCATTCCCTGCTAAGACTTTTTAAAACTTTATGCACAAGTTCTTTGTTAGTGTAAACTTTGCCAAGAGTAGTGAGATGATTAATAATAAGAGTAAATCTCTTCTGCATTTCTACTATGGTTTCCCCCGAGTTTATTCTAAAACTTTCATATTGACTTGTCAAGGTACTAATCTTGGAGTCCTTCACATCGCTAGTACCTTCGTGAGTTACTTGTAGAGTATCCCATATTTCCTTAGCGGATTGACAAGTCATTATTCTAAAAAATTCATCTGGACCTAATGCCATAGTGATGAGATTCTTTGCCTTATAGCCATATTGCACTTCCTTTTCTTCATCACTAGTCCATTCATCCATAGGTTTTTCAACATTTTTACTATCAATGGTATGCATTGGTATATAAGGACCATTTTCAATGGCATTCCAAACTCTCAAATCAATAGATTGAATGAAGATTTTCATTCTTTCTTTCCAAAACGCATACCCTTCCCCATTGAAAGCGGGAGGTCTGTTTATAGCACCACCCTCGGGAAAAAGGTTATGAGAACTTGAGGCCATCTAGTCTCTTAAAGCTGTTAAGCTTGATTTACCAAGAGTCAAGCTCTGATACCACTTGTTGTTCAAGTGGCCTTAATACTCAAGAGGGGGGGTGAATTGAGTTTTAAAAACTTTGATTGGAATGCCTTTAAACTTGATTTTTATATCCAAGTTTACAAGAATTTGCAAGTGAAATCCAGTTAAAGATAGTATGCAATGCACCACAAGGATAAATATAGCTGACGCAATTTAACAAACACTTGGTGGGCAGTATTTAAAATATATCAAATTAGACAAACGCAAGTATGCAATTCACAATCAATCAACACAAATCAACCAATTGCAGTATATGAAAGTAAAAGAGTAAGGGAGAGGAGCTTGCAAACCAATATAACGAGTTCCACCAACACCGGTGTACGTCTCGCCTCTAAGCAACCCACTTAGAGGATTTCCACTATTGAAGTTTAGAGATACAAGCTATGAGCAATTGTAGCTTCCTAGTGTCCCACACTCAAGAACTCAATCCTCACTAGCAAAGGGTAACCCACCCAATCTCTCAAACTCTCAATACCTAAAGGTTGAACCCCAACCTTTATGACCACTCAACCTAGAGTGAAAATCTTTATGTTTGATGTTCTGTTTACAAGCAAGTGGCTCTTTTAATAGAGTGGATAAGCAAATGATAGCTCACACAATTTCTAATCTCTCAAGAAGAAAGGATATACAAGTTGTTTGCTCAAGAAATACAGAATATACAAGCTATATGGACTCAACAAGCACAAGTGAATGTAAAGGATTAATTGCCTCTTGTTCTCATTTTGTGCTTGAGCTTGATGTGCTTTTATAGAGCCTTGGAAGAGCTTGGTGGAGTTCCTAGCCGTTGCAAGTGATGGTTCCAGCTTGTCTCTGCATGTAGTGGGTTATGGGTCTCTGTTTCCCACTTAAAAAGCACTTCCCACTGAGTCTGACACGACCATAATCAATTAGGCTTCGCTCTCTAATCGATTACACTTTGAATTCTACTTCTGTAATCGATTAGCTAATCCATGGTAATCGATTATCACCAAGTCAGAGGCTTGCTAATCGATTACTTCATTCCTGGTAATCGATTGTATAAGGTACCTGATGCATTTAATGTGGTCACGCAGCTGTGTAATCGATTACTACTTCCTTGCAATCGATTATTGACGTTCCAGTGGCTTGGTAATCGATTATTTCATGTCCCATAATCGATTAGATTGAACACCTGATTCACTTCATTCAATTTTTAAAATTGGTAATCAATTACGTGATGTTACAATCGATTAGCTAACAAAACAGTAGCCATCTAATCGATTATCTGTGTTGTGTAATCGATTATCTTGACAAACAGAGGCTTCATAATCGATTAGACCTCCTTGTGTAATCGATTATCTTTATGGTTTTTGCAGTCTGGTGCTGTTTCTTTATTTTCCAAGAGTTTCTTCAACAGTCCTTTGTCATTATCAAAATCCTTGATCCTGAAATCATATTCAAACACAGAAACAACATCTAGGACTATATTTTCTATTTTAAGGGAGTTTGGATCATTATTATCATTAAGCAGATATTTCTCAATTTCAGCACACACATTGCATTGATGAGAATCCATGCATGAATCATAAACAAATGAATCACAAAAATCAGATAATACAGGAAAATCAACATCATCAAACAACTTAATAATATTATCATCAACTAAATCAGTGATTAAGTCAATTTGAAAAATAGAATGATCCTCAGTAGGATGCTTCATAGCATCTAAAATGTTGAATCTAACCACACTATCTCCAAATTCCATAGAAAGTGTTCCTGCATGCATATCTATTTTTGTTCTAGCTATTTTTAAGAATGGTCTACCTAAAATTATTGGAGCTTTATTGGTGGAATTCTCACTTTCCATATCTAGAACATAAAAATCTACAGGAAAAATTAAATCGTTAACTTTAACAAGGACATCTTCAATAATTCCTGCAGGATGTGCAGAGCTTCGATTTGCTAATTGTATAACCACACCTGTAGTTTGCAAAGGTCCAAGGGAAAGTGAAGTAAATACAGTCATAGGCATAACGTTAATAGATGCACCTAAGTCTAGCATGGCATTTTTAAATTTGTTATTGCCTATTATGCATGGAATGCTAAACGTCCCAGGGTCTTTATATTTTTCTAGTATATGTGACAAAGGTTTCTCAATTAATGCAGACACATTTCTACTTATGTTAATCCTTTCATTGCCTTTTAGTCTTCTTTTATTAGTGCATAGTTCTTTAAGGAATTTGGCATATCTTGGGATTTGCTTGATGGCTTCTAATAAAGGTATATTTACCTCTACTTTTCTAAATGTTTCCAAGATCTCCTTATCCATTTCCTTATTTTGTATAGATTTTTGTCTTTGTGGAAATGGAAGAGGGATATGTTGTTTATCAGGACCAGCTACAGAAGGAGGATTTGTAAGAGATATATCATTACTGTTATTACTTGAACTATCTAAAACTTGTTCTGCATGTTTTTTTGTGACAATAGTATTTTCAGTTTGTTGTTGTTTTTCTGGTCCATGGATAGCTTTACCAGATCTTAAAGTAATTGCACTTAAATTTTTAGGATTGACAATTGTCTGAGCGGGCAACTTATCTGAACCTTGAGACTGTAAATGGTTTAAAGATGTAGCCAATGGACCAATCTGATTTTCAAGAGTCTGAATTGTAGCCTCAGTTCTTTTTTGAAAGTTCAAATTATCTACTGACATTTGCTTTATCAATTCCTCCAAATTTGATTTCTCAGTGGAAGGTGCAGCTATTTGTGTAGCTTGTTGTTGAATATGAGGAGGTTGATAAGGTCTGCTTGGTCCAGTATTTGCCTGAAAAGGTGTATGAGGTTGTTGTGAAGAATTACCCCATCTTAAATTAGGGTGATTCCTCCAACCAGGATTATATCTGTTAGAAGAAAGATCATAATTATTATGTTGTTGTTGTGGTCTATTATTGTATAAGTTGGCAGCACATACTTGAGGATTTTCATCGGGAATTTTAGCTTCCTGCAATGTAGGACAACAATCGGTATAATGATCTAATGAAGTACAAATAGAACATACCTTAGCAGGGGTTGTAGGTTGTTATTTTTGAGACACAATAATATTTTTCATAAGTGTTGCTAGTTCAGCAAATTTACTTTCCCATTTTTTATCTCCATCATTAGTAGTTTCAATTTCATGGACTCCTCTAATTACAACAGAATTATTTCTAGTGGCATGTTGTTGAGCATTAGCAGCCATGTTCTCAATTAAAGTTTTTGCTACATTTGTCGTTTTATTTTGTAAAGCACCATCACTAGCTGCATCAACCAAAGTTCTATCCATTGGATTAAGACCTTCATAGAAATATTGTATGAGAAGTTGGTCCGTAATTTGGTGATGGGGACAATTAGCACACAATCTTTTAAATCTTTCCCAGTATTCATAAAGATTTTCCCGGTCATGTTGCCAGATACCACATATTTCTTTTCTATTTGAGGAAGTTCTTGAAGCGGGGAAAAATTTTTCAAGAAACTTTTCTTTAGGTCATCCCAACTTGTAATGGAGCCAGGAGGAAGGTAAAATAACCAATCCTTAGCGATATCTGCTAGGGAGAAAGGAAAAGCTTTAAGTTTTACATGTTCTTCTGAAACCCTTTTAGGTTTCATGGTAGAGCAAAGGATATGAAATGCTTTTAAGTGTTTATGAGGATCTTCACCTGCACGACCATGAAACGTTGGTAACAAATGAACTAAACCAATTTTAAGCACAAAAGGAACATCTTCCTCAGGATATAAGATGCATGATGTTTGATTAGTGACATCTGGTGTAGCTAGTTCTTTTAATGTCTTTTCAGCCATGTTATACAAATACTCAGAAGTTGAAGGTTTAGTTTCACTACTTATGCTATTAGCTAGAATATTATTATTATTATTATTATTATTATTATTATTATTATTATTATTATCTAATAGTTTCTTAGATGATCTAAATAATTGATGAAATGTTCTATCTATTTCAGGATCAAAAGAATATAGTGGTTCAGGATTAGATCTAGTCATACACAATACATCTACATATATTGTAACAAAATACCACAACTATGTAATAAAAGGAAAAAGTTATCATTTTAATTATGAAATGCTTAGAACATATATTTAAAAATTTAAAGATTTTTTTATATTTATATTTTTTCAATGATTGAAAATGAGATTACTAGAAAATAAATAAGAATATAATAAAGTGGAATTTTTTTAATTTTTTTTATATGCTCACATTCAACCAAACCTGAATATCTTCAACACACCTACAAAAAAAATGTAAAACATATTAGGTAATTGAATGCAAATAATTAGGACCAAAGGTTCCCGGCAACGGTGCCAAATTTGACACACTGTCGTTGTCGGGTCAAATAAAAAGTTATATTAATATAGTATAAGGTGAACAACCTTAGTCGTCTCTCGAGGACCTTAATTCAATTAGTTACACTCAATTTAATTATAACAAAGGGGGGGTGTGTTGAGATTGAAAGGAAAATTAAGTGATTATATAATAGTGTAAAAAGTAAATTTATGAGTAAGAATAATGAAATTTAGAAACAACCAATGCAAGGAATTAATAAATCTTTAGTTAACTAATCATTGATCACAAATATGATTAAATATAATTAATTTCTCAACCTTGAATCATATGGAATCCCTAAATGATTATATTCTAGAAAATCTTCTAGAATTGAATTTATGAACTAATAAGAATAATCAATCAATATATTCTTATTAATTACTAAAATAACTTTAAAACCATAATTTGATTGAGTTAAGAAACTAAATAGAAATATCTTATTTAGTGACTTAATCTTTGTTCTCAAATTGATTATTGATTAACCAACCAACATCAGTTTAGATTATAGATTGTTTAATTACATACCAATCGGTTATACACTTAAATAATCTACCATCATAAGTGTTTGAGAAACAAAGAAAAATAATTATCTTCAATCAAAATATTAAGAGCAAGAACTCAATGTTAACATAAAGAAAAATTAAATTCCTTGAGTTAATTTTAAAAGATTAAGCTTCCATGATAATTTTTAACAATAAAAGCTAATATTAAATTTACTATAACTTTGATTATAAAAGTAAATAACAAATAATAAAATTAACTTACTTGATATTGATGAAGGGAAATGAAAACCATAACTTGAGGGATAGAATATAGAATAAAGAAATAAAGTAAAAGAAAGAACTAAAACTTAAGAAACTAAAGCAAAGATATAGAAATGTAATGAAAACTAAAGCATGTATTTCTTATGTATCTCTTGTGTATCTTCCTTACAACTTCAAACATCTATTTATAGGCAAGATATCATGATACTATACATTCATTTTCTGATCATTAATGCATTTTTTCAACATTGGTGGGCTTGAAATTACAATAATTCAAAAGAAGATAATGGTAGGTGTTGAAATTCATTCTCCTCTTTATCTTTTCCACTTTGCGAGTCAAATATGACCATCTAGATGGCCGAATTTTGAAAAACCTTCAACATGAAAGTTGTATATCTCTGTCTTATTGAGAATTTCACGCAAGAATGAGGTCATTTGGACATCTACAGCTCTAGATATATGTATTTTGGTGAACAATGTCAATGTTGGTGGGACACATGAGGGCTGATTGATTCAAGCTCCATTTCTTCCCTTTTTTCAGATGCAAAATAACCAAATCTAATCATCATAATGTAGGCCTCTGTCTCAGCTTTCCATGGGCTCCACGATTAGCCCATTTGGATTACAAAAACCTAAGTTATGGCCAAAACAAGGCAAGATACTCAAGATACATACAAAAAACGAAAATTGAACCATATATACATAATACTTCAATTTAACTAAACAACATAAAACTTAATTAAAATACTATTATTGAATATAGTAAGTATAGAATAAACCCCAAGTGTAAAACTATAAGAAGTGTATTAAAATTGATTTATCAATAGACCCCTGACGGACGGTCTGACCTATTTCCATCCCTAATCACCATGAACACTAAGTTTTTCCTCCAAGATAATTATCCAATCATCACTAAAATATTAATTAAGTTTTATAAATGTTGTTTCATCCTTAACAATAATTTTCACACTTGTACTAGCTTATTCATGATTTCCAACACTATGTTTTCTTCACTTAATAGATACTAATTTCTTATTCTTTCAATCATAATTGTTTCCAACCACTAACAATTACTACAGCACTTCTAATAATTCATTTCTAACTACTAAAAATATTTTCAAAGCAAGTGGTATCATTATTTTAAAATCTTAACTTAGGATTTTTAACAAAGTAACTTACTAAAATCACCAAACTTACTAAAATCACCAAATCATTCCCAATAGCATATTTTTAACTAAATAAATATTTTCTTAGTTCTAATATGTCCCAACAAAGTTTTCTAGATTAAAAGCACATTTATTTCTCATAAATCTTACATGTCCTTCATTGAAACCACCAAGAATGCTACATTTTTTAACCAAATAGTTACATATCAACTCTATAAATGTTAATCTACATCTAACCATATTTTCCAAGTACACTCACTAACAAAGCTAATACATTTATAGAATCATTTATGACATTTTAACATCATTTTCCTACTTCAAAAGTCATTTAATGCTTACTAACGATTCCATTGTCCATGCCAACAATTAGGGGTATTCATCATCCAATCCAATCAAAAAAAAACTACTCAGCGGTATCAAAAAAACCGATAACCTAAAAAAATTAATAATCAAAATAACCGATAATTGAAAAAACTGATATTTTTTAATGTATTGGATTGGATTTTAGTTCTTCCTTGAGGAACTGATCCAATCCAAACCGATCCAAAGTTTTTTTTACTACCAGTACTATTCTTGATCTGTTACATAAAAGCCTAATATATTTCCTTTGTGTCTATAATTCCTAAAAGTAAAATAACTTAAGCCCGAATGGCAATGCCCAATATTTCAATTTTATAATTTATACGCAAAAAAGCTTAAGCTCAAATGACAATACTGGATGTTTTAATTTTAATATTTTATGATTCACGCTCATCAATTGTTCAAATTAGAAAGAAAAGAAATATTTGTTTTGCTTCACTTGTCTGTTACTACTGTTAATATGTGAATTCTATAGTAAGTAATTTATTTTTAAGGTATTTTTTAAAAACTGAAATCCAATCCAATCCAAACCGATATATCAGATCAGATCAAATCATATTTTATGGTATATCCTAACTGATCCAATTCAAACCACATAATGATTTCTTGATTGGATCAGATGACTTTTGGCCTTAAAACCGATCCAATCCAATCTGCGAACACCCCTACCAACAATGCCAAACCAGTCCAACTACATTAATTTAAATCCTATAATTATTTTAGTGTCATTTATGAAATATCCAAGCTTTTGAATGCCACTAACCCTAATTTAAAGAAAGGCTTCCATTATAAAATTGCAATTAATGCTTCACCAACATCAACCAATCATATTTAACAGCAATTACAACATTTCTAATTTACTAATTTCAACCAAATTTAAGTCTCCAATAACATTTCATAAAGTCTCCTAACCTAGGGTTTTCTCTATCATGCATAATTCCAAGATTCCAACACTTATAACATAATTTCTAGCATTTCTATATCATCAATTTAAAGCCTATCTAGTGTTCCAACACTTACCACAATATGGTTCCAAACACTCAAGTGAGCAAGAAAATAAAGGAAAAGAGATTCCAAGCTTCCAATGCCTTAGAAAATTCAAAATTTCAAGGGTGAATAAGAGAGGGAATTTTAGCCTTGGAAATGATGTATGGAGGATGAAGAAAATCAATAAGAGAGAAAGATAGCAAAAGAAATAAGAGGGAAAAGGGTTCTAACCTCAAAAATTGTTACTTTCTTTAAGAAATTTCAAGTTTTTCATGTGGATTTTGTGAGGTATGGTTTGGAAACAGAGAGGAGAGCCATGAGGTTGTTTTCAAGTGCAAAATTACCAAACAGAGAGGAGCAGCTGCTGGTCGAAAATGAAGGGAGGAGAGGAAGAGGGAACTTTTAAGTTTGGTGCCAAATTACCAAAACACACTTCCTTTAATATTTTTGGCTCCAAGACCCAATTCTTTTGTAAAATTAGTTTCGTGGGCCCAAATGTTTGATGGAAATAATCCAATTATGTCACATGGTCAGTCCAAAAGAATTGGGAAATTTTCATCACGTTTGGCTCAAAAACAAAGCGTTTTGGCTACCCGGGACCCCCTTTTCGCATAATTAATTGTCTATAAATTTTTCCAGGTTTATTTTTATGTTTAGCATAATTATTTTAATGTTTTTTAATCCTTAATATTTATTTTTAAAATAGCTCATCTAAAGTTCATTCCCAAACTGGATATTTTCGATGCTAAAACGACGTCGATAAATCCCAAATAATTCATGATAAATCCAATAAATACCCAAATTAATTTAGCTATATTTTTAGGTGTAAATAATCATTTCTAACATTTATCTAATGTATCTCTATACATTTAACTCATCTTCACACTCTATCTGTATGTTTTCTTCTGTTAAACTACCATGATAATTCCTGAATAAATCATATTAATTCAAGGGATGTCCAAATAATTTTCTCTACTTGTTTGGAACTTCAAATAATTATTTCCTATATTTAACTAATTAAACATAAAATTTAGGATGTTACACATTGTTTGTAGGTGTATATTATGATAATGAGTGATATTATAGTGAATATTATTACTTATAGTATGATTATCATTGCCTTTCTATGATCATGTGAATGATTGTGTCTTTTTAAACACATTCTCCATGCAAAGGGGTGTTATAATTTGCAACTAACCTTTTGAATCACCTCAGCAAAGTTTATTTGTTACAAATCATTTAAGGTTTTATTCTCCTTCAACTCCTAGCTGATATGCTTATGTTCTTTCTGTATACATTCGTTGCCTCGGCTTATATTAAAGTTCATGATCTTCAACTATTGTAATTCTCAAAAGTATGAAGTATAACTTAGAAAAGAATGAAACATGAAAAACATGTAAAGTAAACAACTCTAAATGATATTCAAGAAAAAAATCACAACACGCATGTAAACTTATATGTTATTGGATACGGGAGAAACAAGTATTTGTGTCAAATAAAACAAAGACCATCCATGGAATCTTGAAGAAGAGAAGAGACACAACATATAGTTTTACTTTTACATCCAAAGTTAAATGCAAACATCATTATACTATGCATTAAAGTAATACTTCTACTAATCAAACATTTTAATTGCAAAGAAATTTTGCTTTGCTTTAAATGCTTTTTCTTCTTGCCATCAAGATCAATAAGAAAGGAGGAACATGTATTGAATGATTTTCCATCATCTCAATAGACACACACCTTTATGACATTCCCTATACATAGTATCTTTTTCACCCATCAACTTGATGATCATGTTCACAGATTGGTTGTACTTGTTTTCCATTTCCAATATACTTCTTCGTCTGGAATCAATGTTCTCTAGTAGCCCCCAATGAGCTTAGTCATAATAATAGCTTTCTCACCATGCTTATGCTTCATGCATGTAAATTTGTCGTTCTAGTTTACAATTTCCTTCTCAAGCCCCACAATAGACTCACTTAGCTTATGTAGACCATCTTCATAACTATGGCTTGCCATTTCATTAATGAGATTCAAGGTGCCTATAAAAGACTAATTAATCATTTTTATGTGAAACCAAACAATCTAAAATGAATCAAGTGTCAAATGATCAGTCAAAACAAATTAGTGTCTAAAGTTAGAAAAAAAAGAAATCAAACACTCATGAAAGAAAATCATGAACTTTAAGTTACTTAAAAGGGTGATAAAACATGAAACAAGAAGGGCTAAAAGTTTATACTAAGACAACTTTTGAAAATTACTTAAACCTTCTTTGTGTTAGAACTGAGTTCCTTCACTATAGATTTTGGGCCTGCCTTTGTTTTATGCTACAGACTTTAAGTCTATAATGCAATAGACTCATGTATAAAGTGACTAAGTTTGAGTCTATGATATAGTCTAAGTCTATTGTGCACGAATAAGGAATAAAAAGGAAAAAAACTTGAATTAAATAATACTTCTCACTTGTATATTTCTTATTGATCAATGCTCTCTATTTATACACAATGTTCTAACAAACTTATAACACTCTTAACAAATAAAACAAAATTAACAAACTAAACTCCCAGACTTAACACTCCCTCATAATTTTATTTCTCACACTTCAGATTTTACACGCACTTATGTTTTTGGGCACCACACTAGAATTTCACTAATCAATCCTGCAACGAACTTTACACTTTAACTCTACACATTAACTTGTTCCTCAACTCTTCAAATATGTTCTTCTTCAATGGCTTTGTGAAAATGCCTATAAGATTCCTCTTTGATCTACAATACTCCAACACTATCTCTCCTTTGTTTACTTTGTCACAAATAAAATGGTATCTGGCCTCAATGTGTTTGGTTCTTCAATGGTCAACAAGGTGCTTAGCCAAACTTATTGTAGACTTATTATCAACGTACAACTTCACAACTTTCAAACCTTTAGACTTTATGTGATGTCCTACATCAATTTCACATTTATTTACATCCGTTTAATTATTTTTCCCAATAAATTTTTCGTGTTTATTGATAGTTAATTAGATCCTAATGTAAAACAATATTTATTTTCCTTAAGCACACACAGAATAATAAATGATAGCAAATAAATTAAATAATAAAAAGCAATTATTTAGAATCAGCGGCAGAAGAAAATGAAGACAGGGTTCATTAGCCTGAGCAAGACCCTGATTCACTTAGGCGAAACCTGTGAAGGTCGCTTAGGCAAGTTCCGACTCGCTTGGGCGAATTCTACATTTTAAACCTGAGCGAACTATGAGACTTATAAGGAAAATTAACAATTCGGTTTTTACTCGGAAATGGGTCCACTCGGTCATATCTCACTCGGAACCTCTTAACCTTCCTTCACTCAGAAAAGGTTCTCTCGGGTATACCTCACTCGGAAACCTTCTAACCTTACTTCACTCGGAAGAGGTTCTCTTGGTCATACCTCACTCGGAAACATTCTAACTTTCCTTCACTCGGAAGAGGTTCCCTCGGTCATGGCTCACTCGGAAATGTCCTAACCATCACCCGGAAGGGAGCGAGGGATACTCAATTGAGTGAAATAGGCATAGAATCAATTTCCCCAGCCCTCGCTCGGACAAGACTGAATCCCCTCGGGCGAGATTCGTTCGATAATCAACTATACTACAGAAGACATAATTCATCCCGTTTTCATCATTCATGACCCACACTTATTCACAAAACCTGCCTATAGCAATTTACCATATACACCTACTATTGGCTCTATGCAATATATATATATATATATCTACTCATAAAAATTAACACCGACCACATTAACATCAATACCATACTACTTTAGCAACATGAATTCATATCCGATTAATCAACATACCAATTCTAAATTAGTTCAACACACAAGCAACATAATATGTCATCACATACACGGAAAACTCATTATGCATTACACACATAATTCATTTCATAATCACTCGGTTCCTTGGCATCAATCCTCCGCTCGGCGCACCTCCGGGGTTTCAACCTCTTCCCTGTCACTGGTTACTAAATTAAAGAAAACCACAGCAAGGGTGAGTGTTTGGCATCATAATTAATCTAGAACGGAAATTAAATAACAAAATACGTGTGTATAAACTTCGTCTGACTGCTTTATCCATAAATTGCAAATCACACTCGGAAAATATAGCAAATCATACTCGGCAAATATAGCAAATCACACTCGGCAAGTATAGCTAATCACACTCGGCAAGTATAGCCAATCACACTTGGCAAATATAGCAAATCACACTCGGCAAATATAGCAAATCTCACTCGGCAAATATAGCAAATCACACTCGGCGAATATAGCAAATCATACTCGGCAAATATAACAAATCTCACTCGGCAAATATAGCAAAACACACTCGGCAAATATAGCAAGTCACACTCGGCAAATATAATTAGGTACGTATACCATCACACAATACTAATAATTCATCAATTATCACCACTGACTCTCACACAAAATTGATGCCTAGTATCCAGATACTAAAGGATCGGCCTTTAGCTGGGGGTCCTACTTGACACCCCGTGAACCCTGCTTGGTTCACCGAGTCCTGCTTGATTCTCCACCTCAACCACTGGGTCCTACTTGACCACTGGGTAGCTCAACTGGGCACAAAAACCACGAGAGCCAGAAATGAAGGGCTATACATACCGTCGGCCGTCCCACACCACGTAATCATACATATATCATCCATATTCATCATATTATATAACAAGTGGCCATCAACAACAGCACATACTCATCAAATGGGCGACCTACTTGTCAAGCCCGTCATCACAACGCCACTATACACATCGAATCATCACCATGCAAAACACTTTAATCTCACACTCATCATAAACCATACACAATTCATATGCAATTATTATCCACAATCTTTCTTACCGTTTTAATACTTAGTTCGGCGGCCCGAACCCAAAAACACACCTATTCTAATTAATTACAACCCAAACACCCCCTTACCTCGATTCCAAGCTTCGACGATCTGTTCTTGATGCCGATTGTGTCCTCTAAGTGCTGGGCTCAAGGTTCCACCTTTGAATTCAACACTCGCTTCGTCACTCGGTCCTCCGACGTTCGTTTTGCTACCTACGGAGGTCGAACGCAAAACCCATTAACATTATACTACTCTAAATTTTCTAAATGCCATTTTCAAGCTCCCATGCACTGGAGGAGTGGAAAATAGAAGCTTCTCCCATCATGCATGTCCATCGGCTAGAGAAAGAAAGTGAAGAATGAAGACATAACTCAACTCTAATGGGTCCATTGTACTCACCTCAAAGTTACGATCTCAGAAATGGGGTTATTTCGAAGTTTTGACGTGAACAGAGTCTTCCCTTGGAGCATGCAACTCTCGGCAGTGAGGGAGGAGAAGAGGAAGAGAAAGAGAATAAGAAGAAGGTTCGGGTGGATAATGAGGAAGAAGAAAGAAAATCCTTATTATTTAAGACTCAGGGGCAAAACTGTCTTTTCCCAATTTCTTTTATATTTTCTTTGAAAGTTTTAATTAAACCTTTACCTCCTTCTAATTACACCTCATTTAACCCTTTTTGTAATTAATCAACCAAATAAATTTATTTATTTCTGTTATTCAAGTGGCCTCAATACTCAAGAGGGGGGGTGAATTGAGTTTTTAAAACTTTGCTTGGAATGCCTTTGAACTTAGTTCTTTTATCACAAGTTTAGAAATTATGCAAGTGAAGTCAAGTATAATGCAAAAGACAATGCAAAACAAGAGATAGATATAGCTGAGACAATTTATCAAACACTTGGTATGCAATGTTCAAAGTTAACTAAATCAAGCAAACTCAAGTATCCAAATCACAATCAATCAATCCAAATCAATTAAGTGCAGTATATAAATATGAAAGAGTAAGGGAGAAGAGCTTGCAAACCAATTTAACGAGTTCCACCAACCCCGGTGTACGTCTTGCTTGAAGGATTTCCACTATTGAAGTTTAGAGATTACAAGCTATGAGCAATTGCAGCTTCCTAGTGTCCCACACTCAAGAACTCAATCCTCACTAGCACAAGGGTAACCCACCCAATCTCTCAAACTCTCAATACCCAAAGGTTGAACCCCAACCTTTGTGACCACTCAACCTAGAATGAAAACCTTTGTGTTTAGTGTAGTGTTTACAAGCAAATAACTCTCTTAATAGAGTGGATAAGCAAATGATAGCTCACACAAATTCTAACTCTCAACAAGAGAGGATATACAAATGAAATCTCAGAATATACAAGAGTGATAACACACTAAGCACAAGAAAAGAATGAAGGATTGATTGCCTCTTGTTGTTGTATGTTGTGCTTGAGTTCCTCTTGAATTTATAGAGCCATTTCAGAGCTTGGTGAAGTTCTTAGCCGTTGCAAGTTAGTGGGCATCTGAGAAATAGTGAAGAAATGAGCTGTCTTCCCACTAAAATGTGTTTTCCCACTATTGTAATCGATTGCGCCTCGAGCTGTAATTGATTACATTTTGAAATTTTTAGTTCAGTTCATGCTGTAATCGATTAGCATTCACTACCTAATCGATTAGCTTCAAGTCAGAGACCAGGTAATCGATTATATCTTCCCCAGTAATCGATTAGCTATAGCACCTGATGCATTTAATTCATTTCTTGATCTGGTAATCGATTATGACACTTGGGTAATCGATTAGTGATGTTCCAGTAGCTTGGTAATCGATTGGCTGAAGTCCTGTAATCGATTATCATATGTACCTGATGCATTTAATTCAATTTTTGATGTTGGTAATCGATTATGTCATTTGGGTAATCGATTAGTGTCATTCCAGTAGCTTGGTAATCGATTAGCATACTTCATCTAATCGATTAACTTATGTTCCTGATGCATTTAATTCAAAACAGAAGCTGCCTAATCGATTAGCTTGGACTCTGTAATCCATTAGCTGCGTAGTTTTTCTGGGTATGATTCTAAGTCTTTGTTTTTGCAAGAATTTCTTCAAGAGTCCTTTGTCATTATCAAAATCCTTGAACTTGTAGTCATATTCAAACACATTTTTCCCCTTTTTGATGATGACAACCATGTTCATCTCTTGAGGGTTGTTAGTTTAAACAACAAGATTATCTCTTAATTTTATCTCTGCAAAAACATTTGAATTCTGCATGATCTCTTATCTCTTAACCAGATTTTCAGAATGTGCATGTTATCTCTAAAATGTTATCAGATTTTGCATTTAAACATTATCTCTTAAGCAAATCGATCTCCCCCTATCTTTAGGAGTCTATTAACCACTTTAAAAAAAAATTTAACCGCTTAGGGATAATTAATCATTTAGCATAACTATTTTTAGCAGTCAAAACAGATGAACAATTATATGAACAAATATTTCTTCTTCCCCTTTGGAATCATTAAAAATAATAAAGCAAATAAGGCATATAATGAAAGACAAATTTTTATTCAATTCAAACGAAGGGAAGTACATCAAAGGAAATATTAAAACTTATGCAGAATTAAAGAAAAGCAGAAAGCACATTAATCAAAACATGAAAAACCGATCTAGTTATCCGGATTAAAAAATCTAAGCTCGGAAATTTGGTGAGACAGATCATCACAGTGCTGTTGCATCATCTCATAATGCTGCTGCTCAGTCATTGAAAACTCTTGAAGAGAGTTCTCAATGTGGTCGAAGCGGTGGTCAAGGTGAGCGTAGAGAGATACGAATGGATCAGTGGGGGCTTCTGGTGTAGCTTGTGGTTCAGGAGGAGGAGGGACTGGCGCATCAGTAGCAGGAGCTTCAAAGGGAATGTTGGCATGATAGCCTTTCATCCTTGAATACCATGCTTCATGTAGAAAAATGATGCCCATTTTGGTGAGGTGATGAGTGCCAATGCAGGCCTTGGGAGGCACTTTTTCAGATAACTCACCAGCCAAATCAACTCCTACATCTTTGAAAAGTTTGGTAAGCAAGATGGCATAGGGGAGCTTTTGTTGGTTTTTGGCTTGGCGCATGTGAAGCTTGAGCATTTAAACCTAGTTAATCTCCTTTTGGTTGTGCATTGCCCACATTAGGAGAACATCATCCTCTTCTACCAACACATAATTCCCACCGCGAGGAAACAAAATTTTCACTAGAAAAAAGTGAAGAAGACGGTTGTTCATGGTAAGGTGACCTACCAATTTGTGGTTGCTCCTTGGGCGGTTAGCTTTCTATAACGATTGACGTGCGGCAATGGGATTGAATGCCCATTCATCCTCAGGTTCTTCTCCAGCAAACTCAGCATCATTTAGTGGAAGAAGGGAAATATGTGCCAATTGAGCATCTATGAGTTTTATGGTCACATTCTTGACCTTGGACTCAAGCAACCCATTAACCAATCTTAGGTTGCAATAGAAGACTCGAACAAGCTCAGGATAGTACAACTCTTCCTGGAGGGTGAAAAAAGGCAAAAGCTCATAGTGGTGGAGGATTTGGGTGAAGGTGAAGCTTGGGTGGTTGAAGACTTCCTCATTAATGAAGTGGGGAGAGATTATGGCCTTCTCAGAAAAATTTTTGACAAAATTTTGGAGGTCTCTAGGAGAAGAGAAGAACCTAGAGAAGTCTAGGGGATTGTTAGCTTGGGCCATGAAGGACCTTGCTCTTTTGACGGTGCGGGAGGAAGACATGGTAAAGGAGAGAAGAGATGCAAAGAAGATAAGAGGAGAATGTGAGAGTTCTTGAGAACTTTTGAGAGAGTTAAAGGAGAAGAAGGTAGTGTGAGATGAGAGGGTGAGTAGGTGGGTTTATATAGGAAAAAAGTAGGTTTAGAAAGGAGTGAAGTGAGCTTAATAAGGGAGGAAGTCGAGCAGACCTCGGGAACCCGCGTTTGACTGTTGCAGAACCGATGCTAATCGATTACGAGGCATAGGTAATCGATTAGCTCACTGTTTCTAGGGAATTTGAATCGTTTCGTACACTGGGTAATCGATTAAGGAAGTTGAATAATCGATTAGTGAAGAAACAAAATCGTCCTAATCGATTAAGAGAGGCTTCTAATCGATTAGTGGAAAGATAAAACGTTTTGGACCTGAAACAGAGGCTTTGTAATCGATTATGGGCCCAAAGGTAATCGATTATGCATACAACAGAAGCTTTCTAATCGATTAGATGTCAAATGGTAATCGATTAGTTGGCTTAAAAGTGCTTAGATTTTGCAGTTTTTGTTTCAGAGGGCTGGAAGTCTAATGAGTTATTCCTTAGGATATTGTTAATGTAATGAAACATAATCAGAATCAAGAAATTTATCAAAATCATTCATCATTCAAACACAATTGGTTATATCAAGAATTCCTAACTCTCTTCTAATATGAATCAATTGGTCTTTAGCCAAAGGTTTGGTGAATATATTTGCTAATTGCTTAGAGGTTTCAACATGTTCAAGCACACAATCACCCTTTAATACATGATCCCTAATGAAATGATGCCGAATCTCAATATGTTTAGTTCTTGAATGCATTACAGGATTATTTGAAATATTGATAGCACTAGTATTATCGCATTTAAGAGGCACATGATCTAACATAACTCCAAAGTCTAGAAGTTGTTGTCTCATCCAAAGGATTTGAGCACAACAACTACCAGCTACAACATATTCTGCCTCAGCTGTGGATAGTGCAACACTTACTTGTTTCTTGCTATGCCAAGAAACAAGAGAACTACCAAGCAAGTGACATGTTCCACTAGTGCTTTTTCTATCAAGTTTACATCCTGCAAAGTCTGAATCAGAATATCCTACTAAAGTGCATTCAACCCCTTTGGGGTACCATAGACCAACATTTTGAGTTCCAACAAAATATTTCATTATTCTTTTCACTGTAGTTAGGTGTGATTCCTTTGGGCATGCTTGATATCTTGCACACATACAAACAGCAAACATGATATCCGGTCTACTAGCGGTTAAGTAAAGTAAGGATCTAATCATACCTCTAAATTTTGTGAGTTCAACATCCTTACCCTTCTCATCCTTGTCCAAATAACATGAAGTACCCATAGGTGTGGCAATGTCATTTGCCTTGTCCATGTTGAATTTCTTAAGCAATTCCTTGCAGTACTTTGATTGACTAATGAATGTGCCTTCATTAGTTTGCTTGATTTGTAGTCCAAAGAAGAAAGTAAGTTCCCCCATCATGGACATCTCAAATTCTTCCTACATTAACTTAGCAAACTCCTTGCACATTGACTCATTAGTAGCACCAAAAATTATATCATCAACATATACTTGCACCAATAGTATGTCATTCTTTTTGTGCTTTATGAATAATATTGTGTCAACCTTTCCTCTTTCAAAGTTGTTTTCTAAAAGAAATTTGCTCAATCTTTCATACCAAGCTCTTGGAGCTTGTTTTAAACCATACAAGGCTTTCTTTAGTTTGAAAACATGATTTGGAAATTGATAATTTTCAAAACCTGGAGGTTGATCAACATACACTTCCTCTTGAATATAGCCATTCAAGAAAGCACTCTTGACATCCATTTGGTACAATTTAAAGTCTCTACAGCATGCAAAGGCTAATAATAGTCTAATGGCTTCTAACCTAGCTACGGGTGCATATGTTTCTTCATAATCAATGCCTTCTTCTTGATTATAACCCTTAGCTACTAGCCTAGCTTTATTCCTAGTAATTATGCCATTCTTATCTAGTTTATTCCTAAACACCCATTTGTTCCTATTATTTGGTGATCATTGGGTCTTGGAACTAATTCCCAAACTTCATTTCTTTCAAATTGATTCAATTCTTCTTGCATGGCCAACATCCAATGTTCATCAATAATAACTTCATCTATGCATTTGGGTTCTATTTGTGATACAAAGGCTAAATGATTACATGCATTTCTAATAGCGTTTCGAGTACTTACACCTTTTGTTATTTCACCTATGATATTGTCCAAGGGGTGATTCTTTAAGGTGATCCATTCCTTTTGTTGAGGTTCTTCATTTTGTGTTGTATCTCCTTCATCTATATTTCCTTCTTCATCTTCCAAGTTCATTTCTTAGAAGGTACCTACAAGATCATCAATTTCCTTTCTCGAAGAATTTTGGTTAAGTTCATCAAATTTGACATGTATAGATTCTTCAATTGTACATGTTCGTTTGTTAAAGAGTCGATATGCTTTACTAGTAGATGAATAACCTAAGAATATTGCTTTATCAGATTTTGCATCAAATTTATTGAGATTTTCCTTTCCATTGTTTAAAACAAAGCATTTGCATCCAAATATGTGAAAATAAGAAATATTTGGTTTTCTTCCTTTATAAAGTTCATAGGGGGTTTTCTTTAATATAGGCCTTATCAAACATCGGTTCATAACATGGCACGCAGTATTTACCGCATCGGCCCAAAAATGTTTTGAAATGTTACTTTCACTTATCATAGTTCTTGCGAGCTCCACTAAAGATCGATATTTCCTTTCCACTACTCCATTTTGTTGTGGAGTTCTTGGAGCCGAAAAATTATGATCAATGCCAAATTTTTCACAAAACTTTTCAAAAAATTGGTTTCAAATTCTCCCCCATGATCAGTTCGAATGGATGCTATTTTAAAATTTTGTTCATTTTAGATGATCTTGGCAAGTTTCTTAAATGCATGATATGCTTCATGTTTATGAGTAAGAAATAGAGTCCATGTATATCTAGAATAATCATCTACAATCACAAGACCATAATAATTTCCACCAAAACTTTTAATTTTTGAAGGTCCAAATAAATCCATATGTAAAAGCTGTAAAGGTCTATTTGTTGAAACAACATTTTTCGCTTAAAAAGAAACCTTTACTTGTTTTCCCTTTTGACATGCGTCACAGAATTTATTTTCAAACTTAAATTTTGGTAAACCAATTACTAAATCTTTTTAAACGAGTTTATTCAAATAGTCTATGTGAATATGAGCAATTCTTCTATGCCATAGCCATGATTCATCTTCTTTAGTTATGAAGCATTGCACATCATTTGAAGCAAGGCAATTAAGATTAATCATATAAATATTATCAACTCTTTGACCAACGAATTTTATTTCCTTGTTTAGCTTATTTTCAATTATGCAACCATTTGATTCAAAAACAATTTTATATCCTTTGTCACATAATTGACTAATACTAAGCAAATTATGTTTAAGTCCTTCAACATATAATACATCGTTTATAGAAGTGGAAGAGTTTTTACCGACATTTCCGATTCCTAGTATTCTTCCCTTCGTGTTATCTCCATAAGTAACGAATCCCTTATTTCATGGAGTAAATGACATGAACTTGATTTTGTCTCCCGTCATGTGTTTTGAACACCCACTATCTAAATACCAATGGGTGTTGCTTACTTTGAAGCATACCTGTTGTTCAAGTGGCCTCAATACTCAAGAAGGGGGGTGAATTGAGTTTTAAAAACTTTGATTGGAATGCCTTTGAACTTGATGTTTATATCCAAGTTTATAAGAATATGCAAGTGAAATCAAGTTAAAGATAGTATGCAATGCACCACAAGGATAAATATAGCTGAAGCAATTTAACAAACACTTGGTGGGCAGTATTTGAAATATATCAAATTAGACAAGCTCAAGTATGCAATTCACAATCAATCAACACAAATCAACCAATTTCAGTATATGAAAGTAAAAGAGTAAGGGAGAGGAGCTTGCAAACCAATATAACGAGTTCCACTAACACCGATGTACGTCTCGCCTCTAAGCAACCCACTTAGAGGATTTCCACTATTGAAGTTTAGAGATACAAGCTATGAGCAATTACAGCTTCCTAGTGTCCCACACTCAAGAATTCAATCCTCACTAGCAAAGGGTAACCCACCCAATCTTTCAAACTCTCAATACCCAAAGGTTGAACCCCAACCTTTTTGACCACTCAATCCTAGAGTGAAAACCTTTGTGTTTGAAGAAGTGTTTACAAGGAAATGACTCTCTTAATAGAGTAGATGTACAAGTGAAAGATCACACAAATTCTAACTCTCAAGATGAGAGGATGTACAAATTTAAACTCAGAATGTACAAGAAAGATGGCTTACTAAGCACAAGAACAAGTGAAGAATGATAGCTTCTAGTTGTGTATTTGTGCTTGAGTTGGAGAGCAATTTATAGAGCCTTGTAGCAGCTTTAAAGTCCTCCTAGTCGTTGCAAGGTAGTGGTTCCAGCTTGTCTTTGCGTATACTGAGATTGGGTTGTTGGTTCCCACTTAAATCTGTCTTTTTAGTGGTGTTTCCCACTTCTTGAATCGATTCGTAGTTCCATGAATCGATTCAGAGCATTTTGATTTGTGCAATTTAGAGTTCCAGATTCGTATGAATCGATTCGAGCTTTGTTTGAATCAATTCAGAGCATTCTGTTTGGGTTTCCTGGGTTGCCATCTTCGAATGAATTGATTCAGGGTCATGGTGAATCGATTCAAAGCATTCTGTTTTCAATTCTAGTGACTTCCAGGTGTTTGAATCGATTCAGGGTTATGGTGAATCGATTCAACCTATTCTGTTTCTTATTTTTGATGACTTCTAGGGCTGTGAATCGATTCATTTGTGGTTGAATCGATTCAGGCTTTGTAGTTTAATGTTTTTCCATGCCTGTAGGTCTTCCATTGATATTTTGTGATCCATGGTTGCTTTCCTTTGTCTTGGTTTATTGGTTTCTTGATTTCTTGAACTTGTGAAACCGTTTTCTTCCCGATTCTTGATTTTATATGACACCTTTGATTTGTTTCATTTGTTTTTGATTCATGAAGAGCTTGTGATGCTTGTTCCCTTATCATTATCAAAAGCCTGTTATCAACATGCAAATACATTCTCCCCCTTTTTGATGATGACAACCAATGGCCATCTCTTGGGGTGTTAATAGCCAATAATCTTTAAAACGGTGATAACGAGTCATTTTAAAATTTCAGAGTATGTCTCCCCCTTTGTTTTTCAATCAACAAATTTCAGAGTATGTCTCCCCCTTTATTTTTCAATCAACCAAGTATCGTTCTAGTATTTTTGTATCTTTTAAAAAAATCTCTAGTATTTTTCAAATATCTCTCCCCCTTTGTCATTATCAAAAACAAATTTAGAGAGTATGTAATCAAGCGAGTAATAATCACATGCCGCATAAAACTACTCAAATGTGACATCCAAGCAATATGATATAATCATTCAAGCATCTAACAAAATATCCATTTAATTAACCAAAGTAAATAAGGTAAATGTTTCAAAAAGACAACTAAGTCTGAACATAAAATTGAACGATTGCTAGACATAGAAAGCATAAAGTGCAAGAAGTCAATCAAGGCTGAGGAAAATGGATGCTGGAAATTTGAGTAGCAAGCTCTGTGTATCGCTCTTCCATATTAGCTTCAAACTTGTCCAGGCGAGCATTGAGGTTGGCTTCCATAATGTCTAAGCGCCGATCCATGTGGGTAGTGAGTCTGGCAAACAAATCATCAGTAGGAGCGGGTGGAGGAGGAGGAGGAGCATCGTCTTCAGTATCGTTACGAGGGTGTCGAAGAAATTGCCATAGTCCATGATATTCGACGATATTCATCTTTGTGAGATGAGTTTTTCCGATTGGTGCTTTGGGGCCTACAATTTCTTTTACTTCATTCTTTAAATCCACCTTGTAGTGGCGGAGTAGTTTTGTGATGAGGATGGCATAAGGAAGATGAGCAAGATTTTGAGCTTCGATCATATGGTGCCTTACCAAATCGATCCAGTTAATGTCCTTCTGATTGATAATGGCCCAGAGCAACAAGATTTGTGCTTCATTTAGTCTTGCATAATTTCCACCGGAAGGGAGGAGAATTTTCACCAGGACGTAATGCAGAAGGCGGTGGTCAAGGCTTAGTGTCCTAACGGTGCTAGAGGGACCGGCAAGATTGAAGAAGGTTCTTGCTTCTAAAGGGTTGTAGTTCCATGCAAGAGGTGGTTCCTTGCCATGGAAGAAAGCATTGCTGAGAGGAAGCAATCCTACTTTGTTCATAACTTCATTGTCAAGAATGATGGTCTTGCCCTTCACTTTGGCAATATATAGAGCATCTTGGAGGCGCAAAGTTGAATAGAAGACTCGAATCAACTCTGGGTAGATGGCTACTTCCTCAAGAGCCATAAATCCTACTAGCTCTTGTTGATGAAGAGTATTCAGAAGAGGAAGCCCAGAAATTTCAAAGAATGGGACATCAAGCCAATGAGGGGAAATTAGGTGTTTTTCAGAAAAAGAGGATTGGTACCTTTCCAACTCCTTTTGGGTGGAGAAGAACCTGGAGAGATCTGAATGTTGAGGGATTGAAGCAGCGACAATGTTTGCTCTTTGCTTCTTGCGAGGTTGGGAAGAGGATGCCATTGAAGGTGGAGAGGTTGAGAGGTAGTTTTAGAGAGGAAGTTGGATAGTTTTGGGAAGGAGAGTGGGAGAGAAATGAGGAAAAGAATGAAAGAGAGCCTTAAAACAGCGTAGCCAAGTGTATAACCATCGCGTGAATCGATTCGAAGGAGTGGGTGAATCGATTCGAGCGTCTCTGTTTTAAGAAGAATTGAGCAATCAGGTGCGTGAATCGATTCGAAGGTATCCTGAATCGATTCGAATGTCTCTGTTTTGGAAAAATTGAGCAATCAGGTGCTTAAATCAATTCGAAGGGATGGGGAATCGATTCACTCGGGCCTGTTTCACTCCAGATTGCATTTTTCTCCACTTTAATTAATTCAAGGCATAAAATGGTTCCTTTTGGATCATCAAGACTTCATTTTCATGAAGATCTTTTGCCTTCTTATTCTTACCAACATCAATTATCAATCAATTATTGAGTAGCAATACATTAAACAAAATTAAGAACAGACACAATTGGATATATCTAAAATTCCTAATTCTCTTCTAATATGAATGAATTGTTCTTTGGCTAATGGTTTGGTGAAGATATCTGCTAATTGCTTAGATGTATCAACATGTTCAAGCACACAATCACCCTTCAAAACATGGTCTCTTATAAAATGATGTCTTATTTCAATATGTTTAGTCCTAGAATGCATTATAGGATTCTTTGAGATATTGATAGCACTAGTATTATCACACTTAAGAGGCACATGGTCTAATACAACTCCAAAGTCTAGAAGTTGTTGTCTCATCCAAAGGATTTGAGTACAACAACTACCAGCTGCAACATATTCTGCCTCAGCTGTTGATAGCGCAACACTTACTTGTTTCTTGCTATGCCAAGAAACAAGAGAACTACCAAGCAAGTGACATGTTCCGCTAGTGCTTTTTCTGTCAAGTTTACATCCTGCAAAATCTGAATCAGAGTAACCAACTAAAGTGCATTCAGCCCCTTTGGGGTACCATAAACCAACATTTTGAGTCCCAACTAAATATTTCATTATCCTTTTTACTGCAGTGAGATGTGATTCTTTAGGACAAGCCTGGTATCTAGCACACATACACATAGCAAACATGATATCCGGTCTACTAGTGGTTAAGTAAAGTAAGGATCCTATCATACCTCTATATTTTGTGAGTTCAACATCCTTACCTTTCTCATCCTTGTCCAAATAGCATGAAGTGCCCATGGGTGTGGCAATATCATTTGCTTTGTCCATGTTGAATTTTCTAAGTAGTTCTTTGCAGTACTTGGATTGATTAATGAATGTGCCTTCATTGGTTTGCTTGATTTGTAGTCCAAGGAAGAAAGTGAGTTCCCCCATCATGGACATTTCAAATTCTTCCTGCATTAACTTAGCAAACTCCTTGCACATTGACTCATTAGTGGCACCAAATATTATATCATCAACATAAACTTGTACCAATAGTATGTTATTCTTTTTGTGCTTTATGAATAAAGTTGTATCAACTTTCCCTCTTTCAAAATTATTTTCTAAAAGAAATTTGCTTAACCTTTCATACCAAGCTCTTGGAGCTTGTTTCAAACCATATAGAGCTTTCTTTAATTTGAAAACATGATTTGGAAATTGATGGTTTTCAAAACCTAGAGGTTGATCAACATATACTTCCTCTTGAATGTATCCATTCAAGAAAGCACTTTTAACATCCATTTGGTACAATTTGAAGTCCCTACAACATGCGAAGGCTAATAGTAGTCTAATTGCTTCTAATCTAGCTACGGGTGCATACGTCTCTTCATAATCAATGCCTTCTTCTTGATTATAGCCTTTAGCTACTAGCCTAGCATTGTTCCTAGTAATTATACCATTTTCATCCAGTTTATTCCTAAATACCCATTTAGTTCCTATTATTTGGTGATCATTGGGTCTTGGCACAAGCTCCTAAACTTCATTTCTTTCAAATTGATTTAGCTATTCTTGTATGGCCAACATCCAATTTTCATCAATAATAGCGTCATTTATGCATTTGGGTTCTATTTGCGATACAAAGGCTAAATGATTGCATGTATTTCTAATTGCATTACGAGTACTTACACCTTTTGTCATTTCACCTATGACTTTGTCTAGCGGATGATCCTTCAAAGTGATCCATTGTTGTGGTTCCTCATGTTTTGCTGCATTTGTGTCTTTGATTTCTCCTTCCTTGTCATCTAAGGTCAATTCTTGAAGAGTACCTACAAGATCATCAACATCTTCCTTTCTCGGAGGGTTATGGCTATTTTCATCAAATTTAACATGAATGGATTCTTCTATGGTATTCATGCGTTTGTTGAATATTCTATAAGATTTACTAGATTGAGAGTACCCTAGGAAGATTGCCTCATCAGATTTGGCATCAAACTTTCCTAGATTATCCTTTCCATTATTGAGCACAAAACATTTACATCCAAAAATATGAAAGTGTAAGATGTTGGGTTTTCTACCCTTGTAAAGTTCATAGGGTGTTTTCTTTAGAATAGGCCTTATTAAACATCTATTCATAACATAACAAGCGGTGTTTACCGCATCGGCCCAAAAATGTTTTGCAATAGTGTTTTCATTTAACATTGTTCTTGCAAGCTCCACCAAGGGTCTATTTTTCCTTTCAACTACTCCATTTTGTTGTGGAGTTCTAGGAGCTGAAAAATTATGATTAATACCATGTTTTTCACAAAACTTTTCAAAAGATTGATTTTCAAATTCTCCCCCATGATCGGTTCTAATGGATGTAATTTTAGAAGTTTGCTCATTTTGGATAATCTTTGCAAGTTTCTTAAATGCATGATATGCTTCATCTTTATGAGCAAGAAATAAGGTCCATGTATATCTAGAATAGTCATCTACAATTACTAGACCATAGTAGTTATCACCAAAGCTCTTGATTTTGGATGGTCCAAAAAGATCCATGTGCAAAAGTTGTAAAGGCCTTTGTGTGGAAACAATGTTTTTAGATTGAAAGGATGCCTTTACTTGTTTTCCCTTTTGACATGCATCACAGAATTTGTTTTCAAATTTGAGCTTTGGTAAACCAATTACTAACTCCTTAGAAACAAGTTTGTTCAAATGGTCTACATGTATATGAGCTATTCTCCTATGCCATAGCCAAGTTTCATCCTCTCTAGTCATGAAGCATTGTACATCATTTGAAGACAAACTATCCATGTCAATCATGTAAATATTATCGATTCTTTGGCCTACAAATTTAATTTCCTTATTAACCTTATGCTCAATTATGCAACAATTTGTTTCAAACAAAACTCTATATCCTTTGTCACATAATTGACTAATCCTAAGTAGATTATGTTTGAGGCCTTCAACATACAACACGTCACTTATGGATGTGGAAGAACTCTTACCAATATTTCCGATGCCTAGGATCCTTCCCTTGGTGTTGTCTCCATAGGTGACGCTTCCTTTTCTTTTGGGAGTAAATGATGTGAACTTGCTTATGTCTCCTGTCATATGCTTTGAACACCCACTATCCAAATACTAATGGGTGTTGCTTGCCTTGAAGCATACCTATAAAATAAGATCAGTTTAGAGAACTAGGTACCCATTTTATGTTGGGTCCTTTAAGGTTAGCTTGTGGTAATGTCCCTTTGGGAACCCACACCTTTCTTATAACCTTTGGCCCTAATTTTCTAACATTGCAATTCGAAGAGTTATGACCTTTAAAACCGCAATGATTACATTTCATAAAGGGCGAAGATGATTTCACAGGAGGTACAAAGTAGTTTTTGTAATGCTTTTCCTTTTTAGCGGAATTGTACCCTAAACCAGTTTTGTCAAACATGCATCTTTGGTTTCCAAGAAGTACATTCAAATTATCTCTACCATTTGTAAACCTTTCTAAAGTTTTGTTTAGATCTTGGACTTTATTTTCTAGATCAATGCATTTCTTAGCAAAATCACAAGGTTTACTCTTAGAACATGTTTGAGCATTTTCCAGTTCTTCTTTTAAACAATCATTCTCTTTACACACTTCTATAAGGTGCATCTCTAGAGTGTCATTAGTTTTTCTAGACACCTTAAGTCTATTAGAGACTTTCACAAATTTTTCATACAATTCATTAAAAGCATTAAGTAATTCTCCCTTATCAAGGTCATGAAGATTTACCTCATCATCTTCTTCTTGGTGATTTACCATGAGGCAAAGGTTTGCCTCTTCATTTTTTGAGTCATCCGAGCTACTTATCTCGTTTTCATCCCACGCGATATAAGCTCTTCTTCTTCCCTTTTTCTCTTTGCCCTTCTTTTTAAGATTTGGGCAATCGGCCTTGAAGTGTCCTTCTTTCCCACATTCAAAACAACTAGGTGAGGAAGACGATTCATTAGGTGTAGATTTCTTACCTTGTGTTTTGAAGTTCCTTTGGAATCGTTTGTTTCTCATGAACTTTCTGAATCTTTTTACAAACAATCGAAATTCTTCTTCTTCATCAAGATCACTACACAATTCTTCTTCATGTATTGAGGTGGCCTTGAGAGCTAAGCCTTTCTTCTTGGAGGATTTTTCTTCTTCCTCCGCTAGCTTCAAGACTTTTAGTTCTTGCTCTTGCTCTTGTAATTTCCCAAAGAGCGTTGCAAGAGACATCTCATTGATGCTTGGAGATTGTTTTATGGCTGTGACAAGTGGTTGCCATTCCCTGCTAAGACTTTTTAAACTTTATGCACAAGTTCTTTGTTAGTGTAAACTTTGCCAAGAGTAATGAGATGATTAATAATGAGAGTAAATCTCTTCTGCATTTCTACTATGGTTTCCCCCGAGTTTATTCTAAAACTTTCATATTGACTTGTCAAGGTACTAATCTTGGAGTCCTTCACATCGCTAGTACCTTCGTGAGTTACTTGTAGAGTATCCCACATTTCCTTAGCGGATTAACAAGTCATTATTCTAAAAAATTCATCTGGACCTAATGCCATAGTGATGAGATTCTTTGCCTTATAGCCATATTGCACTTTCTTTTCTTCATCACTAGTCCATTCATCCATAGGTTTTTCAACATTTTTACTATCAATAGTATGCATTGGTATATAAGGACCATTTTCAATGGCATTCCAAACTCTCAAATCAATAGATTGAATGAAGATTTTCATTCTTTCTTTCCAAAACGCATACCCTTCCCCATTGAAAGTGGGAGGTCTGTTTATAGCACCACCCTCGGGAAAAAGGTTGTGAGAACTTGAGGCCATCTAGTCTCTTGAAGTTGTTAAGCTTAATTTACCAAGAGTCAAACTCTGATACCACTTGTTGTTCAAGTGGCCTCAATACTCAAGAGGGGGGTGAATTGAGTTTTAAAAACTTTGATTGGAATGCCTTTGAACTTGATTTTTATATCTAAGTTTATAAGAATATGCAAGTGAAATCAAGTTAAAGATAGTATGCAATGCACCACAAGGATAAATATAGCTGAAGCAATTTAATAAACACTTGGTGGGCAGTATTTGAAATATATCAAATTAGACAAGCTCAAGTATGCAATTCACAATCAATCAACACAAATCAACCAATTTCAGTATATGAAAGTAAAAGAGTAAGGGAGAGGAGCTTGCAAACCAATATAACGAGTTCCACCAACACCGGTGTACGTCTCGCCTCTAAGCAACCCACTTAGAGGATTTCCACTATTGAAGTTTAGAGATACAAGCTATGAGCAATTGCAGCTTCCTAGTATCCCACACTCAAGAACTCAATCTTCACTAGCAAAGGGTAACCCACCCAATCTCTCAAACTCTCAATACCCAAAGGTTGAACCCTAACCTTTGTGACCACTCAATCCTAGAGTGAAAACCTTTGTGTTTGAAGAAGTGTTTACAAGGAAATGACTCTCTTAATAGAGTAGATGTACAAGTGAAAGATCACACAAATTCTAACTTTCAAGATGAGAGGATGTACAAATTTAAACTCAAAATGTACAAGAAAGATGGCTTACTAAGCACAAGAACAAGTGAAGAATGATAGCTTCTAGTTGTGTATTTGTGCTTGAGTTGGAGAGCAATTTATAGAGCCTTGTAGCAGCTTCAAAGTCCTCCTAGCCGTTGCAAGGTAGTGGTTCCAGCTTGTCTTTGCGTATACTGAGATTGGGTTGTTGGTTCCCCCTTAAATCTGTCTTTTTAGTGGTGTTTCCCACTTCTTGAATCGATTCGTAGTTCCTTGAATCGATTCAGAGCATTTTGATTTGTGCAATTTAGAGTTCCAGATTCGTATGAATCGATTCGAGCTTTGTTTGAATCAATTCAGAGCATTCTGTTTGGGTTTCCTGGGTTGCCATCTTCGAATGAATCGATTCAGGGTCATGGTGAATCGATTCAAAGCATTCTGTTTTCAATTCTAGTGACTTCCAGGTGTTTGAATCGATTCAGGGTTATGGTGAATCGATTAAACCCATTCTGTTTCTTATTTTTGATGACTTCCAGGGCTGTGAATCGATTCATTCGTGGTTAAATCGATTCAGGCTTTGTAGTTTGATGTTTTTCCATGCCTGTAGGTCTTCCATTGATATTTTGTGATCCATGGTTGCTTTCCTTTGTCTTGGTTTATTGGTTTCTTGATTTCTTGAACTTGTGAAACCGTTTTCTTCCCGATTCTTGATTTTATATGACACCTTTGATTTGTTTCATTTGTTTTTGATTCATGAAGAGCTTGTGATGCTTGTTCCCTTATCATTATCAAAAGCCTATTATCAATATGCAAATACAATACCTACAAAACAAGATTAATTTAGAGAACTAGGTACCCATTGTATGTTGGGTCCTTTAATGTTAGCTTGTGGTAATGTTCCTTTAGGAACCCATACTTTTCTCACAACCTTTGGTCCTAGCTTTCTAACATTACAATTAGATGCATTATTTCCTTTAAAGCCACAATAGTTACATTTCATGAAAGGTGTAGATGATTTACTAGGTGGTACAAAGAAACTTTTGTAATGTTTTTCTTTCTTGCTAGCATGTGATCCTTGATTATATCCTAATCCGGTTTTATTAAACATGCAACGTTGTTTTCCAAGAAGTGCATCTAAATTATCCCTACCATTAGTGAATCTCTCTAAGGTCTTGTTTAAGTGTAGGACCTTCTCTTCTAGATCGATGCATTTCTTAGAAAATTCACAAGGTTTACTCTTAGAGCATGCTTGGACATTTTCTAACTCTTCTTTTAAACATTCATTTTCTTTGTAAACTTCCATAAGATGCATTTCTAGAGTATCGCTTATTTTTCTAGACAATTTAAGCCTATTAGAGACTTTTGTAAATTTATCATACAATTCATTAAAAGCATTAAGCAATTCTTCTTTATCTAGGTCATGGAGACTTACCTCATTTTCCTCTTCAGAGTGATTGGCCATTAAACAAAGATTTGCTTCTTCATTGTCTGAATCATCGGAGCTACTTATGTCATTTTCATCCCATGCGATGTAAGCTCTTCTTCTTCCTCTTTTCTCCTTGCCTTTCTTCTTGAGATTTGGGCAATCCGCCTTGAAGTGCCCTTCCTTGCCACATTCAAAACAATTAGGTGAAGAAGATGATTCATTAGGAATAGGTCTCTTACCTTGAGGTTTGAAATTCTTTTGGAATTGTTTGTTTTTCATGAACTTTCCGAATCTCTTCACAAACAATCCAAATTCCTCCTCATCATCAAGGTCACTACAAGATTCTTCTTCATGTGTGGAGGTGGCCTTGAGAGCTAGGCCTTTCTTCTTAGAGACTTTTTCTTCTTCCTCCGCTTGTTTCAAGTCTTTCAATTCCTGTTCTTGTTCTTGGAGTTTACCAAACAAAGTGGCAAGAGACATATCATTTATTTTGGGAGATTGCTTAATGGCCGTAACAAGAGGTTGCCATTCCCTAGTAAGACTTTTTAGAACTTTGGGGATAAGTTCCTTGTTAGTATAAGATTTACCAAGTGTAATAAGATGATTAATAATCAAAGTAAATCTCTTTTGAAGTTCTAAAATAGTTTCATTGGAATTCATTCTAAAACTTTCATATTGACTGGTTAAAGTACTAATCTTAGAGTCCTTAACATCTCTAGTTCCTTCATGAGTTACTTAAAGGGTATCCCACATTTCCTTAGCAGAATTACAAGTCATTATTCTGAAAAATTCATCGGGACCTAATGCCATAGTGATGAGATTTTTAGCTTTATAGCCATATTGCACTTTCTTCTCCTCATCACTAGTCCATTCATCCATAGGTTTTTCAACATTTTTATTATCAATAGTATGCATTGGTGTGTAAGGACCATTTTCAATTGCATTCTAAATTCTTAAATCAATAGATTGAATGAAGATTTTCATTCTTTCCTTCCAAAAAGCATAGCCTTCCCCATTGAAGGCAGGAGGTCTATTTATGGCGCCACCCTCGGGAAAAAGGTTTAGAGAACTTGAGGCCATCTTTATCTCTTGAAGCTGTTAAGCTTGATCTACCAAGAGTCAAGCTCTGATACCACTTGTTATTCAAGTGGCCTCAATACTCAAGAGGGGGGGTGAATTGAGTTTTTAAAACTTTGCTTGGAATGCCTTTGAACTTAGTTCTTTTATCACAAGTTTAGAAATTATGCAAGTGAAGTCAAGTATAATGCAAAAGACAATGCAAAACAAGAGATAGATATAGCTGAGACAATTTATCAAATACTTGGTATGCAATGTTCAAAGTTAACTAAATCAAGCAAACTCAAGTATCCAAATCACAATCAATCAATCCAAATCAATTAAGTGCAGCATATAAATGTAAAAGAGTAAGGGAAAAGAGCTTGCAAACCAATTTAACGAGTTCCACCAACCCCGGTGTACGTCTCGCCTTCAAGCAACCCACTTGAAGGATTTCCACTATTGAAGTTTAGAGATTACAAGCTATGAGCAATTGCAGCTTCCTAGTGTCCCATACTTAAGAACTCAATCCTCACTAGCACAAGGGTAACCCACCCAATCTCTCAAACTCTCAATACCCAAAGGTTGAACCCCAACCTTTGTGACCTCTCAACCTAGAGTGAAAACCTTTGTGTTTAGTGTAGTGTTTACAAGCAAATAACTCTCTTAATAGAGTGGATAAGCAAATGATAGCTCACACAAATTCTAACTCTCAACAAGAGAGGATATACAAATGAAATCTCAGAATATACAAGAGTGATAACACACTAAGCACAAGAAAAGAATGAAGGATTGATTGCCTCTTGTTGTTGTATGTTGTGCTTGAGTTCCTCTTGAATTTATAGAGCCATTTCAGAGCTTGGTGAAGTTCTTAGCCGTTGCAAGTTAGTGGGCATCTGAGAAATAGTGAAGAAATGAGCTGTCTTCCCACTAAAATGTGTTTTCCCACTATTGTAATCGATTGCGCCTCGAGCTGTAATTGATTACATTTTGAAATTTTTAGTTCAGTTCATGCTGTAATCGATTAGCATTCACTACCTAATCGATTAGCTTCAAGTCAGAGACCAGGTAATCGATTATATCTTCCCCAGTAATCGATTAGCTATAGCACCTGATGCATTTAATTCATTTCTTGATCTGGTAATCGATTATGACACTTGGGTAATCGATTAGTGATGTTCCAGTAGCTTGGTAATCGATTGGCTGAAGTCCTGTAATCGATTATCATATGTACCTGATGCATTTAATTCAATTTTTGATGTTGGTAATCGATTATGTCATTTGGGTAATCGATTAGTGTCATTCCAGTAGCTTGGTAATCGATTAGCATACTCCATCTAATCGATTAACTTATGTTCCTGATGCATTTAATTCAAAACAGAAGCTGCCTAATCGATTAGCTTGGACTCCCTAATCGATTAGCTGCGTAGTTTTTCTGGGTCTGATTCTAAGTCTTTGTTTTTGCAAGAATTTCTTCAAGAGTCCTTTGTCATTATCAAAATCCTTGAACCTGTAGTCATATTCAAACATAATTTCCTCACTAGTTAATTATTTATAATTGCCTAATAATTCATAAAAATATCAAATAAATCCCTAAAACAATTATTAATATTTTCCGCTCATCATAATTTTACTAAAAGATCAGGGATGTTACACTTTAGCTCCTTCAGCAATTTCTTCAACCAGATTCCTTGAGAAATGTAACATCCTAGGTACTTAAATTAAATTAATTACGTTTTAAAGAAGTAAATGAATTGATTAAGGAAATGATTAATTGAGAAAATTAGTTTTAAATTAAATTACGATGGTAAATTATTAATTACTAGGGGTAAAAGTAAAACCTAAGTAACTAAAAGAAGGAAAGGAAAATATGAGTGGAATTAGGAAAATAGAAATTTAAAATGAAAAAGAAAGGATATGAAATGACATTTATGCCCTTGGAACCTTAGAACACTTCTCCCTTCTCACCATTCCATGCATGCTTCTTCTTATTCCTTCCATGTCCATGGCCGTGTGTGCTTAGGTGGTGATCGACATTCATTTCCTTGTTGGAACTTAAAATTGAGGGCAACATTAAGGTTGGGGGAATGACGTAAGTATTTAGGTACCTTTAATTTCATTTCATTTCTTCTCTTCTTTAAGGTTGAAAACGAGGGTAGGTTACTAGGGTTTTCATTTTCCATTCTTATGGCTTTTTGAGGCTTAATAATGATTTTGGAAGAAGTGGATGTTGATAATTAACTAATGGATGGTTGTTTCAACGTCGTTAGGTGACGGGTTGAAGGTCAAAAGGACGTAAGAGGAGACGTTCCTTAGAACAGAGGTTCAAATTGATAATGATAAGTTCTTGAAACCTTGAATTGGGATTTTGAACCATTTTGGTAAAGCGGGTAACAGTTTCGAAAGCCGAAATGTTGATCACCTTCAAAATTTCTTGAATTTGGGTAATCAGTGAGTTTTGATGATTTTGACAATTGAATTGGAAGCCGAAGAGCGTGGAATTAAGGTAACGAGGTGTACGTGATGTATAAATTAATGAAAATAATCTTAAAGTCAAATTTGATATGCAGGAAAAGGGTAGGATAAAATAAAGAATATCTAAATTATGTAAATGTATATGGTAGGTATATATGTTGATGGATATTGTGAATGTGAAATTGATATAATGATGATAGTGAAAATTAATTGTGTGATGGTGAACTACATAATTGCGCTTTACTTGATGATGATTGTATCATGCATAATAATAAGTAATGCATGGAATGATGATAATTTTATGTCAATATATAATGATGAGTTGAAATGATGATGAATTATAAGTGATTTTGATAACTAAGATGCTATGAGAAATACTATTAAATGAGATTACAAAGATTGATAAGCTTAAGTGACGGGTGGAGATCCCTTTTGATGATCGTAGTGTCGAGATCATGATGATTGAGAATTATCTGAAATGATGTATATTCAAGATGTTATATGTGATTATTATGTGGTGTGGATGGCCAATCGGTATAGTTACCCCTTGTTTTGGCTCCCATGGGTGAGCGAGGCCTAGTTGAGCTACCTAGTGGTCAGGTAGGATCTAGTGGTGAGGTAAGGAGGTAGGTAGGGCTCAATGGACCAGGCAGGGTTCACGGGTGGTCGGGTAGGACTCCCAGCTAACGACCAATCTTTTTAGTATCTAGATATGAGAGAGTCTTGAATTATTAATTGAGAGTTAGTTATGGATCTATGTGGAATTACTTTGAATTAATGATGAATGTGATGAATTGATTAAGACGTTATGATGTGAATGGCTTATCATTAAATTAATAAGATTGAAGAAATTAATTGAATTGATGATATAATCTAATGGATTACTTGGGACCGTAGGATGTGGTTTAATAATTATGTTATTGATGAGATAAAAGATTGTTATAAGATTTTGAGCTGAAAAGGAAATTGGATTAACAAAATTTTGATTAAATGTGTCTTTGGTTGTCTTATGCTTTTCATATAGCCTTTGATTATTTGCATTAATTTGTATTGCTAGTTACTCACCTTTATATTTGTTTTTACTGACTAAAGACAAAGATGTTACAGATGTTGCGGAGACTAGTGCTCGGTGAGCGGAAGCAATGCCAAGGAATATGGTGGATTGATGTAAATATGTTTATGTGTGTGTGCATATTATGTTTTACACTGTATGGCCATGATTATGGTTTAGATGAATATGCATATGCGTAATTAATGTGTAATGATGCATGGTACACTATAATGGATAAGTGTAATGATATTAATGAATTGCTTGTGGTATTGAAAGTTTAGCTAATGGCCATGTGAACAAATATGATGATGTTATTACATAGTGACGATATAGTGAGATGATGATGCATATGATGGTTATTATCTAGAATTGTTATATGGAACTGAGCCATTTGATTGATTTTGTATGAATATAGGTAGGTGATTACAATTTTATGTATGATGGATAAAGCAAATGTATGTATAGATGTTGATGGATGACATATAATTATAGTCAGGCCATGGGGATGATGTATGTGAGATATGTGTTTGAATTGATTTGGCATTGTTGAAACATAAAACAATATGTAGATGAAATTGAATGCAATTTTTAGAGAAGAGATAGTTAGGTTAGCCAATCAGGTAAGTGGTTTGGAGTTTTTGAGGGATTCGGAATCCTTGGAGAGTATTGGTGAGTTCCTAAGCTTATTTGCAATGTGTGGTTAGAGACACCTTAGTTGGAAGACATTTGAATGATTTTCGGCGTTATAGTTACTTAAAACTAGGTCAATTGCATTTGTGCATATTGTTATGATTTGAATGACTTTATGGATACGGACTATGCCTGCAGGTCTAGAGTAAGTTCTAGATAATGCCCATGAAGTTTCCTAGCAATTGGAGTTAAAGCGGGTAAGATAGAGCATAAGGAAGTTGGTTTGGAAATATAGGTTTTGCAAGTCTAGCTCAAGCGAGGCTAGGTTTGCCTGAGTGAGTCCTTAAGAAAAAGAGGAATTGATTCTAGTTTGATCTCGCTCAAGCGAGGGTGGGCTCGCTTGAGCGAAAGTGGAAATAAAGACTCTGAAGCATTCTTGCTCAAGCGATGGGGATCTCACTCAAGCAAGATTCTATGGGGAGACTCTAAAGTATTCTCACTCAAACAAGGAGGAGTTCACTCAAGCGAGATATATAGAGAGTATATAAGAAATTCTAAGGGGGCTTAAGGTGGCTCCAATTAACGTAGCCTTTAGGTTCCTACTATTTATGGTCGGGGAGGTTCCAAATGTGAAAAAGTTATCCTTATTTAACAATACCCTGGGATAAACATTAGGAATTGATAAGGGAACATTATAATAAGCACTAAGTGAAGCGGCTATGTATTCTGCCTCATAAGTAGACATTACTACTCCATTTATTTTTTTGAACATCAAGAAACAGGTGCTCCCCCATAATAGAAAATGTAGCATGTTATACTTTTCTCATCATCACAATCACCTCTCCAATCCGAGTTTGTATACCTAAATAAGTCTGCCTTTGCACTACTACACTTACTTTGAGCTAAGTTTGGTCTGGTATTGCATAGGTATCTTAACTTCATACAATCTGTCTATACAAGGTTATATCTATATGCTTCCCGTCTCTTTCTGCTCTAAGACTCAAACCATTTTTAACTGGTGTATTTGCCAAGTTACATTTAGACATATTAAATCTCTTAAACATATCTAATGCATACTTGTTCTGGTGCATCACAATTCCTTGCTCTATCTTCCTGAATTCTATCCCTAAGAAATAGGATAGTTGTCCCAAGTCTGTAATCTCAAAATACATCTGCATCACATGTTTGAATTTTTTAATTCCCTTATCCTCACCTCCTATCACTAGAAGATCACCTACATAAAGACAGATTATAATAAAGTTTGTATCTAATTTTCCCTTCACATCAACCTCATGCTTAGAACTGCATTTGGTAAAACCAATCCCAAGAAGAACATTGTCAATCTTCTTGTTCCAGGCACGTGGAGCTTGCTTCAGACTTTGGTCTGCTCTTGTTGGTGTATTATTTTTAGCATATTTAAAATTATTAAAATCAATAATTGGTCTAATTGAGTTTAAGTTTGGGTCTGGGTTTACTCTATCTGAGTCTACTTTATTTCACCAATTTAGGTTTGTGTCTCATCTATTATAACATCTTTGTTGATGATCACTTGTTTTGTCCTTAGATCTAACAACTTATAACCACCTGTTGAAAGATATCCAAGCAAGATCAATTACTCTCCCTTGTCATCTAGTTGTTTCCTTAACTAATTTGGTATTCATTTGTAACAGACTAAGCTAAAAATTCTTAAATGGATGACATCTTGTTTCTGTCCACTCCATGCTTCTTCTGGTGTTAAACCCTTCAGCCTCTTGGTAAGGGATCTATTAATTAGATATGTTGTTATTTATACAACTTCACTCCAAAGGTAATGTGGAAGAGACTTGTATTTCAACATGCTTCTTACCATGTTTAGAATACTCTTATTCTTCCTCTCAACTGCTCTATTATGCTGAGGTGTATAAGAGGGACAGGCCATATGCATAATGCCTATTTCTTTAGAATAATCATTGTGAACACCTATCTTAGTCCGGTTAGGTTTCACCAAGAGTAGGGATGTGCCTTTCCCAGGCGAAAGGATCTCCGAGAGAGGACTGAGCTTCAATTCTAACTAATCCTTCTGGCTGTAAGATTTCCAAGTGAAAAATGGCTGTTACCGAGTGAGATATCCGAGTCAGCCGTTCTCGAGTGAAATTTCCGAGTGGGATGTCTCGAACTGACAAGTTTCCGAGTGGGCTTCAAGTGTGGGAGTTACTTCCGAACTAAAGGAAGGCTCTGACTATATCTTTCAGGCAGAGACTCAAGTTCCATAGGTCCGATTGATAATTTCCGAGTGGAATGTCTCCGATTGAGTCATTCCCGAGTGGACTGCTTCCGAGAGAGTTACTTCTGAATGAAGCAAAGACTTCCATATGTCCGAATGATCATTTTTGAGTGGGTTTCAAAAGGAATTACTCTGAGCGAAGAAAAGGCTCTGACTGAGTGAGTATCTTTTCGGACAGAGACTCAAGTTCAATATGTCCGAATGATAATTTCCGAGTGAGATGTCTCCGAGTGGGGCATTTCCGAATGGGTTGAGTCTGAGGGAAGTACCTCTCAAGCGAAGATACATCTGAGTGGTGAATTCCAGATTGAAGCCTCTTGGGCGAAGATACATCCGAGTGTTGAGTTACCGACTGAAGTACCTCCGAGTGGAGATTCTGACTTTGAATGAGTGTTTTTTCTGGGCAGAGATATTTCCGAGCAAATCACCTCCGAGTGAATTGATTCTAAACAAGGCTCAACTACGAATGAATACTTCACAGATATATCCGAGTAGGTTGTCTCCGAGTGAGATATTCCCGGGTGGACTGATTAAGTTTCAAACTAAGCCCGAGTGAGATGTCTCCAAGGAAGGCACTTCCAAGTGAGTTACATGTGAGGGGCACTTCCAAGTAAGTTGGGGGCAGAGAGTTGCATTTCCGAGTAAAGCAAAGCTCGGTCCTAGGAAAAGCTTCTATCGGCGAGATTCCAGACTCTCTCAAATTCCAAATTTCTGAGTGAAAGGCAAAGCCAACTCCCGAGTGAATACAACCAAATGGGCTGATTGACGATTGAGGAAACTCCGAGTGAGAAGCAAGTCGGACTTCCGAGTGGATCACTTCAAGGAGTGAAGGAAGGGTCGACTAAATTACTCCCAAGCAATATGTCCGAGCAAGGTTTCTCCGAGTGGTTCAATTCCAGAGACATAGCCGAGGGAAACATTTTGAGGGTGCCGATTGAATCATTTAAATGAAAACTTCCCGATCCTGAGTGGGTCACATGTGATAGAAGGAGGGCTTGAACCTGTGCCGAGTGAGTCACTTTTCAATCGGTTCTGAGTCACTCTTCAATCAGTTCCGAATGAATGTTTTAATCGGTTCCGAGTCACTCTTCAATCAGTTCCGAGTGAGTCACTTTTCAATCGGTTCCGAATGAATGTTTCAATCGGTTCCGATTGAATGTTTCAATCAGAGTTGCTTTGCTCGTCCAGCTCTCCTCTCAACACCGTCCAACTCGAATTGCTTCAAGCAGTGACAAGTTCCGAGTAAAACCCCTCCGATTAAAGCAGTTCCGAATGAATGCTTCAAGTAGTGACAAGTTCTGAGTAAAGAGGCATTGTCCATGACTGAAGGAACACCGGTCTATGCTCAGGAAGAAAACATGGGCTGATTGTCAAGAGGCATTGTTCGGTATACATCAAGGGGACACCGGCCCAAGTATGGAAGAGGTCACATCGGCCCGATCATTGGAAATTTGTTGAACCGATGTCTCCTTCATCCGATCTCATGAATCTTATACCGGACTGGTGAGCCCGGTTATCCATACTGCGTGACTTGGAATCACACATCCAGGCCCATCCTTGAATCTTGGGAATGGCAGGCAGGGGGCGGAAGTGGAAACAATTAAAAAACACCCCACCAGCCGCTGTTTCCCACAAACTGATAGTGGCTAGGCTGTCTCCACTAGGCACGTGGGTGAGTTCAGACTTGAGTTATTCAAGCACTCGGCCCATGTCCTAAAGCCCTCTATAAATGCCTCAGATGAAGAGGCACAAAGGGTTGGAATTTTTTGTTGGAAGCTTTTTGCTCTTGAAACGTCCTTCTGCCCATACTCCCCAGGGACCTGCTCCGATCTCCACCAAAGCTTTTGTCCCCAAAAGCTTGAAGTTTCCTCTGGTGTTCAAAGCCAGAACCTTGTTCTCTTGAACCTCCTAATCTGTTTTGAGCCCTAAATGGTTACTGCACCACCGAATCAGATCTGAGTTCCATTGAATTTTCCCTCTCCTCTCAAAACCATAGTCCCTCTCCTCAAAACCACTGTCCCTCTCCTCACCAACACCGTCCCTCAAATCCTCAAACCCACACCGTCCAACTCCTAAATCCCACACTGTCCAGCGTCGAATTCCCCTTCACAACACCGTCCAGTACCTCATCCCTTCACACCACACCGTCCAAGCTCCTTTTAAATCCCCATAACACCGTCCAGCTCCTTGAATCCATAACAGCAACAGCAATAATACAGCAACAGCAACAGCAGCAACAGCAACAGCAGCAACACAGCAATAGCAACAACATAGCAACAACAACAGCAACAGCAACAACAACAGCCACAACAGCGTCACTTCGGATCCCATTGTCTAAGTCCACACCGGCCCTCAACTCTCTCATCACACCAGTTACACTCCGTTCTTTATCTTCCTTGCTTTTCATTACCTATTTTTTTATCAAATTTGTTACTGATTGTTGAATCTGTATCCCCACTTAAATAAATTTCTATTATTTTCTTCTCTTTTCTTTTTTTCCCCTTCCTAGGTTCGTAATAAATAAATAACAAAAAATGAGTGTTTCACATTCAAACTAGCTAAGAAAAAACATCATCCACCATTAAATTTTTAGCCTTTTCCTAAACAAAACATCATAAAGAACTACATAACCCTGATTTCTTGGTATCTCAAGAATACGTAGGAGCAGGACTTTAAATCTTGTCGGGCCCACCTTTCCCATTTTTATTCCTATTTTTATTTTCTTTATTTTTCCTTTGTAGCTTCCTTTTTTATCTACGTCCATGAAAAATCAATTTAGACGTGACGTCTTATTGATTTTCCCTTATTTCCAGTAGACCATCATCGTGATTCATAAGGAACGGGATACTTGAGACGAGACGTCCCGCTTATCTCCTTCCCATTTCTAACCCCGTATCTTGATTAAATTCCATGAAAATCAATTTAGACGTGACGTCTTGTTGATTTTCCCCTATTTCTGGTAGGCCATCACCACAAGGAACGGGGTACTTGGGACGAGACGTCCCGCTTATCTCCTTCCCATTTCTAACCCCGTATCTTGATTAAATTCCATGAAAATCAATTTAGACATGACGTCTTGTTAATTTTCCCCTATTGCTGGTAGGCCATCACCACAAGGAACGGGGTACTTGGGACGAGACGTCCCGTTTATCCCCTTCCCATTTCTAACCCTGTATTTTGATTAAAGGATGACTAATTTAGACGCGACATCTTGTTAGTATCCTTCCTTTTTCCTGTTTTATACCAAAGCCAAGGTTAATTTAGAGGCGACGTCTTGTTGACCTACACTCCATGTCTGTTCAGTTTGTTCCTTCTGTTTTTACACAAAGTACAACAATAAAAGGGGAGAAATATAACATCTTTTGTAAGGCTATTTATGTTGCGCATTTTAAATCTTGGTACTGTTTCTGACAGGCGATGTAGGCTGCTAATACCTTCCCTACTCGTAACCGACTCCCAAACTTGAATCTCATTTTTTTAAACCAGTGCTTTACTGAATTTAGTTTTTTCCAATGTTTTTCCTATGGATAAAAACGTTGGTGGCGACTCCCTGTTTTTTGTTTGTTTCTTATCCTTTTTCGAGAGGGTCGGCCGTGCCGCCGCGATCTAGGTTGCGACAGATGGCGACTCCAGTGGGGATAGTTAAGAGAGTCAGGCCAGTTTGATTGAAAGCGTATTTTTTTATAGCCTTTGTTAGCTTGGATTTCTTCCCCTTGTTTTATTTTCTATTAATTGTTATGAGTGTTTGTTCTTGTTTTAATTGTATCTTGTTATTTGTTTCGTTGTCTATGTTTTGCATGTTTGTTAAACCCTAGGGTAGAGGACCATGTTACTTTTCTGCAATCATTGAACCCTAGGGTAGACGACTTTGTACATTTGTTCTGTGTTTGTTCTTTATGCAGAATGGGGTAAGGTAAAAGGTATTGAATGCCCTTCCACACACTACACTCACAATTACTTGCACACACCTATGAGTGGCGCCCTATACCCGGGCCCCAAATAAAGCTTAAGTTAGGAGGGGTTGGTAACGGAATCGTATGGGATGTACTTCCTATCTGGTGTTCGTAATAAGAACTTCAACCAGAGTTTGACCTCTCATGATATACGCACCTAGTGGATTCCCCACTGTTTGCATCCCTGTCATGGGTAGGATCTTGGCTCTGGTGACCTTCTAGATGTCTAATATAAGCCACCCGATGTGGAGAGTCGCTTTTAGACAAGCCATAGGGCCTAGAAAAGACTTTCAATGAAACCCGACCTAGGCCACAGAAGGGTAAACTTTACTTTACCTTACGTCATTTTTGCTTTCCCTTTTATCCAAAAAATGAATTATCTACCACCCGCAGATTCGCTTAGTTTTTGAAATAATGACTCATTTTGGAACACACAGTATTCTTCGGGTGAATAGATAATCCTCTTTTGTTCATGTACCTCTGAGTCCTGAGCCATAGATTTTCCTAATCGTCAAAAAAAAATAATTTTATTTCCGCCCCAACAGGGACGTCGATGACGATTAGAAAAATTATGACTATTGCGACTTGGACCCTTGGTAATCGTTGTTTCCCCAAGAAAAATTGCTTTATCTTAAATCAATGGGGAAGTACCGGTTCCAAAACATGACATCAACTAATTTCTTTTCCTTATCCTCATTTTCGTGGGAGGCTATTCAGAACTTAATGAATACCCTTTGAGTATCTATGGAAGTTCAACATGGGATTGAACTTAAGAAATGAGGGCTGTAGTTGCCCCAAGAAAATGTTTGGGCTTAAGGCTCCCGCCTCAGGATGAAAGATTTCTTCTGTCTTCACAACTACCCCATATTAATTTCCATGTTTACCATACCTAGTACTTTTAAACGATAAGTTCTAAGGAATGGTCAAAGGATACTCGCCAAAGCCTGTGATTGCTTCCCATGACATTCTCCTTCTTTCTATTTCCACCTAACATTTTTTGCTTTTTTTTAAAAAAAAGAGACACCGACGTCACGGGTAGGCATCCTTACCAGACCCGGTTCCAAAAGAAACTCATGGCTGAGGCAGAAGCTGTTGACAGAAACTTTAGAACTGAGTTCGATTAGCTGAAAGAGAGAGTGGCAGAGTTAACTAAACTTTTAGAGAAGAAACTCATAGAAGGAGGCTCCTCTGTAGGTGTTGAGGACGCCCAACAGCAGCCTGCCACTGCGCCACCCCCCTTGGTTCTGACCCAGCAAGAACCCAACTCCCTAACACAACGACACCCCCTCTCACCATTCATGTCAGAAGACCTAACCCTGCCAATGAGGCCCAGCCACCTTACGGCCAGTCTTATGCACAACAGCACACATTTGTCGATCCTGACGGCAACCCAGTACCTTTTCCACTTTACGGCCTACCGCCAGGGTACTATCCCCCGCTCGCTAACCAACAAGATGCCCACGACCCACAAGCGATGAATCCTCACACTTCATACCCCACACAGCCAAATATGCCACCACTCCACCAAACCCAAAACACGTAAGCCCATGACCCACAAGCCTACCAAACACAAAACACACAAACCCATGACCCACAAACCTACCAAACCCAAAACACACAAGCCCCAATGGCCCAGCCAACCTACAACGCACAAGCCCAAAACACACGAGCCCAGATGACCCAGCTGACTTATGCCGTACAAGCTATGGCCCAACCCCAAGGTCCCTCACCAAATACAGGCCTAATTAACCAGTCCCATGCATTGCCTCCTTTCAACCAGCCACTCGGCTATCCATACGGATACGCAACCCCCTATATGACCAATCTCCAAGATACAACCCGTATGATGAACCCGGTAGTTGGTCATAGCACGGTCGTAGCTCCCTAAAAGGAAAAGATAGAAATCTTAGAGGAGCGTTTGAGAATGATGGAAGGCGCTGGGGGTTTTGGATTGATAGATGCTTCTGAACTATGTCTAGTCACAGATGTTGTCATCCCACCCAAATTCAAGATGCCAGACTTTGACAAGTATCGGGGAATGACTTGTCCAAAGAACCATCTCACGATGTACTGTCGAAAGATGGCATCTTACTCTTCTAACGACCAATTGTTGATCCACTGCTTCCAAGATAGTCTGGCGGGGGCCGCTCTTACATGGTATGCTCACCTTGAGCGGAACCATATTCGTTGTTGGAAGGACCTGGTAGATGCCTTCCTTAGGCAATACAAGTATAACATGGATATGGCACCCAACAGGGTTCAGTTACAGAATATGTTGAAGAGGGATAATGAAATGTTTAAAGACTATGCCCAACGCTGGAGAGAGACAGTAGCGCAAGTGGACCCCCCATTGTCAGAAAAAGAGATAGTCGCGATGTTTATCGACACGCTCCCATCACCTTTTTACGGCAAGATGATTGGTAGTGTTTCATCCAACTTCTCCGACATCGTGACTATTGGGGAAAGGGTAGAGAGCGGAATACGAACGGGAAAGATCACTCAGGGCCCATCTGGGGCAAGCATGACAAGAAAGCCGGCGCCTAGGAGAAGGGATGGAGAAACTAATTTCATCTCTTCTAATCAAAAGACGGCTCAACCGAGACCATTCGTCCCTACCTTGATTCAAGCTCCTAATCCTTATGTGGCCGTTGCCACTTATGGCCCGACAGCTTATACTCCCCACTTCTGTCCGCCTATGGTAAGAGCGTCAATGCCGCAACCCATGCCATACCATCACCCACAGCAAGTGACTCGACCACCCAATCATAACCAGAACATAAGGAATCCCAACAATGAGCGCACCCCTGTGCAGTTCGATCCAATTCCCATAACATATACCGAACTTTTTCCCATCCTCGTTCAGAAAGGTCTGGTAGCTCCATCCCCTATGAGGCCAATGCAACCTCCTTACCCAAGGGGGTATGACCCAAACGCTCATTGTGATTACCACGCTGGGGCACCAGGGCATTCCACAGAAAATTGCATGGCTTTGAAATATAAAGTGAGAGATTTGATCAAAGCCGACTGGATTAATTTTCGGGAAGAAAGCCCTAACGTGACCACAAATCCCCTACCCAATCATGAAAGTTCAGAAGTTAATGCCGTGGTGGCCGATATTGAAGATGGTTTTGATGATAATGCTGATTTGGTGATCGCTTGCCCGCCGGGCCAAGAGCTCAGTAACTGGGAGGCTGTCGAACTCCCTATGATTTTAAATGATTCACCAAAGTAATTTGTCATTGCCTTAATGTCTTGTTTATCCCTCTGCTAGGCCTAAGGCTTTGGGACTTTTCATGTAATAAGGGCGAAAAAAAAATTTGTTTTACCAGTCAATCAATAAATGCATGTCGAAATTCAAAAAAATTTTCTCATCCCTTTATCCTTGCTTCGATTCATTTTCTTTACTTGCTTGTTCCTCTTTTTCTCTCTTTTTTATTTTTTGCCATAACGTGCTAAATTGCATATCCAAAAAATGATCCTCTTGAGACTAATGAAATCACAATCCCGTTTCACGACCTCAACTACCCGGTCGATCGCACTGACAAAGAAGGTAGGGAAGCTTGTGAGCCACCACACAAGTTAACAAGATTGTTAGAACAAGAGGTTAAAGAGTTTTATCCCTTTTAAGAGGCGGTTAAGATTGTCAAATGGACAGGAGAAAAGATCAAGATGGGTATACCCCTGAGTCAAGAATAACTGAAGGAATCCATTAAGTTGTTAACGTCCTTTAGTTTAAGAAAACACGGGGCAATCTATCAGAAGGCATTAGTAATTTTGTTTCAGGACGTGATAGGAATCTATATGAATGACAACATGGCCAAGTCCCAAATTGGACAGAGGCAGACCAGTCGTTTAAGGAAACTTCAATAGTCACCAACATAGATGGGGACAAATTGCTGATGCCTATAAATGCAGATACAATCAAGGGAAACTTTACCCAAGAAAAAACAAAAACAAAAAAAATGAAAAAATGAAAAAATAGAATCAAGCTTGGAGTCCAATGCACGTGCCAAGTGGGGCAAGCTGGTTACGTCCAGATCATTGAGCAAGCTGTCATTTTCTGTATAAGGGGAATGAGTGTCGTTAGGCCAAGAACTTGCATTCTTGTCGTTATCAACACCTCAACCTTAAAGAGTGCGCCATTCCTTATGCCTATGTAGCCAAGGAAATAGTCTGTCAGATTGAGTCGTTGCGTCATTAAGGGGATAAAAAAAACAAAAAACAAAAAAAAAGAGGGCAAACAAAAGGAAATAAAAATAGAAAATGAAAAAGAAAAAGAAAAATAAAATAAAGGCCAAAATGATGATTCAAAAGTAATTCCCTCTCATTGATGCCAAAAGACTCACCAATATTTCCTTGGGTACATGGCATAGGAGTAGAGTCTCCTATTTGAAGTGACATCAGTTCCCCAAAGGATCAAACTAAATTTGGAAAGACAAGGCAGACTCAACTGGAGTGTAATCAGTTTCAACCTTTACTGTAAAGGATGCAGCCAAAAATGAACAAGAAGAGAAAAACACATTATAAAGAAAATGAAAAGCTCGCTAGGCTGAAAACCTGAAAGGGCGGCCTAGGCAAAAGTTAGAGCAACCCGGTGAGTCGAAAACCTGAAAAGGCGGCTCAGGTAAAAATTACGGTCAAGATTTCGGCAGAGTAACTAAAGTTTCCAATGCAATACGTGCAAACTGGGGCATGTGGACCACGGTCGAACTACCCTCTCAAAGGCAGAGTTGAACGATGTACTTGAGGTCGTGACGTGGGATTAAGGTTCTCGCTAGTCTTAGGAACTCACTAGAGGATCCTTGAACCTTCCCTGTTTCCCCTGGCCTTCATCTGTCCTACGTAACTTCATTTCATCCCATCTACATTTTCCCCGTTATCCATTCTCTGTATTCTGTTTGATATACATGAATAAAATTTACCTTTTTTTTCGATACGTGTTATGAATTGCATTAATCTGATAAAACATTGTGTTTTTATAAAAATAAAATAAAATAATGGTGAACATTTAAAGTCGTGAGGAACAAGACGCTCCCACTACTCGACCTCGTCTAAGACAATCATCATGAAGACTCAGCCAGGCACGCGCTTCAAAGCTATGATCACTTCTTTCATTCTCCTCTGTCTATGAGTTATCCTAAGGGTCGCGGTTTCACAGGATCTAACTAGTTTTTGAATTTATCTTTGCACTACTTACTTTTTTTTGCAGGTTATTATAACAGACAGTCATGTCAAGTATTGACACCTCAATCAAGTCCTTCAAGTCCCTTCCTTGAACCGCCAAAGTTGGCACTCCTCAGAATCCTTTCCTCAAATCGCCAAAGTTGGCACTTCTCAGAACTCCTTCCCTAAACTTGCAAAGCTGGCACCTCTCAAAGTTCTTTCCTCAAACCACCAAAGTTGGCACTCCTCAGAATTCCTTCCCTAAATCGCCAAAGTTGGCACTTCTCAGAATTCCTTCCTCAAATCGCCAAAGCTGGCACTCCTCAGAATCCTTTCCTCAAATCGCCAAAGTTGGTACTTCTCAGAACACCTTCCCTAAATCGCCAAAGTTGGCACTTCTCAGAATTCCTTCCTCAAATCGCCAAAGTTGGCACTTCTCAGAATTCCTTCCTCAAATCGCCAAAGTTGGCACTTCTCAGAACTCCTTCCCTAAATCGCCAAAGTTGGTACTTCCTGAAGTCCTCTCCTCAACTGCCAAAGTTGGCACTTCTCAGAATTCCTTCCTCAAATCACCAAAGTTGGCACTCCTCAGAATTCCTTCCTCAAATCGCCAAAGTTGGCACTTCCCAGAACTCCTTCCCTAAATCGCCAAAGTTGGCACTTTTTGAAGTCCTCTCCTCAACTGCCAAAGCTGGCACCTCTCAAAGTTCTTTCCTCAAATCGCCAAAGTTGGCACTCCTCAGAGTCCTTTCCTCAAACCGCCAAAGTTGGCACTTCTCAGAACTCCTTCCCTAAATAGCCAAAGTTGGCACTTCTTGAAGTCCTCTCCTCAACTGCCAAAGCTGACACTTTTCAAACTCCCTTCCAAGGAATCTACCTGATACATTCCGGTAGTCAAGCGTATCCCTTTCCCAGGCCAAATACCACCTAAGAATAGCTTCAAGCAAAACTCTCTCCCCAAGCAGAATCACCAAACTCTCTTCCCGGTGAGCCTACAATTTAGATCATCTTCTCCCCCTAGTAAGAACACTTTTCTAATCAGGCTTAGAAGAACTCTCCCCAAAGGGCCCCAGCGCACTTCTCTCAGTGAATCCACACATACCAGGTGGACCCCAGATTTTCCCTTCCCAATCAAGGGGCAATGCCCCGAGCCATCAATCCTTCTCCAGTGGAACCACACTTCCCAAAAAAATCAAACTGGGGCATCACCCCAGGATCATTTCTTCTCGCTCAAGGTGCAGCTCCCCAAGGTCTCGAGGCAGATAGTTCAAACTGGGGCATCACCCCAGGTTCATTCTCTTTCACCCAAACAGACAGTACCCCGAATCATCAAATCCTTCCCTAGTAGAATTATACTTCCTAAGCAACTCAAACTAGGGCATCTCCCCAAATTTCTTCTGTTCTAGTCAAGGGGCAGTTCCCCAAGGTTCCTTTAAATCATGTCAAACTGGGGCATCACCCCAGGTTTACTTTCTTTCATTCAAGGAGCAATTCTCCAAGAACCTTCAATCATGTCAAACTGGGGCATCACCCCAAGATCGCTCTCTTTTATTCAAGGAGCAATTCCCCAAGAACCTTTAGTCATGTCAAACTGGGGCATCACCCCAAGCCTTTAGGTCCAGTGAGTTAATTCGGACGAGACGTCCTGTTAGCTCCCCCAATCTTTACATTTCCTGTCAACCGAGGGTCAACCCCACACTTTATTTTCCAGTCGCCTATGAAGGCACCCTTTCCTTTCCAGTCGCCTATGCAGGCACCCTTTACTTTCCAGTCGCCTATAAAGGCACCCTTTACTTTTGATTCGCCTATGCAGGCACCCTTTACTTTTCAGTCGCCTATGAAGGCACCCTTTACTTTCCAGTCGCCTATGCAGGCACCCTTTACTTTCCATTCGCCTATGCAGGCACCCTTTACTTTCCATTCGCCTATGCAGGCACCATTTACTTTCCAGTCGCCTATGCAGGCACCCTTTACTTTCCATTCACCTATGCAGGCACCCTTTACTTTCCATTCGCCTATGCAGGCTGCCTTTACTTTCCATTCGCCTATGCAGGCACCCTTTACTTTCTATTCACCTATGCAGGCACCCTTTACTTTCCAGTCGCCTATGCAGGCACCCTTTACTTTCCATTCGCCTATGCAGGCACCCTTTACTTTCCAGTCGCCTATGAAGGCACCTTTTCCTTTCCAGTCGCCTATGAAGGCACCCTTTACTTTCCAGTTGCCTATGAAGGCACCCTTTCCTTTCCAGTCGCCTATGAAGGCACCCTTTACATTTCCTGTCAACCGAGGGTCAACCCCAACCTTTACATTTCCAGTCTACCGGGTTCAACCCTAATTCTTCTCACCTCCTGTTAACTGAAAGATAATCTTTCCCGGTCAATCCAGAACTCAAAAAAAAAGAAAAAAAAGAAAAAAAGAGAGACAGATGTGGAAAATGCTCGTCTTTAAAGAGGAAAAGGTCACAACAACTCGTGATTGCCAACACCGTAAGACGCCATACCGATCAAGAGGTCCCACCTGACCCCTACATCAGTGTTCATATCTTTACTTCCTTTTCACTTCAAAAACACGGAAGCTTCGTGTTTCTTTTATGAAAAAGAAGTAAAGAGGGGCATCTGTGAACACCTATCTCAGTCCGGTCAGGTTTCACCAAGAGTAGGGATGTGCCTTTCCTAGGCGAAAGGATCTCCGAGAGAGGATTGAGCTTCAATTCTAACTAATCCTTCTGGCTGTAAGATTTCCGAGTGAAAAATGACTGTTACCGAGTGAGATATCCGAGTCAGCCGTTTTTGAGTGAAATTTTCGAGTGGGATGTCTCCGACTGACAAGTTTTCGAGTGGGCTTCAAGTGTGGGAGTTACTTCCAAACTAAAGGAAGGCTCTGACTATATCTTTCAGGCAGAGACTCAAGTTCCATAGGTCTGATTGATAATTTCCGAGTGGAATGTCTCCGATTGAGTCATTCCCGAGTGGACTGCTTCTGAGAGAGTTACTTCCGAACAAAGCAAAGACTTCCATATGTCCGAATGATCATTTCCGAGTGGGTTTCAAAAGGAATTACTCTGAGCGAAGAAAAGGCTCTGACTGAGTGAGTATCTTTTTGGACAGAGACTCAAGTTCCATATGTCTGAATGATAATTTCCGAGTGAGATGTCTCCGAGTGGGGCATTTCTGAATGGGTTGAGTCCGAGGGAAGTACCTCTCAAACGAAGATACATCTGAGTGGTGAATTCCAGATTGAAGCCTCTCGGGCGAAGATACATCCGAGTGTTGAGTTCCCGACTGAAGTACCTCCGAGTAGAGATTCTGACTTTGAATGAGTGTTTTTTCTGGGCAGAGATATTTCCGAGCGAATCATCTCCGAGTGAATTGATTCTAAACGAGGCTCAACTATGAATGAATACTTCACAGATATATCCGAGTAGGTTGTCTCCGAGTGAGATATTCCCGGGTGGACTGATTAAGTTTCAAACTAAGCCCGAGTGAGATGTCTCCAAGGAAGGCACTTCCAAGTGAGTTACATGTGAGGGGCACTTCCGAGTAAATTGGGGGCAAAGAGCTGCATTTCCGAGTAAAGCAAAGCTCGGTCCTAGGAAAAGCTTCTATCGGCCAGATTCCAGACTCTCTCAAATTCCAAATTTCTGAGTGAAAGGCAAAGCCAACTCCCGAGTGAATACAACCGAATGGGCTGATTGACGATTGAGGAAACTCCGAGTGAGAAGCAAGTCAGACTTCCAAGTAAATGTGCCCGAATGAATGTGTCCGAGTGGATCACTTCAAGGAGTGAAGGAAGGGTCGACTGAATTACTCCCAAGCAGTATGTCCGAGCAAGGTTTCTTCGAGTGGTTCAATTCCAGAGACATAGCCGAGGGAAACATTTTGAGGGTGCCGATTAAATCATTTGAATGAAAACTTCCCGATCCTGAGTGGGTCACATGTGATAGAAGGAGGGCTTGAACCTGTGTCGAGTGAGTCACTTTTCAATCGGTTCTGAGTCACTCTTCAATCAGTTCCGAATGAATGTTTCAATCGGTTCTGAGTCACTCTTCAATCAGTTCTGAGTGAGTCACTTTTCAATCGGTTTCGAATAAATGTTTCAATCGGTTCTGATTGAATGTTTCAATCAGAGTTGCCTTGCTTGTCCAGCTCTCCTCTCAACACCGTCCAGCTCGAATTGCTTCAAGCAGTGACAAGTTCCGAGTAAAACCCCTCCGATTAAAGTAATTCTGAATGAATGCTTCAAGTAGTGACAAGTTCCGAGTAAAGAGGCATTGTCCATGACTAAAGGAACACCGGTCTATGCTCAGGAAGAAAACATGGGCTGATTGTCAAGAGGCATTGTTCGGTATACATCAAGGGGACACCGGCCCAAGTATGGAAGAGGTCACATCGGCCCGATCATTGGAAATTTGTTGAACCGATGTCTCCTTCATCCGATCTTATGAATCTTATACCGGACTGGTGAGTCCAGTTATCCATACTGCGTGACCTGGAATCGTACATCCAGGCCCATCCTCGAATCTTGGGAATGGCAGGCAGGGGGCGGAAGTGGAAACAATTAAAAAACACCCCACCAGCCACTATTTCCCATAAACTGATAGTGGCCAGGCTGTCTCCACTAGGCACGTGGGTGAGTGCAGACTTGAGTTATTCAAGCACTCGGCCCATGTCCTAAAGCCCTCTATAAATGCCTCAGATGAAGAGGCACAAAGGGTTGGAATTTTTTGGTTAGAAGTTTTTCACTCTTTAAACGTCTTTCTGCCCACACTCCCCAGAGACCTGCTCCGATCTCTACCAAAGCTTTTGTCCCCAAAAGCTTGAAGTTTCCTCTGGTGTTCAAAGCCAGAACCTTGTTCTCTTGAACCTCCTAATCTGTTTTGGGCCCTAAATGGTTACTACACCACCGAATCAGAGCTGAGTTCCATTGAATTTTCCCTCTCATCTCAAAACCACAGTCCCTCTCCTTAAAACCACTGTCCCTCTCCTCACCAACACCGTCCCTCAAATCCTCAAACCCACACCGTCCAACTCCTAAATCCCACACCGTCCAGCGTCCAATTCCCCTTCACAACACCGTCCAGTACCTCATCCCTTCACACCACACCGTCCAAGCTCCTTTTAAATCCCCATAACACCGTCCAGCTCCTTGAATCCATAACAGCAATAGCAATAACACAGCAATAGCAACAGCAACAGCAATAATACAACAACAACAATAGCAGCAACAGCAACAGCAGCAACACAGCAGCAGCAACAACACAACAATAGCAACAGCAGCAACAGCAACAGCAACAACAACAGCCACAACAGCGTCACTTCGGATCCCATTATCTAAGTCCACACCGGCCCTCAACTCTCTCATAACACCAGTTACACTCTGTTCTTTATTTTCCTTGCTTTTCATTACCTATTTTTTATCAAATTTCTTACTGATTGTTGAATCTGTATCCCCACTTAAAAAAATTTCTGTTATTTTCTTCTCTTTTCTTTTTTTCCCCTTCCTAGATTCGTAATAAATAAATAACAAAAAACGAGTGTTTCACATTCAAACTAGCCAAGAAAAAACATCATCCACCATTAATTTTTTAGTCTTTTCCTAAAAAAAATCATAAAGAACTACGTAACCCTGATTTCTTGGTAACTCAAGAATACGTAGGAGCAGGACTTTAAATCCTGTTAGGCCCACCTTTCCCATTTTTATTCCTATTTTTATTTTCTTTATTTTTCTTTGTAACTTCCTTTTTTATCTACTTCCATGAAAAATCAATTTAGACGTGACGTCTTATTGATTTTCCCTTATTTCCAGTAGACCATCATCGCGATTCATTAGGAACGGGATACTTGAGACGAGACGTCCCGCTTATCTTCTTCCCATTTCTAACCCCGTATCTTGATTAAATTCCATGAAAATCAATTTAGATGTGACGTCTTGTTGATTTCCCCTATTTCTGGTAGGCCATCACCACAAGGAACGGGGTACTTGGGACGAGACGTCCCGCTTATCTCCTTCCCATTTCTAACCCCGTATCTTGATTAAATTCCATGAAAATCAATTTAGACGTGACGTCTTGTTAATTTTCCCTTATTGCTGGTAGGCCATCACCACAAGGAACGGGGTACTTGGGACGAGACGTCCCGTTTATCCCCTTCCCATTTCTAACCCCGTATTTTGATTAAAGGATGACTAATTTAGACGCGACGTCTTGTTAGTATCCTTCCCTTTTCCTGTTTTATACCAAAGCCAAGGTTAATTTGGACGCGACGTCCTATTGCCCTGCACTCCATGTCTGCTCAGTTTGTTCCTTCTGTTTTTACACAAAGTACAACAATAAAAGGGGAGAAATATAACATCTTTTGTAAGGCTATTTATGTTGCACATTTTCAATCTTGGTACTGTTTCTGACAGGCGATGTAGGGTGCTAATACCTTCCCTACTCATAACCGACTCCCGAACTTGAATCTCATTTTTTTAAACCAGTGCTTTACTGAATTTAGTTTTTTCCAATGTTTTTCCTATGGATAAAAACGTTGGTGGTGACTCCCTGTTTTTCGTTTGTTTCTTATCCTTTTTCGAGAGGGTCAGCCGTGCCGCCGCGATCCAGGTTGCGATAATCATGAAACAATTTTGAGATATATTCACCTCCACTATTTGTTCTGAGAGTTTGTATCAGTTTTCCACTAGACCTTTCAATAAGAGCCTTAAACTTCTTGAACACCTCAAACACATCACTCTTTCTTTTTATCATGTAGACCCATAAATTTCTAGTAAAATCATTAATAAGAGATACAAAGTATCTATTTCCTCTAAGGGATTTAGTCTGGAAAGGACCACAAACGTTTGAGTAAATCACTTCTAGTTTTTGCTTTGTTTTCACTGGAAGTTGTTTCTTTAAGGAACTTCTGGTCTGCTTACACTCCAAACAGTCCCTGCACTTGTCTATTGGTAATTTCAAATGTGGCACTCCTATTACAGCCTTATGCATCTGACTCATCCTTGAAATTAAGGTAACCAAGTCTGTAGTACCATAACCATTCCTCTTCTGAGACTGTAGTAGCAAAGCATATATACTTCAACACATTAATCTTAACCTTGAAAGTTTGATTCTTTAAAAATGGTGATTTTATAATAAGTCTCCCTTTGTTATCATACACTTTCAACATTTTACTTTTCATGTTCACCATATATCTTTTTTCTAGCAGTTGACTTGGACTTAGCAGATTGCACTTCATTCTAGGAACATAAAGCACTCCTTCAATAGATGATTGTTCTCTATCTTTCCTCAAAATCATAATCTTGCCAACACCCTCAGTTGCAAGTGTGTTGTCATCTACAAACTTTACTTTGCTTTTTACAGACTCATCCAAACTCACAAACCAGACTTTTTTGCTTGTCATGTGTGTAGAACAACCAATGTCCAGGTACCAATGATTACTCTTATCATTTTCTATAGTAGTTATCACCATTAATAGAACCTTCTTTTAGTTTGTTCCACATTCTTGGGTCATCCGTTCTTTATCACTATGATCTTTTTCTTTGCTCCAACATTCATTTGCAAAGTGTCCTCTCTTTCCATAATTATAGCACTCAATATTTCTTTTATCCAATTTCGTCTTTCCATCTCTCCCTCTTGAGCAACTAGATCCTACTCTCCTTTTCTGGTATCCTCTATTATTATGATCATTTCTTTCTTCTTTAACAGAATTCTCTTTTTTGTTATAAGTTTTCCACTTTACCTTCCTCTATTTCCATGACTACTTTCACCAGTAATTTTTCTTGATTGTTGTTAAGCTTGCAAAGCTTGCTCCAAGGTCTTCTCACTCACTCTCTATCTTTCTCTCTATCTATCTCTCTTAGCCTCTATTTATATGCCTCTAAAGACCTTTGAGGATCCTCTAGTTTCATTTCTTCAAGGTTCTTGGAGTTAGGCTTCTCAGGATCTTCTCCACCAGATACTGATTGGCGAAAGATTCCCTACACACCTTTATTAAGTTAGCAAGAGTCTCTACTCGACCAAAGAAATTACCAATGCTCTGTTAGGGAATCCCTAGTGCATGAGCAGCAGAAATACAATGATTCCCATAGGATTTTCAAAGCGTCGTGTTTCAAAGCATAAGACAAACACAAAAAATATTGCGTTTTAGGATTACCTCTTGAAGAAAATCGAAACAGTCATAGCCTCGTCCTTTAGGAGTCCATACGAGTACTCCCACCAGAAATGCAACACCTTCTAAATGCTAGTTTGACGGCGTGTAGCTTTTGTAACTTTTGCATTTTGTGTCTCTTTTTGGTTGAACCGTCTATGGGCATCTTATGCTCTATTTATAGGCTTAGGTTTGACCTAATTTGTTCTCTCTAAAGAGTGGGCTCCTTACTCATTCTAAATGAGTTAGGCCCAGTAGCTTTATTTTAGTCCACCTAAAATAAAAGCTATTTTTTGATGGGCTTACTCTATGTGTGTGACCCTATAGGTAAAATACTCGGTCATATTAACAATAAACTATTTTATTATTAATATGAAATAAGAGCGGCATCTAGCAATGCATCATTATGTCTAAATATTATTCAATATCAACATAACCTATAAGTGATAATTATTTTATATGTTTGTTCCTTTTGTCACGATATCCTAATTGGGCCTAAGGCATGGTCGCGTCATCCTTGTACGGCCTAATTATTTTACTTGATACCAGAGTAGACTTTACCCGAATAAATATCCAATATTTATTCTTTCTAGCATGGCCATGCATTTCCTTACTCTCACTCCATCAAGTGGCCTATAGATATCGCTCTTGTCACATAAGAGAGACAAATCCCATCTACATCATTCATATCCCTCTGCATAATTTGTTCATTGCCTAATCACAACCTTTATAGTCCTCTTGTTACAAAAGATGTTTGATTGTATTAAAACAACAAACTCATTATATAGGAATTGTATTGACTTCAGGTCGAAGGACTACATATATCATTATCACATTGAGAATCGTTTATGACATTCATGTAACAATCCATGCAACGTTCTCATGATGGGTCTGTCCAGTACATCATTACTCTTAATGTGTACCCATTTGAAGACTTGATATCATCTATATCCATGATCTGTGAGATCAGATCATCAGTACATTCATACACTAGTCTTAATGTATTTATATATCCCCATGTAAATACTTGACTAGGGACATTTTAGGAATAACTCTCATATGACCTATTACTCCAAGAATAAATAAAGGTTGTTAAACTATTTAACAAAAAATGCCTTATTCAAAATGATGCGTCCTATATAGGCTCTTAGTGCATGTTTCCAACATGCTCTCATTAGTTTTAATTCGCAGCATCTCGAACTTCCTCCTCGGGGTCTGAAGTCCCACTTTCTTAACTTTCTCTACACCTGCATAGGCTTTGTGAAGATTATCCCATGCCTCTTTCACAGACTCTTGTTTTTGTAATTTTCTTAAAGTTTTCTTTATCCATACACTGATGAATTATGAATAAGGCTTTATAGTCTTTCTTCTTTAGTTCTTTAAGCATCAATTTCTTTTCTTCACTTGTCTTCTTTGTAACATTCTCGATTCCATTTTCAATGATGTCCCATAAATCTTGAAACCCAAATAGTGCCTTCATCTACACATTCCAATTATCAAAGTTCTTTCTTGTAAGAATTGGAAGATTTGTAGGAAAATGTTCATTGTTTGCCTTCATTTTCACCACATAGGTCCCTTTCAACCTTGCCCTTGATACCATTGTTAGAATTGAGTTCCTTCACTGTAGACTTTGGATCTGTCTCTATTTTATGCTACAAACTTTAAGTTTGTAATGTAACAAACTCACACAAAGTGACTAAGTCTGAGTCTGTGACACAGTCTAAGTCTATTATGCACGGATAAGGAATGAAAAGGAAGAAGACTTAAATTAAATAATGCTTCTTACTTATATATTTCTCAGTAACCAATGCTCTCTATTTATACATAAAGTTCTAACAAATTTACAAACAAACCTTTAACAAATAAAACAAAATTAACAAACTAAACTCCCAGACTTAGCACTCTACAAGCTCTTCTTAGTTATTTCAATAAATTACATGGTATAGTTTATCAAAATAAGCTCTTTTTAACTTATTGTACACTTCCTTAATAAAACAATATGAGGTAGTTTATTAAGATAAGCTCTTCTTAATTTATGCCTAAGTTCTTTAAAAAAATCACATATATATCTTAATAAAGCCATATTCCTAGAAGCATCCGAGCACAAATCCTTAGACTTCAAGGTGCGTGATGGAATCTGTAGTTATTAATATTATATATTTTTGGCACCAATTGTTTTAGAAATTGGTGTTATAATATACCGATTACTAGATAACCAATGTAAAAGAATAAAACACCTTAATTTTTTAAACTTGTTGCATCATTAACTGGTGTAAAAAGTATATTTTTTACACCTGTAGAAAGTGTGTAAAATTAATTCGTATGGTGACGTTTCGAGTGTTGAAGTCAGAATATCCCTAGTATAACTTGTAACATAAGCATAATACAACATTAAAAAGAACAAAAACTAAGGAAGGACAACGGGACAACCTTTGGAAAAACAATCAAATGCAAATGAAATATATATGGTGTTTTACTTTTCTTGAAACGATCGAGAAAAATGAAATTATTCACAAATAGAGTGTTGATATTATCGAAATATAGAATAATTACCCTATATTAGCCAAAAGTATCTCTTTTCTCTATTAAAATGTGTCACTTAAATTACAATGGAGGGCTTCAAGGCCATTTATACAAATTAGGGTTGGAGGGATATGAGGAAAAGAAAATGATGCACTCAGTTAGGGTCATGGGATAAAAATGGGCACAAAATCTCTTATATTATAATAGAGAGAGAGGGGGATGTCGGCATGTGCTCCATTACCGAGCATGGAGGGAGTAGAAGCCTCATAGTCACAAGCGTCAAGTGAGGCTCGAGCCGAATGACTCAAAGCCTATATGAACTGAATCTCGGTGGCTTATGGTTAGGTGGTGTAGCTTTCCTTACCCACTTGGATGGGACCGGGTTTAAAATATCTTTTTGGGTAGGAGGAAATCCGAGAGATGCGTCTTTTTTAACCTTAGTAGAAGGAAGTCTGAGAAATGTAGTTTCTTACCTTTATTTTTATTTTTGTGCATCTTATTTCCACGTGGATGGCTCCTCTACCACGTGGCTGAGGGTCGCTAACCGTCATTTCTCCTTCCTATGGGGGTGCCTATATGCGCCTATTATGATTATGATATTTCTACTTCCCCAGGTCACAAAAAGCGCATTTTTCAGGATATAGGGCGTCGCTTCATTAAAAAGATTATATGAGAAATCATGTCCCTTAGCTTGAGATTGGTGGTTCCCTAACTGTTGGATCTGACATACTAAAGGGTTGCTTTCTTCCCCTATAAATTTACTTTTCCTCTTCGTTTTGAACTTTCATGTTCCGTTGTTTCTCCTATATGAAATTCTTGCCTTCTCATGGCTTTCAGTATATCGTAATAGGGAGTGATTATTGGAGCTCTTATTCCTTATTTTCCCATAGCATTTCTATTTTTTCTTGCCTACTCTACTTGTTAGGTTAGTGCTTCATTCCTTTTTGTTTCCTTTACCCTAAGGTGTCATGGCGTCGTCTGTTGGGGGTATGTATAATTGGGTAAAGGATGAGGTTCTAGCTATCCCTTCGTCCCTCCAGAGTGAGGAGTCTGTGGCCATGTTGTTGAAGGGGGAATCTTCAACCATTCTACCTTTGCTTGTAATGTAGAGTGTATTAGTTATTCACCATCAGATTGAGTCTTCCATGAATGCACAGATCCGAGTGAGTTGGAATTTACCTAGTTATATAAGACCTTTTTTTCTCGCCTCCACGTGTCTTTCCTTTTTTTGAGTTTGAGATCGGGGTTATAAATACTCTGAACATTGCCCTTACTCAACTCCACCCCAACGGGTGAGCGTTCGTGAAGGCTTTCAAAGTGTTATTGGAGTAGTTTGGTCGTCCTCTGACAGGGCCCGCAAGCGCACGGGTTATGTCGCGTAATATAAAAGGTTATCGTTCTCCACAAGGACTGTGTTCAAAGTACCAGCATATTAAAATTTAATTATCCACACAATTGATTTTTAAGGTTTTTGTAAAATAAAACACAAAATTAAGTTGCACAGAATACAAAAATAAAATTTACTTGACACTTAAAAAATCAGAGTTGAGAGTATCTTGGGATTTCGGGGGATTAAGACTCTATTTTATGTTAATGAATTTTAACTTTTCATAAATAAGAATCGAATTAAGTTTTCCAAGCCGAATTTTCCAAAAGCTAATTAATATGTTCCTCTCGGAATCCTATTAATGTACCTAACCTATGGAAAGCGCTGCTTAATCCTCAGAAAGGCCCATTATCGTTTTATGAAAATCCCTTTTATTTCTTCAAAAGAATTTTGATTACTTTCACGGTTTTACCGAGGTCACAAAAAGCATTTCAAAAATCTTAGGTTTAGTTCAAAGCTTTCCGGTAAAAATAAATCTCTCGATTCTATTTATTACCTAAACTTACTAATATACCCGTAAGTATACAGTTTTATCATTTAGGTTCTTGTTAGGAATTACTAAAAGCATTGAGCATAATTGAACTAAATGGAAAACAGAAATTTATTTAATTCCAAGTCAAAATAACATTAAAATAAAATATTATCATACCCCCTTTATCCCAAGATAATTAATTTAGCTACTCATGAAATAATTCAAATTCATATAAATAATGGAAAAATAAAACATACAAGACATGGTAAAAATAAAGACTTACGGGTTTCTCCAAAAGCTCAGAATAATTTACCACTGTAATTCCTTGTTGCAATATTCTCCACCAATTACAAATTTAAATTCTCAGTTTTACAGCCCTCACACTCTTACAAAATAAAAGAAAGAAAAGAAAATAAAAAGAAAGAGAAGAAAAACGAACAGAGAAAGAAAAATGGAAAAGAAGAAAACTAAAGAGAGAAAAAAGAAAGTAACGAAGAAAAGAAAAGAAAATAGAATGAAGCTGATGGTAATTGATGGGAAGAGATGATTGATTTGCTGATGGGTTGCTGCTGCTTTTATAGGCAAATGGATGGAGGATTCCAGCTATGAAAACGCGTTCAAATTGCAAGTGGAAGAAACTTTCGGTGCATGTGAGTTCCAGCTGTGCCAACTTGTTTCCAATTTGCATATTTTAATATTTCCAATAATTCGGTGCTTGGATTTTAGTGATGATTGGTGCAGAATGATGAAATTCCGAGTGGAAAAATGTTATTTTCCCACAAATCCGAGTGAAAGCTTGCTGGAGGGTGGTTTGCTGAGTACTGGACGGTGTGGGTGCAAACTGGACAGCATGGAGAGGAGTTGCTATTGGATGGAGATCTGTACGGTGTGGAGAGGAAAGTGTTGAGTGGGTTGCTGGGCGGTGTGGAGAGTATTGCTGGACGGTGTTGTGGATGGAAAGGAGAGGACGGTGTGTGGTATGGATTAGAAGAAGAAAGGGACAACGGATAGAAGAGAGGGAATGGGACGGTGTTTCGGTCGGTATTGGTTTGAAGGGATGGTGTTTGGGTTGCTGGAGAGTTGGAGTTGATCCGGTGTGCATTTGATGTGAAGTCGGACAGTGTTAGTTGCTGTGAGGAGATGAGAAAAGCAACTCCGATTGCTTTATTTCTTCGAAACCGATTGAAAAGTGAATCGGAACAGAGTGAAAAGTGATTCACTCAGAACTGATTAGAAGGTGGCTCGGAATTGACTGAAGAGGGACTCGGATCCGACTGAAACCATTCACTCGGCTCAGCTTCATGGAGTTCATTCGGAACTGATTGAAGATTCACTCAGGATCAGAATTTATTCAATCGGTTCCCAAACATTTTCACTCGGCTGTCTCTGAATCTGAACCACTCGGTTCAAACTTTGCTCGGATTTTGCTTTAGAATTCACTCGGTCAAATTTATTCAGATACATTCACTCGAATTTGCTTTGAAATAATTCAGTCGGCCTTCATTCCTTGAAATGATACACTCGGAAGTGTCTTCTTGCTTTTTACTCGGAATGACCTTCAGTCGTCAATCAACCCAGTCGGTTGTCTTTACTCGAATCTGGCTGATTGAATTTCCTCTCATGTCCGAGCCTTGCTTTGCTCGGAAATATAGGTTTCTGACCCATTTCACTCGGTATTCTTCGTTGCAGAGATCTCACTCGGACTTAGTGTGAAACTGTGAGAATCTGTCCGAGTGTGATTCACTCCTGGTCGGATTTTCCTTGCTTGCTTAAGGCATTACTCGGAAATGCCTTGTTCCGCTTGAGAATGCCATCTTCTCTGAGTGAAACCACTCAGATTCCTCCTTAGTCAGCATTTATTCATTTCAGTGGCCTCTTCTACTCTTAATTCATTCACTCAGAACAGCTTTTCACTCGGATTGGTTGCAAATCAGAAAGCTCCCACTCAGATTCACTTCAATCAGTAAGCCTTTCACTCGGAGAATAGGTTTGGACAACATCTATTCAACGTCAGTCCCCTTTTTCACTCGGAATGGACGCAGTCGGGGAAGCTTCCACTCGGAATCTCCTCCAACCGAGACTCATTCCATTTCAGCATTGAACCTCAGCCATTTATCACTCGGAATAGCTTTGACAGGGAACTTTCCACTTGGATTTGGCTTCAACAGTGAAGTATTCCACTCGGCAATGCTCCATTCTGAGTCGTTCCACTCGGATTTGGTCATTTCTGAGTTATCCCACTCGGATTTGGCCATTTTGGGTCGGATTTCAGTGCTTTGAGTCGGATTTTTGCTTTCTGAGTCAGATTTCAGCTTTAAAAAGAGAATTCTTTCCACTTTGGGCTTGTTCTTCTTGTTTCTTTATCATTTTATGGTCGTTTTTCTCTTGTTTTTGACCCTTTATTACCTTAAGTTTTGCAAAATAACATACCCAAGTAGAATAGAGTGGAAAGAAAGCAAAAATCGCAATAAATAAAGGAAATACAGTGCATAATGATTAAAATCCTGAGCAAATTGGGTCTAATTTATTGTACTATAAAGCACTTATCAAAATACCCCAAACCAAAACATTGCTTGTCCTCAAGCAATCACCATATTCACAAGATAAAATACAGAAAACACTAAGCTTAATAAACTAAGGGATCCAAAAACAGAGAAACTGATTTATTCAAATGCCAATTTTATTTTTCTTATGTGAATCAAATTTCAATGTCAAGACTTGAGATACTCTTCTCACAATTTTCACTCAAGTGTTTCAAGGTTTGTGTATCTCTCAAATCATCATAGTCAAAAAACATTACCATAAGCTTGTTAATAAACCAGAAACTCCACAGTTTAGATAGAAAATATGTCAAAGTCTAAAGGTCTTTCAAAGGTTGTAACGTGGCCTTAGGTTGTATTGTCAAGGTAGGAATTTCAAGAAAAATGGAATACAAAAGGGCTTTAACAGTCATGAATGATTCAAATCACCATTATAAATTTAACAGAGCAAATTTTTGAACTTTTATGGACTTTTTGGAATTCATTCAATATCATCTTTTGATTTTCTTTTTCTTTTTCTTGCTTTTCTTTGCATTTAATACCATATTTTTCTTAAGTCCTTTTTTATTTCTTTGCTCCACTAATTTTCTAACTTTTTCACCATTAAGAGAATATCAGTCAATGAAAGGTTTTAAAGAAAAATTTTCGCTTTTAGGCTCAAAAGGGGCAACTAAGGGTCAAATTATACAAAATTTTGAGGCTTAAGAATAAGACCTAATTATGCCTTTATCATCCTAAGACATATAATCAAAAACCATTTTGAATCGGTTGAAAAACAAGTTCTAAAATATAACAATCACACAACGTAAACAAAACAGTTAAGTTTTCTTACCTACCACCCCAAACCAGAATTTGACATTGTCCTCAATGTTAAAATGGATGATAAAAGGATAAGAAAACTTACCTGTAGTAACCCCAAGCCAGCATCTGACATAGTTGTTTTTGTTTTTGTTTTTTTTTGTTTTATTTATTTATTTTTTATTTTATTAAAGACATGGGGTTACCTCCCCACAAGTGCTAAGTTTTAAGTCTTCAGCCAGACTTTTCTGAACCAGCTTCAACTATACAATTCATACCTGAACACAGGTTTTAGTGGTCTGAATTCTACCTTAGGGATCAGTTCTCTTTTAGCCAAAAAATAACAGAAGTGTGTTTTTGAAATGCCTGAAAAGTCATAAGATAACACAGATTCAAGTGGATCAAGAGAGAGGTTTTGGATTGCGTCTTTCTCTACCACTTGGTCAATAAAATCTATTTCAAGCATAACAAAGTTAACAGGTATGTAAAATTTTCCTACCTTGATAGGAATAACCTCTAAAATACCTGGATCTTGAAGCTTGGGCAGTACCTTCTTTTGGATCTGTGAATTGCTCTCCTCAATTACCGGATGAGATAGAGATTCATACAATTTCTTCTCTTCCTTAGCTTCTTCTTTAGTTATGCCAACCGGATCATCATAATGAGTACCACTCCTAAGAGTGATGTCCATGGTGTGGTTAGATGGTTCCACCTCAGGTTTTATAGGAAATGTTTCTGGTGTTCTCATAGAAAAAGAGGTCTGTTGGACAATTTGATTTTCCAAAATTTTGTTATGGGTGGCTACAGAGTCCACCTTTGAAGCGAAGGTTTTTATGGCATTTGAGAACTCTTCATTTTGTTTTTCTTGGGTGCTCACAAAATTTTCCATCAGTATTTCAAGTTTGGATTTTTTTGGAGGATAGTTTTAGAATACTGGTAAGCTTCTAAAATCATTGCTATGGTTATAGTTCCCAATAGCATCCAACTTATGAAATTCTTGTTCATGGTGGTTTAAGGATATTGCAAAATAGCAATTTATAGCAGCATGTCCTGAATCACCATAAATACAACAATAAAGGTCAGTAGCACCTGTTAAGAATTCCATAACAGACCAAGATCAAAGGTGATCTTTGAAAATAAAAATAAAAATAAATAACTAGAAATAAAACAAACTAAAAATAAAAATATTAACAAGTATGATCTAATCGAATTTCAATATTGCCGATATTTGAGGGACAACAGTCCCCGGCAACGGCGCCAAAAACTTGACAGGGCCCGCAAGCGCACGGGTTATGTCGCGTAATATAAAAGATTATCGTTCTCCACAGGGACTGTGTTCAAAGTACCAGCATATTAAAATTTAATTATCCACACAATTGACTTGTAAGGTTTTTGTAAAATAAAACACAAAATTAAGTTGCACAGAATACAAAAATAAAATTTACTTGACACTTAAAAAATCAGAGTTGAGAGTATCTTGGGATTTCGGGGGATTAAGACTCTATTTTATGTTAATGAATTTTAACTTTTCATAAATAAGAATCGAATTAAGTTTTCCAAGGCGAATTTTCCAAAATCTAATTAATATGTTCCTCTCGGAATCCTATTAATGTACCAAACCTATGGAAAGCGCTGCTTAATCCTCAGAAAGGCCCATTATCATTTTATGAAAATCCCTTTTATTTCCTCAAAAGAATTTTGATTACTTTCATGGTTTTACCGAGGTCACAAAAAACATTTCAAAAATCTTAGGTTTAGTTCAAAGCTTTCCGGTAAAAATAAATCTCTCGATTCTATTTATTACCTAAACTTACTAATATACCCGTAAGTATACAGTTTTATCATTTAGGTTCTTGTTAGGAATTACTAAAAGCATTGAGCATAATTGAACTAAATGGAAAACAGAAATTTATTTAATTCCAAGTCAAAATAACATTAAAATAAAATATTATCATACCCCTTTTATCCCAAGATAATTAATTTAGCTACTCATGAAATAATTCAAATTCATATAAATAATGGAAAAATAAAACATACAAGACATGCTAAAAATAAAGACTTACGGGTTTCTCCAAAAGCTCAGAATAATTTACCACTGTAATTCCTTGTTGCAATATTCTCCACCAATTACAAATTTAAATTCTCACTTTTACAGCCCTCACACTCGTACAAAATAAAAGAAAGAAAATAAAATAAAAAGAAAGAGAAGAAAAACGAACAGAGAAAGAAAAATGGAAAAGAAGAAAACTAAAGAGAAAAAAAAGAAAGTAACGAAGAAAAGAAAAGAAAATAGAATGAAGCTGATGGTAATTGATGGGAAGAGATGATTGATTTGCTGATGGGTTGCTGCTGCTTTTATAGGCAAATGGATGGAGGATTCCAGCTATGAAAACGCGTTCAAATTGCAAGTGGAAGAAACTTTCGGTGCATGTGAGTTCCAGCTGTGCCAACTTGTTTCCAATTTGCATATTTTAATATTTCCAATAATTCGGTGCTTGGATTTTAGTGATGATTGGTGCAGAATGATGAAATTCCGAGTGGAAAAATGTTATTTTCCCACAAATCCGAGTTAAAGCTTGCTGGAGGGTGGTTTGCTGAGTGCTGGACGGTATGGGTGCAAACTGGACAGCGTGGAGAGGAGTTGCTGTTGGATGGAGATCTGTATGGTGTGGAGAGGAAAGTGTTGAGTGGGTTGCTGGGCGGTGTGGAGAGTATTGCTGGACGGTGTTGGTTGGAGAGAAGAGTCTGGGCGGTGTTGTGTTGAGTGGGTTGCTGGGCGATGTGGAGAGTATTGCTGGACGGTGTTGTGGATGGAAAGGAGAGGACGGTGTGTGGTATGGATTAGAAGAAGAAAGGGACAACGGATAGAAGAGAGGAAATGGGACGGTGTTTCGGTCGGTATTGGTTTGAAGGGATAGTGTTTGGGTTGCTGGAGAGTTGGAGTTGATCCGGTGTGCATTTGATGTGAAGTCGGACAGTGTTAGTTGCTGTGAGGAGATGAGCAAAGCAACTCCGATTGCTTTATTTCTTCGAAACCGATTGAAAAGTGAATCGGAACCGAGTGAAAAGTGATTCACTCGGAACTGATTAGAAGGTGGCTCGGAATTGACTGAAGAGGGACTCGGATCCGACTGAAACCATTCACTCGGCTCAGCTTCATGGAGTTCATTCGGAACTGATTGAAGATTCACTCAGGATCAGAATTTATTCAATCGGTTCCCAAACATTTTCACTCGGCTGTCTCTGAATCTAAACCACTCGGTTCAAACTTTGCTCGAATTTTGCTTTGGAATTCACTCGGTCAAATTTATTCGGATACAGTCACTCGGATTTGCTTTGAAATAATTCAGTCGGCCTTCATTCCTTGAAATGATACACTTGGAAGTGTCTTCTTGCTTTTTACTTGGAATGGCCTTCAGTCGTCAATCAACCCAGTCGGTTGTCTTTACTCGAATCTGGCTGATTGAATTTCCTCTCATGTCCGAGCCTTGCTTTGCTCGGAAATATAGGTTTCTGACCCATTTCACTCGGTATTCTTTGTTGCAGAGATCTCACTCGGACTTAGTGTGAAACTGTGAGAATCTGTCCGAGTGTGATTCACTCCTGGTCGGATTTTCCTTGCTTGCTTAAGGCATTACTCGGAAATGCCTTGTTCCGCTTGAGAATGCCATCTTCTCTGAGTGAAACCACTCGGATTCCTCCTTAGTCAGCATTTATTCATTTCAATGGCCTCTTCTACTCGGTATCCATTCACTCAGAACAGCTTTTCACTCGGATTGGTTGCAAATCAGAAAGCTCCCACTCAGATTCACTTCAATCAACAAGCCTTTCACTCGGAGAATAGGTTTGGACAGCATCTATTCAACGTCAGTCCCCTTTTTCACTCGGAATGGACGCAGTCGGGGAAGCTTCCACTCGGAATCTCCTCCAACCGAGACTCATTCCATTTCAGCATTAAGCCTCAGCCATTTATCACTCAGAATGGCTTTGACAGGGAACTTTCCACTCGGATTTGGCTCCAACAGTGAAGTATTCCACTCGGCAATGCTCCATTCTGAGTCGTTCCACTCAGATTTGGTCATTTCTGAGTTATCCTACTCGGATTTGGCCATTTTGAGTCGGATTTCAGTGCTCTGAGTCAGATTTTTACTTTCTGAGTCAGATTTCAGCTTTAAAAAGAGAATTCTTTCCACTTTGGGCTTGTTCTTCTTGTTTCTTTATCATTTTATGGCCGTTTTTCTCTTGTTTTTGACCCTTTATTACCTTAAGTTCTACAAAATAACATACCCAAGTAGAATAGAGTGGAAAGAAAGCAAAAATCGCAATAAATAAAGGAAATACAGTGCATAATGATTAAAATCCTAAGCAAATTGGGTCTAATTTATTGTACTATAAAGCACTTATCATCCTCCCTCTGTACCCCTTTTTTAGTTCCTCAATACCAAAATTTTAAAGGCAGAAGTGTCAATGGGTTAGGTTTCTTTGAATAGGGTGGCCCATCATAACTTGATTCAGGCCTTTGATCAATCGTATAAGAATTTTAAGACTGGTATTTCAAGTTTGAGTAGGCCTCGATATACCTAGGGAGGATTTTCTACATTACTTTGACGCTCGTCCCCAGTTTCCCCTTTATTGGACCCGCGTCCCAGTCCAATTTCGAGTGTCTTAGGAGGATCTGTCTCTATTCAAGAGGTTGGACACAAAATTTTTTCTTGAGTATATAAAGCTTTATTTTAGTTCACCTTCGTTGATTGCCATGTTGCCTCATGTGAGCACCTTGGCCACCTGGATACGATAGTAAAGCCTGTTCTTCTGTATTTTAATTTGACTTCTCTAACTTAGCTTTCTGCTGATTCTTTATGTGCATGTAGACGACATGGCCCCTCACGACTTGTCATTGAAGGATCAGAAGAAGCGCTACCAAAGAGCCGAACCTAAAGTTGTCAGAAAGAAAGGAGGTTACTGTAAGCCAAGGAAGTGATCCCAAAACTCCCATGGTTACTATAGCCAAACTAGTTATTGTAGTGCCTGCAGGGTCACGGTTGGAGAGAGAGCCAGGCTGCTCATTGAAGAAACGTCATCAGGGTGAGCTAGCAGTGCAAGATTAAACCCGAAGGGCGGTGGAGAGTGCCACACCAGTAACTACCTAGGCTGAGGTCCAGATAGAGACTACTTTAGGGGCCATCTTGGGTCTAAAAGCCCTGAGAGGGAGATTGATCCCCTTGTGACTCAAAGTAGGACTCCTGGGGAGTCTACCGATTCCGTCACCGCTGAGAAGATTGCAAGCTCCCTGTCTAGTGAGATAGAAACTGTCGAGCGCCAGTGGGAGGCATTTGCAAACGGGTCTTTATTTATCGATCGGAATCTGGCTCACTCGCTGTGGGATGCTCAATTTCTGATTCCTCGGTTTGTAGATCAGGTTGTGTTGTTAAAAGAGGACAAGGAGAAGTATGGAGCTTTGATTGTTGTGTCTATGTGCCAAGTTGTTGAGATGTTTAATCTTCAGGCTACCTCTATGACCCGGTATATGGAGAAGTAGTTTTATGCTCAGGGGAAGAAGTTAGACGCTTTGAGGGCAGAGAACACATCTTTTAGAAGGGAGAATAAATCCCTAAAAGAGGCTAGTAAATTGTCATCATTGCAGCTGCAGGATACGATGAAGGCTGTGGGCGGGTTGAAGAATGATTTAACCTGGGTGGAGTCAGATTTGGAGGCGGCACAATCTGGTCGCGCTATGGTAGAGTCTAAACTAGGCATCACCGAGGAGAGATATGCCTACTAGGAGAGGCGTCTTGGTGCGGTGGAAGAGTCATACGGCATTATGTCTACTATGAAGAAAGATGTGGAAAAGAAGCTTCAAAAAGCTGAGGAAGAGCTGAAGATTGCCAAGGAAAAGTAAAAATAGGAGAAAGTAGAGTCGGAGGCTCTTATAGTGGCACTAGAAACACAAATTTCTCAAAAGTATATGGTCGTGTTTGAGTTGTGGCATGAGCAGGTTATGGTATTGAATCCAACTTCCAGCCTTAATTGGGAGGGGTTGATCCTTTTAAAATTGTAATGGATGGTCATATTAACGATCTTCTAGATTCTGATGATGAGGAAGGAGTAGCATATGCAGATGTAAGCCACACTATCATTGAGCCGGAAACTGTCACAGAGCCAGAACCCACTATGGAAAGAGTACCACATATGGATGTAAGCCAAACTGTGGGTGAGGGGATTCCTCAGGGTGAAACTGCCAACACCGATCCTGAGTGATAGGGCTATAGTAATTTTTCTTTATTTTCCTGAAAAAGTCATTATGTATAGAGAAGCTTTATGTAAATGATGACTTATAAATTACATGTGTGGTTTCTTGACTATGAGAATAGTGTTGTATTTCAAAATTTGACGTATCTTTCTCGTGCGTTCCCCGAGAGGGTATTATACCTTTCGTGCTTTGGGAATCAGTCCTCCTGAGTGAGTGTATCTCACTCAAGTGGCTCGTACTTAACGTATTTCATGCTTCATGAGTAATTTCCCCAAGGTGAGTGTATCTCACTCGGGTTTCTCGTACTTAATGCATTTTTATGTTTCAAGCTTCGTGAGTCATTCCCCCAAGTGAATGTATCTTCACTTGGGTTTCTCATTCTTAACGTATTTTTATGTTTCATGAGTCATTTCCCCCGGGTAAGCGTATCTTCACTCGAGTTTCTTATACTTAATGTATTTTTATGTTTCATGATTCATTTCCCCTGGGTGAGTGGATCTCACTCGGGTTTCTCGTACTTGACTTATGTTTCAAGCTTCATTAGTCGTTCCCTCGGGTGAGTATATCTTCACTTAGGCTTCTCGTACTTAACGTATTTTTATGTTTTAAGCTCCGTGAGTCATTTTCCCTGGGTGAGCATATCTCATTCGGGTTTCTCGTACTTAACATATTTTTATCATAAGAAGATCGTAGACTGAAAAGTTGTCACAAATTTTATTAACTAGGGGCCTCGTTAAAACCTCCTAGGAGAAAAACCCTGTAGGAAAAAATCTCCTGGGTAGGGAAAAGAGTACCTTTATCATACATCAACTGTGATATAATTTTAGGTGTGACATTCTATGTCAGAGGAACGCCTTTTTCTGTTAGTTCTTCTAATCGATATACACCTTTGCCTAAGACTTCTCTCACTTGGTATGGGTTTTCCTAACTAGCTACAAATTTTCTGTCTTCCCGTGTTCTTTGATTGTTGTCCGCGGTATGTAAAACCAAGTCCCCTTTTTATAGCATTCAAGGTAGGAGCATAGAGTTCTAGTTTTGGGTGGACTTTTGTTTGGAGGCCTGTATTTTGATAAAGGCTATATCATGTTCTTCCAAACTGAGGTCCAAGTCTTTAACTCTCCCTTCATCACTACTTTCCTCATCGTACAATATTCTCCGAAGGGAAGGTTCCCCGAGCTCTACTGGAATCATAGCATCGGCTCCATAGGTAAGTCGGAATGGAGTCTCATGGGTTAAGGAATGTGGCGTCGTATAGTGTTAGTCCTCAAATTTACAATAAATCTTTTTATAAAAATTTCATAAAAATAATAAAAATTTGGTTAAATTATTAGAAAATTAGGTTTTTAATTCAATAAATAGATGTTGATGGAAATAATCTACCCTTGATCAATTTTCTCTAGTTTTGTAGTGAAAAAGTAAAGATTTAAGAGAAAATTGAAGAACTGTAGAAGCTGACGCGTAGCATCAACACCACGCATAGTGTGGGTACTTTTGATGTTGATGCTACGCGTCACAGCCACGCAAAGCGTCAGAGCTGCGTGGACTCCACAGCCAGTGTAACATCCCCGTTTTAAAATTAAGTGCTGAATAAAGAATGAACCATTAAGACTTGATTTCAACTAGAAATAACTGTTAAGTGCATTTAACTAAGTGAGTTTAAGCCATTAAAATATTAAAATGGTGGCTGACAGGGAACGGGGTAGAGTGCGCGTGACTGACGGGCACGCACTCTCCCATCCCACTCGTCTCTTGTTTATGCGCATGCACATGTACACTTATATTTATATGTCGTGAGCCTTAGTGATGAACGCATTTGCCAATTCTTCAGACTCTCTTCTCTTTCACTTCATCCTCTGTTTTCTCTCTTCGTCTTCATTCTTCTTCTTCTTCCATCTCGCTCTTCGCTCCTGGAGATCTTGATTCCAGTATTGAAGAACGGACCACACCTCATCCCAGAATCAGACGCAGCATACGATAAAGCCAAGGAAGACCGGACGGACCAAGAGAAGGACATCGGACCCAACGACAAGAGCGGAAAAAGGTTTCTGAGGTTCTTCAAAAGGTAGGGGGCGCTTGCATGTCGAATGCATGGTCTAAGAACGGTACCGGATGAACGTACTGCCAAGTGTGTATGTGTGCATGTATTTTATAAATCATTAGAACTGATGCTGTGCATGTGTGCATGTGTTTACAATTACTAAAACTGATGCATGATTTGAGATTTTGATAGTGATCTTCGTGACGATGGCGTAGTTTGCTCGTGGATGATAATGATGGATCTATTTGTTGTCACTATGAAAAGTGTGTATGTGCATGTTCTTAATTGAATTGCTCAATGTGGTTAGTCTGATGATCGACTGTATCATGCGCTGGTGTGATTGACTGAATGATGATGAATAATGGGAGATATCCGTTCTTACTTGATGACTACGGTAATGTGTTCATGGCGCGATGATGTGTATAAATGAATGTGTTAGTTGCATGAGTAAGAGTGGGGGTGACCCATGGAAGGTCAAGAACCCCAAGGGAAACGACTTCCAGTTACCAACCCTGGCTAGATCCCAATAGGGCTCGTGGTAGCCGTTGGAGCTAGAGAATTGAGTCTCGAGACGCCGTGGGGGCCGGTGCCACCTGGTAAGAGCTGAGGGACGAGGGGCCAAAAGAAAAAGGGGGCTGTAACTGAGAGTCTTTTCCCAAGTCGGATCCGCAGACATGCATGTAGAAGTAAGGTTGATTGTGGTGATGTATAAATCTGTATATGTGCATGTGTATGACTTTTGAATGCATGAATATATATATTTAGATGTGGAATAAACTCTGTGAATTATGCGTATCATGAATGTTGTTTGAATTGTATGAACTTGGTTACTTGAGAAAGGTTGAATGATAGCAGGAGCGTGTACTGACGCTGATACCGAGTCTGTGAGTATCATTTTACATGTAAAAGCTCACCCCTGCAGTGGCAATTTTCAGTGAATATCTTTCGTGAGGAGGATCAGAATCAGAGCCGGAGTGCTGGGCGGAGTGCTGATGCATTTCGAAGGTTTAATTAAGACGTTGTTAGATGAAGCCCGGACTGGCTCATACCGGATGTTAATGTTTTGTGCTGAATAGAACTTTATGAACAAGAAGTTTGATTTTGCATTTGTAAATATTAATATACACTCTTATGTACATATGGATGTATGGTTTTGTGTGTGTGATGCTAAGTGCTGTCTTGTTTTATAATTATGCTTTAATAGATAAGCAGGGACAGTTTGATTGAGCAGGTTATAGTTAAGTCCGAACGAACCGAGAATTGTCTTAGGAAAGACTCATGTCGGATACGTTGGGCGGAGTCGCACCCCGCCTGGAGTATGGGAAGCAATCCGCCCAAGCGCGAGAACTCACGCTGAAGCGAGTAATGGCCCGAGCGAAATATCGACCATTATCCTTTCCTATCCGTTGTGATACTAACGCAATCCGGACCCCGGTGCTGAACCCCGGATTTGGGCGTTATGGCTAAGTCCGCCCAGGCGTTATCATAATTAGTTGAGTTGGGCGGAATAGGTTCAGACTCTTCCTTCTTCCATAACTTACTATCGCACTTGTACCCTGTAACTTCATATTTTTTTCTGAGTGAAAGGCGAGTGTGTGAGGATTTACTTGGTGAACCCTTGACCATACCCGATGGAGGAAAATTACCTTGTAGTTGAGTTAAAGAGGCGTTATGTAGATTTCGTTTAGGCGGTGTCATACCTCGCCCATGTAGCTAGGACAGCCCGCCCAAGATAAATATACCCCGCCTAGCCTAGTAGGATGATTCTAACTTAGCCTTTTCATCAAATGCTTTACGTGTGAATGTATTAACTTATTTCCCCTTATCTATTCCTCCTGTTAAGTGACCAGTATTTCTTGAAGGGAAGCCTCAGTGCGAAATCTCCTCTATCCGCTGCTGCATTACTATGCTCCGCCTGGACGGTGTCGGACCCCGTCTAAGCGAACAAACGGTGTTGTGCAATCCGCCCTAGTGTTGGTGCGTTACGATAAGCCCATCGAGCCGGCCTCACCTTTAGCTTCCCTGTACGTTGCTTTATGCGCGTGAATGCTCTTAGCTTTCCCCATTGCCTGCTCCCTTCTACATCAAATGTTACGTGACTGTTTTTGTGAGAAATTTTCTCACATTTTGGGATTTATTAGTTGTAGATAATTAGGGTGTTACATTTTGGTATCAGAGCGGACCGAAAAGTCCAAGGCCAAAGTATGCTTACCAAGTGTAAGCGGTGGTGTTTGTGTCTTTTGATTGAATGGTTGACATTGTTGTGATATTGGTTGAACCTGATTGATATTGGCTTGCGGATAGGAGGGTGTTGCCCCTCCTGGTCCTATTGATTGTATAATATATATATATATAGAGATAGCATAATGTGCTAAGTTATTGATTATTGGGCTAATAACTAGATCGGTAGTAAGTGGCTCCGTGTACTTATCCTTAAATGTCAATTTCAGGATAAGGAATGGCGCATCGTCAAAGTATGGAGGCTATAGCCACAGCATTCCAACGCTTTGCTGATGTGTTTGAAAGGCAAGGCCAAACTCAACCTGAGGATGGCCATGTGCTGGACCGCTTCCTGAAGAGGAAGCCGAGTGAATTCTTAGGAGGACGGAATCCTGAGGCGGCGTTCAAGTGGACTCAGGAATTAGAGAGGATTTTTAGGGGTCTTCGTTGTACCGAAGCCCAGAAGGTGGAATGTGCAGTGTATATGCTACGAGATGAAGCGGAGAATTGGTGGAAGATAGCCAGGAGCCAATTCCCCGAAGATGACAACCAACTGACGTGGAACGATTTCAAGGCCTGCTTCCTAGATAAATACTTTCCCGACACAGTGAGGAGTCGGAAAGAGCTGGAGTTTATGGAGTTAAAACAGGGCTCCATGACTGTGGAAGAATATGCGACCAGATTTGAAGAATTGTGCCTATTCTATCCGCCCTTCCAGCAGCCAGGAACAGAGCACTCCAAGTGTCTTAAGTTTGAGAACGGACTGAGATCGGATATCAAGAGGGCCTGCAGATACCATGAAATCCGGAGTTTCCCTGCCTTAGTGAACAAGTGTAGAATATTCGAAGAGGATGACAGGGCCCATTCAGGCCAGTGCAGCAGAGCCAACCAACACTTGAGGCCTCAGCAATCACGTTTCAAGAGACCAGGGAACGTGAGGAGGAATGAACCCTTCACCAGATATCAGGACCATAATGACCGAGGGAGACAGATGAGTGGGCGACCAAGGTACGGCGGATGTTTTAAATGTGGCGGTGATCATTTTGCTAAGGAATGCAATGACACAAATGTTAAATGCTACCACTGCGGAGAGAGGGGACACGTTCGCCCGGACTGCCCTCAACTCCGCCAGGCAAATACCAATGTGCGTCAAAGAGAGTTTCAAGATCGAACCAGAATGAATGATAACCCACGACCTGGTGGCAGAGGCAACAGAACCAGAGGAAATATGATGCATGCCCCGAACAGTCGAGAGAGGAACACCGGCCCAACAGCGCCAGGAAGGATCTACACCATCAATGCAGAGGATGTTGCACCAGCAAACGATCTAGTACAATGTAAGTGCTCACTTGGGATGAATACGCTTAATGTTGTTTTCGATTCGGGGGCAACCCATTCTTTTATAGCTGATGAGTGCGTGAAACGGTTGAAGCTACCAACTGTGTCTATGAACCGGACTCTAGAAGTGGCCAGCCCCACTGGCCCTACTGTGTTCACATCGTCCATATGTAAAAATGTAGCATTTGAGTTGTATGATCGGAGTTTCGCCTTCGATCTGATTTGCATGCCCTTAAAGGGTCTTGATATTGTGCTTGGAATAGATTGGCTTTCAGCCAATAAGGTATTAGTAGATTGTAGAAACCGAGAGATCGTTTTCCCAAAACAACCCACTGAAGATGGCACGGCACAATGTATAACCCAATTATTTATGATGCTTTGTCTCACCAAAGATGAGAATGAGCCCCTAGTGAACGAAATTCCGGTTGTCTGCGAATTCCCAGAAGTGTTCTCAGAGGACGTCCCGAGTGTACCTCCTCATAGAGAAGTTGAATTCTCTATAGACTTGATCCCTGGAGCCGAACCGGTCTCCAGTGCACCCTACAGAATGTCCTCAACTGAATTGGTAGAATTGAAGAAACAAGTGGATGAGTTACTTGAGAAGCAGTTCATTAGACCAAGCGTGTCACCATGGGGCGCACCTGTGCTACTTGTTAAGAAGAAGGATGGCAGCTTGAGACTTTGTATAGATTATCGACAGCTTAACAAACTCACAATCAAGAATCGATACCCACTGCCTAGAATTGATGATTTAATTGACCAGCTGCGTGGAGCCTCAGTCTTCTCAAAGATCGACTTACGATCTGGATATCACCAAATCCGAGTGAAGGACTCGGACATTCCTAAAACCGCCTTTAGGACTAGGTATGGTCACTATGAGTATGTAGTGATACCGTTCGGTGTGACAAACGCCCCTGCTGTTTTCATGAATTACATGAACAGCATATTCCATTCCTTCTTAGATCGGTTTGTTGTTGTCTTCATCGATGACATTCTAGTTTATTCTAAGACATCGGAGGAGCATGGAGGGCATCTCAGAGCGGTACTCCAAGTGTTGAAGGAGAAGCAATTGTTTGCAAAGCTTTCCAAGTGCGAATTTTGGATGGATGAGATCCACTTCCTCGGGCACGTGATCTCTAAGCGAGGCGTCTCGGTGGATCCTGCGAAGGTAGCCGCTGTAATAGCGTGGGAGAAGCCCAGATCGGTCTCGGAAATAAGGAGTTTTATGGGCTTGGCAGGTTATTATAGAAGGTTCATCGAAGGTTTTTCTAAGTTGGCATTACCTCTGACTAAATTGACTCGGAAGAACGTTCCTTTTGTGTGGAGTCCGGAGTGTGAGAGCAGCTTCCAAGAGCTGAAGAATAAGTTGACAACGGCTCCGGTGTTAGCATTACCTGAGTTACGAGAAAGCTTCGTGGTCTATTGTGACGCGTCCGGACTCGGATTAGGATGTGTACTCATGCAGAAAGATCGAGTCATAGCATATGCCTCTCGACAATTGAGACCCCACGAACAGCATTATCCGACCCATGACTTGGAGTTGGCAGCAGTAGTTTTTGCACTGAAAATCTGGAGGCATTACTTGTACGGATCCAAATTTGAAGTGTACAGCGATCATAAGAGCCTCAAATACCTATTCGACCAAAAGGAGCTGAACATGAGGCAGAGAAGATGGATTGAGTTTTTGAAGGACTATGATTTCGAGTTGAAATACCACCCAGGTAAGGCAAACGTCGTAGCAGACGCATTGAGTCGAAAATCCCTCCACATAGCAGCCATGATGGCAAAAGAAGTCGAGTTGTTGGAGCGGTTCCGAGACATGAACTTGCATGTTGACGCCCCTTCCTCTCAGAAGATGACAATCGGTACGTTGAGGATTGCCAACGAATTCTTAAAATCCGTGTACGAACAACAACAGGCGGACTCTTACCTAGCTGAAATGAAGGAAATTCAGGCTAAAGGAAAGGATTTATCCTTGGCAGAAGGGTCAGACGGGATCTTCCGGGTGAGGAACAGAATATACATACCAAGTGAAGGAGGATTGAGAAGAATGGTGCTTGATGAAGCCCACAAAAGCCTACTCAGCATTCACCCCGGAACCACGAAGATGTACCACGACTTGAGGAGACAGTTTTGGTGGCCCGGACTAAAGAAGGATGTGGCGGAGTACGTGGCCCGGTGTATCACTTGTCAGAAATCGAAGATAGAGCACCAAAAACCATACGGTGCAATGCAGCCTCTGGAAATCCCCGTGTGGAAATGGGACTCAATTGCGATGGATTTTATCATGGGATTACCCAGGAACCGAGCGGGCCATGATGCCATTTGGGTCATTGTTGATAGATTGACGAAAAGCGCACACTTCTTACCTGTAAATATGAAGTACCCATTGCATAAATTGGCTCGAATCTACATTCAAGAAGTTATTCGACTGCATGGCATACCTACTTCCATCGTCTCAGATAGGGACCCTAGATTTACGTCCAGATTTTGGACCAGCTTGCATCAAGAACTGGGGACGAAGCTTTGGCTTAGTTCTGCTTACCACCCCCAATCGGATGGACAATCCGAGCGAACGATTCAGAGTCTAGAAGACTTATTGAGAGCGTGTGTGTTAGAGTACGGTGGGGACTGGGAGCAGTATCTTCCCTTGATCGAGTTTACGTACAACAACAGCCATCATCACAGCATTGGCATGGCACCTTACGAGGCATTATATGGGCGTAGATGCCGAACCCTGCTCTGTTGGTTGGAAACGGGTGAAAGTCTATTACTGGGACCAGACATCGTAAAGCAAACCACAGAACAGATCCGAGTGATAAGGGAGAAGATGAAAGCATCACAAGACAGGCAGAAGAGCTACCATGACAAACGCATCAAGCCATTGGAATTTCGAGTCGGAGATCGAGTGTTTCTGAGAACCTCTCCGAGTAAAGGAGTTGGACGAGCCTTAAAAAGTGGGAAGTTAAGCCCTCGCTACATCGGACCTTATGAGGTAGTAGAACGGATTGGCCCCGTGGCATACCGCCTCGCGTTACCAATTCACTTGTCCCGATTGCACAACGTATTTCACGTGTCTCAACTAAGGAAGTATTTGCATGACCCCAGCCACACGATGCCTGACGACGAGGTAGAGATCAAGGAAGACCTAACCGCTGTGACTACACCGGTTGGAATCGTGGATCAATCGGTAAAACGCTTAAGAAACAAGAACGTAAGGCTGGTTAAGGTGGAGTGGCAGCAAGGCAAAATCACCTCCTACACGTGGGAGCGCGAAGACGCCATGCGACAGCAGTACCCCGAATTGTTTACCTACGTAAGTACCAATTGAATTTCGGGGACGAAATTCTTTTTCAGTGGGGGAGAACTGTAACATCCCCGTTTTAAAATTAAGTGCTGAATAAAGAATGAACCATTAAGACTTGATTTCAACTAGAAATAACTGTTAAGTGCATTTAACTAAGTGAGTTTAAGCCATTAAAATATTAAAATGGTGGCTGACAGGGAACGGGGTAGAGTGCGCGTGACTGACGGGCACGCACTCTCCCATCCCACTCGTCTCTTGTTTATGCGCATGCACATGTACACTTATATTTATATGTCGTGAGCCTTAGTGATGAACGCATTTGCCAATTCTTCAGACTCTCTTCTCTTTCACTTCATCCTCTGTTTTCTCTCTTCGTCTTCATTCTTCTTCTTCTTCCATCTCGCTCTTCGCTCCTGGAGATCTTGATTCCAGTATTGAAGAACGGACCACACCTCATCCCAGAATCAGACGCAGCATACGATAAAGCCAAGGAAGACCGGACGGACCAAGAGAAGGACATCGGACCCAACGACAAGAGCGGAAAAAGGTTTCTGAGGTTCTTCAAAAGGTAGGGGGCGCTTGCATGTCGAATGCATGGTCTAAGAACGGTACCGGATGAACGTACTGCCAAGTGTGTATGTGTGCATGTATTTTATAAATCATTAGAACTGATGCTGTGCATGTGTGCATGTGTTTACAATTACTAAAACTGATGCATGATTTGAGATTTTGATAGTGATCTTCGTGACGATGGCGTAGTTTGCTCGTGGATGATAATGATGGATCTATTTGTTGTCACTATGAAAAGTGTGTATGTGCATGTTCTTAATTGAATTGCTCAATGTGGTTAGTCTGATGATCGACTGTATCATGCGCTGGTGTGATTGACTGAATGATGATGAATAATGGGAGATATCCGTTCTTACTTGATGACTACGGTAATGTGTTCATGGCGCGATGATGTGTATAAATGAATGTGTTAGTTGCATGAGTAAGAGTGGGGGTGACCCATGGAAGGTCAAGAACCCCAAGGGAAACGACTTCCAGTTACCAACCCTGGCTAGATCCCAATAGGGCTCGTGGTAGCCGTTGGAGCTAGAGAATTGAGTCTCGAGACGCCGTGGGGGCCGGTGCCACCTGGTAAGAGCTGAGGGACGAGGGGCCAAAAGAAAAAGGGGGCTGTAACTGAGAGTCTTTTCCCAAGTCGGATCCGCAGACATGCATGTAGAAGTAAGGTTGATTGTGGTGATGTATAAATCTGTATATGTGCATGTGTATGACTTTTGAATTCATGAATATATATATTTAGATGTGGAATAAACTCTGTGAATTATGCGTATCATGAATGTTGTTTGAATTGTATGAACTTGGTTACTTGAGAAAGGTTGAATGATAGCAGGAGCGTGTACTGACGCTGATACCGAGTCTGTGAGTATCATTTTACATGTAAAAGCTCACCCCTGCAGTGGCAATTTTCAGTGAATATCTTTCGTGAGGAGGATCAGAATCAGAGCCGGAGTGCTGGGCGGAGTGCTGATGCATTTCGAAGGTTTAATTAAGACGTTGTTAGATGAAGCCCGGACTGGCTCATACCGGATGTTAATGTTTTGTGCTGAATAGAACTTTATGAACAAGAAGTTTGATTTTGCATTTGTAAATATTAATATACACTCTTATGTACATATGGATGTATGGTTTTGTGTGTGTGATGCTAAGTGCTGTCTTGTTTTATAATTATGCTTTAATAGATAAGCAGGGACAGTTTGATTGAGCAGGTTATAGTTAAGTCCGAACGAACCGAGAATTGTCTTAGGAAAGACTCATGTCGGATACGTTGGGCGGAGTCGCACCCCGCCTGGAGTATGGGAAGCAATCCGCCCAAGCGCGAGAACTCACGCTGAAGCGAGTAATGGCCCGAGCGAAATATCGACCATTATCCTTTCCTATCCGTTGTGATACTAACGCAATCCGGACCCCGGTGCTGAACCCCGGATTTGGGCGTTATGGCTAAGTCCGCCCAGGCGTTATCATAATTAGTTGAGTTGGGCGGAATAGGTTCAGACTCTTCCTTCTTCCATAACTTACTATCGCACTTGTACCCTGTAACTTCATATTTTTTTCTGAGTGAAAGGCGAGTGTGTGAGGATTTACTTGGTGAACCCTTGACCATACCCGATGGAGGAAAATTACCTTGTAGTTGAGTTAAAGAGGCGTTATGTAGATTTCGTTTAGGCGGTGTCATACCTCGCCCATGTAGCTAGGACAGCCCGCCCAAGATAAATATACCCCGCCTAGCCTAGTAGGATGATTCTAACTTAGCCTTTTCATCAAATGCTTTACGTGTGAATGTATTAACTTATTTCCCCTTATCTATTCCTCCTGTTAAGTGACCAGTATTTCTTGAAGGGAAGCCTCAGTGCGAAATCTCCTCTATCCGCTGCTGCATTACTATGCTCCGCCTGGACGGTGTCGGACCCCGTCTAAGCGAACAAACGGTGTTGTGCAATCCGCCCTAGTGTTGGTGCGTTACGATAAGCCCATCGAGCCGGCCTCACCTTTAGCTTCCCTGTACGTTGCTTTATGCGCGTGAATGCTCTTAGCTTTCCCCATTGCCTGCTCCCTTCTACATCAAATGTTACGTGACTGTTTTTGTGAGAAATTTTCTCACATTTTGGGATTTATTAGTTGTAGATAATTAGGGTGTTACAGCCAGCTTGGCCAAGCACTCACCTAGTGACCCATTAATGGCCACTCCACTCATCACAAATGGCCAAACCGAACAGGGGACAGGGCCAAGTGGCAAGGCATGATTCATTTAATAATTTCCTCATGGCCACTTCGAGCTGTTTAATGGAGGCTGAGTCAGGGGACTGCCTCAGCCCTATAAATAAGGCCATCCAACACCATCCCATATCATCCCATTCTCATTCTTTTCTCTCTTTGTACTTGACTTTGAGTACTTCTTTTGTGAGTTTGTAGTTCTAGAATAGTTTTCTAGATACTTGAGAGTGTTTTGTTGTATTGTGATCGTTGTATCGTGAAGTTTCCATCGTCTTCGTAATGTCAACCTCTGTAAGTGTTGTCTTTACTTTTACCATGTGTAACTAATCTGTTTATGTTGGAATTGGTGAACTAATCTATTAAGTATAATGTTGTGAATTTGACCTCTGCATGTTTATGATTCAAGTCCATGTTAGTATTTCAATCTTTTATTAATATAAACGTCAAACGGGAGAATGATTTTCATGTGTATTGAAACTTGTTTTATTAGTGTCAATGTCAAACGGGAGAATGATTATTCATGCCGTATTGAAACTTGTTTTAACGAAAGTAAAAGTTGGAATACCCTTGGTATCTCAATTCTATAGGGGTTCTTAACCATTGTTGCCATAAGGCCAGGTCTTAATGCAAGTTTTTACTGAGAAAGCTCACGAGGGATTGGACTTTACGGTGAATTCTTAGAATTTATATCACGAGGGATCGGTTATAGTGAATTTAAGCTGCAATGACATGAAACTTGATGATTAAATATGCATGTCTTGAGTTCCTCATTGTTATTCTAGATTAGGTATCCAATTTCCAACATAATTTATCTATCTGTGTTTTATTCTCAAGTATCTTACCTATTCTAGTTTGTAACTCAACTTTTTAGATAGATTTTTATTTTATTTTTATCTCATGAACAATTCAACCATGCTATCCTGTGAATACTGTATAAATTATATATAAATCATTCTTTTGTCTATAAATTTCTTTACATTTACCATAGTAAATAGAAAATTACTGTTGTTATTGGACTTTTAATCCCAGTGGAACGGTATCTAAATTTTGAAAACTACAAACGATTGGTGCGCTTGCCAATTAATGACCCGGTGGTAAACACAAACAGTTAAAACATTATTACTGGGCTAACATATGGTATGCCTACAGAGCTCCCAACAGCTCTTTTTCCCACTTACCTTTAGCTTGTCCAAGACGCTGCTTCAATTCCTAAAGGATGACATTGTTGGCTGTCTTGGCTTGTTCATTTGTTTATGGGTGCTCGACTGAGGAGAATTTTGGCTTAATACCCAGGTTTTCGTAGAATTTTATGAAACCCTTATTAGTGAATTGTCGTCCATTATCGGAGATAATGGTGTGGGGGAAACTGTGCCGACAAATGATATGTTTCCATATGAAGGTCTGCATCTTAACAGCGATGATTATGGCAAGGGGCTCTACTTTGATCCACTTCATGAAGAAATCAATTACGACGAGAAGGAATTTGACCTAGCCTTTTCTAGGTGGAAATGGCCCCAGGATATCTATTTCCCAAGTGTTGAAAGGCCAAGGGGAAAGAATTTCATGCAAGGGCTCTTGGTGGCTATTGATCTGATTGGCATTCCATTGGCACGGGTCACACTCCTTAGTGAATTTGGCATAATCTGCATGAAGTGTCGGCCAAAAGTAACCTACTTTAAGAACTTGGGCAGTAAGGAGGCGGACACCTTTGTGGATGTCGTAGATTCCCGAGTGAAGTTCCCTCATGACGTAATTGGCTTGCTCCTCGTCAAGGCACTTCAAAAGTGGTATTACCCTTGCTTGTAAAGCTATCCATCCAACAACATATAGTTTACCGCCAGTAGTTGGAGTTTCTTAGCCTATGGAGAGTCCTCCGAGAGGGTTCCATGCAGAAGGAAACTTACGATCAGGGTTATCCATGTTTTTCCAGTTGGAATTTTGGCTACCTGAAATATATGCTTTTTCTCCTATATTGTGGGTTCTTCTAAGGTCACTTGTACGATTATTTTCAAGTTACTTGCTTTGACTATGCTGGCCAACTTTGAGAGTAAGTTAGCTCGCTCATTTTCTGTTATCGGGACATGGACCACTTAAAAAAACTTTAGTTTGTTGGCCAACTGGTTTGTATATGCCAAGTACTTTGCCAGGGTTGGATCCTTTTCTTGTTATGATCCATCTACCTGTCTGGCTACCCATTAGGAATCGGTTTTCACCTATATACACCTGGCTCCCAAATCCAGCACTATTCGTAAACCCGTAATCCAAGCCTTATATCCCGCCTGATTATTGCTAACTTTAAAAATGAATCTAAGATACTCTTCTTCCACCAAACTGGTGGGGCATTCTAGTATAATCCCGACCCCGCTGCCTTTGACATTGGATGTCCTATCTATCGAGAGGGTCCATAAGGTGTGTCCAACATCATAAGTGTCTTTTTCATCCCTAAACTCTACCAAAAAATATGCTAGGACCTGTGCCTTAATAGGGCCTCTTGCCTCATATCGGATGCCATACTCGAAGAGTTTTATTGCCTAGGATACCATCCAGCCCGCGAGCTTGGGCTTCTAGAGTATTCTGCTGAGAGGTTGGTCGGTTCTAACCATAATAAGGTCAGAGTCGGCATGCGGCTACCACCGAATTATACGTGAATTTTTTGACCCACTAATATTATATATCTTCCCCTTACAGGGTTTTACTGGTGAAATAGACTGGCTGCTGAATGAGGCCACCCTTTGGACCAGGACCGAGCCGACTACTTTTGCCTTAACCGAGAGATAAAGGACAAGTTCTGACCCAGGGTTGGGCCAGATTAGGATTGGTGGAGACGCCAGGTAAGCCTTTAGATCTTGGAACATTGTTTCACACTCCGGGGTCCATGCAAAGGTATCTATCTTCTTCAATATTTTATAAAAGGGCATGGACTTTTCCACGAATTTTAAGAGAAACCAAGACAGAGCAGCGATCTGACGGTGAGACGTTGGACATTTTGACATTGTGAAGGCTTCTCATTTCCAATATGGCATGACATTAGTCTGGATTTGCCTTGATCCCTCAATATGTTAACATGTAGCCTAAGAATTTACTGCCTTGGACACCGAAGGAACATTTTTCATTGTTTAGGCGCATATTATGCTACTAGAGCTCAGAGAACGTTTCTTCCAGGTCTTAGACATGTGATTCTACCACCCTGGTTTTGAACACCATATCTTCTACGTACACCTCCATGTTTTGACCAATATGCTTTACAAAAATTTTGTCCACCAAACGCTAATAGGTGGCCTCAGTATTTTTTAGGCCAAACGACTTGACTCAGTAACAGAAATTGGCTCCCCTTGTGATGAAGGCTATTTTTTCTTCATCCCTTGGGTCTATGCAGATTTAGTTGTAACCCGAGTAACCATCCATAAAACTTAGAATCCTATAACCTGAAGTACCATCTACCAACCGATTAATGTTAGGAAAAGGGTAAGGGTCTTTAAGACATACCTTATTTAGATCGATAAAGTCAACACACATCCGTCATTTGCTGCTTTCCTTTTTTACCATGATGACATTAGATAACTATGTCAGGTATTTAACCTCCCGAATGAAGTTTATGGCAACAAGTTTATCTGTCACCTCCTTCACTGTTGCTTTCTTGTCGGGTCCCAATATCCTAGGCTTTTAGGATACAGGTTTGGCATCTAGCTCTATGTTGAGTGAGTGGCAAATGATATTGGGGTCAATGTCAGGCATGTCTGTAGGGTTCCAAGCAAAAAGGTCCGTGTTGGCCTTTAACAGTCTGATCAAGGCTTCTTCAATGGCTGGTTCGAGTATCACACTGATTCTCGTAAACTGGCCAAGGTTTGGGCCAATTTGAATGAATTTCAGGGACTCTATTACTTGAGGTCTTTCATAGTGCCTGTTGTCATGGGGGTCAAGACCGGTCTCAATGTCTTCATTAACTGTGAAGGTCTCTTTGGGTCGTAGGCTCTCGTAGTAACACTCTTGTATAACCTCCAGGTCCGCTCTTACCACTATGATCCTTCCATCTCCTAAGGGGAACTTCATGGTTTGGTGCATCGTGGACACTACTGCTCCTAAGGCGTTGAGGGATGGGTGACCCAACAATACGTTGTAAAAGCTAGGGAAATCGACTGCCAAGAACTTGACCATGATGGCCCAACTGCTTGCCCTGATTCCAGAGATGTTCTTTAACTCTACGTAGCCTAGGACCTATACAGAATCACTAGAAAAACTAAGTAGCACCGCCATACCTTTTCAGCCAGTGTGGGGGTAATCGTATCCTCTAGTACACCTTCCAGTGTAAGATGTCTGTTGAGCATCCTTGGTCCATGAGTACGCACTCCATGATGTAGTCATCAACCTCCATGGTAACCATTATTGGCTTGTCTTTGTTGGGGCCTCCTTCGGGAAAGTCCGGCCTATTAAAGGTTATGAATTCTGTCCCTGTACCTCCTTGTAAAAAATTTACCTGTCCTACCTGTTGCCGATGGTGTGCTTGGGCTTCAGGGAATCCCCTAAGATTGTATGAATAACCCGCCTCCCATCGTCCCTTTCATCTTTTAGTTTCTATGATCAAGGATGATCTGTGCAGGGACGGTCTCAGGTCTGGAGCTCTACTTAGTCTGAGGGCTCTCTATCCCTCTTTTGGTTTCCCTAGCGTGTTGTGTCATTCCTACGATCGACAAACCTACCCAAGTGCCCCTGGTGGATTAGGTGTTCAATATGGTTCCAAAGGGAGGGGCAATCCTCCATTCCATGCCTAAGGGCTCGATGGAACTCACAGAATTTGGTTTTATCTGTGCCCTTGGGCCCTTCCCTAGGAGGGGGAGTTTGAGCAGGCTCGTACTGTAGACCTCATGCATGACCTGATCACGTCTGTCGTTCAATGGAGTGAATCGACTATACTTGGGAGCCGCGTAAGCTTCGAAATGCTTGTCTTGGTTAGGTTTAGGGCTCCTTCACCTAGGCTCTGCTCAGTGAGTGGTTCGCTCGAGTGCCCCACGTAATCTGCTTCTCTCTCCTCCATGCTAATGTATTAGACTACATGCTGCCTGAAGTCGTCCATGTCAAGGGGCGGTTTTTTAGCTAGGGAGTCAGAAAATTGACTCGAACGAAGACCAGTTTGCATGGCATACAGAGCGACTTTAGAGAGATGGCTCTCTCAAAAAAGTGGTCCATATACTGCTTCAGATTTCGTCGGGAAGCTTCCTTAAGTTCACTAAGCTATGGGAGGTTTGTTGCACCGCTCGGCTAGTGGCGAATTGACTTAGGAATTTCTTAGTCAATTCAGAGAAGTCTGCTATACTTCTTGGAGGGAGGTGTGAAAACCAGCGCAACGTGAATTTGGTCAGTGTGGTAGGGAAGGTTCGACATAACGGGGAATTTAAGGCCCTTTTGATCAGCATGGTGGTGGTGAACATCGTGAGATGTTCTTCTGGGTCCCCTCTGCCATCGTACTTCTCCACAGTCGGGGTTTATAATTTGGTAGGGTTAGGGCATCCATAACTTGCTCCATAAATGGATGGGCAGTGTAGGGGTACGCGAGCTTGTATTTGGCCGTGCCCTGAGTCTGTTGGGAGGCCCGACCATCTTCCCTTTGTTTGGTGGATTGGGTACCATAATGGCTAGGGGCCTCAGGCTTTCCTACTCTTTATCTGCATAACTCGACATTTTCCTTCTATAAATCTGCCACTATGCACTGTAGCGCTTCCACAACGCTTCTGAGTTGTTAGAGTTGGTCATTGTGGTTGGCTTTTGGCTACTGTCCATCATCCCCATCACGACGGGTATTGCGGGTTGTCACCATCTTTGCTTCTCTAAAATAGTAAAGATTGAACTGTGGGAACCGTTTCACCCAGCCCCATGATGAGCACCAAAATGTCCATAAATAGAGTGTTGATATTACGGAATGCTAAAGTAATTACCCTAGATTAACCAAAAGTATCTTTTTTCATCTATTAAAATGTGTCATTTAAATTACAATGGAGAGCTTCAAGGCCATTTATACAAATTAGGGTCGGAGGGATGTGAGGAAAAGGATTCGATGCACTCGGTTGGGGTTGTGGGATGAAAATGGGCGCCGAATCTCCTATACTCCAGGAGAGAGAGGGGGGAGGGGATGTGGGCACGTGCTCCACTACCGAGCACAAAAAGATATGGTGTGATGAACACTTTGAGATAGAATATAAACATGGACTTACTATTAGAAAAATAGCGAGTTCTATGGTTAATCATGAAGCCGTTTTATGCAACCTGAGAGTGGTTTAAACTTTGAACTGAAACGTTTTGTATTAATAAAATTGAAAAGTGATAGTGGTTAAATTGAGTGAGAATGAAATGGAAGGAAACCATACGTGGAAATCTAAGAAGCTGAAGAGATTCACATCATGCTATTGATTTTCGACAGGCTTTGACGTCTGGAATATTATTGATTATTATTTGAACTGTTTTTTTTCATTTAAAAGTTTATTTTATATTCACTTGTTGAATGATTTTGTCATATTGAGATAAATATTTTATTGAACTTTTTATTTTTAGTTTTTTTTCTAAACATCCAATAAAAAAATGGGACTAACAAGTGGTATAAGTGTCCGTTTGGCATGTAGTTGGGTAATTGAAGTTATGAAAATAGAAAAATCTAAAGGTTGAAATTTATCTTTCTCGTCATTTGAGACAGTCAAAATTTTGTTTAACCGTAGGATTTTTTGTTTGTTGGTAAAAACCAAATAGAACCTAAGTGTATTAGGTAAGGAAACAAAAATAAAAAAAATTTATCATTGAAATTCACCTATATCTTTTAAGTAACATCTACAAAATTTTCAATGAAAAAACTTTTATTTTTACTTCTTTAAACAATACCCTTAAAATATAGATTAAAATTTACAAATGACATTTAAGCCATTTTTTAAAAGATAAAATTTAGTTATATTTTCTTTGATTTTGTAATCATCTCAAAAAAATCTACAAAATAGAGGTCAATACGAGTTGCATCAACCAAATAAAAATTTACTTCTAATTGGAGAATATAAAAACACCTATCGAGTTACACTTACATAAGTTACATTCTTCCTTTTATTGGATACTATTAGGGTTATTCTAGGGTTAAAATTATAAATTTATTTTAATAACCTATGAAATAATGTCAACATTAATGACTGATCAAATTACTAAAATTCTAATTATGGTTGAAAAATAACACTAAAAATACTTAATTTATCCATTAAATATACAGAATAGTTGGTGATTAAAATATATAAAATTGGTTTTAAAGATTAAATATTTTGTAATTGGTTAATATATGATTACAATTCTCCTAATAAAATTAGAGAATTCATTTTGATAATCTATTAAATAACGTCATTAATTTAAAACTTCAACTATTATTAAATATGCAAAATTTAGTCAATAAATCATGGTTTATTTGGTTAAGAATTGAACTTGTAGTCATAAAGTTACGGATTTAAATCTTCCTGATGTAAAAACGGGTGAAGTATAATTATCTCCGGTTACATAGCAAATAATCATTTCACATGGTCATGTCATGACAATTTTTTTAATATATATCTAACAATGGCATGTGCCCTGAGTTGAACCAAGAACAAGAGACAGTAGAATATAGTTTATACCAAAATGAAAGTTACTAAGTAACAAGCTATAGTTAAAAGCTCAAACACAGTACGAAGGCTGTCATTATGAATGCAGTTTGATTATCAACAAGATGGCCATAGAAGCTAAGTGCCCAGTGAAATTAAATAGTTCAGCATTATTTAAATCACTTGATTTGATTAACAACTCTCCACAGCGGCGATGCATAATTCTCTCCAGATTCAAAATGTCTATTCATGTTACTGACAACTGTAACAGCAATTATATTAAAAGAGAGAACAGTATCAGCCTTCAAAATCTTTATCTGCAGATTAAAAGAAAAAGGCAGTAACCCAAATGCATTAAATGGATATACATACCTTCACATTCCTTTCTTGCGTTTAAGCGCTTTCCATTGACTCAACAGATACTGCACTCCATCTTTCAAACTTGCTCTCCTTCCCTGTTTATAGTTCCATAATTCTGAGATTACGTACCACCCACTGGGATTATATTCATTTATCTCTGATAAAGCTGTCACCACTGCTTTATATACCCCTTCACCCAACTCATTTTTCAGCCCATTTAGCTTTTCATCATCATCTTTAATAACTTCCTGAATTGAAATTTCACCGAACAAATTAGCAAAACAAAAGTAATATGACTGTAGATTAAAAGGCTACAACAAACTGTTCAATTAGAATGATATTGTCCAGAAGAATCCCAGGTTTCCTCTCAACAACACTACGTCTTAACCCCTCCAAGCAACATAGTAATGGGAAGGTTTACTGTCCTCTCAGTGGCAAATTACGCCACACTGTTGATGTCCGTTATAAAAAGCATGATTTCCCTATTGGGTTCAAATTCAAGAATTCCAAGTAGGCCAACAAAATAAAGAATTTTGTGATGGTGGACTCTTCAGCAAACCCCCTTCAATCTGCCACTGAGGACACTCCATGGTTTGGTCTTACTTCTGATCAATACAACACTCTTCTTGTTCTTCTTCCTCAATCTCACAACAATTCTGGACCAGAAGAGTGCTCAAATTAATTCTTGTTTTGTGCCCACACAAAACGGTAATTCAAACCCAATAAGATGGATCCTTAGCACTGGTGCCACGGATCACATGTCTACATCTCCCAACGTTTTCTTATGAAAGAATTTCTTATTTCTCCAATTAATAATCACCCTTATGGTAGTTCTCCTTCTACCACTTATTCAAAGACGATTCATTTTTCTTCATTCTTCATGATGTCCTTTATCTACCCACCTTCAAATTCAATCTAATTTCAGTTACTAAACTAACCTGAGATATTTCTTGCTCTCTTTGCTTGTCTGCCTGATGTGTGTCATTCAGGATATCAATGCCTCCAAGATGATTGCTGTAGATAAAATTGAAGGACTATATGTTCTCACTAAGCCTATGGCTCCTACTCCCTATATTCAACATTGTTAAAGGTTCCATACCAAAACCAATTGGCTATGATTGGAGTTGCCAAACAGGTATTTAAACCATGCGAATATGATGAGGCAGGCAATGTGGGACTTCCAACACTCCCCTCCAACGAAGCCTGTCAGGCCAGGTAAAGGGTAACTTTTGACCCATAAGGAAAGGGAAACTCTTGCCCCAATCAATTCTAATATATTTACAATACTCTAACACTCCTCCTCAAGCTGGAGCATATAAATCATATGCACCAAGCTTGTCACTTAAGTATTTAATACGAGGACCCCTAAGAGACCTCATGGGAACATCTGCCAATTGATCATTGAAATTTACAAATTTCATAAAAATGTCCCTTAATACAATCTTCTCTCTGATGAAGTTGTAGTCTACTTCAATGTATTTGGTCCTTTCATGAAACACCAGATTAGAAGAAATGTGCAATGCAGCTTAATTGTCATAAATGAGTGTCATAGATGTAGTTTCCCCAAATTTTAGTTTTTCAAGCAAGTGTTTAAGCCATATGAGCTCACATGTAGCCAAAGCCATGGCTCGGTACTCCGCTTCTGCACTTGACCGAGCTACAACACTTTGCTTTTTACTCTTCTAAGAAACCAAGTTGTCCCCAAGGAAGACACAATACCCCGTTGTAGACCTCTTATCAATAGGAGATCTTGCCCAGTCAGCATCTGAGTATCCAGTTATTCGAGTATGACCCTTGTCTTTATACAAGAGCCCTTTACCCGGTGCCCCTTTGATATACTTTACGATGCGGGTGACTGCATCCCAGTGACCTTCACAAGGGGAGTTGAGAAATTAACTTACCAAACTGACTGCAAAGGAAATGTCAGGACGTGTGATAGTAAGGTAATTTAGCTTTCCAACTAGTCTTCTATATCTCTCTAGATTTGAGAGGCTCCCCCTGTTGCGGCATAAGCTTAGTGTTGGGATCCATGGGAGTATCTACCGGTTTGGTCCCTATCAAGCCAGTATCCTCCAAAATATCCATCGCATACTTTCTTTGAGAAATCACAACACCTGAACTAGATTGTACCACCTTTATTCCTAAGAAGTGGCGAAGCCTTCCAAGATCCTTTGTTTGAAAGTGATGATGTAAGTGTTGTTTTAAAAGAACAATGCCAGTGTGATCACTACCTGTGATGACAATGTCATCAACATACACAACCAAGTAAATACAGCCAAAGGTAGAATGGTGATAAAAAACAGAATGATCTACCTCACTCCGAGTCATGCTAAATTCTTTTACGACAGTGTTGAATCTACCAAACCATGCTCTTGGGGATTGTTTAAGACCATACAGGGACTTCTAAAGCTGACAAACCAATCCTGAACACTCCCCCTGAGCAATAAAACCAGGTGGTTGCTCCATATATACTTCTTCCGTCAGATCACCATGGAGGAAGGCATTCTTGATGTCTAACTAGAAAAGAGGCCAATGACGAATGACAACGATGAGAGAAATACACGTACAAAAGCCATTTTAGCTACCGGGGAAAAAGTATCACCATAATTAAGACCAAAAATCTAAGTATAGCCTTTGGCCACCAAGCGAGCCTTTAATTGATCAACAGAACTGTAACATCCCGAATTTTAAAATGAGAGAATTAATTACCGAAATAAATATTAGGAATTGGTATATGGAGTATTTAATGTCCCAAACTATTGAGAATAATTAAATTGATAATTTTAGGAATTGTTAGAAAATTATGGAGACCAGTTAAGCTGAAATTAAGCCCGGATGAGATATGGGTGTCGGACCAAGTATCTCGGAATGAGATGATATTGGTTAGGGCTGTAGAGAATAATATTAGGAATCCGAATATGTATTCGGAATAATTTTCAGATGATGTATTGAGCCCGAATGGAGAACCTGTTGGTTATAAAACGGTAAAGTTTTAATGAAGGGGAATTAAAATAAATCGAAAACCCAATTTTCTTCTCCTCCTATTCACGTACACTGCTGAAGGTAGACATTTCATTTGCATTTCATTTCTTCTCCTCTTCATCACCATCTTCTCCATTTTCCTCTCTTTTCTTCATCCAAACCCTAGCAAGTTTGAGTTCATCTTCCGTATCTCCTCATTTTCATTGGTGGAGCTTGAAGGAGGCTTGTGGAGCTGCTGTATTCTCCCTCTTTCTCTCCATTTTCGCAGCTTCCTCTCCCCCTATTGAACCCATTTTCGTTTTTGGGTGTGAGGTAAGGAATACTCACCATTTACTTGGGTTTTTGCCATGGGTGTATGATAATATGAGTTTTGAAACCATGCATGTGTATGGATGTTCTTGAGGAGAGTATTTAATGCAAGAGTTTAATGTGGGTTTGTATGAGAATGAGGTTTCTTTGAGAAGTAATAAAGTGGATGCATTTATGGTTGAAAAGAGAAGAGTATTTATGATGGTTGTTGGAATTTTATGAAACCCTAACTTTATGAATTTGGGGGAAATGTATAATGGAGGTTGATGACCATTTATTGTTGGTAATAAATGTGAAGTATGATGAATAAAGGTCATTGGTGAAGGTAATTTGTTGGTGGAAGTCATTAATGGAGAAACCCATGAAAGGGTTGGTTGTTGAGTACATAATAATAAATGGTGGCACCTAACCCATGGTGGTTATGGTGGATAAAATGAAATAAAAGAGTTTTGAGAGTTATAATAATAAAAACAGCAAGTATTTATTGATATATAAGTATTTGAACCTTAATGAGTAAGTAGAAAATTGATTGTATAATGTATTATGATGTAGGAAGTGACCCCATTGACGAAGCGGGACCATCAAACCGCGTTGATCACTACTTCACTTGAGGTAGGAGGGGGTAACTTTTCTAAATGCATGATTTCATCCATTGGTGATGTGGAAATATGTATATGTGATTATGTTAATAATTGTTTGAATGGATGATATGATATGTGTGATTTGAATGCATTTAGAATGATGATTGTTATGTGGCATTGTGTTTGGGATAATATTAATGATGTGATGATACCATATTAATGAAGTAGGATGATGGTTTGAAACCATATGTGAATTGAGATTGTGATGTGAATATCCCAAGTATGTGTGTATGAGTTGTGGAATGTGTGTGCCACTAACTATGGATGAGAATAAGTTTAAAAGAGAATTGGGATTGGATAAGAATGATGAGAATATTGAAATCCACTAAGTGGTGATGGTGAATGATTAAATGTGGAGTGGCATCTAGGATGCATAGTGTGAGGATGCACTTGATTTGCATTTGCATTGTATCCATGGCATATCATAGCTGTCTATGTGGAATATTAGGGGGTTCCACTAGGCGGGCCCAGTGGGAGGGCGGCTCAGTGCACGAGCGTATTGTGATTCTCCCCTGTGACTCGGTGTATGAGTCACGAAGCTGTCCATAGTTTGGTGACGAGGCACCCTATGTGGCGGGCCCAGTGGGCGGGCGGCTCTATGGTGAGCGAGTTTACCTCGGTGCCCGACGGGACAGGCTCTCTCGATGTGTGTTCGGGAGGGGCCCGTAGCACTTGTGGTAGTTGAGGCCACGATGTTGATCCGCAAGTCACAGGGTGACTAGTGCTACAGATGGGCGATAGCGGTTTGGTACCAGTAAAATTATGATGATGTAAGCATGCATGAATTGAGATATATGTGTACATAATTTTTTCTACTGCAGTAGGGGCATAGTATCACACCTATGCTTGTCCCACAATTGAATTGATTTAATGATATATTTTCCCACAGTCGGATCCGCATTGTTTGACGATGAATTCTTGTGCATATGCATTAGCCTTAAGAGCATTTACATATAGCTGGAGATATGCCTAGTTGAAAGCCCATGGTGGCAACGGATGATTGAGAATTGAAAGGGGAAAGAGTTGAATACTAACCCGATGTATGTGTTTAGCAATCCAAATGATTGATATTGTGAATGTATACTTGAAATTATAAGATGTATTGTGTATAATGTATGACGTGGTGTAATGATTGCTAATTGTGCAAGTATACATGTATTTCATCATAATGTATGACTTTAATTCATTTGGATTATGTTACTCACCTCCCCGTTGCCATTTTTAAAGTTGATGTAGGTATGACTTAAATCCTACAACTTTTGGAGGCCGAGTATGAAGAAGGTAAAATATGGATAGGAATGCGTAAGCCTTGGCCGGCATGAAATCTGTTTTGTAGAGTATATGAGGTTTATATACTCAATTTTGTAATGTTGATAATTTTGGAGGTCATGGGAGAAAATTGGACATGTTTGTGTAATGACAATTTTCATTCATGACCCAAAAGTTGTAAAGAATGAATCTTGATACTTGTCCTTGACTAATGAATGTATGCTGTGATTTTATGTCATGCTTTGGAGTTGTGAAATGATGTTGGATCCAAATGTATGTAGGGAGTGTATGTGGCATAATGTTGAATTTGGATCATATGCATGAATTAATCTTAGCATGATGATGTTGTTGGTATTTAATTATATGAAAGAATCATGTAGTCTGGTATTGTAACATTACATGAATTTGGTGCATGCATAATATGGTGAAATATGGTCCTAGGTTAGGCCAAAATAGAAGGAGTTAATTTTTATAAGCTAATTCCAAGAGAATCCTTGTTTCTGCTAAGTTTCTGCAGAACTCGCTCAAGCGAGTGACAATCTCGCTCGAGCGAGATTGGTGTGGACTGGGGAATTTGTTTCTGCCCCAAAGTCGCTCAAGCGGACGTGCATTTTTCCCAAGCGAGATTGCCACAGAATTAGTGTTTTTATTCTGGACAATTTTCGCCCAGGCGTGAAGGGCAGCGCTCAAGCGAGGGAGAAGGAGAATGGATTCTGGACGATTTTCGCCCAGGCGAGTGGTGCCTCACCCAAGCAAAAATCGGCCAGAGAGTCCTCAACGTTTCTGGACCAATCTCGCTTAAGCGAGCCTTGGGCCGCTCAAGCGAGATCGACCCCTGATACTCCTTTCCTTCTTCGCTCAAGCGTCTCGCTTCTTTCGCTCAAGCATTCCTTCGTGTCTCGCTCAAGCGAGGCAGGGCTCGCTCAAGCGAGTTGAGCCCTGATACTTATTTCCCTCCCTCGCTCAAGGTCGCTCAGCGTTCGCCCAAGCGTGGGTACGCTGGCTCGCTCAAGCGACTTGAGTCACGCTTGAGCGAGTATGCCCCTGATTCTCATTTTGTTATTTTAAATTAAATTTTAAAATGTTATGCATTATTTCTTCCTTAGATATTATTTTAAGGTATTGAGGAGTATATTTAGGCCTTCTAGATTATATAAATTGTATCCCATATTTTTATGAATGGACTCCTCTTGAAAATCAATTAGCCACTAATTAAACCAAATTAAATAATTCTTCCGCTGCTTTTGATTGAAAAATATATAGTTAGTTTCACCCTCTCATATCTTCATATATGGGAGTGGTTCATTTTAGATCTAGGGGTTTGGTGAAAAATGTTTCACCACTTTAATTATTTGGATTATTAATATTCTCAAAAACGTGAAAAATTTTCCCCTATTTTATTTGGGGGTTTGGGGCGTCTCAACCTGGTATCAGAGCAGACCAAAAGGTCCATGGCCAAGGTTTGCCTACTGTGTGGGCGGTTGTATGCAATATGACCAAGTGTCATCATTGCTGGTGAGCTATTATTGGATTTTATGCATGCTTATGCATGGTTTATATGGCTGTATGCCTATGTATTTGCTGGGGTTGGAAGGTTTGTTATTACCTTAGCCCGATTGTTTATGAGATACTTGGAGTGCTTCTAATGCTGAGTCGGTTGTGAGGAAAATTGGGTGAATTATATTCTTGGCACGTGAACCCCTATATGGCACTTGATGTAGATTAAATGAGTGCAGGTTCCTAATCTAGAGGATTTTAATATGAGATGGGTGATTGAAGGAAAAACCTGGTGCATGATTGGTTGGAACTTTTGTCTCGGTTTGATGTGTGGTGACCCAATTAATTGAGCCTAATCATTTGTGGTTGGATGTTGTGAGGAATTGATATGGTAAAGTATTTATTGGCTAGGTGTTGTCTCAGTTTTGTGATTGAAAACCGAGTGAGTTGTTGATTGAATTTCTGACCCTGAGTTGTACATCTCTGTGGGGTGTAGTGAGTTATTAGGCTTAAATCCGAGTTGTGACCTGTAATGAATGGTGATATTAAGGAATATTAGGCTGATTGGCCAATAGTTTGTGATGGATAAGATTAAATAAGGGATTTTTGCTCGGTTTGGACTGGAAACCGACTGCTTTTATGCCATTTTATGGTGAATGTGATTGGCATTTAATGATTAATATCAAGATGATTGCAATAGAATAAGTGTAAGGATGGTATATATACCTTGTGTGGGTCGGATGTATGCTGTTAGTATGTCATTTTACAGTGTTAATCAGGAATAATTGCTGGCTGTTGGTGAGTGATGTACCATTGTGGATGCCTAATGATGAAGTTAATTCTGATGTGTTGCTTATAGATGGGTATAAATTGCCATTAATTTTCATGTAGGTTGGCATTAATTAAGTGATTTTGGGTTGGTATGAGTGAAATAGAATGCGAGGATGCTGTTCCAGTGTGACTCTTCATGCCATAGGTATTGTGGCAGTGTACATTTTGCATTGATTTGATGCAACTGTTGTGACCCTATAGGAATGAGACATCAACCTATAAGTTGGATGCAGCAGTTCACAGGTCAGCAAGTGAGACTGTAGCTGCTTATGGAGATGACTTGAGTCTATTGGACTGCTCCGAGCAAGGTCAGGATTTGAATCTGAATGGATGAGTACTTGATTGAATATTAAAATGATAGACAAGTGAAAGAAAGAGTTGTTGGGTGAAGTGGAATTTTGGATACCCGAGTGGGTGATTTCTGAGCCAATTGGTGACACTTCCTAGTGGGAGGTGTTAAGAGTGTGGTGTCTCAGAATTTCTTGTGGTGTGGTCAGTAGCCACTTGTGAGGGGAGTTGTTCCGATTGGAGAATTGACTGGTCGGTGAATGCTTAGAAGGCTTTAGTATGTAAATTATTTTGTGCGGCATGCAGTGTTATGCCGAGTTATTATTGTGGCAGGTTCCTGATTGAATTTCGAGGACGAAATTCCTTAAAGGTGGGGAGAGTGTAACATCCCAGATTTTAATTGATTATAAATTCCAGATTAAGGTTATAGATTGATGGGATTAATGGTTAATTAATGGATTAATTACCAATTAGGCAATTTATTGTGTAATAATAATAATAATAATAATAATATGTGCCTTTGGTGCTTAATGGGCCAGTTCTCTCTTTCTCCCTCTCCCTGTCCACGTGGAGTGCAATGATGGCTGTGAAAGTTAGCATTTAATGCTGATAGGATTGCATTAATGAGGATGTGGCTGCTGATGGAGACGGGAGGCTGTGGTAGAGCAGCGTGATGATGGGGCTGTAAGGTGATTTAACTTCACTTTCACGTTCCCTTTCATATGTCATTCATCTACTTTTGGAGGAGTGTTTGAAGGGAGAAACGCTCTCCATTCTCTCTAGAAAACTCCTTGGAGACTCTTCTTCTCCTTCATCTCCTTCATCTTCTTCTTCTTACACTCAACGCTGTGTTGAGCCGAGTGGAGCTGCGTGGTGATGAGGAACAGCATAGCTGTGTGTTTTGGAGGTTGGTTCCTCCTTTGTTTCCTTGGTGTCCTTCTTCTTCCTCCTGTTGATGGAGCTGTTTGCGTGAAGAAGGCAGAGAGGGATGAAGACATGCATGCAGGTTGCATGGAAGCTGGTGGTTCTCCATGGTGGGGAGAATGGTGCTGTTCAAGTGTAGAACAACTTTGTACTGAGCTTTGGAGGTTGCTGCTCAAGTAAACAACATGGATTCTCCCATGGCTGTGAGCAGAGTGGAGCTTGGAGTGTTGATGCTCATGTGTTGCGTTCAGATGGGCTTCTGGGTGTATCTCGCTCAAGCGAGAATGGTCACGCTTGAGCGAGCCAGTGAAGAAATGGTCACTGGACCATCTTCGCTCAAGCGAGTGCGTGTGTGGCTTGAGCGAGAGGTTGAAGGCTGATGCGGGTTGGCAGGGAAGCTGTGTGGTTCTTCCTACGCTGGAAGCCGAGCAGGGTGCTGCTGTGGCTGAGCCGAGTGGCCCATGTAACCCTTGGAAGCTTCATCTAGGTAAGGGGGCTTTGCATCTCAAATGCATAGGTTATGGACGGGTTTCCGGGTGAAATGTTTATACTGTGATGTGCTATATTTGATGTGTTGCTTGTTGATTTTCAAGTGGTTAGTAGCCCGAATATGCATGATGGATATGCCTAGTTTGATGTTATTGTTTCCGTCCATGATATGCATGAAAATATACTTGATAATGTTTTGATATATGTATGAGATGCATGATGTATGAATTTATGAATGCCGAGTGCATGGTTTAGTTCTCTATTAGTCCCTGTGCGTAATGGTATATTTAAATGTATATGATGCTTGTTGATGTATATGATCATGATGAATGAATGAATGGGGACTGTGATGATAAATACCGAGTAGGCTTATTATATAAAAGCATGAGAGCTTATGGAAAAGGATACATCCGAGTAATAGAGGACAATCCGAGTGAAATATTATATGTAAAAACATGGGATGTTTATTGGTGTTAGATTCCGAGTGGAATTATATATATAAAATGGTGTGAGACTTAGAAATGCTAAGGCCGAATGGATCCCATGCATGTGAGGCTCATGGTATAGTAATTGCCGAGTGAATGGCATAGGATTTGTTGAGTGAGGCAATTGTTGGGGTAGTTCCCGAGTGATTGGATTCCCTTATACCGAGTGGACTAAGTCATTACCGAGTGAATGGGTGACTCAGATTCCGAGTGAGATTATTATTATTAGCCGAGTGTGGCTCTCGCTTTAGCGAGTGGGACCTCGCTCCAGCGAGTATGTTGCTGGGGAAGACTTTTGATTGTGGTTCCGCTTTAGCGCATGTGTGTTCGCCCGAGCGAGTTGGTCGGCCTCACTCAAGCGGAGTCAGATCTCGCTTGAGCGAGTGCGTGTTGCATTGTGGTTCGCTCAGGTGCTGTTGGTGCTTCCGTGTGAATGGTTTTAATTCCCTTGCCTTCCCTGTCTTTTTCTGCTTGGCCATGGGGCCAGCTCTCTTATCTTCATATAAGGGAGTGTTTTTATTATGGATCCAGGATATTTTCTAATTAATTTGCGAAAATTTTTCCCCTAAAATTAGGGTGTCACAAGAACCATCTGGGCCAATTTTGACAGTGTAGACCCACCTACATCTGACCACTATCTTACAGGGGGAAGAGGAACAAGATCCCAAATTTTACTGCTTTTTAGTGCACTCGTTTTCTCAATCATGGCTTATCACCAGCGAGGATAAGACAAAGCTTCACCTGCAGTTTTAGGAATGGCAACAGAAGATAAAGAAGACACACTAATATAATGGGAAGGTGACAGACAATGATAAGGCAAAGCAACATGATGAGGAGAGTGATTACGAGTGGAACGAATACCTTTACGGATAGTAATAGGGAAACTACTATCGGGGGATGCATCCGAAGAAGATGGAGGAATTAGCTCCAGAGGTAAGTCAGATGGGACTTCATCAGATGGAACCTCCAAAGTAGGATGAGGCCGATGTTGATATACCTGAAAAGGATGAGGTGGATCGGTCAAAATATCAGTGACCACAGGAGACTGATATATAACCTGTATGGGAGAAACAGAAACAGGGCCACAAGAAGTAGGACTAGACACAGAGTTCTTGATGTAGAGTTTCTTCAAGCTCCTTAAGAAAAGATGGATCTTGTATCTTTCTTTCTTCAACCTTTAAGCCAAGCTAATCTTCTTCTTTTCCAAGAGGGAAACCAAAGCACGAAAATGAAACAAGCTAAAGAAATGGACGAATTAGGAAGTAGAAGGAGTTGGAAAGTAGAAAGGGAAAAATATGGAATTGGAAGGTGAAAACCAAAGGAATGGAAAAGATGGTGGAGGCCACTCCCAATAGAGGGAGATAACTCCAATTCTTGCCACCAAGAAGGGAGAGACCCCTTGGATAAGAGCTTGCAAGAGCCTCACAAATCCTAGAGAGAAGGAGGAGAATATTTCACTAGAAAGTTGCACTCAAGATGTCTAAATCTCAAATTGTATTAATGTGTGTCATTTTACAAAAGGAGAAGCCTTTATATAGGCTGTGGGGAATTCGGCCAAAGCATGGAAATGGGCTTGGCTAATTGGATCCTAGGCCTAAAACTAAGAGTTGGAAAGGAGATGGCCTATACATGGCCCAATGTGAGAGTACATGGCCCTAAAGTGACCAATTGGCCTAGTAAGGCCCAAATGAATCCTAAATGGCTAGAGAATCTAATTATGACCTATATTACAAGATGAATACAAATAGATCCTCAAGCTATCTTTATTGGGCTTGGGCCCATTAAACAAAGAGATGAAGGAAGATAGGGCTTTATGGATGGTCTCCTTGCTTTTCTTGGACTTGACCCTTATGAGGGGCCCTTTGTAAGCCTCTAGTCCTTTGTCCAATATAGTGTGTGGATCCTCCCTTAGAATGTCCTCATTATGCTCCCCTTCTTCGAAAGGATTTATCCTCAAATCTAAAGCATCATCCTTTTCATCTAAATCAAAAGGAGATAAGTCAGATATATTAAATGAAGCACTCACACCATATTCTCCAGGTAAATCAAGGACATAAACATTATTCCCCATTTTCTTGAGAATTTGGAAAGGTCCATCACCTCTAGGATCGAGTTTGGATTTTCTCAAGTTTAGAAATCTCTCTTTTCTAAGGTGTAACCAAACCCAATCTCCAACCTCAAAGGTGACTTCCTTTCTTTTCTTATTAGCACAATGAGTATAGTGTTCATTCTTAGTTTGAATTTGGTTTTTAATCTTCTCATGAAAATCTTTGATAAACTTAGCCTTTGCCTCTCGATCCATGTGAAGGACAGAATCAAAAACATCAATGGGCAAAAGGTCCAAGGGAGTGAGAGGATTAAAACCATAAACAATTTGAAAAGGACTATGCTTAGTTGTGGAGTGTTTTACCCTATTATAAGCATATTCAATGTGGGATAAACACTCATCCCAAGATTTAACATTTTTATTCACTAAGACCCTAAGTAGTTAAGAAAGGGTCATGTTTACTACCTTTGTTTGGCCATCTGTTTGAGGATAACAGATGGTAGAAAAGAGAAGCTTTGTTTCTAGCCTTGACCAAAAAGTTTTCCAAAAATGGCTTAGGAATTTGGTGTCCCTATCAGAAATGATAGTTTTAGGAACACCATGAAGTCTTACAATTTCCTTAAAGAAGAGTTTAGCAATATGACTAGCATCATTGACTTTATGACAAGGGATGAAGTGAGCCATCTTACTAATCCTATCCACCACTACAAAGATAGAATACATTCCCCTTTGGGTCCTAGGCAAGCCTAACACAAAATCCATAGATATATCAATCCAAGGTGCACTAGGTGTAGGCAAAGGAGTATACAAACCACTAGGTGAAAGTTTAGATTTAGCTTTTCTACACACTATACACCTAGCACAAAGTTTTTGTACATCTTTTTTCATTTTAGGCCAATAGAAGTGTTCATGTAAAATGGCTAAAGTTTTGTCTCTTCCAAAATAGTCCATTAAGCCTCCCTCATGGCTTTCTCTTAGTAAAAGATCTCTTAAAGAGCTCCTGAGAATGCAAAGTCTATTGGCTTTAAAGAGGTAGCCATCTAGAATGTATGAAAAAGTGGAAGATAAGGTGAAAATGGTAGAAAAATCAATGTCACTTAGATACAAAGTCCTAATCTCATCAAGTCCAATAAATGTGGCTTCAAGAGAGGCTAGTAAAGAGTGCCTTCTTGATAAAGCATCAGCCATAGTAACGCCCAAAACTTAAGTGTTTCACTCCACTTTATATGTCACTATCCATCTTATGTAAAGTTGGACTAAATTAACATCCTACCTATGTTAAACCATGCCATTAAGCTTGATTCAACAAGCCATACCTCTTCATCTTTAACTCTCATTCATTTAACTACATATGAAGGTTTTAACACAAATTTTCATCACAGCCACACATATCATTATGCATAATTATTATAACTACAACTTTAAAACTCAAGTAATTTATCTATTCATAGATTTTCATTGACAAATAATTCATGTCCAACAAAGGGATAACCCAACACTTATCACCATCTGATATATGTATACATTTCCTTAACATTCAACAAAGGCCAAGTCATCATTCATCACATGATCAATTCTACATTTAACACATTCATGGCAAGGCAATGTATGAGTTCATACATATACATAATTCAACAATTATTCACTCATGCAGTTTGAAATGCAAACTCCTCTCCTACCTCGAGAGAAGAACCACAATGCAATTGCTTTCGATCATTCTGCTTCATCGTCCAGAATACAATCCTATCAACAAACACATATATATACATGAAATTAATAAGCCATCATAAGGCATCATTTCTTAAAACTCATTATCAAGTCCTAGACTTGTCTAAACTCCAATTCACATGCTTATGTTAGGCTTTGGGAATTCCTTTCCCAAGACCAAGATTATCTAGGTTTCAAAAAGGCTAACCACACCCAATAACAACAAGATCATACCCTTCATCCATAATACATTCAATCATCACCACAATGCATTCAAATCCGTTATAAGCCTCTTGACTCCATCTAATACCATCACTAGTTAACAATTTCAAAATGGCATATATCAAGGCCTAAGACTTCATCAAGTCAAGTATCTATTTCCTTAATCCACTCTCAAGGGTGTTCAACCATTATTATCATCATCATAAATATCAACACTCAAGGGAATCAGCTCCTCTAATTTCCTACATACTCTTACACATATATCTCTTAATCCTCAAGATTGGAACCTCAATTATCAACACCAATGCTTCTAAAATTCATCTCCTCATATAAAATTCGTCTCCTCATATGAAAATAACTAGTCGTTATAAACTTACGAGTAGAAAGTAACTATTATAAAATAGCCTTTATAAATTGTTCTATATATTTAGCTTTCATAGTTCAACAATCCCATACAACTACATCTATATTTTTATACTTCTCTCTTATTTAGCCAATGAAATGAATCTAACTGATCCAAGATTCCTTACAAAACTAGAGTACGACACCATGAAAGATTTGCTTAAAGACAACATAAAAGAAGAACTACTAATGTCTTTAATTTTGAGGAAAAGGGAACATGGACATGGTAGGTCTAGTAAACAAAGGTGTTAGAACCAAGTCTATTTAAAAGGACTTTGGAGAACCTAAAATTTATTTTAGAAACCCCAAGATTTGTTGTTAACATACATCAAGTTTTTTAATTAAATAAAGTCTGTTTAAGTATTATTTAACCATTTACTTGAGTGCTTTAGAATACTAAGTTTGTGGAGCAAAAGTCATAATTTAAAGGGGAGTCCATCAATTTAAGGAAGTCAAAGTTTGTATGGGACTTATACAAAATATTTTAAATTTGTCCCAGCCTCAAGTTTGTTTGAAGGACAACATTTAAAAGAAATATCTTTAAGTATGTTTGTCTTAGACTTAGGTATGCTAAGCCATGTCATCAATCAAATCACCTTTCAGACTCAACATCTCTCTCACAAGACCTTTTTATCCAAGCACCAAGATTCATCAAACTTGGACCCGTCTATTTAAAGAAAGGCTTTCTGATTCGGTCTTAGTTAAAAATACTCAAGGATAAATCAAAGCCGCCTCTACACTATACTCCTTCAAGCCAAGCCTGCTCCTGTTCAGAAATACACAAAGAGACAAACCTCAAAGGAAAAGAAACATTTATATGGGAAGAAGACAATGAAACTATCCTGTGCATATTAAAAACTAACAACAAGTAGTGTGATGGTTCGGAGAACAGACTTAGAAGGGGGGTTTAATAAGTCTGTTCACTTTTTCAAATGAAAAAGTGATATTTAAGCGTAAATGCGTTAAGCAAAGCGGACCAAACTTTTGCAAGATAAAGAGCGTGATTCTTCTATTGAATGAGCGTTATGTACCAGACTTTTACTATTGAAGATATTAATAATAATGCACCAGACTTTTGATAATTAAAGAGTTAGAGAGAAAGAGACATCACACAAGCAATTTTATACTGGTTCACCTCCAACATGGAGACTACATCCAGTACCTTCAAATCTGAAGGATTTCCACTATGTAAAAATATTTCTTTTACATAATCAGCTCAGACCAAGCTTATGAGTATTATTGACTCCAGCCACTCCTGGCTTAAGCACAACCCATGCTTTTGAGTATTGTTGAATCCAACCACTCCTGACTTAAGCATAACCCGTGCTTCTGAGTATTCTTTTGTGAGAACCCACTCCTGGGGCAGACCAAAGTATTCTTTCATGAGCCACTTCTGACTCAAACCCAAGTATTCTTTCCAAAGCCTCTTCAGGCCAAAGTGTTTCCCAATAGATCAATTGACCTGTGTTTACAAGAATTTTGGAAATATTAGATTAAAATAAAACTTTCCTTCTTCTTTTTGAGGCTTTTATACACAAAACATCTGGGGGTTATGTGTGTTCTCATTTTCTTTCTATCACACTGCTTTTTGAGTGACATCCTCATCCTTGTGTTTCTAATTCAATCTCATAAGCTCTTTCTATGTTTCTTTTCTTCTTCCATATTTTTTCTTTTCTTTTCATTATCTTTTCTTTTCTTTCGAGACATCTATGTCTTTTTACTCTGTTGTGTACACACACATATATCTTTATGTCTCTATCTCTCCCATACCTCTTATTAAGGAGAGTTATAATATATACATGGTATTCCTGCTGATAGAGATTGAAACAACCCTGCTTTAATTTGAGAATAACCGAGACCAGGGAAAATGTTTCCAAGATCAAAGGGTGTTCAAGGGCAAAATAAGCAATTGAGGGTTAAGGAGAGTAGAAATCAGGACGAGAAAGGAAAAGGAAAGTAAAACCGATCACACGGCAAACAGCGGAAGACATAAAGCTTAAGCGAACCCAACAGCGCTCACTCGCTCAGGCGAGAGCCAAATCCGCTTGAGCGATACCACCCATCTCGCTTGGACAAAGCATCCATTCGCGTAGGCAAAACTAATTAGAGACCTTCCTTTCCACACACACTCGCTGGAGCGAACACTTAGTTGCTGGAACGAGTAACTCCACTCGGGTTTTTCTTTTACTCGGAATCAGAGTCTAGGTTCACTCGAAAAAAACCTTATGCTCACGACTCACTCGTGCGTTCTCTCACTCACACCCTATTTTATTCTTAGGGGTCATCACTATGACTCACTCGGAAGTTGACTCCCACAATCCCCTCACTCGGGATTTATACCTCTTTCCTCATTCGGGGTACTCCTCTCGGTCAGGTATCACTTCAAGGAATCGTATGGCTTCACTCACTTGAAAATACTCTAATTTCCTGCCACTCGGAATATATATAAATTCCTCTACATGTGAAGGACCTTGCTAAACTGAAATCTGCTCCTTGTCATCTAGATCTTACTCTCCCTCTAGTAAGTTTACTACTACAGGCTTACTCGGAGACGTATTGCCAATTCAACAATCAGGGAAACATTCTCTCGGTTGACTTCCACTCGGAATCATCAAAATACCTTTCAATCGGAAAATTGTATCTAAGAATCTCTCGCTCCATAACACATTGACCAACGTACCATGAAGGTGAATTTAAATGGGTATATTCCACTCGGAGTTGGCCCAACCTCACTTCATTCGGAAGAAGGTCACTCGTCACGCCTTACACAGAATTAACTTAACTCTTATTTACTCAGAATCATGCAGGCTCACATACTTAGTAAGTGTAACGTACACCACCCGGACATCCACACACAGCATAAGATGAACATGCAGTATGATATATATATATATATATAAATATTTACATGCACATTGTCATACTCTCAACCCGAGAGAGTTCAGTTTTGATATAGTTAGATACAGGACCAAAATAAGAGCCAGCCAAGGCTTAATAACACTTTTTACACAGTATATACAATTATATACACGTCTAATGCACAGTTCGCCTCACAAAATAGGTGCTTTTCCATCATCCATCATTCCGAGTGACGTCCACTGAAATATAGCCACAGCAGGGGTGAGCTTTTACATATAAAATGACAGTTAATGACTCGGAAATCCTCAGGTCTTTCACCATACAACATCACATCCCAATCAATTATAATATGAACTGCCATTCAACATGCCTACACACAACAATAACATACAATCGGCATTCATACATTTAACACACAGCTATATAGAACATATTACTAACTTATTACTCCCAATACATACACATGCCACACAATGAGTTCATCAAAAGTATAAGAGTATTTATATATAATTGTATACATATTCATTACAGTCGGATTCGACTTAAACAATAATTTTCGGTTACAGGTTCCCTTACTGGCCCCTCGTCCATTAGCCCTTCCCGCGTGGTACCGGTCTCCCATTGACGTCTCGAGACTTAACTCTAGCTCCCTCGGCTACCACGGGCCCTCACAGGATCTAGCCAAGGGTCTATAGCTGGAAATCATTCCTTTGGGGTTCCTGACCTTCCACGGGTCACCCCGTTCCTATACATGCAACTTATGTGTTTTATCAGTGGCATCCTCGATTATCAAGCACATTCCACGTAACCATTAGAATCATAACCGATCCAATACAGTTCCTACATTCACTTGTCAATCGTACCAGCATACACAGCAACCAAACAGTTTATGTTTATAACATTCCAGATGAAATCAACCAACAGCCACACATACATATCCTCTCAGTATTAACAATAATAGGAACATGCATCACACGCGTTTATGTGTAAAATGACTATCAGAACTCAGCTCAACAACTCTGAATACATGCATGTAAATGTGTAACTACTAACAGGACTCTACTACCACACATATGGTATCCAAAGATTGACAATCACGCATTGCACACAGTCATCATAAACATAATCGCACACACGTAAGGCATTACGTTCACCCGGTACCGTCCATAGACCATGCATTTGACATGCAAGCTCCCCCTACCTACTGAAGGGACTCGAGAAGCTCCTCTGTTTCCCGATGTTTGGTCTGATGCTCTGTTTGCTTCATTCACCACTCTCACTCGTTCAGTCTCCGTCGAACACAGTTGTTACCCTTTAATCAGCTTGGAAACAGGAAGTTGTTCTTCTTCCACTTCGACGATTGTCCTTCACCAACAGAGGGAACTCCGAATCCTCTGCACAACGTTGTCACGAGTTTACGGAACAGAGAACAAAGGAGAAGAAGAACGAAGAAGAAGAGAAGTAGAGGAAGAGGAAGTCTTGAGGGATTATGGTGAGTGGACAGTAGTGGGGCTCTGATCATATATATACACACAGAATGAGAAGAGTGGGGTGGGAGAACGTGAACAGCAGCTCTTCACATGGCACACACATAAAGTACAATCAACCATTAATCTAATTCTTAAGTTAAAATTAATCATAATTAACAAGTAATTCTTATTTGCAGTTATCTTTAGTTTAGTGGTTTTTAATCTTATTCGGTAATTAATTTTTAAATCGAGATGTTATAGAGATAGATCTGTTGGATGACCGTTAAAGAGTGAGTCGTTTAAATGCATGAGAGAAGTCTTCTTAACGGATATGATCTTTAGAGAGAGTCTTTCTTCTTGTTAAGTATAGAATAGAGAGCTTTCAAGATTCATGCAGTTGCAGACCTAGAGTCAGTTTCACTAGGATGGAAAAATCTTCATTGAAAGATGGATCTTTGATCTACTTTATTTTTAAATTTCCTTTCTTATGATAAGACCTTGAGCTGAGAAGGAAATATGCTTTGTTGAGTCATCATATATAGGTCCAGACTTGATACATTCAGAGAGAGTATCTGAGATTAGATTGGGGTCTGGTGAATCATAAAGCGTTGATGATAAGACTCAAAACTTCAAGAAATATTCCAATCCTTTCTTATGATTTTGAAGAAGGTCTAAAGCATCTTCTATATGGAGACAAAGTCTGAATGAAAAATAGTGAGTTCTTTCAGATTCTTTGAGGCTTGCTATAAGACATGAAGGGTCTGGGTCTGTTATACGTCCAGAAGAACATTTTTCTTAGGAGAGGCGTTCCCAGACTTTGTGTTTCTTTGATGCATAGCCTTCTTAGTTTTGTCTTATCAGACTTATTAGATGCGAGCTCCCCCTTTGATTTATAACATGTGCTTTATAACATGTGCTTTATATCTTGAAACACTTGAATGATCTTATCAAACATTTTAACAACTCATAACTTAACTAATTAAGATGCTTGATGTTGGTTATCAATAAATCTAAGGGTACTTCGAAAAGTCTTCTTGGTTCTAACAATCTCCCCCTATTTGTTGATAGTAAACATTGAGCCTTCTTAATCATTTAATCTTCTTTTTGCATAAGGTTATGATAACATAGATACTTAATAGTAAGAGGACAATCATTTAATCATTTCATTTGAAAAAGTAAGGAAGATAAAAGCCTTAAAACATATATTTTGGACAAATATAAAGACACTTAAAATTTTTAAAGTAGAGACTTAGGGACATAAAAAAACAAGCAACATCAAAAGATTTGGGGACGGCCACAACTTCTCAAATTTTTAATTCTTTCAGAGACACAAACAACTTCTCAATTCCTTATCCCCCTTTTGATATCAACAAATCAAGAGGGTAAAGAGATAAGATATGGGAGAGAAAGTAGATAAGAGATGTTATTTCTGTTTTGAATTCTTGGAACAAGACCCAGCTTCCTTCATTATCCAGAGGATATGACTCCATAGTCCTCTAGCGTCGTCTTTAGTGTTGTTGGTGGATGATAACTATGACATCCTTCGTCATTTTATATTTAATTCTAACCGTTTTAATAATTTTCACAATAAATTTTTCGCATTTAAATTATTAAATTAAATTATAATTAGAAAAATATGCATTTTTAATAAAGTACCAACATATAATTTAAATAATAAATTTATAAACCTCAAAATCAATTAAGTTGAAGAGAAAAGCCAAAAGTTGAAACAGAGGCCTGACACTGTGCGCCAGCCACACGCGTAGCGTCCGCCCAAGCTGCGCACCTCACGCTACACATCAGCCCCACACGTAGCGTGAGCATGACAGTAGCAGCACCCACTGCTGATGCATAATTTAGGCCAACCGGCCAACTTCTAACCTACCCAATTGGCCCGTTCTAGATCCGATTGCCACGAAACTTCACGGGCCACATGTTTTCCCCATTCTGAAACTGTTAACGCTGCCTGTTTGCCAAAATTCCAACATATGCGTAAGTTATGTGCAAAATATAGTTTAAACCATTTAGGTGCAAACCCTTGCACCAAACACCCTAAATGGGTTCCAAATGGCCCAAGGCCAATGCATACATTTTCTAAATGTCCTAGAGGACCTACTGGTACCTTTTGGAGGTCCCAAAGCCCACCGGGTCTTAATTTCACCTAATCAGTTCCTTAAACTTACAAAATCCACTATATGCATAACTTCCTAATTCAATCCAATCATCAATCAATTCATTAATCTATCACTATCCATGTCACACACAACATTCATGCAACATAGCAGAACCTACCAATAGTATTCATCATTCACGCGGTGTTGGCTCTATGCCATAATTCATAATAGTTCACACATAACACATAATCATCATCACTTATAATTTATCCATCACACAAGTGTAACATAATTCAACAACCGCACAAAAAGAATTATAACTAGTTCATCAAGTAAAATTTAGCAAACTATCAAATACTTCAATATATTCCATAAATTCACTTATTTTACAAATCTTCTACATTCCTTGGCATCAATCCTCCACTTGGCAAACCTCCGAGGCATTGACATTCTCCCTGTCACTGGTAACTAAAATTTAATAAACCACAGCAAGTGTGGGTGTTGGAATATCATAATTAATATAGAATGAAATAATAAATCTATCAATACCTACTGCTCATATTATTAATTAATTTCTCTGACTTCCTGTAGTTATAAATACATATATATATATATATATTTACATGTCCATTGTATTCTTTCAAATATACACACTAGCACAAGTCATACACTTACTTATTTCTCAGTTCGTTATCACCACAATTTATCACAAACATCATGAATCACTAAGATTCATACATTTGTTTTAATACATCATCAATTCATGTTTCACTACTAACCATACAACAATCACCGATTTCACATAATTTACAACTGACTCGCATGCATCTAACTCCTGGTATCCGGATACATAAGGATCGGCCTTCAGCTGGGAGTCCAACTTGACATCTCGTGAACCCGACTTGGCTCTTCACCTCAACCACTGGGTCCGACTTGACCACTGGGTAGCTCAACTGGGCACAAAGGCCACAAGAGACAGAAAATGAAGGGCTATACATACCATTGGCCATACCATCACATAATCATATATACATCATATCACAACATGGCATATCATCAAAATCATCATACATATTTGCCAAAAACTGACATATGATCACAATATAGGGCAACCGACTTGTCAAACCCCATCTACATCATGCTATACACATTATTTCATCAAATCATGCATAGTAACATCAACAAATATTATATCGTATACCACTATGATCCATCAAAGTTCATAATTCATTTGATATTACCCATGCACATGATTTATATATTTATTTCCTTACTTTCTGACTCACATTTACTTAAATCAACATAATTCTTTATCAAACAATAATATAATCACATTCAAACATACTTATAAAATTATATTAATTATATTTAACCACTCTATGTCGTCCCCAATTACTTCTAAACTCACAATCTTAGCTTCCAAATCCATTAAAACTCATAACTAACACCTCCATCCTCCATGCAAATTTAGTTTCAGATTAATGGAATCTTCAGGCACAATCATTGAATCACAAGGAATATATGCCCTCAATTGGGAAACATAAAACACATTGTGGATGCTAGTTAACAATTAGGGAAGATCCAATCAGTAAGCTACATCACCAATCCGCTGCAAGATCTGATATGGTCTAATATATCTTGGATCTGACTTTTCAGTATCCGACATACACCTTTAGTAGGTGAAACCCTCAGAAATACCCAATCTCCCACCTGAAACTCAAGTGGCCTATGACGATTGTCATAGTAACTCTTCTGGCGATCCTAAACAATCTTCATCTTTTCACGAATTAAGGCAATCTGATCATTCATTTCCTAAATCAATTCAGGTCCTAAATGAACCGCATCTCTATTTTCGTTCTAACATAAGGGTGTACGGCATCGCCTACCATACAAAGCTTCATAAGGAGTCATCCCAATGCTACTATGATAACTGTTATTGTAGGCAAATTCCACCAATGGTAAGTATCTCTCCCATAAACCACCTTACTCCAATACACAAGCTCTGAGCATGTCCTCTAATGTCTATATAGTCCGCTCAGACTGGCCATCAGTCTGAGGATGATAAGTTGAACTCAACCTTAATTCGATACCCAGCTCTTGCTGTAGACTTCCCCAAAACCTAGAAGTGAATCGAGGATCACAGTCCGAAATAATACTCGAAAGTACACCATGTAATCTCACAATCTCAGTTATATATAATCTGGCTAGTCTGTCCAACGATCATTTCATATTCATGGCCAGAAAATGAGCACTTTTAGTCAACCTATCCATAATCACCCAAATTGCATTACATCCAGAACGGGTCCGAGGTAGCCCGGATACAAAATCCATTGTAATGCTTTCCCATTTCCAGATTGGAATCTCTGGAGGTTGAAGCAAACCAGGAGGTCTCTGGTGTTCAACCTTACACTCTGACATATTACACAAGATCTTACATATTCAATAATTTTTTTCTTCATTCCTAGCCACCAGAATCCTTTCTTCAAATCATGATACATCTTAGTAATACCAAGATGAATACTCAAAGAGCTCTTATGCGCTTCAGACAATACAACTTGCCTGAAATTATCTTCTACAGGCACCACAACTTGGTCTCTAAACCACCAAATTTCATCATTGCCTCTGGTTAATCCCATATCTTTACCTTTTGCTTGAGTGTCAAGCAATTCCAACAACTCTTCATCATCTTCTTGAGCCATAAATAAAGATTCCAAAAATTCATTGGAGATCTTCAACATCCCAATTACCATCTGATTTGGGGCCCACACAATAACTTCAATATTCATATCATGAAAGTCTTCCAATAATTCTTGTTCCTTGCCTATCAAGAAGGCTGCATGTAATACTTTCCTACTTAAGGCATCAGCCACAACATTCACTTTATCAGGATGGTACCTCAAATCAAAATCATAATCCTTCAAATATTCTACCCATCATCGTTGTCTCATATTCAATTCCTTCTGATCAAACAGATACTTCAAACTTTTGTGGTCACTGATTACCACAAAACGGGAACCATACAAATAATGCCGCCAAATCTTCAATGCAAATACCACAGCAGCAAGTTCCAGATCATGGGTGGGGTAATTTTACTCATGCGGCCTCAGTTGCCTAGAAGCATAAGCAATGACTCTATCATCCTGCATCAATACACATCCCAAACCATAATTGGAAGCGTCACAATACACCATAAATTCCTTTTCCACGTCAGGTAATGCTAGTACCGGCGCCGAAGTCAAACATTGCTTCAAAGTCTGAAAACTTAATTCATATTTTTCTGTCCACACAAACGGATTCTCCTTTCTTGTCAATCGTGTCAATGGAAGTGCAATGCGTGAAAATCCTTCAATAAAACGACAATAGTAACTAGGAAATCCAAGAAAGCTCTTGATTTCAGTCACCGATTTAGGCTCTCCCAAGCCATAACTGCCTCAATCTTAGATGGATCAATAGACACACCATCATAAGAGATCACATGCCCCAAGAATTGCACACTAGCTTCCTAGAAATCACACTTCGATAATTTAGCATACAATTTCCTCTCACGTAATACCTGTAAAACAATCTGGAGGTGTTGTGCGTGTTCTTCAATAGACCTTAAATACACTAAAATGTCGTCAATAAACACCACAATGAACCGATCCAAGTAGGGTTGGAAGATCCGATTCATGTAATCCATAAAGATAGCTGGAGCATTGGTTACTTCAAAAGGCATCACAATGTATTCAAAATGTCCACACCACGTCCTAAACACCGTCTTCGGAATATCCTCTGACTTCACCCTTATCTGATGATATCCAGACCTCAAGTCAATCTTGGAAAATACCACGGTACCTCATAGTTGATCTAACAAATCACCAATTTGCAGTAAAAGACATTTATTCTTGATTGTCAATTTATTTAACTGTCGACAGTCAATACACATTCTCATGCTGACATATTTCTTTTTCACCAACAATACCGGAGCGCCCCATGGTGAAGCACTTGGTCGGATAAATCCCTTCTCAAGCAACTTATTCACTTGTTTCTTCACTTCAGCCAACTCCCCTGAAGACATTCTATAAGGTGCATGGGACACAGGTTTCGCCTCAGGAATCAAATCAATAGCAAAATCAATCTCCTTGCTTGGAGGCAATTCTGGAATATCTTCTAGAAACACATCAAGAAAATCACACACCACCGAAATATCACTAGGTTTAAGTTTATATCGCCCGTCTGAAGCAAACAAAATAACATAAGTTGTGGAGACATCACTCACCACATTCTTAGTGTCAAACTCCTGAGAGAAATTTATAGTCTTACTGTAATAATCCACCATAACGTGGTTAGCAGACAACCAGTTAAGACCTAGAATAATATCTAATTTCTTCAATGGTATACAAATTAGATTTACCGAAAACGAATGATCTTCCACTTGCATAGGTAATTCTCTGCACATAGTGGTTACTCGGAATGTAGAACCAGTAGGAGTGAAGACACTAAGAGCATTCTCTATTAACACCACCGGTAAGCCAAGCCGTCGAACACAACTTTCAGAAATAAAAGAATGCATTGCACTAGAATCATAAATTACATTTACAAGATAGCCATGAATAAGGCACTTACCCTGCACCAAATTATCATTTCTTACAACCTCTGAAGCATCAAAAGCAAATACACTCCCAGCCATAACATTCTAAGCACCACTGGACTGAGCATCAAATCCCCTAGGCTGTTGGCCTCCACGGCCACGGCCGCCTCGGCCTCCACACTGAAAATTACCACCACGAACCATAGAAGTATTAGCCCGATTACCATGTCCACTCTGTTGCTGCCTCTGTGGGCAATTAGACCTAAGATACCCAGGTTGTCCACATTGGAAGCAAACATTTTGATTAACAAGACAACACCTAGAAAGCTGTCCCTCCTGACCATAATTATAACATGTACGACTTCCAGATTGGCCACTGGAACGACCGGTAGAACCTCAACCAGAAGAAGATGGCGATGAAGTAGAAGAGCTGCCCCCACGGAAAAACTGACCCATCTTCTTAAAACTGAATCCCTTCGTCTTCAATGGTTTCTTATCCCTCGACTAAGATACTTTCTGTAACTGTACTTCCTCAACAAGTCTGGTCTTGTTTACCAGAGTAGGATAATCACAGATCTCTATAGGAATAATTGCACTTCATAGTCCAATCCTTAACCTAGCTTCATATTTTGCACATTTACTGCCTCAGTTCCTTTAAGAGAGAAAGGATGCTAAAAGTCACACAACTCATCAAACTTTATTGTGTATTCAGTTACAGACATTCTACCTTGTTCAAGTTTCAGGAATTCCATCTCCTTACGGATTTTATAATTATCTGGAAAATATTTGGCAAGAAACCTTCGCCGAAAATTCATCCATATTAAAGGTTCACCTGCAGTATTCATTTGAACTTTGGTCCTTGACCACCATACACGGGCTTCATCTTTCAGTTGATAAGTTGAAAACTGCAACTTCTGTTCTTTGAAACATTCATAGTATTCAAATGCTTGCTCAATATCACACAGCCACATATGCGCACCATCATAATCATGTCCTCCTTTATAAGTGGGTGGATTTCTTTTCAGAAATTTATCAAGAGTCGGGCCGAATTCAGCCCTACTCATCATTTATGAAAACCTCGCAAAGAAGTCATCATTCCCACCTGAACTAGTTCCTTCCACCATAATCAAGTTCTACAATATCCAAACACATCACCATTAATAACCAATAACAGACTAAGGAGTAAAATATTTACCTCACACATATACATATAATAAGATGCTGTCTGGAGTGCCAAGAGAATGATGCCAATTTAACCTGTTACAATTTAAACAACACACAAACAATTGTAATAAAATGCAGAAATAGTCTGGTATAGGACTCAAACAATCCACTAACTTTACCCACTTCCCTGGCTCTAGAAAGAACCGCTCTGATACCACATGTGACATCCTTCGTCATTTTATATTTAATTCTAACCGTTTAATAATTTTCACAATAAAAGTTTCACATTTAAATTATTAAATTACATTATAATTAGAAAATATGCATTTTTAATAAAGTACTAACATATGATTTAAATAATCAATTTATAAACCTCAAAATCAATTAAGTTCAATAGAAAAGCCAAAAGCTAAAGTCAGCCCAAGCTGCGCTCCTCATGCTATGCGTCAGCCCCATACGTAGCGTGAGCATGACAGTAGCAGCGCCCGCTGCTGATGCATAATTTAGGCCAACCAGCCAACTTCTAACCTACCCAATTGGCCCGTTCTAAATCTGATTGCCACAAAACTTCACGGGCCACATGTTTTCCCCATTCCAGAACTGTTGGTGTTATCCGTTCGTCAAAATTCTAACATATGTGTAAGTTATGCACAAAATGCAGTTTAAACCATTTAGGTGCAAAACCCTTGCACCAAATTGTAACATCCCAAATTTTAAAATAAAGAATTAATTAAGGAAAATAAATATTAACGAATTGAATGTGAATTATTTAATGTCCCAACATGTTGAAATAAATTAAACTAAAATTTTTGGGGACTGTTGGTGAATTATGGAGACCGGTTAAGCTGAAAATGAGCCTGGTTGAGATATGGGTGTCGGACCAAGTATCTCTGATTGAGATGATATTGGTCAGGGCTATTGAGAATAATATTGGGAATCCGAACATATATTCAGAATAATTTTTAGATAAAGTATTGAGCCCGAACGAAGAGCCTGTTAGTTGTAAAACGGTAAATCTTTAATGAATGGGTTAAAATTAAAAGCAAAAGCCCCAAATTCCCTTCCTATTTCCACATGAGTTGGCTGAGAAGATTTGGGAAAAACACTATACTTCTTCTTCTCTTCATTTCTTCCTCATTTCACATATCTTCTTCTTCCTCCTTTCAAACCCTAGCCAAAGTGGTGAACATCTCTCCTTCATTTTCGTTTTTGAAGAAGCTTGGAAGAGAACTTTTGGAGCTAAATTCTTCTTTCTCTTTTCCTCCATTTTTTGTAGCCCTCTTTTCTCCCCTTGGAACACACTTTATTTTGGGTGTGAGGTAAGCTATACTCACTTTTATTGAGTTTTGGCTATGGGTGTGTGTCATTATGTGTTGGGAGAGTAAAGCATGTGCATGGGTATTTATTAGGGGTAATGAATGCTTGAACCCTAAGGTGGGTAGTCATAAATGTGAGTATTTATGAGGGGATAATGGTGGTTGGTGCATTAATGACGGAAAGGAGATGAAAGATAGATGTATTAATGAATGTGGTTGGGTTTTAGAGAAAAACCCTAACTTTGAGATTTGGGGAAAAATAGCTAATGTTGATTTAAGAACATGTTTTATGAAGAAACATATGACATTGAGAAATATAAATGTTAGTAGATGGAGTTTTGTGAAGCTTGGGGCTAGGATTGTCTTGTAACCCTTGAATTTAATGATGATGGTTTAATGGGAAGGAATTCCCGAAGCCTAATAAAGGATAAAAATGGTATCTAAAACATGTCTAGCACATGTTGTGAAATTATAGATATGAATATAACTAAATAGAATTGAATTGATGACTTAAGTAGTTGATTAATTGAGGTTTTACATAAACATTGATGTAGGGCCTATTCTGAACGACGAGGCGGGAGCGTCTTATCAATCGGAATTCTTCTCTTGAGGTAGGAGAGGAGTCTTATGTTCTAAATGCATGAATTTGAATGTTATTTGATTGTGGTATGTATTGTCATGCATGTTAGCCTTGCTTGAATGTTGTGAAAAATAATGATGTGGTGTATGATGTAGATGATGTGTTTGGCAACATGCTTGAATGCATTTAGAAGAAATTTCGATGTGTGGTGTGGTGGCATGAATTGTTTAATGAATGTGTGGTTAGATAAATATATGTCCACCGAGAAAGCATAACAAATGCTAATGATTTTGATGGAGAATAAATTGTATTCTTGTATGGTGTTAAAGTGGAAAGATGTGATTGATAACTATTGAGAATGCCACACAAAGATTCAAATTAATGAGAATAACCAACAAAATTGAACCCATTAAAAACCTTGTGGTGATGTTGGTGACGATGATGATGAATGATGAGTGGCATGTATAGGATGCATAGAGTGAGGAATGCATATGATTTGCATTTGCATCCATGGCATACTGCATAGCTGCCGGTATTGGAATTTTAGGGGATTCCCCCGGTTGGCCCAGTGGGAGGGCGGCTCTGTGCACGAGCGAATTATATTTCCCCTGTGACTCAGTGTGTAAGTCACGAAGCTGCCCATGTTGTGCTACGGGGAGCTGCATATGGTTGACCCTTGTGGGGGTGGCTCTTGATGAGTAGGTGTCCTCGGTGGTCCTTGTGATCACAGCTGCCATGATATATCTCATGGTTGGCCCGCAACACCATATGTTGAATATGTTGTATACCGCGGTTATGGTGAATGATCAAGTGTTGCAGGATGGGCGATGCGATTTGGTACCAGTAAAACAATTTGTGAATGCATGCAATTTATAGAATAAGTGTACACATTTTACTACTGCAGTAGGGGTATGGTTAGATGACCATGCTTGAATCCCACATTCGGTGTTGTAAATCCCACAGTCAGATCTGCAATTGTTGAAATATTCCTTTGTGCATATGCATTAGCTTAAGAGCATTTGTATATAACAAGGAGGTATGCCAAAGATGATGAGATATGGTGATGGATGTGTTAAGGATGTAAAAATATATTTTTAGACAACATAAAAGATATGAATACCAAATAATAGTTGTGTGATAGTCCAATTGTCGAGGGACGTGATTATGTATGTGCTTGTGTACTTTGTTTGGGATTGTGTTGTTATTTATGATAAAAGTATGATAGAATGGTGATGGTATATGGCATGATGAATGTTATGCAGGTGCAAAGTATACATGTTTAGATGTATATATATGTAATCACATGGTATTCATATTCATTCCTTTGGAATATGGACTCACTCTCCCATATTGTCATTTTTAGAATTGTGATGCAGAGCATTCATGGGAAGAGTTAGCATTTTGAAGTACATTTTGGCTGTGGAGGTAAATAGTTGTATAAGAAGTGTCTTGGCCAGCGATACCTAAATTTTGTATAGCATATGATGTAGTGTATGCTTGTTTTGGTAATCCTAGGTGATAGATGATTTTGGCGGTCATAGAGGAAAATTGGATCTTGGCGTATGACCAATTTTCATTTATGACCCAATCATGTAATGAACGGAGAATGATGTGTGTTAATGTTTAAGATTTGAATGAATGAATTTGATAGGATTTGTGGATACATGATGATGCAAAATGAGGATTTATGTTATGTATTAATGATTGGCAAATATAATAGATGAAGTGTTTAACTTGGTATGAATTTATGAACTAGAAAGGATTTTAGGGAGTAAAGGTGAATGAGACATGTTATAAATATACCATATGATGTGTAAGGCATGTTGGGATGAAATGAATTGGGGTAGAATAGATTATGGTCTAGCAAGTTGCATGAAATCCCCACAATTGGTCGTTTTCTACATAACTCGCTCAAGCGAGTGAGAACCTCACTCGAGCGAGATTGTTATGAATCAGAGTTTTGGCCTCTGGCCTGATTTCGCCCGAGCGTGTGTCTATTTCGCCCAAGCGAGATTGTCATGGAATCAGAGGTTAGCCTCTGGACTATTTTCGCTCAGGCGGAACGGCCGTCGCTCAGGCGAGGAGGAAGGGAATTTGATATTGGACGATTTTCGCCCAGGCGAGAGATGCCTCGCCCAAGCGAAAATCGGCCAGAGAGTTACCAATGTTGTTGGAGCAATCTCGCTCAAGCGAGACTTGTCCCGCTCAAGCGAGATTGGTACCTGATGCATACCTCTTCCCTTCGCTCAAGCGTCTCGCTAGCCCGCTCAAGGATTCCCATCACATCTCGCTCAAGCGAGACAGGGCTCGCTCAAGCAAGAGGAACCCCTGATGCAAACTATATCTCTTCGCTCAACCTCACCTCGTCTTGCCCAAGCATGACTACACTGGCTCGCTCAAGCGAATGGGATTCTCGCTTGAGCGAGGGGCACACTGATTCACATAATTGCTTGTTTCAAATAAATTTTGATTCCAATGCACTAATTCTTCATTAAGTATTACGTTAAGAGTATTGTTGATATATTATGAATCATGGAACCTTATAACTCTCTCCTCTTAAATTCACCCATACATCAATCAATTTAAATTAATTCTTCCGCTGTTTTTAATTGGACAATTATTATTAAATCATATTTTTAATTACCCTCTCATATCTTCATATATGGGAGTGGCTTTTATGGATCCAGGTGTTGTATTAAACGCTTCACCACTTATTCTTTTTTTTTACTGAACTATGATTTATAAAAACGCGAAAACTTTCCCGTAACTCCGGGGGCCTCTCAGCAACACCCTAAATGGGTTCCAAATGGCCCAAGGCCAATGCATACATTTTCTAAATATCCTAGAGGACCTATTGGTACCTTTCGGAGGTCCCCAAACCCACCGGGTCTTAATTTCACCTAATCAGTTCCTTAAACTTACAAGATCCACTATATGCATAACTTCCTAATTCAATCCAATCATCAATCAATTTATCAATCTATCACTATCCATGTCACACACAACATTCATGCATCATAGCAGAACCTGCCACACGTGGTGTTGGCTCCATGCCATAATTCATAATAGTTCACACATAATCATCATCACTTATAATTCATCCATCACACAAGTGTAACATAATTCAACAACCGCACAAACGGAATTATAACTAGGTCATCAAGTAAAATTTAGCAAACTATCAAATACTTCAACTTATTACATAAATTCACTTATGTTACAAATCTTCTGCATTCCTTGGCATCAATCCTCCGCTTGGCGCACCTTCTGTTAGTCCTCAAATTTTCAATAAAAGCTTAAATAAAAATTTCATAAAAATCATAAAAATTAGTTTAATTTGTTAGAAAATTAGGATTTAAATTCAATAAATGAGTGTTGTTGGAAATAATCTGCCCTTGATCAATTTTCTCTAGTTTTGCAGTGAAAAAGTTAAGAAATCAAGAGAAAATTACACTGGAGAATCTGACGCGTAGCCTCACCCCACGCGTAGCATCAACTGCTATTTTTGAGTCTGACGCTACGCATCACAGCCACGCGTAGCGTCAGTGCTGCGTGAACAACCACTCCACTTTGGCCAACCACTCCACTTGGACTCAATAATGGGCACCCTACTCAGCCCAAGGGCCACCCCAATCAGCATAAATGGCCAAAAACTCGTGGAAACATGTCCAAGTGGCCAGGCATGATCAAGATTAATTATTGAAAGTGGCCATTATCAAGTGTTTAATGGAGGCTGAGTCAGGGGTCTGACGCGTAGCGTCACAGGGACGCGTAGCGTCAGCACCCTTGCTCAGCCCTATAAATAGGGCCATCCAACACCATTCATAGCATCCCATTCCATACACTTCTCTTCTCTTCTCTTTTGTACTCGACCTTGAGTACTTCTTTTGTGAGTTGTAGTTCTAGAATAGTTTTCTAGATACTTGAGTGTGTTTCGGTGTATTGTGATCGTTGTATCGTGAAGTTTCCATCGTCTTCGTAATGTCAAACTCTGTAAGTGTTGTCTTTACTTTTACCATGTGTAACTAATTTGTTTATGTTGGAATTGGTGAACTAATCTATTGAGTATAATGTTGTGAATTTGACCTCTGCATGTTTATGATTCAAGTCCATGTTAGTATTTCAACCTTTTATTAATATGAACGTCAAACGGGAGAATGATTTTCATGTGTATCAAAACTGGTTTTATTAGTATAAATGTCAAACGGGAGAATGATTATTTATGCCGTATTGAAACTTGTTTTGACGAAAGTAAAAAGTTGGAATACCCTTGGTATCTCAATTCTATAGGGGTTGTTAACCATTGTTGCCATAGGTCTTAATGCAAGTTTTTACTGAGAAAGCTCACGAGGGATCGGACTTTACGGTGAATTCTTAGAATTTATATCACGAGGGATCGGTTATAATGATTTTAAGCTGCAATGACATGAAACTTGATGATTAAATATGCATGTCTTGAGTTCCTCATTGTTATTCTAGATTAGGGATCCAATTTCCAACATAATTTGTTTATCTGTGTTTATCTCAAGTATCTTACCTATTCTAGATTGCAACTCAACTTTTTAGATAGATTTTATTTTCTTTTTATCTCATGAATCACTCAACCATTCTATCTTGTGAATATTGTATAAACTGTATATAAATCATTCTTTTGTTTATAATTTCCTTCATATTTACCATAGTAAGTAGAAAATTACTGTTGTTATTGGACTTTCAATCCCAGTGGAACGATATCTAAATTTCGAAAACTACAAACGATTGGTGCGCTTGCCAATTGACAAAAAGTCCGGCGGTGGGAAAGAACCGCTGAGTCGCCGTCAGGCCCAACAAGTTTTTTGGCGCCGTCGCCGGGGATTGAATTGTTTCAGTAAAATAGTAAAATTTTAATTACCGTGGTAAATATTTTTTTACCTTAGATAATTTTTTATTTATTTTGTATCATTGTTACACTAACTTTCTTTGTCTAGTTTGTGTATGCAAACTCGATCTACCGCAGGTAAAATTTATTTTGATCCTGAGATAGAAAAGTTTGTAAAGAAAATCAAGTCTTTGAAATCAAAAACACAAACTAATTCTTCTTCTACTTCAAAAATTTTTGAAAATTCAAATATGGCTGCTGAAAGGAGAACATTGGGACAGTTTGCTGCTATAAATGGTCCACCCCGAGTTTCGGGAATGTTTCAAGGACCAGTTTTACCAGTGGAAATTAAACCTGCCACTTTAAATATTATTCAAAACAACCAATTTGCTGGTTTAAATCATGAAGAACCATATGAACATTTAACTGTTTTTTATGAATTAGGCAGCACAATTGGTTTTGAACCCAATCAAGAACAGTCTGTTTACATGAGACTCTTTCTTTTTTCATTGATTGGGAAAGCAAAAGAATGGTTTAAATCTTGTCCACCGGGTAGTTTTGCAAACTGGTCCGATGTTGAAAGAAAATTTTTGGAAAGATTTTATTCTCCTTCGAAATATTTTGAAGCAATGACAGCCATACACTCTTTTTCTCAAAATAATGATGAATCATTAGGAGAAACATGGGAACGATTCAAGGCACTCTTGAGAAAATGCCCAAACCACAACCTGAATGATGCTGAAAAGGTAAGAATCATTTACCATGGTTTATTGCCTCAGTTCAAGATGATGTTAGATGCTTGTGCAGGTGGTTCTTTAATGAACAAGACTGTGGAAGAAGCCATAGAAATATTGGAATCAATGGCTATTAGTGACCGACAAGCAAAGCATGAAAGAGGTAATATGCAAAGGAAGCCAGGAATGCTCGAATTGGGAGTAAATGATGCAGTGTTGGCTCAGCAAAAATTACTGACCCAACAAATTGAAGTTATGAGCAAGCAATTGGAAAAACTTCAAATTGCTCAAGTAGCATCACCACCCCCTGCTCAACTTAAAGCATGTACGCACTGCATGGGAGAACAACCATGTGGTTACTGTGGAAATGAGCAAGAGCAAGCCAATTTCATAAACCATCAAAGAGCACCCTTAGGTAATTTTCCTTTTAATCATGGAAATTCTTTTCCTAACAATTACCTGCAGGGTTGGCAAAATCAGAATATTGGCTGGAGACAGGACACTGGACCTTCCAACAGACCTCCTAACAATCAATTCAAGCAACAACAAACTGACAATGCAAGGTTGACAAGAATAGAGGAAGCTATTCAACAGTTATTGCAGTTTGTAGAGACAAATGAAGCTGCCCGAAAAGCATCAGATATACAAATGGGTCAGCTTGCAAAAGAGATAGCCGAATTAAAGAGTTCTGGGTTTTCTGCAAACTTTCAAAACCCAAGGGAACAATGTAATGTTGTTTCTTCTGATATTGTAAAAATTGATTGTAAAGAAAAGAGTGAGAAAAAGAAAGAAGAAGAAAAAGAAAGTGAAAAAATAGAAAAAAACGAAAAAGAAAAAAATATGCAAAGAGATACAGAGCAAGAAACAAACTGTATAACCCCGAAAAAATGTAAAGATCCGGGGAGTTTCACCATTCCTGTAACAATCGAAAATATCAACATCAGGAATGCGCTATTAGATTTAGGGGCTAACATTAACTTGATGCCCTTAGATTTAATAAAACGCATTGGTGAATATGAGTTGAAGGAGGCAAAGACAGAATTACAGTTTGCAGATCGCTCTGTCAAAAAACCTTTTGGGATTATGGAAGATGTGTTAGTAAAGGTTGACAAGTACCACTTCAAAGTTGACTTTATGGTACTGGATATGAAGGAAGATACTGAGATCCCCCTGATCCTAGGAAGACCTTTCATGAAGACTGCAAAAATCAAAGTAGATGTTGATCAAAGTATGGTTGCAGTCAAAGTTTATGGAGAAGAAGTAAGCTTCAGTGCTCATGAACACCTCAGGATAAGTAATGAGGCAAAAGTTTACCCTTCAACCAAACCAGGTATATCTCTTCCCAATCAATTAAATTGTTTTAAATTAACCGATGCTTTGAATGATGAAAAACAGGTAATTAGGCATCGGAAAAGAAGAAGAAGGAAGAAAAAGACAGGTGATTCCTCAAAGAATATTGGGAAACCACCTGATTAATCAGAGGTAATGTCTGGCTGGAGACATTAAACCTAGCGCTCAATGGGAGGCAACCCATTCTTTTCTTTTTGTTTTTAAGGTTGTTTTACATAAAAAAAAAACCACAAAACAATTTTTTTTAACTTGTTTAAAAGAAAAGGGGTTTTAAACTGAAAAGGTTTGTGAAAATCCAAATTTTTGAAAATCAAAAACAGAAGCCTACGCGTAGCGCCCACTTGACGCGTAGCGTGGACTCTAAATTTTGGTTCTGATGCGTAGTGTCCCACCCACGCGTAGCGTCAGAGCCCACGTTCAGTTTTTAAAACTGAACCAGAGAGGCCCATCTTAGGGTTTTAAACCTAAAACTTCCTCTCTGCCTCACTTAGTTTTCAAACCTAAACTTCAAAAACCTCCTTTTCTCTCTTCCAAACCTCTTCATTCCTAAATTGCTCAAGGAACAACAAGTAAGTACTCTAATCCATCCTCTTTAGCCTTTTTAATTTTCGATTTTAGAAATAAATGTGGTTAGGATTAGGATTAAAAGACCATTGGGATTGATTGCTGTTAGGAATTAGAAAATGAATGGATATAATGTGGTTTGGAAAGGGGTTGCTGCTGTGCAACCCCTGTTATTTTTTTAAAACTGCGCATCCCACGCGTAGCGTCCCACTGACGCGTAGCGTGAGGATGAACTGTAAGCCCACGCGTAGCGTCCCACTGACGCGTAGCGTGGAGGAACTGGCTGATGCGTAGCGTCACACCACGCGTAGCGTCAGCCTCTGTTTTTAAATCTTGCTGTTTGTTTGTTGTTTGTTGTTTTCTTTTTAAATTAATAAACTTTTATGTTTAGTATTCGTTATACTTTCTTGCAAATTTGTATAAATAAATTGTATTTTGTTTTGTATATTATTTGAATATATGTATGTTAATTTCTTTAAATATTAAAAATTCAAAAATATGTTGTTGAATTGCATTTTTATTTGTGAAAAATTTTAGAAAACCCAAAAATATTTTACAAATAATTGTTTGCTTATGTGTGATTTATTTAGTGTGTGTTTAATTTTAAATTTTTACTTTTTGCAGATGGCACCTAAGAAATCCATTCCCACAGCCGGTCCCTCTAAAAGACAGAGGAAGTCCACAGACACTGACACCACTTCTGAGGATCCTGATTCTCAGAGACAGGAGGTGTTAGGACCGAGGGATCCTACTAGATTTCGTACGGATGCGAAATGGGCACGGTTTCATCAGATCAAGGGCCAGAGACTTATCTGGGAGAGGGTCCTTGATCTGAGTGCAGGAGACTATCCTGAGCTGCAGGATAGAGTGCAGCAGAGGAGATGGGGACCTCTATTCTCCCTACCTACTGAGGGGGACCCCATCTTAGTGATGGAGTTTTACGCAAATGCTTACACGACCCGCCAGGACGCACCGAATCTTGGGCAGCAGCGGACGAGTTGGGTTAGAGGCCGGCATATCTCTTATGACCGGGACACCATCAGTACCCTATTGGGTAACCCTTGGGAGCCTACTCCCGAGGATGACACTTGTTTCTGGAAAGAAAACAGAAACAAGATTCTTGCTGAGGGAGAGTTAGGATACTCCCTCGAGGAGGTTGCTCATTTTCTGAGCAAGGATGGAATCTTTTTCAACCTGAGTAGGGTTGGAAGGAGTCCATCTAACCTCCTCAAGACCCAGCTTACCCCCATAGCCCAGGCGTAGTCCCACCTCATGCTCCATAATATCACTCCTGTCACCCATCTTTCTTCCCTTCCAGTGGAGCGTTGTTGCCTCCTCTATTCTATCCTCCAGGGCCACACCATTGATATCGCCGAACTTATCTCCGAGCAGATTCACTTTTATGCCCTCGGGTATAAAGTGAATCGCCCCATACCCTTTCCTCTCATCATATCTGCCTTACTGAGGAGGCAGGGAGTCATTGTACCTTCACCAGAGTTTACTAGTTCTCCAGGGAGAGTCCCTAAAGTTCTAGTAAACAGAGATTATTTTGTGCAGCAGTGCGAGCTTCCACCACTAGAGCAGGAGGCTCAGCCCCGACCTCGGAGGAGGAGACCACCAGTGCAGCCTCCATCTGCTGATGCTGTTACACAGGGCTTTGCCCAGATGTCACTTGAGCATCAGCATATGATGCAGATGATGGCTGCCACTCACAGAGCTTATATTCATCTTCACGATGAATTTTATCAGTACAGGTTACAGGGAGAGGGAGCACCTTATGTTACCCCAGCCGAGTTTACAGCACATGTAGCTTGGCCTGGAGATTTACCCACCTACCCTGAGACTGGTGGATCTTCTAGTGCACATCATGACTCTGATGGTGATGATGAGGAGGAGAAGGAGGAGGATGATGATGATCAGATGGAGGATTGAGGATGCCATCTTCATTTATTTTGAGTACATTTGTTTTTAGTTATATTTGGATTTACATTTACATTTATATTTACATTTTATATTATGGCATTTTATCATTGTGTGGTGTGTTTATTCGTTTTTGCTCATTTTTTCGAAAAATAATTCTTCTTTTAAATAAATGAATCAAATTTTCGTTAGTAAGTTAGTTTATACACTTAGAGTTTTTACACAATAAAACCAATTTTGTAAAATCAATTTTTTTGATTCTTTATAACTTAGGAATTTTGATAAATTTAATTACAATAAGTTTATTAACCATCAAGCAAATTTCAATAACCCGGAGAGTTGAGAGATCTTTTTAAACACTTGAGGGTTTAATCGACATATTTTCAATTCGAATTGATTTTGCTTTAATCTGTGATTTGTGTTGTTGTACAGAGAATTCGGGAAAATGATCAAGGCACATTTATTGGTGAAACGAAACCTTGGGCCAAACAGCTTACCTTGGTAAAAAGTCTTTTATCCTTTGCAAGCCCATTTGAGCCTAAAATAAAATTCTTTGGTACCCTTAAAACCTAAATTTGTTCTTATCATTCCCTATACTTGATTGATTAAAAGAGCAGTTGAAATAAATGAAAAATATTTTGAGTGTTCTTACAAAAATGGGGAGTGAAAATGAGCAACTTGATTCTTTTCAAAAAAAAAAATAGAATATGGAAAAGAAAAGTCAAAAATAGTGAAAAGAATCAAGTTGGGGGTATTTATTTTTCATCAATAAAAATAAATGAGAGTTTGGATCAAGAGAAAAGCCTAAAAATTATGAAAATGCTCTTTTATGATTTCAGGTTTTTGAAATCCAAGAAAAACCATTGATTCTTGTAAACCAAGCCTCATTACAACCTGTAAAAAGACCTCGTGATTTCCGAATTAACTCTGTATAAATAACCATTGATTAGATGACAAACAAAGTTAAATTCATTTGATTTTATGATTGATTGAGAGAAACAGGTTACCAATTGCATAGAGATAAACACTTGTGAGGTAAGCCTGAAATTTTGCTTGGTTGTTAATAGAATATTGTAAACAATTTTATCATTAAATCTTTGTTATATTTGATATCAGTTTTTGATTATTACAAAATAGTTGAAATTGTGTAATTATTTTTTATGGTAAATTTTCGGACTAACTTAAAAATTTGATTTCAAATTTTTATTTTCTTATTTTTCTCTCTTCCTCGAGGACGAGCAATGTCTCAAGTTGGGGGTATTTGTTAGTCCTCAAATTTTCAATAAAAGCTTAAATAAAAATTTCATAAAAATCATAAAAATTAGTTTAATTTGTTAGAAAATTAGGATTTAAATTCAATAAATGAGTGTTGTTGGAAATAATCTGCCCTTGATCAATTTTCTCTAGTTTTGCAGTGAAAAAGTTAAGAAATCAAGAGAAAATTACACTGGAGAATCTGACGCGTAGCCTCACCCCACGCGTAGCATCAACTGCTATTTTTGAGTCTGACGCTACGCATCACAGCCACGCGTAGCGTCAGTGCTGCGTGAACAACCACTCCACTTTGGCCAACCACTTCACTTGGACTCAATAATGGGCACCCCACTCAGCCCAAGGGCCACCCCAATCAGCATAAATGGCCAAAAACTCATGGAAACATGTCCAAGTGGCCAGGCATGATCAAGATTAATTATTGAAAGTGGCCATTATCAAGTGTTTAATGGAGGCTGAGTCAGGGGTCTGACGCGTAGCGTCACAGGGACGCGTAGCGTCAGCACCCTTGCTCAGCCCTATAAATAGGGCCATCCAACACCATTCATAGCATCCCATTCCATACACTTCTCTTCTCTTTTTTCTTGTACTCGACCTTGAGTACTTCTTTTGTGAGTTGTAGTTCTAGAATAGTTTTCTAGATACTTGAGTGTGTTTCGGTGTATTGTGATCGTTGTATCGTGAAGTTTCCATCGTCTTCGTAATGTCAAACTCTGTAAGTGTTGTCTTTACTTTTACCATGTGTAACTAATTTGTTTATGTTGGAATTGGTGAACTAATCTATTGAGTATAATGTTGTGAATTTGACCTCTGCATGTTTATGATTCAAGTCCATGTTAGTATTTCAACCTTTTATTAATATGAACGTCAAACGGGAGAATGATTTTCATGTGTATCAAAACTGGTTTTATTAGTATAAATGTTAAACGGGAGAATGATTATTTATGCCGTATTGAAACTTGTTTTGACGAAAGTAAAAAGTTGGAATACCCTTGGTATCTCAATTCTATAGGGGTTGTTAACCATTGTTGCCATAAGGCCAGGTCTTAATGCAAGTTTTTACTGAGAAAGCTCACGAGGGATCGGACTTTACGATGAATTCTTAGAATTTATATCACGAGGGATCGGTTATAATGATTTTAAGCTGCAATGACATGAAACTTGATGATTAAATATGCATGTCTTGAGTTCCTCATTGTTATTCTAGATTAGGGATCCAATTTCCAACATAATTTGTTTATCTGTGTTTATCTCAAGTATCTTACCTATTCTAGATTGCAACTCAACTTTTTAGATAGATTTTATTTTCTTTTTATCTCATGAATCACTCAACCATTCTATCTTGTGAATATTGTATAAACTGTATATAAATCATTCTTTTGTTTATAATTTCCTTCATATTTACCATAGTAAGTAGAAAATTACTGTTGTTATTGGACTTTCAATCCCAGTGGAACGATATCTAAATTTCGAAAACTACAAACGATTGGTGCGCTTGCCAATTGACAAAAAGTCCGGCGGTGGGAAAGAACCGCTGAGTCGCCGTCGGGCCCAACACCTTCGGAGCATTGGCATCCTCCCTATCACTGGTCACTAAAATTTAATAAACCAGAGCAAGAGTGAGTGTTTGGAATATCATAATTAATATAGAATAAAATAATAAATCTATCAATACCTACTGCTTGTACTATTAATTAATTTCTCCGACTTCCTGCAGTTATATATACATATACATATATATATATATTACATGTCCATCATATTCTTTTAAATATACACACTAGCACAAGTCATACACTTACTTATTTCTCAGTTCGATTATCACCACAATTTCTCACAAACATCATGGATCACTAAGATTCAAACATTTGTTTTAATACATCATCAATTCATGTTTCACTACTAATCATACAACAATCATCGATTTCACATAATTCACAACTGACTCACATGCATCTGGCTCCTGGTATCTGGATACCTAAGGATCGGCCTTCAGTTGGGAGTCCAATTTGACATCTCGTGAACCCGACTTGGTTTACCGAGCCCGACTTGGCTCTCCACCTCAACCACTGGGTCCAACTTGACCACTGGGTAGGTCAACTAGGCACAAAGGCAACAGGAGCCAAAAAATAAGGGGCTATACATACCATTGACCGTCCCATCACATAATCACATATACATTATATCACAACATGGCATATCATCAAAATCATCATACATATCTGTCAAAAACTGACATATGATCATAATATAGGGCGACCGACTTGTCAAACCCCATCTACATCATGTCATACACATTATTTCATCAAATCATGTATAGTAACATCAACAAATATCATATCGCATACCACTATCACCTATCAAAGTTCATAATTCATTTGATATTACCCATGCACATGATTATATATTTATTTCCTTTACTTTCTGACTTACATTTACTCAAATCAACATAATTCTTTATCAAACAATAATATAATCACATTCAAACATACTTATAAAATTATATTAATTATATTTAACCACTCTATATCGTCCCTAATATTTTTTAAATAATTGCTAAGCCTCCCAAAGCTATCATATTATCAAATCCTAATTAATTATGACCCGAACACCCCCTTACCTCTATTCCAAGCTTCAACAATTTGTTCTTGGTGTCGATTGCATCCTCCGGTTGCTTGATTCGTCGTTCCTCTTCTGAATTCAATGTCCACTTCGTCGCTTGCTCGCCCAACGCTTGTTCCGGCACCTATGGTTACCGAAACGCAGAACTGATTAGTAAATTTTCTTCCTTATACTTCTAAACTCACAATCTTAGCTTCCAAATCCATTAAAACTCATAATCAACACCCCCATCCTCCATGCAAATTCAGTTTCAAAGAGGGGGAAGAGAAGGAGAAGAAGAATATACAATTGAAGGTTCCCAATTACTTACCTTAGCCTCTAATCTTTCAAAACCACCAAGGATCAAAGTCTTCTCCAATTCCCAGGCCAAATCGCGCAAAGAGATGGAGAAAATGGGAGAAAAGTGTTTCTACCCAATTGTTTTCATGTCCCTGTTATAAAACAGGTCGCGACGCTGGCGCTACGCGTCCCACTGACGCTACGCGTCTCAGCCACGCTACGCGTCAGGGTCCTGATTCCATTTTTCTTTAAAAACCCATTTTTTTTTCTTTATTTATTATTATTTTAAACTCAATAGCATTTTATTTATTTATTTCCTAAACATTAAAACATCAAGGATGTTACAATAACAGTCTAGAAACTTCTTCATCAGGAAGACTTCTAGGTTTAAGCTCATCTCATACCTAAACAGAAGGATTAATCAATGCTGACATTGGCTCTTTTCCTTTTCTGGAACAATGAGGCTTAGGAGCAAGGGCAAGCCTATCTGGAGCAATCAAAATCTTTATGGAAGGAAAAATAAAGATAGACTTTTCTTTGCTATTTTGAATTTCTTCCAAAGACTTTCCTTTCTGAAGGTCCATTAAGATGGCTTTCTGTTCTTTCTTCAGCTTGTAGAAGGTGGCAATGTCTGATGTAGTAGAGACTTTTATCGCAGATGATTTCCAAAGCAGGTTAGGGAGGAGCAAGCCTTGGTATAGGTAAGGATGCCATGAGGCTTCCTTTACTCAGACTTATGGAACCTTAATTCAGAATGGGTGTACAGGAGAATGAAGAGAGATAGGATTGTTGGCTCAAATTTTGATCAGAGATTATTTCAAGCTGATCAAGGGTGATAATGGATGGGTTTGAAGGAGGAGAGTCTAGTCGAGCTTTCTTTGAATTTGGAGGAGAGGTTGGAGGGGAGGCAGACCGTACTCTTTTTGAGTGGGAATGTGAGTTTTCTAGGAAAAGAAATACAAGGATGTCTTCCGGTTTAGGAGAGGTTGATTTTGAAGAGATGGAGGAAGTAGGAGAGAAGGCAACAAAAGTTCCTAGGGATGCTGAAGGAGAGTTTTTAGGTTTAGAATCTAAGATCATGGGGTTGGCAGCGGAGGATCCCTCTTGGTTGATAGACTTTGATGTGTATGATGCCATTTGTAGAAAATGAAAGATTTTGAATAAAACTTAAGAGAAAAAGAGTTTGAGATATCAGAAAGAAGAGTTTGATGAGTAAAAATAGATTGTGAAAAGCTTTTTATAAGATGGTGAAGCGGTGGAATCCTGAGAGTTTTTGAGCAAAATTTTACAAACAGACATCATTAAAATCATTTAATCGATGAGAGACATATTGATTCAAAAGATTACTATTTTCAAAACAAATACGCCGTTTCTTAATGATAGAGAGTGGTTATCTAGATTTTTTAATAAATGCTGAAGAAATCATATGATAAAGTAATTAAAGAGGAAGACGAAGAGTCACGAATAATTACCCAACCATTAAGTGATGCTTCCGCCGAGGTTCAAACATGTTTTTTCGTCCTGCACGAGTGTCTTTCTAATCTTACAGTCTTTTCTTTGTTAGATTCCCAAGGATACTTGGAAGTCTGATCTCTTGACTTCAACTTCTTCATAATTATTGATGTTGAGAATGACGTATCTGATTTTCAACTTCTTGTACATGTAGCTTTGAGGAGATAACTAAAGCAGGTCCATCTCTCGTGCTTCAAAGAATTGATGATTCTGACTAAGGAAAGGCACCAAGGATCTTTTCCCCTACACTCGTTAAAGTGTTCAACCCTAAAGGCCATGCTCTGATACCAATTGATGGTTCGGAGAACAGACTTAGAATGGGGGGTTGAATAAATCTGTTCACTTTTTCAAACCAAAAAGTGATATTTGAGCGTAAAGTGTTAAGCACAGCAGATCAAACTTTTGCGAGATAGAGAGCGTGATTCTTCGATTGAATGAGTATTATTTACCAGACTTTTACTATTAAAGATATTAACAATAATGCACTAGACTTTTGATAGTTACAGAGTCTGAGAAAAAGAGACATCACACAAGCAATTCTATACTGGTTCACCTCCAACATGAAAACTACATCCAGTACCTTCAAATCTGAAGGATTTCCACTATGTAAAAATATTTCTTTTACATAATCAGCTCAGACTAAGCTTATGAGTATTATTGACTCCCGCCACTCCTGGCTGAAGTACAACTCATGCTTTTGAGTGTTGTTGAATCCAGTCACTCCTAGCTTAAGCACAACCCGTGCTTCTGAGTATTCTTTTGGAAGCACACACTCCTAGGGCAGACCCAAGTATTCTTTCCAAAGCCTCTTCAGGCCAAAGTGTTTCCCAACAAATCAACTGACCTGTGTTTATAAGAATTTTTAGAAATATTAGATTAAAATAAAACTTGCCTTCTTCTCTTTTAGGCTTTTGTACATAAAATATATGGGGCTTGTGTGTGTTCTCATTTTCTTTCTATAACACTGCTTTTTGAGTGACATCCCCATCTTTATGATTTTGATGCAATCTCACAAGCTTTTTTTCTTTTTCTTTTCTTCTTTCATATTTTTTCTTTTCTTCATATAGTTCTCTATTCTTCTTTTGTAATCACTTTTCTTTTCTTTAGAGACATCTATGTCTTTTTACTCTATTGTGTATATACACATATATCTTTATGTCTCTCTCTCCCACACCTCTTATTGAGGAGAGTTACTGTAACATCCCTGATCTTTTAGTAAAATTATGACGAGCGGAAAATATTAATAATTGTTTTAGAGATTTATTTGATATTTTTATGAATTATTAGGCAATTATAAATAATTAACTAGTGTGGAAATAAATAAATTTATTGATTGATTAATTACAAAAAGGTTAAATGAGATGAAATTAGAAGGAGGTAAAAGTTTAATTAAAACTTTCAATGAAATTATAAAAGAAATAGGGAAAAGACAGTTTTGCCCCTGAGTCTTCAATAATAAAGATTCCTTCTCCTTCCTCATTCATTTTCACGTGACTCCTTCTTCTTCTTCTTCTTCTTCTTCTTCTTCTTCTTCTTCTTTCTCTTCTCCTCTCACTGTCGATAGCTACATGCTCCAAGGGAAGGCCTATTCCGCGTCAAAACTTTGAAATAACCCCATTTTTGAGATCGTGGCTTCAAGGTGAGTTCAATGGACCCTTTAAATTGAGTTGTCTCTCTCTCCCTTCACTTTCTCTCTCTAGCCGATGGCCATGCATGGTGGATGGGACTTCTATTTCCTACTACTTCAGTGCATGAGAGTCTAAAAATGGTCTTTAGAACAATGAGGGTGGTATAACGTTGATGGGTTTTGCGTTTCAACCTCCGTAGGTAGCGAAACGGATGTCAGAGGACCGATTAGCAAAGCGGGTGTTGAATTCGAAGGTGGAACCTTGAACCCAGCACTTAGAGGATGCAATCGGCATCAAGAACAAATCGTTGAAGCTTGGAATCATGGTAAGGGGGTGTTCAGGTTGTAATTAATTAGAATAGGTGCGTATTTTGGGTTCGGGTCGCCGAGCTAAGTATTAAAACGGTAAGAAAGATTGCTGGATGACAATTCCATGTGTATGTATGTATGAATGTGAATTGTGAATGGTTTATGGTGATTGTGAGATTAAAGCGTTATACATTGTGATGAATTAATGTGTTTAGTGGCAATGTGATGGCGGGCTTGACAAGTAGGTCACCAATTTGATGAGTATGTGCTGTTGTTGATGGCCACTTGTGATATGATATGAGGAATGTGAATTATATATGTATGATTACGTGGTGTGGGATGGCCGACGGTATGTATAGCCCCTTGTTTCTGGCTCCCATGGTTTTTGTGCCCAGTTGAGCTACCTAGTGGTCAAATAGGACCCAGTGGTTGAGGTGGAGAGTCAAGCAGGACTCGGTCAACTAAGCAGGGTTCATGGGGTGTCAAGTAGGACCCCCAGCTGAAGGCCGATCCTTTAGTATCCGGATACTAGGCGTCGATTTTGTGTGAGAGTCAGTGGTGATAATTGATGAATTATTAGTATTGTGTGATGGTGTATGTACCTAATTATATTTGCTGAGTATGACTTGCTATATTCGCCAAGTGTGATTTGCTATATTTGCTGAGTGTGATTTGCTATATTTGCCGAGTGTGATTTGTTATATTTGCCGAGTGTGATTTGCTATATTTGCTGAGTGTGATTTGCAATTTGTGGATAAAGCAGTCAGACGGAGTTTATATACACGTATTTTGTTATTTAATTTTCGTTCTAGATTAATTATGATGCCAAACACTCACCCTTGCTGTGGTCTTCTTTAATTTAGTAACCAATGATAGGGAAGAGGTCGGAACCCCGGAGGTGCGCCAAGCGGAGGATTGATGCCAAGGAACCGAGGAATTATGAAATGAATTCTATGTGTAATGTATAATGAGTTTTTGTGTATGTTGCTAAAGTGGTATGGTAATTATGTTAATATGGTCGGTGTTGATTTTTATGAGTTTGATATATATATTGGCACGGAGCCAATAGTAGATGTGAATGATAAATTGCTATGGGCAGGTTTTGTAGATAATTATGAGTCATGACCGAGAGAACCTCTTCCTAGTGAAGGAAGGTTAGGGTGTTTCCGAATGAGGTATGACTGAGAGATCCACTTCTGAGTGAAGGATAAGATGTTTCCGAGTAAGGCATGACCGAGAGAATCACTCCTGAGTGGGTCAGAATGTTTCCGAGTGAGGTATGCCCGAGAGAACTCTTTCTGAGTGAAGGTTAGAATGTTCCCAAGAGGCATGACCGAGAGAACCCTTTCCGAGTGAAGAGAGGTTAGAATGATTCCGAGTGAAGTATGACCGAGAGAACCCCCTTCCAAGTGAAGGAAGGTTAAGATGTTCCCGGGTAAGATATGACTGAGAGGACCACTTCCGAGTGAAAGACTGAATTTCCTTGCTTGTCCCATAGTTCGCTCAGATTTAAAATGTAGAATTCGCTCAAGCGAGTCGAAACTCGCCTAAGCGACCTTCACTGGTTTTGCTTTAGCGAATCAGGGTCTCGCTCAAGCGAGTGACCCCTGACTTTGTTTTCTTCTTCCGCTTATTCTGAATAATTCCATTTTATTATTTGATTTATTTCCTATTGTTTATTATTTTGAGTGTGCTAAAGAAAAATAAATGTTTTTTTACATTAGGATCTAATTAACTATCAGTAAACGCGAAAAATGTATTGTGAAAAATTAATTAAACGGATGTAAATAAATGTAAAATTGACCTAGGACGTCACAGGTGGTATCAGAGCGGTTCTTTCTAGAGCCAGGTACATGGGTGAACCCAATAATTTGTGTGAGTCCTATACTGGACTGTTTTTGCATTCTATTGCATTGTGCTTGTGGTTGTTTGTGTAGCTTGGCATCATTCCCTTGGCACTCCGGCGGTGTTGTATTTTATGTGTATGAGGTAAATATCTGACTCCCTGGTAGATCATTAGTTATTAATGGTGATGTGTTTATTTATTGTAGAATTATATTATGGCTTATTTATTGTAGAATTATATTATGGCTGAGGGAACTAGTTCTGGTGGAGGAGATGACTTCTTCTCGAAATTTTCTCAATTGATGAGAAGGACTGAATCTGGTCCTACTCTTGACAAATTTCTGAAAAGGAATCCCCCTGTTTATAAAGGAGGGCATGACTATGATGGAGCGCATGTTTGGATACGGGAAATGGAACAAGCTTTTGAGTATTTTGAGTGCTCGGAGGAGCAGAAAGTGTAGTTTGCAACTTATCAGCTGAAGAACGAGGCTAGGATATGGTGGTCTAGGACCAAGGTGCAAATGAATGCAGCAAGTGAACCGCTGGTGTGGGCAAATTTTCGTAGGAGGTTTCTCATCAAATACTTTCCTGATAATTACAAAATCCGAAAAGAAATGGAGTTTCTAAGGCTAGAACAAGGCAGAATGTCAGAGGCCGAGTATACTACCAAGTTTGATGAATTGTGTGACTTTTATCACCCTTTCTCCTTGGAAGGAACCGAGGGTAGTAAGTGTGCTAAGTATGAAGTCGGGTTACGAATTGAACTCCATAGTGTGATTGTGCCTATGGAGATTCGAGATTATCCGACTTTGGTGAATAAGGCTAGGCTGACCGAGGAAGTACAACTACAGAGAACGTTTCAACCAAAAGATAAGAGACCGTTGAAGGCAAGAGGATTCAGCTTTAAGAAAATGGGTCAGTTCTTTCGTGGTGGTAAGTCGTTCGCTATGTCTTCTTCCTTTTCTGGTCGGGGTTCTACTGGCCGTTCGAGTAGTCAGTCGGGTAACCGTGCACGCTATAATTGTGGCCAGGAGGGCCATATTATGAAACACTGTCCGGCTAGTCAAATAGTGTGTTTCCAACATGGACAACCGGGGCACCTTAGGCCTGATTGCCCACAGAGGCAGCAACCGAGTGGACGTGATAACCGAGCCAATACTTCTGGGACTCGTGGTGCTAATTTTCTGAGAGGAGGTAGAAGCAGTGGTGGTCGTGGAGGCCAACACTCGGGGAGGTCTGATGCTCAATCCAGTGGCGCTCAAAATGTTATGGCCGGGCGAATATTTGCCTTTGATGCTTCTGAAGTTGCAAGGACCGACAACTTGGTGCAGGGTAAGTGCCTTATTCATGGCTATCTCATAAATATAATTTATGATTCGGGTGCGACCCATTCTTTTATCTCTGAGAGTTATGTATGATGGCTTGGTTTGTCGATTGAGTTAATGGAGAATGCTCTTAGTGTCTCCACTCCTACTGGCTCCACTTTCCGAGCAACCACTATGTGTGGGGAATTGCAAATGCAAGTTAAAGATCGTACCTTTCTGGTGAATCTGATTTGTATGCCATTGAAGAACCTAGATATTATTTTAGGTCTCGATTGGTTGGCTGCTAACCATGTTATGGTGGACTGCTATCGGAAGACCATTATTTTCTCCCAAGAACTTGACACAAAGAACGTGGTGAGTGATGTCTCCGCAACTTATGTTCTTCTATTTACTTCGGAAGGATGATATAATCTTATGCCGAGTGATATTCCGGTAGTGTGCGATTTCCCTGATGTATTTCCGGAAGAAATTCCGGAGTTGCCTCCCAATCGGGAGATTGATTTTACCATCGATTTGATTCTCGGGGCCGAACCTGTGTCCCGTGCGCCTTATAAAATGTCTTCGATAGAATTGACCGAAGTGAAGAAACAAGTGAACGAGATGTTAGAGAAGGGGTTTATCCGACCGAGTGCTTCACCGTGGGGTGCTCCGGTACTATTGGTGAAAAAGAAGGACGGTAGTATGTGGATGTGTATCGACTACCAACAGTTGAATAAGTTGACGGTTAAGAATAAATATCCTTTGCCACGGATCGATGATTTGTTGGATCAGTTGCGAGGCGCTGTAGTATTTTCTAAGATCGACTTGAGGTCGGGATATCACCAAATAAGAGTGAAGTCGGAAGATATTCCAAAGACGACGTTCCGGACTCGGTGGACACTTTGAGTATGTTGTAATGCCCTTTGGAGTGACAAATGCTCCTGTTATCTTTATGGATTACATGAACCGGATCTTTCAACCATATTTGGATCAACTTATGGTAGTGTTCATCGATGATATATTGGTGTATTCGAAGTCGGTTGAGGAGCATGCACAACATCTTCAAGTTGTTCTGTAGATATTATGTGAGAAAAGGTTGTACGTTAAGTTATCTAAATGTGATTTCTGGGAAGGAAGTGTACAATTCTTGGGGCATGTGATTTCCCGGGATGGCGTATCGGTTGATCCATCCAACATCGAAGCAGTTATGGCTTGGGAAAGGCCTAGGTCGGTGACTGAAATTAGGAGTTTCCTCGGATTGGCTGGGTATTATCGTCGCTTTATTGAAGGATTTTCTCGTATTGCAATTCCTTTGACTCGGTTGACGAGAAAGGAGAATCCATTTGTATAGTCGGATAAGTGTGAATTGAGTTTCCAAACTCTTAAGCGGTGTTTGACTACTGCACCTGTACTTGCACTACCCGATGTGACGAAAGAATTTGTGGTGTATTGTGATGCATCTAAGTTTGGTTTGGGATGTGTGCTGATACAGGATGACCGAGTGATCGCCTATACCTCAAGGCAATTAAGACCGCATGAACAGAATTACCTGACTCATGACCTTGAGCTTGCGGCAGTGGTGTTTGCGTTAAAGATCTGGCGCCATTATTTATATGGGTCTCGCTTCGTGGTATTTAGTGACCACAGGAGCTTGAAATACTTATTTGATCAGAAGGAACTAAACATGAGACAGAGGAGATGGGTGGAGTACCTAAAAGATTATGATTTTGATTTGAGGTACCATCCTGGTAAAGCAAATGTTGTTATCGATGCTCTGAGTAGAAAAGTATTACATACAGCCTTCTTGATGGGCAAAGAGCAAGAATTGTTGGAAAGCTTTCGTGATATGAACATTGGGGTTGTTATGAATGCTCCAAATCAAATGATAGTCGGGATACTGAAAATCTCCAATGAATTTCTGGAATCTTTAGCTGTGGCCCAAAAGGACGATGAAGAGTTGTAACACCCCTGGTTTTCTGTACTTGAATCCCAATGTGATCAATATAATTAATAAAATTATGAATAAATTTTTCATGTTTGAAAACATTTCCAATACACCATCATGATCACATGGAGACCCAAGTCACAGAAAACCAAAGAGTGAGATTATATAACTTAAAACTGGATCGATAAGTAAATTGCCCATAAAGGTATACAAAATAATAGAGTATACAGCGGAAGAATATGTATACCGGGCACACGCCTAGTCCCATATATGAAGATATGAGAAAAGGCTAGGCAAGCATGCAGTGGCATATTACAAGCCTAATAGACAACCATCATCATCTTACATAATTACATGAGCATGCAATGCCTAAGATATAACTAACTTTATGTACATTCGGGAATATACCCCCGACTATCTCAATCATCAGCTTACATCGATCAATTCCAATTTTTCTAATACACACTTAATCATCTAGTACATACTATATTTGCGGCCCCAATTCACAGTTCCAAAAGGGGATATCCTATACATATTCAAATTCATTAAAACATCTATATCTTCATAATCAAATTATACATTTCATAATTTTAATACATAATAATTCATAAATGCTGCCGGCCAAGGCATTTCCTCTACCACTATTTACCTTCACCAAAGCTTGATCTTTAAATCCAAACTCATCCCAAGGCAACCTGCATCACAATTCTAAAAAGGAGACCACATGGGAGAGTGAGTTATACATTCAAAATGACGAATAACAAATATGGTGATCAAGTGTATATGCATACAAACATCATGTGTGCTTTGCTATCAAAATATGAAATTATCATTCATTCATTAACTCATTATTACAATAAGCATACAGCCTCATGAATCGTAATTTATATTATAAATAGACACAACATATGCACACTCGCGAACACTATCACGTTGCCACTTATCAATAAGGGCATTCTCAATCATTAACATCATCTATTCATTTTATCTTTTATTCAGTACCTCCTCGCAAGGGGTTTCTCAATACTCGTGGTCATCCTATTTCAAATATACAATAAATTTAATTCCATATCAATGGGTGATCGCAACCACCATAATCGAACATTCATAACCATAATGGGTGATCGCAACCACCATAATCAATCTTTTATAATCATAATAGGTGATCACAACCACCATAATCAAAAATTCATAATCATTGGTTTCCCGCCTCGCAAGGGGTACTCCCTAAAGCAGCCTCGCAAGGAGCTTTCTCGTGATCGCAACCACGTTCAACAATTCACATAGGTTTCCCGCCTCGCAAGGGGTACTCCCGCCTCATGATCGCAACCATGGGCATCATAGGTGCTCACAAGCCCTTTATCATATCAAATACCAAGTGATCGCAACCACTGGTTCATCATCATATAATGGTCCCCGTAGGGCCTTTCACATTTCACAATCCAGGTGATCGCAACCACCGGCACAATATCATATCATCATCACTCAGGGCTATGCCCTTCGTGGCACCCCGCAAGGTGATATATTTCAACATTATTCAATAACAATAGGACAACATCCTCTTCACTCAGGGATATACCCTTTGTGGTACCCCGCAAGGTGATATATTCAATATCATTCACAACAATAGGACAACGTCCTCTTCACTAAGGGATACGCCCTCCGTGGCACCCCGCAAGGTGATATATTCAACAATAAATCGACAACAATAGGACAACGTCCTCTTCACTCAGGGATTTACCCTTCGTGGCACCCCGCAAGGTGATTCATTCAATAATAATGCATATCAATGCCATGCTATGCCATGAATGCAACAATGCAATAATGCATGTGCCCAACAACCTCGCAAGGATATCTCACCCTCTCAATTAGGGATAAATCGTATATTTAATCTTATTATCATTGGCACATAAGAAATAATAAGGCCCCTCAAGGCACAATATTCATAACCACATCAAACCACGCATGGTAATTAAAATCATATCAAGCATCATGGCATTTATCCGCGCATGGAAAACAACAAGGTATTTCAAAAGTATATGTTTAGCAATCATCATTACCACCATTTCAAATCCATTGATTTATACGCTCGTGGCCATTCAATTTTCCCCTCATTGGTTTTATTATCACACAAGGTGTGTCATATAACCACATCATTTACTTTTTATTATGATTCATAATACATCAATAGTGGTGAGGCACACATGTATTCATAACATAGTATAGGCATACACGTACCTCTCCAAGGCCTTAAGCCATTCCTCAATCACCACTAAGACACACCACACATGGACCCCTAATGAAATCGCTTGTTGTTACATAATAAAAGAGGTTTTAGGCAACAATAAGCCCATGATAAATTTTAGCACTATGGCATGAGGAAATCTCATTTTTAGTCTTAAAAATAGTGGGACATGTCATAAATATCACCTATTAGTCCCAATTTGGCCACCATAAAAAGTTGGGTTCAAAACCCCCTTAAACTTGAATTTTTCAACGTAATAGGTTCGGTATTTTTCGCCTAATGAGAGTTAGAAAACTCCAATTAATGTGAGACCAATTCTCACACCTCCGTAACACAATTATCTATAACTTTCATGAAGAAATAGGAGGCCAAAAATGTCATTAAGATGCCCAAACAGGCCAAAAACAGCAAAGAAAACAGACCAGTTGAAAAAACAGCACAACAGTGGCCATAACAGGGCTCTGAATCGATTCAGGTTCGTATGAATCGATTCAAGCGTCCCAAAATCTCAATTTTTGACAAACAGAGGGCCTTGAATCGATTCAAACTCGTATGAATCGATTCAAACGCCCCTGGAGCCCAAAATAGTGAAAACAGCACCTCTTGAATCGATTCAAAGAGTCTTGAATCGATTCAAGACAACTCTGCTGCTGTTTTTATGCAGAACAACACCAAAATTCCAAGTTCTTATCCTCCCAACTTTCTCGTATGAACTCCAAATGCTACAAAATTTTAACCCCAATAAATATACATCATTTGTGACGCGTGGCCACCGGTCTCACTCAAAAATTCTCAAAATTGAGAGACTTATGCGCATAATTGTGTTTTACCCATTTAGAGACACTTTTATGCAACTCAAGAGCCTATTCTCAATGGAATTGGCCTATTCCAATTCCTACAAGTCATAAACTACATATATAGACTATTGGAACTACCGCATGCCATCAAAACCACATACAACTCTATTTGGCTCTATGAGCTCCTCAATTATGCATAAACCTCAAACTTATCACTAATACCATCACAATGGCTATCACATTCAATGCCAATCATCCAAATAAATTCTCAATTCACAAAACATATACCTCATCCCCTCAAGGATGGTTCATTAACATGTACATATTTCAACCCCTCATGGGTTATTCATCATCATATATACACATACATTATCATCAATAGCCAACAATTTGCCATTCATATCATTTCACTATAAACATGGCAAGGCAAGCATGAGTATCAAGCCATACAATAATCATCAATTATACTACTCATGCAATTTGAATGTAAACTCCTCTCCTACCTCGAGGGAAGAGCCAAAACCTATATGCACGTTCTGAAAGCTCCGAGACATAATCCGGAATGCAAAACTACATACCATATTCATGTGCATTCACATAGTCAATAATCATTTCAAGGCATTTCTCATAAATTCTAAATAATGACCTATGTATTGTATGGCTTATGAACAAGTTCTAAACTTGTCAAAACACCGATTTATGTAATTGTGTTAGGCTTCGGGAATTCCTTTCCCAAAGCCAAGATCCTCTAGATCTAAAAAGGCCAACTAAACCCAACAACATCATCATCTCATTCATCCCCTATCTAAAATGCATTTCTACATTACATCAATCACCCAAATGCCATTATCATCACCTTGAGCTCAACATGAGTTATCTTAGCTCAAAACAATCTTCATTATCCATATGTTCTAAATGGTACATGTTATGGTCTAAGACTTTATCAAACTACACTTCCAAGTTATTGATCCATCACCACACCATAATCTTAATATCAACATTCATTCTTACACAATTCCTAACAACACTCACCCATGAGCTTCTTTCTATAAGATTTGGCATTACTATAATTATCCATCATTATAAACAACAACTTATACATTAATCATCACCTATTCACATTTAATTCAACCCAACAAATCACCATCTATACATTTTTCCCAACTTTTAAGGCAAGGGTTCTCATCAAAACCCAACAACTATTACTAATACTCGTTAATCACCATCAATGGCCATCATTCATCATTAATATTATTCTCTATTACCATTAAACATACCTCTCACTCATATTTTACACTTCCCCATTTCATCAAAGTTAGGGTTCCCTCAAAACCCCATCATCACCACAATTAATCAATTCCAATCTTCCCAAAACCCACAATCATCAATTCTAACTACCTTTATGCCTTCTTTCAAACATCTCAAGACTAGAAATAATATATTTCATTCATTGTCAACACCAATAGCAATCCTCAATGACTATCCCACCTAGGGTTTGGTTTCAATATATCATTATCCATCAAAATAACATACAATCTCCCATTATTATACTTAAATAAGCTCAAAACCATAAGCAAAAGCCATAGGTGTTCAAAAAATCATACCTCTCCTCCAAGCTCAAGGCCAAACTCGAAAATAAGGGAAAAGAGGAAGGGGAGAGCCAAGCTTTACTCCTATGACCCATTCATGCTTCATGAGTTCATGGCATCCAATTAATTTTTGAGTGAGTGAGGTAAAAGAAGAAGGTGGTCACGGTTTGGTGGAGGAGAAGAGAAAGGAGAAGAAAAATGGAGAAGAGTGGAGGGAGAAGAAGCCAACGGGAAAATATAAAAGAGAAAGGAGAGTTTTGTTTTAAAATCTTGACCCCTCATTATAACTTCTCCGATTTATAATAAACAGGATCTCGGTTCGGGCTTAATACTAACTCCAAAAATTATTCTGAATATAGATTCGGATTCCCAATAATATTCTTAGCAGCCCTGACCAACGGCATCTCAATCGGAGATACTTGGTCCGACACTCATATTCTAACCGGGTATAATTTTAACTCCTTAAATCTCAATAATTTATAAATATCCTTAATAAATCTCAATTTCATCATTCCAATATTTTTGGGACACAAATCAACTCACATTCAATCATTTATTATTTATTCTCGTCAATTATTCCTTTTATAAAATTCGGGATGTTACAATTCACCCCACCTAAAAAGAATTTCGTCCTCGAAATTCAGCATCGATATAAACACCATAAGGCCATATTTCAGGCCGCAGCTCAACAAGGTTCAACAACATCATAGAATAACATTGGACTTACCAAAGTCCATCAAGCCACAATCATCATCACGTCATCATTCTTAATATAAAATTTTCACATCAAGTATGTCATATATTATCAATTACAACTCACCCAATAGAGCTCACATGTTCATACTCGGTATGACCAGATAGGGTCAGTACATTCACCACAAGCAGCTACAATCCCTACACCTGCCCGGCCTATGTGTTGTTGCATCCGACATACAGGAAGGCGTCCCAATCCTGTAGTGGTTACCACAAACACATAAAGTCGGCGCATAAGTGCATGCTGCCACAATGCCCATGGCATGTAAGACCATATTAGGACTAGTACTTCGTATTCCCATTGCTCATATTGGTCACACCTATTCAAACATTATTAGACCATATAAGACTTGGTGACAATCCTCACCATTCCACAACTAACATGTTCATATCTCATCGTCACTATATAGCTAATTTGGCATCCATCATGCCATATCAACCATCAAATCTTAATTAACTTCACCATTAATCGGTGTACCAACCATAAATTCTCACTCATCACAAAATAAATACCCCAAATTCAATATTACTATTCATCAATCATCAGGGGTTTCATTCGTCATTTGTATTCCATCATGTATCATCTCTAGCTTCAACAATGTATTTCACAACTAATTTCGTTATGGCTCAACCATTCACAAGGTTCGATCAATCAATAGACTTAGGAAGTCTAAGGGTCACCTGGTACCCATTGTGGAGTTCTCACACACCACACAACATCATTAGATATGGTTCACAAAACAACATAGAGCCTAGACCGCCATAGGGTCTATTAAGTCAATTCTCCACAGCGATTGATCATACAAGATCATACCAAGTCAATCTAGGTCATCACACCTAGTGAATCATAATTAAATAAATTATTCACTCGGTTCTCACACATCAAAAACCGAGACACAATCCCAATCTTACATGTATTCAATTTCACATTTAATCATTTATCACATATTCAAATTCGCAATCTAGGGAATTACAACGAATCACTTATATCATATAACACATAGGGTTCTTGTGCCAAAGGATATAAAATCCATCCCACACAATGGCACCACCAAACATTTAAATTTGAAGATACCCACACTAGGGAATTTCTTCAATATCATTCATTCAACCAAATCAACCTTGTGAGTTACATTTCATTTAACAATCATTCCTTGGCTAAACACCATAAGCATAATACATAAGAGACCTAACCACAATTCATATTCAAAGTGCATATGCACATCAAGGTCTCAACATATATGATCTATTACCATATCAATTTCTTTCTCAATATTCTCTATCCATGATCAACACATGGCATAGAAATCATCATCAATCCAAGTCGTATCTCATATTTCATATTCATCAACTCATCTTTCATGTCTTATATTCATCAATTCCAATATTTCATTTCCATGATTAACATTCAATCATGGATTCATCATCAAATCAATTTGCATTTTATATATCAACATCAATGCACAATAAAAATACATTCGTCATTTAAAGGTAATAGGGTAAGGAACTTGGCCGGTCTTACACAATACATACATCCATCATATGTCAAGGAATTTCATTCATTCATATTTGATCCCATAATTCATTCATAATTATCAATGATCAACTAGGCTCCACAAGTTCACCATATAACTCTAATGATAAAGGGTATACTTCCCATAGTCAATAACCACATCTTATGAATCATAATTTCATAAAAGTCCTCTTTGGGCATCAATCCCATCTCAACTCTAATGGTTCACAATCATTCTCAATATGTAATTATGCCCTCATAACTCGATTCACAATCCTTAGACAATTAATCATTCACATTTCTATATAGGGCAATCAATACATCAACATGTCATCATTCTCTAGATAATCATCATCCTTTAATCTATACAAAGCAACCATATGTCAATAATGAGCATCCCGCTCCAAAAATCACAATAAGTATCTCACCATTGAGCAATCATGCTCCAATCATCCATAATAGCAAATCCTCACAGAGCAGCCATGCTCTGGTAATAACCAATAACTCCAATTCATAGCAAAATATGCTCTGATACCACCTTGTAACACCCCTGGTTTTCTGTACTCGAATCCCAATGTGATCAATATAATTAATAAAATTATGAATAAATTTTTCATGTTTGAAAACATTTCCAATACACCATCATGACCACATGGAGACCCAAGTCACAGAAAACCAAAGAGTGAGATTATATAACTTAAAACTGGATCGATAAGTAAATTGCCCATAAAGGTATACAAAATAATAGAGTATACAGCGGAAGAATATGTATACCGGGCACACGCCTAGTCCCATATATGAAGATATGAGAAAAGGCTAGGCAAGCATGCAGTGGCATATTACAAGCCTAATAGACAACCATCATCATCTTACATAATTACATGAGCATGCAATGCCTAAGATATAACTAACTTTATGTACATTCGGGAATATACCCCCGACTATCTCAATCATCAGCTTACATCGATCAATTCCAATTTTTCTAATACACACTTAATCATCTAGTACATACTATATTTGCGGCCCCAATTCACAGTTCCAAAAGGGGATATCCTATACATATTCAAATTCATTAAAACATCTATATCTTCATAATCAAATTATACATTTCATAATTTTAATACATAATAATTCATAAATGCTGCCGGCCAAGGCATTTCCTCTACCACTATTTACCTTCACCAAAGCTTGATCTTTAAATCCAAACTCATCCCAAGGCAACCTGCATCACAATTCTAAAAAGGAGACCACATGGGAGAGTGAGTTATACATTCAAAATGACGAATAACAAATATGGTGATCAAGTGTATATGCATACAAACATCATGTGTGCTTTGCTATCAAAATATGAAATTATCATTCATTCATTAACTCATTATTACAATAAGCATACAGCCTCATGAATCGTAATTTATATTATAAATAGACACAACATATGCACACTCGCGAACACTATCACGTTGCCACTTATCAATAAGGGCATTCTCAATCATTAACATCATCTATTCATTTTATCTTTTATTCAGTACCTCCTCGCAAGGGGTTTCTCAATACTCGTGGTCATCCTATTTCAAATATACAATAAATTTAATTCCATATCAATGGGTGATCGCAACCACCATAATCGAACATTCATAACCATAATGGGTGATCGCAACCACCATAATCAATCTTTTATAATCATAATAGGTGATCGCAACCACCATAATCAAAAATTCATAATCATTGGTTTCCCGCCTCGCAAGGGGTACTCCCTAAAGCAGCCTCGCAAGGAGCTTTCTCGTGATCGCAACCACGTTCAACAATTCACATAGGTTTCCCGCCTCGCAAGGGGTACTCCCGCCTCATGATCGCAACCATGGGCATCATAGGTGCTCACAAGCCCTTTATCATATCAAATACCAAGTGATCGCAACCACTGGTTCATCATCATATAATGGTCCCCGTAGGGCCTTTCACATTTCACAATCCAGGTGATCGCAACCACCGGCACAATATCATATCATCATCACTCAGGGCTATGCCCTTCGTGGCACCCCGCAAGGTGATATATTTCAACATTATTCAATAACAATAGGACAACATCCTCTTCACTCAGGGATATACCCTTTGTGGTACCCCGCAAGGTGATATATTCAATATCATTCACAACAATAGGACAACGTCCTCTTCACTAAGGGATACGCCCTCCGTGGCACCCCGCAAGGTGATATATTCAACAATAAATCGACAACAATAGGACAACGTCCTCTTCACTCAGGGATTTACCCTTCGTGGCACCCCGCAAGGTGATTCATTCAATAATAATGCATATCAATGCCATGCTATGCCATGAATGCAACAATGCAATAATGCATGTGCCCAACAACCTCGCAAGGATATCTCACCCTCTCAATTAGGGATAAATCGTATATTTAATCTTATTATCATTGGCACATAAGAAATAATAAGGCCCCTCAAGGCACAATATTCATAACCACATCAAACCACGCATGGTAATTAAAATCATATCAAGCATCATGGCATTTATCCGCGCATGGAAAACAACAAGGTATTTCAAAAGTATATGTTTAGCAATCATCATTACCACCATTTCAAATCCATTGATTTATACGCTCGTGGCCATTCAATTTTCCCCTCATTGGTTTTATTATCACACAAGGTGTGTCATATAACCACATCATTTACTTTTTATTATGATTCATAATACATCAATAGTGGTGAGGCACACATGTATTCATAACATAGTATAGGCATACACGTACCTCTCCAAGGCCTTAAGCCATTCCTCAATCACCACTAAGACACACCACACATGGACCCCTAATGAAATCGCTTGTTGTTACATAATAAAAGAGGTTTTAGGCAACAATAAGCCCATGATAAATTTTAGCACTATGGCATGAGGAAATCTCATTTTTAGTCTTAAAAATAGTGGGACATGTCATAAATATCACCTATTAGTCCCAATTTGGCCACCATAAAAAGTTGGGTTCAAAACCCCCTTAAACTTGAATTTTTCAACGTAATAGGTTCGGTATTTTTCGCCTAATGAGAGTTAGAAAACTCCAATTAATGTGAGACCAATTCTCACACCTCCGTAACACAATTATCTATAACTTTCATGAAGAAATCGGAGGCCAAAAATGTCATTAAGATGCCCAAACAGGCCAAAAACAGCAAAGAAAACAGACCAGTTGAAAAAACAGCACAACAGTGGCCATAACAGGGCTCTGAATCGATTCAGGTTCGTATGAATCGATTCAAGCGTCCCAAAATCTCAATTTTTGACAAACAGAGGGCCTTGAATCGATTCAAACTCGTATGAATCGATTCAAACGCCCCTGGAGCCCAAAATAGTGAAAACAGCACCTCTTGAATCGATTCAAAGAGTCTTGAATCGATTCAAGACAACTCTGCTGCTGTTTTTATGCAGAACAACACCAAAATTCCAAGTTCTTATCCTCCCAACTTTCTCGTATGAACTCCAAATGCTACAAAATTTTAACCCCAATAAATATACATCATTTGTGACGCGTGGCCACCGGTCTCACTCAAAAATTCTCAAAATTGAGAGACTTATGCGCATAATTGTGTTTTACCCATTTAGAGACACTTTTATGCAACTCAAGAGCCTATTCTCAATGGAATTGGCCTATTCCAATTCCTACAAGTCATAAACTACATATATAGGCTATTGGAACTACCGCATGCCATCAAAACCACATACAACTCTATTTGGCTCTATGAGCTCCTCAATTATGCATAAACCTCAAACTTATCACTAATACCATCACAATGGCTATCACATTCAATGCCAATCATCCAAATAAATTCTCAATTCACAAAACATATACCTCATCCCCTCAAGGATGGTTCATTAACATGTACATATTTCAACCCCTCATGGGTTATTCATCATCATATATACACATACATTATCATCAATAGCCAACAATTTGCCATTCATATCATTTCACTATAAACATGGCAAGGCAAGCATGAGTATCAAGCCATACAATAATCATCAATTATACTACTCATGCAATTTGAATGTAAACTCCTCTCCTACCTCGAGGGAAGAGCCAAAACCTATATGCACGTTCTGAAAGCTCCGAGACATAATCCGGAATGCAAAACTACATACCATATTCATGTGCATTCACATAGTCAATAATCATTTCAAGGCATTTCTCATAAATTCTAAATAATGACCTATGTATTGTATGGCTTATGAACAAGTTCTAAACTTGTCAAAACACCGATTTATGTAATTGTGTTAGGCTTCGGGAATTCCTTTCCCAAAGCCAAGATCCTCTAGATCTAAAAAGGCCAACTAAACCCAACAACATCATCATCTCATTCATCCCCTATCTAAAATGCATTTCTACATTACATCAATCACCCAAATGCCATTATCATCACCTTGAGCTCAACATGAGTTATCTTAGCTCAAAACAATCTTCATTATCCATATGTTCTAAATGGTACATGTTATGGTCTAAGACTTTATCAAACTACACTTCCAAGTTATTGATCCATCACCACACCATAATCTTAATATCAACATTCATTCTTACACAATTCCTAACAACACTCACCCATGAGCTTCTTTCTATAAGATTTGGCATTACTATAATTATCCATCATTATAAACAACAACTTATACATTAATCATCACCTATTCACATTCAATTCAACCCAACAAATCACCATCTATACATTTTTCCCAACTTTTAAGGCAAGGGTTCTCATCAAAACCCAACAACTATTACTAATACTCGTTAATCACCATCAATGGCCATCATTCATCATTAATATTATTCTCTATTACCATTAAACATACCTCTCACTCATATTTTACACTTCCCCATTTCATCAAAGTTAGGGTTCCCTCAAAACCCCATCATCACCACAATTAATCAATTCCAATCTTCCCAAAACCCACAATCATCAATTCTAACTACCTTTATGCCTTCTTTCAAACATCTCAAGACTAGAAATAATATATTTCATTCATTGTCAACACCAATAGCAATCCTCAATGACTATCCCACCTAGGGTTTGGTTTCAATATATCATTATCCATCAAAATAACATACAATCTCCCATTATTATACTTAAATAAGCTCAAAACCATAAGCAAAAGCCATAGGTGTTCAAAAAATCATACCTCTCCTCCAAGCTCAAGGCCAAACTCGAAAATAAGGGAAAAGAGGAAGGGGAGAGCCAAGCTTTACTCCTATGACCCATTCATGCTTCATGAGTTCATGGCATCCAATTAATTTTTGAGTGAGTGAGGTAAAAGAAGAAGGTGGTCACGGTTTGGTGGAGGAGAAGAGAAAGGAGAAGAAAAATGGAGAAGAGTGGAGGGAGAAGAAGCCAACGGGAAAATATAAAAGAGAAAGGAGAGTTTTGTTTTAAAATCTTGACCCCTCATTATAACTTCTCCGATTTATAATAAACAGGATCTCGGTTCGGGCTTAATACTAACTCCAAAAATTATTCTGAATATAGATTCGGATTCCCAATAATATTCTTAGCAGCCCTGACCAACGGCATCTCAATCGGAGATACTTGGTCCGACACTCATATTCTAACCGGGTATAATTTTAACTCCTTAAATCTCAATAATTTATAAATATCCTTAATAAATCTCAATTTCATCATTCCAATATTTTTGGGACACAAATCAACTCACATTCAATCATTTATTATTTATTCTCGTCAATTATTCCTTTTATAAAATTCGGGATGTTACAAGAGTTGCTGGAACTGCTTGACACTCAAGCAAGAGGTAAAGATGTGGAATTAACCAAAGGTAACGATGGAATTTGGAGATTCTGACACCAAGTGGTGGTGCCTGCAAAAGGTGATTTCAGGCAAGCTGTGTTAGCTGAAGCACATAGGAGTTCTTTGAGCATTCATCCCGGTGTTACAAAAATGTACCACGATTTGAAGAAACAATTTTGGTGGCCGGGAATGAAGAAAGCAATAACCGAATATGTGAAGTCGTGTGTGATGATAAGTGCTTTATAACACAATAAAATAGATCTAGTTTGCTTAGGATTTTAATCATTATGCACTGTATTTCCGTTATTTATTGTGATTTTTGCTTTCTTTCCACTCTATTCTACTTGGGTATGTTATTTTGCAGAAATTAAGGTAATAAAGGGTCAATAACATGAGAAAAACGACCATAAAATGATAAAGAAACAAGAAGAACAAGCCTAAAGAAGAAAGAACTCTCTTTTTATGCTAAATTCTGACTCAGAATGCTGAATTCCGACTCAGAATGTTGAAATCCGACTCAAAATGACCAAATCCGAGTAGAATGACTCAGAAAGGACCAAATCCGAGTGGAATGACTCAGAATGGAGCTTTTCCGAGTGGAATATTCACTGTTGGAGCAGAATCCGAGTGGAAAGTTCCTTGTCAAAGCCATTCCGAGTGATAAATGGCTGACTCTGTTGGAGGTTCAATGCTGAAAAGGAATAAGTCTCGGTTGGAGGTGATTCCGAGTGGAAGCTTCCCTGAATGCAACCATTCCGAGTGAAAAAAGGGGACTAACCTTCAATAAAAACTGCCCAAAGCTAATTTCGAGTGAAGGGATGCTGACTGAAGCAGGTCTGACCAGGGAACAAGTGCTTTTCTGGGCAAAAAGTTATTCCGAGTGAATGGATTCCGAGCAGAAGAAGCCACAGAATGAATAAACTGTTGAATAAGGAGGTCTCCGAGTGGTTTCATTCGGAGAAGATGGCATTCCAAAGAGGAACAAGGCATTTCCGAGTAGTGTATTATAAAGCAAGGAAAAATCCGATCAGAAATGAATCACACTCGGGCAAACTCTCACAGTTTCACCCTAAGCCTGAGTAAGATGTCTCGAAGGAAGATTATCGACTGAGTTGGGGCAGAAACCTATATTTTCGAGCAAAGTAAGGCTCGGACATGAGAAGAAATTCAATCACCCAGATTCCAGAGTCTTTCAAGTTTAAATTTCTGAGTGAAAGGTATATCCGATTCCCGAGTGAAGACAACCGACTGGGTTGATTTACGACTGAAGTGAAAAGCAAAAAGGCACTTCCGAGTGTATCATTTCAAGGAATAAAGGTCGACTGAATTATTTCAAAGCAAATCCGAGTGATTCAAATTCAGAGACAGCCGAGTGAAACAGTTTGGGTGCCGATTGAATAAATTCCGATCCTGAGTGAGTCTTCAATCAGTCCCGAATGAATCATCTTCAGTCGGATCTGAGTCCCTCTTCAGTCAGTTCCGAGCCATTTTTAATACCGAGTGAAGCAATTCTGATTAAACAAAGGTCTTTCGCTCAAGCGACTCTGGTTACGCTCAAGCGAGCGGCATAGTATTAGCTACTGGAATGTGCTCGCCCAAGAGAGATTAAACACGCTCAAGCGTGAATGGGAGCCGCTCGGATTATTTCCCATCTCCTTTGAACACCGACTCCATCCATGCACACCGGATCAACCTTCCATCCATTCACTCCAACACCGGATCAAACCCTCCATCAACACCGACTCCTTCCAATTCTTCACAGCCAACACCGGATCACCACAACATCGGATCAACCCCAACTCCAATTCAATACCGACTCCATCTAACTCTTCACAGCCACACCGGATCAATCAGCAACACACTCCTCTCCACAACGTCCCCTCTCCTTTGAACATCAATGCACATCAGATCAACTCCAACTCTCCAGCAACCCAAACACCATCCCTTCAAACCAATACCGACCGGATTTCTCCTAAACACCGTCCAATTCCCTCTCTTCTATTTGCTGTCCCTTTCCTCTCTCTCCTTCACCGTTCTCTCCACATCGTCCAGTACCAACTCCGCCCAGTAACCAACACCTTCCAGCAAGCTTTCACTCGGTTTTGTGGAAAAACAACACTTTTTCACTCAGAATTTCTCCACCTGCACCAATCATCACTAAATCCAAGCACTAAATTATTGGAAATATTAAAATATGCAAATTGGAAACAAGTTGGCACAGCTGGAACTCACATGCACCAAAAATTTCTTCCACTTGCAATTTTAACGCGTTTTCTTAGTTGGATTCATTTATTCATTCGCCTATAAAAGGGAGAGCAACACGGAAGCAGCTATCCATCACTTGAATTCAATTCCTTTTCTTTCTTTTCTCTCTGTTGTTGTCTTCCGTCCTTCTCTTCTCTTCTCTTTCTTTCTTTTTCAATTTTTTCCTTCGTTCCTTTTTCTTTCTTTTTCATTTTCTTTCTCTTTTTATTTTCTTTTTCTTTATTTTATTTTAAGAGTTGTGAATTGTAAAAGTGAGTATTTAAATTTGTAACTGGTAGAGGAATATTGCAACAAGGAAATACAGAGGTAAATTATTCTGAGCTTTTGGAGAAACCCGTAAGTCTTTATTTTTACCATGTCTTGTATGTTTTATTTTTTCATTATTTATATAAATTTAAATTATTTCATGAGTAACTAAATTAATTATCTTGGGATGAAAGGGGTGTGATAATATTTTATATTAATGTTATTTTGACTTTAAATTAAATAAATTTCTATTTTTCATTTAGTTCAATTGTGCTTAATGCTTTTAGTGATTCCTAATAAGAACCTAAATGATAAAACTGTATACTTGCGGGTATATTAGTAAGTTTAGGTAATAAATAGAATCGAGAGATTTATTTTTACCGGAAAGCTTTGAACTAAACCTAAGATTTTTGAAATGCTTTTTGTGACCTCGGTAAAACCGTGAAAGTAATCAAAATTCTTTTGAGGAAATAAAAGGGATTTTCATAAAACGATAATGGGCCTTTCTGAGGATTAAGCAGCGCTTTCCATAGGTTAGGTACATTAATAGGATTCTGAGAGGAACATATTAATTAGCTTTTGGAAAATTCGCCTTGGAAAACTTAATTCAATTCTTATTTATGAAAAGTTAAAATTCATTAACATAAAATAGAGTCTTGATCCCCCAAAATCCCAAGATATTCTCAACTCTGATTTTTAAGTGTCAAGTAAATTTTATTTATTTGTATTCTGTGCAACTTTAATTTGTTTAATTTTACAAAAATATTAAAAATCAATTGTGTGGATAATTAAATTTCAACATGCTGGTACTTTGAACACAGTCCCTGTGGAGAATGATAATCTTTTATATTACGCGACATAACCCGTGCGCTTGCGGGCCCTGTCATGTGATATGTCAAAAATGTAATGTTGAACACCAGTGACCCCCTGGATTGTTCCAACACTGATAAGTGTTTTATAACATAATAAATTAGATTTAGTTTGCTTAGGATTTTAATCATTATGCACTGTATTTCCTTAGTTTTTGTGATTTTCGCTTTCTTTCCACTATATTCTACTTAGGTATTTTATTTTGCAGAAATTAATAAAATTATGGAACAAGTACAAAGATAATCCAAGGGTCAATAACAAGAGAAAAACGACCATCAAATAATAAAGAAACGAGAAGAACAAGCCCCGGTGTAAAAAGAGCAACAAAAGCATGAAAATGGGCTCGGCCCAAGTGGAAAGAATTCAAAAAGGATTGAATTCCGACTCGGAATGATCATTTCCGAGTAGGATGACTCGGAATGATCATTTCCGAGTAGGGAGTCTCCGAGTGAAGCTTTGCCGAGTGGATTATCTCTGGGTTGGGTGTTTCCGAGTGGAAGATTCCCGAAGGAGGTGCCTCCGAATGAAAAATGGCTGACCTTGAAGGAATACTTCCCGGTTCAAGTTAAATCCGAGTGGAAGATTCCCGACTGCAGCCACTCTGAGTGAAAAGGGGACTGACTTTGAATAAATACCGCCCAAAGATATACGTCCGAGTGAAGGATTACTGATTGAAGCGAGTCTGATTTGGGAACAAGTGTTTTTTCTGGGCAGAATTGTCTCCGAGTGGAGGACTCCCGAGTGAGTTGATTCTGAATGAAAAAACTCTAAACTTCGGAAGAACACTTGTCAGGCAAGGATGTCTCCGGGTGGTGTGTTTCAGAAAAGATGGCATTTTGAGCAAAGAAAAGGCCTTTCCGAGTAATGTGTTTCAGAGAAAATGTCTTTTCAAGCAAGGAAACGAGTCCGACCAGGAATGAGTCTCTTTAGCAGACTCTCTCAAGTTTCAAACTAACCCCGAGTGGGATGTCTCTGAGGAAGCCGTTTCCGAGTGGTTTGCTGCCGAGAGGTGTATTACCGAGCGAAGCAAAGCACTGACCTGGAATGAATCTCTTTCGGGCAGCATCTCTTTCAAGGCATACTTCCGAGTAGGGCAAAGATAGATCCGAGTAGGTCGTTCCCGAGTAGGGCAAAGAAAAGGTCCGACCGGAAATGAGCCTCTTTCGGTCAGAAACTTTCAAGGGAATCGTTTCTGAGCAAAGAATCATGTCCGAGTGGTTTACTTCCGAGAGATGTGTTTCCGATTGAAGAAGGACATTGAAGGAATACCTCTCGGGCTGAGGCATTCAAGTGAAGAATTCCCAAGCGAATGAATTTTAAATGGTTCCAACTTTGAAGGAGCTTCTATCGGCCAAAATTCTCTCAAGTTCCAAATTTCTGAGTGAAAATCAAGGCCGACTGAGGATGTATAAACCCTAAGCTTTCACTCGGTCTTTTATGTATGAAGAGCACCTGTCCCGCTCAGATTTTCCTACTGAGGATGGATGCTAGCTGAGGCACTAATCTGAGTCATAAGGAGAACGTCGGTTCCATATTTCCACCGATTGCCCATGCTGACTTGGATTCCCACTATCCAAGTGGATCCTTGAATTATGAGGGGGCGGATGACAACAAAACAAAAGGGAAAATAATAAAGAATTCCTACTAGCCGCCGTTCCCTATGGTTGTCGAGGTCCAGGCTGTATCCAAGTTGATTTGTGGGGCGGCTGACAAGAAGACAAAAGAGAAGTCCCACTAGCCGCCGTTCCCCATTTCTATAAATAGGGGAGAGGTCGAAAGCCATAACAGGATCGCCTTTGATATCCAGTTCTTATTTTTTTTACTTTGTTCCTTTCATTTCTTTTCTTTCGTTTTCTTTTCTGTTCCGTTTCTTTCTCTTTTTATTTTCTTTTTCTTTCTTTTATTTTGTGTAAGAGTTATGAGGATTGTGAAATTGAGTTTTCCAATTTGTAATTGGTGGAGGAATATTGCAACAAGGAAATACAGTGGTAAAATTATTTTAAGCTTTTGGAGAAACCCGTAAGTCTTTATTTTTACCATGTCTTGTATGTTTTATTTTTCCATCATGTATATGAATTTGAATTATTTCATGAGTAACTAAATTAATTATCTTGGGATGAAGGGGGTGTGATAATATTTTATGATAATGTTATTTTGACTTTGAATTAAATAAATTTCTGTTTTCCATCTAGTTCAAAAAATGCTCAATGCTCTTAGTGATTCCTAACAAGAACCTAAGTGATAAAATTGTATTCTTGCGGGTATATTAGTAAGTTTAAGTAATTAATAAAATAGAGAGATTTATTGTTACTGGAAAGTTTTTGAACTAAGCCTAAGGTTTTGAAATACTTTTTGTGACCTCGGTAAAACCGTGAAAGTAATCAAAATCTTTTGGGGAATAAATAAGGGATTTTCACAAAACGATAATGGGCCTTTTCTAAGGATTAAGCAGCGCTTTCCATAGGTTAGGTACATTAATAGGATTCCGAGAGGAACATATTAATTAGCTTAAGGAAAAATCCGCCTTGGAAAACTTAATTCGATTCTTATTTATGAAAAGTTAAAATTCATTAACATAAAATAGAATCTTGATCCCCTGAAATCCCAAGATACTCTCAACTCTGATTTTTAAGTGTCAAGTAAATTTTGTTTCTAAATTTATTTTTAATTTGTGTTTTATTTTACAAAAACATTAAAAATCAATTGTGTGGATAATTAAATTTCAATATGCTGGTACTTTGAACACAGTCCCTGTGGAGAACGATAATCTTTTATATTACGTGACATAACCCGTGCGCTTGCGGGCCCTGTCAAACACCTGAGATTCCGATTGGAAATGGGAGAGTATCACGATGGGTTTTGTATCGGGTTACCTCGCACTCGTTCTGGATGTAATGCAATCTGGGCGATTGTGGACAGATTGACCAAGAGTGCTCACTTTCTGGGTATGAACATGAAATGGTCATTGGACCGACTGGCTAGGTTGTACACTACTGAAATTGTACGGTTGCATATTATTTCTGATCGGGATCCTCGATTCACTTCCAGATTTTAGGGAAGTCTAAAACAGGAATTGGGTACTAAACTAAGACTGAGTTCAGCTTATAATCCTCAGACTGATGGTCAGTCCGAGCGTACAATTCAGACTTTAGAGGATATGCTTAGAGCCTGTGTATTGGAGCAAGGTGGTTCATGGGAAAAATACTTGCCATTGGTAGAGTTTGCGTATAACAACAGCTACCACAGTAGCATTGGGATGGCTCCATATGAAGCTCTATATGGTAGAAGGTGTCGTACACCTTTGTGTTGGAATGAAAATGGCGATGCCATTCATTTGGGACCCGAGTTAATCCAGGAAATGAATGAACAGGTTGCTTTGATTCGTGAAAAAATGAAGATTGCCCAAGACCGACAGAAAAGTTACTATGACAATCGTCATAGGCCACTTGAGTTCCGGGCGGGAGATTGGGTATTTCTAAAGGTTTCACCGACCAAAGGTGTAGGTCGGATACTGAAGAGTCATAAGCTTAATCCGAGATACATCGGGCCATATCAGATTTTGGAGAGGATCGGTGATGTTGCTTACCGATTGGATCTTCCCCAATCGTTAACTAATATCCACAATGTATTTCATATATCATAACTCCGAGCGTACATTCCTTGTGATTCCATGATTATGCCGAGTGATTCTATCGAATTGAAGGAGGACCTGACGGTGGAATTTACACCTATCAGTTTTGAAGAATACCAGACTAAACAGTTAAGAAACAAGGAAGTACCATTGGTAAAGGTGAAGTGGAAAAATTTAAATGGGATAACCTACACGTGGGAGTTGGAACCGGACATAAGGCGGTTGTACCCCGATCTTTTTCAATAAGGTTCGTTGATTTCGGGGACGAAATCCCTTTTTAGGGGGGGTGGATGTAACATCCCTGATCTTTTAGTAAAATTATGACGAGCGAAAAATATTAATAATTGTTTTAGAGATTTATTTGATATTTTTATAAATTATTAGGCAATTATAAATAATTAACTAGTATGGAAATAAATAAATTTATTGATTGATTAATTACAAAAAGGTTAAATGAGATGAAATTAGAAGGAGGTAAAAGTTTAATTAAAACTTTCAATGAAATTATAAAAGAAATGGAGAAAAGACAGTTTTGCCCCTGAGTCTTAAATAATAAAGATTCCTTCTCCTTCCTCATTCATTTTCACGCGACTCCTTCTTCTTCTTCTTCTTCTTCTTCTTCTTCTTCTTCTTCTTCTTCTTCTTCTTCTTCTTCTTCTTCTTCTTCTTCTTCTTCTTCTTCTTCTTCTTCTTCTTCTTCTTCTTCTTTCTCTTCTCCTCTCACTGCCGAGAGCTGCATGCTCCAAGCGAAGGCCTATTTCGTGTAAAACTTCAAAATAACCCCATTTTTGAGATCGTGGCTTCAAGGTGAGTTCAATGGACCCTTTAAATTGAGTTGTCTCTCTTTCCTTTCACTTTCTCTCTCTAGCCGATGGCCATGCATGGTGGATGGGACTTCTGTTTCCTACTCCTTCAGTGCATGGGAGTCTAAAAATGGTCTTTAGAACAATGAGGGTGGTATAACGTTGATAGGTTTTGCGTTTCGACCTTTGTAGGTAGCGAAACAGACATCGGAGGACCGATTAGCAAAGCGGGTGTTGAATTCGGAGGTGGAACCTTGAACCCAGCACTTAGAGGATGCAATCGGCATCAAGAACAAATCGTTGAAGCTTGGAATAGAGGTAAGGGGGTGTTCGGGTTGTAATTAATTAGAATAGGTGCGTATTTTGGGTTCGGGTTGCCGAGCTAAGTATTAAAATGGTAAGAAAGATTGTTGGATGATAATTGCATATGTATGTATGTATGAATATGAATTGTGTATGGTTTATGGTGATTGTGAGATTAAAGCGTTATACATTGTGATGAATTGATGTGTATAGTGGTAATGCGATGGTGGGCTTGACAAGTAGGTCACCCATTTGATGAGTATATGCTGTTGTTGATGGCCACTTGTGATATGATATGAGGAATGTGAATTATATATGTATGCTTGCGTGGTGTGGGACGCCCTACGGTATGTATAACCCCTCGTTTCCGGCTCCCGTGGTTTTTGTGCCCAGTTGAGCTACCCAGTGGTCAAGTAGGACCCAGTGGTTGAGGTGGAGAGTCAAGTAGGACTCGGTGAACTAAGCAAGGTTCACGGGGTGTCAAGTAGGACCCCCAGCTAAAGGCCGATCCTTTAGTATCTGGATACTAGGCGTTGATTTTGTGTGAGAGTCAGTGGTGATAATTGATGAATTATTAGTATTGTGTGATGGTGTATGTACCTAATTATATTTGCCGAGTGTGACTTGTTATATTCATCGAGTGTGATTTGCTATATTTGTCGAGTGTGATTTGCTATATTTACCGAGTGTGATTTGCAATTTGTGGATAAAGCAGTCGGACGGAGTTTATATACACGTATTTTGTTATTTAATTTCCGTTCTAGATTAATTATGATGCCAAACACTCACCCTTGCCATGGTCTTCTTTAATTTAGTAACCAGTGACAGGGAAGAGGTCGGAACCCCAGAGGTGCTCCGAGTGGAGGATTGATGCCAAGGAACCGAGGAATTATGAAATGAATTCTGTGTAATGTATAATGAGTTTTTGTGTATGTGATGCCATAACATATTGCTTGTGTGTTGAACTAATCTAGAATTGTTATGTTGATTAATGTGGACATGAATTCATGTTGCTGAAGTGGTATGGTAATGATGTTAATATGGTCGGTGTTGATTTTTATGAGTTTGATATATATATTGGCACGGAGCCAATAGTAGATGTGAATGATAAATTGCTATGGGTAGGTTTTGTAGATAATTATGAGTCATGACCGAGAGAACCTCTTCTGAGTGAAGGAAGGTTAGGGTGTTTCCAAGTGAGGTATGACCGAGAGATCCACTTCTGAGTGAAGGATAGGATGTTTCCGAGTAAGGCATGACCGAGAGAATCACTCCTGAGTGGGTCAAAATGTTTTCGAGTGAGGTATGCCCGAGAGAACTCTTTCTGAGTGAAGGTTAGAATGTTCCCAAGAGGCATAACTGAGAGAACCCTTTCCGAGTGAAGAGAGGTTAGAATGATTCCGAGTGAAGTATGACCGAGAGAACCCCCTTCCGAGTGAAGGAAGGTTAAGATGTTCCCGGGTGAGATATGACCGAGAGGACCATTTCCGAGTGAAAGACTGAATTTCCTTGCTTGTCCCATAGTTCGCTCAGATTTAAAATGTAGAATTCGCTCAACCGAGTCGGAACTCGCCTAAGCGACCTTCACTGGTTTCGCTTAAGCGAATCAGGGTCTCGCTCAAGCGAGTGACCCCTGACTTTGTTTTCTTCTTCCACTTATTCTGAATAATTCTATTTTATTATTTGATTTATTTCCTATTGTTTATTATTTTGAGTGTGCTTAGGAAAAATAAATGTTGTTTTACATTAGGATCTAATTAACTATCAGTAAACGTGAAAAATTTATTGTGAAAAATTAATTAAACGGATGTAAATAAATGTAAAATTGACGTAGGATGTCACAGTTACAATATTTACATATACATGGTATTCCTGCTGATAGGGATAGATCCGTTGGATGACTGTTGAAGAGTGAGTCGTTCAAATGCTTGAGAGAAGTCTTCTTAACAGATATGATCTTTAAAGAGATTCTTTCTTCTTGCTAAGTATAGATCAAAGAGCTTTAAAGATTTGTGTAGTTGCAGTCCTAGAGTCAGTTTTGCTAGGATGGAAATATCTTCTTTGAAAGATAGATCTTTGATCTACTTTATTTTTAAATTTCCTTTCTTATGATAAGACCTTGAGTTGAGAAGGAAATATGCTTTGTTGAGTCATCATATATAGGTCCAGACTTAATGTGTTTAGAGAGAGTATCTAAGATTAGATTGAGGTCTGGTGAATCATAAAGCGTTGATGATGAGACTCAAAACTTCAGGAAATATTTCAATCCTTTCTTTTGATTTTGTAGAAGGTCTGAAGCATCTTTTATTTGGAGACAAAGTCTGATTGAAGAGGGTTGCCTTTAAACAGTGAGTTCTTTCAGATTCTTTGAGGCTTGCTATAAGACATGAAGGGTCAGGGTCTGTTATACATCTAGAAGAACGTTTTTCTTAGGAGAGGCGTTCCCAGACTTTTTGTGTTTCTTTGATGCATAGCCTTCTTAGTTTTGTCTTATCAGACTTATTGGATTTGAGCTCCCCTTTTGATTTATAACCTGTGCTTTATATCCTGAAACACTAGAATGATCTTATCAAACATTTTAACAACTCATAACTTAACTAATTAAGATGCTTGATGTTGGTTATCAACAAATCTAAGGGTACTTCAAAAAGTCTTCTTGGTTCTAACACAGTGCCTAGGTCAGAAGCCTTCTGATGATAAAATAAGCTATTTTATTTTATGTTAGACAGAAGAGAATAAAAGGGCACTTTTCTTTGTCAGGTTTGAGGCACTCTGTTTTTATGAAATACTAATATGACCTCAAATCCAGAAGTTGACCTCTTCTATGTTCTCGTGCTCCTATTTTCAAACGGCTACCGTCCTCCAATAGAATAATAATAACTATAAGCAAAACCTTTAAAAGGAAGAATCCTTAGCCTTAGAAGACAGAGAGAACAAAGAATCCAAAAACAGAGACCACATCTCACATTTTTATCAACTCTACTGCTCGTAGTTCCAGACTCTGTTTTAGCTCAACTTAGTGTGTACGTGAGCCTTATTTCTAAATCTTTGTACACTGTATTACAAGACTAATTGAGTCAATCAATCCCAGTTTCTTATGGGAAACAGTTTTGGCCTAAAGAGGTTTTTGAAAGAATACTTTGGTCTGAGCCAGGAGTGGCTTGTGAAAGAATATCGTGGTTAAGCCAGAAATGGCTGGAGTCAGGAATAGTTATGGCACAGGTGCGTTGTTTGTGTAAAAAGATCTTTACATAATGAAAAGCCTTCAGAATGAAGGGACTAGAAGTAGCTTCAAGTTTGGAAGTGAAGCGGTATGAAATCTGCTTTACAAATATTTCTTTCTCTTCTCTTGTCTAAAGTATGTGCCTGTGCCTGTTAAGTCTGCTGCCATATTTATTTTAAATAAAGTTTTTTTTAGGAAAAAGAGTTGACAAACTTATTCAACCCTCTTCTAAGTCTGTCTCTGAACCTTCTAAAGGAAATAAATTCACATAGAGTGAAATCATGAAGAAGGGTATCTCTGATTGTTTAATGACTATTTTTATGAGAATCCAGTATACTCTGATGCCTAATTTTGATGAAGATTTTAAATGTGAAAACATGTGATGACTTCAACACTCACTGTAAGTTTATGAGTATTGAAGATCCAAGGTGTGGGAAAGGATGTGGACCGTTGGATTGGTAAATTTGAAACGGGTGGTGAAGATTAAGGAAAGGTCACCGGTCAAATCGGTAATGGAAACGGGATTGGAACCGTGAAGCTTAAATGTCTTCTCCGACAAAAACCCAACCACCATCGACAACTCCAACAGTTTCTCCCTTCTAGACTCCGCCAAAGAAATTATCACCGACCAAAAAGTCGTCGTCATTAAACCTGACCCCAACCCTTCCCATAACTTCTCTCCGGGTACTCATTGGCCACATTCTCCATCGCAACCGCCTCCGCCGCAACCGCCTCTCCCGTAGATCACCACCACCCCACCTTCTCAAACCTTGGAACCTGAAATGACAACCCCACTGTTAACGACGTGCACTCTGACCTCTTCGATCTTCATTGTTGTTTCCGTGTTTGAGGCTTCTTATTTCCAATTACAGAGCGTGCATTTACCGTTCATGGAAAAGCATGTGAAGAACACCGAAAAAGTGTTGGTTTCACACCTTCATAGCCTTTCTGAATTGAAGAAATTCTATTGCAACCCCGATTACGTGTTTTCCCTTTCGGTTCTTATTTAGAGGCTCTGGTAGAAGAGAATCATAGCAATCTTAGGTTCCTTTACTGAATTTCATAATCTTTCATTACAGTTAATGCAAAATAATGTATGGTTAAAAAACACTAATTAACCGGTGAAACCTACAATGGCAGGTCACCCACTTGGTTGTATCCATACATACAAATATATGTGTGTATGGAGTAGGTCACTCGAGTTAACACGTAGAATAGGTAATATTTTATGTTTTAGCAAAAACAAGACACGATGGGATCAAACCATGTACCAAAGAATGACAAAAAACTACCTTCACTAACAAACCAACCCAAACTTCATTAAACATAATGAAAGCAAATTCTTATTTTCTTTCACTTTGTATTATTTTATTTGTTACAATTACATGTCATATTTTTTAAAATAAATCTTTTTTAGTAATCTAATAAGTATATGTTCGGCCTAACTTATTTAAGCTTCTCTTATCCTTTTAAAGAGAAGCTAGACCAAGTACTTATTAAAAAGTTAAGTATTTTTAATGAAGAAAATTAATAAGGAGCTTTTAATTAAAAGCTAATGAGACTAGCTTTTAACTTCTCCTATTTTTCAATAATTTCATTTTAACACATCTACTACCATCACGACCATAGTTGTTATAACCATCCTTTTCATCACTGTCGTTGTCGTCGCCACCAGCAATACTATTGCCACCAATTTTATACACTAAACAAACCCTTAAATTATAAGATAATTTATAAAATTAATTCATAAATTTAATTTTTGATAAAATTAAATATTTTAAAGAATATTTTACCAAACAACTTTTAACTTAAAAATATCATCATGTTTTGAAAAAGTTAAAGAATGACAAATAACTTCTCATTTATTTCTTGAGCTCTTATTTTTAGTTTTAACTTAAAAGTAGCTTATAAGCAAAAAAAAGTTAGGCCAAACAGACTAAACTCAAACAAAAATTATGATATTTAAATTGAAAGTTCAAAATCGCATAAGCCATATGAATATTTTTTTTGTTTAATCACAAGTGATCTGTCCGGTATATGGGGTATACTTCCAGTATAGAAACCAAGATTATGTGTCTAATATCTCTTACATCGATCAGTATGGATCCCATATTCTATCCTTAAGTTCAATTAATATTTTTAACCAATCTTCCTCACTTCTTTATCGTTCATATTTATATTTTTTTATGTAAAATAGTATTAATATAACATCACACACCATTTTGTTAAGGTCCTCTTGAAGTCTAGAATTATAAATTACAAAAAAATGTGTGAATTTGTATATTATTAGTATTAGTATTTGATGGTACAGAGTTAGACTTAGAAGGGGGTTGAATAAGTCTTAAACTCTTTTTCAAAATTGTATAGACTGCGTAAGCAATAGAACAGTTCAACAGACCACAGAAAGAGAATTGCACAGTGGATTTAGACTGATTCACTTCCAACGTAGAAGCTACGCTCAGTCCCTTCAAACTAGAAGGATTTTCACTATTGTAAAACACCTTTACAATACTGCACCAGCCCAGTGTAACAAGTATTCTTGACTCCAACCACTTCTGGCTTAAAACCCAAGTATTGTTTCAAAGAGCCACCCTTGGCTACAAACCCAAGTATTTTTTTTGAAAGCCTCTTCAGGCCACAAGTGTTTCCCAACATTAAAAGACTCTGGAAAACACACCAAATCTTATAGAAAGAGTAATAAAAATTTTTTGGTGTTACAATAAATAACTCAGCATACAAAGATATGAAATGATTACACAAGTACACTAAGCTACAGACTACTATAAGTCAAGGTTTGCTGGAAGAGGAACTACAAAGAAGAATTAAGTAGTGAATACAAGAACTTAGAAACTTTTAGAGAAAAGTCTTTCAAACTTCAGTTTCGTAAGAGAAACCAGAGAGTGTTCAAGAATAAGAATGGGCAGTGAGACACCCTTGAATTTGAAAGCTTCTTGTATTTATAGTCCTTCTTGAAAAATAACTATTAGTTCAGCTTGAAGGATGTTGGTCTCTTCGAGGAATGTGCTGTTAGTGGCTGCAGGGATATGCTTCAGAGAAGTTTCCTTAACTGGATTGCTTCGAAAGTCTTTAACAAAAGATCCATTTTGCTTATGCATTTTGAGAAAGCAAGTACACTCTATAACAATTGACCTTAGGCTATCTGTTTTGAATAGGTTCAGCATTTCTAACACCTTGAGATGTATGAGGTAGTTTTCTTGATATATATAAGCGTGCCTTTTAACTTTTTCGTCAATTTCCTTTTTGATGATAGGCACAAAGATGATATGGGAAAGTTCATGCAACTTCTTATTTGAAAAAGAAAAATCCTTTTTCAAATACTTGAAGAGTGAGAGAGCTTTTTAGGATCTGTAGCTTCAAACTAGCTTGATTCAATGAAGCTTTGAGTGAGTACAGAGTTCTTCATTTCAGGAGCGATTTGAATTTTACGGACTCCCCCTATTCTTTGCAAATGGAGTTCTATGGGCTTCTGGCACACTTGAGTAGAGTAGTTAGATAAACAAGCGTATAGACTTCATTTCAGCTAAGAGTCTTGATGTGTATTATTAATAAATCACATGAGGTTCAGACTTCTTATTCATGAATTCAGACTTGATTCTTAAAGTATTATTATTATTATTATCATCATCGTCGTCATCGTCGTTATTATTATTATTATTGTTGTTGTTGTTGTTATTATTATTACACTCGAGTATTATTTTTTATTATATTAATATTCTTATTATTTTTATTGCCATTATTATTATTATATTCAAGTATTATTATTATATTATTATTATATTGGTATATATCCATTGATCCAATTACTGATAGATATATACTTAGATCCTATGTATTATATTTTAAAACTATATGGCCCTTCCATGGGCCTTATCTAGTTAGTTATCTAATCTTATCACTGATGAATACTTAAATCCCTCTTCACTTGAGTTTCAAAATTTATGGGACTTCCAAGGCCCGATATTGTTAAGTATCTGACCTGATCAATGACGAATGTCATTATTATTTTTATTATTATATTCAAATATTATTGCTAGTATATTATTACTATTATTATTATTATTATTATTATGCAAGAAAAATTTTAGGACAAAAGAGGAATATCATTTCTAAGGATCAAATTATGTTCATTGTTTGAATATCATTTTACAACATAAAAGTAAAGATGAAAGATTAAAAAAAGGAAAAAGGGAGTGAAATTAAAAATAATACTTAAATCATGAGTGAGAGACAAATTTTATCTTCAAAAGCATTGCATATATATCTTGTAAAGGAGATGAAGTTGGGTTTGAACCCAAAATACCTAAATACCACGAAGTAATGTCATGGTTACTAGGCTAACAACACATTTAATTAGAATATAACAACACTAAAATCTTATATTAAATACCTATAATGTATGTCATGCATACCTGGATAAAATCTATTTATAGTAAATGTTCTTGTCCTTTTCACTCATGATTTCAATTATTTTAAATTCTTCTCACACTCTAATAACTTAACTCAATACTTTGCATAAATATCTTATGTCGAGTGTTAAAATTCTACATCAACCTCGTGGAAACTGTATAGCAACACCACCATCATGTCAATTGTAGTTCTCTACGTCTTACTTGTCCTCGATGTATATTTCCTCACTAATAGCAACACTACCATTGTTGTTTGTTTTCTCCATCATCTCTAATCCACTTGCGACACACAATGCGGTGAGACAATAATTGCAAAGACCAACATCTTCACTTTCACCGTCATCTTCTTTTGTTTCATTTTACGATCCTTCGTTATCTTCATTTTCATCATCACCTTTTTTCACCTTTTTTCATCTTCATTTTTTGCAGGATGACAATAATATTTGGTTTTGAAGGTCATGATAAGGTTTTGAATATGATTACTAGATACTTTAAAGAGGCCTACAGAGTTGAACCAACTTAGAACTCCAGCCTTTGTTTAAGGGTTATCCCTAAATTGATCTCTCCCTCTTTAAATGAATCTCTTCTTGCCCCTGTTACAGATTCAAAAATTGAAAGGTTGTCTAATCCCTTCCTCCCCTCAAAGCCCTAAGTCCGGATGGTCTTAATGGCCTTTTTTACCATCAAAATTGGGATACTGTCAAAGGTCAGGTTTGTAGTGCTATCAAATATTTCTTTGAAATCGGTCATCTTCCTGCTACAGCTAACTTGACTCTAATTTCCCTGGTCCCCAAAGTTCCTAATCCTGAAAAATTTACTCAATTTAGACCTATAAGTTGTTGTAACTTTGTTCCAAAAGTTATTTCTAGGATTATCAAACTTAGGCTAAAAAGTTTTATCCCAAGTCTAATTTCCCCCCACCAATCAGCTTTCATGAAGGGTAGACAAATGCAGTATAGCCTTACCATTGGTCAGGAAGTGTTTCACTCCTTAAAAGGAAGGCTTTTTCTAGAGATCACATGCCAATTAAACTCTACATGAGTAAAGCCTATGATAAGTTGGATTAGGAATTCCTTCAATTGACCCTTTTGGCCTTTGGTTTTAACCCCCAATGGCTTAATCTAGTTATGCCCCTTGTAAGGTCTGTCTCATATTGTACCAGTCTTAATGGAAATAAGGGCCCTCCTTTTACCTCTCACGATGTCTAAGACAAGGTGACCCTTTATCCCCATACCTCTTCCTTTTGGGGGCTGAGGCTTTTTCCTACCTTTTCACAAGGTCTTTGGAGAAGGGTAATCTTATAGGTATGCTACTTGCTCCTAGATGTCCCAAACTGACCAATTTGTTTTGTGCAAATGATGTAATCATTTTGGCTAAGGCATCTAAGACTGAAACTTATGCCATCATGGAGATCCTAAATATTTATACTCAGGCTTCAGGGCAAAAAATCAATTTACCAAGTCAAGAATCATTTTTGGGAGACAGGTTCCAGGTTCTATTCAGACTATTATTTCCTTTGTTCTACATATAGATCAGTGGAAATATGCTGGTTACTATTTGGGATTAACAAGTGATTGGGGAAGGTCAAGAAACAGAATTTTGTCTTGGATCAAACAAAAATTTCTACCAAAAGTTGAAGGCTAGAAAGAGTCTCTGTTAAATCAGACAGGTAAAGAGATTTTGATAAAAGTTGCTCTTCAGGCTATTCCTTCCTATGCCATGTCCTTGGTGAGACTACCTAGAAGTTTGATCAACAACCTTAATTCTATAATATTTAAGTTATTGTGGGCTAATAACAAAGGAAGAAAAAGGGTTCATTGGAAAAAGTAGAAAGCTTTCTATTAGCAAGCCCTTAGGGGACCTAGGTTTCAAGGAATTAGAATGTTTAAATTCGTCCTATCTTACTAAACAGGCTTGGAGAGCTTTAAACAATTCAAATGATTTATGGGTCCAAATTTTGAAAGGGAAGTATTTTCCTAATAATTCCTTTTTAGAGTAGCCTAGAAAGAGAAATACCTTCTGGGTCTGGAATAGCTTACTCTAGGGTAAAGATTTGCTCTTAAAGTTAGGGTAATGGTCTATTGGCAATGGTGAACAAATTTCTATTTTCAAGCACAAATGGCTCTGGGATGGCTCACTCTGTTACCATCAAAATGTGGACAGTAATGATCAGGATACTAAGCTGGCTACCTTAATTAATCAATCTACCCACTCTTAGGACTTCCATCAAATCAGGTAGTTACTTCCCCAACTATTTTGGTTAACTACTCTCTAAACTTCTTTGAGAATATGTGGTGGGGAGGATACTTTAAGATGACCCTTTACCACTAATGGTATCTATTCTGTTAAATCAGGATATAGGGCAATAAAGCTTTTATTTGAGGCTACTGATTGTAACATCCCTCTTTTTAGAAGCGATTTTACCCTTGTAAATTTTAATTATGGAAGGTTTGTAAGCAAGAATAAGTCAATATATACCCTGTTGATGGTCTATAGTATCTCAAAAATGTCATTTTTGCACATAATAATAGAATTTATATGGACCATTAGTGAAATTATGCAAAAACCGAGTGAAAAGGGCTCTGTTCCGAGTAACAAAGAAGAATTCCGAGTGAATGATCAGAAATTCCGAGTGAAGGAGAAAAATCCGACTCAAAACACCCTAGAAAGGCTCAGTTCCGAGTCAAATGCTTTCTTTTCTGAAGGAGACTACTCTGATTGAAGTATTCTGAGTGAAAGAAAGCTTAAATACTCATGTTTTTGTTGATTTGATGCTTCCTTCCGACTGGAAGTGTGTTGGGGAAACAATTGGGAAGGCTTCCGAATGGTTTTGCTCAGGAAACCGAGTGGAAAATGGTGGAGGGAGCCAATTCCGAGTGAGATATACTCTACTGGACCAAAACCGAGTGAGACTCGTACGTGTATGCCTTGTTCCGAGAGATAATGGCTTAAATAAACATTAATTGGACATATAATTAAATAAATTGGCCTAAACCGAGTGAATCAAGTGAAGAAGACTCGGATTTCCGAGTGAAGATTCTGAGGAAGAGAGGACTCAGTCTGGAAAGGTATTACCGAGTGAGAAACCGAGTGCCTGAGTCGGTTTCAAAGGAATTCCGAGTGAAGAATTGAAGCTTCGCTCAAGCGAGCAAGCCACGCTCAAGCGAGCCTTGCAATTGTTGACTCGGAAGTAGGAATTCCAGTCGGTATAATGGTTAACCGAGTGGAATTTTCACTCGGTATTCACTGTCAGTAGTGCGTATTGACTTCAATTTTGTCTTTTAATGATTATTTAAATTCAATTGTGCGCATTAAAGATAGTGGGGAGCCAGAAATGGGCACTGACTCAGCATATCTCTTAATTAATTCCCACTGACCCTCCATTATCACTCCACTAACAGCCACTCAGAAAAGCTGTCCCCCATTCCACTCACCCTCTCCCTATTTAAACCAGTGCCAGGACCCTAAAGAACCCACACACATGACACAAACACCCTTCATCATTTTCCTTCCCAGCAAGCTTCTTTCTCTCTCCTTTCCCTTCTGCTTCACTCAGAACTGGTGCAAGACAGTGAAGGGGACTCTTCTTCTCCTCCAGGAACTTCATTAAGGTAAGGGGGTATATTTTTGGGTGCTCTATGGGAAAACCGAGTGAAGGAAAGGGTTAAGGAACTTGTTCCTCACCTTTCCAGGGCAGATTCAGTGATGGGTGAATTATATGCTTAATTGTTACTGTTTTATATATATAATTGTTGGTAAATAGTATACCTTGTATGAATTGTGAGAAGAACATGAACTATATTGAAATGAAGGACAAACAGCTCGGTTCTAATGCAAATTCAGTCGGTTTTATATATAATTCAATCGGTCTTATTTAAATTCAATCAGTTTTGTACAAATCCAATCAGTTTTAAGTAAATCCAATCAGTTTTGTACAAATCCAATCAGTTTTTACATGATTTCACTCGGTAAAGCAGTATATTTCATGACAGAACCTCTCTATCACTTGAAAGACTCTTTTTCAATCATTTTTACTCGGAGTTATAGTTAATCCACTCGGAAATCTCTTTCTTAAATTATTTCACTCGGAACTTGACATAATTTCACTCAGAAAACATAATTATCCTTCACTCAGAACCTTTTCAGTAGTTTCACTCAGAAGAAGTAACCTTAAAGCTTTTCCAGCATGTTTCCATTCGGACAGTATCCTTCCAAGGGCAATTTTACTCGGTAAACTCTATTTTTAATGGTTTTCGCTTGGATATTCATTTAGAAAACTCTGCTCAGCTTTATTTCACTCGGATTCAAGCTGTTTCAGTCGGAAAACCGCATTCCAATTCATTTTCACTCGGACCCAAACTTATTTCAGTCGGAAAACAGCTTTCCAGTGTCATTTCACTCGGATTTTTAGCCAGATCGTTTGGAGAACCCTGCCCAGTATGGTTCCACTCGGAATTATACATATTTCACTCGGATTTGCCCCTGTTTCACTCGGAAAACTCTATTTTTAATGGTTTTCGCTTGGATTTTCATTTAGAAACTACTTTTTAATACTTTTTAAATTAATGAGAAGTTATAATTATTATTATTATCCTTATTCTATTATTATTATTATCCTAATTATTATTAATCTTAATATTTTTATTATTATTATTAGTTTTATTGTTATAAACCTTGTTAACATCTTAATTATGCGTAATTACATAAAGAATATATTATTTTACTCTTTATGGAAAATACAATATTAACCAAGATATAATAGATATATTTACAATGTTTAATTAATTGATGAAATCCAAAGAACTTGGGAATGATATGATGAGACTGGAAATACATAAGATACTCAAGGAATCAATTGATAAAATAAATGCATTTCGCATCATGAAAATATTTTTGAAGAAGAAAAACCTCTAGAGCATACACTTGGTACAGTGGAGATTACTCACGTTCGATCTCAGTAGAAGAATCTTGGGAGTACAACTGGAACGGAAACCCAATGGCATTAGAGTCGCGCCTGATAGCCGGGTGAGACGAGGCAATTCTAGTGTACTTCGACTAAATGACGGGGTGTGGCTATGATCGTAGGGATCCAAGTTCCAAAAATATTTAAATCAATGATGAGAACCAATGAGTTCATTTGTACCATATGGAACTTGGGCGGACCCTGATCGCTCTAGATGATTAGAATGGTGATATTCCAAAGAATGAGAAGAAGATGAAACGATTTATTGGGCCCACATGCATCATGAGACCTAACCAAAGATAAATCATAATAAATCCAAACTCATGCATTTCATTACAGCATATTTGATTGTTATAATTGTGAATATATTAAATGTACGATTTATTTCATGACAATATGCTTGATTGTTATAAATGTGAATATGCTAAATGTATGATTTATGTGATATTGTATGTTAACTGGATTATGTCCGCACCGGATTAACCAATCAGGGTCTTGGGTTATACTCACCCTTACTGTTGACCATTTTTCAGAGGAATTAGAAACTCAAGAACCCGAGTGTGAAGATCAGCAATACGCTGAACCCATTGAGAACAATCATTAAAGATAGAATATTTATTATTAATAATCAGACACCGGATGACTGTATAATATTTAAGGGTGCCTGCGTGCCCCATTCTGTTAAGAGTACAATTACTTACAGTTTGTGAATGACTATGTGATATATACATTATTGCTTCCACTGATCTGCCACGTATTTATTTAAAAAAAATATTCACTTTTTCTTAAAACTGTTAATACTCTCAGTTAAATAGGATGAACCTACAGAAGGATTTGTCTTATCTAACCGAGGGTGTTACAAAGGTGGTATCAGAGCATAGTCGATTCATTAAGCTTGTGGAGTGGACCATTAGGTTTCCACGTACTCTGATAGAAATATTGAATAGTCCATAACCCTCCTAAGACTAAAATCTCCTATGTGGAATACTCCACATAACATATATCCTAAATCTTTTTGTTGAAATTCTTTCAGCAAAATTCCTAATGGCACGCCGAAATAACGATCATGTGATGGAGGATCTTCTTACCAGAATTGTGGAGGTAATAGAACGCCAAGAGTTACCTCAATCTTCTACTAGGCAAAACCAAGGATTAGCTGACTTCCAAAGGAATAATCCTACTCAATTCAAAGGAGGCTTTGATCCAGAGGGAGCACAACTATGGATTGAGCACCTTGAAAAGATTTTTGCTGTTATGCGATGCTCTGACGAGGACAGAGTAACTTTTGCCGTCTTTATGCTGGTCGCGGAAGCAGAGCACTGGTGGACTCATGCCAGAATCAGATTAACAACTGATGGACGCACCCTCACTTGGGGACGATTCAAGACAGAGTTCCTCGCCAAATACTTCCCCGAAGACATAAGGAGGCAGAAGGAGCAGGAATTCTTTAATCTGAAACAAGGCAATATGACTGTTGGGGAGTACGCTGCTAAGTTTGATGAGCTGGCAAAATGTTGTCCCTACTACACCCACATGGGAGAAGCGTCAAGGTGCGCGAAGTTTGAAGCAGGATTACGGCAAGAAATTCGCCAAGTCATATGTTGTCAACAAATTACACAATTCACTACTTTGGTTGACAGATGCCGCATCTTTGAAAATACCTCTAATCTTCGACGACCTGGAACGTCCGGTCATGGCCCCGAGCGACGGATGCCAGACCAACAACAAAGAAGGGATTTTCGAGGAGATCGACCATATTCCCGACCACCTTACTCAGCCAACCGAATTCCTTCAAGGGATCAAGGGAGCAATATGATCTTGAAATGCAATATCTATGGGGGACCACATAGGGCCGTAAATTGTAGGACCTGCACAATTTGTGGACGGACTGGACATCGTGATGTTGACTGTTGGTTCAAAAATACTAACAACCAGCAACAGATGACTCAAAGGCAGGTAGTGCGACCAACAGGCCAAGGGAATAGGGGACCTGCTACAAATACCCCTGCAATTAATGCCCCGAGAATGCAGAATGTTCCCCGCAACAACAACTTCAGACAGAACAATAATCCTGGAAGGCCCGGAAACAACTCAACCGGAAGGCCGGGGGGAAATGCCAGAGTTTTTACCATGAATGGTGCAGAGGTATCACAAGAGAACGATCTTGTGCAAGGTACATGCTTTATAGGAAGTACTCTATTAAATGTGTTATATGATTCTGGAGCCACTCATTCTTTCATATCTGAGAATTGTGTAAAACATTTAAAGCTTCCTACAACCTCTCTGCCCTATCAAATGATTGTCACAACTGCCGCCAATAAACCCATTTACTCTACTTGCATATGTCTAGAATGTCTCTCAACTCCGCAAATATGTACCAAGCCCTGATCATGTTCTAAGTCCCGATCAACTTGTTCTAAAAGAAAACCTCACCTTTGAAGCATCGCCAGTTAAGATTGCTGACCGACGTCCCAAACAGCTAAGAGGCAAGGAAATTCCTTTGGTCAAGATAGTTTGGAGTCAGACAGATGATGGGGATGCTACTTGGGAAATTGAGGAAAAAATGAGAGAATTGTACCCTCAATTATTCCAACTTTGAATTTCGGGACGAAATTCTTAAAAGGGGAGGAGAATGTAACATCCCTCTTTTTAGAAGCGATTTTACCCTTGTAAATTTTAATTATGGAAGGTTTGTAAGCAAGAATAAGTCAATATATACCCTATTGATGGTCTATAGTATCTCAAAAATGTCATTTTTGCACATAATAATAGAATTTATATGGACCATTAGTGAAATTATGCAAAAACCGAGTGAAAAGGGCTCTGTTCCGAGTAACAGAGAAGAATTTCGAGTGAATGATCAGAAATTCCGAGTGAAGGAGAAAAATCTGACTCAAAACACCCTAGAAAGGCTCGGTTCCGAGTCAAATGCTTTCTTTTCTGAAGGAGACTACTCTGATTGAAGTATTCTGAGTGAAAGAAAGCTTAAATACTCATGTTTATGTTGATTTAATGCTTCCTTCCGACTGGAAGTGTGTTGGGGAAATAATTGGGAAGGCTTCCGAATGGTTTTGCTCAGGAAACCGAGTGGAAAATGGTGGAGGGAGCCAATTCCGAGTGAGATATACTCTACTGGACCAAAACCGAGTGAGACTCGTACGTGTATGCCTTGTTCCGAGAGCTAATGGCTTAAATAAACATTAATTGGACATATAATTAAAGAAATTGGCCTAAACCGAGTGAATCAAGTGAAGAAGACTCAGATTTCCGAGTGAAGATTCTGAGGAAGAGAGGACTCAGTCTGGAAAGGTATTACCGAGTGAGAAACCGAGTGCCTGAGTCGGTTTCAAAGGAATTCCGAGTGAAGAATTGAAGCTTCGCTCAAGCGAGCAAGCCACGCTCAAGCGAGCCTTGCAATTGTTAACTCGGAAGTAGGAATTCCAGTCGGTATAATGGTTAACCGAGTGGAATTTTCACTCGGTATTCACTGTCAGTAGTGCGTATTGACTTCAATTTTGTCTTTTAATGATTATTTAAATTCAATTGTGCGCATTAAAGATAGTGGGGAGCCAGAAATAGGCACTGACTCAGCATATCTCTTAATTAATTCCCACTGACCCTCCATTATCACTCCACTAACAGCCACTCAGAAAAGCTGTCCCCCATTCCACTCACCCTCTCCCTATTTAAACCAGTGCCAGGACCCTAAAGAACCCACACACACGACACAAACACCCTTCATCATTTTCCTTCCGAGCAACCTTCTTTCTCTCTCCTTTCCCTTCTGTTTCACTCGAAACTGGTGCAAGACAGTGAAGGGGACTCTTCTTCTCCTCCAGGAACTTCATTAAGGTAAGGGGGGTATATTCTTGGGTGCTCTGTGGGAAAACCGAGTGAAGGAAAGGGTTAAGGAACTTGTTCCTCACCTTTCCAGGGCAGATTCAGTGATGGGTGAATTATATGCTTAATTGTTACTGTTTTATATATATAATTGTTGGTAAATAGTATACCTTGTATGAATTGTGAGAAGAACATGAACTATATTGAAATGAAGGACAAACAGCTCGGTTCTAATGCAAATTCAGTCGGTTTTATATATAATTCAATCGGTCTTATTTAAATTCAATCAGTTTTGTACAAATCCAATCAGTTTTAAGTAAATCCAATCAGTTTTATACAAATCCAATCAGTTTTTACATGATTTCACTCGGTAAAGCAGTATATTTCATGACAGAACCTCTCTATCACTTGAAAGACTCCTTTTCAATCATTTTTACTCGGAGTTATAGTTAATCCACTCGGAAATATCTTTCTTAAATTATTTCACTCGGAACTTGACATAATTTCACTCAGAAAACATAATTATCCTTCACTCAGAACCTTTTCAGTAGTTTCACTCGGAAGAAGTAACCTTAAAGCTTTTCCAGCATGTTTCCATTCGGACAGTATCCTTCCAAGGGCAATTTTACTCGGTAAACTCATGTTTCACTCGGAAAACTCTATTTTTAATGGTTTTCGCTTGGATATTCATTTAGAAAACTCTGCTCAGCTTTATTTCACTCGGATTCAAGCTGTTTCAGTCGGAAAACCGCATTCCAATTCATTTTCACTCAGACCCAAACTTATTTCAGTCGGAAAACAGCTTTCCAGTGTCATTTCACTCGGATTTTTAGCCAGATCGTTTGGAGAACCCTGCCCAGTATGGTTCCACTCGGAATTATACATATTTCACTCGGATTTGCCCCTGTTTCACTCGGAAAACTCTATTTTTAATGGTTTTCACTTGGATTTTCATTTAGAAACTACTTTTTAATACTTTTTAAATTAATGAGAAGTTATAATTATTATTATTATCCTTATTCTATTATTATTATTATCCTAATTATTATTAATCTTAATATTGTTATTATTATTATTAGTTTTATTGTTATAAACCTTGTTAACATCTTAATTATGCGTAATTACATAAAGAATATATTATTTTACTCTTTATGGAAAATACAATATTAACCAAGATATAATAGATATATTTACAATGTTTAATTAATTGATGAAATCCAAAGAACTTGGGAATGATATGATGAGACTGGAAATACATAAGATACTCAAGGAATCAATTGATAAAATAAATGCATTTCGCATCATGAAAATATTTTTGAAGAAGAAAAACCTCTAGAGCATACACTTGGTACAGTGGAGATTACTCACGTTCGATCTCAGTAGAAGAATCTTGGGAGTACAACTGGAACGGAAACCCAATGGCATTAGAGTCGCGCCTGATAGCCGGGTGAGACGAGGCAATTCTAGTGTACTTCGACTAAATGACGGGGTGTGGCTATGATCGTAGGGATCCAAGTTCCAAAAATATTTAAATCAATGATGAGAACCAATGAGTTCATTTGTACCATATGGAACTTGGGCGGACCCTGATCGCTCTAGATGATTAGAATGGTGATATTCCAAAGAATGAGAAGAAGATGAAACGATTTATTGGGCCCACATGCATCATGAGACCTAACCAAAGATAAATCATAATAAATCCAAACTCATGCATTTCATTACAGCATATTTGATTGTTATAATTGTGAATATCTTAAATGTACGATTTATTTCATGACAATATGCTTGATTGTTATAAATGTGAATATGCTAAATGTATGATTTATGTGATATTGTATGTTAACTGGATTATGTCCGCACCGGATTAACCAATCAGGGTCTTGGGTTATACTCACCCTTACTGTTGACCATTTTTCAGAGGAATTAGAAACTCAAGAACCCGAGTGTGAAGATCAGCAATACGCTGAACCCATTGAGAACAATCATTAAAGATAGAATATTTATTATTAATAATCAGACACCGGATGACTGTATAATATTTAAGGGTGCCTGCGTGCCCCATTCTGTTAAGAGTACAATTACTTACAGTTTGTGAATGACTATGTGATATATACATTATTGCTTCCACTGATCTGCCACGTATTTATTTAAAAAAAAATATTCACTTTTTCTTAAAACTGTTAATACTCTCAGTTAAATAGGATGAACCTACAGAAGGATTTGTCTTATCTAACCGAGGGTGTTACAAAGGTGGTATCAGAGCATAGTCGATTCATTAAGCTTGTGGAGTGGACCATTAGGTTTCCACGTACTCTGATAGAAATATTGAATAGTCCATAACCCTCCTAAGACTAAAATCTCCTATGTGGAATACTCCACATAACATATATCCTAAATCTTTTTGTTGAAATTCTTTCAGCAAAATTCCTAATGGCACGCCGAAATAACGATCATGTGATGGAGGATCTTCTTACCAGAATTGTGGAGGTAATAGAACGCCAAGAGTTACCTCAATCTTCTACTAGGCAAAACCAAGGATTAGCTGACTTCCAAAGGAATAATCCTACTCAATTCAAAGGAGGCTTTGATCCAGAGGGAGCACAACTATGGATTGAGCACCTTGAAAAGATTTTTGCTGTTATGCGATGCTCTGACGAGGACAGAGTAACTTTTGCCGTCTTTATGCTGGTCGCGGAAGCAGAGCACTGGTGGACTCATGCCAGAATCAGATTAACAACTGATGGACGCACCCTCACTTGGGGACGATTCAAGACAGAGTTCCTCGCCAAATACTTCCCCGAAGACATAAGGAGGCAGAAGGAGCAGGAATTCTTTAATCTGAAACAAGGCAATATGACTGTTGGGGAGTACGCTGCTAAGTTTGATGAGCTGGCAAAATGTTGTCCCTACTACACCCACATGGGAGAAGCGTCAAGGTGCGCGAAGTTTGAAGCAGGATTACGGCAAGAAATTCGCCAAGTCATATGTTGTCAACAAATTACACAATTCACTACTTTGGTTGACAGATGCCGCATCTTTGAAAATACCTCTAATCTTCGACGACCTGGAACGTCCGGTCATGGCCCCGAGCGACGGATGCCAGACCAACAACAAAGAAGGGATTTTCGAGGAGATCGACCATATTCCCGACCACCTTACTCAGCCAACCGAATTCCTTCAAGGGATCAAGGGAGCAATATGATCTTGAAATGCAATATCTATGGGGGACCACATAGGGCCGTAAATTGTAGGACCTGCACAATTTGTGGACGGACTGGACATCGTGATGTTGACTGTTGGTTCAAAAATACTAACAACCAGCAACAGATGACTCAAAGGCAGGTAGTGCGACCAACAGGCCAAGGGAATAGGGGACCTGCTACAAATACCCCTGCAATTAATGCCCCGAGAATGCAGAATGTTCCCCGCAACAACAACTTCAGACAGAACAATAATCCTGGAAGGCCCGGAAACAACTCAACCGGAAGGCCGGGGGGAAATGCCAGAGTTTTTACCATGAATGGTGCAGAGGTATCACAAGAGAACGATCTTGTGCAAGGTACATGCTTTATAGGAAGTACTCTATTAAATGTGTTATATGATTCTGGAGCCACTCATTCTTTCATATCTGAGAATTGTGTAAAACATTTAAAGCTTCCTACAACCTCTCTGCCCTATCAAATGATTGTCACAACTGCCGCCAATAAACCCATTTACTCTACTTGCATATGTCTAGAATGTCTCTCAACTCCGCAAATATGTACCAAGCCCTGATCATGTTCTAAGTCCCGATCAACTTGTTCTAAAAGAAAACCTCACCTTTGAAGCATCGCCAGTTAAGATTGCTGACTGATGTCCCAAACAGCTAAGAGGCAAGGAAATTCTTTTGGTCAAGATAGTTTGGAGTCAGACAGATGATGGGGATGCTACTTGGGAAATTGAGGAAAAAATGAGAGAATTGTACCCTCAATTATTCCAACTTTGAATTTCGGGACGAAATTCTTAAAAGGGGAGGAGAATGTAACATCCCTCTTTTTAGAAGCGATTTTACCCTTGTAAATTTTAATTATGGAAGGTTTGTAAGCAAGAATAAGTCAATATATACCCTATTGATGGTCTATAGTATCTCAAAAATGTCATTTTTGCACATAATAATAGAATTTATATGGACCATTAGTGAAATTATGCAAAAACCGAGTGAAAAGGGCTCTGTTCCGAGTAACAGAGAAGAATTTCGAGTGAATGATCAGAAATTCCGAGTGAAGGAGAAAAATCTGACTCAAAACACCCTAGAAAGGCTCGGTTCCGAGTCAAATGCTTTCTTTTCTGAAGGAGACTACTCTGATTGAAGTATTCTGAGTGAAAGAAAGCTTAAATACTCATGTTTATGTTGATTTGATGCTTCCTTCCGACTGGAAGTGTGTTGGGGAAACAATTGGGAAGGCTTCCGAATGGTTTTGCTCAGGAAACCGAGTGGAAAATGGTGGAGGGAGCCAATTCCGAGTGAGATATACTCTACTGGACCAAAACCGAGTGAGACTCGTACGTGTATGCCTTGTTCCGAGAGCTAATGGCTTAAATAAACATTAATTGGACATATAATTAAAGAAATTGGCCTAAACCGAGTGAATCAAGTGAAGAAGACTCGGATTTCCGAGTGAAGATTCTGAGGAAGAGAGGACTCAGTCTGGAAAGGTATTACCGAGTGAGAAACCGAGTGCCTGAGTCGGTTTCAAAGGAATTCCGAGTGAAGAATTGAAGCTTCGCTCAAGCGAGCAAGCCATGCTCAAGCGAGCCTTGCAATTGTTAACTCGGAAGTAGGAATTCCAGTCGGTATAATGGTTAACCGAGTGGAATTTTCACTCGGTATTCACTGTCAGTAGTGCGTATTGACTTCAATTTTGTCTTTTAATGATTATTTAAATTCAATCGTGCGCATTAAAGATAGTGGGGAGCCAGAAATAGGCACTGACTCAGCATATCTCTTAATTAATTCCCACTGACCCTCCATTATCACTCCACTAACAGCCACTCAGAAAAGCTGTCCCCCATTCCACTCACCCTCTCCCTATTTAAACCAGTGCCAGGACCCTAAAGAACCCACACACACGACACAAACACCCTTCATCATTTTCCTTCCGAGCAACCTTCTTTCTCTCTCCTTTCCCTTCTGTTTCACTCGGAACTGGTGCAAGACAGTGAAGGGGACTCTTCTTCTCCTCCAGGAACTTCATTAAGGTAAGGGGGGTATATTCTTGGGTGCTCTGTGGGAAAACCGAGTGAAGGAAAGGATTAAGGAACTTGTTCCTCACCTTTCCAGGGCAGATTCAGTGATGGGTGAATTATATGCTTAATTGTTACTGTTTTATATATATAATTGTTGGTAAATAGTATACCTTGTATGAATTGTGAGAAGAACATGAACTATATTGAAATGAAGGACAAACAGCTCGGTTCTAATGCAAATTCAGTCGGTTTTATATATAATTCAAACGGTCTTATTTAAATTCAATCAGTTTTGTACAAATCCAATCAGTTTTAAGTAAATCCAATCAGTTTTGTACAAATCCAATCAGTTTTTACATGATTTCACTCGGTAAAGCAGTATATTTCATGACAGAAACTCTCTATCACTTGAAAGACTCCTTTTCAATCATTTTTACTCGGAGTTATAGTTAATCCACTCGGAAATCTCTTTCTTAAATTATTTCACTCGGAACTTGACATAATTTCACTCAGAAAACATAATTATCCTTCACTCAGAACCTTTTCAGTAGTTTCACTCGGAAGAAGTAACCTTAAAGCTTTTCCAGCATGTTTCCATTCGGACAGTATCCTTCCAAGGGCAATTTTACTCGGTAAACTCATGTTTCACTCGGAAAACTCTATTTTTAATGGTTTTCGCTTGGATATTCATTTAGAAAACTCTGCTCAGCTTTATTTCACTCGGATTCAAGCTGTTTCAGTCGGAAAATCGCATTCCAATTCATTTTCACTCGGACCCAAACTTATTTCAGTCGGAAAACAGCTTTCCAGTGTCATTTCACTCGGATTTTTAGCCAGATCGTTTGGAGAACCCTGCCCAGTATGGTTCCACTCGGAATTATACATATTTCACTCGGATTTGCCCCTGTTTCACTCGGAAAACTCTATTTTTAATGGTTTTCGCTTGGATTTTCATTTAGAAACTACTTTTTAATACTTTTTAAATTAATGAGAAGTTATAATTATTATTATTATCCTTATTCTATTATTATTATTATCCTAATTATTATTAATCTTAATATTGTTATTATTATTATTAGTTTTATTGTTATAAACCTTGTTAACATCTTAATTATGCGTAATTACATAAAGAATATATTATTTTACTCTTTATAGAAAATACAATATTAACCAAGATATAATAGATATATTTACAATGTTTAATTAATTGATGAAATCCAAAGAACTTGGGAATGATATGATGAGACTGGAAATACATAAGATACTCAAGGAATCAATTGATAAAATAAATGCATTTCGCATCATGAAAATATTTTTGAAGAAGAAAAACCTCTAGAGCATACACTTGGTACAGTGGAGATTACTCACGTTCGATCTCAGTAGAAGAATCTTGGGAGTACAACTGGAACGGCAACCCAATGGCATTAGAGTCGCGCCTGATAGCCGGGTGAGACGAGGCAATTCTAGTGTACTTCGACTAAATGACGGGGTGTGACTATGATCGTAGGGATCCAAGTTCCAAAAATATTTAAATCAATGATGAGAACCAATGAGTTCATTTGTACCATATGGAACTTGGGCGGACCCTGATCGCTCTAGATGATTGGAATGGTGATATTCCAAAGAATGAGAAGAAGATGAAACGATTTATTGGGCCCACATGCATCATGAGACTTAACCAAAGATAAATCATAATAAATCCAAACTCATGCATTTCATTACAACATATTTGATTGTTATAATTGTGAATATGTTAAATGTATGATTTATTTCATGACAATATGCTTGATTGTTATAAATGTGAATATGCTAAATGTATGATTTATGTGATATTGTATGTTAACTGGATTATGTCCGCACCGGATTAACCAATCAGGGTCTTGGGTTATACTCACCCTTACTGTTGACCATTTTTCAGAGGAATTAGAAACTCAAGAACCCGAGTGTGAAGATCAGCAATACGCTGAACCCATTGAGAACAATCATTAAAGATAGAATATTTATTATTAATAATCAGACACCAGATGACTGTATAATATTTAAGGGTGCCTGCGTGCCCCATTCTTTTAAGAGTACAATTACTTACAGTTTGTGAATGACTATGTGATATATACATTATTGCTTCCACTGATCTGCCACGTATTTATTTTTTAAAAAAAAATATTCACTTTTTCTTAAAACTGTTAATACTCTCAGTTAAATAGGATGAACCTACAGAAGGATTTGTCTTATCTAACCGAGGGTGTTACACTGATCATAGGCATTTTACTTCTCATTACCTTAACGTGACTCTTTGGAAGGCTATTTGGGCCTTCAGGGTTCCTAAAAAATCCAAATTTTCATTTGGAAATTGTGTAACAACTTACTCCCTGTTAAAAAGAATCTTAAAGAATCCTTATGCCTTATTTGTTCAGAAAATGAGGAGTCCATTGAGCGTGCTTTCCTCTTTTGCCAATGGACTTCACTTGTTTGGTTTGGATTTAATGTCCAATGTCATCCTTGGGATAAACACATAACAACAATCAATAATTGGATTGAAGGAAAAATTGGGTTGTTCCTTACAAGAAAAGATGATTCTCATTTCCTCATCTCAAAATTCTTTACTCTATTTTGAAGTATATGGAATGCTACAAATAAATTTGTCTTTCAAGGTTTACTCCCCAACCCAAACAGGACAGTAATTCAAGTACAACAGTTAGTTAATGAATTCTACAATGTCATCCCTAACAAGATTATAGAATATGGATTACCTCTACAACAAACTCCAGCAATATGGAGAACCCCTCTCCCCCCTCTCCCCTCTCAAGGTAAAATTAAGATTAACTCTGATGCAGCTTGGTCAGATCCATCTCAAAGGGCATATCCGGTATAATCTTCAGAGACCACAACGGTGACGTAAGATATGGTCATTCTTCTTCTCAATAGGCTTTTCAGCTCTCCATGCAGAGGGATTGACTCTTAGAGAAGAAATCATCCTGGTTCACAATTTAGAATTCGAAGATGTTATTATTGAATCGGACAATTTGAATTTACTTAAAGCATACAGGGGTGAAAACTCAATTAGAGAAATCAAAGCCATAGTTCAAGATGTCATCTACCTTTGTAAGTCTTTCTCCTCCTCTGAATTCACTTGGGTTAAGAGAGAGGCTAATAAGACTGCTAATGAAGTTGCCCATTTAACAAAAGAGGACACCATAAACAGAAATTGATGGTCTTCTCCTCTATGGCGTTTGAGAAAGGTCCTGGTTGAAGGCAAACGGCGAATGCCCCCCACCCTTTCCTTGAAGCCCCTTGGTTCAGTCTTTCATCTAATTCCTCCTCCGAATAGCACCTTGGTTAGGGTTTTTTCTCTCTTTAGGATTTACCCTATCTAAGTTGGAATTATGCAGTGAGAGTTCCTTCCTATCTTCGGGTGAGGCAAGCAGGCGTGGATTGATTGCAATTTTCGTTTCCTAACAGCTTTGGGTATTGCCCTCATTTTTCCTGCGTTTTGGGCCTCCGGCCCAATTGTTGTATTGGTTGGTTTTGTTAATGAATATCCTTATTTCCAAAATATTATATTGATTATAAAAATCTCAAGAGCCGGAGGCGCCCACTATTAACCGCACCCAGCCAATTTTATTCACTCGAAGAGTTTCTGCTAAAAAATAACCGACTATTCCGCATCTTTTTCTCTTGGTTTGAACGGCCATGTTCGGTCTCGTGAAGATATGTGGGCAGTAGGGGGGAAACAATGGCAACATATTAAAGTTAATATTTTAAAACATACATTCTGTTGGCCCCAAAAATAGAACATGTATTTTAAATACATATGCAGATGAAGTGTGACTTCTCTAAGGCCAACAAAGTTGGTACAAGTATAAATATAAAGTCTCATGATCTGGAATGAACTTAGATTCTTCCACTTCAAAGAATAAAAAAAATATAATAAGCAGATGCAGTGTTCTCCATCCCACCCTTATGCTGATGTGATCAGAGATCTCTTGCACCTAGCTCACTACCTAACTGCAATGTTCTCTGTACCTCCTCATGTTTATGGTGAAATTACTAGATGCTGTGCTCATCATTAGCCATACCAAGACAGAATAAAGATTTGTCTTGAATTTTTCCAGTGCAGTTATGTGAAATAGGATCCGTTAATTTGACAATGATTGATCTTGTGTGAAAATACAACACAACCATGACCAAGAGACAGTAGAACATAATTTAATAAACCAAACAAAAAGTAGAATATAATTTATACCAAAATGCAAATTACTGAACGGAACATGCTAAAATTAAAAGCTAAAAAACAGTCATACAAGTTTAACATAAATGTCTTCTCCACGATAGAGTACTAAGGGTGATTATCAATGCGGTTTGATTCTCAGCAAAGTTCCCAGTGAAATTAAATAGTTAACCATACACAATTAACAACTCTCCCAATATGTAAGTATGCTGCCCGGCTGCGATGCATGATTCCCCGAATACAAACATGTTTATTCCTGTGACCAACATCAACCTTTCAAAAATGCAATCATTGGTTACACTGAATAATTGAAACAGCAACAGTATCCCAAATACATGATATTATATAGTTATACATATGATATTATATAGTTATACATACCTTCACATTCCTCTCTTGCGCTTCAGTGCTTTCCAATGACCCAACAGACATTGTACTCCTTCTTTTAAAGTTGCCCTCCTTCCCTGTTTATAGTTCCATAATTCGGAGGTTAAGTATCGCCCACTTGGATTATATTCATTTATTTCTGATAAAGCAGTCACCACTGCTTTATATGCCCCTTGACCCAATTCTTTTTTCAGCCCATTTAGCTTTTCATCATCATCTTTAATAATTTCCTGAAATGAAATATACACAAAGCCAGATTACAGAGCGTTAGTATTCAAAGTTTCACCAAATAAATTAGCAAATAAAAATGTATAATAATGGTAGATTAAGTTAAATATAAAACCTACATCAAATTGCTAAATTAGAATGATACTGTCCTAAGAAGAAGAATTATAATGGAGTGTTCCTGCTTGAAACAATACGAAAAATGCAAGAGGTTCACTCTAGCACACTGTTATTGACACACTCTCCACCATTTGTTAACATTTAACTTAAGTGAGACCCACTAAATGGCGAGTCTCATGCTCATGGCGAGTCTCATGCTCTCACTCCAAATTTAATGACTCCAATTTATTAATTAGTGGATCTCACATTAATTTAAGTAAAGAATGTGTTAAAAAGGAACTAAGGCAATGTAATTGTAATCTAAGCACAGGCACATTATGACAGATATCCAAATTGGCTTTCTTATAGGCACCGTTAACCTTAGTTTTGGAAGGTTCTAAAATAGATGATTGATTAAAGGGGCAATTAATTTTTAAGGTGCCATCCTGACTTTTCAGGTATCTCGGCATAGGTTAAGAAATGGAGTATGGTATTAGTATTCCCTCTTCTTAACAGATATTAATCTAATATCAGTCTCAAAGGAGCAATTTGAGAGTGTGTCTCATTCGCTTATGCTGGAAACAGAAAGTAAAATGAACCAATTGCTTCCCACCCAATATCCCACACTCAGTTCTACATTTATCCCACTCTTCCTCTCTTTTCTCTCATTTCCAAATTCCAATAAATAAATTCCTTCCTTCTCCCACTAATCCTTGACAGCTCAGTATACACATGCTCTAGACTAGTCTAGAATCTAGAGAGTAGAGACTATTAGCAAGAATATTTCCTTTATTTCACATAGTATCCTCCTTTTATCACCTGCCTCCTGGTACAATACACTTCAATAGTAAGGATCTATCAAGAGGATACCACACACCTCCCACATGTTAGTGAGTACTGACACCATCACTTTCATTTTTGCAAATGTATTTTATGCTACGCGGCTCAAGCCTTTCATTTTCACAAATTCACAAAGAATATTGCAGATTCGAAATTAACCATAGTCCTTAGACAACACTAAGTGAAAAAAGAATTACAGGTTCAGAGGGTAGTTCTAATCTACAGTATGTAGACCATCAAAACATCCATGGTCTCATTTAGATAGAAAAAAGATAAGTAAAAGATTAAGCTAAGAAAACAGTGATACGTAATGAAGCCCTAAACCCTTCAGGATAATTTCCAGAGATCTACATGTTTAACAAAGACACACCTTTTCTTTTCCATCAAGCATGATAACTTTGAAGGGATGCCAATCTGGATCCTTTAGATACTCTTCCCATAATGAACACAGTACTGACGTTCGCTCTTCAGCTTCTTCCTCATTATATCTTTTCTTCATTGCTTCAAGGAATGGTCTGGTGTCAAGTTCCCCCATTCTCTTCAAACGAATATTGCCATGAGATGATAACTCTTTTATGCTCTGCAAGAGAGGAAAAGATTATTATTGATCTTGCAATAAATATTGGACAGTAAAAGCTAAAAAGTCCTAGAAAGCTTAAAAACTGCAAAACAGTTGAAGAACATAACACCTGTGCTAAAAGTAATGAAAGAATAAGCACACAACCATAGTCAGGTCTCGTTGCATAATCACACAAACTGATAAGTGTAAGCCACCCATCACCAGGGTGTACAACCGCAAATAGCGAGCAAGAGAAGCAACAGCCTTGGACCACCACCCGCAGGGCGCACAACACCCAAGGGGTGCAACACCAGGAAGTGCAACCCAGGAGGGTGCAACTGGTGGAGAAAGGGTGCAACCCTTGGAACCAAATAGTATCAGATTTTGAGCAGTTACAAATGGGAGCAGTCACAACCATTCTGAATAATTGTGTCCATTAGGAATATATGTTAGATGTAGTATAAATAGAAGTAAACCAAATTAGGAAAGACACAACACACACCCAAAAGTTTTGTCAATGGAGAAGAGACACCCAAGGACCACGCCGGAGATGGAAAAAAAATGATGGAGAAAATTGGAAATCCCCATATATGATGGAGAATCCGATGTTTATAGTTGGATATAAATTGGAACGCTTCTTTCAAATGAGAGATATCCTAGGAGAAGAGAAAATTCAGGCAGTTATGGTGGCACTAGATGGAAAGGTGCTATCTTGGTTTCAATGATGGGAGACTTGCAATTCTGATATGGGATGGGGAGATTTCAAACTTGCCATTCTTGAAAGGTTCCAAACTTGAGCCACTCTCAACCCTTTTGCTGCCCTCCTTGCACTCAAACAAAAAGAAATGATGGAAGAGTATGTTAAGCATCTTGAAAAGTTGGCAGGTATGCTAAAGAATGTTGGTGAAGAACATTTAAAGCACATTTTTGTAAACGGATTGAAGGAAGGCATTGGGGCAGAAATTAAACTCTACAAACCCCCCACTTTATCAATCATTGTCAAGAAGACATCAATGATCGAGTAGAGAAACAAAGCAATTTGGAAGGTGGGACCAAATGTTAATTCAAACTCAAATTCAAGATTCAACACCTTTTACCGAAGTTCATCCTATACAAAGGCTGTTCCTTATGGTGTCAGTTAGAAAGGTGGAGGAAAAAGTGATGGCCCTTCTAATTCTTTTGCTAGCACTACATACGTGAACAAACCAAAAAACACCAGAGGATTTCAACGATTAACCGAAGCAGAACTTCAAGAGAAGAGGAAGAAAGGAGAATGTTTTCGCTGTGAAGAAAAATGGGGCACCTCTAATGTACATAGAAATAAGCAACTTTGGATAATTTTAGTAACAGATGAAGATGATGTTGAAGACTCCGAAGAACTCGATCCAGAAATTGGAGAAACGCCCAATTATCCAAGAATAGTATTGTGAGATTTATTTCTCGCTGATCCTTAAAGGTTTGGGGAAATATTGATGATCACAAAGGCATAGTATTGATAGATTGTGGCGCCACCCACAACTTCATTTCCAAAAAACTGGTGGAAAAATTACAATTAAAGGTGGATGACACTCTGTCATACATGGTAGAAGTTGGAGATGGTCACAAAATCAAATGTAAGGGAGTATGTAGAGAAGTTCCCTTGAAAGTGCAAGAAGTACAGGTACAACAGCAGTTCTTCTTGTTTGGCCACGGTGTGGTTTTAGGAATGGAATGTTTAGCAAGCCTGGGAGAGATAAGAGCCAACTTTCAACAACTAACACTGTCCCTCAAGATTGATGGTAGAAAGGTGACTTTAAAGGGAGAACAAGGTAATCACATAGCGGTCGCGGCTTATCGCGGTAAGCCAAAAAAACTTTATAAAGGTCATAGCAGCCGCTATAACGGCCTATGGAGGTTACATAGCGGACACAATAAAATAATGCAAAATATATATATATATAGCTGCATAATGTCATATAGAAGCAAAAAAAACTACCATAATATCATTTTAAAGCCAAGAAAACACCATTAGTCTTTAGCCAAGCCAATAATAATGAATAAAACATAAATCCTACGATAAAAGACAAGGAAAACAACAATGCAACATATAGAAAAGGCCTAGAAATCTAATCGTCATGAGACTGAGGTGGCTGGAAGAGAAGAAGGCTTGGTCATGAGACTGAGAGGGAACAGAGCAAAAAAAAGAAACAGATGAAGAAAATAAAAAACAGAAAAAAAAAAGAGCACAATGTATAGGAAACAGTTGCAGAAAAAAACAGAGCACAATGTATGAAAAACAGATGAAGAAGAAAAAAAAACAGAGCAAATATAAGTTCAGAAAACAGATGAATAAAATAAAAAACAGAGAGAAAAAACAGTTGTAGAAGAAAAAAAACAGAGCAGAAAACAGATGAAGGAAAAAAAAACAGAGCAAAGAAAAGGTTCTGAAACCTGGTCGCCGGGGAGCCATACACCGCCGGAAATGGCCGGAAATGGTCGGGGATGGCCGGAAATGGTAGGAAACGGCCGGAAATACCTTTGTTTCGCCGGAAAAGGAATCGTAAATGGGGAAGGAGAAGACACGGGTCACGCATGAGGGAGGAGGAGAAGAGGGGGAAATGTTTCAGGGGGGAAGGAAGGAGACAAACAGAAAAAAAAAAAAAAAACCCTACTGTTTACCTTTAAGTGACTCGACCCGGCCCATAACGGCCCAAACCTGGAAAACCCAAAATCACGCCGCTATTGACCGCCTTGGGGCGCCATGGCTGCCACGCCATTAGGAGCATAGCGGCCGCTATTCTTCAAATAGCGAACGCCATTATTTTGGGCATTATTTTACATGGCAAATCGCAGTGGCTTCCAAATCCGCGACGCCATTCCGCCATAGCGCCGCCATGGCCGCTATATGATAACACTGAGGGAGAACCAGAACTTTCAAAGAAAAACATCTCACTTAATTCTACATTCAAAGCTTTGTAACAGGGAGAAAGGTTCCTTATCGACTATTGTCGCATTCAAATAGAGATAGATTGGAACGATTCACTTCCATCCAAATTAGAAAATGTGCTACATGATTTCCCCTCTATCTTTGAACCCCTAAAAGGACTTCCTCCTCAACGGCGTCAGAACCATGCCATTCACCTCAAAGAAAGAGCCCAAATACCGAATATTAGACCATACAGGTATCCTCACTATCAGAAAACAAAAATTGAAAAATTGGTTGCTGAAATGTTAGGTGCAGGAATCATTTGACCATCTACGAGTCCTTATTCCAATCCTATCATACTAGTCGGCAAGAAAGACAGCAGTTGGCGGTTGTGTAGATTACAAGGCCTTGAACAAAATCACCATTCCTGACAAATTTCCCATCCCAGCAACTGAGGAGTTGTTGGACGAGATAGGAAGGGCCAACATTTTTTAAAATTGGATTTAAGATCCGGATACCACTAAATCAGAATGAAGGAAGATGACATTGCAAAAACCGCTTTCCGCACACATGAGGGTCACTATGAATTTATGGTACTTCCATTTGGACTTACTAACGCACCTTCTTTTCAATCATTAATGAACGAAGTTTTAAGGCCAGTACTCCGGAAATGCGTTTTAGTATTTTTCGATAATATCCTAATATACTGCCCTTCCATGGAAGAACACATGCAACACCTGCAAAATGTGTTGACATTACTGCAATAAAGTGACTTGAAGATCAACGGCAACTGCTCATTCGGCCAAGACAACTTGGAATATCTAGCACATGTTATTCTGCTGGAGGAGTATTCGCAGATCCTAAGAAGTTGGAAGCAACGACACTATGGCCTAAACCCAAGAATGTCACCAGCTTAAGGGGATTCTTAGACTTTACCGGCTATAACAGGAGGTTTGTTCACAATTATGAAAAAATAGCAAGGCCATTGACCAACCTGTTAAAGAAAAAATGCCTTCCAATGGAATCCAGAGGCGCAGTGCCTTCAAACAACTTAAGCAAGCCATGACTAGATCGCCTACATTAACAGTACCTGACCTTTCAAAACCTTGTGGTTGAAACTGATGCTTGCGGAACCGAACTAGGGGCTGTTCTAATGCAAGAAGGATTTGGACCACTACTGTATCCGAAAGGAGCCAAAGGAAATCGGTGTATGATCGTGATGGCAGTCGTGAAAGCAGTCCAGAAATGACGACACTATTTGTTGGGGAACTATTTTATTATTAAAACTGACCAAAAAAGTTTGAAATTTTTGACAAATCAAAGGATGCTCGGCGAGGAACAATACAAATGGATTTCCAAGTTGGCAGGATACGGTTTTGAAATACAATATAAGCCAGGGAAGGAAAACTCTGCCGCTGAAGCGCATGCGCTGTCCAGAAGAAGTTCCTATTGTGCTAAGACAATCTTACAAATTCACGGTTTCGAGGAATGGGCTAAAGAGATCAAACAAGATGACAAGTTACAGAAAATCATGTAAGACCTGATTATCGATCCCGCATCTCATACTGGCCATACTTTGAGGGATCAAAAGTTATTTTACAAGGAGAAATTGGTGTTGTCCAAATCTTCATCCCAGATTCCAATCATTTTAAAAGAATTTCATTCATCCTTGGTGGGAGTACATTCAGGAATCTTCAGGACTTACAAAAGAATAGCAAGTCAAGTTTATTGGGAAGGGATGAAAACTGACATACAGAATTTCATTGCTTCTTGCGAAGTCTGTCAAAGAAACAAAAGTGACAACTTGTCTCCGGCGGGATTACTACCACGATTACAAATTCCTACTCAAGTATGGACAGATATTTCTATGGATTTGATTGGAGGACTGTGTAAATCCATGGGGAAGGATACAATCCTGGTGGTGGTTGACCGACTCATTAAATATGCCCACTTCATACCATTAGGACATCCCTACACAGTTACTGAAGTTGTTGTAGTGTTCCTACAAGAAATTTATAGCTGAAGTTCAGTTCAGCATACCATCCCTAAACTGATGGACAGACGGAAGTTGTCAACCTATGCTTGGAAGTTTATTTATGATGCTTAACTAGTCAATCCCGGATCGCGTCGCGTTGTGGCCGACCCCTAAACTGAGATCGCGGTGTCGTGGAGCAAACCCCGAACGCTATTTGATTCTATCGCGGGGGAACACATAAACATATATATATATATATGTGTGTGTGTGTGTGTGTGTGTGTGTGTGTGTGTGTGTGTAGAATCACTTAAAAAAACAAAGAAATATAACTAAAAACACTTCAAATGCATACTAGATAATTTAAAACTAAGATTATTAGGAATGAAAACATTGTCTCAAGCATTGTAGTCAAAATTGCGAGTTAACTCGTAGGATCGTACGATCCTACGATTTGTGCAAGGGGCAGCGAGCTCGATCCACCTTTCCGACACGACACGCTGAAATCGTTGGGATCGAACGATCTTTCGTGTGAAATCGTGGGATCGAACGATCCTTCCCGAGTTTGAAAGCAAGCAGAAAAATAAAAAAAAATGCTATTTGACCCATTTTCGTTTGACCCGGTTCATGACCCAACTTCTTAAACACGATTTCTTCTTCTTCCAACGCATTTCCTAAGTTTCAGGAAACCATTTTTGCTCATTCTAGCTTCTCTAAACCTGCAGTTTCTCCTTCTATGCACCATGGGTGATTGAAGCTTTCATCCTTTCTTCTCAGTTCAGCTCCATTTGTGTCTGCTCATCTTTTTTGTTGTCCTCTGTTTACCCCTGTTTTCTGTTCAGCAAACAGAGCATCTGTAAACAGCGTTTTTCTTGCTTCTCTAAGCCTTCATCTCTTCTTCTCTACACCATGGGTGATTGAAGCTTTCGTCCCCTCTTCTCAGCTCAACTTTCCTCATCATTTTTGCTCCTCTCCATTCTCCTCTGTTTGCCCCTGTTTTTCGTTCTAAAAACAGAGGTTCTACAAACAGCATTTTCCACTCTCATTTATGCTTTTATTTTCTGATTTTTTGTCCTACTTTTATCATGTCTTCTAGTGGGCAAAGACCAGAAAGAACTGAAGTAAGAGGTGACAGTAATCAACCTAATGTTGCTGCCAGTGGTTCAACACAGCGGAAGAACACTCAAGGGAACAGAAGTGATATAGCATGGAAGCATGGTATAACAGTAGGGGGAGATGCACGCAAGATACAATGCAAGCACTGTAAGAAGACTATAACAGGTGGGGTTTATCGGTTAAAGCACCATTTGGCAGGAACACAAAAAGATGTGGCTGCTTGCACTTCTGTTAGTGATGAAGTGAAGAAAGAGATGTGGGGAGTGGTGTCCTCTCTGCAAGAGAAATTAATAAAGAAGACAAATAGCTACGATGTAGAAGTGGGTGTTGGTGAAAAAAGAAAGGAGAAAGAAGTTGAGAAGAGTACTGAAAACATTTTCAAAAAAAGGGGAGTAAGTAGTCAAACTACTCTCAACAACATATTCAACAAGAATTTAAGGGAGGAAGCTTGTCAAGATATAGCATCTTTTTTCTACAACAATGCTATTCCTTTCAATGTGGCTAGGAGTGAAGAGTTTCATAAAATGTTAGAATCAGTGGCAAAGCATGGAAATGGATTCAAGCCACCATCCTACCATGAAATTAGAGTCAAGTATTTGAAACATCATGTGTCTTTAACCAAGAAGGCTATTGAAACACACAAGGAAGAATGGAAGAAAGTAGGATGCACAATAATGACAGATGGATGGACCGACAAAAGGAGGAGGACCATAATAAACTTCCTAGTGAACAGTCCCATAGGTACTGTGTTTTTGAAGTCAATAGATGCATCTCATATATCAAAAACAACTGACAAATTGTTCAAGATGATAGATGATATTGTGGAGGAGGTTGGTGAAGAAAATGTCATCCAAATTGTGACAGATAATGCAGCTAACTACAAGGCTGCAGGAGATTTGTTGATGAAGAAAAGGAAAAGGATTTATTGGACACCATGTGCTGCCCATTGCATTGACTTAATGTTAGAGGATTTTGAGAAGAAGCTGCCCATTCATCAAGAGACAATCTCCAAGGGTAAAAAAATTACTACTTACATCTATACAAAGACTTATCTAATTACTTTGCTACAATTCTTCACCAAAGGTAAAGATTTGGTGAGACCAGCCATGACACGATTTGCCACTTCTTATCTCACTTTGGGGTGCCTTGAAGAGAACAAGGGAGCATTGGTTAGGATGTTTACTTCTAACCAATGGAAGGACAGCCGGTTTTCAAAGACAACTGATGGAAAGTTTGTTGGAAGATGTGGTAATGGATAACACTTTTTGGAAGGGCGTTGTGAATTGCTTAAGGGGTGCTTACCCTCTCATTAAAGTTCTCCGATTGGTTGATTCGGATCAAAAGCCTGCTATGGGCTTTATTTATGAGGAAATGGACCAAGCTAAAGAGAAGATATCAAAGGCTTTCAATGGCAATATAAGAAGGTAAACTATTGTCATTACCTGAATCTAAAATTAAAAATTCATTTGCACCTATTTGAAAACTAATTCAGTTTTTTCTCATGTAAAGTTATTTGCCTATATGGGACATCATTGATGAAAGGTGGGATAAACAACTACATAGGCCATTGCATGCTGCAGGCTACTACTTGAACCCTCAACTGCATTATAGCTCTTCATTTAAGGCTGATCTTGAAGTTAAAAAGGGGCTGTATGATTGCATTGAAAGGATGCTAGAGACGGATGCAGAAATGGCTAAGGTTGATCTTCAACTTGAAGATTTCAAAGCAAAAAAAGGGAACTTTGGCAGCAAAATGGCAATGCTTTCACTTGCAAATAAAACTCCACCACAATGGTGGGAGTCTTTTGGAGATGAACATCCCGAGCTCCAAAAATTTGCTATCCGTGTATTGAGCTTAACTTGTAGCTCCTCGGGATGTGAACGTAATTGGAGTGCCTTTGAGTTGGTAAGTTTTTTATATTTAAGCTATTAGTATTACCTACTAGTAGACAATACTACTTGCAAATTGTAATTGTTTATAATTTGTTGCATTTGTATTTTTCTGCTCTAGGTCCACACAAAGCGACGCAATCGTTTGAAACAACAAACAATGAATGATGTTGTTTTTGTGATGGCTAACTCAAAATTGGCCAAGAAGAAGCAAGTTAGGAAAGCTATGAACTATGATCTTGATGATCTAGATTCTAGTGATGAATGGATTATGGATGTTAATGAAAGTTCATCTAATGTGGAAGAGGTGGAATTGGATGAAGTCAACTTGGATAGATGGCTTGGAGATTCCTAACTTAGATGATATTGCAGTAGAAGGAGAAGAGGATCCAATAGAAGATGATTATTATGACTCTAACTTGAATTGTTTGCTAGAATAGATAGAGAAAATATGACTATGTTAGACTATTTAGCAAGTTGACACTTGATAGTACATATTATCTTTTGGTAGTAGGGCTAGGACTTGATAGTTGTCACTACATATGCTGTCTCTTATATTTTTTTGTTTGCCTTCACAGCATATATACTGCCTTTTGCTACATGGACATATGGCCTTACGGTTTTTGAGTTGACAATCCTTGTATTTGCCTTGACAATACATGTTTGTAGCTATTATGAATGAAATTGAAATTATTTTGGCTTATTTATCTTATTTTTCTGCATATATATGCATTTAAATATTATTTTATATGTTTAGGTAGGATCTTACGATTCGTCTTACGATTACACAATTTACGTGTTTTCGTAGGCTTTCCGATCCTAGATAGGATCTAGATTTTAACTACCTTGGTCTCAAGACTCCCAACATGATCCAAAACTACTAAAACAAAAAAAACAAGATAAAAAACATAATAAGTTAGGAGGTGAAGTAGTGAAGAGTGAACTAGAAAATGAAGGTGGTGGAAGGCTGTTCAGAGGTGGCAGTAGCTGGTGGGAGGCTGTTGCAGGTGGCAGCAAGCTGTTGCAGGTGGCTGCAGACTCTCAGGTGGCAATGTGGGTTCACCGGAGCTGATACAAGGTCGTCGGAAGAGATGTGCATGCTGCCGGAGGTCAGGGAAGGGTCGTCGGAGGTCAGCCAGCAATGGGTGTTGTTTTGGGTAAGTGGGTGAGCAGAGAAGTGGAAGGAGATGAAGCAGCAGCAGCAAAAAGAAGAAGAAAGAAGAAGTGGGAAATCAGAAATGTAACCTAGATAAAAATGGGGAAAAGGAAACTTATGGTTTTGCCCTAAAAAATTCCAAAACGACGCAGTTTTGGATGCATCACGCTGGCGCAGCCGCGACAACCCACAACCCGCAACGGCGCGATCGCGCCGCGATCTCACCCATCTCTACAACGCGGACCGCGAAAGCCCCATCCCACCATTGCTTCGCGCCGCAATCGCAGCCGCAACTGACTACTATAGGCCTAAGAAATGGGTCTCTTGCCTTTCCTGGGCAGAATTCTGGTTTAACACCAATTATAACGCTTCAAGCAAAATGTCTCCTTTCAAAGCTTTGTATGGACATGATCCCCCTCACATTGTTAAGGAATCCACCATTCCTTCCCGCCTTGAAGAAGTCGACAAACTTACAATTGCTTAGGATGAATTACCGGTTGCTCTAAAAGAGAATTTGCTAAAGTCTCAAGATGTCATGCACGCAAATGCCAACAAACGCTGTCAAGATATAGAATATGCAGTCAGTGCTTGGGTGTTCTTGAAGATGCAACCTTACAGGAAAAGGTCCTTGGCTAAAAGGATTAATGAAAAACTTTTACCTCGGTTGTATGGTCCTTTCTAGGTGTTAAACAAGGTGGGTGTTGTTGCTTACAAATTGGATCTTCCATCTCACAATAAAATTAAGTCAATCTTTCATGTCTCTCTCCTGAAGAAAGCCATTGGAGATTCTTTCTAGTCCCGACTTTTACCACCTATGTTATCTGAGGATCATGAATTAAAGATTTATCCTAACTCTGTTTTGGATATTCGTGAATTACAACCTGGCAAAGTGGAAGTCTTAATTCAATTGCAAAACCTCCCTACAAGTGAAAATAGTTGGGAATCTATGGCTAAATTACAAGAGGTTTTTCCAGATTATCACCTTGAGGACAAGGTAAGTCTTTTAGGCGGGGGTATTGATAAGAGTAAGGCACCCATCACTAGGGTACTGCAAACAGCAAGCAAGAGAAGCAACAGCCTTGGACCACCAGCAGTAGGATGCACAACACCTAAGGGGTGCAAGACCAGGAAGTGATACCCAAGAGGGTGCAACTGGTGGAGAAAGGGCGCAACCCTTGGAACAAAATAGTCTCAGATCTAGGGCGGTTACAAATGGGAACAGTCATAATCATTCTGAATAATTATGTCCATTAGGAACAAATGTTAAATGCGGTATAAATAGAAGTAAACCAAATTAGGGGAGAAAATTAGAAAGAATCTTAACTGTGGAGGGACAGACTCTCAAAAATCTGTGTTGTAAAATATCTCAAATTATCACAAACCATTCAAAACACTTTAACATATGTCTATTACATGAAACAGAAAGAATGAGATTTTAATTTAAATCAAGCCACTTGGCTGTCATGATCTGAATCATTGAAGGAAACAACATAGAGTTAACCTAATAAAAAAAACTGCAATTCTCTATACAAAAAAAAAAACTGTAAATTTATGAGACTTCTGTGCCTGCTTCAATTCAATAAACACTTAAAAAAGGCAAGCAAAATAATTGTAAACAACATTGTCAGCTGACGGACCGAATTTAAAGAATAGTAAAGGTGGACCTCATTGATATCCTCTACCAAATTAATTTGAAGAATCAGCAAACTCGAAAAGGAAGATATATTTGAAAATCACTTACTTCAACCAATTCTTTTCGAGCTTCCTGCAACTCATCGTTACTCTGACGCTCTTTAATAATTAGTGTTTGGTTCAGCTCATCTAAATCTTGAAGTGACTGCTCCTTGTCCCTTAAATCCATTTGTAAACCATCCACCTTCTTCAGGACTTCTGCATCTTCATCATCTTCTATGTGCTTCAACACATTTAATGATCCTTTTAATTGCTGAATCTCCAACTCCAGCTTTTGTTTCATATCCAGTTGATTTTCAAGCTGAATGATTTTAGCATGGAGTTGTTCTTTTTGCCTCTGTAAAAAGATACTCAAATAACATTACTACTATGTTAATCCGATACTGATAAGAACACTTTCAGTTATTAATGAAGCTAAAGGACAGGTAACACACCTTTTGATCTTCAGCCAGTTTCATAACATTTTCATCGGCTTTCTTTTGCTCCAGGGCAGCCATCTGAAGAGAGCTATTTTTCATTGCATTCTGCAAAGTAATAAATGTCAGCAGTGTTGAACAAAGCCTTTCAAAGGCTTCTTAAAGAACATTATTATTTTAAATGATCTCAAAGAGACAGCAAAAACAAATTCTCAAAATTTTGATTTACATAGTCCTTAAGCAAAATCCTTAATGAGAATAAAACTGATGGAAAATCAGAAAACCCATGGCTTGAAATTCTTTGGCATACAACTCCAGATTGATCACTCTTATCCCCTTCAGCTTTCCTAAATTTCATTTCATAATAGCATGGCATGTGGCATATGACCACTCAATAGAGCTCCTGATTTTAATAATTACGAAACAAATACTGTTAAATGCAAATGCCATCAATCCTACGGCTCTCCTGTGAGACATAACAAGGGACAGGATCACTTTGTAGGACAAAATCATTATATGCAAACACAAATTATGAACTGCCAACAATTTGTGAATCATTAAATACTTTAAAAGTATATTCACCAGCAATCCATATTCTGTACATTAATATGTTTAAGATTCATGGCCCTCAACAAAATATTACTTAAATAGAAAGCAGTATTATCAAAATTTATTATCCAAAAACTCAATTGAAAAATAATTTTCAAACCAAAAGTTTTATGACCATCAGACCATGGGTTAAAAGGTTGAAACATCTAAACTATCAACCATAATAATCAATCAACCTTAATCAATAATTTCATTTCTCCGATTGATTTCACAGGAATTCAATCATAGTACACAGGAGATGCAACAAAATAAGAAAAACACCAAACCTCCTCGATGTCTTCTGCCAACTTTTTTCTTTCACTTTCATTATGTGCCTCACGCTTTTCCAACATAACTTTCCGCAACTCAAGCTCTTTTTGCTGAGAATCCAGTTGCAATTTAAGCTTTTCATGATCATTAAAAATTCTTTGGAAGTGATCCCTAGCACTTGACTGTATTTTCTTCATCTCTGAAGACAAGTTGTAGCATAAAACAATGTTGTTACAACAGATCAGCAGCAATTAGAAATAATAATCAATTGTTAAATGTGCAAAGTTATACCTTCATTATAAGCTTGAATGAGATTATCTTTTTCTGCCATAGCAAGGTCCATATTGTGTGTAGTCTCATTGCATCTCACTTCAATCTCCTTTAAGTATTTATTCTTGATCTGAATAAGATTAGTCAAATTGGAGACGAGCTTGTCCTGCCTTCGGGCTTCCTCTTCCATAAGCTCGGGTATGGTTTTGACATCGGCCCTCTTTCGCAGATTTTCCCCGATGATATTGTTCATGTAGTAATCATCTGCTCGGGCAACCCATGCATAAAGACCAGACTTTTGCTCAGAATTAGCGAACCAATCTTTTTTTCCATGATGATCTAATGCGTAGGCTTTTTCAAATGCCAATGCATTATCTAATCCGGGCCAGTCTTTATTGAATTCCACAATAGCAGTTCCAGAGTGACCACGGAAGTTCCACAGAGGAGTAACTCGAAAAGGATTGAAACCCCGGCTTCTGTACTCATCCCGCAGCTTGGAACCACTCTGCCCAACATAGCGTCCATCTCCTGATCGACTAGTGGGAATATTAACCACAATACCGATCCAAGGCCACACAAACTGTTCATCAGAATTAACAGAAGGATCACTTTCAGCTGCAGGTTTTGAATCAGTTTTTGGAGCATCTACAGCCATGACATCCTTTTCCAAATATTTCGCTAGAGCCAAATGATTGGCTCTGTCTCTTGCTCTTCTCTTTTGTGAACTACTCTGACCCACCCCAGAAGCATGTTGAAGGAGTTCCTTATACAAATAATCCCGTTTTCTCTTTTTAGGGCAGTACGGACAAGTGAAAGTCTCATTCGAAATTTTCACATCCCTACTTCCATTTTTCAGTTCCTCATACGATTTATCTTCATACTCAGTGATTTCAGAGTCACTTATGTCAGTATCTTCTTCAGAGCTGTGAGCCATAAGAGTTCCTCCAAGGCTTATTATTACACTACCTGGAAGACAATTTTAGTGTCAGAACCAACTCTTAAATTACTTTGCAGATACACTTTATTAAACATCACATTTAGAACCTTTTAATTCCTTATTTTTCTAGTAATGGAGGATTCAATTCCACAAAGCAGCGATCACTAATCACAAACAGAAATCTTATTTCAATCACTTCATCAAATCAAATCCTCCATAACCCCTTTACTTGAAAAATAAGAAATTAAAAGGTTATTCAAATTTGAACTCGGAACTGAACACTGTATAATAAGACACTAAGCATGAAAACACACGGTGACAAGCACATTTTGGAATAATCATCAATAAATAAATAAATGCAACACAAATACAGTAAATTAAAAACAAAAGCATGAAAAGTATAATAACAAACAAAATAATTCAGATTAACAACTTGAAATAATTTGTCCGCCATCCGAAAAAGGCACATATATAATGAAGCAAGCACATTCACAATTTAGGCCAGGCATGCAGTAGTAATCAACAAATGACTCCTCAGAAAAAATTGATAACAAAAATCAACATCTTAAGCACCATAATCGCTTCGCCCTAACAATATTAACAACAAATGACCCTCTAATACGACGTCCCACAAGTCAAACAATTATCAAAGCCCAATGTAGTTATAATCAAAACATCAAGAAGAGTTTCGAAACAAAAATAATAATAATAGTAATTCACTAAAAAATAATGAAAATAAAAGATAACTATAGACAGTAGTATCATAGGAAGAGGAAATGCATGAGAGAAGAATCCAAAAATGACCTAAGAAAAAGAATGGAAGCTCCCTCAAGGAGAATCTGGTGGTGACCTATGAAATGATTCTACATAAGAGGAATGGGAAGAAGATTATCGGTGATTTTGAAAGGTTTTAGAATCAATTCACCATCACCAAGCTCTGCTACTATAGTACTATGCCATTGCTTATGCTCACTGTTGACTAGGGTTTCGTGCCCATTGCATTGGCTCTTCTTCAGAATGTCCACTTCGGTTCGGAGTTACCTATGGCGCGTGGTGTCGTCGTGGATGGCATGACGTGGAGCGTTATGATTGGAGCGTGTAACGCAGGTCCCGCTGCGCGAGTACGTTAAAGGGAATCAATGTGCATAGAATACGTGAAAGCCTGACATGTCTTGCCGGTTTTGATGGTGCGACGCGACTCGGGCATTAGAGAAGCGTAGTTTTACAAAACGAAATTTTGCTAACTGTAGTAAAAATATATTAATGGTTCATCTAGTCTAACACAAGATAAAAAATGGAAAATTTGGGAAATTTTTATTTAAAATTAATGTAATTTTATATCATTTCAATGCAATTTTATACTATCGTTTAAAATTAAAATATACTATGTTGTCAATGTTAGATAAACCACTAGATTAAATACAAATTTATTGAATGTTTTAAAGTATTATCATTTTTATTTAAACTTTTTAAATTTTTTATTTCTTATTATATTTACTATGTTGTTAATGTTAGATGAACCAAAATTTTAAATGCTACAAATTAATTGAATATTTTAATTTATTATAAAAAGTAAATATCAAATAACTCTTTGCTCTCATATAATAAACGCGTTTTAGGAAAATAAAAAATGGTTTATCATGTATTGAAAAAAATGGTTTATTATTGTTACATTGAAAAAATTGATTTTTTTTGAAAATTTTATTACTTATTTTTAAAATAATTTAAAATTTTGTTAAACTTAAATTAGTGACAATCAACTTAAATTGGTGATCTGTTGTTGAAAAATGATACAATCATTGGAAAAAATATAAATATATAATTAATATATTTTCTTTTCTAATAAAACCTTACACCATCCATCTCAAAACCATATTATTTTATATTTTGATGGGCTAAAATAAGAGAGATTTACCAACGCAACTCGATTTAATAATATTATCCAAAATGCTCTTATATTTAATAAAAATTTGTTTTTTTAAAGAAAATATAGTTTGTTTATGCAATAATAAAAATATAGTTAATGTTTCTAAACAAGTTATAATGAAAACCAATTTAGAAAAAGACATACATTTCTAGGTGACGTAAAGAAAAATAAATAAAATTAAATAATTTTTAATTTTTGAAATATTTTTTCCTTCTTAGCTTCGAGCCAAAATTGAAAAAAGGTATTAAATTAATATATTCTCCCTCCTTTAAAGAAAATAAATAATATTAAATAATGTTGTAATTTATTTGACATATTTTTTTCTTCTTATCTTCAAGTCTAGATTTGAAAAAGGAATAAAAAGGTATCACAGTAACATATTCTTCCTCCTTTTACAATCATTTCAAAGAATAAAAAAGGTATTATATTAATATAAAAGATTGAAATATTAAAAAAAATGCTAAAAGGGGACAATTTTAAAGGAAACAAAACATAAAATATTTGATGGGGAAAATATAAAACATTTACTGAATGAAAAATTATGATTTTTATTGAGATGTTAAAAGGTATTAAATGCTTTTAGATATACTTTTATAATTTTTATTAACAAAATATAAAACATTAAAGTAATGTAAAAATTAGTTAGTATGAAAATTATATTCTAAATTTTTTAGTAATTATAACATCTTAAATTTAAAAATTTCTGGGAATAAATTATTAAGTTTGATAATTCGCATTGTCCTTGCATACCCTCCAATATTTTTGACATATCTCCTTTTTAATGTAATCAGAATCGAGTTGTTCTTATCCCCTATTATCTGTATCAAAAACATCTACAACTCTTATGTTCACAAAACTCAGTTCTCACTCCCTTCATCTTAGTTTTTAAAACAATGTGCTAATTCACAAGTTCACCAATTCACCTTGACCCTTTTGCATTATTTTTGGCATTTCTCATTTATACAATGTTGAAATCGAATGATTCTTTTCCTAAAAATTAATAGACACATGTATTTACAACTTTAATGAAGAGCCCGAAAGCTAATTCCTAGCCCATTTTTCCCAGTAATTTTTCTAAAATATTGATCATAAATTCGTTATCACCTGGAATAGCCTTTAGTAATCAGAACATATCTTCCGCTCCCGGTATCGGATTTTCATAAGCCTTAGCTCGTTTTAAAGAGGAAATAAATATCTAAAACTTTTAGGTCAGGTGTTTTCTCAAATTCCCACTGTATCCTTACGTTATTTACAGGCCAAGAAGCTGCCTCCTTAGTTTGACACCTCATACTCCATTCAAAGTCATGACCAATCAGCCGTAGCCATATTGTGCCACTTGCTTCCTCCTCATTGGACCTCACTTTTCACTACCTATTCTGCATGTGATGGCTTAGGGAGCAAGAGAATTCAAAATTCCCATTCCATTCTCTTCTTGGATGTGACAATGTTCCTATCTTTCTCTTAATTTTCCTTGCCATTTGCATGAAAAGCTTCTCACTTCTCTTGCTTCTTTTCTCCACGGCACCACCATTTGTTTTCCTCATCTCATGTTGATCACTTTAAACACTTAGTAAACATCATCATCTTCCTCTTTGCAAGGTTGAACATGTAATGTAACATCCCGAATTTTATAAAAATGAATAATTGATGAGGATTAAATAATAAATAATTGATATGAGTGGATTTGTGTCCCAAAAATATTGGACCGATAAAATTGGGATTTATTATGGATATTTATAATTTATTGGGCTTATGTAAGATAAAATTATACCCGATTAGAATATGGGTGTCAGACCAAGTATCTCCGATTGAGATGCCGTTGGTCAGGCCTGTTAAGAATATTATTAGGAATCCGAATCTATATTCGGAATAATTTTTAGATAATGTATTGAGCTCGAACTGTGAGCCTGTTTGTTATAAAACGGTGAGATTTTAGTGTGAAGGAAAATATTAAAACATAAACCTTTCTCCCTCTCTTATGCTTCACGCTACTTCTTCTCCTCCTCCTTATTCTCTTTTCCTCATCTCTTCTTCTTCTTTCCTCTCCACCCTTCTCTTCGAAAACCTAAGCCATATGGAGCCTTCTTCTCCTCCACCATTTTCGTTTTCATGGAAGCTTGAAGGAGAAGCTTGTGGCTGGAATTCCTCTCCTCTCTTTTTCATATTTTCGTGTTTTCTCTCCCTCTCTTAGAAGCTCAATGTTGTCTCTTGGTTGAGGTAAGTTCCTCATCATTTTCTTGAGCTTTATGCCCTAGATTTTGGGTTCTTGGTATTTGGGGAAGTATTTATTGACTAAGGGTTGTTGGGAGAGCATTAATGTGGAAACCCTAAAGTGGGGTGTTGTTATTATGGCATTAATGGTAGGTTGTTTTGAGTGCATGAAATTAATACTTGGATGAGTGGAAAAATTAATGAGCATTTATGATGTTGATGGGTTTTTAGTGAAACCCTAACTCTAAAAAATTGGGGAAAGTGTGAGATGTGAATTGAATGTAGGTTTAATGATATGATATTGGAGAATGATATTAATGATGAAAGATGGCCATTTGTGGTGATTAATGAGTATTGGTAATGGTTGTGGGGTTTTGATAGAAACCCTAGCCCTAAGAATTTGGGGAAAATGGATATAATGTAATTGGGAGGTTAGTTGAATGTGGAATGTGAGGGATTAGTAGGATAAGATTGTGACTAGATGAGGTTCTAGATCATTTATGGTGTGCTATTTAAATGTGATTAATTAATTATGGTTATTGAAGGATATGAGAGCTAAGTTGAATATTGAGTGATAATGATGATGTTTGAAGGATTGAAGTGATTTGAGGTTACATTATGTAATGGATAAGGTGATGATGATGTTGTTGGGTTTGGTTGATCTTTAAGATCTAGAGGATCTTGGCTTGGGGAAAGGAATTCTGGAAGCCTAACACAATTGCATAACTTGGTGTTTAGCAAGTCTAGGACTTGGGGTTGAGCTTTATAATAAGCTAACAAATGTTTAGAGTTATGATGGTTATTGATTATGTGTATGTATATGTATGGTATGTAGATCGTATTCCGGGCGATGCGATGGAGCATTCGGAGCATTGGAACCGTTTTAGCTCTTCCCTCGAGGTAGGAGAGGAGTTAACATTCAAATTGCATGAGTAAATCAGTAGTGATTATTATATGTGATGGACACTCATGCTTGCCTTGCCATGTATTTATTGAAATGATATGAATAGTAAGTTGATGATGATTGGGAATGATGTGAGAATATGTGGAATTGTTGTGGCAATGTATGAATATATGTATATATGTTGATGATGAATTCGAATCTTACATGATTAATAAGTTTGGAATGAAGATTTATAAGTATGAATGTGTGAACAGGTTGTATATGCCTTTTATGATGTGCATGAAATGTTGGATATGTCCAAATTTGGCTTATAATGAGGATTTCCGAGTAAGAATGCTTAGAACAAGTTGTATATGCCTCACATGTTATATATGATGTGTCGAAAGTGAGTGAATTGGCCTTGGATGTGATTTCATGTGTTTAGCTATGAGAACTTTCATTTTCTGCCTATGTTCTGATATTCTTGCTCAAGCGAGATGCGACCTCGCTCAGGCGAGGATCCTCTGTATCTGTATTATGGTCTCTGGGCCAATCTCGCTCAGGCGAGCGAGCTTTCCCCTCAAGCGAGACGAGTGAATGGTGAACAGGTGAGATTCTGGACGAACCTCGCTCAAGCGGGTGTGGCCGTGTTTGAGCGAGCAAGGGAGGACATTGATGCTGGACGAATTCCATTCGAGCGGGAATTTTTGAAAATAATTTAAGATGTGGTGAATTTCTGAGTGAAATTCCGAGTGAGCTATGTCCCAGACAGGACCTTTCGAGTGAGGAAGTGGATATAATTCTGAGTGAAAGGTCTCCGAGTGTAATATTCCGGGCAGTGGAGTTCCGAGTGGGAATTTCCGAGTTCAGTGTAACTCGTTCCGAGTGGAGTGCCTCTGAGTGTGTAATTCCGAGTGGGATGGCACCGATGGGGGTGTACTGTGTGAGTCTGTCCAAAAGTACTCTGGAATAACTTCGCCCGAGTGGGAGACTTAGTGCTAGGAAACCTCGCTCGAGTGAAAAAGAAAGGAAATCGGTTTTTGGAATAATATACCGAGTGAAAGACCAAGTGAGTGATGGTCGGTCTTGGAATTAGTTTGCCGAGTGAAAGACCGCTCGAGAGATGAGTCGGTTTCAAAATAATTTGCCGAGTGAAGACCGATCAGGTGTTGAGTTGGTTTTGGAATGAATTGCCGAGTGAAAGACCGATCGAGTGATGAGTCGATTTTAGAGTAATCTGCCGAGTAAAAGACCGAGCGAGAAACGGTCGGTCTTAGAATTATTTAGCCGAGTGAAAGACCGAATGAGAGGAATCGGCTCTTGAATAAGTTCACCGAGTGAAACCGAGTGTTGGGAAGCCTCGCCGAGTGAGCGAGTATGGAAGGGAAGGACGGCCTCTGGTCGAACTTCGCCTAAGCGAGTGGATACCTCGCTTAAGCGAGCGAGTGTGGAAATGGCTACTGGAGTAATTTCGCCCGAGCGAGTGGCCGAGTGTGTGGTGTCTCGCTCAAGCGAGCAACGTGGAAAATAGATACTGGTGTGATTTCGCCCGAGCGAGCCAAGGCGCTCAAGCGAGATGGGCTCTCTCGCTCAAGCGAATGTGGGTCTCGCTTGAGCGAGTAAACCCCTGTTGAAATTTCCCTTCTTTTTCTCGGTTCTGATGGTATTGGGTCTTCTTTCCTTAAAATATAAGATGATTAAGGGAAATTTTAGGGATTTATATTAATTATATAATAAGGTGGTGTAGAATAGTGATTAAAATGTTGAGATAACTTGTTAATGCCTTTAATATACATAATGAGAAACACAAACGTTGACCACCAGGACGGAATATAAAAGAATGGCAAATAGGATATAATGATGGGGTTGTGAGATACACCCGAAGGTGATTATGAAATTAGGGAGAGAACGGTTATATGACATAGCACTGGTTATAAACCGGTGAACCAGAAATGATGTCGGTAAGATGTGGTAATGAATGATGTTGTGAGTATTTCCCTTGAGAAATAGGGCGAATATTATTCTTATAAATCGTGATATACCCTTGTGGGTGTAAAGCAAGTGAGATCTTGTATATGTGGGTTAAGTGTAATAATGAAATGTCGCTGATGCCACACCGATTTATGTATAGACGAAGTAATGGCAATGAATAATATTGAGAAAATCCATAAGTTGATTATGTGGTAATAATGATGAATATGCTTCGAATAATTCTATGTGTGGACTAATATGATGATGCTTGCTATGCTTTTGATAGCCATGTGTGGATTGTCATGAAATGATGTTTGTGGCCATTGAGATACCAATTATACAAATGATGTGCCTTGAGGGGCTTTATAAACGATTATGTATAATTATCAAAATGCCAAATTAAATCCCTAATTGAGAGGGTGAGATATCCATGCAAGGTTGATGGGCATATGCATTATTGCATTTTGCATTCATGGCATGGCATAACATTGATATTATGTGGTTGCGATCACAATGATGAAAGATCCTGCGGGATTTTATGAAGGGAGTACCCCTTGCGAGGTGGGAAACCAATGTGATGATGATATGATATTGTGCTGGTGGTTGCGATCACCTGGTTGTGGAATGTGAAAGGCCCTGCGGGGACCATTGTATGATGATGAGCCAGTGGTTGCGATCACTTGGTATTTGATACGATAAAGGGCTTGCGAGCACCTATGATGCCTATGGTTGCGATCATGAGGCGGGAGTACCCCTTGCGAGGCGGGAAACCTATGAGAATTGTTGAAACGTGGTTGCGATCACGAGAAGCACCTTGCGAGGCTGCCATAGGGAGTACCCCTTGCGAGGCGGGAAACCAATGATTATGAATGATTGATTATGGTGGTTGCGATCACCCGTGATATGAAATCAGATCCGTTGCATATGCATTAAACAGTTGGCATGTGCATTAGCCATAAGAGTATGGCATTTAAGATGAGATGACCACGAGTGATAAGAAACCCCTTGCGAGGAGGTATTGAGTGAAGCCTTAATGAATTAATGATGATAATGATTATGAATGCCCTTGTTGATAAGTGGCAAAGTGATGGTGTATGTGATTGTGTATATGTTGTGCTTGTTTATGATATAAATTGTGATTCATGAGGCTTGTATGCCTATTATAATAATGAGATGATAAATGAATGATAATTTTATGATTTAATAGCAAAGCACACATGACGTTTGTATGTATATACACATGATCACAATATATATATTATTCGTCATTTTGAATGTATAACTCACTCTCCCATGTGGTCTCCTTTTTAGCATTATGATGCAGGTTGCCATGGGATGAGTTCAGATTTTAATTAAAGCTTGGGTAAAGGTAAATAGTAGTAACGGGAGTGCCTTGGCCGGTATCATTTATGAGTCCTTATGTAATGAATGAATTGTTTATGAGAATGTAGATGATTTAGAGAACTTGGATATGTATAAGATAATCAATTAAAATTGTGAATGGCGGATATAATTTTAGTATGTAAGGGATGATTTAATGTGTACTAGAAGGATTGAAATTGAATGACGAACATTGATGATTGTGATTATTGGGAGAAGATCCCCAAATGTATGTATATATACATCTATATATTTATTATGTCTTAGGCAATGCATGCGTATGTTGTATGTGCATGATGAGCTATAGTAATAGGTTTATGTTTGATGTTTTGCATGCGTTGCTTAGCCTTTTCTCATATCGTCATATATGGGACTAGGCGTGTGCCCGGTATACATATTCTTCTGTTGTAAACTCTATTATTTTTGTATACCGTTATGGGCAAACTAATTATCGATCCAGTTATAGGTTATTTAATCTCACTCTTTGATTTTCTGTGATTCGGGTCTTGATGTGATCATGGTGGTGTCTTGGAAATATTTTCAAACGCGAAAAATTTTATTCACATTTTTATTAATTATGACGATTACATCAGGATTCGAGTACAGAGAATCAGGGGTGTCTTATGTAACATCCTACGAATTTTGAATTTGGGGAATTTGATGATTAAAACTAACAAAGTAAATTATGGGAAATACTAGGAAACAATATTTAGAATTATACCAGTTGGTTTAACGAGTATGTGTTTAATTAAGATAAATTAAACGATTACACTGATCTAATTGAATAATTAATTTTATTAACTCCTAACTTATAACTTCCAAATTAACTAATTTCTAGTAATTGAGAGTAGATTAAAATTTTAGTGTATCACCCTGAGCTCTAAAATAGGAGATAAAAATCTAAATTCTATTAATTTGGTGTAAACTAATTTTTATAACTATAAATTTAATTTTTATTTGATTGTTAAAACTAAATAACTAAATGTCTAAAACCTAAAGTTAATATTTATTTCTAAAATCCTATGCTAGCTGATCTATATTTCTCCCTCACTCATTTTCTCCTCCCGGGCATGTGTTCTCTATTTGGCAAAAATCAGCTCCTTCTTTCTAAATTCATCATTCCCACATTGTCTATTTCCTCCTTCTACCATTACTTCTCATATAAGAGATAGTTGCATTCCCTCTCCCCTCCCATCTTCTCTGGGTAGAATTGAACCACTCAACATTATCGTCTTCACTGTGGTTTTAGTCCCAACTTCTGCACACCAGCTTTTGCATGGAAGCTCGTGGAAACTATCATCTCACGCATTAAAGCCTATAAGGACAATAGCTGAGCACTTATGCCGGAGTGAATCAAAGTGGGATTTTACGTATTAAAAATGTTTAAAGGTCATGAGCAATATTGAGGTTATTTTGGAGGTGAATAGTGTGTGTTTCAAGTATTGGAAATATGTCAAAAGGTGGTCGACAAGCGGAACACTATTCCAGAGTTTGGAAAAGTTAACATTCAATAATCAGAAGCTTGATTAAAGTAGAAAATCACTTTCAGGTATGTTCTATACGTACGAGGGGTTTACGGTTTGAGAGATAAATGGGAATTTGATTTCGGTTTGATTTTATATTGTTAGATAAATGTTATTGTGATGGAAAAAGGATGGATTGAGTATATTTGATTTGATACTGATCCAGTCTGGATACCGGCCCCCAATCTTGTGACGTCAGAGTGACCTCATATAAGGAAAACCGGTGTCCTGGTTCGACATTACCACACCGGATATCCGATGTATGGCCTTCCGTCCTCATCTCACGACTGCCCTACTTATTGTCTCTATAACGGATCTTTGTTCATTTTCACAGGACATTTATATATAACTGTTAGTTTCTCAGTCACAGCAAGATAAGAGCCCCTAATAACTTATCAGCAAAGATACTGTACGTAGCAAAATATGTCACGTCAATGGCCTCAGAAAGCAAGTGGATGTGTCAGCAGATTATGCGGAAAAGGTGATTATCCTCTCTTCTTCCTATAGGGTCGTACACTGATAATTGACCTACCCTCCTGACACATTCTGAGTGTTGAGCCACCCTGATTGACATAATGCACACGCTATCAGAGCTAGGGGACCCACCTGTATCCAACGACTCATTTTCTCACATACAACTATAAATAGCTTAATTCAATACACATGCAAGGTGATGTTGTTCTAACTTACACTTTACTATTACTTCGCTTGAGCATTCATTGAGTTCTTACACTCTTCTAACTTGAGCGTCGGAGAATCTTCGCAGGTGGCACCACCTTTCGCCCCCTGCAACGCGAATCGTTGGTGTGAAGGATCTCCAGGACAACAAGACCGGCCTCTCCCACTGAGAGATCGGATTAATACATCGGATACTCACTGTTCCGGTGTGCAAACCCTAAAAACACCTATATTCTTGTGGCTGGTCCCACACCGGATCCTAGACCCCGGTCCAGACCAGTTCATTGGCACACCCGGTGTGACTCGTTAGAGTTATTCCCATTTTCGCAGAAGTTTGGTTGTCACGATGGAGGGTGATAGGAGAGATTTCGTTGATGGTCACGTGGAGGATGTGACCCATCAACAGACTGGAAGGAGACTTGTCTTTGAGTCCCCTGTAACTCAGACTCAGAGGTTGGTGCAAGTGCAAACGCCTGACCCTCACGATGAGGTTATCAGGCAGCTCAGGGAGGAGCTGATGGAGTTGAAGCGAGAGAGAGGAGGAGCGGGGGACAGGGTAACGTCCCATGCAGAAGAGACTCACCATGCATCAGAGAGGGGCAGGTCTACAGCCCTTCAGTATTCGAAGATCCCCACATATGAAGAGAGAGAGTAGACTCAAGACTCTGGTGATAGAGTCAGTACCAGGAGAAGGGAACAGGCGGTGGTGACTTCAGGGACGTACAAGCTCAGTGTCCCTTTCTCAAGAAGGCTGATGAGCATTACCATCCCGAAACATTTGCAAACAACTCAGCCACTGTCAATAGGGAAGTATAATGGAGAAACTGATCCCACTAAGCATTTGGATGCTTATGTGTATGAAGCTATGTATTTGGGAGCAGATGAAGATGTTATGTGTAGGATGTTCCCAAGAACACTAACGGAGGAGGCTCTCAGTTAGTTTAAAAGCTTACCCTCAGGATCTATAGACTCTTGGGAGGAAATGGCCGCTGCATTTGAAAGTCATTTTGTCATCTCTAGGGATATCCCAAGAACTTTTCACACCCTGGCCCAGATAAGGCAGGGAGAAACTGAAACTCTTAAGGAGTTCTTGAAAAGGTTTTATAAGGAGGCAGCTTTGGTCCCCAACCTCACGGAGGCCATACAACTTCATATTGTAGTGGAAGCTCTTCAGCCTGGTTCAGCCTTTGCCCTATCTTTGGCAAAGAGCCCCCCAACAACCTTCGAGGAGTTTCGAAGGAAAGCTTCCAAGTACGTGGGCATAGAGATGCATCTGGAGGCAACCGCAACAAGAATGAAGCCTTCAGCACCCACTCAGCAGCCACGGAGAGAAAAGGAGAGAGTGAGGCCTGAGAAGCATGCCTTTAGAGAAGACTTTGTAAACGCTCGCCCGCATCCACGAGATAGGCGTGTGTCATCGTTCGACAACTATGCTCCGTTGAACACCAGGCATTCACAAATCATGAGGGAGGTTGGTTGGCCAACGTTGAACGTCTTTGGTATAAGGAAACCAGCCCCAGTCAAGAGGGGTGGTAACCCACGCAAGTATTGCACTTTCCATGAACAGACATGACACAATACTGATGAGTGCAAGGCATTGAAGAATACGGTGGAAACTCTCATCCGAGAAGGAAAGCTGAAGCAGTATTTGTTCAAGGAGAAATCTGTAGACGAGCCTCAGAGGATGGAAAAAAGGAGTAGAGATCCTGATGACGAAGATGATAATACATGTAACCCAACAAGGAAGTTCACTGCAGCCGAAAAACAGAAGGGAGTAGTGATTGCTGGAGATGCCCAACAAAGTAACATGCCCCAACAGCAGAGGCAGGGCAGACGAGAAGTGATTGAGATGATAGCCGGAGGATTTGCGGGAGGAGGAGCATCAATCACAGCATGGAAGAATCACCACAGGATGATTCTGTCTGTCCAGGGCAAACCAAGGGATAACCGCCCTTTCAGGGACGGTATGGCAGCTCCGACGGTGTCATTTACTGATGATGACTTTGGCCCAACAATTCCAGGAGGTGATGATGCAGTAGTTATCGTGGCAGTTATAGCCAACAAGGATGTCAAGCGGATCCTCGTCGATCAGGGAAGTTCTTGTGATGTTATCTTTTATAATTGTTTCAAACGAATGGGTTTCAATGATGCAGATTTACAACCTTACACGTAAGAACTCACAACGTTTAATGGAGCCAAGCAACCCACCAAGGGGTATCTTGACACTCTGATTTCCTTTGAAGGAGAGCCTGGAGCGAGAACAGTCAAGTCTAGAATTCTGGTGATTGATGTGGAATCCCCATACAACGGTATCATAGGCCGTCCTACACTGAATGCGATGGAAGCAATTGTATCCACTCCTCACCTCTTGATCAAATTCATTGACAAGGACAACGGTGTGTCCTCTCTCCGTGGTGATCAGGAGATGGCTCGATATTGTTATAACTTGAGCCTCAACATGGTCAAGTTGGAAGCATTCAACAAGAAGAGGAAGCTGAACGACGGAGGAACAGCGGCAGGGTCTGTCAGTCTAATTGATCTGGACCCCAGAGCGGAATTGAAGATTGATCCACTCAATCCTTCTAAGCCCACACCGGATGGTGGTTCCAGGGATGTTGTCTTAGGGGATTCCCTAGAGAAGGTCACGCACATCAATGATAAGCTGGAGTTTGCTATGGAGCAACGCTTATTAGCCCTTCTGCAGGAGTTCAAGGATCTTTTCGCATGGACAGCAGCAGACATGCCTGGGATGGACCCTGATTTCTGTTGCCACAAGCTTGCTGTGTACCCTGAAACAAGACCGGTGGCCCAGAAGAAGAGGAGGTTGGGACCGGAGAAGCAGAGGGCAGCTTGTGAGCAGACAGAGGAGTTGTTGAAAGCAGGCTTTATAAGGGAGATAGCTACTCTTCTTGGCTTTCTAATGTGGTTATGGTGCAGAAAGCTAATGGCAAATGGAGAATGTGCACAGATTATGTGGATCTTAACCGTTGCTGCCCCAAGGATCCATATCCCCTGCCCAACATTGGTCGCATGGTGGATGATTCATCTGGTTACCAGTACCTCAGTTTCATGGATGCTTATTCGGGGTATAACCAGATTCCGATGTGGGAGGGAGACCAAGAGAAAACTGCCTTTATCAATGACCGCGGTGTTTTCTGCTACACCATCATGCCTTTTGGATTGAAGAACGCCGGCGCTACCTACCAGCGCATGATTAACAAAGTCTTTGAAGGGATGCACACCAGGCTGGTCGAGGTTTATATCGATGATATTATAGCCAAAACGCCCGCTGGAGGAGACCACATTGAGGATCTATGCCAAGTTTTCACTAGGCTTCGACAGTACAACATGAGGTTAAACCCCTTAAAATGCACCTTTGCCGTTCCAGCTGGGAAATTCTTAGGATTCATGTTGACCCAACGAGGCATTGAGGCTAACCCTGGGAAATGTCAAGCAATCCTGGATATGCAGAGCCCCAAGAGCCTGAGGGAGGTCCAATCATTGAATGGGAAGGTAGCCGCTCTGGCTCGTTTCATGCCCAAAATGGCACACAGATCCCTTCCCCTGTATAAGGCGTTGAAGAAACACAAGAATTTTGAATGGGGAGAGGAGCAGGAACAAGCCTTCCAACAGCTCAAGGCCGTTCTCTCGAGTCCACCAATTTTGGTTAAGCCTGACCCTGGTGAGACTTTAATCTTGTATTTAGCAATCTCTGATGAAGCCCTGGGCGTGGCCTTGGTTAAAGAAACCCCTGAAGGGCAGAGGCCGGTGTACTTTACTAGTAAGACGCTTCAGGGGGCGGAAGGAAGGTATCAGAAGATTGAGAAGGCTGCTCTAGCAGTCGTGTGGGCATCACGACGGTTGAGGCCCTATTTCCATGCGTACCCAGTACTGGTGAGAACGGATTTGCCTCTCCGTTCAGTGCTTAGCAAGCCAGACCTCGCCGAAAGGATGATAAAATGGTCTATCGAGTTGTCTGAATTTGAAATTTCGTATGAGCCTTGAGGAGCCATCAAGGCGCAAGTGTTGGCTGATTTTGTTGTGGAGATGACTGGGGCGGACCCTGCCACCCCTCGAGCGCATTGGACCATTTACGTTGATGGATCGTCGAATAGCAAAGGTTGTGGAGCAGGTGTTGTGGTAGAAAGTGATGATGGTGTGCACCTAGAAATTTCCCTCCGATTCAATTTCAAAACCTCCAACAACCAGGCTGAATACGAAGCATGCTTGGTCGGTCTCCGTGCGGCGATTGACATCGGAGCATCAGCAGTCACACTGTGCAGGGATTCCCAATTGGTGATTTCGCAGATCTAGGGGGAGTACCAAGCGAAGGAGCCGTAACTTCAATTGTACTTGAATTGTGTTAATGAGTTGAAGGGAAGATTTAAAGTGTTAGAGTTCAAGCATGTGCCCAGAGAGGAAAACACCAGAGCGGACATCTTATCAAGACTGGCAAGTACAAAGCAGCCCGGCAGCACAACGACGGTGGTTCAAAGCACTTTGACATCACCTAGCATACCTTTGTACCCTTCTTTGAATGCTGTCATGGTGAGCTATCCGTATGAGGATTCTTGGGTCATCCCTTATATTCGCTATCTGGCTGATGGTCAACTTCCCACTGATGAGAAGGAGAGGAGATGAGTGAAGAGGGAGCTACCATACTTTACTATGGTTGATGGTGTTCTCTACAAAAGGGGATTCTCTGTCCCATGTCTTTTGTGTTTGAGAGAGGATGAGGTTCAAGCGGTTTTGGAGGAAGTGCACGAGGGGCAGTGCGGGCACCATGCTGAGGGTCGGAGCTTAATGAGAAAGGTCCTCAGGGCTGGATATTGGTGGCCCACTGTGAAGCAGGATTCTGCAGATTTTGTTAGGAAGTGTGACGTTTGTCAAAAATTCTCCAATCTCCACCATACACCGGCCCAAGAGCTGTCCTCATCTGCTGTACCTTGGCCGTTCTACCAGTGGGGCCTTGATATTTTGGGTCCATTCCCCACTGCGCCAGGAGGTATCAAATATTTGATTGTGGGGCTAGACTACTTCACCAAGTGGATCGAAGCTGAGCCCGTAGTGCACATTACTTCTGTGCGAACAAGACGGTTCGTGTATGAAAATATCATAGCTCGGTTCGGGGTGCCAGGGCGGATTGTGACTGACAACGGCACCCAGTTTACAGACAAAAAGTTCACAGATTTGCTCGAAGGACTGGGGATAATCCAGATATTTTCATCTGTTGAACACCCCCAAACCAATGGACAAGCGGAGGTAGCCAATCGAGAAGTGCTAAAGGGGTTGAAGAAGCGTCTGGGAGAAGCGAAGGGGGGATGGACTGACCAGCTATGTCATGTTTTATGGGCATACCGCACTACGCCTCATTCTTCAACTAACGAATCCCCATACCGGCTGACGTACGGGGTTGAGGCGATGATTCCAGTGGAGCTACGAACAAGATCGGCTCGTGTGGAGTATTTTTCAGCTGAAGACAACAACGCCAACCTGGCATCAGAGCTGGACGTCCTCCAGGAGTTAAGAGAAAAGGTTTTTGTCAGGGATCAGGTGGTAAAAGCAAAGGCAGCACTCCGGTATAATAAACATGTCCAATACAGGGCTTTCAACACCGGAGATCTTGTTTTGAGAAAGGCGAGTGTGGGGAATAAATTCGCTCACCAAGGAAAGCTAGCACCGACGTGGAAAGGTCCTTATAGAGTTTCTGAAGTGACTGGAAAAGGGTCATACCGGTTGGAAAAACTTGATGGAACTCCAATCCGCAACAAATGGAACACTCAGAATTTACGTGTTTATTACAGCTAGTTAGTAAGACGGCGTGTACTCTTTTTCCTTACTTGAGTTTTTTCCCATTGGGTTTTCTCAAGAAGGTTTTAACGAGGCACGACCCCAACTACGCTCTCTTTGTAATGCACCTTCAATCTTAATGAGAATACATTTTAACCGCCCTATCATTCTCATTTTTCTTATGTGTTGTGATTTATAGCCGTAGCTTAACACGCATACACCTCAGGACGGATGAACTCAACTACCAATTCTGTAGTTGATGATGTAACTCCTCGAGGGACTAATAAAGACCCCTCAGGACGGATGATCTCAATCACACATCGTGTGTTTTGACGGTGTAACTCCTTGAGGTGGAATGGGTTGTAGGGCTGGTCCTTTTTCAAGGCCACAAACCGAACCCCATTCGAAGACAACATGGGTTGTAGGGCTGGTCCTTTTTCAAGGCCACAAACCGAACCCCATGCGAAGGCTTGGGCGCAGTAGGCCGGTTCATACAGAAAACCACGCTGAACCCCGAGTAACGGGTGCAGTAGGTTCAGGATTAGCCCTGATCCAAACCCCGTGTTGAAGGCTTGGATTGTAGGATTGCACCGAACTCCAAGTACAGTTAGTAGGATCGAACCGAACACCGTGTGAAGACTTGAGATGTAGGACCAAACCGAACCTCAAGAGAAAGGCGTAAAGCTTACCCTTGTCAAAGTTGTACCAAAACTCAAAGGCAATGTCCGTCCTCAATTATGGAATATCCACCCCAGAGCGGTTGAACGCTAACATACCCGCTCTACATCTCCGAGGACAGATGAGCATTTTTACCTTTTTAAGAAGATAAAAGGTAATTCTTGAGATAAAATTTCCTTTCCCAATATACTTATACTTGGGGACAGGGCATGCTTTAACTTAATTATCGCTTCTTCGTTACAATTTGTTATCTTAATCCGGTGTGATAAGTACGCTTTAAGCAGCTAGGTAACCACACAAAACGGATTCACAAAGCATTGAAAACAATAAAGTGTTTTGTGTAGCACTAAGTTATCCAACAATCATACATTCGACGCAAGCAGTTGAAGAGAAACAACAGTGAATTTTATTTCCAAAAATGAGAAATTATTCAGGTTACAAAGTAGTTAAAGCTGGAGCTGATCCCAGTACACGGCTATGAATAAAGCATAAATTAAGAGGCCGGTGCTTGATCCTCCGCAGTGGGCACTCCTGTCTTCTCCATTTTACCCTCTGCTCCAGTTTGGGCACCTTCTTGCGTTTCAGCTCCAGAGGCAGCGGTGGACGTCGTCAGCTCCATACTTTGACCTTCTGGAAGGGGAGGCATTTCATACAGAGATGCACGGGGTTTGTGGTGCGAGCCGTCCTTATGTACTTCGACAAGTTTTCCCCCATGGAATTCAAAGAACGGATCCAATCCGTACAGATTCAGCTTCACTCCAGGGTTACGATAATAAACTTGACGGAGGGCCAGGCCGAAGGATTCATACGCCACATTTTTGCATATCTCCAAGGCTTTGGCAGCCTTGGCCTTCGCAGCAGTTAATTTTCTTTGAACCTTGGCAAAATCCTCTTCTGAAGGCCCAGCACTCGCACCACCTTTCTTGAGTTCCTCAATTTGGGCTTGCATCTCCTTCCGAAGGCTCTCCCACTCCCCAAGGTCTTTATTGCGACCGTCCTCCATAATTTTGAGATCGTCAGCAAGCTTAGTCGATCTCTTCTTCTCCAGTTGTAATTCTTCTTCGAGGAGGGGTATGGATTTGTTCTGTTTCTGGAGGTCGGCAACTTCCGCTCTAGAGCCTTGTTCGCAAAATGAACTTGGCTTGCCTCCTCAGTTTTCCTCTGGAGCGTCTCCTTGGTTTTCTTCAATTCTGACTCCACGCCCCTATGAACTTCAGCTTGCTTGGCCGCCCATGTCTCCTTCACCGTGAGTTCGGCTTCAAGTTTTTCAACCTGCTCCATGTAATCTGCCTTCTCACTCAGGGAATCAAGGAGGCCGGACAGTTCATCCAGCTGCCAACACCCGGCCTTACAAGCACCTCAGACCCCAGCAGCGTCGAGGGAGGGGCGGAGGCAATATCGTGCCTTTGGAAGAGTGGGAGGCATGGACCCCTGAAACCACAAGTAAGGAGAGAGGGAGGAATCACGCGGAGGATCAAACGCCGGAGGAGGACCACTCCCAGAGTCCGGCTCTGAAGTATTCTGTGAAGAAGGGGTAGAGGATTCAGGAACGGGCTTCTTCCCCTTGTCCTTCTTCAATCCAGTTTCTTCGACCGTCTTCTGACGCTTCTTCACAGGATCATCAGAGGAGGGTTTTTCTTGATCTGCCTTCTTAACAAGGTGCCTCTTTTTCTTTTTCTTCTCTGGGACGGCCTCCTCGTCGCCCGCTCCAGTGGCCTCAACTTGTTCTTCTGTTTCCTCCTCATCAAAGAGAGGAACCTCTTCACCTACTACAGAGGTCAGGGGAATGAGGGGAGTTTTGGTGGCGTTCCTCTTTGCCTGGATCTTATTCTCCTCAGAGGAGGAATCACCGTCAGCCATCATGGTCTTTAACGATAGCATCTCTGGGCAGGCTCTTCCGATTTGTTCTGCAAAACAAGAAAGGTCGAGTTAGCACATAAGAAGAAAAGATAATCAGAACGGAATAACTATGCAACACAAATAAAGTAAGAGCGGATATTACAGAGGTAGGCGTTTCTGATGTCATCCTCTGCCAAGAGGAGCCTGCTGGAAAATCCTTTGAGGGTCTTCGAGGCCATCTGCATGGCGCTCAAGACCTCAACAGAGTGAGAGGAGAGTTCACTCTTATCCGTGTAATAAGCACGGCTCATGAGGAGAAAGTGCTCGTGCGTCCAGCTAAGAGGAAACTTGGTGAATCCCTCCTTGTTTCACCAGAAGACCGGCTTATTCGGTTGAATACAGACCCGCGTGTAGTAATGCTTGAAAGAGCGTCCATCCACCTTCGCGGATTCCGTATAAGATTTGAAATTTACCACCCTTGAGTCACTACGGAGAGTAATGAACCCAAGGCCGCCCTTCTTATTAGCACGGCGGACCACTTGGCAATAGTAGAACAGTTTGGCCATAGTGGCGGAGAAGTTGAAATGCTCCCCCAGAATCTCCAGAGCCCGGACTAGACCCCAACCGTTGGGATGCAGTTGTGTAGGGGCGCAGTCTAAGAAGCGTAGGACGGCCATCTGGAATTCCGTCATGGGGAAGCGTACCCCCAATTTCAAGAAGACGAAGTCGTACATGTAGACCGACCTCTCATCAGGGACGCTGTGGCATACTCTCTCAGAGGGACGTGGTGCCAGCACAGCGTATCGCGCTTTATACTTCTTGTCTGAGTATATTTTGCAGCGGAAAGAGACCGTGCATTCCTCCTCACTCGCATGATGCGAAGGGATCTCTAGGAATTCCTTTTCCACCCAGCAGTAGGGTTTCTCCCTGTTGAGCTTTTCCCAGTCAAGCCGGTGTGCCACAACATTGACACATCCTTCAGCAGAGCGGAGCACTGGTGTTTTTCCACGTCCAGGAAGATCCATAGTTGTGCAGGCACGGTGGAACGCGTATGTACTGTGGTAAAAAGCAACATCGTCAGAGAGATAACCTTCAGCACTTGACCCTTCATCAGAGCGGCTGGTAGCCCTCGAGTCAAAGGGAACCTCAGAGCGACGTTGGGAAGAGGACGCTCGTGAGGAAGAAGCTTCAGCTCTCTCTGAGCGACGAGGCCCAGCCATAGGAGGATTCGCTGGAATCCTCCCACCACGGTGGCTAAGGGGGACGCGAGAGCCAAAACTCCCCCTGTTTGAAGGACCAGCATTGCCTGCTCCAGGTCGCATGATGGAAACAGAATGAACAAAAATTGCAAGGAGTTGAAGGAAAAGGAGGTTACCTAAAGGAAGAAGATCTTTGAGAAGTTTGAAGACGACAGAGAAATTTCCAAGAAATTTGAGCAGAGGTTCACTAAGCTTGAAAACAAGAGTGGATTCCAAAATCTGCTAAGAGTCCCTTTTATAGGTAACAAAGAGGCATAGTGTTCCGTCGAAGGTCACAATGCTTGCCTCAAAACGCAACCTTTCAAATCAAAACGACTCCGTCGTTTCGTCACGAATAAGCGCGAAAATGGTAACGTTTCAGTAAACGTTTTGGCAAAATGGGCCCCTCTTTCAGTTTGAATCTAGGCCCAATAAGCCCAATCGACGGTTACACTCTTGGGTAATGATGGCTCGTGCGTAAAAAATGCATTTAATGTCCAATCATGCCATGCGCATTTAATGCCTTTCAACCACTTTTCGAATACCAAGGGTTTTGATTCTCAAAGACTCTTGGGATTTCCATCATTTATTTTATGCTGTCTGAATCCGTTGTACGCAGCGCGAGAAGAGCGGTCACTCGTTCGTTAGAGCGATGCCACCGAGCTTTCAGAGACCTTCCAGAATGTACCATCGGCATCCAGACTTCTCTAGGGTTGTGTAGCTCATATGAGCAACTTAACAGTCCCTCATACAAGCTAGGGGACAGATGATCCGGTCTGGATACCGGCCCCCAATCTTGTGACGTCAGAGTGACCTCATATAAGGAAAACCGGTGTCCTGGTTCGACATTACCACACCGGATATCCGATGTCTGGCCTTCCGTCCTCATCTCACGACTGCCCTACTTATTGTCTCTATAACGAATCTCTATTCATTTTCACAGGACATTTATATATAACTGTTGGTTTCTCAGTCACAGCAAGATAAGAGCCCCTAATAACTTATCAGCGAAGATACTGTATGTAGCAAAATATGTCACGTCAATGGCCTCAGAAAGCAAGTGGATGTGTCAGCAGATTATGCGGAAAAGGTGATTATCCTCTCTTCTTCCTATAGGGTCGTACACTGATAATTGACCTACCCTCCTGACACATTTTGAGTGTTGAGCCACCCTGATTGACATAATGCACACGCTATCAGAGCTAGGGGACCCACCTGTATCCAACGACTCATTTTCTCACGTACAACTATAAATAGCTCAATTCAATACACATGCAAGGTGATGTTGTTCTAACTTACACTTTACTATTACTTCGCTTGAGCATTCATTGAGTTCTTACACTCTTCTAACTTGAGCGTCAGAGAATCTTCGTAGGTGGCACCACCTTTCGCCCCCCTGCAACGCGAATCGTTGGTGTGAAGGATCTCCAGTACAACAAGACCGGCCTCTCCCACTGAGAGATCGGATTAATACATCGGATACTCACTGTTCCGGTGTGCAAACCCTAAAAACACCTATATTCTTGTGGCTGGTCCCACACCGGATCCTAGACCCCGGTCCAGACCAGTTCAGATACTATGCTACATTATATTATTAAGACGTTGGTATGGTGATTAGTGAAATGAACTGAATTCGTAACTCGGTATAACATCATGTTTAATTGGATTGAGTCAACTATTCCCATTATGGAATTGACCAATATATGATTTATAAAAGTTAAGTGATTATAACGCCTGATTGAGTATATTGTGCTGAGATCCACATTTCATGCATTTGTTACATATTATAACATCATTTGTATCTGCATTTCCAGCACTAAGATTTTTTGAAGAGTCTGTCATGCTATAGTGTGAAGATTCACTGTGTAGTCTGTGGCTTGTTGCCTTTTGAGGCTACCACATATAGTGCTGAGATTCACTAGTAATCCTCAGGTACCACCGTTAATAATGCTAAAATTCACTTTATGGTTACCCAGACACCCCTCAATTACAGTGTTGAGATTCAGAGTGGGTTGTCTCGACACTTACTTATATTATTTAGTCGGATCCGCATTATATTGTGTGTACATAATTGAAAGAGGAATGTTTTCAAGGACCATGGCATAACATCAATATATTTGTGAGGCATGTCATGAATATGTAGTGGGTGTACCTTTGAATGTATGTGTGTAGATGATTTAATATGATGGAATGAAGAAATGGATGCCTTGAAATATTTATTCCCCGTTAATTCAAAATGTTGTTTGACTTACTATATATATAAGTGTATGCACATGTGGTATTATATATACATATAAATCGTGCAATTGAATTACTGTTTATTGCTTCAAATAGTGCTCACCTTCTTAACTTGTGGATACCTTTTAGCGAGTGCACAGGGAAATGAGTTTGCCTAATGATCCAGGAGTGGAGGTGCATTGCAAGTATAATGGACATGCTTACATATAAGCATAACTTAGTAGACATTCTTTATATGATCTTTATGGCTATGTGTATATCTTTTATGGTATAGATATATAAATTAGTTGAAGCCTAAAACTACATGTGTGGTATAAATTAAATATTTTGGTGGTTTTATTGCTGGTATATGCCTTTTGACGTTATAGGCTTATATCATATTTTAATAATTAAAATTTGGGTTGATGAAGCTGTTGAGGGAGTATAAGCATGTGCTGATGAAACCTGAGTTGATGAAACCTAGGTTGGTGAAGACCTCGCCAAAACCACAATTATCAATGATTGCTTGGAGGTCACAATAGAAGAGCGGTTGGTGAAGCTGTTGAGAGAGTATAAGCATTTATTTGCTTGAACCGCTGCGGATAAGCCCGGTATAGATCTAAATTTCTACAATCATAATTTCGTGGTTTACCCGGAGTCTAGGGTGGTGGCCCAAAAGAAAAGGAGGTTAGGCCTTGAGAAGCAGCAAGCAGCGTGTGAGACGCCCTCCTAAATATAGGGGTAAATTAATAAATAAAATTTGGATAATAAAAATAAGGGATAAACTTTTCACAATTTAAAACAATTAAAGGATGGAAGAGATCGTAAGATGAAAACTTTGGCAAGTAATCCCCGGACCCATTTTAATAACCTATCTCATATATGAAGATATGAGAAGGTGAACAATTAAGTCAAAGAGTGAACCTTGGATGATCAATCTCATGATCAGCAACAAGGAGTAACGGAAGTGTACAATTACATTAAGAAAATGAAGGGGAGTGGTAGAAGGTCGAAGGATGGTCCATTGAATTGTTAAAATGTATTAATTATGCGTGTAGGTCATCGTACAATCATATTATAGTCAAACAATACCAATGATACCCTAAAACAGAGGAAAAGGTGTGAAAACAGGGCCATGAATCGATTAAAACACCCTATGAATCGATTCAAATGATTCTGGAGTGCAAAACAGTGAAAACAGGACCCCTTGAATCGATTCAAGCTCGTATGAATCGATTTAGACGCTTTTGGAACTCAAAATTATGCAAACAGGGGTCCTTGAATCGATTCAAGATCGTATGAATCGATTCAGGCCTTCCGGGAACCAAAAATAGTGAAAACAGCAGCTCTTGAATCGATTCAGGGATCCTCGAATCGCTTCGAGACAGCACAGTTGCTGTTTTTATACAGAAAAGCATTATTTTTGGACTTCCAACCCCCTAACTTTTTCATATCAACTCCAAACGCTACCAAATTTTAACACCAACTAAAATACACCATTTGTGACGTGTGGCCACCGGCCTCACTCAAAAATTCTCAAAATCATACATTATGATGATATCGATACATATATGCATAACATGCATTCCTCAAGAAGCAATATAAACTTCTTTCTCACATCATCTTATTCCATTTAACATCATACGTGTCCAAATCAATACATTTCACAATTCACACATCACTATCATGGCATTCTCAATAAGGGTCATCACACATTCAATGTTAGTATCACCACTTTCTTCCTCTTTATTTAACAATCATCCATCGCCACTACGGCTACTAACTAGGCATATCTCCAGCTATATGCAAATGCTCTTATGGCTAATGCATATGTACAAAGGTAACAATAACAATTGCAGATCCGACTGTGGGAAACAATATCATATCAAATGTGGGTCAAGCATAGGTGTGCTACTATGCCCCTACTGCAGTAGTAAAATGTGTACACATATACCTAAATTCATGCATGCTCAACAACATACTTTTACTGGTACCAAAGCGCTCTCGCCCATCTGTAGCACTAGTCACCTCGTGACTTGCAGATCTACCACGTGGCCTCACTTGCCACAAGTGCTACGGGCCCCTCCCGAATACACATCGAGAGAGCCGTGTCCCGTCGGACACCGAGGTAACTTGCTCATCACAGAGCCGCCCGCCTACTGGGCCCGCCACACAGGGTGCCTCGTCACCAAACTATGGACAGCTTCGTGATTCCCAGAATCACTAGGGAAAATACAATAACATACCCATGCACCGGGTCGCCCTCCCACTAGGGAAAACACAATTATCCTTTATTCAAACCACCAAGATTCAAGTGCTCTTAATTAACCACTTGGTGTTTTATGCCTTTTTAATTCTCAATTTTTACTTATTCATTTAATCCACCATAACCACCATGGGTTAGTGCCAAATCACATTATTATGTATTTAAGGCTAAACCCATTCATGGGCTTCCACATTAATGAACTCCACCAACCATTTACCACCATTAATGGTCACTACACATCATAAATAGCATCTACCATTAATAATAAATGCTCATCTACCTATATCTCATATTTCCCCTAATTTATAAAGTTAGGGTTTCATCAAAAACCTAATAACCACCATTTGTGTTCATCATTTTCCATCATTCTCATGTCATTTTCGTGTGCCACCCAAGGCCCTCATAAAACTCAAATTAAATACACCCCACCTTAGGGTTTCTCATCATAAATGTCTCTCCTAACATAACCCATATGCATTAACTCTCTCCCAACAACCAATACCCAAAATCTAGGGCTTAAAGCTTATGAAAATAAAGAGAAACCCTTACCTCAAGCCAAAAGAAGTGAGCTTCTAGAATGGGTGAGAAAGAACACAAAAATGGAGAGAGAGGGAGAGTGAAAGAGAGAGCCTCCAAGTTCTAAGCTCCAAACAAAAATGGAAGAGGAAGATGGCATACACCACACTTGTGGGTTTTTGAAGAGAAAGAAGAAGAAGAAGAAGAAGAAGAAGAAGAAGAAGAAGAAGAAGAAGAAGAAGAAGAAGAAGAAGAAGAAGAAGATGGTGAAGGGAAGGAGAAGAAATGAAAAAGTAAAGAGTATAAAAGAAGAAGAAGAAAGAAGAAGAAGAAGAAGAAGAAGAAGAAGAAGAAGAAGAAGAAGAAGAAGAAGAAGAAGAAGAAGAAGAAGAAGATGGTGAAGGGAAGGAGAAGAAATGAAAAAGTAAAGAGTATAAAAGAAGAAGAAGAAGAAGAAGAAGAAGAAGAAGAAGAAGAAGAAGAAGAAGAAGAAGAAGAAGAAGAAGAAGAAGAAGAAGAAGAAGAAGAAGAAGAAGAAGAAGAAGAAGAAGAAGAAGAAGAAGAAGAAGAAGAAGATGGTGAAGGGAAGGAGAAGAAATGAAAAAGTAAAGAGTATAGAAGAAGGGAAGTATGACGTGAATGAAGAGAAGAGTGAGAGAGTTTAGTGTTTTAATTTAACCCCTCACTTAAAGTTTTCCGTTTTAAATCAAACAGGACCACTGTTCGGACTCAATACTTTATCTAAAAATTATTCTAAATATATATTCGGACTCCCAATATTATCCTTAACAGTCCTGACCAATATCATCTCAATCAGAGATACTTCGTCCGACACCCATATTCTAATCGGGTATAATTTCAGCTTATAAGGCCATAATAATTTATGAATAACCCCTAGAAATCTTAATTTAATCATTTCAACATCTTGGGAAATTTATTGATTCCATGGTTGATTATTTAATATTTATTCCCAATATTTTAATCATCTATATAAAATCAGGGATGTTACAGCGTGTAAGCAAATCAAAGAGCTACTAATGGTCGTTTTTATTAGGGAAGTCCAGTATTCCTTTTGGGCCACAAACATGGTGATGGTGAAAAAGGAAAATAGAAAATGGCAAATGTGCGCAGATTTCACCAATTTGAATAAGTGTTGTTTGAAGGACGATACCCGTTGCCTAGTATTAACCAGATAATGGATGATTCTTCTAGGTAACAACTCTTATCCTTCATGGATGCATGCTCTGGTTACAACCAGATCCCAATATGGAAGGATGATAAGGAGAAAGCGGCTTTCGTTAATGATAAAGGAGTTTTTTGTTATATAGTTATGTCGTTCAGACTCAAAAATATCGGGGCCACCTATCAAAGAATGATGAACAGAGTTTTTAAGGGAATGCGGTCCAAAACAGTTGAAGTGTATATGGATAACATAATCGCAGAGACTCCAGTTAGGGATGACCATGTCAAAAAATTGAGGAAGATTTTTTCAGAGGGTTTAAATGTATAATATGCGATTAAACCCGTGCTAGGGAATCCCTCAGGGTCAGGCAGCGGAAATACAAGGATTCCCAAAAGAAAAAAAAATTGCAAAATGAGTGTCTCAAGGCATTACACACAAAATTTACAATAATTTTGTTCTAGGGTTTACCTCTTGTAGACACAAAGCGAGTTCCTCGATCGAAGCAATTGTAGCTTCGCCTTTAGGAGTCCACACAAGCACTCCTACCAGAAACTAAAATTTCGAATGCTAGTATGGAAATTTGAGAGTAATATAATTTCTGAGCTGCAGCCTATGAGCATCTCATGCTCTATATATAGGCTTATGTCTTAACTTGAGCTCTCATTAAACATTGGGCTCCTGACTCATTCTAAATGAGTTAGGCCTAATAGTTTTATTTTTAGTCCAACTAAAATGAAACTATCCTCTGGTGGGCTTACTCTATGTGTGTGACCCTATAGATAAAATATTCAATTATATTAATAATAAACTATTTTGTTATTATTATAAAATAAGAGCGGCATCTAGCCATACATCATTATGTCTGAATATTATTTATCATCAACATGACCTATAAATGATAATTATTTTATATATTTATTCCTTTTGTCACGATATCTAATTGGGCCCAAGGCATGGTCGTCGTCATCCTTGTATGGCCCAATTCAATTTACTTGATACCAGAGTAGACTTTACAAAATAAATATCTAATATTTATTTGTCCTAGCATGACCATGCATTTCGTTAGTCTCACTCCATCAAGTGGCCCATAGATATCACTTATGTCACATAGGAGAGACAAATCTCATCTACATCACTCATATTACTCTGTATAATTTGTCCATTGCCTAATCACAATCTTTATGGTCATCTTATTATAAATGATGTTTGATTGTATTAAAACAACAAACTTTTTATGTAGGAATCGTAGTGACTTTAGGTTGAAAGACTATATACCATTATCACATTGAGAACCATTTATAACACTCATGTAACGATCCATGCAATGTTCTCATGGTGGGTCTGTCCAGTACAATATTACTCTTAATGTGTACCCGTGTAAAGACTTGATATCATATATCCATGATTTGTGAAATCAAATCATTAGTACATTCACACACAAATCTTAATGTATTTACATGTCCCCATATAAATACTTGATTAGGGACGTTTTAGGAATAATTTTCATATGACCTATTATTCCAGGATAAATAGTTTTAAGATAATCTTAAAATTGAAAATACTAATTTTTTTGATAAGTTAAAATTGATACATTAATAGCTCGTAATGCATACACCAACAACCCGTTGAAGTGCACTTTTGCAGTTCCAATAGGATGGTTCTTGGGATTCATGTTAACCCAGAGAGGGATCGAAGCAAATCCTAACAAATGCAAGGTGATCAAGGAGCTTCAAAGTCCAACAAGCGTGAGAGAAGTTTAATCTTTAAATGGGAAGGTTGCAGCGCTATCCCGGTTCACGCCTAAAATGACATACCGGCGTCTCTCATTGTATAAAGTCTTAAAGGAAAACAAGAAGTTTGAATGAGGGGAGGAGCAGAAGAATGCTTTTCAAAGTCTTAAGGAAGTTCTGGAAAACTCTCTGATATTAATGAAGTCGAACCTTGGGGAGAAATTGTTCCTTTATCTGTCAGTTTTAGATGAAGCCATAGGAGCGGTTCTTATGATAGAGACAATTGAAGGCCAACAACCAGTGTATTTTTCTGGGAAGGTACTTCAAGGTTCAAAAAACCGGTATCAAAAACTTAAGAAAGCCACCCTAGCTCTAGTATGGACATCCCGACGACTAAGGCAATATTTTCATCCCCATCCTATTGTGGTTAGAATCGATCTCCTATTGAGGGCGGTTTTTCACAAGCCAGATTTAGCAAGAAGAATGATTAAGTAGGCTATTGAACTTTCGAACTTTGATATTTCTATGAACCAAGAATGGCTATAAAAGCTTAGGTGTTAGCAGATTTTGTGACTGAGCTAACTAGGGAGGCACCTATGCTATTACGGGAGCATTGAGTTATTTATATGGATGGATCTTCAAATTCAAAGGGTTGCGGTACCAGTGTTGTTATTAACAGCAAAGATGGAGTAAGTATGGAGATTTCTCTTAGGTTTGATTTCAAAACATCAAATAACCAGGCGGAGTATAAAGCTTGCCTGACAGGATTAAGGGAAGCTTTAGATGTCGGGGCATGAACTGTCATGCTTTGCAGTGATTCATGGCTGGTGATTTCATAAATCAACGAAAGTTATCAGGCCAAAGAGCCATTGTTATAGTAGTACCTAGCTAAGGTAAAAGACTTGGGGAGAAGTTCAGAGAAATCAAGTGTAAACATGTCCCAAGGGAAGATAACGTGAGAGTCGATGTTTTATCTCGGCTAACGAGTATAAAGAAGACAGGACCCATGACTTCAGTCATTCAAAGTACCCTAGCAGCACCAAGCATATCGGCCTCTGTTAGAATTTGTGCCATCCAATCCAGAGCCTATCCTGACGATTCTTGGGTAGTTCCAATTATCCGGTATATGGTAAGTAAACAGCTTCTAAGTGACCGAATTGAAAAAAAGAAATTGAAGAAAAAGCTACCAAATTTTATTTTGGTTGATGGAAATTTATTTCAGAAGGAGATATCGAATCCTTACTTAAAATATTTAAATGAAGCAGAGGTGGATGAAGTTATGGCCGAAATACATGAAAGAACATGTGATCACCATTGCGCTGGAAAAAGTCTAGCAAGAAAGATACTACGAGCAGGATATTGGTGGCCCACAATGACCAAAGACACCATTAAATATGTTAAGAAGTGTAATGCTTACCAAAAGAACAGCAACGAGCACCACGTCCCAGCCGAGGAACTGTTCACATCAGTTGTCTTATGGCCTTTCCATCAGTGAGGCATGGACATTTTAGGAGCATTTCCAAAAGCCTCAGGCGGAGTTAAGTACTTAATTGTCAGTGTTGATTATTTCACTAAGTGGATTGAGGTAGAAGTTGTAGTGCATATAACATTTTCCTGGACTCGATGATTCCTATATAAAAATGTAATCAGCAAGTTTTGGCATTACGGGGTGAGTTGTCACTGATAATGAAACATAATTTACAGACACAAAGTTTGTAAGCCTCCTTGAGGGGCTTCATATTCAATAAGTATTTTCATCAGTAGAACACCTGTAGACGAATGGGCAGGTCGAGGTAGAGAATAAAGAGATTCTGAAAGGACTGAAGAAGTGGCTTGGAGATGCAAAGGGGAATTGGCGAACTAGCTATGTCATGTCCTATGGTCTTATCGCACTACGCCTCATTCGTCCATAGGTGAAGCTTTATTCCAGTTAGTGTATAGTGTTGATGCAGTAATACCAGTTGAAATAAACTGGATCTCCCCAAAGGTTCAGCAGTTCGATGAAGAAGACAACAGGTTGAGATTAAAAAATGAACTAGACTCGCTGCATGAAGTTAGGGAAGCAGCACTCGTTTGAGATCAAGCTATCAAGGCTAAGGTCGCCCTATATTACAATATGATAGTGCAAAAGAAGAGGTTCAATGCCGGTGATCTGGTCTTAAGGAAAGCATCAGTGGGAAACTATTTCGCCCATCAAGGAAAGCTAACACCTACTTGGGAAGGCCCATAGATGTTACTTTGAGAGGAGCTTACCTCTTAGAAACTTTACAAGGTGAAGTATTTAAAAATAAGTGGAATGTAAAGAATTTATGTGTATACTATAGCTAACTAGCATCATAATCCATGCACTCTTTTTTCTACCTAGGTTTTCTCGCATAGGGTTTTGCCTAGGAGGATTTTAATGAGGCATACAGCCAGGGTGCTCTTTCATAAATAAAATCAGTTTAGAAGAATATGATTCTTTCCTTGCTTTTTTCTTTAAGTTATGGTCTCATAAAGACTTAGTATGTTCTTATCTAAATTAAACCCTGGAGTGGCTAATGAGCCCCAAGAGTAGTTATCTAAATTAAACCCCAGAGTGGCTAATAACCCCAAGAGCAATTATCTAAATTAAACCCTGAAGTGGCTAATAAGCCCCAAAAGCAATTATCTACATTAAACCCTGGAGTGGCTAAAAAGCCCCAAGAACGGTTATCTAAATTAAAATCTGGAGCGGTTAAAAAACCCAGAGAGGTCGTAAAAACTAAGTCCCCAAGAGTGGCATGAAGCCCTAGAGTGGACTATGGTAAATCGATATGATGTTTTGCTGCTACATGAAGAATGGATTAAATGTTTCTAAGTTACGAAGTTTGATTAAAGATGATGTCAACAATAAAAAAGGAAACAAGTTCAGGATCATAAGAAACAAAACCGATGTGCAAGAAAAATAATATCATTCACAAGAATTCATAAAAAAATGGGTGGCCACACCCCAACAAAATTAAAGGGGCACAAAGGCCAAGTCAAGCAAAATTATCAAAATAGACGGAGCTCATCCCGTCTACAGAGCTAATCAGAGAAAAGCATTAAAGATTCAAGGGTCGATGTTTTTGCCATGGTTGTCACCGTTGTCCTCCTCATCCCCATGGTCCTCTTCCTCTTCCTCCTCGTGTTCATCTTCTTGATCATCATTGTTAACACTTTGTAATAAGTTCTAGGGGGTGTCATCTTTTCCCTCCACCAAAGGAAGAAATTTGAAAGACTCCTCAAGAGTAATGAAAGAGTCACCATTAACCTTGGTGACCAGCTCCCCACCGTGGAATCTATTGAAAGATCCAATTCCATTCAGGTTAAGACCGGTACCTCAGTTATGAAAGGCAACCTACCGAACTGCATGGCTGAAGGCATCCATAGCGGCACAAGAAAAAAGCTTCATATCTTTACGATATTTCACTTATTCATCCTTAACCGTAGTGGAGAGGCCCTCATTGTCCTTTTGGAGACTGACCACTTGCTTCTTCAGATCATCTGCCTCTTGGTGGAGCCTATTATTCTCATTCTTTAAGTTGACTTTTGGATTTTTGCAGAGCTTGGTTGTGTTCATTTAATGTTTTGAGCCTCTGGTGAACCCAGCCTTGATCATCCAGAAAACGGGCATTATTTTCTTTCAACTATTGTATCTCTCAAAACGGTCCTTTAATGGCAGCAGAGTGAATAACGAAAAGAGTCTTCATATGGCCCCACATCATCGTCTCAAGGGCAAAACGAATATCGTTAGAGTTCAGCCTCTCCTTGAGACGGTATGGGAGGATAATTTTACTCAGAGGAGGAGTAATTCTCTCCACCAATTCCCCCGGAGCGTCCAGGTCGATGTCACATTAGAGGACCTTCTTCACATGCTTTGATAGTTGTTCCGCAAGTATACAGTTTATCAAAGTAGTAAAAATTTCGTTCCCATAGAGATTGTGCCCAATTACTAGTTCGTAGTGGTTCAATTATACATATAATATTTAACAGATGGAAATTAATGGTAAAATTAAATGACAGCAAAGATGTTGACAGAAAACTTAATCTTTCAGGTATCAAGAATGATAAGGGACTCTTGGGAAATAGAGGGATCATAAGCAACGTACCTAACTAAATTCAATCCTTTTTCAATTATGACGCTCTATTTCTAAGGGGTGTTTTCCTAAATTAATTAGCAATTTCCTCTCAAAACCTTACTAACGCATCCGATTACCAAAGAACAAAGTTTAATTTATTAATCAAGTCCATTAAGCGTAGTGAAAACCCAATAAATCCTTAAACAATTTCACTTACTTTCATAATCTAAAATTGTAGGTTCAGTTTCATGCATTTCCAACGATCGTCAATCTTTCAATTATCCAAAACGTTTAATTTCTTCTAAGTTTATTTCTAAATCAGTAGAAGCATTAAGATTTCATGAAACCAAATAAAACTCAGAAAACCATAATTTAAAAACTCAAAAATTTAGGTTTGATACATGAACACAATTCCCCCTTAATCCCAAGATTACAAGTTTGCTGACCCATAAACAAGATTGAATCGTAAAGCAAGCTAACCATCATACACCACATCAGAAAAATCCCCTAAAACAAGAAAATAAGGGTACAAGAAAGACAGAGATAATATCTCACTCTAAATCACTAGAAATATTGATCTTCCAGTGTTGTTGATCTAAGAATCTTTATGTTTTTCTCTTGAAAAATCCCCTCCAAGTCTATCCTTTTTATGTCCCCTTAAAAGTCTCCAAGTGTGTCTCAGAAAAACTATTTAGAACTGCCTCCAATAACCCCTGAAAATCAAGAGTTTAAAGGTTTGTGGTCAACTCCACGACTAGTGGTTGCAAACCACTGGTAGTGGTTTGAGGTCTGATGGCCCAGGATTTCAAAACGTGTTCCAATTGATACACCTAATACTAACCACTGCCAATGGTTGCCAACCACGGCCAGTGGTTGCCAACCACGGCTAGTGGTTGTCAACCACGACCAGTGGTTGTCACTACCACTTAATCCCAAATATTCCAGTGCCTTCCACGGTGAGTGGTTTCAAACCACAGCCAGTGGAGTGTTTTGCCTCGCATTGCCACCACTTCTAGTGCCCTCCATGGCCAGTGGTTGTAAACCACTGGTAGTGGATGGTTCAAAGCTTGTTAAACTATAGTGCTAAGGTCCCAAAAAGTACTTACTTGTATTCAAGTTGCTAGTTCTTGTAAGAATAAGCCTGAATCATCATAAAACCTACAAAAGCAGAAACAACCAAGTAGCATATGTGGGATGAGATTGAAAACCAAGGGAATCGATAGGAAATAAAGACAAAATCGACTCTAAACTTAATATATAAACACTCAAAAATAAGTAAAAATACACACTTATCAAATACCCCAAACTAGAGCATTACTTGTCCCCAAGCAATCACTGTATTCATATGATCGAGCAATGAAGAATAACAAATCCAAACAAACTTGAGGAATCTAATGTTTATTTATTTTATTATATATTTTTTATATTTTTAAATGATTGCATAGACCGCTAGAATAGAACCAAGCCAAACAATCAAACCATGCTCACTAAGACTAGACTAAGGGTACTCTCTCACAATTTCCTCTCAGTGTATATGCTTATGTTTCAATCAACTAATATCATAACATCCTAAACACTACCATATGCTTGATAATTTACCATAAACTCCACAGTTTTCAAGAAAACATGCAATGGTCTAAAGGTCTTTCAATGGTTGTAACTTGGCTAGGGGTTCACAGAATAAGAATGGAAACAAAGAAAAAGGAAAATACAAAGGCTTAAATTTTCTAAGAAGAGCAATTTCCAAAGGTGAACCAAAATCAATTATCTCCTACACATTCAGAAATTGTAAGGAGTGTAATTTATTTTTCTTCTTCAAACTTAACTCCTTATTTTATCATTCCTAACATCCTTTTATTTTTTTCTTTCCTATTTTCTTTATTGGAATCACAGCTCAATAACTTTTCATTTGTATCCCCTAAATTTTCTTTCTTAGCCATTTTATTCAGCTACCTTCTTTGCCTCTTCTTAAAGAAATATTTTTGAAAATATAGAAAACAAGGCTTTCAAGGGAGAAAGGTATGCATATGTTTGGCTCAAAAAGGGGCAACTACGGATTAATTGAATCAACAATTTCTATGGCTAAAGAATAAAGCCTAAGGTGCCTTTATCATTCCAAAACATACATTCACAAACCATTTTGAATTGGTCAAAAGCCAAGTTCTAGAGTGCCTAAAATGTGAGTCACTCAAAGAAGAAAACACGGGTTATTTTTAATTGCAATGCATACCTTGTTGGCTTAACAACTTATAATAACAATTAGCCCAAATCAGAGAAAACATGGAATCATGAGGTGTGGATTATTCTGATAAACTAGCAATCATATTTATTTTATTTATAATTGTTTTTTGTTTTTTTGTTTTTTTAGATTCCAAAAGGTGTGCCTGAGACTTAGCTGTTCTAAATCAATCATCATATAAACACAAGTAATGCAATCGGATAGCCAATGTTATCCTACGACAAATGCAATAAAACACCTAAATTCAATCATGCAAAGAAACAAACAAAAACAAGAACAAAACACAAAAGGTAAGTTTTTGGTTATCCTAATACCTCAAACTAAATATGGACATTGTCCTCAATGGGCGAGATAAGGTGAATAAGTAACTAAAAACTTAACAAGTACCTGCCATGGAGAACGAGGAGAGAAATGACCCTGTTGGGAATGCCAGTCATACATGTCATTAACCCTTTGAGAAATGTCTTCAATCCTGACCCCCTGGCAGATTTGTTCAACAAATATGGTCTCCATGCATGAGTTCATTCCTTGTAGCAAGGAGTACATTTGTTGCAGGGAGAAAGGTTCTTCTTCCACTGTATGAGATGGTCCATCTGGCGCTGAAGGCCCAATATGGATAGGCATCTCAGTAGCTAGTGGAGTGTAGTTATCTACAACTCTAAAAAAGAAAGATGTTCTGCTTGTCATACTAGTAAAAGTAGGATTGGGAAAAAGGTGAGGAACAGATATGTCAGGTATAACTAAACAATGAACATCATGCTCTTTGATAATCATTCCCATGTTTATTAACTCAGCCATGTCAACCCTTTTTGGTTAGTGGAGAAGAGTATCCTGTTCTAGATCTATGCCCACATATCTTGCTATAGGGTTAATATAACCTGCAATGATAATTTTACCGTAGTTGGTATTTCTAACTCGGGAGAGCTAGCTACATGACCATTTAGTAGAATCAATAGGAGTACTATGAAGCATAAAATGTAAGAAAAATACCACAGGTGCCCGGATGGTACCAGGGCTATCATACCTCCCAGAAATAAAGCGGGTCATAAAACGCTGGAGGTATTAAAAATAGGGTGATGAATGGATGAAGCTTTGGAAGAGGAAGCGTTGTAGGAACCCATATGGGAAATAAATAACCAAAAGTACCCTGGTGTAAATTCCTTTGAAATGCTAGCAGCACCCTAGGAAGAAATCCATAAATACTAGCTACCTCTTCTAAAGGAAGCCTATAAGTAGTATTATTCAACCTAAAGTTAAGTACCCAACCAGATTAATCTCTACTCACGTTTATAGAATTAAGGAACTCTATAGTGGTGCGCTTATAGGTAGGTTCATGTAATTGAATAAAAGAGTTCCAACCCATATTTTGGCACAATTATAGAGTATCATCAAAAAGACCAAGGGTCACTAAGGTGTCCCTACAAAAGAATCTAGAAGGAAGTTCTCTTTTTAACAGGTCTTCTAACCTCATCTTATGACCTCGGTTGGGCATTCAATATCATCTAGGCTAGAATAGTTAAAAGATTTACTCTTGGTTTTCCTCTTGTTGCTTTGAGTTTTAGCTTCCGCCTTGGATGACATTTTGATATAGGCACTAAGAAATAGACTAAATAAAACACACAAAGAAGTTAGGATGCATATAGTCCAATATCTTAGTTTTGCATACATCATAAATGGTAAGAGAGATAGGCATGGTGTCACACATCAAAGGTATCTATTAAAAGAGATTTAGGTCATATATGAATAAATAGATACAATATGGTGTGCATTAGACTCAATTCATATTCAACTCATGCAAACAATCATGTGTAAAGTGTCTTAGGCATGTAAACACTTGGTGTGCACAAATAAAAGGAACATAAAATGCCAAGATCTTACCATACAATGAATTCCAATATGTTAAACAACCACATAAAGCATCATCAAGAATTATCAATCATGGTTCCAACCATAAATAAGAGCACAACATGCAAAAGAACATAAGTGGAGTTCATAGAAAAAGATAAACACTAAGCATGGTTCATAAAAGTTTTAATCATACCCACTTGGTTTCTAAGCATTCCTAAGCATCACAAAGCATATAGGGAAATATGTAATGTACCAATTTCTACAATGTCACAAAAATCCCTAAATGTTTAGAAACCTTAAAAGCAAGAGAAAAACCCAATTTGAGGAAAATGTTAAGAATGCTTACTTGCCTTAGAAAGGGGAAGCGATGGAAGTGGAAAAATGATGATGAAAGTGAAAAGATTAGAGGTAGAAGATTGGGTTTATCAAAGGAATTTAAGAGGTTTGCTTGTGTTTGCTAAGGAAATGAGTAGAAGAACCAATAATGAAAATCATGTAGAGAACCATAAACATACCAATTTTTAAATGCAATAGGCCAATGCAGGAACGATCCACGACCGGTGGAGTGCAACCACGGCCCGTGAAGGGCTCTGGTTTACTTAAAATTTTCATTTGCACATGTTGAGAAAACCTTGATATAATCCACAGCCAATGGTGGGGAACCACAGCTCGTGGAGGGTTCTATCTTGGCCAAAATTTCAACGCAAAAACATATGGGAAACACTGATGCAATCCATAGCCAGTAGTAGGGAACCACGACCCTGGAGGGTTCTGGTTTACTAGGAAAAAAATTACTTCGCAAATGCATTGGGCATCTGTTCCCGTCCACGATCAGTGGTTGCAATCCACTGCCCGTGGATGGCTTTGTTTTGGAAAAAAATCAAGTGAAAAATGCTAAGTGTGGAACAGACTGTGTTGGCCAAGAAATTATTGCATGCAACATGATATGAAAAGGTATTTCTCACTCCATAGACTTGGCAAACCATCAAGTGAAAAACAAAATGTTCTTGTTTATTTTGTTTTTGTTTTATTTTGATTTATTAATGAAAAACATGCAAAAATCATGAAAATTAGAAAAATTCATGGGGTTACCTCCCCACTAATGTTAAGTTTAAAGTCTTCAGCCAAACATTTTACCAAAATAGAATCAAGAACCTGATGCATCAAACAAGTCCAAAACACTTGTTGAAAGGGTTACTTGTCAAATAATGCTTAAGTCTATATCTATTTACCTTAAAAACACTAGACTTCTCGCTCTAAATTTCAACAGTGCCATAGGAAAAGACCTTGATTACCTGAAAAGGTCTAGACCATCTAGACCTTAGCTTACCAGGGAAAAGCTTCAAGCGAGAATTAAAGAGGAGAACCATGTCTCTCGGGTTGAATGACCTTCGGAGGATGTGCTGATCATGTCACCGTTTGGTCTTCTCCTTATAGATCCTGACATTCTCATAAGCATCCAAACTGACTCTTTAAGCTCGTTCAACTCTAACAACCTGTGTTTACCTACAGCCTTAAGATCAAGATTGAGCATTTTAACTGCCCAAAAAGATTTGTATTCTAACGCTATAGGCAAATGAAAAGACTTTCCATAAACTAGTTTAAAATGAGTGGTTCCAATAAGAGTCTTGTATGTAGTCCTATATGCCCATAAGGAATCGTCTAATTTAATAGACCAATCCTTACATGATGTATTGACCACTTTCTATAGAATATTTTTAATCACCCTATTGGAAACCTCTACCTGTCCACTAGTTTGAGGGTGATAAGGTGTAGCAACCTTATGTCTCACTCCATATTTCTTCAGGAGGGTCTGAAAAGTTTTTTCAATAAAATGAGATCCCCCATCACTAATTATGCACTTTGGGACCCCAAACCTTAGAAATATTATCTTTTTGAAAAGCTTGGTAATAGTTTTAGCATCTGAATGGGGTAAAGCAATGACTTCTACCCATTTGGATACATAGTCGATTGCTACTAAAATAAAATGGTTTTCGAAATAAGAAGGGAAAGGCCCCATAAAGTCAACACCCCAAACATCTCAACCTCAAGAATATTATTCAATGGCATTTCATGCCTTTTACTAATATTACCTAATCTTTGGCATGAATTGCAAGTTAGGACGTACTTACCCACATCCTTGAAAAGGTACGGCCAGTAGAAACCAGCTTGTAATACTTTTGAGGCTATTTTAGAGGTGCTCATGTGACCTCCATAGGACAGAGAATGGAAATGATCTAAGATGGCATGGACTTCATCCTCCGTAACGCACCTTCTTATCAAACCATCTACACATTGTTTAAAAAAGAGTGGTAGTGCTTTACATCTACAAGAAACTTCTTTTTTAAGTAAGACCTGAATTTGTCAAAGGCAAACATAATGGCTAATAGCTCTTTTTTCGTTGTGTCATAGTTCACTTGAGCGTCATCTAGTGTTATGCTGGCATAGTGAATAACATGATGCTTCTTGTCCTTTTATTACCCAAGCATGACCCCTACTACATGATCACTTGCATCACACATTAACTCGAAAGGGAGTTCCCAATCGGGGGGTTGCACAATAAGAGCGGAGATCAAAGCTTGCTTTATCCTGTAAAAAGCTTCCAAATAAGATGAGTCAAAAATAAATAGAATATCCTTACCTAAAAGGTTAGTGAGAGATTTGGTGATCTTGGAGAAATCTTTAATGAACTATCGGTAAAACCCGACATGTCCAAGAAAACTCTGGATGCCTTTCACATTCGTAGGTGGGGGAAATTTCTCAATAACCTCTACCTTAGCCTTATCAACCTATATACCTCTTTCAGACACCAAGTGTCCAAGGATTATGCCTTCCCTAACCATGAAGTGGCATTTTCCCCAGTTTAAGACCAAATTGGTCTTTTCACATCGCTACAAAACTTGGAAAAGATTTGTTAAACAATTATCAAAATCTAAACCATGAACTGAGAAATCATCCATAAAGACCTCTATCACATTCTCAATTAAATCAGAAAAAATGGCTTTCATACACCATTGAAAAGTCGCAGGTGCATTACAAAGGCCAAACAACATACGCCTATATGCATAAGTTTTATAGGGACAAGTGAAGGTAGTATTTTCTTGATAAGATGAGTGGATAAGGATTTGATGAAAACCTGAGTACCCATCTAAGTAGTAAAAATAAGAGTGCTTTGCAAGCCTCTCAAGCATCTGATCAATAAAAGAGAGAGGAAAATGATCCTTTTTTGTGGCGTTATTTAACTTCCTATAATCTATGCACATGTGCTAACCAAAAATTATTCTAGTAGAAATTAATTCATGCTTCTTATTTTCTACTACGGTCATTCCTCCTTTTTTAGGCACAACATGGACCGGGCTTCATTTGCTACTAGCAATAGGGTATATAACTCCAACATCAAACAATTTCAGAATTTCCTTTTTAACCACTTCTTGCATTTTATCTTCTAAGTGGTTCTACAGTAAGCCTACTTTCATCCTTTACTGTTATCCTATGCATACAAAAAGAAGGGCTAATCCCCTTAATATCATCCATTGTGTAACCAATTACTTTTCTATACAACCTAAGTTGTTTTAAAAGTTTTTTGGTTTCAACTGGATTTAAATTAGCACTCACAATCACAGGATACATGGAATCGGGACCAAGAAATTCATACCTTAGTGAAGCCAGTAAATGCTTTAATTCCATATTTGGGCTTACCATTGTTTCACACATGACCTCAGTATCACGTTTCAGTGGGGAATGTCCTTCAAAATATTTTGATGTTCCTGCAGGCCCAGTTAGAAAAATAGATTCAAGTGGGTCATCAGGAAGAGTTTCTTCCTTCACCACTTGGTCAACAAATTTTATGCTATAGCAAACATCATTATGAAAAGGTTTTTTCAAAGCGTCCTTCAAATTAAAATCAACCTTTTGGTCTTTAACAGTAAGAGATAACTTACCATTCTTACCTAGTATAATGGGGATCATGGAATCCTCATCCATCTTTAGCACAACAAAGTCAATAGGTATAAAAAACTTTCTTACCTTAATAGGAACATTGATGACATATCTTTTTACCTTTAATTACTTACTCTGTTTGTCTGTTTTATCTGTTGTTAAATTATAATAACTATGTTTTAGCGTAATTTGTCAGTAATCTCCATTTGTAATTTTTATTTCACTATTTGATAGTAATCACTGTTCCCTATTTTGTTTTTACTGTTACTATTAAAGTATTGTATTTTGTGATTTTTGTTTTCTTTTACTGTTACTGTTTACTAAGGATTGCTGTTTCCAATTTCTATTGTTTCTGTTTAGTTTGTGTTAATTAGTATGTTTAAAATAAATTAAGCTTTCATCCTAAAATAAAATCTATTGAATTAACTAAGTTTAATTTGATTTTATTTTATTTTACAGGCTATCAAATTATTGGAAGCTTCTTGATTATTTTACAAATAAATTACTCTCCTCCAAGTACAAATTCACATTAATTACTTTTTCTTGAAAAGTATATTAAAGTGAAATTGTTTAAGCCTTATCCGTGCTTCAAAGAATAACAAAATAAACCTCTTAATTTCCACAAGTATGCCTGACGTTGATATTTTTACAGTCGTGATTCCGTCAAATTAGTACATTAAAATTAATTAACGTAGTACTAGGGTGTCAACCTAGGTCGTTCTCTCAAGGATCAACACAAAAATTTAGGAAAAATCAAGTCTTAAACTAATTTTTAACAATTAAAAATTAAAACTAAACAACTAAAAAATTTTTACAAACATAAGTTCACTAACATACAATTGGGGGGGTTTTGAGTGATTTTTGTTGTCACAATTAAAATTAAAACAAGGTAAATAAAGGATTTAAAACAATAAATAACAAGCGATTGATTTTCTTGGAGTATTGTAAATAAATTTATCCTTGGTTCACTAAAGATAATTTGTATACTTTCATTACTGTCAATTTCTTAGCTCAATTTGAATTAATCAACTAAGCGTCTTTTTCAATTCATAATTCCTTTACTTTCATTTAAAAATGAATATTTTAATCAAGCATCCTAATTAAGCAAAAGGAGTCAAGATCGTAAAATCTAGGAATTATTGAGCATACATAAGAACATCGCCTATATACATAATCTATTCTCAAATTATGGAATTAAGCAAACCATAATTATTAAAAGTGATTATGAAAATATTCATTAAGCATGCATATTTCCTTAATCCATTCTAATTTGAAATCTTATTTTACTCCATTTGAATAATTAAACCGATTAAGCATACAAATTCAATTAAACAAAATGGAATTAAATAAGTAGAGAATGATTATGAAGAAATAACAATAATAAAAGCATACTATATTAAAATTAATGACCTCAAAATTACATTACAACATTCTCCAAGAAAATCAATCTAGGGTTTTAGCCCTCCATAATAACAACTACAAAGAAAAGAAACTAACCCGGAATGGAGCAAAGAGGGGGAAGAAGAGAGGAGGAGGCTTTGTGCCTTCCTCTGATGCTTATAGAAACAAAGAGAGAAAAGAGAGAAACGTGAATTGAGGTGTGTTTCAAGCCTTTGGCAATGGTCCTATTTATAGTGAAAGCAAGGGTAAAGGTCTCCTGCTGACGCACGCGTCAGCGTTGTGAATATGCTTCCACGCTACGCGTAGTTGTGAGGCTACGCGTGAGTGTTTCTGACTCAGAATACATTATTTCATCCAATAATTCTTCAATAATGCTTGGACACTTGTGCTGCATGTTCCCCACTGAGATAGTGCCGTATGTCTGTAATGGATTGGCCAATAAGTGCTTTAATATAAATAAATCCTCCACTTCTGAAGTTGCACACAGCCTGTTAATGGGATCCTCGTCACTGTTGACGCTACGCGTGGGCTTGACGCTGCGCGTCAGTGTTACAAATTTGCTTCCATGCTACGCGTGGTACCAGCGCTACGCGTCAGACCTGATGCTTAATTTTATGATTTCCCAATTGTAACCTCAATTATTCACTACAATATCAAGGAAATTAAGTAAGATTTATTATTTCATTTAAAGATTATCGCCTAATTCAGTTAATATTAAATAAAGCTTGAATTATGAAAATGTGTTAAAATGCATAATATTACACAATTAGCAATGGCAAATTATACACATTTAAAGCAAGGAATTAAGGCTAAATCATGCATCATCAAATACTCTCACACTTATTCTTTTGCACTCCCGGGCAAAATCAAAATAAAAACAAGTATCACAATTTATGAAAAACATTAAGTTGAAAATAACACACAGAATTGGCATGAAATTTTAGGAATATACAGAAAAACAAGAGTTATTCAACATGCAAGATACAGAGCATCAAGATATATATAAAAAATCATTCAAACACTTAGGCATGTGAAAATTAAATTAAACTGAAAAGAAAATCATCAGTGATAGAACCTCACAAGACATACTCTCAACTCTCAAGTGTTTAAGGTTTGTGTATACTCTCAAAACATTTCCTGAAAAACAGACAGTCTAAAAATTTGGCAAGTTTCTCAATTCCACAATCAACTTAAATGCATGTATAGATCAACAGGGCTTTGTAGGGTTGTAATGTGGCCAAGGTTAAAATGGATGAATTTTTTTTTTTAAATAAATAAATACCAAAAAGAATGATGAAGCAATTAATTTAACTGGCAAACAGTGAGGGTAAAACATTTATTGTACAATATTAGGTCGCAATCATAATATTTTTTATTTTTATTTTTTTTTTAATGAGATTGCATAACCCTTGGAACCAGAGTTACAATTCCTTTTTGCACACCCCCACACTTATTTGAATGCCTGTTTTTGACTTGATTCCAAAGCTCCAATATATTCCTTAAGGTAGGTATATTTTTGGTTTTTCATCTATGGCTTATTTGAGCTACAACAAGGAAATAGTTAAATAGGCTCAAAAGGGCTATCAAGAGATAATTTATTCATGGTAGGCTTATCTGGCTTAGTGGCTCAATTGAACAAAATGCCTGTATCATTTCAAATACATTCATATGAGTTTCAAGTATCATCAAGAAACAAGACAAAAATTAAGATGTAAGCTTTCAGGAATTAATCACACATGAAAGGATTAAGATGGTTTAAAGTGATCCATCAAATTTAAAGGCTCAAAAATCTCACAAGGTATAATTCTATCATATATGATCATCTATCAATTATCATGTCATTCTCATCATACCAAAATTGCTTGAGTTCAAATTATAACATATCATTAAGCTCATATCAGACATGAAAGAATTTACTTGTTACTCATGCATATCTTAAAATTCCAATAAAACATGCCTTTTTAAAACAAAAACACACAAAATCTTTTTTTTTTTTTAATAAAAGCACATAAAATTTAATCACACAACAACACATAAATGATCCCACCCCCACACTTAAATCATACATTGTCCTCAATGTAAGACAGAGCATACAGAATAGACAATATAATGAAAAAGTAAAGAGATGGGTAAGAAAAACTCCCTCAAGGGGGATCAAGAAGTGGTTCCCCCAAAACATGTTCCTCCATTGTAACATCCACAAGTGAAGGATTTTCATGAAATGGCTTCAAACGTTGTCCATTAACCTTAAAGCTTTTGTTGGAGTTTTCACTTTTTATTTCCACAGCTCCATGGGGAAATACATTTGTAACAATGAAAGGTCCTTCCCATTTGGAGCGCAATTTTCCGGCCATCAGTTTCAACCGGGAATTAAACAGTAGCACTTTCTGTCCAGCAGTAAAATCCTTTCTAGCTATTGAGCTATCATGGAATTTCTTTGTTTTCTCCTTATAGAACCTTGAGTTCTCATAAGCTGCCAAACGGATCTCATCAAGCTCATTCAGTTGTAATTTTCTTTCCTCACCTGCTTGATCAAGTGCTAAGTTGCAAGCTTTTACAGCCCAATAAGCACGATGCTCAATCTCCACTGGAAGATGACATGCTTTACCAAAAACAATTCTATAGGGAGACATTCCTATAGGTGCCTTAAAAGCTGTTCTATGTGCCCAAAGAGCATCATCCAATTTCCTGCTCCAATCCTTTTTATTAGGCTGTACTATCTTTTCTAGGATTCTTTTGATCTCTCTGTTAGAGACTTCTGCTTGACCATTGGTTTGGGGGTGATATGGAGTAGAGACTCTATGAACAACCCCATACTTCCTGAGCATAGCTTGCATGGTCCTGTTGCAGAAATGTGTTCCTTGATCACTGATGATTGCTCTCGGGATGCCAAACCTACAAAGAATTTATGATCTAACAAAATCCACAACAACTCGAGCATCATTAGTTCTGGTGGCTTTAGCTTCCACCCATTTAGAAACATAATCAACAGCCAATAAAATGTAAGTAAAACCAAAGGATAGAGGAAATGGACCCATAAATTCAATGCCCCAAACATCAAATACTTCACAAAACAACATAGGTTGCTGAGGCATCTGTTGTCTCCATGTGGTAGCATTACTAGCTCTTTGGCATTTCTCACAGGTGTTACAAATTCTCCATGCATCCTTAAAAATTGTGGGCCAATATAAACCAGAATCCAACACTTTTCTTGCTGTTCTTTGTGGACCAAAATGTCCACCAACTGGTGAAGCATGGCAGAATCGAAGAACTGATTCTATTTCATGATCGGGAATGCATCTTCGAATCACCTGATCATTACACAATTTCCACAAATACGGGTCATCCCAAATATAATACTTTGCATCACTTTTTAATTTTGAAATTTGGTTTCTGGATGCACATGGTGGAAAAACAGAAGCAACAAGATAATTTACAATATTAGCAAACCAAGGTGAATCAAAAGAGTTAGAAATACTCATGAGTTGTTCATCGGGAAAATGATCCCGAATAGGTGGTGAATCAGGAGCATTCTCAATGCTGCTTAAATGGTCTGCCACAAGGTTTTGTGTTCCACTTCTGTCACGAATTTCCAAGTCAAACTCTTGGAGCAAAAGCATCCAACGAATCAATCTTGGCTTGGACTCACCTTTCTTCAACAAGTACTTTAGAGCTGCATGGTCAGTAAAGACAACTACTCGAGAACCGAGTAGGTAAGATCTAAACTTATCTAATGCAAAAACAATGGCCAAGAGCTCTTTCTCAGTGGTGGTGTAATTTACCTGGGCAGCATCTAAAGTTTTAGATGTATAGTAGATTACCCTAGGTTGCTTGTCAATCTTTTGACCAAGGACAGCTCCCAATGCATAATTAGAAGCATCACACATCAACTCAAATGGAGCTGTCCAAACAGGTGCTTGGATTATTGGGGTTGTTGTCAATGCTTGCTTGAGGCAATTAAAAGCCTCCTTACACTTTTCATCAAACTCAAATGCCACATCCTTTTGAAGCAGACTGGATAGTGGCCTAGCCTTCTTGCTGAAATCTTTTATGAATCTTCTGTAGAATCCTGCATGGCCAAGAAAAGAACGAACCTCTCGAACACAAGAGGGGTAAGGCAAATGTGATATAACTTCTACCTTAGCAGGATCTACCTCAATTCCTTTTTCAGAGATTACATGCCCTAAAACTATTCCTTGTTTTACCATAAAATGACATTTCTCATAGTTCAAGACAAGGTTAGTTTCAATACATCTGTTTAAAACTTTATCAAGACTATCAAGGCATGCATTAAATGAAGATCCATAGACAGTAAAATCATCCATAAACACCTCTATGCAATTTTCAATGAAATCATGAAAAATACTTATCATGCATCTTTGAAAAGTTCCGGGAGCATTGCATAGGCCAAATGGCATTCTCCTATAAGCAAATGTGCCAAAGGGACAGGTGAATGTGGTCTTTTCTTGATCCTCAGGTGCAATATGAATCTGAAAATATCCAGAGAATCCATCAAGAAAACAGTAGTGAGACTTACCTGCGAGACGCTCAAGCATTTGGTCAATGAAGGGTAAAGGGAAATGGTTCTTCTTTGTTGCCTGGTTAAGTCTCCTGTAGTCAATACAGACTCTCCAACTATTCTGCACTCTAGTTGGGATCAATTCATCCTTTTCATTTTTCACAACTGTAATCCCTGTTTTCTTAGGAACCACTTGAATTGGACTCACCCATTGGCTATCAGAGATAGGATAAATGATTCCTGCTTGTAGAAGCTTGGTGATTTCCTTCTTAACCACATCAAGGATTACAGGGTTGAGTCTCCTCTGGGGTTGTCTTACTGCTTTAGTATTTTCCTCCAGAAATATTCTATGCATGCACATGGATGGACTGATTCCAGGAATGTCTGCCAATGTCCATCCTATAGCCTTCTTATGTCTTTTCAATACCTGCAACAACTTTTCTTCTTGATTTTCATCAAGAGAAGTGGAAATTATCACCGGGAGCTGTTCATTATCCCCTAAGTATACATACTTTAGGTTCTCAGGTAAGGGTTTCAATTCTAACTTGGGTGCCTGCAAAACAGATGGAACTAACAAAGTAGATTTTGATTCCGCTGCTTGCACTTCAAAAATTATGTTAGAATTTTCTTGAAATCCTGCATTCAGCTCCTTATGGTTAACAGGTATATCTAGAGACTCTGAATCAGAAATTATGTATTTATCAATTTCAGCACAAATATCACAACTTCCAGAATCATTGCATGCAAAACATTTGTTTGAATCATCCATGTATTCCAAATCAATATTAGAAAAATGTTCAAAAACCAGTTCATCAATAATGTCAATTTGGAAAACAGAATGATTTTCAGATGGATATTTCATGGCATCAAGAATATTAAATTGAACTCTCGTGTCACCAAATTCCATAGAGAGAGTTCAAGAATGAACATCTATTTTGGTTCGAGCTGTTTTCAAAAATGGTCTTCCCAAAATGATAGGAACAGGAATTTGAGGCATACCTTCTTCCATATCAAGTACGAAAAAGTCAGCAGGGAAAACAAGTTGTTCTACCTGAACCAAAACATCCTCTATAACTCCAGCAGGATAGGCAGTGCTCCTATTGGCTAGCTGAATTACTACACCAGTAGGTTGTAAATTTCCAAGAGACAATGATTTAAAAACAGACATAGGCATAACATTTATTGAAGCTCCTAAATCTAACATACAATTTTCAAATTTGTTATTGCCTATGATACAGGGTATAGAAAACGTACCTGGATCCTTGCATTTCTCAGGGATATTTTCCTTACCAAGCAGTGCAGATACATTCCTTCCCATACTTATCCTTTCATTACCTTTGAGTCTCCTCTTGTGAGTACACAACTCCTTCAGAAATTTGGCATACTTGGGAATTTGCTTGATTGCATCGAGAAGAGGTATATTCACTTCCACTTTCCTGAAAGTATCCAAAATTTCTTTGTCCACTTCTTCCATCTTCTTGCTTGGAATTACTTTAGGTGGGAATGGAAGAGGGATATGAGATGGAATTTGGGGTGGTTGTATCTCAGACTTTCTTGAGCTTGAAGAGGGTACATCATTCTCAACTGTTGTGGGCACATCTGTTTGTTTTTCAGGTTCCTTAGATATGGATACTTCAAGGTTCTTACCTGATCTTAACTGAATTGTACTCACATTTCTTGGATTTGCAGCTGGTTGAGATGGTAATTTGTCAGAGTTTTGAGATTGTAACTGGCTTAATGATGAAGCCAATTGCCCAATTTGGTTGCTTAAACTCTGGATGGTAGCATCATTCCTCTGTTGATACTCCAAGTTCTGTGCAGCCATTTATTTCACCAGATCCTCCAAAGAAGGGCCACTTGTGGATGGTTGAGGTGTAGTTCTTTGGAAGGTTGGTGCATTGTTTTGAAATGGGGGTTGGGGATGGGGATTTTGTTGTTGGTTTCCCCATCTCAAATTTGGATGGTTCCTCCAACCTGGATTGTATCTATTGGTGGAAAGGTCATGGTTGTTTTGTGGTGGTCTATCATGGTAGATGTTAGCTGCATAGGCTTGGGGACTATTATTATCCTTTTCTTGTAGAGAAGGACAACAATCAGTGGGGTGCTCTTGTGAAGAGCAGATGCCACATACTTTAGCAGTCATGGATTTTTGATTTACTGCTAATTGTGTGACCAGAGTGGTGAGAGCATCAAGTTTTCTCTCCAATTTAATTCCAGATGAACTAGAATTGGAATCAAACATGGGTTTGAAAGAATCATTTCTCACACCAAATTGTTGAGAGTTAGATGCCATCTTCTCAATCAGATTTCTTGCTTCAGCAGTAGTCATATCTCCTAAAGCTCCTCCACTTGCCGCATCAATCATGTTGCGATCAACGTGGTGTAAACCTTCATAGAAGTACTGAAGAAGAAGTTGTTCAGAAATTTGGTGGTGAGGGCAACTTGCACAGAGTTTTTTAAATCTCTCCCAATATTCATAAAGACTTTCTCCAGAGAGTTGCCTAATGCCAGATATGTCTTTACGGATTGTAGTTGTTCTAGAGGCAGGAAAGAATTTTTCCAAGAACATTTTCTTTAAGTCATTCCAACTTGTGATTGATCTTGGAGCAAGGTAGTACAACCAATCCTTAGCAATACCCTCTAAAGAATGAGGAAACGCTTTAAGATAGACATGGTCTTCTTGAACGTTTTGGGGTTTCATTGTGGAGCACACAATGTGGAATTCTTTGAGGTGTTTGTGCGGATCTTCACCCGCAAGACCATGAAACTTAGGCAACAAGTGTATAAGTCCGGTCTTAAGAATAAAAGGGACATCCTCATCAGGATATTGAATACACAAACTTTCGTAAGTGAATTCAGGAGCAGCTAGTTCTCTAAGAGTTCTTTCACGAGGTTCAGCCATATCAGAAAAACTAGCAGTAGTACTTTCAACAGATTCAGAAAAAATACTATCACTATCAATATCAACAAAATTATTATTAAATCTAGCTTCTCTAATTAACCTATGAAAAGTTATTTCAATTTCAGGATCAAATGAATATAAATGCTCAAAAGTTCTTCTAGTCATACATAGCATACAACAAGATATTTGATCATGATGAGCAATAAATCATAAGAATCCTAAATCATGCAAAAGAAATAAAATAAACAAACAAACATTTGAAAATTTTTTTTTAAAATTTTTTTTTTTAAAAAAAATTAATTTAAAACAAGAGTTTTTCCTAAAGATCGTTGATCCCCGGCTGCGGCGCCAAAATTTGACGTGTTTATTTTTACAGTCGTGATTCCGTCAAATTAGTACATTAAAATTAATTAACGTAGTACTAGGGTGTCAACCTAGGTCGTTCTCTCAAGGATCAACACAAAAATTTAGGAAAAATCAAGTCTTAAACTAATTTTTAACAATTAAAAATTAAAACTAAACAACTAAAAAATTTTTACAAACATAAGTTCACTAACATACAATTGGGGGGGTTTTGAGTGATTTTTGTTGTCACAATTAAAATTAAAACAAGGTAAATAAAGGATTTAAAACAATAAATAACAAGCGATTGATTTTCTTGGAGTATTGTAAATAACTTTATCCTTGGTTCACTAAAGATAATTTGTATACTTTCATTACTGTCAATTTCTTAGCTCAATTTGAATTAATCAACTAAGCGTCTTTTTCAATTCATAATTCCTTTACTTTCATTTAAAAATGAATATTTTAATCAAGCATCCTAATTAAGCAAAAGGAGTCAAGATCGTAAAATCTAGGAATTATTGAGCATACATAAGAACATCGCCTATATACATAATCTATTCTCAAATTATGGAATTAAGCAAACCATAATTATTAAAAGTGATTATGAAAATATTCATTAAGCATGCATATTTCCTTAATCCATTCTAATTTGAAATCTTATTTTACTCCATTTGAATAATTAAACCGATTAAGCATACAAATTCAATTAAACAAAATGGAATTAAATAAGTAGAGAATGATTATGAAGAAATAACAATAATAAAAGCATACTATATTAAAATTAATGACCTCAAAATTACATTACAACATTCTCCAAGAAAATCAATCTAGGGTTTTAGCCCTCCATAATAACAACTACAAAGAAAAGAAACTAACCCGGAATGGAGCAAAGAGGGGGAAGAAGAGAGGAGGAGGCTTTGTGCCTTCCTCTGATGCTTATAGAAACAAAGAGAGAAAAGAGAGAAACGTGAATTGAGGTGTGTTTCAAGCCTTTGGCAATGGTCCTATTTATAGTGAAAGCAAGGGTAAAGGTCTCCTGCTGACGCACGCGTCAGCGTTGCGAATATGCTTCCACGCTACGCGTAGTTGTGAGGCTACGCGTGAGTGTTTCTGACTCAGAATACATTATTTCATCCAATAATTCTTCAATAATGCTTGGACACTTGTGCTGCATGTTCCCCACTGAGATAGTGCCGTATGTCTGTAATGGATTGGCCAATAAGTGCTTTAATATAAATAAATCCTCCACTTCTGAAGTTGCACACAGCCTGTTAATGGGATCCTCGTCACTGTTGACGCTACGCGTGGGCTTGACGCTGCGCGTCAGTGTTACAAATTTGCTTCCACGCTACGCGTGGTACCAGCGCTACGCGTCAGACCTGATGCTTAATTTTATGATTTCCCAATTGTAACCTCAATTATTCACTACAATATCAAGGAAATTAAGTAAGATTTATTATTTCATTTAAAGATTATCGCCTAATTCAGTTAATATTAAATAAAGCTTGAATTATGAAAATGTGTTAAAATGCATAATATTACACAATTAGCAATGGCAAATTATACACATTTAAAGCAAGGAATTAAGGCTAAATCATGCATCATCAATGCCAACATGAATTATGAGTGCTGGTGGGAATTTATTCACGTTGGAAGCTCTCAAAGTGCAAGGTCCATTGCCAAATTTTTTTACAATTAATTGCTATCTCTTCTCCTACAAATACACATGGTCAAAAGCTTCCAAGAACCATTATTTTATGCTACAAAATATGCCAAGCAAGCTTCCAAATTCAGCTGCACCTAATATGGCCCCATGTGACAATTATTCAAAGCAAACAATGCACTCCAAAGACTCCTCACGTCAACTAGCAACAAGTTTTCCATGTTATGAATATTTTAATGCAATAAGTGACAAAGGCTATGCTTCCAACGTGATTTACCTTCTAAAAAGTGCAGAATGGTTGTTAAAATCATTGTCACATTATGCATTAAAGAATTAAAAAGAGAAACCCACCAAAGTGCAAAGGAGCTCACGGAAATGCAATACACAAAGGCATGTTCTCTTTTTCTCTATAATTCAACGTGAATGGTCCTTCTAGTGCAGAATGTTTGTGCAAATAATTTACTCTTTATGGCAATTAAAGAAAGCAAAAGAAGAAATCCACCAAGTGCAGCACTCTCACGGTTTTGGAGAATAATTTGGCATGTTCTATTGGTGCTAAATAATGGCCAACAAGGAAGCTTAGTGGACATTTAATGGGCTGGTTTTTAATGAGAAAAATCAGCCTTGAAATGCTATAAATAGGGAGCTTAGTACTCAATGAAAATAGGCTGAAAAGAGTGAAGAGAGGGAATTTTTGAAGTAGTGGACAGCAGGAGAAACGGAGGAAGAATTCCGGAGGAGGGTCATTCCGGGTTTGGTTTTTATTTTGTTTTAATTATGGAGGGCTAAAACCCTTAGATTGATTTTCTTGGAGAATATTGTAATAATGATTTTGAGGTTCTTGTTTCTAAAATAATATATTTTCATTATTGTTGATTTCTTCATAATCTTACTCTACTTGTTTAATTCCATTTTGTTTACTTAAATTTGTATGCTTAATCGATTTAATTAGACAAATGGAATAAAATGAGATTTAGATTAAAATTGGTTAAGGAAGTATACATGCTTAATGAATATTTTCATAATCACTTTTAGTTATTATGGTTTGCTTAATTCCATAATTTGAGAATAGATTATGTATGTAGGCGATGTTCTTATGTATGCTCAATAATTCCTAGATTTTACGATCTTGACTCCTTTTGCTTAATTAGGATGCTTGATTAAAATATTCATTTTTAAATGAAATTAAAGGAATTGTGAATTGAAAAAGACGCTTAGTTGATCAATTCAAATTGAGCTAAGAAATCAACAGTAATGAAAGTATACAAAATTATCTTTAGTGATCCAATGATAAATTTAATTACAATACTCCAAGAAAATCAATCGCTTGTTATTTATTGTTTTAAATCCTATATTTACTTTGTTTTGATTTTAATTGTGACAACAAAATCAATCAAACCCCCCCCCCCCAATTGTATTTGTATGTTTGTTAAATTTTTGTTTGTAAAAATTAATTCTAAACTTGATTTTTCTTAAGTTTTTGTGTTGATCCTTGAGAGAACAACCTAGGTTGACACCCTAGTACTACATTAATTAATTTTAATGTACTAATTGGACGGAACCACGACTGTAATCTCGTGTCAAAATTTTGGCGCCGTAGCCGGGGATCAACGATCTTTAGGAAAATTCTTGTTTTAAATTAATTTTTTTAAATAATAAAAAAAATTTAAAATATATAAAAATTAAAAAAAATCTCTTTTGTTCCTTTTGCATGATTTAGGATTCTTATGATTTATTCCTCATGATCATTAAATATCTTGTTGTATGCTATGTATGACTAGAAGAACTTTTGAGCATTTATATTCATTTAATCCTGAAATTGATAGAACTTTTCATAAATTAATTAGAGAAGCTAGATTTAATAATAACTTTGTTGATATTGATAGTGATAGGATCTCATCTGAATCTGCTGAAAGTACTACTGCTAGTTTTCCTAATATGGCTGGACCTCGTGAGAGAACTCTTAGAGAACTAGCTACACCTGAATTCACATACGAAAGTTTGTGTATTCAATATCCTGAAGAGGGTGTCCCTTTTATACTTAAGACTGGACTTATACACTTGTTGCCTAAGTTTCATGGTCTTGCGGGTGAAGATCCGCATAAACACCTTAAAGAATTCCACATTGTGTGCTCCACAATGAAACCCCAAAACGTTCAAGAAGACCATGTCTATCTTAAAGCATTTCCTCATTCTTTAGAGGGTGTTGCTAAGGATTGGATATACTACCTTGCTCCAAGATCAATCACAAGTTGGAATGACTTAAAGAAAATGTTCTTGGAAAAGTTCTTTCCTGCCTATAGAACAACTGCAATCCGTAAAGACATATCTGGCATTAGGCAACTCTCTGGAGAAAGTCTTTATGAGTATTGGGAGAGATTCAAGAAATTATGTGCAAGTTGCCCTCACCACCAAATTTCTCAACAACTTCTTCTTCAGTACTTTTATGAAGGTCTGCACCATGTTGATCGTAACATGATAGATGCAGCAAGTAGAGGAGATTTAGGAGATATGACTGCTGCTGAAGCAAGAAACTTGATTAAGAAGATGGCATCCAACTCTCAACAATTCGATGTGAGAAATGATTCTTTTAAACCCATGTTTGATTCAAATTCTAGTTCATCTGGAATTAAATTGGAGAGCAAACTTGATGCTCTCACCACTCTGGTCACACAATTAACAGTAAATCAAAAATCCATGACTGCTAAAGTATGTGGCATCTGCTCTTCACAAGAGCACCCCACTGATTGTTGTCCTTCTCTACAAGAAAAGGATAATAATAGTCCCCAAGCCTATGCAGCTAACATCTACCATGGTAGACCTTCACCATAACAATAGCAACAAAACCATGACCTTTCTACCAACAGATACAACCCAGGTTGGAGGAACCATCCAAACTTGAGATGGGGCAACCAACAACAAAATATCCAACCTCTATTTCAAAGCAATACACCAACCTTCCAAAGACCTACACCTCAACCATCCACAAGTGGCCCTTCTTTGGAAGAACTGGTGAAACAAATGGCTACACAGAACTTGGAGTATCAACAGAGGGATGATCCTACAATCCAGAGTTTAAGCAACCAAATTGGGCAATTGGCTTCATCATTGAACCAATTACAGTCTCAGAACTTTGACAAGTTACCATCTCAACCAACTACAAATCCAAGAAATGTGAGTGCAATTCAGTTAAGATCAGGTAAGAACCTTGAAGTACCCATACCCAAGGAACCTAAAAAACACAACTGAGCCTGCAATAGTTGAGAATGATGTACCCTCTTCAAGCACAAGAAAGTCTGAGATGCAACCACCCTAAATTCCACCTCATATCCCTCTTCCTTTCCCACCAAAAGCAATTCCAAGTAAGAAGATGGAAGAAGTGGACAAAGAAATTTTGGATACTTTTAGGAAAGTGGAAGTAAATATACCTTTTCTTGATGCAATCAAGCAAATACCCAAGTATGCCAAATTTCTGAAAGAGTTGTGTACTCACAAGAGGAGACTCAAAGGCAATGAAAGGATTAGCATGGGAAGGAATATATCTGCACTACTTGGTAAGGAAGTTCCAAATATTCCTGAGAAATGCAAAGATCCAGGTACGTTTACTATACCTTGTATCATAGGCAATAACAAATTTGAAAATTGCATGTTAGATTTAGGAACTTCAATAAATGTGATGCCTATGTCTGTTTTCAAATCTCTGTCTCTTGGAAATTTACAACCTACTGGTTTAGTGATTTAGCTAGCTAATAGAAGCACTACTTACCCTGCTGGAGTCATAGAGGATGTTTTGGTTCAGGTAGACCAACTTGTTTTCCCTGCTGACTTTTTCATACTTGATATGGAAGAAGGTATGCCTCAAATTCCTGTTCCTATAATTTTGGGAAGACCATTTTTAAAAATAGCCCGAACCAAAATAGATGTTCATTCTAGAACTCTCTCTATGGAATTTGGTGACATGAGAGTTCAATTCAATATTCTTGATGCCATGAAATACCCAGCTGAAAATCATTCTGTTTTCCAAATTGACATTATTGATGAACTAGTTTTTGAACATTTTTCTAATGTTGATTTGGAATGCATAGATGATTCAAACAAATGTTTTGCATGCAATGATTCTGGAAGTTATGATATTTATGCTGAAATTGATAAATACATAATTTCTGACTCAGAGTCTTTAGATATACCTGTTAACCATAAGGAGCTGAATGCAGGATTTCAAGAAAACTCTAACAAAATTTTTGAAGTGTAAGCAGCGGAATCCAAATCTACTTTGTTAGTTCCATCTGTTTTGCAGGCACCTAAGTTAGAGTTGAAGCCTCTACCTGAGAACCTTAAGTATGTATACTTAGGGGATGATGAACAGCTCCCGGTGATAATTTCCACTTCTCTTGATGAAAATCAAAAAGAAAAATTACTGCAGGTTCTGAAAAGGCACAAGAAGGCAATAGGCTGGACATTGGCAGACATCCTGGAATTAGCCCGTCCATGTGCATGCATAGAATATTTCTGGAGGAAAATACTAAAGCAGTAAGACAGCCCCAGAGGAGACTCAACCTTATAATCCTTGATGTGGTTAAGAAGGAGATTACCAAGCTTCTACAAGCAAGAATCATTTATCCTATTTCTGATAGCCGATGGGTGAGTCCAATTCAAGTGGTTCCTAAGAAAACAGGAATCACAGTTGTGAAGAATGAAAAGGATGAGTTGATCCCAACTAGAGTGCAGAATAGTTGGAGAGTCTGTATTAATTACAGGAGACTTAACCAAGCAACCAAGAAGGATCATTTTCCTTTACTCTTCATTGATCAAATGCTTGAGCGTATCGCAGGTAAGTCTCACTACTGTTTTCTTGATGGATTCTCTGGATATTTTCATATTCACATTGTACCTGAGGATCAAGAAAAGACCATATTCACCTGTCCCTTTGGCACATTTGCTTATAGGAGAATGCCATTTGGCCTATGCAATGCTCCTGGAACTTTTCAAAGATGCATGATAAGTATTTTTCATGATTTCATTGAAAATTGCATAGAGGTGTTTATGGATGATTTTACTGTTTATGGATCTTCATTTAATGCATGCCTTGATAGTTTGGATAAAGTTTTAAACAGGTGTATTAAAACTAACCTTGTCTTGAACTATGAAAAATGTCATTTTATGGTAAAACAAGAAATAGTTTTAGGGCATGTAATCTCTGAGAAAGGAATTGAGGTAGATCCTGCCAAGATAGAAGTTATATCATATTTACCAAATGAAATATCCTTAATTTAATTAAAATTAAACCGAGACCAGGGAAATTTTTATTCAAATTTTAGAGTTTACAAAACATTCATAATCTGCCCAGATTAATGGTTGGAGTGAATTAAAAACAGCGTAAGGGCAGAAAGGCAAAAAGCTGACCAAAGAAAGGGAAAACCACTCACAAGAAGACCCAGCGGAAGTCACAGCTTGAATGAGCCACAAAACGTTCACTCGCTCAAGCGAGATCCAACTCTGCTTGAGCGAGACAGCCCAACACGCTCGGGCGAAAAACCCCTTAGCTTAAGCGAAGCCAACCCAAAAGCCTTCCCTCCAATCACCCTCGCTGAAGCGAGTCTCTCACTCGCTGAGGTAAGAAGCCACACTCGGTATTCGATCACTCGGGATCCAGAGTTCCATTCACTCGGGAACAACCCATCATATCATACTTAGTCATTTATTTTGTATCCCCAAGGGTCTAATATACAATCCACTCGGTAAATGAGGGTTATCCCACTCGGAGTCCATAAACCTTCCTCACTCGGAATATTTCCCAATCAAACACCACTCGGTGTATTTAACTTCAACATAATTGGGAATGTACCATACACCCATCACTCGGTATATTTTCACATCTCTCACTCGGAGAACACATAGACCCTCCTTCACTCGGTATACTTATTCTTCCTCGCTTTGGGAACACATTAACTCTTCACTCTTCGGAAATGATCTCTTTAACTAAGTCTTCCTCGGGATACTCTAGCCTTCCAGTTCTCGGAGGCATTCACTATGTCTTACTCAGACTTACATACCCTTTATCCACTCGGATATATTTATAATCTTATTCACTCGGAATTGCTTTAGTTTCTCATCAATTGGAAAACTTCACCAAATCGAAATGAGTTTCTGTCAGAACCATTTTAAACCTTCAACACTCAGAAACATTCACTCGCTAAGCATCACTCAGAATGATTCTAAGCTTCACTATCTGAAACAGGCGCTCACCACTTTAATCCACTCGGAATCTATAGACTCAGCATTATACCTTCGGCACCTTTCTTAGTCAATCCAGTATCAACCTAGCATTGTAACATACAAGCATATATGTATTGACCCTTATTCACAACCCGACTGTTAAATCATATAACAAGTATATATATATATATATATTCAACAATAATTTACAGGAGAGCCGGCCAAGGCTTTAACGTATCCATGTACACTCGGTACATTACATTATGTACACAGCAAAAGTAAAGGCACCCTTCACTCGAATCCAATGCCTTTTCATCATTCACCATACAGTCTTGCATACACTGAAAATATAGCCACAGTAGGGGTGAGCTTTTACATATAAAATGACAGTTAATGACTCGGAAATCCTCAGGTCTTCCACTATACAGCATCACATCTCAATTAATTATAATATGAACTGCCATTCAATATGTCTACACACAACAGTAACATGCAATCGGAATTCACACATTTAACACACAGCTATATAGAACATATTACTCCCAATACATACACATGCCACGCAATGAGTTCATCAAAAGTATAAGAGTATTTATATATAATTGTATACATATCCATTACAGTCGGAATTCATTCAACAATTCAAGGCTATACTAACCATGTCATTCTCAATAACAATGCTCCTACCTACATGCATGCGGATCCGACTTAAACAGTGATTTCAGTTACAAATTCCTTCTCGGCCTCTCGTCCCTTAGCCCTTCCCGTGTGGTACCGGTCTTCCAAAGACGTCTCGAGACTTAACTCTAGCTCCCTCGGCTACCACGGGCCCTCACGGATCTAGCCAGGAATCTGTAGCTGACAATCATCTCATAGGGCTCCTGACCTTCCACGGGTCACCCATTTCTCATATATGCAACTTATGTGTTTTATCAGCGAGCATCCTCGATTATCAAGCACATTCCACGTGACCATTAGAATCATAACCGATCCAATACAGTTCCTACATTCACTTGTCAGTCGTACCAGCATACACAGCAACCAAACAGTTCATGTTTATAACATACCAGATGAAACCAACCAACAGCCACACATACATATCCTCTCGGTATTAACAATAATAGGAACATGCATCACACACATTTATGTGTAAAATGACTATCAGAACTCAGTACAACAACCCTGAATACATGCATATAAATGTGTAACTGCTAACAGGAATCTACTACCACACATATAGTATCCAAAGATTGACAATCACTCATTACACACAGTCATCAAAAACATAATCGCACACACGTAAGGCATTACGTTCACCCGGTACCGTCCATAAACCATGCATTTGACATGCAAGCGCCCCCTACCTGGAATGAAGATTCCAAAGGCTCCAAGGGCTTGCAGCTCCAATCGGTTGCTCTACTCATCCCATTCACTCGTTCTCAATAGAACAACCCTGCATCAGTCATCCACTATTACACTTGGCTTTGGAGGAACTCCGAGCCACTCCCACTCTTAAACAGCTTTGCATGCAAGATCAGCGGGGAGGCCCAAGCCCCCAGGGCACCACATTGACCTTCCACTCGGTCTAGTGGGGATTTTCAAGCTTCTGAGACACCCAGTTCTCTGCTCGCTCTCTTGAGCAGCTCCATCACCACGCTGGTGAACGCTCCAACCTCCCCGAAGCACTTCGTAGTGCAGATCTCCACTGAGACTCAGGCAGCTTCGAGCAAAGGAGAGGGAGAAAGAGAGAAGTCGACGAAGGGAAATGAAAGAACAGGGAAAGAACAGAGTGTCATCCCTGAGTCGTCGAAGGAGAAGCTCTCAACTCAACTTCTGCACTCTCATGCTCGATGAAGGAAGAAGAAGAAGAAGAGACGAAGGAACAGAACAACGTTTTTGTCTTCCTCGAGGAGAACTTCCAACTCTCACTCTCTCAATCGTTCCTAACATTTCATGCAAATGAATGGGTAGAGAGGAAGCTGGTCCTCTTTATACACCCGGGGGCACATGCATAAATTCAACCTGGCCACTAACATTAATTTTTCCATTAGTTCTTAATCTGTAATTAGCCCTTAATTTATTAACTAAACTCATCCGGTATTTAATTTAAGAGATGGGGATGTTACACCTTACCCCTCTTGTGTTGGAGAGGTTCATTCTTTTCTTGGTCATGCAGGTTTTTACAGAAGATTCATAAAGGATTTTAGCAAGAAGGCTAGACCACTATCCAGTCTGCTTTAAAAAGATATGGTATTTGAGTTTGGTGAAAAGTGTAAGAAGGCTTTTAATTGCCTCAAGCAAGCATTGACCACTACCCCAATAATCCAAGCACCTGATTAGACAGCCCCATTTGAGTTGATGTGTGATGCCTCTAATTATGCATTGGGAGTCGTCCTTCTTCAGAAGATTGATAAACAGCCTAGGGTCATCTACTATGCATCTAAAACTTTAGATGTCGCCCAGGTAAATTACACCACTACTGAAAAAGAGCTTTTTCCCATTGTTTTTGCATTAGATAAATTCAGATCTTACCTACTCAGTTCTCAAGTAGTTGTCTTTACTGACTATGCAGCTCTGAAGTACTTGTTGAAGAAAGGTGAGTCCAAGCCAAGATTAATTCGTTGGATGCTCTTGCTCCAAGAGTTTGACTTGGAAATTTGTGATAGAAGTGGAACACAAAACTTAGTGGCAGACCATTTAAGCAGAATTGAGAATGCTCCTGATTCGGCACCTATTCGGGACTATTTCCCCGATGAACAACTCATGAGTGTTTCTAATTCTTTTGATACACCTAGGTTTGCTAACATTGTAAATTATCTTGTTGCTTCTGTTTTTCCACCATATGCATCCAGAAACCAAATTTCAAAATTAAAAAGTGATCCAAAATATTACATCTGGGATAACCCATATTTGTGGAAGTTGTGTAATGATCAGGTGATTCAAAGATGCATTCCCAATCATGAGATAGAATCAATTCTTCGATTCTGCCATGCTTCACCAGTTGGTGGACATTTTGGTCCACAACGAACAGCAAGGAAGGTGTTGGACTCTGGTTTATACTGGCCCACCATTTTTAAGGATGCATGGAAAATTTGTAAAACCTGTGAGAAATGCCAAAGAACTGGAAACGCTATCACATGGCGTCAACAGATGCCTCAGCAACCTATGTTGTTTTGTGAAGTATTTGATGTTTGGGGCATTGATTTTATGGGTCCATTTCCTCCATCCTTTGGTTTTACTTACATTCTGTTAGCTGTAGATTATGTTTCTAAATGGGTGGAAGCAAAAGCCACCAGAACTAATGATGCTCGAGTTGTTGTGGATTTTGTTAGATCTTAAATTTTTTGCAGGTTTGGCATTCTGAGAGCAATCATTAATGATCAAGGAACACACTTCTGCAACAGGACCATGCAAGTTATGCTCAGGAAGTATGGGGTTATTCACAGAGTCTCTACTCCATATCACCCCCAAACCAATGGACAAGCAGAAGTCTCTAACAGAGAAATCAAAAGAATCCTGGAAAAGATAGTACAGCCTAATAGAAAAGATTGGAGCAGGAAACTAGATGATGCTCTTTGGGCACATAGAATAGCTTTTAAGGCACCTATAGGAATGTCTCCCTATAGAATTGTTTTTGGTAAGGCATGTCATCTTCCAGTGGAGATTGAGCATCGTGCTTATTGGGCTATAAAAGCTTGCAACTTAGCACTTGATCAAGCAGGTAAGGAAAGAAAATTATAACTGAATGAGCTTGATGAGATCCGTTTGGCAGCTTATGAAAATTTAAAATTCTACAAGTAAAAGACAAGGAAATTCCATGATAGCTCAATAGCTAGGAAGGAGTTTGCTGTCGGGCAGAAAGTGCTACTGTTTAATTCCCGGTTAAAACTGATGCCTGGAAAATTGCGCTCCAAATGGGAAGGACCTTTTATTGTCACTAATGTATTTCCCCATGGAGCTGTTGAAATAAAAAGTGAGAACTTAAACAAAAGCTTCAAGGTTAATGGACAATGCTTGAAGCCATTCCATGAGAATCCTTCAATCGTAGATGTCACAATGGAGGAACATGTTTTGAGGGAACCACTTCTTGATCCCCCTTGAGGGATTTTTTCTTACTCATCTCTTTACTTTTTCATTATATTGTCTATTCTGTATGCTCTGTCTTATATTGAGGACAATGTATGATTTAAGTGTGGGGGTGGGATCATTCATATGTTGTTGATTTTTATTGTGTGATTAATTTTTTGTGACTATTTCTTAAAAAAAAAGAATTAAAAATAAAAGATTTTGTGTGTTTTTGTTTAAAATGACATGTTTTATTGAAATTTTAAGATATGCATGAGCAACAGGTAAATTCTTTCATGTCTGATATAAGCTTAATGATATGTTATAATTTGAACTCAAGCAATTTTTGGTATAATGAGAATGACATGATAATTGAGAGATGATCATATATGATAGAATTATACCTTGTGAGATTTTTGAGCCTTAAAATTTGATGGATCATTCTAAACCATCTTAATTCCTTCATGTGTGATTAATTCCTGAATGTTTACATCCTAATTTTTGCCTTGTTTCTTGATGATACTTGAAACTCATGTGAATGTATTTGAAATGATACAGGCATTTTGAGCCACTAGCCATATAAGCCTACATGAATAAATCATCCTTTGCTAGACCTTTTGAGCCTATTTAACCATTTCTTTATTACAGCTCAAATAAGCCATGGATGAAAAACCAAAAATATACCTACCTTAAGGAATATATTGGAGCTACGGAATCAAGTCAAAAACAGGCATTCAAATAAGTATGAGGGTGTACAAAAAGGAGTCGCAACTCTTGTTTCAAGTGTTAAGCAATCGTGTATATAAAAAAAATAATGATGATGAATGAATAAAAAGAAATGTTTTGATGATTGCGACCAAAAGAAATTGGAACACAAAGTGTTATATCCTCATGCTCACCTGTAAAATTATATCCTCCTTATTCTTTTTGGTACTTGCCATAATCCTAAAAATTTTACCACCCACTTTAACCTTGGCCACATTACAACCCTGGAAAGCCCTGTTGATCTATACATGCATTTGTGTTGATTGTGTAATTGAGAAACTTGCCAAATTTTTGGACTGTCTGTTTTTTAGGAAATGTTTTGAGCGTATACACAAACCCAAAACACTTGAGAGTTGAGAGTATGTCTTGTAAGGTTCTGTCACTTATGATTTTCCTTTCAGTTTGATTTAATTCTCACATGTCTAAATGTTTGGATGATTCTTATACATATCTTGAGGCTCTGTAAATTGCATGTCAGATAACTCCTGTATCTCTGTATATTTTAAAACTCAATAATATACATGCCAATTCTGTGTGTTTACTATTTTAACATTTTCAATAAATTGTGAGATTTGTTTTTATTTTGATTTTGCCCAGGAGTGCAAAAGAGTAAGTGTAGGGGTATTTGATGACATATCTTTTTACCTTTAATTACTTACTCTTTTTGTTTGTTTTATCTGTTGTTAAATTATAATAACTGTGTTTTAGCATAATTTGTCAGTAATCTCCATTTGTAATTTTTATTTCACTATTTGTTAGTAATCACTATTTCCTATTTTGTTTTTACTGTTACTATTGAAGTATTGTATTTTGTGATTTCTGTTTTCTTTTACTGTTATTGTTTAGTAATGATTGTTGTTTCTAATTTCTACTGTTTCTGTTTAGTTTGTGTTAATTAGTATGTTTAAAATAAATTAAGCTTTCATCCTAAAATAAAATCTATTGAATTAAATAAGTTTAATTTGATTTTATTTTATTTTACAAGCTATCAAATTATTGGAAGCTTCTTGATTATTTTGTAAATAAATTACTCTCCTCCAAGTACAAATTCACATTAATTACTTTTTCTTGAAAAGTATATTAAAGTGAAATTGTTTAAGCCTTATCCATGCTTCAAAGAATAACAAAATGAATCTCCTAATTTCCACAAGTATGCCAACGTGAATTATGAGTGCTGGTGGGAATTTATTCACATTGGAAGCTCTCAAAGTGCAAGGTCCATTGCCAAATTTTTTTACAATTAATTGCTATCTCTTTCTCCTACAAATACACATGGTCAAAAGCTTCCAAGAACCATTATTTTATGCTACAAAATATGCCAAGCAAGCTTCCAAATTCAGCTGCACCTAATATGGCCCCATGTGACAATTATTCAAAGCAAACAATGCACTCCAAAGACTCCTCACGTCAACTAGCAACAAGCTTTCCATGTTATGAATATTTTAATACAATAAGTGACAAAGGCTATGCTTCCAACGTGATTTACCTTCTAAAAAGTGCAGAATGGTTGTTAAAATCATTGTCACATTATGCATTAAAGAATTAAAAAGAGAAACCCACCAAAGTGCAAAGGAGCTCACGGAAATGCAATACACAAAGGCATGTTCTCTTTTTCTCTATAATTCAACGTGAATGGTCCTTCTAGTGCAGAATGTTTGTGCAAATAATTTACTCTTTATGGCAATTAAAGAAAGCAAAAGAAGAACTCCACCAAGTGTAGCACTCTCACGGTTTTGGAGAACAATTTGGCATGTTCTATTGGTGCTAAATAATGGCCAACAAGGAAGCTTAGTGGACATTTAATGGGCTGATTTTTAATGAGAAAAATCAGCCTTGAAATGCTATAAATAGGGAGCTTAGTACTCAATGAAAATAGGCTGAAAAGAGTGAAGAGAGGGAATTTTTGATGCAGTGGACAACAGGAGAAACAAAGGAAGAATTCCGAAGGAGCGTCATTCCGGGTTCGGTTTTTATTTTGTTTTAATTATGGAGGGCTAAAACCCTTAGATTGATTTTCTTGGAGAATATTGTAATAATGATTTTGAGGTTCTTGTTTCTAAAATAATATATTTTCATTATTGTTGATTTCTTCATAATCTTACTCTACTTGTTTAATTCCATTTTGTTTACTTAAATTTGTATGCTTAATTGGTTTAATTAGACAAATGGAATAAAATGAATTTAGATTAAAATTGGTTAAGGAAGTATACATGCTTAATGAATATTTTCATAATCACTTTTAGTTATTATGGTTTGCTTAATTCCATAATTTGAGAATAGATTATGTATGTAGGCGATGTTCTTATGTATGCTCAATAATTCCTAGATTTTACGATCTTGACTCCTTTTGCTTAATTAGGATGCTTGATTAAAATATTCATTTTTAAAGAAAAGTAAAGGAATTGTGAATTGAAAATGACGCTTAGTTGATCAATTCAAATTGAGCTAAGAAATCAACAGTAATGAGAGTATATAAAATTATCTTTAGTGATCCAAGGATAAATTTAATTACAGTACTCCAAGAAAATCAATCGCTTGTTATTTATTATTTTAAATCCTATATTTACTTTGTTTTGATTTTAATTGTGACAACAAAATCAATCAAACCCCCTCCCAATTGTATTTGTATGTTTGTTAAATTTCTATTTGTAAAAATTAATTCTAAACTTGATTTTTCCTAAATTTTTGTGTTGATCCTTGAGAGAACGACCTAGGTTGACACCCTAGTACTACATTAATTAATTTTAATGTACTAATTTGACGGAACCACGACTGTAATCTCATGTCAAACATTCTCTAAAATTCCTACAGGATACTTAACAGATCTATCAGCTAACTATAGGGACATCCTAGTAGGTTTTAACTCACCCAATCCTAACTTTTCAGAAATAGATAGAGGCATCAAGGTGACACTAGCTCCTAATTCACACAGTGCTTTATCTATTTCCATGTCACCAATCATACACGGGATTGGGCGGAAGCTTTCTTTGGATCAATGCACTACACTCCTTAGTAAGTGCCACAGTACTATCCTCCTCTAGCTTTCTTTTATTTGACAATATATCCTTCAGAAACTTCACGTATGTGGGCATTTGTTGCAAAGCATCTATGAAAGGAATGTTAATGTATAATTTCTTTAAGACCTCTAAAAATTTACCAAACTATTTGTCTAACTTGGCCTTGGCCAAGCGTTGAGGATATGGTATGGGAGGTTGATATAGGTTGAACTCCTCTTTCTTTTCTTACTTCTTGTCTTCCATGGTGACTGGATGAGATGGAGACTCATCTGGTTCTTGGTCTTTCTTAGCTTCTGATTCTGCCATGCTAGTTTGACCCTTATATTGAGTACCACTCCTAAGAGTAACAACCATAGTATGGTTAATTGGGCCCGTCTATGGTTTTCCAGGGAATGTCCCTGGTGTTCTTGTGGAGCTAGAGGCTTCTTGGGCAATCTGGATCTCCAACATCTTGTTGTGGGTGGCTAGTAAATCCACCTTAGAAGCTAAATTCTTTTTGGCCTCAAAAAACTCGTCATTTTGCTTGATTTGAGTAGTCACAAACGTTTCTATTAGGGACTTCAATTTTGATTTCTGTGGAATATAGGGTCCCAAAGGTTGTCTATAACTACTTTGGTTACCTTGGAATAGAGATGGTTTGTTTTGGAAACTTGATGGTCCTTATGGTTGTCTGAAATTATTTCTAAAATTCCCACTATAGTTCCCAATCGTATCTACCTGATGCACCTCTAGTTCGGCACTGTGGCTATTCCAAGCTGATAACCTGAAATGCTATAACCTGAAACACCACATAACTCACAGACAACATTAGCAGTACCTGTTCCCATCTTATCAAATTTAATAGACAATCCTTCTACTTTAGAAGTAAGTAAAGAAATAGCATCAAGAGAGTACCTACCTAGAGTTTTTGATGGTAAGCTCTTTTCAGAGGACCATTGGTATGTGTTCTGTGTCACTTCTTCTATAAAGTTATACCCTTCCTCCATGTTTTTAATCATAAAGGCTCTGTCATCTACTGTACCCAAGGTAACCTTTTGATTTAGGGTTAAACCATTATACAAGATGTGGACCGTCAGTCATCGCTCCACCCCATTCTTGAAGCATTTCCTTATACCTCTCCCAAGCATCATACAAAGTCTCACCATCTTTCTGGGTGAAAGTGATGATCTGCTTCCTCAACTGGTCAATTTTACTTTGGGGGTAGTATTTGTTGAGAAAGGCATGAGACAACTGCTCCCAAGTTGTAATGGATCCTTTAGGAAGCGAATACAACCAAGCTCTAGCCTTATCCCTTAAAGAGAATGGGAAAAGTCTTAGCCAGATTACATCACTTGAGAAGCCATTTACCTTGAGCGTATCACAGTACTCAAGGAAAATTTACAAGTACAGATTCGAGTCTTCAGAAGGCAATCCACCAAACTAGTTTTGTTAAACTATCGAGAGCAAGGATGATTTCAACTCAAAGTTGTTCACCTTAATGGTTGGCCATGTAATGCTAGGCCTTCTACCCATCATATTAGGCGCTGTAAAATCCTGCAGTGCTTTGTTATTAGGATTATCCATTTGTGCTTGGGTTGTTGAACTTGAAGATTGTTGCTTGCTTTGTTCTCTTTGTCTTTGAAGAGCTTTGGTTTTTGAGTGTCCTTTTGATTTCAGGATCAAAGATGTGTTCAAAGCTAGCACTTTTTCGCATAAAGGGACCTACACAATTCACAAAATAAAAAGAGAACCAAAGTGTAATACTACAGAAAAATAAAAAATAAATAGGAAAAATTATGCAAAAAAATTTAAAGGTCTAATCTAATCAAGTCATCGATTTGTAAATATTAGAGGAAACACAATCCCAATAACGATACCAAAATCTTGATAGTCGTTTTGTAAATATCGTTCCCATAAAGATTGTGCCCAATTACTAGTTCGCAGTGGTTCAATTATCCAGATAATATTTCACATATTGAAATTAATGGTAAAATTAAATAACAGTAAAAATATCGACAAAACTTAATCTTTTGGGTATCAAGAATAATGGGGGACTCTTGGGAAATAGAGGGATCACATGCAATGTACCTAACAAAATTCAATCCTTTGTTCAATTACGACACTCTGTTTATAGGGGTTGTTTTCCTAGATTAATTAGAAATTTTCTCTTGAAACCTTACTAACGTACTCGATTACCAAAGAACAACGTTCGATTTGTTAATCAAGTCCACTAAGCATAGTGAAAACCCAATAAATCCTCAAAGATTTTCACTTACTTTCGTAATCTAAAATTATAGGTTTAGTTTCATGCATTTCCAACGATTGTCAATCTTTCAATTATCCAAAACGTTTAAGTTCTTCTAAGTTTATTTCTAAATCAGTGGAAGTATTTCATGAAACCAAATAAAACTCAGAATACCATAATTAAAAAACTCAAAATTTAGGTTTGATACATGAACACAATTCCCCCTCATCCCAAGATTACAAGTTTAGTGACCCATAAATAAGATTGAATCACAAAGTAGTCTAACCATCATACACCACATCAAAAAAATCCCCTAAAATAAGAAAATAAGGGTATAAGAAAGAAAAAGATAAGATCCTACTCTAAATCCTTAGAAATCTTGATCTTTCGATGTTGTTGATCTAATAATCTTTGTTTTTCTCTTGCAAAATCCCCCTCCAAGTCTATCCTTTTTCCATCCCCTCAAAAGTCTCCAAGTGTGTCTCAAAAACTACTTAGAACTGCCTCCAATAACCTTTGAAAAATAGAAGTTTAAGGGTTCGTGGTCAACTCCACGCCTAGTGGTTCGATGTTTGATGGCCTAGGATTTTAAAACGTGATCCAATTGATGCACCTGACACTAACCACGGCCAGTGGTTATCACTACCACTTAATCCTAAACATTCCAGTGCCCTCCATGGCCAGTGGTTTCAAACCACAGCCAGTGGAGTATTTTGCCTCACATTGCAACCACTTCCAGTGCCCTCCAATGCAAGTGGTTGCAAACCACTAGAAGGGGATTATTCTAATCTTGCTAAACTATAATTCTAAGGTCCTAAAAAGTGCCTACTTGCATTCATGTTGTTAGTTCTTGTGAGAATAACCCTGAATCATCATAAAACCTATAAAAATAGAAACACCCAAGTAGCATATACAGGATGAGATTGAAAACCAAGGGAACTGATAGGAAACAAAGACAAAATCGACTCAAAACTTAATGTATAAACACTCCAAAACAAGTAAAAATGCACACTTATTAGGCTCTTCCTTAACGGCAATAGCTTTGCCCTTGTTAGAGTCCCTTTGCAGTTTAGTAGTTTTTTACTTCTTCCTTTGGCCCTTCGAGGTATTCTTTTTCTCTCTTTTAAACCCAGCTCTGGTTGGAATAGAGCCCCCAGGGATCTGAAGAGTGGGAGCCTTTTTGTGCTAAGGGGTGACCCTTTCTCGTAGGAGGCATCGACTTTCATGCCGGCCAACAGTTAACGGAGAGCGTCCAAGGCGTCTCCGCTCATGTCTCCTAAGAAAGTGCCAAGTTAAACTGAAAATTAAAAATTGGTATAGCAAGAATCAAAGTTAAAAAGAAAGAGGAAAGGTGAATACCTAAACAGGTGAGGTAGTCGTTCCTTGTATCCATAGTGCCGAGTAAGGATTGACATTTTAAAGGAGCTCCACGAGAAATGGTATGGAGGGTATCCACCACGACTTAGGAACTCTTACAGAGTTGGCAGTCCTCGACAGCATACGCCGAACTTTCGAGGAGGAAGTGTTAGTGAGTCCAACCGGTGTGGATGAAAAATTGATCTTCCTTGTCCTTCCAGAATGGGGGTTTGGTTCCTTTGGTGAAGACTTTGGAAAAAGAATTTTTGAAGGAGACGCTTGCAGTCTTAGAAAACCCCATGAACGCCTCAAAGTTGATGATGTCATGCTGACACCGTAAGTTAACGAAGCCTATTCCGACACTACCGTGATGCATCACCCGAGCATACCGGAAAAATATGACGAATGTCGAAGTGAAGCCCAGGCGCTTGGCAAGGACCTCCAAGGAAATAATTCAGCCCTAACTGTTGAGGTACAGTTGATTGGGATGATGTCCAAAAATTTTAACACCCTTATCCCAAACTTCTTAAATAGGAACCGAACTCCCACTTTGGTCAGGGTAAATTCATGAAAAAATAAGAATCTTTCATGGGGGATTTGGCAAACCCAATCCGCAAATGACGGTGCATACAGAGTAAAAGAATCTTCATACTTCCTTAAGCGCCAGAATGAGCTGGCCTCAAGTTCTACATTTTTGTTAACATTCGCATGTCGGTTGATGGTTGAGACGATGTCCCTAGCGACCCAGAAGTAGGGATCGACGACTTTGTGAGCAATCCAGTCTACACCGTCTATAATCATATATGTGTCCTCGGGCTTAGTTCTCACAATAGAAGATCCGGTGGCATCCATGACGACAACGTGTTCTAGAAAGGGCATAGTCAAATAAAAATAAGTATCATCAGCATAGTAATGGATTACGCTGGAGTCAACATCTAGATTTGGAGATAAAAGTGGTAATGGAGATTGGGGTAAAGGAAATTGAAAGAAAGGAGAGGACTCCAGGTTAAGGGGCAAAATTTTTTGATTTGCTAAGTTATAGTCCCTAATAGGACCGCCCTAGTATCCTGTCCTAACCCATCTACGTATGTCTACTTGAGAGAACCGCAACCTATGTCGGGGTACCCCAAGTGGCCAAGAGGGAGAAGGGTTGGAGATAATTTCCACGGAGTTATCTCTTTCTTAGCCGCTGTTAGCAGTTAAGTCAGACATCTTAAAAAAGGTAAAAAGGTCAGGCTAAAGATGGGTACCTATGTAGATGAATTTGGTGGTTCTTCTAGTACAGACCAGGATGGAGTGCGAAAAAAGTTAGAACACTAGAGAGGAGAAGTTTTAGGATATAGAATAGTAAAGTGAAGAAGTTGTTGTGACCTCTCTCCTTTTATAGTTGACGAAGTCGCTATGGGCCAAAGTTCAATCGTCGTGGCCAGTGGATGATATGGAAGATGAAACGCCACGGCCTATGAGGCCAACGTCACTTTAACTCCTAATGGTACAACTGGTATGACATGATGGTGTGTGTAGGAAACATACCAATCGCACTCAACCATGTCAGCAACCCCTATGCCATGTCACTTTTTCGAAGAATGCCAAACGCGGTCATTAAATGAAGTTTTAAATTGTGCTTAATTAAGTGATTAAGGTCTTAATCAAATTACGTACACATCGTTCAACAAGTGCCACCACAGTCAAAGTGTTCTTCTAAAAACCAAAAAGGACTAAGTGTTAAAATGCTAAAGAAGCTTATTACTGCGTTCTCACAATAACAAGCTAGGTTGATATTATGAATTATAAATTGCAATGCCATAATGGACATAATTGTTGGATATATGTATATTATGGGTAGGTACTAAATATTTTCTTGAGATTACATGGCTGATTGTGTGAAACTTTATGCGAGAATTGATTATCTCATGGTGAGTGATTAGATGATTTTTGTGCTTGAAAGCATAAAATATGCCACAACAAGTCATAAATATTTCCCTATTCTGTATTTAGTTGAGAGAGGTAATCAAAATGTCCTCTTTGCTATATTCATAAATTAATTTTTTTTGGATACTTTATGTTTACAGCTACCAGCCTACCATAATATTCTAAAACATGATTATAACTAATTATCATGTGCATCATAGCTCTAGTTACTATTTTGAGAATTTTTCAATATTGCTTCCAAGTTTCACACACATGTTTATATGATGATGTCTTGTTTCCACTAGTAATCACTTAATGCAATTATGTTTATTATAGTTTTTTTCTTTAACGTATTAGTGTTTATTTTAATGTATTAGTGTTTAAATGTTATCATTGGTTCTAACAAATTTAGGTACATATATAGGAAGACACTAAGATAAACTAGTGCTTTTAACAAGTAGTTTTATATCAGGAGTACCTAATTTAAGATGACCTCTTCTTTTCCTATCAACCCTCTTGATAGCTAGTGTTAAATTGCAGACTTGTATCTAGTTTACTTGAAGAAGCTATGCTAGATAGACCTCTTGTAACGCCCCGACCGCTTTTCAGGAATGAACGACTCGCCCCACAGACCAACACAAGACCTTTCCAATGTGCTTTTGTCCTCACTCACACATTTCCTGAGAACTTCTCAGGAGGTCACCCATCCCAGAATTACTCTAAGTTAAGCACGCTTAACTTTGGAGTTCTTAAGTGATAGGCCACTGAAAAGGCTAATGCATTTGCTGGTATAGGTAGTACGAATTCATTCCTTTAAGCTATCCTTGACTATATAGTCCCATACCTATACAGTCTTTAGATCCCTCTCATTCTGGTATGTATTCAGTTCGTTCATATGTCCATCCCACTGGAAGCCTGCCAGGAGCCGCTCCTTGTCCGTGCCTATGCACCGGCGATCACTCCCCGCCCTCAACAGTGCCCGGGATGTCACATGCCCACCAGCTTCCGCCTGGTTCATCCCCGAACCATACCGTACTATGAGAGGCTATGCTCTGATACCACTGTAATGCCCCAGCCGTTTTTCAGGAATGAACGACTCGCCCCACAGACCAACACGAGACCTTTCCAATGTGTTTTTGTCCTCACTCACACATTTCTTGAGAACTTCCCAGGAGGTCACCCATCCTAGAATTACTCCAAGTTAAGCACGCTTAACTTTGGAGTTCTTAAGTGATAGGCCACCGAAAAGGCTAATGCATTTGTTAGTATAGGTAGTACGAATTCATTCCTTTAAGCTATCCTCGACTATATAGTCCCATACTTATACAGTCTTTGGATCCCTCTCATTCTGGTATGTATTCAGTTCGTTCATGTTCCCTCCCACTGGAAGTCTGCCAGGAGCCGCTCCTTGTCCGTGCCTATGCACCGGCGATCACTCCCCGCCCTCAACAGTGCCCGGGATGTCACACCTCTGCTCACATATGAAATTGGTTGATTAAGGGATATAATATTACTATCAATCATTATAACAACATTTGATATGCTTAACCTATCACTTGTTTTATCTTGTACTCATAACAATCTAATATAACAACTCATACAGACATTACACATGAAATTTATGGAAAAAAATAAAAAATTAAGCTAAATAAATATCATAATTATAACGCTAATAATAAGCTCTTTCAAGGGAAAAAAGAACCCTTTATTTGAATCCATTAACTGCCACTATAATCTCTCAGTTCTTTAAACTACACCCAATTCTTATTTTTCCTTAAAGGCCTTACAAATACAAGTATTGCATAATCTGCAGCTTCCTATGCAAATTTTAAGCATTCAACAAACAAGGGTTGAGTATATATAATTGTTGTAAGTCGATATAATATTTCATACCAAAAAGTATAACTCATTATATACGGGGTTGAGGTACAAATAATATAACAATTCTACATTAAAAATAAAAATTGAAACAAGAAAGAAATAGCCTTTATTTTATTGTGATTGAAATTTGGTTTCAGTTATTCATAATAGCATATATATATTTGTAAAATTCTAAATAGAGGGAAACGCTACCCTGTAATAACATTTTGGCATCTGTGGGTCTTGAACTTGGAACCTTTAAATGACAAAGGAAGACTTATTACCACTAGGCCAAAGTATACCATTGTAGCAAAATGATGATTATTTATTTATAAAACATACACTCAACTTAATTATATGTTAAAAATGTATTATTAAATATATTATTGATAATATACTTATGAAATTATAAAATTCTAATTTAATTTAATTTAATTTTTATAATATGTTTTTAATAAAATATATTTAAAATATTTATTAATAATAATAATTATTAATGTATTACTAAATATATTTTTAAATAAATGATATAATATATTAATATTATTGATTATTAATATATATTATTAATGATATATAAAATATATATTAAATAATACTTATTACTATTAAATAATTTTAAAATGTATTATAAAATAATATTTTTAAATATTATTAAATACTATGTTAATAATATATATTAATATTATATATAGTATAATTTATTTAATAATACATTTTTAACAATAGATATTATTAAATATTTTAAATTTTATTGATAAAATGTTAGATTAATATTTAATAATTTTTTAAGAAGGATTTTATTATTAATATATTTAATAAATATATTTATTATAACTAATAATATTATACATACGATTAAGTTAAGTATATGTTTTATAAATAAATAATCATCATTTAGCTACAATGGTATACTTTGGCCTAGTGGTAAAACATCTTATGATGTCAAGTTTAAGTCCCATAGAAACCAAAATGTTCTTAATTTTCAAGTTAACCACTTGGCCTATCTGTCACAAATCAAATTGTGACACATGTCACTCAACAATGCCACATCACCCATTTTGTCACAAAAAATGTGTATATTTTATCCTTAATGTTAATATAATTCAATAATATTACTAATATCATTACTATTAAATTTTAATGATGAGAAGATTAATTTTATTTATCACATTATATTTTAGTCACTTATTTTGTTTTAAATTATGGACTTATTTGCATTTAATTTAAGTTTAAATTTTTAATACTTATTACCAGGGATATTAGTATCTGATAAAATTATGAAAAATTTATCCATATGTTTATTTATTCCTAGAATAAATAATGGGATTTTACTAAGGACCTAACAGAACCCGTGAGCAATAGAAGCAAAAGCTTGAAGCCTCTTATTTTTTTCTTGGTTGTGAGCATCACTAAGGTAAAGGGAGATATTTTGCCTATTAAATCTTGATCCAATTTCATGAATGCAACATTGATAATGCTACTTGATAAGTTTAATCTTTGCATGTTGATTTTTAAAGTTTTATATGCATGATCATGGCACTTTGTGTTTTCGACGATGGTGTTAAAAGCTGAAAAATCTACAGTGTTAAAAGCTGGAAATTAAAGGTGTTAAAAACTGAAATTTGATGGTGTTAAAAGATGAAACTTGGTGGTGTTGAAAGCTGAAAATTAAGGTGTTAAAAAGTGAAATTTGATGGAGTTAAAAGCTGGAACCTGGCGGTGTTAAAAGCCAGAAACTACTGGTGTTAAAAACTAAAAATTTGATGTTAAAGGCTGGAATATAGTGGTGTTAAAAGTTAGAAACTGTTGATGTTAAAAACTAAAATTTGATGGTGTTAAAAGTTGGAAACTGCAGATGTTAAAGGTTGGAATCTGAAGGTGTTAAAAGACCTAAAAATTAAAGAGGTGTTAAAAGACAGAATTTAAGTGGTGTATTTCGATGAGTTGATAATTAGCCAAAATATGATAAATTATGTTTTGAGCCACAAAATGCTTCGTTAAGCATGTTAGAATTATTATAGAATTTTAAGAAATTATCAAAATTGTGAAAAATATATCAGAAGCCGGTTGGCATAATTTCAGCTTCACGATATATTTTTTATAGCAAAAGAGTTTTAAAATAATCATTATTAAATTTTAGAATTTATTGGGATTATCAAATTCTATATGGATTGGTTGTTTAAGCGCTGGAATATAGTTTTAAGGTAGCGCATGGGTTATTAAAAATCTTTATTGTTAATTTCGGAATTTCTGGTGTTGGAGACTAGTAATCAAAGCGTTCGAGGAGCATTTCGAGCTTCAAAATCGAGGATTCTAGGTAGGGGGAATTATATTTTAAATGTATAGATTATGAATGGATTAAGGTATATACGCATGTTTATGTTTGATGATTAATTGGTATTTTTGGTGAAAATCCTAGATGATGGTGATGTTTGATTTTATTGACTGTATACCCCTTCTTGGTTTTATTATTGCTTAGTAGTTATGAACTATGTTTGGTTTTTGTTCATATTTATGTGTTGATGTTGAATTGATGATATAATGAATATTGTATTGGGTTGCAATGAAAAATTTATGTTATATGATTAATGATGAATATGTTGATGATGATTAAATAAGTTTGAGGTAGCTTAATTGATATTGTGAATTAATTATGATTTATTGGTTGTTGCATGCTATGCCTGTTGAGATGTTAAACACCTTGGTGATGGTAACCAAGTAGTGGCCCCTAGAAATGGTAATTGGGTGGTTTATGATAATTATAATTGTTGTCAACATAGCATTTGTATTCAGACACACACAAGACTGTAGGGGGGTTGTGTTGCCAGCCCAAATGGGAAGGCGGCCTTTAGATAGACAAAGACCCTGTGTGGTTTTTTTGGGATCCATAGCCGCCTTGGATTGGGTTCAAGGTCGGCCCATAACACCGAGTTGAGTTGCCCTTGTCACTGAAAGCGACTGGTGCTATCTTTCATATTAACATAACCATAAGTGATAACCATTTTATATCTTTGTTCCTTTTATCAAGATATCTAATTGGGCCTAATGCATGGTTGCTATCATTCTTTTATGACCTAATTCATTTTACTTGATAATAGAGTAGACTTTATACAAATAAATATCCAATATTTATTCTTCTAACATGGTCATGTGTTTCCTTAAGTCTCACTTCATCAAGTAGACTATAGATATCACTCTCGTTACGTAGGAGATACAAATCTTATCTACATCACTCATATCTCTTTACAAAATTCGTTCAATGTTCAATTACAACCTTTATGACCACCTTGTTACAGATGACGTTTAATTGCATTAAAGCAATAAACTGATCATGTAGGAATCATAGTGATATCAGGTCGAAGGGCTACATATACCTTTATCACATTGAGAACTGTTTATGTCTTTCATCTAATGATCCATGCAACATTCTCATGGTGGATCCGTCCAGCACACCGTTACCCTTAATGTGTACCTTATAAAGACTTAATATTATCCATATCTATGATATGTAAGATTAGATCATTAGTACACTTACACACTAGTCTTAGTGTATGTATATGTCTCGATGTAAATACTTAACTAGGGACATTTTTGAAATAGTTTGCATATGACCTACTATTCCAAGGATAAAGAAGTTTTGTTAGAACCAAGTTTGTTTCATAAAGGACTTTGGAAGATTTTAATATTATTTAAAGACCTCAAGATTTGTTAATAACACACATCAAGACCTTTGATTAAATAAAGTTTGCCTATGTGTTATTTAAACCTTCTATTTTAGTGTTTCAGGTTACAAAGTTTGTTATGCATATATTATAAATCAAAGGGGGAGCCCATCATTTAAAGTCTGCTTGGATCAATGCAAAATATTTTAAGTTTCTTTCAGACCAAGTCTATATGGGACCAAATCAAACTTATCCAAGTCTGTCTCAGCTCAAGTCTGTTATAAGACAACGTTCAAAAGAAAAATTATTAAGTATTCCTATCCCAGACTCAAGACTACTAAGTCATGCTCTTTATTAGATTCCTATTCAGACCCAACACGTAAATTTCTCTCACATCTTCAACTATCTAAGCTTCAAGTTATCAGACTCAGACCTCCTCTTCAAAGAACGGTCATCTGATTTTGATTTAGTCTACTCCTTGATATTTTTAAAGATACCTCAGACCTAGTTTTCTTCAAGCAAGACTACTTCTAACCTGAAATAGAAAAGAAGACTAGTTCGTAAACCAAGGCTCACATGAAAATCGAGGAAGCTACTGTACGTAAATTGAAAAGTTGACGATGTTCAATACTTGAGTTAGAAAGCTTCATAAGGTTAACCAAGTTTATTTTATGAGAGTCCATGATAAATGAAAGACAACAAAAAGGACTTTTACAATACAATGCTCGAGGCACCTTGTTTTAGTGTAAAATCTATAATCCTCAAACCAAACCTTTGTCTTCTTCTCATCTCCCAAGTCTGCATGTTCAAACGACTATCTCTTCTTGACGGAATAGTAACAGCTATATTGAAATGGCCTATAAATAAGAAGAAACCTCAGACCTTGAAGTAGAAGAACTCAACATGAACAAAGTGAATTTATCAAAAACAGAGACTGTCATTCTCAATTCTTACATCTGCTTCTTGTAGACTTCGTATTTATTTTTCAACTTAGTGTATCTGTTCTTAAGTTCAATTCTCTTATATACTAAGTTATCAAACATAAATACTTCGTAATCATTTCCTGTGTCAAAGTCTGGTGTGTTACCAGTCTTAATTTCTTATGGGAAACAATTTGGCCTGAAGAGGCTTTAGAAAGAATACTTGGGTTTTGAGCCAGGAGTGACTTGTTGAAAAAATACTTGGGTATTAAGCCAGAAGTGGCTAGAGTCACAATACTTAAGGCACGGGAAGTGTAGTTTATGTAAAAAGATGTTTTTACATAGTGAAAATTCTTCAAGTCTGAAGGTACTGGACGTAGCTTCATTATTTGGAAGTAAACTCGTATAAATTTATTTTGTATTTTTCTCTATCCCTTATCTCTTTAAGTATAAATCTTTGTTTGTTAAAGTCTGCTGTCATTTTTGTTTGAAAAAGTTCTATTCCACAAAAAGAGTTACAGACTTATTCAACCCTTCTTCTAAGTCTGTCTTTGAACCATCGATATTAATGTGTTTGGAATGTTGGTTAATAATTTGAGAAAATACTAACATATCATTAATATACACAATAGTAAATTTTGAAAATGGGTTTAAAATCTCATTCGTAATCCTTTAGAATTTTGAAGAAGCGTTTTTTAATCCAAATGACATGACTTTCCACTTATACTACCCAAAAGGGACAGTAAATGTTGTTTTATAACAATCACTATCTTTAATTTGAATTTTCCAATATCTCAACTTCATGTCAAATTTTAAAAAGATTTTGACTGAATGGAGATGATTGAAAAGATATTCTTGTTGGGAATTAGGTATCAAATCCATTGGAGTGCTTACTTGAGAGATTTGTAGTTTATAACTAATCGATGAGTTCCTATTTCAAGTTATGCTTGTTTATTAACACATAAAATTGAATAGAACCATAAAATTTTATTTTTTTCTAATTAATCCTTTTGACAATACTGAAGTAATTCTTTACTCATTTGGATCGGTCTAGCTTTAATGGGAATTTTCTTTTCATCAATTTTTTAATAAGGAAGGTCTATAATATATATTTTTATATCCCAAAAAGTATAAGGTAAGTCAAAGCATATTGCTTTTTGGATTTAATTAAACAAAATATTAATTTTTTTGTTCAATTTGAGGTTGCTCCAAATGGCTTTGAATGATCTTAAAAGAGATTTCCTCTCTTAAGAAATTAATATGATTTTCCTTCCGCGGAAGGAAATTTAAATACTTAATGATAGGTTGTTTAGTGAAATTTAAAACAATTTGTTTTCCTAAACGATTGAATATTATTCCTCCTTCAGAAATCCCTAAAAGGAATAAGGCTCTAAAAAAGGTGTTTCAATAATCACCTTATTTTTTAGGTTCTTTACAAGCAAAAATGGTGTTTCTACTTGAAAATCTTGGTTCTTAATAATTACTTTGGTCAACTTATGTAACGTCCCCTTATTGATTACCAATGTTTAACTCGGAGATTAGCCCAAAATAGGGTAAATTTTTTTCACGTGGAAAACCTTCCTGACGATAACCATTGGAACCAACAAGGCAAGCGTGTAAACAACATAAAAATTAACAATTGTAGAGCCTAATAATTGATTCCCATAGATAGGTATTCTATCATTAACTCATTGGAGTACCATAATAAGTTACAACAGAAGGGTAATCAATTAGCCTAATCAATTACATGGCAAACAAAAGACTCGTAATTGATTACCTTAATCAATTACAGGATGAGCAGAAAGGGAAAATAGAGAGCTTGTAATCGATTACGAGACAAACAGAGAACTCATAATTGATTATAAGGCTCTTAGAACTCTACATTAAGCAAATTTATGCTCTAGGATCCACTTCTGGACCTCCACAACCTGGTCATTTCAACTCCGAATGATCTCAAATTTTGACACAAGCATAAAAAAAACATTTAAAAGTTGTTGAAAGTGTCCACTCTCATAAATTATAAAAAATGAATGAGATATATGGAAAAATGCATAAGTCATTTTAATGCAATATGCCTCTCTAAACCATCCTAAACCAAACCAAATAGAACCAGGGCACTACAAACACATTTCATATGACATATACAAGGTATGGAACTAGTCTAGAGGTCTTAAAACCTCTTGGAACCAGAAGTCACCTACTCAGTTCCTCAAGTCTACTTAAAACTCATTTGATCCTATATCTATATGTTATTCAAGTGGCCTCAATACTCAAGAGGTGGGGTGAATTGAGTGTTTAAAAATTTCACTTGGAATGCCTTTGAACGTGATTTCCTTTTTACACAAGACAATAATATGCAAGAGATAACAAGTAAAATACAAGAGCTAGGATGAAATATGTGTAGAGATAGCTTTAACAATTTATCAAACACTTGGTGTGCAGAAACTTAACTTAGCCAAATTAATCAAGTTCAAGCAATGTAATCACAATCAAAACAACATACCAGCCAAAAGTAATAAGTAAATGCAAGAGAGTAAGGAAGAGAAGCTTGCAAACCGATTTAACGAGTTCTACCACCCCGGTGTACGTCTCGTCTTCAAGCAACCCACTTGAAGGATTTCCACTATTGAAGTTTAGAGATTACAAGCTATGAGCAATTGTAGCTTCTTAGTGTCCCACACTCAAGAACTCAATCCTCACTAGCACAAGGGTAACCCACCCAATCTCTCAAACTCTCAATACCCAAAGGTTGAACCTCAACCTTTGTGACCACTCATAACTAGAGTGAAACTTAGTGTTTGGTGTTTTATGTTTACAAGCAAATAACTCTCTCAATAGAGTAGATATATAAGTGAATAGCTCTCTCAATTTCTAACTCTCAACAAGAAGAGAGGATATACAAATCTAAGCTCAAAGTTTCTAAAAACTAAAACTATACAAGAGAAATTGAACTCACAATGCACAAATACAAGTTAGGAATGATTTCTCTTTTTGATGTGTGTTGTGTAGCTTGAATCAATGATGTATTTATAGGCCTTGGAGAGCTTCTAGCCATTGCAAATGAGCTCCAGTTTGTTCCCTATGCTTGACATAGAGTATGGGTCTTTGTTTCTGACTAAAAACACTTTTCGAGACATATTTCCCACTAGTGTAATCGATTACGCCTCGAGTTGTAATCGATTATGCTTCTTTATCTTCTGTGTAAAAGGCCTTGTAATTGATTATGATTCTTCTTCTAATCGATTAGGCAACAGACAAAACCTTGGTAATCGATTGTACATCCCTTGTAATCGATTGTATTTTATACCTGATGTATTTCTGTTACGCAGCATGATAATCGATTGTGACATATGTGCAATCGATTATTAAACAAACAAAGACTTTGTAATCAATTGTTACTTATCTTGCAATCGATTAGTAACAACACAGAACCTTAGTAATCGATTGGTATAGCCTTCTAATCGATTAGTAGTTATACCTGATGTTTTCCATTCTATTTCTCAGTTTGGTAATCGATTATGCTCCTAGTTATAATCGATTATGTAACAAACAGAAGCTGAGTAATTGATTAGGGATGACCTTGTAATCGATTAGACTACGTATATTTTCAGGTCTGATGCTTGAATGATGCTTGGCTCTTTGTTTTTCTTTATTTTAACCTTCCAGCGATTTATGCATAATACTTCAAACACTTAGAGTCTTCATGAAAGTCTTTTGCAATGGTTTGATAGTTATTTTGTCATTATCAAAACCATATAACCTGAAACAATTATTCAAACACATTCTCCCCCTTTTTGATGATGACAAACAATGTTCATCTCATGAGGGTGTTAGTCCAGGTAAAGTTTTCTCCCCCTTTCTTAAGGAGTTTATGCATATCATGAAGATGATTTAATTTCAACAATTTATGCCTTTAACCACTTGTTATTAAATCTTAGAGTTTTTAAAACTTGTTGATTTTAACCACTTGTTGTTTTTAATCTTTATAGATGAACTCCTATTTTCTCATTTTGATGAACCCTTATTATTCTCCCCCTTTATAATCATCAAAAACAAATAATGCAAGCCAAGAAGATGAGTAAGAAAGTAAAGTTCATTCATTCAATGAAGGGAAATTATAGAATTAAAGTACAGAATATAAATGCAGAGTTTGAAACAAAGCATAACAAAAACATTAATTGTCAAGATTAAAAAAGTAAAGATTGGTGATTTTGTTGGAGAGATCGTCATATTTCTGCTCCATAATCTCAAAGTGTTGTTGCTCGATGGTTTGAAGTACTTGAAGAGAAGTTTCAAGCCTTTCAAAACGGTGATCAAGGTAATCATAAAGAGATGAAAAGGGATCAGGAGGAGCAAAAGATTCTCCTTGAACAGTAGGGTCAGCAACAGGTGAGGTAGGATTAGAGGGATGATCTTCTTCAAATGGATTGCTTCCATGAATTCTATCACTTTTGAAGATCCATCTTCCTGTAACATTGACTATTCCCATCTTGGTGAGATGGTGAGTGCCAATGCAAGCTTGTGCAGATACCTTTCCTGGAAGTTCCCCGGTAACGTCAACACCATAAGCTTTGATGATTTTGGTGAGGAGAATAGCATAAGGAAGCTTTTGTTGCTCCTTGGCCTTAAGCATATGAAGCTTGAAGAGTTGAATCCAATTGATCTCCTTTTGGTACAGTATGGCCCATATCAAAAGCACATCATCTTCTTCCACCAAAGCATAGTTCCCACCATGAGGGACCAGAAGTTTTACCAAAAAGAAGTGAAGGAGACGGTTGTTAAGAGTGAGATGGCCTACCAGTTTATGATTGCTAAGAGGACGGTTGGCCTTCCATAAGGATTGGCGAGCAGCAATGCCATTGAAATCCTATTCATCTTCTGGATGGCCACCGATAAATTTAGCACTGGAGAGAGGAAGTTGGGTAATCTCAGCAACTTGCTCATTGGTGATTCTTAGAGTCACCTTTTTGACTCTAGCTTCAAGAACTCCATCAACTAGTTTGAGAGTTCAAAAGAAAACTCTCATAAGTTTAGGGTAGTAGAATTCCTCTTTGAGAGTAAGAAAAGGGATAAGATTATAGTGGTGAAGGGATTGGGTGAAGATGAAACTAGGACTATCAAAAATTTCAGCATTGATGAAATAAGGGGAGATGATGTCCTTTTTAGAAAATTTCTTGATAAAGTTATGGAGATCCCTAGGATTGGTGAAGAATCTTGAGAAATCAAGAGGATTGTTGGTTTGGACCATGAAGGATCTTGCTCTCTTGACACTTTTTAAAGAAGACATGGTGAGGAAGAAGAAGGGAGTGAAAGATTTTTGAGAGGTTTGGGAGAGTTTAGAGGAGAAGAGATTTGAGGTGTGAGACGAGAAAAATAGGAGGAGGCTATTTATAAGGTTTAGAAGGGGTTGATGTGGGATTGATTGAGGGTTAGGATTGATTTGGAATGGCTTCACTCGGATTAATCATTTATAATTGTGATCCTGATGCTTTCGTAATCGATTACTACATTGAAGAATTTGAAACGATTGAGCTTGCTAATCGATTATACCTAGTGTGTAATCGATTACGTTAAAAATAGAAACTTAGCAATCGATTAGTAAGAGGGAATAATCGGTTGTTCGGAAGACAGAACGCCAATAATCGATTGGTCAAAGATATTAATCGATTAACTATGACACAGAGACTTAATAGTCGATTATATGTAGCTATGTAATCGATTATAGCCAAGACAAAAGGATTCTAATTGATTATATGAGGCCATGTAATCGATTATGGCAGCCCAAAAATGCATAAATCACATGTTTTTCAATCAAACACCATCAATGGCTCAATTTTCATGGATTAGAACATGCTTATTTCATCAATTAATCATTATTTAAGCATCAAACTCGTTGTAAGTCAAAAATCATTAATATCAATCAAGATTAAACACAATTGGAGATGTCTAATATGCCTAATTCTCTTCATATATTAATGAATTGGTCTTTTACAAGTGGTTTCCACTAATTGTCTAGAAGTTTCAACATGTTCAAGCACACAATCACCTTTTAACACATGATCTCTAATGAATGATGTCTTATCTCAATATGTTTGGTTCTTGAATGCATCACAGGATTCTTAGAGATATTAATGGCACTAGTATTATCACATTTGATAGGCACATGGTCTAGATAAACACCAAAATCTAAGAGTTATTGTTTCATCCAAAGACTTTGGGCACAACAACTACCAGCTGCTACATACTCTGCCTCAGCTGTTGATAATGCTACACTTACTTATTTCTTGCTATGCCAAGATACAAGAGAACTACTAAGTAAGTGACAAGTACCACTAGTACTTTTCTATCAAGTTTACATCCTGAAAAATCAGAGTCAGAATAACCAACAAGAGTGCATTCAACCCCTTTAGGCTACCATAAACCAACATCTTGAGTTCCAACCAAGTATTTCATTATTCGTTTCACAACAATTAAGTGTGATTCTTTTGGACATGCTTGATATCTTGCACACATACAAATAGCAAACATGGTATACGGTCTACTAGCGGTTAAGTAAAGTAAGGATCCAATCATTCCTCTATATTTTGTGAGTTCTACATCCTTACCTTTCTCATCCTTGTCCAAATAGCATGAAGTGCTCATAGGTGTGGCAATTTCATTTGCTTTGTCCATGTTGAACTTCTTGAGCAACTCTTTGCAATATTTGAATTAACTAATGAAGGTTCCTTCTTTGGTTTGCTTTATTTGCAGTCCAAGGAAGAATGTAAGTTCTCCCATCATGGACATCTCAAATTCATTCTGCATGATCTTAGCAAACTCTTTGCAAAGTAACTCATTAGTGGCACCAAAAATGATATCATTTACATATATTTGTACCAAAATTATGTCATTTTTTTGTGTTTTATGAATAATATTGTGTCAACCTTTCCTCTTTCAAAATTATTTTCTAAAAGGAACTTGCTTAACCTTTCATACCAAGCTCTTGGAGCTTGTTTTAAGCCATACAGAGTTTTTTTTAATTTTAAAACATGATTTAGAAATTGATAGTTTTCAATACCGGGAGGTTGATCAACATATACTTCTTCTTGAATGTGTCCATTTAAGAAGGCACTTTTAACATCCATTTGATACAAATTAAAGTCCTTACAACATGCAAAAGCTAATAACAGTCTAATGGCTTCTAGTCTAGCTACGGGAGCATATGTTTCTTCATAATCAATTCCTTCTTCTTGGTTATATCCTTTGACAACTAACCTAGCTTTATTTCTAGTTATTATACCATTTTCATCAAGCTTGTTCCTAAATACCCATTTAGTTCCTATTATTTGGTGATCATTGGGTCTTGGCACTAGTTTCCAAACTTCATTTCGTTCAAATTGATTTAGTTCTTCTTGCATGGCCAATATCCAATTTTCATCAATAATAGCTTCATTAATGGTTTTAGGCTCAATTTGAGAAACAAATGCTAAATGATTATAAGTATTAAATGAGCGCTGAGTACTTACAACTTTAGTGATGTCACCTATTATGTTGTCCAAAGGATGATCCTTTGAAGTGATCCAATCTTTTTGTTGGAGTTCCTTACTTTGGGTTGTATCTCCTTCTTGGTTACCTTCTTTTTTATCATCCAAGTTCAACTCTTGGAAGGTACCTACAAGATCATCAACTCCCTTTCTCGGAGGATTATGGCCATTTTCATCAAATTTCACATGAATGGACTCTTCAATGGTATTTTTTTATTTTTTAAAAACACGATAAGATTTACTAGATGATGAATATCCAAGAAAGATTGCCTCACCAGATTTTGCATCAAACTTTCCTAGATTATCCTTTCCATTGTTAACCACAAAGCATTTGCATCCAAATACATGAAAATATGATATATTTGGTTTTCTACCTTTGTAAAGCTCATAGAGGGTTTTTGTAACACCCTAATCATTTACAACTAATAATTCCAAAAAAATATGAGAAATTTTTTTTTTTTTTTTTTTTTTTTTTACAAAACAGTCACGCAACATTTGATATAGAGGGGAGCAGGCAGGGAGGAAACGAGGAGCATTCACTCACATATAGCAACCCACAGAGAGGCTAAAACTGGGCCGGCTCAATGGGTTTATCGCAACACATCAACACTAGGGCGGATTACGCCACACCGTTTGTTCGCTTAGACGGGGTATAAGACCGTCCAGGCGGAGTATGGGAGTGCAGCAGCGGATAGAGGAGATTTCGCAATGAGGCTTCCCTTCGAGTAACGCTGGTTACTCAACAGGAGGAATAGATAAGGGAAATATGTTAATACGTTCACACGCGTAGCATTCGGTGGAAGGCGGAGTTAGAATCATCCTACTTGGCTAGGCGGGGTATATTTATCTTGGGCGAGGTATGACACCGTCTAAACGAAATCTACATAGCGTCTCTTTGACACAACTACAAGGTAATTTCCTCCATCGGGTATGGACAAAGGTTTACTAAGTAAATCCTCACACTCGTATTTTACTCAGAAAAACGAGAAGTTACAGGGTACATATACGATAGTAGGTTGTGGAGAGGGAAGAGTCTGAACCTATTCTGCCCAACTCAACTAATTATGTCAACGCCTGGGCGGACTCAGCCATCACGCCCAGATCAGGAGTCAACACCGGGGTCTCATTCTAATAACTACATCGCCTCAGCGCGAATCCTCACGCCTGGGCGAATTGCTCCCATACTTCGGGCGGGGTACGACTCCGCCCAACGTATCCGACATGAATTTTTCCTAAGACAATTCTCGATTCACTCAGACTTGGCTATAACCTGCTCGATCATACCGTCCCTGCGTATCCATTAAAGCACAATCATGAAACAAAGCAGCACATAACACCACACACACCAAAACCATGCATCCATATATACATAAAAGTGTATGTCAATATTTACAATACAAAATCGGACTTCTCCTTGCCCGTAAAGTTCTATTCATCCCCAAAACATTAACATCCGGTATAAGCCAGTCCGGGCTTAATCTAACAACGCCTTAATTAAACCTTCCAAATGCATCAGCACTCCGCCCAGCATTCCAGCTCTGCTTCTGATCCTCCTCACGAGAGACATTCACTGAAAATGGCCACTGTAGGGGTGAGCTTTTACATGTATAATGATACTCACAGACTCGGTATCAGCGTTAGAACACGCTCCTGCTATCATTCAACCTTTCTCAAGTAACCAAGTTCATACAGTTTAAACGACATTCATAACACACATAATACACAGAGTATATTCCACATCCAAATATATATTCATGCATTCAAAATCATACACTTACACATACATAGATTTATACATCACCACAATCAGCCTTATTTTTATATGCATGCCTGCGGATCCGACTCGGGTAAAGACTCTCAGTTACAGCCCCCTTTTTCTTTTGGCCCCTCGTCCCTCAGCTCTTACCAGGTGGCACCGGCCTCCCCACGGCGTCTCGAGACTCTCTTCTCTAGCTCCAACGGCTACCACGAGCTCTATTGGGATCTAGCCAGGGTTGGTAACTGGAAGTCGTTTCCCTTGGGGTTCTTGACCTTCCATGGATCACCCCACTCTTACTCATGCAACTAACACATTCATTATTACACATCATCGCGCCATGAACACTTTACAGTCGTCATTAATTCAGTCAGTCACACCAGTGCATGTTACAATCGGTCATCAAACTAACAACATTGGGCAATCCAATTAAGAACATGCACATACATACACTTCAGAGTGACAACAAAATAGATCCATCATTATCATCCACGAGCAAGCTACACCATCGCCACGAAGATCACTATCAGAATCTAAAATCATGCATCAGTTTTAGTAATTGTGAATACATGCACACATACACAGCATCAATTCTAACGATTATAAATACATGCACACACACACCCACGCTCAGCAGCATGTTCATCCGGTACCGTTCTTAGACCATGCATTCGACATGCAAGCGCCCCCTACCTTTAGAAGAACCTCAGAAACCTTTTTGTTCTTGTTGTTGGGTCCGACGTCCTTCTCCTGGTTCGTCCGGTCCTCCTCGGCTCTGTCGTATCCTGTGCCTGATTTTGGAATGAAGTGTGGTCCGTTCTCCAGTACTGCAACCAAGACCTCCAGGAGCGAAGAGTAAGATAGAAGAAGAAGAAAGACGAAGAAGAAGAGAGGAAGTAGAGAATGAAGTGACGGAGAAGGGAGTCTGAAGAAATGGCAAGTGTGTTTTTCCGCCAAGGGCTCACGCTTATATATATATATATGTGCATGCGCACAGCAAAAGAAGAGTGGGATGGGAGAGTGCGTGCCCAGCAGTCACGTGCACTCTACCCCATCCCCTGACCATTACCATCTTTAATATTTTAATGGCTAAATCCTAAATAGTTAAATGCAATTAACAGTTATTTCTTAGCTAAAAATCAAATCTTAGTGGTTTATTCTTCAATCAGCATTAAATTTTAAAAACGGGGATGTTACAGTTCTCCCCCACTAAAAAGAATTTCGTCCCCGAAATTCAATCGGTACTTACGTAGGTAAATAATTCGGGGTGCTGTTGTCGCATGGCGTCTTCGCGTTCCCACGTGTAGGAGGTGATCTTGCCTTGCTGCCACTCCACCTTAACCAGCCTTACGTTCTTGTTTCTTAAGCGTTTTACCGATTGATCCACGATTCCAACCGGTGTAGTCACAGTGGTTAGGCCTTCCTTGATCTCTACCTCGTCGTCAGGCATCGTGTGGCTGGGGTCATGCAAATACTTCCTTAGCTGAGACACATGAAAAACGTTGTGTAATCGGGACAAGTGAGTTGGTAATGCGAGGCGGTATGCCACGGAGCCAATCCGTTCTACTACCTCATAAGGTCCGATGTAGCGAGGGCTTAACTTCCCACTTTTTAAGGCTCGTCCAACTCCTTTACTCGGAGAGGTTCTCAGAAATACTCGATCTCCGACTTGAAATTCCAATGGCTTGATGCGTTTGTCATGGTAGCTCTTCTGCCTGTCTTGTGATGCTTTCATCTTCTCCCTTATCACTCGGATCTGTTCTGTGGTTTGCTTCACGATGTCTGGTCCCAGTAATAGACTTTCACCCGCTTCCGACCAACAGAGTGGGGTTCGGCATCTACGCCCATATAATGCCTCGTAAGGTGCCATGCCAATGCTGTGATGATGGCTGTTGTTGTACGTAAATTCGATCAAGGGAAGGTACTGCTCCCAGTCCCCACCGTACTCTAACACACACGCTCTCAATAAGTCTTCTAGGCTCTGAATTGTTCGCTCGGATTGTCCATCCGATTGGGGGTGGTAGGCAGAACTAAGCCAAAGCTTCGTCCCCAGTTCTTGATGCATGCTGGTCCAAAACCTGGACGTAAATCTAGGGTCCCTATCTGAGACGATGGAAGTAGGTATGCCATGCAGTCGAATAACTTCTTGAATGTAGATTCGAGCCAATTTATGCAATGGGTACTTCATATTTACAGGTAAGAAGTGTGCACTCTTCGTCAATCTGTCAACAATGACCCAAATGGCATCATGGCCCGCTCGGTTTTTGGGTAATCCCATGATAAAATCCATCGCAATTGAGTCCCATTTCCACACGGGGATTTCTAGAGGCTGCATTGCACCGTACGGTTTTTGGTGCTCTACCTTCGATTTCTGACAAGTGATACATCGGGCCACGTACTCCGCCACATCCTTCTTTAGTCCGGGCCACCAAAACTGTCTCCTCAAGTCGTGGTACATCTTCGTGGTTCCTGGGTGAATGCTGAGTAGGCTTTTGTGGGCTTCATCAAGCACCATTCTTCTCAATCTGCCTTCACTTGGTATGTATATCCTGTTTCTCACCCGGAAGATCCCATCTGACCCTTCTGCCAAGGATAAATCCTTTCCTCTAGCCTGAATTTCCTTCATTTCAGCTAGGTAAGAGTCCGCCTGTTGCTGTTCGTACACGGATTTTAAGAATTCGTTGGCAATCCTCAACGTACCGATTGTCATCTTCTGAGAGGAAGGGGCGTCAACATGCAAGTTCATGTCTCGGAACCGTTCCAACAACTCAACTTCTTTTGCCATCATGGCTGCTATGTGGAGGGATTTTCGACTCAATGCATCTGCTACGACATTTGCCTTACCTGGGTGGTATTTCAACTCGAAATCATAGTCCTTCAAAAACTCAATCCATCTTCTCTGCCTCATGTTCAGGTCCTTTTGGTCGAATAGGTATTTGAGGCTCTTATGATCGCTGTACACTTCAAATTTGGATCCGTACAAGTAATGCCTCCAGATTTTCAATGCAAAAACTACTGCTGCCAACTCCAAGTCATGGGTCGGATAATGTTGTTCGTGGGGTCTCAATTGTCGAGAGGCATATGCTATCACTCGATCTCTCTGCATGAGTACACATCCTAATCCGAGTCCGGACGCGTCACAATAGACCACGAAGCTTTCTCGTAACTCAGGTAATGCCAACACCGGAGCAGTTGTCAACTTATTCTTCAGTTCTTGGAAGCTGCTCTCACACTCCGGACCCCATACAAAAGGAACATTCTTCCGAGTCAATTTAGTCAGGGGTAATGCCACCTTAGAGAAACCTTCTATGAACCTTCTATAATAACCTGCCAAGCCCATAAAACTCCTTATTTCTGAGATCGACCTGGGCCTCTCCCATGCCATTACAGCAGCTACCTTCGCAGGATCCACCGAGACGCCTCGCTTGGAGATCACATGCCCGAGGAAGTGGATCTCATCCATCCAAAATTCGCACTTTGAAAGCTTTGCAAACAATTGTTTCTCCTTCAACACTTGGAGTACCGCCCTGAGATGTCCTTCATGTTCCTCAGATGTCTTAGAATAAACTAGAATATCATCGATGAAGACAACGACAAACCGATCTAAGAAGGAGTGGAATATGCTGTTCATGTAATTCATGAAAACAGCAGGGGCGTTTGTCACACCGAACGGCATCACTACATACTCATAGTGACCATACCTGGTCCTAAAGGCAGTTTTAGGAATGTCCGAGTCCTTCACTCGGATTTGGTGATATCCTGATCGTAAGTCGATTTTCGAGAAGACTGAGGCTCCACGCAGCTGGTCAATTAAATCATCAATTCTAGGCAGTGGGTATCGATTCTTGATCGTGAGCTTGTTAAGCTGTCGATAATCTATACAAAGTCTCATGCTGCCATCCTTCTTCTTAACAAGTAGCACAGGTGCGCCCCATGGTGACACGCTTGGTCTAATGAACTGCTTCTCAAGTAACTCATCCACTTGTTTCTTCAACTCTGCCAATTCAGTTGAGGACATTCTATAGGGTGCACTGGAGACCGGTTCGGCTCCAGGGATCAAGTCTATAGAGAATTCAACTTCTCTATTGGGAGGCACACTCGGGACGTCCTCTGGGAACACTTCTGGGAATTCGCAGACAACCGGAATTTCGCTCACTAGGGTCTCACTCTCATCTTTGGTTAGACAAAGCACCATAAATAGTTGGGTTATACCTAGTGCCGAGCCATCTTCAGTGGGTTGTTTTGGGAAAACTATCTCTCGGCTTCTACAATCTACTAATACCTTATTGGCTGAAAGCCAATCTATTCCAAGCACAATATCAAGACCCTTTAAGGGCATGCAAATCAGATCGAAGATGAAACTCCGATCATACAGCTCAAACGCTACATTTTTACATATTAACGATGTGAATACACTAGGGCCAGTGGGGCTGGCCACTTCTAAAGTCCGATTCATAGACACAGTTGGTAGCTTCAACCGTTTCACGCACTCGTCAGCTATAAAAGAATGGGTTGCTCCCGAATCGAAAACAACATTAAGCATATTCGTTCCAAGTGAGCACTTACATTGTACTAGATCGTTTGCTGGTGCAACGTCCTCTGCATTGATGGTGTAGATCCTTCCTGTCGCTGTTGGGCCGGTGTTCCTTTCTCGGCTGTTCGGGGTACGCATCATATTTCCTCTGGTTCCGTTGCCTCTGCCACCAGGTCGTTGGTTATCATTCACTCTGGTTCGATCTTGAAATCCTCCTTGACGCACATTGGTGTTTGCCTGGCGGAGTTGGGGGCAGTCCGGGCGAACGTGTCCCTTCTCTCCGCAGTGGTAGCATTTAACATTTGTATCATTGCATTCCTTAGCAAAATGATCACCGCCACATTTAAAGCATCCGCCATACCTTGGTCGTCCACTCATCTGTCTCCCTCGGTCATCATGGTTCTGATATCTGGTGAAGGGTTCATTCCTCCTCACGTTCCCTGGCCTCTTGAAACGTGATTGCTGAGGCCTCAGGTGCTGGTTAGCTCTGCTACACTGGCCCGAATGGGCCTTGTCATCCTCTTCAAATATTCGACATTTGTTCACTAAGACGGGGAAACTCCGGACTTCATGGTATCTGCAGGCCCTCTTAATATCTGATCTCAGTCCGTTCTCAAACTTAAGACACTTGGAGTGCTCCGTTCCTGGCTGCTGGAAGGGCGGATAGAATAGGCACAATTCCTCAAATCTGGTCGCGTATTCTTCCACAGTCATGGAGCCCTGTTTTAACTCCATAAACTCCAGCTCTTTCCGACTCCTCACTGTGTCGGGAAAGTATTTGTCTAGGAAGCAGGCCTTGAAATCGTTCCATGTCAGTTGATTGTCATCTTCGGGAAATCGGCTCCTGGCTATCTTCCACCAATTCTCCGCTTCATCTCGCAGCATATACACTGCGCATTCCACCTTCTGGGCTTCGGTACATCGAAGACCCCTAAAAATTCTCTCTAATTCCTGAGTCCACTTGAACGCCGCCTCAGGGTTCCGTCCTCCTAAGAATTCACTCGGCTTCCTCTTCAGGAAGCGGTCCAGCACATGGCCATCCTCAGGTTGAGTTTGGCCTTGCCTTTCAAACACATCAGCAAAGCGTTGGAATGCTGTGGCTATAGCCTCCATACTTTGACGATGCGCCATTCCTTATCCTGAAATTGACGTTTAAGGATAAGTATACGGAGCCACTTACTACCAATCTAGCTATTAGTCTAACAATCAATAGCTTAGCACATTATGTCATTCGCCTAAGTTATACACACAATCGGACTAGGGGAAAACAACCCCTTGTCCTCAAGTCAATCATCAATCAGGTTCAACTATCATCAGAACAATTTCAACCATTCAATCAAAAAGACACAAACACCACCGCTTACATTTGGTGAGCATACTTTGGCCTTGGACCTTTCGGTCCGCTCTGATACCAAAATGTAACACCCTAATCATTTACAACTAATAATTCCAAAAAAATATGAGAAATTTTTTTTTTTTTTTTTTTTTTTTTACAAAACAGTCACGCAACATTTGATATAGAGGGGAGCAGGCAGGGAGGAAACGAGGAGCATTCACTCACATATAGCAACCCACAGAGAGGCTAAAACTGGGCCGGCTCAATGGGTTTATCGCAACACATCAACACTAGGGCGGATTACGCCACACTGTTTGTTCGCTTAGACGGGGTATAAGACCGTCCAGGCGGAGTATGGGAGTGCAGCAGCGGATAGAGGAGATTTCGCAATGAGGCTTCCCTTCGAGTAACGCTGGTTACTCAACAGGAGGAATAGATAAGGGAAATATGTTAATACGTTCACACGCGTAGCATTCGGTGGAAGGCGGAGTTAGAATCATCCTACTTGGCTAGGCGGGGTATATTTATCTTGGGCGAGGTATGACACCGTCTAAACGAAATCTACATAGCGTCTCTTTGACACAACTACAAGGTAATTTCCTCCATCGGGTATGGACAAAGGTTTACTAAGTAAATCCTCACACTCGTATTTTACTCAGAAAAACGAGAAGTTACAGGGTACATATACGATAGTAGGTTGTGGAGAGGGAAGAGTCTGAACCTATTCTGCCCAACTCAACTAATTATGTCAACGCCTGGGCGGACTCAGCCATCACGCCCAGATCAGGAGTCAACACCGGGGTCTCATTCTAATAACTACATCGCCTCAGCACGAATCCTCACGCCTGGGCGAATTGCTCCCATACTTCGGGCGGGGTACGACTCCGCCCAACGTATCCGACATGAATTTTTCCTAAGACAATTCTCGATTCACTCAGACTTGGCTATAACCTACTCGATCATACCGTCCCTGCGTATCCATTAAAGCACAATCATGAAACAAAGCAGCACATAACACCACACACACCAAAACCATGCATCCATATATACATAAAAGTGTATGTCAATATTTACAATACAAAATCGGACTTCTCCTTGCCCGTAAAGTTCTATTCATCCCCAAAACATTAACATCCGGTATAAGCCAGTCCGGGCTTAATCTAACAACGCCTTAATTAAACCTTCCAAATGCATCAGCACTCCGCCCAGCATTCCAGCTCTGCTTCTGATCCTCCTCACGAGAGACATTCACTGAAAATGGCCACTGTAGGGGTGAGCTTTTACATGTATAATGATACTCACAGACTCGGTATCAGCGTTAGAACACGCTCCTGCTATCATTCAACCTTTCTCAAGTAACCAAGTTCATACAGTTCAAACGACATTCATAACACACATAATACACAGAGTATATTCCACATCCAAATATATATTCATGCATTCAAAATCATACACTTACACATACATAGATTTATACATCACCACAATCAGCCTTATTTTTATATGCATGCCTGCGGATCCGACTCGGGTAAAGACTCTCAGTTACAGCCCCCTTTTTCTTTTGGCCCCTCGTCCCTCAGCTCTTACCAGGTGGCACCGGCCTCCCCACGGCGTCTCGAGACTCTCTTCTCTAGCTCCAACGGCTACCACGAGCTCTATTGGGATCTAGCCAGGGTTGGTAACTGGAAGTCGTTTCCCTTGGGGTTCTTGACCTTCCATGGATCACCCCACTCTTACTCATGCAACTAACACATTCATTATTACACATCATCGCGCCATGAACACTTTACAGTCGTCATTAATTCAGTCAGTCACACCAGTGCATGTTACAATCGGTCATCAAACTAACAACATTGGGCAATCCAATTAAGAACATGCACATACATACACTTCAGAGTGACAACAAAATAGATCCATCATTATCATCCACGAGCAAGCTACACCATCGCCACGAAGATCACTATCAGAATCTAAAATCATGCATCAGTTTTAGTAATTGTGAATACATGCACACATACACAGCATCAATTCTAACGATTATAAATACATGCACACACACACCCACGCTCAGCAGCATGTTCATCCGGTACCGTTCTTAGACCATGCATTCGACATGCAAGCGCCCCCTACCTTTAGAAGAACCTCAGAAACCTTTTTGTTCTTGTTGTTGGGTCCGACGTCCTTCTCCTGGTTCGTCCGGTCCTCCTCGGCTCTGTCGTATCCTGTGCCTGATTCTGGAATGAAGTGTGGTCCGTTCTCCAGTACTGCAACCAAGACCTCCAGGAGCGAAGAGTAAGATAGAAGAAGAAGAAAGACGAAGAAGAAGAGAGGAAGTAGAGAATGAAGTGACGGAGAAGGGAGTCTGAAGAAATGGCAAGTGTGTTTTTCCGCCAAGGGCTCACGCTTATATATATATATATGTGCATGCACACAGCAAAAGAAGAGTGGGATGGGAGAGTGCGTGCCCAGCAGTCACGTGCACTCTACCCCATCCCCTGACCATTACCATCTTTAATATTTTAATGGCTAAATCCTAAATAGTTAAATGCAATTAACAGTTATTTCTTAGCTAAAAATCAAATCTTAGTGGTTTATTCTTCAATCAGCATTAAATTTTAAAAACGGGGATGTTACAGTTTTCTTCAAAATTGGCCTTATTAAACATCGATTTATAACATGACAAGTGGTGTTTACCGTATCGGCCCAAAAATGCTTAGCAATATTGTTTTCATTCAACATAGTTCTAGCTAGCTCCGCTAAAGATCTATTTTTCCTTTCAACAACTCCATTTTGTTGTGGAGTTCTTGGGGCTGAGAAATTATGTTCAATGTCATATTTTTCATAAAACTTTTCAAATAGTTGGTTTTCAAATTCTCCCCCATGATCGGTTCTAATGGATGCAATCTTTGAGTTTTGTTTATTTTGGATAACCTTGGCTAGTTTCTTGAATGCATGATATGCTTCATTTTTGTGAGCAAGAAACAATGTCCATGTATATCTAGAATAGTCATCCAGAATCACTAGACCATAATAATTGCCGCCAAAGCTCTTGACCTTAGAGGGTCCAAAAAAGTCCATGTGCAAAAGTTGTAAAGGCCTTTGAGTTGAAACAATGTTTTTGACTTGAAAAGATGCCTTTACTTGTTTTCTCTTTTGACATGCATCACAAAATTTATTTTCAAATTTTAGCTTTGGCAAACCAATCACTAATTCTTTAGAAACAAGTTTATTTAGATGGTCTATATGTATATGAGCTATTCTTTTATGCCATATCCATGATTCATCCTCTCTAGTCATAAAGCATTGTACATCATTTAAGGACAAACAATCAACATCAATCATGTAAATATTATCAATTCTTTGACCAACAAACTTTACCTCTTTATTTTGCTTGTTTTTAATTATGCAACCATTTGATTTAAATATTACTCTATATCCTTTGTCACATAATTGACTTATACTAAACAAATTGTGTTTAAGTCCTTCTACATATAATACATTATTAATTGAGGTGGAAGAATTTTTACCAATTTTTCCAATGTCAAGGATTCTTCCTTTGGTATTATCCCCATAAGTTACACTTTCTTTTCTCTTAGGTGTGAATGATGTGAATTTTCTTATATCACCCGTCATGTGCTTTGAACACCCATTATCTAGGTACCAATGGGTGTTGCTTGCCTTGAAGCATACCTACAAAACAAGTCAAGTTAGAGAACTTGGTACCCATTTTATGTTGGGTCTTTTTGGGTTAGTTTGTGGCAATGTCCCTTTGGGAACCCACACCTTTCTAACAACCTTTGGTCCATACTTTCTAACATGACAATTTAAAGCATTATGTCCTTTGATACCACAATAAGTACACTTCATGAAAGGTGATGCAGTTTTACTAGGTGGTATAAAGAAGTTTTTATAATTCTTTTGTTTCTTATAGGCATTGAAACCTAGTCCTGTTTTATCAAACATACACCGTTGTTTTCCAAGTAAGACATTTAAGTTGTCTCTACCATTTGTAAATTTTTCTAAAGTTCTACTCAAGTCTAGAACCTTAGTTTCTAGAATGTCACATTTATTAGCAAATTCACAAGGTTTGGTTTTAGAGCATGTTTGTACTACTGTTTTTAAAGTTTCATTTTCTTTGTAAATTTCTATAAGATGCATCTTAAGAGTGTCAATAGTTTTTCTTGACAATTTATACTTGCTAGATATTTTAATGTATTTATCATATAATTCTTCAAAAGCATCATACAATTCATCTTTGTCAAGTTCATGATGATTTACCTCATCTTCCTCTTCATGGTGGTTGGCCATTAAGCAAAGATTTGCTTCTTCATTATCCGATTCTTCAGAGCTACTTACATCGTTTTCGTCTCAAGCAATGTATGCTCTTCTTCTCCCTCTTTTCTCTTTGCTTTTCTTCTTGAGGTTTGGACAATCTACTTTGAAGTGTCCTTCCTTGCCACATTCAAAACAATTAGGTGAGGAAGATTTCTCATTAGAAATAGGTTTCTTACCTTGAGGTTTGAAACTTCTTTGGAAGCGTTTGTTTCTCATGAATTTTCTGAAACTCTTCACAAATAGTCCAAACTCTTCTTTTTCATCATCTTCCTTGATTGAAGTGGCCTTGAGAGCTAGACCTTTCTTCTTGGAGGATTTCTCTTCTTCCTCCGTATGCTTCAAGTCTTGTAACTCTTGTTCTTGTTCTTGTAACTTACCAAACAATGTAGCAAGGGACACGTCATTTATGTTTGGTGATTGTTTGATAGCGGTGACAAGAGGTTGCCACTCCCTAGTAAGACTTCTCAAAACTTTATGGATAAGCTCCTTGTTAGTGTAAGATTTTCCAAGAGTAATAAGGTGATTAATAATCAAAGTAAATCTCTTTTGAAGATCTAAAATAGGTTCATTGGAGTTCATTCTAAAACTTTTATATTGGCTAGTTAAAGTGCTAATCTTAGAATCTTTAACGTCACTAGTACCTTCATGTGTGATTTGTTGTTCAAGTGGCCTCAATACTCAAGAGGGGGGGTGAATTGAGTTATAAAACTTTTGCTTGGAATGCCTTTGAAATTGATTTCTATAACCAAGTTTATGAGATTGTGCAAGTGAAAGCAAGTGACAATGATATGCAATGCACTACAAGAGGTATGTATTGTTGAAGCAATTTAGCAAACACTTGGTGTGCAATATCTAGAGTAAAGCAAGTTAAGCAAGTTCAAGAGTGTTCTTCTCAACCAAACAATATCAATCAGCAAATAAGCAATATATGGAAGTAAAAGAGTAAGGAGGAGAAGCTTGCAAACCGATATAACGAGTTCCACCCAATCCGGTGTACGTCTCGCCTCTAAGCAACCCACTTAGAGGATTTCCACTATTGTAGACTAGAGATACAACTTTGAGCAATTGCGGCTTCCTAGTGTCCCACACTCAAGAACCCAATCCTCACAAGTATAAGGGCAACCCACCCAATCTCTCAATCTCACAATATCCCAAAGGTTGAGTCCACAACCTTTGTAACCACTCAATCCTAGAGTGAACAACCACTCAACCTAGAGTGAATAACTTTGTGTGTTTGGAGTTTGTGTTTACAATCAATACACTCTCTCAATAGAGCAAATATACAAGTGAAAAGCTCTCCCAAATTCTAACTCTCAACAAGAGAGAATATGCAAATTTGAGCTCAACAATCTAACAACTTTTAGATGTATGCAAATTTAGAAACTAGAGTTGCAGAATATACAAGAGAAAAAAATGAATTAGAAAGACTCTTAGAGGAAGAATATTTTTGCCTTGTTTTGTGCCTTTCTCTCTTATGTTCTTCTTGCTTGAATTGATACTTCATTTATAGCCATTCTTGAGCTTCTAGCCGTTGCAAGTCATGTCTCTGCGTATAGTGGGATTTGAGTGTATGTTTTCCACTTAAGTCTGTCTGTTTAGTGGTGTTTCCCACTATGTGAATCGATTCATAGATCCTTGAATCGATTCAGAGTATTCTGTTTTATGCATTTTGGAGTTTCAGAGTCGAATGAATCGATTCGAGCCTTGTTTGAATCGATTCAGAGCATTCTGTTTTGGGTTCCTGGTCTGTCAGCATCGTGTGAATCGATTCAAGGTCCTTGTGAATCGATTCAGGATATACTGTTTGCAATCTTAGTGACTTCCAGGGCTGTGAATCGATTCAGGGTCATGGTGAATCGATTCAACCCATTCTGTTTCTCATTTTTATGACCTCCAGGGCTGTGAATCGATTCACTCGTGCTTGAATCGATTCAGGCTCTTCATTTTGACATTTTCTCATGCCTGTTGGTCATCCATTTGAATCTAATGATACATGGTTGCTTTCCTTTTGTTTGATTCATTGGTTTCTTCATCTCTTGAACCTTTGTGAGACCATTTTCTTCTTTCATATGAAATCACTAATTGTTTTTGATTCTTTGAAGACTTCCCATTGCTTGTTTCCATTGTCATTATCAAAACCTGTTATCACATGTAAATACATTCTCCCCCTTTTTGATGATGACAACCAAAGGCCATCTCTTGGGGTATTTATTAGCCAATAGCAAGTTATGAAAACTAATGTCTCTTGTTTTAAGTGATTATTTCTTTTAAGAAAATAGGTCTCCCCCTTTGTTTTTCAATAAAACCATCAAATGGTTTCAAGCGTTGAAATAATGTCGCACATGTATCACATGAATATATATCGCATAATGTCGCACATATATCTCTCTATCTCTCTATCGCACATATATTTCTTTATCTCTCTATCTCTCCCCCTTTGTCATTATCAAAAACAAAAGTTGGGAATAAGCAGTAAATCGAGTAATAATCTCTGGCAAATGCAATTTAGAAAAACCAAAATAATTAACCAAACGAGATAATTGTTCAACCGACATAGCAAAGTAAGAAACTAAGACGAGATAGTGTGCAAATAATTAACCAAAACAGAAGCCAAAACAACCAAGTCTGAAAGTGAAAAATAAAAGGAATAAAGAAAAGTAAAGATCAGTCATGGATGCGGGAAGTGAATGCTGGATATCTGGGTGGCAAGCTCCGTGTATCGCTCTTCCATGTTGGCTTCAATCCTGTCCAGTCGAGTGTGGATGTTTGCTTCCATGGAGTTGAGGCGCTGGTCCAGGTGAGCAGTGAGTCTTGTGAAAAGATCATCAGTAGCAGTGGGTGGAGGAGGAGGAGGAGCGTCATCTTCAACTTCATGTCGGGGACGCCTAAGAAATTGCCACATGCCTTGGTATTCCACAATATTCATCTTAGTGAGATGAGATTTGCCAATAGGGGCCTTGGGACCGACCACTTCCTTGATCTCATTTTTCAAGTCCACTTTAAAATGGTGGAGCAATTTGGTAATGAGTATGGCATATGGAAGATGGGCGAGGTTTTGGGCTTCAACCATGTGATGCCTAACCAAGTCAATCCAATTTATGTCTTTCTCATTGACAATTGCCCAGAGCAGCAAGATTTGGGCCTCATTTAGCCTTGCATAATTTCCACCGGAGGGGAGGAGAATTTTGACAAGGACAAAGTGCAAGAGGCGGTGATGGAGACTTAAGGTGCCAACCGTGCTTGAGGGACCTGCAAGATTAAAGAAAGCTCTTGCCTCCAACGGATTATAATTCCATGCAAGAGGAGGTTCTTTGCCATGGAAGGAAGCGTTGCTAAGAGGGAGTAAGCCAACTTGATTCATTACCTCATTATCAAGAATGATAGTCTTACCTTTCACTCGGGCAATATAGCGAGCATCTTGAAGACGTAAAGTGGAGTAGAATACACGAATGAGTTCGGGGTAGATTGCTACTTCCTCAAGAGCCATGAAGCCAACTAGCTTTTGTTGATGTAAGGTGGTGAGTAGAGGAAGTCCAGATGCTTCAAAGAATGGGAGATCAAGCCAATGGGGAGAAATGAGATGTTTCTCAGAGAATGAAGATTGGTACCTATCAAGATCCTTTTGGGTAGTGAATAATCTAGATAAATCAGAGTGTTGAGGCATGGAGGCTGCAGCGGTGTTTGCACGTTGTTTCTTGCGAGGTTGAGAGGAGGAAGCCATGGAAGATGAAGGATTTGAGTGGAAGGTTTGGAGAAGAAGTTGAAGAGATTAGAAGTTGAGGATTTTGAGAAGAGAGAGTGGGAGATAGTGGAAGAGTTAAATGAGGGAGTGTGTGAATTAATCAGCGTGAATATGCAGTAACTGACGCGTGAATCGATTCGAGGAATGCTGTGAATCGATTCGTACGTTACTGATTTGAGAAAAATGAAAGGATCAGACGCGTGAATCGATTCGAGTATGCTGTGAATCGATTCGAACCTCTCTGTTTGAGGGAATATGGATCATCAGGTGTTTGAATCGATTCAAGGGGAGTGTGAATCGATTCGAACGATACTGTTTTGAGGATTTTTGAATCAACAGGTCTTTGAATCGATTCGAGGGGGTGCTGAATCGATTCGAAGGGCTGTTTCACTCCAAAATTCATTTCTTTTCATTCCAATATATTCAAGGCATGAGGATTTCCATATAGGATCATTGAATCTCCATTTCCATGGGGTTCTTTTGCATTAATCACTAGTAAAGATGTCATGCAATCAATACACAAGATGAAGTGATCACTTTAAATACAATTTGTCATATCAAGAATACCCAATTCTCTTCTAATGTAAATAAATTGCTCTCTAGCCAAGGGTTTTGTGAAAATATCTGCTAGTTGCCTAGAGGTTTCAACATGTTCAAGCACACAATCCCCTTTTAACACATGATCTCTAATAAAGTGATGCCTAATCTCAATGTGTTTGGTCCTAGAGTGCATTACTGGATTTTTCGAGATATTAATGGCACTAGTGTTATCACATTTAATGGGGACTTTGTTCAAGGAAATGCCAAAATCAAGAAGTTGTTGTCTCATCCAAAGAATTTGAGCACAACAACTACCAGCTGCTACATATTCTGCCTCAGCTGTTGACAATGCAACACTTGCTTGTTTCTTGCTATGCCAAGAAACAAGGGAACTACCAAGCAAATGGCATGTACCACTAGTGCTTTTTCTATCAAGCTTACACCCCGCAAAGTCGGAATCAGAATATCCTAAAAGATTACATTCAACGCCTTTGGGATACCATAAACCAACATTTTGAGTACCCACAAGATACTTCAAAATTCTTTTTACGGCAGTCAAATGTGATTCTTTAGGACATGCTTGATATCTAGCACACATGCATACCGCAAACATAATATCAGGTCTACTCGCAGTTAAATACAGTAAGGATCCAATCATACCTCGATATTTGGTGATTTCGATGTCCTTACCCTTTTCATCTTTGTCTAGATAGCAGGATGTGCTCATTGGTGTAGCTATCTCATTTGCCTTGTCCATTCCAAACCTTTTAAGTAGTTCCTTACAGTATTTGGTTTGGCTAATGAACGTTCCATCAATGGCTTGTTTTATTTGTAGTCCAAGGAAGAAGGTGAGTTCTCCCATCAAGGACATTTCAAACTCATTCTGCATTATCTTGGCAAATTCTTGACAAAGATTTTCATTAGTAGCACCAAATATTATGTCATCTACATAAATCTGTACCAAGAGGATGTCATTGTGTTTGCGTTTTATAAACAATGTAGTATCAACCTTTCCTCTTTCAAAGTTGTGTTCTAAAAGGAATTTGCTTAATCTTTCATACCAAGCTCTTGGAGCTTGCTTCAAACCATATAAGGCTTTTCTCAATTTGAAGACATGATTTGGAAATATATGATTTTCAAAACCGGGAGGTTGATCTACATAGACTTCTTCTTGAATGTAGCCGTTTAAGAACGCACTTTTGACATCCATTTGATACAGTTTGAAATCCATACAACATGCAAAAGCTAGCAATAATCTAATGGCTTCTAACCTAGCTACGGGAGCATATGTTTCTTCATAGTTTATTCCTTCTTCTTGGTTGTATCCCTTTGCAACTAGTCTAGCTTTGTTCCTAGTTATTATTCCGTTTTCATCTAGCTTATTTCTAAACACCCATTTGGTGCCTATTATTAGATGATCATTGGGTCTTGGCACAAGTTCCCAAACTTCATTTCTTTCAAATTGGTTCAACTCTTCTTGCATGGCCAACATCCAATGTTCATCAATAATGGCTTCGTCAATATTCTTGGGTTCTATTTGGGATACAAAAGCCAAGTGATTGCATGCATTTCTAATGGCGTTGCGAGTACTTACCCCTTTGGTTATTTCTCCAATGATCTTGTCCAAGGGATGATCCTTCAAAGTTATCCAATCTTGTTGTTTCTCAACTTGTGCTGCACCTCCATCATGGTTGACTTCTTCTTCTTTGTCTTGTAAGTTCATTTCTTGAAAGGTACCTACAAGATCATCAACATCTTCCTTTCTCGGAGGGTTATGGCTATTTTCATCAAATTTGACATGAATAGATTCCTCAATAGTATTTGTTTGTTTGTTGAAAATTCTATAACATTTACTTGATTGAGAATATCCTAGGAAGATTGCCTCATCAGATTTTGCATCAAACTTCCCTAGATTATCCTTTCTATTGTTGAGCACAAAACATTTACATCCAAAGATATGAAAGTATGCAATGTTGGGTTTTCTACCCTTGTAAAGCTCATAGGGGGTTTTCTTTAAAATAGGCCTTATCAAACATCTATTCATAACATAACACGCGGTGTTTACCGCATCGGCCCAAAAGTGTTTTGCAACATTGTTTTCATTTAGCATGGTTCTAGCAAGCTCCACTAAAGATCTATTCTTTCTTTCAACTACTCCATTTTGTTGTGGAGTTCTAGGAGCTGAGAAGTTGTGATTAATACCATGTTTTTCGCAAAACTTTTCAAAAGATTGATTTTCAAATTCTCCCCCATGATCGGTTCTAATGGATGCAATTTTTGAGTTTTGCTCATTTTGGATAATCTTTGCAAGTTTCTTGAATGCATGATAAGCTTCATTTTTATGAGCAAGAAACAGTGTCCATGTATATCTTGAATAGTCATCTACTATTACTAGACCATAGTAATTACCTCCAAAGCTTTTGATTTTGGATGGTCCAAATAAATCCATGTGCAAAAGTTGTAAAGGCCTTTGAGTAGAAACAATATTTTTGGATTGAAAAGATGCCTTTACTTGTTTTCCCTTTTGACATGCATCACAAAATCTATTTTCAAATTTAAGCTTTGGTAGACTAATTACTAAATCTTTAGAAACAAGTTTGTTCAAGTGGTCTACATGTATATGAGCTATTCTTCTATGCCATAGCCATGTTTCATCCTCTTTTGAAATAAAGCATTGTTCATCATTTGTAGACAAACTATCCATATTAATCATGTAAATATTATCAATTCTTTGGCCTACAAACTTGATTTCCTTATTAGTCTTATGCTCAATTATGCAACAATTTGATTCAAATAAGACTCTATATCCTTTGTCACATAATTGACTTATACTAAGTAAATTATGTTTGAGGCCTTCAACATACAATACATCACTTATGGATGTGGAAGAGTTCTTACCAATATTTCCAATGCCTAGGATTCTTCCCTTAGTGTTGTCTCCATATGTGACGCTTCCTTTTCGTTTGGGAGTGAATGATGTAAATTTGGTTATATCTCCCGTCATATGCTTCGAACACCCGCTATCCAAGTACCAATGGGTGTTGCTTGTCTTGAAGCATACCTGCAAAACAAAATCATTTTAGAGAACTAGGTACCCATTTTATGTTGGGTCCTTTAAGGTTAGCTTGTGGGAACGTTCCTTTGGGAACCCACACCTTTCTTAAGACCTTTGGTCCTAGTTTCCTAACACTACACTTATATGCACTATGTCCTTTGGTACCACAATGATTGCATTTCATAAAAGGTGAGGAGGACTTGCTTGGTGGTGCAAAGAAGTTTTTGTAGTGCTTTTCCATTTTATGATTACTATGTTCTTGGTCATATCCTAGACCGGTTTTACTAAACATGCATTTTTGTCGCCCAAGTAGGATATTCAAATTATCTCTTCCATTAGTGAATTTTTCTAGTGTCCTATTTAGGTCTTCAACCTTGGTTTCTAACACTATGCACTTCTTTGCAAAATCACAAGGTTTATCCCTAGAGCATGTTTGAACTTTCTCTAGTTCTTCTTTTAAGCTCTCATTTTCTTTACATGCTTCCATGAGATGCAATTCAAGAGTATCACTAGTTTTTCTAGATGCTTTGAGTTTACTAGAGATTTTTGTAAACTTATCATATAATTCCTCAAATGCATCTAACAGCTCATTTTTATCTAGGTCAAGAAGATTTACCTCATTTTCCTCTTCTTGATGATTTGCCATTAAGCAAAGATTGGCTTGCTCATCTTCCGAGTCGTCGGAGCTGCTCACGTCATTCTCGTCCCAAGCAATATAGGCTCTTCTTCTTCTTTGTTTGTCCTTGCCCTTCTTTTTGAGGTTTGGACAATCGGCTTTGAAGTGCCCTTCCTTGCCACATTCAAAACAGCTTGGTGAAGATGAAGTTTCATTAGAGGTAGATTTCTTACCTTGGGGCTTAAAGTTCTTTTGGAACTTTTTGTTCTTCATAAATCTTCCAAATCTTTTTACGAACAGCCCAAACTCTTCTTCTTCATCTAAGTCACTGCATGATTCTTCCTCATGCATGGAGGTGGCTTTGAGGGCTAGCCCTTTCTTCTTGGTGGATTTCTCCTCTTCCTCGGCTAGCTTCAATGCTTTAAGTTCTTGCTCTTGTTCTTGCAATTTTCCAAAGAGTGTTGCAAGAGACATTTCATTGATGCTAGGAGATTGTTTTATTGCTGTGACAAGAGGTTGCCATTCCCTGCTGAGACTTTTCAAAATTTTGTGCACAAGCTCTTTGTTAGTGTACACTTTGCCAAGAGTAATAAGATGGTTAATAATAAGTGTAAACCTTTTCTGCATATCAACAATAGATTCTCCTGAATTTATCCTAAAGCATTCATATTGGCTAGTAAGGGTACTAATCTTTGAGTCCTTTACATCATTAGTACCTTCATGGGTTACTTGAAGAGTATCCCACATTTCTTTAGCGGTTTGGCATGTCATTATTCTAAAAAATTCGTCTTGTCCTAAAGCCATAGTAATGAGATTTTTGGCCTTGTAGCCATATTGGACTTTCTTTTCTTCCTCGCTAGTCCATTCATCTATGGGTTTTTCAACATTCTTGCTATCTATGGTATGCATTGGTATATAGGGACCATTTTCAATGGCATTCCATATTCTCAAGTCAATTGATTGAATGAAGATTTTCATTCTCTCTTTCCAAAAGGCATACCCTTCCCCATTGAAAGCGGGAGGTCTATTTATCGCACCACCCTCGGGAAAAACATTTTGAGAACTTGAGGCCATTTAATCTCTTGAAGCTGTTAAGCTTGATCTACCAAGAGTCAAGCTCTGATACCACTTGTTGTTCAAGTGGCCTCAATACTCAAGAGGGGGGGTGAATTGAGTTATAAAACTTTTGCTTGGAATGCCTTTGAAATTGATTTCTATAACCAAGTTTATGAGATTGTGCAAGTGAAAGCAAGTGACAATGATATGCAATGCACTACAAGAGGTATGTATTGTTGAAGCAATTTAGCAAACACTTGGTGTGCAATATCTAGAGTAAAGCAAGTTAAGCAAGTTCAAGAGTGTTCTTCTCAACCAAACAATATCAATCAGCAAATAAGCAATATATGGAAGTAAAAGAGTAAGGAGGAGAAGCTTGCAAACCGATATAACGAGTTCCACCCAATCCGGTGTACGTCTCGCCTCTAAGCAACCCACTTAGAGGATTTCCACTATTGTAGACTAGAGATACAACTTTGAGCAATTGCGGCTTCCTAGTGTCCCACACTCAAGAACCCAATCCTCACAAGTATAAGGGCAACCCACCCAATCTCTCAATCTCACAATATCCCAAAGGTTGAGTCCACAACCTTTGTAACCACTCAATCCTAGAGTGAACAACCACTCAACCTAGAGTGAATAACTTTGTGTGTTTGGAGTTTGTGTTTACAATCAATACACTCTCTCAATAGAGCAAATATACAAGTGAAAAGCTCTCCCAAATTCTAACTCTCAACAAGAGAGAATATGCAAATTTGAGCTCAACAATCTAACAACTTTTAGATGTATGCAAATTTAGAAACTAGAGTTGCAGAATATACAAGAGAAAAAAATGAATTAGAAAGACTCTTAGAGGAAGAATATTTTTGCCTTGTTTTGTGCCTTTCTCTCTTATGTTCTTCTTGCTTGAATTGATACTTCATTTATAGCCATTCTTGAGCTTCTAGCCGTTGCAAGTCATGTCTCTGCGTATAGTGGGATTTGAGTGTATGTTTTCCACTTAAGTCTGTCTGTTTAGTGGTGTTTCCCACTATGTGAATCGATTCATAGATCCTTGAATCGATTCAGAGTATTCTGTTTTATGTATTTTGGAGTTTCAGAGTCGAATGAATCGATTCGAGCCTTGTTTGAATCGATTCAGAGCATTCTGTTTTGGGTTCCTGGTCTGTCAGCATCGTGTGAATCGATTCAAGGTCCTTGTGAATCGATTCAGGATATACTGTTTGCAATCTTAGTGACTTCCAGGGCTGTGAATCGATTCAGGGTCATGGTGAATCGATTCAACCCATTCTGTTTCTCATTTTTATGACCTCCAGGGCTGTGAATCGATTCACTCGTGCTTGAATCGATTCAGGCTCTTCATTTTGACATTTTCTCATGCCTGTTGGTCATCCATTTGAATCTAATGATACATGGTTGCTTTCCTTTTGTTTGATTCATTGGTTTCTTCATCTCTTGAACCTTTGTGAGACCATTTTCTTCTTTCATATGAAATCACTAATTGTTTTTGATTCTTTGAAGACTTCCCATTGCTTGTTTCCATTGTCATTATCAAAACCTGTTATCACATGTAAATACATGATTTAGAGAGTCTCCCACATTTCTTTAGCGGTTTTACAAGTTACAACTCTAAAGAACTCATCCGGACCTAAAGCAAGGGTGATGAGATTTTTAGCTTTGTAATTGTATTGGACTTTCTTTTCCTCTTCACTACTCCAATCATCCATGAGTTTCTCTACTTGTTTACCATCAACAACATGCATAGGTATAAAGGGACCATTTTCAATTGCATTCCAAATTTTCAAATTGATAGATTATACAAAAATTTTCATCCTTTCTTTCCAAAAGGCATAACCTTCCCCATTAAAAGTGGGAGGTCGATTTGTAGCACCACCCTCGGGAAATATATTATATGAAGTAGAGGCCATCTTTAATCTCTTGAAGCTATTAAGCTTGATCTACCAAGAGTCAAGCTCTAATACCACTTGTTATTCAAGTGGCCTTAATACTCAAGAGGGGGAGGTGAATTGAGTGTTTAAAAATTTCACTTGGAATGCCTTTGAACTTGATTTCCTTTTTACACAAGACAATAATATGCAAGAGATAACAAGTAAAATGCAAGAGCTAGGATGAAATATGTGTAGAGATAGCTTTAACAATTTATCAAACACTTGGTGTGTGGAAACTTAACTTAGCCAATCAAGTTCAAGCAATGTAATCACAATCAAAACAACATACCAGCCAAATGTAATAAGTAAATGCAAGAGAGTAAGGAAGAGAAGCTTGCAAACTGATTTAACGAGTTCCATCACCCCGGTGTATGTCTCGCCTTCAAGCAACCCACTTAAAGGATTTCCACTATTGAAGTTTAGAGATTACAAGATATGAGCAATTGTAGCTTCCTAGTGTCCCACACTCAAGAACTCAATCCTCACTAGCACAAGGGCAACCTACCCAATCTCTCAAACTCTCAATACCCAAAGGTTGAACCCTAACCTTTATGACCACTCACAACTAGAGTGAAACTTGGTGTTTGGTGTTTTGTGTTTACAAGCAAATAACTCTCTCAATAGAGTAGATATATAAGTGAATAGCTCTCTCAAATTCTAACTCTCAATAAGAAGAGAGGATATACAAATCTAAGCTCAAAGTTTCTAAAAACTAAAACTATACAAGAGAAAATGAACTCACAATGCACAAATACAAGCTAAGAATGATTTCTCTTTTTGATGTGTGTTGTGTAGCTTGAATCAATGGTGCATTTATAGGCCTTGGAGAGCTTCTAGCCGTTGCAAATGAGCTCCAGGTTATTCCCCCCGCTTGACATAGAGTATGGGTCTCTATTTCAGACTAAAAACACTTTTCGAGACATATTTCCCACTAGTGTAATCGATTACGCCTCGAGCTGTAATCGATTATGCTTCTTTGTCTTCTGTGTAAAAGGCCTTGTAATCGATTATGATTCTTCTTGTAATCAATTAGGCAACAGACAGAACCTTGGTAATCGATTGTATATCCCTTGTAATTGATTATATTTTATACCTGATGTATTCTTTCTGTTACGCAACATGGTAATCGATTGTGACATATGTGCAATCGATTATTAAACAAATAGAGACTTTGTAATCGATTGTTACTTGTCTTGCAATCGATTATTAGCAACACAGAACCTTAGTGATCGATTGGTACAGTCTTCTAATTTATTAGTAGTTATACCTGATGCTTTCCATTCTATTTCTCAGTTTGGTAATCGATTATGCTCCAAGTTGTAATTGATTATGTAACAAACAGAAGCTGAGTAATTGATTAGGGATGGCCTTGTAATCGATTAGACTACGTATATTTTCAGGTCTGATGCTTGAATGATGCTTGGCTTTTTGTTTTTCTTTATTTTGACCTTCCAGCGATTTGTGCATAATACTTCAAACACTTAGAGTCTTCATGAAAGTCTTTTGCAATAGTTTGATAGTTATTTTGTCATTATCAAAACCATATAACCTGAAACAATTATTCAAACACACTATAGACATCACTTATGCATCAAAGGGTCCAATACATTACTTTCAATTTATCAAATCATCAATTAAACATCTTAACAACTTAAATACATATCTTGTTTCCATAATTTAAACATGACTAACATTTCACCAACAAGGCTTATCAAGTTCACAACTACCAACTTCAAGCATAGCCTGGATATCAACACATCATCTTATTCATACAATTACAACAATAGTCATCTATTCATATACAACACAACATCATTACTTTATCTATTATGATCCCACAATGTAAAAATCATCACACCATGCATTAATAAACTGTAATCAATTCCAACACCTGTTACAAAGTTGGTCCATAAAATTTCACAATAAATCAACTTGCCATATACCAAATGTTGTCCAGAAATTAATCTTTCAAAGTGTATAATTTACTTGGCTCACTGCCCCATTACATCACATTATATATATATCGTTTCATACCAACCATCTAGAATGCAAAATAACATGTCCATCCATTTAGTATAACTCATATACGAGCGTGTGTGTAATTCAAGATATTAGATACCATATAATTCTACCAAAAACATCAAAATATTAATACTATGATCACACTTTTATATGTATATACGCATCACCATCACAGTTTCCAAAATAGTCATATCAACTATAGGTAATTGTACACTACACATCTATATTATGCATCCACTGTAGCCCTTTAATACATTTCCCGTATACCGGATCATTGGATGCAATCATCCCTTGACATATTCAATGCAAAATTCCATAAATTCTTAAGGGCAAATACAATTTGATTAATAGATAACAATTATGTTCCATTGGGTTGTGCATACATCTTATAAATCCAGAGATAATAATACAAATCAAACATTGGAGGGTTATAAAATTTCTAACTATTCATTCGTCAGCCAAATGCATAACCATAAATGCAACAATGATATGTTATGTCTTTTAAAACCTTTTCTTTTTAACCATGTACAAAACCATGAAATGCGAATTCAACTTAACAATACAAAGCAAGTACCAAGATAACCTACTCAGTGAACCGTAACACTATATTCGATGGGCATCTGTAACCACACAGTGAATCATAGCATTATATTCGAGGGACATCTGGGTAACCACATAGTGAACCATAAAGCTATAATGTGACAGCCTCTTTAGCAAACCTTAGTGCTGGAAATGTATATGATGGCATGAGATAAAATTTGTGTTTAAAATACGAACCATCACGTAGAAAAATACGAATCCATATAGCTTTACTTCTACACATATCATTTTAGTTTAATTGGCCACAGAAGCTATGTATGGTCATCAACATGGTCATTTCCAAATCATCAATACCATCACATAAGCATAATTCATACATAAGCATTTTCAATACAACATGTACTCAATAACACGCCAGCAATAATAAGCTCACTAACATAATTTAAACTAGGATCACTACAACGTCTCATACTTATCATATAATTACATTCCTAAGTCTTTCTCTATCGTAATCGAAGCCTTGAACTTCATGAGGCGTATCCTGGAACCAAATTCCTACCTATTAAATGAATAATAAACCCCTCGTACGTATAAAACGTACCTTAACTCAATCCACTTTGGTTTTTCACTTCCGATATACAATCCACTAATTACACAATCCCAACAATGTTAATTATGCATTGTACCACACAAGGTTTAACCTCCGGGCAGCGATCGAACTTGAACGACAAATTTGAAATGTCGATATGCTTTCCAATTTAAACTTGATAACCTTCGATATCCTGAAATTGAACCAAAGTGACTTTAAATGGTCAACAAGGATACTGCCAGACAAACCCACGAGAAAAAGGGAAAAGCTTAAGCCATGGGTGTTTCACCTTTCATGGCCATGAGGCATAAGTGAAAAAGGGGAAGAAGGATTTTACCTTTTTGACACTTGAGGATGAAGACCCAAGCTCAACAACTCCCAACAATGACCATGGGTGCTGTCACAATCCAATTTTTATAATTAAATTTGAATCGGTAATTAAACATTAAAAATTAAAATTTCTCAGAAAAATAAGAAATTAATTCTACAAAATAGGAAATTTTATTTCAATTGCAGGGATATTTTTATTTCGTAAATCGAACTTGAAATGAGATTAAACGGAAACAGAACACGATAATAAAACATAGAATTATTAAGGAACCCCTTAATTAAAAAGAAAGAAAAAGATCTTCCCCTTGTCTCCCAAAATATCTTTTCTCTCACATTTCTTCTTTCTCTCCACCACCATAACTTCACCAACATATACAGCCTATAAATAAGGCCTTCCACTTCCAAATTTCTTCAGAATTAAATACCTCACACAAATCCTATAGCTCTCCATCATTTTCTTTAAGCCTAAATCTCTATTTCTATCTCTTAAAGCTTTTCAATTTTGCATAATAAGGAACCACACTCACTTGAAGATTTGAGGGGAAACATGGAGGTAAAACAATCTAGCACTTGAAGAATCTTCAATTAAGGTAAGAAAGAAAAGATAGAATATTAAATAGATAGGAATTAAGTTAGAAATGCTTGTTTAATTGTTAATGTTTTAGAAACCCATATAGTTAGATTTTAATTTAAATTGAAATAAATTGATGTTAATTGATATGGAATATGATATATGATATGTTTCTAATGCTGTATGGTGATTTGGAATCAATTGACATGTTTAATTTGCATTTGAAAGGGGTAAAATAGTAAAAATTAGAAAAACAGTGTTGTCTTCATTTTTTTGCAATCAGACTCTTTTTAATAACAAATATTTACAACCGGTGTTAACAAATAATTATGTAAATGGTTGTATACTCTGATAATATATTAGTAACCTCTAGAATCAGGTTATGGATCACTTGATAATTACCAGGCAAACAATAAGTTAACTAAGGAAATTTTATATGGATGGTAATTATCTTGGGATTTGCAAGTTGGTTCCAGGGTGTTATAGTGCATACGGTTTGAGTTCGAAAACAAATACCCAAAAATCCAAGAAATGTTTTGGCGATTTGAGTTCAACTTCAAAATAGGGTTTTGGGGACCACACAATTTTACTTTCAATTATATAGATGCATTGGATACAAACTTGGTGGATTTCAGAAGCTCAAAAGCTTTAAAACATGCATCAGAGCACTTGGTAATCGATTACAACATTCTTGTAATCGATTATAAGCGTAGCATGGGCACCAGGGTGGGTTTTTAACTCTAGTAATCGATTATATAAAAACCCTAAAATTGATGACTCACAAGCAAATGCCATTTTCTGTAAAAATTTGCTCTCTGGACACCTTGGTAATCGATTACACAACTGGGTGTAATCAATTACCGCGAGCAAAACCATTTTCCTATAAAATCTACTCTCAGGTCCAACCATTTTGGCCTCTAGTGATCGATTACCACAAACTGGTAATCGATTACCATCAGTAAAACAACAACAATTATGCAAAAAATGCATTAAAAACCTGAAAATCCCAACTTCCAACCACCCTAATTCTTTCATATGAAATCCGATCACCATCAAATTTTGACACCACCTAATATACACCATTTATAACGTGTAGCCACTGGTCGTACTCAAAAATATTGAAAAACGAGGGACTTATGGGCAGAAGCACGTTTAGCCTATTTTAAGGCATTTCTGGGCAACTCTCGGGTCATTTCTCAATGGAATTGGCCCATTCTAGTTTCTACATGTTACAAATCATGCATAGGTACTATTTGGACTATCTCATACCATCTAAGCCTCATAAAAATCCATATGACCCTATCAGTTACTCAATTATGCATAAAAGTAATGTAAAACTATCATTTTTCATGCATCCATCATTCAATCAACCTTATAATGTATAATTCATCTTAATCATCACACATGGACATTTCCTAAACATATCATACACATACAATGCATCAATTGTATAATCATAATTCCTGGAAATCATCATGCATCATATATATACATATGGTAGGACCATCCATGGTCACCACAACCAAACATCATCAACATTTATATCATTGCCATATCGTCATATCTCATCATTCATCACATTACATATACATCCAAAATATAAACTAGGCTTCCAGTTGAAGTCGTCAGTTACCTAGATCCACTAAGCAATTATATACACAATTATCAAAACAGTTGTATATAAACAAGAGCCAGCCAAGGCTACCACCAAAATACTATAAAATCTATATACATCATGTACAGGTCTTCCTCACAGCTATGGTGACATCTCACCAATCACCATTGCGACCCAAGTCCATTGAAAATATAACCATAAAATACGGGTGAGCAAAATACATATTAAATGATAGTTATTGAATCAGATCTACCTATATAATTCTCTAACACATAACATAATTTCACAATCAATCATTGTATTAACTATCATTCAACATAATACACTTCTCACCAGATATTCACAATATCACATCAATGGCTATCACAATTCAGGTTATTCTCAATAACATATATCATTTCATATACTCATATATATACATGCAATCACATGGATCCAAATACATCATCAAATATAATGTTACAACACATTGGCTCTCAACCATATATTCAGCTCTCAGTTGATCCAGCCGTTTTACTGGTACCAAACCGTTTATCCTCTCACGTAACACAATCACTCTTAGCGACAACAGGAGTGTTACGGGCAGTCCTGAGTCCCACTCAAGGTCTTTCATAGCATCTCATGCATACAATTATCATTAATTCATCAAATTCATTTTAATCAATAAACGTCCCACTATATGCTCTTAGTATTTTTCGAGTATCAGACATCTCATAAATATAAGTATCTCATGCATTATTATATATCACTTAAATTATACATCTCAGGTAAGGTATCAACATCAATACCATTCATAATTAGCATCTCATGCAATTAAATATCACAACATTATGGACGAAACACATCATAAAGCATAATATCTCTCAGATATCACCTAAACTGGGGTATATCACTAACAATTCACGTTCTACATAATTCACATGTCATATTTCACAAATACATAATCCATAATATGTTAATATACCTCTAATCCATCCATAAACTATGCATTTAAAATGTAAAAGCTTACCCTACCTGGAATAAGCGATTCCAGAAGCTCAAGAGCGATATCCACGCTATCCAATCGCTCTCCGATCACAAGTTTTTAATTAAACCAATTCCTAAAAATTATTAACAATACATTTTAATCCCATATTCGCCACTAAAAGTACAATTTTGAGCTAAAACCACTAAACCATTATTATTTCAGTAAGATATAACTTACCGACAAGCTCGATCCACCTCGGTTCTCGCTTCCGGTTATATCAAAAGCTCCGAAACGCTTCCAAAACACTTCCTAAATTATAATTAACCTCATTAATAATCAAATTTCATGAAACGAAACTAGAACCAACCATCGATAATTATTTAATTAATTAACGACTTACCGATTCACGTTAACATTTGAAACTCAACTCCAAATAGATTAATTATATATATTCTGCAACTTTATTATATAAATTATACTATTATTAAAAATAACAAAGATATAGAATAAAGTTATTTTAATTAACATATAGTGTTTTATATATACTATTTAGCTATTTATTATCTACAATTTGAAAAATAAATATTAACATAAAAATATACTAAGTTAATTGAAAACTTTGACCATCTAAATAAGTTACAATAATTTATGAGGATAATTTTAAACATAAAATTAAAATTTAATCGTTTAGTATTGATAAAATTATATGAAAAAATTACCTTAAATATTTTTAAAAAAATTAAAATTAACTTAACTCTATTTTAATCAAACAATATTGCATTTAAAATTCACATTAAAACCCACACTTACGTTAATTTTATTTTGTATTGATTATTCTGCACTTACAATACAATAATGGTGTGAAATTTTAAAAATATTGATAGATAAAAAAAATTATTATGTTATGAATATTAAAAAATATTTACTAGTTATTTTTCATATAATCAAAATAAATATATGTTATGCGAATTCAAATATTATGTCGTTAATAGAATTGTGTGTTTTTTATCACCCACTTCAATAATTTTAAATATAAACACGAAAGAACCACTCACTGAAAATAAAAAAAAACATCACGTGCGCCGTCTGTGGGGATCGAACCCACGACCACGTGGTTAAAAGCCACGCGCTCTACCACTGAGCTAAGACGGCTGATATTTATTATTTCAAACTATATTTATATACCCAATTACCAGTAAGCAGCGAACATTCGAAAAATCTTATATGGAGTGAATAGATTAATTGATGAAATTATTTGTCTAAAAAAAGGATTGATGAAAACATTTATATAACTTAACGAACTAGAATTCATAATAAAATGTAGTATGATACATATATTAAATAATAAATTAATTATAGTTAAATTAAGTTGGGTGAAATTTAAAATAATACAAAAATCATATTATTATATATTACAAAATGAAAAATTCATAAAAAATTGTAAATTAAGATTAATTTATAACATACGAGCCTTTATTTATTTTAATACTAGTGTCCAAACAAATAATTTTAAATATTCTTAACCAATAATCTGACGAATTCGTAATTAAAAAAATTATTATCCAAAAGACCAACATAATTGTTTTTTTGGTGTGGGCATAAAATTTTGAGATTTTATTCTCTCTACCCTTTACGGCTTTACTGCTATATATTTTTAATGAATTAAAAAAATTAAAGATTAAAAGGTCAAGTTGGTCAATTTCATCCAACATTAGTAACCATGATATTACGTGATTAGTTCCATGAAATATAATCATTTGCCAATTATCTTTCAAAAAAGAAAATCACTTGCCAATTGATTCCAAAGCCAATCCTTCAATCCTCCTTTTGCTTCTCCAATGGATTCTTCTTCCACCTTTATTTCCCATAGAAAAATATCAATCAAACATATAAATGTAGTGTATCAAAATAACTACTTACCTATTTGTCTTTTGGATTTTGGGAGTATAGTCAACAGGATTTATCTAACAACATTAAACTTACAAGTTATTGGATGTGTGAAATTACACAAATTAAATAAATTTAATGTTATATAACTGAACATACAAGTTATTGGATGTGTGAAAATTACAAGGTATATAAATATCAATCTCCCCACAATAAGATTAGTTTTCACACACCACTCTATAGAGAGGTTTCAACTTGAATGCTCCAACCTCTACCTCTATGGCCAATAAAACTTCCATATACACTCTGCATATAGAGTAATAGAGATATAAACACTAGTTAAGAAAATGAATTAGTTGTGCTGAATGTATAAAGTCATATTACTCTTATTATGTAAACGTAATTTCCATTTTTTAATCAATACATTTTTAGCTTTTCACAAATTCTCTCAATTTTATTCTTTATTTTCTCTTTGAACCATGTTTCTTAACATCATATCAAAGCTTGGTATCTGCCTTAAAATTTCTTACGTTGTATGAGTTCTTTTTTCTTTTTTCTCGTTTTCTTTGTTTCCTTCTCTATTCACCCGTTCAATTTTTTTCATTTTTTTTCCCTTAGAAAATTCCAAATTAACATTTAAGGCATTTCTATCACAACTCATCATTCATTTTCTTTTCTTTTGCATCTTTCACTTTTTCCCTCTATTCTTTTTGAGAAGTTTCATTTGTTTTCTTCATTGTCAATAGTCACAGTATCAAAGATGAGATATAACTCATCTTCCATGGTATGGACAAACTTTCTCGCTCCATCGCCTTCTTTTTTCTCCTCCATCTGTGGTTCCTTGCCTTTGCAAGCTTTCATTGAATTTTAGAACGATCTCGTGAAGATTAATGGAAGTTTCAAGAATTCTCTCTTACTTCTATATGTTGTTGCTAGAATGACATGTCACGTTATTAATTTCTAGAAGGATATTTTTGAATTTGGTTGATGAGGATTTTAATATTTCTTGCGATTTTATTCCTCATTCTTCATTATGTTGCTTCTTATGGATGAATGTTATGAATCTGCATGAGATTTGTTTCTTGTAATAGTTTAGCTTTAAGCACACAAGAAATTTGGTGAAATTCTGTGAAGCCTCTTATAGTTGTTCTATTTTTAATGATGCTTCTTAAGGCTGAATTTTATATATCTGCCTAAGATTTACAGATTAATGAAGTTTATGTTTGGAAGAATTTTGTTTGAGTTTTACATCCTTTTATTTCATTGTTGAACCTTGGCTTACGCTTCTTCACACCAAGTGTTTGGTGTTTAGCTTGTATGATTTGTTCGTCATTATTTCCCCATATGTGACTTGTTTTCTGCTTTTACCTTATGAGTTTAGGTGGTTAAGCATTTAATTTCTAATTCTTGCTTCTGTCATAAGTAGTTAAACATCTTGTTTTAGTTTGTTTCCTTGATGGTTAAGCTTTGACCTTAATTGGCATTAATCATTTGTTTAAGCCTTTTATTGACTATTCTTTTTTTTTGCCTTTAGTGGTTGATTGTTAATGTTTTGAGCTTCTACTTTAGGTGGTTAAGCTTCTCATTTGATAATGATTTTTGCTTTTGCTAAGTGGTTAAACGTTTAGGATTTCTGTTTGTATGGTTAAGCTTTTATTCTTGATTGTTGAAGATGTTATAGTTTCTACCTTTCATGGCGGTTAGACATGCTTTATTGTTTTTGTTAGCCCATGAGTTTTCTTTGTTGTTGGTGTATTTTCAATATTTTTTCTCTTTAATTGTATTACATTGTATTCATTTCAAGCTGAAATTTAGAGCCTAGGGGAGTTGTTAAAAATGTAAATACTAGTTAGAAAATTAGTTAGTTGTGTTAACTATATAAACCACATTACTATTATGTAAACACAATTTTCATTCTTTGGTTAATGCATTTTTAGTTTTTCATAAATTTTCTTAAATAATGATCAAGATTTATAGAGGGGAGGGGGAGGGTTGCTTGGATAAATGGATGAAAATTGCTATTTATAAATATGAATTTATATATCAAGGACAAATATTTTCATTGAGAAACATAGGTAATCCTTAATATTATAGGAGTTTTATGATTATTGTAAAAAATTGCAAGCAATACTCATTAGGCTGAATACCATTTTGATCACACAGTTTTAAATAAGTTTCAATTTGATTTTGTATGTTTTAAAAGTTTAGGTTTATTCCTATAATTTTTAAGTAAATTTTTATTTGGTATGTTTAAAAAGTTTCACTTTTGTGTTATATGTTTGTTAATGATTTCAAATTGGTTTTTTCTAGACAAAATAAATTTTGGTTAACAAAAATTATAAATGTGGCATAAACGGTGTTTAGTTGATGTTGATGGCGTACCATTCATTAGTTAGTGTTATTTTTTTGTTATTTGGAGGGGAAACATAATTTTCATTCTTCTTCCTTAGATCAAAGCCTATTGGGAAGATGAAGAGCTTGTGAGAATTTTGGTGTAAATAAGAAGCTACCTAGATTAGCTTTTGGTATTTTTTAGCAAGTTGAAGTCATGCAAAGGAAGTAATGTTGGAGATGGTGATGGGGACAAGTGATAAGAGATCATCTTTTTTAGGTAGCACTTGTCATTAATGTTGATGCATAAGGGAATAAGTGTATTAGTTTTTAATGGTTGTTACAAATGATTAAACTGAATTTTTTAAATATACAAGATCGAATTGAATCCATTAATAAGAACCTAACTGAAACCATTAATATTTAAAGGATTAAATTAAAAAATTTTAAAGCTTGCTAAAAATGTATAGGATAAAGTGATGATTTAGATTATTTATCATTATTATTATCCTCGATAAGTAGATTTTATGAGAATCTTTGTTGGTAGTGATATTTAATTTAATAATATTAAATAAGGTTAAAGTTGATATGTTATGATTTTTAAATATACCGAGAAAACTAATTAACTTTAACTACTTATTCCCCCATGTCAGGAAGAGGTCACACGGGTTATCCTCCCTTCCACTATTTTAGAAAAACATCTTAAATATTATTCTATTTTATTTTAACATATAATAGTTGTTATCTCTCCATAGATGATCATAGGTCAAGACCTTTTTTTTATTTTATCATTGTATAAATATAGTCTTAGGACCCTATGTGATTCAAGTGACATTTTGTAATAAACTTTAATTCTCCTAAAGTAATTTTCTAAGATTTCATGTTTTGCATACTCAAAATAAAGATTAGTTTCATTTGTTTTAGATAAGGGAACATATAAAAAAGGATTTGAAAAAAGTAATTATTATAATGATGAAGTTATTGAAATCTTACATAGCTTTGACAACAAAATCATCTGCATATATGAAGTCTTTGTCAATGATTTTTAAGATCTTGTACAGAGCTGGCCCGAACCCGCTTGAAAAATGTAGTGTGGGGGCCTAAAAATAAAATTTAAAATTAATAAGCAAAAAAAAAGCCCGACCCTAGAAAAGCCTAAAAAAATAGGCCGAGTGCGGGTCGGCCCGTGAGGGCCACGGGCGGCCCAAGTATTTTAAAAAAATAAAAATTATAGGGAGTTTCCCTTTTTGTTAAGATTTTTCTTTCTTTTTTTCTACTTCTCATCTCACCGTATATGTGGAATATGGACTTTTGTAGGCTTTTGTTATGAACTTTAATGATAAATATTTATGAAACGTTTTTAAAAATATTACAAATGTTTGTAGTTGTTCTGTAAAAAAAAATGTTCGTAGTTTTAATTTTTTGATAGAATTTTAATTTTTTATAAATTTATTTTTTAACGTTTTTTAAAACAGGCCGCCCGAAGTGGCCCGCGGCCCGTTGAGGGCCGGGCTAGGGCCTTTAATTTTAAGGCTTGAATTTTTGTGGGCCTTTTTTGACCCGGCTCTAAGTGGTTTGCAGTCCGATAAAGCCCTACCCGTTTAGGGCCGCCCGCCTGAATTGCCAGCTATAATCTTGTATTGGTCAGTTGGCGCAGGGTATTTGAGTCTTTAAGGTCCTATTTAAATAACAATAAGAATTTCAAGAGTACTATCCAGATTTTATAAAATATAAATGAGAGAAATTTTAAATAATTATAGTTAAAAGATACTTTTAAAATTCATCTCTTTTATTTAACTTATTTTATATTATTATTTTCATACTTAATTCTTTTTATTTTTTATAATCACCGTTCAGTGTTAGTTAATAATTATAAAACTATAAAATTTTCCATCTAAACTCCATTAATTTAAAAGCAATAACACAAGAAAAGTCATTTTTCTTGCGAGTGTACATGATTAGATTTAAACAATAACATATTAGTAATAGTCCAGTAAGAATACCTATTTAGGAACTAATTATAAAAAATAAAGTCATAAAATCAAATCATCAAATAGTTATATTGATTTATGCATCATTTAAAGTTGGTGAAATAATTCAAAATTATTTTTTAATTAAAAAATTTCAACTAAATTTAAATAGAACCTAATAATATGTGTGAAGCAAACATTATTATGCTATCCATAGTGATTCTTGTCCAAATATCATATTTTAGAAGGGACTTTCTCTGAACTGGTCTAGTTCGGGGTCAAGGATTCGGACTGAGAACCAGCCACAAAAGTTGGTGATTTAAGTGTTTGTACACCGGTACAGTGGGTATCCAGTATTATAATCCGACCTCTCAGTGGGAGAGTCCGGTCTTGTTGTCCTGGAGATCCTTCACACCAAGCTTTCACGTTGATAGGGGCGAAAGGTGGTGTCACCTGCGAAGATTATTCGACGCTCAAGTTAGTGAAGAGAATAAAAACTCAAAGAATACTTGAGCAATGCAATAGTGTGATAAGGGTAAGAACAACGTAACCTTGCATGTGTATAAAAATATGCTATTTATAGTTAAACGTGGAAAATGAATCGTTGGGTGTAAGTGGGCCAGGAGGCTCTGATGCCGTGTTCAGCGTATCATTCAGAGTAGTTCAATACTCAGTGTACGATCAGGAGTAGTTCAATGATAAGTGTACGATTCTGACACAGGAATGAGGAAGATCCACCTTTTCTGTATATCTCTCCTGTAGCTGTACTTTACACCTTTTGACAGGTGACATAGACACTTTCCGCTGTGCAGGGTATCAGTCGTGATAAGCAGTAAAGCCACTTATCCTATCATAGTATCGGTAGACGGTTGTGTATAATAGAATAATGAAACTGGATCAGGTTGCCCGATGTCCTAGGAGTCGTCGCGGATAAATCGGTGGAGGGAGAACGCCTAGCATGGTATTTTTATAGTTCGGATGTTGACCTTTGATACCAGTTCACCTTCCTAATTGGAGAATACGACGTCTAAGTCTAGAGACCGGTATCTAGACCGGATCATTCTCAATCAGAGTTAAAGAGATACAACTACCATTACCATAAAATGCTTAGACTTAAATTAGTTATTTATAATATCTATTATGATAGGTGAAAGCTAAGGTGGAATTTGGTTTTTTAGGTTTACGGTAGACCAAAGAATATCAACCGTTGGATGTTAATCAATGGTCTATATTAATTGATGGCAACCTGTTTAATAGGTTACCATTTGAAACTTCTGATAATTTTATTTTCTACCTCTCAATCATTTAAAAATTTAATATATACCATATCAGAACATCTTAATTATATTAAGTATCCATTCACCATCTGATCCATTCCCCTTTCATTTTCATCATCTTCTTTCCCTACCAAATTTCTAAAAAAATCAAAATCAAAATTACATTCTCTTTAAGATCATCTTCTTTCCCTACTAAATTTCTGAAAAAATCAAAATCATTTTCAAGATCATCTTCTCTCCCTCCTTGCAATTGTCCTCAATCTCAGATTCTTGCTTAAGACTCTCACTATCAAGAGCCCTTTTCTCTTGCTCTTCCTCCTCTTCAACAACCCCATTATTATTCTTCCCTCTCAAGACTCTATTTTTTCATTCATCTCTGCTTTGAGCTTCAATGTTTCCAGCAGTTCACACACGGTCTTCTCCTTCTTATGCCGGTTCTTGTTCAAAACCTCGCTTATATCAGCAGGAGTCATCCTTGCCAACTCAACAACCTCCTCTAACTCTTTCAAAACCGACTCGTCCAAGTCACCATCTTCACACCCCAAGTAGTTTTTTAGCAGAATCTTCAAAGCAGGGAAGGAACAGTAAATCATGAAAATGCGAAACTCCTCGACTTCTCTGTCTTCGTTGTCGGACTCAACCTCCGGGCTTCCATTCTCAGCTTGCGGTTCCAGAAGCTGCAACGCCACCGGAGGAGGAGGAGGACTCGTCGTCCACGTCGCCGTACTTCTTCGCACGGTGGCGAGGTCTCCGCCGACAGGCCTGCCTCTTCACGGCGTAGTGGAAGGCCATGGGCGGCGAGGACGTGGGCGCGAGTTGAGGCGGAGGACTGTGGCGAGGTTCTTGGAGGATTTTGGATCTGCGAGTTTCGAGGAGAGAGAAGCAATCGACGACGTGATTCGCCACATGTACTCGCTGGATCTGATGCATTTTGAAGTTTTAGAATATCTTGTTTTTTGTTGAATTGTTATATTTCAATGATACTCTGCATTCTTGAAGATTTTCTTCTCAAAGATAAAGAAAATCAAAGAAAAGAAGTATACTGTGTTTGTTGCATTAGAAGATTCACAAGTGTTGTTATAAAGAAGAAAGAGATTAAAGAATAGAAGTAATTATTGTTTGTGATTTGTAAGAGATAAAGCATGATTTAACATATTTTGGCTTTAGAAGTGGTGAGACGGGGCATGGAAGTTCCATCACGATGATGTTTGCTTTGTTGGTTTTGGTTGTTTTCTTTACTATCTGGGGAGGGTTTATTATCTGTAGATGAGAATATAGAGGGTCATGCTGCGACCAAATTTATTACATGCTTTCCTGTTATGCTTTCCTAGAAACTACAGTTGTTATAAGATTTTTAGTTGGAGAAGAAGCAGTACCAACAATAGAGGAAGCTGCAGAAGCTCTTTTGCCATTATGGTTTAAAGAATCAAAATGACAAATTACATTGCAATTTATTAGAGCAACCGGGATCAGTAATTGGTTTGCAAGAGTTATAACAACTAGTTATAGCAACCGGATCAATAATTCGTTTTAATTTTTATATTAATACCCTTTGCGTGGGTTTTTTGATATTAAGGTCATTTTTTTTATTTACGAAAATAATGATAATTTTAATTTATTATTTAATAATATAAAAATTATAAAGTTTTACTTATTTTGAGATATAATCTCATAATTAGTAATATTAAAAGTTATTTTATTATATCAGATTAATAATATTCTTAATTTAAATAATAATTATTTTTCTTAATTATTAAAAAATAATCTATGATATATTTGGGATTAATTATTATTTGAGATTAGTTAATTAAGGTTTTATTTGATTTTTTAATTTAATTTTTAATATTATAAATCTGACCATAAAATGTGCTTAATTCTAATTCAAATAATACATAGGTTAAATTTGTAATTTCTAAAAGATGGAAGAAACCTGTTATAATAAGTCATCTTGGTTGGGTTTACCGTAAACCCCAAAAAACCAAGTTCCACCTTAACCTTCACCATTATGATATATTATTTCTTCAACCATTCTCTCTTTTGGTGTACACTGTTACTGTTGGCTCCATTTTTCTGATTGTACGTAGCTTATAAAATAACCGTAATTTCTTTTTTTTTTCCTGTAACATCATTTGCTCTATTAGTATATCAGGATTATGAGTTCGTTGGTTTTAGTTTATTTTTAGAGATAAATATTTTTTAATTAAAAAATATTTATTTTAAATTTTTATATATTTATTTAAAGTTTTAAAAATAAACTAAAATTAAAATAAATATATTTCTGTTTATTTTAAAAAACAATTCTGAATTACTTATTAAAAAAATATTTATAATTTTTTAAAAAAAAACACACTTAAAAATAAAGTTAATCAAGTGAATCCTTAGAACCCAACAGTAGCTCTTACTTCACTAATTATGCCTCATGCGCATTATTCAAACGCAGATGAATTTCGCACATCAAATTCGCATACCATAATGTTCACACTTGCATATTCTTTTAGTTTTATTATCTAAAAAGAAGTGTGAACACCCTTTCCTTTTATTTTCTGGTTTCTAATTGGTATCCCCTGTCACATTTCTCCATTTTTAGCAATTGAGAAGACAACTCCTGTGGCTAATGAAGGGCTCAAGCAAACTCAAAAATGGCAAAATGGAAACAAGAGATTTAGTTGTATTCACAAGCAATGCACAGAAGTGGTAATGAAAACTTAATAAAATCAACTGAACAAGCACAATCCAAGGGCACCAAGAAGACTCATCCATCTCTGAAAAAATCAAAGCTTTTTTTTTTCCTCTACTCACAGTAACATACAACAAACCAGAGACCAACAACATATCCTCCTCTGAAAAAATTCAAAACCTCTCCCTCTCACCTTCTCTACACAGTAATACACACACCCACAACTCAAACCATCAAAAAACAGAATCAATAATAGCAAAATCAACACCCAAAACAGTGAAAAGAAACAGCAAATACATTATCAAAAATAGAAAACAACAGCGTAAGAAAAGAGGAGGAAGAAGTTCCTGCAGCCTCCCGCCGTCGGAAACCGCCACTGTCGCCGGCCTCCGACCCACGAGCCCGAACCGGACCGGCCCCTCCCGAGCAGATCCCGGCGACCGCACCACTGGACTGCACCGCACCGATCCCCGCACGACCGACCGGTCTCCTTCCTCCGCGACTGACACCCCCTCCGGCGCCCACCAGACCCACGACCGCCGCTCTCTCCCTCCGCCGGTCTCTTCTTTCTCTCTCCTCCGTTCCCTTTCTCTTCCGCCCCCTCTCTGTTTGCACTCTCCTCTCTTTTCTAACCCTATTCTTTTCAAAATAACCCTAATAATGGGTTTCTTTTATTTTTTTGCCCCTTGCATTTTTTTGGTTCCAAATGTGCCAAAAGTCCTTTCTTTATCCAAACACAAAAAACAAAATTGTCATATTTAATGTTATTATTATTAAAAATACTATGCGACTTTATGTTTCCAAAATACCTAAATAAGAAAATAAACATTTCTTTGTTGTTGTTGTTGTTTGCACTCTCCTCTCTTTTCTAACCCTATTCTTTTCAAAAGAACCCTAATAATGGGTTTCTTTTATTTTTTTGCCCCTTGCATTTTTTTGGTTCCAAATGTGCCAAAAGTCCTTTCTTTATCCAAACACAAAAAAAAAAATTGTCATATTTAATGTTATTATTATTAAAAATACTATGGGACTTTATGTTTCCAAAATACCTAAATAAGAAAATAAACATTTCTTTTTTGTTGTTGTTGTTGTTGTTGTGAATTATGATTATTTGTGTCAAATTTAAAAATATAAAAAGTCAAAATATCCTCTTTTAGAATAATAATAAATAGTTTTTTTATTAGAAATGAAAAATATTAAAAATAAATACCCCTTTTTTTAGAACTAAAAATAAATAATTTTTGTTTTATAAAAAGATTCAAATCAAAATATCTTTTTAGAATAAAAATAAATACTTTTTTATTTATGCTAATTTAAAAAATAAAAATTTTAAAATCTAAATATAGCTTTTTAAGGATAAAAATAAGTAGTTTTTTATTTATGTTAAAAATGAAAAATACAAAAAATATAAGTATCTTTTTTTAGTGAAAATGTCTCAAAATCTTATAAGTAATGTCGTGCAAAATACTTTGCCTACATATGCGTTATAAGATTTTGAAAGGTTTATGCATGTGCGAATCTAATCGCCTTGTATTTTTCATTCCTCACGAATTTTCTTTCATTATTAAAAATCAAATCATCAAATAATTCAAATATTTTTGAAAGTTATTTTTACGTAAGAATTACGTAACCCTGATTTCTCAATACGCTTGAGAATATGTAGGAGTGAGAACAATTCTTGTCAGGCCCACTTTCCTGTTATTAATTTTTTTGTGTCTTTGTTTTTATCTCGATTAATTCTATATCGTTAATATCTAATTTTAAAATACTATTTTATCACAAGAAGATTAATTTAGACGAGACAACTTGTTTATCTCTTTTAATTTTTGATATGTTCTTTATTCGCTTAAATAATAATATTTCTTATGAAAGGAGATTAATTTAGCCGAGACGTCTTGTTAATCTTCTCATATTTTCAATATCTTTTATTTAAATAATGTTTCTTATAAAAATGGGTTAATTTGGGCGAGACGTGTTGTTAATCTTTTGTTCGGTATTAATTCACTTCATGTTATCTCATCTTATTTTATCTCGTCTCGTTCCATTTTATTTAATCTAATCCTATCTAACTTTATTTTATTTTAATCTCTAAATCTATATTACAAATTAAGATTAATTTGGATGGGACGTCTTGTTGATCTTTACTCTATTTTATTATTGTTATTATTTGATTGAGTTGTTTGATTTAAGTTTAATTTGGACAAGATTTCCCATTGATCTTATTACGAAAATGTCTTTGTCCGTGTTGTTTGTTCCTTTTCTTGAGAAGTTAAATTAATTTCTAGGCTATTTAAAATATGCATAATCAATTTGAGGTAACCGTTTTATAACAGACAATGTGAGGTGCTAATACCTTCCTCGCCTGTAATTCGACTCCCGAATTTGAAATTTCATTTTTTACGACCAGTGTTTTAAAGAAAGTTTTCCCAATGTTTTACCTTTAAAAAATATTGGTGGCGACTCCCTATTTTTTGAAAGGATTTTGAAACGATTATCTTTTTTGGTCGGCCTCCCACCGTGATCCTGGTCGTGACAAGAAGGTTTGTCTAAGTAACATGATTTCCTCACATAAACAACTCATAATTTAAAACAAAAAAATAAGAGGTATAGTGTTTAATTAACCCTTAATAAGGGTCCATGTCACCTATAAATAGAGGAGAAAAGACACAAACACAAATGAACATTAATGTTTGAAATTTTGAATTTCATTTTTTACGACCAGTGTTTTAAGGAAGGTTTTCCCAATGTTTTACCTTTAAAAAATATTGGTGGCGATTCCCTATTTTTTGAAAGGATTTTGAAACGATTATCTTTTTTAGTCAGCCTCTCACCGCGATTCTGGTCGCGACAAGAAGGTTTGTCTAAGTAACATGATTTCCTCACATATAATTTAAAACAAAAAAAATAAGAGGTATAGTGTTTACTTAACCCTTAATAAGGGTCCATGCCACCTATAAATAGAGGAGAAAAGACACAAACACAAATGAACATTAATGTTTGAAATTTTGAGGTACAAATTAGGAGAAAAATTAAATATACTAATACAATATCTGGACTGATCATTCGAATTTTGAAATAAATTAAAGAAGAAGAACAAGGAAATAATTAAATAAAAGAAATGATTGCATCACATTTGGTTTGGTTAAAGGATTGAAGAAAAAGAAAAGAAGATGGGGCTATTAATATATACCAAAATTATCAGTGTCATCAAACTCCTTTGCCTTTACAAACTGTACTTCCATGAACCCAATTTCCATCTCTCAAGATTTTAAGTCAGCAAATTGTCAATGTCTAACAAATTTCTTCCTTCGACGTTGGAGGGAGTTGTGTGCTACCTATACTCATTCACCATTAGTATTTTTAAAGTATAACTTACATAAGTGAGACTTTGACATTAACTAAAAAGAAAATGAAATTAGGTACCTTAACATTATTGGTTAAGGAAATAAACGTGGAAATGGTTTATTTAAAAACATTATTAAAACTTACTCTAATTTTTACATAATTTTTAATATTAAAATTTTATTTTTATTTTTTAAATAGTATTCTTACAAGATTAGTTAACTTAAAATCTAAAAGAGTTACGGGTTTTAGACGAGGTTAATTAACAAGGCAACCACCAACCTTAGGAATCTTTCTAGTTCCAAAACCAAAATAAACAATTTTAATTGGCACTATGATTGACTCTAAGTATGTTTGGTTGGTCATAGAAAGCAATATAATAGTGTTTTCTAAAAAGAAAGAATAATTTTATAGTTAAACAGAGTTTTGATTGTTTGAAACGACGTGAATGATCAATATTGGCCATGTTTAGTTCGTAAGTTTTCTAAGAAAAATGGAAAATTATTCTTGAAAAAGTTAGAAAAATAGAAAAGGTGTTTGTTTACAAAATATTCAAAGAAACTTATAAAAAACTGAAAACTAGGTTTTCTATTTTTTTAAGAAAAACAGAGAAGTCTTTAAAGAAGCTTTCCAAGAAAACTGAAAAGTGGAAGAGCTTTTTTAAAAACTTTCTATCTATTCCAGAAAATAAAAATTTTAGAAAACAAGCAGAAAACTTTTCCCTGAAAACTATAACTTTCTGTAACTAAATACAACCTAAAATTTTCATTTTTATAACTTCGTTTTTGAACTGGTCCAAACCGGGGTTAGTGATCCGACCACAAATGTTATTCTCTGTGAGATTTGTACATCAGTCTAGTGGGGATCCGATATTATAGCCTCTATTCCAGTGGGGAACTAGGGGACTTGGAGTCCTAAAGAACCAACACACCAAGCTCTCACGTTGTGGGGTGAAAGGTGGTGCCACCTGCAAAGGTACTCCGACGCTCAACTCAGCAAAGAGATTGAGAATGCAGTAAACTCAAGCGTAAGTTAGAGAATGAGAAATACGTACCATTGTTGCGGATTCTTTGGTATTTATATGCATGCGAAGGACGTAAGAGTCCCTTAGGGTTATATGTGTCAGTACGACTCTACAAAAAGCTGACATACGACACGGGTGCCTTCGTGTCTCCAGCAAACGTCTTTCCCAACGGCTGTACCTTATACTATTTATCAATTTGGCAGGTTACTTTTTAGTGAGTAATGGTGATGACCTGGACTTTCCGGTATAGAGAGAATAACTTATATCGGTATACAAACATGAGGTTTAACCTACGACACCAGTACATTACTGAAGGCGGGTGAAATTACACCCTTACCCTTGGACTGGTATCTAGACCGGATCATATGCCCCCTAGCTTGTTTGAGGGACTAGGCTGGTTGCTTAAATTAGCTACAACTTTCTACCAGGGTCCCTGTTTATAGGTGTGGATACCGACTTCAAACATTGCTTGCTTTTGCGTGGAAAATTTCTAAGTCCTTAAATGCTTGTAACTATAACCTTGTGGTGCTACCAATGATGAGCATTTATTGCTAATAATGCGTAAAGAATTAATGGTTGCTTGTAATAGAGATTAACCAATTGTCGTGTGTAGCAATTATGGCTCTTTCTTCATATTTGGCCTTAAAACTCAACCGTTGCGACCCATTTAATTTCAAAGTGAAGCAAAATGATGCGATTTTCACGCGCTTTAGACTGAAATGACGACTTTGCTACTTTATGGCCATAAGATGCATGCATTTTGCTCCCCAAAATGACACGTTTTATCCTTGAACCGACATTCACCTTGCCCCTACCACAACTATAAAAGGGAGACTTAGGAAATTGAGAAGGTACTTGCCTTCTTCCACCCTAAGAAACCTCTGCTCGATAGTGAATAAACTGCTAAATCTTCGTTCGTGTGACGTTCAACTAGTTTTATTCTCCCTTTCAACCTTTCCTACGTAACCTCCCTCTACCTTTCTTTTTAGTATATTTCTTTCGATAGTGCCATAACTATGCGTCCTAGGAGAAATCAAGCTGGTTCTAGCTACCGAGGGGAGGATCCCTGTAAATCCTTTTAGGGCCGAGCCATATCGTTCAGAAAGGGGTATGGCTCATCAGACAAGGCGGCAGGTATGTGCTACCCTCCTCTAAATCCTCCTTCAGCTCGAGGGCCAGCAACGCGCCTGAGAGCGAGGTAAGTGATGAAAAATACCTTTATGACAATGTGGCTTTTGTAACATCTTGAATTTTATAAAAATAATTAAATAGAAGGAGTAAATATTAAATAATTATAAATGGGTTAATGAGTGTCTCAAAAATATTAGAATAATTAAATTGGGATTTATTATGGATATTTATGATTTATCGAGGCTTTAAGAGTTAAAATTTATACCCGGTTAAAATATAGGTATCAGACCAAGTATCTCTGATTGAGATGCTGTTAGTCAGGGCTGTTAAGAATATTATTGGGAGTTCGAATATATAATCGGAATAATTTTTGGATTTAGTATTAAGCCTGAACGGAGACCCTGTTTATTATAAAACAGAGAAGTTTACACTTTGCTCTTCTCTCATTACTCACTCTTTTCTTCTTCTTCTTCTTCTTCTTCTTCTTCTTCTTCTTCTTCTTCTTCTTCTTCTTCTTCTTCTTCTTCTTCTTCTTCTTCTTCTTCTTCTTCTTCTTCTTCTTCTTCTTCCCCTAGTGTGGTGTGCCCTCCTCCTTCTTCCATTTTTGTTTGCTTCAAGCTTGGAGGAGAAAACAATCGTGATTTGAAGCTCTCTTCTCTCTCTTTAGAATTTCACACTCCCTCTCCCTCTCTTGGCTCCCACTTTCTTTTCTTGGTTTGAGGTAAGGTTCTCACCATTTCTAATGAGTTTATGCCCTAGGTTATGGGTCAATATGATTTTTGAGAAGGCTATGTGTATGGGTTATGGATTAGGAACCATTTTTAGGAAAAAACCAAAGATGGGGTGTGATAAATATGTGTTTTTGTGTTAATGTAGAGGGGTACACGAAAATGTGGTGCTTGGTGGTGGAAGATGATGATTGTTTATGATGGTTGTTGGATTTTTAAGAAACTATAACCCTAGGAATTGGGGAAATGTAAAATGTAAGTAGAATGTGTGTTTAAGGATGTTAGAGAGTGATATTGATGAGGAAAAGTAGCCATTGATGATGGTTGATGAATATTAATAATGGTGGTTGGGTTTTGATGAAACCCTAGCCTTAAGAATTTGGGAATAACATGTAATGTTGGTTTGAGGATTGATTTTAGGTGGAAATATATGATATTTAAAGTATGGGTATTATTGATGATGTTGAGAGGATACTTATTGATGATGAGGGATGACATTAATGGAGGTAAGTGGTTAATGGTGATGGTTGAAAGTCACTAGTATAGGAACCTATAGATGGGTATGGCCTTTAAATGAATAATGATGAGTTGAACACCAAAACTATGATGGTTGTGATGGGGTAAACAAATGAAATAAGATTGTGATTTGATAAGGCCTTAGGCCATAATATGTGGTTGATTGATGAGGGTCTTCAAAGAAGCTAAAAGGGTTTATGATGACTTATATGTGATTGGGAGTGATATTGGTGAAGGATGTGACATTGTTGTTGTTGGGTTGGTTAGCCCTTTTGAGATTTAAAAAATCTTAGTTTTGGGAAAGGAATTCCCGAAGCCTAACACATGTGTATGGATTAGTGTGTTGGCAAGTCTAGAACTTATTACCAAGCCTTAAGGGATGTTTGTGATTATTTAAGAATTATGATGAAAGCCATGTGATGGCTTATGATTGAATGAATACATATATGTATGTTGTGTAGATTGTGTTCCGGATGATGGTGTGGAATGATCAGAGCATTCAGATTGCGGTTCTTCCCTCGAGGTAGGACAAGAGTTTTACATTCTAAATGCATGAGTAGAATAATTAGTGATTTATGTATATCATGATACTCATGCTTGCCTTGCCATATGTATATTAAAATGATGAGATGAATGGAATTTGATGAATGAAATGAATGGTAAATTAATGGTTATTGAGAATGATACATTTTGATGATGATGATGAATGTTTAATGGTCCCTTGTGATGGACCTGATTTAATTATTGATGGAAATCCATGGATAGATGGATTGTCAAAAAATTGTAATGTTGAGTTAATGATACCATGCATAATTGAGGGACTTATAGATCCAAATAGAGTTTTATGTGATTTTGATGACGTGTGATAGTTCCAATAGCCCATATAGGTAGTTTATGACTTGTAGGAATTGGAACGGGCCAATTCCATTGAGAATAGGCCCTTGAGTTGCACAAAAGTGCCTCGAAATAGGTAAAACACATTTATGCACATGAGTTACTCATCTTAAGGAATTTTTGAGTGAGACAGGTGGCCATGCATCACAAATGATGTATTATAACTTGTGTCAAAATTTGGTAGCATTCCGATATCGTTTGCATAGATTTAGGTGAGTGAGAAGTTCATTTCCTTAAGAAAATCTGCATAATTTTTGTAATCTGATAGGGTGTAATCGATTACCCCCTGACCTAATCGATTACAAGGCTTTTGCCTTTAAGGAAATCGATCAGCTTAATCGATTACAGTCCCATAATCAATTAGACTCAAAGTTGTAATCGATTATGAGCTAAACAAAACCAAGGTAATCAATTACATTCAGTGTTGTAATCGATTATGAACCAAACAAAATCCTTATAGTTGATTAGATTGGTTCTTGTAATCGACTAGGTGAAACATCTGATGCATTACATAAATTCCAGGAGCTCTGTAATCGATTATCCCCAATTCTGTAATCAGTTAGGGCAATCGATTAGCACTTGGCCTAATCGATTATATCAGTGTGAAATTGAAATTTTCACACCTTGAGTATTATCTTGCATCTTTTAGCTCCTCAAGCCTACTTTACAATTATTGGATCTTCTTAGACTCTCTTCAAAACCATTGTGACTAATAGGTGACACTTATGATATGTCCCACTACTTCTAAGACTAAAAATGAGTCTTTCTTATATCTTGAAGTTGAAATTTGTCATGAGCTCATTAGTATCCAAAACCCCTTACATTATGTAATAACGAGAGAATTCATTAAGGGTATATGTGTGATGTGCCTTAGTGGTGATTGGGGAATGGCTTAAGGCGTTGGTAAGTTATGTGTATGCCTAAATCACGTTATGAAAACATGATGTACACCACCATTGAGGTGATACATAATTGATAATAAAAATTAAAGGTTGTGGTTATATGACACACCTTGTATGATAATGAAATTAATGAGGGGACAATTGAGTGGCAATGAGTTATGATAACTCAATGAAATTGAAATAGTATCAGTAATGATCAAAAAATGGATAAGGCCACACAAATTGAATGATGATTAATGATGTTGGATGAAAAGGATATTGTTGTTGAACATACCCTTGGTTTAATGGTGATTTATATTATTAATGATAGCAATGCCATTGTGTTTGATACAAGTGTAATCTTATACATATAGATTTAATTGTATTGGCTAGCATGTGATGCTATGTATTTGAAATGTATTTATCAGAATGCCTTGATTGATTCCCATGTGTGGACTCATACTAAGATGCTTGATATGCTTCTTGAATTCCATGCGTGGATTAATGTGAGAATGATATTGTGGCTATTGAGATGTCAAGTATATGAATGATATGCCTCAAGGGGCTTTGTGATTGTATGTTATTGATTAAAAATGTCAAATTAAAATATATCCCTATGTGAGAGAGTGAGATATCCTTACGAGGTTGATTGGCATATGCATTATTGCATTTTGCATTCATGGCATGACATAACATTGAATATGTGGTTGTGATCACAATGATGAAAGATCCTGCGGGATTCTATGAATGGAGTACCCTTGCGAGGCAGGAAACCAACTTGATGATGATATGATATTGAACTGGTGGTTGCGATCACCTGGTTGTTGAAATGAAAAATAGCTTGTGAGTTTCTATGATGCCCGTGGTTGCGATCACGAGGCGGGAGTACCCCTTGCGAGGCGGGAAACCAATATGAATTATTGAACATGGTTGCGATCACGAGAAAGCACCTTGCGAGGCTGCTAGAGGGAGTACCCCTTGTGAGGCTGGAAACCCATATGAATGAATGATGTGGTGGTTGCGATCACCTGATGAAATGAAATCAGATCTGTGCATGTGAATTATCAAACAGCCGATATATGCATTTGAGATGGGATGACCATGAGATGAGAAACCCCTTGCGAGGAGGAATTGAGTAAAGATTTAATGAATTGATGATGATAACTTATGAATGCCCTTGTTGATAAGTGGCAATGTGATTGTGTATGTGCTTGTATGCCTATCATACTAATGTGATGATGATTGAATGATGAATTGATGATTTTATAGCAAAGTACACATGATGATGAATGCATGTACACTTAATCATAATATATGTATATTCATCATTTTGAATATATAACTCACTCTCCCATGTGGTCTCCTTTTTAGCATTGTGATATAGGTTGCCATGGGATAAGTTCAGATTTTAAATTGAAGTTTCGGGAAGGTAAATAGTGATAGTGGAAGTGACTTGGCCGGCATCATTTGTGAATTTTAATGTAAAGAATAAATTGTATATGATGATATTGATGATTTAGTGATTTTGGTTATGTATAAGATAATCGTGCATGCATGAATGGTGATCATATGTATTAGTACATAAGTGATGATTTGATGAGTACTTGAGGAATTAAACTTGAACAATATATACATTGATGATGGTGGTGTTTGGATTAATGCCAATAGGTGAATAGGTAGGCCAATTATGAGATATAGGTAGTGGTGATAGTTGGGGCATGACCCCGGACGTATATGCATATTTATATTATATCTTAGGCAATGCATGTGTCTATTGTGAGTGCATGAATGGGTTATGATCTAATAGGTTTACGCTAGGCGTTTGCATGCTTTGCCGAGCCTTTTCTCATATCGTCATATATGGGACTAGGCGTATATCCGGTATACACATTCTTCTTCTGTTGTAAACTCTACTATTTTTGTATACCGTTATGGGCGAATTAGTTATCGATCCAGTTATATGTTGATAAATCTCACTCTTCAATTCTCTATGGTTTGAGTCTCGAGGTAATCGTGGGAGTGTTTTTGAAACTATTTCAAATACAAAAAATTTATTCGCATTTTTATTAATTATTATCTTGATTACATCGAGATTCGGGTCCGAAAAACCTGGGTGTTACACCTTTTTATAGCAGCATTCGTGCCTTCTAGAATCTCGCCCGTACAATGACTACTGGAGATGGTCCTAAGCCAAATTTTTGTCACTCTCTGATGTGTCACCAAAGACTTTGAAGCCTTCATAGAGTCTGCTAAGATAAAAGCGAAGAGCTTTAAGAAGTTTTTTATGAGAATTTACGTTTAGCCGAACAAACAAGTCTTCTGGAGGAATAAGGATGGTATGAACAAGTTTCCTCCAGCGTGGACCTAAGAACACTTCCTCCTCACTGAGAAGGCGTACTTTATTGATGAGAACGAGCTATCTCCTAAGTTAGTAGAAGTCTTAAGCGCTATACGCGAATATCCTACTCGCTATAGGAAGTTCTCTTGTAAATGCTTGTTGGGGACGGTGGACTAGTGCGTCTCGTATTTAAGTAATTCCCTTGTGTGTTCCTTATAGTCATGTAATCTGCTATAAACTATATACCGTACTGACATATTGATTTCCTTTAATGTAGAGCAAATCAAAGAACGTGAAGCCATGAACGCTCAGAAGACCATGCCGGTAGAGGCCCAATTGACCACTGCTGAGAACAACATCTAGGCAAAGAGGAACACCATTAAAGCCCAGACAGATACTATCCTGCTTGCCTCTAGGGTCGCTGGGGAGGTACCTCTAGTCGAAGGGGCTGAGTAGCCCAGTCCTGGACAGTAGAAGAAGAAGAAAAGAAAGGGCAACAAAGAGGTTGAAGGCAAAAAGGCACTCCCTACTAAACCTTCAAAGAAGCAGAAGACTTTGGAGGAAACTGGGCTAGCCAGCATTAAAGCGTGGAAGAAGGTGGACCCCGTCATTGAAGAAATTTCTAATTTTGAACCAATCATTGAGCCAACAAGGATGGTTGAAGATTCTCAAAGGAATGAAGTTTGCACTCCTCCCTCATCCTCATACCTCGCCCCGTATATGCTTTACGAGGGCCCCGTTCCTTTGACACTCGCTAATCTGTCCTACAAGCTCAATCCGGGACTTGAAGTCCCAAACATCAAGAAAGCTTATGAGGCCGCGAGGTGGCAGTTGGTAAAGGTTAGCAATGTCATTCATTCTCTTGCTGTCGCTACCGACAATATAGAGGAAGCCGCCGGCCTATTCAATGAATCTAGAGGTTGAATGTTGTTGCCAACCGTGACAAAGCTGAGATCAAACGCTTAGAGCAAAGCCTCAAGGACGACCAAGCATGCATGGACCAGCGCACCCTGGAGGTATCCGGCCTAAAGGAAAACTGAGGAAGATAAAGTAGGAAAATTCTAAGTTAAGGGAAGAGGTGAAGCTGGAAAAAGATAAGGCTATGGAACTAGTTGAGGATCTAAAGCTATATAAAGCCAACCATGCTCAGCAGGTTGAAGAATGGGCTGCTCAAAAAAGGAGTTAAACAAACTTATGGCCAAGCTAGAGAAAGAAAACACTAAGGCCTATCCTCTCATGAAGAAGAACTAGCAGCTGATGGGGGATCTTGTCAGCATGAAGGCCAAATACAACCAGGCTCTGGAAATCTACACATCTCTGGTGCATGAATCCTTCAATGGAGCAATCTGGCAAGTAAAATATCGTAACTCTGACATGGAGCTCAATTTAAGGGGGATTTATCCCTTTTATGAGTTCCACGGTGGTAGACTATTATCTGTGGTTGATGGCAGGTATAAGGAGTTGGTAGATACTTCTTATGAGCTAGCTCCTCTTCCTGATGGGCAAAGCCTTACACCTAGATTGGTTTCCCCTGAGGATGAAGAGCCAAAAAAGGAAGGTGCAGAGGGCGGCAAAACCTAAGAACCTGTAAAGGTTAATGCTGCAGCATAATTAGAGGGCCAAGAGGAGAAGAGCCAAGAAGAAAATGAAAAAGTTATTCCTCCTCCTTAGCATTTTTATCTTTTTCTTAGTTGTTATGTTCTGGGATCAGCTCCGGTATTGAATTAATGAAGCCTTATGCTGGGATAAACTCTGGCATTGATTTCTTTTCAATTAACTTACACTTTTTTTGCTAAAATGTATTTTCATGTGTTTATGCACTCTATCGTTATGCACATCTTCGTACTTCATGTTTTGAACTGTTGAAGTCTCAAGCCCTTTAAGCCGGTCTTGACTATGCTTCGATCAACTTTATAACTTTTTTCAATGTATAAGTCTTTTCCATTTTGTATGATGTATGCTTTCAAGCTTTTCTTTAACTTAGGCTTAGCTGTTGTTTGCGCCGTTTACTAGATCCGGTGTGGTCTTGAGAAAGATCCACCCTTATCGCTCATTCAAGCCCAATCACAGAATAGGTGATTTGGGTGCCACTTGTTGGGGCTATGTTGTCAATTACAGAATAGGTAATTGAGACTATGTTCCTACTTGTACCGCTCGTCGGGGTCCGGTGTGGTCTTAAAAAAGATCTAACCTCACCACTCGTTGGGGCCAAGTAGCTAATTACAGAATAGGTAATTGGGGTGCCACTTGTTAGGGCTATGTCGTCAATTACACAATAGGTAATTGAGACTATGTTCCTACTTACACCGCTCATCGGGGTCTGATGTAGTCTTAAAAAAGATCCAACCTCACCACTCGTTGGGGCCAAGTAGCCAATTATAGAATAGGTAATTAGGGTGCCACTCGTTGGGGTCTGGTATGGCCTTTAAAAGGACCAATCCTCGCAACTCGTCGGGGCTATTTCTACACCGTTCGTAAGGTCAAGTAATATGCACAAGTGAGAGTAAAAAAGACATAGTATTTAATAAGTGAACTTTATTAATTGTATTTGTACATAGGGAGCTAAGTTAGGACATGTCTCGTTAAAACCTTTTTGAGGAAAACCCAATGAGAAAAAACCTCAAGTTAGGAAAAAGAGTACATGCCTGTTTACCAACTAGCTGTAATACACCTGTAAATTCTGTGCATTCCACTTGTTGTGAATCGGCGTGCCATCCAGATTCTCAAGCCAATATGACTGTTAGTCCTCAAATTTATGATAAAATCCTTAATAAAAATTTTGTAAAAAGAATGAAAATTTGTTTAAATTATTAGAAATTTAGGTTTTAAATTCAATAAATAGATGTTGTTTAAATCTTCTATAGAATCTAGCATGTCCTAGAAAACTTCTAATACCTTTTACATTCACAGGGGGTGGGAGTTTACAGATTACCTCTATTTTGGCTTGGTCCACTTCAATACCTTTAGAGGAAATTTTGTGACCAAGTACAATTCCTTCTTTCACCATAAAGTGATATTTCTCCCAATTGAGCACCAAATTTATTTCAATACACCGCTTCAGTACAGTGTCCAGATTGGTTAGACATGTTTCAAATGAATTTCCAAAGATTGAGAAGTCATCCATGAAAATCTCAATGCTCTTTTCAATTAGATATGTAAAAATAGCAAACATGCATCTTTGAAAAGTAGTAGGTGCATTACGTAATCCAAATGACATCTTCTTATATGCAAATATACCAAAGGGACATGTAAAAGCAGTCTTTTCCTGATTAAGAGGGTCAACAACAATTTGATTATATCTAGAATATCCATCAAGAAAGAAATAGAAAGCCTGTCTAGATAATCTTTCAAGCATTTGATCCATAAAAGGAAGTGGAAAATGATCTCTTCTTGGTGCTTGATTTAGTTTTCTATAATCAATGCACATTCTCTAACTAGTGACTATTCTTGTTGGGATTAATTCATTTTTATCATTAACAATTACTATCATACCACCTTTTTTTGGAATAACTTGTACAGGACTTACCCATGCACTATCAGAAATAGGATAGATAATACCTGCTTTCAGCAATTTCAAAACCTCCTTCTTGGTTACCTCTTTCATGGTTAGATTGAGGCGTCTTTGGGGTTGAGCAATAGGTTTAAAATTATCTTCCAATAAAATCTTATGCATGCAATATGATGGGCTTATACCTTTTAGATCTTCAAGTGTCCATCCAATTGCTTCTTGATTCCTTTTCAAGACTTCAACCAGTTTTTCTTCTTCTGTTTCACTTAACAAATTACTAATAATCACTGGTTTTAAATTACCTTCTTTCAAAAAGATATACTTTAAGTTGGAAGGTAGCACTTTCAATTCAGGCCTCTTGATTTCTTCAATAGGTACTTCTTGAATTTCTTCAATTTTTCTTGATTTAAGGGAAATTTCTTTCCCTTGATCAAGATCATCAAGATATTTGTCTACCCGTTTTTCTTCTTCTTCACTCAAAAATTCCACAAAGTTAGTTAATAACTTATTTAAAGGGTCAGAATTTGACATACCTGTGGATATGGAGAAGCAGACTTCATCGAGAACATCCACCTTGAAACAATCTTGCTTTGGATTGGGATGTTTCATGGCTTTGAAAACATCAAAGTTTACTTCTTCATCATGAACTCTTACTGCCAGCTTTCCATTATCTATATCAATGAGTACTCTAGCAGTCTTCATGAATGGTCTTCCCAGGATTAGGGGAACTTCAACATCTTCTTCCATGTCTAAAACCATAAAGTCAACAGGGAAGTAGAACTTGTCAACTTTCACAAGTACATCTTCCACAATACCATAGGGTCTTTTGATTGATCTATTAGCCAATTGTAGAGTCATCTTTGTTCTTTAAGGATTAAGGTCACCAATTCGCTTCATCATACTTAGAGGCATTAGATTAATGCTAGCCCCTAAGTCTAACAAGGCTTTTCCAATATTCATACCTCCAATGGAGATAGGAATGGTGAAACTTCCAGGGTCTTTCAACTTTTCTGGCATGTTATGTTGCAAAATAGCACTGCAACCTACTTCAAGTTCTACAATTTCTTCATCATACCTCTTCTTTTTAGTGAGCAATTCTTTCATAAACTTTGCATATGCTGGCATCTGTTCCAATGCCTCAGAAAAGGGAATGTTTATGTGTAATTGCTTAAAGATTTCAAGGAATCTCTTGTATTCCTTTTCCTTATCCTTCTTTGATGGTGCATGTGGATAAGGTAAATCTTTAACTAGAGGTGTCTGACCCAAATACTGATTTTTTATTTTTTATTTTTTATTTTTTGTTTTTCTTTTTCATCATTCTTTTCTTCATTTTCTTTTTTCTCTTCTTCTTCTTCCTTTTCTTCTTCTTTCTCTTCTTTTTCTTCTTTTTCTTTTTCTTTTTCTTCTTTTTCTTTTTCTTTACAATCATTTCCTAAACTTTACCACTTCTTGTAAAAATAGCATTACATTGTTCTCTTGGATTTTGAGTGTTTGCAAAAAAACTAGAGCTTTTCATGTCAGCTACTTCTTTTGCTAACTGTCCCAATTGCATATCCGACGCTTTACATGCGGCTTCGTTTGTTTGCATGTATTGTAGCAATTGTTGGATAGACTCCTCTATCCTAGTTAGCCTTAATGTTTGATCAGATTATGGTTGTTGTTTAAATTGATTGTTAGGAGGTCAGTTAGAAGCTCCAACATCTTGTTTCTAGCCAATATTGTGATTCTGCCAACCCTGCGGGTAATTGTTAGGAAAAGAATTACCAAGATTGAAAGGAAAATTACCTAAGGGTATTCTTTGATGGTTTAGAAAATTGGCTTGCTCTTGCTCATTTCTATCAGGGGCACAGTAACCACATGGTTGTTCTCCCATGCAATGCATACATTGTTTCAATTGAGCAGGAGGTGGTGATGACATTTGAGAAATTTGAAGTTTCTCCAATTGTTTGCTCATAGCCTCAATTTGTTGAGTTAGCAATTTTTGCTGAGCCAATACTGCATCATTCACTCCCAATTCGAGCATACCTAGCTTTCTTTGTACATTACCTCTTTCATGTTTTGCTTGTCGGTCACTGGTGGACATTGATTCCAATATTTCTATTGCTTCTTCCACAGTTTTGTCCATTAAAAAACCACCTGCACAAGCATCTAACATCATCTTAAATTGAGGTAACAAACCATGGTAAACGATCCTTATCTTTTTGGCATCATTTAAGTTATGGTTTGGACACTTCCTTAAGAGTGCCTTGAATCGTTCCCATGTTTCTCCTAATGACTCGTCATTATTTTGTGAAAAAGAATGTATGACTATCATGGCTTCAAAATATTTTGAAGGAGAATAAAATCTTTCCAAAAATTTTCTCTCAACATCGGACCAGTTTGCAAAACTACCCGGTGGACAAAATTTAAACCATTCTTTAGCTTTACCAATCAATGAAAAAGGAAACAATCTCATATAAACAGATTCTTCTTGATTGGGTTCAAAACCAATTATGCTGCATAACTCATAAAAAATAGTTAAGTGTTCATAAGGTTCCTCATTATTTAAACCAGCAAATTGATTATTTTGAATAATGTTTAAAGTAGCTGGTTTAATTTCTACAACAACAATAGGTCCTTGATACATCCCCGAAACACGAGGTGGTCCATTAATAGCAGCAAACTATTGTAATGTTCTTCTTTCAGCAGCCATATTAGAATTTTCAAAATTTTTAGATTTTTTAAAAGAAGATGAAGTTGAAGAAGAAGTTTTTGTTTTTTTAGATTTTAATGCTTTAAGTTTCTTTACAAACTTCTCGATCTCAGGATCAAAGAACACCTTTCCTGTAGAAGATCCTGTAGAAGATCGAGTTTGCATAAACACACTAAATAAAGAAAGGTTAGTAAAACAATGTTAAAATGAATGAATGAATGAATGAATAAATTGAAAAATTTTGACTAAGGTAAAAAATATTTTTACCATGGTAATTAAAAATTTACTGTTTTACTGAATCAATTCAATCCCCGGCGACGGCGCCAGAAAACTTGTTAACCCCTATGTTACTGTTGGGTTATTAATTGGCAAACGCACCAATCGTTTGTAGTTTTCAAATTTAGATATCGTTCCACTGGGATTGAAAGACCAGTAACTCACAGTAATTTCTTATTTACTATAGTAAATTTATCAATGATTATTAACAAAAGAATAATTTATAAACAATTTATACAATATTCACAAGATTTGATGATTGATTTGTTCATAAGGTAAAAAGAGGAAACAGATAAAATCTAACTATAAAGTTGAGATATAATTCAGAATAATGCAGATACTTAAGGTGAAAACACAGATTAACAAACTATGTTGGAATTAGGATTCTCGCACTAAAATATAATGCAATAATTACAACATACATACTTAATCATCAAGTTCATCATATTGCAGCTTAAAGTCATTATAATGATTCCTCGTGATATAAATTCTAAGTATTTATCGTAAAGTCCGATCCCTCATGAGCTTTCTCAATAAAAACTTGCATTAAGTCTTGGCATTATGGCAACAATAATTACCAATTCTATCCCTAGTAATTGGTATATTAAGGGTATCTCCACTTTTACTTTCATTAAAATAGATTTTAATTCGGCATGAATAATCATTCTTCCATTTGATATTCATACTAATAAAATAAGTTTTAATACACACGACAATCATTCTCCCGTTTGATGTTCATATTAATAAAGAGTTGAAATACTAACATGTTCTTGAATCATAAATATGTAGAGGTCATAATCATAACATCATATAATAGATTGATTCACCAAATTCCAACATAAACAATTTAGTTACACATAATAAAAGTAAGAATAACACTTACAGAGTTTGACATTACGATGACTTGAAAACACTTCACAATACAAAAGCTCACACTACTACACAACACTCTCAAGTATCTAGAAATCACTCCAACCTTACAAACTCAAAGAAGAACACTCAAACTCGAGTGAAAAGAGAGAAAAGAAAGAATGAACTTCAGAATTGGATGCTTAGAAGTGTGGAGAATAACCCTATTTATAGGGCTAAGGAAGGGTCTTGACGGTACGCCCCAGCCTGATGCTACGTGTCAGGTCCCTAACTCAGCTTCCATTAAACAGCTCGAAGTGGCCAAGATTGTGTAATTATTTTAATTAATCATTCCCAGACAGGTGTGCCTTGTCCCCCAGTTTGGTTTGGACACTTGTGGGTAATGGAGGGGTCACTAGCTGAGTGCTTGACCACCTGTTAGTGTTGTCCACGTAGCTCCTGATGCTACGCGTGAATGTGACGCGTGGCGTCAGCATAAGAAGTTCTCACGCTATGCGTAGTGTTGATGCTACGCGTCAGCTTCCCAGTTCTTCAATTCTTTAAATTCTTCACATTTTTACTGCAAAACTAGAGAAAATTGATCAAGGGCAGATTATTTCCAACAACATCCATTTAATGAATTTAAAACCTAAATTTCTAACAAATTAACCAAATTTTTATTCTTTTTACAAAATTTTTATTAAAGATTTTATTGTAAATTTAAGGACTAACACTGACTCAGGAACCTGACGCGTAGCGTCAAGATCCTTCCTCAGCCCTATAAATAGGGCTATTCTCCACACAGCATCCGATTCCACTCTTCTGAGTTCTTTTCCTTTCTTATACACTCATGTTTGAGTGTTTCTTTTATGAGTTTGTAGTTCTAGAATAGTTTTCTAGATACTTGAGAGTGTTGTGTGGTATTATGATCGTTGTATTGTGAAGTCTCCATCGCCTTCGTAATGTCAACCTCTGTAAGTGTTGTTTTTACTTTCAGCATGTGTAACTAATCTGTTTATATTGGAATTTGGGGAATCAATCTATTATATGATGTTATGATTATGACCTCTACATATTTATGATTTAAGTACATGTTAGTATTTCAACTCTTTATTAATATGAACATTAAACGGGAGAATGATTTTCATGTGTATTAAAACTTGTTTTATTAGTATGAATGTCAAACGGGAGAATGATTATTCATGCCGAATTAAAATCTGTTTTAATGAAAGTAAAAAGTTGAAATACCCTTAATATGCCAATTACTAGGGATAGAATTGGTAATTATTGTTGCCATAAGGCCAGGACTTAATGTAAGTTTTTATTTGAGAAAGCTCATGAGGGATCGGACTTTACAATAAATACTTAGAATTTATATCACAAGGAATCGGTTATAATGACTTTAAGCTGCAATAACATGAAATTGATGATTAAGTATGTATGTTTGTAATTATTTCATTATATTTTAGTGCAAGGATCCTAATTCCAACATAATTTGTTAATCTGTGTTCTTACCTTAAGTATCTGAATTATTCTGAATTACATCTCAATTTTATAGTTAGATTTTATCTTTTTCATCTTTTTACCTTATGAACAAATCAACCATAAAATCCTATGAATATTGTATAAATTGTTTATAATTTTTTTTGTTAATAATCTTTGATAAATTTACCATAGTAAATAAGAAATTACTGTGAGTTACTGGACTTTCAATCCTAGTGGAACGAATATCTAAATTTGAAAACTACAAACGATTGGTGCACTTGTCAATTAATAACCCAACAGTAACATGGGGGTTAACAATGAACCCTTGCTGGCAACCTCAGAAACACGATAGGGACCTTCCCACGTGGGTGCTAGCTTGCCTTGATGTGAAAAATTATTCCTAATGCTAGCCTTCCGCAACACAAGGTCTCCGACCCCAAAAGTTTTATGCAAGACTCACTTATGATAGTGAAGGGCGGCTCTAGCCTTCACAACTTTATCTTGTACATTGGATTCCTCCCTGAGCTCTTGAATCACACCCAGCTCTAATGACAGATGAGAGTCATTATCTTGCTTAAAGAAGTGTTGTACCCTCACTGAAGATGTTTCAAGCTCCATCAGTATCATGGCCTCGACACCGTATGTCAGACAGTATAGGGATTCATTCGTGGTAGAATGAGGAATGGTGCGGTAAGCCTATAGGACATGGCACAATTGGTTAGGTCAATCACCCTTAGCATCTCCCAAATGTTTCTTGAGGCCCTTCAGTACCTCTCTATTTACCACCTCAGCTTGGCCATTGGTCTAAGGGTGTTCAACAGATGAGAAGACTTGCACTATACCCAATCCCTCTAACAGCTTTGTGAACTTCCTATCTGTGAATTGGGTGCCATTGTCTGTAATGATCCACGCTAGTACCCTGAATTGTGCTATAATATTTTCATAAACAAAACATCTGGTCCAGGCTGAAGTGATATGCACCATGGGCTTTACCTTAATCCACTTCATAAAGTATTCCACTCCTACTATAGGGTACTTGATGCCCCTTGAAGCAGTGGGGAAAGGGCATAGGATGTCCAATCCCTATTGATGGAAGGGCCAAGGCATGACGGATATGGATAGCTCTTCTACTGGAGTATGATAAAGGTTAGCAAACTTCTGGCAGGGGTCGTATTTCTTCATATACTCCACAGAATCCTTCTTCATTGTAGGCCACTAATACCTAGCTCTTAGGATCTTCCTCATCAAGCTCCGGCCTCCAGAATGGTGCCTACACTACCCCTTGTGAACTTCTTCCATGACTTCTTGGACCTCATTTTCATTCAAACAATGGAGGTATGGTACAGAGAGGCCTTGTTTGAATAAGACCCTGTCGACCGTCATAAAATACAGTAACTTTCTTTGGACTCTCTTCCTTTCAACCTCATTTATGGGTAACTGACCATTGACCATGTAACGGACAAATGGGACGACCCATGAATCCTTATTGAAGGCATGAGCAGTGATAGCGGAGTGTGACGAGGTGTGCGAAACACTCAGAGATGAATGGGAACTCTACACTACCGTGGTAGTGCTCCCTACCTGCTTCGTTCTAGCTAATCTCAAGAGTATATCAGCTCTGGTATTCTCCTATCTCAAAACGTGCTTAAACTCCATTGATGCAAAATATTCCTTTAGCTCGTTAACGTAGCTTAAATATAACTGAATCTGGGGTTCTCTGGCTTGATTACTCCACAAGGTTCATAGGTTATATCAAATTTTGAGAGCTCCACCGACCATTTAATCATTCTCCTTGCAAGGTCCAGCTCGCTCAAAACAAAGTGAAGTGGAAGATCTGTCCTCACCACGATAGGATGCCCGTGGAAATATGGCCTGAGGCGTCGAGAAACCCATACAACAGACAAGACAACTTTCTCTATTTTGTGATATCGGCCCTCTGCTCCTTGCAATGTCTTGCTAGTAAAATACACTGGCCTCTGACCCTCTGGAGTTTCCTTTACTAGAGTCACACCCAAGGAATCATCTGATACAACTAAATACAAAATGAGTCATTCACCGGGGTTAAGCTTTACCAGAATAGGAGGTTTGGACAACACTTCCTTAAGATTTTGGAAAGCCTGCTCCTGCTCTTATCCTCACTTAAACTTCTTAGTCTTCTTTAGAATCTTGTACAAAGGGAGGGATCGATGAGCCATTTTGGGCATAAATTACACCAGAGCAGCGATCTTCCCATTCAGTGACTAGACCTCTTGAAGATTCTTCAGGCTCTATAAATCCCAGATCACATGGAATTTATCTAGGTTAGCCTCGATGCCATGCTGAGTCAACATGAAGCCTAGAAATCTACCAGTTGGAACTGCGAAGGTGCACTTCAAGGGATTCAAATGCATGTTGTATTGTCACAGACGCAAGAAGACCTTGCGCAGGTCCTCAACATGACCCCCCTCTAGAGTCTTCGCAATAATATCATCGATGTACACTTCCATCAGCTTGGTGTGCATCCCTTAAAATACTTTGTTAATCTTATGCTGGTATGCGGCCTTAACATTCTCTAAATGAAATGACATGGTAGTGTAATAGAAAACTCCCTTGTCATTCACGAAAACCATCCTCTCTTGGTCCCCTTCCTACACCGGGATCTAGTTGTACCCCGAATACTCAATCCATGAAAGACAGGTACTGGTAGCCAGCCGAAGCATCCATCATTCTGTCTATGTTGGGAAAAGGATAGAGATCCTTTGGGCAGTAACGATTCAAATCGACATAGTCTGTACACATCCTCCATTTCCCATTGGTTTTTTGTGTTTGAATATGCTTTCAGGTTCACAGATTTTGATAATGACAAAGGACTCTTGAAGAAAAATTAGAGAAACAAGAAAATACATCAGACCTGTAAAAACACGCAGGCTAATCGATTAGGAAGACATATCTAATCGGTTAGATGGCTTCTGTTTTGACAAATAATCAATTACACACATAAGAATAATCGATTACATAGTTCTGTTTGTACAATAATCGATTACACCCTAACCCTAATCGATTACCAAGATGAAAAATTGATTTAAATGTATCAAGTACTTATACTAATCGATTGCAAGACATCAGACAATTAATTACAAGGCTGCTAGAATGACACTAATCGATTACAGTGAAGACATAATCGATTATCCAACTGCATAACCTAATTAAATGCATCAGGTGCCATCACTAATCGATTACTAGACAAGACATAATTGATTACCAAGTTTCTAAGTTGAAGCTAATAGATTATAAGGTATTGGCTAATTGATTACAACACGAATTATACTGAAGATTTCAAAGTGTAATCGATTACAGCTCGAGGCGTAATTGATTACGATCATGCCAGAATTTGGGGAAAGTTCTTTTTAGGTGGAAACCAGCTCATTTCTCCATTCCAACTCAGTGCCCATCATCTGCAACGGCTAAGAAGACCATTAAGCTCCTCTACAAAGCCTATAAATGCAAGACTCCTTCAAGCTACTCAATGCAACACACAAATCCATCAAAGGGAAATCAAATCTTGAGTCTTGTGAGTTCTATTCTTGTATAGCTTCATCTTTCAGAAACTTAGAGCTTAAACTTGTATATTCTCTCTTGTCGAGAGTTAGAAGTTGCGTGAGCCTTCATTTGTATATCTACTCTATTAAGAGAGTTACTTGCTTGTAAACACTACACCAAACACAAAGGTTTTCACTTTAGGTTGAGAGGTCACAAAGGTTGGGGTTCAACCTTTGGGTATTGAGAGTTTGAGAGATTGGGTGAGTTGCCCTTGTGCTAGTGAGGATTGAGTTCTTGAGTGTGGGACACTAAGAAGCTAAAATTGATCATAGTTTGTAATCTTTAAACTTCAATAGTGGAAATCCTTCAAGTGGGTTGCTTGAAGGCGAGACGTACACCGGGATTGGTGGAACTCGTTAAATTAGTTTGCAAGCTCTTCTCCCTTACTCTTTTACAATCATATTCTGCATCTAATTGATTTGTGTTGATTGATTGTGATTTGCTTGCTTGAGCTTGCTTATATTAGCTAACTTTGAACATTGCACACCAAGTGTTTGACAAATTGCCTTAGCATATTTACTTCTTGTTTTGAATTATCTCTTGCATTACACTTGACTTCACTTGCATAATCTTCAAACTTGTGATAAAAGAATCAAGTTCAAAGGCATTTCAAGCAAAGTTTTAAAAACTCAATTCACCCCCCCTCTTGAGTATTGAGGCCACTTGAATAACAAGTGGTATCAGAGCTTGACTCTTGGTAGATCAAGATTAACACTTCAAGAGATAAAATAGCCTCAAGTTCTCTAAACCTTTTTCCCGAGGGTCGTACCACAAATAGACCTCCCACTTTCAATGGGGAAGGATATGCGTTTTGGAAAGAAAGAATGAAAATCTTTGTTCAATCAATTGATTTAAGAGTTTAGAATGCCATTGAGAATGGTCCTTTTATACCCATGCATACTATTAATGTTAAAAATGTTGAGAAACCCATGGATGATTGGACTAATGATAAAGAAAAGAAAGTACAATACAATTATAAGGCTAAAAATCTCATTACTCTAGCATTAGGTCCTGATGAATTCTTTAGGATAATGACTTGTCAAATGGCTAAGGAAATGTGGGATACCTTGCAAGTAACCCATGAAGGTACTAGTGATGTAAAGGATTCTAAGATTAGTACCTTGACTATTCAATATGAGAGTTTTAGGATAAATTCTGGAGAAACCATTGTAGAAATGCAAAAGAGATTTACCCTTATAATCAATCATCTTATTACTCTTGGAAAAGTCTATACTAACAAAGAACTTGTGCATAAAATTTTGAAAAGTCTTAGCAGGGAATGGCAACCTCTCATCACTGCCATCAAACAATCCCCAAGCATCAACGAGATGTCTCTTGCCACACTCTTTGGAAAGCTACAAGAGCAAGAGCAAGAACTAAGGGATTTAAAGCTAGCAAAGGAAGAAGAAAAATCCTCTCAAAAGAAAGGTCTAGCTCTCAAAGCCACTTCTACACATGAAGAAGAATCATGTAGTGACCTTGATAAAGAAGAAGAATTTGGATTGTTTGTGAAGAGATTTGGAAAGTTCATGAAAAAAAATGATTCCAAAAGAACTTCAAACCCCAAGGTAAGAAACCAACTTCTAATGAAACCCCTTCCTCACCAAATTGTTTCGAATGTGGCAAGGAAGGACACTTCAAGATAGATTGCCCAAATCTTAAGAAGAAGAACAAGGAGAAAAGTGGAAGAAGAAGAACTTACATTGCTTGGGACGAAAACGATGTAAGTAGCTCCGATGAGTCTGAAAACGAAGAAGCAAACCTTTGCTTGATGGCCAATCATCAAGAGGAAGATAATGAGGTTAGTCTTCTCGACTTAGACAAAAATAAATTGCTTGATGCATTTGAAGAACTGTATAATAAATTTATCAAGCTTTCTAGCAAATACAAATTATCAAGAAAAACTATAGATACTCTTGAAACGCACCTTGTAGAACTTGACAAAGAAAATGCATGTCTAAAAGAAAAATTAGCAAATGTTTAAATATGCTCTAAGGATAAACCTTGTGACTTTGCAAAGAAATGTAATATCTTAAAAACCAAGGTCATAGACTTAAATAGGACATTAGAAAAGTTCACTAATGGTAGAGATAACTTGAATGTATTACTTAGAAACTAAAGATGTATGTTTGATAAAACTGGTTTAGGATACAACTCCACCAAAAAGGAAAAACACTACAAAAACTTCTTTGTACCACCTAGGAGATCATCATCACCTTTTATGAGATGCAATCATTGTGGATTTAAAGGACATAACTCTTCAAATTGTAATGTTAGAAAACTAGGCCCAAAGATTATAAGAAAGGTGTGGGTTCCCAAAGGGACATTACCACAAGCTAACCTAAAAGGACCCAACATAAAACGGGTACCTAGCTCTCTAAACTAATTTTGTTTTGTAGGTATGCTTTAAGGCAAGCAACACCCATTGGTATTTGGATAGTGGGTGTTCAAAGCATATAACGGGAGACATAAGCAAGTTCACATCATTCACTCCCAAAAAGAAAGGAAGCTGTCACTTATGGGGATAACACCAAAGGAAAAATTCTAGGCATTGGAAACATTGGTAAAAATTCCTCTACTTCAATCAGTGATGTATTATATGTTGAAGGCCTCAAACACAACTTGCTTAGCATTAGTCAATTATGTGACAAAGGATATAGAGTTTTGTTTGAATCAAATTGTTGCATAATTGAGTATAAGGTAAACAAGGAAGTCAAGTTTGTTGGTAAAAGGATTGATAATATTTACATGATTGATGTTGATAGTTTATCCACAAATGATGAGCAATGCTTCATGTCTAGAGAGGATGAAACTTGGTTATGGCATAGAAGAATAGCTCATATACATGTAGACATTTGAACAAACTTGTTTCTAAGGAATTAGTAATTGGTTTACCAAAGCTTAAATTTGAAAACAAATTTTGTGATGCATGTCAAAAGGGAAAACAAGTAAAGGCATCCTTTCAATCTAAAAACATTGTTTCCACTCAAAGGCCTTTACAACTTTTACACATGGATCTATTTGGACCTTCCAAAATCAAAAGCTTTGGTGGTAATTACTATGGTCTAGTGATTGTAGATGATTATTCAAGATATACATGGACTTTGTTTCTTGCTCATAAAAATGAAGCATATCATGCATTCAAGAAACTTGCTAAGATTATCCAAAATGAGCAAAATTCAAAAATCACATCCATAAGAACCATGGGGGAGAATTTGAAAACCAATCTTTTGAAAAATTTTGCGAAAAACATGGTATCAATCACAATTTTTTTGCTCCTAGAACTCCACAACAAAATGGAGTGGTTGAAAGGAAAAATAGATCTTTAGTGGAGCTTGCTAGAACCATGTTAAATGAAAATAATATTGTGAAACATTTTTGGGCCAATGCGATAAACACCGCTTGTCATGTTATGAATAGATGTTTAATAAGGCCTATTCTAAAGAAAACCCCCTATGAACTTTACAAGGGAAGAAAACCAAATATTTCATATTTTTATATTTTTGGATGCAAATGTTTTGTGCACAACAATGGAAAGGATAATCTAGGAAAGTTTGATGCAAAATCTGATGAGGCAATCTTTCTAGGATATTCATCATTTAGTAAATCATATTGAGTCTTTAACAAACAAACTAACATTATTGAGGAATCAATCATGTGAAATTTGATGAAAATGGCCATAACCCCCCGAGAAAGGAAGATGTTGATGACATTGTAGGTATCTTCCAAGAATTAACATTGGATAATAAAGAAGAAGATATCAAAGACAATGACACAACACAAGAAGCAGAAACTCAACAAAAGGAATGGATCATCTCAAAAGGTCATCCTTTGGATAACATCATAGGTGACATCATAAAAAGTGTAAGTACCCGTCGCTCTTTTAATACTTGCAATCATTTGGCTTTTGTCTCTCAAATTGAACCTAAAACCATAAATGAGGCTATTTTTGATGAGCATTGGATGTTGGCTATGCAAGAAGAACTAAATCAATTTGAAAGAAATCAAGTATGGGAATTAGTGTCAAGACCCAATGATCATCAAATAATAGGTACTAAATGGGTTTTTAGGAATAAACTAGATGAAAATGGTATAATTACTAGGAACAAAGCTAGGCTAGTTGCTAAAGGTTATAATCAAGAAGAAGGCATTGATTATGAAGAGACGTATGCTCCCGTAGCTAGCCTAGAAGCCATTAGGTTATTATTAGCCTTTGCATGTTGTAAGGACTTTAAATTGTACCAAATGGATGTCAAGAGTGCTTTCTTGAATGGATACATTCAAGAGAAAGTGTATGTTGATCAACCTCCAGGTTTTGAAAACTACCAATTTCCAAATCATGTTTTCAAACTAAAGAAAGCTTTATATGGGTTAAAACAAGCTCCAAGAGCTTGGTATGAAAGATTAAGTAAATTTCTTTTAGAAAATAATTTTGAAAGAGGAAAGGTTGACACAACATTATTCATCAAGCACAAGAAAAATGACATACTATTGGTTCAAGTGTATGTTGATGATATAATCTTTGGTGCTACTAATGAATCGTTGTGCAAAGAGTTTGCTAAGCTAATGTAGGAAGAATTTGAGATGTCCATGATGGGGGAACTTACTTTCTTCATTGGACTGCAAATTAAGCAAACTAATGAAGGCACTTTCATTAGTCAATCAAAGTATTGCAAGGAATTGCTTAGGAAATTCAACATGGACAAGGCAAATGACATTGCCACACCTATGGGAACTTTATGTTATTTGGACAAGGATGAGAAGGGTAAGGATGTTGAACTCACAAAATATAGAGGTATGATCGGATCCTTACTTTACTTAACTGCTAGTAGACCGGATATCATGTTTGCTGTCTGTATGTGTGCAAGATATCAAGCATGCCCAAAAGAATCACACCTAACTGCAGTAAAAAGAATAATGAAATATCTTGTTGGAACTCAAAATGTTGGTTTATGGTACCCCAAAGGGGTTGAATGCATTTTAGTTGGATATTCTGATTCAGATTTTACAGGATATAAACTTGATAGGAAAAGCACTAGTGGAATATGTCACTTGCTTGGTAATTCTCTTGTTTCTTGGCATAGCAAGAAACAAGTAAGTGTTGCACTATCTACAGCTGAGGCAGAATATGTTGCAGCTGGTAGTTGTTGTGCTCAAATTCTTTGGATGAGACAATAACTTCTTGACTTTGGTGTTATGTTAGACCATGTGTCTCTTAAATGTGATAACACAAGTGCTATTAATATTTCAAAAAATCCTGTAATGCATTCAAGAACCAAACATATTGAAATTCGACATCATTTCATTAGGGATCATGTATTAAAGGGTGATTGTGTGCTTGAACATGTTGAAACCTCCAAGCAACTAGCAGATATCTTCACAAAACCCTTGGCAAAAGAACAATTCATTCACATAAGAAGATAATTAGGAATTCTAGACATGTCAAATTATGTTTGAAAATGAAAATTTTGATAATTTCTTGGATTAAATCATGTGTTAATAAAAAATTATGGTATGATTCATTAACTCTCCGTCATTCTTGTATGAACTCTGCAAAAACTGTGAATTTTTGAACTACCTAATCGATTACAAATAGCCACGTAATTGATTACCGAGCTTCTGTTTCATGAATAATCGATTACTCCTTGTTAGATAATCGATTACGCAGCTTCTATTTCATATCCAATCGATTAGACCCTCTAGATAATCGATTACCAACATTTCAACTTCCTAATAATTGATTACCAGCATCTCCTAATCGATTATAAAGATTCTATTTTTCAACCTAATCGATTACCCATTTGTCCTAATCGATTACCCCATGTGCAAAACGGTTCAACTTCCTCAGAAACCGTGTGCTAATTGATTACCTATGCTTCCTAATCGATTAGCATCGGTACTGGAGCGGTCAACCTGCTGGTTTTTGAGGTACTCCGTTTTCCCCACCCCATTCACTCACTTCTCTCTATTCTAAACCTATCTTTTCCTTATAAATTCCCCTCTCCTCACTCTCTCATCTCACACTACCTCTTCCTCCTTCAATCTCTTAAAGCTTTAAGAGCTTTCCTCTTCATTCTCTCATTCTCTTCTCCTTTTCTCTGCACCTTACTGGTATCATGTCTTCCTCAAGAACCATTAAGAAGGCAAGGTCTTCCATGGCCCAAAGCAACAACCCTCTTGACTTCTCTAGATTTTTCACTACCCCTAGATATCTTCAAAACTTTATCAATAACTTTTCTGAGAAGGATATCATCTCCCCCCACTACATCAACGCTGAGACATTTGACCACCCTAGCCCCACCTTCACTCAAAGCCTCCACCATTATAACCTTTTCCCCTTCCTCACCCTTAAGGAAGAGCTCTACTACCCTGAACGCATAAGGGTATTCTACTGTAACCTTAAGCTTGCAAATGGGTTGCTGGAATCAAAGGTCAAAAATGTAACCCTTAGGCTCATAAATGCCCAACTAGTAGAAATCACTCTGCTGCCATTCAATGATGCTAAGTTTGACGGAGGAGATCCCGAGGACGAATGGGATTTCAATGCCATCACTGCCCGACAATAGCTGTGGAAGGCTACTCGCCCAAGGAGCAACCACAAACTGGTAGGCCACTTGACCATGAACAACCGTCTCCTTCACTTTTTCTTGGTCAAGATGTTGGTTCCTCGTGGTGGGAACTATGCTCTGGTGGAAGAGGATGATGTCCTCTTAATGTGGGCTATGCAGAACCAAAAAGAAATAAATTGGGTTCAAATGCTTAAGCTGCACATGCTCCATGCCAAAGACCAGCAAAAGCTTCCCTACGCCACCCTGCTCACTAAAATCTTTAAAGCTTTTGGAGTAGACTTGGCTGGAGAGTTGTCAGAAAAGGTGCCTCCCAAGGCTTGCATTGGCACCCATCATCTCATAAAAATGGGTATCATTTTTGTGAATGGAGCTTGGCACTCAAAAATGGAAGGCATTAATGCCAACATTCCTTTTGAAGCTCCTGCTGAAGAATCTGCTCCTCCTCCTCCAAATTAAGCTGAATCATCCGCCCCCGCTGACCCATTCGCCTCCCTCTATGCACACCTTGACAGTCGGTTTGACCGCATTGAGAACTCTATTCAAGAGTTCCAAATGACTGAGTAGCAACACTTCGAAATGATGCAACAACGTTACGATGAGCTGTCTCACCAAATATCAGAACTTCGCTTTTTCCATCCGGATAATTAGATTTGTTTTATTATGCCTTGTTTCAGTTATTTTCATTCAGTTTCCTTGAAATTTTGCAACATTTCCCTTGTGTAATTTCCCGTTTCTACATTAAATAAACGTTTCAATTTCAATATATCTCTATGTTGCTTTATTGTTTTTGATGATTCCAAAGGGGGAGAAATACTTGAGTTCATCTAAATACTTGAGTTCATCTATTCTGATTGCAAATGAAACAAGTGCTAAAAACTGTTTGATAATAATAAATGGTTAACAAATTAGAAAATTATCTCTAAGGCATAAACTCTCTTAGATAGGGGGAGATATTTTGAAATAAGAGATAATGATAAATTGTTAAAAAGATAATGTAGAATCTGAAATAGATATGAAGATAATACTCAAGAGATAATATTTTTGAATTAAGAGATAACATTGTGCAGAACTTGAATATGTTTTTGATAGAGATAAAATTAGAGATAATAGATAAGTTTTTGAACTAACAAACCTCAAGAGATGAACATTGTTTGTCATCATCAAAAAGGGGGAGAATGTGTTTGAAGAAAGGACTCTTGAAGAAAAATTGGAGAAACAAGAAAATGCATCAGACCTGCAAAAACACGCAGGCTAATCGATTAGGAAGACATATCTAATCGATTAGATGGATTCTATTTTGACAAATAATCGATTATACACACAAGAATAATCGATTACATAGTTTCTGTTTGAACAATAATCGATTACACCCTAACCCTAATCGATTACCAAGATGAAAAATTGATTTAAATGTATCAAGTACTTATGCTAATCGATTGCAAGACATCAGACAATCGATTACAAGGCTGCTGGAATGACACTAATCGATTACAGTGAAGACATAATCGATTATCCAACTGCATAACCTAATTAAATGCATCAGGTGCCATCACTAATCGATTACTAGACAAGACATAATCGATTACCAAGTTTCTGAGTTGAAGCTAATCAATTACAAGGTATTGGCTAATCGATTACAGCACGAATTACACTGAAGATTTCAAAGTGTAATCGATTACAGCTCAAGGCGTAATCGATTACGATCGTGCCAGAATTTGGGGAAAGTTCTTTTTAGGTGGAAACCAGCACATTTCTCTATTCCAACTCAGTGCCCATCATCTGCAATGGCTAGGAAGACCATTAAGCTCCTCTACAAAGCCTATGAATGCAAGACTCCTTCAAGCTACTCAATGCAACACACAAATCCATCAAAGGGAAATCAAATCTTGAGTCTTGTGAGTTCTATTCTTGTATAGCTTCATCTTTCAGAAACTTAGAGCTTAAACTTGTATATTCTCTCTTGTTGAGAGTTAGAAGTTGTGTGAGCCTTCATTTGCATATCTACTCTATTAAGAGAGTTACTTGCTTGTAAACACTACACCAAACACAAAGGTTTTCACTTTAGGTTGAGTGGTCACAAAGGTTGGGGTTCAACCTTTGGGTATTGAGAGTTTGAGAGATTGGGTGAGTTGCCCTTGTGCTAGCGAGGATTGAGTTCTTGAGTGTGGGACACTAGGAAGCTGAAATTGCTCATAGCTTGTAATCTCTAAACTTTAATAGTGGAAATCCTTCAAGTGGGTTGCTTGAAGGCGAGACGTACAGCGGGATTGGTGGAACTCGTTAAATTGGTTTGCAAGCTCTTCTCCCTTACTCTTTTACAATCATATTCTGCATCTAATTGATTTGTGTTGATTGATTGTGATTTGCTTGCTTGAGCTTGCTTATATTAGTTAACTTTGAACATTGCACACCAAGTGTTTGACAAATTACCTTAGCATATTTACTTCTTGTTTTGCATTATCTCTTGCATTACACTTGACTTCACTTGCATAATCTTCAAACTTGTGATAAAAGAATCAAGTTCAAAGGCATTTCAAGCAAAGTTTTAAAAACTCAATTCACCCCCCCTCTTAAGTATTAAGGCCACTTGAATAACACTTTCTGCACTATTACCACATTAGAGAGCCAAGAAGAATACCAGACTTCTCTGATAAATCCGATCTTCAGAAGTTCTTCAGCCTTCTCACACGTAGCCTTCTGCTTTTCAGGGCCCAATCTTTTTTTCTTCTAGGCCATCAATTTAGTTTCTGGGTAGGCGAAGAATTTGTGGCAGCAGAAAACAGGATCCATTCTAGGTATATCGGCACCAGTCCATGCAAAGAGATCCTTAAACTCTTTCAATAGCGCAATTAGGCGCTGCTCCATATGCCGGTCTGGAGATTATCATTGATGTACATGACCTTTGTCGGGGTATCTTCCAGTACGACTTCCCCGGAACCTCCATCTGGTGTGGGCTTGGATGGGTTTAAAGGATCGATTTTGAGTTCAACCTATGGGTCAAGTTCAATCAAATTAGTTGATCCAGGCTGGTTCCTCCATTGTTTAACTTTCTCTTCTTGTTTATTGCCTCCAACTTCACCATGTTGAGGCTCAGATTGTAGCAGTAGCATGTTGTAAAATCCCTTACCAATTTACCTTTAATTTAATCATTAAATAAAAATCTTAATAAATTTTTCACAAAATAAGTAATTAATTGAATCAATCACCCTCAAAACAATTATTTATATTTTCAACATTTAGAAAGTCATCCTTATATAGCATCTCTAAGGCCAAGATTTTAATTACAACACTAAAAATCCATTTTTTTTACAAAAAAGGGGCCTGACACTATGCGTCAAAGAGCAACTTCACGCCCCTGGCGCTGAGTTCCAGCCCCATGTTATGCGTGGCCATGACAGTAGTAGTAATGCTGCTATCATGTGTTTTAAGCTATTTAGCCAACTTCCTACCTATACAATTGGCCCGTTTCAGGTCTGATTGCCACGAAACTCTGTGGGCCATATAATTTTCCCATTGTAGAGCTGTTGGGATAGTCTATTTCCAAAAATTACAGTCCAGTAATGAGTTATGCATAAAAAAGCATTTAGGCCAACTTAAGACCATTCTGCCATATCAATTTACCTCAAAATTATTTAAACACCAAACAAACACACAAACCAATTTTAAATTTCCAAATAGACCTATTGGGCATTTCCAGGGATACTGAATCCCATCGGATCCCCATTTCACCTGTCTAGTTCCTCAATATCACTTCAATTCCATTAATTCTAACCTCTAAACTTCTTAATTCATTCTCATTATGATTTCAACACAGTCATACAATATTCAAACAATATAATTCCTGCCAATAATACATGATTTTAAATACCATATGGCTCCATGCCATATCCATATATATATAAACAATCCATGGCCATTATGCATGAATGGCTAACTAATGGCTCAATGTCATACCTCAAGCAAACCATATATATAAATACTAATGACTCAGTGCCATTAGCTAACAAACTACAATCCACACATATAATCATACCAATAACAATATAAACAAACACCACATCAAAACTCATAATACAACCGCACTCATACATAAATATATACATATAACACCATAGCACATATATACATTACATCATCATAAATATCCTGGCATTGCTCCGCTGCTCACTCGTACCCGTCTCTGTGACATCCACAATATCCCTTCCTCATTCTCTGTAAAAAAATAATTGTAAGGGTGAGTATCTAGCATTATAATATAATGTAATTGAATGAGACAGAAACAATATTACCTGGAGGAGCTCAGACACCTCTCTCACTTATCAACCCATTAATTCTTTTTAAACCAATTTCCAATAAGCTTGCAACTCATCAAAATCATTATCTATAATTATCTCAACATCTCCTCAACATTTCATTTAATATCATCATCATGTATCTATCATAATCTTATAAATCAATTAACATCTTCATAGGCAATCGTGATATCACAAATTAATCATCATCATCATCATCATAATTCAATTATGATATCATAAATCAGACATCATTATTATAAATCGAATCTCAAATTCACAAATCCAGTCTCAATATCAATTTCCACCATCACAATCAAATCTCAATACTCATGATCATCATTGCCATAAATCATGTTTCATTAACATAAATTAATCATAACTGACTTTCATGGTCCAGTCATATAAAACGACACCTAGTATCCAGATACTAAAGGAGCAACCATCAGTTGGGAGTCACACACTTACATCCTGTGAACTCTACCTGGTCCACCGAGCCACACACCGGCTCCCCACCTCAACCATTGGGTCTCTGCCTAGACCATTGGGTAGCTCAACTGGATCTCTACATGGACCACTGGAGCCAAAAGCGAGGGGTAATACATACCAAATGGTTACCCATACCACATAAAATGCATATACAACATATAATATCAATACAATCATCTCAAACTCATACAACTTCATCTCCTGGGACATAATCAGCCAAACCTAGGCATATACATATCCATTGATCATTTCCTTACAACATTATAACATGTTCTTCATTTTCCATAGTCACATATTCAATAACAATATTTTCATATCACTATTTATCATCATAATCATATATCACATACTCGCAACTCATCACTTTGTCACTGAAATAATTATTATTACCTCAATCATATTTATCAAACTCATTATACAATTGTTAATATATAATAACAATATAATCATCAATCTTATTAATAACATATAATCTCTGGCATAAAGGCCATCTCTTTTAATTATCACAATCAATCCATCATCAAGCACAATTTCATGTCATCAATATCACATATATTTCAATATTTCATTATCATCTATTGTACACCATTCTAGGCATAATTTATACTTCGATTCTCATCCTATTCATCATTCGTATCACATAAACCTCCTTATAATCATCACTTTCTTATCACACTTATTATCATTCCACCAATCATAATTACCAAATACATCATGTAACCATAAAAATATTCTAAACTGGTCTTAACTAGGGTTTAGAATCCAGTGTGGGACCAGCCACAAATGTTTTATGTTTAAGTGTTTAGTTCACCGGTCTAGTGGGGATTCGGTATTATAGCCCCTATTCCAGTGGGGAAGTAGGGGACTTGAAGTCCTAGAGATCGTTCTCACCAAGCTTTCATGTTGATGGGGGCGAAAGGTGGTGTCACCTATGAAGATTCTCCGACGCTCAAGTTAGTAATTAGAAAATCGAATACAAGGTTCTCGAGCATAAGTTTTAGAATGAGTCTAATGTACCAGTGTTGTAGAAATGTTAGTATTTGTATACATGTATGCGGAGAGTGCAAGAGCCTTTTAGGGTTTGGGGATAATTCATACACTGTGTTAGTATGATTCTATAAGAATCTGACACACAACGTAGGAGCCTCCGTATCTCTCACGAACGTTGCCCCTGCAGCTATACCTTGTACTATTTGTCGGGTGACATATATGCTTTCTGGTGTGTATGGTGCTGACTTGGACTTTTAGATATAGAAAGGTATCTGATATGGGTTGTAGTCCAGAGGTTTACTTGCCACACTGGTAGACGAGTGAAAACAGGTGAGATTACCCTTTTGTCCATAGGCCGGTATCTAGATCAAATCATATTCTAAATTACATATTCTCATATATATACCATTTATATAATTACACAAATTCATTTCATAATATAAAACTCATATAACCTTAATCAAATATACACTATAACACTTCCTTTACCCCACTTCCAATGCTCCTTAATTCAATCACAAGCACCGACATGCCAAAACACTAAAATCGCAAGAATTACAAAGGGGTTTAGAGATTTAACCGTTGAATCTCTAATTTAATTCAAGAAAACACTTAAAAATCAATTCTTAAAGCTTTATAAACTACCACAATCGAAACCAACAATTACTTTAAGAAACCCATTTCTCCTCTAAACTTCCGGCACTTTGTTCATACCCTACACAAAGCAGAACTCAAATCCTTCAATTAATCTTTCACTTGGAAGCCATAAGGGACTTGATCCGGTCTCAATACCGGTATCCGATCTGCAAGACATATTTCAACGTCTTTGTCAAGACATCAACGTGTAACCGGTGTCATCAGTATACATCCGGACTGTAATTCCGTACCAGGCGCTCTCCCTATACCGGTTGTTTAGGATAACACCATGACACCGGATAACACACACGTCACTATGCAAAAGACAAGAATCATTGCTACAGGGACCGATCAATAATCCCCAGCACTATAAGCCAAATTCTGCTCACGGGGATGGTCAACTTGCTCCCTAATCCTAGTCTATACTCTCCATGCTCAATATAAAATAGCCACTTGACCCAATCATGCTGGTAAGTGCGCAATAAAATAATGCTAATGGAAGTTAGTGGTTCCCTACTAACGAGTCCTCGTAAAATGAGCCAATCAGGTATATGAACTCTCTTCATCAATGAAGTAGGGGATGGGGAACTTAATCTAAAAACGATTACTCTCTAAAATACATTCCTTACTTGGAATATTATCACTGACTTGAGCATCGGAGAATCTTTGCAGGTGACACCACCATTCGCCCACATCAACGCGTTAGGTCGATGTGAAGGATCTCCAGAACGCCCAATCCGCTCTCCTCACGCAAGGACAACGGATATTTACACCGGATACTCATACATCCGGTCTTCAGCACAGTATTTGCATACTATTTGTGATTGACTTGAGTCCGGATATCTAGACCCCGGTTCAGGACCGATCATTGGCACGCCCAGTGGGACCCGATAAAGTTATTCCCATATCCATTGAAAGAACGAGTGATCCTCGATGGAAGGCGAAGGACAAGATTTCGTGGAGAATCAACCTGAAGGCAGAACCAACCCCAACGTCTTTAGGAAACTCAACTTTGATTCTCATGGGGGCAGCTCAAAGAAGATAGTAACAGTGTCTAATCCTGATCCTCGTGATGAGCTGATCAGTCAACTTCAGAGGGAACTCGCCGAACTGCGAAGAGAAAGAAGGCAAAGCGAGGACAAGGAATCATCTCGCACACGAAACACTCCCCATACAACTGACGGAGAAAAGTCCACCACTCTCCAATACTCGAACATCCCTACGTTTGAGAGGAGAGAACAGACTCATGACTCTGAAGTTGAAACTGCCCGAAGGAAGAGGGAGTCAACGACAGCACCCCCAGTAACTTACAAGTTAAAAGTTCCTTTTTCAAGGAGACTCATGAGCATCCACATCCCCAAGCACCTTCAAACTACTCAGCCACTTTCCATTGGAAAATACAATGGCGAAACCGATCTTACCAAGCACCTTGATGCTTATGTATTTGAAGCTATGTACTTGGGGGCTGATGACGATGTAATGTGTCGGATGTTCCCATGAACATTATCAGAAGAGGCCCTGGGTTGGTTTAAAGGTCTACCTTCTGGATCTATAGATTCTTGGGTTAAAATGGCAGCTACTTTTGAAACTCACTTTGTCATCTCTAGAGATGTGCCCAGGACATCTCACACCTTGGCTCAGATTAAGCAAGGTGGAAACGAAGGCTTAAAAGATTTCCTGAAGAGGTTCTACAAGGAAGCTTCCCTGGTTCCTAACCTCACAGAGTCCATTAAGCTGTATATTGTCATTGAGGCTTTGCAGCCAGGATCAGCTTTTGCCCTCTCATTAGCAAAGAGCCCTCCAGTAACGTTTGAGGAGTTCAGGAAAAAAGCCTCAAAGTACGTGAGTATAGAGGTACACTTAGAAGCTATAGCTGCAAAGAAAAAGCCACCAACACCACCTTCCCAAACTCAGAAGGGTAAGGAGAAAACGAGGTCAGAACGCATGGAGAGACCATTCACCAATCCCAAAGTTAATAACCACTCTCCTCGACCTCGAGAAAGGCAGGTTAATTCCTTCAGCCACTATGCACAACTATCTGCCAAGCCATCTCAGATTTTGAGAGAGGTCGGATGGCCAGCTTTTAGCATCTATGGTGTTAGAAGGCCAGCCCCTATGAAAAGACCAGGAAATCCCCGTAAGTATTGTGATTTTCATGAGCAGAATGGTCATTCCACTGATGAATGCCAAGCTCTAAAGAACGCGGTTGAGACGCTAATTAGAGAAGGCAAATTAAAGTAATACCTGTTCAAAGAGAAATCCTTTGACAGAGTAGAGTGGAATGAGAAAAGAGAAAGGGATCCAGATGACGGGGATGACAATAACCGTAATCCGGTTAGAAAATTCTCTGCTTCAGAGAAACAAAAGGGTGTGATGACTGATGAAATAGCACATAAAGATAGCATGCCTCAGCAACAGCGTCAAGGCTGGCGTGAAGTCATTGACATGATTACTGGAGGATTCGCAGGAGGAGGAGCTTCAATTACAGCCCGTAAGAATCATCATAGAATGATTCTGTCTGTGCAAGGGAAAGTCAAAGACAATCGCCCTTACAGAGGTGGGGTTGAAGCTCCAATAATCTCTTTCTCCGATGAGGATTTTGGCCCAACCGTTCCTGGTGGTGACGATGCTGTGGTCATCACTGCAGTAATAGCCAACAAGGACGTCCGAAGAATCCTTGTTGACCAGGGAAGTTCCTGCGATGTTATTTTTTATAATTGCTTTGAAAGAATGGGTTTTAAAGACTCAGACTTACAGCCTTATACGCAGGAACTAACAGCTTTCAATGGAGCAAAGCAATCAACAAAGGGGTACCTTGACACCTTTATTTCGTTTGAAGGCGAACCAGGGGCCAGAACGGTTAAATCCCGAGTGCTGGTGATCGATGTTAAATCACCATTTAATGGCATCATAGGCCGTCCTACGTTAAACGCCATGGAGGCAGTTGTATCAACTCCACATCTCCTTGTCAAGTTTATTGATAAGGATAATGCTGTTTCATCTATCCGAGGTGATCAAGAGATGGCTAGGTACTGCTACAACCTAAGCCTCAACATGACATAACTGGAAGCCTCCAATAAAAAGAGGAAACTCAATGATTCTGGAGCAGCCGCTGGATCTGTAAGCCTTGTCGACCTGGACCCTAGGGCGGATTTGAACATTGATCCGTCCAACCCATTAAAGCCCACACCGGATGGGAGTTCCAGGGACATCGTCTTGGGAGATTCTCCAGAAAAGATCACCCATATTAATGACAAGCTAGATACAGAAATGGAGCAGCGACTACTGATGCTCCTGCAAGAATTTAAAGACCTCTTTGCATGGACTGCAGCCGATATGCCTGGCATAGACCCTGCTTTCTGCTGTCATAAATTATCCGTCTATCCAGAGACGAGACCGGTTGCCCAAAAGAAAAGAAGATTGGGACCAGAGAAACAGAAGGCAGCTTGCCAGCAAACTGAGGAATTACTGAAGGCCGGATTTATCAAAGAAATCCGTTATTCCTCTTGGCTATCAAATGTGGTGATGGTCCGTAAATCCAATGGTAAATGGAGAATGTGCATTGACTATGTGGACCTCAACCGCTGCTGTCCAAAGGATCCTTATCCTCTTCCTAATATAGATCGGATGGTAGATGACTCCTCTGGTTATCAATACCTGAGTTTCATGGATGCTTATTCGGGTTACAACCAGATTCCGATGTGCGAAGAGGATCAAGAGAAGACAGCTTTCATAAATGATCGTGGTGTCTTTTGCTATACAGTTATGCCCTTTGGCCTAAAAATGCTGGGGCCACATATCAGCGCATGATCAATAAGGTTTTTGAGGGCATGCATACCAAACTTGTTGAAGTGTACATTGATGACATAATAGCCAAGACACCGGTTGGAGGCGATCATATTGAAGACCTACGCCAAGTATTTACCCGCTTGAGAGAATTTAACATGAGGCTAAACCCAATGAAATGCACTTTCGCTGTCCTTGCTGGGAAGTTCTTGGGTTTCATGTTAACCCAACGCGGTATTGAAGCCAATCCAGGGAAGTGCCAAACGATTCTAGACATGCAGAGTCCAAAGGATCTGAGAGAAGTCCAATCCCTGAATGGCAAAGTTGCAGCTTTAGCACGGTTCATGCCAAAAATGGCTCACAGGTCACTCCCCCTGTATAAAATACTGAAAAAGTCCAAGAAATTCGAGTGGGGACAGGAACAAGAGAAAGCATTCCAAGAGCTTAAGGAGGTGTTGTCTAAACCTCCCATTCTCACGAAGCCTGACCCCAAAGACACACTCATCCTATACTTGGCTATTTCAGATGAAGCTTTGGGCGTTGCCTTGATAAAAGAAACTCCCGATGGACAGAGACCGGTCTATTTCACTAGGAAAACCTTACAAGGTGCTGAGATCCGGTATCAAAAAATCGAGAAGGCCGCCCTCGCTGTTGTTTGGACCTCTCGACGGCTACGTCCGTACTTTCACACCCATCCAATCATAGTAAGAACGGATTTACCACTCCGCTCTGTATTAATCAAGCCCGATCTCGCTGGGAGGATGATCAAGTGGTCTATTGAACTCTCTGAGTTTGATATATCCTATGAACCTCGAAGCGCTATTAAAGCTCAAGTCCTGGCTGATTTTATTGTGGAAATGACAGGGACGGATCCAGATACCCCTCGTGTCCATTGGACTATTTACGTTGATGGTTCATCAAACTAAAGGGGCTCTGGAGCAGGTGTAGTCCTTGAAAGTGATGATGGAGTGCACCTGGAAATCTCCCTTCACTTTAATTTCAAAACATCCAACAACCAAGCTGAATACGAAGCTTGTTTGGCCGGACTGAGAGCTGCAATTGACATCGGAGCTTCTGAAGCGACGCTCTGTAGCGATTCACAACTGGTGATTTCACAGATCTTGGGAGATTATCAGGCTCGTGAACCTCAACTCCAATTATACTTGAACTGTGTCGAGAGAAATTCTCGAAAATGGAATTCAAACATGTTCCACGCGAGGAGAATACCAGAGCGGATATACTCTCCAGATTAGCAAGCACCAAACAACCAGGTAACACCACTACACTGGTTCAAAGCATACTGACGTCGCCCAGCATTCCTCTTTTCCCTTCTCTAAATGCCATAATGACTAGCTCCTTTTATGGAGACACGTGGATGGCCCCCTACATCCGTTATTTGGCTGATGGGCAGCTGCCTACGGATGAGAAGGAAAAAACAAAGATAAGGAAGGAATTACCATATTTCACCATGATCGATGGTAATCTTTACAGAAGGGCGCTCTCCGTGCCTTACTTGATTTGTCTTAAAGAGAATGAGGTGCAAGATGTAATGGAGGAAGTGCATGAAGGACAATGTGGACACCACGCCGGAGGAAGAAGTTTAATGAGAAAAATCCTCAGGGCAGGCTACTGGTGGCCCACATGAGACAAGACTCCATTGACTTCGTCAAAAAATGCGACGCTTGCCAAAAGTTCTCTAATCTTCACCACACACCGGCGGAAGAACTCTTCACATCCGCTGTTCCATGGCCCTTCTACCAATGGGGATTGGATATTCTGGGCCCCTTTCCAACTGCTCCTGGGGGCATCAAATATCTCATTGTAGGGGTTGATTATTTCACTAAGTGGATAGAAGTAGAGCCGGTGGTACATATTACTTCAGCCCAAACTCGTCGTTTCATGTATGAAAACATTATAACACGATTCGGGGTCCCAGCACGAGTTGTCACAGATAATGGCACCCAATTCACGGATAGAAAATTCACAGATTTACTCGAAGGGTTAGGAATAACCCAAATATTCTCATCCGTCAAACATCCCCAAACCAACGGCCAAGCTGAAGTGGCCAACAGGGAGGTGCTGAAAGGACTAAAGAAACACCTTGGTGAAGCCAAGGGCGAATGGACAGACCAGTTGTGTCACGTCCTGTGGGCATATCGGACAACGCCTCATTCTTCTACCAATGAATCCCCATATCGCCTCACATACGGGGTAGAGGCAATGATACGCGTGGAATTACAAATTGCTTCCACAAGGGTCAAATACTTCTCTGAAGACAACAATAACGCTAACTTGGCGTCAGAAATAGATGTCATACAAGAACTCAGAGAAGATGCATTCATCAGAGATCAGGCTATCAAAGCCAAAGTTGCTCTCTGATACAACAAACGAGTTCAATCAAGGACTTTCAACGTTGGAGATTTGGTTTTGAGGAAAGCAAGTGTAGGGAACAAATTCGCTCATCAAGGCAAACTAGCCCCAAACTGGGAAGGCCCATACAGGGTATCCGAGGTTGCTGGCAAAGGCTCTTACCGCCTTGAGAACCTTGATGGCACTCCAATCCGAAATAAATGGAACACCCAAAACTTGCGCATCTATTATAGCTAGCTGCTGGAACGATACATGCTCTCCTATCTTCATTTTAAACTGAATACTGGAGAAATTATTTTCCCAGCTATGCTTTCATTGTAATTCTTATTTTTGATTTAATAAGAATCTCATACGACAATTTAACTCTTTTCGAGTTTTTCTTATGCTGTGATTTTCAGTTTATCCGGCGTACAGAAGCATGTTCAGGACGAATAATCTCAACTACCTATTCCGTAGTTGACGATGTAACTCCTCGAACATGTGCAGCGTACAAGAGCATACTCAGGACGGATGATCTCAATTACCCATTCTGTAATTGACGATGTAACTCCTCGAGTATGTGTGAGAGACTGAAGGCCCGGATTATAGGATTAAACCAAACTCTGGGTACGATTAATAAGTTTGGCTGAACACCGGTGAAGACCTGGGCTGTAGGATTAAACCAAACCTCAGGAAATAGGTTGTAGGATTGAACCAAACCCCATTCCAAGAACGGTAAAAGGGTATAACCCAACACCGTATTGAAGGCTTGGGCGCAGTAAGCTGGTTCTTCTTCAAGACCACACTGAACCCCAAGTAACGGGCGCAGTAGGTTCAGGATTAGCCCTGATCTGAACCCCGTGTTGAAGGCTCGGATTGTAGGATTAAACCGAACTCTGAGTATGACTAGTAGGATTGACCGAACATCGGTGAAGAATCGTCAATGGGTAAAACCAAAGACCGATTAAAGGAGTGGATTGTAGGGTTAAACCGAACTCCAAATACAAGTAAGTTATATTGAATTCCAAATTAATACTCTCTTTCGAAGTTCCTTATTTGGGAGTTTTATAGCTTTAAATTCTGAATCATCAATTCTTCAGTCAGAAATGCTCAATTGAAACCTGACTCATGAACTCCGACCCAAAAACAATTCATTCGGGGGCGCCACAATTTGAGGCATATTCACCCGAAACCTTTCAGTCGGAAATATTTACATTCGGAATTATCAAACAAAGGGATTTCTACTCGAAGTCCTTACTCTTAAGAACTCTCACGTGAAAGTATCACTCAGAGTTTGTTCAAAGTACTGATCACCCAATAATACTGGGGGACAGTATCAGCAGTTTAACGAATATTTTGGGGAACGAACTCTTAGTGAAATGTTCCCACAATCATTTCCCCTCAAGAATTAACTTTTCAAGCCGTTCTCATGACAATAGCATTTTCACTCATAACGGCAATCCATACTATGGTATTTACGACCAAAAGACCTGATTTTCAAGAAGCAAGATACGCTTTCTACTAGGCTTTTATATCAAATTGTTCATACTTGACAAAAAGATACTCTATCCTTTCTGTCAAATCAAGTCTTTGGCTATCAAAATGCCTATACATGAAAAACGATAGTTTTATGTCTCTATCCGTTCTTCATCCCGCATGTAAAAATCCGGAATGATTCAATACACATGCAATCCTTCTATTAAAGTTATTTTCAACTAAATAAGCTTATAAAGGCAAATGGTTCTTTTATTGATCAAATGGAAGATTACATGAAGAAATTCATTTAGTAATCCGGAGCTGATCCCGGAACACAGCAAATTTGAAACAATAAAGACAAAGACAGGGAAGGCATTATTTCTTCTGACTTGTATCTCCTTCCTTCCCTTTGCCTTTACCTCCGGCCTTGCCTTCATTAGCACCAGAGCTAGTTCCTTCACTTCTAAGCTTCAGGAGAGAAGGTCCCATTGATTGGCCTTCAGGTAGAGGAGCGAACTTGTACGAGGTGTTAGGCGGATCCTCATGACGGTCTTTAACAACGGCCACCAGTTTCCCTTGGTGAAACTCATAGAACGGATCCATACCATTCAAATTAAGTTCTACTTTGGGATTCCGGTATTGAACTTGACGAACAGCCAACCCGAAAGATTCCTTGACTGCTTGATCACACATATCTACAGCCTCAGCCAATTCTGCTTTCAAGGTTTTGACTTTGTCAGTCGAATCCGCCAACTTTAAGAGCAGCTCTTTCTCCTTACACGACCAATCTTCTGCTCCTTGAGAATAGACAATCTTAGCCTCCTTCAGCTCTTCTCCCAGCTTCAAAGAACGTTCCTTCTCCGTACAAAGGCTGGCATGGAGGTCGGAATTGATTTTCTTCTGGTCAAGTACTTGGACTTCCAGCTCATTGACAAGATACTTCAGTCTGGCAATTTCCTCATCCTTTTTGTACCCTTCCTCTTTGGAAGCCTCTAATCTACTTTCTAAACAGAGGATGTTTACCTTATCCTTAGCAGCAGCAATGCTAAGGTCGTTAACCTTGCCAACCAATGAACTGAGCCTTTCATTGTCTTCTGAAAGCTTGCGAACCGACTTCAGAAGACCGGATAACTCTGCCAAGTGCTTCTGTCCGGCATCGCAAGCTTTGATTACTTCTCCGCTCTCCAATGAAGGCTTCAGCTTGTACGGAGATTCAGGAACGCTCTCAGGAACAGAACCCTCATATACAAGGTATTGAGTAAGACCGGAATTACCTTCAGGAGGGCAGGGAGCTTTAGGTGCAAAGTAAGTTGTTATTGGTTTTGCACCAAAAGTAATCACGTTGCCTGGGGCATCCGGAGTATGCCCTTCCACTTTCTTTCCCTTAGAAGGCTCCGGATCATTAGCCCCTTTCGAAGTTTTTGGTTTCTTGGGAGAAGGTTGAGGTTCCAAGGTCCTGGAGGAATCAATTTTTGCCTTTTTCCTTTTCTCTCCGCCCTTCTTAACCACCACATCAAGGGTCGGTTTCTCAGATCCGCCCTCTAGCAAGGGAATATCATCACCAGCAGACGAAGTCAGTATTATGGTCTCAGCGGTAGCCTTCTTAGAATTCCGTTTTGCCTGAATGTCATTTTCAACTGCAACGGAGCTCTCTCCAGCTTTGAGCCCTTTCAACTTATTCATCTCTGGTGACTTCGTCTCAATTTCAACTGCAAAACCAAATAACACAATTAGAGATCGAAGATTTCAAAGCATGATATATAAAAGCATGAAAAATGGCAGGAAAATTATGTAAATATTCCTCGCGGGTAGACTTTGACCCTAGCAAACGCCTGCAGGAGAAAAATTTATGCGAGGCGGTATATGACTGAAGAGCGGAAAGAACAGAAACCGAAGATGGGCTCAATTCATCTTCCTCAGTGTAATACGCCTGGGAGGTTAATAAGAAATGCTCATGCGTCCAGGCTACAGGAAATTTCAGAATCCCATCTTCAGTTAACCAAAAAACTGGTTCGTTAGGCTGGACACTGATCTTCGTAAAGTAAGATTTAAAAGAACGACCATCAACTTTGGCGGAGTCAGTGTAAGACTCAAAGTTGATGATCTTGGGAAGAGTCCGGAGGGTTATCAAACTCACTCCCCCCTTCTCCTTATTCGTACGACGGACCACTTGGGAGAAATAGAAGAGCATAGCCACCGTCGGTTTAAAGTTGAAGTGCTCCCCAAGCACTTCAAGAGAACGGACCAACCCCCATCCGTTGGGGTGAAGCTGCGAAGGGGCACAGTCCAAAAATCTCAGAACCCCCATCTGAAACTTCGTGAAGGGGAGGCGCACACCTAGATTCAGAAACAGAAAGTCATACATATATATGGACCTTTTGTCCGGTGTATGACATATCCGTTCTGTTGGAAGCGGAGCAAACACCATAAATTGAAACCTGCACTCCTCCTTCTTGAAGACTATAAAGCGCGGCTCTAACTCTGCTCCGTCCTCCCGAGCGTGAACGGACGGTGTTTCACGAAATTCCTCAGCCACCCAGCTGAATGGACGCTTCTGTTGGAATTTCACCCAATCAATCCGGTGTGCAACTACATTGCACAATCCGGAAGCTGTCTTCATTATGTATTGTTGAAAGGGTGCTTCCCCACCAGATGTTCTTCCTCCAGTCGTCTTCTTTACTGCCATCGTAAAAGCTTTTACGCTGCGGTAAAAATCCACATCATCAGAGAGGTACAAATCAGCACTCTCAGCACTCTCACTAGAGGAGGATTCTGAAGAGGGTATTATCACCCTTCCCCTCTGATACGGCGACGCCTCCCTCTCTGAATATAGTGGCTTCGATTGGAAGACCACTGGGATCCTCCCACCACGAACTGAGGGATTTCGAGTTGAGGCCCTTCCTCCTCTTCCCCTAGAGCTAAAACCTCTCCTAGACATTTACAGATACTGAAAGAAGACACGAAAAGTCGAAGGAAAATGGTTACCTAAGGATGAGGGAGGATAGTGAATCAAAATTCACAGAGGAAAACTTAAAGTCTTCTCGAAACTTTTGCAGGGGTTCTTCAAGGGAGCAAGAAGAAGTGACTACTGAAATTGCCAAATATGTCTTTTTCAGGGCATGAAAGCTCTCAAATACCGATTCAAGCAACCTGTCGTTTACTCTCAAACGACTCTCCCTTTTGGTGGATCACAATAGTCGTTTTGAACCCAAAGGCGTGAAAATGCCATCGTTTCGTCACAGAGCCTTCTAAATGGGCCTATTAAATCCAAATTCTAGGCCCACCAAGTTCCTGTGTGACGGTTATTAAGACATGCGCATTTAACGCAATAATGGCTCGCCCACGTGAGTAAAGGCATTAAATGTCCAATCATGAGAAACGTGGCCACCATTACTCGAATACCAAGGGTTACAAAATTCAATAAACTTCTGAGATTCTCATTGTTCGAATCCGCCCTCAAGAGTTTCATCATAACGGAACCTTGTTCCAAGAGCAGATATTTACACAACAGTACGAACGGTATAGCTTATATGAGTAAATCTACTAATTCCTCACATAAGCTAGGGGGCTAGTAGAGTACTACTGATCACCGATTGATTGAGAATCATTCATCTTAATCCGTACTCCTGTGATTAAAAAAAAAGTCCCCAGGACGGATGATCTCAATCACCTATTATATGATCTGACGATGTAACTCCTGACGATGTGAACTTTTCCAGGACGGATGATCTCAATCACCTATTCTGTGATCTGACGATGTAACTCCTGGCGCCGTACATATCCCCAGGACGGATGATCTCAATCACCTATTATGTGATCTGACGATGTAACTCCTGACGATGGATACTTCCCCAGGACGGATGATCTCAATCACCTATTATGTGATCTAACGATGTAACTCCTGACGATGGATACTTCCCCAGGACGGATGATATCAATCACCTATTCTGTGATTCGATGATGTAACTCCTGGTACGAACAATCCCCATCATCATTCTTATGATGGAAGATTTTGAAAGTTAATCCGCGCTTTCGCTCTCAAGTGGTATTCTCCCAGGACGGATACTCTTTATCACCTACTCTGTGGTACAATGACGTAACTCCTACCGTAAACAAACTCCCATCATCATCCTTATGATGGAAGACTCAAACACCACTTTCTTACACCTTTGCAGTTCCCCAAACTTGGAACAATATTCTTACAATGGACGACATTGATTCTCCAGTGAGAATAACACGGATTAAGAACAGTCATCCGTCCTGTTACACTATTTTACTAAACGACGGATCGGCTCCTCCTTTCCCCAAAAGAATTAAGGATCATGCCCAAAAGACAGGCACCTTTTTCTTAACACACACTTGGGGACATGTATATATTTCTCCGTTCTAAATTCATTTGTTGTTTAATCTTCCGAGGCAATTATTTCAGTTTGACCTCAAGGTTAATCATATAGAACGGATTAACAACGACTTAAATGACATAGATGCATGAAATGTTGGAGACAAATTTCTTAAATGAATTTTATTCATGAAAAACGAAATTACACATAACTGTTCAAAACCGGAGTTGATCCCGGAACACAACTGTACATATAAATAAAGCAAGACTACGGAGGAGGAATTTTCTCTTCAGCTTTTTGTGCTTCCTCAGCTCCAGGCTCTTGTGTCCCTTCCTTTGGGATTTCCTCAGGAATTCCCCCTCCAGGAGCCTCAGTTCCTTCCGCAGACGAAGCGACCTCAGACGTAGGAAGAACATAATCCGGTCCCATAGTTTGACCCTCAGGAAGAGGAGGCAAACCGTACAAGGACGTCGGAGGATCTTCATGACGACCATCAACCACGGTGACCAACTTTCCTCCATGGAATTCATAGAACGGATCCATTCCATAGAAGCTAAGTTTCACAGTGGGGTTGCGGTAGAAAACTTGGCGTATAGCTAGGCCGAAGGATTCTTCAACCGCCTGGTTGCATATATCAATAGCTTCCTGCTTCTCAGCTTTCACTATAGCCAATTCTTCCCGCAACCTCGATAGCTCCCCACTTGATCCTCCAGATTCCGTTCTCCCAGCCTTCAGTCCCTCGATCTCAAGAAGGAGCCTCTTCTCCTTTCGGGACCACTCCTTAGCAGCAACTTTGCTCTTATCCTCGAGCTCAACCTGCTTAGCCTGGCTGCTACGGAGTTCTTCCTTTGATTTGTTAAGCGTTTCCTCCCTCTCTGCCAATTTATCTTCCAAGTCTTTGAGAATACCTTTAAGCTTAAGGTTCTCTTTGTTCATAATATCCCCGAACTCTTTAGACTTGGCAAGACGGTCTTCCATTAATTTTATAGTGGCTTTATCCTTCCCTGACGAGAGGTTGAGCTGTTCTAATTTATCACTCAGCTCATCAACCTTATCAACATTGTCAGCCAACAAACTGAATGAGTGAAGCATTCGAGTCAGTTCTGCTAACTGCCATTTTCCGGCCTCACACGCTTCCTTAATTTCTTTAGTGTTAAGCGTGGGCTGGAGTTCATACATCGGTTGAGGAAGAATCGCTGGGGTTGCTCCCCGATATGAGAGGAAGGGGGTAAGGAATGAAGTTATTGGGTAGGAGATCGGATCAGGCCTAGGAACTCCGGCAGCAATCCCCTTATGGAGTCCGGAGGAAACATCAGCTGCATCCAAGGTTTCTATAGCCTTACCTTCTGGAGTTTTACGTTTCTTCGACGGTCCCCCGAAAGAATCATTCTTGATTTTTCTCCTCCTCTCAGTTATTGGGGGCTGACCCGTAGCTGCGCCAACACCGGTTGAACCGCCCTCCACCAGCGGAATCTCCCCTTCAACATCCGAAGTCAGGATGATCAATTCAGGACGATCCCTTGCGGAGGGCTTGGCCTGAATTTCATTTTCGTGGGCTACGGATTTACCTGCCGCTTTAAATCCCTTTAACTTATTCATCACCGGAGATTCTTGTTCTATCTCACCTGCATGCACAAACACAAGATATTAACAACCACGAAATACTCGATACATTTGACAAAGTAGAAAAAAAGAAATAAAACGAGAATTATGTAGATATTCATCCCGGACTCCGCTTGAACTACTTAAAAGACGCCTACACAAAAATACTTTAGAGCGTGTAGTGTGCGCTTCAAGTGCGAACAACACTTTCGATGATTCAGGGGATAGCTCGGATTGATCAGCATAATATGCTTGGGAGTTTAAAAGAAAATGTTTATGGGTCCAACTCAAAGGAAATTTGTTAAGACCATCTTCATCCCTCCAAAAGATTGGTTTCTTCTTCCCAACAGATATCCGAGTAAAGTAGGATTTAAATGATTTTCCATCGACTTTGGCCGAATCGGTGTAAGATTCAAAGTTTATGAAAGAACAGAGAGTTCGGAGTGTCACTAGGCCAATACCGCCCTGCTTGTTAGCCCTCCGAACTACTTGAGTGTAATAAAACAGCATCGCTACTGTGGGCGTGAAGTTGAAACGATCCCCCAGAACCTCCAGAGCGTGGATGAGGCCCCAACCGTTGGGATGAAGTTGAGAGGGTGCGCAGTTTAAGAACCTCAACACACCCATCTGAAGCTCGGATAAGGGAAAACGAACTCCCAGGTAATGAAATATGAAATCGTACATGTATACAGAACGGTCATTGGGTACGGCATGGCATATCCGCTCTGTAGGAAGTGGTGCAAATACCCTAAACCACTTCTTCATTTCTTCTTCTGCATGAAGCGTGAACCTTGGTTGAATTCGGGATCCATCCTCGTTTGCATGACGGGAAGCCAAGTTCTTAAACTCACTAGCTACCCAACAGAAAGGCCATTTAGCCTGAAGTTCTTCCCAATTTAACCTAGAAACAGCAACGGTGTAAAGACCTTCTGTTGTCTTCAGAATGGTATTATCTCCGGAAGTCCCTTCTCCAGCAGCCATCTGAATCGCCTAAACCAAGCTCTTTAATCCACGATAAAAGATCATATCATCAGAAAGGTGATAACCATTACTCACTTCATTTTTTAAAGCGACTACAATCAGAGGACGACTCCGAGAAGGGAAAAGTCACTTTCCACAGTGAGTAAGATCCCCTTTCTGAGCGACATGACTCAGCCTTAGGAAGAATCACAAGGATTCTTCCCCATGACTATTAGGGTTGCGAGAAATTAATCTCCCCCTAACTAAAGCACATTCTCTTCGCAAAAATAGTATACCAAAACAAGATGAAAATAGCATGGGAAAGTTACCTCAGATGAAGATGATGAAGATGAGGACTGAAAAAAGTCTTGTAGAGCAAGCGGCGAACTTCCTTGCGATATTTTTGCAGAGTGTTGCTAAGAAATCAGAAACGAGTGGAACCGAGAATCCACTAAGTGTTTCTTTTATAGGAAATGAAAAGGCTCAGTTACCACCTCTTGAAGTTGTGACGCTCTCAACTAAACGCGTTGGTTCACAAGTGAAATGACACAACCGTTCCAAATTCATGGGCGCCAAAACAATATCCATTCGACGAAGGGCCTATCTACTAGGCCCAAAAGTTTCAAAAAATGTAGGCCCGTTAAGCCCTAAACGACGGTTATTGAGATTTCCATCTCAGACGCAATAATTGCTCGCCCACGTGGTTAAAAGCATTTAATGTCTAATCATGCAACGCAATTCACGCTTTACAGCCGTTACGCGAACTTCAAGAGCCTTCAATTCCAATAAACTCTTGAAATTCTCATACAGTGAATCTTTGTCTGAATCCGTTGTGATAACATCACCACATCGGATCTTTTGACTTAAGAACGGTTATTTGTAATATAATAACAAATGCTAAGGAACTGTTATACGCGTAAGCCTACCGATATTCAGACCTCTCGCAGGTTGAGTAGCTTATGTGAACAACCACTCAGTCCCTCACACAAGCTAGGGGACTTATGATCCGGTCTCAATACCGGTATCCGATCTGCAAGACATATTTCAACGTCTTTATCAAGACATCAACGTGTAACCGGTGTCATCGGTATACATCCGGACTGTAATTCCGTATCAGGCGCTCTCCCTATACCGGTTGTTTAGGATAACACCATGACACCGGATAACATACACGTCACTATGCAAAAGACAAGAATCATTGCTACAGAGACCGATCAATAATCCCCAGCACTATAAGCCAAATTCTGCTCACGGGGATGGTCATCTTGCTCCCTAATCCTAGTCTATACTCTCCATGCTCAATATAAAATAGCCACTTGACCCAATCATGCTGGTAAGTGCGCAATAAAATAATGCTAATGGAAGTTAGTGGTTCCCCACTAACGAGTCCTCATAAAATGAGCCAATCAGGTATATGAACTCTCTTCATCAATGAAGTAGGGGATGGGGAACTTAATCTAAAAATGATTACTCTCTAAAATACATTCCTTACTTGGAATATTATCACTGACTTGAGCGTCGGAGAATCTTTACAGGTGACACCACCATTCGCCCACATCAATGCGTTAGGTCGGTGTGAAGGATCTCCAGAACGCCCAATCCGCTCTCCTCACGCAAGGATAACGGATATTTACACCGGATACTCATACATCCAGTCTTCAGCACAGTATTTGCATACTATTTGTGATTGACTTGAGTCCGGATATCTAGACCTCGGTTCAGGACCGATCATTGGCACGCCCAGTGGGACCTGATAAAGTTATTCCCATATCCATTGAAAGAACGAGTGATCCTCGATGGAAGGCGAAGGACAAGATTTCATGGAGAATCAACCTGAAGGCAGAACCAACCCCAACGTCTTCAGGAAACTCAACTTTGATTCTCATGGGGGCAGCTCAAAGAAGATAGTAACAGTGTCTAATCCTGATCCTCGTGATGAGCTGATCAGTCAACTTCAGAGGGAACTCGCCGAACTGCGAAGAGAAAGAAGGCAAAGCGAGGACAAGGAATCATCTCGCACACGAAACACTCCCCATACAACTGACGGAGAAAAGTCCACCACTCTCCAATACTCGAACATCCCTACGTTTGAGAGGAGAGAACAGACTCATGACTCTGAAGTTGAAACTGCCCGAAGGAAGAGGGAGTCAACGACAGCACCCCCAGTAACTTACAAGTTAAAAGTTCCTTTTTCAAGGAGACTCATGAGCATCCACATCCCCAAGCACCTTCAAACTACTCAGCCACTTTCCATTGGAAAATACAATGGCGAAACCGATCCTACCAAGCACCTTGATGCTTATGTATTTGAAGCTATGTACTTGGGGGCTGATGAGGATGTAATGTGTCAGATGTTCCCACGAACATTATCAGAAGAGGCCCTGGGTTGGTTTAAAGGTCTACCTTCTGGATCTATAGATTCTTGGGCTGAAATGACAGCTACTTTTGAAACTCACTTTGTCATCTCTAGAGATGTGCCTAGGACATCTCACACCTTGGCTCAGATTAAGCAAGGTGGAAACGAAGGCTTAAAAGATTTCCTGAAGAGGTTCTACAAGGAAGCTTCCCTGGTTCCTAACCTCACAGAGTCCATTAAGCTGCATATTGTCATTGAGGCTTTGCAGCCAGGATCAGCTTTTGCCCTCTCATTAGCAAAGAGCCCTCCAGTAACGTTTGAGGAGTTCAGGAAAAAAGCCTCAAAGTACGTGAGTATAGAGGTGCACTTAGAAGCTATAGCTGCAAAGAAAAAGCCACCAACACCACCTTCCCAAACTCAGAAGGGTAAGGAGAAAACGAGGTCAGAACGCATGGAGAGACCATTCACCAATCCTAAAGTTAATAACCACTCTCCTCGACCTCGAGAAAGGCAGGTTAATTCCTTCAGCCACTATGCACAACTATCTGCCAAGCCATCTCAGATTTTGAGAGAGGTCGGATGGCCAGCTTTTAGCATCTATGGTGTTAGAAGGCCAGCCCCTATGAAAAGACCAGGAAATCCCCGTAAGTATTGTGATTTTCATGAGCAGAATGGTCATTCCACTGATGAATGCCAAGCTCTAAAGAACGCGGTTGAGACGCGGTTGGACTGCAGCCGATATGCCTGGCATAGACCCTGCTTTCTGCTGTCATAAATTATCCGTCTATCTAGAGACGAGACCGGTTGCCCAAAAGGAAAGAAGATTGGGACCAGAGAAACAGAAGGCAGCTTGCCAGCAAACTGAGGAATTGCTGAAGGCTGGATTTATCAAAGAAATCCGTTATTCCTCTTGGCTATCGAATATGGTGATGGTCCGTAAATCCAATGGTAAATGGAGAATGTGCATTGACTATGTGGACCTCAACTGCTGCTGTCCAAAGGATCCTTATCCTCTTCCTAATATAGATCGGATGGTAGATGACTCCTCTGGTTATCAATACCTGAGTTTCATGGATGCTTATTCGGGTTACAACCAGATTCCGATGTGCGAAGAGGATCAAGAGAAGACAACTTTCATAAATGGTCGTCGTGTCTTTTGCTATACAGTTATGCCCTTTGGCCTGAAAAATGCTGGGGCCACATATCAGCGCATGATCAACAAGGTTTTTGAGGGCATGCACACCAAACTTGTTGAAGTGTACATTGATGACATAATAGCCAAGACACCGGTTGGAGGCGATCATATTGAAGACCTACGCCAAGTATTTACCCGCTTGAGAGAATTTAACATGAGGCTAAACCCAATGAAATGCACTTTCGCTGTCCCTGCTGGGAAGTTCTTGGGTTTCATGTTAACCCAACGCGGTATTGAAGCCAATCCAGGGAAGTGCCAAACGATTCTAGACATGCAGAGTCCAAAGGATCTGAGAGAAGTCCAATCCCTGAATGGCAAAGTTGCAGCTTTGGCACGGTTCGTGCCAAAAATGGCTCACAGGTCACTGATAAATCAATTTTAATACACTTATTATAGTTTTACACTTGGGGTTTATTATATAATTACTATGTTTAATAATAGTATTTTAATTAAGTTTTATGTTGTTTAGTTAAATTGAAGTATTATGTATATATGTTTCAATTTTCGTTTTTTGTATGTATCTTGAGTATCTTGCCTTATTTTGGCCATAACTTGGGATTTTGTGATCCAAATGGGCTAATCTTGGAGCCCATGGAAAGCTAAGACAGAGGGCTACATCATGATGATCAAATTTGGTTATTTTGCATCTGGAAAAAATAAAGAAATGGAGCTTGAATCAATCAGCCCCTATGTGTCCCACCAGCATTGACATAGTTCACCAAAATACAGATATCTGGAGCTATAGATGTCCAAATGACCTGATTCTTGCGCCAAATTCTCAATAAGAAAGAGATCTACAACTTTCATGTTGAAGGGGTTTTAAAATTCAGCCATCTAGAAGGTCATATTGGACTCGCAAGGTGGAGAAGATAAAGAGGAGAATGAATTTCAACACCTACCATTATCTTCTTTTGAATTATTGTAATTTCAAGCCCACCAATGTTGAAAAAATGCATTAATAATCAGAAAATGAATGTATAGTATCATCATATCTTGCCTATAAATAGATGCTTGAAGTTGTAAGGGAGATACACAAGAAATACATAAGAAATACATGCTTTAGTTTCCATTATAATTCTATATCTTTGTTTTAGCTTCTTAAGTTTTAGTTCTTTCTTTTGCTTTATCTCCTTGTTCTATATTCCATCCTTCAAGTTATGGTTTTCATTTCCCTTCCTCAATATCAAGTAAGTTAATTTTATTATTTGTTATTTACTTTTATAATCAAAGTTTTAGTAAATTTAATATTAGCTTTCATTGTTAAAAATTATCATGGAAGCTTAATCTTTTAAAATCAACTCAAGGAATTTAATTTTTCTTTATGTTAACTTTGAGTTCTTGCTCTTAATATTTTGATTAAAGATAATTACTTTTCTTTGTTTCTCAAGCACTTATAATGGTAGATTATTTAAGTGTATAACTGATTGGTATATAATTAAACAATCTATAATCTAAACTGATGTTGGTTGGTTAATCAATAATCAATTTGAGAACAAAGATTAAGTTACTAAATAAGAGATTTCTATTTAGTTTCTTAACTCAATCAAATTATGGTCTTAAAGTTATTTTAGTAATTAATAAGAATATATCGATTGATTATTCTTATTAGTTCATTAATTTAATTCTAGAAGATTTTCTAGAATATAATCATTTAGGGATTCCAAATGATTCAAGATTGAGAAATTAATTATATTTAATCATATTTGTGAACAATGATTAGTTAACTAAAGATTTATTAATTCCTTGGGTTGGTTGTTTCTAAATTTGATTATTCCTACTCATAAATTTACTTTTTGCACTATCATATAATCACTTAATTTTCCTTTCAAGCTCAACACAAACCCCCCCTTTATTATAACTAAATTGAGTGTAACTAATTGAACTAAGGTCCTCGAGAGACGACTAAGGTTATTCACCTTATACTATATTAATTTAACTTTTTATTTGACCCGACAACGACAGCGTGTCAGTCACTCCCCCTGTATAAAATACTGAAAAAGTCCAAGAAATTCGAGTGGGGACAGGAACAAGAGAAAGCATTCCAAGAGCTTAAGGAGGTGTTGTCTAAACCTCCCATTCTCACGAAGCCTGACCCCGAAGACACACTCATCCTATACTTGGCTATTTCAGATGAAGCTTTGGGCGTTGCCTTGATAAAAGAAACTCCCGATGGACAGAGACCGGTCTATTTCACTAGCAAAACCTTACAAGGTGCTGAGATCCGGTATCAAAAAATCGAGAAGGCCGCCCTCGCTGTTGTTTGGACCTCTCGACGGCTACGTCCGTACTTTCACGCCCATCCAATCATAGTAAGAACGGATTTACCACTCCGCTCTGTATTAATCAAGCCCGATCTCGCTGGGAGGATGATCAAGTGGTCTATTGAACTCTCTGAGTTTGATATATCCTATGAACCTTGAAGCGCTATTAAAGCTCAAGTCCTGGCTGATTTTATTGTGGAAATGACAGGGACGGATCCAGATACCCCTCTTGTCCATTGGACTATTTACGTTGATGGTTCATCGAACCAAAGGGGCTCTGGAGCAGGTGTAGTCCTTGAAAGTGATGATGGAGTGCACCTGGAAATCTCCCTTCGCTTTAATTTCAAAACATCCAACAACCAAGCTGAATACGAAGCTTGTTTGGCCGGACTGAGAGCTGCAATTGACATCGGAGCTTCTGAAGCGACGCTCTGTAGCGATTCACAACTGGTGATTTCACAGATCTTGGGAGATTATCAGGCTCGTGAACCTCAACTCCAATTATACTTGAACTGTGTCAAGGAGTTGAGAGAGAAATTCTCGAAAATGGAATTCAAACATGTTCCACGCGAGGAGAATACCAGAGCGGATATACTCTCCAGATTAGCAAGCACCAAACGACCAGGTAACACCACTACACTGGTTCAAAGCACACTGACGTCGCCCAGCATTCCTCTTGTCCCTTCTCTAAATGCCATAATGACTAGCTCCTTTTATGGAGACACATGGATGGCCCCCTACATCCGTTATTTGGCTGATGGGCAGCTGCCTACGGATGAGAAGGAAAAAACAAAGATAAGGAGGGAATTACCATATTTCACCATGATCGATGGTAATCTTTACAGAAGGGCGCTCTCTGTGCCTTACTTGATTTGTCTTAAAGAGAATGAGGTGCAAGATGTAATGGAGGAAGTGCATGAAGGACAATGTGGACACCACGCCGGAGGAAGAAGTTTAATGAGAAAAATCCTCAGGGCAGGCTACTGGTGGCCCAAGATGAGACAAGACTCCATTGACTTCGTCAAAAAATGCGACGCTTGCCAAAAGTTCTCTAATCTTCACCACACACCGGCGGAAGAACTCTTCACATCCGCTGTTCCATGGCCCTTCTACCAATGGGGATTGGATATTCTGGGCCCCTTTCCAACTGCTCCTGGGGGCATCAAATATCTCATTGTAGGGGTCGATTATTTCACTAAGTGGATAGAAGCAGAGCCGGTGGTACATATTACTTCAGCCCGAACTCGTTGTTTCATGTATGAAAACATTATAACACGATTCGGGGTCCCAGCACGAGTTGTCACAGATAATGACACCCAATTCACGGATAGAAAATTCACAGATTTACTCGAAGGGTTAGGAATAACCCAAATATTCTCATCCGTCGAACATCCCCAAACCAACGGCCAAGCTGAAGTGGCCAACAGGGAGGTGCTGAAAGGACTAAAGAAACGCCTTGGTGAAGCCAAGGGCGGATGGACAGACCAGTTGTGTCACGTCCTGTGGGCATATCGGACAATGCCTCATTCTTCTACCAACGAATCCCCATATCGCCTCACATACAGGGTAGAGGCAATGATACCCGTGGAATTGCAAATTGCTTCCACAAGGGTCAAATACTTCTCTGAAGACAACAATAACGCTAACTTGGTGTCAAAAATGGATGTCATACAAGAACTCAGAGAAGATGCATTCATCAGAGATCAGGCTATCAAAGCCAAAGTTGCTCTCCGATACAACAAACGAGTTCAATCAAGGACTTTCAACGTTGGAGATTTGGTTTTGAGGAAAGCAAGTGTAGGGAACAAATTCGCTCATCAAGGCAAACTAGCCCCAAACTGGGAAGGCCCATACAGGGTATCCGAGGTTGCTGGCAAAGGCTCTTACCGCCTTGAGAACCTTGATGGCACTCCAATCTGAAATAAATGGAACACCCAAAACTTGCGCATCTATTATAGCTAGCTGCTGGAACGATACATGCTCTCTTATCTTCATTTTAAACTGAATACTGGAGAAATTATTTTCCCGGCTATGCTTTCATTGTAATTCTTATTTTTGATTTAATAAGAATCTCATACGACAATTTAACTCTTTTCGAGTTTTTCTTATGCTGTGATTTTCAGTTTATCCGGCGTACAGAAGCATGTTCATGACAGATAATCTCAACTACCTATTCCGTAGTTGACGATATAACTCCTCGAACATGTGCAGCGTACAAGAGCATACTCAGGACGGATGATCTCAATTACCCATTCTGTAATTGACAATGTAACTCCTCGAGTATGTGTGAGAGACTGAAGGCCCGGATTGTAGGATTAAACCGAACTCTGGGTACGGTTAGTAAGTTTGGCTGAACACCGGTGAAGACCTGGGCTATAGGATTAAGCCAAACCTCAGGAAATGGGTTGTAGTATTGAACCGAACCCCATTCCAAGAACGGTAAAAGGGTAAAACCCAACACCGTATTGAAGGCTTGGGCGCAGTAAGCTGGTTCTTCTTCAAGACCACGCTGAACCCCAAGTAACGGGCGCAGTAGGTTCAGGATTAGCCCTGATCTGAACCCCGTGTTGAAGGCTCGGATTGTAGGATTAAACCGAACTCTGAGTATGACTAGTAGGATTGACCGAACGTCGGTGAAGAATCGTCAATGGGTAAAACCAAAGACCGATTAAAGGAGTGGATTGTAGGGTTAAACCGAACTCCAAATACAAGTAAGTTATATTGAACTCCAAATTAATACTCTCTTTTGAAGTTCCTTATTTGGGAGTTTTATAGCTTTAAATTCTGAATCATCAATTCTTCAGTCAGAAATGCTCAATTGAAACCTGACTCATGAACTCCGACCCAAAAACAATTCATTCGGGGGCGCCACAATTTGAGGTATATTCACCCGAAACCTTTCAGTCGAAAATATTTACATTCGGAATTATCAAACAACGGGATTTCTACTCGAAGTCCTCACTCTTAAGAACTCTCACGTGAAAGTATCACTCAGAGTTTGTTCAAAGTACTGATAACCCAATAATACTGGGGGACAGTATCAGCAGTTTAACAAATATTTTGGGGAACGAACTCTTAGTGAAACGTTCCCACAATCACTTCCCCTCAAGAATTAACTTTTCAAGCCGTTCTCATGACAATAGCATTTTCACTCACAACGGCAATCCATACTATGGTATTTACGACCAAAAGACCTGATTTTCAAGAAGCAAGATACGCTTTCTACCAGGCTTTTATATCAAATTGTTCATACTTGACAAAAAGATACTCTATCCTTTCTGTCAAATCAAGTCTTTGGCTATCAAAACGCCTATACAAGAAAAACGATAGTTTTATGTCTCTATCCGTTCTTCATCCCGCATATAAAAATCCGGAATGATTCAATACACATGCAATCCTTCTATTAAAGTTATTTTCAACTAAATAAGCTTATAAAGGCAAATGGTTCTTTTATTGATCAAATGGAAGATTACATGAAGAAATTCATTTAGTAATCCGGAGCTGATCCCGGAACACAGCAAATTTGAAACAATAAAGACAAAGACAGGGAAGGCATTATTTCTTCTGACTTGTATCTCCTTCCTTCCCTTTGCCTTTACCTCCGGCCTTGCCTTCATTAGCACCAGAGCTAGTTCCTTCACTTCTAAGCTTCAGGAGAGAAGGTCCCATTGATTGGCCTTCAGGTAGAGGAGCGAACTTGTACGAGGTGTTAGGCGGATCCTCATGACGGTCTTTAACAACGGCCACCAGTTTCCCTTGGTGAAACTCATAGAACGGATCCATACCATTCAAATTAAGTTCTACTTTGGGATTCCGGTATTGAACTTGACGAACAGCCAACCCGAAAGATTCCTTGACTGCTTGATCACACATATCTACAGCCTCAGCCAATTCTGCTTTCAAGGTTTTGACTTTGTCAGTCGAATCCGCCAACTTTAAGAGCAGCTCTTTCTCCTTACACGACCAATCTTCTGCTCCTTGAGAATAGACAATCTTAGCCTCCTTCAGCTCTTCTCCCAGCTTCGAAGAACGTTCCTTCTCCGTACAAAGGCTGGCATGGAGGTCGGAATTGATTTTCTTCTGGTCAAGTACTTGGACTTCCAGCTCATTGACAAGATACTTCAGTCTGGCAATTTCCTCATCCTTTTTGTACCCTTCCTCTTTGGAAGCCTCTAATCTACTTTCTAAACAGAGGATGTTTGCCTTATCCTTAGCAGCAGCAATGCTAAGGTCATTAACCTTGCCAACCAATGAACTGAGCCTTTCATTGTCTTCTAAAAGCTTGCGAACCGGCTTCAGAAGACCGTATAACTCTGCCAAGTGCTTCTGTCCGGCATCGCAAGCTTTGATTACTTCTCCGCTCTCCAATGAAGGCTTCAGCTTGTACGGAGATTCAGAAACGCTCTCAGGAACAGAACCCTCATATACAAGGTATTGAGCAAGACCGGAATTACCTTCAGGAGGGCAGAGAGCTTTAGGTGCAAAGTAAGTTGTTATTGGTTTTGCACCAAAAGTAATCACGTTGCCTGGGGCATCCGGAGTATGCCCTTCCACTTTCTTTCCCTTAGAAGGCTCCGGATCATTAGCCCCTTTCGAAGTTTTTGGTTTCTTGGGAGAAGGTTGAGGTTCTGAGGTCCTGGAGGAATCAATTTTTACCTTTTTCCTTTTCTCTCCGCCCTTCTTAACCACCACATCAAGGGTCGGTTTCTCAGATCCGCCATCTAGCAAGGGAATATCGTCACCAGCAGACGAAGTCAGTATTATGGTCTCAGCGGTAGCCTTCTTAGAATTCCGTTTTCCCTGAATGTCATTTTCAACCGCAACGGAGCTCTCTCCAGCTTTGAGCCCTTTCAACTTATTCATCTCTGGTGACTTCGTCTCGATTTCAACTGCAAAACCAAATAACACAATTAGAGATCGAAGATTTCGAAGCATGATATATAAAAGCATGAAAAATGGCAGGAAAATTACGTAAATATTCCTCGCGGGTAGACTTTGACCCTAGCAAACGCCTGCAGGAGAAAAATTTATGCGAGGCGGTATATGACTGAAGAGTGGAAAGAACAGAAACCGAAGATGGGCTCAATTCATCTTCCTCAGTGTAATACGCCTGGGAGGTTAATAAGAAATGCTCATGCGTCCAGGCTACAGGAAATTTCAGAATCCCATCTTCAGTTAACCAAAAAACTGGTTCGTTAGGCTGGACACTGATCTTCGTAAAGTAAGATTTAAAAGAACGACCATCAACTTTGGCGGAGTCAGTGTAAGACTCAAAGTTGATGATCTTGGGAAGAGTCCGGAGGATTATCAAACTCACTCCCCCCTTCTCCTTATTCGTACGACGGACCACTTGGGAGAAATAGAAGAGCATAGCCACCGTCGGTTTAAAGTTGAAGTGCTCCCCAAGCACTTCAAGAGAACGGACCAACCCCCATCCGTTGGGGTGAAGCTACGAAGGGGCACAGTCCAAAAATCTCAGAACCCCCATCTGAAACTTCGTGAAGGGAAGGCGCACACCTAGATTCAGAAACAGAAAGTCATACATATATATGGACCTTTTGTCCAGTGTATGACATATCCGTTCTGTTGGAAGCGGAGCAAACACCATAAATTGAAACCTGCACTCCTCCTTCTTGAAGACTGTAAAGCGCGGCTCTAACTCTGCTCCGTCCTTCTGAGCGTGAACGGACGGTGTTTCACGAAATTCCTCAGCCACCCAGCTGAATGGACGCTTCTGTTGGAATTTCACCCAATCAATCCGGTGTGCAACTACATTGCACAATCCGGAAGCTGTCTTCATTATGTATTGTTGAAAGGGTGCTTCCCCACCAGATGTTCTTCCTCCAGTCGTCTTCTTTACTGCCATCGTAAAAGCTTTTACGCTGCGGTAAAAATCCACATCATCAGAGAGGTACAAATCAGCACTCTCAGCACTCTCACTAGAGGAGGATTCTGAAGAGGGTATTATCACCCTCCGCCTCTGATACGGCGACGCCTCCCTCTCTGAATATAGTGGCTTCGATTGGAAGACCACTGGGATCCTCCCACCACGAACTGAGGGATTTCGAGTTGAGGCCCTTCCTCCTCTTCCCCTAGAGCTAAAACCTCTCCTAGACATTTACAGATACTGAAAGAAGACACGAAAAGTCGAAGGAAAATGGTTACCTAAGGATGAGGGAGGATAGTGAATCAAAATTCACAGAGGCAAACACGAAAGTCTTCTCGAAACTTTTGCAGGGGTTCTTCAAGGGAGCAAGAAGAAGTGACTACTGAAATTGCCAAATATGTCTTTTTCAGGGCATGAAAGCTCTCAAATACCGATTCAAGCAACCTGTCGTTTACTCTCAAACGACTCTCTCTTTTGGTGGATCACAATAGTCGTTTTGAACCCAAAGGCGTGAAAATGCCATCGTTTCGTCACAGAGCCTTCTAAATGGGCCTATTAAATCCAAATTCTAGGCCCACCAAGTTCCTGTGTGACGGTTATTAAGACATGCGCATTTAACGCAATAATGGCTCGCCCACGTGAGTAAAGGCATTAAATGTCCAATCATGAGAAATGTGGCCACCATTACTCGAATACCAAGGGTTAAAAAATTCAATAAACTTTTGAGATTCTCATTGTTTGAATCCGCCCTCAAGAGTTTCATCATAACGGAACCTTGTTCCAAGAGCGGATATTTACACAACAGTACGAACGGTATAACTTATATAAGCAAATCTACTAATTCCTCACATAAGCTAGGGGGCTAGTAGAGTACTACTGATCACCAATTGATTGAGAATCATTCATCTTAATCCGTACTCCTGCGATTAAAAAAAAACGTCCCCAGGACGGATGATCTCAATCACCTATTATATGATCTGACGATGTAACTCCTGACGATGTGAACTTTTCCAGGACGGATGATCTCAATCACCTATTCTGTGATCTGACGATGTAACTCCTGGCGCCGTACATATCCCCAGGACGGATGATCTCAATCCCCTATTATGTGATCTGACGATGTAACTCCTAACGATGGATACTTCCCCAGGACGGATGATCTCAATCACCTATTCTGTGATTCGATGATGTAACTCCTGGTACGAACAATCCCCATCATCATTCTTATGATGGAAGATTTTGAAAGTTAATCCGCGCTTTCGCTCTCAAGTGGTATTCTCCCAGGACGGATACTCTTTATCACCTACTCTGTGGTACAATGACGTAACTCCTGCCGTAAACAAACTCCCATCATCATCCTTATGATGGAAGACTCAAACACCACTTTCTTACACCTTTGCAGTTCCTCAAACTTGGAACAATATTCTTACAATGGAAGACATTGATTCTCCAGTGAGAATAACATGGATTAAGAACAGTCATCCGTCCTGTTAAACTATTTTACTAAACGACAGATCGGCTCCTCCTTTCCCCAAAAGAATTAAGGATCATGCCCTAAAGACAGGCACCCTTTTTCTTAACACACACTTGGGGACATGTATATATTTCTTCGTTCTAAATTCATTTGTTGTTTAATCTTCTGAGGCAATTATTTCAGTTCGACCTCAAGGTTAATCATATAGAACGGATTAACAACGACTTAAATGACATATATGCATGAAATGTTGGAGACAAATTTCTTAAATGAATTTTATTCATGAAAAACGAAATTACACATAACTGTTCAAAACCGGAGTTGATCCCGGAACACAACTCTACATATAAATAAAGCAAGACTACGGAGGAGGAATTTGCTCTTCAGCTTTCTGTGCTTCCTCAGCTCCAGGCTCTTGTGTCCCTTCCTTTGGGATTTCCTCAGGAATTCCCCCTCCAGGAGCCTCAGTTCCTTCCGTAGACGAAGCGACCTCAGACGTAGGAAGTGTAACATCCCAGATTTTTGGGAAAATAAAGTTATTGGATGATGAAAATTAATTATTCATGGTCAAATAATTATGGGAGATGTTGTTAGACATTAGAGATGAATTATCAGTAAATTAAGATTTACCAGAAACGAATGAATTAACAGATGATGTGGGACCCACTTAATCAAATTGAGTGTTTGATGGGTCTAGAATGTTTGGAATATTATGGTGATTAAGATAGTGTAGTTAGAATAATTTTTAGTGCTAAGGAGATAATTAATTGAACACGACGTATGTTATTAGATGGGGAAAATACGAGCTAAAGTGGAACTAAAAGAAAATGAGAATTCCTATTTCTCCTCTATTTTAGCCGTGGTCTCTCTTTTCTTTTCACCTTTCACTCTTTTAACCAATGGATATAGAATTTTATGGCACAATGGACAAAAGCATTGAGACATGGTTGTACCCATTGGACAATGTCCAATTTTTACACATCTTCTCTCTCCCTTTTCCCTCATTTTTTGGCAGCTCCCTCTCACTTTTTTTTCTCCTTCATTTCTCCTCCTCTTCTCCCTTTCTCCTCCAAAAACCGTTTCCCCCCACTTCTATCCTCTCCATTCACCATTTTCACCCAAAAGCTTGGATATGTGAAGCATGCATGGAGCTAGGAAGCTTACATTGATCCTCCCCTTCTTCTTTAACCTCAATTTCGTTTTGGTGGAGTTTGGACTTAAGGTAAAGATTTCTTACCTCCACCTCATTCTATTATGGTTTTGTGATATTGGGTTGAAGATGATAATGTTAGAAGCCTTGCATGTGGATGGGTGTTGATTATGTTGGTTAACCTAGAGTGAAATTTTAAGCATGAATAATGGAGGTGTGAAATTGAACATGGTTTGATGTTGTGGGATGAAGGGAAAGTTATAGTAACCATAAAGATTTTAGGAGATTGATTGAGAATATTGTTAATTGATTTTAGATGGGAAACCCTAAGTGCTAATGAGTTGGGGGTTTTGACCCACTTGATGATCTTGATGATTTTTGGTACCTTAGAATGATTTTATACATGGAAATGGATTTTTGTAGGATATGGGTTGAATATTGATATTGATAAAATAGGGAGCTAAGTCATGAGTTGTAAATGATGATATATGTATGTATATAGGTATGTTGATTTGAGGGAATTAGTCTTAAGTGTTGATGTTTATGATGTTGATAATAGTTACGAACCATTAATATTAGACTAGAGAATGGATGTTTAAATTGATGAAGCCTTGGGTTTTGTTATAGGCCATGGTGATGTTGATGTTGGGTTGTTTAGCCCTTTGAGATCTAGAAATCTTAGCTTTGGGGAAAGGAATTCCCGAAGCCTAATACAAGCATATGAATTTGGAGTAATAGACAAGTCTAGGACTTGATCATGGGTTAGGTGATAATGTCTAAGATGATGCTTTGTGATAGTATAATAATGGCAATTGTATGTATATTTGTTGTGATAGGATTGCATCCCTGACGATGATGCGGAGCGATCAAGGCATTTGGAGCATTGGAATTGTGGATCTTCCCTCGAGGTAGGAGAGGAGTTTGCATTTCAAATCGCATGAGTGAATTCATTGTTAATTATGTATATGTTAAACTCATGCAATGCCTTGCCAAGAATGTTTTATATGATTAATTTGATGAAGTGATAATTAATGGCTTGGCTTATGTTGATTGTTATGCTAATATATGTATATGTATGATGTTAATGATAAATGCTTGGTAGTCCCTTGGTTGGACATGAACTGAATGATGGCTTATGAGATCTTCACGTTACTGCACTTGAAATGGTAGTCTCGCTCAGGCGAGATGAGGTTTCGCTCAAGCGAGACACGTACCACATGGTTGAGGTAGCCACTGGACGAATCTCGCTCAAGCGGGCGTAGCCGCGCTTGAGCGAGCGAGATGGAAAAATGGTACTGGAGAGATCTCGCTTAGGCGAGAGGCGTGGCATGTTGGGTCTCGCTCAAGCGAGCGAGCACGAGATTGGATACTGGAAGAATTCTGCTTGAGCGAGAGTGACTTGCTCAAGCGAGATAGTGACCTGATGCTCTAAACTTCTTCGCTCAAGGAGAATTTTTAGGCGCTCAAGCGACCCACTTCAATCTCGCTCAGGCGAGGGTGTGACTCGCTTAAGCGAGCGGGCGTGAAAAACGTTACTGGAGGTATTTCGCCTACGCGAAAGGGCTCGCCCAAGCGAGCGACGCTGATCTCGCTCAAGCGATGGTGAATCTCGCTTGAGCGAATTGCCCTGCATTGAAATTCATTTCATTCCTTGTATTAGGCTTGTATTGGACCCCTTTCCTTGGTAATATGAGATGATTAAGGGGATGTGTTAAGGACAATATAATGATGATAAAACATGGAAGTAATTGGGATTAATTGGCACTTTGGGATCAATTGCTTGTGATGTATTTGCCACCAAAATAGAGTAGCCAAAGAATAATAATGAGGATATGATGGTGGGGTTATGAGAGATATTCCAGAATAATTATAAGACTGAGGGGTAAATGAATAAATGACATTGTATGAATTATAAATGGATGAATTAGAGGAAGTATGATATTAAATAATGCTAGATGATGATGTTGAACACTCTCTTGCACAAAGAGGTGTATATTTATCTTGATGAATGGTTGTGTACCATTGTGTATGATACAAGCATGGTCTTGTATGTGTGGTATGAAATATGAAATTGATAATGTTGTGAATGCCATACAATTTTATATATATACTTATATGAGTATACTTGAGCAATGGTAATGAATAATGAGATGAAAATCCACTAAATGAAGTGTGATGATATTGATGAATAATATGTGACGTTGAAATGCTATGTGGCTGTTTGCAAGTGTTATCTTGCGTGTATGAGATGAAATAATTATGAAATATGTTGTGATGAAAAGGCCACGTATAAAACCTGAAACCCATGGTCAAGAAATAAATAATGAGAAGGCCCACTAAGGCGTACATGGAGATGTTGGTGAGTATAATGATGATGATGATGACTGGCATATCGATAGTTGTCTATGTGGAATATTAAGGGGTTCCACTAGGCGGGCCCAGTGGGAGGGCGGCTCAGTGCACGAGCATTATTGTTGTTTCCCCTGTGACTCGGTGTGTGAGTCACAAAGCTGTCCATAGATTGGTAACGAGGCACCCTATGTGGCGGGCCCAGTGGGTGGGCGGCTCTATGGTGAGCGAGTTACCTCGGTGTCCGACGGGGCACAGCTCTCTCGATGTGTGTTCGGGAGGGGCCCGTAGCACTTTTGGCAAGTGAGGCCACGTTATTGATCCGTAAGTCACAAGGTGACTAGTGCTACAGATGGGCGATCGCGGTTTGGTACCAGTAAAACATGTTGTTGAGATGCATGCATGCTTTGAGATATGTGTACACATTTTACTACTGCAGTAGGGGCATAGTAGCACACCTATGCTTGACCCATAACTTGGTGTTTATTCCCACAGTCGGATCCGCATTGGTTGTCAAATTAACATAGTATGGAGATATGCCAGAATATGATAATGATTGATGATGATTGAGATGTTAATATTGGTGTCGATGAGATGCGAAGTTAATATGATGAAAGACCACATAAAAGTAATAGATGATATGAACATACGAAATGATGTTGAATATGACGATATGTATGATATGGCCCAATATAATGAAGGGCGTATTTAATTATGATTGGAAATGATGATATTAGCCCATAGTGGCTTGATGAAAGACCAAGATGGTCTATATTGATGAGTTGGCCCATTGGGGCGATATGATAGATATGTGTTGGCCATTGTGGCGGTGTTATAGATGTGTATATGCTTGCTTTGCTATGATTTGATAAATAAGCATGAAATGAATATATATTGTTGAATTAATAAATTATGATGATTGTTGATACGTTTAGCAAAGCATACATGATGTTGATATGTATATGCACATAATTTCAATTGTATTCATATCGTCATTTGAAATGTAAACTCACTCTCCCATGTGGTCTACTTTTTAGTATTGATGCAGGAAAACCATGGGGTGAGGACGTTTATGAAGTGAAGTTTTGGGAAGGTAAATAGTTGTAGAGGAATGCCTTGGCCGGCAGCTTTATAACGTAATGTGTTATGTATATGATGGATAATATGATGTTGTAATCATTGATATGGATGGACGAATTATGAGTATAGTTATACATTTGGTTGATGTACTAGTAGTGGATATATAGGAATTGAAGTTGGGCTGATTATGGGCTTTTATGAATAATAAATTTTAATGATGTATGATGCATGATCATATAGATGATTACATGTTTATATCTTAGGTATTGCATGCTTAGGAGATTGTGCAAAATGGTGATGGTTGTCTACTAGGCCTATGTTATGCCACTGCATGCTTTGCCGAGCCTTTTCTCATATCTTCATATATGGGACTAGGCATGTGCCCGGTATACACATTTTTCTTCTGCTGTAAGCTCTGTTATTTTTGTATACTGCATGGGCAACTATTTATCGATCTAGTTATAAGTTTTTAAATCACGCTCTTTGGTTTTCTGTGATTTGAGTCTTGATGTGGTCATGGTGATGTTTTGGAAATGTCTTCTAACGCGAAAAATTTACTCGTATTTTTATTAATTACGTCAATCACATCGGGATTCGAGTACAGAAAATCAGGGGTGTTATAGGAAGAACATAATCCGGTCCCATAGTTTGACCCTCAGGAAGAGGAGGCAAACCGTACAAGGACGTCGGAGGATCTTCATGATGACCATCAACCACGGTGACCAACTTTCCTCCATGGAATTCATAGAACGGATCCATTCCATAGAGGCTAAGTTTCACAGTGGGGTTGCGGTAGAAAACTTGGCGTATAGCTAGGTCGAAGGATTCTTCAACCGCCTGGTTGCATATATCAATAGCTTCCTGCTTCTCAGCTTTCATTATAGCCAATTCTTCCCGCAACCTCGATAGCTCCCCACTTGATCCTCCAGATTCTGTTCTCCCAGCCTTCAGTCCCTCGATCTCAAGAAGGAGCCTCTTCTCCTTTCGGGACCACTCCTCAGCAGCAACTTTGCTCTTATCCTCAAGCTCAACCTGCTTAGCCTGGCTGCTACGGAGTTCTTCCTTTGATTTGTTAAGTGTTTCCTCCCTCTCTGCCAATTTATCTTCCAAGTCTTTGAGAATACCTTTAAGCTTAAGGTTCTCTTTGTTCATAATATCCCTGAACTCTTTAGACTTGGCAAGACGGTCTTCCATTAATTTTATAGTGGCTTTATCCTTCCCTGACGAGAGGTTGAGCTGTTCTAATTTATCACTCAGCTCATCAACCTTATCAACATTGTCAGCTAACAAACTGAACGAGTGAAGCATTCCAGTGAGTTCTGCTAACTGCCATTTTCCGGCCTCACACGCTTCCTTAATTTCTTTAGTGTTAAGCGTGGGCCGGAGTTCATACATCGGTTGAGGAAGAATCGCTGGGGTTGCTCCCCGATATGAGAGGAAGGGGGTAAGGAATGAAGTTGTTGGGTAGGAGATCGGATCAGGCCTAGGAACTCCGGCAGCAATCCCCTTATGGAGTCCGGAGGAAACATCAGCTGCATCAAAGGTTTCTACAGCCTTACCTTCTGGAGTTTTACGTTTCTTCGACGGTCCCCCGAAAGAATCATTCTTGATTTTTCTCCTCCTCTCAGTTATTGGGGGCTGACCCGTAGCTGCGCCAACACCGGTTGAACCGCCCTCCACCAGCGGAATCTCCCCTTCAACATCCGAAGTCAGGATGATCAATTCAGGACGATCCCTTGCGGAGGGCTTGGCCTGAATTTCATTTTCGTGGGCTACGGATTTACCTGCCACTTTAAATCCCTTTAACTTATTCATCACCGGAGATTCTTGTTCTATCTCACCTGCATGCACAAACACAAGATATTAACAACCACGAAATACTCGATACATTTGGCAAAGTAGAAAAAGAGAAATAAAACGAGAATTACATAGATATTCATCCCGGACTCCGCTTGAACTACTTAAAAGACGCCTACACGAAAATACTTTAGAGCGTGTAGTGTGCGCTTCAAGTGCGAACAACACTTTCGACGATTCAGGGGATAGCTCGGATTGATCAGCATAATATGCTTGGGAGTTTAAAAGAAAATGTTTATGGGTCCAACTCAAAGGAAATTTATTAAGACCATCTTCATCCCTCCAAAAGATTGGTTTCTTCTTCCCAACAGATATCCGAGTAAAGTAGGATTTAAATGATTTTCCATCGACTTTGGCCGAATCGGTGTAAGATTCAAAGTTTACGAAAGAACAGAGAGTTCGGAGTGTCACTAGGCCAATACCGCCCTGCTTGTTAGCCCTCCGAACTACTTGAGTGTAATAAAATAGCATCGCTACTGTGGGCGTGAAGTTGAAACGATCCCCCAGAACCTCCAGAGCGTGGATGAGGCCCCAACCGTTGGGATGAAGTTGAGAGGGTGCGCAGTTTAAGAACCTCAACACACCCATCTGAAGCTCGGATAAGGGAAAACGAACTCCCAGGTAATGAAATATGAAATCGTACATGTATACAGAACGGTCATTGGGTACGGCATGGCATATCCGCTCTGTAGGAAGTGGTGCAAATACCCTAAACCACATCTTCATTTCTTCTTCTGCATGAAGCGTGAACCTTGGTTGAATTCGGGATCCATCCTCGTTTGCATGACGGGAAGCCAAGTTCTTAAACTCACTAGCTACCCAACAGAAAGGCCATTTAGCCTGAAGTTCTTCCCAATTTAACCTAGAAACAGCAACGGTGTAAAGACCTTCTGTTGTCTTCAGAATTGTATTATCTCTGGAAGTCCCTTCTCCAGCAGCCATCTGAATCGCCTAGACCGAACTCTTTAATCTACGATAAAAGATCATATCGTCAGAAAGGTGATAACCATTACTCACTTCATTTTTTAAAGCGACTACAATCAGAGGACGACTCTGAGAAGGGAAAAGTCACTTTCCATAGTGAGTAAGATCCCCTTTCTGAGTGACATGACTCAGCCTTAGGAAGAATCACAAGGATTCTTCCCCATGACTATTAGGGTTGTGAGAAATTAATCTCCCCCTAACTAAAGCACATTCTCTTCGCAAAAATAGTATACCAAAACAAGATGAAAATAGCATGGGAAAGTTACCTCAGATGAAGATGATGAAGATGAGGACTGAAAAAAGTCTCATAGAGCAAGCGACGAACTTCCTTACGATATTTTTGCAGAGTGTTGCTAAGAAATCAGAAACGATTGGAACCCAGAATCCACTAAGTGTTTCTTTTATAGGAAATGAAAAGGCTCAGTTACCACCTCTTGAAGTTGTGACGCTCTCAACTAAACGCGTTGGTTCACAAGTGAAACGACACAACCGTTCCAAATTCATGGGCGCCAAAACAATATCCATTCGACGAAGGGCCTATCTACTAGGCCCAAAAGTTTTGAAAAATGTAGGCCCGTTAAGCCCTAAACGACGGTTATTGAGATTTCCATCTCAGACGCAATAATTGCTCGCCCACGTGGTTAAAAGCATTTAATGTCTAATCATGCGACGCAATTCACGCTTTACAGCTGTTACGCGAACTTCAAGAGCCTTCAATTCCAATAAACTCTTGAAATTCTCATACAGCGAATCTTTGTCTAAATCCGTTGTGATAACATCACCACATCGGATCTTTTGACTTAAGAACGGTTATTTGCAATATAATAACAAATGCTAAGGAACTGTTATACGCGTAAGCCTACCGATATCCAGACCTCTCGCAGGTTGAGTAGCTTATGTGAACAACCACTCAGTCCCTCACACAAGCTAGGGGACATATGATCCGGTCTCAATACCGGTATCCGATCTGCAAGACATATTTCAACGTCTTTGTCAAGACATCAACGTGTAACCGGTGTCATCGGTATACATCCGGACTGTAATTCCGTATCAGGCGCTCTCCCTATACCGGTTGTTCAGGATGACACCATGACACCGGATAACACACACGTCACTATGCAAAAGACAAGAATCATTGCTACAGGGACCGATCAATAATCCCCAGCACTATAAGCCAAATTCTGCTCACGGGGATGGTCAACTTGCTCCCTAATCCTAGTCTATACTCTCCATGCTCAATATAAAATAGCCACTTGACCCAATCATGCTGGTAAGTGCGCAATAAAATAATGCTAATGGAAGTTAGTGGTTCCCTACTAACGAGTCCTCGTAAAACGAGCCAATCAGGTATATGAACTCTCTTCATCAATGAAGTAGGGGATGGGGAACTTAATCTAAAAACGATTACTCTCTAAAATACATTCCTTACTTGGAATATTATCACTGACTTGAGCGTCGGAGAATCTTTGCAGGTGACACCACCATTCGCCCACATCAACGCGTTAGGTCGGTGTGAAGGATCTCCAGAACGCCCAATCCGCTCTCCTCACGCAAGGACAACGGATATTTACACCGGATACTCATACATCCGGTCTTCAGCACAGTATTTACATACTATTTGTGATTGACTTGAGTCCGGATATCTAGACCCCGGTTCAGGACCGATCAGGACTCTTTAAACAGTTTAGAATCTTGAATTTTAAACCCGCTTTGCTTCCCCAAGAAAATAAGCAAAAGATGGGAAGCTTCCATAAAAATTAAAATTGAAAGGCTTCACACGTTTACCTTGAGTTCCCACTTCTAATCTGTGATTGATTTTGAATTCCAACCAAAAATTAACTTCGATTAGCTTCTAAAACTTGAGAGAAGAAAGGAGGAAGAGAAAAGGTCTAAATTCTATTTTTAGCCTCTATTTTGCGTTACTGCCACTGTGGGGTTTTAATTCTGATTGTGAAGTTGACGCTACGTGTCCCCCTAACGCTACGCCTCAAGTTTAAAATTTTACCCTGACACTACATGTCAACTGGGTGCTACACGTCATGTAAAATCTTGAATTTTCCTCCTAAATTCATTCTTAAATCATAAAATAGCCTTACATCCTCAAATCATCATAATTTAAATATAAAAACATACAGGATTTTTACACGGGCCATCTCTTGGTCACCATGAATAGAAGATACTTTATTGTCCTTATCAATGAACTTGATAAGGAGGTGTGGTGTTGAGAGTATGACTTCCATGACATTCAGGGTGGGCCGGCCTATGATGTCATTATAGGGTGATTCAACATCAATCACCAAGACTCTGGATTTGACAGTCCTCACTCCAGGAACCCCTTCAAAAGTGATAAGGGTATCCAAGTAACCTTTCGTGGGTTTCTTGGCCCCATTGAATATCGTCAAGTCCTATGTATAAGGCTGCAAATCATAATAATTGAAGGCTATCTTTTTAAAACAACTATAAAAAATCACATCACATGAACTCCTCTGATCCATGAAGATTCTCTTGATATCCTTGTTGGCAATAACAACAATAATGACTACCGTGTCATCTCCCTCAGGGATAGTGTGGCTGAAGTTGTTGTTAGAGAAAGATATCATAGAGGCTTGCTCGCCATCGCATAATGGAAGATTATCTTGAGATTTGCCCTGGACTAAGAGGATCATCAGGTGATGATTCTTGCGAGCCCGAATTGAAACTCCACCCCCTACAAAGCCCCCAATAATCATATCAATGACTTTGCACCTGCCACGTTGAGGTTGCATGGGTGTTTTATCTTCTTGCGTGACTTCAGTAATTACTATACCTTTCTGTTTCTCTGTTGTAGTCAGCTTTTTCACAGGACCTCGACTATTATCACCATCTTCATCTCAGTCCCTATCCCGTCTCTCCATCCGGTCTGGCTCATTGAGGGACCTCTCCTTAAAGAGGTATTGCTTTAGCTTTCCCTCAGGATGAGAACTTTGACATCATCCTTTAAAGATCTATACTCATCAGTAGAGTGTCTTGTCTGTTCATGGAAATTACAATACTTGTGAGGATTCCCTGGCCTCTTCACTGGGGCCGACCTCCTAATCTTGTACACACTGAATGCCAGCCAACCCACTTCTCTCAAGATCCGCATTGGGTGTTCAACAGTGAATAACGGTTGAAGGCAGAGACACGTCTTTCTTACTTCTGGGATTACTGGTCCATGAACCTCCCCTTCTGAAAAGGTTGTTCCGGCCTAGACCTTTCCTTATCCTTTTCCTTTGGTGGGTGTGGCATTGGGAGAGCCAATTTTGCTTTCGCTGCTGTGGCCTTGAGATGTATCTCGATACCGACATACTTCGATGCCTTTTTCCGAAACTCCTCAAAAGAAGCCGACGGGCTCTTAGCTAGAGATAGAGCAAAGGCATATTTAGGTTGCAAAGCTTCAATGACGATGTGCAACTGGATTGCTTCAGTGAGGTTAGGCACCACCGCGGCTTCCTTATAGAATCTCTTCATGAAATCCTTTAGAGATCCACTCTCTCCCTGCCTTATCTGGGTGAGGGTGTGTGAAGTCTTGGGCACATCGCTGGAAATGACAATGTTCCCGAAAGACCTCTGCTATATCCTTCCAAGAATCAATCGACCCTGTTGGCAATCCCTTAAACCAACTCAAAGCCTCTCTAGTCAGTGTGTGAGGGAACATATGACACATTACATCCTCTTCGGCTCCAAAAAACATCGCCTCATAAACATAGGCATCAAGGTGTTTACTTGGGTTAGTTTCACTAGAATATTTCCCTATTGAAAGGGGCTATGTTGTTTACAAGTGCCTAGGGATAAGCACATTCATCAACCTTTGCAAAAATGGGACACTAAGCTTGTAAGCTCCTGATGCCATCAACGCTGGGTTCTTCTTCCTGGCCCTTGTCCGGTCATCTAAATATTGAGACTGCTCTGTCTCCTGATAAGTGGGGATATTAGAATACTGAAAAGTATCAGATTTTTCCCTCCTAGATGCCTCATGTATCTCCTCTGCCTGAGAGATAACTTTCTCCTTAGGTTTCTTATGGTCTCGCTTCAACTCAGCTAACTCCTTCTTGAGTTATCTGATGATTTCATCACGAGGATCAGAGATCCCTGCTGCAACTAGCCTTCGAGAACTTACATCAGGAGAATCAAAGACCAAACGCCTATTTGCTAAGTGCGTAACATCTTCAACATGTCCCTCTTGAGGGCCCCTCATGTTGTCTTCCATCGATACTTAGAAGCTTAAAAAATGGGAATCAATCTATCGTGTCCCATTAGGCGTGCCAATAAACTGGTCTAAACCGGGATTAATGATTCAGTGTGGGAACCAACCATAAATGTTATTCTTTGTGAGATTTGTACACCAGTCCAGTGGGGATCTAGTATTATAACCCCTATTCCAGTGGGGAACTAGGGGACTTAGAGTCTTGGAGAACCAACACACCAAGCTCTCACGTTGTGGGGTGAAAGGTGGTGCCACCTGCAAAGGCACTCCAACGTTCAAGTCAGCAAACAGATTGAGAATGCAGTAAGCTCAAGCGTAAGTTAGAGAATGAGAAAAACGTACCATTGTTGTGGATTCTTTATTATTTATATGCATGCGAGAGACGTGAGAGTCCCTTAGGGTTAGGGGACATTTCGTACCATGTGTCAGTACGACTCTACAAAAAGCTGATACACGACGCGGGCGCCTCTACATCTCCAACAAATGTCTCTCCCAACAACTGTACCTTGTACAATTTGTCGATTTGGCAGGTTACTTTTCGATGTGCAATGTTGATGACCTGGACTTTCCGGTATAGAGAAAATAGCTGATACCAATATACAAATTTGAAGTTTAACCTGCGACACCAATATATGACTGAAGACGGGTGAAATTACACCTTTGCCCTTAGACCGGATCAGTTTTCCTAACTATATACCAAACAGACAATCACGTGATAAATATTCATATTAGGTCCAAAGATTATTTATATTAAATTAATTAAGTTGATATTAAGACTTATAGAGTGGTTTAAGAATATTATATCACTGGGTGTACCTTTGTACCAAAGGGTAAGGGGATTAATGATTTCCTGCATGATAAAATGATACAAGCCAAGCTAATGACAACTTTATCTTCCGTGGTTGTCGATAAAAGTAAAAGAAAAACAATATAAAAAAAATAGTATAAAAGTATAAAAAAATTAGACGTTGGCTTGATAAGTTAATCGGGTGAAAATTATTTTTTTTCATTTTTTATTTATAGAAAAAAGTACGAGAAAAATATATAAAAAATTATTAAGTTACTTTAATGTCTTTACATACTTTTTCCTATGCTTGAAAAAATGAAAACAAGAACAAAATAATCATTGGTATATATATAAGAACTGTGGTGAAGCTAACCTTTTTTTTAGGTGACAAATGTAAATCTTAATATAATAATATTTTAATTAAATTTATTACACAAAAATATACAGATAAATTATTTATGTTAACTTTTCTTTACTTACGAGAAGTTTCATTAGTAAATAAAAATTAATTTTAAAATGAAATTTCCTAATAAGTAAAAGAAATAGGTCAACTAAGTTTTAAAAATTAAAATTAATTAAAATTTTATTAGTTTAATAAAAATTATGCTAACTTCTTTTCCACATATCAATCTTAATTTTACTTTTAAGGATATTATAAATATTGTATTTACACAAAAAAATACATGAAGCAAGATATAAATCTGATTTTAATTAAAAAATTGAAATATTAATGTAATTAGCTGGTATTTAATTTAAAGATTGGTAACAAAATTATATATATATATATATATATATATATATATATATATATATATTGAGAGAAGAAGTTTGATTAAGTTAATATATTTCATTTTCTAACTCATTTTCTTTTTGAGTCTTTTTCGGATTCAGAATTTATTAAAACGTTTAGTAAACTTTCTTTAAGTTTTTCATCAATCTCTAATGCATTTATCTTTTGTTGAACTCTGTAATTTTTTGTAGTATGCTATTTTCTACCACACTTCCAACATGTAATTATTATTTTCTTTTGATAATTGTTCCGTTTAGGTGTTGTCATAGGTTGATTTTGTGGAGTAGATTTTTTATTATAATTTTTTTATAAGGTCTTGTATATTTAAGAGTTGGTATCTTATATTTTTTAGATGGAATTCTATCATTTTGGGTTTATCTTATTTTTACAAATTATATTATTATTATTACTACTACTACTAGGCTTGGATACCAAAACTTTATGCTCAATTGGATTCATGTTATAAAATGATGAAAGTTTTACAACTCAATTATTTTGATAAATAAAGAAATAGGGTCTAAAACCATCGAGATTCATGAAAAAAAGATAATGAATGAAACATCGTAAGCAAAATATAAAAGCTTTACTGATTAAAAAATGACAAAATATGATTATATATATAAAATTTTCTACACAACCAAGTAGAAATCTTATTTGGAATTTATCATACTTGAATTTCTTCGACTCAGGTAAAATATTTTATTATTATTAAAAATAAAAATAGTAAATTTAGATAAAATCTATATAGATGGTCGAAATTATTTAGTGAGTGGTCACTTAAAAAAGTCATCTTCATTTATATTCTAACTAATTAAATGAAATTTAATAGTTTATATTATAAAGTAAAGTCATTACAACAAGACGCACCACCCCTATATAAGGGTTAAAGGTTGGAAAGTTTTCTTACACTCTATTGCGTAAGAATTATAAGATCGGCAATTGATTATTTTTCATACTAACCACATTATGAAAAAGTTTATGTCTATTATGAATATTTAATTAAGATGGATGCCCATATTTTAGCCTATAAAAGGGACCTAAGTTTTTCATTAAGGAAGTGAATTTACTCAGAAGAGTTTCTTGCTCCTTGTTGCATTCTCTGTCTTCTGAACTCTTTTCTCTATATTCCTTTCTCCAGCCAATTTAAATTTCAGTTATTTTATAACACGTTATCTACTCTGGGTTTTGACCAACTGAGATCTAGTCAAGACTACAAGAGGTAATAAATGATTAATATTATTATTGTTATTATCATTCTTGATAATCTTAATTTATATACCTTATATTATTTATGTATATATTAAAAAAGGGTTCTTGAAGAACTTATATTTAAACATCCCAGAAGGATGTATAAGATTATACCTATATCATTAAAAAAAATAGGTTCTTGAAGAACTTATTCATAATAAAAAATTAATAGTCAAATAAATAGGAATTCTTGAAGAATTCTTAAAAATATTTATTGATAGTTCCCGAAGAACTATAACAATTTAATTTTTTATTATTAAAATGATATTTATACTGGCTAATTTTTTTTGGTATTATCTCTTAATTATTACATGGTGATTTGCTAGTTGTTTTATATATTATTTTCGCTAGCTACTGTGTGCCTCCTTATTTTATATTGATTGCTATTGCCAATTTTTGCTAGCTACTGCTGCTACTTTATATGTTATTGCCAATATTCATTGCTACTTTATATGTTCCACTACACATGACCAATCACACTATCACTCCTATTCTTTTCATAATACAATTTTGATTATATTGTACATATTAAAGAAAGAACTTTAATATAATACTTGTCCTTTGAATTTTAATAGTGTTAATTACAGAAAAATCAAAAAGACTAAAATGTCAATTCTTAGGATCATAAAATAAAGGTCTTCTTAAGATCAGAATGGGTAACAATAAACAATTTTTCTTAATCCTATTTTATATTATTAAATTTCACTAGCTATTTCACATCATTGCTTGCTGCACTAATTAGCAATTGTTGTTTCAATTATTGATGTTTCAATGTTTCAATTTCAATTACTTCATGCACTTCACGCTGCTTTCAATTTAAACATACTTCACGCTGCCATTGCTTTTGCTATTTCATTGCTTTTGTGTATTATTTTATAATAGCATTGTTATGTGTTCTATATTATTTTACAGTCCATTGATTGCTACTCCTAATTGCTAATGGTTCCTATATAGCTAATATTCTTTTATTGTTGTAGCTGATAAATAATTCAATTTATATTAGCAATTACTTTACATTATACGTGGATTATTAACTAATTTTAATTCAGAATTTTATATAGCTATAGCACCTACTATTAAATTAAATATTAAACGTTAGCTATATAGCTGCTGCGCTTGATCCATTCCACTAACTTCAATTGCTATGCTACATATGATAATGCTTTCCACTTTGCTACCTACTACACTAATTGTTCTATATTATTAAATTATTAAAGCATGATCTGATTTCATGATTCAATTATCATGTTCCATATTATTAAAATATTAAAGCATAATCTATTTTCATAATTCAATTGTCATGTTCCATTGCTGCTGTAACTTCACGCGGATAAGTCCTCTTTTACATAAATGTTTCTATTAATTCATTTTAACAAAGTTGAATATGTACTGTTATCTCATGATAAGAGTTAATATAATATATTTTATAATTTTTATTATAAAAGAGTTAATAATAAAGATACTCATCAAACTCGGGTTTATAACATGATAAGTTATCACTCTACCACTAGACCACTAATATTTGAATGATATTTTATGAAAATTTTTAAATTTTTATTACCAGATCATTTATGTGAAATTTTATTTATACTGGTTTCCTTGTGGCTAAAAAAAATAATAAATTACTTATGTAAAATCATGAGTCTCGTCCAACTGGTACTGCTCCATTCCTAGAAGTGAATGTAGCAACACATGATCATTATACTCATGGTCGTGGTCGAAATGATAACAAATTATCATTTGTATGGAAAAAATAAAGAACGTATGGAAAAGGGAAAAGATGTTCAAAGTAGCGAACAAACTGAAAGTATTGCTATCGTTGTGATAGCCAAGGCCACTGGTCTCACATTTGTCGCACACTAAAACATCTGATTGATCTATACTAAAAATCCCTTAAAACTAAAGGGAAAATAATAAAAACAAATTTTACTGGTATGGATGATGTTTATACTCACTTTGATGTTGATAATTTTCTTACTCTTCCTAAAGAAGACATTGACCACTCGGTTAGAGAGGGGAGTGCCCCTAAATAAATTATTTTATATTTCATGAAATTTGTTTTGTTATGAATTTATGTTAAATATTTATTGTTGTTAATTATGTTTTCACTCATGATTTATCTATTATTATTTAATGAAGAATGAATGCTCATGTGAATGATGAAATATATGTCTTGCACAACTCATACTATTCTCAAGAATGAGAAATATTTCTACCATATAGTAAAACAAGAAGCCAATGTTAATACTATATTTGGTAGTATAAATATAATTGAAGGATCCGACAGAGCCAGTATTTTGTTACCTAGAGGAATAAAATTGTACATTGATAGTGTATTATATTCTATGAAGTCTCAAAGAAATTTATTGAGTTCTAAGGATATCTGTAGAAATGGATACCATATTGAGACCACAAATGAAGGAAAAGATAAATATCTTTACATCTCAAAGTTAATTTCTGATAAGAAATGTATATTGGAAAAATTGCCTTCATTTTCCTCCAGTTTGTACTATACCTATATTAGTACAGTTGAAACAAATGTTATTGTAAACCAGAAGTTTACAAATAAGAATGACTTTGTTATTTGGCATGAACGGTTAGGCCATCTTAGAACAATAATGATGTGAAAAATAGTTGAGAATTTAAATGGTCATTGCTTGTCCAGCAGACAAATTTTGTAAACTAAGAATTTCTCATGTGTTGTTTGTTCTCAAGGAAAATTGATCATTTGACTATCACCAATGAAAATTAGGAGTGAATCACTCATATTTTTAGAGCGTATAAAAGGTGATATTTGTAGACCATTTAGATATTTTATGGTTTTGATTGATGCATCAACTAGATGGTCACATGTTTGCTTATTGTCAACTCGCAACCAGGCGCTTACGAGATTACTAGCTTAATTAATCCGTTTAAGAGCTCATTTTCTCGATTATCCAATTAAAAAAATATGACTTGATAACGCTGGTTAATTCACATCTCAATCTTTTAATGATTACTGTATGTCCATTGGAATTGATGTTGAACATCCTATAGCACATGTTCATACACAAAATGGACTTGCTGAATAATTGATTAAACGTTTGAAATTGATAGCAAGAACATTGTTAATGAGATCAAAACTCCCAATTTCAACTTGGGGACATGCAATCTTGCATGTAGCAGCACTTATTCGCATCAGGCCTACAAATTATCATGAGCATTCCCCTTTACAATTGGTTCATGGTAAAGAACCAAATATTTCCCATCTAAGAATCTTTGGAAGTGTGGTATATGTTCCTATCTCCCCTCCACAACGCACTAAGATAAGACGTCAAAGAAGGTTGGAAATATATGTTGGATATGAAAGTCCATCCATAATAAAATATCTTGAACCCTTAACAGGTGATTTATTTACAACTCGTTTTGTTGATTATCATTTTGATGAATCCATTTTTCCTCCATTAGGGGGAGATAATAAACAGTTGGATAAAATGATTAATTGGAATGAGATATCTCTATCTCATCTTGATCCTCGAACAAAGCAATCTGAACTGGAAGTTTAGAAAATAATTAGTTTGCAAAATTTAGCAAACCAATTGCCAAATGCATTTGCTGATCCAAAAAAGTGACTAAGTCACACATACCAGCTGTTAATACCCCAATAAAGATTGATATCCCTGCAGGACAATCTAAATTTACAAATGAGTCTGAAGCCAAAATAAAACATGGCAGACTTGTTTGTTCTACAGATAAAAATCCTCAAAAAAGAAAAGTAAATAAAAAGGATGGTCGAATCGAGGATATAATGACTCCAGAAGAGTCTCCTGACATAATCAAGGTTTCAAATCCAGAAGAAACCAAGGTACTTGAAATTGATAAAAATAAAGAGATCTCTATAAATTATGTCATGGATGGAATACAATGGAATCGACATGAAGTCGATGTTGATGAATTTTTACATTCAAAGTAGATCTTGATATTATAAATGATGATAAGAATCATGAGCCAAAATCTATTAAGGAATGTGCCCAAAGAAATAATTGACCAAAGTGGAAAGATACAATGCAAGAAAAGTTAAACTCACTTGCAAAATGAAAAGTTTTTGGACCTGCAATCCAAACACCTGAAGGTGTAAACCAATGGTGAAATTGTGCAATATAAAGCAAGGCTTGTTGCACACGGTTTCTCACAAAGACCTGGTATTAATTTCAAGTAAATATATTTACTAGTGATGGTTACAAGTACTTTTTGATTTAATTTGCCTGAAGTAAAATGACATCTATATGAAACTCCCTGAAGGATCTAATTTGCCTGAAGCATACAAGACAAATTCTCAAGAAAATTATTCAATTAAATTGAATAAATCCCTTTATGGATTAAAATAATCTGGACGTATGTGGTATAATTGTCTCAGTGAATATTTATTGAAAGAAGGGTATAAAAATGACCTGATTTATCTGTGTGTTTTTATGAAAAGATTCAGAAAAAAGTTCGTTATAATTGCTATTTATATAGATGATTTAAACATCATCAGAACTCCTGAAGAGCTTTCAAATGCTGTAAATTGCTTAAAAAGGGAATTTGAGATGAAAGACTTGGGAAAAATAAAGTTTTGTCTTGGATTACAATTAGAATATTTAAAGGAAAGAATTTTAATGCATCAAAAGACTTATACAGAAAAGGTGCTAAAATGGTTCTATATGGACAAATCACACTCATTGAGCAGCCAAATGGTTGTAAGGTCATTTGAAGTGAGCAAAGATCCTTTTTTCGACCTCAAGAGAAAAATAAAGAACTACTTAGTCTTGAAGTACCATATCTTAGTGCAATTGGTGCACTAATGTATCTTGCTAGTCATACACGACCCAATATATCATTTGCTATCAATTTGTTAGCAAGACATAGTTCTTTACCCACAAAAGGCATTGGAATGAGATTAAGTACATATTTTATTACATTAGAGGTATAAAGGATATAGGTTTATTTTTTCCATATGTATCTAAGGTAAACCTAATTGGTTATGCTGATGCAGGGTATTTATCTGATCCTCATAATGGTCAATCACAAATAGGATATTTGTTCACATGTGGTGGTACAGTAATTTCATGGAGATCCATAAAGCAAATGATTACAACAACATCATCTAATCATGCTAAAATTCTAGCATTACATGAAGCAAGTCGAGAATATGTTTGGTTGAGATCTATGATTCAACATATTCAAGAAACCTGTGGCTTGCATGTTGGAAAAATTACCACCAACAATCTTATGTGAAGATAATGCAGCTTGTATTTCCCAGTTAAATGAGGGTTGTATTAAAGGAGATAGGACAAAGCATATTTCACTAAAATTTTTCTTTAATCATGATCTCATAAAGAATGGGTGAAATAAATGTCCAACAAGTCCGATCATGTGAGAATTTAATAGATATCTTTACAAAATCATTACCAACCAAAGTCTTCGAGCAACTAGTATAGAAAATTAGTCTTCTGCGGTTTGGACATGAATGTTCTAATGAGGGGGATAATTAAATACTTGTAATTTAATTATTTATTTTACCCATGAATTTACTTTATAAAGAATGTTGTACTCTTTTTCCTTCACTAGGTTTTTATCCCACTGAGTTTTTTCTAGTAAGGTTTTAACGAGACACATTCTAAAATATAGACATCCAATGGAAAGTATTATGAATATTTAATTAAGATGGATGCCCACATTTTAGCCTATAAAAGGGACCTATGCTTTTCATTAAGGAAGTGAATTTACTCATAAGAGTTTCTTACTCCTTATTGCATTCTTTATGTTCTAAACTCTTTTCTCTATATTCCTTTCTCAAGGAAATTTAAATTTCAGTTATTTTATAACAATGTCCCTTTTTTTAATTTTTTTTGCCACACTTTCTCATTAACCAAACATATGGTTATTGCTTAAGCATAGCTTCTTCTGTTCAACATCTCAACTCGTACGTTGGAAATTAATGTTCTACACCGAATCTTATTTATCAATTTAGTAAAATCTGTAAGTTCATTCAAAAGGTTCATGCATGTTACCACCGTTGCTCAATTCTGACCCAGTTTGGTTGAAGTCTCGTGAACTTCATATAAAAATGTTTCCAATTACACTTAATTATTAGTACTTCTCTATTTATAGTATAAAGTATAATTGAAATCATCAACATAAAAAATAAACATTTCTTGGTACTATATTTATTCCTTAAATAAGATCATTTTTTAATAAAATTTGTTAAATAAGATCATTTTTAAAATAAAATTATCCTACAATATAACACCATCTTTTAAATTTTCATATTATTAATTATTATTATTTTACTAAAATACCTCTTAATATATAACTTTTCTTGAAATTAAGATAACAATAAATAAGATGCATTAGTTAAATAATTTATCTATTGTATGATGATTCGATAATAAATGGATAAAGTTTAACTTATTATAAGAAAACACGAGTGAGCGGGTTACTATATCCCATACCTAACTAAAGCCAGAAGATGTGTGACATTGCCTCCCATGTTATTTTCTCGCATACAAATGCCACGTGAAACATTATATCTCATGTCAATTTGGCCCTATCTCTTATTATTATTGTCGTCCTCATTATCATCATTATTGTCAATACAAGAGAAGTACATAAAATAAAATAAAGGTTAAATAACCATTCTAGTCCCTTATCTTGAATAAATTTTAAATTAGACTTTTATGTGTTGTTTAGGCCTTGTTGGGCCGAGTCGGGCGATCTAAAAAATTTAGGTTTTCCTCTTATATTTATGTATCGTTAAAATGGACCACCGTTCTTTAGAAATCCTTTCCGACGAGACAAAATAGTGGTAATAACCGGTGACTGTTATGAAATTAGAGAAGAAATTAGAGAAGAAAATGGACTTGAAGATGAAGGAAGGAGAGTAAGGAGAGTAAAGATAGAGTAGTGAAATTGAAGAGAAGAAGTTGTGTATGTATTAATGAGTGAGGGGGGTATTTATAGGAGTTGAAAGGGGGACATCTATAAATATCAAAACTTTGGGGGGGACATCGACAAATATTCATAATACTCCCCCTTGGATGTCCATATTTAGAATGTGCCTCGTTAAAACCTTACTAGGAAAAACCCAGTGGGATAAAAACCTAGTGAAGGAAAAAGAGTACAACATTCTTTACAAAGTAAATAATTAAATGTACAAGTATTTAATTCTCCCTCTCATCAGAACATTTATGTAAGTGTCGAAGACCAATCTTCTGTACTAGTTGCTCGAAGACTTTGGTTGGTAATGATTTTGTAAAGATATCTGCTAGATTCTCACATGATCGGACTTGCTGGATATTTATTTCACCATTCTTTATAAGATCGTGAGTAAAGAAAAATTTTGATGAAATATGTTTTGTCCTATCTCCTTTAATATAACCCTCATTTAACTGGGAGATACAAGCTGCATTATCTTCACTAAGATTGTTGGTGGTAATTTTCCAGCATGCAAGCCACAAGTTTCTTGAATATGTTGAATCATAGATCTCAACCAAACACATTCTCGACTTGCTTCATGTAATGCTAGAATTTTAGCATGATTAGATGATGTTGCTGTAATCGTTTGTTTTATGGATCTTCATGAAATTGCTGTACCACCACATGTGAACAAATATCCTATTTGTGATCGACCATTGTGAGGATCAGACAAGTACTCTGCATCTGCATAACCAATTAGGTTTGCCTTAGATACATATGGGAAAAATAAACCCATGTCCATTGTACCTCTAAGGTATCGGAATATGTGTTTAATCCCATTCCAATGCCTTTTTGTAGGTAAAGAACTATGTCTTGCTAACAAATTGACAGCAAATGATATATCAAGTTGTGTATGACTAGCAAGATACATCAGTGCACCAATTGCACTGAGATATGGTACTTCAGGACCAAGTAGTTCTTCATTTTTCTCTTAAGGTCGAAAAGGATCTTTGCTTACTTCGAGTGACCTTACAACCATTGGACTGCTCAATGGGTGTGATTTGTCCATATAGAATCGTTTTAGCATCTTTTCAGTATAAGTCTTCTGGTGCATTAAGATTCCTTCCTTTACATATTCTAATTGTAATCCAAGACAAAACTTTATTTTTCCCAAGTCTTTCATCTCGAATTCATTTTTTAAGCAATTTACAGCCTTTGAGAGCTCTTCTAGAGTTCCGATGATGTTTAAATCATCTACATAAATTGCAATTATAACAAACTCTTTTCCCAGCATTTTCATAAAAACACATGGACAAATCGGGTCATTTTTATACCCTTCTTTCAACAGATATTCACTGAGGCAATTATACCACATACGTCCAGATTGTTTCAGTCCGTAAAGAGATTTATTCAATTTAATCGAATAATTTTCTCGAGGATTTGTCTTGTATGCTTTAGGCAAATTAAATCCTTTAGGGAGTTTCATATATATGTCATTTTCAAGTGATCCATATAAATATGCTACAACAACATCCATAAGGCGTAAGTCAAGCCTTTCACGGATTGCCAAACTTATCAAGTATCAAAAAGTAGTGGCATCCATCACTGGTGAATATGTTTCTTCGAAATCAATACCAGGTCTTTGTGAGAATTCTTGTGCAACAAGTCTTGCTTTGTATCGCACAATTTCACCATTTTCATTTCTTTTTTTCGTAAAGACCCATTTGTACCCAACTGGTTTTACACCTTTGGGCGTTTGGACTACAGGCCCAAAAACTTTACGTTTTGCAAGTGAGTTTAACTCTTCTTACATTGCATCTTTCCACTTTGGCCAATCATTTCTCTGTGCATATTATTTAACTAATTTTGGCTCATGATCTTTATCATCATTTATAATATTAAGAGCTACTTTGAATGTAAAAATTTCATCAACATCGACTTCAGGTCGATTCCATTGTATTCTATCCATGACATAATTTATAGAGATCTCTTTATTCTTATCAACTTCAGGTACCTTGGTTTCTTCTAGATTTGAAACCTTGATTATGTCAGGAGACTCTACTGAAGTCTTTATATCCTCGATTCGACCATCCTCTTTATTTACTTTTCTTTTCCGAGGATTTTTATCTTTAGAACCAACAGGTCTGCCACGTTTTACTTTTACTTCAGACTCATTTACAATTTTAGATTGTCCTTCAGGGATATCAATCTTTGTTGGAGTATTAACAGCTGGTATATGTGACTTAGTCACTCTTTTTGGATCAGCAAATGCATTAGGTAATTGGTTTACTAAATTTTGCAAACTAATTATTTTCTGAACTTCTAGTTCAGATTGCTTTGTTCGAGGATCAAGATGTGATAGAGATATCTCATTCCAGCTAATCCTTTTATCCAACTATTTATTTTCTCCCCTTAATGGTGGGAAAACAGATTCATTAAAATGACAATCAGCAAAATGAGCTATAAATAAATCACCTGTTAAAGGTTCAAGATATTTTATTATAGATGGACTTTTATATCCAATATATATTCCCAACCTTCTTTGAGGTCCCATCTTAGTGCATTGTGGAGGAGAAATAGGAACATATACTGCACTTCCAAAGATTCTTAGATGGGAAATATTTGGTTCTTTACCATGAACCAATTGTAAAGGGGAATATTCATGATTACTTGTAGGCCTGATGTGAATAAGTGCTGCCGCATGCAAGATTACATGTCCCCAAGTTGAAATTGGGAGTTTTGATCTCATTAACAATGGTCTTGCTATCAATTTCAAATGTTTAATCAATGATTCAGCAAGTCCATTTTGTGTATGAACATATGCTACAGGATGTTCAACATCAATTCCAATGGACATACAATAATCATTAAATGATTGAGATGTGAATTCACCAGCATTATCAAGGTGTATTTTCTTAATTGGATAATCAGAAAAATGAGCTCTTAAACGAATTAATTGAGCTAGTAATCTCGCAAACGCCTAGTTGCGAGTTGATAATAAGCAAACATGTGACCATCTAGTTGATGCAACAATCAAAACCATGAAATATCTAAATAGTCCACATGAAGGGTGTATTGGTCCACAAATATCACCTTGTATACGCTCTAAAAATGTGAGTGATTCATTCCCAATTTTCATTGGTGATGGCCGAATGATCAATTTTCCTTGAGAACAAGCAGCACATGAGAAATTCTTAGTTTGCATAATTTGTCTGTTGGACAAACAATGACCATTTGAATTCTCAACTATTTTTCACATCATAATTGATCCAGGATGGCCTAATCGTTCATGCCAGATAACAAAGTCATTCTTATTTGTAAACTTCTGGTTTACAATAACATTTGTTTCAATTGTGCTAATATAAGTATAGTACAAACCGGAGGAAAATGAAGGTAATTTTTCCAATATACATTTCTTATCAGAAATTAACTTTGTGATGTAAAGATATTCATCTTTTCCTTCATTTGTGGTCTCAATATGATATCCATTTCTACGGATATCCTTAAAACTCAACAAATTTCTTTGAGACTTCTTAGAATATAATGCACTTTCAATGTGCAATTTTGTTCCTCCAGGTAACAAAATACTGGCTCTACCGGAGCCTTCAATTATATTTATACTACCAGATATAGTATTAACATTGGCTTCTTGTTTTACTATATAGTAGAAATATTTCTCATTCTTGAGAATGGTATGAGTTGTTGCACTGTCTGCGAGACATATATCTTCGTCATTCACATGAGCATTCATTCTTAGATCTCAGTTGGTCAGAACCTCGTGCTGATAACGTGTTATGAAATTAGAGAAGAAATTAGAGAAGAAAATGGACTTAAAGATGAAGGAAGGAGAGTAAGGAGAGTAAAGATAGAGTAGTGAAATTGAAGAGAAGAAGTTGTGTATGTATTAATGAGTGAGGGGGGTATTTATAGGAGGTGAAAGGGGGACATCTATAAATATCAAAACTTTGGGGGGGGGGGACATCCACAAATATTCACAATAGTGACTGCTTTCACGACAATTCCAACAATGTTTTTTTTAAGTTTCTTCAAGAAAACATAGCATTCCGACTGGTTCTTCTACTCCAATACCGGATCTCTATTTTCCCCTCGTTTTACCCTTAATGTTGTGTTTCTCTAACTTTTATAGCTATACTATATTTTTTTTCATGTTTTCTACCGTTTTTTCTTTGTTTATAGATCTTATTTTTATATATTTGACTTATATTTCTTTGTTTAATATTATTTTTCTTTGTTTATATTTCTTTGTTTTTGTTGTTTTTTATTTGTTTATAGTTATAATTTTTTCTTAAACTAATTGTTCCTTGGTTGATAGGGGCTCCACGGTATCCTCTCTCTCCCTATTTTAGGTAGGAATAAAGAAGATTCCGATTTCCTTTGATTTTAACAAGGTATAGTTACATTCACATCATGTTGAACTTGAATTGAAAACTTTTTTTTTTACTGTTGCATATATATGGGGTCTCAAAGCTTCCCTAATAATTTTTCAAGTAACATATTATTGAGCACATACAACCCTAATTTTTCCAAAGGTTTTGTGCGTTATAAAACTCACATTTTGAACACTAATACATGTCATACTCTGGTTTTTTTTTATACAAGTAGTTGTTGTTTTTATAGAATATTAAAATGTCAAAAATATATTATTATATATATATATATATATATATATATATAATATTTCATACTCTTGTTGGACTGCATTGTAAAAAATATATCAGCTTTGATATGTTTTATGCATTATATTTATTTTCATTCCAGGAGGAGGAAGATTAGATTATACAATTAATTGTCTGTTTATATAATTTTATTATGTTTACTATGTGTCCCTATATCCTATTATAGTATCTGTTATAACTTTTATAAAGTTTATTTAACTCGTCATGATAACCCGTAACCATTATTAATAACATTAATGCTGATATGTGCTGCTATCGACAAGTATGTACCACATAATGCCTAAATTATCCACTAGAATATTATTTTAGCTTAATTAGAAATTTTGAGTTTGAAATTTAAAAATATAATTATATAAAAACTCTATTAATTATTTTTTACTTCGTGTGTTCGATTCATCGTGAATGTAAAAAAATCCCATGGGACATTGAGTGAATACAAGAACCACAACTAAATTATATAACCTCAACTACTCTCGGAGTACTCTATATTACATTAGACATGCAAATAAGATATTAGTTTAAGATTCGGATCATGATTTAATTGAAACCTTTGCTATCACTTTAGCTCCATTTAATATTTATTGAGCCATATAATAAAAATTGAAATCACTGCCCCTATAATATTATGCTATAATATTTAATATTTGCTAAAGCCTTTTTCTTCTCAAAAACTAACAAGTATATTGTGGTGATTTTCTCTATGATTATAATCATGGATGTGATTTGAAATTAATGTGTGTGTCCCAGCCAATTATTATTGTTTTTTAAAAAAATCTTTCTCTTACATTTTTTTTTTTGAAAAAGCAAAGAGAAGACTATATATTAATGAAGTAGTAAGTTAGAGCACTAGAAATACACTAAACAACCCATGGTAAGTACAAACTGTTTAACTTCTGTGACATGACAGACCAAAACCCCCTGATATCCAAACCTTTCAAACAAGCAGCAAACCAGCAACATGCAGTAACAAATTTCACCAATATGACTTAACATGTCAACATGACAGATTTCCTGTGTATAAAACCACCTGCGCTAATATAACAGACCGCATGAAACATGTAACTGAATACCTCATGGTATAACACCAGCTGCTACAATCTTGGGCCACATTTTAAAATATGGCACAACAACTCAAATGTCACCACACAACCACCCTGCCACATCACAAACACTTTCTTAGTTCGACACTGCATTAATTCTCCCTACTGACCAAGCTCAGCATCATCACAAAATTAGCACTGAACACAAACACTGTCAAGTGAATAATTGAAGGCCTTATTTCTTGAACTGAGCCAGCTCCAAGACCTCACCTGCACCATCTCAAACAATCTATCCCTATCAACCTCTTTATATAAAAACCTCTTGTTTCTCACAAGCCACACAACCCATAACACAGAGAACCAGATCACATTCATTCCAGCACTCTTCCTTCACATGATACGGGCCTGTAAACTGATGCAAATGCTCCTTTCCATACTGCACCTGTCAAGGGAATTAATTGGCAAATTTCTGGTCATCTACAACCAGAAATTTCGCAGCACAGTGCAGCTTGGCATTTAAGGCCAATAATGTAAATATGATTGTGTTGTAATGTTATAATTAACTTATTTATTCCTTGAATAGTTTAGCCATTTGACAGGTCATTTAGCTGATGTATAGAGCTGAATATTTGCTTTTATTAATCAGTATTTATAGGAGAATTCTCTGGTAAATAGACAACAACTTTCTCATATGTTGTTTAGTTTAACATCTCTGGCATCTCTTACATGGTATTCGATTGGACGAAATGAAAGGGATGGAAAGAAATTTTATAATTTCCCTTTATTTGGTTAAAAATTTGAAAGAAAGCGGAAGGGGATTACGAATTGTTTATAATTTTCCTTTACATGGTATTAAATTAACTTCATTTATTTATGCATTTTAATATTTGTACCCATCAGGCCATCACACATGTTCTCTTTTGGTTGTTGTTCGTCTTCTGTTTTTCCCGCATAGGGGAATTAATTTTAGATTTGTAGTGTGTGCTCTTTAAAGGGGGAGTGTGAGAGTGAGATATAACATGTTACACACTGCGGAGGAGGGTAAGCATATCAGGAAAATCCCAGTTTCAGTTTCGGTGAAAACGGGATATCACTTGATTTTACAGCAGCAAGTACTAGCTCGAATAACTCGTTATGGTGGAAGATGGAGGTCATGCATGGGTATGACCTAAATGCAAGAATATGCATGTTAAATATGAGCAAAAGTCATCATTTGTCAAAACAGAACAAAATTTGTCGTAATGTTAAGTTTCATGATGCAATTCTCTTTCAAATTTTGTCACATATAGTTAAGCTTGACGAAAATGAACCATGGGAATGGAAAAAAACAAAGAATTTAATTGTATTCACTCTCATGATAGATTATACCCTATTAACTCATTAGAAATCATCCTCAATATGACTTTTAATGCAGTTATTACATAGAATTTAATTGGAATATATTTAGTGTAAAAAAAAATCACACGGTCATCTCAATATCAATTATCATATAAGCAACAATTTTTGGCTTATGTAAAAAATCACATTAAAACTCATTTAGAGTGATTTTCGTTGACAATATAGAAATATTTACACTACCATACTCTATTACATAAGTTAATATTTTTACTTATGTAACCAGTCATGATTGAATGACAAGGTAAAACATCGTTAATTCTAATTAAATTCAAAAAGAAAATCTTTTGCTAATATACACGAATCAAAATATATACACGAATCAGACATGCTTTGGGTTCCTGCTATACAAAGTGTTATCTCAATATATTTCTTCAAAACAACATAAATTGAGTTATGTGTAACAAGTCCCATGCATTTTCTCTTCTCTTCTATGTATGAAGAGAGGAAGCAGATGAACTTGTAATAGGTGTACCGCTTGTGCCTTTGGAATCCTGAAGTTGTTCCAATGATCTCACCACTTCATCTATGCTTGGTCTAACTTTTGGCTCAGCGGATATGCATTGAATTGCAATGTGAGCTACTTTCATTGCTTCATGCAATGTGTATTGACCTTCTATTCGGGAATCCATTACTTGAGAGATCTTGCGTTTACTTATGAGGAGTGGCTTGGCCCATTCGACTAAACTATGCTCCCCATTTGGCCTGTTTTTATCCAAAGAACGTTTACCTGACATAATTTCCAAGAGAACCACTCCAAAACTGTATATATCACTCTTTTTGGTTAGGTGACCTTCACAAAAAAGACAATGGAAAAAGGGTTAGGTGTTAGGACTTGGGAGGGAAACCATGAGTTATTCCTTTGGTATGTTGTTATGAGATGCTGCAGTGATGCTGAGTTAGAGGCCTCACTTTAATCGAGAGGAATAGTTGTGGAGGGGAAGTGTAACTAGTTGACTTGAAATGGAAGGTTCTGGTCAAGCCAAGGTTTTACAGTTAACTTTCTTGATTTGAGTTGAATTGTAGAGGGCATGTGAAATCTAAATGCAGTTTATAATACTGCAAATTTCAATAGAAAAAGCTGTAAGTTGTAAAAATCCAATCCAAAAGTTATAGTTGGGAAGACATGCAAATGATTCATGTTTCACTTACATCTCTAACACATGAAGAGCTGTCAAAATAGATTATTATCTTTTTCATGTGAACTACTTGACCCGCATCAGCCCGAACTGTTGTGGGTAGTGGGCGTTGACAAGGCAAGTCTAGATTTAATTTGGATTTGAAAAAAGGATGTTCAAGGCTAGCAAAAGTCTAGTTTTGCAGGCTTATCCACATTGGACTTTATTTGACCGAGCTACAAAAGGCCCAAAGTTAATTCATACTCAAAATTTAAAACCCAAACATCATGTGGGTTCAGGCTAATCTGGTTAGGCTGACTCATTTTGCTGGCTTTTACAAATCCATCTGCATGCAAGTGCACTTCAGTCTTGAAGTGTAGATAATGCACCAGTCCACTTACCTAGTGTTGAAATGCAACTTTTTGTTAGAAGACACTTGGTTATATTATATATGCTCTGATACTATGCCATGAACCAATATCCCAAAGGCTTATGCAGTAGTTGCTAGGAGGAAAGAATCAAAGAACTAAATGACAAGTTGACCAGGTGGAGACCAACTGCTTCCTAGTAGTTTCAAGTCTCATTGGATCTGCCAGTGCAGAAAAGATTTTGGTTACACACTAATCAGGTTTCTGCATATATTCTTCAGGTTTGAATGCTTATCCACTATTCCACTTAATGCAAGATTTGATCATTGGATGAATGGAAAATGAAGTGGTGTACAATAGTAACTTGCTAATACTGGACAGGAAAAGACCGAGATACCTGTGGCAATGTACTCGGGAGCTGCGTAGCCCAAGGTGCCTATTACCCTTGTAGAGACATGGCTCTTATCACCCTCTGGTCCATCTTTTGCTAATCCAAAATCAGAGAGTTTTGCATGGTAGTTCTGTCATTGGCGAAAATGAACTTTAGAAAGCCAGCCTAACTAATAATCTCTATCTCTTAAGCTTCTGAGACCAATGTGATTCACTTACAGAATCAAGTAAGATATTGGAAGTTTTGAAGTCTCTATATATTACATCTACTTCATCACTGTGGAGAAATGCAAGACCCTTAGCAGCATCAAGAGCAACCTTCATACGAATGTTCCAAGAGAGTGGTTGAAAGTAAGAAGATCCTGTTTCAAAAACATTAGGTAGATATGAGATTTGAGGTGCACAAGGTACTAACAAGTAAACAAAGTCAAACCACAAAGAAACTTGCAAAATATGACAATACCAGAAGGAAAAAGTAAAAATAACTTACTCCTGAACATGTGATTATCCAAACTACCCTTGGCCACAAATTCATACACCAAAATCCTGTGGTCATCCTCTAAGCAGTAACCAATCAGTCTCACAAGATTAGGATGATGCAACTGCCCCAGGTAGTTGATTTCTGTCTGTAGTGCAAGGCTAATCAGTCACATCGTTCACAATAAATATATGAAGTACCACCATCAATTTTGCTATGAATATTACAAAATACAAGGGTCACAAAAAAGCTATTATCTTGAATGAAGAGTAAACCCCCTATTGGTTATCGAGACTATATGTATTGGACAATTTAGTCCCTAAGATACTTTGTAAAATGACAGTCATTTTATTCATTTTTAGTATAGAACGACATTAAACAGCTACAAAACAATGGTGAAAAATAAAATGTAAAAGGACTAATGATTGTTGTTTTACAAAGTAAGAGACTCACAAAGTTTTTAAAATATCAGGCTTGACATACATACTCTAAAGGACCGATGTGTAAAAGGTCATCCTAGTAAACTCCTTGAATACTAGACATTTTTCTAACATCAAAATGCAACTAAACTCTCAAGTTTTGAGCAAAGTTCCAAAGAGTAAAAGGTCATTCTAAGTGACACTTACCAACCATTCAGTGTGTCCCTGGTAGCTTTCTTGGTTAAGCCTCTTCACAGCAATGACAAGTCCTGTCCCTGGTTTAGTTGGGGCAAGTGACTGCTCATCAATCCACCCTTTAAACACACAACCAAAACCTCCTTCTCCCACCAGACTATCTGGTCGAAAGTTCCTTGTGGCAGTTCTTATCTCATTGAAAGTGAAGCACTTCAAATTGCTGGACTCCAATATCTCACCCTCAGTTTGAGGAAGCTTAGATGAAGAGGACACCTTGCTGCTTAAAACACTCAAACCATCCTCTTCTCTGCTATCTTCCTTTGAATTCAAACCTGCTCATGTCAAAAGGGAAACATGTGATTCACTTCTCAGGCCATATATAAGCACTTAACACTCTACTAACATACTCATGTTTCTGCTTGATTCAAATGTTCTTAGGAAAAGGCAATAAGTTTTCTACCAATCATCTCAATATCCTATAGTTTGATTTCCACACTTTTCTTTTACCTTAACATTTTCATTTTTCATTATAAAAAAAAGTAGCATAAGAAATGAAGGCAAAGTAGCATCATTTTGCAATCACAAGTTTTATGTTAGTCTAAATTATGAGTTTCACTCTATTTAAGTATCAAATATAACAGAAAGTGTTAAAATGTTAGGAAAAAGGAAAATTCTTACATCATAAGAATTTTTCTTCAAGAAAAGAATTCTATTATTGACTTTCTCTCTCACTCTTTCTCTACTTTTCTCTTCCAAAATCATCTAAGTGAGAGATCACGACTGTCGATTTTTGAGAACTGCATGAATCACAATTTTCTTAAACCAAATTTAATAATTTTCAATGATTATGTTTATACTTTATAGCTGTATTTCCTGTGGTTTCCTGAAATGTACAGGGGATCTAAGTTGAACAACAAACGGCAGATGAAAGTAACACTCAATTTAAAGTGGAAACTACAAAAATAACAACTAGACCACCTTAATTTAAACATATTTTACTTCCCTCAGCTTTCCAAGGGTTGTAGCTCATGGTCTTGTTATCTCATTCATTCTTAAGAAGCAAAAGTAGAAACGTGATTAAATTGAAGGCAACGAAAAAATCCTCGCAGGAAAAGGTGATCTTGCAAGTTTCAATAACAAATTCCCCCTTCAGAATTTTAGTCCAATTTCCTTAATCAAACCTCGAAAGGGTTGTATTTGATACCTAGGATTCTGGATATTTCTATCTATTTCACTTTTTTATTGGATGTCTTCCCTAAACACTACCAAAAAAATAAACTCATCACATATAATTCATTTGAAGCAAGTCTTTTTGGTGTTTGTGAGTCGAACAATAAAACAGGGAAGTTGAAACAATCAAACTCCAATCTAAAAATTTAAAGCAAATAGATTTCAGATACAAGCTAATCAAATAAACAAGGGAAAAAAGGAGAAGAACAGAAAAACAACGATACCATTACGTGGAGGGCTTTCAGCTTTGATCCTTGAAGTTGCACTAAAGCAGCACCCCATCAACACAGAGCTAGAAAAAAGAGAAACAAGAACCACTTTTGTCTTTTTTGTTGTTTCAGTGTAACCAGCAGCTAAAAGTTGAACTTTTCAATTGATAGAGAGAAACTTTACGTAGGAAAGGCCTTGAAGGAGAAGAAAAAGAGGAAATGTGAAAGCAATGATTTTTCCACGTGAAGGTTAGGTGGTGTCGCCCAAAGACTTGTTAACCGCCAAATTCAAAGACACTGTTGTGTTATAATAATGGGGTTCTTGGAAACTTCTTTACGTTGGAAAGAGGAGACCAATTTAAAAAAGGAAAATTAGTGACATGGCATCGTTTCCATTAAATGCTTAATTGCTTTGTCAATTGCCACTTGGAATCGGCATTCTGAGTTTTTTTTTTAAAGATTCCTGCTAAATTTCTTTTTAATCTTAATCGCATGTATCAATTTTGTTTAGTAGAATTGGTTATAATTCCTCTTTGACTTTATTATAATTATGTTTAGTAGAATTGTGAAATGAGCTAGCCAACAACTATTTAGTATTAGCGCATGTAGGTTAAGGTAAAAAGTCTTTAGGACCAAAAAGTTCATTTATATAAAAAGTTCATATGACTAAGTAGGTTAAGGCTAACCTACGGAATAGACCATTTCCATAAAATGTTAAACTAATTAAATTTTTAAATGGGTTAGTTTTAACCAATCTTATGATCAACTGAATGTTTAAAGATTATTTTTGTGTATGTGATGCATAAAAGATTAAAACGAATTACAATCCAAAGATTAACAGACAACATGTTTCCTAACAAAATGCCATGCTTGGATAAGGCCCTTCTCTAACACCTTAATTTTAGTAATCAGAGGCCATCTTCCATGATTATCCCTAAAGACTCCTTATCAGTCACCCAACTTCAATCAACATTAAGCTTAACTGGAGGTATCCAAGATTCATGCAATTCTGGTTGATCTGCCTAAGGATGAAATTTAGAGTCCAATTTTGTTGTTCAAAAATATCATGATTCCTCCACTTCCATGCCATCATGCAATTGGTACCCCTAAAACAACATGTTGACTCTTTAGAAGCTTGTCGAGCCATTACCGAATGGAATCCATGGCTTGTGGACGTTGAAACCTATCCCTGAAGCAGTTCCAAAGTGATCGTGCATAGTTGCAACCCTACAGTATGTGTTCAACATCTTTCTTCTTGTAAAGATTGACTCTAAACCAATTTCAGTTTCTCTAACAAATTTTGTTTTAACAGAATTCTGTTATGCCGTTAAAAATAACAATTTTCTATTATTGTTTGTTTCCATGTATTATATAAGCTTGTTAGCTTATCTTTTTTTTAGAAATCGAAAAATCAAGGTGTAATGATTGTGTGACATGTAAGATGTAACATTCCAAATTTTAAAGAAAATAAATTTATTGAACAAAAATAATTAATTATTTATGGTCCAATGATTATCAGAAAATTAACTAGACATTAGAGGTGAATTATAGGTAAATTGAGAATTACCGGAATCAGATGATTTAATAGATGGTAAGGGACCCACTTGACTAAATTGGATATTTGATGGGTCTAGAGTACTTAGAAAATTATTGTGGTTATGGTGGTATAGTCGAAATAATTTTTGGTGTTAAGGAGATAATTAATTGGACATGTATGATATTAAACGAGGAAAATATGAGCCAAATGGAATTAAAAAGAAAATAAAAACTCCCTTTTCTTCTCCTCACCCAACCGTCCACTTTTCCTTTCTTTCCATACCCACTTTTTCCCATTGGATAATGGGAATTATTACCTATTGGAAAAAGTAACACGAAGCACCCTTTTGTCCAATGGTCAATGGCCAAAGCGGTCATCTTTTCTTCTCTCTCCCTTCCAACCGTCCACACTTTCTTCTTCTCCACCTATCTTTATTTTTTTCTTCTTCTCCTTCACTCCTCCAAGGCAAAATCGAACTCACTCCTCCCACCTCCATTTTCTTGCCAAAATCAAAAACTAAGCATGGATTCATGGAGCTTGCATGGCATTTTGGGGCAAATATTTTGTGGGTTCTCTCTCTTCCTCTCCATTTTTGTGTTTGGCATTGGGCTAGGAGAAAGAGGTAAGGTTTTGAACCCATCTTGCTCCATTTATAGTTTTTATGATGCTTAAGTTTGAAATATTGGCATTGGGCTTTATGGGTGTTAAGGAAAATGATGAAAAACCCTAGGCTTGGAACAATGGGAATGTGGTTCTTGAAAATGGCTTGAGGTTATATGGTGTGAAAGGTTATGGTAACCTTATTGATTTAAGAAAATTGATTAAAGATGTAGTTAGGTGATTTTTGAGGAAAACCCTAAGTGTGGTGATTTAGGGGTTTTGGCCCAAATGATGATTTTAAAAGTTTGGATGCCTTAGAGTAATTTATATGAGGAAAATGAAATTTTAGAGGTATTGAGATTGATTATTGATGTTGATGAATTTTGAGTTAAGTTGATGTTATTTGAATGATGAATTATGCATGTGAAACCTAAACGATGACCATTGGGACCATTGATTGCTGTTTATAAATGATTGACATTTTAATGATGATAACATGCTTGATGATATATGAAAATTGTTGGAATTGAGTTGAGAATGGTTAGGTGATATTGTAGTTAGATGTTGTTGTTTATAAGGAAAAATGATAATGATGATGGTGGATAACCATTGATGATGAATAGATGAGTTAAGATGAGAATTTGATGAGGCCTTAGGCCAAGATGTTGCCATGTGAAATTGTTGATTGATGATAGCTTAAATGAAGCTAAGATGGCTTATAATGAACTTGAGTGAAAATGATGGCAAATGGATGATTTATATGATGATTAGATGCCATATTGATAAGGAATGCAATATTGTTGTTGTTGTTGTTGGGTTTGGTTGACCCTTTGAGGCTTAGAAAATCTTGGTTTGGGAAAGGAATTCCTGAAGCCTAACACAAGTATGTGAATTGGTGTTTTAGCAAGTCTAAGATTTGATACAATCCCCATAGGATGTTCACAATTTGTTAGAATTATGATGATGCCTTGTGATGGCCCATTGATTGAATATATGTATGTGTAATGTGTAGATCGTATTCTGGACGATGTGGCGGAACAATCGGAGCATTCGAGTTGTGATTCTTCTCTCAAGGTAGGGGAGGAGTTTACATTTCAATTGCATGAGTAGAATGATTGGTGATTGATGTATATATGATTTATACTCATGCTTGCCTTGCCATGAATATAATGAAATGATAAGATGCTTAGTGATGTGATAAATGATATGCTTAGTAATTTGATGACTTTGGGAGTCATGTATATATAAGATGATGATGAATGTTTAGTGGTCCCTTTTGAAGGGCATGATTTAATTGTTGATGGAAATCCATGGATGGATGGATTGTTCAAATTGTGATGATGTGTTTATGATGTTATGCATAATTGAGGAACTAATAGGACTATATTGAGTTTTAGTATGATTGAACGACATGGAATAGTTCTAATAGCCCATGTATGTAGTTTATGACTTGTAGGAATTAGAATGGGCCAATTCCATTGAGAATAGGCCCTTGAGTTGCATAAAAATACCTTGAAACGATCTAAACGCATTTATGCACATAAGTCCCTAATTTTTGGGAATTTTTGAGTGCGGCTGGTGGCCGCACGTCATAAATAATATATATAAGTTGGTGTTAAAATTTGGTGGGCATTGGAATTCATATGAAAAAGTTAAGGGGATTAGAAGTTCAAAAATATGGCATTTTCTACATAAAAGGGGTCTATGCTGTCATGAATCGATTCAAAACAGTGTTTGAATCGATTCAAAGGATACTGGATGGGCTTGAATCGATTCATACAAAGGCTTGAATCGATTCAAGACTCACGGAATTTACTGTTCCTCAATTTCAACATGCTTGAATCGATTCATACAAAGTTTTTCTTGAATGTAACATCTTGTATAAAAGATGTTCTCTCGTTGTGTAGTATCATCATCCCTTATATGACTACCTAGGAGTCTTCTAATCATAAAAAGTTCACCGTCATCTCTTAGAACATGTTCACTCTCATAGGAATCACTATTGGAGCTATCACTTGAGTGTGAAGAAGATGCTTCCTCATAGCTTGAATAGTGATCAATGGCTATTAAAATCATAAGTTTTTTTATTGGGCATTGATAGGCAATGTGACCCCTTCCTAAGCATTTAAAACACTTGATTGAACTTGTTCATGAAGAGTTGGGTTGGGATGAAGAGTTTTTGTTCCTAGAAGGGTTGTTCCTAGATGGTCTTGTAGGGGTATGATCCCTATAAACCTCACTTTTGAGTTTAGAAGTTGAAGTGCCTACTTCATGCTCCTTACCCTTCTTACCCAAACTACCCTCTTTAGGGATGAAGTCTTCCTTACCCTTCCACCTAGACCTAAAAGGCTTGGATTCTCTATTGTAGTAGGAAGCTCCATCCATGAGTTGAGCTTCTACTCTTATGCATTGATGGAGAAGCTCCTTAATGTCCACATGAGGTAGAAGTTCCATTCTTTTCCTAATATTATGATTAAGGCCATGTAAAAACCTATGCATGAGTATTTCTTCATCCTCTTCAACATTGGCCCTAATCATAGCCATCTCTAAAGCCTTATAGTAATCCTCCACATTCTTGGACCCCTGGGTGAGCCTATTGAGCTTGGCCAATAGTTCACCCCTATAGTAGGAGAGGACATACCTCTTCCTAAGTAAAGCTTTCAAATCCTCCCATTCATCAATGGGTGGGAGATGGTATCTTTTTCTTTCCTTTAAGATTTGGGTCCACCATACTAATGCATAATTTTGAAAGCTAAGGGTGGCAATCCTAACTTTTTTCTCATTCTTAGTTTCATGGGAGGTGAAGAGTTGCTCAACTCTCATCTCCCAATCAAGATAGGCCTCCACATCACTTTTGCCATGGAAGGGTGGGACCTCTAGCTTGACCTCTCTCAAGCCACCCTCCTCATGGTGTCTACTATGTCTTCTATGGTGCCTATGTTCAACCTCACTAGTGTCATTATATTGTCTATCCGTGTGGTGTCTATTTCTATGTCTATGATGCCTAGTGGTTCTAACTCTACCCTCCCCATGTTCTATGTTATCTAGCCTAGTAGCCATGTTATTAAGTTGCTCTAAGATTTTACACATGTGTGGGGGGGTTTTCTCTTTAACTCTCTTACTAGATGAAGACATGTTATAATGTAAGTATGCTAGTGATGAGATACTAGTCGTTTCACTTAATTTATTTGAATCGGCCATAAAGAAGAAAAAAAAATAGAAGAAAGCTTTTAGACAAGACTAGTCGAGGTGCAAGAATTTAAACTAGACCTAGCATGCAAGAGCACACTTATGCTAACTAGAAAGTAATTAAAGCAAACTAGTCGGATAGTGCAAAAATGTAAACTAGGCCTAGGATATCAAATCGCACTTACACTAGTCGAAAGCAAAAGTATAAACTAAGTCCTAAGCACAATTACTCCTAATCAACTAAGTCAAAGAAAGTTTAAAGTCCAATGTCCAATGTCTCTAAAGTCCAAATACAAGGACTAAACAAAGAAAGAAATTTAAAGTCCCAAAATACAAGGGAAAAGAAAATACAATGCAAACGAAACAAGTCCTAATTTATTACAAACTTTGCTTTCCAATACACAAGTCTTCTAAGGCTCTTCAAGACCACCAAGATGCTCCAATAAGCTACAAAAGAGAAACTTGGAAACTCAAAGTAATGGTTAGCAAAAAGTATAGGAAAACAACAAGAATTTGTGTTTACACTCTAAGCTCTCAAGGTGTTTCACTCAAGGTTCACTTCTCTCTATATTTATAGATTGCTCTAGATCAAATCTTCTTGTCAAATCTCAAAGCAAAAAATGTTCAAATAAAGAAGGCACACACAAGAGGAACAATATTATGACAAACTAAGAGTGCAACAAAGACAAACTAAAATTAAATGCAAGAAAGAAGGTAGGCACACAAAAGTTACCTAGAACACTAGAATGCTTAAAACTTTGCACAAACTTTAGAAGTATGTTGCTAATGATTTTGCCTCACACAAATGTACAATTAGGCACTAAAAGACAACAATAAGGTACTGCACAAATGAAATTATAGGTGCTGGACTTTATTTTTTTTTTGTCTAATTCAAGTATTTTTCAACGCTTTTGTTCACACTTTTTGTAAGGAACAAGGCCTAAACAATTATGGAATGAATGACCAATGCACTTATAACTTTTTTTTCACTTTTTTCCTCTGTTTTGAAATGTGTTTTTCTCTATTTTTTACAGCCACCTACTGCAGCAACAACACATGTACTAATAGTACACAAAAAGAGGCAAAAATCGCAACTAAAGCTAGTGTAAAGCAAGCATCATCTTCCAAATCAAATAGGAAATGGAAGGCATGGTTTTATGCAACAAAAGACATTAAAATAAAGACACAAAAAGCATGCAAAGAGTAGTGGACAGCTGCTGGGAAAATCAAAACAAACTAGAAAAAACTCAACCTAAATGAAATCTAATAACCTACAACAATGTGGCACAACTTGTCACCTTAAAGTGAGGTGAACAACAAGACTCTATGGGGCTTTTTAGGTACTTCAACAACGGTAATTAAAGTACCTAAGATTCCAGCAAACACTCAAGCAAAGATCAACACAACAACTCCTAGAATCAACAAGAAACAAGCTCCAAACCAAAGGCACAACCTAAGGCAACTAAGAAACACTTAAAACAAGCAATTAAGACCTAACCTAAGCAAGCATATGACATGGTTCTAAACAGGTCCAGAACTGAAATTACAGTTGCAAATGATGAAATGACACAAAAATTGACACAATATGCAAAGGAAAATCAAAGAAACACAAGGCAAAGCATGTTACTTGAAGTAGAAGGCATCTAAGGTCAACTTTTTGACTTTTTAAAATTTTTCTCCAAACTTTATGAAACTTTGAGGTTATGTTTCGGTTGAGTGCAGTAACAATATTTGTGAAGGACATTTGGAAAAGTCAAAGCCAAAAGGTCTAGATCTTAGATCTCAAGTAAGCATAACTTTTGCATTTTTGGGAGTTTTTAGGCATATGATATATGAAAATTTATGTAAAGAAAGCAAAGAATTCAGATCTAGAATCCGGATTACAAAAGGAAAACAGCACCAAAATAGATCTAAGAAAAAAATTCAAGAGGAGTTAGGACTCATGATACCACATATTGTAGGAATTTCTTTAATTCCTAGCTTTTGTTGAATGATCTTCTCTTCTTGAACCTTCTTAGATCCAAAATGTTTGATGAAAATAGAGAGGAATGGTCATGGTTTGGAAGCTTATGGAGGAAGGTAGAAGAATCTTGTAATGGAAGCTAGCTTGTGGTGGAAGTTAGAAGGAAAAGGAAACCTAGATCTAAGGAGATTTTGGTCTAGAAATGGAGGAAATGGAGAGGAGAGGAAGGGATTGTGGTTCCGCCACTCTCTAGGACTTAGAGAGATAAGGTGTTGAGATTCACCACCTTTGGGAGAAGACCAAAGGATAAGACTAGAGAAAGGAGCCTAGAGCTTCTACTTTCTAGAGAGAAGGGAGAGTTTCTCACTCTAAGATTTCTTATCATTCAAGTTATGAGCTAATTACAAAGGAGAGGAACTTATATAGTCCCTTGGAAATTTTGGCCACTTCACTCTAACCATGGGCCTTGGATTAACTCCTAAGGCCCAATCCTAAATCCTACTCTAGTTGGCCTAATACAAGCCCAAATGCAAAAAGGAACAAGATACAAGGCCCAAAAGTGGACCAAAATTAATGGCTATGCAAAGCCCAAAATAATTCCTAAAATATAGTCCTAATATACCTAGAATATAAAGGAATGAAAAATATGTACAAAATATATAATGCCCAATGAAGAGGCCCAAAGGAGGCCCAAACATCCACACCAAGCCCATTACCCTTCTATAGTGTAAGAGAAAAGTGTAAGGGTCTTCAATAGCTCCTCCTTGGACTTGGGCCCACTCAAGGAATATATGGAAGAAGCTAAATGCTTTTGGAGACCTTCCCTGGATCTCTTGGCCCTTGGCCTAGTCATAGGGCCCTTGAAAGCATCCAAGGCAACCTCCAAAGACTGTGTAGGGTCCATGGCTTCTTCCTGGGTGATGGCCATGTCACTTGTTCACAAAACCTACACCAAGTTCCTTTTGATTTCCCTTGGATGTTCCTAGTAAGGCATTCAAGTTTTTAGTGCTAGTAACAAATTTTCCTAGATCTATGGTAAGAGAGTTGACACGATTCTTTAATCTAATAATTTCTTTATCTTGAAAGTCATAGTAGTTTTTAGATTTTTCAAAATCCTTTTTCAGTGAGATATTTTCTTTCCTAATTTTATTTAATTCTTCAAGATTTATTTTATTTTCTCTTAAAATATTTATGTTATGTTTTTCTTCTTTCAACAACGAAATCTGATTTTCAAAATCAGTGATCATATCAACATGCCTTAGTTTAAGTTTCTTGAAGCTTTTTAACAATTTAGCAAAATCATTAAATAACACTTCATAATTTTTTTTTAAAGTTCTGAGTAACTTACTTCTTCAGAGTCTGAGTCGTTGAGGCTTGCTTCTGAGTCTGTTTCTTTGCTCGCCATGAGGCAGATTTGAGTTGACTCACTTTCTTCATCAGACTCTTCTGAGTTGGATGATCCTTCATCATCCTACGTGATCAGACCTTTTTGTTTCTTTGGAAACTTCCTTCTTTTTCTTATGTCCCTTCTATCTTTGTTTAGAAAAGGTCATTCTACTTTTATGTGTCCTGGCTTTCTGCAATTAAAACATTCTAAGGCAGATTTATCAATTTTAAACTTAAATTGACTTTTACCTTTGTAGTCTTTCTTTTGAAAAGTTTTAGGTTGAATGTCTTCTTCCTTAGTAACTTATGAAATCTCTTGGTTATAAGAGCCAATTCTTCATCGGTGTCATCATCTGAATCACCAGAGTCTGGTTTAGAACTAGATGAGTCTTCTATTTTCAGACCCTTTCTTTTTTCATATCATCAGATTTTAAGGCGATGCTCTTAGTAGAAGCTGATTTACTAGTTTCTTTCTACTTCAGCTTCAGCTCATGAACCCTAAGAACTCCAAGAAACTTATCCAGAGAGAAGGTGCTCATATCCTTAGCTTTTTCCAGAGTAGAGCATTTAGCATCGAACCTTTCAGGCAAGCATCCAAGAAGTTTGACATTTATGTCTTTTATAGAGGGAGTAGTTTTGAGATTTTTCAAACCATTTAGAAGAGTTTGGAATCTTCCAAACATTTGATCAACTGACTCATGTTCCTTCATTTTGAAGTTGTCATATTGTTTAGTTAACAATATCTTCTTAGATCTTTTGACATTTGACGTTCCTTCATAATTGCGTTGTAGAACATCCCAGACTTCTTTCACTATTTTATAGTTGAATACCTTGTTGTATTCAGACTTACTAAGAGCGTATATGAGAAGAAATCTGGCTTTGACATTTATCTCTATTTTTTTTTATTTCATCAGAGCTCCATTTACTTTCAGCTTTAGGTTGTCCTTCACCATTTATAGGAGAGATATAATCACCATTAATGATGACTACCCAAAGATTGTATTGAGTAGATTTTATAAACATTTCCATCCTATCCTTCCAGTAAGGATAATCTTCCCTAAAGAAGGCTAGGGGTCTGTTGATAGAGGATCCTTCTGTGATCAATTGATTACTTTGAGAAGCTGTCATGGATCTTGATCCTTTTCACTCGAAGGAGTGATCAACCCAAAGAACAAGCTCTGATACCAATTGATGGTTCAGAGTCAGATTAGAAGGGGGTTGAATAAGTCTTAGACTCTTTTTGTAGTAAATTCTCAAATCAAATTAAATCTAAGTAATCAAATAATAGAGAGGGATAAGAAAAAGACACTCAGAGTTTATGCTAGTTCACTTCTAACATGGAAGCTGTCCCTTCCAACTTGAAGGATTTCCACTATTGTAAAATCTTCTTTACAATGACAGCACCAGACTTGTGCTCTGAGTATTCTTTTACGAAGCCACTTCTGGCTTAAGCCAAGTATTCTTTCAACAAACCACTCCTGGCTCAACCCAAGTATTCTTTCGAAAGCCTCTTCAGGCCAAAGTGTTTCCCAACACATAAACTAGTCCTGGTAACTTACCAAACTTATACAATTAGTAAAAAGAAAATGTTTTAAGAACTTAGTGTAGAAAAATGATAGATAAATTTTGAGATCAAACACTAAGTATTTCTTTTGACACAAGACTAGAGTCTGCTAGAAGTAGAGCTAGAGAATAATGAGGGTCTTTATCTTTTTACAAGAAAGTTAACTAAGATATGTTGGCCGTTGATATTTATAGAGGCTTGAAGGTTATAGCCGTTGATGCTTCTTGAAAGGAGATATATACGTTGGAAATCCTTTGAAGGTATTTTGCCATAGGCTTCTGAAGATCAGACCTTGAAGTTGAATCCAAGCTTGAGAGAGGTCTAAATCATATTTCAGTATTTTCACAAGAATAGTTTCTTATCAATTTCCATGCATAAAACTTCTCATGATTGTATCCTTGATTGAACAAGGGGTTGCTTCCAGAGATGTCCTGGTGAGTTTTCTGACTTACGATCAGAGTTCACAGGAGTAGGTACGTTGACAGCTGCTGCTCATCTTAGTTTTATTCTTTTTGTTCTTTGATGATAAGCACGCAAATATGGTATGATCATTTCTTTCGAAGCATCACCAAAATAGATTTTCGAACGTTGATGAAGAGTTCTTTATATAAGATGCTTTCATTAGACTTTTATTGATCTACCAGACTTTTTAGAGCATACATCCACTCCCCCTTAGTTTTGACAACTTAATCTTCATATTATGAAAATTGCTTTTGCACTAAAATAAAATGTATAGAGCAGTTCAGACTATATTCTTTTAGTGAAAATATTTGATGATTGGTATAAACAAATCATAAAGTCTGGGTTTGGTCCAATAGTACTTAAAGCTTATATTTTTGACCAGACATTTTCTCAACAATATATGTTTACTCTGTTTGGCATTGCAGTGACTTAGAAGGCATATTTACAGTCTGTGGTAGCTTTATCAACTACTGAGACTGAATACATTGCTCTAGCAGAAGGTGTAAATGAAGGTTTATGGTTAAGAGGTTTGATTGATGATCTAGGCATAAGTCAAGCTAGAATCAATGTCTTTTATGATAGCCAAAATGCTATTCATTTGGGAAATCATCAGACTTACCATGAAAGGACTAAGCTTATCGACGTTAAGTTTCATTTCATTAGAGAGGTGATTGATTTAAAGGAGATTCAAGTTCTAAAGATTTCTACAAAAGAAAATATTATAGATATGTTGACAAAGTCCCTTCCTAGAGTAAAGTTCAAGCATTTCTTGGACTCGATTAATTTCTCAAGGTGATTGAAGATTAAATAGGAGAGCAACTCATGGAAATATGTTTGCATTGGTGTTTAGAGTCAAGGTGGAGATTTATGAAGATTGACTCCAAAACCAATTTCAGTTTCTCTAACAAATTCTATTTTAACAGAATTCTGTTATGCTGTTAGAAATAACAGTTTTCTATTATTGTTTGTTGTTAGAGTCAAGAAAACTTTGAAGAAATATTAGATTTATTGATAACTAACATTGTATTTTCTAATTCAAATCAAGTCATACTTTGTTAACATATGAAAGTGTGCCTAAGTGTTTTGGGATACAAGGCTTAGGCTATAAAACAAAGGGGGAGTCCCAACAGTTAAAAGTCTAGTAGGATCACCAAAAGTATGGTCAGTGGCAACTCCATGACGAGACTCTTCAAATCAATGAAAAAGAAGCATTAATTAAAGAAAAGAAAACTAGAAGCGTGGTCGAAGATGAAGTACATCTTATCTGGATTTATACCAGATCCAAACTTGTTGAGCCATGCTTCATATAATAATCTATGTAAGAGTTCCTCTCCTCAAAGCGAAGCTTTTCTGTAAACCTATGTCTATACATCTTTAAGCTATAACTGCTCCAAGATATCTCAAGAAAAAGTCTGAACAAATTTATTGTTAATTCTTGAGTCTCATCATCAACACCTTATGGATCACCAGACCCAGAATCATTTTAGAAGTTTTCCATGTACGAGCCTGGTTCTCAGTATGCTGACTCTCTAAAGTAGTTTCCATCAAAGTGTGAAAAAGATGCATACGACAAAGAAAGTATCCAAGCAAGATAGATCAAGATCCATCCTAAAGCATCTAATTTCACCTATACCTTATCATTTCAGAAAACCTCTGAATGAGAACTTTCCATCTTGGTGAAACTTATACTATCCTACTCCATCTCTGTATGCATAAGTCTCGAAAGCTTTCTGCCGTATGCCTTATGTGCAGAATGACTCTCTCTGACCAAGAGCCTTTATCCTTTATGCAAGACACCTTTCAATGGTTGTATTCTCTCTCAACGACCATTCAACGACTATCTCCTTCCTCTGTGCATAACTCAAGGAAAATCCTATAAATAACAATTCCTCTCTTACTCAGAATAGTGAAGTATGAATTAATAAGTAAAAAGAGAAGAGAGGAAATAATGCAAGAGAAAAAGAGAAGAGAGATAGGAACATAGTCAGAAATGGCAAAGGCTTATAAAAAAGAAGAAGATATTTAAGAATTACCATTGAAGAAAAAGAAAGCTCGCTATGTGCATCTCATTCCTATTTCTGAAGCCATAGCAATCTAAGTTAGAATCATCCAATCAACTCATACAATTTTCAGTGAGTACATTGTCTTTGACTTGCTTTCAGACTTAGCATGTATATTACTTCACTTATACATTTACCTATACTAAGTCCTCTATAAAATAAGCCTTTCTTAAGTATACAAATCTATTGTACAGACTCCTCACTTAGCTCAGCTAAGTCAAAGGCTTGTTAATCTTATGTGTTAATTCTTTCAAATCTTTGTAAGAACAGGTCTGTTAGATCTGTTGGGAAACACTGTTGGCTTGAAGAGGCTTTAGAAGGAATATTTGGGTTTGAGCCAGGAGTGGCTTGTGAAAGAATACCTGGGTCTCCCCTAGGAGAGGGTGCAACAAAAGAATACTAAATTTGAGCTAGGAGTGGCTGGTGTCAAAAATACTCTAAAGCACGTGGTGTGCTTAAGCCAGGAGTGGCTGGACTTAATAATACTCAAGGGAACGGTTTGTGCAGTTCATGTAAAAAAGGACAATTTTACATAGTGAATAAACCTTCAAGTCTAAAGGTACTAGATATAGCTTGTGTTGGAAATGAACTAGTATAAATCTCTTATGTGCTTTTTCTATTCTTACTCTTATAAAAGTCTGATTGCCTAATCCGCTGTGCAAAAGGTCCATTCGTCTAAAAGAAGAATTTGTTTTCAAAAAGTGAACAGACTTATTCAACCCCCTCTTCTAAGTTTATTCTCCAAAGCATCAATTGGTATAAGAGCATGGCCTCTGGGGTTGAAACTCTAGCAAGTGTAGAGGAAAAGATTCATGGTGCCTCTCCTCTGTGTGGTGCAAAGAAGGTCTAAGGAAAAGAAGCTGCTAGACCAAACCTCTCAAGAAAGAACTGCTTGCATTCATAAAGTATAAAAATGTGAAAAGGAAGGAATAAGGTTTTAAGGTCCTAAATTTATTCCTCAAAACTCTGATTTGAAAGATAAGTCTCTGGGTGACTTATTTAATCAAGAGGATGAACAAGTCTGAAGGAAGGTAAATAAAATGAGTGAGTAATTTAATTTTTTTAAGTGTATCAGTTTTTAAGTTAATCTATATATTATATTATAAGCTTTTATATATCTACTCTGACATTATATAAGATTGACAAGAGATTGCCTAATCAAGAAAGAATTTATGCAGGTAGAAAAACAAGTCTGAACCTCACTATTCAAAGATTTTGAAACAAAGGGTTGACATTCAAAAATTTGGTAAACATGTTTGTCGCTTGTGTTGATTTCACCTTCGTATATATTTACATATATAAAATTGTATGAGTATTTACTTTTCATGCTTTTAGAAAACCGCATCTAATTATTAGAAAAGGCTTCTATTCTTTTCGAAAATAGCATGCATTTAAAATTTTCTCTCTCTCACTCTCCATTAAATGCATATAATGTTTTTGTTAAAACATGCCCTAAATATCTAAAAGACTACTTACGTTCCTACTTCTCTCTTCTTTAAAAACCCTTCAGCTGATTTCTCCATTCCCTACTTGTAACCCTACCTTGATCACTTAAGCTTTCCATCTCAGAAAAAACCTCTAACTTCACCACTTGACTTAAACCTCTAAAAATGTCCTCCATCTCCATAAATGACATTATTGAATTCTTTTTCTACTCACCTACTCAATACAAAGAAGGAAGGGATGTCGTATATAAATTAATTGGTATTGGCTGGTTACCATTCTACTCCCCAAAATATGTTTACTCACCTTCTCTAGTTGTAGATTTCTGGTCCTCCACAAAAGTGAATAAAGAAAACTTCACAGTGTCTAGTCATCTTCGAAACGAAAGAATTAAGATCACTATTAATAACATTGCTAATGCCTACGGATGCCCTAATAAGGGATTGAAATTTTCAGAAAGCTACATTGGTACCTATGTCTCAGAGAGTGAGGTAAATATGTGTCTGTATGGATTGGAGTCTCCTTCCACACTTCTGGTTACAGATTTACTTCTAAAAGCAAAGTTTCTTTATACACTGATGTGAGAAATATTTTGTCCAAGAAAGATTGAAAAAGATGTCATAACAAAACATGACAAGTTTTGTATGGTACTGATGATGAAGAAAGAAAAGGCTAGCCTTTCGAATGTGATCATGAATTATTTGATCACTTCAGTCTCCAAAAGGCAAAAGAAGATTCCATATCCTAGTGTTTTAACCAAGATTTAAACTTCATAGCATTACTGTTCAGAATGAAACCCTGTGGCAGTTTGGTTACCAAAGCCCCTATCTTCTTAGATGTGATTACTCCGCCTGAAATCTCTTAAGAAAAATCAGCAGAAGAATCTTTGAATGATAAGTTGAAGTTATCAAGTGATGAGTCTTCCTCTGATAAGTCTTCAAACTCAGATCATAAAGAATATGGGCCTCCTAGAAAGAAAGCCAAGGTATTTGTTGGAATTTCACTAGGGCCTCAAAGTCTGGTTCAACCAGTAAATTAAGTATGGTCAGTCAAAATCGACTTTGAAAGTAGTCAATCCAATTACTCCTGTCAGAACCTTAGGAAGGATAACAAGAGGAATATTGAAGGGAATTATTGTGAAAAAGATCAATCCATAAGGGTTATCTACTGTGAATCTAGTAGTTTTTAATTCATCAGACTCTAAAGATGATAAGTTTGACAAGATTTCTCTATCTGGTTCTCAAGCCTCCCCTAAATCTAAAGCTTTCTCCCACTCTTTATCAAAAAGCTTGCCTCAGGTATCCTCAGAACAACCTTGTATGGATATCATATTGCTTTTGTTCATAATAATATATCAAATAGGGGGAGAATTAATAATTAGATTTTAATGATTCCAAAAATGATTTTCAAAAGATTAATGATATGAGAATCTTAAATCAGCACTCTCGTAACCGATTAAGCTAATCGATTAAGCCTAAGAGATAAATTTTGAAATTATTTGAAAAAGAAGTAACCGATTAAGGTAATCGATTAAATAGGAGGTAATCAAATAAGGTAATTGATTAAGATGAATTTAGACTAATTTTAATTAAAACAGAATGTTGCTAATCGATTAAGATGAACCTGGATGTGTTTTAATTAAAACAAAGTATTGCTAATCGATTAAGATGAATCTGGATGTGTTTTAAGTGAAACAGAACGTTGCTAACTGATTAAGCTAATCAATTACATTGCGAACTTTGACTAATTCTCAGCTTTACTAAACTTAAGGGATATTTTCAAGGGAATCAAATTTGAAAATGCTCAGATTACAACGACTAGTTATCTACTTAAAACACTATAAATATAGGCCTAAGTCTTCATTGAAAAACATAACATATGCATTGAACTTTCTTATTCTTTCTCTCACGTTTTCAAGAAGCAAAGCTTAGTAAAATTTTTCTGCGCTTTTAACTTTCATATTTTGCTATAGAAGAGAGCTACATTCTTGTGAGTTAAGATCTTTTGTGCTTTGATTTTAAAATTTTCTCTATCAAAAGAGAGCTACAATTTTCGATTAACTTTCTTTCTATGATTATATTTTCTAAATTCGCTATTTCAAAAGAGAGCTACATTCTTTGAGTTGATCATATTGTGTTTGCACTTTAAATTTTCTATTCTATTCTATCAAGAGAGTTTTTATTATAGCTTCAAATTTGCAAAATCTGCTCTAAAAAGATAGCTACATTTTGTGATCATTATCACGTATCTTTCTTCTCTTATTTTGTTTCCACATATTTATTATAAGAGGAGTTAAAATTTTTTATTTTTACTTATTCACAAATTGGGTTGAAGCATTGTAACAAAGACAAGGTTGTAGCCTTTGGGGTTGTTGTTGGGTAAGAATTGTGAGAAGGATAAAAGAGTGAGAAATAAAGTTCTTGGTAGGGAAATCAAGAGACTGTTATTGACTCATCTTGTAAATCTCAAATTCTTATTAGTGGAAAATCTCAAGTAAGTTTAGTTGGGGCCTGGACGTAGGGGATCCGAGCCAGGATAAAAATTTGAGTGTGTCATTATCTCTCTTCCCTAACTCTATTTAATTTTGAGTCATTTATTTATTTGCTTTACTTACTTGCTTCAATTGCTATTACTTATTTATTAATAGACTAATTTCTTCTTCTCTCTAAGTAAAGCAAAGTAAAAGTGAAATAAAGTTATTACAAGGCGATTAATTTTTAAAACTCAATTCACCCCCTTTCTTGAGTTATTGAGGCCACTTTGTTAACAAGTGTGTTGGAGAAAAGTCTGGTCAAAGTTGAATCTTTAAACCAGAATTCACGAGATTTGTTGATAGCTAACATTATGAATTCTAACTTAAATGAAGACGTTTGTTATTATTTGATATATGAGTTTAAGTGTTTTAGGATAACATAAGGACCGTGTTACGAAAGATAGGGGGAGTACGTGCATTAAAAGAATCCTTAAAGCCTGGTCTCAACATAAACCCTTTTAACCCAAAATAAGAAAAGTCCTGTAGTCTAGAAATTCATCTTAAAAGAAAAAGATCCATGCATTTGAACACTTACCAGACCTGTCTTAGCAAAGTCTGATCATCAGATCTTGACTTTCACATAAAAGCTCTCAGACCTAGCAAAGGCATCTGAATAACTTATGCTTTAAAATTGCCCCATCATTAACATCTTATGAATCATCGGTTCTAGAATCTTTTTTAAGGAAGAGTTCCTATATGAGTCTGGTTCAAGGAATCTCAACGGTCAGAAAGCATCTTCAAAAGTACTTTAAAGTAAAGATTCATGAAAAGAAGAATAACAAAGCAAGGCAGATTATGTTCTAACTACGTCAAGTCTTTCACCTATGCTTTATAGATTCGGAGATTCTCTGAATAAAAGCTTCCTCCTTAGTGAAACTTACGCTACCTCTACCCAGCCTATGATCGCACACATCTCAAAGCTTTCTATCCTACAATTACGTGCTCATAACGTCTCTCTCTAACAAAAGAAATCTTGATTGTCCATATTGCAATATCCTTCCCATTAGATATGTCATCTCTCAATGGACTTATATCAGATATATTCTTTTCTTGGGCTTTTTGGAAAAATTCTCTATAAATAAAACCAGTCTCTTCAAATGAAGGGTAGATAAAGTGTGCAAGAAAAGACTCAGGCCAGAGCAAAAATATAGAGAACACAAGATGGAAAAACAAAAAAAGAGAAAGCTTGCTAAAGGAAAGGTAGATGGGAAAAACACACTAAGAAAAGTGTGGATGGAGAAAAGAAAGAATGAGCGAGCACCAGATGTTCATCTACAAAAGCCTACAAAAAAGAATGAAATGACAATCTTCTCAAAAAGAAGAATTCAGACTAAGAAGAATCACCATGAAGACAATGAAAGCTTGTTATGTGCATTCTTTCTCTCTGGAAAGCCATAGCAACCAGAGATATACCAACAGCTCATATCAATTTGCTCAATGAAGAGTCTTTCATCTCTGGTCATGCTTTCAGACTCAGTTCCTCCTGTTCTCTTATTTCATATTACACAGGTACTGAGTCTAAAGAATGAATAAGTTCTTCTCTTTCTTCATGAACCAACTCATGTAGTTGATCACTTAGCTCAGCTAAGTTAGAAGGCTTATTCATTTAATTTGAATTAATTCTTTTAATCCTTTGGTAGTACAGGTCTGGTGTGTTGCCAGACTCTGTTAGTGTAGGAAACACTGTTGGCCTGGAGAGGCATTTGAAAGAATACTCGGGGTTCGGGCCAGGAGTGGCTCATGAAAGAATACTTGGGTCTGCCCCAGGAGTAGGTGCTATAAAATAATACTCATAGGAATCCAGAGGGGTCTGGTATGTTGTAACACGAGCTGTGCTTAAGCCAGGAATGGTTGGAGTCAAGAATACTCAGAGCATAAGTTATGCTCAGGCCAGGAATGGCCAGAGTCAAGAATACTTGAAGCATAAGTTGTGATTAAGCTAGGAGTGGCTGGAGTCAATAATACTTAACATCTGATGTAAAAGTTTTTACATAGTGGAAATCCTTCAGATTTGAAGGTACTGGATGTAGTCTCCGAGTTGTAGGTGAAATAGTATAAATCATTTCTGTATTGTCTCTTTCTCTCTTACTCTTTACTATCAAAAGTTTGGTGCATTATCATTGTTATACTCGATAGTAAAAGTCTGGAAAAAATACGCTCACTCGATCAAAATATTACGCTCTTCATCTCATGAAAGTCTGGCCTACTGTGTGTAACGCAATGACGTTTAAATATCACTTTTTGGTTTGAAAAAATGAACATACTTATTCAACCCCTTTCTAAGTTTGTTCTCTGAACCATCAAAGTGGTTTCAGAGCTTAACTCTTTCTACACGGCTTAACAACTGCAGGAGGTAAAAATGGCCTTAAGCAATCTCTTTCCCGAGGGTGGTGCTACCAATAGGCCTCCCGCTTTCTGTAACATCCCTGTTTTTAGAAACAATTTTATCCTTATAAATTTTAATTATGGAGAGTTTGTAAGCAAGAATAAGTCAATATATACCCTGTTGATGGTCTGTAGTACCTCAAAAATGTCATTTTTGCATATAATAATAGAATTTATATGGACCATTAGTGAAATTATGCAAAAACCGAGTGAAAAGGGCTCTGTTCCGAGTAACAGAGAAGAATTTCGAGTGAATGATCAGAAATTCCAAGTGAAGGAGAAAAATCCGACTCAAAACACCCTAGAAAGGCTCGGTTCCGAGTCAAATGCTTTCTTTTCTGAAGGAGACTACTCTGATTGAAGTATTCCGAGTGAAAGAAAGCTTAAATACTCATGTTTATGTTGATTTGATGCTTCCTTCCGACTGGAAGTGTGTTGGGGAAACAATTGGGAAGGCTTCCGAATGGTTTTGCTCAGGAAACCGAGTGGAAAATGGTGGAGGGAGCCAATTCCGAGTGAGATATACTCTACTGGACCAAAACCGAGTGAGACTCGTACGTGTATGCCTTGTTCCGAGAGCTAATGGCTTAAATAAACATTAATTGGACATATAATTAAAGAAATTGGCCTAAACCGAGTGAATCAAGTGAAGAAGACTCGGATTTCTGAGTGAAGATTCTGAGGAAGAGAGGACTCAGTCTGGAAAGGTATTACCGAGTGAGAAACCGAGTGCCTGAGTCGGTTTCAAAGGAATTCCGAGTGAAGAATTGAAGCTTCGCTCAAGCGAGCAAGCCACGCTCAAGTGAGCCTTGCAATTGTTGACTCGGAAGTAGGAATTCCAGTCGGTATAATGGTTAACCGAGTGGAATTTTCACTCGGTATTCACTGTCAGTAGTGCGTATTGACTTCAATTTTGTCTTTTAATGATTATTTAAATTCAATCGTGCGCATTAAAGATAGTGGGGAGCCAGAAATGGGCACTGACTCAGCATATCTCTTAATTAATTCCCACTGACCCTCCATTATCACTCCACTAACAGCCACTCAGAAAAGCTGTCCCCCATTCCACTCACCCTCTCCCTATTTAAACCAGTGCCAGGACCCTAAAGAACCCACACACACGACACAAATACCCTTCATCATTTTCCTTCCCAGCAAGCTTCTTTCTCTCTCCTTTCCCTTCTGTTTCACTCGGAACTGGTGCAAGACAGTGAAGGGGACTCTTCTTCTCCTCCAGGAACTTCATTAAGGTAAGGGGGGTATATTCTTAGGTGCTCTGTGGGAAAACCGAGTGAAGGAAAGGGTTAAGGAACTTGTTCCTCACCTTTCCAGGGCAGATTCAGTGATGGGTGAATTATATGCTTAATTGTTACTGTTTTATATATATAATTGTTGGTAAATAGTATACCTTGTATGAATTGTGAGAAGAACATGAACTATATTGAAATGAAGGACAAACAGCTCGGTTCTAATGCAAATTCAGTCGGTTTTATATATAATTCAATCGGTCTTATTTAAATTCAATCAGTTTTGTACAAATCCAATCAGTTTTAAGTAAATACAATCGGTTTTTACATGATTTCACTCGGTAAAGCAGTATATTTCATGACAGAACCTCTCTATCACTTGAAAGACTCCTTTTCAATCATTTTTACTCGGAGTTATAGTTAATCCACTCGGAAATCTCTTTCTTAAATTATTTCACTCGGAACTTGACATAATTTCACTCAGAAAACATAATTATCCTTCACTCAGAACCTTTTCAGTAGTTTCACTCGGAAGAAGTAACCTTAAAGCTTTTCCAGCATGTTTCCATTCGGACAGTATCCTTCCAAGGGCAATTTTACTCGGTAAACTCATGTTTCACTCGAAAAACTCTATTTTTAATGGTTTTCGCTTGGATATTCATTTAGAAAACTCTGCTCAGCTTTATTTCACTCGGATTCAAGCTGTTTCAGTCGGAAAATCGCATTCCAACTCATTTTCACTCGGACCCAAACTTATTTCAGTCGGAAAACAGCTTTCCAGTGTCATTTCACTCGGATTTTTAGCCAGATCGTTTGGAGAACCCTGCCCAGTATGGTTCCACTCGGAATTATACATATTTCACTCGGATTTGCCCCTGTTTCACTCGGAAAACTCTATTTTTAATGGTTTTCGCTTGGATTTTCATTTAGAAACTACTTTTTAATACTTTTTAAATTAATGAGAAGTTATAATTATTATTATTATCCTTATTCTATTATTATTATTATCCTAATTATTATTTGTCGCAACCTAGATCGCGACGGCGCGGCGAACAAGAGAAAGAGTATCGAATGAAACAGGGAGTCGCCACCAACGTTTTTATCCATAGGAAAAACATTGGGAAAAAAACTAAGTTCAGTAAAGCACTGGTTAAAAAAATGAAATCCAAGTTCGGGAGTCGGTTACGAGTAGGGAAGGTATTAGCACCCTACATCGCCTGTCAAAGACAGTACCAAGATTGAAAGCACAATATAAATAGCCTTAAATAAAACATGGTTTTTTCCCTTTTACTCTTGTATTTTTTTATTAAAAAAAAGGACAGAATTGAATGAGAGAACTGTACAAACATAGAATGTCGAAGCGAGGTCAATGGAACGTTTCATCCGAATTAAACTCGACTTCGATATGAGACAGAGAAGGGAAAAGGATGCTAATAAGGCGTCACGCCTAAATTAGACATTCTCGGAAAAAAAAAGGGATAGGAAAGAGATAAGCGGGACGTCTCGTCCTAAGTATCCCTTCCCTATGAAATTATGGCGAGGCTTGAGCAAAACTAGGGGGAAACCAACAAGACGTCACGTCTAAATTGATTTTCACGGAAGTGACCAAAGAAAGGAACATTTATGAAAGAAACATAAAAGTAAGGAAATAAATCAACAAAAAAAGGAAATAAGAAAGACGGGCCCGACAGGAGTTAAAGTCCTGCTCCTACGTATTCTTGAATTATCAAGAAATCAGGGTTACGTAGTTCTGAATTTTTTCTTTCTAAAAGATTAGGGAAATGTTTTTGGGTATCATTTTGGTAAGGAACCCATACAAGACGAAGTTCTTCACACTTGTATGGGTCCTATAGAGATTGTGTAGACGGAAGTATTTTCCATACGACACTGACTAAAAAATGATTTGTTTCTTTTTTTTTTTGACTTTATCTAGATTTCAAAGAAAACACAAGAGACATTTATTTTTCATTATTATTACAAAATAAAAAGAGATTTAACTGAATAAACTTTAGGAAAGTAAACAAGTCCAAAAAAAATACAAACTCAGCAGATGAACGTTTAATAATAGAAAAAAAAATGAAAGGAAAGAACACAGAACAGAACTGGTGGTGAGGTCGTTGAGGGAATAGCTTACAGATATTGACCGGTGTGGATTCTGCTGGTGTGGATATGGGGTTGAAGGATCGAACAATGGTAAGGGGATTCAAGAAACGTTGGGAAGATATATTGGGTTTAGGAGGCTGGGACGGTGTGGTGTTTAGGGAGTATTGGGACGGTGTGGAGATTGATGGATGTTGGGACGATGTGGTATTTGGTATTGGGATGGTGTAGTGTTTAAGGAGTATTGGGACGGTGTGGAGATTGATGGATGTTGGGACGATGTGGTATTTGGTATTGGGACGGTGTAGTGTTTAAGGAGTATTGGAACAGTGTTCAGGAGTTGTTGGGACGGTGTGGCGGAATTAGGACGGATTAGGGGAGAACCGGGTGGTGTTCAGGAATAGGGATACAGTATGGTAGATTTAGGAGATCGGTGTGAAGGGCTACAGTGAATCGGTGGAGTTGATGAGGATCTGAGGGAGGATGCTGTTAGAACGATGTGGGTTGGAGGCTGAGACGGTGCGGTGTTCAAGGAATATGGAGATGAATTGGGAGGTGTTGGGACGGTATAGTTTAGGGAGTATTGGGACGGTGTGGATTGGGAGATGTTGGGACGGTGTGGATTGGGAGGTGTTAGGACGGTATGATTTTTGGGGTATTGGGACGGTGTGGTGTTTGGGACACAAACAACTATAACCAACAAACAGCGAACTGACAGGAAAATAAAAGACTGAAAGTAAAAGAAATAGGGAAAAGGGTGGAACCGGTGTGATGGGCTCAGAACCGATGTGCGAATCAACGCAGTGACGGTGTCTGACTGATTCCGGACTCGCACGCTAACGGGAACAACGGACCGGAGTTGGATCCAAATCTTGAAAACTGGACACGACCGGTGTTGTGGGAAGTTGATCCGAGGTGAGTTGTTGGATGCTGTGCAAAGACGGTGTGGTAGAGCAATGAAGGCAGTAACAGGGCAAGGCAGTGAAGAACTAGAACAGGGTGGATTCTGTGTGAGGACGGTGTGAGTACGGGGTAGGGGCGATGGACAAGGGCAACAGCTTTGAGTTACTAAGAATTTCTAAACTTCCCAAAGCGAAAGGACTTATATTGGTGATTATGGCAGATTACTGGTTTCAAGTGAGGAGGGATCTTCAGAAGGTTTCGAAGAAATCAGAGAGATTTTTGAGGAAAGTTTCCTTGTCCACCAGCCCCTTGAAAAACGCAACCCCCATAGCTTCTTTGGCTGGGGTATTTATAAGGCTTAAAGGTATGGGTTGAGTGTTTGGGACAGCCAGAATTCCCACTCACCCATACGCGTAGTGGTGTGCAAGCCTGGCCATTAACTGTTCGTGGGGGACAGGATTTCAGCATGGCATTTTTTAATCGTCCACTTCCGCCCCCCTGTCTGCCATTTTTTGGGGAGTGCGATTCCAGGTCATCATGCACAAACTTTCGACCTCGTCCATCCGTTGTCAATTCTGTGACATCGGTTAGCAAAGATATCGGTTGGACGGAGTCTCACATTGATCTGATATTGTATCTTAAGAACCTTTACCTATGTCTAACATCGGTTGAGCCTTTCAATGTAATCACAGGGGCGGTGTTCTTTCTTCTAGTCCGGGTCCACTACCAGCCGGTGTGCCTATTTTGATCTGAGTCCTCCCACGAGATCGTCGTTTCTTACTTGGGCCGGACTCACTCGTCTTTTTGTCATCAGATCTGCGACATCGGCCATTAAGGGACTCCTGAGGTGAGGACGGTTGGGCGGAGTGTTGAGGTGAGGACGATCGGGCGGAGTTGAGGTGAGGACAGTTGGGCAGAGTGTTGAGGTGAGGACGGTTGGGCAGAGTTGAGGTGAGGACAGTTGGGCGGAGTTTTGAGGTGAGGACGGGTGGGCGGAGTGTTGAGGTGAGGACGGTTGGGCGAAGTTGAGTGTTGAGGTGAGGACGGTTTGGCGGAGTGTTGAGGCGAGGACGGTTGGGTGAAGTTGAGGTGAGGACGGTTGGGCGGAGTTGAGACGGAGTGTTGAGGTGAGGACGGTTGGGCGAAGTTGAGGCGAGGACGGTTGGGCGGAGTTGAGGCGAGGACGGTTGGGCGGAGTTGAGGCGAGGACGGTTGGGCGGAGTTGAGGCGAGGACGGTTGGGCGGAGTGTTGAGGTGAGGACGGTTGGGCGGAGTTGAGGCAGAGTGTTGAGGTGAGGACGGTTGGGCGAAGTTGAGGTGAGGACGGTTGGGCGGAGTTGAGGTAAGGACGGTTGGGCGAAGTTGAGGTAAGGATGGTTGGGCGGAGTTGAGGTGAGGACGGTTGGGCGGAGTGGGTGTTCCCCCTTTTTGGAATTTGGACCGGTTATATTTCCATTCGGGACCGGTGTCTTTTCCATTTGGGTCGGACCGAAATAGTGTTCACAGATGCCCCTCTTTAGTCCTTTTTCACAAGAGAAATACAGAATCTTCGTATTTCCGAGGTGAAAAGGGAGTAAAGACATGAACACCGATGTAGGGGATAAATGGGACCCATCAACCGGTCATCGTCCTTGCAAAGCATAGAACCTCGGATTAGAGCATCATGACCACCCCGTCCTCAACTTGTTCCCTTTTGAATGGCCGGTGTATTGTGCATGACATCGGCCTTAGCAAAAACCCTGAAACCAATTCTATCCGAAGTAGATTTTCTAACACCGTTTGTTGCTTCCCTAAAGTAGTAACCGGTGTGACCATCGGGACACCGTCTCTTATAACTTCATAGGGCCTACTTCGTTTGACTTTAAGAGCCATGACACCGTCTTTGGAATCACCATATTCTGTAATAGAGTGAACCTCTACCTAGCGTCCATATCGGATCAACACCGTCTATCCTTTTCCTTTCTTCCTCTTTTTTTTTTTTTTATGGTGCGCCGTCCCTTGGGTGACAGGAAGGCGAGAGTGGGGAGTTGCCCTTTTACTGAAGATAATACATGGGGTGTGGCCCTTGATTTGCAGGAAGGTAAAAGGTGACAGGAAAAATAAATGTGGGGTGTGGCCCTTGGTTTGCAGAAAGGTAAAAGGTGACAGGAAAAGTGAATGTGGGGTGTAGCCCTTGGTTTGCAGAAAGGTAAAAGGTGGGGGCTTGCCCCTTTACTGACAGGAAAAATAAATGTGGGGTGTGGCCCTTGGTTTGCAGAAAGGTAAAAGGTGGGGGCTTGCCCCTTGACTGACAGGAAAAATAAATGTGGGGTGTGGCCCTTGGTTTGCAGAAAGGTAAAAGGTGGGGCTTGCCCCTTGATTTGACTGAAAGTGGTAGAGACCTGGGTTGATGCCCCAGTTTGAGTTGTTTGGAACTTCAGGGTACTACCCCTTTGACTAGACTGAAAGCGGAAGAGACTTGGGGTGATGCCCCAGTTTGAGTTGTTTGGAACTTCAGGATACTGCCCCTTTGACTTGACTGAAAGTGGAAGAGACTTGGGGTGATGCCCCAGTTTAGGTTGTTTGGAACTTCAGGGTACTGCCCCTTTGACTTGACTGAAAGCGGAAGAGACTTGGGGTGATGCCCCAGTTTAGGTTGTTTGGAGGAATCTAGGAGGAACTGTCTCTTGACTGTAAGAGAATGGATCAGGGGGAGATGCCCCAGTTTGATTTGTTTGAGAAGTGCAGTTCCATTGTTGAAGAAACTTGGGAAGTGCCAGTTTTGACAATTAGGGCTCCACTGGGAAAGAGAATTTTGAGGCTCTAAATGACTGCTTGTTATAACAACCTGTAAGAAAGGGATAAGCATAGCAATGGCAAAGTAAATAGAAATCAGAGGAGGCTCCCCATGGAACCATGATCTCTTAAGGTGACTCATGACTGAACAGAACGAATGAAGTAACTCTAACTTCAAAGAGTGTGTCTGGGTTTAAGTCTTCATAACGATCCCCTGAGGTGAGATTTGAGCAATAGGATCATCTTGCCCCACAACTTTAAATAACTATATTTCATTTTATTTGATAAAGGGAAACACATGCCTTATCTGATTCATGAAATTCACGATATAAACACGTATCGAAAAAGAGGTGAAATTTATTTACGAGTTGAGTAAGTACATAGAGAGGGAAGTAGGGAAAACAAAAGAAGTTTAATACACAAGTTGATAGTTGAGGGAACAGGGAAAACTCGCTGATCTCTTGGTGAACTCCTGAGGATAACGCACATCTTAAACCCCACATCATGACTTCAAGCTACCTCTTCGACTTTGCTTCTAGGAAAGCGATTCAGTCGTGACTTGTATGCCCCAGTTTGGACTCGTACTTTTTGCATGGGAAGTCTCAGTCATACTGTCAGGATCTTGACCCTAATTTTGCCTGAGCCGCCTTTTCAGGTTTTTGACTCACTGGGTCGCTCTAATTTCTGTCTAGGCCGCCTTTTCAGGTTTTCAGCCTAGCGAGCGTCTCTTTTTTTTTCTCTTTTTTTTTTGACATTATTTCCCTAAGAAAAGTATTTTTTGACCGCATCCGCATTTATGGGCATTGGCAAATCTTCACCGTCCATGGTTGTGAGTATCAAGGCCCCCCTAGAAAAGGCTTTCTTCACTACATACGGACCTTCATAGTTAGGTGTCCATTTGCCCCGGTCGTCTTTTTGGATTGGCAAAACTTTCTTGAGGACTAAGTCTCCTTCCTGAAATTGTCGAGGTCGTACTTTCTTTTCAAACGCTCGTTTCATACGCCTTTGATACAACTGTCCATGGCAGAGGGCATCCAGTCTCTTCCCCTCTATTAGGTTCAATTGGTCATATCGAGCTTGGACCCATTCAGCCTCTTTTAGTTCCGCCTCCATTATAACCCTAAGGGATGGGATCTCTACTTCAAAAGGCAGGACTGCTTCCATACTATAAACCAGTGAAAAAGGGGTTGCGCCTGTTGAAGTTCGAACTGAGGTGCGATACCCGTGTAATGCAAAAGGGAGCATGTCGCTCCAATCTTTGTAAGTTAGGACCATCTTCTATATAATCTTCTTGATATTCTTGTTGGCCGCCTCGACTGCCCCGTTCATTTTTGGCCGATAAGGAGACGAATTGTGATGACGAATCTTAAAGCTTTCACACAGTTCTTCCATCATCTTGTTGTTCAAATTTGTGCCATTGTCAGTAATGATCTGGCTCGGCAAGCCATATCGACATATCAATTCTCGCTTGACAAATTTGACTACAACGTTCCTTGTCACATTGGTATATGAAGCTGCCTCCACCCACTTGGTGAAATAATCAATGGCAACCAAAATGAAACGATGACCGTTGGAGGCTTTTGGCTCGATGGGTCCAATAACATCCATGCCCCACATCGAGAAGGGCCACGGTGCCGATAAGACATTCAAGGATGACGGGGGCGCATGAAGATGGTCAGCGTATATCTGACACTTGTGACATTTTCGAGCATAAGAGAAACAGTCGGCCTCCATGGTCATCCAATAGTATCCAGCTCTCAAGATCTTCCTCGCCATGGTATGCCCATTGGTATGAGTTCCAAAGGATCCTTCATGAATATCTGCCATGATCTTCCTTGCTTCAACAGTATCGACGCAATAGAGGAGGATAAAGTCATGATTTCTCTTGTAGAGCACATCACCATTCAAAAAGAAACCCATTGCAAGTCGTCTCAAGGTCCTCTTATCATTCTCTGTGGTACCCTTAGGGTATTCCTGAGTCTGTATATATTTTTTGATATCATAGTACCATGGTTTCCCATCTGACTCTTCTTCTATTGCTTAACAGTATGCAGGCTTGTTGTGCCTTTCTACCTCAATGAGGGGCATATCACAGTCATTGCTTAATTTAAACATTGAGGCAAGGGTGGCCAAAGCGTCAGCCATTTGATTGTCATCTCGGGAGACATGGTGAAAAGAGATATCATCAAATTCCTTGATTAGTTCCGTGATATGAGCTTGATAAGGGACTAGCTTGCTGTCCCTAGTCTCCCATTCACCTTTCAATTGGTGAATGACCAAGGCGGAATCCCCGTAGACTTCTAACTTCTTCACTTTTGCACCTAATGCGGCTTGGATTCCCAGAGAGCATGCCTCATATTCGGCTATGTTGTTAGTGCAGTCAAAACAAAGCCTAGCGCATACAGGGATGAATTCTCGATCTGGGGAAATTAGGATGGCACCAATCCCATGCCCCAGTGCATTAGAAGCTCCATCAAATCTCAAAACCCATTTGTCTTTCTGGGTATCTTCTTCATTGAACAATGCCAAGATATCCTCGTCCGGGAACTCAAAGTGCATGGGTTGATAGTCACTTATAGGTTGATGGGCTAAGTATTCCGCTAAAGCGCTCCCTTTTACGGCTTTCTGAGTGACATAGATTATGTCGTATTTAGTTAATAGAACCTGCCAACGAGCGATTCTTCCTGTTAAGGCCAGCTTTTCAAAGATATACTTGACAGGATCCATTTTGGAAACAAGCCAAGTAGTGTGGCTTAACATATATTGCCTTAAACATCGGGCTGCCCATGCTAATGCATAACAAGTTCTCTCTAAAGCCGAATATCTCATTTCACAATCAGTGAACTTTTTACTCAAGTAGTAAATGGCATGCTCTTTCTTTCCAGTCTCATCATGCTGACCCAATACACAACCCATAGATTCATCTAACACTGTCAGGTACAAGATCAGGGGCCTTCCAGGGGTCGGCGGTACCAATATCAGTGGCTCCCATAAATATTGTTTTATCTTTTCAAAAGCCACTTGACAATCTTCATTCCATTGCGTCGGTTGATTCTTACGAAGTAACTTGAAGATCGGCTCACAAGTTGCCGTCAGCTGTGAGATAAACCGAGCAATGTAGTTCAACCTTCCTAAGAATCCTCTGACCTCTTTTTCTGTAAAGGGAGGAGGCATTTCGAGAATCGCTTTGACCTTGTCAGGGTCCACCTCTATTCCTTTCTTGCTTACAATGAACCCTAACAGTTTGCCTGATCTTGCGCCAAAAGTACACTTGGCCGGATTCAACCTAAGCTTATACTTCCTTAATCTTTCAAAAAGCTTTCTCAGGTCAACAATATGCTCTTCGTCAGTTTTTGACTTAGCAATGATATCATCCACATAAATCTCTATCTCCTTATGCATCATGTCATGGAAAAGGGTCACCATTGCCCTTTGGTAGGTTGCCCCAGCATTTTTCAGACCGAAAGACATAACTTTGTAACAGAAGGTGCCCCATAAAGTGGTAAACGTGGTTTTCTCCATGTCTTCGGGTGCCATCTTAATCTGATTATACCTAGAGAAACCATCCATGAATGAGAAGATTGTATGTTGGGCTGTGTTATCCACCAGGACATCAATCTGTGGCAGAGGAAAATCGTCTTTGGGGCTAGCCCTATTTAAATCCCGATAGTCTACGCACATTCGTACCTTTCCATCTTTCTTCGGGACAGGGACGATATTTGCTACCCATTGAGGGTATTTTGCCACTGCTAAGAATCTGGCATCGAACTGCTTTTTAACTTCTTCCTTGATTTTCAAGAGCATTTCGGGCTTCATCCTGTGCAATTTTTGCTTTATCGGGGGACAGTCTGGCTTTAGTGGCAATTTATGCTCAACAATGCTAGTATCCAGGCCGGGCATGTCTTGGTAAGACCAAGCGAAGATGTCGCAGAACTCTATTAACAGTTTAATTAGTTCTTGCCTCCGCTCCATATTCAAGAAGGTACCAATCTTGACTTCTTTTCTATCCTCTTCACTCCCCAAATTAATAATCTCGACTATCTCTAAATAAGGCCAAATTTCTCTGTCCTCTTGTTCCAATAACCTTGTTAATTCAGGCGAAGGATCACAAACTTCCTCATATTCCTCATCAGCATAGTCAACCGGGTGGTCAAAGTCATGAAATGGGATTGCAAGCTCATTATTCTCAAGAGGATCATCTTTAGATCTGCGTTTATTCAGGTTATTACGGTGAATAATAAAAATGAATAAGTAAAGGATAAAGGAATCAATGCAAAGATATGGAAAGCCAGAAGGAATGGAATTCAATACGCATTTATTTATGAAGACTGAAAATGATAAAAACATGTGTTTGCCCTTATTACAGAAAAAATGCCTCAAAGCCTTAGGCATAGCAATGAGGCCAACAATTCATTAAAGTTTTTGTCAATTACTTTGATAGAACATTTAAAGTTGTGGGTAGCTCGATGGCTTCCCAATTACAAAGATCTCTGCCTGATGAGCACGGGATCACAAAGCTCCCACCTTCATAGGGATCATCTTCAATAGCAGCTATATGATCAGGGGATACCAAACCAACACTTCGGAAGCTCTGGTAGAGGTCACATAGGGGGACTTTAGCGATGCGGGGCTCTCGACCCTCTAAACGGGCAATCCTCCTTTCTTTCTTTTCTTCTACTACTCTTCTCCTGTCAGTAGCTGAAGGCTGGTATCCCAAACCATACCTGTCTTTATTGTCTGGCAGATGCAACAGTTCCATTCTTCCTTTTAAACCAAGCCCCAAGCCTTTCCCAGGTTGATATCCCCCTTGTAGCATCATTTTGGCCATCATAAGGGATGCATTCGGCATATGGGCTTCCATTCCTACACTTCTTTCCCCAACATATGAGGTATTTGCGATCTCCAGCGCTTGAAATGAAGTTTCAAGTGCTTCCTCTACAGCCTCGATGTAGGGGGTAGATAGGGGTTTACTGACCAGAAAATCTTCCTCACCAGAAACGATAATTAGTTTATTATCAATAATAAACTTTAGTTTTTGATGCAAGGTAGAGGGAACCACTCCAGCTGAGTGGATCCAGGGACGGCCCAACAAACAGCTATAGGCAGGCGTAATGTCCATCACTTGGAAGAGGATCTGGAAAGTACATGGACCTACTTGAATTGGAAGCTCAATTTCACCTATCACCTCCCTCCTAGTGCCATCGAATGCTCTTACCACCATAGAGCTCGGCTTCATATAGGTACCATCAAAAGGGAGCCTGGCCAATGTAGATTTTGGCATGACATTTAATGACGACCCATTGTCGACCAGCACCTTTGCCAATATGTGATCTCGACACTTCACTGAGATATGGAGGGCTTTATTATGCCCCATTCCCTCCGCGGGTATCTCATCATCTGTGAATGATAGATAATTATCAGCAGCGATGTGCCCCACTATTCCTTGGAACTTATCAACGGTGATATCGTGAGTGACGTGAGCCTCATTAAGCACTTTCATCAAAATTTTTCGGTGGGGCTCAGAATTCAGCAAAAGTGATAAAAGGGAAATCTTCGCAGGGGTATTGTTCAACTGGTCTATCACCTGGTATTCACTCTGGCGAATAAATTTCAAAAACTCTTGAGCTTCCTTATCGGTCACAATTCTTTTAATTTCCTCATCAATGCCTCCTTTGACCATCTTGGCTTTTCCACTACCACTAGTTCCACTCACTGGAGTCGGTTCTTTCCTTGATTCCGGTGGATAGTAAACTCGACCGCTCTGGGTCACCCCTCCTATCCCTGATATGTTTGACAGAAATGAGTCATTCATTTTTGGGCTTTCAGCTGTTACCTCCACATCATATTTCCACGGAACAGCGTGAGAATCTTTGAATGCAAAAGGAGCGGGTGTCTGGATTATGACAGGCTGATGCGTAGGGCTTATAGTCTTTGGGGTATTCTTGGTGTAGTAAATTACCAACGGTTTAGGAACGGACATTCCTGTTTCCCCATGTATCATGTTTACCTCATCAGAGACATTCGCCACAAGCTCTTCACCCCCTTCCACAGCATTAATCTCAGGACCTTGATGGTTGGGCAAGGGATTTGTAGTCACATTTGGCATTCCTTCCTTAAAATTTAACCAATTGGCTTTGATCAAATCTCGCACTCTATATTTCAAGGCCATACAATTTTCTGTGGAGTGCCCAGGTGCCCCAGCATGATAATCACATCGGACATTTGGATTGTATCCCCTAGGGTATGGAGGTTCCACCGGCCTAGAAGGACAAGGGACTGCAAGGGAGTATCGAATAAGGTGAGGTAGAAGTTCAGTGTATGTCATAGGAATAGGGTCAAATTGGACTGGTGTCCGGTCATTATTTGTTCTCCTTTGGTTTTGGTTGGGATTAGGTGGTTGCGGCCATTGTTGTAGAGGATTGTACTGGGCTGGCTGCGGATTCGGTGCCCTGGCAATGGGCGGACGGACGTGGGGTTATGGAGATGCAGGATAGGGGATCTGGTTATGGGTAGCGGCTGCCATATGGGGGTATGGAGTATGAGGGAAGTGATTGGTATGTTGAAAAGTGGTAGAGCCAAATGGTCTGGGCTGAGCTCTCCCCTGGTCATAAGAGACAGAGTTGGTTTCCCCATCTCTCTTTCTTACCTCACCTGGTGCTGATCTTTTTGCAGTGAGTGCCCCAAATGGGTTTTTGGAAATCTTCCCCGTCCTTATACCACTCTCTATTCTCTCTCCAATAATCACAATGTCAGAAAAATTGGATGAAACACTACTGATCATCTTATCGTAGAAAGGTGGTTGGAGAGTGTCAATAAACATGGCTACTACCTCTCTTTCAGAGAGTGGAGGATCTACTTGCGCGGCTATCTCACGCCAGCGCTGCGCATATTCCTTGAAAGTCTCACTATCCTTCTTTATCATGTTTTGGAGTTGAATTCTATCAGGCGCCATGTCTAAGTTATACTTGTACTGCTTCAAAAAGGCATCTGCCAGATCTTTCCAACAGCGAATACGGGTTCGCTCCAAATGAGTGTACCAAGTGAGTGCAGCCCCAGCTAGGCTGTCTTGAAAGCAGTGTATCAACAGCTTATCATCAGAGGCATGGGAAGCCATTTTTCGGCAATACATCGTGAGATGATTTCGAGGGCAAGTCACTCCTCGATATCTGTCAAAGTCTGGCATTTTGAACTTTGGTGGAATAATGACGTCTGGAACTAAACAGAGTTCAGAAGCACTTGTTAAGCCAAGGCCTTCCACACCTTCCACAATTCGTAGTCGCTCTTCCAGGATTTCTATCTTCCCTCTTTGCTGGGACTCTATGGTTGTGCCATGATCAACAACCGGATTCAACGTCTGGGTCACATCCCGCGGGTTGGCAGTGTAAGGACTCATGTATCCATACGGGTAGCCGTAATATGGGTAGTAGGGTGTTGTCGAATGAGGTTGGTTCACCAGGTTAGTGTTTTGTGCCGGCTCCTGTGATTGGGCTGTTGCTTGGGTAATGGGAACTGGTTGAGCTGTTTGGGCGGTTTGAGTCTGGGTTGCTTGAGCCGGGATGGTTTGAGTTTGAGTGATTTGAGCTTGAGCTTGGGCGGTTTGAGGACCTAAGGCTTGGTTGACTGGTGGAATGGGTGTTTGGATAGGGTTTGGAATTTAGAGGTTTGTCCATTGTAGGGCATTGCCATCTTGGGAATTGATTAATAGAGGAGGGAAATATCCTGGAGTTAGGCCGTACGGTGGAAAGGGTACAGGGCTACCGTCTGAGCCAATGAAAACGTGTGGTGGCGTATAGCCATGTGGCCTGGCGTGGGAATCAGTAGGTTGATTGGGATTCCCAACATTAATAGTGAGGGGAACTGCCGTGGGATTCATAACTTGGCTTGATGTCGGACCCTCGTTTCCCACAGAAGGCCCCCCTTCAGTGACCCCTTTTTCCAAGAGCTTCGTTAGTTCTGCAATCTGTTCCCTTAGCTGATTATTCTCATTCTTGAGGTTCTCATTTGTTTGTTCTGTTTCAGCCATGAGCTTCCTCTGTAGTCGGGTTCCGTAAGGGTGCGTCCTCGTGTTGCCTTTAGAAAGGAACACAAAAATTTAGAAAAGATAAGTGAATTAAAGAAAAAATTAAGTGAAATGAGATTACGCGGGAAACAATGTTGGAACTTGACGGATCCTTCGACTGTTCCTCAGAACGTCACGTTCAAAAGTACTAAGTAAAGCATCGAATGGAAATTAACATGAGATAGTTGTGAAGACAAAGGAATCCATTATCTCGAAAAGAGTACATTATTACCATAAAGCGCTGAGTTACAAAGCGGGAAAATAAATCAGTCATTCCTAGCTCGGGCAATCATTTCCCTCATTTTACAAATCTGTCCTCTGCAGTAATCTAGGAACGTTGCAATTTCCCTAGGAGTATTGACAGGGTTGGCAATTCCTTCCGCTTGTTTGAGTAAAAACGGGAGATCTTCTAGAGTCCCGTTAGCCAGGTACGCCAGCTTAGCAAAGCGATCCATCCATAAGTGAACAGTTTCATTTTGTTCAGCTTCCAAGAGGCGTATGGTCTCTTGACAATCTTGTTCAATGTTCATGGCGCGTTGTCGCTCCCTATTTATTTCCTGCTCGCAAGCTTTTACCACTTCATTGAGCTGTTGTTCCAATTTGTGGACTTGTGTCTGTAGGAGTTCCTTTTGCACCATGATATTCTGCTCATTTTCTTTTGATTGTGCCAGCATATCCTTCAAAAGATGTTTCTCAGCCAGGATGGTATCACTTTGCTTGTTTTTCATTTTTAGTTGAGAATTGGCCGCTTGAAGACATTGGTCTTGTTTTATCATGTAGTTTTCATCAATCTTTCGTTTCTTCCTAATCTCTTCAACAACTTGCTTGTTCTCCAGGTTCTCCCTTTTCTGAAGGGTGTATTCTTGCTGACATCTCAATAAGTCTTCCTCTAGCCTTTTGTTCTTGGCAGCTAACTCTTCTATTTTGGTCTTTAGCGCCTTGGTTGCTTCATCCTCCGTAACAAGTGATGGAGCAGGAGGATTTCCCTGGAGATGAGGGGGACTTCTGAAGGGTAATTTAACAATAGAGACCCTATTCAGGATCCACTCATAATATTCTTCTCTGACAGCATGGCTTCGGGCCCCCAGCTCTCTTCCCCTTCGGTGGACTTTCTTCCATGCATTTGCTATATCCCGAATGACAAAGACACAGCTTCCCTTTGAGTAATATGAGATGAAAGGAGTGAGAGACTCTTCATCAGGTGGTCCAAGCAAAGGATAAGCTAGCTGACGCTTGGCCATGATGGGATTATAGTTGATACATCCTTGCGTACCAATAAGGGGAACATTTGGGTAATTTCCACAATGATGAACAATTGATTCAACTTCCAACCATTGGGGATACCACCTAACTTTCTCAGCTGTGAGCCCTATAAGGTGATTGGCCCACTCACGCCCACTTTTCACTGCTAATTGACATAGCTTCAGATCAGAAACCGGACATTCGGCCTTACAGACTTGGTGGAAAACATGCGATGTGAGCCATACATACAAAACAGGTAAACAACAAACAACCCTTTTTCCACCTTGTGTGTGGCAGAAATCCATGGTGCAGTACACGTTTGCCAATACAGCCGTGACAAGATTCTCAAGCCTGTGCTTGCGAGCTAGGAATACGGCGATAGCATCATAATCCACATAATTATCAATGTTGGGGAACAAAACAACTCCATAGATGGTAATAGCTAGAGCATCCATGAAGGCTTCCCAATCTTCCTTTTCTGCCAGGACCTGCATATGTTTCTCGAGAAATTCTCGAGTGAATCCGGGGATCTGATTTCTATTTAGTTGTGCGTCCCTTAAGGTGTCGGGACGGATCTTCAGAACACGGGCGACGGAAGCAATAGTTGCATGATGGTCGAGATGACGATAAGGTATCTGTCCTTCCAAAGGCATCCCCAAGATTTGTTCAAATTCTTCAATAGATGGGGCCAACTGAAAGTCTCTAAATGTGAAACATCTGAGAGGTGGGTCATAGAATTGTGCTAAGGCAGTGATCGCCTCAGTTTGCACTTCCACTTCTAACAACTTCAGAATCCTTCCATACTTTCTTGTAAAAGCCATTTTCTGTGTCAGGTTTAATTTTCTCCCCATTGTTTGCAGACTACCCATGTCAATCTTCCTGGCCTTAAGGTGCAATACTTTCCTCAACTCGGTCACATTTGTGTCACAACTATCAGATCTCATGTTAATTTCCATATTGCTCAAAGGTACCCGCTAAGTTCCAAACAGCTTCCTGCAAGAGCAAAGAGAGAGAGAAAAAGAAATCAGTTTCTGTCATGTTTTGTGAACCACTACTTCTTTATTAATTTATTGGAAAACACTTTCAGTTTGAGAAGTAGCGGTCGACAAAACTCATGTGAAACTAAAGTCGCGTGGGTTATGGATCTTCCCAACGTCATCAATATCTGCTTGAATAGAATTTTGTTTTCATTTTTGTTTTGACGATTGGGAAAATCTATAACCCAGGACCCCCATAAGTACACAAAAGAGAGGGAACTGCTTACTTGTTAAAGGATTACTATTTTTAGAAAGAAAAAAGATTCACCCCTCTTTTGGAATAAAGTAACCCTTTGAACATGTAAGCAGTTCGTCAATTTTGGATTTAAAGGGAAAGCGAGAATGAGATAAGGTATAGTAAAGCCTGCCCTTTTGTGCCTTAAGCCAGGTTTTTCTGAAAGTCTTTTCTGGGACCTACAGCTTATCTAACAGTGGATTTCTCACATTGGGTGGCTTCCGCTAGACTTCTAGAAGGTCACCAGAGCCAAGATCCTAATCATGACAGGGACGCAAACAGTGAGGAATTCACTAAGTGCGTATATCATGAGAGGTCGAACTCTGGTTGAGGTTCTCACGAATACCGGATAGGAAGTACATCCCATACGATTCCGTTACCAACCTCTCCTAACTTAAGCTTCATTTGGGGCCCGGGTATAGGGCGCCTCTCATAGGTGTGTGCAAATAATTGTGAGTGTAGTGTGTGGAAGGGCAGTCCATACCTTTTACCTTACCCCATTCTGCACAAAGAACAAACACAGAACAAATATACAAAGTCGTCTACCCTAGGGTTCAATAATTACAGGAAAGTAACATGGTTCTCTACCCTAGGGTTCAACAAGCATGCAAACATAGATAATGAAACAAATAACAAGATACAATTAAAACAAGAACAAACATTCACAACAATTAACAGAAAATAAAACAAGGGGGAAGAAATCCAAGCTAACAAAGGCTATATAAAAAGAACATGCGCTTTCAATCAAACTGGCCTGACTCTCTTAAGTATCCCCAGTGGAGTCGCCATCTGTCGCAACCTGGATCGCGACGGCGCGGCGAACAAGAGAAAGAGTATCGAATGAAACAGGGAGTCGCCACCAACGTTTTTATCCATAGGAAAAACATTGGGAAAAAAACTAAGTTCAGTAAAGCACTGGTTAAAAAAATGAAATCCAAGTTCGGGAGTCGGTTACGAGTAGGGAAGGTATTAGCACCCTACATCGCCTGTCAAAGACAGTACCAAGATTGAAAGCACAATATAAATAGCCTTAAATAAAACATGGTTTTTTCCCTTTTACTCTTGTATTTTTTTATTAAAAAAAAGGACAGAATTGAATGAGAGAACTGTACAAACATAGAATGTCGAAGCGAGGTCAATGGAACGTTTCATCCGAATTAAACTCGACTTCGATATGAGACAGAGAAGGGAAGAGGATGCTAATAAGGCGTCACGCCTAAATTAGACATTCTCGGAAAAAAAAAGGGATAGGAAAGAGATAAGCGGGACGTCTCGTCCTAAGTATCCCTTCCCTATGAAATTATGGCGAGGCTTGAGCAAAACTAGGGGGAAACCAACAAGACGTCACGTCTAAATTGATTTTCACGGAAGTGACCAAAGAAAGGAACATTTATGAAAGAAACATAAAAGTAAGGAAATAAATCAACAAAAAAAGGAAATAAGAAAGACGGGCCCGACAGGAGTTAAAGTCCTGCTCCTACGTATTCTTGAATTATCAAGAAATCAGGGTTACATAGTTCTGAATTTTTTCTTTCTAAAAGATTAGGGAAATGTTGGTGGGTATCATTTTGGTAAGGAACCCATACAAGACGAAGTTCTTCACACGTGTATGGGTCCTATAGAGATTGTGTAGACGGAAGTATTTTCCGTACGACACTGACTAAAAAATGATTTGTTTTTTTTTTTTTGACTTTATGTAGATTTCAAAGAAAACACAAGAGACATTTATTTTTCATTATTATTACAAAATAAAAAGAGATTTAACTGAATAAACTTTAGGAAAGTAAACAAGTCCAAAAAAAATACAAACTCAGCAGATGAACGTTTAATAATAGAAAAAAAAATGAAAGGAAAGAACACAGAACAGAACTGGTGGTGAGGTCGTTGAGGGAATAGCTTACAGATATTGACCGGTGTGGATTCTGCTGGTGTGGATATGGGGTTGAAGGATCGAACAATGGTAAGGGGATTCAAGAAACGTTGGGAAGATATATTGGGTTTAGGAGGCTGGGACGGTGTGGTGTTTAGGGAGTATTGGGACGGTGTGGAGATTGATGGATGTTGGGACGATGTGGTATTTGGTATTGGGATGGTGTAGTGTTTAAGGAGTATTGGGACGGTGTGGAGATTGATGGATGTTGGGACGATGTGGTATTTGGTATTGGGACGGTGTAGGGTTTAAGGAGTATTGGAACAGTGTTCAGGAGTTGTTGGGACGGTGTGGCGGAATTAGGACAGATTAGGGGAGAACCGGGTGGTGTTCAGGAATAGGGATACAGTATGGTAGATTTAGGAGATCGGTGTGAAGGGCTACAGTGAATCGGTGGAGTTGATGAGGATCTGAGGGAGGATGCTGTTAGAACGATGTGGGTTGGAGGCTGAGACGGTGCGGTGTTCAAGGAATATGGAGAATTGGGAGGTGTTGGGACGGTATAGTTTAGGGAGTATTGGGACGGTGTGGATTGGGAGATGTTGGGACGGTGTGGATTGGGAGGTGTTAGGACGGTATGATTTTTGGGGTATTGGGACGGTGTGGTGTTTGGGACACAGACAACTATAACCAACAAACAGCGAACTGACAGGAAAATAAAAGACTGAAAGTAAAAGAAATAGGGAAAAGGGTGGAACCGGTGTGATAGGCTCAGAACCGATGTGCGAATCAACGCAGTGACGGTGTCTGACTGATTCCGGACTCGCACGCTAACGGGAACAACGGACCGGAGTTGGATCCAAATCTTGAAAACTGGACACGATCGGTGTTGTGGGAAGTTGATCCGAGGTGAGTTGTTGGATGCTGTGCAAAGACGGTGTGGTAGAGCAATGAAGGCAGTAACAGGGCAAGGCAGTGAAGAACTAGAACAGGGTGGATTCTGTGTGAGGACGGTGTGAGTACGGGGTAGGGGCGATGGACAAGGGCAACAGCTTTGAGTTACTAAGAATTTCCAAACTTCCCAAAGCGAAAGGACTTATATTGGTGATTATGGCAGATTACTGGTTTCAAGTGAGGAGGGATCTTCAGAAGGTTTCGAAGAAATCAGAGAGATTTTTGAGGAAAGTTTCCTTGTCCACCAGCCCCTTGAAAAATGCAACCCCCATAGCTTCTTTGGCTGGGGTATTTATAAGGCTTAAAGGTATGGGTTGAGTGTTTGGGACAGCCAGAATTCCCACTCACCCATACGCGTAGTGGTGTGCAAGCCTGGCCATTAACTGTTCGTGGGGGACAGGATTTCAGCATGGCATTTTTTAATCGTCCACTTCCGCCCCCCTGTCTGCCATTTTTTGGGGAGTGCGATTCCAGGTCATCATGCACAAACTTTTGACCTCGTCCATCCGTTGTCAATTCTGTGACATCGGTTAGCAAAGATATCGGTTGGACGGAGTCTCACATTGATCCGATGTTGTATCTTAAGAACCTTTACCTATGTCTAACATCGGTTGAGCCTTTCAATGTAATCACAGGGGCGGTGTTCTTTCTTTTAGTCCGGGTCCACTACCAGCCGGTGTGCCTATTTTGATCTGAGTCCTCCCACGAGATCGTCGTTTCTTACTTGGGCCGGACTCACTCGTCTTTTTGTCGTCAGATCCGCGACATCGGCCATTAAGGGACTCCTGAGGTGAGGACGGTTGGGCGGAGTGTTGAGGTGAGGACGATCGGGCGGAGTTGAGGTGAGGACAGTTGGGCGGAGTGTTGAGGTGAGGACGGTTGGGCGGAGTTGAGGTGAGGACAGTTGGGCGGAGTTTTGAGGTGAGGACGGGTGGGCGGAGTGTTGAGGTGAGGATGGTTGGGCGAAGTTGAGTGTTGAGGTGAGGACGGTTTGGCAGAGTGTTGAGGCGAGGACGGTTGGGCGAAGTTGAGGTGAGGACGGTTGGGCGGAGTTGAGGCGGAGTGTTGAGGTGAGGACGGTTGGGCGAAGTTGAAGCGAGGACGGTTGGGCGGAGTTGAGGCGAGGACGGTTGGGCGGAGTTGAGGCGAGGACGGTTGGGCGGAGTTGAGGCGAGGACGGTTGGGCGGAGTGTTGAGGTGAGGACGGTTGGGCGGAGTTGAGGCGGAGTGTTGAGGTGAGGACGGTTGGGCGAAGTTGAGGTGAGGACGGTTGGGCGGAGTTGAGGTGAGGACGGTTGGGCGAAGTTGAGGTGAGGACGGTTGGGCGGAGTTGAGGTGAGGACGGTTGGGCGGAGTGGGTGTTCCCCCTTTTTGGAATTTGGACCGGTTATATTTCCATTCGGGACCGGTGTCTTTTCCATTTGGGTCGGACCGAAATAGGTGTTCACATTATTAATCTTAATATTGTTATTATTATTATTAGTTTTATTGTTATAAACCTTGTTAACATCTTAATTATACGTATTTACATAAAGAATATATTATTTTACTCTTTATGGAAAATACAATATTAACCAAGATATATATTTACAATGTTTAATTAATTGATGAAATCCAAAGAACTTGGGAATGATATGATGAGACTGGAAATACATAAGATACTCAAGGAATCAATTGATAAAATAAATGCATTTCGCATCATGAAAATATTTTTGAAGAAGAAAAACCTCTAGAGCATACACTTGGTACAGTGGAGATCACTCACGTTCGATCTCAGTAGAAGAATCTTGGGAGTACAACTGGAACGGCAACCCAATGGCATCAGAGTCGCGCCTGATAGCCGGGTGAGACGAGGCAATTCTAGTGTACTTCGACTAAATGACGGGGTGTGGCTATGATCGTAGGGATCCAAGTTCCAAAAATATTTAAATCAATGATGAGAACCAATGAGTTCATTTGTACCATATGGAACTTGGGCGGACCCTGATCGCTCTAGATGATTGGAATGGTGATATTCCAAAGAATGAGAAGAAGATGAAACAATTTATTGGGCCCACATGCATCATGAGACTTAATCAAAGATAAATCATAATAAATTCAATTCATGCATTTTCATGACAATATGCTTGATTGTTATTATTGTGAATAAGCTAAATGTACGATGTATGTGATGACAACATGCTTAATTGTTATAAATGTGAATATGCTAAATGTATGATTTATGTGATATTGTATGTTAACTGGATTATGTCCGCACCGGATTAACCAATCAGGGTCTTGGGTTATACTCACCCTTACTGTTGACAATTTTCAGAGGAATTAGGAAATCAAGAATCTGAGTATGAAGAACAGCAATATGCTGAACCAAATGAGAACGCTCCTTAAATAGAATATAAGTATCTGAATATTGACGGATGACTGTATAATATTTAAGGGTGCCTGCGTGCCCCATTCTGTTAAGAGTATAATTACTTGCAGTTTGTGAATGACTACGTGATCTATATAATATTGCTTCCACTGATATGCCATTATTTAAAAAAAAATATTCACTTTTTCTAAAAACTGTTAACACTCTCAGTTAAATAGGATGAACCTACAGAAGGATTTGTCTTATCTAACCGAGGGTGTTACAAAGGTGGTATCAGAGCATAGTCGATTCATTAAGCTTGTGGAGTGGACCATTAGGTTTCCACGTACTCTGATAGAAATATTGAACAGTCCATAACCCTCCTAAGACTAAAATCTCCTATGTGGAATACTCCACATAACATATATCCTAAATCTTTTTGTTAAAATTCTTTCAGCAAAATTCCTAATGGCACGCCGAAATAACGATCATGTGATGGAGGATCTTTTTACCAGAATTGTGGAGGTAATAGAACGCCAAGAGTTACCTCAATCTTCTACTAGGCAAAACCAAGGATTAGCTGACTTCCAAAGGAATAATCCTACTCAATTCAAAGGAGGCTTTGATCCAGAGGGAGCACAACTATGGATTGAGCACCTTGAAAAGATTTTTGCTGCTATGCGATGCTCTGACGAGGACAGAGTAACTTTTGCCGTCTTTATGCTGGTCGCGGAAGCAGAGCACTGGTGGACTTATGCCAGAATCAGATTAACAGCTGATGGACGCACCCTCACTTGGGGACGATTCAGGACAGAGTTCCTCGCCAAATACTTCCCCGAAGACATAAGGAGGCAGAAAGAGCAGGAATTCTTTAATCTGAAATAAGGCAATATGACTGTTGGGGAGTACGCTGCTAAGTTTGATGAGCTGGTAAAATGTTGTCCCTACTACACCCACATGGGAGAAGCGTCAAGGTGCGCGAAGTTTGAAGCAGGATTACGGCAAGAAATTCGCCAAGTCATATGTTGTCAACAAATTACACAATTCACTACTTTGGTTGACAGATGCCGCATCTTTGAAAATACCTCTAATCTTCGACGACCTGGAACGTCCGGTCATGGCCCCGAGCGACGGATGCCAGACCAACAATAAAGAAGGGATTTTCGAGGAGATCGACCATATTCCCGACCACCTTACTCAGCCAACCGAATTCCTTCAAGGGATCAAGGGAACAATATGATCTTGAAATGCAATATCTGTGGGGGACCACATAGGGCCGTAAATTGTAGGACCTGCACAATTTGTGGACGGACTGGACATCGTGATGTTGACTGTTGGTTCAAAAATACTAACAACCAGCAACAGATGACTCAAAGGCAGGTAGTGCGACCAAAAGGCCAAGGGAATAGGGGACCTGCTACAAATACCCCTGCAATTAATGCCCCGAGAATGCAGAATGTTCCCCGCAACAACAACTTCAGACAGAACAATAATCCTGGAAGGCCCGGAAACAACTCAACCGGAAGGCCAGGGGGAAATGCCAGAGTTTTTACCATGAATGGTGCAGAGGTATCACAAGAGAACGATCTTGTGCAAGGTACATAATTTATAGGAAGTACTCTATTAAATGTGTTATATGATTCTGGAGCCACTCATTCTTTCATATCTGAGAATTGTGTAAAACATTTAAAGCTTCCTACAACCTCTCTGCCCTATCAAATGATTGTCACAACTGCCGCCAATAAACCCATTTGCTCTACTTGCATATGTCTAGAATGTCCTCTCAACATAGAAGGGAAAGCTTATCAAGTAGATCTGATATGTTTACCTTTGATTGATCTAGACATTATTCTAAGGATGAATTGGCTTGCTGCCAACCATATTCTGATTGACTGTCATAATAGATCCATCTCTCACGGGTCTATTACATCTGAATGTGATCAAGTCACTAATTCTTGCCTTGTTAGCTCAGAAAAGGTAATCTTAAAAGAAGTCCAACTATACATGATCCTTACTGAAACTGAAGGTAAGGCCACTTCTCAACTTGAACAGATTCCTGTTGTTCAAGAATTTCCAGAAGTATTCCCTGAGGACATACGAGAGCTACCTCCAGAGCGAGAAGTCGAATTCAGCATTGATATTATACCGGGCGTGGGACCAATCTCTATTGCTCCTTACCGGATGTCACCCAAGGAACTCAGTGAGCTCAAAGAACAATTAGAAGAACTTCTAGAGAAAGGAATGATTAGACCCAGTGTCTCACCTTGGGGAGCACCAGTTCTTCTAGTTAAAAAGAAGGATGGCAGTATGCGGCTGTGCGTTGACTATCGGTAGTTGAATAAAGCTACGATCAAGAACCAATACCCTCTCCCAAGAATTGATGATTTGATGGACCAATTACGAGGAGCCACTATCTTCTCGAAGATCGATCTGCGATCAGGCTATCATCAAATCAGGCTATCATCAAATCAGGGTAAAGAAAGACTATGTACCAAAAACGGCATTCAGAACACGATATAGGCACTATGAGTATCTTGTTATGCCCTTTGGAGTAACAAATGCACCTGCAGTCTTTATGGGATACATGAATCGAATCTTCCATGAATACTTGGACAAATTCGTGGTTGTATTCATTGACGATATTCTCGTCTACTCTAAGAGTCGTGAGGAACACGAGGAGCATCTTCGAATTGTTCTAAACACTTTGCGTGCAAGGCAATTATACGCCAAGTTTTCAAAATGTGAATTCTGGTTGACAGAAGTGAAATTCTTAGGACATGTCATTTCTAAGGAAGGAATTGCTGTGGATCCTACAAAGGTAGAAGCTGTACTAAATTGGGAACAACCCAAGAATGTGACGGAAATTCGTAGTTTCCTTGGACTGGCTGGATATTATCATCGATTCATCGAGAATTTCTCTCGAATTGCAGCACCTTTAACTAGGCTGACCCGTAAAGATCAACCGTTTGAATGGACAGACAAATGTGAAAGCAGTTTTACGGAGTTACGCCAACGACTCACTAGTGAACCTGTCTTGATTTTGCCAGATCCTGCCAAGCCATATGAAGTGTATTGTGATACGTCAAGACAAGGACTAGGATGTGTCCTAATGCAAGAAAGAAAGGTTGTTGCTTATGCTTCAAGACAGCTAAGAACGCATGAAGTTAATTATCCCACACATGACTTGGAATTAGCTGTGGTTGTGTTTGCCTTGAAAATCTGGAGACACTACTTGTATGGTACATACTTTGAAATCTTCAGTGATCATAAGAGCTTGAAGTACCTATTCGACCAGAAGGAGTTGAATATGCGACAATGTAGGTGGATGGAATTTATCAAAGATTATGATTTTGAACTCCGATATCATCCTAGAAAAGCTAATGTTGTGGCTGATGCACTCAGTAGAAAGGCCCTACGTCTATCATATATGATGACAAAGGAGTTGGAATTGATAGAACAGTTTCGTGATTTGAATCTAGCAGTAACACCAAAAAGGGGAAGCCTTATGGTTGGAATGCTAAGGATTTCCAATGATTTCTTAGAACAAATCAAAGAAGCTCAAGCCAATGACCAGGAATTACAAGATCTAGCAGAAAAGACAAAAGAAGAAGTCTCAGAATTTAGCAAGGATGAACATGGGGTGATCAGGTATCAACAGAGAATTTGTATTCCAGTTAATACAGATCTTAAAAGATCCATCCTTGATGAAGCTGTTGTTCAAGTGGCCTCAATACTCAAGAGGGGGGGTGAATTGAGTTTTAAAACTTTTGATTGGAATACCTTTGAAATTGATTTTTATAACCAAGATTGTGAGATTATGCAAGTGAAATAGAATGGAGGATAACAAGCAATGCACTACAATGAGAAATATTGCTGAAGCAATTTATCAAACACTTGGTGTGCAATATTAGAGGTATAACAAATTAAGCAAGTTCAAGTGAGCTCTTCTCAACCAATCAATACCAATCAACAAATATGCAGTAAATGAAAGTAAAAGAGTAAGGAAGAGAAGCTTGCAAACCGATATAACGAGTTCCACCCAATCCGGTGTACGTCTCGCCTCTAAGCAACCCACTTAGAGGATTTTCCACTATTGTAGACTAGAGATACAACTTTGAGCAATTGCGGCTTCCTAGTGTCCCACACTCAAGAACCCAATCCTCACAAGTATAAGGGCAACCCACCCAATCTCTCAATCTCACAATATCCCAAAGATTGAATCCTCAACCTTTGTAACCACTCAACCTAGAGTGAACAACCACTCAACCTAGAGTGAATATCTTGTGTTTGGAGTTTGTGTTTACAATCAATATACTCTCTTAATAGAGCAGATATACAAATGAAAAGCTCTCCCAAATTCTAATCTCTCAAGATGAGAGGATATACAAGTGAAAGTACAATATGCAAGAAATAGGCTTACAAAGCACAAAATAGAGCTATGAATTGTTGCTTCTTAGTTGTGTCTTTGTGCTTGTGTTCCTCTTCAATTTATAGAGCCAAGATAGCTGTTGAGGAGTGCCCTAGTTCATCATAGCCGTTGCACTTAGTGGAAATTTTGAAGAATAGTGGAGACATGACCTGGTTTCCCACTTAAATCTGTTTTTCCACTAGCGTAATCGATTACACCCTCGCGTTGTAATCGATGATGCATTTAATTTGTTTTCGCAGCATCCTAATCGATTAGCATGTCTTGCAATCGATTACCTTAAATCCAGTGACTCACTAATCGATTATATGGTTCCCTTAATCAATTAGCTTTCATACCTGATGCATTTTGTCCCATTTCTGATTGTTGTAATCGATTAGTCTCTGGTGTATAATCGATTACCTTAATTCCAGTGAGTACCTAATCGATTGTTCAGCTCCCTAATCGATTAGCTTTCATACCTGATGCAATTTTCTTCCAAAACAGAAAGCTCCTAATCGATTAGCATCTATGGCCTAATCGATTAGCTTCACTGTTACTTCAATTCTGATTTCATGTCTTTGTTTTTGCATCGGTTTCTTCAAGAGTGCTTGTCATTATCAAAATCTTTGCACATCTTTGGACCTGTTAACATATTCAAACACATTCTCCCCCTTTTTGATGATGACAACTATGTTCATCTCTTGAGGGTTGTTAGTTTAAGTAATATAGACTTATCTTTTATCTTTTTGCAAAAACAACTCTGCTACATTATCTCTTTTTCAAATAGCAGATGACCAATTTCAAAAATCAGAGTAATCACATTCAGCAGCCAATGTCTTATCTCATTTTATCTATTGTCTATTATCTCTTATCTATAACTCTCCCCCTATCAAAAGGAATTTAATAACCAGATAAAATTATTCAAATTTTAAACAAGAGATAAGCAAGATATGAACACATATCAGATCATATATCAGAGCATCTAACACATTTAAGCAAGATATGAACACATGATATTTTTCTCCCCCTTTGTAATCATCAAAAATAATTAGAGCAGTGAAGAGAAATAATATGAACTAAAATGAGAAACTTTTATTGAATTTAAAAAATGGAAAATACAAGAGGCAAAATTATTCAAAATTCAGAAAATAACATAAGCACTCTAAACAAGAGCATAACTAAGGTTCTAATTATCCGGGTTGAAGAAGTGAATTTCTGCAATTTGGTGAGCCAGCTCTTCATATCGCTGCTGCATCATCTCAAAATGTTGCTGCTCGGTCATTGAAAACTCTTGAAGGGAGTTTTCAAGGCGATCGAAGCGGCGGTCAAGATGGGCGTAGAGAGATACAAATGGGTCAGCTTGTGGTGCAGATGAAGAGGCTGATGGTGCAGCTTGTAGTTGAGGTGGAGGAGGAGGAGGAGCAGCAGGTTCAGCAAAGGGGTTGGCACCATGTTCTCGGTCACTCCTTAGAATCCACATTCCAGCAATGTTGACCATGCCCATTTTATTGAGGTGGGAAGTGCCAATGCAAGCTCTTGGGGGCACTTTCTCAGATAGTTCCCCTGCCAAGTCAACACCACAGAATTTAAAAATTTTGGTGAGGAGGATACCATAAGGGAGCTTTTGCTGGTCCTTGGCATAGCGCATGTGGAATTTGATCAACTGAACCCAGTTGATCTCTTTGTGGTTCAGCATGGCCCACATTAAGAGGACATCATCCTCTTCAACCAGAGCATAGTTCCCACCACGGGGAACAATCATCTTGACCAAGAAGAAGTGGAGCAGGCGGTTGTTCATGGTCAAGTGGCCAACTAGTTTGTGGTTGCTCATGGGAGGATCCGGCTTCCACAAAGAACAGCGGGCAGTGATGGGATTAAAACCCCATTCATCCTCGGGTTCGCCTCCATCAAAGTCAGCATTGTTGAGGGGCAGTTTGGAAATTTCTGCAAATTGGGTATTGGACAGCTTGATGGTTGTGTTTTTGACCTTGGATTCAACCATCCCATTTACAAGGCGGAGGTTACAATAGAATACCCTCATGAGTTCAGGGTAGTATTCCTCTTCTTTGAGGGAGAGGAAGGGGAAAAGGTTGTAGTGGTGGAGACTTTGGGTGAAGGTGAGGCTTGGGTTGTCAAAAGTGTCGGCAATGGTGTAGTGAGGAGTCATGATTTCCCTTTCAGAAAAGTTCTTCATGAAGTGTTGAAGATCTCTAGGGGAGGAGAAGAACCTTGAAAAATCAAGGGGGTTATGGGCTTGAGCAGTAGAGGACCTAGCTCTCTTGACATTTCTTGAGGTAGACATGGTTGGAAAAGGCAAAGAGGAAGATGAAGAGAGATGAGTGGTAGAGAGTTTTTGAGAGGTTTGAGAGGAAGGAGGTAGTGTGAGATGAGAAGGTGAATGAAGGGGTATTTATAGTTGAAAATTAGGTTTAGGAAGGAGGAAAGAGAGTTTAGAAAGGAGTGAAGTGAGTTAAGAGAGGGAGTTGTTCGAGTGAGCCTAGGAAATTGGAGTTTTGACTCATCAGAACGCGTGATAATCGATTACGAGACAGCTGGTAATCGATTAGATCAATGTTTCTGGGGAATTTCAAACGTTTCAAACAGGGGGTAATCGATTAGAGGCTTAGGGTAATCGATTAGTTTAGAAACAGAATCGTCCTAATCGATTGGAGCAAGGTGGTAATCGATTATGAAGAAGAGGAAACGTTTTGAACCTGAAACAGAAGCTTTGTAATCGATTGTTGATCAATGGTAATCGATTATCTTAGAAACAGAATGTTTGTAATCGATTATGGCTTTGTGCTAATCGATTATATTAGAAACAGAAACTTAGTAATCGATTTTAATGAGGCATGTAATCGATTATTGACTCAAAAAAACTTCACATTTTTCATACAGCAAGATTCCAGAACATAAAATGTAATATAAACCATTCATCATGCCATACAACATAGTCTTTATCAAAATATTCCATCATTCAAACACAATTTGACATATCAAGAATGCCTAATTCTCTTCTTATGTGAATGAATTGTTCTCTAGCCAATGGTTTTGTGAAAATATCTGCTAGTTGCCTAGAAGTTTCAACATGTTCAAGTACACAATCCCCTTTTAACACATGATCCCTAATAAAATGATGCCTAATCTCAATGTGTTTGGTTCTAGAGTGCATTACTGGATTCTTAGAGATGTTAATGGCACTTGTATTATCGCATTTAAGAGGCACATGGTTTAATACAACTCCAAAATCTAGAAGTTGTTGTCTCATCCAAAGGATTTGAGCACAACAACTACCAGCTGCAACATATTCTGCCTCAGCTGTTGATAGTGCAACACTTACTTGTTTCTTTCTATGCCAAGAAACAAGAGAACTACCAAGCAAGTGACATGTTCCGCTAGTACTTTTCCTATCAAGCTTACAACCTGCAAAGTCCGAATCAGAGTAACCAACTAAAGTACATTCAGCCCCTTTGGGGTACCATAAACCAACATCTTGAGTCCCAACTAGATATTTCATTATCCTTTTTACTGTAGTGAGATGAGATTCCTTAGGACAAGCTTGGTATCTAGCACACATGCACACAACAAACATGATATCCGGTCTACTAGCGGTTAAGTAAAGTAAGGATCCTATCATACCTCTATATTTTGTGAGTTCAACATCCTTACCTTTCTCATCCTTGTCCAAATAGCATGAAGTGCCCATGGGTGTGGCTATATCATTTGCTTTATCCATATTGAATTTTCTGAGTAGTTCTTTGCAGTATTTAGATTGGTTTATGAATGTGCCTTCATTGGTTTGCTTGATTTGTAGTCCAAGGAAGAAAGTGAGTTCCCCCATCATGGACATTTCAAATTCTTCCTGCATAAGCTTGGCAAACTCCTTGCACATTGAATCATTAGTGGCACCAAAAATTATATCATCAACATAAATTTGTACCAATAGTATGTTATTCTTTTTGTGCTTTATGAATAGGGTTGTATCAACCTTCCCTCTTTCAAAATGATTTTCTAAAAGAAATTTGCTTAACCTTTCGTACCAAGCTCTTGGAGCTTGTTTCAAACCATACAAGGCTTTCTTTAATTTGAAAACATGATTTGGAAATTGATGGTTTTCAAAACCTGGAGGTTGATCAACGTATACTTCCTCTTGAATGTATCCATTCAAGAAAGCACTTTTAACATCCATTTGATACAATTTGAAATCTCTACAGCATGTGAAAGCTAATAGTAGTCTAATTGCTTCTAATCTAGCTACGGGTGCATACGTTTCTTCATAATCAATGCCTTCTTCTTGATTATATCCTTTAGCAACTAGCCTAGCTTTGTTTCTAGTTATTATGCCATTTTCATCCAATTTATTCCTAAAAACCCATTTGGTTCCTATTATTTGGTGATCATTGGGTCTTGGCACAAGCTCCCAAACTTCATTTCTTTCAAATTGATTTAGCTCTTCTTGCATGGCCAACATCCAATGTTCATCAATAATAGCCTCATCTATGTTCTTGGGTTCTATTTGTGATACAAATGCTAGGTGATTACAAGTATTTCTAATAGCATTTCTAGTACTTACACCTTGAGTCATTTCACCTATGACTTTGTCTAAGGGATGATCCTTCAAAGTTACCCATTCTTGTTGTCTCTCAATTTGTGTTGTACCTCCATCATTGTTGACTTCTTCTTCTTTGTCTTGCAAGTTCATTTCTTGAAAAGTACCTACAAGATCATCAACATCTTCCTTTCTCGGAGGGTTATGGCTATTTTCATCAAATTTAACATGAATAGATTCCTCAATGGTATTTGTTTGTTTGTTGAAAATTCTATAAGATTTACTTGATTGAGAATATCCTAGGAATATTGCCTCATCAGATTTTGCATCAAACTTTCCTAGATTATCCTTTCCATTGTTGAGCACAAAACATTTACATCCAAAAATATGAAAGTATGCAATGTTGGGTTTTCTACCCTTGTAAAGCTCATAGGGGGTTTTCTTTAAAATAGGCCTTATCAAACATCTATTCATAACATAACACGTGGTGTTTACCGCATCGGCCCAAAAATGTTTTGCAATATTGTTTTCATTTAGCATGGTTCTAGCAAGCTCCACTAAAGATCTATTCTTTCTTTCAACTACTCTATTTTGTTGTGGAGTTCTAGGAGCTGAAAAGTTGTGATTAATACCATGTTTTTCGCAAAACTTTTCAAAAGATTGATTTTCAAATTCTCCCCCATGATCGGTTCTAATGGATGCAATTTTTGAATTTTGCTCATTTTGGATAATCTTTGCAAGTTTCTTGAATGCATGATATGCTTCATTTTTATGAGCAAGAAACAATGTCCACGTATATCTTGAATAGTCATCTACTATAACTAGACCATAGTAATTACCTCCAAAGCTTTTGATTTTGGATGGTCCAAATAAGTCCATGTGCAAAAGTTGTAAAGGCCTTTGAGTAGAAACAATGTTTTTGGATTGAAAAGATGCCTTTACTTGTTTTCCCTTTTGACATGCATCACAAAATCTATTTTCAAATTTAAGCTTTGGTAGACCAATTACTAAATCTTTAGAAACAAGTTTGTTCAAGTGGTCTACATGTATATGAGCTATTCTTCTATGCCATAGCCATGTTTCATCTTCTTTTGAAATGAAGCATTGTTCATCATTTGTAGACAAACTATCCATATCAATCATGTAAATATTATCAATTCTTTGGCCTACAAACTTAATTTCCTTATTAGTCTTATGCTCAATTATGCAACAATTTGATTCAAATAACACTCTATATCCTTTGTCACATAATTGACTTATGCTAAGTAGATTATGTTTGAGGCCTTCAACATACAATACGTCACTTATGGAGGTGGAAGAATTCTTACCTATATTTCCAATGCCTAGGATTCTTCCTTTAGTGTTGTCTCCGTAGGTGACACTTCTTTTCCTTTTGGGAGTGAATGATGTAAATTTGGTTATGTCTCCCGTCATATGCTTTGAACACCCGCTATCCAAGTACCAATGGGTGTTGCTTGCCTTGAAGCATACCTACAAAACAAAATCATTTTAGAGAACTAGGTACCCATTTTATGTTGGGTCCTTTTTGGTTAGCTTGTGGGAATGTTCCTTTGGGGACCCACACCTTTCTTAAGACTTTTGGTCCTAGTTTCCTAACACTACACTTATAAGCACTATGTCCTTTGGAACCACAATGATTGCATTTCATGAACGGTGAGGAGGATTTGCTTGGTGGTGCAAAGAAACTTTCATAGTGTTTCTCCATTTTATGGTTACTATGTTCTTGGTCATATCCTAAACCGGTTTTACTAAACATGCATTTTTGTTGCCCAAGTAGGATATTCAAATTATCTCTTCCATTTGTGAATTTCTCTAGTGTCCTATTTAGGTCTTCAACCTTGGTTTCTAATACAATGCACCTTTTTGCAAAATCACATGGTTTATCCTTAGAGCATGTTTGAACTTTCTCTAGTTCTTCTTTTAAGCTCTCGTTTTCTTTACATACTTCCAAAGATGCAATTCAAGGGTATCACTAGTTTTCCTAGATGCTTTGAGTTTACTAGAGATTTTTGTAAATTTATCATATAATTCTTCAAATGCATCTAACAGCTCATTTTTATCTAAGTCAAGAAGATTTACCTCATTATCTTCTTCTTGATGATTTGCCATTAAGCAAAGATTGGCTTGCTCATCTTCCGAGTCGTCGGAGCTGCTCACATCATTCTCATCCCAAGCAATATAGGCTCTTCTTCTTCTTTGTTTGTCCTTGCCCTTCTTTTTGAGGTTTGGACAATCGGCTTTGAAGTGCCCTTCCTTGCCACATTCAAAACAACTTGGTGAAGAGGAAGTTTCATTAGAGGTAGGTTTCTTACCTTGGGGCTTAAAGTTCTTTTGGAACTTTTTGTTCTTTATGAATCTTCCAAATCTTTTTACGAATAGCCCAAACTCTTCTTCTTCATCTAAGTCACTGCATGATTCTTCCTCATGCATGGAGGTGGCTTTGAGGGCTAGCCCTTTCTTCTTGGTGGATTTCTCCTCTTCCTCGGCTAGCTTCAATACTTTAAGTTCTTGCTCTTGTTCTTGCAATTTTCCAAAGAGTGTTGCAAGAGACATTTCATTGATGCTAGGAGATTGTTTTATTGCTGTGACAAGAGGTTGCCATTCCCTGCTAAGACTTTTCAAAATTTTGTGCACAAGCTCTTTGTTAGTATATACTTTGCCAAGAGTAATAAGATGGTTGATAATAAGTGTAAACCTTTTCTGCATATCTACAATAGATTCTCCTGAATTTATCCTAAAGCATTCATATTGGCTAGTCAAGGTACTAATTTTGGAGTCCTTTACATCATTAGTACCTTCATGGGTTACTTGAAGAGTATCCCACATTTCTTTAGCAGTTTGGCATGCCATTATCCTAAAAAATTCATCTTGACCTAAAGACATAGTAATGAGATTTTTGGCCTTGTAGCCATATTGGACTTTCTTTTCTTCCTCGCTTGTCCATTCATCTATAGGTTTTTCAACATTCTTGCTATCTATAGTATGCATTGGTATATAAGGACCATTTTCAATGGTATTCCATATTCTCAAGTCAATTGATTGAATGAAGATTTTCATTCTCTCTTTCCAAAAGGCATACCCTTCCCCATTGAAAGCGGGAGGTCTATTTATCGCACCACCCTCGGGAAAAACATTTTGAGAACTTGAGGCCATTTAATCTCTTGAAGCTGTTAAGCTTGATCTACCAAGAGTCAAGCTCTGATACCACTTGTTGTTCAAGTGGCCTCAATACTCAAGAGGGGGGGTGAATTGAGTTTTAAAACTTTTGATTGGAATACCTTTGAAATTGATTTTTATAACCAAGATTGTGAGATTATGCAAGTGAAATAGAATGGAGGATAACAAGCAATGCACTACAATGAGAAATATTGCTGAAGCAATTTATCAAACACTTGGTGTGCAATATTAGAGGTATAACAAATTAAGCAAGTTCAAGTGAGCTCTTCTTAACCAATCAATACCAATCAACAAATATGCAGTAAATGAAAGTAAAAGAGTAAGGAAGAGAAGCTTGCAAACCGATATAACGAGTTCCACCCAATCCGGTGTACGTCTCGCCTCTAAGCAACCCACTTATAGGATTTTCCACTATTGTAGACTAGAGATACAACTTTGAGCAATTGCGGCTTCCTAGTGTCCCACACTCAAGAACCCAATCCTCACAAGTATAAGGGCAACCCACCCAATCTCTCAATCTCACAATATCCCAAAGATTGAATCCTCAACCTTTGTAACCACTCAACCTAGAGTGAACAACCACTCAACCTAGAGTGAATATCTTGTGTTTGGAGTTTGTGTTTACAATCAATATACTCTCTTAATAGAGCAGATATACAAATGAAAAGCTCTCCCAAATTCTAATCTCTCAAGATGAGAGGATATACAAGTGAAAGTACAATATGCAAGAAATAGGCTTACAAAGCACAAAATAGAGCTATGAATTGTTGCTTCTTAGTTGTGTCTTTGTGCTTGTGTTCCTCTTCAATTTATAGAGCCAAGATAGCTGTTGAAGAGTGCCCTAGTTCATCATAGCCGTTGCACTTAGTGGAAATTTTGAAGAATAGTGGAGACATGACCTGGTTTCCCACTTAAATCTGTTTTTCCACTAGCGTAATCGATTACACCCTCGCGTTGTAATCGATTAGCTTCAAGTCAGAGAGTCACTAATCGATTATTTCATTTCCTCTAATCGATTAGCATCTGTACCTGATGCATTTAATTTGTTTTCGCAGCATCCTAATCGATTAGCATGTCTTGCAATCGATTACCTTAAATCCAGTGACTCACTAATCGATTATATGGTTCCCTTAATCGATTAGCTTTCATACCTGATGTATTTTGTCCCATTTCTGATTGTTGTAATCGATTAGTCTCTGGTGTATAATCGATTACCTTAATTCCAGTGAGTACCTAATCGATTGTTCAGCTCCCTAATCGATTAGCTTTCATACCTGATGCAATTTTCTTCCAAAACAGAAAGCTCCTAATCGATTAGCATCTATGGCCTAATCGATTAGCTTCGCTGTTACTTCAATTCTGATTTCATGTCTTTGTTTTTGCATCGGTTTCTTCAAGAGTGCTTGTCATTATCAAAATCTTTGCACATCTTTGGACCTGTTAACATATTCAAACACAGAAGCATATAAGAGCAAATACAGTATCCACCCAGGATCGACCAAAATGTATCAGGACTTGAAGAAATTATTCTGGTGGCAAGGAATGAAAAGGGATATCGCTGAGTATGTAACAGCTTGCCTGATGTGTCAGAAGGTAAAGGCGGAACAACAACGACCAAGTGGGACCCTTCGTCCTTTGGATATTCCAAAATGGAAATGGGATGAGATTGCTATGGACTTCGTGAGTGGATTTCCCAGAACATCAGCTGGATGTGATGCTATTTGGGTAATCGTGGATCGATTAACAAAAACCGCTCACTTTATTCCTGTCAATATGAAGTATTCCCTAGAGAAACTCACCCAGATCTATATCAAGGAAATTGTACGATTACATGGAACTCCCACTGCGATTGTGTCCGATCGAGACCCTCATTTCACATCACAGTTTTGGAAGAGCCTGCAACAAGCTCTAGGAACTCGTCTGAAGTTAAGTTCCGCATACCACCCACAGACAGACGGACAATCGGAAAGGACGATCAAGACTCTTGAAGATCTGTTACGTCTTTGAACATGGTGGAAATTGGCAAGAATACCTTCCACTTATTGAGTTCACTTACAACAACAGCTATCATGCAAGCATCGGAATGGTCCCTTATGAAGCTTTGTATGGAAGAAAATGCCGTACACCTTTATGTTGGTATGAGATTGGTGAGAAGACAATAATTGGACCAGAGATTGTTCAGAAGATAACAGAACAAGTTCAGAGGATTCAAATGGCAATGAAGGCTTCGCAAGATAGACAAAAGAGTTACTATGACAAACGTCGGAAGCTATTAGAATTTGAAGAAGGCGATCATGTATTTCTCAAAGTTACCCCTACCACTGGAGTAGGAAGAGCTTTGAAGGCTAAGAAGTTAAGCCCCAGATACGTAGGACCCTATCAAATTCTGCAAAAGATAGGAACTCATGCGTACCGTATTGCTCTGCCACCTGAGCTGACAAACCTTCACAATGTATTTCATGTCTCTCAACTCCGCAAATATGTACCAAACCCTGATCATGTTCTAAGTCCCGATCAATTTGTTCTAAAAGAAAACCTCACCTTTGAAGCATCGCCAGTTAAGATTGCTGACCGACGTCTCAAACAGCTAAGAGGCAAGGGAATTCCTTTGGTCAAGATAGTTTGGAGTCAGACAGATGATGGGGATGCTACTTGGGAAATTGAGGAGAAAATGAGAGAATTGTACCCTCAATTATTCCAACTTTGAATTTCGGGATGAAATTCTTAAAAGGGGAGGAGAATGTAACATCCCTGTTTTTAGAAACAATTTTATCCTTGTAAATTTTAATTATGGAGAGTTTGTAAGCAAGAATAAGTCAATATATACCCTGTTGATGGTCTGTAGTACCTCAAAAATGTCATTTTTGCACATAATAATAGAATTTATATGGACCATTAGTGAAATTATGCAAAAACCGAGTGAAAAGGGCTCTGTTCCGAGTAACAGAGAAGAATTCCGAGTGAATGATCAGAAATTCCGAGTGAAGGAGAAAAATCCAACTCAAAACATCCTAGAAAGGCTCGGTTCCGAGTCAAATGCTTTCTTTTCTGAAGGAGACTACTCTGATTGAAGTATTCTGAGTGAAAGAAAGCTTAAATACTCATGTTTATGTTGATTTGATGCTTCCTTCCGACTGGAAGTGTGTTAGGGAAACAATTGGGAAGGCTTCCGAATGGTTTTGCTCAGGAAACCGAGTGGAAAATGGTGGAGGGAGCCAATTCCGAGTGAGATATACTCTACTGGACCAAAACCGAGTGAGACTCATACGTGTATGCCTTGTTCCGAGAGCTAATGGCTTAAATAAACATTAATTGGACATATAATTAAAGAAATTGGCCTAAACCGAGTAAATCAAGTGAAGAAGACTCGGATTTCCGAGTGAAGATTCTGAGGAAGAGAGGACTCAGTCTGGAAAGGTATTACCGAGTGAGAAACCGAGTGCCTGAGTCGGTTTCAAAGGAATTCCGAGTGAAGAATTGAAGCTTCGCTCAAGCGAGCAAGCCACGCTCAAGCGAGCCTTGCAATTGTTGACTCGGAAGTAGGAATTCCAGTCGGTATAATGGTTAACCGAGTGGAATTTTTACTCGGTATTCACTGTCAGTAGTGCGTATTGAATTCAATTTTGTCTTTTAATGATTATTTAAATTCAATCGTGCGCATTAAAGATAGTGGGGAGCCAGAAATGGGCACTGACTCAGCATATCTCTTAATTAATTCCCACTGACCCTCCATTATCACTCCACTAACAGCCACTCAGAAAAGCTGTCCCCCATTCCACTCACCCTCTCCCTATTTAAACCAGTGCCAGGACCCTAAAGAACCCACACACACGACAGAAACACCCTTCATCATTTTCCTTCCCAGCAAGCTTCTTTCTCTCTCCTTTCCCTTCTGTTTCACTCGGAACTGGTGCAAGACAGTGAAGGGGACTCTTCTTCTCCTCCAGGAACTTCATTAAGGTAAGGGGGGTATATTCTTGGGTGCTCTATGGGAAAACTGAGTGAAGGAAAGGGTTAAGGAATTTGTTCCTCACCTTTCCAGGGCAGATTCAGTGATGGGTGAATTATATGCTTAATTGTTACTGTTTTATATATATAATTGTTGGTAAATAGTATACCTTGTATGAATTGTGAGAAGAACATGAACTATATTGAAATGAAGGACAAACAGCTCGGTTCTAATGCAAATTCAGTCGGTTTTATATATAATTCAATCGGTCTTATTTAAATTCAATCAGTTTTGTACAAATCCAATCAGTTTTAAGTAAATACAATCGGTTTTTACATGATTTCACTCGGTAAAGCAGTATGTTTCATGACAGAACCTCTCTATCACTTGAAAGACTCCTTTTCAATCATTTTTACTCGGAGTTATAGTTAATCCACTCGGAAATCTCTTTCTTAAATTATTTCACTCGGAACTTGACATAATTTCACTCAGAAAACATAATTATCCTTCACTCAGAACCTTTTCAGTAGTTTCACTCGGAAGAAGTAACCTTAAAGCTTTTCCAGCATGTTTCCATTCGGACAGTATCCTTCCAAGGGCAATTTTACTCGGTAAACTCATGTTTCACTCGGAAAACTCTATTTTTAATGGTTTTCGCTTGGATATTCATTTAGAAAACTCTGCTCAGCTTGATTTCACTCGGATTCAAGCTGTTTCAGTCGGAAAACCGCATTCCAATTCATTTTCACTCGGACCCAAACTTATTTCAGTCGGAAAACAGCTTTCCAGTGTCATTTCACTCGGATTTTTAGCCAGATCGTTTGGAGAACCCTGCCCAGTATGGTTCCACTCGGAATTATACATATTTCACTCGGATTTGCCCCTGTTTCACTCGGAAAACTCTATTTTTAATGGTTTTCGCTTGGATTTTTATTTAGAAACTACTTTTTAATACTTTTTAAATTAATGAGAAGTTACAATTATTATCCTTATTCTATTATTATTATTATCCTAATTATTATTAATCTTAATATTGTTATTATTATTATTAGTTTTATTGTTATAAACCTTGTTAACATCTTAATTATGCGTATTTACATAAAGAATATATTATTTTACTCTTTATGGAAAATACAATATTAACCAAGATATATATTTACAATGTTTAATTAATTGATGAAATCCAAAGAACTTGGGAATGATATGATGAGACTGGAAATACATAAGATACTCAAGGAATCAATTGATAAAATAAATGCATTTCGCATCATGAAAATATTTTTGAAGAAGAAAAACCTCTAGAGCATACACTTGGTACAGTGGAGATCACTCACGTTCGATCTCAGTAGAAGAATCTTGGGAGTACAACTGGAACGGCAACCCAATGGCATCAGAGTCGCGCCTGATAGCCGGGTGAGACGAGGCAATTCTAGTGTACTTCGACTAAATGACGGGGTGTGGCTATGATCGTAGGGATCCAAGTTCCAAAAATATTTAAATCAATGATGAGAACCAATGAGTTCATTTGTACCATATGGAACTTGGGCGGACCCTGATCGCTCTAGATGATTGGAATGGTGATATTCCAAAGAATGAGAAGAAGATGAAACGATTTATTGGGCCCACATGCATCATGAGACTTAATCAAAGATAAATCATAATAAATTCAATTCATGCATTTTCATGACAATATGCTTGATTGTTATAATTGTGAATAAGCTAAATGTACGATGTATGTGATGACAACATGCTTAATTATTATAAATGTGAATATGCTAAATGTATGATTTATGTGATATTGTATGTTAACTGGATTATGTCCGCACCGGATTAACCAATCAGGGTCTTGGGTTATACTCACCCTTACTATTGACAATTTTTAGAGGAATTAGGAAATCAAGAACCTGAGTATGAAGAACAGCAATATGCTGAACCAAATGAGAACGCTCCTTAAATAGAATATAAGTATCTGAATATTGACGGATGACTGTATAATATTTAAGGGTGCCTGCGTGCCCCATTCTGTTAAGAGTACAATTACTTGCAGTTTGTGAATGACTACGTGATCTATATAATATTGCTTCCACTGATATGCCATTATTTTAAAAAAAAATATTCACTTTTTCTAAAAACTGTTAACACTCTCAGTTAAATAGGATGAACCTACAGAAGGATTTGTCTTATCTAACCGAGGGTGTTACACTTTCAACGGTGAAGGATATGCCTTTTGGAAAGAAAGGAGGAAAATTTTTGTCCAATCCTATGATCTCAAGGTATGGAATGCTATTCAATTTTATTCCTAAATATGTTGTTGATAATGTGGAATGTGCTAAGCCTATGGATTTGTGGACCAATGAAGAGGAGAAAAAGGTACAATTTAATCTTAAAGAAAAAAGTCTTATTACTCTAGCATTAGGTTCTGATGAATTTTTTAGAGTTATTACTTGCGATACTGTTAAAGAAATGTGAGAAACTCTTGAAACAATTCATGAAGGTACTAAAGATGTTAAAGATGCAAAAATTGGTACGCTTACTAGTTAATATAAGGGTTTCAAAATGAGTTCGAATGAAAGTATTATGGATATGCAAAAAGGGTTTACTCTTATTATAAATCACTTACTCAAATTGGGTAAAACCTATATAACAAGGAACTAATTCAAAAGGTGTTGAAAAGTTTGACTAGGGAATAGCAACCAATGGTAACCGCATTAAAGAAAATGGCAAACCTCTACACCATGTCCCTTGCCATACTATTTGGTAAGCTTCAAGAACATGAACAAGAGCTCAAAGATTTGAAAGTAGCCGAGGAAGAAGAAGAAAAAAAGCTCACTAGAAAAAAGAGCATTGCTCTTAAAGCTACTTCAATAGAAGATGAAGAAGAATTTGAGAATGAAGAACTTGATGATGTAGAGTTTGGTTTACTTGTCAAAAAGTTTGGAAAATTCTTGAAGAAGAAAGGCTTCCGAGGAAGAAATCTAAACCAAGGTAAAAAGTCATTTAAAAATTACACTAATCCCCCTACTTATTTCGAATGTGGCAAAATAGGTCACTTCAAGGTTGATTGTCCAAACCTCAAGAAAAAGAACAAGGACAATAAAGGAAAACGAAGAGCATACATAGCTTGGGAAGAAAATGATGAAGACTCATCCGAGGAATTAGAGGAAGAAGTTGCTAACCTTTGCCTTATGATAAAGAACTCCAAAAATGATGAGGTAAGTTCTCTAAATGAGTTTAGTGATAATGAAAGTGAAGTTGATAAAAATGAGTTGCTAGAAGCGTTTGGTGAATTGCATGAAAAATTTATGCTACTAACAAAAAAGTATGAATGCTCAAAACAAACCATTTTGAAACTTGAAAATGAGTTATATAAAATTAACATAGATAAGAAAATCTTAAAGTTCAAAATGGAGAATTAATCACATCTAATATCACTCATGACTTGTGATGGTAATGAAGATTATATGTTATTTGATAAATGTATGCTTCTTGAAAATGAAAATAAAGATTTAAAAGAAACTCTTGAGAAGTTTACAAATGGTAAAAAGAATCTAGATGCACTTCTTGGAAATCAAAAGTATACCCTTGATAGAATGGGCATAGGTTATGAAAAATCTCAAAATAAAAAGGAATATAAGAACTTCTTTGTACCCTTGAATGAGAAACCTAAACCTATTCTAAAATGTGCAAATTGTAAAAAAAAAGGGTTATACAATTTCTAATTGTTTTCAAAGAAGGTATACAAAACTACACAAGAACCATCACAATTTTAAAATGCCTTATTCTTTAGATGCAACATGTTTTTATTGTGGAGTGTATGGTCATATAACATCAAATTACTTTATAAGGAAAACATCTCAAAAGTTTCCTAGAAAGGTATGGGTTCCAAAAGAAATTTTGAAAACCCAAACTAATGAGAAAGGACCTAACATACAAAGGGTACCTAAGACTTAAAATCTTGTTTTGTAGGTATGCTTTAAAGTGGAAAATACCAATTGGTATCTAGATAGTGGATTTTCAAAACATATGACTGGTGATATGTTAAAGTTCTCAACCTTTACTCCAAAGAACAAAGGGAATGTTGCATATGGAGACAACACAAAGGGAAAGATACTTGGACATGAAAATGTAAGTATAAATTCCTCTACTACAATCAATGATGTGTTATATGTTGAGGGATTAAAACACAACTTGTTAAGTATAAGTCAATTATGTCATAAAGGATTCGTTATAACTTTTAACTCAAATTGTTGCATGATTAAAAATGAAGAAAATAAAGTCAAATTCGTTGGTCAAAGAATAGATAATATTTACATGAGTAACCTAGATAGCTTGCCCTCAATTGATGCACAATGCTTAATTTCTAGAGAAGATGAATGATTTCTATGGCATAGGAGAATAGGCCACATTCACATAGATCACTTAAACAAATTGATTTGAAAAGACTTAGTGATAGGATTGCCCAAAATGAAATTTGAAAATAAATTTTGTGATGCTTGCCATAAGGGAAAACAAGTAAAGGCCTTATTTGAATCTAAAAACATTGTTTCAACAAATAGGCCTTTACAGCTTTTGCATATGGATCTTTTTGGACCATCACGAATTAGAAGTTTTGGTGGCAATTACTACGCTCTTGTGATTGTGGATGATTTCTCTAGATTTACATGGACTTTATTCATATCTCATAAAAGTGAAGCATTTAAAGCATTTAAAAAGCTTATAAAAGTTGTCCAAAATGAAATAAACTTAAGAATAGCATACATTCAAACTGATTAAAGGGGAGAGTTTGAAAACTAAGATTTTAAAAACGTTTGTGAAAATAATGGAATCAAACATAATTTTTCTACACAAAGAACATCTCAACAAAACGGTGTTGTTGAGAGAAAGAATCGTTCACTAAAAGAACTTTCTAGAACAATGTTGAACAAATATGGGATTCCAAAAAGATTTTGGGCCGAAGCAGTCAATGCAGCCTGCTACATTATGAATCGTTGTTTAATTCGACCCATTTTAAAAAAAACCCCTATGAGCTTTTCAAAAATAGAAAACCAAATATTTCACATTTACATGTATTTGGATGCAAATGTTTTGTTCATAATAATGGTAAGGATAATCTAGGAAAATTTGATGCTAAGTCTGATGAGGCAATCTTTTTGGGCTATTCAACCAATAGTAAATCTTATCGAGTCTTCAACAAACAAACTTTGACTATAGAAGAATCCGTTCATATAAAGTTTAACGAAGATAACCAAGAGACTATGAGAAAGAAGGGTACATAAAGACAGGAGAAAAAGAAGAATAAACAAAGCAAGCTGAGACTCTTAATCAAGAAGAATCACTATCTGATATACCAACAGATTGGATATATCCAAAGAATCACTCGACGGACAATATCATAGGTGATATCTCCAAAGGGGTAATTACTTGTATTTCTCTTAGAAATGTATATAATCATCTCGCATTTGTTTCTCAAATCGAACCTAAAACCATTGATAAAGCTATCTTAGAAGAACATTGAATATTAGCAATGCAAGATGAATTAAATCAATTTTTAAGAAATGAAGTATGGGAATTAACACCAAAACTTGATAATTATCAAGTAATAGGAACCAAATGGGTTTGTCGTAACAAACTTGATGAGTCAGGCTTAATAACCAGAAATAAAGCTAGATTAGTCACTAAAGGGTATAATCAACAAGGGGGAATAGATTGTGATGAAACGTATGTAGCCGTAGTGAGACTTGAAGCCATTAGATTTCTACTAGCATTTGCTTGTTTATGGATTTCAAATTATATCAAATGGACGTAACACTAGTGGAAAAATGGGCTTTCTCACCGGACTTTTTACACCGGTTGTAATATGACTGGTGTAAAAAATGACACGGTGGTAATTTTGTATATAAATAGTAACTTTACACCGGTCTAAATGTTGAGGCGGTGAGAAAATTATTATTTACACCGGTTGTGATTTTAAACTGGTGAAAAATAAAAATGTTACACCATTCATACTCTAGGACCAGTACAAAATAAAATCAAAACTTCTTCCAACTCAAAGACCTCTCTTATTATTAAAACCCTCGTTTCCCTCTTCTCCCTTGTCTTCCTCGATCTTCTGTCAGGGGGTGCCTCTTCTCTTTCGTCTTCCTCGATGTTACTCAAGTATAAAATGATTGTATAAATCCTCTTCTTCCTCTGCTCCTCCACCGCCTCCGCCTTCCTCCGGCTTCGGATCCCCACCCAACATTCTCACCGAATCGGTTTGGGACACCGTCAAACGCAATCTCTCCAAAATCTCAAGTTCGTTTTCTTCCCTAACCCTTTCCGTGAAGACCCGATAAGGCTCTCAGGGATTAGGATCTTTGGGGTCTTTTTTCTTCATTGTCTACCTTGGGCTTACCCTCTCTTGGTCTGCCTCTCTCATAAAGGTATTATTATTTTTTGGTCTTTCTATTCAGATCCAATTGTTTCCCTCTTGATCTGGAATTCCTGAGCTGTTATGATGATTCTTGATCTATGTTTATAAGCTGATCTGTTGTTAGGTTTTTAGCTAGGAATCTTTATTAGTGGCTAATGAGTTGGAAAATTAAAAGTGAAAATTGAAAAATTCATTGTTAAGAACTGATTTTCCTTTAATGAAATAGTATTTGGAGGGATATTATGCCTGATCTTGAACGTTACTCATTGTAAAATGTGCGCAATAATAGTAGTTTGTTGATTCATTAATAAGGGCATGGTTGTGTGTCTGGTAGAAGCATAAAATGAAGACACTATGTAGATGCTTCATGCTTGATTGCTGATTTGATTCTTTTTGGTTTTAAAATTTTTATGTTACGTTACAGGACTGGATGAGGATGATTTGCCCTTTTAAAATTAAGTTGATGTTTCTGATGTTGTCTTTTTGGTTTTGGGTAATAGTCATTGTTCAATCTGATGAATAAATAGCGACTTCAACTTTTAGGGGCTATTGTGTATTTTGTGTCCAGGCAGAATTCTATTACTTTAATGTTTCTTAGTCTGGAGCTTATTCTTGTAATGACAAGCTGTGCTATTTTTATTATGATGTACACAATCAATACAATACAATTATTCATTACTTTTAAGTGATATTAAAACCTATTCCTTTTTCTGCTGCATGATATTATTATTCTTGTTCATCATGTCTATCTCATATGAGTTTTATGTTTATGTATTATGATACATTTGCTTGCAGACATATTATTTGCAACTTGTCTAACATGGCTCCCGAATGTCCAAACCCTCATGATAACCAATATTACCCTGAAAGAATTCTAATATATGATCAACATCATGGAGGGTTTGGAATTTCAGTGCAGGTAAAAAAATTATTTTATTTTTTTGAATATTTATCTGATGTTTTTTTGTGGTTTTGGATATTAAATTAACTTTTTATTGATTATTAGTTTCTGTTTCAACCATCATCCTACGGTACCATTCAATGCCAAGATTTTCACTTCATAATATTTTTGGAATGTTTGATAGGTTCAACCTTATTTCACGAAGTTCGTGGTTGCAGCACTAGAGGTTCTCACAAGTTACTGCTGCTCAACAGAAGTAGGTTGCCCTAATTGTGTTCAGGTCTAGATATTTTTTCCTTTAAATATAAATCCTTTTTTTCCAATTTGAACTTTGGCTATTTTTGGTGTAGAATATTAGTTGATTGTTGCGAGAGTTTTATTATTCTAAGTCTTTAAGTATAAATACCTATGCTTCACTGAACAAAGAATTGGTGAGGCAGAATTGATAGCTTATATTAGTTTTCTATTCTCTCTATCTTCTTTCAGACTCCATTTCATTAGTAGTCCTGGCCTTTGCTCATCGATTGAATTTGTTTCTAGTAAATTTTCACAAGATAGGAGCCCTGAAATTTAAAAGGAAACCGTGGTTTCTTAATATATTTCTTTTTTGTTAATAGTCTTGTAACCAGTAACATGTATTATCATGCTTAACTCAGATTCAAAATATATATGTTTCTTGTGCTTTTTATATTGTTCAGGTGGTATGAATGGTTTTATAGTCTATGAACTTGAAAGACCTGAAAATATTGGCCTGAAAAAATTAGTAAATGTATACCTTGTCTCACTATTTTCTCAGCCCCCTTCCATCTTTCTTTTTATTATTATTTGAAGAATTCTATTTGATCACACATGTTCTATTATTTGAATAATTCTATTTAACCCTTCCCTCTATTTTTTTACATAGTAAATTTATAGTTGATGTTGTACATTACCTGTTGTGTATGCTTTTCATCTGCTGGCTCAGATTGTCATGTGTTCCTAAACTGTATATACTATAATAGTCTTGGACTACTTTTAGGTACGCCACATATATCTTGATGTATTTTTATAAACTGTTCCTTGTCTTGGTGGTTGATTGGAATTCTAAAACTGATCCTGCAAGAAAACACATGGTGCCAATCCTACTTTTGTCCCATTTTTATGGCCTAAATAAGAAGAAGCCTATTGGGCGGGTAGGTTAGATATAATGGTTCAGTATGTTTAGACATGAGAATTACAAATATACTCTCATTAAATATTAGGATTCGTCATATTTAAAAATAAATAAAAGTTATAAAGTCCATATAATATGAAATGTAAACACAAGCTAGGACCCACCTTATACAATAAAAAGGGATAAACAGTTAAAAGACAAAATATACAAAATAAGGAGAAAGCTATATAGATTAAATATTTAATATTTCAAAGAAATGTTAAGTGAAGTTAATAATTTGATTTTTTATTCACTAAACTATGAAAAGAGTTTGAATAATTATGTTAATAAATAAGATATTTTTCATTCTAATGATATATAATTAGGTATATATTGTAAAGTTCACGTGATGCTTTTGCTGTTGACTTTTAATAAATAATTGTGTATTGCTATAAATGTGGTTCTTTTATTCCTAACATAAATCATTATCTTTATATTGTAAATGTGTTTACATCATCCCTTTTTACTAACTAGTTTTGCTAATGCATGTCTTGGGAATATTACGTGTCGACAACACAATTATAAAATGTCTTGGGAATACATATGATAGCTTTCTAAAAGCGTTCAATTAATTGAATTTTAATAAGTTTTATAATAATTATGCCTGAAAATGTTATCTATATATTATATATTAATATTATAACACTTCCATCACACACTGAGATATAAAATTACTAGACAAAGTAAATAAGTTTTAATAGAACATAAAATGGATCCACAACATTACTTAAAATTTGAGAAAATAAAATTTCATCTTTTAATCAAATTAAGGATTTTAGATCATCTGGCCATCTTGTTATGTTTTTTTTGGCTCTGTTTTTCCATCTTTTTATGATCATCACTGGAGTATTCTATTTATGTAGATAGTTATCTGGTCTCTGAGAATCACTGCCATTGAGATGGCAAAGGGGGAGCCTCCACTTGCTGATCTTCATCCCATGAGAGTTCTTTTCATCATACACCGAGAGAAACCTCTATAAGTTTTGTTTTTTTAATACCAGACAAGTTAATATTTTAAGTTTTGAACTATTTTAACTAAATATTTTAAGAAGGTTCTTGCAGAGGCAAGGGTCTATGCTTTTCATACACTGTTATTTCATTTTTAGTTCTCTTGGGCATACTTGTAGTTGTTATTTGGAATGTAATTGAATTTGGATTGGTATTGGTATAAAATTTAATTTGGATAGGCATTTGCATGTAATTGAATTTGGATTGGCATTGGCATGTATTAAAAGTGACCAGGATTGAAATCTTATTAAATGAAACAAAAGGGAAAGTAAAAAATAAAGAAAAGAAAGTTTTTACACCGGTTGTAGTAACCAACCGGTGTCAAAAGTCTACTTTTTTGTACCGGGTGTTTCAAATAGGACCGGTGTAAAATATTATATTTACACCGGTTGTTAACAACTGGACCGGTGTAAAATTTAATATTTACACCGGTTGTAACAAACAGGGCCGGTGTAAATATTATATTTTACACCGGTTATAATACAAAGGACCGGTGTAAAAACAATTTTTCTCACCGGTTCCAAAACCGGTGTAAAAAGTCCATATTTTTCTCACTGGCTCTAACTACACCGGTCGTACAACCGGTGTAAAAAGCCAAAAAGGACCGGTGTAAAAAGCCTTTTTTCTACTAGTGTAAAAAGTGCTTTCTTAAATGGATATTTGTAAGAAGATGTGTATGTTGAACAACCTCCTAGATTTAAAGATTTTAAGGCTGCGTTTAGTTACAGAAAATTATTCTAGTTTTCTAGGAAAAGTTTTCCGCTTGTTTTCTAAAATTTTCATTTCTTAGAATAGTTAGAAAAATTTTAAAAACCTATTTAGATAATGTGACAGTTTTTTAATTTAGAAAACTAGAAAACTAAAAAAGTTGTTTAAGTGCACTCAGTTTTTCAAATTTTTTCAAACATTCTTTAATTCAAATTAATTGAGGTATGTCCTATATATATTTATTATTTATGACAATATTGTATAGTATATGCATCACATAAAAATTGTGACAAAAATTTAAAGTAATATTAAAATAAGAACAAATGAGTTTGTGTTTAAATATATTTCAAAATAGTAGCAGTAGAACTTTTTGAATTAGTAGCAGCTTGTTTCATATTCCCATTTGGCTACAATAGTCTTTATCTTGTAATTCAGTTTGTTATTCAAGTGGCCTCAATACTCAAGAGGGGGGGTGAATTGAGTTTTTAAAACTTTACTTGGAATGCCTTTGAAATTAGTTCTTTTATCACAAGTTTAGAAATAATGCAAGTGAAGTCAATTATAATGCAAAAGACAATGCAAAACAAGAGGTAGATATGGCTGAGACAATTTATCAAACACTTGGTATGCAATGTTCAAAGTTAACTAATTCAAGCAAGCTTAAGTATCCAAACCACAATCAATCAACACAAATCAATTAAGTGCAGTATATGAATGTAAAAGAGTAAGGGAGAAGAGCTTGCAAACCAATTTAACGAGTTCCACCAACCCCGATGTACGTCTCGCCTTCAAGCAACCCACTTGAAGGATTTCCACTATTGAAGTTTAAAGATACAAGCTATGAGCAATTGCAGCTTCCTAGTGTCCAACACTCAAGAACTCAATCCTCACTAGCACAAGGATAACCCACCCAATCTCTCAAACTCTCAATACCCAAAGGTTGAACCCCAACCTTTGTGACCACTCAACCTAGAGTGAAAACCTTTGTGTTTGGTGTAGTGTTTACAAGCAAATAACTCTCTCAATAGAGTAGATGTACAAGTGAAAGCTCACACAAATTCTAACTCTCAAGATGAGAGGATATACAAGTTCTAGGCTTGAAATTTCAGAGTATACACAAGAATAAACTCACTAAGTACAAATGAAGGTAAAGAATGATTGCTTCTTGTTGTATATCTTGTGCTTATGTTTTCCTTGCATTTATAGAGCCATGGATGAGCTGTAGAAGTTCCTAGCCATTGCATGTAGTGGGCATCTGAGAAATAGTGAAGAAATGAGCTGTCTTCCCACTAAAATGTGTTTTCCCACTATCGTAATCGATTGCCCATCGAGCTGTAATCGGTTACACTTTGAATTTTTCAGTCCAGTTCGTGCTGTAATCGATTAGCCCTTTCTGTGTAATCGATTAGCTTCAAGTCAGAATGATTGTAATCGATTAGATCTTGGCCTGTAATCGATTAGCTATAACCCCTGATGCATTTAATTCAGTTCTTGATTTTGGTAATCGATTAGCACCCATGTGTAATCAATTATTGTCGTTCCAGTAGCTTGGTAATCGATTGGCTGAAGTCCTGTAATCGATTATCATATGTACCTGATGCATTTAATTCAATTTTTGATGTTGGTAATCGATTATGTCATTTGGGTAATTGATTAGTGTCATTCCAGTAGCTTGGTAATCGATTAGCATACTCCATCTAATCGATTAGCTTATGTTCCTGATGCTTTTAATTCAAAACAGAAGCTGCCTAATCCATTAGCTTGGGCTCCCTAATCGATTAGCTGCGCAGTTTTTCTGGGTCTGATTCTAAGTCTTTGTTTTTGCAAGAATTTCTTCAAGAGTCCTTTGTCATTATCAAAATCCTTGAACCTGTAGTCATATTCAAACACATTCTCCCCCTTTTTGATGATGACAACCATGTTCATCTCTTGAGGGTTGTTAGTTTAAACAACAAGATTATCTCTAATTTTATCTCTGCAAAAACATTTGAATTTTGCATGATCTCTTATCTCTTAACCAGATTTTCAGAATGTGCATGTTATCTCTAAAATGTTATCAGATTTTGTATTTAAACATTATCTCTTTTATCTCTTAAGCAAATAAATCTCCCCCTATGTTTAGGAATCTATTAACCACTTAAAAAAATTTAACCGCTTAGAGATAATTAATCATTTAGTATAACTATTTTTAGCAGTCAAAACAGATGAACAATTATATGAACAAATATTTCTTCTCCCCCTTTGGAATCATCAAAAAGAATAAAGCAAATAAGGCATATAATGAAAGACAAATTTTTATTGAATTCAAACTAAGGGAAGTACATCAAAGGAAATATTAAAACTTATGCAGAATTAAAGAAAAGCAGAAAGCACATCAAATTATGAAAAACGGATCTAGTTATCCGGATTGAAAAATCTAAGCTTGGAAATTTGGTGAGACAGATCATCACAGCGTTGTTGCATCATCTCATAATGCTGCTGCTCAGTCATGGAAAACCCTTGAAGAGAGTTTTCAATACGGTCGAAGCGGCGGTCAAGATGAGCGTAGAGAGATGCAAATGGATCAGCGGGGGCTTTCGGTGCAGCTTGTGGTTCAGGAGGAGGAGGGACTGGCTCATCAGCAGCAGGAGCTTCAAAGGGAATGTTGGCATGATAGCCTTCCATCCTTGAATACCATGCTCCGTGTAGAAAAACGATGCCCATTTTGGTGAGGTGATGAGTGCCAATGCAGGCCTTGGGAGGCACTTTTTCAGATAACTCACCAGCCAAATCAACTCCTACATCTTTGAAAAGTTTGGTAAGCAAAATGGCATAGGGGAGCTTTTGTTGGTTTTTGGCTTGGCGCATGTGAAGCTTGAGCATTTGAACCCAGTTAATCTCCTTGTGGTTGTGCATTGCCCACATTAGGAGAACATCATCCTCTTCTACCAACGCATAATTCCCACCGCGAGGAAACAAAATTTTCACTAGAAAAAAGTGAAGAAGATGGTTGTTCATGGTAAGGTGACCTACCAATTTATGGTTGCTCCTTGGGCGGTTAGCTTTCCATAGCGATTGAAGTGCGGCAATAGGATTGAATGCCCATTCATCCTCGGGTTCTCCAGTAAACTCAGCATCGTTTAGTGGAAGAAGGGAAATATGTGCCAATTGAGCATCTGGGAGTTTGATGGTCACATTCTTGACCTTGGACTCAAGCAACCCATTAACCAACCTTAGGTTGCAATAGAAGACTCGAACAAGCTCAGGATAGTACAACTCTTCCTTGAGGGTGAGAAAAGACAAAAGCTCATAGTGGTGGAGGAGTTGGGTGAAGGTGAAGCTTGGGTGGTCGAAGATTTCCTCATTGATGAAGTGGGGAGAGATTATGGCCTTCTCAGAAAAATTTTTCACAAAATTTTAGAGGTCTCTAGGAGAAGAGAAGAACCTAGAGAAGTCTAGGGGGTTGTTAGCTTGGGCCATGGAGGACCTTGCTCTTTTGACGGTGCGGGAGGAAGACATGGTAAAGGAGAGAAGAGAGGCAAAGAAGATGAGAGGAGAATGAGAGAGTTCTTGAGAACTTTTGAGAGAGTTGAAGGAGAAGAAGGTAGTGTGAAATGAAAGGGTGAGTAGGTGGGTTTATATAGGAAAAAAGTAGGTTTAGAAAGGAGTGAAGTGAGATTAATGAGGGAGGAAGTCGAGCAGACCTCGGGAACCCACGTTTGACTATTGTAGAACCGATGCTAATCGATTACGAGTCATAGGTAATCGATTAGCTCACTGTTTCTGGGGAATTTGAATTGTTTCGTACAGTGGGTAATCGATTAGGGAAGTTGAATAATCGATTAGTGAAGAAACAGAATCGTCCTAATCGATTAGTGGAAAGATGAAGCGTTTTGGACCTGAAACAGAGGCTTTGTAATCGATTATGGGCCAAGAGGTAATCGATTATACATACAACAGAAGCTTGCTAATCGATTAGATGTCAAATGGTAATTGATTAGTTGGCTTAAAAGTGCTCAGATTTTGCAGTTTTTGTTTCAGAGGGCTGGAAGTCTAATGAGTTATTCCTTAGAATATTACTAACTTAATGAAACATAATCAGAATCAAGAAATTTATCATTCATCATTCAAACACAATTGGTTATATCAAGAATTCCTAACTCTCTTCTAATATGAATGAATTGGTCTTTAGCCAAGGGTTTGATGAATATATCTGCTAATTGCTTAGAGGTTTCAACATATTCAAGTACACAATCTCCTTTCAAAACATGGTCTCTTATAAAGTGATGTCTTATTTCAATATGTTTAGTCCTAGAGTTCATGACCGGATTTTTGGATATATTTATAGCGCTAGTGTTATCACATTTAATAGGCACTTTATTTAAAACAACACTAAAGTCGAGAAGTTGTTGTCTCATCCAAAGAATTTGAGCACAACAACTGCCAGCTGCTACATATTCTACCTCAGCTGTCGATAAAGCAACACTTACTTGCTTCTTGCTATGCCAAGAAACAAGGGAACTACCAAGTAAATGACATGTGCCACTAGTACTTTTTCTATCAAGTTTACAACCCGCAAAGTCAGAATCAGAATATCCTAAAAGATTACATTCAACGCCTTTGGGATACCATAAACCAACATTTTGAGTACCAACAAGATATTTCAAAATTCTTTTTACAGCGGTGGGATGTGATTCTTTAGGACACGCTTGATATCTAGCACACATTCATACAGCAAACATAATATCAGGCCTACTAGCTGTTAAGTAAAGTAAGGAACCAATCATACCTCGGTATTTAGTTATTTCAACGTCCTTATCCTTCTCATCTTTGTCTAAGTAGCAAGATGTACTCATGGGTGTAGCTATTTCGTTTGCTTTGTCCATTTCAAACCTTTTGAGTAGTTCTTTACAATATTTTGTTTGACTGATGAATGTTCCTTTATTTGTTTGTTTGATTTGTAATCCAAGGAAGAAGGTGAGTTCTCCCATCATGGACATTTCGAATTCATCTTGCATAATCTTGGCAAACTATTGACAAAGAATTTCGTTAGTAGCACCAAATATTATGTCATCAACATAAACTTGTACCAAAAGAATGTCATTGTTTTTACGTTTTATAAACAGCGTAGTATCAACCTTTCCTCTTTCAAAAGTATTTTCTAAAAGAAATTTACTAAGTCTTTCATACCAAGCTCTTGGAGCTTGTTTCAAACCATATAAAGCTTTTCTCAATTTAAAAACATGGTCTGGAAATTTGTGATTTTCAAAACCGGGAGGTTGATCTACATAGATTTCTTCTTGAATATAGCCGTTTAGAAAAGCGCTTTTGACATCCATTTGATAAAGCTTAAAATCCATACAACAAGCAAAAGCTAACAGTAATCTTATGGCTTCTAATCTAGTTACGGGAGCATACGTTTCTTCATAGTCTATTCCCTCTTCTTGATTATATCCTTTAGCAACTAATATAGCTTTGTTTCTTGTTATTATTCCATTTTCATCTAGCTTATTTCTAAAACCCATTTAGTGCCTATTATTAGATGGTCATTGGGTCTTGGCACAAGTTCCCAAACTTCATTTCTTTCAAATTGATTCAATTCTTCTTGCATGGCCAACATCTAATGTTCATCAATAATAGCTTCATCAATATTTTTGGGTTCTATTTGTGATACAAAAGCTAAGTGATTGCATGCATTTCTAATAGCGTTTCGAGTACTTACACCTTTTGTTATTTCACCTATGACATTGTCCAAGGGGTGATTCTTTAAGGTGATCTATTCCTTTTGTTGAGGTTCTTCATTTTGTGTTGTATCTCCTTCATTTTTATTTCCTTCTTCATCTTCCAAGTTCATTTCTTGGAAGGTACCTACAAGATCATCAATTTCCTTTCTCGGAGGATTTTGGTTAAGTTCATCAAATTTGACATGTATAGACTCTTCAATTGTACATGTTTGTTTGTTAAAGAGTCGATAAGCTTTACTAGTAAATGAATAACCTAAGAATATTGCTTCATCAGATTTTACATCGAATTTGTCGAGATTATCCTTTCCATTGTTTAAGACAAAACATTTGCATCCAAATATATGAAAATAAGAAATATTTGGTTTTCTTCCTTTATAAAGCTCATAGGGGGTTTTCTTTAATATAGGCCTTATCAAACATCGGTTCATAACATGGCAGGCAGTATTTACAGCATCGGCCCAAAAATGTTTTGAAATGTTACTTTCATTTAACATAGTTCTTGCGAGCTCCGCTAAAGATCGATTTTTCCTTTCAACTACTCCATTTTGTTGTGGAGTTCTTGGAGCCGAAAAATTATTATCAATGCCAAATTTTTCACAAAACTTTTCAAAAAATTGGTTTTCAAATTCTCCCCCATGATCAGTTCGAATGGATGCTATTTTCAAATTTTGTTCGTTTTGGATGATCTTGGCAAGTTTCTTAAATGCATGATATGCTTCATGTTTATGAGTAAGAAACAGAGTCCATGTATATCTAGAATAATCATCCACAATCACAAGACCATAATAATTTCCACCAAAACTCTTAATTTTTAAAGGTCCAAATAAATCCATATGTAAAAGCTGTAAAGGTCTATTTGTTGAAACAACATTTTTCGCTTGAAAAGAAACCTTTACTTGTTTTCCTTTTTGACATGCGTCACAGAATTTATTTTCAAACTTTAATTTTAGTAAACCAATTACTAAATCTTTTGAAACGAGTTTATTCAAATGGTCTATATGAATGTGAGCAATTCTTCTATGCCATAGCCATGATTCATCTTCTTTAGTTATGAAGCATTGCACATCATTTGAAGCAAGGCAATCAAGATTAATCATATAAATATTATCAACTCTTTGACCAACGAATTTTATTTCCTTGTTTAGCTTATTTTCAATTATTCAACCATTTGATTCAAAAACAATTTTATAGCCTTTGTCACATAATTGACTAATGCTAAGCAAGTTATGTTTAAGTCCTTCAACATATCATACATCATTTATAGAAGTGGAAGAGTTTTTACCGACATTTCCGATTCCTAGTATTCTTCCCTTCGTGTTGTCTGCATAAGTAACGAATCCCTTATTTCGTGGAGTGAATGATATGAACTTGCTTTTGTCTCCCGTCATGTGTTTTGAACACCCACTATCCAAATACCAATGGGTGTTGCTTGCCTTGAAGCATACCTCATTTTCCTCTTTAGAGTGTTTGGCCATTAGACAAAGATTTACTTCTTCATTGTCTGAATCATTGGAGCTACTTACATCATTTTCATCCCATGCGATGTAAGCTCTTCTTCTTCCTCTTTTCTCCTTACCTTTCTTCTTGAGATTTGGGCAATCCGCCTTGAAGTGCCCTTCCTTGCCACATTCAAAACAATTAGGTGAAGAAGATGATTCATTGGGAATAGGTCTCTTACCTTGAGGTTTGAAATTCTTTTGGAATCGTTTGTTCTTCATGAACTTTCCGAATCTTTTCACAAACAATCCAAATTCCTCCTCATCATCAAGGTCGCTACAAGATTCTTCTTCATGTGTGGAGGTGGCCTTGAGAGCTAGGCCTTTCTTCTTAGAGACTTTTTCTTCTTCCTCCGCTTGTTTCAAGTCTTTCAATTCCTGTTCTTGTTCTTGGAGTTTACCAAACAAAGTGGCAAGAGACATATCATTTATGTTGGGAGATTGCTTAATGGCCGTAACAAGAGGTTGCCATTCCCTAGTAAGACTTTTTAGAACTTTGTGGATAAGTTCCTTGTTAGTATAAGATTTACCAAGTGTAATAAGATGATTAATAATCAAAGTGAATCTCTTTTGAAGTTCTAAAATAGTTTCACTGGAATTCATTCTAAAGCTTTCATATTGACTGGTTAAAGTACTAATCTTAGAGTCCTTAACATCGCTAGTTCCTTCATGAGTTACTCGAAGGGTATCCCACATTTCCTTAGCAGAATTACAAGTCATTATTCTGAAAAATTCATCGGGACCTAATGCCATAGTGATGAGATTTTTAGCTTTATAGCCGTATTGCACTTTCTTCTCTTCATCACTGGTCCATTCGTCCATAGGTTTTTCAACATTTTTATTATCAACAGTATGCATTGGTGTGTAAGGACCATTTTCAATTGCATTCCAAATTCTTAAATCAATAGATTGAATGAAGATTTTCATTCTTTCCTTCCAAAAAGCATAGCCTTCCCCATTGAAAGAGGGAGGTCTATTTATGGCGCCACCCTCGGGAAAAAGGTTTAGAGAACTTGAGGCCATCTTTATCTCTTGAAGCTGTTAAGCTTGATCTACCAAGAGTCAAGCTCTGATACCACTTGTTATTCAAGTGGCCTCAATACTCAAGAGGGGGGGTGAATTGAGTTTTTAAAACTTTACTTGGAATGCCTTTGAAATTAGTTCTTTTATCACAAGTTTAGAAATAATGCAAGTGAAGTCAAGTATAATGCAAAAGACAATGCAAAACAAGAGGTAGATATGGCTGAGACAATTTATCAAACACTTGGTATGCAATGTTCAAAGTTAACTAATTCAAGCAAGCTTAAGTATCCAAACCACAATCAATCAACACAAATCAATTAAGTGCAGTATATGAATGTAAAAGAGTAAGGGAGAAGAGCTTGCAAACCAATTTAACGAGTTCCACCAACCCCGGTGTACGTCTCGCCTTCAAGCAACCCACTTGAAGGATTTCCACTATTGAAGTTTAGAGATACAAGCTATGAGCAATTGCAGCTTCCTAGTGTCCCACACTCAAGAACTCAATCCTCACTAGCACAAGGATAACCCACCCAATCTCTCAAACTCTTAATACCCAAAGGTTGAACCCCAACCTTTGTGACCACTCAACCTAGAGTGAAAACCTTTGTGTTTGGTGTAGTGTTTACAAGCAAATAAATCTCTCAATAGAGTAGATGTACAAGTGAAAGCTCACACAAATTCTAACTCTCAAGATGAGAGGATATACAAGTTCTAGGCTTGAAATTTCAGAGTATACACAAGAATAAACTCACTAAGCACAAATAAAGATAAGGAATGATTGCTTCTTGTTGTATATCTTGTGCTTGTGTTTTCCTTGTATTTATAGAGCCATGGATGAGCTGTAGAAGTTCCTAGCCGTTGCATGTAATGGGCATCTGAGAAATAGTGAAGAAATGAGCTGTCTTCCCACTAAAATGTGTTTTCCCACTATCGTAATCGATTGCGCATCGAGCTGTAATCGATTACACTTTGAATTTTTCAGTCCAGTTCGTGCTGTAATCAATTAGCCCTTTCTATGTAATTGATTAGCTTCAAGTCAGAATGATTGTAATCGATTAGATCTTGGCCTGTAATCGATTAGCTATAACCCCTGATGCATTTAATTCAGTTCTTGATTTTGGTAATCGATTAGCACCCATGTGTAATCGATTATTGTCGTTCCAGTAGCTTGGTAATCGATTGGCTGAAGTCCTGTAATCGATTATCATATGTACCTGATGCATTTAATTCAATTTTTGATGTTGGTAATCGATTATGTCATTTGGGTAATCGATTAGTGTCATTCCAGTAGCTTGGTAATCGAATAGCATAATCCATCTAATCGATTAGCTTATGTTCCTGATGCTTTTAATTCAAAACAGAAGCTGCCTAATCCATTAGCTTGGGCTCCCTAATCGATTAGCTGCGTAGTTTTTATGGGTCTGATTCTAAGTCTTTGTTTTTACAAGAATTTCTTCAAGAGTCCTTTGTCATTATCAAAATCCTTGAACCTGTAGTCATATTCAAACACACAGTTACCTTATCTTGTAATTCAGTTACTATCTTTTCTATTTTTTTACTTTTCTTAGAAAATCTTTTAAAAGAGTTTTATGATTTTCTTAAAAAATAGAAAATTAGTTTTCTATTTTTCTATAAAAAATTTTAAATAATGTAAATAAATAGTTTTTTATTTTTTTAAATTTTTCTAATAATAATTTTCTATTTTCTAAGAAAACATATGAACTAAACATAACATAAATATCCCGACCATGTTTTCAAACTTACAAAGGCCTTGTATGGTTTAAAGCAAACTCCAAGGGCTTGGTCTGAAAGGCTGAGTAAATTTCTTTTGGAAAATAAGTTTGAAAGAGGAAAAGTAGACAACACTTTTTTTTATAAAACGTGATGTTCCCCCTGAGGTCGGGGGGCCCCCACAGGTCCTCCTGATTCCCTTTATCTTAGTTAGAGAAGGAATTCCGTTAGTTCTAGTCCAATGGGCATGGGTTGTAATATCCTAAATTTTATATAAATGATTAAATATGAGGAATAAATGGTAAATAATTATACGTGGGTTAATAACTGTCCCAAAAATATTGAAATAAATAAATTGAGATTCATGAGGATTATTTATAATTTATTGAGGCTTTAAGAGTTAAAATTATACCCGGTTGAAATATGGGTGTCGGACCAAGTATCTCCGATTGAGATGCCACTGGTCAGGGTTGTTAAGAATATTATTAAGAGTCCAAATATATAATCGGAATAATTTTTGAATAAAGTATTGAGCCCGAACTAAGATCCTGTATGTTATAAAACGGTAGAGTTGAATGAAAGCATTAAAATTGAAACAAAACCCACCCATTTCTCTTCTCCTTTTTACGTTGGCTTCTCCCTCTCACTATCTCCATCCTTTCTTTCTTTTTCTCTTCCTCATTTTCTCTTTGTAAAACCGTGCACCTTCTTCCATGACCATTACCCACCAAAATTTCTTGGTCTCCATGGATTCATGAAGCATGAATGGAGCATTGGAGCAAAGCTTGTTTCTCCTCCTTCTCTCTTTTCCTCATTTTCGTGTTTGGTATAGAGCTAGGAGAAAGAGGTATGGTTCTTGAACACCCATAGCTTTTGTTGATGGTTTTGAGTTTATTTAAGTATTATGATAGGAGATTGGATGTTATTTGGGTGAATAATGGCTTTTGGAACCAAACCCTAGGTGGGATAACCATTGGATTGTTATTGATGTTGATAATGAATGGAATATATTGTTTCTATCCTAAGGATGTTTGAAATGAGGCATAAATATAGTTGGAATTGATGATAATGAGTTCTTGATGAAAACCCTAGGAATTGAGATTTTGGGGCTTTGGGGAAATTCATGAGAAAATTATGAGTTATTGATGTTGGAGTGGTTTCATATATAAGAATGAGTTTTTGAATGGGTAATATTGATTGTTGATGTTAAGGAATTGTGAAATCAAGAGAATAGAGTAATGACTCCAAATTGTTTAGTGTGTTAAAGAGTTGAGATAATGTTAGGAGAGGCTTGAACAATGAGGATGATAATCATTGATAGTGGGGTTAATGAGTTATTGGGCCATGATAAATGACACGTGAAATAGTTGATTGATAATGGTTGAAAGGAGCTAAGAGGCTTATGATGAATTTGAATGGAAAATGGATAGTTTAAGTAATGATGAATGCATTATGAATGATGAAAGAGATGTTGTTGTTATTGGGTATGATTAGCCTTTTGAGACTTAGAAAATCTTGGTTTTGGAAAAGGAATTCCCGAAGCCTAACACAAGTATATGTATAGGTGTTTTAACAAGTCTAAGACTTCATATTGAACTTTAAGAGATGTTGTCAATTGTTTAGATTTATGATGGTGCCTTATGATGGCTCATAAATTGAATACATGTATATTTATGTGTGTTGATAGGAGATTATATTTCGGACAATGTGGTAGAACTTTTGGAGGGTGTGAATCATTGCAGTTCTTCTCTCAAGGTAGGAGAGGAGTTTACATTTCAATTGCATGAGTTGAATAATTAATGGTTGATGTATATGATTATACTCATGCTTACCTTGCCATGATTATCTTGAATGGTGATTGATAATGTGACGGATGATAGGATTGGCCATTTGTTGAATATTTAGGAATTACATATATATGAGATAATGATGAATGTTTAGTGGTCTTTTGATGAGTATGATTTATTTGTTGATAGAAACCCATGAAAGGGTGAATTACTCAAAGATATGAGGTTGTGTTTTATGATTTTCATGCATAATTGAGGAACTAATAGGGCCATATTTAATTTTAGTATGTTTGGATGCCATGGAATGGTTCCAACAGTGCCTATGCATGATTTAAAACTCGTAGAAACTGGAATGGGCTAACTCCATTGAGAATTGACCCTTGAGTTGCACAAAACGCCTTAAAATGGGTTAAACACATTTATGCGCATAAGTCCCTCATTTTTGGGAATTGCGGCCGGTGGTCGCACGTTATAAATGATGTATAGGTGTTAAAATTTGGTAGAGTTTGGAGTTGATATGAAAGAGTTAGGATGCTTAGAAGTTGAAAAATTGAGCAAAATCTGCATAATTGCTGTCTTGAATCGATTCAGCATAGTCTTGAATCGATTCAGAATAGTCTTGAATCGATTCAAGGGCCACTGGAAGTGTTTGAATCGATTCACACGAGTTTTGAATTGATTCAAAGCTCTATGTAAGTGCTTGAATTGATTCATACAGGCTTGAATCGATTCAAAGCCCTGTATGGCCACTGTTATGCTGTTTTTCTGATTGTTGTGATTTCTTTGCTGTTTTTTGCCCATTTGGGCATCTTAATGACGTTTTTGGCCTCCAACTTCTTCATGAAAGTTGTTACGGAGGTGTGAGAATTGGTCTCACTTTAATTGGAGTTTTTTTAACTCTCATTAGGTGTAAAACACCAGACCCACTGCATTGTAAAATTCAAATTTAAGAGGGTTTTTTGAACCCAACTCTTTATGGTCATCAAATTGGGACTAATAGGTGATATTTTTGACATGTCCCACTGTTTTTAAGACTAAAAATGAGTTTCCCTTATGTCTTAATGTTGTAAATTGTCATGAGCTTGATAGTATCCAAAACCCCTTTATTATGTAAAAATGAAAGATTTTATTAGGGGTATGTGATGATAGTGTGTCTTAGTGGTGTTGATATTTATTGAGACATGTTATTAAGACATGAATGTTCACCATTAATGATATGATATGATGATTGATAATGAAAAGCAAATATTGTGATTGTGTGACACACTCTTAAATGATGACGAAACTAACAAAGGTACATTTGAATTACAATGCGTTTGTTATAAATTGACAAATTAGAGAAGATGTTGATAATGAATAATGATGGATGATTGTTATTATTGATGATTTGTTGAATGCCATTGTGATGAATACAAGTGTGATCTTGTGTATGTGTGGTTTGAATTATATTGATGAATTGTTGTAATGCCACACTAATATATGAAACAATGGTAACGATCAATGAGATGAAAATCCACTAAGAAATTATGTGGTGATGTTGATGAATGTTATTGATGATATTAGTGCCATTGTAATTGTTGCGAGTATTAACTTGCATGTATGATGTAAAATATGTTGAAATGAAATGCCACACCTAAAGCTTGAGAACAATGGCTAAAACCAACAATGTTAAAATCCACAAAAAGATTATATGGTGATGTTGGTGTTAATGATGATGACTGACGAGTGGCATGATAGGAAGCATAGTGTGAGAATGCATTGATTGGAATTTGCATCCATGGCATATCATACGCTGTCTATGTAGAATGTTAGGGGTTCCACTAGGCAGGCCCAGTTGGAGGGCGACCCAGTGCACAGGGAAATTGTTGTTGTTTCCCTAGTGATTCTAGGAATCATGAAGTTGTCCATAGTTTGGTGATGAGGCACCCTATGTGGCGGGCCCAATGGGCAAGCGGCTCTGTGGTGAGCAAGTTACCTCGGTGTCCAACGGGGCACGACTCTCTCGATGTATGTTTAGGAGGGGCCCGTAGCACTTTTGGCAAGTGAGGCCATGTTGTTGATCCACAAGTCACGGGGTGACTAATGATACATATGGGCGATGCGGTTTGGTACCAGTAAAATTGGTGATTATGTATGCAATAAGAGATATGTGTATACTTTTACTACTATAGTAGGGGCATAGTAGCACACCTATGCTTGACCCACAATTTGATGTTTATTCCCATAGTCGGATCCGCATTTGTTGATGTTTATTGCATTGTGCATATGCATTAGCCTAAGACCATTTGCATATAGCATAGAGATATGCTAAAAGGTGATGATGATTGAGATTGAGACGTGATGATGCTGAGATGGGTAAATGAATTACCTAAAAGACAACATGTAAAATATGAATACAACAAAATGACATTGAATAAGATGATGTTGTATATAATGGCCTAATGTAATGAAAGGTTTGTTTGTTTATATTGATAACAATGATGTTGGCCCATTGTGGCAATGAGAAATATGTGTGTATGTGATTGTTTTGCTATGAAATGATGGATGAATACATGATACGTATATTGTTGAAATGAATAGATTATGAGGATTGTTGATGATTTTAGCAAAGCATACATGATGTTAATATGCATATACACATAATCTCAATTGTATTCATATTCGTCTTTTGAAATGTATAACTCACTCTCCCATGTTGTCTATTTTTAGTATTGATGCAGGAATATCATGGGATGAGGATATTTTAAAGTAAAGCTTTTAGGAAGGTAAATAGTGGTAATGGAATGCCTTGGCCGGCAACTGTTGTAATTACTATATTATGAATAAATGTACATGATAGTGTTGATAGTTATTAATATTGGTGGATGATGTATCAATATTTAGGGTATTTGAATTTATACCCACTTGATGAATAAAATGATGTTGTATATGTAGCCCATTTTGGGAATGTATAAGTGTTAATGATATATGACTTTGAGGTTGAATTGAATATGGTCAATTATGGAATGTGAATATTGAAGATGTATGCTGCATGACCATATATATATATATACACATATATTCTAGGCATTGCATATTTATGACTTATGTGTAAGGTTGATTGTGGCCTATATGGTTTATGTTGTATATTTACATGCTTTGCTGAGCCTTTTCTCATATCTTCATATATGGGACTAGGCGTGTGCCCTGTATACATGTTCTTCTTCTGTTGTAAACTATGTTATTTTGTATGCAATCATGGACGGTTTATTTTACGATTCTGTTATAAACTATCAAATCTTACTCTTCGGTTTTTTGTGGTTCGAGTCTTGATGTAATCGTTGAGGTGTATTGAAATTATTTCAAATGTGAAAAATTTACTCACATTTTTATTAATTAATTATCTTGATTACATCGGGATTCAGGTCCAGAGAAGCGGGGGTGTTTTCATCGACCCCCTTGATTTTAACCTAGGTATAAATGTACCTTTTACGCGTATGTTGTAAATTAAGTGACACATTATAGAGAGATAATAAACCTAATTCCTAGGGAGATTCTCTAGGGTTTTGTGCATACTTTCTATGTGAACATTTTGGCACCCACCATGGGGCCTGGTAAAACAGATCCTACAGCACCTTTCTCCAACCCTAATCCTAATTCTGAACGTAGCCATGGTAAACACCCGAAACACCCGCCGGGAGGAAGACGACGGATGCTGCCAGCAGTCATCCAATCACGGTGACCAGATACAAAGACTCACGAACATGGTGGAAATCCTACAAAGAATGGTAGCCAACCTACAGCAAGAGAATGTAGAACTCCGAGGACAAAGGGATGGCAAACGAGAGGCCCTCAACAACAATAAGGGCTGATCCACCCAGTGAAAGGTCGTTGGCCATGCCTCCTACCAAACACGAGAGACAACGAGATATGAGCCTAAGCTCTCCTTCGCTGCCCATCCATGGTCCGATCAGATCATGGATGCCCCTACCCCTCCGAACTACAAGCCCCAATCCATGGAAAAAATACGACGATAGAGGGGACCCCGCAGAACACCTCACCATGGGCACCAACACCATGCTGGTTATCGGGGCATCAGACTACCGCTTTTGCCAAACTTTTCCCACTACACTGACCAAGTCGGCCTTTTGCTGGTTCTCCCACCTTCCCCAGAAGAGCATTACCAATTTTTCTAACCTCAATAAGAAGTTCCTTAACCAATTCTCCATCATCACGGCCGTACAACAGACTTCACACAACCTGGTGAACCTACGCCAACTTCCGAATGAAACCTTGAAGCAGTACATGGCTCACTTTTTCGACCAGGCCATCCAGATCTGAGACCTCAGTCCTGAAGTGGCATTGCACACCATACAAACTGGCCTACACCCAAGCAAGTTCTCTAACTCCTTAGCCAAGAAGCCACCTCAGGATGTAACATCCCAAAAATTTTAATCTTGTGTATAATCATTTTTAATCTAGTTCATTAATGAAATTATCCAGTTATATTAACTTTCTACATAGGTTTGGCTGCGAATCGAAGCTTCTTTTGATTCATTCAAGTAGTTTTCTATAGTATTACCCTCTGGAAGCACTCTGATAGGAATATTTCTGAGTAAAATGTTAGTGAGCAAGAAATTCTGAGTGAAACAGGTCAGAAATAAGACTTCCAAGTGAATAAAAGATCTGTTTCTGAGTGAAGATTGAAAATTTCGAGTGAAGGTTGAGAATTCCAAGTGAAGGCTATGTTGTCCGAGTAAAACATGACCGGGAGAGCCACTATTGAGTGGAGTCCTGGCCTCGGAGACATTGGAGTGAAGTGTGTTCAAGAGAACCACTTCTGGAAAAAGTCTGAGTGAAACACCCTCGAATGACTCGTTTCCGAGTCAAACACTGTCCAGAGCCTCATTTCCAAATGAAACTACTCCGAGTGCAACATTTCTGAGAGAAGTACATCCAACAGAAGAAAAACTCATGTCCGTGTGTGTAATTCCGAGTGAGAAAAGACTCAGTCTGGATTATTTTTCCGAGTGGAAACCCGGGTGAGTGTGAAGTCGGTTTTGAAATAATTCGCCGAGAGAAAGACCTAGCAGGTGATAGGTCGGTTCTGGAATGATTTAACCAAGTGAGGACCGATCAGAGATGACTCGGACTTGGAATGAAGTTGTCGAGTGAAAGACTAATTGAGATGACTCAGATTTAGAATATATTGCCGAGTGAAAGGCCAAGTAAGAGATGAGTCGGCTTTGATTGATTTTGCCAAGTAGAAAACCGAGCAAGATGAGTCGGTTTTGGAAACAATTAGTCGAATGACAGACCGAACGACTGTGGAGTCAGTCTGGGGTGATTTAACTGAATAAAAAAACTAAATAGGAGAGAAATCGGTACTGGATGATCCGAGTGAGAGATTTCCGACTGAGTCATCTCCAAGGGATGAAAAGCCGACCGAGTGTTCAAGCAGAAGGACTTCCGAGTGGATTCCCTTACGAGTGAAGCAGTTTTGAAAGAGGAGACTGCTGAATTCTCCTCAGATGGACTCGAAAGTAGTTTCCAGTCGGTATATATGCTGACTGGGTAGAGTTCCAGTCGGTATTCAGTGACAGAATTAAATTTTAGACCAATTTTGTCATCTTATGCATATTTTAATATATCTAATCCAATCATTCACACCCTAGTATGTAGGCGGCCAGAAGTGGACAACAATACAACTCACTTTCTTATCTAAACCTCCATTATTTCCACAATCAACGCACTAACAGCCCACTAAAATCCACTCACGAGAAAGCTTGTCCCCCACTTGTCTTTGCATTATTAACACTGCCTCTTGTTAAGACCGGAACTCCTTAGAACAAGTAAGTCAGTGAATTTTCTCCCTCTTATTTCCTCTTCTCTATCAAGGCACCTTCGATCTGAAGCTAGGACAGTAAGGAGAACATTTTCAACCAGTCAAAATCTTCAATCCAAGTAAGAGGGGATAGGGTTGTAAATAATTATGAAATGGGTAGAATTGTATGCTGAACTAGGATTCCAGTATTATTTTCGTATCTTGTTGCTCAGTTTTGAAGCTGCAAATGTATGAATTTGATTCTGACTTCTTCATCAAAGTTGTAGAATGTTTTGTTATGTGAATTTTGAGACCTGAACCGATTAATTTGAATGTGTAAAGCATGAGTTATAGCCAAAATACTACAACATGTCCGTTTGAAATACATATCTTATGTTTTGTGTATATATTAATATTCTGGGAATTATACATGCATAATTAGCCTTTGATATCTTCATAAAAGTTTTAGCTATTTATGTTATGGATCCATATAAGTGGTTTCAAGTTAAAAGAATAATTGTAACTCTAGTTATGCCTAAAATACTGAAGTATGTTCAAGCTGAAAATCTGTTAACATGAAATACGAATTTATTTTTAAAACTGGGAATTTTGTGGTGAGAATTAATGATCCGTGTCTTCATGAAAGTTTTAGATATTTGTGTTATGAGTAATTTAGAACTACTCCCATGCTAAAATTATTTTTGTAGCTCCAGAAACGTTGAAAATACTAACATATGTACGTTTTGAAAACTCTCTTTGAGGTAGTTTTGTATTCTGTGGATAAGTGGTATTTCTGTTTGGAATTTGAAATTATGGTCTTCATGAAAGTTGTAGATAATTCTATTATAGAACTACAGAAAGTGGAATAACTTAAAAAGGATTTGATTTTCTCATGTTATGGCTGTTTTACTAACGTATGTTGCTGTTGGAAAATGCTGAAACTTACCTATAATGGTTATTATAGATGAAAATGATATTTTTCATATAAATAATGATTTATTATTGAATTATTGAGAAACTATAGATTATTATGGATGTTATTGAGTGCCCTATACTTGACTTACAATATGTATATTTTTGTCATAAATAATTATGAATGACTAAATTAATGTACGTATGAATGCCTTGTGGTTTATTGAGATATGTTGTTGAAAATAGTAAATCCATGATTCTGAAAATTATCATATGTGTTGTGTCCTTTGAGGACTTGTGATTTTCCAAGTGATTATGAAAATATTGATATCATGGTATGTTAAATCGATTAAAGAGAATCAAAGGTATTCATGCATCATAAGCATCTGGACGCACCATGGAATTTAGGGGTTCCATGATTGCCTACCCTGGTGGGGGGTTACTCTATGATAAGTTAAAGCCCTATTTTCACAGGAGCCATAAGGGTGTAGGGATTCATGGTTATGCAAATTCCTACTGGTGTCTCTATGAGACTTTTTACTGCAGTATTCCCACCAAACCAAATGGATCCAGCATGACATCATTTGACTAAGTTAAAGAGTTATTAAATATAAATGAACTTGTTTGGCATATTCATCATATCATTATGGTTTGTTGATTGTGTTTGTGCAATTTTATTCATTTTATATTTATTCTATATTCTGTCTCACTCTTACATTAATTTTTACAGTGCATGCTACACAGAATGACGAGTGATGCCATGAATGAAGCTTTTATGAAATATTGCTAGGACTCTGGCTTCATTTTAATTTAATGGGTTGTAATAGTATATTGTACTCTGTACTGTTATTTTATATCGTTTCCGCTATATAAATGTTTTTATGCTTTAATTGTTCCCGACTAGTATGCATGATAATATTCCGCATTTATCAACTTTTACGTGACTTCAGAATTTAAATTACGAGTTTCAAAATGATTCTTTAAACGCGAAAAATTTATTCAGGAAAAATTATTATGGACGTCACACAGGACATGGATGATTTTCGGGCAAGGGCCTCCCGATATATCATTGTTGATGAGGGAGAGGGCGATCGGTAGGGCTGCTCCGGTCGGGTCATCCATCGGCCAGACCAAAAAAGGAGAAGTCCGAAGCAAGGTCGAGACAAACATGTTGATGCTTACAATGCTCCTAGGTACACCAATTTCACGCCGCTGAAGGACCGTTACCATCAGATCACGCACGAAGTCTACAATACTGAACTCCTTGCGCTTCTCCCCCAGGGGAGGGGCTAAAAGGATCAGACATGTCCAAATTTTATGAGTACCATCGGGCCCATGGCCATACAACGGAGGAATATTGCTCCCTCCGCAATCAGATAGAGCATCTAATCCGCCAGGGACACTTAGCGAGGTTTGTCACTCAGAAGGATTGTAGACCAAAGGAGGGACACCAGAAAAGAGAAAGAGAGCACCCCGATCAGGTCGAACTCCAGACTCGAGATAGATCACGAGCCCCCCACTCTCGATCCTTGAGACCTACAGGCAATAGAGAAGATAGAAGGAGAGTTATACACACCATTTCAGGCGGATTCCCAGGCATTCATGCATTGCTGGTCACACCGATCGGATCAGGTAAACTTATTACAGGAGGACTTAGACCTGGTGACCATTACTTTTGACAGGTTGGACTTCCCTGAAGGCGGCCCCAATAGAGACGAGTCGATGGTAGTCACCATAGGAGTTGAGGACTTTGTGGTGAAACGGGTACTTGTATACCAGGGAAGCTCAATAGACATTCTGCACTAGAAAACATACCAGAAGATGGGTTTTCCCACTCGGTGGTTGAAAAGGTATAACGAGACTTTACTAAGTTTTTTTGGTGATTCTGTATAGGTTTTAGGGTTTATTGACCTGAGGACTACTTTCGGTAATAAAAGAGACAACCATATAGTCAAGGTCAAGTTCCTGGTCGTTAACTTCCCCAGCTCCTACAACGCGCTGCTGGGGCGACCATCCCTCAATGCCCTGGGCGCTGTAGTTTCTACAATGCACTAACCATGAAGTTCCCACTCGGGGACGGAAGAGTAGAGGTTGTCAGGGTGGACCCAGAAGTGGCCCAAGAATGTTACTATGAGAGCCTTCGCCCTAAGGAGATGTTTATAAATCAATGAAGATATAGAGACAGGGTTTAACCCTTGTGATGACAAGAAATATGAGAGACCCCAGCCAGTGGAGTCTCTTAAGCTCATCCAAGTCGGTCCCTCCATGAATCAGTTCATGCGGATTAATGCAATACTCGACCCGGTCCTCGAAGAAGCCCTAGTCAACTTGTTGAAAGCAAATGCAGATTTATTTGCTTGGAGCCCCGCCGACATGCCCGACATCAACCCCAGTGTAATTTGCCACTCACTCAACATTAAGTCGGACGCTAGGCCCGTATCCTAGAAGCCTCGAAAGATGGGCCCTGATCAAAAGAATGCAGTCAAGGAGGAGACAGATAAGCTTGCATCTACCAACTTCATTAGGGAGGTCAAATATCCGACCTGGTTATCTAACGTGGTCATGGTAAAAAAGTCAAACGTCAAGTGGCGAATGTGTGTCAACTTCACCGATATGAATAATGTATATCCCAAAGATCCCTATCCTTTGCCTAGTATTGATTATCTGGTAGATGGAACTTCAGGATACAGGATGCTGAGCTTCATGGATGGATACTCAGGGTACAATCAGATCTGAATGGACCCCAAAGATGAGCAGAAGACAACGTTTATCACAGGTGGAGCAAATTATTATTACCGAGTAATGCCTTTCGATCTAAAGAATGCATGAGCCACTTTTTAAGGGATAGTTGATAAAATCTTCACCAAGCAAATCGAGAGAAACATGGAGGTCTATGTAGATGACATGGTGGTTAAAACCAAACAGGCGGACTCACATGTGTATGATTTGGAAGAAACGTTCTCTGAGCTGTGCAAGCGTAATATGCGGCTGAGCCTCGAGAAGTGTTCCTTTGGGGTCCAAGGTGGAACGTTTCTGGGGTACATGCTTACCTACCGAGGCATTGAGGCCAACCCAAATCAATGTCCTTCCATACTTGAGATACAAAGCCTCAGAATATTAAAGACGTCCAGTGCCTCACCAGTAGAATCGCAGCCCTCTCCCATTTTCTCTCAAAATTTGCTGAAATGTCTATGCCTTTCTACAAAGTGTTGAAGAAGACAGACTCATTTGAATGGACGTCGGAGTATGAAAAGGCATTTCAAGACTTAAAGATTTACCTTGCATCCCCATTGATTCTGACATGACCAGACACGGGGTGGGAATTGGTCCTTTATCTTTCTGCAAGAACTGAGGCAGTAAGCTCAGTCTTAGTCTAGGAGGACAGCCCGGTCCAGAGGCTAGTCTATTTCACCAGCAAGACATTACAGGGGGATGAAGCGCGATATCAAAGGGTCAAAAAGTTAACATACAGCCTTGTCGTAGCCGTGTGACGACTCCAATCTTATTTTCACAGCCACCAAGTGGTAGTAAGAAGCGACCAACCGCTCAGAAAAATCCTTTAAAAGCCAGAGCTCACAGGAAAAATGGTCGCTTGGGCTGTTGAGTTATCTGAATATGGTATTCGGTATGAAGTTAAAGGGCCTATTAAGGCCCAGGTATTGGCAGACTTCCTAGTAGAGCTGGGAGAAGATAAAGACGACTATGAGGCCACACACGGTTTATGGACTCTTTCTGTAGATGGATCCTCCAATATGAAGGGCAGTGGGGCAAGTGTTATACTGGAATCTCCAACCGGTTTAGTAGTCGAAGAGTCACTTAGGTTCCAGTTCAAAGCCAACGATAACCAAGCGGAGTATGAGGCCCTCACCGCTGGACTGCGCACCGCCATAGACTTGGGAGCTTAGTGCGTTCAGGCAAAGACTGACTCCCAGTTGGTGGCCTGGTTGGTGGAAGGGTCATACCAAGCCAAAGACCCAACTCTGATGAAATACTTGGCTCGAGTGAATGAATTAACAAGGGACCTTAAACATTTTTGCATAGTTCATGTTCCCCGGTCGATGAACGAGCGCGCCGACCTACTCTCTGAGCTGGTTAGCACAGTCAAAGTAGGGAACCTCAAGAAAATTGTCCAGATCATCTTGGAGGAATGCATAATCCAAGAGACCCAGTATACACACCAGGTAAGTGAAATGCTGACTGAAAATACTTGGATGACCCCGATTATTGATTTTCTCAGGCAAGGGACTCTAATAGAAGACCACCAACAGGCTAAAAAGCTACAAGTACAAGCAGCCAACTACACCCTGTCACACCACGGTTTTCCAGACCTAAATCCCGATGTAATCAAGATAAATAACTAATAAAAATATAAGTAAATTTTTCTCGTTTAAAAATATTCAGAACTCCTCAATGATTACATCAAGACCCGAACCACATAAAACTAAATAGTGAGATTTGATAATTTATAATTAAATCATAAAATAAATTGCCTATAATTGTATACAAAATAATAAAGTTTACAGCGGAAGAAGAATATATATACAGGGCACGTGCCTAGTCCCATATATGAAGATATGAGAAAAGGCTCGATAAAGCATGCAATTACATAACACCAGCCTATTAGGCCATGATTATTTTCACACATAAATCATAATCATGCATTGCCTAAAATATATTTATATATAATCTATATGGTCATGCAACATCCATCTCCAATATCCATATTCCATAATTGACCATATTCCATAATTGACCATATTCGATTCAACCTCAAAGTCATATCATCAACACCTATACATTCCCAAAATGGGCTACATAACCATAACATTTCATTCATCAAATAGGTATAAATTCCAATGCCCAAAATATCAATACATCATCCATTTATATTATCATTTACAATGCATCCACCAACATCAATGATTATTAACACTATCATGTACACTTTATTCACAATACAATAAATTACTATCACTACCGGCCAAGGCATTCCATTACCACTATTTACCTTCCCAAAGCTCTACTTTAAAATATCCTCATCCCATGATATTCCTGCATCAATGCTAAAAATGGACAACATGGGAGAGCGAGTTATACATTTCAAATAATGAAGATGAATACAATTGAGATTATGTGCATATGCATATTAACATCTTGTATGCTTTGCTAAAATTAACAATAATCATCATCATTGATCATTTCACCAATGTATGCATATAACGTATTCATCAATCATTTCATAGCAAAGCAAACACATATACACATCTTTTCTCAATGCCACAATTAGCCAACATCATTGTCATCAATCATAGACAAACAAGCCCTTAATCACATTGGGCCATCACATACAACATTATCATATTTAATATCTTTTCGTTGTATTCATATTTTACATGTGGTCTTTTAGGTATTTATTTACCTATCCCATCATCATCATATCTCAATCTCAATCCTTATCAATCATCATCACCTTTTGGCATATCTCCATGCTATATGCAAATGCTCTTAGGCTAATGCATATGCGCAATGGAACAATAACAACAAATGCGGATCCGACTATGGGAAATAAACATCAAATTGTACGTCAAGCATAGGTGTGCTACTATGCCCCTACTGCAGTAGTATAATGTGTACACATATCTCATAATTCATGCATAATCACCAATTTTACTCGTACTAAACCGCATCACCCATATGTAGCACTAGTCACCCCGTGACTTACGGATCAACAACATGGCCTCACTTGCCAAAAGTGCTACGGGCCCCTCCCGAACACACATTGAGAGAGCCGTGCCCCGTCGAACACCGAGGTAACCTGCTCATCACAGAGCCGCCCACTTACTGGGCCCCCTTCATAGGGTGCCTCGTCACCAAACTATGGACAGCTTCATGATTCCCAGAATCACTAAGGAACAACAAAAATTTACTCGTGCACTAGGTCTCCCTCCCACTAGGCCCGCCTATTGGAACCCCTAACATTTCACATAGACAACGTATGATATGCCATGAATGCAAATGCCAATCAATGCATTCTCACACTATGCATCCTATCATGCCACTCATCAATCATCATCATCAACACTAACATCACCATACAATCTTTTAGTAGATTTTAACATCATTGGTTTTAGCCATTGTTCTCAAGCTTTAGGTGTGGCATTTTATTTCAACATATTTTATATCATACATGCAAGTCAATACTTGCAACAATCACAATGGCACCAATATCATTAATAACATTCATCAACATCACCACATAATTTTCTTAGTGGATTTTCATCTCATTGATCGTTACCATTGTTTCATATATTAGTGTGGCATTACAACAATTCATCAATATAATTCAAACCACACATACACAAGATCACACTTGTATTCATCATAATGGCATTCAACAAATCATCAATAATAACAATCATCCATCATTACTCATTATCGATGTCATCTCCGATTCGTCAATTTATAACAAATGCATTGTCATGCAATCATCCCCTCATTAGTTTCATCATGATACAAGGGTGTGTCTTACAACCACATCATTTAACTTTTCACTATCAAAGATTATAACATATGATTAGTGGTGTACATTTATGTTTTCATAACATATCATAGGTACATACGTATTTTCCAATGTCTCAATCAATATCAAATACCACCATGACACACCATCATCAATCTCTTATTTTTACATAAAAAGGGGTTTTGGGTAATAATAAGCTCATGACAAATTTCAATATTAAGATATAGGAGGGAAATTCCTTTTTAGTCTTAAAAATAGTGGGACATGTCACAAATATCTCCTATTAGTCCCAATTTGATAACCATAAAAAGTTGGGTTTAAAACCCTCTTAAATATAAATTTTACAATGTAGTGGGTCTGGTATTTTACGCCTAATAAGAGTTAGAAAACTCCAAATAAGGCAAGACCAATTTTAAAACCTCCATAATAGAATTATCTACTTTCATGAAGAAGTTAGAGGCCAAACATATCATTTAGATACCCAAACGGGCCAAAAATAGCAAGGGAAGTACAATAGTTAGAAAAGCAGCATAACAGTGGCCATAACAGGGCCATGAGTCGATTTAGCTTTACTGAATTGATTTATGCATCCCAAAATCTCAAAATTTAACAAACACAGTATGGTGAATCGATTCACACCCCCTTGAATCGATTCATATGTGCTTGGGGCCTAAAATAGTGGAAACAGAGGGCCTTAAATCGATTCAAACCCCGTATGAATCGATTCACACATTGAGAAATTGAGGAATAGTAAATCCAGTGAGTCTTGAATTGATTCAAGCCTTCGTATGAATTGATTCAAGCCCATCCAGTATCCTCTGAATCAATTCAAACACTGTTTGGAATCAACTCATGACAGCACAGACCCCTTTTTATGCAGAAAAAGCCATATTTTTGAACTTCTAATCCCCCAAACTTTTTCATACGAATTCCAATGCCCACCAAATTTTAACACCAAGTTATATACATTATTTGTGACGTGTGGCCACTGGCTGCACTCAAAAATTACCAAAAATGTGGGATTTATGCGGATAAATGCATTTAAACCGTTTCAAGGTATTTTGGTGCAACTGATTGACCTATTCTAAATGGAATTGGCCCATTCCAATTCCTACAAGTCATAAACTACACACATGGGCTATTAGAATTATTCCATGGCATTCAATCATACTAAAACTCAATATAGCCTATTAGTTCCTCAATTATGCATGAAAATCATAAACACAAATTCACATTTAAGTAATTCATCCATTCATGGATTCCTATCAATAAATAAATCATGCCCATCTAAAGGGACCACCACATATTTATCATCATCTTATATATATGCAATTCCTAAACATTCAACAAATTTCCAAGCCTATCATCCATCACATTACCAATTATCTCAACATTCAAAATAATCATGACAAGGCAAGCATGATTACATTCATATACATTAACCATCAATTATTCACTCATGCAATTGAAATATGAACTCCTCTACTACCTCAAGAGAAGAACCGCAATGATCCACAAGTTCCAAACGTTCTGCCACATTTCCCGAGATACCATCTACACAACATACATACATATGCATATATACAATCATAAAGCCATCTCAAGACATCATCACAACTCTAATAAATTGTTAACAACATATAGAGCTTGTATCGACTCTTAGACTTGCTAAAACACCTATTCACATACTTATGTTAGCTTCGGGAATTCCTTTCCCAAAATAATTATTTTCTAAGTCTTAAAGGGACAGTCACACCAAACATCAATGATATCTCTTTCATCATTCATAATGCATTCATCATTACTTAAACTATCCATTTGCCATTCAAATTCATCATGAGCCTCTTAGCTCCTTTCAAACCATTATCAACCAATAATTTCACATGTCATTTATCATGGTCCAATAACTTATCAAATCAAAACATCCATTTCATTAATCAATCACTCTTAGTCATCTACCATTATCATTATCATCATCATAAACAACAACACCCCAATTTAAACATCACATATTCATTCTCAACTCAACCCTTCTAACCACAACATATATAGTTCCAAAATTTAAGATTAAGATCCCATTAAAATCCAATAACCATTATTTTCTCATATACCTAATTCTATCTCCCTTATGATAATACAATATTCCAACATCAATCAACAACCTCAGTTACCAACATTTAAACATTATACCTCAACTCATCAACAAAAATAAGCAATACCCATCATTCCAAACATTATTTCTACACATAAAAGTTATTCCTATGACAATAAATCATCAATTCCTTAATTTTTTTCCAAAAGTCCCAATTCCTAAAGTTAGGTTTTTCACCAAAAGTTCACAATCATCAATTCCAACCATTTATATGCATTATTTCCAACATCCTTAGGCTAGCAACAATGTATCCCATTCATTATCAACAACAACAATGAATCCCCAAGGATTATCCAACCTAGGGTTTGGTTCTACATACCTCTATTCATCAAAACAACATCTAACCTCCCATTACCATACTTCAATAACTCAAAAACTATCAATAAAAGCCATGGGTGGTCAAAAATCATACCTCTCTTCCAAGCCCAAAGCCAAACTCGAAAATAAGGGGAAGGAAAGAAGAGGAGAGCCAAGATTTGCTCCTATGTCCATTAATCCTCCATGAATCTTGGGTTAGAAGTTGATTTTTACAAGAATTGGTGGAGGAGAAGAGGTGGACAGTTTGCACATGAAGAGAGGAGGAAGAAGATAAAAGAAATAGAGAAGGGAGAGAGTAGGGAAAGTAACGTGAAAATGAGAGGAAGGGGGAGAGAGTTTTATGTTTTATTTTTAACCCTCATTAATAATTTCTCTGTTTTATAATAAATAGGATCTCCATTCGGGCTTAATACTAAATCCAAAAATTATTCTGAAGACATATTCGGATTCCTAATAATATTCTTAACAGCCCTGACCAATGACATCACAATCGGAGATACTTGGTCTGACACCCATATCTCAACCGGGTATAATTTCATCTCATTTAGTCTCTATAAATTATGTAAAATCCCTAAATATCTTAATTTAATTATTTTAACATTTTGGGATATTAATTTTACCCATATATAATTATTTAGTATTTACTCTTCATATTTAATTATTTGTATAAAATTCGGGATGTTACACACCCTGCTAGACAGACAGCTCTACAAAAAGGGTTTCACTATGCCATTCCTAAAATGCTTGAACGAAGAGCAAGCTGACTATGTAATACGAGAACTTTACTTGAGAATCTATGGCCTGCATGAGGGAGTTTGCCCCCTGGTTGCTCGAGTCCTTCGGGCAGGATGCTTTTGGCCAACCTTACGGACCGATTGCTCTGAGTTTGTCAAGAAGTGTGACCCATGTCAACACAACACAACCGGATCCATAGCCACCCTAAGCCTTTACACGGAATCTTGGCTCCCTGGCCCTTCACAACTTAGAGGATGGACATCCTAGGACCATTTCCCCTAAGAAAAGGTCAAGTCAAGTTTGTTCTCATGGCGGTCGATTTCTTCACAAAATGGATTGAGGCAGAACCCCTTACAACTATCACCGCGGCTAAGGTTTAGACTTTCACATGGAAGCACATCATTTGTAGACATGGGCTCCCCTACACAATCATTTCGGATAATGGCCGACAGTTCATAGACAAAGGTTTTGTCAGATTCTGTGAGAACTTAGGTATAAAATGAAAATTCTCTTTCGTAGAACATCCACAAACCAACGGCCAGGATGAAGCGGCCAATAAGGGAATCCTTCAAGAACTTAAAAAGCAACTCAGAGAAGCCAAGGCAAGATGGGAGGAAGAATTACCTGGGGCTCTATGGGCGTATCACATGACTCCACATTCATCAACCCATGAGACTCTATTCCACCTCATATACGGGGCTGATGCCATGATACCAGTTGAATTAGGGGAACCCACTCTCTGATGCTTTGTCTATGACAAAAACTTGAATTACGATGGAAGACGTGAAGATCTGGATCTCAGTCTAGAAGAGCGTGATATTGAGTACGTAAAGATACAGGTAACCAAGCAGAAATCCACCCAGTGTTGGAACTCTCTCCTCCGACCCCGACCCTTTCTTAGGGGAGATATCATGTTACATACCATGGAAAACAATCGAAAGCCGCAAGAAGAAGGCAAATTTACCGCCACCTGGGAGGACCCGTACCGAGTCAAAGAAGTCATGGGAAAAGGCACTTACCGCTAAGAAGAATTGTCTGGAAAAGAGATACCAAGGACATGGAATGTCACTTACATGAAATTTTATTACAGTTAATCCTTGTACACCAGGGCACTCTTTTTCCTACCCGAGAGGTTTTTCGCGTAGGGTTTTTCTCTCAGGAGGTTTTAACGAGGCCCCCATCTCTTCAATAAAAATTTTAAACAATTTAGTTAAGAAGATCAATGCACTCAAAGTTCGAGCGAGGAATCGACCCTCTCGGAAAATACGTTGTGAAACTTACAAATTCATTTAAGTACTCATAAGTCTGATCAAAGAATCAACCCTCTCAGAAAATACGTTGTAAAACTTAAAATTCATTTAAATACATAAAAGTCCGAGTGAGGAATCGACCCTCTTGGCAAATACATTGTGGAACTTAAAATTCGTTTAAGTCCTCAAAAGTCTGAACGAGGAATCAACCCTCTTAAAAAATATGTTGTGAAACTTAAAATTCGTTTAAGTACTCAAAAGACCGAGCGAGGATTCAACCGTTTTGGCAAATACATTGTAAAACTTAAAATTCGTTTAAGTACTCCAAAGTCCGAGTGAGGAATTGACCCACTCGGCAAATACGTTGTAAAACTTAAAATTCGTTTAAGTACTCAAAGTCCGAGCGAGGAATTGATCCTCTCGGCAGTACGTTCGTATTCACGCACATAAAACCCAGAAAGTAAAGCATACATGAATTACAGCAAGCAAGGCATATAAAGACAAAAGGTACGACTCATTTTATTCATAAAAATAAAAATTACATCAAAATTCTCAAGAAATAAAAAGAAGGCAAAGTTATTAGCTACTCAAGGACCAACGCTGGCATCCGGGGTCTCGCCCTGAGGTACATCACCCTTGACTCCGCCTTGAAGCTTCTCACTCTTAGCCTCATCTGGGTGTGCCTCACCCTCTGAGTTAGCAGGCACCGACTCAGGGACCACAGTCGATTCTACACTTACATCGATCTCCAAAATATCCTCAGCAGCTGCCTCCTCCTCGTCCTCAGAATCAGAAAGATTGACGATCTCACTGTTCACCACGACTCAAAATAGCTCAATTCCCTCCAGGTTGAGATCCACTGAAGGGTTCAACACTTGAATTTATTACTGGTAAAGGTCAAAGGCCGCCACATACTTCTCGGCTAGTTGCTCCTCCATGAAATGTATGTGAGCCACCTCCTCTGCTTTGCGCTTCTTAAGGTCGCTCTTAACATCTTTCAGCTTTTCCTCAACCTCCTTCCGGGTCGTACACACCAAGGCTTATGATTCCTCAGCGGCCCCCAGGTGCCTACCTAGATTGGCACACTAGTTCTCAGCGTTAGCCAGTTTTGACTCTGTCAGTTTCCTCCCCGACTGGGCCTCCACCAGCTCAGCTTCAGCAAGTTTTAATTCGCCTGCCAGACCCCCGACTACCTTCAAATCATCCCTGAGTTGCAAGGAGGTGAACTTATAGAAGTTCCACAACGAATCTTTCTCGTACTGCAAGGCCACTTTCTCTTTCCTCAGTGCCACCACTTTCTCCCGCTCGGTGAAACGCTTCTCCAAAAACTGGGCCATCAAAGTCGCTCGGAGGTTAAACATCTCTACAGCTCGGCACATAGCCGCTATGCTCGACCCCTCGAACTTCTTCTTGTCTTCTTTAAACACCACCGTTCAGTCCACAAAGCCTGGAACCAGGAAGCGAACATCCTATAGTGAGTGTGCAGGGTTGCTGGGGCCACATAGAGATCCGTTGGCAAAACTCTCCCAACGCTGATCTTCAAGCTCTGTCTCACTCGGTAGGGCACCAATAATCCTTTCGGCAGACACTCCTTCCACATAAGCAACCCCTGAAGACCTCTGCTTCACTCGGTCTCAGGGATTCAAAGACCTCATTTCCTGCTCGGGGATATCAGATACCATAATTATGTTGGGGCCGTCTCTCGCTTGCTCTATAGTATGGCGCGGGGACTTGGGATACCCCTCTCCTAGAGTTTCTAGCCCAACCGACCTCGAGGTCAATCCCTCCTCGGTGGAGTCATCTTGGTTGTGCCTTTTCGATGTTTGACCTACCTCCTTTCTATCTGCGAGGTCAGAAGCACTATGCTGATGGGTCTGGCGACAGTTACAGCTCTCGCAGATCCCTGGGAGTCACCTGCGGGAATAGTCGAGCTCACCCCTGCCTCTTTTTTCCCGTCACCCTTATTACGGACAATCCTGGGATCACTGCCTGGGTAGCGCTTCCTCAAGTCTTTGATGGATAGAATGTGCAGGGCCATGTCAGCTGCCTAAACAAAAGCAATTAGTGAAAAACCAGAGTCAGACAACAAACACAAAACACAATACAATTAAAACCACACTCATCGATCCAGGCGTCAAGGAAGCTCGGATGGGGGGATAAGGCTATCAGAGCCTGAAAGCTAAAGTATGTTCAAGGAGAAACTTGGCATCCGCCCTCTCAGACAGGGACAGATCATCCCAGAACACTCAAAACTGTACAGGGATACGAGTCCAGTAGAGGGGAAATTGAGGCCCAGTATTGGGATAGTGTAAAAAGTCCTCTCTAGAAGGATCCAACCCAACTCAGATTTTGAAAAAGCCCATTTTAAAATTCTTATAGGATTGGTCGAAAGCCCTCATCAAGTTTTGGCGGGCAACACCGTTCAGAGAGACCCAACCCATAGACATTCCTGCTTTTTGGAATTTTAGTGTTGAAAAAATAAAAGAACAAGGGGACGGAGGGAACACAACTAAAATGCTCACACAACACCTCGAACGGCTTCATGAATGCCCTACCATTCAGGTGTAACTAGGTCGGGGCGATGCTTAAAGCACTTAACACCCCGATCTCAAAGTCAGAGAAGGGGAAAAATAGGTGTAGCAAAGAAAAGAAGGTCTCATAGACATAAGTGAAATCTAACTCACTCGAGTCAGTACGCTCATGGAAACCCTATCGAAAGCAGAACAACAGATACATTCTACGTTGCGAGCAAGGGTAGAATGATTGAACGTTCCCTCCTCGCACAGTTGGGCCACCGACTCTTCACTTTGAAGGGAGGAAGAGATAGCCAAGACCTTATCCTTCACCCACTCATAGGAATTCCCTACAGTTGATGCCATCACAACTCTCAAAACAAAAGCAGTTTGAATGGGAAAGACACTAACCTGACGGGTAGGGTGAAAAGTACTAAGAAAAGAACAAGAGGATGGAACTTGGAAGCAACGAAGTTCAATAAGCCAAAGCTTTGAGGAAGTGAAGAAGGGTACAGACACAGTAGAGTGGAAGCCTAAAAAGCATGAAATGAAAAAGCCAAGCCAATTTATAGGGGAGGGAGCTAACCTTTCAACATTTCAGATCCAACAGTTAGAAGGCGAAAGGGTTCAAAAATAAAGGGGTGTGATGCTTTTAAAAATTATTTCAAGCGAAACGACAGGGTTCAAAAACAAAGAGGTATGATTGATGTTTTGGGAAATTATTTCAAGTGAAACGACGTGGATCTAAATCCAACGGTGGGGGAACAAAGGGGCTTCTGATCAATGGACATGACACATTAATAGTATAGGGGCACAGAAATAGCATAATCATAATAGGCACATGCACCCCTCAAGATTAAAAAATAACGATTATCAACTCTCCGTCACGTGGCAAAAAATGTACAAGTCCTCTTCCAAGACTCCTTTTGGCGACCAACCTCTCTCGGCTCATCAACGCCTCTCGGAGACCAACCCCTCTCGGCTCAACCATGTCTCTCAAAGACCAACTCCCCTCGACTCAACTATGCCTCTCGGAGACTAACTCTTCTCAGCTCATCCATGCCTCTCGGAGACCAACTCCTTTCGGCTTATCCACGCCTCTCAGAGACCAACTCCTTTCAGCTCATCCACGCTTCTCAGAGACCAACTCCTCTCGGCTCATCTATGCCTCTCGGAGACCAACTCCTCCTGGCTCAACCACGTTTTTTGGAGAACAGCTCCTCTCATCCCACCCCAAGATGAAGGAATGCCACATGACTATACTCAGCCATTTCACCCGGCTTTAGGCCTGGGGCTCATGGCTGGGGGGCTTCTGCTCCCCCCTAGGGTCAGGGGCCCCCCATAAGTCCTCCTGATTCCCTTTATCTTAGCTAGAGAAGGAATTCTGTTAGTTCTAGTCCAATGGGCCTAGGCCCCCTTGATTTAACCTAAGTATAAATGTACCTTTTATGCACACATTGTAAATTAAGTGACACATTATAGAGAGATAATAAACATAATTCCTAGGGAGATTCTCTAAGGTTTTGTGCCTACTTTCTGTGTGTGAACAAGTGAGAATCAAGATATCCTGTTAGTACAAATATATGTTGATAACATCATTTTTGGTGCTACTAACAGCTTGCTTGTAAGCAATTTTTGAGTATGATGCAGAAAGAATTTGAAATGTCAGTGATGGGAAAGTTTACCTTTTTCCTTGGGCTTCAAGTCAAATAAGGAAAGAATGGATTTTTTATCAACCAATCGAAGTATTGTAAAGAACTTCTTAAGAAGTTTGACATGGACAAAGTAAAAGAAATTGCTACACCAATGACAACCTCATGTTATCTAGATCATGATGAAAAAGAGAAACAAATTGATGTCACAAAATATAGAGGTATGATAGGATCTCTTTACCTTACTGCTAGCCATCCTGATATAATGAATGTTGTAACATCCCAAAGTTTAAAGAAAATAAAATTATTGGATAATAATAATTGATTATTTATGGTCCAATACATGTGGGAAAATTAATTAGACACTAAAGGTGAATTATCAGTAAATTAAGATTTATTGAAACCAGATGATTTAACAGATGGTGTAGGACCTACTTGGTCAAATTGGATAATTGATGGGTCTAGGATACTTAAAAAATTATTATGGTTAAGATGATATAGTTAAAATAATTTTTGGTATTGAGGAGATAATTAATTGGACACGGCGTATGATATTAAACAGGGAAAATATGAGCAAATTGGAATTGAAAGAAAACCAAAATTCCCATTTCTCCTCTCCTTTCCACCATGACCTTATTTTCTCTCTCTCACTTGACCCTTTTGTCCATTGTGTAATGGGAATTATTAACCAAAGGTAAAAGCAAATGGGAGCATCCTTTATCCAATATGTAATGCCCAATTTTGCCAAATTTCCCTCTATTTTCTTCTCATTTTCGGCAGCTTCACTCTCTCTCTCACCCATCTTTATTTTTCACTTCTTCTTCCTTTGTAAGCCAAAAACCGTTCCACTCTCTTCCATACACATTAACACCCAAAAACCTTGTAAAAACCTTGGATTTATGAAGCACAAAAGGGACTTTGGGGCCATGGTTGGAACATCCCTTTCTTCCTTTTCCTCATTTTATAAAGCTTGGAAACAAAGTAAGGTTTTAAACCCGTTTTGCTCCATTTATAGTTTTTATGATGCTTAAGTTTGAAATATTGGCATTAGGCTTTATGGGTGTTAATAAGAGTGGTGAAACCCTAGGCTTGAAACAATGGGAATGTGGTTCTTGAATATGGCTTGATGTTATATGATGAGGAAGGTTATAGTAACCATATTGATTTAAGAAAATTGATCAAGGATGTGGTTGGGTGATTTATGGGAAAACCCTAAGTACGGACATTGGGGCTTTTGGCCCAATTGATAATTAAAAATGATTTATAATCTTGGAATAAGTTTTTGGGAAGGATTAAATTGATTATTGATTAATGATGATGAATTTTGAACTAAGTTAATGTTATCGTGAGTGATGATAAATGCATGTGAAACCTAAACCATAGGTTAGAAGACCATTGGGAACATTGTGTGTTGTTTACGATTGATTGGCACATTGTAATGATATTATGTTTGTGATGATGCATGAAAATTATTGGAACTGGTGATTGGAATTCTTGGTATTGATTATTGTGGTTATTGGATTTTGATGAGGTTCCAATCTTAAGGTTTGGGACATACATGTATATGAGTATATATGATGATTAGAGGAATTGATTTTAAGGATGAATATATATGATGTTCATTGTTGGGTGTTAATTATGATGATCACAATAATGGTAGATGACCATAAGTGATGGATAAATGAAATAAGATGAGGACTTTAGGCCTTGATATGTGCCACTTGAAATTGTTGATTGATTATGGTTTAAATGAAACCAAAAGGCTTATGTTGAATTTGGATGATTTATGTAGATTATGAGCAATATTGGTAAAGGATGTGATATTGTTGTTGTTGTTAGGTATGGTTAGCCCTTAAGATCTAGAGGATCTTGGTTTTAGGAAAGAAATTCCCAAAACCTAACACAAGTGTATGAATTAGTGTTTTAGCAAGTCTAGGACTTGATACAAGCCCTATATAATGTTAACAATTTATTAAAGTTGTGATGATGCCTTATGATGGCTTGTTGATTGAATGCATATATGTATATGTGTTGTGTAGATTGTATTTTGGGTAATATGGTGGAACATTCAGAGCATTCAAGTTGTGGTTCTTTTCTCGAGGTTGGAGAGGAGTTTACATTTTAATTGCATGAGTTGAATGATTGATGATGGATGTATATGATTTATGCTCATGCTTGCCTTGCCATGATTGTTTTAATATGATAAGTTGAGTGATGATTTTTGAATGAAAGAATTGACAAATTCATTGGCTTTGGAAATTATATGAATATGTATATGAGATGGCCATAAGAGTTTTTGAATCCCTTTGAAGGGAGTGCTATAATTCTTGGTGAATGATTAATATGAGATGTAGTAGGTATGTTTGTATGTAGTTATATGGTGTTGAGCTAAAAATCCCATGAGAATGCATGTTTTAATCATGATTGATGATGAGTTTGATGGATGGGAGTATAGAATGATGTTCTCTAAGCTAGAAATGCTGTTTAGTGGCTTTTCCAACTCCTGAATCGATTCCCATGCCCCCAAGAATCAATTTAGAGGCTACTGGAATTGCATAAATTGATTCATGACATTCTATTTTCAAAATAAGTGATTTCTAGGGCCATGAATCGATTCACACATTTGTATGAATCGATTCAAAGCTTGTTGTTTGTGTGGGAGTGCTTTTTGATTTGTGTGAATCGATTCATGGCATTTGTTTCATTGATTTTGGGATTCTAAAATGTATGAATCGATTCAAGGGTTGCCTGAATCGATTCAAAGCCCTCTGTTTTGTTGTTTGGTGTTCCAAAATCGTATGAATCAATTCAATGACCCTCATGAACCAATTCATGGTGCATTTTTAGCCCATTTGCACTATGTTTTGATGTTGTTTGATGTGATTGAGTCATGGTATGTTTATGTATTCGATTACACACATTTTTAATACGTTTTAGCAATCGAAACGCGATGGTATTGTTAGGTCCCTCATATACCTTTGTGTTAAAATTGAATTGAGCTTGTTATTACCCAAACTTTGTTTCATCATGCGATAACATGTGGCTGTATTAAGAGTATATGTGTGGTGTGTCTTAGTGGTGATTGACGAATGGCTTAAGGCCATGGCAAGGTATGTGTATGCCTATGCTATGCTAAGTAAAAATGTATGCTTCACCACTATTGATATGTTATGAAGAATAATGAAAAGTAAATAATGTAATTGTATGACACACTTAACTGATGATGAAACTAATGAGGGGACAATTGAATGACAATGTGTTTGTGGTGAATCGATGAATCGGAGATGATACCGATAATGTATAATGATGGATGATGTTATTGATCATTTCCTTGAGTGAAGGATGATTGTTATTATTGATGAATTGTTGAATACCATTGTGTTTGATACAAGTATGACCTTGTATGTATGGTTTGAATTGTATTGATGAGATGTTGTGAATGCCACACTAGTGTATGAATAATGGTAATGAATCAATGAGATGAAAAATCCACTAAGAAACTATGTGGTGATGTTGATGAAAGATTGATAAGTGTTATTGATGTTTGTGCTGCCATTGTGAATGTTGCAAGTGTTGACTTGCATGTATGATATAAGTATGTTGAAATGAAATGCCACACTTAAAACTTGAAAACAATGGTTAAAACCAACAATGATTAAATCCAGTAAGAATTGTATGGTGGTGTTGGTGGTGATGATGATGATTGATGAGTTGCATAATAGGATGCATAGTGTGAGAATGCATTTGATTTGCATTGCATTGCATCCATGGTATATTATACGCTTCCAGTAAGGAATATTAGGGGATTCCCCCGGTTGGCCCAGTAGGAGGGCGGCTCTGTGCATGAGCATTCTTGTTGTTCCCCTATGACTCGGTGTGTAAGTCATGAAGCTACTCATGCTAAGCTACGGGGAGCTGCATGTGGTTGACCCTTGTAGGGGGTGGCTCTTGAGGAGCAGGTATCCCCGGTGGTCCTTTGGATCACAGCTGCCATGGTGTGAATCATGGTTGGCCCGCAACACCTTATGATGTTGATTATGTTGTTTACTGCGGTCATGGTGAAAATGACCGATGTTGCAAAATGGGCGATGCGGTTTGATACCAATAAAATTGGTGACTATGCATATATTATGAGATATGTGTACACATTATATTACTGCAGTAGGGGCATGACTATGTGATCATGCTTAAACCCATACATTGGTGTTTATTCCCACAGTCGAATCCGCATTTGTTGTTGATAATTCCATTGTGCATATGCATTAGCCTAAGAGCATTTGCATATAGCATGGAGATATGCCAAAGGTGTTGTGACATGATGATGATTGATGATGATATATGATGATGGTTGATATTGAGATATGATGATGATGAGATGGGTAAATGAATACCTAAAAGACATGCAAAATATGAATACAAAGAAAAGATATTGAATATGATGATGTTGTATATGATGGCCCAATATGATGAAGGGCTTGTTTGTCTATGGTTGATGACAATGATGTTGGCCCATTATGGCATTGAGAAAAGATGTGTATATGTGCTTGCTTTGCTATGAATTGATGAATGAATATGTTATATGTATATATTGGTGAAATGAGCAATTATGATGAATATTGATGATTTTAGCAAAGTACACATGATGTTGATATGCATATGCACATACTCTCAATTATATTCATATTCGTTATTTGAAATGTATAACTCACTCTCTCATACTATCCATTTTTTTACATTTGATGGAGGAATATCATGGGATAAGGAGGTATTTTTAAAGTAAAGCTTGGAAAAGGTAAATAGTGGTAATGGATTGCCTTGGCCGGCAGCGATTGTAATTTATGGTATTGTAAATAAAGTGTACATGATAGTGTTAATAATCATTGATATTGGTGGATGTATTGTAAATGACAATATAAATGGATGATGTACTGATATTTGGGGTATTGGAATTTATACTGATGAATGAAATGTGTTGGTTATGTAATCCTTTTGGGCGTGTAAAAGTGTTAATGATACATGTCATAGACGTTGAATTGTATGTGGTCGATTATGGAATATGGATATTGGAGATGTATGTTGCATGACCATATAGTTATATATATATATATATATATATATTAGGCAATGCATGTTGATGCTTTATGTGTGAGATTAGTTATGGCCTATTAGGCTTATTTTGTGTATTTGCATGTTTTGCTGAGCCTTTTCTCATATCTTCATATATGGGACTAGGCGTGTGCCCTGTATACATATTCTTCTTCCGTTGTAAACTCTATTATTTTCGTATACAATTATGGGCAATTTATCTTGTGATCCAGTTATAAATTCTCATATTTCACTCTTCGTTTTTCTGTGGTTTGGGTCTTGATGTAATCGTTGAGGTGTTTTGGAATATTTTTAAATGTGAAAAATTTACTCACAATTTTATTAATCATTTATCTTGATTACATTGGGATTCGGGTCCAGAAAATCAGGGTGTGACAAATGTTGTATGGATATATGCTAGATTTCAATATAATCCTAAAGAATCTTATCTATCTGTTGTAAAAAGAATTTTAAAATACCTTGTTGGTACTCAAAATGTTGGTATGTGGTATCCAAAAGGGGCTAGTTGCACCATAGTTGGATATTCTGATTCAGATTTTGCCGGATGAAAAACAGATCGAAAAAGCACTAGTGGTTCATGCCATCTTCTAGGTAGTTCTCTTATGTCTTAGCATAGCAAGAAATAAGTAAGTGTAGCCTTATCTACCGCTAAGGCTAAGTATATTGCAGCCAGAAATTGTTGTGCTTAAAGCTTATGGTTGAAGCAACAACTTACAGATTTAAGAGTATTCCAAGATCAAATTCCTCTAAAATGTGATAACATAAGCGCTATTAACGTAACAAAGAATCTTGTTATGCACTTTCGAACAAAACATATTGAAATAAGACATCACTTTATAAGAGATCATGTGTTAAAAGGGGATTGCAAAATTGAATATGTAGCGATAAATAATCAATTAGATAATATCTTTACAAAACCCTTAACCAAAGAAAATTTTATAAGAATTCAAAGAGAATTGGGTATTCTAGATGGAACATACATTGAATAATTATCATGCTTTCAATTTGAACATTCTAAGCTGTTAATGGTCAGTGGGACGTTCTGCCTAGGAAAGACTTGGTACTTAAGCGGTCACACCGGACCCACCTCTTTTTCTTGGGAACTAACCTGATTTTGGTATTGAATCTTTGGAATGGAACTCTTAAATATAAAGCAAAATCCTTGAAATAAAGCATGAAAAGCTCAAAAAGTATAAAATCGATTAGGTGAAAGAAAATTGAAACAGAAGCTATGTAATCGATTAGGTTAGTCTATTAGGTAAAAGAAAATTGAAACAGAAGCTATTTAATCGATTAGGATAATCGATTAGGTGAAAAGGGAACCAAAACAGTAGCTATCTAATCGAATAGCGTAATCGATTAGGTCTGAAACAGTGGCCATATAATCGAATAGCTTATTCGATTATGAATGCTGTAACATCCCAGTTTTGAAGTTGAATACCGAATGAAAATAACCATTAAGACCTTGATTTCAAAGCAGGAAAAATTGACTGTTAACTTAATCTATGAAATAGTGGCAGATTAATTAAGCTTAGTTGATATGAGGTGGCTGTTTCTGATTGGGAGTCACGTGAGTGGGACTGCAATTCACGTTTTCCCATCCCACTCTCTTTTCCTTCCTCGTTCACGCATATGCTTATATATGTGCCTTTGATCACTGGAGTTATGCATCTTCATTAGACTTCCTCTCTTCTCTTTTTTCTCTCCTCGTACACTTTCCCTTCCCTTTTGTTCTTCGTCTTCCCCTGTTTACTGTTCTGTTCCTGAGAACGCGCGATGACGATACTGTAAAAGACTTGGAGTTCGTTCGGCCAAAAGACGAACAGCCCCTGTTTCACAGTGCAACTTCGACCAAGGAAGCCAGAACGAGTGTGAGCCAGGGTGAGGCAATCAGACCAGCGTCAGGAAAACAGAGGAACCCCTCGAACTTTCTTTAGTAGGTAGGGGGCGCTTGCATTTTGAATGCATAGCTTGTGAAGGGTTCCGAGTGGTTTCTTATGCATGCATATGTGCTTAAGGGTATTTGTGATGAAATGTATATTTGATAGATAACTTTGTATACCGAGGCATGCTATAACTGAATCCATTGGTAGATAGCTTGTAATTGATATATGTGCTTATGAGATACACCGTTGGATGTGGATGAATGCGTGTGCTAAGAGACCGTGTGTGAATGCAGTACATACTCTCAAACTGTCATACTGAGTCTAGTTAAATATTTATATGTACATGCGTGAAGTGGAAACATATTGTATGACTTCTGAGTGCTCTGTTTATGGAATAATGAGTAGATCCTAATTGCTATCCTATGTTGCCTTGCATGCGAGTGTTGAAAACGAGTCTGTGTCGTTATGAGATGACGACTGAATTGCATGCAGAGTGTGGTTATGATAAATGAAAAGAGAAGTAATATTGTATTGGTAGATACACACAAAAGAATGTAATTAAAAGACCTTGAGTTGAACTTGAGGCAGTGCCGAGTGCATTAGCGTTGGACGCTTAAAGTCTTGAGTTAGACTCAAGCAAGCCACCGGGTTGGACTCGGGGCTGCCCGTAACACTGCCGTGGTCGCTTGGAGCGATTGTGTTACATGTGAGGGCAAACGGTTTGGTACCAGTAAAACGGCCGAACCAGCTTGGAGCTGGAGGAAAAAGGCTTGGAGCCTCTGTTGCAACGTAAGATTAATTGGGGGGTCGGATCCGACTGTAGTAGACTGGTGTGTATTGAATGTATATGTATACTCTTGTGCTATGATGAATTTATTGTATTGCATGTGTATAGTGTAAGTCGGAAACGATATAATTTGTACAATGGAATGTTGCATGAATGAATTCTGATTGCATGGCACTGTTACGAGTAGATAAACTAGAGAACAGTTAACGTTATGATTGCTTGAAATGTGATGTGGTATGGTGGGGAGCGTACGGGTTCCCAAGTCATTAACTGTCATTTTAAATGTAAAAGCTCACCCCTGCTGTGGCAATATTTCAGTGAACGTCCCTCGGAATTACGAGTGAAGTGGAGCTACATACCGAGCGGGTTAGCTGTGCATCAAGGAACCATATATATATATGTAGATACTGTGTATGATGTTTTGATTATGCCTTGGCCGGCTCTTATCTGATGTTAATCCTTTAGAATAGAACAGTATCCCTTGGGGTTGGGAAACATGGCAATATGTTTGTAAATGTTGATATACACTCTTATATATATATGGTTATGTTTATGTTGTGTTGCATGTTATACCATCCTGTGCGTGATGTTTGATTGGTATATGTGTTCATGTTCATCCGAGTATATAGGAATGGAGCGACTTAGTATGAAGGGAGTCAAGATATGATCTAGAGAGTGAATTCGTGACCCTGTTGCCGAGTGGGGAAAGCTTTAGGTGTTCCGAGGGGGATGAGGGTATACCATTCCGAATGGGGATTGACGCAGTAGATTCCCAATTGATAAACTGTTACGATTCAGAGTAGAATAGTCTAATCATGCTTTTCGAGTAAGGACTAGCCGAGAGAGTGTTTTCCGACTAGAGGGCAATCCACCCGATTCCGAGTGTAAACCGTATAGAGAAATGGTAGAAGACTATGGAGCCCTTGAAGGGAGGTTAAGTTAGCGCGAGCACTGGGGTAGGAAGGACTATACTTGCCGACCGAGAGATGAGTGAAATACCGAGGGGTAGATAATTGAGGAGCTGTCCGAGTGAAGATACCCTTGGTTTCCGAATGGAACAGCCCACGTTTCCCGAGTGAACTGTTGTGTGGCATGACGGACAAATAGAGAACTAAGTTATAGGGGTGCGAGTTTGGGGTCGAGAGGAGAGAGTCCCTTTACCAAGCGGATTTAGGAATAAAATCCGAGTAGACTTAGGAATGAAATTTGAGTGAACTAGGCCTTTACCGAGTGAACGATTATATTGTTACCGAGCGAGTGTACGTTATTCCTTTGGGCCCGCTCGAGCGTTGCTGGGCTCCGCTGGAGGGCTTTTGTTTGGCTCTTGTCTCCCCTTGCTTTCCGTTCCCTTCTCCTTCTTGTTGTATCGGGTTACTCGATTTGGGGCGGATTTTTCAGGCCTTGCTCACTCGAAAATCCAGAAAAATTTCCCTGCAGATTTTAATTACTTAATTAGAATTAGGGTGTTACATTTTGGTATCAGAGCAGACCGAAAGGTCTAAGGCCAAGGTATGCTTACCGAGTGTAAGCGGTTGCGTGTATTATGACCGAGTGGTCATCATTATTGTGATATTTATGAAACTTGATTGATATTGTAGTATTGAATTACGGGTAGGAGGTTGTCTCCCTCCTGGTCCGACTGATTGTATGGCATATAGAAATGGTATAATGTGTTAAAGTTACTGAATGTTAGGCTATGATCCGATCGGTAGTAAGTAGCTTCGTAAACTTATCCTTAAAAGGGCTGTGAATTTCAGGATAAGAGATGACGAGTCGCCAAAGTATGGAGGCCATAGCCACAGCCTTTCAACGCTTTGCAGACGTGTTTGAGAGGCAGGGCCAGCCTCGAACTGAGGATGGTCAAGTGCTGGACCGCTTCCTGAAGAGGAAGTCGAGAGAATTTCTGGGAGGACGTAACCCTGAGGCAGCTTATAAATGGACTCAGGAGATGGAAAGGATTTTTGGGGGTCTTCATTGTACTGAGGCCCAGAAGGTAGAGTGTGCAGTGTACATGCTGCGGGAAGAGGCGGAAAACTGGTGGAGGATAGCCAGAAACCGGTTCCCTGATGATGATACTCAGCTGACCTGGAACGATTTCAAGACATACTTCCTAGAAAAGTACTTCCCCGACACAATCAGGAGTCGGAAGGAACTGGAGTTCATGGAATTGAAGCAAGGGTCCATGACTGTGGAAGAATACGCGACGAGATTTGAGGAGTTGTGCCTATTCTACCCACCCTTCCAACAACCGGGGACGGAGAATTCGAAGTGCCTAAAATTTGAGAATGGGTTGAGGTCAGATATTAAGAGAGCTTGTAGATACCATGAGATTAGGAGTTTTCCTGCGTTGGTGAATAAGTGTAGGATATTTGAAGAAGATGACAAGGCCCACTCGGGCCAGAGCAGCAGAGCCAATCCTTCCTTGAGACCCCAACAATCACACTTCAAGAGGACAGGCAACGCTAGGAGTATTGGACCTTCCTTTAATTTTAGAGGACGAGGGAACCGTGGGGGTCGTTTCGGGGGTCGCTCTGGAAATGGTAGATGTTTCAGATGCGGAGGTAACCACTTTGCTCGGGAATATGATACTGGAAACGATGTTGTATGCTTCCACTGTAACGAAAGGGGGCATGTTCGCCCCGACTGTCCGCAACTGCAACCAGAGGGTGGCCATGCACGTCGTGGGGGTTTCCGTGTGGGGGGACGCGGAACCACCAGTGGAGGAAATGGTGGAAGAGGCAACGGAGCAAGGAGCAACATGATGGCTACTACAAGTAACCGAGGGAGAAATGCCGACCAACTGGCGGTGGGAAGTGTAACATCCTTGTTTTTAGTAACAGTCTTATTCGGTAAATTTTGAAGTATGGAAGGTTAGTAAGTAAGAATAAGTGAGTAAATACCCTGTAGAGGGTCAGTAATACTCCAAAAAAATTCTATTTTTGGGTATAATTATGGAATTTATATAGACCATTAGAGAAATTATTCAAATTTCGAGTGAAAAAGGCTCTGATCCGAGTGAAAGAATGAAATTCCGAGTGAAGGATTAGAGATTCCGAGTGAAGGATGAAATTCCGAGTGTAAAGTTATGTTGACCGAGTAAAACATGACTAAGAGGGATACTACCGAGTGGAATTTTGGTCTCGAGATATTTGGAGTGAAGCGTGTTCAAGAAAACCACTTCTAGGAGAAAATTCTGAGTCAAAACACCCTTGATTCTTTGTTTCTGAGTCAAACCTTACCAAGTACTTCCATTTCCGAGCAAAACCTCCCTGAAATATAGAATTCCGAGTGGAATATAGAAATGGGAGCCCAATCCGAGTAGAATATATAAGTTTTAGAGCCATTATTGGGTGAGGCTATGTCTATGATTTTTTTTCCGAGTGATAAAGACCTTAAAGGATTCCGATTGAAACACATTTTGAGTAAGGATAGTGTATTTGTACCTAAGAGATGAGTATCCGAGTGAAAAATGAGTGGGGAAGAATTTAAATACTCCTGAGTGGTAAAATCCGAGTGAATCTCTTCTAAGGGAAGGGTTGTAATAATGGTTTTTGATTGGGAATATATTCTAAGTGAATGATGTACCTAAACCGAGTGAATGAGATTCTAAATCATTAGTGGATGAGACTCAGAACAAGTCCGAGTGGGACTTAACTCACCCAAGTGAATAAATGCATATTGAGTGGTGTTTGATTGAGTGATAACCCGAGTGAAGAAGATTTATGAATTCCGAGTGAGAAAACCCTTATTTCCGAGTGGATCTTACGTGTGACTTTCCTGAGTAGAAGGATGGAACTGAGTAAACTTCCAAGGGAAGGAAAGTGTATTCTCCGAGTGAGAAATGTAAGTCTATGCCGAGTGATGAATGTGAAGTACATTCCCGATTGTGTTGAAGTTAAATACACCGAGTGGTATGGGAAGTAGTATTCCGAGTAAGTGGATGAGTTTTACCGAGTGGAACAGTGTGTGTAGAGATTCGGATTTGGAATGAAAATTTCGAGTAGAAGAAAGATAGGAAAGAAATAAAAGGGAGTCGGTTTTTGAAGTACATTACCGAGTGAGAAAGGACTAGGCTTGGAATGATTTAACCAAGTAAGAACCATCAGAAATGACCCGGATTTGGGATATAATACCGAGTGAAAGGCCAAGCAAATTAGGAGTCGGTGTGGGGGTGAATTACCAAGTGAATGATGGGAAAGATGAGTCGATTTCGTGGAAATGCCGAGTGAGGATTGGCTGACTCGCTCAAGCGAGTCGGATTTCGCTTGAGCGAGAAGGGCCCCTGATGCAAAAATCACTCCTTTCGCTCAGTATCTTCATTTCGCCCAAGCGAAGACTGGATGACTCGCTCAAGCGAGTCGGATTTCCCTTGAGCGAGGTGGAATTTTGCCTTGCTGACACAGTATGAAGGAACCACGCTCAAGCGAGCATACTGTGCTCAAGCGCAGTCGGTTCTATCCCTTTGTCTTCACGTGCAGGCACTTCTCACTCCAGACAAAATATCTTTATATATTTTATTATATATCCTCTCAATCAATGCAAAGCTGACAGGGAAATGAGTCAAAAGTTGCACCACTTCACTCACCTTTATATATTTTAATATATATCCCTTTTCTCTCATGCAAAGCTGACTGGGAAATACAGAAAGTCTCTATTAAATTCCACTCACGAGAAAGTGATGTCTCCACTTGTCTCCTCTTTATTAATCAATGTTACTCTGATTCTAAGTTCAGAAACCTTAGAATTTACTAGAAACTCTCTTCCTTCTTCTCTCTTTCTCTTACGTACCAGCACCAACTTCTTTCTCTCTCTCAAGTTCCTCTTCTGTTTCACTCAGAATTCGTGCAGGATAGTGAAAGGGAACCTCTTCTTCTCCTCCAGGAGCTCTATAAAGGTAAGAGGGTATATTCTTGGGTGCTCTGTGGGAAAACCGAGTGAAGGAAAGGGTTAAGGAACTTGTTCCTCACCTTTCCAGTACAGATTCAGTGTTGTGTGAATTAAATGCCTTAATTGTTATTATTTGTATTTATATATATATTTGTTATTAAATGCATATAATCAGTGATGAATTGTGAAATGATATGTACTGTATTGGACTGAAAATACTAAGAATAATGGGTACCGTGTGATTTCTAGTGAAAAATTATGAATAGAAGATGGATTTAGTGATAACAGGTTCTGTTTTATGTTAATCCGACCGGTTTTACATCTATAACAACTCGGTTTTGCTTAGTTTCAATCGGATTCAACCTTAATTAAATGTATTTTATTCTGATAGAACAATTCTTCACTCGGTAAACAACCTGATTTCACTCAGAGAACATTTCCTAGTATATTTTCACTCGGACTCGTAAAATTTTTACTCAGGAAACTCTATTCATATTGATTCCACTCGGAATCATACTTGATTTCACTCAGAAATTCATTTTCACTCAGAGTTTAAGTTATATCACTCAGAAAATCCTTTTCAGCATCTGTTTCACTCGGAAAACACTTCTGAAACTGATTTCACTCGGAAAACATATTATTTTCACTCAGAAAACTCCTTTGTGACTGATATCACTCGGAATCATATTTTACTATACTCAGAAATTCATTTTTATTCGGTTTCACCAACATTTTCACTCATGAAACTCTTTCTTACTGATTCCACTCGGAAATTATATTTTAATTCACTCAGAAATTTATTTCACTCAGAATTTAAGTTATTTCATTAAGAAAATACTTTTCAGTTTCTGTTTCACTCGGAAAACATATTAATTTCATTTAGTAAACTCTGTTCATTTTTGTTTCACTCGGATTCATAGTTAATTCATGCGGAAAACTCATTTTCACTCGGAATCAAACTTGTTTCAGTCGGAAAACAGCTTTCCAGTGTAATTTCACTCGGATTTTTAGCCAGATCATTTGGAAAACCCTTCTCAGTATGATTCCACTCGGAATCATACTTATTTCACTCAGATTTACCCTTGTTTCACTCGGAAAACTATGTTTTTAATGTTTTTTGCTTGGATTTTCATTTAGAAACTATTCTTAAACACTTTTTAAACTATTGGGAAGTTATAATTATTATTATCATTCTTATTCTATTGTTATTATTATTCTAATTATTATCAATCTTAATATTGTTATTATTATTGTTATTAACATTGTTAACGTCTTAATTATGAGTAATTACATAAAGAATATATTATTTTACTCTTTATGAAGAATATAATTTTAACCAAGATATAATAGATATATTTCTAAAATAATAAACGAATATCTTACAATGTTTAAACAATTGATGGAATTCAAAGAACTTGGGAATGATATGATGAGACTGGAAACACATAAGATACCCAAGGAATCAATTGATAAAATAAATGCATTTCGCATCATGAAAATATTCTTGAAGAAGAAAAACCTCTAGAGCATACACTTGGTACAGTGGAGGACACTCACGTTCGATCTCCATGAAGAATCTTGGGAGTACAACTAGAACGACAACCCAATGGCATCAGAGTCGCGCCTGATAGCCGGGTGAAACGATGCAATTCTAGTGTACTTTGACTAAATGACGGAGTGTAACTATGATCGTAGGGATCCAAGTTCCAAAAATATTTAAATCAATGATGAGAACCAATGAGTTCATTTGTACCATATGGAACTTGGGCGGACCCTGATCGCTCTAGATGATTGGAATGGTGATATTCCATAGAATGAGAAGAAGAAATGATTTATTGGGCCCACATGCATCATGAGACTTAATCAAAAATAAATCATAATAAATTCAATTCATGCATTTTCATGACGACATGCTTGATTGTTATAAATATGCTAATTGTATGAACTATGTGATATTATTTGTTAACTGGATTATGTCCGCACCGGATTAACCAATCAGGGTCTTGGGTTATACTCACCCTTACTGTTGACAATTTTCAGAGGAATTAGGAAATCAAGAACCTGAGTATGAAGAACAGCAATATGCTGAACCAAATGAGAACGCTCCTTAAATAGAATATAAGTATTTGAATATTGACGGATGACTGTATAATATTTAAGGGTACCTGCGTGCCCCATTCTGTTAAGAGTACAATTACTTGCAGTTTGTGAATGACTATGTGATCTATATAATATTGCTTCCACTGATATGCCATTATTTTATAAAAAAAAATATTCACTTTTTCTAAAAACTGTTAACACTCTTAGTTAAATAGGATGAACCTACAGAAGGATTTGTCTTATCTAACCGAGGGTGTTACATTGGTGGTATCAGAGCATAGTCGATTCATTAAACTTGGGAAGTGGACGATTAGGTTTCCACGTACTCTGATAGAAATATTGAACAGTCTATAACACTCCTAAGACTAAATATCCTATGTGGAATACTCCACATAACCAACATCTTGAATATTTTTGTTGATATTCCATCAACAATTTCCTAATGACTCACCGAAACAATGATCATGACATGGAGGAACTTCTTACTCAAATCGTAGAGATGATAGAACAACAAGAATTACCCCATATCTCTACTAGGCAGAGCCAAGGACTAGCTAACTTTCAGCAGAACGATCTTACGTAATTCAAAGAAGGGCTACGATAGGAAATCCGTCAAATATTATTAGGACTTCAAGAGTTAAAATAAGACCCAGTTAGAATCTGAGTATTGGACCAAGTATCTCCGATTGAGATACCAATTGGTCAGGGCTATTAAGAATACGATTGAGAATCTGAATTTACATTTGGAATAATTTTTGGAGTCAGTATTAAGCCCAAACGGAGCTCCCGTTTCTTATAAAACAGGATATAACTTATTTCTTTCCCTCCATTTTCATGTACATGCTAGGACTTGAGATAGCTTGGAGTTTGAGGTAAATCTCTCAACTCGTTTGATGTTTGTGGCCTAGGTTTTGATTTCTATGTGGTTAGAAAAATGCCTTATGAATGGATTTAGGAATAGGAACCATTTTCATGCAAAACCCAAAGATGGGATGTATTTATGTGTGTTTTAGGATGGATGTGAAGTGGTATATGAAAATTTCAGGATTAGAGATGGAAGATAATGGTTGTTAATGGTGATAGTTTGATCTTAGAGGAACCCTAACTCTAGGATTTGAAGAAAATGAATAATAAATGCTATGTGAGATGGTTCTTAGCACAAACCTATGGAATGTATATGTAGGTGTTGTTAATGATGGAGGTTGATGGTTATTAAAAATCATCATTGAATTTTGATGAAAAATCCTAAGTGTAGTGATTTGAGGATTTTAACTAAGTTGATGATTTTGATGACTTTGAATACTCTAGAATGATTATATATGAGGAAATTAATATTTGAGGCATTAGGTATTGATTATTGAGGATTGGGAAATGAGTGTATATAAGTAAGTAGGTAGTTGGAGGAATTAATTTAGACTATTGATGTTCATGATGATAGTTGCAAGACATTGATAGTAGATTAAGGAAACAATTGATAGTGAATTAAGATACTTGAGTTAATAAATAGGTATGTTATTTTGAAATAGTTGATGATCTTAGATGAAACCAAGAGACTTATAATGAGTTTGAATCAATTTTGGTGATGGCCGAATGATTTATGATGAATTGGAGGTCTTAAGGCTAAGGAAATCATAGCATTGTTTTGTTAGGTATGGATAGCCCTTTAAGATTTAAGAGAATCTTGATCTTGAGAGAGAAATTTCCGAAGCATAACATGAGCATACAACTTGGATTCAGACAAGTCTAGGACTTGATGATAAGTTTTGGGGGACGATGTCCTATGATGGTATATTAATAGCATATATAAGTATGATTATGATAGAATTGTATTCAGGACGATGATGCGGAACAATTTCACCTTTTGAATTTTGGGACGAAATTCCTAAAAGGGGGGGAGAATGTAACATCCCTATTTTTAGTAGCAGTCTTATTCGGTAAATTTTGAAGTATGGAAGGTTAGTAAGTAAAAATAAGTGAGTAAATACCCTGTAGAGGGTTAGTAATACTCCAAAAAAATTCTATTTTTGGATAATTATGGAATTTATATAGACCATTAGAGAAATTATTCAAATTCCGAGTGAAAAAGGCTCTGATTCGAGTGAAAGAATGAAATTCCGAGTGAAGGATTAGAGATTCCGAGTGAAGGATGAAATTTCGAGTGTAAAGTTATGTTGACCGAGTAAAACATGACTGAGAGGGATACTACCGAGTGGAATTTTGGTCTCGAGACATTTGGAGTGAAGCGTGTTCAAGAAAACCACTTCTAGGAGAAAATTCCGAGTCAAAACACCCTTGATTCTTTGTTTCTGAGTCAAACCTTGCCAAGTACTTCCATTTCCGAGCAAAACCTCCCTGAAATATGGAATTCCGAGTGGAATATAGAAATGGGAGCCTAATCCGAGTAGAATATATAAGGTTTAGAGCCATTATTGGGTGAGGCTATGTCTATGATTTTTTTTCCGAGTGATAAAGACCTTAAAGGATTCCGATTGAAACACATTTTGAGTAAGGATAGTGTATTTGTACCTAAGAGATGAGTATCCGAGTGAAAAATGAGTGGGGAAGAATTTAAATACTCCTGAGTGGTAAAATCCGAGTGAATCTCTTCTGAGGGAAGGGTTGTAATAATGGTTTTTGATTGGGAATATATTCTAAGTGAATGATGTACCTAAACCGAGTGAATGAGATTCTAAATCATTAGTGGATGAGACTCAGAACAAGTCCGAGTGGGACTTAACTCACTCGAGTGAATAAATGCATATTGAGTGGTGTTTGATTGAGTGATAACCCGAGTAAAGAAGATTTATGAATTCCGAGTGAGAAAACCCATATTTCCGAGTGGATCTTACGTGTGACTTTCCTGAGTAGAAGGATGGAACTGAGTAAACTTCTAAGGGAAGGAAAGTGTATTCTCCGAGTGAGAAATGTAAGTCTATGCCGAGTGATGAATGTGAAGTACATTCCCGATTGTGTTGAAGTTAAATATACCGAGTGGTATGGGAAGTAGTATTCCGAGTAAGTGGATGAGTTTTACCGAGTGGAACAGTGTGTGTAGAGATTCGGATTTGGAATGAAAATTTCGAGTAGAAGAAAGATAGGAAAGAAATGAAAGGGAGTCGGTTTTTGAAGTACATTACTGAGTGAGAAAGGACTAGGCTTGGAATGATTTAACCGAGTAAGAACCATCAGAAATGACCCGGATTTGGGATATAATACCGAGTGAAAGGCCAAGCAAATTAGGAGTCGGTGTGGGGGTGAATTACCAAGTGAATGATGGGAAAGATGAGTTGGTTTCATGGAAATGCCGAGTGAGGATTGGCTGACTCGCTCAAGCGAGTCAGATTTCACTTGAGCGAGAAGGGCCCCTAATGCAAAAATCACTCCTTTCGCTCAGTATCTTCATTTCGCCCAAGCGAAGACTGGATGACTCGCTCAAGCGAGTCGGATTTCCATTGAGCGAGGTGGAATTTCACCTTGCTGACACAGTATGAAGGAACCACGCTCAAGCGAGCATACTGCGCTCAAGCGCAGTCGGTTCTATCCCTTTCTCTTCACGTGCAGGCACTTCTCACTCCAGACAAAATACCTTTATATATTTTATTATATATCCTCTCAATCAATGCAAAGCTGACAGGGAAATGAGTCAAAAGTTGCACCACTTCACTCACCTTTATATATCTTAATATATATCCCTTTTCTCTCATGCAAAGCTGACTGGGAAATACAGAAAGTCTCCATTAACTTCCACTCACGAGAAAGTGATGTCTCCACTTGTCTCCTCTTTATTAATCAATGCTACTCTGATTCTAAGTTCAGAAACCTTAGAATTTACTAGAAACTCTCATCCTTCTTCTCTCTTTCTCTTACGTACCAGCACCAACTTCTTTCTCTCTCTCAAGTTCCTCTTCTGTTTCACTCGGAATTCGTGCAGGACAGTGAAAGGGAACCTCTTCTTCTCCTCCAGGAGCTCCATAAAGGTAAGGGGGTATATTCTTGGGTGCTCTATGGGAAAACCGAGTGAGGAAAAGGGTTAAGGAACTTGTTCCTCACCTTTCCAGGACAGATTCAATGTTGTGTGAATTAAATGCCTTAATTGTTATTATTTGTATTTATATATATATATTTGTTATTAAATGCATATAATCAGTGATGAATTGTGAAATGATATGTACTGTATTGGACTGAAAATACTAAGAATCATGGGTACCGTGTGATTTCTAGTGAAAAATTATGAATAGAAGATGGATTTAGTGATAACAGGTTCTGTTTTATGTTAATCCGACCGGTTTTACATCTATAACAACTCGGTTTTGCTTAGTTTCAATCGGATTCAACCTTAATTAAATGTATTTTATTCTGATAGAACAATTCTTCACTCGGTAAACAACCTGATTTCACTCAGAGAACATTTCCTAGTATATTTTCACTCGGACTTGTAAACATTTTTACTCAGGAAACTCTATTCATATTGATTCCACTCGGAATCATACTTGATTTCACTCAGAAATTCATTTTCACTCAGAGTTTAAGTTATATCACTCAGAAAATCCTTTTCAGCATCTGTTTCACTCGGAAAACACTTCTGAAACTGATTTTACTCGGAAAACATATTATTTTCACTCAGAAAACTCCTTTGTGACTGATATCACTCGGAATCGTATTTTACTATACTCAGAAATTCATTTTTATTCGGTTTCACCAACATTTTCACTCATGAAACTCTTTCTTACTGATTCCACTCGGAAATTATATTTTAATTCACTCAGAAATTTATTTCACTCAGAATTTAAGTTATTTCATTAAGAAAATACTTTTCAGTTTCTGTTTCACTCGGAAAACATATTAATTTCATTTAGTAAACTCTGTTCATTTTTGTTTCACTCGGATTCATAGTTAATTCATGCGGAAAACTCATTTTCACTCGGAATCAAACTTGTTTCAGTCTGAAAACAGCTTTCCAGTGTAATTTCACTCGGATTTTTAGCCAGATCGTTTGGAAAACCCTTCTCAGTATGATTCCACTCGGAATCATACTTATTTCACTCGGATTTACCCTTGTTTCACTCGGAAAACTATGTTTTTAATGTTTTTCGCTTGGATTTTCATTTGAAAATATTCTTAAACACTTTTTAAACTATTGGGAAGTTATAATTATTATTATCATTCTTATTCTATTGTTATTATTATTCTAATTATTATCAATCTTAATATTGTTATTATTATTGTTAGTTTTATTGTTATTAACATTGTTAATGTCTTAATTATGAGTAATTACATAAAGAATATATTATTTTACTCTTTATGAAGAATATAATTTTAACCAAGATATAATAGATATATTTCTAAAATAATAAACGAATATCTTACAATGTTTAAACAATTGATGGAATTCAAAGATCTTGGGAATGATATGATGAGACTGGAAACACATAAGATACCCAAGGAATCAATTGATAAAATAAATGCATTTCGCATCATGAAAATATTCTTGAAGAAGAAAAACCTCTAGAGCATACACTTGGTACAGTGGAGGACACTCACGTTCGATCTCCATGAAGAATCTTGGGAGTACAACTGGAACGACAACCCAATGGCATCAGAGTCGCGCCTGATAGCCGGGTGAGACGATGCAATTCTAGTGTACTTTGACTAAATGACGGAGTGTAACTATGATCGTAGGGATCCAAGTTCCAAAAATATTTAAATCAATGATGAGAACCAATGAGTTCATTTGTACCATATGGAACTTGGGCGGACCCTGATCGCTCTAGATGATTGGAATGGTGATATTCCACAGAATGAGAAGAAGAAATGATTTATTGGGCCCACATGCATCATGAGACTTAATCAAAGATAAATCATAATAAATTCAATTCATGCATTTTCATGACGACATGCTTGATTGTTATAAATATGCTAATTGTATAAACTATGTGATATTATTTGTTAACTGGATTATGTCCGCACCGGATTAACCAATCAGGGTCTTGGGTTATACTCACCCTTACTGTTGACAATTTTCAGAGGAATTAGGAAATCAAGAACCTGAGTATGAAGAACAGCAATATGCTGAACCAAATGAGAACGCTCCTTAAATAGAATATAAGTATCTGAATATTGACGGATGACTGTATAATATTTAAGGGTGCCTGCGTGCCCCATTCTGTTAAGAGTATAATTACTTGCAGTTTGTGAATGACTATGTGATCTATATAATATTGCTTCCACTGATATGCCATTATTTTATATAAAAAAAATATTCACTTTTTCTAAAAACTGTTAACACTCTCAGTTAAATAGGATGAACCTACAGAAGGATTTGTCTTATCTAACCGAGGGTGTTACAGGAAGAGTCTACGCCATCAACGCGGAGGATGCTGTGCAAGCAAATGATTTGGTACAATGTAAGTGTTCACGGTAAATATACACTTAATGTAGTTTTCGATTCGGGAGCCACCCATTCTTTATAGCTGATGAGTGTGTGAGACATTTAAAGTTGCCGACTATGTGTATGGATCGGACCTTGGAAGTGGCCAATCCGACTGGCACTAAGGTGTTGACATCATCAATGTGCAAAGATGTAACGTTTGTGTTGTATGATCGGAGTTTTACCTTCGACCTGGTGTGCGTGCCTCTGAAGGACCTCGACATTGTACTCGGTATAGACTGGCTTTCAGCCAACAAGGTGTTAGTGGATTGCAGGAACCGGAGGATAATCCTCCCGAGGCAGAACAATGAAGATTACACGGCACAAGGTACAGCCCAACTGTTTATGATGCTTTGTTTAACCGAGGGCGAGAGTAGAGTCCGAGTGAACGAGATTCCGACTGTCTGTGAATTCCCAGAGGTGTTTCCGGAGGACGTGTCAGGCGTTCCTCCGAGTAGAGAAGTTGAATTCTCTATAGACCTGATCCCTGAAGCCGAGCCAGTCTCTAGTGCACCTTATAGAATGTCCCCAACCGAATTGGCCGAGTTGAAGAAGCAGGTAGATGAGTTGCTCGGAAAACAATTCATTAGGCCGAGTGTGTCACCTTGGGGCGCACCGGTGCTACTTGTTAAGAAGAAGGACGGCAGCATGAGACTTTGTATAGATTACCAACAGCTAAACAGGCTCACGATTAAGAATCGGTACCCGTTGCCCAGGATTGATGACTTGATTGACCAACTGCGTGGAGCATCAGTTTTCTCGAAAATCGACCTACGATCGGGATACCACCAAATCCGGGTGAAGGACTCGGATATTCCAAAGACTGCCTTTAGGACTCGGTATGGTCACTACGAGTATGTAGTGATGCCGTTCGGTGTGACAAACGCCCCTGCTGTTTTCATGAATTACATGAACAACATATTTCACCCATATCTTGACCGATTCGTAGTAGTTTTCATTGATGATATCCTAATCTATTCCAAGACCCCTAAGGAGCATGAAGAACACCTCCGAGTAGTACTTCAAGTGTTGAAGGAGAAACAGTTGTTTGCAAAGCTTTCAAAATGCGATTTCTAGATGGATAAGATCCACTTCCTCGGGCATGTGATTTCAGAGGAAGGTGTCTCGGTGGACCCTTCGAAGGTGGCAGCTATAATGGCATGGGAGAGGCCCAAGTCGGTCTCTGAGGTAAGAAGCTTTATAGGCCTGGTCGGTTATTATAGAAGATTCATTGAGGGTTTTTCTAAGATGGCCTTGCCACTGACCAAATTGACCCGGAAGAATGTTCCCTTCGTATGGAGTCCCGAGTGCGAGAGCAGCTTCCGAGAACTGAAGGACAAGTTAACGACTGCTCCAGTGTTGACATTACCTAATTTGCAAGAGAGCTTCGTGGTTTATTGTGACGTGTCAGGACTCGGATTGGGATGTGTGCTAATGCAGAATGACCGAGTAATAGCATATGCCTCTCGGCAATTGAAACCTCACGAACAGCATTACCCGACCCATGATTTAGAGCTGGCAGCTGTGGTTTTCGTATTGAAAATATGGAGGCATTACCTGTATGGTTCTAAATTTGAAGTTTACAGTGACCACAGGAGACTCAAATATTTATTTGACTAGAGGGAGCTGAACATGAGACAGAGGAGATGGATGGAATTTTTAAAAGATTATGATTTCGAACTAAAATACCATCCGGGTAAGGCAAACGTTATTGCCGACGCATTGAGTCGGAAATCCCTTCATATAGCAGTGATGATGGTGAGGGAGGTGGAGTTATTGGAACAATTTCGAGACATGAACTTGCATGTTGACATCCCCTCTCCTCGGAAAATGACAATCGGTACACTAAGGATTGCTAGTGAATTCCTAAAATCTGTATATGAACAACAACAGTCAGACTCCTACTTGGCTGAGATGAAGGAAACTTAGGCCAAAGGAAAGGACTTGTCCTTGACCGAGGGATCGGACGGAATTTTCCAAGTGAAAAACCGAATATACGTACCGGGTGGAGGAGAATTTAGAAAAATGGTACTTGATGAGGCTCACAAGAGTCTACTTAGTATCCACCCGGGTACCACGAAGATGTACCACGATCTAAGAACACAATTCTGGTGGCCGGATTAAAGAGGAATGTAGCAAAATACGTGGCTCGGTGTATTACCTGTCAGAAATCGAAAGTGGAGCACCAGAAGCCGCATGGTGCATTGCAACCCCTGGAGATTCCCGTGTGGAAATGGGACTCAATTGCCATGGACTTTGTCATGGGATTGCCAAAAAACTGAGCGGGCCACGATGCGATTTGGGTCATTGTTGACCGACTGACGAAGAGTGCGCACTTCCTACCTGTGAATATGAAGTACCCGTTACATAAATTAGCTCGGATGTACATCCACGAAGTTGTCTGACTGCATGGTATACCGACTTCTATCGTGTCGGACAGGGATCCTAGATTCACGTCTCGATTTTGGACCAGTCTGCACCAAGAATTGGGTACGAAGCTTTGGCTAAATTCTACCTACCACCCCCAATCGGATGTACAATCCGAGCGAACGATTCAAAGCCTGGAGGATTTGCTAAGGGCGTGTGTGTTGGAGCACGGTGGGGATTGGGAGTGGTACCTTCCCCTGATCGAATTTACATACAACAATAGCCACCACAACAGTATCGGTATGGCACCCTACGAAGCACTATATGGTCGAAGATGCCGAACCCCACTTTGCTGGTCGGAAACGGGTGAAAATTTACTGCTAGGACCGGAAATTATGAGGCAAACATCAGAACAGATTCGAATGATAAGGGAAAAGATGAAGGCGTCTCAAGATAGGCAGAAGAGCTACCATGACAAACGAACCAACCCATTAGAGTTTTCAGTCGGAGACAGAGTGTTTTTGAAGACTTCACCGAGTAAAGGAGTCGGCCGAGCCTTGAAGAGTGGAAAGTTGAGCCCCCGATACATTGGGCCTTATGAAGTGTTGGAACGAGTCAGCTCCATGGCGTACCGGATAGCACTACCGACTCACTTATCCCGATTGCATAACATGTTTCATGTGTCGCAACTAAGGAAATGTCTACATGACCCCGCCCATTCGATGCCAGATGATGAAGTGGAGATTAAGGAGGACCTGACCACTGTGACTATACCGATTAGAATCGTGGACCGATCGGTAAAGCGTTTGAGGAGCAAGAACATACAACTGGTTGAAGTGGAGTGGCAGCAAGGCGGGACTACCTCTTGTACCTGGGAATGCGAAGACGCCATGAGGCAGCAGTACCCCGAGTTGTTTACCAAGGTGAGTCACCAAGTGAATTTCGGGGACGAAATTCTTTTGAGAGGGGGAGAACTGTAACATCCCAGTTTTGAAGTTGAATACCGAATGAAAATAACCATTAAGACCTTGATTTCAAAGCAGGAAAAATTGACTGTTAACTTAATCTATGAAATAGTGGCAGATTAATTAAGCTTAGTTGATATGAGGTGGCTGTTTCCGATTGGGAGTCACGTGAGTGGGACTGCAATTCACGTTTTCCCATCCCACTCTCCTTTCCTTCCTCGTACACGCATATGCTTATATATGTGCCTTTGATCACTGGAGTTATGCATCTTCATTAGACTTCCTCTCTTCTCTTCTTTCTCTCCTCGTACACTCTCCCTTCCCTTTTGTTCTTCGTCTTCCCCTATTTACTGTTCTGTTCCTGAGAACGCGCGACGACGATACTGTAAAAGACTTGGAGTTCGTTCGGCCAAAAGACGAACAGCCCCTGTTTCACAGTGCAACTTCGACCAAGGAAGCCAGAACGAGTGTGAGCCAGGGTGAGGCAATCAGACCAGCGTCAGGAAAACAGAGGAACCCCTCGAACTTTCTTCAGTAGGTAGGGGGCGCTTGCATTTCGAATGCATAGCTTGTGAATGGGTTCTGAGTGGTTTCTTATGCATGCATATGTGCTTAAGGGTATTTGTGATGAAATGTATATTTGATAGTTAACTTTGTATACCGAGGCATGCTATAACTGAATCCATTGGTAGATAGCTTGTAATTGATATATGTGCTTATGAGATACACCGTTGGATGTGGATGCATGCGTGTGCTAAGAGACCGTGTGTGAATGCAGTACATACTCTCAAACTGTCATACTGAGTCTAGTTAAATATTTATATGTACATGCGTGAAGTGGAAACATATTGTGTGACTTCTGAGTGCTCTGTTTATGGAATAATGAGTAGATCCTGATTGCTATCCTATGTTGCCTTGCATACGAGTGTTGAAAACGAGTCTGAGTCGTTATGAGATGACGACTGAATTGCATGTAGAGTGTGGTTATGATAAATGAAAGGAGAAGTAATATTGTATTGGTAGACACACACAAAAGAATATAATTAAAAGACCTTAAGTTGGACTTGAGGCAGTGTCGAGTGCACTAGTGTTGGACGCTTAAAGTCTTGAGTTGGACTCAAGCAAGCCACCGGGTTGGACTCGGGGCTGCCCGTACACTGCCGTGGTCGCTTGGAACGATTGTGTTACATGTGAGGGCAAACGGTTTGGTACCAGTAAAACGGCCGAACCAGCTTGGAGCTGGAGGAAAAAGGCTTGGAGCCTCTGTTGCAACGTAAGATTAATTGGGGGGTCGGATCCGACTGTAATAGACTGGTGTGTATTGAATGTATATGTATACTCTTGTGCTATGATGAATTTATTGTATTGTGTGTGTATAGTGTAAGTTAGAAATGATATAATTTGTACAATGGAATGTTGCATGAATGAATTCTGATTGCATGGCACTGTTACGAGTAGATAAACTAGAGAACAATTAACATTATGATTGCTTGAAATGTGATGTGGTATGGTGGAGAGCGTACGGGTTCCCAAATCATTAACTGTCATTTTAAATGTAAAAGCTCACCCCTGCTGTGGCAATATTTCAGTGAACGTCCCTCAGAATTACGAGTGAAGTGGAGCTACATACCGAGCGGGTTAGTTGTGCATCAAGGAACCATATATATATGTAGATACTGTGTATGATGTTTTGATTATGCCTTGGCCGGCTCTTATCTGATGTTAATCCTTTAGAATAGAACAATATCCCTTGGGATTGGGAAACATGGCAATATGTTTGTAAATGTTGATATACACTCTTATATATATATGGTTATATTTATGCTGTGTTGCATGTTATACCATCCTGTACGTGATGTTTGATTGGTATACGTGTTCATGTTCATCCGAGTATGTAGGAATGGAGCGACTTAGTATGAAGGGAGTCAAGATATGATCTAGAGAGTGAATTCGTGACCCTGTTGCTGAGTGGGGAAAGCTTTAGGTGTTCCGAGGGGGATGAGGGTATACCATTCCGAATGGGGATTGACGCAGTAGATTCCCAATTGATAAACTGTTACGATTCAGAGTAGAATAGTCTAATCATGCTTTTCGAGTAAGGACTAGTCGAGAGAGTGTTTTCCGACTAGAGGGTAATCCACCCGATTCCGAGTGTAAACCGTATAGAGAAATGGTAGAAGACTATGGAGCCCTTGAAGGGAGGTTAAGTTAGCGCGAGCACTGGGGTAGGAAGGACTATACTTGCCGAGCGAGAGATGAGTGAAATACCGAGGGGTAGATAATTGAGGAGCTGTCCGAGTGAAGATACCCCTGGTTTCCAAATGGAACAGCCCATGTTTCCCGAGTGAACTGTTGTGTGGCATGACGGACAAATAGAGAACTAAGTTATAGGGGTGCGAGTTTGGGGTCGAGAGGAGAGAGTCCCTTTACCGAGCGGATTTAGGAATAAAATCCGAGTAGACTTAGGAATGAAATCCGAGTGAACTAGGCCTTTACCGAGTGAACGATTGTATTGTTACCGAGCGAGTGTACGTTATTCCTTTGGGCCCGCTCGAACATTGCTGGGCTCCGCTGGAGGGCTTTTGTTTGGCTCTTGTCTCCCCTTACTTTCCGTTCCCTCATCCTTCTTGTTGTATCGGGTTACTCGATTTGGGGTGGATTTTTCAGGCCTTGCTCACTCGAAAATCCGGAAAAATTTCCCTGCAGGTTTTAATTACTTAATTAGAATTAGGGTGTTACAAATGCAACAGGGGTCTAAAAACGTGTATGCGTCTCTTCGTTTCTTCAAAAACCCCCAAACACTACTTCTTCAAAAGACGATTCCTTTCCTCTTCAAACTCCTCATTTGCAACAAATATCTTTCTTTTTCCACTTCAACTCCTTAGTTTCCCATTCAATCACTCATTTACAAAACAAAAGCCATTCCTTTCCTCTTCTCACACCTATCTCTCACTTTCTCTCTCTACAAAACCTCCATCGTTAAAGCTTCAAGCTTTCATCTTTTCAAACCATGTCTCATGCAAGGAAGAAGCAAAGAGCCAACATTGCTAAAGCATCTTCTCGTTGCTTTAAGTATTACTTACCCCATTTCAAAACCAAGCAAGCAAAAACCTGTTACCCCACTTATTTTTCAAACAAAGGTATCATCTCCCCTATGTGGCTTTCGGAAAACTTCTTCAAAGACCAAGGTTTCTCTTTTATCTCTATTTTGGAAAAACATGATATTCTAGAATTTGCCTGATTATCTGAAGAGTTATTTATCTTGAGTTAATAAAGATGTTCTACTCTAGTTTAAGCTTAAAGGATGAGGTTCTTGAAGCATGTGTTAAGAAAGTAAACATGAAAATGACTGATGAAATTTTTTCCATTACAGGACTTATTCCATAAGTAGATTATACTTTTATTGGTCTATTTGCTAATGAATCTTTGAAATATGATCCAACTGATACTAGAACCTTTCTTTGGCATGAAGATCATGACACCTATAACTCTAGGACTGTTGGTAGGCTTTCTTTGGATAATAGACTGTTACATTATTGCCTGGCTAAGATTCTTGTTCCTAGAAGTAGCAATTATGCTTTGGTTGAGGAAACAAATGTATTGATTCTTTGGTCTATGGTTAATAAGCATCCTATAAATTGGATAGATATGATTAAAACTCATATGGTTGAAAATAAGAACCAGTCAAAACTTCCCTATGTTGTTCTTTAACCAACTTATTCAAAGCATTTAACATTGATTTAAAAGGAGAAGTTAAAGAAAAACTCTCTTCCAAAAATGAGATAGCAGCGACACAATTGGCAAAAATGGGAATATCTCAATATGTTAGCGTGTGGGACTTTAACCCTCGACCTCCTTCTCATGATCCTCCTCCAAGGCCAGCACCTCAAGACCATGGCAATGCTATCCTTGAAGTCATTCAACGCTTGAACGATCAACTTGATAGGTTTGAAGCTCGCTTTGATATTCTTGAAGAGGGCCAACAAACTCTCCTTACTCGATTGGATAGCCTTCAAATTAATCCTCCCTACTATCCACCTCCTCCACCTCACATAGACTAGTTCTTGTTTTTCATTATGATTTCTTGTTTTGGATTATAACTTGCACTTTTTTGTTTTGATGAATTACTTTATGACTATGATTGCATCTTGAACTTTATTACTAGTATATACTTCTTTTTGATAATGATAAAGGGGGAGAAAATATGATGATAAATTATTTGATCTATAAGGGGGAGAAAATAGGATGGTAGCTATAACACCATTGGTTAACTAGGACAATCCCTTCCACTAGATTATCCTGGTCAACTGAGAGGTTACAAGTTTTAGAAAAAAATAGAAGTTTTTTTTGTGTACAAGAAAACTTGGTGGAACAGATACATCATATTCATTACATAGTCATATGAAATACATGGTCGTAATAGTAATTGTACCAACTAAAAGTGAAGGGGCACGCAGGCTCCCATAAATGAAAATAAAATTTAACCTATTCTACTCGTCCTCGGTCCAAGAAGAACTCGATTGATCCTCGATGTGAAATTTGTGTCCATTAATTCCTGTCGTGTCTGGAAAAATTTAGCGTAAGGGTGAGTCTCAACCTCCACAATAATCGGGAAGGTGTCTCATCGACACCTGCCCCATATACAAAACAAACAATCCAGGATCAAGTCTTTCCCACTCCCTTTGGGATACCTAAGATGCATTCTAAGTTATCTCACCATTCTTGATCTTAGCTGACTATTCCCATTTTCTCATTCAACTCTTAGGATTACTAAGGCTATACAATCATGCTTAAACAACAAATAGTCACAATCTCAGTACAATGATGTAATGCATGAGTTCATTTTGTTATTTCTATTCTCTTTATTAGTCATCATGATGCATATGGGCCCATCTTCTACTCATCAATCTCATATACCAATATCCATGTGTACAACAATCCCGCCTTATCCTCCCTGCCCAACTAGAGCGACCGGAGCTCTCCTCGTTCTGGTTTTCACAAATGGGTAAGGACGCGCAGCCCTATCATCAAAATGGCCAATCACAATCTTTACAGAATGGGCACTCCATGGTCATAGAAAACCCTCGTCTCTCGTCGAAGTATATCAGAGTTTGCCATGGGTTGTCCGGGGCCGGGCGTGAATCTGAGCCATTGGAGGTCTGCCTCTGGTATACTCCCTAGACTACCCTCGGGGGTCGAGGCGCGTCAGTTTCTTCAGTGTACCCATCACTATATGCTCTAGGGGAATATTCCAACATCCATCCTCAACTCCAAATATGATATATACGACACACAATTTCTTTTCACTAGTCGTCGGTAGGGTCCTTTTGATGACTCCATTTCATTTCTAACGTCAGACTTCTTTCTTCTCATGAAATTTCAATTAATTCTTTTCCTTGCTTTCTCAAAATTCCTCAATTCATAACGGTCTCACCCGACGCTTAGAAATGAAATGAGATCTTATATTTTCTAGAAATCATGGGTACATTGGCGTTACAACACCCATCATTACATCAAATTTGATCTTATCTCATCACATCATTTTCACAATTAAGTCATCTCAGGATCCCCATCGAGACATTTCTTCATTCATTCTCTTTTTATTTATTTCAACATATTCATTCAATGCATCATACAAGTACAACATCACAGTCCATACACATGTCATTATACCATACTCATCACGTATAATTAACACATATTCACGTACACAATTACATAGTAGTCGCCAAACACAATATTTATTATACAAGTATTATATGACAATTATTGTACATATCATGAGAGGATCATGCGTACAAGTATACTCATGAATATCTCTTTATAAGTGTTTTAATCTTGGTTTCTTACTCGTATCTTATCAGACTATTTATCTCGATTTATTTAAGATGTCCAATTGCCCTTCATTGTTTCTTACTTACTATTATTGGTTTTATTCATCCTTGATTTATTCGTATGTCATTTAAGCTGGTGCTTAGGTCTTATTGACATTGGTGTTTCTACATTTGTTAAACTTCCTTAGCGTATATTTTTATTACCCTATTATCAATTTCTATTCTTTAATAATTCCTAATATTTGTAATATATGTACTCGACTCATTCTTTTGTACATCATTAAGTCATTCGTCTCTTTATCTATTTAATCATGTGTGATTACTTCCTTATTTCCTTGGTCACGAAATGGGTTACTAATTCTTTGTATATATAATTAGTAGTATTCTTTCTAAATTTCTAGTTACTAGCTTTTGTAATTTTCCTTTGCTCCTACTATCTTTAATTATATTAACAGATTGGTTTCCTTAGTTGTGTTCTTTTAGTTAACTAGAGTTTACTTTCTCTATGACATCAAATTATTGCATAGAGATCTAGAATCCACTCCAATATTACAAACTTAGTTAAATATTATTTAGCCACCAAAATTACTATTAATTCATAAGTCATTTTTACTTCTTTTCTTTACTTAGTTCAAGCCTAAATTCTAGATCCTTTTCTCAAATCATTAGTGCTCTATAACTTAAATATTTATTTTATTTATATCATGCCTTAAAATTATGCTTACTTAGTCAATTATTTATGTCATGCACTATATATATTCTCTAAGTTCTTCTTACTTTACTTTATTGATTGCTAAAAATTTAACTCTTAATATTTAATTCTTTATTTGAATTCCTAAACTTACATCCATTTCATTCAAGTACCTTATCTTTTTATCCTAATTAATTTATCAGGATCCCTTTTCTATAACTTACTCCAAATTAGACTCTAACTAGCCATTCATTTCTTTTCATTCTTAGTCTATTAAAGTATTAAACCCCAAGATTTTATTTCCTAATCACATTTCTTTTTCCAAATTCATTTCATTTAATCAAGTTCCTGAAGTCACTTTATTTTTACCTCAAGTGGTCACAAAAGTGGTCACTAAAATTTGTCACGAAATTTTCTTTCTAAATTCCAATATTCGTTACACTAAAAAGACTTCTTATATTTCCATTTCTATTTTCATAATTATTTAGATCCAAATCAAGTTACATATTGGTAAAGTTTTTCACGTAAAACTTTTCATAAAAGAATTCATTTATTTATTAGTAAATTTCTATAAAATCTTATAACCACTTGGACAATGCCATTTTTAGCGCTTAGCAACGTAACGCGTCGTAACCGTTTGGTCGGTAAATTTCCACAAAGTGCGCGATATCTTCCAAACAATTCCAGGGTGCTTAATTTTAATTCTTAATAGCGGGGCTTACCAGTGAAATAATTTACAATTTACATAATAACAACAAAAATTTAAAATTAAATAATACAACCATATTGAATAAAACTACGCCCGCTTGAACACTAAATTTTCTAAATTTTCATTTTCTTCTCTGATCACGATAAAATTCCTCACGAGCACGTAAACCTCAAATTATGCCAAATCAATTTCTAAAATACTTACTAAATTTAAAACGTAATAATTTTAACGCTCAGTTACAAAAATCTTTGCGGTTTAAAATCTAACCATTGGATCGCGATGAAATTTAAAATGAAGGCTCACGAATGTACAAGCAATATTATGGAACGTTTAGAAACAAATTTAAACTAGGTGAGACCCCCTTACCTTGCCGGAAAACCGCTACCTGGAGGAAAAAAACGGTGGTTTCGCCAAAAATTCACCGATGACTAGAAACTCCTTGCCGATCGCCCTCTGATACCTAAAAACTCAAAATGCAATGACTCAAAGGGGGTAGATCATATTACAGCCAGCAAGAAAAGAAGGGAGAACAACAATGAAAATATAGAAATTAAAAGCACTTAAGGAAACGATCGCCAAAATTTACCGATTGTGCGAAACCTTCCACCGATTGCTCCCGATCGTCACCTAAGTTCCCGATCCTAAGGAAAATCACACATGCAACAAATCTCCATGATGAGGCCATGGTTTTTAGGCTTCCAAAACAAAGAAAAAGATTCCAAATTTTTAAGATTGCAAGTTGATTTTTAGCCTAAGAAATGTAAGGACATGATTCAAGAATTAAAATGCAAAAGCCTTACCTAGGTAGCCTTGGATGGTCACGATTAGGAGGAGGTGACGAAACTTGGTGGATGGAGTTTGAATGATGAATTTGAGAGGTGATTAGAAGCAAGGATGGTGGCTGTTTTGGTGGGGGTAGTCACGAGTTTAAGAGAAGAAGGAGTGAAAGTATTGAAAATTTTAAGATGTGGTGATTTAGAATGGTGTAGCCGTGAGGGAATGAGGAGTTATGGTGATTATGGTTGGTGAATGGAAGATAGAAGGAGGAAGAATGGTTGCTGGAATATAGAAAAAGAGAAAAGTGGTGGCTGCTGCATTAGTACCAAGAGATAGTGGAATAGGTACGGTGAAAATTGGTGACTTAATCAAATGTTACATGGGATTTCACCTTGCTTGACAAGGAAGCGGTTTAGTGGGCTGAGAAATTTAGAGAATAACACCTCTCTATACAGGTGGTGTGAGGTGAAATGAGGCCTCAAGTGTTAGATAAGTGTCCATAAGTGTTGCAAGCTAATTGTACCACTCTTGCATGAAGGTTGAGGTCGCACATTCAGGGGCGTCAACTTTCTTGGGCTTTAAGGGCTGATGCATGCTGAATTAGGAAAAGGGACCAACATAAGAATTGTAGGCCCTTTTATTATCTTTAACTTTATATATGGAACAAAAACTTTTATTAAGAAATAAATGAGATATGGCCCATTTACTAAAACAGTGTAAGGTTGTGATGTGATTGATGTTTCTTGTAATGATTAATCTTCTGGGAAAATTAGTGAAGAATGTGACTCCATGCCCTTCATCAAAGTTTTAAGAAATTGAGTTAAGGAAAAGTTTATGAAAGAATCATTCAATTTCATGGTCACACGAGGAAGAAACGCGAAAAATATTGAACAAAGTACAAGCTGCCATTAGGAAAACATGAATCGGGGCGGTATTTAAAATTATGGGATTTATGGAGTAAGAATTGGCTTTAAAGCCCTTCATAAAGTTTGTAGGTCTTTTCTTTCTCTTTAATTTGATATATCATTTGCTACAATCCAAGATCAGTAGCCCGAGATATACCCGATTTACTATAGGGTACTCCAGAAGCTTCCCGGATCAGCTACGTCTTCGAAAATAAATTCACCATTAATTATCCCTTGAGAATTGTGTTTTGTGCCATTCATGAAAATCATATAGGTCTACGATACAGATCCATAGCAAAAATAACGGAGTGATTCAAGCACCAGACGAAGCATATACATGAATTTTAATGAAGATTACCAGCATAATGGCAAGACAGCTAAGGGGTTGCAAAGATCTATTAAACGATACCAATCTAGAAGGATTTAGCCTTTGATGCCTTCACAAAAAATGTAGATAATTTTGTTATGGAGATTTTGAGACCAATTTTTCATGAATTGAAGGTTATATGATAGGGTTATGAATTTTTTCTGAACCATGCGTTGGGGAAAATGTTTGAACGGTGGAATTTTGAGGAGAACATACTTAATCTTCAATTTTGGGGTTGATAGAATGAGAATCGGAGTTTAGGGCTAGAAACAGAGATTGAAGATCTTTTCAAATCAAAGAGACTAAGACCAAAATTGTTTGATTCCAAGACCTTATGCAAAAATTAGGGTCCAAAACACTGAAGGTATTCGGATCGAGTTTGAAAATGATTAATGAAGAAACTAATTTATGGAAAAACGAGGGTGATAGAGTCCGAATCAAGCTTCGGCCCCTTCAGGAAAAGTTTCTAAAACATCGAAGCGAGTCATCAGAGACTGACCGTGCCACCATTGGATGTCTCAAAGCATATGAACAGTCAAACACAGGAGACATTAAAGGTTCTGATTGGGCCAGTTAGGTCAAATCAGACACCCTTGTTCCTTTACGAAATGATCCTAACAGGACTAGTTTCCCCACTGGGTCACTAGTCTCGGGTCGAACGGTCAGAGTCCGACCTTTGATTGGGTCCCACAGTTCAAATCTGAGGAACCGGACGATACTTTATTAATATAAATTTTAAATATTAATTATTAAGCATTAATTCATTATGATATGTTAAACTAAATGATATTGGTAGGGACTAATTATCAACTAAATAATTATCAAATAATTAACACTTGATTAAAATAATCACCATTAAATAAATAATTATTATAAAATAATATTATAAAATTTCAAATTAAATGGATAAATAAATATTCATCATTTAAAATTAAATAATAATATATTTATAAAATAAATAATTATTGATTGAGAATAGATATTAATTACCAGAATTAAGTATTATCTATAAAATATTATTGGCAGAAAATAATCATCAATCAAATTAATTATTACAAAATAATCGATATTAACATATTATCTTTAATTAGACAGTATGGTCAAACGTTATGATGGTTCTTATCGTTTTCATATCTCTACTTCTCTCACTAATTATATTCTCTCGATATTCTTATATTTCATGTTAAATATCTTAACTAGCTTCGCTTTTCATTATTTTTCTTGTACTGAACTACTCGAGGAACAGGCCAAAGCCTCAAGCTTCTTACCGAAAGCTCAACAGAGTATCCTCAGGAGTCTTAAGGGTCTGGTTTCCTATTCTTAAAATCAAGGCTGTTATAGTAGCTATGATGCAATGATGGTATGATGATGAAATGAAATGATATAAATATGATGCTATGATATGCTATGAGAAAATATGATGATATAATGGTATGATATGCTATGAGAAAATATGATGATATGAATATTATGCTATGATTTGATTTTGTATATGAAATGATTTAATCTATACTAATATGGATTTGAGATTTATTGAAATGAGAAAATAAGGTGTCTTTATCATTTTCCCTATCATCAACAAAATTTTTGTCATCATTAAAAAGGGGGAGAATGTTTTTGTTCATAATAATATATCAAACATCGGGATAATTAATAATTAGATTTTGATGATTCCAAAAATATTTTTTAAAAGATTAATGATATGAGAATCTCAAATCAGCACTCTCGTAACCGATTAAGCTAATCGATTAGGCACAAGGAAATCAATTAAGCTATTCGATTAAGCCTAAGAGATAGATTTTGGAATTATTTGAAAAAGAAGTAATCAATTAAGGTAATCGATTAAATAAGAGGTAATCAAATAAGGTAATTAATTAAGATGAATCTGTACTACTTTTAATTAAAACAGAATGTTGCTAATCGATTAAGGTAATCGATTAAGATGAACCTGGATGTGTTTTAATTAAAGTAGAGTATTACTAATTGATTAAGGTAATCGATTAAGATGAATCTGGATGTGTTTTAAGTGAAACAAAACATTGCTAATTGATTAAGCTAATTGATTACACTGTGAACTTTTACTAACTCTCAGCTTTGTTAAACTTAAGGGATATTTTCAAGGGAATCAAATTTGAAAATGCTCAGATTACAACGGCTAGTTATCTACTTGAAACACTATAAATAAAGGCCTAAGTCTTCATTGAAAAACACATCATATGCATTGAACTTTCTTATTCTTTCTCTTATATTTTCAAGAAGCAAAGCTTGGTAAGAATTTTCTATGCTTTTAATTTTCATATTTTGCTATAGAAGAGAGCTATATTCTTATGAGTTAAGATCTTTTGTGCTTTAATTTTAAAATTTGCTCTATCAAAAAAGAGTTATAATTTTTGATTAACTTTCTTTTTACAATTATATTTTTCTAAATCCGCTTTATCAAAAGAGAGCTACATTCTTTGAGTTAATCATATTGTGTTTGCGCTTTAAATTTTCTATTCTACTCTATCAAGAGAGTTTTCATTATAGCTTCAAATTTGTAAAATCTGCTATACAAAGAGAGCTACATTTCGTAATCATGATCATGTATCTTTCTTCTCTTATTTTGTTTTCACATATTCATTATAAGATGAGTTAAAAGTTTTTATTTTTACTCATTTATAAATTGGGTTGAAGCATTGTAACAAAGGCCAGGTGCCTTTGGGGTTGTTGTTTGGTCAGAATTATGAGAAGGATAAAAGAGTAAGGGATAAAGTTTTTGGTAGGGAAATCAAGAGACTGTTATTGGCTTATCTTGTAAATCTCAAATTCTTATTAGTGGAAAATCTCAAGTAAGTTTACTTAGGGCCTGGATGTAGGGGATCCGAACCAAGATAAAAATTTAAGTGTGTTATTATCTCTTTTCCCTAACTCTATTTAATTTTGAGTCATTTATTTATTTGCTTTACTTACTTGCTTCAATTGCTATTACTTGTTTATTATTAGACTAATTTCTTCTTCTCTTTAAGTAAAGCAAAGTAAATATGAAATAAAGTTATTATAAGGCGATTAATTTTTAAACTCAATTCATCCCCCCCTCTTGAGTTATTGAGGCCATTTAGTTAACACATACCATACAAGCCCATTGGTCTACCATCTTTGATGAGGGCATAGTAGGCTATATCAAGCTTCCTCTCCAGAGCCAAACTAGCAGACCAACACACCATCCTCTACTAGAGTATCCTTCCCAAGAATGCCTCTGGTAAATCTAGGTCTTGAAGACGGGTATCAGAATGTTGGTTTTAGGAAGTCAACTATTTCACCATCACCTAAGTTTGTTCCACACATGCTTGCAAAGGAAATTCTTCATAAAGACTATCTCTACTCTACATTAGATGATGCCATGTATTATAAACTTTTCCAGGAATAAAGAGCTATCTTAATAGACATTCAGCATGGAAGATCCCTGACTGAAATCACCAGTGGCAAGAAGAAGAAGTCTACCTTCATCTTACCTTCAACACAGATCTTTATTGCACCAGATAGGCTTTGTCCCCCAGCTAAGGTTCACGCTATTAAGAAAGGAAAAGAACTAGCATCTACAATGATTTAACTGTTTGTGCCTTCATGGGATGAGCCAAGTCCAATAGACTCCCTGATGAGGAAGTATCAAGGCTTTTAGAGTCTGAACAGAAGACTTTGGAATCACATATTATGGTTGATAGGAGAAGCTAGATCTTGCTCTTATAGCTCAAATCAAAAATGACCTTCCCTACCATTTTTTTTTGAAACTTCCCTTCTTCAAACCAAAAATCTGCTTAACTCATATACCCTTCTTATTTTTTTGTTGATATAAAAAAAGGGAAAAGAAGCTAAGAAGTTGATAAGTCTTTTAGCTATCTAAGGTGTTAAGAAATTTAGTCTTCACTTTTGAACATTTGTTGAAAAAAATCCTATTTTTATTAATATACAACAAGTTTCTAATACTAATATTATTTTCTTTACTAATTGTCTTATGCTTGCTATATTTATTGTTACTTTCGATAAATTCATCTATTGCTCTAACTCTTTGTTCTTGAAAGAATTCTATCTAACCAATAAGTCAGGAACAATCTAAATAGATTTTTATCACAATCACTATAGGTATTTTTCAGATAGAAACTCGTATCTAGTTGAGGAAGAGCTACATTAGAATTCACAAGACTTCATTTAAATTAAAAGACCTAGATGTTCACTATCAACAAATAAGGGGAGATTGTTAGAGTCATGAAGACTTTGAAGAAATCTTAGATTTGTTGATAACTAACATTGCATTTTCTAATTCAAATCAAGTCATATTTTGTTAACAACTGAAAGTGTGCCTAAGTGTTTCAGGATACAAGGCTTAGGCTATAAAACAAATAGGGAGTCCCAGCAGTCAAAAGTCTAGTAGGATCACTAAAAGTCTAGTCAATGGAAACTCTATGACGAGACTCTTCAAATCAAGGAAAAAGAAGCATCAATTGAAGAAAAGAAAACTAGGAACGTGCTCTAAAGTGAAGTACATCTCATTTGGATTTATACCAGACCCAGACTTGTTGAGTCATGCTTCATATAACAACCTGTGTAAGAGTTCCTCTCCTCAAAATGAAGCTTTTTTATAACCTGTGTCTATACATCTTCAAGCTAACTGCTCCAAGAAATCTCAAGCAAAAGTCTAAATAGATTTGCTCTTAATTCTTGAGTCTCATCATCAACACCTTATGGATCACCGGACCCATAATCATTTTAGAAGTTTTCCATGTACGAGCCTGGTTCTCAGTATGTTGACTTTCTAAAGCAGTTTCCATCAAAGCGTGAAAAAGATACCTACGGCAAAGAAAGTATCCAAGCAAGGTAGATCAAGATTCATCCTAAAGCATCTAATTTCACTCATACCTTATCATTTCAGAAAACCTCTGAATGAGAACTTTCCATCTTGGTAAAACTTATACTATCCTACTCTGCCTCTCTATACACAAGTCTTGAAAGCTCTTTGCCTTATGCCTCATGTGCAGAACGACTCCCTCTGACCAAGAGCCTTTATCCTTTGTGTAAGACACCTTTCAATGGTTGTATTCTCTTTCAACGGCTATCTCTTTCCTCACTGTATAACTCAAGGAAAATCCTATAAATAGCAAATCCTCTCTTACTCAAAATAGTGAAATATGAATTAATGAGTAAAAAGAGAAAAAAGGAAGAGGTGTAAAAGAAAAAGAGAAGAAAGATAGGAACATAGTTAGAAATGGCAAAGGCTTATAGAAAAGAAGAAAAGATATGAGAATTTCCATTAAAGAAAAAGAAAGCTCGCTATGTGCATCTTATTCTTACTTTAGAAGCCATAGCAATCTAAGTCAGAATCATGCAATCAACTTGTACAACTCTCAGTGAGCACATTGTCTCTGACTAGCTTTCAGACTTAGTATGTATATTACTTCACTTATACATTTACATGTACTAAGTCCTCTTTAAAATAAGCCTTTCTTATCTATACAAGTCTGTTGTATAAACTTCTCACTTAGCTCTGCTAAGTCAAAGGCTTGTTAATCTTATTATGTTAATTCTTCCAAATCTTTGTAAGAATAGGTCTGTTAGATCTATTGGAAAACACTGTTGGCCTAAAGAAGCTTTAGAAAGAATACTTGGGTTTAAGCTAGGAGTGGATTGTGAAAGAATACATGTGTTTGTCCCAGGAATGAGTGCTGCAAAAGAATACTAATTTTGAGCTAGGAGTGGCTAGTGTTAAGAATACTCTGAAGCACGTGGTGTGCTTAAGCTAGGAGTGGTTGGACTTAATATTACTCAAGGGCACGGTCTATGTAGTTCATGTAAAAAGGACAATTTTAGATAGTGAAACACCCTTCAAGTCTAAAGGTACTGAATATAGCTTCTGTGTTGGAAGTGAATCAGTATAAATCTCTTGTGTGCTCTTTCTATTCTTACTCTTACAAAAGTCTGATTGCCTAATCCGCTGTGCAAAAGGTTCATTTGTCTAAAAGAAGAATTTGGTTTCAAAAAGTGAACAGACTTATTCAACCTCTCTTCTAAGTCTATTCTCCGAACCATCATTTGTTTTTATGTATTATATAAGCTTATTGGCTTAAGTTTTTTTCTAGAAATCAAAAAATCAAGATGTAATGATTATGTGGCATGTAAGATTACTTGATTAAGTGTTAAGATCAAAAGTAAGAGTGAAAACAAAGGTGAGGAAGAGAAAAATAAGTATAGAATTCATAAGTCCAGTAGAGTTGCAGTCTTAGGTCTGATGTTGGTTTCTCTTATAATTTGGTCTTGAAGATCTTAATAGTGAATTATTGCTCTCTCATGTGGATATAGGCTACATTGACTGAATCACGTTAAAGTTTGGTGTTCTCTTCTTCTTCTGTATCTCTTTTATAATTCTTGGTTAATTGTTTTCTGCCTAAGTATTCTGATTCTGGTTAGTTTTTGCTCTGATCTTGTGATTATTTTGTGCTAGATTGAACCAACACTTCTCATGACCACACCCCAAACAAGCTAATAGGCAAACCATGTTTACAAGCTTGCCAATGAAAGAAACGAACCTTCTCTGACATCAAATGGTTTTCTTCTTTTTTGTTTCCATATTAACACTAGGTGACATCCACAAATAAAAATAGCCCATGGATTTTATTTTACTTCCCTTTATCATTGTTTGTGTATGAAAAAGCTTGGTACTATAGTCACCAAGTTTAACCCACTACTCCTTAGACTTATGAAACCAGAAATGCTCCTTCTGAGCAAGAATGGTGTCATACTCCACCTACAGCTCCTTTTCTAAGCGGCACAAGGATTCTGTCTCCCTAACCTCCAACTCTCTTTTACCCTTCTAATTATTTGTTCCATTTTCTTCTTTCTACTAAAAATGTTGCCAAAGGTCGATCTCCACGTTAAAAACCTATTTTGCTTCTTTGTTTCCCTTTTTAGTTCTGTCAATTTCATAATAAACAAAGAAGAAATTATTTTTAGTCATGGCAAATGTATAATTATCTTAGAATTGATTATGCTGTATAATAACCACTAACTTGAACATTCAGCATTCATATATGTATTGTGCATTGAAACAGTTTGTGCAAATGTTTATGTCATCAGTAATCTCTTTCAATTAAATTATTAAACAGAGAAGTATTTGTTTAGTGAGTTGTTGCCTATGGTGTGTGCTGGCATATAGATGTTTGTGAATTTTGGTTGTTAAGTTCTCTTTGTGCTTGTCCATTTCATGTTTGCTAGCATGCCTGACTAATACAAAAGGGCCTTAATTACTTATCTGCCCACTAAGGAATTTATGCATTATACTAGGAAATCTGGGACATTTGCGAGTACTTTGTTGGGTTTGTTTTTCTTTATCTTTTTATTAAGAAAAATAAAACCAATCTAATGTTAGATCTTCATTGGAATAAGCTATATGTTTTTTATTCTGACTATGCCTTGAGAAAATTAAGCAATTTATAATATGCACTTATGCAAGTTAGTGGTTTGATAAATTGTGGTGTCAATATATTTTTACCCTTTATATTTTTACTGCAATCAAAGATGTATCTATGAATTGATAAAGGTGGATGGTGATGAGAAGGAGTAGAAGGAGTTGTTGTTTTTGGAGGATTTTAAGAAATAGTGAAGCATTTAGGAAGTGGTACCATGTGTATAAAGGCTAGAAGAGGTAGTGGAGTGGTTTGGGCATGATGTTGTTGGGTGGATAATGATGATTAATGTGAATGGAGGAGAAGAAGGAGAGGAAATAGTTTCTGGATTTTTCCTTTGTGTCATAGAGAAAAGAAGAACCAAGAGAGCAAAAGATTGTTTTGTGAAAGAAAATAGATTTTTTTGCATGTAACACCTTGTTGGCCAAGGAGCCTTACAGTTATGAATGAAGAGAAGGAGGTGTCAATTTGCTTCCATGAAATAGCTAGGTCTCATGTTCAAGTGTTAGAGTGTGGATGAAGGAGTTTGCATGGTCATGACATATGGCAAGGTGGTGGTGCAACATGATTAGTTTATTTTCCATGCAAAGCTAATTTGTCAAATGCAGGTGCAACTACTTGTTTGTGGATTTCAGGGCCTTTGTGGACCAAATTTGAAAAGGGCCCAAACACAAAAGTTTTATATCTTTTTATTATCTTTAATTTGGTAAATAGCATAAAAAATTTCATTACGAAATGAGGGAGTTATGGTCCAAATACGAAAGTAGTGTAAGGTTGTGACGGGATTATTGTTTCTTGCAAAGATTAATTTTCTGGGAAACATTGGTGGGGAATTTGACTTTGTTACCTTCATCCAAAGTTGTAGGGAATTGAGTTTAGAAAAATTTGGTGAAATAATTGTTTGATTTCATGGCCATACTAGTGAGAAATACAAAAACTACTGAACATAGTGCAAGCTACCATTGGAAAAACATGAATCAGTGTGGTATTTTAAATTCTGGGATTTATGGGGTAAGAATTGGCTCTCGTGGTCAACATCAAAGTTGTAGATAAATTTGATATAAAGATTTTGGTACAAGAATAACTCATATCCAATAACGGGAGAGGAAATTACGCCCAAAATATGTACAGGTGCGTAGTTTGGCCTATACGTTTAACTTGAAAATAGAGCTTTTTGGGCTTGGGTGACCAGAAACGGGCATTGAACCCTTTATGAGAATCATTATACACAAGGTGAAGGATGTATTAGGATAAAAATAACTGACTCGAGCACTCCGATTAATCTCTTGGCCAGGACCGGGGGTAATTGCATGTTTAAATGACTTAAACAATAACACTTAAACCTTCCTATTAAATTACTAACACTCTAACTAATTAATCTCTATTATTATGAGTATATTAATCACACTTATTATTATTATTATTATTATTCTAACCATCACTATTACTTACTTAATTTAGTAAAAATACCCTTCCTTAGTTGATGAAATCTCTCTAAGATACTGATCAGTCATCACACAAGCAAATCGGTCGTAGCCTAGTCATGAGTACACATGAAATTAACATGCAATCAAGACAATTGGCCTCAAGGGCCTAACACACAAAATAAGGTCTGTTACAATAATTATATAAAAAGAAAAATAAATGAAGAAAATAATCAAACAACAACTTTAAAAAACAAAAATCAAATCTTTATTATCAAAGATGTGGGAATAAAGTTAAAAAGATAAATAACCAAGATTTCTTAGTGGTTTTTTATGAGTGAGCTACTAAGATAAGGTTTTATTTTAATAGTTTTAAATAAGAACCATTAAGAAATGTGTATTTTCTTAACAATTTAGATGACAAATGCAATTGTTATAATTTTTTTTAATGAAATAAGCTTTTTCCCAGCATTGTCTTCTCAAATGGCCATAGAAACCATAATTAGCGCATAATATATGGAGTCCCTCGTACTCCACTGGGAACCAAACACCATTTAGAACAACTTTGTCTACAACAGGTTGGGAGAGAATAGTTTCTACATAGACTCTCGTATTAGTATCTCCCTTACCTCTGATGCCATAGTTAAGAGCACACTTGCATAAAAAAACGCCCAGTTCAGAGCTGGGAATTTGATTCACACTAAAGTTTTCTGAATCTTAGCTTTATTGGACACAAAATCTAGTGACCATGTGATGTAGGATCTTTTTCTAGCTCCTTTAAGAAGGATGGATCTAGGGCTCTTTTCTTCTTCTAACCTCCACAAGCCTTTGTTGAAGATTCTTGGTCTTGGAAACCGAATGGGAAAGTGAAGAAAAAGACTCAAGACTACACAGATTTTGAAAGGAAAGAGAGAAAGAAAAAGGTAGAAATGGAAGGGAGAAAGGAGGAGGATGGAGGAGATGAATGGGAGGCCACTCCTAAGGGAGATAAATCCCTTGAACTCGCCACGAAGAGGGAGGAGACCCCTTGGATGAGAGCTTGCTAGAGCTCACTCTAACCTACAGAGAAGGGAGAGCTTCTCTCACTAAACTCACTTTGAAAGTGTAAAAATCTCAAATGGCATTAATATGTGTCAAAATACAAAGGGAGAGCTCTTTATATAGAGCTTGGAGAATTCAGCCAAGGGATATCTAAGTGGGCCTCTCCATGATGCCTAGGCCAAATAGAGCTTCTAGAGAAGAGTAGGGCCTATACATGGCCCAAAGTGAGAGTACATGGCCCAAAAGTGGCCCAATTGACCTTGCAAGGCCCAAATAAAACCTATAAGCCTAGAGAATCTAACTAAAAGGTATATTACAAATAGAGTATGAATAGATCCTCAAGAAGTCTTCATTGGGCTTGGGCCCACTCAAGGAAAGGAAGGAAGATAAGGCCTGATGGATGCTCTCTTTGGCCTTTTTGGCCTTGGCCCTTGTGAGAGGACCTTTGTAAGCTTCAAGTCCTTTCTCTAGGGTAGTGTGAGGGTCCTCCCTCAGTGTGTCCTCATTACCATGTTTCAATCGCCAATAGTGATCAAAAAGCATCCAAGGGCCCTCCTTCATGACTGAAGAAACCACTCCCCATATCCATAAATTTAAAAGCCTTGTGTCGTCTTCCAAATTCGCAGCAACCACGCATTCATAATATTGTATCCTACTATTTTACCCAATAATTTCATAATTAGTACGCCCTTCCATGGTTCATAGAACTCCCGTAACAGCCCTGATTTTTTAGAATAGGAAACCAGACCCTCAGGAGTCTGAGGATACTCTATTCTGGTAAGAAGCTCAAGGCTTTTGGCTTGTTCCCTGAGCGGCTTAGAATAAGGAAAATAGTGGAAAGCAGCTTAATGTGAAAGATGAGGATACTGAGAGAATGTAACAAGTGAGAGAAGCAGAGATAAGAAAATAATAAATTATATTCGACAATATTGTTTAATTAAAAATAATACGTTAACGACGATTATTTTGAGTACAAATTAATTTATCATTATATTTATTCAATAATTATTTTTTGTCGACAATAATTAATATGTAAATAATTATAACAATTTATTTTGAAATTATATCTATTTTAAATTTTTTATTCATTTATTTGATAACTATATTTAATAATAAAATATTATCGGTTCCTCGGATTTGAACTGTGGGACCCAGCCTAAGGTCAGACTCTGACCGCTCGAACCAAGACTAGTGATCCAATAGGGATACTAGTCCTATTAGAATCTCTTTGCCAAGAATCAAGGGTGTCTGACTTGCCAAGAACCTTTGACGTCTCCTACGTTTGACCGTTCATATACCTCGGGGTACCCGATGGTGACACGGTTAGTCCCTGGTAACCCGTTTCGACATTTTAGGAAGGTTTCCTGAAGATCTCAAAACTTGATTCGGACTCTGCCAACCTCATCCATGAGCTATTCTATTCCGTCAGAAGTTCAATCTGCGCATTTCTGATGATTCCTACGTAAATTTCTCAAACGATGTTTGATTGAGGTAATTCTAGTTTCGTTCACTTTGTTTTGAAGATATATTCAACCTTCGTTTCTAGCCTTGAACTCCAATTCTTACTCTGTCAACCCCAAAATCGAAGATTAAGTATATTCATCTCAAAATTCAAATGTTTGGGCGTTTTTCTCTACGCATGGTTCAGAAAAAAATTCATAACTTTCTCATATGACATTTGATTTGTGAAAACTTGGTTTCAAAATCTTCTTAACAAAATTATCTACGTTTTCCATGAAGACATCAAAAGCTAAATCCTTCTAGATTGGTATAGTTTAATAAATCTTTGTGACTCCTTGGCTGTTTCGTTTCAATGTTGGTAGCCTTTGATAAAATTCGCGTATGTCCCTTTTCCGCTGCTTGAATCACTCCATTCTTTTTTCTGTGGATCCTTATCATAGATATCTACAATTTCCATGAAGGGCACAAAATCAAATTCCTAAGGGATAATTAATGGTGAATTTATTTCGAAGGCCCTAGCGGATCCGAGAAGCTTCTAGAGCACCCCGTCATAAATCAGGTATATCTCGGGCTAAAAAACTTGGATCTTTACAAATAATATATAAAATTAAAAAGGAAAGGAAGATCTAAAAACTTCATTAAGAGCTTAAAATCAAATTCTCACTCCATAAATCCCAGAATTTAAAACACTACACCAATTCATGTTTCCCCAGCAACAGCTTGCACTAGGTGCAGTATTTTCCACATATCTCTCTCATATGGCCATGAAATTGAATGAGGCCTTCCCTAAACTTTTTCTAACATATTTCTCCATAACTTTTTTGAAGAAACCAAAGGCCAATTCACAGCCTATTTGGCCCATAAAAATTATTTGTGTAAGGGACAAATATCCTGTCACAACCCTGCACTAGTGCCGTATTTGGGCCAAATCTCACTCAATTCTTGATGTATTTTTTTGTGCTATACATGGATTTAAAGAGAACAAAAATTTCTATAACTTTTATGTTCAGCCTATTTTCAAATTAGGCTTGTATCATCCCTTAACAGTTCGCACAAAGTGACGACCCTGGTTGTGACACATCAGCCCCTTCATGCAACTTAAGCCAATCACTTTCTCCCACCCACTAGACACTTGTCTAGCTCTAAAAACTCAATTTCAATGCATCACCAGCACTTTCCACTTCACTAGAGGGGTGTCAACCTCTGCCCACTCCTCTCCACTCAGCCCATCCACCCCCATTTCCACCAATCACACTTCATGCAAGCCTAACCAACATCACTTCCTCCATCATTCCATTCAGCCATCTCATTCTAGCTCCCTTCTTCCCTTTCATGGCAGCAACATTCCCTTGTCTCCTCTCCATCTCCTCTCCTTCCTAAGCCCAAAATAGCCACCAAAAAGCCTCCCAAAACCACCCACAATCACAGCCACACCAAGGACAACCACCATCCACCACCACAAGATCATTTCCCTTCCTTTGGTCTCCTCCAAACCCGTGTTCCTCTCCCACCAAACAGCCATTTCTTACTCATTTTTATTCAAGTATAAAGCTCTTGAAATCTAGCTAGAGACCCTCTTACCTTGGCCTCTTGAAGCCGTGACCATCTAAAGCCACCAAGGTAAGGATTTTCGCATTTTAGTTCTTGATCTTGTCTCCTCTTTCTTTGGTGTCCCAAAACAGTTTGTGTTCTTGATTTTGTGACATCTTTCTCTATATTTTGGAAGCTTAAAACTGTGACTCCTTGTTCCTTCTTGGTGTGCATGTCACTTTTCCTAAGGATCGGGGACGATCGGTGGCGAACGGTGATGAACGGTAGAAAATACAGAGTAAACGATAACTTTTTGGTAAATGATCTTTTAGTTTTAAATAACTTCATGGCTATTTGTGATCTTCCTTTGCTGTCCATAATCATTTAGGTGCCTAAAATCTTTACATGTCACGTTTTAGCAAACGTAAGGACAAACGACAATGACCGAGGGACGTTTCGGAGTATCCAACGAATTTTTGGCAAGCGGATCATTTTCCTTCCTCCGGGCAGTGAGTGTTTTGTATGGTAAGGGGGTCTTACCTCGTTTTGATTTTGTTTTTCATCATCCTATAATATTGCATGTGTATCCAGGAACCACCGTTTTAATTTTCGTTGCGATCCAATGGTAAAATCTCAAACTGCGAAGATTTTCGTAACCGACCGTTAAAATTATTACGTTTTTAATTTAGTAAGTACTTTAGAAATTAAATTGGCATAATTTGATGTTCACATGCTCGGGAGGATTTTATTGTGATCGACCAAGAAAACAAAAAAATTTAGCATTTAGGCGGGCTCGGTTTCATTCGATATGGTTGTATTATTTATTTTAAATTTTTGATGTTATTATGTAATTTGTAATTTGTTCTGTAAGCCCAGCTATTAGGAGTTAAATCATCGTCACGTATCACCGGGAGTATTTTGATGACTTTTAATAAGTTTTATACGCCAAGAAGAAGAAAAATAAATAAAAGAAATTTTGATGTGTGATAAAGAAATGGATATTCAAATTTAGAAGAGTTAGTGACCACTTTTTGACCACTTGTAGTAGAATAAAAGTGACTTTAAGAACTAGATTAAATGAAATGAATGTGGTGAAAGAAATTTAAGTAGGGAATAAATATTTTGGGTTAAATATTTTGATAGCTTAAATAGGCTAAGGATAAAAAAAAAGAAGTGGATAACTAGGGTCTAACTCAAAGTAAGTTATAGGAAAGGATCTTAATAAATTAATTAGGGGAAAGGCTATGGAAATTCTAACAAAAAAGAAAATAATGCTAAGAGTTAGAGATCTAGGTAACCATTAAAAAGAGGGATGAAAGAAATAAAGGAGTTTTTATACCTAAAAATATTAATTAGCTAAATAAGGAAAGATCTTTGGACTTAGACTTACCATAAATAGGGACATAACCTATTAATTAAATGCTGACTTCTATTAACTAAGTAATGATTAACTAAGTAAGCCTAATCTTAGGATATGATATGCATGAAATAAATATTTAAGTTATAGAGCCCAAATCACTTGTGAGGATAAATAATGTAGAAAGAGATAAGAAGGAAATTTGGGCTTGAACCAGATAATGAAAAAAAAGTAGAAAGATTTATAAATTTGATAGTAAATTTTAGTGGTTAGTTAATGTTTGACTGAGTTCATAATATTAGAATGGATTCTAAAACTCTAAGTAATAGATTAATCTCATAATAATAGTGAACTTTGGTTAACTGAAAGAATGGAATTAAGGAAATAAATCTATGAATATAATTAAGAATAGTAGGGGTGCAGGAAAAGTATAAAAGTTAGTAACTAGAAATGTAGAAAGAATATTACTAAATTGACAATTATGCCCAAGGAATTAGTGACCCTTTTAGTAACCAAGGGAAATAAGTTATTCAACCTTAATTGGATCACTAAAAGAAAAACAACAATGAGACTGCTTGATGATGGCTAAAGAGTTCATGATTGGACATGAGAAAATTAAATTGAGTAAGAAGATGGTCATACATAATGAAGTAAAGAATGCTTAACGAACAAATAATTGAGAGGTACATAAAGAATTAAATCAAGTGATGTTATACCTTAATAATGAACTAAATTAAGGAAATTCTAATGACGTAGACTAGATAAACAGTATAGTAAAATGAGTGGAATAATATGTAAGAATATAATGTGAATGCTTGCGTCTAGTTTACTTTTAGAGATGTTAAATGTGTAATAACGTGTTAAGTCATAGTAAATGGTGAATGTCGATACGTATATCATGTGATATGCCTAATAATTATTGTGTGATGATTTCTTAGTGCTACGTGCAACACGACATTTGTTAATTGGCTGATTATGTGACTGCAGATGAATGTGTATATATATGTGTATATGTGTTAGTTCTGTAATGAACACATGTGATGAGTGAGATATGATGACATACGTATGGAATGTGATGTGGTAGAAATACTTAAAGAATATCATGAGTTAACAAAATGAATGATGTGACGAATGGCATGTGTATGATGCATTAAATGAATATGTTGAAATGAGTAAGAAAAGAATGAGGAGATGTCTCGGTAGGGATCCGATAATGACTGAATTGTGAAAAATGATATGATGAAATTAAGATCGGATCCGATGTGATGATGGGCACTATGGTGCCAATATTGCCCCGAGGCTTTATGGATAATCATGATTCATTTCATTCCTAATGATTGAGTAAGCTGTGTTGTGATTTAAGTAAATATGAAAAGAGTAATGACTAAAGAAAAATGTTTAATTGAGGATTTTACGAAACAAATCTAATATTAGGAATGAAATGGAATCTCTGACAGGACCTTACCGATGACTAATGAATTAATGGAAGGAATGTATGTTACATGCATCATGTGCATATAACTTGATGTGGACTAGAGCCAGCAGCGAGGGGTACGCTGAAGGATATGCGGGTTCGATCCCTGAGGTTGGATCTTGGGAGTGTAACAGGAGGGGACCCCCAATGGCTCGGTGGTAGCGCCCCAATGCCAGGAAAAACCGTGCAATCCTGGTGCACTTTGACCCAGACTAGTATCACTAGGACCGTGGAGAGCCAAGTCCCATTATGATATGATGATGTGTGTTGGATCCATGATATTGGGACTGTGAGTCCATAAGTACCCTGTGTTGTGATGTGGGGACTTGGTGTACTCCGGTCACTCTAGTGCGGAAACGTTGTGTCCAGCAGCAGCCTGGGCAGGACGGGTTCTGATATGATATGATGTTGAGAGATGGGCCCACATGCATCATGATGACTAATAAAGAGAATGAAAATAATGAAATGAACTCATGTATTGCATCATTATACTACGGTTTGACTGTTTTATTACTTAAGTGTGACTTGTAGAACTTAATGACACTGAGAGATGAATGGGAAAATGGGGATGATTAGCTGAGATCAAAAGTGGTGAGATAACTTAGAATGTATCTTAGGAATCCCAAAGAGAGTGGGTGGGACTCGATCCTGGATTGTTTGTGTTGTATGTGGGTAGGTGTTTATAAGACATCTTTCTGATTGTTGTGGAGGTGAAAACTCACCCTTACGCTATTTTTCCAGACATCGTAGGGATGAAGACAGACTTCAAAATGAGGAATAGCTAGATTCTTCTCGGACCATGGATGGATAGAATAGGTTATATTTTATTTTCATTCATCAAAGCCTGTGTGCCCCTTTTTCTTTCAGTTGTACAATTGTTGTAACGACCATGTGTTGTATATGACTATGTTATATATATATATGATGTATCTATTCCACCAAGTTTTATATAAAAAAAAACTTCCACATTTTTCAAAAAAACTTGTAACCTCTCAGTTGACCAGGATAATCTAGTGGAAGGGATTGTCCTAGTTAACCGAGGGTGTTACAACTCCCTTACGTAACTCTCTTCCAGATAGATCATAGGCGTGAGTTTATTTTTATCTATCAAATTCAACCTTGCTTTCTTTACTTCTACCAAGTTTGCACACTCCCTTACCGGAAAGGCCAGTTCTCCCCAATCACATATCACGGAATGATGCATTTCCTTCCTTTATTAGGTGGACTTTTTCAACCCGTTTTCTTTCTCATCATTAGGATTTATCTATTCCTGATGTTTGATAAAATGGGTTTTTTTAGATTCATTTAAGAATTGACTAAGAATTTCACATGAAAATTTAAAAAACAAAAGTCTTATGCAGTATATCTTTTGTGAGCACCTAATTCTCAATTAATTAAAACCCAAAGAAAATTTTTCCAAAAATTCCACGTCCGTCGAAGGATATGTCCCACAACTCCACATGTTTATAAATGCATGTTCTAGGATTAGGGATATCCAAATCCCACCCTTACATAGCTAAAAACATGAGTTTAGGGTGTCCTGACAAGATGGTAATCGATTACACAATCAGTGTAATCGATTACCCGTAAAGGCCTATGTAGGTCTTAGAAGAACCCCTCTCTAGAAATTGATTACCCGAAGGCTTCCTGTGAAATCCTGCAACTCAGATTCCTGGTAATCGATTACAGCCTTGGTGGTAATCAACTACCAGCATACTAGATAATAGAATTATGTAGCAAAATGGCTCCCAATCCAACTTCTACATACCTTAACTTTCACAAATGATATCCAATCATTACCAAACTCTGACACCACCTAAAACACATCAATTAAAATGTGTAGCAACCGTCACACCTCAAAATTCTGAAAATCGAGTAAGTTATATGCGAAAATGAAAATTGGCCAACTTAGGCCTTTACCATGCAATCTGACTAGCCAAATAATATAGGAATTGGACCATTCCAATTCTCACAAGTCCAAAACACCACTTATCAGTTATTGGGCCTATCTGGAGGTCCCAAAACCTCTGGGATCCCAACTTGACCTATGTAGTTGCTAATTATGCATGAATTCACATGATAACATCATATTCATCTAATCCAATGGTGCTAAACCAAGTCCATCAAACTCAACATCTCAAATACAGTGTAAAATCCACACCTTTCTGCCCATATTGTCTATTCCACACAATTATGCAATAATTACACGATTCCCGTCATAACACTTATCAAAATATTCATAATGGAACCATTCATGGTTCACAAAACTAAAGCATCGTCATATATCAATATTAACATCATAATTCAAATCTATCATCAAAATCCAAGCTATATATGTACACCATTTACCATTATACAAAGATACAAGTATCCAAAACAAGCTGGCCAAGGCAATACAAACAAAAGCCATCATGTATATACAACTATATACAAGCAGTCTCCATGACCATAACATCTCCAACCGAGCAATCACCAAGCATCACCTCGGTTTACATCCATTAAAAAATAACCACAAACTTAGGGGTGAGCATGTACATGTTGAATGATAGATATTGAATCAGATTCAACCACGATATTCATAAACAACGATCTAATTCCACAATATCACATCAACCAATATAATTATCACAATGATCATCATAAATATTGCCATTTAACACAATTGCATCACATCATATGTAATCAACCACATCCATACACACCATAAGTTGTCCAGCAGCCTTTAAACCTCAATATCTATATGAAAATGCATATGTATGCGGATCCGACTCTAATGATGGAAATTACACTGCAGCGTATAAATTTTCACAACATACCATCGAATAAGTTTTACCAGTACCGAACCACCCACCCATAATGCAACACCGGTCACACTTAGTGACAATGACAACTCAACTAGGTGTTGCGGGCCAGCCTTGAACCCAATCCAAGACAACTATGGATCCTAAAGGAAACCACATATGGTCTGTGCCTATCTAAATACTGCCCTCCCATATGGGCCAACATCACAGGCTCCTTGCAATCCTGTGTGCGTCCTTTTTAATGCAATGTCAACACAACATCAATCATCATAAAAACCACTCGATTACCATCATCAGGGGCTACCACTTGGTTACCATCACTAAGAGTTCTCATCTAATTCAGCAACTATGCATAGCATTCCACATCCAACATTCCATAACTAGTTCACACATAAAATAAGCTACCTCAAGCTTATTTATTCATAATCAACCTCATAATATATTTATCATCAATTAACATCACTAATCATTATCATTATGATCACCAAAAATTCAATATCATCAATCACCATTTATTGCAATCCAATGCAACAGAATCCATCATAGTTATCACACACATATATATGAACGTCATCCAATCATATTACATATCTAATAATCATACCAATGACACATCAAAGGGGTATATAGCCAATGCAAACCAACACCATTATTATCACAATTTTGATCAAAGTATCATAATTCATCAAACATAGTACATACACATATACCCCTTATCCGTTCATAATCTATGCATTTAAAATATAATGCTCCCTCTACCTGGAATCCTCATTTCTAAAAGCTCAAAATGCTTTCTAAATGCGTTCAAATCAAATTCTTAACTTTTTGCAATATCAATCCTACATTGAAACCATGATGGTAGTTTTTGATTAATTTAACGATAGCTAAAAATCATTTAATTTACTAAATTTTATTCCATCAGTAGCCTGAAATACAATAACTATTAATGATTTAATGAAACGACACATACTCGAAAAGTTACGACTCACTGAACATCATCATTAAGGTCTCGATACATGATTCTAAAAACCCCAACGCTATCCATAATTCATAATAGCTTTGAAATGGTTCCTAAGCCACGAAAATCACCTCATTGAAGCCTGAATATGTAAGACGAAACCAAAGGTGCAAATGGGGAGTTCAGCTTTACCTCTCGACAACTGATAAACAAAAACCCAAATTTTGAAATACTGCCCACGCGATAATGGTACCCAAAATAACCTAAATCCATAGAATTAAGAAAATTAAGAAGTGGAGGTTTAGGAGACAAGCCATCCAAAGTTGTGATTCAAAAATCCATACCTTTTTAATCGTAAAAAATAGAGAATCCCACACATGCAAGCTACCCCACACGAAGAAGAATGACAATGGGCTTTTGAATTTCACCTGCCTTAGCTTGAATTGATGAAGAAAGAGAAGAAATAGAGAAATGGAGTCGTAGTGTGAGGGAGGAAGACAATGGCACGATTTCTTTGTTTTCCTTTTTCCTGTCGTGTGGCATGCAAGCTGAGGGTGGGAGAAATTGAAAGTGGATTTATAAATTATTGAAATGGAGGGTATTATGGTCAATTCCCATGTTTGATTAATTTTTCAAACAAATCGAGTAATTTTCGGTTACCCGAAACATACCCGGTAAATTTCAAAAATTAACATAACCATCTTAAATTAATTTAACACTCCTAATTTAATTATTTGACCAATAAAATTAACCAATAATTAAATCCAAGATGTTACATCTTTCATATTCTAATTCTTTACTAAGGATTGCAATGTTACAATAAATTCAGATTCTAGCTATTATATAGTAACTATCTTAAATATATATTTTTCTAAGGGGGGAGTTATGAGTAGAAGTTGAGCAGATGAATGTTACAGAAGCATAAAGAAGGTTAAGGTTTATAGTGTGCGCGCATTTATTGAGATGAATCTACTCTGGATTGCATCTGTCCTAGAGCTGGCAATTCGGGCGGGCGGCCCTAAATGGGCAGGGCTTTATCGGGCCGCAGGCCACTTAGGGCTGGGCCAAAAAAGGCCCACAAAAATTCAGGCCTTAAAATTAAAGGCCCTAGCCCGGCCCTCAACGGGCTGCAGGCCACTTCGGGCGGCCCACTTTAAAAAAGTTACAAAATTAATTTTTTTAAAAAAATTAAAACTTTATCGAAAAAAATTAAAACTACGTAACATTTGTAAAAAAATTATAAAACATTTCATAAATATTTATAAAAAATTATGGGAGGGGAAATAAGATAAAGATTTACATTATTAGATCTATTATCTATAACATATAATCCAATAATGTTTAAATGTAAATTTATAGTTTATTTGAAAAAAAACTATGATATTTTCATGTATGTCTCAACCACACGATTCAAGTAAGCAAGTTATATTACAAGAACATAAGAGCTTCTTTCTATATTATGCTTTTTAATAAACTGTACAAAATCAATAAAAAAACATTATGGAAGAAAACAAAATGCACAAAACTGAATCATATATTTCATAAAAGTCTATAAATAAAAGTCTAAAAAACTTTATATTCCATAAAGAGTCCATATTCTATAACATAACAGTCCATATTTCACAAAACTCTATAAAACTAATGCATAAAAGTTCATAACTAAAATTAAAACAATAAATTGTTTCACTTCAAGTAATCACTAATTAATTAGTATTTGAATCTCCTTGAGAGAACTTTGAATCCACCACTTCAATCACTTCCGTTGGATCAACATCTTCATTGTCGTAATCTAAAATGGAAAAAAAGTGTAAATATTAAAATGGAAAAAAGTGTAAATATCACATCAATTTTGATCATGCTAAATGCCAATATTTTACTCTAATTCCTTTCCTTTAAACTTGTTCTTTACAACTACAAAAATGTTATACAATCAGGCATAGAAAATAAAACATACAAAGAAAAATGTTTCTTCAATGACCAAGAACTTAGAGAGCTTCTAGAGGGTGATTGAGGACTGAGATTGAAAAACAAAAGCATCTTCTGGATCATCTTCACTATCATCCTGCTGATAAAAGTTCACAAAAATTCTGTCATTAGTTATGACTAAATCCCTGCATATTTAATAATAATCACTACATATTTAATAACCAATCACAAAAGTCAGTAGTGTGTATAACCATATTCTATTATTGATGCTCAGGGAAGAGAGACAAGGCAAAACAGCATTGCAAAATGCCATATTTGAATTAGAATATATAAATTTAAAAAATATTAGGATTATTATGTTTGTCCAGTGTATTTCTAATATACACCCATTCATGCAAACCAACATATTCACGGGTCAAAGTTTATATGCACAGAATAATTGGTGTTGCGAAATTAGAGGAGAAAACAATTGAAATTTCCATTTTACAAGCCTACAACCAGCTAATTACTTATTTTTGAGTTCTCATCATAGCAGAATATCAATTTAATAAGTGAATGCAAACTTTCAATCTATTTTGGAACATATCTATGCATATAACAATTTATAGTCAACTTTGGCTGCATTTCCAAGCAAAAGGCAAGGCCATGAAACTGCCAACTCCAATTCTTAATCAACATAGAACTTGAACCAAACCAAACAACAAAACTGGAAATAAGGTTCAAGAGGCAGTTCTAAAACCAGTTCAGAACTGGAGTTTTAACCTAAAACCACTCATTACTCTTGCATTGGTTACCAGTCAGTTCAAAACCTATTTCAAAACAATTCAGAACCATTTTTTAAACCCTTAAACTAGTTTTAGAATAGTTCAGAACCCTTTTCAATCCTGAATTGGTTTTTAATCCCAAAAACAAGCACAATGGGGGAAAACATATCAATCAAAAACTAGTGTTGCGATCTAAACTAGAAGGACCAGTGAAAATTTGTAAGCATTCATTTTTAAGTAATTTCTAATTATGTTTCACCCAGAAATAAAAGCAAAACTGATGATAACTTAGTAACTAGTTAAGTGGCTAAACACAATTAAGTAAAAAGTTACACATATGCATGTAGTGAAAATAGTTTTTTAACCAACACAACAAATCGACATCATAGAATAAAAATAACTTGAAATACAGTTGAACTAGAATAGTAGACTCACTGTTTCTTGGGCGGCCCTTTTAATACCAAGACATCTTTAGAATGAAGGAGGCAACACTTCAAACAAATATCTTGCCCATCGTTTTTGAATGTCTTTAATTTCATCCTCGAAAAATGGTTCTCGATCGAATCTCTACAAATTCAAAACCAGAATGCATGAGCAACAAGAACATAAAGCACATGCAACTTAAACAAATTTACAAAACTACATATTGAAAAAATTACCTTGTCCCATGAATCAAGAGTGTTTGCTAAGACAATATCCAACATATGCTTCATTACATAAAATCCACACTGCATGCTACCTAATGGTTGTGTTGGGTACTATAAAAATAACACCAATTAATATTGAAATGTGTAAGATAAGAATATGACAACCAAAAAAATAAAAATCATGAACATCCAACTTAGACTTGGATTGATCCATTTAGGAGGTGTTAAACATTTTGTGTGTCGACCTAGTAACAACTGAGATGCATGTATTGGTCTACAATAAAAATGGTTTTAATACAAAAATACTTAAGTTAATAAGCTTAACAATAAGATAAATACATAGGATGATATGTTTCATTAGACAATGGTAATTAATATAACAATTAACACTTACACTTGTAGAAGTTGTTTAAGTTCTTTGGACGGTTTACCTTTTGTTGAGCACAATAACACACACAAATTCTGTTTTGGACATATTAATATCAACTGCCAATGTGACCTACATAAAGTGAAATAAAATATGTCATAACTTTTTTAAAAAACTAAATAATTAAAAGAAAACCATATTACTTACGAGTTAATAAAATACGATGCAAGGTAAACCAATTTTCCTTCTGATAATCTGCTTTGAATGTAGTTTTGTATGTCCTCCTTTTTGTTTCCTTTATCATGAAGGAACGTAGAATCAATGAATCCATAGGTATTCGTGAGTTCCTTCTTCTTGCACAATTGATGTAGGTACCTAATTGAACAAAAATATGATTATTAATATATAAATCCTGAAATTAACAATAAATTTGTCATATAAATTTCATGTGAGACCCTAAAATTAACTTACATCATCCAAAATTGTATGATAGATACGTTTAGTATTTGATCACCTAAAGTAATCTCTAAAAAATCATGCTTGGTGATGTATAATGGGATAGGAACATCCTTTCCTAAACCTCAACTCCTAACTCCAGCTTCAAAGGCTTCTTGCCAATTTTCACGGCCAATGTCCCTAAACGCTCAAGCAAGTCTTCTTCTTGTTGCAGAAAATCAGCTTCGCCCTCCTAACCAATTTAATAAATTCATTAGATATATGTAAAGTATTTGTTAAAGATATAGAGCAAATTGTCAGTAATACCTTGGATCCAAGTGAAATGATAAGCTTTCTTGGCCATATAATGAAGTGGTTAGGGGCTTGTCCAACTGTTGATACCTCCTCAGTGGGTATAGGGACATGGGCATCTGCATCCTTAACCTGTTCAACCATCACTCTAACATTATGATCATCTAATTACTTATAGTGTACAGTGGATCCCAAGTTATAAACCTTTCCAAAGGCTACTAAATGATAAGGATTCTCTATCTATAACTCATAATCTTCTGGGACATCAATCATATCCTGTTCTAGTGTATCTTCACCTTCCGAAACATAATTACTACCCTTTGTGCTCACATATTTATTTGAAGGCAGATTCCCTATGTCTTGGGTTTTTATGAATAGAGAAGGGATGCCTAAGGACTCCAAAGTTTGCCTAAACTCCAGCCTTAGCTTCTTTGTGACCTCCTTTGTGATTCGTTGAGTCACTTGCTCTTCAACTTGTTGAGTGACCTATTGCCTTATCTCCTCTCTAATATGCATAATCTCATCCCGAGTCACATTAGAGGATCCAAGTCCTTTTCTGCTTGGAGGTTTTCCAAAGTATTGTCGTATGCCCACACGTTGTCCAATACCACGAACACGACCATTGTGTTCTAGACGTCCAATAGCAATAGATAGAATCTCTTCTTGGCAAGAGGGTACTAAGGATCTGTCCAAGCTGAGTGATGTCAAATTGTTCTACAATCCATTTTAAATTATGTATGGCATTCAAAATATAAGTTAGCAAGTAATTTATAATCTTGTCCTATGCATGAATAAATCAATTAACTTACAATCTTTTCAGCAATCTCACAAGTTGCAGCGGATGTATATTCTCCATTCTTCTTCAACCTTGCTAACTTCCATTTCTCATAACACTTAGGCGGAGATGGGGGAGGAAGTACTATGGATGGGTCTGCTTGGGATGCTTGCTCATATTCTTTCTTTTTTTCAGCCATTATCTTCTCCTCAAGCAATGGATAACCCCCACGAGATAATCTATGAGGATACTTATTCATTGCAGCAATCTCCTATGCTTTTTTTCTTTTCCCCTATTTAAGTCGATTAAAGTAAACTTACCAATTAAATAGTTTGAAGAGTATGAAATAAACCAACTCATTTATTTAGTTTTCAAAAACACTTACAATAAAGTTCACATGTTGGTGGCTCTTAACAAACTCCTTCCATGTTTCTTCATCAATGAATGTCCACTTCTCACAAGGCGACTTGTCTTTGTTTTTTCCAAACACCCATTTGCTAGTCAACTGTGTCTTAAATTTCTTCCAACGTTTCCCCAAATAGGAAAGACATTTCCTTTTCAAATCCAAGTTGTTCGGAACATCATATGTGATTTACATGTTACAACAAAGTAACTTTAAATTAGCAAATGGCCTTACAATCACTTTATAAGATTTACTATATTGCACTAATAGTATTACCGCAATCGTTTCCAAAATTTTATCCTTTGTCACCCCATCGACCTCACTCCAACGATTACACAAGATACTAGCTTTTTCACGTCCAAGCATCCCAAGGTAGCTATTGAATTTAGCTTTATTTGCCCCTTTCGGTAGTAGAGTCACTGAATCAAACTCAATTGGAAACTTCCGGTCTCCATTCCTACCAATTGCTAGATCTTTCAACCGTGTAACTCGTCTTCCAACTCTTTCAGAAGACTCTTCTTGTGATGGTTGGTTTCCAGATGAATCAACCATTATTCCTGTACAAACATAAAAAATGATTAACATTAATATTGATACTTTCAAGAAATATAAGGTAATATTGAATTATAGCATTATTAAATAATGTATGACTAACTTATTGTTATGTTGGAATGTTCTCCCATATCCCTTCATGATGATCATTCCATGTGGCATGAACATCATCCACTTCATCCTCAGAATTCATATTTGGCATCGTTGTTGACATAGGTGTCTCTGAAACATGTAAAATGACATCGATATCAAGTGTGGTTTTTCCAGGAAGAATCACTGACCACTGCTTGTTAGAAGGATCATTGATATAAAACACTTGCATTGCTTGTGATGCCATGATGAAAGGATCATCTTTATAAGACAACTTACCAAGGTTCATCAAAGTAAATCCCAACTCATCAACATATACAGCACTATTAAGATCAACCCATTTGCATTTGAAAATAGGAACCCTAAATTTTGTGTAATCAACCTCCCATATCTCTTCAATACGTCCAAAGTATATTGATGCCATAACAGGATTATTATCCTTTGAGCTAGAGAAGTGCATGGACTCAGTTGTTACCATGAACCCACTATTTTGCATAGTGCTCTTATCATCTTGGGACTTAGTATAGAATGAGAAACCATTAATATCATATCCATTCCAGCAAATTACATCATAATTAAGCCAATATGCTAGCCACTTTAATGTTTCAGACACAATGAAATCATTCTTAACAGCCTTTTTAAACCAACTTAAGAAGCTCTTGTTATGCTCATTCAACAAAGCCTTTTCTTTCATTCTTGCCTTCTTTGCCTTGATGATGTTTTTATGCTTAGCCAGGTATGGTTGCACTTCATCAATGTTATTCAGTATATACAAATGTGCTTGATGTATTTCCTCCCGACTCATACTCTTTATCCTTGGATTTCGTAATCCCTTACCTCTATATGACTTCTGGTGACAAGACTCTGGAAGCCTAATAGCATCCACTTTTGACAAATAGTCAGTACAAAACTCAATGGCCTCCTTTGCAATATATCTCTCCACAATAGAAGCTTCAGGGTGTTATTGATTTTTCACATACCCTTTTAATATTTTCATGTATCGCTCAATTGGGTACATCCATCGTAAATAAACAGGGCCGTAAAACCTAATCTTTCTCACTATGTGAATAATCAGGTGAACCATAATATCGAAAAATAAAGGAGGAAAATACATCTCCAACTGGCTTAGGATGACAGCAGCATCATGTTCCAAGTCATCTAATATTCCAGGGTCAATGGTTTTGCTGCAAACAACATTGAAGAAGAAACACAACCTAGTAAGGGCCTCTCTCACCTTATTGGGCAAAATGCCACGAATAACAACTGCTAATAGCTGTTGCATCAAGACATGACAGTCATGTGACTTCAAACCAAGTAACTTTAAGTCTTTAACTAAAACCAGCTTTTGACATTTGAAGAATAACCCTGTGGCACTTTGACACCATGAAGGCAATCACAAAAACTTATTTTTTCATCTTTAGACAATGTATAACATGCCGGTGGTAAATACTTTTGCTTGCCAACTATTTGTGGAGTTAACCCTTCTCGTATACCCATTTTAACCATGTCCATTCGAGAGTTCACACCATCCTTTGTCTTGCCTGGTATGTTAAGGAGTGTTCCGATGATACTATCACATACGTTTTTCTCCACATGCATCAGATCTATGAAGTGCCTTACATCAAGATGAGACCAATATGGAAGATCAAAGTATATTGATCTATTTTTCCATATTTTTTTCACGTTGTCTTTCTTTTGGGTCTTCCCAAAGACAACACTGATGTCCTTCACTCGTTCATAAACTTGCTTCCCAGTCAACGTTTTAGGAGCAATGCCATTCTCTTGGGATCCATTAAAAACTTTTCTCAATCTCCTGTATGAATGATTAGGTTTGAGAAATCTTTGATGACCAAGGTAAACAGTTTTTCTCCCATGAGTAAGTTGACAGTAACATGTGCCTTCCTCACATATAGGGCATGCATGATGACCCTTAACACTGTATCCACTAAGATTCCCATATGCTGGGAAATCATTAATTGTACCAAATAACATCGCCCACAATTTTAATTTTTCATGTCGAAACCCATCAAAACTTTCAACACCTTCCTCCCAAAGCATCTTCAAATCATCAATTAAGGGGCCGAGATATACATCTATATCATTTCCAGGCTGACTTGGTCCTGAAATCATCATAGACAAGATTACATACTTGCGTTTCATGCATAAGTTTGGGGAGAGGTTATAGATAATCAAAAGAACAAGCCATGAACTGTGTCTGCTACTTAAGTTTCCATAAGGGTTCATCCCATCTGTAGCCAGGCCAAGCCTAAGGTTTCTTGGATCATCACCAAACTCTAGAAATAATTCATCAATTTTCTTCCATTGTAAACCATCAGCTACCTGGCAAATCTTGTCATCACGTTGCCTCTCATCTGCATGCCATGTAATGTTCTTTGCATCAATTGGGTTAGCAAATAACCTCTTGAACCTTGGAATTATTGGAAGATACCATAAAACTTTCGCTGGAGGCTTGTTTCTGCTATCGTCCCATTTAACACCTCCATCCTTCAATTTGTATCGTGATAAATGGTAAACAGGACATTCATCCAAGTCTTCATGTTGCTTCCTGTACAATATGCAATCGTTTGGGCACACATGTATCCTTTTATACTCCAGACCCACCGGACACAAAACCTTTTTCACCTCATAGGTGTGATTCGGAAGTGTGTTACCTTCTGGTAGCATTTCCTTTAACAATTGTAGCAATTCAGTGAAGTTTTTATCAGTCCATCCATTTTTTGCCTTCAGGTTGACTAACTTTAGCATGGCTGACAGTCGTGTGAATTTAGCACAACCCGAATACAAAGGCACTTTGGCGTCACTACATATATTATCATACACACGTGCCTGTTGGAAAGCCTCGACTCTAATATCATTGATCATGTCCTCTAGTTGATCTTCCATATCTGAATCTACTTGGTCGGTTTGGGGTGCACTTGACATGGTAGATAGTGCCTCTCCATGCCATATCCATATTTTATAATTTAGCATAATTCCATCACAGAGGAGATGCTCTTGAATTTCTTCAACTTTCAACCGAGTCTTATTTAAACAGTTCACACAGGGGCAATATAATCTTCCATTGATGTCATCAATGTTTCTTGTAGCGTAATCAATAAACTCTTCAACCCCATTCTCATACTCCTCGGTTGTGTGTAGTGCACTCATCCAACTACAATCCATGAGTTGGAACAACCTATTTAAACAATGAACACATATGACACAAATATCATTCATAGATATTAATATCATATCCATTATCATAGTTTAAAATTGGATTCAAAGGAATCTAAGACTACTTAATTCTGATACAAGGTTACAAAACTGTTACTAAGAAAATAAAAGAAAGTAGGGAAAGAAAAAGAAAATCTAAAAAAGACTAAGTGGAAATCTGTTCAGGTTCTCTAAAAGTCAAAACAGAAAATATTGTTAGAAAGCAAGCAAGCACGCAAGAGATGAATGATTCTTATACATAAGAGATAAATACTATGATGACAACTATATTAATAAATATCAAACACTTCCAGTGATTCAAAAGTAAATTTATCACATTACATCATTGTATTTTTCATGTAAATATAAAGTCTTAAAAATATAAACTATTCAGATTGAACAAAATAGAGGACAAAGTTACAGCCTCATAAAATTTAAAGCAAGGAGGCTCATGAAACAAGATTTCAAGGTGTGAACCAATTGATGAAGAATAAGACTATTTTTTGAAGTCTATGTCTTAGCATGATAGAGTTACCTGGATAACAAGCAAGGGTGCAGCTAAGAAGCAATCGGCTACAAGGAAATGACTACAGTTATACTATGCTGACTTACTGAGGAAGCAGAGGCCGAGCCGATTCAAAAGCTGAGGTCCTATAAAAACTAAACCAGATTCTGCAACAATAAATATTGTTAGTGATCTAATCTAATTAATAATTATAATCAATGGAAAATGACAAATATAGTCTATTTCTTGATCTAGTAAATCATGAGTTTACTGCATTAACTATCATTAAAGAATTGAAAAACAAAAAATTTTCTGCACTCAAACATACTCGTGAATAATAACTATACTCTTTATATTCGTGTGAGTACAAAACATTCATCTCAAGATCTATTACCCACATTTTAACAATACAAAGTAATATTTTATATGATGGTAACTTAATATAACCAAAGCAAGAAAAATACTTCACATAATTAATGAAAAAATAAGAAATTAATCGTATGACATAAGATAAGTATATCAAATAATGAAGGGACTAAACTAAGGCTACATTTGGGGAAACTGCATAATTCAGCAACAAGATCTTACCAAATGAGAACTTATTCATAAATTTAACTGTGTAACTTGTACAAAATAGAAACAAGCTTAAGAGCTTGGAAAGCTTCTTATTGAAACAAGCTAATAAGCTTAAAAGAGTTCAGACTACATTACACACTAAACACACAAAATCAATGAACACATTTATTTGCCTCTCATCGCACGAATTTCATATGATCATTATCTACTTCTAGATTCAATATAAAAAAAAAGTATACGTGTGAATATGCTTAATTCAATGACTGTTTTTTTATTTGTTCTATTTGTATTAATTTTTTAAACTGGACCTATGAACTGTATAACACACATTGGCAAAAACAAAGAATAATGGCAGAAACCTTTATATCCTCGGAGTTCACATATATATGGTTCACACGAAGATATAAATTGGTGGCTAATATTGCTCTGACACGCCAGTCAGTCTTGGAACCAAAAGCAGCTTGCTCATAGGGACTAGTGGTGGTTACTATAAGTTCTTCACCGTGAACATTAGTAGTCTTGGTTGTTACAGCTGTGACTTGGTTTGCTTCATTTGCCTACAAAAAGATAAACACAAATCAGGTAGATAATTCAAGAACAAAGTAAAAAAATCAAGTCAATGAAATGGAAAACAAATAAATCAATAGATGAGGAGGAAAGATAGTTAATATTTTCATGTTCAAAAAGCAGCAAAAATAACATACCTGTTTCTCAATCTCTGCAATCTGTTGCCGCTGTTGAGAGGGTGGAGTGATCTCAGCTCCGAGTATAATATCACGGATCTCAGACTGAGTCAAAGCAGAAGTATTCATATTGTTTTTCTTAGCATAATCTGAAAGTATAAGATCCCTTAATGCAACCTCCATGTAACACCCCCGATTTTCCAGACTCGAATCCTAATGTAATCAAAACAAATAATTAATAAAAATGCGAATAAATTTTTCGCGTTTGAAATATTTCCAAAACACAACTACAATTAAATCAAGACCCAAATCACAGAAAACTGAAGAGTGAGATTTAATAAAATATAACTGGATCATTAAATAGTTTGCCCATAACGGTATACAAAATAACAGAGTTTTACAGCAGAAGAAGAATGTGTATACCGGGCACATGCCTAGTCCCATATATGAAGATATAAGAAAAGGCTCGGCAAAGCATGCAAAGGCATATGATAAGCCTAATAGACAACCATTATCATTTTACATAATCATATGAGCATGCAATGCCTAATATATATGTATATACAGATGTATATGGTCATGCATCATACATCTCCAATACCCATATCCCATAATTGGTCATATCCGATTCAACCTCAAGACATATGTCATCAACACTTATACATTCCCAAAATGGGCTACATATCCAACATCATTTTATTCATCAAGTGGGTATGAATCCGAATACCCCCAAATACCAATACAATATCCACTTATATCATTATTCACAATACACCTACCAATATCAATAAATATCAACACTATCATGTACATTCATTCACAATTCAATAAATTACAATCGCTGCCGGCCAAGGCATTCCACTACCACTATTTTACCTTCACAAAAGCTTTTCTTTAAAAATGTTCTCTTCCCATGACATCCCTGCATCAATACTAAAAAGTAGACCATATGGGAGAGTGAGTTATACATTTCAAATGACAATATGAATACAATTGAAATTATGTGCATATGCATATCAACATCATGTATGCTTTGCTAAACACATCAATGATCATCATAAATTGTTAATTCAACAACATATACATTTTTCATATTCATTAACCAAGTCATAGCAAAGCAAGCATATACACATCTATTCCAACGCCACAACGGGCTAACATCATCAACATCGACCATTTCGGTCTTTTCTCAAAGCCACCACGGGCTAACATCGTTATCATCAATCATAAACAAATACGCCTTCATTACATTGGGCCATAATATACATATCATCATATTCGATATCATTTCGTATATTCATATCATTTATTACTTTTACGTGGTCTTTTAGGTATATTAATTACCCATTTCACCAACACCACACCATAATCTCAATCATTATCACCATCTGGCATATCTCTATGCTATATGCAAATGCTCTTATGGCTAATGCATATACACAATGGAATTAATAACAAATGCGGATCCGACTATAGGAATAAACACCAAATTGTGGGTCAAGCATAGGTGTGCTACTATGCCCCTACTACAGTAGTAAAAGTGTACACTTATATCTTAATTCATGCATGCTCAACATCATATTTTACTGGTACCTAACCGCATCACCCATATGTAGCACTAGTCACCCCCGTGACTTGCGGATCAACAACATGGCCTCACTTACCAAAAGTGCTACAGGCCCCTCCTGAACACACATCGAGAGAGCCGTGCCCCGTCGGACACCAAGGTAACTTGCTCATCACAGAGCCGCCCGCCCACTGGGCCTGCCATATAGGGTGCCTCGTCACCAAACTATGGACAGCTTCGTGATTCCCAGAATCACTAGGGAACAACAACAAATTACACGTGCACTGGGTCGCCCTCCCACTGGGCCCGCCTAGTGGAACCCCTAACATTCTACATAGACAGCGTATGATATGCCATGAATGCAAATTCCAATCAATGTATTCTCACACTATGCATCCTATCATGCCACTCATCAATCATCATTATCATAATCACCAACACCACCATACACACCTTAGTGGATTTTATCATTGTTGGTTTTAGCCATTGATTTCAAGTTTTAAGTGTGGCATTTCATTACAACACATTTTATATATTTTTCATATCATACATGCAAGTCGATACTTGCGATCAACCACAATGGCATCACATCATTACATATCATTCATAAATATTACCACACATTCATTTAGTGGATTTTCATCTCATTATTCATCACTATTGTCTTACATATTAGTGTGGTATTCACAATAATTCACAAATGTAATTCAAACCACACATACAAGCCTATTCTTGTATCAACTCAATGATATTCACAATCATCTATAATAACAATCATCCTTATTCAAGGGATTGATCAACAACATCACCCATCATTACCCCTAATATAATCTGTTTTTTTTTTATAATAAAGGGGTTTTAAGTAAATATAAGCCCATGTTAACTTTCAATACTAAGACATGAGAAAAGCTCACTTTTAGTCTTAATAATAATGGGACATGTCACAATTATCACTTATTAGTCCCAATTTGACCACCATAAAAAGTTGGGTTCAAAACCCTCTTAAATTTGAATTTTATGACGCAGTAGGTCTGGTGTTTTATGCCTAATGAGAGTTAGAAAACTCCAATTAATGTGAGACCAATTCTCACACCTCCATAACATAATTATCTACAACTTTCACTAAGAAGTTGGAGGCCAAAAATGTCATTAAGATGCCCAAACGAGCCAAAAACAACAAAGAAAATAGAGCAGTTAAAAAAGATAGCATGATAGTATGAATCGATTCAAGCTCGTATGAATCGATTCAAACGCCCCTGGAACCCAAAACAGTGAAAACAGCACCTCTTGAATCGACTCAAAGAGTCTTGAATCGATTCAAGACAGCCTTGCTGCTGTTTTTATGCAGAAACGCATGATTTTCTAACTTCTAACCCTCCTAACTTTCTCATATGAACTCCAAATGCTACGAAATTTTAACCCCAATAAATACACATCATTTTTGACGTGTGGCCACCAGCCTCACTCAAAAATTCTCATAATTGAGGGACTTATGCCCATAAATGCGTTTAACTTAATTTATAAGGATTTTGGGCAACTCAAGGGTCAATTCTCATTAAAATTTGCCCATTCCAATTCCTACAAGTCATAAAATACATATATGGGCTATTGGGACTATCCCATGCCATTCAAATCACATAAAACTCTATTTGACCCCTTCACTTCCATGATTATGCATTAAAAATACACTTTGTGAACTACAATATGACCCGAACCATCTATAATTCATTTCAATATGGGTCTTTCATTACAATGCATCAATTCCCATCAAGGGACCACTAACCATTCATCACCATCTCATATCTATATATATAAAATTTCCAAAATTCAACAATTTGCCAAGCCTATCATTCATCACTTCATCAATTCAAACATTTAATACATTCATGGCAAGGCATTGCATGAGTTCACACATAAACATAATTAACAATTTTTCACTCATGCAATTGAAATGTAAACTCTTCTCCTACCTGGAGGGAAGAGTCGCAACAATTCGCCCGCTTCAAATGTTTCACCATATTGCCCGGAATATCATCTACATCAATAAACATATATACATATATTCAATCAATGAGCCAACACAAGGCATCATTTTAATTCTAAGCAATTGTAAACATATCTCAAGGCTTAATATCAAGTCCTAGACTTAACAAAACACCAATCCATACCATTGTGTTAGGCTTCAGGAATTCCGTTCCCAAAACCAAGATTCTCTAGGGTTCAAAAGGGCTAAACAAGTCCAACAACAACCACATCATGGCTCATATCCATAAGGCATCCAATATCCCCCAACTCATCTTATGTGTCATCTTTACCACTCCAGGTTCAACATGACCCAACATAGCCTCTCCAAAGCCATCATCAATCAACAACTTCAATTCATTTATCCATGGTTTAAGACCTCATTAAGTCACAATCTAATTTTACTTCCTTAATCTATCATTATTGGTCATTTACCATTATCATCTTCATCATAAGAACCAACAATCAAAATCAATTCTCCTAATCACAATATACACATTCCTAAATCTTAAGATTAGGATTCTATAAAAGTCAACAACCATTTTCTTCATTGCTCGAGCCCTTCCTTACAACATTTTCCACTCTTAATACACTAAACCACTTGGAGTCATTATTCTATTTTCTTGATTTCACAATTCCTCAACATCAACAATCAATATTACCCATTCAAAACTCATTTATATATATATAACTACTCCAACATCAATAACTCATGATTTTCTTAAGAATTTCCTCAAAGCCCCAAAATCTTAATTCCTAGGGTTTTCACCAATAATCAACAATCATCAATTTCACCTACTTATATGCATCATCTTAAGCACCTATAGGCTATTAACATACGATTCTAACCATCATCAACACTAATAACAATCCCCAAGAGTTTTCTAAGCTAGGGTTTGGTTCCCCAAGCTATTTTCCATCAAAACAACACCCAATCTCCCATCATAATACTTAAATATGCTTAAAACCATAAACTAAAGCCAGGGGTGTTCAAGATCATACCTCTTTCTCCAAGCTCAAACCCCAAAACGAAAATGAGAGGGAGAGAAGAGGAGATGAGCCAAGCCTTGCTCCAAAGTCCATTCTTGCTTCATGAATCCATGATGTCCAATTAATTTTGAGTGGGTGAGGAAATGGAGGAGGTGGTCACGGTTTGTAGAGGAGAAAGGGAAGGGAGAAGAAGAATGAAGAATGATGGAGGGAGAAAGAACCAACGTGAAAAATAAGAGAAGGGGAAGGGTTTTGTTTTAAATTTCATTCCCTTCATTAAAATCTTTCTGTTTTATAACTTACAGGATCTCTGTTCGGGCTCAATACTAAATCCAAAAATTATTCTGAAGACACATTCAGATTCCCCATAATATTCTTAACAACCCTGACGAACGGCATCTCAATCGGAGATACTTGGTTTGACACCTATATTTTAACCAGGTAAAATTTTATCTCCTAAAATCTCAATAAATTATAAATATCCATAAGAAATCCCAATTTAATTATTCTAATACTTTTGGGACACTCATTAACCCATTTATGATTATTTAATATTTATTCGTCATATTTAATCATTTTTATAAAATTCGAGATGTTACACTCCACCTGTCAATGCATCATGCTTTAAGCTATTAATACCAAGTCAAAACAGAAAGCTACTGAACAAGGAATACCCTAGCAACAGGTAACATTCAGTATCAAAGGTTTTGTAACAACTACTTTGAAGAGTCTAAGAATTGAATTTAACCCAGTATTTCAAAAACAAAAAATAGAAAATGGAAAATCAGAACTACCTTCATCTACTAATAATATTTGATTTGATTTTTAAAATAATAATAATAATAATTGATATGTGTTGACCACAAGTCTAAAAATCAACATTATGAATGCTTTGTGTGGGATAACAGTCTTAGAACAACTAGTGGGAAAGGAAACAAGATGAATTCAATGGAGCTGCAATTCAAATGGAAAAAAAAGGATGTAACTGGTGCAACATTCCAGGGCTCTACCATAGAGCAACCAATAATGTTACAAGGGTTTTATGACCAAGTACCTCAATTAGCCCCACAAGTCTTGCAAAATATTCAACAAGCTAGTGTTCATGATGCTGTGAGCCCTTTCGACAATCATCAATTTCTCTATGATCAATACCAAGGTACTACTGGCACTCCATTTCAAAATCATCAAAGTTTCATCCCTTATTCATCATTCTCAGACTTATGTCCCTAAATTTAGTTTGTTTCTGGTACTGAATCGAACTCTTAATGCCTAGACATGAACTTGATATTGAGTTTTTATCTGTATAATTTGAAAATTGAAATTAGTTTTTGATGAACTATTGTAACACTTGATATCGCTCACACACCCACTCTTTCAGTTTTATTGTTACTTCTTTCATCCTATAGGTTAACATTTCATTTAGAGTGTGCAAAACACATTTTTCTTTTGGATTAAAGCTGAACTAGTTGAAGGTTGCATGAATTAACGTGGAATTTTCACAAATCAGAAGTCTCAGAAAGGAAGATATATAACTATCAAAATTAATAAATCAAGTAATCAAATCCGAGGATTTAATCCCCTTCAAATTAACATTCTAATTCTAAAATTTCAACAACTCTAAGTGGTACATCAATTATCAAGGAAGCACATAAAATACTACTTCTGACACCTAAATCTAAATGTACCCGACAGATACATATTAATATATTAATTCCTATTTCTTGTGTTAGATATGCATATCAAATATAGGGGCAACGTACAACACAGATGACTGAAAAGCTTATACTTCTAGTGCACTAAAAGTTTAATTTGAAGGATCTGTTAATCAAGTAAAATTCTCAACTAATTATGTTGCAATAGAATTCTTCTACGAAAGAAGTTCCTAAAATTTCATTTTCTTATATATTTACATACTTATATGGTTTTTGTTATGTTTGTGTGCATACCAATTGATTCCTATATGAAGATACTATGTAGATCTAACTATAACTACAAACTATTTACATATACACAATGTTCAAGGAAGAAATTTCAATCAATATATACTAGGATGTTTTTTATATTAAGTACACATGAATCCATAAAAATTAATCATTTTTTCTTTTAAGTTGGCTAATATCCTCCTGAACTACAACATGTTCAGAAGTAGTATAACCTTCCTTGGAACCATAATCACCAAACTTTTTTCTTCCACTACCAAACCAATTAAAATCGCAGATGGCATACATTACAGGAAACAGATAAGAGGCCCTTTACACACCATATACTTGACTTATCATTTCGTTCTTCATTTCCCTTCATCATTAAGGCATTGCATCAAAATTATTACAAGGGTAAGGTAATAGTTCAACAACAGAAAACCAATCACAGCAATTATTACAAGGGTAAGGTAACCAAATACCAGATCCACACTCCTATCCATAAACTCAACAACCTTAACACACACTAACTAAACCCCAAAGGAAAAAAATTAAGGAAAAAAATTACTACTTTCAGCTCCATGTTTCATTACTCATGCAGAGCCACCAATGCAAAAGATTCTCCATTGAAAATAAGAAACTAAATCAAACTTAAAATAAAACAAAGAACTCACATTAGAAAGTAAAGCAAAGAGATTCCAGGGGAAAGGGGCTTCGAGAGGATGAGCTTGGTGAGGACCGAGGCTTGAGAGAGAGGGCTTCGCAGCTTTGGTTTGAGAGGATGAGCTTCACAGCACTGACGCACAGAGGATGACCTTCAAGGGGTTATTACTCAATGACGGTAGAGATGAACCAACCAAAATCGTCACAAATAGAAGAGATGAACGAAGGATTCGTACAACAGAGAGGGCTTCGTATATGCAAAAGCATTGAGATTTGAAGGATTTACAGAACAGAGATGCGAGGCTTCGAGGGTGAAGGGATTGGTGAGGGCTAGGGCTTCCGAGCACAGTGACTTTAGAGAGAGAGAGCTTCGCGTATAGGTTTCAAAAGGGCTCCAAAATAAGGTAATTAGGTGAAAGATTTCTCACCAGTCCCAAACATAAGACCGGAATAAAAATAATAAAAATAACTATTTCTCACTGGTCCAACTATCAGACTGGTACTAACTTTACATTTCTCACCAGCCCAAATTATAGACTGGTACAAACATTACTATTTCTCACCGGTCTAAATAGTAGCCCGGTGTAAAGTTTTTTATTATTTATAAAACTGCCACCGCCTTATTTTTTACACCTGTCCAACTACAACCGGTGAGAAAAGCTGGTGTAAAATGTCTTTTTTCCACTAGTAATGAAACATCCTAAACATCAAAGAACCATAAAAACCCAAAGAATTTTTTTTATTTAATTCAACCCCAAATTGGTTGTTCAGACCCATCCGGAGGTATCTAAACCTCACAGAACGCATAAGACTTTGTCACTTCCTCAATTATGCATAAAAACTCATGTAAAACCTCATTTCTCATGCGTCTATCATCAACTCATAATTTATCAGATGATCTACTCAATATACACACAAATAGTTCCTGCCCATCACATTCACACAATGTAGTTCTTACACATATCATGCATCAAATGGGACCATCCATGGTCACCACAATCATATATCACCATCAACATCTATATCCTTATTACATCATTATATATGCATATCCAAAACATATACTAGGCTTCTAGTTGAAGCCGTCAACTACCTAAATCCATTAAACAAGCTATATACATTAACTATCCAAAATAGCTATCAATAAGAGTCGGTCAAGGCTACCACCAAAATACTATACATAAGCATGTACAATATATATACAGATGTTTTTCGCTCAAGCACGGTGACCTCTCACCAATCACCATCACAGCCTAATACCACTGAAAATATAGCCATAAAGTAGGGGTGAACAAAATACATGTTAAATGACAGTTATTGAATCAGATCAACTATCCAATTCTCTAGCACACACTATGATATCATAATCAAACAATAATGTACACTGCCTTTCAACATAATTCACTCACATCATATATCCTCTACATGATTCACATAGCTATCATAATCAGGTTATTCACAATAACTCATCACATAGGCTATAAAATTCATGTTATGCTTAATATCATAACACCACATAGCTATACAATCATGTTGTTCTCAACAACTTTCATCAATACATATACATATAGATAAATGTAATCACATGGATCCATTACACCATCATCAAATATAGTGTTGCAACACGTTAGATCTCAGTCATATATTCAGCTCTCAGCTGATCTATCTATTTTACTAGTACCAAACTGTTTGCCCTCTCACATAACACAATCACTCTCAGCGACAACAGGAGCGTTACGGGCTAGCCTTGAGTCCCACTCAATAGGCTTTCCTTGAGTCCCAATCAAGGTCTTTGTGGAATTCTCCAAACCACATAACATAGAAATCTCATTTCATGTTAAAAATCATCACACAAGCATCTCATGCTATATCATTTTATTCGTTTAGTCATCAATATGCATCTCATGCAGTATTTCAATATGACAACCACTCAATTGCATCTCATATATACAATTATCATTAATTCTTCAAATTCATTTTAATCAATAAGCGTCCCACGGTATATGCTTTCATCATTTTTCAAGTATTAGAATATTCAACATAAGCATGTCATGCAATTTAATCATATCAAACATCTCATAAATACAATCATCTCATGCTAATTTCGATCATCAATTCATTTCATCATTACTCATTCATTTTCATCTCATGCATTATCATATACCACTCAAATCATACATCTCAAGTAATGTATCAACGTCAATACCATTCACAATTAGCATCTCATGCAATTAAAAATCACAGTATTATGGACGGAAACCATTTCAACAATTAATATCTCTCAGATATTATACTAACTAAGGGTATTTCACAATTATCACATAATTACACATATTAATTCATCATATCTCATCTAACATACCTATATCAATTTTCTACTACATCTCATGTATAGAAAATGAATCCCATCAACCAATCATATCTCATGTAATAGGCATTATTCAATCACTATATGCATCTCATACAATTTAATAAACATATTATAAACGTATACCACTACAACCATTAATAGTTTTCAATTATCATATAAATTGGGTATATCATTAACATTTCACAATTTAATAATTAAATCATCAACATATAATTCATAATATATTGATATACCCTTAACCCATCCATAAACTATACATTTAAAATATAAAAGCTCCCCTACCTGGAAATAAATAATCCAAAAGCTCCCTGAGCTATCCAAATGCTATCCTAAGCTATCCGATACACTTTAAACAATTAATCAACCTCTTAAAATTCATAATAATATATTTTAATACCACGACCGCTACTAAAATTCATAACTCAAGTTAACATGCTTATTCTCAATTATTTTGATAAGTATTAACTAACCGATAACGTGGTTAACCTTTAATTCTTGCTTTTAATCAACACCAAGGCTTCAAATATGCTCCTAAATATTTCCTAAATTATTATTAACTCAATTAATACTTGAATTTCATGAAATGGAGCTAAAACAACCCTCCAATAATTATTTCATTAACTAACAACTTACCAAATCAAGTCGTCGACCTCTGAAACTTAATTCCGCGTAAACCCCAAGCTTTGAATCACTCCAAAACGACTCCTAGTTGCCACCTAACCATAGAATTAGAAGAATTAGGCCTAAATTTATGGAATAGAATCAAAACCCATCAATGGGTATCCTAAACTCAAAAAGGATGAAGAAAATCTGAAACCCCAATGGCTCCTAAGCTAAATTCGAGCTCTGATAATACTCCTAAACCCAAGAAATTAAAGAAATATGAGATGGTAACAAGGATCAAACCTAAAACCGAAATGGGTTCCAAAACCATACCAATCTTACCTAAATTCATAGAAATTGGAGCTTTTCTTCCAATATCCATGGCTACCACAAAGAATAAGAGGAAGAAGGAAATTGAAGCCTTGCCCTTAATTGATAAGATTGAAGAAGAAGAAATGGAACCCAATTGCCACTGCATGTGTTTCATGAAAGAGAGAAGAAGTGAATTTCAATTTTGCACTTTCCGTTCCTTGTGCATGCAATTCACGAGAGAAAGTAAGGAATTAAGTTTTCAATTTCAGCTTCTTTCTTTTCCCTATATTGTGCATGAGTTTAGGAGTTGGAAGAAAATTTGAAATTGCAAAGTTAGAGGTACCTAGGTAATTGCATATCCCTTCTCAATGAATTAGTTAATTAACCATTCAATTGATTTTTAAGAAATGTAGGATGTTACAATTCTCCCCTCCATTAAAGAATTTCGACCCTGAAATTCAAATATAATCATACCTCAATGAAATAACTTAGGGTATTACGGCCTCATAGCATCCTCATGCTCCCAAGTATAACTAGTGCAACGATTCTGTTGCCACGCCACCTTTACTAACTATATATCCTTGCCTCTCAAGCGTTTCATAGAACGATCTACAATATCAGTAGGCTCAGCTACAGTGGTTAGATTCTCTCTAATCTCAACCTCATCATCAAGTATCTCATGAATAGAGTCAGGCAGATACTTTCTCAACTGAGAAACATGAAACATGCTATGTAGATTTGACAAATGAGGAGGCAATACAATCTGATAGTCCATAGGGCCAACCTTTTCCAACACTTCATAGGGTCCAATGTATATTGGGCTTAATTTTCTACTTTTCAATGCTCACCCAATACCTTTATTAGGAGAAACTTTCAGAAATACTCTATTACCGACCTGAAACCCAAGCGGCTTCATCCGCTTATCATGATAACTTTTCTGTTGGTTGTAACACCCTAAATTTTAAAATGAATGATTAAATAAGGGAAATAGTTACTGAATAATTACATGTGAGTTAATGGAAGTCCCAAAATATTAGGAATAATTCAATTAAGATACTTGGGGACTATTTATAATTTATTAGAGTTGAATAAGCTGAAAAATTGACCTGAATAAAATGAGTGTCGAATCAAGTATCTCTGATTGAGATGATATTGGTCAGGGATGTTTGGAATATTAATGGGAATCTAGATACATATTCAGAATAACTTTTGGATAAAGCATCGAGCCCAAACAGAGATCCTATTTGTTAAAAAACGATAAAACTTTAATGAAAAGAATGAAAAATAAACCCAAAAAGCCTATCATTCTCCTCTCATTTTTTGTTACTCTCTGAACCCATTTGGCAGAAACATATTTTCTTCTTCTTTTCTATTCTCTTCTTTACTTTCTCTTCTAAAAACCCTAGACAAGGTGGAGTCTCGTTCTTCCTCTACCATTTTTATTTGGTTAGAGCATGAAGGAAATCATTAGAGCTTGAAGATTCTCTTCCTCTCTTCCTCTTTTTCATGCTCATCTTTATTTCCCTTGGAACCCATTCTTATTTTGGGTGAGGTAGGGCTCTTCTCACCATTTTTGGATGGATTTAATATCTTGGTTATGAGTTTTATGGCTTGGGAGAGCAATGTATATTGGTGGGTGGTATTTAATTAGAACCATAAATGTATGAGCCCTAAAGTAGGTTATCATAAATGCAAGTTAAATGGTATTAAATGAGGTAGATGAAGTTATTGTTGGAAGAAGACAAAGACCTATAAAGCATTAATGAATGTTGTTGGGTTTTGAGGAAACCCTAACTTGGAAACTTTAGGAAAATGATAAATGTGGTTTGGGTAATGTGTTTGAGAGCAAATACAAGCCATTGAAAGTATGGATAGTGATAAATGATGTATTATGAATGTTAGGCTATGGTTGTTTTGTAGCCTTTAAACATAATGAATGAGGTTTGATGGGAAGGAATTCCTAAAACCTAACAAATAAGGAAAATGGTGTCTATAACATGTTTTATACATGTTATGAAATTGTAGGTATAATAATGTTTAACTAGAGTTGAAGTTGTGCCTTGAATGGTTAATTAATTGAGATTTTGCATGTATGACAATGTAGGACCCATTCCGAACAATGAGGCGGGACCGTCGTATCAATCGAGATTCTTCTCTTGAGGTAGGAGAGGAGTCTTTATGTTCTAAATGCATGAATTGAATAGTATTTGATTGTCATATGTGACAACGTGCATGTTTGCCTTGCATGTGTTGCTTGGATGGATTGTAATATTAGGTGTAATGCTGTTGATGATGACGGGCAACATGTATTGATGCATTTAGAAATTATGTGTGGTGTGCTATATGATGTTATGTTGTATCTACCATGAATGTGGAAAGAATGTCATGGATGGCTGAATAAGAATAATGTGAATAAATAGTATACCTTGAATGACAATGGAAGGTTGATGTTTGAAGTTAATGACTAAATGCCATTATGATTTGATGAAAGAATTGAGTTATGTTAATGAGAAATTATTGAAATGCCACACTAAAACTTAAACAATGGCAATAACCAACAACTATAATCCACTAAAAACCTTGTAGTGATGTTAGTGATGGAGATGATTGATGAGTGGCATGAATAGGATACATAAAGTGAGAAATGCATATGATTGGCATTGCATCCATGGCATATCGCATGGCTGCCGGTGTTGGAATTTTAGGGGATTCCCCCGGTTGGCCTAGTGGAAAGGCAGCTCTGTGCACGAGCAATTTGTTATTTCCCCTGTGACTCGGTGTGTAAGTCACAAAGCTGCCCATGTTGCGCTACGGGGAGCCACATGTGGTTGACCCTTGTGGGGGTGGCTCTTGATGAGTAGTTGTCCCTGGTGGTCCTTGGGATCACAGCTTCCATGATATGATTCATGGTTGGCCCGCGACACCTTATATTGTTGATTATATTATTTACCACGGTCATGGTGAAAATGGCCAGGTGTTGCATTATGGGCGATGCGGTTTGGTACTAGTAAAAGATTAATAAAAATGCATGAAATTTGATGATAAGTGTACATATTTTTCTACTTCAGTAAGGGTATGGTTAGATGATCATACTTGAATCCCACAATTGGTGTCTCATTTTCCCACAGTCAGATCTGCAATTGTTGTAATACTCCGTTGTGCATATGCATTAGTTTAAGAGCATCTACATATAGCAAGGAGGTATGCTAAAGGTGAATAGATATGGTGATGGTTGTGGTTTGAACGAGAAAACGTATTAAGACAACATAAAAGATATGAATACCCAACAATGATTTGAGTAATAAGATGATGTATATAATAGTCCAATATATTAAGGGACTCGATTATGTGTATGCTTATATGCTGTGCTTGATTCATGGAGATGAGTATGATCTGTGTATGATAGTTAGATGTTGAATGTTTTGTGAATGCAAAGTATACATGTTTTAATGCATATGTACATAATCACATGGTATTCATATTCATTCTTTTGGGACGTATGATTCACTCTTCCATGTTGTCTACTTTTTAGACTTGTGATGCAGGACACTCATGGGTGGAGTGATACTCTTTTGAAGTGTATTTTGATGAAGGAGGTAAATAGTTGTATAGGAAGTGCCTTGGTCAGAAACTCATTATTTTGTATAGTATATAGGATGGAAATATGCTTCTTGTGTATTTGGATTATTGAATGATGATGTTGTAGGTCATAGGTGAAAATTGGACCCAATGTTTGGCTAATTTTTGTTGTATGACCTCAGGATTGTTGGATGAACAATTATGATGTGGATTTACTACCGAATTTAATGGATGAATGATGCATTTCAATGAAACTTGATCTTTATGCAGCATAAGTGAAATGATGGAAATTCAATGTTGTGCAATTGATAAAAGGGAGGGAAATTGGTATATAAGGTTAATTGAAATCAATCCCAAATGCGTGTTAATATATATATAGATTTCTAACTTGAACCACTTTCCAATAGGATTGATTTTGATATATGAGGTTATTTGAAATATTTGAGTTTCTACATAAACTGCTAAACTCCCTCAAGCGAGAAGAATCCTCGCTTAATCGAGAATCCCCTGTTCCTCAGGTTTACTTACTGTCCAATTTCTGCTCGAGGGAAGTGTGGACTCGCTCAAGCGCGTGCCAAAGGAAACCATTCTGTTGTAATTTTGCTCGAGCGAGGGAGTCTCACTCAAGTGAGGGAGTCTCGCTCAAGCAAGTGACACTGGGTGAGCTACTGGAGTGATTTCGCTTAGGTGAGAATTCCTCGCCCAAGTGAAAAGGAAGTATGTTGGCTGGGCGAGCGTGGCACGCTCCAGTGTGACCCATGTCCTGGGGCACTCTCACTCAAGCGTGAGTAGCACGCTCAAGCACGCTCGTGTCCTGATGTTCCATGTTTTCCACGCTCAAGCATGAGGGGAGGGGTGCCCAAGCGTGGGCCTACGACCTCACTCAAGCGTGCGGGGGCTCCGCTTAAGCGTGATGCCCCCTAATACTCTTTGTTTGTCGTTAATGCTTCACTGTTGTGGCCAATTGGATTATAGTATTACTACATACCCTTTAACAAATACTTTGCCATGTTTTGCTGATTAAACAGCCTAAAATTAAATCCTTGTATTCACCTCATATAACTCTTAAATTAATTTCATACTCTCGCGGTGTTTGATTGAAAATTACTCATGATTCAATTTTAATTTCACCGTCTCATATCTTCATACATGAGATAGGTTCTTTATAGATCCAGGGTGTTGATTGAAGCTTCACCACTTTATTCCTTCTTTAAATAATGGTTTTAAAATCGTGAAAAATTTACCCCTATTTTCAGGGCGTTTCATCAGTCCTAAGATGCCCCCATCCTTTCTCTGATCATTTGAACCTGCTCTAAAGTTTACTGCACAATCTCAAGCCCCAACATCAAACTTTCACCAGTCTTCAACCAACAAAGAGGTGTTTGACACATCTTGCCATATAAAGCCTCATATGGAGCCATACCGATGCTACTGTGATAGCTATTATTGTATGTAAATTCAATCAAAGGAAGGTACTACTCCCAGCCACCACCATGCTCTAGCACACAGGACCTCAATAAGTCCTCTAAACTTTGAATAGTACACTCAGACTACCCATCTGTCAAGGGATGATAGGTTGAACTCAATCGGAGCTTGGAGCCTAACTCTTGGTGCAAGCTTCCCCAAAACCGGGAAGTAAACCTCGAATCTCTGTCTGACACAATACAAGATGGAACATTATGCAGTCGAACGATCTACCAATATTCAACTATGCTAGTCTCTGCAAAGAATACCTTATACTGATAGGCAAGAAATATACAGACTTTGTCAATCTATCCACAATGACCCAAATAGCATCATGACCATTGCGGGTCCTGGGTAATCTCATCACAAAATCCATGGCAATCATATCCTATTTCCATACAGGTATCTCAAGAGGCTGCAAACCACCAAATGGCTTCTGGTGTTCAACCTTTGCCTTCTGGCAAATAATACAACAAGCCACGTAGTCAACAACATCTCTTTTTAAACTGGGCCACTAGAAATGCAATTTTAGATCCTAATACATTTTTCATAGTATCCAAATAGATACACAGCATGCTCATATGAGCTTCATCAAGCACCATCTTTCTTAAATCACCTGAATCAGACATATAAATTTGGCCTTTCATCCTCTAAATACCATCAGGACCTTCTATCAAGGACAGGTCCTTACCACCAGCCTGAGTCTCTTTCAACTTAGCTAAGTAAGCATCAATCAATTGTTAAGTGTACACCAACTTCAAAAACTCATTTGTTCTCTTTAAGGTTCCAAGAACCACTTTATCAGGTGAAGAAACATCAACATTTAGATTCGTGTCTCTAAATTGTTCTAAAAATTCTATCTCCTTTACCATCATAATTGCAACATGTATAGCTTCCGACTCAAGGCGTCAGCAATAACATTCGCCTTTCCCGGATGATATTTCAGCTCAAACTCATAATCCTCCAGGAATTCAATTCATCTTCTTTATTTCATATTTAGTAGTTCCTTCTGATCGACCAGATACTTTAGGATTTTATGATCACTAAACACCTTAAGTTTGGAACCATACAGGTAGTGTCTCCAAATCTTCAGTAAGACCACAACTGTAAGTTCCAGATCATGGGTAGGATAGTTTTATTCATGCGGTCATAGCTGTCATGAAGCATAAGCTATAACCTTGCCATTCTGCATCAACACACACCCAAGACCCAGCTTAGATGCATCACAATACACCATGAAACTTTCCTACAAGTTAGGTAATGCTAACATAGGAGTATAAGTCAATCTAGCCTTTAATTCCTGGAAACTCTTCTCACATTTAGCATACCATACAAAAGGAACATTCTTTCAGGTTAGCTTAGTCATTGGCAATGCAATCTTAGAGAATCCTTAATAAATGTTGTCATAGCCCAATTTTTTTAATTAATTAAATTTGAATCGGTAATTAAACACTGAAAAATTAAAGTTTCTCAGAAAAATAAGAAATAAATTTTAGAAAATAGGAAATTTTATTCCGGTAATAGGGATATTTTTAATTCGTAAGTCGGAATTAAAATAAGACTAAACAGAAATAAAATGCGACAATAAAACGGGGAATTATTAAGGAACCCATTATTATAATAAAAAAAGGGAAAATATCTTTGTTTCTCCTTCTCTCCTGAAAACTCTCTTGCTTTCTTCTCTTCCTTCCACCGCCTCATTTCCACCGCCATTGAAGCCTATAAATAAGGCTTCCACCCTTCCAATTTCCTCAAGAACAAAAACACTATAAATTCCTTAACCTTTCATCATCTTCTTCAAGCCTCTAAATATCAATTTCCATATCTTAAAGCCTTTCAATTTTGCATATTAAGGAACCACACTCATTTGAAGAATTAAGAAGACACAAGGGAGTTTAGCTCAAAGAAAGCTTAGGGATCTTCAATTGAGGTAAGAAAGAGGGGATAAGATATTAAATACATAGAAATTAAGTTAGAATTGCTTGTTTAATTGATTAATGGTTTAAAAACTCATATAATTATATTTTAATTTAATTTGAATTAAGTTGTAAAATTGATGTTAATTGGTTTGGAATATGATATATGATATGTTTTTGATGTTGTGTGATGATTTGGAATCAATTGACATGTTTAATTTGTAAATAAAATGAGAAAAATAGCAAAAACAGCAAGAACAGAGTTGTTGTTTTCGTTCTGTAGAATCAGGCCTTTTAACAACGGATATTTTCAACCGGTGTTAAAAACTAGAAGCGGTGGTATTTTTGTAAATAAAAACGTGCGGTGGTATTTTTGTAAATAAATCAAAAGCGGTGGCATTTTTGTAAATAAATTAGAACAATGGCATTTTCGTAAATAAGACCAGTGGCATTTTCGTGAATATGATTAAAAACTTAAAATAATGATTTTTTATTATAAAAATCAGAATTTTTATTATTGGATTTTTATTATTCTAGAGACTTTATTTTAAAATAAAATAAATATAATTAATTAAATTAAATTTAGAAGTTTATTTAAACATATTTAAAGGGAGAAAACTCTTGTTTTTAAATTATCTTAGTAGTATAATTTTATGGAAAATATGTTTTCCTTATTCTTTGGGGTATGATACCAAATAAATACTATAATATGGAAAATGTGTTTCCATATTCTTTAGATTATGATATAAATATTATGGAAAATGTGTTTCCATATTCTTTGAATTATACATAAAGTATGTTTATTTGATTGTTATGGCAATTTTATTGTTAAGATTAATTAAAGAAATTTGATAATTTAATTTAGATCTATTTCATTTATGCATCATATGCATTGGCCGTTCAAAGAATCCGCAAGGGGGTTCTTTGAGGGGGTTCCCGGTTGGGGAACGCGCTCTATTGAGCAACAGACCTCTGCGGTGGTTTTATACCATGGCCGTCTTAAGGGCTGAGCAGTGTGTCCTTAAGGGGGGTCCCGCAACACTTGTTATTGATATGATTGTATCATCCGATGTCGGTGTTGTATTATGGGGCACGGTATCAGTTGGATATCCGTAAAAATGTTATTGTAGGAAATCACTGTAAATGTTCCCACCAGAATGGATCCATCATGCATTTTCATTCATATAGAGAATGAAAATATTAATATAAATATAATACAAAATACTTGTTTGGCATCTACATCGCATAACATCCTACTTGTGATTGTGTATATTCTAATTTAATTTCTATTTATTTGATATTTTATCTCACTCTTTATGTTACTTGTGGCAATCCTTTAGTGGTAAATCAGGAAGATATGTGACAAAGTGGATGATGCTTGATGTGGATGAATTATGAAGGCTTTTGATGCTGATGCTTGCTTGCGTGACTTTTATGGCTGTATTATGTGTATGCTATGTTTTGATACTTTACATCTTTATATTTTATAAGATCTAGGTACTTGTTGTAAAATATAATATGTATGATACTCTGATATTATGTATAATAAAATAAAGTTAGTTATGTAAAAAGTTTCGCACTCTGATATTGTATCAGTAACCTCTGGAATCAGGTTATGAATTACTTGATAATTACCAGGTGAAAAATAAGTTATCCAAGAGATTTTATATGGTGACGGTAATTATCTTAGGATTTGCAAGTTGGCACCAGGGTGTTACAACTAAAGTGGTATCAGAGTAATGGTTTATAAAATATAAAGAAAACCTTAGGAAGTGACTAGAGATTAACATAGGATGACTTGAAGTATGTGAACCTTGATTGCTATTTGTTTGAAATTTGTGTGTCTATGTGTTATGTGTGCTCCTTGTATGTTTTTGTTTAGTATAATAAGTTAGATAATGTAAAATTTTTAAAACTCTGAGTATATTAGATACTCAGTAACTGATGCAGTGGTGCCCATACCTGTAGGATAAGAAATGGCTAGACGACAGAACGATGAAGCCATGGCAACTGCATTCAATCGCTTTGCTGAGATCCTTAAAAGACAGGAACAACAAAGGTTAGCTGAAGGAACCTATTCCTGAAAAGGAAACTTACCCAATTCAAAGGAGACTATAATCCAAAGGTGGCTTACCTGTGGATTAAAGAAATGGAACGTATCTTCTGATCCTTACCTTGCACTGAAGCCTAGAAGGTAGAATATGCTACCTATATGATGGTAGGGGAAGCAGAGAATTGGTGGATTTTTACTCGTGATAGGTTACTAGAAGCCGGTAGGCTACTCAACTGGGAGAATTTTAAAGAAAGTTTTCTCAAGAAATATTTCCCTGCTAGTGTCAGGAGCAAAAAAGAATTAGAATTTTTAGAATTAAAACAAGGGAATATGTCTGTTGGAGAATACACTACCAAATTTAAGGAACTTTCATTGTTCTATCCTCATTTCCAACAGCCAGGAACTGAGGCTTCTAAATGTGCCAAATTTGAGAATGGCCTAAGACCAGAAATTAAAGAAGCCATAGGACATCAGGAGATTAGGAGTTTTCCTACTTTAATCAACAAATGCAGAATCTTTGAAGAGAACCATCGGGCTAGGATCGAGTAGGAGAAAAGCAGTAAGCAATTGAGACCTCAATTAGTGAACTTTAAAAGGCGAGGAGCATTAAATCAGAATCAATTTCGAGGAGGATCATCTTCATTATCTGGAGGACGCGTGAACCCACCAATCACATGGAACTGTTATAAATGTAGAAGAAATCATAGAACTCGTGATTGTACATAGATAGATGTTACCTGTTTCCAATGCAACCGAAGGGACATATTCGTCCCAACTGCCTACAACTTCGCCAAGGCACTAACACTGTGAATGTTAAAACTGAGAACAACAAGAATGGAGCCAATAGAGGAGGAGCCAACATTCGAGATGGACATAATGCAAATGGTTGCAGAAGACATAATGTCAAAGGCACAGCTAGTCGAGGACGAGAAAATGGACAGCTAGTGAATAGTCAGAACAAATCACCTGCAGCTGGTAGAGTATTTGCAATTAGTGGATCAGAGGCATCACAGGCAGACGACTTAGTACAAAGTGAGTGCATTCTTAACGACACTACCTTATCTATTTTATTTGATTCTGGTGTGACACATTCTTTTATCACTGAAGAATGTGTTAGGCAACTGAATTTACCTGTGAAATCTATGCAATATGATTTACTTGTCTCTACTCCTACTGGTAACCATCTTAGGACAACTAACGTGTGTGAAAGTTGTTCTATACATATAGGAGGTAGAAATTTTAACGTGAACTTAGTATGTTTACCATTAAAGGACTTGGAAATTATCTTAGGGATGGATTGGCTATCTGCTAACCATGTCCTTATGGATTGCCGTAATAAGACCGTGATCTTTCCACCTGACAACATGGAGTGTAAGGAGTATGATGCCTCACAAAACCCTATAGGATATTCCTTGAATAATGAAGCCCAATTATTCAATGTATTTGCACTTACAGAAGGGAAAGTTATTCCTGATGTAAGTAAGATACCAGTAGTCTGTGAATTCCCAGAAGTATTCCCTAAAGATGTTCCAGGATTACCTCCTGAATGAGAGATAGAATTCTCTATTGACTTAATTCCTAGAGCAGAACCCATTGCTAGAGCACCTTATAGAATGTCTCCAGTATAACTGATTGAACTAAAGAACCAAGTTGAGGAGTTATTAGAAAAGCAATTTATACGACCTAGCGTATCTCCTTGGGGAGCACCTGTACTACTAGTCAAGAAGAAAGACGGTAGTATGAGACTTTGTGTCGATTATCGCCAACTGAACAAAGTCACGATTAAAAATAAATACCCATTACCAAGGATCGATGACCTTATTGATCAACTACGAGGAGCTACTGTGTTCTCCAAGATAGACATGAGATCGGGATACCATCAGATTCGTGTGAAGAAAGATGATATTCCAAAGATAGCCTTTAGGACACGCTATGGCCATTATGAATATTTAGTTATGCCTTTTGGGGTAACTAATGCTCCAGCCGTGTTCATGGACTACATGAACCGAATATTTCATATATACCTTGATCAATTCATTATAGCCTTTATAGATGATATTCTTATCTATTCCAAAACCAAGGAAGAGCATGAGAAGCATTTGTACTTAGTGCTACAAATACTAAAGGAGAAGCAGCTATATGCCAAACTATCCAAATATGAGTTTTGGCTTAATGAAGTAAAATTCTTAGGCCATGAGATATCTAAGAATGGAGTGTCAGTCGACCATGCGAAGATTGAAGCTATAATAGCTTGGGAAAGGCCGAAGACTGTCACAGAAATCAGGAGTTTCTTAGGACTCACTGGTTACTACCGAAGATTTATTGAAAGATTCTCCCGAATTGCCCTACCAATGACCCGATTAACCTATAAGAATAAACCTTTCATTTGGACTCCTGAATGTAAATTTCCAAGAATTAAAGAAAAGATTAACAACTGCACCAGTTCTAGCTTTACCAAACCCACAAGAAATCTTTGAAATTTATTGTGATGCTTCAAAGTTAGGACTTGGTTGTGTCATAATGCAACAAAGGAAAGTAATTGCTTATGCTTCAAGGCAATTACGACCACACAAACTTAATTACCCTACTCATGACTTAGAATTAGCGGCCATTGTTTTTGCTTTGAAAATTTAGAGGCACTACTTATACGGTGCAAAGTTTGAAGTTTATAGTGACCATAAAAGTCTCAAATACCTGTTTGACCAAAAAGAATTAAACATGAGACAATGCCAGAATTTCTCAAGGACTATGACTTTGAGTTGAAGTACCATCCAGGGAAAGCCAACGTGGTTGCTGACACGCTTAGTAGAAAAGTTATTCATATGGCAGCTTTAATGATAAAAGAATTAGAAATGATTCAACAATTTAGAGATTTAAACATAGCAGTTGAGGAGAAATCTTCAGTAAATATGGTTGTCGAAGTTCTGAAAATTACTAATGATTTTCTGAAAATGGTTTGTGAAAAACAAAGATTGGATGTATGTCTCCAAGGGATGATCGAGACACAACATAATGGGAAATATCTAGGATTACAAGAAGGTTTTGATGGACTGTGAAGGATGAAAGGAAGAATATGTGTCCCAGAGGATGTAGAATTAAAGAATATGATTCTAGATGAAGCTCACAAAAGTATGCTCAGTATTCATCCTGGATCTATAAAGATGTATCAAGATTTAAGAAAGGACTTCTAGTGGAAGAAGATGGAAAAGGAGATAGTTGAGTATGTTTCATCTTGCTTAATATGTCAGAAAAGTAAAGTAGAACATCAAAAACCATCTGGCGGATTACAACCACTAGAAATACCAGTATAGAAATGGGATGACATTGCCATGGACTTTGTGTCAGGCTTACCTAGAACACAAAGAGGCAATAATGCTATCTGGGTGATAGTCGATAGATTAACAAAATCAGCCCATTTTCTTCCAATCAACATGAAGCATTCACTTGAGAAATTATCTCAAGTGTATATAAAGGAGATAGTGAGATTACACGGAGTACCGTCAAGCATAGTGTCTAATAGAGATCCTAGATTTACTTCTCGATTCTGGGGAAGTTTACATAAAGAGCTTGGTACCAGACTGAAATTAAGCGCTGCTTATCATCCACAAACTGATGGACAGTCAGAGAGAACTATCCAAAGTCTAGAAGATTTATTAAGAGCATGTGTGTTAGAACATGGTGGAAGTTAGGAACATTACCTTCCATTAATCGAATTCACATATAATAACAGTTATCACTCAAGCATTGGGATGGCACCATATGAAGCATTGTACGGTAGAAAGTATAGGACACCAATTTGTTTGTTAGAGATGGGTGAGAATCTAACTCTTGGACTAGAAATTGTTCAACAAACGACATAGCAAATTCAGATGATTAGAGAAAGGATGAAAGTTGCGCAGGATCGGCAGAAGTCATATTATGATCAAAGGATGAAGCTATTAGAATTCCAAGTTGGAGATTATGTATTCTTGAAAGTATCACCCAACAAAGGAGTTGGAAGAGTATTAAAAAGCAAGAAGCTTACTCCAAGGTATATAGGACCATATGAGATTCTGAAAAGAATTGGTAAAGTGGCATATCAGATTGCATTGCCACATCACCTTTCCAATCTTCATAATGTGTTTCATGTCTCACAATTACGGAAGTATGTACCTGATCCAGACCATGTGATCGAGACTGATGATATAGAAGTTAAGGAAAATCATACGATTCTAGTAACACTAGTGAAGATAATGGACAGAGATGTCAAGCAACTAAGAGGCAAGGAGATCTCATTGGTGAAAGTAGCTTGGCAACAAGGAGATGAAATAAGCATGACTTAGGAACGAGAAGACGAGATGAGAAGTCAATACCCTAAGTTATTTTAGCTAGGTACGTTAAAATTTCGAGGATGAAATTTTTATAACGGGGGGAGAGTGTCACAGCCCAATTTTTTTAATTAATTAATTTTGAATCGGTAATTAAACAGTGAAAAATTAAAGTTTTTCAGAAAAAAAAGAAATAAATTTTAGAAAATAGGAAATTTTATTTCGGTAATAGGGATATTTTTATTTCGTAAATCGGATTTAAAATGAGACAAAATGGAAATAAAATGCGACAATAAAATGGGGAATTATTAAGGAACCCATTATTATAATAAAAAAGGGAAAATATCTTTGTTTCTCTTTCTCTCCCGAAAACTCTCTTGCTTTCTTCTCTTCCTTCCACCGCCTCATTTCCACCGCCATTGAAGCCTATAAATAAGGCTTCCACCCTTCCAATTTCCTCAAGAACAAAAACACTATAAATTCCTTAACCCTTCATCATCTTCTTTAAGCCTCTAAATATCAATTTCCATATCTTAAAGCCTTTCAATTTTGCATATTAAGGAACCACACTCATTTGAAGAATTAAGCAGACACAAGGGAGTTTAGCTTAAAGAAAGCTTAGGGATCTTCAGTTGAGGTAAGAAAGAGGGGATAAGATATTAAATACATAGAAATTAAGTTAGAATTGCTTGTTTAATTGATTAATGGTTTAAAAACTCATATAATTAGATTTTAATTTAATTTGAATTAATTTGTAAAATTGATGTTAATTGGTTTGGAATATGATATATGATATGTTTTTGATGTTGTGTGATGATTTGGAATCAATTGGCATGTTTAATTTGTAAATAAAATGAGAAAAATAGCAAAAACAGCAAAAACAGAGTTATTGTTTTCGTTCTGCAGAATCAGACCCTTTAACAACGGATATTTTCAACCGGTGTTAAAAACTGGAAGCGGTGACATTTTCGTATATAAAAACGTGCGGTGGCATTTTTGTAAATAAATCAAAAGCGGTAGCATTTTTGTAAATAAATTAGAACGATGGCATTTTCATAAATAAGACCAGTGGCATTTTCATAAATATGATTAAAAACTTAAAATAATGATTTTTTATTATAAAAATCAGAATTTTTATTATTGGATTTTTATTATTCTAGAGACTTTATTTTGAAATAAAATAAATATAATTAATTAAATTAAATTTAGAAGTTTATTTAAACATATTTACAGGGAGAAAACTCTTGTTTTTAAATTATCTTAGTAGTATAATTTTATGGAAAATATGTTTTCCTTATTCTTTAGGGTATGATACCAAATAAATACTATAATATGGAAAATGTGTTTCCATATTCTTTAGATTATGATATAAATATTATGGAAAATGTGTTTCCATATTCTTTGAATTATACATAAAGTATGTTTATTTGATTGTTATGGCAATTTTATTTTTAAGATTAATTAAAGAAATTTGATAATTTAATTTAGATCTATTTCATTTATGCATCATATGCATTGGTCGTTCAAAGAATCCGCAGGGGGGTTCTTTGAGGGGGTTCCCGGTGGGGGAACGCGCTCTATTGAGCAACAGACCTCTGTGGTGATTTTATACCATGGCCGTCTTAAGGGCTGAGCAGTGTGTCCTTAAGGGGGGTCCCGCAACACTTGTTATTGATATGATTGTATTGTCATCCAATGTTGGTGTTGCATTATGGGGCGCGGTATTGGTTGGATATCCGTAAAAATGTTATTGTTGGAAATCACTGCAGATGTTCCCACCAAAATGGATCCATCATGCATTTTCATTCATATAGAGAATGGAAATATTAATATAAATATAGTACAAAATACTTGTTTGGCATCTACATCGCATAACATCCTACTTGTGATTGTGTATGTTCTAATTTAATTTCTATTTATTTGATATTTTATCTCACTCTTTCTGTTACTTGTGGCAATCTTTTAGTGGTAAATCAGGAAGATATGTGACAAAGTGGATGATGCTTGATGTGGATGAATTATGAAGGCTTTTGATGCTGATGCTTGCTTGCGTGACTTCTATGGCTGTATTATGTGTATGCTATGTTTTGGTACTTTACATCTTTATATTTTATAAGATCTAGGTACCTGTTGTAAAATATAATATGTATGAGACTCTGATATTATGTATAATAAAATAAAATTAGTTATGTAAAAAGTTTCACACTCTGATATTGTATCAGTAACCTCTGGAATCGGGTTGTGAATCACTTGATAATTAGCAGGTGAAAAATAAGTTATCCAAGAGATTTTATATGGTGACGGTAATTATCTTGGGATTTGCAAGTTGGCACCAGGGTGTTACAAATCTCCGATAATATCTAGCTAAACCCATAAAACTCTTGACCTCAGTAACAGATTTAGGCCTTTCCCAAGCCAGAACAGCTTCCACTTTGGAAGGATCAACAGAAATACCTTCCATGGACATAACATGTCCTAAGAATTGGATCTTATTCATCCAAAAATCACACTTGGAGAATTTAGCAAACAATTATTTTTCCTTTAGTACTTGGAGTACCAAACGGAGATGTTCTTCATGCTCTTCGTGAGACTCAGAATAAATCAAGATGTCATCAATAAAGACAACCACAAATCAGTCTAAGCATGGATGAAAGATGTTGTTCATATAATTCATGAACACAGCAGGGGCATTAGTCACACCAAACGACATCACCACATATTCATAGTGACCATATCTGGTCTTGAACGCTATTTTAGGAATATCTGAAGCCTTAACTCGAATCTGATGGTATGCAGATAGCAAATCAATCTTCGAAAAGACTGAAGCACCACACAAATGATCAATTAAGTCATCAATATTGTAAGCTTGTTTAGCTAGTGGTAATCAACACATAACCTATATTGCCATCTTTCTTTTTAACTAGTAACATCGGAGCACCCCACGGTGATATACTAGGTCGGATAAATTGTTTCTCTAACAACTCAGCAACTTGCTTCTTTAATTCTGCTAACTCAGCAGGAGACATCCTATAGTTAGCACTAGAAACTGGTTCAGCTCCAGGAATCAGATCAATAGAGAATTCAATCTCTCTTTCAGGAGGAACACCTGGCACATCCTCTGGAAACACCTTAGAGAAGTCACAAACAACATGAATATCATGCACTCTAGACCCACTCTTTCCATTAGTCAAACATAACATCACAAGCAACTGGGATATACCTTGGACTGTGTAGTCTTTGGTACTCTGCTTTGGAAAGATCACCCGCCGGTTCTAACAATAACTATCACTTTATTGGCTGATAGCTAATCCATGCCAAGCACAATATCAAGACCCTTCAAGGATAGGCATATCAAGTCAGTAGTAAAACTCCTATCACCCAAAGTGAAGGATACATCTCTACATATCATGGATGTCTATAGTCTAATACTAGTCGGGTTGGACACATCCAGAGTACGATCCATATCAACAACAGGTAGTCTTATCCACCTTACACAATCATCAGCTATAAATGTAACATCCCGGATATTTATAGAAAAATTTTGTGAAGTGGAAAATGTTAAAAATTGTTTTTAGGAATTTAATTCATATTTTTATGAATTATTGGTTAATTATAAAAGGTGTGATTAGAAGAAGAGAGGTTTAATTAAAATCATTAAGGAAATCATAAAGGAATGGAGAAATGAACGGCTGGGCAGGTGACCGGTTGCCATGGGTATTAAAGAAAGGTTTCTTTCTCTTTCTTCAATCATTCATCTTCTCTCGAGAATCTTCTTCCCCTTCGTCTTCTTCTTCTCCTCCTTCCTCATGCTGCGAATTGCATGTTCTGAAGGGAGACCCTGATTGCATCACAACCGAGTGATAAACCCATTTCTATGACTGTGGTCTCAAGGTGAGTCCACTAATCCGTCTGCATTTATATTTTCCTGCCCTTTCATTTCTTGGGTAACCGTGTGGCCATGCATGGCTGTGTGTGGGTCTCTTCTCCACTCCTCTGGTGAGTGTGACCTCGATAGAGGCTCTTAGAGCTGAAAGTGTAAAGCTAATGGGTTTGTATTCCGACCCATAGGTAGCAGTGAAGGTGTTGGTGCTGCATTCGGAAGAGAAACTGTGAACCCTGTGCTGAGAGGGCGTAACCGACACCAGAAGCAGATCATTGAAGCTCAGAACAGAGGTAAGGGGGTGTTCAGGTTATAATTAATTGGAATAGGACATACTGTCCGAGTTGTTGAGACATTTGTAAACTGAGTAAGAAATAATACTGGAAGAAAAGTATGTGAATATGTATATGAATATGCGTATGAATGCACACACCGATCGGTTTAGGATCGTGTGTGTGTGTGTGAATGAAGAAATATTTGATGTTGTTGCTGAGTGAAGTTATGAATGTATGAGTATGCATGTATATAAACACCGTTCAGTTTCTGATTATGTGTATGTGACTTGAGAAGTATTTAATGTTGTTATAATTGAGATAATGCCGAATGAATTGTATATGAATGTGAATGAATGCATGCATATGTATGGACACCGATCGGTTTTTGATCTCATGTGTGTGGCTTAAGCCGATTGAAATTAAAATATTTGATGCTGTGACAATCGTGTACAGTGGCAATTGATGAGTGGGCTTGACGAGTCGGTCACCCTGTGATGAGAGCACATGCTAGTTTCTGGTAGTTGTATCTGTTGATTGTTGATGATATGTAATGGTTGTTATATTGAGTTACATATTGTGTATGAGATACTCTGTATACTGTTGAGGGCGGGGAGTGGTCGCCGGTGTGTTGCACGAGCAAGGAGCAGCTCCTAACAGGCTTCCAGTAAACGGATTGTAGGATTATGATATGTGATTATGTGGTGGAGGACGACCAACTGTATGAATTACCCTGTTTTTGGCTTCAGTGGTCAAGTCGGACCCAGTTATGCTACCCAGAGGTCTTTGACCCAATGGTTGAGGGGAGCCAAGTCGGGCTCAGTGAACCAAGTCGGGTTCACGGGATATCAAGTCGGACTCCCAGCTGAAGGTCGATCCTTTTAGTATCCGGATACTAGGCGTCAAATTTTATCTGAGAGTCAGTTGTGATAATTGATGAATTATTGGTTGTGATATGTTTGCCGAGTGTAGTCTGTTATAATTGTTGAACGAGTGGTTATATTTGCCAAGTTCAAATTGCTATAATTGCTGAGTGATTTGATGTGATCGTCGAGTGTAATTTCACATATTCCTGAGTGATTGTTATATTCACCGAGTGGTAAATTGTTAAGAACTGTCATAACACTGAGTGTGAATTACCATAATGCCGAGTATTAATGAGTAAATTGCCGAGTGAAAATTGATGAGTATGATGTTGTATTTGCCGAGGGCCAATCTGTTGTGTTTGACGAGTGTAACTTGTTGTATTTGCTGAATGAGGTTGAATATAATTGCCGAGTATGAAGTATTATAATTGCTGAGCATGAACTGTCATGATTACCGAGTGTTAAATTGGTTATAATTGCTGAATGAAAGTTTAAATCATTGTTGAACGATTTGAGGTAATTGCTGAGTGTAATTTCATGTCTTTGCCGAGGGATTGATATATTTGCCGAGTGGAAAATTGTTATATCTGCCGAGTGGAAAATTGATATATTTGTCGAGTGGAAAATTTTTATATTTGCCGAGTGGAAAATTGATATATTTGTCAAGTGGAAAATTGTTATATTTACCGAGTAGAAAATTGTTATATTTGCCGAGTGGAAAATTGTTATATTTGCCGAGTGAGAAATTGTTATATTTGCCGAGTGGAAAATTGTTATATTTGCCGAGTGGAAAATTGTTATATTTGCTGAGTGGAAATTACTTGCTGAATGTTACTTGTTAAGATTATCGAAGAAGAACTGTTACACTGCTGAGTATGAATTACTATAAAGCCGAGTGTTAATGGATATATTGCCGAATGTGAGTAAAGTGCCGAGTGTGAGTGCAATGCCGAGTGTGAGTTAAATGGCCGAGTGTAATGTACAATCTGAAGATAAAGAATCGGATAGAGTTTATACTCATATTTTATTCTGTTCTAGATTAATTAAAATGCTAAACACTCACCCTTGCTGTTGTTTTCACTTTAGTAACCAGTGACAGGGAGGAGGTCGGAGCCCTGGAGTCGCGCCAAGCGGGAGATCGATGCCAAGGCCGAGTGAATTTGAATAAATGGTGTAATACATATATATATATATATAATGAGTTTTTCGAGTGTGGAACTAAGTGTGAGTTGATGTGTTAATTGAATGAATGTGAATTTATGTTGTTAGATAATTGGTATTAATTTTCATGTGTTTGTTGTAGCAAAGCCGATTACCGGGTGAATCTTGCCCGAGAGGATTTATTCCTGTCCGAGCGAGGGCCAGTCGGTTTGATGTCCATTTTATCTCTGTGGGAATTCCTCGTTCCTTTTCCGAGTGAAAAATAACTGGGAGACCCCCTTCTGGGTGGAAGGTTAGAATGTCCCGAGTGAGATTGGCTGGGAGAATGTTTCAAGTGATGAAGAGTAGAATACTTCCGAGTGAAAATGGAGTGGAATACTCCCGAGTGAAAATAGAGTAGAATATTTCTGTGCGAAAATGGAGTACAATATTTCCGAGTGAAGAAAGAGCATAACTATTCCGAGTGAATGAAAGTTAAGTGTTTCCCGAGTGAAACCCTTTTGCCGAGTGAAACCCCGACTTAAGTCTCCCGTGTGCGTCTTGCTCGCTCAGGTTTAACGTGTGGCATTCGCTCAAGCGAGTCGGTGCTCGCTTAAGCGAATGACCCCCTGTCTTCTTCTTCTTCTTCTCCTTCTTCTCCTGCTGCTTTCAACTCCACTTTATTAAAGGATGTGTTTCCGATCGGATATTATTTTATGTATGCACTTATCATTATTTTGAATATATTTAAGCGAATACTATTTTATATCAAGACTGAGTTGAATCATTTTCGACTGGTTGTTACTTTTAACATACTTTCATTAAAGGATTTATTTTCAATCGGTTTTGTTTATACTGAGTATGATTTTATTATTTAGAATGTAACAAAGAAGTAAATATTTTACATCAAGGCCGAGTGGATTGTTTATTGAGGGAAGTAAATATTATTTTATATTAAGATCTAAATTTTTATTAAATGCAAAAAATTTATTACGAAAAATGATTAAATTGACTAGGGATGTCACAGTTGGTATCAGAGCGGTTCTTTCTAGAGCCGAGTGGAAGGGCGAACCAAGTGATTGTGTTTTGCATTTTATTGCATGGTACTTCTGGTTGTTTGTTGTAGCTTGGCATCATTCCCTTGGCACCCCAGTGGCGTTGTGTTTTATGAGGTAAGTATCCGACTCCCTGGTAGAGTATTGGTTAATGGTGAAGTGTTTATTCATTATATAATTATTCTATGGTCGGGAAACTAGTTCTGATAGAGGGGATGGTTTCCTCTCGGAATTTTCTAAATTGTTGAGTAGGACCGAATCAGGTCCCACTCTTGGTATATTCCTGAAAAGGAATCCCCCTGCTAACAGAGGAGGGCACGATTACGGTGGGATGTGTGTTTGGATACGGGAAATCGAGTAAGCTTTCGAGTATTCCAAGTGCTCGGAGGAGCATAAGGTGCAGTTACAACTTATCAGTTGAAGGAGAGACTAGGACATGGTGGTCTCGGACTAAGGCACCGATGAAGACGATGAGTGAGTCGCTAGTGTGGGTGAATTTCCGAGAGTGGTTTCTTGTCAAGTACTTCTCGGGTAATTAGAAAATTTGAAAGGAAATGGGATTTGAGGTTGGAACAGGGCCGAGTGTTAATGACCGAGCACACTACCAAGTTGACGAGCTGTAACTTCTATCACTCTTTCTCACTGAGAGGAACCAAGAGTAGTAAATATACCAAGTATGAAGCGGATTGTGAATTAGAATTCACGATGTGATTATGCCGATTGAGATTCAGAATTATCCGACTTTGGTGGACCAGGATATGCTGATCAAGGAAGTACAATTAGAGAGGACCTTTCAGTCAGAAGATAAAAGGTCATGAAGGTATGAGGATCCAGTTTCAAGAAATGGATCGGTTCATTCATGGCGGTACGTTTCTGTCTCTTCTAGTCAGATTTCTACTGGATGACGTGGTTGTCAGTCGAGTAGCCGAGTGTGCTAAAGTTATGACAAGGCCATGGTTTTATGATGAATAAGATCTAAGGAAGAGATATTTACTCGGTGAAGGCTGGAAGGCAATTGTTGATTATACCTTTTTATGGTGATGGTGACTGATATTCGATGATTATCATCATGTGATTTGCACTAGATTACGTATAACGACGAGGTATATACCCTGTGAGGGTCAGAAGTCTATTGCTATTATACCATTTTACAGTAGTGGTAACTGATATTTAATGATTGTTATTACGTGATGTACCCTAGATGATGCATATTGACGGTGTTGTTGTAAATATGTTAATTTTAGACTTGAGAGGATTGCCACTAATTCTCATGTGGATTAGTGTTAGTTGAGTGAGTATGGTCGATGTGAGCAAGAAGAGTATAAGGTATGTTGTTCCGGTATGACTCTACACACCATAGGTATTGTGGCGGCGTACACTTTTGCAGCGACTCTATGTAATTATTGTAACCCTATGGGAATGAGACGTCATCCCATATGTCGGATGCAACAATTCATAAGTCAGGCAGGTGAGACTGTAGCTACTTATGGTGATGGTTTGAGTCTATCGGGCTGTCCTGAATAAAGATGGGAGTTGTGTTGAATGAGTAGTAGATGGTGGCGTATCGAATGAGAGTAAAAGGTTTATTTTAACCCTGGTGTGCTTACCTCCGAGAGAGTCAGAGGTTATTTTGGTATAAACTGACTATTAAGTGATGTTAGATTGTCAGAATAGAGGGGCAATCCTTCCGACAAGGGTGCCCGATGTTACTAGTCGAGAAGAGTGATGGTGGTATATAGTTATGCATTGATTGCCACCGATTGGATAAGCTAACCATAGGGAATAATACCCAATACCGAGGATTGATGATCTGGTTGATCAATTATGGTGTGACTCAGTCTTCCAGGATCGATTTGCAGTCAGGATACTATTAAATTAGATCAAGGTTCTAATATCTCTGAAACGACGTTCAGGACTAGTTATAGCCACTTTAGAAATGTGGTAATGCCATTGGTATGACGAGTGTTCAGGCAGTGTTCATGAATTATATGAACAATATCTTCCAGCATTACTTGGGTCGGTTCATGAAGGCGTTCATTGATGGTATTCCGATTTATTCTGATGTCATACCTGGAGCATGAAGAACATGGGACAAAGTAATTAGAAAGTGGTTGAGCGGGCAAATAATCGGAATGAAGAGGAGTTTTACCTAGTCGTTTAGGCTTTGCACGGATATTAATGTTACCTGGGAATTATAATGGCTGGCCACCGTGGGTTCCTTTTAACATTAATTCTTTGTGAAGTTGCCAATAGGCATAGGTAAATGGATTGTAATGTAAACAACTTGCATGTCGATCGGTGATATGGATAGTTGGACTATATACCTGACTTTCACTCGGATTAACTACGAAGTGTTGAGCCTTGAGACTGATCACTTCAGGGAGTTGCACTAGTGGTTGAGGTCGTGTGAAGTCGAGGAGACAGATGTGTTTTAGCCAATCTTGAGTGATCAGATTTAGAGAAGAAAGGCGTATGATTCATATTTCTGAAGTCGGTAAAAGGTTAGAGATGAAGGACAAATTGAGCTGAGATTTGGTAACTGACGAATAGGTTGCCTTGATCTGAGAGAAAATGAAGATGGTCCAAAACCGATAGATAAGTTTCTATGGCAGTCGGCATAAACCACTTGAGTTTCAAACGAGTGACTGAGTATTCCTAAAGATTTCAGCCGAGTGATTCTATTGAATTGAAGGACCTGACGATGGAAGTACGCCGATCGGTATTGAGGAATTCCGGACCACATGGATAAGGAACAAGGAAGTGCCATCGGTAAGAATAAAGTGGAGAAATTTGAAAGGGGTAACCTACACTAGGGAAATTGGAATCGGAAATTTGAATCGAATATGAGGTGGGTATACCTCAATTTCTTTCAATCGGTGCATTGATTTCGGGGACGAAATCCCTTTTTAGGGGGGGTGGATGTAACATCCCGGATATTTATAGAAAAATTCTGTGAAGTGGAAAATGTTAAAAATTGTTTTTAGGAATTTAATTGATATTTTTATGAATTATTGGTTAATTATAAAAGGTATGATTAGAAGAAGAGAGGTTTAATTAAAATCATTAAGGAAATCATAAAGGAATGGAGAAATGACCGGCTGGGCAGGTGACCGGTTGCCATGGGTATTAAAGAAAGGTTTCTTTCTCTTTCTTCAATCATTCATCTTCTCTCGAGAATCTTCTTCTCCTTCATCTTCTTCTTTTCCTCCTTCCTCACGCTGTGAATTGCATGTTCTGAAAGGAGACCCTGATTGCATCACAACCGAGTGATAAACCCATTTCTGCGACTGTGGTCTCAAGCTGAGTCCACTAATCTGTCTACATTTGTATTTTCCTGCCCTTTCGTTTCTTGGGTAACCGTGTGGCCATGCATGGCTGTGTGTGGGTCTGTTCTGCACTCCTCTGGTGAGTGTGAGCTCGATGGAGGCTCTTAGAGCTGAAAGTGTGAAGCTAACGGATTTGTATTCCGACCCATAGGTAGCAGTGAAGGTGCTGGTGCTGCATTCGGAAGAGAAACTGTGAACCCTGTGCTGAGAGGGCGTAACCGACACCAAAAGTAGATCATTGAAGCTCGGAACTGAGGTAAGGGGGTGTTCGGGTTATAATTAATTGGAATAGGACATACTGTCCGAGTTGTTGAGACATTTGTAAACCGAGTAAGAAATAATGTTGGAAGAAAAATATATGAATATGTATATGAATATGCGCATGAATGCACACACCGATCGGTTTAGGATCGTGTGTGTGTGTGAATGAAGAAATATTTGATGTTGTTGCTGAGTGAAGTTGTGAATGTATGAGTATGCATGTATGTAAACACCGATCAGTTTCTGATTGTGTGTATGCGACTTGAGAAGTATTTAATGTTGTTATAATTGAGATAATGTCGAATGAATTGTATATGAATATGAATGAATGCATGTATATGTATGGACACCGATCGGTTTCTGATCGTGTGTGTGTGGCTTGAGCCGATTGAAATTGAAATATTTGATGCTGTGACTGTAACATCCCTGTTTTTAGAAACAATTTTATCCTTGTAAATTTTAATTATGGAGAGTTTGTAAGCAAGAATAAGTCAATATATACCCTGTTGATGGTCTGTAGTACCTCAAAAATGTCATTTTTGCACATAATAATAGAATTTATATGGACCATTAGTGAAATTATGCAAAAACTGAGTGAAAAGGACTCTGTTCCGAGTAACAGAGAAGAATTCCGAGTGAATGATCAGAAATTCCGAGTGAAGGAGAAAAATCCGACTCAAAACACCCTAGAAAGGCTCGGTTCCGAGTCAAATGCTTTCTTTTCTGAAGGAGACTACTCTGATTGAAGTATTCCGAGTGAAAGAAAGCTTAAATACTCATGTTTATGTTGATTTGATGCTTCCTTCCGACTGGAAGTGTGTTGGGGAAACAATTGGGAAGGCTTCTGAATGGTTTTGCTCAGGAAACCGAGTGGAAAATGGTGGAGGGAGCCAATTCCGAGTGAGATATACTCTACTGGACCAAAACCGAGTGAGACTCGTACGTGTATGCCTTGTTCCGAGAGCTAATGGCTTAAATAAACATTAATTGGACATATAATTAAAGAAATTGGCCTAAACCGAGTGAATCAAGTGAAGAAGACTCGGATTTCCGAGTGAAGATTCTGAGGAAGAGAGGACTCAGTCTGGAAAGGTATTACCGAGTGAGAAACCGAGTGCCTGAGTCGGTTTCAAAGGAATTCCGAGTGAAGAATTGAAGCTTCGCTCAAGCGAGCAAGCCACGCTCAAGCGAGCCTTACAATTGTTGACTCGGAAGTAGGAATTCCAGTCGGTATAATGGTTAACCGAGTGGAATTTTCACTCGGTATTCACTGTCAGTAGTGCGTATTGACTTCAATTTTGTCTTTTAATGATTATTTAAATTCAATCGTGCGCATTAAAGATAGTGGGGAGCCAGAAATGGGCACTGACTCAGCATATCTCTTAATTAATTCCCACTGACCCTCCATTATCACTCTACTAACAGCCACTCAGAAAAGTTGTCCCCCATTCCACTCACCCTCTCCCTATTTAAACCAGTGCCAGGACCCTAAAGAACCCACACACACGACACAAACACCTTCATCATTTCCCTTCCCAGTAAGCTTCTTTCTCTCTCCTTTCCCTTCTGTTTGACTCGGAACTGGTGCAAGACAGTGAAGGGGACTCTTCTTTTTCTCCAGGAACTTCATTAAGGTAAGGGGGGTATATTCTTGGGTGCTCTGTGGGAAAACCGAGTGAAGGAAAGGGTTAAGGAACTTGTTCCTCACCTTTCCTGGGCAGATTCAGTGATGGGTGAATTATATGCTTAATTGTTACTGTTTTATATATATAATTGTTGGTAAATAGTATACCTTGTATGAATTGTGAGAAGAACATGAACTATATTGAAATTAAGGACAAACAGCTCGGTTCTAATGCAAATTCAGTCGGTTTTATATATAATTCAATTGGTCTTATTTAAATTCAATCAGTTTTGTACAAATCCAATCAGTTTTAAGTAAATACAATCAGTTTTTACATGATTTCACTCGGTAAAGCAGTATATTTCATGACAGAACCTCTCTATCACTTGAAAGACTCCTTTTCAATCATTTTTACTCGGAGTTATAGTTAATCCACTCGGAAATCTCTTTCTTAAATTATTTCACTCGGAACTTGACATAATTTCACTCAGAAAACATAATTCTCCTTCACTCAGAACCTTTTCAGTAGTTTCACTCAGAAGAAGTAACCTTAAAGCTTTTCCAGCATGTTTCCATTCGGACAGTATCCTTCCAAGGGCAATTTTACTCGGTAAACTCATGTTTCACTCGGAACTTATCTTATTTTTACTCAGGAACCTTTTTTTCATGCTGATTCCACTCGGAACACATATATACTTCACACAGAAAACTCCTTTTTGACTGAATACCACTCGGAATTATATTTTACTTTGTTTAGAGGCTCATTTTCACTCGGAATTTGCAAACAATGCTACTCAGGGAACCATTTTCCTACTGACTTCACACGGATTCATGTTTTAATTCACTCAGAAATTTATTTCACTCAGAATTTAAGTTATTTAATTAAGAAAATCATTTTCAGTTTCTGTTTCACTCGGAAAATATATTAAATTCATTTAGAAAACTCTGCTCAGCTTTATTTCACTCGGATTCAAGCTGTTTCAGTCGGAAAACCGCATTCCAATTCATTTTTACTCGGACCCAAACTTATTTCAGTCGGAAAACAGCTTTCCAGTGTCATTTCACTCGGATTTTTAGCCAGATCGTTTGGAGAACCCTGCCCAGTATGGTTCCAATCGGAATTATACATATTTCACTCGGATTTGCCCCTGTTTCACTCGGAAAACTCTATTTTTAATGGTTTTCGCTTGGATTTTCATTTAGAAACTACTTTTTAATACTTTTTAAATTAATGAGAAGTTATAATTATTATTATTATCCTTATTCTATTATTATTATTATCCTAATTATTATTAATCTTAATATTGTTATTATTATTATTAGTTTTATTGTTATAAACCTTGTTAACATCTTAATTATGCGTAATTACATAAAGAATATATTATTTTACTCTTTATGGAAAATACAATATTAACCAAGATATAATAGATATATTTACAATGTTTAATTAATTGATGAAATCCAAAGAACTTGGGAATGATATGATGAGACTGGAAATACATAAGATACTCAAGGAATCAATTGATAAAATAAATGCATTTCGCATCATGAAAATATTTTTGAAGAAGAAAAACCTCTAGAGCATACACTTGGTACAGTGGAGATCACTCACGTTCGATCTCAGTAGAAGAATCTTGGGAGTACAACTGGAACGGCAACCCAATGGCATCAGAGTCGCGCCTGATAGCCGGGTGAGACGAGGCAATTCTAGTGTACTTCGACTAAATGACGGGGTGTGGCTATGATCGTAGGGATCCAAGTTCCAAAAATATTTAAATCAATGATGAGAACTAATGAGTTCATTTGTACCATATGGAACTTGGGCGGACCCTGATCGCTCTAGATGATTGGAATGGTGATATTCCAAAGAATGAGAAGAAGATGAAACGATTTATTGGGTCTACATGCATCATGAGACTTAACCAAAGATAAATCATAATAAATCCAAACTCATGCATTTCATTACAGCATATTTGATTGTTATAATTGTGAATATGTTAAATGTACGATTTATTTCATGACAATATGCTTGATTGTTATAATTGTGAATATGCTAAATATACGATTATGTGATGACAACATGCTTGATTGTTATAATTGTGAATATGCTAAATGTATGATGTGATATTGTATGTTAACTGGATTATGTCCGCACCGGATTAACCAATCAGGGTCTTGGGTTATACTCACCCTTACTGTTGACCATTTTTCAGAGGAATTAGGAAATCAAGAACCTGAGTATGGAGAACAGCAATATGCTGAACCAATTGAGAACGTTCCTTAAATAGAATATAAGTAGTTGAATATTGATGGATGACTGTATAATATTTAAGGGTGCCTGCGTGCCCCATTCTGTTAAGAGTACAATTACTTACAGTTTGTGAATGACTATGTGATATATACATTATTGCTTCCACTGATTTGCCACGTATTTATTTAAAAAAAAAATATTCACTTTTTCTTTAAACTGTTAACACTCTCAGTTAAATAGGATGAACCTACAGAAGGATTTGTCTTATCTAACCGAGGGTGTTACAAAAGGTGGTATCAGAGCATAGTCGATTCATTAAGCTTGTGGAGTGGACCATTAGGTTTCCACGTACTCTGATAGAAATATTGAACAGTCCATAACCCTCCTAAGACTAAAATCTCCTATGTGGAATACTCCACATAACATATATCCTAAATCTTTTTGTTGAAATTCTTTCAGCAAAATTCCTAATGGCACGCTGAAATAACGATCATGTGATGGAGGATCTTCTTACCAGAATTGTGGAGGTAATAGAACGCCAAGAGTTACCTCAATCTTCTACTAGGCAAAACCAAGGATTAGCTGACTTCCAAAGGAATAATCCTACTCAATTCAAAGGAGGCTTTGATCCAGAGGGAGCACAACTATGGATTGAGCACCTTGAAAAGATTTTTGCCGCTATGTGATGTTCTGATGAGGATTGTGTAACCTTTGTTGTCTTCATGCTGGTTGGAGAAGCAGAACACTGGTGGACTCATGCTAGAGTCAGACTAGCTACTGATGGGCATATCATTACTTGGGGACGATTCAGGACAGAATTTCTCGCTAAATATTTCCCTGAAGACATAAGGAGACAGAAGGAGCAGGAATTCTTCAATCTGAAACAAGGTAATATGACTGTTGGGGAGTACGCTGCTAAATTTGAGGAATTGGCAAAATGTTGTCCCTACTACACCCACATGGGAGAGGCGTCAAGATGTGCAAAGTTCGAAGCAGGACTACAACATGAGATTCGTCAAGCCATATGTTGTCAACAAATTACACAATTCACTACTTTGGTTGACAGATGCCGTATATTTGAGAATACCTCTAATCTTCGACGACCTGGAACGTCCGGTCATGGCCCCGAGCGACGGATGCCAGACCAACAACAAAGAAGGGATTTTCGAGGAGATCGACCATATTCCCGACCACCTTACTCAGCCAACCGAATTCCTTCAAGGGATCAAGGGAACAATATGATCTTGAAATGCAATATCTGTAGGGGACCACATAGGGCCGTAAATTGTAGGACCTGCACAATTTGTGGATGGACTGGACATCGTGATGTTGACTGTTGGTTCAAAAATACTAACAACCAGCAACAGATGACTCAAAGGCAGGTAGTGCGACCAACAGGCCAAGGGAATAGGGGACCTGCTACAAATACCCCTGCAATTAATGCCCCGAGAATGTAGAATGTTCCCCGCAACAACAACTTCAGACAGAACAATAATCCTGGAAGGCCCGGAAACAACTCAACCGGAAGGCCAGGGGGAAATGCCAGAGTTTTTACCATGAATGGTGCAGAGGTATCACAAGAGAATGATCTTGTGCAAGGTACATGCTTTATAGGAAGTACTCTATTAAATGTGTTATATGATTCTGGAGCCACTCATTCTTTCATATCTGAGAATTGTGTAAAACATTTAAAGCTTCCTACAACCTCTCTGCCCTATCAAATGATTGTCACAACTGCCGCCAATAAACCCATTTACTCTACTTGCATATGTCTAGAATGTCCTCTCAACATCGAAGGGAAAGCTTATCAAGTAGATCTGATATGTTTACCTTTGATTGATCTAGACATTGTTCTAGGGATGAATTGGCTTGCTGCCAACCATATTCTGATTGATTGTCATAATAGATCCATCTCTCACGGGTCTATTACATCTGAATGTGATCAAGTCACTGATTCTTGCCTTGTTAGCTCAGAAAAGGTAATCTCAAAAGAAGTCCAACTATATATGATCCTTACTGAAACTGAAAGTAAGGCCACTTCTCAACTTGAACAGATTTCTGTTGTTCAAGAATTTCCAGAAGTATTCCCTGAGGACATACGAGAGCTACCTCCAGAGCGAGAAGTCGAATTCAGCATTGATATTATACCGGGCATGGGACCAATCTCTATTGCTCCTTACCGGATGTCACCCAAGGAACTCAATGAGCTCAAAGAACAATTAGAAGAATTTCTAGAGAAAGGAATGATTAGACCCAGTGTCTCACCTTGGGGAGCACCAGTTCTTCTAGTCAAAAAGAAGGATGGCAGTATGCGGTTATGTGTTGACTATCATCAGTTGAATAAAGCTACGATCAAGAACCGATACCCTCTCCCAAGAATTGATGATTTGATGGATCAATTACGAGGAGCCACTATCTTCTCGAAGATTGATCTGCGATCAGGCTATCATCAAATCAGAGTAAAGAAAGATGATGTACCCAAAACAGCATTCAGAACACGATATGGGCACTATGAGTATCTTGTTATGCCATTTGGAGTTACAAATGCACCTGCAGTCTTTATGGGATACATGAATCGAATCTTCCATGAATACTTGGACAAATTCGTGGTTGTATTCATTGACGATATTCTCGTCTACTCCAAGAGTCGTGAGGAACACGAGGAGCATCTCTGAATTGTTCTAAACACTTTGCGTGCAAGGCAATTATACGCCAAGTTTTCAAAATGTGAATTCTGGTTGACAGAAGTGAAATTCTTAGGACATGTCATCTCTAAGGAAGGAATTGCTGTGGATCCTACAAAGGTAGAAGCTGTACTAAATTGGGAACAACCCAAGAATATGACGGAAATCCGCAGTTTCCTTGGACTGGCTGGATATTACCGTCGATTCATCGAGAATTTCTCTCGAATTGCAGCACCTTTAACTAGGCTGACCCGTAAAGATCAACCGTTTGAATGGACAGACAAATGTGAAAGCAGTTTTACGGATTTACGCCAACGACTCACTAGTGTACCTGTCTTGATTTTACCAGATCCTGCCAAGCCATATGAAGTGTATTGTGATGCGTCAAGACAAGGACTAGGATGTGTCCTAATGCAAGAAAGAAAGGTTGTTGCTTATGCTTCAAGACAGCTAAGAACGCATGAAGTTAATTATCCCACACATGACTTGGAATTAGCTGCAGTTGTGTTTGCCTTGAAAATCTGGAGACACTACTTGTATGGTACATACTTTGAAATCTTCAGTGATCATAAGAGCTTGAAGTACCTATTCGACTAGAAGGAGTTGAATATGCGACAACGTAGGTGGATGGAATTTATCAAAGATTATGATTTTGAACTCCGATATCATCCTGGAAAAGCTAATGTTGTGGCTGATGCACTCAGTAGAAAGGCCCTACGTCTATCATATATGATGACAAAGGAGTTGGAATTGATAGAACAGTTTCGCGATTTGAATCTAGCAGTAACACCAAAAAGGGGAAGCCTTATGGTTGGAATGCTAAGGATTTCCAATGATTTCTTAGAACAAATCAAAGAAGCTCAACCCAATGACCAGGAATTACAAGATCTAACGGAAAAGACAAAAGAAGGAGTCTCAGAGTTTAGCAAGGATGAGCATGGGGCAATCAGGTATCAACAGAGACTCTGTATTCCAGTCAACACAGATATTAAAAGATCCATCCTGGATGAAGCACACAAAAGTAAATATAGTATCCACCCAGGATCAACCAAGATGTATCAAGACTTGAAGAAATTATTCTGGTGGCAAGGAATGAAAAGGGATATCGCTGAGTATGTAACAGCTTGCCTGATGTGTCAGAAGGTAAAGGCGGAACAACAACGACCAAGTGGGACCCTTCATCCTTTGGATATTCCAGAATGGAAATGGGATGAGATTGCTATGGACTTCGTGAGTGGATTTCCCAGAACATCAACTGGATGTGATGCTATTTGGGTAATCGTGGATCGATTAACAAAAACCACTCACTTCATTCCTGTCAATATGAAGTATTCCCTAGAGAAACTCACCCAGATCTATATCAAGGAAATTGTACGATTACATGGAACTCCCACTGCGATTGTGTCCGATCGAGATCCTCGTTTCACATCACAGTTTTGGAAGAGCCTGCAACAAGCTCTAGGAACTCGTCTGAAGTTAAGTTCCACATACCACCCACAGACAGACGGACAATCGGAAAGGACGATCAAGACTCTTGAAGATCTGTTACGTCTTTGTGTCTTGGAACATGGTGGAAATTGGCAAGAATACCTTCTACTTATTGAGTTCACTTACAACAACAGCTATCATGCAAGCATCGGAATGGCCCCTTATGAAGCTTTGTATGGAAGAAAATGCCGTACACCTTTATGTTGGTATGAGACTGGTGAGAAGACAATAATTGGACCAGAGATTGTTCAGAAGACAACAGAACAAGTTCAGAGGATTCAAATGGCAATGAAGGCTTCACAAGATAGACAAAAGAGTTACTATGACAAACGTCAGAAGCCATTAGAATTTGAAGAAGGCGATCATGTATTTCTTAAAGTTACCCCTACCACTGGAGTAGGAAGAGCTTTGAAGGCTAAGAAGTTAAGCCCCAGATACGTAGGACCCTATCAAATTCTACAAAAGATAGGAACTCATGCGTACCGTATTGCTCTGCCACCCGAGCTGACAAACCTTCACAATGTATTTCATGTCTCTCAACTCTGCAAATATGTACCAAGCCCTGATCATGTTCTAAGTCCCGATCAATTTGTTCTAAAAGAAAACCTCACCTTTGAAGCATCGCCAGTTAAGATTGCTGACCGACGTCTCAAACAACTAAAAGGCAAGGAAATTCCTTTGGTCAAGATAGTTTGGAGTCAGATAGATGATGGGGATGCTACTTGGGAAATTGAGGAGAAAATGAGAGAATTGTACCCTCAATTATTCCAACTTTGAATTTCGGGACGAAATTCTTAAAAGGGGAGGAGAATGTAACATCCCTGTTTTTAGAAACAATTTTATCCTTGTAAATTTTAATTATGGAGAGTTTGTAAGCAAGAATAAGTCAATATATACCCTGTTGATGGTCTGTAGTACCTCAAAAATGTCATTTTTGCACATAATAATAGAATTTATATGGACCATTAGTGAAATTATGCAAAAACCGAGTGAAAAAGACTCTGTTCCGAGTAACAGAGAAGAATTCCGAGTGAATGATCAGAAATTCCGAGTGAAGGAGAAAAATCCGACTCAAAACACCCTAGAAAGGCTTGGTTCCGAGTCAAATGCTTCCTTTTCTGAAGGAGACTACTCTGATTGAAGTATTCTGAGTGAAAGAAAGCTTAAATACTCATGTTTATGTTGATTTGATGCTTCCTTTTGACTGGAAGTGTGTTGGGGAAACAATTGGGAAGGTTTTCGAATGGTTTTGCTCAGGAAACCGAGTGGAAAATGGTGGAGGGAGCCAATTCTGAGTGAGATATACTCTACTGGACCAAAACCGAGTGAGACTCATACGTGTATGCCTTGTTCCGAGAGCTAATGGCTTAAATAAACCTTAATTGGAAATATAATTAAAGAAGATGGCCTAAACCGAGTGAATTAAGTGAATGAAGACTCGGATTTCCGAGTGAAGATTCTGAGGAAGAGAGGACTCAGTCTGGAAAGGTATTACCGAGTGAGAAACCGAGTGCCTGAGTCGGTTTCAAAGGAATTCTGAGTGAAGAATTGAAGCTTCGCTCAAGCGAGCAAGCCACGCTCAAGCGAGCCTTGCAATTGTTGACTCGGAAGTAGGAATTCCAGTCGGTATAATGGTTAACCGAGTGGAATTTTCACTCGGTATTCACTGTCAGTAGTGCGTATTGACTTCAATTTTGTCTTTTAATGATTATTTAAATTCAATCGTGCGCATTAAAGATAATGGGGAGCCAGAAATGGGCACTGACTCAGCATATCTCTTAATTAATTCCCACTGACCCTTCATTATCACTCCACTAACAGCCACTCAGAAAAGCTGTCCCCCATTCCACTCACCCTCTCCTTATTTAAACTAGTGCTAGGACCCTAAAGAACCCACACACACGACACAAACACCTTCATCATTTCCCTTCCCAGCAAGCTTCTTTCTCTCTCCTTTCCCTTCTGTTTCACTCGAAACTGGTGCAAGACAGTGAAGGGGACTCTTCTTTTTCTCCAGGAACTTCATTAAGGTAAGGGGGGTATATTCTTGAGTGCTCTGTGGGAAAACCAAGTGAAGGAAAGGGTTAAGGAACTTGTTCCTCACCTTTCCAGGGCAGATTCAGTGATGGGTGAATTATATGCTTAATTGTTACTGTTTTATATATATAATTGTTGGTAAATAGTATACCTTGTATGAATTGTGAGAAGAACATGAACTATATTGAAATGAAGGACAAACAGCTCGGTTCTAATGCAAATTCAGTCGGTTTTATATATAATTCAATCGGTCTTATTTAAATTCAATCAGTTTTGTACAAATCCAATCAGTTTTAAGTAAATACAATCGGTTTTTACATGATTTCACTCGGTAAAGCAGTATATTTCATGACAGAACCTCTCTATCACTTGAAAGACTCCTTTTCAATCATTTTTACTCAGAGTTATAGTTAATCCACTCGGAAATCTCTTTCTTAAATTATTTCACTCGGAACTTGACATAATTTCACTCAGAAAACATAATTATCCTTCACTCAGAACCTTTTCAGTAGTTTCACTCGGAAGAAGTAACCTTAAAGCTTTTTCAGCATGTTTCCATTCGGACAGTATCCTTCCAAGGGCAATTTTACTCGGTAAACTCATGTTTCACTCGGAACTTATCTTATTTTTACTCAGGAACCTTTTTTTCATGCTGATTCCACTCGGAACACATATAGACTTCACACAGAAAACTCCTTTTTGACTGAATACCACTCGGAATTATATTTTACTTTGTTTAGAGGCTCATTTTCACTCGGAATTTGCAAACAATGCTACTCAGGGAACCATTTTCCTACTGACTTCACACGGATTTATGTTTTAATTCACTCAGAAATTTATTTCACTCAGAATTTAAGTTATTTAATTAAGAAAATCATTTTCAGTTTCTGTTTCACTCGGAAAATATATTAAATTCATTTAGAAAACTCTGCTCAGCTTTATTTCACTCGGATTCAAGCTGTTTCAATCGGAAAACCGCATTCCAATTCATTTTTACTCGGACCCAAACTTAATTCAGTCGGAAAACAGCTTTCCAGTGTCATTTCACTCGGATTTTTAGCCAGATCGTTTGGAGAACCCTGCCCAGTATGGTTCCACTCGGAATTATACATATTTCACTCGGATTTGCTCCTGTTTCACTCGGAAAACTCTATTTTTAATGGTTTTCGCTTGGATTTTCATTTAGAAACTACTTTTTAATACTTTTTAAATTAATGAGAAGTTATAATTATTATTATTATCCTTATTCTATTATTATTATTATCCTAATTATTATTAATCTTAATATTGTTATTATTATTATTAGTTTTATTGTTATAAACCTTGTTAACATCTTAATTATGCGTAATTACATAAAGAATATATTATTTTACTCTTTATGGAAAATACAATATTAACCAAGATATAATAGATATATTTACAATGTTTAATTAATTGATGAAATCCAAAGAACTTGGGAATGATATGATGAGACTGGAAATACATAAGATACTCAAGGAATCAATTGATAAAATAAATGCATTTCACATCATGAAAATATTTTTGAAGAAGAAAAACCTCTAGAGCATACACTTGGTACAGTGGAGATCACTCACGTTCGATCTCAGTAGAAGAATCTTGGGAGTACAACTGGAACGGTAACCCAATGGCATCAGAGTCGCGCTTGATAGCCGGGTGAGACGAGGCAATTCTAGTGTACTTCGACTAAATGACGGGGTGTGGCTATGATCGTAGGGATCCAAGTTCCAAAAATATTTAAATCAATGATGAGAACTAATGAGTTCATTTGTACCATATGGAACTTGGGCGGACCCTGATCGCTCTAGATGATTGGAATGGTGATATTCCAAAGAATGAGAAGAAGATGAAACAATTTATTGGGTCCACATGCATCATGAGACTTAACCAAAGATAAATCATAATAAATCCAAACTCATGCATTTCATTACAGCATATTTGATTGTTATAATTGTGAATATGTTAAATGTACGATTTATTTCATGACAATATGCTTGATTGTTATAATTGTGAATATGCTAAATATACGATTATCTGATGACAACATGCTTGATTGTTATAATTGTGAATATGCTAAATGTATGATGTAATATTGTATGTTAACTGGATTATGTCCGCACCGGATTAACCAATCAGGGTCTTGGGTTATACTCACCCTTACTGTTGACCATTTTTCAGAGGAATTAGGAAATCAAGAACCTGAGTATGGAGAACAGCAATATGCTGAACCAATTGAGAACGTTCCTTAAATAGAATATAAGTAGTTGAATATTGATGGATGACTGTATAATATTTAAGGGTGCCTGCGTGCCCCATTCTGTTAAGAGTACAATTACTTACAGTTTGTGAATGACTATGTGATATATACATTATTGCTTCCACTGATCTGCCACGTATTTATTTAAAAAAAAAATTCACTTTTTCTTAAAACTGTTAACACTCTCAGTTAAATAGGATGAACCTACAGAAGGATTTGTCTTATCTAACTGATGGTGTTACAGTGACAATCGTGTACAGTGGCAATTGATGAATGGGCATAACGAGTCAGTCACCCTGTGATGAGAGCACATGCCAGTTTCTAGTAGTTGCATATGTTGATTGTTGATGATATGTAATGGTTGTTATATTGAGTTACATATTGTGTATGAGATACTCCGTATACTGTTGAGGGCGGGGAGTGGTCGCCGGTGTGTTGCACGAGCAAGGAGCGGCTCCTGACAGGCTTCCAGTAAACGGATTGTATGATTATGATATGTGATTATGTGGTGGAGGACGACCAACTGTATGAATTACCCTGTTTTTGGCTTCAGTGGTCATGTTGGACCCAGTTAAGCTACCTAGAGGTCTTTGACCCAGTGGTTGAGGGGGACGCCAAGTCGGGCTCGATGAACCAAGTCGGGTTCACGGGATGTCAAGTCGGACTCCCAGCTGAAGGTCGATCCTTTTAGTATCCGGATACTAGGTGTCAAATTTTATCTGAGAGTCAGTTGTGATAATTGATGAATTATTGGTTGTGATGTGTTTGCCGAGTGCAGTCTGTTATAATTGCTGAACGAGTGGTTATATTTGCCAAGTTCAAATTGCTATAATTGCTGAGTGATTTGATGTGATCGCCGAGTGTAATTTCATATATTCCCGAGTGATTGTTATATTCACTGAGTGGTAAATTGTTATACTTGTCGAATGTTACTTGTGAAAATTGTCGAATGAGAACTGTCATAACACTGAGTGTGAATTACCATAATGCCGAGTATTAATGAGTAAATTGCCGAGTGAAAATTGATGAGTATGATGTTGTATTTGCCGAGGGCCAATCTGTTGTGTTTGACGAGTGTAACTTGTTGTATTTGCTGAATGAGGTTGAATATAATTGCCGAGTATGAAGTATTATAATTGCTGAGCATGAACTGTCATGATTACCGAGTGTTAAATTGGTTATAATTGCTGAATGAAAGTTTAAATCATTGCTGAACGATTTGAGGTAATTGCTGAGTGTAATTTCATGTCTTGGCCGAGGGATTGATATATTTGCCGAGTGGAAAATTGATATATTTGCCGAGTGGAAAATTGTTATATCTGCAGAGTGGAAAATTGATATATCTGCCGAGTGGAAAATTGTTATATTTGCCGAGTGGAAAATTGATATATTTGCCGAGTGGAAAATTGATATATTTGCCGAGTGGAAAATTGTTATATTTGCCGAGTGGAAAATTATTATATTTGCCGAGTGGGAAATTGTTATATTTGCCGAGTGGAAAATTGTTATATTTGCCGAGTGGAAAATTGTTATATTTGCTGAGTGGAAATTACTTGCTGAATATTACTTGTTAAGATTGTCGAAGAAGAACTGTTACACTGCTAAGTATGAATTACTATAAAGCCGAGTGTTAATGGATATATTGCCGAATGTGAGTAAAGTGCCGAATGTGAGTGTGATGCCGAGTGTGAGTTAAATGGCCGAGTGTAATGTACAATCTGAAGATAAAGAATCGGATAGAGTTTATAATCATATTTTATTCCGTTCTAGATTAATTATAATGCTAAACACTCACCCTTGCTGTTGTTTTCAATTTAGTAACCAGTGACAGGGAGAAGGTCGGAGCCCTGGAGTCGCGCCAAGCGGGAGATCGATGCCAAGGCCGAGTGAATTTGAATAAATGGTGTAATACATATATATATATAATGAGTTTTTCGAGTGTGGAACTAAGTGTGAGTTGATGTGTTAATTGAATGAATGTGAATTTATGTTGTTAGATGATTGGTATTAATTTTCATGTGTTTGTTGTAGCAAAGCCGATTACCGGGTGAATCTTGCCCGAGAGGATTTATTCCTGTCCGAGCGAGGGCCAGTCGGTTTGATGTCCATTTTATCTCTGTGGGAATTCCTCGTTCCTTTTCCGAGTGAAAAATAACTGGGAGACCCCCTTCTGGGTGGAAGGTTAGAATGTCCCGAGTGAGATTGGCCGGGAGAATGTTTCGAGTGATGAAGAGTAGAATACTTCCGAGTGAAAATGGAGTGGAATACTCCCAAGTGAAAATAGAGTAGAATATTTCCGAGCGAAAATGGAGTATAATATTTCTGAGTGAAGAAAGAGCATAACTATTCCGAGTGAATGAAAGTTAAGTGTTTCCCAAGTGAAACCCTTTTGCCGAGTGAAACCCTGACTTGAGTCTCCCGTGTGCGTCTTGCTCGCTTAGGTTTAACGTGTGGCATTCGCTCAAGCGAGTCGGCACTCGCTTAAGCGAATGACCCCTGTCGCGACCGGGATCGCGGCGGCGCGGCCGACCCTCAAAACGATTCAAAAAATAAACAGGGAGTCGCCACCAATATTTTTTAGGATAAAATAGTGGAAAAACCTTTTGTTAAAGCACTGGTTATAGAAATGAAATTCCATGATTTGGGAGTCTGATTACAGGTGAGGAAGGTATTAGCACCTCACGACTGTCCGTTATAAAAACGGTTACCTCAATTTGATAGCGCGCATTATAATTAACCCAATAATTATTTTAACTTCTTCATAAAAAGAAAAATGTACGGAACGACAAAATAAACAAAAAAATAAATAAAGATCAACACAAAATATTTACATGAGATTAACAGGACGTCTCGTCCAAATTAATCTCGCTCCGCCTTTTTAAAGAGATATTAAAAAAAATGAGATTAACAGGACGTCTCGTCCAAATTAACCTTGCTCCTCCTTTTTAAAGAGATATAAAAAAAATATGAGATTAACAGGACGTCTCGTCCAAATTAACCTCGCTCCTCCTTTTTTAAAGAGATATTAAAAAAATATGAGATTAACAGGACGTCTTGTCCAAATTAACCTCGCTCCTCCTTTTGATAACAAGACAAAAATGAAAACTCTAAAAAATTAAATAAAGAAAGATGGGCCCGACAGGAACTGTTTCCCGCTCCTACGTATTCTCGAGCTTTCGAGAAATCAGGGTCACGTAGTTCTTAAAAAGTTTTTTTTTATTTAGGAAAAAGATTAAAGAAATGTTGATGGGAATCATTATGGTGAGGAACCCATACAAGGCGAAGTTCTTCGCACGTGTACGAATCCTATAAAAGTGGTGTAGACGGAAGTATTTTCCGTACGACACTGACTAAGAATGATTTATTTTGATTTTTATTTAAACTAGAAAGAAAACATAAGAAACATTTATTTTCTTTATTATATTTTTAGTACAAAGCGAAAAAAAGAGAGGTAACAGAAGCTATAAGAGAGAAAAGGAGACAGTAAGTTCGGAAAAGGGAAGAAAAGAAAAATAATGTGTGAAAACTGAGTGGGAGAAGAGAAAACCGAGTGCAAAAAATGAAAAAACGAGTGAAAAATAAGAAAACCGAGTGAAACAGTGAAAAATCCGAGTGAAAACAGGGAAAACCGAGTGAAACAGGGAAAACCGAGTGAAACAGTGAGAATCTGAGTGAAACAGTGCAAATCCGAGTGGAAATAAGGGAAACTGAGTGCAAAATAGTAAATCCGAGTGAAACAGTGAGGATCTGAATGGAAATAAGAGAAACCGAGTGCAAAATACTAAATCCGAGTGGAAAGAGGATTACCGAGTGAAAGTTGAGCAAAAACCGAGTGATGATGGTGTAGGAACGCTGGTCCGAGAGGGAAGATGGGGTTAGAGGGAGTGGGAAGGTGATGGGATTAGGAATGAGGTGCTGTTGAGTAGGAGTGTGGACGGATTGGAATAGGAGAGGAGTGGAGGATGGAAGGATTGTGGGCAGCAATGGTGAGGGATGATGGAAGGAGAAGAAGAGAAGAATTGGTGTGAGAGAGAAGAGAGCACGAAGGATTTTTGGCAGAGTTTCCTCCTCTGAATGCCTCCCTCTTAGCTGCCCTCCCCCTTGCCTATTTATAGGCTGGCCCGAGTGGAATGCCAGCTCAGGCTTCCACTTCCGAGTGGAATGCCAGCTCAGGCTTCCACTCGGTTTGGGTAGTGGGGGGACAACGGCTGGTGGGAATTTTTAATTCCCTCCACCTCCGCCCCTGTCTGCCACCCCCAAGATTCCTGGATCCACTTGGGTGGTGGAATCCAGGTCAGCAAGGTGGAGATCCGAGAGAGGAGGTGAAGAACCGAGTTAAAATATTGAGATTCGAGTGTAAAATGGTGAAATCCGAGTGAGAATCACTTGGATCACCCTCTCAGTAAGCATTCCTCCACATTGGGAGTCAAATCCGAGTGAGGATGGTTTAAAATGGTGTAAATCCGAGTAAAAATGGTATAATCCGAGTAAGACTGGTAGAGTTCCGAGTGAAAATGACTCGAAACCGACTGAAATGTGTGAAGTGTGACTCGGTGATGGTTTGGAGATAGGGGCTCAGAATTGATTGGCCAAAAGGGCTCGGGAAAGATTTATTCATGGCTCAGAAATTGGTGGAAATGAACTCGGTAATTGGCTTCAGGAAGGATGAGAAGAATTGGTTTGAAGAGGGCTGACTGACTAAGTTGCCACTCGGTTCCGACTGAAGTTAGCTCGGGTTTGAGTGGGAGTACTCACTCGGTGTTGACTGAAAATACTTCACTTGGTTTTGACTGAAGAACAACACTCGGAATTCTTTCAGCCGAGAGTATTCACTCGGAATTTCTTCAAAAGTGACACAGAAACTTCAACGCTTGAAGGATTTACTCGGATCCTTCCTTCTTTGCACTCGGAAATTGGAATTTTGGCCATTTGCACTCGGAATGGCTTGACAGAGAGCCTTCCACTCGGATTCACCTTCGATAAGGAAGCATTTTACTCGGAATTGACTCATCCTGAGTCATTTCCCTCGGATTCTCTTCAACATGGCATAATCCACTCGGATTTGGTTTTTTTGAGTCATCCCACTTGGATTCCCCCAACAGGCACTACTACAAAAAAGGCTATTGTCAGCGCTTCCGCTACTGCTATTGTCAGCGGTACAAACGCTAACAATAAAGGCGCTGATAATAGCACTAAAAACAACGTCAGCGCTTAAACCGCTAACATTAGCTATGTATTGTCAGCGGTTATGGTGCGGAACCGCTGACAATAGTCAAACAATGTCAGCGGTTGTTGTTTAGAACCGCTGACAATAGGCAAACAATGTCAGCGGTTGTAGTAAGTAACCGCTGACAATAGTTACAACATTGTCTGCGGTTATAGATAGGAACCGCTGACAATAGTTTTTTTTTAAAATTTTAGTTTGTTTAGTTTTTTTAAAAACTACACACAAGTAACTCATGAACCGACACATTTTACATAACTTGGTAAAAAAATCATATAGTGAAATGTAGATTTTGATGAAAAATATTATAAACCAAGTATAAAGAATAGTCAGGTATACAACTCTAACATTAACATAAAATAGAAAAATGCTATACGTTTAAGTTTAAGTATTAAAAAAAAACAAATTCACTAGTTAAATTTGTCAAGCAAGGAGTTCAAAAGTACAAGCACTTCCAGAATGAAAACTAAAGAAGATAATAACATAATCTACACTAATTAAATGAAGGATGAGCCCACATCATCCTCGCCAACAGAGTGACTTCGCTGGTGGCTGGGAATGTCAGGTAGATATCCATGCCTTATATTATTTAAGGAAACCAGAATGAGTTTGGTTAGCCTCTGAATCCTACTCATAAAAGCAGCTTTGGCTTCTTCCTCTTCTTCCAATCTTGATTGTATTTTCATATTATGCGGGTGCAGATACTTTCTTTGAATGATCATGCTCTAAGGAACTTTCATGCCACTTCCTGAAGAACAAAAAATAAATCACAGTTAGGAATGAAAGATATAAGTAGTCAACATGATTTTATTAATTAAGCATAGGACATAGGGTAAACAACTATGAATCTTGGAGATGTGTAAAATTTAAAAAAGTAAAGTTTAAGGGAGGAATCAGGAAACAGAGCCAGTTGATTTTGTTTATTTTTAACAAATCAAGTCACTTGATATATATATATATATATATATATATATATTAAAGTGAAATATGTAGTGCAGCTCGGCTCACCCTTTTTAAGGCAAGATGCACCTCATCCAAGTTAACTTAGGATGACATTTTCAGCAAGCAACATAACCCAATTCTCAAGATATTGGATATGAAGATAAATCAGGATCCCATGGAAAAATACAAAGCAGGCACTGGAACCAAGAGTGACATAAGAAACTCATAATTTACAACCCATAGCACTTACATGCTGTAAGATTCCCATATAATTTCAATATTTCTTACACTAACGTGATAATTTCAACTAAATATTGTCTTAATCAAGAAATTGATCAGGATTTTTTTTTATTATTATTATTTTATTAATAGAAATAATTTATTTATTAATTACCAGGTTATACCTATACTTATAATTGTTGATGAATTTCAATGAATAAGTGAAAGAGTGTTCATATCAACATTCTTACTAAGAAAATAATATAGTAGAGTACCCAAAAAAAAATACAACAAATGAAAACACCATGAAAATAAATAAACATCTATTTTATACACTATGATACAAACTTTAGACTTATGTTCTATATCAACAATTTCAAAAAAAAAGTAATTAAGTAAAGTGAATAATGCTCAATTGCTACATAGGAGCAGAATGCTTAGTATTTTGAAGAGTGCATGAGTGCAGAATGCCCATGCTGGCATACAGGTGCGCGATTAAGAAAGTGAAGAAACAGAACTGCGTGCCAAAGGAAGGAAATGGAATGGTACAGGGCCTCCAATTAATCCACAGTCTCATCAATGAGCCAGACCCAAACACAATTGCTGTAAGCATGTCTATATAACCATGACCCCACCAAGGTCTATATATATACCCATATACACATATATTTGACTCAACCCCTGACTTATCTATAATTTATTAAGGATTTGATAATCTCTGTCTATTATATCATAAAAATGCTGGGTTCAAGCAAGAGGCACGCAAGTGATGAAAATGGAACCAAGCCTATGAGCACCCACCAGGCGTATAAACACAAAGAGAAAGGATTAAGCAAAATCGATTGCAATTTTATATGAAAACATATTAGACCATTGACAATATACTCTACACAATTAGCCAAGAAGATTCAGAATAACAGAAAAAATTGTTATAATATGGCACCGAGAGCATCAGACACGTTTTAGTGGGGATCAAGTGGGCGTGTGTACGCCACCCATACCCGCGTGAGGAAAAGGGCCCAAGCCATGCTGTTCACGAGGAAAGAAGAGTCAGAAAGGAATCAATGTGGCTCATACCCTTACAACGTGACAACGCACAACAGAGAAAAAAAAAGAGTACATAAGACGAGCATTCAAACGCTCCAGTGGCGTGGTAACGCGCATGAGAATGGATCATGGGTCAAGGAGCAATGCTTAATAGAACACATAAAAGAAAGAAATATCTACAACAGAATTGAACATCTGAAATATGTATAGCATATCAGAACTCTAGAGTGTATAGAAGATTTGGTAGCCATACCGTGTCAATTATAGAATTACCAATATTCCATAATTTATCAGATTATTATATTGCAATTTAATTACTAATGAATCCCCAAAAGTAAATACAAATTCACAGTTAAGTTCCCAAAGTTTTGATGTGGTCAGATAGTTTTATGTGGAACATGATGTTTGCTTTTTGTTCATAATACCTTGATGCTGCAGGTATGCTTTAGGGAATGACTCAATAACAGATAAATAAAGAACACTTCAGGCTTAAGGATGGACATATAAGAGTTAAAAAAAATACAAGAATACATATTTTGAAATTTTCAGAATGTAGAAGATAGTTATGAAATATCATGTTCCATCACTGAGTTCTTCCATTAATAGTTTCAATTACTAAAGTTTGGCATTTTACTCAAAAAAAATGTAGCTGTATGATAGTTGAGTAACAATATATAAATATATAACAAAAGAATATAATGAAAGTAAATTCCCAAATCATAAATTCAGACAGAGAATTCTTAAGCACAAAGAGTATGGCTCTAGTTTAATATATATTATTAAAAACTAAAAATCTGGAGTCATGCACAATCAGGCCAAAAATTAAAAATACAATTATACTGATCATTCATAAACTAATTAACTCCCTAAGAGCTGTCATACAAGCAAAACCAATGTGCAAATTTATACTAACTTTATTAGCCAATTGCAAATGTTGATGTCAAAGCATCACAGTATATAACAGCTCTTCCATCCTATTCCTTATTCCTGTTACTATATACATTAATGAAACACATTAAATCCATATAGTTCTATATATATATATATATATATATATATATATAACAAGGCTGACTCATCTGTCATCATTTTATTCATTTTACACATGCTGAACTCGATTTATAACAAACAATGCATGAGATCATAAATAGCATTGTCAGAGCAGCCTAGGACAATAACCCAGAAACATTGGTCAGTTAACAAATGCACACAAGTATCACAGTCATACAGTCCACTAAAAAGTGCATCCTGTAATCCTGACAAAGAAACGGGTTTGGTGTGGAAATGCCGTAAAAATTATAAAAATTTTACATATAATATTACTACTAAATAAATTTGATCATATCAAAATGCACTAAAACAACATTATGAACAATTGCATTATCAAATATCAAATATCATTATCAGCAATTTAGCATTATCAAATATCAATATCAGCATTATCAGCAATTCAACATTATCAATTATCAAATATCAATATATAAAAACCTAATCAGCTCATTGTGCTTCCCTGTTTTATTTCTAATAAATTCCCAAAATAAAAAAAAGGTGGAAAAGATGAAGTTGAACTGAAAATGAAGAAGTAGAACAGAACTCACTGGTGGTGGTGTCGAATTGTCGATGAAGAAGAAGCAGAACAACCTTAGAGTGCCTTGCCTGTGCTGTCCCTGACTCACTGGTTGTCGAAGAAGAAGACAAACACAACAGATGAAGAGACGTAGATGATGGAGAAGAAGATGAACATAGACGACGGAGAAGAAGATGATGACGAACACAGATGAAGAGATGCCGGAGTCGCGAACGGCCGGCGACAGTGTGGTGGAGAGGACGCAGTCGCAGAGCAGACGACGAAGGGGGAAGCACGGAAGGGGGGTGGCTTAGGGGGGGCTCGGGATAGCTGAAAAGAAAAATGGGAAAACGGGTGGGGTTTTTTAAGGGCCGTAAACGCTGGCCAGACGTTTCCCTTAAGGCCCAAAACACGGGTAGTGAGGAAAATATTTTTGGCCGTTTCCCGGTTCCAGGATGACACCTCCATGGCGTTTCCGTGCATCATAGGCCCAAACCCAAACCCAAAGCCTAAACCATCAGACCCATCCACCCACACCCCTCCCCAACCCACCCACCCATACCCAAACCCATACCCTCACCACCGCCACAACCTGAACGGACAATAATCCTGCTCCGACAGAGACCAAGACTCACAAATACAGGGAGATAGATAACCCAACATCCAACAGAAAATAGAAAACCCACAATATCCAATATCAAATCGAAGAAAATGAAAAAAGGGAATTGAAGGTTACTTGCACATGTGACGGAGCTTCTCTTTCGTAGTGTTGGATCGCACCACCAATCGAACCAAACCTTCTTCCTTTCCCCGAAAATGAAAGTCCCAACGAGCAAGGGTTCCCCTGGTTCTGTGAAATTAGCGCAAGGATTGAGGGCGAAACAGAGCTGGAACTGGGAAACAAACATACACAAAGTTGCTAAAAACAGAGAGGAAAAAAAAGCCTGCTATGGACCACTAACAGCACACTTGGAAACTATTAAAAACAGAGAGCAAAACACACTAACATAGGAGAATGGAAACTATTGAAAAAAGAGGGAAAAAGAGCAAAACGCACCAACAGGCACCTTGTCTTGTGGAAAACGAAAAGTTGACATAAGAAAAGAGAGAGCTAAAAAAAATTAAAACATCAAGACATAAAATATATTAATATTTTATCACCTTTAGTGCCTTACCTTACCATCTGCGTGCATCATATGAATTATATTAATATTTTATTAATCAATGAAAAGCAAACGCACCAGGTCAGGGCTGTACGCGTAGAAATCCTTTATTATTAACATAGACTATTGTCAGCGGTTGATACCTTGAACCGCTGATAATACTATTGTCAGCGTTTCCTTTAATAACCGCTGACTTTAGTGTCTTTTTTACAACAATGTCAGCGGTTCCGCCCAACCGCTGACAATAGTACCGCTTCCTTTTGTAATTTCTGTTGTAGTGAGGATCCTATTCTACTCGGAAATGCTTCATTTTGACTCGGATTTGACCATTTTTAGGTCATTCCACTCGGTTTTGATCATTTCTGAGTTATCTTACTCGGATTTCTCTTCAACAGGGGCATTTTCTACTCGGATTTGATCCTTTTTGAGTCATTTCACTCGGATTTGATCCGTTCTGAGTATTTTCACTCGGACTCACTAGTTTTTGGGCCATTCCACTCGGATTTTTGTTCAACAGGGGCATTTTCTACTCGGATTTGATCCTTTTTGAGTCATTTCACTTGGATTTCATCATTCTTTAAGTTATTTCATTCGGATTCGCTCTAATCTGAATCATTTCACTCGGATTTGCCTCCAACAGGTCTATATTCCACTCGAAAATGCTTCCATCATAGTCATCTTGCTCGGATCTGACCATTCTTGAGTTATTCTATTCAAATTTGACCATTCTGAATTGGAATTAAGTACAAAAAGAATCATTCCACTTTGACCAGACCAAAAGAGGTGTTCACAACCCCCTGTCTTCTTCTTCTTCTCCTTCTCCTTCTTCTCCTGCTGCTTTCAACTCCACTTTATTAAAGGAAGTGTTTCCGATCGGATATTATTTTGTGTATGCTCTTATCATTATTTTGAATATATTTAAGGGAATACTATTTTATATCAAGACCGAGTTGAAGCATTTCCGATCGGTTGTTACTTTTAACATACTTTCATTAAAGGATTTATTTTTGATCGGTTTTGTTTATACTGAGTATGATTTTATTATTTAGAATGTAACAAAGAAGTAATTATTATTTTACATCAAGGCCGAGTGGATTGTTTATTACGGGAAGTAAATATTATTTTATATTAAGATCTAAATTTTTATTAAATGCGAAAAATTTATTGTGAAAAATGATTAAATTGACTAGGGATGTCATAATAAAGGAGTGCGTAGCTCCAGAATCAAACACAACATCAAGTGTAAAGTCACCAAGTGAACATTTACTTTGCACCAAGTCGTTTGCCTGAGCAGCATCTTCAGCATTAATAACATAACCTCTACCTGCAGCTGGTGGGTTAGTATTTCCACCCTGATCATTCCTACCAATCATAATGTTACCACGGCCGCCATTACCTCGGCCACACGATTACTGTTTCCACGGCCTCATCCCCAAAAGCCTCCATGGTTTGCATTAGCATCCACTTGCTAATTTTGAGGACAAATAGGGCAGATATGCCCTTTCTCATTACACTGGTAACATACAACATCATCCTCCCTGTCACAATCTCTAGCAAAGTGGTCACCACCACATCTAAAGCATTTGTTGTCCCTAGGACGACCAACAGAACGACCACCACGTGCACCCCGACCTCTGAACCTGGAGGATGGTCCACCTCTGCCACAGCCTGTGAACCTGTTAATTAACAGTTACCCGAAACTTACCCCGACAAATTCTAAAAATTAATTTAACCGCCCCGGGATAATTTAATCCAACAAATTTAATTATTTACCAATTTAAATTACCCAAAAATTAAATTAGGGATGTTACACTTAAGCTCTTTGTAATTAACACTCATTTTTTCTTTTTTACATAAAATTCTTTTTAAGAGGTTTTTTTAGTGATTTTTATAAGACTGTAAAATTTGAGAAATGTTTATTACTATTTTTACATTGAGCCTTCTAACCTCTCTAAAATTAATATGATATCAATTTTTTATTTCAACTAAGAATAACCCTAAAATGATAAATGATAATAATAATTTTTTTAATTTGATAACATAACTAATTTTAACTTTTTAAACCTTGTGATATAATTAAAAAAAGTCTTATAAAAGGAATAAAAAATATATAACATTGTAGTTAGATTTTTTTTATCCTTTAAAATAACATTAAAGAGAGTTGAACTTTAAATAAAAATCAACTTCGGGAGTAAATTATAAAATTTCCAAATCTAATACATTAATTAGTTTTAACTATTTACGTGATATAAGTAAATGAAATTACATAAAAGAAACCGGACAAAGTAAAAGAACACAGGAAGGTATAAACTAGAAGAGTACGTGGCCTATATAAATATAATTAAGCCACAGATTTTTTTTCTCTTAATAATAATTGCTTCACAAATGGTCAGTCTTCAATTCAGGTTACACTTTAATTAACACTAGACTATTGATCCGTGTGATGTACCGATTGTGTTTTGATTTTAATATTAATAATTATAAAATTCTTATTGTTAGAAAAATAAAAATTATAAAATTATTTATTATGATATTAGATAATTTATTATTATTATTATTATTATTATTATTATTATGAGATTATATATATATATATATATATATATATATATTAGAATAGAATATTCGTTAAAATATTTGAGATTGAAAACGTAAATATTAATTTTAATAAAATTCTTAAAATTTAATTGTATAATTTAAATTATATATTTACACATTTATAATTTTGGGAAAAATGATTTTTTTAATTATTTATAATTCAATATGTTTTGAATTAATATAATAAAGGATTGAAGTAAAGAATTATGTTAAACTTTTATATGAATATAAATGGAATACATTTTATTTTTAAATATATTATTGTATAAATTTTCATTGCTTCCTCTATTTAAAAAACTCGGATAAAATACATCCCTATTCATGGAACAGATAACCCAATAAAATTTAACCTAGCACAAAGATATATATTTCAGTCTATTTCTTGAATAGAGGGAACAAAGTTAATAAAATTTAATTAAGGGATAAAATTCATTTTGACTCTAAAACGTATGGGCTTAAAATATATTAAACCCTTATATTAATGTAAACTAATATTAATATTAATATTATAAATATTATAATAAAGTTTAAATATTAAAATATTATAGATATTATAATAAAATTTAAATGTTAAAGTTCAATGTAACTGTGAGATAATTGAATATGTCTTTTAAATATATATTGTAAATGTTTCAAATTCATTGTTTACAAAAATAATTTATTGCGAGGGATAAGCTCCACTTCAGTAACTTTTTAGATCTCAAACTTAATAATAGTATTTTGGTTCCCCATTATAGGAAACTATTGATTTTCATTAATAAATTAAAGATGTGAATATAATCTTGAAAACCTCATTTTAATAATGTCTAGTATTTTTCTTAAGATGGATAATGTCTAGCAGTTTTAAATTATTTTAACTTGACCAGTGTTAGAAAGTAAATAATTTTGTTGATACACTAGTGCAAAAAACGCCTATGATGACAGGCTACAAGCACGGTTATTCAATAACCGTGCTTAAAAACGACACGGTGGCATTTTTGTAAATAGGAACAAATGTGTTTTAATTTTAAACTTCATATACGAGCACGGTTATAAGGCAACCGTCCTTAAAAGCATAGATACTAGCACGGTTGGGGAGGAGCGTGCTTAAAAGTGAGGTTACTAGCACGGTTAAGAGGAACCGAGCTTAAAGGCATACATACTAGCACGGTTCTGAAGTAACCGTGCTTAAAAGTTTGAGTCTTCTAGCACGGTTGTAGAGCGAACCGTGCTTAAAAGGCAGGGAACCATACTAGCACGGTTAAACAGGGAACCGTTGTTGTTCAAGTGGCTTCAATACTCAAGAGGGGGGGTGAATTGAGTTATAAAACTTTTGCTTGGAATACCTTTGAAATTGATTTCTATAACCAAGTTTATGAGATTATGCAAGTGAAAGCAAGTAACAATGATATGCAATGCACTACAAGAGGTAAGTATTGCTGAGGCAATTTAGCAAACACTTGGTGTGCAATGTCTAAAGTATAGCAAATTAAGCAAGTTCAAGTATGTTCTTCTCAACCAAACAATACCAATCAACAAATATGCAATGTATGGAAGTAAAAGAGTAAGGAAGAGAAGCTTGCAAACCGATGTAACGAGTTCCACCCAATCCGGTGTACGTCTCGCCTCTAAGCAACCCACTTAGAGGATTTTCCACTATTGTAGACTAGAGATACAACTTTGAGCAATTGCGGCTTCCTAGTGTCCCACACTCAAGAACCCAATCCTCACAAGTATAAGGGCAACCCACCCAATCTCTCAATCTCACAATATCCCAAAGGTTGAGTCCACAACCTTTGTAACCACTCAACCTAGAGTGAACAACCACTCAACCTAGAGTGAATAACTTGTGTGTTTTGGAGTTTGTGTTTACAATCAATATACTTTCTTAATAGAGCAGATATACAAATGAAAAGCTCTCCCAAATTCTAATCTCTCAAGATGAGAGGATATACAAGTGAAAGTACAATATGCAAGAAATAGGCTTACAAAGCACAAAATAGAGCTATGAATTGTTGCTACTTGGTTGTATATTTGTGCTTGTCTTCCTCTTCAATTTATAGAGCCAAGATAGCTGTTGAGGAGTGCCCTAGTCCATCATAGCCGTTGCAGTTAGTGGAAATTTGAAGAATGGTGGAGACATGACCTGGTTTCCCACTTAAATCTGTTTTTCCACTAGTGTAATCGATTACACCCTCGCGTTGTAATCGATTAGCTTCAAGTCAGAGACTTCCTAATCGATTATTTCACTTCCTCTAATCGATTAGCATCTTGTACCTGATGCATTTAATTTGTTTTCGCAGCATCCTAATCGATTAGCATGTATTGCAATCGATTACCTTAAATTCCAGTGGCTTCCTAATCGATTGTGTGGCTTCCATAATCGATTAGCCATCATACCTGATGCATTTAGTTCCATTTCTAATCGTTGTAATCAATTAGTCTCTGGTGTATAGTCGATTACCTTAATTCCAGTGGCTTCCTAATCGATTGTTCAGCTCCCTAATCGATTAGCTTTCATACCTGATGCAATTTCTTCCAAAACAGAAAGCTCCTAATCGATTAGCATCTATGGCCTAATCGATTAGCTTCGCTGTTACTTCAATTTTGATTTCATGTCTTTGTTTTTGCATTGTTTTCTTCAAGAGTGCTTGTCATTATCAAAATCTTTGCACATTTTTGGACCTGTTAACATATTCAAACACATTCTCCCCCTTTTTGATGATGACAACTATGTTCATCTCTTGAGGGTTGTTAGTTTAAATAGACTTATCTTTTTGCAAAAACAACTCTGCTACATTATCTCTTTTTCAAATAGCAGATGACCAATTTCAAAAATCAATTCAGCAGCCAATGTCTTATCTCATTTTATCTATTGTCTATTATCTCTTATTTATAACTCTCCCCCTATCAAAAGGAATTTAACAAACAGATAAGATTTTTCAAATTTTGTTAACAGAGCATCTATTATCCATATTCTTAATAACAGAGCATATTCAAAATTGTAGTCAGAGCATGTTATCAATATTATCCATATTTGTATCAGAGCATTATCCAACATATGAACATATATTCTTCTCCCCCTTTGTAATCATCAAAAATAATTAGAGCAGTGAAGAGAAATAATATAAACTGAAATAAGATTCTTTTATTGAATTGAAAAGAAAATGGGAAATACAAGAGGTAAAATTATTCAGAATTCAAAAAATAACAAAAAAAGAAACCAACAACTAAACAGAACATAACTAAGAATCTAATTATCTGGGTTGAAGAAGCGGATTTCTGCAATTTGGTGAGCCAGCTCTTCATATCGCTGCTGCATCATCTCAAAATGTTACTGCTCGGTCATTGAAAACTCTTGGAGGGAGTTTTCAAGTCGATCGAAACGGCGATCAAGATGGGCGTAGAGAGATGCAAATGGGTCAGCTTGTGGTGCAGATGAAGAGGCTGATGGTGCAGCTTGTGGTTGAGGTGGAGGAGGAGGAGCAGCAGGTGCTTCTTCAGCAGGAGCTTGGAAGGGAATGTTGGCATAAACGCCCTCCATTCGTGAATACCATGCTCTATTTGAGAAAACAAGACCCATTTTGGTGAGGTGATGGGTGCCAATGCAAGCTCTAGGGGGCACTTTCTCAGAGAGTTCCCCTGCTAAATCTACTCCACAGAATTTGAAAATTTTGGTGAGGAGGATACCATAAGGGAGCTTTTGCTGGTCCTTGGCATGGCGCATGTGGAATTTGATCAACTGAACCCAGTTGATCTCTTTGTGGTTCAGCATGGCCCACATTAAGAGGACATCATCCTCTTCAACTAGAGCATAGTTCCCACCACGGGGAACAATCATCTTGACCAAGAAGAAGTGGAGCAGGCGGTTGTTCATGGTCAAGTGGCCAACTAGTTTGTGGTTGCTCCTAGGGCGGTCAGCTTTCCATAAAGATTGGCGAGCAGTAAGAGCATTGAAGCCCCATTCATCCTCAGGTTCGCCTCCATCAAAGTCAGCGTTGTTGAGAGTTAGTTTAGAAATTTCCGCAAATTGGGCATTTGAGAGTTTGATGGTTGTGTTTTTCACCTTGGATTCAACCATCCCATTGACAAGGCGGAGGTTGCAGTAGAATACTCTCATAAGCTCAGGATAGTATTCTTCTTCTTTGAGGGATAAGAAGGGAAAGAGGTTGTAGTGGTTGAGGCTTTGGGTGAAGGTAAGGCTTGGGTTGTCAAAGGTGTCAGCAATGGTGTAGTGAGGAGTCATGATTTCCTTTTCAGAAAAGTTCTTCATGAAGTGTTGAAGATCTCTAGGGGAGGAGAAGAACCTTGAAAAATCAAGGGGGTTATGTGCTTGAGCAGTAGAGGACCTAGCTCTCTTGACATTCCTTGAGGTAGACATGGTGGAAAATGCAAAAAGAAGGAGATGAAGAGAGATGAGTGCTAGAGAGTTTTAGAGAGGCTTGGGAGAAAGGAGGTAGTGTGAGATGAGAAGGTGAATGAGGGGGTATTTATAGTTGAAAATAAGGTTTAGGAAGGAGGAAAGATAGTTTAGAAAGGAGTGAAGTAAGTTAAGAGAGGGAGAGTTTCGAGTGAGCCTAGGAAATTGGAGTTTTGACTCATCAGAACGCGTGATAATCGATTACGATACAGCTGGTAATCGATTAGATCAATGTTTCTGGGGAATTTCAAACGTTTCGAACAGAGGGTAATCGATTATAGGCTTAGGGTAATCGATTAGGTAAGAAACAGTAACGTCCTAATCGATTGGGGCAAGGTGGTAATCGATTATGAAGAAGAGGAAACGTTTTGAATTTGAAACAGAAGCTTCGTAATCGATTATGGATCATGGATAATCGATTATCTTAGAAACAGAATGATTGTAATCGATTATGGGTGAGTTCTAATCGATTATCTTGGAAACAGAATGATTGTAATCGATTATGGATGAGTTCTAATCGATTATCTTAGAAACAGAAGCTTAGTAATCGATTGGGATTAACAATGTAATCGATTATGGAGTCAAAAACTTCAAACATATCAAACAGCAAGGTTCCAAACATGAAATGTGATATATACCATGCATTATGCCATTCAACAAGGTTCTTATCAAAATATTCAAACACAGTTGGGCATGTCAAGAATGCCTAACTCTCTTCTTATGTGAATGAATTGCTCTCTAGCCAAAGGTTTTGTGAAAATATCCGCTAGTTGCCTAGAGGTTTCTACATGTTCAAGTACACAATCCCCTTTTAACACATGATCTCTAATAAAGTGATGCCTAATCTCAATGTGTTTGGTTCTAGAGTGCATTACTGGATTCTTGGAGATGTTAATGGCACTTGTATTATCACATTTAATGGGGACTTTATTCAAGGAAATACCAAAATCAAGAAGTTGTTGTCTCATCCAAAGAATTTGAGCACAACAACTACCAGCTGCTACATATTCTGCCTCAGCTGTTGACAAAGCAACACTTGCTTGTTTCTTGCTATGCCAAGAAACAAGGGAACTACCAAGCAAATGGCATGTACCACTAGTGCTTTTTCTATCAAGCTTACACCCCGCAAAGTCGGAATCAGAATATCCTAAAAGATTACATTCAACGCCTTTGGGATACCATAAACCAACATTTTGAGTACCCACAAGATATTTCAAAATTCTTTTTACGGCAGTCAAATGTGATTCTTTAGGACATGCTTGATATCTAGCACACATACATACCACAAACATAATATCAGGTCTACTCGCAGTTAAATATAGTAAGGATCCAATCATACCTCGATATTTGGTGATTTCAATGTCCTTACCCTTTTCGTCTTTGTCTAGATAGCAGGATGTGCTCATGGGTGTAGCTATCTCGTTTGCCTTGTCCATTCCAAACCTTTTAAGTAGTTCCTTACAGTATTTGGTTTGGCTAATGAACGTTCCATCAATGGCTTGTTTTATTTGTAGTCCAAGGAAGAAGGTGAGTTCTCCCATGAAGGACATTTCAAACTCATTCTGCATAATCTTGGCAAATTCTTGACAAAGATTTTCATTAGTAGCACCAAATATTATGTCATCTACATAAATCTGTACCAAGAGGATGTCATTTTGTTTGCGTTTTATAAACAATGTAGTATCAACCTTTCCTCTTTCAAAGTTGTGTTCTAAAAGGAATTTGCTTAATCTTTCATACCAAGCTCTTGGAGCTTGCTTCAAACCATATAAGGCTTTTCTCAATTTGAAGACATGGTTTGGAAATATATGATTTTCGAAACCGGGAGGTTGATCTACATAAACTTCTTCTTGAATGTAGCCGTTTAAGAACGCACTTTTGACATCCATTTGATACAATTTGAAATCCATACAACATGCAAAAGCTAGCAATAATCTAATGGCTTCTAACCTAGCTACGGGAGCATACGTTTCTTCATAGTCTATTCCTTCTTCTTGGTTGTATCCCTTTGCAACTAGTCTAGCTTTGTTTCTAGTTATTATACCGTTTTCATCTAGCTTATTTCTAAAAACCCATTTGGTGCCTATTATTAGATGATTATTGGGTCTTGGCACAAGTTCCCAAACTTCATTTCTTTTAAATTGGTTTAACTCTTCTTGCATGGCCAACATCCAATGTTCATCAATAATGGCTTCATCAATATTTTTGGGTTCTATTTGGGATACAAAAGCCAAGTGATTGCATGCATTTCTAATGGCGTTTCGAGTACTTACCCCTTTGGTTATTTCTCCAATGATTTTGTCCAAGGGATGATCCTTCAAAGTTACCCAATCTTGTTGTCTCTCAATTTGTGTTGCACCTTCATCATTGTTGACTTCTTCTTCTTTGTCTTGCAAGTTCATTTCTTGGAAGGTACCTACAAGATCATCAACATCTTCCTTTCTCGGAGGGTTATGACTATTTTCATCAAATTTGACATGAATAGATTCCTCAATGGTATTTGTTTGTTTGTTGCAAATTCTATAAGATTTACTTGATTGAGAATATCCTAGGAAGATTGCCTCATCAGATTTTGCATCAAACTTTCCTAGATTATCCTTTCCATTGTTGAGCACAAAACATTTACATCCAAAAATATGAAAGTATGCAATGTTGGGTTTTCTACCCTTGTAAAGCTCATAGGGGGTTTTCTTTAAAATAGGCCTTATCAAACATCTATTCATAACATAACACGCGGTGTTTACCGCATCGGCCCAAAAATGTTTTGCAATATTGTTTTCATTTAGCATGGTTCTAGCAAGCTCCACTAAAGATCTATTCTTTCTTTCAACTACTCCATTTTGTTGTGGAGTTCTAGGAGCTGAAAAGTTGTGATTAATACCATGTTTTTCGCAAAACTTTTCAAAAGATTGATTTTCAAATTCTCCCCCATGATCGGTTCTAATGGATGCGATTTTTGAGTTTTGCTCATTTTGGATAATCTTTGCAAGTTTCTTGAATGCATGATATGCTTCATTTTTATGAGCAAGAAACAATGTCCATGTATATCTTGAATAGTCATCTACTATAACTAGACCATAGTAATTACCTCCAAAGCTTTTGATTTTGGATGGTCCAAATAAGTCCATGTGCAAAAGTTGTAAAGGCCTTTGAGTAGAAACAATGTTTTTGGATTGAAAAGATGCCTTTACTTGTTTTCCCTTTTGACATGCATCACAAAATCTATTTTCAAATTTAAGCTTTGGTAGACCAATTACTAAATCTTTAGAAACAAGTTTGTTCAAGTGGTCTACATGTATATGAGCTATTCTTTTATGCCATAGCCATGTTTCATCCTCTTTTGAAATGAAGCATTGTTCATCATTTGTAGACAAACTATCCATATCAATCATGTAAATATTATCAATTCTTTGGCCTACAAACTTAATTTCCTTATTGGTCTTATGCTCAATTATGCAACAATTTGATTCAAATAAAACTCTATATCCTTTGTCACATAATTGACTTATGCTTAGTAAATTATGTTTGAGGCCTTCAACATACAATACATCACTTATGGATGTGGAAGAGTTCTTACCAATATTTCCAATGCCTAGGATTCTTCCCTTAGTGTTGTCTCCATAGGTGACGCTTCCTTTTCGTTTGGGAGTGAATGATGTAAATTTGGTTATGTCTCCCGTCATATGCTTTGAACACCCGCTATCCAAATACCAATGGGTGTTGCTTGCCTTGAAGCATACCTACAAAACAAAATCATTTTAGAGAACTAGGTACCCATTTTATGTTGGGTCCTTTAAGGTTAGCTTGTGGAGATGTTCCTTTGGGAACCCACACCTTTCTTAAGACCTTTGGTCCTAGTTTCCTAACACTACACTTATAAGCACTATGTCCTTTGGTACCACAATGATTGCATTTCATAAAAGGTGAGGAGGATTTGCTTGGTGGTGCAAAGAAGTTTTTATAGTGCTTCTCCATTTTATGATTACTATGTTTTTGATCATATCCTAAGCCGGTTTTACTAAACATGCATTTTTGTTGCCCAAGAAGGATATTCAAATTATCTCTTCCATTAGTGAATTTCTCTAAGGTTTTGTTTAGATCTAGGACTTTATTTTCTAGATCAACACATTTCTTAGCAAAATTACAAGGTTTACTAATGGAACATACTTGAGCATTTTTCAATTCTTCTTTTAAACATTCATTCTCTTTGCAAACTTCCATAAGGTGCATCTCTAGAGTGTCACTAATTTTCCTAGATGCTTTAAGTTTACTAGAGATTTTTGTGAATTTATCATATAATTCTTCAAATGCTTCTAACAGCTCATTTTTATCTAAGTCAAGAAGATTTACCTCATTATCTTCTTCTTGATGATTTCCCATTAAGCAAAGATTGGCTTGCTCATCTTCCGAGTCGTCGGAGCTGCTCACATCATTCTCATCCCAAGCAATATAGGCTCTTCTTCTTCTTTGTTTGTCCTTGCCCTTCTTTTTGAGGTTTGGACAATCGGCTTTGAAGTGCCCTTCCTTGCCACATTCAAAACAGTTGGGTGAGGGAGAGTTTTCTTTAGTAATAGGTTTCTTACCTGAGTTTTTGAAGCTTCTTTGAAAGCGTTTGCCTTTCATGAATTTCCCGAAGCGTTTCACAAATAGTCCAAATTCTTCTTCTTCATCAAGTTCACTTCCGGATTCTTCTTCTTCATTTGTGGAAGTAGCCTTGAGAGCAAGACCCTTTTTCTTGGAAGATTTTTCTTCCTCTTCCGCCATCTTTAATTCTTTCAGCTCTTGTTCTTGTTCCTGCAACTTACCAAATAGAGTGGCGAGAGACATTTCGTTTATGCTAAGAGATTGTTTGATGGCGGTAACTAGCGGTTGCCATTCTCTGTTAAGACTTTTCAACACTTTATGAATGAGTTCTTTGTTAGTGTAAGTCTTTCCAAGTGTAATGAGTTGATTAATGATGAGAGTAAATCTTTTTTGCATATCAACAATCGATTCATGAGAGTTTAATCTAAAGCATTCATATTGACTAGTAAGAGTACTAATCTTTGAGTCCTTTACATCATTAGTGCCTTCATGGGTTACTTGAAGAGTATCCCACATTTCTTTAGCAGTTTGGCATGTCATTATCCTAAAAAATTCATCTTGACCTAAAGACATAGTAATAAGATTTTTGGCCTTGTAGCCATATTGGACTTTCTTTTCTTCCTCGCTTGTCCATTCATCTATAGGTTTTTCAACATTCTTGCTATCTATAATATGCATCGGTATATAAGGACCATTTTCAATGGTATTCCAAATTCTCAAGTCAATTGATTGAATGAAGATTTTCATTCTTTCTTTCCAAAACGCATACCCTTCCCCATTGAAAGCGGGAGGTCTATTTATCGCACCACCCTCGGGAAAAACATTTTGAGAACTTGAGGCCATTTAATCTCTTGAAGCTGTTAAGCTTGATCTACCAAGAGTCAAGCTCTGATACCACTTGTTGTTCAAGTGGCCTCAATACTCAAGAGGGGGGGTGAATTGAGTTATAAAACTTTTGCTTGGAATACCTTTGAAATTGATTTCTATAACCAAGTTTATGAGATTATGCAAGTGAAAGCAAGTAACAATGATATGCAATGCACTACAAGAGGTAAGTATTGCTGAGGCAATTTAGCAAACACTTGGTGTGCAATGTCTAAAGTATAGCAAATTAAGCAAGTTCAAGTATGTTCTTCTCAACCAAACAATACCAATCAACAAATATGCAATGTATGGAAGTAAAAGAGTAAGGAAGAGAAGCTTGCAAACCGATGTAACGAGTTCCACCTAATCCGGTGTACGTCTCGCCTCTAAGCAACCCACTTAGAGGATTTTCCACTATTGTAGACTAGAGATACAACTTTGAGCAATTGCGGCTTCCTAGTGTCCCACACTCAAGAACCCAATCCTCACAAGTATAAGGGCAACCCACCCAATCTCTCAATCTCACAATATCCCAAAGGTTGAGTCCACAACCTTTGTAACCACTCAACCTAGAGTGAACAACCACTCAACCTAGAGTGAATAACTTGTGTGTTTTGGAGTTTGTGTTTACAATCAATATACTCTCTTAATAGAGCAGATATACAAATGAAAAGCTCTCCCAAATTCTAATCTCTCAAGATGAGAGGATATACAAGTGAAAGTACAATATGCAAGAAATAGGCTTACAAAGCACAAAATAGAGCTATGAATTGTTGCTACTTGGTTGTATATTTATGCTTGTCTTCCTCTTCAATTTATAGAGCCAAGATAGCTGTTGAGGAGTGCCCTAGTCCATCATAGCCGTTGCAGTTAGTGGAAATTTGAAGAATGGTGGAGACATGACCTGGTTTCCCACTTAAATCTGTTTTTCCACTAGTGTAATCGATTACACCCTCGCGTTGTAATCGATTAGCTTCAAGTCAGAGACTTCCTAATCGATTATTTCACTTCCTCTAATCGATTAGCATCTTGTACCTGATGCATTTAATTTGTTTTCGCAGCATCCTAATCGATTAGCATGTATTGCAATCGATTACCTTAAATTCCAGTGGCTTCCTAATCGATTGTGTGGCTTCCATAATCGATTAGCCATCATACCTGATGCATTTAGTTCCATTTCTAATCGTTGTAATCGATTAGTCTCTGGTGTATAGTCGATTACCTTAATTCCAGTGGCTTCCTAATCGATTGTTCAGCTCCCTAATCGATTAGCTTTCATACCTGATGCAATTTCTTCCAAAACAGAAAGCTCCTAATCGATTAGCATCTATGGCCTAATCGATTAGCTTCGCTGTTACTTCAATTCTGATTTCATGTCTTTGTTTTTGCATTGTTTTCTTCAAGAGTGCTTGTCATTATCAAAATCTTTGCACATTTTTGGACCTGTTAACATATTCAAACACAACCGTGCTTAAAACTTTTTAAAAAAAATTGCCCTTCGAGGACGGTTAAACAGGGAGCCGTGCTTAAAAGGGTAGCTACTAACACGGTTCCGATGGGAACCGTGCTTATAGGTGTGCCTTTTAACTTTTACTCGTAACTCGCGTACAGAATGCATTTCCCTCCATTCTCCCAAGTGTTCTTCCTTCTCTCTCCCTCCATTTCATTTTCGGTCTCCCAAGTGTTCCTATTCCCAAGTCTTCTTCCTTCTCTCTCCCAAGTCTTCTTTCTCCTCCTCCCTCCCTTCATTACAAAAACGTTTCTTCCTCCCTCCCTCCATTAACGATTTTCCTCCTCCCTCCCTCCTCCATTGCCGATTCTTTAGAGCCTTCTTCGTTCTTTTCCTACTCATTGACGTTGGGCAAGTGGTTGGTCTTCTTCCACCTTGCTCCCTCCATACTTGCAAGTGGTTGGTCTTCCCTCCTTGCTTCCTCCATCTCCATTGACGTTGGGCATTCCGAAAGAGGTATTTTTTCTAAAACCCCACACTTTTCATTTTTAATGCTTATGGTTGAGATTAATGCAATGTTAGGCTTAGTTAGTTAAATATTAGTAAAATTAATTGTTAATTATAGATTAAGTAATTGTTGAAATTATTTTGTATACTTTGTTAATATTAAGCTAATATTAAGCTTAGTTTTAGGAAAATAAATATATATTAGGAAATTAGAATTTTGTTAGATATAAATTAAATACTTTGATTGATTGTTACTTAGTTATAGATTAAAAGTTATAGATTAATCAAGTTAGATTAAATACTTAGATTAAATACTTAGATTAAATATATAAACATTAGTAATATTTGTTACACTATTAAAAAAAATTAAATACAAAAAGGTTGATATGTTAAAGTAAATAAAAATTACACACAATTATGTTAAATTTTGAATATTAAAAACTTTATCATGTCTCAAATGAAATATAGTTAGTACTATTAGTAGATTTAGATTTTTAGATAAAGATTCTTACATAAGACAAATGAAATGTAGTTTAATATGTTTTTTAAATGTAGTTAATAATTTTTATTTATTATTTTTGTTGTTTTTGATAAGTTTATATAGTTCCTTTGAATTGTGATTTTTTAAATTGTAAATGAGTGAAACATAGTTTCCCGTTTGAGATTCGACACAAGTGGTAATTAAATTAATTGATTTCATCATTTGTGTTGAATCTTGAATTATCCGTTTGGACAGTTTGGGATGAACAAATTTTTATACATTATTGTTATGTACAAGTTAGGAGTAATTTTAAAATTTGATAAAGTTTTGGTTTACACAATTTTGTATTGTTCTCTGGGTGCATATTTGATTGTGGTTGAATTTGATGTCACCACTTTCATTTTGTGTACTTAGAGACCAATGCGAAATGCTGCCGAAATTTTATCAAATTTTGAAATAACTCCTAGGTGGTATGTAGTTATGATGTATAGAAAAATGTTCATTCTGAATGGGTAGGACCACCACCTATGTGAAGAAAGTAAGATTCATAGCACCGTTAAATTTACTGGTATTGTAAACAGTGAGTATGGATCGAACATGGATAACAGCATCACGTATAAGTCCACAATATGAGGGTGGAGTCGAAACATTCATAGAGTACGTGATACGAAATGCTGAAGAGGTGAATGGGACGTATTTTTGCCCTTGTGTTAAATGCTTAAACATGCGCCGACTAGAATTGACAGTTGTTCGAGAACATCTGTTGTGTGATGGATTTCTTCAGAGTTATACGCGATGGATATGGCATGGTGAACATGTTGAGGTGCCAAGTACTAGTTTTCAAACAAAAGACCAAAGCTTTGCTCATGAGGTTGATGATGACATGGATGACCGACTTGAGGATATGATCCGTGATGTAGGGGTAGAAAGTTTTAAGAGAGCTCACGTATATGCAAGTCTATGTGAGGATTCTGAAAAGCCGTTATATCCGAATTGCTCTAATTTCACGAGGTTGTCAGCAGTTTTACGATTATTTAATTTGAAAGCGCTAAATGGGTGGACAGATAAAATCTTCACTGACTTGCTTAAGTTGTTGAAAGAAATGCTCCCAGTTAGTAACACTTTGCCAAATCGTAACTATGAGGCTAAAAAGGTGTTGTGTCCTATGGGCTTGGAGTATACGAAGATACATGCATGCCCAAATGATTGTATATTATACCGTGGTGAGTACGAAATGCTGCATCGATGTCCTAGGTGTGGGGTGTCACGGTATAAGAAGAAAGAGGTTGATTCTGATGATTTCTGCAAAAAAGGGTCTCCTGCGAAGGTGTTATGGTATCTCCCTATAGTTCCAAGACTGAAGCGTCTATTTGCCAATGCAGATGATGCGAAGCTTATGAGATGGCACGTTGATGAAAGGATTGTTGATGGATTAGTTAGGCATCCGGCAGATGGATTACAGTGGAAGAAAATGGATACGATGTTTCCAGATTTTGCCCGTGACCCAAGAAATATTAGGCTTGCACTAGCCACAGACGGTATGAACCCATATGGGAACCAAAGCACAAACCACAGTTCTTGGCCTGTTTTGTTGTTTGTTTACAACTTGCCGCCGTGGTTGTGCATGAAGCGGAAGTACGTTATGTTATCAATGATGATTTCTGGTCCACGACAACCAGGGAACGACATTGATGTATACTTATCTCTGTTAGTTGAAGACCTGAAAATGTTGTGGGTAAAGGGGGTTGATGTGTTTGACGGGCTAACAGGACAATCATTCAATTTGAGGGCCATGTTATTCTGTACGATCAATGATTTTCCAGCATATGGTAACCTCTCGAGCTATAACGTCAAAGGACATAAAGCGTGTCCTGTATGTGAGGAGGGAACTAGTTCTGATCGACTACATCATGGAAGGAAAAATGTTTATCTTCGACACCGTAGGTTTCTCACACCTAATCATCCACTTCGTAGGTTGAAGAAGTCGTTCAATGGTGCACAAGAGTTTGAAATGCCTCCCCCGCCGTTGTCTGGTCGACAAGTATATGAAAAGGTGAAAGAAGTGAATGTGGTTCTTGGTAAGTCTGAGAAGCAGTCTGTCTCAAAAAACACATGGAAGAAAAGGTCAATATTTTTCGATCTGCCATATTGGAAAGAGCTTGATGTGAGGCACTGTATTGATGTGATGCATGTGGAGAAAAACGTGTGTGATAGTTTGGTTGGAACCCTGTTAAACATACCTGGAAAAACGAAGGATGGCCTGAATTCGCGTCTGGACTTGGAGTTGTTGGGTATACGTGAGGAGTTGCACCCACAAGTAAAGGGCAAACGAACATATTTACCGCCAGCATGTCATACCTTGTCTAGAAAAGAGAAGCAAAGTTTGTGTGAATCGTTGCGTACTGTCAAAGTTCCATCTGGGTACGGTTCCAATATCAACACTTGTGTTTCCTTGAAGGATCTGAAGTTAGTTGGTTTGAAGTCACATGATTGTCATATGCTGATGCAACAATTTCTACCCATTGCCATTCGTGGCATTCTCCCTCAAAATGTCAGACATGTGCTAACAAGGGTGTGTTTATTTTTCAATGCCATATGTGCCAAAGTAATCACCCACGATGAGTTGGGAGCGTTGGAACAGGAAGGGTTTCTTATACTATCCCAGTTGGAAATGTATTTCCCTCCTTCATTCTTTGACATAATGGTACACTTAATCATCCATTTAGTGAGGGAGGTCCGTTTGTGTGGGCCAGTGTTCTTGAGGTGGATGTATCCTGTTGAGCGATACATGAAAATTTTGAAAGGTTATATGAAGAACCAACGTCGTCCCGAAGCATCGATAGTAGAAAGGTACATTGCAGAGGAAGCAATTGAGTTCTGCACAGATTATATGTCACAGGCTGAAAGCATTGGTATTCCGAAGACTCGTCACAAAGGACGGTTGGATGGGAAAGGTACTATTGGGAAAAAAATTAAAAGCATGTCACATGATGAAGTACTCCAAGCACACTTTTATATTTTGAACAACACAGACGCTGTGCTCCCGTATTTAGCTGCACATAAAGATATAGTCAAAAGAAACAACCCTAGAATGGCTGAAAAGTGGGTGTTGAACGAACACAACAAAACGTTCATGCAGTGGTTCAAAATGACCCTTCTTAAAGATACATCTGCTTCTGAGACGTTGCATCGACTGGCCCTAGGACCTAACTTTGATGTAATCACTTATTGTGGCTATGACATAAATAATTATTCTTTCTATACAAGGATTCAAGATGACAAGAGTACGGTGCAGAACTCTGGAGTTATGGTTGTGGCCGAATCAATGCATTTTTCCACTTCAAAGGACAAAAACCCTGTCATGGCTGAGATATGTTATTTTGGTGTCATTGAAGATATATGGGAAGTTGATTACGGTCGTTTCACAGTGCCTGTTTTTAAATGTAAATGGGTTGATAGCAAAAGTGGTGTCAAAATAGATGATTTTGGTTTTACGTTAGTGGACTTAAACAAGGTTGGTCATAAGGAGGAGCCTTTCATTATGGCAGCTCAAGTAAAACAAGTTTTCTACGTTGTTGACCCATCCGATAAACGGTGGTCAGTTGTTCTTCAAGGTAGACACAACATTGAGGATCCATGTCTTGATGTCCTAGACATACCTTGTCTAACAACACGTACACCAACAGATGTTGTGGAAGATCTCATAGATGATATAGTTGCGACTCGAAATGACCACCAGGAGGGTCTATGGGAAACATAGGGTATGGTTATATATTATTCATCATGTTTATATATCATTCATCATGTTTATATATCATTCACCATGTTTATAAACTGATTATTGTTTTTTTGAACAGATACCTATGGCTGATCAGGATTCACATGTGAGATCTGACTCCCAGAGCACAGATTCCTCATCTAGGAGGAGAGGTGTTACTCGGATGACCGGTGTTGCACTTAGGCGCCGTCAGGGTCAGAGGACCCATGTTGACATTGATATTTGCACCGGGAGGACTTCAGGACCCAACGCCGCCAAGTTTCAGAGTTACTTAGGTGTCTTGGCACGGACGAAGGTGTCCATCATTATCCCTGATTGGGATAGTGTTGAGGAGGTCGTGAAGAATGCAATTTGGGCTGATGTTATTGTAAGTATAATTATCTGTACATTTATTTACTCGTATTGTAGTTTTTTATGCATAATAATCTCATCCTTGATTATTGTGCACTTGTAGGATGCTTGGGATATTCCTGCAGTTGATACACTACGCAGGAAGATCATGTCTGAGATCGCTGACCGATGGAGGACATTCAAGAGCAACCTGACCTCCACGTATATTTTAATTTTAAAATATCAATGTTTAAACTCATCATTTTTTAAGTTATCAATTAGTTAATTCAAATATTGTGTAATTATAGGTATGTCTACGGGAAGAAGCAGGGTGAGTTTCCTGGAGATAGATACACATCCATAGATCGGCAGACTTGGGATGCGTTTGTGGCATCCAGGCACACGGACGAGTTTATGGTATGTATGTTTTACTGATTATGTTTTTCTAGTTATCGGAGAATGTATAACGTATAAATGGACATGAATTGTTTTTTATGCAGGCAAGACGCATGAAAGCACAGGAAATTAAGGGGAAAAATGACTGCCCTCACACATTGTCACGTGGGGGTTACCGATTATTGGAAGATCGGATAGTGCAGGAGAAAGCTATGCAGCGTCAAGGTAGCCACCCTGACGCCACTATTGTGGATCCCCCCTCTCCACCCACACGACATGAAAAATGGAAGCGTGCCAGGACGAAGAAGAGTGGTCAGTACACTTCATCACATGTTGAGGAGGTTGTCTCAAGGATTGTAAGTATAAAGCTTATCACTACTTTTTATGAAACATTAAATGTCCATCAAACCCTAACACTGATCACTGATTTTTGGTTGCAGGATTCCTTGGTTGAGCAGTCGACCCAAGGGTCATTTGTCCCACATGGTAGGGATGATATATTGACCGCCGCCATCGGTCGACCAGAGCACCCTGGACGTGTACGTGCAGCTGGTCGAGGTCATGGTACATTTACATTAATAGTCTTAGATTCTGTATGATAACATTTTTGTTTCTAATTATTCTTTCTCTACAGGCCTCCGAAGCTTTTTCGGCCATCCAGCCACCCCTTCCCAGTCCATATCTGATTTGGAGAAGACCTTTGAGGAGAAGGTTGCTGCAGTGAAGGCAGAGGCAAAGGAGGAAATGCAGAGGCTGCTTCAGGAAGAGATGGCACGGTTTCAGAGTGAGATGATGGCGTCATTCAGTCAACAATGTCAACCTACGCCACCAGTGGTGGACCCACAGGTTACATTGTACATTATTTAATTGACTCACCTGTGATTCGTTATCATTATTTCTTGAATAACTTTAAAATGTTGTGTAATTATGCAGACTAGGCGGGTCAGCACGAAGGGGTCATGTGCTGCACCTGACGGTGACGATGACGACGTAAATCTTGGAGATGGCCGTCAGTGTGACCTATTTGTGGATGGAGTGGAAGAGCCAGTTGCCATTGGTTCAGTGTATAACCAAGGCCCTTTGGTTCACCATCAGAAATTGCCCGATGGTGTGTCAAGGATTTCGGTTGTACAGGTCCTTGAGGCAGATGCAGTTGTTCCCATTCCAACATCTGAGGTACATCTGGTCGGCCAGGCTGTAGGACACTTCCTTATGTGGCCGACCAGACTTGTGTCAGATTCTGGTCCCCAGGTATGCTCTTTACCCAAGCATCAACTATATATTAAGTTATGGTTTCAATAATCATAAGTTGCTTCTAATTTTTTAACTATTTTAACAGGGTGTTGCCCCATCAAAGAAGCCAGAGCCCCCCTTGATCCGATAGAACGACTATGGGACATATCGGCTGGGCTTCGTAATTGCACTATCCCGGTCCCATGGGAGGAATCCGTTTTTGGTTTCCCTAGTGCTATCCCAGTGTACATTGCACGACCTGACTTGTGTGAGGTCCTAGTGGGGAACACGATGTTGAACATTTCAGTGATTCAGTGTTGGGAGCTGTAAGTATAATGTTTTTTATTCAATGATAGTGTCAATTAAATTTATATTTTTACAACACTAAACGTCTACAAATTTGATTAGGTTTTTACATAGACTTTGCATAGAGAGAGGTGTCGATAACACTTATGGTTTCCTGGAGCCCTCTCTAATACAACTTCGTGGGAACAGCAAGGAGGAGATTCAGGCATACATCCAGAATTGGATGCATGCCTCGAACAAGACTGTGTACCTTGCACCACTTCATAGAGAGTAAGAGTCTAATAAATATTTAGTTATTTTTGTCAATTTAATAATAGATTGTGTTGTTAATATTCAATGGTACATTGCAGCCTTCACTGGCAACTGTTGGTCATTTGCCCGAAGGACGGCATTGCTGCATGCTTCTGTTCGTTGTATGGGAGTCCTGGTGCGGACTACATGAAAATACTCGACGGGTAAGTTGATTTTTAAAAAATAAAACAACTTTACATATTTGATTAAGTCATTCTATTAACTAAACTGATGTTTTATTCTCTTACAGGGCTTTAATTGGGTACCATCTACTACGCGGCAAAGTGAGCAAGAAAAGACTAGAGTGGGTCTTCCCAAAAGTAAGCACTTCAATAATTAATAAGCATTACTTTTAAAGTTACCTCAATTAGTAACAAAAACAATAACTAATTATGAAATCAATGTATGGTACCTTGTAGTCTTATCGGCAGGATGGCAGCTTTGAGTGTGGGTATTTTGTGATGAAGACGATGCTCACCATTGTCCAATCTGGTATAGTAGACGGATGGACAACTGTAAGTTTTTGCTGCCTATTTTAATTTATTGGGTTTTGACATATTACTATTACGATTTGTTGCTCACTTATTAATGATTATGTCTTCTTTACAGCACTTCCGAGACTCTTCCTCAATGTTCCCTGAAGGATACATTGACGAAATCAGAAACCAATGGGCCTCCAGCCTTCTTCAACTCAAGGAAGGAGCCCAATAGACTTCTGTCATTAATTATATTATTACTGTGTAGTTATATACCTATTAGTGTAGCTTAATTACTTATTGTGCATTTTATATACCATATTTGATGTTTAGACAATTTGATTGAATTTCTTTAAACGTTCATTATTATTTATCATTGGACTGTCTGGGACTGTTTACAGGTTTCTAGGAAAGAATAAAATTCAAATAAAAATTTTTTAAAAAAAATTAAGGTTTTAAGCACGGTTATGGTGTTAACCGTGCTTAAAAGTCACACTTTTAAGCACGGTTACGCTTTAACCGTTCTTAAAAGTCCAGCAGAAACAAGCACGGTTCAAGAGGAACCGTGCTTAAAAGTCCACATACGAGCACGGTTCTGGAGTAACCGTGCTTAAAAGGTCTACATACAAGCACGGTTCTGGAGTAACCGTGCTTAAAAGTGCCACATACGAGCACGGTTCTGGAGTAACCGTGCTTAAAAGTGCCACATACGAGCACGGTTCTGTAGTAACCGTGCTTAAAAGTGCCCACCTACGAGCACGGTTAATTTCAACCGTGCTTAAAATCCACTTACGAGCACGGTTGAGAACCGTCCTTAAAAGCCCTTATTTACAAGCACGGTGGGAACAAGGACGGTTCTGGAACCGTGCTTAAAAGCCCTCCAGAACCGTGCTTAAAACCCTTTTTTCCACCAGTGATATTAAATCAAACTATTTACGTTAACTATGATAACTATTTATGTTTTATATAGAAAAGTATTTATTATTGTGTTATAATGTAATAAGTTAATTTTGGTATTACTTTATTTATTTTCAAATTGTTCTACTTTAACTATGATATATTATTAACTATTATCTGTTTATTTTTCATACTTAAGATATTTAAAGTTCCATTTTGTATATATTTTATTTTATCATCTTTGATAAATTATTATAAATATCTAAATTAATATTTTTATTTTTTTACTTTATAGTTAAATTATTTATTATCAATTTCAATATTTGTTTATATGTTATATTTTTTTATTATCAATTTCAATTTTTTTTTATATATTATATGTTCCCTCCTGAGTTAGAGGGGGCCCACGGTACCCCCTGATCCCTTTAATTTAGCAAATAATGATTCTCCAATATCCCACTAGAAGCGGTTATCTCATGAACTTGGGCCTGGTTTCCCTTTTTTCCCTTTACTTTGCTAAGTGTATAAATACAACATATAGGCTCACATTGTAACTTAAGTGATACATTATAGAGAGAAATAATAAACCTAATCCCTAGGGAAATTCTCTAGGGTTTATGAGTAATCCTTATTATCGCTCTTTGTGTGAACATTTTGGCGTCCATAGTGGGGCCCAGTAAAAAGCTCCCACTCACAAATCCTAAAACCTAAACACAAAGGGATCTCCGCCCACATCATTCCTTTAATTCTCGCCACCTCTTATGTGGCAACCTTATTGGTAAATTCAGGCAATTGAACCAGAGTCTCGAACGTTTGAAGAATCGTAACCTGGAACTCAATGGCTTGTACTCTTCCCAGATAAGTACCTCTGTGTTTTTAATTTTCATTAATTCTTTAAAACTTTCTGATAACAAAATTCCTTTGGGATAATTCCACTCGTTTACTTGTGTGTATTATGATTGCAACTACTCTCATGAAAGCGTCAATTTTCCCCTTTACATGTTTCCTATTGGTATTACTTTTTCACTTGAGTAACCTTATATATATATCGAATTTGGGAATAAAAAATAAGGCTAAGAGATTGACTTATTTCAACAAAAAAGAATGGGCCATGATGCACCATATCCAATTAAAATTAAGAGACTTCGATTAAATGAAACAATTTATTATATATGACCCTATCATATATTAATGAATTTGTGTAGAATATGCGTGTTGCTTCTATATTGCTTTTAGAACCAATTAATATAGCTATAAGTATATATATATATATATGTGTGTGTGTGTGTGTGTGTGTTATTTGAAATGTGATCCTAAAGCCTATGGTATACCCATGGTAGAATGAAATAGATGGACGTTTAAACTATGATTTGTGTGAAATAAAATGCAGATAATGTTCCATGGCACGCGTAAGCATGCTGTCTCACACGCCCCTTTAGTGCCTTCCATATTCTTCATTTTTAAGTATTGTACAAAACCAGTTTAAGTTTACTATAAAAAAATTGCATTTAGTTCTGCATGTTTCTTCCTTTCCCTGGTTAGAGGAATAAAATAGAGCTCAATAATATGAAAAGAAGGGGTTCAAAACCGTGGTTACTAATGTCAGTTTAGATTCTCTGGAAAAGAAATGGAAAGAGAGAAAAAGTCAGAGCTTCAATTAACACACTATTGTAGGACCGAACCTGGGTAAAGGCAATGGGAAATCTAGCAGATCGTACATGCTTCCTGATAAGGTGTGTTCTTCGGTGAACTTACATATTGGAGGGTTTTGCTATCCTCTCCACAGTGTCAAAAAAATAGAGTGACATGTGTATGTTGTCTCCATGTCATTAACTACATTATTATTAACTCATATTTTAATTATAATTTCCTATTATTTCAGTTAGGTCCTCTACAAGGTGGTGGTTTCTCGACACATCTATGGTAGTGGTTCCTCTGTGAAACACTACGTCTATACTCCAAGGAAAAGCTCGAACGACCTTCAACAAAAGGGTACCTGTACCTGAAATCGACACAAGTGGGTAGGTAGATAATACCTAGGGGCGCGAGATAACTCTCTCTAAGGAACTCGGTAAAATAGCCCCGTAACTTCGGGAGAAGGGGTGCCTCCTCACAAAGGGGGTCGTAGTGACCAGGCCTGGGTGACTGTTTACCAAAAACACAGGTCTCCGCAAAGTCGTAAGACCATGTATGGGGGCTGACACCTGCCCAGTGCTGGAAGGTGAAGGAAGTCTCGCACGATGCTCAACTGCGGTCTGGGTCTGAGATTTTTTTGTTCCCTTTTTACCCTACGTGAGTTCGGGAGTATCAACCAAAGAGGAAAAGCAAAGCAACGCCAAACGACGAAGCCATTGAGGTCAAATTGATACTTGAGAACAACAATCGATGACAACGAAGACGAATGGTGTAACACCCCAAAAATAAGGGTAAATTTTTCATAATTTAAAATAATTATAAGTAGAGGAAATTCTGTAACATCCCAATTTTTAATAATGTACCGGGTGAATAAAGCCATTAAAATAATAATTTCAGAAGGGGGAATTTGTTTATTAATTACCATTAACTTAAATAATCAAAGGGTGTGCTGATTAAAAAGGGGTGATTAGCTTTAGTAGGTGCTGATGGGACTGGGTAACGTGAGCAGACTGCTCCTCACGTTTTCCCACCCCACCATTTCTTCCCTCATGCATGTGTTTATAATTGGTCGAAAGTTCCTTTCCTTTCATTCTTCGAAACTCCCTCTGCGATTCCTCTCTTCTTCCTTCTTCTCTTTCTCTCTTGTTCTCCTTCTTCTTCTTCTTCTTCTTCTCTTCTCCTTCTCTGCTCTCTATTCCATTCCCTGTTTCGGAAGCCAAGTGATGGTGCTGCAGAGGAGTCAGAGCTCCCTCATATGAGTAGAGGACGAGCGTCGAAGCAGAAGCAGAAATAGCCCTGCACCACTCGTGGAGGGCAGTAGCGTTCAAGTAAAGGCTAAGCGAGTGGAAGCGTTGAGTGAAGCAGCAAGGAAGAGAACCAACACCCAAGCAGAAAAGTCTCTCGGAGTCTTGTAATTGGTAGGGGGAGTACCTTACATGTTAAATGCATGGGTTATGAACGGGTTTCGAGTGTTGATAATGGTGATTCTGTATCCTGTTGTATGATATGCTTGCATGTGGAGTATCCAAGTGTAAGATAAGTGAGAGTGAATGTTGCATGTTATTATCGTCCTTGAAGATGCATGCGTTGTTGAGTTCCGATACCACAGAACCCGATTGCATGTTATGTTGTGTTGATTAGAATGCTTTGTTGAATCCGTTCATGTTCATATGGATGCATGTGTTGATTAAGTCCTGACACTGTTGTATACCGATTACATATTATGTTGTGTTGATTGGAATGCTTGTTTGAACCTGTCGATCTTTATATGGATGCATGTGTTGATTAAGTTCTGATACTGCTGTATACCGAGTGCATGTTATGCTTGAGTTGATGAGAATGCTGATAGAAGCTTGATATTGATTGACACCAATTGCATTGGACTCATATGTTGCTAATGGAACTATGATGATGATTGCATGGAAGTATGTGTGTGTTAAATTAATATGTGGAATCCTGAGAATGTGTAATACCGACTGCATGTGATGTAGGTGTTGTTAAGTGCTGATAATGCTTAATGCCAATTGCATGAAATGCATGTGCTATTGAGTTCTGAGAATGTGTAATACCGACTGTATGAGATGCATGTGTTGTTGAGTTCTGTAATGTCCAGCATTGATTGCATGAGATGCATGTGCTATTTGAATGCTGATGATGTATGATGCCGATTGCATGAGATGCATGTATGGCTGTGTATATGAACTCTGTGTTGTGTGATGAATCCGCGTGTGGTGCATGGGATGCGTTTGTGCTGGGAGCACGTAGTGTGGGACACTACCATCGGTTATTAAAGTGTGGGACGCTATGAAATCCTTGAGTGGGACTCAAGGTAGCCCTTGAGTGAGACTCGGGCTGCCTGTGAACACCTCCGTTGGCGCTGAGAGCGTTGGTGTCACCTGTGGGCAAACAGTTGGGTACCTGTAAAACGGCCAAGCAGCTGGGAGCTGATTTGATAGCTGAGAGCTATGTATAAAAAGGCTGAGAGCCTACGCTGCAACGTCTAAACCGATACACACGAATGCGGAACCGAGTGAAATACTATGTGCCTATTAACTGTTGATATTGTTTAGAATTGGTTATGCATGCGAAGGTGTTAATGAGATGATGAATGTTTATAACCGAGTGAAATACTCTGTGTGTATTAACTGATTGATATTGTTTGGAACTGATTATGCATGTGATGATGTTAATGAAAGGATGAATGTGTATAACCGAGTGAATACTCTGTGTATATGTATTGCTGATGTTGACTGGAATTTGATTATGCGTGTGATGATGCTAAGGAGATGATGAATGTATATAACCGAGTGAATTATTCTGTGTGCATGTGCTGTTGATACTGATCGAAATCTGCTCTGTGAACGTATGTTAATGTTGTTGGAAAGTTGTGCATATATAGCCGAGTGAGAATTGTTGGGTTCTGAGTGAGAAATGTTCAAGGTGTGTGTTCTGATTCATGGGTATTATTATGACGCTGATTGTTGTATGTTAATATTATTGGATTGATATGTGCATAAGGCCGAGTGATACTGGTGGGTTCCGATCGGTAAGAGTTCCATATGTGTCTTGGTGGATTGATATTGCTTGACTTTACTCGTTGCTATGTATAATTGCGTGTATATGTATATTGCTGTATAATTGTGGGACAACCTGAGTCAGTATCTATCATTTAATATCTAAGATGCTCACCCCTACACCATTTTTCAGTGTGCAGGTCGTACTCAGAAATGATGATAGGGTCTCAAGTCCGAGTGTAGTGCACTCCGACTGTTGAGTACTTGTATTGCATTATTATGTTTTGTCAGTGTAGCCTTGGCCGGCTCTCATGTAAAATGATGATTAAATATATTCATTTATAAAGATTGAATAGTCATGGTGTCACTTGTATGGTATCGTCAGTATTGGCAAATGCATAATATCAAGATAATGGGTATTTCGAGTATATGGTTACATGTATATGGGTCAAAACATATATTCCTACGTATGTGCTTTATGTGGATTTGATGCGTCTTCCGACTGAAATGTGTTGTTAAATGATTCGAGGGCTGTTGATGAGTGAAATAATGTTAAGTTGATGGTTCCGAGTGAGGATTACTGGGTGGCTTTTCCGAGTGAATACGCTGAGTGATTCTGAGTAAAAGATATAAGTAAACCCCGAGTGAGGCAGAGTTTGAATTCCCGAATGAAAGCCTTGAGAGATCCCCTTCTGAAAGAGGAGTTAGAGTAGTGGTTTAGAGTGGAATGGATCCTAAGTGTAAGGTCTTGATAATCCGAGTGAATAATGTAAAATCTGAGTGAGTGAGGATCGGTATGCCGACTGGTTGAGTTTTGAATAAGCCCGAGTGGGACTTAACTACCTGATTTTCCGAGTGAATGTGAATGTATACCGAATAGTGGAGGTGTAATGTGACCCGATTGTGTTAAGAATGGAATACATTGAGTGATGATTGAATAAGATATATTCCGAGTGAGAAGGAGTTCTGGAATCCGAGTAGGATAACCCTCAGTGTCCGAGTAGAGTATAGGTGTGGCCGTATGGATAAAATTGAAAGGTTAAGTTATGGAATACCGATTGGACTTAGGAATGAACTTCCAAGTGGACTTAGTCGTTTACCGAGTGTATGGATGTCCCGATGCCGAGTGATGAATTTACCGTGTGAGGCTTCTCACTTCAGCGAATGAAGGATCCGCTCCAGCGAATGTGTACTGCTGGAAGGCCTTTGTCGTGGTAGCGTTCAAGCGAATGGTACTTCGCCCGAGCGAGTGGGCTGTCTCACCCAAGCGACACGGAGTCTCGCGTGAGCTAGTGCGTGTGTAATGCTGATGGGTTCACTCAGGCGGTTATCTCTTCCGCTGTAAATGGTTTTTCATTCCCCTGTCTTCCTCCCCATTCCCCATTCGTACCTGATTGTTTTATGGTCCACTCTGGTTTATTTAATTTTTGAAAGAATCTTCCTTGCGATTTGGGCTTATTATTTATTCAAATTAGGGTGTTACAAATTCAATATATATATATAATACCAAGTAATTACCCCAGATCATTTAATAACCTATCTCATATATGAAGATATGAGAAGGTATCAGAGTGCTCTTTGGACGATCGGACTCAAGTTCGTCACAAGGGAAAAGGCGGAAGATTGGATAAAATTTAAGAGTTAATGAAATATGTATAAAAAGAGGATAAAAGATGCCTCATCAATTTATAAACATTAGAAATATAAAATAATAATAATAATAATAATAATAATAATGATAATAATAATAATAATATCATTTCCATGATTTAAGGATCCAAAACAAGCAAGAAAATGAAGCAAAGGGGTAAAAATGAGAAACTTGAGAACGGGGAAACTCGCTTAAGTGAGTCCCTGTCTCGCTCGAGCGAGACCTGCATAGGTCACTTGGGCGAGGCCAGTGAGCGTAAGCGAAAAAGCTCCAGTGTCATACCCACGCTCGCTTGCTTGAGCGAGTGCAACACCAAAGACTATTCGCTTGATTGAAAATGGTCCAGAACCATTCTGCCATAATTTCGCTTGAGCGAGGCGAAGCTTGCCTAAGTGAATTACATCCAGTAACTCCCACCTGATACATAATGTATCTCGCTTAGGTGAAACACCAATTCGCCTAAGCAAATCTCACCCAAAACCGATTCCACACAGCTCTCGCTTGAGCAAAGGCGGGCCTGCTCGAGCGAGAAACGTCTAGTAAGTACATGCCAAGTATAGAGTCGTCTCTCCTGAGCGAGAGCCAATCTCGCCTGAGCGAGATTAGGCCAAAATGCCATATAACTGACACAGTGGATTCTCGCTTGAGCGAGAATCCATCTCGCTTGAGCGAGATTATCAGTTCATGTGCAGAAACGAGAAAATTTCATAACTTTACATACCAAAACCCATTCAAAGCAAAATTGGTCAAATTCAACACATCACATACATCATATTAAGCATTTAAAACTTGTCTCAAACATTCATACTCAATAATTTCCATTCCAATTCATTAATCATATCAAAATCAAACTTATCATCTCATATGCTTTATAAAATCCAAAATATATATGAATATCCATTCATTCATCAATTTTAACAGCATACCACATCATTTATATCATCCATACATTGTCAAGGTCATTAATGAAAATTAGCCATACACATAAGGTCTAATTTTCCTACATGACCTCCAAAATCAACTATCATCAAATTAATTACAAAATAAGCATATACACACTATATGCTATACAAAATGAATATATATATATATATATATATACCGGCCAAGGCTCATCCACAGTCCTTCCATATTTACCTTCTCTAATGCTCGACCTCCAAAAGAGTAGGTTTTACATCATACCTACATCAACCTTAAAAATGGCAACTAGGAGGTGAGTAACATATTCCAAATGTATTAAAGTCATACATTATGATGATATTTATACATGTTTGCATTATATTTATTTTTCAAGAAAATATCACAAGCTTCACACACAAGATACATCATTTCATCTTGACACAATACATGTCCAATTTAGTATATTCATAACACATAATCATATATAACATATCGTTAACATTCTCAATAATCATCACACTTTTAATGTTAGTACCTCGACTTACTTTCCCTCTATTTATCAATCATCCATCGCCACCATGGGCTATCAACTAGGCATATCTCTATATGTAAATGCTCTTATAGCTAATGCATATGCATAAAAGATTTAATATCAAATGTGGATTGTAACACCCCGAATTTTTTTAAAAATAAAAAGTTAAATTAAGAAAATAAATATTGAATAATTAAATGTGGACTAACTAATGTTTCAAGATACTAGAATAATTCAATTAAGATTCTCTGAGACGGTTAGTGAATTATTGTGACCAGATAAGTTGAAAACTGACCCGGATAAAATATGAGTGTCGGACCAAGTATCTCTGATTGAGATGCCGTTGGTCAGGGTTGTAGATAAAATTGTTGGAAACCCGAATATGTATTCAAAATAATTTTTAGAATATGTATCGAGCCCGAACTGAAAGCCTGTTTAATGGAAAAAATGGAAGGGTTAAATAATGGGAATGAAAAATAAAACAAAAACCTCACTCTTCTCTCTCATTATTTTTACCGTAACTTTCTTCTTCTCCATGCCAGCATACTTCCTCTTCCTTTCTTCTTCTTCTTCTCCTTTTTCCCTTTCCAAAAACTAAGCAAGTGGTTTGCCTATTCTTCTCTCCTATTTTCGCTTTCTCCAAGTTGAGGGAGGACATTGTGGCTTGAAGCTTCTCCCTTTCTTCTCCTTATTTTCGTCATCCTCATCTTCCCTTTGAATCCCATTTTCATTTTGGAGCAAGGACTTGATAACTCTTGTGAAGCGGGAACGTCAAACCCGGAAGCGTACTTCTCTTAAGGTAGGAGAAAGGTGTATTTTCTAAATGTATGAGAATTGTGATCATAATGTATGTATTAATGCAATATGGCATGTTGTCTTGATTAGATGTGTTATTATGTGTCTGAAATGAGAATTATGTATGGTATTTTGAAATGAGTGTTTATGTGTTGAGGCCTAAATGAGGCTATGAATGGCATGTTATGGGATGATGTGTTATTGATTCATAAACGATATGATGAATATATCACCTTGCGGGGTGCCACGAAGGGTAAGTCCTGGAGTGATGATGATGTTGTAAATTGATGAATATATCACCTTGCGGGGTGCCACGAAGGGTAAATCCCGGAGTGATGATGATGTTGTAAATTGATGAATATATCACCTTGCGGGGTGCCACGAAGGGTAAATCCCGGAGTGATGATAATGTTGTAAATTGATGAATATATCACCTTGCAGGGTGCCACGAAGGGTATATCCCGGAGTGATGATGTTAATTTATGTGACTATAAACGCTACTAAATTGAAATCGGATCTGTACATATGCAATATGAACACTAGCATATGTATTAACCATAGAAGCATGGCATAAAGTGATACTCGGTTTGTGAGGTTATGAGAGGAGTAGGTGGAACCCTTTGTTTTGAGATACTAAACTTGGCTGTGATATTGGTTATTGTGAATTTGGGAAACTTGATAGGTATATGTATTTAGATGAATATTGATGGGTGATTAATTTAGCGTTGAATGTACTTTCCTTGAGGAAGGAATAATTGTATTGCATTTATTCATATGTTGTCTTATTTATTGGATTTTCATCATTGAGAAAGTATACTCACTCTCCCTGTGGTATATCTTTTTAGCTCCTGTGTTGTAGGACTTGCTTTGGAGTTATTTTGAAGAGGAGAAGTGTGAAGGAAGCCCCTTTTTGGTAAAGAATGCCTTGGCTGGCAACACGTGATTTTGTAGTTGTGTGAATAGTTATAAAGTGTTGATATTTTGTCTATGCTGATTAGACTTGAATTGTCAAGACAATTGTATGGTTGATGAACATTTGCATATAGGTAATGGAAATTTTAAGGGTCATGAAGGAAAATGAGAGCTTTTGTGTATGGCTCATTTTTGCTTATGACCCTATGAACGTATGTGATATGAATTTAAAATGAAACCTTCCTTACACTCTGATGAATGAATGAGAACTCGTATTTGAGTATTAGTTTTGTGGAGTGGAGTAAATGATGGGATAATTTTATAGGTTCATAATGAATTATAATGTAAATATATGAGTCGGCTCGTAGGGAGCAAGTTTCAATTAGCTAGAAGGATGATATTGATGTGATCAATTAAGTAGAATTGGCTTAAATGGAGTTCTGACAGCATATGTTGTTCAAATTCCACGTCCTGTATGTTTTCTGATTATCTCGCCCGAGCGAGATGGGTTCTCGCTCAAGCGAGAGTCCCTTCTGAATGACAATCAGTTTCTGGGCAATTCTCGCTTAGGTGAGAGTGAACCTCGTTCAAGCGAGATTGTCCCAGTATCAGTGTTTGCTTACTGGAGGAAATTCGCCCAGGCGAATGGGGGCCTCACCCGAGCGAGGGCGAAAGGATTTGTCACTGGACAAAATTCGCCAGGGCGAAGGACCTTGAGGAAAGTATTCGCCCAAGCGAGACGAGTGAATAAAGAATGGGTAAGATCCTGGACGAATCCTATCCAAGTAGGAGTTTTGAAAATAATTTAAGATGTGGGGAAATTCTGAGTGAAATCCGAGTGAGCTTGTCCGAGTCGATACCTTCCGAGTGAGGGAGTGGATGTCATTCCGAGTAAAGGTCTCCAAGTGTGATATTTTGGGCAATGGAGTCCCGAGTTGGGAATCTCCGAGTCCAATGTAACCCGTCCCGAGTGGTGAGCCTCCGAATGTGAAATTCCGAGTGGATGGCTCCGATTGGGGGTATTCGGGTGAAGTTGTTCAGAAGTACTCTGGATTACCTCCGCTTGAGTGAAAAGAAAGAAAGTCGGTGTTGGGATGAATTTGCCGAGTGAATGGCCGATCAGGTGTTGAATCGGTGTTGGAATGAGATGTCGAGTGAATGACCGATCAGGTGATGAGTCGGTTTTGGAGTAATTGTCGAGTGACAGACCGAGTGAGTGTGAAGTCGGTCCTAGAATGATTTAGCTGAGTGAGAAGTGGGTCGGTCTAGATTATTATGCCAAGTGGAAAACCGAGTGTGAGATGACTCGGATCTGGATTAATTTTGCCGAGTAGAAACCGAATGAGTGATGGGTCGGTTTTGGAAGGATTCTGCTAAAGGAAAACCCGAGTGTTGGGAAACTTTGCTGAACGAGCGAGTGTATGCTCGGCTCTGGAAGTTATTTGTTTAGGCAAGGAGGTCTCGCCCAAGTTAGTTATGGGTTGTACTGATGCTGGTCCAATTCCGCTCGAGCGAATGGCCTCAGTTGTGATGCTCGCCCAAACGAGTTGGTGTGGAATTCGGTTCTGGACGATTTTCGCCCAGGCTTGCTGGCTCCACCCAAGTGAGGCTTGTCTGTCTCGCTCAAGCGAGTCGGATTTCGCTTGAGCGCAGCTCCCCTGATGCTTCTTTCCTCTTTTCGCTCAGCTCTCTTCTGCTTCACCCATGTGCATTGTGTGGCACTCGCTCAAGCGAGTATGGATTTTGCTTGAGCGAGGGGGACCCCTGTTTCCCTAAATACTGAGATCGAATTGTTTTCTCTTTTCTTTTCATTAAACCCCGATTTTATATTACTTCATGAATGCTTTGGTTATAAAATCTGACTTATTAATTTTTTGTAATGATCGACCTCTTTAATTTTAATCACATAGCAGTAACTTGTTCTGAAATTCTTCCGCTGTTTTTAATTGGAGCATTTATTCCTGGTTGCCCCTCTTGACTTACCTTCTCATATCTTCACATATGAGACAGGGCTCTGATAGGTCCGGGGAAATGAATAAATAAATAAATAAATAAACAGCCTCACCAATTGCAACTATCATGAATTTATTACACTAAAATCGTGAAAAAAATTTATCCCTATTTTCGGGGTGTGACATGGATCCGACTGTGGGAAACAATATCATATCAAATGTGGGTCAAGCATAGGTGTGCTACTATGCCCCTACTGTAGTAGTAAAAGTGTACACTTATATCTCAAATCATGCATGCTTAACATAATATTTTACAGGTACCAAACTGCTATCGCCCATTTGTAGCACTAATCACCCCGTGACTTGCAGATTCAATAACATGGCCTTACTTGCCATAAATGCTACGGGCCTCTCCCGAACACACATCGAGAGAGCCATGCCCCGTCGGGCACCGAGGTAACTTGCTCATCACAGAGTCGCCCGCCCACTAGGCCTGCCACATAGGGTGCCTCGCCACCAATCTAAGGGCAGCTTCGTGATTCCCAGAATCACTAGGGAACAACAAACTACCCGTGCACTGGGTCACCCTCCCACCGGGCCTGCCTATTGGAACCCCTAACATTCCATATAAGCAGCAAATGATATGCCATAGATGCAAATGCAATGCAGATCAAATGCATTCTCACACTATGCATCCTAATGCCAGTCCACAATCAACCATTCACCACTACCACTTAGTGGATTTCAATATTCTCAATATCCTCAATCATTACCAACCTTCGTTGAACTCATACACAATAGTAGTTAGTGGCAATCATATTTATCAATTCATATATACATATTTGGGATATTTCACCTCATTGATTTCAATGCAAAACATGGCCTCAAACCATCATGACATATTTCATTAACATGTTCAACATAATATCATATTCATCATCCCAAACACATGCCACATAACATCAATCATTCTAAATGCACTCAAATCATGAAATCCTCACATCATCCACCCAAGCAATCATCAAACACAATCATATATATATATATATATTCACATCATTAATGGATGAAATCATGCATTTAGAATAGTTACCCCCTCCTACCTCAAGAGAAGTAGTAATCAATATGGTCCGATGGTCCCGCCTTGTCAATGGGTTTATTTCCTACATCAGAATATATCACACAATCAATTTTCTATTCAAACCACCAAGATTCCAATGTTCATATATTTGACAACTTGGTGTTTTCTAGCAATTTAACTCTTAAATCTCATTTACTTCATTCAATCCACCATAACCATTGTGGGTTAGGTGTCTACATTTATTATTATGCATTTTTAATGTCAAACCCATTAATGGTTCCCAACAACCATTAAGTTTCATTAATGGCCATTCACCATTAATAACATCATTTCACCTCACCAATAACAATTATCTAACATTATAAATGCTTCTCCACTCTTATTTCACATTTCCCCCAAATCCTAGGGTTAGGGTTTCCTCTAAAATCCAATAACATCCATAAATACACCATTACTCTTCATCACCTTCTCCTCATATATTCTTCAACCCCATTTATTTCATTCAAAGCTTGCATTTATGGTAACCTATCTTAGTGTTTACACATTTATGGCTTCTCTACACAACCCACACTCATTAAATCACTTTCCAACATCAAAACCCAAAAACCTATAGTTCATACTCTTGAGAAATAGCAAGAGTTTACCTTAAGAGAAGAAGGGAGTGGGTTTTCCAAGAGAGGGAATGTTGCACACGAAAATAAGAAGAGAGGGGGAGAGTCTCCAAGCTCCAAACGAAAATGAAGGAGGAAAATGGTGCACCACTTTGCTTAGGGTTTGAAGAGAAAAGAAGGAGAAGGAAAAATGGAGAAGTAGAAGGAAATGAGAGTGAATAGAGAGGAGAAAGAGGGTGACATGAATTTGAGAGAGGAAAAGGGTGTTTAAAGAATTAAATTCATCCCTTCACTTAAGCTCCTCCCGTTTTAAATCAAACAGGATCTTTGTTCGGGCTCAATACTTTATCTAAAAATTATTTTGAATACATATTCGGATCCCCAATAATACTCTTGACAGCCCTGACCAATATCATCTCAATCAGAGATATTTGGTCCGACACCCATATTTTAATCAGGCTCATTTTTAGGTTATCCGGTTCCAATAAATTATAAACAGCTCCCAAAAACCTTAATTTAATTATTTTCAATATTTTGGGATATTAATTCACTCACATATAATTATTTAGTATTTATTCCCAATATTTAATCATTTATATAAAATTAGGGATGTTACAAAGGGTTTAAGGATTTTGAGCATAAGCAGAGCCCCATGCACGTGAATCAGAACGAAGATCATAGGGTTAGGGTTTTGGAAAACGAGGGCGTTGAACCAGATTCGAGGGAACGGAGGAAGAACTATGCAATGAGATCTTGGATTTATGAGTTAGGGTTTAGTAAGTATGTTGGTATGTTTGAGGTCCATGAGGTGGATGATGAATTGCTTCTTATTTTGACTTTGGAGGATCTGAAGGATATGGGTTGAGAGTCAAAGAAAGTTAGATGAATAGAAGAAACAAGAACACTGTAAAAAGAATGTTGTTTTCACTTGATAAACCGTAAGATAACATTCATTAAGGTTTGCAAAATCTATCTATTTCCTATTTCATTTTCAACTATTTTTCCTTATAATTTTAATTCCATACATGTCATCAAAGATTTTGAGTTGATATTTTTTTTGTTTGAAATAAACTAAGGAATGTCAGTAACAAAAAATTACAAATTATGACAAATTTCAAATGCTAGAAACTAAATTAATTGATGTAACACATTGCATGATAATATTTCTTATTTTGAATTGTGATAAACACCTTGTATCATAAAACCAACAAGTTGTTCTTTCCTACTTTAAACATGGATTGTGTTTCAACAAAATAAGAGAAATAGGAATCTGATATCATGTCATGATCGTTTAATGTTTGTTATTTATTAATGTTGAAGGAACATGATTCTACCCTTACTTTTATTGGTAGATCTGTGAAGCTGAAACATTATATGGCAATGTTATGTTTATTGCATAAAATTTGGTTTATTCCACCATACATATGAATTTGATTGATGTTTGTTATGTTCAAGATTGTTATGAGGTGTCTGCTGAGTGTGAAGGGGAGCATCAGCCAGAGAAGTTAGAGAAGCTCGGGAATATGATGACTGGTCTTGCTGTTCTTGATGTTGGGGACTCAATTGTGACTTGCGAAATTGTTTTCTCACATGCTCAATCTGCCAACTTGGTTGACTAAGTTTAGATTGCATATAGAAGAAGGATCAAGTTATTGAAGGGTGATTTTGTTGATGAGAACTCTGCCATGACTGAATCAGACATTGAAGAGACCTTCAAGAGGCTTGTGAGTCAACTGAAGAAGAACCCTCATGAAATATTATATCCCCTAAAGAACCAAAATGTGGATTTGGTCCTAATTGGTCATCCTTCTTAGTCTGTTTGTAGATGTTTACTGCAGAGGCATGGAAGGTTTGTCCTGTTAATAACAAAATTGCATTTATTGTTTGTTGCATAAGTCATAATGATGCATTAGAAACTAGAAATCATTGAACTGTACTATGTATACTCTATTTATGTCAATTTTTACACAAATGCTAAGTCATTTTATTTGTAACCAGTGTCCCCTTTTTCAGGATAAGGAATTTGACACAATTGTATGCTAAAGACATAACAACAGATGATAAGCAAGTTCTAGATGAAGCTTTACAAAGAGATGTGCATTCTTGAATACATTTCCATCTACAATATTTATCATTAAATAACAATAGGCTTCACATCCTTATGTTTTCGTATTACAGTAACATCTTAAATATACAAGTATGTATGGTATGATTTACATGATTCCCTGGAAGTAACATGAAACTTAGTGTCACCACTTTTTCTTGATTAATTGATCTTCCATTTATTTTACTTTGTTACCATCTTTATTGTTAGATTTACTGTTGTTACAATTTTTTGCTTTTAATTATATTCTATAAAATAAATTTGCTTAATATGAAAAACTTCGCATGATATATACATGTATATGTATATATATATAATAAGTGTGGACACCTGGAATGTTGTTCATATTAAGTTTTACGGATAAAGTTATATAATTGTAAATACCAAAAAAAAGGAAACAACAATGGAAATTTGTGCATTTTTAAAATTTGTAGCTAAACATTATATAAAAATAGGGAGAAAAAGGTATAAAAAATTAAGCAATGTGTGCTAAAAAGAATGTCAAATGGCAAAAGAATTCTTAGTCAAATGGCCCATACAACAATTAAGTATTTAATATGTGTTATAATATAACACCAAATTAAGCACTAGTATATATAAAGTGAATAGAATGAACAAATGCAGAAGCTGCTAAACAGAGAGTGGAGAAGAGAGGAAGGAGAAGCTGTAAAAATGACAACGAAGGAGAGGCTTTAATTTTTTACCAACCGGGTATTTTTAAGTTTTCAGGTCACCCAACTCAAAATGGGCTTTTTAATGTTTTTAGCCTATTAAGAAAAAACGTAAAACTCACAATTCCAAATTTTATATGATTTTACTCCGGATGTTGTTAACATTGGTTGTGACTGCAATTTTGATGGCTGAATTGCAATATAACACGTTCGTGCATGCTACTGAATAAGTGCAGGTAAATATATTGCAACCCTAGCCATATGATATCCCTAAACTATATGTAACCATTGATTTAGACCCAACACAGGTTGGGAAGTACTAGAGTGATAGGAAATCAAAGTACTAGTAGAGTGATAGAAAATCAATATGAGAAGCCAAAATGGAAGGAATCGTTTTACATCTACCTAGCTCATACTGTAATAGAATCCAATATGTGGGTTCCATGCCTAAAAGATAATTATTCAACATAATTTTAGCGCATGCATAATTCTTAAGATCAAACCATAATTTCCAAAATGCACAAAAAATAATAATATTTCCATCAATGATGATCAAACCATAATTTCCAAAACGCACAAAAAATAATAATATTTCCAAACCATAATTTTGCTTCTCTTGAAACCTTCTAAGATTCTGGAATGCAAGTCGTGTAATCTCATCCTTCATTTTGTTGTACGGCTTAAGAATTAAATCCAGTGCAATGCGCATCCTATGTTCATCAGTCACCAAAATATGAAATTTAGATAAAAAGTTCAAATTGCTTAGTCCACTATTTTAAACTATTAATCTGTATTGCTTTGTAAAAGACTATTTAAAAATACTCATAATGATGTTATAGTTATCCAAATGCATTCCATCGTCCAAATAGCCACCCACCCTCCACAGTTATTACTAATGGGAAAATAAAATTCAATGATGTATTTCCTATTTTATAAAATAGTAAGCAATGTTATGCAATTACTTACGAGTCATCCCGTTGTTCACCGATTCCAGTCACGTCCACTATTGGGTATTTAGAAATTATTGGCCTTTTTATGACATCATGCTCATAAAGGGAATCATCCAGCAGTATTTCTTCAATGTATAAGACCTATGTTAAAAATAACATAAGTGACCATTCATCTAAAAAATAACATAACTGATACAAGTCATGAATAGAATAAAACATTTAGGCTTACCACTTTCTTGACCATTCTTTTCCTCTCATCCATCTAAGTCAGACACTTTTTTGAGTCAAGCACAATCGATTGCCATTTACGCATGTCAATCACTAAAGAAACCCATGTTGATATAACTATATGAAATATATTAAAATAAAATAAGTTGGAAGTTTTATTTTTGTAAAGTAATCATGATATAATTACCAATAAAACAACTAGTAAGAACTAACTAGGTATTGCCCATTGAGTATTTCAAGTCTTGGAACTCTTGAGATTAAGGTCTAGTGAGCTCACCATTAATTGGGTAGCATATTGAGGGCATTGAGATTTGACAAGAAGATTTGATCTAGAGCAATCTATAAATATAGAGAGAAGTGGACCTTGAGTGAAACACCTCGAGAGCTTAGAGTATAAACACAAATTCTTGTTGTTTTCTTATACTTTGTGCTAACCATTACTTTGAGTTTCCAAGTTTCTCTTTTGTAGCTTATTGAAGCATCTTGTTGGTCTTGAAGAGCCTTGGAAGACTTGTGTATTGGAAAGCAAAGTTTGTAATAAATTAGGACTTGTTTCTTTTGCATTATATTTTCTTTTCCCTTGTATTTTGGGACTTTAAATTTCTTTCTTTGTTTAGTCCTTGTATTTGGACTTTAGAGACATTGGACATTGGACTTTAAACTTTCTTTGACTTAGTTGATTAGGAGTAATTGCACTTAGGACTTAGTTTATATTTTGCTTTCGACTAGTGTAAGTGTGATTTGATATCCTAGGCCTAGTTTACATTTTTGCACTATTTGACTAGTTTGCTTTAATTGCTTTCTAGTTAGCATAAGTGCGCTCTTGCATGCTAGGTCTAGTTTAAATTCTTGCACCTCGACTAGTCTTGTCTAAAAGCTTTCTTCTATTTTTTCTTCTTTTTGGCCGATTCAAATAAATTGAGTGAAAAGACTAGTATCTCATCACTAGCATACTTGCATTCTAACATGTCTTCATCTAGTGAGAGAGTTGGAGAGAAAATCCCCCATACATGTGTAAAATCTTAGAGCAACTTAATAACATGGCTACTAGGCTAGATAACATAGAACATGGGGAGGGTAGAGATAGAACCACTAGGCATCATAACATAGAAATAGACACCACATGGATAGACAATATGATAACACTAGTGAGGTTGAACATAGGCACCATAGAAGACATAGTAGACACCATGAGGAGGGTGGCTTGAGAGAGGTCAAGGTAGAGGTCCCACCCTTTCATGGCAAAAGTGATGTGGAGGCTTATCTTGATTGGGAGATGAGTTGAGCAACTCTTCACCTCCCATGAAACTAAGAATGAGAAAAAAGTTAGGATTGCCACCCTTAGCTTTCAAAATTATGCATTAGTATGGTGGACCCAAATCTTAAAGGAAAGAAACAGAGACCATCTCCCACCCATTGATGAATGGGAGGATTTGAAAGTCTTACTTAGGAAGAGGTATGTCCCCTCCTACTATAGGGGTGAACTATTGGCCAAGCTCAATAGGCTTGCCCAAGGGTCCAAGAATGTGGAGGATTACTATAAGGCTTTAGAGATGGCTATGATTAGGGCCAATGTTGAAGAGGATAAAGAAATCCTCATGCATAGGTTTTTACATGGCCTTAATCATAATATTAGGAAAAGAGTGAAACTTCTACCTCATGTAGACATTGGGGAGCTTCTCTATCAATACACAAGAGTAGAAGCTCAACTCATGGATGGAGCTTCCTACTACAATAGAGAATCCAAGCCTTTTAGGTCTAGGTGGAAGGGTAAAGAAGACTCCATCCCTAAAGAGGGTAGTTTGGGTAAGAAGGGTAAGGAGCATGAAGTGGGCACTTCAACTCCTAAACTCAATAGTGAGGTTTATAGGGATCATACCCCTACAAGACTGATAAGTGTTTTAGAACACTATTTTTCACTGTTTAATTTATTTACATTTTCTGTTGTTACTGTATTATTTTCCCCGATTTTCATGATTTCTGCTTTAATTTCACTGTCTCTATTCAAATGTTGTATTTTGTATGAATCAATGAAAATGGAACAATTAAAGAACAACAATTTTGAGAATTGGAAAAATATGTTGAATTGATATTTAATTGATCACAATAGAAAATATTAATTCCAAGAAATTAAACTTATTTTTCCATTTCTACAAATTGTAAGTTTTAAATGTTCCATTTAAATTATCAAAATACAATGTTTTGTTTGTCTAATAAATTTCATTGGTGCAGAATTTTTTAGACTAACAATATACCATTGTTTGGACCATCCATGCACCATTGTTTCCACCTTTCACCTTTGGCAAAACCATACAAAATTCACACGGCCCACCCTTTGAAAAATGCCCACTTTTATTTCATTCTTTATTCAAGGAATTCAATGATCTACTTTGCCAATTCCTTGGTCCATTCACGGCTGCACCATAACAAATGGTTCTATCATTCATTTGTTTAAAGCCATTAAATCACTACCATGTCCCACATGCATTTGTTTAATCACTTTGTCAATTCATCCATCCTTTCCACCAAAAATACATTCAAGAAAGGCAAGTTTCAATATTTTAATGTGCCAATTGCCAATTCATTCATCATTCTCACAGCCAAGATATTAAAATGGTCTCTCTTTCACTCTCATTCACGTGAATTAAAGAAAAAGGGTCCTTTTTGCTTAATTCTTTAGGCCACAAAAGCTGTCCACTCTCTCTATGTCCCGTTGAAATACTTACCAAAGGGGACTCATATGCTAAAATATTGAATGGTCAAAAGCAAAGCAAGAGAAAATGGGCACATTAACGTTGAAATGGGCTGTTGGAATTTTGGACAGCACTTGACAAAGCATTTTTAAACAAACAGCAACAGCAGCATATTTTAATTTAAAGCTGACAGCAAAACAGCAAAACAACAAAAAAAACAGCAATGAATTCTGGACAGAAACAGCCAGAAATGGACATCCTTTTTACGTGAAAATGGGCATGGAATTAATGTCTTTGTGCAACTTGTTTCATGAAAAGAATAAGCAAATTTCCAATTTAGCAAGGCCACCAAGATACATCATTTGTTTAACATATTTTGCACCATGCCTTGCTTTCATTTGATTAGGATACTTTGACAAAGTCTTTCCATTCATTCATATAATTCATGGCACCTTGTTTAATGTACCACTTTGCCTATCCATTTCTCAAATGGAAATCCTTCACACAAAGAGACAAATTGCCAATTGAACATGTTGTTGGACACACCACTCACGGAACAAAACAAGGCACAAATCCATTTCCATTCTTCCACCAAATTTCAGCCGTAAATGGGAAAGGAAAGGGCCATTAAAAATGCCATAATTCAAGGAAGTGTGTTGGAAGGATTCAACTATAAATGGGCTGGAACGGAGGTGGACAAGATCATCACATATTTCAGCTTTCAAAATCTGTGTGGGTGCAGAATTTTCTAGGCAGAATTTTATTTGTATTTTTGTTACTTTATTGTAATTTTATTTTGAGAGAGTGAAATTGAGTGGTAAAATTTGTATACGGTGGAAGGATCCAAAGATACAGTGGTGAAAGACCATCTAGGAACAACCCTTCTAGGAACAACAACTCTTCATCCCAACCAAACTCTTCAAGAACAAGTTCAATCAAGTGTTTTAAATGCTTAGGAAGGGGTCACATTGCCTTTCAATGCCTAACAAAAAAACCTATGATTTTAAAAGGTATTGATCACTATTCAAGCTATGAGGAAGCATCTTCTTCACAATCAAGTGATAGCTTCAATAGTGATTCCTATGAGAGTGAACATGTTCTAGGAGATGACAGTGAACTTTCTATGATTAGAAGACTCCTAGGTAGTCATATAAGGGATGATGACACTACACAATAAGAGAACATCTTTTATACAAGATGTTACATTCAAGAAAAACTTTGTTCTCTCATTATGGATAGTGGTAGTTGTGCTAATGTGGCTAGTCAAAGGCTAGTTCACAAACTTGGTTGTCCACTAATAGATCACCCAAAACCTTACAAACTTCAATGGCTTAATGAAAAGGGTGAAATGTTAGTGAACAAACAAGTCATTCTCTCTCTTTCTATAGGCACCTACCATGATTAAATATGGTGTAATGTGGTTCCTATGGAATCCACTCATGTGCTCTTAGGTCGCCCTTGGCAATATGATAAAAAAGTCACCCATGAGGGGTTTACTAACACCCTCACCTTTGTACATAATAACAAAAATTTTGTCTTACATCCCTTGTCTCCAAAACAAGTTTTGGAAGACCAACTTCAAATGAAGTTGAAGAGGGATAGGGAGGTTGGGCCTTCCACCTCCCCTCCTAAACCTCAAAAACAAAAAAACAACAAAAAACAAGTCACTCAACAAGATAAGGGTAAAGGGATCCTCACCTATGAAGATCCCAAGAGGCACTCATCTTTCTTTGCCTCTAAGTATGATATGAAGCGAGCCTTGCTTCTTCACAAACCTATCTACATGTGTTTACCCTACACCTTCTTCCGTTAGCTCTCCTAGCCCTTCTAGTAGCTCTAACCCTTGCACTTCCTTATCCTTAGTGGGCTCTCCTTCTCCTAGGCCCAAGGGATTGCAAAATCTTTTTCTAGAATTTGAGGATGTCTTTCCTAAAGACCTTCCTCAAGGGCTCCCATCTCTTAGGGGTATAGAACACCAAATAGATCTTATCCCCTAGGCTAGCTTGCCTAATAGACCTGCATATAGGTGTAACCCCAAGGAGAGTCTAGAAATAGAGAAACAAATTAAAGATCTACTTTCCAAAGGTTGGATTAGGGAGAGTCTTAGTCCATGCGCTGTGCCAATTCTTTTAGTTCCAAAAAAAAATGATTTTTGGAGGTTATGCACTGATTGTAAAGCAATCAATAACATCACCATCAAGTATAGGCACCCTATACCTAGACTTGATGATATATTGGATGAACTTTGTGGCTCTACCATATTTTCCAAAATTGACCTTAAAAGTGGCTATCACCAAATACGAATCAAGGAAGGTGATGAGTGGAAAGTTGCTTTTAAGACCAAGCTTGGTTATATGAGTGGTTAGTTATGCCTTTTGGTTTGACCAATGCACCTAGTATCTTCATGGGCCTCATGAATCATGTTTTGAGGGATTTTATTGGCCACTTTGTTGTTGTCTACTTTGATGACATCCTTGTTTATTCAAAGTCTATGGACTCTCACCTTACCTACCTTAGACATGTTTTACTTGCTTTGAGAGCAAACAAACTTTTTGCTAACCTTGAAAAATGCTCTTTTGGTTTGGATCACATTGTCTTTTTAGGATTTGTAGTTAGCTCCAAAGGGGTCCAAGTTGACCAAGACAAAGTCAAAACAATTAGTGCTTGGCCAACCCCTAAAAACATACATGATATTAGAAGCTTCCATGGCTTAGCTAGCTTCTATAGAAGGTTTGTGAGAGACTTGTCTACTTTGGCATCTCCCCTAAATGATTTGCTTAAAAAGAATGTTCCTTTTCTTTGGGGACCAAAGCAAGAAAAGGCCTTTCAAGACCTCAAGCATAGACTCACACATGCTCTCATTCTTGCTCTACCAAAATTTTCAAAAACATTTAAGCTCGAATATGATGCTTCTAATATTGGAATAGGTGCGGTTTTGCTTCAAGAGGGGCACCCTATTACTTTCTTTAGTGAAAAGCTTAATGGGGCATACCTTAATTACCCCACCTATGACAAAGAGTTCTTTGCTTTGATTAGGGCCTTATAAACTTAGGAACACTACTTAATTCCCAAAGAGTTTGTCATTCATAGTGACCATGAGTCACTCAAGTATATCAAAGGCCAACATAAGTTAAATAAAAGGCATGCCAAAAGGGTTGAATATTTGGAACAATTCCCTTATGTTATCAAGCACCGTAGTGGTAAAGCTAATGTTGTAGTTGATGCCTTATCTAGAAGGCACACCTTCCTTTCTTCTTTGGGTGTAACTCTTCATGGTCTTGATGAAATAAAAGAATTGTATCCAAACGACCTTAACTTTGCTAATGCCTACCACACTTGTGGTTCCTTACTTGCATCTAGTGGATTCATAAATTAGATGGCTTTCTCTTTAAATCCAATAAGCTATGCATTCCTAGGGGATCCATTAGAGACCTTTTACTTCATGAGAGCCATGAGGGAGGGCTCATGGGGAACTTTGGGAGGGATAAGACTTTAGCCACCCTTAGTGAACATTTCTATTGGCCCCATATGAAGTATGACGTGTAAAGACTTTGCTCTAGGTGCTTTGCATGTAAAAAGGCCAAATCTAGGGTGTCTCCACATGGCCTTTATACTCCTTTGCCTATTCCCACTTCCCCTTGGGTAGATATTAGCATGGACTTTATCCTTGGGTTGCCTAGGACCCAAAGGGGAATGGACTCTATCTTTGGGGTAGTTGATAGATTTAGTAAGATGGCTCACTTCATCCCTTGCCATAAGGTTGATGATGCAAGCCATATTGCTAAACTATTCTTTAAAGAGATAGTTCGCTTACATGGGATCCCTAGAACTATAGTTAGTGATAGGGATACCAAGTTCCTTAGCCATTGCTGGAGGACCTTTTGGGCCAGGCTAGGAACTAAACTTCTCTTTTCTACCACATGCCATCCATAAACTGATGGCCAAACTGAGGTTGTTAACAGGACTCTTTCTACTCTTCTACGAGTCCTTGTTAAAAAGAATGTTAAGTCTTGGGATGAGTGTCTACCACATGTAGAGTTTGCTTATAATAGGGTAGTTCACTCCACCATCAAGCATATTCCTTTTGAGATTGTGTATGGTTTTAATCCCCTCACTCCTTTAGATCTTTTGCCTCTAGAGGTTTCAAATGACATCCTTCATATGGATGGTGAGGAAAAAGCATCTTTCATTCGAAAACTTCATGAGGAGGTTAAACACCATATACAAAAGAAAAACGATCATTATGCTCGATGTGTGAATAAAAAGAAAAAAAAGGTTATTTTAGATGTTGGGGATTGGGTTTGGCTTCACCTAAGGAAGGAACGTTTTCCTAACCTTAGGAAGTCCAAACTTAACCCTAGAGGTGATGGTCTTTTTCAGGTGATTAGAAGAATTAATAATAATGCTTATGTACTAGACCTCCCTGGTGAGTATGGGGTCAGTGCTACATTTAATATTTCTGATCTTACCCCTTGTTTTGTAGTTGAGCTGGATGAGGTTACCTCGGATTTGAGGACAAATCCTTTTCAAGAAGGGAAGCATGACATGGACCTCACCTAGGAAGAAGCCATGGACCCTACACTGTCTTTGGAGGTTTCCTTGGATGCTTTCAAGGGCCCTATGACTAGGTCAAGGGCCAAGAGAGCCAAGGAAGGTCTCTAAAAGCATTTAGCTTTTTCCATACATTCCTTGAGTGGGCCCAAGCCCAAGGAGGAGTTATTGAAAACCCTTACCCTTTTCTCTTGCACTATAGAAGGGTAATGGGCTTGGTGTGGATGTTTGGGCCTCTTTTGGGCCTCTTCATTGGGCATCATATATTTTGTACATATTTTCCGTTCCTTTATGTTCTAGGTATATTAGGACTATATTTTAGGAATTAGTTTGGGCTTTGCATATCCATTAATTTTGGGCCACTTTTGGGCCTTGTATCTTCTTCCTTTTTGTATTTGGGCTTGTATTGGGCCAACTAGAGTAGGATTTAGGATTGGGCCTTAGGAGTTAATCCAAGGCCCATGGTTAGAGTGAAGTAGCCAAAATTTCCAAGGGACTATATAAGTTCCTTTCCTTTGTAATTAGCTCATAACTTGAATGATAAGAAATCTTAGAGTGAGAAACTATCCCTTCTCTCTAGAAAGTAGAAGCTCTAGGCTCCTTTCTCTAATCTTACCCTTTGGTCTTCTCCCAAAGGTGGTGGCTCTCAACACCTTATCTCTCTAAGTCCTAGAGAGTGGCGGAACCACAATCCCTTCCTCTCCTCTCTATTTCTTCCATTTCTAGACCAAAATCTCCTTAGATTTAGGTTTCCTTCTCCTTCTAACTTCCACCACAGGCTAGCTTCCATTACAAGATTCTTCTGCCTTCCTCCATAAGCTTCCAAACCGTGACTATTCCTCTCTATTTTCATCAAGCATTTTGGATCTAAGAAGGTTCAAGAAGAGAAGATCCTTCAACAAAAGCTAGGAATTGAAGAAATTCCTACAACAAGAAGGGACGTACCTGTGTCCCAGGGTTTGAACAGGATAATGAAATACATCCATAGACCCTAAACCCGATAATGACTCCAGATATCTAGTGTTAGGGCACTTTACACTATAGGATAGTAGACCCTAAGGGCATTTCTTTTGTGAAATACACCGTTGTTCCTACGGGCCGGTATTTCATGTCAGATCAATAGTGATGTTAATAATAATAATAATAATAATAATAATAATAATAATAATAATGACTAGTAACAATAATAATGATTAGTTTTATTAGTAGTATTATTGTTATTATGGCAGAATTACAAATATTAATGAAGGAAATAATAATAATAATAATAATAATAATAATAAGAACAACAACACTATTAATAATAATAATAATGTTATATATTGTTATTATGATAGGATTACAAATATTAATGAAGGTACTAATAATAACAATAATAATAATACAATGTTACATCCTAAAGAAATGAAACGACAGCTACCCACTATCAAACATATGTTCTCTCTCGGACCTCACCCGAAAAATTTTATGAATTCCCCTTGACGCAAACAAATAAGCGAAAACAACCCCCTAACAACTTCAATGTCTAGTCACTTGGAATCAAGCCACTCAGAATATCTTACCTAGAATCAAGCTATTGAGAATATCTTCACTCAGTATCAATTCTCCCAAAAGTGTGTCCACATAGCGCATTATCACTCGGCTCGACCTTTGCCAAGAGCTCGTGACCAGGGTTCTTGTTCCCCTGAGTCAAGTGAGGGCCTCTTCGCGACCCATCTATTCCCTTTTTTTAGGAAAATTGTCTGTAATATTCACTAGTGTAAAAAATGGATACGACAACGGGATATGATCACGGTCCAGGGGAAAACCGTGTTTGAAAAATACACGGTGACATTTTTGTAAATATAAGGAAGTTTTTTAATCACGGTTATGACGTAACCGTGGTCGTAGGAACAAGGTTTTTTTATTTTAATTTTTATATTTTTAAAAAATGTACCTATAATCACGGTTGAGAGGAAACCATGATTGTAGGGTATATATAATCACGGCTTTATGAAAAGCCGTGATTATATCTACAACCAGGTTTTTTTATTTTAATTTTTATATTTTTAAAAAATGCACCTACAATCATGGTTGAGAGGAAACCGTGATTACAGGGCATCTATAATCACGGCTTTATGGGAAACCATGATTATATCTACAACCAGATTTTTTTTTTATTTTTTTTTAAAAAAATGTACCTACATTCACGGTTGAGAGGAAAACTGTGATTATAGATACCCTACAATCACAGGTGTTTGGGAACCATGGTCATAAGTGTTTTCAAAATATAAATTTTGAACGTCGCGCGCTCCTTCTCTTTCTTTGTTAGCTTTCTCCCATCTTTCTCTGTTAGCTTTCTCTCATCTTTCTCTCTAAGATTTCTCCTTTTTGTTTTCTCATTACCATTGACGTTTGCATTTTTTTTATGTTCTAGATCTAACGTGGTTCTATGTATATATTTTGCAGGGTTTCTTTTGCTATTCTCGTTGCGCGTCATTGACGACCACCACGCGACCCTTCTCTTATTTTCTCGTTCAACCATGTAAGGCTTCTCTTTTGTACATCTCTTCTTTTCTATTTCTTTCGATTATAATGAAGGCTTTACATGTTTCTTAGTTATTCTGTTTGTTTTTTTTTCTACGTTTTGCTTCTGTTTGTTCCTATAATGGAGGTTTTCTGTTTTGAAGGTCAACGTTGGGGTTATTTTGAGGAGGATGTTGGTGGCAACTGTGGAGATATGCACAGAACTTTTAATCATGTTCTCTGATCGAAAGGAACGGTGGTGGTGATGGTGAGTTGGGTATGGATTGTGGTGTGGAAGATTATAGAAGGTTGACTTTTAATCACGGTTGTGGTTGGCAACTGTGATTAAATGTGATCTATAACCACGGTTGTGAACCGTGATTAAAAGCCCTGATCTATTACCACGGCTGGAACAACCACGGTTCATGAACCGTGATTAAAGGCCAATTTTAACCGTGATTAAATCCTTTTTTGCACTAGTGATTTTGATTTCAAAAGATCTTAGGTGATTATTATTATCTCATAATAACTAGGTTGAAGTATACCTATTTTTTCTATTGTATAAATAAGGCCTTGAGTCCCCATTGTATTTTTAAGTAATAACCCTAGTTTTAGCCTTACACGCTTAGAGTAAACACATGGGTATTAAGAAAATTAATTAGTTTAGTTAAAATCAATAATTTTGTCTAAAACTAATTATAAGTAGAGAGATAAATATTTTAAATAATGTAATTCATTTAGTTTATTTTTAAACTTTAATAAGAGTTACTTATTTAATAAAAGTATTTTAGTCTATAAATAACAAATGACATAGAAATTTAAAAGAATCTTATATCAAAAAACCAAAAAAAATAAAATAATATTATAGGATTAATAATAATAATAATAATAATATAACCTGATAGGTATTATTGTTATTGTTATTATGATACGATTACAAATATTAATGAAGGTAATAATAACAATAACAACAACAATAACAATAATAATTATGAAAATAATACCAATATTAACAATAATAATAATAATGTTATGATATAATAATTAGTATTATTATTATTATTACGATAGGATTAATAATATTAATGAAGGTGAACAAAATTCTGAGTGTGTTAATTACCAAGGCTGCGTTTTGGGTAATTTTTAAAGTTTGTTAATTATTTCTAGGTGAAGTGAAGTTAATCTCTAACATTCCCAATGCTACGAGGATTATAACAATTTTTCGAGTTGGAATTTTCAAAGTTTTTCAGCTTTGAATACCGAAGTTATGTACCTGAGGCCTTGAACCGTTGCAGAGCAAATTAAATGATCGCGCCTCTTCCCTCCAATATGTACGAACGAAAGGGCTGTTGGATCTTATAAAAGGCAACGATTTCAGCCTCAACTCCTTATCTTCCAAAACAAAAGTTTCAAGTACCCAAAAGTTCTCATGGAAGACCCCAAGCCTTCTGTTCCCGCTGAACCCAGCTATGAAGAAATGACGATCCTAGACCTTGTGGGGGTTTTATGGTGTGCATACGAGATGTATGTCTTCGATCAAGTGGAAAAAGAATTGATGAACAGAGTCACACAACAGAAAGAAGTGATAGACCCTCTGAGAGAAGAGATGGAATTGCTAAGGTTAGGAAAAATTGAGGCCGAAATCATACTGAAGAGGAAAGAAAAAGAATATGCTGACGAGTTACGGGCCAAAGAAAATTATCAAACATTGCTGAAGACAATAAAGATGAAGGGGTCAGTAGGTGCCAACCTTGTTGCCAATTTACTGAACCAGAATAATGAACTCGAGCGTCAGAACGCCAAGTTGAAGAAGGAGAACAACCACATGAAGAAGGCGGTGAAGCACTACACTAAGCACATATAATTTCTCCGGGCCGAGAATATAACACCCTAAATTTAATAAATAGATAAGACCCAAAACAGGGAAAATTTTTCCCAAAAATAAACCAATGGTACCGGGTCCAAAAAGAGAAGGAAAAAGAAGGCAAGGAAATAAAATAAAAGCCGGCCAAACATTCATAATCTGATCCAAAATAACGGTTGGAGTAATTAGCAAACAACGTAAGGGTAGAGAGGAAAAAGCCGACCAAAGAAGGGAAAAACTAAACCGAGAGACCAGGAGAAGGGGAAAGGAAAGCAGTGAAAGAAACCGATTAGAAACAACCGAGCGGAAGAGCAACAGCACTCAAGCGAAACCCACAAGACAGCACCAACTCGCTCAAGCGAGATCCGACTCCGCTTGAGCGAGGCAATTAACTCGCTCGGGCGGAATACCACGCGCTTAAGTGAAGTCAAAACGAGAGCCTTCCAGCAACACGCTCGGTAATTCCCATCGCTCGGTATCAAAACATCCATTCACTCGGAGTCAGGGGGTCTCAATCGCTCGGAGATAACCATAGTACACTTACGTCCCATAACTTAGCCCCTTATGTTTTTATACACAAGGCCACGCAATAATCTACTCGGGAAACATGGGTTATCCCACTCGGTATACATCAAACTTGGGTACAATCGGAATTCCCTCACACACTCATCACTCGGCATATTTACACTTCTCACTCGGAGAACACGTAGACCCTCCTTCGCTTAGAAGGGGTCCCACAATCATTTATCGCTTGGAATGTCTCAGCCAGGTTCACTCGGGTTTTAGATATCATACACTTAGAATTCATTCCACTCTAAACCACTACACTAACTCTTCTCTCGGGAGAGGATCACTCGAGGTTTTCACTCGGGAATATAACTCTTCCTCACTCGGGTTTTACTTATATTTTTCACTAGGTAATGACCGTTCTCAATATCACTCGGGGATTCTCCCATTAGATCTTACACAGTATAGGTTCATCCAAGATATTTTACTTAGAATCCATTGAAATATCATCACTCGAACAAGAAGGCATAGCCATTTGCAGCCCCACTCGGAGTTGACTCCCCCAATTACGTCTACTCAGAAAATCATTAACTGAGCAATGTCCTATCCATCAACACCTCTCAGTCTACCCAGACACAATCACCCGTATACAACATATATGTACATACATAATCGTGCACTCAGAATACCCATTACCTTAACATCATTCATTCATCAGCACCTGTTATCCGATGCAAGCACAAGCTATCAACGTAAACCATATACGTATATAAACATGCACTCGGGTCCCAATAGCTCAGATTACTTATATATATATATTCATATTCGTTATACAATACTATTATTATGAGCCGGCCAAGGCTACAACTGACTAAACATGACAAATGTAATATAAGCACTCAACAACCGGAGTGCACCTCACTCGGACTTGAGGCCTTATCATCACTTCAGAGTCCAACCTACACACACTAAAAATGGTGTAGGGGTGAGCTTTTACATATAAAGTGACAGCTATTGACTCGAATTTTACCTCAATCCTCAATTATATAATTTACCGGGTTCAATCCTTAACGATATATATATATATATAGTCAATTAATATAAGAGTCAGACCACATCATCCAATCAGAATTCGCATAATAACATACATTCTCAATCATAGCATCACACTGCACTCAGCAACAGCATCAATACATGCATATTCATTCAGTCGGAATTCACTCATACGACATCATCTAGTCAGAGTTCACTCAAATCATTCAATCCATGTAAATCATAATAATCTCAATAACAATGCTCATACACTCATGCATGCGGATCCGACTTAAACAGTGATTTCAGTGCATATTCCTTCCCTGCCCCTCGTCCACTAGCCCTTCCCGTGTGGCACCGGTCACCCTGTGACGTCTCGAGACCTAGCTCTAGCTCCGTCGGCTACCAGGGGTCCTCATGGAACTGGTCAGGAATCTAACTGAAAATCATCTTATACGACTCCAGATGCCTCTCCGACTCCCCGTCCACTAGCCCTTTCCGTGTGGCACCGGTTACCCCGTGACGTCTCGAGACCCAGCTCTAGCTCCATCGGCTACCACGGGTCCTCATGGAACTGGTCAGGAATCTGGGAGTCATCTCATATATGCAATCTCATGCAATTCCACAACAAGCGTCCAAGCTTACCAGGCGCGTCGCACACAGCCCTCAATGGGTCACAACCGATCCCCCACACAGCATTCAGATTCATTCGGAATCCCACTTTTCCATTACAGCATCACATGCATCAATCATAGTAACTCACAACAAGCAAACCAAGGTAACCACATTACAGCACATCCACTCGACATTTTAACGGAGTCAGCATGCATTTCAACACAACATTCAAAATGAAAATCACGTATCAATTCATATCTCATGCATTCGGGAATAATGGTAACGCACACATGTATTCACTCAACAGTCTCATATTTCAACAACATGCATCATAGAAATATTAACAAGCACTCAAGGACGGAGTTACACAACCCTCAACCATTCACAGATACCACCAATCCGGGAGTTGCATGCACAATCGCTCAATCACAACACATCGATCTACACCTTTCACACAACATATCACATTAAAGCAAGCACCCGGGACCCGGTCATAAACCATACACTTGACATGCAAAGCGCCCCCTACCTGCTGTCGGGGTTCAGAGACTCCTCGAGTTGCAATACTGACCGATCGCCCTTCTGTTACTCCTCCTCCACCAGCCTTCGAACTCAGTGTTGATCCTGGGCCAGAGTTGCTCTTTCCTCCAACAGGTTCGTCTCCCCCACGGCTCCAAGGCACTTCCCAGCACAGCCTACCAACTGGGACACTAACAGCTCTAAATGGAAGAAGAAGGAGGGGGAAGAAGGCGACGGAGAGGAAGAAGAGGACAGGGAGTGGAATAGAGCCGCGCTGATGTTCCTTCCAAAAGCTCTCGACTCTCTCACTGTTCGACACGAATGAGAGTGAAGAAGAGAAAACAGGGAAAGGAGAGACCAGACGCATGCACAAGAAGAGCTGTCCAGCGTGAATTAATTAAGGAAAGAGAGAGCTGAAGTTGTCTTATACCCTTAGGGACACATGCGTCCTTTCGCCTGGCATTATTATTATTATCATTATTTATTCAATCATTTTCTAACCAATCAGCAATTAGTTTAATTATTCATTAATCCCCATTCTGCAGTTAACCCTTAATTAATGGCTTAGTCTCAATCGGTAATTAAATTAAAAATCGGGATGTTACAGAGAACAACAGACTCCAAGATTTAGACATGGAAACCAACGACTCGTTAGGGCTTACAGTGGCAACGAACGAGGGAAGGGGCCCTATCGCGGATGAAGGAAACAATAATGCTGGTATATATGACATATGAATATTATTAATGCTTGCTTATAATGGAAGAACATAAGTTTTAATGGAAGAATATATCCCAAGGTTTGTTATATTTTATGAATTCTGGATTTTAGATGGTCTGTGTGTTGATTTTAAAATGTTTTTCAGGTGTATCCCAAGCCCATGGATCATCAAGGAACAAGAGAAAAGTTGTGACTGATGATAGTGCTTCATTGTCCTCCTCGTCCAATAGCACCCCTGCTGGAAATGGTGGCCCCTGATGTTGTTCAACGTTTGTTATGTACAGTTTAGAATGTTTTGATGCAGTTTGTTTCGATTTCTGTCTGTGGTAGGAACGCATTTTCTTAAAATTTATATCAAAGTATATTATGGCATCCTTATATGTGTGTGCACATATAGTTAAGCATGATATATAAGGCTCGGAGGAAACAAGGTTGCATAAATTAATAGTTGAAATAAAAACATTTTTTAATAGTTGAAATAAAAACGTAATGATCTACTATTAATTTTAGAAAACATGTTTTAAAAATAAAAGACAAAGACAAATATATTTTTTAAACATACTCTAACAATGAGCCCAAAAAATTTTCTATTCAATTTTATTCTAAAAATTAACTATTACAAAGTTCCCAAAATATATTCCTTTTAAATTATTTTAAAATAAAATGTTACAACATTCTGAAATATTCTTTAATTAATTTTCTCAATTAAGTGACCACAAGTGCACACACATAGAGGTTCTCTTTTTATAGAAACTAGCACACTGAACATGTGATAATGGAGATACTCATTTACTGTAAGAAATAGATAGTCAGCGACACTTTGGTACTCGTAACGCTAAAAGAGTTACCTCTCAACATACTTAAATACACTACTTGTGGTTTCTGCTATTCCATTTTTCTTTTGACTTCTCTATTATGAACAAAGGCAAGGGCAAATGCAAAGAGGGATCAGGTTCCGCACAACCCAAACCGAGGCTACAACCAGACCACTCGTCTGACAATGACGACTCAGAGGATTACTGTTGTGATCCCTGCAATATCAGATGCCTATATCAGAAGACTGGCAAAGAGTCAGGGGATACCCCTAAATAGGATCGAAAAGTGCTGTCAAACCAACACCATGGTTACTCCACAGATGAAGCTAATGGAACTGTAAGGGCTAATTATGTATTAAGTTTCCTTTACTTGATAGTGATGTTATCACTTTCATTAGTGCAAAATTTTTGTTTGACAAACGTTCGAAAACATTTTCATGAATATATCTCATGTAATGGAGTTGGAAATATGAATATAGAGGTTTATAACCAGGATATGTGTGGTCTTTGTTTAGGGTTTAGGTTTTTTTGTGCTTTTTGTTATTAGTGGCATATGAATTGATAGTTACATTGATGAGTTACTTTCTTAAACTTAATTGAAATGATTATAATGACTTCGAAGAAACTTTCATGTAAATGTTTCATACGCGCAGAATGATACAGATGCAAAACATCAACCACTAGTTGTTATTGTTGTCTCAAACGATGAGGTTATTCTTATTATTTGAAATTGCATAATTTGTTTGTCTTCACAGTGTGTGTTTTGTTGTTATTGTTACTTTTATCATCTAAGTAAGAGGTAGTTCGTGTGGACCTAACAACCAGTCGGAAGAAGTTTGTGTTGTTGAACCTCCGTGTCGGATGCATTTTGATGTTTTTAAATTCTCTAAAACCATACTCCTTACCAAATTTCAGATGGAAATTTTTTTGGTTAGTAACGTTAACTATTCCACCCCTTGTCATTCTTTTATGCAAAGGTGTTAACTTACATTTTACATTTTCAGGCTTTACCTGTGAATTTGGTCTCTGTCATCCGTACAAAGAAGCCCAAGTAGATCCTTGCTAAGATGGAAGGCAGCAGTGATACCTGGCCTATCCAGCTACGATCGACTGGTCGTGACCAATGGGAAGTCCACATTGTCGATGGTTGGCGTCAGTTCTGTCGTACTCACGACATGAAGATCGGTGATACGCTGTTGATTGGAATGCCATTTGTAAATTATGGGATTTTGCATTTTAGGGTTTTTTAGATTATGTCCTGTGGTGTCAGTGGTTTATTCTGAAATCATGTACAGTTTAGGGTGAACAAAATGTCTTTATTATATGACTTGCAGTTTAGATTTTGTCTTGTTGTTAATAGTACTTGTAATGGATCAATCCTCCTAAATAACAATATTAACTTATTGCAACTTTTTAGCTTCATTGGTGGAAGGAATCTATCAGGCAGATCAACTATTAACATACTTTCCTGCTAATTTATGAATCATAAAAAAAAAATTTCTCAATACACATACATAAAAAAAATTTCTACCTTTGTTTCCTTTTTACCCAAATGTTACATGACATTTTATCAAATTATAATACATTCCTTTACATTCAAATTATAATAATAATTATGTTGTTAAACTGCTCTGAAGCACTGAAGCCTTTCCCGCTGGTTGTTTTAATAACAGTAAAACCATAATCTATTTATACAAATAATAATAGTAACAATGCCATAGTTTTTATTATATTTAAAATATATTTAATAAGAAAAATTTAACAAAAATCCCAAATTTGATGAACATATATATTGCTATACACACTGCAATTGTCAAATACACGCTACAGCATACCAGGCATCCACATCCTATGCTATTTTCAAAAAAGTAATACATCATTAAATGAGGGCTACACTTAAGCAATGTCTCATAGACTGAGTTTCTGACAGGTAGGTTAGGCTAGTAGAAATGATGAACCGCATGCCACTGTGGGAGTCTGCTTGCCCATGCTCAGTGTTGACATCATGCTTGCTTAAGCTCCCAAACTTTAAAACTTCTAAGCATCCTAGTGCCTTGCAATGTTGTCCTATTAACTAGTTCTCACTACCTCTGCATTTTGAAACTTTGGAACTATTGTTCTACAACCAAACAAGTAAAAAATGAGTTCCATAAACAGTGTAGATTCAACATCTGTGAGCCTAAGATGCGTGAACAAAAATTGCAAATGTGGACATAGGGCTGCCATTCATAGTTCAGAATTTGCAACTTCTTTCGATTGGTAAAACCAGTCTAACCAGCATCCAACAGACAAACAGAGACAATTGCCGAAGGATTTCAAAGCCTGTAAGTGAGAGGTGACACCGTTCCACATATCGCCAACCTTGTATTTCAATTTGAGGGCTTGAATAGGAGAATTAAAAACTTAACTAATTGTTTATTCATGTTAGAGGTTATTAATGTTCTTTGTTTGGTTGTCTTCTTCTTGTAATAGATTGCATTGTAGTGTCAATCAAGCGATCTGTTTTAACATGTTAGGATATTGTTTGTTTAGGGAATTTCATGTATTTTTTTTAGATCTCTTTGTTCGAAAGTACCAGGAAAAAGGATGTTGTTTTGTTTAATTTATGGGATGTTGCTTTGTTTAACCGATGGTTGTATTGCTTTTATTAGTAATCGTCAAAACGCAATTACAAGGAAAAGGATTGTTATGTGGCCTGTTATCCACTAAAGAATCTAGTAAAATAAGTAATTGACAAATAATCAGGTTTTACCCTACAATGGAATCAGATTGAATGGAGAAAAGAAAATTGAAACAGAAAATCAAACAATTTAAGAAACATAACTAATCATAAATACCAAGTAACATGAGTAAAACCTTAGGTAGACTCTCTGTGTCAAAACAATATCTAAAGTAAAGAAGATAGTTCATGGTAATACATTGGTTAACTAGAACAAATAGAAGCTTACCAGGGGCAATATAGCCATAAGATCCATCGCATGCAGACATTGATTTTGAATGACATGTCAACACTTTGACCAAACCAAAAGCACTGGTCTAGCCTCAAAGCTTTCATACGAAAGAATGTTGTTAGACTTTATATCGCAGTGAATAATAATGGGTTTACAATCATGATACAAGTAAGCAAGACCCTAAGCAGCTCCAAGAGCAATCCTGAAATAAGTTAGCCACTCCAAACTGCTTGCAGAAAAGGTTTGATGGAACACTGAAGATCACAAGTTGGGTCAGATTCCCTTTCACATTAGTCTGCATAATGTGAAGAGATTTTTAGCAATATGAAGCCTTTGCAATTTTGGCAGTTTAGATACAACACTTTGTGTAGGATTCTCAATACTTTATACAACTAAGTGAAATTCCAGATGGCCAGCATAAAGAGAATCTAACTGTATTGTGTAAAAGAACAGTATCTGTAAGGTTAATTGCAGGGCATACCCAAAGTTATCCTCTCAAATCAAAATGTATACTTTTTTGTGACTAACATCTTCTAACAGTCCAGTACATGATCTCCCATGACTATATTCCTGCGCGTGATTTGGGAACTGCATGTAACATAAAAGTAAATGAATTGACTAGAACATACGAATCTATTGTTACCATACCTTTAATTTGTATACTAAACAATCAAAATGATGCTACAAACCTGATTCATTTGTGAATAAAGTAGTGTCCCAGCGGGGAACGGGGGAACACCGCCGTAAGGGAAGAACATGGGTGGTTGCTGATGGATCGACCCACTACCCGTCATTGAGTTTGGATGTGTGTATAGGAAGTGAAGATTGGTTCAGTACATTATGCATAATGTTTACATTTGGGTATTGAGGTACTTGGAATGGATGATACTGATTCATGTATGGGGTGGTATATACAGCAAGACTGAAGGCAACATGTGCAGGGTATGAATGGGGGAGGTTGATTAACATTACGTTATGCACTTTATGGTTGGATATTATTCACTTGGGCAACTCCATTGTTGGAAACAATGTTCTATAAACAACTCAGAGAGATGAAATAAATCACACATATATGATAACTCTTGAAAGAATAGATAATGATAATAATTCGATAGGGATAAATAACATACTAACCGTATCCTTATCAGTTGACGATGAGACATTAGATTTCTTTGACCTTACTCATTTTAGACTATGAGTATGTAGTCCATTCGATGCCTACATAAGTAGACAAGCTACTTCTTCAATTTAACGAATGACATGTAAAATATATGCCTTTTTAGAAACGTAACATTCAAAACCTACCTTATTTTTGACTTTACTGTTGTTAACCTCCAGATTATTGTTGTCATCATAATGAATTGAATTTCTTTTATCTTCATCCAGTGATTGAGTTAACTATAATGAAAAAATAGTATCCACCTATGATGTTAGCCGTCTACAATGCTACTTTTACTAAAAAAACATAATTGAGACATAAAAATAAGAAAATGTTATGATGGAAGAATTACCTCGTCATCTTGATTGCCATTAAAATCATTGTTTTCACTTGAGTCCCTATCGACAATGTTTTGGCCTTGTTCAAAAAGAAACAACAGGCACTTCCTAATGCTATATCCTATTTTGTTGCAATTTGAACACCGTCTCTTCTTATTTTTACCCTAGTATTTATTCTTTGTTGCGGCACCTTTAGTTTTCACAATCATTGCATCACCAACATCTTCGTCATTCACAACTTCAACTCCCTCGTTTTTAACCTTATTTATTAGCTTCACCAACTCATCTCTTATTTCCAAAAACAAGTTTGTCTTTTGAGTTGTACTATGACATAATCTATCAGCAAGACTGGATAAAGAAGCAAGACAAACCATTACCATCTTCTCAGAATTTAATTAACTTGCTGTCATAGATGAAATATAGTTTGTCTTTGCATTTATTGTCCAACGCTTACATATTAACCTTTCGGGAATGCAGTCCACATGCTCATACTTCATAGAACAAAAAATATGACAGCATGGAAGACCACGACTTTCGTGCTTCTTACAGGAACAATGAAACATAGACATATCTTTTACATAAACAACACTGTATTCTCGGGTACGATTTCCAAACTTATTTGTCCTTAATATCACCTCATCATCATTTTCTTCAAGGTTTGACAACATTACAAGCACCGGCTTCTTCAATCTCAAACTTTACTTGTTTAAACATATTCTGAGTATATACTTTGGAAGCGTTGAAGCTTAACTTTATGCAAAAAAATAGTCAAAACAGGTTCTGAATACATAGACTTGAAGTCAGCAATCAGCTCATTATTTCTATACTCCCTCATTGCTCGCTCAAAGTTATGAACAAACTCAATGAGACTATTTTTCTTTTTTACATAGTCCTTGATCATAGCATTGATCCCTTCACATTACGAAGTGGTCCTTATACGGCCAAAGAATTTGTCACGTAAATAGGCAGCTGCCCATGACAATTTTTGGTCATATGTTTTACGTACCCAAGAATTCTTAGCAAGTCCATGCTTAGCAACTATTTCTTGCCAATAATTCTCAAACCTTTCAGGGGTAAATTTTACATACACGGCTGTCTTAAAATCTTCAAGAAAACTGACATTCTTAACATGCTCACAAGCATTTTTATGCAAGTGCCAAGCACACAGCCTGTGTGTTATTTCTGGGAAAATTTCTTTAATGGCCTCCCGCGTTGATACATCTCCATCAGTAACCACTACACTGAGGGATTTTTCATACATTGCTTCTAAGAAATTCTCCAGAACCCATTTATACGCCTCTATCTTTTCATCAGCAACCAATGCAACCCCAAATAATATTGTTTGCCCATGGTGATTACAACTAGAAAAATGACAAGAGGATAATTATATTTATTTTTCTTGTAGGTTGAATCAAATGCCAAGACATCACCAAAGCATTGGAAATCAGCTCGACTAGTTTCATCAATCCACAACAAATGCTTCAATTTTCCATCATCAGTTGTGGTATACCTGCAAAACAACATTAGGTCATGTTCTGACTTGCCCATTAAATAACTCAATGCAGCGCTGACATCTTCATCCTTAATCTTAATCTACTTCATTCTATCCAAATAATTATATAAATCCTGTTTGCAAAACCCAACTGTAGAATGTTTGCCTTTCTGACCCAACATCAAACACATAATGTGACAAGTTTTAACGCCATACGAGTGCAGACTTTCTACTTGGGCTTTATCAGCATCACTCAAGCCTCTATAATTACATATTAAGTGGACATGAGTTAGAGAAGTTAACTCATGGTTGTGACCCTCCACAAATGAAGTCACCTTCCACTTTAACGTCTTGTAATCAAAGTGAACACGAAGCTTGGCTGGACATTTAGTACATGTAATTGGTCTATATTCTCTGGTCCGATCATCCCTTAAAAAATGCTTCACATCCCTTAACCCCTCTTTATTGCATACCAGTTGACGCATATTGATGTTTCCCTTTGCATCTCTTCATACATCATCTAACAAAACCACGCACCTTAGAATAATCATTATAGAACTTGCACACTTGTTTAAGATCACTGAACTCTAAGCCATATACATCATTAGCTGACAATTCTGTCATATACTTATGTGAATAATTAACTCTTGAGTTAATGTCATTATCAGACAACTTTGACTCACTTCCATTTTCAGAATCACTACTCTTATCATTCGTGACATAATTTTCGTCTCTGCCTTGGCCTAGATCCTGTGAACAGTCACAGAGAGTCTTAGCGATTACCAAACCCTACCAAGCATGAAAGAACACTCTAACAATACAATAATGAAATTTATTCAAAACTAATACAAGAAGCAATGATAGTAAAGGGTATAAAGCTCAATAGTTATCGGTAATATACACGTCTAGACTGAGACAAAACAAAATGGATATAAAAATATGGGCAAAAAAAATTCTCTAAAGCATTATATGCATCACCTTAGTATCTAATAGATGAGAAGCCTGAACCCTTTCATTGCTATCAGGTAAATGCATACAAGGTGAAATGTTTTCCTTTTCCATAGTAGTAATTTGTAAAAACATGGCAGACCTATAAATAAATCACAGGCACATGCAGAAAACACCATCAATTACTAAAGGCCAAGAAGCTGCTAATGGGAATTGCTATTAATCAAGATGCATCGTTGCTGATCAAATTTCATATATTTTAACCCTAAATTACATATCTTGAGGCACAACAAATTCTATATATTATTTACAAGTTTCTAGTAATGATAAAATAGCTTAAAAAGTATATTTCAATACGATGGAAGTCTCAAAACAATTCCACCTATCCATCTTACCCTTTACTTGTTCATTTCAATTAATAGATAAGTCACATATTTTTCACACAGGATACAATATCAATAATTTCCCAACCAAGATAGCCATTCCCATACTCGGTAATTTCCTAACCAAAACAACATTAAGTAACAACTATGCAGAAAGATATTCTGCTTACAACACTCCAAACAATATTACAAGTACAAAGTTTTCTAGGTCCCCTCTAAACGAACAATTTCCCCTTTCTTCCCCTCTTTGGTGCTACCTCCAAGACTCGACGCTGTTTGCGAGTTTCCACTTTAGCTCAACCCTTTACTCCTCGACGCCGTTATTGATATTGCCTTCGTTGCCCGGTCTAGTCTCAATGCGTTGTGCCTTTCCCGTTCGTGAGTTTGCAAAGTGAAACACTTTTACTTTTAAGGCTGTGTTTTTGTCTTCACTATTCAGACAAGAGTCAAGGGTTTAGACAAGATTATGCATTTCAAGGGGACCTAACTGAAATAATAAGAAAATGTAATTAAAATATGAGTTAATAGTAATGTAGTTAATGACATGGACACAAAATACACATGTCACTCTATTTCCTTGGCATCGTAGAGAGGGTAGCAAAGTCTTCCAATATTGGTGGGCATAGGAGAATTTGCCTCCTGATAATTCATCAAAGAGTATAATTAGAGGGCCCAATTAATTATTGTGGCCAACTCCCAATTAAAAATCTATTAAATTCGAAATGGTGCCCTTGTAAAATATATGAAAATGCTGGCCTAATTTTCATAATCCATTATTCACATCTCCCCTGGGCCTCACGTTTTGACTTAACCTTTGTAGGGCTGACCAGATTTCTCTCTCACCGAATCACCAGTATCTTCTGCTCTTCACCACGCATACCATTTTATTATGTTTCTCTCCTATATATCTTTGAGATTAGCATAGTGGTTAATTTTTCAAACAAAAAGTACATTGGAGATAAACTGATTTTATTAAATGATTTTCATCTATTAGAAATAACACTTTCAAACGATCCTGTTAAATTATTTTTGAAAAAATAAAGGAAAACCAAATATAATTGAATATAAATCTGCTAATACCCGGTTCCCGTTTCAGATTTCTTGCCTTCTCTCTCACTTTGCAGGGCCTCAATTCATTATTATGGACACATCCTAATTGATCATAAGTTCCAATTATGTAGAACATCACGTCCTCACATCATATGATTTTCAGTACCAGCTCTCAGGAAATCATGCCTAACTTGCCCAACCTCTTCACTGCTACATCTAATACATGACCGACTACATCTTGCTGGTAATTCACAAACTGGAGCGTCCCTCGAGCATCACAATCGTCATCGAGAATTTCATCACAAATAGGCTTCAACTCTCTCTCACCACCATACACGATCGAACCATTCCACTCCTCCTTCAGCTCTTGGGGCTTTCAAGGCCCAAAACCTTTGGTCCACGCATAATAGGAATGCATCTAAATCAATTGGATTTCCCACTTTACTTCTTAAATCTTCCCTCATAATAATTTCTCCCAACCATAGCAGTACTTTGTAGTAGATCAAAAACCTCATTCTATTAAATACATTTTCTATTAAACATGATTAATGACAAAAGTGTTACAACAATCAGTGATGACTTTTTCCTAGCAATCTTGTTGGCCACGTCCCCAAGCCAAGGAAATAAGTGAATTGTTGACCACGTCTGCAGCAAGTGATAATGGTACCTTATTATAACACTTTTTTAGCTTGTGCGTAAAAGATAAATGAGGTTTTCTACAAACTCTTATATTCATCATGCCATTAATTAATAAAAATCATTGCCTCGTGCTCCTCGCGGTTGCTCACGTCTGAACACTCCATCAACATTCCTAGTATCCACCTCAACGATGACGACCAAAATTAATAAGAGGCGCTAATTATTTTATGTGTTTAAAATATATGCCATGCTATATTTCATACTGCAGTGTAACACAACTTGGACAGATCCTCTGAGCCAAGATCTTAATCAACACTGAGAGTCTCTCTCCCAAAGTGTCAATAATATGCCGGTTGAATTTTGGCTTGTAGAACCCTATCAAGATCAAACGTAACTTGGTTCACTATCAACCAGCCAGAATGAGAGCAACCCGGACCGCACATGCACTCCCCCCTCTGGCACGTTGACCCCTTCGATCAATTGAAGCGAAAAAAGATATGCGAATGGAGCCTCATCAACGACATCTGCGGACTATAGAAACAGAAATGACACCATGACTAGTACCTCACTAAAAATAAATTAATCTATCTATTATCCTATATTGTACATCTTCTTGAGTTCGCAGGTTCAAACTCCTTATCATTTTGACGAGGGCAAGTAATAATGAAACTCCACCATTCGGCCCTACAGCAGCAGCAAAGCTTATCAACGTGTTCTCCTGATGCACATTGTTTAGAAGACACTAACGACGCGGGAATGTTATTACCGTAATTTCAGTGCAACTAGTTTGCTGGTTGCTTTGAGCATGACAACTACTAGGCCGACCTAAGAACCAGCTATATCTTGCATGCTCGTCGATTATTGGCAACACTATTTTCTATCCCTCCTGCAGTAATATCAAACATTTGCTACAAGTTCAGATTATGGCAACTAACTCATCCAACATCCAGTTACTTGACAAGATATTGTTCTATCAGGACTCTTTGGAAATGGAGAACCAAGAGGAATCAGGGAACATTACTTCAAGGGAGTGGATCTGACGCCGGTTGATGACTCCAAAAGGGATAGAACTTCTATCTTTAACTCCATCAAAAAATATTCATATACTCCCCAGACAGGAGATTCAGAAGTCTGGAAGACTAGAAAATCAAGGACAAAGAGAGGCTTTCACTATGCAACAGGCCATAGTTAAAGACTGGAATCATGGCGTAGTTTTGGCAACCATGTATGATGACAAATTGAGCTTGTCCTGTCTCATCATCAATCTGTGTCCCAAAAGAGTCAGAAGTATGAAATGCTTATGGAATTCTGTAGATGTACTTCCTTGTTTGTTTGTGAAGTTAAGAATATAACTTGTGAAGTGGAAGGATTATCACCGTGAATTTAATTGATGAGTGTTTCTATTGAACCCTTCAGAAATGAGGGGTTTTGGAACCCTTAACATGCTGTCCACTTTTTTAAAAGACACGTGGATTATATTTACACATAATATATTATATAATTTTAATAATTATAATTTTTTAAAATTATAAATTAACCCCTTATTTCTTCTTTATTATTTCCTCTTCTAAAATTTCCCCATCTTAAATCCTCTTAACCCAGATCCTGCACCTCCTCTTAACGTTTCCTTCCTTCCTTCCCTAAACCGTGAGCCCTTTCCTCTTTGTCATTTCCCCTGTGTGCTTGTTCCTCGGCGGCCCCTTTCAAAGCCTCAGAAGCTCATCCTTCCGTAGGTGCTCGCTCTAGTCTTTCCAACACTCCCTTCGCCATTGTTCCCTTCAAGCATCGTGTTCGCACCGACTTTGGAGTGGCTCAAAGCTCAGTGTTGTTCATTGCCACTTTGAAGGTCAAGAATCGTGATCACATTCGCAGTCGGTTTCTTCGACATTCTCACAAGGTACTGTTCTGTTGCCCTCTCTGTTTCACACCTCTATCAGATTCAAGGTTCCTTTTTCTCACAAGCTACTGTGTCGTTCTCCTTCTTTGTTGTCTCTGTCGTTCTCTCTGCAGTCTTAACATCGCCTGTGTCTACCGTCGCCAGTTTAGGCTCTCCAACTGACCTTGCCAACAGAGTCCATCAGATGGCTGATTGTCTTACTGGTTCACCTATGGGTTTGGATGATGGTTGTAAGTTCAGTGAGAGAGATATTAATGACACCAATGAAGACAATGGTGATGAGAACGTGGAAATTAAGAGTGAAAATGGGCTTGATGATCACATCGAAAAATGGAGTGCAAATGTTGCTTCAAATCCTGATAAGTACAGGGATATAATGGACCTGAGTGCTGATCAGATTCGTGGCATTCTGTTTGGCAGTGAAGAAGAGGCGTATACTTTTTATGAAAGTTATGCCAAGTGCCATGGCTTTGTCATTAGAAAAGACGATGTCACAAAGGATGAACATGGTAACATTGTGATGCGACAATTTGTGTGTAACAGAGAAGGATTGAGAAATAAAAAGCACTTTAGGAGGCTTGATAGGAAAAGGCCACACAGAGTAATTACTCGCACTAAGTGTGGCGCTAAGTTAAGAATACACTATGATCTCAAGACTTCAAGGTGGAAGGTGACTTCTTTTGTTGAGAGTCATAATCATGTGTTGTATCCAGCCGAATATGCGCACCTAATTCCTGCTAATCGTGTCATGGGTGACGCCGATAAAGCTCAAGTTGATAGTTTGCACTCATCTGGTGTTAGAACTTGTCATATAATTGGGTACTTGCTGGCACAAAAAGGGGGATACAACAAACTTGGGTTTTGTAAAAAAGACTTATACAACTATCTGGATGGGAGAAAAAACCTCAACATTAGGAGTGGTGATGCGAAAGCTGCATTGAGCTACCTACAAGGGAAGGCCGACAATGACCCGCTAATGAGTTGTACATGTTCAACTGATGCAGATGGTAAACTAAAGGACCTTTTTTGGGCTGACGGTCGATGCATATCTGATTATGAATGTTTTGGTGATGTTCTTGCCTTTGATACCACTTACAAGAGAAACAAATATAACAAACCTCTAGTGATCTTCTCTGGTTGTAATCATCACTCTCAAATTGTTATATTTGGTGCCGCGTTGGTTTCATGTGAATCAGTTGAGACATATAAGTGGGTGTTAGAAATGTTTGTAAAAGCTATGCGTGGTAGGCACCCCAAAGCTGTGGTAACTGATGGAGATGCTTCTATGAGGGAGGCAATACGTGTTGTGTTTCCAAATTCCCCCCACCGCCTTTGTGCATGGCACCTGTACAAAAATGCATGCGATAAAGTGAAGAATTCTGCTTTTTTACAGGATTTTCAAAAAGCAATGTATGCTAATTTTACCCCAGATGAGTTTGAAGAATTTTGGCATAGTATGGTGAGTAAACATGGAGTGGGTGAGAATCCATGGGTGATCAAAACTTATGATATGAAGCTGAGCTGGGTAACTGCATACCTCCGTGATATGTTTTTTGGTCGTATAAGGACAACATCTCAGTGTGAAGCTGTGAATGCCTGATAAAGGTATATGTTAGGAGGAAACATAGTCTTTTTGCCTTCTTATAGAAGTTTGAGGAAGTGTTACGGGAATACAGGAACAACGAACTGTGTGCAGATTTCAAGTCATTATTCACAGAACCTGTGATGACCACTTCTCTTCATAGGATTGAACGTGAAGCTGCCCAGCTTTACACACAAGAGATTTTTTTAGAAGTGAGGGATCAAATTGAAGGATCTATTGCATTGAATGTGATTGATCGCGTCGTAGATAATCATAAAGTGTGTTTTAGGATGTGTGAATATTGCAAGGCTGGTAGTGATGTTGTAGTTGTGCATGATACCCTCAAGTCATCATTTCTCTGTGATTGCAGGTTATTTGAGTCTCGAGGTATCCCTTGTTCACATATCATTTGTGTGATAAAAAATAAGAATATTGACCATATACCTAGTAGTTTAATTTGTAAACGGTGGTCAAAGCATGCTAAGAGTGAGGTAATATCTTCAACCCCTTCTGATGAGTTGCAGTATGATACAATGTATTTTGCTAGGCGTGGTTCTTTATCTACTGCCTGTAACATGCTATGTGACATTGGTGGGAAAAGTGCTGATGTTTTCAAGTTTGTGAGGGAAGAAGTTCTTAAGCTGATTCATGATGTACAGAAACGGTTTGATTCACATGGTAGGCAGAATGTGTTTACTGATGGTATTGGTGATCCCTTTGTTGCAAAGACTAAAGGTGCACCAACAAAGAAAAAAACTTTTAGAAGGAGGAGAAGATGGGCAAAGTTATATAAAAGTTCACAAGCTAAGAAGTCATGTACAGAGCCTGACAGTAACAGTAACAAACCTGAAGATGATGATGTAAGTACTTAACATAATTTAAGTTGTAATATTATGATAAACTTATTTTGTTGATTTATTTATCCAAATCTAAATATTAATGAACAGGAAAGAGACGGTGGTGAGAACCCTAAAGGAAAGAGGAAAGTATCTAAACAGAGAAGTGGCAAAGCCATTAAGAAAGACAGAGAGGCTAATGATGCGCCTGAGAAAAAAGTTAAAGTGAAACAAGAGCTCCCTCAAACAAGTGTATGTAATTTATGGTACTGCTGTGAATTAATTTCTGTGGAATAATATACTAAAGCTTCGTATTTGCTAACGATGTGGTTTTTATTTATTTAGCAGAATCTGAATGTTGTCCATGCTGTTAACGCTGGGATTACTCAGCAGCATCATCCGAGACATAATTTTCCTCCACAACCTCATAATTTTGCATACATGTATCCACCTTTTAACTACGGGTGCCTTGGTATCCACCATTACCTCATAATTTTCCTCCACAACGTCATAATTTTCCTCCACAACCTCACATGTATCCTGAAGGACCAAATACACCACCATCCATTTACCAATGGCCACAGGTAAAATGACAATACTGAATATTAATCAATGGATAAATTAGGATGCTGTATAAGTTGTTAGTTTTATTTGTTTTAATATTTTTGAAGCATGATTTTATGAAATGTAGATATTTCCAAGTGGATCAGCAGGTGGTAGCTATGAGACTGCTACATACAACAATAACGTCTTGAACCAAGGGACACAACATGATGTCAACACTTGTAAGTTTGTCCAATGATCATTTTGTTTGAAGTTTAAGTACTGGTATTTAACCTTTTTTCTTTTGTGTTCTATGTTAGCAATGCATAATGACTGAATGAAGTGAGGGCAGAGTATGATCTGAAGGAAGTAACAATTATACGGGGTAAAGTTGCAAAGATCAGAAAATTAGTTTGTTTGATGAGTTGCAGTATGAGTGTGTGTGCTGAATGCACTTAGGATTATTGTATATATTAGGGAGACTATCATTATAATTTGATGTGCATGTGTCTTGGCATAGAGACATTTGGATCTGCATAAGCTCAGTGAGAATGTGTATGAGGAGCTTTTATAATGATAGTCTTGCCAGTTTATTGTGGTTACTAAGTAATAGTTTGAAGCATCCTTTTGTTATTTGGTGTAATTCATACATTACTTAGATACAAGAAATTGTTTTCATGTGGTTAATCTTAAAAAAAATAATACAAGAAATGCATAAAGCACAAATATAACTTAGATAAGTGAAATGACAGAGTTTAGAAACTGGGATTTAGATTCACCTTTATCACCTCCCGATACACGGTATATTGTTCCTAATCAATTGACGTAATAAGTTTTTCCTTTAGATCGATTTTCGATAGCTATCTCCCAATAACAACCGCAAACTTAAATGAAGAAAATTTTGATCAAGCAGATTCAAGCAATGAGTGTGAAATGAAAAACCAAGAATCATAAAACAGAATCATCCATTACATGAATATGATACACGTATTGATCCGGATCAATTGGTTACCTTCAATCCCAATGAAAGGTTTAGCTACTCATGGTATCCATATTCATACAAGAAAAATTTAAAGAAGAAGAAAAGCGTATTCTCTGTCAATATCTGGCAGCGAAGTACTACATATTTTGATTTTGGACGTATTTCGCTTGAGCGTACTAGTCTCGCTCAAGCTACTTCATTAATGAGTTCACTGGATGAATTTCGCTAAGTTTATTTCTTGCGACGCTTGAGCGAAGCCAGTGTTTTTGCTTTGTGGGGACTTTTAGCTTGGGTGAAGTACTCTCGCTTGAGCCTTTATTTGGCTCCAGCGATTTGAATCGGTCAAGCGATATGTACCATCGCTTGAGCGGATTGCTCATTGTGTGCCCTTAACTTAATAGATCTGGGTTTAGCTTTCTGTTTTCCTTTTCCCTTCTTCTTTCTTCTTCGTTTTACCTGAAAATACACTAAAATTTAGGATTTGGCAGTACTAATTAACTAACAATTATACACAATGCTTTGATCTAAATTAACCATTGAATATACACAACTGCATAACAGATGAAAGACACCTTAACTATTTACAAATAACAGTTTCTGTATTCTGCTTCAATTCGTCTAACTAAACTACAAGTTTGAAATTTACTACAGAGACTGATCAATCACACGACATCAGGATGTTCGTGATTACTCGATCAAGCTTCTCCTCGTTCTCCTTGTCCTCAGCCTCCTGCTGCTCCTGAGTCTGTGTGCCAGCTGGTTGTGACTCTGGTGCGGAAGAAGATGCTGTGACTGGTATCTCTGCTGCTTCAGATGCTTGTGCTGGTGCTAGTTGTGATACTGATGGTGCTGGTGGTGGTGGTGCAGCTACTACCGGCTCAGCTGTAGCTGCTGGCCTCTCCTCCTCTGGAAAGATAGGACTGTCCCCAGGCCAAGCAACTCGATTTTTGAACTCCCCTGGTGACATGAAAGGTCCCGCTGGGTGGCTATAGTAGCTGGCACGGTACATGTACATCAAGCCTCGGTGAAGTGTAGCCTACTGCTTTTGTATGTGGGTGAGGTGTGTGAGGAGGATAGGGTCGGTAGGTGGAGAGGATGGTGGGGGTGGTGGTGGTGATGCCTCTTCTGCTGATGGGGTTGTCTGGACTCTGTAATTCTGGTCAATGAATCGCTTATCAATGGAAGGTCGAATGGGGGTGGTGGGCTCCACATCTACTTCCTGAGCTGCACACAGACCTGTAATGAAAGTAGGGAAACCAAGAGTTCCCTTAGGTTTTGCATCAGCTATGGTAGTCTTGGGGTTTTGCTGAGCAAATTTGAAAACCTCGTCAGATAGGATCTGTGCTAGGTCTACGGACATCCGTGGTTCCAAAATGTAATAGAGGAGCTCACATTTAGGCATAGGTAGGTCTGAAACGTGAGCGTTTGGAACAACGTTTGCTAGGAGAAATGTTGTCCAAACTCTCGTCAGTATAGACATGTCCTTCCTAAGCAACCTGGTTGGTTGCTGATTTGCCCCTATATGCAGATGGTGGTTTGGGAGACATAAGGCACGTTCTAAATTGTCAGTCTGGTATATGTGACGCTCCTTTTTGAGTCTTCCATAAGTGCATAGTTCACCTTCTTCCAAATTCAGAATTTCTCCAAGATGATCATTGATGGTGTCCCTAGTATAGGAAACCCATTTTCCTCGGACCCAAGCTCTCCTATCCATGGTGCCCTCAACCCACCAGGCATTTGCATAAAACTCTTTAACCACTTCGGGGTCATACTTAACACTTGGGTTAGCGACCCTCAGCCATTTTCTTCTCCTTAGCAGATTGATGAACTCATCACATTCACCTTCTCGCAAGTCAACTCTTCTTTCAGGGAGGATTGTCCAGTGCTGTATATTGCCATATCTCTTTTCCATTTCCTTATTCCTGAATTTCTGTTGTGGTGGAGGGGAGGAGTCAGACGTTCGCTTCCGTTTTCCTCGGTCCCTGCGTTCAGCGGCCCTCTCTTGGCCTCTTTGTCTTTCACCTGCGTTCTTTGTGCGAACCATTTCCTGTAAACAAATTAAGCAATAATATACCATATTAATATGTAAGCATTATTTGAGGCCTACTAAAACAGAGCACTTAAAGTTATATTTACACATTCAAAATTGAAAAAGCAAGAGCATCATTGTTACGATGACCTTTTTGGAGTATTCATTGAAACAGAGTACAAGGTCGACAGCCAATGTGTGCTAATAAAAATGTCGCAACTTAATCATTTCAACACCACAATGAAATACACAGATTCGATTATTATCAATTCCTCAACTTCGAGTGTTGATTCAAACAAAAAGTAAACTGAAGGTAAGCAATTTCTCAACCTAATATCAACATCCCAAACAAATATACACTAGAAAAGGGGATAACATGCTTCCCATACATATGTGTATACTGGAGATGAAAAGAGAACATGTTATCTAGAAGAGAGGAAATGTACTTACCTGGTGATGCTTGAGAAAACTTGAACCCTAAACGAAAGAGAGAGAACGAAGCGGTGCAAATCCTTAAATTCGAAGAGGGAAATGGAGAAAATTTCGCTGGGGAGAGGTTTTAAGAAGGAGGAAAGCTTGTACCTACCAAATGAGTTTAAAAGCCTTTTAAAACCTTGCCGCTTAAATTCGCTCGGTCAAACTTCAATCACTACAGCGAATTAAAATTTCTAGAACTGAAAGGCTTTTTATATCGCTTGGGCGAAGATGGTTCGCTGTAGCGAAATAAGGGGGAAGTGGTATCTGATGCTTAAATACTTACTTCGCTCAAGCTATTTATAATTCGCTTAAACGATATATCGACAGTATCTAATTCTGTTTATTTTTTTTTTGGAAACATTCCAGTGTCTAATTTACAACATCTCGCTTGGGCCATGTTTTGATTCGCCTGGGCGAATTGTGAAGTAATTTGAAACTTGAATTTTTGGTTAACGTTTTGCAACTTCGCTTGAGCGAAACGGATGTAGCTTAAGCGAGAATACTCCAGTGTCTAATTTACTATATCTCGCTTGGGCCATGTTTTGATTCGCCTGGGCGAATTGTGAAGCAATATGTAACATAAAAATAATAAAAACCAATAATGAGAACAGATTGTACCATACAAGAAGCAGAATATAAAAAACAATAAACAGAGAATCAAAATTACATGTTTCCATTCCATTGCTATTAATCTTCATCAAAATACGTTGTTTATGCACTGATAAAAAAAAACACTTCATCTGGTATTAGATCCAGAGGATGATGAAACATCTTCATCTTCCTCTTCTCCCATCAACCTACTATTCTCCGCCTGGTAATATTTGATCAACTCTATGTAATGCTGGACTGCCAATTACAACCGATTATTCTCCTTCGTCAGGGCTACATGTTTTCTTTCGAGTTCCTCGTTAGTGGCGACCAAGGATGGAATGACGTCGACGTCAACTGTCCCACTCCTTCGGATGCAGTTGGAGAGTGTTTCTTTTGCGTTTATCAGGGCTGTGTACTCCTCTTCCCGTTGCTTCAAGTTGAGTTCTGCAACCGCCTTTCCAACCTTGTGCATCTCAACCTCCTGTCTTAGTTGCACAATATCATCATTTTTTTTGGCCTCTCTCGCCAGCAACTCCAATTCAATTTGGTCAAATACCTCCATCTCGTATGCACTTCGGAGTACTGTCATCAACTCCGATGTGGTCATTGACTTGTAGTTGGGTCCGCTGGAAGCAGAGTTCGCCATGTTTGGGATGGCTCGGGACAAAGAAATGGCTTGGGATGTCAGAAGTCTGTCAGGTTCTGGTTAGATAGTGAAATGATGATGGTTCAGGCAGAGCAGAGGAAGAGACTTATATAAGCGGTTTAGAAGATGGAAGGTTATAATTAAATAAACGTCTACTTCTTTTAAATTAATAGTTCATAATTAAAAATTATAGTGATTATAAAAATTAAAATTTATTACTAAGTTATACATAAATTTATTAAAATTTAAGTCCTAAAAATAAAAATTGAAAACTATAGTTATAGTTGAATAATGTTAAATAGGCTAAAATTATTCTAATTCAATAACTTATAGTTTACATAGGTTAAATTAAAATTTATTACTTGGTGGTTAACCCTAAACCATATACCACGTAATCACCGTAGGGTTTGTACCCCTACCACCTTTATGGCTGATACCCCATAGTCACTATACGGGTTTTTACCTTATAACCCTAAGAGTGATACCGCCAGATGGTATACGGGGGTTGTACCCTAAACCCTTGTAGTGATTATGCCCGATGGTGGTTAACCCTAAACCATATACCACGTAATCACCGTAGGGTTTGTACCCCTACCACCTTTATGGCTGATACCCCATAGTCATTATACGGGTTTTTACCTTACAACCCTAAGAGTGATACCGCCGGATGGTATACGGGGGTTGTACCCTAAACCCTTGTAGTGATTATGCCCGATGGTGGTTAACCCTAAACCATATACCACGTAATCACCGTAGGGTTTGTACCCCTACCACCTTTATGGCTGATACCCCATAGTCACTATACGGGTTTTTACCTTACAACCCTAAGAGTGATACCACCGGATGGTATACGGGGGTTGTACCCTAAACCCTTGTAGTGATTATGCCCGATAGTGGTTAACCCTAAACCATATACCACGTAATCACCGTAGGGTTTGTACCCCTACCACCTTTATGGCTGATACCCCATAGTCATTATACGGGTTTTTACCTTACAACCCTAAGAGTGATACCGCCGGATGGTATACGGGGGTTGTACCCTAAACCCTTGTAGTGATTATGCCCGATGGTGGTTAACCCTAAACCATATACCACGTAATCACCGTAGGGTTTGTACCCCTACCACCTTTATGGCTGATACCCCATAGTCATTATACGGGTTTTTACCTTACAACCCTAAGAGTGATACCGCCGGATGGTATACGGGGTTGTACCCTAAACCCTTGTAGTGATTATGCCCGATGGTGGTTAACCCTAAACCATATACCACGTAATCACCGTAGGGTTTGTACCCCTACCACCTTTATGGCTGATACCCCATAGTCACTATACGGGTTTTTACCTTATAACCCTAAGAGTGATACCGCCGGATGGTATACGGGGTTGTACCCTAAACCCTTGTAGTGATTATGCCCGATGGTGGTTAACCCTAAACCATATACCACGTAATCACCGTAGGGTTTGTACCCCTACCACCTTTATGGTTGATACCCCATAGTCATTATACGGGTTTTTACCTTACAACCCTAAGAGTGATACCGCCGGATGGTATACGGGGTTGTACCCTAAACCCTTGTAGTGATTATGCCCGATGGTTTTTACATAGGTTTTATAGAATTAAAAAATTATAATAAAATTATATAAAATGTAAGATAATTAAGGATAATAGTATATGTTTTATTAAATTAAAAAATTATAATAAAACTATATAAAATGTAACATAATTAAGGAAAGGATAATAAATTAATTAAGGATACTAACTAATATATGTTTTATTGAATGATAAACTTATGTGATTATAATAAATAAATGCTAACTTCCCATATTCTCCATGGCCGACAAATTCACGCGTGACATTAAATGGAGTCAATGGAGCACCGCGCCTGCTGTATGTGAATAGTTGAATAGCGTCCCTTCAATTTGAAGGGTTTGTAGCGCGCCTTTTTTTCCTCAATGGACAACCGTCGACAGTTATCACAGCAAGGAAGACGAAGCATCAGGCATGCAGTATTAGGAATACTGGGGATTACACCTCCAATTACGTAGCCTGTGTATTTATTAGAATGTGAATCAACTAAGCGCCTTATGTAAAATCTCTTTAATGTGATTGTTTACCAATTAAGAATCATAACCTAACCCTAATTTTCCTCATATCTTGTTTCTCTAACAACTTGTTTCTCTAATGTCAAACCAAACCATGAAAAAACCTGGACCGAAAAACATGAAGAAAGACCCCAAGGTTCCACAACCCACTGTAAGACGTAGGCCTAAAAAGAAGATGATAAAGGACCTCATTGACATTACTTCCACGTATGGGTAACAGAATACATGTTTAATATACGGTGATTTTGAATAAAGTTACTTAAGTGTTCATATTGATTTGGCTTTTTGATTATGTCAATGATTATAGTAGCACCCCTCAGCTGATTTCAAGCCCAAACAAGGAATCTTTCTCTTATAGTTCTCCTTTTCGTCATAATGCTAACAAGTCAACTGGTTTGGAAGCTGCTCATAAATCTCCTACACCTCATGATGCTTATAATTCTGCTGGTTTGGAAGGTGCTCATAATTCGGCTGCACCTCATGATGCTCATAGTTCTCCTGCTTTGGAAGCTGCTCATAATTCTGCTGGACGTCATGATACCATCAGAGATCATCAGGTTCAATATCTTACTTAATGGGAATGTGAACTTCTAACTGATTCGATGATAATTTATTCCTATTTTTCCTCTTACATACGTATTAGGCATTTGCAAGTTACATGGATGCAATCAATAATTTTCGCAAATGGATGTTTGCAAACAATACCATGGTTGGTGCATCTAACCATCCTTCACCAGCATCTCACCCGTTCTTTGTCCCATGGCAATCTCCAATGGGTCTGCCAAGTCCAAATACCATAAATACGACAAATAACATTGGTACCTCTAACTATACCCCAATAGTATTCCCTCCATTTTTTGTCCCAGTATAATATCCACCAGAACTGTTCAATATCAAAACACCAAAAACAAATTCCCCTATTGATACTGGTATCAAACCATTAAATATTAATGAACCCCAACCAAAACCACAAGAGAAACTGGCGAGGAAGTTGTTCACACCACGAAAAGAAATGCCAAAGCCTGGCTACTTCATGAATAATCAACCACTACACCCATCAAGACATGTTAGGAATGCTAGTGTGACTGTGCCGGAGGTAATGATGGAAACCCAAGTTCAACATGTTACTTAGTTTTTTAATGTTCAAACTTTCCACAGGCACACTGTTACAATATTAATTGAGTGTTCTCTCTTTTAGTGGATTCCTGTGTTATTCAAGCCTCCAAAACAAATGCTTCTTGATGAGATAGAGGCGGCTGTAGCTGCATACATTTTTGGTACAAATAAGGATGGGATATCTCAAAGGTTAGAGTGTATTGAAGCATGCTATCGTCCATTTTCCTCTGTAGGACGTAATTTATATACCTAGTATTTTTTTATGCAGCAATGAAGTCTTGATCAACAGAGGAACAACATCGGGTGATAGGAAAACACTCAAAATATTAACGCCAAAAACTTGTTTAGATCAAGAGGTATGTCACAATTTATTTTCTTCTGCATATATCCTTTAGAACTCACAGTTGCCACATTCTTATGGAAAATTAAATTTGGTCACATATACAGGTAATAAATCTTGTTGCAGACTCAATAACATACCAAGAAAAAACACTGTGTGGGTACTCTTCCTGTTGGTTTTTTCCTACAACATTTGCGGTAATGGCTACTCCATTTATAAGTGTTAAATCTTACTGGTGTAGTAATTTTTGCTAATACAAATATTAATCTTTCAGCAATATGAATTGGAGGGCAGACGATCAGTTTCTTCTCTTATGGAATTCTATCAAAAACCACATATGGGTAAAGTTGAGACCTTGAACAAGGTATATCTTTGATCCAGATTCCTGTGTTAAAAAGTTATGACAATATTATGATTTTGTTTTAATGTTTTTTTCATTTGTAGATATTTGTGCCTATAAATGAAAGCAACATGCACTGGTTTTTGCTTGTGGTTGATATGAAAGAGGAACAATTGATCTGGCTGGATTCAAAACCATGCAAGTTGAGCTCCAGATGGAGGGAACTTGCCATAATGAAATTGGTCAGCTCTTTTAACACCAAACAGATTGTTGATCTATTTATGACATATCTGCAGACATAGTCTTGTATACCTGATGCCTGCATTTATATTTTTACTGATGGTAAAAGTGAACTGTTAAATTTTCTAGAATGAGGCATTGCATGAGGGAGTTGTAGTTGAATTTTGAATTAAACTTTGAATACTGTCAGCAATACATCATTAGGATTTATCTACATCCTACAGTTGACATATATGCTTGCGTATTAATAAGATTTATAAATTAGTTTATAGAATGGAACATCTGCATATATTCACTTTTTTCTGTTGACTCACAGGGAATATACATTGAGGAGATGCTAAAGGATGATTCGTTTTATGAGTCTCACGGGACTGTACGACCATTGGTCATAAATTTCAAGATTAGGGTGCCTTCTGACATCGGAGAACAACGACCTACTTCGTATGCTATTTATATGACTTAAAAAGTTGATGACAAATACATGATTGTGATTCTCATTCAAAAATTCTCCTGTTTAATTGACTATTTTTTTTTAATTACTTGTCAGCAATGATTGCGGGGTTTGGGTTTGTCAATGGATGCTTGACTGCCAGCTATCTACCAGTTATAAGATCCAAGTTAGTAGGTTCAATAGCTTATTTTAATCTAATTCTGTCCATATCATGAAGAAATAAAAATTCAAATTGTGTGTACCTTTACAGGTGAATGATGCTACAAGAATGCGTATTACACTTGATTTGGTATTGAAACCATACAATTTGTTAAGAGATTCAGTCATCCAACTAGCGTTTGACAACTGGAAAATGCTGGAAGATAGGAAGAGGAATCTAGTCAGGATATAGATTGGAAGCTTATGGGATTTCTTGGAGTGGATGGCGTCATATATTTTATTGACATAATGATTTTTGTGTATTTTGTTGGCCCATATAATTTGGAGTGCTTCATTGTAACCATCCACGACTAGTTAGTTGTATTGGGATGTCCATCAACATTGATCCAACACTGGTTGTGTAATTTTCTGGTTTACAGTTCTGTCACATATATTCACTTTCCATGAGCAAACTGAAGTTTAATTAATAACAAAAGCTAAAAGAAACCAAAAAAAAAGCATTGCTCTCTTAAAGTTCAAATAATTTAATTCTCTCGTGCTGAAATTTAGTAAACTGTTCTTCTTTTATCATGCAATGCAATGCTTCGAACAACCTGCTACATTAGTTTATCTAATGTTTTCAAATGCAATGCCAGCCATGTGCCATTGCCCAGCCATAACATAACCATTAACAACAACATTACACATTTTATCATACAGTATGCTCTAAGCAATGCCTTGTAAACCTTACTGCTCGAGCGAGAGTGTCCTGTGTCAGTAATATGGCCTCTGGACAAATCCCACTCAAGAGGTATGACCTTAGCTCAAGCGAGATATGTAAGTATTGGGAGAATATGATTAATGGAGGATATTCGCTCAAGCGGACGGAGTCTCGCTTGAGCTAAGGGATTGGTACTGTGTCTTTTCGCTTGAGCGAGTGTGACTCGCCCAAGCGACATGGAAGAATTTAGGTACTGGAGTAGTCTCGCCCGAGCGAGAACGAGTCCACTTAAGCGAGAGGCAATTGCAATGTTTCTGAACTAAGTTCGCTTAAGCGAGTGGAGTCTCGCTCAAACGAAATAAGGACTTGATGCTCATAGATGTCCTCGCTCAAGTGTAATCATGGCCCGCTTGATCTCGCTTAAGCGCGTTGGAATTTTTTGGTCCCTTCATAATAATAATAATATTATTATAATAATAATAATAATAGTAAAATAATACTAATAATAATAATAGTACTAAAATAATATTAATAATAATAATAATAGTAAAATAATACTAATAATAATAATAATAGTAAAATAATACTTAAGCTAATAATTATAATAAAATAGTTATAATAAAATAATAATTAAAGTTATAATAATTATAAACGGGTTTTTAAGCCAAATAATATTTTTTTAAGTTTATTTTTTGAATTTTTGAATTTGCATTGAAAGGGTGCCTGGAGAAAGTACCAACTGAACACATCAACAGACACTTTGCATACATAACCTCTCAACTTCCAAACCATTAAATACAGCATAGTTCATGCATAAATGAATAGACTTTCCCTCCATAACCAGACCCTCGGAATCCTTTGGGCTTCTCATGATAAATATCTGACGTTCCACCCCTGTTCATCAACCCCAGACCATCCCAAAGAACCGGCATTTCTAACACTCTCTCCGAAACTCTGATGGCCAACTCCCATTCATCTGGACCCGATTACGCATCCCTGACCATAGCAGAACTCATCAACGTACTTTGCAGTGCATATGAAATGCATGTGTTCGATCAGGTTGAACAGGAGTTACTGGCGAGGGACGCCAGAAAAGCTGAAGAGGTCGAGAGGTTCAGAGAGGATGCTGACATGCAGAAGCTCGGAAAGGCTGTGGCGGAACTGAAGTTGAAACAATAGGAGAATGAGTATGCGGCCGTTTGTAAGGCAAAGCAAAACCTTCTCTACATGGTGAAGAGGACTGGGTGGTCGACGTTGACTTGGTTCCCTCGTTGGTGAAGCGTACCGAGGAACTTGAACTTGAAAATGCATCCCTAAAAGAGGAAAACATTCGGATGCAAAAGGCATTCAACCACTACACTGAATTGGTCGAGTATTACAAGGCCAAGAATAGCAGGCTGAATGACGAACTGGATGATGAGGATGTTTCATCATCATCTGCGTCAAATACCATTTGAGCTCTATTTTTTTAGTATTTTGGGATTCCAATGTATATATTTAACACTTTTAGGGTTGTTATAATGTATTTTGCACTGGATGGTCAGGAATCCTTCCTTCCGTATTGCTATATAAATGGTTGTTTTTTAACACTCTGTTCTCATTATAATTGATTATGTCTTTCTTTCCTTTCGTACTACTATTTTTGATTTATGGGAACCTATATTACTAACTCTGTTCCTTGAAGTTTAGAGTTTCAATACAGTTTTGCTCTGTTCACAAATGAATTAGTGATTGGTAATACAAATGGTTTAGTGCTTAACACCATGGGGTATTGGATCAATTATACAATACAAGGACCCACAATACAAGGACCTATCTATACAACACAATGCTTAACACCCACCAACAAGTTTAGTTAAGAAATCTGCTACTTGCTCTTCAGTAGGACAATGCTCAAGTTTGATAAAACCTTTGCTCACTTGCTCCCTTAAGTAATGAAACCTAGTCTCGATATGCTTACTCTTCCATGTGAAACAGGATTATTTGCTAGATTAATTGAAGACTTGTTATCCACCAACAGCTTCATAGGAATCTTCACATTTACCTTCAACTCTTCCAGGACAGATCTGAGCCACTTAGCTTGGCAGACTGCATAACAACCTGCTATGTATACCAACACTGTTGGAGTGTGGACTGCATAATGATAATAAGAGACTGTTGTGATCAAGCTAAGATGAAGTTGATAGAAAATTTACTTAACAATGAAGTAAAACCTCTTTATTGCATATGGAACATTTTGTTGTCACATAAGATACAATGAGCCACTCTTTACAACATTGTTCTATAGAATCCGACCCTGATCTTTGGTGTCATTCAGCAGTGATTGGAGCAGTAACTAGCATAAAGCACCATCAACTAAACCTACTGCATTCCCCTTCCAGAGACTGCTTATAGCAGATAATGAAAAACCATGGCATACAAGCAAATAATGAAAAAAATACAGCCCCAACACCCACATAACCCCCCTCTTCTTGTACATGGACCTCCCTCTTCAATGTTGTAGAACTTGAACTCAAGGCGGCAATCCCAATCACTTGGCTGTATGTGAACCTTTGTAACTGAATCATGCAACCAAAGATCAATACTTCATATTGGCGAGCAACAGTATCCTCCAAGTATCATTCACCTACATTGAATATCAAACAAAAACTATTGATGTAGTAAAAATATTGATATAATAACTTTATAGTAAAAGATTTGGTGCAAAGGAAAAGGAGAATAATCAAAACAATGCAGAATGGGGAAACAGAGCACCACTCGCTCAAGCGAGAGTCACACTCACTTGAGCGAGGCCGAGTGGAGCGCTTGGGTGAGCCATGGAAAATACTGAGCGAGAGGAAGAAAAGGAGCATCAGGGACCGTCTCGCTGGAGCGATCCCCATCCCGCTTGAGCGAGATCCTCAGGATTCACTTGGGCGAGACAAGCGAGCGTGGGCGAGAATCGTCTCGAATCCAACATAGACTGAGTCGCTTGAGCGAGTACCATATCCAAAGGCCTCACGCTCAAGCGAAAATGACCCAGTAGCTAAGTGCCTCGATCTCGCTAGGGCGAGACCCTAATCGCCCGGGCAAATTTTCTCCAGTGGCCAACAACTGATGCATGGGTAGTATCGCTTGAGCGAGACCCTCTCTCGCCTGAGCGATATCTTCTACAGTTTTCAATTACTTTGTTACGTACAAGGGTTAACTCCATCTTGTGATCCTTGGTTCAAGATATTATTGTATGTAGCAGTCTCATAACTACCATCTACTGATTCAGTTGGAAATATCTGCATTTCACAAGATCATGCTTTGGAACCCTTCAGAAATAAATTTTGTGCAATTTCTTCGTGTTTCTCGATGATTTCTGCTTCATACCGCTTCACATTTCTACGAACAACTTTTGGTATCGATTGCGACAGAGGAGACGACGACGATTGTGACTGTGGCAGTTCAGAATTCTCTGTAATTACTTTACGTTTCTCGACTGGTTCTGCTTGATAGATTGGCTATACATTTCCTCGAACAACTTCTGATTGATGTTGTGGCGGTGTAGACGGCGGTGATTGAGAAGGCGCGACGGCGACATTCTCAATACCAATATCATGATCTTCCTCAAAATCGAGTCTCGGTTTCTGTTCTCGGGGGAAAAGGCGAGTATCATTATGAAAGCGAAAGTGTTCATCGGTGGGGACAAGTTGGCGGAGATCGGGATAAGAGTTGAAGCTCCTCAATCTGTTGAGAGATTGTTCAGCTTCAGAGTAACGATATTGATACCAAGGTGGGGGCGTTGAAGGGTTCGAGAAGCTTCCACCAAGAGGAGACGAAAATAGAAGAGGGTGGGACGGCTTCTAAAGGCTGAAGAGGAAAGGTTGCACTGTGAGTCTTTGTGAACAATGGCGAAGGAAGTGTTGGAAAGGAAGGAAGGAAACGTTAAGAGGAGGTGCAGGATCTGGGTTAAGAGGATTTAAGATGGGGAAATTTTAGAAGAGGAAATAATAAAGAAGAAATAAGGGGTTAATTTATAATTTTAAAAAATTATAATTATTAAAATTATATAATATATTATGTGTAAATATAATCCACGTGTCTTTTAAAAAAGTGGACAGCATGTTAAGGGTTCCAAAACCCCTCATTTCTGAAAGGTTCAATAGAAACACTCTTAATTGATTTGGGGGAGCTTGTTTCTTGACCATAATTTGGTTGGTTCTATTCCTAGAAGCTTGACCAATTTGCCTCAACTTGAGATTCCTGATGTCTCTAGCAACAATTTATTAGGGGAGGTGATGAGTGTTGATTAGAGCGTTGAATTCAAGACTCAATAGAACTAATTTTGTAAAGAATTGAACTAAATTAATGAACAATTGAAGAAATTGAGCATGAATCTTTCATGATGAAAACATTGTATAAAAGAGAAAATTTTGTCAAACTCTTGGAAAAAGTGTAGGAAGTTCAAGAAGAAATCAAGGAAGAAGAGAAATCAAGTCAGCAAAGGTACAAGACCTTTCACGCTTAAGCGTAAGCACTAGGCGCTTGAGCGTGGCATGCATGGCATAAAGTGAACAAAGAAGAAAGCATCAGGGTCTCACGCGCTTAAGCATAATCACCCGCGCTCAAGCGCAACTCCAACAGCAAGCTTCAGGGACTCTCACGCTTGGGCTTTAACTCTAGGCGCTTAAGTGTGAAATGGCAAAAATGCAAGCTTGAGACCTACGCTTAAGCGTGATGAAGAAAAAGAGTTCCAGGACCTCACGCTTGAGCGTGATCGAAGAAGCATGGGCACTGAATTTTCTATTGACCAATGGTGCGATCCCAACGCATCCACTTCCGCATGTTTCTGACCACTCCTGCAACACCACTCAGCAAGTTGGGGTTACGCTTAAGCGTGACAAAGGGAAGCTTAAGCGTGACTCCTCTATAAATAGAGCAGAAGAAGAGAGGAACATCATTAATTTCATTCAGTTTTTATTCATTCATCAATCATTCATTCAGCTTCAATTTTCTCTCTTGTATTCTTTTTTTCCCATATTTTGCAGTGAAAATACAAGGCATGAGTAGCTAATTCCTTCATTGGGATTGGTTGTAATCCATTCAAACCCTAAATAATGCTGCTGTAAGTTTTTAATATGTATAACAAGATTTGATAGTTTTTGCATTTCATTCTGCACTTGATGCTTGAAAGTACTTGATCACTATTTTCTTGTCTTTGGTTTTCTTAAGTATATTCAGAAATAACTTTTGAGAGCAGATCTGAATGAAATACTTGTTGTAAGTAGATGACCAGGAATGGTATCTAATGCAATGAACATCTAAACAATCGAGCATTAATGCTGGAATGATTTCAAGGTGACTGAGGGATCAGCAGGTTGAAATCATTCTTATGAATTTTGTAGTTGAGGGATCGATACAAATGACTTTGATTGTGATGTAAAAATTATCATTTCAAGTTATATATATGCAAAGTTACATAGCTTACGTAAGGTGAGAAGTGATGAAAAACCAATCCTAGTTTTCCAAATCTGATTTTTACTAAAACTCATTACTGTTGTTCTTTACATTTATTACTTTCTGTTAACCATTTAAATCAGTATCCTTTACAACAAACCAAAACAAACTTCTTGTCAAATCAATTCAAAAACTAAGATCTTCAAGCTAACACCTCCTCAGTGGAACGACAACCCTTTTTTACTACAACTCTAGTGTTTAAACTTGGCACTAATCTTCCATTGAATCCGTATTATACAAACTTGATTCTTTTATTGAAAACTTCCTTTTCAACAAGCTTCTGTGGAAGATCTGATAACATTAATCAAGTTAAAATCATACAAGTTTTGGCGCCGCAGCCGGGGAGGTGATTCAAGTTTGAAAATCTAAGCATTGAATTGATAAGACTTTGTGAATAATTTCTGTTTCATTTTTATTTTCTTTTCTTTCTATCGCGTGGTAATTTTTGCTTGAGTAAGTGCTTGATTTATACTTTCAAGAGGACAGGGATCAAAAGAGCATCTTGCATTTGATCCAAAGATACACAGGTTATTCAAGAAGATCAAGAGAGTAAAGAAAGAGCAGAACTTCCACATAGGTGAAACTTCTTCCTTAACACAAGCTGAGAAAATGGCAGAAGACAATAACCATAATCAAAATCCACTAAGAAGAACACTGGGAGGTTATGCCTTACAACAAGGACCCAGACATTTTTCAAGCATTATAAGGGCCATTGAAATGAAACCTACTTTTCTAAGCTTAATTAGTTCCCACCAATATCATGGAATGACAAGTGAAGATCCATATACTCACTTGGTCACATTCTATGAATTGGTTGGAACAATGGGTTTTGACCAAGATGTAATCGAAGCTGCATATCTAAGATTATTTCCTTTTTCTTTAGCAGGTAAAGCAAAGGACTGGCTACAATCCCATCCAAATCAAAGCTTGAATAGTTGCAACACAGTGGAAGAAAAATTCCTGCAAAGATTCTTTCCACCGTCTAGATTCATCAGAGCCAAATCGGACATCAACTTTTAAGCAAGGCCAAGATGAACCATTTTGTGAGGCATGGGAATGCTTCAAGTCTCTCCTTAGGAAATGCCCAAACCATGGATTGGAAGATATTGCCCAACTCAATATCTTCTACAGTGGACTAAGGGTAAATATAAAAATGATATTGGATACAGCAGCTGGAGGCACGATGATAATGGTAGATGCGGAGCAAGCTATAAGAATTATTAAAGCACTATCCTCCACAGACTACCAAGCCCAACATGATAGATCCCAAATCCAAAAGAAAGGAATATTGGAGCTAAACACTACTGATGCCATTCTAGCTCAAAATAAAATACTAACCCAACAAATTGAAGCTCTCACCCAACAAATGGCAAAATTACCTTAGCAGTTACATGCAGTGCAAACCTCTACAGGAAATCAAAACTCACAATCAAAATGTGATTTTTGTGAAGGTGATCATCAAAATGGACATTGCCACAGAGAACAGCCTGATGAATCCATCTTGTACATGAACAATCAAGGTAAGCATAATAATTTCAATAATAATGCTTTTTCTAACAATTTTTCACAAGGATGGAGGAATAATCAAAACGGTGGATGGAAACAAGAGGCTAGCACATCCAACAGGCAAGAAACATACCAACAGGGGCCTTCTTTGATTGAGAAAACTTCCAGACTGGAGGACACCTTGGAAAAGTTTATGCAAGCTTCTCTAACAAATCAAAAGAACACTGAGGCATCCATCAGGAATTTGGAAACGCAGGTTGGACAACTAGCTCGCCAAATTGCTGAACAACAAAAACCTCAGTATGGAGCCACCTCCAACAAGGGAACCTGAGCAGGATGATACAGAACCAGAGGATGAGGTAGAGGATGATGAGTGAAGGATGAATTTTTACTGCTTTTTCAATTTGACATTTTCATGGTCTTTAGTTTGAATTTTCTTTAGATTTAATGCTTTGTTATTACTGTAGTATTTTTGTGGTTTTCAATTTTTCTCATGCCATTTTGATTAAATGCTCTGATTGTTTGGATGCAAAATTACATGCTTGAAACTAAAATATTTTGAAAGCCCTGACAAAGAATCAGGTTTTGAGCAAGAAAAGTTAAATGCATGCAAAGATTCGTGGCAACATTTTTTTTGATAGTAAAATACTTTTAAAAGACAAATGGTTGAATTTAAGCCCAGGAAAATGAAATAAATGAACTTTTGAAATTCTTTACATTGAACCTTTTATTGTTAGAATATTGGAGTATGACTTCAAACCTGGTGAGAAGTGAGCAATTAAACACTGAGAGCCTTATTAGAAATTGTTAAGTTACATTGCCTAATTTTCTGATTAACTTTTTTCTAAAGAAATAAGCAAGGAAATGATTAAGGCATATTTGAAAAAGCAATTAGCCAAGAGCCAAAAAGCTACCCTCAATAAAATACCCCATTCTTTGGTAGCCCATTTCAGCCAAAAATTTTAATTTCATAAAAACACCCTAACCTAAGCATGACAAATTAATTCCTACCTTATCAGCATGCTTAATGTGAAAAGAGCATAAAATATTTTTTCCAATAAGGGTGATGCAAGAAATGGAGGTTGAGAAAGAAAATGCTAAAGAAAAGTAGTAAGTTCTCCATCCAGAAATCTTTAAACAAAAGGAAAACTGGAAAAAGAAGATAAAGAATTCTGAAGTTCAAAAAGGAAGAAGCCTCATAAATTATGAAAATTTCATTACTTATACTCTTCTTCATGCATGCAATTTGAAATTCAAGAAAAACCAAGAATTCTTGTTAGCTCAGCCTCATTACAACTGAACTGGTCTGGACCGGGGTCTAGGATCCGGTGTGGGACCAGCCACAAGAATATAGGTGTTTTTAGGGTTTGTACACTGGAACAGTGTGTATCCGATGTATTAATCCGGACTCTCAGTGGGAGAGGCCGGTCTTGTTGTCCTGGAGATCCTTCACACCAACGATTCGCGTTGCAGGGGGGGCGAAAGGTGGTGCCACCTGCGAAGATTCTCCGACGCTCAAGTTAGAAGAGTGTAAGAACTCAATGAATGCTCAAGCGAAGTAATAGTAAAGTGTAAGTTAGAACAACATTACCTTGCATGTGTATTGAATTGAGCTATTTATAGTTGTACGTGAGAAAATGAGTCGTTGGATACAGGTGGGTCCCCTAGCTCTGATAGCGTGTACATTATGTCAATCAGGGTGGCTCAACACTCAGAATGTGTCAGGAGGGTAGGTCAATTATCAGTGTACGACCCTATAGGAAGAAGAGAGGATAATCACCTTTTCCGCATAATCTGCTGACACATCCACTTGCTTTCTGAGGCCATTGACGTGACATATTTTGCTACATACAATATCTTCGCTGATAAGTTATTAGGGGCTCTTATCTTGCTGTGACTGAGAAGCCAACAGTTATATAAATGTTCCGTGAAAATGAACAATGATCCGTTATAGAGAAAATAAGTGGGGCGGTCGTGAGATGAGGACGGAAGGCCAGACATCGGATATCCGGTGTGGTAATGTTGAACCAGGACACCGGTTTTCCTTATATGAGGTCACTCTGACGTCACAAGATTGGGGGCCGGTATCCAGACCGGATCATCTGTCCCCTAGCTTGTATGAGGGACTGTTAAGTTGCTCATATGAGCTACACAACTCTAGAGAAGTCTGGATGCCGGTGGTACATTCTGGAAGGTCTTTGAAAGCTCGGTGGCATCCGCTCTAATGAACGAGTGACCGCTCTTCTCGCGCTGCGTACAACGGATTCAGACAGCGTAAAATAAATAATGGAAATCCCAAGAGTCTTTGAGAATCAAAACCCTTGGTATTCGAAAAGTGGTTGAAAGGCATTAAATGCGCATGGCATGATTGGACATTAAATGCATTTTTTACGCACGAGCCATCATTACCCAAGAGTGTAACCGTCGATTGGGCTTATTGGGCCTGGATTCAAACTGAAAGGGGGGCCCATTTTGCCAAAACGTTTACTGAAACGTTACCATTTTCGCGCTTATTCGTGACGAAATGACGAAGTCGTTTTACTTTGAAAGGTTGCGTTTTGAGGCAAGCATTGTGACCTTCGACGGAACACTATGCCTCTTCATTACCTATAAAAGGGACTCTTAGCAGATTTTGGAATCCACTCTTGTTTTCAAGCTTAGTGAACCTCTGCTTAAATTTCTTGGAAATTTCTCTGTCGTCTTCAAACTTCTCAAAGATCTTCTTCCTTTAGGTAACCTCCCTTTCCTTCAACTCCTTGCAATTTTTGTTCATTCTGTTTCCACCATGCGCCCTGGAGCAGGCAACGCTGGTCCTTCAAACAGGGGGAGTTTTGGCTCTCGCGTCCCCCTTAGCCATCGTGGTGGGAGGATTCCAGCGAATCCTCCTGTGGCTGGGCCTTGTCGCTCAGAGAGAGCTGAAGCTTCTTCCTCACGAGCGTCCTCTTCCCAACGTCGCTCTGGGGTTCCCCTTGACTCGAGGGCTTCCAGCCGCTCTGATGAAGGGTCAAGTGCTGAAGGTTATCTCTCTGACGATGTTGCTTTTTACCACAGTACGTACGCGTTCCACCGTGCCTGCACAACTATGGATCTTCCTGGACGTGGAAAAACACTGGTTCTCCGTTCTGCTGAAGGATGTGTCAACGTTGTGGCACACCGGCTTGACTGGGAAAAGCTCAACAGGGAGAAACCCTACTGCTGGGTGGAAGAGGAATTCCTAGAGATCCCTTCGCATCATGCGAGTGAGGAGGAATGCACGGTCTCTTTCCGCTGCAAAATATACTCAGACAAGAAGTACAAAGCGCGATACGCTGTGCTGGCACCACGTCCCTCTGAGAGAGTATGCCACAGCGTCCCTGATGAGAGGTCGGTCTACATGTACGACTTCGTCTTCTTGAAATTGGGGGTACGCTTCCCCATGACGGAATTCCAGATGGCCGTCCTACGCTTCTTAGACTGCGCCCCTACACAACTGCATCCCAACGGTTGGGGTCTAGTCCGGGCTCTGGAGATTCTGGGGGAGCATTTCAACTTCTCCGCCACTATGGCCAAACTGTTCTACTATTGCCAAGTGGTCCGCCGTGCTAATAAGAAGGGCGGCCTTGGGTTCATTACTCTCCGTAGTGACTCAAGGATGGTAAATTTTAAATCTTATACGGAATCCGCGAAGGTGGATGGACGCTCCTTCAAGCATTACTACACGCGGGTTCGTATTCAACCGAATAAGCCGGTCTTCTGGCGAAACAAGGAGGGATTCACCAAGTTTCCTCTTAGCTGGACGCACGAGCATTTTCTCCTCATGAGCCGTGCTTATTACACAGATGAGAGTGAACCCTCCTCTCACTCTGTTGAGGTCTTGAGCGCCATGCAGACGGCCTCGAAGACCCTCAAAGGATTTTCCAGCAGGCTCCTCTTGGCAGAGGATGACATCAGAAACGCCTACCTCCGTAATATCCGCTCTTACTTTATTTGTGTTGCATAGTTATTTCGTTCTGATTATCTTTTCTTCTTATGTGCTAACTCGACCTTTCTTATTTTGCAGAACAAATCGAAAGAGCCTGCCCAGAGATGTTGTCGTTAAAGACCATGATGGCCGACGGTGATTCCTCCTCTGAGGAGAATGAGATCCAGGCGAAGAGGAACGCCACCAAAACTCTCCTCATTCCCCTGACCTCTGCAGTAGGTGAAGAGGTTCCTCTCTTTGATGAGGAGGAATCAGAAAAACAGGCTGAAGCCACTGGAGCGGGCGATGAGGAGGCCGTCCCAGAAAAGAAGAAGAAAAAGAGGCACCTTGTAGAAAAGGCAGATCAAGAAAAGCCCTCCTCTGATGACCCTGTGAAGAAGCGTCAGAAAACGCTCGAAGAAACCGGATTGAAGAAGGACAAGGGAAAGAAGCCCGTTCCTGAATCCTCTGCCCCTTCTTCACAGAATGCTTCAGAGCCGGACTCTGGGAATGGTCCTCCTCCGGCGTTTGATCCTCCGCGTGACTCCTTCCTTTCTCCTTACTTATGGTTTCAGGGGTCCATGCCTCCCACTCTTCCAAAGGCAAGGTATTGCCTCCGCCCTTCCCTCGACGCTGCTGGAGTCCGAGGTGCTTGTAAGGCCGGGCGTTGGCAGCTGGATGAACTGTCCGGCCTCCTTGATTCCCTGAGCGAGAAGGCAGATTACATGGAGCAGGTTGAAAAACTTGAAGTCGAACTCGCGGTGAAGGAGACATGGGCGGCCAAACAAGCTGAAGTTCATAGAGGCGTAGAGTCGGAATTGAAGAAAACCAAGGAGACGCTCCAGAGGAAAACTGAGGAGGCAAGCCAAGTTCATTTTGCGAACAAGGCTCTGGAGCGGGAAGTTGCCGACCTCCAAAAACAGAACAAATCCATACCCCTCCTCGAAGAAGAATTACAACTGGAGAAGAAGAGATCGGCTAAGCTTGCTGACGATCTCAAAATTATGGAGGACGGTCGCAATAAAGACCTTGGGGAGTGGGAGAGCCTTCGGAAGAAGATGCAAGCCCAAATTGAGGAACTCAAGAAAGGTGGTGTGAGTGCTGGGCCTTCAGAAGAAGATTTTGCCAAGGTTCAAAGAAAATTAACTGCTGCGAAGGCCAAGGCTGCCAAAGCCTTGGAGATATGCAAAAATATGGCGTATGAATCCTTCGGCCTGGCCCTCCGTCAAGTTTATTATCGTAACCCTGGAGTGAAGCTGAATCTGTACGGATTGGATCCGTTCTTCGAATTCCATGGGGGAAAACTTGTCGAAGTACATAAGGACGGCTCGCACCATGAACCCCGTGCATCTCTGTATGAAATGCCTCCCCTTCCAGAAGGTCAAAGTATGGAGCCGACAACGTCCACCGCTACCTCTGGAGCTGAAACGCAAGAAGATGCCCAAACTGGAGCAGAGGGCAAAATGGAGAAGACAGGAGTGCCCACTGTGGAGGATCAAGCACCGACCTCTTAATTTATACTTTATTCATAGCTGTGTACTGGGATCAGCTCCAGCTTTACCTACTTTGTAACCTGAATAATTTCTCATTTTTGGAAATAAAATTCACTGTTGTTTCTCTTTAACTGCTTGCGTCAAATGTATGATTGTTGGATAACTTAGTGCTATACAAAACACTTTATTGTTTTCAATGCTTTGTGAATCCGTTCTGTGTGGTTACCTAGCTGCTTAAAGCGTACTTATCACACCGGATTAAGATAACAAATTGTAACGAAGAAGCGATAATTAAGTTAAAGCATGCCCTGTCCCCAAGTATAAGTGCATTGGGAAGGGAAATTTTATCTCAAGAATTACCTTTTAACTTCTTAAAAAGATAGAAATGCTCATCTGTCCTCGGAGATGTTGAGCGGGTACGTTAGCGTTCAACCGCTCTGGGGTGGATATTCCATAATTGAGGATGAACATTGCCTTTGAATTTTGGTACAGCTTTGACAAGGGTAAGCTTTACGCCTTTCTCTTGAGGTTCGGTTTGGTCCTACATCTCAAGTCTTCACACGGTGTTCGGTTCGATCCTACTAACCGTACTTGGAGTTTGGTGCAATCCTACAATCCAAGCCTTCAACACGGGGTTCGGATCAGGGCTAATCTTGAACCTACTGCGCCCGTTACTCGGGGTTCAGCATGGTTTTCTGTATGAACCGGCCTACTGCGCCCAAGCCTTCGCATGGGGTTCGGTTTGTGGCCTTGAGGAAGGACCAGCCCTACAACCCATGTTGTCTTCGAATGGGGTTCGGTTTGTGGCCTTGAGGAAGGACCAGCCCTACAACCTATGTTGTCTTCGAATGGGGTTCGGTTTGTGGCCTTGAAAAAGGACCAGCCCTACAACCCATGTTGTCTTCGAATGGGGTTCAGTTTGTGGCCTTGAAAAAGGACCAGCCCTAACACCCATGTTGTCTTCGAATGGGGTTCGGTTTGTGGCCTTGAAAAAGGACCAGCCCTACAACCCATGTTGTCTTCGAATGGGGTTCGGTTTGTGGCCTTGAAAAAGGACCAGCCCTACAACCCATGTTGTCCTCGAATGGGGTTTGGTTTGTGGCCTTGAAAAAAGACCAGCCCTACAACCCATTCCACCTCAAGGAGTTACACCGTCAAAACACACGATGTGTGATTGAGATCATCGGTTCTGAGGGGTCTTCATTAGTCCCTCGAGGAGTTACATCATCAACTACAGAATTAGTAGTTGAGTTCATCCGTCCTGAGGTGTATGCGTGTTAAGCTACGGTTATAAATCACAACACATAAGAAAAGTGAGAATGATAGGGCGGTTAAAATGTATTCTCATTAAGATTGAAAGTGCATTACAAAGAGAGCGTAGTTGGGGTCGTGCCTCGTTAAAACCTTCTTGAGAAAACCCAATGGGAAAAAACTCAAGTAAGGAAAAAGAGTACACGCCGTCTTACCAACTAGCTGTAATAAACACGTAAGTTCTGAGTGTTCCATTTGTTGCGGATTGGAGTTCCATCAAGTTCTTCCAACCGGTATGACCCTTTTCCAGTCACTTCAGAAACTCTATAAGGACCTTCCCACGTCGGTGCTAGCTTTCCTTGGTGAGCGAATTTATTCCCCACACTCGCCTTTCTCAAAACAAGATCTCCGGTGTTAAAAGCCCTGTATTGGACACGTTTATTATACCGGAGTGCTGCCTTTGCTTTTACCGCCTGATCCCTGATAAAAGCCTTTTCTCTTAACTCCTGGAGGACGTCCAACTCTGATGCCAGGTTGGCGTTGTTGTCTTCAGCTGAAAAATACTCCACACGAGCCGATCTTGTTCGTAGCTCCACTGGAATCATCGCCTCAACCCCGTACGTCAACCGGTATGGGGATTCGTTAGTTGAAGAATGAGGCGTAGTGCGGTATGCCCATAAAACATGACATAGCTGGTCAGTCCATCCTCCCTTCGCTTCTCCCAGACGCTTCTTCAACCCCTTTAGCACTTCTCGATTGGCTACCTCCGTTTGTCCATTGGTTTGGGGGTGTTCAACAGATGAAAATATCTGGATTATCCCCAGTCCTTCAAGCAAATCTGTGAACTTTTTGTCTATAAACTGGGTGCCGTTGTCAGTCACAATCCGCCCTGGCACCCCGAACCGAGCTATGATATTTTCATACACGAAACGTCTTGTTCGCGCAGAAGTAATGTGCACTACGGGCTCAGCTTCGATCCACTTGGTGAAGTAGTCTACCCCCACGATCAAATATTTGATACCTCCTGGCGCAGTGGGGAATGGACCCAAAATATCAAGGCCCCACTGGTAGAACGGCCAAGGTACAGCAGATGAGGACAGCTCTTGGGCCGGTGTATGGTGGAGATTGGAGAATTTTTGACAAGCGTCACACTTCCTAACAAAATCTGCAGAATCCTGCTTCACAATGGGCCACTAATATCCAGCCCTGAGGACCTTTCTCATTAAGCTCCGACCCCCAGCATGGTGCCCGCACTGCCCCTCATGCACTTCCTCCAAAACCGCTTGAACCTCATCCTCTCTCAAACACAAAAGATATGGGACAGAGAATCCCCTTTTGTAGAGAACACCATCAACCATAGTAAAGTATGGTAGCTTCCTCTTCACTCGTCTCCTCTCCTTCTCATCAGTGGGAAGTTGACCATCAGCCAGATAGCGAATATAAGGGATGACCCAAGAATCCTCATACGGATAGCTCACCATGACAGCATTCAGAGAAGGGTATAAAGGTATGCTAGGTGATGTCAAAGTGCTTTGAACCACCGTCGTTGTGCTGCCAGGCTACTTTGTACTTGCCAGTCTTGACAAGATGTCCGCTCTGGTGTTTTCCTCTCTGGGAACATGCTTGAACTCTAAAACTTCAAATCTTCCCTTCAACTCATTAACACAATTCAAGTACAATTGAAGTTGCGGCTCCTTCGCTTGGTACTCCCCCTGGATCTACGAAATCACCAATTAGGAATCACTACATAGTGTGACTGCTGATGCTCCGATGTCAATCGCCGCACAGAGACTGGCCAAGCATGCTTCGTATTCAGCCTGGTTGTTGGAGGTTTTGAAATTGAATCGGAGGGAAATTTCTAGGTGCACACCATCATCACTTTCTACCATAACACCTGCTCCACAACCTTTGCTATTCGACGATCCATCAACATAAATGGTCCAATGCGCTCGAGGGGTGGCAGGGTCTGCCCCAGTCATCTCCACAACAAAATCAGCCAACACTTGCGCCTTGATGGCTCCTCGAGGCTCATACGAAATTTCAAATTCAGACAACTCGATAGACCATTTTATCATCCTTCCGACGAGGTCTGGCTTGCTAAGCACTGAACGGAGAGGCAAATCCGTTCTCACCAGTACTGGGTGCGCGTGGAAATAGGGCCTCAACCGTCGTGATGCCCACACGACTGCTAAAGCAGCCTTCTCAATCTTCTGATACCTTCCTTCCGCCCCCTGAAGCGTCTTACTAGTAAAGTACACCGGCCTCTGCCCTTCAGGGGTTTCTTTAACCAAGGCCACGCCTAGGGCTTCATCAGAGATTGCTAAATACAAGATCAAAGTCTCACCGGGGTCAGGCTTAACCAAAATTGGTGGACTCGAGAGAACAGCCTTGAGTTGCTGGAAGGCTTGTTCTTGCTCCTCTCCCCATTCAAAATTCTTGTGTTTCTTTAACGCCTTATACAGGGGAAGGGATCTGTGCGCCATTTTGGGCATGAAACGAGCCAGAGCGGCTACCTTCCCATTCAATGATTGGACTTCCCTCAGGCTCTTAGGGCTCTGCATGTCCAGGATTGCTTGACATTTCCCAGGGTTAGCCTCAATGCCTCGTTGGGTCAACATGAATCCCAAGAATTTCCCAGCTGGAACGGCAAAGGTGCATTTTAAGGGGTTTAACCTCATGTTGTACTGTCGAAGCCTAGTGAAAACTTGGCGTAGATCCTCAATGTGGTCTCCTCCAGCGGGCGTTTTGGCTATAATATCATCGATATAAACCTCGACCAGCCTGGTGTGCATCCCTTCAAAGACTTTGTTAATCATGCGCTGGTAGGTAGCGCCGGCGTTCTTCAATCCAAAAGGCATGACGGTGTAGCAGAAAACACCACGGTCATTGATAAAGGCAGTTTTCTCTTGATCTCCCTCCCACATCGGAATCTGGTTATACCCCGAATAAGCATCCATGAAACTGAGGTACTGGTAACCAGATGAATCATCCACCATGCGATCAATGTTGGGCAGGGGATATGGATCCTTGGGGCAGCAACGGTTAAGATCCACATAATCTGTGCACATTCTCCATTTGCCATTAGCTTTCTGCACCATAACCACATTAGAAAGCCAAGAAGAGTAGCGTATCTCCCTTATAAAGCCTGCTTTCAACAACTCCTCTGTCTGCTCACAAGCTACCCTCTGCTTCTCCGGTCCCAACCTCCTCTTCTTCTGGGCCACCGGTCTTGTTTCAGGGCACACAGCAAGCTTGTGGCAGCAGAAATCGGGGTCCATCCCAGGCATGTCTGCTGCTGTCCATGCGAAAAGATCCTTGAACTCCTGCAGAAGGGCTAATAAGCGTTGCTCCATAGCAAACTCCAGCTTATCATTGATGTGTGTGACCTTCTCTGGGGAATCCCCTAAGACAACATCCCTGGAACCACCATCCGGTGTGGGCTTAGAGGGATTGAGTGGATCAATCTTCAATTCCGCTCTGGGGTCCAGATCAATTAGACTGACAGACCCTGCCGCTGTTCCTCCGTCGTTCAGCTTCCTCTTCTTGTTGAATGCTTCCAACTTGACCATGTTGAGGCTCAAGTTATAACAATATCGAGCCATCTCCTGGTCACCACGGAGAGAGGACACACCGTTGTCCTTGTCAATGAATTTGATCAAGAGGTGCGGAGTGGATACAATTGCTTCCATCGCATTCAGTGTAGGACGACCTATGATACCGTTGTATGGGGATTCCACATCAATCACCAGAATTCTAGACTTGACTGTTCTCACTCCAGGCTCTCCTTCAAAGGAAATTAGAGTGTCAAGATACCCCTTGGTGGGTTGTTTGGCTCCATTAAATGCTGTGAGTTCTTGCGTGTAAGGTTGTAAATCTGCATCATTGAAACCCATTCGTTTGAAACAATTATAAAAGATAACATCACAAGAACTTCCCTGATCGACGAGGATCCTCTTAACATCCTTGTTAGCTATGACTGCCACGATAACTACTGCATCATCACCTCCTGGAATTGTTGGGCCAAAATCATCATCAGTAAATGACACCGTCGGGGATGCCATACCGTCCCTGAAAGGGCGGTTATCCCTTGGTTTGCCCTGGACAGACAGAATCATCCTGTGGTGATTCTTCCGTGCTGTGATTGATGCTCCTCCTCCCGCAAATCCTCCGGCTATCATCTCAATCACTTCTCATCTGCCCTGCCTCTGCTGCTGGGGCATGTTATTTTGTTGGGCATCTCCAGCAATCACTACTCCCTTCTGCTTTTCGGCTGCAGTAAACTTCCTTGCTGGGTTACGTGTATTATCATCTTTGTCATCAGGATCTCTACTCCTTTTTTCCATCCTCTGAGGCTCGTCTACAGATTTCTCCTTAAACAAATACTGCTTCAGCTTTCCTTCTCGAATGAGAGTTTCCACCGTATTCTTTAATGCCTTGCACTCATCAGTATTGTGTCCTGTCTGTTCATGGAAAGTGCAATACTTGCGTGGGTTACCACCCCTCTTGACTGGGGCTGGTTTCCTTATACCAAAGACGTTCAACGTTGGCCAACCAACCTCCCTCATGATTTGTGAATGCCTGGTGTTCAACGGAGCATAGTTGTCGAACGATGATACACGCCTATCTCGTTGATGCGGGCGAGCGTTTACAAAGTCTTCTCTAAAGGCATGCTTCTCAGGCCTCACTCTCTCCTTTTCTCTCCGTGGCTGCTGAGTGGGTGCTGAAGGCTTCATTCTTGTTGCGGTTGCCTCCAGATGCATCTCTATGCCCACGTACTTGGAAGCTTTCCTTCGAAACTCCTCGAAGGTTGTTGGGGGGCTCTTTGCCAAAGATAGGGCAAAGGCTGAACCAGGCTGAAGAGCTTCCACTACAATATGAAGTTGTATGGCCTCCGTGAGGTTGGGGACCAAAGCTGCCTCCTTATAAAACCTTTTCAAGAACTCCTTAAGAGTTTCAGTTTCTCCCTGCCTTATCTGGGCCAGGGTGTGAGAAGTTCTTGGGATATCCCTAGAGATGACAAAATGGCTTTCAAATGCAGCGGCCATTTCCTCCCAAGAGTCTATAGATCCTGAGGGTAAGCTTTTAAACCAACTGAGAGCCTCCTCCGTTAGTGTTCTTGGGAACATCCTACACATAACATCTTCGTCTACTCCCAAATACATAGCTTCATACACATAAGCATCCAAATGCTTAGTGGGATCAGTTTCTCCATTATACTTCCCTATTGACAGTGGCTGAGTTGTTTGCAAATGTTTCGGGATGGTAATGCTCATCAGCCTTCTTGAGAAAGGGACACTGAGCTTGTACGTCCCTGAAGTCACCACCGCCTGTTCCCTTCTCCTGGTACTGACTCTATCACCAGAGTCTTGAGTCTGCTCTCTCTCTTCATACATGGGGATCTTCGAATACTGGAGGGCTGTAGACCTGCCCCTCTCTGATACGTGGTGAGTCTCTTCAGCATGGGACGTTACCCTGTCCCCAGCTCCTCCTCTCTCTCGCTTCAACTCCATCAGCTCCTCCCTGAGCTGCCTGATAACCTCATCGTGAGGGTCAGGCGTTTGCACTTGCACCAACCTCCGGGTCTGAGTTACAGGGGACTCAAAGACAAGTCTCCTTCCAGTCTATTGATGGGTCACATCCTCCACGTGACCATCAACGAAATCTCTCCCATCACCTTCCATCATGACAACCAAACTTCTGCGAAAATGGGAATAACTCTAACGAGTCCCACTGGGCGTGCCAATGAACTGGTCTGGACCGGGGTCTAGGATCCGGCGTGGGACCAGCCATAAGAATATAGGTGTTTTTAGGGTTTGTACACCGGAACAGTGTGTATCCGATGTATTAATCCGGACTCTCAGTGGGAGAGGCCGGTCTTGTTGTCCTGGAGATCCTTCACACCAACGATTCGCGTTGTAGGGGGGGCGAAAGGTGGTGCCACCTGTGAAGATTCTCCGACGCTCAAGTTAGAAGAGTGTAAGAACTCAATGAATGCTCAAGCGAAGTAATAGTAAAGTATAAGTTAGAACAACATTACCTTGCATGTGTATTGAATTGAGCTATTTATAGTTGTACGTGAGAAAATGAGTCGTTGGATACAGGTGGGTCCCCTAGCTCTGATAGCGTGTACATTATGTCAATCAGGGTGGCTCAACACTCAGAATGTGTCAGGAGGGTAGGTCAATTATCAGTGTACGACCCTATAGGAAGAAGAGAGGATAATCACCTTTTCCGCATAATCTGCTGACACATCCACTTGCTTTCTGAGGCCATTGACGTGACATATTTTGCTACATACAATATCTTCGCTGATAAGTTATTAGGGGCTCTTATCTTGCTGTGACTGAGAAGCCAACAGTTATATAAATGTTCCGTGAAAATGAACAATGATCCGTTATAGAGAAAATAAGTGGGGCGGTCGTGAGATGAGGACGGAAGGCCAGACATCGGATATCCAGTGTGGTAATGTTGAACCAGGACACCGGTTTTCCTTATATGAGGTCACTCTGACGTCACAAGATTGGGGGTCGGTATCCAGACCGGATCAACAATCTTGATAAAAGACCTTTTTGATCCTTGCTATTCTTTTGATTTTGGTTTGATTGGAAATGACTGGCAATGTTAACTAGGCAGTTCTAATGATGAATGTATGAAACAGACACCTAGTGAGAAATATTGAGAAGCTCCTTATTCTTACAGCATTAGGTTACTTGCTTTGTGAAAAATTAAATTGTGCATCATATTTCAAATGAATGGGTATTAAGGATGCCATATGTTCAAAGGAATTGAATCTTAAATACTGTCTTTTAATTTTGTTCATACTTAGAATCTGAGCATCATGAATATCTTCTTGTTTAAACTTTCATTCCCTTTGCTTGAGGACAAGCAAAAATTCCAGGTTGGGGAGAGTTTGATGAGTGTTGAGTAGAGCATTGAATTCATGACTCAATAGAACTAATTTTGTAAAGAATTGAACTAAATTAATGAATAATTGAAGAAATTAAGCATGAATCTTTCGTGATGAAAACATTGTATAAAAGAGAAAATTTTGTCAAACTCTTGGAAAAAGTGTACGAAGTTTAAGAAGAAATCAAGGAAGAAGAGAAATCAAGTCAGCAAAGGTGCAAGACCTTTCACGCTTAAGCGTAAGCACTAGGCGCTTGAGCCTGGCATGCATGGCATAAAGTGAATAAAGAAGAAAGCATCAGGGTATCACGCGCTTAAGCATAATCACCCGCGCTCAAGCGCAACTCCAATAGCAAGCTTCAGGGACTTCACGCTTGGGCGTGAACTCTAGGCGCTTAAGCGTGAAATGGAAAAAAAGCAAGCTTAAGCCCTATGCTCAAGCGTGATGAAGAAAAAGAGTTCCAGGACCTCACGCTTGAGCGTGATCGAAGAAGCATGGGCACTGAATTTTCTATTGATCAATGGTGTGATCCCAACTCATCCACTTCCACATGTTTCTATTGACCAATGGTGCAATCCAACTTATCCACTCAGTAAGTTGGGGTTATGCTTAAGCGTGACAAAGGGAAGCTTAAGCGTGACTCCTCTATAAATAGAGCAGAAGAAGAGAGAAACATCATCAATTTTATTCAGTTTTTATTCATTCATCAATTATTCATTCAACTTCAATTTTCTCTCTTGTATTCTTTTCTTTCCATATTTTGGAGTGAAAATGCAAGGCATGAGTAGCTAATTCCTTCATTGGGATTGGTTGTAATCCATTCAAACCCCAAGTAATGCTGCTGTAAGTTTTTCATATGTATAACAAGATTTGATAGTTTTTTATTTTGCACTTAATGCTTGAAAGTACTTGATCACTATTTTCTTGTCTTTGGTTTTCTTAAGTATATTGGGAAATAACTTTTGAGAGCAGATCTGAATGAAATACTTGTTGTAAGTAGATGACTAGGAATGGTATCTAATGCAATGAACGTCTAAACAATCGAGCATTAATGCTGGAATGATTTCAAGGTGACTGAGGGATCAACAAGTTGAAATCATTCTTATGAATTTTGTAGTCGAGGGATCGATACAAATGACTTTGATTGTGACGTAAAAATTATCATTTCAAGTTATATATATGCAAAGTTACATAGCTTACGTAAGGTGAGAAGTGATGAAAAACCAATCCTAGTTTTCCAAATCTGATTTTTACCAAAACTCATTACTATTGTTCTTTACATTTATTACTTTCTGTTAACCATTTAAATCAGTATCCTTTACAACAAACCAAAACAAACTTCTTGTCAAATCAATTCAAAAACTAAGATCTTCAAGCTAATACCTCCTCAGTGGAATGACAACCCCTTTTTACTATAACTCTAGTGTTTAAACTTGGCACTAATCTTCCATTGAATCTGTATTATACAAACTTGATTCTTTTATTAAAAACTTCCTTTTCAACAAGCTTCTGTGTAAGATCTGATAAATTAATCAAGTTAAAATCATACCAGGAGGTTCCCAAGGCCTCGACTAAAGTGAAGTTTAATGCTCCTGGTATACTTCTTGGATTTCACGGTCTTGGAGAATGGGTCCTTGAAGCAAGCCGGCACAACACGCTTCCTATCGACGCCATGTTTCTGTTCGACTAGCTCCTTTTTTCCATCATTAACCTCATTGTAAGGATTGAAAAGTTGACATCGCATCTCGAATGTTTGAAGAATCATGACTGAAAATCCTGCCCAATATAACAACTTCCTTATCATTAGTCTAGAAAGAGCTACACACCAATTCTTTACATAATTAGGCTGGGGATATTTCAAGACGAACCACTTAATAGACAAGGAAATACACGTGGTTTTCACATGAGACATGTGCTTTGGATTTCCAAGATTGAACGGTAAAGAGTTTAGAAAAAACAGGAAACTCACCCGCCGGAAGGAAAAAAAATTATGAAAGCCCGAGCACCAGCTCTCGACATTTCTAAAACTTACATTACGGTAAGTATCTTTAAGCCTGAACACAAGCTCTCGGCAATTCTAAAACTTACATTACGGTAAGTATCTTTAAGCCCGAGCACGAGCCTCGGCAATTCTAAAACTTACATTATGGTAAGTATCTTTAAGCCCGAGCACGAGCTCTCGGAGATTCTAAAACTTACATTATGGTAAGTATCTTTAAGCTTGAGCGCGAGCTCTCGGTAATTTTGGAACTTACATTCTGGTAAGTAACGTTAAAGCCCGAACACAAAGTCTCAGCAATTTTGAAACTTACATTACAGTAAGTAACGTTAAGCCCAAGCACGAGCCCTCGACACTATTCGAAAAGCCCGAGCACGAGCCCTTGACAATTTACGAAAAAACCCGAGTAAGGTCGAAGCTCAAAAATAAATTAAGCATGAGAAGACCCGAGTGAGATGCGCTCACTCCGGAGGAAACAAGAATTCGAGTGAGATACGCTCACTCAAAGGAATCAAAATTATATTCAGAGTAATGGCAAACAAGGTCCTAAAACTCTAGCCTAAAACTCCGAATAAGCGACTCAAGTGTAACAACAACCCAACACTCAGCAAAGTAAGCTTAATTACGACAAATCCCAAAGCAACAAAAATCCAAGAGTCAACCATGAAGCACCATGCCGAATGTAATAATTTCCACACTGGAAGAGCTCTTTCTTAGAAGAACATCTTACGGCGAAACAAGACAAGAAGACCTAATATGGAAGAACGAGACATAGCCTGTATCAAGTGACAAGCCCCTGAATATAAACCTACTCAAAAATTAAATATACCATGACACTTTTGAAAAAGAGATCTAAAGCTAAGAGTAGCCGACAATAGAAGAATCAGAGAAGACGAGAAGCTAACAGTCAAATAGGAGGGCCCATATCGGGTAAGTGAAGTCATCAGCAAATGAGTCTACCGACTGGAAAAAGCATATCATTTAAATGTACATTACGGTCGAATGTAATGGGGCACTCTTTTTCCTACTCGAGGGGATTTTTTCCACTGGGTTTTCCCCCGAGAGGTTTTAACAAGGCCCACCAAAATAAGTAAAAATGTATTATCATCAAATGTAACAAGGCCACTCTTTTTCCTACTTGAGGGGTTTTTCCCACCGGGTTTTCCCCCGAGAGGTTTTTTACGAGGCCTGCCACGCTAACAAATGAGACAAGTACGACTTGGCTCATCTCTTCATCTCACGGAGAAACAGCAAAAGTTCAAGACAAGAAATTGTTTGATATATAGCCACTCAGAATTGGTTACCCAATCCACTCGAATTTGGTCACTCGATATCGACTCATACACACTCAGGACAAACCTTCACTTTACACCCGACATGGAGATATCTTACCACGACACTTAGCCACTTTGCTCGGTTCTACGCCTGGAACTCGTGACTGGGGGCTCCTGTTCCCTCCTAGGTCAGAGGGGGCCCAAAGTACCCCCTCATCCCCTTTGAGACACCCTAAAAATCAGGGTAAATTTTTCACGTTTTTATAAATCATAAATTCAATGAAAGAAATTAAGTGCTGAGGCATTTTTGACACAGTACCTGGATCAATGATGAACCACTCCCATATATGAAGATATGAGAGGGTGAAATTAAAAGATTAAATTTTCATGATAATTTTCCAAGTTTAAATCAGCGGAAGAATTAATCAAATTAATCCTTGTGAAAATAAGTTTAAGGGAAAGGACCTCATAAAATCCCAGGAGTAATACAAAAACCAGAATTCCATTAAAATATGGCATGGATGCACATTTATTGCAAGGGAATTGAAATGAATTAAAATCAAGGCAAAAAGGAGCAACAGAGTGCCCCTCGCTCAAGCGAGACTCTCATCCGCTTAAGCGAGTCAGCGTGGCACACTGGGCGAAGTAAAGAAAAGCTGAGCGAAAGGGATAATTATGCATCAGGGGACGATCTCGCTCAAGCGAACCCCTACTCGCTTGAGCGAGTCACACAAACCTCGCTTGGGCGAAGCCAGCGAGTCTTGAGCGAAATACGTCCAGACTCGAATTCATGATTGACTCGCTTGGGCGAGACTTCCTCGCTTAAGCAAACAACTTACAGAACTGGGCTTATATCCACTTGTTTAATAAGGCTTTCCAATACCTAAGCTTACACTCAGCAAAGCCCCACCAAATCCGACTCCCAACACACAGGTTTTCACTCGGCGTAATCCCTCCAAAACCGATACAAGGCACTCAGGTTCTCACTCAGCAGAGTCTCCCTGAAACTGACTCAAAGTACACAGGTTCACCACTCAGCAAGATAACCTGACCGACCCATCATTCACTCAATCCTCTACTCGAGAAACTCAGTCCAGACCGAGTCCTCTCTCACTCAAACTTCCACTCGATAAATTCATTCTAAATCCGAGTCTTCACCCACTCGGGGTTCCACTCGGAACAACACTCCAGGAACCGACTCTCCACCTAGTTGGACACTCACTCAGAGTCTCATTCCAAGACTAACTCATTGCCTGACCAGCTTTCACTCAGTATTTTATTACAAATCCGACTTCCTCTCTTTTTCACTCGAGTAGAGTTATTCCAGGGAATTCCTGGACAAACTCACACCGAGTATCACCAATCGGTGTTCTCCCACTCGGAGAATACAAAATCGGGACACACCACTCGGATCAAGTACACTAGACTCGGAAATTCCCCTTCGGGACTCCACTGCCCAGATCATCACACTCAAGAGCCTTCTCACTCGGATTATGTACACTTCCTCACTCGGAAAGCCATGGCTCGGACTTAGATCACTCGGAATTCACTCAGAAGTTTTACCACCACTTAGTTTATTTCTAAACGTCTCACTTGGGCAGGATTCATCCACGAACTCACCCACTCATCATTTACTTGTCTCGCCTGAACGAATGCCATCCCCTAGTTCCTTCGCTCGGGCGGATTTCAACCAGTGACTAATTCTCCTCGCCCTCACTCGAGCGAATCTCTATTCGCCTGGGCGAATTTCCTCCAGTGTCTAAACACTGATACTGGGACAATCTCGCTTGAGCGAGGTTCACTCTCGCCTGAGCGAGAATTGCACAGAGACCAATTTCCCAACAGGTGTGGCTCTCGCTCGGGTGAGAATCCAATTCGCCTGAGCGAAATCATCAGACAAGATGCAGAACACGAAATATACACAACACAATCCACTAAAATTGAACTCCATCCATACTACAAGAATGCCTTACATATCAAACATCATTCAGATCATTTAAAACTGGTTCTGCACCAGCATATTCTTAAATTCTATTCAACTCTTCAAAATCATATATATAAATTAATTCTTCATCTCTTCAGCTTTATAAAAGAAATACTCAAATATAATTCTTCATCCATTCATCAACACATAGGGAATTTCCATTATAATTTAAACCTTCATACATACTTAGGGTCACCAATGAAAATGAGATATACATACAATTTCTCATTTTCCTCCATGACCCTCCAAAATCATCTATCATGTAAACTTCCAAAATACACATTCATTACATCTCTTGCTACACAAAATAGATATGATTACATATATCGCCGACCAAGGCGCTCCCTATACATTAATTACCTCCACAGCCATAAGTATACTTCAAATGCTTACTCTTCCCATGAATGCCCTGCATCACAAGTCTAAAATTGACAACATGGGAGAGTGAGTCCATATTCCAAAGGTATGAATATGAATACCAAGTGATTATGCATAAAGGCATCCCACCTATATACTTTGCACATCAATAATAATCACCATGCCATATACCAACACAATTTCACACAAAGCACACAAGCATATACATAATCACATTATTCAACGATTAAATTGTTACACAACCTTTAACTGGTATTCATATCTTTTATGTTGTCTTAATTATATTTTTACCACCTCACAAAGTCATCATCATATCTCACCACCTTGGCATACTTACTTCTATATGAAAATGCTCTTAACTAATGCATATGCACAAGGAATATTTCAACAATTGCAGATCTGACTGTGGGAAATTCAACACCAACTGTGGGTTTCAAGCATGGTCATTTAACCATACTCCTACTGCAGTAGTAAAATGTGTATACTTATTCTTTAAATTGCATGCATTCACCAATTGTTTTACTGGTACCAAACCGCATCGCCCATCTTGCAACACCTAGCCATTTTCACCATGACTGCGGTACACAACATATCAACATATGGTGTTGTGGGCCGGCCAGATATTAAATCATGGAGGATGTGATCATAAAGACCACCGGGGTCACCTGCTCATCAAGAGCCACCCCCCACAAGGGTCAGCCACATGCAGCTCCCCGAAGCAATACATGGGCGGCTTCGTGACTTTACTTAAAGTCACAGGGGAAAAACATCTTGCTCATGCACCGAGCCACCCTCCCACTGGGTCGGCCGAGGGAACTCCCCTAATGTTCCACAACGGCGGCTATGCAGTATGCCATGGATGCAAATGCAAATCATATGCATTTCTCACTCTATGCATCCTATACATGCCCCTCATCATCCAACATCATCAACACCATTATTAACATCACTACAAGCTTTTATTAACATTGATTGTTCACAATAGTTTAAATCTTTAGGTGGCATTCTCTTTATTCTCAATCTCAACAAACAACGCCATCATTCATGTCACATTCATGGTAAACACAACTTAACATAACATACCATGAATATTCTAAATGCACAAAAGCATGTTGTCAAACATATTGTCGCAACCTGGATCGCGACGGCGCGGCGAGCAAGAGAGAAAATGAAACAGGGAGTCGCCACCAACGTTTTTATCCATAGGAAAAACATTGGGAAAAAACTAAGTTCAGTAAAGCACTGGTTTAAAGAAAATCGAACTCCAAGTTCGGGAGTCGGTTACGAGTAGGGAAGGTATTAGCACCCTACATCGCCTGTCAAAGACAGTACCAAGATTGAAAGCACAACATAAATAGCCTTAAATAAAAACATGGTTTCTTCCCTTTTATTTTGAAAATGATAGAATGGAGTAAAGAACTGTACAGACATAGAATGTTAAAGCGAGGTTAATGGGACGTTTTGTCCGAATTAAGCTCGACTTTGATATGAGACAGAGGGGGTGAGAGAATGCCAATAAGACGTCACGTCTAAATTAAACATCCTCGGATAAAAGGATAGGGATAGGAAAGGGATAAGCGGGACGTCTTGTCCTAAGTATCCCTTCCCTATGAAATTATGGCGAGGCTTGGGCAAAAACTATGGGGAAACCAACAAGACGTCACGTCTAAATTGATTTTCACGGAAGTGACCAAAAAAGGACATTTATGAAAGAAACATAAAAAGTAAAGCAGTAAATCAGCAAAAAAAGGAAATAAGAAAGATGGGCCCGACAGGAGTTAAAGTCCTGCTCCTACGTATTCTTGAATTATCAAGAAATCAGGGTTACGTAGTTCTGAGTATTGCTATTTTAGGAAGGAATCTAAAAGATGTTGATGGATGTCATTAAAGAGGAGAATTCATACAAAGCGAAGTTCTTCGCACGTGCACGAATCCTAAGAGGGTTGTGTAGACAGGAGTACTCCCGTACGACACTATTTTTTACCAAATCGCCCTTTTTATTACGTCTGTTTGTTATGGAAAAGGATAAAAATATTAACAATGTAAACTAATGGTACGCAGGCAACTACAATCAACAAACAGTAAACTCACAGAAAAGTAAAAAAGGGGGAACTGAAAGCAAAAGAAATAAGGGAAGAAGTGGAACCGGTGTGACGAGCTAAGAACCGATGTGGGAGGTTGAGCACAGTGACGGTGTCAGACTGATTTCGGACTCGCACGCTGGCAGGGACAATAGACCGGAGTTAGACCCGATCTGGGAATCTGAAGGTCACGACCGGTGTTGTGGGAAGTTAATCCGAGGCGAAACGTTGTGGAGCAGTAATGGAGATGGACGAGGTGGTGATGCGGAATTGGGACGGGGTTGGTTTTGAGATGACGAGGTGCGTTCGAGATACGGACGATATGAGAGCAGTGGCTTTGTGTTAGTGAAAACACTTCAAACCCTTTCCGAACTAAGGGGGTCCTCTGTGGTGACTAAGGCAAGTCACTGGTTTCAGGTGAGGAGGTCAGTTAAGGATCTTGAGGAATCGGAGAGAATTTCCAGAGTTTTCTCGCGTAGAGGGAGAATCTGAAGACCAACCCCTTGAGCTTCCTTGGTTGGGGCATTTATAGGGCCTTCAAGTCATGGGCTGAGGGTTTTGGGACAACCAGAACTCCCACTCACCCATTCGTGTAGTGGTGTGCAGCTCTGGCCATTATCATTGGTGGGGAGCAGGGTTCTCAGTGGGGTTTTTTTTTAATTGTCCACTTCCGCCTCCCTGTCTGCCATTTTCTAGGGAGTGCGATTCCAGGTCACCGCGCATAAGCTTCCGACCTCGTCCCTCCGTTGTCAAATTTGTGACACCGGTTAGCAAAGCCATTAGTTGGACGGAGTCTCCACTGATCTGATGTGGGGCCTTAAGAACCATTACCTGTGTCTTGACACCGGCTGAATCTTTCAATGTAATCACAGAGGCCGGAGTGCCTATCTTAATCTGTCCACTTTCTTTGGGGCCGGACTGGCCTGTCATTCTGCTCCGGCGCATGACATCGGTCCGGTGTTAACTTAGGCCTTGTCCGGTGTTGCCAACTTCAAGGCCGGGTTCGGTGTTACCAATTTCAAGGCTGGGTCCGGTGTTATAACAATTTGGGCCGGACCGAAAGAGGTGTTCACAGATGCCCCTCTTTACTCTCTTTCACAAGAGAAATGTAAATTTCCGAGGTGAAAGGGGAGTAAAGATATGAACACCGATGTAGGGGCTAAGTAGGAACAAAATCCGGTGTGGGGCTTAATGATGTGGCATTTAAACAGCTGGCGTGTCCCACATATGGTCCACGTCACGGGGTGACTGAGCATTCCACGTGTCATCAGCTAATTGGCTCTTTTCAAAATTTAAAATTCGCGCCATTGGGCCGGAATGCCAAAAGTCGGCCCTTTTAAATGGGCCATGGGCCGGAATGCGGAAGGTTCTGGATCTCCGCTCCTCCCCCTATAAAAGCAACTTCGGGGATCCATCATTTTCATTCCTTTCTTGATATTGAAGTGCTGTCTCTCCGACGTTCAACCTCTCTGGTGTTCAAAGTTTTCCTCCGGCGTTAAAGCTTTTCTCCGGTGTTACGTCCTGGCTCGCACGAAAAGAACTGCACGCATCGCCTTAGCAGGTAGCCATCCCACCTTTCATTTTAATTTCGTAGATAGGTCATGGGGGACACCGGTTCGAGTAATGACTCCATTGAGGTCCTGTCTGGTCCTTCCTCAATTACATCCCGGCGTCAGCCGGGTGGAGTTTCGAGCCGAGGTCTGAGTCACCAAAGTGGGGCAACTTCGGGAGCTTCACATCGGTTCGTCTCATCAGGGCACCGTTTCTCCGCATTGCCTTTGTGGGAAACAGAGGGGTTTGACACATCGTCAGGCTCCTCGTTTAACTTTGGCACTGCTAGTGAAGGGGGAAGCAGTGCTGATTTATATCTTACTGATGATGTGGCCTTTTACAATTGTATTCCCTTTCTTCGCCATACCGTCCGAATGGCTTCTGAAAATTCCTCCACCGGTGTTGCTGTGATTACTGACCCTATTGAGACAAATGTCTTGGCACACCGGATCAACTGGCTAGCTGAGAAGGCCAGGGATCCTTACTTCTGGGTTCATGAAGACCCAAAGACGATTGTCTCCCGGTATGCCGAAGATGCTGCCGATGTCACCATCGAAGATGTCATTGTTCATGCCGATGTTGAGCATGAAAATGACTTTACTGTATTCTGCCCCCAAACCTCGGACAGGATCTGCCATCAACCGGGGTCAAGGAACCTCTTTATGTATGAGATGGTCTTCTCCAAGATCGGCGTCCGCCTCCCATTGACGGAGTTTGAGATGGGGGTACTCCGGTTTCTTGATTGCGCTCCTAGCCAACTTCATCCCAACGGTTGGGGTTTGGTAAGGTCCCTGGAGGTGCTTGGGGAGTACTTCCACTTCGTCCCCACAGTGGCCCTCTTTTTTACTTATTGCAGGGTGATGCGCCGGGGTAACTCTGGAGGGGGTCTAGGCTTCATCAACCTCCGCTGCGACTCAAAGGTGGTTAACTTTGAAAGTTACACCGAATCGGCCAAGACGGACGGGGTCAGTTTCAAACACTCCTATGTCAAAGTCGAGGTCAATGCTGGCAGGCCGGTGTTCTGGGAGAATTCTGATTTTTCCAGAAAATTTTACACCGGTTGGACTCATGAACACTTTCTCCTGACAAGCAATGCCTACATCGTCAGTGAGAGTACCTTGTCAACTGAGTCCAAGAAGGTCTTGGACGCTCTGAAGGGTTATTCTGTCATCGCCAAATTTTCCTGCAAGAGGCTTTTGGGGACGGAGTCGGGCCGGGATGCTTACCTTGGTAGATATTGTTTAACCTCACCCCCCTTCTATTATATATTCACACCGGTACTAACATCGTTTCTCTTTCTTTTCAGGCGAGATGGCTCGGATAGACATCCTCAGGAAACTGAGGGAGGCTGCCGAAGCCCGGAACGCTGCTGCCGCTGCACAGGAGAATAGGGTGACTCCTCATCGCACCCCGGCCAAGATGGTGAACATTCCGGCCGAAAATGTTGGGGCGATGAATCTGGGGCCAGCTGAGAGAGTCCCAATAAAAAGGAAGTCCCACCCCGGTACAACCTCCAGGTCAAAAAAGCACAAGGCTCCAACGGTTGTGGCCGAGGTAGAGGTACCAAGGGAGGAGGAGGCCGGTCCTGTAAATATTTCTCCAGTCCGGTCTCAACCTGAGGACATCGTTGTCAACTCCCGCCTCTCAGACTTTCTAGAGTATATTGGAGGGACACCGGCTCGGGTCCATATCCCCTTCAAGCTCAAAGCCGATCTCCCTGCTTCTGAAGCTCAGTCTGCTGCCGAAGCAGCTATTTTCAATTTGGTTGAGGCAGCCGGGGTCCTCAGCTCTTTAGGCCACTCTTACTACTCCGAAGTCGAGGCTAAGGAATGCCTAGACCGGATGAAGAAAGCTGAGGCCCTGAGAGTCAAGGCCCAGACTGCTTTGACCCAGAAGGAGCAGGAGCTGGCCAAGAGCAAGGAGGACCTGTCCGAACTCGCTGCTGCTTACACATCGGCTGCCAAGAGGGCAGATGCTGCTGAGGCTAAGGCTAAGGCTTCAGAGGACGCTCTCCAAGCTCTCCGGACCGAACTGGATGAAGCCAAGGCTGCGAAGGCCGAGGTGGACGAGAAAAACAAAGAATTATCTAGGAAGCTTGTCGATGTGCAGGAAGAGCAAGCGAAGGAGCGGATGGAAGCCGAGGAGCAGATGGCTGAATTTTCGGTACTGGCCGATGTCGCCTTCAGTTCTGCTGTTCGCCAGGTTGTACACCGGAATTCCGCTGTTCAACTTAACCTGAACGGTATAGGCGTCTACTATGAATTTCATGGTGGCCACCTATATGCTATGGACCGGGGTCAGGCTTCGGAACCTGAGGATATTCCTTATGAACTGATGCCCCTCCCCGAAGGCCAAAGCATGGAACTGAGGACGGTGTCGGAGGAATCCGAGAGGACAGCCTCCGCTAGACCGGACTCTCCAGCACCCAACTCTTAGGATTTTTTTTCTTTTTTCTTAGCCTTGTTCCGGGATAGGCTCCGGAGTTTTAACTTTTGTAATGGCCTCAGTGCCCTCTATTAATACAATGCAATTTTCATCCATCTGCTTGTCTTCTCTTTTCTTTCAAAATGTTTCCAAGTATCTCTCTCTTGTGACCGGTATGAGGTAACGACTTGAAGTAACACCGTCTAATCATCAACTTAGAATTAGGACTTCATCGTGAACAATGTCTTTCGTGAAGCATAGAAACTCGGATTAGCGTATCATGGCCACCCCGTCCACAACTTCGATTAACCTTCGAACCTCTGGTGCAATTGGCCTGATATCGGCCTTGGCAATAAACCTGAACCTAATTCTATCCGAGGTATGTTTCATGACACCGTTTGTTACGCCCCGAAGTAGTGACCGGTGTATCCATTGGGACACCGTCCCTTGCAACTTGACGGTTTACTTCATTTGACCTTGAGGGTCATGACACCGTCCTTGGGATCACCACTTGTCTTGGAATAGAGTGGACCTCCTCTGCCTAGTGTTCATATCGGATCAACACCGTTTTAGTTTTTTTTTTTTTTTTTGAAGAATGAAGAGAGCTGCTTTTTTTTAACATACGGTGGGTGATAGGAAGGTAAGAGTGGGGAATTGCCCCTTGACTGAAGATAAAATATGGGGTGTGGCTCTTGATTTATGGAAGAGAAAAAAAACTGGGGTTGTCTTTCGACTGACAGGAAAAATAAATGTGGGGTGTGGCCCTTGGTTTGCAGAAAGGTAAAGGTGGGGGATTGCCCCTTGACTGACAGGAAAATAAATGTGGGGTGTGGCCCTTGGTTTGCAGAAAGGTAAAGGTGGGGGGTTGCCACTTGGCTGACAGGAACAATGACTGTGGGGTGTGGCCCTTGGTTTGTAGAAAAGTAAAGGTGGGGATTGCCCCTTGACTGACAGGAAAATAAATGTGGGGTGTGGCCCTTGGTTTGCAGAAAGGTAAAGGTGGGGGATTGCCCCTTGGCTGACAGGAACAATGACTGTGGGGTGTGGCCCTTGGTTTGTAGAAAAGTAAAGGTGGGGATTACCCCTTGACTGACAGGAAAATAAATGTGGGGTGTGGCCCTTGGTTTTCGGAAAGGTAAAGGTGGGGAATTGCCCCTTGACTGACAGGAAAATAAATGTGGGGTGTGGCCCTTGGTTTTTGGAAGAGAAAAAAACTGGGGTTGTCTTTCGACTGACAGGAAAAATAAATATGGGGTGTGGCCCTTGGTTTGCAGAAAGGTAAAGGTGGGGGATTGCCCCTTGACTGACAGGAAAATAAATGTGGGGTGTGGCCCTTGGTTTGCAGAAAGGTAAAGGTGGGGGGTTGCCCCTTGGATGACAGGAACAATGACTGTGGGGTGTGGCCCTTGGTTTGTAGAAAAGTAAAGGTGGGGATTGCCCCTTGACTGACAGGAAAATAAATGTGGGGTGTGGCCCTTTGTTTGCAGAAAGGTAAAGGTGGGGGATTGCCCCTTGGCTGACAGGAACAATGACTGTGGGGTGTGGCCCTTGGTTTGTAGAAAAGTAAAGGTGGGGATTACCCCTTGACTGACAGGAAAATAAATGTGGGGTGTGGCCCTTGGTTTTCGGAAAGGTAAAGGTGGGGAATTGCCCCTTGACTGACAGGAAAATAAATGTGGGGTGTGGCCCTTGGTTTTTGGAAAGGTAAAGGTGGGGGATTGCCCCTTGACTGATAGGAAAACAAATATGGGGTGTGGCCCTTGGTTTTCGGAAAGGTAAAGGTGGGGAATTGCCCCTTGACTGACAGGAAAATACCCGGGGGGATGCCCCAGTTTGACATGATTGGATGAAATCTTGGGGAACTGCCCCTTGAATGAAAGAACAAACCCAGGGAGATGCCCCAGTTTGGGTTGACCAGGAAGTGCAGTCCCACTGAGGAAGGATTTGGGAAGTGTAGTTTTTGGTGATTATGGTTCCGCTGGGGGATGAGAACTTGGGAAGTGCCAGCTTTGGCGATTGTGATTTCACTGGGGATGCCAATCTACTGATTTCTCTTGGGGAAAACTTCTGGTCCGGATCTTTGGTGTCAGGTTCTTCATTTCTGTGTGACGTAGTTCCATCACCCTTCAAAACAGATGGTTAGAAGCACGAGTAATCAAAAGAATTGACATTTCGAGCGACCTTTCCTAAGAGATAGGCTTTCAAGATAACTCATGGATGAGATAGAGACAAATTCTGTCTTTCAGGAACATAATTAACAGAATTGGTTATGCTTTCTCACGGGCCGGGTCTGACGCCAGGATACATTTCGTTTCACCACGACTTTCCATTTCATCACTTTTCATTTCAAAAATTTCTTCTTAAGAAAAATTTGTTCGTTTATAAGATTCAGCCGTAGACTCAGGGGAAGGAAAGGGAAAGCTTATTTTATTATTGAATATAAGTATGTACATTGGTAATGAAGGTAAAGGTAACAAAAATGTATGTATAAACAAGTAAAAGGTGGGAGAGAAAGAAGGCCTTTTGAACCCTCCAGCGACTCCCCGCGAGTGATAAGAATCCGGATCTTTCCTCACGACTTCGAGACCATCCTCTGATTTTACTTCTGGGAAATGATTTTGACAAAGATGCGCGTGCCTGACCAGTTTTCCTTCTCTGAAGAGTTCACGTCCTTACGCCTGAACTTGTGGCTTTTTATTCTACCTGAGCCACCCTTCCGGGTTTTCGACTCATCAAGCAGCTCTAATTTTTGCCTAGGCTGCCCCATGGGTTTTCAGCCTAGCGAGCACCTTTTTTTTTTTTTTTACGCAAAATATTTCTTCACCGCATCGGCGTTCACAGGCATTGGTAGATCCTCTCCATCCATGTTGGTGAGGATTAGAGCTCCTCCAGAGAAAGCCTTTTTCACGACGTATGGTCCTTCGTAATTAGGTGTCCATTTCCCTCGGATGTCCTTTTGGATTGGCAAGATTTTCTTGAGGACTAGGTCTCCTTCTTGGAATTGTCGAGGTCGTACCTTCTTTTCAAACGCTCGTTTCATACGCTTTTGATACAGCTGACCATGACAAAGGGCCGCTAATCTCTTCCCATCAATCAGATTTAACTGGTCATGTCGAGTTTGGGTCCATTCAGCTTCCTTTAATTCCGCCTCCATTATCACTCGAAGAGAAGGGATCTCTACTTCGAAAGGCAGGACCGCCTCCATACCATAAACCAGGGAGAATGGAGTTGCCCCAGTTGAGGTTCGGACCGAGGTACGATACCCATGTAAAGCAAAGGGGAGCATTTCGCTCCAATCTCTGTAGGTCACAACCATTTTCTGTACAATCTTCTTGATGTTTTTATTGGCTGCCTCGACTGCCCCATTCATTTTAGGGCGATACGGGGAGGAATTATGATGGTGGATTTTGAAGTCTTCACAAAGTTCCTTCATCATTTTGTTATTCAAATTCATGCCATTATCAGTGATGATCTGACTCAGCAGACCGTACCGGCATATCAGTTCACGCTTGACAAATTTAACCACAACACTCCTTGTCACATTGGCGTACGAAGCAGCTTCTACCCATTTTGTGAAATAGTCGATAGCGACTAAAATGAAACGATGACCGTTAGAGGCTTTTGGCTCGATGGGTCCAATGACGTCCATACCCCACATTGAAAAGGGCCATGGTGCTGTCAAGACATTCAGAGAAGACGGGGAGGCATGAATATGGTCTGCGTATATCTGACATTTGTGACACTTACGAACATAGGCAAAACAGTCTGACTACATGGTCATCCAGTAGTAACCAGCCCTCAAAATCTTTCTTGACATGGCGTGTCCGTTAGTGTGAGTTCCAAAACATCCCTCGTGGACATCCCTCATGACTTTACTTGCTTCGTCGGTGTCGATACAACGAAGAAGGACAGAGTCGTAATTTCTCTTATAAAGCACATCACCGTTTAAAAAGAAACCCATGGCGAGTCGTCGCAGGGTTCTCTTATCATTCTCTGTAGCGCCTTCGGGATATTCTTGATTTCGGACATACTTCTTGATATCGTGGTACCAAGGCTTCCCATCTGACTCCTTTTCAATCATCTGGCAATATGCGGGTTTGTGGTGCCGCACTATTTCAATGAGAGGCATGTCGTAATCATTGCTCACCTTGAACATTGATGCTAGGGTAGCCAAAGCATCAGCCATTTGGTTGTCCTCCCGGGGAACATGGTGAAAAGAAACATCATCAAATTCCTTAATCAACTCTTTGATGCGAGTTTGATAGGGAATTAATTTGCTGTCTCTAGTCTCCCACTCTCCTTTTAGTTGGTGAATGACCAGGGCAGAATCCCCGTATACTTCCAATTTCTTCACTTTGGCATCCAATGCTGCTTGGATTCCCAGAGAACACGCCTCGTACTCAGAGATGTTATTGGTACAATCAAAACATAATCGAGCACAAACGGGGATAAGTTCTCTGTCAGGTGAAATGAGGATTGCTCTGATTCCGTGTCCTAATGTGTTAGAAGCACCATCAAACCTTAGGGTCCATTTATCCTTTTGGGCTCCTTCTTCATCAATCAGGGCCATGATATCTTCGTCCGGGAAGTCAAACTGCATGGGCTGATAATCTCTTACGGGTTGATGAGCTAGGTAGTCAGCCAGAACACTTCCTTTTATAGCCTTCTGAGTGACATAGACTATATCGTACTCAGTTAGCAGGACCTGCCATCGAGCAATCCTTCCGGTCAAGGCAGGTTTTTCAAAGATATATTTGACAGGGTCCATTTTGGAAACTAGCCAAGTAGTGTGGTTTATCATGTATTGTCTCAAACGTCGGGCTGCCTATGCTAACGCACAACAGGTCCTTTCTAGAGCAGAATACCTCATCTCACAGTCAGTGAACTTCTTGCTTAGATAATAAGTGGCATGTTCTTTCTTCCCAGTCACATCACGTTGCCCCAACACACAACCCATGGATTCATCTAACACTGTAAGGTATAAAATGAGTGGTCTTCCCGGGGTAGGTGGGATCAAAACTGGCGGGTTCTGCAAGTACTGCTTTATCTTTTCAAAAGCCTTTTGACAATCCTCGTTCCATTGAACTGGTTGGTTCTTACGGAGCAATTTGAAAATTGGCTTGCATGTTGCCGTCAACTGTGAGATGAAGCGAGCGATGTAATTTAATCTCCCCAAGAAACCTCTAACTTCCTTTTCTGTACGGGGAGGAGGCATTTCAAGAATGGCTTTAACTTTGTCAGGGTCGACCTCTATGCCTTTCTTGCTTACTATGAATCCCAGTAATTTCCCGGATCTTGCGCCGAAGGTGCACTTGGCTGGGTTCAGCCTAAGCTTGAATTTCCTCAACCTTTCGAAGAGTTTCCTTAGGTCTTCCATATGCCCTTCATCCGTTTTAGACTTGGCAATAATATCATCGACGTAAACCTCTACCTCCTTGTGCATCATGTCATGAAAAAGGGTTACCATGGCCCTTTGGTAAGTTGCTCCGGCATTCTTTAGACCAAAAGACATCACCTTATAACAGAAGGTTCCCCACAAGGTGACAAATGTGGTTTTTTCCATATCCTCGGGCGCCATCTTAATTTGATTGTATCCGGAGAAACCGTCCATGAATGAAAAGATCGCATGTTGCGCGGTATTGTCGACCAGAACATCAATCTGAGGCAGGGGAAAATCATCCTTGGGGCTAGCCCTGTTCAAATCGCGATAGTCCATGCACATTCGTACTTTGCCATCCTTTTTCGGGACCGGGACGATATTTGCCACCCACTGTGGGTATTTTGCCACGGCTAAGAACCCGGCATCAAATTGCTTCTTGACTTCTTCCTTGATTTTCAAAAGCATCTCAGGTTTCATACGTCGCAGCTTCTGCTTTACTGGCGGACATTCGGGTTTTAATGGTAACCTGTGTTCGACAATGCTATTGTCCAGTCCCGGCATATCTTGGTAAGACCAGGCAAAAACATCGCTGAACTCTCTCAACAGCCCAATTAGTTCCTGCCTCTGTTCTTTACTTAACGAGGTACCAATTTTGACTTCCTTTTTAACTCCTCCAATTCCCAAATCGATAACCTCGGCTATCTCTAAGTAGGGCAGAATTTCCCTATCCTCTTGTTCCAATAACCGGGTTAACTCAGGCGAGGGATCACAGTCTTCATCATATTCCTCGTTGGCGCAATCAGTTAGACAGTCAGAATCGTGAAATAAGACCGAATTCTCACTATTCTCAGACGAATCGCTTTCGGATCTGCATTTTCAGTGTATCATAGCAAATGAAAAGGAAAATAAGCAAGAGAAAGGTTTAAATAATAGGTTACTAAACAGATCAAGCTATTTGGAAACTGACGGCATTTATTATTCAAACAAACGAACAAGTTTTTATTGTTACAAAATGAGATCCCGAAGCATAGCTAAAGGATCGAACAGAAAACATGATTACTTTGATGAAATGGTACAAATCGTGGGGAACTCTATGACCTCCCAGTTGCTCAGTTCCTGACCAGGTGAGCCAGCATACACAAATCCGGGGCCTTCATCAAGATCACTTTGGATCACGGCCACTTGATCTGGAAACATTACTCCGGCGCTCCTGAAGCTCTGGTAGAGGTCACAGATGGGGATTTTCGCAGTGTTGAATGCACGCCTGGTATGACGAGTAATCCTCTTTCCTCTCCTCTCTTCTTCTACCCCTTTTTGGTTTTCAGTGGTAGGTTGGTATCCCAGGCCGTACCTATTTTTGTTCTCAGGGAGACAGACAGGTTGAATTCTTCCTTCCAGTTCTCTTCCGAGTCCTTTTCCCGGCTTATATCCTCCTCGTAGCATGGTCTTCGCTACTGCTAGCGGTACCTTTGGGAAAGACATACTTGTGGCGTTGGCTATCTCCAAAGCCTGGAATGATGTCTCGAGGGCTTCCTCGGCTGCCTCTACATAGGGGGTAGTAACTGGCTTACTGACCAGAAGATCCTCCTCTCCAGAAACGATTACCAGTCTGTTATCAACGATGAACTTTAGTTTCTGGTGTAAAGTGGAAGGAACTACCCCTGCTGAATGGATCCATGGCCTCCCTAACAAGCAACTATAGGCGGGCATGATATCCATTACTTGGAAGAGAACTTGAAAGATATGGGGTCCAACTTGTATGGGTAGCTCAATTTCGCCTATGACTTCCCGTCGGGTCCCATCAAAAGCTCTTACTATCATGGAGCTTGGTCTCATGCATGCCCCATCTATGGGTAGTTTAGCTAATGTAGACTTGGGCATTACATTCAAGGATGATCCATTATCGACGAGCACTTTTGCCATAATATGGTCTTGACACTTCACAGAGATGTGGAGAGCTTTGTTGTGTCCTTTCCCTTCCACCGGCACCTCGTCATCCGTGAAAGTCAGATAGTTACTGGCCACTATATGTCCAACAATACCTTGGAACTTATCAACAGGCAAGTCATGTTTCACGTGTGCCTCACTTAGCACCTTCATCAGCGCGTTCCGATGTGATTCAGAACTTGTCAGCAGAGATAATAAGGAGATCTTGGCGGGGGTATAGTTCAACTGATCCAATACCTGGTAATCGCTGTGGCGGATAAATTTTAAGAACTCCTTAGTCTCTTCTTCTGGCATAACCTTCTTTGCTTCGCCAGCGATCCCAACCTTCCCGGTTTTGCCTTCCGCGGCAGTCTTGTCTTGCTTTAGCTCTGAAGGCGCATATACTCTCCCACTTCGGGTCATTCCGCCTACACCGGCGATGTTGGTAACCAACAAAGCAGACGCCGGATCAACTATTACGGGGTTGGAAACAACTATGTCCGTGTTATACTTCCAAGGCACGGCATGGGAGTTGTCATACGGGAATGGAGCAGGTGGCCATGCCGTAATAGTAGTTCTGGCAGGGGTCTGCGTTAGCGACGCATTTTTACTATAAAATATGACCAGAGGTTTTGGGGCCCGAAGTCCAGTCTGTCCCTGTATCATATTTACCTCATCGCCATGGCGCTTGCAGACTCGTATAGTGTGACTGTCCATAAACCTTTGGAGAGTTTTTCGAAACTCTTGCTGCTTTGTCGATTGGGCATCATCGAAGTCTTCATCCCATTTGTCCTTTACTAATCCTACCTCAAACATAAGGGAGTGAATTTCTTTTAGAGGCATCTGAATGTCCTCAACATTGGACGTATACTCCACATCTTCCCCGATAGCATTGACCCCGGGCCCTTCATGATTAGGCAGAGGGTTTATTGTTACATTTGGACTTCCTTCTCGGAAGCTTATCCAATCTGCCTGAATCAGGTCCCTTACTTTATATTTCAAAGCCAGACAATTTTTAGTAGAATGGCCTGGTGCACCCGCATGATAATCGCACCGGGCATTAGGGTCATACCCCCTAGGATAAGGTGGCTGTAGTGGCCTCAAGGGACAGGGTACTACTAGAGTTTTTTCAATGAGGTGAGGCAAGAGTTCGGTATAGGACATTGGGATGGGATCGAACTGGGGTGGAGCACGGTCATTGTTCCTTCTTTGGATATTTGGCGGTGGGTTGGCTTGTGGTGCTTGGTGTGGTATCTGTGGTGGCGCAGGTGGCCGTACAATGGTTGGTCTGAATTGTGGTGGATTATGGTTTGGAATGGCTGCCACATATGGGTGCGACACGCCGGGATATACTGGTGAAAGGCTAACTGGGGTAGGTGGCCCTGCCAGGTTCCTTCTCTGGTTGTGAGAGACCAAGTTGGTCTCCCCTTCTCTTCTCCTATTTTCACCAAGTGTAGGTCTCCTTGCAGCTCCCATCCCAGATAGACTTCAGACTATCCTGCCGGTCCTTAGTCCATTTTCTATTCTTTCTCCAATAGTGACAATATCAGAGAAATGGGACGAGACACTTCCAATCATCTTCTCATAGAAAGGAGTTTGAAGCGTATCTATGAACATAGTGATCACCTCCTTTTCAGATAGAGGTGGGTCAACCTGTGCCGCCACTTCGCGCCACCTCTGGGCGTACTCCTTGAACGTCTCGTTATCTTTCTTAATCATGTTCTGCAACTGTCCCCTATCCGGGGCCATGTCCAGGTTATATTTGTATTGTTGCATGAACGAGTCTGCTAGGTCCTTCCAGCAGCGTATACGAGAGCGCTCTAGATGATTGTACCATGTCAGGGGAGCCCCAACCAGGCTGTCCTGAAAACAATGAATCAGCAGAGGGTCATTTGACGCATGCGAAGCCATCTTACGGCAGTACATGGTTAGATGATTCTTTGGGCACGTCAACCCTCTGTATTTGTCAAAATCGGGCGTCTTGAATTTAGGAGGTATGACGACATCAGGGATTAGGCAAAGTTCAGCAGCAGTGCCTGTCCCAAATTTACTTGTTCCTTCCATCTCCCTTAAACGTCTTTCCAAGAATTCCAACCTCTCTTCCTGGGTGGTAGCCACAGCACTCGGACCGGCAGCAGTGTGTTGACCAACCTTCCCATATTGCTGGTAGGAATGAAACAGGTCAGTGTTTGGTATGAAGGTATCTGGTTTGGCAGTGGTTCGGGGTATATGAATGGTATGAGCAGGCTGTGCTTGGGCGGCTTGTGTTTGGGCGGCTTGAGCATGAGTGGGTGGCACCTGGGAGGTTTGTGCTTGGGTAAGTGGGTTGTTTGGTTGATTAGTGTTAGGCGGGGCAGTGATGGGAACTTGGTCTTGGTGGCAAGGTTCTTCCTGGAGTGGTGGGAAATACCCGTGCGGCAAACCATACGGGGGAAAGGGAATAACATTGCCTTCCTCATCCACAAAGGTATGTTGTTGTGTGTTTGCAGGATTTGGTCTCCTTATGCGAACAACGAGGGGAGGTGCGGTGGTCCTGGGGTCAGATCCTGTAGCCGGATCTTGACCGTGATGAGAGGTGGGTGGTTGTTGCCGGGCGTCTTCAACCCCTACAGAAGATCCCCCTTCTGTGACTCTCCTTTCCAAAAGCTTGGCCATCTCGGCCATCTGTTCCTTGACCTGGGCGAGCTCAGCCTTTAAATTCTCATTTTCTTGTTCTATATCAGCCATGAGTTTCTTCCTGAGCTTGGTCCCGTAAGAATGTTTACCCGTAATGTCCTTAGAAAGGAACACAAAAGAAAATTTAGAAAAGATAAATGAATTAAAGAAAAAATTAAGTGAAACGAGATTACGTGGGAAGCAATGTTGGAACTTGACGGATCCTTCGACTGTTCCTCAGAACGTCACGTTCAAGAGTACTAAGTAAAGCATTGAATGGAAATTAACATGAGATAGTTGTGAAGACAAGGGAATTCATTATCTCGAAAAGAGTACATTATTGCCATAAAGTGCCAAGTTACAAAGCGGGAAAATAAATCAGCCATCCCTAGCTCGGGCAATCATTTCCCTCATTTTACAAATTCGTCCTCTGCAGTAATCTAAGAACGTTGCAATTTCCTTAGGAGTGTTGACAGGGTTAGCAATTCCTTCCACTTGTTTGAGTAAAAACGGGAGATCTTCTAGAGCTCCGTTGGCCAGGTACGCCAGCTTAGCAAAGCGATCCATCCACAAGTGAATAGTTTTATTTTGTTCAGCTTCTAAGAGGCGTATGGTCTCTTGACAATCTTGCTCAATGTTTATGGCGCATTGTCGTTCCCTACTTATCTCTTGCTCGCATGCCTTTACCACTTCATTGAGCTGTTGTTCCAATTTGTGGACTTGTGTCTGTAGGAGCTCTTTTTGTACCATGCTATTCTGCTCATTTTCTTTCGATTGTGCCAGCATATCCTTTAGAAGACGTTTCTCAGCCAGGATGGTATCACTTTGCTTGTTCTTCATTTTTAGTTGAGAATTGGCCGCTTGAAGACATTGGTCTTGTTTTATCATGTAGCTCTCATCAATCTTTCGTTTCTTCCTAATCTCTTCAACAGCTTGCTTGTTCTCCAGGTTCTCCCTTTTCTGAAGGGTGTATTCTTGCTGACATCTCAATAGGCCTTCCTCTAGCTTCTTGTTCCTGGCAGCTAACTCTTCTATTTTGGTCTTTAGCGCCTTGGTTGCTTTATCCTCCGCAACAAGTGATGGAGCAGGAGGATTTTCCTGGAGATGAGGGGGACTCCTGAAGGGTAATTTAACAATAGAGACCCTATTCAAGATCCACTCATAATATTCTCCTCTGACAGCATGGCTTCGGGCCCCCAGCTCTCTTCCCTTTCGGTGGACTTTCTTCCATGCATTTGCTATATCCCGAATGACAAGGACACAGCTTCCTTTCGAGTAATATGAGATGAAAGGAATGAGAGACTCTTCATCAGGTGGTCCAAGCAAAGGATAAGCTAGCTGACGCTTGGCTATGATGGGATTATAGTTGATACATCCTTGTGTACCAATAAGGGGAACATTTGGGTAATTTCCACAGTCATGAACAATTGATTCAACTTCCAACCATTGGGGATACCACCTAACTTTCTCAGCTGTGAGCCTTATGAGGTGATTGGCCCACTCGCGCCCACTTTTCACTGTTAACTGACATAGCTTCAGATCAGAAACCGGACATTCGGCCCTACAAACTTGGTGGAAAACGTGTGATGTGAGCCATACATACAAAACAGGTAGACAACAAACAACCCTTTTTCCACCTTGTGTGTGACAGAAATCCATGGTGCAGTACACATTTGCCAACACAGCCGTGACAGGATTCTCAAGCCTGTGCTTGCGAGCTAGGAATACGGCAATAGCATCATAATCCACATAGTTATCAATGTTGGGGAACAAAATAACACCATAGATGGTAATAGCTAAAGCATCCATAAAGGCTTCCCAATCTTCTCTTTCTGCCAGGACCTGCATATGTTTCTCGAGAAATTCTCGAGTGAATCCGGGGATCTGATTTCTATTTAGTTGTGCATCCCTTAAGGTGTCGGGACGGATCTTCAGGACACGGGCGATGGAAGCAATAGTTGCATGATGGTCAAGATGACGATAAGGTATCTGTCCTTCCAAAGGCATCCCCAAGATTTGTTCAAATTCTTCAATGGATGGGGCCAACTGAAAGTCTCTAAATGTGAAACACCTGAGAGGTGGGTCATAAAATTGTGCTAAGGCAGTGATCGCCTCAGTTTGCACTTCCACTTCTAACAACTTCAGAATCCTTCCATACTTTCTTGTAAAAGCCATTTTCTGTGTCAGGTTTAATTTTCTCCCCATTGTTTGCAGACTACCCATGTCAATCTTCTTGGCCTTAAGGTGCAATACTTTCCTCAACTCGGTCACATTTGTGTCACAACTATCAGATCTCATGTTAATTTCCATATTGCTCAAAGGTACCCGCTAAATTCCAAACAACTTCCTGTAAGAGCAAAGAGAGAGAAAAAGAAATCAGTTACTGCTATGTTTTGTGAACCACTACTTCTTCATTAATTTATTGGAAAACACTTTCAGTTTGAGAAGTAGCGGTCGGCAAAACTCATGTGAAACTAAAGTCGCACGGGTTATGGATCTTCCCAACGTCATCAATATCTGCTTGAATAGAATTTTGTTTTCATTTTGACGATTGGGAAGATCTATAACCCAGGACTCATAAGTACACAAAAAGTGAGGGAACTGCTTATTTGTTAAAGGATTACTATTTTTTAGAAAGAAAAATGATTCACCCTTTGTTTGGAATAAAGTAACCCTTTGAACACGTAAGCAGTTCATCAATTTTGGATTTAAAGGGAAAGCGAGAATGAGATAAGGTATAGTAAAGCCCGCCCTTTTGTGCCTTAAGCCAGGTTTTTTTTCTGAAAGTCTTTTCTGGGACCTATAGCTTATCTAACAGTGGATTTCTCACATTGGGTGGCTTCCGCTAGACATCTAGAAGGTCACCAGAGCCAAGATCCTAATCATGATAGGGACGCAAACAGTGAGGAATTCACTAAGTGCATATATCATGAGAGGTCGAACTCTGGTTGAGGTTCTCATGAATACCGGATAGGAAGTATATCCTATAAGATTCCGTTACCAACCCCTCCTAACTTAAGCTTCATTTGGGGCCCGGGTATAGGGCGCCACTCATAAGTGTGTGCAAATAATTATGAGTGTAGTGTGTGGAAGGGCAGTCCATACCTTATACCTTACCCATTCTGCACAAAGAACAAACACAGAGCAAATATACAAAGTCGTCTACCCTAGGGTTCAATGTTTGCGGAAAAGTAACATGGTCTCCTACCCTAGGGTTCAATAAACATGCAAAATATAGACAACGAAACAAATAACAAGACGATTAAAACAAGAACAAACATTCACAACAATCAATAGAAAATAAGACAATGGGAAGAAATCCAAGCTAACAAAGGTTATATAAAAAAGAACATGCGCCTTCAATCAAACTGGCCTGACTCTCTTGAGTCTCCCCAGTGGAGTCGCCATCTGTCGTAACCTGGATCGCGAGGGCGCGGCGAGCAAGAGAGAAAATGAAACAGGGAGTCGCCACCAACGTTTTTATCCATAGGAAAAACATTGGGAAAAAACTAAGTTCAGTAAAGCACTGGTTTAAAGAAAATCGAAATCCAAGTTCGGGAGTCGGTTACGAGTAGGGAAGGTATTAGCACCCTACATCGCCTGTCAAAGACAGTACCAAGATTGAAAGCACAACATAAATAGCCTTAAATAAAAACATGGTTTCTTCCCTTTTATTTTGAAAATGATAGAATGGAGTAAAGAACTGTACAGACATAGAATGTTAAAGCGAGGTTAATGGGACGTTTTGTCCGAATTAAGCTCGACTTCGATATGAGACAGAGGGGGTGAGAGAATGCCAATAAGACGTCACGTCTAAATTAAACATCCTCGGATAAAAGGATAGGGATAGGAAAGGGATAAGCGGGACGTCTTGTCCTAAGTATCCCTTCCCTATGAAATTATGGCGAGGCTTGGGCAAAAACTATGGGGAAACCAACAAGACGTCACGTCTAAATTGATTTTCACGGAAGTGACCAAAAAAGGACATTTATGAAAGAAACATAAAAAGTAAAGCAGTAAATCAGCAAAAAAAGGAAATAAGAAAGATGGGCCCGACAGGAGTTAAAGTCCTGCTCCTACGTATTCTTGAATTATCAAGAAATCAAGGTTACGTAGTTCTGAGTATTGCTATTTTAGGAAGGAATCTAAAAGATGTTGATGGATGTCATTAAAGAGGATAATTCATACAAAGCGAAGTTCTTCGCATGTGCACGAATCCTAAGAGGGTTGTGTAGACAGGAGTACTCCCGTACGACACTATTTTTTACCAAATCGCCCTTTTTATTACGTCTGTTTGTTATGGAAAAGGATAAAAATATTAACAATGTAAACTAATGGTACGCAGGCAACTACAATCAACAAACAGTAAACTCACAGAAAAGTAAAAAAGGGGGAACTGAAAGCAAAAGAAATAAGGGAAGGAGTGGAACCGGTGTGACGACCCAAGAACCGATGTGGGAGGTTGAGCACAGTGACGGTGTCAGACTGATTTCGGACTCGCACGCTGGCAGGGACAATAGACCAGAGTTAGACCCGATCTGGGAATCTGAAGGTCACGACCGGTGTTGTGGGAAGTTAATCCGAGGCGAAACGCTGTCGAGCAGTAATGGTGATGGACGAGGTGGTGATGCGGAATTGGGACGGGGTTGGTTTTGAGATGACGAGGTGCGTTTGAGATACGGACGATGTGAGAGCAGTGGCTTTGTGTTAGTGAAAACACTTCAAACCCTTTCCGAACTAAGGGGGTCCTCTGTGGTGACTAAGGCAAGTCACTGGTTTCAGGTGAGGAGGTCAGTTAAGGATCTTGAGGAATCGGAGAGAATTTCCAGAGTTTTCTCGCGTAGAGGGAGAATCTGAAGACCAACCCCTTGAGCTTCCTTGGTTGGGGCATTTATAGGGCCTTCAAGTCATAGGCTGAGGGTTTTGGGACAACCAGAACTCCCACTCACCCATTCGTGTAGTGGTGTGCAGCTTTGGCCATTATCATTGGTGGGGAGCAGGGTTCTCAGTGGGGTTTTTTTTTAATTGTCCACTTCCGCCTCCCTGTCTGCCATTTTCCAGGGAGTGCGATTCCAGGTCACCGCGCATAAGCTTCCGACCTCGTCCCTCCGTTGTCAAATTTGTGACACCGGTTAGCAAAGCCATTGGTTGGACGGAGTCTCCACTGATCCGATGTGGGGCCTTAAGAACCATTACCTGTGTCTTGACACCGGCTGAATCTTTCAATGTAATCACAGGGGCCGGTGTGCCTATCTTAATCTGTCCACTTTCTTTGGGGCCGGACTGGCCTGTCATTCTGCTCCGGCGCATGACATCGGTCCGGTGTTAACTTAGGCCTTGTCCGGTGTTGCCAACTTCAAGGCCGGGTCCGGTGTTGCCAATTTCAAGGCTGGGTCCGGTGTTATAACAATTTGGGCCGGACCGAAAGAGGTGTTCACACATATTAACTACATCACACCATAAATCATCATTTCTTACAACATTCAAGCAAGGCTAACATGCATAACACTACATACCACAATCAATTAACATTCAAATTCATGCATTTAGAACTTAGACTCCTCTCCTACCTTAAGAGAAGAATTCCGGTTAATAAGACGGTCCTGCCTCGTCGTTCGGAATAGGTCCTACATTCACATTCATGTAAAACCTTAATCAATCAACTACTCAAGTCATCAATTCAATTCTATTTAGTCATATTCATATTTATAATGTCACAACATGTGTTAGACATGTTGTGGATATCATTTTTATTCTTTATTAGGCTTCGGGAATTCCTTCCCATTAAGCCACCATCATTAAATTCAAGGGTTACAAGACAACCCTATCCCCAAGCTTCACAAAACTCCTCAACGACATATATTTCTCCATTAAACACATTCTTAAACTAACTTTAACTATTTTCCCCAAACTTCTAGGTTAGGGTTTCCTCCAAAACCCATCCACAACCATTAATACATCATGAATCCTCATTCTCTACCATCATTAATGTACCAACTACCATTATCTCTTCATAAATACACACATTTATGATGACCCATTCTAGGGCATGAGCATTAAATGCTCTAATAAACACCCATGCACATGCATCTCCTCTCCAAATCATAGTACCCCATAATATCATCATCAATCCATTCCAAAAATGGTGAAAGGACTTACCTCACGCCCAAAACGAAATGGGTTCAAAAGAGGAAGAGAGATAACACGAAAATGAGAGGAAGAAGAAATGAGGAACTCCAAGCTTTCAAACTTCCTCTACGAAAATGGAGAAGAGAGTCACCACCTTGGTTGGAGTTTTTTTGGGAAAAGAAGAGAAGAAGAATGGAGGAGGAAATGGAGAGTAAGATGAAGAGGAATGTTTCCACGGTAATGGACGAAGCCAGCGTGGAGAAAGAAAGGAATTTGGGCTTTTTGTTTTATTTGATTTCCATTTATTAGAATTTCATCATTTTTATCACTAACAGGCTCTTTGTTTGGGCTCAATACTTCATCCGAAAATTATTCTGAATGTATATTCGGATTCCCAATATTATTCTCTACAACCCTGACTAATATCATCTCATTCCGAGACACTTGGTCTGACACCCATATTCCAACCGGCTCATATTCAGCTTAATCGATCTCCATAAATTACCAACAATTCCCAAAAATCTTAATTTAATTAATTTCAATTTATTGGGACATTAAACAATTCATATTCAACTTATCAATATTTATTTTCCTTAATTAATCTTCTATTTTAAAATTCGGGATGTTACAATCCACCCCTCCAAAAATAAAATTCCATCCTCGAAATTTAACTTACCGGATTCAAACGCATCGGGATACCGTTCTCTGATGTCGTTTTCGTGTTCCCATGTGAACATTTCAGTATTTCCATGTTTCCAAGCGACCTCCACCAAAGGTACCAACTTGTTCCGCAATTTCTTCACGGAATGTCCGACAATTGTTAACCCGACGATAGCGTCTCAACAGTTCATTTCCACCACCGGGTTGTTAATTGGCAAGCGCACCAACCGTTTGTAGTTTTCAAAATTTAGATATCGTTCCACTGGTATTGAAAGTCCAATAACAACAGTAATTTTCTATTTACTATGGTAAATGTGAAGGAAGTTATAAACAAAAGAATGATTTATATACAATTTATACAATATTCACAGGATAGCATGATTGAGTGGTTCATAAGATAAAAGAAAATAAAATCTATCTAAAAAGTCGAGTTGCAATCTAGAATAGGTAAGATACTTGAGATAAACATAGATAAACAAATTATGTTGGAAATTGGATCCCTAATCTAGAATAACAATGAGGAACTCAAAACATGCATATTTAATCATCAAGTTTCATGTCATTGCAGCTTAAAATCATTATAACCGATCCCTCGTGATATAAATTCTAAGAATTCACCGTAAAGTCCGATCCCTCGTGAGCTTTCTCAGCAAAAACTTGCATTAAGACCTGGCCTTATGGCAACAATGGTTAACAACCCCTATAGAATTGAGATACCAAGGGTATTCCAACTTTTTACTTTCGTCAAAACAAGTTTCAATACGACATGAACAATCATTCTCCCGTTTGACATTCATACTAATAAAACAAGTTTCAATACACATGAAAATCATTCTCCCGTTTGACATTCATATTAATAAAAGGTTGAAATACTAACATGGACTTGAATCATAAACATGCAGAGGTCGAATTCACAACATTATACTCAATAGATTAGTTCACCAATTCCAACATAAACAGATTAGTTACACATGGTGAAAGTAAAAACAACACTTACAGAGTTTGACATTACGAAGACGATGGAAACTTCACGATACAACGATCACAATACACCGAAACACACTCAAGTATCCAGAAAAACTATTCTAGAACTACAACTTACAAAAGAAGTACTCAAAGTCGAGCACAATAGAGAAGAGAAGAGAATGGGATGCTATGGGATGATTTTGAATGGTGTTGGATGGCCCTATTTATAGGGCTGAGCAAGGGTTCTGACGCTACGCGTCAGTGTGACGCTACGCGTCAGGCCCCTGACTCAGCTTCCAATAAACAGCTGATAATGGCCACTTCAAATTATTAAAATTGATCATGCTTGGCCACTTGGACGTGTCTCCACTGTGTTTTGGCCATTTGTGTTGAGTGGGGTGGCCATTATTGGGTCAAAGCTGAGTGCTTGGCCAAGTTGGAAGTGGAGTCCACGCAGCACTGACGCTACACATGGATGTGACGTGTAGCGTCAGCATCAAAAATAGCTGTTGATGCTACGCGTGGGGTGAGGCTACACGTCAGCTTCTCCAGTGTAATTTTCTCTTGATTTCTTAACTTTTTCACTGCAAAACTTAGAGAAAATTGATCAAGGGCAGATTATTTCCAACAACATTCATTTATTAAATTCAAAGCCTAATTTTCTAACAAATTAAACTAATTTTTATAATTTTTGTGAAATTTTTATTAAAAGATTTATTGAAAATTTGAGGACTAACAACAATGCGAATGGAAACAGAAGGAATAGATAGATCTTCACGCACCTCAATCTCATCCACAGGAATCACGTGTAGAGGATCATAAATATATTTTCTCAACTGCGACACGTGGAACACGTTGTGTAGATTAGCAAGATGCGGAGGGAGTGCTATTCGGTAAGCAACCTCACCAATCCGCTCCAACACCTCGTAAGGTCCAATAAACCTAGGCTCAACTTCCCATTCTTCAGCGCCCTTCCAATTCCCTTATCACGCGAGACCTTCAGGAATACATGATCACCCACTTGGAACTCAAGTGGTTTATGCCTCTTGTCATAATAGCTCTTCTGTCTATCCTGAGCAACCTTCATATTCTCTTGTATCTTCTTAATTTGCTCTGTAGTTTCTTGAATAATCTCCGGCCCTAAGGCCAAATTTTCACCAACTTCAAGCCAACACAAGGGAGTTCTACACTTCCTTCCATACAACGCCTCATAAGGTGCCATGCCAATACTGGAATGGCAGCTGTTATTATATGTGAATTCGATCAACGGTAGGAATCTCTCCCAACATCCACCGTGCTCAAGGACACAAGCTCTCAACAAATCCTCCAGGCTTTGTATAGTTCTCTCCGATTGCCCATCGGTTTGAGGGTGATAACTGGAACTAAGCTTCAACTTAGAACCCAACTCATCATGCAAACGTCCCCAAAACCGAGAAGTAAATCGTGGATCACGGTCGGATATGATGCTGGACGGAACACCATGCAGCCTAACAATCTCCTTTATGTATATTTGTGCTAATTTCTCCAAGGAACTCTTCATATTAATGGGCAAAAAGTGAGCACATTTTATCAACCGGTCTACAATCACCCATATAGCATCGATTCCAGCACGAGTTCTGGGTAGTCTAGAAACAAAATCCATAGCTATGCTATCCCATTTCCAAACCAGAATCTCTAACGGTCTCAAATAACCAGCTGGTCTCTGATGCTCGACCTTAGCCTTTTGACAAACAAGGCAAGATGCTACAAAATTTGCTACATCACGCTTCATACCGGGCCACCAAAAATTCTTCTTCAAATCTTGATACATATTGGTGGAACCAGGATGAATACTCAATATACTTTTATGAGCTTCCTCAAGTACACGTTTCCTTACATCATCACTTAAGGGAACATAAATTTGGCCCTTCACACGCCAAATGCCATCTTGACTTTCTTCTATGGACAAATTCTTCCCTTTCTCTTGGGTCTTTTTCATCTCAATCAAATACTCATCATTGGGTTGTTGCGTCTTCACATATTTAAGAAATTCATTTGCAACCTTCAACATCTCCAATGCCATTTTCTTGGGAGTGTAAGTCTCCACACCCACATTCAAATCTCTAAATTGTTCTATCAACTCCATTTCCTTTGCCATCATCATGGAGACATGCAATAACTTCCAGCTCAAAGCATCGGCAACTACATTCGCCTTGTCGGGGTGATACTTCAATTCAAACTCATAATCTTTTAGGAACTCCATCCACCGTCTTTGGCGCATATTCAACTCCTTCTGGTCAAACAAGTACTTAAGGCTCTTGTGATCACTAAAGACCACAAACTTGGAGCCATACAAATAGTGTCGCCACAACTTCAATGCAAACACCACTGCCGCCAATTCAAGATCATGTGTGGGATAATTAACCTCATGCAGTCACAACTGCCTCGACGCATAGGCTATCACACGCTCCTTTTGCATCAACACACATCCAAGACCAAGCTTAGATGCATCGCAATATACCACGAAGTCATCCGTCAAATCGGGCAATGCTAACACTGGTGCGGTAGTAAGCCTTAACTTCAACTCTTGGAAACTCTCTTCACATTCACGGGTCCACACAACAGAGTGATTCTTCCGAGTTAACTTCGTTAGTGGTAAAGCCAATCGGCAAAACCCTTCAATGAACCTCCGGTAGTAACCGGCAAGACCAAGAAAACTCCTTATCTCCGTCACTGTCGTTGGTCTCTCCCAAGCCATCATAGCTTCAACCTTCGACTTATCAATCGCAACTCCATCATTTGAAATAACATGTCCAAGAAATTGGACCTCAGACAGCCAAAATTCACACTTAGAGAGCTTTGCATACAACTCCTTCTCTCGAAGAACGGTCAACACAAGACGAAGATGTCTTTCATGCTCTTCATAACTCTTGGAATACAGCAAAATATCATCAATAAACACCACGACGAATTGATCAAGATATTCATGGAAGATGCGATTCATGTAGCTCATGAAAATCACAGGGGCATTCGTCACCCCAAATGGCATCACTACGTACTCATAGTGTCCATATCGCGTTTGGAAAGCAGTCTTTGGAATATCTTCGGTCTTCACCAAATTTGGTGATATCCGGAACGTAAATCAATCTTCGAAGACACAACAACACCCTTCAATTGATCCAAAAGATCGTCGATACGTGGGAGAGGGTATTTATTTTTAATGGTTAGTTTGTTGAGTTGGCGATAATCAACGCACAATCTCATGCTCCCATCTTTCTTCTTCACTAACAGCACAGGAGCACCCCAAGGAGACACACTTGGGTGAATAAACTCCCGTTCAAGTAATTCTTCCACTTGCTTTTTCAACTCAACTAACTCCATAGGAGACATCCTATAAGAAGCTCGGGAAACAGGTTCCGCACCCGGAATAAGATCAATAGCAAATTCCACTTCTCGTGGAGGAGGTAATCCAGGAATCTCTTTCGGAAACACGTCGGGAAACTCCGAAACAATAGGAATTCCACCAGATTGGGAGACACCATTCCCATCAACCAAGCAGAACATCATAAGAAGCTGGGAAATACCTTGTACGTCAAAGCCTTCAACATTCGAAGTCGGGAAGATCACCGTCTTGCTATGACAATCCACTAAGACTTTGTTAGCGGATAACCAATCCATGCCTAGAATAATATCCAAATCCTTCATAGGCAAGCATATGAGGGATACAACAAATTTCCTACTCTCAAGGTTCATCTTGACGTCCTCACATCGAGTTACCGATCTTAAGCAAGTACCGGTCGGTGTAGTCACTAGTATAGAACCTTTCATCATGCACACAGGCACCCGCAAGCGCCTCACACAATCTTCGGAAATAAATGAGTGCGTAGCACCAGAATCATAAATAATATGCACCGGAGTGCCAAGTATTTCACACTCACCACGGATAAGATCTTCAGCCTGAGCCGCTTCTTCACCAGTAACTGCAAATACTCTTCCCGCAGCTTGTACTTGATCACCACCATTTCGGTTTCCATTTCTTCCACCATGGCCGATACCTCGACCATTTCTTCCACCGTTATGATTGCCACCACGGCCACCATTACGGCCACCATTTTGGCCACCACCATTTCCACATCCACGGCCAACAAAACCTCCACGGTTAGCACCATAGTTCATGCGGTTAGGAATGTCAACATTAGCACCTCTTGCATTCATTGGACAATTAGGGCGAATATGCCCGGGTTGGTTGCATTGGAAGCACACAACGTCATCACGAGGGCAGTCACGTGCCAAATGGTTGGCACCACATTTGAAGCAAGTTATGCCTTGGACATTTCCACGGTCATGGTTACCGCCACCATAACCGCCTCTAGGAGCACCTCGTCCCCTTCGGAAAGAAGAAGAACCACGTACAAATTGTCTATTATTCTTAAAGTTGCCTTTCTTCTTGAAGATAGAAGATTGGCCCTTCAGCTTGTAATCATGCCCCGAGTAACTCCTTGGAGCAACATTATTTTCTTCAAAAATCCTACACTTGTTCACAAGAGTAGGAAAACTCCTAATCTCTTGGTGACAAATTGCCTTCTTGATCTCTTGGCGCAGTCCATTTTCAAATTTAACACACTTTGAAACTTCAGTACCCTCTTGTTGATAGGGTGGATAAAATGCACATAATGCTTCAAATTTGGAGGCATACTCCTCCACCGTCATACTTCCTTGCCTAAGCTCCATGAACTCAAGCTCTTTCTTGCTCCTATAGCTGTCCGGAAAATATTTCTTCAAAAATTCTAACCTGAAATTTTCCCAAATCAAGGGAACATCAGCAGCTATCATGCGTCCTCTAGTAAGACGCCACCACGCTTCAGCCTCATCGCGGAGCATAAAGACCACATACTCCACCTTTTGCGCTTCAGAACATTCGAAGCTTGCATATATTCTTTCCAAATCATTTATCCACGCATACGCATCTTCGGGCTTAAATCCTCCATGAAACTCCGAAGGTTTCCTCTTGAGAAATAAGTCAAGACCTTGGGAACCTTGTCCCACATTCAGCTGGCCTTGCCTTTCAAAGAGATCAGCGAATCGGTTCAAGGCGTTTTCCATAGCAGCAGCCTCATGATTTTGTCTACCAGCCATATCTTATGCCTATACATCAAAACATGGCTCACACATAAGTACACTAGGCCAAACAATAGCTTTTCAATTTATAAATTCAGGAATTTCAGCAATCATAAGCCTATCATATATCATATCACATAACCACATCATTTTCAATACATGATCACAGCATATTCACAAATAGAGGTAAATAGTGTAAGGACTCTTGGCCGGACTTAACAACTCCATACAGCAATCTCAATTCAATGACAACATCATAATTCAATCAAGTAATTCATAAATCAGTCTTTCACAAACAATAATCACATATACAACACCAATCATAGTTGTATCAAGAGCAAGACTTGCTCTGATACCAGGTTGAGACACCCCAAAAATCAGGGTAAATTTTTCACGTTTTTATAAATCATAAATTCAATGAAAGAAATTAAGTGCTGAGGCATTTTTGACACAGTACCTGGATCAATGATGAACCACACCCATATATGAAGATATGAGAGGGTGAAATTAAAAGATTAAATTTTCATGATAATTTTCCAAGTTTAAATCAACGGAAGAATTAATCAAATTAATCCTTATGAAAATAAGTTTAAGGGAAAGGACCTCATGAAATCCCAGGAGTAATACAAAAACCAAAATTCCATTAAAATATGGCATGGATGCACATTTATTGCAAGGGAATTGAAATGAATTAAAATCAAGGCAAAAAGGAGTAACAGAGTGCCCCTCGCTCAAGCGAGACTCTCATCCGCTTGAGCGAGTCAGCGTGGCACACTGGGCGAAGTAAAGAAAAGCTGAGCGAAAGGGATAATTATGCATCAGGGGACGATCTCGCTCAAGCGAACCCCTACTCGCTTGAGTGAGTCACACAAACCTCGCTTGGGCGAAGCCAGCGAGTCTTGAGCGAAATGCGTCCAGACTCGAATTCATGATTGACTCGCTTGGGCGAGACTTCCTCGCTTAAGCGAACAACTTACAGAGTTGGGCTTATATTCACTCGTTTAATAAGGCTTTCCAATACCTAAGTTTACACTCAGCAAAGCCCCACCAAATCTGACTCCCAACACACAGGTTTTCACTCGGCGTAATCCCTCCAAAACCGATTCAAGGCACTCAGGTTCTCACTCGGCAGAGTCTCCCTGAAACTGACTCAAAGTACACAGGTTCACCACTCAGCAAGATAACCTGACCGACCCATCATTCACTCAATCCTCTACTCGGCAAACTCAGTCCAGACCGAGTCCTCTCTCACTCAAACTTCCACTCGGTAAATTCATTCTAAATCCGAGTCTTCACCCACTCGGGGTTCCACTCGGAACAACACTCCAGGAACCGACTCTCCACCTAGTTGGACATTCACTCGGAGTCTCATTCTAAGACTGACTCATTGCCTGACCAGCTTTCACTCGGTATTTTATTACAAATCTGACTTCCTCTCTTTTTCACTCGAGTAGAGTTATTCCAGGGAATTCTTGGACAAACTCACACCGAATATCACCAATCGGTGTTCTCCCACTCGGAGAATACAAAATCGGGACACACCACTCGGATCAAGTACACTGGACTCGGAAATTCCCCTTCGGGACTCCACTGCCCAGATCATCATACTCAAGAGCCTTCTCACTCAGATTATGTACACTTCCTCACTCAGAAAGCCATGGCTCGGACTTAGATCACTCGGAATTCACTCAGAAGTTTTACCACCACTTAGTTTATTTCTAAACCTCTCACTTGGGCAGGATTCATCCACGAACTCACCCACTCATCATTTAATTGTCTCGCCTGAGCAAATGCCATCCCCTAGTTCCTTCGCTCGGGCGGATTTCAACCAGTTACTAATTCTCCTCGCCCTCGCTCGGGTGAATCTCCATTCGCCTGGGCAAATTTCCTCCAGTGTCTAAACATTGATACTGGGACAATCTCGCTGATAAGTGCTTTATAGTACAATAAATTAGATCCAGTTTGCTTAGGATTTTTATCATTATCCACTGTATTTCCTTTATTTATTGCGATTTTTGCTTTCTTTCCACTCTATTCTACTTGGGTATGTTATTTTGCAGAAATTAAGGCAATAAAGGGTCAAAAACAAGAGAAAAACGACCATAAAATGATAAAGAAACAAGAAGAACAAGCCCAAAGTGGAAAGAACTCTCTTTTTATACTAAATTCCGACTCAGAATGCTGAATTCTGACTCAGAATGCTGAATTCCGACTCAGAATGCTGAATTCTGACTCAGAATGTTGAAATCCGACTCAAAATGACCAAATCCGAGTAGGATGACTCAGAAAGGACCCAATCAGAGTGGAATGACTCAGAATGGAGATTTTCCGAGTGGAATATTCACTGTTGAAGTAGAATCCGAGTGGAAAGTTCCCTGTCAAAGCCATTCCGAGTGATAAATGGCTGACTCTGTTGGAGGTTCAATGCTGAAAAGGAATAAGTCTCGGTTGGAGGTGATTCCGAGTGGAAACTTCCCCGAGTGCGACCATTCCGAGTGAAAAAATGGACTGACCTTCAATAAAAACTGCCCAAAGCTAATTCCGAGTGAAGGGATGCTGACTGAAGCAGGTCTGACCAGGGAACAAGTGCTTTTCTGGGCAAAAAGCTGTTCCGAGTAAATGGATTCCGAGCAGAAGAAGCCACAGAATGAATAAACTGTTGAATAAGGAGGTTTTCGAGTGGTTTCATTCAGAGAAGATGGCATTCTCAAGCAGAACAAGGTAATTCTGAGTAGAGTCTTATCAAGCAATGAAAGATCCGACTGGGAATCAATCACACTCGGGCAGACTCTCAAGTTTCACACTAAGCCCGAGTGAGAAGTCTCCTAGGAAAGCACATCCGAGTGAGTTGGGTCAGGAAGCTGTATTTCCGAGCAAAGCAAGGCTTGGACATGGAAGAACTTCTATCAGCCAGATTCCAGAGTCTTTCAAGTCCAAATTTCTGAGTGAAAGGTATATCCGAGTGATTTGATTGACGACTGAAGGCAATTCCTATTGAAAATCAACTCCGATTCCCGAGTGAAGACAACCGACTGGGTTGATCAACGACTGAAGTGAAAAGCAAGAAGACACTTCCGAGTGTATCATTTCAAGGAATGAAGGCCGACTGAATTATTTCAAAGCAAATCCGAGTGATTCAAATTCAGAGACATCCGAGTGAAACAGCTTGGGTGCCGATTGAATTTGTTCTGTTCTTGAGTGAGTCTTCAATCAAGTCCCGAATGAATCATCTTCAGTCGGATCTGAGTCCCTCTTCAGTCAGTCCCGAGCCATTTTTAATCAGTAACCGAGTGAAGTAATTCCAATTAAACAAAGGTCTTTTCGCCCAAGCGAGATTAAACACGCTCAAGCGTGAATGGGAGCCACTCGGATTATTTCCCATCTTCTTTGAACACCGACCGGTTTCTCCTAAACACCGACCCCTCAACTCAACACCGAGCAAGATTTCACTCGGCCTTGTGAACGAACAGCAGCTGTTTCACTCGGTTTTGTGCACAAAAGGCACCTTTTTCACTCGGATTGTTTCCCACTCAGACTGAGGCACCAAATCCGAGTCAAAAATGTAAAAACCGACCCATATTTCCACCGAATGCACTTGCTGACTTGGATTTCCACTATCCAAGTGGATGTTTGACTTATAGGGGGCGGCTGACAGCATCCAGGCTGTCTCCAAGCTGTGATGGTGGGGCGGCTAAGAAGAAGACAATTGCACCAACTGGTAACGCGTTTTCCAAGCTGACTTCTTCCCTTCCTTTGCCTATAAAAGGGTACACGGACAGCACCACCAAGGCATCAATTAGCATTACTTGAATCCAATTCCTTTTTTTCTTTTCTCTCTGTTGTTGTCTTCCGTCCTTCTCTTCTCTTCTCTTTCTTTCTTTTTCATTTTTTTTCCTTCGTTCCTTTTTCTTTCTTTTTCATTTTCTTTCTCTTTTTTATTTTCTTTATTTTATTTTAAGAGTTATGAGGGCTGTAAAAGTGAGTATTTAAATTTGTAATTGGTGGAGAATATTGCAACAAGGAAATACAGTGGTAAATTATTCTGAGCTTTTGGAGAAACCCGTAAGTCTTTATTTTTACCATGTCTTGTATGTTTTATTTTTCTATTATTTATATGAATTTGAATTATTTAATGAGTAGCTAAATTAATTATCTTGGGATAAAGGGGGTATGATAATATTTTATTATTAATATTATTTTGACTTGGAATTAAATAAATTTCTGTTTCCATTTAGTTTAAAAAATGCTCAATACTTTTAGTAATTCCTAACAAGAACCTAAATGATAAAACTGTATACTTACGGGTATATTAGTAAGTTTAGGTAATAAATAGAATCGAGAGATTTATTTTTACCGAAAAGCTTTGAACTAAACCTAAGATTTTTGAAATGCTTTTTGTGACCTCGGTAAAACCGTGAAAGTAATCAAAATTCTTTTGAGGAAATAAAAGGGGTTTTCATAAAATGATAATGGGCCTTTCTGAGGATTAAGCAGCGCTTTCCATAGGTTAGGTACATTAATAGGATTCCGAGAGGAACATATTAATTAGCTTTTGGAAAATTCGCCTTGGAAAACTTAATTCGATTCTTATTTATGAAAAGTTAAAATTCATTAACATAAAAAAGAGTCTTAATCCCCCGAAATCCCAAGATACTCTCAACTCTGATTTTTTAAGTGTCAAGTAAATTTTGTTTCTGAATTTATTTTTAAAATCCATAATTTATTTTACAAAAACATTAAAAATCAATTGTATGGATAATTAAATTTCAATATGCTGGTACTTTGAACATAGTCCCTGTGGAGAACGATAATCTTTTATATTACGCGACATAACCCGTGCGCTTGCGGGCCCTGTCACTCACTTGAGCGAGGTTCACTCTCGCTTGAGCGAGAATTGCCCAGAGACCAATTTCCCAACAGGTGTGGCTCTCGCTCGGGCGAGAATCCAATTCGCCTGAGCGAAATCATCAGACAAGATGCAGAACACGAAATATACACAACACAATCCACTAAAATTGAACTCCATCCATACTACCAGAATGCCTTACATATCAAACATCATTCAGATCATTTAAAACTGGTTCTGCACCAGCATATTCTTAAATTCCATTCAACTCTTCAAAATCATATATAAAAATTAATTCTTCATCTCTTCAGCTTTATAAAAGAAATACTCAAATATAACTCTTCATCCATTCATCAACACATAGGGAATTTCCATTATAATTTAAACCTTCATACATACTTAGGGTCACCAATGAAAATGAGATATACATACAATTTCTCATTTTCCTCCATGACCCTCCAAAATCATCTGTCATGTAAACTTCCAAAATACACATTCATTACATCTCTTGCTACACAAAATAGATATGATTACATATATCGCCGGCCAAGGCACTCTCTATACACTAATTACCTCCACAGCCATAAGTATACTTCAAAATGCTTACTCTTCCCATGAATGCCCTGCATCACAAGTCTAAAATTGACAACATGGGAGAGTGAGTCCATATTCCAAAGGTATGAATATGAATACCAAGTGATTATGCATAAAGGCATCCCACCTATATACTTTGCACATCAATAATAATCACCATGCCATATACCAACACAATTTCACACAAAGCACACAAGCATATACATAATCACATTATTCAACGATTGAATTGTTACACAACCTTTAACTGGTATTCATATCTTTTATGTTGTCTTAATTATATTTTTACCACCTCACAAAGTCATCATCACATCTCACCACCTTGGCATACTTACTTCTATATGCAAATGCTCTTAACTAATGCATATGCACAAGGAATATTTCAACAATTGCAGATCTGACTGTGGGAAATTCAACACCAACTGTGGGTTTCAAGCATGGTCATTTAGCCACACTCCTACTGTAGTAGTAAAATGTGTACACTTATTCTTTAAATTGCATGCATTCACCAATTGTTTTACTGGTACCAAACCGCATCGCCCATCTTGCAACACCTGGCCATTTTCACCATGACCGCGGTACACAACATATCAACATATGGTGTTGCGGGCCAGCCAGATATTAAATCATGGCGGCTGTGATCATAAAGACCACCGGGGTCACCTGCTCATCAAGAGCCACCCCCCACAAGGGTCGGCCACATGCTGCTCCCCGAAGCAATACATGGGCGGCTTCGTGACTTTACTTAAAGTCACATGGGAAAAACATCTTGCTCATGCACCGAGCCACCCTCCCACTGGGTCGGCCGAGGGAACTCCCCTAATGTTCCACAACGGCGGCTATGCAGTATGCCATGGATGCAAATGCAGATCATATGCATTTCTCACTCTATGCATCCTATACATGCCCCTCATCATCCAACATCATCAACACCATTATTAACATCACTACAAGCTTTTATTAACATTGATTGTTCATAATAGTTTAAATCTTTAGGTGGCATTCTCTTTATTCTCAATCTCAACAAATAACTTCATCATTCATGTCACATTCATGGTAAACACAACTTAACATAACATACCATGAATATTCTAAATGCACAAAAGCATGTTGCCAAACATATTAACTACATCACACCATAAATCATCATTTCTTACAACATTCAAGCAAGGCTAACATGCATAACACTACATACCACAATCAATTAACATTCAAATTCATGCATTTAGAACTTAGACTCCTCTCCTACCTCAAGAGAAGAATTCCGGTTGATAAGACGGTCCTGCCTCATCGTTTGGAATAGGTCCTACATTCACATTCATGTAAAACCTTAATCAATCAACTACTCAAGTCATCAATTCAATTCTATTTAGTCATATTCATATTTATAATGTCACAACATGTGTTAGACATGTTGTGGATATCATTTTTATTCTTTATTAGGCTTCGGGAATTCCTTCCCATTAAGCCACCATCATTAAATTCAAGGGTTACAAGACAACCCTATCCCTAAGCTTCACAAAACTCCTCAACGACATATATTTCTCCATTAAACACATTCTTAAACTAACTTTAATTATTTTCCCCAAACTTCTAGGTTAGGGTTTCCTCCAAAACCCATACATAACCATTAATACATCATGAATCCTCATTCTCTACCATCATTAATGCACCAACTACCATTATCTCTTCATAAATACACATATTTATGATGACCCATTCTAGGGCATGAGCATTAAATGCTCTAATAAACACCCATGCACATGCATCTCCTCTCCAAATCATAGTACCTCATAATATCATCATCAATCCATTCCAAAAATGGTGAAAGGACTTACCTCACACCCAAAATGAAATGGGTTCAAAAGAGGAAGAGAGATAACACGAAAATGAGAGGAAGAAGAAATGAGGAACTCCAAGCTTTCAAACTTCCTCTACGAAAATGGAGAAGAGAGTCACCACCTTGGCTGGAGTTTTTTTGGGAAAAGAAGAGAAGAAGAATGGAGGAGGAAATGGAGAGTAACATGAAGAGGAATGTTTCCACGGTAATGGAAGAAGCCAGCGTGGAGAAAGAAAGGAATTTGGGCTTTTTGTTTTATTTGATTTCCATTTATTAGAATTTCATCGTTTTTGTCACTAACAGGCTCTTCGTTTGGGCTCAATACTTCATCCGAAAATTATTCCGAATGTATATTCAGATTCTCAATATTATTCTCTACAACTCTGACCAATATCATCTCATTCCGAGACACTTGGTCCGACACCCATATTCCAACCAGCTCATATTCAGCTTAATCGATCTCCATAAATTACCAACAATTCCCAAAAATCTTAATTTAATTAATTTCAATTTATTGGGACATTAAACAATTCATATTCAACTTATTAATATTTATTTTCCTTAATTAATCTTCTATTTTATAATTCGGGATGTTACACCCTTCATTTAGCAGATAATGATTCTCCATTATCCCACTAGAAGCGGTTATCTCCCTTACTAGACTTGAGCCTGGTTTCCCCTTTTTCCTTCACTTTGCTAAGTGTATAAATACGACCTATAGGCTTACATTGTAACCTAAGTGATAGAGAGAAATAATAAACTTAATCCCTAGGGAAATTCTCTAGGGTTTATGAGTAATTCTTATTATCGCTCTTTGTGTCAACATTATATTGTTTAGATAATTTTTAATATTTTCATATTTTTTACTGGAAGGTATTTGTAAAAATTAGATGACATTCTTTATATTATTACGCGTGATAATATAAATGTTCAATTTAGTAACTTTTCTTTATTTATATTAAAATAATTTATTTTAATCTCATAAAATTTTAAATTTCTATTTATTATATTTTCCTTTTCATATTTTAATAAAATAATATAAGTTTTTGTTGAATTATTTTATTCTATTAAATTTTAATGTTTATAGAATCTCTTAATAAAATTTCTAATAAGGCATATAAATATAAATAATCTATTGTAATTTAATGTGATTCTCTTTCGAATGCTGTCATCCCATTCGAAAACTAAGACAAAAAAAAAGGAAAATATGTATTTCTATATATTTGGAAGGGTCAAACGTGGTAAGATTGGCATATCTACCGTACGACTCACAAGATCATTGTGCAGAATCATTGTAAGGAAGGAGGGAAAAGTGTGTGCAGGACAAGGTAGCAAGTACTGCTCTAAGCCTATTCAAATTACAATTGTCCAACCATCTACCTCTTCATATTCTTTCTCCTTTAAACATCTTCACTGGTTCATTGCTGAGATTGATCTGCTTTGTCCTCTAGTGGTTATAACACAATTAGAGAAACAACTAAAATGGGGGAAACATTCTTTTCTGATGAGTTTTTAGAAATTGAGGTTCTGCATCATGCTGCTTGTCCTTGAACACTTTTTATTTAATTTTTATTTCTCACTAAATTTATTTGCATTCATCTGAGATGTATGTTTTCATGCTTGGCTTGCATTTGCACAGATTTGTGTTCTTAAAGTACACATGAACTGCCAAGGATGCATGAACAAAGTAAAGAAAGTACTCAAAAAAATTGAAGGTAAAGTTTTTGTATTCTTTTCCTCTATTTCCAACTTCTTTGTTCATTTAAGTACCATTCCATTTTGTATAAACTTCCCGTCATATAGTGAGAATACGTGTTGTAAACACCCAACCCTCAAAAGGAAGTTGGAAGAGAAACAACAGTTGCAACAAAAATGTTGCATAAAATATAATGGGGTGATGGTAATAATTGAAAAATAATTTCTAACAAGCCATTGACACCTTTTAAGATATATATATATATATATATATATATATATATATATATTATATTCATTTTATAAAAAATACAACAACTTATGTTAATGTGAACACGTTTTTAGTTGGCTTTGAGGCCTTAAAACTTTTGCATGTTAGAGATTTTGAACTAGGAAACTGAAATAATTCAGCGTTTTCCAGAAGCAACTGTTTGTTTGATTCTAATCTCCTCGTCAGTTGATTAGTTCGAAAGTTATGTCAACACGGTTTCCAATTCTTGAAAAATTCACGTATATGCATGAATCCGCATTTCCCCCTATGATCAAGCTATCTGTAATGATAATAGGCCTAATAAGGTTAAAATCCTAGATCAGAGCTTAGAGTTACTTAGGAAGAAGACAAAAAGAAGAACGCTGATTCAATAAATGTTTGGGCAAATAAATGTTTGGGCAAGTGTCAAGGAAAAAAAAAAACTAAAACAGCAGAAAATGTAAAACTTTCTGAATGCTTAGTTTCTTTCTACTTCCATATTTACAGATAGAAGATGTAAGTTAACCATTTTCTGTTGTTTATCTCCTAAATCTATGTCATATTGATAAAATTCTCTTGTGAATTTGGATTTGGATCAGGTGTCTACAAAGTAGATATTAACGCAGAAGAGCAAAAAGTAACAGTCACAGGCGTTGTCGATCCATCCACTTTGGTCCAGGAGTTGGCTAAATTTGGTAAACATGCAGAGATATGGAATGCAGGTTACAGCGATAGTGAAGATCAATGTAAAATAAATGATCCTAGTGCCTCTGAAAATTCGTCGGTGATTCCCACCTACTTTGGCAAGGATCACTGGGGACCTCAGGATATGAGTTTCAAAACCATGGAGAGCAGGAACAATCAACATTATGTAGAACCATTGTTTTTAGAAAATGTTAACAACAGAACCAATCATAACTTTCCCATAGCCAAGACACATGGATACTACCACCACTATCATCCATCAAATATGATGCAGCTTTCCTCCAATCATCTACCGTGGGCAATCCACATCCAAATGGGGGATACACCAACGTGTAACGATAAGACGATGAATGCATACATGCATCATTAGCACATAACAAACCAGAGGCATTTCTTATCGCCTTTTAACTTTGATTCTTACTAGGGTTCTAAAATTTCCTCAACCATTTCTACATGGCACATTCTAGTGTGCCAGCTATATAAAATAAATTTTTTAAGCACTTCAGTTTATTACGCTAAATATATCCTTTTTGCACCTTTATTCTAAACTGGGCATATTCGAGTTCTTATATAAATTTTCAAATATTGTAACTAGAACCCAAAATAATACATGTCAAGAAATATTCCCACAAATGTTTTAAAGACAAAAGAGTTTATTACTCTAAATATATCCTTTTTGCACTTTTATTCTAAACTAGGCATATTCGAGTTCTTATATAAATTTTTAAATATTGTTGTTCCCCCTGGCTCAGGGGGGGGCCCCACTACATCCCTTCATTCTAGTAGATGATGACTCTCCATTATCGTAACAAGAAATAGTTATCTATCCATTCAGTGGGCTTGGGCCGGATTTTCCCTCTCATTTAGCCTTTGTATAAATATAGTTTATAGGCATACATTGTGACTTTAGTGACACATTTACAGACCCTATTTTCCTAGAGTAATTCTCTAGGGTTTGTGTGTATTAAACTCTCTGTGTGAACATTTTGACGCCTACTATAGGGTCCGGTAAAACAGATCCCACACCTCAGTCTTAACCAAACCCTAAGCAGCGCATATGGTGACCACACGCAACACTCGTCGTGAAGAGGACACTGGACAACAACCAGAATCCCGTCTAGGAGACCAAATCCAACAACTCTGAGACATCGTTGAAGCACTCCAACATACCGTGGCAAATCTATAGCAAAAAAACACAGAGTTACGCGGACAGAGAGAGGAAGAGCGCGAGGCTTTGAGTTATAATGGTACCTGGTCCGCTCGACAGAGGGCTAATGGCAACACCTCCCAACAAACGCAGAAGACAACCAAATACGAATACGCGCGCCCTTACGCAGCCCACCCAATCATGGAATAGGTGATGGATGCCCCAACTCCACCGAATTACAAACCCCCGGCCTTGGAGAAGTATGATGGTAGAGGAGATCCCGAGGAACATCTCACGATGTTCACCACCACTATGTTGGTCACAGGGGCATCCGATTCCCTCTTTTGCCAAGCCTTCCCGACCACACTGACCAAATTCGCACTATGTTGGTTCTCACACCTCCCCCCAAACAGCATAACAAATTTTTCCAGGCTAACGAACAAATTCTTGAGCCAATTCGCCACTAGCCGAGCGATTCAACAAACCTCCCATAGCCTGATAAACATGTGGCAGCTACTCGACGAAACCTTGAAGCAGTACATGTCTCATTGTTTCAAGTAGACCATCCAGATATGCGACCTGAGCTTTGAGGTTGCTTTGCATGCTGTACAAATAGGCCTTCGCCCAAGTCGATTTTTTGACTCCCTGGCCAAGAAGCCACCCCTTAACATGGATGACTTCAAGCAAAGGGCAGTATGGTACATTAACATGGAGGGAAGGGAAGCAGATCGCGTGGGGCACTCAGAACGAACTACCCACTGAGTAGAACCCAGGCGAAGGAGCCCCAAGCCAAGTCGGGACAAGCGTCTTGAAGCCTACACAGCTCCCAGGTACAACCAGTTCACTCCTTTAGACGACAGACGCGACCAGATTATGCATGAGGTCTACCGCACGGGCCTCCTCATGCTCCCCCCTCCGGGAGAAAGGCTCAAGGGTACAGATAGGACCAAGTTCTACGAATTCTACCGAGCCCCAATACATGGAACAGAAGACTGTCCCTCTAGAACCAGATCGAACACCTGATCCGTCAGGAACACTTAGGGAGCTTTGTCGACTACAGGAACGACACGACATGGGAAGGAAACTAGAAAAGAGAGAGAGAACCCTCCGACCAGGTCGAGCTACAAACCCGAGACCGCCCCCGCGGGGAGCGTCCCCGATCGCAGAAACCAGAAGAAGAAAGGGATGATGGGCAGCGAATTATCCACATGATCTCAGGAGGATTCCCTAGAACCTGGGCCCACTACCGACAGCAAATGGAACAGGTAAACTTGTTGAAGGGAAGTACAAGGAGAGAGGTCATTACCTTCTATGGGTCAGATTTTCCTGAAGGAGGCCCCAATAAGGACGAGCCAATGGTGGTTACCATGGGGGTCGTTGACTGCATAGTGGAGCGAGTACTTGTAGAACAGGGAAGCTCGACAGACATTCTACACTGGAAGGCGTACTAGAAAATGCACCTACCTCCTCACTAGTTGAAAAGGTATGATTGTACCTTACTCAGTTTTTCTGGTGACTCTGAGCAGGTCTAAGGCTGTATGGAGTTAAAGACTACCTTCAGAAATGGAGCCAGTAGTCGAGCCATCATGGTCAAATTCTTAGTCGACGATTTCCCTAGCTCTTACAACACGCTGCTAGGATGCCCCTCCCTCAACGCCCTAGGAGTAGTAGTTTGCACGATGCACTTGACCATGAAATTCCCTTTGGGGGATAGAAGAATCGAAGTGGTAAAAGCAGACCCAGAAGTGGCACAGGAATGCTATTACGAGAGCCTGCGGCCTAGAGAAACCTTCATAGAAGAAGATATTGAAACTGGCTTCGACCCTTGTGACGACAGAAACTATGAAAGACCCCAACCAGTGGAGTCCCTAAAACTTGTTCAAATTGGCTCAAACCCCATCCAGTTCACCAGAATCAACGCCATACTCGACCCGTCCATTAAAGAAACCTTGATTAAGTTGTTGAAGATCAACACAGACCTCTTTGCTTGGAGCCCTGCAGACATGCCCGAGATCGACCCCAATGTCATTTGCCATTCACTTAATATAGAGCCAGATGCTAAGCCTATATCCCAAAAGCCCAGGAAAGTTGGGACCTGATAGGAGAGCAACTACAAAGGAGGAAACAAAAAAGCTTATAGTCGCAAACTTCATTCGGGAGGTTAGGTACCCGACTTGGTTATCTAATGTTGTTATGGTAAAAAGGGCGAGCTGGAAATGACGAATGTGCGTTGACTTCACTGATCTGAATAAGGTATGTCCTAAAGATCCATACCCCTTACCTAACATTGACCGTTTGGTAGATGGTACTTCAGGTTATAGGATCTTGAGCTTCATGGATGGCTACTAGAGGTATCCGCATAGACTCGAGGGACGAAGAAAAAATGGCCTTATCATTGGAGGGATCAACTATTGTTTCCGAGTAATGTCATTTGGCTTAAAAAATACAGGGGCCACTTATCAACGCTTGGTGGACACAAACTTTGCAAAACAAATTGGTCAAAACATGGAGGTATACGTAGATGACATGATAGTCAAAACCAAGGTGGTGGAATCCCATGTCCAAGACCTGGAAGAAACATTCTTCGAGCTTTGAAAACACATACGTTTAAACCCCGAGAAATGTTCTTTCAAGGTCCAAGGCGAAAAATTCCCAGGCTACATACTAACATATCAGGGAATCGAGGCGAATCTGAATCAATGCCAAGCCATACTAGAAATGTGAAGCCCTCACAGTGTTAAAGACGTCCAACACCTCATTGGCCGGATCACAGCTTTGTCTCATTTTCTCTCAAAATTTGTAGAGAAATCAATGCCTTTTTACAAGATATTAAAGAAAACAGACATTTTAACATGGACTCCAGCCTCCCCACCAATCTTGTCCAGATTGAGTCCAGGAGCAGAACTCATCCTCTACCTCTCGGCTGGGACAGATGCAGTCAGCTCGGCCCTGGTCCAAGAAGATGGTCTCACACAATGACCGGTTTACTTCACCAACAAAACATTGCAAAAGGCAGAAACACGTTATCAAAAAGTTGAGAAATTTACGTATAATCTGGTGGTAGCTGCATGCCGACTCCGCCCCTACTTCCCCAGTCACCAAATTATGGTCAGGACCGACCAACCCCTCAGCAGAATACTTCAGAAACCCAAACTCGCGGGCCGAATGGTAGCCTGGGCAATAGAACTCTCTTAGTGTGGCATCCGTTATGAGACATGGGGCCCCATTAAGGCACAAGTCCTCGTATACTTCTTGGTGGAGTTCTTAGAGGACAAAGAAACTTACGATGCCGAGCATGCTCTGTGGATGGGTCCTTCAATATTAAAGGCAACATGGCTGGCATTATTCTAGAATCCCCTACTGGCTTGGTGGTCGAGGATACCCTTAAAGCTAGTAATAATCAAGCAGAATATAAAGCTCTAATTGCCAGCCTGCGAATGACACTAGATTTGGGAGCTAGATATGTGCAGGTGAACACAGATTCCCAATTGGTCACTAGGTAGGTGGAGGGGTCATACCAAGCGAAGGACCCAACCTTGGCCAAATACTTGACATATGTAAACCAGTTGGCTAGCGAGCTCAAGTTCTTCCGAGTGGTTCATGTTCCGAGAGCAGAGAACGAGAGAGCCGACTCACTCTCCAAATTAGCCAGTATTGTCAAGGCAGGGAAATTAAAGACAATCATGCAGGTAACACTCGATAAGCCAAACAAACATTCCATACAACTGAAGTTCCAACCAATCTCACCTGGATGACCCCGATCATGAACTTCCTCCTTCACAGAGCCTTCCCTGAAAATTCCGTAGAGGCAAAAAAACTCTAAGAGCAAGCAGCCAACTACACGCTCTTGAATGCGTAACTTTACAAACGGGGCTTTACCATGCCACTTCTAAAATGTCTAGATGAGGAACAGGCAAATTTTGTCATAAGAGAACTCCACACAGGAATTTGTGGCCTCCATTGGGGAGTCCGCCCACTCGCGGCTTGGGTTCTCCGAGCAGGCTACTTCTGGCCAATACTTCGCACGGATTGCTCTGAGTTTGTCAAAAAATGTGATGAATGCCAACAGAACGCCAACTAGATCAACAGCCACCCTGAGCCCTTGCATGGAATCCTTTCCCTATGGCCCTTCAACACTTGGGGGATGGATATCTTGGGACCATTCCCCCCCAGAAAAGGCCAAGTGAAGTTCCTCTTAGTGGCAATTGATTTCTTCACTAAATGGATCAAAGTCGAGCCCCTCGCAACCATTACTACTGCCAAGGTCCAGACTTTCACATGGAAACATATAATCTGTCGGCACAAGCTCCCTCATACTATCATCTCCGATAATGGGCGGTAATTTACAGACAAAGGCTTTGTCCAGTTCTGTGAAAACCTAGGCATAAAACGTAAATTTTCCTCTGTTGAACACCCGTAAACAAATGGCCAAGCCAAAGTAGCAAACAAGGTCATTCTCCAAGAGCTAAAACGTCACCTAGGGCAAGCCAAAGGAAGATAGGAAGAAGAGTTACCAGGAGCTTTGTGGGCGTACCACACGACACCATATTCTTCAACTTATAAAACTTCATTCCGACTCACATACGGGGCAAATGCTATAATCCCAGTGGAGCTCAGAGAACCATCCCCTTGCCGCATCACCTATGAAGAAGAAAATAGTGATGAAGGAAGACGAGAAGACCTAGACCTTAGTCTCGAAGAGCGAGACATAGCTTTCGTCAAAATTCAAGCTTCCAAACAGAGGTCCACCCAGAGGTGGAACTCCATGCTCCGACCTCGACCCTTGCAAAAAGGAGATTTAGTCCTACGAGCCACGGACAACAATTGAAAATCACGGGAAGAAGGTAAATTTGCAGCTAACTGGGACGGGTCATACCGGGTGAAGGAAGCCATCGAGAAGGGCGCATACCGACTGGAAGAACTATCGAGAAAAGATATCCCCAGAACCTGGAATGCCATGCATTTAAAATTATACCATAGTTAATGATATACAAGGAAAGGCATTCTTTTTCCAACCCAAGAGATTTTTTCCCAATGGTTTTTTCTCTTGGGAGGTTTTAATGAGGCCCTCATTCTGAATAAAAGTTGTGATCATCTTTTCATCATACAATCTTCTTGAAGCTTAAAAATACGTTAAGTACGCGAGATCCAAGTGATATACAATCACCCAGGAAACGAACCTCGAAACTTAAATACGCTAGATCCGAGTGATATACGATCACCCAGGAAATGAACCTCGAAACTTAAATACGCGAGATCTGAGTGATATACGATCACCCGAGAAACAAATCTTGAAGCTTAAAAATACGTTAAGTACGCAAGATCCGAGTGATATACAATCACCTGGGAAACGAATCTTAAAACTTAAAAATACGTTAAATACGCGAGATCCAAGTGATATACGATCACCAAGGGAACGAATCTTGAAACTTAAAAACACGTTAAGTACACAAGATCTGAGTAATATACGATCACCCGGGAAACAAATCTTGAAACTTAAAAATACGTTAAGTGCGCAAGATCTGAGTGAATACGATCACTTGGGAAACGAATCTTTTGAAGTTTAAAAATACGTTAAGTACGCGAGATCCGAGTGATATACGATCACCCGGGAAATGAATCTCGAAGCTTAAAAATACGTTAAGTACGCGAGATCCGAGTGATATACAATCACTCAGAAAACGAATCTCGAAACTTAAAAATACGTTAAGTAGGCGAGATGCGAGTGATGTACGATTACCCTGGAAACGAATCTCGAAGCTTAAAAATACGTTAAGTAGGGGAGATTCGAGTGATGTACGATCACCCGAGAAACGAAACTCGAAACTTAAAAATACGTTAAGTATGTGAGATCCGAGTGATATACGATCACCCGGGACACAAATCTCAAAGCTTAAAAATACGTTAAGTACGCGAGATCTGAGTGATATACGATCACCTGGGAAACGAATCTCGAAACTTAAAAATATGTTAAGTATGCAAGATTCGAGTGATATACGATCCCCGGGAAATGAATCTCCGTAAATGAAGCATAGTACAAACACATCGAGTTGGGAATGTAACACCACTCTCATCAAATAACCCAAAATATCTTATACATAACAATTTTTCATACATAATTTTTTTAGGAAATAAAATCACTTGCCATCACTTGGGAGCAGCATCGATAGTCTCGCTTTGAGGAATGCCCTCACCCGCGGCATAGCTAACCCCTTCGATAGTTTGGGGCTCAGTAAGTTGTGGCTCAACAACAGCAGCCGCCTCACCCTCAACTCCCGACCCTGGAACCATATGGCTCGATTCCTCATAAATCGCTTCTTCCCTAGAGGCCGCTTCCTCCTCACCATCAGAGTCAGGGAGATCGACAATCTAACCATCCACTACAATTTTAAAGGGTTCGAGCCCTTCAAAATTGAAACTGGAGTTTGGATTCAACACCTTAATCTACTCCTGGCATGATTCAAAGACGACCATATATTTTTTAGAGATCTGTGTTTCTAGGGCCATTATGTGAGCCTCAGACTCGATATTCTCCTCCTTGTGCTTCTCATTGACAGCCTCCAAATCTTCCTCAGCTTTCTGAAACTTGCCCTCCACATCTTTCTTCATCATCGACACAATGGCATACGACTCCTCTACCGCACTGAGGCGCCTCTCCCAATAGGCACACCTATATACGACAACATCTAACTTAGACTCAGCCATAGCACGACCATATTTCTCCTTTTCTAAGTCTGATTCCAACCGGGTTAAATCATCTTTCAACCCACCTACAACCTTCAATGTATCCCACAGCTCCAAAGATGACAACTTACTGTCCTTTTTCAAAGACGCATTCTTCCTTTTCAGAGATGCATTCTCTTCCCTTAAAGCCTCTAACTCCTTAGCCTGAGCATATAATTTTTTTTCTAGGTATCAGGTCATGGAGGTGGCCCGGAGGTTGAACATCTCCACAACACGACATATAGCCACAACAGTTGAAGCCCCATACTTTTCCTCGTCTTCCTTAAACATTATGGTTCGATCCATAAATCGAGGAACTGAAAAACGAGCATCCCACAATGAGTAAGTAGGATTCTGGTCAGAACACAAAGATCCGTTCACAAAAACTTCCCACTGCCGCTCGACAGCTCTCGCCTTGCTAGGCAGCGAGCTCACAATTCTCTCAGCAGAAAAGGCACACAAAGACCCAGTAGATGCCTCGGTAACTCTATCTCGAGTCACTAGAGGCTCAACATCCTGCTCAGGGCTCTCAGACACCAAAATAATCCCCGGAGTGGCCTCCGTCTAAGTTTCATCCTGGGTAGTTACACGGTTAGTACTTTCTCCTCCCCCTCGGGCCTACTCTTGTGTCGTAGAGTCGCTCCACCGATGCTTCTTCACTGAGCGCCCAGACTCCCTCTCCAATTGCGAGCCTACAGGCACTACGGTCATAGGCTGGGCCATAGTGATTGCAATAGGATGCACCACGGGCACTACCACTGTTGTGGAACCACTTCCCCAAGCTGAATTTTTCCTTTTCTTGGCACCTCCTGCCTTCCTAGCAGCTTTAGCATCACTTGTCGGGTAGCGTTTCTTCAGATCCTTCAACGACAATTTGAGGGGAGTCATGTCGCCTGCATACACACAAGGAATCAGTAAAAAACAAAGTTAGAGAAATCAGATTAGAAACAGAGGGCAAACAGCTCTACTCACATATCCAGGCGTCCAAAGTACTCGGATAAGAAGACAAAGCAATCAACGACTATGAACTGAAGTACAACTTCGTATCCTCAAGAAAAAATTCGCATCCGATCTCTCGGACAAAGACAAATCCTCCCAAGACATTCAAAATTGGACCGATGCGCGAGTCTAGTAAAGAGGAAACTAGGGACGAGCGTCAAAATCATGCAAAAAGTCCTCCCTAGGGAAATCGAGGCTGACTCGAATTTTGAAATATCCAGTCTTAAAAATTTTATAAGTTTGGTCGAAGGCCCGAATCAAATTATGGTGGGCCACACCATTCAGAGACACCCAACCTACAGACAACCCTGCCTTTGGGATCTTGGCATTGAAAAAATAGAAAAACAAGGTATAGTAGCGGAACGACCGAACTAGTTGAACAACACCTCAAACGCCTTTACAAACACCCACCCATTAGGGTGGAGTTGGGTAAAGGCAATATTTAGAGCATTCAAAACTCCAATCTCGAAGTCAGAAGAAGGGAAAGACAGGTGGAGACGAGAGAAAAAAGTTTCATACACAAAAGTAAAATCTAGCTCACTCGAATCTATACGCTTATGACAAACCCAATCAACCAATGAGCAACTAACACACTCCACGTTCCAAGCGAAGCTGAAGTGGTTAAAAGTTCCCCCCCTAACTTGGGCACAGATTCCTCTCTCTAAAGGGACGAAGGAATGACCAGAACCTCATCCTATACCTAGTTATATGCTTCTCCCACAGATGATGTCATAATACCTCAAGATCAAAGGTAATGAGAAGGAAGAGAGCACTAACCTGATAAGCAAAGCAGGGAAGAAGAACATGAAATGTTATGGAGAAGTGAAAGAACTTCAGTAGTCACCCCCTGAGAAGTTATGACAAACAGATCAAGAATCGAAAAAGGAGCAAAGGTTCATGGAGCGTAAAAGTGTAAAATGAAGAACAAGGGTACATTTATAGGAAGCAAACGACTCCTCAATGCATTAGATCTAACGGTTGGGGATCGAAAGGCTCAAGCTGAGGGGCATGATTGTTCAAACAAACCCTTTAAATGAAGCGACGCCCCGTATCCCAACATGCTTTTATAGCCTAGGGATATAAAAATGGCACAATCATGACAGGCGTGTGTGAATCCCCCTAATTAAAAGATGAAATGGCAGTTAATAACCCCCTACACGTGGCAAAAGACTCGTCCACGTGTAAATACTTCTGAAAGATACAAAGCATCACTCGAACTCTTTCTTACTTGGGTCATTCCCCATCTCCACTCGGTTCGGTATCCATATGCCTCTTAGAGTTAATTTCTCAGAATTAACCACTCAAAATTAACCACTCAAAACTAACCACTCGATATTAGCTCGCCCTTAGAACGAACAATCCCCCGACATTCAAGGAAGAAATACCTCAACATTGTACTTAGCCACTCAGCTCGGCTTCATGCCTAGAGCTCGTGACTGGGGGGACCCCAGCTCGAAGGGGGCCCTACCGCATCCCTTCATTCTAGCAGATGATGACTCTCCATTATCGTAACAAGAAATAATTATCTATCCATTCAGTGGGCTTGAGCCGGATTTTCCTTCTCATTTAGCCTTTGTATAAATATAGCTTATAGGCATACATTATGACTTAAGTGACACATTTACAGAGAAATAATAATCCTATTTTCCTAGAGTAATTCTCTAGGGTTTGTGTGTATTAAACTCTCTACGTGAACAATTGTAACTAAACCCAAAAGAACATATATGTCAGGAAATATTCCTACAAATGTTTTAAAGAGGATATTATATTTTTAAACCAAATAAATACAGTCCAAACCATCCGGAGTTTAAGAATTCCAAGCAATTAGCAACTCAATGTTTCCGTGGCAACTCCTTTACTTTCACAGCTCCAACCCAAAAATTGGGATGGAATCAGTTGATATGAAATTGCAAAGAATGTAAAGAAAGAAACGAATAATAATAAATTCACTAGTTAATCCATATTTCCACTCTAGAAACGAACAATAAATTCAGACTCGTTATTCCTTGTTTCCACGTGTATCAAACACACCGAAGTTGGGTTGGTCATATTGGTAATTAGAAAAGTTGGTTTTTAATACCTTTCCAATTTCTATGATTGATCAAGAAATAGGTGACAAATGTGACAACTTGCTTTCCAAATTTCTTGTAACTTCCGACGTCCTTTAATATTTGTTTTTAATAATACAGGAAAATACAAACGAGTTCGAATCATATCACCAAATTAGCTGTATATTTCAGCTTTAAGTTTGACTTGTGGGCTGCGAATATCATCCAGGCTTTGAATTAATCTGATCTCTAAACTCGTTGACTGGGAATCATGTCCAGCCCTTTGGTAATCACCGAGTGTTCTGTACAAAACCGCCTGCACATATTGCAAAACTTGAACTATTAATATCATTAATAAAACATTGTTGGTTCATTCACCAACATGAATGCTGAAGTTTGAAAGTTTAAAAATTAATGTCCACGTGTTACTAACAGGCAGCAATAAATCAGTCAAATATTTTGAATGATGGGAGGCTTTTCATTACTCCAAAAGTCTTCGCAAAATATCAGTAACTGAGGAAAAATATAAGATTAATGCTATACAAAACGAAATACCTGCACGCTTGACACTGCCAGTTCTGCAGCCACCTCAAGGTTGTCTGGGTATTTCTGAAATTAATAAAGACAAATATCTGATTCATATTATGAAATTACTAGCAAGACCCCATAACTATGGCCATAACTTAAAGGCATTACATTACTCCAACCAAGAAGAAGTGCAGTCATGAGATCCCCAGTTCCCTACAAGCATAAGAAGTAAGAACACAATTAAGGTTCCTGTTATTGAATGTTTGAATCTAAACAGAACAGGATTGAAGAATTATATTAAATAAATTTACAAGTCATGTTGGTTGTTTGAAAATCTTTGAATGAAATTTCAATTTTTTCCTTTTTATCCTTTGGGCTCTGGAGAAGTTGGATAAATTTCCAAAAGCAATATGAGCAGTCAAACATATTTTAATTAAAGTAATATGATCAGTCAAATGAGTAAACAGCAATTAAAGAAATATGCAGTCTGACCATGTTTGAACTTTAGTGTTCAGAACCACAATAGTGATGATAACAGGTGGCTAGTTTGTAAAAGTGGGTTACATGGGGTTTTAAGATGATACTACTCCATTCCTCTAAATTTTTCAAAGAAGCATTAACTACTTGAATATGCAGTGTTTTCAAAGTGTAAACTTTGTCATCAAGCTTGTAGCTTATGAAATAAAAAGAAGGCAAAGATGATTATTGGGTTCCACATGCAAACAAATACGAGACTCAGCTGCTTAGGTCTATGTAGGGAAATAGATAGGCAGATATCTCTTTCACAATCCATATATAACAAAGTAAAATCTTTGGATAGTTCAAGCTGATATGACTTTTCGATTCACAAATTTCTTCAGAAAAAAAAAAGCATTGTAAAGACTAGATCGACTTTAGTAAAACCATAAACCAACATATGCATTTGTGAAATATTCATACCGTAAAATAAGCTGGTTTTTTTGGAATCACGATCTTAAACTGTTTAGGAGACAGTCCCTACAAAGACAAAGATAATACAAGTTCTTCTTGTTACCATGAGAGCACATAGAAAATGGAATAAAATCACTCAGTACATATAATTTAAAATGTAGATGATAGGTGTAGAGAAGTATTAAACTGTAAATGTATATATTAAAAAATGATCCAAGGATCAAAGCAGTTCTTCAGGGTTCAGTTATTTGGCCAGGGTTTAAATAATACTCATGATGATTAGTGATTACCCCCCACACACACAAATAATGCACAAATCATATTATGGTAAAGAAGCAGCATTTGCTGTACACACACACATATAGATGAGCAATGGTAAAATAATGCACAAATCATATTATAGTAAAGAAGCAGCACACACACACACAAATAATGCACAAATCCTATTATAATAAAGAAGCAGCATTATATTATAGTAAAGAAGCAGCATTTGTTGTACACACACATAGATGAGCAATGGTAAAATAATGTACAAATCATATTATAGTAAAGAAGCAGCATTTGCTGCACACACACACACAGATGAGCAATGGTAAAATAATGCACAAATCATATTATAGTAAAGAAGCAGCATTTGCTGTGGTGCTTGCACAACTCCATGTAGAAGGAGAATCTTATACATATTTCCAGAGTATTAAATGTTTAATTTAATGCATAAAATAATGCACAAATCATATTATAGTAAAGAAGCAGCATTTGCTGTACACACACATGTATAGATGAGCAATGGTAGAATAATGCACAAATCATATTATAGTAAGAAGCATCATTTGCTGCGTGCACGCGCACACACACACATAGATGAGCAATGGTAAACAAATTATATTATAGTAAAGAAGCAGCATTTGCTGTACACACACACATAGATGAGCAATCGTAAACAAATCATATTATAGTAAAGAAGCAGCATTTTCTATATACACACACACACATAGATGAGCAATGGTAAACAAATCATATTGTTAAAAGAGGAAAAACGAGAAGACATGAATTCCGTGTGTTTTTGTGATCACCCGGAGCTATTGTATTTATAGGGATTTGTACATAAATACAGAATATACAATTAAAGATATGATTGATATATTTAATCCTAAAATATATCTTACTATATTTACATCATCCTAACACTCCCCCTCAAGCTGGAGCATATAAATCATATGCACAAAGCTTGTTACATATATAGTCAATCTGAGGGCCCCTTAGAGACTTAGTGAAAACAACCGCCAACTGATCATTAGAATTAACAAAGCTAGTGGATATCTCACCAGACAAGACTTTTTCTCTAACAAAATGACAGTCAACTTCAATGTGCTTCCTCCTCTCATGGAAAACTAGATTCGAGGCAATATGCATAGCGGCCTGATTCTTCTATGAAACCTCTCCAAATTGAAGTTCTCTAAACAATTGTTTGAGCCATATGAGCTCTTGACTGGCTATAGCCATAGCATAGTATTCTGCCTCCGCACTGGACTTGGCTACAACGTTCTGCTTTTTGCTCTTCCAAGAGACAAGATTACCTCCGACAAAAATGAAATATCCGGAAGTGGACCTTCTATCAACGGGAGAGTCGGCCCAATTAGCATCAGAGTATCCCACAACTCGAGTGTGTCCTCTATCTTCATATAACAGGCCCTTTCCAAGATCTTTTTTGACATATCGAACAATACGAGTCACTGCATCCCAATGTTTCTTACAAGGAGAGTTTAGGAACTGACTAACCACATTAACTGCAAATGAGATATCTGTGCGAGTGACAGTAAGATAGTTCAACTTGCCAACTAAACGTCCGTATCTTTCGGGATCCGGAAGGGGCTCCCCCTGATTTGGTGGGAGCTTGACATTGGGATCCATGAGAGTGTCAACTGATTTGGAGTTTAACATCGTTGTTTCTTCCAGAATATCCATTGCATACTTTCTTTGGGATATGACGATTCCATTTTTGGATTGCGCTACCTCTATCCCCAAGAAATATTTGAGTCTGCCAAGGTCCTCCGCCTGAAAATGCTTGAAGAGATGTTGCTTTACCTATGTAATACCAAGGTGATCACTCCCAGTAATAACAATGTCATCCACATATACCACCAAATAAATACAACCAGCAACTGAATGACAATAGAAGACAGAGTGATCGGCCTCACTCCTGATCATGCCAAACTCCTGAATCACAGCACTAAACCTGCCAAACCATGCCCTAGGAGACTGTTTAAGGCCATATAGAGATTTCCACAGGCGACAAACAAGTCTAGAAGACTCCCCCTGAGCAACAAAACAGAGAGGTTGCTCCATGTAAACCTCTTCAAGCAGATCACCATGAAGGAAAGCATTTTTGATGTCCAACTAGTATAAAGACCAGGGGCGAATGGCGGCAATCGAGAGGAAGAGGCGTACCGAGGTCATTTTGGAAACAGGGGAGAAGGTATCTCCTTAATGTAAGCCGTAGATTTGAGTATAACCTTTGGCGACAAGTTGGGCTTTGAGGCGGTCAACTGATCCGTCCAGGCCAACCTTCACTGTGTACACCCATCAACAACCAACAACAGACTTCCCTGGTGGTAGAGGAACGAGATCCCAAGTTCCACTGCTTTGTAAGGCACACATTTCATCCATCATAGTTTGTTTCCATCTTGAATCAGTAAAGGCATCTCCTGCATATTTAGGAATAGAAACAGAGGACAAAGAAGAAAGACAAGAGTAATATGATGGAGAGATGCGATGATAACTCAAAACAGTATAGTGAGGAGAAGGATTACGAGTAGAACGAATACCTTTGCGAAGGGCAATAGGAAGATCTGACTCAGAAGGCGGGACCGGAGAAGAGGTCGGAGGAGTGAGCCTAGGATGTGAATCTACAATCTGATCGGTTGCAAATTGCGGTGGTAGAGGACGAGGACGACGCTAATAGACCTGAAAAGGAGGAAGAGGAAGAGGATCTGGAGGAGGAGAAAAGAGGACTGTAGGTGTAGTCATAGGAAGAGGAGGCTCCGGTGGAGGTGTTCCAGACTTAAAGAAAGGAACATCTTCAAAGAATGTAACATCTGCAAAGATAAAATACTTGGGTGAAGAGTAGGAGACTAGCACTTGTATCCTTTCTGGGTACAGGGATACCCAACAAAAACACATTTATGAGATCTAGCAAATAATTTATCGATGCCAGGACGAAGGACATGAGAGAAACAAGTAGAACCAAAGGCTCGAGGAGGTAGAGAGTAAAGAGGACGATGTGGATATAAAACTTGATGAAAAATTTTACCTTGAAAAACAGAGGAAGGCATACGGTTGATGAGATAGCATGCAGTAAGGACGACATCACCCCAAAATTGAAGAGGAACATTAGAATGAAGATGAAGAGTCCGAGTGGTATCTAGAAGATATCTATTTATACATTCAACAACTCCATTCTGTTGAGGGTATGAGGACAAGAGGTTTGATGCAACAGACTGTGAGATGCCATAAAAGTCTGAAATGAGTTAGACAAATATTCACGTGCATTATCACTTTGTAAGGTACGAATTAAAATCCCAAATTGAGTTTTTATTTCATCAAAAAGGACTAAAAAATAGCAAATAACTCAAAACAATCTTTCATTAAATATATCCAAGTACAACGGGAAAAATCATGTGACAAAATACCTAGATCCTAAAGAAGACACAATACGACTAGGACCTCAAACATCTGAATGAACCAAAGCAAAAGGGGGCGAGGCCCGATTATTTATGCGAGTAGGAAAAAAGTACGAGTATGCTTACCTAACTAACAAGACTCACATGACAAAGATTCTAAATTAGAAAAACTAGGGACTAATTTCCTGAAAGCATCGAGACTTGAATGTCCTAACTGAGCATGAATGAGAAAAGGGGACGCAAAAGCCGAACCAACAAGGGATGGTCTGTTGAGTTGATAAAGGCCGTGAGACTCACATCTGAAGCTAATCATCTTCCCCGTTTTCCGATCCTGCAAAGAAACCGAATCTTTAGTAAAAGAGATGACACAATCAAGAGTACGAGTAAGCTGACTAATGGATAACAAATTAAATGGGGTACCAGGAACAAATAACACATTATCAACTGAAAGAGAAGGGAGGGGATGGACAATACCAATACCCTGAGATTGTGTTTGGGAACCATTGGCCATAGTAACAGAAGGTAAGTAACCAGTGGTAGAAAGAGAAGAAAAAAGAGATTTATTATCAGTAATATGGTCGGTGGCCCCTGAATCAAGGTGATAGATTCAAGAAGGTATATAGTAGAAAGAAAAGAGGGAAATCAGGAAATTAGTGAGTAACTAACTAATTTATGTTAGTTATGACAACTGGCTTAATAATTGTATAAGTAGGAGCACAAGTCAGTGTTAGGGAGGGGAGAACAATCTGAAAGAGATAGGGCTTGTGGAGAGTGAGGTCTCTCAAAATACCTCTGGTTACTAAATCTTGTAATCTGACCTCCGATTCCTAATCTCTACCATATTGGTAGAGCATTAGGGATTAGGTCCAGCAATAAAGATCATCATTACTATTCAGTTTATCAGTTGTTTCTATCAACTGGTATCAAAGCACCGGTCCTGGTGCTAGGCAGTGATTTTGTGGGGAAATTGACGCATGGGCAGAACAAGAATGGAAGCAAGAATCGAGGCATTGGAGCGCATACTACAAAATTGGAATCACGATCGTGATCTTCAAGAAAATGTGCAAGATGAAAGATTTCAGAAGTTGGAAAGCATGATTTCAAATCTCACCGACATTGTAGGGGATTTGTCACGAAGGAATCACAGGCAAGAAAATGGTCACCATCAAGAAAGGGCTCATAACCATGGAAGAAATAGAAAAATAGGAGATTCCGACTCTGATGCTGAATAAGATTTTCAGAGTTCCAGTAAAGAAATGCAATGGCGAAGACTTGAAATTCCGATATTTACGGGTGACGAGGCTTATGGGTGGACCAACCGTTTAGAGAGATATTTTCGCTTGAAAGGAGTTCAAGAAGAGGAAAGAATGCAGGCAGTCATGGTAGCAATGGAAGGAAGGGCATTGAATTGGTTTCAATGGTGGGAATCTTGCAATCCCAATCCCACATGGAGTGCATTCAAGACTGCAGTTGTAAGGCGATTTCAACCATCTATGATGAAGAACCCTTTCGAAATCTTGATTGGGCTGAAACAAACAGATTCTGTTGAAGAATTTGTTGAACAATTTGAGAAGTACGCAAGATTCTTGAAGGGTATTGATCAAGATTGCTTAGTAGGAATTTTTTTGAATGGACTGAAAGAAGAAATCAAAACAGAGGTAAAGTTATATGAACCTAGCAATCTGGCAGAGCTAATGACAAAAGCCCAAATGGTGGAAGAAAAAAATCAGGTTATAATGAGGGGAGCAACTCAACAAGGGAACAAGACAGGAAATCCTTTCAGGTCATTCGCTGGGACCAGAAGTTATACTAGAGAAACAGGGAGACAGACATCAAATTTAGGCAACAGTAAAGGGAAGGAGGAGGTTTCAGACAGGGCAAGCAGCGCTGGCAGCAACAATCAGGGAGGGAGCAGAAACAGAGGAGCGGCTTTTAAAAGATTGACGGATGAGGAAATGCAAGATAAGATAAAAAAAGGGTTATGCTTCCGATGTGACGAAAAATTTGGCCCGAACCATACATGCAAAAATAAACAATTACACATGTTGCTTATAGAGGAGGAACTAGGAGAGATAGAGACAATGATGGCAGAGAAATGGGAAGAAGAGGAAGACAGGATAGCTGAGAAAACACTACAGATGTCTATGTTGACGATGGCTGGTTTGACATCTAGAAAGTCTTGGAAGGTGTGGGGAAGAATAGGAAAGGAGAAGGTAATAATCTTGATAGACTGTGGAGCTTCCCATAATTTCATATCCACTGAGTTGATGAAAAGATGCAATCTAGTCAAAAAAGAAACTGTTCCCTATGTGCTGGAGGTCGGAGATGGACACAAAGTGAAATGTGAAGGGGTATGTAGGGGATTTATACTGGAGTTACAAGGATTAAAAATTGAGCAAGATTTCTTCTTGTTTGAGCTTGGGGGAGCAGACTTAGTTCTGGGCCTAGAATGGTTGGCTAGCCTAGGAGAAATTAAGGCTGATTTTGGCAATTTAATTTTGACTATTGGAAAGGGACAACAACAACGAGTTCTAGTAGGAGATCCCACCTTGTCCAAAACCAAAACCTCCATGAAGATGATGATGCAAGAATTGAAAGAAAGAGAGGGGTATTTAGTGGAATTAGTGGAAACTAAACCTGCTGAGAAAACTGAAATAATCCCTACAGACATTCAGGAAGTGCTGCAACATTACAATGAGTTGTTTCAGGATCCAGAGGGCTTACCGCCTAGCAGAGGCCATGATCATGCTATCTATTTGAAGGAGGGAGCCTCTATACCAAATATCAGGCCATATCGATATCCTCATTATCAGAAAAATGAGATTGAGAAGTTGGTGCAGGAGATGTTGAAAGCAGGAATCATAAGACCTAGCATTAGCCCATACTCTAGTCTTATCATTTTAGTGAAAAAGAAGGATGGAGGATGGAGATTTTGTGTAGATTATAGGGCTTTGAATAAGGTAACTGTCCTTAATAAATTTCCAATCCCTGTTATAGAAGAGCTGTTAGACGAGTTGGCAGGAGCTACAATATTTTCAAAGCTGGACTTGAAATCTGGTTATCATCAGATTCTAATGAAAAAAGAAGACGTGGAGAAGACTGCTTTTCGAACACATGAAGGTCATTATGAATTTTTAGTAATGCCGTTTGGTTTGACAAATGCACCATCCACCTTTCAAGCTCTCATGAATGAGGTACTCCAACCCTTTCTTCGAAAATATGTTTTGGTTTTTTTTGATGATATACTAATATACAGCCCCACTGTTGAGCTACACCTGTCTCATTTGAAAGAGGTACTGAAGGTGTTGCAAACACACAAATTAAAGGTGAACAAAAAGAAATGTACATTTGGGCAGCAAAGTCTAGAATATCTAGGCCATATTATTTCAGAGAGAGGAGTCGCGGCAGATCCAAAAAAGGTGGAAGCAATGTGGCTTTGGCCCACTCCTAAAGACCTCAAAAGTTTACGGGGATTTTTGGGCTTAACAGGTTATTACCGAAGATTTGTGCGTGGTTATGGCAAAATAGCTCAACCTTTAACTCAATTATTGAAGAAAGATAACTTCAAGTGGAATAAAGAAGCACAAATGGCTTTTGAGGAGTTGAAAGCAGCAATAACTCAGTTACCAATTCTGGCAGTTCCTGATTTTGGAAAACCTTTTGTTGTGGAGACCGATGCTTCTAGTAAAGGTTTAGGAGCTGTCCTATTGCAGGAAGGTAAACCTTTAGTTTTTTGGAGTCAAGCACTAACTGAGAGGGGGCAGAATAAGTCAGTCTATGAAAGGGAATTGATGGCAGTGGTACAAGCAGTACAGAAGTGGAGGCATTACTTAATGGGCACTCATTTTATCGTAGTTACAGATCAGAAAAGTCTCAAACTCCTCATTGAACAAAGATTACTGACAGAGGAACAGTTTAAATGGGTATCCAAATTAATAGGATATGATTTTGAGATTAAATATAGGCCTGGAAAAGAAAACACTGCTGCAGATGCACTCTCCAGGAAGCCTATGTTCTTGACAATGACAGTGTTGAAATTTGATGAATGGGAGAGTTGGGATATAGAAGTCCAGAAGGATTCTCGCTTACAAGCAATAATGCAAGAATTATTGGTTGACCCCAATACAAATGTTGGGTACTCCATGAGAGGCGGCAAATTATACTACAAGGGAAAACTGGTGCTACCTAAACACTTTTCAAGGATTCCAGCAATTATGAATGAACTCCACAGCTCACCAACAGGAGGCCATTCAGGTTATTTCAGAACTTTTAAAAGGGTCGCTGGAGTGTTATATTGGGAAGGAATGCGGAAAGATATCAAAGAGTTCGTGATGCAATGTGAGATTTGTCAAAGAAACAAGCATGAGACCCTTTCCCCAGCAGGATTATTGCAACCATTGTCTATTCCAACGCAGGTTTGGGCAAACATTTCTATGGATTTTATTGGTGGATTACCCAAGGCTCAAGGTAAGGATACCATCATGGTGGTGGTGGATCGGCTTACTAAATATGCCCATTTTATGCCACTGAGTCATCCATTCACAGCAGTGGAGGTAGCGCATACCTTTGTGAAAGAAGTAGTAAAGCTACATCGGTTTCCTTCCACCATTGTCTTTGACAGAGATCAAATTTTTTTGAGTGCTTTCTGGAAGGAATTGTTCAAACAAGCTGGCACCAAATTGAAATTTAGCATTGCTTACCACCCTCAAACGGATGGTCAAACAGGTGGTGAATCGCTGTTTAGAAACATATTTACATTGCATGGCAGGGTCTAAACCCAAAAATTGGCCTGAGTGGTTGAGCTGGGCAGAATTCTGGTTCAACACTAATTACAGTGCTTCCACAAAGATGTCTCCATTCAAAGCCTTGTATGGTCAAGACCCTCCACTGTTGTTAAAAGATACTACTATTCCATCTAAGATTGAGCAGGTCAACCAGTTACAAGAGCAAAGAGATGAGATATTGAAAGAGTTGCGGAATAACTTGTGTAAAGCTCAAGATCAGAATAGATTGCAGGCAAACAAACACAGACGAGATGTTTTTCAAGTCGGTGATTGGGTATTTTTGAAATTACAACCTTATAGACAGAGATCTTTAGCAAAAAAGCCTAATGCTAAGTTGAGTCCTAGATATTATGGGCCTTACCAGATTATAGAGAAAATTGGACAGGTGGCCTACAAACTACAACTTCCGAAAGATAGCCGTATACATCTGGTTTTTCATGTATCACTACTTAAAAAGGCTATTCATCCATCTACATCAACACAACCTCTACCCCCTATGTTGATTGAAGAGTATGAACTAGAAGTAAGCCCCGACAAGCTGTTGGAGACTCGACAGAATGCTACAGGAGAAATAGAAGTTCTTATCAAGTGGAAGTAACTGCCAGATCATGAAAATAGCTGGGAGTTAGCTAGCACTATTCAAGAAGTTTTCCCTGACTTTCACCTTGAGGACAAGGTGGCTCTTTTAGGGGGGGGGGGGGGATTGATAGATTCAAGAAGGTATATAGCAGAAAGAAAAGAGGGAAATCAGGAAATTAGTGAGTAACTAACTAATTTATGTTAGTTATGATAGCTGGCTTAATAATTGTATAAGTAGGAGCACAAGTCAGTGTTAGGGAGGGGAGAACAATCTGAAACAGAGATAGGGCTTGTGGAGAGTGAGGTCTCTCAAAATACCTCTGGTTACTAAATCTTGTAATCTGACCTCCGAAGAGGAGCAGAAGACGGTGGAGGAGTAAACTGAGCAACCTGAGCAGTGCGAGGAGGGCGACCATGAAGTTTCCAACACTTATCAATGGTGTGGCCTGGTTTGTGACAGTGGTCACAATGAGGATGTGGCCTAACCCCTCTTCGAGGTGCAGGATCGCTGTTGTGTGAAAGCAAAGCGGAAGAATCAAGAAGAGAAACAGTCGGAGCAGCAGAGGGAGGCATGGAGGGAGAGTCAGGTCCATGAATGTTAACCCGAACGATAGTGGCCAAGGCACTATCCAGAGTAACCTCTGTGGGACAACCCAAAATCTGATCACGAGTAGAGGAATACTCAACAAGTAGGCCATATAAGGCAAGGGACAAAAGTAATTTCTTACGGTTCTCAAGCTCAGCCTCAGGAGTAGCACCAGGAGGAAGCATCTCATTGAGTTCACACAAGAGACTAGTCACTTTAGCCACATAAGTAGTTATAGAGCCCTGAAACTGACGAGAGCCAAAGGTGGTCATAAGGTCCTCACCAATCTGATAGAGTCACCGAATATTGTTGGTGAAGAGTTGCTTGGCATGGTCCCAACTCCCTTGCAGGATCATTGACCACGGAAGCAATCACGATGGGATGGGGCAATGGTGTTCCACATAATTGCAAATAGTTGAGCATCAATTTTCCTCCATCGCGGACGGTTGGGTTCGAGGATTTCAGATTCAAATTGTGTGAGGTGGTTCTCATAGCCTAGCCAATAAGCCAAATTTTAATATTAAAGGCCCAATAGGAGTAGTTGTTGTCATCCAATAACTTAGAAGAGAGGAGGGCAGTGAGGGAAGTTCCCGAAAGTAAAGAATCGGACTTAGTATCACTGGGGGCAGCCATGGGGATGCTGGAGGAGAGAGAAAAACAGTGGCAGCAAAGAAAAATGGGCCAAACAGAGGGAAAAACTAAGCGAAACTGAAAACAAACACCGGATCGAGGAAGAGGAGGCTGAGGCGCACAAAACCCAAGAAGGCGCGACGTCACCGACGGCCGGACGCGCCGTAACGCGCGGCTGAGAGTAGCGGCGCGTGGGTTTCATGCACAGAAGCAGGGGTGGCGCGTGTGAGCTCTGATAGGGATGCGCCGCCGGGGAAACGCCGATCTGGGACAGAGGAGGCCATCGTAAGGTTGCCGGAGGGAAAGGGCCGCCGAAAATGGCTAGGTAGGCATAGAAAACGAGGTGGGAAGGTAAAAAAAATTATGCAGTGAGCAGTGGCTCACCGTAAAATCACGGAAAGGAAGGAACTCTTGTTAGGCTCTGGATACCATGTTAAAAGAGGAAAAACGAGAAGACATGAATTTTGTGTGTTTTTGTGATCGCCCGGAGCTATTGTATTTATAGGGATTTGTACATAAATACAGAATATACAATTAAAGATATGATTGATATATTTAATCCTAAAATATATCTTACTATATTTACATCATTCTAACACATTATAGTAAAGAAGCAGCATTTATTGTGCGTGCACACACACATACACACATATAAATGAGCAATGGTAAAATAATGCACAAATCATATTATAGTAGAGAAGTAGCATTTATTGCTGCGCGCGCATGCACACGCACACATATAGATGAGCAATGGTAAACAAATCATATTCTAGTAAAGAAGCAGCATTTGCTGTACAAACACATATAGATGAGTAATGGTAAAATAATGCACAAATCATATTATAGTAAAGAAAGCAGCAATTGTTGCGCATGTGCGCAAACACACGCATAGATGAGCAATGGTAAACAAATCATATTATAGTAAAGAAGCAGCATTTACTGTACACACACATATAGATGAGCAATAGGAAAAAAACGCACAAATCATATTATATTAAAGAAGCAACATTTGCTGCACACACACACACACAAATGAGCAATGGTAAAATAATGCACAAATCATATCATAGTAAAGAAGCAGCATTTGCTGTAGTGCTTGCACAACTCCATGTAGGAGGAGAATCTTTTACATATTTCCAGAGTATTACTCTGGTTAGTTTTGTAACCATCCATGTTTAATATAATAAAAATTATTTTATTTAAAACCCAATTGCAGGTATGAGTAAGCAGTGTGACACATTGCATTCTCTCAGAAGTAGCGTATTCTCTCACAGTGCATATATGTATGAACTTCTACAAGGAGAATGAACCCAATAAGCATGTAAAATGAGTTTTACTTCAGCCAGCTGAACTATGGTTAACAGAATTAGTTGCCACTGACAGCTCAGCATGCTAGTTTGTTAAGCAATTAGTGTTTCTTATATCCTACTCTCATATGCACCATTGTTAGTGTGTTCCCTTTCTACTTTGTATAAGTTCATTTCCTTTAGCCTTGTACTGTAACTTTTGTTCATTCAGTGCATAAGTCAGATTTCCTTCTATTCTCTCATCTTTCTCTTAGAATCTATTATGGTATCAAAGCTCTATTCTTCAGAGCTCTTGATTATTCTCCAATGGCGTGAGGAGCCAGCATAAGTACACCTCCTAGTGGTGCGAACTAGAATGCTAGCAATTCAAATCCCATGCGGAACCCTACGAATCCCTTCTACATACATCCAGGTGAAAATCCTTCGATTACTTTAGTTTCTTCTCCTCTCAATGGAAACAATTATCACAAATGGTCACGTTTGATGAAGAGAACTGTAATATCCCTGGTATTTAATATTTGGAAAAGTGAAATAAATATCTAATCAATTTTAAATTAAGGGAAATAAGAATTTTGGGATGAATACGTGACTTAAAATGAATTTTAAAGAAAATGGAGGATCAGAGCCTGACGCCTAGCGCGGTCGTGGCGCGTGGTGTCAGGGAAACTTAAGTGACCTGACGCGTAGCGTCAAAGTGACACGTAGCGTCGGTGTCGTGAATCAGAATTTAAAGATGGGAAAACAGAGACAGAACACGGGAATGGCTGGGTTCTTTTCTTCCTCCTCTTTCTCTTTCAAGTTCTAGGAGGCCAATTCAGGGCAGTTTATGGTGGATTCTTAAGGTTAATTGCGTGGTGGACTCATTGGGACTAAGGTATGCTCATGTGAACCACCAATTTTATGTTCTTCTCATTCCCCATTTCCCCTTCTCTCTCTAGCCGCGAGGGATTCATGCATGGGTCTTCCATTTTCGCATGTTGATGCCAAATGGGAGCTTGAGGAAAAGTACATGACGTGATGGGTATCCCGGAAAGGATAACGGGGTTCTCTTTCGGTAATTGTAGGTTTCTAACGAAGGGTCGAAAGATCGTTCGAGGTGATGGAGCTAGAGACCAAGGATTGGAAATGGAAATGAGTTTTGATGGACTTCGGAGGAACCCGGCAATTGATTGAAAGCTTTGGAAAGCTCGGAATCGAGGTAAGGGGGTGTGCTGGGTTAAGGTTAATATAGAAATGTAATTACGCAATTGGCTATAAGAAAAGGAGTATATTATAGTCGCTTTTAATTACTCTAACTTAATTCAGACGGTTTAGTATGTGAAACGGAAGTACACGAAGTTATTAAAGTAAGGAAAATAGAATAATTAGTAAATTGATAAATGATTAAGTGGTATGATAGCATTATGATAATGTGAGGTTTGAAAATAAAGAGGTGATGGTGAATTAGAAACCTCGAAGATGATAGATATGAAATAAAGGGCAAGTAAGCAGGTGACCGAACATGTAGGTTTATGATGACTATAAAATTATAGAATAGCTTATATGGAATAAGTAGACGTGATCAACTAACATGATATAGGATAAAGTATGTATATGGTAAGTTATAAAATAAAATGCGAGGTTAAATGACTTAGGTGCATTTATAAAACTATACATAAATGTGAGGTGGATGACTATGAAATCCTAACGATAAAAAGCATGAACTGTAATCAATATTATACATAAATGACCTTAGCGTGATGGTGTGATTAGGTGGGACAACGAAGGATTATGAATTAAAATGAATAGTCTTGGTAAAGAGTTAATGTAGAGAGAGTTCTAATTTAATGGAACAACTATAAATTCTAAATGAATGTCACGAGTCGATGTAAAATTTAGAATAATGATGGGTTTCAGGTAATAAGCAAGATGAAGTGCACGGTAAGTTGATGGTGATGTTATATATATGTGTTTATGCATGAATATCATGAGCACATTTGATTGATGATAACTTTTGTTAGAAGGTGTTGGTGAATTAAATATGATGATAATCTATGTTGATGATTAATGACGAAGTGGTGATATAGATATAATGATGAAATAAAGTTAGTCATGATATTGATATGTACATGTATGTATGGTGTGATCGCATTTTGTGAAGTTGTATAATAAATAGTGTTGTTATGTTGAACTGATGTGGTATATTTGATAATTAAGATTGATAACTCTAGTTGAATATTGTTGAGATAATATCTGCTAGCGTATGTGATTTTAATTATGCATAACTCGATAAAATGATGACTACAGAAGTATTGTAACATGGCGTAGAAGGGCCGGGTCTGTGTGGCCGCCCTGTGAGATGATTATATGTCAGTTTCTGACATTTATACGCGATTGATGATGTTATGCCATGTTGGATGTGATTGATATGTGATTTTGTGGTGGAGGATGATCGACGGTATGTGTTACCCTCGTTTTCTGGCTCCCGTGGTTTTTGTGCCCAGTTGAGCTACCCAATGGTCGAGTAGGACCTAGTTGTTGAGGGGGAGTCAAGTAGGACTTAGTGAACCAAACAGGGTTCACGGGGTGTCAAGTAGGACCCCCAGCTGAAGGTCGATCATTCTAGTATCCGAATACTAGAGCGTCATATTATTTGAGGGTCAGTGTTTATATGCTTTGATATGTAATGATATGGATATGAGTGATAATGTGATATCCTGGACACTGTTGAGGGCGGGAGTGATCGTCGGTGCGTTGGCACAGTCAAGGAGCGGCTCCTGACAGGCTTCCAGTGGAGGGAACATATGACAATGGTTATATTTATTTACCTGGTGTGTATTGTAACATCCCAAATTTTAAAATAGAGAATTAATTACCGGCATAAATATTAGAAATTAGTATGTGGAATATTTAATGTCCCAAACTATTGAGAATAATTAAATTGATAATTTTAGGGACTGTTAGAAAATTATAGAGACCGGTTAAGCTGAAATTAAGCCCGGTTGAGATATGGGTGTCGGACCAAGTATCTCGGAATGAGATGATATTGGTCAGGGCTATTAGAAATATTATCGGGAATCTGAATATGTATTCGGAATAATTTTCAGACGATGTATTGAGCCCGAACGGAGAACCTGTTAGTTATAAAACGCTGAAGTTTTAATGAATGGGAATTAAAATAAACTCAAAAACCCAATTTTCTTCTTCCTATTCACGTAGACGCTGGCTAAAGGAATAGGGCATTACATTTCATTTCTTATTCTTATCATCATCTTCTCCATTTTTCCTCTTTTCTTCTCCCAAAACCATAGCAACTTGAGCTCATCTTCCACATCTCCTCATTTTCGTTGGTGGAGCTTGAAGGAGGCTTGTGGAGCTGCTGTTCTTCCTCCTTCTCCTCCTCATTTTCGTTGGTGTTCTCCTCCCTCCTAGAACCCACTTTGTTTTTGGGTTTTGAGGTAAGTATACCCATTTTTGCTAAGGTTTTGGTTAAGAGTATGTGGTATTATGTGTTTTGGAAGCCATGCATGTGAATAGATGTTTTGAGGAGAGCATTTAATGTATGAGTTATGTTGGGTTTTAAGAAAGTAAGGTTTCTTGGGGGAGTAATGAAGTGGATACATTTATGGTTGGAAGGAGAAGAATATTTATGATGGTTGTTGGAATTTTATGAAACCCTAACTTCATGAATTTGGGGGAAATGCATAATGGAGGTTGATGAACATTAATTGTTGGTAATAAATGTGAGTTATGATGCATAAGGGTCATTGGTGATGGTATTTTGTTGATGGAGGTTAATAATGGAGAAACCCATGAAAGGGGTTTGGTTCTAGAGTGCATAATAATAATGGGTAGCACCTAACCCATGGTGGTTATGGTGGATAAAATGAAATAAAAGAGTTTTAAGAGTTAAAATAAAGTAAACATCAAGTTATTGATATATGTATAAGTGTTTGAGTCTTAATGGGTAAATAAAAAATTGATTGTGTAATGTATTGTGATGTAGGAAGTGACCCCATTGACGAAGCGGGACCATCAAACCGCGTTGATCACTACTTCACTTGAGGTAGAAGGGGGTAACTTTTCTAAATGCATGATTTCATCCATTGATGGTGTGAAAATATGTATATGTGATCATCTTGATGATTGTTTGAATGGATGATGTGGTGATGTTATGATTTGAATGCATTTAGAATAATGATTGTTATGTGGCAATATGTTTGGGATAATATTGTGATGTGATGATGATACTATGTTGATGAAGTATGATGATTGTTTGAAACCATGAGTGAATTGGAATTGTAATGTGAATATCCCAAATATGTGTGTATGTTATGGAATGTGTATGCCACTAACTATTAATGAGAATAAGTTCAAAAGAGAATTGGGATTGGATAAGAATGATGAGAATATTGAAATCCACCAAGTGGTGGTGGTGAATGATTGAATGTGGAGTGGCATCTAGGATGCATAGTGTGAGGATGCACTTGATTTGCATTTGCATTGCATCCATGGCATATCATAGCTGTCTATGTGGAATATTAGGGGGTTCCACTAGGCAGGCCCAGTGGGAGGGCGGCTCAGCGCACGAGCGTATTGTGATTTTCCCCTGTGACTCGGTGTATGAGTCACGAAGCTGTCTATAGTTTGGTGACGAGGCACCCTATGTGGCAGGCCCAGTGGGCGGGCGGCTCTATTGGTGAGCGAGTTTACCTCGGTGTCCGACGGGACACGGCTCTCTTGATGTGTGTTCGGGAGGGGCCCGTAGCACTTGTGGTAGTTGAGGCCACGATGTTGATCCGCAAGTCACAGGGTGACTAGTGCTACAGATGGGCGATAACGGTTTGGTACCAGTAAAATTATAATGATGTAAGCATGCATGAATTGAGATATATGTGTACACAATTTTTTCTACTACAGTAGGGGCATAGTAGCACACCTATGCTTGTCCCACAATTGAATTAATATGGTATTTTTCCCACAGTCGGATCCGCATTGTTTGATGAGAAATTCTTGTGCATATGCATTAGCTTTAAGAGCATTTGCATATAGCTGGAGATATGCCTAGTTGAAAGCCCATGGTGGCAACGGATGAATGAGAATTTAAAAGGGAAAGAGTTGAATACTAACCCTATGTGTGTGTTTGGCAATCCAAATGATTGAAATTGTGAATGTATACTTGAGATCATGAGATGTACTGTGTATGATGTATGATGTGTTGTAATGATTCATATGTGAGCAAGTATATGTGTATTTCATCATAATGTATGACTTTGATTCATTTGGATTATGTTACTCACCTCCCCATTGCCATTTTTAAAGTTGATGTAGGTATGACTTAAATCCTACAGCTTTTGGAGGCTTGAGTTGGAAGGAGGTAAATATGGATAGGAATGCGTAAGCCTTGGCCGGCATGAAATCTGTTTTGTAGAGTATATGATGTTTATATACTCAATTTTGTAATGTTGATAATTTTGGGGGGTCATGGGAGAAAATTGGGCATGTGTATGTAAGGCCAATTTTCGTTCATGACCTAAATGGTGTAAAGAACAAACTATGATGTTTGATGTTGTTGAATTTCATGAATGGATGCAGTGTTTTATGCTAGTTCATGAATTTTGTGAGTTGATGTTGAAGTTAGATTATATGCATGAATTAATATTGGCATGATGATGTTGTTGGTGTTAAATTACATGGAAGAATTATGTAGTTGTAGATTATGGCATTATATGAAGTGATACATGCATAATGAAGTAAGATATGGTCTTAGGTAAGGCCAAAATAGAAGGAGTCAATATTTCATGTGTTATGTCCAAGTGAATTTCGTTTTCTGCTGAGTTTCTGCAGAACTCGCTCAAGCGAGTAGGAATCTCGCCCGAGCGAGATTGCTGTGAATCAGGGGACTCGTTTCTGCCCCATTTTCGCTCAAGCGGATGTGCATTTCGCTCAAGCGGAATTGCCACAGAATCAATGTTTAGATTCTGTATGATTTTCGCCCAGGCGGAGGAGTGGACGCTCAAGCGAGGGAGAAGGACTTTAGATACTGGACGATTTTCGCACAGGCGAGTGGTGCCTCGCCCAAGCGAAAATCGGCCAGAGAGTTATTGGTGATTCTGGAACGATCTCGCTCAAGCGAGCCTTGGGCCGCTCAAGCGAGATTGGGACCTGATGCTCCTTTCCTTCTTCGCTCAAGCGTTTCGCTGCCTCGCTCAATGTTATTTTTCGTATCTCGCTCAAGCGAGACGGGGCTCGCTCAAGCGAGACGGGGCTCGCTCAAGCGAGCTGAGCCCTGATGCTTAACCCTCTCTTTCGCCCAAGGTCGCTCAGCGTTCGCTCAAGCGTAGGCACGCTGGCTCGCTCAAGCGGATTGCTTCTCGCTTGAGCGAGTGGCACCTGATGCTTCTAATTATTATTTTAAATGAATTTTTAAATCCTATGTATAATTTGTTTCCTTAAACATTATTTTAAGAGTATTGAGGAGTATATTTTAGCTCTTTTGGCTATATAAATTATATCCCACATTTTTATGAAATTCCTCCTCTTGAAAATCAATCAGCCCAATGATTAAATCAAATTAAATAATTCTTCCGCTGACTTTGATTGAAAAAATTTATCTTTTAATTTCACCCTCTCATATCTTCATATATGGGAGTGGTTTATTTTAGATCCAGGGGTTTGGTGAAAAATACTTCACCACTTTAATTATTTGATTTATTAATATTTTCAAAGACGCGAAAAATTTTCCCCTATTTTATTTGGGGGTTTGGGGCGTCTCATGTATGTGAAATGAAATCAGTGATTTGTAATGGTTTGAGTTAGTGATTTTGATAGGGCCAATGTGATTTAACTTATGGTGATGAACTGGTAATAATAACTGAAAGGTAATAATGAATATTGCTGTTAAAATGGAAATATAGCTAGATTACGCCTTCTCCTAGTAATTGTGTATTTATTTATATATTAATGCTTAATTTCAGTCACTCACCCCCTGAATTGTGGTTTTAGTGACTTCAGCAGGTTATGGATGCACACCGCGGAGGCGAGCGCTAAATGGGACCAGGGTAGAGAGAAAATTAATGTAATAATGGTTGTGTGTAGGCATATTTAGTTAAAGATGGTAAATGTATATTTATGTCAAGCTGTGGATCCTATGTATGTGAATTTAATTGATACTCTTAGGCGTGGCGGTACCAAATGGCACTGAGCCATTTGGTAGTTGATCTGTTATGATGCATGAGTATGTTTGTATGTGTGTGATGCCCAGGTATTGAATTGTGAGGTATGATGATATGCTTAAAGAATGTGACTAAGTATTGATTAGTTGATATAAGGATGATGAGTATTGACAATGTGTAATTAGATTGTGATTTTAGTGATAATTATGTTAATGTGTATGAACTTGATGTGTGGGCACGGAGCCATGAATTGTGTGGTTGATGATTGTTATAGGCAGGTCTTCTGTGTGTGTATGTGGGTAGAGTAATGTACTTGTGGAAGGGATTGATGAATTGATGATGTGGATGATTGATGCATGTGTTAGGCTTAAGCATTTATAGGAAACTAAGGGACTAAATAGGTGATTTGAGATCCGGTGAGTTTCGGACCTCCGGGAGGGACCAGTAGGTTCCCTAGGACATTTAGAAACTATGTATATAGGCCTTGGGCAATTTGGAGTCTATTTAGGTGGTTTGGTGTAAGGGTTTTGCACATAAATGGCTGAAACTGCATTTTGCGCAGAACTCGCGCATATGATGGAATTTTGGCGAACAGACAGTGCCAACAGTTCCAGAATGGGGAAAACAGGTGGCCCGTGAAGTTTCGTGGCAATCGGACATGAAATGGGCCAATGGGGTAGGTCGGAAGTTCGCTAAAGGCCTAAAACTCATGACAACAGTAGGTGTTGCTACTGTCATGCCCACGCTACGTGTGGGGCTGATGCTCAATGTCAGGTGCGCAGCTTCGAGCTGATGTCCTGTTTCAAATTTGGTGTTCCTTTCATTTTGAAGGGCTTTTGGGGGTTTCAGACTGTAGTATACTTTATATTTTAATACCTTTCATTAAAAATGATTATTTTATAAACATCGAATTATTTATTGATTTCTTTTGTGAAAAATTTATTACGAATTTTAATTAAACGAATAAAAATAAATGTAAAATGACCTAGGACGTCACAAGAACTCTGATTTCAAAGAATAAGTTCAAGTTTATTGATGGTTTGATCACAATGCCTACAAGATTTGATCCAATGTATGAGCCCGGGAAAGATGCAACAATCTTGTCCATTCATGGTTAGTTCATTCAGTCTCAATATCGATTGCACAAAGTATCGTGTCCATTGATCTTACTTCAGAAGTGTGGAGCGATCTTCGAGAGAGATTTGTACAGAGGGATTTAATTCGAGTCTTAGAACTGCAATAGGAGATTTTCAATTTGAAGCAAGGTAGTTCAACTGCCACTGATTACTTCACAGAGTTGAAGATCCTTTGGGAAGAGCTTGAAAATTGCAGGCCTATGCCTGTTTGCACATGCAATGTGAGATATTCATGTTTAGCCATGCATAATAGGTTGTACAAGGAACAGGACAAGGTTATTTGATTTCTCACAGGCCTAAATGATGACTTCTCTTCTGTTAGATCTCAGATCCTGATTATGGATCCTCTTCCACTATTGAACAAAGTCTTCTCAATGATTTTGCAACATGAGAGACAAAACAAATATTAAAGTTCAGAAGAGATGAGACTGAGCATAAATAGTAAGATGCACAGAGGGGATCATTTGGCAAAGGGAGAAGCAAGATGAAGGTCTGCACATTTTGTGGAAGAGAAGGACACATAATAGATGTGTGTTACAAAAAGCATGGTTATCCATCAACTATGAAATCAAGAGGCATAGGATATCCATCTGCTAATTATGTTGGCAGAATTGAGGATGATCTTGGTGATGAGGATGAACTTGAAGAAACTACATTAGAAGGTGGAACTAACTCCAATGCAAGCAATGGAAGCATGTTTGCTGAGGAACAATACAAGGGAATACTCAACCTCCTGGAGATGGCTGAGACTGGAAATCAAGTTCTATTCATAGGAAGGCAACTAATTCTAGTCCCAGATCTAATAGCACAGGTATTCCTTCTAGTCATGTCAATTCTCAATGTTGGATATTAGACTCAAGAGCCTCAGATCACATTTGTAGTTCCCTATCTCTACCTCCTGAAGATGGCTGAGAGTGGAAGTGCAACACATACAAATCAACTTCTATTCACCAGGAAGGCAATTGATTTTGGTTCCAGGTCTAATAGCACAGGTATTCCTTCTGATCATGTCAATTGTCAATTCTCAATGTTGGATATTAGACTCAGGAGCCTTAGACCATATTTGTAGTTCCCTGTCTCTGCTCACATCACACATAGTCATTGATCCCTTAGAGGTCAAGTTACCTAATGGCACAGTGGCTAAAGCTACTTTGATAGGAGTTATGCAACTTTCACCATAGTTGATCCTAAGAACACATTATTTTTACCGGGTTTTACACTCAATTTGATATCTGTCTCAAGATTATGCACAGACTTAGATTGTTAACTCAGTTTCATGCAAGATACTTGTATGATTCAAGATGTGAGGAGCAAGAAGATGATTGGTTCGGCTAGAGCCCTTTACAATCTCTACTATCTCACTTGGCCACAATTGCAGGTTTGTCATAAGGATGTTAATTATGTTGTTGTTCACATTGCTAATAGTTCTTGTGTTGTTGACAAGTTTGTTTTTGTACTTGATAGCAAGTCTGTTGGTGTCTCTACTTTGTTTTATATTTGAACATGGCCTCTGCCATTATAGGTTGGGTCATTTGTCAAATAATAGATTGAAATTGGTTAAACAGCAATATGGTTTCATTTCCTGTGGTGATTGTGAACTGTGTGATATTTGCCAAACTCTCAAAACAAAAGAGGCTTGTCTTTCCAATCAGTCATTCTAAAGCTAAGGCTGTTTTTGAACTCTTACACCTGGATATTTGGGGGCCTTTCTCAACAAGATCTATCAATGGCCATAGATATTTTCTGACAATGGTGGACGACCATTAAAGATTTGTTTGGATCGTTATGCTTAAGGCAAAGTCAGAAGTGAGAAATCATATTATTAATTTTGTCAAACTTGTGGAGGTCCAATTTGGCACAAAAATTAAGAAAATCAAAAGTGATAATGGACGGAGTTTGCTATTTGATAGCACTAGATCAATATGGATAAAGAAAATACATAAACAAATTCTTTATTCAATAAAATTCTCTTGCAAACTCTCGAGTTTTGAGCGAGTCCATGAGTTTGAAAAATTGAAAACCCTAATTCCCAAATTAATGAAACGCGGCGTTTTGGCCCCTATTTCTTTAGGTTTCACACGCAGCTTCTTCTTCATTTTCCAAATACTTCGTGCAACAGCCACTGTCCTCCACACCATTCGACTTTGTGTTGGCCCCAAGCACTGCGTGACCCACCACCGCTCTCCGACACCAACGCCGATGCGACTCTTCTTCTTCATGACTTCATGACGCCAACTGCGACCCACCATCCACGAGGCCGCAACTGCACCTGCGCGACCCCACCACCCGCAACTGAACCTGCGTCACACCCACCACCTGCGACGACTACGCGTCACTTTCCCATACCGCCGCAACAAAAACCCACTGGTAACATGTTTTTTGTTTTTTCCTTTCTTCTTCATTCTAATTCAAGGCCAACATTTGTTTCTTCTCATCCTCCTTTTGTTCCTCTCTATTCAGCATGTCTGAGAGTGAGAAAAATGGTGGCTCAAAGGCCAGCAGCAACACTGCTCAAGCTCCTCGAGCAGCAACACTAATTGTTATGACAATTTGATGGTTGGATTTTTAGTTTTTAACTATTTTATGATGGTATATCTTGTTTGGATGCGTGTCTGATATTAGTTTCATATAATTTTTAGTATGAGGTAAATTCTTACAAGTTTACGAATCAAGTTAGCGAGTCGAGTCTACTTCACCGAAACGAGTCTAGGTAGACTCTCGAGTCTGACAACCTTGCTCTCTGCTACACCTTTTTACAGATGAAGATATGTGACCTAAGACTCCTTTTAGACCTAAAGGGTTCCTGCCAATGTTTTTCCTCCCCCTTCCCTCTTCCAGATTTCCTTTATATACCTTTTCCAACTATAACAAACTAACTGAATTAATCTTCTTTCTAGCTATAACAAACTGTTGGAAGTCCCACATCGCCTGCCTCGTGATATTTCGCATGGCTTAAATACCTGTTGGGCAACTTCAATCATTGTCAATTGGTTTTGGGATGGAACCTTTAACATGGTATCAGAGTCAGAGCATTGTTTCCGGTTCTTATGGGTCAAAAAGTTACCCTTTGCCTGGTCCGGCAGGCTTTGTTGGAGGGGGCGTGTTGGAAGTCCCACATCGCCTGCCTCGTGATATTTCTCATGGCTTAAATACCTGTTGGGCAACTCCAATCATTGCCAATTGGTTTTGGGATGGAACCTTTAACAACGTCCCACATTGACTAGAGATATGGCCAATCAAAAGTATATAAGGTGGAGGGTAAACCTCATCCTATGAGCTAGCTTTTAGGATTGAGTTAGGCCCAATACCCAAATTTAAGATGGTATCAGAGCCTATCCTAGATCCGTTGTTGGGTCACCCATGTTGTCCACGCTCCATTCTTGGGTGTGGGGGTGTTCTATAAGACCCACGGGCCACCCGTGTTCATCCACACTCCATTGCTGAGCGCGAAGGGGTGTGTTAATAAGTCCTACTAGCCACCCGTATTCATCTGCGTTCCATTCCTGAGTGTGAAGGGGTGTGTTAACAAGTCCCGTGGGCCACCCGTATTCATCCACGCTCAATTCTTGAGCGTGAGGGGTGTGTTAAAAGTCCCACATTGACTAGAGATATGGCCAATCAAAAGTATATAAGGTGGAGGGTAAACCTCATCCTATGAGCTAGCTTTTAGGATTGAGTTAGGCCCAATATCCAAATTTAAGACAAACTAACTGAAGTAGTTGAATTAGTTTGTTAGTTCTATCACTATTCCAGAGTTCTACAGTTCCAAGGGTATCCTTCATGAAACTTCATGCCCTGAAACTGCTCAACAGAATGGGCAAGTGGATAGGAAGCATCAACACATTTTGAATGTGGCTAGAGCTTTAATGATTCAATCTAAATTTCCTAAGAGTTTCTGGTCTTATGCAGTCCTCCATGCCACTTTTCTAATCAATAGAATTCCTACCCCTTTGCTTGGAAGTAAGTCACCTTTTGAGCTCCTACATAAGCAACCACCAGAATTACATGATCTCAAGGTGTTTGGATCTTTGTGCTATGTTTCAACTCTCTCTGCTGGCAGACACAAGTTTGATGCAAGGACTGATATTGGTGCCTTCCTTGGCTATAAATCAGGAACAAAGGCATACCTAGTACTAAACCTTAAGACACAAGCTATTATTGTGTCTAGGAATGTAGTGTTCCATGAGCATATTTTGCCTTTTAGGGAGCCAATCTCCAGTTCCACTTCATGGAGATACTTAGATACCACAGCTGCATCTACATATCCTCTTCACATCGAACCTTCCACCATCACACAACAGTCACCTATCACATTTCCTACACCATCTCATGGGTCTTCTCCTCATTCTTCCAATCAGTCTCCCAACATCATACCTCTCACACCATCATCTCATCCTAAATCACCTGACCTTGTCACCACTAGCCTTTCACCTCCAATTCCTATATCTACCAGACCTACAAGAACTAAACATCCCCCACCTATCTGTAGGACTACTACTGTAATTCCACTATATCTCAAGTATCCCATCAGCTATGATGAACTATAATCAATTTCCCCCTGAACATAAGGCTTTCACTGTTTCACTTGACCAGCAAACTAAGCCTCAGAACTACAAGGAAGCTTCTCAGTCTCCTCACTGGCAGCTTGCTATGAAGAAAGAATTTGATGCCTTAACAAAGAATCTTATTAAGGAAATTGTTGACTGCTCTTCACACATCACACCTATTAGTTACAAATGGGTGTATAAAATCAAAAGAAGAGTTGATGGTTCAGTAGAGAGGCATAAGGCACAACTTGTTGCTTGGGGATTTACACAAATTGAAGGTCTTGACTATTTAGAAACCTTCTTCCCTCTGGCCAAAATTACCATAGTGAGACTTCTCTTGGCCCTAGCATCCATCAAACATTGGCATGTTGATCAACTTGATGTTGACACAATGCCTTCCTTCATGGGGATTTGAAGGAAGAAGTATATATGACCCTGCCTGAATGCACGCCCTCCAGCAGTCCAAGGCATGTTTTTAGACTTTTCAAGTCTTTGTATGGACTTAAGCAAGCTAACCAAGTTGGCATGATAAGCTGACCAACTTTCTCTCCAATGTTGGTTTCTGTAAAACTGAGTCAGACCATTCCCTCTTTATTAGACACTCTCCTTCTTTCATGGCTCTACATGTTTATGTTGATGATGGTATCTTAGTTGGAGAGCAGATCTTAATGCGTTTGATCTCATTAAGTCTCAACTTCATCAGGCATTTGGGATAAAGGATTTAGGCATCCTGAAATATTTTTTAGGATTGGAGGTTGTCCATTCTGATGCTGGTATTTTGATCAGTCAGAGAAAATATTGCCTTGATTTGATTCATGATCCAGGGCTCCTTGCTTGTAAGCCTATGAGGGCCCCCATGATCCATCATTCTAAACCTCAGGCTTCCACCAAGGATCAATTTTCCTCTGTTTCTATTGAACCTTGTTCTGACGCCATGGCTTACAGAAGATTAATTGGCAGGTTAATCTATTTAACTAATACAAGGCCTGATATCATGTATGCCATCCAACAACTTAGCCAATTCATGCATGCTCCCACACCAAAGGACACTACACAGAAGCCACCCAGGTGTTTAGGTATTTGAAGACTTCACCTGGTTTGGGAGTCTTTTTCCCCAGACATTCCACACTGTAGCCAATTGGCTATAGTGACTCTGACTGGGCAAGATGTCCAGATAGCCGTAGGTCTGTGTCTGGCTTGTTTTCAACTTGGAGGCTCTATGATCAGTTGGAAATCAAAGAAGCAAGCCACTATTTCCAAATCTTCCACTGAAGCTGAATATAGAGCCTTAGGTGATGCTACTTCTAAGTTACTATGGCTTACTTATAAGGCTTCATGAATTTGGCATTTGTGTGTGATAGAATCCCTGCAATATTTTGTGACAATCAAAGCGTTGTCACTTAGCTACAAATCCTATCTTCCACAAAAAACAAAACATCTTAAGATTGATGGTCATTTTGTGAGAGAAAAGGTGATGAATGGCATATGCAAGCTGCTTCCAGTTTCTTCCAGCAATCAAGTTGCTGACATATTTACAAAGCCTCTACCTCCTAGTAATTTCTCTTCTGCTTTAACCAAGCTCAACATGATGGATCCCTGCCATCTTTTGGCTTGTGGGAAGGTAATAGAATTAGTTGCCACTGTTAAGCAATCAGTGTTTCTTATATCATACTCTCATATGCACCATTGTTAGTGTGTTCCCTTTCTACTTTGTATAAGTTCGTTTCCTTTGGCCTTGTACAGTAACTTTTGTTCATTTAATGCATAAATCAGATTTCCTTTTATTCTCTCATCTTTCTCTTAGAATCTATTAATGGTGATGATGTGCCTTGTCCACTCACTATCATATCATCAGCATAATGTGAACCATCTCAACTGATTCACTGGTTTGGCTCTAAGTTTAGCAATACTCAGCTTATTTGGTTGACTTATGTGGTGCTAAATAAACTAGACAGCTGATCAGTTCATCAATTTGTAGTTGAACTGCTTTGGTCAGTGTGGTTTTCAGAAAGCTATGGAATTGTGGAAAACAAATTTACAGATCATTGTCAAGACAAAAGCAAACATGTTATGCACCATAACAATAAAAATTTGGTAATTTTGATCTCCTTATTTCCCTATCTGGTTGAAATTAGAAACAGAAAACTACCTACCAACAAGAGTATAATAAGTGGCGTTTAATACCTTTTCCTTTTGATGACTGCCAATCAAGAGAAGATTTCCATCTATAATTATACTTGTAATTACAACCTGAAAAATGAAAAGCATATACTTTAGCTAAATGATTGAGAGTAACCGACTCTAAATTACACTTTGGACAAACTCATCAAAGAAAAGGTCGTTGTGAGTTGTGATATTAGGTTTAGACAATGTCTTGGCATTAAAAAAGTAACACTAAGAAAAGAATACTTGAACACAGATTCAAGCATGGAATAACATGTGAGTAGCCAGCAGGTTGACTGTACATTAGAAGTGTTACCATTTTAGTGCATAGTTAGATCCAACCACTTTAGCGTGTTTCAAATCAAATAAAGTGAACTTCAAAGGTATCCACTTGAGATAAGTCAAAGGATTTGAGTTTCTTGAAGAAATCATCAGCATGATTAACCACCCATACATGATTTACACTTTACAATCTCTAGTATTATTAAGAAACGAAGATATTAGGAAAACAAAACAAGTCAAATCTAATTATTTGCAAAAAGATATACACCCAATATACATCCCCTAAATAGGAAATATTTTCCAACAGACCCAATCAGTGAATTCTTTTCTTTACAGCTGGATTTAAACACGAGTACCACGTTTAAAACTTAATTGAGAAATCAATTTGCATAACTAGGAAACGTACAAAAGAAAGTTTATTTTTTCCAACAAAAATGGTGTTTTCAACATAGAACAATAAAAGCATACCTTTGAAGGTCCAGCTGCATGGAGTAACCTACAAGCTTCCCGGCCCTCTCCTTCAGACTGAATCCTATGATAAGTATGAAATTTGAATATATACAGGGTAAAACACACATATTGAGGAGATGCACAAACAGAATACATATGCAATAATCCATTAGTAACAGTGGTTTTATAACCGATAATGAAAAATCAAACAATACCTTGCATGTTGAAAATATGCTCAGTCTCAATCACCCCTACTACCTTACCTTCTAAATCAAAAAATAATTTGAGGTTTTTCACGAATGAAAAACTATAAATCAAGGGAAACCACTAAATGTTTGCTGGCCTCAGTGCATGGCACAGTGCAAATTCCTAAAGGCTACCAAGATTCTTCACCTCACATAGGTGTATAACCCCACACAAACAAAAACACATGCACAACAATATATACCTGTGTATATGAGAAGAGCCCATGGATATTAATGTGGTTGTCTCCCCTCTGCTTTCTCCCAATTTATAAAAAGAAAAAAGAAAACCTAAAGAGAAAAAACTTGCAGTTGCAGCTGAAAATACAACCTTTTCTAATGCAAGCAAATCATTATTATTCATGTCAATATGTTATACAGCATCACGTGGACATAAAATAATTTCACTTTTGAGGTACATTACAACTTAATCTCAACAAAATGAATCTTTTAAACCTAAAACATAGTCAAGGACTTTTTGTATTGAACAGAACATACCAAAGAAATTAATATGCTATCTATATACAATAGAGAGAATAATCCAAAAATGAGGAACATTTAAAACAGAAGACAAAAAAAAATTATTAATTGAAGTATAATTACTTGGATCCTGTCAGTAGTTCTGCTTCAAACTGGTTGGGAGTCAACATTGAAGCGACTGGAACAACCTGCCAAAATGTGTTACCCAGATGCTAACAACAAGAATATACTTTTCAAATTAAAAATGGGTTACATGAAAGGGAAGTATGTTTGTCATCTCTTGTAAAAAAGAGAGAAAAATAATTTTCAATTATTGGTGAAGGTGTATAATAGTTCACCAAATAAGTTTATACTTTTTAAACTTACAACAGTATATTTTATATGACAATATAATTTTTGCACTTGCAAATCTGCAGAAACATCTTTGTATAACTGGCATACCTTCTCACGATAGACTGATACCAGCTCCTGAGGAACATAAAGCTTTCCCTCATCACCCATCACAGGATCGCATACTGACAAGGAAGCACATTTTTTTCAATGCCGATATACATATATGCATTTATTTTCTAGAAAAAAAGTAAAAAATAAAAAATTCAGGCCCAACACCCAAAAAAAAATTACAGTCATATTCCCCAGGCATCAACTATCACTGAATGAAAATCACAGCAAAACTATATAGGCTATTTGAGAGAAAAAACTGAAATTGAGAATTAAAAAGAGAGAAAAAAATCCTGTTGGATAAACAATATGTACTTTCTCATTTCAATTTTTCAGTTCATGTCTAAAGACCTAAATTTACATCTTTGTTGTGATATATGAAAATACTCAAATTCTTAATTGTATCTTAGAATGATTTACTATTTAGAATATCCAAAGAGTATCATGATTACATCTTTCAAACCCTAATCTCACATCTTATAAAATCTTTAAAATTTTCATTAAATTTTCCCTCTGAACTTCTAAAATTATTTCATATCCTAAATCCATCATAAACCCTCACCTCAAATGTTTGAAAAGAAAATGAGATAGGAAGGCTTATCCTATCCAGTGCAATTTTATCCAGTGTAACAAACAAGTCGTTAAGGCTTTTCAATAGTCTCACCGTATGTAAGCTCTGGGTTTACTGACCGAAGCTTTCTGACAACTTCTAATACAGTGTTTAAAAAAGACTCTGAACCAATATAACCTGAAATTACGTGAATTAGAACAAAGAACAAAGGAAGCAATGAGAATTAACTTTCTAAAAACGCTCATCTAGGAATTGTAACATCCAAAATAGTATGACATTCAAGGGACTTGCAAGGAATCATTTAATTAAGTGTCAGTAAAAGCAATTGAAGCATACAGTTCACGATTAAAAAGAAAAAATAGAGAGGACAATATTTAAAATACCTGTTAACAAGTGAGAATAGTACAATAAATCATTTCCCTCAAGGCCTTCTATTAATTCCCAGAGTTGCTGCCCATTCAAAACCTGACCCTTGAATGTCGGGTACCCTGCATGATAATCCTCAAATATATCAAACCACAACCGCAGTGTTACTTCAACAAGGCCACGATACCACCGCGGAGCCACACCATATATCAAGTCTCAAGAGTCCTGAGAGAGACTGAATGAAGAAATTTAAGCACAGCTTGCCTGTATGATTCGAAAACTGCACAGAATTAATTGGATCCACATCATAGCCCAGTAGTTGCAGAGGGAAGACAGCTGATTTATTACCAACATACCCCTGACAATAATATCAAACACCCACAGTAACATCAACCAGCTGAATCATACGCAATTGACAATGACATTTGATGCACGAGAAGGCCTCAATATATATCGATCCTAATACGGTAACATTGAAGGTTATTCTTAATTTCTACAAACTATCATCGGTGACGCCAAAAACGAACATTTGATGCATGAAACGAGTAATCGAGGAGAGAGAGGCGAAGAAGAGAAGAACCTGAACGGTGTGCGATTGAATGCTGAGAACTCGACCGGTGTCGGAGGGAAGGGCGAGGGAAAGGATTGGAGGACACATGTATGAAGTCGTCGAGTTTCGTGCCCTTGAAATTGAAGGAAGAAAAAGAAACTCGGATGAAATTTGGAAAGCGAATGCGATGAGTTGATACAACACAGAGAGGATTTTACCAGAAAATGTGAGTTTCTCGGGAAAGTGTGTAGTTGGATCGGGTTGTGAGAAGGAGAGTGTGTAATAGCATGGAAGAGTGGTACGACAACTTCTGCGTCGACATTCATTCAACCATTCATATTTTAATTAAATACCGTTGATTTTAGATTAATCGATGACGATGCCCTCTTTGGCTTTTTCTTATATACTTGTACTACCAAAGTCCCACCAACCTGGTAAACGCCACGGGGACAGAAACACAGATTACAATTTTTATTTTCTTTTTCATAATAGGTTTTCGTAAATTTCACAAATCATGCGGGGGTTTATTAATTTAAAAAAAAAAACTGCTACGAAATTACAGAACCAACCCTAACAAATGGAGTGTAACATTTTTAAAGTTTAAGGATAGAATGTAATATCAACAAACTTTCAATAAGTGGGGTGGGAAATTTGTATAATGTAATATCAACACCCTTAACCTCAACTAAATCAATTAAAAATTATAATAAGAGTATTGGTTTTTTTTTTGTCTTGCGAACATCTCCATAGCCTATAAAGATAATCTCTCGTATCAACTATCATAGTATAAAATTAAAGGTGTGTAAAAATTGGATTACCATAAGTTTAATCTAAATTTATTTAAAAACTATTTATAAGTATTGGGTTTTGAATCTAATTTATTTTATCATTTTAATCTAATTATGATCTAAATCTAAATTTTAGAAAATAGATCTTCTCCAAATCTAATTTTTAAAAACTATACTTCAATGCAATTTTTTAAAATTGGATTTAATCTAAATTCAATCTTCAACTTGAATATAGTTTTAATTCATTTTTAAAAGTCAAATTATAGTCACTTGATTGGTAAAATTGACTATATATATAACATGAGATTCATGTGACTCAGAACTACACCATTCCAACTTACCATTATACTTCTCTAAAAGTGAATGCAAATAAGCTTCCACTTTGTCATTCAAAGTAATTGCCTCAGTAAGACCAAAAACTTGGGTAATCAACCAAGTTACAAACTTCAATTTGTATATAAGGTCTAAAACAACAACAATAAACATGTCCAAATTTTAACAATTTTTTCAGTACTTGGCATACTTCATTTTCATCCTTATAGTCATTTCTATCTCACTCACATCTCTATAATGACACATTTTATTGATCTTTTTTCAATTCCAAGAACCTCTAACAAATACATATTACTAGTCACATATGATGAACTAGAGATACATAAAGTAGCTTGATAAAAAAATCTCCAAAAATGGTAAGAGTGAGCATACATAATCCCTATCTTCATGTGTAGGAACACTCTTCCTTTTTTTTTCAACTCTTCAGTATACTTCTTGTCTTACATCTCAAGCTCCTCAAATGTCTTTTGATGTTTTAAGGCAACTTCCAACATCAAGTAGATTGAATTCCATTGGGTTTCAACATCAAAATAAATAAGACCTTTGTACTAAATGTCTCGATCACTACAATTTTTAAATTTTGTCAATTTGCCCAGAGAAGATCTAATGTACTTCACAGCAGCACGAATTTTGAAAATAAAGTCATCAATCTCCTTTAAAGCCTTCTTTACAATCAAATTCAAAATATGCACACAATAATGCATATGATTGTAATCTCCTCTTTGAGTTAACCTACTCCAAGACATCAACCTCTTGTTAAGATATTGAATTCCAATGTCATTAGAAGAGGCATTATCAACCGTCATGGTTAAGACGTGGTTTAATCCCCAACCTTCCAAGCAATGCTCAATATTCTTCGCCATCACCTCTCTTAAATGATTATCAATTTGACAAAAGTTTAAAATCTTCTTATGCAATATTCAATTATTATCAATAAAATGTGTAGTCAAACACATAATTTAAATTTTGAGTAGAAGTCCATGTATCAATTATGATGCACACACTCTAACCATACTTGGAAAGAAAACTCCTCAACCTTCTTTATTCTGCATCGGATAGCACCAAACCATCCCATGCTAGTGTACTACATGTTCTGTCCTAGAACTGAGGTCAAAAGTTGACCTGTCTTGACCGGTGTCTAGAGTAAGCTCTCAAGCTCTCAGTTTTACACTGCCTTAGTGAAGTATGGTATTTTATACCTAGGTCCAGTGGGGAGCCTAAGTTCTTCATGTTATGGTATAAGATTGATATTCCATCTGTACCGAGGTCAATGGGACAAACCAGAGGTGTACCTGTAAAAGATTCTTCGATGCTTAAGTCAGTACGGGTATTACGGAAATATCAGTATTACGGAGGCTTACTCTTCAATTAATCCAGATCCTCTTACAGTAATAAATGAGTTATATTTATAGGAGTTACCTAAGTAGGAGAAGTGATTTGACCATTCTTCTAACCCACTGTAGCAACAGTGTTCACAAGGACATATTGCCCATACCGATTCTGACTCATGTTTTATTGCCAGGAGAATGATTGGAGTCTTTGATATGGGTCCGTAGTTGTTCTGATTCTAGACTCCGGTTTAGGCAATTAGTTATGTGTTCATTGTGATTTTGATGACGTGGACCTATTTTAGTAGCACCCCGACCATAGTCCTGGAGTCCGGTTTCCACCTCGGATCATTTGCCCCTTAGTTTATTATTATCATGATGTCCGAATATGAGCTATTTTGACTACGATGAAAAAGGTCCATCTTGGAATTCTCGCTTTGGGATTTAGAAGATTATTAACCGATATTACATAGAAACTGACATGTGAATTTTCCCGGACCGTCGTGCTTAGTGGGTAGGTGGGCATTTAATATGTGCCACCTGAAAAGTTGTTGTTTGACATGGATTGCTGATGCAACACATTTTAATTGGTTCATGTTTTTCATGCGCCGTCAGATGACATCATATAAAGGTGAAGCGACGCCTGTTAATGGGCATACATCGTTTCAGTTTCTATCTCGTCCATGGGCCGTGATGGTTGAACTTCGGCCCATAGGATTTCAACGCTTATATAAGGAGGAGAACTTCATCAGCTTTCCACTTTCCGTTTTTTATCCAGAAACCCTGTTCATTTGTAGTCTTTGATTCTTCGTGACCTCGTCCTGGCCAGTACTAGAAAAATAGTTCAAACCTTCCACACAAATAGCCTCCTTCAACCATTTTCTTAACATGTCTGCTTTTTCTACTAACAATGGTCAAGACCAAGATAGTTTTGTTGAGATAATTTCAAACCTTTTTGTCTCTTGGTCGCCCGAGGTTCCTCGTCAAGGTCCTCGTTTTACTCAAACAGATATCTGTAGGTGGGTGAGGATGGAGAGTTGGGGTGGCCAAGCTAGAGATTTGGCAACCTCGGATATTTTATCCTCAGAACCGAAATCACCCTCCTTCGAATTCCCTGAACCTAAGTCACCTTTACCACCCCTATCTCCAGACTGGGATGCAGATTCTAGCGTAGTGCATTACTACTCTGATGATACTGACTTTTATTCAATTGTTCCATTTTTAGAACACATTGTGACTATGGACGCTGTTGGATCATTCGTTATGAGGAATGACCCTGATGACACCTTTATGATTGTTGATAAGGTGAATTGGTTAGCTTGGAAAGCTGAAGAACTGTACTTCTGGGTTGCTCAAGATGTACTAGTCATCTACAGCCATCATGTTAAGCCTACTAACGATGTGGAGCTGGAAGCTAAACATTTCTGGTGTGCCAAGAAGTATGTTAATTCTTTTAGCCTTTTCGCCCCAACATTTGTAGAGTGGATCTGTCATATCCCTAACGACCGCTTCTTATTTTTCCATGAGTATACTTTAATAAAGGTGGGAGTCTGATTCCCACTGAATAAATTCGAGATAGGGTGCTGCATTTTTTGGACATCGCCCCTAGTCAACTCCATCCCAACAGTTTGGCCCTAATTCTCGCCCTTGAAGTCCTTGGAAAGCATATAGGCTTCACCCCAACTGTCGTTATTTTCTTTCGGTATGCATGAGTGATGCGCTAAGGTGGCTCTGGGATGAGCTTTGTAAATTTAAGATGCCAAACCGACATCGTCAACTTTGAGGCATTTGCTGAGTCCTGCAAATACAAAGAAGATATGGTCAAGTTTTCTCGCGCCGCTATGGATTCCTTTAGCCATGCAATTCGCTAGGTTGCCTTCTGGAACCGAGGTACCCAACTCAACCTCAACGAGATCAGTTTCTTCAACAACTTCCGTAATGGGGAGCTGGTGACCGAGGTTGGCGGTGTTAGGGAATCCCTAGTGTGTTTGAATATGTTAACAGGTCCAAAAGATGTGCAAGGATTTTGATAATGACAAGTACTCTTGAAGAAACCGATGCAAAAACAAAGACATGAAATCAGAATTGAAGTAACAGCAAAGCTAATCGATTAGGCCATAGATGCTAATCGATTAGGAGCTTTCTGTCTTGGAAGAAATTGCATCAGGGTTGAAGATAATCGATTAGTGAAGCCACACAATCGATTAGATACTCACTGGAATTAAGATAATCGATTGCACACTTGAGACTAATCGATTACAGCAATCAAAAATGAAATTAAATGCATCAGGTACACATGCTAATCGATTAAGGGAGCCATATAATCGATTAGGAAGCCACTGGAATTTAAGGTAATCGATTGCAAGACATGCTAATCGATTAGGATGCTACGAAAACAAATTAAATGCATCAGGTATAGATGCTAATCGATTACAGGTAATGAGATAATCGATTAGTGACTCTCTGACTTGAAGCTAATCGATTACAACGCGAGGGTGTAATCGATTACGCTAGTGGAAAAACAGATTTAAGTGGGAAACCAGGTCATGTCTCCACCATTCTTCAAATTTCCACTAACTGCAACGGCTATGATGGACTAGGGCACTCCTCAACAGCTATCTTGGGTCTATAAATTGAAGAGGAAGACAAGCACAAAGACACAACCAAGAAGCAACAATTCATAGCTCTATTTTGTGCTTTGTAAGCCTATTTCTTGCATATTGTACTTTCACTTGTATATCCTCTCATCTTGAGAGATTAGAATTTGGGAGAGCTTTTCATTTGTATATTTGCTCTATTGAGAGAGTGTATTGATTGTAAACAAACACCAAACACACAAGTTATTCACTCTAGGTTGAGTGGTTGTTCACTCTAGGTTGAGTGGTTACAAAGGTTGTGGACTCAACCTTTGGGATATTGTAAGATTGAGAGATTGGGTGGGTTGCCCTTATACTTGTGAGGATTGGGTTCTTGAGTGTGGGACACTAGGAAGCCGCAATTGCTCAAAGTTGTATCTCTAGTCTACAATAGTGGAAAATCCTCTAAGTGGGTTGCTTAGAGGCGAGACGTACACCGGATTGGGTGGAACTCGTTACATCGGTTTGCAAGCTTCTCTTCCTTACTCTTTTACTTTCATACATTGCATATTTGTTGATTGGTATTGTTTGGTTGAGAAGAACATACTTGAACTTGCTTAATTTGCTATACCTTAGACATTGCACACCAAGTGTTTGCTAAATTGCCTCAGCAATATTTACCTCTTGTAGTGCATTGCATATCATTGTTACTTGCTTTCACTTGCATAATCTCATAAACTTGGTTATAGAAATCAATTTTAAAGGTATTCCAAGCAAAAGTTTTATAACTCAATTCACCCCCCCTCTTGAGTATTGAGGCCACTTGAACAACAAGTGGTATCAGAGCTTGACTCTTGGTAAATCAAGCTTAACAGCTTCAAGAGATTAAATGGCCTCAAGTTCTCAAAATGTTTTTCCCGAGGGTGGTGCGATAAATAGACCTCCCGCTTTCAATGGGGAAGGGTATGCGTTTTGGAAAGAAAGAATGAAAATCTTCATTCAATCAATTGACTTGAGAATATGGAATACCATTGAAAATGGTCCCTATATACCGATGCATACTATAGATAGCAAGAATGTTAAAAAACCTATAGATGAATGGACAAGCGAGGAAGAAAAGAAAGTCCAATATGGCTACAAGGCCAAAAATCTTATTACTATGTCTTTAGGTCAAGGTGAATTTTTTAGGATAATGACATTCCAAACTGGTAAGGAAATGTGGGATACTCTTCAAGTAACCCATGAAGGCACTAATGATGTAAAGGACTCAAAGATTAGTACTCTTACTAGTCAATATGAATGCTTTAGATTAAACTCTCATGAATCGATTGTTGATATGCAAAAAAGATTTACTCTCATCATTAATCAACTCATTACACTTGGAAAGACTTACACTAACAAAGAACTCATTCATAAAGTGTTGAAAAGTCTTAACAGAGAATGGCAACCGCTAGTTACCGCCATCAAACAATCTCCTAGCATAAACGAAATGTCTCTCGCCACTTTATTTGGTAAGTTGCAGGAACAAGAACAAGAGCTGAAAGAATTAAAGATGGCGGAAGAGGAAGAAAAATCTTCCAAGAAAAAGGGTCTTGCTCTCAAGGCTACTTCCACAATTGAAGAAGAAGAATCCGGAAGTGAACTTGATGAAGAAGAAGAATTTGGACTATTTGTGAAACGCTTCGGGAAATTCATGAAAGGCAAACGCTTCCAAAGAAGCTTCAAAAGCTCAGGTAAGAAACCTATCACTAAAGAAAACTCTCCCTCACCCAACTGTTTTGAATGTGGCAAGGAAGGGCACTTCAAAGCCGATTGTCCAAACCTCAAAAAGAAGGGCAAGGACAAACAAAGAAGAAGAAGAGCCTATATTGCTTGGGATGAGAATGATGTGAGCAGCTCCGACGACTCGGAAGATGAGCAAGCCAATCTTTGCTTAATGGCAAATCATCAAGAAGAAGACAATGAGGTAAATCTTCTTGACTTAGATAAAAATGAGCTGTTAGATGCATTTGAGGAATTATATGATAAATTTACAAAAATCTCTAGTAAACTCAAAGCATCTAGGAAAACTAGTGATACTCTTGAATTGCATCTCATGGAAGTTTGTAAAGAAAATGAGAACTTAAAAGAAGAGCTAGAGAAAGGTCAAACATGCTCTAAGGAGAAACCATGTGATTTTGCTAAAAGATGCATTATGTTAGAAACCAAGGTTGAAGACCTAAATAGGACACTAGAGAAGTTCACTAATGGAAGAGATAATTTGAATATCCTACTTGGGCAACAAAAATGCATGTTTAGTAAAACCGGTCTAGGATATAACCAAGAACATAGTAACCATAAAATGGAGAAACACTACAAAAACTTCTTTGCACCACCAAGCAAATCCTTTTCACCTTTTATGAAATGCAATCATTGTGGTACCAAAGGACATAGTGCATATAAATGTAGTGTTAGGAAATTAGGACCAAAGGTCTTAAGAAAGGTGTGGGTTTCCAAAGGAACGATCCCACAAGCTAACCTTAAAGGACCCAACATAAAATGGGTACCTAGTTCTCTAAAATGATTTTGTTTTGTAGGTATGCTTCAAGGCAAGCAACACCCATTGGTATTTGGATAGCGGGTGTTCAAAGCATATGACGGGAGACATAACCAAATTTACATCATTCACTCCCAAACGAAAAGGAAGCGTCACCTATGGAGACAACACTAAGGGAAGAATCCTAGGCATTGGAAATATTGGTAAGAACTCTTCCACATCCATAAGTGATGTATTGTATGTTGAAGGCCTCAAACATAATTTACTAAGCATAAGTCAATTATGTGACAAAGGATATAGAGTTTTATTTGAATCAAATTGTTGCATAATTAAGCATAAGACCAATAAGGAAATTAAGTTTGTAGGCCAAAGAATTGATAATATTTACAAGATTGATATGGATAGTTTGTCTACAAATGATGAACAATGCTTCATTTCAAAAGAGGATGAAACATGGCTATGGCATAGAAGAATAGCTCATATACATGTAGACCACTTGAACAAACTTGTTTCTAAAGATTTAGTAATTGGTCTACCAAAGCTTAAATTTGAAAATAGATTTTGTGATGCATGCCAAAAGGGAAAACAAGTAAAGGCATCTTTTCAATCCAAAAACATTGTTTCTACTCAAAGGCCTTTACAACTTTTACACATGGACTTATTTGGACCATCCAAAATCAAAAGCTTTGGAGGTAATTACTATGGTCTAGTTATAGTAGATGACTATTCAAGATATACATGGACATTGTTTCTTGCTCATAAAAATGAAGCATATCATGCATTCAAGAAACTTGCAAAGATTATCCAAAATGAGCAAAACTCAAAAATCGCATCCATTAGAACCAATCATGGGGGAGAATTTGAAAATCAATCTTTTGAAAAGTTTTGCGAAAAACATGGTATTAATCACAACTTCTCAGCTCCTAGAACTCCACAACAAAATGGAGTAGTTGAAAGAAAGAATAGATCCTTAGTGGAGCTTGCTAGAACCATGCTAAATGAAAACAATATTGCAAAACATTTTTGGGCCGATGCGGTAAACACCGCGTGTTATGTTATGAATAGATGTTTGATAAGGCCTATTTTAAAGAAAACCCCCTATGAGCTTTACAAGGGTAGAAAACCCAACATTGCATACTTTCATATTTTCAGATGTAAATGTTTTGTGCTCAACAATGGAAAGGATAATCTAGGAAAGTTTGATGCAAAATCTGATGAGGCAATATTCCTAGGATATTCTCAATCAAGTAAATCTTATAGACTCTTCAACAAACAAACAAATACTATCGAGGAATCTATTCATGTCAAATTTGACGAAAATAGCCATAACCCTCCGAGAAAGGAAGATGTTGATGATCTTGTAGGTACCTTCCAAGAAATGAACTTGCAAGACAAAGAAGAAGAAGTCAACAATGATGGAGGTGCAACACAAATTGAGAGACAACAAGATTGGGTAACATTGAAGGATCATCCCTTGGACAAAATCATTGGAGAAATAACCAAAGGGGTAAGTACTCGAAACGCCATTAGAAATGCATGCAATCACTTGGCTTTTGTATCCCAAATAGAACCCAAAAATATTGATGAAGCCATTATTGATGAACATTGGATGTTGGCCATGCAAGAAGAGTTAAACCAATTTGAAAGAAATGAAGTTTGGGAACTTGTGCCAAGACCCAATAATCATCTAATAATAGGCACCAAATGGGTTTTTAGAAATAAGCTAGATGAAAATGGTATAATAACTAGAAACAAAGCTAGACTAGTTGCAAAGGGATACAACCAAGAAGAAGGAATAGACTATGAAGAAACATATGCTCCCGTAGCTAGATTAGAAGCCATTAGATTATTGCTAGCTTTTGCATGTTGTATGGATTTCAAATTGTATCAAATGGATGTCAAAAGTGCGTTCTTAAACGGCTACATTCAAGAAGAAGTTTATGTAGATCAACCTCCCGGTTTTGAAAATCATAAATTTCCAAACCATGTCTTCAAATTGAGAAAAGCCTTATATGGTTTGAAGCAAGCTCCAAGAGCTTGGTATGAAAGATTAAGCAAATTCCTTTTAGAACACAACTTTGAAAGAGGAAAGGTTGATACTACATTGTTTATAAAACGCAAACAAGATGACATCCTCTTGGTACAGATTTATGTAGATGACATAATATTTGGTGCTACTAATGAAAATCTTTGTCAAGAATTTACCAAGATTATGCAGAATGAATTTGAAATGTCCTTGATGGGAGAACTCACCTTCTTCCTTGGACTACAAATAAAGCAAGCCATTGATGGAACATTCATTAGCCAAACCAAATACTGTAAGGAACTACTTAAAAGGTTTGGAATGGACAAAGCAAATGAGATAGCTACACCCATGAGCACATCCTGCTATCTAGACAAAGACGAAAAGGGTAAGGACATTGAAATCACCAAATATCGAGGTATGATTGGATCCTTACTGTATTTAACTGCGAGTAGACCTGATATTATGTTTGCGGTATGCATGTGTGCTAGATATCAAGCATGTCCTAAAGAATCACATTTGACTGCCGTAAAAAGAATTTTGAAATATCTTGTGGGTACTCAAAATATTGGTTTATGGTATCCCAAAGGCGTTGAATGTAATCTTTTAGGATATTCTGATTCTGACTTTGCGGGGTGTAAGCTTGATAGAAAAAGCACTAGTGGTACATGCCATTTGCTTGGTAGTTCCCTTGTTTCTTGGCATAGCAAGAAACAAGCAAGTGTTGCATTGTCAACAGCTGAGGCAGAATATGTAGCAGCTGGTAGTTGTTGTGCTCAAATTCTTTGGATGAGACAACAACTTCTTGATTTTGGTATTTCCTTGAATAAAGTCCCCATTAAATGTGATAATACAAGTGCCATTAACATCTCCAAGAATCCAGTAATGCACTCTAGAACCAAACACATTGAAATTAGGCATCACTTTATTAGAGATCATGTGTTAAAAGGGGATTGTGTACTTGAACATGTAGAAACTTCTAAGCAACTAGCTGATATTTTCACAAAACCCTTGGCTAGAGAGCAATTCATTCACATAAGAAGAGAGCTAGGCATTCTTGACATGTCCAGTTGTGTTTGAATCTTTTGATAAGAACCTTGTTGAATGGCATAATGCATGGTATATATCACATTTCATGTTTGGAACCTTGTTGTTTGATATGTTTGAAGTTTTTGACTTCATAATCGATTACATTGTTATTCCCAATCGATTACTAAGCTTCTGTTTCTAAGCTAATCGATTATAGCACACCCATAATCGATTACAATCATTCTGTTTCAAAGATAATCGATTATACATGATCCATAATCGATTACGAAGCTTCTGTTTCAAGTTCAAAACGTTTCCTCTTCTGCATAATCGATTACCACCTTGCCCCAATCGATTAGGACGTTTCTGTTTCTAAACTAATCGATTACCCTAAGCCTATAATCGATTACCATCTGTATGGAACGTTTGGAATTCCCCAGAAACAGTGATCTAATCGATTACCCCCTGCCACGTAATCGATTAGTCTGCGTTCTGCAGAGTCAAATGTAACTCCCTAGGCTCACTCGAAACTCTCCCTCTCTTAACTCACTTCACTCCTTCCTAAACTCTCTTTCCTCCTTCCTAAACCTAATTTTTAACTATATATATACCCCCTCATTCACCTTCTCATCTCACACTACCTCCTTTCTCCCAAACCTCTCCAAAACTCTCTAGCACTCATCTCTCTTCATCTCCTCTTTTAGCATTTTTCACCATGTCTACCTCAAGGAATGTCAAAAGGGCTAGGTCCTCTGCTGCTCAAGCTCATAATCCCCTTGACTTCTCAAGGTTTTTCTCTTCTCCTAGAGATCTTCAGAATTTTATGAAGAATTTTTCTGAAAAGGAGATTATGACCCCTCATTATACCATTGCTGACACCTTTGACAACCCAAGCCTTACCTTCACCCAAAGCCTCAACCACTACAACCTCTTCCCCTTCCTATCCCTCAAAGAAGAAGAATACTATCCTGAGCTTATGAGAGTATTCTACTGCAACCTCCGCCTTGTCAATGGGATGGTTGAATCCAAGGTGAAAAACACCACCATCAAACTCTCCAATGCCCAGTTTGCAGAGATTTCCAAACTGTCCCTCAACAACGCTGACTTTGATGGAGGCGAACCTGAGGATGAATGGGGCTTCAATGCTCTTACTGCTCGCCAATCTTTATGGAAAGCTGACCGTCCTAGGAGCAACCACAAACTAGTTGGCCACTTGACCATGAACAACCGCCTGCTCCATTTCTTCTTGGTCAAGATGATTGTTCCCCGTGGTGGGAACTATGCTCTAGTTGAAGAGGATGATGTCCTCTTAATGTGGGCCATGCTGAACCACAAAGAGATCAACTGGGTTCAGTTGATCAAATTCCACATGCGCCATGCCAAGGACCAATAAAAGCTCCCTTATGGTATCCTCCTCACCAAAATTTTCAAATTCTGTGGAGTAGATTTAGCAGGGGAACTCTCTGAGAAAGTGCCCCCTAGAGCTTGCATTGGCACCCATCACCTCACCAAAATGGGTCTTGTTTTCTCAAATGGAGCATGGTACTCACGAATGGAGGGCGTTTATGCCAACATTCCCTTCCAAGCTCCTGCTGAAGAAGCACCTGCTTCTCCTCCTCCTCCTCCACCTCAACCACAAGCTGTAGCCTCTTCATCTGCCCCACAAGCTGACCCTTTTGCATCTCTCTACGCCCATCTTGATCGCCGCTTCGATCGACTTGAAAATTCCCTCCAAGAGTTTTCAATGACCGAGCAGCAACATTTTGAGATGATGCAGCAGCGTTATGAGGAGCTGGCTCACCAAATTGCAGAAATCCGCTTCTTCAACCCGGACAATTAGACTTTTTAGTTTTGCTGTTGGTTTCTGTTTGTTGTTTTTCTGCATTTTGAATAATTTTACTTCTTGTATTTCCCATTTTTATTAATTCAATAAAAGTATCTTATTTCAGTATATATTGTTTCTCTTCAATGCTCTAATTATTTTTGATGATTACAAAGGGGGAGAAGAATATATGTTCATATGTTGGATAATACTCTGATACAAAATATGGATAATTTTGAATATGCTCTGATAATATGCTCTGATAATATGGAAAATAGATGCTCTGTTAACAAAATTTGAAAAATCTTATCTGTTTGTTAAATTCTTTTTGATAGGGGGAGAATTATAGATAAGAGATAATGAATTATAGATAAAATGAGAAAAGACATTGGCTGCTGAATTGATTTTTGAAATTGGTCATCTGCTATTTGAAAAAGAGATAATGTAGCAGAGTTGTTTTTGCAAAAGATAAGTCTATATTATTTAAACTAACAACCCTCAAGAGATGAACATAGTTGTCATCATCAAAAAGGGGGAGAATGTATTTGAATATGTTAACAGGTCCAAAAGATGTGCAAGGATTTTGATAATGACAAGTACTCTTGAAGAAACCGATGCAAAAACAAAGACATGAAATCAGAATTGAAGTAACAGCAAAGCTAATCGATTAGGCCATAGATGCTAATCGATTAGGAGCTTTCTGTCTTGGAAGAAATTGCATCAGGGTTGAAGATAATCGATTAGTGAAGCCACACAATCGATTAGATACTCACTGGAATTAAGATAATCGATTGCACACTTGAGACTAATCGATTACAGCAATCAAAAATGGAATTAAATGCATCAGGTACACATGCTAATCGATTAAGGGAGCCATATAATCGATTAGGAAGCCACTGGAATTTAAGGTAATCGATTGCAAGACATGCTAATCGATTAGGATGCTACGAAAACAAATTAAATGCATCAGGTATAGATGCTAATCGATTACAGGTAATGAGATAATCGATTAGTGACTCTCTGACTTGAAGCTAATCGATTACAACGCGAGGGTGTAATCGATTACGCTAGTGGAAAAACAGATTTAAGTGGGAAACCAGGTCATGTCTCCACCATTCTTCAAATTTCCACTAACTGCAACGGCTATGATGGACTAGGGCACTCCTCAACAGCTATCTTGGGTCTATAAATTGAAGAGGAAGACAAGCACAAAGACACAACCAAGAAGCAACAATTCATAGCTCTATTTTGTGCTTTGTAAGCCTATTTCTTGCATATTGTACTTTCACTTGTATATCCTCTCATCTTGAGAGATTAGAATTTGGGAGAGCTTTTCATTTGTATATTTGCTCTATTGAGAGAGTGTATTGATTGTAAACAAACACCAAACACACAAGTTATTCACTCTAGGTTGAGTGGTTGTTCACTCTAGGTTGAGTGGTTACAAAGGTTGTGGACTCAACCTTTGGGATATTGTAAGATTGAGAGATTGGGTGGGTTGCCCTTATACTTGTGAGGATTGGGTTCTTGAGTGTGGGACACTAGGAAGCCGCAATTGCTCAAAGTTGTATCTCTAGTCTACAATAGTGGAAAATCCTCTAAGTGGGTTGCTTAGAGGCGAGACGTACACCGGATTGGGTGGAACTCGTTACATCGGTTTGCAAGCTTCTCTTCCTTACTCTTTTACTTTCATACATTGCATATTTGTTGATTGGTATTGTTTGGTTGAGAAGAACATACTTGAACTTGCTTAATTTGCTATACCTTAGACATTGCACACCAAGTGTTTGCTAAATTGCCTCAGCAATATTTACCTTTTGTAGTGCATTGCATATCATTGTTACTTGCTTTCACTTGCATAATCTCATAAACTTGGTTATAGAAATCAATTTTAAAGGTATTCCAAGCAAAAGTTTTATAACTCAATTCACCCCCCCTCTTGAGTATTGAGGCCACTTGAACAACACCTAGTGCATGAGCAACGCAAATACAAGGATTCTCATAGGATTTGCAAAGCCTCGTGTTTCAAAGCATAAGACAAACATAAAAAAAATATTGTGTTTTAGGATTACCTCTTGAAGAATATCGAAGCAGTCGTAGTCTCGTCCTTTAGGAGTCCACACGAGTACTCCTACCAGAAATGCTACCCCTTCCAAATGCTAGTTTGACGGCGTATAGCTTTTGCATTTTGTGTCTCTTTTGGTTGAACCGCCTATAAGCATCTTATGCTCTATTTATAGGATTAGGTCTGACCTAATTTGTTCTCTCTAAAGAGTAGGCTCCTTACTCATTCTAAATAAGTTAGGCCCAATAGCTTTATTTTAGTCCAACTAAAATAAAAGTTATTTTCTGATGGGCTTACTTTATGTGTGTGACCCTATAGGTAAAATACTCGGTCATATTAATAATAAACTATTTTATTATTAATATAAAATAAGAGCGGCATCTAGTAATGCATCATTATGTCTGAATATTATTTAATATCAACATAACCTATAAGTGATAATTATTTTATATGTTTGTTCCTTTTGTCACGATATTCTAATTGGGCCTAAGGCATGGTTGCGTCATCCTTGTATGGCCTAATTTATTTTACTTGATACCGTAGTAGACTTTATCCGAATAAATATCTAATATTTATTCTTTCTAGCATGGCCATGCATTTCCTTAGTCTCACTCCATCAAGTGGCCTATAGATATCACTCCTGTCACATAGAAGAGACAAATTCCATCTACATCACTCACATCCCTCTACATAATTTATTCATTGCCTAATCACAACCTTTATAGCCCTCTTGTTACAGAAGACGTTTGATTGTATTAAAACAACAAACTCCTCATGTAGGAATCGTAGTGACTTTAGGTCAAAGGACTACATATACCATTATCACATTGAGAATTGTTTATGACATTCATATAACGATCCATGCAACGTTCTCGTGGTGGGTCTGTCTAGTACATCATTATTCTTAATGTATACTTGTGTGAAGACTTGATATCATCTATATCTATAATCTGTGAGATCAGACCCTTGGTACACTCATACATTTGTCTTAATGTATTTACATGTCCCCACGTAAATACTTGACTAGGGACATTTTAGGAATAACTCTCATATGACCTATTACTCCAAGGATAAATAAGGCTGTTAAACTATTTAACAAAAAATGTCTTATTCAGAATGATGTGTCCTATATAGGCTCTTAGTGCATATTTCCAACAATCTCCCATTTGCACTTAGAGTCGATAAGGTTAATGCCCAATGACGTCTATAGTGCCCTCATGCTTTTTCTACGCAAGCAGCTTTACTAATGGGTTCCTAACAATTTTATTGGTATACACAGTGCATATTTTCACATCTTCCAAAGATGGAACTATTTAAGTATATGCTTGGATTAATTCACTTCCTTATATTGTTTTGTGGTTCCATTGTCATTGATTCGGTCTGGATACCGGCCTCCAGACTAAGACATCATCTTGACTATTCTAGAAGGTCAACCGGTATCACAGGTCAATATCCAGACTATAAAAATACCGCGCTAGGAGCTCTCCCTTCACTGGTTATCCGAGATAGCACCTAAGACACCGGATAACCTGATCCGTTCTCATTTTTCTGTTACACATAACCGTTTGCCTATACTACGATAGGCCAAGTGGCTTTACCACTTATCATGATTGATACCCTACACAGCGGAAGGTGTCTATGTCACCCGTCAAAAGGTGTAAAGTACAACTACAGAAGCGATATACGGAAAGGGTGGATCTTCCCCATTCTTGTGTCAGAATCGTACACTGATCATTGAACTACTCTCGATCGTACACTGAGTATTGAACTACTCTGAATGGTACACTACACACGGCATCAGAGCCTCTTGGCCCACTTACACCCAACGATTCATTTTCCACGCTTAACTATAAATAGCATATTCTCACACACATGCAAGGTTACATTGTCCTCACTCTTAACTTACTATTACATCGTTCAAGTTCTTTATGTTCTTAGTATCTTCACTAACTTGAGCATCGGACAATCTTCGCAGGTGATACCATCTTTCGCCCCCATCAACGTGAAAGTTTGGTGAGAAGGATCTTCGGGACAACAAGACCGGTCTATCTCACTGAGAGGTCAGATTATAATATCGGATACCCACTGTACCAGTGTATATACACTTAAATCACTAACTTTTGTGGCTGGTTGCCAGTCTGGATCCTTGACCCTGGACCAGACCAGTTCATTGGCACACCTAGTGGGACTCGATAGAGTTATTCCCACTTTTCGTAGAAGTTCAGTAGTTAGTCATGGAAGGAGATGGACGTGATTTCATCGATGGTCACGTAGAGGATATGATCCATCAGCATACTAGCAGGAGACTTGTTTTTAAATCTCCCGGAACTAACTCGAGGAGGATCATACCTGTCGCAGCTTCAGATCCCCGAGATGAAGTCATAAGGCAACTCAGGGAGGAGTTGATGGAGTTGAGAAGAGAGAAGAGGGTGACGGAGAACAAAGTAACGTCTCAGGCTGAGGAGACTTATCACACTTCCGGGAGAGAGAAGTCCACTACTCTCCAATATTCGAAGATTCCCACCTACGAGGAGCGGGGGCAGACTCATGACTCTGGAGATAGAGTCAGTGGAAGAAGGAAGGAGCAGGCGGTGGTGACCTCTGGGACGTATAGGCTCAACTTTCCTTTCTTAAGGAGGCTCATGAGTGTGCCTATCCCCAAGCATTTACAAACAACTCAACCACTTTCGATCGAAAAGTATAATGGAGAGACGGATCCCACTAAGTATCTTGATGCTTACGTGTACGAAGCCATGTATCTGGGAGCTGATGAGGATGTAATATGCAGAATGTTCCCATGAACATTGATGGAAGAAGCCCTTAGCTGGTTCAAGAGTCTACCGTCAGGTTCGATAGACTCCTGGGAGGAAATGGCAGTCGCGTTCGAGAGCCATTTCATTATTTCTAGAGATATCCCCAGGACTTCTCATACCTTGGCCCAAATCAGGCAAGGGGAGAATGAAACTCTTAAAGAGTTCCTAAAGAGGTTCTACAAGGAGGCAGCTATGGTGCCTAATCTTACAGAGGCCATTCAGTTCCATATTGTTGTTGAGGCTTTGTAGCCTGGATCAGCCTTTGCCCTATCTCTGGCAAAGAGCCCTCCGACGACGTTTGAGGAATTTCGGAGGAAGACCTCAAAGTATATGGGCATAGAGATGCATATGGAAGCCACAACAGCTAGGCTCAAACCACCAGTGCCTCCCCCTCATCCATGGAGAGATAAGGAAAAGGTAAGACTAGAGAGGCATGTTCAAAGAGATGATTTTAGAAGCCCTCGACCTCAGCAACAGGACAGGCGTGTAGCCTCTTTCACCAACTATGCCCTGCTGAACTCTAGGTATTCCCAGATTTTGAGGGAGGTTGGATGGCCCACACGCAGCGTGTACGAGATAAGGAAGCCTGCTCCAATGAAACGGCCTGGTAATCTATGAAAGTATTGTGGTTTTCACGAGTAGGCGGGCCACACCATGGATGAATGCAAGGCGTTAAAGAATGCTGTGGAGACCCTCATCAGGGAGGGAAAGTTGAAGCAATACCTATTCAAGGAGAAATTCGATGAACCAGACCGAATTGAGAAGAGAGGAAGAGATCGCGACGATGAGGGCGATAACGGTCGTAATCCGGTCAGAAAGTTTTCAGCCGGTGAAAAATAGAAGGGGATTGTTATCAGCGAGGACGCTCAACAGGACGGCATGCCCCAGCAGCAGAGGCAAGGTCGCGCATAAGGTGATTGATATGATCCCTAAAAGGTTTGCTGGGGAAGGAGCATCGATCACAGCTCACAAGAATCATTATCGAATGATTCTATTTGTACAAGGGAAACCTAGGGATAACCGCCCCTTCAGAGATGGTGTGGCAACACCGGTGGTGTCATTTACAGACGATGATTTCGGCCCAACCATCCTAAAAGGTAATGACGCGGTGGTTATTATTGCTGTGATAACCAACAAGGACGTAAAGAGAATCCTCGTTAACCAGGGAAGTTCCTGTGATGTTATTTTTTACAATTGCTTTAAAAGAATGGGTTTTAATGACTCAGATTTACAGCCTTACACACAGGAACTAACGGCCTTTAACGTAGCGAACAACCCACCAAGGGGTACCTTGACACCCTTGTGTCTTTCGAAGGTGAGCCTGGAGCAAGAACGGTGAAATCTAGGATCTTGGTGATTGATGTGGAGTCGCCCTACAATGGGATTATAGGCCGTCCTACGCTGAATGCCATAGAAGCAATTGTATCCACTCCACATCTCCTTATCAAGTTCACTAATAAGGACAATAGTGCATCTTCTCTCTGAGGTGATCAAGAGATGGCCAGGTACTGTTACAACCTGAGCCTGAATATGGTAAAGCTAGAGGCATTTAACAACAAGAAGAAGTTGAACGATGGAGGAACAACGGTTGGGTCTGTTAGTTTGATTGATCTTGATCCCAGAGTGGAGTTGAAGATCGATCCACTCAACCCCTCAAAGCCCACGCCGGATGGAGGTTCTGGGTACGTCGTCTTAGGAGATTCCCCAGAAAAGGTTACTCACATTAATGATAAGCTGGAGTCAATTATGAAGCAGCGTCTACTAACACTCCTCCAAGAATTCAAAGACCTTTTTGCATGGACTGCTGCTGACATGCCTGGGATGGATCCTAATTTCTACTGCCACAAACTATCCATCTATCCAGAGATGAGGTCGGTCGCCCAGAAGAAGCGAAGATTGAGGCCAGAGAAGCAGAAGGCAGCTTGTGAGCAGACTGAGGAGCTGCTGAAGGCTGGATTTATTAGAGAAATTCGTTATTCCTCTTGGCTTTCTAATGTGGTAATGGTTCAAAAGGCTAACGGTAAGTGGAGAATGTGTACTGATTACGTGGACCTCAACCGTTGCTGCCCGAAGGACCCATATCCTCTCCCAAATATTGATCACATGGTGGATGACTCCTCTGGTTATCAGTACCTAAGTTTCATGGATGCATATTTGGGGTACAACCAGATTCAGATGTGGGAGGAGGATCAGGAGAAAATGGCTTTCGTCAATGACTGCGGTGTCTTTTACTACACCGTCATGCCTTTCGGTTTGAAGAACGCTAGGGCCACTTACCAGCGTATGATTAACAAGGTGTTTGAAGGCATACACACCAAGCTGGTGGAGGTGTACATTGACGACATCATTGCCAAGACCCCAGCTGGGGGTGATCATATTGAAGACTTGCGCCAGGTATTCATACGCTTGAGGCAATATAACATGAGGCTAAACCCATTAAAGTGTACTTTTGTTGTCCCAGCTGGGAAGTTTCTAGGTTTTATGTTAACTCAGCATGGTATTGAGGCTAATCCAGGAAAGTACCAAGCAATACTGTGTTGGAAATATGCACTAAAAGCCTATATAGGTTCGCATCATTTTGAATAAGTCATTTTTTGTTAAATAGTTTAACAACTTTTACATATCCTTGGAGTAATAGGTCATATGAGAGTTATTCCTAAAATGTCCCTAGTCAAGTATTTACGTGGGGACATGTAAATACATTAGGACTAGTGTGTGAATGTACTGATGATCTGATCTCACAGATCATAGATATAAATGATATCAAGTCTTCACACGGGTACACATTAAGAGTAATGATGTACTGGACAAACCCACCATGAGAACGTTGCATGGATCGTTACATGAATGTCATAAACGATTCTCAATGTGATAATGGTATATGTAGTCCTTTGACCTGAAGTCACTACGATTCCTACATAAGGAGTTTATTGTTTTAATACAATCAAACGTCTTCTGTAATAAGAGGACTATAAAGGTTGTGGTTAGGCAATGTACAAATTATGTAGAGGGATGTGGGTGATGTAGATGGGATTTGTCTCTCCTATGTGACAAGAGTGATATCTATAGGCCACTTGATGGAGTGAGACTAAGGAAATGCATGGCCATGCTAGAAAGAATAAATATTGGATATTTATTCGGATAAAGTCTACTCTGGTATCAAGTAAAATAAATTGGACCGTACAAAGATGACACGACCATGCCTTGGGCCCAATTAGGATATCGTGACAAAAGGAACAAACATATAAAATAATTATCACTTATAGGTTATGTTGTTAATAAATAATATTCGGACATAATGATGCATTGCTAGATGCCGCTCTTATTTTATATTAATAATAAAATAGTTTATTATTAATATAACCGAGTATTTTACCTATAGGGTCACACACATAGAGTAAGCCCATCAGAAAATAGATTTTTATTTTAGTTGGACTAAAATAAGACTATTGGGCCTAACTCATTTAGAATGAGTAAGGAACCTACTCTTTAGAGAGCAAATTAGGTCAAACCTAAGCCTATAAATAAAGCATAAGATGCTCATAGGTGGCTACCCTGAAGAGACACAAAAATACGCAAAAGTTGCAAAAGCTACATGCCGTCAAACTAGCATTTGGAAGGTGTAGCATTTCTGGTGGGAGTACTCGTGTGGACTCCTAAAGGACGAGGCTACGATTGCTTCGATATTCTTCAAGAGGTAATCCTAAAACGCAATTTTTGTGTGTGTTTGTCTTATGCTTTGAAACACGGCGCTTTGTAAATCCTATGGGAATCCTTGTATTTCCGCTGCTCATACACTAGGGATTCCTAACATACTGGGCATGCAGAGTCCGAAGAACTTGAGGGAGGTGCAATCTCTGAACGGAAAGGTGGCAGCATTGGCTCAGTTCATGCCTAAGATGGCGCATAGATCCCTTCCCCTATACAAAGTGCTGAAGAAATCCAAGAAGTTCGAGTGGGGACAGGAGCAAGAACAGGCATTCTAGGAACTCAAGGAGGTGTTATCGAGTCCCCCGATCTTAGTAAAGCCAAACCCCAGTGAGACCCTCATTTTGTATTTGGCTATTTCAGATGAAGCTTTGGGAGTAGCATTGGTCAAGGAAACTCGAGAGGGGCAAAGGCCAGTATATTTCACCAGCAAGACGCTACAGGGAGCAGAGGGCCGGTACCAGAAGATTGAGAAGGTTGCTCTCACAGTTGTTTGGGCTTCACGACGGTTGAGGCCATACTTCTATGCGCACCCAATATTGGTGAGAATGGATTTGCCACTCCATTTCGTACTAAGCAAGTAGGACCACGCGGGGAGGATGATTAAGTGGTCTATCGAACTTTTTGAATTTGAAGTTTCCTATAAACCACGAGGAGCTATCAAAGCCCAACTCCTAGCTGATTTTGTTGTAGAGATGACGGGGGCAGATCCAGCCACACCTTGTGCTCACTGGACCATTTATGTAGATGGGTCATCGAATAGTAAAGGATGTGGAGCTGGTGTCATCGTGGAGAGTGATGATGGTGTGTATTTGGAGATCTCTCTTTGATTTAATTTTTAAAACCTCTAATAACCAGGCTGAATATGAAGCATGTCTTGCCAGACTCCGAGCAGCGATCGATATCAGAGCAACAGAAGTAACCCTATACAGTGATTCACAGCTGGTGATATCACAGATTCAGGGTGAGTATCAAGTCCGTGAGCCTCAGCTTCAGCTATACTTGAATTGTGTGAATGAGTTGAAGGGAAGATTCTTTGTGCTGAAGTTTAAGCATGTGCCGAGAGAAGAAAACACTAGGGCGAATATTCTCTCGAGGCTCGCGAGCACGAAGCAGCCTGATAGTACAACTACAGTGGTGCAAAGTACTTTATCATCGCCCAGTATCCCTTTGGCACCGTCGTTGAATGCAATATCGTATCGAGCCTTTGATGAGAACTCGTGGGTGGTTCCTTATATTCGATACTTCATGGAGGAACAGCTGGCCATGGATGACCTGGAGAGAAAGAAGCTAAAAAGGGAGCTACTTTATTTTACGATGGTGGATGGAATGATAAGTCTTGAAAAGACTTAATTATTCCACCTTTTATTTAACATAATTTATTAATTATCGTTTAGTTTTGACTATATTATTTAATAATTTGTTAATAATTCGTGTTTTAGTTATTTATTTCAAAAGTGCTTTATTTTTATAAGAAAACGATTAAAATCTAATAAATTAAGAGTTTATTACTATTTATAAATTTACTAAGCAGCCAGCATACAAATGCTAGGCAATTAGTTGTCTATTGGTACAGGAACAGGGCGTATTCGAGAGAAGAAGACAAATCCGAGTGAAAAAGTACAAAAATCCGAGTGAGAAATCATAAAACCGAACGAGAATTTACAAATCCGAGTGAGTCTTCGTAAATCTGACTGAAAGGAGTCCAAAAGATCGACTGAGCGAGACTTCAAAGAGGCTAACTGAAAAGACTTCCCAAAAAGGGTGACCGAAAAGAATTAACGAAAAGCTGACTGCAAAGACTTCCAAGATACCGACTCCAAAATAAAACAGGGAACCGATTAAAATAAGAAGAAGAACCCGAGCGTCAATTGCATAGAGCTGATTGAATAGTCAAGTTCGCTCAAGCGAGAGTTAAATTCGCTCAAGCGAGGGACAAACGTTCGTTCAAGCGAGTGAATTCGCCCAAGCTTCTTCATCACGCTTAAGCGAGAAAGCAATGCTGCAGTACATATCTTAAATTCGCTCAAGCAAGAACAAAGTTCGCTCAAGCGAAAAGGCTGATATTTAAAACAACGATTGTTCCCTCCAGAAGGCACTCGGCACCAATGTTGTTTCTTGCTGCCTTCTCTTCTACTGCTGCACCCTTAGTAACTTAAGTAGTAAGCTGTTAATTAGCTGGTGCTGTGCTGTAAATTAGCTAAGGATGAGCTAGATCCTGATAAGAGCTGAGCTGTAATTAATTAATTATTCTGTAAACTATGTAATTAGTTAGTTTAGTCGTTAACTTAAGTTTCCTAAGTTATCAGTTAAGTTAGTTAGTTAGGTAGAAGCTTATATATAGGTTGTATATATTCTGTAATGAAAGGCCATAACAGAGACAGATACATAGAATACAATTCATTCACAACTTCGTATATCTCACTACGTATTTTCTCTCTCTAAATCCTCTCCTCCATGACGTTCCACAATCCTTCGATGGAACCGAAGTCAATGGAGTTCTAATTCCCTAAGGTTGGGATTGCGAAGGTTAGCAATGGAGTCTTGAAGCTGTGAGCAAGGAAATCGACTTCTAGATCCTGAGGCGAACAAGCTGAGGAGTGGAGCAGAATTGCTGGATTGACAAATCTAGAACTGATGAAGAACTTCACCAGTGAGGAATCATGGTTGAAGCTTAGGTAACTTCCAGCTTTCTAACTAGTTCAGGCCTAATCAATTTAGGTGAATAGTTAGAGTTCAACCTCCAATTTCGCATTAGATTCTTAGGTTAATTGAGCACTTAAGGAATTAAGGTTCGATGCTTAAGGATTAGTGTTTTTCACCTAAGGAATTAGGGAATAACTACAAGCGGATTGTCCTCTGGATTATGGAGTTTGATTATACTTTAATTACATGTTTCTTGATGAATTTGTGAACTGAAGCAATCCTGACCTATTTTCTATTAATCACCTTTCACATTTCATTTTAACTCTGTTTCTGGAAATACAAAAACAACTATAAAACACTAAAACAACCAAAAACCGAGTGAACTTCATGTATTTTCTGTTGGTTCAGCCTAGTCCAAGATTGAGGTACTTACCACAATCCCTGTGGGACGATCAAATATTCTACAATTTTAACAACTGGTGCGCTTGCCAAAGTATAAATCTGAAAGTCATATTTTGTTTTTACTAAGATTTTCACCACTAAGTTAATGGCTGGGGATTTTAGCATCATGGCATGCTCATACGGAGGGGATTCTCTGTGCCATACCTCAGATGCTTGAACGAGAATGAGGTACAATGTGTGCTGGAAGAAGTACATGAGGGACAATGTAGGCACCACACTGGAGGTAGAAGCTTAATGAGAAAGGTGCTAAGAGCAGGTTACTGGTGGCCCACGATGAAGAAAGACCCCATCAAGTTTGTAAAGAAGTGTGATCCGTGTTAGAGATTTTCCAATCTTCATCACATACCGGCCTAAGAACTTTCTTCATCAGCCGTGCCATGGCCCTTTCATCAATGGGGCCTCGATATCCTGGGTCCATTCCCAACAGCTTCTGGTGGAATCAAGTATCTGATAGTTGGGGTGGATTACTTTACCAAGTGGATTGAAGCAGAGCCTGTAGTGCACATCACTTCAGCTCAGACACGATGCTTTGTATATGAGAATATTATAGCAAGATTTAGAGTCCCAGGACGAATTGTCATAGATAATGGCACCCAGTTTACCGATAAGAAGTTCACAGAGTTGCTTGAAGGACTGGGGATAATCCAAATCTTCTCATCTGTTGAACACCCTCAGACAAATGGCCAAGCAGAGGTAGCCAATAGAGAAGTGCTGAAGGGACTTAAGAAGCGTCTTGGTGAAGCAAAGGGCGGATGGACTGATCAGTTGTGCCACGTTTTATGGGCGTACCGCACTACACCCCACTCTTCCACTAATGAGTCTCCATATTATATTACTTATGGAGTCGAGGCGATGATTCCAGTAGAACTCCAGACCAGATCAGTGAGGGTAGAATATTTTTCTAGGGAGAATAATGACGCTAATCTGGCGTCGGAGTTGGATGTTCTTCAGGAGCTAAAAGAAGAAGCTTTCATTAGGGATCAGGCGATTAAAGCGAAGGCTGCCCTCTGATACAACAAGCGCGTTCAACACAGAGCATTCAACACGGGAGAGCTTGTTTTAAGGAAGGCAAGTGTGGGAAATAAGTTTGCTCACCAAGGAAAGTTAGCACCAACTTGGGAAGACCCTTACAGAGTGTCTGAGGTAACTGGCAAAGGATCATACCGTTTAGAAGAACTCGATGGCACACCGATCTGCAACAAGTAGAACACTCAAAATTTGTGAATTTATTACAGCTAGTTGGTAAGACTGCATGTACTCTTTTTCCTTACTTGAGCTTTTTCCCAATGGGTTTTTCTCAAAGAGGTTTTAATGAGGCATAATCCCAGCTATGCTCTCTTTGTAATCCTTATTCAATTTAATGAGAATGTAATTCATGATGTCTTCACTCTCTCTCTATGTCATGATTTATAGCTTTACGCCAGTGTATATGAAGACCCTCGGGACGGATGATCCCAATCACCTATTCTGTGATTGGCGATGTAACTCCTCGAGTGGAATAATGGGTTGTAGGATCATACCTTTTTCAAGGCTGTATCGAACCCCTCTCGAAGGCTCGAATTATAGGATTAAACCGAACTCCGAGTACGGTTAGTAGGTTTGGTCAAACACCGTCGAAGACCTGAGTTGAAGGATTGAGCCGAACCTCAGGAAATAGGTTGTAGGATCAAACCTTTTCCAAGGTTGCACCGAACCCCTCTCGAAGGCTCAGATTATAAGATTAAACCGAACTCCGAGTACGACTAGTAGGTTTGACCGAACGTCGGTGAAGACTCAATCATGATCTTTATGATTGAGGTATTTTCCCCAGTACGGATGATCTCAATCACCTATTCTGTGAATTGACGATGTATCTCCTGACGAGGGTAATTCCCATCATCGTTCTTGTGATGGAAGACCCAATCATCACTCTTATGATTGAGGTATTCAATGTACAAGATGAAGGCCCAATCGTGGCTCTTATGATTGAGTCCATTCTACGACAGGGCCACTACAAGGCCAATGTGGAAGTACGTTTCAGTGAATTTTATAAAGAACAGATACACTTCCTTATCCCCAAATATTTAAGGGCATCATCCTACAACGGATACCTATCTCTTAACACATTTACACTTGGGGACAATGTCAGTACATATGCTTTGTCATTCTATACTCCGGTTATTTCAAATTCGATCTAATTGATCTACTCTGAGGTATCTACTGCAACCCGATCTTAAGTTATCCTCCCAAAATGGAATAATATATTTTACAAAGGTAAAGGTTCAACAAGTTCATCGAAGAAACTTAAGAGTTACGCGATCATTACCAGAGACAGTACGTGAAGTTAAATTCATTTATAATAAAGTTTATACAAACAACATAGTTTTTGATTAAAGCCAGAGCTGATCCTAGAACACAACAGCACAAGTTAAAAAATAAGGACTTGAGAAGCTGAGGGCTAATCTTTCTTTTGGCCGGCCTCTTCACCTTCGCTCTTTTGCCCAGCTCCGACCTCACCCTTCTCTCCTTGACTGGCCTTGTTTTCAGCTTTGCTTGTGCTAGTCCCTTCACCTCCGGACTCGCGGGTGATCGGGACTAAGAGAGAAGGCCCCATGGACTGTTCCTTGGGCAAAGGAGGCAGCTCATACAAAACGTTGGGCGAATCTTCATGACTATCATCAACAACGGCTATGAGTTTCCCCCCATGAAACTCATAGAACGGATTAATACCATTCAAGTTGAGTTCCATGTTAGGATTGCAATGAATAATTTGACGCACAGCTAGCCCAAAGGAATCCTCGGCAACTTGAACACAAATTTCAACCGCCTCCTCAGCTTTGGCAATAGCAGTCGCCAACTCTGTCCTCAATGCAGTGTTGTCATCACTTGGACTCGCCAACTTCAAACTCTCGATTTCCATGAGCAGCTCCTTTTCCCTCTGAGCCCATTCTTCGGTTTGCTTTAAGTGGCTGTAAGCTTTGGCCTTCAGTTCCTCCTCCAGCTTGGTCGTTTTCTCCTTTTCAGTGCAAAGGCTCGCGCTGAGGTCGGAGGCATTCTTCTTCTGCTCAGCTAATTTTCCCTCCAAGTCCTTCACCATAGACTTCTAAGTCAAGGTCTCTGTGTATATACGTTCCCCATACTCTTTTGACGTCTTGAGGTAACCCTCAAGAAGCTTTATAGCCGCCCTATCCTTGGCAGAAGAGACGGTGAAGTTTTTGACCTTAGAAGTCAATTTATTAACTTTAGGACCATTATCTGCCAATCTGTAGAGGGAGCTCAGAAGACTGGATAGCTCTTCCAACTGCCACCTTCTGGCCTCGTATGCTTTTTTGATCTCCTTCGGCTCAAGAGTTGGTTTTAGCTTGTACCATAGACTGGGGATCGACTCTGGTGTCAGACCCTCATAGACAAGGTATGGTGAGAGGAAGGATTTGTTAGGAGGAGGGCAAGAGACCCTTGGCGCAAAAAAGGTAGTCAGAGGTTAGGAGCCAGCAGTGGTACCCTTGCCTTGTGTCTCTAGAGTCAGGCTTGCCGCATTCTTGCCCTTGGAAGTGTCAGATTCTGTTGGGCCCTTCGACGTGTTTTGATTTTTGGAGGAAGGAGGGTGAGAAGCCCTCTGCGCTATAGAATTGTTCTTTATTTTCTTCCGCTTCTCCCCTGCCTTCTGCCCTTCGATAATGGGGATAGGTTCAATAGATCCACCCTCAATAAGGGGAATGTCATCACCCGTAGAGGAAGTAAGAACGATGGTTTCAGCGGTGACCCTGGAAGAATTTCTCTTCGGCTGTATGTCATTCTCAGCCGCCGGACTTTTCCCTAACAATCATTGATTTTAGTCTCTGCATGGCTAGAGAAAGTTCTTCTATTTGAACTGCACAAACAAGTAGAAGAATGATTAGATGCTATGAGATATCCAGATATACAAATAAAGCCAGTTAAAAGGAAAACAGTGGAAAATTACGTAAGTATTCGTTGCGAACGGTTTTCGAGCCTAACAAACGCTTAGAAGAGAAAGACTTATGCGAGGCGGTGTAAGATTCATGAGCGAACAAAACCGTCACCATTTCGGTTGATAGTTCCGCTTGCTCCGTAAAGTAGGCTTGGGAAGTCAACAAAAAATGCTCATGAGACCAACTCACGGGGAACTTATTGATACCGTCTTTGTTCTGCCAAAAGATCAGTTTATCGGGTTGAATCTGTACTCTAGTGTAGTACGATTTAAAAGACCATCCATCAATCTTGGCTGAATCGGTAAAAGACTCGAAGTTGACAAAATTTGATAGAGTTCAGAGAGTGATTAAGCTGACTCCTCCGCTCTGTTTATTTGCACGACGGACCACTTGGGTGTAATAAAAAAGCATGGCCACTATCAGGGTGAAGTTGAAATGATCTCTAAGTACCTCCAAAGATCGGATTAACCCTCATCCATTAGGGTGAAGTTGAGAATGCGCGCAGTCCAAAAACCTCAACACTTCTATTTGAAATTCTGTAAGTGGAAAACACATGCCCAAATTGAGGAAGACAAAGTTATACATGTAAACCGACCTCTCATCTAGGACAGGGTGGCAAATCCGTTCTGTGGGTCGTGGCACCAGCACCATAAAGCATTCCTTAAACTTCTCTTTAGTGTGGACTCTGAACTGGGGTTCTATTCTTGCGCCGTCATCCCTGGCATGGCGAGAGGGCATATCCCATATCTTATCCGCTACCCAGCAGTAAGGATGCTTATTTTGGAGCTTTACCCAATCGATCCGATGCGCCACCACATTGTATAAACCCGAAGCAGTCTTCAAAATATACTGCTTGTTTGACGTCCCTTCACCAGATGTCCCCTCACCAGTCATCTTACGGAGAGCAAGGTTAAAGATTTTTATGCTGCGGTAAAAAGCCCCATCGTTAGAGAGGTACAAATCAGCACTCACCTCACTTTCATAGGAACGACTATCCCCTGATTCAGAAAAGGATTCTGAAAAGGGTATAATCACTCTCCGCTGTGAGTAAGGTGACGCCTCCCTCTCTGAGTGTAGTGGCCTGGTGCTGGAGTGAATCATTGGGATTCTCCTACCACGATATCGAGGAGTTTGAGACGAAGCTCTCCCTCCTCTGACTCTAGGGCCAGTATTGCTCGAACCAGGATGCATTTTTCAGACACTCAAAAAACAGGAAAGGAAATGGGAGTAAGTAAGAAGGAGGTTACCTAAAAAGACAGGGAGAAAGATTGAAGAAGGAACCTCATGAAACAAGCAGCCACAAGCTTCTCAAAATTTTTGTAGAGGTTCGCTAGGGAATCAAGAGAAGATGATTTCCAGAACTCGTTAAGCACCCTTTTTATAGGAGACGAAAGGGTTGAGTCACCAACCAATCTGAGGTTACATCGTTTACCACCAACGTGATGGTTCAAGCCCAAAATGACATTGTCGTTTCGAATCCAAGAGCGCGAAAGGGACGACGATTCGTCTAACGATACCCTGGAAATAGGCCCGAAATTTAAATTCCAGGCCCAAAATAACATTTGCTGCTTAAAATCGACGGTTACATATTTGGAGTAATAATGACTCACGTGTTAAAAGCATTTATTGTCCAATCATTCAGAGCATTAATACACTTCAGCAGTCAGTCGAATACCAAGAGTTACGAGTTCCAAAAACTCTTGGGATTCACCTTACTATAAATCTTTGTCTAAATCTGTTGTAGGAACATTATGAGAGCGGTTCCTTTGCTCGCAGAACAGCCCAACATGCAGTATACTGACACGGAACTTATACGCATGTTGACAAGAGCTTTTGCATGCAACACCGGCATCTAGACCTCTTACAGACAGCATAACTTATATGAGCAACTTAATAGTCCCTCACACAAGCTAGGGGATAGATGATCCGGTCTGGATACCGGCCTCCAGACTAAGACATCATCTTGACTGTTCTGGAAGGTCAACTGGTATCACAGGTCAATATCCGGACTATAAAAATATCGCGCTAGAAGCTCTCCCTTCACCGGTTATCCGAGATAGCACCTAAGAAATCGGATAACTTGATCCATTCTCATTTTCTTGTTACGCATAACCGTTCGCCTATACTACGATAAGATAAGTGGCTTTACCACTTATCACGATTGATACCCTGCATAGCGGAAGGTGTCTATGTCACCCGTCAAAAGGTGCAAAGTACAACTACAAGAGCGATATACGAAAAAGGTGGATCTTCCCCATTCTTATGTCAGAATCGTACACTGATCATTAAACTACTCTCGATCGTACACTGAGTATTGAACTACTCTGAATGGTATGCTACACACGACATCAGAGTCTCCTGGCCCACTTGCACCCAAGGATTCATTTTTCATACTCAACTATAAATAGCATATTCTCACACACATACAAGGTTACATTGTCCTCACTCTTAACTTACTATTGCATCGTTCAAGTTCTTTGTGTTCTTAATATCTTCACTAACTTGAGCGTCGAAGAATCTTCGCAGGTGACACCACCTTTCGCCCCCATCAACGCGAAAGTCTGATGAGAAGGATCTCCGGGACAACAAGACTGGTCTTTCTCACTGAGAGGTCAGATTATAATACCGGATAATCATTGTACCGGTGTATATACACTTAAATCACCAACTTTTGTGGCTGGTTGCCAGTCTGGATCCTTGACCCCGGACTAGACCAGTTCAGTCATCATAATGGAAACTCATAAGGTACAAAGCATTTGGAATGATTAAATGTAAATTGTCTTCTTTAGTAATTTATCATGGCAAAATACTTAGATTTGTTAGTGGAACCAATGACTGTTTCTTGCTTTGAACCTTTTGTTACTCCTTAAATACTGTTGGGTCTTTTAATTGGCAAGTGCACCAATCATTTGTAGTTTTCAAATTTAGATATCGTTCTATTGAGATTGAACATTCAAGTAATTCACAGTAATTTCTATTTACTATGGCAAATGTATCAAAACTTATTAATAAAAGAATGATTTATAAACAATTTATACAGTATTCACAGAATTTGATGATTAATTTGTTCATGTGGTAAAAGGGTTATAAAAATAAAACTTATCTAGAAGGTTAAGATGTAATTCAGAATAATCTCAGATACTTGAAGTAAAAACACAGATTGACAAATTATGTTGGAATAAGGATCCTCGCACTAAAATATAATGAAATGATTACAAACATACAATTTAATTATCAAGTTCATGTTATTGTAGCTTAAAGTCATTATAACCGACCTCTCGTGATATAAATTCTAAGTTACCGTAAAGTCCGATCCCTCGTGATCTTTCTTAGTAAGAACTTGCACTATGTCCTGGCCTTATGGCAACAATAATCACCAAATCTATTCCTAGTAATGGACATATTAAGGGTATTTCAACTTTTACTTTCATTTAAACAGATTTTAATTCGGTATGAATAATCATTCTCCCATTTGACATTCACACTAATAAAACAAGTTTCAATATGCATGAAAATCATTCTCCTGTTTGATGTTCATACTAATAAAAGATTCAAATACTAACATGGTACTTGAATCATAAACATGCAAGGTTCATAATCAGAACATCATATAATAGATTGATTCACTAAATTCCAACATAAACAACTTAGTTACACATAGTAAAGGTAAAAACAACACTTACAGAAGTTGACATTACGAAGGCTGGGAAACACTTCACAATACAAAAGCTCACAATACTTCACAACACTCTCAAGTATCTAGAAATCACTCTAAAGTTACAAACTCACAAAGGAACACTCTAAACTCGAAAGAAATGAAGGAAGTTCTGAAACTCAAAGCTGAATTGGATGCCTTCAATGCCTTGGAAGTGGCCTATTTATAGGGCTGAGGAAGGGTCCTGACGCATAGCGTCAGGTTCCTGACTTAGCCACCATTAAACATGTGATGATGTGGCCATGATTAAGAATTTTTAATTCAATAATGCCCAAACATGTCTCCTCTTTCGGCTTGGCTGTTAGCTAAAATGGAGTGGCCAAAATGTGGGTCAATGGATGAGTGCTTGGCCACCTGTCAGTAGAGTCCACATAGCTTCTAACGATACGCGTGGCTGTGACGCGTAGCGTCAGCATAAAAAATTCCCACGCTACGCGTGGTGTTGATGCTACGCGTCAACTCTCTAGATCTTCAATTTGCTCTTGAATTTCTTTAATTCTTCACTATAAAACTAGAGAAAACTAATCAAGGCAGATAATTTTCAATAACTTCCATTTATTATAATTAAAACCTAAATTTCTTAGAAATTAAACTAATTTTTATTATTTTTTTACAAATTTTATTACGAAATTTATTGTAAATTTAAGGACTAACAAATACCCCCAACTTGAGACATTGCTCGTCCTCGAGCAAGAGAAAACTTTAAAAATAAATTTTGAGATCAAATTTTAAGTTTGTCCGAAAATTTACCACAAGAAATAACTCATAACTTAGCATTTAAAATAGTCAAAGATTAAATATCTTAATGTAAGAAAGACCTAAAGATAAAATATACACAATATCATATTAATAAATCAAGCTTATTTCAAGGTTTACCTCACAAGTGTTTATCTCTGCGAAAGGGTAACCTGTTTCACTCAATCGATCATAAAATCAAGTAAATTTAATTTTAATTTTCATCTAATCAATGGTTAATCATACAGAGTCAAACTAGAATCACAAGGTCTTTTCAAGGGTTGTAATGAGGCTTGGCTATAAGAAATTATGGTTTTTCTTGGAATTCAAACACTTGAAATCATAAAAGAGCATTTCATAATTTCTAGGATTTTTTTCTAGGCCCAAATCTCACTTCCCTTTGTGGTGAATACCCCCAACTTAATCCTTTTCATTATTTTCTTTTGCTATATTTTTGTTTTCAATTTATTTTCCATGCATCATTTTTGAAAAGGAATTAAGTTCAAAAATTTTCACTCCCCAATTTTGTAAGAACACTTAAAATATTTTTCTATTTTGATCATTTACTCTTTTAATTAATCAAGTAAAGGGAATGATCAAAATTTATTAAGGGTTAAGAGTACCAAAGAAATTATTTTTTAGGCTTAAAATTGGCTTTCAAAGGAAAATTTATAATTTTATCATGGTAAGCTTTTTGGCCCAAGGTTTTTTTATGATTACCAAAAATGTGCCTTGATCATATTCTTAAATCCTCTGTACAACAACACAAATCAAAGATTAAAGCAAAATCAATTTGAATGAAGTTATGTCAAAACCCTCAAGTGTTTAAAGATCTCTCAGCTCACCGGGTTTTTGAAATTAACTTGATTATTAATAAGAGTATTGTATTTTAATTTTATCAAAATACCTTAGTTACAATTAAGAATTTAATTATTGATTATGAAAGATGGTTTATTGTAAAAAATTTCAAGTATGTAAAATTTTCAAAATTTTTCAAAGTTTGATTATTTTTATTTAGAAACATATTTTAAAAAATAAATAAAACCTAATTATCACACATATCACACACATAATAAAACTCCAAATATATAATCCACAATGTAAAAATAATGTAAATATCAAATCAAACTAAAATGTATGAAAATGCTAAAAACAATGTAAGATAACATCATCAATCCTCCATGTGGTCATCCTCATCATCCCCCTCCTCATCAGCATCTCCCTCAGTATCAGTATATGCTCCAGACGGACCACCAGCCTCAGGATATGTAGGCAAATCACCAGGCCAAGCTACATGAGCAGTAAAATCAGCTGGTGTCATAAATGGTGCCCCCTCTCCCTGTATCCTGTACTGATAAAATGCATCATGTGAATGTGCATAGGCATGGTGAGAAGCAGCCATCATCTACATCATATGTTGATGCTCTATGGTCATCTTAGTAAACCCCTCAGTGATAGCATCAGTAGATGGTGGCTGGGCTGGTCTCCTACGTCTGGGTCTGGGCTGAGCCTCCTGCTCTAGAGGTGGAAGCTCGTACTACTGAACAAAATAATCTCTATTCACTGAAACCTTAGGGACTCTCCCCGAAGAGCTAGTGAACTCTGGTGATGGCACAACAACTCCTTGCCTCCTCAGTAAGGCAGAAATAATGAGAGGGAAAGACACAGGGTGATTCACCTTATACCCGAGGGCATAAAGGTGAATCTGCTCAGATATAAGCTCAACAATATCAATGGTGTGGCCCTAAAGAATAGAGTAAAAAGGGCAGCAACGATCAACTGGAAGAGAAGAAAGGTGGGTGATAGAAGTAATGTTATGAAGCATAAGATGAGACCATGCCTGAGCTATAGGGGTCAGTTGGGTCTTAAGGAGGTTTTATAGAGTTCTTCCAACCTTACTAAGGTTAAAGAAGATTCCATCCTTACTCAGGAAATGAGCAACCTGATCCAGGAAGTATCCTAGATCACCATCCTTAGTAGCGACCTTGTTTCTATTTTCCTTCCAGAAACAAATATCACTCTCGGGAGTAGGCTCCCAAGGATTACCCAAAAGGGTAGTGATAGTGTCCCTATCGTAAGTAATGTGCCGACCCCTCACCAAGCTTGTCCTCTGCTGACCGATGTTCGGTGAATCGTGGCGAGTCCTAAAAGCATTTGCGTAAAACTCCATAACTAGTATGGGATCCCTCTCAGTAGGTAGAGAAAATAGGGGTCCCATCTCCTCCTCTGTATCTCATCTTGCAGCTCAGGATAATCTCCAGCACTAAGATCAAGGACCCTCTCCCAGATGAGTCTCTGGCCCTTGGTCTAATGGAATCTTGCCCACTTGGCGTCAGTCCTGAATCTGGTGGGATCTCGGGGTCCCAACTACTTCTCACCATGAAGATCAGGATCTTCAAAGGTGGTATTAGTATCTGTGGTCCTCCTCTGTCTCTTGGGACCAGTGATGGGAACTGATTTCTTAGGTGCCACCTGCAAAAGAAATTTTTTTAAGTAAATCATAAATTTATACAAAAAAATAAAACACTCATCACAAAAATTATTTTTGATTTTTATATTTTTAATAAATCATGCATAATAAAAATAAATCATGTAAAACATAAAAAAATTTAACATGCATATTTTTAGATTTTTAATAGTGATCCGGTCTCAATACCGGTATCCGATCTGCTATACATATTTCAACGTCTTTGATAAGACATCTACGTGTAACCGGTGTCATCGGTATACATCCGGACTGTAATTCCGTATCAGGCGTTCTCCCTATACCGGTTATTCAGGATAACACCATGACATCGGATAATACACACGTCACTGTGCAAAAGACAAGGATTGTTGCTACAGGGATCGATCAATAATTCCCTGCACTACGAGCCAAATTCTGCTCACGGGAATGGTCAACTTGTTCCCTAATCCTAGTCTACATTCTCTATGCTCAATATAAAATAGCCACTTGACCCAATCATGCAGGTAAGTGCGCAATATAATAATGCTAATGGGAGTTGGTGGTTCCCCACCAACGAATCCTCGTTAATCGAGCCAATCAGGTATATGAACTCACTTCATGATTGAAGTGGGGGATGTTCAGCTCATTTTTTACGACTGATTACTCTCTGAATACATTCCTTACTTGGAATATAATCACTGACTTGAGCGTCGGAGAATCTTTGCAGGTGACACCACCATTCGCCCACTTCAACGCGTTAGGTCGGTGTGAATGATCTCCAGAGCGCCCAATCCGCTCTCCTCACTCAAGGACAACGGATACCTACACCGGATACATATACATCCGGTCTTCTATACAGTATTTACATACTATTTGTGACTGGTCTGAGTCTGGATCTCTAGACCCCGGTTCAGGACAGATCATTGGCACGCCCGGTGGGACACGATAAAGTTATTCCCATATCCTTTGGCAGAGCAGGTAATCCACAATGGAGGGCGAAGCACAAGACTTCATGGAGAATCAAGCTGAAGGCAGAACCAATCCCAACGCCTTCAGAAAACTCAACTTTGATTCTCATGGGGGCAGCTCAAAGAAGATAGTAACAGTGTCTGATCCTGATCCTCGTGATGAGTTGATCAAACAACTTCAGAGAGAACTCACTGAATTGCGAAGGGATAAAAGGCAAAGCGAGGATAAAGAATCATCTCGCACGCGAAACACTCCCCATGCAACTGATGGTGAAAAGTCCACCACTCTTCAGTACTCAAATATCCCTACGTTTGAGGAGGGAGAACAGACTCGCGATTCTGAGGATGCAGCTTCCCGAAGGAAGAGAGATTCAACAACAGCACCCCCATTGTCTTACAATCTGAAAGTTCCTTTTTCAAGGAGACTTATGGGCATCAGCATCCCCAAGCACCTTCAAACTACTCAACCACTTTCCATCGGAAAGTATAATGGTGAAACGGATCCAACTAAGCACCTTGATGCTTATGTGTTTGAAGCCATGTACTTGGGGGCTGATGAAGACGTGATGTGCCGAATGTTCCCTTGAACATTGTCTGAGGAGGCCCTCGGGTGGTTTAAAGGCCTGCCTTCTGGATCCATAGATTCTTGGACGGAAATGGCAGCTGCCTTTGAAACCCACTTTGTCATCTCCAGAGACGTGCCCAAGACGTCCCATACCTTAGCTCAGATTAAGCAAGGTGAAACAGAGGGCTTAAAAGATTTTTTGAAGAGGTTTTATAAGGAAGCAGCCCTGGTTCCTAACCTCACAGAATCTATCAAGCTGCATATCGTTATTGAGGCATTGCAGCCGGGTTCAGCTTTCGCTCTTTCATTAGCAAAGAGCCCTCCAGCAACTTTTGAGGAGTTCAGAAAGAAAGCCTCAAAATACGTGAGTATAGAGATGCATTTGGAGGCGATAGCTGCAAAGAAAAAGCCCCCAGCACCACTTCCTCAAACCCAGAAGGGTAAGGAGAAGACGAGGTCAGAACGCATGGAGAGGCCATTTACAAATCCTAAGGTTAATAACCACCCTCCTCGACCTCGAGAAAGGCATGTCAATTCCTTCAGCCATTATGCACAATTGTCTGCCAGGCCGTCTCAGATTTTAAGAGAGGTCGGATGGCCAATGCTCAGCACATATGGCATCAGAAGACCAGCCCCTATGAAAAGACCAGGAAATTCACGTAAGTACTGTGATTTTCATGAACAAAATGGTCATTCAACTGATGAATGCCAAGCGCTAAAGAACGCGGTTGAGACGCTAATTAGAGAAGGCAAGTTGAAGCAATACCTGTTCAAAGAAAAATCCTTTGACAGGGCAGAACGGAATGAGAAAAAAGAAAGAGATCCAGACGATGGGGATGAAAATAACCCCAGTCCGGTTCGAAAGTTCTCTGCTGCAGAGAAGCAAAAAGGTGTGATGACTGATAATGCAGCACAGAAAGACAGCATGCCCCAGCAACAACGTCAGGGCCGACGTGAAGTTATTGACATGATTGCTGGAGGGTTCGCTGGAGGAGGAGCTTCAATTACAGCCCGTAAGAATCATCACAGAATGATTCTATCTGTGCAAGGGAAAGTCAAAGACAATCGCCCTTACAGAGGTGGGATTGAAGCTCCCACAATCTCTTTCTCTGACGAGGATTTTGGCCCAACCATTCCTGGTGGTGACGATGCTGTAGTCATCACTGCTGTGATCGCCAACAAGGACGTCCGAAGAATCCTTGTTGACCAAGGAAGTTCCTGCGATGTTATTTTCTATAATTGCTTTGAAAGAATGGGTTTTAAAGACTCAGACTTACAGCCTTACACGTAGGAACTAATAGCTTTCAATGGTGCAAAGCAACCAACTAAAGGGTATCTTGACACCCTTATCTCGTTTGAAGGCGAGCCAGGAGCCAGGACGGTTAAGTCTCGGGTGCTAGTGATTGATGTCAAATCACCATTTAATGGCATCATAGGCCGTCCCACTCTGAATGCAATGGAGGCAGTTGTATCAACCCCACATCTCCTTATCAAGTTCATTGACAAGGATAATGTTGTGTCATCTATCCGGGGTGATCAAGAGATAGCTAGGTACTGCTACAACCTTAGCCTCAACATGACAAAGCTGGACACCTCCAATAAAAAGAGGAAACTTAATGATGCTGGAACATCGGTTGGATCTGTAAGCCTTGTCGACCTGGACCCTAGAGCAGATTTGAACATTGATCTGTTCAACCCATCAAAGCCCACACTGGATGGAAGTTCCAGGGACATCGTCTTGGGGGATTCTCCAGAAAAGATCACCCATATCAATGACAAGCTAGATACTGAAATAGAGCAGCGACTGCTGGTTCTCTTACAAGAGTTTAAAGACCTCTTTGCATGGACTGCAGCCGATATGCCAGGCATAGACCCTGAATTCTGCTGTCATAAACTATCCGTCTATCCAGAGACGAAACCTGTGGCCCAAAAGAAAAGACGATTGGGCCCAGAGAAACAGAAGGCAGCTTGCCAGCAAACTGAGGAGTTGCTGAAGGCCGGATTTATCAGGGAAATCCGATATTCCTCTTGGCTTTCGAATGTGGTGATGGTCCCTAAATCTAATGGTAAATGGAGAATGTGCATTGACTACGTGGACCTCAACCGCTGCTGTCCAAAAGATCCTTATCCTCTTCCTAATATAGATCGGATGGTGGATAATTCCTCTGGCTATCAATACCTGAGTTTCATGGACGCTTATTCTGGTTACAACCAAATTCCGATGTGCGAAGAGGATCAAGAGAAGACAGCTTTCATAAATGATCATGGTGTCTTTTGCTATACAGTCATGCCCTTTGGCCTGAAAAACGCTGGGGCGACATATCAGCGCATGATCAACAAGGTTTTCGAAGGTATGCATACCAAACTTGTTGAAGTATACATTGACGACATAATAGCAAAGACACCGGTTGGTGGCGATCATATTAAGGACCTACGCCAAGTATTCACCCGTTTGAGACAATTTAACATGAGGCTGAACCCAATGAAGTGCACATTTGCTATCCCTGCTGGGAAGTTTTTGGGTTTCATGTTAACTCAACGTGGTATTGAAGCCAATCCAGGGAAGTGCCAAACGATTCTAGACATGCAGAGTCCTAAGAATCTCAAAGAAGTCCAATCCCTGAATGGCAAGGTAGCAGCTTTAGCACGATTTATGCCGAAGATGGCTCACAGGTCGCTCCCCCTATACAAAATACTGAAAAAGTCCAAGAAATTCAAGTGGGGACAGGAACAAGAAAAAGCTTTCCAAGAGCTTAAGGAGGTGTTGTCCAAACCTCCCATTCTCACAAAGCCTGACCCCGAAGACACACTCATTCTGTACTTGGCTATTTCAGATGAAGCTTTGGGCGTTGCCTTGATAAAAGAAACTCCTGATGGACAAAGACCGGTCTATTTCACTAGCAAGACCTTGCAAGGAGCTGAGATCCGGTATCAGAAAATTGAAAAGGCCGCCCTCGCTGTTGTTTGGGCCTCACGACGGTTGCGTCCGTACTTTCATGCCCATCCAATCATAGTGAGAACGGATTTGCCACTCCGTTCTGTCTTAATCAAGCCTGATCTCGCTGGGAGGATGATCAAATGGTCTATTGAACTCTCTGAGTTTGATATATCCTACGAACCCCGCAGCGCTATTAAAGCTCAAGTCCTGGCTGACTTTATTGTGGAAATGACAGGGACTGATCCAGATTACCCTCAAGTCCATTGGACCATTTACGTTGATGGTTCATCAAACCAAAGAGGCTCTGGAGCAGGTGTAGTTCTAGAAAGTGACGACGGAGTACACCTGCAGATCTCCCTTCGTTTCAATTTCAAAACATCCAACAACCAAGCTGAGTACGAAGCTTGCTTGGCCGGGCTAAGAGCTGCAATTGACATCGGAGCTTCTGAGGCGACGCTCTGCAGCGATTCATAGCTGGTGATTTCGTAAATCTTAGGAGATTATCAAGCTCGCGAACCTCAACTCCAATTATACTTGAACTGTGTCAAGGAGTTGACTGAGAAATTCTCAAAGGTGGATTTCAAGCATGTTCCACGTGAAGAGAATACGAGAGCGGATATACTCTCCAGGTTAGCAAGCACTAAACGACCAGGTAGCACCACTACGCTGGTTCAAAGCACGCTAACGTCGCCCAGCATTCCTCTTTTCCCTTCTCTAAACGCCATAATGACTAACTCCCTTTACGGAGATACATGGATGGCTCCTTACATCCGTTACTTGGCTGATGGACAACTACCTACGGATGAGAAGGAAAAAACGAGGATAAGGAGAGAATTACCATATTTCACTATGATTGATGGTAATCTCTACAGAAGGGCACTCTCTGTGCCCTATTTGATTTGTCTCAAAGAGAATGAAGTGCAAGACGTAATGGAGGAAGTGCATGGGGGACAATGTGGACACCACGCCGGAGGAAGAAGCTTAATGCGAAAAATCCTCAGAGCTGGATACTGGTGGCCCACAATGAAGCAAGACTCCATTGACTTCGTCAAAAAATGTGATGCTTGCCAAAAATTCTCTAACCTTCACCACACACCGGCGGAAGAACTCTTCACATCCGCTGTTCCATGGCCCTTCTACCAATGGGGATTGGATATTCTGGGCCCCTTTCCAACTGCTCCTGGGGGTATCAAATATCTCATTGTAGGGGTCGATTATTTCACTAAGTGGATAGAAGCAGAGCCGGTGGTGCATATTACTTCAGCCCGAACTCGTCGTTTCATGTATGAAAACATCATAACACGGTTCGGGGTCCCAGCACGGATTGTCACAGACAATGGCACCCAGTTCACGGATAGAAAATTCACAGATTTGCTTGAAGGGTTAGGAATAACCCAAATATTCTCATCCGTCGAACATCCCCAAACTAATGGTCAAGCTGAAGTGGCCAACAGGGAGGTGCTGAAGGGACTAAAGAAACGCCTTGGTGAAGCCAAGGGCGGATGGACAGACCAGCTGTGTCATGTCCTATGGGCATATCGGACAACGCCTCATTCATCCACCAATGAATCCCCATATCGCCTAACATACGGGGTCGAGGCAATGATACCTGTGGAACTGTAAATTGCTTCCACAAGGGTTAAGTACTTCTCTGAAGAAACCAACAATGCTAACTTGGCATCCGAAATGGATGTCATACAAGAACTCAGAGAAGACGCTTTCATCAGAGATCAAGCCATCAAAGCCAAAGTTGCTCTCCGGTACAACAAACGAGTCCAATCAAGGACTTTCAACGTTGGAGATTTGGTTTTGAGGAAAGCAAGTATAGGGAACAAATTCGCTCATCAAGGCAAATTAGCCCCAAACTGGGAAGGCCCATACAGGGTATCCGAGGTCACTGGCAAAGGCTCTTACCGCCTTGAAAACCTTGATGGCACTCCAATCCAAAATAAGTGGAACACCCAAAACTTGCGCATCTATTATAGCTAGCTGTTGGAACAATCTACACTCTCCTATCCTTATCTTGGATTGAATACTGGAGAATTTATTTTTACAGCTATGCTCTTATTGTAATTCTTATTTTCGATTTAATAAGAATCTCTCACAACGACTTAACTCTTTTGAGTTTTTCTTATGCTGTGATTTTCAGTTTATCCGGCGTACAGAAATATATTCAGGACGGATGATCTCAGCTACTTATTCTGTAGTTGACGATGTAACTCCTCGAATATGCGCAACGCACAAGAACATACTCAGGACGGATGATCTCAATTTCCCATTCTGTAATTGACGATGTAACTCCTCGAGTGTGTTTAAGTATTGAAGGCCCGGATTGTAGGATTAAACCGAACTCTGGGTACGGTTAGTAAGTTTGGCTGAGCACCGGTGAAGGCTCGGATTGTAGGATTAAACCGAACTCTGAGTACGACTAGTAGGATTAACCGAACGTCGGTGAAGACCTGAGTTGTAGGATTAAACCGAACCTCAGGGCATGGGTTGTAGGGCTGGTCCTTTTTCAAGGCCACAAACCGAACCCCATTCGAAGATTACATGGGTTGTAGGGCTGGTCCTTTTTCAAGGCCACAAACCGAACCCCATTCGAAGACTACATGGGTTGTAGGGCTGGTCCTCTTTCTAGGCCACAAACCGAACCCCATGCGAAGGCTTGGGCGCAGTAAGCTGGTTCTTCTTCAAGACCACGCTGAACCCCAAGTAACGGGCGCAGTAGGTTCAGGATTAGCCCTGATCTGAACCCCGTGTCGAAGGCTCAGATTGTAGGATTAAACCGAACTCTGAGTACGACTAGTAGGATTAACCGAACGTCGGTGAAGAATTATCATTGGATAAAACCAAAGACCAATTGAAGAACGACTAGTAGGATTAAACCGAACGCCAAATATGACATGGACAGTAGGATCAAACCGAACTCCAAACACAACAAGTAAGTTATACTGAACTCCAAATTAATACTCTCTTATGAAGTTCTTTATTTGGAAGTTTTATAGCTTATAATTCTGAGTCATCAATTCTTCAATTGAGACCTGACTCATAAACTCCGACACAAACAATTCACTCGGGAACGCCACAATCTAAGGCATATTCACCCGAAATCTCTCAGTTGGAAATATTTGAAGAGGAATTTCTATTTTAAATCCTCACTCTTAAAAGCTCTCACGAGAAAATCTCACTCAGAGTTTATTCAAAGTGATAATCACCCAATGAAACTGGGGGACAGCATCAACGATTTATCTTGAGGAATGAACTCTCGTCTAAACGATCTCACAATCATTCCCCTTAAGCCGTTCTTGTGACGATGATGTGTTCCCTCACAAGCGGTGATCTTATTATGAAATTCATCTCGCATGTATAAGTCCGGTATGGAGATTTTGTTTTACATTCCGATCTTCATTACTTAAATCCGGAATGATACAATACACATGCAATCCCTCTATTAAAGTTGTTTTTCACTAAACAAGAATGGAGGTAAAAAACTCTTTTATTGATTAAACGAGAATTACAATTCGTGTAATAATCCAGAGCTGATCCCGGAACACAGCGAATTTGAATCAATAAAATGAAAAAGGAAACAAGGAAGGCGCTACTTTCTCTGGCTTGAGTCTCCTTCCTTCCCTTTGCCTTAGTCTTCGATCTTGCCTTCTTCAGTGCGAGAGCTTGTTCCTGTACTTATAGGCTTCAGGAGTGAAGGTCCCATTGTTTGGCCTTCAGGTAAAGGAGCAAACCTATAAGGAGTGTTAGGCGGACTCTCATGACGGTTATCAACGATGGCCACCAGTTTCCCTTGGTGAAACTCATAGAACGGATCAATACCGTTCAAATTAATTGACACCTTGGGATTCCGTTATAGCACTTGACGAACTGCCAACCCGAAAGCCTCCTTGACTGCTTGATGACACATGTTTACAGCATCGTCTAAGTTTGCTTTCAGGGTCTTGACTTCGCCATTCGAATCCGCCAGCTTTAAGAGCAACTCCTTTTCCTTACGTGACCAATCATCCACTCCTTGAGAATGGACGACCTTAGCCTCCTTCAACCGCTCTTCTAGCTTTGAAGAGCGTTCCTTCTCCACACAAAGATTGGCATGGAGGTCAGCGTTGATTTTCTTTTGATCAAGAACCTGACCCTCCAGCTCCTTGGCAAGGTTCTTCAGCTTGGCAATTTCTTCATCCTTCTTCTGAATTTCTTCTCTGGAAGCTTCTAATTTTCCTTCTAATTGGAGGATGATTGCCTTGTCCTTGCCAACCATTGAGGTGAGCCTCTCGTTCTCTTCTGTGAGCTCACGAACCGACTTGAGGAGCCCGGATAACTCAGCCAAGTGCTTCTGTCCGTCGTCGCAAGCTCTAATCATTTCATCACTCTTCAACGAGGGCTTCACCTTGGGTGAAGGTTCAGGAACACCCTCAGGAACGGAGCCCTCATACACCGGATGTTGAACAAGACCGGAACTACCTTCAAGAGGGCAAAGGGTTTTGGGCGCGAAATAAGTCGTTATCGGCTTCGCCCCATATGTGATAACACCGCCTGGGATATCCGGAATAGACCCTTCCGCTCTCCTTTCCTTAGAAGGCCCTGGCTCAGCAACCCCTCTTGAAGTTTTTGGTTTTTTAGGCGAGGATTGACGGTCTGAGATCTTCGAGGGGTTACGCTTTGTCCTCTTCTTTTTCTCGACAACCTTCTCAGATCCGCCCTCGATCAGAGGAATATCGTCACCAGCAGACGAAGTTAATATTATCGTCTCAGCAGTAGCCTTCTTCGAGTTCCGCTTTGCCTGAATGTCATTTTCAGCCGCAACGGAAGTCTCTCTGGCCTTGAGACCTTTTAGCCTATTCATCTCTGGTGACTCGCTCTGAATTTCACCTGCAAAATCAAAAGACACAATCAGAGACAAAAAATTTTCAAGGCAAATGACATAATAACGCATGAAGAATGGCAGGAAAATTACGTAAATACTCCTCGCAAGTAGACTTTGGTCCTAACAAACGCCTGCAGGAGAAAAATTGGTGTGAGGCTGTGTAGGATTGCAGAGCCGAAAGAACAGAGATCGAGGATGGGCTCAGTTCGTCCTCCTCGGTGTAGTACGCTTGGGAGGTCAACAAAAAATGTTCGTGCGTCCAAGTCGCTGGGAATTTTGGAATCCCATCTTCAGTTAACCAAAAAACTGGTTCATTCGGATCGACGCTGATCTTCGTATAATAAGATTTGAATGAACGCCCATCAACTTTGGCGGAGTCAGTGTACGCCTCGAAGTTGATGATCTTGGAGATAGTCCGGAGGGATATCAAGCTCACTCCTCCTTTCTCCTTATTCGCACGACGGACCACTTGAATGAAGTAGAAAAGCATGGCCACCGTCGGTTGAAAGTTGAAGTGCTCCCCAAGCACTTCAAGAGAGCGGACCAATCCCCATCCATTAGGGTGAAGTTGCGAGGGAGCGCAGTCCAGGAATCTCAGGACTCCCATCTGAAACTTCGTAAAGGGGAAACACACGCCCAAGTTCAGAAATAAAAAATCATACATGAACAAGGACCTCTCGTCCGGTGTATGACATATCCGTTCTGATGGAAGGGGAGCGAACACCTTAAAACACCATCGGTATTTATTCTTCTTCCAGACTGTGAAGCGCGGTTCCAACTCTGCTCCGTCCTCACGAGCACGCACGGATGCAGTTTCATGAAATTCCTCAGCGACCCAGCTGAATGGGCGTTTCTGTTGGAATTTCACCCAGTCTATCCGGTGTGCAACCACATTGCATAGGCCGGATTGGGTCTTCAAGATATACTTCTCAGAGGGAGATTCCCCTTCAGACGATTTCCTCCCAGTAACTTTCTTTGTCACCATAGTGAAAGCTTTGATGCTGCGATAGAATTTCACATCATCAGAGAGATACAAATCCCCACTCTCGACACTCTCACTGGAGGAGGAAGACTCTGAAGAGGGTATAATCACCTTTCGCCTTTGATATTGCGACTCCTCCCCCTCTGTATACTGTGGCCTCGACTGGAGGATCACTGGGATCCTCCCACCACGAACACTAGGGTTTTGAGCCAAAGCCCTTCCTCCTCTTCCTCTAGGGCTAACGCCACTGAAGCTAACACCCTTCCTAGACATTCTCAAATACTGAAAAGAGATACAAAAAACGAAGGGAAAGTGGTTACCTAAGGATAGTGAATTGAAATTCACAGAGGCGGACACGAAGAACTTCTTGGAACTTTTGCAGAGGTTCGTCAAGGAAGCAAGAAGAAATGGTAACTGAGATTGCCAAATATGCCTTTATCGGGGCACGAAAATTTTTCAAATACCCACTAAACACAACCTGTCGTTTACCCCCAAACGACTCCCCGTTTAGTGGACCAAAATTGTCGTTTAGTACCTCAAGGCGCGAAAATGCCATCGTTTTGTCACAGAGCCATCGAAATGGGCCTATTAAAACCAAATACTAGGCCCAACAATACTATGCGTGACAGTTACTAAGACATGCGCACTTAACGCAATAATGGCTCGTCCACGTGAATTAAGGCATTAAATGTCCAATCATTAGAAACGTGGCCACCATTACCCGAATACCAAGGGTTGTGAAATTCGATAAACTTCTGATATTCCCATTGTCGAATCCGCCCTTAAAATTTCATCACTACGGAACCTAGTTCCCAGAGCGGATATTTACACTTCGGTGCAATTTCGAAATCCAAACGTACTATGATCAATATAGCTCATATGAGCAAGTCAACTGCTTCCTCACATCAGCTAGGGGGCTAGTAGAGGTATTACTCGGATTTCAGATGAATGCAAAAATTGCCTAATCCGCACTCCCATGATTGGAAAAAATTCACCAGGACGGATGATCTCAATCACTTATTCTGTGATTCGATGATGTAACTCCTGGTACGAAGGAAAACACTCCCATGATTGGAAAAAATTCACCAGGACGGATGATCTCAATCACCTATTCTGTGATTCGATGATGTAACTCCTGGTACGAAGAACTCCAATAATCATTCCAGGACGGATTATCTAAATCACCCATTCTGTAATTGACGATGTAACTCTTGGTGTTGTGTACTTTTCCAGAACGGACAATCTCAATCACCCATTATATGATCTGACGATGTAACTCCTTGACATGGTGTACCTGCCCAGGACGGATGATCTCAATCACCTATTCTGTGATATGACGATGTAACTCCTGGCGCCATACACACCTCAAGGACGGATGATCTCAATCACCTGTTATGTGATCCAACGATATAACTTCTGGTGCTGTACACATCCCCAAGACGGATGATCTCAATCACTTATGAAGTGATTTGATGACAAAACACCTGGCATGATCAATTCATATAATCATTCCTATGACGGAAAATTCTGAAAGTCAGTCCGCACTTTCACTTTCAAGTGGTATTCTTCCAGGTCGGATACTCTTTATCGCCTATTCTGTGATACAATGACGTAACTCCTGGCGTAGAAAAACTCCCATCATCATCCTTATGATGGAGGACTCAAGCACCACTTCCTTACACCTTTGCAGTTCCCCAAATTTGGAACAATACTCTTACAATGAACGACATAGTTTTCTCCAGTGAGAATAACATGAATAAAATACAGTCATCCGTCCTGTTACATTACTCTACTGAATAGCGGATCGACCCATCTTTCCCCAAGAGAATTAAGAGAATTAAGGATCATGCCCCAAAGACAGGCACCTTTTCTTAACACATACTTGGGGACATGTATATATTTTGCCGTTCTAAATTTATCTATTGTTTAATCTTCTGAGGCAGTTATTTCAATCTGACCTTAAGATTAATTATACAGAACGGATTAGCAACGATTTATATATGCATGAAACGATGAAGACAAATGCCTTAAATGGAATTCATTCATTAAAAACAAGGCTGTACACAATAGTTCAAAATCCGGAGTTGATCCCGGTACACAACTATACATGTAAATGAAAAAGAAAACTACGGAGGAGGAATCTGCTCTTCAGTTTTCTGTGCCTCCTCAGCACCAGGCTCTTGTGCACCTTCCTTAGGAACCTCCATAGGAGTCTCCCCTCCAGGAGCCTCAGCCCTTTCTTCAGAAGAAGGAACCTCGGACACAGGAAGAACGAAGTCCGGCCCCATAGTTTGACCCTCGGGAAGAGGGGGCAAACCATACAGGGACATCGGAGGATCTTCGTGGCTATCATCAACCACTGCGACTAACTTTCCCCCATGGAATTCATAGAACGGATCTATTCCATAGAGGCTAAGTTTCGCAGTGGGGTTGCGATAGAAGATTTGGCGTATGGCCAGGCCGAAGGATTCTTCAACAGCCCGGTTGCATATGTCAATGGCTTCTTCCTTATCAGCTTTCACCGTAGCCAATTCTTCTCGCAACTTTGACAGCTCCTCACTCAATCCTCCGGACTTCGCTTTCTCAGCCTTCAGTCCCTCTATCTCAAGAAGGAGCTTCTTCTCCCTTTGAGACCACTCCTCAGCAGCAACTTTATTTTTATCCTGGCTGCTACGGAGTTCTTCCTCCTTCTCTGCCACTTTGCCTTCCAAGCCTTTGAGGTCGCCTTTGAGCTTGAGATTCTCTTTAGTCATCATCTCTCCGAACTCCTTAGATTTGGTGAGACGATCTTCCATTAACTTCATGGAGGCTTTATCTTTTTTCGAGGAAAGGTTGAGCTCTTCTAATTTGTCACTCAGCTCTTCAACCTTATCGACGTTGTCAGCTAACTCGCTGACTGAAGAAAGCATTCCAGTGAGTTCGGCTAATTGCCACCTTCCGGCCTCACACGCTTCTTTAATTTCTTTAGCACTGAGCGTAGGCCGGAGTTTGTACATCGGTGGTGGAAGAGTGGCCGGAGTAGAACCCTCATAGGAGAGGAAGGGGGTGAGAAACGAGGTAGTTGGGAAAGAGGTCGGCTTCGCCCCAGACACCCCGGCAGCAATCCCTTTACCTCCAGAGGTAGCAGCTGCTGCTTCCGAGGTTTCAACAGCCTTATCCTCCGGAGTTCTGCGCTTTTTGGACGGGCCTCCCACTGAGTCATTCTTAATTTTTCTTCTCCTCTCAGAAACTTGAGGATGACCCGTGGCTACATCCGCGGAAGAGGAACCGCCCTCAACCAACGGAACGTCCCCTTCAGCATCCGAGGTCAATATTATTAATTCAGGACGATCCTTAGTTGAGGGCCTGGGCTTAACCTCGTTCTCACGAGCAACAGACTTACCCGCCGCCTTGAATTTCTTTAACTTGTCCATCTCTGGAGTTTCTTGTTCTATTTCACCTACATGAACAAACACAAGATGTTAGCAACTATAAATATTTTATATTTGATAAAGGAGAAAAGGTGAAATAAAACGAGAAATACACAAATATTCCTCCCGGACTCCGCTTGAGCTACTTAGCAAACGCCTACACGAAAAGACGTGACGACGTGTAGTGTGTGATTCAAGTGCGAACAACACTCTCGACGTATCACGAGACAGATCGGATTGATCAGTGTAGTACGCGTGGGAGCTCAAGAGAAAGTGTTTGTGTGTCCAACTCAAGGGAAATTTGTCAACGCCCTCTTCATCCTTCCAAAATATTGGTTTACCCTTCTTGATGGATATGCGAGTGAAATAAGTCTTGAAGGACTTCCCATCGACCTTGGCAGAATCCGTATAAGACTCAAAGTTCACAAAAGAACAGAGAGTCCGAAGAGTCACCAGACCAACTCCACCCTGCTTATTTGCCCTTCGAACAACTTGGGTGTAATAGAACAGCATCGCTACAGTTGGTGTGAAATTAAAATGTTCACCCAAGACCTCCAAAGCTCGGACGAGGCCCCAACCGTTGGGATGAAGTTGGGAGGGTGCACAGTTCAGAAACTTCAAACGCCCATCTGGAGTTCGGTTAGAGGGAAACGAACTCCCAGATAATGAAAAATAAAGTCATACATATATACAGAGCGATCATTAGGGACGACATGGCATATCCGCTCTGTCGGAAGTGGTGCGTAAACCCTATACCACTTTTTCGTCTCTTCATCCATACTCAGCGTGAACCTCGGTTGAATCCGGGATCCCTCCTCATCCGCATGACGAGAGGCCAAGTCCTTAAACTCGCTGGACACCCAACAGAAAGGCCATTTAGCCTGAACCTCCTCCCAATTCAGCCTCGAAGCAACAACGCTATAGAGACCTTCAGTTGTCCTCGAAATAGCGCTATTTCCAGAGGTTCCCTCTCCAGTGGCCATTTGGATTTTCTAAATCGAACTCCTTAATCTACGATAAGAAATAAAATGTCGTCAGAAAGTTGTAATCATTACTCACTGTATTTTAAAAGTAACTACAATCAGAGGACGACTCTGAGAAGGGAAAGGTCACTTTCCACAATGAGTAAGATCCCCTTTCTGGGCGACGCGATTCAGTCTTAGGAAGAATCACAAGGATTCTTCCCCATGACTTTTAGGGTTGCGGGAAACTGATTCCCCCCTAGATGAAGCCTACTTTCTTTAACTAAGAAGTAGCAAAACAAAACAAGACCAGAACAACAAGGAAGAAATAGTTACCTCAGACGATAACGACGAATATGAAGAACGAAGAAACCCTCGTAATGTAGGCAGCAAACTTCCTTGAAAAATTTCTGCAGAATTTTGTTAAGGAAACAAAAGCGAGTGGAACCCAGAATCCACTAAGTGTTCCTTTTATAGGAAACGAAGAGGTTCGGTTACCCCCTCTTGAAGTTGTGTCGTTCTCGATAAAACGCATTCATTCACAAGCGAAACGGCACAACCGTTCCAAATTCTTGGGCGCCAAAACGATAGCGATTCAGCGAAGGGCTATCCACTAGGCCCAAAAGTTTCGAAAACTTCAGGCCCATTAAGCCCAAAACGACGGTTAATGAGATTTTCATCTCAGACGCAATAATTGCTTGCCCACGTGATTAAAAGCATTAATGTCTAATCATGCACCGCAATTCACGCTTTACAGCCGTTACACGAACTTCAAGAGCTTTCAATTCCAATAAACTCTTGAAATTCCCACACAACGAATCTTTGTCTGAATCCGTTGTGACCGCACCGAAAGGTCGTATCTATTAAATTTAGAACGATTCTTTACGAATGACAACAGATGCTAAGGAACTGTTACACACGTAAGCTTACCGATATTAAGACCTCTCGCAGGTTGAGTAGCTTATGTGAACAACCATTCGGTCCCTCACACAAGCTAGGGGACATATGACCCGGTCTCAATACCGGTATCCGATCTGCTATACATATTTCAACGTCTTTGATAAGACATCTACGTGTAACCGGTGTCATCGGTATACATCCGGACTGTAATTCCGTATCAGGCGTTCTCCCTATACCGGTTGTTCAGGATAACACCATGACATCGGATAATACACACGTCACTGTACAAAAGACAAGGATTGTTGCTACAGGGATCGATCAATAATTCCCTGCACTACGAGCTAAATTCTGCTCACGGGAATGGTCAACTTGTTCCCTAATCCTAGTCTACATTCTCTATGCTCAATATAAAATAGCCACTTGACCCAATCATGCAGGTAAGTGCGTAATATAATAATGCTAATGGGAGTTGGTGGTTCCCCACCAACGAATCCTCGTTAATCGAGCCAATCAGGTATATGAACTCACTTCATGATTGAAGTGGGGGATGTTCAGCTCATTTTTTACGACTGATTACTCTCTGAATACATTCCTTACTTGGAATATAATCACTGACTTGAGCGTCGGAGAATCTTTGCAGGTGACACCACCATTCGCCCACTTCAACGCGTTAGGTCGGTGTGAATGATCTCCAGAGCGCCCAATCCGCTCTCCTCACTCAAGGACAACGGATACCTACACCGGATACATATACATCCGGTCTTCTATACAGTATTTACATACTATTTGTGACTGGTCTGAGTCCGGATCTCTAGACCCCGGTTCAGGACAGATCAAATAGTATAATACAAATCATACAAATAAAACTCAAACAACATGCATTTTTACATACAAATTGATAAAATTACAATTCACACACATATTTGAACAAATTTTTATTTTTAAGTAAGAAAATACAACAACACATAAACTTTTTAATTTTTACAAACATAATTTATTTATATTTTTTATACAAGAAAGTATAACAAACAATACAATCTAAGAAATTTTATTAATTTAAAAGAAAAAAATAAACAAAATAAAAAAGGAACAAAAATTTTTATTTTTATTTTTTAAAATTTAAAAATAGAAAACACTATGATCTTTAATAAATAAAACTTAAAAATTTAGAAAAAGCAAAACAGGGGCCTGACGCTACGCGTCAGCCCTATTCTGCCCACGCTACTTATCAGTGTGACGCTACGCGTGGGCTCGCAGGTTCAGAAACTGCAAAATAGGAGTTGTGCAGCAGCAACCCCTCCAAACCACATTCAATCTATTTATGGACCTATTTCTAACAGCAATCAATCCTAATGGTTATCTAATCCTATCCCTAACCGCATGCAATTCTAAAATTGAAAATTAAAAATCAAAGAGAAAAGGATTAGAATACTCACTTGAGTTCCTTGATCAATGAAGAAATTATGGAATATTGAGATTGTTTGAGAGGTTTGGAAGTTTAAAAAAATAGGGTTTTTGAGAAAAATGAGGTAGAGAGGGAAATTTAGGTTTTTAAAACCTAAATTGGGCCTTTCTGGTTCAGTTTTAAAAACTGAACATAGGCCCTGACGCTACGCGTGGCTGGGACGCTACGCATCAGGTTGAAATCTTTACCTCCATGCTACGCGTCATTGGGACGCTACGTGTGGGATTCTATTTTTTTTATAAGAAGAAATAATGGGTTGCCTCCCATTGAGCGCTTGATTTACTGTCTCTAGCTTGACATCCTGCATTTCACAGATCAGTTAAATAACAAATGGTAGTGAGTCTGTTGATCTCACCACCCAGATATGGCTTTAATCTTTGCCCATTAACCATCCAACTTCTTTTAGAAGTTGGATCTTCAATTTCAACTGCTTTATAAAGTTTAACTTCTTTAATTACAAATGGGCTTGACCACTTAGATTTCAATTTACCAGGAAACAGTCTTAATCTTGAATTAAACAATAAAACTTGCTGACCTGGTGTGAAGTGTCTATTTTTAATTTTCTTGTCATGGTAAGCTTTCACCTTATTTTTGTAACTTCTAGATGACTCATAAGCATTATTTCTCATTTCTTTCAACTCAAACAATTGTAATTTTCTTTTGTCAGCTGCTGCATTTGGATCAAAGTTGAGGAATCTTAAGGCCTAATATGCTTTATGTTCCATCTCTACTGGAAGATGACAAGCTTTTCCATAAACCATTTGAAAAGAAGAAAGGCCAATAGGAGTTTTGAATGCAGTTCTGTATGCCCAGAGTGCATCATCAAGCTTTTGTGACCAATCTTTTCTAGAGGAAGACACAGTCTTTTCCAAAATTCTTTTCACTTCATGATTTGAAATCTTAGCCTGTCCATTGGTTTGTGGATGATATGCTATGGCAACTTTATGTCTTACTCCATAATGTTATAACACCTTCTGAAGAACTTTTTTACAAAAGTGTGATCCTCCATCACTGATCAAAGTTCTTGGTGTTCTAAACCTGCAGAAAATGTTTTTCTTCAAGAAATTCACTATAGTTTTAGTGTCAGTATTAGGTGAAGCGATTGCTTCTACCTATTTTGAAACATAATCAACTGCCAAAAGGATATATTGATTGAATTGAGAGTAAGGAAAACGTCCCATAAAATCAATACCTGAATAATCAAATACCTCAACCTCCTAAATGTTTGTGAGAGACATTTCTTGCCTTCTGTTAACATTACCTATTCTTTGGCAATTATCACAAGCTTGCACAAATAAGTGAGAATCCTTAAAAATGGAGGGCCAATACAAACCTGATTGAAGAATTTTTACAACAATTCTCTCACCATTAAAATGTCCTCCATAAGGTGATATTATGACAATGCCACAATAAATCTTTCTTTTCCCAACCGGGTACACAAAGATGTAACAAATTATCCACACCAATTTTGAATAGATGAGGGTTATCCTAAACAAAGTATTTTGAATCTTTTTAAAAAAATTTCTTTGCTGCCAAGTTAAATCATTTGGTAGAATTCCTGCTGCTTTGAAATTGGCCATATCAGTAAACCATGGCTGTTTTGTTATTTCAAAAAGTTTTTCATCAGGAAACTCTTCCAAGATATCTTTTTCTTTAGCAGTAACCTCATCATTCATTAATCTAGAAAGATGGTCAACGACCATATTTTCACTACCCTTTTTATCTTTGATTTCAAGATCATATTCCTAAAGGAGCAGAATCCATCTGATTAACCGAGGTTTAGAATCAGTTTTGGTCAAAAGGTATTTGATTACCGCATGATTAGTGAAAACAATTATTTTTGAACAAATCAAGTATGATTTAAATTTTTCTAAGGCATACACTATGGCTAGTAATTCTTTTTTAGTAGTTGCATAATTTATTTGATTTTCATTTAAAACTTTACTAGCATAGTTGATAGGTGTTTTGCTTTTATTGAGTTTGCTGAAAGAGAATCAAGTTTGTATAATATGAACTCAATGAAATGGATGTGCCAAGTTTAAACACAGAAGTTGTAATATAGTATAGTTGTCGTTCCACTGAGGAGGTGCTAGAATGAAGACTTTAGTTTGAATTGATTTGGCAGAAAGTTTTTGTTTGGGTTTGTTGTGAACGTTGTTGAATGAAAAACAGCAAGTAACAGAATAACAGAGAATAATATTGTGCAAAAGATGACAGTAAATGATGTTGGAAAAATCAGTTTTGTAAAACAGGGATTGGCTTCATCACATCTTCACCTCTGTAAGCTGCATAAGTTTCCATATAAGTAAATCGAAAAGATAGGTTCTACGTCACAATCAAAGTCATTTGCATCGATCCCTCGACTACAAAATTCATAAGAATGATTTCCAAACCGCTGATCCCTCAGTCACTTTGGAAACCATTCCAGCATTATCGATCGATTGTTTTGACGTTTGTTGCGTTAGACGCCATCCCTGGCTACCTACTCACAACAAGCATTTCTTTCAGGGTCTGCTTTCAAAAGTCACTTCCCAGCATACTCAAGAAAACTTAGAACAAGAAAATAGTGATCAAGTACTTTCAGGCATTAAACGCAGAAGGAAATACAGAAACTTTATCAAATCTCATTACTCAATGAAAACTTACGACAGCATTACTTCAGTGTTGAATGGATTACAGCCAATCCCATAAGGAAGATTAGTTACTCATGCCTTGCATTTTCACCATCAAAGAAATGAATACAGAAAATGGAAAGTATGAAAATACAGAGGATGAATCTGATGTATGATGTGATAGGAGATTGATTTTTCATGATGTTGTTTGCAGCCTGATTTATAGGAGTTTAGGTTCAGCTTCCCTTGCCCACTTGTGTAGAACCCATGCATCATCTTTCAGAGATTGGTGGAAACAGAAGAAAGTGGGTGAGTTGGCATCGCATCATTGATGAATAAAGAATTAAGAAACCCATGCTGTGTGAGTCACGCTTGAGCTTGATGGTCACGCTCAAGCATGAAGGGCTCTGAAGCTTTTTAATAGTCTTGCGCTTGAGCTTCCTTGTCCACGCTCAAGCGTGGTTCCTTTGTTCAGTATATGCTTGATCCTTCGCTTCAAGCTGGGCCTGTTACGCTTTAAGCGAGCTCCTCTTTCCTAACAGATGTACTCCACGCTCAAGCCACGCTCAAGCGGGATCGAGTTTACGCCCAAGCGGCTCCTTCCCACGCTTGAGCGTGGCCTTCCTTTTGGTGCAAACCATTGCTCACGCTTACTCCTCTTTAGCTGCGCTCAAGCGTGGCCTTATTATCCATCCCTCACGCTCAAGCGTGTAAGGCCTACGCTCAAGCGCCTTTCATGTACCTGGTGACGCTCAAGCTCCATTTATTCACGCTCAAGCGTGCTTCATGCGCAGGGTCACGCTCACGCTCACGCTCAAGCGTCTCATCCCCAGGCTTGAGCGTGAGGGGGGTCCTGATGCCTCTGTTTCCCTTTAGTCATGTTTAATCCTCGCTTAAGCGTCTAATCTTCACGCTTAAGCGTGAGATGTGCTTCATGTTTCCCAACTTTCATGCTCAAGCTTGCTTACTTTGTCTTTCCTGCAGCTTTCCACAACATTTCTTTTTATACAATGTTTAGAGGATTCATGCTTACTTCCTTCAATAATTCCTTAATTTAGCTAAAAATCTTTACAAAATTGGTTCAAATGAGTCATGAAATCAATACTTATTCAACACTTATCAAACTCTCCCCAACCTAGATTTTTGCTTGTCCTCAAGTAAAAAGAAGTTTTTGGAAAGGGACTCAAGCGTTTAAAAATCTGAGTTTCTGTTGCAGATAAAAAGTTTAGAAAAACAATAATCTGAGTTGATGTCTAGGCAAATGATTTTCTTAATACCAATTCCTTAAAATGTAATGCACTATTACCTTGTTCATAAAGCATGTAACCCATTGCTGTAAGAATAGAGAACTCTCATTATTTCTTACCAGGTGTCTGTTTCGCTCATCCATCATTAGAACTGCTCAGTTAACATTGGCCGTCATTTCTAGTAAAACCAAAATTCAAATGAATAGCAAGGATCAAAAGGTCTTTTAAGGGTGTAATGAGGCTGGGTTAACAAGAAACTTTGGTTTTTCTGGGTTTCAAAACGCATGTTTTTTTAAAGAAGAGCATAAGTGTTTTTGGTTGATTTAGAAGGCTCCTTTTCTGCATTGAAACTTCAGAATTTTTGTTTTACTCCAGCTCTTTTATACAATCTTTGGAGAGCTTACTTATTCTTTCTGCATTTTTCTTCTCCTGCCTCCATTTGTTTCATCTTCTTTTGAGAAAATTATTTTATGCTCTTTTTCAGGATGAACATGCAGGTAAGGTAGAATTTTTGCTTTTATGCTTAGCTCAGGGCAGAGAAAAATTTTCATGCTTTTATGGCTCAAAGATGGGCTGCCAAAAAATCAGATATTTTTATCAGGGTAGCTTTTTGGCTCTTGGCTAATTATTTTTCAAAATTGCCTTATCATTTCCTTGCTTGTTTCTTAAGAAAAAGGTTTAATTAGAAAATCAGTCAATGCTAATTTAACAATTTCAAATGAGGCTCTCAAGTGTTTAGATTTTTCTCACCTCTCATCAAGATATAAAGGTTACTTCCTTATTCTAACAGAAAAGGGTTCAAGTCATATAAACAAGCAACAATACATGCATTCCAGTTCCTTGGTTCTTAATTAAGTCATTTTGCCTAAAAAAAATCAGTGTTGTTGCCTAAAAATATTGTGCTGCTTAGAAACTTTTCTTTGTTCAAAAGTGAAATCTTTGGTTGGGGTTTTCAAAATTGGTACAACTGCAAGCATGTAATGGTATATCCAAACAATCAACCGAAATCATAAAAAAAATTTCAAAGTATGCTGCAGTAATGTTAGACAAAACTAACTCAAAGTAAACTAAAGCAATAAAAACTAAAGCAGTAAACTCATCACTCATCCTTAGAAGAGTCATCCTCTGTCTCATGTTTCCTTGCTGGAGGCCCTTGTGAGGAGGGTCTTGGTCTAGCCTATGAAGTCTCACCCTTCCTAAGAAAGAAGGCCTGTCCCCAGGCTAAACAATGTGGGATGCAAACTTACTTTCGGATAATGAGTGGGATGAATTTGATGAGCTGCCTGCAAAATAAAAGGAAAATTCAATCTTAGGATAAAATTTACTTAAAATAAAATCAACAGGATGAAAAGAAAACATAAAAGATTGGGTTGCCTCCCAATAAGCGCTTGTTTAACGTCATTAGCTTGACGCCTGATAGATTTTTCAATATGGATCATGGAGTTGGTGGATGAGAGTGTTGAGTTTTTCCACCTCCTTGCCTAAGTCAGGCCTTGGCTTTCTTCCTTTCTGTTTTTCAAGTGCACCTTCAATAGCAAAATCAGCTTGTTCTTTTTGCACTCGAATTTTTACTTTTCTGTCATCCACATCTATGATGACTTTGGCTGCTTTCAAGAATGGTCTCCCTAGTATTAGGGGGACTTCAGGATCTTCCTCCATATCTATGACAACAAAGCTCTCATGAAATTCAAATTGATCAACTTTGACCTCAATATTTTCAGTAATACCATAAGGGGTTTTTATTGATTGATCTGCCATTTTTAAAGTCATGTTTGTTGGCTTTACTGAAAAATCCCCTATACTTTTCAGTGTGGATAATGGCATCAAATTTACACTAGCACCAAGATCTAACAAAGCTTTACTTTTTGAAAGTTTTCCAACAGTAACGGGAATAGAAAAACTCCCTGGATCTTTGGTGTTATGCGGTACTGCTTCAGAGATGATAGTGTCATATCCATCTTCTTCCTTAGTTATTTCCTCAGTCAGTGTGGTCACAGCCTTGCAATGCTCTATTGGGTTTGTTTCAGTGTTTGCTCCATACTGAGGCTTCTGTTTCTCAGCAAGTTGTTGGGCTAGTTGTCCCAATTGTGTTTCCAAGTTCCTGAGTGATGCCTCATTGTTCTTTTGACTTGCTAAAGAAGTTTGCATAAATTTTTCCAAGGTGTCCTCCAATCTAGAAGTTCTCTCCACCAAAGAAGGACCATTATTTTGATATGGTTTATTTGAAGAGCTGGGCTCTTGCTTCCATCCTTGGCCTTGGTTTTGGTTACTTCTCCATCCCTGAAATGGTTGGTTAGAAAAATTTGAATTGAAATTACCAGACCTTCCTTGGTTGTTCATGAAGTATACAGTTGCTTCTTGTGATCCACAGTTCTCATTGAGATGATCTCCTCCACAAAAGTTACATCTGGCAAGCATTTGTTGTTGCCCTGGTTGTGATGATTGTACAACATGTAATTGTTGTGGAAGATTGGCTATCTTTTTGGTCAATGCTTCTAATTGTTGGGTCAAAATTTTGTTCTGTGCTAAGATGGCATCTGTGGTGTTTAAGTCAAGAACTCCTTTCCTTTGAACTTGCTGACGATCATGTTGAGCTTGGTAGTCTGTTGAGGATAAAGCTTCTATTATCCTTGTGGCTTGGTCAGCATCCACTGTCATCATTGTTCCTCCTGCTGCTGCATCTAAAATCATTTTAGTGTCAGCCCTTAAACCACTGTAAAAAATATTAAGTTGTGCAATATCTTCAAGTCCATGGTTTGGGCATTTTCTGAGCAGTGATTTAAAGCGTTCCCATGCCTCACAAAAAGGTTCATCTTGGCCTTGTCTAAATGTTGTAATATCTGATTTGGCCTTGATGAATCTAGATGGAGGAAAGAACCTTTGTAGAAATTTTTCTTCAACTATGTTCCAGCTATTTAAACTTTGATTTGGATGAGATTGTAACCACTCCTTTGCTTTTCCTGCTAAAGAGAAAGGAAATAGTCTTAAATATGCAGCATCAATAATATCTTGGTCAAATCCCATGGTTCCAACCAATTCATAGAATGTGGCCAAGTGAGTGTACGGATCTTCACTGGACATTCCATGGAATTGATGTGAACTAATCAAACTCAAAAATGCTGGTTTCATTTCTAGTGCTCTGACAGTGTTTGGAATTGCAATGCTTGAGAAATGTCTTGGCCCTTGCTGTAAAGCATAGTCTCCAAGTGTTCTCCTTGGTGGGTTTTGATTATTGCTGTTGTCATCCATTATACCAGAGGAAGTTTGTCCTTCTTGAAAGTTCTGCTTTGCTTTCTTGATTTTCTTGAGGAACCTGTCTATCTCAGGATCAAACGCAAATTGTTCTTTTGTGCCTTGTCCTCTCAAGATCATAAATCAAGAACTCACAGTAGCAAGGTTAAAAAAATAAAAAATAAATTACAAACAAGATTATTTACACTGTCTTGTCAATTCAATGCTAAAATATTCAAACTTAAATCACCTCCCCGGCAACGGCGCCAAAACTTGATAGGTGTTTTGCTTTTATTGAGTTTGCTGAAAGAGAATCAAGTTTGTATAATATGAACTCAATGAAATGGATGTGCCAAGTTTAAACACAGAAGTTGTAATATAGTATAGTTGTCGTTCCACTGAGGAGGTGCTAGAATGAAGACTTTAGTTTGAATTGATTTGGCAGAAAGTTTTTGTTTGGGTTTGTTGTGAACGTTGTTGAATGAAAAACAGCAAGTAACAGAATAACAGAGAATAATATTGTGCAAAAGATGACAGTAAATGATGTTGGAAAAATCAGTTTTGTAAAACAGGGATTGGCTTCATCACATCTTCACCTCTGTAAGCTGCATAAGTTTCCATATAAGTAAATCGAAAAGATAGGTTCTACGTCACAATCAAAGTCATTTGCATCGATCCCTCGACTACAAAATTCATAAGAATGATTTCCAAACCGCTGATCCCTCAGTCACTTTGGAAACCATTCCAGCATTATCGATCGATTGTTTTGACGTTTGTTGCGTTAGACGCCATCCCTGGCTACCTACTCACAACAAGCATTTCTTTCAGGGTCTGCTTTCAAAAGTCACTTCCCAGCATACTCAAGAAAACTTAGAACAAGAAAATAGTGATCAAGTACTTTCAGGCATTAAACGCAGAAGGAAATACAGAAACTTTATCAAATCTCATTACTCAATGAAAACTTACGACAGCATTACTTCAGTGTTGAATGGATTACAGCCAATCCCATAAGGAAGATTAGTTACTCATGCCTTGCATTTTCACCATCAAAGAAATGAATACAGAAAATGGAAAGTATGAAAATACAGAGGATGAATCTGATGTATGATGTGATAGGAGATTGATTTTTCATGATGTTGTTTGCAGCCTGATTTATAGGAGTTTAGGTTCAGCTTCCCTTGCCCACTTGTGTAGAACCCATGCATCATCTTTCAGAGATTGGTGGAAACAGAAGAAAGTGGGTGAGTTGGCATCGCATCATTGATGAATAAAGAATTAAGAAACCCATGCTGTGTGAGTCACGCTTGAGCTTGATGGTCACGCTCAAGCGTGAAGGGCTCTGAAGCTTTTTAATAGTCTTGCGCTTGAGCTTCCTTGTCCACGCTCAAGCGTGGTTCCTTTATTCAGTATATGCTTGATCCTTCGCTTCAAGCTGGGCCTGTTACGCTTTAAGCGAGCTCCTCTTTCCTAACAGATGTACTCCACGCTCAAGCCACGCTCAAGCGGGATCGAGTTTACGCCCAAGCGGCTCCTTCCCACGCTTGAGCGTGGCCTTCCTTTTGGTGCAAACCATTGCTCACGCTTACTCCTCTTTAGCTGCGCTCAAGCGTGGCCTTATTATCCATCCCTCACGCTCAAGTGTGTAAGGCCTACGCTCAAGCGCCTTTCATGTACCTGGTGACGCTCAAGCTCCATTTATTCACGCTCAAGCGTGCTTCATGCGCAGGGTCACGCTCACGCTCACGCTCAAGCGTCTCATCCCCAGGCTTGAGCGTGAGGGGGGTCCTGATGCCTCTGTTTCCCTTTAGTCATGTTTAATCCTCGCTTAAGCGTCTAATCTTCACGCTTAAGCGTGAGATGTGCTTCATGTTTCCCAACTTTCATGCTCAAGCTTGCTTACTTTGTCTTTCCTGCAGCTTTCCACAACATTTCTTTTTATACAATGTTTAGAGGATTCATGCTTACTTCCTTCAATAATTCCTTAATTTAGCTAAAAATCTTTACAAAATTGGTTCAAATGAGTCATGAAATCAATACTTATTCAACACTTATCAATAGTGTATAACTCTAAAAACTTTTTCATATCTTTGACCTAAAATTGCTCCCACAACATAATCACTTGCATCGCACATAAGTTCAAAGGGTAAATTCCAATTAGGAGCAACAATTACAGGGGTATAAACTAATTTTTCTTTCAAGGAATTAAAAGCTTTAAGACATGCTTCATCAAACTTGAATTCAGCATCTTTATTTAGAAGATTTGTTAAAGGTTTAGAAATTTTTGAAAAATCTTGAATAAATCTTCTATAGAATCCGGTATGTCCTAAGAAACTTCTAATACCTTTTACATTTACAGGGGGTGGGAGTTTAGAGATTACCTCAATGTTGGCTTGGTCTACTTCAATACCTCTAGAAGAAATTTTGTGACCAAGTACAATTCCTTCTTTCACCATGAAGTGACATTTCTCCTAATTTAGCACCAAATTTGTTTCAATACACCGCCTCAGTACGGTGTCTAAGTTAGTTAGACATGATTCAAATGAATTCCCAAAGATTGAGAAATCATCCATGAAAATCTCAATGCTCTTTTCAATTAGATCTACAAAAGTAGCAAACATGCATCTCTAAAAAGTAGCAGGTGCATTACATAATCTAAATGGCATCTTTCTATAAGCAAATATGCCAAAAGGACATGTAAAAGCAGTCTTTTCCTGATCAAGGGGGTCAATAGCAATTTGATTATATCCAGAGTATCCATCAAGAAAATAATAGTAAGCCTGTCCAGACAATCTTTCAACCATTTGATCCATAAAAGGGAGTGGAAAATGATCTTTTCTTGTTACTTGATTTAATTTTCTATAATTAATACACATTCTCTAACTGGTGACAGTTCTTGTTGGGATTAATTCATTTTTATCATTAACAATTACTGTCATACCACCCTCTTTTGGAACAACTTGTACAGGACTTACCCATGCACTATCAGAAATGGGATAGATAATACCTGCTTTCAGCAATTTCAAAACCTCCTTTTTGGTTACCTCTTTCATGGTTGGATTGAGGCGTCTTTGACGTTGAGCAACAGGTTTAAAATCATCTTCCAACAAAATTTTATGCATACAATATGATGGACTTATACCTTTCAGATCTTCAAGTGTCCATCCGATTGCTTCTTGATTTCTTTTCAACACTTCCACCAGTTTTTCTTCTTCTATTTTATTCAACAAATTACTAATAATTACTGGGTTTAGATTACCTTCTTTCAAAAATATGTGCTTTAGGTTGGAAGGTAGCACTTTCAATTCAGGCCTCTGGATTTCTTCAACAAGTACTTCTGAGATTTCTTCAATTTTTCTTGATTTAGGGGAAATTTCTTTCCCTTGATCAAAGTCTTCAAGATATCTATCCTGTAACATCCCGATTTAATAATTAATTGCCGAATGAAAATAAATCACTAAAATAATAATTGCTAAGTGGGGAAAATTATTTATTAATTAAAATTGGTTTAATTAATCTAACTTAAGGAAGCAAAGGCTGATTGAGTGGGATTAGTTGTCAATAGCTGATTAGTTGTGACTATGTGTGTATGACACGCGTAGGAGTTGCTGCTGTGCACGACTTCCTACCCCACTCTTCCCTTCTCTCCGTGCATGCATATGGGTGCCCTATCATTCATTCTTCCCCTTCGGACTTCTCTTCTTTCTGTTTTCTCTTCTTTTCTTCTTCGCTCTTCACTCTCTTTCTCTTCTTCTTCTTCCTTCTCTGCTCTCTGTTCCCGTGAGTTCATAACAGTGGTGGCTGAGGATCAGAGTCCTCCTTCCTTACTCGACGAGCCAGAGAGAGTGAGGATGCGCATTCCCCCTGCATGCAACCCGTCTCCTTCCACGCTGTTCCTTCCTTGTTCCTTCATTCCCTTCGTCGGCTTCCCTCCTTCTTCCTCTCTTTGCTCGAAGCTGCCAAGTCTCAATAGAGATCTGCGCTACGAGGAGCTTCAAGGTGGTTGGAGTGTTCACAGTGTTGTGATGGAGCCACTCCAGGGAGCGAACCGGGAGCTGGGTGTCTCCGAGGCCCGAATGGCCTCCCATGCTCTTGCATGCTGATGTACTAAGAGTGACTCAGTGTTCCTCTGGAACTCGGTGTCGTGTTGACCGACCGAAAGCTTCAGTCTGGGTAGGGGGTATCTTCTATCTTAAATGCATGGGTTATGAACGGGTTCCGAGTGTTGATGCTTGCTGTTTCCGTGTTCTGATTGTGTGTTGTGTTGCATGCGAGTGTGTACTGCCCAGTTGCATGACGAGTAAAAGTTGAGTGTTGCATGCTGATGGCCTGTGAATGTTGAACGATTGTGTGAAAGGAATGTGTTGAAGTGCTGTTGATAATTACCGTGTGCTTTACGTAACCTACAAGTTGTTATAAGTTCAAAATGCTGGCTGCATGTGATAAAATATGACTTAGTGAATCTGATAATATACCTTACCGATTGCATGTGTTATCTGAGTCCTGACATCGCTTAATGCCGATTGCATGTATGTTGTTTGAGTCCTGATGATGTGTTATACTAATCGCATGAGATGCATGTGTTGTTGAATGCTGATAATGCCTAATGCCGACTGCATGTGATGCATGTAATACTGAGTGAATGGCTGTATATATGGACTCTGTGTTGTTGTAATGAATCTACGTGTGGCGCATGGGATGCGTTTATGCTGAAAGCATGTAGTGTGGGACACTACCATCGGTTATTAAGGCGTGGGACGCTGTGAAATCCTTGAGTGGGACTCAAGGTAGCCCTTGAGTGGGACTCAGGCTGCCTGTGAACACCGCCGTTGGCGCTGAGAGCGTTGGTGTCACCTGTGGGCAAACGGTTGGGTACCTGTAAAATGGCCAAGCAGCTGGGAGCTGAATTGATAGCTGAGAGCTATGTATAAAAAGGCTGGGAGCCTACGTTGCAACGTCAAAACCGATTACACACAAATGCGGAGCCGAGTGAAATACTCTGTGTATATTGACTGCTGATGTTGTTTGGAGTTGAGTACGCATGTGATGATGTTAATGAGATGATGAATGCATATAACCGAGTGAACTATTCTGTGTGCATATGCTGTTGATGCTGATTGAAATATGTTCTATGAATGCATGCTAATGTTATTGAAAAGTTATGTATATATATAGCCGAGTGAGAATTATTGAATCTTGACTGAGAAATGTTCAATATGTGCATTCTGATTCGTAGGCATTATTATGTCACTGATTGTTGTATGTTAATGTTATCAAATTGATACGTGCATAAGGCCGAGTGATAACTGGTGGATTCCGATCGGTAAGAGTCTGATATGTGTCCTAGTTGATTGGTATTGCTTTGACTTTGATCGTTGCCATGTAAAATTGTGTGTATATATATATTGTTGCATCATTATGGGACAACCTGAGTCAGTATCTATCATTTAATATTTAAGATGCTCACCCCTACACCATTTTTAGTGTGTGCAGGTCGGACTCGGAAATGATGTTAGGGCCTCAAGTCCGAGTGTGGTGCACTCTGACTGTTGAGTGTTCGTATTGCGTTATTATGTTCAGTCAGTGTAGCCTTGGCCGGCTCTCATGTAAAATGACTAGGCATATTTATTCATAAAGACTGATTTGATAAGTATACACGTGGTGTCACTTGTATGGATCTGTAAATAATGGTAAAGGTATAATGTTGAGTTAATAAGTATTCCGAGTATATGGTTACATGTATATGGGTCGGTAGATTGGACTTGTGGGCAGATTTATATTTCTGGGAACATATATTCCTACGTATGTGCCTTATGTGGATTTGATGCGTCTTCCGACTGGAATGTGTTGTTAAATGATTCGAGGGCTGTCGACAAGTGAAATAATGTTAAGTTGATGGTTCCGAGTGAGGATTACTGGGTGGCTTTTCCGAGTGAAGACGCTGAGTGATTCTGGGTGAAAAGTATAGGTAAACCTGAGCGAGGAAGAGCTTGTATTTCCGAGTGAAAACCTTGGGTGATCCCCTTCTAAGAGAGGAGTTAGAGTAGTGGTTTAGAGTGGAATGGATCCTAAGTGTAAGGTATTGGTAATCCGAGTGAATGATGTAAAATCTGAATGAGTGAGGATCGGTATGCCGACTGGTTGAGTTTTGAATAAGTCCGAGTGGGACCTTAACTATCTGATTTCCCGAGTGAATGTGTGAATGTATTCTAAATAGTGAATTAGTATGTGACCCGATTGTGTTAAGGTTGGAATGCGTCGAGCGATGTTTGATTAGGATATATTCCGAGTGAGAAAGAGTTCTGGATTCCGAGCGGCAGAATTGGGGGAGTCATTTCCCGAGTGGTTTATACTTGTGACCTGTATGAATGATATGAGGGGCTGTGTGGATTCCCGAGTGAAGTATGAGCGTGATGATTTACCGAGTGATCATATGTTCCAAATCCGAGTGAGAAATTACCTTGTACCTGTGACCGCCCCAGCGAATTAGACTTAGCTCCAGCGAGTGCGCGTGCATGGTAGGCTTCTGAGATGTTCGCTTAAGCGAATAGTACTTCGCCGAGCGAGTGGGTGCTGGTGTTGGGCTTCGCTTGAGCATCTCCTTTTTCCGCTGTTGCATTGTCATATTTCGCTCAGGCGGCGTTGGACCTCGCTTGAGCGAAGGGGTACTGATTGGACCGGTTTACGCTGCTGTGCTCCGCTGATTTCTGGTCTGCTGATTGCTATACGTATGAGTGTTCCTTTATTTTCCCTTGCCTTCCTCTTCTTTTTCTATGCCGATCGTCCAGTGGCTGTTTTTGTGGAAAAATTTTCCCTGTTGATTTTGTTTATTTAATTAAAAATTAGGGTGTTACATTTGGTATCAGAGCAGACCAAAAGGTCCGTGGCCAAGGTTTGCCTACTGTTAGTGGGCGGTTGAGTGCATTATGTCAGCTTGTCATAATTGCTTGTGATATTCCATTAAACGTTAATATATGTTTAATCATGACTTGTGTGAGGATATATGCTTGTGATTTCTATTGAATTTGGTATACGTTTGACTATGAATGGTGTGGTTGTATGCCTGTGCCTTGTTGGGAAATTTGAATGCGTGATGAATGATTGGTATATGATTTGCGGTATAAGAGATGTGTTGCAGTTTCCTAAGTCAAAATCTGGGTGTATAATAAGTGAGTAAAGGTGAGATCGGGTATGTGTTAAAATTGGGGTTGTGTCTCGGTGGCGATTGAAGAAACCAAGTGAGTGATGGACCAGATGCTGGACCAATAGGTGTAGCGACCCAGTTGATTAGTCATGATCATGAATGAATGAATATGAAATAGAATATCTGTTTGACTTGGATACTGTCTCGGTTTTGGTGTGTGAAGACCGAGTGAATAGTATTAGACCTTATAATAATATTTGAATATTGTGAGGTACCCATCGTGGGATACTGGATAAATAGTGACCCCTTAGGAATTCTAAGTCTAATAATTTATTGCTCCTGCGAGTGTTGAGCCGAGTAAAGCAATTGCGTAGTAACTCATTGAGGCTTGAATGATTATCGTGTGATGTGTGAAAGGTGTTAGTAGCTGTGCTATGAGTAAGTAAATGTGCCTGCAACTCCCAGATTGTGGTATTTGCAAACTGTTTAGTGTTGTGTGACTCCGTCCATGAGTGCATGTTAATATTTTTATGAATGCCAACTGAATGCTTGCAAATAAGAGTGTTACCATTATTGCTGAGTGCGTGAGTTAAAAAGGGGATGATTCTCTGAGTTCTGTTTGCAGTTTCATGTTAAAATGTATATGAATGAGAATGCCATGATGATTTCCAAATGCATGATACATGAGTTGATCTGTTGATTCCATTGTGATGTTGTGTTGAAATGCATGCTGCCTTTATTATAAAATACCGAGAGGATGTACTGTAGTATTGTTACCCTATTTTGCTGTTGTGAGTTACTATAACAAACGCTTGTGATGCTGTGATGAAACCATGAAATTCCGAGTGAATCTATATATTGTGTTGAAATGGTTGTGACCTACTGAGGGCTGCGTGAGACGCACCTGGTAAGCTTGGATGCTTGTATGAAAGTGCACGAGGATTGCATACATGAGATGGAATCGCTGTTAAGTCGGATCCGCATGCATGTGTGTAAGGGCATTGTTATTGAGACTAACATGATTCGCATGGATTAAATGATTTGAGCAAATTCCGACTAGATGATGTTGTATGAGTGAGTCCGACTGAATGAATATGTATGCATTGACGCTGTGGCCGAGTGTAATGTGATGTTATGATTGAGAATGTATGTTATTGTGCAATTTCTGATTAAATGTCTGTGTACACGCTTATGATTGGCATTGAACTCAACGTGAATTATATGAATATGTGGATATAGTATTGTGAATGAAATCCTTAACATAGTTGGGAATTAGTTTGGGTAAACCCGATTGGATGAGTACATATGTATTGATGCTATTGTTGAGTGCAATATGTGATTATGAATTACTTAATTCCGATTGAATTGCATGTACCCGAGTGAGTGATGTTATCATATAACTGAGAATTGAGAGTTTAATCTAAGCCATGGTTTGTGATGAATAAGATTTAGAGGAAATATTTACTCGGTGTGGCTAGAAGCTAATTTTTGTATTGCCATCATACTATTTTACAGAAGTGATAAATAATTTTCATGATCGTTGATTGCGTGATGTACCCTATGTGATGCATAATGATGATATTGATATAGATGTATTGCTTATAAGGTGTGTGTATGAACTGCCATTAATTACCGTGTGAATTAGTATTAGTTGAGTGAGTCTGGTCGGAGTGAGGCATGCTGTTCTGAGATAACTCTTCCTGCCATAGGTATTATGGCAGCGTACACGTTGCGGTGACTATGTAATTGTTGCAACCCTATAGGAATGAGACGTCATCCTATAAGTTGGATGCAGCAATTCATAAGTCGGGTAAGTGAGGCTGTAGCTGCTTATGGTGATGTGAGTCTATTGGACTGCTTTGAGTGAAGATGAGAGTTGTATTAAGTGAATAAATAAGTGGTTGTGTTTGAATATGTTAACAGGTCCAAAAGATGTGCAAGGATTTTGATAATGACAAATACTCTTGAAGAAACAATGCAAAAACAAAGACATGAAATCAGAATTGAAGTAAATGCGAAGCTAATCGATTAGGCCATAGATGCTAATCGATTAGGAGCTTTCTGTCTTGGAAGAAATTGCATCAGGTATGAAAGCTAATCGATTAAGGAGCTGACCAATCGATTAGGAAGCCACTGGAATTTAAGGTAATCGATTATACACCAGAGACTAATCGATTACAACAATCAAAAATGGAACTAAGTGCATCAGGTACAATGGCTAATCGATTATGGAAGCTATACAATCGATTAGGAAGCCACTGGAATTTAAGGTAATCGATTGCAAGACATGCTAATCGATTAGGATGCTGCGAAAACAAATTAAATGCATCAGGTACAGATGCTAATCGATTAGAGGAAGTGAAATAATCGATTAGTGACTCTCTGACTTGAAGCTAATCGATTACAACGTGAGGGTGTAATCGATTACGCTAGTGGAAAAACAGATTTAAGTGGGAAACCAGGTCATGTCTCCACCATTCTTCAAATTTCCACTAACTGCAACGGCTATGAAGGACTAGGGCACTCCTCAACAGCTATCTTGGGTCTATAAATTGAAGAGGAAGACAAGCACAAATATACAACCAAGAAGCAACAATTCATAGCTCTATTTTGTGCTTTGTAAGCCTATTTCTTGCATATTGTACTTTCACTTGTATATCCTCTCATCTTGAGAGATTAGAATTTGGGAGAGCTTTTCATTTGTATATTTGCTCTATTGAGAGAGTGTATTGATTGTAAACAAACACCAAACACACAAGTTATTCACTCTAGGTTGAGTGGTTGTTCACTCTAGGTTGAGTGGTTACAAAGGTTGTGGACTCAACCTTTGGGATATTGTGAGATTGAGAGATTGGGTGGGTTGCCCTTATACTTGTGAGGATTGGGTTCTTGAGTGTGGGACACTAGGAAGCCGCAATTACTCAAAGTTGTATCTCTAGTCTACAATAGTGGAAAATCCTCTAAGTGGGTTGCTTAGAGGCGAGACGTACACCGGATTGGGTGGAACTCGTTACATCGGTTTGCAAGCTTCTCTTCCTTACTCTTTTACTTTCATACATTTCATATTTGTTGATTGGTATTGTTTGGTTGAGAAGAACATATTTGAACTTGCTTAATTTGCTATACCTTAGACATTGCACACCAAGTGTTTGCTAAATTGCCTCAGCAATATTTACCTCTTGTAGTGCATTGCATATCATTGTTACTTGCTTTCACTTGCATAATCTCATAAACTTGGTTATAGAAATCATTTTTAAAGGTATTCCAAGCAAAAGTTTTATAACTCAATTCACCCCCCCTCTTGAGTATTGAGGCCACTTGAACAACAAGTGGTATCAGAGCTTGACTCTTGGTAGATCAAGCTTAACAGCTTCAAGAGATTAAATGGCCTCAAGTTCTCAAAATGTTTTTCCCGAGGGTGGTGCGATAAATAGACCTCCCGCTTTCAATGGGGAAGGGTATGCGTTTTGGAAAGAAAGAATGAAAATCTTCATTCAATCAATTGACTTGAGAATATGGAATACCATTGAAAATGGTCCCTATATACCGATGCATACTATAGATAGCAAGAATGTTGAAAAACCTATAGATGAATGGACAAGCGAGGAAGAAAAGAAAGTCCAATATGGCTACAAGGCCAAAAATCTTATTACTATGTCTTTAGGTCAAGATGAATTTTTTAGGATAATGACATGCCAAACTGCTAAGGAAATGTGGGATACTCTTCAAGTAACCCATGAAGGCACTAATGATGTAAAGGACTCAAAGATTAGTACTCTTACCAGTCAATATGAATGCTTTAGATTAAACTCTCATGAATCGATTGTTGATATGCAAAAAAGATTTACTCTCATCATTAATCAACTCATTACACTTGGAAAGACTTACACTAACAAAGAACTCATTCATAAAGTGTTGAAAAGTCTTAACAGAGAATGGCAACCGCTAGTTACCGCCATCAAACAATCTCCTAGCATAAACGAAATGTCTCTCGCGACTTTATTTGGTAAGTTGCAGGAACAAGAACAAGAGCTAAAAGAATTAAAGATGGCGGAAGAGGAAGAAAAATCTTCCAAGAAAAAGGGTCTTGCTCTCAAGGCTACTTCCACAAATGAAGAAGAAGAATCCGGAAGTGAACTTGATGAAGAAGAAGAATTTGGACTATTTGTGAAACGCTTCGGGAAATTCATGAAAGGCAAACGCTTCCAAAGAAGCTTCAAAAGCTCAGGTAAGAAACCTATCACTAAAGAAAACTCTCCCTCACCCAACTGTTTTGAATGTGGCAAGGAAGGGCACTTCAAAGCCGATTGTCCAAACCTCAAAAAGAAGGGCAAGGACAAACAAAGAAGAAGAAGAGCCTATATTGCTTGGGATGAGAATGATGTGAGCAGCTCCGACGACTCGGAAGATGAGCAAGCCAATCTTTGCTTAATGGCAAATCATCAAGAAGAAGATAACGAGGTAAATCTTCTTGACTTAGATAAAAATGAGTTGTTAGAAGCATTTGAAGAATTGTATGATAAATTCACAAAAATCTCTAGTAAACTCAAAGCATCTAGGAAAACTAGTGACACTCTAGAAATGCACCTTATGGAAGTTTGCAAAGAGAATGAATGTTTAAAAGAAGAATTGAAAAATGCTCAAATATGTTCCATTAGTAGACCTTGTAATTTTGCTAAGAAATGTGTTAATCTAGAAAATAAAGTCCTAGATCTAAACAAAACCTTAGAGAAATTCACTAATGGAAGAGATAATTTGAATATCCTTCTTGGGCAACAAAAATGCATGTTTAGTAAAACCGGCTTAGGATATGATCAAGAACATAGTAATCATAAAATGGAGAAGCACTATAAAAACTTCTTTGCATCACCAAGCAAATCCTCCTCACCTTTTATGAAATGCAATCATTGTGGTACCAAAGGACATAGTGCTTATAAGTGTAGTGTTAGGAAACTAGGACCAAAGGTCTTAAGAAAGGTGTGGGTTCCCAAAGGAACATCTCCACAAGCTAACCTTAAAGGACCCAACATAAAATGGGTACCTAGTTCTCTAAAATGATTTTGTTTTGTAGGTATGCTTCAAGGCAAGCAACACCCATTGGTACTTGGATAGTGGGTGTTCCAAACATATGACGGGAGACAAAAATAAGTTCATATCACTTACTCCACGAAGCAAAGGATTTGTCACTTATGGAGATAACACAAAGGGAAGAATACTTGGAATCAGAAATGTCGGTAAAAACTCTTCCACCTCCATAAATGATGTTTTATATGTTGAAGGACTAAAACATAACTTGCTTAGCATTAGTCAATTATGTGACAAGGGCTATAAAATTGTTTTTGAATCAAATGGTTGCATAATTGAAAATAAACTAAACAAGGAGATAAAATTTGTTGGTCAAAGAGTAGATAACATTTACATGATTAATCTAGATTGTCTTGCTTCAAATGATGTACAATGCTTTATAACTAAAGAGGATGAATCATGGCTTTGGCATAGAAGAATCGCTCACATTCATGTAGACCATTTAAATAAACTTGTTTCAAAAGATTTAGTTATTGGTTTACCAAAACTGAAATTTGAAAATAAATTCTGTGACGCTTGTCAAAAAGGAAAACAAGTAAAGGCTTCTTTTCAAGCAAAAAATATTGTTTCAACAACAAGACCTTTACAGCTTTTACATATGGATTTGTTTGGACCTTCGAAAATCAAAAGTTTTGGTGGAAACTATTATGGTCTAGTGATTGTGGATGATTACTCTAGATATACATGGACATTGTTTCTTACTCATAAACATGAAGCATATCAAGCATTTAAGAAACTTGCCAAGGTTATCCAAAATGAACAAAACTTAAAAATAGCATCCATACGAACGGATCATGGGGGAGAATTTGAAAACCAATCTTTTGAAAAATTTTGTGAAAAGTTTGGCATTGAACATAATTTTTCGGCTCCAAGAACTCCACAACAAAATGGAGTAGTTGAAAGGAAAAATCGATCTTTAGCGGAGCTTGCAAGAACTATGTTGAATGAAGCAAATATTTCAAAACAGTTTTGGGCCGATGCCGTGAACACCGCGTGTCATGTTATGAATCGTTGTTTGATAAGGCCTATATTAAAGAAAACCCCCTATGAACTTTACAAAGGACGAAAACCAAATATTTCCTACTTTCACATTTTTGGATGCAAATGCTTTGTCTTGAACAATGGAAAGGAAAATCTTGGCAAATTTGATGCAAAATCTGATGAAGCAATTTTTCTAGGTTATTCATCTACTAGTAAAGCATATAGACTCTTTAACAAACGGACTTACACAATTGAAGAGTCCATACATGTTAAATTTGATGAACTTAACCAAAATCCTCCGAGAAAGGAAGTTGATGATCTTGTAGGTACCTTCCAAGAAATGAACTTGCAAGACAAAGAAGAAGAAGTCAACAATGATGGAGGTGCAACACAAATAGAGAGACAACAAGATTGGGTAACATTGAAGGATCATCCCTTGGACAAGATTATTGGAGAAATAACCAAAGGGGTAAGTACTCGAAACGCCATTAGAAATGCATGCAATCACTTGGCTTTTGTATCCCAAATAGAACCCAAAAATATTGACGAAGCCATTATTGATGAACATTGGATGTTGGCCATGCAAGAAGAGTTAAACCAATTTGAAAGAAATGAAGTTTGGGAACTTGTGCCAAGACCCAATAATCATCTAATAATAGGCACCAAATGGGTTTTTAGAAATAAGCTAGATGAAAATGGTATAATAACTAGAAACAAAGCTAGACTAGTTGCAAAGGGATACAACCAAGAAGAAGGAATAGACTATGAAGAAACATATGCTCCCGTAGCTAGGTTAAAAGCCATTAGATTATTGCTAGCTTTTGCATGTTGTATGGATTTCAAATTATATCAAATGGATGTCAAAAGTGCGTTCTTAAACGGCTACATTCAAGAAGAAGTTTATGTAGATCAACCTCCCGGTTTTGAAAATCATATATTTCCAAACCATGTCTTCAAATTGAGAAAAGCCTTATATGGTTTGAAGCAAGCTCCAAGAGCTTGGTATGAAAGATTAAGCAAATTCCTTTTAGAACACAACTTTGAAAGAGGAAAGGTTGATACTACATTGTTTATAAAACGCAAACACAATGACATCCTCTTGGTACAGATTTATGTAGATGACATAATATTTGGTGCTACTAATGAAAATCTTTGTCAAGAATTTGCCAAGATTATGCAGAATGAGTTTGAAATGTCCTTGATGGGAGAACTCACCTTCTTCCTTGGACTACAAATAAAACAAGCCATTGATGGAACGTTCATTAGCCAAACCAAATACTGTAAGGAACTACTTAAAAGGTTTGGAATGGACAAGGCAAATGAGATAGCTACACCCATGAGCACATCCTGCTATCTAGACAAAGATGAAAAGGGTAAGGACATTGAAATCACCAAATATCGAGGTATGATTGGATCCTTACTGTATTTAACTGCGAGTAGACCTGATATTATGTTTGCGGTATGCATGTGTGCTAGATATCAAGCATGTCCTAAAGAATCACATTTGACTGCCGTAAAAAGAATTTTGAAATATCTTGTGGGTACTCCAAATGTTGGTTTATGGTATCCCAAAGGCGTTGAATGTAATCTTTTAGGATACTCTGATTCCGACTTTGCGGGGTGTAAGCTTGATAGAAAAAGCACTAGTGGTACATGCCATTTGCTTGGTAGTTCCCTTGTTTCTTGGCATAGCAAGAAACAAGCAAGTGTTGCATTGTCAACAGCTGAGGCAGAATATGTAGCAGCTGGTAGTTGTTGTGCTCAAATTCTTTGGATGAGACAACAACTTCTTGATTTTGGTATTTCCTTGAATAAAGTCCCCATTAAATGTGATAATACAAGTGCCATTAACATCTCCAAGAATCCAGTAATGCACTCTAGAACCAAACACATTGAGATTAGGCATCACTTTATTAGAGATCATGTGTTAAAAGGGGATTGTGTACTTGAACATGTAGAAACCTCTAGGCAACTAGCGGATATTTTCACAAAACCCTTGGCTAGAGAGCAATTCATTCATATAAGAAGAGAGCTAGGCATTCTTGACATGTCCAGTTGTGTTTGAATCTTTTGATAAGAACCTTGTTGAATGGCATAATGCATAGTATATATCACATTTCATGTTTAGAACCTTGCTGTTTAATATGTTTGAAGTTTTTGACTCCATAATCGATTACATTGTTAATCCCAATCGATTACTAAGCTTCTGTTTCTAAGCTAATCGATTATATCTCACCCATAATCGACTACAATCATTCTGTTTCAAAGATAATTGATTATACATGATCCATAATCGATTACGAAGCTTCTGTTTCAAGTTCAAAACGTTTCCTCTTCTTCATAATCGATTACCACCTTGCCCCAATCGATTAGGACGTTTCTGTTTCTAAACTAATCGATTACCCTAAGCCTATAATCGATTACCATCTGTATGGAACGTTTGGAATTCCCCAGAAACAGTGATCTAATCGATTACCCCTGCCACGTAATCGATTAGTCTGCGTTCTGCAGAGTCAAATGCAACTCCCTAGGCTCACTCGAAACTCTCCCTCTCTTAACTCACTTCACTCCTTCCTAAACTCTCTTTCCTCCTTCCTAAACCTAATTTTCAACTATAAATACCCCCTTATTCACCTTCTCATCTCACACCACTTCCTTTCCCCAAACCTCTCTAAAAACTCTCTAGCACTCATCTCCTCCTTTAGCATTTTTCACCATGTCTACCTCAAGGAATATCAAAAGGGCTAGGTCCTCTGCTGCTCAAGCTCATAATCCCCTTGACTTCTCAAGGTTTTTCTCTTCTCCTAGAGATCTTCAGAATTTTATGAAGAACTTTTCTAAAAAGGAGATTATGACCCCTCATTATACCATTGCTGACACCTTTGACAACCCAAGCCTTACCTTCACCCAAAGCCTCCACCACTACAACCTTTTCCCCTTCCTATCCCTCAAAGAAGAAGAATACTATCCTGAGCTTATAAGAGTCTTCTACTGCAACCTCCGCCTTGTTAATGGAATGGTTGAATCCAAGGTGAAAAACACCACCATCAAACTCTCCAATGCCCAGTTTGCAGAGATTTCCAAACTGCCCCTCAATAATGCTGACTTTGATGGAGGCGAACCCGAGGATGAATGGGGCTTCAATGCTCTTACTGCTCGCCAATCTTTATGGAAAGCTGACCGTCCTAGGAGCAACCACAAATTAGTTGGCCACTTGACCATGAACAACCGCCTGCTCCACTTCTTCTTGGTCAAGATGATTGTTCCCCGTGGTGGGAACTATGCTCTAGTTGAAGAGGATGATGTCCTCTTAATATGGGCCATGCTGAACCACAAAGAGATCAACTGGGTTCAGTTGATCAAGTTCCACATGCGCCATGCCAAGGACCAGCAAAAGCTCCCTTATGGTATCCTCCTCACCAAAATTTTCAAATTTTGTGGAGTAGATTTAGCAGGGGAACTCTCTGAGAAAGTGCCCCCTAGAGCTTGCATTGGCACCCATCACCTCACCAAAATGGGTCTTGTTTTCTCAAATGGAGCATGGTACTCACGAATGGAGGGCGTTTATGCTAACATTCCCTTCCAAGCTCCTGCTGAAGAAGCACCTGCTCCTCCTCCTTCTCCACCTCAACCACAAGCTGCAGCCTCTTCATCTGCCCCACAAGCTGACCCTTTTGCATCTCTCTACGCCCATCTTAATCGCCGCTTCGATCGACTTGAAAACTCCCTCCAAGAGTTTTCCATGACCGAGCAGCAACATTTTGAGATGATGCAGCAGCGTTATGAGGAGCTAGCTCACCAAATTGCAGAAATCCGCTTCTTCAACCCGGATAATTAGATTTTCTGTTTAGTTATGTTCCTTGTTTTGTTTTCTGCATTTTGAATAATTTTACTTCCTGTATTTCCTATTTTTATTAATTCAATAAAAGTATCTTATTTCAGTATATATTGTTTCTCTTCAATGCTCTAATTATTTTTGATGATTACAAAGGGGGAGAAGAATATATGTTCATATGTTGGATAATGCTCTGATGGATAATATTGATAACATGCTCTGACTACAATTTTGAATATGTTCTGGTGCTCTGGTACTAAGAATATGGATAATAGATGCTCTGTTAACATATTTGAAAAATGTTATCTGTTTGTTAAATTCCTTTTGATAGGGGGAGAATTATAGATAAGAGATAATAAATAATAGATAAAATGAGATAAGACATTGGCTGCTGAATTGATTTTTGAAATTGGTCATCTGCTAAAAGAGATAATGTAGCAGAGTTGTTTTTGCAAAAGATAAGTCTATATTATTTAAACTAACAACCCTCAAGAGATGAACATAGTTGTCATCATCAAAAAGGGGGAGAATGTGTTTGAATATGTTAACAGGTCCAAAAGATGTGCAAGGATTTTGATAATGACAAATACTCTTGAAGAAACAATGCAAAAACAAAGACATGAAATCAGAATTGAAGTAAATGCGAAGCTAATCGATTAGGCCATAGATGCTAATCGATTAGGAGCTTTCTGTCTTGGAAGAAATTGCATCAGGTATGAAAGCTAATCGATTAAGGAGCTGACCAATCGATTAGGAAGCCACTGGAATTTAAGGTAATCGATTATACACCAGAGACTAATCAATTACAACAATCAAAAATGGAACTAAGTGCATCAGGTACAATGGCTAATCGATTATGGAAGCTATACAATCGATTAGGAAGCCACTGGAATTTAAGGTAATCGATTGCAAGACATGCTAATCGATTAGGATGCTGCGAAAACAAATTAAATGCATCAGGTACAGATGCTAATCGATTAGAGGAAGTGAAATAATCGATTAGTGACTCTTTGACTTGAAGCTAATCGATTACAACGCGAGGGTGTAATCGATTACGCTAGTGGAAAAACAGATTTAAGTGGGAAACCAGGTCATGTCTCCACCATTCTTCAAATTTCCACTAACTGCAACGGCTATGAAGGACTAGGGCACTCCTCAACAGCTATCTTGGGTCTATAAATTGAAGAGGAAGACAAGCACAAATATACAACCAAGAAGCAACAATTCATAGCTCTATTTTGTGCTTTGTAAGCCTATTTCTTGCATATTGTACTTTCACTTGTATATCCTCTCATCTTGAGAGATTAGAATTTGGGAGAGCTTTTTATTTGTATATTTGCTCTATTGAGAGAGTGTATTGATTGTAAACAAACACCAAACACACAAGTTATTCACTCTAGGTTGAGTGGTTATTCACTCTAGGTTGAGTGGTTACAAAGGTTGTGGACTCAACCTTTGGGATATTGTGAGATTGAGAGATTGGGTGGGTTGCCCTTATACTTGTGAGGATTGGGTTCTTGAGTGTGGGACACTAGGAAGCCGTAATTGCTCAAAGTTGTATCTCTAGTCTACAATAGTGGAAAATCCTCTAAGTGGGTTGCTTAGAGGCGAGACGTACACCGGATTGGGTGGAACTCGTTACATCGGTTTGCAAGCTTCTCTTCCTTACTCTTTTACTTTCATACATTTCATATTTGTTGATTGGTATTGTTTGGTTGAGAAGAACATATTTGAACTTGCTTAATTTGCTATACCTTAGACATTGCACACCAAGTGTTTGCTAAATTGCCTCAGCAATATTTACCTCTTGTAGTGCATTGCATATCATTGTTACTTGCTTTCACTTGCATAATCTCATAAACTTGGTTATAGAAATCATTTTTAAAGGTATTCCAAGCAAAAGTTTTATAACTCAATTCACCCCCCCTCTTGAGTATTGAGGCCACTTGAACAACAGTGGTTATGTATCAATTGAGGATAGAGGGTTTGTTTAACCTTGATGGGTTTGTTTCCGAAAGGATTAGAGGCTGTTGGGTATAGATTGGCTTCTAAGACGATGATTAGTTATTAAAACAAGAGGGGTGATCAAATCTGGCACTGAAGTGGAGTTTTATAAGGTTAACCGAGTGATACTGTGAGTTAAATGGGAAACCAGGAATTTGAGCCAAACTAAATTGTGAGGTGAAGAATTTCTCGGGAAAGGTTAGTATATTCCGAGTGTGTAAGAGTGGAGACAATTACAAGTGAAGTCCTTGTGAGAAAGAACTGCTGAGTGAAAATTATGGTGTTCCGAGTAGAACCTTATAGAGAGGATCATTACTAAGTTAAGGGAATAGTGTCTGAGCGTAGCATTCTGAGTAGGGTATGATTCGAGTGATCTGACTCGGAGTGTATCACTTCCGAGTAGAATGGTACCGTGTGGAACAAGTCTGAGTAGGAAGATATCGAGTGTAGAATTCCTAATACCCATGTGATGTCCAACCGAGTGATCTTCCAGGAGAAAAGTTCTTTTGGTCGGGAAAATGAGATTCCGAGTGAGTAAGTTTCCAAGTGAATGGTCTCTGAGGGGAATAGATATCCGAGTGAAGGATTTAAATGAAGTCGTACTCAAGTCAGTGATTGGGACTACTGAGCTTGAACTCAGGTTTTGTTTCGAAGTAGGCTCGAATTACGAGTGAATTTCTGGTAAGTGGAAGGATTTCCGGGTGAAAATTACCCTTGAACCCCGAATGATGTTTTGTGTAAGAGGACCGAGTGAAATTCTCAGGATGAAAGCATGGAATTAGCCGAAAGCATGGGTAGGAATCTAAGATTTCAGAATTTAGTGTAGTGCATATGCGAAGTAAATCCGGGTAAATTGTGCTAATTGAAACACATGGAAAATTCCTTGAGTGTTCCCTTTGGTGTAAGAGAGAGATTTTGTGATCAGGTTTTGAAACCCGAGGGTTTGATCCGAGAGAAATCGGTCGGGAGTGAGTATTATTGGGAGTCGGCGATGTTGTTTGCCGATTAGATTATTCCCAACTGGTTGATTAACCTCCGTAATGTGTCTCAGGTGATACAATTTTGAGTCTATACTCTGTATGAGTTATGGTTGTGCCGAGTGACTCATTTGAGTCAGGGAACCCGAAGGTGTAAATACGCCGATCAGTGTCGTGAGTATAGGACCGAGCGGCCAAGAAATTAGGAAGTACCACTGCTTATGATGAATTGTCTGAGTTAAATAAAGGAAACTATACGTTTTAGAAATTGAATCCCTGAGTATATTAAATTCTGTGATGAGGTTGTAATCTGGTAGTGCCTGACTTTTACGTTTTGCCGACTGAAATTGTGGTGCGGTTGGTAAACCGCTTGAGGGTGAATCTTTTCTGAGCGAAATGGTAGTCCGGTCGATGAACGCTTGTGAAAGCACAGTCGGGTGAGTGAGAGACCAATTTTCTGGGTTATTTATTTAAGGTAAGTTACCGATCGAATTTTGAGGACAAAATTCTTTTGAGAGGGGGAGAACTGTAACATCCCGATTTAATAATTAATTGTCGAATGAAAATAAATCACTAAAATAATAATTGCTAAGTGCGGAAAATTATTTATTAATTAAAATTGGTTTAATTAATCTAACTTAAGGAAGCAAAGGCTGATTGAGTGGGATTAGTTGTCAATAGCTGATTAGTTGTGACTATGTGCGTATGACACGCGTGGGAGCTGCTGCTGTGCACGACTTCCCACCCCATTCTTCCCTTCTCTCCGTGCATGCATATGGGTGCACTATCATTCATTCTTCCCATTCGGACTTCTCTTCTTTCTGTTTTTTCTTCTTTTCTTCTTCGCTCTTCACTCTCTTTCTCTTCTTCTTCTTCCTTCTCTGCTCTCTGTTCCCGTGAGTTCGCAACAGTGGTGGCTGAGGATCAGAGTCCTCCTTCCTTACTCGACGAGCCAGAGAGAGTGAGGGTGCGCATTCCCCTTGCATGCAACCCGTCTCCTTCCACGCTGTTCCTTCCTTGTTCCTTCATTCCCTTCGTCGGCTTCCCTCCTTCTTCTTCTCCTTGCTCGAAGCTGCCAAGTCTCAATGGAGATCTGCGCTACGAGGAGCTTCAAGGTGGTTGGAGTGTTCACAGCGTTGTGATGGAGCCACTCCAGGGAGCGAACCGGGAGCTGGGTGTCTCAGAGGCCCGAATGGCCTCCCCTACTCTTGCATGCTGATGTATTAAGAGTGACTCAGCGTTCCTCTGGAACCGGGTGTCGTGTTGACTGACCGAAAGCTTTAGTCCGGGTAGGGGGTATCTTCTATCTTAAATGCATGGGTTATAAATGGGTTCCGAGTGTTGATGCTTGCTGTTTCCGTGTTCTGATTGTGTGTTGTGTTGCATGCGAGTGTGTATTGCCCGGTTGCATGACGAGTGAAAGTTGAGTGTTGCATGTTGATGGCCTGTGAATGTTGAACGATTGTGTGAAAGGAATGTGTTGAAGTACTGTTGATGATTATCGTGTGCTTTACGTAACCTGCAAGTTATTATGAGTTCAAAATGCTGGCTGCATGTGATAAAATATGACTTAGTGAATCTGATAATGTACCTTACCGATTACATGTGTTATTTGAGTCCTGACATCGCTTAATGCCGATTTCATGTGTGTTGTTTGAGTCTTGATGATGTGTTATACTAATCGCATGAGATGCATGTGTTGTTGAGTGCTGATAATGCCTAATGCCGACTACATGTGATGCATGTAATACTGAGTGAATGGCTGTATATATGGACTCTATGTTGTTGTATTGAATCTGCGTGTGGTGCATGGGATGCGTTTATGCTGAGAGCATGTAGTGTGGGACACTACCATCGGTTATTAAGGCGTGGGACGCTGTGAAATCCTTGAGTGGGACTCAAGGTAGCCCTTGAGTGGGACTCGGGCTGCCTGTGAACACCGCCGTTGGCGCTGAGAGCGTTGGTGTCACCTGTGGGCAAACAGTTGGGTACCTGTAAAATGGCCAAGCAGCTGGGAGCTGAATTGATAGCTGAGAGATATGTATAAAAAGGCTGGGAGCCTACGTTGCAACGTCAAAACCGATTACACACAAATGTGGAGCCGAGTGAAATACTCTGTGTATATTGACTGCTGATGTTGTTTGGAGTTGAGTGCATGTGATGATGTTAATGAGATGATGAATGCATATAATCAAGTGAACTATTCTGTGTGCATATGCTGTTGATGCTGATTGAAATATGTTCTATGAATGCATGCTAATGTTATTGAAAAGTTGTGTATATATATAGCTGAGTGAGAATTGTTGAATCCTGACTGAGAAATGTTCAATATGTGCATTCTGATTCGTAGGCATTATTATGTCACTGATTGTTGTATGTTAATGTTATCAAATTGATACGTGCATAAGGCCGAGTGATAACTGGTGGATTCCGATCGGTAAGAGTCTGATATGTGTCCTGGTTGATTGGTATTGCTCTGACTTTGATCGTTGCCATGTAAAATTGTGTGTATATATATATTGTTGCATAATTATGGGACAACTTGAGTCAGTATCTATCATTTAATATTTAAGATGCTCACCCCTACACCATTTTTAGTGTGTGCAGGTTGGACTCGGAAATGATGTTAGGGCCTCAAGTCCGAGTGTGGTGCACTCTGACTGTTGAGTGCTCGTAATGCGTTATTATGTTTAGTCAGTGTAGCCTTGGCCGGCTCTCATGTAAAATGACTAGGCATATTTATTCGTAAAGACTGATTTGATAAGTATACACGTGGTGTCACTTGTATGGATCTGTAAATAATGGTAAAGGTATAATGTTGAGTTAATAAGTATTCCGAGTATATGGTTACATGTATATGGGTCGGTAGATTGGACTTGTGGGCAGATTTATATTTCTGGGAACATATATTCCTACGTATGTGCCTTATATGGATTTGATGCGTCTTCTGACTGGAATGTGTTGTTAAATGATTCGAGGGCTGTCGACGAGTGAAATAATGTTAAGTTGATGGTTCCGAGTGAGGATTACTGGGTGGCTTTTCCGAGTGAAGACGTTGAGTGATTCCGGGTGAAAAGTATAGGTAAACCCGAGCGAGGAAGAGCTTGTATTTCCGAGTGAAAACCTTGGGTGATCCCCTTCTGAGAGAGGAGTTAGAGTAGTGGTTTAGAGTGGAATGGATCCTAAGTGTAAGGTATTGGTAATCCAAGTGAATGATGTAAAATCCGAGTGAGTGAGGATCGGTATGCCGACTGGTTGAGTTTTGAATAAGTCCGAGTGGGACCTTAACTATCTGATTTCCCGAGTGAATGTGTGAATGTATTCTGAATAGTGAATTGGTGTGTGACCCGATTGTGTTAAGGTTGGAATGCGTCGAGCGATGTTTGATTAGGATAATTCCGAGTGAGAAAGAGTTCTGGATTCCGAGCGGCAGAATTGGGGGAGTCATTTCCCGAGTGGTTTATACTTATGACCTGTATGAATGATATGAGGGGCTGTGTGGATTCCCGAGTGAAGTATGAGCGTGATGATTTACCGAGTGATCATATGTTACAAATCTGAGTGAGAAATTACCTTGTACCTGTGACCGCCCCAGCGAATTAGACTTAGCTCCAGCGAGTGTGCGTGCATGGTAGGCTTCTGAGATGTTCGCTTCAGCGAATGGTACTTCGCCGAGCGAGTGGGTGCTGGTGTTGGGCTTCGCTTGAGCATCTCCTTTTTCCGCTGTTGCATTGTCATATTTTGCTCAGGCGGCGTTGGACCTCGCTTGAGTGAAGGGGTACTGATTGGACCGGTTTAAGCTGCTGTGCTCCGCTGATTTCCGATCTGCTGATTGCTATACGTATGAGTGTTCCTTTATTTTCCCTTGCCTTCCTCTTCTTTTTCTATGCCGATCGTCCAGTGGCTATTTTTGTGGAAAAATTTTCCCTGTTGATTTTGTTTATTTAATTAAAAATTAGGGTGTTACATGTCCACCTGTCTTTCTTCTTTTTCACTCAAACATTCCACAAAGTTAGTTAATAACTTATTTAGAGGGTCAGATATTGTCATACCTTTGGATATGGAAAGGCAAACTTCGTCGAGAACATCCACCTTAAAACAATCTTGTTTTGAGTTAGGATGTTTCATACCTTTGAAAACATCAAAGTTCACCTCTTCATCATGTACTCTTACTGCCAGTTTCCCATTATCTACATCAATAAGTACCCTAGCAGTCTTCATAAATGGCCTTCCCAGGATCAAGGGAACTTCAGCATCCTCTTCCATGTCTAACACCACAAAGTCAACAGGGAAGTAGAACTTGTCAACTTTTACAAATACATTTTCAACAATACCGTAGCGTCTCTTGATTGATCTATCAGCCAATTGTCGAGTCATTTTTGTTCTCTGAGGGTCAAGATCACCAATTCGCTTCATCATACTTAGAGGCATTAGATTAATGCTATCCCCTAAGTCTAACAAGACTTTCACAATGTTTACACCTCCAATGGAGAAGGGAATGGTGAAACTTCCAGGGTTTTTTGACTTTTCTGGCATGTTATATTGCAAAATAGCACTACAACCTGCTTCAAGTTCAATAATTTCCTTATTGTACCTCCTCTTTTTGGTAAGCAATTCTTTCATAAACTTTTCATATGTTGGCACCTATTCTAATGCCTCAGAAAATGGGATGTTTATGTGTAATTGCTTGAAGATTTCAAGGAATCTTTTATACTCTTTTTCCTTATCCTTTTTTGATGGTGCATGTGGATAAGGTAGATCCTTCACTGGAGGTGTCTGACCCAAATACTGATTTTTTTATTTTTAATTTTTTTTGTTTTTCTTTTTCATCATCTTTTTCATTATTTTCTTTATTATTTTCTTCATTTTTTTCTTTTTTTCTCTTCTTTTTCTTCTTCATTTTTTTCTTTTCTTTTTCTTAATTACAATCATTTCCTACAACTTTATCACTTCTTGTAAAAACAGCCTTACATTGTTCTCTTGGATTTTGAGTATTTATAGAAAAACCAGAGCTTTTCATATCAACTACTTCTTTTGCTAACTGCCCCAATTGCATATCCGATGCTTTACATACGACATCATTTGTTTGCATATATTGTAGCAATTATTGGATAAATTCCTCTATCCTGGTTAGCCTTGCTATTTGATTAGATTATGGTTGTTGTTGTTTGAATTGATTGTTAGGAGGTCTGTTGGAAGGTCTAACATCTTGTTTCCAACCAAGATTTTGATTCTACCAACCCTGCGGGTAATTGTTAGGAAAAGAATTACCAAGATTGATAGGAAAAGTACCTAAAGGTATTCTTTGGTGAATCAGGAAATGGGCTTGTTCTTGATCATTTCCATCAGGGGCACGATACCTACATGGTTGTTCTCCCATGCAATGCACACATTGTTTTAATTGAGCGGGAGGTGGTGATGATACTTGAGCAATTTGAAGTTTTTCCAATTGTTTGCTCATTGCCTCCATTTGTTGTGTTAGTGATTTTTGCTAAGCTAAAACTGCATCATTTACTCCAAACTCAAGCATACCTAGTTTCCTTGATGTACTACCCCTTTCATGCTTTGCTTGACGGTCACTTGTTGACATAGACTCTATGATTGATATTGCCTCTTCAACAGTTTTGTTCATTAAAGAACCACCTGCACATGCATCTAACATCATCTTAAGCTGAGGCAATAAACCATGATAAACGATTCTTACCTTCCCAGCATCATCCAAATTATGGTTTGGACATTTCCTAAGAAGCGCTTTGAATCTTTCCCATGCTTCACCAAGTGATTCATTGTGATTTTGTGAAAAAGAATGTATGGCTGTCATTGCTTCAAAATATTTTAAAGGTGAATAAAATCTTTCCAAAAATTTTGTTTCAACATCGGACCAGTTTGCAAAACTACCGGGTGGACAAGATTTAAACCATTCTTTAGCTTTCCCAATCAAAGAAAAAGGAAACAATCTCATGTAAGCAGATTCTTCTTGATTGGGTTCAAAACCAATTGTACTGCATAACTCATAAAAAATAGTTAAATGTTCATATAGTTCCTCATTATTTAAACCAGCAAATTGATTGTTTTGAATAATGTTAAGAGTAGCTAGTTTAATTTCTACAGCAACAATAGGTCCTTGGTACATCCCCGAAATACGGGGTGGTGCATTGATAGCAGCAAACTGTCCCAATATTCTTCTTTGTTTGGCAGCCATATTAGAATTTTAAAAATTTTCAAAAGAAGATGAAGTTGAAGAAGAAGTTTTTGTTTTTTTTTTAGATTTTAAAGCTTTGAGTTTCTTTACAAACTTCTCGATCTCAGGATCAAAGAACATTTTCCCTGCAGAAGATCGAGTTTGCATAAACAAACTAAATACAGAAAGTTAGTGTAACAATGTTAAGAAAAATGAATAGATGAATGAATAACATTAAAAATTTATCTAAGGTAAAAATTTTTTTACTACGGTAATTAAAAATTTACTGTTTTACTGAATTAATTCAATCCAAGGCGACGGCGCCAGAAAACTTATTACTCCTCAAATACTGTTGGGTCTTTTAATTGGCAAGTGCACCAATCGTTTGTAGTTTTCAAATTTAGATATCGTTCCACTGAGATTGAATGTTCAAGTAATTCACAGTAATTTCTATTTACTATAGCAAATGTATTAAAACTTATTAACAAAAGAATGATTTATAAACAATTTATATAGTATTCACAGAATTTGATGATTGGTTTGTTCATGTGGTAAAAGGGTTGTAAAAATAAAATTTATCTAGAAGGTTAAGATGTAATTTAGAATAATCTCAGATACTTGAAGTAAAAACACAGATTTTCAAATTATGTTGGAATAAGGATCCTCGTACTAAAATATAATGAAATGATTACAAACATACATATTTAATTATCAAGTTCATGTTATTGTAGCTTAAAGTCATTATAACCGATCCCTTGTGATATAAATTCTAAGTAGTTATTGTAAAGTTTGATCCCTCGTGATCTTTCTTAGTAAGAACTTGCATTATGTCCTGGCCTTATGGCAACAATAATCACCAAATCTATCCCTAGTAATTGGCATATTAAGGGTATTTCAACTTTTACTTTCATTAAAATAGATTTTAATTCGGCATGAATAATCATTTTCCCGTTTGACATTCACACTAATAAAACAAGTTTCAATATGGATGAAAATCATTCTCCCGTTTGATGTTCATACTAATAAAAGATTGAAATACTAACATGGTACTTGAATCATAACATGCAAGGTTCATAATCACAACATCATATAATAGATTGATTCACTAAATTCCAACATAAACAACTTAGTTACACATAGTAAAGGTAAAAACAACACTTACAAAAGTTGACATTACGAAGGCTTGGAAACACTTCACAATACAAAAGCTCACAATACTTCACAACACTCTCAAGTATCTAGAAATCACTCTAAACTTACAAACTCACAAAAGAACACTCTAAACTCGAAAGAAAGGAAGGAAGTTCTGAAACTCAAAGCTGAATTGGATGCCTTTAATGCCTTGGAAGTGGCCTATTTATAGGGCTGAGGAACGGTCCTGACGTGTAGCGTCAAGTTCCTGACTCAGCCACCATTAAACACGTGATTAAGTGGCCATAATTAGGAATTTTTAATTCAATAATGCCCCGACATGTCTCCTCTTTAGCTGTTAGCTGAAGTGGAGTGGCCAAAATGTGGGTCAATGGAAGAGTGCTTGGCCACCTATCAGTGGAGTCCACGTAGCTTCTGACGCTACGCGTGGCTGTGACGCATGGCGTCAGCATAAAAAATTCCCACACTACGCGTGGTGTTGATGCTACATGCCAGCTCTCTAGATCTTCAATTTTCTCTTGAATTTCTTTAATTCATCACTACAAAACTAGAGAAAACTAGTCAAGGCAGATAATTTTCAATAACTTCCATTTATTATAATTAAAACCTAAATTTCTTAGAAATTAAACTAATTTTTTTATTTTCTTTACAAAATTTTATTAGGAAATTTATTATAAATTTGAGGACTAACACCTTTCAAGCATACATCACAACCATCTTGACAACACATATATATTTTGATTGCAATCTTAAGTCATTCAAATTACTCAGAAGGTTGGGATCGATGTAACCTTTACAACGAGCTCATCTTTCATTTGTCAAGATCAAATCCTTAGTCCTTAGTAAGTGTTTAAGGATATTCTTGACTATAGAATGAGAATATTAGTTCTAGAAGAAGCATGTCTTCTACATGTAATACTATAACTATAATTGTGTAGCTACTAACCCTTTTATAGTCACAAGATTTATCTTCATTCTTTAATAAGATTCTAGCTTCTAAAAGCTTGCTTTAGTCCATAAATGGAACATTTGCAGTTCACATACCTTCCTAGATGTTTCAGGCATAAAAGGCCTTTAGGTTGTGTCATATACACATCCTCAAGATGATTTCCATCTTGACATCTATCTACCATATCTCATAATAGTGGTATACTGCTACAACAAGCAGGATCTAAATGATTTTTAAGCTAATTGAATTTTTTCAATCTTGCTTTTAAAGGTACTTTTATTACCATCCATGTTTAGTTTTCCTTTTGAAAACCCACTTGCATCCTATAGGTTTTACCCTTTAGGCGCGTCAACCAAGGTTGATTCCTTGTTAACATACATGGAGCCCATTTCAAATACCATGGTCTTATGCCATGTCTTAGAATCTAAACTTGCATTGGCCTCTTCATAAGAAGCTTGGTCAATTAGCAATATGCCTCATTCCTGATTTATAAGATATCTATATCTTTCAGATTTGGTGACATATCCTATTTGATCTTACGCAAGTCGTGTGCTACCAGAGCTAATGATGTCACAACACTTTGTGATTTCTACTCCAAGTCTATCCTTGACTTTTGAATGCTTATGATACTTGAATTTCTTCAAGTTCTACTATCCTCCCACTGATTCTTTAAGAAATGCACTCTTATTCAAGAATACAACATTCTAAGCAACAAGCCTTCTATTCTCAGATGGATTGTAGAAATGATAACTCTTAGCTTTCTTTGGGTATCTCACAGAAGACATTTATCTAATTTAGATTTGACCTTGTCAGAGTTGGATGCTTTATAGAAGCATCATAGTTCCAAATTATTAGTAAAGACATACTAGGTTTCTTCCCAGTCCATATCGTATAAGGTTTCTTTGAGAAAGTCTAAGATGGAACATGGTTAAGTATAGAAATTTTGTCAATAAAGGAACATTGAAAGAGGTAGAGATGTTTGAAAATAACCAATAATCAAACTGTGTCCAACAAGGTTTGACTTTTCCCCGTAAAGATACTATTATGGCATTCCATGAGGAATAAGTTAAGAGGTAATCTCTCACTCTATTAGATAGTTATCAAACTTGTAGCTCAAATTATTTGCTATCTTGATCTAATTAAGAGCTTTAATTGTCTTGCCAATTTGGTTTTTCACTTCATTATAAATTCTTTGAACTTTTCAAAAACTTTCTAACTTGTGTTACATAAATCCATACTCATTGACTTTTCAATTAGTATGTCAAAGTATTGAAAAACATATCTAGTTATTGTTCCAATAGGCCCATTTACATCGTCATGTATTAGATAATAGATTACTCATCTTTCACTTTTTAATGAATGAGGTCTCAACTATCTCCCCAATAAATAAGATTTAAATGTCTCAATTGATTCCAAATCAAAAGAGTCCAGATAATCATATTATTAGTATTTAGAAATATGTTTCTCATTCATTTGCCTTAGGAGACAATACCATGTAAGTCAAGTTCAAAATCACTTATTTTAACCTACTTTGACAGTTATGTTATAGATGGATGTTTTTAGATTTAAGATATGGAACCCATTACTCAATTATACACCAACATCTTTTTGAAGAAATAAAGTTATTTTATAAAGGAAAACCTTTCTTGTCCAATAAGAAACAATATGCACAATGTCTAGTTCACTAACTAGCCCAATATATGAAGACCTTATTTTTTATTGTAGTAACTTTTGCTTAATTTTACACAGATTTCTCCATCCTTCGCAAGTGATCTACTTCATTGATCTTTCAAAATGTGAGATCTGCTACTTGTAACACCCTAATTTAAACAAATCATAGACAAGAAAAACAGGGAAAATTTTTCACAATTAAAACCAGAATACCACGGGATAAGAAATGAGAGGAGAAGAAGAATAGGAGAACAAAAGAAATTCAAGAAACTAACAGCGGAAGAAGGGAGAAATCGCGTAGGCAGGTCACATAGCAACGTGCACACGCTCAAGCGAAAACTTCACTCGGTATTCATTCATTTCACTTGGTATTTCCGCACTCAGGTTCCAGCGCCTGATTCACTCGGAAGGATCCAACCTCAGTCTACTCGGACTTAGCTCTTACACCTACTAGTCCCATTCGGACAATGTAACTTATTCTACGGTTTCATCAATGAGAACATATACGTGAATAATACGAAAGTGGTCCCCACTATCATTCACTCGGGATCTAGGAGGACTCCTCACTCAGAGTAATCTTCACGTCCTTTTTGTCACTCGGGGTATTTCACTTAGTTTTCACTCGGTAACCATAATCTTCCAACTCTCAATATTCTATTAAGTTAAGACTCACTCAGATTCTTTCGTTACCAACAGTTTACTACAGTAGGGTCCCCTAGAGTCTAAGGTGTCACTCTCCAGTCGGGAAAATCATCACTCAGCAATTTCTCACTCGGGGATCATTGATTATTCTACGCTCGGGAGGATTCCTAGCAGTTGTCACTCGGAAGCATATCTAGACTCTCAACTCTGAATCCTAACAGCTCGTCGTTGGGGGTAGTCTTCTATGTCAATCCCTACTCGGAGCTATTTGATTTCACTCACTCAGAACGTCTGAACCTCCCCCACCCGGTGACAGAATCATAAACTCGCCCTCTAAACCATAGGTTGGCTTCCTTCATGTTAATTTATGTCATTTCCTACACATTCGGGAATATGAACGCATATATATATATATAGATTACCCAGGCATCATACATAATAAGATTGACATGCAGCATGGCATAACATAGGCATATATATATATATAGAAGTGTATATCACAATTTTACAACCACAATATCATGTTCCCATCCCAAGGGATTCAACTCTGTTTAAAAGACTAACAACAAAACACGAGCCGGCCAAGGCTTAACTCAAAACACTATATACAACATATGCAAAGTCATAAAATTCCATAGTGCATCAGCACTTCACCCGGCATTTTAGCTCCTCCTCCAATCCTCATTTTGAGAGATATTCACTGAAAAATTGCCACAGCAGGGGTGAGTATCTTAAATTTTAAATGATAGATGCTGACTCAGGTTGCCTCATATTTATACAACTAAATATAAATACATACACACAATCATACGTGGCAACAATAAAGGTTAGAGTTTTACTGATCAATTTAGAACACACACAAGATCCTTACCGATTGGAATCCCCCAGTTGTCGCTCGGCTCTTTACACACATCAACTCAATAATATTAACATACAACAATCTGTGACATGATATTAAGGACCATGAATCAGAATGCATCTATAGAACATTTATCAATCAGGGTACAAAATTCTTACTCGGTCATATATTCACAGCTCTTCAACAACATAACATACATTTATAGAGTAGATCTCAGTCAGCATTAACAGCACATGCACACAGAATAATGCACTCAGTCATGAGTATACGTCGTCTTACTAGCATCATCACATGCATAATTAATTCCTCACAGCATCGGTAGGAATATATATATATATATACAAATTATTCACTCGGTTCCGCATTCGTGTGTAATTGGTTCTGACGTTGCAATGTAGGCTCTCAGCCTTTTGTACATAGCTCTCAGCTATCATTTCAGCTCCCAGCTGCTTGGCCGTTTTACAGGTACCCAACCGTTTGCCCACAGGTGACACCAACGCTCTCAGCGCCAACAGAGGTGTTCACAGGCAGCCCGAGTCCCACTCGAGGGCTACCTTGAGTCCCACTCAAGGATTTTACAGCGTCCCACGCTTAATAACTGATGGTAGTGTCCCACACTACGTGTTCCCAGCACAACGCATCCCATGCGCCACACGCGGATTCATCACACAATATAGAATTCATGCACACAACATTTCATTCAGTTATACATATTTCACATGCAGTCGGTAATACGCATTTTCAGGACTCCACATATTAATTTAACACACACATACTTCCATGCAATCATCATCATAGCTCCAATAGCAACATATGAGTCCAATGCAATTGGTGTCAATTAATATCAAACTTCTATAAGCATTCTCATCATCTCAAGCATAATATGCACTCGGTATACAGCAGTGTCAAAACTTAATCAACGCATGCATCCATATGAAGATCAACAGGCTCAAACAAGCATTCTAATCAACACAACATAACATGCAATCGGTATACAACAGTGTCAGGACTTAACCAACGCATGCATCCATATGAACATGAACAGATTCAATAAAGCATTCCAATCAACACAACCTAACATGCAATCGGGTTCTGTGGTATCGGAACTCAAACAACGCATGCATCTTCAAGGACGATAATAACATGCAGCATTCACTCTCACTTATCTTACACTCGGGTATTCCACATGCAAGCATATCATACAACAGGATATAGAACCACCATTATTAACACTCGAAACCTGTTCCTAACCCATGCATTTAACATGTAAGGTACTCCCCCTACCAACTACGAGGCTCTGAGAGACTTTTCTGCTTTGGTGTTGGTTCTCTTCCTTGCTGCTTCACTCAACGCTTCCACTCGCTTAGCCTTTACTTGAATGCTACTGTCCTCCACGTGTGGTGCAGAGGCTGTTTCTGCTTCTGCTTCGATGCTCTTCCTCTACCCGTATGAGGGAGCTCTGACTCCTCTACAGCACCGTCACTTGGCTTCCGCAACAGGGAATGGAACAGAGAGCAAAGAAGGAGAAGAGAAGAAGAAGAAACTCGCAGGGAATTCTGAAGAACGAATGGCAAGGAAGGCCATCGTCCACTTATAAACACATGCATGAGGGAAAGGAATGGTGGGGTGGGAAAACGTGAGGAGCAGTCTGCTCACGTCACCCAGTCCCATCAGCACCTGCTACAGCTAATCGCCCTTTTTAATCAGCACACCCTTTGATTAATTAAGTTAATGGTAATTAATAAACAAATTCCCACTTCTAAAATTATTATTTTAATGGCTTTATTCACCCGGTACATTATTAAAAAATTGGGATGTTACACTACTAGTATCTGATACTAATATCAGTGAAGTAAAATAACTTGACTTCTATAATATAACTCGTAGCGAAAGTCTTACTTCCCTTTCTTTTGAACTCCTTCAAGTTCTTTAGATAAATTATTTCAATGTCTTATTTGGCTAAAACTGGAAACAATTTCCTTTCTTGATCACCTTTTAGAGTCTGTATACGATAATGTCGTATATCTCCATATATTCATATTGCCTTTTATAGCTTAGAGTTTATGCAGACTCCATAGGGTATTCAATACCCAACGATAGATGATATTGAAATCAGCCAAACATGACACACTGCCGCTTCCTCTTTATTGAAGATAATTCTCAAGTCTCGATACCTATCTGGGTATTTTTCCAGATAGAGTATCTTTCCAGAGGACAGATTATAATAAAACAATATTTGGTTTGTCATGGTTATTCTAAAACAAATCACATGCAAATCTATCACTTTTATTTAAAACATATTTAACTTTTGGTCATTAAATAAATATGTTGTCTCCCACTATTTTGATTCAAAATAAATACCCTCACTGAATCATAAAAAATCTTGTTGGGAGATTTTTCTAGTGGGTCAAGATCCATATTTGGCCTAGTGTTGAGTCAGCTTTGGCCGATCGTCCAACCGTTGGTTATTTTAGGTAGGAAACATATTTCCAATTGTATCTCATGCAACTCTTGGATGATTGAGTGGGTAACTTTTTACCCTTATTCATCTTATGAATTTAGGCTTAATCCTTATGACTCTAAGTTATTTTCAATCCAATTGAAAAACTTAGTTAAGGCCCAATAAAAACAATTTGGATATTATTATTATCCCATCACGCCTTACTAATATAAATGATAGCACCCTACTTTGGCCGGCCCACTATTTATTGACATTAGTCTCGACGAGTATTACTTATTAGAAGACATTTAAACTTAATATTAATCTTTCTAGGTTCTTTAATCTGATTAAAGTTACCTAGATAAGTCCAATAACAAATGGTTGGATAATCCAATTATCCATCATCCTTTTCTAATATCAATAAAAGCACCCTGCTTTGGCAGAACCTACACTTTATTGAAACTAGCATTACCAACTTTCTATAAATTTAAAATATAATATCAATAATATCAATTTTCTTATTATTCATTACCAACTTTCATTAAACGCTTTAATGCAAAATAAAACCCCAAAACATGCAATAAAAAATGTTAAATGGTTATGGTCTTCCTAGAAAATAAAATAAAATAAAATAAACCTAAAGGAACAATGGTGCCTTGACTTTGTGAAGTCCTACTTCTTGAAACCACCATCCTCCTAGAGTCACCACTTCTTTGTTCCTTTCAAGGACATATCCATCAAGAGTCACCACTCTAGGTTTCTTCTAGGTCTCCACCTTGTTGGCTTCTTCAAGATTATAATATAATAAAGAAACTTGTTTTACATACGAGTAAAGGGTTGAGAGAATAAATTCAATAATAGAGAAAGGCACAACACACAGGCTGTATTTAAAATAAAAAAAGATTTAAGATCATAACCATTCACGTTGGACCTGTTAATTAATCAATTAATAGAGTGATCAATTGTATTTAAAATAAAATAAATTTTAAAACACATAATTAAACATGAGGGATCATAAAAGGAAAACTATACAAAGAAATTTGGCGGTTCCGTTGACCGTTCAATGGACAGGGTCAAGGGGAGGCTACCCTTTATAGGGTGCCGAGTGGCATTCCAACCCAAAAATTTAGTACTGTAATCAGGTTAGTTCCCAGGAAAGAGAGGTGGGTCCGGTGTGACTACTTAAGTACCAAGTCTTTCCTAGCCAGAACGTCCCACTGAGCATTAACAGCTCAAAATATTCGGTTATGATTTCAAACAATTTGAAATCCTAAATTTTAGAATGGCCAAGGTTTAACTTATAAACCTTATCTTTTGACCCTAACAACTATCCTAAAATAAGAATAGTCAAAGTTTAACTTTTAAACCTTATCTCTAGAGTCTCAACAATCATCTAATTTTAAGGAATGATCAAAGTTTAAATTTTAAACCTTATCTCTAGGGTTCAAGATATTTATTTTGAATCCTATTAAATTTGATAAAGATTTTATCTTTAATTTGCAACTTTTACAAATCCTATCTAATTTCTTAAGGATTAAATATTTGATTTTAAAAATTATTAAATTTAATAAAGATCTTATCTTCTATTTGTAAAAATTACAAATCATATTAAAATTAAGAAATATGAATCAATTTATAACTCCTACAAATTACATTAATTTTAAAAGGATCACATACGATGCAAATCCTATTAAAATTAATAAGAATAAATTATTTAAATTTGTAACTCTTACAAACTTCAAATTTAACAAACATTTAAAATTTGATTTGAAAATTTTAAAAATCAAATTTAAAATATAATATTAAAATCAAATATTTTATTTGTAACATTTATAAATAAATAAAATACCATGATGGCTAGGTTTCAACTTTTGAATCTTAGTTTTCATTACGGCTAGGGTTTAACTCTTAAACTTTCTAAACACGATCTCACATGAACAATTCATATTAGAAAGAGAAAGCATATAGACATGCATTATATACAACCCTTGATTTTAATTTAATTAAACGAACATAAAACATACCTTATAATTAGAACACATATAAAACAATCACCATTGTAACATACAACATGTTCATATAATAAAGCATATCCCAAAACATATTCTTTAATTAAAATGTTGAGAAAAGCAATCAATATACACAAAACAAAAATAAATTGATATTAGCTTTTAAAAAGGTGCAACCTTTGCAACATATTTCGAAAAAAATTCATCATTTGCATAATATCTCATTAAAAATGCAACCTTTTTATCATATCTAATAAAAGATACATCCCTTGTAAAAGATTCAACCTTTATAATTCCTTTCGTAAAAGAAAATTTTTTTTCACATGTTCTACAAACATTTTCCCAAAACATAATTTTGCAACCAGGCTCTGATACCATTGTTAGGGAATCTCTAATGCATGAGCAGTGGAAATACAAGGATTCCCATAGGATTTGCAAAGCGCCGTGTTTCAAAGCATAAGATAAACACAAAAATAATATTGTGTTTTAGGATTACCTCTTGAAGAATATCGAAGCAGTCGTAACCTCGTCCTTTAAGAGTCTACACGAGTACTCCCACCACACCTTCCAAATATTAGTTTGACAACGTGTAGCTTTTACAACTTTTGTATTTTGTGTCTCTTTTGGTTGAACCACCTATGAGCATCCTATGCTCTATTTATAGGCTTAGGTTTGACCTAATTTGTTATCTCTAAAGAGTGGGCTCCTTACTCATTCTAAATGAGTTAGGCCCAATAGCTTTATTTTAGTCCAACTAAAACAAAAGCTATTTTTAATGGGCTTACTCTCTGTGTGTAACCCTATAGGTAAAATACTCGATCATATTAATAATAACCTATTTTATTATTAATATAAAATAAGAGCGGCACCTAGCAATGCATCATTATGTCCAAATATTATTTAATATCAACATAACCTATAAGTGATAATTATTTTATATGTTTGTTCCTTTTGTCATGATATCTTAATTGGGCCCAAAGAACGGTCGCGTCATCCTTATATGGCCCAATTTATTTTATTTGATACCTGAGTAGACTTTATCCAAATAAATATCCAATATTTATTCTTTCTAGCATGACCATGCATTTCCTTAGTCTTACTCCATCAAGTGGCCTATAGATATTACTCCTGTCACATAGGAGAGACAAATTCCATCTACATCACTCACATCCTTTTACATAATTTGTTCATTGCCTAATCACAACCTTTATAGTCCTCTTGTTACAGAAGACGTTTGATTGCATTAAAACAATAAACTCCTCATGTAGGAATCGTAGTGACTTTAGGTCGAAGGACTACATAAACCATTATCACATTGAGAATCGTTTATGACATTCATATAACGATCCATGCAACGTTCTCATGGTGGGGCTATCTAGTATATCATTACTCTTAATGTATACTCGTGTGAAGACTTAATATCATCTATATATATGATCTGTAAGATCAGATCATTGATACACTCACACTAGTCTTAATGTATTTACATGTCCACATGTAAATACTTGACTAAGGATATTTTAGGAATAATTCTCATATGACCTATTACTCCAAGGATAAATAAAGGCTGTTAAACTATTTAACAAAAAATGTCTTATTCAGAATGATGTGTCCTATATAGGCTCTTAATGCATATTTCCAACAGGTGGTCAATCCTACATCCCCTTTAATGAGCCCTTCAAGTTCTCTTCTTTGGCGACGGGGAAAGATGACACCCCTCAAGAGGAAAATCGGAATGGGGATGAAGGAGCCAAAGATCAAGACGCCGTGCTGGAGAGGGAGAAGGAAGAAGACAGTGGCCCTGTGGACCCTTAAACGTATTTCTTTTTTGCTCTGTAGGCGGGATGAGCCCTGCCCTCTTTTGTCATTTCTAATTTTGCTTGGTCGTTGTACCTCTTTTCATAATCATCATTTTGTGAATGAATTTTAACTTTTGCTGCTGATGTCATCTTTATGCTAATAACTTTTTATTGCTTTTATCATCCGGAGTTGTATGTGCTGAAACTATGAACGATCTCATAAATAATCAAAGTTTATGTCATCCGTATTTAAATTATCCTCAAATAAACTTTGTCGAATAAGTAGTCATTTTAATTTTAAAATCAACAATTATCACGAGTTTCCATCACTTAAGCATTACCACACTGGTATGTATTAACAACTTCGGAATATGTATTAACCGCTCTGTGGTTTTTCAACCACTCTAGGGTTTGAATGTGAAATAACTTATCCATTCTAGGGTTTTTCAACCGCTCTGGGGTTTAAACGTAAAATAAAACTCTAGGGTTTTTAACCACTTCGGGGTTTGAACGTGAAATGATTTAACCACTCTGGGGTTTTTCAACCGCTCTAGGGTTTAAATGTGAAATAACCACTCTGGGGTTTTTCAACCACTCCGGGGTTTAAATGTGAAATAACCACTTTGGGGTTTTTCAACCACTCCAGGGTGTAAACGTGAAATAACTTAACAAGAGACGATTACTTCAACTTTTATTTTATTTCTGAATAAGCATTCCAGCTGCATGTCTCATTAAAAACCTCTTAAGTAAACCCTGTGGGAAAAATCTTAGGTAGGGAAAAAGACTACATGACTTGTGATGTCGGTCAGTTGTAATACACGCGTAAATTCTTTACATTCCATTTATTCTTAAAAACTTCACCTTGTAGCATTTCCAGGAGATAAGCTCCTCCTGGGTTACTTCATTCACCTGGTATGGTCCTTTCCACGTCAGTGCTAACTTCCCTTGGTGCGCGAGGCGATTTCTAACTGATGCTTTTCACAAGACGAGGTTGCCTACATTGAATCTTCTCTTTTGGACCTTCATATTGTACCGTACTACGACCTTGGCCATGATTGCTTGATCTTGGATGAAAGCTGCTTCTCTAACTTCTGATAGTAAGTCCAATTCGTTCCTCAATTTTGGGTTGTTGTCTTCTTCATCAAACTATTGAATTCTTGGTGAAACTTGATTAATATCCACCGGTATTACTACATCCACACCATATACCAATCAGAATGGGGCCTCTCCTGTAGATGAATGAGGTATGGTCTGGTATGCCCACAAGATATGGCATAACTGGTTGGCTCATTCTCCCTTTGTATCACTGAGCCACTTCTTCAAACCCTTCAAAATTTCTCTGTTTGCTACCTTGGCTTGACCATTGGTTTGAGGGTGCTCTACTGATGAGAAAACTTGCTTTATCTAGAGTCCCTAAAGAAGACTTTTAAACTTGGAATTTATGAACTGTGTTTCGTTATCTGTAACGACTCTTCCTAGTATTCCAAACCTTGTGATAGCATTTTTGTAGAAAAATCTTCGAGTCTGGGCCGTGGTGATATGTATAACTGCTTCCATCTCGATCCACTTTGTGAAGTAATCTACTCCGACTATTAAGTACTTGACCCTGCCAGGTGCCTTCAGAAAAGGTCCTAAAATGTCCATTCCTCACTGGTAAAAGGTGTAACAGCCCTAATTTTCCAGAATAGGAGCCCAAGCTCTTGAAACCTCTGAGAGTACCTTAAGTATTTTAGGAAAGTTGAGGCTTTGGCTTAACCCCTAGGCTATTCTGAGCACGAGTGAGAGAGACTCTGAGAGAATGTGAGTAGGGAATAACTCGGTCAAACCAAATGAGTGAGTAAGAGAGACTATGTATAATAGTGACAATTAGAGGAATTTATAGACTAAGTAGTGATGTATGTAAGGAGATAAATGTGTTTGATTTAACATTGGAACTATTACTGACATTACTATATTTATGTATATGTATTTTTGTCATTGATGCTAGAAATGATAATTTATGAGTGGAGTTTAATTTTGATAATTTATGATGCTAGATAATTATCTACTGATTTTAGCCATAATTGATTTAGAATATTTAGATTTAATTAGGTGATAAGTATAATTTTAAGATTTAGTGATTGTTAGAGCCTGAGAATTCACAAAACATTAATTAGCCCCTTTAATAAAGGTAAATAATAAATAATACTTTATTTTGATATTAATTGGTTAGTGGATTTTATTATAATGATTTTAATTAGTTAAAATAAAATTAAGTGAGTAGATAATATTTATTTTGATGCCTAATATTATTAATAATAATTTTAAAATATAAAAGTATGTTTATAATGAGGTTTAGTTAAGAAATTAATTAGTTATTATTATTATTTTAATAATAAATATCGCCCGGTCCTCCCAGATTTAAACTGTGGAACCTAGCCCGAGATCGGACTCTAACTGTTCGACCTAAGACAAGTGATCCAATAGAGAAATTAGTCCTGTTAGGATTGTTTTGTGAAAGATCAAGGGTGTCTCACTTAGCCTGAACGACCAATCAGAACCTTTAACGTCTCTTACATTTGATCGTTCATATACCTCGGGATATCTGATGGTCGTATGGTTAGTCTCCGGTGACTCATTTTGACATTTTAGAAACTTTTCCTGCAGAAGCTGAAGCCCGGTTCAGAGTCTATAACCCTCGTTTTTCCTCAAATCAGTTTCTTTATAAATCGTTTTAAAACTTGACCAGAATACCTTTAGTGTTTTGGACCCAACTTTTGTATGCGACCTTGGAATCGAACGATTTTGGTCTTAATCTCTTTGTTTTGAAAATATCTTCAACCTCCGTTTCTAACCCCAAACTTTGATTCCTACTCTGTCAATCCCAAAATCAAAGATTAAGTGTTTTCACCTCAAAATTCCATTGTTAGGACGTTTTACCCTGCACATGGTTTAGAAAAAAATTCATAACTTCTTCATATGACCTTTGATTCGCACAAACTTGGTTTTAAAATCTTTGTAACAAAACTATCTACATTTTATATGAAGATATCAAAGGCTAAATCCCTCTAGATTGGTACAGTTTAATAGATCTTTACAACCCTTTAGCTGTCTCGTGACCATGTTGGCAGCCTTCAGTAAAATTCACATATCTCCCACATTTGGTGCTTGAATCACTTTCTTCTTTTTGCTATGGATCTATATCAAGAAGATATACAATTATTACGAAGGGCACAAAATCAAATTCTCAAAGGAGAATTAATGGTGAATTTATTACCGAGACCTTAGCTGATTCGGGAGCTTTTGGAGCATCATATCATAAATCGGGAATACCTCGGGCTACCAATCTTGAATTATCGCAAATAAGATATTAATTTAAATAGAAAAATAAGATCTATAACTTTTGTGCTGGGAGTATTTCCTAATTCCAACCCCACAAATTAACCCATATTTATTTTTAACGTCCTTATTTTTTCGGTTCATAAAAATCCTGCGCGTTTTAGTTTCTTGCTCGACAAGTTAATTTCTCGACCACCCATTTTCTGACCACCTCATCACCTCTTGTCACCCCTCTGGACAGGTGTCATATCCCTGCCCTCCCCCTCTACTCAGCCCATCCACCTCCCTTCTTAACCAATCAATTTTCATGCAAAATTAACCACCATCATTACCTCTTAACCCACCATCAAATCACCTAAATTCTTCCACTCATTCTCTTCCATTCCTCCACTCCCATTTTCGGCCAAGGCAAGCAAAGCCACTCCCTCTCCGCTTCTTCAATCTCCAGCCATCGTGAGCCACCACAACAACCACCCTAACCCACCAAAATCACGGCCACATCACCACTCATCACTTCCAACCATTCAAAATTTTTACTTCCTTCTTCTCCTTCCTTCTAACCATGATCCGGCCACTGATAAGAGTTTTGATTGTATTGAGTTTTCTGAAAGAGAATCAAGTTTGTATAACATGAACTCAATGAAATGGATGTGCCAAGTTTAAACACAGAAGTTGTAATATAGTATAGTTGTCGTTCCACTGAGGAGGTGCTAGAATGAAGATCTTAGTTTGAATTGATTAGGCAAAAAGTTTCAGTTTTGATTTGTTGTGAATGTTGCTGAATGAAAAACAGTAAGTAACAAAATAACAGAGGATAACACTTTGCAAAATATAACAGTAAATGATGTTGGAAAAATCAGTTTTGTAAAACAAGGATTGGCTTCATCACATCTTCACCTCTGTAAGCTGCATAAGTTTCCATATAAGTAAATCGAAAAGATAAGTTCTACGTCACAATCAAAGTCATTTGCATCGATCCCTCGACTACAAAATTCATAAGAATGATTTCCAAACCGCTGATCCCTCAGTCACTTTGGAAACCATTCCAGCATTATCGATCGATTATTTTGACGTTTGTTGCGTTAGACGCCATCCCTGGCTACCTACTCACAACAAGTATTTCTTTCAGGGTCTGCTTTCAAAAGTCACTTCCCAGCATACTCAAGAAAACTTAAAACAAGAAAATAGTGATCAAGTACTTTCAGGCATTAAACGCAGAAGGAAATACAGAAACTTTATCAAATCTCATTACTCAATGAAAACTTACGACAGCATTACTTCAGTGTTAAATGGATTACAGCCAATCCCATAAGGGAGATTAGTTACTCATGCCTTGCATTTTCACCATCAAAGGAATGAATACAGAAAATGGAAAGTGTGAATGAAAATACAGAGGATGAATCTGATGTATCAGATGATAGGGGATTGATGATGATGCCCTGTTTGTAGCTTGCTTTATAGGAGTTTTTGGCTTAGTTTCTCTTACCCACTTACGTAGAACCCATGCGGCATCTTTCAGAGACTGGTGGAAACAGCAGAAAGTGGATGAGTTTGCATCGCATTACGGGTGAATAAAGAATTAAGAAGCCCACGCTGGGTGAGTCACGCTTGAGCTTGCTTGCCCACGCTTAAGCGTGGTTCCTTGGTTCAACATATGTACTCCACGCTCAAGCCACGCTCAAGCGGGATCGAGGTCACGCCCAAGCGGCTCCTGTTCACGCTTGAGCGTGAGATGACCTGATGCTGTTCCTTCTTCCATTTCAGTCACGCTTTAAGCTTCTTGGTGCCACGCTTGAGCGTCAGTCATGCATGAAGTCACGCTTGAGCGAGCTCGGGCTCACGCTCAAGCGTGAGGGGCTGTTGGTGAGTTCCTTGTTTCACTTGGGTGCATGGGCAACGTGGCTTCCATGCTCAGGCGTGTAGTGTACCACGCTCAAGTGTCCTTTGCTTGATGCTCTTGGTTTCTTCAAGGCTTTTGACAAGTTGTTCCTGATTTTCAGATTTGAAGCTTCTTTCCTTAATACTCCATTTATGCTCAAAATCATGCTCAATTATTTATTAATTTTGTTAAGTTATTCAAAAAATAGTTCTAATTGAGCCATGAATTTAATCATAAAATAAGCACTCATCAAACTCTCCCCAACCTAGATTTTTGCTTGTCCTCAAGTAAAAAGAAGATTTGAAAAGGGAAAACAAGCATTTAAAAATCTGAGTTTCTGTTGCAGACAAAAGTTTAAAAGGCAATAATCTGGCTTAATATCTAGACAAATGATTTTCTTAATACCAATTCCTTAAAATGTAATGCACCATTACCTTATTCATAAAGCATGTAACCCATTGCTGTAAGAATATAGAATTTCTCATTATTTCTTACCCTGTGTCTGTTTCGCTCATCCATCATTAGAAATGTTCTCTTAACATTGCCCGTCATTTCTAGTAAAACCAAAATTCAAATGAATAGCAAGGATCAGAAGGTCTTTTAAGGGTGTAATGAGGCTGGGTTAACAAGAAACTTTGGTTTTTCTGGGTTTCAAAACGCATGTTTTTAAAGAAGAGCATAAGTGTTTTTGGTTGATTTAGAAGGCTCCTTTTTTGCATTGAAACTTCAGAATTTTCTTTTGTTTTACTCCAGCTCTTTTATACAATCTTTGGAGAGCTTACTTATTCTTTCTGCATTTTCTTCTCCTGCCTCCATTTGTTTCATCTTCTTTTGAGAAAATTATTTTATGCTCTTTTTCAAGATGAACATGCAGGTGAGGTAGAATTTTTGCTTTTATGCTTAGCTCAGGGCAGAGAAAAAATTTTCATGCTTTTATGGCTCAAAGATGGGCTGCCAAAAAAATCGGATATTTTTATCAGGGTAGCTTTTTGGCTCTTGGCTAATTATTTTTCAAAATTGCCTTATCATTTCCTTGCTTGTTTCTTAAGAAAAAGGTTTAATTAGAAAATCAGTCAATGCTAATTTAACAAATTCAAATGAGGCTCTCAAGTGTTTAGATTTTTCTCACCTCTCATCAAGATATAAAGGTTACTTCCTTATTCTAACAGAAAAGGGTTCAAGTCATATAAACAAGCAACAATACATGCATTCCAGTTCCTTGGTTCTTAATTAAGTCATTTTGCCTAAAAAAAAATCAGTGTTGTTGCCTAAAAACATTGTGCTGCTTAGAAACTTTTCTTTGTTTAAAAAGTGAAATCTTTGGTTGGGGTTTTCAGGGATGTTCAAAGTCTTAATCATCAAAACAGGAATAATCAAAAACAAACAAGAATAATCACAAGCAGATAGGAATAATCACAGGCATATAATCTCAAACAATTTCTAAAGTGTGCTGTACTAAAGATAAAGTATGTACTAAAGGTAAAGTAAAGCTATAAATTGTCAAACTAAGTAGCAATTTTAATTGTCAAGAACTGAAAGCATTAAAAAGTTTCACTCTTCCTCGGATGAGTCCTCCTCTGTTCCCAAGTCTCTTTCTGGAGGTCCCTGAGTTGAAGTTCCTGGCCTATCCTCCTGTGTAGCCTCACCTCCTCCCACAAACGGAGGCCTGTCCCCAGGCCAAGCAAGCAGGGCCTCAAACTGGGCAGGTGGCATCCATGGATTGTGTTGACCTGCAGGAATGCTATGATAAAGGCCATTGTGAACATGTAACAAACCTCTATGCTGAGCGTTCTGCTGGGCTAGGAGATGGCTGTTTTGAACTTTCAGGATGTGAATGCCTTGTAAAATCAGGTTGGCTTCAGTGCTGAGGGGGGGGTGGGCAGGTGCAGTGCTGAATGTTTGCTGTGCTGCTTATGGGGCATGTAGAGGAGGTGCATCAGTTGCAGGGAGTGCTGGATTGCTGCAGTAACGCTCAATGAAGCGTTTGTCTATTGAAGGCCTGATTGGTTTGAGGTCTTGTACCTCAACACCATGAGCTGCACAAAAATCAGTGATAAAGGCAGGAAAACCAAGACTCCCTTTTACCTTTTGACCTGCCTGGGAGTACTTCTGGTCAGAAATCACAAACTTGTGGATTTCATCCGATAGTACTTGGGCTAGATCAATAGAGATGTCCTCTCTCAGAATGCAGTATAGGAGATAACACCTACTAAAAATCAAATCAGAAACATGAGCGTTAGGTGCTATGTTAGCTAATAAGAAGGAAGTCCAAACTTGAGCAACAGTAGTCATGTCCTTTCTTAAAACTCTCAGTGGTGTCTCTCCTTGCCCCATTTGAAAGTGGTGTCCTGGAACACAGATAGCGGCTTCAAGGTCATGTGTGGCAATGAACTGGTTCCTTGCAACCATGGCAGCATATTCGCAGATTTCCCCTTCTCCTAAGGTCATGATGTTCCCCAAGTAGAAATTGATGGTGTCTCTGTCATATGAGAGCCAGGTACCCCGCACATAGGTTTTTCGTTCCCCCCCTCCATCTCTTGTCCAGGCGTTTGCATAGAATTCTCTTACCACTTCAGGGTCAAATTTCTCCCTTGGGTAACATACTTTTAACCAATTTCTCCTTCTTATGATCTACAGGAAGGCATCGCATTCTCCCAAGGCCAAGTCTACTTTCCTTTCTGGTATGAATGTCCAATTTGAGATGTCTTCATACCGCTTGCTGTTGCCTTGCTTCCTGAATCTTGGAGCATCATCTTGTTTATCTGTTCGTGGTCTTTTGCCCTTGTTCTTTCGGGAACTTCTTTTTGGGGAAGTGGTGGCAGGGGGAGTTGGTGCAGTTTGCTTGGTTCTGGCCATCTGCAAGAAAGTTAAGAACCATTTTGCACTTAAGATTCTTCCTTTCAGTACTTTTATCAAACATTTAGCATGCATTAGAGGAATGTGAAACAGAAAAGGGACATGCATTACAGTGAAACACAAGAGCCAAACGTTAAACCTCTTTCTCTGAACAATCCAGAAAAAACAACCAAGCATAGATCATGGTGGTTATTAAAAACAGGGAGAAAAGATATCAATGTGTGCAAAAAGAAAGGTATCAATCCTCCCTAACACAGTAATCATATGCTGTTAATTCAAAAAGAGGGTAGTGCAGTGGTTACCTGGGAGGATCCGAGCGTGCTAGAGAGAATGGTTTGCAAAATAAAAGTGTGATTTATGAAATGAAATGGGAAAAGACAATTATTGGAGAAGAGAGTGCGGTTATAAAACTTAGAGAGTCCGAAGGTTATTGAATGGTTATGCGAGTGAGAGAGTGGGAAGTTTCAAAATTCTGCATTTATTAGCATCAGGGGCTGTTTTGCATTCCCACGCTTAAGCGTCATGATGTCACGCTTGAGCGCGAGAGTTCCACGCTTGAGCGCCATATATCCCCGCTTGAGCGTGATCGGCCTGGGTCCAGAGTCTGAGAATGAAGACTTCACGCTTGAGCGTGTTTTTGTCACGCTTGGGCGTAAGAGTTGCGCGCTTGAGCGCATGGTTATCACGCTTGAGCGTGTGTGCATTGTTCCAAGGTATACTTTCCTCGCTCAGGCTGGTGTTTATCTCGCTTGAGCGTGTAGCAACATTTCAATACCTGATGCTCTATTCAATGTCTCGCTTGGGTGCATGTTTGGCACGCTTGAACTCAGGGATGTTGCGCTTGAGTGCCAAAGTATCACGCTTGAGCGTGATCAACCACCTGATGCTTAGTTTAACTTCTCGCTTGGGCGCAGGGGTCTTGCTTTGAGCGTGGTAGCCTCTGATTGCTGTCCAGGTCCTTTCGTTTAAGCGTAAAAGGTCACGCTTAAGCGAGATCGGGTTTATTTTGTTGAAAACTTATTTAGCAGAGGTGCCACGCTTAAGCTTGACTCTCACGCTTAAGCTTGATGAGGATGACTTAGGACTTACCTTGGCTCGCTTAAGCTAGATTATCCACGCTTGAGCGTGGTGATGTCCTCATGTCTCTCTGAATTCAACATTCAACCTCCAGCTCCAGTTTTGTTTGCCTTTGTTTGAGACTCTTCTACAAGGCAAACAGAAATTTATTATTATATATATATATATATATTTTTTTTTTTTAAATGATAAATTTTCAAAGAAATAAGACACAAAAGATTGGGTTGCCTCCCAATAAGCGCTTGTTTAACGTCATTAGCTCGACGCCTGAGTTTGATCATGGGTCTTTTAGCAGGATGTCAGTGGCAACCTTCTCCACTTCTCCCCCTAGATAGGGCTTTATTCTCTGTCCGTTCACGACCCAAGTTCTTTCAGATTTTGGATCTTGCAACTCAATAGCTCCATAAGGTTTCACCTCCCTGACAATAAAGAGTCCTGACCATTTAGACTTGAGTTTTCCTGGGAATAGTTTCATCCTTGAGTTGAAAAGAAGAACAGATTGTCCCTGGTGAAAACTTTTCTTCATGATGTGTCTATCATGGTAAACCTTCATTTTCTCTTTATAGATCCTGGATGAGTCATAGGCATGATTCCTCCATTCTTCCAACTTGTGCATCTGAATCTTCCTTTCTTCAGCTGATGCCTTTGGGTCATAGTTGAGGGTTTTTAGTGCCCAAAATGCTTTATGTTCAAGTTCCACTGGAAGATGACAATTTTTACCATATACCAACTGATAAGGTGAAAATCCAGTTGGTGCCTTGTATGCTGTTCTATAGGCCCATAAAGCGTCATCTAGCTTCAATGACCAGTCTTTTCTGCTTTGGCTGATTGTTTTCTCAAGTATCCTCTTAATTTCTCTGTTAGATACTTCCACTTGGCCATTGGCTTGAGGATGGTAAGGGGAAGTTACTTTGTGCTTGACTCCATAATGTTCAAGGCATCTTTGGAGTTGACTGTTGCAGAAATGAGAGCCTCCATCACTTATTAAAACTCTTGGGGTGCCAAACCTGCTGAAAATGTGTTTCTTAAGAAATTTGATGACAGTCTTGGCATCAGCTTTAGTACATGCCATGGCTTCCACCCACTTAGAGACATAGTCTACTGCCACAATTATGTACTCATTTGAGAATGACATTGGTAATGGCCCAGTAAAATCTATGCCCCAGCAATCAAAGACTTCTATTTCAAGGATGGCAGTCAAGGGCATCTCATGTCTTTTTGATATGTTTCCTGTCTTCTGACATGCTTCACAATGCTGCACAAAAACATTAGCATCTTTAAACAAAGAGGGCCAATAAAAACCTGATTGGAGGATCTTTGCTGCTGTCCTTTCCCCATTGAAATGTCCTCCATAGGGTGAGCTGTGACAGTGCCATAGGATGCTCTCAGCCTCCTCTTGGGACACACATCTCCTCAAGATGTGATCTGATCCAAGTTTGAATAGGTAGGGGTCATCCCATATGAATTGCTTTGCATCCCTTAGAAACTTCCTCTTCTGCTGCCATGAAAGGTCATCAGGCAGTACTCCAGCAGCTTTAAAGTTGGCCATGTCTGCAAACCATGGCCGTTCTTTCATCATCAGTAGCTTTTCATCAGGAAATTCTTCCTTCACTTCAGGTTGGAGCCGTGTGACTTCCTGATTGACAAGTCGGGACAAATGATCTGCAATAAAATTTTCGCTGCCCTTTTTGTCTTTCACTACTAGGTTGAATTCTTGCATTAGCAAGATCCATCTAATTAGTCTGGGCTTAGAGTCAGGCTTATTCAACAGATATTTAATGGCAGCATGGTCAGTAAAAATAGTAATCTTGGAACCAATCAGATAAGGTCTAAATTTTTCCAGGCCATACACTATTGCTAAGAGTTCTTTCTCTGTTGTTGCATAATTTGTTTGTGCAGGGTTTAAAACTTTACTAGCATAGTGTATAACATGAAAAATTTTAGCCTTTCTTTGTCCTAATACGGCCCCAACAGCATAATCACTGGCATCACACATCATTTCAAAGTCTAGTCCCCAATCAGGGGCAACTATTACAGGTGCACATGTTAGTTTATGCTTTAGAGTTTCAAAGGCATGTAAACAAGAATCATCAAAAATAAAAGGAGTGTCTTTGTTTAAGAGATTACTCAAAGGCTTTGCAATTTTTGAGAAGTCCTTGATGAACCTTCTATAAAATCCTGCATGGCCCAAGAAGCTTCTGACTCCCTTTACATTTCCTGGTGGTGGTAATTTCTCGATCACTTCTACCTTTGCTTTGTCCACTTCAATACCTCTTTTGGATATTTGATGTCCTAACACAATGCCTTCAGTCACCATGAAGTGACATTTTTCCCAATTTAAAACCAAATTGGTGTCTACACATCTTTTCAACACAATGGTCAAATTATTCAAACATTGATCAAATGATGAACCAAAAACAGAGAAATCATCCATGAAAACCTCTATGCATTTTTCCACCAAATCAGAGAAGATAGCAAGCATACATCTTTGAAATGTTGCAGGGGCATTGCACAATCCGAAGGGCATTTTTCTGTATGCAAATACCCCAAAGGGACATGTGAATGCTGTTTTTTCTTGATCCTCAGGTGCAACTGCGATCTGGTTATACCCTGAGTATCCATCTAGAAAGCAGTAGTATGCTTGACCTGCAAGTCTTTCTAGCATTTGATCCATGAAGGGCAGAGGGAAATGATCTTTCCGGGTAGCAGTGTTTAGTTTCCTGTAATCGATACACATCCTCCATCCTGTGACAGTTCTTGTAGGGATCAATTCATGTTTCTCATTCTGTATGACAGTGATTCCTCCTTTCTTTGGAAAAACCTGCACAGGACTTACCCAAGAGCTATCAGAAATAGGATAAATTATACGAGCTTCTAGTAACTTAGTTACCTCCCCTTTTACCACTTCCTTCATAGTTGGGTTCAAACGTCTCTGTGGCTGAGCAATTGGTTTGAATTCTTGTTCCATGTAAATGTGATGAGTGTAGTAAGCTGGGCTTATTCCCTTCAAATCTTCCAGCTTCTATCCAATCGCTGTTGAATGTTCCTTCAACACTTGAATCAGCTGCTTCTCTTCTGTACCTGTCAATTCCCTGTTAATAATAATAGGTTTTTGGTTATCATTATCGAGAAAGACATATTTCAAGTGTGGAGGTAAAGCTTTTAACTCCACTTTTGGTGGGACAACTTCTTTTGTTTCCTCAGACAGCCTTTCAAAGTGACTTTCTTTTTGAGTATCTTGCTTGTCCTTCTTGTCTTCCTCCATTGCTCCAATGTTCAGCTTCTCCAGTGGGTCTCTGTTGAACCATTCGTTGGTTTGTTCTCTGATGGCTTCTTCTTCAATGTCAATTTTGAAGCACTGTTGTTTGTCTTTTGGATATTTCATTGCATCAAACATGTTGAAGTTTACTTCTTCATCTTGCACTCTTACTTTTAACTTCCCATCATCCACATCAATGATTACTTTTGCAGTCTTCATGAAGGGTCTCCCCAAAATGAGAGGTACTTCTGCATCTTCTTCTATATCCATTATGATAAAATCTACAGGAAATACAAACTTGTCAACTCTTACCAGTACATCTTCAGCTATGCCATATGGAAATTTCATAGACCTATCCGCCAGCTGGAGGGTCATCCGGGTTGGCTTCACCTCAAGATCTCCAATTTTTTTCACCATTGAGAGAGGCATTAGATTAATGCTTGCTCCTAGATCCAAGAGTGCTTTTCCTACTGGTAGAGTACCAATAGTTACTGGGATTGTGAAACTTCCGGGATCTTTTGTTTTTTGTGGCAGTGCCTTTTGGATGATGGCACTACAGCCTGCTGCAAGCTCCACTGTTTCTTCAGAAAATCTCTTCTTTTTTGTTAACAGCTCCTTCATAAATTTAGCGTAAGTTGGCATTTGCTCCATGGCTTCCACAAAAGGTATGTTTATTTGTAACCTTTTGAAGATATCCATGAATCTTGCAAATTGCCTTTCCTTGTCCATTTTTGAAGGGTTCTTTGGATACGGCAAGCTCTTCAGTTGTGGTGTTGGATCGTCCACCTTCTTCTTCCCTTCTTTTATTTCTTTCTTTTTTTCTTTTTCAACCTCCTCCTTCATATTTACATCATTATTCTTCTTTTCACTAACTTCCTCTTCTGTTTCTTTTTCTTTTTCTACTTTTTCTTCCACTTTGTCATTCTCTTTTTGTCCAATGACCTTTCCACTTCTTGTTGTGATTGCTTTGCATTGCTCCTTTGGATTTGGGTGCGTATTGGCTCCAAATTGAGAGTTGTGATGCTCTGCAATTTGGCGAGCCAATTGCTCCACTTGTGTCTCCAGGTTTCTTATCGAAGCATCAGTGTTCTTTTGGTTTGTGATTGAGACCTGCATGAATTTTTCTAGAGTGTCCTCTAGTTTTGATGTCCTTTTTGTCAATGAAGGACCTTGCTGATAAGGTTGCTGTCTGTTGGATGTGCTTGCTTCTTGCTTCCATCCACCACTTTGACTATTCCTCCATCCCTGTGAAAAATTATTGGGGTAAGCATTGTTATTGAAGTTACTTTGCTTACCTTGGTTATTCATATAGAGGATAGATTGATCTCCTTGCTCTCCTTAGCAGTGTCCATTCTGATGCTCTCCTCCATAAAAGTCACATCTCATTAGTGCTTGTTGGTTTCCTGTAGAGGACTGTACAGCATGCAGTTGTTGCGGGAGTTTTGCCATTTGCTGTGTCAGAACTTCAATTTGTTGTGTCAAAATCTTATTTTGAGCCAAAATGGCATCTGTTGTATTAAGTTCCAACACTCCCTTCTTTTGGATTTGTGTTCTGTCATGCTGAGCCTGGTAATCTGTGGATGATAATGCTTCAATGATCCTTGTAGCTTGCTCTGCATCCACTGTCATCATGGTTCCTCCAGCTGCTGCATCCAAAATCATTTTAGTATCACCCTTTAGACCACTGTAAAAGATATTCAATTGGGCAATATCTTCCAGTCCATGGTTTGGGCATCTTCTGAGGAGAGATTTGAAGCGTTCCCATGCTTCACAAAAGGGTTCATCATGGCTTTGTTTAAATGTTGTGATATCTGATTTAGCCTTGATGAATCTGGATGGTGGGAAGAATCTGTGTAGGAATTTTTCTTCCACTGTCTCCCAGCTATTCAAGCTTTGATTTGGGTGTGACTGGAGCCATTCTTTGGCTTTTCCTGCAAGAGAAAAAGGAAACAATCTTAGGTATGCTGCCTCAATTACTTCCTGTTCAAATCCCATTGTTCCTACCAATTCATAGAATGTGGCCAAGTGAGTGTAAGGATCTTCACTGGACATTCCATGAAATTGATGGGAACTAATTAAACTAAGGAAAGCAGGTTTCATTTCTATAGCCCTGATTGTATTTGGTACAGCAATGCTTGAGTAGTGTCTAGGTCCTTGTTGCAATGAGTAATCTCCAAGTGTTCTCCTTGGTGGATTTTGATTATTGCTGTTGTCCTCCATTGTAACAGAGGAAGTTTGTCCTACGTGGAAGTTCTGCTTGGCTTTCTTGATTTTCTTGAGGAACCTGTCTATCTCAGGATCAAATGCAAGTTGTTCTTTTGTACCCTGTCCTCTCAAGATCATAAATCAAGAACTCAAAGTAGCAAGGTTAAAAAAAATATAAAAACAAATTACAAACAAGTTTATTTACACTGTCTTGTCAATTCAATGCTAAAATATGCAAACTTAAATCACCTCCCCGGCAACGGCGCCAAAACTTGATAAGAGTTTTGATTGTATTGAGTTTTCTGAAAGAGAATCAAGTTTGTATAACATGAACTCAATGAAATGGACGTGCCAAGTTTAAACACAGAAGTTGTAATATAGTATAGTTGTCGTTCCACTGAGGAGGTGCTAGAATGAAGATCTTAGTTTGAATTGATTAGGCAGAAAGTTTCAGTTTTGATTTGTTGTGAATGTTGCTGAATGAAAAACAGTAAGTAACAAAATAACAGAGGATAGCACTTTGCAAAATATAACAGTAAATGATGTTGGAAAAATCAGTTTTGTAAAACAGGGATTGGCTTCATCACATCTTCACCTCTGTAAGCTGCATAAGTTTCCATATAAGTAAATCGAAAAGATAAGTTCTACGTCACAATCAAAGTCATTTGCATCGATCCCTCGACTACAAAATTCATAAGAATGATTTCCAAACCGCTGATCCCTCAGTCACTTTGGAAACCATTCCAGCATTATCGATCGATTGTTTTGACGTTTGTTGCGTTAGACGCCATCCCTGGCTACCTACTCACAACAAGTATTTCTTTCAGGGTCTGCTTTCAAAAGTCACTTCCCAGCATACTCAAGAAAACTTAAAACAAGAAAATAGTGATCAAGTACTTTCAGGCATTAAACGCAGAAGGAAATACAGAAACTTTATCAAATCTCATTACTCAATGAAAACTTACGACAGCATTACTTCAGTGTTGAATGGATTACAGCCAATCCCATAAGGGAGATTAGTTACTCATGCCTTGCATTTTCACCATCAAAGGAATGAATACAGAAAATGGAAAGTGTGAATGAAAATACAGAGGATGAATCTGATGTATCAGATGATAGGGGATTGATGATGATGCCCTGTTTGCAGCTTGCTTTATAGGAGTTTTTGGCTTAGTTTCTCTTACCCACTTACGTAGAACCCATGCGGCATCTTTCAGAGACTGGTGGAAACAGCAGAAAGTGGATGAGTTTGCATCGCATTACGGGTGAATAAAGAATTAAGAAGCCCACGCTGGGTGAGTCACGCTTGAGCTTGCTTGCCCACGCTTAAGCGTGGTTCCTTGGTTCAACATATGTACTCCACGCTCAAGCCACGCTCAAGCGGGATCGAGGTCACGCCCAAGCGGCTCCTGTTCACGCTTGAGCGTGAGATGACCTGATGCTGTTCCTTCTTCCATTTCAGTCACGCTTTAAGCTTCTTGGTGCCACGCTTGAGCGTCAGTCATGCATGAAGTCACGCTTGAGCGAGCTCGGGCTCACGCTCAAGCGTGAGGGGCTGTTGGTGAGTTCCTTGTTTCACTTGGGTGCATGGGCAACGTGGCTTCCACGCTCAGGCGTGTAGTGTACCACGCTCAAGTGTCCTTTGCTTGATGCTCTTGGTTTCTTCAAGGCTTTTGACAAGTTGTTCCTGATTTTCAGATTTGAAGCTTCTTTCCTTAATACTCCCTTTATGCTCAAAATCATGCTCAATTATTTATTAATTTTGTTAAGTTATTCAAAAAATAGTTCTAATTGAGCCATGAATTTAATCATAAAATAAGCACTCATCAGCCACCACCAAAACAACCCTTCTCTTCTAGTTTTTCTTGCATGCAATAGTCTTAAAAAATTGATCTCATCCTCTAATGCAAGGAGTCCCAAAACTGTTAGCCATCCAAGCTATTTAAGGTGAAATTTTGGTGTTTTTCCTCTTAAAATTTGTTGTTGGTTTTCTTGATTGGTGATCATCCCTCATTTTGAAGAATTTCATGATATTTCCCTTGATCTTTGGTGACCAAAACCTTGACCCTCTTGTGTTCCCTTAGTTAATTATTAGTTAGTTTAGCTTAGACGATGATCGGGAGGCATTAGGAGCGTTCGACTTAATTTTTCGGCAAAGCCACAGTTTTTCCTTCTCCGGACAGCGACCATCTCATGAGGTAAAGGGGGTCTTTTCCTCATTTGATTGTGTTTTTGGTTGCTTTACAATATCGTTTGCGTATTCAGGGACCTCTGCTTCAAATTTCTTCGCAATCCAACGATTAGATCTTAAACCGTAAAGATTTTCATAACCGACGGTTAAAATTATTACGTTTTTAAATTTACGAGCATTTTAGAAATTTATTTTGTGTAACTTGACATTTACGTACTCAGAAGGATTTTATTACGATCGGATAAGCAAGAGGAAATTTTAAAAAACTTAGTGTTTAGGCGGGCTCGGTTTTATTTGATATGGTTGTATCAATTAATTTTAAATTTGTGATGTTATTATGTAATTTGTAAATTATTTTTCGGTAAGCCCAGCTATTAGGAATTTAATTGATTGTTTAAGTATGGCCATAGTTGTTTTGGAAATATCACGCGCTTCGAGAAAATTTATCGATCGAACGGTTAAAAATGCTTTCTTTACGAAGTTATACAAAGTGATATTGTCTTTTTTAATAATACAAGAATTCAAAAAAAAATAGGTTAACTAAATGAATTGATTTTTTTAAAAGTAGGAAGTTTTACTTTTTAAAGGTTTATATATATAAAAAATTTATGACTTAGGCCCAAATGGAGTTTCATAAGTTAAGTAAAGAAATAAAATAATAAATAAGTAGAGTTTTTAGTGTAATGAATATTAGAAGTTAGAAGGGAATTTTTGTGACAATTTTAGCAACCACTTTTGTGACCACTTAGAGTAGAAAGAATTAGTAATTTTAGAAACTTGAGTAAATGAAATAAATTTGGCAAAAGAAACTTGATTAGGAAATAAAAATTTTGGGGTTAAATAGTTTAATAGATTAAATAGACTAAATAAAAAGAAATGGATAACTAGAATCTAATTTGGAGTGAGTTATAGAAAAGGATCCTAATAAACTAATTAGGAAAAGAATTATTCACTTAAGTAAATTAGGTCTAAAATTTAGAATTCTAATTAAAGAAAATGATGCTAGAAGTTAGAAATTTAGGTAACCATTAGAAGTAGGAGAAAGAAATTAAAGGAGTTTCTTATACCTAGAAATATTAATTAGTTAAATAAGAAAGGATTTTAAGACACTAGATTTTAGACTTATAAAAAGAAATAGGACTTATTGAGTAATTGGTGACTTTTAGTGACTAAGCAATATTAGACTAAGTTTAAGATGTCTAGGTTAAAATGGTATCTAGATCTCTAAATAACTAATGGACAATCATGGAGCAAACAAAATGTAGTTAGTTTAAAGAATGTAATTAAGGAGATAAGCTAGTTAAAATAATGAAGATAAAGGTAAAAGTTACAGAATCTAGTGATCTCAAGCCAAAGAAAGATATCACTAAATCGTTGCTGGAGTATAAAGAATTAGTGGCTTATTTAGAGATCAAGAAAATAAGTTATTTAATAACAAAGTCCACCTATATTAGAAAAAGGAAATAACTAATGAGGTCGTTTAACAATAAACTTAGAGTTCGTAATTGTACTCTAAGATATTAAATTACGAAACAAGTTAATCACTAGGGATATAAATGATTCAATAATACCTAAAAACCCAATCACGTCATGAAATGACCGGATCAGATGTATTATTCAAAACGTTTAGGGACGACACGACGTACAATTAGCGTGTTGATTTTAATACCAATAAATATATTGCTTACAAAACACTTATGCATACTGACTAAAGTGATGCGATTGTTGGGATATTGTGGTATCACTAAAGGATTGTTGACGTGATATGTTGGTGAATGGATGAATTTAAGTGAAATATCTCATAAGTGTATTCTGTTGATAAATATTGTATATGATGCATAGATGACCGAATTATAAGAGGACTTAATTTAGAGGTGTAAATATGGAAGGGTGGTATCAGTAGGGGTTCCAATATGATTGACTGTGGCAGTGCACGAATATGGATCCAAGGATGATTGATGGGTGCTGTAGCACCGGAATACCCTATGATTTCTGGAAATGTGGAATCTCATTTTATTTCTAAGAGTCAGGAAAAGATATTATAAACTTTCATTAAGGAAAGGAAGAAATTAAATGATATTTAATAAAGAGAAAAGAACCTGATGTTAGAAATGAAATGGAGTCGTTAAAGGAACCCTGCTGAAAACCATCCAGTAACAAATACATAGTTGAGTTATGCATCATACCAGGAGGATAAGGGTGGATGTTTGAGTAACTCCATGAAGCATATAGTGACGAGTACACTGAAGAAGTAGCCGCGCCTTGACCCCCGAGGGTAGTCTAGGGAGTATACCGGGGGCAGACCTCCAATGGCTCAGATTCACGCCCAAAGCCAGACAACCCATGGCAAACTCTGATATACTTCAATAAGAGCTGAGAGTTTTCTATGGCCATGTAGTGCTCGTTCTAATGAGATATGTTTTAGATCCTTTGTTGATGGGACTGCGAGTCCTTACCCTTATGAAAATAGAATGAGGTGAGTTTTGGTCACTCTAGTGGACAAGAGGATAAGGCGGGACTTGACAGATGAGGTGTTGTGACTGATGAGGTTTCATGCATCCTACCAGTTAATTATATTAGTGAAGATATAAAATCCATGAATTACATCATTATATGGAGATTGTGACTACTTGTTACTTATTTGTGATTATATAGAGGATTAATGGAGAATTGGGAATGGTTCGGTAAGACCAAGAGTGGTGAGATAACTTAGAATACACACTAGGGACCCCAAAGAGAGTCGGAAGGGTTGGTTATAATCGATTAAATTGTGTGGGGTAAGTATCAGAGATGACACTCCCCAATTATTTGGAGGCAGAGACTTACCTTTACAGCTATTTATTCCAGACCTCCAGCTAGGTACACATACCGTACAAGGAGAGCATTACGCCAGGAGGACCAGGAAGGTCCCAGCCATTTACTTGTGATCCCCGAGGATAATCTAGTTGATGCACCTTTGCCACCTTAGCCAGAGGCAAAATGACCCTATGACTGGGACATAGAGGTCATAGAGAGCTCAGTTAGACGTTATGGCGATCCACCGCGTCCTTTGAGTATGGAGGAGCTCGAGGAGTTGTTGGGTAGGGAGGCAACCTTGGAGGCAGACCCCCTTAGCTTTCATCCCCTGCCCGTTCCACCAATGGTTCCACCCCCTATTCATAGGCAAAGATTCCAACCGGACCAAGTCCAGCCAGAGTAGCACCAAGAGAGCTAACTTCGAAGTGTGTACCCCTCCCTGTCGAGGAGGAGAAAGAGGAGGATCCAGAGGAGTTTCTACTTGAGGATATGCCGATGGATCTTATAAACCATACTGCACTACCTGCCTTGCCCCTATAGCTTCCGTCAGCCGTTCCCCTTGCAGTTCATGTGACAGGTGGATTAGAGGACATCCCTATGTGACAAGGGGCATTGGTACTGACCTCGATGGAGAGGTATTTGGTTAGACGATAGTAGGTTCAGTCTCCGGGCTTTCTCTGCCATATCTACAGGAGCTACATGTATGGTGAGACTAAGGATTACCTGGATATGTCAGCAGCATCCCAGGGTCTCTTAGCGAAGGCCTATGAGGTTTACGCCAGTCGTTGGCATCAGCCGGTCCGTCGGGTCAGCGACCTACCATCCACGAGCATCGCTCCTCCAGATCCATCACACGTGGTAGCTACCTCCGACCTACCTATATCTCCATGGTCGAACGACGAGTTTATGGATAAAGATAAGTAGTTGTTAGGTTTACTTTATGTGTATATCCATTTCCTTGTGTTTTGCATAGGGTGCCTGCAAGCCCATCTTTTGCTTCAGTTGTACAGATCTAACGAGACCGCTGGATGTATATATAGTACCTTGTGTATATATGTTATGCTTTATTTTCCACCATGTGTTATTATGTACCAAAAAAACTTCCACACTTTTCTTAAAATTCGTAGCCTCTCAGTTAACCAAGATAACCTAGTGGAAGATGTTATCTTAGTTAATCGAGGGTGTTACAAAAGGGCCATAGAATAGCCGACATGTACAACTCTTTAGCTGGGACGTAGTGCTTGTTGCTGTTCTTCTGGAATGCATCACACTTTTTGACGTACTTAACAACATCCTTGGTTAAGGTGGGCCACCAGTAACCTACTCATAAAACCTTTCTAGTCAAACTCCTTTCACCGCAGTGATGGCCACATGTCCCTTCATATACCTCGGTTAAGACATCTTCAACCTCTGCTTCATTCAAACACTTTAAGTAAGGAGTCGATATTCTTCTTCTAAATAAACTTCCATCAACTAAAATGAAGTTTGGTAATTCCTTCTTCAACTTCTTATTCTTCAAGGAGCACTTCGAAAGCTATCTACTCACCATATACCGGATTATTGGAATAACCCAAGAATTTTCTAGATGGGCTCTGAATTGGATGGCACAGACTTTGAGTGGGGTCGAGATACTTAGAACAGTTAAAGTGCTCTAGATGACCGTAGTAGTAGACCCTGCATTTTTAGTGTTGGCTAATCGGGATAAAATAATTACAAATCTTTGTATTGCCCTGACGTTTTCTTCTATTAGGACATGTTTGTATTCAACAATTACAAATCTTTCCCATAACTCCTTAACTTTGGCCAAGTATTGCTGCAATAAAGGCTCTTTAGCCTGATAACTTCCATTTATCTGTGAAATTATGAGCTGTGAATCACTACAAAGTATTACAGTTCGTGCTCCTATGTCTAAGGCTGCTTTCAATCCTGCCAAACATGCATCATACCCTACCTGATTATTCAATGTCTTGAAATTAAATCGGAGGGATTTCTACACTCACTCCATCTTCACTTTCTATTACCACTCCAGCCCTATATCCTTTTCCATTCGATGATCCATCTACATAGATAGTCCAATGCTACCATAATAGTGTTGGAACCTCGCTTGTCAATTCTGTCACAAAATTAGCTAACACTTGAGCTTTTATGGCTGTTCTAGGCTCATATGATATATTAAACTCTGAAAGATCTATAGACTATTTAATCATTCTTCCCGCTAGGTCCGGTTTGTGAAATACTGCTCTTAGGGGGAGATTGGTCCAAATTGTGATGGGATACGCATGGAAGTATTGCCTTAGACATTGAGACGTCTAGACTAGTGCTAAAGCAGCCTTTTCCACCTTCTAATACCGGTGCCCTCCGATCCCTGAAGGACCTTTCCAATGAAATACACCGATTGCTGGCCTTCAACCATCTCCTTCACCAGTGCGGCTCCAATGGCTTCATCCAATACAGAAAGGTAGACAAACAATTTTTCACCGGGGTATGGCTTTGTCAACACCGGCGGATTGGCTAAAACTTCCTTTAGCTTTGAAAACGCCTTCTCTTGCTCCTCACCCCATTGGAATTCCTTATTTTTCTTTAATGCTTTGTATAGGGGTAATGACTAGTATGCCATTTTTGACATGAATCGAGATAACGCCACAACCTTTCCATTCAATGATTGAACCTATCTTACATTGGTTGGACTTCAGAGTTCTCTTACTACCTTGCACTTATCGGGGTTCGCTTCTATGCCCCTTTAGGTGAGCATAAACCCAAGGAACCACCCTGCAGGTACTGCAAATGTACACTTTAATAGGTTCAATCTCATGTTGTATAACTAGAGCCTTTGAAACACTTTCCTTACATCTTCCACATGATCTGCTCCCATCACGGTCTTAGTTATTATGTCATCAATATATACTTCAACTATTCTTGACCTCATTCCTTTAAAAACCTTGTTCATCATCCTCTAGTAGGTAGCACTAGCATTCTTCAGTCTGAACGACATAACTGTATAGCAGAAGACCCCTTTATCGTTTACAAATGCCATCTTATCTTCATCCTTCTTCCACATCCGGATTTAATTGTACTCGGAGTACACATCCATGAAGGACATAACTGATATCCTGAGGAATCATCTACCATCCTGTGGTGCTGGCATAGGGGAATGACAATGGTGGTGGTAGTGGTAGTGACAATGGTGGTTGTGGTAGTAGTGTGGGAATGATGGTGGCAGTGATGGTGATGGTGATAGTATAACGATAGTGGCGATTATTATGCAATGGATATTGATATGTGAGGTTAATGAGCGGGAGTTGGGCCACATTACATACTGGTATTTAATCAAGATGAATTATAATGAATCTAACACATGCATAACATACCATCATTATGTGACTAACTCTGTTGGTGTGTCACAACAAAAAAACCTATTAGCGACCACCCAAACCCACCACTAAATCATGATATTTTCGTCGCTAAAACTATTAACGACGGGACTTATGACGGAAAAGAAGTTGTCGCTATCTACATCATCCCTAACACCATAGCGACGCCGACAGACATCGTCACAGAAGTTTCGACGGGGTCACGCCATCGCTAAACAGGTCCCTATGGTGGTGACGCACCTTGTCGCTATTACTGGCTTACTAGCAACCACCTCGTGCCGTCGCTATTACTGGCTCACTAGCGACCACCTCACACCGTTGCTATTACTGGCTCACTAGCGACCACCCCACGCCGTCGCTATTGCTGACTTACTAGTGACCACCTCATGTCGTCGCTATTATTGCACATTTAGTGACCATGTGATGTCGTCGCTAAGTAGCAATTATAGTGACAACGTCATGCCATCGCTATTACTGCATACTTAGGACAACGTCACACCGTAGCTATTGTTGCTACTTAGCGACCATGGCTATCCCATCGCTATTTTGCTTATATGGTAGCGACAGAGTTGTCTTTTGTTTCTGTCGCTAACATATGTTTTTCTTTCTTTTTTTAACTTAATTTTTGTTTACTACTTTTTTAATTAAATTTAATTTTTATTTATTATTTTTTAATTAAATTGATTAATAATATTATGATTCTTCGTTGAGCGAGTGAACCCTAAATATCAAATATTGAATGACCTAAAACAAGAAAAGAATAATGGCATAAAACAAAGATTGAAATATGGTATTATAATATAAATTATAAACCAATGTATACAATGTACAAACAAATAAAGCATAAAAAAGTAAAATCATGGTGGAGGGGGATCCTATGGTGGTGGCAGCTGGGAAGTAGGGGGAGGTAGCCTCGCCATCAACTGCATCCGTAGCTCCTACTGCATAGTAAACTGTCGACGAGTCTCGGCCTGCTGCTCCTCGGCCTGTCGTCTGTCCGCCTCGTCCCGCTCTTCCAAAAGCTGCCTTTGGCGTCACTCCTCCTGTAGCTCGTTGTTCAGGTTTTGAATGACATGAACAACATCCGCCGGAAGGCCAGAGGAGGAAGAGGAAGAGGTCTTCCCCTTTTTCGCCAACTGCGTGCCCATGTTGCCCAATCCAAAGATCCTTTCTTTCTTGTTCACCCTGCCAATAGCCTTCATATAGATGGCGTTGTCGTCGGAATAAGAAAGGGTGGAAGGTACCTCCCCCCTCAGGTGTGGGGGCCATCAACTCTGCCTCCTTCTCAGCCCTCATGGCAAGATAAGCCTCCTGCAAATATAAAATGATGATAAAATTTAGTAATATATAATTTGTAAGTTTAAGTATGCATAAGTTAAATTAAATTACCACCATGTCTGTGGATTTTTGGTTAACCCAAGCACCGGCTTTGTTTTTCTTAGTCATTTGCATGACCTCAAACAGTGATGGCTCCCCGTGCTCCTTTTGCTTATGTTATTCATAATAAAATTAAAATTGTTAATAGAAAACATATTAAGTCATTCATAAAAAAATAATAGAAAAATGTATACTTACAAATCTCTTTTTGTGCTCAAAGAACTGAAATGCTGCCCCAGTGTAGATAGAGGTTGCAGCATTAGCCGCTCTGTTTGCCTTGTTCTGAGCACTCGCCTGCTGGAACAAGACACCCCCCCACTTTTGGACCATTCCATCCCAGTAGTCCTTGGGGATCCAAGGAGGGCGCTTGCCCTTGTCCCTCACCTTCCAAAGGGTACTCTTGATGATTTTGGAGGTCTTTATGGCAAAGACCCTTCTAATCTCATTAATCATACCCTTTGTCCACTGATAATCTTGCTGTTATATGAAATGAGATTTCAAAATTAAAAACAAGTATATGAATTAGCTATAAACTCACAACAAAGGGAGTGTTAGCTTATCGAGAAGGTTTCAAATCACCTATCCTGGATAGCCTTCCCAGCATCTGTCCAAGAGATGTATGGACCATCCCACTAGGCCTTCAGAACCTTAGTAATCGCTTTGGTAGTATGACTACTATCAACAAAGCTGTAATAAAAAATAGCTAAAAACAAATAAAATAACTTACACACGGGGAGGCTACTGAAATTTTGGCAGAGTCTCCCCAGTAAATGTAACATTTCTAAATTTGAATGGTTGCCCTGTTACAAATAGAAGAGTTCCCATTACAGTTCAATTTATACAAGTACTAAATAAACTAACATACAACAAACCAATTTAGGTAATATATAAGTTTTATATACAAAGAAACTAATAAGCTACCAATTAAGAAAATTAAAACAAATTATTGTGTACTTACTCGTCTCCGGCCGGTAGTAGGACCAGCATGGGTAAGGGGCATGCCAGAGGTGGGGTTGCCTCGAGGCGAGGGTCGTCTAAACCTCTAGGTGAATGACTCTGCTCGGGGGTAGTCTGTTGTGCTATGGTGGTGAAGGAGTGGTGGCCTACTGTGGGGTGGTCTGATATGGGATGGTGGGCCTAGGTGGTGAAGGAGTGGTGGTCTACTATGGGGTGGTAGCTTGCTGACAGGATCCTGGGGTCCTCAAACCACCACCCCGGCTGAAGGGTAATCAACGTCCTATCATCTGTGGAATAAACCATGAAAACAAATGTTAGTCTCAGACTATAAAGATATGTATGTATGTATATATGTTTAAGAACTACATACTCTGTCTCTATTTCAGTTTAAAATTCCCCCTCAGTTTCAGTGTCACTATAGCTATCTATTTCAATAGGTTCCTCAGTTTCCAAATCAACCCTAGACTGTTTTGATTAGGAGACAACATCTTTTTTAATGTGTTCACCCCTCATAATGGCGAGTGTCTCATCCATTATCACTAGATCAATGTTGAACAACAAATTACTGTCATTGAGCTCCTTCAGAGCGAGCTGATAAGCATCCTTAACCTCCTCGGAGACATTATCAGTGATTTGACTTCGGGCATTGGCCTTGATAACTACGTACCAGTCCCGGTGCCTACCAGGGAAGTCCATGTAATAAACCTGCTTGGCTTGTTGGAAAAAATGAAGGGATCAAACCCTTTATATCTACCATTTTTCTTGGCATCAACTAAATCGTAGTTTTTTTCACCCTTTGTTCCTACACCGATGATGTTGTCGTACCAGTCACACTTGAATTGAACGATATCTCTTCTTAGTCGTCTGGACAAAGAAACTTCAACAATCTCTGTCAACACTCCATAGAAGTCTTCTTTTAACTATCTATTTGTGCCTTTAACACAAACCCTGTAGTTATGGGTGCGCATCCCTTCACTCCATTGGAAAATGTTAAACTTGTAGCTGTTTACATAGTAAATAGACCATTTTTAATAGTTATCACCGACCCCCAAGAAAGGGCTTGGAGTAAGGGATCTTCAATATGATTATTAAGGTCTTGAATCTATTTATGGCATGACACATAGGTCATCATTAGATACCTAACATTTGAAGTTCAACTAAAAAACAGAAGGTATACAGGTCTTACGTGTTGTGAAAGCTAACCGATGAATTTAGATGATACCTCACTATGAATTTGGTCATAAGTTATATCATTTTGCTCGACTTTCAACATATCTACATATAAGCTATTTAAAGAACACAAATTTAGGTATAATAAAAGCTAGCTTTAGAATGCAAACTAAAGTTGGTGACTTACTCAAGATAGGGTTCCACTTCTGGGCAACTCAAAAGAATGTACAAGTGAGCCGCCTTTTGATCTTTCTTATCAATGTAACATTTTGTGACCTTGCCCCTAGGACGACCAAGATAGTTAAAAATTGAACTTTGATCAACCAACCCTGTGTGTGTGGCCACCCTAAGGTTACGGGAAATTCTACTCATTCTAGTTTCTATCTCCGTTGGAAAATAGAAAGAAGAAAAAGTGGTTATTTCTTCCACTAATTATGCCTCATAAATTGATACTTCAACACGCGCTTTGTTTGACACATTGTCTTTTGAAGAACATAAGAATCTAGAACAACATAAACAAATGTTAAGTTACATAATACTATTATTGGAAAAAGTCTTTGCAATGAAATTAAGTAGTTTTGGCATTCACCTTTCGAATGGATACATCCAACGGTACTACACTGGGCCACCAACTAAGGCCTCTTACTGTAGATGGATAGGTAGATGCTCCATCGAGTCAAAAAAACTTGGTGGAAAAATCTGCTCCAACTTACAAATCAAGACCGGAATAGTTTCCTCCATCTTTACAAGTTTCTCCTCAGTTAACGAAGTTGTCGTCAACTCCTTAAAGAAGTGACTCAACTCAACCAGCGGTTTCCAAATAGGTTTCAGTAAGACATGAAACGTTTACGACAGTACTTGTTACATAAACACATGGAAATCATGACTTTTCATGCCAAACACCCCGCCCTCCTTCACGTCAACACATCTACTCAAGTTAGAACTGAATCCGTTAGGCAGGGTCAACACATTCATCCACATATATACAACAATCTGTTGAGGTCTAGTTGAAATATATTTCACATGCGGTTTAAACATTTTCCCACATCCCACATGTTAGGGAATCCCATTAGGGTCAGGCAGCGGAAACACAAAGGATTCCCAAAAAAATTGCAAACACGTATGTCTCAAAGCATTATGCTAAATTAAAATTTTTAAATTAGGGTTTACCTCTTGTAGACGCAGAATAAGATCCTCGATCGAAGCAATTATAGCTTCGCCCTTAGGAGTCCACACGAGCACTCCCACCAGAAAAACAGAGCTCCGAATGCTAGTACGGAAATTTTGTTTTGGTCTAATTTCTGAGCAGCAGCCTATGAGCATCTCATGCTCTATATATAGGCTTAGGTCTTGACCTGAGCTCTCATTAAACATTGGGCTCCTGACTCATTCTAAATGAGTTAGGCCCAAATAGTTTTATTTTCAGTCCAACTAAAATAAAACTATCCTCTGGTGGGCTTACTCTATGTGTATGACCCTATAGGTAAAATATTCGGTTATATTAATAATAAACTATTTTATTATTAATATAAAATAAGAGCGGTATCTAGCAATACATCATTATGTCCGAATATTATTTATCATCGACATGACCTATAAGTGATAATTATTTTATATATCTATTCCTTTTGTCACGATATCTAATTGGGCCTAAGGCATGGTCGTCGTCATCCTTGTATGGCCCAATTCATTTTACTTGATACCAGAGTAGACTTTATAGAATAAATATCTAATATTTATTCATCCTAGCATGGCCATGCATTTCATTAGTCTCACTCCATCAAGTGGCCCATAGATATCACTCCTGTCACATAGGAGAGACAAATTCCATCTACATCACTCACATCCCTCTGCATAATTTATCTATTGCCTAATCATAATCTTTATGGTCATCTTATTACAGATAACGTTTGATTGTATTAAAACAATAAACTCCTTATGTAGGAATCGTAGTGACTTCAGGTCGAAGGACTACAAACCATTATCACATTGAGAACCGTTTATGACACTCATGTAACGATCCATGCAACGTTTTCATGGTGGGTCTGTCCAGTACAACATTACTCTTAATGTGTACCCGTGTAAAGACTTGATATCATATATCCATGATTTGTGAGATCAAATCATCAGTACATTCACACACTAATCTTAATGTATTTACATGTCCCCATGTAAATACTTGATTAGGGACGTTTTAGGAATAATTCTCATATGACCTATTATTCCAGGATAGATAGCATTTGTCTAAAAGTGAAAATACTAATTTTATTAATAAGTTAAAATTGATACATTAATAGCTCGTAGTGCATACACCAACAATCTCCCACTTGCACTAGAGCCAATCAGACATTTGCCTAATGCCTAATGATCTAGTGTGTCCCTCATGCTTTTGATGTGCAAGAGGTTTGGTGAGTGGGTCGGCAATGTTCTCATCAGTGTGCACTTTACATATCTTAACATCTCCTCGTTCAAGTATTTCTCGGATGAGATGATAACGTCTAAGTATATGCTTGGATCACTGATGTGATCTAGGTTCCTTAGCTTGTGCAATTGCTCCACTATTGTCACAGTAGAGACTTATAGGGTCCACAATGCTAGGAACTACCTCAAGTTCTGTTATGAACTTCTTGATCCATACTGCCTCTTTTGCAGCATTTGAGGCAGCAATATACTCAGATTCTGTAGTAGAATCAGTAACTGTCTCTTGCTTCGAACTTTTCCAGCTTACAGCGCCACCATTTAAACAAAACACATACCCTGATTGCGATCTTGAGTCATCCTTATCAGTTTGGAAGCTAGCATCAGTGTAACCCTTTACAATGAGCTCTTCTTCCCCTCCATATATCAAGAATGAATCTTTAGTTTTTCTCAAGTACTTTAGGATATTCTTGACAGCAGTCCAGTGACTTTCACCGGGATCAGACTGGTATCTGCTCGTCATGCTTAAAGCATACGAGACATCTGGTCGGGTACATATCATGGCATACATGATTGATCCAATAGTAGATGCATATGGAATCTTATTCATCTGTTCTCTCTCTTCTTTAGTGGAAGGAGATTGAGCCTTTGATAGGCTTATGCCATGAGCCATAGGCAAAGTTCCCTTTTTGGAATCTTGCATGTTAAACCTTTTTAACACTTTGTCTATGTATGTATTCTGACTTAGGCCGAGAAGTTTTCTTGATCTATCTCTATAGATCTTAATTCCCAACACATAGGTTGCTTCACCTAAGTCCTTCATAGAAAAACAGCTTCCCAACCAAGTCTTCACAGACTGAAGGGTAGGAATGTCATTTCTAATGAGTAGTATGTCATCAACATAGAGGACCAGAAAAACAATTGTGCAGTCACTAACCTTCTTGTAGACACAAGGTTCATCCTCATTTTTAATAAAGCCAAATTGTTTAACGGCTTCATCAAAACGAAGATTCCAGCTTCTGGAAGCTTGCTTAAGTCCATATATGGAACGTTGTAGTTTGCACACCTTCCTGGATGCTTCAGGCTTAACAAAGCCTTCGGGTTGTGTCATGTATACTTCCTCAAGAAGATTTCCATTAAGGAAAGCAGTCTTGACATCCATTTGCCATATCTCATAATCATGGTATGCAGCAATAGCAAGCAGAATCCGAACAAACTTTAGCATAGCGACTGGAGAAAAGGTTTCATCATAGTCTATACCATGAATTTGCTTGAAACCTTTCGCTACCAATCTTGCCTTATAGGTACTTATATTTCCATCCATGTCAGTTTTCTTTTTGAAAACCCACTTGCATCCTATAGGTTTTACCCCTTCGGGTGCATCAACCAAAGACCAAACTTGATTAGTGTACATGGAGTCCATTTCAGATTCCATGGCTTCAAGCCATTTCTCAGATTCTGGACTTGCAATGGCCTCTTCATAAGATGTTGGCTCATTTTGATCCATTAGCAACACATCTCCTTCCTGAGTTACAAGAAATCCATATCTTTCAGGTTGTTGACGTATTCTACCTGATCTACGCAAGTCTTGTTCTACTGGAGTTGGAGTTATCACAATATTTTATGGTCCCGGGTCCATTTCCACCATTGGCTCTTCAATGCCTTGTAGGTCTTGAACTTCTTCAAGTTCTACTTTCCTCCCACTGATTCTTTTAGAGATGAATTCCCTTTCTAAGAATACAGTATTTCAAGCGACAAACACTTTGCCCTCGATAGGATTGTAGAAGTAATAACCCTTAGTTTCCTTTGGGTATCCCAAAAAAAGACATTTATCTGATTTGGGTCCAAGTTTTTCAGAAATTTGACACTTCACATAAGTTTCACAGCCCCAAATCTTAAGAAAAAACATACTGGGTCGTTTCCCAGTCCATATCTCATATGGTGTCTTTATGACAGCCTTAGATGGAACACGGTTAAGTGTGAAAGCTGCTGTCATCAAAGCATGTCCCTAGAAGGAGTTAGGGAGGTCAGTTTGACTCTTCATTGATCGAACCATGTCTAACAAGGTTCTATTTCTCCACTCAGAAACACCATTCCATTGTGGTGTTCCAGGAGGAGTGAGTTGAGAGAGAATCCCACATTCTTTAAGATATTCATCAAACTCCAGGCTTAAGTATTCGCCACCTCGATCAGATCGAAGTACTTTAATTTTCTTGCCAAGTTGGTTCTCTACTTCATGTTTGAATTCTTTGAACTTTTCAAAGGATTCTGATTTATGCTTCATTAGAAACACAAATCCATATCTACTGAAATCATCAGTAAAAGTGATAAAGTAGCTAAAACCTCCCTAGCCATTGTCCCTATCGGCCCACATACATCACTATGTATCAAGCTTAGAAGATCACTCGCCCTTTCACCCATTCCAATAAATGGGGTCTTAGTCATCTTCCCTAATAAACAAGACTCGCATGTATCTATTGATTCAAAATCAAAAGAGTCTAAATATCCATCTTTATAGAGTTTAGAAATACGTTTCTCATTTATATGTCCTAGGCGACAATGCCAAAGATAAGTTGGGATTAAATCATTTGGTTTAACCCTTTTAGTATTAACGTTATAGATAGGGTTTTCGAGATCAAGAACATAAAGTCCATTACTCAAATTTGCACAACAATAAAACATGTCATTCAAATAAACAGAACAACTATTGTTCTTTATTATAAAGGAAAACCCTTTCCTATCTAGACAAGAAACAGAAATAATGTTTCTTCTTATTGCCGGAACATAAAAACAATTTTCTAGTTCAAGAACAAGCCCTGAGGGTAAGGATAAAAAATAAGTCCCTACAGCTAATGCAGCAACTCTTGCTCCATTTCCAACGTGTAGGTCCACCTCGCCCTTCATCAACTGCCTACTCCTTTTTAGATCCTGCACATTAAGACAAATGTGAGATCCACATCCAGTATCTAATACCCATGATGTTGAAGTTGACAAGTTAATTTCTATAACAAAAATACCTGAAGTGGAAGTCTCACTTCCCTTCTTCTTAAGCTCTTCCAGGTACTTTGGACAGTTTCTCTTCCAGTGTCCCTTCTGTCCACAATGGTGACAATTTCCTTCCTTAGCCACCCCACCCACAGGTTTTAAGGCTGATGTACTTGGCTTATCCTTGCCTTTCCAAATTGTCTTGCCTTTTCCCATAACAGCCTTTCCTTTGCCTTTATACATGCCCTTTCCTTTACCTTTGCCAGAATTGACCATCAGTATGGCCTTGCCCTTTCCTTTAGAAATATTGGGCTCAGCAGTCCTCAACATATTGAGTAGCTCTGGCAATGTTTTATCCAATGCATTCATGTTATAATTCATAATGACTGGCTTAAAACTGTCAGGTAATGACTTCAAAATGAAATTAGTAGCTAACTTTTGAGGGAAGGGGAATCCTAGCCTAGCTAGATTCTCCAGGTACCCAATCATTTTGAGCACATGAGGTCCTACAGAACCTCCCTCTTCAAGTCTGCAGCTAAATAGGGCTGAAGAAACTTCATATCTTTCTTGGTCAGCTTGACCTTGATATAGTTTTCTTAGGTTTTTGATCATATCGAAAGCCTCCATATGCTCATGTTGCTTGTGAAGCTCAGGAGACATGGTTGCCAGCATAAGGCATTGGACATCTAAAGCGTCATCCTGATGCTTCTTGTAAGCATCCTTGTCAGCTTTAGAGGCATTGTTCGCGGGTGATTCCGGAATTGGATCTTCCAGGACATACTGCTTTTTCTCTTGTTTGAGGACAATCCTCAAATTCCTATACCAGTCTAGAAAGTTGGGTCCAGACAATTTTTCTTTGTCTAGGATCGATCGCAATGAAAGGTTTGAAGGCGTGTTTGATGTCATGGTTATCTAAAACAGAAAGATATGTAGTAAGTATCAATTAGAAAAAACATATTTAATTTTGGGTCTTAAAATTAAACACGTCTCCCACTATTTTGATTCAAAATAAAATTACCCTCTACGAATCAGAAAATCCCGTTGGAAGATTTTCTAGTGGGCAAAGATCCATATTTGGCCTAATGTTAAGTCAGCTTTGGCTGATCACTTAACATTTGGTTATTTAGGTAGGAAACTCCTTTCCAATTGTATCTTATACAACTCTTAGACATTGGGTTAGGTAACCATTACCGATCATTCATCTTATGAAAGTTTAGCCCAATGTATACGCCTCTAAGTTTATTCAATCCAATTGATAACTTAGTAAGTTAAAACCCAATAAAACATTTTGGATATTACAATTATCCCATCGCGTCTTACTAATATAAATGATAGTACCCTGCTTTGGCAGACCCATTATTCATTGACATTAGTATTGACGAGTGTACTTATTGGAAGGCATTAACTTGTTATTTTGAGGGATTTTAATTTATTTTAAATTATTGTCTTTGTTAAATGCTTTAACGTAATAAAATTATCCCCAAAGCATACAAACGAAATTGTGAGATGGTTATGGTCTTCCTAGAAGAATAAATAAATAAATAAATAAATAAACCTAAAGGAACTATATGTCAAGGCTTCATGAAGTCCTACTTCTTGAACCCACCATCCTCTTGGAGTCACCACTCCTTGGTTCCTTTCAAAGACAAAAGCGCTTAGAGTCACCACTCTAGTTTTCTTCTAGGTCTCTACTTTGTTGCCTCGATCAAGATTACAAGATTTTAAAGAAACTCGCTTTACATACGAGTGAAGGGTTGAGAAAAGAAATACAACAGAATGAAGAGAGGCACAACACGCAGGCTGTATTTAAATAAAATAACTAAGACCATAACCATTCACTATGCAACGTGTTAATTAATTAATTATAACCCAGTTGAAAGCATTTTAAAAAAATTAATTTTAAACGGGCCATTAAACACGTGGGTCGGTAATAAGGCGCTACGCAGAGAATGTACGGGGGTTCCGCTGACCATTAACAGCTCTAAAATTTCAGCTAGGGTTTCAACCACTTTGAAACCCTAATTCCTTGTTGCGAACACTTCACAACGCAGCCGTCAAGGCACATGTAGGCAGCGCCGTCTAGGGTTTCAAAACCTAGAATTCAAATTACACCTTTCTCATGACGGCTGCCTAGGTTTCAACGTTTGAACCCTAGGTTAAGGAACGGCCAAGGTTTAACACTTAAACCTTATCACTTGACGCCCCACAACATAAACTTTTCATGCTCGGAGATGAACGCATTATCAAAACATAGTTTGTATGACAACAAAGAATATTAACGAATTTAACACATGTATCACATATGAAAATTGAAAACGCAAATATCATACAAGCCTCTAAAATAACATAAACGCATACTTCAAATGAGAAAGCCTATAAACAGTATCTTATACAATTTACAGAAAATATATGAGCATACGAATCATGATATTATATCATACATAACATGCTTGAATGTTTTTCAAAAAAAGTTTCGCAAACAATTTCGCAAAACAGAACATAAAGCTTATAACAAGAAAACGATTTCATAAATCGAAATTTTTTAAAAAGCTTTTACAGAATGAAAAACATGCCATCATGAAACGTAAACAAATGCCCAAAACATAGCTTTGCAACCAGGCTTTGATACCACTGTTAAGGAATCCCATTAGGGTCAGGCAGCGGAAACACAAAGGATTCCCAAAAAAATTGCAAACACGTATGTCTCAAAGCATTATGCTAAATTAAAATTTTTAAATTAGGGTTTACCTCTTGTAGACGCAGAATAAGATCCTCGATCGAAGCAATTATAGCTTCGCCCTTAGGAGTCCACACGAGCACTCCCACCAGAAAAATAGAGCTCTGAATGCTAGTACGAAAATTTTGTTTTGGTCTAATTTCTGAGCAGCAGCCTATGAGCATCTCATGCTCTATATATAGGCTTAGGTCTTGACCTGAGCTCTCATTAAACATTGGGCTTTTGACTCATTCTAAATGAGTTAGGCCTAAATAGTTTTATTTTCAATCCAACTAAAATAAAACTATCCTCTGGTGGGCTTACTCTATGTGTGTGACCCTATAGGTAAAATATTCGGTTATATTAATAATAAACTATTTTATTATTAATATAAAATAAGAGCGGTATCTAGTAATACATCATTATGTCCGAATATTATTTATCATTGACATGACCTATAAGTGATAATTATTTTATGTATCTATTCCTTTTGTCACGATATCTAATTGGGCCCAAGGCATGGTCGTCGTCATCCTTGTATGGCCCAATTCATTTTACTTGATACCAGAGTAGACTTTATAGAATAAATATCTAATATTTATTCGTCCTAGTATGGCCATGCATTTCATTAGTCTCACTCCATCAAGTGGCCCATAGATATCACTCCTGTCACATAGGAGAGACAAATTCCATCTACATCACTCACATCCCTCTGTATAATTTATCTATTGCCTAATCACAATCTTTATGGTCATCTTATTACAGATAATGTTTGATTGTATTAAAACAATAAACTCCTTATGTAGGAATCGTAGTGACTTCAGGTCGAAGGACTACATACCATTATCACATTGAGAACCGTTTATGACACTCATGTAACGATCCATGCAACGTTCTCATGGTGGGTCTGTCCAGTACAACATTACTCTTAATGTGTACCCGTGTAAAGACTTGATATCATATATCCATGATTTGTGAGATCAAATCATCAGTACATTCACACACTAATCTTAATGTATTTACATGTCCCCATGTAAATACTTGATTAGGGACGTTTTAGGAATAATTCTCATATGACCTATTATTCCAGGATAAATAGCATTTGTCTAAAAGTGAAAATACTAATTTTATTAATAAGTTAAAATTGATACATTAATAGCTCGTAGTGCATACACCAACACCACATCCCTCAATTCCAACTTCTTCCTAGGACACTAAATCATAAGGTCTAGTCGACTATTCTTGTTGTCCTTTGTTCTCCCTTTGATGTTCATCATAGTGTCAAAAATATTCATGAAAACATTTTATTCAGTGTGTATCACATCAATGTTGTGTCTTAACAACAAGTCTTTCCAATATGGCAAATCCCATAAGATTCTCGGCTTCACCCAGTGGTGTTCCTTTCCATAACCCACAAACTCTTTAACATTTTTATCCCATATGTACAGATACTCTTGGACTCTCTACCAAATGTTAGGGAATCCCTAGTGCATGAGCAGCGGAAATAGAAGGATTCCCATAGGATTTGCAAAGCGTCGTGTTTCAAAGCATAAGACAAACATAAAAAAAAATTGCATTTTAGGATTACCTCTTGAAGAAAATCGAATCGAAGCAGTCATAGCCTCGTCCTTTAGGAGTCCACACGAGTACTCCCACTAGAAATGCTACACCTTCCAAATGCTACTTTAACGGCATGTAGCTTTTACAACTTTTTATATTTTGTGTCTCTTTTTGGTTGAACCACCTATGAGCGTCTTATGCTCTATTTATAGGCTTAGGTTTGACCTAATTTATTCTCTCTAAAGAGTGGGCTCCTTACTCATTCTAAATTTTTGTGACCCTATAGGTAAAATACTCGGTCATATTAATAATAAACTATTTTATTATTAATATAAAATAAGAACGGCATCTAGCAATGCATCATTATGTCTGAATATTATTTAATATCAACATAACTATAAGTGATAATTATTTTATATGTTTGTTCCTTTTGTCAAAATATCCTAATTGGGCCCAAGGCATGGTCGGGTTATCCTTGCACGGCCCAATTTATTTTACTTGATACCAAAGTAGACTTTATCTGAATAAATATCTAATATTTATTCTTTCTAGCATGGCCATGCATTTCCATAGTCTCACTCCATCAAGTGGCCTATAGATATCACTCCTGTTACATAGGAGAAACAAATCCCATCTACATCACTCACATCCCTCTGCATAATTTGTTCATTGCCTAATCATAACCTTTATAGTCCTCTTGTTACAAAAGGCATTTAATTGTATTAAAATAATAAACTCCTTGTGTAGGAATCGTAGTGACTTCAAGTCAAAGGAGTACATAAACCATTATCACATTGAGAATCATTTATGACATTCATGTAACAATCTATACAACGTTCTCATGGTGGGTCTGTCCAGTACATCATTACTCTTAATATGTACCCGTGTTAAGACTTGATATCATTTATATCCATGATTTGTGAGATTAGATCATCAGTACACTCACACACTAGTCTTAATGTATTTACATGTCCCCACGTAAATACTTGACTAGGAACATTTTAGGAATACCTCTCATATGACCTATTACTCCAAGGATAAATAAAGGTTGTTAAACTATTTAACAAAAAATGACTTATTCAAAATGATGCGTCCTGTATAGGCTTTTAGTGTATATTTCCAACAATCTCCCACTTGCACTTAGAGCCGATAAGGTTAATGCCCAATGACGTCTACAGTGCCTTTATGCTTTTACTACGTAAGCGGTTTTACTAGTGGGTTCACAACAATTTTGTTGGTATGCATATTGCATATTTTCACATCTTCCAAAGATGGAACTATTTAAGTATATGCTTGGATTAATCCACTTCCTTATATTGTTCTATGGTTCCATTGTCATCATAGTGGAAACTTATAGGGTACAAAACATTTGGAATGATTAAATGTAAATTGACTTCTTTTGTAATTTAACATAGCAAAATACTTAGATTTGTTAGTTGAACCAACGATTGTTTCTTGCTTTGAACCTTTCAAGCATACATCGTAACCATCTTGACAACATATATTTTGATTGCAATCTTAAGTCTTTAAAATTAATCAAAAGATTGACATCGATGTAACTTTTACAATGAGCTCATCTTCCATTTATCAAGATCAAATCCTTAGTCCTTCTTAAGTGTTTAAGGATACTCTTGACTATAGAATGAGAATATTATTAGTTCTAGAAGAAGCATGTCTTTTACATGTAATACTAGAACTATAATTATGTAGATACTAACCTTTTTATAGTCACAAGATTTATCTTCATTCTTTAATGAGGATTCTAGCTTCTAAAAGCTTGCTTTAGTCCATAAATAGAACATTTGTAGTTTACATACCTTCCTAGATGTTTCAGGCATAAAAGACTTTAGGTTGTGTCACATACACATCCTCAAGATGATTTCCATCTTGACATCTATCTACCATATCTCATAATAGTGGTATACTGCTACAACAAGCAGGATCTAAATGGTTTTTAAGCTAATTGAATTTTGTCAATCTTGCTTTTAAAGGTACTTTTATTACCATCCATGTTTAGTTTTCCTTTTGAAAACCCAGTTGCATCCTATAGGTTTTACCCTTTAGGTGCGTCAACCAAGGTTCGTACCTTATTAATATACATGGAGCTCATTTCAAATCTCATGGTCTTATGCCATGTCTTATAATCTAAACTTGCATTGGCCTCTTCATAAGAAACTTGATCAATTAGCAATATGCCTCCTTCCTGATTTATAAGATATCCATATCTTTTAGATTTGGTTACATATCCTATTTAATCTTACGTAAGTCTTGTGCTACCAGAGCTAATGATGTCACAACATTTTGTGATTTCTGCTCCAAGTCCATCCTTGACTTTTGAATGCTTTATGATACTTGAATTTCTTCAAGTTCTACTATCCTCCCACTGATTCTTTAAGAGATGTACTCTTATTCAAGAATATAACATTCTAAGCAACAAGCCTTTTGTTCTCAGATGGATTGTAGAAATGATAACCCTTAGCTTTCTTTGGGTATCTCACAGAAGACATTTATCCAATTTGGATCTGACCTTGTCAGAGTTGGATGCTCTATGGAAGCATCATAGTTCCAAATTATTAGTAAAGACATACTAGGTTTCTTCCTAGTCTATATCATATATGGTTTCTTTAAGAAAGTCTAAGATGGAACATGGTTAAGTGTGGAAATTTTGTTAATAAAGGAACGTTGAAGGAGTTAGAGATGTTTGATAATAATCAATAATCAAACTATGTCCAACAAGGTTTGACTTTTCCCTGTAGAGATGCTATTATGGCATTCCATGAGGAATGAGTTAAGAGGTAATATCTCACTCTATTAGATAGTTATCAAACTTATAGCTCAAATTATTTGCTATCTTGATCTAATCAAGAGCTTTAATTGTCTTGCCAATTTGGTTTTTCACTTCATTATGAATTCTTTGAACTTTTCAAAGACTTTTTAACTTATGTTACATAAATTCATACTCATTGACTTTTCAATTAGTATGTTGAAGTATTGAAAAACATATCTAGTTATTGTTTCAATAGGCCCACATACATCATCATGTATTAGATAATAGATTACTCATCTTTTCAATGAATGAGGTCTCAATTATATCTCTAATAAATAAGATTTACATGTCTCAATTGATTCCAAAATAAAAAGAGTCCATATAACCACATTAATGGTATTTAGAAATGTGTTTCTTATTCATTTGACTTGGGAGACAATACCATGTAAGTAAGGTTCAAAATCACTTATTTTAACCTACTTTGACAGTTGTTATAGATGGGTGTTTTGAGATTTAGGATGTGGAATCCATTACTCAATTATACATCAACATCCTTTTGAAGAAATAAAGTTATTTTATATTAAAAAAACATTTCTTGTCCAACAAGAAACAATATGTACAATGTCTAGTTCACTAACTAGACCAATAGGTAAAGATCTTATCTTTATTGTAGCAACTTTTGCTCAATTTTACACAAATTTCTCTACCCTTAGCAAGTGATCTACTTCCTTGATCTTTCAAAATTTGAGATCTACTACTAGTATCTGATACTAATGTTAGTGAAGTAAAATAACTTGACTTCTATAACATGACCTGTAGTGGAAGTCTTACTTCCTTTTCTTTTGAACTCCTTTAAGTTCTTTAGACAAATTATTTCAATGTCTTATATGGCTAAAACTGGAAACAATTTCCTTTCTTGATCACCTTTTAGACTTCTAGACCAACTCGGCCTTAATAGAGTCTGTATACAATCATATCGTATATCTCCCATATATTTATATTGCCTTGTACAGCTCAGAGTTTATGCAGACTCCATAGGGTATTCAAGACCCAACCGTAGATGATATATAAGCCAAACATGACACACTTCCGCTTCCTCTTCATTGAATATAATTCTCAAGTCTCGATACATATCTAGGCATTTTTCCAGATAAAGTGTCCTTCCAAAGGAGAGATTACAACAAAACAATATTTGGTTTGTCATGGTTATTCTAAAAAAAATTACATGCAAATCTATCACTTCTATTCAAAATATATTTAAATTTTGGTCATTAAATAAATATGTTGTCTCCCACTATTTTGATTTAAAACAAACACCCTCACTGAATCATAAAAAATCCTGTTGGAAGATTTTTCTAGTGGACCAAGATCTATATTTGGCCTAATGTTGAGTCACCTTTGGCTGATCACCCAACCCTTGGTTATTTAGGTAGGAAACATATTTCTAATTGCATCTCAAGCAACTCTTGGATAATTGAGTGGGTAACTCTTTACCCTTATTCATCTTATGAATTTAAGCTCAATCTTTATGCCTCTAAGTTATTTTCAATCCAATTGAAAAACATAGTTAAGTTTAGGCCTAATAAAAATAATTTGGATATTACAATTATCCCATCGCGCCTTACTAGTATAAATGATAGCACCCTTCTTTGGCAGGCCCACTATTTATTGACATTAGTCTCGACGAGTGTTACTTGTTAGAAGGCGTTTAAACTTAATATTAACGCTTCGAGGTTCTTCAATCTGATTAAAGTTACCTAGATAAGTCTAATAACAAATGGTTGGATAATCCAATTATCCATCATCCTTTACTAATATCAATAAAAGCACCCTGCTTTGGCAGAACCTACACTTTATTAAAACTAGCATTGATGACTGTTGTTTATTAGAACGCGTTTTAGACTGTTTATACCTTTAGGCTTTTCCAATCCAATTGAAAAATGTCTATTTGAATAAAACTTAATAAGTTATAATTGGATAATTCAATTATCCAATCATGTCCTACTAAATATAAATAAAGGCACCCAACTATGACGTGACCTGCACTTTATCTATATCAAGTTAGACGTTATTACTTATTGGAAGGTATGATTGTCGGGCTTGAGGGATTTCAATTTTCTTATTATTCATTACCGACTTTCATTAAACGCTTTAACATAAAATAAAACCCCAAAACATGCAATCAAAATTGTGAGATAGTTATGGTCTTCCTAGAAAATAAAATAAAATAAAATAAACCTAAAGGAACTATGATGTCTTGACTTCGTAAAGTCCTACTTCTTGAAACCACCATCCTCCTGGAGTCATCACTTCTTTGTTCCTTTCAAGTTCATATCCACCCAGAGTCACCACTCTAGGTTTCTTCTAGGTCTCCACCTTGTTGGCTTTTCCAAGATCACAATGTAATAAAGAAAACTCGTTTTACATACGAGTGAAGGGTTGAGAGAAGAAATTTAAGAATAGAGAAAGGCACAGGACGCAGACTATATTTAAAATTAAATAAAAAAATCTAAGACCATAACCATTCCCTGCTAGATGTGTTAATTAATCAATTAATAAAGTAATTAATTGTATTTAAAATAAAATAAATTTTAAAACACATAATTAAACATGCGGGGTCATAAAAGCAAAACTACGCAAAGAAGTTTGGCGGCTCCATTGATCGTTCAACAAACAGGGTCAAGGGGTGTTCCAACCCAAAAATTTAGTACTGTAATAAGGTTAGTTCCCAGGAAAGAGAGGTGGGTCCGGAGTGACCGCTTAAGTACCAAGTCTTTCCTAGCCAGAACGTCCCACTGACCATTAACGACTCAAAATATTCGGTTATGATTTCAAACAATTTGAAATCTTAAATTTTTAAACGACCAAGGTTTAACTTTTAAACCGTATCTTTTGACCCTTACAATTATCCTAAAATAGGAATAGTCAAGGTTTAACTTTTAAACCTTATCTCTAGAGTCTAAAAAATTATCCTATTTTTTAGGAACGATCAAGGTTTAAATTTTAGACCTTATCTCTAGAGTTCAAGATATTTTATTTTGAATCCTATTAAATTTGATAAAGATCTTATCTTTAATTTGTAACTTTTACAAATCCTATCAAATTTATTAAAGATTAAATATTTGATTTTAAAATTATTAAATTTAATAAAGATCCTATCTTCTATTTGTAACAATTACAAATCATATTAAATTTAATAAATATGAATCAATTTGTAACTCCTACAAATCACATTAATTTTAAAAAGATCACATACGATGCAAATCCTATTAAAATTAATAAGAATAAATTATTTAAATTTGTAACTCTTACCAATCACATTAATTTTAAAAAGATCACAAACGATACAAATCCTATTAAAATTAATAAGAATAAATTATTTAAATTTGTAACTCTTACAAATCGAATTAAAATTTGATTTGTAACTTTTACAAATCGAATTTAAAATATAATATTAAAATCAAATATTTTATTTGTAACATTTACAAATAAATAAAATACCATGATGGCTAGGTTTCAACTTTTGAATCCTAGTTTTCATTACGGCTAGGGTTTAACTCTTAAACTTTCTAAACATAATCTCACATGAACAATTCATATTAGAAAGAGAAAGCATATAGACATGCATTACATACAACCCTTGATTTCAATTTAATTAAACAAACATAAAATTAACATGCCTTATAATTAGAACACATATAAAATAATCACCATTTCAATATACAACATGTTCATATAATAAAGCACATCCCAAAAACATGTTCTGTAATTAAAATGTTGAGAAAATCAATCAATATACAAAAAACAAAATAAATTGATACTAGCTTTCAAAAGGTGTAACCTTTGCAACATATCTCATAAAAAGATACAACCTTTATATAATATCTCATTAAAAATGCAACCTTTGCAACATATCTAATAAAAGATGCAACCTTTGCAAAAGGATTCAACCTTTACAATTCTTTTTGTAAAAGTAAATTTTTTTTACATGTTCTTTAAACAAACATTTGCCCAAAACACAGTTTTATAATTAAGCTCTGATACCACTGTTAGGGAATCCCTAGTGCATGAGTAGCGGAAATACAAGGATTCCCATAGGAATTGCAAGCGCCGTGTTTCAAAGCATAAGACAAACATAAAAGAATATTGCATTTTAGGACTACCTCTTGAAGAAAATCGAATCGAAGCAGTCATAGCCTCGTCCTTTAGGAGTCCACACGAGTACTCCCACCAGAAATGCTACACATTCCAAATGCTAGTTTGACGGTGTGTAGCTTTTGCAACTTTTCGTATTTTGTGTCTCTTTTTGGTTGAACCACCTATGAGCATCTTATGCTCTATTTATAGGCTTAGGTTTGACCTAATTTGTTCCCTCTAAAGAGTGGGCTCCTTATTCATTCTAAATGAGTTAGGCCCAATAGCTTTATTTTAGTCCAACTAAAATAAGTAATTTTCTGATGGGCTTACTCTATGTGTGTGATCCTATAGGTAAAATACTCGGTCATATTAATAATAAACTATTTTATTATTAATATAAAATAAAAGCGGCATCTAGCAATGCATCATTATGTCCAAATATTATTTAATATCAACATAAGCTATAAGTGATAATTATTTTATATGTTTGTTCCTTTTGTCACGATATCCTAATTAGGCCCAAGGCATGGTCGTGTCATCCTTGTACGGCCCAATTTATTTTACTTGATACCGGAGTAGACTTTATTTGAATAAATATCTAATATTTATTCTTTCTAGCATGACCATGCATTTCCTTAGTCTCACTCCATCAAGTGGCCTATAGATATCACTCTTGTCATATAGGAGAGACAAATCCCATCTACATCACTCACATTCCTCTGCATAATTTGTTCATTGCCTAATCACAACCTTTATAGTCATCTTGTTACAGAAGACGTTTGATTGTATTAAAACAATAAACTCCTTGTGTAGGAATCGTAGTGACTTCAGGTAAAAGGACTACATATACCATTATCACATGGAGAATCATTTATGACATTCATGTAACGATCCATGCATCGTTCTCATGGTGGGTCTGTCCAGTACATCATTACACTTAATGTGTACCCGTGTTAAGACTTGATATCATTTATATCCATGATCTATGAGATCAGATCATCAGTACACTCACACACTAGTCTTAATGTATTTACATGTCCCCACGTAAATACTTGTCTAGGGACATTTTAGGAATAACTCTCATATGACCTATTACTCCAAGGATAAATAAATATTGTTAAACTATTTAACAAAAATGACTTATTCAAAATGATGCGTCCTATATAGGCTTTTAGTGCATATTTCCAACACCAAACCCATGTACCAGATAACCTACGGGGTGGAGGTTCATTAACAACCTTGTTCTTCTTAAAAACGGTTTTGTTTCTCCTGAATAGGTAATCCAACGGTAGAAACTTTCTATAACAGTAAAAAAAAACTTATTTTGCCATTAACAGGGAGTGATTCCCCCTTGGTATGTTCTATGCATACAGGGAAAGCAAGCTTCCTAGACGTTGACCATCCAGAAAGCATATCATACGTAGGGAAGTCATGAATGGTCCATATCAAAACAGCCCGCATCATGAAATTGTTCTTTAAGGATGCATCATACATCATCACCCCGACATCCCATAATTGTGAGGACTCATCAATCAATGTAACAACCCTCATTTTTGTGTTAGGTCCTTGAGACCAGTTGTCTATATTTTATAATAATTTTATGTATATTGATGAATGGGTTACGACCGATTTGTTTATTTATTCTGTTTTAAAGAGATTTTGTGAGTATGAGGTAGAGGTTCTAATTTTAATTATGTAAGTAATAGAAATAATTAGGAAAATAATAATAATATGACTAATAACATTAATAATAACAAAAACTTATAAAATAAGACATTAAGTGATTTAATATAAATATTGAAGTAATTGTTTTAAGCTAATAAAATCGTGTAACTCCTCGGTTTGAGTCTAGAAATAATCCATGGGACTTGAGTAAATTATTTTTATCCTAAAACACCCCTCATGTTATTCCTAGCAACTTTTGTGAAGAGCACAATACCCAATTTTAAACAACCAAGCCTAAAAGCGTTGATTTTAAATTACCCGGGTAAGCTAAAATGAGCGTCTGACGTATTTTTGGTGTAATTTATTCTCCCGATATTGGATTCAAGTCATTCTTGTTCCAAAATCTCTGTATTGAAATTATCTATAACTCTTATGTTGACCATAAAGACCAGTTCTCATCCCATAAATCCCAGAAATTAAAACACTACACCAATTCACGTTTTTCTAGCAACAGTTTGCACTAGGTGTAGTATTTTCCACATACCTCTATCATATGACCATGAAATTAAATTAAGCCTTCACCAAATTTTTCCTAACTTAATTATTCACAACTCTTATGAAGAACACAAAGCCCAAATCATAACCCATTTGGCCAAGAAAAATCATTTATGCAAGGGACAAAAATCCCATCATAGCCCTGCACCCTTTTAGTATTTGGGCCATATCTCACTCAATTCTTGATGGAAGTTTTTTTTATTTATATGGATTTAAAGAAAAGATAATTTTCTACAACTTTGATGTTCAGCCCATTTTCAAATGCAGCCTATAAGATACCCTAAACCCATGAGCAAAGTTGCTGCCCTGCACTTGACACCTAAGCTTGCATGTACCATGAGCCAATTAAATTGCTCCACCACTTGGACACTTGTCCCAGCCATGCATAACTCTTCACCACCTCACTATCATCATTTGTGATACATTTTCCTTTGCATGAAAACATGATGACACTTGCCTGTAACATCCCAAAAATTTCATTCTCATGTGTAATCATTTTGATTTAGACCATCAATGATATTATCCATTTATCTCAACTTTCTACATAAATTTTGGTTGGGACAACATCTTCAATTTAACCTTTTACCATCGTAAATAATTTTAACTTTATACCTTAGGTAAAATTTAACCAAATAACTTATTACCTTTTTCCTTAGTTATTAATTTCTTTGCCTTTTCCATTTACTCCCATCAATTTACCATATACTCCACTCAAAATGCATCATCGTGTACACATTTTAATTCCTAGTTAGAGTCCAAATTTAAAAATATGGTAAATTACAAAGTTGTTCCTATTCTTCTTATTTTTCCAACAATACCAAATTTACTAAAATCCATTACGATTTGAGAGAGATATGCCCAAAATAATAAAATTATTTTAGAATTGGTATTTTACTTCAATCATATCATCTTGTACATATTTTAATTCCTAGTTAGAGTCCGAATTTGAAAACTTCGTCAACTACAAAGTTGTTCCTCTTTGTTTTATCCTTCCAACAAGACTAAATTCATTAAAATCCATTAATATATGAGAGAGATATGCCCAAAATACCGAAACTGTGTCAAAATTGATATTTACTTTAATCATACAAGCTACATTATGTAGGCTGCGGGAATAGTCAACAATGCAGCCCATTTTTCTCACCTAAAACCTCTATTATCACCACACATAATGCACCTAACATCCTAATACAATCCCATTATGAAAAGCTTGTCCCCCACTTGTCATTTGCATGATTAAATCAACACTACATCTTGTTCCCAAGTCTGAAATCTCATAACAAGCTAAGTTAGTGAAGACATATCTCTCATTTTCTCCATCAAAGTCACTCTTGATCTGAAGCTAGGACAATAAGAGAATAATTTCAACCACTCTAGGATCCTCTATTAAGGTATGAGGGGATAAGGTTATGAATAAATATGGAATAGGTAGAATTGTATGCTGTTCTAGGATTTGCAAATTTATTTTCGTAACTTGTTACTTAATTTTTAAGCTGAAAATGTGTGAATTTAACTTTGACTTCTTCATCAAAGTTGTAGATCTATTTGTTATATGAATTTGAGACTTGAACCAACCGATAGCATGAGTTATGGTCAAAATACTGAAGTATATTTCTTTTGAATGTTTCATGACTTGGTTCTGGATATATGTTGAGATTGTAAATTTTGTGAGTATGATTAGCTATCTTTATCTCAATAAAAGTTATAGATATAGATGTTCTGATTCTGTTAGATTTGGTCTTATATCAAAATTCTAAGTAATATGGAATTTATGCTTAAATTACTCTCATGTGCTCATGTTGTTTAATTATTCAAAAAATAAGTGTCTTTAAGTAAAGTTTGGTAATTCATATATTTCGAAATTAAAAATCATATATTCATGAAAGTTGTAGATCTTTGTGCCCTATAAATTTAGAGACCAAAATCTTCCAAAAAGGATAAGTAAAACTTGAGTTATGATTTATTTATTAAAATATGACGTTTCTTAAAGCTATGTATGAGTCAGTGCTTGTCTAGCTGTTTGAGAATAATTTATAAGGAATTAATTTTTGAGCCCTTCATAAAAGTTTTATATATTTGAGTTATGAACATGTGGGATTTGGCCCCATGTAAAAATAATTTTTTTATTAAGAGATATACAATTTTTACTAAAGGTTGTCAAAGCTATAACTGAATCTGTAATACTGAAATTACTATTTTGAAGTCAAAAAGTAATTTTGAAACTGTATTTTATACTTATAGAATTGGGATATATGGTCTTCATAAAAGTTATAGATAATTCTGTTTTTGAAAATTTGGCACAAGTTTTATCTTAAAATAATTTTTTTACAAGGAGATATGTCTATTTTACCAAACTGTGTACATGCAGTAAAAATTTGCAAAAGTCAGTGTGTTGTTTGTAACGTGGAGCATATTCTGTAAGGAATTAAAATTTTTGGTCTTCATGAATGTTGTAAATAATTTTGTTATGGAACTACAAAAAGTGGAATTACTTAAAAAGGATTTGATTTGCTTACGTTATGACCTTTTTACTAATGTATATTGCTGTTGTAAATTTCTGAAATTTACCTATGATGGTTATTATGGATAAAAATGATATTTTCCATGTAGGTAATGATTTATTTATGAATTATTGAGGGATTATTGATTATTATGGATGTTATTGAGTGTCGTATGAATGTCATACGGTATGTATATCTTTGTGATGAATAATTATAAATGACTAAATTAATGTATACATGAATGCCTTGTGGTTTATTGAGATATGTTGTTGAACTGTAAATCCATGATTTTGAGAATTGATATATGTGATGTGTCCTGTGAGGACTTGTGGCTTTCAAGTGATTATGGAAGTATTGATATCATGGTACCTTAAATTGATAAAGAGAATTAAAGGCATTCATGCATCATAAGCATTTGGACGCATCATGGAATTTAAGGGTTCCATGATTGCCGGCCCTGGTGGGGGTTACTCTATGATGAGTTAAAGCCATATTTTCATTCAGCGCCATGAAGGGTAGGGATTCATGGTTTATGCTAACTCCTACTTGTGTACTTCGGTACTTGAACGCCATGAAGGGTTAGGGATTCATGGTATATACTAAGTCCTACTTGTGTACTTTGATACTTGAGCGCTACGAAGGGTAGGGATTCGTGGCATTATGCTAAGTCCTACTTGTGTCTCTATGAGACTTTTTACTATAGTATTCCCACTAAATCAAAATGGATCCAGCATGACATCATCTGGCTAAATTAAAGATTATTAAATATAAATGACCTTGTTTGGCATATTCATCATATCATAATGGTTTGTTGATTGTGTTTGTGCAATTTTACTTATTTTATATTTATGCTATATTCTATCTTACTCTTACATTATTTTTACAGTGCATGCTTCATAGAATGACGAGTGGTGAAATTGATGAAGCTTTTATGTTTTATTGCTTGGACTTTGACTTTATCTGACTTTTAATGTGTTGTAATAATATTATTATGTACCTCGTACTGCAATCTTATCGATCGTTTTCGCTATATAAATGTATTATGTTTTATTCATTCATGACTAGTATACATGATAATATTCTGCATTTATCAATTTTTATGTGACCTCAGAATTTAAATTACAAATTTCAAAATGATTATTTAAACGTGAAAAATTTATTACAAAAATTTTGGTTAATTAATTGGAATTTGTAATTTGGGTTTCAGGTGTCACATGTCCCACCCAATTTCATGGCCGTGTGACTCCTTGGAGGCCAAGGGAACTCATACAAAATTTGTCATTATGCTTTGTTCTCCTTGTTGTTTCTTTCTCTTACTTAGAAGAAAAAAATCCAGCCAACTTCTTCTCCTTTCTTTCATGTTTTCTTCATTCAAAATACCACAATCCAACCATCATCATTTATCCTAAATCACCATACCCCTCCACAACTTCAAGATACCACCTTCTAAAATCAAAATTTCTTCTTCTCCTCCACCAAAAATAACAATGTTTTCTTTATTCTTCCACCACCAAATTCACGTGATCCACTATCCTTCAAGGCATCCATTTCCTTCCTCCTTGATGAAGCAATCCATGGTGGCCTAGGAGAAAATTTTGGAGTCCTTGCTACCACCTTTCTTGAGCACGAAAATTTTAGTGGTAAGGGGGAGTACCTTGCTTATTTAAAATCCATGAATAAGTACATGCATGGTGGGATATAAATGTTCCTTAGCACTTATATCCTAATACTCTCTTAAAGATCTAATATTTTATGGTTTAATCTTGAAAATTCTTGTAAGAAAATTTAGATCTTTAAGAAGTATTATGGCTATACCATGGTTCTTGTTAAATTCTTTAAAATTTAAGGTTTTAATTGTGAGGGTCACTAACACTTGAATTTTTATTGCTGTAGATTTTTTGTTGAAATTATATTGCATGTGATGATCTTGTTTAACTATGTGTTCTTAGCTTAATTGGTGACTTGGATTGTTAATAATTTTTTTAGACAATATAAAATATTTCCAAACCAGTTTTATAACTCACAGTAAACTAATATTTCTGTTGGAATTTTGTTGATAGTTAGTAAACAACTTAATAAATTTTGGATCCTAACGCATAAACTTAAAAAGAAATGATTTTGTGATTAAACATTGGTAACGTGATTTGATCTTGGAAATTTTGTGATAAAAATAAATTTTTAGTATAAGATCTTGATTTTGGAATTTTTATTAAAAATAAAACAAGTAATTTTAGCGATGATAATTAAATGATGTATTTATGGTGTTAAGAAAACAATTTATAAGAGTTTTAGAAAGAAATTCTTGATGAATATTTGGGATTATTGATGCTTCTGTATGTTTATACATTTGAGAAATATTTTGAGCATGAAAATATTACGAATGTGGTAAATAATAAAGGAATGAAAAAGGGACCCAAGTTAGGCGCGAACGAAATGTTAGAAACGATATAGAATGTATTTTTATAGGCAAATGAAAGAAATTGGTAAAATTATTTTGGAGGATTATTTTGTGGCATGAAAGATGAATTTTGAGCATGAGAAAAATACCCAAATAAGAAAAATTGGTTGGAAGAATTTTTGACGCGCGATTTGTCCTTAAAACACATTTTTACGAACGTTGAAATGATGAACTTTGGCAATTGGTGAATTTTTGTGTAGTGGCTATTTTTCTAGACAGAATTTATTTTAATTTTACTATATTTAATTAGTATTTTTAAAGTTAAACACTTTTGGCTTTGGAATCACTCAAATCAAAATTTTCTAGATAAAATACGATGAAAACAATGTTTTGGACAAAGAAACGAAAAACTTACTATCTTGTATCCTACTTTAGAAAAAGAGGAGCCTTTTATTTTCAATGTAGAATTAGGAGGATTACCTTGTAAATAAGAAAATATTTCATCTATTAAATTATGAAAAATTTTAGAAAGACAAAATCAATTAAATTGTCCATTATAAGTAAATACGACAAAACGACTTTAGTAATAAAAAAATGTATATCTTATCCTTAAATTCTCTTATAGAAAAACTTCTATTTTCTTAAGATTATATTCCCAAGAAATATAATTGAAATTATGTTACTCCTTTTTAAAGATATATATATATATATATATATATATTATAAACTTGTAAATAAATTGAATATCTTACAATAGAGAATTTTCGTATAAAGGTTGTTTAGAAAATAACCTTGGTATTTCTAATGAAATGAATTCTTATTTGAATCTTTAAGCTTTATCACCTACTACATGAAATTTTTATAGCTTGGATATTTTACATGTTTTAAGGACAAATGCGCTATGTGAGTTAAGTTTCGTCTAGACTCTGGGTACCCTAGTAATTGACATAAGCACACGGCATGTTACATTTGGAGTTGAGGAGGGATGTTGGAAAAAAATCCCCTAGAGCATACAGTGATGGGTACATTGAAGAGTCTGTTGCACCTCGATACCCGAGGGCAGTCTAGGGAGTATCATCGGAGATGGGAATTCCAAGTGGCATCAGATTCGCGCCCGTCACCGGACAGCCCATAGCAAACTCTGGTGTACTTTGACAAGAGGTGGGATTTTCTATGACCGGGAAGTGCTCGTTCTGTGGTGATGTGTGATATGTGTGATTAGCCATTTGATAATTGGGATTGTGATTCCCTACCTATTTGTGAAAACCAGAACAAGGAGAGCTCTGGTCGCTCTAGTTGGGCAGGAGAGATAAGGGTGACGGATTATGCACATGGTTATTGGTATATGAGATTGACGAGTGGAAGTTGGACCCCATTGCATATTGGTAATGAATTATGATTTACAGTAATTGAATCTAACACATGTATAGTATGCCATTACTATTTGACTAACCCTCTGATTGTTGTTGATATTTATGTATGCGAAGTTTTATATGTCGATGTTAAGGTATGCTGTATGTAAATTTTCTGTAATTCAAAATATTAAGCCACCCTTGTATGTATATATTATGGGTTGAGAGCTTTGTACTCACCCCTTTTGTTGTTGTGTGTTGTTTCTCTTTTTCTATGATCATCAGTTGAAGGATAAGGCGAGCGTAGACAGGACTTGGAATACTTGTAGTAGACGACGCCAGTTGGAAGCGTCATCTGTGTATATTTTCTATTTGCGTCAAGATTGTTATAGACTCAACATTGTATTTCTGTTATATTGTTATTTTACAGTAGTTGTCAGGAGCCGGTGAGCTCCGTACTCTTTTAAATACTCTCATGTTAAAAGAATTAGTCTATGTAATGTATTTATTTTAAAATCGTGTGTTGATGATCACCAAACAAAAAAAAATACTCCTATTTTTAATGAATCCTTAATTAAATAGGACATTCCAGTGTGGGAATTTGTCCTAGTTAATCGAGGGTGTCACAAACAATAATTACAAAAACACGTCTATTTTCACCTTTAGATTTTTGGGTTCTGGAACCAGTGTAGTTAAAAACATAACCTCCCTCTTCATACACATATCAGGAGGCTGATTGTATGAGGTCAGTATGACTAGCCAACAAGAGTATGCTCTTCCGTATTGACTAAATGGGTTGAACCTATCAGTACATAAGCTAAGTCATACATTGCGCAGCTCACTTGAAAAGTCTAGATATAGCTCATCCAAACACTTCCATGCTTTCCTGTCAGAAGGATGGCACAAAAGACCCTCCTATGTTTAGTTCAAAGCATACCAATGTATGTATTTTGCCATGGACAATGAGGTGTACAAACGTTGAAGACGCGGTGTTATGGGAAAGTACCACATTTTCTTCCTGGCCGTCCTAGTTACCTTCCCCCTCCTTTTAACAATTTTGTGGCGGTCCTCATTACAGTGTACACATTTTGTGACACTCTTGTCTGTAAACTCATTTCGGAACAACATACACCCACCAACACAACACTCTCTCTTCATACAACCCAACCCTAGGTTTGCCACTCTTTTCTTAACATGGTACAAGTTTGATAGAATTCGATGATGACTAGGTATGGTGGAACCTATCAGATCGACAATTCTATTAAAACAAACCTCCTGAAAGATTATAATTTGCCTTTAGGCTTAAAGAAGCTAGGGAGGCGGATAATTCAGTATGACTCTTGTACTCGTCCCATAATGGAGTCTGAGCCGCCACTAACAAATCATAAAATCTTTTTACCTCCAAATTAGGATCCTCCTCCACATTGTAATCCTCATTCCCAGGTTCGTCATCATGTTCTAGCATACATCGATGGAGGGTCCAACATGATCCATCACCATTTACTCCATGTTGTTGTACGTATCCCTGTTCCCTCTGACCTCATAGTAAGACTGTTGCACGGTTACGGCCGATGTCCTGGGCGGTAACTGCTCACCATGGTTGTACCAGTAGTAGTGTCTTTCCATGAACCATTCTCACTTAGGTGGCACATGACATCATCCGCGTATTCAAAACTCATGCATTTGTACTTTGAGCACGGACAACGAATCTTCTGAGTCGCTTCAAAATCAGGCGTGTTCGCCTTAGCGAATAGAATAAAATCCAACAACCTCATCATGAACTCCTTAGTCACTCGTCGACTACGATCAAGACGGTTGTACATCTATCACCGATTTGCCAGAACCTCCATTCATAATATCTAACAAGTAAAGTTTTAGTTACTTTAATTTAAACATTATGTTACTACCATTCGTGAATCACTCTCTATGTCTTTGATGTTGTAAGTAGATGGGGCCTTATCCTGTTCGAGATGAATATGTAATCATTCGTAACCCATATACGTGTTTGTGTCAGCATTGTGTTGTTAATGTTCATTTGGAATTTTGGCAGTATTTTGTATTGATCCCTGAGTACACAGAGATACATGGGTTATGAAACACCGCAAGTAGACATGCACCCAGTGACAATACGAAACACAGTAACCAAAATTTCAAATAGACATTAATAACACAAGATAAAACACAAGCAACAATGATGGGTGATAAATGCTAATCAAGCAATATATTCTTATGATTATTTGAAGCATCCTAGCAAGAAAGTAAAGTAAATGGTTGAAAAAAACAAAGAATTTACCTTGAAATATGAACATGAATAAATATTTTGAGAAACGAAGAAATTAGCTTGACATTCTTTAAGGAAATGCAGGAAAAACTTCCTAGTCAATAAAAGGTCAAATGAATAATCATCAAGACATCACGCTTAAGCGTGTCTTACGCTTGCTTGAGCATGATCAAGCTAAGCATCAGACTCCATTGAAGCTTAAGCGTGGATTAAGCGTACTCCAAACATGACTTGATAGGATGAGCTCGCTTAAGCTTGGCTTGAGCGTGGTTTGTGCACACATCAGGATCCTTCCACGCTTAAGCATGGAAATGGGGTGCTCAAGCGTGAGCTCGAGCTTGCCTGAGCATGGATCAAGCGTGCTGGATAGGAAGGCCATGCTTAAGCGTGATTAAGATGGCTTGAGCGTAAGACAACCAGTAAGCATCAGGACCCTTCACGCTTGAGCGTGACCATTGAGCTCAAGCGTGACTCATTCAGTATGGGGTTTGTAATTTAATATTGACCAATGGTGCGATGCCAACTCAACCACCTTGAAGTGTTTCTACATTTCTCTGAATATTCCTTCATGGGCATTATGCAAGTGGGCAAAGGAAGCTAAAGCATAATCACTATAAATCTTGCAGAGACGATCATTAGAAGGCAGCTCCTTCATATCATCAAACACATCTCCTGCATCCCACCATTCATTTTGTATTCATTTCCAATTTTTCTTAAGTGAAAATGCATAGCATAAGTAACTAATTTTCCTTTATTGGGATAGGTTGTAATCAATTCAAACCTGAAGTAATGCTGCTGTAAGTTTTTATGTATGTTAATGAGATTTGATACTTTCTGTATTTCATTCTGCCATTAACGCCTGAAGGTACTTGATCATTATTTTCTTGTTTTAAGTTTTCTTAAGTATATTGGGAAGTAACTTTTGAAAACAGATCTGAATGAAATACTCATTGTGAGTAGCTGACCAGGGATGGTATCTAATGCAATGAACGTCAAAACAATCGATCGCTAATGCTGGAATGATTTCAAAGTGACTGAGGGATCAGCGGTTTGAAATCATTCTTATGAATTTTGTAGTCGAGGGATCGATACAAATGACTTTGATTGCGATGTAGAAATTATCATTTCAAATTACATACATGCAATTTATTCAGTTTATAAAAGGTGAGATGCGATGAAACTAATCCCAGTTTTCCAAATCTGATTTTTACCCAAACATTTTACTGTCATTATTTTCACTCAACATTTGCTGTTTCTTTTGTATTCAATCTTTTGCACAATAAAATCAAAATAAATCTTTTGTCAAAATCAATTCAAGAATTAAGATCTTTAAACTAACACCTCCTCGGTGGAACGACATCTATACTATACTACAATTACTATGTTTAAACTTGGCACAAGCATTCCATTGAGTTCATATTATACAAACTTGATTCTCTTTCCTTGAACACTTCATTTCTTTCTATGATATATAAAAATTATCTTATCAAGTTTTGGCACCACAGCCAGGGAGGTGATTCATTTGAATATTTTAGCATTGAATTGACAAGACTCTGTAAATAAATTTTATTTGTTTGCATTTTTCATTTTTTATGTGGTAACATTGCTAGAGTGAGTGCTTGATTTATGATCTTGAGAGGACAGGGACCAAAAGAACAACTTACATTTGATCCAGAAATAGATAGGCTCCTCAAGAAAATCAAGAAAGCCAAGCAAAAGCATAACTTCCACACAGGAGAAACTTCCTCTGACAGAATGGCAGATGTCAATAGCAATAATCAAAATCCATCAAGGAGAACACTGAGAGATTACACTTTATTACAAGGACCCAGACATTACTCAAGCATTGCTATTCCAAACACAATAAGGGCTATAAAAATGAAACCTGCTTTTCTTAGTTTAATCAGTTCCCACCAATTCCATGGAATGACAAGTAAAATCCATATACTCACTTGGCCACATTCTATGAATTAGTTGGAACTATGGGTTTTGAACAGGAAATAATTGAAGTTGCATATCTAAGACCATTTCCTTTTTCTCTAGCAGGTAAAGCTAAAGAATGGCTCCAGCCGCACCCAAATCAAAGTTTGAATAGTTGGGACACAGTGGAAGAAAAATTCCTACACAGATTCTTTCCTCCATCTAGATTCATCAAGGCCAAGTCAAGTATTACAACATTTAAACAAAGCCAAGATGAACCTTTTTGTAAGGCGTGGGAACGTTTCAAATCTCTCCTGAGAAAATGCCCAAACCATGGACTTGAAGATATTGCATAACTTAATATCTTCTACAGTGGACTCAAAGCTGATACCAAAATGATATTAGACGCAACAGCTGGAGGCACCATGATGACAGTGGATGCAGAACAAGCCACAAGAATCATTGAAGCATTATCATCCACAGATTACCAAGCCCAGCACGATAGAACGCAAGTCCAAAAGAAGGGAGTATTAAAACTAAATACAACAGATGCCATTTTAGCTCAAAATAAAATTTTGACTCAACAAATTGAAGCTTTAACACAACAAATAGCAAAACTCCAGTGGCAGCTACATGCAGTGCAAACCTTTACAAACAATCAACAATCACAATTGAAATGTGATTTTTATGGAGGAGAACATCAGAATGGACATTGCCAAGGAGAGCAAGCTGACCAATCCATACTCTACATGAATAACCAAGGTAAGCAGGGTAATTTCAATAACAATGCTTACGCTAACAATTTTTCATAGGGATGGAGAAGTAATCAGAATGGTGGATGGAAGCAAGAGGCAAGCACTTCCACCAGACAACAACCTTACTAACAAGGTTCTTCCTTGATGGAAAGAACATCCAAACTAGAGGACACTTTAGAAAAGTTCATGCAAGTTTCTATAACCAACCAAAAAAATACAGATGCCTCAATCAGAAATCTGGAGACCCAGGTGGGGCAATTGGCTCGTCAAATTGCAGAACATCATAATTCGCAATTTGGGGCTAATACCCACCCAAACCCAAAGGAGCAATGCAAAGTAATCACCACAAGAAGCGGAAAAGTCACTGGACAAGAAGAGAAGAAAGGTGAAAAGGTGGAAGAAAAAATTATGAAAATGAATTAAGGGAGGAAGTTACAGAAGAAAAAAATAAAAAAAAATGAGGATGTACATATGAAGGAGGATGTAGTTAAAAAAAATAAAAAGAGAGAAATCAAAGAAGGAAAGAAAAAGGTGGAAGATCCAGCACCACAGCTGAAAAGTTTATCGTATCCAAAGAATCCTTTGAAGATAGACAAGGAGAGGCAGTTTGCAAGATTCATGGATATTTTTAAAAGGTTGCAGATAAACATACCTTTTGTGGAAGCTATGGAGCAAATGCCAACATATGCAAAGTTAATAAAAGATCTATTAACAAAGAAGAAAAGATTCTCTGAAGAGACAGTGGAGCTCGCAATAGGATGCAGTGCTATTATTCAAAAAGCATTGCCTCAGCAAACAAAAAACCCAGGGATTTTCACAATTCCAGTAACTATTGGTACTTTACCAGTAGGAAAGGCACTCTTAGACTTGGGAGCTAACATTAACTTAATGCCTCTCTCAATGGTAAAAAGAATCGGAGATCTTGAGGTGAAACTAACATGAATGACTCTCTAACTCGTTGATCGATCTATGAAGTTTCCATATGGCATAGCAGAGGACGTGTTGGTACGAGTTAACAAGTTTGTGTTCCCTGTAGATTTTGTCATCATGGATATCGAAGAAGATACAGAGGTGCCTCTCATTTTAGGCAGACCCTTCATGAAAACAGCAAAGGTAATTATTGATGTGGATGCTGGGAAGCTCAAAGTAAGAGTACAAGATGAGGAAGTGAACTTTAATGTGTTTGATGTAATGAAGTACCCAGCAGAGAAGCACCAGTGCTTCAAAATTGACATTGAAGAAATAGCTATCAAAGAAAAATCCAATGAATGGCTCAACAAAGATTCACTGAAGGAGTTAATGACAGAAGCTGAACCAAATGGCAAAGTGATGAAGGAGGCTGACATGGATGTGAAGGACTTGGAAGATAAAAAGTGTGACACCCAGGAAGAAAATCATTATGAAGAGCTACCAAAGAAAGCAAGAGAAGTCACAACATCAAAAGTGGAGCTAAAAGTTTTGCCTTCACACTTGAAATATGTTTTTCTTGACGATGAAGGACAAAAACCTGTTATTATTAATGGGCACTTGTCAAAATCCGAGGAAAAACAATTGATTCAAGTGTTGAAGGAAAACTCAACGGCAATCGGTTGGAAACTAGAAGACTTGAAAGGTATAAGTCCAGCATATTGCATGCACCACATCTACATAGAACAAGAATTCAAACCAGTTGCTCAGCTACAGAGACGCTTAAACCCAACCATGAAGGAAGTTGTCAAAGGGGAGGTAATTAAGTTACTAGAAGCTGGTATAATTTATCCAATCTCTGATAGTTCTTGGGTTAGCCCTGTGTAGGTTGTTCCAAAGAAGGGAAGAGTAACTATTATACAAAATGACAAAAATGAATTAATCCTCACAAGAACAGTCACAGGATGGAGAATGTGTATTGACTACAGGAAGCTAAACACAACAACTAGGAAAGACCACAGGACAAGCCTATTATTGTTTTTTGGATGGATACTCAAGATATAACCAAATAGCTGTTGCACCAGAAGATCAAGAGAAAATAGCATTCACATGTCTCTTTGGGGTATTTGCATACAGAAAAATGCCTTTTGGGTTATGTAATGCTCCTGCAACATTCCAAAGGTGTATGTTAGCTATTTTCTTAGATTTGGTGGAGAAATGCATTGAAGTCTTCATGGACAATTTTTCTATTTTTGGGCCATCATTTGATCAATGTTTGGAAATTTTAAGTGTAGTATTGAAAAGGTGTGTGGAAACCAATTTAGTCTTAAATTGGGAAAAGTGCCACTTCATGGTTACTGAAGGAATTGTGCTTAGACATCAAATATCCAAAAGAGGCATCGAGGTGGACAAAGCCAAAGTGGAAGTAATTGACAAGCTACTACCACCAGGGAATGTGAAAGGTGTTAGAAGCTTCTTGGGCCATGCAGGATTTTATAGAAGATTCATCAAAGATTTCTCCAAAATTACAAAGCCCTTGAGTAATCTCTTGAACAAAGACACTCCCTTTATTTTTGATGATTCTTGTTTACTCGCATTCGAAACTTTGAAACATAAATTAACTTGTGCACCTGTGATAATTACTCCTGATTGGGAGTTAGATTTTGAAATAATGTGTGACGCAAGTGACTATGCTGTTGGGGCTGTATTAGGACAAAGGAGGGCTAAAATTTTTCATGTCATTCATTATGCTAGCAAAGTTTTAAACCCTGCTCAAACAAATTATGCAACAATAGAAAAAGAGCAGTTAGCAATAGTGTATGGCCTAGAAAAGTTTAGACCTTATCTGATTGGTTCCCAAGTCACTATTTTTACTAACCATGCTGCTATTAAATATCTGCTGAACAAACCTGACTCTAAGCCCAGGTTGATTAGATGGATCTTGTTGTTGTAAGAATTCAATCTAATAATCAAAGACAAAAAGGGTAATGAGAATTTTATTACAGATCATCTATCTCGCCTTATCAACAGGGAAGTCACACTACTACAACTGGAAGTAAATGAAGAATTTCTGGATGAGAAGCTGCTGATGATACAAGAAAGGCCATGGTTTGCAGACATGGCAAACTTTATAACCGTAGGAGTGTTGCCTGAGGATCTTTCATGGCAACAAAAGAAAAAGTTTCTGAAAGATGAAAAGTAGTTTATATGGGATGATCCATACTTGTTTAAACTTGGATCAGACCATATTTTTAAGAGATGTGTGTCTCGACAAGAAGCCAACATCATTTTATGGCATTGTCACAGCTCCCCATATAGAGGATACTTCAATGGGGAAAGGACTGTAGCTAAGGTCCTCTAATCAGGTTTTTATTGGCCATCATTGTTTAAAGATGCTAATGTTTTTGTGCAGCATTGTGATGTATATCAGAAAACAGGTAGCATATCAAAAAGGAACAAGATGCCATTAACTACCATTCTTGAAATAGAAGTCTTTGATTGCTGGGGGCATAGACTTTGTTGGACCTTTACCTACTTCATTTTCAAATGAGTACATTGTTGTAGCAGTGAAATATGTGTCAAAGTGGGTTGAAGCCTTGGCTTGTGTTAAAGCTGATGCCAAAATAGTAATCAAATTTCTCAAGAAAAACATTTTCAGCAAGTTTGGTACTCCAAGGGTACTGATAAGTGACGGAGGTTCTCATTTCTGCAACACTCAACTTCAAAGGTGTCTAGAACACTATCGAGTAAAGCATAAGGTAACCTCCCCATACCATCCTCAAGCCAATGGCCAAGTGGAAGTATCCAACATAGAGATCAAAAGGATATTAGAAAAGACAATTGGCCACAACAAGAAGGATTGGTCCTTAAAGCTCGATGACGCTTTATGGGCATATAGAACAGCTTACAAAGCACCAACTAGATTTTCACCTTACTAGTTGGTGTATGGAAAAAATTGTCACCTTCCTATAGAACTTGAACACAAGGCATTCTGGGCAATGAAAGCACTGAACTATGACCCAAAAGCATCAATTCAAGAAAGAAAAATTCAGATGCACAAACTAGAAGAATAGAGGAAGGAAGCCTATGAATCATCAAAAATCTATAAGGAAAAGATGAAGGCCTACCATGACAAGCACATTGTGAAAAAATTTTTTATCCAGGATAGTCTGTGCTCCTGTTTAATTCAAGGATAAAATTGTTTCCAGGAAAACTAAAATCCAAATGGTCAGGGTCATTCATTGTGAAAGAAGTAAGGTCTTATGGGGCCATTGAATTACAAGACCCTAAATCTGAAAGGACCTGGGTTGTAAATGGTCAAAGACTCAAACCTTATTTGGGAGGAGAAGTGAAGAAGGTCACCACCATCATTCAACTGAAGGACCCATGATCAAACAAATCAGGCATCAAGCTAATGACGATAAACAAGCGCTTTTTGGGAGGCAACCCAATACTTTTTGTTTTCTTCATTCTGTTAATTTTACTTTAAATATTATTGAAGTTCTCATTTATTTTGTAGGTCACTCATCAAACCACTCCAATTGTGAAAACTAAAGTTTCAAACACTGGCAGACATCATGAATGCTTAAGCTTGATTAATCACGCTCAAGCGTGACTAGTTCAAGGGATCAAGCGTGATAAGATACGCTTAAGTAAGGAGAGACAGGTAGGAGAAAAAGCATCAGGGTTATCCACACTCAAGCGAGGATATAATCGCTTAAGCGAGGTATGAGATTCATGTATTTGTATGTTGTTAACAGGTTTTTGATAATGACAAAGGCACAAGCATTATAAGATCTTCATGAATGAAACAATCAAGGTTGATATATATAAAATCATGAAGAAAACATTTCCACAAGGTCAAGAAATCAAGAAACCAATGCACAAAGACAAAAGAAAGCAACCATGGATTATAACACATCAAGGAAAGACCATCAAGCTTGGAAGAACATCAAATTACAACGCCTGAATCGATTCACACATGAATGAATCGATTCACAGCCCTGGAAGTCACCAAAATTGCAAACAAAATGTCATGAATCAATTCACCATGACCCTGAATCAATTCACACGAAGATACAAGCTCAGGAATCCCAAACAGAATGCTCTGAATCGATTCAACAAGGACTGAATCGATTCATACGAATCTGGAACTCTAAATTGCACAAATCAGAATGCTCTAAATCGATTCAAGAAGCTACAAATCGATTCAAGAAGTGGGAAACACCACTAAAAAGACAGATTTAAGTGGGAACCAACAACCCAAACCTAGAATACGCAAAGACAAGCTGGAACTACTATCTTGCAATGGCTAGGAGGACTTTGAAGCTGCTACAAGGCTCTATAAATTACTCTCCAACCTAAGCACAAATACAATAAGAGGCAATCATCCCTTACCTTCATTTTGTGCTTAGTGAGTCCATTCTTTTGTATACTCTAAAATTTTAAGCTTAGAACTTGTATATCCTCTCATCTTGAGAGCTAGAATTTGTGTGAGCTTTCACTTGTACACCTACTCTATTAAGAGAGTTATTTTCTTGTAAACCCTACACCAAACACAAAAGTTTTCACTCTAGGTTGAGTGGTCACAAAGGTTGGGGTTCAACCTTTGGGTATTGAGAGTTTGAGAGATTGGGTAGGTTACCCTTGTGCTAGTGAGGATTGAGTTCTTGAGTGTGGGACACTAGGAAGCTGCAATTACTCATAGCTTGTAATCTCTAAACTTCAATAGTGGAAATCCTTCAAGTAGGTTGCTTGAAGGCGAGACGTACACCGGGGTTGGTGGAACTCGTTAAATTGGTTTGCAAGCTCTTCTCCCTTACTCTTTTTTACATTTATATACTGCGCTTAATTGTTTGTGTTGGTTGATTGTGATTTGGATACTTGAGTTAGCTTGAATTAGTTAACATTGAACACTGCATACCAAGTGTTTGATAAATTGTCTCAGCTATATTTACCTCTTGTTTTGCATTGTCTTTTGCATTATACTTGACTTCACTTGCATAATTTCTAATCTTATGATAAAAGAATCAAGTTCAAAGGCATTCCAAGTAAAGTTTTTAAAAACTTAATTCACCCCCCCTCTTGAGTATTGAGGCCACTTGAATAACAAGTGGTATCAGAGCTTGACTCTTGGTAGATCAAGCTTAACAACTTCAAGAGATAAGATAGCCTCAAGTTCTCTAAACCTTTTTCCCGAGGGTGGTGCCATAAATAGACCTCCCGCTTTCAATGGGGAAGGCTATGCTTTTTGGAAGGAAAGAATGAAAATCTTCATTCAATCTATTGATTTAAGAATTTGGAACGCAATTGAAACTGGTCCTTACACACCAATGCATACTGTTGATAATAAAAATATTGAAAAACCTATGGATGAATGGACTAGTGATGAGGAGAAGAAAGTGCAATACGACTATAAGGCTAAAAATCTCATCACTATGGCATTAGGTCCCGATGAATTTTTCAAAATAATGACTTGTCAATCCGCTAAGGAAATGTGGGATACTTTACAAGTAACTCACGAAGGTACTAGTGATGTAAAAGACTCCAAAATCAGTACCTTGACTAGTCAATATGAAAGTTTTAGAATAAATTCAGGAGAAACCATAGTAGAAATGCAAAAGAGATTTACTCTTATAATCAATCATCTCATTTCTCTTGGTAAAGTTTACACTAACAAAGAACTTGTGCACAAAGTCTTGAAAAGTCTTAGCAGGGAATGGCAACCACTCGTCACCGCCATCAAACAATCCCCAAGTATCAATGAAATGTCACTTGCCACACTCTTTGGAAAATTACAAGAACAAGAGCAAGAACTAAAAGTTTTGAAGCAAGCGGAGGAAGAAGAAAAATCCTCCAAGAAGAAAGGATTAGCTCTCAAGGCCACCTCTACACATGAAGAAGAATCTTGTAGTGACCTTGATGATGAGGAGGAGTTTGGATTGTTTGTGAAGAGATTCGGAAAGTTCATGAAAAACAAACGATTCCAAAAGAACTTCAAACCTCAAGGTAAGAGACTTATTCCCAATGAACCATCTTCTTCACCTAATTGTTTCGAATGTGGCAAGGAAGGGCACTTCAAGGTGGATTCCCCAAATCTTAAGAAGAAAGGCAAGGAGAAAAGAGGAAGAACAAGAGCTTACATCGCTTGGGATGAAAACGATGTAAGTAGTTCCGATGAGTCCGAAAATGAAGAAGCAAATCTTTGTTTAATGGCCAATCACCAAGAAGAAGATAATGAGGTAAGTCTTCTTGATTTAGATAAGAATGAATTACTAGATGCTTTTGAAGAGTTGTATAATAAATTTATCAAGCTTTCTAGTAAATACAAATTGTCAAGAAAAACCATTGACACTCTTGAAAAGGATCTCATAGAAGTTTGTAAAGAAAATAAATGTTTGAAAGATGAATTAGAAAATGTTCAAGCATGCTCTAGGACCAAACCATGTGAATTTGTAAAGAAGTGTGATATTCTTGATGTTAGGGAATCCCTAAGCATGAGCAGCGGAAAAATAAAAGGGATTCCATAGGATTTGCAAGGTTCCGTGTTTCAAAGCACAAAACAATTTCGAATTATTTTAGGTTACCTCTTGAAGAACTCCGAAGCAGTCGTAGCCTCGTCCTTTAGGAGTCCACACGAGCACTCCCACCAGAATCGCAACACTTGCCAACTGCTAGTTTGACGGTGTGTAGCTCTTGCAACTTTTGCGAATTTGTGTCTCACTTGAGTGAACGGCCTATGAGCATCTTATGCTCTATTTATAGGCTTAGGTTTGACCTAATTTGTTCTCTCTAAAAGTGGGCTCCTTACTCATTCCAAATGAGTTAGGCCCAATAGCTTTATTTTAGTCCAACTAAAATAAGACAACATTTTCTGATGGGCTTACTCTATGTGTGTGACCCTATAGGTAAAATACCCGGTCATATTAATAATAAACTATTTTATTATTAATATAAAATAAGAGCGGCATCTAGCAATGCATCATTATGTCCGAATATTATCAACATAACCTATAAGTGATAATTATTTAATACGTTTATTCCTTTTGTCACGATATCCTAATTGGGCCTAAGGCATGGTCGCGTCATCCTTGTACGGCCCAATTTATTTTACTTGATACCGGAGTAGACTGGATCCGAATAAATATCTAATGTTTATTCTTTCTAGCATGGCCATGCGTTTTCTTAGTCTTACTCCATCAAGTGGCCTATGGATATCACTCCTGTCACATAGGAGAGACAAATCCCATCTACATCACTCACATCCCTCTGCATAATTTGTTCATTGCCTAATCACAACCTTTATAGTCCTCTTGTTACAGAAGATGTTTAATTGTATTAAAACAATAAACTCCTCATGTAGGAATCGTAGTGACTTCAGGTCGAAGGACTACATATACCATTATCACATTGAGAATCGTTTATGACAATCATGTAACGATCCATGCAACGTTCTCATGGTGGGTCTGTCCAGTACATCATTACTCTTAATGTGTACCCGTGTGAAGACTCGATATCATCTATATCTATGATCTGTGAGATCAGGTCATCAGTACACTCACACACTAGTCTCAGTGTATTTACATGTCCCCATGTAAATACTTAACTAGGGATATTTTAGGAATAACTTTTATATGACCTATTACTCCAAGGATAAATATGTTTTAAAACAATTTTAAACTGAAATATTTATTCTATTGATAAGTAGAAAAATGATACAAATGAAAAAGCATAAAAGCTCATAGTGCATACACCAACACTTGAAACTAAGGTTGTAGACTTAAATAGGACACTAGAAAAGTTCACTAATGGTAGAGATAACTTAAATTTATTACTTGGAAACCAAAGATGCATGTTTGATAAAACCGGTCTAGGATACAACTCTACCAAGAAAGAAAAACACTACAAAAAGTTTTTTGTGCCACCTATGAAATTATCATCTCCTTTCATGAGATGCAATCATTGTGGTTTTAAAGGTCACAATTCTTCAAATTGTAATGTTAGAAAATTAGGACCAAAAGTTATAAGAAAGGTATGGGTTCCCAAAGGCACATTACCACAAACTAACCTAAAAGGACCCAACATATAATGGGTACCTAGTTCTCTAAATTAATCTTGTTTTGTAGGTATGCTTCAAGGCAAGCAACACCCATTGGTATTTGGATAATGGGTGTTCAAAGCATATGACGGGAGACATAAGTAAATTCACCTCATTCACTCCTAAAAGGAAAGGAAGTGTTACCTATGGAGACAACACTAAAGGAAGAATTCTAGGTTTTGGAAACATTGGTAAAAATTCTTCTACTTCCATTAGTGATGTATTGTATGTTGAAGGGCTCAAACACAATCTGCTTAGCATTAGCCAATTATGTGACAAAGGATATAGAATTTTGTTTGAATCAAATTGTTACATAATTGAGCATAAGGTGAATAAGGAAGTAAAGTTTATAGGTAAAAGAATTGATAACATTTACATGATTGATATAGATAGTTTATCCTCAAATGATGTACAATGCTTCATGACTAGAGAGGATGAAACTTGGCTATGGCATAGAAGAATAGCTCATATACATGTAGACCATTTAAATAAACTTGTTTCTAAAGAATTAGTAATTGGTTTACCAAAGCTTAAATTTGAAAACAAATTTTGTGATGCATGTCAAAAAGAAAAACAAGTAAAGGCATCATTTCAATCTAAAAACATTGTTTCCACTCAAAAGCCTTTATAACTTTTGCACATGGATCTATTTGGACCTTCCAAAATCAAAAGCTTTGGTGGCAATTACTATGGTATAGTGATTGTAGATTATTATTCAAGATATACATGGACCTTGTTTCTTGCTCATAAAAATGAAGCATATCATGCATTCAAGAAACTTGCTAAGATTATCCAAAATGAGCAAAATTTAAAAATCGCATCCATAAGAACCGATCATGGGGGGAATTTGAAAACAAATCTTTTGAAAAATTTTGTGAAAAACATGGTATCAATCACAATCTTTCAGCTCCTAGAACTCCACAACAAAATGGAGTAGTTGAAAGGAAAAATAGATCCTTAGTGGAGCTTGCAAGAACCATGTTAAATGAAAATAACATTGCGAAACATTTTTGGGCCGATGCGGTAAATACCGCTTGCCATGTTATGAATAGATGTTTAATAAGGCCTATACTTAAGAAAACCCCCTATGAACTTTACAAGGGAAGAAAACCCAACATTTCATATTTTCATAATTTTGGATGTAAATGCTTTGTGCTCAATAATGGAAAAGATAATCTAGGGAAGTTTGATGCTAAAGCTGATGAGGCAATCTTCCTAGGATATTCACAATCTAGTAAATCTTATCGAATCTTTAACAAACAAACAAACACCATTGAGGAGTCCATTCATGTCAAATTTGATGAGAATAGCCATAACTCCCCGAGAAAGGAAGATGTTGATGATATTGTAGGTACTCTTCAAGATTTAACCTTAAATGATAAGGAAGAAGAGAAAAAAGACAAAGATGCAACACAACTTGAGGAACCACAACAATGGATCACTTTGAAGTATCATCCCTTAGATAAAGTCATAGGTGAAATGACTAAAGGTGTAAGTACTCGAAACGCCATTAGAAATGCATGTAATCATTTAGCCTTTGTATCACAAATAGAACCCAAATGCATTGATGAAGCTATTATTGATGAACATTGGATGTTGGCCATGCAAGAAGAATTGAATCAATTTGAAAGAAATGAAGTTTGGGAATTAGTGCCAAGACCCAATGATCACTAAATAATAGGAACAAAATGGGTGTTTAGGAATAAATTAGATGAAAATGGCATAATTACTAGGAATAAAGCTAGGCTAGTAGCTAAAGGTTATAATCAAGAAGAAGGCATTGATTATGAAGAAACATATGCACCCGTAGCTAGGCTAGAAGCTATTAGATTATTATTAGCCTTTGCATGTTGTAAGGACTTTAAATTATACCAAATGGATGTCAAGAGTGCTTTCTTGAATGGTTATATTCAAGAGGAAGTGTATGTTGATCAACCTCCAGATTTTGAAAACTACCAATTTCCAAATCATGTTTTTAAACTAAAGAAAGCCTTGTATGGTTTAAAACAAGCTCCAAGAGCTTGGTATGAAAGATTGAGCAAATTCCTTTTAGAAAACAACTTTGAAAGAGGAAAGGTTGACACAACATTATTCATTAAGCACAAGAAGAAAGACATACTATTGGTGTAAGTATATGTTGACGATATAATCTTTGGTACTACTAATGAGTCAATGTGCAAGGAGTTTGCTAAGTTAATGCAGGAAGAATTTGAGATGTCCATGATGGGGGAACTTACTTTATTCCTTGGACTACAAATCAAGCAAACTAATGAAGGCACATTCATTAGTCAATCAAAGTACTGCAAGGAATTGCTTAGGAAATTCAACATGGACAAGGCAAATGATATTGCCACACCTATGGGCACTTCATGTTATTTGGACAAGGATGAGAAGGGTAAGGATGTTGAACTCACAAAATTTAGAGGTATGATTGGATCCTTACTTTACTTAACCGCTAGTAGACCGGATATCATGTTTGCTGTTTGTATATGTGCAAGATATCAAGCATGCCCAAAAGAATCACACCTTACTGCAGTAAAAAGGATAATGAAATATCTTGTTGGAACTCAAAATGTTGGTCTATGGTACCCCAAAGGGGTTGAATGCACTTTAGTAGGATATTCTGATTCAGATTTTGCAGGATGTAAACTTGATAGGAAAAGCACTAGTGGAACATGTCACTTGCTTGGTAGTTCTCTTGTTTCTTGGCATAGCAAGAAACAAGTAAGTGTTGCACTATCTACAGCCGAGGCAGAATATATTGCAGCTGGTAGTTGTTGTGCTCAAATCCTTTGGATGAGACAACAACTTCTGGATTTTGGTGTTATGTTAGAACATGTGCCTCTTAAATGTGATAACACAAGTGCTATTAACATTTCAAATAATCCTGTAATGCATTCAAGAACCAAACATATTGAAATTCGACATCATTTCATTAGGGATCATGTATTAAAGGGTGATTATGTGCTTGAACATGTTGAAACCTCTAAACAACTTGCAGACATATTCACCAAACCATTAGTGAAAGAACAATTCTTCCATATTAGAAGAGAATTAGGAATTTTAGACATATCCAATTGCCTTGAATGATAAATGTTTCTGACAAATACTTGATAATTCAATGTGTTGATTAATTGGCACTCATGCTGTGATTAAGAATCCTTAGATATATCATAAAATGGTTGATAATTGTGTACTGCGTTGCTCTAAATTGATAAAGAAGTCAAAAGTTCTCATATAAATGAAGCTTTAATGTTCTAAAAAGAGTAACAATATGCCTTGAATCGATTCAGCTAAAGGAAAATACAAAACAGAATCGAGTGAATCGATTCACACTCCCCTTGAATCGATTCACATACCTGATTGTCCAAATTTCTAAAAACAGAATCGATTGAATCAATTCATGCCCCCTCCGAATCGTTTCACAGCACTGTTACTCAACTTTTCCACAAACAGAGAAGTTCAAATCGATTCACACTCACTTCGAATCGATTCAAACCCCTGATACCTTTTAAAACTCCCAAACAGTAACGGTTGAATCGATTCAAGCTTCCTCTGAATCGATTCACGCAATAGTTTTTGTGCCTTTTAACGCTGATTGGGTCCGTTACTCTATCACTCTTCACATTTCTTCTCCTCATTCTCTCTAAACCCATCTATCTCTCACTCTAGAACTTCTTCTCCCAATCTCCATTAAGAAATGGCTTCCTCCTCTCAACCACGAAAGAAACAAAGAGCCAATGTTGCCGCTGCCACTATCCCTCAACAATCAGATCTTTCAAGGTGCTTCTCCACCCAAAAGGAGTTGGAAAGGTACCAAACTTCATTTTCTGAAAAACATCATTTCCCCTCATTGGCTTGATGTTCTATTTTTTGAATCTTCTGGACTTTCTCTTCTCAACACTCTTCACCAACAAGAGCTAGTAGGATTCATGGCTCTTGAAGAAGTTGCAATCTATCCAGAATTAATTCAGGTTTTCTATTCAACATTGCGCCTTCAAGATGCTCGATATTATGCCAAAGTAAAAGGCAAAACCATTCTTCTTGACAATGAAGTGCTAAACCAAGTTGGAAAGCTCCCTCTTAACAATGCTCAATTCCATGGAAAGAAACCCTCTCCTTCATGGAACTACAATCCTTTGGAGGCAAGAACCTTCTTCAATCTTGCCGCTCCCTCTAGCACCGTTGGCACACTAAGCCTTGACCACCGCCTTTTGCATTATGTCTTGGTGAAAATTCTCTTTCCTTCTGGTGGGAATTATGCAAGATTAAATAAGGCACAAATCCTGTTGCTATGGGCCATCATCAATCAGAAAGAAATCAACTGGATTAATATTGTAAGGCACTATATGATCGAGGCTCAGAATCTTGCTCGCCTTCCCTATGCTATTCTAATCACAAAGCTACTACGCCACTACAAGGTGGACTTGAAGAATGAAGTGAAAGAAATTGTAGGCCCCAAAGCACCAATTGGAAAAACTCATCTCACAAAGATGAATATAGTTGAATACCATGGTTTATGGAAATTTCTTCGATGCCCTCGGAATGATGCTGAAGATGCTGCTCCTCCTCCTCCTCCACCTGCTCCTACTGATGATTTGTTTGCCAAGATCACTGCCCACATGGATCGGCGCCTGGATATCATGGAAGCCAACTTCAACTCTCGCCTGGACAAGCTTGAAACCAACATGGAAGAACGCTATACTGAGCTTGCCACTTAGATTTCTAGCATTTACTTTCCTCAGCCTTGATTAGCATTTTGCTTTATGCTCTTAGTTGATTTTTATGTTCAGACTCGGTTGCCCTTCTGAGGCATTTATTTTGGTGTTTCCCTTGACATTGCTTCAATTGCTTGTTTGGATTGTTACTTGCTTAAATATTAATCTGTTTGGATGTTACAATTGCTTGATCATTTTGATGCGTTGTATGATCGTAATTCGCTTGGTTAATTATCCTATTTGCACACTTGATCAATAATTCCCTGAATTTGTTTTTGATAATGACAAAGGGGGAGAGATACATGAAATGGATAAAGCAATAAAAGCACGATTTTAGAAACTCACGATACATTTTTCCTTTAAAATGAATATCCAATTGAAAAACAAAGGGGGACATAAGGAAGACTTGATAAACGATTTCAAAAGATTCTTTATCATTGGTTCTTTAAAATTATTGATACTAACACCTCAAAGAGATGGCCAATAGTTGTCATCATCAAAAAGGGGGAGAATGTATTTGTATGTTGTTAACAGGTTTTTGATAATGACAAAGGCACAAGCATTATAAGATCTTCATGAATGAAACAATCAAGGTTGATATATATAAAATCATGAAGAAAACATTCCACAAGGTCAAGAAATCAAGAAACCAATGCACAAAGACAAAAGAAAGCAACCATGGATTATAACACATCAAGGAAAAACCATCAGGCATGGAAGAACATCAAATTACAACGCCTGAATCGATTCACACACGAATGAATCGATTCACAGCCCTGGAAGTCACCAAAATTGTAAACAGAATGTCATGAATCGATTCACCATGACCCTGAATCAATTCACACGAAGATACAAGCTCAGGAATCCCAAACAGAATGCTCTGAATCGATTCAACAAGGACTGAATCGATTCATACAAATCTGGAACTCTAAATTGCACAAATCAGAATGCTCTGAATCGATTCAAGAAGCTACGAATCGATTCAAGAAGTGGGAAACACCACTAAAAAGACAGATTTAAGTGGGAACCAACAACCCAAACCTAGAATACGCAAAGACAAGCTGGAACCACTATCTTGCAATGGCTAGGAGGACTTTGAAGCTGCTACAAGGCTCTATAAATTGCTCTCCAACCTAAGCACAAATACAACAAGAGGCAATCATCCCTTACCTTCATTTTGTGCTTAGTGAGTCCATTCTTTTGTATACTCTAAAATTTTAAGCTTAGAACTTGTATATCCTCTCATCTTGAGAGCTAGAATTTGTGTGAGCTTTCACTTGTACACCTACTCTATTAAGAGAGTTATTTGCTTGTAAACACTACACCAAACACAAAGGTTTTCACTCTAGGTTGAGTGGTCACAAAGGTTGGGGTTCAACCTTTGGGTATTGAGAGTTTGAGAGATTGGGTGGGTTACCCTTGTGCTAGTGAGGATTGAGTTCTTAAGTGTAGGACACTAGGAAGCTGCAATTACTCATAGCTTCTAATCTCTAAACTTCAATAGTGGAAATCCTTCAAGTGGGTTGCTTGAAGACGAGACGTACACCGGGGTTGGTGGAACTCGTTAAATTGGTTTGCAAGCTCTTCTCCCTTACTCTTTTTTACATTTATATACTGCGCTTAATTGTTTATGTTGGTTGATTGTGATTTGGATACTTGAGTTAGCTTGAATTAGTTAACATTGAACACTGCATACCAAGTGTTTGATAAATTGTCTCAGCTATATTTACCTTTTGTTTTGCATTGTCTTTTGTATTATACTTGACTTCACTTGCATAATTTCTAATCTTGTGATAAAAGAATCAAGTTCAAAGGCATTCCAAGTAAAGTTTTTAAAAACTCAATTCACCCCCCCTCTTGAGTATTGAGGCCACTTGAATAATAATTCAAGCATCAGGTATGTGCACGCTCAAGCAAGACTTATTACGCCCAAGCGAACCAGAGCAAGGGAAAGGATAAAATAGCATCAGCAGGTTCCCAGGCTCGATCACGCTCAAGCATGATAGAACACGCTCAAGCGAGAAAGAAAAGGGGTATCAGGTATTAGCCACGCTCAAGCAAGTATATTACATGCTTAAGCAAGAATTTTAATCACGCTTAGGAGCAAGGTTATTACGCTTAAGCGAGAAACATTAACCTAATTCTGTTTTTAATTCGCCTAGGCGAATAACAAGATGCTTGAGCGAGGAAATAAAAACTGCATCAGAGCCTGATTTCTTCACACACGCTTAAGCGTGTGTTTGGAGCGCTTAAGCACAAGAATAAAAATTTCAATCATGCTTAAGCGTGATCCATCTAAGCTTAAAGCGCAATTATCATTTTTTTCAAAAGTTGACCGCGCTCAAGCGCCATTCCCCCACGCTCAAGCATAAAATGATTCCTTTATGACATACGCTCAAGCGAGCCTGAATCAGCCATTAATGAATGATCACGCTTAAGCGTGATATACTCATGCTTGAGCGAGAGTTTTTAAAACTGCCCTGATACTAATAAATGCAGTGTTTTGTAACTTTCCACTCCTGTAACTGCCCATTATCACCTCTATCTTTCAAATTTCATAACTGACCAACCCATTTTCACTAATCCTCCCATTTCCTCTTGCATCATAATTTACATTAAGCATTCTCACTGCATTCCATTAACAATTCACTTCAAGGGTCACTACACTTTCTATTCTCTGCATCAACTTCAGACTCTTGAAGGTAACCACTAAACTTTTCTTTGTTGATTTTCATTACCTTGTGAAGAAGGAACAATAACCCCTTTCAGGAATGCATGCGTTGAAGTCTTAAAAATTTCTTTATATTCATTCCTACTGTATGACTACCATGATGCAAAAATAATCTATGCTTGATTATTTTCTGGGTTGTTTAAAAAAGGGATTAGTGCTATCTCTTCTCAAAATTCTTTATAGTGCACGTTAATTATTTGTGAAAAGTCCTGTAAGAACTTACTTTGCATATTGGTCATGATATCCATTATACATGATAAGCAATGGTATGTATATGGTCTACAATCTTGACACAGGACACTACACATATGGTTTTTCTTTGCCATCCTTATTAGCATCATATAAAGTTATGCCTTTTGTGCAGATGGCAAGAGTTAAACAAACCGCCCCCCCCTCTTCACCAAAGAACACTGCAGGATCATCAAGAAGAAAGAAGGGAAAGAGGCCAAGGACACAAGACCAAGATAACGCCCCAAAATTTAGAAACAAAGATAAGAGTAGGCATTATGAGGATATTTCCAACTAGACGTTCATACTAGAAAGGAAGGTTGGTTTGGCTTTGGGAGAATGTGAAGCATTTTTGCAGGTTGTGAGAAGGAGAAACTGGCTCAAGATCTGCTATCCAAGAGAAAAATATGACCCAGAGATAGTTAGAGAATTCTATACCAATGCCTGGCCTAAGGAGGGAGAAGGTGATCGAAAGACATAGGTAAGAGGTCATTGGCTCTCATATGGTAGGGATAAGATTAACTTCTACCTGGGCAGCATCATGGAACTAGGAGAAGAAGAAATTTATGACTATACTGTTATGGTTTCAAGAAACCAATTCATTACCACCAATGATCTTGAGGCCGCCATATGCATTCCAGGTCGTCACTTCCAGATGGGGTAAGGGGAGAACCCACTGCGAGTTCTAAGAAAAGACATGACTACCATTTCTCAAGTATGGACTTCTTTCATGCTTGCCAACATCGCACCTAATACACATGTTTCTGATCTCATTTTCAGCAGGTGTTATTTATTATATTGCATTTTACAAAATGACATCTCCATTGATCTAGCACAAATAATCTCTGATGAAATTCACAAATTTGTAAAAGCTGATCAAAAGTACTCCCAGGCAGGGCAAAAGGTTAAAGGAAGTTTAGGCTTCCCTACTTTTATTACTGATTTTTATGCAGCACATGGGATTGAGGTACAGGTCCTCAAACCTATCAGGCCATCCATTGAAAAACGCTTCATTGAGTGGTATTGTAGCACTCAAACTACACAAGAAGTATCTCCACCTCCTGCCTCAGATACACAGCAAGCACCACCACCAGCAGGATCAGAACCTACCCCTCCTCCTCTCACCATAGAAACATCAATGATTCCACAGGCTATTCATCTTCTTAACATGCAGAACAGCCACCTCTTGGCACAACAGAATGCTAATCATCGAGGATTGATGCACATACATAATGGCTTATACCATAGTATTCCTGCAGGACAGCCTAATCCTTGGATGGACCCAATCCAATTTGAAGCCCATATTGCTTGGCATGGGGACAGGCCTCTTTTCTTAGGGGGGATGAGCACCTCACAGGCTGGACCAGGACCTTCCTCACAAGGACCTCCAGTGAGGGAAGAAGAGACAGACCCAGAGGATGATGAGTGACTTTTCTCCTAATTTCCCTTTCTAATCTATGGTTGCTACTTTTACTTCTCAGAAACAATTTTCATTTTACTTCTTTTATTCTACTTACTGCAGATAACTTGGTTAAGGTACTTTGGTTTTGGTTTGAAGCTTCTCATAATTTTGCATGAACTGTTAGAATGATTTCACATGAATATGCTTGAAGTAGATTTGTTTCTCAACCATAAGCAAGAAATTAGAATGCATGCACAGATTCTTTAGGCATAACAAATTATAAGACAGTAGCAATTAAAGAGGACAATTGGCTGAATTAAAAACCAAAAAAATGAAATACATAAACTTGTTAAAACTTCTTACATGCTTGAACCTTTTTCTGCTAGAACAAAGGAATATGCCTTTAAACTAGGTGAGAAGTGAGTAATTAAACACAGAGAGTCTTATTAGAAATTGTTAAGTCGGCATTGCCTAATTTTCTGATTAACTATTTTCTTAAGAAGCAAGCAAGGAAATGATCAAGGCATTTTGTTTGAAAACACATTTTAAGCCAAGAGCCAAAAAGCTATCCTTAACAAATTATCCTATTTTTTTTGAAGCTCAATTGAGCCAAAATTTTTTCAGAAAAACACCTGACCTGAGCATGAGAAATAAAATTCCTACCTTCTCAGCATGCTTAATAAGAAAAGAGCATAAAATATTTTTCCAAATAAAGGTGATGAAAGAAAGAGAGGTTGAAAAATGCTAAAAGAAAATTAATCAATTCTCCAAAGAAGAATCGTTGAACAAAAACAGAAAAAGAAAATGAACTCTGAAGCTTGAAAAGCAAGAAAGAAGCCTCTAAGTTTTAATGAATATTTATGCTCTTCTTCATACATGCAATTTGAAATCCTAGAAAAACTAGTAATTCTTGTTAACCCAACCTCGTTACAACCTTATTAAAGGACCTTGTTGATCCTTGCTGATCTTTTGATAGGGTTTAAAAAGAAATGACCGACAATGTCAACTGAGCAATTCTAATAATAAAAGAGTGAAACAGCCACCTAGTGGAAGATAATGAGAAGTCCTTTGATCTTACAACATTGGATTACTTATTTTGTGAGAAGTTAAATAGAGCACTGTATTTCAAATTAATGGATATTGAGAAGGCTAATTGAACTTGAATAAAAATTGCTATCTTTTAATTTAGTTCATGATGAGAATCTGAGCATGACTATTTCTTGTTTGAAAATCTAAAATCTCTTTTGCTTGAGGACAAGCAAAAATCTAGGTTAGGGAGAGTTTGATAAATGTTAATCAAGCAATATATTCTTATGATTATTTGAAGCATCCTAGCAAGAAAGTAAAGTAAATGGTTGAAAAAATTAAAGAATTTACCTTGAAATATGAACATGAATAAATATTTTGAGAAATGAAGAAATTAGCTTGACATTCTTTAAGGAAATACAGGAAAAGCTTCCTAGTCAATAAAAGGTCAAATGAGCAATCATCAAGACATCACGCTTAAGCGTGTCTTACGCTCGCTTGAGCGTGATCAAGCTAAGCATCAGACTCCATTGAAGTTTAATCATGGATTAAGCGTACCCCAAACATGACTTGACAGGATGAGCTCGCTTGAGCTTGGCTTGAGCGTGGTTTGTGCACACATCAGGATCCTTCAGCGATCAAGCGTGGAAATGGGGCGCTCAAGCGTGAGCTCCAGCTCGCCTGAGCATGGATCGAGTGTGGATCAAGCGTGCTGGATAGGAAGGCCACACTTAAGCGTGGTTAAGATGGCTTGAGCGTAAGACAACCAGTAAGCATCAGGACCCTTCATGCTTGAGCGTGACCATTGAGCTCAAGCGTGACTCATGCAGTATGGGGTTTGTAATTTAATATTGACCAATGGTGCGATGCCAACTCAACCACCTTAAAGTATTTCTACATGTCTCTGAATATTCCTTCATGGGAATTATGTAAGTGGGCAAAGGAAGCTGAAGCATAATCACTATAAATCTTGCAGAGACGATCATTGGAAGGTATCTCCTTCATATGATCAAACATTCATTGGAAGGTATCTCCTGCATCCCACCATTCATTCTGTATTCATTTCCAATTTCTCTTAAGTGAAAATGCATAGCATGAGTAACTAATTTTCCTTTATTGGGATTGGTTGTAATTAATTCAAACCTGAAGTAATGCTGCTGTATGTTTTTATGTATATTAATGAGATTTGATACTTTTTGTATTTTATTCTACCATTAATGCTTGAAGGTACTTGATCACTATTTTCTTGTTTTAAGTTTTTTAAGTATACTAGGAAGTTGTAACACCCTAATTTTTAATTAAATAAACAAAATCAACAGGGAAAATTTTTCCACAAAAACAGCCACTGGACGATCGGCATAGAAAAAGAAGAGGAAGGCAAGGGAAAATAAAGGAACACTCATACGTATAGCAATCAGCAAATCGAAAATCAGCGGAGCACAGCAGCTTAAACCTGTCCAATCAGTACCCTTTCGCTCAAGCGAGGTCCAATGCCGCCTGAGCGAAATATGACAATGCAACAACGGAAAAAGGAGATGCTCAAGCGAAGCCCAACACCAGCACCCACTCGCTCGGTGAAGTACCATTCGCTTAAGCGAACATCTCAGAAGCCTACCATGCACGCACACTCGCTGGAGCTAAGTCTAATTCGCTGGGGCGGTCACAGGTAAAAGGTAATTTCTCACTCGGATTTGGAACATATGATCACTCGGTAAATCATCACGCTCATACTTCACTCGGGAATCCACACAGCCCCTCATATCATTCATACAGGTCACAAGTATAAACCACTCGGGAAATGACTCCCCCAATTCTGTCGCTCGGAATCCAGAACTCTTTCTCACTCGGAATATATCTTAATCAAACATCGCTCGATGCATTCCAACCTTAACACAATCGGGTCACGTACCAATTCACTATTCGGAATACATTCACACATTCACTCGGGAAATCAGATAGTTAAGGTCCCACTCGGACTTATTCAAAACTCAACCAGTTGGCATACCGATCCTCACTCACTCGGATTTTACATTATTCACTCGGATTACCAATACCTTACACTTAGGATCCATTCCACTCTAAACCACTACTCTAACTCCTCTCTCAGAAGGGGATCACCCAAGGTTTTCACTCGGAAATACAAGCTCTTCCTCGCTCGGGTTTACCTATACTTTTCACCTGGTATCACTCAGCGTCTTCACTCGGAAAAGCCACCCAGTAATCCTCACTCGGAACCATCAACTTAACATTGTTTCACTCGTCAACAGCCCTCGAATCATTTAACAACACATTCCAGTTGGAAGACGCATCAAATCCACATAAGGCACATACGTAGGAATATATGTTCCCAGAAATATAAATCTGCCCACAAGTCCAATCTACCGACCCATATACATGTAACCATATACTCGGAATACTTATTAACTCAACATTATACCTTTACCATTATTTACAGATCCATACAAGTGACACCACGTGTATACTTATCAAATCAGTCTTTATGAATAAATATGCCTAGTCATTTTACATGAGAGCCGGCCAAGGCTACACTGACTGAACATAATAACGCATTACAAACACTCAACAGTCAGAGTGCACCACACTCGGACTTGAGGCCCTAACATCATTTTCGAGTCCGACCTGCACACACTAAAAATGGTGTAGGGGTGAGCATCTTAAATATTAAATGATAGATACTGACTCAGGTTGTCCCACAATGATGCAACAATATATATATACACACAATTTTACATGGTAACGATCAAAGTCAAAGCAATACCAATCAACTAGGACACATATCAGACTCTTACCGATCGGAATCCACCAGTTATCACTCGGCCTTATGCACGTATCAATTTGATAACATTAACATACAACAATCAGTGACATAATAATGCCTACGAATCAGAATGCACATATTGAACATTTCTCAGTCAGGATTCAACAATTCTCACTCGGCTATATATATACACAACTTTTCAATAACATTAGCATGCATTCATAGAACATATTTCAATCAGCATCAACAGCATATGCACATAGAATAGTTCACTCGGTTATATGCATTCATCATCTCATTAACATCATCACATGCGTACTCAACTCCAAACAACATCAGCAGTCAATATACACAGAGTATTTCACTCGGCTCCGCATTTGTGTGTAATCGGTTTTGACGTTGCAACATAGGCTCCCAGCCTTTTTATACATAGCTCTCAGCTATCAATTCAGCTCCCAGCTGCTTGGCCGTTTTACAGGTACCCAACCGTTTGCCCACAGGTGACACCAACGCTCTCAGCGCCAACAGCGGTGTTCACAGGCAGCCCGAGTCCCACTCAAGGGCTACCTTGAGTCCCACTTAAGGGCTACCTTGAGTCCCACTCAAGGATTTCACAGCGTCCCACGCCTTAATAACTGATGGTAGTGTCCCACACTACATGCTCTCAGCATAAACGCATCCCATGTGCCACACGCGGATTCATTACAACAACACAGAGTCCATATATACAGCCATTCACTCGGTATTACATGCATCACATGCAGTCGGCATTAGGCATTATCAGCACTCAACAACACATGCATCTCATGTAATTAGTATAACACATCATCAGGACTCAAACAACACACATGCAATCAGCATTAAGCGATGTCAGGACTGAGATAACACATGCAATCGGTAAGGTACATTATCAGATTCACTAAGTCATATTTTATCATATGCAGCCAGCATTTTGAACTCATAACAACTTGCAGGTTATGTAAAGCACACGGTAATCATCAACAGCACTTCAACACATTCCTTTCACATAATCGTTCAACATTCACAGGCCATCAACATGCAACACTCAACTTTCACTCGTCATGCAACCGAGCAATACACACTCGCATGCAACACAACACACAATCAGAACATGGAAACAGCAAGCATCAACACTCGGAACCCATTCATAACCCATGCATTTAAGATAGAAGATACCCCCTACCCGGACTAAAGCTTTCGGTCAGTCAACACGACACCCGGTTCCAGAGGAACGCTGAGTCACTCTTAATACATCAGCATGCAAGAGCAGGGAAAGCCATTCGGGCCTCTGAGACACCCAGCTCCCGGTTTGCTCCCTGGAGTGGCTCCATCACAACGCTGTGAACACTCCAACCACCTTGAAGCTCCTCGTAGCGCAGATCTCCATTGAGACTTGGCAGCTTCGAGCAAGGAGAAGAAGAAGGAGGGAAGCCGACGAAGGGAATGAAGGAACAAGGAAGGAACAGCGTGGAAGGAGACGGGTTGCATGCAAGGGGAATGCGCACCCTCACTCTCTCTGGCTCGTCGAGTAAGGAAGGAGGACTCTGATCCTCAGCCACCACTGTTGCGAACTCACGGGAACAGAGAGCAGAGAAGGAAGAAGAAGAAGAGAAAGAGAGTGAAGAGCGAAGAAGAAAAGAAGAGAAAACAGAAAGAAGAGAAGTCCGAATGGGAAGAATGAATGATAGTGCACCCATATGCATGCACGGAGAGAAGGGAAGAATGGGGTGGGAAGTCGTGCACAGCAGCAGCTCCCACGCGTGTCATACGCACATAGTCACAACTAATCAGCTATTGACAACTAATCCCACTCAATCAGCCTTTGCTTCCTTAAGTTAGATTAATTAAACCAATTTTAATTAATAAATAATTTTCCCCACTTAGCAATTATTATTTTAGTGATTTATTTTCATTCGGAAATTAATTATTAAATCGGGATGTTACAGAAGTAACTTTTGAAAACAGATCTGAATGAAATACTCGTTGTGAGTAGCTGACCAGGGATGGTATCTAACGCAATGAACGTCAAAATAATCGATCGCTAATGCTGGAATGATTTTAAAGTGACTGAGGGATCAGCGGTTTGAAATCATTCTTATGAATTTTGTAGTCGAGGGATCGATACAAATGACTTTGATTGTGACGTAGAATTATCATTTCAAATTACATACATGTAATTTATTCAGTTTATAAAAGGAGAGATGTGATGAAACCAATCCCAGTTTTCCAAATCTGATTTTTACCCAAACACTTTACTGTCATTGTTTTCACTCAACATTTGCTGTTTCTTTTGTATTCAATCTTTTGCATAATAAAATCAAAACAAATCTTTTGTCAAAATCAATTCAAGAACTAAGATCTTCAAACCAACACCTCCTCAGTGGAACGACATCTATACTATACTACAATTACTGTGTTTAAACTTGGCACAAGCATTCCATTGAGTTCATATTATACAAACTTGATTCTCTTTCCTTGAACACTTCATTTCTTTCTATGATATATGAAAATTATCTTATCAATGGGTTACACCCTACTAGTTACAAATTCATCCCAAACTGTCCAATCGGGACAATTCAAGATCCAACACAACATGATATGTCGGCCGGTTGTCTTGAATCTTGAATGGGAACCTAGTGGGTACACACACGACTAAACCCTACATTGTTAAACTTAAGTCTACTTTTTTATTTACCCTAAAACAGGGAGGTTATCAGAATTTTGGCAGAGTCTCCCCTGTAAACTAGACATTTCCAAATTTTAGAAATGCCCTGTTAGACACAGAAAAGTTCCTAGTACAATTCAAATATATAACTACGTCTTGCATAAACAAATTAAGGCAATCAACACCGTAACCTAGTGAGCTTTGCTCTCCAATAATACACATGCATACATAAAACACATGCTATCAGCACACAAAACCAATGCCTAATGAGCTCTACTCTCTACTAACAAACAATAATAGACATGCATAAAACATCATCTATCAGCACACAAAACCAACGCCTATTGAGCTCTGCTCTCCACTAACAAACAATAATCGACATGCATACACAGAACACTATTAAGCAACATCATATACGACAATGGTTTGGTAAACTTACCTCTATGTTACGCCTAACTGCAATCAAATGACATAAGTGATATCCGCGATAAATGACGTACACCAACAATAAGAATGAACCTATTGGGTTAGCATTAAAGAGTTATACGCAACATTATAAGCAATTCAATAGATACATGAAACTCAACAAAATAGCATGCAAATCAAGATTTACTATTAGATGATACCCCATCAATCTTTTAACACCTCTCATATTAGATTTCAACACCATTAAATTCTTATTTTTAACTTTTAACACTTAAAAGCCTCAACCATTTTAATACAATCATGTTCATTATTAACAAGCTTAAGAAATTAGTTTTCCCCATTACAAATTATACCACAACCATCACTTTTAATTCAATCCATAATTTTCACACATTCAATTCATTAAGACTACAACCATGAAAACATCATGAAGCTTTTGGCCATGCCAAGTAAATAAACACAAATTTTCTCATCATCAAAAGCACATTGTCAACCACTAAGCATGCCTTTTTATATAGGCAAACAATCAATTTCTAGTTAGGGATGTCTCAACCACCCTCCTTTTTATCATCATGCAAGACACTATTTTCCGCTTAGTCATACAAAATCATACATACACCAAGCAAGCTTATAACCAATCATCAATTTCATATATATATATATACACCCTAAATACATTCTAATGCTAACTTTAATTATTAAACTGTAAAGCTCTCCATGTATTCAATTTCCATCGAAAACCCACCTTAAATATATCTTATAGGAAAATTAGCCACCAAAGAAATTAGTTCCATTACCACCTAGTACGGTAATTAAAAAATTCAACAAACATATTATCATATAAATTATTAATATTTTATAATATCCTTGATTTTCAAAGCCCTAGCTAAGATCTTATATATGAATGCATTTGGCTAGACAAAAATCTAAAGCCTTAACTATATGAGATTTTGATGAAGAGTATCAACCAAAAACAAAATGATGAGATGAAAGATAAAAGAGGATCAATGACTACATAACAGCTTTATGTGACAGACCTGTAGGCTTGGGAGAATATACATAAAGAAGTTAACATCCTTGACTTGAAAATCTTTCTAACCCTATTTTAAACTTCTTCTTCTTCTTCTTCTTTTTCTTCTTCTTCTTCTTCTTCTTCTTCTTCTTCTTCTTCTTCTTCTTCTTCTTCTTCTTCTTCTTCTTCTTCTTCTTCTTCTTCTTCTTCTTCTTCTTCTTCTTCTTCTTCTTCTTCTTCTTCTTCTTCTTCTTCTTCTTCTTCTTCTTCTTCTTCTTCTTCTTCTTCTTCTTCTTCTTCTTCTTCTTCTTCTTCTTCTTCTTCTTCTTCTTCTTCTTCTTCTTCTTCTTCTTCTTCTTCTTCTTCTTCTTCTTCTTCTTCTTCTTCTTCTTCTTCTTCTTCTTCTTCTTCTTCTACACCTAATAGGGTACAACTAGATAAGCTTCGATGAATATGGAAGAAAACAACAGAAACATAGTTGACATTTGTTAAGATAGTCTTAATAAATAAAATAGAAGTATTTTATGAAATCAAGACGATAGGGTACAAAATCAAGACCAAGTCAAAGCTATTTAGCAATACCAAATAGTAACTAGGCAGAATTTGTTAATGACATGAAAAGCATTTTAAGAAATTATTGTAATGTATACATTTTCTTAAAGTATGATATTAATATGAAATGTTAAGGTTTATGCATTAAAAAGATTAGATAAGAATGGTCTAACTTGGAGAATAGGGAGGTTGACGAAGAGGTCGAAGAAGAAATCCTTTTTAAACTTGGTGCATTGGAAACAATATAGAACTAAAATATTATATTATTTTAATTGAATTAGTAGTAATATAGAATTAACCTGATTTGATTATCTTATTAATTTAGGATTTAACTAGTTAGATCGACCAGTCCAATCTAATTTTGAAAACAATAAACCCTAATTAATTTATAAAGAACATACAGTAACAATTAAAATATTATATTATTTCACATTTGTAAATCTTTATCAATCACACTATTTGTCAAATATTCATTAAAACTATGAATAATGTGGTGATAATCACCTAATAATTTTTCCAAAACCCTTCACCAACTGCTTCTTAATTTTATTGAACACAAATCTTGATTGCAACAGATTTAAATGAATACAGTTAAGGAAATGAAATTTAACAATATTTTGGAACAATTGAGAATAATGAATTATTTTATTCTCAAATCTCAATTTCTTATTTCGCATTTTGATCTGTTCAGCTTCTTTTTTCTTAAACAAACATAAACTTGTCCTTACTCTATCCCCTTTTCAACCCAATCAGTTACAAATTTGTCTAAAAAATAATTGTTAAAGCATTTGTTTAAACCCTTAAACCTTTACTAAAAAAATAAAGCTAGAAGAGCAAACTGTGGATTTGTTTGATAATTAGTTGTAATACTTAACATTAATTTCATACATTCATTGAGACAATTAAATTTCTATTAAGTTAATAGATTTTTCTTTTCAAAACCAAACTGACACATATTACTCTCCTTAAATTCAACTAAGTTGAAGCTAATGATTTTTTTAAAAATTTTCCAACTTCTATTTGATTCTATAAATGGCCAACTAAGTAAGCAGTTTGTTAACCTCGTTAATCATCATAAAGAATAAAGATAATAAGTGTTTTTCCTTAATATGTCTACCAAATCCAACTATAAAGAAAAGAAAGAATATAAATTATATATATACCAATTACTAAACAGACAACGACTTGACATGAGTCCATTCATCCTAATCTTCCTTTTACATCATTTTAGAAATAAAAGAATTAAAAATAACACCATAACTAGCCATTGTGAATGTAAAATTTATATTTATATTAGTGTTTATAGAAACAAGAATAAGAAAAACAAAATCCACTAATTGTAACTTCCTTCCTACTTACTTTACACCCTTAAATGGACAGTACATTTAGTTCAAAATGAAATCATACACCTAATATCATTTAAAACATCAGCTAGGCCATTAATAAAGGTAACCTGAATAATTTGAGCATCCAAGTCCTACCAAAATCATGTAATATTAGGTGTTTGATTTGGAATTTGGATTATCTAAACCATGCTCAAGTCCTACTAATTTGAAAAGCTCAGAATTAGATTACAAATTGCTATACTAACATAATCTTCTAACTTCTCACAACAACATTAAAGCTATCAATCAAAAAACAGGTCCAATGATCTAGGACACTCGCATTCATCAAAATGATTGAATGTATTTCATAAAGAAAAAATTAGCTATAAAATGTAAGAACAGATAAAGAACAGTTATGAGCCAGAACCATAAATAACATGCATGAAATTTAAACATTAGGACAGATAGTGTAAGGACATTGGTGATGGAGAAAAGAGGTAGAGTGAGGGCATAAAGAAACTAAGATAGACAATGGAAGAAACTATTAGAATTTCATGATGAATACACAGAGGTTAAGGCCAAATCAGTAGCTTACTCGAGAGAGTAAACTATTTCAGGTAGAACCTGAAATTCAGTGAAGTAAGTGCATCATGTATGTACATTTTTACCTAGTTGATATTATAACGGTTGAACAAAACTACTTTCCATCTTAGTAAAACCATTTTAAAGTCTAAACCTCCATCTAAGCTCAATTTTATTATTTAATAAGTAGTCATTCTCAGACTCAATACAAGTTTACACAACCAAATTAAACCCTGTTAGCGACCACCTGAATTCGTCGCTAACGCTATTAGCGATAGAACTTATGACGGACAAGACACCGTCACTCTATCTTTCATCACTGACAACACAGCGATGACAATTTATTCCGTCGTAAACTTTTCGACGACATCACGGCGTCGCTACACGGGTTCCTTAAGTGGTGACGCAGGCGGTTGCTATTAGTGGCATATTAGCGACCACCATAAACCACCATTGTTGCTGCCACATTAGCGACCCATGATAGGTCATCGCTAGTCCTGGCCAACTAGCAACCACCGTAGGCCGTCACTATGACTGGACACCTAGCAACTACGCTAAGTCATCGCTATGACTGAACACCTAGCGACTACGTTAAGTCGTCACTAATATAGGTGTACTAACAACCACTTTAGGCCGTAGCTACGACTGGACACCTAGCGACTACGTTCATTCGTCGCTATTATTGATATGTTAGCGATCAATTCCATTCCGTCACTAATATATGGTTTAATTTTTTTAATTTTTTGTTTATTATTTTAAATTAAATTTTTATTTATTATTTTTTAATTGAGTCGATTAATAATATTGTGATTCTTCGTTGAGCGAGTGAGCTCTAAATATTGAATATTGAATAACATAAAACAAGAAAACAATAATGACATAAAATATATTGAAATATGATATATATATATAAAGTCTAAATGAATATACAATGTAACAAATAAAAAAAGAGTAAAATCATGGGGGAGGGGGATTCTGTGGTGGTGGTGGTGGCGGCGGCTTGGAAGTAGGGGAGGAAGCCTCGCCATTAACTGTATCAGTAGCTCCTGCTGCACAGCAAGCTATCGACTAGTCTCGGCGTGCTGCTCCTTGGCCCGTCATCGGTCCGTCTTGGTCCGCTCCTCCAGTAGTTGCCTCTGGCGTCGCTCCTCCTGTAGCTCGTTGTTCAGGTTTTGAATAACCTGAACAACATCCGCCGGAAGGCTAGAGGAGGAAGAGGAAGAGGTCTTACCCTTCTTCACAATCTACGTGCCTACGCTGCCTAACCCGAACACCCTCTATATAGATGGTGTTGTGTTCGGAACAAGACAGGGTGGGAGGTACCTCTCCCTCAGGAATGGAAGCCACCAACTCCGCCTCCTTCTCGGCCCTCCTGGCCTGATACACCTCCTATAAATGTAAAATAGTGATAGGGTTAGTAAGCTAATTTGTAAATTATAAGCATGTGTAAGTTAAAATAAAATACCGCTAGATCTGTCATCTTTTGGTTAACCCATGCATCGGCTTTGTTCATCTTGGTCATTTGTATGACCTCAAACAAAGAAGGCTCACGGTGCTCCCTCAGCTCCTATAGTGGACAACAAGCATTGAAATTATTGTTGGAAAACTTGTCAGACCAATCATAAAAGAAATGTTTAACATAAATACACTTAAAACAACTTAAATTGATTCAATTTTTTGGTATTAGAAGTTCATTTACATATTTATGTGATAAAGATAAAAGTGAATTTATGACATCTATAAATGGAGTATAAAAGGATTTTCTCTTGATGAAAGCATATAATAATTTATTTCAGAGTAAAAGTGTGGTAAAATCTATTAATTAACAAACCCTATAGGACTAATTTCTACATAGAAGAAAAAGGTGCAGAATTGGTTCCAGAGACAATTTTTAAGGAAAATGAGTCATGATTATGTCTCCATCAAAATGGAGCATGCCACAGCAATAGCTGTTGTTGCAGTCGCACTAAACTTACAAGAAGTTTCAGAAATTCCGCAACAAAAGAAAATAAGGGAATTCTTTACCAAAATCAATAGCAAGGTGGATGACAAAAAATCTCCAATTTCTCAATTCAGTTGCACATCCAAATGAATCTCAGGTAATTAATTAAAGACATGAAACAAGACTATGTGATATTTCAAATGATCAACTCAGTTAATATTTGATATTTATTGATAATAAACACATATTACTATTTTTCTTTATTGTTATTTCCATTGATAAAGAAAATAAACTATATAAAGTGTTTTGGGAGAAAATAAACTATTGAAGTTAATTTATAAATGTGGTAGCAAAGTGAAGATGAGTCATGTAATAGTATTCTCAGCAAAAGAAGTATCCATGAGCTAGTCAATCAAGTGGGCCCATGCCATTTTTTTGTGTTCTATAGTATATTTTTTGGGTTTATGTTCTAATTACCGGTATGAATTGTTAAATAAATGCATGGAAGTTGGAACTATCTAGATTTTGTAGTTGGAAGTAGGAGCACTAAATGTCTCTTTTATGAATTTTCTGATAGTATGTAGTATGCACAACGATAATAAGTTGATTTAACATATAGAGGAGGGTTGGCATTGATCATTTTGATTCCAAGCCTGCTGAAATTTAAAAAAAATTATGGTTTCTCCTAATCTATTCATGAAATTCTGTGTAAGGGATTAGATGGTGGCTAGCTTACATATGCTTAAAGCTACCAGATTGGGCTAACTTTTAAGACTTTGTGGTATGTCATAGAAGTTAAATTGGGAGTTATGTCCTTTAGGTTTGTGTCCATAATAGTGTATTGAATATTAATGCCTAAATCGATCTACCCGGTGGGTTAACCATAGCTTTAGCTAGTAACATAGGTTTTATACAGGTTCAATGTTGTTCTTAGTGAAGAATTGTTATGTTAATATCTTTATCTTTTCTCCTCCTATGCTTTTTCTGTCTTTTGACCTTTCCAAAACCAAAACAAAGGTAATCATGTTTCTAGACCCCATTTTTTAGTTTAAAAAACTAGTGATGTGTTAGAAACTATGTAGTTTAATTAGTCCCACATTGAAAAATCTTAAGGGACTTATGCCTTTTGTGTTACTATATAAGTAACACCTTGTAAAGCTTTTAAACACATCAAAATATAAACACTTCCTAGTGTAGCCGTGGATGTAGGTACATACACTGTATGCTGAACCACGTAAAATTCTTATGTCATTTCTCTCTCTCTCTCTTTTTCTTTTAGTTGCTTTTGTTCCTAACAATTGGTATCAAGAGCCTATATCTTAGTATGCTCTATGGTTACTGCCTTGTCTGAACTTCCATATCAGAAAAGATTTGGTTTTTCCAGGAAGTCTCAGTTTAGAGAAAATAGTGGGAGCTTTCTTAGTTTAGAGAAAGCAACAAGGGCAATGGCGCTAGAAGATGGGAAGGTGAAGATTGAGAAGTTTGATATACTGGAGAATGCAGATGGAGGACTATCTGTATCATAAGAAGTTGCATCAACCCTTAATAGGGAAGAAGCCAGACGACATGAAGCAGGCAGAATGGGAGTTGCTAGACCGGCAAACTCTTGGTGTGATCCGACTGACACTATCAAAGAATGTTGTGTTCAATATTGTAAATGAGAAGACAATTTCAAGTTTGATGAAGTCATTGTCAAACATGTACGAAAAGCCATCAACAGCCAACAAAGTATATTTGATACATCGACTAGTCAATCTCAGAATGGGTGAAGGTAATTCTGTAACTCATCATATTAATGAATTTAATACAATTCTTGCACAGTTGGCATCAGCGCAGATCACCTTTGAAGACGAAGTGAAAGCATTGATCCTATTATCATCTCTACTGGATAGTTGGAGTGCAACAGTTACTGCAGTTAGCAACTCTGCCAGAAATACCAAGTTGAAGCTTGATGACATCCGTGACTTAATCTTAAGCGAAGATGTTCGCAGAAGAGACTCAGGAGAGTCTTCCAATTCTTCTTTCGGTTCAGCACTGAATACTGAAAGTAGAGGAAGGAATATCCAGAAGAGTCAGAATCAAGGCCGAGGCAGATCAAAGTCCAGAGGAAAAAGACAAACCAAAGTCCAGAATGACATCATTTATTAGAATTGTGACCAAAGAGGTCACTTTACCAATCAATGTAAAGCTCCAAAGAGGAAGAACAAAAACAAGAAGAAGGATGATGATGATGAATCCATAAATGTAGCAACTGATGAAATTGCAGATGTATTAATTTGTAGTTTAGATAGTCTTGTTGACTTATGGATTATGGACTCGGGTGCGTCATTCCAACTATACCTTCTTTAAAACTATTATCTAACTATGTTTCTGGAAAGTTTGGGAAGGTTTACCTTGTAGATGGAAAATCTCTTGATATTGTGGGAAGAGGTGATATTAACATCAGAACCTCTAGTAGGACCCTTTGGACATTGCATAATGTTAGGCATATCCTTGCCTTAAAGAGAAACTTAATATCTATAAGGCAGTTGGATGATGAGGGACACCATACTACTTTTAGAGATGGAACTTGGAAGGTAACAAAAGGCAATCTCGTTGTTGCTTGTAGAAAGAAGCGAGGGTCTCTCTACATGGTTACGGATGAGGATATGGTAGTAGTCACTGAAGCTGCCAATAGTTCCTCTTTATGGCATCAAAGGCTGGGACACATGAGTGAAAAAGGAATGAAGATCATGGTGTCAAAAGGTAAATTATCTAGCTTGAAACATGTTGATGTTGGTGTTTATGAAGATTGTATCATTGGAAAGTAGAAAAAGGTTAGCTTCTCAAAGTCAGGAAAGACATCTAAAGTTCAAAGGCTAGAACTGGTGCATACAGATGTTTGAGGGCCAGCTCCAGTAAAATCCCTTGGAGGCTCACACTATTATGTCACTTTCATTGATGACTCTACAAGGTATGGGTCTATTTTCTAAAAAATAAATCTGATATGTTTTCTATGTTCAAAAAATGGAAAACAAAAGTTGAAACTTAGATAGGTTTAAAGGTTAAGAGTCTGAAATCTGATAATGGTGGAGAGTATGATAGCCAGGAATTCAAAGATTTCTATTCAGAAAATGGGATCAGAATGATCAAGACTATACCAGGAACACCAGAGCAAAATGGTATGGCAGAAAGAATGAATAGAACCCTGAACGAGAGAGCTAGATGTATGAGGATCTAGTCTGGCCTGCCTAAGGTGTTTTGGGTAGATGCAATAAACACAGCAGCCTACCTCATAAATAGAGGACCATCAGTTCCTTTGGATTATCAATTGCCTGAAGAAGTATGGTCTGGAAAAGAGGTAAACCTTTCACATTTGAAAGTCTTTGGTTGTGTCTCATATATTCTTGTAGACTCTAATAACAGAGATAAACTGGATCCTAAAGCAAGAATATGTTATTTCATTGGCTATGGATCTGACATGTATGGCTACAGGATTTGGGATGACCAAAACAAGAAAATTATCAAAAGTAAAAATGACATATTTAATGAAAACATGTTCTATAAGGACAGGTCTACAAAATCCATGTGTGTAGATAAACAATTAGAACTTTCTGAGAAAGTAGTATTATAAGAAATTTCAGAAAGTGATCTAGAAGTGGAGCCTGAGTCAGAATTAGAACCCATAACAACGTCAGAGACTCCTGATACCCAGTTGAGAAGATCTAGCAGAATGAGAGTGGCACGACAGAGGTATTCCCCTTCATTGCATTTTTTGTTTTTAACTGATGCTGGTGAGCCAGAGTACTTTGCTGAGGCCATACAGGGCAGTGGCTCGATTAAGTGGGAGCTAGCAATGGAAGATGAAATAAAATCCCTCCAGAAAAATGAAACTTGGTCTTTGACTAAGCTACCAGAAGGAAAGAAGGTGTTGCAAAATAAATGGGTTTATAGGATAAAGGAAGAATCTGACGGCAGTAGAAGATACAAGGCGAGACTTATAGTGAAAGGATTTTAGCAAAAATAAGGAATTGACTTCACAAAGATCTTCTCTCCTGTTGTCAAGGTGACTACCATCAGAGTTATCTTGAGTATTATAGCTACAGAGAATCTTCATTTGGAGCAGTTAGATGTCAAAACCGCATTCCTACATGGAAATTTGGAAAAAGACATCTTTATGACACAACTAGAAGGTTTTGAAGAGCAAGGCAAGGAGAATCTTGTATGCAAACTCCATAAGAGCTTGTATGGCTTGAAACAAGCACCGAGCCAGTGGTACAAGAAGTTTAATGAGTTCATGACCAACTCAAGATTTCACAGATGTGAAGAAGATCATTGCTGTTATGTTAAGAAATATGATGATAGTTATATTATCCTTGCTTTATATGTTGACGACATGCTAATTGCAGGGTCTAGTATGACAGAAATCAACAGGCTGAAACAGCAGTTAGTAGACAGCTTTGAGATGAAGGATCTTGGTCCAGCTAAACAAATTCTTGGTATGAGAATCTTCAGAAACAGACCAGAAGGTATCTTGAAATTGTCCCAGGAGAAATATATAGGAAAATTACTTGATAGGTTTAATGTTGGAGATGCCAAAACCAGGATCACCCCTTTGGGAACTCACTTAAACTTTCAAAGCGGAAATCTTCTTAAATAGATGAAGAAGAAAGTTACATGTCTAAAGTACCATACGCGTCTGCAGTAGGAAGCCTGATGTACGCCATGGTTTGCACCAGACCTAACATAACACATGCAGTGGGAGTTGTGAGTAGGTACCTATCCAATCCTGGAAAGAAGCATTAGGAAGTAAGTAGGTATATCACGAATGTGTTTGTGTTTTAGAAGAAGCAATCTCACTTTACAGGGGTTTTTTGATGCAAATTTAGGAGGAGATTTGGATAGTAGAAAAGCACCACAGGTTACATTTTTACTTTGGGTGGTAGTGTTGTTAGCTGGAAGTCTAAACTCCAAGGAAGAATTGCTCTCTCAACCACTGAAGCCGAGTATATGGCTATCTCTGAAGCAGCCAAGGAGATGCTATGGCTGAAGAACTTTCTCAAAGATTTAGGGAAGGAACGAGATGATTCTCCATTGTTCAGTGACATTCAGAGTGCTATATGTCTTGCAAAAAATCCAGTTCTTCATTCAAGATGCAAGCACATTGTGTCACACCCTAGTTTTCTAGACCCGAATCCCGATGTAATCAAGATAAATGATTAATAAAAATACGAGTAAATTTTTCATGTTTAAAATAATTTCAAAACACCGCAACGATTACATCAAGTCCCGGACCATAGAAAATCGAAGAGTGAGATTTAATAATTTATAAACTAGATCGCTAAGTAAGACGCCCATAAGTGTATACAAAATATTAGAGTTTACAGCGGAAGAAGAATGTGTATACGGGGCATACGCCTAGTCCCATATATGAAGATATGAGAAAAGGCTCAAGCACTCATGCAACTTTATAACATAAGCCTATTAGGCTACAATCAACTATGCACACAAATCATAATTATACATCATCAATTGTAAGTAGTCTCTACATGAGACACTCATCACCAAATGGCATCAATTCAAATATCATCATCATTAATATATATTAACATAATCATCCATTCGTATGCTAAGCAATACATCCACTTTATACATCACATTTAACAAATGTTACCAGCCAAGGCATTCCATTTCCACTATTTACCTTCTTCAAGAGCTTTAATTCAAAAACCCAAACTCATCCCATGAAAACCCTGCATCACAATGCTAAAAAGGAGACAACATGGGAGAGTGAGTTATACATTCAAAATGACGAATATAAATACATCGTGATTATGTGTAGATACATTGTGCTATAAATCATCAATTCATTTTTAAACCATCATCAAGATATTATCTTAGGTATACAAGCCTCATCATTCAAAATTCATGTCAAGCACAAGCACAAGCATATACATAATCACAAAGCTCTACATCATTAGGGGCATTCACAATTATCATCATTAAGTCATTTAAATCTTAAATCAATTAACACTCTCTCAAGAGGTTCTCATCTCTATTTGGTCATCTCCATCTCAAATGCCATGTACCTATGGCTAATGCATATGTCAACTGTTTAATGCATATACAATAGATCCATTTTATTCCATCAGGTGATCGCAACCACCATACCATTCATTTCATACTGGTTTCCCACCTTGCAAGGGGTACTCCCTTTAGCAGCCTCGTAAGGTGCTTTTCTCGTGATCGTAACCACGTATATCAATGCTCAATATTTTGGTTTCCCACCTCGCAAGGGGTACTCCTTCCTCGTGATCGCAACCATGGGACATCATAGAAACTCGCAAGCCCTTTTTTATTTCAAGTACCAAGTGATCGCAACCACGGGCTTATCATCATACAATCCCGCAGGATGTCTCATTGTGATCACAACCACATAGCAACCATTTCATAATGGTTTCCCGCCTCGCAAGGGGTACTCCCTCCTCGTGATCGCAACCACGGAATATCATAGGAACTCGCAAGCCCTTTTTCATCTCAAGTACCAAGTGATTGCAACCACTTAATCAATGCTATGCCATGCCATGAATGTAATAATGCAATAATGCATATGCCAATCTTAACCTCGCAAGGATATCTCACCCTCTCAATTAGGGGTATATTATATATTTAGTTTTGTTAGCATTAGCATACAATCAACCACAAGGCCCCTCAAGGCACAACATTCACATTTCATAAATCCACACATGGCCATGATAAATTTCAGTATTGGGACATGAGAAGGGTTCATTTTTAGTCTTAAGTAGTCCTAATTTGACCACCATAAAAAGTTGGGTTCAAAACCCTCTTAAACTTGTATTTTTCAATGCAGTTGGTTTGGTATTTTACGCCTAATGAGAGTTATAAAACTCCAATTAAAGTGAGATCAATTCTCACACCTCCGTAACATAATTATCTACAACTTTCATGAAGAAGTCGGGGGCCCAAAATGTCATTAAGATGCCCAAATGGGCCAAAAATAGAAAAGGACGCTTATTGGGCAATCCTGTCGTAATCAATTACAGCTGAAACAAAATGCTTGTAATCGATTACACTACTTCTTGTAATCGATTACACCTAAAGCTAAACAATTATGCCTGAAACAGAATGCCTATAATCGATTACGCTCACCTTCGTAATCGATTACGCCACACCAGAATACAAAAATTTTACAGAAAATACATGATTTTGGCACTTCTAACCCCCTTAACTTTTTCATATCAACTCCAAATGCTACCAAATTTTGATACCAACTAAATGGCACCATTTTTGATTCGGAGGCCACTGGCCGCACTCATAAATTCTCAAAAATGAGGGACTTATGCGCATAAATGCATTTTACCCATTTTGAGGTACTTTTATGCAACTCAAGGAGCTATCTCAATGGAATTGGCCCATTCCAATTCCTACAAGTCATAAACTACATATATGGGCTATTAGAACTATCACATGCCATCAAAATCACATAAAACTCTATTTAGCTCTATGAGTTCCTCAATTATGCATTAATGTCAATACCTAATTTCACATTTTGAGTAATTTCTCTATCAATATAAACATTAATGCCATCAAATGGGCCTTAGCCTCTCATTACCAATATTCATTCATCAAAATCACATGGAATTCTAAATTCACATGGTATATGCATACTTCAACCCCTTATGGGTTATTCATCAACAATGCATTACTCCCATTAAAGGGGCACTAAACATTCATCATCAATTCATATATACATATACATATCATTCTCAAGAATCCATCATTGCCAAGCATGACATTCATCACATAACTAATACAACTATGGCAAGGCAAGCATGAGTAACACACATACATTAATCATCAATTATTCTACTCATGCATTTGGAATGTAAAACTTCTCTCCTACCTCGAAGGAAAAACTACAATCCAAATGCTCCAATCCTTTCACCACATTGTCCGAATTAAAACCTACACATTCCACATATACATACATACACTAAATTAATGAGCCATCACAAGGCATCATCATAACTTCAAGCAATGTAAATATATATCTTAAGGCTTAATGTCAAGTTCTAGACTTGTTAAACACTAATTCATATACTTGTGTTAGGTTTCGGGAATTCCTTTCCCAAAACCAAGATTCTCTATTCCAAAGGGCTAACCAAACCCAATAACATCATTATCCCTTTCATCATTCAAATTCATCATGAGTCTCCTAGCTCCTTTTAACCCATCATAAATCAACAAATCCCAATGGCACATGCCATGGCCTAAGGCCTCATCAAATCACCATTTTACTTCATTAATTATCACTATGGTCATCCATCATTATTATCATCTATTATCATAACTAATGGCACCCAACATTGAATATTTCATATACTCATTCTTAAAATCAATTCTTCTATTTCCTCACATATTCCTTTATCACAATTCAACTCTTCTAACCACAACATATATAATCTCAAATCTTAAGATTAGGACCCCATCAAAATCCAATAACCATTATATTTAACAATATCCAACACAATTGATCGTGGGTTTACTTTTAAAAATCATTTTTCATATCCTCATCCATCAATAATCAATTCCAATCTTCCCAAAACTCATTCTAAAGCATAAATCATTAATACCCATCAATTTGGCCAAAAGCCCCAAATTCCTAAACCTAGGTTTTTCTCTAAAACCTTCTAACAACAATTAACTTTCATCATTTCCTCAAAGCATCATAAACTTAATAAGCCCTTATTCTCATACAACATTAACCATCATCAAAAATCACATTTTAAATCATTTAAGCTTAGGGTTTCCACCATCTTCTTCATTACCCATAAAGCCTAATGTCACCATTTCAAACTTAAACACCATAACAACCATAAATGAAAGGAAAATGGTTCAAAACCTTATCTCATCTCCAAGCTCAAGCTCCAAAATGAAAATGAGGGAAAGGGAAGAAGAAGAGAGTCAAGCTTGCCTCTATGTCCATTAATCCTTCATGAATCTTGGGTTAGAAGTTGATTTTTATAAGAAATAGTAGAGGGGAAGAGGTGAACGGTTTTGGGTGTGAAGGAGGAAGAAGAAATGAAAAACTGAGGGAGAGTGAGAGTGGATAAGAAACCAATGAAAATAGAGAGGAGAAAGACAGAAAAGAATGGGCTTTTAGTTTTAAATTTTAATCCCCTCATTAAAATTTTGTCATTTTACAACAAACAGGATCTCCGTTCGGGCTCAATACTAAATCCAAAAATTATTCCAATTATATAGTCAGACTCCCAATAATATTCTTAACAGCCCTGACCAATGGTATCTCAATCGGAGATACTTGGTCCAACACCCATATTACAACCAGGTATAATTTTATCTCATTTAGTCTCTCTAAATCATGAACATCCATAATAAATCTGAATTTAATTATTTCTAAATTTTTGAGATATAAATCAACTCATATATAAGTATTTATTATTTATTCTCCCTAATTAATCATTTTTATAAATTTCGGGATGTTACAAATTGAATTGAAATATCAATTAATCAGTGACTTGATAAGTGATGGAGATTTGTCTTTGTTGAAGATCTTAGGATCAGAGAATCCAACTGATATGTTGACCAAGACTGTCACAAGTTACAAGTTAAGGCTTTGCATTGCCTCAACTGGCCTTTAAGGATAATTGATGATGAAGGCGCTACACTAGGTGAAAGAGCAGATAACCTTATTATTTTACAAGGACTGTAATTAAACTCCAAGTAGGAGAATTATTAGAAACTATATAGTTTAATTAGTCCCACATTGAAAAATCTTAAGGGACTTATGCCTTCTATGTTACTATATAAGTAACACCTTGTAAAGCTTTTAAACACACCAAAATATAAACACTTCCTAGTGTAGTCGTGGATGTAGGCACATACACTGTATGATGAACCACGTAAAATTCTTGTGTCATTTCTCTCTTTTTCTTTTAGTTGCTTTTGTTCCTAATAGTGATATGTTGTTTTAAATTTTTTTAATGTAATAAATTGTTATCCGAGTTACTAATCTTGGATAGAGCTTGGCTGACCTAAAAAATGCTATAGCAGGATAGCTGTATTCTGAAATTTTTTTTATATAGATCATCAAATAATTATTTATATTCTATAGTATATCCATGCTAGCCTTTTTTTTACAAAAGCTCACAGTTCATGACATATTTATAACTAGAAATGAAAAGTCATAAGCAAATAAACAGAATTTGAAAAGACATCCGTGTTTCTTTTAAATGAGTTTTGAATCATTCAATCGAAGTGTGGTTGGGTGTCATCACACAGAAGAAAGAGCAGAGGAGATTAAGTGTTTAGAATTTGGAGGGAAGCTTATTCAGAGTTAGAACAAAGAAAAGAAGGAAGGATGGGTGGGTGTTGTCACTTGTTGGAAATACTACCAGAGATCGAGTGTTGGTTGCATAGTGTGGGTGTCACACAGTATAATAGCATTAAAAACTATATATCCAATTAGTGTTTTTATATATATATATAATTCTGGAAAGTATGAGGGAAATGATGTTCTCCTTAAAGAAAACTGATAAGTCTTGAAAAGACTTAATTATTTCACTTTTTATTTAACATAATTCATTAATTATTGTTTAGTTTGGCTTCATTATTTAATAAATAGTTAACAATTTGTATTTTATTTATTTATCTTAAAAGTGCTTTATTTATGTAAGAAAATGATTAAAAACAGTAATTGGTTAAGAGTTTATGATTATTTATAATTTCACTAAGCAGGCAGCGTACAAATGCTAGGCAGTTATGTGTTTATTGGTGCAGGAACAGGGCGCACTCAAGCTAAGAAGGAAAATCCGAGTGAAATTCTAAAAAACCGAGTGAGATTTCATAAATCCGAGTGAAACTCCAAAAGTTCGACTGGGAAATGCTTCAAGACACCGACCGCAATAGGGAACCAAATACCGTATGAAGAACCAAACGAGACTTCGGAATGTTGATTGGATAATCTGAACGCTCAAGCGAGCAAACTCACGCTCAAGTGTGACTCCAAAATATCACTCTCGCCCAAGCTTCTCCATCACGCTTAAGCAAGAAAGCGATACTGCAGTGCATATTTCGAGCTTGCTCAAGCGAGAGCCTTTCACGCTCAAGCGAGAGTCCTTCACGCTCAAGTATGAAGGCAGTTATTTAACACTGACTGTTCCCTCCAAAAAGACACTCAGCGCCAGTGCTATTCCTACTGCCTTCTCTCCTACTTTTGTACCTTAGTAATTTAAGTGCTGAGCTGTAATTAGTTAATGCTGAACTGTAATTTGTTAAGTGTTGAGCTGTAATTAGTTAGTTATTCCGTAATTATGTAATTAGTTAGTTAGTTTAATTATTAACTCAGCTTTCTTAGTGATTAGTTAAGTTAGTTAGTTAGTGAGATGCCTATATATACTTGTACATACTCTGTGCACACACGGAGAACAGAGCATAATACAGAACACAATTCATTTTCCATTTCCAACCCCTCTCTAATTCCTTTCGCTCTCTAAACTCTCTCATCCATTTCTTTCCAAATTCCTTCGATAGAACCAATGTCGATGGATTTCTAAATCCCTAAGGTTGGGATTGCGAAGGTTTGCGATGGAATCTTGAAGGTGTATTGAGGAAGTTGACTTCTAGATCCTGAGGAGAACGAGCTGAGGAGTGGATCTGCTTTGCTGGATTGACAAATCCAGATCTGATGAAGAACTTCACCAATGAGGAATCATGGTTGAAGCTTAGGTAACTTCCAACTTTCTAACTAATTCAGGCCTAGCAATTAGGTGAATAGTTAGAGTTCAACCTTCAATTTCGCATTAGATTCGTATGTTAATTGAGCACTTAAGGGATTAAGGTTTGATGCATAGGAATTAGCGTTTTTCACCTAAGGAATTAGGGAATAACCACTTGCGGATTGTCCTCTTGATATCTAAAGTTTGATTAAACCTCAATTGCATATTTCTTGATAAAGTTGTAAACTGAAGCAATCCTAACCTACCTTCTACTAATCGTATTTCATCCTTAACACTGTCTCTGAAAAATATAAAAACATAGAAAGTATAAAAACAACAAAAACTGAATGAATCTTTTGATCATTGTGTTGGTTCAGCTTGTATCTGTCCAAGATTGAGGTACTTACCACAATCCCTGTGGGACGATCAAATATAATACAATTTTAACGACTGGTGTGCTTGCTAAAGAATAAATCCTCCGAGCAGTTAGCATCAAGTTAATGGCTCAGGATTTTCTCACCAAGTTAATGGCGCCGTTGCCGGGGATTATTGAGTAATATCAACAATCCTTGGACCGGTACTAGACTGAACCATTTTTTTTAGTCTTTGTAACTTTTGTTAGTTGTTGGTGAATTCTGTTGTAGGCGTAGATTTTGTTAAGTGTTGGTATTGTGTTGAGTGTTTGCTGTTAGTTATTTTTGGCTATTTTAGTGGTAGCACTAACCATTGCAGTAGCCTTGTTTGTAGTTAGTTGTTGCATTTATTTTTTTTAGTTCCTTTGGAAAGTGAAAAGTTATAGGTGATGGATCTTGATGACACCTTAGCAGAGTTTCTTCAATATTCACAAACATTATGCATGAACCATGTAGAGGAGGTACAACCAATTGAGGAGGAGCCATCGGAGTTAGAAAGGATTTTAATTCAATTTATAAAAGTCACTCAAACCGGCCTCCAAAATTTTGATAATTCAATCATGAATATTCAAAAGCAAGTGGATTTTGTTGCAAAGAAGTCAGCCAAAGAGCAAAGAAATACAAAGGTTGTACGAAGAAAAGACCAATATGAAGAGCCATGGGATGATGATGTTGGTTTAGCTGAAGAAATTAAGTTTAGGGAAGAAGAAGACCAGCTAGAAAACATTGAACTGGATGAACCTGAACTTAAAGTTGATGTAGAAACAAAAGAAGAAAAAGAAAATAAGGAAGTTCAGGGATATTTAATGGAAGAAGAGTCAATTGAAGAATGTGAAGAAGAAAGTGATATGAATTATACTTCAGAAGTGGAAGATGATAGTATATCTAGTGAAGCATTCTTTGATGATTAAAATGAAGAAGATTAGTCTGAAGATGAACAAGAGCAAGAGTTGTCATTGAATAATTTCTTCGATGATGCAAGTTTTGCAGGAGTACAAATTGAACAAATGACAACAGAAGCCATTGAGGAACCTGAGAATCAAATACATACTATTATTGAGCAAGAAGTGATAGAAGAGGTTGAGGTCTCAGCTGAGATGGAAACCATATCTTGGCAACATAATAATGATACTGAAATTTTGTTGGAGCCAAGTGTGAATACAGAGAAAGAAGTAGAAGTTCATGCACAAGAAGAGTTAACATGTTTAGATGTTGAGAATACAAAAGAAGAAGAAACTCAGCCATGTTATGAGGAGCGTTTGCTAGTGGTGACTACTGCAACTATGGAAATCACAAGGAAACGAGAATCATCAAGTCAAGAAGAACATTGCTTGTGGCATAAAAAGAGGAAGACTAACACAAAACAAAAAAAGAAAAAGAGTGAAGAAAAGAAAAAGAAGAAAAAGTAGAAAGTTTGGAAAAATAAAGATTGGAGGAAAGTTATGTTGAGCATTAGACTCAAACATAACAAGGAAAAACAAGGAGTAAAAAGACCAAGAGTGTATGGACATAACCAATGGGATCCTGGAGGATGATCTTATGTTTGTTTTTCTTGTACATAAATAAAATAGTGAGAGAGGTTTTAAAAAAAAGAAAAAAAAGAGAAAAAAAAGGAGAGAAAAATAGAATTAAAAAGAAAAAAAAGAAGAAAAAAAAAGAAGAAAAAAAAGAGAAGAGGAAAAAGAAAAAGAAAAAAAAAAGAAGAAGAGAGAGGAATTAAGCGTGAATGGTGTCTAATGCCAATTCCTTCTGTTCACTCAAGCGAATTCAAAGTGAGCTTAAGCGAATGCATTCATCTCTCTCATTTCGCTCGAGCCAAACACTTTGCGCTTAAGCAAATTTAATACAGAATGCAAATGACTAAAGATTTGTCTTCTCACTCAAGCGAAACCAATTGAGCCTAAGCGAGAAGCTCCTGTTGTTGTTTCACGCTTAAGCGGAGGCTTAGTGAGCTTGAGCGAATCATCCCCTGTTGCACTTCATGCTTAAGCGTAATCTGATACGCTCTAAGCGTGATCATGAAGTTTGACCCTGTTGTATCTCTCGCCTGGGCGTAATCAACACGTTTTGAGCGTGCTTTGTTTATAAGTGCCACGCTTAAGCGTCTCAAGCTCTTGCTTTAGCATGATCGGGGCTGAGGTTATACTGTTTCATGTTCTCGCTTAAGCGAGCTGCTATGAGCTTGAGCGAGAGTGCCATATTCAAGCCACTGATACTCACGCTTGACCCTTACCAACCGGAAAATTCTAACATCCCCAAGGTGAGGTGATAAGGAAATCGCGCTTAAGCTCCACTTTAAACACCATATTTTTTCATTCACTCGGTCATTCACTCTTCCACTCGTCTCTCCCTCTCGGTCTCTCTTTCACCTCTGTCACTCTCTCGGTTCCCTCACCCGATCTCTTTTACTCGTCTCTTCCACTCGATCTCTTTCACTTGTGTCTCCCGCTCTCGGTTCCCTCACTCCTAATTCAGTCTCTCGTTCCATCACCCGATCTTCAATCACTCGGCCCTTCATTCACTCGGTCTCTCATTTCATTCACTCGGTCAGTCATTCATTCTTTCACTCTTCCAATTGTCATTTATTTCGTTAGTGTAGTCATACACTCGTCCTTCTATTCATTCGGCCCTGCATCCACTCACTTTCTTCCACTCATTTTTTTTTCGTTCTTCCGTTCACTCATTGTTTATTCATTCGTTTTTCATTCTCAACCGGTATAATCCACTCGGTATTCATTCACTCAGTATCCTTTTCATTCAGTGTTTTATTCACTCATTCTTTCAATTTACTCTTTCTTCTTCGTTCCTTCACCCATCTCTCTGTAATTTTCTCATTCACTCCTTTTTCATCCACTCGGTGTTCCCATCACTCAGTCTTTTATTATTTTTCAGTCTCTCGTACGATTCTGTCAATTTTCTTCATTTATTCGCCCAATCCCTTTCTCGATTTTGTCCACTCAGTGTCTCGTTCATTCATTTCTTCTGCAGTCTCCTTTTCATTTACTTAGTTTCTCGCTAGATCACTTGTCAATTATCCATTTGTCTTCCACTCGTTCTTACATTTACTCATCTCCTTTATCCGGTCGGTAAATCTTTCACTCGTCCCATTTACTCAGAATCTTTTTCATTCATTTTTTTTATTTGTTCTTTCTTCCACTCGTTCTTTTTTATCCACCCTCATTGTCACTCGTCTTTCTTGTATCCACTCGGTCACTTTTTCACCATTTCGTTCTCACCTGTCATTCAGTCTCTCATTCCTGCACTCTATCTTTAATTCATTCATTCTTGCACTGGTTGTTTCATTCATTCAGTTTTTCTCTCACTTTTCCGTCCATCTTTCATTCACAATGTTCTTCCATTTACTCAGTTCCTCTCTGCACTCGATGTTTTGTTCACTCACCACTCGGTATTTCTTTCTCAGTCCTACTCGGTCTTTCATCTATTCAGTATGTGAGCCCGAGCAAGAGTGCTTTATTAAATACCTTTTTTTTCTTAAAAAATAAAAATAAAAATAAAAAAAATAAAAAAATATAATATAATAATAATAATAATAAAAGAAAATTGGGCGTTGGTACGCCAACATTTCAGCGTACTTACGCATATCTCAGGTAGAGGGTTCAACAGTATAAAAAACCCTTCAGCGTACAAACCTTAAATTCCTACGCTGAAACTTGGCTTGAAGAGGAAAAGGCACACCTTCTAATTCTTGAGAAAGGTTGTTTTACCACCATTTTTACAACTCAAAATGAAAATAAGATCACAGAGACTCCTGCAAAAACCTAGACCAAATTTTGTAGAAGGAAGTGTGAGAAAAAAGCAAAAAGATAACGAAAAGGAGGTGGCAACAATAAGTATCTTTGATTCTCCTTCACCTGCATCCAGTCAAAGTCAAGCTGAAAGGAATGACTCTCCTTCAGTTCAGAGGTATGAATCTCCTTCAGTCGAAAGGAATGCATCTCCTTCAGTTGAGAGGAATGCGTCCCCTGCAGTTGAGAGGAACGAATCGCCAGAAGTTGAAGGTTTTGACAGGCACAGGTTCAGAGATGCTAAGGCTGCTGAAGAATATGATATAAAGTTTAAAACCAGGGGAGTCATCAGGGACAGAGCTTTGGTCCTTGATGGTGAGAAATGTGCCGATGCTGAGGTACAAGCTGCAATGATGCATAGGGCATGGGAGTTCTTTAATAAAAATTTGGGCAATGGCTACCAGGAGCTCACCCGAGAGTTTTATGCCAACCTGAGAGCTCACTCGAATGAAGCTGAAGTTTCCTTCTCTTCTTTCTTAAGAGGAGTAACTATTCCCTTAACTGGTAATCTGTTGAACGAGCTTTTACAAATACCCATTCTGGAGGAGGAAGCATGTCAATACACATGGAAGGTGGAGATGTTTCATCAGGTTGAGAATGAAGAGTTGAGGAAGGAAATATTGAAAGAATGTTGTGTGAAAGATGCTGCTTACCTGACACGGTCTAATGGCTTACCTAAAGGTGTCAGGAAGAACTGTCTGAACAATCTTCTGTTAGCCCAGGTGGCCTCCTATAACTTGAGGGGGGGTGAATTGAGTAGTTAGGAACTTTTTCACTAATAAATTTCTCCTCTAAAAACTCAATATGCAATGATATGTGATTTGAATAATAATGCTTAAAACATAAAAAGTTTAAGGGTTAGAGAAGTGCAAACAGAGATTTATACTGGTTTGGCCAACCACTGCCTACGTCCAGTCTTCTCAAGACACCCTTGAGGAAATTCACTATAATCAAATCCCTTGATTACACCACAATGGGGACTCACACCCCGAACAAAAATGCATTGGATGCTACACCACACCCAAGCACATCACCCTTGGATGCTTCACCACATCCAAGAACATCACCCTTGGATGCTACACCACATCCAAGAAGAACACCCTCAGAGATACACCACTCTGAGTATCAATCTCACTTTAGAGATAAAGAACTTTACAAGAAAACTCTCTTCAAGAGTATGATGAACAAATTGAGGAACAAGAAAGAGTAATAACTCTATTAAGAGAATATGGCCATTATTGCTCTTAAGAAAAGATTGGAAGTATTTGGTGTTGGTGTTGGTGTGTTTTTGCAAATGATGGGCATCCCTATTTATAGGAGTAGAAATGCCTTCAAGAGGTGTGAAATTATTGATTAAAATAATTGGAAAGGTACCTCTTGGATAAAATAATATTTTGTGAAAAGTTATAATGTTTCAACAATGTTTCATGCTTTCTGATCACGTTGTAATCGATTACATAAAAGAGGTAATCGATTACTGCCTTTTAAAATCTGTTTTAAAACATAACGTTCATATTGTAATTGATTACTTAAACATGGTAATCGATTACATTGCTGAGGTAATCGATTACACTAATGAGGTAATCGATTACATTCCATCAGAATGTATGAAATTTTAAAACCTTTTTATATTAATGGCCGTACTTTCTTTTTATAGAGTCTTACTTTAATTATGCCTTGGTCTTGGATCTTCATTCTTGATCTCTGGCATTGGCCTTGTCATTATCAAAATCCTTCATGGTCTTCATTCTCCCCCTTTTTGATGATGACAATATTTCATTGATTTCATGACTCTTTTTGTGCTTGACATGGTATACTGAATCTTCAAGTCTTGCGTCCATGTTGTTAATCATGTCTTGCATATATGTTGTTGATATCAAAACCTTAGTTCTTCATTCTCCCCCTTTTTGATATTGACAACATTTCCTGAGAAGAAAAATAAACAACATGCAAGATACAAGATTTTCTCCCCCTTAATTTTGGTTTAGTTGACAAGGTTTGATTGATTTTTCTCTTTTTTTGCTTCTCATATATTACTCCCCCTTTGTCAATGGCAAAAAGAATATAAGAGCATAAAGTTTTAGCAGAGAGTGCTGCACCTTGTTGTTTGATGTCACTCGTTATTTTGATATTGCTCTTTGTTACTTGTTGATTGATAGATGCTTCAAGAAATGTGTTGACTTTTCTTGTGGGTAAGTGTTAATCCTTAAGTGCCTCCCATCAATGGTAATTCCTGCACCATTATAAACATTTGATCTTGGTACCCAAATTTTCTTGGGTCCTTGTGGGTTAGACGTGGATAATATATTCTTAGGAACCCAAATCATTTTTGTCTCAGTATAACTTTTGTTCCTTATATGACATGTTGATGCACTGTGACCTTTTCTCACATAATGAGAGAATTTAACAAATGGGCTAGTTGAGGTCTTTTGTGAAATAAAGAAATTTTTCTGCAATTTTTGCTTTTTGGAAGGATCAGATCCTAATTCTGCTTTAAAATGACATTTTTGTTTTCCAAGGAGTATATCTAGGTTGTCTCTTCCCATAGTAAATTTAGCTAATTTATTTTTTAAGTCATTTATCTCTAGAATATGCTTTTGACATGTTGAGCATGTATGACTATTAGTAGTTTCAGTCTTATACTTAGTTTCTAAGTTTTCCTTTTCTATTTTAACTTGTCCCAGTTCTTGATTGAGTTTTGATAAGTTTTCTTTTAAGCTCAGGTTAGTGCTTTTGATGTTCAAAAATTTTTTTGCTAACTTTTGATATTCATTATGAAGATCTTCAAATGCATCTTGCAATTCATCAAAAGTAGGGTTTGAATCTATTACCTCTTCAGTATTTGCCATCAGGCAGAGATTCGTTTCTTCATGGTCTGATTCCTTGGACGAGCTTAGATCATTTTCATCCCAGGCAATATATACTCTTTTTTTATTTTTGGGATACTTTTTCTGTTGCTTGTCAGACTTCTTATTTAGTGTCAGACACTCCATTTTCATATGTCCATATTTTCCGCATTCAAAGCATTTTGGACCTTGGTTAGATTCATCATTTTTGAAGGAATTCCTAAAGTTTGGCTTCCTTTGCCCTTCCTTTTTCTTTAGAAACCTGCTAAATTGTTTAACAAATAATTTAAGGTCATTATAATCATTTATACCTTCTTCATCATCTTCTTCATCATCTTCTTCATCACTTTCTTCAATGGTTGATGATGACGCTTTTAGAGAAATACTTCTTCTCTTTTTGTCTCCTTCTTCATGCTGATTTAGCCTGGATAGTTCAAGTTCATGTTCCTAAAGTTTACCAAACAGAGTAGCAAGTGACATTGTTGCTAAGTCTCGTGATTCTGATATGGCTGTTACTTTTGGTTGCCATTCCCTGTTCAAGCATCTCAAGACTTTGTCAATTAAATCTTCATTAGAAAAAGTTTTTCCTAAACATGCAAGATGATTGATTATGTGAGTAAATCTCTTCTGCATGTCCTGTATATTTTCATTATTATTCATCCTAAATAATTCATACTCCCTAGTTAGGGTATTTATTCTAGACCTTTTCACTTCACTCGTTCCTTCATGAGTTACTTCTAGAGTATCCCACATTTCTTTTGCTGTTTTGCATGTGGATATTCTAAAGTACTCGTCCATTCCTAAGGCTAAGGTTATTATATTTTTGGCCTTGAGGTTGTATTGTACTTTTGTTTTATCCGCATTAGTCCATTCACTTCTTGGTTTAATCATAGTTACTTCTCCAACTATTTTGGTTGGTATGAATGAACCATTTTCAATGGAGTCCCATATGTCTATATCAGTAGCTTCTATGAATATTTGCATACGGGTTTTCCAATATTGATATCCTACTCCGTTAAATACAGGAGGTCTATGTATGGAGTTTCCCTCAGGAAAGATGGGATTGAAAGAGGCCATGGATCTTCTTGAGGTTGTTAAACCTTTTCCAAGATACTTGCTTTGATACCACTTGTTAGCCCAGGTGGCCTCCTATAACTCGAGAGGGGGGGTGAATTGAGTAGTTAGGAACTTTTTCACTAATAAATTTCTCCTCTAAAAACTCAATATGCAATGATATGTGATTTGAATAATAATGCTTAAAACATAAAGAGTTTAAGGGTTAGAGAAGTGCAAACAGAGATTTATACTGGTTCGGCCAACCACTGCCTACGTCCAGTTTTCTCAAGACACCCTTGAGGAAATTCACTATAATCAAATCCCTTGATTACACCATAATGGGGACTCACACCCCGATCATAAATGCATTGGATGCTACACCACACCCAAGCACATCACCCTTGGATGCTTCACCACATCCAAGAACATCACCCTTGGATGCTACACCACATTCAAGAAGAACACCCTCATAGATACACCACTCTGAGTATCAATCTCACTTTAGAGATAAAGAACTTTACAAGAAAACTCTCTTCAAGAGTATGATGAACAAATTGAGGAACAAGAAAGAGTAATAACTCTATTAAGAGAATATGGCCATTATTGCTCTTAAGAAAAGATTGGAAGTATTTGGTGTTGGTGTTGGTGTGTTTTTGCAAATGATGGGCATCCCTATTTATAGGAGTAGAAATGCCTTCAAGAGGTGTGAAATTATTGATTAAAATAATTGGAAAGGTACCTCTTGGATAAAATAATATTTTGTGAAAAGTTATAATGTTTCAACAATGTTTCATGCTTTCTGATCACGTTGTAATCGATTACATAAAAGAGGTAATCGATTACTGCCTTTTAAAATCTGTTTTAAAACATAACGTTCATATTGTAATCGATTACTTAAACATGGTAATCGATTACATTGCTGAGGTAATCGATTACACTAATGAGGTAATCGATTACATTCTATCAGAATGTATGAAATTTTAAAACCTTTTTATATTAATGGCCGTACTTTATTTTTATAGAGTCTTACTTTAATTATGCCTTGGTCTTGGATCTTCATTCTTGATCTCTGGCATTGGCCTTGTCATTATCAAAATCCTTCATGGTCTTCATCTTCCTCTGCTATGGTGCTATTATCTTTTATCATCCCTGCAGCCGGTATGCATGCGACTGAAATTACCAGTAAGCGGTTGGCGTTGCTGTACTGTTTGATGAAAAATTTGAATGTAAACCTGGGTGAGCTAATATTAGGGGAAATGATGAAAAATTTGGAAAAGAATCTCCAGTTGCCATACTGCTCAGTGGTCACATTGTTGGCTCAAGCGAATCAAGCTGTGGTCAACTATGCTAAGTTGACAAGGGTTAAGCTTAAAAGAGTTATAGACAGGCAATGGGTGATCAACCATATTGATAACTTTGTGCCCAAGGAGCCAAAGCGTCAAAAGCAGTCTCAATCATCAGGAGCGGGTCCTTCTTCTGACATTTCTTTGATATTGCAGGAATTACAGGTCATGAAGAGGATGTAACTTGGAATTTATGATCTGGTTTTAAACCATGATCTTATGATGAGGAAGATTGCTGCCAGATTAGATGTGGATCCCACGGAAGAAATAGGGGTTCCACCCAACAGAGATGCGTGGCTGGCCTCTATTGGATTCACCATTCTTTCCGATGAAACACCTTTGGCAACCGAATTTCCACCCTCCCCTGCGCAAAATGATGATGAGTCCTTACATGAAGACGAGGACGATTGATGTTTTATTCTCTGATTCATGTGATGATGTTTATTTCCCTGTGTAACAACTTTATTTTAGTGTTTTTCTAAACAATGAATTCTCTTTTGTTTTAGTTGTAATGAAATTTTACTTCTTTGTTAAATTGCTTGTTATTATTCTGTTTTTTTTTCGAATGTATCAGTAAATCCATGCATCCCAATCTGACCACGTGCTTTCCATGCATTACCAGTCAGGTAAAAGGGAAGTATTCTAATTTTTCGACTCATTCATTAATAACCTATGTTAACTGTGTTTAATTTAAAATCCATCTTAATTATTTAACTCTTGCTGATTCTCAGGCTTTAATTGGATTAATTAATTGATCGACATTGTTTGACTCATGAACCCTGTCCATAGCTATTTTCATTATTAATTAATTGTTTACTCGGCATGCTAGTTAGCAATCTGAATGTATGACCTTACATTAAGTTTGGGGACATGACTGGCTGATTAACTGTTATATTCGTAGCTTTTGAGCCTCTATTATTCTTTTCCGAGTGAACTTGCATGTTAGTTAGTGAGACAGAATTTGCTTCAGTGCTTGCTAAATGATTTTATGCCTGCCAATCGAAAATGATGAAGGCCTTCTTTGTTAATTAGCCAGGGCCAAAAATTAGCCATCCTAATATTATTAAATTATCCTTTGACCCAATAATTATGTTTGAGCCTGAGACCCCTTTCATTCTTTTTATGTACCTAACGTTACAAGCCTAAATATCTAAGAAAAACCGACTGAATTACCCCTGGATGTTCCATTAATGAATTGCTCAGTCTTACTTATTGCTAGGGACTAGCAAGTTCTAAGTTTGGGGATGAAGAGTGTGCCTAACATCAATTAAGGACACACTCTAACCTTAGTTATAGATGAATATTTAGAGAAATGAAAGGAGAAATAGAAAAGCCGAGAAGAAAAATGAAAAAAATCAGCAAGAAAAAAAGGTGCAAAGCACCACAAGAAAAAATTTTGTGATCGGAAAAAGATGGAAGGAAAGAAAGAAAAGAAAAAGTCCAAAGCACTGAAAGAAAAAGAAGGTGCAAAGCACCGCAAGTTGTTAAGTTATCATTCATTCAGAAAATAATGGAGCTTGCTAGTAGAGGCAATTAAGTTAAAATTGAGGCAAGGCATCAGTGGATACATCTGTTAACCTGACACTGACTCAAAAAACAATAATAGAGCCTGTAGCCTAGCCCCATTATAAGCTTAAAAAGCCCTTACTGATCCGATTGTGCTGGCATGTGTCATGATGTGTAGAACTGTTGCAAGCCTATGTTGATCTAACAAAGATGTAGGTGATGAGTGCATATTGCTTAACCTATACACCGAGAGAAGAGTAAAACACGACTCCAGAGAGGAAAGCATCACCATCTTGTTTCCCAAAGGAGGTGTGAGTTATTATATTTTCAGAATTTGCAAAAAGAAAGCATGGTCGGTATTCAATATTTATAATATGAACTAAGTTAAGGAAAGGTTGATTGTTTTGAATAACAGCTTGTAGTTAATTAATCTGAGTATTTACTTGAGGACAAGCAAGTTTTAAGTTTAGGGATGTGATAAGTCTTGAAAAGACTTAATTATTTCACCTTTTATTTAACATAATTCATTAATTATTGTTTAGTTTGGCTTCATTATTTAATAAATAGTTAACAATTTATATTTTATTTATTTATTTATGTAAGAAAATGATTAAAAATAGTAATTGGTTAAGAGTTTATGATTATTTATAATTTCACTAAGCAGCAAGCGTACAAATGCTAGGCAGTTATGTGTTTATTAGTGCAGGAACAGGGCGCGCTCAAGCTAAGAAGGAAAATTCGAGTGAAATTCTAAAAAGCCGAGTGAGATTTCATAAATCCGAGTGAAACTCCAAAAGTCTGACTGGGAAATGCTTCAAGACACCGACCGCAACAGGGAACCGAATACCGTATGAAGAACCCGAACGAGACTTCAGAATGTTGATTGGATAATCTGAACGCTCAAGCGAGCAAACTCACGCTCAAGCGTGACTCCAAAATATCACTCTCACCCAAGCTTCTCCATCACGCTTAAGCAAGAAAGCGATACTGCAGTGCATATTTCGAGCTCGCTCAAGCGAGAGCCTTTCACGCTCAAGCGAGAGTCCTTCACGCTCAAGCGTGAAGGAAGTTATTTAACACTGACTGTTCCCTCCAAAAAGACACTCGGCGCCAGTGCTATTCTTACTGCCTTCTCTCCTACTTTTGTACCTTAGTAATTTAAGTGTTGAGCTATAATTAGTTAATGCTGAACTGTAATTTGTTAAGTGTTGAGATGTAATTAGTTAGTTATTCCGTAATTATGTAATTAGTTAGTTAGTTTAATTATTAACTCAGCTTTCTTAGTGATTAGTTAAGTTAGTTAGTTAGTGAGATGCCTATATATACTTGTACATACTCTGTAACACACACGGAGAACAGAGCATAATACAGAACACAATTCATTTTCCATTTCCAACCTCTCTCTAATTCCTTTCGCTCTCTAAACTCTCTCATCCATGTCTTTCCAAATTCCTTCGATAGAACCAATGTCGATGGATTTCTAAATCCTTAAGGTTGGGATTGCGAAGGTTTGCGATGGAATCTTGAAGGTGTATTGAGGAAGTTGACTTCTAGATCCTGAGGAGAACGAGCTGAGGAGTGGATCTGCTTTGCTGGATTGACAAATCCAGATCTGATGAATAACTTCACCAGTGAGGAATCATGGTTGAAGCTTAGGTAACTTCCAACTTTCTAACTAATTCAGGCCTAGCAATTAGGTGAATAGTTAGAGTTCAACCTCCAATTTCGCATTAGATTCGTATGTTAATTGAGCACTTAAGGGATTAAGGTTTGATGCATAGGAATTAGCATTTTTCACCTAAGGAATTAGGGAATAACCACTTGCAGATTATCCTCTTGATGTCTGAAGTTTGATTAAACCTCAATTGCATATTTCTTGATGAAGTTGTAAACTGAAGCAATCCTAACCTACCTTCTACTAATCGTATTTCATCCTTAACACTATCTCTAAAAAATATAAAAACATAGAAAGTATAAAAACAACAAAAACCGAATGAATCTTTTGATCATTGTGTTGGTTCAGCTTGTATCTGTCCAAGATTAAGGTACTTACCATAATCCCTGTGGGACGATCAAATATAATACAATTTTAACGACTGGTGTGCTTGCCAAAGAATAAATCCTTCGAGCAGTTAGCATCAAGTTAATGGCTCAGGATTTTCTCACCAAGTTAATGGCGCCGTTGCCGGGGATTGTTGAGTAATATCAACAATCCTTGGACCGGTACTAGACTGAACCATTTTTTTTAGTCTTTGTAACTTTTGTTAGTTGTTGGTGAATTTTGTTGTAGGAGTAGATTTTGTTAAGTGTTGGTATTGTGTTGAGTGTTTGCTGTTAGTTGTTTTTGGCTATTTTAGTGGTAGCACTAACCATTGCAGTAGCCTTGTTTGTAGTTAGTTGTTGCATTTATTTTTTTTTAGTTCCTTTGGAAAGTGAAAAGTTGTAGGTGATGGATCTTGATGACACCTTAGCAGAGTTTCTTCAATATTCACAAACATTATGCATGAACCATGTAGAGGAGGTACAACCAATTGAGGAGGAGCCATCGGAGTTAGAAAGGATTTTAATTCAATTTATAAAAGTCACTCAAACCGGCCTCCAAAATTTTGATAATTCAATCATGAATATTCAAAAGCAAGTGGATTTTATTGCAAAGAAGTCAGCCGAAAAGCAAAGAAATACAAAGGTTGTACGAAGAAAAGACCAATATGAAGAGCCATGGGATGATGATGTTGGTCTAGCTGAAGAAATTAAGTTTGGGGAAGAAGAAGACCAGCTAGAAAACATTGAACTGGATGAACCTAAACTTGAAGTTGATGTAGAAACAAAAGAAGAAAAAGAAAATAAGGAAGTTCAGGGATATTTGATGGAAGAAGAGTCAATTGAAGAATGTGAAGAAGAAAGTGATATGAATTATACTTCAGAAGTGGAAGATGATAGTATATCTAGTGAAGCATTCTTTGATGATTGGAATGAAGAAGATTAGTCTGAAGATGAACAAGAGCAAGAGTTGTCATTGAATAATTTCTTTGATGATGCAAGTTTTACAGGAGTACAAATTGAACAAATGACAACAGAAGCCATTGAGGAACCTGAGAATCAAATAGATACTATTATTGAGCAAGAAGTGATAGAAGAGGTTGAGGTATCAGCTGAGATGGAAACCATATCTTGGCAACATAATAATGATACTGAAATTTTGTTGGAGCCAAGTGTGAATACAGAGAAAGAAGTAGAAGTTCATGCACAAGAAGAGTTAACATGTTTAGATGTTGAGAATACAAAAGAAGAAGAAACTCAGCCATGTTATGAGGAGCGTTTGCTAGTGGTGACTACTGCAACTATGGAAATCACAAGGAAACGAGAATCATCAAGTCAAGAAGAACATTGCTTGTGGCATAAAAAGAGGAAGACTAACACAAAACAGAAAAAGAAAAAGAGTGAAGAAAAGAAAAAGAAGAAAAAGTAGAAAGTTTGGAACTATGGAAATCACAAGGAAACGAGAATCATCAAGTCAGTGCTATTCCTACTGCCTTCTCTCCTACTTTTGTACCTTAGTAATTTAAGTGCTGAGCTGTAATTAGTTAATGCTGAACTGTAATTTGTTAAGTGTTGAGCTGTAATTAGTTAGTTATTTCGTAATTATGTAATTAGTTAGTTAGTTTAATTATTAACTCAGCTTTCTTAGTGATCAGTTAAGTTAGTTAGTTAGTGAGATGCCTATATATACTTGTACATACTCTGTAACACACACGGAGAATAGAGCATAATACAGAACACAATTCATTTTCCATTTCCAACCTCTCTCTAATTCCTTTCGCTCTCTAAACTCTCTCATCCATGTCTTTCCAAATTCCTTCGATAGAACCAATGTCGATGGATTTCTAAATCCTTAAGGTTGGGATTGCGAAGGTTTGCGATGGAATCTTGAAGGTGTATTGAGGAAGTTGACTTCTAGATCCTGAGGAGAACGAGCTGAGGAGTGGATCTGCTTTGCTGGATTGACAAATCCAGATCTGATGAATAACTTCACCAGTGAGGAATCATGGTTGAAGCTTAGGTAACTTCCAACTTTCTAACTAATTCAGGCCTAGCAATTAGGTGAATAGTTAGAGTTCAACCTCCAATTTCGCATTAGATTCGTATGTTAATTGAGCACTTAAGGGATTAAGGTTTGATGCATAGGAATTAGCATTTTTCACCTAAGGAATTAGGGAATAACCACTTGCAGATTATCCTCTTGATGTCTGAAGTTTGATTAAACCTCAATTGCATATTTCTTGATGAAGTTGTAAACTGAAGCAATCCTAACCTACCTTCTACTAATCGTATTTCATCCTTAACACTATCTCTAAAAAATATAAAAACATAGAAAGTATAAAAACAACAAAAACCGAATGAATCTTTTGATCATTGTGTTGGTTCAGCTTGTATCTGTCCAAGATTGAGGTACTTACCACAATCCCTGTGGGACGATCAAATATAATACAATTTTAACGACTGGTGTGCTTGCCAAAGAATAAATCCTTCGAGCAGTTAGCATCAAGTTAATGGCTCAGGATTTTCTCACCAAAAACCCCAAAATGTCAATGTTCAAATTCAAAGGGAAAAAATAGGTTTTTAAATGCGTTGTTCTAGTGTTACTACTTTGGTTGTAACTGTTGCTATTTGAAAATACACCCCAAATCATCGGCCAGTGGGCCAGTGTTGCTTTGCATGACTATTTATAATTGTGTTGTCATAGAATTTTTGCCCATGCTTCTAAACTTTTTATGGTAAATATGCTTGATCATTATATCCACGTTGTTTTATAATAGAATGAATATTAACTCAATAAGATTATTATGTTATAAGCACACATGCTTTGGTCTAGTTCTGAGTTTTCTTCTTGCAATTTGAATCTGAACCTATTTGTAATAATGAGAATTTTCACCATATCTACCCGTACATACTTTCTATGCCTGACAATGAAAGTTAAAGTGGTATATATATATATATATATATATATATATATATATATCCTATTTTTACATTTTTAATGAATTCCAACTTCATAAATACTTGTAAAGTTATAATCTCTAATTATGTATTTGAGATGTGTGAGAGAAGATTTTCCAACTACTTGTAACTTTCTATCAACCTAGCATCTATAATTTAGACAAATAAAAAGCAGAGCTTAATTCCACACAGTTTAGGAGAAAAACATAAAATAACAGAGGTCATCAGAATTTCAAAAAATTATAGTTACAAGATTCTTAACCAAATCCAGTATCTAATTTGCACTAATTCATGACAGTTTATAGTGCATATTGGAATTTTTTATTTGCACAAAAGGTGGTTATACTTTTTTGTTTTTGTCAAGTATAGTAGTACCAATTGTTACATACTGATATTTTATTTCAACCTTAGCAATCATCATTCAATTGAAAAAAAGGGCAAAGAAACTGTTGAGATGAGAACTCACTTGAGGGAGACGAGGGACTCAGCCTGACCAAAGACGCGTGAGTGAGCCTGACCGGAAAAAGTGCTAATTTCCAACAACTTTCACAGTAAAATTCACAGTATAAGCCCTCGTGCCAAAAGTGCTAATTTCAAAAGCTCAAGCTGGGAACACACCTTAAACAACGATAACTTCTCTCTCGGTTAGCTAATTTATCTTTCACAGAATCACCAAACACTTAATTGAATAAAAACTCAAACAATTAAACAAGGAGGCAACACCAGTAGAGAGCATTTCCTATGAAAACACAGTATCACTCGTACAAAAGAAAATCCAAAATTCAAGATGATATCAAAACAATTTCAGCCCACACAGTATTATTATTACTTCAACACATCTCAATCTTTCGATCCATTATACCTATCATCCAATGCATAACCCAAAAAACATTAAAGAAAAACATATACATTTGTCAGCGCCAAACGAATCTGCTCAACACTAAAACTTAATACCCCAACAACAAGAACATGCATTCAAGAGAGAGAGTGACATGAGAGATATACCTTGCTGTTGAGAGTCAGATGACAGTGAGTCCAAGGAGTGAGGTGAGGCACCCGTGAGTGAAAGAGGGGAAGATGATTTTCGGATAGTGAGAAAGAGAAGCCAGAAGCTATTTTCGAGAGAGACAAGAAGGGGGTTATTGGTCAGAGGCTGGACCTTGTCGGACGAAGGAGCTCGTCGGAGAGAGGGGAAGGCGAAGGAGGCCTGAAAGAGGGGAAGAGGGATTAGAGGAAAAGGGTTTAGGGCACAGGAAAATGGAAAATGATGAAGGCGAAAGGCTTCACTCAAGTAAGTTATTAACCTTAGTGACGGAATCCTCCGTCGCTATCTCGGTGACCAACATTAATTTGACATAGCGACGGCACATAGCTTCGCTACTTTAGAGGCAAAACAAAATCAAGAGTTTAACTTAGCGACTGCAGCTACATCCGTCACTGTCTACTAACATATAGTGACGGCCGACCCCGTCGCTACGTGTTGTACAGTAGCGACAAAGTGTTACTATCGTTGCTATGTCTGAAACCCTTGGAGGGAAAGCAAAAAATTTGAGGGGGGTCAAATTTCCTGGAGTTAGCGACGACACAACGCGGTCGCTACGATTACGTGCCAACAAAAACCCTTGGAGGGAAACAAAAAAAGAGGGAAGTAAAAGATAGCAACTGTACTAGCGACGGTTTAGGACTAGAGACGGCCTCTACCACCGTCGCTACATTTTTCCTGCATTTAGCGATGGCACAGAGCGGTCGCTACGTTTAGTCGCCAACAAAAACTCTTGGAGGGAAACCAAACAAGGAAGGAAGCCAACGATAGCGACCGCACTAGCGACGGAGTTTTGCACATCTTTAACGACGGGTTTTGTTGGTCGCTAAGATAGTCACTAACATGCTTTTTGGGTCTCTTTTCACATGGCGGTCGCTAACTCGGTTGCTAATTAGCGACGGTGTCAGGCGGTCGCTAAATTTAGGTAGCTGTTAGTGGTTTTTTTAGTAGTGTTATGTAATAACTTATCGACATTAATCACCAAGTTGAGAGCTTCTAATAATGCTGAGACAAAAGACCAGAAAACAGATCATGAAGAAGATGGTGATACCAATATTGAGCACAAAGAAGTTCCTTTCATTGATTTTCTTGGTGTGGGTGTCTCTTCATCATAACATCCGTTAATCAAGTGTTAAATTATTTAACTCTATATGATCATCATCACCATTATAATAATGTAGTTTAATTAATTAGCCTAGCTTATTTCTTAGTTTTCATCAGTTTCATTAATTTCACCACTTGTTATGAATTATAATTAGCCATTATTAGGAGAGGCAGAAATTCTCTAGTTCAGTTTATATGGTCTGGTAATAATTATGAGGCCTTCTTCAACTCTTTTCCTCAAGTTGTTGTATTTAGAGTGAAAATTTTCCAACTTTTTTTTCGGTGCATAACTTTAATTTTTGTTTTAGATTTGAGTGTTGATTAAGGGTGGTGATTTGTGTGATAAACACATTTGCTGAGTGCGCGTGGCTTGGAGCTCTGTGAATATATATAGTAAGTACAGTAAGGTAATAAAAATTTGCAGACATTGTTGAAATCTCTTTGCTTCTGTGAGTAAATGGCAACTTTGTCATAAGCTCCCACGAGGAATAAAAGTGGTGAGAGACACAGCTATCTTTTATGCCATATTAGTTTATATGTTGCTAATTGAAGGCTTGGAATTAGTGTAGGTGTACGTAACTTTCTTTAATGAATATAATGCATGCATTAATAATTGTTCCTTGTTCAATATTCACGAGATTGATATGCATTATTGGTCCTTGCTGCAGCATCTACTTGTAGAATCTCATATTAGAAAGTTTCATAAACTAGAAGATTAAATTGTATATGTTCTTGATTGCTTTATTTGATTCTTTTGGAGGTAAGATCAACATATATATATTTCTAAATGCTTAGTTTATTATTATTTAGTATTGTAGAAACGCAGAGAATGTTTGTGCTTTAAAATAATCATTTCTTTTTTCATGAGATTTTAATTTGGTTTTGGAATGATTTTTGTGAGTGGTTAATTGCTACCTAATAATGAGCCCAGTTATTAAATTGGAATGTAGGATTAATTTTTTAAAAGTTATATTTTTTAGAAAACGATTGATTTTTTCTAGCAATGTTTGCTAAAAGAAAATCATTGCCTTACAATTTGTCATTTAGGCTGTCTGTCTTTGATATTGACTTATAATTTGAAAAAAATTATTAGTATAAATCTTATGAATTTATGCTAACACAATATATATTATATTGAAAATAATTTTTTTAGTATAAAAATTAATGGACACTTTAACTAGATATATTCTTACTTGAATAATTCTAATTAAATCCCTATAGTATCTTTTAACTAAGCATCCTATTAATTGAAGAAAAAAAATTGAATATATTTTATATTTTTAAAGTAATACATACATTTACTGGTCTAGTTAACACTATTTTTTTTATAAAGCACTGATGTTAGAAAACTATAATATTACTCATATTATTGTTAGTACAATATATTTACTTCTGATGTAGTCACAGAAAAATAGCATAAAAACAATGTGCAGGTTCACAAACCACATAAACAGTGGTGCAGGTTATTTATTGTAGCAAGTCTTATGTGTGATGCTTGATCAAAATTAGCTCCTTAAACAGTTATGTTGCTGTGTCACTACATTGCTGCAGTTTTATTAGCCATTATTTGCTTAACTAATCTTTTTTTGTTATATAGTTTACAGTATGTTTGTATGTTTGGTTCAGAGTTTAGTGAAGAGAAAAAATAATGCTACAATTAAATAGAGTTTGATTCTGTTTTCAATTTAAGTGGACCAAATTTGGTTACATCAAAGACATCAATAACCTTTAAAACCAAGAATATTTTCGATTTCACGTTTTACAATCCTAGCAAACAAAAACAACTTGCATTCTAATTAAACAAATCATGCTTGAAAGAGATACAGTCATAATACACATTCAAGGACAGAGGGGGGGGGGAGAGGGACCACAGCGGGAGATGAGGGAGAGAGAGGGGGAGATGAAAAGTACAGGCACGAACCTTAAAGGAAAGAGTAAGAGTCGTCGTAGACGTGCTATAGGAGGGGGCTTGTTGCCGGAGACGACCTTCAACGGAGGGAGCCTCGAACGAAAAGGGACGACAGTGACAATGGTTCGTAAGGGAGACAATGGTTCATGAGGAAGAGTGATGGAGTACAGGTGTTGGCGCCCGTCAGTGAGGAAGATGATTAAAGTTAGGGGAGGGTGGTACTCAGGCAGAGAGAATTATAAGGGTCAGCGTTCAATGCTCCAATAAGTGAAGGAGGGGAAAGGATAATGGCAAATAAGTTATGACACTTAGCGACGACAAAAACTCGTCGCTACGCCTGTGGCTATTTTAAGTAAAAGATGATACGTGGACTAACTAGCGACCTCCTACGATCTCCGTCTCTATGATAAAAAAACTAGCGATGGCGCGATCTGTCACTACATTTGAAATCCCTCTAACTTTTTGGTTTCCCACCAACTTCTTTGAAGTAGCGACGAAGTATAGATGGGATGACTTCGTCGTTGATGTATACAAACCTAGCAACGACAAAAACTACCATCGCTACCAGACATTCATAGTGACCATAGATACGGTCGCTACATTTTTACCTCCTCAAGATAGCGATGACAGAAACATCATCGCTTTAATCAAAACTTGTAGCGATAACCTAAACATCGTCACTACTTTTTACCTCCATTTTTTTGGTTTCACTCCATGTTTAGAGACGGCTGCAACCGTCACCACCTTTGGCGCCAACAAAAACCAGGGAGGGAAACCAAAAAAAAGGAGGGAGGTAAAAATTAGCGACCACACCAACGATGGTGTGCGATTTAGTGACGGTGTTAGTGACGGTGTTTTGCTTATTTTAGCGACGGGGGTTTCATGGTCGCTGTTGCGGTCATTGATTTTTCTTTTTGAGGTCGCTAACTCGGTCACTAAATAGCGATGGCCTATGTCAGTTACTAATTGTGAGTAGCTATGAAGGGTTTTTCTAGTAGTGTGTATTATTTTTGTGTACGTTCTAAACTACTGTGTGGTTGTATTGGTAAATGTGTATAGATTTTTGGTATCTGTTTAAGATATGTATGTTTGTATAATATTATGGCTACTCTTGCATGTGAGTCATGTGGATTGAGAGCTTCTACTCACCTCTCTTGTGTTGTGTATTGTCTTCTTCTTTTATGATCATCAGCAGAAGGATAGGACGAGCGTGAGCAGGAATTGGACTACCTACAGCAGTGGACGCCGGTTTGTGGACGTACAGCACTTGGACTACCTTTTCGACGTCGAGACCATCGTAGGTCTCGATATTTAGTTTTACATTATGTTGATATTATTATAGTTGTTTTATTGGGAGCCTACAAGCCCCATATCTTTTGAGTACACTGCTCCATGAAGAATTGATCTTTATTATTGTAATGTTTATTTTTAACTATGTGCTGATGATCACCAAAAAAACCTATTTTTCTTAATAACTTATGACTCCTTAATTAAGTAGGACTTTTCAGTATGGGAATTTTTCCTAATTAATCAAGAGTGGCATAAGTAACCCTATATTTTAATTAATGATCATGTATTGTTTATGTTATGAGCTTATTGGATCTATAAAATATTTAAAAATAGCTTAACTTAAGTATTGTTTTGAGCCTTTAGTATAAATATAACATATAAATTATAAAATAAGGTACTTTTTATATAAAAAATTATTTGTAAAAAGTGTAACGTCCTAGGTTATTTTTGCATTTATTTTTATTCAAACGATTACATCTTACGATAAATTTTTCCTTTTTTTGAAAATTAATCGAGATTTAGTGAAAAAGCATTTATTTTTACTGACTTATTCAAGTGACAGCAGTCACAATTAGATTAAATAAATGAGATCTAGAAAAGAAGAGCAAGTTAATCTAAGCACAACGGATGGGAGAAAGGGAATCAGGGCTTCTCGCTTGAGCGAGGCCCCTACTCGTCTAAGCGAGATTCCGGACTCTCGCTTGAACGAGGTTTCTATTCGCTTAAGCGAATACCTTTCACACATCGGATTAGACAAAACATGCAGACGGACTCCCGAAAATCTCACCCTAAAAATGATTCTGTTAATCAAAGGTTTGTCATAGCTACCACGACAACATATGTAAATGACAGTAATGTATTTTAAAATGTAGATTTGCATCCGGTCCGGTCTTGTTTAAACACAACTAATTAATAATATTCGGAAGTTCTTATACACATATATAACTCTATAGAGAGTCACTCAAAGTCACTCGGACCCTGGCACCGTTCTCCCCCTTGGCGCGACTCCATGGCTCCTTCCCCCTCCCTGTCTCTGGTTACTAAAAAAAAAGGCAAGGGTGAGTGTTTGGCATTGTAATTAATATAGAATGGAACTTAACAAATATACATGCATATTTATACATACACATCAAGCATCATTCGAAAGTAAGCATACCGAAACATAGTGTATTACATACAGTAACTATATTAACCCAACCACGCAATTCCATTACATTCATCACGATCACAACTGACTCTCATACAATCTGACTCCTAGTATCCGGATACTAAAGGATTGGCCTTCAGCTGGGGGTCCTACTTGACACCCCGTGAACCCTGGTTGGTTCACCGAGTCCTGCTTGACTCTCCACCTCGACCACTGGGTCCTACTTGACCACTGGGTAGCTCAACTGGGCACGAAAACCACGGGAGCCGGAAATGAGGGGCTATCATATACCGTCGGCCATCCCACACCACATAGTCATTCAACAGTTTACCTTTCACATAATAATATCAATTCCTCATCACTCGGGTAGCCTGCTTGCTAACCCGACGTCACATAACACTGATCATTTCAACATTAGATATCACAAGATCATAACATGATAAACTCAACCACACCCGATCCTCCACTAATTAATGAACCCAGTCACACATGCACAAGCATAAACACACAACTACGTTTAGCAACATTTTCCTTAACCTGTTTACATTACCTCAATGACCTGAATAAGAAGCGAGTCCTATTCTAATTAATTATAACCCGAACACCCCCCCTTACTTGGTTCCACGCTTTGATAATCTGCTCTCTGTGTCGATTCCTTCCTCTGAGCACTGGTTTCGCAGTCTCAGCTTCGTCACTCAGTCTTCCGTTGCTTAACCCACTACCTACGGATCATAAAGTACAGCTCATCACTTCAACGCCCTTAGTTCATGGACTGCATTTGGGCTCACACTCACCGGAGGAGTGGAGAACAGCCTCGAATATAGCCATGCATGGCTCTAAACCGCCAAAGAATAAAAGGGATAAGGGAATCACAATTGGAACGGATCAGTAGACTCACCTTGAAGCCTCGATCACAGGAGTGGGAATCAATTGAAGTTTGGACACAAATGGAGTCCCTCTCCAGCGCATGCAACTCAGCGTTAAGAGAGGAGAAAAACGAAAGAGAAGGAACAGACCAACAGTAAAGGTAACTTGTAAATAATGAAGAGGGAAGGAAGAGAATCTCCTTATATATGTATATAGCTCATGGGCAAGATCGTCTTTTCCTTTATTTTATTTGTATTCGTACTAAATTTAATCAATTTCACTATATTAAACTATTGCATAGTTATCAAATCAATTACACTTATTTATTCCTTCAACGTTTAATTATTCACAATTCTCTAATACTTCGCAAGAGTATAAGCCCAATATAAATATCGGCCCCCCCGGTGCCTAGCTTAGTGTTCATACCTCGGAAATCCGAGCTACAACCTGAGAGGTCGGATATCTCATCCGTGCTCACCTCTTGGTTACCTACACCCGTTGTTTCAGTCATTATGAGGTTAATCCGGGCTATGACCCCGTGTGAGGCGCTCTCCTCACATCGGTTGGACCAGACCACCTAGCCCTGCCCGCTCTTCTCCTACACTCCCGATCTTTAACTCCGCCTGCTCGCGCTTCTGAGACCGATCTCGACACCGGCTTTCTTATCTCTGGCTCAGACAAAACAAATATTAAATAAAACTTCTAAAACTTTTACTAATCATTTCCCATTTCTTATAATTCTCATTAAAACATCAGGGATGTTACAAAAAGTAGCAAAAAGATAAACAATATTTCTCTTTTACTTCTCATAACTTTTAGAGTTGACTGTATAATTTGTACTTCTTGCATTGGTGTGTAAGTGTTTGATAACTTTTAGAGTTAAACAATATCTCTATTTTATTCAACCGAACCAAGCCAAGCTGAATCACTTTTTATTATACAATCCAGCTCGTGTTTTGCTTCAAAATCACCGCACCTGAACACCCCTCCTCTAAATAATAAGGTTGTTCACATAGTCTTATTAACAAACTATCTAACTTCTCTGATAAACTCATTCTTTAAACATCTTTTATATATGGGAACAAACTTTATCATACATCCATAAATAGTCAAACACAAAATTTGCATTACTAACACACCACTGAGTTATAACACATGTATAGTTTAAAATTTCATAGCAAACCTAAATTAATTATGTAAAAATTTCATAATATTTAATTTGTATGTTTATAAATTTTTTATTTTCTATATTTTAATTTGAAATTTCTTAATTTTTATTTCAAAATTCAAAATTGAAAGTTTTATTTTTTTATTTTCTTAATTTAAATTTAAAATTTATTAATTAGTTATTTTCTAAATTATAATTTAAAATTTCTAACATTTATATTTTTAATTGAATTTTTTTCTTTTGAATTCTACTTTGAAATTAAATACTGCACAATATGTAGCCCCAATTGATTCAATTTTAAGAGAAAATATTATTTAAATTTTAATTCTCATAAAATAAAATATTTCTTAAAATTGCTTAACTATTAACTATTTTATATTATAAGAATATGACATTTGACGAGGTTCATTTATATGCTACAAAAACGATTTTTAACAAAGTTGAATCACATCACCTAAGCGACATGTTGATAAAAAAGCTATTCCTCCCTCTAAATAGAAGGAGGTTTGGAAGAGTCTGAATGAGCCAAATCTGATTACACTGTTATGCAGAAGTGCAATAGCGACAATGTGAGGGATAAAGTAATACACCCCTTATAAAGGAGGGCTAAACCTCCATAAAAAACCCGTGGAGGAGGTTCAGAACCTCTTGTAAAATACCTCCATAAATAGTGGGGGTTTCTATCCATGATAACGGAGATCCTAAAAAACCCTATAAATTACCTTGTGACGATGCTAACTGTGGTGATTTTTAGAAATACCACAAATCAATCTGAGGAAGTCAAAAACCACCGCAAATTGCACAAAGAAAATCTCCACAAATTACTTGTTTTAGAAAAAAGCTATTCATAATTAACATGCATCATAAATGTAGTTTATATATTTCAAACTTAATTTAATTTTCATCAAGTAACTTATTATAAAAAAAATTTTAAAAAATATAAAAGTGATAGGTTTTTCTATATTTAATAAATTAAATTGTTCTAAGGTAAGTAAATATAAAGTTTGTAGAGAAATGTAGATAAGACTGCCCTAAACTAACATATTCACCTCCACTGAAGGTTTACTCAAGCAAAATAAAGCAAAGGTACTCCCAAGATCATTTTGAGATAAAATAATTTTTGATTAAGATAAAACATCATTTACACTCAATCATCTATGTACTAAAAGTGTTCGTCACTTGGATCCGTTCAATTTTAAGACAAAATATTATACGATCCGATAATATTATTATTTTGTGGTTTGGTTGGAATGTATGGTGTCATTAGATCCAATCCGGTTAAGTATAATTCAAATTGGATTGGTTCATTTAATTTTATATTAATTATAATGTTGTCAAGATCAATAACTTGTTAACTAGGATAGGTCAAAAAATATAAACAAAAATTATTAGGAACAAGAACTTGTTATTCTTGATGAGATCAAAGACTTGTTAGGATAGAAGAGTATCATCACAACACTCTTATTTAGTGTTTTTTTAACGAGAACAAGAAATTAAAAGGAACAAGAAATTAGCAAGCCAAAAGGAGAATAATATGTTGAATATTGTAGTTTGATTGAACTCAATTTAATTTTCAAAAGTAAAACTGAAAACTGAAACTCAAAACCCTAAATTAAAGAACTAGTCATTCTTTGATCAAATCTAATGGATTAGGACTGCACGACCGTACCATTTCCTAATTGGTTGTTCAAGAGATAGGATCAAATACATAGGTGTGATCATAGGTACTTTGTCATAATTTATATATTTTAACAATTGATTTAGTTGATAAACCTATTAATACTTAATGCTTGTTTGGACATGAGATAGTTCTAATCTTAAGGATAATTTAGTATGAGTATTGGCAACATAGTTAAAATACTCAAGAGTAATATAATAATATGGAGAACAAATGTTTTCTTTGGATTACTCACATAGTCATTACTCTCTTTTTTCATGATCCTAGTCTATTTTCTTGCAAAACAACTTGAATTGTGATTACGTAACATTCAATGAGCATTAATAGTGGATGTGCATTATTTTCATAGTCTTTTGAGTTAAGGATAGTAAAAACTCTTCGACTTCGTGCTACACTGATGTGTTTACCATGGAAGTGAAGACCTATATATCTTGATTTGGAAACTGTTCTCTAAAATTATTTAATTTTTCATACCACAAAAAGCACAACAATTTACATTTAGCGTTTTTAAGGAATCGAAACTTACGGCAGGTACTAGACTCAACTATTACAACATTGTTCCGTTCCTAGTAACAACAAACTCACATTTCACGTTACTATATATACTAGCAATGAAAATCAACTGTGTCTAAAAATATTTATTTACACCTCTAAATAAAGTCAATTTTGTTGGTTCTTACGTGATTTTAATTATTTCATTATTAGTGCATATAGATCCATAGTTCACGGGCTAAATTAACATGCATTATTTCAATAGATATTACAACGCAGTTTATATATTTCAAACTTAATTTAACTTTCATCAAGTAATTGTGATAAAAGAAGGTTAAAAAACTTATAGAAGTCTTAATTAACTTTTTTTTCTTAATTTAATAAATTAAAATGTTTAGATGAGAGCAAGTTTGTTCCAATATATAAAAAGAACATGCACATGCATAACTAACATATCCATATCCACTGGCTTTCACACAAGAAAATGTTGCACCTATAAATAGGGTTTTAAGAGAGAGATATGTAGACATATGTTAATTAGTTGGTAACAGCTTGGTTGCAATAATAATTTAATTAATTACGTAGCTTCAATTGAAATTATACACGTGATGGAAGACAATGCAGGAATATATAAAAAGAACATGCACATGCATAACTAACATATCCATATCCACTGCAGTTTTCACATAAGAAAATGTTGCACCACTGGAGGCTATACATATGGTCTTAAGAGAGAGATATGTAGAGATATGTTAATTAGTTGGTAACAGCTTGGTTGCAATATTAATAATATAATTAATTACGTAGCTTCAATTGAAACTATGCACGTGATGGAAGACAATGCAGGACTATATAAAAAGAACGTGCACATGCATAACTAACATATCCATATCCACTACAGTTTTCACACAAGAAAATGTTGCACCATTGGAGGCTATAAATAGGCCACTAAAGCTACCGAAAAATGCACCACAAACAATTCCTCTTCCTCTTTAGCTTCTTAAGTAGTGATCATAACAACCAATTGATATGGCCAACCTAGTTAAATCAGTTATTAATCTTCATATTGGTGCAACGGATCACCATAACCCTTTAACAATGTCTGATGAGCAAATTTTGGAGCTGATTTATTCAACCCACGTCCACAGTGACATTAAGTTTGATGTCGACTCTCTTTTCTCACTTGTTCATATCATTCTTAAACATTCAACTTGTATTGTTGACAATGTTGTTCAGGTATTCATACTAATATTAATTTTCAGATCATTAACTTTAATTATCAACAACATCATATTAATTATTTGTTACAGGGAAATCATGCAAGTGCAAGCTCAGAGCTGCTTATACAGGACAAGATCCCCCAAGCTCGCTTCTTCTCACCATTGTGCACTTTGAAGCAAATTAATTCTGAGGTCATGACCATGCCATGCCACTTAGTATATATTTTATTTTTAATTTATATATGAATTCTAATTAATTAATTGAATATGGCAGATGTCATGCAAGGGTCCAGGTGAGGAAATTGCACACAAGACCACACTTGCAATATTGAACAAGCTTTCACGCTATTCATGGGAAGCAAAAGTAGTGCTTACTCTTGCTGCTTTTGCTGTGGAATATGGAGACTTCTGGCTGCTTTCTTAGCATCAAACGAATGACCCCCTTGCCAAGTCATTAGCCACAATCAAGAGAGTTCCTCTGCTCACCAACCCTGCATCCCTAAGAAAACACCAAGCTTCCATTTTGGAGCTCAACAATCTCATTAAGGCAACTTTGCAAGTTATTGAGGCCATGTTTGAGTTGGAAAAGTTCAGCATTTATGACTTGAAACATGTCCCAGCTTTGGCATTAGCCTTACAACAATTCCCTGTAGATGTCTACTGGGCTATCATCACTATTTCAGCTATTGTTACTCAAATTGGTTCTATCACCACTGATTCGTAAGTTTATTGATTAATTAATTACTAGTTCATCTTCAACCCTTGCACCTACCTAATTAAATTACAATGTAATAGTATATTTAATTTATTGTTCATTCTTTTATAATTTCAGGGATCAGAAACAACAGGAGTTATCTCAATTTGGTCAAAAGATTAACATCATACTCAGCAAATTGAGGAAGCAAATCTCACTCTGCAAGCAACAAATTGGTAATTGATTACCCTTCTCTTGTGCCAGTGTCCTAGATACATGGAGACAATTTTAAATTAATGCCGAGGATATTAATTATATATTGAAATTTCAGAGGAAGTTGAGTATTACAAGATACTAAGGAAGCTCTTCCAAACTCCTACCGAAATTACAGAGGTTCTTAAGGTGCTCTTATTTGGGAAGACATTCCCCAAACACCCATTTATGATGCTGCTACTAAGACGCTGGTTAGTACCATACACTATATATACTATTATATTATGGGCCTGGGTCCTTGACCTTAATTAATTTCATAAAAATGTTTTTGTGATCGAACAGGTTAACCTTGAAGTGCTAAAAAAGAAAGATGTGTTCTTGTTCATTTCAACTATAGATATCACGGAAGAAGAAATCTCTGTATTGAAATCAATTTATGAAAAAGCAAAATCAGAAAACCAATACAAGATTCTATGGGTTCCCATTGTAGAATAATGGAATGGTCAATTACGCGAGAAATTTGAGGCTCTAGTGTCCAAGATGTCCTGGTACGTGCTGCATCACTTTGCACCTATAAAAGGCTTGAAGTTCATAACGAAGGAATGGAAATTCAAAACGAAACCAACATTTGTTGTGCTGAACCCACAAGGAAAGATTCTGCATCCTAATGCCTTCCACATGATTCAAGTTTGGGGGTTGGATGTCTTCCCATTCACTCAAACTATTGAAGTCACACGTACCCAAGATGCAAGTTGGATTGGGTCTTTGGTGACTAATGTTAACCCACAAATAACCACATGGGTAAGTCATTATTATTATATTATATATTACTTATCATCAACTATAATTGATATTATATTTCCTTTGGAAAACTAATTAGATCAAGGAGCAAAAGCATATCTTCTTTTATGGAGGTAAGGATAAGGAATGGATTCAGCAATTCAACAAATTTGCGAGTGCTCTTGCAAAGGATGTCACACTTAAGGAGGCTAATATTTCAATTCAATTGTTCTGTTTGGATTATGAGCAACCAAATATTGTTAACCGCTTTTGGAGGGGGGTTGAGAGTTTGTTTGTGACCAAGATGCTCATGAAGACCAACACCATAACTCAAGAGGTGGAAAAGTTGCTTTCCTACAAGAATGAGAGTGGATGGGCACTCCTTACCCAGGGCTCCAATGTGGTGCTCACTGGTCATGGAAGCACCATTCTAAGGGCAGTGACTGAGTTTGACAAATGGAGAGAGCAAGTGGTTAAGAAGGGCTTTGAGATTTCTATTAGACAACATCACGAGACAATTGTTGAAACTATCCACCGTTGCTCTCACCTTCAAATTCCTATGGTTCCTGGAAAAGTTCCAGACACAATTGAGTGTCCAGATTGCCAACGCACAATGGCAGTGTTTATCAGCTACAAGTGTGCCACAAGGAGAGTACCCGGACTGCTCTTAATGGTGCATGATGTATTGTATGTTATAATATTGTTCTGAGTGTAGACTCGGTGAAATTTTTCTGATCTATTTTATTTACCGTCCATGATGTATTGTAGCCAAATGAGTCATTGCATTGTCATTGATCATCAGAGTAAGATCATGCATGCAATTATAATAAGGCTCTTTGTTTAACTTTGTGTTGTTTAAATTGAATAAAGAGTGACTTTATCCTCAAGATTTCATTCATATTTGTCATTTTCATAAACTACTCTTCCTCCCTTTTTTGATTAACATCTCAATCCTAGATTCCAAACTTTTTGTGTATAGCAGCCATGCAGGGACTAACAACAAGTACGAATATACAGCACAAATCTGCTATTCACAAATTTAACCCTTTGGTTAATAGGTTCCATCATTTGGTTAACAGAACAAGAAAATAACTGTATTAATAAAACAAACAAGAAGAAAATGCACCTAAACATCAGGAGATGAAATTGGTCCCAGATAATCACCTTCCAAACTGACCAGTGCCTGAAATTCCCTGTCTGCCTCCATCCACTTTGTACCTATGACAACAAAGCGAACTTTCACATCTTTTCCAATCTTCGACAACTTTTCATTCATGAAGCATGCATTTTCTCCTGGAACATAATGGTAATCAGGCATCTTGGTGTTGGAGAGATAGACATTCTCAATTGGGCCACATCTCATGAAAACTCCATGCTTTAAAACCTTGTGGACAACACCCTCCGATATCTCACCCTTGAAAATCCTGAAGGTTACAGCATTAAAAACAACAGGGAAGAGCACATCCCCAGTATGCTGTCTGACTTTTCCTTCTCCTATTTTCTCCAAGGTGGTCACTGCAAGGAAGTATCCTAGATCTTTGGTTGCCTTCTTTACAGCAAAGTCCCGCAGAAGGCAGATAACGATTGCCCGCTGAAGCATCAAACTTTCTGGCTTCAGATCTTCTGCAGCAATGATGACATTCCAGGGCAGCTGAACTTTAAGAAACATGGTTATATTCGTTCCTTCTTCCTGGATCTTCTGCCATAACAAAAACGATATTGAAGTGCCGCTACAAATATCTATTTCAAATGAAAATCTATTCTTTCAAATTAAAAGCACAGTAAATGCTAACAACTAAACTGATGAATACCAAAATTTTGTTCTTAAAAGACAAGTGTCAGTTATGTCAACAAAATCACTATTTTATGAGGAGCTCAGAGTCATGACATTAACAACCATTAAGATAAACATGTAAGCTATTCTAGCTTGAAACTTCTCAAATAAAAACACATGTCTTCCTACTTTCTACTGCATAAATTGTGAACAGTACAAAACCTTTTACATTTTATGTAGGATCTAGTCACAGGTCTAGGCGGTGTAAGAACCCTTATGCCAACCTATTGTGAAAATGAACTTTTAGAGTAGCAGACTTGTCTTTGATAGAGCCCCTTTTATGTTTACTAATTTTGAGAATAATTGCTACCTATTATTGAATATTCACAGCCCCATTTTAAAGACTGTTAAGGCAAAGGAAAGAAATCCTAAAGGATTCAATCTTAGCTAATAAGGGGAAATAAATCCAAGATGATAAGAAATCATATCTCATTTAATAAAAAGGAAATAATGGAAACAAATAGAAATCCTAATTATGTTTTATCTACTATTGTTGACTTTCTCCTTTTACATAGTTGAATTGTATCTACATCATATAAAAATCAGTAACAATTCGTCTAGAAGAAAAATATAAAATGAAGTGCATGCAAAAGAATATACTTGAAGCAAACACCAAGCACACAAAAAATAAAACAGAATAAACAAAGAAGAAGGCAGTTGGAAATTCAAATGCCTCTTTTTATTCACTCTTTCCACTTACAATTTACATCTGCAAAATTGAGAAAACCTATAGTGGGTGTTAATCTATCATTATCAAATTAACTTGTTAACATAATTCTTCTACAAAAGATGCTGTATATTAGCACAAGATAAAATGAACACAAAAAGCTAATCCAAAACACAAAACGTATTTGATATTGCTAAGAGAAACAAGTCAGTCCACGCTCCCTCCTTTGGTCATAGACCCCTAATGGAGCAATAATCTGCTACAATGCTACTGCATGAACAAGAATACAAATGTAAAAATGCTTCATTCATTTTTCCCCATGCCTCAAGCATTATCATGAGCCTTATTTATAGTAGAAAGGTGACAAGAATTAAAGATAACTAATAAGATGAAAACATTACAAACAAATAACTAAGATACAGCCTATACGAATTTATCAACCAACAATTGGCAGAGAGCATGAGACAGAATACTTGGCATTTGCAGTACATCAGACCCGGACATATTGACTATTCTACAAACTAAAACCTGACTTTTTCAGACTTCGAAATTTGCTATTTGCCTAACTTCTTATTCGCTAAACACACGTGTACCTAAATTTTGATGTACAGAAGCAATGTAATATTTGACTTGACTATAACAGAGATACGTGTCGGGGAAATGGCGCTTGATTCCTCAAGCAAGTATGTGCACTGATTGGGAGGATTTCATAATTGATAATAAAGCATAATTTCACTTCAACAAAATCAATTGGGCATTTCATCAAATAATTGATCTTCGTGTTGCTTTCCACTAAGAATAACTTCAATAAATCAGCTGAATCATAGAAGGCAAAAGAAAAATACAAGAATGTGAAACTGCGAGAAATTTGTGGCTTGGGGATGAAATGGTAGAAACTGCAGAAACACGGTGAGACGAAAGTGAAGCATAAAGCATTGGCAATGGAGGGTTTAGTCAAAAATACCTTTCTAGAAACTTCGAAACAGTGAGCAGCTGCTTCAGTGATGAGTGTGCGCTGTTGAAATACGGTTAAAGAAATAAGGAAATAGGAATTCTATATAAGTTACACGTGTCATAAATTCATAGCGTGATTAGTTTAAAAATTAAAAATATGTTAAGTGAAGCTTGAACTTGACATTTTTAAATAATAAAGAAAAATGCTCCATCACTAAACCAAAGTATATTCTTGTACTAAGATGATAATTATTTATTTATAAAACATACACTTAACATAATTATATGTTAAAAATATCTTATTAAATATATTATTAATAATATACTTATGAAATTATAAAATTCTAATTTAATTTAATTTAATTTTTTATAATATGTTTTTAGTAAAATATATTTAAAATATTAATTATTATTATTATTAACGTATTACTAAATATATTTTTAAATTAAAGATATAATATATTAATATTATTTATTATTAATATATATTATTGTTAATATAATTTTTAATGATATATTAAATATATTTTAAATAATACTTATTATTATTAAATAATTTCAAAATGTATTAGTAAATGAATTTAATTTCAAATATTAACTATATTATTAAAATATAATTTTTAAAATATTTTATTAAAAATAATTTTAAAATGTATTATAAACTAATATATTTAAATATTATTAAATATTATATGAATAATAATTCATATTAATGTTATATATAGTATAATTTATTTAATAATACATTTTTAATAATAAATATTATTAAATATTTTAAAATTTATTTTTAAAATGTTAGATTAATATTTAATAATTTTTGATAAGGATTTTATTAATAATATATTTAATAAATTTATTTATTATAGCTAATAATATTATACATGTAATTAAGTTAAATGTATGTTTTATAAATAAATAACCATCATCTTGTTACAATGGTATACTTTGGCTTGGTGGTAAAACATTTTCCTTTGTCATTTAAAGGTGCCAAGTTTAAGTCTCATGGAAGCCAAAATGTTTTTAATTTTTAAGCTAACCACTCAGCCTATCAATTTATGACACATGTCACCAATCAAATTGCGACATATGGCACTCAACAGTGTCACGTGTATATTCCGTCCAAAAGTTTGATATGTTTTATAAAGTATTGGACCAAACTGGGACAAAAAAAACATATGGGACCAGACTGTGACTTTGAATAAATGTAAGAGACCACGTGTATATTTTACCCAAAAATAAAAAGTGTTGAAAGTTAATATATTTTATTGTTATGGCTTGACAGACTAGTCCAGTCCAATTTGGTTCTAACTTATTTTTTGGCGGACTAAAATAAGTTTGCGAGCTCAATCTTGTATCCTGATCCACATTCTTCCATCAAGTAAAATAGGTGGGTGTACAGGACCAAACCCATATTGTTAGTATTTTGATTTAGTTATGCAGTTCCTCATAATTGATGAGCTTCCACCAATTAAACCTAATCTTTTTGCTAATGAAGATGATGAAGTTGAATCCTAAAACATTTTAGAAGATAAAAGTGATGATGAAGATGATGATGATGCTGATGATGAGGCAGATCATGATGAATAAGGTAATTTAAACAAACTTGTATAATTTGTTGGTTTTATAAATTTATTTACCTTATATGTAATATTAATTTAATTTTTCTTATGGTGTTACACAATTAATAGGCAACAGATCACGACCAAACACATTACATGTTGATTACCCAACAATATTGATTGAATTTCTATTTATAACTAGTAATTCATTATATTTTATATTATTTGTCATTTGTATTCATGGTAATTTGGATTTTAAACTGGTCTGAACCGGGGTCAAGAATCCGGTGTAGGACCAGCCATATATGTTCTCTGTTAGAAGTGATTTATACACTAGTACAGTGGGTATTCGATATTATGTCTTTTATCTCAGTGGGAGAATAAAGGTCTTGTAGTCCTAGAGATCTACACATCAAGCTTTCGCGTTGACAAGGGACGAAAGGTGGTTTCACCTGTGAAGATTCTCTGACGCTCAAATCAGTAACCAGAAAAGGAATTCAAGGTTTCTAAAGCGTAAGTTTGAGAATGAGGCTAACGTACCAGAGTTGTAAAAATGTTGGTATTTATACGTGCATGCGGAGAATGAAAAGTCTTTTAGGATTAGGGGATTAATGGTACGATTCTGACACACGACATGGGCGCCTCCGCGTCTCTTGTGAACGTTCCCCCGTGCCTGTACCTTGTACTATTTGTTGGGTGACATGGATGCTTTTCGGTGCCCTAAGTGTTGACCTGGACTTTCGGTATAGATATAAATCTGATACGAGTTTAGAGTCTGGAGGTTTACCTGTGACACTAGTAAGTGAGTGAGAACGACTGAAATTAACTTGCCCATGTACCGGTATCGAGACCGAATCATTTGCCCCCTAGCTTGTTTGAGGGATTTTATAAGTTACTTATATAAGTTATACTGCCTTGCTGAGGTCGCTCTTGCAAATGTGGATACTGACTCTAATGACTTTCCTCCGAGGTCCCCTTTTATGGGTATGGATACCGGCTTCAGACAACGTCTTGCTTTTGCATGTGAAACTTAAAGAGTTTTTGAATTTCGTAACTCCTCGCATTTAAGATTTGTAATTTTAAAACCTTGAGACGCCATCAATAATGAGCAGTTATTGCTAAAACCACGTGAGCGCTAATGATTATGTATGCGAGGATTCCCAAACATCACAGGTCGTGGGCATTGGGCCCAAAATTCAAACGTTACGGCCCATTCGATTTTAGCTTTATACAAAACAACATTATTTTTGCGCACTCTGGATTGAAATGACACCGTTGTCGGCCCTCAAATTGACGTGTTTTCTGATAAACAACACGTCTTCTGACTGATGCTTACCATGCCTCCTGCATAACTATAAATGGGGACTTGGGCATTTTCCAGAAACCACTTTGCTTCCAACCTAAGAAAAACTCTACTCAAATTTCTTCTTGAAGAAGTGAAGAAGTTACTACTTCAGCCTTCTCTGTGAAGTTCTCCACTGTTCTTTACTTTCCAAAACTTTCTTAGGTAACCATCATTTTCCCCTTTTCGGTTCATTTCCTCTGCTATAGAATTATCATTGTAAACACCATATTTCATATTTTATTTTTTTTAATAAAAAAAATAATAAATAATAATATCCCTTTCCCCACTCCGGAAATTCCGTTCGGAATCCGGAGTTTGTCCCCAACACCATCTTCATCTTCATCCATTTCATCTCCTTCACCAACGGACTCCACTTGACCTTCTTCATCCTCTAAAACAGACCCAATAGCACTACCAAGCTTCATCTCCCTCACCTCATCACTTCCCAACAGCAACCTATACAAACAAATAAAAAATAGCAAAACAAAGCATTCCAAACAGCAAAAATAGCATCAGTGGTAAGGAAGGAAGCTGTCACCGGTCACTGCCTCCGACGTCACCGACCACCCCCTGCGAACAGAACCGGGACAGTCCCAACCTCGAGTCGGCATCCTCCCTGTGTGAACGCCTCTGCCCAAGCCAGAACCCTCCACCGACGTCGTTCCCTCTCCCTCCGCCGGCGCCACTTTCCCTCAATCTCTTCTTCTCCGTCACTCTCTCGCTCTCTCGGTCTCTCGGTCTCCGTCATTCTCTCCTTCTCGGTGAACATCTCTCTCCCTCTCAGATCCGCTCCCTCTCGATCTCTCTCTCTCGGACTCCCCCCTCCTTCTCTGGCGTCCCTCTTCTCCCTCTCCCTCTCGGTTTCCTTCCCCCTCTTTCCCTCCGATTTCTCTCTTTCTCCTCCCTCTCCTTCTCCGTCACCCACCCTCACCGACAGCTCCTCCTCCATCAACGCCGACGCTCTCCGCCGCCCAGAACCCGGTTTCCTCTTCCTCTCCCCCTCTCTCTTCTCTTCTCTGCCGCCGCCCCCTTCTCTTCTTTTCCTTTTACTTCTTTCCTCTTTCTTTGTCTTAGTTTTAGGTTTTTATTGTTTTTGGGCCTCAGCTGATGAGGCCCAATGCTATTACCATTCTTTTCTTTTCTTTTTTAGGATAGTGGGCTCCAAAGCCCAATTTGCTTTGGTAATTTGTTTTAACTTTTTTTTTTCTTTCTTTAAAATGCTTTTAAATTATGTTATTATTAATAAAAGTTACCCGATAATAAATAAATACCTTTTCCTCTTGTCATTGTTTATTATTATTTAAAAAAGAATTTTGAACAAAAAAAAACCAATAGTTTATTATAATAAAATCTAAAAATTATTTTAATAGTAAGTGTCCTCTTTATGTCAAAGATTAAAAAATGAAAAATATTAAAAATCTAAATATCTTTTTAAGAATAAAAATAAATATCTTTCAGTCAATTCAATAAAAAAATAAATAAAAATTAAATATATGTTTCTTTTAGAATAAATATCATGATCTTATAAGCAATGTCGTGTAAAATTACTTTTGCCTACATTTGCGATATAAGACTTCGGAAGGATTATGCACGTGCGATCTTACTTCGCCTTGTATTTTTCCTTCCTCATAAATTTCCTTTTATTAATAAAATCAATTTAATAATTTTAAAAATAATTTAAATATTTTTCTTTCAAAATTAATTTTCCAAAGAACTACGTGACCCTGATTTCTCAATACACTTGAGAATACGTAGGAGCGGGAATCAATTCCTGTCGGGCCCACTTTTTCATTACTAATTTCTCTGTCTCTGCTATTATTTTAATTAATTTTATATAGTCAATATTTTAAATTTTTATTGTCGCAAGGAGGTTAATTTAGACGCGACGTCTTGTTAATTTCATATTTTTTATTTAAAATAATATTTTCTTTGAAATGAGGTTAATTTAGACGTGACGTCTTATTAATCTCATATTTTTTATATTTTATTAAAAAATAATATTTTTTAATCAACTTTATTTTTTTTATTTTATTTCATTAATTTTATTTTAATCTTTAAATTTATGTACAGATTAAGGTTAATTTGGATGAGACGTCCTGTTAACCTTTACTTTCACTTTGTTCTACCTTTTTTTCTTATAATTGTTGTTTTGTTAAGTTTCTTACTGTCATAGCTTTGTCATTTCTTACTATTATTATCTTAATCTTTTATTTTCATTATTCGTTTTCTTACTGTCACTGTTTAGTCTTCAATCGTTGCTGTTTTCTTCTTTCTTACTGTCGCTGTTTGGTCAGATTTCTTACTGTTATTATTCAGTATGTTTTTTCTGTTTGTGTTTGCTTTGTCATTTCATATGTTTTCTTTTCATAAAAGAAGTTAAAATAATTTCTAGATTATTTTGAAATAAGCGCTATCAATTTAAGGTAACCGTTTTATAACGGACAGTTGTGAGGTGCTAATACCTTCCTCACCTGTAATTCGACTCCCGAACTTAGAATTTCATTTTTCATAACCAGTGTTTTAAAAGAGGTTTTTCCCGATATTTTTATCCTAAAAAATATTGGTGGCGACTCCCTGTTTTTTTTCTTTTCGAAAGGATTTCGAAAAACCCGTTTTACATTTAAGGGTCGGCCATCCCGTCACGATCCCGGTCGCGACAGATGGCGACTCCACTGGGGAGATTTTTAGAGAGTCAAGCCAATCAAGTTGATAGCGCATATTTTTAAATAGTCTATTAATTATTTAACTTCTTCCTTTATTTTTTTTTATTTATTATTTTATCAATGTTTGTATGTGGTTTCTGTTTTATATGTATTTTGTCATTTATTTTCTGTTAAATTCTGTATGATTGTTGAACCCTAGGGTAGACGACTTTGTGTTATTGTTCTGTATTTGTTCTCTGTGCAGGATGGGATAAGGTACAGGTATTGAATGCCCTTTCACACACTACACTCACAATTCTCACACACTTATGAGTGGCGCCCTATACCCGGGCCCCAAATGAAGCTTAAGTTAGGGGAGGTTGGTAGCGGTGTCGTTTGGGATGTACTTCCCATCCGGCGATCGTAAGAACCTCAACTAGAGTTCGACCTTTCATGATGTACGCACCTAGTAGATTCCCTACTGTTGTGGTTACATCATGAGTAGGATCTTGGCTCTAGTGACCTTTTAGAAGTCTAGTGCAAGCTACCCAATGTGAGGAGTCACTATTAGACAAACTATAGATCCCAGGAAAAGACTTTCAGAAATACCTGACTTAGGGCACAAAGGGGCAGGCTTTCCCTCTACCTTCTCTTATTCTCACTTTCCCTTTTAATCCAAATTGGTGGACCACTTGCCCGTTAAATGGATTACTGCTTTCCAAAAATGACACTTTTAAATTGGTGATCCTTTAATAGGCAAACAATCCTTTCCTTTTATGCATATTTACTTTAACCTTTGGGTCCTGAGTTATGAATTTTATGAGTCGTCAAAACAAAATCAAAACAAAATCAAAACAAAATAAAAAAAAGTGTTGAAGACGATTGGAAGGTTCGTAACTCATGTGGCTCTCGATTTGTCACAAGTTTTGTCAATCATTACTTCCCCGAATGTAAAGATGTTTTCCAAGATGTTACCAAGGGAGTAGCGATTTATAAAACACGTCAATTCTTGATGGCTCATTCTCTCTTTTCTTTCTGTTCTCACCGGAAGCTATTTAGGGCTTAACGAATATCCTTGAGCAAGGTATGGAAATTAACATGGGATCAAACTTTTAAGAGAAGGGTCATGGTTGCCCGAGCTAGAAATGGCTAAACTTAAGGCCCTTGTCGTATCTCAGAATGGAGGATTCTTCTGTCTTCACAACTATCCCATATTAATTTCCATGTTTATCCTACTTAGTACTTTTGAACAAGTCGTTCTAAAGAATAGTCAAAGGATGCTCGTTATGACCTGTGATTGCTTCACGCGTCATTGTATTTTGTTTTTACCTGACATTTTTGTCTTTTTCAAAAGATATCATGGGCAAACACCCTTACAGAACCCGACTTCAGGAGAGACTCATGGCTGAAATAGAACAAGAAAATGAAAACCTCAGGAATGAGGTCAATCAGTTAAAGGAGCAAATTGCGAAGATGGCCAAACTTTTAGAGAAGAGAATCACAGGAGGGGACTCTTCTGCAGTTATCGAGGATGCCCAACAACAACTGTTAACCCCACTGCATTCCTCGGGCCTTGGTCTGACACAGGCTCAAGTTACTCACCCCATGACCACCCCCCTCACTGTTAACACTGGGAAAGCAAAGGAAGTGATTGACCCCCGACTACCTCGTGGAATGCCCTATGGTTTTACATCACAACACACATTTGTTGGCCTAAATGGTAATCCTGTACCTTTCCCACCTTATGGGATACCCCCAGGATACTCTCCCATATTCCATAACCAATAAGATGGCCATGATTTTCAAACGATGGAACCCCATGTTTCAAACCCTGCCCATCTGATGATCCCTTTTGCTAATCCTCAGCCAAACCCACAAATCCCTGAACCACAATCCACCCAAGCTCAAGCTATCCAGATGGCCCAAGAAAGACCAATAGGCCCTACTACCTTTCAGCCTGCCAATCTTCGTACACCTTACCCATATATGGCTGCCACTAACCAAAACCCTTCTCCTACCTCACTATGACCCCACTTCCATCCATCTATCGCTCGAACACCTACCCACTTTCATTTGCCTGTTTTCAAACCCCCTAGTCCACAGCCCATGCCATACTATCCTCCACAACGACAGACTCAGCCTCCTAATCCCATTAGAAGCATAAGAAAACATGTCAATAATCAAACACACTTTCAATTTGACCCCATTCCCATAACCTACACAGAAGTTTTACCTTGCCTTATCCGCAACTCCCTTGCGGTACCCTGTCCATTGAAACCGGTGGTTCCCCCTTACCCTAAATGGTATAATCCTAATGTCTAATGTGATTACCATGCTGGAGCCCCAGGACATTCTACTGAGGATTGTCAAGCCCTAAAATGCAAAGTGAGGGATTTAATCAAAGCCAAGTGGATAAGTTTCCAAGAAGGAAGACCCAATGTTACCATAAACCCCTTGCCTAACCATGGGAGTTCTGGGGTTACTGCAATAAAAGAGGGTTAGGAGTATGGAAGAGATGTCGTCACCACTGAACATGGCCCCCGTGATGATGCATAATGCAAACTTTGTGATTGCCCGCTAGGCGGAGAGCTTTGTGACTAGGAGACTGTCAAACTCCATACGACTTTAAATTTTCAATCAAAGAGATGTTTTCGTGACTTTTCAACCCAATAGCTATGCCTAAGGCTTTGGGATTTTTATGTAATAAGGGCAAAAATATGTTTTTATCATTTCAAGTTTCTCTTAACAAATGCGTGTCGAATTTCAAAATGCCTTTTCTTGCTTTCCTTATCGTTGCCTTGAATCCTTTTCCCTTTATTTGCTTTTTTTTTTCTTTCTTCTTCTTTCATTCACCATGACAAACCAAATAAATACAGGTCTAAAAATGATTCTCCTGATAACAGTGAGGTCACAGTCTAATTTCACGACTTCAATTGCCCGATCAATCATGCTGACAAAGAGGGTAGGAAGATTATGGTCCCTTATCTGAATGGATCAAGATGTTTGAATAAGAAGGGTCTAAAGAGATTCAGCCATCAAGATTTAGGCGAAATCATCAAATGAAGCAGATAAATGGGTCAAGATGGGTATCCCCTGAGTCAAGAACAATCGAAAGAATCGATTAAGTTATTAATGTCCTTTAGTTTGAAAAACACAGGGGCAATCTATCAGAGGGCGTTAGTAACCTTGTTTCATGACGTGATAGGAGTCTATGTGAATGACAACACAAGTATTGAAAATGGATAGGGGCAGGCCAGTCGTTTAAGGAAGCTTCAACAGTCACCAACATGGATAGGGGTAAACTGCTTATGCCTATAGATACAGACACAATCGAGGGAAACTTTGTCGACAAAAAAAAAAGAAGAAAAAAAAAGAAGAAAAAATAATCAAATAAAAAAATAATAATAAAAAATGAATCAGGCTTGGTGTCCGATGCACGTGCCAAATAGGGCAAGCTGATTATGTCCAGATTATCAAAGAAGCTGTCATCAGACTATATGGGGGCACAGATGTCATCAAGACAAGAATGCAACAAATGATAATGTTTCATCCCTCGGGCATAATTACTTCTCATGCCAATATAACCAAGGAAATGGTCTACCATGCTGAGTCATTGCGTTAGAAGCTGATTCAAAAAAAAAAAAACAACAAAATCAGGTTTGACGTCCTATGCACATGCCAAATAGGGCAAGTTGATTACGCCTGGATCATCAAGCAAGTTGTCATCTTTCTGTATGAGGGACACGGATGTCATTAGGCCAGGAATTTGATGAAAATAATATTTCATCCTTGTCGTCATCAATACCTTAGCCTTAAAGAGGGCTACTCCTCATGCCTATGTAATCAAGGAAATAGTCTGTTAGATTGAGTCATTACATCATTAAGGGAATAAAAAAAAAGAACAAAACAAAAAAAAGGCAAACAAAAGAAAAAAATGAAAAAACAAAAAAAATCCAAAAAAGAAAAAAAAAGAGAAAAAAGGAAATAAAGGCCAAAATGAGGACTCAGAGTAATTCCCTCTCATTGATGCCAAAAGGCTCACCCCTATTTCCTTGGGTACATGGAACATGAGTAGGGTCTGCTATTTGTAATGACATCAGTTCCCCAAAGGATCAAACTAAATCTGGAAAGGATGGGCAGACTCAACTGGAGTGTAATCAACTTCAACCTTTTACTGTAAAGCATGCAGTCAAAAATAAACAAGAAAAGAAAAAAAGACATTATAAAGAAAATGGAAAGCTCGCTAGGCTGAAAACCTGAAAGGGCGGCCTAGGCAAAAGTTAGAGCAACCCGGTGAGTCGAAAACCTGAAAAGGCGGCTCAGGCAAAAATTAGGGTCAAGATTTCGGCCAAGTAACTAAAGTTTCCCAATGCAAAACGTGTTAGTCCAAACTGGGGCACATGAATCATGGTTAAACTACCTTCTTAGAGGCAAAGACAAAAAGAAGATGTCGTTAGTGAGAAAAGCTCGCTAGGCTGAAAACTTGAAAGGGCGGCCTAGGCAAAAGTTAGAGAACTCGGTGAGTCAAAAAAAAATAATAAAAGGTGACTCAGGCAAGAAATTAGCGTCTAAATTCTGACAATATGACTGAAACCTCCAACACAAAATGTATAACTCCAAGCTGGGGCACGTGGACCATGGTCAAACTACCCTCTTAGAGGCGAGGTCAATTGGTGAACTTGAGGTCGTGAAGTGGGATTGAGATATGCATTGTTCTCAGAAATTCACTAGAAGATCTGTAAAACCCTCTTTGCTTCACCCAGTTATCAATCTTTCATATTTAACCATGCTTGTTTCTTTTTCTTTCTATACTTTCCTCCCTCTACACCTGCCCAACTTGTAAATACAATCTCACCTATTTTTGACACGTATTTATTGTGATTTTCCATGATTTGATAAGACATATGTTTTCCCTTAATATATAAAAATGAAAAGGTAATGAAAATTTAAAGTCGTGAGGACAAGATGTTCCTGTCACTTGATCTCGCCTCATACAATCATTATGAAGACTGGGCCTGACACGTTTCCAAAGCTAGAGTTGTTTAATCTGCTCTGTTTCAGTCATGAGTCACCTCGAATCTCTAAGGGTTGTGGTTTTACAGGAAGTCTTTAAGTTTCAATTTGTTTTGCACCACTAACCTTTCTTGCAGGATGTTGCGACAAGCAGATGTGTCAAGCTTCAACCGCTAAAACTGGCATTTTCCAGGTGGATGTCCATCAGTCTCCAAAGCTCACTCTCACCCTCACTCATTGGAGTCGGTTATCCTCGAGTTTCTTCTCATAACCCACCCAAATCATTGGACAAAACACCCTTCTATGGCCAAACACGACGCCTTTCTAAGTTTCCATTTTCCTTTCAGGTTTCCATGAAGTCCATCAATACCTTGTAGTCGAAGCCGGTATCTTCCCAAGGTTTTTGTCTCGTTCATGAGGCATCTTAGGGGTCACATCTCCAAGAAATTAACTTTGTACATTCTAACAGTTTAGTGTGTCCTGTTCCTCGGCAAAGACGCCAAACTCTAGAACCTGGTTAATTTGGACGGGACCTCCTGTTAACTCCCAGATCAATCTTTCAAACTGGGGCATCTCCCCAGATTTCTCTCCCGGCCTAGGGGTAGTACCCCTGAGAACTTCCAATTTTTCCAAAACTGGGCCATCACCCCGGATCCTTCTCTAAAATTGGGGTATCACCTCAAATCTTTTCAGTCAAAGGGCATCTCTCCACGACTCTATTCTCTTTCTGTCAAGGAGGAGCACCCCTAATTCCTTCAGGTAAATTTTCCAAACAGGGGCATCACCCCAGGTCTCCCCTCTTTCAGTCAAGGGGCAGTTCTCCAAAAAATCCTTTCGATGTTCCAAACTAGGGCATCCCCCAGATTTTTCTTCTCCGATGGACCCACTATTCATCCCCAAAAGGAACACAGACTGAGAACTCCTCCCGAGGAAAAACCACCAAATGGACTCAAAAAAAAAACCTCCTAATACCCAACGGAATTACCTTTTCGACTGAACCACAGTGATCAAAGGTTATCCACGCCTTCCTTCCCCAATAGGAAAACACTTTCCCCAGTAGGGTTACCCCCCATTAAAATGTCCCAAACTGGGACATCCATCAGATTTTTCTCCTCCGACGGGCCTGCCATACATTCCCCAATGGAACCGTAATCGCCAAAGCTGGCACCTTTCAAGGTTTCTTCCTCCATCGCCCAAGCAGACACCTTTCAAGGTTTCTTCCTCCATCGCTAAAGCTGGCACCTTCAAAGTTTCCTCCATAATTGCTAAAATTGGCAATTCCTTGAAATCTCCTCCTTAATCACCAAAGATGGCAATTCTCAAAATCTCCTCCATAATTGCCAAAGTTGGCAATCCTCAAAGTCTCCTCCTTAATCGCCAAAGTCAGCATCTTCTTAATTTCTTTTCCCTAGTGGAACCGTAATCGCCAAAGCTAGCACCTTTCAAGGTTTATTCTTCCATCACTTAAGCAGGCACCTTCAAAGTCTCATCCTTAACTGTTAAAGTCGGTATCTGTCAATTTTCTCTTCCCCAGTGGAACCAACCGCCAAAGCTGACACTTCTCAAGTTCTCTTCCCCAGTCGCCAAAGCTGGCACCTTTCAAGGTTTCTTCCTCCATCGCCAAAGCTGGCACTTTCAAAGTTTCCTCCATAATTGCTAAAATTGGCAATTCCTTGAAATCTCCTCCTTAATCGCCAAAGATGGCAATCCTCAAAATCTCATCCATAATTGCCAAGGTTGGCAATCCTTCAAAGTCTCATCCTTAACTGTTAAAGTCGGTATCTGTCAATTTCTCTTCCCCAATGGAATCGGTCGCCAAAACTGGCACTTCTCAAGTTCTTTTCCCCTGGTGGACTCTAGATTTCTCTTCCAATCAAGGGGCAGTACTCCGAATCACCAAATCCTTCCCCAGTGGAACTACACTTCCCAGATAAATCAAACTGGGGCATCTCCCCAGATTCCTCTTGCAGTCAAGGGGTAGTTCCCCCAAAGCTCTTTAGATCATGTCAAACTGGGGCATCTCCCCCGGGTCATTTTGTCAACCCAAGGGCAGTACCCCGTGCTCCTGGGAAGTTCGAGCTGGGACATCACCTCGGGTCTCTCTCCGTCAAAAGAGAACGTACCCCCAAGCTTCTTCAACCTCCCTAACTGGGGCACAACCCCATATCTTTCTCCCAGCCTTGGGGTAGTACCCCTAAATCTTCCAATCTTTCCAAAATTGGGGTATCGCTCCAAATCCTTCCTCCGTTCGAGGGGTAATATCCCTAGCTCTTTCAGCCAGATTTTCCTCGTTCCTTTTCTCTCCCAATCAAGGAGCAGTACCCCGAATCATCCAAGACAGTTTGAACTGGATCATCCCTAGATTTCTTTCCTCCAGTAAGCCCACCATACATCCCCAGTGGACTCCAGATTCTTCCTGCCAGTCAAGGAGCGGTTCCCTGAGATCCCTTCAATCTTCCTAATTGGGGCATCACCCCAGGCCTACTCTCTCAACCAAGAAGCGGCACCCCAGGGTTCTTTCAATCATCACCCCAGATCCACTCTCTCAGTCAAGGGGCAGATCCCCGTGATTCTTTCAAATCATGTTAAACTGGTACATCTCTCCCAGGTCTTTACCTTCCAGTCAACTGAGAGGCAACATCCTCACCCTTTACTTTGTGTTCGCCTATTCAGGCACCCTTTCCCTTCCGTTCGCCTATTCAGGCACCCTTTCCTTTCATTCGCCTATTCAGGCCCTTTACTTTCCAATCGCCTATTCAGGCACCCTTTACTTTCCAATCGCCTATTCAGGCACCCTTTACTTTCCATTCGCCTATTCAGGCACCCTTTACTTTCCAATCGCCTATTCAGGCACCCTTTACTTTCCAATCGCCTATTCAGGCACCCTTTACTTTCCAATCGCCTATTCAGGCACCCTTTACTTTCCAATCGCCTATTCAGGCACCCTTCACTTTCCATTCGCCTATTCAGGCCCCTTTTACTTTCCAATCGCCTATTCAGGCACCCTTTACTTTCCAATCGCCTATTCAGGCCCTTTACTTTCCAATCGCCTATTCAGGCACCCTTCACTTTCCATTCGCCTATTCAGGCCCCTTTTACTTTCCAATCGCCTATTCAGGCACCCTTTACTTTCCAATCGCCTATTCAGGCACCCTTTACTTTCCAATCGCCTATTCAGGCACCCTTCACTTTCCATTCGCCTATTCAGGCCCTTTTACTTTCCAATCGCCTATTCAGGCACCCTTTACTTCCAATCGCCTATTCAGGCCCTTTACTTTCCATTCGCCTATTCAGGCACCCTTTACTTTCCATTCGCCTATTCAGGCCCTTTACTTTCCAATCGCGTATTCAGACCCTTTACTTTCCATTCGCCTATTCAGGCACGCTTTACTTTCCAGTCGCCTATTCAGGCCCTTTACTTTCCAATCGCCTATTCAGGCCCTTTACTTTCCATTCGCCTATTCAGGCCCTTTACTTTCCAATCGCCTATTCAGGCCCTTTACTTTCCAGTCGCTTATTCAGGCCCTTTACCTTCCAGTCGCCTATTCATGCCCTTTACTTTCCAGTCGCCTATTCAGGCCCTTTACTTTCCAGTCGCCTATTCAGGCCCTTTACTTCCTAATCGCCTATTCAGGCCCTTTACTTTCCATTCGCCTATTCAGGCCCTTTACTTTCCAGTCGCCTATTCAGGCCCTTTACTTTCCAGTCGCCTATTCAGGTCCTTTACCTTCCAGTCGCCTATTCAGGCCCTTTACCTTCCAGTCGCCTATTCAGGCCCTTTACTTTCCAGTCGCCTATTCAGGCCCTTTACTTTCCAATCGCCTATTCAGGCCCTTTACTTTCCAATCGCCTATTCAGGCCCTTTACTTTCCAGTCGCCTATTCAGGCCCTTTACTTTCCAGTCGCCTATTCAGGCAACCTTTACTTTCCATTCGCCTATTCAGGCCCTTTACTTTCCATTCGCCTATTCAGGCCCTTTACTTTCCAATCGCCTATTCAGGCACCCTTTACTTTCCAATCGCCTATTCAGGCACCCTTTACTTTCCATTCGCCTATGCAGGCACCCTTTACTTTCCAACCACCAAACAAGGCACCTTTTATTTCTGTCAACCAAGGGGCAGCACCCCAATCCTTTCTTTTCCTTTTGAACTAGGGGTATCGCCCCAAGTCTTTTATTTCCCAGCTAAAGCCTCATGGACTCATGCCTAGGCTATCTCATATCTCTTTTAAACCAGGCGCATTCCACCAAGTCTTTTGTTTTCTGTCAAAAAGCTTCAGGAACCCACTCCTAGGCTATCTCATTTTTTAATCTGAGCCAGGGGCATCCTCCCAAGTCATTTGTTTTCTGTCCAAAAGCTTCAGGAATCTACTCCTAGGCTATCTCATATCTCCTTTTAAACCAGGGGCATTCCTCCCAAATCATTTGTTTTCTATCAAAGGCCCCCCAGGAACCCACTCCCTCATCATTTGTTCAAAAAGCTTCAGGTACCCATTCCTATCATTTGTTCAAAAATCATTTGTTTCCATAATACATTTTAAGGTTTTCTTATTCCCAAAGTTGACACCTCTTCAAGTTTTCATCACACCTCTTAAGCTTTCTATTTGCCGAAGTTGGCTCTTTTTTTAAGTCATCATTACCAAAGTTGGTACTTTTAAGCCTTTCTTATTGTCAAAGCTGGTATTATTTGAGTCTTTTGTTTGTCAAAATTGTTACCTCTTCGAGGTTGTTAGTGTCAATATGGTGTTCACATCTTTACTTCCTTTTCACGATATGAATGAATCATTCATATTTATGAATGAATCATTCATATTTTCATGAATAGAAAGTAAAGAGGGGCAGCTGTAAACACCATATTTCATATTTTATTTTTTTTAATAAAAAAAATAATAAATAATAATATCCCTTTCCCCACTCCGGAAATTCCGTTCGGAATCCGGAGTTTGTCCCCAACACCATCTTCATCTTCATCCATTTCATCTCCTTCACCAACGGACTCCACTTGACCTTCTTCATCCTCTAAAACAGACCCAATAGCACTACCAAGCTTCATCTCCCTCACCTCATCACTTCCCAACAGCAACCTATACAAACAAATAAAAAATAGCAAAACAAAGCATTCCAAACAGCAAAAATAGCATCAGTGGTAAGGAAGGAAGCTGTCACCGGTCACTGCCTCCGACGTCACCGACCACCCCCTGCGAACAGAACCGGGACAGTCCCAACCTCGAGCCGGCATCCTCCCTGTGTGAACGCCTCTGCCCAAGCCAGAACCCTCCACCGACGTCGTTCCCTCTCCCTCCGCCGGCGCCACTTTCCCTCAATCTCTTCTTCTCCGTCACTCTCTCGCTCTCTCGGTCTCTCGGTCTCCGTCATTCTCTCCTTCTCGGTGAACATCTCTCTCCCTCTCAGATCCGCTCCCTCTCGATCTCTCTCTCTCGGACTCCCCCCTCCTTCTCTGGCGTCCCTCTTCTCCCTCTCCCTCTCGGTTTCCTTCCCCCTCTTTCCCTCCGATTTCTCTCTTTCTCCTCCCTCTCCTTCTCCGTCACCCACCCTCACCGACAGCTCCTCCTCCATCAACGCCGACGCTCTCCGCCGCCCAGAACCCGGTTTCCTCTTCCTCTCCCCCTCTCTCTTCTCTTCTCTGCCGCCGCCCCCTTCTCTTCTTTTCCTTTTACTTCTTTCCTCTTTCTTTGTCTTAGTTTTAGGTTTTTATTGTTTTTGGGCCTCAGCTGATGAGGCCCAATGCTATTACCATTCTTTTCTTTTCTTTTTTAGGATAGTGGGCTCCAAAGCCCAATTTGCTTTGGTAATTTGTTTTAACTTTTTTTTTTCTTTCTTTAAAATGCTTTTAAATTATGTTATTATTAATAAAAGTTACCCGATAATAAATAAATACCTTTTCCTCTTGTCATTGTTTATTATTATTTAAAAAAGAATTTTGAACAAAAAAAAACCAATAGTTTATTATAATAAAATCTAAAAATTATTTTAATAGTAAGTGTCCTCTTTATGTCAAAGATTAAAAAATGAAAAATATTAAAAATCTAAATATCTTTTTAAGAATAAAAATAAATATCTTTCAGTCAATTCAATAAAAAAATAAATAAAAATTAAATATATGTTTCTTTTAGAATAAATATCATGATCTTATAAGCAATGTCGTGTAAAATTACTTTTGCCTACATTTGCGATATAAGACTTCGGAAGGATTATGCACGTGCGATCTTACTTCGCCTTGTATTTTTCCTTCCTCATAAATTTCCTTTTATTAATAAAATCAATTTAATAATTTTAAAAATAATTTAAATATTTTTCTTTCAAAATTAATTTTCCAAAGAACTACGTGACCCTGATTTCTCAATACACTTGAGAATACGTAGGAGCGGGAATCAATTCCTGTCGGGCCCACTTTTTCATTACTAATTTCTCTGTCTCTGCTATTATTTTAATTAATTTTATATAGTCAATATTTTAAATTTTTATTGTCGCAAGGAGGTTAATTTAGACGCGACGTCTTGTTAATTTCATATTTTTTATTTAAAATAATATTTTCTTTGAAATGAGGTTAATTTAGACGTGACGTCTTATTAATCTCATATTTTTTATATTTTATTAAAAAATAATATTTTTTAATCAACTTTATTTTTTTTATTTTATTTCATTAATTTTATTTTAATCTTTAAATTTATGTACAGATTAAGGTTAATTTGGATGAGACGTCCTGTTAACCTTTACTTTCACTTTGTTCTACCTTTTTTTCTTATAATTGTTGTTTTGTTAAGTTTCTTACTGTCATAGCTTTGTCATTTCTTACTATTATTATCTTAATCTTTTATTTTCATTATTCGTTTTCTTACTGTCACTGTTTAGTCTTCAATCGTTGCTGTTTTCTTCTTTCTTACTGTCGCTGTTTGGTCAGATTTCTTACTGTTATTATTCAGTATGTTTTTTCTGTTTGTGTTTGCTTTGTCATTTCATATGTTTTCTTTTCATAAAAGAAGTTAAAATAATTTCTAGATTATTTTGAAATAAGCGCTATCAATTTAAGGTAACCGTTTTATAACGGACAGTTGTGAGGTGCTAATACCTTCCTCACCTGTAATTCGACTCCCGAACTTAGAATTTCATTTTTCATAACCAGTGTTTTAAAAGAGGTTTTTCCCGATATTTTTATCCTAAAAAATATTGGTGGCGACTCCCTGTTTTTTTTCTTTTCGAAAGGATTTCGAAAAACCCGTTTTACATTTAAGGGTCGGCCATCCCGTCACGATCCCGGTCGCGACAATCATCATGCGCTCAAGGCAAGGTCGCACTAGTCCCGCTGTTGCTACCCAATTTTATCCGGGCCCATTTAAAATTTTCAATAAATAATAAAAATACCAAAAAAATAAAAAAAATCTTTTTAGAAAAAGTAAACATATGGGTTTGTTTGAATTTCAAATTATTGATTCGGGTTTTGACTTTTAAAATTTTAAATCCTTATGAAGACCATAAATTTTTGAACTCCTAGACTTAGAAATTTTCAAAATTCAAAAACGAGGTTTAAAATTTGAATTTCATAAGGGATAAGATTTTAGAAGATTAGAGAAAGAAAGAGATAGAGTTTTTTTAAAAATAGGATGAGATAAAGCTTTTAAATAAAATATTATAAAATGAAATAAGGCTGTTATAAAGTAAAATCAGTTTTTAAAGTATATATATAAAAGAAGAATATTGTTAAAGATATATGTATATCAAATTATCTTATAGCATGCTACAGAGAAGAAAAGGGAATTCACGTAAAAGAGATAAAAGAAACATTGAATTTTATAAAATCAAAGAGGAATCAAATTTTTTTATATATTTATCTATTCACGTTAAATGCTTGGATAAGGTTGGATATTTGAAAATTAAGAAAGGAAAGGTACAGAGGATGGTAGAGGATTTGCTAAAAATAATGAGATAGAGTTTTTCAATAGGAAGAGATAAAGCTTTTAAATAAATATATTATAAAAATGAGATAAAGCTTTTGAAATTAGTTTTTTAAATATATATATATATTGTACGAAGCATAAGGAGATAAAGTTTTGTTATATAATGTTGGCACGCCACATGGAACAAAGGAGGGATTATTATATATATATAAAAAACCATGTAGAGGAACAGGGGGATTTCACGCAAATTGGTTTTTATGATAAGGAAAACGACCATTAATATATACATAAGAATAAGCACGCCGTGAAAAAGGGAAGGAGTTTGTTAAAATTATAGCACCAAGAGATAAGCAAAGATTTTCAAGGAGTATATATAAACATACGACGCACACTACAGAGGGGGGAATTTAACGTGAAAGAAAAAAATCCTGGAAGAAACAGAGGAGATTGACATAAATTTAGAAGCCAAATTATATTAGTTTTCACGCAAGAAGTACAAAGGTCACGTTCACGCTGATAGCAATTGACCGAAATTGAAAAGAAAAGGCTAAGCATATATGTGCAGGAGATAGGAGTAAACATTGGCGCAAAAAATTAATAACTTCGGGTATTTTTCCTTTCTCTTTTCTTGTTGTGATTGCTATGTAATCTTAGTCTCTTAAAGAATTACATTATAAATCTTTTTCCCTTTAGGAATATTCTAATAATTAATATCATCGAGTGCCTGTTAATGTTTGCTACTAATTAAGTTTAGGGTATTACATTTGCAAAATAGGGAATAAAATTAATGTTGGTATGTGCTTAAAATTAGAATCTTTATGCTAGGGTTAATTTAGACAAGATATTTCATTATCCTATATTTAATTTCTAGACCATAAAGTATTTTTATGATGCCAATAGCTAACAAAAATAATATATTCACATTAGGGATCAATTTGGACGAGACGTCCTGTTGGCCTAAGTTTTCAAATAAAATAAGTCTTTAGTTGTCCCAGAATTAGTTCCGTCCCTTAAAAAAAATATTTTGATAACAAACTTAGGGTCTTTATAGATTTTTTGGACGAGACGTCCTGTCAATCTATGTTAAATTTTCTAAAATAATATAGACCATAAAACACTTTAATAATATCGATAATATAACAAAAATCAAAATATCTTTATAGATTCTTTGGATGAGACGTCCTGTTAATCTAGGTCTTTGAATAAACCTCTCATTCTTAAATCAATCTGGATTATTAAATTTCTATCTAAAAATATAATAAAACTAATAAAACCCCAAGGTTTTCTTTTTTTTTTAAAAAAATAACTTACTTCGTTTTTTTAATAACCCAAAGAACTACGTAACCCTGATTCCCCCTAACGCTTGTGGAATACGTAGGAGCGGGAACAATTATTCCTGTTGGGCGTAAATTTTTAAAAAAAATATATATCCCTTTTACTAGTAAAAATAAAATCATCACGCTTTTAATGATAACTAGATTAATTTGGACGAGACATCCTGTTAATCGTAAAATTTATAATTTTAAAAATCATTAAATTAACAACAAATCCATAAGGCATCTCTAAGAGGTTTAAATTATAAAGTAGTAGGATTATTCAAACTTAAACAATCTAGGGTAACCGTTTAAAACGGATAGTGTGGGATGCTAATACCTTCCCCACCTGTAATTAGACTCCCGAACTTAAAATCTTAATTTAGGACTAGTACCTTCACGTTAGGTTTTTCTGATGTTTTACCTTAAAAACATTAGTGGCGACTCCATGGTTTCCGGAGGAAACTCGGGAAATCTTATTTTTTTTTTTACGGTCGACCTCCCACCGTGATCTAGGTCGCGACACCCGTGAATAGAGAGGGAAGAATCCCTGTCAGGCCCTCTGGCTATCAAGGAGGAAGGATCCCCGTGAATCCTCCCAAGGGGTGAAGCATCTCACTCAAGGAAGCGGGTAGTAATGACCCCATCTGATTCCTCCTCTAGCTCAGGGGCTAGCCATTCTTCTGGGAGCGAGGTAAGTGCTGATTGTTACCTCTCTGATAATGTAGCTTTTTACAGCAACACAGACGCTTTTCATCTTGCCATAAGTAGAATGGCTACCGGAGGCACTTCTGAACATACCACCGCCTTCAGGGGTGTGTTAACGTGGTGGCACACAGGCTGGATTAAGTGAAGGTCAATGAAAAGTACCCTTACTGTTGGGTAAAAAAGGAGATTTGTGCAATAGCATCCTGGCATGCTAGGGAAGATGGGGGTAGACTATCTCTGAGGTTCCCAGTTTACACTGAGGAGAGGCTCAAAGAGCGATTCATGGTGCTCGCACCCTGGCTAGCTGACAGAATCTACCACCGTATGCCGGACGAACGGTCCTGTATATGTATGATTTTGTGTTTCTTCGACTTGGGGTCTGCTTTCCCCTCACAAAGCTCGAAATGGGGGTGCTAAGATTTTTGGACTGCGCTCCCTCTCAAGTGCACCTTAATGGATGGAGCTTGATTTACGCCCTAGAGGTGCTGGGTGAGCACTTCAACTTCAAACCCACTCTGGCAATGCTTTTTTTTACTATTGCTAAATGGTATGCTGATCGAACAAGAAGGGCGGCATGAACTTCATGACTCTTTGTTGTGATGCAAAGGTTGTCAACTTTGAAGCCTTCACAGAATCCGCCAAGGTGGAGGGAGGTCATTTAAACATTACTATACCAGGATCCGAATTCAACAGAATAAATCGGTCTTCTGGAGGAATAAAAAAGGTCTCCTGAAATTCTCAGTCGAGTGGACCCATGAACATTTCCTGCTTGTAACAGCCCTCGTTTTTGTGTGTTATGTCCTTAAGGCCAATGGTTTTAATTTTGTGATAATTCTATGTGTACTGATGATTGGGCTACGGCCGATTGACTTATGTGTGATAATTGAGTTATGTTTTAGAATATTTTATGAGTATGAGATGAATATCCCTACTTTAATTATGTGAGAAAATAGAGACAATTAAAATAGTAATAATAATAATAATAATAATAATATGTTTAATGATACTCATAATAACAGAGATTTATCAATTAGACGTTAGTAATCTAATAGAAATATTTAAAGTATTTTGACTAATTTATTTAAACTGCGTAGCTCCCCCAGTTTTGGCCCATAAATTATCTAAGGGACTTGAGTCAATTATCTTATCCCAAAACGTTCCTCACATCATCCCTAACAATTTTTACGAAGAGCCTGAAGCCCGTTTTAACCACCCAAGCCCCAAAATTTTGATTTTAAGTTACCCGGGTAAGCTAAAATGCGCGTCTGTATGTATTTTAGGCGTAATTTCCTCTCCCCTTATTGCATTCGAGTCATTCTTGTCCCAGCATCTCCGTATCTAATTTATCTACAACTTTGATGTTGACCACAAGAGCCAATTCTTACCTCACAAATCCCAGAAATTAAAATACCACCCTGATTCATATTTTTCCAATAGCTGCGTGCACTATGTTCAGTATTTGTCACGTATCTTCATCGTAAGACCATGAAATCGAACAATTATTTCACCAATTTTTTTAACTAAATTCTTTACAACTTTGATGAAGAACACAAAGCCTGAATCCCCACCAATTTGGCCATAACTCCCTCATTTCTTAATAAAAAATTTTGTGCCATATACCCAATTAAAGATAGCAAAAATCCCTAAAACTTTTGTGTTTGGCTCATTTTCAAATTCGGCCCAAAAGACCCCTTAAATCCATGAGTAAGTGGTTGGCTCGTCCACTTGACTTATCAGTTTGCATGAACAATTAACCAATCATGTTGCAACACACCTTGCCACTTATCCCAGCCATGCAAGGCCTTTCTCCACCACACCACCAGCTGCATTTGACACCTATCAAGTGCATGAATGAATGATGATACCTGCTCCACTCACTCTCTTGGTCGTGTGAACTCCTTGGGAGGCAAGGCATTTTGCATGCAAACTTCACTTTCACTACTCTTGTCTTTCCTTTGCTTTCCCTTCACCTTCTCTAACTTAGAAGAAAAAAATCCAGCAACCTTCTTCTCCATTTTCTCATGCCTTCTTCCATCTAAACAATATCATCCATCCATGATCATCCATCCCAAATTACCACACCACCTTTCCTAACCTCAAAGATTCAAGCCATCACTTCCAAACACCACATCTTCTTCTTGAATTTTTTCTCAACAGCAACATTTTCCTTCTCTTCCACCATCATATTCACGTTGGTTCATCACCCTCCAAGCCTCCATTTTCCTCCTCCTTGATGAAGCAAGCCATGGAGTTCTAGGAGCAAGCATTTGAAAACTCTTGTCACCTTCATTGGAGGACAAAAATTTGGTGGTAAGGAGGAGTACATAGTTTTTTTTAAATCCATGAAATGATGCATGCATGGTGAGGTATATGTGTTCCTTAGCACTTATATCTTGATATTTGTTTAAAGATCTTTATTTGTATGACTTAGATCTTAAAAAATCCTTTTAAAAAATTGAGATCTTTAAGTGATATCATGGCTGCATCATGATTTTATTTTGCTCTTTAAATTTTGAAATTTTAATGACAAAGTTACTAACTTGCTAATTTTGGTTGCTGCAGAATTTTTGTTATAAATGCATGCATGTGATATAATTGTTGGATATTATATGGCATTGGATTAAATTAGTGGCTTGTGGTGTGGATAATATTTTTAAGAATCTAAAATACCTTAAAATGAGTTTTTATAACTAAGAATGAACCATTGTTGCTGCTGGAATTTTTTTTATAGTTAGTTGAATAAATTAACGTTAATAAATCCTAACGTATAAACTCGCGTAAAATGAAATTGGTGATTGAGATTTGATTGCATGGCTTGATCTTCAAATTCATGTGTTAAAAATGAGTTTTAGAATATTTACTAAATTCTGGAATTTTCATTAAAAGAAGAAATGAGTGACTTTTAGTTGTAATAATTATGCGACACATTCATAATACTAAGAAAATGATTTAAAGACTTTTAAAATGCATTTTTTTGGCAAGTTAGGGAAGATTGAAGTTGTTGTATTTTTCAGTGTTGAATATTATGTTTGATTAAAAAGAATAAATTGTGGATGTGATGATTAATAAAGGAATATAGAAGGGACCCGAGTTTAGGCACGAATGGTAAACTTAGAAACGATGAAAAATGCGTTTTATGGGTAAACGGAGGAATTTGGAAAAACTATTTTGGAGGGGTATTTTGTGATATGAGAAATGAATTTTGAACCTAAGAAAAATACCCAAATGAGTAAAATTGATTGGAAGAAATTCCGATGCACGATTTCCTTAAAACGTGTTTTTACAAATGTTAAAACAACGAATTTTAGCACCTTGTGACTTTTCGTGTAAGGGCTATTTTGTGGGAAACATTAGTACTTAAAATATCTATATTTAATTAGTATTTTAAAATTTAAATACTTTTGGCTTTGGAATCACTCAATTCGGAATTTTCTAGATAAAATACGACAAAAAATGACATTTAACGAATCATGGAAATTAACCATTGTGTACCTTTACTTTGGAAAGAAGGATTCTTTTATTTTCAATATAGGACTAGGATAAATATTTGAAATTATTTTATCTAGGGATTATGAAAATCATAGGAAGTCAAAAATCAATTTAAGATCATTCGCTGTAAATCAATACGACGAAACGACCTTAGAAAATAATTGAAAAACCTTGAGAAATATATTTTGTCCTTAGTTTCCTCTTGAAGGTAAAATCTAATTCTTTTTAAAGTTCATATTTTCAATAAAGAAACAAAAAAAATTAAGTTTTTTATTTCCTTAACATTTAATAAACAAAATGTACTTAGATATCTTTTAAAGATTTACAAGTAAACTGAAAATTTTCATACTAGAAAATTTCTTTATAAGATTTGCTTAGGGAATAACCCTGATATTTTGAACCAAATAAATTAAGTGTTAATTAGACCTTGGTCCTTGGTGCCTACTACATGAAGAGATTTTACTTTGGAAACTTTCACGCTTTAAGGAGAAATACGCCGAGCGAGTAAGGTTCCGATTAGTACTCGGGCACCCTAGTGATAAGATAAGCATATGACATGTTGCATTTGGAGTTGAGGAGGGATGTTGGGATATTCCCCTAGAGCTTACAGTGATGGGTACATTGGAGAAATAGCAGGCGTCTCGATCCCTCGAGGGTGGTCTTGGGAGTATATCGGGGGAGGACCTCCAATGGCTCAAATTCACGCCCGACGCCGGATAGCCTATGGTAAATGCTGATATACTTCAATGAGAGGCAGGGGTTTCTATGGACGTTGAGTGCCCATTCTGATGAGATGTGGGATTGACCATTGTGATGATGGGACTGCGAGTCCTTACCCTTTTTGTGAAAACCAAAACGAGGAGAGCTCCGGTCGCTCTAGCTGGGCAGGTAGGATAAGGCAGGATTGTTATGCATATGGTTATTGAGATATGAGATTGTTCAGTGGAAGTTAGACCCCATTGCATATTGGTAATAAATTTAGACAAATAATAAATTGAATCTAACACATGTATAACATATCGTAATTGTATGATTAGCTCTTTGATTGTCCTTGTTCTTTGTGTATGTGAGGTGTTGTACATCTATTCTAAGGTATGTTATGGGTAACCTTTTCTATAATTCTAAAATCTTGAAGCCACCCTTGTATGCATATGATATGGGTTGAGAGCTTTGTACTCACCCCTTTTGTGGTTATGTGTTGTTTTTCCCTTCCTGTGATTATCAACTGAAGGTTAAGGCGAACGTGGGCAGGACTTGGAATATCTACAGTGAATGACGTCAGATTGGAAGCATCGACTGTTTATATTTTCTGTTTGCATCGAGATCATTGTAGACTCGACATTTCTATTATGTCATCATTTTGTAGAAGTAGTTGGGAGTCTATAAGCTCCGTACTCTTTTAAGTACACTTTGTTTAAAAGAATTGAGCTATGTTATGAACTCTTTTTAAATCATTTACTGATGATCACCAATCAAAATAAAAAAACTCCTATATTTGTACAAATATCAGTGACTCCTTAATTAAGTAGGACGTTCCAATGTGGGAATTTGTCCTAGTTAATCGAGGGTGTCATATTGGTGGTATCAGAGCATGGTCGATTCTTTCAGCTTGGGGTGTGGACCACTAAGGTTCCGTCGTACTCAAAAGAGTTGTTCGCTAGGCATTGATACTCGCTCATTAGGATTTGATTGCTTTGCCTGTGTGTGAGGAGCCTTCCTATGCAGGAAGACTCGTTGAATTTTTGTTAAAATTTGCTTTTCTTTAAGTCATCATGGCGTATTAAAACAACGCAATGTTGAACGCTCTGTTAGATAGGATGGTAAAAGCTCTGGAACGTCAGGGGGCAAATGCTCCCCAAGCGCTGCTGAGGCACGATCAAGGACTTATTGATTTTCAGAAAAACCACCTTGCGTAATTCAAAGGAGGTTTTGACTGTGAGGGAGCTCAGCTGTGGATTGAGCAGATGGAGAAGATCTTCATAGTTATGCGGTATGGAGACAATGATAAAGTAATCTATTCCACCTTCATGCTAGTTGGAGAGGCTGAGCACTGGTGGACTCATACAAAGGTGAGAATGACTACTGATGGAGCTGAGGTAACTTGGGAGCAGTTTAAGACTGAGTTCTTGGCTAAGTATTTCCCCGAAGATATCAGTAGGTAGAAGGAATAAGAGTTCTTCAACCTGAGGTAGGGGTTCATGTCAGTAGAAGAGTATGCTGCAAAGTTTGACTAGTTGGCTAGGTGTTGTCCTCACCCAAATGAGTGAGGCTTCCTGATATGCTAAGTTTGAAGGTGGACTATGTCAAGATATCCGTCAGGTAATCTGCTGTTAGTAAATCACCCAGTTCACTACCCTAATGGATCGATGTCATATCTATGAGCATACGTCAACATAGAAATCAAAAGAAACTTCTAGTTATGGGCCAGAACGATGTGCATTTGATAAGTGACCCCAGAAAGACTTTAGGTTTAGCAAACCTTATTCCTGACTAAACTTTAGTAGACCTAGTGGATTCACGAGGACTTAGAGTGACAGGCCACTTGTGAGATGCCATGATTATGGAGGACCTCACTTCACTAGGGGTCAGATAGGATGTCTTACAAGCCGTGGGAATGGAGGACCAGGTTCTAGTGAATCAATCAACAATCCTAGGATGGCAAATCTGAATCGTCAAGGCAGTGGTAATGTTCAACAAGGACCAAGGAATGCTACAAAAGGCAGGGGTGGAGGCAATGCTAGAGTCTTCACTATGAATGGAGTAGACGTTGCACAAGAGAATGACTTAGTGCAAGGTACATGCTTTATAGGTAAGGTGCTTCTGAATATGTTATATGATTATAGAGCTACTCATTCATTCATATCTAAAGATTATAAGAAGCATTTAAGTTTTCCATTGACCCCCTTATCTGATAAAATGATTGTTGTTACTACTGCCAACAAACCTATAAGTTATTCTGTTATGTGTATGAACTACCCTATTACTATTGATGGAAAATTCTACCAGGTGGATCTGATCCGTTTACCCTTGATTGACCTAAATATTATCCTTGGAATGGATTGGCTTGCTACTAATCGCGTCTTAAATGACTGCCATAGTAAGTCTATATCCTATGAAGTCGCGACACCTGAGCCCTTTCAGCTCAGGAAGTCTGAGTCTGTTGTTATTACTCAGGAGGTAACTCCGTTCCAATCAGGAGTGCGAGTGTTTATGGTTCTTGCCAGCCCCAAATATGAGGCGAAGTTAAAGTCTGATAAACTTCTGGTTGTTCAAGAATTCCCTGAAGTTTTCCCGGAAGATATCCCTAGGATTCCGCCAGAAAGAGAAATCAAGTTTAGCATTGATATTCTACTCGACACTGGGTTAATCTCCATCGCTCCATACCGAATATCGCCAAAGGAACTGGAGGAACTCAAGAAGCAAATCGAAGAATTTCTGGAGAAGGGTATGATTCAACCCAACGTTTTGCCATGGGGAGCTTTAGTGTTATTGGTAAAGAAGAAGGACGACAGTATGTATCTGTGTGTGGACTACCATCAGTTGAATAAGGTCACGATTAAGAATCAATATCCTTTCCCATGCATTGATGATTTAATGGATTAACTGTGAGGAGCAGTCATTTTCTCCAAGATTGATTTGAGACCCGGGTACCACCAAATTCGATTAAAGAAGTAAGACGTTCCTAAGATGGCATTTCAGACTCGCTACGGTCACTACAAGTATCTTGTCATGCCTTTAGAAGTCACGAATGCACCTACCATTTTCATGGATTATATGAACCGTATCTTCCACCCGTACCTTGACAAATTTATGGTTGTGTTCATTGACGATATTCTAGTATACTCTAAGAGTGATGAAGAACATGAATAGTATCTTAGGACCGTTCTGAATACGTTACGTGTAAGAAAGTTGTACGCAAAGCTGACCAAGTATGAGTTTTGGCTGAGAGAGGTATAATTTCTTGGTCATGTTATTTTGGCAGAATCCATAGTAGTGGATCCCGCCAAGATCGAGGTAGTACTATAATGGGAAAAGCCAAAGAACGTAACAGAGATCCAAAGTTTCTTAGGTCTTGCTGGCTATTATCATAGATTTATCGAGAATTTCTCTTGAATAGCTTCACCTTTGACCAAGTTGACTCACAAAGATCAACCTTTCGTGTGGTGCGACAAGTGCAAGAGTAGTTTCCTAGAGCTTAGAAAAAGTTGACCAGTACACTAGTTTTGATTTTGCCCCATCCCGCTAAGTCGTATGAAGTATATTGTGATGCATCCGAACAAGCATTAGGATGTATGCTGATGCAAGAGAGAAGAGTGGTGGCTTACGTATCTTGTCAGTTGAGACCTCACGAAATAAATTATCCGACACATGACTTGGAATTGGTTGCAATTGTTTTTGCCTTAAAAATCTAGAGGCGTTATCTGTACGGGACTAAGTTCAAAGTTTCAGCGATCACAAGAGTTTGAAGTATCTCTTCGATTAGAAAGAGCCGAACATGAGGTAGCGACAATGGATGGAGTTTATTAAAGACTATGACTTCAAACTTCACTATCATTTAGGTAATGCCAACGTAGTAGCTGATGCGCTCAGTAGAAAAGCACTACATTTATCCTACATGATGGCTAAGGAGCTAGAGTTAATGGAACAGTTTTGTGATTTGAATCTTACCGTATCACCTAGAACGGGGAGCCTAATGGTTAGGATGTTGAGGGTCTCTAATGAGTTTTTAGATCACATTAAGAAAGCCCAGTTGACTGATGAGACTCTGTAGAGGCAACTCGAGAAGGGAAAGCCTGGAGAATTTATGTGAGATAAACAGAAAGTAATCAGGTATCACGAAAGATTATATGTACCTGAGAACGCTGATTTGAGAAGATCCATCCTCGAGGAGGCTCACAAAAGCAAGTATAGTGTACACCCAGGGGCGACGAAGATGTACCAAGAACTGAGAAAATTGTTCTTGTGGCAGGGGATGAAGAGAGACATTGTTGATTATGTCAGTAAATGCTTGACTTGTTAGAAGATAAAGGTAGAGCAACAACAACCGTATGAGACTTTTCAACCTTTAGAGATCCCTGAATGGAAATGGGACGAGATTGCTATGGATTTTGTATCTGGACTTCCAAGGACCTCACTAGGATGTGACGCCATCTGGGTAGTCATGGATTGACTTATGAAGACAGCACACTTCATTCCAGTCAATATGAAGTATTCTTTGGAGAAGCTCACACAGATCTACATCAGAGAGATAGTTAGATTGCATGGAGTGCCATATGCAATTATAACTAATCGAGATCCCCGCTTCACTTCATGTTTCTGGGAGAGTCTGCAACAAGCATTGGGGACCCGGTTGAAGCTAAGTTTAGCGTATCACCCCCAGAGTAGAAAAGATTGGTCTTTGAAGTTAGATGATGCTTTATGGGCTTATAGGACTGCTTTTAAAGCCCCAACAGGATTCTCACCTTATCAGCTGGTTTATGGAAAGAGTTGTCATTTACCAGTAGAGTTGGAGCATAAAGCGTATTGGGCAATGATGCTGCTTAATTTTGATCAAGAAGCATCAGCCAAGGAAAGAAATGTTCAACTGGAAAAACTTGGAGAATGAAGGCTAGAAGCATACGAATCTTCAAAAATTTACAAAGATCGAATGAAGGCGTATCATGACAAGAAGATTGTGAAAAAGAGCTTCTATCCAGGTCAGTCTGTGCTTTTGTTTAATTCCAAATTAAAACTCTTTCCAGGAAAACTGCGCTCAAAATGGTCAGGACCTTTTCAAGTCAAAGAAGTGAAGCCATACGATGCAGTAGAACTTCAAGATCCAGCATCTGACCGAACTTGGACTGTAAATGGACAAAGGCTGAAACCCTACATGGGTAGAGGAGTGGAAAAGCTGGACATGCTAATCCACTTTCAGAATCCAAAGTGAAAAGAATCAGGCATCGAGCTAATGACGTTAAACAAGCGCTAACTGGGAGGCAACCCAGTGTGTTTGATTTGTTGTTGTTGTTTTGTTTTGTTGTAACTTTTAGTTGTTTGAATTCTTTTGTATGATGTGCTTTATAAGTGAGTGTGAAGATCAAAGAAACTAAAGGATGGAATAATGAGATGAGTTTGTGAAGAAAATGCAAGTGGAAAATTAAAATTTTCAAGTGTGAGGAAATTCGCTCAAGCGAATCCCACTTCGCTCAAGCGAATAAGCCATATAACTACTTTCACTCAAAAGCCATTGCAGGTTGCTCAAGCGAAACACTGCAATTTTGATACTGGAAAAAATTCGCTTAAGCGACTCACTTTTAGCTCAAGCGCATGTCACTTTCGCTTGAAAAATATAACTTTTCGCTTAGGCCAAGAAAAAAGGAATAGCCACTGGACAATATTCGCTTAAGCGAATTGCATCCCGCTCAAGCGAATTATGCAGAATTTTCACAACTTTGAAAAATTTTCATTTTCTGCAACTTTCGCTCAGGCGAATTAAGACCCGCTCAAGCGAGATTTCTTCAATGAAACACTGGAACAAAATCGCCCAAGCGATTATCACGCGCTTAAGCAATTTTTGTCCAGAAAGGATACCTTAAAGAATCGCTCAAGCGCACTTTATCCTGCCCCAGCGAAATTTGTCCAATGTCTAATATATACCTATTCGCCTAAGCGAAAAAGTATTTTATGTGAGCGAGAGGATTTTCAAAGTATCAGGTACCTTTACACCTCGATTTCGCTACAGCGAATCATCATCGCTTGAGCGAAATTTGAGACTTTTCATTTTCGAATCTTAAATTCGCTGCAGCGAATGGTTCTCACTTGAGCGAATTTAAGCGGTTGCAGTTTTTAAAAGAGAAATTAATCATTTGTCTTCAGTTACAACACTTCTTTTCTTTTAAAACCTCCCAACCGATGAACTCCACTCTCTTCCATCTTCGATTTCGAAGGGTTTCCACCATTTTCTTCCTCATTATTTTTCATCAAGTCTTCATTTTTCTTTCATTCCCACAGTTCTCAAGTAAGTTTTCTCACTTCTCATTCATTAGTTCATCTTCCCCAACTTTTTCATGTTATTCATGTTCTTAAAGCTTGAATGTTACTTAGGATGGGGATTTTATGTTAGTTAGGGTTTGACTTTCATATTTGTACTTTTGTTTTTCATAATGTGAGTTATAAGTGAACCATGCCCTAGGTTAAAGTAGTGAGACCATTGGCAAGAAACATGCTCTGTCTTTCTAGTGTTGTTTAAATATAATGCATGCAACTGTTCAAATGTCACCCATACTCTGTTTTGATGAATTTTTCTTGTAGGTGATGTTATGTAAATTCGATGGTTTGAAGTATTGCGGTTGGGTTTTGTAGAATGTGCAATAATAAGTAGGTGAATCATGCTCTGTTTTTCGGTGAAAATATTTTGTCATGTGTGTCATGGTTCCTATATGTAAAAAAGCATTATGGTGTGAGAAATTTTAGTTTTCTGCCTTATGAACTCTCTTGGCAAATTCTGTTTTTCAGGATGGCTAGAACTAAAGTCACAAGTGCTAATGCTCCAAGGCATAGTAAGGGAGAAAAAGGAAAAAGTAAGAGGGGTGAAGGAAGCTCTTCACCACAACACCTAAAATTCAGGAGCAAAGAGCACAGGCAACGCCATGAAAACATCGACCATTGGACTTTCATTCCTGAAAGAAAGGTTGACTTAAGAGTAGGAGAGTGTGATGAGTTTTTGGAACTACTGAGAAGCAAGAAATGGTTAAGAGTTGCGAATCCAAGACACAAGTTTGACCCAGAGGTTGTTAAAGAATTCTATGCTAACGCATGGAATAAAGAGGGTACTCTAGAAAGGAAGACTTGGGTTTGGGGCACCTGGATTTCGTATGATCGGGACACCATTAACGAGCATTTAGAAGATATGCTTCACCTACCTGAAGGGGATTTGTGTACCTATGGAACCTTGAAGAAGGGAAGATATATCTACTCGACACAGTGTTAACCCGACGATAGCGTCTGATCCGTTCGTTTCCACCACCAGGTTGTTAATTGGCAAGTGCACCAATCATTTGTAGTTTTCAAAATTTAGATATCGTTCCACTGGGATTGAAAGTCCAATAACAACAGTAATTTTCTATTTACTATGGTAAATATGAAGAAAGTTATAGACAAAAGAATGATTTATATACAATTTATACAATATTCAAGAGATAGCATGGTTGAGTTGTTCATGAGATAAAAAGAAAATAAAAATCTATCTAAAAAGTTGAGTTGCAATCTAGAATAGGTAAGATACTTGAGATAAACACAGATTAACAAATTATGTTGGAAATTGGATCCCTAATCTAGAATAACAATGAGGAACTCAAGACATGCATATTTAATCATCAAGTTTCATGCCATTGCAGCTTAAAATCATTATAACCGATCCCTTGTGATATAAATTCTAAGAATTCACCGTAAAGTCCGATCCCTTGTGAGCTTTCTCAGTAAAAACTTGCATTAAGACCTGGCCTTATGGCAAGAATGGTTAACAACTCCTATAGAATTGAGATACCAAGGGTATTCCAACTTTTACTTTCGTCAAAACAAGTTTTAATACGGCATGAATAATCATTCTCCCATTTGACATTCATACTAATAAAACAAGTTTCAATACACATGAAAATCATTCTCCCGTTTGACGTTCATATTAATAAAAGATTGAAATACTAACATGGACTTGAATCATAAACATGCAGAAGTCGAATTCACAACATTATACTCAATAGATTAGTTCACCAATTCCAACATAAACAAATTAGTTACACATGGTGAAAGTAAAGACAACACTTACAGAGTTTGACATTATGAAGACGATGGAAACTTCACGATACAACGATCATAATACACCAAAACACACTCAAGTATCTAGAAAACTATTCTAGAACTACAAATTCACAAAAGAAGTACTCAAAGTCGAGCACAAAGAGAGAAAAGAAGAGAAGTGAATGAGAATGGGATGTTTTGAATGGTGTTGGATGGCCCTATTTATAGGGCTGAGCAAGGGTGCTGACGCTACGCGTCAGTGTGACGCTACGCGTCAGTGTGACGCTACGCGTCAGGCCCCTGACTCAGCTTCCATTAAACAGCTAATAATGGCCACTTCAAATTATTAAATTTGATCATGCCTGGCCACTTGGACGTGTTTCCACTGTATTTTGGCCATTTGTGCTTAGTGGGGTGGCCCTTGGTGCTGAGTGGGGTGACCATTATTGGGTCAAAGCTGAGTGCTTGGCTAAGTTGGATGTGGAGTCCACGCAGCACTGACGCTAAGCGTGGCTGTGACGCGTAGCGTCAACATCAAAATTCAGAGTCCACGCTATGCGTGGGATTGATGCTACGCGTCAGATCTTCCAGTATAATTTTCTCTTGAATTCTTTACTTTTTCACTGCAAAACTAGAGAAAATTGATCAAGGGCAAATTATTTCCAACAACATCCATTTATTGAATTAAAACCTAATTTTCTAACAAATTAACCAAATTTTTATTTATTTTTATGAAATTTTTATTAAAAAATTTATTGTAAATTTGAGGACTAACAAATACCCCCAACTTGAGACATTGCTTGTCCTCGAGCAAGAGAGAAAAATAAAAAAATAAAAAATTGAAATTAAATTTTTGAGTTAGTTTGAGAATTTACCATAAAAAGTAATTACATAATTTACCATTTTGAAATAATCAATTATAGACATCTAACATAACAAAGGTTTAATGATAAAATTCTTTATAATATTTTATTAACATACCAAGCATAATTTCAGGCTTACCTCTCTAAGTGTTTATCTCAATGTAATTGGTAACCTGTTTCACTTAATCAATCATAAAATCAAATGAATTTAATTTTGATTTTCATCTAATCAATGGTTAGTTATACAGAGTTAATTCAGAAATCACAAGGTCTTTTCAGGGGTTGTAATGAGGCTTGACTTACAAGGATCAATGGTTTTTCTTGGAATTCAAAAACCTGAAATCATAAAAGAGCATTTTATAATTTTTAGGCTTTCTCTTAGCCCAAACTTCTCATTTTCTTTTATTGGTGAAAAATAAATACCCCCAACTTGATTCTTTTCACTATTTTTGACTTTTCTTTTTCATACTTTATTTTCTTTTGAAAAGAATCAAGTTGCTTATTTTCATTCCCCATTTTTGTAAGAACACTAAAGATATTTTTCATTTATTTCAACTGCTCTTTTAATTAATCAAGTATAGGGAACGGTTATAACAGATTTAGGTTTTAAGGGTACCAAAGAATTTATTTTAGGCCCAAATTGGCTTTCAAAGGATAAAATAATTTTTACCAAGGTAAGCTGTTTGGCCCAAGGTTTCTTTTCACCAATAAATGTGCCTTGATCATTTTCCTGAATTCTCTGTACAATAACACAAATCAAAGATTAAAGCAAAATCAATTCGAATGAAGTTATGTCGATTAAACCCTCAAGTGTTTAACAAGATCTCTCAACTCACCGGGTTTTTTTTGAAATTTGCTTGATAGTTAATAAACTTATTGTAATTAAATTTATCAAAATTCCTAAGTTATAAAAGAATTAATAATTGATTTTACAAAATTGGTTTTATTATGTAAAAATGTTAAGTGAATAAATTAACTTTCTAACAAAAATTTAATTATTTATTGAATTTTTTTTTGAAAATAAATTAAAATAAACAAATAACAGAATGGGTTGCCTCCCATTGAGCATTAGGTTTAATGTCTCCAGCCTGACATTCCTGCATTTCAAGGGTCAGTTAAAAGATAACTAATGATAATTTTGTTAATCTCACCACCCAAATAAAGTTTCAACCTTTGCCCATTTACCATCCAGCTTCTTTTAGAAGTTGGATCTTCAATTTCCACTGCTCCATATGGTTTAACTTCTTTAATCAAAAACGGGCCTGACCATTTTGATTTCAATTTTCCAGGAAATAGTTTTAATCTTGTATTGAACAATAAAACTTGCTGACCTGGTGTGAAGTGTCTTTTCTTTAATTTTTTATCATGGTAAGCTTTCACCTTACTTTTGTAACATCTGGATGATTCATAGGCATTGTTTCTCATTTCCTCTAATTCGAGTAGCTGTAACTTTCGTTTATCTGCTGCTACATTTTGATCAAAATTGAGGAATTTTAAAGCCCAATATGCTTTATGTTCCATTTCAACTGGAAGGTGACATGATTTTCCATAGACCATCTGGAAAGGAGAAAGACCAATTGGTGTTTTAAATGCAGTTTTGTATGCCCAAAGTGCATCATCAAGTTTTTGTGACCAATCCTTTCTAGAAGATGACACAATTTTTTTCAGAATTCTTTTCACTTCACGATTTGAAATCTCTGCTTGTCCATTGGTTTATGGATGATATGCTGTGGCTACCTTATGCTTTACTCCATAATGTTGTAGTACTTTCTGAAGAATTTTATTACAAAAGTGTGAACCACCATCACTTATTAAAGTTCTTGGTGTCCCAAATCTGTAAAAAATATTTTTCTTCAAAAAATTCACAACAGACTTAGTGTCAGCATTAGGGGTAGCAATTGCTTCCACCCATTTAGAAACATAATCAACTACCAAAAGAATGTATTGATTTGAGTATGAGTTAGGAAAAGGTCCCATGAAGTCAATTCCCCAACAATCAAATACCTCAACTTCTTGTATATTTGTGAGAGGCATTTCTTGCCTTCTTCCAACATTACCTGTTCTTTGGCAGTTATCACAAGATTGAGCAAATGAGTGAGCATCTTTAAAAAGAGAGGGCCAATATAAACCTGATTGAAGAACTTTTGCAGCTGTTCTTTCATCATTAAAGTGTCCTCCATATGGTGATTTATGACAATGCCACAACACATCTTTTACTTCCCAGTCAGGCACACAACGTCGTAACAAATTATCCGCTCCAATTTTGAATAAATGAGGGTCATCCCAAACAAAATATCTTGCATCTCTAAAGAATTTTTTTCTTTGCTGCCAAGTCAAATCATTTGGAAGAACTCCTGCTGCTTTGAAATTGGCCATGTCAGCAAACCATGGCCGTTGTGTTATTTTCAAAAGTTTTTCATCAGGGAATTCTTCCAAAATTTCTTTTTCCTTGGCAGTAACCTCATTATTCATTAATCTAGAAAGATGGTCAGCTACCATATTTTCACTACCTTTTTTATCTTTGATTTCAAGATCATATTCTTGAAGGAGCAAAATCCATCTGATTAACCGAGGTTTTGAATCAGATTTAGTTAAAAGGTACTTGATTGCCGCATGATTAGTAAAAACAATTATTTTTGAGCCAATCAAGTAAGATCGAAATTTTTCTAAAGCATATACCATGGCTAGTAATTCTTTTTCAGTAGTTGCATAATTTATTTGATTTTCATTCAAAACTTTACTAGCATAATGTATGACTTTAAAAAAAATTTCATATCTTTGACCTAAAACTGCTCCAACAGCATAATCACTTGCATCGCACATAAGTTCAAAGGGTAGATTCCAATTAGGAGCAACAATTACAGGGGCAGAAACCAATTTTTCTTTTAAGGAATTAAAAGCTTTAAGACATGCTTCATCAAATTTGAATTCAACATCTTTATTCAAAAGGTTTGATAAAGGTTTTGCAATTTTTGAAAAATCTTGAATAAACCTCCTATAAAATCCAGCATGTCCTAAAAAGCTTCTAACACTTTTTACATTTACAGGGGGTGGGAGTTTAGAAATTACCTCTATCTTGGCTTGGTCAACTTCAATGGCTCTAGAAGAAATTTTATGACCAAGTACAATTCCTTCTTTCACCATGAAGTGACACTTTTCCAAATTAAGCACCAAATTTGTCTCAATACACCGCTTCAGTACGGTGTCTAGGTTGGATAGACATGTCTCAAATGAATTCCCAAAAACTGAGAAGTCATCCATGAAAACTTCAATGCTCTTTTCAATTAAATCTGCAAAAATAGCAAACATGCATCTTTGAAAAGTAGCAGGTGCGTTACATAATCCAAATGACATTTTTCTGTAAGCAAATATGCCAAAAGGACATGTAAAAGCAGTTTTCTCCTGATCAAGAGGGTCAACAGCAATTTGATTATATCCAGAATAACCATTAAGAAAGCAGTAATATTCTTGTCCAGATAATCTTTCAAGCATTTGATCCATAAAAGGTAATGGAAAATGATCTTTTCTTGTTGCTTGATTTAATTTTCTATAATCAATGCACATTCTCCAACTGGTGACAGTTCTTGTAGGAATTAGTTCATTTTTTTCATTAACAATTACTATCATACCACCTTTTTTTGGAACAACTTAAACAGGACTTACCCATGCACTATTAGAAATAGGATAAATAATACCTACTTTCAGCAATTTCAGAACCTCCTTTTTGGTTACCTCTTTCATAGTTGGGTTGAGGCGTCTTTGAGGTTGAGCAACAGGTTTGAAATCATCTTCTAACAAAATTTTGTGCATGCAGTATGATGGACTTATACCTTTCAAATCTTCAAGTGTCCATCCAATTGCTTCTTGATTTCTCTTCAATACTTCCACCAGTTTTTCTTCCTCTGTTTCACTTAACAGATTACTAATGATTACTGGTTTTAAATTACCTTCTTTCAAAAAGATGTATTTTAGATTGGAAGGTAACACTTTGAGTTTAGGTTTCTGGATTTCTTCAACAGGTGAGTCTTGAATTTCTTCAATCTTTCTTGATTCAAAGGAAATTTCTTTCCCTTGATCGAATTCTTTAAGATACCTTTCAATCTGTTTCTCCTCTTCTTCATTCAAAAATTCAACAGAATTAGTCAATAACTTATTTAATGGGTCAGAATTAGTCATACCTTTTGATAAGGAAAAATAAGTTTCATCAAGGATGTCCATTTTGAAACAGTCTTGCTTTGGGCTAGGATGTTTCATTGCTTTGAAGACATCAAAATTAACTTCCTCATCGTGCACCCTTACTGCTAGCTTCCCGTTGTCCACATCAATCAGTACTCGAGCAGTTTTCATGAATGGTCTTCCAAGAATCAAAGGAACATCAGCATCTTCCTCCATGTCTAAGATCACAAAATCCACAGGGAAGTAGAATTTGTCAACCTTTATAAGCACATCTTCTACAATCCCATAAGGTCTCTTGATGGATTTATCAGCTAATTACAGAGTCATCCTTGTCTGTTGCGGATCAAGGTCACCAATGCGCTTCATCATACTTAGGGGCATTAGATTGATGCTAGCCCCTAAATCTAATAAAGCCTTTCCGATATTTACTCCACCAATAGAGACAGGAATAGTGAATTTGCCAGGATCTTTAGATTTTTCTGGCATCTTGTATTGTAAAATAGCGCTGCAACTTGCTTCAAGTTCTACTATCTCCTTATCATACTTCCTTTTCTTTGTAAGCAGTTCTTTCATAAACTTAGCATATGTAGGCATTTGTTCTAATGCCTTAAAAAAGGAATGTTTATGTGTAACTGCTTAAAAATTTCAAGGAATCTCTTATATTCCTTTTCTTTATCTTTTTTTGATGGTGGATGAGGATAAAGTAAATCCTGGACAGGAGGTGCCTGTCCCAAATACTGATTTTTTTGATTTTTTTCTTTTTCTTTATTTTTTTCACTTTCTTTTTCTTCTTCTTTTTCTTCTTTTTCTTTTTCTTTTTCTTCTTTTTCTTTTTCTTTTTCTTTTTCTTTTTCATAGTCCATACCTACAGTTTTACCACTTCTTGTAAAGATAGCCTTACATTGTTCTTTCACTTTGAATTCCTTGATGTTGGCTACTTCTTTTACTAGCTGACTCAACTGTTGATTTGATGCTTTACGTGCAGCCTTAATTGTCTCCATATATTGCATCAATTGTTGAATACTTTCTTCAGCCTTTGTCAATCTAGTATTGTAATCATCTTGATTGTTGAAGGGTCTAGCATTTTTCCTCCAACCATAGTTTTGGTTTTGCCTTCCCTGTAGGTAATTGTTAGAAAAAGAATTTACAAGAGGATTTAGAGAATTACCTGAAGGTAACCTTTGATGAATCAAGGAATTAGCTTGTTCTTGTTCATTTTTGTCAAGAACATAGTAACCACATGGTTGTTCGCCCATACAATACTCACATTGTTTTAATTGAGCATGAAGTTGTGGTGGTACATGGGTAACTTGAAGTTTTCCAAGTTGTTTACTTATTGCCTCAATTTGTTGTATCAACAATTTTTGTTGAATTAACACTGTATCATTTACTCCTTGTTCAAGTATACCTTGTACATTACCTCTTTTTGGTTTAGCTTGATGGTCACTAATGGACATTGATTCCAATATCTCAATTGCTTCCTCTACAGTTTTGTTCATTAAAGAACCACCTGCACAAGCATCTAACATCATCTTGAACTGAGGTAATAAACCATGGTAAATGATCCTTACCTTTTTGGCATCATCCAGATTATGATTTGGACACTTTCTCAATAGTGACTTGAATCATTCCCATGTCTCCCCTAATGATTTATCATTATTTTGAGAAAAAGAATGTATGGCTGTCATGGCTTCAAAATATTTTGAAGGAGAATAAAATCTTTCCAAAAATTTTCTTTCAACATCGGACCAGTTTGCAAAACTACCCAGTGGGCAAGATTTAAACCATTCTTTAGCTTTACCAATCAATGAAAAAGGAAATAATCTCATGTAAACAGATTCTTCTTGATTGGGTTCAAAACCAATTGTGCTACATACCTCATAAAAAACAGTTAAATGTTCATATGGTTCTTCATGATTTAAGCCAACAAATTGATTATTTTGAATAATATTTAAAGTGGCAGGTTTAATCTCCACTGGTACAACAGGTCCTTGAAACATTCCTGAAACTCGGGGTGGACCATTAATAGCAGCAAACTGTCCCAATGTTCTCCTTTCAGCAGCCATATTTGAGTTTTCAAAAGTTTTAGAAGTAGAAGAAGATTTAGTTTGTGTTTTAGATTTCAAAGACTTGATTTTCTTTACAAACCTTTCTATCTCAGGATCAAAATAAATTTTACCTGCAGTAGATCGGGTTTGCATACACAAACTAGACAAAGAAAGTTAGTGTAAAAGTAAAAGTAAACAAAATAAAAAATTTAACTAAGGTAAAAAAATATTTACCACGGTAATTAAAAATTTACTGTTTTACTGAAACAATTCAATCCCCGGCGACGGCGCCAGAAAACTTGTTAACCCGGCGATAGCATCTGATCCGTTCGTTTCCACCACTGGGTTATTAATTGGCAAGCGCACCAATCGTTTGTAGTTTTCAAAATTTAGATATCGTTCCATATTAAGAAAGTTATAGACAAAAGAATGATTTATATACAATTTATACAATATTCAAGAGATAGCATGGTTGAGTTGTTCATGAGATAAAAAGAAAATAAAAATCTATCTAAAAAGTTGAGTTGCAATCTAGAATAGGTAAGATACTTGAGATAAACAAAGATAAACAAATTATGTTGGAAATTGGATCCCTAATCTAGAATAACAATGAGGAACTCAAGACATGCATATTTAATCATCAAGTTTCATGTCATTGCAGCTTAAAATCATCATAACCGATCCCTCATGATATAAATTCTAAGAATTCACCGTAAAGTCCGATCCCTCGTGAGCTTTCTCAGTAAAAACTTGCATTAAGACCTGGCCTTATGGCAACAATGGTTAACAACCCCTATAGAATTGAGATACCAAGGGTATTCCAACTTTTACTTTCGTCAAAACAAGTTTTAATACGGCATGAATAATCATTCTCCCGTTTGACATTCATACTAATAAAACAAGTTTCAATACACATGAAAATCATTCTCCCGTTTGACGTTCATATTAATAAAAGATTGAAATACTAACATGGACTTGAATCATAAACATGCAGAAGTCGAATTCACAACATTATACTCAATAGATTAGTTCACCAATTCCAACATAAACAAATTAGTTACACATGGTGAAAGTAAAGACAACACTTACAGAGTTTGACATTACGAAGACGATGGAAACTTCACGATACAACAATCACAATACACCAAAACACACTCATGTATCGAGAAAACTATTCTAGAACTACAACTCACAAAAGAAGTACTCAAAGTCGAGCACAAAGAGAGAAAAGAAGAGAAGTGAATGAGAATGGGATGTTTTGAATGGTGTTGGATGGCCCTATTTATAGGGCTGAGCAAGGGTGCTGACGCTATGCGTCAGTGTGACGCTACGCGTCAGGCCCCTGACTCAGCTTCCATTAAACAGCTGATAATGGCCACTTCAAATTATTAAATTTGATCATGCCTGGCCACTTGGACGTGTTTCCACTGTATTTTGGCCATTTGTGCTTAGTGGGGTGGCCCTTGGTGCTGAGTGGGGTAACCATTATTGGGTCAAAGCTGAGTGCTTGGCCAAGTTGGATGTGGAGTCCATGCAGCACTGACACTATGCGTGGTTGTGACACGTAGCGTCAGCATCAAAATTCAGAGTCCACGCTATGCGTGGGATTGATGCGCCGCGTCAAATCTTCCAGTATAATTTTCTCTTGAATTCTTTACTTTTTCACTACAAAACTAGAGAAAATTGATCAAGGGCAGATTATTTCCAACAATATCCATTTATTGAATTAAAACCTAATTTTCTAACAAGTTAACCAAATTTTTATTTATTTTTATGAAATTTTTATTAAAATATTTATTGTAAATTTGAGGACTAACAGAGCTTGAAGAAAAACTCTGTTTACCAGGGCATCACATGTACAGAGGAGCTAGCCAGCATCCTTCCAGACTTCTGAGGAAGGATATGACAATGCTAACCAGGGTGTTGATAGCATTTCTCTTGGCAAATGTTATCCCAAATGCCCATGTATCTGATCTGCCACTTCCAAGATGTGAGCTTCTCTTCTACATCCTCTCTCCAGACATGACTGTGGACCTAGCTCAAATTATTTCAGATGAAATCTTTAGGTTTGCACAGCAAAACCCGAAGACCATATTAGCTGATGCAAAACCGAAAGGCAGCCTTGGTTTCCCCGCATTCATCACAGGACTTTATGCAGTACATGGGATCGATGTTCACCCCATTACCTCGATTCGACCATCCATTCATCGGAAATTTATAAATTTGAATTGTAGGATACCTACACCATCACCACAGCTACAAACATCTCCACCACCCGTAGTATCATCACCTCTAGTTCCACCACCTATTCAGCCACCACCACCACCACTTACCACTGATCCTATCCTCCTGGCTCATCTTACTCATATCCAGCAGCAATAAGCAGCTCTTAACAGAGCACTCACTTATTTCTACCGTGCTAGTTATTGGAGCCACCCATCAGGACCCTTCATGCATCCCGACGAGTTCATTGCCAAAGTTGCTTGGCCTGGGGACAGTCCAACTTTCCTGGAGGAGGAGAGGCCAGCAGCTACAGCTGAAACTGAGCTGGTAACACCACCACCACCACCATCATCCAAACCAGTAGAGACATCAGTCCCAGCATCATCATCAGCTACAACACATGTCAATGAGCAACAGGATGCTGAGGATAGGGAATTTGAGGAGCAGCTCGATTGCGTAGTCACCGACATCATGATGTCGTGTGATTGATCGGCCTCTATGGTTCATTTTGTTCAGTTTATTTACATTTATGCTAATTTAAATTCAGCAGTGTTTCAGTACTTTTACTTTATGGTAATTTCACATGATTTACAGTTAGATTTTCATGTTTATTGCCTAAATGAATTTTGTTGCATACGCTAGTTCTGAGCTCAAGCGAGATAGTTAGTTTTAGGCGCGAAAATTTTGTTTTAATGATATGGAAAAGTGAAGAAAGATATGAATTAATCTTAGGATTGCATAAAAGGAAGGATAACTAGTTTTGGAAAATCTGATAACTCTTATGAATGTTGAATGAATCTTTCTAATTCTTGAGTTAAGAATTAGTTCACAATGCTTGAACCCTTTTCTGTGAAAATAAAGAAATCAAGACAATTAACCCAGTGAGATAGTGCAACCTTAAACACTGAGAGTTCATTGATCTTTGTGTAATCTTTCATTGCATGAATTTCTGGCAAGGATTATTACTTAGTCAAACATGGACAGGATAGAGGCAAACTTTATGTAGAATAGGTTTAAACAAGAGCCAAAAAGCCAACCTTCAATAGTAATCAATCCAATTTTTTTTGTTTAACCCCATTGAGCCAAAAAGTTTCTTTTCTTAACCTTAGAACATGCTTATATAATAAAAAAAATCCAACCCTAATGCATGCTAAGGACAAGAACAATCTTCCAAGAAGGGTATGTGAAGAGTTTGGCTGTAACTGTCAAAAGGAGAGGAAAAATTGAAAAATAAAATAAGATCCTCCTAGAAATGTCAAAGAACAAACAAAAGTAAGGAGGAATATAAAGAAAAGTTTAATGGCTTAAATAAAGAAAGAATGACAAAACAAAAGCCAAGGCCAAGAAATCTAAGTGTCCTTAGTATGTTCTTTGCATTCCAAAGAAAAACCAATAAATTTCTTGTAAGCCTGGCCAAGTTACAACCTATTAAAGACCTTATGATCTATGTTTGTTTCAGTGGTTATCTTATGTAGTGAAATGAAATGCAATGATTGAATAACGCTTGACCAATGATAAAGAGAGCAAACACTCACCTGAAAGGTATAAATAGAGAGGATTTCTTGTTTTTACAGCAGAGTGGTTACTTGCAATTGTGTATCACATTTCAAACTTAGAATTTGGTTAGATGAATTAAAGCATGATTAAGGATTTATCATTTGTAAATAGTGAGAAGTTATCTTTCATTTTATTTGCAGCTGTGATTAATTAGGATATTTATTTCACTTAGTTTTCTCTTGACCATTTGCTTGAGGACAAGCAAAGTTTTAGGTTGGGGAGAGTTGATAGATGTCTAATTTATATATATTTTGCATGGATAATGAAACATAAATTGGATATATTGTGAAATGTTTGTCAATTTTGTAAGCTATATATAACATAAATTGTGATATGAACATTGTACAGGTTGATTGGTTAATTTTGTTGCAATTCCAGGAAAAAGTGAAGAAGAAAGAAGAAAAGAAAAGAAAAGAAGAAAATTCACCAAGTTTTGAGCAAATAAGTGATATTCGCTCAAGCGAAGGCTATCTCGCTTGAGCGAATCAAGGTCGCTGAGGCCAAACTGAAGGGCTCGCCCAAGGACTTTAACAAATACAAGTATCTGGTCAAGACTCGCTTGAGCGAGGAACCATTCGCCCAGGCGAAATTAAGCCAGTAGAGGATAATGAAGAAGTCGCCTGAGCGAACAGAGTTCGCTTGAGCAAAATTGGTACAAAATGGAATAACATTAGCCTCGCTCAAGCGCTTGAATTGAAACATCAGGCAAAATTCCTCCAGTGAGTCACAATGTAAAACTCGCTTGAGCTACCTGAGTTCGCTCAAGCAAAAATTGTCCAAAATCTAAAACTCCAATACTCGCTGTAGCGGATGAATGAATGGCTTAAGCGAAAAGGAATAAAGGATCAGTATATGAAGCGTCGCTCAAGCGAACTGAAATCGCTTGAGCGAATAAGCATACAGATGAAACAGGACTTAACCCTTTCTTCACGATGAAGTAGTCTCTTCGCTTGAGCGAGACGTAAACTCGCTTGAGCGAGTTAATGCATGATAAAAAGAAACAGAGGCGGCTAAAAAGAGACATGCAGAGATAGAGAAAGAACGTACAAGACATTTTCTTCTTACAAACATTGTATCTTTAGGTTTTTCTTCTTTATTCCATTTGGTTTATAAGATCATGACCACCATGAGTGGTTAATCCTGTCATTTGGGATTGGAGATAACCAATCAAACTTGATGTACACTTGGATAATGTTTATGTGATTCATGTGTTGTTTTATGATTCTTTGTATTCCATTTTATGTTCATTGCTTGAATCTACTTGATCACTAGTTTCTTGATTCAAGTTTACGGTTGTTGTTGGAAAATGACTTTGAAAACAGATCTAAATGGAACACCCATTGTGAGTAGATAACCAGGGATGGTATCTAATGCAATGGACGTCCAAACAATCGTTCTTAATGCTGGAATAAATTTGAAATGATCAAGGAATTAACGTTATTAAACCTATTCTTATGGATTTCATAGTCAAGGAATTGATATGAATGACTGTGATTGTGATGTAAAGAATCATATTGCAAATATTGATTACATGAATATTAACGGTGTATCGGAAGGTGAGAAAGGTGAATCCAATTTCCAAACTCTATACTCTGTTATTTCACTCATATTTCTTGTATTGATTTCATAGACTTTTAAATTTATGAAAAGTTGTTTAATCCATTATCATGAAAACTGCAAATTACTTCTGCCGTAATAGTTTGAAATCGATTTAATTCGATCCGTAGTGGGAACGACATTTGTTCTTAGGAACATATACTACAACCGACAAGTGGTGCACTTACCCCAAGTCAATTTAAAACTGACAACTGAGTGTTTGGTGAATATATCATACCCAAACAACCAAGAGTACCCCGAACCGTGCTATGATATTCTCATATATAAAATGTCAGGTTTGGGATGAAGTGATATACACCACTGGCTCTGCCTCAATCCGCTTCGTAAAGTAATCTACCCCCACAATGAGGTACTTGATGCCCCCTGAGCAGTAGGGAAAAGACCCAAGATGTCTAATCCCCATTGGTGAAAGGGCCATGACACCGCTGATAGGCGTTTAGTTTGCATGGTTTTAGTAGTGTTTTGTTTAGGTTTTCTAGGTTATTTGTGTTGTTTTTCTCCTTAATTCCAAGTGTTTTCCTTCATTCTGCATTTGTTACTCGGGTGTTTCAAGTTTTGCAGGAATAACTTGGTTACAGGTGCACAAATTCAGAACAAGAGACATTTGAGGAAGCATTGGATGAATGGAAAGGAGTCAAGTCACTAAAAGCTAAAAAAATAAAGCCTTATTCACTTTTAAAAGCATGATAGAGAAAGGATCCACCAAAAAGGACATTCTGGGGCTTCAAAGCAGTGAGAAAAGAGTATGTGGGTGAAGTCCAAAAAAACCCACTGCCAGTGGGTTTTTCCCACTGGCCGTGGACCTCTCTGGAATGGGAAATTGGGCCAAAAAAAAATCCACTGCCAGTGGGTTTTCATGGTTCTCACTGTTGGAAACCCACTGCCAGTGGGTTTTTCCTACTAGCCCTGGATCTCACTGCTTGTAGATGGAAAATTTAGTTTTTGGGAGCCCTGTCATGATCCACTAGCCGTGGGTTTTTCCACTGCCAGTGGGTTTTGCACGTTCTGCACTTTCCTTGTTTTTGAAAGATATAGGCAGTTTTTGAAAGGGAACCAGGACGGACATTGAGAGGCACTTTTTGGAAGAAAAAAGGATAGGGTTTTTAAAATGATTTTTGAAGGGGATCAAGGCCATTGACGTTGAAGAACACCGATTGGCAAATTTTGGAAGGAGACTTGGAAGCAATAGTGAGAGCTTTTCCTTTCTTTTCTTTTTCCCTTTGAATTTCTCTTGAATTTGTAATCTTCTAAACATGATTTCTACCATGGGTTATGTTGAATTGAACATGTGTAACTAAACTCCAAATCTTAGGTTAAGGGTGTGATATGTCATTGTGTTGAATTGATTTTGAGACTTTTTTTGTTTATGAATCCCTAGTTTCTATTCAATTTTTATGAGTGCTTAATGCCTTTGAAGATCTAGAGATAGGGTTAATTGAACTTAAACGCTAAGGTAATTGAAAAATTAATTGGTTGTTTGAACGCATAAAATTGAACTTAGGGTCATGGGTCACGAAAGTGAGCATGACACTCCGAGGTTTCATGGGATTTCATTGTTCTTAATGAGTCTAAATAATAAATTGAACGCGGTTCTTTATTAATTGAGCATATTAATGTTGTTCTGAGAGGAAAGCGTTAATTAATTTCAGAATCCTTACCTTAGAACGTGAATTCAAAAATAGAAATGTCTTAGGTGAAATCAATACATGACGTGATCACATACTGAATCCCAAGAGTTTTACCATTCATTTGTTCTAATTCAAAATAAACAAGTTTAGTTCTTGAAGTTCGCCTTTATTTTGATTTTGTTTTTAGAAGTTTTCTGAATTAAAAGTCACATTAAGAATTTTCTGGATAATTGAATCACTGCAAAAGCTTGTACTTGGGAACAATCTCTGTGGGACAATATTTTTATTACTTCAATACCCCGTGCGCTTGTGGTTGGCTATCAAGTTTTTGGCGCCGTTGCTGGGGATTATCTCTCAATATTGGTTAAACGGTGTTTCGATTAGACTAGATACTCCTTTATTTTTCTGTATAATTTTTTTGGTTTTTGGTTTTTATTTTTTCTGCAGAATTATGCTTTGGTATTTGTGTTTTTATGGAATGTGCAGGTCCCTTTATGCGAAGGTGTTCCAGCTTTGAACACATCTTCGACCCTGAAATTGAATGGACTCTAAGGAAACTCAGAGCGTTTCAGAAGCGACTAAGGCAAAGCAAACAACAAGCTTCAAGTTTAGCTACCGATAAACAAATGGACAATCCAGACAATAGAGCACTCCACGATTTTGCAGCGCCCAATGCAATGGGTAGGAGGCCTAGCATCACGAGGCCAACCATTGAGGCGAATAACTTTGAGTTGAAGCCCTGTTTGCTCTCAATAGTTCAACAAAACCAATTTGGAGGTTTACCATCCGAGGATCCAAATCTACACCTCCAAATTTTCCTTGAGTACTGTGATACACTCAAGGTGAATGGCGTCTCAAGTGATGCAATCCGGCTAAGGCTTTTCCCGTTCTCATTAAGGGATAAGGCTAGAGCATGGTTGTATTCACTTCCGGAGGGGTTGATCACTACTTGGGAGCAGCTCTCTCATACCTTCCTAAATAAATGTTATCCATGAAGCAAAATAGACCAATTGAGGAAGCAGATCATGACTTTCACCTAGAAAGATGATGAGATATTGTATGATGCATGGAAAAGGTATAAAGAGTTGCTTTGAGAATGCCCACACCAGGGAGTGGAAAAATGGTTGACGGTACACATCTTCTACAATGGTTTGTCCCCGAACCAAAGGGTTACATTAGATGCCGCAGTTGGCGGTGCTTTTATGAGCAAGAATATAGAGGAGGGGTACAATCTTATAGAAGAGGTGGCACAAAACACCTACCAGTGGTCATCTGAACAGAGTTTACCATTAAAAACTCTAGGTAAGTATTCTTTAGATGCTATTCCCTTCTTACTGCTAAGGTGGAAGCACTGTCTGTTAAATTTGATAAGTTAGGAACAAGTGCTTCTAATATGTGTGTGAATTGTGTGGGGTTATAGGTTATAGCACAGTAGGTTGTCAGCTTGGTGTATCTCAAGGCCCTGAGGCCAAAATGCAATAAGTGGATGCTATTGGGAGCTATGGTGGAAATTTTGGGAATAATTACAGACAACAAGGCCCACCATGATTCCAATATAGACCTCCACCTTTCCAAGGAAATCAAGGCAACCAGAATAACTTCAGGTCACAACAAGGACCCTATGCTCCATAGAAATCAAAATTAGAGTCCTTGATGGAGACATTTGTGACCACTCAAATTAAGCAAAATGATGAGTTCTCTAAAGCTATTAAGAAATTAACCTCCAAGGTGGACTCTCTTGCCACTTATAACAAGATGCTGGAGAATCAAATTGCTCAACAAGCCTCATCTTCAACAAGAATGCCAGGAACTTTTCTAGAAAGCCTGAAACAGGATCATCCAATCATATCATGGCTATCACTCTTAGGAGTGGTACACAGTATGATGGTCCGGTTGGGATGATTGAAGGGGAGGCCAAGAAAGAGAAGAAAATGGAAGAGTCTCTTTCTCATCTGGTAATTGAGGAGGAAAAACAGAGTGAAAAGAAGGAGGAGGTGAAACCTTATCAGCCTCCCGTCCCATTCCCTCAGTGCTTGGCTAAGGCTAAGTTGGATAAATAGTTCGGTAAGTTCCTTAAGGTTCTGAAAAAACTATACATTAATGTTCCTTTCACTGACGCTTTGCAGCAGATACCCACTTAAGCGAAGTTCTTGAAGGACATTTTGTCCAATAAGAGGAAATTAGAGGAAGATGGGATCGTAGCACTCACTGAGGAGTGCAGCGCCTTGATCCAAAAGAAGCTGCCACCCAAGCTTCAGGATCCAGGTAGTTTTTCTATCCCTTATGTGATTGGTGACATGGCTATTAACATAGCATTATGCGATTTAAGGGCTAGCATTAGCCTAATGTCGTTGCCTATATGTGAAAAATTGGGATTGGGTGAACTCAAGCCTACTAGGATGTCTTTACAGCTTGCTGACAAGTCTGTTAAGTATCCTATAGGCATTTTAGAGGATGTTCCTATAAAAGTAGGGAAATTTTTTGTACCTACCAATTTTGTTGTTCTTGAAATGGATGAGGATTCGATGATCACCATTATCTTAGGCAAGCCATTTTTGGCAACCACGGGCGCAGTAATAAATGTCAAGAATGGGAAGTTGTCTCTAACTGTTGGAGACCAAAAGGTTGATTTTAATCTGAAAAATGTTTTAAAAAAACCTTTTAATGATGATGTTTGCTGTAGTATGGATTATGTTGACCAAGTGGTGAAGGAAGAAGCCCTTCCTAATGAAACACTTGAATCTGTTTTCTTGATTGAACCTGCAGGAACATTAAGTTGCTCTGAAGGCGGGGTCCTTTTACCAAATGATGCTGAGATCATGCATGAGAAAGTGGTTGGTTCCTAAGTAGAATTGAAGCCTTTACCGACTTTACTGAGGTATGAATTCTTGGGTTCGAACTCTACATATCCTGTTATTGTTAGTACTGATTTGAATGCTGTAGAAACTAAAAAACTCCTTAAACAACTTAGGTTGTATAAGAATGTTATAGGATACACCATGGATGATATTAAGGGAATTAGCCCTTCATTTTGTATGCACAGGATCACTGTAGAAGATGAAAGTAGGCCCATAGTAAAACCACTCAAGAGACTAAATCCTAAAATGCAAGAAGTGGTTAAGAAAGAAATCCTAAAATTGTTAGATGTTGGTGTCATATATCCCATTGCTAGTAGCAAGTGGGTAAGTCTAGTACATGTGGTGCCTAAAAAAGGGGGAATAACTATTGTGAAAAATGAAAAACAAGAATTGATTTCTACTAGGATAGTTTCTGGGTGACGCATGTGTATTGACTATAGAAAATTGAATGGTGCCACTAAGAAGAACCATTTCCCTCTTCCTTTCATTGATCAGATACTTGAGAGGCTTGCTAAGCATTCTTATTTCTGTTATTTGGATGGGTACTCTGGTTTTCATCAAATCCCTATCCATCCATCTGATCAAGAGAAAACCACTTTCACTTATCCCTATGGGACATATGCATATAGGAGGATGCCATTTAGCTTGTGTAACGCACCTGTGACCTTTTAAAGGTGTATGCAAGCCATTTTTTCGGATTTAATTGAGAATGTCATGGAAGTCTTTATGGATGACTTTTCTGTACATGGTTTTAATTTTCATAATTGCTTGATAAATTTGTGCCAAGTTTTGCAGCGCTGTAAGGAGACCAACTTGGTCTTAAACTGGGAGAAGTGCCATTTCATGGTACGAGAAGGCATAGTTCTTGGGCACATGGTGTCCGAGAGAGGAATCGAGGTTGATAATGCCAAGGTGTAGGTGATTGAAAAATTACCCCCACCTACCAATGTGAAAGGCATTTGAAGCTTTCTTGCAAATGTATGGGCCGAGGCATAAGGTTGCTACACCTTATCACCCTTAAACTAGTGGCTACGTTGAGGTATCGAATAGGGAGATCAAAAACATTCTTCAGAAAGTGGTTAATACATCCCGTAAGGATTAGTCTATTAAATTAGACGATTCCTTATGGGTGTATCGAACCGCTTATAAAACTTCCATTGGAACCACACCCTTTAAACTAGTGTATGGGAAACCTTGTCATTTACCTGTCGAATTAGAATACAAATCCTTCTGGGTTGTCAAAATGCTTAACTTTGATATGAAGGTTGTAGGTGAAAACAGGTTGCTGGAGTTGAACGATCTTGAAGAGCTCCAGTTGGATGCATACGAAAATGCCAGAATTTATAAAGAAAAAACTAAAAAATGGCATGATCATCATATCCTCCGGAGGTCCTTCAGTCCAGGTGAGATGGTTTTACTTTTTAACTCTTATTTGAAGCTCTTCCCTAGTAAGCTCAGGTCCCGGTGGTCGGGGCCATTTAAGGTAATAAAGGTTTTTCCATTTGGAGCTATTGAGTTATGGAGCGAGAAGTCGGGTCCGTTTAAGGTAAATGGACAAGAAAGTTTCTTAGACTTGTTTGATGTAACGGATTCTTAATTCCAAATGGGTGCTACACGTCCGATTGAAGACGTTAAACTTAGCACTTGTAGGGAGGTAACCCCATTGGTAATCTTCAATTCCTTTTTCTTATTTTACTTTATGTGTTTTGTTTCACGAAATAAAAAAATGTTATTTCTTGATTCCGTTTGCCATATCTTTAAAATCTTCTTAGTTTCCTTCTATGATTAGTTTTAGGGTATTGCATATTGGTTTGTCTTTGATGAATAATGATGTGTAATCCCATCTCAATTGCATGATTAATTTTCTTTGTTGTATTTTTTCTTTTAATTTTTCTATTTTGAATACATAGATGTGATTCCTAGGATAAGTACTAAGAAATAAAATCAAATCTGTGTAAATTGAGGAAGTTTAATGTTTGAAAACAGTGAAGTCCAATGGCAGTGGGTTTTTGCCAGGGTCACACGTAAAAACAAAGAATTTTCTGGGCAAAAAACAAAAAAACCCACTGGCCGTGGGAATTTCCTACTGGCCGTGGGTTTCACACAGGTTCAACATTAATTTTTTGGGCCTAAGACAGCAAGACCCATGGGCCGTGGGAATTTCCCACTGGCCGTGAGTTTCATGACAGGTGCAGTTTTTCTTATTTAACATGCACACACCGTCCGTGGGTCTCATCTTCTCTTGCATTCTCCCTCATCACTTCACACTATCACTCCCAATCACTCTTAACTTAAGAAATTGCTTGACCCCATTCACATTCCACTAATTTCCTTCACTCACCACCCAATCTACATCACTCCTTTCTACACTTATCATCAAGTAAGTCTCATTCTCTATTCATATTTTGGGGTTCTTTCTCTTAGTTTGGGGTTGTCTTCTACTTGCTATTTTGGTTGGTTTTTGATGTAATTGATCATGTTGAAGTGTTTATATACGTTCATATATGATTCTTTTGATGAAAATTCATGTGGGTATGCTATCAAATTCTTGTTTGGGTTTCTCATGTTAACCATGTTCATCATTATACATTGAAACCCACATGCACTTTTTCTTCATGACTGAGACTCCATGACACATAGATGGACATTTATCATATTATTGTTCATGTGTGAAGTGTGCTTTGTGAATTTGGGAAACTTGGTGATGCATTATCCATGGATTTCTTAGTGCATATTTTTATGCCCACCAAGTGTTTGACAAAATGCCAAAAACAACTCTTTGTTCTTCCTTGTGCATACTTATAGGTTGTTTTATCCTCTTTGGCCTTCATATGCTTACACATCATGAGGCTTCCATTTTGTTGGCTATATTGACATGTTTGGTGCATGAACTTGAATTTGGACTTTAGGTACCAAGAACATGTCTTTCGGAAGAACCAAAAATGTTTGCAAGAAAAGAAAGAACTAAAGTAAGTCATCTAACTATTCTAGTGTAGATGATATTGAGTGCATATCGGATGAACAAAGAATGTGATTAGCTTCTTTGTCCTTGAGGGAAATTATCCCCTCTAGGTTTTTTTGCAAACAATCTTTACTTGAACTTGGGCTGTTTGAGGATACTTACAAATATTGTCAAAATATGGGGTGGGAAACTTTTATTGAATTATTTGAACCAAGTTATGAGCGTACCACCTTAGAGTTCCTTAGCTCAATTGATATCAAACCTTGTGAAAATGATTCAGGTTGGGAGATCACTTTTAGGCTAAACAATTTTGATTTTAAGATGGATTTAGCGGATGTGGATGCGATCTATGGTTTTCCCTATATTCCTGATGAGATGCATACTCACATGAATGCTTCTCGCATTCCTAGAGACTTTAATGCTAAATATTTTTGGTCCCAACTTTCACGAGCTAAAGATGACTATGATCCATCCTCTATAAAAGCCTCTCTAATGCATCATCCTATTTTTAAATATCTGCAATATTCATTGCCCGTTCTATTTTTGGGCGATTCGATAGCCCGGGTACTATCAGAGATGCTGAATTGTACTTTCTGTATGCCATGATCAATGAGATCCTCATCTACTCCACTAAATGGCTCTTTAGCCAATTCACCAGAGTTGGTCAGGCCAACTCTGGAAAGATCATCATGGCTGGGTACATTAACCCAATTGCTAGGTATGTGGGAATTAATTTGAATGATGACACCCTACTGTGCTAACCCAAGAGGGTTGATATTGATGAAATGATGCATATGGGTATGATTGTGTTGGAGCATGACATTTATTGTTTGGTTATTCCGGGAATATCTATGCCTCACCCCTTGCCTGACCCTAGCTTCACTAGCCTGGAGGGCAAGACTTCCTTTTTGTTTTCAGGTACAGATAATCATGATGATTCTCCATTGGACACTGAGATGCCACTTCCTTAGGACCACTCAGCTGGCCCATCCCGATCCACTACCAACTCTAGTGTCTCCATGGAGTGGATGTATTCCTTGATGCAAATATCAACAACAATCAGAGGGTTAGTCATATAATAATGACATGTTATGCATGAGTTAGATTCAATTACTGTAAGTCATAATTCATTACCAATATGCGATGGGGCCCATCTTCCATTCCTCAATCTCATATATCAATAATCGTGTGCACAATCCGCCACCCTAATCTCCCCTGCCCAACTAGAGCGACCAGAGCTCTCCTCGTTCTGGTTTTCACAAATAGGTAGGGATTCTCAGTCCCAATATCAAAATGGCCAATCATACATATCACCACAGAACGGGCACTCTATAGTCATAGAAAATCCCGCCTCTTGTCGAAGTATACTAGAGTTTGCTATAGGCTGTCTGGCGACGGGAGCGAATTTGATTCCACTTGGAATTCCCGCCTCCGGTGATACTCCCTAGACTACCCTCAGGTATCGAGGCGCGACAGATTCTTCAGTGTACCCATCACTATATGCTCTAGACGATTTTTCCAACATCCCTCCTCAACTCCAAATGCAAAATTCCATGTACTTGTCTCAATTAATTAGGGTACTCAGAGTCTAGATGGAACCTAACTCACACAGCGCATTTGTCCTTAAAACATGTAAAGTATCTTAGCCATAAAAATTTTCGTGTAGTAGATACTAGAATCCAAAGTCGCAATACTATTAAAATTCTTTTCATTAAAATATCAAGATTGTTTCTTAAATAGGTTTTATAAAGATATTCTCTAGTATAAAATAACTAATTTAAGGGTAAATTATATTAGATATTTAAGTAAAAGGAATAACATATCTTCATTTTGTTTAAAATATGATCCTAAGAAAAATTAATTTTTTCCATCCAAAGAAAATAGAGGACAAGTATATTGTACTAGACTTAATCACCTATAAGTTCGCTTCGTCGTATTCGCTTATAATGGACAATAACTTTGATTTTGTCTTTCTAAAATTTCTTCATAATTTATTAGATGAAATATTTTCTCCTACATAAGATAATCCTTCTAATAAAAGAATTCTCTTTTTCTAAGTAAGATACAATCTAGTAGATTTTTCATTTCTTTATTTAAAACATTGTTTTCGTCGTATTTTATCTAGAAATTTCCGATTTGAGTGATTCCAAAGCCAAAAGTGTTTAGATTTAAAAATAATATTTAAATATAGTGAAATTAAAAATAAATTCTATCCAGAAAACATTGTCAAAGTTCATCGTTCCAACGTTCATAAAAATACGTTTTAAGGACAAATCACGCGTCAAAAATTCTTCCAACCAATTTTTCTTCTTTGGATATTTTTCTCATGCTCAAAATTCATCTTTCATGTCACAAAATATTTATCCAAAACAGTTTTACCAATTTCTTTCATTTGCCCACAAAAATACGTTTTATACTATTTCCGACGTTTCGTTCGCGCCTAACTCGGATCCCTTTTTAATTCCTTTATTATTTACCACATCCATAATATTTTTATAATCACAAATATTTCTCAAATGTATGAATATACAACAGCAACAAAAATTCTAAATATTCATCAAGAAATATTTCTAAAACTCATGTAAATCACTTCTTTAATGTCATAAACTTATCGTTTAATTATTACAAATAAAAGTCACTTACTTTTTATTTTTAATAATAATTCTAGAATTAAAATTTTACATTAAAATTAATTTTATCCCATAAGATTTCAAGATTGAGGTAAGTTTCCAAATTTTAACCACAAAAATTATTTCTTTCAAGTTATACGTTTAGAATCTAAAATTTCTAAGTTATTCACTAATTATTAAATTTTTCCAGCAGCAACATTAATCCACTCTTTATTATAAAACTCATTTTTAAAGATTTTATGTTCTCTAAAAATATTACTACACAAAATGCCACCAATCGAACCAATCAACACATAATGAACAATTTATCACATGCATTATAGAGTTACAACCAAAAATCTACACCAATAAAATTCAAGTGTTAGTAATCTTCATAAAAATTTTAAAATTCAAAGGATCTAAAACAACCATGGTGCAGCCATAATATCTCCTAAAGATCCATTTTTTTCACAAAGATTTCTCAAGATCCAAACCATACAAACTTAGATCTTTAAAGAGATATTAAAGTATAAGTGTTAAGGAAAGTTATACTTCACCATGCATGCATTATTTTATGGATCTAAAACAAGCAAAGTACCCCCTTACCAACAAGATTTTCGTGCTCCAAAAGAAAAGCCAAGGCCTTCAAAGTTTGCTTCTAGGCCACCATGGTTTGCTTCATCAAGAGAAGAGAAAAATGGATGTATGGATGGTGGAGATTAACGTGATTTTGATGGTTAAAAGAGAAGAAAGATGTTGCTGTTTGGTGGAGAAGATCAAAGGTAGTATCTTGGATTATGTAAGGTAGTATGATAATTTAGGATAAATGATGATGGATATGGGATGATGATTTAGATGAAGGAATCATGAGAAAAAAGGAGAAATGTTGCTGGGAAAATTCTACCTAAGTTAGAGAAAGAAGAAACAAAGAGAATAAAGCATAATGACAATTTTTTTGCATGAATTCCATTGTCCTCCAAGGAGTCTCATGGCTGAAGCAAGTGAGTGGGGCAAGTGTCACACTAGTTCCATGCAAGAGAAAGGCGTCAACAGCAGCTGAAGTGATGTGGTGAAGTGACTTACATGGTTAGAACAAGTGTCGAAGTGGTGGAGTGCTCTCATTAGTTCCCTATGCATGCAAGCTTAGGTGTCACATGCAGGAGTAGCAGTTTTCTCATGGGTTTAGGATGTCTTATGGGTCGAATTAGCAAATGGGCTGAACATCAAAGTTGTAGAACTTTTTGTTCTATTTAAATCCATACAAAGCACAAAACAATCCATTTAGAATTGAGTGAGATATAGCCCAAATAATAAAAGGGTGCAGGGTTGTGACGGGATTTTTATCCCTCGCATAAATAATTTTTATGGGCCAAATGGGTTACGAATTGGATTTTGGTTTCTTCATCAAAGTTGCGGAGAATTGTGTTAGGAAAATTTTGGTGAAGGCCTAATTCAATTGCATGCCCATATGAGAGAGTTAAGTGGAAAATACTGCACCTGGTGCAAACTGATATTGGAAAAACGTGAATTGGTGTAGTGTTTTAATTTCTAGGATTTATGGGATAAGAACTAGTCTTAGTGGTCAACATAAAAGTTTTAGATAAATTTAATACAGAGATTTAGAGACAAGAATGACTTGAATCCAATATCGGTAGAGAAAATTCTGCCCAAAATACGTATAGATGCGCATTTTGGCTTACCCGTGTAACTTAAAATTAACGTTTTTAAGCTTGGTTGTTTAAAATTGGGTGTTGGGTTCTTCACGAAAGTTGTTAGGAATAACATAAGGGATGTTTTGGGATAAAAATAATTTACTCAAGTCCCACAAATAATTTCTGGGCTCAAACCGAGGAGTTACACAGTTTTATAATTTAAAATAAATATTATAATTATTTATATTAATTCACTTAATGTCTTATTTTATAAATCTTATGTTATTAGAGTGTTATTAAACACATTATTATGTTATCCTAATTATCTCAATTAATCACATAATTAAAATCAGGACCTCTACCTCACACTCACAAAATCTCTTTAAAACAGACACGTAAGTCAGTCGTAGCCCATTCATCAGTACACATAAAAATATTCACGGAATACAGACAACTGGTCTCGAGGAAATAACATAAAAACGAGGGTTGTTACAGTGATCATGTGTATATGCATATAAATAACATGTGTGCTTTGCACTACAAACATCAATTATCATCAAGTTATCACCAATGCATCACCATAGGCATATAACATGCTCATCAATTATCATGAATAGCAAGCACATACACATTCGTACAACATTTCTCTTCAACCTCTTAGTCCATCACAAGTATTAACACCATTTTACATAACTTTCAACATAAATATTTTATTTATTGATTTTCGGGTTTCATTTCTCCATTTCCACCATCACCATTCATCACCTTAATATCTCAATCTTAGTTGGCATATCACCGGGATATATGAAAATGATTTTAAGCTAATGCATATGCACAAGGAATCATATTCAATGATTTTGCTTAATCAATGCATTATGGATCCGATTGTGGGAATATAAATGATCATTGTGGGTTTCAAACATAGATATACAACCATGCCCTATTGCAGTAGTAAAATATGTGTATGTATGTGTGTATATATATATATATATATATATATATATATATATCAAATCTCAATTTATTGGTACCAAACCTCATCGCTCATCATGAAACACCATTCATTTTCACCATGATAGCGGTAAATAACATAAACAACATATTGGTGTTGTGAGCCAACCATGAACCTTGCCATGACAGCTCGATCCAACAGGACCACCAGGGAAACCTGCTCCATAAAGAGCCACCCTCACCGGGTCAACCACATGCAATCCCCTATAATTAAGCATGAGCAACTTTTCTACCATTAGGGTAAACAAATACTCGTGCACAGAGCCGTTCTCCCATTGGGCTAACCAGAGGAACCCTTAACATCCCAAATCGGTAACTATGCAAATATGCCATGGATACAATGTAGATGTGAATCATATGCAAACCCACATTATGTATCCTACAATGCCACTCATCAATCATCCATTATCATCATCACCACCACCACCACCTTCATATAGTGGATTTTAAGTTATTCAAATATTTCCATTGTTTCAAGATTTTTATGTGGCATCTACATCATCGTTATTAATTCAATTTCATCTATTACCACAATGACATCACAACAATACATATCAACTTTCAATAATATTCATAGATGTGTTACACAATAACTTTTCACCATTCTCATCAACAAACATCATCATTATTATTAGTGGTGAAATACAAAGTCTCATGTACTATTTCTTAGGCACACACATGGCCATGCATAACATTACATATACAATTTCACCACAATAGCATACCACTCATATTCCAAATGCATCAAACATATTTGTCATCCAAGCAATCATCAAACATCTATTACATCACAACACAAGAATTAATGTAAGGAAAATATGATCCATATCATCACACAACAATCATCAATATTTCTAATTCATGCATTTAGAATGTATAACTCATCTCCTACCCTAAGAGAAGTAGTCTGAGTGATTCGATGGTCCCGCCTCGTCATTTGGAATTGATCCTACATTAATACACATTTAAACACAATCAATTTCACACTTAAGGCTATCAATATGTATAATACATGTTATAAACATCAATTCGTTCTCTTATTAGGTTTCGGGAATTCCTTCCCATTAATCAAATTTTTCTACAATCTAATGGCCACAAACACCAACACTTTAAAATACAAATACACCAAATATCTTATCCATCATCCATAATGGGTTTCCAAGGTCTCAAAACACATTGTACCAATTTATTCATGCCAACACCACCAAAATATAACTTCTATCAATTTTTAGTAACTAAAGACTCGAACACCTTCCTTAATTCCTTAAGCTTCCAACACCAATGACTTTATACCAAACTATTCAAAACTCATTTCATACACTTAAATCATTCCCATGGCAAATAAATCCCTAATTTCACCAATTTTTCCAAAAGCCCTAACTTCCAAATTTTAGGTTGTCTAATAAAACACCCAAACAATAATTCCAATCATTTTCTTGCACCATTTTAAGTGTTTATCATGCCAAAAATTCATATAACACATGGCCACCATTAAAAACCACATGTTCAAGTCTTCTAACTAAGGTTCCATTGTTCCACATGCATCCCTTGTCATACTAACACCTAAACCTTCATTTATAAGCTCTAACAACATCAAAACAACAATGGAAAACCATAAAAGTCATGAGCTCTTACCTTAACACCAAGCTATAAGCCAAAAATGAAAATGATAAAGAAGAAGAAACACCCAAATATTTGTCCCAAAGTTCCTTCCTTACCTCACAAATCTAAGAAATCTAGTTGATTTTGTGTGAAAATGGCTTAAAAGGAGGTGGATTTCAGTTTTCAGAGAAAGGAGGAAGGAAAAGGATGTAAAATGAATAGGAATGGTGATGGAGAAGTGGAATCACCAAAAATGAGAAAGAAAGAGAGGAAAATATGATAAAAATTGGGTATTACCTAATGGTCCAAGCATCACCTTTTTGCTTTTGTCCAATGGCTCATAAAACCCCATTGTCCAATGGTTAAAAAAGAGTAAAGTAAGAGAGAAGAGAATGCAAGACAATTAGAAGAGAGGAAAAAGGAATTTACATTTTCTTTTAATTCACTTCCGCTCATAATTTCACTGTTTATTTATATACGTTGTGTCCGTATAAATATCTCCTCTACCAAAAATTATTTTAATCATACCACCATAACCTCAATTAAATCCTCATTATTCTAAACCCATCAAATGTCCAATTTGACTTAATGGGTCCCTGCCCTTCGTTAAATCATCCAGTTTTAATAAATTTTAATTTACTAATAATTTACAATTAATGTCTAATTAATTTTCCTATAAATTCAGGATGTCAAATAATTAATAATGATCACATAAATAATTTATTTTCCTAAAATTTGGGATGTTACATTGGACATAAAATTTTCATCTAATTGGTTAGCCATAGTCTCTAGAATAGATATAGGTAGTGGTTTTTCAAAAACTTCTTCCTTTTTCTCCTTGGCTGCCAAAATATGGCTTCTAGGTTCCTTTCCTGGCTTTCCAGGATACGTACCAAGAACTCAAGTAGCTTGAGAAGCCTGTTGAGCTATTTGAGTCTCTGGCATCTTACTATGGACAATTAGAGCATCCACTTGTGTTGATAAATTTTTGATAGCTTCAGAGAACTCCTCATTCTGTTTCATCTGGTTGCCAACGAAAGTTTCCATAAGTGACTCTAATCTTGATTTCTAAGGCACAAAAGGAGCTTGTAGAGCAAATGGTCCTTGGGAAAGCCTAACATTTCCTTGCCCACCTTGGTTGAATGGTCCTTTTTGGAATCCAGGTGGACCCTTGAAATTATTACCAAAACCATTCCGGAAATTTCCTATAGCGTCCACATGTTTTACCTTTGACTCTTGATTTTGAGGGAGTCCAAATTGGCATGCACTAGTAACATGACCTGTATTGCCACAAAGCTCACAAACAACATTAAAAGCACCTGTACCAAGTTTATCAAATTTTACAGATAGTGCTTCTATTTTAGCAGTTAATAAAAATATGGCATTAACATAGTACTTACCTGGAGATTTAGGAGGTACATTTCTTTCAGAGGACCATTGATAAGAATTTTGAGCAACCTCCTCAATCAAATTATATCATTCTTCTATGTTTTTACTCATGAAGGTGCCACCAGCTATGATATCCAAAGTAATATGATGACTAGTAGTAAGTCCATTATAAAAAATATGAGCTGTGAGCCATCATTATATCCCATGGTGGGGACACTCTCTAAGCAGTTCCTTATAGCGCTCCAAGGCATCATATAAAGTTTCTTCATCTTTCTATACAAAAAAGATGATTTTCTTCCTCAACTGATCTGTTTTACTTCTTGGATAGTACTTGTTAAGGAAAACAGTGGAAAACGGTGGAAAACGATAGAAAGTTTAATCCATGTAGAGATGGACCCTTCAGGCAAAGAGTAGAGCCAAGCACGTGCCTTATCCCTCAAAGAAAAAGGGAAAAATATGAGTCTAATTCCGTTGCTTGAAGCTCTGTTTACCTTTAGTATGTCATAATACTCCAAGAATACTTATATAGTGCAGGTTGGGGTTTCTAGAAGGAAATTCCCCCAAACTGATTCTATTACAGCATGGAAAGTAGGGATGACTTCAATTCAAAATTATTAGCCTCAATGACAGGCCTTGTTATACTTGGCCCTTTTCCCCTGGCATTGGTAGCAGCAAAATATCTTAGAGCTTGGTTGTCTTTAGCCATGTTTTTGGGGTTTTCTTCAGCAAATAATTGCCTTTGAGTTCTCCTTCTAGCTAGGAAAGTGCGCTCAATCTTTGGATCAAAGAGAAATCAGGATCAACGCTTCTGGTTCTTCGTATAAAAGTACCTAAAAAAAACAAACAAAAATAGACCAAGTGTCATATTTTTCTCTTTAAATGTTAAAGTAAAATAAAATATAAAATAGGTAAGAAGAAGTAAATAAACAATAATCAAACAGGAAAAATAAAGTAAAACAGAGATAGAAAGCAAATTAAAATAATAAACTAAAAACTAAAAATAATTAAAATAAAAAATAAAGCAAAAATCAAGAACAACAAAATAAAGAACGTTTAGTCTAAACGGGATCAGAATCACTAAATATTAAGGGAAACACACTCCTCGACAACGGGGCTAAAAACTTGACACTCCACAAACGTACGAGGTTATCACATAATATAAAAGTATAATCTTCATAGGGACTGTGTTCTCAAGTACCCAGAATAATGATCATATTTATCCAAACAAGTAAGAATAAAGATTTTTATGCAAAAAAATTAAAAACAAAGTAATTAAAAGTGCAAATCAAAAGTTCTCTAGGAATGAAATCAATTAAAACGTATCTTGGGATTTTCGGGTAATGAATTGCTTTATAAAGATGTTAAAAGATTTTACTTTATCTTTTACTCTCAAGTTTACCAGGACCAATTTCCTAAGCTTCTAACTTTTCCCTTTTAAAGCTCCGTTAGATTACTCAGACATCAAACAAATCATTATTTAATTTGAAAACAAAGTAGTAAAGAATAATGGAAACCTTAAGCCAACACAACAATTAAAAGGACAATGATTAACTATTGACATTCCAAATTTATAGAATAATTAATTTGGCATTAATTATGGATTATCAGTAAATTAGAGCTTACTGAAACTGGATAATTTAAGGGAAGGTTTGTGACCTATTAGGTATTTTTAGGTATTTGATGGACCTAGAATAATAACATTAATTTTATTGTGGTCACGACGGTATAAGTAAAATAATTTTTGATGTTGAGGAGTGATTCTTTGGACTTTGCGTATGTTATTAAACAACAGAAATACAAGCGATGATGTATTTAATAAAATTGTAAATTCACTTTTTTTCCCTCTCTTTGGCATAGGATGGTTTCCCATTTCCCTTACTTTCTTTTACTCAATGGTTAAAAGGAAATGATGGACCAATCGGTAATATTTTGCATCAACTCTCCTATTTTTCTCTCTCTAAAATTCGGTGGCCTTCTCTCCCTTACCATTCACTCTTATTTTGCTTTTTCTTCCACTCCCTCTCTTGTGAAAACCATGTGCCCTCTTTTTCATTCCCTTACCCTCAAAAATCAAACACTTCTCTTAGATTTATGAAGCATAAAATGAATATTGGAGCTAGCTTTGGTAATCTATTCTCTCTTTTTTCTCTCTATTATCGTTTTTGGACTTGAGCTTGGGTGATAGGTATGAACCTGATAAGTCTTGAAAAAACTTAATAATTTGGCAATAATATTATTATTAATTATTAATTTTAGAAGTAATTATTAAATAATTATTCATTTGTGCATTTTTACTATTTAATAATTATTTTAGCATTTATTAAGAAAGTTAAGTAAAAATAAAAAATAAATTTTGAAAAGCTGGTTCTTGGATTAAAAGTCACTTGAGGGTACTAACGCCCATACCAACGTACCTACGCTAGGCTTTTAACTATGTTTAATTTTTAGGTTCTAGAAGCCCAGTGTCAGCACGCTAGTATTACGCCTAACCTACGCTCAATTGGAAAACGATACCAGAAGCTCAGCGTAACTAAGCTGATCATTAGCATGCTTACGCTGAGCTGACCAAAAGACCAGCATGCTAACGTTACACTGATGCTGCATCTTACGCTCAAACTGAATGATAAAATAGGGGAATAACGTGTCAACGCTACTTAGCAGCGTGCCTATGTAACACCCCAATTTTTATATAAATACCCAAATAAGGGAAATAAATGATAATTATTTTTATATGGGGGGATTAATGTCTCAAAAATATAGAAATGAATTAATTTTAAGTTGTTATGATTTTTCATAAATTACTAAGCTTCATGAGCTACAATTTATACCCGGTTAAAATATGAGTGTCAAACCAAGTGTCTCTGATTGAGATGCCATTGGTCAGGGCTGTAGATAATATCATTGGGAATCCAAAGTGTATTTGGAATAATTTTTAGAATAAGTATTAAGCCTGACCAGGGATCCTGTTTAGTGAAAAATGAAGAAGTTTTAATGAGGACATAAGTTTTAATTCTAATTCCCTACTCCCTCTTCACTCTCACATTGCCTTTTTCTTCTAAACACCAAACATTCACTTCTTCTTCTCCTTTCTCATTTCCTCTTCATCTTTTCCCCCTCTAAACCTTGTGTTTGAATATGTGTTTCAGGTTGTATAATTTTGATAATGACAAAGAGGTCCAAAAGCAATTGAAGAATCATGGCAAAGAGGTCAAGTGTTCATAAAAGAACACATGCAAGGATAAAAACAGAGAAAACAACATCAGACCTGTAAAAACACGCAAGCTAATCGATTACAAGACCATGGCTAATCAACTACGAAGCTTCTGTCTATCACACAATCGATTACAAGTTTATGCCTAATCGATTAGAGAGCTTCTGTTTGTCACCTAATCGATTGCACCAATGAAGCTAATCGATTACCAAGCAGAGAAAATGAATAAAAAGCATCAGGTACATCTGCTAATTGACTACAAGGCTGCCACAATCGATTACCAATATTCTGTAATGTTGATAATCAATTACAAGACAAGAAATAATCAATTAGAAAGTTTCTATTTGTCCTATAATCGATTGCAAATGTGTCATAATCGATTACCATGCTGCGTAACACAATTAAATGCATCAGGTGCTATTCACAATCAATTACAAGGTAATGAACAATCCACCACTAAAAAAACAACTGTTAGCGACGGACAGAATTGGTCGCTAATCAATGGAATTCCCGTCGCTAAAACCATTAGCGACGGCGTCACAGACGGGAAAGTGGACGTCGCTAAAACCCTCGTCGAAAACACATCAGCGACCACATACATGCCGTCGCTAACTTATTGACGGCGTAAGGCCGTCGCTAAAATCGTCTCTGCCCCAATAACTGCTGCCGTCGCTAAGTGTTGACATACAGCGACCTCTGGACCCCGTCGCTACTAACAGTCACTAGCGACCACCGCACACCGTCGCTAGAGGTAGTGTTACAGCGACCAAGGGGTGCCGTCGCTAGTGGTTGCGATATAGTGACCAAAATTTGCCGTCGCTAGTGGTTGCGATGTAGCGACCACGACTTCCGTTGCTAGTTTTTGCGATGTAGCGACGCCGATTGCCGTCGCTAGTGGTTCTCATGTAGCGACCACAACGTCCGTCGCTAGGGGTTGCCAGGTAGCGACCACAACGTCCGTCGCTAGTGTTAATGAGTCAGCGACGGACATGAACCGTCGCTAACGAGAATTTTTAAATTTTTTTAAAATTGATTCAATATTGACTGGTTTTGTTAATTTAGCTTTAAAAATATCTTAATATTTGTATTTTGTATTGGCTGATAAAATTTTATAATTAAATTAAAATAATTTGTTTGAAGTAATGAATTATTATTAAAAACAAAATAATAGATTAAATTAATTTATTAAATAGGTTGAATTATTAATGATAGGGTTTAAAGGCTTTGTGATTTGAATGTAATTACCATTAAATGTTGACATAATAAATAAAGAATGACAAACTAAATACTGAATGAAAATATAACATAACTAAAAATCAAATATACAATGTGTACAAATAAAAGAACTACAATCAAGGTGGTGGGGGATCCTGGGGTGGTGGTGGGGGCGCCTGGGAAGTGGGGGGAGGTAGCCTCGCCATCAACTGCCTCAATAGCTCCTGCTGCTGAGCAAGTTGCCGACGAGTCTCAGCGTGCTGCTCCTCGGCCCGCTGTCGGTCTGCCTCGGCCTTCTGTCGGTCCGCCTCGTGCCGCTCCAACAGCAACTGCCTCTGACGTCGCTCCTCCTGTAGCTCATCGTTCAGGTTTTGAATTACCTGAACGACCTCAGTCGGAAGACCAGAGGAAGACGAAGAGGAAGGGGTCTTCCCCTTTTTCGCCAGCTGCGTGTCGACGCCACCCAATCCAAACACCCTCCCTTTCTTGTTCACACCGCCAACAGCCTCCATATAGATGGCGTTGTCATCAGAACAAGATAGGGTGGGAGGAACCTCCCCTTCAGGAGTGGAAGCCACCAGGTCCGCCTCCTTCTCGGCCCTCCTGGCCTGATACGCCTCCTGTAAATTCAAAAACAACGATAGGATTAGTAAGTTGATTTGTAAATTATAAGCATGTGTCAGTTAAAAGTAAATACCGCTAGCTCCGTAGTCTTCTGGTTTACCCATGCACCGGCTTTGTTCTTCTTGGTCATTTGCATGACCTCAAACAAAGAAGGCTCCCGGTGCTCCCTCTGCTCCTGTGGTGGACAAAAACCATTAAGATTATTATTTGTAAACATGTAAGACGAATCATAATAGAAATGTTTAACATAAATATACTTACAAATCTTTTCTTGTGCTCGAGGGTTGAAATGCTACCCCCAGTGTAAACCGAGGCTGCAGCATCGGCGGCTCTGTTGGCCCTATTCCGAGCACTCGCCTGCTGGAACAGGACCCCGCCCCACTTCTGGACCATCCCGTCCCAATGGTCTTCCGGGATCCAACGAGGGCGCTCACCCTTGTCCCTCACCTTCCAAAGGGTACTCTTGATGATTTTGGAGGTCTTTGTGGCAAAGACCTTCCTAATCTCATCAATCATACCCTCCGCCCACTGGTAATCACGCTGTAAAATGAATTGAGAAATCAAAATTAATAACGGGTCTATTTTACAAATCAAGTCACAATAAATGAGCTAGGAACTTACCGAGAAGGTGTCAAACCACCTATCTTGCACAACCTTCCCAGCATCTGTCCAAGATATATATGGACCATCCCACTGGGCCTTCAAAACCTTAGTAATCGCTTTGGTAGTGCGACTACTATCAACAAAGCTGTAATGACAACAATTATGTTAGGAATAAAACAACACACAATCTAGGGAGACACCCAAAATTTCGGCAGAGTCTCCCCTGTAAATGTAACATTTCCAAGTTTAAATAGTTACCCTGTTACAAACAGAAGAGTGCCCAGTACAATTCAATCTATACAAGTACTAATTAAAGTAACATCCAATAAACCAACAAGTCTTTCAACTAAACCCTAATATAAAGTATCATACAAATAACATAAAAGTATATGAAATTTAGTCACTTACTCGTCTCCGGCCGGCACGGGTACCAACATGGGCAGAGGGGATGCCGGAGGTGGGGTCGCCTGATGGCCATGGTCCTCCAAGCCACCAACTCCAGGAGTCTGCTCTGGGGTGGTCAGCTGTGGGGGTGATGGGGTTGTCTGCTGTGGTGGTGGTGATGGAGTGGTCTGCTGGAGTGGTGATGGAGTGGTCTGCTGTGGTGGTGGTGATGGAGTGGTCTGCTGTAATGGGGATGGAGTGGTCCGCTGTGGTGGTGATGGAGTGGTCTCCTGCCCTGGGGTAGGAGTCCCCAGACGGGAAGTCGGGGTCCTGGACCCACCACCCCTACTGAAGGGCAGTCGACGTCCCGTCATCTGTGGATAAAATAATGAACAAAAAAGGTTAGTCTCAGGATATATATAAACCTATGTATATATGTTTAACAACTACATACTCTGTGTCTGTTTCAGTTTCAAATTCCCCCTCAGTTTCAGTGTCACTGTGGTAATCTGTTTGAACAAGTTCATCAGTATCCAAATCAGCCCTAGACCATTTTGATCGAGAGACAAGGTCTTTGTCAATGTGTTCACCCCCCGTAGTGGCGAGTGTCTCATCCATTATGACTGGATCAATGTTAAACAACAAATTGGCATCGTTGAGCTCGTGTGGTGCAAGCTGATAAGCGTCATCAACCTCCTCGGAGACATTGTCAGTGATTTGACTTCGGGCCTTGGCCTTGATTACCCCATACCAGTCCCGATGTCCTCCCGGGAAGTCGGTGTAATAAACCTGCTCAGCTTGTTGGGCAAAAATGAAGGGATCAAACCCTTTATATCTACCATTCTTCTTGACCTCAACTAAGCCGTAGTTGTTGTCAACCTTTGTTCCAACACCGATTGTGTTGTCGAACCAATCACATTTGAATAGAACAATATCTCTTTTTAGTCGTCCAGAGAATGAAACTTCAACAATCTCCGTCAGCACTCCATAAAAGTCTTCTTCCAACTGACCGGCGGTGCCTTTAACACAAACCCCGTAGTTATGGGTGCGCATCCCTTCACTCCATTGAAGAATATTAAACTTGTAGCCATTTACGTAGTAAATAGGCCATTTTTTAACAGTCTTCACCGGCCCCCAAGAAAGGGCTTGGAGTAAAGAATCTTCAATATGGTTGTTAGGGTCTTGTATCTATGTACAACATAAGAAGTAGGTCATTGTTACCATATTGACGGGAGTTAGAAGCAAATAGGCTTAAAAACACTTGGTATACGGGTCTTACATGTTGCGCGAACCAACCGATGAACTTGGATGACACCTCACTATGAATTTGGTCATCAGTTAAATCATTTTGCTCAAGTTTCAGCATATCTGTGTATAAGCTATTGAAAGAAACAAATAAGTTTAATATAAAAGCTACGTTAAGAATGTATAATATAACTTCTATGACTTACTCAATAAAGGGTTCCACTTCTGGGCAATTGAGAAGAATGTACAAGTGAGCCGCCTTTCGATCTTTCTCATCAATGTAACATTTTGTGAGCCTGCCCCCCGGGTGACCAGGATAGTTGAAAATCGACGTTTGTTCATCAAACCCTGTGCGGCTGGTTACCCCAAGATTGCGGGGAATTCTACTCATTCTAGTTTCTATCTCCGTTGGAAAATAGAAAGAAGCAAAGGTTGTCATTTCTTCGACTAAGTATGCCTCACAAATTGAAGCTTCAACGCAGGCTTTGTTCGACACTTTATCTTTTAAAGAACGTAAGAATCTTCAACATCATTAACAAGATGGTGTTAAGTTAGAAAATACTATTATAAGAAGTGTTTGCAATGAAATTAAAGAGTTCACCAAGCATTCACCTTTCGAATGGATACATCCAACGATACTGCACTGGGCCACCAACCAACGCCTCGTACGGTAGATGGATAGGCAAATGCTCCATGGAGTCAAAGAAACTTGGTGGAAAAATCTGCTCCAACTTACAAATCAATACCGGGATAGTTTCTTCCATCTTCACAAGTTTCTCCACACTCAACGAAGTAGCCGTCAACTCCTTAAAGAAGTGACTCAACTCCACTAACGGTTTCCAAATAGGCTTCGGTAAGGCATGAAACGCGTACGGGAGTAGTTGTTGCATAAACACATGGCAATCATGACTTTTCATGCCAAACACCCTGCCCTCCTTCACGTCGACACATCTACTCAAGTTAGAAGCGAATCCGTCAGGCAGGGTCAACCCATTCATCCAAATACACACAACAATCTGTTGTGGTCTAGTTAAAGCATACTTTGCGTGGGGTTTAAACATTCTTCCACGTCCCGCATCCCTTAACTCCAACTCCTTCCTAGAACACCAAATCAGAAGGTCTAGACGACTCTTCTCGTTGTCCTTTGTTCTCCCTTTGATGTCCATAACAGTGTCAAAAATATTCATGAAAACATTACGTTCAGTGTGCATGACATCAATGTTGTGTCTTAACAACAAGTCTTTCCAATATGGCAAATCCCACAACACACTCTGCTTCACCCAGTGGTGTTCCTTACCGTAACCCGCAAACTCCTTAACACTCTTGTCCCAGATGTAAGGATACTCTTCGACCCTCTGCCAAACCCGTGCACCAGATAACCTACGGGGTGGAGGTTCATTGACAACCTTGTTTTTCTTAAAAGCGGTTTTGTTCCTCCTAAACGGGTGATCCAACGGTAGAAACTTTCTATGACAGTCAAAGAAACTTGTCTTGCCACTAACAGGGAGTGATTCCCCCCCGGTATGTTCCATGCATACAGGGCAAGCTAGCTTCCCAGACGTGGACCATCCAGAAAGCATACCTTAGGCCGGGAAGTCATTAATAGTCCACATCAAAACAGCACGCATCATAAAGTTGTTCTTCAAAGACGCATCGTAAGTCATTACCCCGACAACCCATAACTGTGATAACTCTTCAACCAACGGTTGCAAAAACACGTCTATGTTCGCCTTTGGATTTTTGGGTCCTGGAACCAGTACAGCTAGAAACATGACCTCCCTCTTCATACACATATCAGGAGGCAGATTGTATGGGGTCAGGATGACTGGCCAACAAGAGTAAGCTCTTCCGTATTGACCGAACGGGTTAAACCCATCAGTACATAAGCCAAGTCTTACATTGCGTGGCTCGCCGGAAAAGTCCGGATATAGCTCATCCAAACACTTCCATGCTTTCCCGTCGGAAGGATGGCAAAGAAACCCCTCTTGTGTTCGGTTCAGAGCATGCCAACGCATGTGTTTTGCCGTGGACAACGAGGCATACAGGCGTTGAAGACGCGGTGTTATAGGGAAGTACCACATTTTCTTCCTGGCCGTCCGGGTTACCTTCCCTCTCCTTTTAACGGTCTTGTAGCGTTCCTCATTACAATGCAAACATTTTGTGACACTTTCGTCTGCAAACTCATTTCTGAACAGCATACATCCACCAACACAACACTCTATCTTCACACAACCCAACCCCAACTTTGCCACTTGTTTCTTAGCACGGTACAGGTTTGCTGGCATTCTGTGATTACTAGGCATGGTGGAACCCATCAGATTGACCATCCTATCAAAACAACCTCCAGAAAGATTATAATCTGCCTTTAGGCTTAAAGCAGCTAGGGAGGCGGATAACTCAGTGTGACTGCTGCACCCGTCCCACAATGGAGTCTGAGCCGCCGCCAACAAATCATAAAATCTTATCACCTCCGGATTAGGATCCTCCTCTACATTGTCAGAGTCCCCATTACCTGCTTGGTCATTATGTTCCAGCATACGCCCGGTGGAGGGTCCAACATGATCCATCACCATTTGTTCTATGTTGTTGTACGTATCCCTGTTTCCTCCAACCGCGTAGTAAGACTGTTGCACGGTTACGTCTGATGGTCTACGCGGTAACTGCTCACCATGGTTGTACCAGCAGTGGTATGTTTCCATGAACCCTTTCTCAGTTAGGTGGTACATGACATCATCCGCGTATTCAAAACTCATGCATTTACACCTTGAGCACGGACAACGGATCTTCTGTGTCACTTCAAATCCGGGCGTGTTTGCCGTAGCGAACGGAAAGAACTCCAATAGCCCCGTCATAAACTCCTCAGTCACTCGCCGATTGCGATCTAGTCGGTTGTACATCCATCGCCGATTTGCCGGTACCTCCATTTATAATATCTAACAAGCACGATCTCTGTTACGTTACACGTTTAAATTTTTATTTAACTATCGGTTGTGAATCACTCTATCTCTTTGATGTTGCAAATTGGTGGGGCCCTATCCCATTCGGGATGAATATGCAACCACCCGTAACCCATCCCATAATTGTATGCGGTCTATCTTGAGTTGAACGAATGTTCACTTGAAATTTCGACAGCATTTCGCATTGGTCCCCGAGTACACAGAGATACGTACGGTATGAAACACCACACGCAGACATGCACCCTGGGGACAATACGAAACACCATAACCGAAAATTCAAATGAACATTCATTCAACTTCTCAAGATAGACCACATACAACATTGATGGGTTACGCCCTACAGGTTACAAATTCATACCAAACTGTCCAACCGGGACAATTCAAGCTCCAACACAACACGGTACATCGCCCGGTTGTTTTGAAACTTGAACGGGAATCTAATGGGTACACACACGACTAAACCCTACATTATTAATGTTGTGTTTCATTTTTTAAGTTCCCTAAGAAAGGGAGCCTGCCGAAATTTTGGCAGAGTCTCCCCTGTAAACTAGACATTTCCCAAATTTACAAATGGCCTGTTACATATAGAAAACTGCCCAGTATAGATAAATAAACATATCATACGCATTGTATATCATATTCACAGTTATGAACACAAAATCATGTTATCAATATATAAAATCAACGGCTAATGAGCTCTGCTCTCCACTAACAAACAACATTACACATGCATCGTAAATCATGTTATCAGCACACAAAACCAATGCCTAATGAGCTCTGCTCTCCACTAACAAACAACATTACACATGCATAAAAAATCATGTTATCAGCACACAAAATCACTGCCTAATGAGCTCAGCTCTCCACTAACAAACAACAATCAACATACATACACGGCAAATCCCACAACACACATAGCCGGATAAGTTACCGTTAGGGGATTACCTGGGAATGAGAGATAGCGATGAAGACAAAGCTGATAAGGGTCGAACACGAACCACATGTAAGGTGTCTTGGTCTGCATGACAAACTCTAGTTAGAATGGAAATTGAGTCATCAAAAGAAAAAGTTTTATTGGCCTTTGCTAATCATACATTTTCAATGAACTTTAGCAAGGTTGTCAGACTCGAGAGTCTACCAAGACTCGTTTTGGCTAGGTAGACTCGACTCGCTAACTCGACTCGTAAACTCGTAAGAGTTTACGAGTTTACCTCATGCTAAAAATTGTATCAAATTAATATTAGGCATGCATCCAAACAATATATAACATACTAAAATAGTTAAAAAATAAATGAACGCTTCTACCAGCGGGTATGACTAACATATTACCTACACACGTCACGTTGCATTGCTATTAAACTAGTCACTAAATTCTGGTGGAGACCAAAGAGTGTAGAGAAACAATTGAGGAAACAAGGAGTTAGAGGCAATTCATACAAGCTTTTGTATTTTAAAAGAGTTAATTATGACAGTATATGTTTATGTAATTATATCACTATTGAATGTAAAAAAAAAGAATGGAGAAAGACGATGGACTAATTTAGGGCAGTGGATGAGTGAGTGAAGAAGGTGGAGAAGCAACAGGAACAGGAGAGTCGATGAGGAAACTAAGATGGGTAATGGATGGAGGAGGCATGGAAATTGAAAACTCCAGAAAGAGGATGCAAGAATTGCAGTAACAAGCTACAACTTTGAACTTGAACTTGAAAACTCCAGAAAGAGGATGCAACAATTGCAGTAACAAGCTACAACTTTCTACAGAGGAGGCATGGAAATTCGAGGAGCTGCATAAGGAAAGTGGTTCACATGCTGAATCTGAAAGAAAGAAGGCCTTAGAATTTGAGAGATTACTTGAAGAAGCCAAATTGAGCGTAAAAGAAATGAAAGATGGATGGCTTCCCTTACGGAAGAACTGAAGGGAGTTTACGATAAGATTGCCGAAAATCAGAAGGTTGAAGAGGCACTTAAAACAACTCCAGCAGAACTCTCTACCATCCAAGAGGAGTTGACACACTCAGAATCCCAGCCATTAGAAGCTGAGAAAAGATTATCCTCAAGGGACACTTTAGTGGACGAATTGACCCGGGAATTAAACCTGATAAAGACTTCAGAAGCACAGCTCAAGGAAGACATGTCAGCACTTCACAATCTATTTGCCTCTACCAAGGAAGGACAAGAGAAAATTTCTGAGTTGGAAACTGTAAGGTTCAAGTTACAAGAAAAGGAAAAATTTAGAGAATCAAGTGAAGCTGCACTTAAGAGTCAGTAAGCACAGTTGCTCACTGTACCAGAGGAACTGAGTAAACTTAAAATAGAAAAAGAAAGTCTTGAAGCAACTATGGAAGATCTAACCCGTAATTCAAAGAAGTTTGAGTTGTGCACTGATTTAGAGGAGAAGCTAAAGCTCTATGATGAAAATTTTCCTAAAACAGATTCTCTTTTACCTCAAGCACTTTCAAACAATGCAGAACACTTTGTGGTTTTAGTACTATGCAAGGTTCAAGTGAAGGAGCTGAACTGAATAAAGATAAAATGCGTGAACAGTTAGTAACAGGGAATCTTGAGGCTAAACTAAATAGAAAAAGGCTAAACTAAATAGAGAAAGGAGGTTTTGGTGCTGGTCTAGATCTTGATTTACTTGGTCTTGAAATTGATGACAAGACATTGATCCCAGGACTGGCTGTTGCATCTTCTAGTGCTACAGAATTGGCAGGTATATAACTGCAGATTTTCACATTTTCTTCATATAAAAGTTTCATCTTGTGTTCCTCATAACAGATCCTTTGTACTATTTCATTAAGAACTAAGTATTATATGCATAGAATCATTTAATTAAAGATTTATGGGCAGACACTAAACAAATTTATGCCATCACTTGATCGCACAACACTGGTTGATGCTATCAAGTGCTTCAAGGTAGCCATGTTAATGGATTGAGGTTGTCCTTTTATTTATTTACTTTGGTAATGTTGTTGATTATGAGTAGTATATGTTTGATGATTTCAGTGACATGTTATGTTTCAGTTTATGTTATTTATCCATTTTTTCCAATAACAAATTCATAGCCAACATTGAGCTTTAGCTTCTATTGGTTGTTCAGTGAGCTTTTCAGTTTTTGTCATCAGAGGTGACTCATACCGATGAATTATTACACAGACAAAACTAATTTTTTTAATTCTTATAATAACAAGTATGGAAGGAGAAGTATGAAAAATGAGAATTCAAACTTGCTCTCAATACTCTATGTCAGTGTTAAGAATAAAACTAGCATGATAAGACCAAACTAATGTCAAACTAATGGGCAGCCATGATATCTTCAGAGAAACAGGAAACAAACAAGATGCCAAAAGTATAATGTTTCATCATTAATTTGGCCACTAACTAGTATAATGTTTAAAAAAGGCTTGTTGTGTACTTCTTGTCTAAGAATTATAATAACTCATGAAGCATTAAGAGTTAGTTGGGCTATTGAAGTAAAATTCTAATTTAATACTAAAGTAAATAAAAAATACCCCTAAATTTGTTCCTCCTTGATATTAGTAATTAGGGTCATTTGATCATGTTAATATATTACATATAGAGAATAGCAGATTAATTATAATTTTTCTTGAAAACATGGTTTGACTCTGACAAATCAATTAAATTGGTTGAAAACACAAACAGACAAACCTCAAGTAGAATAAATTATTATTTTTCTGAAAAACCATTGAAAATAATTTTACTTTGTTGAAATTACCCCATAAGGGTAGACAATACGGATTCAGGGGCTGACGAGTCTCAACGACAATGATCGATTCTGAGTTTCTTTTTTGAATTAAGGATTCAAAGTCTTAAACTCTGACAAGAAGAGAGAAAGAAATGAAAATTAGACAAAGAATGAATTAAGACACAAAGGGTAGCGAGAGAATTGGCAAACAATGATAGAATTCCCATAAGGAGAACCCTAAAAGCTCATGATAAATTTCAACACAACTATCTTTTCTTTAATATTACTACTTTCAAATAAGACAAAGAATGAATTACGACACAAAGATGATTTTTAACCACAAAAACTCAGGTCTAGCAATATAGGATGAGTGAAATAATTATTCTTTATATTATAATTATATGAAACTAACAAATAATTAAATCCTCTCTTATACTTCTAAAAATTTAAAATCAAATTCAGAGACACCCAATGATCAAATCATTCTGAAACATTTCACAAACTTACCAATGAACTAAAGTCAAGCAAAAACTCACCAATTAGCAGGGTAGGTTCTTGTCTACATTGGCAAAACCTGTAATTAATGCGATTTCACAAAAACAAAAATAATGAACTAAATAAGACTCATTAATTTGCTTCTGTTTTGACTTAAAATTGGGGATAGGTACTTGCAGCTATCCAAGAATGTTGGAGAGATCCTCAACTCAATTTTTCTCCTTATGATGTTCATCCACACTTAGGATTTCCTTCTCTCTAAATAGTTAAATAAAAACGAAGAAAAAATTTAAAATCAATATATAAGAGAAAGAGATCTTATTTAACTTATCGGTCCCTGCAACTTGAAAAAGATTAATCCAACCATAAGCTAAATCCCTTTTTCTCATTGATGATTGAGATTTTATGTTGTTCTTTTAAAATAAAGAATTACCTTACAAGACTTATATACATGCAAAACTGGGTTGGTTTGCAGGAATTTTTCCTATTTTTATTCTATTTTTTGTTAACAAATACAAAAATATCACTAGTGGAGAAGCTAAGTTTTTGTAGTTAACAAATACAAAAATATCATATATTTAGGGTTTAGGGTTTTTTATTTCCCTGTACAAGATCATTACCAGCAATATTCACTAAGGAAAGTCCAAAAAAGTATTTTAAATATTCTGTGTTATCTTAATTATAGCTTAAGAGAAATAGAAATAATAGAGAAATACAATGTTCAGGGAGAGGCTTTATTTTGAATTGATACAAATCAGATTAAAGTGGGTTAAGATTGAGACATTGAAAGTGATGAGTTATGTGCATGCCCTATGAAAATACAGTTTTTAAAAGAAATTGTATTATTACATGCTTTGAAAATCATGGTGAAGGAAGATGGAAGTCTTTTTTTTTCTCCATTACCCCTACAAATTATCAATAACTTTTGTCCTAAACACCATTTCAAAATCAAGTCTTCACATTAAAAGTTTGAAAGCAGGTGCCAAACACCAAGTAAATACTATTCCAACTACGTAAAAGTTTTAGACACTACAGTTTTGAATAATTTTCTTTAAAATATACTTCAGTTATTTATAATATACTTCAGTTATTCATTAAAAGTTTGAACAATTTTTACTGGAGGTCAATTTCACACCCTCTCTCTCTCTACTATTGTTGTCTTTTTATTTTTTACCTATTAGAATGTTGTGTACTGCGTTGTTCTTTTCTGTTCAGTCACTGTTGCAAAAATACCTGACTTGAGCTCAAACACTATGCAACATTGAAAGGCAAATACTGATGATGTATATCACACAAATTCAGAAAAAAAAAATAGTAATCAAATGCAGCAGAGGAGATGACAAACCTGGTTTGGAAACCTGCAGGAACTGTTGCAGAGGTGGTCAATGGAGAGCCCTGCACTGGAGCCGCCGCTCTACGTTGCTGAAAATGGTCGGAAATGGCCGTTGCAGCCTCTGTTTCACCGGAACAGTCACCGGAGACAGGTGGGACAGGTTGAGGAGAGGGTGAGGTGAGGCGAAATCGTCGTCGTAGGTGGTGGAGACGAAGCTTCAGTCGCAGTGGTGGGCGTGGGTTGCGCAGGTGTAGACGCGCCCTCGCGGGTGGGGTCGTGCAGGTTCTGGAGATGCGTCACGAAGAAGAAGATGAAGAAGACTCGCGTTGGCGGCGTCGGCGTCGGAATCGGACGATGGTGGTGAGTCGCGCACTGTGGAGGCCAACGGAAATGGTGCACAAAGAGATTGAAAGGGAGTCTGTCGCACGAGAGAAACCAAACGAGGAAGAAGGGGAGGAGAGGGAGGGGAGGGAGGAAAGGCTGAAAGAGGAAGGGGAAGTTAGGGCAAGTGGCAGGGAAAGGGGTTGCTGTCGAGTTAGATTAAATCCTTAGCGACGGTAACCACCCGTCGCTAACTGTGTCACTACAATTAATAGGATTAGCGACGGCACAACCTACTCCGTCACTAATCTCCTGAATATTAGCCACGGCCAGGAAACCCGTCACTAATCTCCTAAAATGTAGCGACGGGGGACTTGGTACCGTCACTAACTTCCCTTCTCAAAACAAAAGAAATGGAGGGAACCCAAAAAACGTAGCGACGGCACAACCTATGCCGTCACTAATCTCCTGAATATTAGCCACGGCCAGCAAACCCGTCACTAATCTCTTAAAATTTAGCGACGGGGGACTTGGTTCCGTCACTAACTTCCCTAAGAAATGGAGGGAACCCAAAAAACGTAGCGACGGCACAACCTACTCCGTCACTAATCTCCTGAATATTAGCCACGGCCAGCAAACCCGTCACTAATCTCTTAAAATTTAGCGACGGGGGACTTGGTTCCGTCACTAACTTCCCTAAGAAATGGAGGGAACCCAAAAAACGTAGCGACGATACAACCTACTCCGTCACTAATCTCCTGAATATTAGCCACGGCAAGCAAACCCGTCACTAACCTCTTAAAATTTAGCGACGGGGGACTGGGTACCGTCACTAACGTCCCTTCTCAAAACAAAGAAATGGAGGGAACCCAAAAAACTTAGCGACGGCAAACCTACTCCATCACTAATTTCCTGAATATTAGCCACGGCCAGAAAACCCGTCACTAATCTCTTAAAATGTAGCGACGGGGGACTTGGTACCGTCACTAACTTCCCTTCTCAAAACAAAGAAGTGAAGGGAACAGCAAAAACTTAGCGACGGAACAACTGTGCCGTCACTACAACAAAACCCAGCGACGCCATTTAGCCGTCGCTAACGTTTGGCGCCAACAAAAAACCATGGAGGGAAATCAAAAAAGAAGGATCTGAGATATAGCGACCGTACTAGCGACGGCGTTCATAACTGGTAGCGACCGTATCCTGTTGGGGTCGCTAAATTCGTCGCTACAACTTTTTTGGTCGCTCTTTATTTATAGCGGTCGCTAACCCGGTCGCTAGTTAGCGACGGCAGTGGGTGGTCGCTAATGTGAGGTAGCTGTTTAGGGTTTTTTTAGTAGTGATCGATTAGCAAGGTTCTGTCTCTTAGCTAATCGATTACACAAGAAAGAGTAATCGATTACCAATACAACTACATTGAAGAATTCAAAGTGTAATCGATTACAGCTCGAGGCGTAATAGATTACGATAGTGCCAGAATTTGGGAAAAAGCATTTTTAAGTGGGAAACCAGCTCACATCTCTATTTTCACTTTAATGCCTATACTGTACAACGACTCTAAAGACTCTAGGGCATCCCTCTAAGGCCTATAAATGGAAGACTTATTCAAGCTACTCAAGCAATAAATCCAACTTCATCAAAGTGAAATCAAATCTTGAGTCTTGTGAGTTCTATTTCTTTGTGTAGTTTCAATTTTTGAAACTTAAAGCTTATATTTGTAAATTCTCTCTTGTGAGAGTTTAGAAATTGTGAGAGCTTTCATTTGCTTATCTACTCTAATTGAGAGAGTTTATTGATTGTAAAACCAAACACCAAAACACCAAGGTTATTCACTCTAGGTTGAGTGGTCACAAAGGTTAGGGTTCAACCTTTGGGTATTGAGAGTTTGAGAGATTGGGTGGGTTCCCCTTATGCTAGTGAGGATTGAGTTCTTGAGTGTGGGACACTAGGAAGCTGTAATTGCTCATAGCTTATATCTCTAAACTTCAATAGTGGAAATCCTTCAAGTGGGTTGCTTGGAGGCGAGACGTACATTGGGGTGGTGGAACTCGTTAAATTGGTTTGCAAGCTTCTCTTCCCTACTCTCTTGCATTTACATATTGCTTTTGGCTGGATTATTATTTGCTTGAACAACTTGTGTTAAAGTGTTGAACACCAAGTGTTTGACATATTGCCTAAGTGACATTTGCACATTGTTTTACATTGATTCTTGCACTACACTTGCTATCTATTGCATACAAGTATATTTTATGAAAGAGGAATCAATTTCAAAGGCATTCTAAAGAAAAGTTTTTAACACTCAATTCACCCCCCTCTTGAGTATTGAGGCCACTTGAATAACAAACCTAAGCCAAAGTGGTGAACCCATATTCCTCTCCCATTTTCATTCACCATTGGAGCAAGGAGGAGCATTGGGTGCTTGAAGTATTTCCCTTCCTCTCCTCCATTTTCAAGTTCACCATCCTCTCCCTTGGCTCCTATTTTTGTTTCTTGATTGAGGTAAGCTTTTCCTCATTTTAATGGTGGTTGAACCCTAGAATATGTATTGCTAAGGCTTGGGAGAGAATTAATGCATATGGGTAGTGAAAGGAACCATTCATTGCATGAGCCCTAAGGAGAGGAAAAATAAATATGGACTTTTATGAGCACCAAATGGGGTGCACAAAAATGGTATTAGAGAATAATGGATATTGATGTGTATTTATGATATGGGTGGGTTTAAGGTGAAACCCTAACTTATGAATTTTGGGGGAAATGGGTAATGTGAATAGGAAAGGCATTGAATGATGATGAGAATGTTATTAATGATGAGGTATTGCCATAAATGATGAATGGTGATGGTGGTTGAAAGCCATAAATGAAAACCCACTTAAAATAAGTTGAATGTGAGATTGGTATATGTGGTAACCTAACTAATTAGGTTGTTGCCTTGGTAATAATGGATTGTGATAAAAGGGAAAGAATTCCCGAAGCCTAATTAGGAAAATGAATAAAACCTATAAATAGTTTCTACATGATAAAAATCATGTGTACACATATATGTATATATATTGAAGTGGTGTTTGAATGAATGATTGATGTGGTCCTATAATTGAATGATGCAGGACTTGATACCACTTGTGAGGCGGGAACATTAAACCCGAAAGTCTACTTCTCTTGAGGTAGGAGAGGGTTGTATTTTCTAAATGCATAATGTCTTGTATGATGATAATGTATGTATTAATGTAATGTGGCATGTTTTACCTTGAATGAACGTAATGTTTTATGTATGAGATATGAAATGGAGATTGAACCTTGTGATGGTTAATTGTAAAATGATACTTTGAGAAGATTATGAGTTGTATAATGTGTGAAGATATGCTATCGTATCCATGTATGGCTGGATGAATGTTTGAAATTCTTGGCTAGGAATAACTCTTGAGTATTATGAATGTTATGCCTTGGGAGTATGACATGTATGTTGATTTATATATCACTAACAATGTGATTGAGTATGAGTTGTACCCTAATTGAGAGGGTGTGATATTACTTGAGAGGTTGAGGCTTGCATGAGCATTATTGCATACATAGCATGCATAGCATAGCATTTGAATGGTTGCAATCACAAGGAAAAGTCTTGCGGGACTAGTTGATGATGTTGAAAAGTGGTTGCGATCACTTGATATTTAAAATATAAAGGGCTTGCGAGTTCCTATGAAATTGAGCCAGTGGTTGCGATCATCTCGTGTTGAGAATGAATGCCCGTGGTTGCGATCACGAGGTGGGAGTACCCCTTGTGAGGCGGGAAACCTATATGAATTATTGAACGTGGTTGTGATCACGAGAAAGCACCTTACGAGGCTGCTAGAGGGAGTACCCCTTGCGAGACGGGAAACCCATGAGAATGAATGATTATGGTGGTTGTGATCACCTGATGAAATGAAATCGGATCCGTGCATATGCATCTTTAAACACCAGCATGTGCATTAGCCATAGAAGCATGGAATTGAGTGATAGTTATGTGAGGTGTATGTGGAATCCTCTTGATCACTAACTATATTTGTGTTTATTGGTTTGGTATGACTCAAAGAATTTTATGGATATTAGTGTTCTATGTATTAGATGATTGATTAATTTTAGTGTCACTTGATCTTCTTTTGGGAGAAGATGTTAAACTTGCATTCATATGTATATTATCACAAATTGTTGGATTTTTCATCATTGAGAAAATATACTCACTCTGCATGTGGTCCATCTTTTTAACTCTTGTGTTGTAGGACTTAACCATGGAGCTCATGTGTGGAGGAATGGTGTGAAGGAAGTCCTTTTGGGTAAAGAATGCCTTGGCCGGCAATTGTTTTGATTTTATGGCTTTTACGTATACTTTTGTAATGTACATATATATAATGAATATTGTATAGCCATGAATTAATGTGGATGACTTGTATGGATGATAAATAGATGATGATGATTTTGGAGGTCATGTAGGAAAATGGGACCCTAGTACTTATGGCTCATTTTCATTGGTGACCTTGACATTGGTAGCATAATGAAAATGATGTATGATGTAGTTAGAATTGGTAAATGAATAGAAATTCATCAAGATTTTATGTTTTATAGAGCCCATAAAATGATAAGTATGATTTGGATGTGATTAACGGATTAAAAAGGGGAATTGTTGAATGTGACATTTGAAATAAGTTCTAAATGCCTAATATGATGCAATTGATATATTAAACTTGTTCAATTTGGTTTTATATGGATTTTCATATGTTAACTTGTGTAAATTTATTGCTTTTTGTGCATGTCTAATAATCTCGCTCAAGCGAGATGGATTCACGCTCAAGCGAGAATCCCCTGTGCTGGATATTTGGCCACTGGCCAAATCTCGCTTAGGCGAGAGTGGGTCTCGCTCAAGCGAGACTGCCCCTGCATCAGTTGTTGGTCACTGGAGGAGATTCTCTCAGGCGAGTAAGGCCTGGCCAAAGCAAGAACGAGGTAATTTGCCACTGGACCGATTTTGCTTGAGCGGGAGGCCTTTGGGTTTGGCACTCGCTCAAGCGAACGAGCGTATGTTGGGTTTTAAGACACTTTCACCCACGCTCACTTGTCCTGCCCAAGCGAATCCTGGGGATCTCGCTCAAGCGGGATGGGGCTCACTCAAGCCAGATGGCCCCTGATACTCTTTCTTTCCTTTCGCTCAACATGTTGTCTGGCTCGCTCAAGTGCCCACTCGGACTCGCTCAAGCGAGTGTGGCTCTCACTTGAGTGAGTGGAGTCCTGAATCTCCAAAATGCAATTTTCTCATTCACATGGCCCTTCCTTGTAACAAATCTTTCCTTACACCATCTTAGAAATATTTTAGACATATTACAAGCCATTAAACCCCATGACACTCCATCTCTTGATTTCCAATTATATAGCACCAATTTAAATAATTCTTTCCGCAGTTTTAATTGAAAATTCCTCATTGATTATTTGTTTAACTTACCTTCTCATATCTCTATATATGAGATAGGTCTTTCATAGATTCAGGGTGACGAATGAAGCTTCACCACTTTAAATCTTCATTAATCAATGATGTTAAAATTGTGAAAAATTTACCCCTATTTTTAGGGTGTTACAGCCTACGCTGGTTTGATCAGAGAAATCCAGAAGCCCAACATACCCACTGTAAACACCATATTTTGTCTTTTTTTATTTTTAATTATTAAAAAATAAATAATAATTTATTTTTTTCATTCCCCCACCATTCCAGAAAATCAGTCCGGAATCTGGATCTGGTTCCCCACTACCCCCACCAGCTTCATCTTCCTCTCCCTTTCTTCATCATCACAGAACGATCTTTCTTATTAGAGACCCAACAGACCCATCACCTTCACCATCATTCTTCAAATGAAAAAAAACAAAATAGACCGATCTCAACTTCAACCTTCATAACCTTCTTCCTCTCAATTCACAACACCAACAGCAATAACCAACAACAAAAAAGCAAAAACAGAGAACCCAACTTCAAGATACCACCTTCATCATCTCATCTCAATTCCTCCACCTTCACCATTATCAAATCAGAAAGCCAAAAATAGAGAACCAAAAATAAAACATCACCATCATTTTTTCTCCTTATCTCTATCAACAACCACAAGAACACTAATAGTTTCAAACCAAAAAAAACCAATTACCAAAAAAAAAACAGAGGCCAAATCAGGAAGGGGGAAGAAGAACAGTCCATCGCCGGCCACCATCTCCAACCGACCACCACCGTGACTGATCCAAGCTTCACAAACTCATCACTTGACGTCAACGGCCTCCCTTGTGCCCAATCGCCGCTGTTTCTCAAGCTCTCTCTCGCCGACATCTCCTTGCCTCTCTCGGTCACCTTCACCCCAACCACGGTGAGCTGCCGACGCTCCCCTGCCATGAGTCGTCACCCTTCGCTTCTTCCCCTCTTGGTATCTTCCTCCTCCGTCGGCTCCTCTCTCCCTCCGCCGGTGCCGCTCTCCCTTCTTCTTCTGCCTCCACAGTTTCTCTTCTCTTCTCCCTCTCTCAGTTTCTCTCTCCTTACTTCTATTCTCTCTCTTCTGTATTCTGTAGATACCCCTTTTCTCTTCTTCTATTGTTTCCTTTCTTTCTTAATTATTAAGTTTTAGTTATTAGGTTTTTGTGTTTTTTTTAGTTTTGGGCCTTAAAGGCCTATTTCTATTCTCTTTTTTTTCTTTTTTTGTTCGATGGCCCAAGAGATCAAAACTTCCTTTTCCTTTTTTTTCTTTTTGACATCATAATAAAATTATAAATATTTTTATCTATGTTAAAATAAATAATCTTTTAAGCTAAATCAATCTTTTCTAAAATAAAGGTACAATTAGTTTTAAAAATAAGATTGTACTAGGATCTAAACATATCTTTTATAAAAAAAAATAAATAATCTCTTATACTAAATCAAATCTTATAAGTGCTGTCGTGCAAATTACTTTGCCACATTACTAGATTCCGAAGGCTTATGCACGTGCAATCTTCTTCGCCTTGTATTTATCCTTCCTCATTAATTTTCTTTCATTATTAAAAATCAAAATCAATCAAAAACAATTTAAATATTTTTCTTTCAAAATTAATTTCCAAAGAACTACGTAACCCTGATTTCTCAATACATTTGAGAATACGTAGGAGCGGGAATCAATTCCTGTCGGGCCCACTTTCTTGTTACTAATTTCCATGCCTCTGCTATTATTTCGATAATTTTATATAGTCAATATTTTAAAATTTTATTATCGTAAGGAGGTTAATTTAGATGTGACGTCTTGTTAATCTCATGTTTTAATATTTTTATTTAAAATAATATTTTCTTAAAAATAAGGTTAATTTACACGAGACGTCTTGTTAATCTCATGTTTTTAATATTTTTATTAGAATATTATTTTCTTTAAAATGAGGTTAATTTAGATGCGACGTCTTGTTAATCTCATGCTTTTAACATTTTTTTAAGAAAATAATATTTTTTTATCAACTTTATTTTTTTTATTTTAGTAATTTATTTTAATCTTTAAATTTATGTACAAATTAAGGGTAATTTGGATGAAACGTCCTGTTAAGCTTTACTTTCACTCTGTTTTAGTTTTTCTTATAGTTGTTGTTTTGTCGAGTTTCTTACTATCATTGCTTTGTCATTTCTTACTGTTGCTGTTTTAATCTTCTACTGTCATTATTTATTTCTTTTTTTTTACTATCATTGTTTAGTCTTCTACCGTTACTATTTTCATACTATTTAGTTTCTTATCGTCTAATCCCTTACTGTTACTGTTTGGTATTTCATTGTATTTGCTTAGTCAGATTGTACGATTTAAGTTTAGTTTGAATGAGACATCCTATTAATTTTATTTCAAACTTTCATATCTATTTTGTCTGTTTTCGTATGCTTTGTCATTGTATATGTTTCTTTTCATAAAATAAGTTAAAATAATTTTTAGACTATTTTGAAATGCACGCTATCAATTTGAGGTAACCGTTTTATAACGAACAGTTGTGGGGTGCTAATACCTTCCTCACCTGTAATTCGACTCCCGAACTTAGAATTTCATTTTCATAACCAGTGTTTTAAAAGAGGTTTTTCCCGATATTTTTATCCTAAAAAATATTGGTGGCAACTCCCTATTTTCTTTTTGAAAGGATTTCGAAATTCGTTTTATTTTTAAGGGTCGGCCATCCCGTCATGATCCTGGTCATGACAGATGGCGACTCCACTAGGGACTTAGAGAGTCAAGCCAATCAAGTTGATAGCGCATGTTTTTAAATAGTTTGTTAATTATTTAACTTCTTCCTTTATTTTATTTTCTATCAATGTTTGTATGTGATTTCTATTTTATATGTATTTTGTCATTTATGTTCTGTTAATGTCTGTGTGATTGTTAAACCCTAGGGTAGACGACTTTATTTGTTATTCTGTGTTTATTTTCTGTACAAGATGGGTAAGGTACAGGTATTGAATGCCTCTTTTACACACTACACTCATAATTTGCACATACTTATGAGTGGCGCCCTATAGCCGGGCCCCAAGTAAAGCTTAAGTTAGAGGAGGTTGGTAGCGGTGTCGTTTGGGATGTACTTCCCATCCGGCGATCGTAAGAACCTCAACTAGAGTTCGACTTTTCATGATGTACGCACCTAGTAGACTCCTTACTGTTGTGATCACATCATGAGTAGGATCTTGGCTCTAGTGACCTTTTAGAAGTCTAGTGCAAGCCACCCAATGTGAAGAGTCATTATTAGACAGGCTATATGTACCAGAAAAAGACTTTCAGAAAAACCTGACTTAGGGCACAAAGGGGCAGACTTTCCCTCTACCTTCTCTCATTCTCACTTTCCCTTTTAATCCAAATTGGTGGACCACTTGCCCGTTGAACGGATTACTTCTTTCCAAAAATAACACTCTTTAAATTGGTGATCCTTTAATGGGCAAACAGTCCTTTCCTTTTATGCGCATTTACTTGAATCTTTGCGTCCTGAGTTACGGATTTTTGGAGTCGTCAAAACAAAACAATCAAAAAGAATCAAAAACATCATAACAATAAAAAAATCAAGAAAATAGAAAAATATTGATGACGATCGGAAGGTTCGTAACTCATGTGGCTCTTGGTTTATCACAAGTTTTGTCAATCATTACTTCCCCGAATGTAAAGATGTTTTCCAAGATGTTACCAAGGGAGTAGGGATTTACAAAACACGTCAATTCTCGATGGCTCATTCTCTCTTTTCTTTTTGTTCTCGCCGGAAGCTATTTAGGGCTTAACGAATATCCTTGAGCGAGATATGGAAATTAACATGGGATCAAACTTTTAAGAGGAGGGTCATGGTTGCCCAAGCCAGAAATGGCTAAACTTAAGACTCTTGTCGTATCTCAGAATGAAGGATTCTTCTGTCTTCACAACTATCCCATATTAATTTCCATGTTTACCTTACTTAGTAATTTTGAACGAGTTATTCTGGGGAACAGTCAAAGGATGCTTGTTAAGACCTGTGATTGCTGTAACATCCCGATTTGAAAATTAAACTACCGGCCGGAATTAAGCCATTAAATGATTATTGCAAAATAGAAAATTCTTGTTAATTATAAGTAAGCCAATTAACTTAACTTAAGAAATAATAGCTGCTTAATTATGAATAGTGATGATGGCTAGATGATGGTGATTGGTGCTTGTGGCTGAGTGGACTATTGGGTTCACGTTTTCCCACCCCACTTCTCTTCTCTTCGTACGTATATATATATGTCCTGGCCACGGTTGATATGCATTCCTTTCAGAATTCCTCTTCTGCTACCTCCTTCCCTTAGTTCCTTCTTCCCTTCTTCGTCGTTCTCCTTCTTCTTCCCTGTTCCCTGTTCTCTATTCTCCGTTTCTGGAAATCCACGAAGACGGTGCTGTAGAAGATTCAGAATTCCTTATGTTGGTGAAGGACGACCACCGAAGCAGAAGGGAGTAGTTTTCTGTCCCCGAGCCGATTGTAGAGTACGACCGCGTTCGAAGGGGGACTGAACAAGGCAAGCAGAGCAGTGGATCGAACGTCGGGAAACAGAGGAGCTTCCCGAGTCCCTTCTATAGGTAGGGGGCGCTTGCATGTCAAAGGCATGGTTCACGAACGGTACCGGATGAATGTATTGCTTTAAGTGTATGCATGTGTCTGTGACGACTGTGTGCGATGCATGATTGTTGATCTTTAGATTCCATGTGTATGTTAGTAGCATCTTGTTAGTAGTTATACAATAATGTGCATGTATTCAAGGTGGTGGTAATGTGGTCTGATAGCCTTTTACACATAGACGAGTATGATGCATGGTTCTATTACTGTTAATACCGTGAGGATATGAATGTGTGGCTGTTAGTTGACTCGTCCGATGTTATTACCCTGAACTGTTTGATTGTTGTGCATGCTGGTATAATTGACGAGTAAATGTAGGAACCATGTCGAATCGGTTTTTACCTTGATGGTTACGAAGAACGTGTCGGATGAGTGATGATGCTTGCTGATAAAACGCATAAGCTGCATGTGTAGGAATGGGGTGACCCGTGGAAGGTCAGGAGCCCCGAAGGAATGGCTTCCAGCTACAGACCTTGGCTAGATCCTGTGAGAGCTCGTGGTAGCCGTGGGAGCCAGAGATAAGTCTCGAGACGTCAATGGGAGGCCGGTACCATGCGGGAAGAGCTAATGGACGAGAGGCCAGTAAGGGGGAAACTGTAACTGAAAGTCATTACTTAAGTTGGATCCGCAGGCATGCATGTAGATATGATGTTGATTAGGATAGTACGCGTGGTGTGTCTCGGGGTGATACGAATAAATTCCGAGTGAGTCGATGCATGTGTTTGTGTGAATGAGAATGAACTTTATGTAGTATGTGTGTGAGTGTATGTCATTGAAATTATCGTAGTCTGCATGGTCATAGTGTAATCTAAATGCGACCGAGTGAACATAAGGGTGCGTACTGACATTGATACCGAGCCATTGACTGTCATTTTATATGTAAAAGCTCACCCCTATTATGGCTACATTTTTCAGTGAATGTCTCTCGGAATGAAGGATGAAGGAGGAGCTGAGTGCAGAGCGTAGCACCCGTGCACTATGGAATATATGTGTATATGTATATACTGTGTATAAGATCTTGTTAAGCCTTGGCCGGCTCGTATTTTGGTCTTAGTCTTTTACATCAGAACTTGAACCCTCTCGGGTAGAGAGAGCATGACAATGCGTTTGTAACTATCTAAATACATCCCCATATCTATATATTGTGTGTTTATCCTATGCTGTGGGTGATGTCCGAGTGATAAATATGGATGTATATGTATACTTTCTGAGCGTAAGAGGTCGGTGCGACTATGGGTAGAAGTGGAGCTAAATCGTTGCTGGGGAAAACGAGATAGTGAGTTATTCCGAGTGATGAGGAGTTGAATAGTACCGAGTGACTGAGGTCGTATAGTCTGGAGTGGGGATTGGTCTAAATTCTTTAAGTGATAACCGTGGGGTTTCCCCCGAGTGGAGAATAATCAACGATTTCTGATTGAGAATCCACCGAGTGAGAGTTTACCGACCAGAAACGACACCTAAGACTCTAAGTGGACCCATTGTAATAAATTATTAAGTGGCTAGAAAATCTGAGCGAGTCTTGACTTAGTGGGATAATCAGAGTAGGAAAGATTATGGTTACCAAGTGAAAAATGAGTGAAATGTCCCGAGTGGTGAAATAGACGTGAAAGTTATTCCGAGTGAGAAGTCTTCATGGATTCCGAGTGAGCGGCTATAGGAATCATTTTCCGGGTTGCCAATATATATACATACGACCCGATTGAGTGGAGCCATGGAGTGTGATATGTTGTCTGAATGAAATTGGTATGTATAAGGGTCAATCCGGGTGAATTAAGAGTGGACCTTCCCAAGCGAACCAAACGCTGAAATCCGAGTGAGGGAATACCGAGTGGAGTGATCGGATGCCGAGTGTAGCTTCACTTCAGCGAGTGTAGTTCTGAGTGGAGGCTTTGATTAGTATCGCCCGAGCGGAGTTAGATCTCGCTTGAGCGAGTGTGCGTGGTGCCGTTGGGTTCGCTTAGGCGTCTTCCCTTTCGCTGTGCATGGGTTTCATTCCCCTTGTCTTCCTCCCCTGCTCTTTGATTTTGCCCGGTTCTATTGGTTTCATTCTCTTTTGGAAAAACTTCCCCTGTTTTTGGGCATTATTTAATTTCTCTAGTTTTGGATGTTTCATTTTGGTATCAGAGCAGACCAAAAGGTCCAAGGCCAAGGTGTGCTTACCGAGTGTAAGCAGTTGTATGTATTATGACTGAGTAGTCATCATTGTTGTGATATTCTGGTTGAACATGATTGATGTTGAGATACTGATTCGAGGATAGGAGGTAACTCCTCTCCTGGTCTGATTGATTGCATGACATATATATATATATAAATGGTATAATGTGTTATAATCAGTGGATATGGGGATGAGATTCGAACGGTAGTGAGTAACCCTGTAAACTTATCCTTGAAGGGGTGTTAATTTCAGGATAAGTCATGGCGAATCGCTAAAGCATGGAAGCCATAGCCACAACATTCCAACGATTTGCTGACGTGTTCGAGAGGCAGGGCCAGCCTTGAGCTGAAGAAGGCCAAGTGTTGGATCGCTTCCTGAAGAGGAAGCCGAGTGAATTTCAAGGAGGACGTAACCCTAAGGCAGCTTACAAATGGACTCAAGAGTTAGAGAGGATTTTTGGGGGCCTCCACTGCACCGAGGCCCAGAAGGTGGAGTGTGCGGTGTACATGCTGAGGGACGAAGCAGAGAACTGGTGGAAGATAGCCAGAAACCGACTGACTGACGATGATACCCAGCTGACCTGGGAAAATTTCAAGACATGCTTCTTAGAGAAGTACTTCCCCGACACAGTAAGGAGTCGGAAGGAATTGGAGTTTATGGAGCTGAAACAGGGCTCCATGTCTGTAGAAGAATATGCAGCCAAATTTGAAGAGTTGTGTCTGTTTTATCCACCCTTCCAACAACCAGGGACTGAAAGTTCCAAATGCCTTAAATTCAAGAATGGACTGAGATCGGACATCAAAAGAGCTTGTAGATATCAGGAAATTAGGAGCTTTCCGGTGCTGGTGAATAAATGTAGGATCTTTGAAGAAGACGACAAGGCCCACTCAGGCCAGAACAGTAGGGCAGGTTCCTCCTTGAGGCCTCAACAGTCACGCTTTAAGAGGCCAGGTAACATTGGAAGAAATGGACCCTTTACTAGATATAAAGATCGCAGTAACCAAAGGAGACAAATGAGTGGACGACCAAAATATGGCAAGTGTTTTAAATGTGGTGGCGACCACTTTGTTCAGAATTGCGATAGTGAAGATGTCAAGTGTTTTCATTGCAAGGAGAAGGGGCACATTCGCCCTAACTGCCCCCAACTCCGTCAAGCAAGTGCCAATGTGCGCCAGGGAGGCTTCCAAGAGAGGAGCCGTGGAAAAGGTGGTCAAAGCTCGGGGGGCGGAGGCAACAGAGCCAGAGGAAATATGATATTTACCCCAAACAACTGGAGGAGAAACACTGACCAACCAGCTGCTGGAAGAGTCTACGCCATCAGTGCTGAAGAAGCTACACAAGCGAACGACTTAGTGCAAGGTAAGTGCCTACTCGGTAAATATACACTTAGTGTAATTTTTGATTCTGGAGCCACCCACTCCTTCATAGCTGATGATTGTGTAAGACGTTTGAGATTACCGAATGTGGATATGGATCGGATTTTGGAAGTGGCCAACCCGACTGGCCCTAAGGTGTTGACATCATTGATGTGTAAAGACGTAACGTTTGTATTGGGCGATCGGAGTTTTACCTTCGATCTGGTGTGTGTACCTCTGAAGGACCTTGATATGGTACTCTGTATAGATTGGCTTTCAGCCAACAAGGTGTTGGTGGACTGCAGAAATTGAAGGATAATCTTTCCAAGGCAGAACCATGAGGACCACACGGTATAAGGTATAGCTCAGCTGTTTATGATGCTTTGTTTAACTGAGGGTGAGAGTAGAGCCCGAGTGAACGATATTCCGACTGTCTGTGAGTTCCCAGAGGTGTTTTCGGAGGATGTGTCGGGTGTCCCTCCGAGTAGAGAAGTCGAATTCTCTATAGACCTGATCCCTGGAGCCGAGCCAGTCTCCAGTGCACCTTATAGAATGTCCCCAATAGAATTGGCCTAGTTGAAGAAGCAGGTGGATGAGTTACTCGGAAAACAATTCATAAGGCCGAGTGTATCACCATGGGGCGCACCTGTACTACTTGTCAAAAAGAAGGATGGCAGCATGAGGCTATGCATAGATTACCGACAGCTGAATAGGCTTACAATTAAGAATCGATACCCGTTACCCAGGATTGACGACTTAATCGACCAACTACGTGGAGCTTCAGTCTTCTCAAAGATCGATTTATGGTCGGGATACCACCAAATCCGGGTGAAGGACTCGGATATTCCCAAGACTGCCTTTAGGACTCGGTATGGCCACTACGAGTATGTAGTGATGCCGTTCGGTGTGACAAATGCACCTGCTATATTCATGAATTACATGAACAGCATATTCCACCCATACCTGGACCGATTCGTGGTCATTTTTATTGATGATATCTTAGTTTATTCTAAGACCCCGGAAGAGCATGAAGAACATCTCCGAGCGGTACTCCAAGTGTTGAAGGAGAAGCAGCTGTTTGCAAAGTTTTCAAAGTGCGATTTCTGGATGGACAAGATCCACTTCCTCGGACATGTAATTTCTAAAGAGGGTGTCTCGGTAGATCCCTCAAAAGTAGCAGCTATAATGGCATGGGAGAGACCCAAGTCGGTCTCGGAGATAAGAAGCTTTATGGGCCTAGCTGGCTATTATAGAAGGTTCATTGAAGGTTTTTCTAAGTTGGCGTTGCCACTGACTAAATTGACCCAGAAAAACATCCCCTTCGTGTGGAGTTCCGAGTGCGAGAGCAGTTTCTGAGAGCTAAAAGACAAATTGACGACCGCTCCAGTATTGGCATTGCCTAACTTGCAAGAGAGCTTCGTGGTTTATTGTGATGCGTCAGGACTCGAATTGGGATGCGTGCTGATGCAGAAAGATCGAGTGATAGCTTATGCCTCTCGGCAATTGAGGCCTCACGAACAGCATTACCCGACTCACGACTTGGAATTGGCAGCTGTGGTCTTCGATGTACCCAGCCTCCTAACTCTAACCAAAACACAAGAAAGTGCGTCAATAATCAAACACTAGTTTAATTTGACCCTATTCCCATAACCTACACAGAGTTTTTACTCACCTTATCCGCAACTCCCTTGCAGCACCCTGTCCATTGAAACCAGTGGTTCCCCCTTACCCTAAAGGGTATAATCCTAACGCCTGATGTGATTACCATGTTGGAGCCTTGGGGCATTCTACTGAGGACTGTCAGGCCCTAAAATACAAAGTGAGGGATCTAATCAAAGCCAAGTGGATAGATTTCTAAGAAGGAAGTCCCAACATGACCATAAACCCCTTGCCTAAACATGGAAGTTCTAGGGTTACTACGATAAAAGAGGGTTAGGGGTATGGAAGGGATGTTGTCACCACTGAAGATGGCCCCCGTGATGATGCAAACTTTATGATTGCCCGCCAGGTGGAGAGCTTCGTGACTAGAAGACTGTCAAACTCCTTATGACTTTAAATTTTCAATCGAAGAGATGTTTCAATGACTTTCCAACCCAATAGCTATGCCTAAGGCTTTGGGATGTTTATGTAATAAGGGCAAAAACATGTTTATCATTCCAAGTTTCTCTCAATAAATAGTGTCGAATTTCAAAATGTCTTTTCTTGCTTTCTGAACTGTCCTTTACAGGGGGTGTAAAAGTATGGTTGATGAACAATTCAAAATGTACATGTAATGTCAATCTGGTACAAGGAGATATTTATAAATGTGCAAGTACGGAGTATCCTTGTATACTGGGGCGGAATACAATGCACTCTGGGCAGTGTGATAGTCCGCCTGAAGTAACCTTCTTTGCCTTCACACAATTGGTGGTGGTACCTGCAATTATTCTCCGACGCTCAAGTCAGTATTCTGAGATACTGTAAGACTTAGAAAGCAAATCTGAGAGAATTATGCAAGTAAAAGTGTAAGGTTCAGAATTGAGGGGGATCCCTCTATACCTTTTTGCTGAAGTTTATATACCTGTTACTGGTGCTCCATTATTGGTAGGACCCGTTCCTTGTTTTCTGGCATAATGCGAGAAAGGTAGTGGGTCTCTGTGTCGTTCACGAGCACCATCACTGTAGTGGGTATTTCCACTTGCTTGGAAAGTGCTAATGCTTTATTATTTTATTCATTGTTCCCTTCTTATGCGTGACAGCGTGATTCCCATTTTCAACCTCTCAAGACAGAGTCAATCTTGTGCCGGGGTTATAAGTATGGGCTCGCTACGCAGTATGGGAAGTTCAATATTCCGCCTGTATTGAGCCTGTGGCTTGGCGGAGTAATATGCATTTGGAATATTTCATGCATGTGTATAAGGTATTCAATATTTTCCTCCTTGGCGAGGTAATAAGCCTTGGCAGAGTAACATACCTTGGTGGAGTTACGTGCCTTGGCAGAGTTATGTACCTTGGTGGAGTTATGTGCCTTGGCGGAGTAACGTTCCTTTGCGGAATAACATGCCTTGGCGGTATGCACTCCGTATAGAAGTACTTATAATGTATTTGAAGCGTACTTCTCTTGTTCAAAATGCTGATCTGGCAAAGCATTAAAGCCATGCTCTTGGGGGCCGGTGTTGGGACCGGATCATATGCCCCCTAGCTTGTTATGGTGACTGACGGAGTTACTTTAATAAGCTATAACACTTTTAGCTTTTATAGGCATGGGTTTAGGCGGCGATTGCTAGTTCAGGATTTACGGACAAGTGTTTTCGTGCATTTAATGCTTTCATCATTACTTGTCACGCCTGTCATTAAAGCGCCTTGAAACTACGTTTTGCCTCTTTAATCTCTTATTGCCACGTATGCCCTCGTAACGATTGCCATTCGAATGATGGGACATAAATGCGTGGGATGGCAGTTGAGATACGTTTTCGAGGTTATTACCATGGGCCTTGGATTTTGAAAATGTGGCCCAGGAAATACCTGCCCTTAGATTCATCTATTGGTTTCATCATCAAAGGGAGCCGTCAGTGAGATTCATCCAACGGCTGTAAACATGTGTTTGAAGCTTAGAACCGTTAGTGAGATTCATCCAACGGCTGCAAACACATCTTTGAAGTTTTTGAGGATTCGCTTATTTCCCCCCAAGCCATGCCTATAAATAGGTAAACTCTTAGGGAGGGAAATGTTTTGCTTCATCTTCCTCTTTTCATCTGTGTGCTGAAACTGCGTTTGCTACTTTCTCGCGAGTTTGTTTGTTGTTGGAGTTCTTCAGTTCTTTCAGAAATTTAAGGTAACTTGCTTCTTCCTCTGCTTTCTGTCTTCATTTTCATTGGGTTGGTTCTATTTTTTCTTTATATGTGTGTTTGTTGAAGCGAGGATAAGGGGAAAAAAGTCAGAGTCATGCTCTAGGGTTTCTGTTCGTCCCATGTTTTCTGACATTGAGAGTGAAGATGAGGCTTTCTATACTGGGAGGGATTCGACGTTTTACAACAGCGTGGAGTATTTTAGTAATGCTGTACATTCGTTTGTATCAGGAGGTGTTTCCCACACACAAGTGCTAACTATGGCAGAGTGTCAGAATGTTGTGTTACATGGATTGGACTGGAAAAAGACGCTTGAGATTAACCCCTACTGTTGGGTTGAGGAAGATGTTAAAGATGCTTCCTCTCGTCATGCGACAACTAGTGGAGCGGTGATGGAGTTGTCTGTACCAATCTGGAAGGATGAACGGTATGAAAGGAGGTTCATCATTCGTTCTCCCAAGACGTTCGAACGGATATGCCATCGTCCTCAAAATGATCGTACCATATATATGTATGATATTTTATTTACCCAGCTGGGGGTGCGCTTCCCATTGAATAAATTCCAGATGGGCGTACTTAGATTCCTGGACTGCGCCCCTTCTCAGCTGCACCCTAACGGTTGGGGGATAGTTCGCAGCTTCGAGGTAATGGCTGAACATCTAAAGTTTACGCCCACTGTGGCGTTGTTTTTTGCCTTCTGCCGCATCATGAGAAAAGTGAATGTGAAAAGTGGCGGCATGGGCTTTGTAACCCTTCGGGCGGAGCCGAAGATTTTAAATTTCAAGGCGTTTGCTGACTCCGCCAAGGAAGGCGGACTTCACTTTAGGATGAGTTTTGTGAAGGTTTCCGTCAGGAAGGACAAGCCCGTTTTCTGGCGGAATAAGGAGGGAATTGATAAATTCCCAGTAGCATGGACGCATGAGCACTTCCTCCTGACTAAGCAAGCGTATGAAGTTGAGGAGAGTGCTCTATCAGCTGCATCTGTGGAAGTACTTCGGACGTTGAAGGAGTACAACTCTGTCCATAAGCTGATTCTGTGTCGAAGGCTGCTTGGGCGGGATGCTCAGGGATACTTAAGTAATATTTCATCATTAACAATTCCAATGTTGATTGAATATTACTTCTATTTTTTTTTTGCATCTTCTAACCGTATTCATATATGTTATTTTGCAGGAGAGATTGCCGAATTCCCTGGGATGGATCGCATCAAGCAGATTCGCATGAGCCGCAGGGAATTTGACGCGGAGAACAACGTACAGCCCAGAAGGAATTTGGCTGCTGCTCTGACAAAGACTCTTCCTTTCCCTGCATCCATTAATATAGTGAATTTGGAAGGTGGTGCAGGGTCCTCAGCAGTTGATGTTGAAAGGCGTTCTAAAAAACGCCAAGAACCAGAAGCTGTTAAGGAGGAGGAAGAGGAAGTGGATCCCCAACCCTTGCAAAAAAGGAAGAACAAGGGCAAGAAGAAGATTGGGGAAGGAGCATCAGTCGATACTGCCATTGACTTGGAAGAGACTCAGGAGATACCTGTTGTGGGTACTACTGCTGATATGGGCGGTGTTGAAGGCGCCCTTGAAGAAGGTGTCGTGGGGGAGGAAACGGAGGAAATTCAAGCTTCTCCAATCCATGTCGCGGGGGATGAGGCGGAGGGGATTCAAGCTTCCCCAGTCCGCCCAGCTGAGAATCCTGCCCTGGACTTGGCTACTCAAGGGACACCAGTTTTCCTTATTGATGTTCCAGGGGAGTTATCCAGGCGATCCGTCTCTTTGCCTTTGGCGGGGTCTCGACTGAATCCCTTTTTGTATTTTACAAATATGGGATCCCGCCAGTTGGAGAGGCGTGATTCGGACTTCATTCTCCGCCCCGACATCGACTTCGAAGAGATTCCAGATGCTGCTGCAGCTGCAAGGTGGCACCTTGCAGAAATTGATGGTTTCCTTGCCTCTGTGCCACGCATCGCTGAAGTTGCTGCAGAGGCCGCCATGTTCCAAGAATCTTTTCATGAGTCTGTTGAAAAGATACGCAGCTTGGAACATGATAATGAGCAGCTGTCGGAGGTGATCAAGGCCAAGGATAGACACCTTGACACCGCCGACTCCGACATCAAGAAGCTGCAGGAGGAGCTGGCTCGGGTGAGAGCTGATAAAGTCTTGCTGGAAAAGCAAGTTTCTGGCTTGAAGGAGCAGAATGTAAAATTGGGCAAAGAGGTGGGCGGACTATCCCAGGTGAACAAAGAACTGGGCAAAGGTGTGAGCGAACTTCAGCAGAGGTTGGTTTCCTTTGAAATAAATAAGACCGTTACTGAAGATGCCTGGGCGGCGGAGTTGGACCAAGCAGCCACTGCATACAATAACCTTGAAAAACAGGTTCAAGAGCTGCAAGCTGAAAAAGCCACTTCAGATGCCACCAGTGAGAGGCTTGACAAGGAGTTACAATCTGCCTTGGATGCAGCTGAGGCGGCTATTGATGATGCTTTTAGCATGGCTGTTCGCCAACTCCGTTATCGCAATCCAGGTGTTGCTCTCACCACTGCAGGCATTCATCCTTACTATGAATTCATTCATGGTGAACTGATGGTGCCTGCTCAGGGGGGTCACGTTCCTGCGCCCAGTGTAGAATATGTCCTGGCGGACTTTCCCCCCTCCCAAAGTTTATCCAAACCTGGTGAAGGTCAGCCCAGCTCCGCCCAACAAGAGGGAGTGCCACCCGAGCTCTGAAGACTAGCTCTGGAGTCCTTTTGCAAATTTTGTTTTTTGCATTTTATTAATATTTCCTTGTTCCAGGACAGGCTCTGGACCTTTATTAATCTTTGACAATATTTAATGAAGCATATTTTTTGTAAATCTATACTTGTTCATATAAACACTGTCTGAGTCCGTCGGATTTATGCCTTGTAAAATGATATTAAGAAGGCAGCGTAATCATTTGAGGACTTAATGAAATATAACTAAGTATAACGAGGCGGAATAACCCCTTTAGGAATTTGGTGAAGTAAAATTCAGCAATGAGGCGGGATAGCCTCTAAGGAATTTCATTGAAGTGAATTCTGTAAGGAGGCGAAGTAGCCTCTTAAGAATTTCAATGAAGTAAATCCAATAATGAGGCGTAGTAGCCTCTTAGGAATTTCATTGAAGTGAATTCTGTAAGGAGGCAGAGTAGCCTCTTAGGAATTTCAATGAAGCAGGATTCCGTAAGGAGGCGGAGTAGCCTCTTAGGAATTTTAATGAAACAGATTCCGTAAGGAGGCGGAGTAGCCTCTTAGGAATTTTAATGAAACAGATTCCGTATGGAGGCGGAGTAGCCTCTTAGGAATTTCATTGAAGTAGATTCCGTAAGGAGGCAGAGTAGCCTCTTAGGAATTTCAATGAAGCAGGATTCCATAAGGAGGCGGAGTAGCCTCTTAGGAATTTCAAAGAAATTAGATTCCGTAAGGAGGCGGAGTAGCCTCTTAGGAATTTCAAAGAAGTGAATTCTGTAAGGAGGCGGAGTAGCCTCTTAGGAATTTCAATGAAGCAGGATTCCGTAAGGAGGCGGAGTAGCCTCTTAGGAATTTTAATGAAACAGATTCCGTAAGGAGGCGGAGTAGTCTCTTAGGAATTTCATAGGCGGCCTGTAGGACCTTAGGGTCGGTATGGTGCAGCATACAGCTGTGACACTAATCCTTTCCCCCCAAGGAGTTTTCTGGACCTTAGGGTCGGTATGGTGCAGCATATAGCTGAGACACCAATCCTTTCCCCCCAAGGAGTTTTCTGGACCTTAGGGTCGGTATGGTGCAGCATATAGCTGAGACACCAATCCTTTCCCCCCAAGGAGTTTTTTGTTGACTCCGTTTGTGAAGCTGTGTTGCATGTTGATTGATCTTTATGGAATAAAGAGTTATGCATCTATGCTTCAATTTTTGGAGTCGTTGTCTTATCTGCATGGGAACAAGTTCTGCCATGGATAATCAATTCAAAGTTAGAATGAAGATTGAATGTAGGAAGGTATTTTATTAATAATGGAACTACATAAAGGGCTAAGTTGGGGTATGTCTTTTCGAAGCCTTTTCAAGGAAAGCATATCTAGGAAGAACCTTGAGTTAGGAGGAAAAGATCATACCATATTACCCAACTAGCTGTAATATATGCGTAAATTTAAAATGTTCCATTTATTCCTGACCGGAGTGCCATCTAAGTTTTCTAGGCGGTATGTGCCTTTACCCAAAGCCTCGATGACCCGGTATGGACCTTCCCAGGTTGGTGCCAATTTGCCTTGGTGTGCAAATTTGTTGCCAATATTGGCCCTTCTCAGGACCAGATCTCCTTCTTTGAAACGACATTCGAAAATACGTGTGTTATACCGTTTGGCGGCCTTTGCTTTGACAGCTTGGTCCCTCACAAAGGCTTCCTCTCTCAACACCGCCAAAACCTCGAGTTCATGTGCAAGGTTCTGTGGATTGGCTTCCTCGTTGAAATGGAGGACTCGAGCTGAAGGGGCTGCCAATTCAATGGGGATGACAGCCTCAACTCCGTATGTCAGCCGATATGGAGATTCATTTGTGGTGGAGTGAGGAGTTGTTCTGTATGCCCATAAAACGTGGCATAACTGATTTGCCCAATCTCCTTTTGCCTCACCAAGGCGTTTCTTGAGGCCCTTCAAGATTTCTCTGTTGGCAACTTCAGCTTGTCCATTGGTTTGAGGGTGTTCCACAGAAGAGAAAATCTACGTAATGCTGAGATTTTCTAAAAGTTCAGTGAACTTGCGATCTGTGAACTGGGTGCCATTATCAGTGACTATGCGTCCAGGGACTCCAAAACGTGCAATGATATTTTCATATACGAATCTTCGAGTCCTGGCTGACGTTATGTGCACCACTGCTTCTGCCTCAATCCATTTAGTGAAGTAATCAATACCAACTATCAAGTATTTGATTCCGCCGGGCGCAGTTGGGAATGGACCCAAGATATCCATGCCCCATTGATAGAAAGGCCAAGGCGTTATTGATGATGACATTTCCTCTGCTGGAGTGTGGTGGAGATTTGCGAATCGTTGACATTGATCGCATTTTTGAACATATGAGGCGGAGTCATACTTCAGAGTGGGCCACCAATACCCCGCCCTGAGTATTTTCCTCATTAGACTCCGTGCCCCTGGATGGTGTCCACACTAGCCTTCATGGACTTCTTCCAAAACGGCTTGCACCTTATTTTCGTTTATGCATATTAAGTAAGGAACAGAAATACCTCGGCGGTATAACTGTCCGTCTAGGAGTGTGTAGTAAGGTGCTTCTTTCTTTAGTTTGCGCCATTCGAGATCATCCGTGGGTAATTGACCATTAACAAGGTAACGAACTATTGGTGCTACCCAGGAATTGTCATCAAAGGAGCGGCTTTTTATCATGCACACTGAGGAAGGAAAGGAAATACTTGGTTCTGCCAAGGTACTTTGTACAACCGTAGTGGTGCATCCTGCCTTCTTTGTGCTAGCCAACCTGGAGAGGATATCGGCGCGTGTATTTTCTTCACGGGGTACATGCTTGAAAGTGACTTCATCGAAGCGCTGCTTTAACTCATTGACGCAGTCTAGATATTGTTGTAGCAGAGGTTCTTTAGCCTGATACTCACCAAGAATTTGTGAAATGACTAATTGAGAATCGCTGCATAGGGTGACAGTTTTGGCCCCAACATCTTGTGCTACTCTGAGTCCGGCTAGGCAGGCTTCATACTCCGCCTGATTGTTGGACGTAGTGAAGGTGAAGTGCAATGAAATTTCAAGGTGTACCCCGTCATCACTTTCCACAACAATTCCTGCTCCACACCCCTTGCTGTTTGAGGATCCATCAACGTATATTGTCCAATGTGAATGATCTGCATCTGGGCTATAGCCTGTTAATTCAACTACGAAATCTGCTAGGACTTGTGCCTTGATAGCAGTTCTTGGTTCGTATGATATGTCAAATTCAGAGAGTTCTATGGCCCATTTGATCATCCTTCCAGCCAGGTCTGGTTTGAACAGTATAGTACGAAGTGGCAAGTCTGTGCGAATCAGGATGGGATGGGCATGGAAATATGGTCTTAGGCGTCGTGAGGCCCAAACAACTGCAAGTGCTGCCTTTTCAATCTTTTGATAACGACACTCTGCACCATGCAATGTTTTACCAGTGAAGTACACCGGTCGTTGGCCTTCAACTGTCTCCTTGACCAAAGCCACCGCCAACGCTTCATCTGAAACAGACAAATAAATAATGAGTTGCTCACCTGGGCTTGGTTTTACCAGGATTGGAGGGCTAGCCAAGACATTTTTCAAGCTTTGGAATGCCGCCTCTTGTTCTGGGCCCCAACTGAATTTCTTATCCTTCTTCAGCATTTTGTACAAGGGAAGAGAGCGATGAGCCATTTTTGGCATGAATCATGCTAGAGCAGCGATTTTGCCATTGAGGGATTGTACCTCCTTCAATGTTTTGGGGCTCTGCAACTCTTGGATTACGCGACATTTATCAGGATTAGCCTCTATGCCTCTTTGTGTTAACATGAAACCCAAAAATCTGCCCCAGGTACAACAAATGTACATTTTAATGGATTGAGTCTCATGTTGTATTGCTGTAGGCGTTGAAAAATGAGGCGTAGGTCTTCAACATGGTCTCCTCCCTCCGGGGTCTTGGCAATAATATCATCAATATAAACCTCTACCAGCTTTGTGTGCATACCCTCAAAGACTTTGTTGATCATGCGTTGGTAGGTGGCCCTGGTGTTCTTTAGCCCAAATGGCATGACGTTGTAGCAAAAGACCCCTTTGTCATTAATAAATGCTGTCTTCTCCTGATCATCCTCACACATTGGAATTTGGTTGTATCCGGAGTAGGCATCCATAAAAGATAGATACTTGTATCCTGAGGAATCGTCAACCAATCTGTCAATGTTGGGGAGGGGGTATGGATCTTTGGGACAGCATTTATTCAAATCAACGTAGTCTATGCACATACGCCACTTGCCATTGGCTTTCTGTACCATAACCACGTTGGACAGCCAGGAGGAGTAACGGAGTTCCCTGATGAACCCCGCCTTGAGGAGCTCCTCTGTTTGTTCACAAGCAGCTTTTTGCTTAGCAGGACCCATACGCCATTTCTTTTGTGCCACTGGCTTAGTTTCAGGATACACCGCCAGGCGGTGACAACAAAAGTTAGGATCTATACCAGGCATGTCTGCAGCGGTCCAAGCAAAAATTTCTTTGTACTCATGGAGAAGTGCAATTAGTCTTGCTTCCATGTTAACCTCCAGCTTGTCATTGATGTTTGTAATTTGCTCCGGGGTGCTGCCTAAAACAATAGGCTTGGAACCACCATCAGGAGTTGGTTTCAAAGGGTTCAGTGGGTCTACAGAAGACTCCGCCCTGGGGTCAAGATCCACCAAATTGATGGATGCCACCACACCGCTTCCTTCGTTCAATTTTCTTTTCTTAGACATGGTTTCAAGCTTCACCATGTTAAGACTCAAATTGTAACAATGACGAGCCATCTCCTGGTCACCCCTTACAGATGAGACTTGATTATCTTTATCAATGAACTTGATTAACAAGTGGGGGGTTGAAACGATGGCTTCCATGGCATTCAGAGTAGGCCGCCCAATGATGCCATTGTATAAAGATTTAACATCAATGACAAGAATCCTGGATTTCACAGTCCTTGCTCCAGGTTCACCATCAAAAGTGATCCTTGTGTCCAAGTAGCCTTTAGTGGGCTGTTTGGCGCCATTAAAGGCTGTAAGGTCCTGTGTATAAGGTTGCAAATCAGCATCAGTTAGTCCCATGCGTTTGAAACAGTCATAAAAGATAACGTCGCAGGAACTTCCCTGATCAATTAGGATGCGTTTTACATCCATATTAGCGATTACCGCAATAATCACTACTGCATCATCTCCCTCAGGAATAGTAGGGCCAAAATCATCATCTGTGAAGGTTATAGGCGGAGTCTGGACTCCGTTCCTGAATGGGCGATATTTTTTGCTTTTGCCCTACACAGATAAGATCATACGATGATGATTCTTCCTGGCGGTGTTTGAGGGTCCGCCGCCTGCGAAGCCTCCAGCAATCATGTCTACAACCTGCCTTTTGCCTCGCGATCTGGGTTCAGGGCTCGGTTCTCTTTGAGCGGACTCCAGAACAACGCCTTTTTGTTTTTCTGATGCCGCCGTACGTTTTGGTTCCCGAGTATTATCAGGATCCGGAGAACGATCACGATGTCGTTTTTCAAACTTTTCTGGCTCATCATGAGACTTACCCTTAAACAAATAGTGTTTGAGCTTGCCTTCACGGATGAGCACCTCAATGGTGTTTTTGAGTTGCTTACATTCCTCTGTGGAATGGCCAACTGACTCGTGGAATTCATATTACTTCTTTGGGTTTCCACCGTGCCTGATTGGGGGTGGACGTTGAATCCCATACACGTTGAGGGTAGTCCATCCTATTTCACGCAAGATTTGTTCATACGTTGTGTTCAGAGGTGCATAATGAGCAAAATTGAACACGCGTCTATCTTGCTGTTTGAAGGGCTGGTTCCCTACTTTGTCTTTCTGGTGGAACTTATCATTCTTAGATGATTTTTCTTTTTCTTTGTCATGATGTGGAGTTGCAGGGGGTGGTTTACTGCGAGATGCAGTGGCTTCTAGGTGCATCTCAATACCCACATACTTGGACGCCTTCCTGCAAAATTCCTCCATCGTAGATGGGGGTCCCTTTGCCAAAGACAAAGCAAAAGGTGACTTTGGCTGCATAGCCTCGATGAGGATATGCAACTGTATTGCTTCTGTCAGATCAGGAACCATGGCTGCCTCCTTATAGAATCTCTTAAGGAAATCCTTCAGAGATTCTTTGTCACCTTGCTTGATCTGAGCCAAGGTATGAGAGGTTCTAGGTGCATCCCTAGAGATCACGAAGTGGCTGCCAAAAGCTGTGGCTAGGTCCTCCCATGAATCAATGGAGCCTGAAGGTAAGCTCTTGAACCAACTAAGAGCTTCATCTGTGAGGGTCCTGGGGAACATTCTACACATGACATCCTCTTCTGCTCCTAAGAACATAGCCTCGTAAATATAAGCATCTAAATGCTTAGAAGGATCTGTTTCCCCAGAATATTTTCCTATAGAAATGGGCTGCATAGTTTGCAAATGTCTGGGTACATGTGCATTCATGAGCCTTTTAGAAAATGGGATACTCATCTTGTATCCTGAGGGGGGTGCATTTGAACCTGCTCTCCTTCCTTCTTAATGTTGAGCATTTACGAGTGGAAGGCTTCGTTGTTCTTCCATGTAAGTAGGGATGCGAGAGTAGTTAGGAGTACTTGATTCCTCCTGTACGTATGGTTCATGGTGTGGCTGTCTTGCAGGACCAGCTTTCTCATGCATGGGGTTCGCCTTTTCACGACGAAGCTCAGCAATCTCTTCTCTCAACATTCGAATCATGTCATCTCTCGGATCTGGAGAGTCAACATGCGTTGCTTTTTTATGAGCATCATTATCAAAGTTTAGACGTCTGGGATTGCGTGGAGGAGAATCCTCATTCTGCATGTCTGGTCCTGGTATCTCCATTAATGATGAGTATGATGAAAATTGACCAAAGATTGTGGGACTACCAAATTTATAGGTCCGACTGGGCGTGCCAATGAACTGTCCTTTATAGGGGGTGTAAAAGTATGGTTGATGAACAATTCAAAATGTACATGTAATGTCAATCTGGTACAAGGAGATATTTATAAATGTGCAAGTACGGAGTATCCTTGTATACTGGGGCGGAATACAATGCACTCTGGGCGGTGTGATAGTCCACCTGAAGTAACCTTCTTTGCCTTCACACAATTGGTGGTGGTACCTGCAATTATTCTCCGACGCTCAAGTTAGTATTCTGAGATACTGTAAGACTTAGAAAGCAAATCTGAGAGAATTATGCAAGTAAAAGTGTAAGGTTCAGAATTAAGGGGGATCCCTCTATACCTTTTTGCTGAGGTTTATATACCTGTTACTGATACTCCATTATTGGTAGGACCCGTTCCTTGTTTTCTGGCATAATGCGAGAAAGGTAGTGGGTCCCTATGTCGTTCACGAGCACCATCACTGTAGTGGGTATTTCCACTTGCTTGGAAAGCGCTAATGCTTTATTATTTTATTCATTGTTCCCTTCTTATGCGTGACAACGTGATTCCCATTTTCAACCTCTCAAGACAGAGTCAATCTCGTGCCGGGGTTATAAGTATGGGCTCGTTACGCAGTATGGGAAGTTCAATATTCCGCCTGTATTGAGCCTGCGGCTTGGCGGAGTAATATGCATTGGGAATATTTCATGCATGTGTATAAGGTATTCAATATTTTCCTCCTTGGCGAGGTAATAAGCCTTGGCGGAGTAACATACCTTGGCGGAGTTACGTGCCTTGGTGGAGTTATGTACCTTGGCGGAGTTATGTGCCTTGGCGGAGTAATGTTCCTTGGCGGAATAACATGCCTTGGTGGTATGCACTCCGTATAGAAGTACTTATAATGTATTTGAAGCGTACTTCTCTTGTTCAAAATGCTGATCTGGCAAAGCATTAAAGCCATGCTCTTGGGGGCCGGTGTTGGGACCGGATCACTTTCCTTATCTCTGCCTTGAATATTTTTCCCTCTATTTGCTTCTTTTTTTTCATTCACCATGACAAACCAAATAAATGCAGGTCTAAAAAGGATTCACCTGAGAACAGTAAGGTCACAGTCCAGTTTCACAACTTTAATTACCCGGTCGATCACGCTGATGAAAAGGGTAGGAAGACTATGGTCCCTTGTCTAAATAGGCTAAGATGTTTGAATAAGGAGGGTCTAGAGAGATTTAGCCCTATCAAGAGTTAGGCAAAATCATCGAATGAAGAGGACAAAAGGTCAAGATTGGTATTCTGTTGAGTAATGACATGATGATAACATTAGGGTAATTCATTGGAAGGTGATGGTAACCTTGTTTCATGACATGATGAAATAAGAGTCTATATGGACAACAACACTGCCAAGTCCTGAAATGAACAGGGACACGTCCATCATTAAAGAAAGCCTTGTTATTCACTAACCTGGATAAGGGTAAATTGCTGATGCCCATAATACAGATGCAATCGAGGGAGGCTTTGCAAAAAAAATCATATAAAAAAACCAAATCAAGCTCGGTATCCTATGCACGTGCTAAATGAGGCAAGCTGATTACGTCCAGATCATCAAGCAAGTTGTCACCCGTCTATACGGGGGCACGGATGTCATCAAGACAAGAACGCAACAAAAGACAATATTTCATCTTTGGGGTATAATTACTCCTCATGCCCATGTAACTAAGGAAATAGTCTATCAGATTGAGTCATTGCATCATCAAGGGGATAAAAAAATAAAAAAACAAAAACAAAAAAGGCAAACAGAAGGAAACAAAAAATGATAAAGGAAAAAATCTAGAAAATGAAAAAAAATAAAGGCCAAAATAATGACTTAGAGCACTTCCATCTCATTGATGCCAAAAGACTCACCCCTATTTTCTTGGGTACATGGCATAGGAGTAGAGTCTCCTATTTGAAGTGACATCAGTTCCCCAAAGGATCAAACTAAATCTGGAAAGGCTGGGCAGACTCAATTGGAGTGTAATTAGCTTTAACCTTTTACTATAAAGGATGCAGCCAAAAATAAACAACAAAGGAAAAACACATTATAAAGAAAGAGAAAAGCTCGCTAGGCTGAAAACCTGAAAGGGCGGCCTAGGCAAAAGTTAGAGCAACCCGGTGAGTCAAAAACCTGAAAAGGCAGCTCAGGCGGGTCAAGATTTCGGCAGAGTAACTAAAGTTTCCCAATGCAAAACATGCAAGTCCAAACTGGGCCACGTGAATCATGGTTGAACTACCTTCTTAGAGGCAAAGATGAAAAGAACATGTCGTGAGTGAGAAGAGCTTACCGGGTTGAAAACCTAAAAGGGCAGCATAGACAAAAGTTAAAGTAACTCGGTAAGTCGAAAACCTAAAAAGGGTGGCTCAGGCAAGAAATTAGGGCCTAAATTCTAACAATATGACTGAAACCTCCAACATAAAATGTACAACTCCAAACTGGTACACGTGGACCATCGTCAAACTACCCTCTCAAAGGCAGAGTCGAACGATGTACTCGAGGTCGTGACGTGGGATTGAGATATGCACTGTTCTCAGAAATTCACTGGAGGATCTGTAAAACCCTCCTTATTCCACCCAATTATCAATCTTTCCTATTTAACCACGCTTGTTTCTTTTGCTTTCCATGCTTTCCTCCCTCTATACTTATCTAACTCAAATAAAACTTCACCTTTTTCGATACGTATTCATGTTGTGAGTCTCATTGATATGATGGATGTGTGTTTTCTCTTAATACATAAAATGAGAAAGTAATGACTATTTAAAGTCATAAGGACAAGACGCACCTGTTACTTGATGCTGAAATCCCGAGTCATTAAATTGATGGTAAAATCTTAGTAAAATGAAATATGACTCTTGGATTCACACTTATGGCAAGCGCACCAGTCGTTAAAATTGTAGTATATTTGATCGTCTCACAGGGATTGTGGTAAGTACCTCAATCTAGGACTAGTACAAGCTGAACCAACAGAAAATACATGAAATTCATTTGGTTTTTATGGTTTTAGTATTTTATAGTTGTTTTTATATTTTGAGAAAGTTAAAGTGAAATGTGGAAAGTGATTAAAAGAAAACAGGTCAGGATTGTTTCGGCTCACAATCTCCTCAAGAAACATGCAATTAAGTATAGTCGAACTTCACAATCTAGAGGACAATCCGCTTGTGGTTATTCCCTAATTCCTTAGGTGAAAAACACTAATCCTTAAACAATGAACCTTAATTCCTTAAGTGCTCGATTAACCTAAGAATCTAATGCGAAATTGGAGGTTGAACTCTAACTATTCACCTAAATTGATTAGGCCTGAACTAGTTAGAAAGCTGGAAGTTACCTAAGCTTCAGCCATGATTCCTCACTGGTGAAGTTCTTCATCCGTTCTGGATTTGTCAATCCAGCGATTCTGCTCCATTCCTCAGCTTGTTTGCCTCAAGATCTTCGAAGCCGATCTACTTGCTCACAGCTTCAAGACTCAATTGCTCACCTTCACAATCCCAACCTTAGGGATTTAGAACTCCATAGACTTCGGTTCCATCGAAGGATTGTGGAACGTCATGGAGGAGAGAGTTTAGAGAGATGAAAAATGTAGTGAGAGATTGGAATTGGAAAATGAAATGGTATTACGTTGCTCTGTGTCTCTACACACACACACCTCTTTTCTATAGAGTATGTACATCCTATTTATAAGTTTCTACCTAACTAACTTAACTGATAACTTCGGACAACTTAAGCTAACGACTAACACTACTTCCTTCATAGTTTACAAAATAACTTACTAAATACAGCTCGGCTCTTAACAGAATCCAGCTCAACCTTAGCTAATGTACAGCTCAGCACCAGCTAATTGACAGCTCACTTCTTAAGTTGGCTTGAGGTTGCAGTAGTAGAGAAGAAGGCAATGGAAGCGGAACAGTACTGCACCAAGTGTGTTGTTGGAGGGAAGGAACAGTGTTTAAATTACTGCCTTGATGCTTCAGCTGCTGAGTATTCGCTTGGGCGGATTAAACTTCGCTTGGTTGAGTCCGGATTAACACTGCAGTGTTTCTTTCTCACTTGGGCGTTGTGGCAAAACTTGAGCGAGGACGGTCTCTTAAAGCAATGCTTGAGTGAGTCCGGATTTAACTAGGACGGATTAAATAATGACTAAGCACATCAGTTTCTTATGTAACATTCCGATCTTCTTCTCTTTTATAACCGGTGTCTTGGGAGTCTTCTTAAGTAAGCTTGGGCGTAGTCTTGCTTGGGAGGAGTCTTGCTTTTCTTAAGCGAACTTGGACCCTCGCTTGAGCGGATTTAACTCCCGCTTGGGCGGATTAATTATTAAATCGGTATTCTGTAGTTGGCACTCGGGTTCTTCATGCAGTATTCTGAGTCCTTATTCTCTTTTGGAGTCAGTGTCTTTGAAGTCTTACTCAGTCGGTCTTTGGACTCTTTTCAGTCAGAATTGAGGAAGTCTCACTCGGATTTATCAAATCTCGCTCGGCTCTGTAGGATTTCACTCGGGATTTTCTTCTTATCTCGAGTCCGCCCTGTTCTTGCACCAATAAACAGCTATTTGCCTAGCATTTATACGCTGGCTGCTTAGTGAAATTATAAATACTTCAAAATTCCTTATTTAATTCAAATTTTCAATCGGTTTCTTACATAGATAACATACTTTTGAAATAATTAACTACAACATGAATTCTTATCAAATTATTAAATAATAATACTAAAACTAGACAATACTTAGTAAATTATGTTAAATAATCAGTGGAATAATTAAGTCTTTTCAAGACTTATCACATCCCCAAACTTAAAACTATGCTTGTCCTCAAGCAAATATTCAGATTAATTATCAGTCAGCAATTGATCAACACAGTCAACCTTTCCTTAACTTAATTCATACTATAATTATTGAATACCGATCATGCTTTCTTCTCGCAATTTCTAAAAGTATAAATACTTACACCTCCTTTGGAAGACAAGCTGCTGATGCTTTCCTCACTGGTCGGTGTTTAACTCTTCTCTCGGTGTGTAGGGTAAATAAAATGCACTCAGCACCTGCATACTTGTTAGATCAACATAGGCTTGCAACAGTTCTAAACATCATGAAATATGCCAACTCAATCGGATCAGTAAGGGCTTTTTAAGCTTATAATGGGGCTCGGCTACAGGCTCAATTATTGTTTTTCCGAGTCATAGATAGGTTACAAGATGTGTCCACTGATGCTTTGCCTCGATTTCTAACTTACTTGCCTCGACTAACACTCTCTTTATTTTTCCGACTGGATGTTACTTAATAACTCGTGCTGTTTTGCACTTTCTTTTTCTCTCAGTCCTTCGAACTTTTCTTTTCCTTTTCTTTCTTGACTTTTTCCATCTTTTCCGATCGATAAATTTTTTCTTTTGGTGCTTTGCACCTTTTTTTCTTTTCTGAACTTTGTTCATTTTTCTCCCGGCTTTGCCTTTCTTCCTTTTATTTTTCTACATATTTATCCATAATCAAGGTCGGAGTGTGTCCTTAATTACTGTTAGGCACACTCTTCATCCCCAAACTTAGAGATTGCTAGTCCCTAGCAATAAGCAAAAACCAAGTACTTTACCAGTGGAACATCAAGGGTAATTCAGTCGGGTTTTTTCTTGGATAAATAGGCTTGTAACGTTAGGTGCATAAAACGAATGAAAGGGTCTCAGGCTCAAACATAATTATTGGGTCAAAGGATGATTAATATATTAGGAAGGTTATTTTTGGCCCTGGCTAAATAATCAAAGAAGGCCTTCATCATTTCCGATTGGTTGACATACTACAATTAGCAATAACTGAGGCAAATTCTGTCTCACTAACTAGCATGCAAGCTCACTCGGAAAAGATAAAACAGGCTCAAAAGCTCATACAATTATAACAGTTAATCAGCCAGTCTTGTCCCCAAACTTAATGTAAGATCATACATCTAGATTGCTAACTAGCATGCCGAGTAAACATTTTAATTAAGGATGAATAATAGTTATGGTCAGAGATCATGAGTTAAGCAAAAACCGATCAATTAAATTATCCGACTACAGCTTAACGAATCAGCAAACTTTTTAAATTATGAAGATGGATTTTGAAATTAAATATAATTATCATATTTTATCAAATAAAGATTCAGACAATTAAATAAGGAGTCGGGATACTAGAATACTTCCCTTTTACCTGAATGGCAATGCTTGGAAGTGCGTAATCGGATCGGAACTCATGGAGTTTACCAATACATATGCAAAATCGAATAAACAAACAATTGAACAAGAAAGTAAAATTTCATTACATAATTAAAAATAAAATAAGTTCAGGGTTCAGCAAGCAATTACAATAGCTTCAAACTAAATACATAAGAAACATTATACAAACGTGGCACAACTGCTTAAACATTTTAGTCTTTATCGTCCTTATCCTGCTGGGGGGGAATCGTGAATCCAATGGAAGCTAACCACGCATCTCTATCAGGTTGGGCTCCCATATCTGATGAATGTTCAACCCTCAGTTTCGAAGCAATCTTCCTGAGCATCTGATCGTGGTTCAAAACCCGATCATAAATTTCAAGTTGCATCTTCTTCACAACCTGCAATTCCTGTAACACCAAAAGAATGTCAGAAGATGAAGAAGAACCAGCTCCTACACATTGCTTGGGACGTTGCGATTCTGTGGCTTTAAACTTCACAGCACAGTTTTCATCAGCTTTAATACTTTCAACCTCTGGTGACTCATTTTCCTCACTTGCAGGAGGTACATTCCGTTGAACCAGAGGAGATACATCCCTTTGCTCCTGACTTCGACTAGGGACATGGACAGATGAATCAGAGATAGTGATGGTTGCCACTTCTCTTTCATTATCTATTTGTTTCCTTCGCACACTTCCTTCTGTGAAGTTTGGTCTAGGTTTCTGTAGAAGTCTTTGAGATCTTCTTTTCATGATGAATGTTAAAATAACGATGATAAACAACCTAATCAAACAAAAATAGGAACAGAAATCCAAGAGAAAAACAACAAACCAAAATGTGAGATGCATGGCTTATGAACAGTGGAAAACAATAATAATGAAACAAGAAGATAATAATCACGAACTGCGAAGTGAAAGAAGTGGAAAGGTGATACCTTTCTTAGAAATCAGGAAAGTGTCTTTTCGTCTTCAGCTCAAGTTCAACACAGGTACTGAGGTTTGGAAACTGAAAGGTTTTTCTTTTATAACGAGGAATTATATTTTCCAGAAACGCGTTAATGCGGTCAACTTTAATTATTACTTTTATTAAATGCATTACTACTGTTATTATTATTATTATGTTTATTATTTATTTATTTATTATATTTTGGATTTTTTTTATTTTATATTTTATTTGATATTTTATTTTATTTTTATTTATTATTATTTTATTTATTATTATTTTTGAATACTCAATTACTAGAGGGGTAGAAGATCGAGGGATGAAGAGTGGGATGATACCAATGTGATGCCAAATGGACATAGGAGAATGGAAGATGGATAAATGAACAGACCGTAAGACAAAACAGCAAATGAAAAATTTAAATACATGAAATAGAGTGCATGAAAAACAAGTGAAAAATTGTAATGGAATACGAGTGAATCAAGAAACGAATAATAACAGAACGAATAGAAGTATAAACAAATGAATGAAAACTCGAATAAATAAATAATGAATAAAAGAGAGTGAAAGGGTGAAAAGATGATAACCGAGTGAGAATGGAGATAGGTACCGAGTGAAAAATGAAGAACGAGTGGCTGACAATGAGATAATACAAAACAAATCGAAGAAAGTAAAATAAGTGGAGTGAAACAACAAGTATATGAATACCGAGTAGATAATACCGGTCAGATAATGAGCGAGTGAAAAGTGAATGAATGAATGGATGCCGAGTGGGTACAATTTATACCGAGTGAATGAATAGTTGATCGACGAATGAGGTGAACAACGCAAGTCCGAGTAAATGAAAGGGAAAGAATGAATGCATAATTGAAAAGCTAACTGACGGGTGAGGAACGAAAAAGAGAGTGACCGAGTGAAAATGAGGAAATGGTATACCTATCGATGAAGGAGATGAGTAAATGAAGGAACCGAATGAACTAGCGAGAAACCTAATGAATAAGGAACTGAGTGATGAGTGAGAAAAAGTGAATAAAACGCTGAATGAAAAGGGTACTGAGTGAATGAATACCGAATGGGTCACAGAAAGAATGAATGAATGGAGATAAGTGTATGAGAACCGAGTGTGACAATAAATGGACGAGTGAACAACCGTCGTGAGATATGAGTGAACAAAGAAGTGCGTGGAAGAAAGAACGAATGAGAGTAAGGCTGAGCGAAAGAAAGGACGAGTGGATGAAACTGAGAGATATAGATCAGAGATATGAAGAATGAGTGAATGACAATGAGAGTTCGGGTGATGAAACCGAGGAAGAACTCAAGTGGATTGAAAACACGAATGCATGAATCGACGACTGAGAAGAAGAGCTAAAGTATGGAAATGAGTGACGGATGAGGGTGGACAACAGAATATATGAAACGAAGGATGAGTGACTCATAAATGAAAGAAATTGAGTGAGGAATGAGGGAGCCGAATGAAAGAAACCGACTACTAGAGAAAGCCGAGTAGATGAATGAAGAAAAGGCTGCGTGCAAATGAGACTAATGGATACAATACTGATTGTGATGACTGAGGAATCCGAGTGGTGAAAAGCCAACTGAAATAAGTCACTTTTCACTATCTGACCCGTTTCATTACATTAACGATCAGAAATCCTTCCAAGTCTTCCTTTTTATTCGCAGAAATTTATTGAAAAATGCCGAGTGAAGTCCAGTCAGGAAGAAGGGTTACGACGAAGTAACAATTATCCGAGTGTACTATTTTCACTCAACTTAGTGCAATTTTCCTCTAAGTGCGAAACAACAATCAGCATTGGCTCGCCTAAGCTACCAGCGCTTCGCCTGAGCGAAAATAGAAGAATCAAACTCGGATTTCCTTCTTCAACTTCACAACTTTATTCTATTCAAAGTTCTAAACAAAACAATCGGGACATAGGGCTGCCTCCCTAGAGTGCTTCTTTAAGGTCACTAGCTTGGCCTTATTGTATCTAAGAAGATGGCTTCAGTAACAAGGAGGTTTTCTGCCTATCAAACTCTCCTCCAAAGTAGAGTTTGAGTCTCTGGCCATTCACCTTGAAAAACCGATCGGTAGTCGAATCTTTCAGTTCGACTGCACCATGAGGAAAAACCTCATTTACAGTAAAAGGCCCGGACCACTTGGATCTAAGTTTTCCAGGGAAGAGTTTCAGTCGGGAATTGAATAACAAAACCTGGTCGTCCTTCTGAAACTCTTTCTTATTAATTCGCTTATCGTGCCATTTCTTTGTTTTCTCCTTATAATTGGAGGCACTTTGATAAGCGTTGAGTCGGAACTCCTCTAATTCATGGAGTTTCAAAACTCTTTTCTCCTGAGACTGGTCACAGTCCATGTTTAATAGCTTTGTGGCCCACCACGCTTTGTGTTCCAACTCCACAGGGAGATGGCAAGCCTTACCGTACACCAGTTGATACGGGGACATGCCAATCGGAGTTTTGAAAGTTATTCGGTAAGCCCACAATGCATCATCTAACTTTACCGACCAATCTTTTCTGGATTTTCTGACCACTTTTTCTAAAATTCTCTTTATTTCTCTATTCGACAGTTTGACTTGTCCACAAGTCTGTGGATGGTAAGGAGTGGATATCTTATGTAAAACCTCATAGTGACGCAGGGCTTTTTCCATTATCTTATTGCAAAAATATGAACCCCCATCACTAATAATTACTCTCGGAACTCCAAACCTAGAGAAAATATTCTTCTTAATGAACCTAAGCACAACCTGTGCATCATTGGTTCTGGTCAGAATTGCCTCCACCCATTTGGAGACGTAGTCCACAGCAACAAGAATGTATTCGTTGGAGAACGACTTAGGGAAGGGTCCCATGAAGTCGATACCCCAAACGTCAAATAATTCCACAATTAGAATGTTCGTCAGAGGCATGCCAGCTTTTGCGGAGAGACCTCCACTCCTTTGACATTTGTCACACCTTTTGACATATTCCTTAGAATCCTGAAAGATAGTTGGCCAGTAAAAGCCACTCTGTAACACTTTTGCTGCGGTACGGGAGGCACCATGATGGCCTCCATAATAAGAATCGTGGCAGTACCACAAGAGCCTTTCTTGCTCGGATTCAGGCACACAGCGCCTGATTACTCCATCTATGCCTATTTTAAACAGAAATGGATCATCCCAAAGAAAAGCCTTACTATCATGAAAGAATTTTTTTCTCATTTGGGATGTCCAACCATCAGGTACCACTGAGGCACTTTTAAAGTTTGCCATGTCAGCGTACCATGGCCCAGTTATAACGGCCATCAACCTTTCGTCTGGAAATTCTTCTTTTATCAAGACAGAATCCGACTCAACTTCCAGACGAGACAATTGGTCTGCAACTGAGTTCTCTACTCCTTTTTTGTCTCGTATTTCTAAGTCAAACTCTTGGAGTAACAGAACCCACCTAATCAGTCTCGGTTTAGACTCTTTTTTAGCTAGTAAATACTTGATTGCCGAGTGGTCTGTATATACGATGACTTTGGCACCAATCAAGTATGCACGAAATTTATCAAATGCATACACCATAGCAAGCATTTCTTTTTCAGTCGTGGTGTAATGTATTTGATTTTCATTTAACACTTTACTAGCATAATAGATCACATGAGTTAATTTCTCTTTTTTCTGACCCAGTACAGCTCCGATTGCAAAGTCACTTGCATCACACATCAATTCAAACGGTAAAGACCAGTCGGGTGATGCAAGGATCAGAGCTGAAGTCAAACTTTGTTTCAATTTTTCAAATGCCTTGACACAGTTTTCATTAAATGCAAACACCTGATCTTTCACAAGCAAATCGGTCAAAGGCTTAGCTATTTTTGAAAAATCTTTTATGAATCTTCTATAGAACCCAGCACATCCTAGAAAACTCCTTACTCCTTTCACATTGATCGGAGGAGGAAGTTTTTCAATAATTTCAATTTTTGCTCGGTCCACCTGCATACCCTCAGCAAAAATCCTATGGCCAAGGACTATCCCTTCCTTAACCATAAAGTGGCATTTCTCCCAGTTAAGAACGAGATTGGTCTCTTGACATCTCAGTAGTACCTTAGCTAGGTTGCTGAGGCATATGTCAAAATTACTCCCAAATACCGAGAAGTCATCCATGAATACCTCAATAAATTTCTCTACCATATCCCCAAAAATTGCCAGCATGCACCTTTGGAAGGTTGCTGGAGCGTTGCACAAGCCGAACGGCATGCGCCTGTATGCAAAAATTCCATAGGGACATGTGAAGGCAGACTTTTCTTGATCCTTCGGGTCAACCACAATTTGGTTATAACCCGAGTACCCATCAAGAAAACAATAATACTCATGTCCTGATAACCTCTCGAGCATTTGATCAACAAACGGAAGGGGGAAATGGTCCTTCCGAGTAGAGTTATTCAGCCTTCTGTAATCAATGCACATCCTCCAGCCTGTAGTTGGCCGAGTGGCAATGATTTCACCCTGGTCATTTCTTACAGTCGTCATTCCTCCCTTCTTGGGCACCACTTGGACTGGGCTAATCCAAGTGCTGTCCGAGATCGGGTAAATGATTCCCGTATCAAGGAGCTTGACCACTTCCTTTCTTACTGCTTCCTTCATAATGGGGTTCAGTCTGCGTTGTGGCTGAACAACAGGGGAATAGTCATCCTCCATCAGGATTTTGTGCATACAAAAGGACGGACTGATTCCCTTCAAGTCAGAAATGTTCCAGCCAATGGCAGATTCATGAGCCTTTAATACCCCAACTAGTTTATTCTCATCCTCTTCTTTTAAGTCGGAATTAATAATTACAGGATGAGTGTCATTTCCTCTCAGGAAAACATATTTCAGATGAGAAGGTAAAGGTTTTAAATCACATTTTTCTTCCAAAAATTCCTTTCCTTTCTCATCTTCAGTATTTTCCAAATCATTTTTCTTTTCTAAATCACCTACTTCCAAAACTTCCAGTAGGTCCAGTAGTTCCGAGTGAGAGTCAATTGACTCGGTCTCGGAGTCAAAGTCATCCTCTAAAAAAGTTTGTAAAACCTCTTCCTTAGTTTTTAGCAGTAAGGGGGTCTGGTAATTTTCAACCTCTTCAATCATTAGGCAATCCATCCGTTCAGTCGGATGTTTCATGGAATTGAAGACATTAAAAATTACTTGTTCCTCCTGAACTCTCAGTATGAGTTCACCCTTTTCCACATCAATCAATGCTCTGCCAGTAGCTAGGAAGGGTCTACCTAAGATCAAAGGGATCTCTCGGTCAGCTTCCATATCTAACACTATGAAGTCTGCTGGAAAGATAAATTTATCAACTTTTACTAACAAATCTTCCAGCATGCCTTGGGGATATTTAATGGACCTGTCAGCCAACTGCAAGGACATGCGAGTCGGTTGCAAGTCATTAATTCCCAGTTTTTTCATTAAAGATAAAGGCATCAGGTTTATACTAGCTCCTAGATCACAGAGAGCACTTCCTACATGAATATCCCCTATTGCACACGGTATTGTGAAAGATCCAGGATCCTCTAGCTTTTAGGGAAGTTTCTTTTGAATGATTGCGCTACACTCTTGAGTGAGAGTAATCATTTCATCCCCCCTAAGCTTCCTCTTCTTAGACAATAGTTCTTTTAAAAATTTTGCATAAGAAGGCATCTCCTACAATGCCTCAGCAAAAGGGATATTAATGTGAAGTTTCTTAAAGACCTCTAAGAACCTAGCAAACTTCTGCTCCTCTATTTGCTTTTTAAACCTGTGCGGAAATGGAGCATTCCTCAGTTTTTCAGGAGTCAGCTTAGAAGCTTCCTCTAGGATCAAATCAACCTTTTTCTTCTTCTTTTGATGGACTTTATTTTCTTTTTATTTTTCTGATTCATTCTTATTTTCTACTTCATCTTTATTGTCCTGCTCGGTTTCCTGTATTATTTCTTTTCCTTTTTCTGAACCTATTTCTTGACCCGGAGATGGAGAAATAATTTTTCCACTCCTAGTAATTATGGCCTTGCAATGTTCCCTTGGATTTACCTCGGTATCTCCAGGGAAATTGCCTGCTTGCCTTTCAGCTAATTGCTTAGAAAGCTGTCCTACTTGATTTTCTAAATTCCTTATGGATGCTTCCTGATTCTTAAAACTGGCCTGAGTGGCCTGGATAAACTGAGAAAGTACATTCTCGAGTTTGGATTTTTCTTTAACAAGAGGGTGAGAAGGTTGTTGTGGTTTATTTGAGGGTTGACTCGGTGGGATATTCTGATTCAGATGTGGACCTTTCTGCCAGGAAAAATTGGGGTTGCTCCTGTAATTAGGATTAAAGGAATTAGAAGGATAATTCCTTTGATACTGTTGCTGCCCCATATAATTCACTTGCTCAGAAGGCACAACTGGATCACACATTCCATTTTCATGGTCTCCACCACAAAAATCACAACTGATCATAGAAACTTGGCTCGGCTTTTGGAGTTCGGAAATTTGAATGCTTAATTTTTCCAAAGCCTGAGTCATCAATTTACTCTGAGCCAGATAAGCATCTTGTGCTTCTAATTCTAATATTCCTCTCCTAGGGACTTGGTTTCTCTCACTAATCAGGCATTCATTAGAAGCCATCACATCAATCAGCTCTATAGCTTCTTCTACGGTTTTAGTTGTTAGTGAGCCTCCAGCCGAAGCATCAATCAAGACTCTGGTAGCTGGCCTGACACCATTATAGAAAATAGTCACCTGTTGTACATCGGAAATCTGATGATGAGGACATCTCCTCAGACTTTCTTTATACCTATCCCATGCTTCCATCAAGGACTCACCTTCCCTTTGCTGGAAACATGTGATTTCATTACGCAGCTTTGCATATTTAGAAGGAGGAAAGTATTTTATCAAAAATTTCCTTTGCAAATCCTCCCAGGTAGAAATACTGCCTCTCGGTTGACTCTGCAACCAGGCTTTTGCTCGGTCCCTTAGAGAAAATGGAAACAACCTTAGTCGGATTGCCTCCTCAGGGACTCCATTCATTTTTACTGTATCACAAATTTGGAGGAAAGTTGCTAAATGTAAATTTGGATCCTCAACCTCACTTCCTCCAAATTGTTCATTTCTTACCAACTGCAGTAAAGCTGGTTTTAGTTCAAAATTGTTAGCTGCAATCGGTGGCCTAAGGATGCTAGCTTGCGATCCTTCTTCAGTCGGCCTGGAGTAGTCACCTAGTGTAACTCTCCTCTGTTCCATTTCTTTTTCTTCTTTTTGCTTTTTCTCTTTTCTTAATCTACGTTCTAACAAATCGATGTCAGGATCAAAGAAGAAAGGTTCTCCTCTGCTCCTTGACTGCATACAACAATTGTTAACACGACAAAACAACTAACAGCTATGACTACTTGAAACAATAACTACTAAGAAAAATACGTATTGACTGCACACGGAAACAAAAGCAAATGGTTCAGTCTAGTACCGGTCCAAGGATTGTTGATATTACTCAACAATCCCCGGCAACGACGCCATTAACTTGATGCTGAAATCCCGAGTCATTAAATTGATGGTAAAATCTTAGTAAAATGAAATGTGACTCTCGGATTCACACTTATGGCAAGCGCACCAGTCGTTAAAATTGTAGTATATTTGATCGTCTCACAGGGATTGTGGTAAGTACCTCAATCTAGGACTAGTACAAGCTGAACCAACAGAAAATACATGAAATTCATTTGGTTTTTATGGTTTTAGTATTTTATAGTTGTTTTTATATTTTGAGAAAGTTAAAGTGAAATGTGGAAAGTGATTAAAAGAAAACAGGTCAGGATTGTTTCGGCTCACAATCTCCTCAAGAAACATGCAATTAAGTATAGTCGAACTTCACAATCTAGAGGACAATCCGCTTGTGGTTATTCCCTAATTCCTTAGGTGAAAAACACTAATCCTTAAGCAATGAACCTTAATTCCTTAAGTGCTCGATTAACCTAAGAATCTAATGCGAAATTGGAGGTTGAACTCTAACTATTCACCTAAATTGATTAGGCCTGAACTAGTTAGAAAGCTGGAAGTTACCTAAGCTTCAGCCATGATTCCTCACTGGTGAAGTTCTTCATCCGTTCTGGATTTGTCAATCCAGCGATTCTGCTCCACTCCCCAGCTTGTTCGCCTCAAGATCTTTGAAGCCGATCTACTTGCTCACAGCTTCAAGACTCAATTGCTCACCTTCACAATCCCAACCTTAGGGATTTAGAACTCCATAGACTTCGGTTCCATCGAAGGATTGTGGAACGTCATGGAGGAGAGAGTTTAGAGAGATGAAAAATGTAGTGAGAGATTGGAATTGGAAAATGAAATGGTATTACGTTGCTCTGTGTCTCTACACACACACACCTCTTTTCTACAGAGTATGTACATCCTATTTATAAGTTTCTACCTAACTAACTTAACTGATAACTTCGGACAACTTAAGCTAACGACTAACACTACTTCCTTCATAGTTTACAAAATAACTAACTAAATACAGCTCAGCTCTTAACAGAATCCAGCTCAACCTTAGGTAATGTACAGCTCAGCACCAGCTAATTGACAGCTCACTTCTTAAGTTGGCTTGAGGTTGCAGTAGTAGAGAAGAAGGCAATGGGAGCGGAACAGTACTGCACCAAGTGTGTTGTTGGAGGGAAGGAACAGTGTTTAAATTACTGCCTTGATGCTTCAGCTGCTGAGTATTCGCTTGGGCGGATTAAACTTCGCTTGGTTGAGTCCGGATTAACACTGCAGTGTTTCTTTCTCACTTGGGCGTTGTGGTAAAACTTGAGCGAGGACGGTCTCTTAAAGCAATGCTTGAGTGAGTCCGGATTTAACTAGGACGGATTAAATAATGACTAAGCACATCGGTTTCTTATGTAACATTCTGATCTTCTTCTCTTTTATAACCGGTGTCTTGGGAGTCTTCTTAAGTAAGCTTGGGCGTAGTCTTGCTTGGGCGGAGTCTTGCTTTTCTTAAGCGAACTTGGACCCTCGCTTGAGCGGATGTAACTCCCGCTTGGGCGGATTAATTATTAAATTGGTATTCTGTAGTTGGCACTCGGGTTCTTCATGCAGTATTCTGAGTCCTTATTCTCTTTTGGAGTCAGTGTCTTTGAAGTCTTACTCAGTCGGTCTTTGGACTCTTTTCAGTCGGAATTGAGGAAGTCTCACTCGGATTTATCAAATCTCGCTCGGCTCTGTAGGATTTCACTCGGGATTTTCTTCTTATCTCGAGTCCGCCCTGTTCCTGCACCAATAAACAGGTATTTGCCTAGCATTTATACGCTGGCTGCTTAGTGAAATTATAAATACTTCAAAATTCCTTATTTAATTCAAATTTTCAATCGGTTTCTTACATAGATAACATACTTTTGAAATAATTAACTACAACATGAATTCTTATCAAATTATTAAATAATAATACTAAAACTAGACAATACTTAGTAAATTATGTTAAATAATCAGTGGAATAATTAAGTCTTTTCAAGACTTATCATTACTTAATCTCGCTCGTAAGCAATTATTATGAAGACTGGGCCGGACACGTTCCTCGAAGCTAGGGTTACTTCATTTAATCTGTTTCAATCATGAGTCGCCTCAAGTTTGTAGGGATCATGGTTTTGTGGGAAGTCTCTTCAGATTCTTATTTGTGTTACTTTGTACTACTAACCCTTTTCTGCAGGTTATTACATCAGACAGTCATGTCGAGTCTCGATAACCTGATCAAGTTCTTTTCCCCAGTAGAATCAATCGCCAAAGCTGGCACTTCTCAAAGTCTCTTCCTCAATCGCCAAAGCTGGCACTTCTCAAAGACTTTTCCTCAAACGCCAAAGCTGGACCTTCTCAAAGACATTTCCTCAATCGCCAAAGCTGGCACTTCTTAAAGACTCTTACTCAATTGCCAAAGCTGGCACTTCTCAAAGTTTCTTCCTCAATCGCCAAAGCTGGCACTTCTTAAAGCCTACTCCATTACCAAAGCTGGCACTTCCTAAAGACTCTTCCTCAATCGCCAAAACTGGTACCTTTTAGAGTTTCCTTCTCAATCGCCAAAGCTGGCTTTTCTCAAGTTACTTTTCATAAATTGCCAAAGCTGACGTCTTTTAAGTTTCTTTTCATAAATTGCCAAAGTTGGCGTCTTTCAAGTTTCTTTCCCAAAAACTGGCAATCTTTCAATTTCTAGTCACCGAGCAAGGCACCATTTTACTTTCCTGTCGCCAAACAAGGCATCCTTTAATTTCCAGTGGCCGAACAAGGCACCCTTTACTTTCCTGTTGTTGAACAAGGCACTCCTTTAATTTCCAGTCGCCGAACAAGGCACCCCTTTTGCTTTCCAGCCGTCAAACAAGGCACCATTTCCTTTCCAGTCGTCGAACGAGGCACCCTTTACTTTCCAGTCACCGAACAAGGCACCATTTACTTTCCAGCCGCCGAATGAGGCACCCTTTACTTTCCAGTCGCCGAACCAAGCACCCTTTACTTTTCAGTCGCTGAACGAGGCACCCTTTACTTTCCAGCCGCCGAACGAGGCACCATTTACTTTCGAGTCGCCGAACAAGGAACCCTTTACTTCTGAGTCACCGAACAAGGCACCTTTTCCTTTCCAGACGCCAAACAAGGCACCCTTTACTTTCCAGTCGCCGAAGGAGGCACCCTTTACTTTCCATCCGCCGAACGAGGCACCCTTTACTTTCGAGTCGCCGAACAAGGCACCCTTTACTTTCCAATCATCTAACAAGGCACCTTTCCTTTCGAGTCACCGAACAAGGCACCTTTTCCTTTCCAGTCGCCGAACGAGGAACCCTTTACTTTCCAGTAGCCGAACGAGGCACCCTTTACTTTCCAGTCACCGAACGAGGCACCCTTTACTTTTTAGCCACCGAACTAGACACCCTTTAATTAAAAGTCATTGAAAAAGGCACCCCTTTGGTTTCCAGTCGCCGAACGAGGCACCCTTTCCTTTCTTGTCGCCGAACAAGGCACTCATTTACCTTCCAGTCGTCAAATGAGGCACCCTTTACTTTCCAACCGCCGAACGAGGCACCCTTTACTTTCGAGTCACCGAACAAGGGACCCTTTACTTTCCAATCACCGAACAAGGCACCTTTTCCTTTCGAGTCGCCGAACAAGGCACCTTTTCCTTTCCAGTCGCCAAGCGAGGCACCTTTTACTATTCAGCCACAGAACGAGGCACCCTTTACTTTCCAGACGCCGAACCAGGCACCCTTTAATTTCAAGTCGCCGAATAAGGCACCTCTTTGGTTTCCAGTCGTCGAACGAGGCACCCTTTCCTTTCTTGTCGCCGAACAAGGCACTCTTTTACCTTCCAGTCGTCAAATGAGGCACCCTTTACTTACCTGTCACTGAGCAAGGCACCCCTTTAATTTCCAGTAACCGAACAAGGCACCCTTTTTACTTTCCAGTCGCCGAACAAGGCACCCTTTCCTTTCCAGTCGCCGAACGAGGCAACCTTTACTTTCCAGCCGCCGAACGAGGCACCCTTTACTTTCCAGTCACCGAACAAGGCACCCTTTAGTTTCCAGTCGCCGAACGACATACCCTTTACTTTTCAGCTGCCGAACGAGGCACCCTTTACTTTCCAGCCGCCGAACGAGGCACCTTTTCTTTCCAATCGTCGAACAAGGCACCCTTTACTTTCCAGTCACTAAACAAGGCACCTTTTCCTTTCCAGTCGCCGAGCAAGGCACCGTCTCCTTTCCAGTCACCGAACGAGGCACATTTCTTTCCTAGTCTCAAATGAGGCACCCTGTACTTTCTAGTTGCTGAACGAGGCACCCTTTACTTTCCAGTCACCGAACAAGGCAACTTTTCCTTTCCAGTCACCGAATAAGGCACCCTTTCCTTTCTAGTCACTGAACGAGGAACCCTTTACTTTCCAATCGCCGAACAAGGCACCATTTCCTTTCCAGTCGCCAAACAAGGCATCCTTTACTTTCCAGTCACCGAAGGAGGCACCCTTTACTTTCCAGCCGCCGAACGAGGTACCCTTTACTTTCGAGTCACCAAACAAGGCACCCTTTACTTTCCAATCATCGAACAAGGCACCTTTTCCTTTCGATTCGCAGAACAAGGCACCTTTTCCTTTCCATTCGCAAAACAAGGCACCCTTTACTTTCCAGTCACTGAACGAGGCACCCTTTACTTTCCAGTCGCCGGACGAGGCACCTTTTACTTTCCAGCCGCCGAACGAGGCACCCTTTAATTTCTAGTCGCCGAACAAGGCACCCTTTTGCTTTCCAGTCGCTGAACGAGGCACCCTTTCCATTCTTGTCGCTGAACAATGCCCTCCTTTACCTCCCAGTCACCAAACGAGGCACCCTTTACTTTCCTGTCACCGAGCAAGGCACCCCTTTAATTTCCAGTCGCCGAACAAGGCACCCTTTTTCTTTCCAGTCGCCGAACAAGGCACTCTTTCCTTTCCAGTTCGCCGAACGAGGCACCCTTTACTTTCCAGCTGCCGAACGACGAATGAGGCTCCTTTTACTTTCCTGTCGCCGAACAAGGCACCCTTTACTTTCCAGTTGCCGAACAACGTACCCTTTACTTTCCAGCCGCCGAATGAGGCACCTTTTCTTTTTAGTCGCCGAACAAGGCACCCTTTACTTTCCAGTCACCCAACAAGGCACCTTTTCATTTCCAGTCACCGAACAAGGCACCCTTTCCTTTCCAGTCGCTGAACGAGGGACCCTTTACTTTCCAGTCGCCGAACAAGGCACCCTTTACTTTCTAGCCACCGAACGAGGCACCCTTTAATTTCCCGTCGCCGGACAAGGCACCCCTTTGCTTTCCAGTCGCCAAACGAGGCACCCTTTCTCTTTCCAGTCGCCGAACAAGGCACTCTTTCCTTTCCAGTTCGCCGAACGAGGCACCCTTTACTTTCCAGCCGCCGAATGAGACACATTTTCTTTTTAGTCGCCGAACAAGGCACCCTTTACTTTCCAGTCACCCAACAAGGCACCCTTTACTTTCTAGTCACCCAACAAGGCACCCTTTCCTTTCCAGTCACCCAACAAGGCACCCTTTCCTTTCCAGTCGCTAAACAAGTGACCCTTTACTTTCCAGTCACCGAACAAGGCACCCTTTACTTTCTAGCCACCGAACGAGGCACCCTTTAATTTCCCGTCGCCGAACAAGGCACCCTTTTGCTTTCCAGTCGCCGAACGAGGCACCCTTTCTCTTTCCAGTCGCCGAACAAGGCACTCTTTCCTTTCCAGTTCGCCGAACGAGGCACCCTTTACTTTCCAGCCGCCGAACGACGAATGAGGCTCCCTTTACTTTCCTGTCGCCGAACAAGGCACCCTTTACTTTCCAGTTGCCGAACGACGTACCCTTTACTTTCCAGCCGCCGAATGAGGCACCTTTTCTTTTTAGTTGCCGAACAAGGCACCCTTTACTTTCCAGTCACCCAACAAGGCACCTTTTCCTTTCCAGTCACCGAACAAGGCACCCTTTCCTTTCCAGTCGCTGAACGAGGGACCCTTTACTTTCCAGTCGCCGAACAAGGCACCCTTTACTTTCTAGCCACCGAACGAGGCACCCTTTAATTTCCTGTCGCCGGACAAGGCACCCCTTTGCTTTCCAGTCGCTGAACGAGGCACCCTTTCTTTTCCTGTCGCTGAACAAGGCACTCCTTTACCTTTCAGTCGGCAAACAAGGCACCCTTTACTTTCTAGGCACCGAACAAGGCACTCCTTTAATTTCCAGTCACCGAACGACTCACCTTTTTTTTCCAGTCGCCGAATAAGGCACTCCTTTAATTTCCATTTACCGAACGAGGCACCCTTTAATTTCCAGTCGCCGAACAAGGCAACCCTTTAATTTCCAGTCACGAACAAGGCACCTCTTTTGCTTTCCAGTCGCCGAACAGGGCACCCTCTCTGTAACATCCCGATTTAATAATTAATTGTCGAATGAAAATAAATTATTAAAATAATAATTACAAGTGGGGGAAATTATTTATTAATTATAATTAACTTAATTAATTTAACTTAAGGAAATAAAGGCTGATTAGTTGTAACTATGTGCGTGTGACGCGTGTGGGAGCTGCTGCTGTGCACGCTTTCCCACCCCACTTTCCCCTTCCTTCATGCAGGTATATATATAATTGGTCATTGGGTCTCTTTGCCTTTTACTTCCTTCAGACTTCCCTCTGCGACTTCTCTCTTCCACTTCCTTCTTCTCTTTCTTCTTCTTTTCTTCTCCTTCTTCGCTCTTCGTTCTTCTTCTCCTTCCTTCGTCAAGCATGAGGGTGAGGAAGTTGAATTGAGAGTTTCTCTTTCGATGACTCAAGAACGACACGCTGTTCATTCCCTGATCCTTTCATTTCCCTTCGTCGACTTCCCTCCTTCTCCCTCTCCTTGCTCGAAGCTGCCTGGGTCTCAGTGGAGATCTACTCTACGAAGTGCTCCGGGGTGGTTGGAGTATTCACCAGCGTCGTGATGGAGCTGCTCCAGAGGGCGAACCGAGAGCTGGGTGTCTCATAGGCTCGAATGGCTTCCCCTGTCCTTGCATGCAGATGTACTGAGAGTGACTCAGTGTTCCTCTAGAACAGAGTATCGTATTGACCGACTGGAAGCTTCATCCCAGGTAGGGGGAGTACCTTATATCTTAAACGCATGGATTATGAACGAGTTCCGAGTGCTAATAGCTTACCGATTCTGTATTTGATTCTGTGATTTGTTTGCATATGGAGTCTGTGATACTGGATGCATGATGCTTATGAACCAAGAGTTGCATGTTTAGTTCCGTCCATAGATTGCATGCTAGTAGTTCTGAGAAGTGCTGAATGGTTGCATGAAAAGAATATGCTAAGGTACTGTTGATGATTGCCGTGTGACTTATATGCCATGCATGTTATTCTGAGTTGAAATGCTGACTGCATGAGAGAAGGTGTTGACTTGATGAATTTGATGTTATGTAATACCGATTGCATGAGATGCATGTGCCGTTTGAGTTCTGGTGATGCGTTATACCGATTGCATGAGATGCATGTGCTATTTGAGTTCGGGTGATGTGCTATACCGATCGCATAAGATGCATGTGTTGTTGAGTTCTGTTAATGCCTAGTACCGATTACATGGGATGTATGTGCTGTTGAGTTCTGATGATGTATGATGCCGATTGCATGAGATGCATATATTGTTGTGCATATGAACTCTGTGTTTGTATGATGAATCCGCGTGTGGCGCATGGGATGCGTTTGTGCTGGGAGCACGTAGTGTGGGACACTACCATCGGTTATTAAAGCATGGGACGCTGTGAAATCCTTGAGTGGGACTCAAGGTAGCCCTTGAGTGGGACTCGGGCTGCCTGTGAACACCTCCGTTGGCGCTGAGAGCGTTGGTGTCACCTTGTGGGCAAACGGTTGGGTACCTGTAAAACGGCCAAGCAACTTGGAGCTGAATTGATAGCTGAGAGCTATGTATAAAAAGGCTGGGAGCCTACATTGCAACGTCAAAAACTGATTACACACAAATGCGGAACCGAGTGAAATAATCTGTGCATATGTACTGCTGATGTTGATTGGAATTTGATTATGCATGTGATGATGTTAATGAGATGATGAACGTATATAACTGAGTGAATTACTCTGTGTGCATATGCTGTGGATGCTGACTGAAATCTGTTCTATGAATATATATATCAATGTTATTGAATGTTATGTGTGTATAGCCGAGTGAGAACTGTTGGATTCTAATCGGGAATTGTTGAATGTGTGCGTTCTGATTCATTGTCATTATAATGTTATTAGTTGTTGTTATGTTAATGTTATTGAAATGATATGTGCATATGGCCGAGTGATAACTGGTGGATTCCGATCGGTAAAGGTCTTATGTGTGTCCTGGTTGATTAGTATTGTTCTGACTTAATTTATTGCCATGTATAATTATGTATATATATATATATATTGTTGCATAACTGTGGGACAATCTGAGTCAGTATCTATCATTTAATATTTAAGATGCTCACCCGTACACCATTTTCAGTGTGTGCAGGTCGGACTCGGAAGTGATGATAGGGCCTCAAGTCCGAGTGTAGTGCACTCCGACTGTTGAGTGCTTGTATTGCGTTTAGCATGTTCAGTCAGAGTGGCCTTGGCCGGCTCTCATGTAAAATGACAATTAAATATATTTATTTATAAAGATCAATTTGATAAGTATAGGCATGGTGTCACTTGTATGGATCTGTAAATATTGGTAAATGTATGATGTTAAGATAATGAGTATTTCGAGCATATGGTTACATATATATATGGGTCGGTAGATTGGATTGTGGGCAGGTTTATATCTCTGGGAACCTGTATTTTTGCATAAGTGCTTTATGTTGATTTGATGCTCCTTGCCGACTGGGATATAACTGATGTTGAGTGAATAACTCTAAGTTAATGAACCCTGAGAGGAATATAGGAGATTTAGATCCGGTTCTGAATGAGGATTACTGGGTGGCTTTTCCGAGTGAATACGCTTGTGTGATTCTGAGTGAAAAATATGAATAATCCGAGTGGGGTAGAGCCTAAGTATTTCTGAGTGGCACTTGGTTGGGAAACATTCCGAGTGACGGAGTTTATGGAATCCGAGTGGATGACCCTCATTTCTCGAGTGGAAACCTTGAGTGATCCTCTTCTGAGAGAGGAGTTAGTGTAGTGGTTTAGAGTGGAATGGAATCTAAGTGTATGATAATCCGAGTGAATGATGTAAATTCCGAGTGAGTGAGGATCTGTATTCCGGGTGGTTAAGATTAGACTAAGTCCGAGTGGGGGTTGACTTAATGATTTCCTGAGCGAACAAGATGTCATATGCCGAGTGGATTAGCTATCATTTTCCGAGTGAATGAGTCGTATGATAACTCTGGATCCCGAGTGTCTGTATAGCCGAGTGTAGCTTCTCGCTTCAGCGAATGCAGGATTCGCTCCAGCGAGCGTGAGTTTGATGGAAGGCTTCTGGTGGTTTAGCTTAGGCGAATGAGCGCTCGCCCGAGCGAGTGCACGCTGTTTCTCTTGGGCTCGCTTGAGCGTTGTTGGGTTCCGCTGGGTGGCTTTTGTTGGCCTTTATCCTTCCTTGCCTTCTATTTCCCCTCCGTCTCCTTGTTGTGCCCGGTTTAATTGTTTTTTTGGGCGGAATATGTATGTTTTGCTAACTCTAAAATTTGGAAAAATTTCCCTGTTTGGTTTTATTTATTTATTAAAATTAGGGTATTACACTCTCCTTTCCAGTTGCCGAACGAGGCACCTTTTCCTTTCTAGTCTCCGAATGAGGCACCCTGTACTTTCCAGTCATCGAACGAGGCACCCTTTACTTTTAAGTCGCCGAACAAGGCACCCTTTCCTTTCCAGTCACCGAAAAAGGCACCCTTTACTTTCCAGTCGCCGAACGAGGAACCCTTTACTTTTCTGTTTCCGAACGAGGCACCCATTCCTTTCGAGTCCCCGAACAAGGCACCTTTTCCTTTCCAGTCGCCGAGCGAGGCACCCTTTACTATTCAGTCACGGAATGAGGCACCCTTTACTTTCCAGACGCCGAACCAGGTACCCTTTAATTTCAAGTCACCGAATAAGGCACCCCTTAGGTTTCCAGTCGCCCAACGAGGCACCCTTTCCTTTCTTGTCGCCGAACAAGGCACTTTTTTACCTTCCATTCGTCAAATGAGGCACCCTTTACTTTCCTGTCGCCGAGCAAGGCACCCCTTTAATTTCCAATCACTGAACAAGGTACCCCTTTTACTTTCCAGTAGCCGAACAAGGCACCCTTTCCTTTCCAGTCGCCGAACGAGGCACCCTTTACTTTCCAGCCGCAGAACGAGGCACCCTTTACTTTCCAGTCACCGAACAAGGCACCCTTTACTTTCCAGTCGCCGAACGACGTACCCTTTACTTTTCAGCCACCGAACGAGGCACCCTTTACTTTCCAGCCGTCGAACGAGGCACCTTTTCTTTCCAGTCACCGAACAAGGCACCCTTTACTTTCCAGTCACTGAACAAGGCACCTTTTCCTTTCCAGTCACCGAACATGGCACCCTCTCATTTCCAGTCACCGAACGAGGCACCCTTTCTTTTCTAGTCTCCAAATGAGGCACCCTGTACTTTCCAGTTGCCGAACGAGGCACCCTTTACTTTTGAGTCACCGAACAAGGCACCTTTTACTTTCCAGTCACCGAACAAGGCACCTTTTCCTTTCCAGTCACCGAATAAGGCACCCTTTCCTTTCCAGTCACTGAACGAGGAACCCTTTACTTTCCAATCGCCGAACAAGGCACCCTTTCCTTTCCAGTCACCCAACAAGGCACCCTTTACTTTCCAGTCGCCGAAGGAGGCACCCTTTACTTTCCAGCCGCCGAACGAGGCACCCTTTACTTTCGAGTCGCCAAACAAGGCACCCTTTACTTTCCAATCACCAAACAAGGCACCTTTTCCTTTCGAGTCGCCGAACAAGGCACCTTTTCCTTTCCATTCGCCAAACGAGGCACCCTTTACTTTCCAGTCACCGAACGAGCCTTTACTTTCCAGTTGCCGGACGAGGCACCCTTTACTTTCCAGCCGCCGAATGAGGTACCCTTTAATTTCTAGTCACCGAACAAGGCACCCCTTTGCTTTCCAGTCACCGAACGAGGCAACCTTTCCTTTCTTGTCGCTGAACAACGCCCTCCTTTACCTCCCAGTCGCCAAACGAGGCACCTCTTACTTTCCTATCACCGAGCAAGGCACCCCTTTAATTTCCAGTCGCCGAACAAGGCGCCCCTTTTTCTTTCCAGTCGCCGAACAAGGCACCCTTTCCTTTCCAGTTCACCGAACCAGGCACCCTTTACTTTCCAGCCGCCGAACGAGGCACCTTTTCTTTTCAGTCGCCGAACAAGGCACCCTTTACTTTCCAATCACCGAACAAGGCACGTTTTCCTTTCCAGTCACCGAACAAGGCACCTTTCCTTTCCAGTCGCTGAACGAGGGACCCTTTACTTTCCAGTCGTCGAACAAGGCACCCTTTACTTTCTAGCCACCGAACGAGGCACCCTTTAATTTCCCATCGCCGAACAAGGCACCCCTTTGCTTTCCAGTCGCCGAACGAGGCACCCTTTCCTTTTCTGTCGCCGAACAAGGCACTCCTTTACCTTTCAGTCGCCAAACAAGGCACCCTTTGCTCTCCAGAAACCGAACAAGGCACTCCTTTAATTTCTAGTCGCCGAATGACTCACCTTTTCTTCCCAGTCACCAAACAAAGCACTCCTTTAATTTTTATTTACCGAACGAGGCACCCTTTAATTTCTAGTCGTGAACAAGGCACCTCTTTTGCTTTCTAGTCACCGAACAAGGCACCCTCTCCTTTCCAGTTGCCGAATGAGACACCTTTTCCTTTCTAGTCTCCGAATGAGGCACCCTGTACTTTCCAGTCACCGAACGAGGCACCCTTTACTTTTAAGTCGCCGAACAAGGCACCCTTTCCTTTCCAGTCACCGAACAAGGCACCCTTTACTTTCCAGTCGCCGAACGAGGAACCCTTTACTTTTCTGTCACCGAACGAGGCACCCATTCCTTTCCAGTCGCCTAACAAGGCACCCTTTCCTTTCCAGTCGCCGAACAAGGCACCCTTTACTTTCGAGTCACCGGACAAGGCACCCTTTACTTTCCAATCATCGAACAAGGCATCTTTCCCTTTCCAGTCGCCGAACAAGGCACCTTTTCATTTCCAGTCACCAAACGAGGCACCCTTTACTTTCCAGCCGCTGAACGAGGAACCCTTTAATTTCTAGTCGCCAAACAAGGCACCCTTTTGCTTTCCAATCACCGAACAAGGCACTCCTTTACCTTCCATTCGCCAAACCAGGCACCCTTTACTTTCCTATCGCCGAGCAAGGCACCCTTTTAATTTGCAGTCGCCGAACAAGACACCCATTTTTCTTTCCAATCGTCGAACAAGGCACCCTTTCCTTTCTAGTCACTAAACGAGGCACCCTTTACTTTCTAGTTGCCGAACGAGGTACCCTTTACTTTCCAGCCGTCGAATGAGGCACGCTTTACTTTCCAGTCACCGAACAAGGCACCCTTTACTTTCTAGTCACCGACCGACGCACCCTTTACTTTCCAGCCGTTGAACGAGGCACCCTTTACTTTCTAGTCACCAAACAAGGCACCCTTTACTTTCAGTCACCGAACAAGGCACCTTTTCCTTTCCAGTCACCGAACAAGGCACCCTTTCGTTTCTAGTCGTTGAACGAGGAACCCTTTACTTTCCAATCGCCTAACGAGGCACCTTGTACTTTCTAGCCACCAAATGAGGCACCCTTTAATATCCGGTCGTCGAACAAGGCACCCCTTTGCTTTCCAGTCGCCGAACGAGGCACCCTTTCCTTTCCTGTCGCCGAACAAGGCACTCCTTTACCTTTCAGTCGCCAAACGAGGCACCCTTTACTTTCAAGTCACCGAACAAGGCACTCCATTAATTTCTAGTCACCGAACGACTCATCTTTTACTTTCCAGTCGCCGAACAAGGCACTCTTTTAATTTCCATTCACCGAATGAGGCACCCTTTAATTTCCAGTCGCCGAACAAGGCACCCCTTTAATTTCCAGTCGCCGAACAAGGCACCTTTTTTGTTTTCCAGTCGCCGAACAAGGCACCCTCTCCTTTCCAGTCGCCGAATGAGGCACCCTTTACTTTTGAGTCACCGAACAAGGCACCCTTTCTTTTCCAGTTGCCGAACAAGGCACCCTTTACTTTCCAGTCGCCGAACGAGGCACCCTTTGCTTTCCTGTTGCCGAACGAGGTACCCTTTCCTTTCCAGTCGCCGAACAAGGCACCCTTTCCTTTCCTGTCGCCGAACGAAGCATCCTTTCCTTTCCAGTCAACCGAGGGGCAACACCCCCAATCCTTTTATTTCCAGTCAACCGAGGGGCAAAACCCCCAATCCTTTCATTTCTTGTTAAACAAGGGTTAACCCCCGATCCTTTTATTTCCAGTCAACCGAGGGGTAATACCCCAATCCTTTCATTTCTTGTTAACCGAGGGTCAACCCCCAATCCTTTTATTTCCAGTCAACCGAGGGGCAACACCCCCAATCCTTTCATTTCCTGTTAACTGAGGGTTAACCCCCAATCCTTTTATTTCCAGTCAACCGAGGGGCAACACCCCCAATCCTTTCATTTCCTTTTAACCGAGGGTCAACCGCCAATCCTTTTATTTCCAGTAAACCAAGGGGCAACACCCCCAATCCTTTCATTCCCTGTTAACTGAGGGTCAACCCTCAATCCTTTTATTTCCAGTCAACTAAGGGGCAACACGCTCAATCCTTTCATTCCCTGTTAACCGAGGGTCAACCCCCAATCCTTTTACTTCCTGTCAACCAAGGGCAGCACCCCCAATCCTTTCATTTCCTGTTGAACTAGGGGCATTGCCCTAAGTCTTTTATTTCCCAGACAAAGCCTTATGGACTTATGCCTAGGTTGTTCCTTTTCTTAATTTAAGCCAGGGGCATCCCCCCATGTAATTTATTTCCTATACAAAAGCTTCAGGAACCCACTCCTAGGATATCCTATTTTTCAATTTGAGCTAGGGGCATCCCCCCAAGTAATTTATTTCCTATCAAAAAGCTTCAAGAACCCACTCCTAGGTTATTCCATTTTAATTAGAGCCAAGGGCATCCCCCAAATCAAAAAGCCTTAGGAATGCACTCCTTGGCTATTCCATTTTAATTTGAGCCAGAGGCATCCCCCCAAGTCATTTATTTTCTGTCAAAAAGTCTTAGGCATCCCCTGGACTATTTCAATAAAAACCAACCAGGGGCATCTCCCAGTTATCTGTTTCATGTCAAAAACCTCAGGTACCCACTCCTAAGTTATTCCATTTTAATTAGAGCCAAGGGCATCCCCCAAATCAAAAGGTCTCAGGAACCCACTCCTAGGCTAACCATTTCTCAATTTGAGCCAAGGACATCCGCCTAGTCATTTGATTTCTGTCAAAAAGCTTCAGGTACTCATTCCTAGGCTGTATCCTTCGATCCAAACATGTTGGGACATTCCCTTGTCATTCATTTTTCTTTGAAGCTTTAAGTATCCTTCTCTAGGCTACCCCATTTTCAATATGAAGGAAATATCCTTTGATTTGTTCATTTTTCAGGACAAAGCTCTAACTTTAGTCGTCAAACTTGGCACCTTGTTTATCTTCCCCAATTGTCAAAGTTGGCACTCTTTGAGTCTTTCTTATTGCCAAAGTTGGCATTGTTAAAAGTTTTCTGTTTGCCAAAGTTGGCATCTCTCTGAGTTATCATCACTGAAGCTGGCACTTTTAGACCTTTTTTGTTGCCAAAGCGGGCATTGCTTAAGTTTGTTATTTGCCACAGTTGGCACCACATCAGATTCTCAGTGTCGAAGTTGGTTTTTCTTTAAGTTTTCATAACACATTTTAGGTTTTCTTATTCCCAAAATTGGCACATCTTTAAGTCTTCATTACCAAAGATAGTACTTTTAAGTCTTTCTTATTGCCAAAGCTGGCATTGTTTGAGTCTTCTATTTGTCAAAGTCATCACCTCTTTGAGGATGTTAGTGCCAAGATGGTGTTCACGTCTTTACTTCCTTTTCACGATATGAATGAATCATTCATATTCTCATGAAAAGAAAGTAAAGAGGGGCAGTTGTAAACACCATATTTTGTCCTTTTTTATTTTTAATTATTAAAAAATAAATAATAATTTATTTTTTTCATTCCCCCACCATTCCGAAAAATCAATCCGGAATCTGGATCTGGTTCCCTACTACCCTCACCAGCTTCATCTTCCTCTCCCCTTCTTCATCATCACATAATGATCTTCCTCATCAGAGACCCAACAGACCCATCACCTTCACCATCATTCTTCAAATGAAAAAAAAAAAATAGACTAATCTCAACTTCAACCTTCATCACCTTCTTCCTCTCAATTCACAACACCAACAACAATAACCAATAACAACAAAAGAGAACCCAACTTCAAGATACCACCTTCATCATCTTATCTCAATTCCTCCACCTTCACCATTATCAAATCAAGAAACTAAAAATAGAGAACCAAAAATAAAACATCACCATCATTTTTTCTCCTTATCTCCATCAACAACCACAAGAACACTAACAGTTTCAAACCAAAAAATAACCAATTACTAAAAAAAAACAACAGCAACCCAATCAAAAGACAGAGGCCAAATCAGGAAGGGGGAGAAGAAGAACAGTCCATCGCCGGCCACCATCTCCAACCGACCACCACCGTGACTGACCCAAGCTTCACGAACTCATCACCTAACGTCAACGGCCTCCCATATGCCTGGTCGTCATTGTTTCTCGAGCTCTCTCTCGCCTGCATCTCCTTGCCTCTCTCGGTCACCTTCACCCCAACCACTGCGAGCCACCGACGCTCCTCCGCCGTGAGTCGCCACCCTCCGCTCCTTCCTCTCTCGGTATCTTCCTCCTCTGTCGGCCCCTCTCTCCCTCCGCCGGTGCCGCTTTCCCTTCTTCTTTTCCCTCCACGGTTTCTCTTCTCTTCTCTCTCTCTCAGTTTTTCTCTCCTCATTTCTATTCTCTCTCTTCCGTATTCTGCAAATACCCCTTTTTTCTTTTTCTATTCCTTCCTTTCTTTCTTAATTATTAAGTTTTAGTTATTAGGTTTTTGTGTTTTTTTTAGTTTTAGGCCTTAAAGGCCCATTTCTATTCTTTTCTTTTTCTTTCTTTGTTCGATGGCCCAAGAGATCAAAACTTCCTCCTCCTTTTTTTTCTTTTTGACATAATAATAAAATTATAAATATTTTTATCTATGTTAAAATAAATAATCTTTTAAGCTAAATCAATCTTTTCTAAAATAAAGGTACAATTAGTTTTAAAAATAAGATTGTACTAGGATCTAAACATATCTTTTATAAAAAAAGAAATAATCTCTTATACTAAATCAACTCTTAAATGATGTCGTGTAAATTACTTTGCCACATTACTAGATTCCGAAGGCTTATGCACGTGCGATCTTCTTCGCCTTGTATTTCTCCTTCCTCATTAATTTTCTTTCATTATTAAAAAACAAAATCAATCAAAAATACTTTAAATATTTTTCTTTCAAAATTAATTTCCAAAGAACTACGTAACCCTGATTTCTCAATACATTTGAGAATACGTAGGAGCAGGAATCAATTCTTGTCGGGCCCACTTTCTTGTTACTAATTTCCATGTCTCTGCTATTATTTCGATAAATTTATATAGTTAATATTTTAAAATTTTATTGCCGTAAGGAGGTTAATTTAGACGCGATGTCTTGTTAATCTTATGTTTTAATATTTTTATTTAAAATAATATTTTCTTAAAAATGAGGTTAATTTAGACGAGACGTCTTGTTAATCTCATGTTTTTAATATTTTTATTAGAATATTATTTTCTTTAAAATAAGGTTAATTTAGACGCGACATCTTGTTAATCTCATGTTTTTAACATATTTTAAAAAATAATATTTTTTAATCAACTTTATTTTTTTATTTTATTAATTTTATTTTAATCTTTAAATTTATGTACAAATTAAGGTTAATTTGGATGAGACATCCTGTTAACCTTTACTTTCACTCTGTTTTACTTTTTCTTATAATTGTTGTTTTCTTGAGTTTCTTACTGTCATTGCTTTGTCATTTCTTATTGTTGCTATTTTAATCTTCTACTGTCATTATTTATTTCTTTTTTTACTATTACTATTTAATCTTCTACCGTTACTATTTTCTTACTATTTAGTTACTTATCATCTAATCCCTTATTGTTACTGTTTGGTATTTCATTATATTTTCTTAGTCAGATTGTACGATTTAAGATTAGTTTGGATGAGACATCCTATTAATTTTATTTTAAACTTTCATATCTATTTTGTCTGTTTTTGTATGATTTGTCATTGTATATGTTTCTTTTCATAAAAGAAGTTAAAATAATTTTTAGACTATTTTGAAATACGCGCTATCAATTTGAGGTAACCGTTTTATAACGAACAGTTATGGGGTGCTAATACCTTCCTCACCTGTAATTTGACTCTCGAACTTAGAATTTCATTTTCATAACCAGTGTTTTAAAAGAGGTTTTTCCTGATATTTTTATCCTAAAAAATATTGGTGGCGACTCCCTGTTTTCTTTTTGAAAGGATTTCAAAACTCGTTTTATTTTTAAGGGTCGGCCATCCTGTCACGATCCCGGTCACGACAGATGCCACACTTACGGCTACAGTTACGCTAGAATTAATTACATCAGGTATGAGACCAGAAAGTCAACGTGCCTACACTGACTCGGAGCATACCTGCATGCAGGAGAGGATTCAAAGCAAGGATCAGGAAAAAGACCAGCGTGCCTACATTTGTGAGTAATGTACTTACACGTACTTGCAAGGGAATTGGGACAACCTTTTGAAATTCTGTTATACTGATTTATTTTTCTGTTAATTTAAGTTTTCTTGTCTATTTGTAAGCCCTATAGGGTCATTTTCATAATTCGTTTAGTTAGTTATTTATTATTTCAGTTGATATATATAGGATTCAGTTCTGTAAATTAAACACACAAGTTTTATATTGTAGATTCACTTTCCAGATTTCAACCTCTCTTTATAATTTTCTCTCTCTACATTCTCTCTGTTTTTCATTTTGTCTTCAATATCTGTCTCTATTTCTTCTTCCATGGATTACTAAATCCATAAGGTTGGAGTTTGCTGAAGCTTCAATGGAGATCAAGCATTGTGTTTGAGGCTAGTTCTGGCTAAAGCATGTAAGAACACTGTAAGGAGTGGTTCTTCAACTTTGAATTGGAAGATTCAGACTTATTTTGGGCTTCTTCCAGAGAGGAATCATGGCTGAGAGCTCTAGTATGCTCCTTGAAACTTAATTAGTTTAGGCCTAGAAATTTAGGTGAATAATTAGGGTTCACTTCCAATTTCGCATTAGGTTTCAATGTATATAAACACCTAAGGAATTAGGATTTATAATATAGTGAACTAGTATTTATCACCTAAGGAGTTAGGGATTAGTTATATGTGGAATTTAAATATGCCTTTAACTGGAGTTTGCATCTTATTCATGTGATTTTTGATTAAAATTGAATGCTGAAGTTAATTCCAACCTATTCTTAATTCTGTGTTTCATATCATTACTTTTGTTGCAGGTTAATTACTGAATTTGCATATTGAAAATTACAAAAACATGAAATCAGAAATATAAAAATGTCATGAATTATTCATATTTACTGTTTGGTTCAGATAGTATCAGTCTTAGGTTATGGTAAATACCGCAATCCCTATGGGAATGATACAAAAATTCTACTTTTTAACAATTGGTGCGCTTGTAAAAAATTTCATCATCTGATGAGAATGCATCAATTTAATGGCGTCGTTGTCGGGGATTGTTGAGTAATATAAACAATCCTTGGACTGGTACTAGCCTGAACCACTTTTATTTTTGCTGTTAACTTAGTTGTAATTTAGTTTGTTAGTTAGTTTTAACAATAGGTAGTATTAGTAGCAGAGTGAGTAGAGTATATCTAGTTTTCTTGTGTGAATTTAGTATATGCAGGCTAAAGATAAGAAGAACCATTCTTCTTTGATCCTGATATCAATTTGCTTGAAAGAAGGTTACGTAAAGAAAGAAAATTGAGAGATCAAGCTAGGATGAGAAATAGGAGAGTTACATAAAGTGACTACTCTAGGCCAACTGAGGAGGGGATGCAATCTAGCATTCTCAGGCCACCAATTGCAGCAAATAATTTGAAGTTAAAACTAGCATTATTGCAATTGGTAAGAAATGATTATTTTGGAGGAAGTGAAGTTGAGGATCCTAATCTACATTTAGCTAATTTCCTCTAAATCTGTGACACAATTAAAATGAATGGTGTTCCCGATGAAGCAATCCGACTGAGATCCTTTCCTTTTTCTTTTTAGGATAATGCTAAGGCATGGTTGCAAAGCCAACCAAGAGGGAAGTATCTCTACTTGGGAGGATTTGACTTGAAAGTTTTTAATCAAATATTTTCCTCCTTCCAAGTATGCTAGGCTACGGAATGAAATCACATGTTTCCAACAGAGAGAAAGTGAGGCTTTATTGGAAGCATGGGACAGGTATGAGAGCTTGAGGAAGTGTCCTTATCACTAAATACCTAAAATATAGCAAGTAAACATTTTTTATAATGGAGTTAGGCCAGCTACTAGAGTGTTGATTGATGCCTTAGCTGGAGGATCTCTAACTACCAAAATAGTAGAGGAGGATATTGAATTGATAGATGTGATAGCCTCCAATGAGTGTTTAATTAGAGAAAGGAATAATATGCCCAATAGAGGAGTTATGGAATTAGATATCCAGGATGCTTACTTAGCACAAAGTAAGCTGATGACTCAAGCTTTAGAAAAGTTAAGTGTGTAAATTTCAAAGATTCAAAGGCCTAGTCAAGTGTGTATGATGAGTTATGACTTTTGTGGTGGTGACCATGAAAATGGATTATGTGATTCTAATGGCCAGGTTGAGTAAGTGAATTACTTGGGTCAACCAAGGAGTTATCCATCTAATTCATTTAATCCTAACTATATGAATCACCTAAACTTTTCTTAGCAGAGAGGGCCTCATCTAAATCAAAACATGAATCAAAATATGGCCTAAGGTTAACCATCACAATAGCCAATAAATAGATCACAACCTTAACCCCCACCTACTAAATAAAAATCTAAATTAGAGAGTATATTATCTCAGTCTATTCAGGCTACTCAAGCCAGCTTCAAGAATCAAGAAGCATCCATACGAAATTTGGAAAATCCGGTTGGACAATTATCAAAGCAATTGGCTGAGAGGGAATCTGGAAACTTTTCGACTGACACTAAGATAAATCCAAAAGAACAATGCAAGGCTATCTTGACAAAGAGTGGGAAAACTTTAGTTGTTCCCACTCCAACTCAAAGCAGAAGTAAGAAAGAGAAAGAAAAGATTCAAGAAAAAGAAGTAACTAAAAAATAAAATGAAATTGAAATAGAAAAACAAAAAGAAATTAAGAAAAAGAAAAAGAAAAAGATTAATATTAAATTAGAGGAGGCAACTAAGTTGACTCTTGAAAAATTGAAACATGCTCCATTCCTTTAAAGGTTCAAAAAACAAATAGAGGAGAAAAAGTTTGCTAAGTTTCTAGATGTGTTCAAGAAGCTTCACATTAATATCCTATTTGCTAAGGCTTTGCAAGAGATGTCATCTTATGCAAAGTTCATGAAAGAGCTGTTATCTAAGAAGAGAAAATTAAAAGGTGATAAAACAATTGCTCTCACTCAAGAGTATAGTGTAATTATTCAGAAAAATACCTCAAAAACTTGAAGATCCAGGCTCTTTCACTATACCTTGTGCAATTGGTGATGTGCATGTAGGAAGTGCATTATTTGACTTAGGAGCTAGCATCAATTTAATGTCATTATCTTTAATTAGGAAATTAGTGATAAATGATATTCAACCAATACACATGTCCTTGCAGTTGGTTGATAGATCCATTAAGTATCGTGATGGCATAATAAAGATTTGTGAGTGAAGGTTGATAAATTCATCCCAACAGATTTTGTTGTTTTAGATATGGAAGTTGACAAGAAGATACCCTTAATTTTAGGAAGACCATTCTTAGCAACAGGTAGAGCTTTAATTGATGTTGAAAAAGGCAAGTTGATGTTAAGAGTGCAAGATGAGCAAATGGTCTTCAATGTTTTAATGCTATAAAGCATCCAGCTGAGAAATTGGATTGCTTTATGATTGAGGAAATCTCTAATTATAAAGGTCCCATGTTACTAAAAGTTAAAGAGGAAGGTTTGAAAGCTTTCCTTAAAGATGACTTTGACTCTGAAAAATGAGAAGTTGAATGAAGAGGAAATTGAGATGTTGAATTTACTTGAGAAAGTAGAAGCAGTTCAAAAGAGTGACGAAGTGAAGGGAGAGTTAAATGAGAAGTCTAAGGAGGTAGTAGATGAGAAACATGCGTTAAAGCCTCTGCCTTCTTATTTAAAGTATGTATTCCTAGGGGAGAATGGGTCACATCCAATGATTATAAGTGTTGAGCTTAGTAATGAGGATGTTTGACAAATTAATGAGGGTTCTGCTGAGACATAAATCTGCCATAGGTTGGAAAGTTTCAGATTTAAAGGGGATTAGTCCATCTATTTGTATGCATAAAATTCTGATGGAAGATGACTATTCTCCAGTTATCCAACCACATCAAAGGTTGAACCCTGTGATTTAAGAAGTTGTGCATAAGGAAGTAGTCAAGCTTTTAGATGCAGGGATCATATATCCTATCTCGGACAGTGCTTGGATCAGTCCGGTTCAAGTAGTGCCCAAGATAGGAGCTATGACCATTATAGAGAATGAGCAGGGATAAGTTATTTCAACCAGGCCTACAAGTTAGAGGATGTAGGTAGATTATAAGTGATTAAATGACGCTACTAGGAAATACCACTTCCCTTTGCCATTTGTGGATCAAATGTTAGAAAGGCTGTGCGGCCATGAATATTGTTGTTTCATGGATGGGTATTCTGGGTACAACCCAATTGTGTTTGACCTGAAAGATCAAGAAAAGACAGCTTTTACTTGCCCATATAGGATTTTTGCTTATCGGCGTATACCTTTCGGGTTATGTAATGCGCCAGCCACCTTTCAAAGATGTATGTTGGCATTATTTAGTGATATGGTTATGAAGTTCATCGAGGTTTTTATGGATGACTTCTCAATTTTTGGGACTGATATGTAACATCTTCGGTTAACTATAATAATCCCTTCCATTGGATCATCTTGGTTAACTAAAAGGTTACTAGTTTTAAGAAAATATGGAAGTTTTTTTTGTACCAAATAACAATGGTGGAGCAAAAGCATCATATATGTATATACAAACATAACCATGTCATACATACAGAAATGGTCTCAATAGATCTATACAATTGAAAGTAAAAGGGGCACGCAGGCACCCATACTAAATGCATAGGCATATAAGCAGATAATATAAACCTAAAAGCTAAGCATTTCTTTCCATGAACTCATCCTCGGACCAGGGTGACTTCGGGATTCTGAAGTGACTGCTAACCACGTCCAGTCTGGAAAATAGGATGATCCAGAAAGAATCGTACTCTAAGATGGCAGATCGCTGACCTACTGAACTGGCTCGTGCTTTCTACTACTGTAGACCCCATATGCCACTGCTAAAAGACCTTGGTTGCTGAAGACAAGATCCTATAGTCCCAGGGCTCGCCATACATGTAGCTCCTGAAGATATGCTTGAGGAAACCTCGGGACAGGCCCTACTGGTGCCTCGCGATATATCTCTCCATTAATGACATCACAAGTATTCCTTGTCATGCTAGAACGTCCACTAATCTTTCTAGATTATAGACAACTAGAGGCATTGTTAGAGGGAGCTGTTGAGATAAGGCTGGGAGAGCGGCTAGATCCTCAGCCATCGAGTCCACTGATACATCAAGCGGGAACTCCTTGGACTCTTCCAGTACTTATGGGTAAGTGGCTAGGACTAGACTGGTCCTCTCTACACGAAGCACTCCCCGTCTGATAAGTATGCCTGAGCTGGGATTTGAAAATAATTATAAGGGTAAGCTTCTACCTCCACAACAATTAGAAGGTGTTGGATTGATACACATCCCACATATCATAAATAATCCATGATCAAAGCCTCCTACTCTTTTTGGGGTTCCTAGCAAGTCTTATTCTAAGTTATCTCACTTCTCCTAATCTCGACTGATCTTCTTGCTACTCTCAAAGGGGGTAAGACCCGTATCATCATGATCAAGTAATGAAAAAAATCATAAGTTCACACAACAATGATACCATGCATGTATTTCCTTTCTTTAGATTAAATATTCTTTAACTAATATGATACATGTGGGCCCATTCTTCTTCCTCATTCATAACACAATACACCTCATCATTCCGCCTTATCCTTCTTTCCAACTAGATTGACTAGAGCTTGCCTTGTTTTGTTTTCACAAAGAGGGTAAAGACACACAGTCCTATCAATACTGGATCCAAATCATATCTCATCAGAACGGGAACTACACAGCCATGGTAACCCTCGTCTGGAGTCGAAGTATACCAGAGTTGCCAGCCAGTCTGATCTCAAACGTGAATCCAAGCCATTAGAGGTCTGCCCCGGTATACTCCCAAGACTGCCCTTAGGGGATCGAGACGCCATTATTCCTCAGTGTACCCATCACTGTGTGCTCTAGGGGATCACTCGATCATCCACCCTTATCCTGTATGTATGATGCATGACTCATAGATCCAACTATCATTTATTGGTCATCGACAGGGTTTCCCTTAACAACTCTCTTTCATTCCTAATATCGGGATTTTTTTCTTTTCATCAAATATTATTTTATTCTTTTCTTTCCTTCTTAGAAACTTATAATGGTCTTACCCGACATTTAGGAATGAAATGAGATTTTATAATTTTTGAAAAATCATGGGGTATGTTGGCGCTACAATGCTCACTAATCAATTCGGATCCAGATCCTCACATTTTCATAATTTAATCATTTTGGGGCCCTTACCGGCACCTGAGAGGACCCAAAAAACACGGGTAAATTTTTCACGTTTTATAAATCATTTTCAGATAAGAAATAAAGTGGTGAAGCTTTAATTCAATAACCCGGATCTATGAAAAAAAACCTCTCATATATGTAGATATGAGAGGGTGAATTAAAATGATTTCACGAGAAATTTCCAATTAAAAACAGTGGAAGCATTAATTAAATTGATGTTGTATGATTAGGTTCAAGGGAATAAGCATCATGATGTTTAATGATGTTAAAATCTGTCAAAGGTATTTTTGAAATGAGGCAAAAGATGATTTAATGCAAAGTAAAGGAAAAATAATTGAAACAAAGGCATTTGGGAGAATCTGGGGCATCTCGCTCAAGCGGATGCCCCACTCGCTTGAGCGAGTCCCAACGACCACGCTTGGGCAAGCCAGTAAGAACGCTTGAGCGAGAGGGAAAATAGTATCAGGGGTCAATTTCGCTTGAGCGAGCCATGCTCGCTTGAGCAAAATTACTCCAGTATCATCAGGCACCTTACTGTCCGATTTTTGCTCGAGCGAGGCTAGCTCGACTGGGCAAAAATCATCCAGTATCTATTTTCCCCGTGCTCGCATGAGCAAACCACTAAGCACTGACCGTTTCACTCGAGTGAGAAAGGTCTAGTAGCTCTCCCACTCGATTTCGCTCGGGCGAAGCCTCACCCGCCTAGCGAAATAACTCCAGTAGCTAACCTCTGATTCCAAGCAGACCTCGCTTGAGCTAGATTCCCACTCGCTTGAGCGAGTTCTATAGAACATGCGCAGAAGCCTGGAATTTCACACAACTTCATACACCAATTCTCATTTTATACTATTTCATCCTATCCTAATGCATTATATACATTCCTTCATGCATTCCAAAGTTCATTCAATGATTTTCACACATCAAGATCGAATCTCATTCATTCAATAAATAGGATTAAAATCATTTCTACATAAACTTCATAAATGTTACAAATTGTGAAATACATCATTCATTCATGGAATTTAACATCAACAAGCATCATAATTCATCATCTTACATCCTTTAGGTCATTAATGAAAATTGACCATACACACCAAGGTCCAATTTTCCTACATGATCCTCAAAAATCATCATCTACAATCTAGATAACAAAATGAGCATACGTATACACTATATGCTATACAAAAATCTAGATTTACCGGCCAAGGCTCTTCCTATACATCTATTTACCTCTTTCCACAAAATGTACTTCAAAAAAGTTTCACCCCCCCATGAGTGACCTGCATCACAAATCTAAAAAGTGGACAACATGGGAGAGTGAGTCATACATTCCAAAAGAATAAATATGAATACCATTTGATCATGTACATATGTATCACAACATGTATACTTGCATTCACATACAACTCATCATCAACTATCATCATAATATAGAATCATTTTTGTAAATCAAGCAAGTATAAAATCACACACATAATCTAGTCCTTCAATAATTGGACTATCATACAATTCATCATCTTACTCATATTGTTATTTTTGTATTCACATCTTTTATGTTGTCTTAATATAATTTCTCATTCTCAACACGACCATCATCATATCTCATCACCTTTGGTATACTTCCTTGCTATATGCAAATGCTCTTAAGCTAATGCATATGCACAACGGATTATTTCAACAATTGTAGATCTAACTGTGGGAATATAAACACCAAATCTGGGTTTCAAGTATGATCATCTAACCATACCCCTACTGCAGTAGTAAAATGTGTACACTTATAATCAAATTACATGCATTTCACCAATGTTTTACTGGTACCAAACTGCATCGCCCATTTGCAACACATGGTCATTTTCACCATGACTGTGGTAACGACATAATCAATATATGGTGTTACGGGCCAACCATGAGTCATATCATGGCAGCTGTGATCCCAAGGACCACCGGGGACACCTATTCATCAAGAGCCACCCCCACAAGGTTCAACCACATGTGGCTCCCTGTAGCACAACATGGGAAGCTTCATGACTCACACACTGAGTCACAAGGGAAACAACAAATTGCTCGTGCACAAAGTCGCCCTCCCACTGGGCCAACCAGGGGAATCCCCTAAAATTCGAACACCGACAGCTATGCAATGCCATGGATGCAAATGCCAATCATATGCATTTCTCACTCTATGCATCCTAGACATGCCACTCATCATACATCATCATCATCATTACCAACATCACCTCACTATTCTTAGTGGATTTTATTATTGTAGGCTTTAGTCTTTATTCTTAAGTTTCAATGTGGCATTTTAACAATTCACTCACCATTTACAATGGTATTCATTATAAATTTCTATCATCAACTTTACATTATCAATCATGGCATGCTATTCATTCACACCCAATTTCAACTAAACATTAATTTCATTCATTTCATATTTGAGGTGGATACAAGCATAACATCTTAATTTAGGCATAATCTTGCCAAGTAATTCATACCACCATATAGCACATCACATTCATTCTAAATGCATCGATACATGTTACCTACACTATCCATATTAATGTATTCAACATTACAATCTATCATCACGACACAAGCAAGGCAAACATGCATGTCAACACATATGGCAATCAAATACCATTCAAATTCATGCATCTAGAACATAAAGACTCCTCTCTTACCTCAAGAGAAGAATTCTGATTGATACGACGCACCCGCCTCGTCGTTCGGAATGGGTCCTATATTAATATACATATAAAATCCCAATCATTCAACTATTCAAGAAATAAATTCAACTCTATTCAATTATATGACATGTTTAAGACATGTTATAGACATTATTTTCATTATTTGTTAGGCTTCGGGAATTCCCTCCCATTAAGCCACATTCATTAGATTCAAAGGCTACAAAACAACCATAGCCTAACATTCACAATACATCATGTATCACTATCCATACTAATCAATGTCATGTATTTCTTTTTAAAACACATTCTTGAGTCAACATTAATCATTTTCCCCAATTTCTCATAGTTAGGGTTTCACCATAACCCAACAACATCATAAATAATCATTAATCTCCCTCATCTACCAACATGAATTTCGTATACCCTTAGCAACCCATCATAAATGCTACATTAACAACACCCCAACTTAGGTTTCCATATTAAATGCATCTCCCAACAACCCATAAATACATTAAATGCTCACCCCACACCAAAACTCCAAACTTAGGGTTCATACTCTTGAAAATGACAATAAACTTACCTCAAGAGTAGAAAAAAGTGAGTCCCCAAAGGAGAGGGAGAGGAACACAAAAATAGAAGGGATGGAGGAAGGATCTCCAAGTTTCAAGCTCTTCCTCTTCAAGCCTCCACAAATGAAAATGAGGGGAAGAGAATAAAGCACCACCTTGTCTAGGGTTTTTGGAAGAGAAGAAGAGAAGATGGAGAAGGGAGATAAGAGAAAGAAGAAGTGAAGTGTTTACTGAAAGGAACCAAGAAACCAACGTAAAATAAAGAAGGGAAATTGGGCTTTTGGTTTTAATTTTTATCCCCTTCATTAAAGTTTATCGCTTTATGATAAACAGGATCTCTGTTTGGGCTCAATACTTTATCTGAAAATTATTTTGAATACATATTCAGACTCCCAATAACATTCTTAATAGCCCTGACCAATATCATCCTAATCGGAGATACTTGGTCCGACACCTATATTTTAATCGGGTCAGTTTTTAGCTTATTCGGTCCCAATAAATTACCAACAGTCTCTAAAAATATTAATTTAATTATTTCTTATATTTTGGGACATTAATTAATTCACATTCAATTACTTAATATTTATTTCCTTAATTAATTCTCTATTTTAAAATTTAGGGTGTTACAACACCACTTTTCATATTTTCCCCTATTCTTATTTCATAATTTTCCTTTACTCACTCATCCATGCATCGCATGACACTTATTATAGCAATATAATCATGAGGTATTTCACTTAATTAACACATTCACAAACCAATCATATATCGTATCAATAGTTATCCAATACTACTACATTATACATACTATACCAAGAAAACAACATACAATTTCATTTCTATTCAACCACAAATGTACGGAGAAATCAAACGTAATCATTGGCATTGAACCCAATACACTATCTCACATATTATCAATTTGTTACAAATCTAGATGTTAGGTTGCATGCTTTTGCCAAAATATCGTATGAAATGGCTTAGATCTCCTTATATCATTAAGTTATTCATCCTCCTATTATTTGTTCATACCCTTGTTTTTCGTTATATGATTCTAGCTCCTAAATATCAAATTTTTATTTTAATTATGAGACCTATGTTACTACTAAATAGTCTATCTTTGATTTTCTTCGGCCATCCAAATAAGTCTTATGAGTTAAGTGACTCATTTTTTTTATCATTAATTGGTTGCTACACTCCTTATATATATGTTAGCATCATCTTATAATACCATTAATTAATACTTATCATTCCCTTACTAATCATACTAACTAATTGTTCCGTTAGTCATGTTCATTTAATCAATTCTAGTCCAATATCTCTACATAGCCAACTCACTATTTTATAACTCTAATCTATTTTAACTTCTGAATTTTGGGCCTAGTCAGAGTGTAGTTTTTCCTTAGAAATGGTTACCCAACTTATAAGTTATCCTAGTTCTTTTTATCTCTTGGTTCAAAGTTAAATTCCAAAGCCCTTTTTATTACCTCTATTTTTATTGGTCACTAAAATTTCTAAATTCTAACATCAATTCCTTATTACTCGTCTTATTTTACCATTGCCCCTTAATTCTATTTTAACTTTCATTCATTTTTCTTTTTGTCTAACTTGGGTCTATTACTGAAGCGTACTCTCTTCTACCATTTATATTCGTCCTTTACTAACAATTTAATGAATCCCTTTTTCTACTAAGTTTGCTAAATTATTCTTTATGCTAGATATTAGTTACTTCCCTTTTTATTAAATTTACTAGATTAATCCTTATACTAGAGTTGAACTCCTACTTCTTTTCTTTGGTGGTTCATTTAGTGTCTTAAGAATCCAGTCATCATCCTAATTTTCTAAAAATCTTGGCTTTAGTGAGGAAGGCCGAATACTTGTTCCATAAATTATTTCCTAACTTTTACCCCCACATTAGTCCTTTTTATTATTTATTATAATGTAAACTTCTAAATTCTTTTTTTGTAATTTTCATTATGTTGGTTATAAAAAGAGCATTAGAACCCATAATGTTTCTTTCTTACCATAGATTCCTAAGTTACCTCGATTTTACTTGAATCCTTATTCGAATCAAATTCTTAAATCATGATAAACGTTAAAAATGAAAGTAGTGTTTTTCTCAAAATCCGGTAAAATGGAATGAAATGTCGTACTCCTCCCGATCGATGAAAATTCTCGAAATGCATACTTTTCTCAAAACAGCTTCAGGGATGCATAGCGATAAATCTATTCCTATTAGCGGGGCTTACCAGGGAAATTACCATAAATTACATAGTAATACATAAAAATTTAAAATTAAATATTACAACCAATTTGAATACGATCGAGCCTGCCTAAACTATAAAATTCCTAATTTCTTCATCATAGCTCTAATCACGATAAAAATTTCTTTCGAGTACATGAATATCGAGGCACGCTTTATAAAATTTGTAAAAACGCTCATTAACTTAAAATATAATAAATATAACCACCGGTTATGAAAATTTCCACGGTTTGAGATCAAACCATTAGATCGCGACAAAACTTGAAATGATCATTCCTTGTTGGACAGCCGCTATCTCGGAGAAAGAAAATGGTGAGCTCGCCAAAACATCTGTCAAACGCTCTGAAGCGCCTATCGATCGTCACCTACGGTTCCCGATCCTAAGAAAACAACATATATAGCAAAAAATTAGGAAAAAAAGGTCATAGTGTTTAGGCTTCTAAAATAAGGAAAACCATCACAAAGACATGCTAAAAATTCTATTTTGGCAAAGAGAAAGGAGACAACATTTCAAGAAGCAAAACCTTACCTTGATTGCTTGGATGGTCACGGCCCCAAAGAGTGGTGAAGTTTGATGGATGAAGCTTGGATAATGAGTCTAAAGAAGTGAATTAGAGGTGAAATTTGTGGCTGTTTTGGGAGGGGAAGCCGTGGGTTAAAAGAAGGCAAGGAGAAGAAAAGAAATTATGGTGGTTGGTGGTGGTGTGGTGTTGTGGCCATGAATGGAGAGGAGGTAAGGAGGTTAATGAGAGGTGATGACGGCTTGAGTTTTAGAAGGACATGGTGGCTGTAAGATGAATAATTAAGGGAAAGAGTGGTGAGGTTGGATGCTTCCATGAGTGGAGAATGGAGTTGGATGAATGATGGTGAATCAATGTGATGGAATAGGTATTTTAGTTGCATGAATTGTGATTGGTAGAGGTAGGAGATGGGAGGCTGAGTAGAGGGGAGTGAGCAAAGGTTGACACCTCTCAGTGTAGGTAGTGTGAGGTGGTAAGGTGTGGAGGGCAGGTGTCGTGTAATGGCGATGTCAGAAAAATTATTTAGTGTACCGAAAATCGGATACCAGACGGGTAACTAGTGACCTATTCAGAACACGTTCAAAATAAATATACAATAACTCGTGAAGTGCGAATTTGGAAACACTTCTAACGCAAAAGTTATATATCTTTGCTTTATCTTTAAAACGAGGTATGGTACGCAAAAATCCAACATTAGATGAGGAAGATATGCCTAAAATATGAAAACTGCTCCAGATTGTGATGGAAATGGATTTGTGCCCTTCTTGTGTAGATATATTTAATACAAAACCATATCAAAAAGAATCGAGTCATTTCAGTACCGTATGAGGGAGATACGATTTTTTTCTAAAACTGTGTAGTGTAGTCATGAAATTGGAATAGGTCCATAAAGATTGTCAAAACTGTACTGATTGGGAAAGATTCAGCCTTCCGGGACTTTATGGAAAATATAAAGAATTTTCTTATGGAGATTTTGACACTGGCTTTACATAAATCGGAGGTTGTATAAAGAAGTTACGAATTTTTGAGTGAACCATGCGCAGAATAAAATGCCCAAACAATGGAATTCGAGGTGGTCCTACTTGATCCTCAATTTAAAGGGTGACGGAGTTGGAATTGGAGTTTGGGGTTACAAACAGAGGTTAAATATCTTTTTGAAACAAATAGATCAAGACCAAAATCGTTCGATTCCAAGGTCGTATGAGAAATTTAGGTCTGAAACACCAGAGGTGTTGGGTCGAGCTTTAAGGCAAATTCTGAGGAAGTCGATTTATAGAAAAATGGTGTTGATAGAGTTTGAATCAAGCTTCCGCCCCTTCAGGAAAAGTTCCTAAAATGCTGAAACGAGTTAGTAGAGATTGACCGTACCACCATCGGATATCCCGAGGTATATGCACGACCAAACGTAGGAGACGTTGGAGGTTCTGATCGGACCGTTTAGGTCAAGATCAGTTATCCTGAATTCATCATGAAAGGATCCTAATAGGACTAGTTTCCCTATAGGATCACTAGTATTGGGTCAAAAGGTCAGAGTCTGACCTCTGGCTGGGTCCTACAGTTTAAATCCGAGGAACCGGGCGATATTTATCATTTAAATATTAATAATAGCTAAACGAATTTTAACTAAACCTCATTATAATTAAGCTTTTATATCTTTGAATTCATCATTAACAATATTAAACACTAAAATGAATAATATTTAATTATTTCATCTTATATTATATAGAAACATTAATGGTAAAATTTATTAACCAGTCGACACCGAATTAAAATAAGGTACTCATTACTAATCATATTTATTAGAGGGCTAATTATCATCTTATGAAATTTCAAGCTTAATAAATATTTAGATATTTAGTATTTAAAAATTTAACTTGATATTTAAATAATTAAATATTCCCAATAACTATTACTATAATCAATGAATAGTTGACTAAAATTGCACATTAATTACCAAAATTAAACATAATCTATCAATCATCATTTCACCAATTCAAACATCATTAACAAGGAGATATTTAACCTATTAACAGTTTCAACATTAAATCAGACAAGATTACCATCTCATATTAATTTCTACTAAATCGATAAATTATCTATAAATAAACAACATCACAAAACGCAGTTATTATTACTCACTTATCTCATTGAACTGGATTGTTCACTACTCATCCTCTCTCGAGGTTTTCTTCTCTCATACTTAAAGTAGTTTAGGGATCAGGTGAAGCCTGAACTCTCCTTAGAAGACTTAATAAGGTACTCTTAGGGGTTCCGAGAGCCTGGGCTTTTACTCTAAAATTCAGGGCTGTTACAAATTATGATACACGACTTAGTAACTTGGCAAAAGTGCTAATGAGGTGCCAAGAGACTAACCTTGTTCTCAACTTGGGGAATTCCATTTTATGGTGAGAGAAGGGATAGTCCTTGGTCACAAAATATCTGCTAAAGGCATAGCGGTAGATTGTGCTAAGATAGAAATGATAGAAGTTTCCTCCTCCCATTAATGTCAAAGAAGTGAGGAGTTTTCTAGGTTGTACAGGGTTTTATCACAGATTTATTAAGGATTTTTCTAAGATTGCAAAGCCATTGACTGATTTACTAGTGAAAGATGCTCTATTTGTATTTGGTGAGCATTGTTCTATGGCTTTTGCAAGTTTAAAACAAAAACTGATTTTAGCCTCTATCCTTGTAGCACCAGATTGGTGTTTACCTTTTAAACTCATGTGTGATGTAAGTGATTTTGCTATGGAGGCTGTATTGGGTCAAAAGAAAGATAAGCTAACTCATGTTTTCTATTATCCAAGTAAAGTGTTGAATGAAGCAAAGGTTAATTACACCACTGAGGAGGAAATGCTTTTTGTGGTGTATGCTTTTGACAAGTTCAATTCATATTTGATTGGTGCATAAGTAATTGTTTATACAGATCATTTAGCACTCAAGTATTTACATGCTAAAAAGGAATTAAAGCCAAGGCTGATCAGATGGGTTCTCTTACTGCAAGATTTTGATTTGGAAATTAGAGATAAAAGGAAAAGAGAACTCAGTGGCTGATCAGCTATCTCGTCTGGATGAGGATTATGAAATTGTTTTGATTAGGGAAGAATTTTCAGACGAGAGTTTGACGCTAAAAGAACAAAGTCCATGGTATGCTAACATGGTAAATTTTAAGAGTGCAACTATGGTGTCGGAAGGATGGACATCCCAAATGAAGAAGAAATTCTTTCATGACAGTAAAAGCTTTTTGTGGGATGATCCATTCTTATATAAGATTGGTGTGGATGGAGTAATCAGGAGATGTGTGCCAAAAACTGAACAAGAAAAGATTCTTTGGCACTGTTGTAACATCCCGATTTAAAAATTAATTACCGAACGGAATTAAGCCATTAAAATAATAATTACAAAGTGGAAAATTTCTTGTTAATTATAATTAACTTAATTAATCTAACTTAAGAAATTAATGGCTGATTAATTATGATTAATGGTGATGACTGGTTAATTGTGATTGGTGCGTGTGGCTTAGTGGAACTGCCGATTCACGCTTTCCCACCCCACTCTTCTTTTCTTCGAGCATGTATATATACGCCCGTGGTCACTATTATTATTCATTTTCCTTCAAACTTCCTCTTCCTCTACTGCTTCATTCTCTCTTTCTTCTCTTCCTCGTTCTTCGTTTTCTTCTTCTTCTCCCCTGTCCTTGTTCTCTGTTTCTGGAAACCCACGACGACGGTGTTGCAGAAGAGCCATAGTCTCCTTCGGTTGGTGAAGGACAATCATCGAAGCGGAGGAAGAACAGCTTCCTATCCCCGAACCGATTGCAGAGTACAACCGTGCGAGAAGGACTGAACGAGGCAAACAGAGCATCAGACCAAACGTCAGAAAACAGAAGAGCTTCTCGAGTCCCTTCAGTAGGTAGGGGGCGCTTGCATGTCAAATACATGGTTTATGGACGGTACCAGATGAACGTATTGCCTTGCGTGTGTACGAATATGTCAATGAGGACTGTGTGCAATGCATGATTGTTAATCCTTGAATACCATATGTGTGATAGTAGAGTCCTGATTATGGTTATACATTTATATGCATGTATTCAGGGTTGTTGTGCTGAATTCTGATAGTCATTTATACATAAACGCGTGTGATGCATGTTCTTATTACTATTAATACCGAGAGGATATGTATGTGTGACTGTTGGCTGATTTCATCTGGGATGTTATAAACATGAACCGTTTGATTGCTTTGTATGCTGGTACGATGGACGATTGAATGTAGGAACTATGTTGGATCGGTTATGACGCTAATGGTTATGAGGAATGAGTCAGATAATCGAGGATGCTCGTTGTTAAAGCACATAGGCTGCATGTATAGGAACGAGGTGACCCGTGGAAGGTCAGGAGTCCCCAAAGAAATGATCTCCAGCTACAGACCCTTGGCTAGATCCTATGAGAGCTCGTGGTAGCCGTAGGAGCTAGGGTTAAGTCTCGAGACGTCAATGGGAGGCCGGTACCATACGGGAAGGGCTAATGGACGAGAGGCCAGTAAGGGAACCTGTAACTGAAAATCATTGCCTAGGTCGGATCCGCAGGCATGCATGTAGATGCAATATTGATTAGGATGGTACGAGTGGTATGACTCAGAGTGATACAAATGAATTCCGAATGAGTTGATGCATGCTTTTGTATGAATGAAAATGAATTTCACGTAATATGTATGTAAGTGTATGTCATTGAAAATATCATAGTCTGCATGGCTTAAATTTAAATTGAATACAACCCGAGTGAACATGAGTGTGAGTACTGTTGCTAATGCCGAGTCACTAACTGTCATTTTACATGTAAAAGCTCACCCCCTACTGTGGCAATATTTTTCAGTGAATGTCTCTCGAAACAACGAGTGAAGGTGGAGCTGCATGCCGAGTGGAATGCTTGTGCACTATGGAAATATCTGTATATATGTAGATACTGTGTATAAGGTTTTGGTTAAGCCTGGGCCGGCTCGTATTTTGATCTTAGTCTCTTAAATCAGAATTTAAACTCTCTCGGGTTGAGAGTATGACAATGCGCTTGTAATTATTCATATACATTCCTATATATATACTTATATCATACTGTAAGTTCATTATATGTTGTGCGTGAAGTCCGAGTGACATATATATATTCATGCTTTTCTGAGTGTGTGAGGTTAGTATGACCTTAGGTAAAATGGAACTAAGTTATTGCTGTGGGAAGCGAGACAGTGACTTTACCCCGAGCGAAGAAAGGTCTAGAAGTTCTGAGTGAATGAGGTCGTATAATTCCGAGTGGGGATTGACCTGAAAACCTTCAGAGTAATAAACTGTTAGAATTTCCTTGAGTGGAGAATAACAACATGTTCCGAGTGAGAACCTTCTGAGTGAGTGTTTTCTGACTGAAGAGTGACCTATAAGATTCTGAGTGAAACTCATCGTAGTAAACTTATGGAAGACTAGAAGATCCTTAGGTGAGACTTGACTTAGTGAGAGGACTTGAGTAAGAAGGATTAGGTGTGCCGAGTGAAATACCCGAGTGATAAAAAGACCGTGAAGAATATTCTGAGTGAAACGTATGTGTGGAATCCAAGTGAAATGAATATGGGAATCATCTCCCATGTGGTCAATATCTGCGGCTTGAAGGAATGAAGTTATGAAGTGTGTGGTAAACTTCCGAAAGGAGCTTGTGAGTGTAAGGGTTAGACCGAATAAATCATGAGTAAAGACTTTTTCGAGTAAACTTAGATTCTGAAATCCTAGTGATGGGAATACCAAGTGGAGTTACTCGCCTCAACGGCTAAGTGCTCGCTCCAGCGAGTGTGAGTGAAGGGAAGGTCTCTGATGGGTCACGCTTAAGCTATGCGAACTTCGCCTAAGTGTGTGGGGTTGTCGCGCTCGAGCGATATTGAATCTCGCCTAAGCGAGTAGGCGCTGTTGGGTTCGCTCACATCCTGCATCTTCCGCTGATTGCCTTGTGGATGGTTTGCATTCCCCTCCTTTCCTTCTTCTCCTAATTCTACCCTCCTTAATTCTCAGCTGATCATTTTGCCTTTGAATTCCCTCTGATTTCTGAAAAATTTTCCTGGTCTCGGTTTATCCAGTAATTGAAACTTAAGGTATTACATTTTGGTATCAGAGCAGACCTAAAAGGTCCAAGGCCAAGGTATGCTTACCGAGTGTAAGCGGTTGTGTGCATTATGACCGAGTGGTCATTATTATTGTGATATTCTGTTGAACATGAACGATGTTGAAATATTGAATTGAGAATAGGAGATTATTCCCCTCCTGATCCGATTAATTATGTGATATATAGGAATGGTATAATGTGCTATAGTTATTGAATGTTGGGATGAGATCCGATCGGTAGTGAGTAACTTGTATACTTATCCTTGAAGGGGTGTTAATTTCAGGATAAGTAATGACGAATTGTCAAAGCATAGAAGCCATAGCCGCGACATTCCAACGTTTTGCTGACGTGTTTGAGAGGCAGGGCCAGCCTCGAGCTGAAGATGGCCAAGTATTGGATCGCTTCCTAAAGAGAAAGCTGAGTGAGTTCCAAGGGGGACTTAACCCCGAGGCAGCTTACAAGTGGACTCAAGAGTTAGAGAGGATTTTTAGGGGCCTTCACTGTACCGAGGCCCAGAAGGTGGAGTGCATAGTGTACATACTGCGGGATGAAGCAGAAAATTGGTAGAAGATCGCCAGAAACCGATTGGTTGATGCTGACACCCAGCTGACCTGGCAAAATTTCAAAACGTGCTTCCTAGAAAAATATTTCCCCGACACAGTGAGGAGTCGGAAGGAACTGGAATTTATGGAACTGAAACAGGGTTCTATGTCTGTAGAAGAATACGCAGCCAGATTTGAAGAGTTGTGTCTGTTTTATCCGCCCTTCCAACAACCCGGGACTGAGAGTTCTAAATGCGTCAAATTTGAGAATAGATGCGATTGAACATTAAAAGAGCTTGCAGATATCAGGAAATTAGAAGCTTCCCGGTGCTGGTGAATAAATGCAGGATTTTCGAAGAAGATGACAAGGCCCATTCGGGCCAGAGCAGTAAGACAGAACCCTTCTTGAGGCCTCAACAGTCACGCTTCAAGAGATCAGGTAACGTTGGAAGAAGTGGACCCTCTGCTAGATATAAAGGTCGGGGTAGTCAAGGGGGACAGACTGGTGGACGTCCAAAATATGGCAAGTGTTTTAAATGTGGTGGTGACCACTTTGCTCAGAATTATGATGGTGGAGGAGATGTCATATGTTTTCATTGCAATGAGAAGGGGCACATTCGCCCCGACTGTCCTCAATTACGCCAAGCAAACACCCACGTGCATCATGGAGGCTTTCGAGGGAGAGGCCATGGAAATGGTGGCCAAGGATCGGGGGGCAGAGGTAATGGAGCCAGAGGAAATATGATGTTTGCTCCAAACAACCGAAAGAGAAATACCGACCAACCGTCTGCTGGGAGAGTATACGCCATCAACGCTGAGGAGTCTGCACAAGCGAATGACTTGGTGCAAAGTAAGTACTTGGTGCAAAGTAAGTACTTACTTGATAGATATACCCTTAATGTAGTTTTTGATTCTGGAGCTACCCATTCTTTTATAGCCGATGAGTGTGTAAGACGTTTCAAGTTACCGACTGTGTTTATGGATCAGACTTTGGAAGTAGCCAATCCGACTGGCACTAAGGTGCTGACATCGACGATGTGTAAGGACATAACATTTATGTTGGACGATCGGAGTTTCACCTTCGACTTGGTGTGTGTACCTCTAAAAGATCTCGACATTGTACTTGGCGTAGATTGGCTTTCAGCCAACAAGGTGTTGGTGGACTGTCGAAACTGAAGAGTAATTTTTTCGAGGCAGAGCAATGAGGACTACACGGTACAAGGTATAGCTCAGTTGTTTATGATGCTTTGTTTAACTGAGGGAGAGAGTAGAGCCCGAGTGAGCGATATCCCGACTGTTTGTGAATTCCCCGAGGTGTTTTCGGAGGATGTGCCGGGTGTCCCTCCGACTAGAGAAGTTGAATTCTCTATAGACTTGATTCCTGGAGCCGAGCCAGTCTCTAGTGCACCTTATAGAATGTCCCCATCAGAATTGGCTGAATTGAAAAAGCAAGTGGATGAGTTACTCGGGAAGCAGGTCATTCGACCGAGTGTATCACCATGGGGTGCACCTGTGCTGCTTGTCAAAAAGAAGAATGGCAGCATGAGATTATGCATAGATTACCGACAGCTAAACAAGCTCACGATTAAGAACTGATACCCATTGCCCAGAATCGACAATTTGATTGACCAACTGCGTGGTGCTTCAGTCTTCTTGAAGATCGATTTACGATCGGGATACCACCAAATCTGGGTGAAGGACTCGGATATTCCAAAGACTGCCTTTAGGACTCGGTATGGCCACTACGAGTATGTAGTGATGCCGTTTGGTGTGACAAACGCCCCAGCTGTATTCATGAATTACATGAACAACATATTCCACCCATATCTTGACCGATTCATAGTAGTTTTTATTGATGATATCTTAATCTATTCTAAGACCCCTGAGGAGCATGAAGAACACCTCCGAGCGGTACTTCAAGTATTGAAGGAGAAGCAGTTGTTTGCAAAACTTTCGAAGTGCGATTTCTGGATGGATAAGATCCACTTTCTTGGGCATATAATTTCCATGGAAGGTGTCTCGGTGGACCCATCAAAGGTGGCAACTATAATGGCATGGGAGAGACCCAAGTCGGTCTCGGAGATAAGAAGCTTTATGGGCCTAGCTGGCTACTATAGGAGGTTTATTGAAGGTTTTTCTAAGCTTGCTCTGCCACTGACCAAGCTGACTCGGAAAAACGTCCCTTTCGTTTGGAATTCCGAGTGCGAGAGCAGTTTCCGAGAGTTGAAGAGTAAGTTGACAACCGCTCCAATGTTGGCACTGCCAAACTTACAAGAGAACTTCATGGTCTATTGCGATGCGTCGGGACTCAGCCTTGGGTGCGTGCTAATGCAAAAGGACCGAGTGATAGCTTATGCCTCTCGGTAGTTGAGGCCGCACAAGCAGTATTATCCGACCCATGACTTGGAATTGGCAGCTGTGGTCTTCGCATTAAAGATATGGAGGCATTACTTATACAGATCCAGATTCGAGGTGTACAGCGATCACAAGAGCCTCAAATATTTATTCGACCAGAAAGAGCTGAAGATGAGGTAGAGAAGATGGATGGAACTTTTAAAGGATTATGACTTCAAGCTGAAGTATCATCCGGGTAAGGCAAACGTTATTGCTGACGTATTGAGTCGGAAATCCCTCCATATGGCAGTGATGATGGTGAAGGAGGTGGAGTTATTGGAGCAATTTCGAGACATGAATTTGCATGTTGACGTTCCTTCATCTCGGAAGATAATGCTCGGTACATTGAAGATTGCCAATGAATTCCTAAAATTGGTATTCGAGCAGCAGAAGTCAGATTCCTACTTGGCTGGGATGAAGGAGACTCAGGCCAAGGGTAAGGACTTGTCCTTGACCGAGGGACCAGATGGAATTTTCTGAATGAAAAATAGAATATACGTACCGGGTGGAGGAGAATTAAGAAAGATGGTGCTTGATGAAGCCCACAAGAGCCTGCTAAGTATTCACCCGGGTGCCACGAAGATGTACCATGATCTAAGACTACAATTCTGGTGGCCCGGATTAAAGAGAAATGTAGCGGAATATGTGGCTCGGTGTATTACCTGTCAGAGATCGAAAGTCGAGCACCAGAAACCGTATGGTGCATTGCAACCCCTGGAGATCCCCGTGTGGAAATGGGACTCAATAGCCATGGACTTTGTCATGGGATTGCCAAAAACCCGAACGGGTCATGATGCCATTTGGGTCATTGTTGACCGATTGACTAAGACTGCACACTTCTTACCTGTGAACATGAGATACCCATTGCATAAGTTAGCCCAGATTTACATCCGCGAAATTGTCCGACTGCACGGTGTGCCGACTTCTATTGTATCGGGTAGGGATCCTAGATTTACATCTCGGTTTTGGACCAGCCTGCACCAGGAATTAGGCACGAAACTTTGGCTAAGTTCCGCCTACCACCCCCAATCGGATGGACAATCCGAGTGAACGATACAAAGCTTAGAAGACTTGCTGAGGGCGTGTGTGTTGGAGCATGATGGGTGTTAGGAGCAGTACCTTCCCTTAATCGAATTTACGTACAACAATAGCCACCACAGCAGTATTGGTATGGCACCTTACGAAGCCTTGTATGGACGAAAGTGCCGAACCCCTCTCTGTTGGTCGGAAATAGGTGAAAGTCTACTATTGGGGCCGGAAATTGTGAAACAAACCTCAGGACAAATCCAAGGAATAAAGGAAAAGATGAAGGCGTCTCAGGACAGACAGAAGAGCTACTATGACAAACGAACCAAACCAATGGAGTTTTCAGTCGGAGATAGGGTGTTTCTAAAGATTTCACCGAGTAAAGGAGTTGGGCGAGCCTTGAAAAGTGGGAAGTTGAACCCCCGATACATTGGGCTGTATGAGATATTGGAGCGAGTCGGTTCCATGGTGTAACATCCCAGTTTTGAAGTTAGATACCGAATAAAAAATTTAATAATAAGAAAATTGAAAGTAAAGAATTAGTTAGTAATAATCAGTATAGCCTGAGAGTTAATGATAAGATTAATGGGCTTAATTAATGGGACGTGGCTGTCTGTGATGGGTGGAAGGTGTGAGTGGACTGCGACTCACACTTTCCCATCCCACTCTTTTCCCTCGCATGCGTATATAGGTGCGTATTCAGTATCACCGTGGGTGCAAGAACGACTTCTTCCACTACTCCACTTTCTCTCTTTTCTTCTTCGTCTCCATCTTCCTCCATTTCCCCTGTTTCTGTTCGTCACGACGACAGTGCGGGAAGAAGGTCAGAGCCTTGTCGGGTGAAGGGCGATCGTTGGAGCAGAGAAAGAACGACACCTCAACTCCGGACCAAGTACAGAGTACGACGGAGTGAAGGAAGGCTGAACGAATCAGTAGAAGGGCGTCAGATTCAACATCGAAGACCAGAAGAGCTTCTTGGAGTCCCTTTCGTAGGTAGGGGGCGCTTGCATGTTAAATGCATGGTCCACGAACGGTACCGGATGAATGTTCTGCTTGAGTGTATGTGCATGTGGTTGTGATGATTGGATTCTATGCATGATTGGAGATTCTGAATCCCGTGTGTTTTATAGTGATTGAACCATAAATGCTTGTGATCTAGATGGTGGTAAAGTAGTATGTTAGCACGGATAATAATGAATGATATGCATGAAAGTATGAATGTGTGCTTGATTGACTTGTCAGATGCTATTACTTGATTGCTGATGGTTGATCATATTGGTGTAAATAATAAAGCGAGTAAAGGTTGCATTGAATCTGTTCCCACTTAATAGTTATGAAATAGATATTGGTGATGTGATGACACTTGTTGGTAGATGCATTTAGCTGCATGTGTAGGAGTGGGGCGACCCGTGGAAGGTCAAGAGCCCCGAGAGAATGACTTCCAGTTACAGACCCCGGCTAGATTCCGAGGGAGCTCGTGGTAGCCGTAGGAGCTAGAGAGGAGTCTCGAGACGCCAATGGGAGGCCGGTACCACGCGGGAAGAGCTGAAGGACGAGGGGCCAAGAGAGGGGAAAACTGTGACTGAAAGTCATCACTCGAGTCGGATCCGCAGTCATGCATGTAAATACGAGGTTGATTAGAGTAGTACGTATAACGTGTGTGGATTGTTATGAATGATCTTCGAGTGCAGGAAATACCTGTGTGAGTTATATGTGTGTCTTAAATATCACTTTGTCGAGTTTAACTTTAATTAATTAGAAACCAATAGAATGGATGTGAATGTGCATGCTGACACTGATACCGAGTCTTTGATTGTCATTTTACATGAAAAAAGCTCACCCCTGCAGTGGCTATACTTTCAGTGAACATCTCTCGGAAAGAAGGATGAAGGAGGACGAGCACAGGACAATGAATCCGAAGTGCTGTTGGAACATATGTCTATATGTGTATATGTGTATATCTGTGTAAATACTGTGTATAACGTTTTATTAAGCCTTGGCCGGCTCATGTTTTGGTTGTAGTTCTTACGTTAAAACTGACAACTTGGGTAACAGATTTCATGGTGAAGTTTTGTAATTAAATATGAATGCTTTCACTTATATAAACATATGTTGTGTGTTCTTCTATACTGTAAGTGAGGTTGAGCGGGGAGAAGACTGTATGAGGGCTTCCGAGTGAGTGTAGGCATGAAATCCCGAGTGTAGGAGGCCGGTGTGACTATGAGTAAGCAGTGGGGATAAGTGTGGGGTTGAGAGGATGAAATAAAGAGCTTGATTATGCTTCTAACGATGGAGGAACGAAAGACGAGTGAAAACCTCGAGTGATTCCCTGCTGTGAGAAGAGTTCAATTGGAGGTTTAGGGAGGATTGGATCCTAAGTGTAAGGTATTGATATTCCGAGCGAAAGATGTAAAGTCCGAGTGAGTTAGGATCGGTGTCCAGAGTGGTTGGGTTTGGAGAAGCCGAGTGAGACTTAACTTCCCAATTTTCCGAGCGAAGTTCTTCGCTTCAGCGAGCAATATACTCGCTCCAGTGAGTGTGGGCTAGGAAGACTTATGTTGGATTCGCGTGGGCGGAGTCATACCTCGCCGAGGTGCTAGAGCGGTTTGCCCAAGCGTGAGGACTCGCGCTGAAGCGAGTAGTTGTCTGTGTGGGATGCCGCCCCATTACCCTTCCTCTCCGTTGTGGCGCTAATGTGACCCCAACAACGGTGTTAACCCCGGCTTGGGCGTTGTGTTTGAGTCCGCCCAGGCGTTGCCATACCTAGTTGAGTTGGGCGGAATAAGTTCGGACCCCTCCTTTCCTCCACAATCCACTACCGCACATGTACATCTCCCTTCTCCTTCCCCTTACCTATTCCTCCTACTGATTGACTAGTGTTACTCGTGGAAAAGTTTTCTTTGTGACTTCCCTCCATCCGCTGTTGCATTACCATACCCCGCCCAGGCGGTATCAGACCCCGCCTGAGCGAGCCAGTGATGCCATGTAATCCGCCCTGGCGCTGTTATGTTACACTAAACCAACGGACCGGTTCCAGTCTTAGCCTTCTGTTATTTGCCTTATGCGTGTGGATGATATCTCATTTTCCTTGTTCTCCCTTGCACTCCGCCCCTTTTGTTATCCGGTTGCCTCATAGACCATTTGGTTTACTTAATTTCGGAAAAATTTCCCCGTCTTTGGGTTTATTTCATTTTGTTAAATTAGGATGTTACACATGGCATACCGAATAGCGTTACCGACTCACCTATCCCGATTGCATAACGTGTTTCACGTATCTCAACTAAGGAAATATCTACATGATTCCACTCACACAATGTCAGACGATAAAGTGGAGATTAAGGAGGATCTGACCACTGTGACTGTACCGACTAGAATCGTCGATAGATCGGTAAAGCGGTTGAGGAGTAAGGATGTGCAACTGGTTGAAGTAGAGTGGCAACAAGACGGGTATACCTCTTATACCTGGGAACGCGAGGATGCCATGAGGCATCAGTACCCCGAGTTGTTTAATCAAGGTGAGTTACCGAGTGAATTTCGGGGATGAAATTCTTTTAAGAGGGGGAGAATTGTAACATCCCGATTTAAAAATTAATTACCGAACGGAATTAAGCCATTAAAATAATAATTACAAAGTGGAAAATTTCTTGTTAATTATAATTAACTTAATTAATCTAACTTAAGAAATTAATGGCTGATTAATTATGATTAATGGTGATGACTGGTTAATTGTGATTGGTGCGTATGGCTTAGTGGAACTGCCGATTCACGCTTTCCCACCCCACTCTTCTTTTCTTTGTGCATGTATATATACGCCCGTGGTCACTATTATTATTCATTTTCCTTCAAACTTCCTTTTCCTCTACTGCTTCGTTCTCTCTTTCTTCTCTTCCTCGTTCTTCGTCTTCTTCTTCTTCTCCTCTGTCCTTGTTCTCTGTTTCTGGAAACCCATGACGACGGTGTTGCAGAAGAGCCAGAGTCTCCTTCGGTTGGTGAAGGATGATCATCGAAGCGGAGGAAGAACAGCTTCCTATCCCCAAACCGATTATAGAGTACAATCGTGCGAGGAGGACTGAACGAGGCAAACAGAGCATCAGACCAAACGTCGGAAAACAGAAGAGCTTCTCGAGTCCCTTCAGTAGGTAGGGGGCGCTTGCATGTCAAATGCATGGTTTATGGACGGTACCGGATGAACGTATTGCCTTGCGTGTGTACGAATGTGTCTATGATGACTGTGTGCAATGCATGATTGTTAATCCTTGAATACCATATGTGTGATAGCAGAGTCCTGATTATGGTTATACATTTATATGCATGTATTCAGGGTTGTTGTGCTGAATTCTGATAGTCATTTATAAATAAACGCGTGTGATGCATGTTCTTATTACTATTAATATCGAGAGGATATGTATGTGTGACTGTTGGCTGATTTCATCTGGGATGTTGTAAACATGAACCGTTTGATTGCTGTGTATGCTGTTACGATGGACGATTGAATGTAGGAACTATGTTGGATCAGTTATGACGCTAATGGTTACGCTAATGTTAAAGCACATAGGCTGCATGTACAGGAACGGGGTGACCCGTGGAAGGTCAGGAGTCCCCAAAGAAATGATCTCCAGCTACAGACCCTTGGCTAGATCCTGTGAGAGGTCGTGGTAGCCGTAGGAGCTAGAGTTAAGTCTCGAGACGTCAATGGGAGCCGGTACCACGCGGGAAGGGCTAATGGACGAGAGGCCAGTAAGGGAACCTGTAACTAAAAATCATTGCCTAAGTCGGATCCCCAGGCATGCATGTAGATGCAATATTGATTAGGATGGTATGAGTGGTATGACTCAGAGTGATACAAATGAATTCCGAATGAGTTGATGCATGCTTTTGTATGAATGAAAATGAATTTCACGTAATATGTATGTAAGTGTATGTCATTGAAAATATCATAGTCTGCATGGCTTAAATTTAAATTGAATGCAACCCGAGTGAACATGAGTGTGAGTACTGATGCTGATGCCGAGTCACTAACTGTCATTTTACATGTAAAAGCTAACCCCCTACTGTGGCAATATTTTTCGTGAATGTCTCTCGGAATAACGAGTGAAGGTGGAGCTGCATGCCGAGTGGAATGCTTGTGCACTATGGAAATATCTGTATATATGTAGATACTATGTATAAGGTTTTGGTTAAGCCTTGGCCGGCTCGTATTTTGATCTTAGTCTCTTAAATCAGAATTTAAACTCTCTCGGGTTGAGAGTATGACAATGCGCTTGTAATTATTCATATACATTCCTATATATATACTTATATCATACTGTAAGTTCATTCTATGTTGTGCGTGAAGTCCAAGTGACATATATATATTCATGCTTTTCCGAGTGTGTGAGGTTAGTATGACCTTAGGTAAAATGGAACTAAGTTATTGCTGTAGGAAGCGAGACAGTGACTTTACCCCGAGCGAAGAAAGGTTTACAAGTTCCGAGTGAATGAGGTCGTATAATTCCGAGTGGGGATTGACCTGAAAACCTTCAGAATAATAAACTGTTAGAATTTCCTCGAGTGGAGAATAACAACATGTTCCGAGTGAGAACCTTCCGAGTGAGTGTTTTCCGACTGAAGAGTGACCTATAAGATTCTGAGTGAAACTCATCGTAGTAAACTTATGGGAGACTAGAAGATCCTTAGGTGAGACTTGACTTAGTGAGAGGACTTGAGTAAGAAGGATTAGGTGTGCCGAGTGAAAAACGAGTGAAATACCTGAGTGATAAAAAGACCGTGAAGAATATTCTGAGTGAAACGTATGTGTGGAATCCGAGTGAAATAACTATGGGAATCATCTCCCAAGTGGTCAACATCTGCGGCTTGAAGGAATGAAGTTATGAAGTGTGTGGTAAACTTCCGAAAGGAGCTTGTGAGTGTAAGGGTTAGACCGAATAAATCATGAGTAAAGACTTTTCCGAGTAAACTTATATTCTGAAATCCGAGTGATGGGAATACCGAGTGGAGTTACTCGCCTCAGCGGCTAAGTGCTCGCTCCAGCAAGTGTGAGCGAAGGGAAGATCTCTGATGGGTCACGCTTAAGCTATGCGAACTTCGCCTAAGCGTGTGGGGTTGTCGTGCTCGAGCGATATTGAATCTCGCCTAAGCGAGTAGGCGTTGTTGGGTTCGCTCACGTCCTGCATCTTTCACTGATTGCCTTATGGATGGTTTGCATTCCTCTCATTTCCTTCTTCTCCTAATTCTACCCTCCTTAATTCTCAACTAATCATTTTGCCTTTGAATTCCCTCTAATTTCGGAAAAATTTTCCTGGTCTCGGTTTATCCACTAATTGAAAATTAAGGTGTTACAACTGCCATGATTCTCAGTATGGAGGGCACCATGGTTCTTCAAGAACAGCTACAAAGGTGCTACAAAATGGTTTCTACTGGCCAACCAAATTTTTATTCTCACAGGTGTGATATGTGCCAAAGGAATGGAGGAATCTCTATTAAAGCTAGCATGCCTCTGATAAATATCTTGATTGTGGAGCTTTTTGATGTTTAGGGAATAAACTTCATCAGACTTTCCCAAAGTCTTTCTTCAATGAATTTATTCTAGTGGTAGTAGATTATGTTTCAAAGTGGGTGGGGGCAATTCCCACTAAAACCAATGATGAACATGTGGTGTTGAGGTTTATTAAGAAAAATATTTTCTCAAGGTATGGAGTACCAAGAGTAATTATCGATGATGAACAGTCACACTGGTGGAAAAGGCCTTGACTCATTATGAGGTACTCCATAAAGTTTCCACTCCTTATCATCCACAAACTTGTGGACAGGTGGAACTTTCTAATAGAGAAATAAAGAGGATCCTTGAGAAAGTAGTGGGTAAATCCAGGAAAGATTGATCTATAAAATTAGATGATGCTTTATGGGTTTACTGTATAACATTTAAAACTCCAATTGGCATATCACCTTATCAACTTGTGTATGGTTAGGCTTGCCATCTTCTTATAGAGTTGGAACATAGAGCATGGTGGGCCACAAAGTTGCTGAATATGGAATTTACCCAATCACAAGAGGAAAGAGTCCTGAAACTTCATGAACTTGATGAATTCAGGCTGATGGCTTATCAAAATGCCTCTCTATACAAGGAGAAAACAAAGAGATGGCATGATATAAGGATAGCCAAGAAAGAGTTTCAGAAGGAAGATCAAGTTTTATTATTTAACTCTAGCTTAAAACTCTTTTCAGGAAAATTAAAGTCAAAATGGTCTGGTCCTTTCATTGTCAAGGAAGTATATCCTTATAGTGCCATTGAGGTAAAGGAACCAGATTCAGATAAGACTTTTGAAGTTAATGGCCAAAGACTTAAACTCTATTTTGGAGGGGAGGTTGAGAAGGAAAAGACCTCCTTTGATTTATATGCACTTGCTTAGGTGTCATATGTAACAACCCTGATTTTTAAGAATAGCAAACCAGACCCTCAGGACTCTAAGGATATGATGCTAAAATCCCGAGTCATTAATTTGATATGAAAATCTTAGTAAAGAAAATGTGACTTCTCGGATTTACACTTTGGCAAGCGCACCAGTCGTTAAAATTGTAGTGTATTTGATCGTCCCACAGGGATTGTGGTAAGTACCTCAATCTAGGACTAGTACAAGCTGAACCAACACGAAATACAATTAGTTCATTCAGTTTTTATGATTTCAATGTTTTCTAGTTGTTTTTGGTATTTTCAGAAACAGAGTTAAGATGAATGTGAAAAGTGATTAAAAGAAAACAGGTCAGGATTGCTTCAGCTCACAATTTCCTCAAGAAACATACAAATAAGTATAATCGGACTTCACAATCTAGAGGACAATCCGCTTGTGGTTATTCCCTAATTCCTTAGGTGAAAAACACTAATTCTTAAGCAATGAACCTTAATTCCTTAAGTGCTGAATTAACCTAAAAATCTAATGCAAAATTGGAGGTTGAACTCTAACTATTCACCTAAATTGATTAGGCCTGAACTAGTTAGAAAGCTGGAAGTTACCTAAGTTTCAGCCATGATTCCTCACTGGTGAAGTTCTTCATCGATTCTGGATTTGTCAATCCAGCAGTTCTGCTCCACTCCTCAGCTTGTTCGCCTCAGGATCTAGAAGCCGATCTACTTGCTCACAGCTTCAAGACTCCATTGCTAACCTTCGCAATCCCAACCTTAGGGATTTAGTACCCCATTGACTTCGGTTCCATCGAAGGATTGTGGAACGTCATGGAGGAGAGGATTAGAGAGAAAAAATGTGTAGTGAGATGTTCAAATTGTGTAATGAATGTTCTCTGTTCTATTATTTCGTATCTGTGTATGCGTGTCCTTCTTACATAATATGTACAACCTATATATATGTTTTTTTTTAACTTAACTAACTTAAATAATAACTTAGAAGACTTAAGTTAACGACTAAACTACTAGTTACACAGTTTACAGAGTAACCAACTAATTACAGCTCAGCTCTTAACAGGATCCAGCTCAGCCTTAGCTAATTTACAGCGCAGCACCAGCTAATTGACAGTTCACTACTTAAGTTACTAAGGTTGCAGTAGTGGAGAAGAAGGCAATGGAAACGGAAACAGTACTGCACCAGGTGTGTGTTGTTGGAGGGAAGAAACAGGGTTTAAGTTACTGCTTTTTCGCTTCAGCTGCTGGGTTTTCGCTTGAGCTGATTAACTCTCGCTTGGGTGAGCTCGGGAATTGTACTGCAGTGTTGCTTTGTCGCTTAAGCGTTATGGCGAAGCTTGGGCGAATTGAAAATATGTAATGCAGAATGGCTTTCTTGCTCAAGCGTGATAGAGTAGCTTAGGCGAAAGGTGATGTTTTGAGGTCACGCTTAAGCGTAGGCTTGCTTTGCTTGAGCGAACTTTGACCCTCGCCCGAGCGAATTAAACTATCGCTTAAGCGAATTATCTTTTCAATCAGCATTTCTGAAATGGACGCTCGGGTTCTTCCTTTTATTTTCGATCGGTTCCTTGTTCTCTTTTGGAGTCGGTATCTTGGAAATCTTTGCAGTCAGCTTTTCGTTAATTCTTTTTGGTCAACCCTTTGAAGTCTCGCCCAGTCGGTCTTGTGAACTTCCTTCAGTCGGATTTACGAATTCTCACTCGGCTCTGTAAATTCTTGCTCGGCTTTTTGTAATTTTCACTCGGATTTGTCTTCTTTTCCCGAGTACGCCCTGTTCCTACACTATTAAACAGCTAATTGCCTAGCATTTATACGCTGGCTGCTTAGTGAATTTATAAACACTTCAAAATTCCTTAACTAATTAATATTTTCAATCGCTTTCTTACATAAATGAAGTACTTTTCAAATTCATAACTAAAATACGAATTGTTATCAAATTATTAAATAATACTAACAAACTAACCAATAATTACTGAATAATGTTAAATAAAAAGGTGAAATAATTAAGTCTTTTCAAGACTTATCACATCCCCAAACTTAAAACTTGCTTGTCCTCAAGCAAATATTCAGACTTATTAACTAACAGCATTTGATCAACACACTCAACCTTTCCTTAACTTAGTTCATACTATAATTATTGAATACCGATCATGCTTTCTTCTTGCAATTTCTAAAAGTATAAAAACTTACACCTCCTTTGGAAGACAAGCTGCTGATGCTTTCCTCACTGGTCGGTGTTTAACTTTTCTCTCGGTGTGTAAGGTAAATAGAATGCACTCAGCACCTGCATACTTGTTAGATAAACATAGGCTTGCAACAGTTCTACACGTCATGCCATATGCCAACACAATCAGATCAGTAAGGGCTTTTTTTAAGCTTATAATGGGCTGGGCTACAGGCTCAATTATTATTTTTCTGAGTTATAGATAGGTTACAAGATGTATCCACTGATGCCTTGCCTCAAATTTGACTTAATTGCCTCTACTAACAACTCTCTTAACTTTTCCGACTGAATGCTACTTAATAACTCGTGCTGTTTTGCACCTTCTTTTTCTTTTAGTCCTTCGGACTTTTCCTTTTCTTTCTTTTCTTTCCATATTTTTCCGATCGAATTTTTTTCTTGTGGTGCTTTGCACCTCTTTTTCTTTTCTGACTTTATTCATTTTTCTCTCGGCTTTGCCTTTCTTCCTTTTATTTTTCTACATATTTATCCATAATTAAGGTCGGAGTGTGTCCTTAATTATTGTTAGGCACACTCTTCATCCCCAAACTTAGAAATTGTTAGTCCCTAGCAACAAGCAAAAACTGAGTAATTCACCAGTGGAACATCCAGGGTACTCTAGTCGGGTTTTTCTTGGATAATTAGGCTTGTAACGTTAGGTTTTTAAAACGAATAAAAGGGTCTCAGGCTCAAACATAATTATTGGGTCAAAAGATGATTAATAAAATTAGGATGGTTACTTTTTGGCCCTGGCTGAATTAACAAAGAAGGCCTTCATCATTTCCGATTGGTTGACATACAACAATTAGCAAGCACTGAAGCAAATTCTGTCTCACTAACTAGCATGCAAGCTCACTCGGAAAAGGATAAAACAGGCTCAAAAGCTACGAATATAATAGTTAATCAGCCAGTCATGTCCCCAAACTTAATGTAAGATCATACATTCAGATTGCTAACTAGCATGCCGAGTAAACAATTTAATTAATGATGAAAAATCGTTAGGGGCGGATATGATGAGTTAAACAAAACCAATCAATTAATTTATCCGACTAAGCTTAACGAATCAGCAACTTTTAAATTATTAAGATGGAGTGAAAGAAACAATAAACATAATTTAGCAATTAATAAGTCAGAATATTAATTAAGGAATAAGTCGGAAAGATACTTCCCTTTTTACCTGAGTGGCTGTGGATGGGAAACGCGTAGTCGGATTGGGACTCGTGGATTTTTCCAATACAAAAAAAACGAATAAAACAACAAATTTAACAAGGAAATAAAATATTCATTACATAATGAAAATAGAAGCAAGTTCACTGTTTAGAAAACAGTTACAATAATGTCAAATTAATTACATAGGAAACATAAAAAAAAACGTGGAACAACTGCTTAAACATCCTAATCTTCATCGTCTTTGTCCTGCTGGGAGGGAATCGTGAATCCAATGGAAGCTAACCACGCATCTCTATCAGGTGGGGCTCCCATTTCTGCTGTGTGTTCAACCCTCAGTTTCGTGGCAATCTTCCTGAGCATCAGATCGTGGTTCAAGACCCGATCATAAATTCCAAGTTGTATCTTCTTCATGACCTGTAATTCCTGTAACACCATAAGAATGTCAGAAGAAGAAGAAGAAGAAGCTCCTACAGATTGCCTGGGACGTTCTGGCTCTGTGGCTTTAAACTTCATAGCATAGTTTTCAACAACCTTAACACTTTCAACTTCTGGTGACTCATTTTCCTCACTTGCAGGGGATACATGCCTTTGAACCAGAGGAGATACATCCCTTTGAACCTGACTTTGACTGGCTACATGTTCAGAGGAATCAGATATAGTGATGGTTGTCACTTCTCTTTCGTTATCTATTTGTTTTCTTCGCACACTTCCTTTTGCAAAATTTGGTCTAGGTTTTTGCAGAAGTCTTTGTGATCTTCTTTTCATGATTAATGTTAAAAGAATGATGATAACCAACCTAAATAAACAAAAATAAAAACAGAAATCCAACAGAAAGACAGCAAACCAAAACTGTGAGATGCATGGCTTATGAACAGTGGAAAACAATGACAAGGAAACAAGAAGATAATAAACACGAACTTACAAGTGCACGAAATAAGTGAAAGAAGTGAAAGAAGTGGAAAGATGATACCTTTCTTAGAAACCAGAAAATGTCCTTTCGTCTTCAGCCCAAGTTCAGCATAGGTACTTAGGGTTTGGAAGCTGAAAGGTTTTTTTTTATATTGTTGAATTCATTTTCCAAGAAACACGTAAATGTGTTCCAGCTTTAATTATTACTTTATTATTATAATATATAAATATCATTATTTATTATTTTTTTCTTTTAAAATACTCATATACTAGATAGGTAGAAGATCGAGTAAGAGTGGGATGATACCAATGTGATGCCAAGTGGACACAAGAGAATGGAAGATGAATAAATGAACAAATGATAAGACAGAATGGGCGAATGAAAACTATAAGTAAATGAATGAGTGAAAGAATGAATGAGTGAAAAATCCGTGAATGAATACAGAATCCCGAGTGAATGAAACACTAAATGGAAAAGATCCTGAACAAATAACGGACGAATGGACATAAGAACGAGTGAAAGAATGGATGAATGAAATAGAGCGTATGAGAGACGAGTGAACCACTGTAGTGAAATATGAGTGAATAGAAAAATAGATGGTAGAAGAAACGAATGGAAGCATGAATAAATGAAGGAATACCGAGTAAATGAATAAGAGACAAAGAATGGAAGATTGTAAAGGAAGAGATTGCGTAAATGAGTGAAAAGAGTGAAACGATAATGACCGAGTGAGTATGGAGAAAGATACCGAGCGATAGAGATCTGAGAAATGAAGAATGAGTGGAAGAGTAAACAAAACAACGAGTGCCGAGAAGGGATGAGTAAATGGAAGAACCGATGAATAACAGACGAACAGAAAATTGAGAGCAAAGCTGAAGGAATGAAACAACAAGTGGAATAGCGACCGAGTGAATTGAGGAACGAGTGGATTGAGGGTGGGTGAGAAAAACGAGTAGATGAAAGAATGAATGGGAGAACGATTGAGAATATTCCGAGTGGAGATGAGTAAAGTTTATATTGACTGGATGAAAGAGATGAGTAAATGCACAAGCCAGTGGAAGAATAAATGGAAAAATGAATAACAAACTACCGAATGAATAACATCGAGAAAGGAATCGGTCGAAGAAATGAGAAAATTTAAATGAGACTGAAAGGATGAAAAACTGAGTGATGCGAACACCGGGTGAAATGAAAAACAAGTGAATGATATACTGAATGGAAAGAATACTGAGTGAATGATGAGTGAGTGAAAGATTGACTGGGTGAATGAAGGCTGAGTGGAATAGATGAATATAAGTTATACCAAGTGGACGAAGAACCGAATGAAAAGAATATGAGGTGAAATACGAAAATCAGAATGACAGAGTAAGAAAGATGAGTGAAAAATGAACGACTGCGGAAGGATCCGAGTGAACGGAGTACCGAGTGGAAGAAACCGAATACTCTAATGAGACATTGAGTGAATGAAAAAGGAATTGCGAAAAGAGACGCATGAAAGAAATACCGAGTGATAAAGATCGGCCAAGAGAAAGAGAGAAAGCCGAGTGGATGAATAAAAAACCGAAAGACCGTGTGAATAGGAGACTAATGGATACAATACTGATTGTGATGAGTGAGGAATCCGAGTGATAAAAAGCTGACTGAAATAAGTTGCCTTTCACCATCTGACCCGTTCATTACATCAACGATCAGAAATCCTTCAAAGTCTTCCTTTTATTCGCATCAAGAATTGGAATTTTATTGAAAAATGACGAGTGAAGTTCAGTCGGGAAGAAGGGTTAAAAATAAGTAACAGTTATCCGAGTGTACTATTTTCACTCAAACTCAGTAAGTTTTCGCTTAAGTGTGAAACAACAACCAGCAGTGTCTCACCTAAGCTACAAGTGCTTCGCCTGAGCGAAAATAGAAGAATCTAGCTCGGATTTCCTTCTTCAACTTCACAAACTTTATTTACTAAATTTTTTTAGTTTTTCTTTTTATTCATTTCGATTCAAAGTTCAAAACAAAACAATCGGAACATAGGGCTGCCTCCCTAGAGCGCTTCTTTAAGGTCACTAGCTTGACCTTATTGCATCTAAGAAGATGCCTGCAGTAACAGGGAGGTTTTCTGCCTATCAAACTCTCCTCCAAAGTAGAGTTTGAGTCGCTGGCCATTTGCCTTAAAAATCCGATCAGTAGTCGGGTCTTTCAGTTCGACTGCACCATGAGGGAAAACCTCATTTACAGTAAAAGGCCCCGACCACTTGGATCTGAGTTTTCCAGGGAAGAGTCTCAGTCGGGAATTGAATAACAAAACCTGATCACCCTTCTGAAACTCTTTCTTATTAATCCGCTTATCGTGCCATTTCTTTGTTTTCTCCTTATAGATGGAGGCACTTTGATAAGCGTTGAGTCGGAACTCCTCTAATTCATGGAGTTTCAAAACTCTTTCCTCCTGAGATTGGTCACAGTCCATGTTTAATAGCTTTGTGGCCCACCACGCCTTGTGTTCCAACTCCACAGGGAGATAACAAGCCTTACCGTATACTAATTGATAGGGGACATGCCAATCGGAGTTTTGAAAGCTGTTCGGTAAGCCCACAGTGCATCATCTAATTTTACCGACCAATCTTTTCTAGATTTTTCGACCACTTTCTCTAAGATTCTTTTGATTTCTCTATTTGACAGCTCGACTTGTCCACAAGTTTGTGGATGGTAAGGAGTCGATATCTTATGTAACACCTCATAGTGACGCAGGGCTTTTTCCATTATCTTATTGCAAAAATGTGAACCCCCATCACTAATAATTACTCTCGGAACTCCAAACCTAGAGAAAATATTCTTCTTGATGAACCTAAGCACCACTTGTGCATCATTGGTTCTGGTCGGAATTGCCTCCACCCATTTGGAGACATAATCCATAGCAACAAGTATATATTCGTTGGAGAACGACTTAGGAAAGGGTCCCATAAAGTCGATACCCCAAACGTCAAATAATTCCACAATTAGAATGTTTGTCAAAGGCATGCCAGCCTTAGCAGAGAGACCTTCGCTCCTTTGACATTTATCACACCTTTTGACATATTCTTTAGCATCTTGAAAGATAGTTGGCCAATAAAAGCCACTCTGTAAGATTTTTGCTGCTGTGCAGGAGGCACCATGATGACCTCCATAATAGGAGTCGTGGCAATGCCACAAGAGCCTTTCTTGCTTGGATTCAGGCACACACCGCCTGATCAATCCATCTACTCCTATTTTAAACAGAAATGGATCATCCCAAAGGAAGTTTTTACTATCATGAAAGAATTTTTTTCTCATTTGGGATGTCCAACCATCAGGTACTATCGAGGCACTTTTAAAGTTGGCCATATCAGCATACCATGCCCCGGTGATAATTGCCATTAACTTCTCGTCTGGAAATTCTTCTTTTATTAAGACAGAATCCGACTCACCTTCCAGATGAGACAGTTGGTCAGTAACTGAGTTCTCTACTCCCTTTTTATCTCGTATTTCTAAATCAAATTCTTGGAGTAACAGAACCCACCTGATCAGTCTCAGTTTAGACTCTTTCTTAGCTAGTAAATACTTGATTGCCGAGTGGTCTGTATATACAATAACCTTGGCCCCAATCAAGTAAGCACGAAATTTATCAAATGCATACACCACAGCAAGCATTTCTTTTTCAGTAGTGGTGTAATGTATTTGATTTTCGTTCAACACCTTACTAGCATAATAAATTACATGAGTCAATTTTCCTACTTTCTGACCCAGTACAGCTCCGACTACGAAGTCACTTGCATCACACATTAATTCAAAAGGTAAAGACCAATTAGGTGATGCAATGATCGGAGCTGAAATCAGACTTTGTTTCAATTTTTCAAAAGCCTTGACACAGTTTTCATTAAACGTAAATACATGATCTTTCACAAGTAAGTCAGTCAGAGGCTTAGCTATTTTTGAAAAATCTTTAATGAACCTTCTATAAAAGCTAGCACATCCTAGAAAACTTCTCACTCCCTTCACATTGATTGGAGGAGGAAGTTTTTCAATAATTTCAATCTTGGCTCGGTCCACTTGAATGCCCTCAGCAGAGATTTTGTGGCCAAGGACTATCCCTTCCTTAACCATAAAATGGCATTTTTCCCAGTTAAGGACGAGGTTAGTTTCTTGGCATCTCACCAGCACCTTAGATAGGTTACTGAGGCATGAATCAAAATTACTCCCAAATACCGAGAAGTCATCCATAAACACTTCACTGAATTTTTCCACCATATCCCTAAAAGTTGCCAGCATGCACCTTTGAAAGGTTGCTGGAGCGTTGCACAGCCCGAACGGCATGCGCCTATATGCAAAAATTCCATAAGGACAGGTGAATGCAGTCTTTTCTTGGTCTTTTGGGTCAACCACAATTTGGTTATAACCCGAGTACCCATCAAGAAAACAATAGTACTCATGCCCTGATAACCTCTAGAGCATTTGGTCAACAAATGGCAGGGGGAATGGTCTTTCCGAGTGAAGTCATTCAGCCTTCTGTAATCAATACACATCCTCCAGCCTGTTGTGGGCCGGGTGGCAATAACTTCACCTTGGTCATTTCTTACAGTCGTCATTCCTCCTTTCTTGGGCACCACTTGGACCGGGCTGATCCAAGTGATGTCCGAGATAGGATAAATGATTCCTGCATCTAGGAGCTTGACCACTTCCTTCCTTACCGCTTCCTTCATAATGAGGTTCAATCTGCATTGTGGCTGTACTACAGGGGAATAGTCATCCTCCATCAAAATTTTGTGCATACAAAATGATGGACTGATTCCCTTCAAGTCAGAAATATTCCAGCCAATCGCAGATTCATGTGCCTTTAATACCCCAATTAGTTTATTCACATCCTCTTCTTTTAAGTTGGCATTAATAATGACAGGATGAGTGTCGTTTTCTCTCAGGAAAACATATTTCAAATGAGAAGGTAAAGGTTTTAAATCACATTTTTCTTCAGAAAATTCCTTTCCTTTCTCAGCTTCAGCACTTTTCAAATTATTTTTCTTTTCTTTTTCAAAATCACCTACTTCTAATACTTCCAGTAAGCTCAATATGTCCGAGTGAGAGTCATTTAACTCCTCAGTCTCGGAGTTAAAGTCATCCTCTAAAAAAGTTCGTAGGGCCTCTTCCTCAGTTTTTAAAAGCATTGGAGTGTGGTAGCTTTTAATCTCTTCAACCATTAAACAATCCATCCTTTCAGTCGGATGTTTCATGGAATTGAAGACATTGAATGTTAACTGCTCCTCCTGAACTCTCAACATGAGTTCACCTTTTTCTACATCAATTAATGCTCTGCCAGTAGCTAGGAAGGGTCTACCTAAGACTAAAGGGATCTCTCGGTCAGCTTCCATATCCAACACTATGAAGTCTGCTGGAAAGATAAATTTATCTACTTTCACTAACAAGTCTTCCAGCATCCCTTGGGGATATTTAATGGACCTGCCAGCCAACTGCAAGGACATGCGAGTCGGTTGTAAGTCATTAATTCCCAGTTTTTTCATCAAAGACAGAGGCATCAGGCTTATACTGGCTCCTAGATCACAGAGAGCACTTCCTACATGAATATCCCCAATTGCACATGGTATTGTAAAAGATCCAGGATCCTCTAGCTTTTGGGGAACTTTCTTTTGAATGATTACACTACACTCTTGAGTGAGAGTAATCATTTCATCCCCCTTAAGCTTCCTCTTCTTAGATAATAATTCTTTCAAAAATTTTTCATAGGAAGGCGTCTCCTGCAATGCCTCGGCAAAAGGGATATTAATGTGAAGTTTCTTGAAAACCTCTAAGAACCTAACAAACTTCTGCTCCTCTATTTGTTTTTTAAACCTGTGTGGAAATGGAGCATTCCTCAGTTTTTCAGGAGTCAGCTTAGAAGCTTCCTCCAGAATCAGATCAACCTTTTTCTTCTTCTTTTGATGGACTTTATTTTCTTTTTCTTTTTCTGTTTCATTTTTATTTTCTACCTCATTATTATCCTGCTCGGTTTCTTGTATTATTTCTTTTCCTTCTTTTTCTGAACTTAGTTCCTGACTCGGAGATGGAGAAATAATTTTTCCACTCCTAGTAATTATGGCCTTGCAATGTTCCCTTGGATTTACCTCGGTATCTCCAGGGAAATTGCCTACTTGTCTCTCAGCTAATTGTTTAGAAAGCTGTCCGACTTGATTTTCTAGATTTCTAATGGACGCTTCCTGATTCTTAAAACTGGCCTGAGTGGCCTGGATAAACTGAGAAAGTACATTCTCAAGTTCGGATTTTTCCTTAACAGGGGGGTGAGAAGGTTGTTGTGGTCTATTTGTGGGTTGACTTGGTGGGATGTTCTAATTCAGATGTGGACCTTTCTACCAGGAAAAATTGGGGTGATTCCTGTAATTAGGATTAAAGGAATTAGAAGGATAATTCCTTTGATACTGTTGCTGCCCCATATAATTCACTTGCTCGCAAGGCACATTTGGATCACACAATCCATTCTCATGGTCTCCACCACAAAAGTCACAACTGATCATAGAAACTTGACTCGGCTTTTGGAGTTCTGAAATTTGTATGCTTAGTTTCTCCAAAGCTTGAGTCATCAGTTTACTCTGAGCCAGATAAGCATCTTGTGCTTCTAATTCTAATATCCCTCTCTTAGGGACTTGGCTCCTCTCACTAATCAAGCATTCATTAGAAGCCATAACGTCAATCAGCTCTATGGCTTCTTCTACAGTTTTTGTTGTTAATGAACCTCCAGCTGAGGCATCAATCAGGACTCTGGTAGCTGGCCTGACACCATTATAGAAAATAGTTACCTGTTGCACATCAGAAATTTGATGATGAGGATATCTCCTCAAACTTTCTTTATACCGATCCCATGCTTCCATCAAAGACTCACCTTCTCTTTGTTGGAAACATGTGATTTCATTGCGCAACTTTGCATATTTAGAGGGAGGATAATATTTAATCAAGAATTTTCGTTGCAAGTCCTCCCAAGTTGAAATACTGCCTCTCGGTTGACTCTGCAACCAGGCTTTTGCTCGGTCCCTCACTGAAAACGGAAACAATCTCAGTCGGATTGCCTCGTTAGGGACTCCATTCATTTTTACCGTGTCACAGATTTGGAGAAAGGTTGCTAGATGCAAATTTGGATCCTCAACCTCACTTCCTCCGAACTGTTCATTTCTTACCAACTGCAGTAAAGCTGGTTTTAGTTCGAAATTATTTGCTGAAATTGGTGGCCTAAGGATGCTAGATTGCGATCCTTCTTCAGTCGGCCTGGAGTAGTCACCTAGTGTAACTCTCCTCTGTTCCATTTCTTTTTCTTATTTTTGCTTTTTCTCTTTTCTTAGTCTACGTTCTAACAAGTCTATGTCAGGATCAAAGAAGAAAGGTTCTCCTTTGCTCCTTGACTGCGTACAACAAATGTCAAACAAAAGAACAATTCACTGCTACGACTAAATCTATACGAAAATGACAAACTACTTTTACTAAAAAACAAAAGTGAAGCTACGTATTAAATGCAAACTAAAGTAAAACGTTTCAGTCTAGTACCGGTCCAAGGATTGTTGATATTACTCAACAATCCCCGGCAACGGTGCCATTAACTTGATGCTAAAATCCCGAGTCATTAATTTGATATGAAAATCTTAGTAAAGAAAATGTGACTTCTCGGATTTACACTTTGGCAAGCGCACCAGTCGTTAAAATTGTAGTGTATTTGATCGTCCCACAGGGATTGTGGTAAGTACCTCAATCTAGGACTAGTACAAGCTGAACCAACACGAAATACAAGTAGTTCATTCAGTTTTTATGATTTCAATGTTTTCTAGTTGTTTTTGGTATTTTCAGAAACAGAGTTAAGATGAATGTGAAAAGTGATTAAAAGAAAACAGGTCAGGATTGCTTCGGCTCACAATTTCCTCAAGAAACATACAAATAAGTATAATCGGACTTCACAATCTAGAGGACAATCCGCTTGTGGTTATTCCCTAATTCCTTAGGTGAAAAACACTAATTCTTAAGCAATGAACCTTAATTCCTTAAGTGCTCGATTAACCTAAAAATCTAATGTGAAATTGGAGGTTGAACTCTAACTATTCGCCTAAATTGATTAGGCCTGAACTAGTTAGAAAGCTGGAAGTTACCTAAGCTTCAGCCATGATTCCTCACTGGTGAAGTTCTTCATCGATTCTGGATTTGTCAATCCAGCAGTTCTGCTCCACTCCTCAGCTTGTTCGCCTTAGGATCTAGAAGCTGATCTACTTGCTCACAGCTTCAAGACTCCATTGCTAACCTTCACAATCCCAACCTTAGGGATTTAGTACCCCATTGACTTCAGTTCCATCGAAGGATTGTGGAACGTCATGGAGGAGAGGATTAGAGAGAAAAAAATATGTAGTGAGATGTTCAAAGTGTGTAATGAATGTTCTCTGTTCTGTTATTTCGTATCTGTGTATGCGTGTCCTTCTTACATAATATGTACAACCTATATATATGTTTTTTTTTAACTTAACTAACTTAACTAATAACTTAGAAGACTTAAGTTAATGACTAAACTACTAGTTACACAGTTTACAGAGTAACCAACTAATTACAGCTCAGCTCTTAACAGGATCCAGCTCAGCCTTAGCTAATTTACAGCGCAGCACCAGCTAATTGACAGTTCACTACTTAAGTTACTAAGGTTGCAGCAGTGGAGAAGAAGGCAATGGAAGCGGAAACAGTACTGCACCAGGTGTGTGTTGTTGGAGGGAAGAAACAGGGTTTAAGTTACTGCTTTTTTGCTTCAGCTGCTGGGTTTTCGCTTGAGCTGATTAACTCTCGCTTGGGCGAGCTCGGGAATTGTACTGCAGTGTTGCTTTGTCGCTTAAGCGTTATGGCGAAGCTTGGGCGAATTGAAAATATGTAATGTAGAATGGCTTTCTTGCTCAAGCGTGATAGAGTAGCTTAGGCGAAAGGTGATGTTTTGAGGTCACGCTTGAGCGTAGGCTTGCTTTGCTTGAGCGAACTTTGACCCTCGCCCGAGCGAATTAAACTATCGCTTAAGCGAATTATCTTTTGAATCAGCATTTCTGAAATGGACGCTCGGGTTCTTCCTTTTATTTTCGATCGGTTCCTTGTTCTCTTTTGGAGTCGGTATCTTGGAAATCTTTGCAGTCAGCTTTTCGTTAATTCTTTTTGGTCAACCCTTTGAAGTCTCGCCCAGTCGGTCTTGTGAACTTCCTTCAGTCGGATTTACGAATTCTCACTCGGCTCTGTAAATTCTTGCTCGGCTTTTTGTAATTTTCACTCGGATTTGTCTTCTTTTCCCGAGTACGCCCTGTTCCTGCACTATTAAACAGCTAATTGCCTAGCATTTATACGCTGGCTGCTTATTGAATTTATAAACACTTCAAAATTCCTTAACTAATTAATATTTTCAATCGCTTTCTTACATAAATGAAGTACTTTTGAAATTCATAACTAAAATACGAATTGTTATCAAATTATTAAATAATATAAACAAACTAACCAATAATTACTGAATAATGTTAAATAAAAAGGTGAAATAATTAAGTCTTTTCAAGACTTATCAGGATACTCTGTTGAGCTTTTGGTAAGAAGCTCAAGGCTTCGGCCTGTTCTCCAAACAACTTAGGATGAGAACAATAAGGATGAGTGGAGCTTAACTTGAAATATAAGAATGTCAAGAGAATGTAATGAGTGAGATAAGAAATAAGAAAATAATAAATAATATTCGACAACACTGTTGAATTAAAAATAATATGTAATGACAATTATTTTAGGTATAAATTAATTTATAATTATATTTATTCGATAATTACTTTCCGTTGACAATGTTTAATAGATGAATAATTATAATAATTTATTTTGAAATTATATATATATATGTTAAATTGTTCATTTATTTGATAATTATATTTAATAATAAAAATATCGCTCGATTCCTTAAATTTGAACTGTGGGACCCAGCCTGAGGTCAGACTCTGACCGTTCGAACCAAGACTAGTGATCCAATAGGGATATTAGTCTTGTTATAATCTCTCTGTGAAGAATCAAGGGTGTCTGACTTGGCCTGATAAGCTCAATCAGAACCTTTGGCGTCTTCTACGTTTGACTGTTCATATACCTCGGGATATCCGATGGTGGCACGGTCAGTCTCTGGTGACTCATTTCAATGCTTTAGAAATTTTTCCTGAAGGGACCGAAGCTTGATTCGGACTCTATCATCGCTGTTTTTCAATAAGTTGATTTCCTTAGATATCACTTTAAAACTCGACCCAAATACCTTTGGTGTTTTGGACCCAGATTTTTTATACCATCTTAGAATTGAATAATTTTGGTCTCAATCTCTTCATTTTGAAATGACCTTAAATCTTTGTTTCTAGCCCCAAACTCCGATTCTTACTCTGTCAACCCCAAAATCGAAGAGTAAGAATATTCATCTCAAAATTCCAATGTTTGGACGTTTTTCTCTCCGCATAGTTTAGACAAAAATTCATAACTTTCTCATAAAATCTTGAATTTATGTAGACGTGGTGTCAAAATCTTCATGGAAAAATTATCTACGTTTTCTGTGCAGACATCAAAAGCTAAATCCTTCTAGATTGGTACAGTTTAATAAATCTTTGTGACCCCTTGGCCGTTTCGTTTCAATGCTGGCAACCTTTGATAAAATTTGCGTATCTCCCTCTTCCGATGTTTGAATCACTCCCTTCATTTTTCTATGGATCCTTATCATAGACCTCTACAATTTTCATGAAGGGAATGAAATCAAATTCCTAAGGGAGAATTAACGGTGAATTTATTTCTAAGACCCTAGCTGATTCGGGAAGCTTCTAAAGCACCCTATCATAAATCGGGTATATCTCAGGCTATAGAACTTGGATCATCATAAATGATATATAAAATTAAATAGGAAATAAATATCTATAAACTTCATGCAGGGCTCAAAGGCCAATTCTCATCCCATAAATCCCAGAAATTAAAATACTACATTAATTCACGTTTCTCCAGCAACAGTTTGCACTAGGTGCAGTATTTTCCACATAACTCTGTCATGTGACCATTAAATTGAATGAGACCTTTACCAAATTTTTCCTAACTCAATCCTTCATAATTTTTATGCAGGACCCAAAGCCCAAATCGCAACCTATTTTTCCTAGAAAATTAATCTATGACAGGGACAAAAATCCTGTCACAGCCCTGCACCCTTTTAGTATTTGGGCCATATCTGACTCAATTATTGATGGATTTTTTGTTCTTTATATAGATTTAAAGATAACAAAAAGTTCTACAACTTTTATGTTTAGGCCATTTTCGAATTCGGCCCAGAAAGGCCCCAAAAGGTCCACACAAAGTGACGCCCCAGAACTGGACAGCTTAGCTTATCCATGTAACTTTGGCCAATCACCTCCTCCCACTCATAGGACATTTTTCTAGCTCTAAACCTCCTCTCCCATGCATCACCAGCCCTTGCCACTTCACTAGAGAGGTGTCAACCTCTACCCACTCCTCTCCACTCAGCCCATCCACCCCCTATTTCCACCAATCACACTTCATGCAAGCCTAACCAACATCACTTCCTCTATCATTCCATTCAGCCATCTCATTCTAGCTCTCTTCTCCCCTTCCATGGCAGCAACATCCCCTTTTCTCCTCTCCATCTCCTCTCCTTCCTAAGCCCAAAACAGCCACCAAAAAGCCTCCCTAAACCACCCACAATCACGGCCACACCAAGGACAACCACCATTCACCACCACAAGATCACTTCCCTTCCTTTTGTCTCCTCTAAAACCGTGATCCTCTCCCACCAAACAGCCATTTCTTACTCAGTTTTATTCAAGTATAAAGCTCTTGAAATCCAGCTACAGACCCTCTTGCCTTGCCTCTTGAAGCCGTGACCATGTAAAGCCACCAAGGTAAGGATTTTCGCATTTTGGTTTTTGATCTTGTCTCCTATTTCTTTGGTGTCCCAAAATAGTTTGTGTTCTTTATTTTGTGATATTTTTCTCTATATTTTGGAAGCTTAAAACTATGACTCCTTGTTCCTTCTTGGTGTGCATGTCACTTTTCCTAAGGATCGCAGACGATCGATGGCGAACAGTGGAAAATACGGAGTAAACGACAAATTTTCGGTAAATGATCTTTTAGTTTTAAATAACTTCATGGTTGTTTGTGATCTTCCTTGGCTGTCCACAACCCTTTAGGTGCTTAAAATTTTTACATGTCATATTTTAGCAAAACGTAAGGACAAATGACGACGATCGACAGACGTTTCGGAGCACCCGACAAATTTTCGATGAACGGATCATTCTCCTTCTCCGGGCAGTGAGTATTCCGTGTGGTAAGGGGGTCTTACCTCATTTTGATTTTGTTTTTGATCATCCTATAATATTGCATGAGTATCTAGGAACCACCGTTTTAATTTTCATTGCAATCCAACTGTAAAATCTCAAACCTCGAAGATTTTCATAACCGACCATTAAAATTATTACGTTTTTAATTTAGTAAGTATTTTAGAAATTAAATTGGCATAATTTGACGTTCACGTGCTCGAGAGGATTTTATCGCGATTGGTGTTAAGACAAAAAATTTAGAAAATTAACGTTAGGCGGGCACGATTGATTCTATATGGTTGTATTATTATATTTAAAATTTATGGTATTAATATGTAATTTGTTATTCGTTTTCGGTAAGCCCCGCTATTAGAAATTGGATTTATCGCTAAGCATTGCTGGGATTATTTTGATGATATTGCGCGTTTTAAGAAAATTCACCACCGAACGATTACGACAATTTATTTTACCAAGTTTTAAAATTAGCACCCTTTTAAGTTATTATAAAAATTTCTAAGAATTAGCCAAATAAATAAATTGATGTTGGAAAAGTGACAATTAAGTAAAATAAGATTATTTGAGAAAGTTTTATTAATAAGCAAAAAGAATTGTGTATAAATGAATTTTTAGCTAAGAAAAAGAAAAGGAGATAAAAAGGAATCTTTAAAGCATATTAAAATGAGCATTAGAATTTAAGGGTTTTAGTAACTAATTTAGTGACCACTCTTGTGACCATTTATGTTAAAATAAAAAGTGACTTTAAAAACTTGATTAAATGAAATGAATTTGACAAAAGAAATTTGAATAGGAAACAAAATTTTTGGATTAAATATTTTAATTAGGCTAAGAATAAAAAGTAATAAATAGCTAGAGTCTAACTTGGAGTAAAAGGATTTTAATGAATTAATTAGGAAGGAATTATGTACCTAAATAAAATACATTTAAAGTTTGGAAATCTAATAAAATAAATTAATGTTAGAAGTTAGAAACCTAGGAAATCATTAAGAAGCAAGAGAAAAACATTAAAGGAGTTTTATACCTAGAGATATTATTTAGTTAAATAAAAAGATTTTAGGACTTAGATCTTAGACTTGTAATAAAAAAGGGTAAGACCTATTAATTAAATGGTGACTTCTAGAAACTAAGTAATAATTGACTAAGTTCATAATGTAAAGGTTAGAGTAGTTCTACATTCCTAAGAAATAAATCAACATCATAAGAAATAAGTTTAGTTGATTAACTAATGAAGCAAATTAGTTAACAAGGGGAGTAAAGAAAAAGGTACTAAAAAAATAGTAGTTGGAAATTTAGAAAGAACATCACTAAATTGATACATAAAGAATTAGTAACCCTCTAGTGACTAAGGAAGTATGTTGTTCAACTAATAAAAGCTTAATGGGACTAGTAAAATGAAATCAACAGTAAGACTGCTTAACAATGACTAAGAGTTAATAATTAGACATCAGGAAATTAAATTGAGTAAAAGGGGTAATTCTACCTAATTTAGTGAAGAATGCTTAATGAACAAATAATCAAAGGTATATAGAGAATTAAAACAAGTGATAGTAAACCTTTACTAATGGAATGAATTAAGGAAATAAAAGAATATCATTAGAAATAGAAGGAGTAAAGGAAAAATACAAAAATTAGTGACTAGGGGTTTAGAAAGAATATCATTAATTCAACTAATTATATATAAGGAATTAACGACTCGTTTAGTGACCAAAGAAATAAGTACCCGTCCAATGAAATTTAATTTGGATTAATTAAAGAAAGTCAGCAATAGAAGTCAAATTTAATTAAAGAAAGTCGGCAATAGAAGTCGAATTTAATTTGGATTAATTAAAGAAAGTCGGCAATAGAAGCCGCTTGATTCATAAATGGACATTAGAAAATATAAGGGTAAAAAGAGAGTAATCATACATAATTAAATCGAGATAAACAGTCTGATAAGATACGAGTAAGAAACCAAGATTTAACACTTATAAGGAGATATCCATGAGTATATCTGTATGTAAAATCTTCTCATAATATGACTGTTGTATAATACTTGTATGATAAACGTTGTGCTTGGCTATGTGTATGAATATGTGTTAATTATACGTAAAGAGTATGTGTGATATGTAGGATGAGTGTGGTATGATGACACGTGTATGGATTGTGATGTTGTACTTGTATGATGCATTAAACGAATGTGTTGGGATAAATAAGAAAAGAACGAGTAAAGGAATGTCTCAGTAAGGATCTTGAGATGAAAAAATTGTGAAATAATGTGATGAGATTAGATCGGATCCGATGTGATGATGGGCGTTATAACGCCAATATACCTATGATTTCTAGAAAAATATAAGATCTCGTTTCATTTCTAAGCGTCGGATGAGTCCGTTATGAATTAAGGCATTTTGAGAAAATAAGGAAAAGAATAAATTGAAATTTCATGAATAGAAGAACTCCAACGTTAGAAATGAAATAAAGCAATTAAAGAACCCTACCGACGACTAGTGAAAAGAAAATTTTGTATTGTATGCAACATATATGGAAGTTAAGGAGGAATGTTGGAAAAATCCCCTAGAGCATACAGTGAAGGGAACACTGAAGAATCTTCCACGCCTCGATACCTGAGCGCAGTCTAGGGAGTATCACCGGAGGCGGGAATTCCAAGTGGCATCGGATTCGCGCCCATCGTCGGACAACCCATAGCAAACTCTGGTATACTTCGACAAGAGGCGGGACTTTCTATGATTATGGAGTGCCCGTTCTGTGGTGATGTGTAATATGTGTGATTGGCCATTTTGATGTTGGGACTGCGAGTCCTTACCCATTTATGAAAACCAGAACAAGGAGAACTCCGATCGCTCTAGTTGGGCAGGAGAGATAAGGGTGGCTGGTTGTGCACATGATTATTGATATATGAGATTGTTGAGGAGGAGATGGGCCCATATGCATCATGATAACTAATAAAAGATTCGAAATAACGAAATGAATTTATGCATTGTATCATTGTATTAAGATTGTGATTTCTCGTTGTTTGAAAATGATTGTATAGAACTTAGTAACCCTGAGAGATGAATGGGAAAATGGGGATGATTAGCTAAGATCAAAAGTGGTGAGATGACTTAGAGTGTATTTTAGGAACCCGAAAGAGAGTGGGTGGGACTCGATCTTGGATTGTTTGTGTTGTATGTGGGCAGGTGTTGGTGAGACACCTTCCTGAATGTTGTGGAGGTGAAGACTCACCCTTATGCTAATTTTTCCGGACATCATGGAGATGAAGACAGACTTCAGAATGTGGAGTAGCTAGACTCTTCTTGGACCGAGGATGGAAAGAATATGATAGATTATTTTATTTTTATTTATGGGAGCCTGCGTGCCCCTTTACTTTCAGTATGTACAGTTACTGTTACAACCATGTATTATATATGATTATATTGTATATATGATGTATCTATTCCACCAAGTTTTCTTGCACAAAAAAAACTTCCATATTTTTCTGAACTTGTAACCTCTCAGTTGACCAGGATAATCAAGTGGAAGGGATTGTGTAAGTTAACCAAGGGTGTTACATCATACGTCAAGCTAGTAATGTTAAAGAAGCGTTGTAGGGAGGCACCCCTGAGTTTCATTTCCTTTAAAAATTAATTTGAATGGAGAGAAAAATAATGAAAAATGAGAAACAAGTGAGATTTTTAAGAAAGTGTAAATAATAAAGAGACAGAAACTTTAGAAAAACTTTAGTAATTGAATTGTGTTTAGTTTCAGGGATTAAATTTTAACTTGGTGAATTTTTGAATAAGAGGTTAGCGTACACATGCAAATAAAAAGCTTATCTACGTTAAAATTTGACTTCAGGAACCAGACTATTTGTATGGTAACGCTGTCTTGGGCATACTTACGCTCAGTGTAAATAGTGGCTAAAAAACACCGTGCCTACTGATAGCGTACCCATGTGATTGAGCATAGGGGTATGCTGGAGGAACTGGAGGAACAGAAGCTGAGCGTAGTAACGCTAGCGGCTAGCTTGTTTACGCTGATGATCTGGAATAAGTTGTAGTGGGAAACAAATTGTGCGTGTACCAACGCTCAGTAGCAGTGTACTTATACTGATCACTTATTTTGATAAGGGAATTTACCAAGATATGAGGGTGTCTACGCTTACTTGTAGCGTGTTTCTGCTGTCTCCCTGTCAAATTAAGGAAAGTACCAAGTTTTGTATGTATTTACGCTGGTGGATCAGCATACTTACGCTGTGCTTCTATTTAGAAGTTGGGAGATCACCAAGTGATGAGCGTACTGATGCTCACCTACAGTGTATATACGCTACAATACTATTAGAGGAATTAGTGCATCAGGACTTGCGCATACCCACATTGAAACTTGGCGTTCCTATGTTGTATCTCTGTTTGAACTTAGTTTAGCATCAGGTGGTGAGCATGCCTACACTCACCTATGACGTGCCTGCGCTATGAATCTGTTCCAACTGATTTGATTATCAGAGTATGAGCATGCTTACGCTTATTTATAGTGTACATACGCTTTAGCGATGTTAAGAGTACGGAGCTATTAGGCTATGAGCGTGCTTACGTTACTTCTGAGCGTTCTTATGCAGGATTTCTATTTCAATGTAATCATTTGACAAAGGGTGAACGTGATTATGCTCACTCCAGCATTCTTATGCGCGTCATCTCTTCTTGAATCAGATGCAGCTCTTGTGAGGAGCGTGCTTATGCGTAACTGAGCTTGCCTTCTTAATCATATGAGCATGCTTATATTGTTGGTAGTATGCTTACGCTAGGCTTCTATGTATATATATCAGTTTCCAGCATAAGAAACCCTAACCTTAAACCTGTTACGTTGTTCTTACTTCTTTTTGGGTTCCAGCAGTCACAATCCTTGAATTTCTCTGAATGGTAATGTATTTTGCCATTTAATTTCATTATTCACCGATTAGATCCACAAAACTGTTTCACTTTGTCATTAACCACAATTTAATCCCACCCTTTCCACTTACATTCTCATTTTCTTTTACATTTTCATTTCCTCTCATACCATTTCATTCCCTATAAATTACAACTCCCTCCAAACTTAAATGGCCATAAGACCTTCTCGTAACATTTACAAAACTGAGAAAGTATTAGAAATGGAACAAGAAAGAATCTCTTGTAAGGAGAAAGGTACGGGGGTTGGTACTTCTAGCACCCGAACTTCTCCCGCACCCACTAAAAAAAGCAAGAAAGATAGGGGAAGAAACGTTCTAAGTGCTAAGAGGACTTCGATGGGAAATGATTCAGAGACTTCAAGGTTGCACAGGATTATGAGAGGCAATTCAAGCAGAAGAGAGTGATTAGGGACAGAGTTATGGTGCTGGAGGAGGAGAGCTCTATGCCAAGCTAAGGGCTAATACTGATGCTGATAATACTCTATACTCTTCCTATTTAAGGGGTGTCATCATTCCTCTATCGGGGGCAATCATAAGTAAGGCATTGGGGTTACCTGTTATGGAAGATGCTGAGTGCCAATACACCAAAATCTTGAATGGCTTCACAAGGGAGGACAATGTTGATGTGGTGACGCATGTTTTGGAGGCATGCTATAAGGAGGAGACTACTTTTGAGACCACAGTTGGCGGAGTGCCAAAATTTATAAGGAAAAATACTCTCCTTGATCATCCCATGATTTGGTATCAGTACCTCCTTTCCTACCTACAACCTGTGGCATATGCTACTGAGGTTGTAGTGAAAAGGTTGGTTTTAATTTATTGTTTAATAAAAGACCTCTGGGTGGATTTGGGTGATTTAATACTATTTGAGATGGTGAAAGCTGGTAACAAGAATGCTCAATTGCTATATTGCTTCATAGTTTCTTTGCTTACAAGGAAAAATCCTGTGAAAATCCATGAAGAGGAATACACTAAAGTGAAAGTTGTGAAGGCCCTAGACAACATTTGGGTGAGGGATAAAATTGATCATTACATTCTAAGGGAACCAAGGCGTCCCAAACCAAAGCCTTCTCAACCATCTACTTCCCAATAGAACCAGCCTTCTACTCCAATTTTTACCATAATCCTGAGTGAACTCCAAGCCATCAAGAAATTATAGCTTGGTACTTATGATTTGGTAATGAACTATGACATGATGTTGAGAAATATGGCTATTGCCATGCATTTAGATCCAACTGAGGAAATGAGAGCCCCAACTGACAAGGACCAATGGCTGGCCTTAATAGGATTCACCATTCTTCCCATTGACATGCTTTTGAACACTAAATTTCCACCTTATATAGATCAGCCTATGAATGAAATAGGGATGCTGATGATGCTACTGATGGGGAGATAGATGCTGCTGATGATGAAGGAGAGGAGGATGCCGAGTAGTAGTAGGATTTTATTTTATGCTTTGTTTATGTTAGGACATTTTGCCTTTGGTTTGTAATTTTGGGATTCTGTTACTTTTAAGTTGCAAGTTCAATTCACTTTAGTTTGTAGCTTTCCATCTTTGTAGTTTGCAATCTTCGTCTTTCTTTGTGTTCCATTTTATTTTTTGTTTTAATTACACATTTGCTCATATTGCACATTTCACCATAATCATTCAATCTTACAGGTAAAAAGGAAGTAATTCTAATCCTTTGTTTTGTTTCTTTTATTGCAAAAATTATTTTTTCTTTTTGAAAATATGTGTAAGATAAATTGGATTGCTCAATAACTGAGTTTCAGGAATATTACAGGCCAATGCTTAGAAAGTTTTAAGGCATGACTAAGCGTATTAGTTGATTAGTGTGTCTGATTCATGAAAACGTCTTTCAATTTCTTATTCATGCTTAATTATTGGTCTGTACTTTATAACATAAAAAAAACTACCAAAATTTAAATAATACAAAAAAATTACTTAAATATTTAAACAATTTCACCGACATAAAATACTTTACTGTATAAACATTTTTATAGATATATACAAAATTGTACATTAGTTTGCTTTTTGATTACACTAATATAAAAAATAGGTTCAGATTAGTAGCAACCCCAAAAGTCAAACACTAACTAATGTCAAAATAGGCTCCAGAACATGTGAATAACTAAATAGTATAACAAAAAGGACTACTCAATGCTCAAGTACAGCTGGAGTCATCAAAACTACCTATAACGTCTTACTGGGTTAACTATAGGTAACTATGCGTCATCTATAGTGGAGTCACTTCTAGATGAAGCTTCCTCCACATCCTCTACATCAGCTGGCGGGGGTGGGGGCAGTGGGACAATAGGAAAGAAGGGGTCCACATCACAAAGTTCCAATATGATCCTAGCCCTAAATGTGACAGTAAGAGCTCTTAAGGGGTTAGGTACCACTAAAATACCCCGTGACAGTCGCACCGTGACAATCCCATGGTACACGTGTACGTGACGCATCCAATAATGTCTCCAACGGGCTGGATCAAGCTGTCTTGGTCTTACTCTAATGTCTACAATATAGGGTTGGTTATCATCGTCCATAGTGGCTCTCTGTTTGGTTCATATCCCATTTAATACAAACAAGTAAGAAAAAGGGTGAGAAATAGAAAATACCAATATTATACAAGACACATATAAATAATAGATTTTTATAAACAATAAATTTTAATAACAATTTTTTTATACATGTTATTTACAGCATGGGATGAAAATGTAAAAATGACTGACAGTTCTTAATTTTAATTACGAAACATTTTATCAATTCTTATATTAATGATAAAGATGCAATACATGTGGGCCCTTAAGTCTTCTTTTATTGGGAGCAGTCAGGAGTTGATACTATTTCGTGATAATTTACCAATATGACTAAGGAATAGCTCCACTGACCATAATACGCACTTAGGGCCTAGTCAGATTGGCAAGAGCTTGTTGTGAAATTACCCGACACTAGGGAGCGACCCCAGGTCTCCTAGGCCTCTCTTCACACCCTCCCATCCCAAGGTTCGCTATTGAACCATCCCTAATGCATTTCTTGGATTATACCGTACCTCCCAAAACATTCTTGTCTTTTACTTGTTATATGATGCATGTCACATACTGAATTTGTTCAGACTTTTAGCATATACTTTCCATTCTTGTTCATAAAATTTGTCAAAATTTTGATAGAGTTTCCTCTATAAATTGAATGCTTCCAAAATTTGTCTTTGACCTGTTACACTCAGAAAATTCTCAGACAGTATAATACAACCATATTAAATATGTATTTTTGATTCAAACATCAAACTTTACATTATCTAACAAATATAAATTCTCATCATAAAAATATGCAAATAACAAGGTATGACATATAAATAATAATTGTAAATAAGTAAAGACACAAAAATAACAACTGAAATAAATATTGAGAGGGTTATGGAGTGCCTTCTATTATTTAACATGTCTTATATTTAGTAATTTTCTATCTCACCCCTTTTACCTGAGGAACTTGCTTTTCAAAAAAATCTTCTTGGTTGAATTAACTAACCTAAACACATAGGTTATTATTGTTAGTGTTAAGTTCATCTTATTTTATTATGCATTTGTTTTATTTGACACTTAATATGGCGATATTAATAATGAGAAAAATTTTGATAATTACATATTCATTATAATAACACAATTATATTAAAAATGATATTGTCATAAATTTTAAAAGTGTATAATAAGAATTAAATATCCATTGAATATTATAAAAGGATAACAATTAAAATGATTAAAGAATAAAGTAAATAGATAAATGGATGATAATTAAATAAACATTTATAAACATAATAAATAATAAATATATAACAATAAAAATAGTTCAAATAATTAAGTAAGTAAATAAAATGTAAATGCATGAATTGATAAATAATATATCAACTATAATTTAGTAATCAAATAGATAAATGAATAAAAATGACAAAACTAAATCGTAGATGAACAATAATAATAGAAACAAATAAAACAAATAAAGAAATTGATAAGTCAATAAATGAATCAATATTTAAACAAACACACAAATAAATAAATGAGTAAATAAATAAATAATTAAATAAACAAACAAATAAATAAATAAATAGACAAATAAATAAATAAATAAACAAACAAATAAACAATTACATAACTGATTAAACAATTAAACAATTAATTAAGAAATTAAATAAACAAACAAACAAATAAATAAATAAACATTTTAAATGGATAAATAATTAAATAATTAATTAAACAATTAAATAAACAAGTAACTATATAACTAAACATTTAAACAAATAATTAAACAATTAAATAAAAAAATAAAAAAATGAATAAATAATTAAAGAATTAATTAAATAAAAAAGAAAAATTAATAGAAATTAATAATAGAATAAATAATAATACATAATAATAAAAAAACAAAATAAAAAACAAACTAATAATAACAGAAAAAATTAATGTAATAAAAATAAAAAACTTATTAATAAAAATTAAATAACAGAATTAAAAATAAATAAATAATAATAAAAAACAAAATATAATAAATATACAATATTATATATAAGTATATACCTAAACGTTATATATATAATATTATATAAACGTAAACGTTATACGTTTATATATATATATATAAAATAACAGTAAAGAGTAAAGAATGGAGAAAGGGAAAAGCGCAGTACCTGAAAAATTTGCAGCGAAAAATGGAAGGTACTGAGAGTGAAAGAGTGAGGCTTTTTATAAACAGAAAAAAATTCATTTTGCTTTTAATTTTTTGTCTTTTTAACAAATTTGATCTTATCCTAAAGATATAGTATAATATTTAATTTAAACATTTTTATGAGATAAATTTTGTACTTAAAATTTTGTTATAAATACTCAAAATGTTCTTAAGAAATTAAATGTAAGTTTGTAACGAATTTTTTTACTCTAAATATCTCAATTATTAAGGGGGTGTTTGGTTTGCAGTTAGGAAAACGGAGTTGAGTTGAAGTGAAAAATTTAAAGGTTGATATAAATTCTTCACTTCGTTCGAGACAATCAAACCTCCGTTGACCCGTAGGATCAAAAACTCCCACTAGCCAACAGAGGTTTTGTCCGTTTGAAAGGTTACCAAACGTCCTCTAAATGTTTAACTACTCGTTTTTATAAGTTTATAGGTTTACTTTTCTAACCAAACGATCTCTAAACTTTACAAAATTTTAAACTTAAGCTCACATGCACAAATATAAATTCCATATCAAGTTTCATAATTTTTTGATAACATTTCCTATACTCGTTTAGACCCAAACAACTCTACTTTGGACTATTTTTACTTATCTCTAAAAATATCCAAAAATTCCCATAAAATCCTATAAATTACAACAATCAATCAGTTCTAAAGAACCTTAAGCTAATTTTGTCAAAATTTTAAATTATAATTTTCTTTACAATTTTATCCCCTTTTATATAAAATACAGTAAAACTATAGGATGTTACATACTTGGTATGCCTAGAATAACAATTTGAATATATTTTCTTATTCTAAGTTTAGGGAAGTGATTGACTGATATACCTATTAATTTGTGAGAGATTGGGCCTGAATTTTATTTGAGAGTGTGCTTGCATCTTTGATAGTGAGACAGAATTTGCTTCAGTTCTTGCTTATGCTTATACATTTACTAATTGAAAATGATGAAGACCTTGTTTGTTATTCAGCCAGAGCCAAAATAGCCATCCTTAACATTTATCCCTTGACCTGTAATTTTAAGCCTAAGCTTATTTCTTCTGCAAGTTTAGTACCCATCATTACAAGCTAGAGAAAATTTGAGAAAACATAAAAATTCCCGATGTACAATAAAAAGCTTGTCTTGTTTTGGATAGTTGCTAAGGGCTAACAATATTTAAGTTTGGGGATGAAGAGTATGTTATTCATTTAATTTATCAGCACACTCGATTATGTATTGAGGTGTTGATAGGGCCCACAAGCGCACGGGTTATGTCGCGTAATATAAAAGATTATCGTTCTCCACAGGGACTGTGTTCAAAGTACCAGCATATTGAAATTTAATTATCCACATAATTGATTTTTAATATTTTTGTAAAATTAAACAAATTAAAGTTGCACAGAATACAAATAAATACAAAAGATAAAATTTAGTTGACACTTAAAAATCAGAGTTGAGAATATCTTGGGATTTTGGGGGATCAAGACTCTATTTTATGTTAATGAATTTTAACTTTTCATAAATAAGAATCGAATTAAGTTTTCTAAGGCGAATTTTCCAAAAGCTAATTAATATATTTCTCTCGGAATCCTATTAATGTACCTAACCTATGGAAAGCGCTGCTTAATCCTCAGAAAGGCCCATTATCGTTTTATAAAAATCCCTTTTATTTCCTCAAAAGAATTTTGATTACTTTCACGGTTTTACCGAGGTCACAAAAAGCATCTCAAAAATCTTAGGTTTAGTTCAAAGCTTTCCGGTAAAAATAAATCTCTCGATTCTATTTATTACCTAAACTTACTAATATACCCGCAAGTACATAGTTTTATCATTTAGGTTCTTGTTAGGAATCACTAAAAGCATTGAGTATAATTGAACTAAATGGAAAACAAAAATTTATTTAATTCCAAGTCAAAATAACATTAAAATAAAATATTATCAAACCCCCTTCATCCCAAGATAATTAATTTAGTTACTCATGAAATAATTCAAATTCATATAAATAATGGAAAAATAAAACATACAAGACATGGTAAAAAAATAAAGACTTACGGGTTTCTCCAAAAGCTCAGAATAATTTACCACTGTATTTCCTTGTTGCAATATTCCTCCACCAATTACAAATTGAAATAACTCACTTTTACAATTCACAACTCTTAAAATAAAATAAAGAAAAAGAAAATAAAAAGAAATGGGACAGAAAACTAAAAGGAAAGAAAAGAGAAAGAAAACGAATGCAAAAGAAAAGAAAAGGACGGAGGAAGAAAACAAAAGAATGAAAGAGAAAAGAGAGAAAAGAAAAGGAATTGAAGCTGATTCTTGGATGGATATTGATGGATTTTGACGCTGTGTTGCTCTCCCTTTTATAGGCGAATGAATGAATGAATCCAGCTAAGAAAACGCGTTAAAATTGCAAGTGGAAGAAACTTTCGGTGCATGTGAGTTCCAACTGTCCTAAATTGCATTATTTTAATATTTCCAATAATTCGATGCTTGGATTTATTCAGCTGGACAAATTCCGAACGGAAAGGTGCTGGAATTCCACAAGACCGAGTGACAGCTTGCTGGGAGGTTGGACGGTGTTGTGTTGGTGAGGCCGGTGTTGTGGCTTGAGAGGACGGTGTAGAGTGAACTGGACAATTGTTGGTTTGTTGAGGAGTTATGGAGTTGAACGGTTTTGCTTTACTGTTCAAAGGAGAGGGGACGTTGTGGATGGAGCAGGTGTTCAAAGGAGATGGGAAATAATCCGAGCGGCTCCCATTCACGCTTGAGCGTGTTTAATCTCGCTTGGGCGAGCACATTCCAGTAGCTAATATTATGCCACTCGCTTGAGCGTAACCAGAGTCGCTTAAGCGAAAGACCTTTGTTTAATCGGAATTGCTTCACTCGGTATTAAAAAATGGCTCGGAACTGACTGAAGAGGAACTCAGATCCGACTGAAGATGATTCATTCGGGACTGATTGAAGACTCACTCAGGATCGGAATTTATTCAATCGGTACCCAAACTGTTTCACTCGGCTGTCTCTGAATTTGAATCACTCGGATTTGCTTTGAAATAATTCAGTCGACATTCATTCCTTGAAATGATACACTCGGAAGTGCCTTCTTGCTTTTCACTTCAGTTGTCAATCAACCCAGTCGGTTGTCTTCACTCGGGAATCGGATATACCTTTCACTTAGAAATTTGAACTTGAAAGACTCTGGAATCTGGGTGATTGAATTTCTTCTCATGTCCGAGCTTTGCTTTGCTCGAAAATATAGGTTTCTGCCCCAACTCACTCGGTAATCTTCCTTCGAGACATCTCACTCGGGCTTAGGGTGAAACTGTGAGAGTTTGCCCGAGTGTGATTCATTTCTGATCGGAATTTTCCTAGCTTGATAATACACTACTCGGAAATGCCTTGTTCTGCTTTAGAATGCCATCTTCTCCGAATGAAACCACTCGGAGACCTCCTTTTTCAATAGTTTATTCATTCTATGGCTTCTTCTGCTCGGAATCAAGTCACTCAGGACAGCTTTGCCCAGAAAAACACTTGTTCCCCAATCAGCTTGCTTCAATCAGCATTCTTTCACTCGGAATGGCTTTGGGCGGTATTTATTGAAGGTCAGTCCCCTTTTTTTCACTCGGAATGGTTGCATTCGGACAGCTTCCACTCAGTTTCATCTTTAACCGAGACTTATTCCTTTTCAGCATTGATCCTCCAACAGGGTCAGCCTTTTAGCACTCAGAATTTCTTTGACAGTGAACTTTCCACTCGGATTCTCCTCCAATAGTGAAGTATTCCACTCGGATTCTCTCCATTCTGAGTCATTCCACTCAGAAAGGCTCCATTCTGAGTCATTCCACTCGGATTTGATCATTTCTGAGTCCTTCTACTCGGATTTGGTCATTCTGAGTCAGAATTTAGCATAAAAAGAGAGTTCTTTCCACTTTGGGCTTGTTCTTCTTGTTTCTTTATCATTCTATGGTCGTTTTTCTCTTGTTTTTGACCCTTTATTACCTTAATTTCTGCAAAATAACATACCCAAGTAGAATATAGTGGAAAGAAAGCAAAAATCACAATAAATAAAGGAAATACAGTGCATAATGATTAAAATTCTAAGCAAACTAGATCTATTTTATTGTGTTATAAAGCACTTATCAAAATACCCCAAACCAAAGCATTGCTTGTCCTCAAGCAATCACCATATTCACAAGATAAAATACAGAAAACACTAAGCTTAATAAACTAAGGAATCCAAAACAAAGAAAAAGATTTATTCAAATGCCAATTTTAATTTATGTGAATCAATTTTCAATGTCAAGACTTGAGATACACTTCTCACAATTTTCACTCAAGTGTTTCAAGGTTTGTGTATCTCTCAAATCATCATAGTCAAAAATATTACTATAAGCTTGTTAATAAACTAGAAACTCCACAGTTTAGATAGAAAATATGTCAAAGTCTAAAGGTCTTTCAAAGGTTGTAACGTGGCCTTGGGTTGTATTGTCAGGGTAGGAATTTCAAGAAAAATGGAATACAAAAGGGCTTTAACAGTCATGAATGATTCAAATCACCATTATAAATTTAACAGAGCAAATTTTTGAACTTTTATGGACTTTTTGGAATTCATTCAATATCATCCTTTTGATTTTCTTTTTTCTTTTTCTTGTTTTTCTTTACATTCAATACATATTTTTCTTAAGTCCTTTTTTATTTCTTTGCTCCACTAAATTTCCAACTTTTTTACCATTAAGAGAATATCAGTCAATGAAAGGTTTCAAAGAAAAATTTTCACTTTTAGGCTCAAAAGGGGCAACTAGGGGTCAAATTGTGCAAAAATTCTGAGGCTTAAGAATAAGACCTAATTGTGCCTTTATCATCCTAAGACATATAATCAAAAACCATTTTGAATCGGTTGAAAAATAAGTTCTAGAATATTAATGACTATGAGATTCACTCAATCAAGAAGATATGGGTTTTGAAAATTTGTTTGATAAATAACCCATTTTGGCTCAAGTCTAACCATGGAAAGTCTTTTCAAAAAAAATTTTAATCACATAAAGTTCATTTAAGCATTTATTTGGCATTTAAACAATCCAATTTTGAAAATTTTACTCAAAATTTTGGGGTCCTTAGATACTTTAGCCTTGTGTTCAAAGTAAATTTATCATGCAATCATGGTAAATTACAAGATGACAAACAAGATAAGGAAAACACACATGCATGAAAAATATAACAATCACACAACGTAAACAAAATAGTTAAGTTTTCTTATCTACCACCCCAAACCAGAATTTGACATTGTCCTCAATGTTAAAATGGATGATAAAAGGATAAGAAAACTTACCTGAAGTAACCCCAAACCAGTGTTTGACATAGTTAAAGCTTAAAATAAAACAACAACTTTTTATAGGGTTACCTCCCTATCAGTGCTAAGTTTTAAGTCTTCAGCCAGACTTCTCACCGTTTGGATTTACTCATCAGGAGCATCAAACAAGTCCAAGTCACTTTCTTGTTGTATTGGTTGACCTGTCAGATAGTGCTTTACTCTCTGTCCATTTACCCTAAATGTACCAGATTTCTCGCTCCATAGTTTGACAGCTCCAAAGGGAAAGACTTTTGTCACCTTGAATGGTCCCGACCATCGGGATCTCAGTTTACCTGGAAAAAGCTTCAGTCTGGAATTAAACAGTAAAACCATATCACCTGGATTAAATGTTCTCCTTTGGATGTGACGATCATGCCATTGTTTGGTTTTTTCTTTATAAATTCTGGCATTTTCGTATGCATGTAGACGGAGTTCTTCAAGCTCATTTAATTCCAACAACCTACGTTCACCTGCAGCCTTATGATCAAAGTTAAGAGTTTTAACAGCCCAAAAAGATTTATATTCTAGCTCAACAGGTAAATGACAGGGCTTCCCATATACTAGCTTAAAAGGTATGGTTCCAATGGGAGTTTTATATGCGGTTCGATACGCCCATAAGGAATTATCTAACTTAATAGACCAATCCTTACGTGATGTATTCACCACTTTTTGAAGAATATTTTTAATTTCCCGATTGGATACCTCAACTTGTCCACTAGTTTGTGGGTGATAAGGTGTAGAAACCTTATGTCTAACTCCATATTTCTTTAGAAGGGTCTGAAAAGTTTTCTCAATAAAATGAGACCCTCCATCACTTATAACACATTTTGGGACCCCAAACCTTGGAAATATTATTTTCTTGAAAAGTTTAATAACAGTTTTAGCATCGGAATGGGGTGAAGCAATGGCTTCCACCCATTTGGACACATAGTCAACTGCCACTAATATGAACTGATTTCCAAAAGAGGAAGGAAAAGGTCCCATAAAATTAACACCCCATACATCAAACAATTCAACTTCTAAAATGGTATTCAATGGCATTTCTTGTCTCTTACCAATGTTACTTGTTCTTTGGCAAGCATCACAAGTTAGAACATACTTACGTACATCCTTAAAAATATTTGGCCAATAGAACCCAGCTTGCAATACTTTAGCGGCTGTCTTAGAGGTGCTCATGTGTCCTCCACAGGAAAGAGAATGGCAATGATCCAAGATAGCATGGACATCATCTTGTGAAACATATCTCTGAATCATACCATCTGCACATTGCTTGAAAAGAAGTGGTTCATCCCAATAATAATGCTTGACATCTGCATAAAACTTTTTCCTTTGCTGAAAGTTAAGATCAGAAGGTAAGATACCACATGCAAGAAAATTTACAAAATCAGCATACCAAGGAACACGTTGGATACTAAGATTAAAGAGTTGTTCATCTGGAAAAGATTCATAGATGGGAATATTATCTGTTTCTTCTTTTTCAGATGTCAACCTAGATAGGTGGTCAGCGACCAAGTTCTCGGTACCCTTCTTGTCCTTAATTTCCAAGTCAAATTCTTGCAATATTAGAATCCACCTAATTAATCTAGGCTTTGCTTCCTTTTTATTCAATAGATACTTAATGGTAGAGTGGTCAGTGTAAACAGTAACATGTGAACCTACCAAGTAAGACCTAAATTTATCAAAAGTAAAGACAATAGCTAATAGTTCTTTTTCAGTTGTGGCATAATTTACCTAAGCATCATCTAGCGTCTGGCTGGCATAATGAATTACATGGAGCTTTTTATCCTTTCTTTGCCCCAACACAGCCCCCACTGCGTAATCACTCGCATCGCACATCAACTCAAACGGGAGTTTCCAATCAGGTGGTTGCACGATGGGGGCAGAGATTAGAGCTTGCTTAATCCTGTAAAAAGCTTCCATACAAGATGAATCAAAATTAAAAGGCACATCCTTACCCAGAAGAGTTGTAAGAGGCTTTGTGATCTTGGAGAAATCTTTAATGAATCTACGGTAAAACCCTGCATGTCCAAGAAAACTCTGAACACCTTTCACATTTGTAGGTGGAGGCAATTTTTCAATCACTTCCACTTTAGCCTTATCAACTTCTATACCTCTCTCAGACACCAGGTGTCCAAGAACTATGCCTTCTCTTACCATAAAATGGCATTTTCCCCAATTTAGAACCAAATTGGTTTTTTCACAATGCTGCAAGACTTGGCACAAATTTGTTAAACAATTATCAAAATCCAAACCATGCACTTAAAAAACATCCATAAAGACTTTCATCACATTTTCAATAAGGTCAGAAAAAATTGCTTGCATACACCTTTGAAAAGTCACAGGTGCATTACACAAACCAAAAGGCATACGCCTATAAGCATAAGTCCCATAAGGGCAAGTGAAGGTAGTCTTTTCTTGATCAGATGGATGAATGGGAATTTGATGAAAACCTGAATACCCATCCAAGTAACAGAAATAAGAGTGTTTCGCAAGTCTTTCAAGCATCTGATCGATAAAAGGGAGGGGAAAATGATCTTTTTTCGTGGCGCTATTTAACTTCCTATAGTCAATGCACATGCGCCAACTAGAGACAATCCTAGTAGGGATCAAGTTATGTTTATCATTTTCAATCACAGTTATTCCCCTCTTTTTAGGCACCACATGGACAGGACTTACCCATTTACTACTATCAACAGGATATATGACTCCAGCATCAAGCAATTTCAAAATTTCCTTTTTAACCACTTCTTGTATTTTAGGATTTAATCTCCTAAGTGGTTCTACTGTGGGCCTACTTTCATTTTCTACAGTAATCCTGTGCATACAAAGAGAAGGTCTAATCCCTTTGATATCATCCATTGTATAACCTATTACCTTTCTATACAACCTAAGTTGTTTCAAAAGTTTTTCAGTTTCACATGGACTCAATTCAGCATTGATAATCACAGGATATGTGGAATTAGGACCAAGAAATTCATACCTTAATGAAGCTGGTAAAGGTTTTAATTCCATATTGGGGCTTACCACTTTGTCACACATGACCTCAGTATCATGTGGGGCCTCAGAGCAATCAGATGTTTCTGTCGGCTCAATCATGAAAACAGTTTCAAGTGGGTCATTAGGAAGGGTTGCTTCCTTTACCACTTGTTCGACAAAATCCACAGTACAACAAACATCATTATAAGGTTTTTCTAAAACATTTTTCAAGTTGAAATCAACCTTTTGGTCTCCAACAGTTAGAGACAACTTACCATTCTTGACATCGATCACAGCACCTGTAGTTGCTAAAAATGGTCTACCTAAAATAATAGGAATCAAAGAATCTTCGTCCATTTCAAGCACAACAAAGTCAGCAGGTATAAAAAATTTTCCTATCTTAATAGGAACATCCTCTAAAATTCCTACAGGATATTTTACAGATCTATCAGCCAATTGTAAAGACATCCTAGTAGGTTTCAGCTCACCCAATCCTAACTTTTCAGCAACAGATAATGGCATTAAACTCACACTTGCTCCTAAATCACACAAAGCTTTATCTATATTCATGTCACCAATCATACAAGGAATAGAGAAACTACCTGGATCTTGGAGCTTGGGTGGAAGTTTCTTTTGAATTAGAGCACTGCACTCTTTAGTAAGGGCAATTGTACCATCTTCCTCCAGTCTTCTTTTGTTGGACAAAATGTCCTTCAGGAACTTTGCATATGTGGGCATTTGCTGCAAAGCATCTGTAAAGGGAATATTAATATACAATTTCTTTAAAACATCAAGGAACTTACCAAATTGTTTGTCCAACTTTGCTTTAGCTAAGCGCTAAGGAAATGGAATGGGAGGTTGATATGGCTTAACCTCCTCCTTCTTTTCTTGTGGTTTCTCTTCTTCAATTACTGGATGAGATGAAGATTCATCTACTTTTTTTTCCTCCTTTGTAGTCTTGTCAACTGGCCCATCGTATTGAGTACCACTCCTAAGAGTGACAACCATGGTTTGGTTAGATGGTCCAGCTTCTGGTTTTCCAGGAAATGTTCCTGGTGCTCTTTGAGAGTAGGAGGCTTGTTGGGCAATTTGATTCTCCAGTATTTTGTTGTGAGTGGCAAGAGAGTCCACTTTTGAAGCCAAGTTTTTTATTGCATCAGAGAATTCATCATTTTGTTTAAGTTGAGTAGCTACAAATGTCTCCATCAAGGATTCTAGTTTTGATTTTTGTGGAATATAGGTTCCTTGTTGAGGTTTGTAGTTACTTTGATTACCTTGGAATTAAGGTGGCCTATTTTGGAAGCCAGGTGGACCTTGTGGAGGTCTGTAGTTACCTTGATAATTTCCACCATAGTTTCCAATAGCATCCACCTGATGCATTTCTTGTTCTTGATTATGGGTCATTGCTAAATTGCAGTTTGCAGCTCCATGTCCTGAAATACCACAAACTTCACAAACAATGTTAGTAGCACCTGTTGACCCTATTTTATCGAGTTTTAATGTTAATGCTTCAACTTTGGCAGAAAGTAGTGAAAGAGCATCAACAGAGTACTTACCTGGTGTTTTAGCAGATAATCCTCTCTTAGAGTTCCACTGGTGAGTGTTTTGAGCTATTTCCTCAATCAGGTTCTCAGCTTCATCAACATTTTTACTCATGAAGGCTCCTCCAGCTGCAGCATCTAAAGAGATCTGTTGTGTGGAAGTTAGTCCATTATTGTCAACCACCTTTCTATCCCATGGTGAGGACATTCTCTTAGCAACTCCCTCTATCTTTCCCAGGCTTCATATAAGGATTCATCATCTTTTTGTGGAAGAAACTTTCGGTGCATGTGAGTTCCAACTGTCCCACATTGCATTATTTTAATATTTCTAATAATTCGGTGCTTGGATTTATTCAGCTGGACAAATTCCGAGCGGAAAGGTGCTGGAATTCCACAAGACCGAGTGACAGTTTGCTGGGAGGTTGGACGGTGTTGTGTTGGTGAGGCCGGTGTTGTGGCTTGAGAGGACGGTGTAGAGTGAACTGGACAATTGTTGGTTTGCTGAGGAGTTGTGGAGTTGAACGATTTTGCTTTGCTGTTCAAAGGAGAGGGGACGTTGTGGATGGAGCAGGTGTTCAAAGGAGATGGGAAATAATCCGAGCGGCTCCCATTCACGCTTGAGCGTGTTTAATCTCGCTTGGGTGAGCACATTCCAGTAGCTAATATTATGCCACTCGCTTGAGCGTAACCAGAGTAGCTTGAGCGAAAGACCTTTGTTTAATCGGAATTGCTTCACTCGGTATTAAAAAATAGCTCGGAACTGACTGAAGAGGGACTCGGATCTGACTGAAGATGATTCATTCGGGACTGATTGAAGACTCACTCAGGATTGGAATTTATTCAATCGGTACCCAAACTGTTTCACTCGGCTGTCTCTGAATTTGAATCACTCGGATTTGCTTTGAAATAATTCAGTCGACCTTCATTCCTTGAAATGATACACTCGGAAGTGCCTTCTTGCTTTTCACTTCAGTCGTCAATCAACCTAGTCGGCTGTCTTCACTCGGGAATCGGATATACCTTTCACTCAGAAATTTAAACTTGAAAGACTCTAGAATCTGGGTGATTGAATTTCTTCTCATGTCCGAGCCTTGCTTTGCTCGGAAATATAGGTTTCTGCCCCAACTCACTCGGTAATCTTCCTTCGAGACATCTCACCCGGGCTTAGGGTGAAACTGTGAGAGTTTGCCCGAGTGTGATTCATTTCTGATTGGAATTTTCCTAGCTTGATAATACACTACACAGAAATGCCTTGTTCCACTTTAGAATGCCATCTTCTCTAAATGAAACCACTCGGAAACCTCCTTTTTCAACAGTTTATTCATTCTGTGGCTTCTTCTGCTCAGAATCAAGTCACTCGGGACAGCTTTGCCCAGAAAAACACTTGTTCCCCAATCAGCTTGCTTCAGTCAGCATTCTTTCACTCGGAATGGCTTTGGGCGGTATTTATTGAAGGTCAGTCCCCTTTTTTTCACTCGGAATGGTTGCATTCGGATAGCTTCCACTCGGTTTCATCTTCAACTGAGACTTATTCCTTTTCAGCATTGATCCTCCAACAGGGTCAGCCTTTTAGCACTCGGAATTTCTTTGACAGGGAACTTTCCACTCGGATTCTCCTCCAATAGTGAGGTATTCCACTCGGATTCTCTCCATTCTAAGTCATTCCACTCAGAAAGGCTCCATTCTGAGTCATTCCACTCAGATTTGATTATTTCTGAGTCCTTCTACTCGGATTTGGTCATTCTGAGTCAGAATTTAGCATAAAAAGAGAGTTCTTTCCACTTTGGGCTTGTTCTTCTTGTTTCTTTATCATTCTATGGTCGTTTTTCTCTTGTTTTTGACCCTTTATTACCTTAATTTCTGCAAAATAACATACCCAAGTAGAATATAGTGGAAAGAAAGCAAAAATCACAATAAATAAAGGAAATACAGTGTATAATGATTAAAATTCTAAGCAAACTAGATCTATTTTATTGTGTTATAAAGCACTTATCAAGTGTGTAATTTAATTATTTTTTACAAAGAAGAAGAAGGCAATTAACGCTTATAAAAAAAGAGAGAAAAATAAAAGAGTCTGAAGGACTTGAAAAAGAAAGCATTAAGAAAAAGAGCAAAGCTCAATTGTTAAGCCAAAAAGAGTTATGTAAAGAACTGAATAAAGATCCCTTCTTCTCTTTTATTAAGTTTCTGTTTTATGTTTTGAAAGTTATAAAGAAGAGGGGCTAAATTAAGGAAGTCATTGGGGGTTCAAAACAAGACAAATTTTTATTATACATCCATGAACCAACATTGACAAGAAAAACAATAATTTAGCCTGTAGCTTAGCCCCATTTCAAGCCTAGAAAGTCCTTCTTGATCCAATTACATTCTGTATTTGTATGATGCTTAGAATTGTTACAAACCTATGTTAATCTACCAATTATGCAGGTGATGAGTGATTATACTTAACCTTATACATTGAGTGCAGAGGGAAACACTGGTCCTATGAGATTCTATCATCATCAATTTCCCTAAATAAAGTTGAGTTATTTTCCAAAATTCCATAAATTACTAAAAGACCTGCTTTGTATATACTATGAGTAAGGTATTGAGTAAGGATTAGAAGGGTTTAATTGTTTTTAGTATATTGATTTCATTTAATTGCTCAGTCCTTGCTTGAGGACAAGCAAAGTTTAAGTTTGGGGATGTGATAAGTCTTGAAAAGACTTAATTATTTGACAATATTTAATTCTATTTTATTTAATAGATTATTATTAATTGTTAATTTTAGAAGTAATTATTAAATAATTATTCATTTGTGCATTTTTACTATTTAATCATTATTTTAGCATTTATTAAGAAAGTTAAGTAAAAAAAAATAATAAATTCTGAAAAGCTGGTTCTTGGATTAAAAGTCACCTGAGCGTACTAACGCCCATGCCAACGTACCTACACTAGGCTTTTAACTGTGATTATTTTTCAGGTTCCAAAAGCCTAGCGTCAATACACCAGCATTACGCCTAACCTATGCTCAATTGGAAAACCATACCAGAAGCTCAACATAACTACACTAATCATTAGCGTGCTTATATTGAGCTGACCAAAAGACCAGCGTGCCAACGTTACACTGATGCTGCATCTTACGCTCAAATTGAATGATAAAATAGAGGACTAATGTGTCAACGCTACTCAGCAGCGTGTCTATGCTGGTTTGATCAAAGAAATCTAGAAGCCCAACATACCCACGCCACACTTACACCTATAGTTACGCTAGAATTAATTGCATCAGGTATGAGACCAGAAAGTCTGAGACACCCTTAAAATAGGGGTAAATTTTTCGTGATTCGTAATATCATTAATTTATGGAAAACATAAGTGGTGAAGCTTTCAGTCAATACCCTGAATCTATGAAGAACCTATCTCACATATGAAGATATGAGAAGGTAGGTTATGGAAAGCAATTAATGGAGAATTCTTAAATGAAAATAGTGGAAAATTCATTTAAAACTACTGCTATATAATTGGGTACAAGGGGTCAAGCATCTTAAAGATTAATGAATTCAAAATATGTCCAAAGGGTTCATAAGTTAGTATAGGATGAAGGTTTAATGTAAAGAAAATGAAAAATACTCAAAGCAATGCAGTTTGGAGAATCAGGGCATCCTTCGCTCAAGCGAGAACCACACTCGCTTGAGCGAGTCCCAATGGAACCCTTGGGCGAGTCACCGAGCGAGCTGAGTGAAAAGAGGGAAAGAAGTTTCAGGGGCCGTCTCGCTTGAGCATGCCCCTCCTCGCTTGAGCGAGATGTTATTCAAGTGGCCTCAATACTTAAGAGGGGGGTGAATTGAGTTTTAAAACTTTTCATTGGAATACCTTTGAAATTTATTTCTTTTTCACAAGTTAAATGAATATGCAAGAGATAGAAAGTATTGTGGAAGAAACAATGCAAAACAAGATGTAAATGTTGCTTAGGCAATTTATCAAGCACTTGGTGTGCAACACTATAATACTAGTTGTTCAAGCAAGTTTAAGAGAGGAAATCACTATCAATAATAACAATCCAGCCATAGGCAGTATGTAAATGCAAGAGAGTAAGGGAGAAGAGCGTCCAAACCAATTTAACGAGTTCCACCAACCCGGTGTACGTCTCGCCTTCAAGCAACCCACTTGAAGGATTTCCACTATTGAAGTTTAGAGATACAAGCTATGAGCAATTGCAGCTTCCTAGTGTTCCACACTCAAGAACTCAAACCTCACTAACACAAGGGCAACCCACCCAATCTCTCAAACTCTCAATATCCCAAAGGTTGAACTCTAACCCTTGTAACCACTCAACCTAGAGTAAAATTTGGTGTTTGGTGTTTGTGTTTACAAGTAATATACTCTCTCAATAGAGTTGATATACAAATGAAAGCTCTCATAATTTCTAACTCTCAATAAGAGAGGATATACAGGTTCTAAGCTCAAAGATTCAGAACATATAAAGAAAATGAACTTACTAAGCACAAATGCAAGTATAGATTGATTTCCTCTTTTTTGTTGTATGTTGTGCTTGAGGTGGAGATCCATTTATAGAGCTTTGAAGGTCCACCTAGCCGTTGCATAGCATGGGTATCTGAGTGGAGTGGAGAAGTGTGCTGGTTTCCTACTTAAAAACACTTTTCCCCAATTTCTGGCACGATGGTAATCGATTAGGCCTCGAGCTGTAATCGATTACACTTTGAATTCTTCAGTGTAATTCAGTTGATAATCGATTAGTCCTTCTTATGTAATCGATTAGCTTGAGAACAGAAGCCTGCTAATCGATTATTTAATACCTTATAATCGATTATGAGTGGCACCTGATACATTTAATTATGTTTCATAGCATGGTAATCGATTATGCCTTCCATGCAATCGATTAGGGTGTAAACAGAGCTTTCATAATCGATTAGTCCTTGTCTGGTAATCGATTAGTGACCTTATAGAACCTTGGTAATCAATTGTGGTAACCTTGTAATCAATTGAGAGATGTACCTGATGCTTCTTATTCAATGTTTCACTTGGTAATCGATTATGTCCATTGGTGCAATCGATTAGATTACAAACAGAACTTATGTAATTGATTAGTCTTGTTGATGTAATTGATTGGGTCTTAAACAGAGCACTTGTAATCGATTAGGTAGGATCCTATAATCGATTAGCTTGCGTGTTTTTATAGGTCTGATGTTATTTTCTATGTTTTTCATTGTATTTTGAACATTTTGCTTTGATTCTTCAATAACCTTTGTCATTATCAAAATAATTCAACCTGAAATATATATTCAAACATATTCTCCCCCTTTTTGATGATGACAAACAATGTTCATCTTATGAGGGTGTTAGTTCAAATAAAATTATCACCAATGATTATCTCTAAAATTATCTCTAAGGTTATCTCTTAATCATTGTCTCTAGAGTTATCTCAAAAATTATCTCCCCCTATCTAAAGGAGTTTATGCCATTTAAAAAATGAAGATAATCATTTGTTGTTTTAACCACTTGTTGTTTTTAGCAAATTCTGATTTTAACCAGTTGTTTATGAAAACAGATTCAATTAATCTATATGAACTTCAATTATTCTTCCCCTTTGTAATTATCAAAAAAATAAATAAGGCAACAGAGACATAATTGAAAGGAAATTTCATTCATTTATTTGAAAAGGAAAGGTACATTAAGGAAATTTGCAAAAAGGAAAACATAATCAAAGATATCCTAACAAAACATGATAAATTGGGATCTAATTATCCGGATTGAAAAAACGAAATTTAGAAATTTGATGAGACAACTCTTCATAACGTTGCTGCATAAGTTCATAGTGTTGTTGCTTGGTCATTTGGAACTCTTGAAGAGTGTTCTCAAGTCTATCAAAACGCTGATCTAGATATGCATAAAGAGAAGTGAAGGGATCAGTAGGAGCAGATGGTTTGCTTTGTGGTGCTTGTGTGGCAGGAGGAGGAGGGACAGGATCATTTGTTGAAGCCTCAAAAGGGATGTTAGCATGAATACCTTCCATCTTGGACATCCAAGCCTCATTAACAAAAATTATGCCCATCTTAGTGAGATGATGGGTGCTAATGCATGCTTTTGGGGGTACCTTCTCAGCAAATTCCCCGGCAAGATCAACACCAAATGCTTTGAAGATTTTGGTGAGGAGGATAGCATAGGGAAGCTTTTGTTGGTCCTTGGCTTTGATTATGTGTAGTTTAAGGAGTTCAATCCAGTTGATCTCCTTCTCATTATTCATAGCCCACATTAGGAGGGCGTCATCTTCTTCAACTAAGGCATAGTTGCCACCACGAGGAACAAGAAGCTTAACCAAAAAGAAGTGGAGAAGACAATTGTTAAGAGTGAGATGACCTACCAGTTTATGATTGCTTTGGGGGTGGTCAGCCTTCCAAAGAGATTGACGGGCAACAATGGCATTGAATTCCCACTCATCTTTCGGATTGCCACTAACAAATTCAGCATCTGAGATGGGAAGTTGGGTTATCTTAGCCATTTGCTCATTTGTAATCCTAAGAGTCATATTTTTGACTCTTGCCTCAAGTAACCCATCAACAATCCTTAAGTTACAGAAGAAAACTCTCATGAGTTCGGGGTAGTAAAATTCTTCCTTAAGAGTAAGAAAAGGGAAGAGATTATAGTGACGAAGGGATTGGGTGAAGGTAAAGCTAGGGTGGTCAAATACTTCAGCATTGATGAAATGAGGGGAGATTATGTCCTTTTCAAAGAAGTTCTTAATGAAATTTTGAAGGTCTCTTGGTGTGGAGAAGAACCTTGAGAAATCAAGGGGGTTGTTGGTTTGAGCCATGGAGGACCTAGCTCTCTTCACAGTTCTAGAGGAAGACATGATAAGAAATTGAAGATGAAGAAGAAAGAGTGGAAGAGCTTTAAGAGATTTGAGAGATTAAAGAAGACATAATATGATAGTGAGATGGAAGTGGTGAGGGAGGAGGTATTTATAGGGTTACGAGAGATGGATTAGGGTTTGGAGAATGGATTAGGATTGGGTGAAAAGCTGTCACAAGGATTAAGCATTTAATTCTGCAATCCTGGTGCGAAGCTAATCGATTAGTCTCATAGGCTAATCGATTAGTGTGTGTTTTCTGAAGAATCTGAAACGTTTTTGTACAGGGGTAATCGATTAGTGTAAGATGTGTAATCGATTGTGTTCAAAACAGAAACTTGGCAATCAATTAGGAGTAGTGTGTAATCGATTATCAGGAAGATAGAACGTCAGTAATCGATTGGACAAAGGTTCTAATCGATTTGGCATGAAACAGGGAGCTAGTAATTGATTAGCTATCAGAGTGTAATCGATTATGAACGAAATAGAAAGTTACTAATCGATTAGGTGAGGCTTCGTAATCGATTAGGGAAGCCCAGAAATGCTTAACACTTGCAGATTTCAAACAAAGGCACCAGAGGTTTAATATATCATACATTAATCAATCATTTAAACATACTGTAAATCAAGGAATCATCAAAATTATTCAATATTCAAACACAATTGGACATATCTAGGATTCCTAATTCTCTTCTAATATGAATGAATTGCTCTTTTGCAAGTGGTTTTATGAAGATATCTGCTAATTTCTTAGAGGTATCAACATGTTCAAGAGCACAATCTCCTTTCAAAACATGGTCTCTTATAAAGTGATGTCTTATCTTAACATATTTAGTCCTAGAGTGCATGACTGGATTCTTGGAGATATTGATGGCACTAGTGTTATCACATTTAATAGGCACTTTGTTTAAAATAATACCAAAGTCAAGAAGTTGTTGTCTCATCCAAAGAATTTGAGCACAATAACTGCCAGCCGCTACATATTCTGCCTCAGCTATTGATAAAGCAACACTTACTTACTTCTTGCTATGCCAAGAAACAAGGGAACTACCAAGTAAATGACATGTACCACTAGTACTATTTCTATCAAGTTTACAACCAGTAAAGTCAGAATCAGAATATCCTATAAGAATACATTCAATGCCTTTGGGATACCATAAACCAACATTTTGAGTACCCACAAGATATTTCAAAATTCTTTTTATGACAGTGAGATGTGATTCTTTAGGACATGTTTGATATCTAGCACACATACACACAACAAACATAATATCGGGTCTACTAGCTGTTAAGTAGAGTAAGGATCCAATCATACCTCGGTATTTAGTTATTTTAACATCCTTACCCTTCTCATTTTTGTCTAAGTAGCAAGATGTACTCATGGGTGTTGCTATTTCATTTGCCTTGTCCATTTCAAATCTTTTGAGTAGTTCTTTGTAATATTTTGTTTGACTAATTAAAGTCCCTTCATTTGTTTGTTTGATTTGTAATCCAAGGAAGAAGGTGAGTTCTCCCATCATGGACATTTCAAATTATATAATCTTGGCAAACTCTTGACAAAGACTCTTGTTAGTAGCACCAAATATTATGTCATCAACATAGACTTGTACCAAAAGAATGTCATTGTTTTTGCGTTTTATAAACAGTGTAGTATCAACCTTTCCTCTTTCAAAATTATTTTCTAAAAGAAATTTACTAAGTCTCTTATACCAAGCTCTTGGAGCTTGTTTCAAACCATATAAAGCTTTTCTCAATTTAAAGACATGGTTTGGAAATTTGTGATTTTCAAACCTGGGAGGTTGATCTACATAAACTTCTTCTTGAATATAACCATTTAGAAAAGCGCTTTTGACATCCATTTGATAAAGCTTAAAGTCCATGCAACAAGCAAAAGCTAACAATAATCTTATGGCTTCTAACCTAGCTACGGGAGCATACATTTCTTCATAATCTATGCGCTCTTCTTGATTGTAACCTTTAGCTACTAACCTAGCTTTGTTTCTAGTGGTTATTCCATTTTCATCTAGCTTATTCCTAAATACCCATTTAGTACCTATTATTTGGTGATCATTGGGTCTTGGCACTAATTCCCAAACTTCATTTCTTTCAAATTGATTTAGTTCTTCTTGCCTAGCCAACATCCAATGTTCATCAATAATAGCTTCATCAATGGTTTTAGGTTCAATTTGAGAGACAAATGCTAAATGATTGCAAGTATTAAAAGAACGTCGGGTACTTACACCTTTTGTGATATCACCTATAATGTTATCTAATGGATGATTCTTTGAGATGATCTATTCCTTTTGTTGAATTTCCATACCTTGTGTTATGTCTCCTTCTTTGTTGTCCTCTTCTTCATCATCCAAGTTCAATTATTGAAGAGTACCTACAAGATCATCAACATTTTCCTTTCTCGGAGAGTTATTGCTATTTTTATCAAACTTCACATGAATTGATTCCTCAATAGTATTTGTTTGTTTGTTAAATACTCGATAAGATTTACTTGATGATGAACATCCAAGAAAGATTGCCTCATTAGCTTTTGCATCAAACTTTCCTAGATTATCCATTCTATTGTTAAGCACAAAGCATTTGCATCCAAATATATGAAAATAAGAGATATTGGGTTTTCTTCCTTTGTAAAGTTCATAGGGGGTTTTCTTTAGAATAGGCCTAATTAAACATCTATTCATAACATGACAAGCGGTATTTACCGCATCGGCCCAAAAATGTTTCGCAATGTTATTTTCGTTTAACATGGTTTTTGCAAGCTCCACCAAAGATCTATTTTTCCTTTCCACCACTCTATTTTGTTGTGGAGTTCTAGGAGCTGAAAAATTATGTTCGATACCATGTTTTTCACAAAACTTTTCAAAAGATTGGTTTTCAAATTCTCCCCCATGATCGGTTCTTATGGATGCAATCTTTGAGTTTTATTCATTTTGGATAATCTTGGCTAGTTTCTTGAATGCATGATATGCTTCATTCTTGTGACCAAGAAACAAGGTCCATGTATATCTTATATAGTCATCTACTACAACTAGACCATAGTAATTACCACCAAAGCTTTTTATTTTAGACGGTCCAAATAAATCCATGTGCAAAAGTTGTAAAGGCCTTTGAGTAGAAACAACGTTTTTAGCTTGAAAAGATGCCTTTACTTGTTTTCCCTTTTGACATACATCACAAAATTTATTTTCAAATTTGAGCTTTGGTAAGCCAGTTACTAATTCTTTAGAAACAAGTTTGTTTAAATGGTCTATATGTATATGTGCTATTCTTCTATGCCATAACCAAGATTCATCCTTTCTAGTCATGAAGCATTGCACATCATTTGAAGACAAACTATCAATATCAATCATGTAAATGTTATCAATTCTTTTGCTAACAAACTTAACTTCCTTGTTTAGCTTATTTTCAATTATGCAACAATTTGATTCAAATAATACTCTATATCCTTTATCACATAATTGACTTATGCTAAGCAAGTTATGTTTGAGTCCTTCAACATATAACACACCACTAATTGAAGTAAAGGAATTTTTACCAATGTTTCCAATACCAAGTATTCTTCCTTTGGTATTATCCCCATAAGTGACGCTTCCTTTTCTTTTGGGAGTGAATGTTGTGAATTTACTCCTATCTCCCGTCATATGCTTTGAACACCCACTATCCAAGTACCAATGGGTGTTGCTTGCTTTGAAGCATACCTACAAAACAAAATTAGTTTAGAGAACTTGGTACCCATTTTATGTTGGGTCCTTTTTGGTTAGCTTGTGGTAATGTCCCTTTGGGAACCCACACCTTTCTTACCAGTTTTGGTCCAAGTTTTCTAAAGTGACAATTTGAAGCATTATGATCCTTAGTACCACAATGATTGCACTTAGTAAATGGTGATGAGAACTTTCTAGGTGGCACAAAAAAGTTTTTGTAATGCTTTTCCATTTTAGTGGAGTTGTATCCTAATCCGATTTTGTCAAACATACATCGTTGATTTCCAAGTAAAGCATTTAAGTTATCTCTACCATATGTGAATTTTTCAAGAGTTGTGTTCAAGTCTAGGGCTTTCTTTTCTAGGTGATCATATTTCTTGAAATATTCACATGATTTTGAGCAAGTTTGTTTTTCAATAATTTTCTTTTTCAAAATTTCATTTTCCTTCACTTGCTAGATTAGATGTGTCTCTAGGGTTTCTATTGTTTTTCTTGACAACTTATACTAAATAGATAGTTTCATATATTTATCATACAACTCTTCAAAAGCATCATACAATTCATCTTTGTCAAGTTCATGATGACCTACCTCATCCATCTCTTCATGATGGTTAGCCATTAAGCAAAGATTTGCTTCTTCATTATCCGAATCATCAGAACTACTCACATCGTTTTCGTCCCAAGCGATGTAAGCTCTTCTTCTTCCTCTTTTCTCTTTGTTTTTCTTCTTGAGGTATGGACAATCCACCTTGAAATGCCCTTCCTTGCTACATTCAAAACAGTTTGGTGAAGAAGAGTTTTCATTAGAGGTAGGTTTCTTACCTTGAGGTTTGAAGCCCTTTTGGAATCATTTGTTCCTCATAAATTTTCCGAAACACTTTACAAATAATCCAAATTCTTCTTCTTAATCAAGCTCACTACCGAATTCTTCTTCATTGATAGAAGTGGCCTTGAGAGCTAGACCTTTCTTCTTGGAAGACTTTTCTTCCTCTTCCGCCATTCTTAGTTCTTTAAACTCTTGTTCCTGTTCTTGTAACTTACCGAATAGTGTAGCAAGAGACATTTCATTGATGCTAGGAGATTGTTTGATGGCAGTGACTAGAGGTTGTCATTCCCTAGTGAGACTTTTTAACACTTTATGAATAAGTTCTTTGTTAGTGTAAGTCTTGCCAAGAGTAATGAGATGATTTATAATAAGGGTGAACCTCTTTCGCATATCAGCAATTGTTTCTCCAGAATTTAATCTGAAGCTTTCATACTGACTAGTTAAGGTACTAATCTTAGAGTCTTTAACATCACTTGTACCTTCATGGGTTATTTGTAAGGTATCCCACATATCCCTGGCGGATTTACGTGTAACTACTCTAAAGAATTCATCAGGGCCTAAAGCTAAGGTGATTAAATTTTTGGCTTTATAGTTATATTGGACTTTCTTTTCTTCTTCGCTAGTCCAATCATCCATTAATTTTTCTACTTGTTTACCATCTACAATATGCATGGGTATGAAAGGACCATTTTCAATTGCATTCCAAACTTTAAGGTCAATAGATGATACAAAAATTTTCATCCTTTCTTTCCAAAAAGCATAGCCTTCCCCATTGAAAGCAGGAGGTCTATTTGTGGCACCACCCTCAGGAAAAAGATTTAGAGAATTAGAGGCCATTGTTCTCTTGAAGTTTTAAGCTTGATCTACCAAGAGTCAAGCTCTGATACCACTTGTTATTCAAGTGGCCTCAATACTCAAGAAGGGGGGGTGAATTGAGCGTTAAAAACTTTTCTTTAGAATGCCTTTGAAATTGATTCCTCTTTCATAAAATATACTTGTATGCAATAGATAGCAAGTGTAGTGCAAGAATCAATGTAAAACAATGTGCAAATGTCACTTAGGCAATATATCAAACACTTGGTGTGCAACACTTTAACACAAGTTCTTCAAGCAAATACAAGAGGGGCTTTCACAATCAACAATAATAATCAAGCCAAAAGCAATATAGAGTAGGGAAGAGAAGCTTGCAAACCAATTTAACGAGTTCCACCAACCCGGTGTACGTCTCGCCTTCAAGCAACCCACTTGAAGGATTTCCACTATTAAAGTTTAGAGATACAAGCTATGAGCAATTGCAGCTTCCTAGTTCCCACACTCAAGAACTCAATCCTCACTAGCATAAGGGCAACCCACCCAATCTCTCAAACTCTCAATACCCAAAGGTTGAACCCCAACCTTTGTGACCACTCAACCTAGAGTGAATAACCTTGGTGTTTTAGTGTTTGGTTTTACAATCAATAAACTCTCTCAATAGAGTAGATAAACAAATGAAAACTCTCACGATTTCTAAACTATCACAAGAGAGGATTTATAAATATAAGCTCTAAGTTTCAGAAAAATGAAACTACACAAAGAAATAGAACTCACAAGACTCAAGATTTGATTTCCCTTTGATGGATTTGGATACTAGGAGTAGCTTGAATAAGTCTTGCATTTTAGGCCTTGGAGAGGTGTCCTAAAGTCTTTAGAGCCGTTACACAATATGGGCATTCGAGTAACAATGTAGAAGTGAACTGGTTTCCCACTTAAAACGCTTTCCCCAAATTTTGGCACTAGTGTAATCGATTAGGCCTTGAGCTGTAATCAATTACACTTTGAATTCTTCAGTGAAATTGACCTAGTAATCGATTAGCCTTTACCATGTAATCGATTAGCTAAGAGATAGAACCTTGCTAATCGATTGTTCTTGACCTTGTAATCGATTGTGAGTGACACCTGATGCATTTAATTGTGTTACGTAGCATGGTAATCGATTATGACTCATGTGCAATCGATTATTTGACAAATAGAAACTCTGTAGTCGATTAGTTTTTTAATGGTAATCGATTAGTGGCCTTACAGAACATTGGATCGATTGTGTCATCCTTGTAGCCGATTAGCAGATGCACCTGATGCTTTCAATTCATTTTCTCAGCTTGGTAATCGATTGGCCTCCTTGGTGTAATCGATTAGGTGATAAACAGAAGCTTCATAATCGATTAGTGTTTAATGAGGTAATCGATTAGGTATTTAACAAAACTTCAGTAATCGATTATTTGAGGTCCTGTAATCGATTAGGCTTCGTGTTTTTGCAGGTCTGATGTTGTTTTCCTCTATTTTTATCCTTCCAAGTGTTCTTTTATAAACACTTGTTCTCTTGGCCATGATTCTTCAATTGTTTTTTGACCTTTTTGTCATTATCAAAATTATGCAACCTGAAATACATATTCAAACACAATGATTGTATATATATGCTTGAACTTACATTAGTGTTTATTTTCCCACAGTCGGATCCACAATGCATTGTTACAAGTTTTTGCATTTATTCCTTTGTTCATATGCATTAGCCTATGAGCATTTGCATATAGCCTTGAGATATGCCTATATGAGACTTGAGATATTGGATTAGTGATGGTTGATAGAGGAGATAAATCTTGAGATAAGACAATAATTAATGATGAAAATTATATTATAAGACTTATGGCAAATTTAATGTAACCCACAAAGGTGGTGTTTGTGCAAAATAATTGTGAGTGGTGCATATGTAAACTATGTATTGTTTACGGTGATAGGATGATAAGTTTAATTGTGTCCTAGTGCTTACATGTGCAAAGCACATGATGATTTGTATGCATATACACATTGTAATGAATGCTCATAATCCGATAAATAATGTTAAAGATATCAATATTTAGATAATGAAAGGTAGGATAAATTTTTCGCGATTTTAAACTATCGTTGGATAAAGAACACCACAAAATAAAACTTTAACAACTAACCCTGGACCATTTGAAGACCTATCTCATATATGAAGATATGAGAAGGTAGATGATTTAATTAAACATTAACTTAAGGTAATTAATTACGCGATCACCATGCAAGTGTTTAGCGGAACACGTGTAGAAATTCGGAAGCAAGAGTGGATATAGTAAGAGATCTAAAAATACTTAAATTGATTACTAAAGTTTACTAAAAACATGTACATTCACTTTCATAAACATTCCATAAAGTAAAGAAGTGTGAAACATAACCCTAAAAGGCATAAAAACATGTAAAATCCAACATTGGAGAAATCCACTAGCAGTGGGAATTCTCTTTGGCCGTGGAATCCTCTGCCAAACGCCCAGAATTTCAAAATTTTTCAAAAACAGAAAAACCCATTGGCCGTGGAGTTCTCTGGTTCCATGATCCAAAATACGTAATTTCATAAACAGTGTGATCCACTAGCAATGGAATTTCCCAATGGCCGTGGATCACTCCCTGGTACTCAAAATCCATTTTTCAATCATGTTACGCCTTGGGACCTTAGATCACACAATGCCTAGATCTTTTTATGCATAAGACCATCCAGAATCAATCATGTTAAAGCCTAAAACATAAAGGGACATATCATCAATCCACTAAGCACTTATTATACCAACTTCAAGCATCATTTAAATCATTAAATCTACTTCTAAATCATGTATAAACATTATGATTATGACCTCATACATCGAATAAATCATTCATTCATTGATTCTCATCATTCATAAACATCAAGGCCATCAAATAGGCTATCAATCATTCATTGCCAATATGTATAATGTGATTTACAAAGTATTTGGCCCAACATATACACATGTACATAAAAGAATAGGCCTATCACTAACTCCATATCAATATCAACATCATTGTCATCAAGGATATACATGATCCAAAAACTTAAGTGATTGCCGGCCAAGGCATCCTTATAAAACTATTATACCTTCATCAATAAAATGTAGAGTTCCAAAATAAGAAGCATCTCACCCCATATGTGTCCTGTATCATAAAGCTAAAAATAGGCAACATGGGAGAGTGAATTTTCATTCGAAATGATGAATAGGAATATGTGTGTGATTATGTGCATATGCATATAACAACATGTAGGCTTTGCATCAAAACACTAACTATCATCCTAACTTCATCATTCTAGCAACATATACATATAACATAATCAACCAAGACTTATAGCAAAGTAATATGCATACACACATCTTTGCCCTTCATCATATGGGCTAACACAAGCATCATCACCAATACACAAGGTCTTTTCATTACATATAGTTCTTGTTGTCTATAGGTTTTCTTTCACCCTTTTTAATCATCACCGCAAACTCATCCTCTTATTGGCATACCACCATGCTATATGCAAATGCTCTTAAGCTAATGCATATGCACAAGGAAATCATTATCAATTGCGGATCCGACTATGGGAATATAAAAACACTAATTGTGGGTATCAAGCATAGATAAATAACCATGCCCCTACTATAGTAGTAAAATGTATACACTTATTATCAATTGCATGCATAATACCATATTTTACTGGTACCAAACCGCATCACCCATCTTGCAACACCCGCCATTTTCACCATGACCACGGTAAACAACGTAAACAACATAATGGTGTTACAGGCCAACCATGAATTATACCATGGCAGCTGTGATCCAAAGGACCATCGGGGACACCTGCTCCTCAAAGGGCCACCCTTCACCGGGTCAACCACATGCAGCTCCCCGTAGCTAAGCATGGGAAGCTTCATAACTTACACACCGAGTCACTAGGGTAAACAATAACAACACTCGTGCATAAAGCCGCCCTCCCAGTGGGCCAATTGGAGGAACCCTTAACATCCCATACCGGCAGCTATGCAATATTTCATGGATGTAATGCAATGTAAATCAAGTGCATTCTCACGCTATGCATCCTATCATGCCACTCATCAAACATCACCATCATCATAACACCACCCAATTCTTAGTGGATTTTAGTTTTGTTGATTACTGCCATTATTATAAATTTTCAATGTGGCATCCCAATACTTTTATTAGCACATTTATAACTCATAAATACAAGTTCATCTTGTATCAATCACAATGGCCTTAATAATTATCATTATCAACATTCATAAATCTATCATCAAGATTACAAGGGTATGCTCACAATCATATTCATTCTCATTCAACAACAATACCCATCATTCAATAATTATGGTGAATTTTACACATGTTCTGAATCAACACAAGGCATCACAATTGCCTTAAAATCTCAAGTCAGGGATCAAACACCACAAAGCATACCACCAATATTCTAAATGCACAACATATATTAGCAAACCATAACAACCTCACAACATTCAACATCAAGATTCATCAATATCACATAGGCAAGACAACATGTGCAATATGACATACATCAATTACTAATAATCAATTCATGCATTTAGAATATAACTCCTCTCCTACCTCAAGAGAAGAGTTCTGATCGATTCGATGGTCCCACCTCGTCATTCGAAAAAGATCCTACATTAACATATATACCATATTCAATCAATTGGCCAATCAAGGTATTAACTTCAAATTCTAAATATTCATCATTATATCTAGAACACATAACAACTCTTAAGCCCAACACACTCTAAATACCACTTCAACCAGTTTTCCAATTTGGTGCCTTTCACCATCTCTCAATTTCTCAAACCTCAAACATCAACAACTATTAGCAACTATTCTAAAACTCATTTCTTCATCCAAAAATCATTCTCAAGACCATAGACCCCAAATTCATCAATTTCACGAAAAGCCCCAAATTTTCATAGGTTAGGGTTTTCAATAAAAATTGTCCAACATTAAGCCCAATCATTTCATTGCATCCCTTAACACTTCCAATACCACAACATCAAAATCAAAATAACAATAATATCCCTAATGGTTTTCTACCCTAAGATTTTGGGTTTCACATGTATTCATTCATCAAAATAATAGTCAATCTCCCAATACAATACTTCAACAACCTCAAAACCATTAACAAAACCATGGGTGTCATGAGCACTCACCCTTTTCTCGAAGCTTAAAATGGAGCATGAAAATGAGAAGAAGAGTGAGCAAGATGAGTTGAGTTTTGCCCCAAAGTCCTTTTAATCCTTCATGAATCAAGGGTTTTGCAAAGAAATTGGAAGTTTAGGCATGGAAGAAGAGGTGGACGATTTTAATGAAGAAGAGATGAAGAAAAAGAAGAAAATGAAGTATAGAGTGAAGAGGAAGATGGACCACCAAAAATAAGAAGAGAAAAGAGAGAGAAAAGTGCCAAAATTGGTCTTTGTCCATTGGTCCAAAGGGTGTATCACTCTACTTTTTCCAAAGGTCAATAAATCCCATTACCCAATGGATAAAAGGAAGTAGAAAAGAGGGAAAAAGTGCACACGGTCAAATGGAGAGGGAAAAAGGGATTTTCACTTTTCTTTTAATTCTAATTGGCTCATATTTTTGCCGCTTATTTTCATACATTGAGTTTGAATAAATATTTCCTCAACTCCAAAAATTATTTTAACCATACCACCATAACCACAATAATTTTCTAAATATTTTAGACCCGTCAAATGTCTAATTTGACTTAGTAGGTGCCATACCATCTGTTCAATTATTCAATTTTGGTAAATCTTAATCTACCATTAAATCATAATTGGTGTCTAACTAATTTTTCCATGTACATTAAACCATAAATAATTAATTATCTTTATTCAATAAATTTATTTATTTAAAATTTGGGTTATTACACACATAATCACAAATGTTTCATTTTTGTCATTTTGAATACGATGACTCATTCTCCTATGTTGTCTCTTTTTAAGCATGATGATACAGGATGAAATATGGGATAAGGTGCTCTTTTGAAGTTTGAAGTGTTTTGGAAGAAGGTATAATAGTTGTAAGTGAATGCCTTGGCTGAAACATGATGATAATGTGAATGTTGTAGATGGTTGTTGCTTTTGTATATGACATTGTGTATACGGCTTAATTCATTTTTTAGCTAATGCGTCATTCCTTGGAGGACTATATTATGCAAATTGCTTTTTGTAAACAATGATATATGATGTGAGTATGTGAATTGGGATGGCATTTTGATGGTATGGATGTTGATAAACTTGAATATGATATTTTAGTAAATGATGTATCTTAGCCTGAATAGATTCATGTTATGAGATATGTGAGATATGGAATATGGTGCATATATATGGGCATGGAATGTGTGATGAGTGTTGTGCTTGTTGCAATTCAAATTTTGAATTCTGTTAATCTCACTCAAGCGAGTAGATTCTTGCTCAGGCGAGAGTAGCGTGGTATTAGTATGATGTTCTCTGGACTATTTTTGCTTGAGCGAGGGTAATCCCGCTCAAGCGAGAGTTGGAGTATTGATTCTAAGCGAGTTTTGGGGTTGGGTTCGATTCTTTGATCCTGCTCGCTCAAGCGATGGTCGGGGTCTCGCTTAAGCGAGAATTACCTCACTTAAGCGAGTTTGTCGGGATTGAATTTTCTTCTTCCTCTCATTATTCTTGGGTCTCTTCTCGTATCTTTATATATGGGATTAGGCGTTTTCCTTGTATACATATTTTTCTTTTGCTGTTAAAATGTTTCTTTTGGTATACATGTTGGGGTTTTCTCTCCGATCCATTTTTCTTATTTCTTAAAAATCTTGGCCTCCGGTTTTTTATGATTCGGTTCTCGATGTAGGTTATATATTATGGGGTTTTGAAACGTGAAAAATTTATTTGTATCTTTATTGATTTATTTGTGGACATCGAGATTTAGATCTAGGGAATCAGGGCGCTGAAACCTCCTAATTTAATTATTATGAAAAACTCTGGTCCTCAAAAGATTTAAATAAAGTTTATTTTTCAGTCTCTTCTATTATTCAATCTCAATTTTAATTCTTGAGTTAGATTAATTAGGTTCACTTTTTAGTCCCTCCCTAGAATTAATTAAAAACAACTTATGCCTATGTCTAGATCAATGAGCAAATAAAGCCATTAAGAACTAAAGGTAAACATAGATTTCATTGATAAAGAAATAAGGATTACATCAATACATCATAAATCACCCCTTAAATCCCAAGAATAAGGATTCTAGCCACTCATGGTAAACAAAGAACCAGAAAGGTTCATTGAATCCATACAACTCATAAAACAAGGATTACAAGGATTTAAACAAAAAGAAAAATTAAGAATCTAAAACCAACCACAAGATATGCAGATTCTTCAATTCTTCATTCTCTTTGTATTTTCCTCCTTGAGAATCCTTGAAAGAGTCCTCCCGGATCACCTTGTATGCCTATACAACGTGCTTCTAGGGTGCAGAGAGCAAGTCCCCTAAAATAGTGCTCATCTCCCCCTTATAAAGAGCAAAATTCTTAATCCTAGTGGGCCAAAAATGAACCACGGCCATGGTGACTCCATAGCCTGGCCATGGTTCACTTTAGACCCTTCGAATTTATTTTTTTTCCTTTTCACTCAATGGCCATGTTTTCCATTAGGGCTAGGCCGTGGAGTACACTATCTTGGGCCCCTTTTCCCTTTATTTTTCAATTGTTTTGGCATGCAGTCACTTCTTTATGTAAGGTTTTCCACATCTGGTCTAGAAATAGTCTTAAAACCTGTAGATTCTGTAAAACTAGCAAACCAAGTAGCAAAGGAGGGAAAGAACAAAATATGATAGTGATTTAGGGGGATTTTATTCAATTAATCCTAAAAATGCCTATAAAATGCAACCTAAAATGACGTGTTTAGAGACACATCAATGTAGTGGGACGAAGAGCTCGTCAGCAGGCTCTTCATATTAGTCTTGATATAGATTATGTAAGCATCCACAATGGAACTCATACTAGATAGTTATACCATTCATGTTCAATTCCACATTTAGATTCTGGTATTTAATTTGTTATAACATGTTGCTAAACGCAACATTGGCAACAACTTCAAAGGTCTCCATGGCCTCATCCTACTCTTTTTAGTTCTTTAGCTCGCTCCTCTTGTAGATTTTTTAGCTTAGACTTCAGCTTGTCCATCAAGGTTGTTTTTTCCAAAGCTGTCTTATCGTCCAACAATTGGTCTTTTTCTTTTTACAGAGACTTTAAGGCCTCCACCTTCTTAACCTTGGCATCCTTTGCCTTGTCCTTTAGCTTCTTGATTTCATTTTTAACCTTAATCTAAAGCATTTTTTCCTCGTTCAGCTAAACTTGGGCCATGTTTCTTTTAGCCAAGGCCTTGTTTATCCTATCAAAATATTCCTCAACTTGAGCTCGTCTAGTAACAAAATAGCCAAGATAAATCATGACTCTGGCGACCTTAGCTAGATGCCATAACGTAGCTTGGAATGCATCTTACATGTGGTCCTCAGTTACAAATCTCGTAAGCCAAAATAAAGAGTTGACACACATAGGATTGAATCCCCTCAATTCTAGATACTCAGAGAGTTGAGAGTGGGTGAATATTTCTGCTTTGTACACCTCAGTGTTGTAACATCCCCAATTTTTTTCGTAAAGAGCCCTAGACTAAAACTATGTTGTTTCTTCTAATTATGTGAAATGAATGAAATTCATGCTTCGATCGACGCACGTATTATATTTTGTGAAGCATGCCCTTAGTGATTGAGAGGGATTAATGACTCTGACGAATTTATTAATTCCTAACATGATTTTATGATAGTAATTACGATGATGAAAATATTAGTATTAAATTTAGTTGGCACAACAAATTAGTTACCTGATCACGCGAAGTGTCGCTTCTTGCTTTTCAAACTCTGAAATGACTATAGAATATATCTCTGAGGGGAGTAAAGAGTGATGGAGGGATGAACCTAATGAGTTAGAAATACCTTGGTCATACTAAATAAATTTTACGTCAAAAAACCAATTAAAATTCCTCAACGATTTTTTTCCTAGAAAACCCTGAATTTTTGTATATGAACCTGAACGCCTTTGGCAAATTAATAATGATCAAGGACAACTTTTTATTTTTAAAATTCCTCCTCTCACTTGGAAACCACAACCCAAAACCTATATGCAAGCCCATTTTTAAACACCACTCTCTATCCTTAATCCTTTTCCATTAACTATTCTTAGTTCCTAGGTTCTTTTTAAGATAGATTTCATCTCCTAATCTCTAAGTTCACACCATTGTCAAGAATTTGCCTCTGGGTCCTTAAGAACCTAAGGTAATCTTCTTGAAACCTTGCTAAAAATGTGATCTTGGAAAGTGATGGCTTGATCTTCTTTTTGCCTTAAATTTCTTACATTCTGTTGAGTTTAAGTTTGATAAATGCATTTTCTTCTTGCATGGTGTAGGCGGAACCTCACCATCACCATTCTTGTAGTCCTAATGCTTGGAAAACTTTATGATCTTATTGGAATTTTCTTTTGTTGAGCTTAGTTATTCGTTCTTTCATATTTTGAAGTTTCTGTTCTGAAAATGAGTAGGATTTTAGAAAAAAAATATTGTTTGGTGTTTTAAAAAAACTAAAAAAAATTAGTAGTAAAAACCTAATATATATATATATATTGAGTTAAAAGAGAAATTTTTTGAAGTTTGTTGCTTTTTAGATAATGAGGCTGTGGACTTCTTTTCTTTTGGTAAGGTACAAAAAGTTGGTTTTAGTTATAGAATGAACTTAGTAAGAGCATATTTATTAAGAGTTTTGAGAAAAATATACAATGTTTGGTTTTAAGTAAAAAAGGTGTTTTAAAGAGCCTTAAATTGATTAGTAACTTTTTTTTGAGATGCTTTGTTAAGGTAGTAATACTTACACCATATGGATCATATTTCGCTTAGTGAATTTTAAACAGAGAGTAATTAATTTAGAATGAGTATGGTTTAAGTTGTAAGGTTTTAAATAAATCAAATCTTTCCGCTAAAACTCTAAATGCAACTTTTTTCTAGGATTGGACGAGGTGTCGATGTGAGGCTCAAAGCGTCCTGTCTTTGTCTCCTTGAGAGTGGTTGAACCTACTTGAGGTGAAGGTGGAGATATTTATGCATCACAGTTACAGGAATGGTATCCCTTGGCAACCTTGGCCAAGTTTTGTGTGTTACTCACAGTAGTGAGAACTTGACTTGAATTGATTGGATTGTTTTAATATTAATGATTGTTGATCCCGTTAATGGCTTATGGCACTTTATGTTATTTTACTTGTTAAGTATTATTGCATGACTCTAGGTATGTTTGGATATTGACCTTGTAGTGGTATGATACATGGTAGCAATGCACATGTGTATTTGCTTATTATTGTGATACATGGTAGCAATGCACATGTGTAACTTGTGGCACTAATAAACTATGGAGCGTGTTGTTCAATTATGTGCGCCTTATAGATTGCAAATTATAACTTGAAATGCCACAAATATTATTGATTAAAGGCTTAAATAATTTTGAGTGCTGACACCTCTATTCATAAGATACTCCAAGTTATAGAGTTAGTTTTTACTTGAAATCTTAGTTAAGACGTGGCCTAACATGGGTAGACAATGTGTGGCAATACTAATGTAAAGTCAACTATTTTAATATGAGAAATGTTTTAAGTTGAAAATGATGTTTTGAAACCTATAGGGCAATATAGGGTGATGTTTATTCTTGAAAAGTAGAAGACAAAATTATATACCCATTTGATTTAAATTTTATTCAACTTTATTGATCACCTTCTTTCCTCAGACAAACCTTATTCATAGTTATCAATATTGAAGATTCTAAGAGAAACTTAGAAAGGGGAGGGTGAATAAGTCTGTCACTCTTTTTACAAATTAAAACCTTATTAAACACAAGATGGCAACAGACTTAAGGTACAGACTCAAACTTAAAAATGAGAGAAGGGATAGAGAGATTTGCACAACAAATTTATACTAGTTCACTTTAAATTGTTGAAGCTACATCCAGTCCCTTTATTCTAAAGGCTTTTTCACTATGTAAAAATCCTTTTACATAAACAAGACTTGTTGTACCTCAAGTATTCTTAACCCCTGCCACTTCTGCCTTAATTCCCTAGTATTCTTTCAGCAAGCCACTTTTGGCTCAAAATCGAAGTATTCTTTCGAAAGTCTCTTCAAGAAATAGTGTTTCCTACAAGAAACTAAGTCTGGTTAACACACCAGACCTAGCTACTTGTAAAATAATTTACAGAGAGTGGTACAACAAAGATTTTGCTTGAACAATAGAGAATGCGATTACAAGAAGCAATGTTTACAAAGTGTGAGTTCGTATTCTTGCTTCTCTCTATTTTTGAATCTTCGATATTTATAATCCAAAGACTTAGTCTTTTCACTTTGGCATCTTCATAGAATAGCTATTACTATTTCTTTTGTGAAGAGGTAGTCGTTTTAATCAATTGAGGCATGTGAGAAGATGTAAAGACAAGGTTTGCTTTTACGATAGATGAGGATTGCACCAAAACAGAGTGCCTTGAATCATGCAAAGAAAAAGTCTCTTTTTGTTCTTTTTCGTCTAATGCAAGACATAGAGAGTCTTGTTTGACCTTCTAAAGCCTTCTGACTGAGCACAACACGTTGATAGCTTTATGAGGTGCTAAGAGTAGCTTCATCGATTTCTTCCCATGCAAACATTTGTTCCTCTGAAAGTTTTTCCTTGTTTATTTCAAGATAGGAACAGACTATGACTGAAAGAGTTTTATAAAGAGACAACCTTACATAAATTGATATGGAATTAAAGAGCTGCTCTTTAATCTTGAAACGTTTAAGTCTGATATCTTGAAGCTTGAGGGATGAAAGAGATGAGATACTGAGTCTGAAGGATCATTTGTTTGAAGAATGAGACTCAATAGACCCAAGTTTGGGATAAACGTACTTAAAGAAAATTCTTTTGAGTATTGGTCTTCAACTCAGACTTGGGGCTGGGACAAACTTAAAATATTTTGAGTTTGTCCCATGCAGACTTAGTCTAAAACAAACATGAAATATTTTGTACTACTCCTGTGGCGCCCTTAATCCGGAAAATAAGTTATTAATATTATTTATTTAAATGATAAAAGTGGGGTAAATTTTTCGTGGTTTTAAAACATGAACAACGGATAAAGAACACCAAAATTATATTTTAAATGACTAGCCCCGGATCTATACGAAGACCTAACTCATATATGAAGATATGAGAAGGTATGTGGTTTAATGAATAGCGGAATATGTAAAATAATTCAAGTACATGGATTGATTCAAGGAAAAGTATCAAGGATGCATGAATCAATGGGTAGAATAAGTAGAGATGGTGTATATTGGATTATAAGGGAGTACCATGACTCAAGAACACTAAAAGCCCTTCAAAAATGAAAATATGCAATAACAGGATCATGAATCGATTCAAGCATCCTATGAATCAATTCATACGTTACTGGAGATCAAAAATGGCATGTATCAGTGTTTTGAATCGATTCCTTATATAAGTGAATCGATTCATGCATATGGTTTTACAAGTCTAATGAAGACAGGGGTTGGTGAATCGATTCCCTCCTCAATATGAATCGATTCATGCAAAAATTCATGCCAAGAACAGTGAAAACAGAGAAGGGTGAATCGATTCATGCCATGATGTGAATCGATTCAAATGATGCTGCAAATCCTGGAAAGCAAAACAAAATTGTTTAAATTAATTCACACACTATTGTGAATCGATTCATGACAGTAATTATGTAGAAAAATCTTATTTTTCCAACTTCCAAACTCCCTAACTCTTTCATATAAATTCCAATTGCTATCAAATTTTAATGCCAATTAATATACATCATTTATGACGTGTAGCAACTGACCGCACTAAAAATTCCCCAAAATGAAAGATTTATGCATATAAATGCGTTTTACCCATTTTGAGGCATTTTCATGCAACTCAAGGGTCTATTCTCAATGGAATTGACCCGTTCCAGTTCCTATAAGTCGCAAATCATGCATTGGTGCTATTCAAACTATCTCATGCAATCCAAACCTCATAAATCTCATTTTAACCCTATTGGTTCCTTAATTATGCATGAAAATCACATAAATTCCAACCCATGTTTAACTTAATCATCATGCATCAAATCACCCAATTTGTGATTCAACAAGAGTCATGGATTCATCAACCATGCATTATCCTTCTACGTAGATATCAGTTCTATCACAAGGGTTATAAATGGTCAATTACAAAATTCAAATGGTTCTATGGCATTCAATTCCATTCTAGGATCTCAATTGTCAATAAGCCATCATTAACAACCATTTATCATCTTTCACACAAGTTACTCAAGTTGATTCATGGCTATAAAAAGTATTAACATTTACATATTTCAAAAGAATTTACCAAGCCACATATATACTCAAAAATATTGCCTGCCAAGGCATCTCTACCTAAAAGAACCTTCTTCACACAACTCCTCCTCACATGAGTGCCTCACTCCATGACCATGCCTTACAACACAAGAGCTAAAAGATAGACCACATGGAGAGTGAGTATACTTTCTCAATGATGAAAAATCCTATAAATTATGATAATATACGTATGAATGCAAATCAATATATTCTCCTATCTAGGAGTTCATATAACAATAAAATCAACCAAGTCACCCAATTTATTGAACACATATGTTCACCCACATATATATAAAATAGGAAGTCCATCCTCAAGGACATAACAAATAACACCATGTCATTGATTTATGATTCCATCACACCCATTGCCGTAATTCATGGATTTCATAAGAGTCATACCACTCAAGAACACCAATAAGGTTAATGACCAAAGTGTATTTCACATTTATCTCACAATAATCACAAAAGGCATCTCTTTCTTGAATTACTCCACTCAAATGCCATGTTCCTATGGCTAATGCACATGCTGTGTTTAAGGATGCACATGCAACGGATCCAATTTTCATTCTATCAAGTGATCGCAATCACTATATTCATTTCATATTGGTTTCCCGCCACGCATGAGGTACTCCCTTCTCATAACCCCGCAAGGTATATCTCGTGATCGCAACCACGTTTCATTTCAATTCATAATGGTTTCCCACCACACATGGGGTACTCCCTTCACATGGAATCCCGCAGGATCCTTCATTTGTGATCACAACCATATATTCAATTTCAATGGTCCCGCAGGGCCTTTTATTTCATCTACCAGGTAATCGCAACCACCGGATGAATATCATAGAAACCCGTAGGTTCTTTTCATTTCAAGTACCAAGTGATCGTAACCACTTTTCAATATCATCATACTAGTCCCGCAAGACTTTCTTTTGTGATCACAACCACATTCAGATGATATGCTATGCATGTTAAGCTATATATGCAACAATGCTCATGCAAGCCTTAACCTCACAAGGAATATCTCACCCTCTCAAATAGGGATAAAATTCATATTCAACATCATGGTTGGTGACACACCATCACATATATACACATATGTTATTCTTCCAAGGCATATCATTCACAATCATCAAGATCATAATAGTCAAGTATTATGCTAAGTCAATCCACACATGGAAAGCAATTAATATGTCTTCAACACACTCTACGAATTCACAACCTCATCAAGGTATTATTCCACAATTAACCATTACAAGAGTCAATCTTCATTTCATAACATAGACATGAGGCATTACATCTATTCAAGGAAAAACATGCAATTATGCATCTATACATACATTGTCATCACGTAAGGCATCATACATTTAGAAAATACACCCATCTCCTACCTCAAGAGAAGTACACTTTGGGGTTTGATGATCCGGCCTCACAAGTGTTATCAAATCCTACATCAATCAATTGTAGGGACACATCAATCATTCATTCAAGCATCATTGTCAATGTATATATATATATTTTTATGCACATGATTTGTTAGGGAATCCTATTAGGGTCAGGCAGCGGAAACACAAAGGATTCCCAAGAAAGAATTGCAAACACGTATGTCTCAAAGCATTATGCTTAATTAAAATTTTAATTAGGGTTTACCTCTTGTAGATGCAGAACAAGATCCTCGATCGAAACAATTGTAGCTTCGCCCTTAGGAGTCCACACGAGCACTCCTACCAGAAAACTAACGATCCGAATGCTAGTACGGAATTTTAGTGTAATCTAATTTCTGAGCCGCAGCCTATGAGCATCTCATGCTCTATATATAGGCTTAGGTCTTGACCTGAGCTCTCATTAAACATTGGGCTCCTGACTCATTCTAAATGAGTTAGGCCCAAATAGTTTTATTTTCAGTCCAACTAAAATAAAACTATCCTCTGGTGGGCTTACTCTATGTGTGTGACCTTATAGGTAAAATATTCGGTTATATTAATAATAAACTATTTTATTATTAATATAAAATAAGAGCGGTATCTAGCAATACATCATTATGTCTGAATATTTATTTATCATTGAAATGACCTATAAGTGATAATTATTTTATATATCTATTCCTTTTGTCACGATATCTAATTGGGCCCAAGGCATGGTCGTCGTCATCCTTGTATGGCCCAATTCATTTTACTTGATACCAGAGTAGACTTTATAGAATAAATATCTAATATTTATTCGTCCAAGCATGGCCATGCATTTCATTAGTCTCACTCCATCAAGTGGCCCATAGATATCACTCCTGTCAAATAGGAGAGACAAATTCCATCTACATCACTGACATCCCTCTGCATAATTTATCTATTGCCTAATCACAATCTTTATGGTCATCTTATTACAGATAACGTTTGATTGTATTAAAACAATAAACTCCTTATGTAGGAATCGTAGTGACTTCAGGTCGAAGGACTACATACCATTATCACATTGAGAACCGTTTATGACACTCATGTAATGATCCATGCAACGTTCTCATGGTGGGTCTGTCCAGTACAACATTACTCTTAATGTGTACCCGTGTAAAGACTTGATATCATATATCCATGATTTGTGAGATCAAATCATCAGTACATTCACACACTAATCTTAATGTATTTACATGTCCCCATGTAAATACTTGATTAGGAACGTTTTAGGAATAATTCTCATATGACCTATTATCCCAGGATAAATAGCATTTGTCTAAAACTAAAAATACTAATTTTATTAATAAGTTAAAATTGATACATTAATAGCTCGTAGTGCATACACCAACATGATTCTCATCATGTAGAAATTATTTATAAGCTTTATTCATTTACCTCGTTAGGTTTTGGGAATTCATTCCATTAAATTAAAACTCATTATAATTAAAATAATAACCCCAATAACTAGGTTACCCACACACATTAATTTCTCACCAACACCTTGGGTGGGTTTTTCATTTATGGCTTCCAACCACCATCATAAATCATCATCTATAGCAATCTCTTACCATTAATAACATCCCCATCATCATTAATGCTAATCCTATTCACATTTCACATTTCCCCCAAAAATCAAAGGTTAGGATTTTACCATAATCCAACCATATCATAAATACACCTCAATATCCATCATCTTCCAACACCATTTTCATGTACCCCTTTCTATGCCCATAAAAACTCATATTTATTTCTCCTCTCCTTAGGGTTTATGCATCTAATGGATTCCTTCAACACCTATATACATTTAAACACTCTCCCAACCATTACAACCCATAACCTAGGGCTTTAGCACCATAAAAATGATGAAGAGTTTAATTGGATATTTATATAAAAATTGGGATGTTACAATCCACCCCACCTTAAAAGAAATTTCATCCTCAAAATTTGACATACCAGATTCGAATATGTGAGGATACCGTTCCCGAATATCATCTTCATATTCCCACATGAGCGTCTCTACATTTCCATGTTTCCATGCCACCTTCACCAAAGGTACCAATTTGTTCTGCAACCTCTTCATGGAGTATTTGACAATATGAACAGAAATAGGAGGAATGGACAAGTCATCTTGCACATCAACATCATCAATAGGGATCACGTGTAAGGGATCATGAATATACTTCCTCAATTACGACACATGGAATACATTATGCAGGCTTGCAAGATGCGTAGGGAGTGCAATCTGATAAGCAACATTGCCGATTCGCTCTAAAATCTCATAAGGTCCGTTGAACCTAGGGCTTAATTTCCTGCTCTTCAAAGCCCTTCCAATACCCTTATCACGTAAAACTCGTAAAAACACATGATCGCCAACTTGAAACTCAAGTGGCTTCCTTCTCTTGTCATAATACCTCTTCTATCAGTCCTAAGCAATTTTGATCTTCTCTTGGATCATCTTAATTTGTTCAGTGGTCTCTTCAACAATCTCAGGCCCTAAGGTCCAACTTTCACCAACTTCAAGCCAACATAAAGGAGTTCAATACTTTCTTCCATACAACGGCTCATATGGTGCCATACCAATACTAAAATGAAAACTATTATTATAAGTAAATTCAATCATAGGTAAGTATTTCTCCTATGAACCACCGTGCTCCAAAACACAAGCACGCAACAAGTCCTCAAGACTCTGAATAGTCCTCTCAGATTATCCATTTATCTGTGGATGATACACCAAGCTTAGCTTTAATTTAGAACCCATCGCCTCATGCATGCTTCCCGAAAATCAGGAAGTAAATTGGGGGTCACGATCAAATACAATACTAGATAGCACACCGTGCAACCTCACAATCTCCTGAATGTATAGTTGTGCCAAATTCTATAAAGAACTCTTCATGCTGATCGGTAGGAAATGTGAACTTTTAGTCAAACAATCCATAATTACCCAAATTCCATCACAATTGGAGTAAATTCTTTTGGCAAGCACACCAATCATTAAATTTATAATATATTTGATCGTCCCATAGGGATTGAGGTAATTACCATAACCTAGGACTAGTACAAGCTGAACCAAAACACAAGGAGATAGAATTCATTATGTTTATGCTTTTCTACACTTTCTATGTTTTTGTAATTTCAGAAACAATATGAAAGATGAGATGTATTTAATGGAAGATAGGTTAGGATTGCTTCGGCTCATAATTTCATCAAGAAACATGCAATTGAGGTTCAATTAAGCTTCAGACTCAAGAGGAAAGTTCATAGATGGTTAATCCCTAATTCCTTAGGTAATTGACACTAATTCCTAAGCATTAAACCCTAATCCCTTAGGTGTGTAGTGACAGAGAAATCTAATGCGAAATTGGGGATTAAACCCTAACTATTCACCTAATTACTAGGCCTGAATTAGTTAGAAAGCTAGAAGTTACCTAAGCCTCAACCATGATTCCTCATTGGTGAGATTCTTCAATTTGGTTTGGATTTATCAATCCAACAGTGTAGATCCACTTCTCAGCTTGCTCTCCTCATGCTTCAGAAGATAATTTCCTCAATACAGATTCAAGATTCCATTGGAAGCTTCAGCAATCCCAACCATAGGAGTTTAGAAACCCATGGAAGTGGTTTCAGAAAGTAGAACGTGGAGAGCCATGGAAGAGAGAGTTTAGAGAGGGAAAAATGTTTAGAGAGAGATTAAAAATCAGAAAATGAATTGTGTTATTGCTTCCGTGTGTCAATTACAGAGTATTTACTGAAACATCCTCTACCCTTAGCACAACATCTCATAAACACATGGCCATACAATGATACTTAATTAGGCATCGAAGCCCTCAAATATTACAAACAATTTATGACAACTTGTCATAGAGTACATTACCGCTTACTAGGAGTAAGCATACCATGGCCTTTGACCTTTTAAGTCTGCTCTGATACCAAAATGAAACATCCTAAGTTTAATTTGAGAATAAACCGAGACCAGGGGAAAATTTTTCCAAAGATCGAAGGGTGTTCAGGGACAGGACAAGCAATGGAGGGTTAAGGAGAGTAGAATTAGAATAAAAAGGAAAGGAAAGTAAGACCGATCGCACGGCAAACAGCGGAAGATACAAACTTGAGCAAAACCCAACAGCGCACACTCGCTCAGGCGAGGTTCCACATCGCTTGAGCGAAACAACCCAACACGCTTGGGCGAAGCATGCATAGCTTAAGCGAAACTAATCATAGACCTTCATTTCACTCACGCTCGCTGGAGCGAACCCTTAGTCGCTGAGACGAGTAACTCCACTCAGTATTCCCTCACTCGGATTCAGAGTCTAAATTCACTCGGAAAGGTCTTTACCCACGATTCATTCGGATTAACCCTTACACGTACAAGCTCCTTTCAGAAGTTTACTTCACACTCCTTAACTTTATTCGTCCGGGTCACAGATGTCGACCACTCGGGAAATGATTCCCATAGCCATTCCACTCGGAATCTATAAGTACTTTTCACTCGGAATATCCCTCACAGTCTTTTACCACTCAGGGTATTTCACTCGTCTTCTTCACTTGGCATGTTCTCACTCGGGAGTATTTAATTATTCTCCACTCGAGAAAATCCTAACAGCTTACCTCTCTGAAGGTTTTCAGTTCAATCCCCACTCGGGATTATACAACCTCATTCACTCGGAAACATCTAAGCCCTATACAACCGTAGGCTAATTATGAGAAGGAGTTTCTCATTCGTCTAATTTTCTCTCAGGGATAGTCTTAATGAACCTATTTCACTCAGAATCGGTTAAACCTTTCTTCACTCGGAATAAGGTCACTACCTCGCCTCCCACAACAATAACTTAGCTTAATTTTCATGAAATCATACGACCTCACACGCTCGGACAAGTATAAATATATACTCCACTCGGACATTCACACGCAGCATAGAATGAAGATACATTAGGATGCATATACATATAAATATTTACATGCACATTGTCATACTCTCAACCCGAGAGGATTTAATTCTGATATAGTTAGACAAGGACCAAAATGAGAGCCGGCCAAGGCTATGACAAAACCTTATATACAGTATGTGCATATACACATATATTCCCACATTACACAAGCACTTCACACGGCATGCAGCTCTTCCATCATTCGTCATTCCGAGAGATATTCACTGAAATATAGTCACAGTAGGGGGTGAGCTTTTACATATAAAATGATAGTTAGTGACTAGGCATCGGCATTAATACACACACACGTGTTCGCTCGGAATACACTCAATTTAAATTAAGGCCATGCAGACTATGATATTTTCAATAACATACACTCACATACATATCACGTGAAGCTCATTTTCATTCATACAGAAGCATGCATCAACTCATTCATGATTCATTCATATCACTCCCTAGTCATGCGAATCATACTATTCTATTTAATGATGCATCTACATGCATGCCTGCGGATGCGACTTAAACAATGATTTTCAGTTACAGGTTCCCCTTACTGGCCTCTCATCCATTAGCCCTTCCTGCGTGGCACCAGCCTCCCATTGACGTCTCGAGACTTAACTCTAGCTCCCTCGGCTACCACGAGCTCTCACAGGATCTAGCCAAGGGTCTGTAGCTGGAGATCATTTCTTTGGGGGCTCCTGACCTTCCACGGGTCACCCCATTCCTATACATGCACCTTATGTGTTTTATCAGCGAGCATCCTCAATTATCCGACACATTCCTCGTAACCATTAGAGTCATAACCGATCCAACATAGTTCCTACATTCACTCGTCAATCGTACCAGCATACACAATAATCAAACAGTTCATGTTTATAACATCCCAGATGAAATCAACCAACAGCCACACATACATATCCTCTCGGTATTAACAATAATAGGAACATCCATCACACGTGTTTATGTGTAAATGACTATCAGAACTCAGCACAATAACCCTGAATACATGCATATAAATGTATAACTATTAACAGGACTCTATTATCACACATATGGTATCAAAGGATTAACAATCATGCATTGCACACAGTCATCATAGACACATTCGCACACACGTAAGGTAATACGTTCATCCGGTACTATCCATAAACCATGCATTTGACATGGAAGCGCCCCCTACCTACTGAAGGGGCTCGAGAAGCTCCTCTATTTCCCAACGTTTAGTCCGATGCTCTGTTTGCTTCGTTCACCACTCCCACTCGTTCAGTCTCCATCGGACACAGTTGTTACCCTCTAATCCGCTTGGGAACAGGAAGCTATTCTTCACCCACTTTGACGATTGTCTTTCACCAACAAAGGGGGCTCTGAATCCTCTGCACACCATTGTTGCGAGTTCACGGAACAGAGAACAGGGAGAAAAAGAACAAAGAAGGAGAGAAATAAAGAAAGAGAAGTCTCGAAGGGTTATGGTGAGTGGACAGTAGTGGGGCTGATTATATATATACACGCAGAATGAGAAGAGTGGGGTGGGAGAACGTGAAGCAACAGCTCATCACGTGGTACACACACACAAGTCACAATCAATTAACCATTAATCAAGTTCCTAAGTTAAAATTAATTAATAAGTAATTCATGCTTGTGCAATTATTTTTAGTTTTGGTGGTTTTAATATCGTTCGGTAATTAATTTTAAAATCGGGATGTTACAATTCTCCCCCTCTCAAAGAAGTTCGTCCTCGAAATTCAATTGGTAGCTTACCTTAAATAAACAACTCGGGGTATTGCTGCCTCATGGCATCCTCGCGCTCCCAGGTATAAGAGGTACACCAGTTTTGCTGCCATGCTACCTCAACCAGTTGTACATCCTTGCTCCTTAAGCATTTTACTGACCGGTCCACAATTCTAGTCGGTATTGCTACTGTGGTCAAGTCCTCCTTGATCTCCACTTCATCATCCGACATTTCGTGAGTGGAATCGGGTAGATACTTCCTTAGTTGAGACACATGAAACACGTTATGCAATCTGGATAGGTGAGTCGGTAATGCTATTCGGTATGCTACAGGACTGACTCGCTCCAATACTTTATAGGGTCCAATGTATCAGGGGTTCAACTTCTTAATCTTCAAGGCTCATTCGACTCCTTTACTCGGTGAAATCTTCAGAAACACCCTATCCCCGATTGAAAACTCCAGTGGTTTGGTTCGTTTATCGTGGTAGCTTTTCTGCCTGTCCTGAGATGCCTTCATCTTTTCCCTAATTACTTGGATCTGTTCTGAGGTTTGTTTCACAATTTCTAGCCCCAATAGTAGACTTTCACCCGTTTCTGACCAACAGAGTGGGGTTCGGCATTTTCGACCATACAGCGCTTCATAGGGTGCCATACCAATACTGCTGTGGTGGCTATTGTTGTATGTAAATTCGATCAGGGGAAGGTACTGCTCCCAACACCCACCATGTTCCAACACACACGCCCTCAGTAAGTCCTCTAAACTTTGTATCGTCCGCTCGGATTGTCCATCCGACTGAGGGTGGTAGGCAGAACTTAGCCAAAGTTTCGTACCTAATTCCTGGTGCAGGCTGGTCCAAAACCGAGACGTGAATCTAGGATCCCTATCCGATACAATAGAAGTAGGCACGCCATGCAGTCAGACAACTTCACGGATATAAATCTGGGCTAACTTATGTAATGGATGTCTCATGTTTACAGGCAGGAAGTGTGCACTTTTCGTCAATCGGTTAACAATGACCCAAATCGCATCATGACCCGCTCGGGTTTTGGGCAATCCCATGACAAAGTCCATGGCAATTGAGTCCCATTTCCATACGGGGATCTCAAGGGGTTGCAATGCACCATACGGTTTCTAGTGCTCGACTTTTGATTTCTGACAGGTAATACACCGAGCCACATATTCCGCTACATTTCTCTTTAATCCGGGCCACCAGAATTGTAGTCTTAGATCGTGGTACATCTTCGTGGTGCCCAGGTGAATACTCAGCAGGCTCTTGTGGGCTTCATCAAGCACCATCCTCCTTAATTCACCTTCACCCGGCACATATATCCTATTCTTCATCCGGTCCCTCGGTCAGAGATAAGTCCTTACCCTTGGCCTGAGTCTTCTTCATCTCAGCCAAGTAGGGATGTGACTTTTGCTATTCAAATACCAGTTTCAGGAACTCATTGGCAATTTTCAACGTACCGAGCGTTATCCTCCGAGACGAAGGGACGTCAACATACAAATTCATGTCTCGGAATTGCTCCAATAACTCCACCTCCTTCACCATCATCACTGCCACATGGAGGGATTTCCGACTTAACGCGTTGGCTACAATGTTCACCTTACCCGGATGATACTTCAGCTCGAAGTCGTAATCCTTTAAAAACTCCGTCCATCTTCTCTGCCTCATGTTCAGCTCTTTCTGGTCGAATAAATATTTGAGGCTCTTGTGGTCGCTGTACACCTCGAATTTGGAACCGTACAAGTAATGCCTCCATATCTTTAATGCGAAGACCACAGCTGCCAATTCTAAGTCATGGGTCGTATAATGCTGCTCGTGAGGCCTCAATTGCCGAGAGGCATAAGCTATCACTCGGTCTTTCTGCATTAACACGCACCCCAGGCCGAGTCCCGACGCATCACAATAGACCACGAAGCTCTCTTGCAAGTTTGGCAGTGCCAACACTAGAGCGGTTGTCAATTTATTCTTTAACTCTCGGAAACTGCTCTCACACTCGGAACTCCAAACGAAAGGGACATTTTTCCGAGTCAACTTAGTCAGTGGCAAAGCAAGCTTAGAAAAACCTTCAATAAACCTTCTATAATAGCCAGCTAGGCCCATGAAGCTTCTTATCTCTGAGACCGACTTGGGTCTCTCCCATGCAATTATAGCTGCCACCTTTGAAGGATCTACCGAGACGCCTTCCTTAGAAATTACATGCCCGAGAAAGTGGATCTTATCCATCCAAAAATCACACTTCGAGAGTTTTGCAAACAGCTGTTTCTCCTTCAATATTTGGAGTACCAAACGGAGGTGTTCTTCATGCTCCTCAGGGGTCTTGGAATAGACTAAAATATCGTCAATAAAAACTACTATGAATCGGTCTAGATATGGGTGGAATATGCTGTTCATGTAATTCATGAATACAGCAGGGGCGTTTGTCACACCAAACAGCATTACTACATACTCGTAGTGGCCGTACCGAGTCCTAAAGGCAGTCTTAGGGATATCTGAGTCCTTCACCCAGATTTGGTGGTATCCCGATCATAAATCGATCTTCGAGAAGACTGTGGCACCACGCAGCTGATCAATTAAGTCGTCAATCCTGGGCAACGGGTATCGATTTTTAATCGTGAGCTTGTTCAGCTGTCGGTAATCTATACATAACCTCATGCTGCTATCCTTCTTCTTGACAAGTAGCACAGGTGCTCCCCATGGTGATACACTCGGTCGAATGAACTACTTTCTGAGTAACTCATCCACTTGCTTTTTTAACTCAGCCAGTTCTGTTGGGGACATTCTATAAGGTGCACTGGAGACCGGCTCGGCTCCAGGAATCAAGTCTATAGAGAATTCAACTTCTCTGTTTGGAGGGACACCCGGCACATCCTCTGGAAACAACTTGGGAAATTCACAAACAGTCAGAATATCGTTCACTCGGGCCCTACTCTCTCCCTCAGTTAAACAAAGCATCATAAATATCTGAGCTATACCTTGTACCGCGTAGTCATCATTGATCTGCCTCAGAAAAATTACTCTTCGGTTCCGACAGTCCACCAATACCTTGTTGGCTGAAAGCCAATCCATGCCCAGTACAATGTCAAGGTCTTTCAAAGGCACACATACCAAATCGAAGGTGAAGCTCCGATCGCCCAACGTAAAGGTTACATCTTTACACATCATTGATGTCAACACTTTAACGCCGGTCGGATTAGCTACTTCTAAAGTCCGATTCATATACACAGTCGGTAATTTCAAACGTCTCACACAGTCGTCAGCAATAAAGGAGTGGGTAGCTCCAGAATCAAAAACTACATTAAGTGTATATCTACCGAGCGAGCACTTACTTTGCACCAAGTCATTCGCTTGTGCAGCTTCCTCGGCATTGATGGTGTAAACTCTCCCGGTAGCCGGTTGGTCGGCATTTCCTTTCCTGTCGTTTGGGGCAAACATCATGTTTCCTCGATTTCCATTACCTCTGCCCCCAGTTCCGCGGCCACCATTTCCACGGCCTCTCCCTCGGAAGCCTCCACGATGCACGTTGACGTTTGCTTGGTGTAATTGAGGATAGTCGGGGTGAATATGCCCCTTCTAATTGCAATGAAAACATATAACATCTCCTCCGCCATCACAATTCTGAGCAAAGTGGTCGCCACCACATTTGAAACACTTGCCATATTTTGGATGACCACCAGTCCGACCCCCTTGGTTACCCCGACCTTTATATCTAGCGGAGGGTCCACTTCTTCCAACGTTACCTGATCTCTTGAAGCGTGACTGTTGAGGCCTCAAGGAGGGATCTGCATTGTTGTTCTGGCCCGAGTGGCCCTTGTCATCTTCCTCAAAAATTCTACATTTGTTCACCAGCACCGGAAAGCTTCTAATCTCCTGGTGTCTGAAAGCTCTTTTAATGTCCGATCTCAGTCCATTCTCAAATTTAAGGCATTTGGAACTCTCAGTCCCGGGTTGTTGGAAGGGCGGGTAAAACAGGCACAACTCTTTAAATCTGGCTGCATATTCTTCTACAGACATGGAACCTTGTTTCAGTTCCATAAATTCCAATTCCTTCCGACTCCTTATTGTGTCGGGGAAATACTTCTCTAGGAAGCACGTTTTAAAATTTTCCCAGTCAGTTGGGTGTCAGTATCAGTCAATCGATTTTTGGTGATCTTCCACTAATTTTCTGCTTCGTCCCGCAGCATGTAAACTGCGCACTCGACTTTCTGGACCTCAGTACAGTGAAGGCCCCCAAAAATTCTCTCCAAATCTTGAGTCCATTTGTAAGCTGCTTCGGGATTAAATCCCCCTTGAAACTCACTCGGCTTCCTCTTCAGGAAGCGATCCAGTACTTGGCCATCTTCGGTTCGAGGCTGGCTCTGCCTCTCGAATACGTCAGCAAAACGCTGGAAGGCCGTGGCTATGGCTTCCATGCTATGACGATTCACCATGACTTATCCTGAAATCAACACCCCTTTCAAGGATAAGTTTACAGAGTTGCTTACTACCGATCGGATTTTAGCTCAACATTCAACATCTATAACACATTATCATACAATTCTTAAACATCACGTAATTAATCAGACAGGATAGGAACAATCCTCTACCCTTAGAATAATATCTCATAAACACATGGCCATACAATGATACTTAATTAGGCATCGAAGCCCTCAAATATTACAAACAATTTATGACAACTTGTCATAGAGTACATTACCGCTTACTAAGAGTAAGCATACCATGGCCTTGGACCTTTTAAGTCCGCTCTGATACCAAAATGAAACATCCTAAGTTTAATTTGAGAATAAACCGAGACCAGGGGAAAATTTTTCCAAAGATCGAAGGGTGTTCAGGGACAGGACAAGCAATGGAGGGTTAAGGAGAGTAAAATTAGAATAAGAAGGAAAGGAAAGTAAGACCGATCGCACGGCAAACAGCGAAAGATACAAGCATGAGCAAAACCCAATAGCGCGCACTCGCTCAGGCGAGGTTCCACATCGCTTGAGCGAAACAACCCAACACGCTTGGCCGAAGCACGCATAGCTTAAGCAAAACAAATCATAGACATTCATTTCACTCACGCTCGCTGGAGCGAACCCTTAGTCGCTGAGACGAGTAACTCCACTCGGTATTCCCTCACTCAGATTTAGAGTCTAAATTCACTCAGAAAGGTCTTTACCTACGATTCATTCGGATTAACCCTTACACGTACAAGCTCCTTTCGGAAGTTTACTTCACACTCCTTAACTTTATTCGTCCCGGTCACAGATGTTGACCACTCAGGAAATGATTCCCATAGCCATTCCACTCGGAATCTATAAGTACTTTTCACTCGGAATATCCCTCACGGTCTTTTACCACTCGGGGTATTTCACTCGTCTTCTTCACTCGGCATGTTCTCACTCGGGAGTATTTAACTATTCTCCACTCGAGAAAATCCTAACAGCTTACCTCTCTGAAGGTTTTCAGTTCAATCCCCACTCGGGATTATACGACCTCATTCACTCGGAAACATCTAAGCCCTATACAACCGTAGGCTAATTATAAGAAGGAGTTTCTCATTCGTCTAATTTTCTCTCAGGGATAGTCTTAATGAACCTATTTCACTCAGAATCGGTTAAACCTTTCTTCACTCGGAATAAGGTCACTACCTCGCCTCCCACAACAATAACTTAGCTTAATTTTCATGAAATCATACGACCTCACACACTCGGATAAGTATAAATATATATTCCACTCGGACATTCACATGCAGCATAAAATGAACATACATTAGGATGCATATACATATAAATATTTACATGCACATTGTCACACTCTCAACCCGAGAGGATTTAATTCTGATATAGTTAGACAAGGACCAAAATGAGAGCCGGCCAAGGCTATGACAAAACCTTATATACAGTATGTGCATATACATATATATTCCCACATTACATAAGCACTTCACACGGCATACAGCTCTTCCATCATTCATCATTCTGAGAGACATTCACTGAAATATAGCCACAGTAGGGGGTGAGCTTTTACATATAAAATGATAGTTAGTGACTCGGCATCGACATCAATACACACACACGTGTTCGCTCGGAATACACTCAATTTAAATTAAGGCCATGCAGACTATGATATTTTCAATAACATACACTCACATACATATCACGTGAAGCTCATTTTCATTCATACAGAAGCATGCATCAACTCATTCGGGATTCATTCGTATCACTCCCTAGTCATACGAATCATACTATTCTATTTAACGATGCATCTACATGCATGCCTGCGGATCCGACTTAAACAATGATTTTTAGTTACAGGTTCCCCTTACTGGCCTCTCGTCCATTAGCCCTTCCTGCGTGGCACCGGCCTCCCATTGACGTCTCGAGACTTAACTCTAGCTCCCACGGCTACCACGAGCTCTCACAGGATCTAGCTAAAGGTCTGTAGCTGAAGATCATTTCTTTGGGGGCTCCTGACCTTCCACGGGTCACCCCGTTCCTATACATGCAGCTTATGTGTTTTATCAGCGAGCATCCTCAATTATCCGACACATTCCTCGTAACCATTAGAGTCATAACCGATCCAACATAGTTCCTATATTCACTCGTCAATCGTACCAGCATACACAGCAATCAAACAGTTCATGTTTATAACATCCCAGATGAAATCAACCAACAGCCACACATACATATCCTCTCGGTATTAACAATAATAGGAACATGCATCACACGCGTTTATGTGTAAATGACTATCAGAACTCAACACAATAACCTTGAATACATGCATATAAATGTATAACTATTAACAGGACTCTACTATCAGACATATGGTATCCAAGGATTAACAATCATGCATTGCGCACAGTCATCATAGACACATTCGTTCACACGTAAGGCAATACGTTCATCCAGTACCGTCCATAAACCATGCATTTGACATGCAAGTGCCCCTACCTACTGAAGGGACTCGAGAAGCTCCTCTGTTTCCCGACATTTGGTCCGATGCTCTGTTTGCTTCGTTCACCACTCCCACTCATTCAGTCTCTGTTGAACACAGTTGTTACCCTCTAATCCGCTTGGGAACAGGAAGCTGTTCTTCACCCACTTTGACGATTGTCCTTCACCAATAGAGGGGGCTCCAAATCCTCTGCACACCGTTGTCGCGAGTTCACGGAACAGAGAACAGGGAGAAGAAGAATGAAGAAGAAGAGAAATAGAGAAAGAGAAGTCTCGAAGGGTTATGGTGAGTGGACAGTAGCGGGGCTGATTATATATATATACATGCAGAATGAGAAGAGTGGGGTGGGAGAACATGAAGCAACAGCTCATCACGTGGTACACACACGCAAGTCACAATCAATTAACCATTAATCAAGTTCTTAAGTTAAAATTAATTAATAAGTAATTCATGCTTGTGCAATTACTTTTAGTTTGGTGGTTTTAATCTCGTTCGGTAATTAATTTTCAAATCGGGATATTACATTTACAACTATATATAGCTAAGGAAAAAACTAACTAACTAACTCTAATTAATTACAAAGGAAACTTCCTAACAATTAAATTAACGAAACTAATTAAATAATTACAACGGAATGAATAATTATAGCACAATAATTAAATTACTAGAATACAAATATAGTCAGCAACTAATAAAATAATTAATGGTAACTACTACAGCAATTCACGTTGAAGGAATATAATAAACTGGGCAAACAGACTTCATGCTTGAGCGTGATCTATGCGCGCTTGAGTGTGGTACTTTAACTTAATGCATGTTGTGACTTCACGCTTGAGCATGACCCTTGTCCGCTTGAGCGTGATGGCTTCAATCTTGAATGCCGAGTGACCTCATGCTTAAGTGTGACCCTTGTCCGCTTGAGCATGATGGCTTCACACCTTACTGGATCTGCACGTATGTACGCTGGGAGGCCAGCGTATGTATACAGAGCCACTAACTTGCTGATTCTTCATTTTTTTGGTTCTGTTTGTGCGCGTACAGACGCTGGGATTCCAGTGTATGTACGTTGGATATCCTACACCTAGATCCTGCAAAATACAAACAAATAAATGCCTAGCGTATGTACGTTGGCTTTTTAGCATATGTACGCTAGGTTATTGGATCTCTCAAATAAATATATTTCTTTATGTACTTATCTTTTTAACCATTTTCTTGCACAATTTAAATACATCTGAATTAAATAATTAAAACAAGAAAGAATGGCAATTAATTAAGTAATAATGCCAAACTCAATAATATTTAATGGATTAACTTAAATTAAAGATGAATTTATTAAGTCTTTTCAAGACTTATCACATCCCCAAACTTAAAGCTTGCTTGTCCTCAAGCAAGGACTCAGATTAATTAAATCAATTACACTTACTCAAGACAATCAACCTTTCCTTAACTTAACTCATGCCATAATTATTGAATACCTTTTATGCTTTCTTTCTACAACTTCTGAAAATATAATTACTCACACTTCCTTTGGGAACAAGCTGGTGATGCTTTCCTTACATGGATTAGTGTTTCACTCTTCTCTCAGTGTATAGGTTCAATTGTATGCACTCATGACCTGTATAATTGTCAGATCAACATAGGCTTGCAACAATTCTAAACATCATGACATATGCTAGCATAATTAGATCAGTAAGGGCTTTTTAAGCTTGTAATGGGGTTAGGCTACAAGCTCCATTTTTGTTTTTCTAGTCAATGTTGGGTTAAAAGATGTGCCCATTGATGCCTTGCCTCAATCTTAACTTAAATGCCTTTACTAACAAGCCCTTTTGTTTTTATTTTTCTCAGATGAAGGATAACTCAACTACTTGTGGTGCTTTGCATCTTCTTCTCTTTCAGTCCTTTGGACTCTTTCTTTCTTTCTTCTCTTTCATTCATTTTTTTTCAATACCATTTTCCTTCTATATAGGAATTGCTTTTTACTGATTTTTCACTTTTCTTTTGCTTTTGTTGTTCTTCCTTTCATTTTTCAAAATCCTCATCTATAATTAAGATCAGAGTGTGTCCTTTAATTATAGTTAGGAACACTCTTTATCCCCATACTTAGAACTTGCTAGTCCCTAGCAATAAGATAAGACTAAGCAGTTCATTAGTGGTACATCTAGGGATAATTCACTTGGTTTTTCTCAGATAAATTAGCTTGTAAAGTTAGGTACATAATCAGAATAAAAGGGTCTCAGGCTCAAACATAATTATTGGGTCAAAGGATAATTAATTAGGGTGGCTAATTTTTTTGGCCTTGGCTAATTTGCAAATAAGGCCTTCATCATTTCCAATTGGTAAACATATCATCATTTAGCAAGCATTGAAGAAAATTCTGTCTCACTAAATAAGAATGCAGACACACTCAGAAAAGAAATAATAAAGGCTCAAAAGCTCATAAATTACAGGTAATCATCCAATCATGTCCCCAAACTTAATACGAGATTATAAATTCAGATTGCTAACTAGCATGGTGAATATGCAAATACTTAAGGATGGAAATAGTTATGGACAGTGATCATGAATCAAGCAATGCGAATCAATTAATTTATCCAATTGATGCTTGAGAATCAGCAAGATTTAAATAATTAAGATGGATTCTAAATTAAGCACAGTTAACATCCTTTCATAAATTAATAGGATGGAGGGATAAATTACTTCCCTTTTTACCTATATGGAAAGGGTTTGGTGAGCGATGGTTGCAAGAATTGAACAATACAAATTAGAAAAAAGAAATACATTGAACAATTAACAAAGAGTCATACTTTCATTACAATTGAAAGGGAAATACATTGTTCAAGAAAGGACATTAAAAGAAAGTTATTACATCACAAAATTAACTTAGCATAAATGACAACAAATTAAAATATCAGTCTTCCTCTTCTTCATCTTCTTCATCAGCAGCCTCATCAATAGGTTCATCATTTTGTTGTTCAGGGTGGGGTGGAAATTCAGCTGCCAAAGGTGTGTCATCAGGGAGAATGGTGAACCCAATAGAAGCCAACCATAAGTCTCTGTCAGTTGGAACTCCCATTTCTTTAGTGTAATCCATATTCAGTGCAGTGGCAATCTTCCTCAGCATGAGATCATGGTTCAAGACCAGATCATAGGTCCCTAATTACATCTTTTTCATGGCCTGAAGTTCTTGCATTACCATAGAGAGATCAAAAGAATTACCTGAACCTGTTGAAGGTGGTGGTGCAGAAGATGATGGTTTGGGTTGTCTATGATGCTTTGGGTCTTGAGGCACAAAGTGGTCAATGTGGTCTATTACCCAGTACTTATCCATAATCCTCTCAGGCTTCACCTTTTTCATTTCTTCATAGTTTAACTTAACCTGATTCTTTTTGGCCAACAAAGTGACAACGGAGCAATATGGCAGTTGGAGATTTTTTCCGTTGGCTTTCACCATCTCCTCTAGTATTAACTCACCCAAATTAACATAGAGGCCTTTCATTAAACAGTAAATCAACACCAACCTCTTAATGACAACCTTAGTAGCATGAGCCACAGGTTGTAGGGATGAAAAGATATAGTGGCACCATAAGAGAGGGAGATGATTCAAACAACTTTTCTTGACACATTTTGGTGCACCACTCACTTTTGTTATATATGCAGCCCCTTGTTCACAAAATTCCTCTAGTATTTCCTTTCTAAGATTCTTATTTTCAACCCTATGGAAGATATCCACTATCCAAGTGTATTGACATCCTTCACCATCTAAGATAGGTACTTTCAAACTCTTATTCAATATATGACCAGAGAGAGGAATAGTTACTCCTCTCAAGTAAGAAGAAAAAGGTACCTTATCTTCAATAGAATTGCCCTTTAAATTGGCATAGAACTCCCTAGTGAGTTCTTGATAACCATTGCCTAAGTTCCCATTAAAATACTGCCATCCCTTTGTAAACATAGCAGCCTTTACATCAATATCAGAGCAATTATCTTCATCAAGGACCAGAGCCCTTTCCCTTATTACACCTCTGTTTTTGAATTTTACCTCATATTCTTGGGCAGCCTTGAGATCTCTAAACCTATTTTAGTCAAAATCCTTATTTTTCTTGGACTTCTTTTCCTCCTTAAGGCTTTTACTCTTTTTGGATGGTGGAGAAACAGGGGTGCTTGAAGTAGCCACCCTCTTTCCTTTCTCTTTTGGGGTTTTCTTCACACTTTCCATTTTAACAACTCTTTCTATTTTTCTAATGAGTCTTTGTGATCTTGTGGACATTGTGAATGTTAAGGATGATATTTATAGAGCCTAAATGGGTGCAAATGCATAAACAACACAACCACAACAAAATGAACATGTGAGATGAATGAACATAATGGATGCATCAAATTCAAAATTGAAACGATGAAATGTAATAATTCTAGCTATTAACAAAAATTAAGGAATGAAAAGATGTTACCTTTCAAAGGAAGCCAAAGATTGTGCCCTTTTCTATTTAAAACCTAAGTTTCCAAGGTAAAGGGATGTGAGTTAGGGTTTGTACATTGAGAAGGTTTTTATACTGCTGAACCCAACATTTATACGCTTATGTTTTAATTGCTACAGGTGGTAACAGGCTGGCACATACTGGGGTACACGTAGGTACATTGAATCTTTAGCGTACAGATGCCCAGACTAAGGCACAACAGGGTGTAACAGGTGGTAAAGTATGGGTTCACGCTCAAGCATACACAACCAGGCTCAAGCTTACAAGAGTCATGCTTAAGCGTGGAATTCTCTCACTCAAGTGCGAAGGCACAACAGGGTCACGTTTGGTGCCAGATACCCCCACGATCACGCTTAAGTGTGCATATTCCTCGCCTAAGCGCCAGGCATTCCCAAAGGTTCACGCTTGGTACTCGCTCAAGCGTGCCACATATCCAGGGGTCACGCTTCAAGCGTGAAGGGTCACGCTTAAGTGCCAGACATTTTCTAAGGTTCAAGTTGCCAGCATGAAGGGTCACGCTTAAGCACTCCTCGAGCTCGCTCAAGCGCGTGGTGATTCGCTCAAGCGTATAAGGGTTCTTGCTCAAGCGCACAGGGTGCTCGCTCAAGCGCGAAGGCACACCCAGGGTCACGTTTGAGCTCATAAAAGCTCGCTCAAGCGCACAGGTTGGTACAGAAGTCACGCTTAAAGTATGGAGTCTCTCACTTAAGCGCGAAGACATTCCCTGATTCACACTGTAAGCCACGCTCGAGCGTACAAGGCTTGTCGCTTAAGCGTGAAGGCACAAGTTGGTCCGCGCTTAAGCACGCTATCTCCTCGCTTGAGCGCCAAGAGGGCCTGATCCTAATTTATTTACACGTAGCAACGCCCAGTTTGGAGCATATGTACGTGCACTCACTGGTCCACAATGTTATTATTTTGCTGATGCGCGTATGTACACATGAATTCAGGGTATATACACTCAAACCTTATTCAAAATTTTTCAAGTTTATTCACACCTTATTCAAACTTTTTTTTTTGTTTTCTTTTTTTTTAGTTTTCTTTTATTATTTTTAAAACACCAAACACAAAATACAACAATTAAAATGTAGGGTTGCCTCCCTCAAGCACTTCTTTAAGGTCACTAGCTTGACCTTTGACACCTAAGAAGATGCCTGTAAAAACGTGGAGGATTTCTACCTACCAAACTCTCCTCCATAGTAGAGCTTGAGTCTTTAGCCATTCACCTTAAAAGTTCTTCCAGTGGCTGGTTCTTTTACCTCAATTACACCATGAGGAAAACCTCATTCACAATAAAAGGCCTGGACCATTTAGATCTGAGTTTTCCTGGAAAGAGTCTCAGCCTAGAATTGAATAACAAGACCTTGTCATCCTTGTGAAACTCCTTCCTATTTATCCACTTATCATGCCACCTTTTAGTTTTCTCCTTATATATTGAGGCACTCTGATAAGTATTGAGTCTAAATTCCTCAAGTTCATGGAGTTTCAGGACTCTTTCCTCCTGAGATTTGTCACAATCCATGTTTAACAGCTTTGTGGCCCACCATACCTTATGTTCCAACTCTACAGGGAGATAGTAAACCTTACCATATACCAACTGATAAGGTGACATACCAATTAGAGTCTTAAATACTGTCCTATAGGCCTACAATGCATCATCTAATCTCACAGACCAGTCCTTCCTAGATTTCCCTACTACCTTCTCTAGTATCCTTTTGATTTCTCTATTAGAAAGCTCAACTTATCCACAAGTTTGTGGATGGTAGGGAATGGATATCTTATGAAGTACCTCATAATGTCTCAGGGCTTTTTCCATGATTCTATTGCAGAAATATGACCCTCCATCACTAATGAGGACTCTTGGGACTCCAAATCTAGAGAAAATGTTCTTTTTTATAAACCTAAGTACCACATATGTATCATTAGTTCTGGTAGGGATTGCCTCCACCCACTTGGAGACATAATCCACAGCAACAAGGATATACTCATTGGAGAATGACTTTAGGAATGGTCCCATAAAGTCAATACCCCAGACATCAAATAGCTCCACAACTAAAATATTTGTCAAAGGCATACCAGCTTTGGTAGAGAGGCCTCCACTTCTTTGACACTTGTCACACCTTTGCACATATACTCTAGCATCCTGAAAAATTGTTGGCCAATAAAAGCCACACTGTAACACTTTTGCTGTTGTTCTAGAGGCACCATGGTGTTCTCCATAATAGGAATTATGGCAGTGCCATAAGAGCCTTTCTTACTCTGATTCAGGCACACATCTCCTAATAATTCCATCTACTCCTATCTTATACAGAAAGGGATCATCCCATAGAAAATTTTTACTGTCATGAAAGAACTTTTTCTTCATTTGGGATGTCCACCCTTCTGGTACCACAGAGGCACTTTTAAAGTTGGCCATATCAGCATACCATGGCCCTGTGGTCATTGCCATCAGCCTCTCATCTGGGAATTCCTCTTTTATCAAGATAGAGTCTGATTCTTTGATCAGCCACTGAGTTCTCCACTCTCTTTTTATCTCTTATTTCCAAATCAAACTCTTAGACTAATAAAACCCATCTGATCAATCTTGGCTTTGATTCTCTTTTGGCTAGCATGTACTTGATTACTGAATGATCTATATAGACAATGATCTGTTAGGGAATCCCATTAGGGTCAGGCAGCGGAAACACAAAGGATTCCCAAAAGAATTGTAAACACAAATGTCTCAAGGCATTATATTAAATTAAAATTTTTAATTAGGGTTTACCTCTTGTAGACGCAGAACGAGTTCCTCGATCGAAGTAATTGTAGCTTCGCCCTTAGGAGTCCACATGAGCACTCCCACCAGAAAAATAGAGCTCCGAATGCTAGTACGGAAATTTGTTTATGGTCTAATTTCTAAGCAGCAGCCTATGAGCATCTCATGCTCTATATATAGGCTTAGGTCGTGATCTGAGCTCTCATTAAACATTGGGCTCCTGACTCATTCTAAATGAGTTAGGCCCAAATAGTTTTATTTTTAGTCCAACTAAAATAAAACTATCCTCTGGTGGGCTTACTCTATGTGTGTGACCCTATAGGTAAATATTCGATTATATTAATAATAAACTATTTTATTATTAATATAAAATAAGAGCGGTATCTAGCAACACATCATTATGTCTGAATATTATTTATCATCGACATGACCTATAAGTGATAATTATTTTATATATTTATTCCTTTTGTCACGATATCTAATTGGGCCCAAGGCATGGTCGTCGTCATCCTTGTATGGCCCAATTCATTTTACTTGATACCAGAGTAGATTTACATAATAAATATCTAATATTTATTCACTCCATCAAGTGGCCCATAGATATCACTCCTGTCACATAGGAGAGACAAATTCCATCTACATCACTCACATGCTTCTGTATAATTTATCTATTGCCTAATCACAATCTTTATGGTCATCTTATTACAAATAACGTTTGATTGTATTAAAATAATAAACTCCTTATGTAGGAATCGTAGTGTCTTCAGGTCGAAGGACTATATACCATTATCACATTGAGAACTGTTTATGACACTCATGTAATGATCCATGCAACGTTCTCATGGTGGGTCTGTCCAGTACAACATTACTCTTAATGTGTACCCGTGTAAAGACTTGATATCATATATCCATGATTTGTGAGATCAAATCATCAGTACATTCACACACTAATCTTAATGTATTTACATGTCCCCATGTAAATACTTAATTAGGGACGTTTTAGGAATAATTCTCATATAACCTATTATTCTAGGATAAATAGTATTAGTCTAAAACTGAAAATACTAATTTTATTGATAAGTTAAAATTGATACATTAATAGCTCGTAGTGCATACACCAACAATCTCTTACTTGCACTAGAGCCAATCAAACATTTACCTAATGCCTAATGATCTAGTATGTCCCTCATGCTTTTGATGTGCAAGAGGTTTGGTGAGTGGGTCAGCAATGTTCTCATCGGTGTGCACTTTACATATCTTAACATCTCCTCATTCAAGTATTTCTCGGATGAGATGATAACGCCTAAGTATATGCTTGGATCGCTGATGTGATCTAGGTTCCTTATCTTGTACAATTGCTCCACTATTGTCATAGTAGAGACTTATAGGGTCCACAATGCTAGGAACTACCTCAAGTTTTGTTATGAACTTCTTGATCCATACTGCCTCTTTTGTAGCATTTGAGGCAACAATATACTTAGATTATATAGTAGAATCAGCAACTGTCTCTTGCTTCAAACTTTTCCAGCTTACAGCGCCACCATTTAAACAAAACACATACCCTGATTGTGATCTTGAGTCATCCTTATCAGTTTGGAAGCTAGCATCAGTGTAACCCTTTACAATGAGCTCTTTTTCCCCTCCATATATCAAGCATGAATCTTTAGTTTTTCTCAAGTACTTTAGGATATTCTTGACAGTAGTCCAGTGACTTTCACCTGGATCAGACTGGTATCTGCTCGTCATGCTTAAAGCATACGAGACATCTGGTCGGGTACATATCATGGCATACATGATTGATCCAATAACAGATGCATATGGAATCTTATTCATCCGTTCTCTCTCCTCTTTAGTGGAAGAAGATTGAGCCTTTGATAGGCTTATGCCATGAGCCATAGGCAAAGTTCCTTTCTTGGAATCTTGCATGTTAAACCTTTTTAACAGTTTATCTATGTATGTATTCTGACTTAGGCCGAGAAGTTTTCTTAATCTATCTCTATAGATCTTAATTCCCACACGTAGGTTGCTTCACCTAAGTCCTTCATAGAAAAACAGCTTCCCAACCAAGTCTTCATAGACTGAAGGGTAGGAATGTCATTTCCAATGAGTAGTATGTCATCAACATACAGGACCAGAAAAATAATTGTGTAGTCACTAACCTTCTTGTAGACATAAGGTTCATCCTCATTTTTAGTAAAGCCAAATTGTTTAACGACTTCATCAAAACAAAGATTCCAGCTTCTGGAAGCTTGCTTAAGTCTATATATGGAACGGTGTAGTTTGCACACCTTCCTAGATGCTTCAGGCTTAACAAAGCCTTCGGGTTGTATCATGTACACTTCCTCAAGAAGATTTCCATTAAGAAAAGTAGTCTTGACATCCATTTGCCATATCTCATAATCATGGTATGCAGCAATAGCAAGCAGAATCCGAAGAGACTTTAGCATAGCGACTGGAGAAAAGGTTTCATCATAGTCTATACCATGAATTTGCTTGAAACCTTTCACTACCAATCTTGCCTTATAGGTACTTATATTTCCATGCACGTCAGTTTTTTTTTTGAAAACCCACTTGCATCCTACAGGTTTTACCCCTTCAGGTGCATCAACCAAAAACCAAACTTGATTAGTGTACATGGAGTCCATTTCAGATTCCATGGCTTCAAGCTATTTCTCAGATTTTGGACTTGCAATGGCATCTTCATAAGATGTTGGCTCATTTTGATCCATTAGCAACAAATCTCCTTCCTGAGTTACAAGAAATCCATATCTTTCAGGTTGTTGACGTATTCTACCTGATCTACGCAAGTCTTGTTCTACTGGAGTTGGAGTTATCATAATATTTTATGGTTCCGGCTTCATTTCCACCATTGGCTCTTCAATGCCTTGTAGGTCTTGAACTTATTCAAGTTCTACTTTCCTCCCACTGATTCTTTTAGAGATGAATTCCCTTTCTAATAATACAGCATTTCAAGCGACAAACACTTTGCCCTCGGTAGGATTGTAGAAGTAATAACCCTTAGTTTCCTTTGGGTATCCCACAAAAAGACATTTATCTGATTTGGGCCCAAGTTTGTTAGAAATCTGACGCTTCACATAAGCTTCACAGCCCCAAATCTTAAGAAAAGACATACTGGGTCGTTTCCCAGTCCATATCTCATATGGTGTCTTTATGACAGCCTTAGATGGAACACGGTTAAGTGTGAAAGCTGTTGTCATCAAAGCATGTCCCCAGAAGGAGTTAGGGAGGTCAGTTTGACTCATCATTGATCGAACCATGTCTAACAAGGTTCTATTTCTCTACTCAGAAACACCATTCCATTGTGGTGTTCCAGGAGGAGTGAGTTGAGAGACAATCCTACATTCTTTAAGATATTCATCAAACTCCAGGCTTAAGTATTCGCCACCTCGATCAAATCGAAGTACTTTAATTTTCTTGCCAAGTTGGTTCTCTACTTCATATTTGAATTCTTTGAACTTTTCAAAGGATTCTGATTTATGCTTCATTAGAAACACAAATCCATATCTACTGAAATCATCAGTAAAGGTGATAAAGTAGCTAAAACCTCCCCTAGCCATTGTCCCTATTGGCCCACATACATCACTATGTATCAAGCCTAGAAGATCACTCGCCCTTTCACCCATTCCAGTAAATGGGGTCTTAGTCATCTTCCCTAATAAACAAGATTCACACATATCTATTGATTCAAAATCAAAAGAGTCTAAATATCCATCTTTATGTTGTTTAGAAATACATTTCTCATTTATATGTCCTAGGCGACAATGCCAAAGATAAGTTGGGTTTAAATCATTTGGTTTAACCCTTTTAGTATTAATGTTATAGATAGGGGTTTCGAGATCGAGAACATAAAGTCCATTACTCAAATTTGCACAGCAATAAAACATGTCATTCAAATAAACAGAACAACTATTGTTCTTTATTATAAAGGAAAACCCTTTTCTATCTAGACAAGAAATAGAAATAATGTTTCTTCTTATTGCCGGAACATAAAAACAATTTTCTAATTCAAGAACAAGCCCTGAGGGCAAGGATAAAAAATAAGTCCCTACAGCCAATGTAGCAACTCTTGCTCCATTTCCAACGCGTAGGTCCACCTCGCCCTTCATCAACTACCTACTCCTTTTTAGATCCTGCACATTAAGACAAATGTGAGATCCACATCCAGTATCTAATACCCATGATATTGAAGTTGACAAGTTAATTTCTATAAGAAAAATACCTGAAGTGGAAGTCTCACTTCCCTTCTTCTTAAGCTCTTCTAGGTACTTTGGACAGTTTCTCTTCTAGTGTCCCTTCTGTCCACAATGGTGACAATTTTCTTCCTTAGCCACCCCGCCCACAGGTTTTAAAGCTGATGTACTTGGCTTATCCTTGCCTTTCCAAATTGTCTTGCCTTTTCCCATAACAGCCTTTCCTTTGCCTTTATACATGCCCTTTCCTTTACCTTTGCCAGAATTGACCATCATTATGGCCTTGCCCTTTCCTTTAGAAATATTAGGCCCAGCAGTCCTTAACATATTGAGTAGCTCTGGTAATGTTTTAACCAATGCATTCATGTTATAATTTATGATGACTGGCTTAAAATTGTCAGGTAATGACTTCAAAATGAGATCAGTAGCTAACTTTTGAGGGAAGGGGAATCCTAGCCTAGCTAGATTCTCTAGGTACCCAATCATTTTGAACACATGAGGTCCTACAGAACCTCCCTCTTCAAGTCTACAGCTAAATAGGGCTGAAGAAACTTCATATCTTTCTTGGTCAGCTTGACCTTGATATAGTTTCCTTAGGTTTTCGATCATATTGAAAGCCTCCATATGCTCATGTTGCTTCTGAAGCTCAGGAGACATGGTTGCCAGTATAAGGCATTGGACATCTAAAGCGTCATCCTGATGCTTCTTGTAAGCATCCGTGTCAGCTTTAGAGGCATTGTTCACAGGTGGTTCCGGAATCGGATCTTCCAGGACAAACTACTTTTTCTCTTGTTTGAGGACAATCCTTAAATTCCTATACCAGTCTAGAAAGTTAGGTCCAGACAATTTTTCTTTGTCTAGGATCGATCGCAATGAAAGGTTTGAAGGCGTGTTTGATGTCATGGTTATCTAAAACAGAAAGATATGTAGTAAGTATCAATTAAAAAACATATTTAATTTTTGGTCTTAAAATTAAACACGTCTCCCACTATTTTGATTCAAAATAAAATCACCCTCTACGAATCAGAAAATCCCGTTGGAAGATTTTTTAGTGGGCAAAGATCCATATTTGGCCTAATGTTAAGTCAGCTTTGGCTGATCACTTCATATTTGGTTATTTAAGTAGGAAACTCCTTTCCAATTGTATCTTATACAACTCTTAGACATTGGGTTAGGTAACCATTACCGATCATTCATCTTATGAAAGTTTAGCCCAATGTATACGCCTCTAAATTTATTCAATCCAATTGATAACTTAGTAAGTTAAAACCCAATAAAACATTTTGGATATTACAATTATCTCATCGCGTCTTACTAATATAAATGATAGTACCCTGCTTTGGCAGACCCACTATTCGTTGACATTAGTATTGACGAGTGTACTTATTGGAAGGCGTTTGTAACTTAATATTATTTTAATGGATTTTAATTTATTTTAAATTACCGTCTTTGTTAAACGCTGTAACGCAATAAAATTATCCCCAAAGCATGCAAACGCAATAAACCTAAAGGAACTATATGCCAAGGCTTCATGAAGTCCTACTTCTTGAACCCACCATCCTCTTGGAGTCACCACTCCTTGGTTCCTTTCAAAGACAAAAGCGCTTAGAGTCACCACTCTAGTTTTCTTCTAGGTCTCTACTTTGTTGGCTCGATCAAGATTACAAGATTTTAATGAAACTCGCTTTAGATACGAGTGAAGGGTTGAGAAAAGAAATACAACAGAATAAAGAGAGGCACAACACGTAGGCTATATTTAAATAAAATAACTAAGACCATAACCATTCACCATGCAACGTGTTAATTAATTAATTATAACCCATTTGAAAGCATTAAAAAAAATAATTTTTAAACGGGCCATTAAACATGTGGGTTGGTAATAAGGCGCTACGCAGAGAATGTACGGGGGTCCCGTTGACCATTAACAGCTCTAAAATTTCGGCTAGGGTTTCAACCACTTTGAAACCCTAACTCCTTATCACGAACACTTCACAACGCAGCCGTCAAGGCATATGTAGGCAGCACCGTCTAGGGTTTCAAAACCTAGAATTCAAATTGTATCTTTCTTATGACAGCTGCCTAGGTTTCAACGTTTGAACCCTAGGTTAAGGAACGGCCAAGGTTTAATACTTAAACCTTATCACTTGACGCCCCACAACATGAACCATTCATGCTCGGAGATCAAGGCATTATCAAAACACAGTTTGTATGACAACAAAGAATATTAACGAATTCAACACATGTATCACCTACGAAAATTGAAAACGCAAATATCATACAAGCCTCTAAAATAACAGAAACGCATACTTCAAATGAGAAAGCCTATAAACAGTATCTCACACAATTTACAGAAAACATATGAGCATACGAATCATGATATTATTTCATACATAACATGCTTGAATATTTTTCAAAACAAGTTTCACAAACAATTTCATAAAACAGAACATAAAGCTTATAACAAGAAAACAATTTCATAAATCGAAATGTTTAAAAGCTTTAGCAGAATGAAAAATATGCCATCATGAAACGTAAACAAATGCCTAAAATATAGCTTTGCAACCAGGCTCTGATACCACTGTTAGGGAATCCTATTAGGGTCAGGCAACGGAAACACAAAGGATTCCCAAAAGAATTGCAAACACAAATGTCTCAAGGCATTATGCTAAATTAAAATTTTTAATTAGGGTTTACATCTTGTTGACACAGAACGAGTTCCTCGATCGAAGCAATTGTAGCTTCGCCCTTAGGATTCCACACGAGCACTCCCACCAGAAAAATAGAGCTCCGAATGCTAGTACAGAAATTTGTTTATGGTCTAATTTCTGAGCAGCAGCCTATGAGTATCTCATGCTCTATATATAGGCTTAGGTCGTGATCTGAGCTCTCATTAAACATTGGGCTCTTGACTCATTCTAAATGAGTTAGGCCCAAATAGTTTTATTTTCAGTCCAACTAAAATAAAACTATCCTCTGGTGGGCTTACTCTATGTGTATGACCCTATAGGTAAAAGATTCGGTTATATTAATAATAAACTATTTTATTATTAATATAAAATAAGAGCGGTATCTAGCAATACATCATTATGTCTGAATATTATTTATCATCGACATGACCTATAAGTGATAATTATTTTATATATTTATTCTTTTTGTCACGATATCTAATTGGGCCCAAGGCATGGTCATCGTCATCCTTGTATGGCCCAATTAATTTTACTTGATACCAAAGTAAACTTTACAGAATAAATATCTAATATTTATTCATCCTAGCATGGCCATGCATTTCATTAGTCTCACTCTATCAAGTGGCCCATAGATATCACTCCTGTCATATAGGAGAGACAAATTCCATCTACATCACTCACATCCCTCTGCATAATTTATCTATTGCCTAATCACAATCTTTATGGTCATCTTATTATAGATAACGTTTGATTGTATTAAAACAATAAACTCCTTATGTAGGAATCGTAGTGACTTCAGGTCGAAGGACTATATACCATTATCACATTGAGAACCATTTATGACACTCATGTAACGATCCATGCAACGTTCTCATGGTGGGTTTGTCCAGTACAACATTACTCTTAATGTGTACCCGTGTAAAGACTTGATATTATATATCCAAGATTTGTGAGATCAAATCATTAGTACATTCACACACTAATCTTAATGTATTTACATGTCCCCATGTAAATACTTGATTAGGGACGTTTTAGGAATAATTCTCATATGACCTATTATTCCAGGATAAATAGCATTAGTCTAAAACTGAAAATACTAATTTTATTGATAAGTTAAAATTGATACATTAATAGCTCGTAGTGCATACACCAACATGATCTTCGCACCAATCAAGTAAGCTCTAAATTTATCAAATGCATACACCACAGCAAGCATTTCTTTTTCAGTAGTGGTGTAGTTTATTTGATTCTCATTCAGCACCTTACTAGCATAATAAATAACATGTGTTAATTTTTCTTTTTTCTGTCCTAGTACAACTCCTATAGCAAAATCACTTGCATCGTACATGAGTTCAAATGGTAAAGACCAATCAGGTGCTGCAAGGATTGGAGCTGTAATTAATCTTTGTTTCAGATTTTCAAAAGCCTTAACACAGTTTTCATCAAAAATAAAATCATGATCTTTCACCAGTAAATCAGTCAAAGGCTTTGCTATTTTTGAAAAATCCTTTATAAATCTCCTATAGAAGCCAGCACATCCTAAGAAACTCCTCACTCCTTTCACATTGATTGGAGGAGGAAGCTTTTCAATGGTATCAATCTTGGCTTTATCTACTTGAATGCCCTCTGTAGAGACTTTGTGGCCAAGGACTATCCCTCCTCTAACCATAAAATGACACTTTTCCTAGTTGAGGATAAGATTAGTCTCTTGACATCTCACCAGCACCTTAGATAGGTTGCTGAGGCATACATCAAAGTTGTTTCCAAACACAGAGAAGTCATCCATGAACACCTCAATGAACTTCTCTACCATATCCCTAAAAATTGCCAGCATACACCTTGGAAAGGTTGCTGGTGCATTGTACAAACCAAATGGCATACACCTATATGCAAAGGTTCCATATGGACAGGTGAAGACTGTCTTCTCTTAATCTTTTGGATCAACCATAATTTGGTTGTATCCAGAATATCCATCAAGGAAGTAATAATACTCATGACCTGACAGCCTCTCAAGCATTTGGTCTACAAATGGTAAAGAAAAGTGGTCTTTTCTTGTGGAGTCATTTAACCTTCTATAATCTATGCATATCCTCTAACCTGTAGTTCGTCTAGTGGCAATGACTTCACCTTTTTCATTTCTAACAGTGGTCATCTCTCGTTTCTTCGGCACCACTTGGACCAGACTGATCCAAGCGCTGTCCAAGATAGGATAGATAATCCCTGCATCAAGGAGTTTAACCACTTCTTTCCTCATAGCCTCTTTCATTATAGGGTTTAACCTTCTTTGTGGCTGAACAACTGGGGAATAGTCATCCTCCATCAAAATTTTATGCATACTTAATGATGGACTAATCCCCTTTAAATCAGAAATGTTCTAACCAATGGCAGATTCATGTTTTGTTAAAACCCCTATTAGTTTTTCTACATCCCCATCATCTAACTTAGCATTAATGATTACAGGATGTGACTCATTATTTCCCAAGAAAACATATCTCAAATGAGAAGGTAAGGGTATCAAATTATGTTTTTCTTCAAACACCTCCTTACCCTTCTCAAGTTCAGTATTATTTAAGTTTTCTTTAATTTCAACTTCTAATTTCCCTACTTGACATGCTTCTAGTAGGTTCAACAACTCATTATGTGAGTCATCTAACTCCTCACTCTCAGAGTTAAAATTATCCTCTAAAAAGGCTTGTAAAGCCTCTTCTTCAGCTTTTAACAGCATGCGAGTCTTATAACTTTTGATTTCTTCAAGCATAAAACAATCCATTTTATCAACTGGATGTTTCATAGCATTGAAGACATTAAAAGTTACCTGCTTTTCTTGAACTCTCAGCATGAGTTCTCCCTTCTCTACATCAATTAAAGCTTTTCCAATAGCTAAGAAGGGTCTCCCTAAGATTAAGGGGATCTCTCTATCAGATTCCATGTCTAAAACTACAAAATCTACTGGAAAGATAAACTTATCTACCTTTACTAACAAGTCTTCCAGCATCCCATAAGGATATTTGATAGACCTATCAGCCAACTACAAAGACATGGGAGTTGGTTGCAGGTCATTAATTCCTAATTTCCTCATTAAGGACAAAGGCATGAGGTTAATGCTAGCCCCTAAATCACATAAAGCACTTCCAACATGAACATCCCCTATTGCACAAGGTATTGTAAAAGATCCAGGATCTTCTAGCTTTTGAGGGAGTTTCTTCTGAATAATTGCACTACACTCTTGAGTAAGGGCAATCATTTCATCTCCCTTAAGCTTTCTCTTCTTAGACAAAAGTTCTTTCAAAAATTTAGCATATGATGGCATCTCTTGCAATGCCTCAGCAAAGGGAATATTTATGTGAAGCTTCTTGAACTCATCTAAGAACTTAGTAAACTTTTGCTCCTCTATCTGTTTCTTAAATCTATGTGGAAATGGAGCATTCTTTAAATTCTCAGGTGTTAGCTTGACAGCTTCCTCCAAGATCAAATCATTCTTTTTCTTTTTCTTTTGATGAACTTGATTTTCTTTCTCTTTTTTTGTTTCTACAGTATTTTTAGTTTTATCATTAACTTGCTCACTTTCCTGCTCTTTTTCTTTTTCTATAGTATTTTCATTACTTGGAGTAGGAAGAACCAAAGTTTTTCCACTCCTAGTGATTATTGCTTTGCAATGTTCCCTTGGATTTACATCAATATCTCCAGGAAAATTACCTGATTGTCTCTCAGCTAATTGCTTTGAGAGTTGTCCAACCTGATTTTCCAGATTTCGGATGGACGCTTCTTGATTTTTAAAGCTGGCCTGAGTGGCCTGAATGAACTGAGATAGAATATTCTTAAGTTCAGACTTTTCTTTAGGGGGAGGGGGAAGAGGTTGTTGTGGTCTAGTTGTGGTTTGAGTTTGTGGTATGTTTTGATTTAAATGTGGACCCTTCTGCCATGAAAAATTGGGGTGGTTTCTATAGTTAGGATTAAAAGAATTAGAGGGGTAATTCCTTTGAAATTGCTGTCCCATGAAATTAACTTGCTCAGCAAGCACATTTGGATCACACATGCCATCTTCATGGTCTCCACCACAAAAATCACAACTCATCATGCAGACTTGACTAGGCTTTTGGAGTTCTAAAATTTGAACACAATTTCTCCAAAGCCTCAGTCATCAACTTACTTTGAGCTAAATAAGCATCTTGTGCTTCTAATTCTAGTATCCCTCTCTTAGGGATTTGGCTCCTTTCACTAACTAAACATTCATTTGAAGCCATAAAATCAATTAGCTCTATGGCCTCTTCTATAGTTTTAGTGGTTAATGAACCTCCAGCTGAGGCATCAATCAAGACCCTAGTAGCTGGTCTTACTCCATTATAAAAGATGGTAACTTCTTGCACATCAGGGATCCTATGATGAGGATATTTCCTCAAACTCTCCTTGTACCTATCCCATGCTTCCATCAGAGATTCACCCTCTCTCTGCTGGAAACAAGTGATTTCTGTGCATAACTTGGCATACTTGGAAAGAGGGAAATATTTAATCAGAAATTTTCTTTATAAATCCTCCCAAGTTGATATACTGCCTCTTGGTTGGCTCTACAACCAGGCTTTTGCACGGTCCCTTAGAGAAAAAGGAAACAATCTCAATCTTATTGCCTCATCAGGGACATCATTTATTTTCACTGTATCAATCTAGAGGAAGGTTGATAGATGCAAATTTGGATCCTTAACCTCACTTCCTCTGAATTGATCATTTTTAACCAACTACAGCAAAGCCGGTTTAAGTTCAAAATTATTAGCTGTAATTGGAGGCCTAAGGATGCTGGATTGTGATCCTTCTTCAGTAGGCCTAGAATAGTCACCTAGTGTAACTCTCCTCTATTCCATTTCTTGTTGTTCTTTTTCCTTTTTCTCCTTTCTAAGTCTACGCTCTAACAAATCAATATCAGGATCAAAGAAGAATGGCTCTCCTCTGTTCCTTGACTGCATACACTAGATATTAGACACAATCAATTTAAATGCTACTGCTACTGCTGATGCTGAAATCCCGAGTCATTAAATTGATGGTAAAATCTTAGTAAAATGAAATGTGACTCTCGGATTCACACTTATGGCAAGCGCACCAGTCGTTAAAATTGTAGTATATTTGATCGTCTCACAGGGATTGTGGTAAATACCTCAATCTAGGACTAGTACAAGCTGAACCAACAGAAAAATACATGAAATTCATTCGGGTTTTTTATGGTTTTAGTATTTTATAGTTGTTTTTATATTTTGAGAAACAGAGTTAAGGTGAAATGTGAAAAGTGATTAAAAGAAAACAGGTCAGGATTGCTTTGGCTCACAATTTCCTCAAGAAACATGCAATTAAGTATAATCGAACTTCACAATCTAGAGGACAATCCGCTTGTGGTTATTCCCTAATTCCTTAGGTGACAAACACTAATTCTTAAGCAATGAACCTTAATTCCTTAAGTGCTCGATTAACCTAAGAATCTAATGCGAAATTGGAGGTTGAACTCTAACTATTCACCTAAATTGATTAGGCCTGAACTAGTTAGAAAGATGGAAGTTACCTAAGCTTCAGCCATGATTCCTCACTGGTGAAGTTCTTCATCCGTTCTGGATTTGTCAATCCAGCGATTCTGCTCCACTCCTTAGCTTGTTTGCCTCAAGATCTTCGAAGCCGATCTACTTGCTCACAGCTTCAAGACTCCATTGTTCACCTTCACAATCCCAACCTTAAGGATTTAGAACTCCATAGACTTCGGTTCCATCGAAGGATTGTGGAACGTCATGGAGGAGAGAGTTTAGAGAGATGAAAAATGTAGTGAGAGATTGGAAATGGAAAAATGAAATTGTATTACTTTTCTCTGTGTCTCTACACACACTACTACTATTCTTGCCCCCTTAACTACAGAGTATGTACAACCTATTTATAAGTTTCTACCTAACTAACTTAACTGATAACTTCCGAACACTTCAGCTAACGACTAACACTACTTAATTACATAGTTTACAAAATAACTAACTAATTACAGCTCAGCTCTTAACAGGATCCAGCTCAACCTTAGCTAATGTACAACTCAGCTCCAGCTAATTGACAGCTCACTACTTAAGTTACTTGAGGTTGCAGTAGTAGAGAAGAAGGCAATAGGAGCGGAACAGTACTGCACCAAGTGTGTTGTTGGAGGGAAGGAACAGTATTTAAATTACTGCCTTGATGCTTCAGCTGCTGAGTATTCGCTTGGGCGGGTTAAGCTTCGCTTGGTTGAGTCTGGATTATCACTGCAGTGTTTCTTTCTCTCTTGGGCGTTGTGGCAAAACTTGGGCGACGACGGACTCTTAAAGTTATGCTTGAGTGAGTCCGGATTTTTACTAGGACGGATTAAATAATGACTAAACACATCGGTTTCTTATGTAGCATTCCGATCTTCTTCTCTTTTATAACCGGTGTCTTGGGTGTTGTCTTCTTAAGTAAGCTTGGGCGTAGTCTTGCTTTGGGCAGAGTACTTGGACGGAGTAGTTGCTTTGGGCGGAGTACTTGTCAAATCGGTATTCTGTAGTTGACACTCGGGTTTTACATGCAGTATTCTGAGCCCTTATTCTCTTTTGGAGTCAGTGTCTTAGAGGTCTCACTCAGTCGGAATTGAAGAAGTCTCACTCGGATTCATCAAATCTCGCTCGGCTCTGTAAGATTTTACTCAAAATTTTCTTCTTGTCTCGAGTCCGTCCTGTTCCTGCACCAATAAATAGCTACTTGCCTAGCATTTATACACTGGCTGCTTAGTAAATTTGTAAATACTTCAAAATTCCTTATTTAATTAAAATTTTCAATCGGTTTCTTACATAGATAACATACTTTTGAAATAATTAACTACAATATGAATTCTTATCAAATTATTAAATAATAATAATAAAACTAATCAATAGTTAGTAATTTATGTTAAATAATTAGTGGAATAATTAAGTCTTTTCAAGACTTATCACATCCCCAAACTTAAAACTTTGCTTGTCCTCAAGCAAATATTCAGATTAATTATCAATCAGTAATTGATCAATACAGTCAATCTTTCCTTAACTTAATTCATACTATAATTATTGAATACCGATCATGCTTTCTTCTCGCAATCTCTAAAAGTATAAATACTTACACCTCCTTTGGAAGACAAGTTGCTGATGCTTTCCTCACTGGTCGGTGTTTAACTCTTCTCTCGATGTGTAGGGTAAATAAAATGCACTCAGCACCTGCATACTTGTTAGATCAACATAAGCTTGCAACAGTTCTAAACATCATGAAATATGCCAACTCAATCGGATCAGTAAGGGCTTTTTAAGCTTATAATGGGGCTCGGCTACAGGCTCAATTATTGTTTTTCCGAGTCATAGATAGGTTACAAGATATGTCCACTGATGCTTTGCCTCGATTCTAACTTACTTACCTCGACTACCAACTCTTCTTTACTTTTCCAACTGGATGCAACTTAATAACTCATGCTGTTTTGCACTTTCTTTTTCTTTCAGTCCTTCGGACTTTTCCTTTCCTTTTCTTTCTTTTCTTTCCATCTTTTCTGATCGAAAATTTTTTCTTGTGGTGCTTTGCACCTCTTTTTCTTTTCTGAACTTTGTTCATTTTCTCTCTGCTTTGCCTTTCTTCCTTTTTATTTTTCTACATATTTATCCCTAATCAAGGTCAGAGTGTGTCCTTAATTACTGTTAGGCACACTCTTCATCCCCAAACTTAGAGATTGCTAGTCCCTAGCAATAAGCAAAAACCGAGTACTTCACCAGTGGAACATCCAGGGTACTCTAGTCGGGTTTTTCTTGGATAAATAGGCTTGTAATGTTAGGTGCATAAAACGAATGAAAAGGTCTCAGGCTCAAACATATTATTGGGTCAAAGGATGATTAATATATTAGGAAGGTTAATTTTTTTTTTATTCTTTTTTTGGCTGAATAATCAAAGAAGGCCTTCATCATTTCCGATTGGTTGACATACGACAATTAGCAAGTACTAAAGCAAATTCTGTCTCACTAACTAGCATGCAAGCTCACTCGGAAAAGATAAAACAGGCTCAAAAGCTCATATAATTATAACAGTTAATCAGCCAGTCTTGTCCCCAAACTTAATGTAAGATCATACATCTAGAATGCTAACTAGCATGTCGAGTAAACATTTTAACTAAGGATGAATAATAGTTATGGTCAGAGATCATGAGTTAAACAAAAACCGATCAATTAATTTATCTTACTACAGCTTAACGAATCAGCAAACTTTTTAAATTATGAAGATGGATTTGGAAATTAAATATAATTATCATAATTTATCAAATAAAGAATCGGAAAATCAAATAAGGAGTCCGGGTACTAGAATACTTCCCTTTTACCTGAGTGGCAGTGCTGGGAAGCACCTGGTTGGACGTTCTCAGAAATTAGAAGACGTGCCTTCTCCTGCAATGCGCGTAAGTATGCTGAAATATTAGCGTGCCGACGCCCAATCTAAAAAAAATGAAGCATCAGGTATGATATTCGCTCAAGCGTGTTAAATCATGCTCAAGCGAGAAACACAGCATTAGGTATCATCAATATGGTACTCACGCTCAAGCTCACATACCAAATAGATAAAAGACCAAGAAAAACTGAGAAAGAGATACCGAGAGAGAGAAAGACGAATGTACAATGAGTGAATGCGAGACGAGTGTATGACAGAATGAAAGATCGGATAAAGAATAAAAGTGACAGACTGAAGGTGGAAGATCGAATGAAATAAATACCAAGTGGATCAAGAACGAATGAAGAAAGGGACCGAGTGAATGAAAACGAGTGAAAGAAATATACCGAGTGGATGAGGTCAGGGAAGGAAACGGTGAGGGAAACAAGCAAACAAATGGCCGAGTGACTGGAAGGCCGAGTAGACAATATATGTGTATTAAACACGTGAACGAAAGACAGAGAGACGCGTAGAAAAACGAAGGGATAAGAAACTGACTGAAATAAACCGAGTGAATGAAAACGAGCGAATGAGAGAATTACGGAGAGATGGGTAAGGAACACAATGGAAATAAGGTAAATGGAAAGAACGAGTGAATGATATACTGAATGGAAATAATACTGAGTGAATGAAAGATGAGAAAATGAAGATGAGTGAAAGATTAACTAGGGGAATGAAGGGCCGAGTGAACAGAAAAATCAAGAAAGAATGAAAGAGATGCTGAGTAAATGGAAGAACCGATGAATAAATGACGAACGGAAAAATGAGAGCAAAGCTGAGTGAATAAAATGACAAGTGGAAGAACGAAAAAGATAGAGTGCGGTAATGAAAGACTGAATGACGGGTGACAAACAGAAAAGAGAGTGACCGAGTGGAAGAGTAAACGAGTAGATTGAGGGTGGATGAAAAAAAATAGTGGATGGAAGAATGAATGGGAGAACAAATGAGAATATTCTGAGTGAAGGAGATGAGTGAAGGATATACCGATCGGATGACGGAGATGAACGAGTGGAAGAAACTGAGTGATCTAGCGAGAAACCGAGTGAATGAGGAACTGAGTGATGAGTGAGTGAGAAAAAGTGAATAAAACACTGAATGAAAAGGGTACTGAGTGAATGAATACCGAATGGGTCACAGAATGAGTGAAAGAATAAATGAATAAAGAAAAGTGTATGAGAACCGAGTGTGACAATGAATGGACGAGTGAACAACTGCAGTGAGATACGAGTGAACAGAGAAGCGAGTGGGAGAAAGAACGAATGAAGGTAAGGCTGAGTGAAAGAAAAAACGAGTGGAGGAACACACGAGAGAATGATTGACTGAGTGAATGAAGAGTGACAGAAGTGAAAGTGACCAAGACGGAGAGACGAGTGGATAAGTGAAAGTGACCGAATAAATGAAAGACGAGTGGAAGCTTGACAGAGTGAATGAATAACGAGTGAAATAGAGTGGCCGAATGAATGAATTCCGAGTGGGATAGATGAGTACAAGTTATACCGAGTGGATGAAGAACCGAATGAAAAATGAGATGAGAAACGGAAGCCAGAATGAAAAGGAGTGACTGAGTGAGAAAAACGAGTGGATACAAGAATGACTGCATAGGGGTCCGAGTGAACGGAATACCGAATGGATGAAGAAAAAGACGATTGAGTGAAAAAATGAGTGGACGAAAGAATGAGTGAATGAAAGGCTGGGTGAACAACTAACACATGTAGAGAGATCGGGTGAGGAAACCGAGGAAGAGCTCAGCTGGATTAAAAGGACGAATGAATCAATCAACGAATGAGAGGAAGAGATAAAGTATGGGAATGAGTGACAGGTGAGAGTGGATAACAGAATACATGAAAAGAAGGCCGAGTGAAAGATAAATGAAAGAAACTGAGTGAAGAGTGAGGAATGAGGGATCCGAGTGATAAAAGGCTGACTGAAATAAGTCACCCTTCATCATCTGACCTGTTTATTACATCAACAATCAGAAACCATTTATTAAAGTCCCCATGAGAAGTTTCCGATCGAAAAGGGTATCAGTGGGTATCAGTGGGTATCATGTCAATCTCGCTCAGGCTCATTAAGCTTTCGCTTAAGCGAGAAAATGCACAGCACATCCTCAGGCCCGATTGCGCTCAAGAGTGAGCTTGAAGCGCTCAAGCGGAGGTGCAGAAAAAACCATGCATCACTGTCACGCTTTGAGCGTGTGGAATAACACTCAAGCGAGCAGTTTATTGAGAGGCAAAAGAGCTCACGCTCAAAGCGGAAGGGGAAACAGGTCTCGATCTCGCTCAAGCAAAAAGAAGACACTCTCAAGCGAAAAGACTTATACAAGGTCACGCTTAGATCACGCTTAAGCGTCAACTTCCTCTTGCTCAAGCGTGGAGGGAATCTGATTCTATTTTCTTCATGTTGTTCAGTCTCTCACTATTTTATTTATGTACACGAAAAACCAACACAAGATCATCCTCCAGGATCCCATTTCTTATGTCCATACACTCTTGGTCTTTTTACTCCTTGTTTTTCCTTGTTATGTTTGAAGCTAATGCTCAACATAACTTTCCTCCAATCTTTTCTTTTCCAAACTTTCTGCTTTTTCTTCTTTTTCTTTTCTTCACTTTTTTTCTTTTTCTGTTTTTTGTTAGTCTTCCTCTTTTTATGCCACAAGCAATGTTCTTCTTGACTTGATGATTCACATTTCTTTTTGAATTCCATAGCTGCAGTAGTCATCACTAGCAAACGCTCCTCATAACATGGCTGAATTTCTTCTTCTTCTTTCATATTCTCAACATCTACACATGTTAACTCTTCTTGTGCATGAACTTCTACTTCTTTCTTTGTGTTCACACTTGGCTCCAACAAAAATTCAGTATCATTATTATGTTGCCAAGATATGGTTTCCATCTTTGCTGAGATCTCAACCTTTTCTATCACTTCTTGCTCAATAATAGTGTCTAAATGATTTTCAGGTTCCTCAATGGCTTCTGTTGTCATTTGTTCAATTTGCACTCCTACAACACTTGCACCATCAAAGAAATTATTCAATGACAATTCTTGCTCTTGTTCTTCTTCAGACCAATCTTTTTCATTCCAATCATCAAAGAATGCTTCACTAGATATACTATCATCTTCCACTTCTGAAGTATAATCCATATCACTTTCTTCTTCACATTCTTCAATTGACTCTTCTTCCATCAAATGTCCCTGAGCTTCCTTATTTTCTTCTTCTTCTTTTGTTTCAAGTTCAGGTTCATCCATTTCAATGTTTTCTAGCTGGTCTTCTTCTTCCCCAAACTTAATTTCTTCAACTAGACCAACATCATCATCCCATGGCTCTTCATATTGGTCTTTTCTTCGTATAACCTTTGTATTGCTTTGCTCTTCGGCTAACTGCTTTGCAATAAAATCCACTTGCTTTTGAATATTCATGATTGAATTATCAAAATTTTAAAGGCCGGTTTGAGTGACTTTTATGAATTGAATTAAACTCTTTTCTAACTCTGATGACTCCTCCTCAATTGGTTGTACCTCCTCTTCATAGTTCATGCATAACGTTTGTGAATATTGAAGAAACTCTGCTAAGGTGTCATCAAGATCCATTACCTGTAACTTTTCACTTTCCAAAGGAACTAGGAAAAACATAAATGCAATAACTAACTACAAACAAGGCTACTGTAACAGTTAGTACCAACAACTAAACAACTAAAATCGAAACAGTAGTAACTATGAACAATAATACAGCGAGATTTAACAAATCCTACTCTTACAACGAAATTTACTAAGAACTAACAATCATGTACAGAAACTAACAAAAATGGTTCAGTCTAGTACCGGTCCAAGGATTGTTGATATTACTCAACAATCCCCGGCAACGGCGCCATTAACTTGATGCTGAAATCCCGAGTCATTAAATTGATGGTAAAATCTTAGTAAAATGAAATGTGACTCTCGGATTCACACTTATGGCAAGCGCACCAGTCGTTAAAATTGTAGTATATTTGATCGTCTCACAGGGATTGTGGTAAATACCTCAATCTAGGACTAGTACAAGCTGAACCAACAGAAAAATACATGAAATTCATTTGGGTTTTTTATGGTTTTAGTATTTTATAGTTGTTTTTATATTTTGAGAAACAGAGTTAAGGTGAAATGTGAAAAGTGATTAAAAGAAAACAGGTCAAGATTGCTTTGGCTCACAATTTCCTCAAGAAACATGCAATTAAGTATAATCGAACTTCACAATCTAGAGGACAATCCGCTTGTGGTTATTCCCTAATTCCTTAGGTGAAAAACACTAATTCTTAAGCAATGAACCTTAATTCCTTAAGTGCTCGATTAACCTAAGAATCTAATGCGAAATTGGAGGTTGAACTCTAACTATTCACCTAAATTGATTAGGCCTGAACTAGTTAGAAAGCTGGAAGTTACCTAAGCTTCAGCCATGATTCCTCACTGGTGAAGTTCTTCATCTGTTCTGGATTTGTCAATCCAGCGATTCTGCTCCACTCCTCAGTTTGTTCGCCTCAAGATCTTCGAAGCCGATCTACTTGCTCACAGCTTCAAGACTCCATTGTTCACCTTCACAATCCCAACCTTAGGGATTTAGAACTCCATAGACTTCGGTTCCATCGAAGGATTGTGGAACGTCATGGAGGAGAGAGTTTAGAGAGATGAAAAATGTAGTGAGAGATTGGAAATGGAAAAATGAAATTGTATTACTTTTCTCTGTGTCTCTACACACACTACTACTATTCTTGCCCCCTTAACTACAGAGTATGTACAACCTATTTATAAGTTTCTACCTAACTAACTTAACTGATAACTTCCGAACACTTCAGCTAACGACTAACACTACTTAATTACATAGTTTACAAAATAACTAACTAATTACAGCCCAGCTCTTAACAGGATCCAGCTCAACCTTAGCTAATGTACAACTCAGCTCCAGCTAATTGACAGCTCACTACTTAAGTTACTTGAGGTTGCAGTAGTAGAGAAGAAGGCAATGGGAGCGGAACAGTACTGCACCAAGTGTGTTGTTGGAGGGAAGGAACAGTATTTAAATTACTGCCTTGATGCTTCAGCTGCTGAGTATTCGCTTGGGCGGGTTAAGCTTCGCTTGGTTGAGTCTGGATTATCACTGCAGTGTTTCTTTCTCTCTTGGGCGTTGTGGCAAAACTTGGGCGAGGACGGACTCTTAAAGTTATGCTTGAGTGAGTCCAGATTTTTACTAGGACGGATTAAATAATGACTAAACACATCGGTTTCTTATGTAGCATTCCGATCTTCTTCTCTTTTATAACCGGTGTCTTGGGCGTTGTCTTCTTAAGTAAGCTTGGGCGTAGTCTTGCTTTGGGCGGAGTACTTGGACGGAGTAGTTGCTTTGGGCGGAGTACTTGTCAAATCGGTATTCTATAGTTGACACTCGGGTTTTACATGCAGTATTCTGAGCCCTTATTCTCTTTTGGAGTCAGTGTCTTAGAGGTCTCACTCAGTCGGAATTGAAGAAGTCTCACTCGGATTCATCAAATCTCGCTCGGCTCTGTAAGATTTTACTCAAAATTTTCTTCTTGTCTCGAGTCCGTCCTGTTCTTGCACCAATAAATAGCTACTTGCCTAGCATTTATACACTGGCTGCTTAGTAAATTTGTAAATACTTCAAAATTCCTTATTTAATTAAAATTTTCAATCGGTTTCTTACATAGATAACATACTTTTGAAATAATTAACTACAATATGAATTCTTATCAAATTATTAAATAATAATAATAAAACTAATCAATAGTTAGTAATTTATGTTAAATAATTAGTGGAATAATTAAGTCTTTTCAAGACTTATCAACTGCTACATACAAGCTGCTGCTATACTAAAAACGAGAATTAAACTGCTACTAAATGCAAAAAGAAAATTAAATGGTTCAGTCTAGTACCAGTTGTTTACCCCCATATTACTGTTGGGTTTTTAATTGGCAAGCGCACCAATCGTTTGTAGTTTTCGTAATTTAGAATAATTTAGTCAAAAATTATTAACAAAAGAATAATTTATAAACAATTTGTACAATATTCATAGAATTTGATGATTGATTTGTTCATAAAGTAAAAAGATGGAAAATATAAAATCTATCTATATAATTGAGATGTAATTCAGAATAATTCAGATACTTGATGATTGATGTCATTGCAGCTTAAAGTCATTATAACCGATCCCTCATGATATAAATTATAAGTATTTACCGTAAAGTCCGATCCCTCGTGAGCTTTCTCAATAAAAACTTGCATTAAGTCCTGGCCTTATGGTAAACAATAATCACCAATTCTATCCCTAGTAATTGGCATATTAAGGGTATTTCAACTTTTACTTTTCTTAAAACAGATTTTAATTCGGCATGAATAATCATTCTCCCGTTTGATATTCATACTAATAAAACAAGTTTTAATACACATGAAAATCATTCTCCTGTTTGATGTTCATATTAATAAAGAGTTGAAATACTAACATGTACTTGAATCATAAATATGTATAGGTCATAATCACAACATCATATAATAGATTGATTCACCAAATTCCAACATAAACAATTTAGTTACACATGGTAAAAGTAAGGACAACACTTACAGAGTTTGACATTACAAAGACTTGAAAACACTTCATGATACAAGAGCTCACACTACTACACAACACTCTCAAGTATCTAGAAATCACTTTAACCTTACAAACTCAAAGAAGAACACTCAAACTCGAGTGAAAAGAGAGAATAGAGATTCTGAATTCAGAAAGGATGCCATGAATGTTTGGAGAATGGCCCTATTTATAGGGCTGAAGAAGGGTCCTGACTCAGCCCCCATTAAAAATGTGATTAAGTGGCCATTATTTAAAATTAATTAATCTAATAGTGCCCAGACAATGGTTCCACATGTTCCTAATTCAGCTTGGCATTTAGCTTGATTGGATTGGCCATTATTTGGCCTTTTGACTGAGTGGTTGTCCAGCTGGAAATGGAGTCCACGTAGCTCTGATGCTATGCGTGGCTGTGACGTGTAGCGTTAGCATCAAAAATTCCCACACTACGCGTGGTGTTGATGCTACGCGTCAGCTCTTTAGTTCTTCAATTTTTCTCTTTAATTTCTTTACTTTTTCATTGCAAAACTAGAGAAAATTGATAAAGGGCAGATTATTTTCAACAACATCCATTTATTGAATTTAAAACCTAAATTTCTAACAAATTAAACTAATTTTTATTATTTTTTTCATATTTTTTATTAAAGAATTTATTATAAATTCGAGGACTAACAAATACCCCCAACTTGAGACATTGCTCGTCCTCGAAGAAGAGAAAAAAAATTAAAAATCAAATTTGAAATCAAATTTTTGAGTTAGTTTGAGAATTTACCATAAAAAGTAATTTCACAATCTACCATTTAAAATAACTAAAAATAGATATCTTATGTAATAAGGGTTTAATGACAAAAATCTTTACAATGTCTAATTAACAAATCAAGCATAATTTTAGGCTTACCTCATAAGTGTTTATCTTTGTACAAAGGGTAACCTGTTTTACTCAATCAATCATAAAATCAAACAAATTTAACTTTGATTTTCATCTAATCAATGGTTAATCATACAAATTTAATTCAAGAATCACAAGGTCTTTTCAAGGGTTATAATGGGGCTTGGCTATAAGAAATTTTGGTTTTTCTCTGAATTCAAAAACCTGAAATCATAAAAGAGCATTTTACAATTTTTAGACTTTTTCTTGGTCCAGATCTCATTTCCCTTTTTGATAAGTACCCCCAACTTAATCCTTTTCATTATTTCTTTTTCTTGTTATGCAAGTATATTTCTTTTTATTTTGATTTTTATTGTACATGCATTACTAATTTTTTTGAAAAAGAATTAAGTTCCAAAATTTTCACTACCCAAGTAAGAACACTCAAAACATTTTTCATTTCGCTTAGTTGCTCTTTTAATCAATCAAGTAAAGGGAATGGTAAAAAAATTGATAAGGGCTAAGGGTACCAAAGAAATTATTTTTCAGGCTCAAAATTGGCTTGCAAAGGATAAAAATAATTTTACCATGGTAAGCTTTTTTGGCCCATGGTTTCTTTTACCAAAAATGTGCCTTGATCATTTTCTTGAATTCTCTGTACAACAACACAAATCACAGATTAAAGCAAAATCAATTTGAATGAAGTTATGTCGAAGCCCTCAAGTGTTTAAAAGATCCCTCAAGTCACCGGGTTATCAAAATTAGCTTGATAGTTAATAAGATTATTGTAATTAATTTTATCAAAACTCCTAAATTACAAAAGAATCGATAACTGATTATAAAAATGATTTTGTTGTGAAAAAACCTTAAGTGTATAAATTTCCTTATTTTTAAAAATTTGATTTAGTTATTTGAAAGATAAAACTTTATTTTTGTTTTTTGATTGAAAAGAGTATGCATAAATTAAACACACCATAAAAATAAAAGTAAATCATAATATAATCCAAAATGTAAATCCAAATGTAAATATCAAACTAAACTAAAATGTATGTAAATAAAGTGCAAAAAATATAAGATAGCACCAATCAATCCTCCATATGATCATCCTCATCATCTCCTTCCTCATCGGCATCACCCTCGGACTCAACATGTGCTCCAGACGATCCACCTGTCTCAGGATAAGTAGGCAAATTACCAGGCCAAGCTACATGGGAAGCAAAATCAGCAGGTGTCATAAATGGTGCTCCTTCTCCCTGTATCCTGTACTGGTAAAATGCATCATGCAAATGAACATAAGCACGATAAGAAGCAGCCATCATCTGCATCATATGTTGATACTCTAGGGTAATCCTGGTAAATCCATCGGTGATAGCATCAATAGATGGTGGCTGAACTAGTGGTCTCCTCTGTCTCTGTCTGGGCTGAGCCTCCTGCTCCATAGGTGGAAGCTCACACTATTGGACAAAATAATCTCTGTTCACTAGAACCTTGGGAACTCTACCCGAAGAACTAGTGAACTCGGGTGATGGCACGACAACTCTTTGCCAACTCAGTAAGGCAGATATGATGAGAGGAAAGGGAATAGGACGGTTCACCTTATACCCGAGAGCATAAAGGTGAATCTACTCAGATATCAGCTCGGCGATGTCAATAGTGTGACCCTGAAGGATAGAATAAAGAAGGCAGCATCGATTAACTGGAATAAAAGAAAGATGGGTGACAGGAGTAATGTTATGAAGCATGAGATGAGACCACGCCTGAGCTATGGGGGTCAGCTGGGTCTTAAGGAGGTTCGATGGAGTCTTTCCAACCTTACTCTGGTTGAAGAAGATTCCATCCTTACTTAGGGAATCAGCAACCTGATCCAGGAAATATCCTAGATCACCATCCTCAGTAGCAACCTTATTTCTGTTTTCCTTCCAGAAACAAGTGTCACTCTCGAGAGTAGGCTCCCAAGGATTACCCAGTAGGGTACTAATGGTGTCCTTGTCATAGGTGATGTGCCAACCCCTCACCAAGCTCGTCCTCTGCTGACTGATGTTCAGTGCGTCCTGACGAGTCCTGTAGGCATTTGCATAAAATTCCATAACTAAGATGGGGTCCCCCTTAGTAGGTAGAGAAAACAGGGGTCCCCATCTCCTCCTCTGAATCTTATCTTGTAGCTCAGGAAAATCTCCAGCATTCAGATCAAGGACTCTCTCCCAAATCAACCTCTGGCCCTTTATTTGGTGAAATCTGGCCCATTTCATGTCAGTGCGAAAGCTGGTGGGATCTCTAGGTCCCAACTCCTCCTCACCCTAAAGATCTGGATCCTCAAAGGTGGTATCAGTGTCTGTGGTCCTTCTCTGTCTCTTCGGACCAGTAATAGGAATAGACTTCTTTGGTGCTATCTGCAAAAAGTTATTTTACAAAAATCAAACACACATCATAACATTTTTGACTTTTATATTTTAACAAAATAAAACATGCAAAACAACAAAAATTAACATTCATATTTTAGGATTTTATATTTTATGCAAAACATCAAGAATAAAAATTCATGCAAAATTCACACAACATAAAATTTTATTCATAACAAAATATTTACAAAGCATAAAAAATATATTTTTAAATTTTATAAAATAAATTATACAAAATTAAACATGCATATTTTTGGATTTTTTAAAAGTATAACATACACAACATTTTATCAAATTCACACAACATGTAATTTCACATAACAAACATATTTACAAATTTTATCAAATATATTTATTAATTTTAAGAAATTTTATCAAATATATCAAGTATAGCAAACATACAATTTAAGAAATTTTATTAATTTTAAAAGAAAAACAAACAAACAAATAGAAAAAATAAATGGGAAAGAATTATTAAAAACAGAAAAACAGAATATACATTAAACAGAAATTAAAACACAAAATTAACAAAAAATAAAAACAGAGGCTGGCGCTACGCGTGGGTGGGACGCTACGCGTCAACCCTGTTCTGCCCACGCTACGCGTCAGTGGGACGCTACGCATGGGGTTACAGTTCATACCTCACACTACGCGTCACTAGGACGCTACGCGTGAGGTGCGCAGTTTCAGAAAACAAAAACAGGGGTTGTGCAACAACGCCTCCTCTAAACTATATTCAATCCATTCATTTCCCTACTTCTAATAGTAATCAATCCTAATGGTCTTCTAATCGTAATCCTAACCACAAACATTCTAAAAAATTGAAAATCAAAAACAAACTAAAGAAAAATGAGAAAATCACTTACTTGGATTCTTTGTGAAATCGGAGAGAGATGAGAGAATGTAGGTTCTTGTGAATTTGGGGATTAGGGTTCTGAGAGAAAAATAAGGCAGAGAGGGAAATTTAAGTTTTTAAACCTAATTTGGGCCTCTCTGGTTCAGTTTTAAAAACTGAACACGGGCTTTGACGCTACGCGTGGATGGGACGCTACGCGTCAGGTTGAAATTTTTACCTCCACGCTACACGTCACTGGGACGCTACGCGTGGGGTTCTGTTTTTCAAAAATTAAAATTTTAATTCTCAAAAACCCTTTTCTTCCAGTTTAAAAAAAACCTTTTTAAAAATCTAGTTAAACTTAAATTCTATAATTTTTTTTATGTTTAAAAATAAATTGACAATGAAAAGAAATAATGGGTTGCTTCCTATTGAGCGCTTGATTTACTGTCTCTAGCTTGACATCCTGCACTTCACAAATCAGTCAAATAACAAATGGTAGTGAGTCTGTTGATCTCACCACCCCGATATGGTTTCAATCTTCGCCCATTAACCATCCAACTTCTTTTGGAAGTTGGATCTTCAATTTCAACTGCTCCATAATATTTAACTTCCTTAATTATAAAAGGGCCTGACCATTTAGATTTCAATTTACCAGGAAACAGTCTTAATCTTGAATTAAACAATAAAACTTATTGACCTGGTGTGAAGCGTCCATTTTTATTTTCTTGCCATGGTAAGCTTTTACCTTATTCTTATAACTTCTAGATGTCTCATAAGCATTGTTTCTTATTTCCTCTAACTCAAATAACTGCAACTTTCTTTTGTTAGCTGCTGTATTTGGATCAAAGTTGAGAAATTTTAAGGCCCAATATGCTTTATGTTCCATCTCTACTGGAAGATGACAAGCTTTTCCATAGACCATTTGGAAAGGAGAAAGGCTAATTGGAGTCTTAAATGCAGTTCTGTATGCCCAGAGTGCATCATCAAGCTTTTGTGACTAATCTATTTTGGAAGAAGACACAGTCTTTTCCAAAATTCTTTTCACTTCACGATTTGAAATCTCAGCCTGTCCATTGGTTTGTGGATGATATGTTGTGGCCACTTTATGTCTCACTCCATAGTTTCGTAACACTTTCTGAAGAACTTTGTTACAAAAATATGATCCTCTATCACTGATTAAAGTTCTTGGTGTTCCAAACCTACAGAAAATATTTTTCATTAAGAAATTCACTACAGTTTTGGTGTCAGCATTAGGTGAAGTGATTGCTTCTACCCATTTTGAAATATAATCAACTACCAAAAGGATGTATTGATTAAATTGAGAGTAAGGAAAGGGTCCCATGAAATCAATACCAAACAATCAAATACCTCAACCTCCTGAATGTTTATGAGAGGCATTTCTTGTCTTTTATTAACATTACCTATTCTTGGGCAATTATCACAAGCTTGCACAAATGAGTGGGAATCTTTAAAAATGGAGGGCCAATACAAACCTAATTGAAGAATTTTTGTAGCAGTTCTTTCTCCGTTAAAATGTCCTCTATAAGGAGATTTGTGACAATGCCACAACACATCTTTCTTTTCCCAATCGGGTACACAACGACGAAGTAAATTATCCACACCAATTTTGAATAAATGAGGGTCATCCCAAACAAAGTATTTTGCATCTTTGAAAAAAAATTTCTTTCCTGCCAAGTTAAATCATTTGGAAGAATTCTCGTTGCTTTAAAATTGGCCATATCAGCAAACCATGGCCGTTTTGTTATTTCAAAAAGTTTTTCATCAGGAAATTCTTCCAAGATGTCTTTTTCATTGGCAGTAACCTTATCATTCATCAATCTAGAAAGATGGTCAGCGACCATATTTTCACTACCCTTTTTATCTTTGATTTCAAGATCATATTCTTGAAGGAGCAGAATCCATCAAATTAACCAAGGTTTAGAATCAGTTTTAGTCAAAAGGTACTTGATTGCAACATGATTAGTGAAAACAATTATTTTTGATCCAATCAAGTATGATTTAAATTTTTCTAAGGCATACACTATGGCTAGTAATTCCTTTTCAGTAGTTGCATAATTTATTTGATTTTCATTTAAAACTTTACTAGCATAGTGTATAACCCTAAAAACTTTTTCATATCTTTGACCTAAAACTACTCCTACAACATAATCACTTACATCGCACATAAGTTCAAAGGGTAAGTTCCAATTAGGAGCAACAATTACAGGGGTAGAAACCAATTTTTCTTTCAAGGAATTAAAAGCTTTAAGACATGCTTCGTCAAACTTGAATTCAACATCTTTATTTAGAAGATTTGTTAAAGGTTTAGCAATTTTTGAAAAATCTTGAATAAATCTTCTATAAAATCCAGCATGTCCTAAAAAACTTCTAATACTTTTTACATTTAGAGGGGGTGGGAGTTTAGAGATTATCTCTATTTTGGCTTGGTCCACTTCAATACCTTTAGAAGAAATTTTGTGACCAAGTACAATTCCTTCTTTTACCATGAAGTGGCACATCTCCCAGTTAAGCATCAAATTTGTTTCAATACATCGCTTCAGTACGGTGTCCAGATTGGTTAGACATGATTCAAATGAATTCCCAAAGACTGAGAAATCATCCATGAAAATCTCAATGCTCTTTTCAATTAAATCTGCAAAAATAGCAAACATGTATCTCTAAAAAGTAGCAGGTGCATTACATAATCCTAATGGCATCTTCCTATAAGCAAATATACCAAAGGGACATGTGAAAGCAGTCTTTTCCTGGTCAAAAGGGTCAACAGCAATTTGATTATATGTAGAATATCCATCAAGAAAACAATTGTAAGCCTGTCCAGATAATCTTTCAAGAATTTAATCCATAAAAGGAAGTGGAAAATGATCTTTTCTTGTTGCTTGATTTAATTTTCTATAATCAATACACATTCTCCAACTAGTGACAGTTCTTGTTGGGATTAATTCATTTTTATCATTAATAATTACTGTCATACCACCCTTTTTTGGAACAACTTGTACAGGACTTACCCATGCACTATCAGTAATAGGATAGATAATACCTGCTTTTAGCAATTTCAAAACCTCCTTCTTGGTTACCTCTTTCATGGTTGGATTGAGACATCTTTGGGGTTGAGCAACAGGTTTAAAATTATCTTCCAATAAAATCTTATGGCATGCAATATGATGGACTTATACCTTTTAGATCTTCAAGTGTCCTTCCAATTGCTTCTTGATTCCTTTTCAACACTTCTACCAATTTTTCTTCTTCTGTTTCACTTAACAGATTACTAATAATTACTGGTTTTAAATTACTTTCTTTCAAAAAGATATACTTTAGGTTAGAAGGTAGCACTTTCAATTCAGGCCTCTTGATTTCTTCAACAAGAACTTCTTGGATTTCTTCAGTTTTTCTTGATTCAGGGGAAATTTCTTTCCCTTGATCAAGATCTTCAAGATACTTTTCTACCTATTTTTCTTCTTCTTCATTCAAACATTCCACAAAATTAGTTAATAACTTATTTAGAGGGTCAGAAATTGACATACCTGTGGATATGGAAAAGCAAGCTTCGTCGAGAACATCAACCTTGAAACAGTCTTGCTCTGAGTTGGGATGTTTCATGGCTTTGAAAACATCGAAGTTCACTTCTTCATCATGTACTCATACTGCCAGCTTTCCATTATCTACATCAATGAGTACTCTAGCATTCTTCATAAATGGTCTTCCTAGGATCAGGGGAACTTCAACATCCTTTTCCATGTCTAAAACCACAAAGTCAACAGGGAAGTAGAACTTGTCAACTTTCACAAGTACATCTTCCACAATACCATAGGGTCTTTTGATTGATCTATCGGCCAATTGTAGAGTCATCTTTGTTCTTTGAGGATCAAGGTCACCAATTCGCTTCATCATACTTAGAGGCATTAGATTAATGCTAGCCCCTAAGTCTAACAAGGCTTTCCCAATATTTACACCTCCAATGGAGACGGGAATGGTGAAACTTTCAGGGTCTTTTGACTTTTCTGGCATGTTATATTGTAAAATAGCACTACAACCTGCTTCAAGTTCAACAATTTCCTCATTGTACCTCCTCTTTTTAGTAAGCAATTCTTTCATAAACTTTGCATATGTTGGCATCTGTTCCAATGCCTCAGAAAATGGAATGTTTATGTGTAATTGCTTAAAGATTCAAGGAATCTCTTGTATTATTTTTCCTTATCATTCTTTGATGGTGCGTATGGATAAGGTAGATCCTTAACTGGAGGTGTTTGACCCAGATACTAATTTTTTTGTTTTTTATTTTTTTGATTTTTTGTTTTTCATTTTCATCATTTTTTTCTTCATTTTCTTTTTCTTTCTCTTTTTTTTCTTCTTTCTTTTCTTTTTCTTCTTTTTCTTTTTCTTTATTTTTATTTTCTTCTTTACAATCATTTCCTACAACTTTACCACTTCTTATAAAAATAGCATTACATTATTCTCTTGGATTTTGAGTGTTTGCAGAAAAACCATAGTTTTTCATGTCAGCTACTTCTTTTGCTAACTGTCCCAATTACATATCTGACCTTTACATACAGCTTCATTTGTTTTCATATTTTGTAGCAATTTTTGGATAGATTCCTCTATCCTAGTTAGCCTTGTTGTTTGATCAGATTATGGTTGTTGTTTGAATTAATTGTTGGTAGGTCTGTTGGAAGGTCTAACATCTTGTTTCCAGCCAATATTCTGATTCTGCCAACCCTGCGGGTAATTGTTAGGAAAAGAATTACCAAGATTAATAGGAAAATTACCTAAGGGTATTCTTTGATAAATCAAATAATTGGCTTGTTCTTGTTCATTTCCATTAGGGGCACAGTAACCACATGGTTGTTCGCCCATGCAATACACACACTGTTTTAATTGAGTGGGTGGTGGTGATGATACTTGAGCAATTTGAAGTTTTTCCAATTGTTTGCTCATTGCCTCTATTTGTCGTGTCAGCAATTTTTGCTAAGCTAAAACTGCATCATTTACTCCTAACTCAAGCATACCTGGTTTCCTTGATGTACTACCTCTTTCATGCTTTGCTTGACGGTCACTGGTTGACATGGACTCCATGATTGATATTGCCTCTTAAACAATTTTGTTCATTAAAGAACCACCTGCACATGCATCTAACATCATCTTGAACCTAGGTAATAAACCATCATAAACGATTCTTACCTTCCTAGCATCATCCAAATTATGGGTTGGACATTTCCTAAGAAGTGCTTTAAAACTTTCCCATGCTTCACCAAGTGATTCATCGTGATTTTGTGAAAAAAAAATGTATGGCTGTTATTGCTTCAAAATATTTTAAAGGTGAATAAAATCTTTCCAAAAATTTTGTTTCCACATCGGACCAGTTTGCAAAACTACCGGGTGGACAAGATTTAAACCTTTCTTTAGCTTTCCCAATCAAAGAAAAAGGAAACAATCTCATGTAAACAAATTCTTCTTGATTGGGTTCGAAACCAATTATGCTACATAACTCATAAAAAATGGTTAAGTGTTCATAAGGTTCCTCATTATTTAAACCAGCAAATTGATTATTTTGGATAATGTTTAGAGTAGCTGGTTTAATTTCTACAGCAGCAATAGGTCCTTGATACATCCCGAAACACGGGGTGGTCCATTAATAGCAGCAAACTGTCCCAGCGTTCTTCTTTTAGCAGCCATATTAGAATTTTCAAAATTTTCAAAAGAAGATAAAGTTGAAGAAGAAGAAGTTTTTTTTTTTAGATTTTAAAGCCTTAAGTTTCTTTACAAACTTCTCGATCTCAGGATCAAAGAACACCTTTCCTGTAGAAGATCAAGTTTGCATAAACACACTAAATAAAGAAAGTTAGTAGAACAATATTAAGTAGGATGAATGAATGCATAAATAAAATTGAAAATTTTTTCTAGGGTAATAAAAAATATTTTTACCACGGTAATTAAAAATTTACTGTTTTACTGAATCAATTCAATCCCCGACGATGACGCCAGAAAACTTGTTTACCCCCATGTTACTGTTGGGTTTTTAATTGGCAAGCGCACCAATCGTTTGTAGTTTTCGTAATTTAGATATCGTTCCACTGAGATTGAAAGTCCAATATTTCATAGTAATTTCTTATTTACTATGGTAAATTAGTCAAAAATTATTAAAAAAAGAATAATTTATAAACAATTTGTACAATATTCACAGAATTTGATGATTGATTTGTTCATAAAGTAAAAAGATAGAAAATATAAAATCCATCTATAAAATTGAGATATAATTCAGAATAATTCAGATAGTTGATGTAAAAACACAGATTAACAAATTATGTTGGAATTAGGATTATCGCACTAAAATATAATGAAGTGATTACAAACATACATACTTAATTATCAAGTTCATGTCATTGTAGCTTAAAGTCATTATAACCGATCCCTCATGATATAAATTATAAGTATTTACCGTAAAGTCCAATCCCTCGTGAGCTTTCTCAGTAAAAACTTGCATTAAGTCCTGGCCTTATGGTAAACAATAATCACCAATTCTATCCCTAGTAATTGGCATATTAAGGGTATTTCAACTTTTACTTTTCTTAAAACAGATTTTAATTCGGCATGAATAATCATTCTCCCGTTTGATATTCATACTAATAAAACAAGTTTTAATACACATGAAAATCATTCTTCCGTTTGATGTTCATATTAATAAAGAGTTGAAATACTAACATGTACTTGAATCATAAATATGCAGAGGTCATAATCACAACATCATATAATAGATTGATTCACCAAATTCCAACATAAACAATTTAGTTACACATGGTAAAAGTAAGAACAACACTTACAGAGTTTGACATTACGAAGACTTGAAAACACTTCACGATACAAGAGCTCACACTACTACATAATACTCTCAAGTATCTAGAAATCACTCTAACCTTACAAACACAAAGAAGAACACTCAAACTAGAGTGAAAAGAGAGAATAGAGATTCTGAATTCACAAGGGATGCCATGAATATGTGGAGAATGGCCCTATTTATAGGGCTGAAAAAGGGTCCTGACGCTACGTGTCAGGTTCCTGACTTAGCCCCCATTAAAAACATGATTAAGTGGCCATTATTTAAAATTAATTAATCTAATAATGCCCAGATAATGGTTCCACATGTTCCCAATTCGGCTTGGCATTTAGCTTGATTGAATTGGCCATTATTTGGCCTTTTGATTGAGTGGTTGTCCAGCTGGAAATGGAGTCCATGTAGCTCTGATGCTACGGGTGGCTATGACGCGTAGTGTCAGCATCAAAAATTCCCAGTGGTGTTGATGTTACGCGTCAGCTCTTCAGTTCTTCAATTTTTCTCTTTAATCTTTTTACCTTTTCACTGCAAAAGTAGAGAAAATTGATCAAGGGCAGATTATTTTCAACAACATCCATTTGTTGAATTTAAAACCAAAATTTCTAACAAATTAAACTAATTTTTATTATTTTTTTTATAATTTTTATTAAAGAATTTATTATAAATTCAAGGACTAACACTGGTCCAAGGATTGTTGATATTACTCAACAATCCCCGGGAACGGCGCCATTAACATGATGCATAATCTCAGAGGATTAAATTCTTTTGGCAAGCACACCAATCGTTAAATTTGTAATATATTTGATCATCCCACAGGGATTGAGGTAGTTACCACAACCTAGGACTAGTACAAGCTAAACCAAAACACAAGGAGATAGAATTCATTATGTTTATGCTTTTTTGCACTTTCTATGTTTTTGTAATTTTAGAAACATAATGAAAGATGAGATGTATTTAATGGAAGATAGGTTAGGATTGCTTCAACTCACAATTTCATCAAGAAACATACAATTGAGGTTCAATTAAGCTTCAGACTCAAGAGGACAATTCACAGATGGTTAATCCCTAATTCCTTAGGTAATTAACACTAATTCCTAAGCATTAAACCCTAATCTATTAGGTGTTTAGTGACAGAGAAATCTAATGCGAAATTGGGGATTGAACCCTAACTATTCACCTAATTACTAGGCCTGAATTAGTTAGGAAGCTAGAAGTTACCTAAGCCTCAACCATGATTCCTCATTGGTGAGATTCTTCAATTAGGTCTGGATTTGTCAATCCAACAGTGTAGATCCACTTCTCAGCTTGTTCTCCTCATGTTTCAGAAGATAATTTGCTCAATGCAGATTCAAGATTCCATTGGAAGCTTCAGCAATCCCAACCATAGGAGTTTAGCAACCCATGGAAGTGGTTTCAAAAAGTAGAACGTGGAGAGCCATGGAAGAGAGAGTTTAGAGAGGGAAAATGTTTAGAGAGAGATTGAAAATCAGAAAATGAATTGTGTTATTGCTTCTGTGTGTCAATTACAGAGTATTTACAACTATATATAGCTAAGGCAAAAACTAACTAACTAACTTTAATTAATTACAAAGGAAACTTCCTAACAATTAAACTAATGAAACTAATTAATTAATTACAAAGGAATGAATAATTATAACACAATAATTAAATTCCTAGAATACAAATATAGTCAGCAACTAATAAAACAATTAATGATAACTACTACAACAATTCACGTTGAAGGAATATAATAAACTGGGCAAACAGACTTCACGCTTGGGCGTGATCTATGCGCGCTTGAGCATGGTACTTTAACTTAATGCATGTTGTGACTTCACGCTTGAGCGTGACCCTTGTCCGCTTGAGTGTGATGGCTTCAATCTTGAATGCCGAGTGACCTCATGCTTAAGCGTGACCCTTGTCTTCTTGAGCATGATGGCTTCACACCTTACTAGATCTGTGCGTATGTATGTTGGGAGGCCAGCGTATGTACGCTGAGCCACTGACTTGCTGATTCTTCATTTTTTTGGTTTTGTTTGTGCGCATACGTACGCTGGGATTCCAACATATGTATGTTGGATTTCCTGCACCTAGATCCTGCAAAATATAAACAAATAAATGCCTAGCGTATATACGTTGGCTTTTTAGCGTATGTATGCTAGGTTACTAGATCTCTCAAATAAACATATTTCTTTATGTACTTATCTTTTTAACCATTTTCTTGCACAAATTAACTACATCTGAATTAAATAATTAAAACAAGAAAGAATGGCAATTCATTAAATAATAATGCCAAACTTAACAATATTTAATGGATTAAGTTAAATTAAAGATGAATTTATTAAGTCTTTTCAAGACCTATCATCGGACACAAAGTCCATAGCAATAGCATCCTACTTCCAAACATGGATATCAAGTGGTCTCAAGGTACCAGAAGGTCTCTGATGCTCCACCTTCACCTTTTAACAAATAAGGCACGAAGCCACAAAACTAGCAATGTCACGTTTCATTCCAGGCCACCATAAATTCCTCTTTACGTCTTGGTACATCTCTTTACGTCCTGGTACATCTTGGTCGCACCAGGGTGGATACTAAAAATGCTTTTGTGAGCCTCTTCAAGCACAATGCTCCTCAAATCACCAAAGGAAGATGCATATACTCGACCCTTCACACGCCACATACCATCATCACCTTTCGCAAGGAATAAGTTCCTTCCATTTTCCTGAGATCTCCTCATCTCATCTAGATACTCATCATCTACCTGCTTCCTTTTCACAAGATTAAGAAACTCATTGCACACTTTCAAGGTAGCAAGACCCATCTTCTTTGTAGATTCAACCTTGGTCCCAACATTCAAATTGTGAAACTTCTCAATCAACTCAAATTCCTTGACTATCATGGGCGACACATGTAAGGACTTCCGACTAAGAGCATTCGCAACCATATTAGCCTTTCTCGGATGATACTTCAATTCGAAGTCATAATCCTTTAGGAATTCCATCAACCTCTTTTGACGCATGTTCAATTCGTTTTAATCAAAGAGGTATTTCAAGCTTTTGTGATCACTAAAGACCATAAACCTTGAACCATAGAGATAATGACGCCAAGTTTTCAAAGAAAACATGATTGCCGCCAACTCCAAGTCATGATTCAAGTAATTAAGTTCATGAGGTCTCAACTAGCATGAAGCATAGGCTATAACACGTTCCTTCTGCATCAGAACACATCCAAGACCATGCTTGAAAGCATCACAATACACCATAAAATCCTCTTGTAGATCAGGCAATGCCAAAATAGGCACAGAAGTGAGTCTCATTTTTAGTTCTTCAAAACTCTTCTCACATTCAACATTCCACATAAAAGGTTGGTTCTTCCTTGTCAATTTCGTTAAAGGTCTGGTAAGAAGAGAAAAACCTTTGATAAATCTCTGGTAATAACCAGCAAGACCAAGAAAACTTCAAATCTCTGTAACAGATGTAGGCCTAGGCCATGCCATAACAGCCTCAACTTTAGAAGGATCAACAGAAACACCTTCTTCGGATATCACATGCCCAAGAAATTGGACACTTGCCAGCCAAAATTCGCATTTAGAGAACTTAGCGTACAACTGATTCTCTCTAAGAATATTCCACATAAGTCTCAAGTGTTCTTCATGTTCCTCGCGGCTCTTGGAATATACCAGGATATCATCAATAAACACCACTACGAAGCGATCAAGGTAATCATGAAAGATACGATTCATGTAATCCATGAATATAGTTGGAGTGTTAGTCACTCTGAATGGTATAACACCCCTGATTTTCCCGACTCGAATCCCGATGTAATCAAGATAATTAAATAATAAAAATGCGAATAAATTTTTCGCGTTTGAAATTATTTCAAAACACCCCAACGATTACATGAAGACTCGAACCGAAGAAAACCGAAGAGTGAGATTTAATGTTTTATAACTGGATCGGTAAATGGTTTGCCCATAACGGTATACCAAATAACAGAGTTTACAGCGGAAGAGAATGTACATACCGGCATACGCCTAGTCCCATATATGAGGATATGAGAAAAGGCTCAGTAGAGCATGCAATGCCATATCATAAGACTAATAGACAACCATCATCTTTCACATAACTTTATGAACATGCAAAGCCATATATATATATATACACATATATAACTATATGATTAAACATCATACATCCCCAATATTTATATTCCATAATTGATCATATCAATTCAACCTCAATTTCATATATCACCAACACTTATTCATGCCTAGAGGAATACATAACCAACGTCATTATATATATCAAGTGGTTTTGAGGTCAAATACTCCAAACGTCAATAAATCATCTACATATCTAGCTACTCACAATGCATCCACCAATATCAATAAATTATCCACACTATGATACACATTTTATTTCACAATACAATGATTCACAAATGCTGCCGGCCAAGGCATTCCATTACCACTATTTACCTTCCCAAAGCCTTACTTCATAAACGTTCTCATCCCATGGTTTTCCTGCACCAATAATAAAAAGTAGACCACATGGGAGAATGAGTTATACATTTCAAATGACGATATGAATACAATTGAAATTATGTGCATATGTATATCAACATCATGTATGCTTTGCTAAACACATCAATGATCATCATAAATTGTTAGTTCAACATCATATACATATTTCATATTCATTAACCAAGTCATAGCAAAGCAAGCATATACGCATCTATCACAACACCACAATGGGCCAACCTTATCAACATTGACCATTCAGTCTTCTCTCAAAGCCACCATAGGCTATCATCATAATCATTAATCATAATTAATCATGTACAACATTATAATGGGCCATAACACACATATCGTCATATTCAACATCGTTTTAGATGTATTCATATCATTTATTAATTATATGTGGTCTTTTAGTTATTTAATTACCCATCTCATCAACACCATACCACCATCTCAATCATCATCAATCATCCTCATATTCAGGCATATCTCCATGCTATATGCAAATGCTCTTATGGCTAATGCATATGCACAATGGAATAAATATCAACAAATACAGATCTGACTGTGGGAATAAACACCAAATTATAGGTCAAGCATGATCACATACCATGCCCCTATTACAGTAGTAAAATGTGTACATATATATTATAATGCATGCATAATCACCAATTTTTACTGGTACCAAACTGCATCGCCCATAATGCAACACTTGGCCATTTTCACCATGACCGCGGTAAACAACATAATCAATATATGGTGTTGCGGGCCGGTCATATCTCATATCATGGCGGCTGTGATCCAAGGGATCACCGGGGTCACCTGCTCATCAAGAGCCACCCCCCACAAGGATCGGCCACATGCAGCTCCCCATAGCTAAGCATGGGCGGCTTCGTGACTTACACACCAAGTCACAGGGGAAACAACAAATTGCTCATGCACTGAGCCACCCTCCCAGAGGGTCGGCCGAAGGAACTCCCCTAACGTTCCAATATCGGCGGCTATGATATGCCAAGGATGCAATGCAATGCAAATCAAATGCATTCTCACTCTATGCATCCTAAATGCCACTCATCAACCATCACCATTATAATCACCAATACCACCATACACACCTTAGTGGATTTTATCATTGTTGGTTTTAACCTTTGTTTTCAAATTTTATATGTGGCATTACATCTCAATATATTTCATATATATTTCATTCCATACATGCAAGTCAATACTTGCAGTCAACCACAATGGCATCACATCATCACAACTCATCATTAGTGTTTATTACTCTTTCCTCAATACCACCACATAATCGTATAGTGGATTCTCATTTCGTTCATCGTTACCATTGTTTCATAACTAGCATGGCAATATAACAATTAATCAATATAATTTTAAGCCACACATACAAGTTCACGCTTGCATAACAATTTCAATGGCATTCAAAAATTATCATTAATAACATTCACCCTTTTATTCAAGGGATGATCACAACATCATTTATTATAACACGATACCGATATCATCTCTGATTTATCGCTTTATAACCACCACCTCGTCATTTAATCATTCTCTCACTGGTTTAGTAACCACTCTAGGGTGTGTTGGATTAAAAAGAGGTCTACTAATGTCCCGTTTAACTGTTAAAATGGCCGAAGTAACCAAGGAATATGAGATAAGTACTCAAGAGTAGTAAGAATGCCATTTCCAAGCTGATCTAATCAATTAAACAAGTGATAATCGATTAGAGAGATAAGGTAATTGATTACTATGCTTCTATAAGTGGTATAATACATCAGGTGTTAAGCCTAATTGATTACAAGGCTAGGATAATCGATTACTTTGGCTTTGTTTGTTACATAATCAATTATAATACTAGGGTAATTGATTACCTGGGTTATGTTTAGTACATAATCGATTACGACCTTGAACATGATCGATTACAGTGTTGCGTACAGAGTTGGAATCGATTAAGCTAAACGATTACTATCGAAACAGAATCCTCATAATCGATTAAGCTGAGGAGCTAATCGATTACAGCCTATCAGAATGCAGAGATTATGTAGAAAAATGCAAGATTTTGGACTTCCAATCCCTCTAACTCTTTCATGTCAACTCCAAATACTACTAAATTTAAACACCAACTATATTACACCATTTGTGACGTGTGGCAACCGGTCTCACTCAAAAATTCCTTAAAATGAATGACTTATGTATATAATTATGTTTTACCCATTTTAAGCCGCTTTATGGCAACTCAAGGGTTATTTCTTACTTAAATTGACCCATTCTAATTTCCACGTTTTAATTCATACATGGAAGCTATTGGAACTACCCTATCCCATCAAAACCACATAAAGCTCTATTTGACCCCTTCACTTCTATAATTATGCATAAAAATGTACTTCGTAGTCAATAACCAAGATCCAAACTATTTAAACCACATCATTCATGTTCTAAACCAATGTTAATAATATTAAAATGTATAATGGAGGTTATGCATCCTATTCTCGTGCCTTATAACCTTTTGGATCAAAATATGACCCATTCACTTGCTCAATATCATACAAATCAATATCATATACAAAACATATCATTATGTTCCTCATACACACAATTACCAATTATAACATTCCTCACATTATCAACCATATCATAATTCCATATAATCATGGCAAGGCAAGCATGAGCATATTCATATACATCAAATTATCAACCATTCACTCATGCAATTGAAATGTAAACTCCTCTTCTACCTCGAGAGAAGAACTGCAACCCAAATGTTCCAATTGCCTCGATCGTTCCGCATCATCGTCCAGAACACAATCCTATCAACAACATTCATACCATTAATAAGCCATCACAAGGCATCATCTCTTAAAACTCATGATCAAGTCCTAAACTTGACTAAACTTTAAATTCATGTGCTTATCTTAGGCTTCAGGAATTCCTTTCCCCAAAGCCAAGATTCTCTAAATCTTAAGGGCTAAACAAACCCAACAATCAAAAGATCATATTCCTTATCCACAAGGCATCCAATATCTCATATAAATCACTCAACCATCATCACAATTTATTCTACTCACTAGAAGTCTCTTGGCTCCATTCAAAACCATCATTAATCAATAAACTCTTATGGTATTTATCATAGCCTAAGACTTTATCAAGTCAAGTATCCATTATCAATGGTTATCCACCATTATTGTTATCACCAATAACAACACTCAACATTACTTATCATTTACCCACTCTCAAGATTAATTCCTCAAATCATTATACCTACTTACATGCACATATCATCAACCTCATTAATCAGTCTCAATAATTCTAAAAATTCATTCCTGTCATATACACCATTCTAAGACATCCATAATCATCAAAATCATTAACTTGGCTAAAATCTCCAAATCATCAACACTTAGGGTTTTTCTAAAATCACCCAACAACAACTCCAACCCATTATAGAATCCACATGCAAATTAAAATCCTTATTTATTTCTAAAATCACACCCTAATCAAGAGTCATAATTTCAAGCCATTCAAGCCTAGGGTTCACATCCTCATCAATACATTTTCCCATTCATATTTTGTATTTCCTTTAAATTATAGGGTTAGGGTTTTATCAAAACCCAACACCCATCATCAGTGCTCATCATTACACATCATATTTTTATGCCATTTTCATGTACCCTCCAAGGCCCTCATAAAACTCACACTAAAAACACCCCACCTTAAGGTTTCACATTATTAATGGCTTCCCAACATCTGCCCATACACAATACACTCCCAAGATACATAATAACCTATAACCGAAGTCTAAAATTCAAGAAAATGGTGAGGAAACTTACCTCAAGCCAAAAATGGAGAGAGCTCCAAGAGAGGGAGACGAAAATACAAGGGAGAGGGAGAGCTTCTAATCACCATTGTCATCTCTTCCAATGCTTGAAGCAAAACGAAAATGGAGAGGGAGAAGGCACACCACTATGCTTAGGGTTTTTAGAAGAGGAAGAAGGGAAAGGAGATGAGGAGGAAGAATGAGAGTGAAAAATGAGTGTGTTTTGCCTTAGAGAGGAAAGAGGGCAACGTGAAAAGAGAAGAGAAAGTGAGAGTTTTGGTTTTAATTTTAATCCCTTCATTAAAACTTACCAGTTTATGACAAATAGGATCTTCATTCGGACTTAATACTTTATCCAAAAATTATTCTGATGACATATTCGGATTCCCAATATTATTCTTAACAGCCTCGACCAACGGCATCTCAATCGGAGATACTTGATCCGACACCCATATTTTAATCGGGTATAATTTTGTCTCTTAAAGCCTCAATAAATCATAAATATCCATAATAAATCCCCATTTAGTTATTCCAATATATTTGGGACACTCATTAACCCATTTATAATTATTTAATATTTATTCCTCATATTTGATCTTTGCCCCGGAGTGCCATATAAGCTTCATGAATCCAAGTTTTATTTTTAATTTTGGCAAGAGATGGAGGTGGAATGGTGGCACATAGTTTTGGAGATGAAGAGGGTAGAAGAGAAGAAGAAAAATGAAGATAGATGGGAGGCGAAGGGCTGCTAAAAATTGAGAGAATAGATAAGGAAATTTGTGTAAAAATTAGACATTGTTTAATGGTTAAAACCATGTCACATTTTACTTTTACCAAAGGATAATAAATCCACATTGTCCAATGTGCAAAAGACCAAAAGAGAGGTGGGAAAATGCAACGGTGGAAAGGAGAGGAGAAACTGGGATTTTTGTTTTTTTTAATTTCATTTGGCTCGTAATTTCTCCGTCTAATATTATATGTCGTGTCCAATTAATTATTTCTTTAACACTAAAAATTATTTTAGCCATATCACCTTAATCACAATAATTTTCTAAACATTCTAGACTCATCAAATATTTAATTTGACCAAGTGGGTCCCACATCATCTGTTAAATTACCCGGTTCCAGTAAATCTTAATTTATCGATAATTCACTTCTAATGTCAAATTATTTCTCCCACAATTATTGGACATAAATAATTAATTACCATTATTCCATAAATTGTTTTCTTTAAAATTCAGGGTGTTACACTCTTTCCTCTCTTGGTGCTCACTTTCATTTGTTGGCTTATGGTAAATTCCTCATCATTTTTATTGAGCTTGGACCCTAGGTTGTGGGTTATGGTGGTTGGGAGAGTCATTGTATGCATATGGGTTGTTTTTGAGAGCCATTAATATGAAAACCCTAAGGTGAGGTGTGTTAAATGCAAGCTTTTATGTGTATTGATGAGGGTACATGAAAATCATGGTGAATATGATGGGAAATGATGAATGTTAATGATGGTTGTTGAAACCCTAACCTTAAGAATTAGAGAAAACATTTAATGTTGATTGGAGAATTACTTTTAAAAGGAAATCTATGATTTGGAGTGTGGGCATCATAAAATATGTTGGGAGATGATATTAATGTGGTGAGGTGGTCATTAATGTGGTGAGATGGTCATTAATGGTGGTTGATGGCTATTGATATGAGAACCTATTAATGGGTGTAGCTTTAAATGCTTATTAATGAACATGACCACCAAATCCATGGTGGTTGTGGTGAAATGAATGAAAAGGAAAGTGATTTGATAATGATAATGTTATAAACACCAAATGGTTAAATTGAGAATATGTAAATCTTAGTGGTTAAATAGAAAATAATGGTATGGTACATTGGGTAATGTAGGACCTATTCCCAACGACGAGACGGGACTGTCAAATCACTCAAATTACTTCTCTTAAGGTAGGAGAGGAGTTTATATTCTAAATGTATGAGTTGAATATTGGGTGATTGTTGTATGTGATATTGCACATGTTTGCCTTGCTTTTGTTATATTGATGAAGTGTGATGTTGAGTATTACAATGTTATGTGTTTGGCAAATGTGTGACACGCATTTAGAATATTGGTGGTATGCTTTATGGTGATTGACAATTATTATGATGTGTCAGGATAATTGACGTTCCCTATGTTGTTGAAAATATATGTGTAGTAACCACAAATGTCGATTGTTGAATTGCTTTGATGGGTAACATTATGGTTACCACACTATGATATAAAACAATGGCAATAACCAATAAAATTAAAATCCACTAAGAATTGAGTGGTGAGGTTAATAATGGTGATGATTTAATAAGTGACATGTTAGGATGCATAGCATGAGATTGCATATGCATAGCTGCCGATATAAGATGTTAGGGGTTTCTCTGGTTGGCCCAGTGGGAGGGTTAAACGAGCATTATTGAAATTACCCTAGTGGCTCAATGGTGGAGTCACAAAGCTGCCTATGCTTAGCTACAGAGAGCTGCATGTGGTTGACCCAGTGGGGGTGGCTCTTTAAGGAGAAGGTGTCCTTGGTGGTCCCTTGGATCATAGCTATCATGGTTTAATTCATGGTTAGTCCACAACACCATAATGTTATTTTTGTCGTTTACCACGGTCATGGTGAAAATGACCGGTGTTGCATGATGGGCAATGCGGTTTAGTACTAGTAAGAGAATGTTGATATGCATGCAAATATTGAGATAAGTGTACACGCTTTGCTACTGTAGTCGGGGCATGACTATGTATCTATGCTTGAACCCATAATTGGTGTTTTATATTCCCACAGTTGGATCCGCGATGGATAATGATTTCTTTATGCATATGCATTAGCCTAAGAGCATTGTCATATAGCATGGTGATATGCCAAAAAAGGATGAGTTGAGATGATGGTTGAATTTGGTGAAAGATAACCTAAAGACAATAAGTAAAATATGAATACAAAGAAAAGACCATGTGTATAGGTGATGATATTTGTGTTAGCCCAATACGATGAAGGGAAATGATATGTATGTGTATATACTTTGATATGAGTTTAAATGATAAATATGATATATGTATATGTTATTGGAATGATGGAATTATGATGGTGACTGATGACTTGATGCAAAGTATACTTGTAGATATTTATATACATATAATCACAAATGTATTCATATTTATCACTTGGAATGTATAACTCACCCTCCATGTTGTCTTTTTAGCATTGTGATGCAAGATGTACATGGAGTGAGATGCATCTTATTCTGGAAATATGTGCTTTGGTGAAGAAGGTAAAATAGTTGTATAGGAATTCCTTGGCCGACAATTATTTTGTAAAGCATATTATGTATTGGGATATTGAACGATTATGGATGTATATTTTGATGGGTAATGTGTAAAAATTAGGCCTTGGCGTTATAAGGCTACTTTATTGTTGTGACTTTGACATGGATAGATGATATTGTATTATATTGGCTTCATGCAACATTGATGAATGAATGATGTTGTTTATGGATTATGATCCTTGATGATGCATATTGTATAATCATATGTAATTGAGATGTTGAAATATATAGGTATTGGGAAGTGGATAGGCCATATTCCCAATTAGTGTGCAAAACCTTATGTAGAGGTTACCTGTAATTGATAATGTATGCATATGACTTATGTGTGTGTGTTGTTGTGGCCGTATAGGCCTACATCTCAAATTGGCATGGTTACTTTGTTCAAAATGCACCTAAAATACCATTTACGTATGTGATGATCTAAAGCTCATATTATAAGGTGGGACTTGTTAAGATAAGTCCTAATAAGGTGTATGAATATGTGCTAATGGATAATTTAGGAGAAATCCTAGAAAAATGCATTAAAGGATGCCATGTAATTTGATTTATCCAAGTTAGAATGCATTTACTCGTAATCTCACTCAAGTGAGATGATTCTCGCTCAAGTGAGATTGATGTGCATCAAATATGGGGATTTTGGTCCATTTATGCTCAAGCGAGCTTGGCTTCATTCACGCAAGGGAAATAGGAATTGATTCTGTCGCGATCTCGCTCAAGTGAATTAATCTTTAATTGCTTCTGTGGGTTTTTCGCTCATGTGAATTCCGCTCAAGTAGGCTGGGCCTCGCTCAAGCTAATTCATGAGGAATTGGTTCTATGGTATTTTCACTTAAGCGAGGCGTGTTTCGCTTAAGCGAGTCTCGCTTAAGCGAATTAGTTGTATTTTGCTACTGAACTAATTTTGCTCGAGCGAATATGGCTCGCTCAAGTGGAATTAAAGGTCTGATTATGTGAAATTTCTCACTGAAGCCAGTTTGGGCTTGCTCAAGTGAGTACTCGTCTCGCTCAAGCGAGTATGGTTTCACTTGAGTGAAACTGCTTGAAACTGATTTTCTTCATTCTTTCCATTACTTTTGGATCTTTTCTCATATCTTCATACATAGGACTAGGCGTGTGCCCTATATGCACATTTTTCTTCCGCTATAAACTCGACTATTTCGTATATATATTAAGGCGATTATTTATTGATCCGGTTTATGAAAATCTTTATCTTCACTCTTTGAATTTTCGTGGTTCAGGTCACAATGTAACGTCAGGTGTTCAGACTTGTTAAAATATGAAAAGTTTATTCATATTTTTATTGATTAATTATCTTAATTACATCAGGATTTGGGTCTGGGAAATCAGGGTGGGACAAGCTGGTATCAGAGCACTTGTTGCTCATTATTAGATCTTTGTGAATTACTTGTTAGTGAAGTGTGATTATTCTTGTTAGATCCAGGTTGTTTGATGTTGGAATGTGATTGACATGCTTGTTTGTGTAAGCCCGACCAAGTCCCTTTCACTATTTACTTGTCACTCTTAAATCTATACAGAGCAACCATATCCTAACAATCACCAAAATGCCTCTCAATTGAGCAATCATGCTCCAATCATCCATGATATCAATTTCAATGCAGAGTAACCATACTCTGATGATAATTAACAAATCTAATTCAGAGCAAAACCACGCTCTGATACCACCTTTGTCACACCCCGGATTTCCAGACTCGGATCCTGATATAATCAAGATAATAAAAATGCGAGTAAATTTTTTTTTTTGCGTCCGAATTAGTTTCTAAACACCATCTCGACTACATCAACACCCGAACCACAGAAAACCGAAGAGTAAGATTTATCAACATATAACTGGATCGATAACTAATTCGCCCATAATGGTATACGAAAATAGTAGAGTTTACAGCGGAAGAAGAATGTGTATACCGGGTATACGCCTAGTCCTATATATGACGATATGAGAAAAGGCTCAGTAAAGCATGCAACCACCTAACATAAACCTATTATTATAACTCATTCATGCACTTACAACAGACACATGCATTGCCTAAGATATGATATAAATATGCATATTCATCCGGGGTCATGCCCCAACTATCACCACTGTCCATATCTCAAAATTGACCTACTCATTCACCTATTAGCGTTAATCCAAACACTCCCATCATTAATGTATATTATTCAAGTTCAATTCCTCAAGTACTCATCAAATCATCACTTATGTACTAATACATAGGTTCACCATTTATGCATGACGATTATCTTATACATGACCAAAATCACCAAATCATCGATATCATCATATACAATTTATTCATTACATTAAAATTCACAAATGATTCCAGCCAAGGCACTTCCACTACCACTATTTACCTTCCCGAAACTTTAATTTAAAATCTGAACTCATCCCATGGCAACCTGCATCACAATACTAAAAAGGAGACCACATGGGAGAGTGAGTTATACATTCAAAATGACGAATATAATATATTGTGATTAAGTGTACATGCATTCATTCATCATGTGTGCTTTGCTATATTATCATCAATTCATCATTCAATCATCATCACAATGATATAATAGGCATACAAGCCTCGTGAAACGCAATTCACAACATAAGCAAGCACAAGCATATACATAATCACATTGCCACTTATCAAAAAGGGCATTCACAAGTTATCATCATCAATTCATTAAATCTTTACTCAATTCCCCCTCGTAAGGGGTTTCTCATCTCGTGGTCATCCAATCTCAAATGCCATGCACCTATGGCTAATGCATATGTCAACTGTTTAATAATGCATATGCACGGATCTGATTTCTTTTCAATAGGTGATCGCAACCACCATATCATACATTCACATGGGTTTCCCACCTCGCAAGGGGTACTCCCTTTAGCAGCCTCACAAGGTGCTTTCTCATGATCGCAACCATGTTCAATAATTCATATTGGTTTCCCGCCTCGCAAGGGGTACTCTTGCCTCGTAATCGCAACCACAGGCATCATAGAAACTCGCAAGCCTTTTTTCATTTCAACAACCAGGTGATCGCAACCACCGGCTCAATATCATATCATCGTCAAGTTGGTTTCCTGCCTCGCAAGGGGTACTCCTTTCATAGAATTCCGTAGGATCTTTCATCATTGTGATCGGAACCATATTTCAATGTTATGTCATGCCATGAATGCGAAATGCAATAATGCATATGCCCATCAACCTCGCAAGGATATCTTACCCTCTCACATAGGGATATATTTTAATTTGACATTTTTAATCAATAACATACAATCATTTACAAAGCCCCTCAAGGCATATCATTCATATACTTGACATCTCAATAGCCATAATATCATTCTCACATTAATCCACGCATGGAATTCAACAAGGCATGTTAACAAATACGTTTTAAGTTTATAGCATCACATGCTAGCCAATACATTTCAAGTTAAATATACAAGATTTCACTTGCATCAAACACAATGGCATAACAATAATAATGATCACCGTTGACACTTTTTCAAAATTCATTGAGTTATAATAACTCATTGCCATTCAATTGTCCCCTTATTAGTTCCATCGTCTAATAAGGTGTGTCATACAATCACATCGTTTACTTTTCATCAAGACTCATAATATATCAATAGAGGGGAAGCATACATGTTTTCATAACATAGCATAGGCATACACATACCTTGCCAAGGCCTTAAGCCATTCCCCAATCACCACTAAGACAAACCACACATGTACCCCTAGTGAATTTGCTCGTAATTATTCCAAAATTATACAAGGGATTGGAAGAAGGTTTTAGAATACCCCATTTAATTGTCAAGTAGGCCCAAAGGTCCAAGGAGTACAAGATAAGTACTCAAAAGAAGTGAAAATTCAAATCCTAGGTTGATTTAATCAATTTAGCTAGTGATAATCGATTACGGGTAGGAGCTAATCGATTACACTACTTCTGTAGGTGGCATAATGTATCAGGTGTTGTGCATAATCGATTATGAGACTAGGGTAATCGATTACCTTGTTTCTATTTTAGTACATAGTCGATTTCACCCTTTGAACACAATCGATTACATTGATTCTGTTTGGTCTCTAATCGATTACACCCTTGAACACAATCAATTACTGGTCTGCGTACAGGTTTGTAATCGATTAAGCCAATCAATTACTATAGGAACAGAATCCTTGTAATCGATTAGACTGATAATCTAATTGATTACGACCTATCAGAATGCAGAAATTATGCAAAAAATGCATAATTTTGAACTTCCAACCCCTCTAACTTTTTCATATCAACTCCAAATGCTACCAAATTTTGACACCAACTAAATTACACCATTTGTGACGCTTGGCCACTGGCTTCACTCAAAAATCCTTTAAAATAAGGGACTTATGCGTATAAATGCGTTTTACCTATTTTGAGGCACTTTTGTGCAACTCAAGGGCATATTCCCAATGGAATTGGCCCATTCCAATTCCTACAAGTCATAAACTACATATATGGACTATTGAAACTATCCCATGCCAATCAATCCTCATAAATTCTATTTGGTTTTATTAGTTCCTTAATTAGGCATTAATGTCATACCTAATTACCAATATTCATTCATCAAAATCACATGGAATTCTAAATTCACATGGTATATGCATACTTCAACCCCTCATGGGTTGTTCATCATCATGTGTACACATATATTATCATCATTAGCCAATAATTTGTCATTCACATTATTTCACTATAAACATGGCAACACAAGCATGAGTATCATGACATACAATAATCATCAATTATATAACTCATGCAATTTGAATGTAAACTCCTCTCTTACCTCGAGGGAAGAACCGCGATTCCAATGCTCTGAATGCTCCGCCGCATTACCCGGAATACAATCTACACAACATACATATGCATTCATAAAATTAATAAGCCATCCCAAGGCATTCCTCACAATTCTAAGCATTTGCTAGCTTATCATAAAGCCCAATATCAAGTCCTAGACTTGCTAAAACACCAATTCATACCATTGTGTTAGGCTTCGGGAATTCCATTCCCAAAACCAAGATTCTCTAGATCTTAAAGGGCCAACTATACCCAATAACAATAACATCTCTTCCATCCCTCATCTAAAATTTATTCCACATTACCTCAATCATTCAAATGTCGTTATTGTCACTTAGAGTTCATTATGAGCCATCTTAGCCCCTAGCAATCATCATCCATCAATAAACTCAATGGCATACAACATGGTCCAAGACCTCATTAAGTCACAATCTTATTTCACTTCCTTAATCTATCACTATTAGTCATTCACCATTATCATCATCATCATCATCATAAGCAACAACAATCAAAAATCAATTCTCTTAGTCACTATACCCATATTTCTAAACCTTAAGATTAGGACCCTTTAAAGAATTATGATTCAAGCCTTCCTTAGCCATATATTTACCTTTAGCACACTAAACAACTTGGGGTCATTACTCTAATTTTCTTTATTTCACATATCCTTATCATCAATGATCAATGTCACACACTTAAAAACTCATTCCTACATACCAAATCACTCTAACACCAAAATCATCACCATGTTTTCAAGATTTGTCATAGGGCCCCAAATCCCAATCTTTAGGGTTTTCATCGAAACTCAACAACCGTATCTAATAACCACCAATCTCCATCGTTAACAACATTCATATACAAAATATCATTGGTTTACATTCAAAATAATTTCTCACAATACCATCACTCATTTTCCCCAATTCCTAGAGTTAGGGTTCCATTAAAACCCAACCATCACCACAAATAATCAATTCCAATCTTCCCAAAACCCATTCTAAAGCATAAATCATTAGTACCCATCAATTTGGCCAAAAGCCCCAAATTCCTAAACCTAGGGTTTTCTCTAAAACCTTTCAACAACAATTAACTTCCATCATTTCCTCAAAGCATCATAATCTTAATAAGCCCTTATTCTCATACAACACTAACCATCATCAAAATCACATTTTAAATCATTTAAGCTTAGGGTTTCCACCATCTTCTTCATTACCCATAAATCCTAATGTCACCATTTCAAACTTAAAACCCATAACAACCATAAATGAAAGGAGAATAGTTCAAAACCTTACCTCATCTCCAAGCTCAAGCTCCAAAACAAAAATAAGGGAAAGGGAAGAAGAAGAGAGCCAAGCTTGCTCCAATGTTTCATTCATGCTTCATGAATCCATGAAGACCAAGAAATTTTGGTGGGTAATGGCCATGGAAAGGGGGCACGGTTTGGGCAAGAAGAGAGAAGGAATAAGATGAAAGAAATGGAGAAGGGAGAGGGTTTTATGTTTTATTTTTATCCCTCATTAAAGCTTCTTCCTTTTATTATGAACAGGATCTTCGTTTAGGCTTAATACTAAATCCATAAATTATTCTGAAGATATATTCGGATTCCCAATAATATTTTTAACAGCCCTGACCAACGGCATCTCAATCGGAGATACTTGGTCCGACACCCATATTTTAACCGGGTGAAACTTTATCGCATTTAGTCTCAATAAATTATAATTTTTCATAATAAATCCCAATTTTATTATTTCCATATTTTTGGGACATAAATCAACTCATATATAATTATTTATTATTTATTCCTCCTATTTAATCATTTTTATAAAATCCGGGATGTTACAATCCACCCACCTAAAAAGAAATTTCGTCCTCGAAATTTAGCATCGATATACATATCGCAAGGCCATACCTCAGACCGCACACCAACTAAGTTCAATCAACACGAAAATTGGTATCAGACTTCCCAAAGTCCGCAGGACATGGTCATCATCATTCCTTTTTCCTTAGCATCTAATCATCCATTTTGTCTCATCAATTCTTGATTCATTCTGCTTAACTAACACATTCATATTCAGTACCACCAGATAGACTCAAACATTCACCATAAGTAGTTACAACCCTACACCTGCCCGGCCTATGTGTTGCTGCATCTGACATACAGGAAGACGTTCCAATCCCGTAGTGGTTACCACAAACACACAAGGTCGGCGTATAAGTGTGTGTTGCCACAATGCCTATGGCATGTAAAGTCATATCGGACAAGTACCTTCAATTCCTGTCACTCACATCGATCGCACTTACTCAAACAACACTAGTACACAAAAGACTTGGTCACAATTCACACAACTCCGAAATTCAACATTTTCATATCACTTCGTCCTTATACAAATAATTTGGCATAAATCATGTTATACTAATTATCAAATACAATTTAACATCACCATAAATTAGTGTATAAACCATAGATTTCCACTCATCACAGGGTAAACATCCCATCTCCGGACTTCATCCATCTAGAATTCATGATCAAACATCATAACAATCCTTTATCTCATTCACATATTATTGGTTATAAATCGATTCAAGCCTAAACAGGTTACTAAACTCGTAGGAAGTACGCAACTCCAAAGTTAAAGTAGAGTTCCTAATCATATAACAAGCTCTCATATTAGGGATTCTCCTTACAGTTCACAACCCAAGTCCATAAGTTGGACGCAAGACTTGTATCATATCACGTCACTACATGGTTTCTATCATCAACATACCACCCTTCAAAACAAAAAGTGAGGTAATGTCATAATCAAATTTCCATCTACCAGCCCATGACTACACACATCATCTCCAATACTAAGTCATACCCTGAATTCAACATTATTATCCATCAATTGTTAGGGGTTTACATTCACTATTCGAATTTTCATCGCACACACCGGCTCTCGCCTCAACGACTTACTTTATAATCAATTTCGTTATGGATCAACTATTCATAAGGTTCGATTAGTCACTAGACTTAGAAAGTCCAAGGGTCACATAGTACCCATTGTGGAACACCCCCATATCACATAACATCATTAGGTATGGCTCATAAAAACAACATAGAGCCTAGACCACCATAGGGTCTGATTAAATCAATCATCCACAATGTTTGATCATGCAAGATCATGCCAAATCAATGGGGTCACCACACCTAGTGAGTTTAAAATTACATCAATTATTCACTCGGTCCTTTCTTACAAAACCAAGTTCAACCCCAATCGGTGCATATGTAATTTCATATTTCACTACCTTACCATTTTATCACATATTCAAGTTCCCAATCTAGGGAGATATAACAATTTACATGTATCATATACTATATAAGGTTCTTGTGCCAAAGGATATAAAATCCATCATTTAAAATTTAGCACAACCAAGCATCTTAATTTATCTCTCAACAATAACATAGTTAATAATTTTATTCCATAGACATTAACATCCTGCGGTTCCATCATCTTCACTTATTTAGTCGATTCTAGCACATGTAACTCTTACAGTCAATAAATTTGCTTTGGCTATAAGCCATGAGCACCACTCATACATAAGACCTAAGCAATAATTTGATTTCAATATACATATATATCAAGGTCTCAACATTTCACGGTTTATCACCATATCAATTCATATTTCATGTCTCATATTATTCAGCTCAATATTTCATTTGCATGATTAACATCCAACATGGATCCATCATCAAATCAATTTTATACCCAATGTATAAACATCAATGCATAATCACAATATATTCGTCAATAGAAAGAAATAGGGTAAGGAACTTGGCCGGACTTACACAACCAAACATATTATTCACATCATATAATTTATCCACATGTATTCAATTCCATGATTTAACCATAATCAACAATGAGCAACTATGCTCCATAGGTGTATCACACGACCTTAATGATATTAGGCATACTCCCATAACGTCATTCATAACTTATGAATCATAATTTCACAGAGCCCTCAATGAGCTGTCATCACAATCCTATACAAATAATTAAGAAAGAATAGCCATTAAGGAAGCACTGCCATTCTAATCAATTCACAATTCCTAGACAATTAGCCCTTCCCAAATCCATATAGGACAATCAATACTTAACATAATATCATCCTCGAGATAATTATCACTCTTAAATCTATACAGAGCAACCATATCCTAACAATCACCAAAATGCCTCTCAATTGAGCAATCATGCTCCAATCATCCATGATATCAATTTCAATGCAGAGTAACCATACTCTGATGATAATTAACAAATCTAATTCAGATCAAAACCACGCTCTGATACTACCTTTGTCACACCCCGAATTTCTGGACTCGAATCCCGATGTAATCAAGATAATAAAAATACGAGTAAATTTTTATTTGCGTCCGAAATAGTTTCTAAACACCATCTCGACTACATCAAGATTCGAACCACAGAAAACTGAAGAGTGAGATTTATCAACATATAACTGGATCGATAACTAATTTTCCCATAACGGTATACGAAAATAGTAGAGTTTACAGCAGAAGAAGAATGTGTATACCGGGCATACGCCTAGTCCCATATATGACGATATGAGAAAAGGCTTAGCAAAGCATGCAAACTGTAACATCCCAAATTTTTAATAATGGACCGGGTGAATAAAACCATTAAAATAATAATTTCAGAAGGGGGAATTTGTTTATTAATTACCATTAACTTAATTAATCAAAGGGTGATTAGCTTTAGTGGGTGCTGATGGGACTGGGTGACGTGAGCAGACTGCTCCTCACGTTTTCCCACCCCACCATTTCTTCCCTCGTGCATGTATTTATAATTGGTCGAAGGTTCCTTGCCTTTCATTCTTCGAAACTCCCTCTACAATTCCTCTCTTCTTCCTTCTTCTTCTTTCTTCTTCTTTTCTCCTTCTCTGCTCTCTGTTCCATTCCCTATTTCGGAAGCCAAGTGACGGTGCTGCAGAGGAGTCAGAGCTCCCTCATACGAATAGAGGACGAGCGTCGAAGCAGAAGCAGAAACAGCCCTGCACCACTCATGGAGGGCAGTAGCGTTCAAGTAAAGGCTAAGCTAGTGGAAGCGTTGAGTGAAGCAACAAGGAAGAGAACCAACACCCAAGCAGAAAAGTCTCTCAGAGTCTCGTAGTTGGTAGGGGGAGTACCTTATATGTTAAATGCATGGGTTATGAACGGGTTTCGAGTGTAATAATGGTGATTCTGTATCCTGTTGTATGATATGCTTGCATGTGGAGTACCCGAGTGTAAGATAAGTGAGAGAGGATGTTGCATGTTATTACCGTCCTTGAAGATGCATGCGTTGATTAAGTCCTGACACTGTTGTATACCGATTGCATGTTATATTGTGTTGATTGGAATGCTTTATTGAATCCGTTCCTATTCATATGGGTGCATGCGTTGATTAAGTCCTGACACTGTTGTATACCAATTGCATGTTGTATTGTGTTGATTGGAATGCTTTGTTGAATCCGTTCGTATTCATATGGGTGCATGCGTTGATTAAGTCCTGACACTGTTGTATACCGATTGCATGTTATATTGTGTTGATTGGAATGCTTTGTTGAATCCGTTCGTATTCATATGGGTGCATGCGTTGATTAAGTCCCAACACTGTTGTATACCGAATGCATATTATGTTGTACTGATTGGAATGCTTGTTTGAACCTGTTGATCTTCATATGGATGCATGAGTTGAGTAAGTTCTGATACTGCTGTATACCGAGTGCATGTTATGCTTGAGTTGATGAGAATGCTGTTAGAAGCTTGATATTGATTGACACCGATTGCATTGGGTTCATGTGTTGCTAATGGAGCTATGATGATGACTGCATGGAAGTATATGTGTGTTAAATTAATATGTGGAATCCTAGAAATGCGTATTACCGACTGCATGCGAAATATGTATAACTGAGTGAAGGTTGTGTGCATGAATTCTAAGTTATGTGATGAATCCGTGTGTGGCGCATAGGATGTGTTGTGCTGGGAGCACGTAGTGTGGGACACTACCATCAGCTATTAAGCGTGGGACGCTGTAAAATCCTTGAGTGGGCCTCAAGGTAGCCCTTGAGTGGGACTCGGGCTGCCTGTGAACACCTCCGTTGGCGCTGAGAGCGTTGGTGTCACCTGTGGGCAAACGGTTGGGTACCTGTAAAACGGCCAAGCAGCTGGGAACTGATTTGATAGCTGAGAGCTATGTATAAAAAGGCTGAGAGCCTATGTTGCACCGTCTATACCGATACACACGAATACGGAACCGAGTGAAATACTATATGCCTATTTACTGTTGATATTGTTCGGAATTGGTTATGCATGCGAAGGTGTTAATGAGATGATGAATGTTTACAACCGAGTGAATTACTCTGTGTGTATTAATTGTTGACATTGTTTGGAATTGATCATGCAGGTGCAACGTTATCGAAAGGATGAATGTATATAACTGAGTGAATAATTTGTGTTTATATTGCTACTGATGTTGTGTAGAATTATTTATGCATGTGATGGTGTTAATGAGATGATATATATATATATACTCATGACCGAGTGTACTGCTCCGTGTGCATATGCTGTTAATGCTGATTGAAATCTGTTCTATGAATGTATGTCATGTATTGGAGGGTTGTATATATATATAGCCGAGTGAGAATTGTGGAATTTGACTGATAAATGTTCAAAGGAGGTATTCTAATTCACGGGTCTTAATATCATGTTACCGATTGTTGTATGTTAATATTATTGAGTTGATGTGTGTAAAGGGCCGAGTAACAACTGATGGATTTTGATCGGTACGGATCTTGTGTGTGTTCTGGCTGATTGGTATTGCCCTGATTATAATTGTTGCCATGTATAATTGTGCGTATATATATATATACTGTTGTATAAATGTGGGGCAACCTGAGTCAATATCTATCATTTAAAATTTAAGATACTCACCCCTGTTGTGGCAATTTTCCAGTGAATATCTCTCGTAATGAGGATGGGAAGAGGAGCTGAAATGCCGGGTGAAGTGCTGATGCACTACGGAATTTTATGACTGTGCATATGCTATATATAGTGTTTTGAGTTAAGCCTTGGCCGGCTCGTGTTTTGTTGTTAGACTTTTAAACAGAGTTGAATTCCTCGGAATGGGAACATGATATTGTGGTTGTAAAATTATGATATACACTTCTATATATATATATGCCATGTTGCATGTCTATCTTATGCTGTGAAATGCCTGGATAATCTTTATATATATGCGCGTTCATATCCCCGAGTGTGTAGGAAATAACATAACGTAACATGAAGGAAGCCAACCTATGGTCTAGAAGGTGAGTTTGTGACTTCGTCACCGAGGGGGAAGGTTCAGACGTTCTGAGTGAGTGAAATCAGATGGCTCCAAGTAGGAATTGATGTAGAAGACTGCCCCCAACGATGAGCTGTTAGGATTCAGAGTTGAGAGTCCAGAGATGCTTTCCGAGTGACAACTACTAGGATTTCTCCTGAGCGTAGGATAATCAACGAACCCCGAGTGAAAATCTGCCGAATGAAGGTTTTTCCGACCGGAGAGTGACACCTTAGATTCTAAGGGCCCCCACTGTAGTAAATGGTTGGTAACAAAAGAATCCGAGTAAGTCTCAACATAGTAGAATGTTTAGAGTAGGAAGATTATGGCTGCCAAGTGAAAACCAGGTGAAATACCCTGAGTGACAAAAAGGGCGCTAAGGTTGTTCCGAGTGAGGAGTCCTCATAGATTCCGAGTGAGTAATAGTGGGGACCATCCACGAGTGGGACTGGTAAGTGCAAGAGCCAAATCCGAGTGAACTGAGATTGGATCCTCTCGAGTGAATTAGGCGCTAGAATCTGAGTGCGGAAATGCCGAGTGTAATGAGCGAATGCCGAGAGAAGTTTTCGCTTGAGCGAGTACGTGTTGCTGTGTGGTTCGCCTAAGCGATTTTCCCCTTCTTCCGTTGTCAGCTCCCTGGATCGGTATTATCTCTCTTGTTCTTCTTCTTCTCTCATCTCTTTATGCCAAGGCATTCTGATCTTCTTTTTCTTGTGGAAAAAAAAAATTTTCCTCTTTTTACCGTCTTTGATTCATTAAAATAGGGTGTTACATTTTGGTATCATAGCAGACCGAAAGGTCCAAGGCCAAGGTATGCTTACCGAGTGTAAGCGGTTGTGTGCTTTCTGACCGAGTGGTCATCCGGATTGTGCTATTAGTTGATCCTGATTGATATTGACTTGTGGATAGGAGGTTGTTCCCCTCCTGGTCCGATTGATTGTGTAGCATATAGAAATAGTATGATGTGCTAAGTTACTGAACATTAGGCTGAAATCCGATCGGTGGTAAGTGGCTTGGTGTACTTATCCTTGAAGGGATGTTAATTTCAGGATAAGGAATGACGCATCGCCAAAGCATGGAGGCTATAGCCACAGCATTCCAACGCTTTGCAGACGTGTTTGAGAGGTAGGGCCAGCCTCGAGCTGAGGAGGGCCAAGTGCTGGACCGCTTCCTGAAGAGGAAGCCGAGTGAATTTTTAGGTGGACGGAACCCTGAGGCAGCGTTTAAGTGGACTCAGGAGCTGGAAAGAATTTTTGGGGGTCTTCTCTATACCGAGGCCCAGAAGGTAGAGTGTGCAGTGTACATGCTGCGAGACGAGGCGGAAAACTGGTGGAAGATAGCCAGAAACCGATTTCCTGATGATGATGCTCAGCTGACATGGAACGATTTTAAGACATGCTTCTTGGAGAAGTACTTCCCTGACACAGTAAGGAGTCGGAAGGAGTTGGAGTTTATGGAGTTGAAACAAGGCTCCATGACTGTGGGGGAGTATGCGACCAGATTCGAAGAGTTGTGCCTTTTCTACCCACCTTTCCAACAACCGGGGACGGAGAGCTCCAAGTGCCTTAAATTTGAGAATGGATTAAGGTCCGATATTAAGAGAGCTTGTAGATACCAAGAGATACGGAGTTTTCCTGCACTGGTAAATAAGTGTAGGATATTTGAGGAGGATGACAAGGCCCATTCGGGCCAGAGTAGCAGAGCTAACCATTCTTTGAGGCCCCAGCAATCCCGCTTCAAGAGGCCAAACAACGTTGGTAGAAACAAATCTTTTTCCAGATTTGGGGGACGGAATCAGTCTGAAAGACGACCAGTGGTAGGAGACGGAAGATGTTTCAAGTGTGGAGGAAATCATTATGCCCGAGACTGCAACAACAATGGTGAAATGGTGTGCTTCCATTGTAATAAAAGGGGACACATCCGCCCCGATTGCCCCCAACTCCGTCAAGCAAACACCAGCGTACGTCAAGGAGGTTTCCAAGGGAGAAACCGAGTGAATGATAACCAACGACCGGGCGGCAGAGGCAACAGAGCCAGAGGAAACATAATGCTTGCTTCAAATAACCGAGAGAGGAATACCGACCAACCAGCAGTGGGAAGAGTCTACGCCATCAACGTAGAGGATGCTGCACAAGCAAATGACCTGGTACAATGTAAGTGCTCACTCGGTAGACATACACTTAATGTTGTTTTCGATTCGGGAGCCACCCATTCTTTTATAGCTGATGAGTGTGTAAAGCGTTTAAAGTTACCGACTGTGTTTATGGATCGGACTTTGGAAGTGGCCAATCCGACTGGCCCTAAAGTGTTGACATCGTCGATATGTAAGGATATGACATTTGTGTTGTGTGATCGTAGTTTCACTTTCGATTTGGTGTGCATACCTTTAAAGGATCTAGATATTGTGCTCGGAATAGATTGGCTTTCAGTCAATAAGGTGTTAGTGGATTGCAGAAACCGAAGGATAATCTTCCTGAGGCAGCACAATGAGGACGACACAGCACAAGGTATAACCCAACTGTTTATGATGCTTTGTCTAACCGAGGGTGAGAGTAAAACCCGAGTGAACGAAATTCCAACTGTCTGTGAATTCCCAGAAGTGTTTCCTGAAGACGTATCGAGTGTCCCTCCCAATAGAGAAGTCAAATTCTCTATAGACCTGATCCCTGGAGCCAAGCCAGTCTCTAGTGCACCATACAGAATGTCCCCAACTGAATTGGCCGAGCTGAAGAAGCAAGTAGATGAGTTACTCAGAAAACAATTCATTAGGCCGAGTGTATCACCTTGGGGTGCACCTGTGCTGCTTGTTAAGAAGAAGGATGGCAGCATGAGGCTTTGTATAGACTACTGACAACTAAACAAACTCACGATTAAGAATCGGTACCCGTTGCCCAGAATTGACGACCTCATTGACCAATTGCGTGGAGCCTCAATTTTCTCAAAAATCGACCTGCGATCGGGATACCACCAAATCCGAGTGAAGGAGTCAGATATTCCAAAGACTGCCTTTAGGACTCGGTATGGTCACTACGAGTATGTAGTGATGCCGTTTGGTGTGACAAACGCCCCTGCTGTCTTCATGAATTACATGAACAGCATATTCCACCCGTATTTAGACCAATTCGTAGTTGTTTTCATTGATGACATGCTAGTTTACTCCAAGACTTCCGAGGAGCATGAAGAGCATCTCCGAGCGGTACTTCAAGTATTGAAGGAGAAGCAGTTGTTTGTAAAGCTTTCGAAATGCGATTTCTGGATGGATAAAATCCATTTCCTCGGACATGTGATTTCCGAGGAAGGTGTCTCGGTGGATCCTTCAAAGGTGGCAGCTATAATGGCATGGGAGAGACCCAAGTCGGTCTTGGAGATAAGGAGCTTTATGGGCCTGGTAGGTTATTATAGAAGATTCATTGAAGGTTTTTCTAAGTTGGCCTCGCCACTGACCAAATTGACTCGGAAAAAACATTCCCTTCGTATGGGGTCCCGAGTGCGAGAACAGCTTCCGAGAGCTGAAGGACAAGTTGACGACTACTCCAGTACTGGCATTACCTGACTTGCAAGAGAGCTTCATGGTTTATTGTGATGCATCAGGACTCGGATTAGGATGCGTGCTAATGCAGAAAGACCGGGTGATAGCGTATGCCTCTCGGCAATTGAGACCTCACGAGCAGCATTATCCGACCCACGACTTGGAATTGACAGCTGTGGTGTTCGCATTAAAAATCTGGAGGCATTACTTGTACGGGTCCAGATTTGAAGTATACAGTGATCACAAGAGCCTCAAATACTTATTCGACCAAAAGGAACTGAACATGAGATAGAGGAGATGGATGGGATTTTTAAAAGATTATGATTTCGAGCTAAAGTACCATCCGGGTAAAGCGAACGTTGTTGCCGACGCGTTGAGTCGGAAATCCCTTCATGTAGCAGTAATGATGGTGAAAGAGGTAGAGCTATTGAAACAGTTCCGAGACATGAACTTACATGTTGACATTCCCTCCTCTCGAAAAATGACGATCGGCACGCTGAGGATTGCCAATGAATTCCTGAAATCCGTGTACGAGCAACAGCAGTCAGATTCCTACTTGGCTGAGATAAAGGAGACTCAGGCCAAAGGTAAGGATTTGTCCTTGACCGAGGGATCAGATGGAATCTTCCGAGTAAGAAACAGAATATACGTGCCGGATGGAGGAGAATTGAGGAGAATGGTGCTTGATAAAGCCCACAAGAGCTTGCTAAGTATCCACCCGGGTACCACGAAGATGTACCATGACCTGAGAACCCAGTTCTGGTGGCCCGGATTAAAAAGGAACGTGGCAGAATATGTGGCTCGGTGCATCACCTGTCAGAAGTCAAAAGTGGAGCACCAGAAGCTGTATGGTGCATTGCAAACCCTGGAGATTCCCGTATGGAAATGGGACTCAATTGCCAAGGACTTTGTCATGGGATTGCCCAAAAACCGAGCGGGCCATGATGCGATATGGGTCATTGTTGACCGACTAACGAAGAGTGCACATTTCCTGCCTGTGAATATGAAGAACCCGATGCATAAGTTAGCTCAGATTTATATTCGCGAAATTGTCCGACTGCATGGTATACCGACTTCCATCGTATCAGATAGGGATCCTAGGTTCACGTCCCGGTTTTGGACCAGTCTGTAACAGGAAATGGGTACAAAACTTTGGCTTAGTTCTGCTTACCACCCCTAATCTGATGGGCAATCCGAGCGAACAATCCAGAGCTTAGAGGACTTACTAAGGGCGTGTGTGTTAGAGCACGGTGGGGATTAGGAGCAATACCTTCCCCTGATCGAGTTTATGTACAACAATAGCCACCACAGCAGTATTGGTATGGCACCCTACGAAGCACTGTGCGGTCGAAGATGTCGGACCCTGCTTTGCTGGTCGGAAACGGGTGAGAGTCTGCTATTAGGACCAGAGATTGTGAAGCAAACTTCAGAGCAAATCCGGGTGATAAGAGAAAAGATGAAGGCGTCTCAAGATAGGCAGAAGAGCTACCATGACAAACGTACCAGACCATTGGAATTTTCAGTCAGAGACAAGGTATTTTTAAGGACTTCACTGAGTAAAGGAGTCGGGCAAGCCTTGAAAAGTAGAAAGTTAAGCCCTCGATACATTGGGCCTTATGAGGTGTTGAAACGAGTCGGCTCCATGGCATACCAAATAGCATTACCGACTCATTTATTTCGATTGCATGACGTGTTTCATGTGTCTCAACTAAGGAAGTACCTGCCAGATTCTACTCACACAATGCCTGATGATGAGGTGGAAATCAAGGAAGATCTGACCACTACAACTATACCGACTAGGATCGTGGACCGATCGGTAAAGCGATTAAGGAGTAAGAATGTGCAACTGGTTGAAGTAGAATGGCAGCAGGACGGGTCTACCTCTTATACGTGGGAGCGTGAAGATGCCATGAGGCAGCAGTACTCCGAGTTGTTTGACCAAGGTGAGTTACCGACTGAATTTCGAGGACGAAATTCTTTTGAAGTGGGGGAGAACTGTAACATCCCAAATTTTTAATAATGTACCGGGTGAATAAAACCATTAAAATAATAATTTCAGAAGGGGGAATTTGTTTATTAATTACCATTAACTTAATTAATCAAAGGGTGATTGGCTTTAGTGGGTGCTGATGGGACTGGGTGACGTGAGCAGACTGCTCCTCACGTTTTCCCACCCCACCATTTCTTCCCTCGTGCATGTATTTATAATTGGTCGAAGGTTCCTTGCCTTTCATTCTTCGAAACTCCCTCTGCGATTCCTCTCTTCTTCCTTCTTCTTCTTTCTTCTTCTCTCCTTCTTCTCTGCTCTCTATTCCATTCCCTGTTTCGAAAGCCAAGTGACGGTGCTGCAGAGGAGTCAGAGCTCCCTCATACGAATAGAGGACGAGCGTCGAAGCAGAAGCAGAAACAGCCCTGCACCACTCGTGGAGGGCAGTAGCGTTCAAGTAAAGGCTAAGCGAGTGGAAGCGTTGAGTGAAGCAACAAGGAAGAGAACCAACACCCAAGCAGAAAAGTCTCTCGGAGTCTCGTAGTTGGTAGGGGGAGTACCTTATATGTTAAATGCATGGGTTATGAACGGGTTTCGAGTGTAATAATGGTGATTCTGTATCCTGTTGTATGATATGCTTGCATGTGGAGTACCCGAGTGTAAGATAAGTGAGAGAGGATGTTGCATGTTATTACCGTCCTTGAAGATGCATGCGTTGATTAAGTCCTGACTGTTGTATACCGATTGCATGTTATATTGTGTTGATTGGAATGCTTTGTTGAATCCGTTCCTATTCATATGGGTGCATGCGTTGATTAAGTCCTGACACTGTTGTATACCGATTGCATGTTATATTGTGTTGATTGGAATGCTTTGTTGAATCCGTTCGTATTCATATGGGTGCATGCTTTGATTAAGTCCTGACACTGTTGTATACCGATTGCATGTTATATTGTGTTGATTGGAATGCTTTGTTGAATCCGTTCGTATTCATATGGGTGCATGCGTTGATTAAGTCCCGACACTGTTGTATACCGAATGCATATTATGTTGTACTGATTGGAATGCTTGTTTGAACCTGTTGATCTTCATATGGATGCATGAGTTGAGTAAGTTCTGATACTGCTGTATACCGAGTGCATGTTATGCTTGAGTTGATGAGAATGCTGTTAGAAGCTTGTTATTGATTGGTTTAGGGTTTTCATCGAAACTCAACAACCATATCTAATAACCACCAATCTCCATCGTCAATATTCATATACAAAATATCATTGGTTTATATTCAAAATAATTTCTTACAACACCATCACTCATTTTCCCCCAATTCCTAGAGTTAGGGTTCCATTAAAACCAAACCATCACCACAAAAAATCAATTCCAATCGTCCCAAAACCCATTCTAAAGCATAAATCATTAATACCCATCAATTTGGGAAAAAGCCCCAAATTCCTAAACCTAGGGTTTTCTCTAAAACCTTCCATCCTTTCCTCAAAGCATCATAAATTTAATAAGCCCTCATTCTCACATAACACTAACCATCACCAAAATCATATTTTAAATCATTTAAGCTTAGGGTTTCCAACATCTTCTTCATTACCCATAAAGCCTAATGTCACCATTTTAAACTTAAACACCATAACAACCATAAATGAAAGGAGAATGGTTCAAAACCTTACCTTATCTCCAAGCTCAACCTCCAAAACAAAAATGACCGAAAGGGAAGAAGAAAGAGCAAAGCTTGCTCCAATGTTTCATTCATGCTTCATGAATCCATGAAGACCAAGAAATTTTGGTGGGTAATGGCCATGGAAAGGGGGCACAGTTTGGGCAAGAAGAGGGGAGGAAGGATATGAAAGAAATGGAGAAGGGAGAGAGAAGGGAGAGTAACATGAAAATGAGAGGGAAGGGAAAGGGTTTTATGTTTTATTTTTATCCCTCATTAAAGCTTCTCTGTTTTATTTTGAAGATATATTCAGATTCTTAATAATATTCTTAACATCCCTTACCAATGGCATCTCAATCAGAGATACTTGGTCTGACACCCATATTTTAACCGGGTGAAACTTTATCGCATTTAGTCTCAAAAAATTATAAGTTTTCATAATAAATCCCAATTTTATTATTTCCATATTTTTGGGACATAAATCAACTCATGTATAATTATTTATTATTTAATCCTCCTATTTAATCATTTTTATAAAATTTGGGATGTTACAAAAACTACAACAATACATTGGTACGCTTGCCAAATAGCCAACAACATTCAGCACTAACAACAGCCTGAGTAGGATGGCTTCTAGTGGATGAGATGTTGAAAATGATTGTCATGAAGATGATGATGATGACGGAATGGTTTATTAGGCCCACATGCATCATGAGACTTAAACACCGGATAATTCATAATGAACCTAACTTATGCATTCCATGACAACATTAGTGATTGTCATAAACTGTAAATGTGTTGTTGAATTGTTATATTATATTGTCTATTGATTGAGTATGCCTACACTGGAACCCTCGGGGTCTGGAGTATATACTTACCCTTTTTTGCTTAATAATAAGAGGAGCCAAGAAACCAGGAACCATAATACGAGGAGCAACAATAAGTCGAACCAGTTGGGAGCGCTTAACAACGTAGGATGTAGATAGTTAAATTTATAACTACTTACATAACAAGACAATGGATAACTATACATAATTAAGGTTATCTACGTGTCCCACTTTGTTGGAGAGTATAATTACATATAGTTTATGAATGACTATGTAAATTATTGCTTCCACTAATCTGCCATTGTTTTACTTGTACAAAAAAAAATCCTTATTTGTTTCTAAAAACTTGTGACCTCTTAGTTAAGTAGGATGACCCAACCAAAGGGTTTGTCCTAGTTAACTGGGGGTATTACAAAGAACATGTGGGAGAAGGTTGAGGAAAACATTGTACAACCTCCACCATTCAAGAGGCAAGCTAATCAAGGAACAAGGACTTGACTAAAAAAGATGACATCAAGATGTCCAGGAAAGGTTTGAAGACCAAGTGTAGAGTTTGTGGAATTGCAAGCCACAACAAGGCTACTTGTCCTTCCAAACCACCACCACCAGAGGAGCCCTAGAAATAACAATCTTCCAACAACAAAACCATAGCCCCAACTGAGAATGCTGCCATAACCACAACCAAAAGAAAACATGTCATTTCAGCTTATACAAACCTAGTCTAGCAAAGGCAAAAGTTAAGACCAAGGTAGAAAAACATTTGAAGCATCATCCCTTTCTATGATAGAATGATATTGCTTTTTGCTTCCCTTGTTTTCATTTTTATTATGTCTTTCTATAATGGAACAATATTGTAATTTCTATTTTGTTCTCTATTGATAATGTTTAAACATGGTAAACACATTATTTTCAATGGTGGAGAGCATATTATTATATTATTTTTATTTTTATTAGTGGTCTATATACTATTTTTATCTCAAATTAACAACTCAAATTGAAGTGCTCAAATTAACAATTCAAAGATTAAACCTTAAATAAATAACTCAAATTCACAACTAAAGTGAACATTTGAAATTAACAATTCAAGTTTACAACTCAAAATAACATCTTATAATAAACACTGAAAGTAAGAACCAAAATTAACAACTATATTCCACAACCTAAACCAAACTACGTTATCTTACTGCTACTAATATAGAAATATCACAAACACATGACATAAGGCCAACAACACACAAAAACAAAGCATTCACTTGTTCCATTTTATTGATTCCTTAGGAGATTTGTGTAATGCGGTTATTTTTTCCTTTTCCTGATAATCAAAAGATCCTTTTCAGCTTCAGCAACATCTGTGGCCCATTGGAAGAAATTATGACTCCCATCACCAGTTACACCCTATAAAAACACCACTGATAACATATTACACACTGAAAATCGGATAAACTTTTCTTCCAAGTAAAAAACCAAAGTAATAATCATGAAATAAATTTACCCGATACTTCCTACACCCTAGAATTGTCTTCCATAGTTGATCATTGCTCTTGAGGTTTAAAGCACTTCTTTATGGTGCCCAACACATTCATAATATAATGATAAACCTTACACGTTGAGTTACTTCCATTGCTGAACATAGAACCACCTGAGTTGGCCATGAGGGAGGATTGTAATTTAGAGGCCACGTTCTTAAAGTTTTTGAACAATTTCAATGCCAACATACGAACCCTAGAGCTTCAATGGAGGCTTTAATGGAGGATGGAGGAAATCTTCCCTAACTCTATGTTCCAATGTCTCCAAGCCACGTCAGATCAATTTCAAACGGTGTTAGATCTGACTTGACGGAAGGACCAAATTGACACCTTTTTAAAAAGTTAAGGGACCAATTTCAATTATAAAAATAATAGGGTACCAATCTGGGATAACTTAAGATATAGGGGACCAACAAGTGTATTTAGCCTAATTATAATATATATATATATATAGTATTATGATCCATGAATTCACATAGGTTTTTTCTTTTAAAAATTAAAATTGCAATGCTTTGCATATACACTATTTTGTTAAAGAATTTGCCCATGTTTCCCACTGGTAAACTTTTTAATAAATTGTCCGTGCTTCGCACAAATATATAAATTAATTAGCATTAGAATAAAATTAATATTATATTATAAAAACAAACATAAATTAAAAATATCAATAATAATGGATAAAAACTAACTATTTTATTTGAGTATAGATTAATTCTTATATACTATTTCAAATTACATAAAACTTCTCTAAGTAAAGATAAATAATAGTTATAAGATCATAATTTATTTAAATAAAAAGATAAATAAAATAAGATAAAAGATTTTTTGAATTTAAAGTCACATATACCATAATTAACTAGAACATTTATGAAGCATTTAAGAGGTTATTTTTGATAATTTTTGGTACATGTGAGCTTCTTTATAATATGGTCCCATTTGTTTTTCTTTTTAAATATATCAATATCAATTTCATAAAAAAATCATAAAAACTATTTGAGAATTGAATAATTGATCATCAAATAATTCAATAATGACTAACTACGGTAATTAGTCATCAAAATAGATAAATTTACTTAAGCTTGATATTGATATATTCAAATAGGGAAATAAATGGCCAAATGTTGTAGTTTTTGTCATGTGTCATATTCTCATGCAATTCCCTTCCACTTTACTTTTTCAATAAAATAGTTTCATTAATTTGTTATTGGGGGATTCTCTTTCATAATTTGTTACACTATTCTAGTGGAAATCTAGTATTATATATCTTAGTCCAATAAGGAACTTAGAGCCTCATTGTTATCTCATCTAGCCAATACATCAGTATCTCACATTGTAGGGTGAAATAGGGTGTCACCAATGAAGACACTCTAACGCTCAAGTTAGTATCTGATTAATCAATAGGTAATACTTATATTATTAATGTTTGACATAACATGTGCATAAAATTACTCATATGATACAAAGGTCCTGTGAAAATGTCCAAATAGGAAGGCGACTTGATGGTAAGGTACAGACCCTATCATGGTTCACTTTAGGACCATAACTATTCTAGAATGAGGTTCTAGAGAAGGCCCATAGCACTAGTTGAGTTGAGTTATTGCAATCATTGGTGAGTAACAATGTTACAAATGGGTAATGGTTCAGTATCATAAAACTATATATGTATATGTAGTGAATTATTAACTTTTGTAGTATGTCCCATCATTAAAGTCAAATTTATATTCAGTATCGTAAATTAAGAGGTAATACTGTTATTATTCATGTTTGACATAACATGTGCATAAAATTGCTCATAGGATACAAAGGTCCTGTAAAAATGTCCAAATGAGAAGGCGACTTGATGGTAAGGTACAGACCCTATAATGGTTCACTTTAGGACAATAACTATTCTAGAATGAGGTTCTAGAGGAGGCCTGTAGCACTAGTTGAGTTGAGTTGTTGCAGTCATTGGTGAGTAACAGTGTTACAAATGGGTAGTGGTTCAGTATCGTAAAACTATATATATATATATATATATGTAGTGAATTAGTAACTTTTGTAGTATGTCCCATCATTAAAGTCGGACTCACATGCATATGCATTAGCATAGTGGCACTAAGCTAGGTGAGTTGTAATGTAGTGAATGATGATTGGTGAATATGAGCGACGTAGTTTTCAATGTGAATGTTAAATGGAAATGTATGATTGATATATATATATATATATATATATATGTGCTTATGATGAAATCTTGTATAAATTGGATGTTATTGATCTGTGAATGAGATTCGTTTCAATATTTATCATTTAACATATAGTTGCTCACTCTTCTACTATTTTTTATTGATTACAGTAAACTTCACAAAAGGCGAATAATGGTGAAACATTAAGGATGCAATGGTGTTAGTGGCACCTTGATGATGTACATGCTATTGTATAGATTTTGATTAGAATAGTAACTATTTGCCTTGGCCGGAAACATTAGAACTGATAATTTGTATAGGTATTTCTTAGATGTCTCACTGGAGGTTGTATATAGGTAGATGATAATGCATATGTTTGTGGTATGCCAAGCCAAGCCATGGAAAGTGACCCATGTGCAATCAGATATCAAACTAATGTATATATAAACTGTATGGGCAAGAATTGTCTTGTATACTTATGTTTAAAATATGTCTAGGAATTGTTTAGTAAGTGAATTGATTATAACTCATGATTTAACATGTCCATGAGTTCCATAATTATGTGTAGCTGATAGCGTACGATGTTAATGCATGAATTCGTTAGGGTGCCAAATTTCATAACTAGAATACGTATAAACTAGGTAGTGGTATGAATTGGTATAAATATTGATGAAACATATCGATATAATGTTGAAAAATTCCTGAATAGGTGTAGCAATGTATTTGTGATAGAGGTTTGATATCAAACCACTCTAAATTAAGTTTCACATGTTAGGTAAGTTAGACATCCTAGCCTAGATCTTTCAATGTGTGTGAAACCCAATTGGGAAGGCATTTTGGCAAAGGACTTAGTCCATTAGTTTGAAAATGGCATGTAATATCGCATATCAAATTTGTCAAAGTTTGGATAATAGGAAGATGAAGAATGGATGGAGTGAACCTGGGTGTCACACCCAGCATGCCCAAGCTAGGTTCCAAAGCCTTAGCTAGGCTCTTTACTAATGGGCATAACTACATTGGGTGTTGGGCATAGGCACGCGTAGGAATATGTTGGACCAAGTGCCTTACGTATAGGCACATTGGCTTCTTGGGCGTAAGCACACCTACCTTTTGAAAGGTCTGATGTTGGGCGTGGTCCCTTGTATGCCCGAATGTAAGAATGTGCAATGGTAAGCATGCCTACACTGGCTTATGGGCGTTACTACGCCCATTGGCAAGGTGGAGTGCATGCTTGAGCATGGTTCTATAGTACGATGGGGAGCAACCACGCCTAGCCTTTGACTACTTTGCATCTCTTTTTTATGTTATTGATATCCTTGCCCCAATTTGGCACCATTTTCAAGTAAATTCACCTTGATTCTATTGCCTATGATTATTATTAAGGTGGTAAAACATACAAGGGTGAATGTCAAAATTCTCTTTAGTACCCAAACTTGTCACATTAGGGTGTGTCATATTGTAGTGGTATCAAAGCACCATGATTAACTTAGGTTGATGCCTTGGGATTTAAGGCGTCAAATTTTTATTGGTATCAAAGCGGACTTTCAAAAGTCCAAGGCCAAGGTTGACTCACAATACATGTGGGTGGTTAATGGGTACAACATTGGCCTGTTGCCATCGATATAGATATTGAGTCAAAACTATTGAATGCTAAATGCACATGGTGCAATGTGATAAATTATTGAATGATCTTATCCTTTGAACTATATTGAAGTGTGGTTGTGCTTTCAAGATAAGATATGGCTGGATGTCAGGGCATTGATGCCATAACTATTGTATGCAATCAATTTGTTAAAGCCTTATAAAGGCAAGACAACCCCGGGCTAGACATGGTGGCCTGGGCTTGTATCATTTTCTAAAGTGAAAGCCAACTGAATTTTGAGGCAGTTTTAACCCTAAACTGGCTTATCTATGGATACAAGATTTAGAGCATATATTCACTAGTCTACATTTCATTAATGCGTAGAAATTTGAGTATATGGTGTTCATGGTGAAGCTAAAAGCTGGTGGAAAATCACCAAAGCTAGAATGATTATAATGGGAACCCAACTCATATAGGAAAACTTTAAAGCATGCTTTCTAGAAAAATGTTCTCCAAATATTATGAGAAATTGTAAGGAACTAGAATTTATGAAGCTTAAGCAAGGCTCCCTGTCTGTTGAATAATATGTAGCTAAGTCTGACGAATTGTGCTTATTTTACTCTTCGTTCCAACAAGCGGGTATTGAGGGATCCAAATGTATTACACTTGAAAGTGGTTTGTGGCTAAAATCAAGAAGGCCTTCAGACATCAAGAGATTTGGAACTTCCCAATCTTAGTGAACAAATATCGGATATTTAAGGAGGATGACATGGTCCCTGTAGACCAGAGCAAAAGTAATCAGTCATTGAAGCCTTAAGGGATTTTCCTAAATAGCCCTTCCGACGACCAAACTAACTAGGAAGGATATACCTTTTGTATGGATATATGAATGTGAAAAATGTTTCCTAGAGTTAAAAGTAAGGCTGACCTCTACTCCTATTTTGTGTTGAAGCATCATATACAAAGGTGAATATTGTAGCTGATGCCTTGAGTTAGAAGTCTATACATGTAGTGGCTATGATGTTAAAGGAAATAGAATTGTTGGAACAGTTCGGAGATTTGAATCTGCCTTGATGTGACATTGCCCGGTAAGGTGACTGTTGGTACATTAAAGATTGCAAATGAATTTCTAAAGCTAGTTTATGAGAAATAAATGTCTAATCCTCATCTACAGGAGTTGAAAAAGACTCAAGCAAGTGGAAAAGACTTGACATTGATTAAAGGTTCTAATGGAATTTGGAGGATTAAAGGTTGAAATGATATACCAAGTGGTGAATTATGAAGAATGATCTTAGATGAAGTTCATAGAAGAATATTAAGCATCCATCTAGGTACTATAAAGATGTATCAGGATGTGAAATTAAATTTTTTATGGCTCAGGATGAAGAAAGGTGTTGTTAATTATGTGTCTTCATGCCTTATTTGTCAAAAGGTAAAAGCTAAACACTAGAAACCTTCTAGTCGATTACAACCACTTGAGATTCCAGTGTGGAAGTGGGATGCTATAGCGATGAATTTTGTTTATGGTTTACTTAGAACCTGAGTTGGTATTGATGCCATATAGGTAATTATTGATAGGTTGAAAAAGTTTGAACACTTCTTACCCATGAGTATGAAACATCTATTTTAGATGCCGGCATGGTTGTATATCTAAGAGATTATTAGACTACATAGTGTGCCATCCAGTATTGTATCACATAGAGATCCAAGATTCACTTCCTGACTTTTAGGATAGTTTGCAGAAGGAGTTAGGTTTGAAGCTCAAGCTGAGTTCGGCCTACCATCCTCATACGGATGGGTAGTCGGATAGGACTATTTAGAGCCTAGAGGACTTGTTGTGAGCTTGTGTGCTAGAGCATGGTGGTAGTTGGGAGAAGCTTCTCCCACTAATCGAGTTTACTTATGATAACAACTACCATAGTAGTATCGGTAAGGCTCTATTTGAAGCCTTATATGGCAGGAAGTACAAAACCGCTTTATGTTGGTTGGAAATAGGTGAAAACCTGCATTTAGGGCCTGTAATTATGTAGTAAACTACTAAACAAATTGAGATGATCTGTGTAAAGATGAAATCGTCCCAAGATAGACAAAAGAGTTACTATAATCAGAGAAGGAAACCACTTCAATTTCAAGTTGGTGACCATGTGTTTTTAAAAGTTTCGCCTCATAAGTGTATTGGTAGAGTCCAGAGGGTAGGAAACTAAGCCCGAGGTATATTAGACCATTTGAAATTATAAAGAGGATTGGTTCAACGACATATCGGATTACATTTCCTCCCTACCTTATAAATCTACACAACTGGGAAAGTATGTGTTGGATTTAGTCCATGTGATTACAACCAATAATGTTGAGATCAAGGAAAACTTGTCTACGCCTATTGAGGTAGTTAAGATTGTAACACCCCTATTTTTATTTTCATATTAAATTTTTGAAGGAATTAAATTATGGTTCTTTAGAACTTTTTAATCTACATATTATTTATGATTTTTTTGGAATTTTTTGGAATTTTTGAATTATTGTAATAAAATAATATTTTTTAAATAATTTTAAATTCATATAAGTGACTTAAAATTAAAAATATTTATAAGAAAGTAAAGTAAAATTATAAGAAAATTTTCTAAAATCTATTTCAAATAGACTTATCTAAATATGATCGGTTTGAGAAAAATCTTAATTTTTTCCAATCGTTAAAAAAATTGGAAACGTATCAATAAATTTTTATTAACAAAAAATTTTAGATTTTTAAAATTTAAACTTTATATTACTTATTATAAAATTAGTGAGGACTAATATAATATCGCCAAATTTCAGAAAGGACTGATTTTGAATATTTAAAATATACCGAGTGAAAGGTTACTATTTGACTTAATAATTCAGCCGACATTTACTATGCAAAACACTGTGCATGTACAAAATTTTCAAAAGGTGCACAGGAACCAGAAATGAATTTTTCAAAAAATGCACAGTACTTTTATATTAAAATAATAGAATGCATAGTAATTTTCCTTCCTATGAATACCGAAGGAATTCTTCTTTAGAATTCACAATTTCAGATTAAGTTTTCTCAATATAGTAGTGCTAGTGAGATAGTGGTGGAAGTAAGAAGAGAAATAAATTTGTTTAGAAGAAGATTCTGTTAAAATCCTTAGGTAAGAATACCTCTCTTTTATATTTTTAGGGTTATTTTCATATCGTTTTTAGAAATCTATTATTATACTGAAAATAATATTATTTTAAGTTACTATTCTAAATAGTAAATTACTATTTCAATAGTAAATTACTATTTCGATAGTAAATTACTATTCAAATAGTAAATTACTATTTATTGTTACTATTTACCTTTACTATTCATGTTTTACTATTTACCGTTACTATTCACGATTTACTATTTACTGTTACTATTCACGATTTACTATTTACCATTACTATTCACGTTTTACTATTTACTGTTACTATTCACGATTTACTATTCACTATTCACTATTCAAAATTTACCATTTCTGCTTTAAGTAGTAATCTTAATTTTCATCTTGTAACTATATTAAAATGAAATTGGTATGTTTTAGAACTCGGAGATGAGGCGCGCACGGATTTTCAATAACAAATCAGTATACAAGAGGTAAGGGGGAGTGAGATAAAAGTATAATATGAAAAGACACAAGAATAATGGGAGGAGTCCCCTACTCCTTTTAACTTAAATTTTTTAATAAATTTTAAATTAAATATCTGGTGTAACTAACTCTGACAAACCTATGCAAGGACTTGGACTATTATGACCTATACGGACTGAATTAAACCTATGCAAGGATTTGGACTATTATGACCTATACGGACTGAATTAAACCTATGCAAGGACTTGGACTAATATTGACTGAACTAAACCTATGCAAGGAATGGATGATAAGGACTCAAATTGACTATATTAATAACCATTAGACTTTGAATTATAATATTTATAAATGATGCTTTATTGACTTGATTTTGATTGATTATTTTTGTGATTGTTAATTATTTATGATTGTTAATTGTGATGGATGATCTTGTGATATGGAGTTTGAGCATATAGCAAGCATGACGAAAAGCTAAAACTCAGTAAGAATTTTCTTACCTTACTCTTTAAATTTTTATTCTAAGAAAAAGTATTATTTTATTTTTTTAGTCTTTTATTTCTTCTTAGAAATTATTTTCATTGATTTTACTTTTAATCTTTAAAAAAATCTAGTATTTATTTCAAAAGAAGTCATTTTATGAAAATTAATTTGTAAAAATCTTGAATTAATTAATTCTAGAATTAAAGAAAAGTTTTATAATTTTAAGTATTTTTTAAAATTAATTATTATCTTTAAGTAAAATAAAATTTTCAAAAGTAAATTATTTTGTTCCAACCTAATAACTAAAGATATTTGGAAAGAATTGAGATTTCTAAATTCGATATTGTTAAGATTCTATTTAATAAAAAAAAATATGTAAAGTTTTCTATGATAAGTTTTGAGATATTTAAGGCTTGGAAACTCAATTTTAGTGAGAATTGAAAACTGTACCAAATTTATTTCTGTATAACAGAAATTCAGAGAATTGATGAAATGTACAGTTTATTGAGATAATGTTACCTTTAAGGTATTTAATAATTGAGTTTCTAAAAGCCTTAACCAACTAAATACGCGAGTAGTTCATGCATCATGAATCATTAAAGTGAAATAAAATGATATTGTCTGGGGACGGATTATAGAAACCGAGGATACATTAGAGGAGGCTTAATTACTAGCCTTGGGATGAGAGGGTGTGGAAGGGTGCTTCAGGGGACTTAGGGTAGCTCCCTAGTGTCGGGTACTTTCACAATAAAAGCCTTCTCAATCTGACTAGTCTCTAAGTGTTTCCATACCAGTTGAGCTATTCATATTATTATTATCTGGACTTATGGAATAGTGTAAACTCCTCGTTGACCCAGTACAAATTAAAATTTAAGGGCCCACATATATAGGTAAGTTATGATGAAGATATTGCATAACATTCATACATTCATAATTGATTGTGTATGTGATTGTGATCGATATTATTATGTATTGGTTTGTGAAAACCCTTTGTTGCTTATGTCTTATTCGAGAATATTATATTCTGTTTCTCACTCCTTTCTCCGTGTTTTTGTTTCATATGTTTTAAATTGATGGTTCAGAGGGAAGGATCGAAGAATCTCGGCAGTGAATATAGCACGTTCTAGAAAGGAAGCTCGGTATGAATACCGTGGTCCAATGAATAAATAATGTTATTAAGTAACTGCTTCTGGGCCATGGAGTTTCCTCTCTTTCTTATAATGTTTAATATTTATTTTCTTCGGATGAATGTAAAATTACTTTATAAACTTTTAATAATATTTATGAGGTATTTCAGAAATGATATATGTAATTTATTCTGATAGTTTCCTTTTAACAATCATTTCTTTAGTAAAAAAATAATATTACGAATTTTTCTAGTATTTATTAAGGTGTAACAAAGGGCGTTATAAAGATTCTTGAAAGGGAAATCAAACGCTTGAGAAGAAAAGATCCCACTAGTGAAAGTGGCTTGAAAGTAAGGGAGCTGTACTACCCCAACTTAGGAATGGGAGGACGAGATGTGAAAGTAGTATCTAAAATTATTCCATTGAAAAATTTCTTGTTAGGAGGGGAGTATTGTAACATCCCAATTTAAATTTATTGGTTAAATTGTTAATAATCAAATAATTAATTGGGGATGGATTAACTATAAATTGACGGGCTAAGTTAAATAGGAATCACTGTCAGATTAAGAAAATGAATCAGTTTCAAATGTTAACTGAATAGGTAAAGTTACTAAACTACTCTCAATTCCTAAACTTAATTCTTTTCTCCCAACAAACAAAAAGAAAGAAAAGAAAAAAGAATCAAGTCCTCTTTGCCTCCTTCTTGCCTTATCCTTCCACCACTTTGTGTTTGAATATGACTACAGGTTCAAGGATTTTGATAATGACAAAGGACTCTTGAAGAAATTCTTGCAAAAACAAAGACTTAGAATCAAACCCAGAAAAACTACGTAGCTAATCGATTAGGGAGTATAAGCTAATCAATTAGATAGCTTCTGTTTCACATACAATCGATTACAAGACCTCAGGCAATCGATTACAGAGCTTCTGACTTGCAACTAATCGATTACACCAACATGCTAATCAATTACCAATATCAAAAATTGAATTAAATGTATCAGGAATACATGCTAATCGATTACAGGACTTCAGCCAATCGATTACCAAGCTACTGGAACATCACTAATCGATTACCCAAGTATCATAATCGATTACTAGATCAAGAAATGAATTAAATGCATCAGGTGCTATAGCTAATCGATTACTGGGGAAGCTATGATCGATTACCTGGTCTCTGACTTGAAGCTAATCGATTAGGTAGTGAATGCTAATCGATTACAGCATGAACTGAACTGAAAATTTTGAAATGTAATTGATTACAGCTCGAGGCGCAATCGATTACGATAGTGGGAAAACACATTTTAGTGGGAAGACAGCTCATTTCTTCACTATTTCTCAGATGCCCACTACATACAACGGCTAGGAACTTTTGCAGCTCAACCATGGCTCTATAAGTGCAAGGAAAACACAAGCACAAACACACACAATAAGAAGCAATCATTCATTACCTTCATTTGTGCTTAGTGAGTTTATTCTTGTGTATACTCTGAAATTTCAAGCCTAGAACTTGTATATCCTCTCATCTTGAGAGTTAGAATTTGTGTGAGCTTTCACTTGTACATCTACTCTATTGAGAAAGTTATTTGCTTGTAAACACTACACCAAACACAAAGGTTTTCACTCTAGGTTGAGTGGTCACAAAGGTTGGGGTTCAACCTTTGGGTATTGAGAGTTTGAGAGATTGGGTGGGTTACCCTTGTGCTAGTGAGGATTGAGTTCTTGAGTGTGGGACACTAGGAAGCTGCAATTGCTCATAGCTTGTAATCTCTAAACTTCAATAGTGGAAATCCTTCAAGTGGGTTGCTTGAAGGCGAGACGTACACCGGGGTTGGTGGAACTTGTTAAATTGGTTTGCAAGCTCTTCTCCCTTACTCTTTTACATTTATATACTGCACTTAATTGATTTGGATTGATTGATTGTGATTTGGATACTTGAGTTTGCTTGATTTAGTTAACCTTGAACATTGCATACCAAGTGTTTGATAAATTGTCTCAGCTATATCTATCTCTTGTTTTGCATTGCCTTTTGCATTATACTTGACTTCACTTGCATAATTTCTAAACTTGTGATAAAGGAACTAAGTTCAAAGGAATTCCAAGCAAAGTTTTAAAAACTCAATTCACCCCCCCTCTTGAGTATTGAGGCCACTTGAATAACAAGTGGTATCAGAGCTTGACTCTTGGTAGATCAAGCTTAACAGCTTCAAGAGAATAGATGGCCTCAAGTTCTCTAAACCTTTTTCCCGAGGGTGGTGCCATAAATAGACCTCCCGCTTTCAATGGGGAAGGCTATGCCTTTTGGAAGGAAAGAATGAAAATCTTCATTCAATCTATTGATTTAAGAATTTAGAATGCAATTAAAAATGGTCCTTACACACCAATGCATACTGTTGATAATAAAAATGTTGAAAAACCTATGGATGAATGGACTAGTGAAGAGGAGAAGAAAGTGCAATACGGCTATAAAGGTAAAAATCTCATCACTATGGCATTAGGTCCCGATGAATTTTTCAGAATAATGACTTGTAATTCTGCTAAGGAAATGTGGGATACCCTTCAAGTAACTCATGAAGGAACTAGCGATGTTAAGGATTCTAAGATTAGTACTTTAACTAGTCAATATGAAAGTTTTAGAATGAATTCCAATGAAACTATTTTAGAACTTCAAAAGAAATTTACTTTGATTACTAATCATCTTATTACACTTGGTAAATCTTATACTAACAAGGAACTTATCCACAAAGTTCTAAAAAGTCTTACTAGGGAATGGCAACCTCTTGTTACGGCCATTAAGCAATCTCCCAAAATAAATGATATGTCTCTTGCCACTTTGTTCGGTAAACTCCAAGAATAAGAACAGGAATTGAAAGACTTGAAACAAGCGGAGGAAGAAGAAAAAGTCTCTAAGAAGAAAGGCCTAGCTCTCAAGGCCACCTCCACACATGAAGAAGAATCTTGTAGTGACCTTGATGATGATGAGGAGGAATTTGGATTGTTTGTGAAGAGATTCGGAAAGTTCATGAAAAACAAACGATTCCAAAAGAATTTCAAACCTTAAGGTAAAAGACCTATTCCTAATGAATCATCTTCTTCACCTAATTGTTTTGAATGTGGCAAGGAAGGGCACTTCAAGGCGGATTGCCCAAATCTCAAGAAGAAAGGCAAGGAGAAAAGAGGAAGAAGAAGAGCTTACATCGCATGGGATGAAAATGACATAAGTAGCTGCGATGATTCAGACACTGAAGAAGCAAATCTTTGTTTAATGGCCAATCACTCTGAAGAGGAAAATGAGGTAAGTCTCCATGACCTAGATAAAGAAGAATTGCTTGATGCTTTTAATGAATTGTATGATAAATTTACAAAAGTCTCTAATAGGCTTAAATTGTCTAGAAAAACAAGCGATACTCTAGAAATGTATCTTATGGAAGTTTGCAAAGAAAATGAATGTTTAAAAGAAGAGTTAGAAAATGTCCAAGCATGCTCTAAGAGTAAACCTTGTGAATTCGCTAAGAAATGCATCGATCTAGAAGAGAAGGTCCTAGACTTAAACAAGACCTTAGACAGATTCACTAATGGTAGGGATAATTTAGATGCACTTCTTGGAAAACAACATTGCATGTTTAATAAAACCGGATTAGGATATAATCAAGGATCACATGCTAGCAAGAAAGAAAAACATTACAAAAGTTTCCTTGTACCACCTAGTAAATTATCTACACCTTTCATGAAATGTAACTATTATGGCTTCAAAGGACATAATGCATCTAATTGTAATGTTAGAAAGCTAGGACCAAAGGTTGTGAGAAAAGTATGGGTTCCTAAAGGAACATTACCACAAGCTAACATTAAAGGACCCAACATACAATGGGTACCTAGTTCTCTAAATTAATCTTGTTTTGTAGGTATGCTTCAAGGCAAGCAACACCCATTGGTATTTGGATAGTGGGTGTTCAAAACACATGACGGGAGACAAAAGCAAGTTCATATCATTTACTCCACGAAATAAGGGATTCGTTACTTATGGAGATAACACGAAAGGAAGAAAACTAGGAATCGGAAATGTCGGTAAAAACTCTTCCACTTCTATAAACGGTGTAGTATATGTTGAAGGACTTAAACATAACTTGCTTAGTATTAGTCAATTATGTGACAAAGGCTATAAAATTGTTTTTGAATCAAATGGTTGCATAATTGAAAATAAGCTAAACAAGGAAATAAAATTCGTTGGTCAAAGAGTTGATAATATTTATATGATTAATCTTGATTGCCTTGCTTCAAATGATGTGCAATGCTTCATAACTAAAGAGGATGAATCATGGCTATGGCATAGAAGAATTTCTCACATTCATATAAACCATTTGAATAAACTCGTTTCAAAAGATTTAATAATTGGTTTACCAAAATTGAAGTTTGAAAATAAATTCTGTGACGCATGTCAAAAGGGAAAACAAGTAAAGGTTTCTTTTCAAGCGAAAAATGTTGTTTCAACAAATAGACCTTTACAGCTTTTACATATGGATTTATTTGGACCTTCAAAAATTAAGAGTTTTGGTGGAAATTATTATGGTCTTGTGATTGTGGATGATTATTCTAGATATACATGAACTCTGTTTCTTACTCATAAACATGAAGCATATCATGCATTTAAGAAACTTGCCAAGATCATCCAAAACGAACAAAATTTGAAAATAGCATCCATTCGAACTGATCATGGGGGAGAATTTGAAAACCAATTTTTTGAAAAGTTTTATGAAAAATTTGGCATTGATCATAATTTTTTGGCTCCAAGAACTCCACAACAAAATAGAGTAGTTGAAAGGAAAAATTGATCTTTAGTGGAGCTCGTAAGAACTATGATAAGTGAAAGTAACATTTCAAAACATTTTTGGGCTGATGTGGTAAATACTGCTTGCCATGTTATGAACCGATGTTTGATAAGGCCTATATTAAAGAAAACCCCCTATGAACTTTATAAAGGAAGAAAACTAAATATTTCTTATTTTCACATATTTGGATGCAAATGTTTTGTGTTAAACAATAGAAAGGATAATCTCGGCAAATTTGATGCAAAAGCTGATGAAGCAATTTTCTTAGGTTATTCATCTACTAGTAAAGCATATCGACTCTTTAACAAACGAACATGTACAATTGAAGAATCTATACATGTCAAATTTGATGAACTTAACCAAAATTCTCTGAGAAAGGAAATTGATGATCTTGTAGGTACCTTCCAGGAAATGAACTTGGAAGATGAAGAAGGAAATAAAGATGAAGGAGATACAACACAAAATGAAGAACCTCAACAAAAGGAATGGATCACCTTAAAGAATCACCCCTTGGAAAATATCATAGGTGAAATAACAAAAGGTGTAAGTACTCGAAACGCTATTAGAAATGCATGTAATCATTCATCCTTTGTATCACAAATAGAACCCAAATGCATTGATGAAGCTATTATTAATGAACATTGGATGTTGGCCATGCAAGAAGAATTAAATCAATTTGAAAGAAATGAAGTTTGGGAATTAGTGCCAAGACCCAATGATCACCAAATAATAGGAACAAAATGGGTGTTTAGGAATAAATTAGATGAGAATGGCATAATTACTAGGAATAAAGCTAGGCTAGTAGCTAAAGGTTATAATCAAGAAGAAGGCATTGATTATGAAGAAACATATGCACCCGTAGCTAGGTTAAAAGCCATTAGACTATTATTAGCCTTTGCATGCTGTAGGGACTTTAAATTGTACCAAATGGATGTCAAAAGTGCTTTCTTGAATGGCTATATTCAAGAGGAAGTGTATGTTGATCAACCTCCAGGTTTTGAAAACTATCAATTTCCAAATCATGTTTTCAAACTAAAGAAAGCCTTATATGGTTTAAAACAAGCTCCAAGAGCTTGGTATGAAAGATTGAGCAAATTCCTTTTAGAAAACAAATTTGAAAGAGGCAAGGTTGACACAACATTATTCATAAAGCACAAAAAGAATGACATACTATTGGTGCAAGTATATGTTGATGATATAATTTTTGGTGCCACTAATGCGTCAATGTGCAAGGACTTTGCTAAGTTAATGCAGGAAGAATTTGAGATGTCCATGATGGGGGAACTTACTTTCTTCCTTGGACTACAAATCAAGCAAACTAATGAAGGCACATTCATTAGTCAATCAAAGTACTGCAAGGAATTGCTTAAGAAATTCAACATGGACAAGGCAAATGACATTGCCACACCTATGGGCACTTCATGCTACTTGGACAAGGATGAGAAGGGTAAGGATGTTGAACTTACAAAATATAGACGTATAATCGGATCCTTACTTTACTTAACCGCAAGTAGGCCAGACATCATGTTTTCTGTTTGTATGTGTGCAAGATACCAAGCATGTCCAAAAGAATCACACCTAACTACAGTGAAAAGAATAATGAAATATCTTATTGGAACTCAAAAAGTTGGTCTATGGTACCCCAAAGGGGTTGAATGCACTTTAGTAGGATATTCTGATTCAGATTTTGCAAGATGTAAACTTGATAGAAAAAGCACTAGTGGAACATGTCACTTGCTTGGCAGTTCTCTTGTTTCTTGGCATAGCAAGAAACAAGTAAGTGTTGCACTATCCACAGCTGAGGCAGAATATGTTGCAGCTGTAGTTGTTGTGCTCAAATCCTTTGGATGAGACAACAACTTCTAGACTTTGGAGTTATGTTAGATGATGTGCCTCTTAAATGCGATAATACTAGTGCTATCAATATTTCAAAGAATCCTGTAATGCATTCAAGAACTAAACATATTGAGATTCGGCATCATTTCATTAGGGATCATGTATTAAAGGGTGATTGTGTACTTGAACATGTTGAAACCTCTAAGCAATTAGCAGATATATTCACCAAACCCTTGGCTAAAGACCAATTCATTCACATTAGAAGAGAGTTAGGAATTCTTGATATAACCAATTGTGTTTGAATGATGAATGATTTTGATAAATTTCTTGATTCTGATTATGTTTCATTAAGTTAGTAATATTCTAAGGAATAACTCATTAGACTTCCAGCCCTCTGAAACAAAAACTGTAAAATCTGAGCACTTTTAAGCCAACTAATCGATTACCATTTGACATCTAATCGATTATCAAGCTTCTGTTGTATGCATAATCGATTACCTCTTGGCCCATAATCGATTACAAGGCCTCTATTTCAGGTCCAAAACGTTTCATCTTTCCACTAATCGATTAGAAGCCTCTCTTAATCGATTAGGACAATTCTGTTTCTTCACTAATCGATTATTCAACTTCCGTAATCGATTACCCACTGTACGAAACAATTCAAATTCCCCAGAAACAGTGAGCTAATCGATTACCTATGCCTCGTAATCGATTAGCATCGGTTCTACAACAGTCAAACGCGGGTTCCCGAGGTCTGCTCGACTTCCTCCCTCATTAAGCTCACTTCACTCCTTTCTAAACCTATTTTTTTCCTATATAAACCCACCTACTCACCTTCTCATCTCACACTACCTTCTTCTCCTTCAACTCTCTCAAAAGTTCTCAAGAACTCTCTCATTCTCCTTTCATCTTCTTTGCCTCTCTTCTCTCCTTTACCATGTCTTCCTCCCCCATCGTCAAAAGAGCAAGGTCCTCCATGGCCCAAGCTAACAACCCCCTAGACTTCTCTAGGTTCTTCTCTTCTCCTAGAGACCTCCAAAATTTTGTCAAAATTTTTTCTGAGAAGGCCATAATCTCTCCCCACTTCATCAATGAGGAAATCTTCATCTACCCAAGCTTCACCTTCACCCAAATCCTCCACCACTATGAGCTTTTGCCTTTTCTCACCCTTAAGGAAGAGTTATACTATCCTGAGCTTGTTCGAGTCTTCTATTACAACCTAAGGTTAGTGAATGGGTTGCTTGAGTCCAAGGTCAAGAATGTGACCATAAAATTCACAGATGCTCAATTGGCACATATTTCCCTTCTTCCACTAAATGATGCTGAGTTTGCTGGAGAAGAACCCGAGGATGAATGGGCATTCAATACCATTGCCGCACGTCAATCGCTATGGAAAGCTAACTGCCCAAGGAGCAACCACAAATTGGTAGGTCACCTTACCATAAACAACCGTCTTCTTCATTTTTTCCTAGTGAAAATTTTGTTTCCTCGCGGTGGGAATTATACGTTGGTAGAAGAGGATGATGTTCTCCTAATGTGGGCAATGCACAACCACAAGGAGATTAACTGGGTTCAAATGCTCAAGCTTCACATGCGCCAAGCTAAAAACCAACAAAAGCTCCCCTATGCCATCTTGCTTACCAAACTTTTCAAAGATGTAGGAGTTGATTTGGCTGGTGAGTTATCTGAAAAAATGCCTCCCAAGGCCTGCATTGGCACTCATCACCTCACCAAAATGGGCATCGTTTTTTCTAAACGGAGCATGGTATTCAAGGATGGAAGGCTATCATGCCAACATTCCCTTTGAAGCTCCTGCTGCTGATGAGCCAGTCCCTCCTCCTCCTGAACCACAAGCTGCACCAGAAGCCCCCGCTAATCCATTCGCATCTCTCTATGCTCACCTTGACCGATGCTTCGACCACATTGAGAACTCTTTTCTAGAGTTTTCAATGACTGAGCAGCAGCATTATGAGATAATGCAACAATGCTGTGATGATCTGTCTCACCAAATTTTCGAGCTTAGATTTTTCAATCCGGATAACTAGATCCGTTTTTCATGTTTTGATTAATGTGCTTTCTGCTTTTCTTTAATTCTGCATAAGTTTTAATATTTCCTTTGATGTACTTCCCCTCATTTTCAATTGAATAAAGTTTTACCTTTCATTACATACCTCTTATTTGCTTTATTATTTTTAATGATTCCAAAGGGGGAGAAGAAATATTTGTTCATATAATTGTTCATCTATTTTGACTGTTAAAAATTTATGCTAAATGATTAATTATCTCTAAGCGGTTAAATTTTTTTAAAGTGGTTAATAGATTCCTAAAGATAGGGGGAGATTTATTTGCTTAAGAGATAAAGGAGATAATGTTTAAATGCAAAATCTGATAACATTTTAGAGATAACATGCACATTCTGAAAATCTGGTTAAGAGATAAGAATTCATATGTTTTTGCAGAGATAAAATTAGAGATAATCTTGTTGTTTAAACTAACAACCCTCAAGAGATGAACATGGTTGTCATCATCAAAAAGGGGGACAATGTGTTTGAATATGACTACAGGTTCAAGGATTTTGATAATGACAAAGGACTCTTGAAGAAATTCTTGCAAAAACAAAGACTTAGAATCAAACCCAGAAAAACTACGTAGCTAATCGATTAGGGAGTATAAGCTAATCGATTAGATAGCTTCTGTTTCACATACAATCGATTACAAGACCTCAGGTAATCGATTACAGAGCTTCTGACTTGTAACTAATCGATTACACCAACATGCTAATCGATTACCAATATCAAAAATTGAATTAAATGTATCAGGAATACATGCTAATCGATTACAGGACTTCAGCCAATCGATTACCAAGCTACTGGAACATCACTAATCGATTACCCAAGTATCATAATGGATTACCAGATCAAGAAATGAATTAAATGCATCAGGTGCTATAGCTAATCGATTACTGGGGAAGCTATAATCGATTACCTGGTCTCTGACTTGAAGCTAATCGATTAGGTAGTGAATGCTAATCGATTACAGCATGAACTGAACTGAAAATTTCAACATGTAATCGATTACAGCTCGAGGCGCAATCGATTACGATAGTAGGAAAACACATTTTAGTGGGAAGACAACTCATTTCTTCACTATTTCTAAGATGTCCACTACATGCAACGGCTAGGAACTTCTGCAGCTCAACCATGGCTCTATAAATGCAAGGAAAACACAAGCACAAACACACACAACAAGAAGCAATCATTCTTTACCTTCATTTATGCTTAGTGAGTTTATTCTTGTGTATACTCTGAAATTTCAAGCCTAGAACTTGTATATCTTCTCATCTTGAGAGTTAGAATTTGTGTGAGCTTTCACTTGTACATCTACTCTATTAAGAGAGTTATTTGCTTGTAAACACTACACCAAACACAAAGGTTTTCACTCTAGGTTGAGTGGTCACAAAGGTTGGGGTTCAACCTTTGGGTATTGAGAGTTTAAGAGATTGGGTGGGTTACCCTTGTGCTAGTGAGGATTAAGTTCTTGAGTGTGGGACACTAGGAAGCTGCAATTACTCATAGCTTGTAATCTCTAAACTTGAATAGTGGAAATCCTTCAAATGGGTTGCTTGAAGGCAAGACGTACACCGGGGTTGGTGGAACTCGTTAAATTGGTTTGCAAGCTCTTCTCCTTTACTCTTTTACATTTATATACTGCACTTAATTGATTTGGATTGATTGATTATGATTTAGATACTTGAGTTTGCTTGATTTGGTTAACCTTGAACATTGCATACCAAGTGTTTGATAAATTGTCTCAGATATATCTATCTCTTGTTTTGCATTGTCTTTTGCATTATACTTGACTTCACTTGCATAATTTCTAAACTTGTGATAAAAGAACTAAGTTCAAAGGCATTCCAAGCAAAGTTTTAAAAACTCAATTCACCCCCCCTCTTGAGTATTGAGGCCACTTGAATAACACACTTCATAAACCTCAATAGTTCTTCTTCTTGCTCAAACCCAACACAAGACAAGCTTCCTCCAAGCCTTCATCTCCTTCCCACACATGCATGGTGTCATGGAAGAGTAGCTTTGCATTCCAATTTCTTCAATCCCACCATTGTTGAGGTATGGTTTCTAGGAACCCATTTTGGGGCTTCTTCTTAATTCTTTAAGTTGATCTTAACCTCCCCCCTGTAAATTCAAGGTTGTAGGAACCATGCTAAACAACCAATCCTATATTTTGATTCTAGGACTTTATCCCACAAACTACCTTTTTCAACTAACAACCTCTATACCTATTTCCCCAACAAGGCCGAGTTGAATTTGCCCATATCCCTCACACCTAAACCACCCGTCTCTTTACTACGACACATTTGCTCCAATTTTACCTAAGAATTTTTTTTTCCTTTCCTCGCCACCACCCCATGAAAAATTCTTTTGCAAAGATTTTAGCAATTTAATAACAGAAACAATGGCTTTAAAAAAAGAAAAGAAGTAGAGAGGGAGTGAGGATAGTACTGATTTCACGAGACAGAGATGACAACTAAAGGATAGATGACATTGATTCCAAAAGGACAACGTCTTTCCAAATTTAGAAACAATAAGATCTAAGGTACTAATTTTTCCTAGGTTTTCCCCCAACGGGATACCCACAATAGCCACCCTCATGATACTACGATTCAACAAAAGAGGCATAACAAGCCATTTCCTCCTCATTAGCCAACACACCCAGAAATTTACTTTTAAAGAAATTAATCTTCAAACTAGATACCATCTCAAAATAGCTCAACAAACTTTTCACCGCTTGGACATTTTCTAAAGACACTCCAAAAAAGAGAGTATCGTTAGCTAATTGTAAATGTGAAATACAAACTCGACCATCCCTTACAAGCATGACACCCTCAATTAACTAGGACTAATTCCCACACTAGAATGTCCTACTTAATTAAGGAGTCAAAAGTATTTAGAAAAATAGGAGTTTTTTTGTTCAGTGATCATTAACACATAGTTTGAATAAACATTATACCATAGATCAAATCTTCATAGTTGTAGTGTACTGAAAGGATACAGGGCTTAGAGGCTCCCAATAATGTAAATCTAAATATTGAGACCTATGATGGTATCGACATCAGAAGGGTAGTCCAAGTGGTGCACGTCAATGAATCGGCGTCCACTACTGCAGGTAGTCCAAGTCCTGCTCACACTTACCTTATCCTTCTACTGATGATCACAATGGAAGAAGACAACACGCAACACGAGAAGGGTGAGTTGTAACATCCATGTTTTTAGTAAGCAGCCTTAAACTTGTAGATTTTTAATCACTAGAATTCTTAATCAATAATCAAGGTAGAGACCTTTTTATAAGAAGAAAAATGTAATCGAGTTGAGAAAACTCGATAAAGAGAGATATTAATTATGTATAATAATAATATCGGGGTTATACTCAACGATAAGTAATAATATAATATTAAGAAGAGTAAATAATGAACCCCGTGGGCAGTCAAGAATTGACTATCTGATTCCAAATGTTGTACCTAGATAATAATCTAGTTAGAATTCACTAAAAAGGGGCCCTCGGTTGTTTGTCTATACATTTTGGGATGTTTGGTCCCAACATGGGCAGTCCCTAACGAATCATTTCGGTATTTCAAACACGACTCCTGAAGAGCCCAAACTCTAATTCGGACCCTATGAACCCCGTTTCTTGGAAAAACCTACCTAGTTAAATCGGAGCCCTTGAGTTCGGCTCAAACATTTTTAGTGTTTTAAGCCTAAATTTCTCATATGGCATCAAAATCAAACAATTCTCATCTTGGTTTCTCCGTTATGAAAAACCTAACAATCTCTATTTCTAGTCTCAAACCCAAATTCGTAACCTATCATCATCAACTTGAAGAACCAAGAATTTGTACTCAGAAAACCCGTTATTTAATCCTATTATATTTCATTAATTTACGAGAAAAATCATAACCCTCTCATACAAGCTTAAAATCAGTTTGTTGCCATTTCTTTAACTTTATATTTAATCCCTCTAAAATTCTCGTATAGAACTCGGAAGCTAGTTCATGCTCGATCGTCCCCGAGAAGCCAAGCTTCTCAAAGAAGTTTCATTTTCGTAATAAAGTGACCTAGCCAAGATAAAACGTGAATATCTTCCTCATACGATGTCAGAATCACTTCTTTCTTTTTTTCATGGCTTCAAATCCAAAAACCCTATAACTTTGATGAAGAGCTCAAGAGTTGATTCTCAAAGGAATTTTTGCAGTAAATTGATCTTTACAAATAAAAATAATTTCGGAGCCCCGGAAAGCACTTTTCCTTGTTTTGGGCATAACTCCTGCTCCAGATGTCAGATTTTTGCACACCATATATCGTTTCGGAGAGAAAAATGAGATCTACATCTTTCATGTTGGGCACGTTTTCAGATTCTGGCTGTAGCAAAAAGTCACTTTTCCCTCAAAGGTAAGTATTAAAAATCGTGACTAGGGTTTTATCTGGTACCGATTAAATCTAGACCCGACGGCCAGATTTTCCTATAAATAGGAAGGCACCCCCCTCAAAAACTGCTCATTCTCTTCTTCTTCCTCATACTCTCTCTCTGTCTCTCCCTCTCTTCCATTGACGAGAAACTTAACCTTCGAAATCACCTCCGTTCTTTGCCGAATCCACCTCCGACAGCCACAAACCTCCACCTTTCTTCTTCCTCCACCATTTCCGCCACCCAAAACCACCACAAAACCACCATCTTAACCATTGAAACAACCCCTAAACACGTGACCCAAACACCACCCACGACCTCCACGACCTCCATTTTCACTGTTCTTTCTTCCTACGACCTCCGATCTCTATTTCTTTGTATATTTACCGATTAGTTTCAATTCTAATCGTCGCGGAACACCCTCCACCACCATGGCAGCCATTGACGACATCTTCCTTCCTCTGTGGCCGATCATTTGCATGTTGGCCATTCTGGACTTTGATCATCGCGTAGAGTCCAACCGCGGAGACGGATCGTCAATCAGAGCTATAGTTTGAAAGTAAAGTTTTCGCCCCTCCGTCTAGTATCCAGAAAAATACGACACCTCAGGTAAAGGGGTATATTCTTGGGTATCTTGGGGTAAACCGAGTGTTCCCTTACCTATCCAAGGGCAAGTTCAGGAACTATTGTTAAAAGTTAAGTTATTTCTCTGCTGTAAATTAAGCCACTTAGATTTTTATTAATATTTTATTGTCGTGTATGTGATTAATTAATTGTGTTGGAAATTACTAACTATGATGATTAGATGTACAAATTAGATGCTGAGTTGTCAAAATATTAAGGACCACGGGTGTCTATGTGGGTTCCAGCGGTTAAGTTTTTGAAAAACGTGATAAACGAGGATATAAGGATGGATTGATAAACATGATAAATGAGGATATAAGGATGGACGGGCATGTGGCCTTTATTATGTACATTTATGTTATGCCCACAGTTGTAATAATCATTGTGAAATATGGACTACTACCCATATCGTTATATTTGTCCTCAATATGTTAACCTGATACCTAAAGAAACCAAATCAAGATATGATGTTGTCACCGAATATATTATTGCTACTAATATTATTATTATTATTATATATTATTTTATTATTATTTTATTATTATATATTATTTTTATTTTTATTTTATTATTATTTACTATCGAGCATAATGGCCGGCTTTGCCGCCGCTTTTAATAGTTTATCTTATATATTTTCTTGTTTTACTTCTATTATCGAGCATAATGGCCGGCTCTGCCGCCGCTCTAACTATTTTCTTGTTTGTTTAAATTTCATTACTTATATTATTTAGCATAATGGTCGGCTCCGCTGTTGCTCTCAGTATTTTCTTATTTATTTAATTCTAGACATTCATATTTTGAGCATAATGGACGGTTCTCCCGCCGCTCTCGTAAATCTATTTATTTTATTATTTTCTATCATTTATATTACGAAATATAATGGCCGGCTCTGTCGCCTTATTGATAGCATTATTTTCTTACCATTGTTATTATTAAAATAAGAAACACATTATTTACTCCTCAAATTGAATATTATTTCAACTAAGATATAGTTGGTACATTTGCTAAACAAAATGTAAATGAACTACAATGTCTAAAAAATAGGTGGGACCTAATAACTTGAGGATAAATATCTCAAAGCAGGAAACACATAGATACCCAGTGGTCAAAAGTAATAACAAAAAAATACATGTTGCATCATGAAAAGTATTTTATGAAAACTAGAGCATACACCGGGGGTACGCTGGAGAACATTCACGTTCGATCCCCAGGAAGGATCTTGGGAGTACCATTGGATCGGGCATCTAATAGCTTGGATTCGCACCCAATGCCAGACGGTCTGTAGCAAGCCTAATGTACTTCGACTAAAGACAGAGTGTAACTAGGATCGTGTAGAGCCAACTCCCATTATTATGTGATATGAATGATGAGATAAGATAGATCCATGTTATGAGTAGGACCTGTGAGTCCATTTGTACCCAATGATGAGATATGATGTGTAAGAGACTTGGTGGGCTCCGATCACTCTAGTGTGGAAACGTTGTGCCTAGGGACAGTCTGAGCAGGACGGATTCCAATGGATGAGATGATGAGAATGATGATGATGATGATGGATTGATTTATTAGGCCCATATGCATCATGAGACTTAACATCAGATAACTCATAATAAACCTAACTCATGCATTACATTGCAACATTATTGATTGCCATAAATTGTACATGTGTTAGTTGAATTAATCATATTATACTATCTGTTGACTGGGTTTGCCCGTACCAGGAACCCTCGAGGTCCGAAGTTTATACTCACCCCTTACTACTTATTAATAACAAAAGAGCCAGGGAAACAGGAACCAGAATATGAGGAGTAGCTGTAAGTTAGACCAGCTGGGAGCGCTCGACAAATGTTGGATGTGTATGGTTAAATATGTAGTTAATTAAGTAACAAGACTAAGAATGACTGTACATTTTTAAGGGTGCCTGCATGCCCCATTCTGTTTAAGAGTACATTCACTTATAGTTTATGAATGACTATGTAAATTACCTAATACTTGCTTTCACTAATCCGCCATTAAAAAAAAGTTCCCACCTTTTGTAAAAACTCGTAACCTCTTAGTTAAGTAGGATAAACCAGTACAAGGGTTTGTCCTAGTTAACCAAGGGTGTTACATAAGTATAAGCTCTCAACCCACATGACTCACATGCAAAGGTAGCTATAGACATTATATAAACCTACATGTACTAAACAGATACAAAAAATCTATACAACATTCACCAAAGCAACTACATAGTAATTTGGAGTATAGACAGAGAGAATAAACACCAATAGAGTTAGTCACATAGTTATGGTATGTTATGCATGTGTTACGTTCATTATCACTCATCTTGATTTAATGTCAGTATGGGGCCTAACTCCCACTCAAACCTCACATATCAATATCCACGTGTATGATAATCCCACCTTATCCTTGTGCCTAGCTAGAGCGACTAGAGCTCGCCTTATTCTATTTTCACAAAAGGGGTAAGGGACTCAGTCTCATCAATAATGGATCCAATACATATCTCATTAGCACGGGTACTAGGCAGTCATAGAAACCCTTGCTCGGAGTTTAAGTATACTAGAGTTGCCAGGCTGTCTGGTCTCTGGTGCGAATCTAAGCCATTGGAGGTCTACCCTGGTATACTCCCAAGACCGCCCTCAAGAGATCGAGACGTTGCTGTTCTTCACTGTACCTATCATTATATGCTCTAGGAGATCACTCTATCATCCCTCCTCATACTCCACATGGAGTATGTAATTTATTCATCTTATTCATAAGGGTACCCGAGTACTAGACGGAACCTCACTCACTTGACGTACATGTCCTTAAAGCGTGTAAAATTACTTGTTACAAATCCTTTTAATGAGAAAATATTATGAGCAAAGGCCTAGGTGCTACCTAATAATCTTTCTTAGGAGCACTGAGGTCTAGTCTCAAAGAAAGCTTCAATATAAGGAAAACTTCTAAGGCTTTAATGCCTAACTTATTTCAGAATCCTTTTTCTAAAGGAATATCTTAAGAATTTTGTTTAATAAAGTAAAATTTCTAAATTCTTCTATTTTTACTTAAAATAATTAGGGTCTTATATTTGAAGTATTAAATCTCAAAGAAAGTGAACACGGATTTCCGTTGGTATTTCTTACGACGTTTCGAGCCTTTTATCTATGTCGTCTTGTCGTATTGGTTTACGATGAAACTTACTAGATTGGCCTTAAATCTTAAATTTACTTGGACCTTTTTTCGAGAGCACTTTAATATGATTTCTAAAATCCTTTTAAGGCTTATACATAAAATGTAATTTTTTTCAAGCTAATAGGAGTCAAAAAAATCATTGTTTTTTTCATTTTATCAAAAACTTAGTTTTTGTCATACTTTACCTAGAAAACTCTAAATTGAGTGATTCCAAAGCCAAAAGTGCTTAACTTTTTAAATAATAACTAAACAAAATTAAATTAAATGTTAATTTTGCCTAGTAACCAGTTCCACACGAAAATGCACTAAGGTGCCAAATTCAACATTTTGATTTTCTTAAAAAAGCATCTAAGGATAAGTAACGTGTCAGAATATCTCTAAACCAATTTTCTTCATTCAGGTAATTTTTCTAACAATCTCACTCAGCACAAAATAGACACCCAAAACAGTTTGGCCATTTTCCTCATTTGCTCATGTAAATACTATTTTTATTGATCAAATTGAGAGTTAGTGAGGTGACTGCAGTCTAGACATTGATATTCAGACCCCGGTCAAGACAATCAACTCTTGACCCTGGATTCCTGAACAGATCAAATACTTTTTTAACCATCGTTTATGCCTATACTTAGGTTCCTTTTTAATTTTTTTCATAACAACACCACTTATGAACTTTTAGCATCACTTCTATAATTACAACAAGAACAAATAATAGTCATAATATACTCCATTATGGCGATAAACATGCATGCTACTAATAATTACTAACCCACAAAAATTCAATTGTTCATGCAATAATCTATAAACTTAAGTCATTAATTCTAAAGTAATTTTCCAACAGCAACACATTCTTTGGTTTATAACTTCAAAAAATCATTTTTTCAACCATGTCAATTTATCTAGATTTAAGGAAATTGAAGATATAAAATATAGCCATTGAATTAAAGGGAAAACTCATTTTTTTAACCTTTTCAACAACCTACAAGTGATATCCTAAGATTTATTTATTCTGTCTAGAATTCTAAGTTAATTATTATCCATCAAAAACTTGAATTTTAAGGATCAAATTTTGCATCAAATCATAGGAGTGTGTTAGGTTAACTCTTGGCCTTAAGAATCATGATTTTATAGCTTTTCACATAGTAAAATAAACATGCATGCACTTCTTCATGGAACAAAAATTTTCTGTAGTAATAAGACCATTAGAAATAACTCACAATTTAAAACTCATAGAAATCAAAGATTTAATATGATTATAGTGCAGCCATGGTACCACCCAAGATAACACAAATTTTAGCAAGTTTTCATTATCAAAGGATAAAAATGAAGGTTTTCAAGGGAGGTACCAAGGTGTGAATATTAGGGGTATCCATACTTCACCATGCATGTGAAATCAAGAGTTAAAATAAACATATACTTCCCTCTACCTTGATGGTAGTTCTGACCAAGGAAAAAGGAAGCAAGGATCCAAGACTTTGCTTCAAGTTCACTACAATGCAGCACCAAAATCAAGAGAGTGAAGGCTTATTTTAGTGAGGTGGTAACGTGTTTTTTGGAAGGAGAGGAAATGAGTAGGAGTTGTTGTTTTTTTGGAGGGTATTTGAAATGGTGAAGTGTTTATGAGTTTTGGCTAATGCTAGTGTATGAGGTTAAGAAGGATGATGAATGTTTGAGCTTAACATGGATGGGATAAAGACGGTGAGTGACATGAAAGAAGAAGTGGATGACTGATTATTCCTTCAAGACTTAGGAAAATGGAAGTGTTTTGAGAAAACAAAGGTTTTTGCATGAACTTTTCCTTAGTGGCCAAGGAATTTTGGTTGGAAGGGGGAGAAAAGAGGTGTGAAGGCTTCAAGGCATGCCTTCCAAGTGTCTTGTTCAGCCATGCAGTATCACACCCTGGTTTCCCGGACCCGAACCCCAATGTGATCAAGATGAATAATTATTAATACTGCGAGTAAATTTTTCACATTTTAGAATATTCCAAAACACCTCAATATTACATCAAGATCTGAACCACAGAAAACTGAAGAGTGAGATTTACAAATTCATAAACGGGATCGATAGATAAACCGCCCATATAGGTATACAAAGTATTTGAGTTTACAATGGAAGAAGAATGTGTATATCGGGCACACGCCTAGTCCCATATATGAAGATATGAGAAAAGTCTCAACAAAGCATAAAATTACATAGCATGAGCCTATTAGGCCATAACCAAACAAGCATCCAAATATCATTGATTACCATTTGGGAATTTCAACCTCAATTCTTGTATTATCAATATTCCTACATATACAAAGGACTACAGATCCAACATCATTTCATCCATCAAAATAGGCATAAATCCTAATACCCCAATTATCAATACATCACCCACTTATGTATCAAGCATGCATCTACCACGTGCATTACACAGGAATATAAATACATATCCATAATTCACTATTTATCGCCATCAACATACACAATTCATTTATTACATCATGTTTAATAATAGATACCGGCCAAGGCATTCCATTACAACTATTTACCTTCCTCAAAAGCTTTAGCTCAAAAGCACACTCTTATCCCATGACAATCCTACATCACAATGCTAAAAAGGAGACAACATGGGAGAGTGAGTTATACATTCAAAATGACAAATTTAAATACATTATGATCATGTGTACATGCATACAAACAACATGTGTTCTTTGTAATAAAATCATCAATTCCTTAAATAACTATTATCAAGATGTCATCTTAGGCATACAAGCCTCATTATTCATAAATCATAGCAAGCACATACACAAGCACATACATATTCACATTGCCCTCATCATCATGGGCTATCATAATTGTTCATCATTAAATTTTTACATCTTTAATCATTATTACTCTCAAGAGGTTATCATCTCTCTTGGGGTCATCTCCATCTCAAATGCCATGTACCTATGGCTAATGCATATGTCAAACTGTTTAATGCATATGCAATGAATCCATTTTAAAGCAATTCATATAACCCATGCGTGTAACACCCCGATTGCGAAAACAGGGGTAAATTTTTTCAAATTTTAAAAATGATTGTAAGTAGAAGAAATCCAATATATGTATATAATGCCGAGTAACTACCCCGGATCATTGAATAACCGATCTCATATATGAAGATATGAGAAATGTATCAGAGTGCACCTCAGACGAATGAACTTGAGGCCGTCACAAGGGAAAAGCGAAAGATGAAATTAAATTCAAGAGTGATTAAAATATCTACCAAAAAGAGGATGAAAGATGCCTCATCGATTTGTTAAACAACAGAAATATATTTTCATAATGATAATATCATTTATACAATATCAAGGTCATTAATGAAAATTAACCATACACATCCGGTCTAATTTTCCTACATGACCTCTAAAATCAACCGTTGTTAAGTAAATTTCAAAATAAACCTATACGCACTGTGTGCTATATGAAATGAAGATATACGCCGACCAAGGCTCACCCATATTCCCTTCATATTTACCTTCTCCAATACTCGACCTCCAAAAGAGTAGGGTTTTACTTCATACCTACATCAAACTTAAAAATGGCAACAGGGAGGTGAGTAACATAATCCAAATGTACCAAAGTCATACATTATGATGATATTTATACATGTGTGCATTACATTCATTTTTCAAGAAAACATTACAAGTTTCACACACATGATACATCATTCCACTTTAGCACATTACATGTCCAAACAGTATATTCACAAGACAATATCATATGTATAATATATTCTTAACATTCTCAATAATCATCACACTTTTAATGTTAGTACCTCGGCTTACTTTCGCTCTATTTAACAACCATCCATCGCCACCATGGGCTATTAACTAGGAATATCTTCAGCTATATACAAATGCTCTTAAAGCTAATGCATATGCACAATGGAATCATTTTCAAGTGTGGATCCAACTGTGGGTCAAGCATAGGTGTGCTACTATGCCTCTACTGCATTAGTAAAATGTGTACACTTATATCCAATTTCATGCATGCTCAACAACATATTTTACTGGTACCAAACCGCTCTCGCCCATCTGTAGCACTAGTCACCCCGTGACTGCGGATCAACATTATGGCCTTACTTGCCAAAGTGCTACGGGCCTCCCCTGAACACACATCAAGGGAGCCGTGCCTCGTCGGACACCGAGGTCAACTGCTCATCACAGAGCCACGCTCCCACAGGACTTGCCACATAGGGTGCCTTGTCACCAAACTAAGGGCAGCTTTGTGATTCCCTGAATCACTAGGGAGCAATAATAGTATACCTGTGCATTGGGCTGCCCTCCTACTAGGCCTGCCTATTGGAACCCCTAACATTCCATATAAGCAGCGAATGATATGCCATGGATGCAAATGCCAATCAATGCATTCTCACACTATGCATCCTAAATGCCACTCGATCAATCATCCATTCATGACTACCACTTAGTGGATTTCAATATTCTCAATCTTTACCAATCCTCGTTGGAACTCATACACATAGGTAGTTAGTGGCAATCACATTTATCAATTCATATATACATGTTTGGGATATTTCAAATCACTGATTTCAATTCAAAACATGGTCTCAAACCATCTTAACATATTTCATCAACATATTCATCATAATATCGGATCCGGTCTTAATACCGATACCAAAGTACGGATATCACTTCATCCGCTCTGTATACAATACAGACTCAGCAAGTAAAACATCGGACATCAAGATCGGTCTCCTCATATTAGGATACCGGGTAATCATACCAGATACATACAGCATCGGTATAAAACCTGAGTCATCTATTGACTCTCGAGGCTGGTCCCATATCGGATTACTGACTCAGGCTCAGACAAGTTTAACATCATATTCATCATTCTAAACACATGCCACTTAACATCAATTATTCTAAATGCACTCAAATCATGAAATCCATACATCGTCCACACAAGCAAATATTAAGCACAATCATATATGATGATGCATGATTTATCCTTAATTCCTCAATTTAAATGTGTATAATTTGCCATCACTTAGTGTGTAATATACTGCACTTTAACACATTTTCATCATTTGAGCTTTATTTAATATTTAATTTTAAAATGAATTAAGGATAAATTTTTAATAAAAGTTGGGTTTCTCTTGTTTTGTAGTGTGTGATTAAGCCTGTAATTAAAAATAATTACCACAGGTCAAACGAAAGAAGCCACGACACAAGAAATGGTCAAAAATGCGAGAAAAGCACCAAAACAGGTCTGGGAATCGATTCACCAATGTGGGAATCGATTCCCACACAAAAGAACAGCAAGGAATCGATTCAAGCACCCTGGGAATCGATTCATACAGCTAGGAATCGATTCCCCACCCCTGTGAATCGATTCATATGCATTTTAAAGGCCTGGGAATCGATTCAAACAAGCATGAATCGATTCATGTGCTTGGGAATCGATTCCCACCCCTGAGGAATCGATTCCTATGTGTAAAATTACCCAAAAATTGCCTAGATGAATCGATTCAGGCACAAATCCATCAGTGGAAACATCAGATAACGCATTATCAAAGTGGAAACAACACTGAAGCATGATCATGGAGCACTTAGAATGATCATGGAGCACCATGGAATTGTAAATTCAAGAGTGCATCTCCCATTATGAATTAATTATGGCATCAGTTTTGCTTTCTGATTCCTATAAATAGGCACAAGAGGAAGGCTTGTAACACACCATTCTTCATTCAATTCTTCCTTCCTCCTTCACACGTTCTCTGTTTCTCTTCTCTGTTGGAAATTCTTCCAGCAATTTCTTCATTTCCGGTTAGTTTCTTTGTTTGTAATTGTAATTATGGAGGGCTAAAACCCTTAGATTGATTTTCTTGGAGAATGTTGTAATGTAATTTTGAGGTCATTAATTTTAATATAGTATGCTTTTATTATTGTTATTTCTTCATAATCATTCTCTACTTATTTAATTCCATTTTGTTTAATTGAATTTGTATGCTTAATCGGTTTAATTATTCAAATGGAATTAAATAAGATTTCAAATTAGAATGGATTAAGGAAATATGCATGCTTAATGAATATTTTCATAATCACTTTTAATAATTATGGTTTGCTTAATTTCATAATTTGAGAATAGATTATGTATATAGGCGATGTTTTTATGTATGCTCAATAATTCCTAGATTTTAAGATCTTGACTCCTTTTGCTTAATTAGGATGCTTGATTCAAATATTCATTTTTAAATGAAAGTAAAGGAATTGTGAATTGAAAAAGACGCTTAGTTGATCAATTCAAATTGAGCTAAGAAATTGACATTAATAAGTATACAAATTATTTATAGTGAACCAAGGATAAATTTATTTACAATACTCCAAGAAAATCAATCGCTTGTTATTTATTGTTTTAAATCCTTTATTTACCTTGTTTTAATTTTAATTGTCACAACAAAATTCAATCAAACCCCCCCAATTGTATGTTAGTGAACTTATGTTTGTAAAAATTTTTACTTGTTTAGTTTTAATTTTTAATTGTTAAAAATTAGTTTAAGACTTGATTTTTCCTAAATTTTTGAGTTGATCCTTGAGAGAACGACCTAGGTTGACACCCTAGTACTACGTTAATTAATTTTAATGTACTAATTTGACGGAATAACGACTACAAAAATATCAACGTCAAATTTTGGCGCCGCAGCCGGGGATCAACGATCTTTAGGAAAAACACTTGTTTTAAATTAATTTTTTTTATTTGAAAAAAAAAATAATTTAATTTTAAATAAAAAAAAATTTTTTTGTTTGTTTGTTTGTTTATTTTATTTCTTTTGCATGATTTAGGATTCTTATGATTTATTGCTCATCATGATCAAATATCTTGTTGTATGCTATGTATGACTAGAAGAACTTTTGAGCATTTATATTCATTTGATCCTGAAATTGAAAGAACTTTTCATAGGTTAGTTAGAGAAGCTAGATTTAATAATAATTTTGTTGATATTGATAGTGATAGTATTTTTTCTGAATCTGTTGAAAGTACTACTGCTAGTTTTTCTGATATGGCTGAACCTCGTGAAAGAACTCTTAGAGAACTAGCTGCTCCTGAATTCACTTACGAAAGTTTGTGTATTCAATATCCTGATGAGGATGTCCCTTTTATTCTTAAGACCGGACTTATACACCTGTTGCCTAAGTTTCATGGTCTTGCGGGTGAAGATCCGCACAAACACCTCAAAGAATTCCACATTGTGTGTTCCACAATGAAACCCCAAAACGTTCAAGAAGACCATGTCTATCTTAAAGCGTTTCCTCATTCTTTAGAGGGTGTTGCTAAGGATTGGTTGTACTATCTTGCTCCAAGATCAATCACAAGTTGGAATGACTTAAAGAAAATGTTCTTGGAAAAATTCTTTCCTGCCTCTAGAACAACTGCAATCCGTAAAGACATATCTGGCATTAGGCAACTCTCTGGAGAAAGTCTTTATGAATATTGGGAGAGATTTAAAAAACTTTGTGCAAGTTGCCCTCACCACCAAATTTCTGAACAACTTCTTCTTCAGTACTTCTATGAAGGTTTACACCACGTTGATCGCAACATGATTGATGCGGCAAGTGGAGGAGCTTTAGGAGACATGACTGCTGCTGAAGCAAGAAACTTGATTGAAAAAATGGCATCTAACTCTCAACAATTTGGTGTGAGAAATGATTCTTTCAAACCCATGTTTGATTCCAATTCTAGTTCATCTGGAATTAAATTGGAGAGCAAACTTGATGCTCTCACCACTCTAGTCACACAATTGGCAGTAAATCAAAAATCCATGACTGCTAAAGTATGTGGAATCTGCTCTTCACAAGAGCACCCCACTGATTGTTGTCCTTCTCTACAAGAAAAGGATAATAATAGTCCCCAAGCCTATGCAGCTAATATCTACCATGATAGACCTCCACCACAACAAAACCATGACCTTTCCACCAATAGATACAACCCAGGTTGGAGGAACCATCCAAACTTAAGATGGGGAAACCAACAACAAAATCCCCAACCTCCATTTCAAAACAATGCACCAACCTTCCAAAGACCTACACCTCAACCACCCACAAGTGGCCCTTCTTTGGAGGATCTGGTGAAACAAATGGCTGCACAGAATTTGGAGTATCAACAGAGGAATGATGCTACCATCCAGAGTTTAAGCAACCAAATTGGGCAATTGGCTTCATCATTGAACCAATTACAATCTCAAAACTCTGACAAGTTACCATCTCAACCAGCTGCAAATCCAAGAAATGTGAGCGCAATTCAGTTAAGATCAGGTAAGAACCTCGAAATACCTATACCCAAGGAACCTGAGAAACAAACAGATGTGCCCACAACAGTTGAGAATGATGTGCCCTCTTCAAGCACAAGCAAATCTGAGAAGCAACCATCCCAAATTCCATCTCATATCCCTCTTCCTTTCCCACCAAAAGCAATTCCAAGCAAGAAGATGGAAGAAGTGGACAAAGAAATTTTGGATACTTTCAGGAAAGTGGAAGTGAATATACCTCTTCTCGATGCAATCAAGCAAATTCCCAAGTATGCCAAATTTCTGAAAGAGTTGTGTACTCACAAGAGGAGACTCAAGGGCAATGAAAGGATAAGCATGGGAAGAAATGTATCTGCACTGCTTGGTAAGGAAAATATCCCTGAGAAATGCAAGGATCCAGGTACGTTTTCTATACCCTGTATCATAGGCAATAACAAATTTGAAAATTGTATGTTAGATTTAGGAGCTTCAATAAATGTTATGCCTATGTCTGTTTTTAAATCTTTGTCTCTTGGAAATTTACAACCTACTGGTGTAGTAATTCAGCTAGCCAATAGGAGCACTGCTTACCCTGCTGGAGTTATAGAGGATGTTTTGGTTCAGGTAGAACAGCTTGTTTTCCCTGCTGACTTTTTTGTACTTGATATGGAAGAAGGTATGCCTCAAATTCCTGTTCCTATCATTTTGGGAAGACCATTTTTGAAAACAGCTCGAACCAAAATAGATGTTCATTCTGGAACTCTCTCTATGGAATTTGGTGACACGAGAGTTCAATTTGATATTCTTGATGCCATGAAATATCCATCTGAAAATCATTCTGTTTTCCAAATTGACATTATTGATGAACTAGTTTTTGAACATTTTTCTAATGTTGATTTGGAATACATGGATGATTCAAACAAATGTTTTGCATGCAATGATTCTGGAAGTTGTGATATTTGTGCTGAAATTGATAGATACATAATTTCTGATTCAGAGTCTCTAGATATACCTGTTAACCATAAGGAGCTGAATGTAGGATTTCAAGAAAATTCTAACTGTTTTGAGATACAAGCAGCGGAATCAAAATCTACTTTGTTAGTTCCATCTGTTTTGCAGGCACCAAAGTTAGAATTGAAACCCCTACCTAAGAACCTAAAGTATGTATACTTAGGGGATAATGAACAGCTCCCGGTGATAATTTCCACTTCTCTTGATGAAAATCAAGAAGAAAAATTATTGCAGGTATTGAAAAGACATAAGAAGGCTATAGGGTGGACATTGGCAGACATTCCTGGAATTAGTCCATCCATGTGCATGCATAGAATATTTCTGGAGGAAAACACTAAAGCAGTAAGACAGCCCCAGAGGAGACTCAACCCTGTAATCCTTGATGTGGTTAAGAAGGAGATCACCAAGCTTCTACAAGCAGGAATCATTTATCCTATCTCTGATAGCCAATGGGTGAGTCCAATTCAAGTGGTTCCTAAGAAAACAGGGATCACAGTTGTGAAAAATGAAAAGGATGAATTGATCCCAACTAGAGTGCAGAATAGTTGGAGAGTCTGTATTGACTACAGAAGACTTAACCAAGCAACAAAGAAGGACCATTTCCCTTTACCCTTCATTGACCAAATGCTTGAGCGTCTCGCAGGTAAGTCTCACTACTGTTTTCTTGATGGATTCTCTGGATATTTTTAGATTCATATTGCACCTGAGGATCAAGATAAGACCACATTCACCTGTCCCTTTGGCACATTTGCTTATAGGAGAATGCCATTTGGCCTATGCAATGCTCCCGGAACTTTTCAAAGATGCATGATAAGTATTTTTCATGATTTCATTGAAAATTGCATAGAGGTGTTTATGGATGATTTTACTGTCTATGGATCTTCATTTAACGCATGCCTTGATAGTCTTGATAAAGTTTTGAACAGATGTATTGAAACTAACCTTGTCTTGAACTATGAGAAATGTCATTTTATGGTAAAACAAGGAATAGTTTTAGGGCATGTAATCTCTGAAAAAGGAATTGAGGTAGATCCTGCCAAGGTAGAAGTTATATCACATTTGCCTTACCCCTCTTGTGTTCGAGAGGTTCGTTCTTTTCTTGGCCATGCAGGATTCTACAGAAGATTCATAAAGGATTTCAGCAAGAAGGCTAGGCCATTATCCAGTCTGCTTCAAAAGGATGTGGCATTTGAATTTGATGAAAAGTGTAAGGAGGTTTTTAATTGCCTCAAGCAAGCATTGACAACAACCCCAATAATCCAAGAACCTGTTTGGACAGCTCCATTTGAGTTAATGTGTGATGCCTCTAATTATGCATTGGGAGCCGTCCTTGGTCAAAAGATTGACAAACAGCCTAGGGTCATCTACTATGCATCTAAAACTTTAGATGCTGCCCAGGTAAATTACACCACCACTGAGAAAGAGCTCTTGGCCATTGTTTTTGCATTAGATAAGTTCAGATCTTACCTACTCGGTTCTCGAGTAGTTGTCTTTACTGACCATGCAGCTCTGAAGCACTTGTTGAAGAAAGGTGAGTCCAAGCCAAGATTAATTCGTTGGATGCTTTTGCTCCAAGAGTTTGACTTGGAAATTCGTGACAGAAGTGGAACACAAAACCTTGTGGCAGACCATTTAAGCAGAATTGAGAATGCTCCTGATTCGGCACCTATTCGGGACCATTTTCCCGATGAACACCTCATGAGTATTTCTAACTCTTTTGATTCACCTTGGTTTGCTAACATTGTAAATTATCTTGTTGCTTCTGTTTTTCCACCATGTGCATCCAGAAACCAAATTTCAAAATTAAAAAGTGATGCAAAGTATTATATTTGGGATGACCCGTATTTGTGGAAATTGTGTAATGATCAGGTGATTCGAAGATGCATTCCCGATCATGAAATAGAATCAGTTCTTCGATTCTGCCATGCTTCACCAGTTGGTGGACATTTTGGTCCACAAAGAACAGCAAGAAAAGTGTTGGATTCAGGTTTGTATTGGCCCACAATTTTTAAAGATGCATGGAGAGTTTGTATCACCTGTGAGAAATGCCAAAGAGCTAGTAATGCTACCACATGGAGACAACAGATGCCTCAACAACCAATGTTGTTTTGTGAAGTATTTGATGTTTGGGGCATTGATTTTATGGGTCCATTTCCTCCATCCTTTGGTTTTACTTACACTTTATTGGCTGTTGATTATGTTTCTAAATGGGTGGAAGCTAAAGCCACCAGAACTAATGATGCTTGAGTTGTTGTGGATTTTGTTAGATCTCAAATTCTTTGCAGGTTTGGCATCCCGAGAGCAATCATTAGTGATCAAGGAACACATTTCTGTAACAGGACCATGCAAGCTATGCTCAGGAAGTATGGGGTTGTTCATAGAGTCTCTACTCCATATCACCCCCAAACCAATGGACAAGCAGAAGTCTCTAACAGAGAAATCAAAAGGATCCTGGAGAAGATAGTACAGCCTAACAAAAAGGATTGGAGCAGGAAATTGGATGATGCTCTTTGGGCACATAGAACAGCTTTTAAGGCACCTATAGGAATGTCTCCCTATAGAATTGTTTTTGGTAAAGCATGTCATCTTCCAGTAGAGATTGAGCATCGTGCTTATTGGGCTGTAAAAGCTTGCAACTTAGCACTTGATCAAGCAGGTGAAGAAAGAAAATTACAACTGAATGAGCTTGATGAGATACGTTTGGCAGCTTATGAGAACTCGAGGTTCTATAAGGAGAAAACAAAGAAATTCCATGATAGCTCAATAGCTAGAAAGGATTTTACTGCTGGACAGAAAGTGCTACTGTTTAATTCCCGGTTGAAACTGATGGCCGGAAAATTGCGCTCCAAATGGGAAGGACCTTTCATTGTTACAAATGTATTTCCCCATGGAGCTGTGGAAATAAAAAGTGAAAACTCCAACAAAAGCTTCAAGGTTAATGGACAACGTTTGAAGCCATTTCATGAAAATCCTTCACTTGTGGATGTTACAATGGAGGAACATGCTTTGGGGGAACCACTTCTTGATCCCCCTTGAGGGAGTTTTTCTTACCCATCTCTTTACTTTTTCATTCTATTGTCTATTTTGTATGCTCTGTCTTACATTGAGGACAATGTATGATTTAAGTGTGGGGGTGGGATGATCATTTATGTGTTATTGTGTGTGTGTTTTTTTTTGTGTGATTAAATTTTGTTTTAAAAAAAAAAATAAATAAAATAAAAGATTTTGTGTGTGTTTTTGTTTTAAAAAGGCATGTTTTATTGGAATTTTAAGATATGCATGAGTAACAAGTAAATTCTTTCATGTCTGATATGAGATTAATGATATGTTATAATTTGAACTTAAACATTTTTGGTATGTTGAAAATGACATGATAATTGAGAAATGATCATATATGATGGAATTATACCTTGTGAGATTTTTGAGCCTTAAAATTTGATGGATCACTTTAAACCATCTTAATCCTTTCATGTGTGATTAATTCCTGAAAGCTTACATCTTAATTTTTGTCTTGTTTCTTGATGATACTTGAAACTCATATGAATGTATTTTGATACAGGCATTTTGTTCAGTTGAGCCACTAAGCCAGATATGCCTACCATGAATAAATTATCTCTTACTAGCCATTTTGAGCCTATTTAACTGTTTCCTTGTTGCAGCTCAAATAAGCCATGGATGAAAAACGAAAAATATACCTACCTTAAGAAATATATTGAAGCTTTGAAATCAAGTCAAAACAGGCATTCAAATAAGTGTGGGGGTGTGCAAAAAGGAATTGCAACTCTTGATCCAAGTGTTATGCAATCTCATAAAAAAAAAAAAATTTACCAAATACCATACAATAAATGTTTTACCTTCACTGTTTGCCAGAAAAATTAATTGCTTCATCATTCTTTTTGGTATATACATATATATATATATACTTCATCCATTTTAACCTTGGCCACATTTCAACCCTGTGAAAGCCCTGTTGATCTATACATGCATTTGTGTTGATTGTGGAATTGAGAAACTTGCCAAATTTTTAGACTGCTTGATTTTCAGGAATTGTTTTGAGTGTATACACAAACCTTAAACACTTGAGAGTTGAGAGTATGTCTTGTGAGGTTCTATCACTTATGATCTTCTTTTCAGTTTAATTTAATTTTCACATGCCTAACTGTTTGAATGATCTTTATATATATCTTGATGCTCTGTATCTTGCATGTTGAATAACTCTTGTTTCTTTGTATATTTCTAAGATTTCATGACAAGCATGCCAATTCTGTGTGTTGTTTTCAATTTAATATTTTCAAATAAATTGTGATACTTGTTTTTATTTTGATTTTGCCCGGGAGTACAAAAGAATAAGTGTGGGAGTATTTGATGATGCATGATTTATCCTTAATTCCTCAATTTAAATGTGTATAATTTGCCATCACTTAGTGTGTAATATACTGCACTTTAACACATTTTCATCATTTGAGCTTTATTTAATATTTAATTTTAAAATGAATTAAGAATAAATTTTTAATAAAAGTTGGGTTTCTCTTGTTTTGTAGTGTGTGATTAAGCCTGTAATTAAAAAATAATTACCACAGGTCAAACGAAAGAAGCCACGACTCAAGAAATGGTCAAAAATGCGAGAAAAGCACCAGAACAGGTCTGGGAATCGATTCACCAATGTGGGAATCGATTCCCACACAAAAGAACAGCAAGGAATCGATTCAAGCACCCTGGGAATCGATTCATACAGCTAGGAATCAATTCCCCACCCCTGTGAATCGATTCATATGCATTTTAAAGGCCTGGGAATCGATTCAAACAAGCATGAATCGATTCATGTGCTTGGGAATCGATTCCCACCCCTGAGGAATCGATTCCTATGTGTAAAATTACCCAAAAATTGCCTAGATGAATCGATTCAGGCACAAATGCATCAGTGGAAACATCAGATAACGCATTATCAAAGTGGAAACAACACTGAAGCATGATCATGGAGCACTTAGAATGATCATGGAGCACCATGGAATTGTAAATTCAAGAGTGCATCTCCCATTATGAATTAATTATGGCATCAGTTTTGCTTTCTGATTCCTATAAATAGGCACAAGAGGAAGGCTTGTAACACACCATTCTTCATTCAATTCTTCCTTCCTCCTTCACACGTTCTCTGTTTCTCTTCTCTGTTGGAAATTCTTCCAGCAATTTCTTCATTTCCGGGTTAGTTTCTTTGTTTGTAATTGTAATTATGGAGGGCTAAAACCCTTAGATTGATTTTCTTGGAGAATGTTGTAATGTAATTTTGAGGTCATTAATTTTAATATAGTATGCTTTTATTATTGTTATTTCTTCATAATCATTCTCTACTTATTTAATTCCATTTTGTTTAATTGAATTTGTATGCTTAATCGGTTTAATTATTCAAATGGAATTAAATAAGATTTCAAATTAGAATGGATTAAGGAAATATGCATGCTTAATGAATATTTTCATAATCACTTTTAATAATTATGGTTTGCTTAATTTCATAATTTGAGAATAGATTATGTATATAGGCGATGTTTTTATGTATGCTCAATAATTCCTAGATTTTAAGATCTTGACTCCTTTTGCTTAATTAGGATGCTTGATTCAAATATTCATTTTTAAATGAAAGTAAAGGAATTGTGAATTGAAAAAGACGCTTAGTTGATCAATTCAAATTGAGCTAAGAAATTGACATTAATAAGTATACAAATTATTTTTAGTGAACCAAGGATAAATTTATTTACAATACTCCAAGAAAATCAATCGCTTGTTATTTATTGTTTTAAATCCTTTATTTACCTTGTTTTAATTTTAATTGTCACAACAAAATTCAATCAAACCCCCCCAATTGTATGTTAGTGAACTTATGTTTGTAAAAATTTTTACTTGTTTAGTTTTAATTTTTAATTGTTAAAAATTAGTTTAAGACTTGATTTTTCCTAAATTTTTGAGTTGATCCTTGAGAGAACGACCTAGGTTGACACCCTAGTACTACGTTAATTAATTTTAATGTACTAATTTGACGGAATAACGACTGCAAAATATTCACGTCAATATACATATATTTTCACATAATCAATGGATGAAATCATGCATTTAGAATCGTTACCCCCTCCTACCTCAAGAGAAGTAATAATCACCACGGTCAAATGGTTGCGCCTTATCATAGCGGTTATTTCCTACATCACAACATATGACACAATCATTTTCTATTCAACCACCTCGGTTTAACGTTCATATTCATTTACTAGATATCTTCCGACCCCATAACTCTCAAGCCCCATTTATTTCACTCATTTCACCATAACCACCATGATTTTGGCGTCTGTATTTATTTTTACGCACATTTAATGCCAAACCCATTACCGGGTTCCCACATTAATGGTTCCCAACAACCATTAAGCTTCATTAATGGCCATTCACCATTAATAACACCATTTCGCCTCACCAAAAACAATTATTTAACACAATAAATGTCTCTCCACTCATATTTTTCATTTCTCCCAAATCTTAGGGTTAGGGTTTCTCTAAAACCCAATACTCATTAAATCACATTCCCAACATCAAAACCCAAAAAAACATATTTCATACTCTTAAGAAATAGCAAGATCTTACCTCAGGAGAAAGAATGAGAGAGTTTTCCAAGAGACAAAAAACCACACAAAAATGAGGGGGAAATGAGGGTGAGACTCCAAGCTCCAAACTCTTCCAAGCTCCAAATGAAAATGGAAAAGGAAAGGTGGCACACCACTTTGCTTAGGGTTTTAGGAGAGAAGAAGAAGAAGAAATAAAGGAGAAGAGTAGAGAAGAAAAAGAGTAAAGTGTTTGCTCAAATGAGACCAAGGAGCCTACGGGAATAAGAAGGGAAAAATGGGTCATTTGGCTTTATATTTAATTCCCCATTAAATATTCATCATTTTATGATAAACAGGATCTCAGTTTGGGCTCAATACCTTATTCAAAAATTATTTTGAACACATATTCAGATTCCCAGTAATATCCTCAACATCCCTGACCAATATCATCCCAATCAGAGATACTTAGTTCGACACCCATATTTCAACTGGGCTTATTTTCAGCTTATCCGGTCCCAATAAATTATAAACTATTCCCAAAAATCTTAATTTATTTATTCCTGATATTTTAGAACATTAATTAACCCAACTATAATCATTTAATATTATCTCCTTAATAAATCTTTTATTTTAAAATTTAGGGTGTTACAATCCACCTTACCTAAAAGAAATTTCGTCCCCAAAATTTAACATACCAGATTCAAACACATCGGGGTATCGGGCTCTTACATCGTCCTCACGTTCCTATGTGGACGTCTTTGTATTTCCATGCTTCCATGCAACTTTCACCAAGGGTACCAATTTGTTCCGTAGCTTCTTCACAGAGTGTTCAATAACACGAACGGAAATAGGAGGAATAGTCAAATCGTCTCGTACATCAACATCGTCCATAGGAATTACATGTAGAGGGTCATGGACATATTTCCTCAACTGTGACATATGGAACACATTATGTAGATTCGCAAGGTATGGAAGAAGAGCAATCCGATATGCCACGTCGCCAATCCGCTCTAAGATCTCATAAGGTCCAATGAACCTAGGGCTCAACTTTTAACTTTTCAACGCCCTTCCAATGCCCTTATCTCTTGATACTCTTAAAAACATGTGATCGCCAACTTAAAACTCAAGTGGCTTCTGCCTTTTATCATAATAACTCTTCTGACGATCTTGGGCAATTTTTATCTTTTCTTGTATCATCTTAATCTGTTCATTTATCTCCTCAATCACCTCCGGCCCCAAAGCCAAACTCTCTCCGGTTTCAAGCCAACACAATGGAGTTCTACACTTTTGACCATATAATGCTTCATATGGAGCCATACCAATGGAACTATGATAGCTATTATTGTATATAAATTCAATTAGTGGTAGGAATCTTTCCCAACAGCCACCGTGCTCCAATACACAAGCCCGTAACAAGTCTTCAAGGCTTTGAATTATTCGCTTGGATTATCCATCTGTTCATGGATGATATGCCGAACTAAGCTTCAACTTGAAACCCATTGCCTCGTGCAAGCTTCCCCAAAATCTGGAAGTGAATCGCGGGTCGCGATCTGACACAATATTCAAAGGCACACCATGTAGTCTTACAATTTCCTTAATGTACAATTGTGCCAATTTCTCTAAGGAACTCTTCATATTTATTGGTAAGAAGTGAGTACACTTCGTCAACCAATCTACAATCACCCATATACTATTATTTCCAGTATGTGTTCTGAGTAATCCAGAAACAAAGTCTATAGCAATATCGTCCCACTTCCAAACTAGAATATCAAGGGGTCTCAAATAACCAGATGGTTTTTGATGTTTAACTTTCACCTTTTAACAAATAATGCAAGAGGCTACGCAATTAGCCACATCCTGCTTCATACCAGGCCACCAGAAATTCCTCTTCAGATCTTGATACATTTTTGTGGCACCAGGATATATATAACACCCCTGATTTTCTGTACTCGAATCCCGATGTGATCGACATAATTAATAAAAATTACGAATAAATTTTTCACCTTTGAAAATATTTCTAAGACATCACCATGACCATATCATGACCCAAATCACAGAAAAACCAGAGAGTGAGATTATAAAACCTGAAGCTGGATCGATAAATAAATTGCCCATAACGGTATACGAAAATAATAGAGTTTACAGCGGAAGAAGAATGTGTATACCGGGCACACGCCTAGTCCCATATATGACGATATGAGAAAAGGCTCGGCAAAACACGCAATGGCATATCGTAAGCCTAATAGACATCCATCATCCTTTTACATAATTATATAAGCATGTATTGCCTAAGATATAATTACATATACATAAATATATTCATCTACATTCGGGGATCTTCTCCCGACTATCATAACCATCAACTAACATCATTCAATTTCAATCCTTCTAATACGCATCAATTCATCTCTTACATTCTATATATATATATATATATCATTCATCAATTCAATGGAGTAACTTATACATACTCAAAATCTCTAAATCATCTATACAATCATATACAATTTGTTCATTACACAAGAATCCATAAATAATGCCGGCCAAGGCACTTCCATTACCACTATTTACCTTCACCCAAGCTTTAATTGAAATCCGAACTTATCCCATGGTAACCTGCATCACAATGCTAAAAAGGAGACCACATAGGAGAGTGAGTTACACATTCAAAATGACGAATAATATATATATATTGTGATCATGTGTATATGCATACAACGTCATGTGTGCTCTGCTATCAAAATATTAAATTATCATTCATTCATTACCTCATTATCACAATAGGCATACAAGCCTCATGAATCGCAATTCATATCATAAATAAGCACAAGCACATACATAATCATATACACAATCACCAGCCACTTATCAATAAGGGCATTCATATTCATTATCATCATTAATCGTAAACAGTCATGCCCTTCATCACATTGGGCCGTAAATACAGATCGTCATATTCATATCATTTCGTTTATTCATATATTCTCTTACTTTTATGTGGTCTTCCATTATATTAACTTCTCATCTCATCAACACCAATACCATCATCTCAATTATCATTAATCATCATCATATTCTAGCATATCTCCATGCTATATGCAAATGCTCTTATGGCTAATGCATATGCACAATGGAATAATCAACAACATATGCGGATCCGACTGTGGGAATAAACACCAAGTTGTGGGTCAAGTATAGGTGTGCTACTATGCCCCTACTGCAGTAGTAAAATGTGTACACATATCTCAAAGCATGCATGCATCTCGACAACATCTTTTACTGGTACCAAACCGCTATCGCCCATCTGTAGCACTAGTCACCCTGTGACTTGCGGATCAACAACATGGCCTCACTTGCCAAAAGTGCTACGGGCCTCTCCCGAACACACATCGAGAGAGCCGTGCCCCGTCGGACACTGAGGTAACTCGCTCACTATAGAGCCGCCCGCCCACTGGGCCTGCCACATAGGGTGCCTCGTCACCAAACTATGGACAGCTTCGTGACTCACACACCGAGTCACAGGGGAAATCAACAATATGCTCGTGCACTGAGCCGCCCTCCCACTGGGCCTGCCTAGTGGAACCCCCTAATATTCCACATAGACAGCGATGATATGCCATGGATGCAATGCAAATACAAATCAAATGCAAATCAAATGCATCCTCACTCTGTGCATCCTAAATGCCACTCATCAAACATCATCATCATCATCATCACAATCACCAACACCACCATACACCTTAGTGGGTTTCAACCTTGTTGGTTTCATAATTATTATTTTCAAGTTTTAATGTGGCATTTCCATCTCAACATATTTTCGCATATATTTCACATCATACACGCAAGTCAATACTTGTAAACAGCCACTATGGCATTTCAACATCACATATTATTCATCGATATTACCACACTTCATTTAGTGGATTTTCATCTCATCATTCATAACAATCCACACATGGATATCAAAGGGCATAGCAATCATCATAATATTAATCCACACACGTGGCAATAAGGTGTTACGAATTACATATACATATATAGCAACCATAATTGCCTCACACACATGCAAGTCAATTACTTGCACCCATCACAAGAATATCATAATAGTTCTCAATAATTATCAAATTGTCATTTCAATTAATTCAATACATATACATGGCAAGGCAAGCATGAGTATAGAACACATACAACAATCACCATCAAACTACTCATGCAATTTGAATATATAACTCCTCTCCTACCTTGAGGGAAGAGCCAAACCATCCCAACGCTCCAATTGCTCCATTGCATCACCCGTAATACAATCTACATACCATACATATACATACACATAATCAATAACCATCATAACTCTAAACATTTGTTAGCTTTTCATAAAGCTTAACCCCAAGTCCTAGACTTGTTAATCATCAACATATGTAATCGTGTTAGGCTTCGGGAATTCCTTTCCCAGAACCAAGGTTCTCTAGATCTTATGGACCAACCAAACTTAACAACATCACCAAATTAACAATTTCAACTCATCCATCTATGGCCTATCAATTCACCAACCAATAGGTATATCCTATTAGTTCCACCATTAAGGATTATCTAAAATGTTCATCATTGTTCATCACTATAACCAATAACATACGCATTAAATATCACCTATTCACATTCAATTTAACTTCCCATGTTACAATATATCCATTTTCCCAAATTCTTAGGGCTAAGGTTTCACCAAAACTTACTTATCATTATTAATATTCATCAACCATTGACAATGACCATTCTCCCATATCAATATCACTCATTATCATCATTAAATATATTTCCCACTCATATTCCATATTTTCCCCAATTTATTAAAATTAGGGTTTCACTAAAACCCAACAACACCATAAACGCTCATTCATTTTCCACTCATCCAAGTATCAACCCCTTACACATATAATAACCCACCATTAATGCCATAATACAACACCCCACCTTAGGGTTTCTCATCATAAGTGCTCTCCCAACAACCCATGCCATATATACTCCTCCAAAACCAAGAACCCAAAATCTAAGGCATAAACTCATAAAGAGTGGTGAGGAACTTACCTCACCCAAGAGTTGGCCACGAGCCCCCAAGGAAAAGAGGGTTCTGCACGAAAATAGAGGAGAAGAGTGGAAGAGGATCCAACCATGAGCTTCTCCTTTGAGCCTCCATGAAAGTAAAATGGGAGAGGGTAAGAAAGCTCCACACGGTTTTGGTTTTTGGAGAGAAGAAAAGAGGAGATGGAGAAGGGAAGAAGACGAAGAAGAAGAGTGTAGAAAGGAGAGGAAGAAGTGACGTGAAGTGGAGAGAAAGTGAGAGTTTTTGATTTAATATCCCCCTCCCATTAAAATCTCACAGTTTTAATTAAAATGGCAGTCCAATATTCCATCACGTCATGATATATTACATTAATGCCCTTTTATATTCCCTCATTATCTAATAAAATAAGGGAAGAGGGTCCAATACCATCAGAACCGAGAAGGAAGGGGAAATACAAACAAAACCGAGAGAAAAGGGAAGAAACACGCAAACAGGGTGTCACTCGCTCAAGTGAAACCCACATTCGCTTGAGCGAGACAGCCCCTTCTCGCATATGCCTCTCTATTCGCACAGACGAAACAACCCCAGTTCCTGTTTCCACACTCGCTCGCCTGAGCGAGGTATTAATTCGCTTAAGCGAATCCAACCAGAAATCATCTTTCCCAGCATTCATTCGGTTTTCACTCGGCAAACTTCACCCGGATCTGAGTCATCTCACACTCGGTTCTCACTCTTGGCATAACAATCTAGGCCGATCCACTTTCCATTAAGCCAAGTCATTCAGGGCCGACTCACACTCTTATAGTCTTTAATTCGGCTATTTATTCTAAACCCGAGTCATCATAAGCAGTCTTTCACTCGGCAACTTCATTCCAAAACCGATTCATCTCGCTCGGTTTCCCACTCGGTAAAAATAATCAAAACCGACTCATCTTGCTCGGTTTTCACTCGGGGATTTATTCCGAAACCGAGTCCTCCTCTCAATCAATCCTTCACTTGGTACTTGCCTTAGTACTGACTCATCACTCATTGTTCTTCCACTCGGCATTTATACCTCTTCTCACTCGGAGAATACCTTAACCATTCATTTCTCAGGAATAAACTCTTTAATCAAATTCCACTCGGAGTCACTTAACACTTAGCCACTCAAAATACATGAAACCTTATTCACTCGGAATTTACATTTAACATACACTCGGAGTGTATAAGACATCACTCACTCAGCATTTCATTCCCAAACTGACTCAACACCTGATCGGCTACCACTCAGCCATTCATCTCAACGCCGACTCAGCTTATAATTAGTTCCCACTCGGTGAATTATTTCAAAACCGACTCTTCTCTCGTTTGACCTTTTACTCGGAAATGCATTCCAATTCCGAGTAATCCCAATCAATCTTACATTCGGTAATTTCTCTAAAACCGACTTCCTTTCTTTTTCTCTCAAACGGAGTTATTCCAGAGTACTTCTGCACAACACACCATATGTCCCCACTCGGTGGCATTCCCACTCGGAATTTCACACACCGAGGGATCCACTCAGGATAAGTTACCTTGAACTCGGAAGTTCCCTATTCGGGACTCCACTCGCAGATTTCATAAACCTCCCTTTCTTTTAGAAGGGGTCCCCCACAATCTAGTTCCAGTCGGGAATTGCTCTAACCCCTACTTACTTGGAGGGATTTACTAAATTAAGTCCCACTCAGACTTACCCACATGTTAACCACTCAGATTATACCTTATTCACTCGAAAGGGAAAGACTAGGACATATATCACTCGGAATTTCACTCGGAAATTCACCACAACTCATAAAATTACGTTCTAAGGTTCCCACTCGAGTGAATTCTCATCCAGAATCTTACTTACGCACCCTACACTCGTCATACTCGGTCAAACACAACCTTAACAGCCACCCATTTAAGTAAACACCATTCCAGCTTTAGATTTTATACTTCCGCTCAAGCCATTCACACTCGCTTGGGCGAAAAAGGCCCAGTAACCATTTTTCTCCAGCTCGCTTGAGCGGGAACTTCACTGCCTGGGTGAAATTGGTCCAGAGACTAATTTACCAATGCAGTGGATCCTCGCCTGAGCGAGATCCTTTCTCGCTCAGGCGAGACCATCAGGACCCAAACAAAACGTAATTCTTAACAACTCAGCCCATGAAATTTGCAATCAAAGCCAATACACTCCCTTCCAACAACTCATATACAATATGTAAGGCTTATGCAACTCGTCCTGGGCATTCTCACTCGGAAAGTCTCATTATAAGTCAAATTTGAACATCTTCTATGTTTTTACACATTATAAAGCTTATTCCACCTGTTCACACATCCATACTTGTAAATTTACATTCCAAATTTATTACACATGTTGAATCCAAGCTCTCCATCATCTTATATACTTGTATTCATACCTTGCCACAACAATCCATACATTTTCATGAATCATCCTCAATAATTATCAATTCATTAATTTAATTATTTATTTATTATTCATTTCCATCAATTATTCATTTTTATAAAATTCGGGGTGTTACAATCCACCCCACCTAAAAAGAATTTCGTCCTCGAAATTCAGCTTCGTACACATGTCACAAGGCCATACCTCAGGCCACACATCAAGAAGATTCAACAACACCTTAGGATAACACTGGACTCCCAAAGTCCATCAGAACATGTTCATCACCACTTCATCATTCTTAATGTAAAATTTCTGCATCACGTATGTCATGTATCATCTATTATATCTCACCCAGCAAAGTTCATATGTTCATACTCAGTATGACCAGATAGGCTCAATACATTCACCATAAGCAGTTACAATCCCTACACCTGCCCGGCCTATGTGTTGCTGCATCCGACATGCAGGAAGGCGTCCCAATCCTGTTGTGGTTACCACAAACACATAAAGTCGGCGCATAAGTGCATGCTGCCACAATGCTCATGGCATGTAAGACCATATCGGAACCAATACTTCGTATTCCCATGGCTCATATTAGTTACACATATTCAAGCAATACTAGTTCATATAAGGCTCGGTGACAATCCTCACCAGCCCACAACTAACATATTGATACCTCACCACCTTTATATAGCTAATTTGGCATCCATCATGTCATATCAATCATCAAATCTTAATTAACTTCACTATTATTCGGTGTACCAACCATAAATTTTCAATCATCACAAAGTAAATACCCTGTCCTCAGGCTTCATCAATCCAAAACCATGCTCAAATATCCTAAAATTCTTGTCTCACTTACATATTTGTTGACTGAAAATCAATTCGGGCCTTAAAAGATTCATCAAACTCTTATTAAGTAGGCTACATAATCGTATCATAAGCCTTCACATTAGGAATTCTCCTCATAAATCATAACTAAAGTCCATAAATTAAACATATAATCCACATCATATCGCGTCACCATGCGGTTTCTATCATCAATATAGCACCCTATAATTAAAATAAAGGGGGGTTATGACATGATCAAATCTCCATTCACCATTTTACAATCACACATTTCATCCATAAATTATATCATTCTCCAAAATTATTCCAACGTTCATAATCTTTAAGGCACACAATTTAGCCCAAGGTCATTTCGAAAAATCACCTACCTTAATCATTTCCAACTATAGCCCAAATTCAACATCATTATTCATCTATCATCAAGGGTTACCTAGCACCCATTGTGAAGTTCTCACACACCACAAAACATCATTAGATATGGCTCACAAAACAACATAGAGCCTAGACCGCCATAGGGTCTATTAAATTAATTCCCTACAACAATTGATCATGCAAGATCATACCAAGTCATCTAGGTCATCACACCTAGTTGGGTTATAATCAATTTAATTTATTCACTCGGTTTTCACACACCAAAACCGAGACACAACCCAATTTAACATATATTCGATTTCATATTTAATCACTTTTCACATATTCAAATTCCCAATCTAGGGAAATACAACGGATCACTTATATCATAGAACACGTAGGGTTCTTGTGCCAAGGGATATAAAATCCATCCTTCACAAATGGCACACCCAAACATTTATACTCGAACATATCCATACTAGGGAATTATTCGATATCATTCGTTCATTCAACTCATCATGTGAGTTTCATTTCATTCAACAAACATTCCTTGGCTAAGCGCCACAGGCATAATGCATATAAAAGACCTGATCAACAATTCAATTTCTAGGTGCATGTACACATCAAGGTCTCAACATATATAGTCTACTACCATATCCATTTCTTCTTAATATCTCCTATCCGTAGTCAACATACGGCATAGGTCCATCATTAAATCAATACATATATATATCATATCCATGATCAACACATGGCACCAAATCATCATCATATCAATTCATATTTCATATCTCATATTCACTTCTCAATATTTCATTGCCATGATTAACATTCAATCATGGATTCATCATCAAATCAATTTGCATTATATATATATATATCAACATCAATACACAAATACAATATATTCGTCATTTGAAGGTAATAGGGTAAGGAACTTGGCCGGTCTTACACAACGCATCCATCCATCATATATTGAGGAAATTCATTCATAATTATCAATGAGCAACTAGGCTCCACCAGTTCATCATACAACCTTAGGAATAAAAGACATACTCCCAATATTCATCAATCAGATGTTTTGAATTTATAATCCCATAAGGAGTCCTCAATGAGCATCAATCACAGCTCAACTTTAACAATTCATAATAATTCCTCAATAATCAAATATGCCCTATAATCAATTCATAATTCCTAGACACTTAGTACATCATCGGTTCATGTAGGGCAATAAATCATAATATCATCCTCAAGCTAGTTATCATCCTTAAATCTATATAAACAAACATATGTCATTAATGAGCATCTCACTCCAAAGATCATCATAAAAGTCTCACCATTGTGAAATCACAATCCAGCCATCCATAATATCAAAGCCTCACAGAGCAGCCTTGCTCTGGTAGTAACCAATAATTCCTATTCAGAGCAATATATGCTCTGATACCAGATTATAACACCCCTGATTTTCTGTACTCGAATCCCGATGTGATCGACATAATTAATAAAAATTACGAATAAATTTTTCGCCTTTGAAAATATTTCTAAGACATCACCATGACCACATCATGACCCAAATCATAGAAAAACCAGAGAGTGAGATTATAAAACCTAAAGCTGGATCGATAAATAAATTGGCCATAACGGTATACGAAAATAATAGAGTTTACAGCGGAAGAAGAATGTGTATACCGGGCACACGCCTAGTCCCATATATGACGATATGAGAAAAGGCTCGGCAAAACACGCAATGGCATATCGTAAGCCTAATAGACATCCATCATCCTTTTACATAATTATATAAGCATGTATTGCCTAAGATATAATTACATATACATAAATATATTCATCTACATTCGGGGATCTTCTCCCGACTATCATAACCATCAACTAACATCATTCAATTTCAATCCTTCTAATACGCATCAATTCATCTCTTACATTCTATATATATATATATATCATTCATCAATTCAATGGAGTAACTTATACATACTCAAAATCTCTAAATCATCTATACAATCATATACAATTTATTCATTACACAAGAATCCATAAATAATGCCGGCCAAGGCACTTCCATTACCACTATTTACCTTCACCCAAGCTTTAATTGAAATCCGAACTTATCCCATGGTAACCTGCATCACAATGCTAAAAAGGAGACCACATGGGAGAGTGAGTTACACATTCAAAATGACGAATAATATATATATATTGTGATCATGTGTATATGCATACAACGTCATGTGTGCTCTGCTATCAAAATATTAAATTATCATTCATTCATTACCTCATTATCACAATAGGCATACAAGCCTCATGAATCGTAATTTATATCATAAATAAGCACAAGCACATACATAATCATATACACAATCACCAGCTACTTATCAATAAGGGCATTCATATTCATTATCATCATTAATCGTAAACAGTCACGCCCTTCATCACATTGGGCCGTAAATACAGATCGTCATATTCACATCATTTCGTTTATTCATATATTCTCTTACTTTTATGTGGTCTTCCATTATATTAACTTCTCATCTCATCAACACCAATACCATCATCTCAATCATCATCAATCATCATCATATTCTAGCATATCTCCATGCTATATGCAAATGCTCTTATGGCTAATGCATATGCACAATGGAATAATCAACAACATATGCGGATCCGACTGTGGGAATAAACACCAAGTTGTGGGTCAAGCATAGGTGTGCTACTATGCCCCTACTGCAGTAGTAAAATGTGTACACATATCTCAAAGCATGCATGCATCTCGACAACATCTTTTACTGGTACCAAACCGCTATCGCCCATCTGTAGCACTAGTCACCCTGTGACTTGCGGATCAACAACATGGCCTCACTTGCCAAAAGTGCTACGGGCCTCTCCCGAACACACATTGAGAGAGCCGTGCCCCGTCGGACACTGAGGTAACTCGCTCACTATAGAGCCGCCCGCCCACTGGGCCTGCCACATAGGGTGCCTCGTCACCAAACTATGGACAGCTTCGTGACTCACACACCGAGTCACAGGGGAAATCAACAATATGCTCGTGCACTGAGCCGCCCTCCCACTGGGCCTGCCTAGTGGAACCCCCTAATATTCCACATAGACAGCGATGATATGCCATGGATGCAATGCAAATACAAATCAAATGCAAATCAAATACATCCTCACTCTGTGCATCCTAAATGCCACTCATCAAACATCATCATCATCATCATCACAATCACCAACACCACCATACACCTTAGTGGGTTTCAACCTTGTTGGTTTCATAATTATTATTTTCAAGTTTTAATGTGGCATTTCCATCTCAACATATTTTCGCATATATTTCACATCATACACGCAAGTCAATACTTGTAAACAGCCACTATGGCATTTCAACATCACATATTATTCATCGATATTACCACACTTCATTTAGTGGATTTTCATCTCATCATTCATAACAATCCACACATGGATATCAAAGGGCATAGCAATCATCATAATATTAATCCACACACGTGGCAATAAGGTGTTACGAATTACATATACATATATAGCAACCATAATTGCCTCACACACATGCAAGTCAATTACTTGCACCCATCACAAGAATATCATAATAGTTCTCAATAATTATCAAATTGTCATTTCAATTAATTCAATACATATACATGGCAAGGCAAGCATGAGTATAGAACACATACAACAATCACCATCAAACTACTCATGCAATTTGAATATATAACTCCTCTCCTACCTTGAGGGAAGAGCCAAACCATCCCAACGCTCCAATTGCTCCATTGCATCACCCGTAATACAATCTACATACCATACATATACATACACATAATCAATAACCATCATAACTCTAAACATTTGTTAGCTTTTCATAAAGCTTAACCCCAAGTCCTAGACTTGTTAATCATCAACATATGTAATCGTGTTAGGCTTCGGGAATTCCTTTCCCAGAACCAAGGTTCTCTAGATCTTATGGACCAACCAAACTCAACAACATCACCAAATTAACAATTTCAACTCATCCATCTATGGCCTATCAATTCACCAACCAATAGGTATATCCTATTAGTTCTACCATTAAGGATTATCTAAAATGTTCATCATTGTTCATCACTATAACCAACAACATACGCATTAAATATCACCTATTCACATTCAATTTAACTTCCCATGTTACAATATATCCATTTTCCCAAATTCTTAGGGCTAAGGTTTCACCAAAACTTACTTATCATTATTAATATTCATCAACCATTGACAATGACCATTCTCCCATATCAATATCACTCATTATCATCATTAAATATATTTCCCACTCATATTCCATATTTCCCCAATTTATTAAAATTAGGGTTTCACTAAAACCCAACAACACCATAAACGCTCATTCATTTTCCACTCATCCAAGTATCAACCCCTTACACATATAATAACCCACCATTAACGCCATAATACAACACCCCACCTTAGGGTTTCTCATCATAAGTGCTCTCCCAGCAACCCATGCCATATATACTCCTCCAAAACCAAGAACCCAAAATCTAAGGCATAAACTCATAAAGAGTGGTGAGGAACTTACCTCACCCAAGAGTTGGCCACGAGCCCCCAAGGAAAAGAGGGTTCTGCACGAAAATAGAGGAGAAGAGTGGAAGAGGATCCAACCATGAGCTTCTCCTTTGAGCCTCCATGAAAGTAAAATGGGAGAGGGTAAGAAAGCTCCACACGGTTTTGGTTTTTGGAGAGAAGAAAAGAGGAGATGGAGAAGGGAAGAAGACGAAGAAGAAGAGTGTAGAAAGGAGAGGAAGAAGTGACGTGAAGTGGAGAGAAAGTGAGAGTTTTTGATTTAATATCCCCCTCCCATTAAAATCTCACAGTTTTAATTAAAATGGCAGTCCAATATTCCATCACGTCATGATATATTACATTAATGCCCTTTTATATTCCCTCATTATCTAATAAAATAAGGGAAGAGGGTCCAATACCATCAGAACCGAGAAGGAAGGGGAAATACAAACAAAACCGAGAGAAAAGGGAAGAAACACGCAAACAAGGTGTCACTCGCTCAAGCGAAACCCACATTCGCTTGAGCGAGACAGCCCCTTCTCGCATATGCCTCTCTATTCGCACAGACGAAACAACCCCAGTTCCTGTTTCCACACTCGCTCGCCTGAGCGAGGTATTAATTCGCTTAAGCGAATCCAACCAGAAATCATCTTTCCCAGCACTCGGGTTTTAATTGGCAGGATTTCTTAAAACCGACCCAATATTCATTCGGTTTTCACTCAGCAAACTTCACCCGGATCTGAGTCATCTCACACTCGGTTCTCACTCTTGGCATAACAATCTAGGCCGATCCACTTTCCATTAAGCCAAGTCATTCAGGGCCGACTCACACTCTTATAGTCTTTAATTCGGCTATTTATTCTAAACCCGAGTCATCATAAGCAGTCTTTCACTCGGCAACTTCATTCCAAAACCGATTCATCTCGCTCGGTTTCCCACTCGGTAAAAATAATCAAAACCGACTCATCTTGCTCGGTTTTCACTCGGGGATTTATTCCGAAACCGAGTCTTCCTCTCAATCAATCCTTCACTCAGTACTTGCCTTAGTACTGACTCATCACTCATTGTTCTTCTTGAAGACCATGAAGGATTTTGATAATGACAAGGCCAATGCCAGAGATCAAGAATGAAGATCCAAGACCAAGACATAATTAAAGTAAGACTCTATAAAAAGAAAGTACGGCCATTAATATAAAAAGGTTTTAAAATAAGAATACATTCTGATGGAATGTAATTGATTACCTCATTAGTGTAATCAATTACATCGTGTAATTGATTACCTCATTAGTGTAATCAATTACCTCAGCAATGTAATCGATTACCATGTTTAAGTAATCGATTACAATATGAACGTTATGTTTTAAAACTGATTTTAAAAGGCTGTAATCGATTACCTATTTTATGTAATCGATTACAACGTGATCAGAAAGCAAAAAATCATGTTGAAACATTATAACTTTTCACAAAATATTATTTTATCCAAGAGGTACCTTTCCAATTATTTTAATCAATAATTTCACACCTCTTGAAGGCATTTCTTCTCCTATAAATAGGAGGGTATTTCATTTGCAAAAGCACACCAATAACACCAAGATATACCAAATACTTCCAATCTTTTCTTATGAGCAATAATGGCCATATTCTCTTAATAGAGTTATTACTCTTTCTTGTTCCTCAATTTGTTTATCATACTCTTGAAGAGAGTTTTCTTGTAAGAGATCTTTATCTCTAAAAGTGAGATTGATACTCAGAGTGGTGTATCTCTGAGGGGGTTCTTCTTGGATGTGGTGTAGCATCCAAGGGTGATGTTATTGGATGTGGTGAAGCATCCAATGGTGATGTGCTTGGGTGTGGTGTAGCATCCAAGGCATTTGTGATCGGGGTGTGAGTCCCCATTGTGTTGTAATCAAGGGAATTGATTATAGTGAATTTCCTCAAGGGTGTCTTGAGAAGACTGGACGTAGGCAGTGGTTGGCCGAACCAGTATAAATCTCTGTTTGCACTTCTCTAACCCTTAAACTCTTTATGTTTTAAGCATTATTATTCAAATCAAATATCATTGCATATTGAGTTTTTAGAGGAGAAATTTATTAGTGAAAAAGTTCCTAACTACTCAATTCACCCCCCCCCCCTCTTGAGTTTCCTAGAGGCCACCTGGGCTAACAAGTGGTATCAAAGCTCGTATCTTGGAAAAGGTTTAACAACCTCAAGAAGATCCATGGCCTCTTTCAATCCTATCTTTCCTGAGGGAAACTCCATACATAGACCTCCTGTATTTAATGGAGTAGGATATCAATATTGGAAAACCCGTATGTAAATATTCATAGAAGCTATTGATATAGACATATGGGACTCCATTGAAAATGGTCCATTCATACCAACAAAAGTAGTTGGAGAAGTGACCATGATTAAACCAAGAAGTGAATGGACTGGTGCGGATAAAACAAAAGTCCAATATAACCTCAAGGCCAAAAATATAATAACCTCAGCCTTAGGAATGGACGAATACTTTAGAATATCTAATTGCAAGACAGCAAAAGAGATGTGGGATACCTTAGAAGTAACTCACGAAGGAACAAGCGAAGTTAAGAGATCAAGAATAAATACCCTAACTAGGGAATATGAATTATTTAGAATGAACAACAATGAAAGCATACAAGACATGCAAAAGAGATTCACTCATATAATCAATCATCTTGCATGCTTAGGAAAAACCTTTTCAAATGAAGATTTGATTGATAAAGTATTAAGATGCTTGAACAGGGAATGGCAACCAAAAGTAACTGCTATATCAGAATCAAAAGATTTGTCAAGCATGTCCCTTGCAACACTCTTTGGAAAATTACAAGAGCATGAACTCGAGCTTGAAAGATTGAATCAACATGAGGAAAGCAACAAAAAGAAGAAAAGTATTGCTCTAAAAGCATCATCATCAACCATTAAAGAAAGTAATGAAGAAGATGATGAAGAAGGTATAAATGATTATAATGACCTTAAATTATTTGTTAAACAATTTAACAGGTTTCTAAAGAAAGAGGAAGGGCAAAGGAAGCCGAACTTCAAGAATTTCTTCAAAAATGATGAATCTAACCAAGGTCCAAAATGCTTTAAATGCGGAAAATATGGACATATGAAAATGGAGTGTCCGAAACTAAATAAGAAGTCTGACAAGCAAGAGAAAAAGCATCCCAAAAATAAAAGAATAGCTTATATTACCTGGGATGAAAATGGTTTAAGCTCGTCCAAGGAATCAGACCATGAAGACGCAAATCTGTGCCTAATGACTAACACCGAAGAGGTAAATGACTCAAATCCTACATTTGATGAATTGCAAGAAGCTTTTGAAGATCTTCATAATGAATATCAAAAACTAGCTAAGAAATTCTTAAATATGAAAAATTCTACCCTAATCTTGGAAGAAAGTCTATCAAAGGCCAATCATGAACTAGGACAAGTTAAAGAAGAAAAGGAAGACTTAAAAACTAAGCTTAAAAATGAAACTATCATTAAACATACATGTTCAACATGTCAAAAGCATATTCAAGAGATTGATGATTTGAAAAATGCATTAGTTAAATTTACTATAGGAAGAGATAACCTAGATATTCTTCTTGGAAAACAAAAATGTCATTTAAAAGCAGAACTAGGATCTGATCCTTCCAAAAAGCAAAAGTTGCAGAAAAATCTCTTTATTTCACAAAAGACCTCAACTAGCCCATTTGTTAAATTCTCTCACTATACGAGAAAAGGTCACAGTGCATCAACATGTCATATAAGGAACAAAGGCTATACTGAGATAAAAATGATTTGGGTTCCTAAGAATATAGTATCCACGTCTAACCCACAAGGACCCAAGAAAATTTGGGTACCAAGATCAAATATTTATAATAATGCAGGAATTATCACTGATGGGAGGCACTTAAGGATTAACTCTTACCCACAAGAAAAGTCAACACATTTCTTGAAGCATCTATCAATCAACAAGTAACAAAGAGCAATATCAAAATAACGAGTGACATCAAACAACAAGGTGCATCACTCTCTGCTAAAACTTTATGCTCTTATATTCTTTTTGCCATTGACAAAGGGGGAGTAATATATGAGAAGCAAAATAAGAGAAAAATCAATCAAACCTGGTTAATATATGAGAAGCAAAATAAGAGAAAAATCAATCAAACCTTGTCAACTAAACCAAAATTAAGGGGGAGAAAATCTTGTATCTTGCATGCTGTTTATTTTTCTTCTCAGGAATTGTTGTCAATATCAAAAAGGGGGAGAATGAAGAACTAAGGTTTTGATATCAACAACATATATGCAAGACATGATTAACAACATGGACGCAAGACTTGAAGATTTAGTATACCATGTCAAGCACAAAAAGAGTCATGAAATCAATGAAATATTGTCATCATCAAAAAGGGGGAGAATGAAGACCATGAAGGATTTTGATAATGACAAGGCCAATGCCAGAGATCAAGAATGAAGATCCAAGACCAAGACATAATTAAAGTAAGACTCTATAAAAAGAAAGTACGGCCATTAATATAAAAAGGTTTTAAAATAAGAATACATTCTGATGGAATGTAATTGATTACCTCATTAGTGTAATCAATTACATCGTGTAATTGATTACCTCATTAGTGTAATCAATTACCTCAGCAATGTAATCGATTACCATGTTTAAGTAATCGATTACAATATGAACGTTATGTTTTAAAACTGATTTTAAAAGGCTGTAATCGATTACCTATTTTATGTAATCGATTACAACGTGATCAGAAAGCAAAAAATCATGTTGAAACATTATAACTTTTCACAAAATATTATTTTATCCAAGAGGTACCTTTCCAATTATTTTAATCAATAATTTCACACCTCTTGAAGGCATTTCTTCTCCTATAAATAGGAGGGTATTTCATTTGCAAAAGCACACCAATAACACCAAGATATACCAAATACTTCCAATCTTTTCTTATGAGCAATAATGGCCATATTCTCTTAATAGAGTTATTACTCTTTCTTGTTCCTCAATTTGTTTATCATACTCTTGAAGAGAGTTTTCTTGTAAGAGATCTTTATCTCTAAAAGTGAGATTGATACTCAGAGTGGTGTATCTCTGAGGGGGTTCTTCTTGGATGTGGTGTAGCATCCAAGGGTGATGTTATTGGATGTGGTGAAGCATCCAATGGTGATGTGCTTGGGTGTGGTGTAGCATCCAAGGCATTTGTGATCGGGGTGTGAGTCCCCATTGTGTTGTAATCAAGGGAATTGATTATAGTGAATTTCCTCAAGGGTGTCTTGAGAAGACTGGACGTAGGCAGTGGTTGGCCGAACCAGTATAAATCTCTGTTTGCACTTCTCTAACCCTTAAACTCTTTATGTTTTAAGCATTATTATTCAAATCACATATCATTGCATATTGAGTTTTTAGAGGAGAAATTTATTAGTGAAAAAGTTCCTAACTACTCAATTCACCCCCCCCTCTTGAGTTTCCTAGAGGCCACCTGGGCTAACACTTCTACTCGACATTTATACCTCTTCTCACTCGGAGAATACCTTAACCATTCATTTCTCAGGAATAAACTCTTTAATCAAATTCCACTCGGAGTCACTTAACACTTAGCCACTCAAAATACATGAAACCTTATTCACTCGGAATTTACATTTAACATACACTCAGAGTGTATAAGACATCATTCACTCAGCATTTCATTCCCAAACTGACTCAACACCTGATCGGCTACCACTCAGCCATTCATCTCAACGCCGACTCAGCTTATAATTAGTTCCCACTCGGTGAATTATTTCAAAACCGACTCTTCTCTCGTTTGACCTTTTACTCAGAAATGCATTCCAATTCCGAGTAATCCCAATCAATCTTACATTCGGTAATTTCTCTAAAACCGACTTCCTTTCTTTTTCTCTCAAACGGAGTTATTCCAGAGTACTTCTGGACAACACACCATATGTCCCCACTCGGTGGCATTCCCACTCGGAATTTCACACACCGAGGGATCCACTCGGGATAAGTTACCTTGAACTCGGAAGTTCCCTATTCGGGACTCCACTCGCAGATTTCATAAACCTCCCTTTCTTTTAGAAGGGGTCCCCCACAATCTAGTTCCAGTCGGGAATTACTCTAACCCCTACTTACTTGGAGGGATTTACCAAATTAAGTCCCACTCAGACTTACCCACATGTTAACCACTCGGATTATACCTTATTCACTCGGAAGGGAAAGACTAGGACATATATCACTCGGAATTTCACTCGGAAATTCACCACAACTCATAAAATTACGTTCTAAGGTTCCCACTCGAGTGAATTCTCATCCAGAATCTTACTTACGCACCCTACACTCGTCATACTCGGTCAAACACAACCTTAACAGCCACCCATTTAAGTAAACACCATTCCAGCTTTAGATTTTATACTTCCGCTCAAGCCATTCACACTCGCTTGGGAGAAAAAGGCCCAGTAACCATTTTTCTCCAGCTCGCTTGAGCGGGAACTTCACCGCCTGGGCGAAATTGGTCCAGAGACTAATTTACCAATGCAGTGGATCCTCGCCTGAGCGAGATCCTTTCTCGCTCGGGCGAGACCATCAGGACCCAAACAAAACGTAATTCTTAACAACTCAGCCCATGAAATTTGCAATCAAAGCCAATACACTCCCTTCCAACAACTCATATACAATATGTAAGGCTTATGCAACTCGTCCTGGGCATTCTCACTCGGAAAGTCTCATTATAAGTCAAATTTGAACATCTTCTATGTTTTTACACATTATAAAGCTTATTCCACCTGTTCACACATCCATACTTGTAAATTTACATTCCAAATTTATTACACATGTTGAATCCAAGCTCTCCATCATCTTATATACTTGTATTCATACCTTGCCACAACAATCCATACATTTTCATGAATCATCCTCAATAATTATCAATTCATTAATTTAATTATTTATTTATTATTCATTTCCATCAATTATTCATTTTTATAAAATTTGGGGTGTTACAATATATGCTCAACACACTCTTATGAGCTTCTTCAAGTACCAACCTTCTTAAATCACCACCAGATGGAACATAAATCCGGCCTTTCACACGCCAAATGCCATCACGGCCTTCCACTAGGAACAAGTTCTTCCCTTTTTCTTGAGTTCTTCTCATCTCAATCAAATACTCATCCTTCGATTGTTGCAACTTCACGGTCTCAAGGAATACATTTGCTACTGTCAACATCTTAAGTGACATCTTTTTCAAGGTATATATTTCTACACCCACGTTCAAATTCTAAAATTGCTCGATGAGCTCCATCTCTTTCACCATTATAGCGGAAACATGCAACAACTTCCGACGCAAGGCATCGACAACCATATTTTCCTTTCCGGGATGATATCTCAATTCAAACTCATAATCCTTCAGAAACTCTATCCATCTCCATTGGCGCATATTAAGCTCCTTCTAATCAAATAGATATTTGAGACTCTTATGATCAATAAAGACCACAAACTTCGAGCCATACAAATAGTGCCACCATAACTTCAAGGCAAACACCACTGCTGCCAATTCGAGATCATGCGTAGGGTAATTAACCTCATGCGGTCACAACTGACTTGACGCATAGGCTATCACACGCTCTTCTTGCATCAACACGTAACCAAGGCCAAGCTTAGAAGCATCGCAATACACCACGAAGTCATCCAATAAGTCCGACAAAGCCAACACAGGAGTAGAAGCGAGTCTAACTTTCAACTCTTGGAAACTCCTTTCAGAATCAAGACTACACACAAATGGTTGGTTCTTACGGGTTAGCTTCGTCAAAGGCAAAGCCAATCGGGAAAATCCTTCAATAAATCTCTGGTAATAACTAGCAAGACCAAGAAAACTTCTCACATCGGTCACAGACGTCGGTCTTTCCCAGGCTAGCATGACTTTAATCTTAAACGGATCAACAGCAACACCATCCTTGGAGATAACATGTCCAAGAAATTAGACCTCGGACAACCAAAATTCACACTTAGAAAGCTTCGCATACAACTCTTTCTTTCGAAGGATATTCAAAACAAGACAAAAATGTTCTTCTTGTTCTTCATGGCTCTTGGAATAGACAAGAATGTCATCGATAAACACCACTACGAATCGGTCAAGATACTCATGAAAGATGCGATTCATGTAATCCATGAAAATCACAGGAGCATTTGTTACTTCGAATGGCATCACTACATACTCACAGTGCCCATATCGAGTTCGGAAGGTAGTTTTTGGAATATCTTTGGTCTTCACCCGAATTTGGTGATATCTAGAACGCAGGTCAATTTTTGAGAACACAACAGCATCCTTCAACTGATCTAAAAGATCGTCAATATGAGGTAGGGGATATCGGTTCTTAATGGTCAACTTGTTAAGTTGTCGATAGTCCATACATAACCTCATACTTCCATCCTTCTTTCTCACTAATAAAATAGGCGCACCCCAAGGAGACACACTTGGGCGAATAAACTCTCGTTCCAATAATTCTTCAACTTGTTGATGCTGAAATCCCGAGTCATTAAATTGATGGTAAAATCTTAGTAAAATGAAATATGACTCTCGGATTCACACTTATGGCAAGCGCACCAGTCGTTAAAATTGTAGTATATTTGATCGTCTCACAGGGATTGTGGTAAATACCTCAATCTAGGACTAGTACAAGCTGAACCAACAGAAAATACATGAAGATCATTCGGTTTTTATGGTTTTAGTGTTTTATAGTTGTTTTTATATTTTGAGAAACAGAGTTTAAGATGAAAAGTGGAAAGTGATTAAAAGAAAACAGGTCAGGATTGCTTCAGCTCACAATTTGCTCAAGAAACATGCAATTCAGTATAATCAAACTTCACAATCTAGAGGACAATCCGCTTATGGTTAATCCCTAATTCCTTAGGTGAAAAACACTAATTCTTAAGCAATGAACCTTAATTCCTTAAGTGCTCGATTAACCTAAGAATCTAATGTGAAATTGGAGGTTGAACTCTAACTATTCACCTAAATTGATTAGGCCTGAACTAGTTAGAAAGCTGGAAGTTACCTAAGCTTCAGCCATGATTCCTCACTGGTGAAGTTCTTCATCCGTTCTGGATTTGTCAATCCAGCAATTCTGCTCCACTCCTTAGCTTGTTCGCCTCAAGATCTTCGAAGCCGATCTACTTACTCACAGCTTCAAGATTCCATTGTTCACCTTCACAATCCCAACCTTAGGGATTTAGAACTCCATAGACTTCGGTTCCATCGAAGGATTATGGAACGTCATGGAGGAGAGAGTTTAGAGAGATGAAAAATGTAGTGAGAGATTGGAAATGGAATTTGAAATTGTATTACGATTCTCTGTGTCTCTACACACGCTACTACTATTAGTCTTGCTCCTTCCTACAGAGTATGTACAACCTCTTTATATGTTTCTATCTAACTAACTTAACTGATAACTTCTGACCACCTCAGCTAACGACTAAAACTAATTACACAGTTTACAGAGTAACTAACTAATTACAGCTCAGCTCTTAACAGGATCCAGCTCAGCCTTAGCTAATGTACAGTTCAGCTCCAGCTAATTGACAGCTCTCTTCTTAAGTTAACTTGAGGTTTCAGTAGTAGAGAAGAAGGCAATGGGAGCGGAACAGTACTGCACCAAGTGTGTTATTGGAGGGAAGGAACGGTGTTTAAATTACTGCCTTAATGCTTCAGCTGCTGAGTATTCGCTTGGGCGGATTAAGCTTCGCTTGGTTGAGTCCGGATTAACCTGTAGTGTTTCTTTCTCTCTTGGGCGTTATGGCAAAGCTGGGCGAGGACGGATTCTTAAAGTTATGTTTGAGTGAGTCCGGATTTTACTAGGAAGGATTAAATAATGACTAAGCACATCGGTTTCTTATGTAGTATTCTGTTCTTCTTCTCTTTTATAACCGGTGTCTTGGGCGTTGTCTTCTTAAGTAAGCTTGGGGCGGAGTACTTGCTTTGGGCGGAATACTTAGACGGAGTACTTGCTTTGGGCGGAGTCTTAGACGGAGTCTTGGACCCTCGCTTGAGCGGATTTAATTCCCGCTTGGGTGGATTAATTATCAAATCGGTATTCTGTAGTTAACACTCGGGTTTTACATGCAGTATTCTGAGCCCTTATTCTCTTTTGGAGTCAGTGTCTTTGAGGTCTCACTCAGTCGGAATTGAAGACGTCTCACTCGGCTCTGTAAGATTTTACTCATAATTTTCTTCTTGTCTCGAGTCCGCCCTGTTCCTGCACCAATAAATAGCTACTTGCCTAGCATTTATACACCGGCCGCTTAGTAAATTTATAAATACTTCAAAATTCCTTATTTAATTACAAGTTTCAATCGATTTCTTACATAGATAACATACTTTTGAAATAATTAACTACAACATGAATTCTTATCAAATTATTAAATAATAATAATAAAACTAATCAATAGTTAGTAAATTATGTTAAATAACTAGTGGAATAATTAAGTCTTTTCAAGACTTATCACATCCCCAAACTTAAAACTTTGCTTGTCCTCAAGCAAATATTCAGATTAATTATCAATCAGTAATTGATCAACACAGTCAATCTTTCCTTAACTTAATTCATACTATAATTATTGAATACCGATCATGCTTTCTTCTCGTGATTTCTAAAAGTATAAATACTTACACCTCCTTTGGAAGACAAGTTGCTGATGCTTTCCTCACTGGTCGGTGTTTAACTCTTCTCTCGGTGTGTAGGGTAAATAAAATGCACTCAGCACCTGCATACTAGTTAGATCAACATAGGCTTGCAACAGTTCTAAACATCATGAAATATGCCAACTCAATCGGATCAGTAAGGGCTTTTTAAGCTTGTAATGGGGCTCGGCTACAGGCTCAATTATTGTTTTTCCGAGTCATAGATAGGTTACAAGATGTGTCCACTGATGCCTTGACTCAATTTTTAACTTAACTTGCCTTCTACTAACAACTCTCTTAACTTTTCCGACTGGATGCTACTTAATGACTCGTGCTGTTTTGCATTTCCTTTTTCTTTTAGTCCTTCGGACTTCTCTTTTTTTTCTTTTCTTTCTTTTCTTTTCTTTTTCCATCTTCTCCGATCGAAATTTTTTTTCTTTTTGGTGCTTTGCACCTCTTTTTCTTTTCAGTACTTTGTTCATTTTTCTCTCGGCTTTGCCTTTCTTCCTTTTATTTTTCTACATATTTATCCATAATTAAGCTCAGAGTGTGTCCTTAATTACTGTTAGGCACACTCTTCATCACCAAACTTAGAGATTGCTAGTCCCTAGCAATAAGCAAAAACGAGTAATTCACTAGTGGAGCATCCAAGGTACTCTAGTCGGGTTTTTCTTGGATAAATAGGCTTGTAATGTTAGGTGCATAAAACGAATGAAAAGGGTCTCAGGCTCAAACATAGTATTGGGTCAAAGGATGATTAATATATTAGGAAGGTTATTTTTGGCCTTGGCTAAATAATCAAAGAAGGCCTTCATCATTTCCGATTAGTTGACATACGACAATTAGCAAGAAGTGAGGTAAATTCTGTCTCACTAACTAGCATGCAAGCTCACTCGGAAAAGGATACACAGGCTCAAAAGCTCATATAATTATAACATTTAATCAGCCAGACTTGTCCCCAAACTTAATGTAAGATCATACATCTAGAATGCTAACTAGCATGCCGAGTAAACATTTTAACTAAGGATGAATAATAGTTATGGTCAGAGAGCATGAGTTAAGCAAAAACCGATCAATTAATTTATCTGACTACAGCTTAACGAATCAGCAAACTTTTTAAATTATGAAGATGGATTTTTAAATTAAATATAATTATCATATTTTATCAAATAAAGACTCAGACAATTAAATAAAGAGTCGAGATACTAGAATACTTCCCTTTTACCTGAATGGCAGTGCTTGGAAACGCATAACCGGATCGGGACTCATGGATTTTACCAATACATACGAAAAACCGAATAACACAACAAATTGACATGAAAGTAAAATTTCATTACAGAATTAAAAATAAAAATAAATTCAGTGTTCAGCAAACAAATACAATAACTTTAAACTAATACATAAGAAACATTATAAAAACGTGGCACCACTGCTTAAACATTTTGGGCTTCATCGTCCTTGTCCTGCTGGGGAAAAATCGTGAATCCAATAGAAGCTAACCACGCATCCCTATCAGGTGGTGCTCCCATTTCCGATGAATGCTCAACCCTCAGCTTCGAAGCAATCTTCCTGAGCATCTGATCGTGGTTCAAAACCCGATCATAAATTTCAAGTTGCATCTTCTTCACAACCTGCAATTCCTGTAATATTAAAAGAATGTCAGAGGAAGAAGAAGATGAACCAGCTCCTACAAATTGCTTGGGACGTTCTATTTCTACGGTTTTAAAGTTCTCAGCACAGTTTTCATCAGCTTTAATGCTTTCCACCTCTGGTGACTCATTTTCCTCACTGGCAGGAGGGACATTCCTTTGCACCAGAGGAGATACATCCCTTTGGTCCTGGCTTCGACTAGGAACCTGGATAGATGAATCAGAAATAGTAATGGTGGCCACTTCTCTTTCAGTATCTAATTGTTTCCTTCGCACACTTCCTTCTGTGAAGTTTGGTCTAGGTTTCTGTAGAAGTCTTTGAGATCTTCTCTTCATGATGAATGTTAAAATAACAATGATAAACAACCTAATCAAACAAAAATAAGAACAGAAATGCAAGAGAAAAACAACAAACCAAATTGTAAGATGCATGACTTATGAACAGTGGAAAACAATAATAATGAAACACGAAGATAATAACCACGAACTGCGAAGTGAAGAAGTGAAAAGGTGATACCTTTCTTAGAAATCAGAAAGTGTCGTTTCGTCTTCAGCTCAAGTTCAACACAGGTACTGAAGGTTGGAAACTGAAAGGACTTTTCTTTTATAACGAAGAATTCAATTTTCCAGAAACGCATAAATGCGGTCAACTTTAATTATTACTTTATTAAATGCATTACTACTGTTATTATTATTATTATGTTTATTATTTATTATTATATTTATATATTTTATAAATTTTTTTTATTGTTTATTATTATTTTATTATTATTTTTGAATACTCAATTACTAGAGGGGTAGAAGATCGAAGGAGATTGGGATGATACCAATGTGATGCCAAATGGACATAGGAGAATGGAAGATAAATAAATGAACAGGCCGTAAGACAACGTAGCAAATGGAAACTTTAAATACCTGAACTAGAGTGCATGAAAAACGAGTAAAAAATGTAATGGAATACGAGTGAATCAAGAGACGAACAATAAAAGAAATGAATAGAAGTATGAACGAATGAATGAAAACTCAAGTAAATAAATGAAAGGGGTGAAAGGATGATAACCGAGTGAGAATGGAAATAGTTGATCAACGAATGAGGTGAACAACGCAAGTCCGAGTAAATGAAAGGGAAAGAATGAATGCATAACTAAAAAGTTAACTGACGGGTGAGGAACGGAAAAGAGGGTGACCGAATGGGAATGAGGAAAGGGTATACCGATCGATGAAGGAGATGAGTAAATGAAGGAACCGAATGAACTAGCGAGAAATCTAGTGAATAAGGAACTGAGTGATGAAAAAGTGAATAAAACATTGAATGAAAAGGGTACCGAATGGATCACAGAATGAGTGAAAGAATGGATGAATGAAGATAAGTGTATGAGAACCGAGTGTGACAATGAATGGACGAGTGAACAACCATCGTGAGGTATGAGTGAACAAAGAAGTGCGTGGGAGAAAGAATAAATGAGAGTAAGGCTGAGCGAAAGAAAGGACGGGTGGTTGAAAATGAGTAATATAGATCAGAGATATGAAGAATGAGTGAATGACAATGAGAGTTCGGGCGAAGAATAAAAATGACAGGAGTGACAAAATGGAATGAATGAAATACCGAGTAAATGAAAGACCGGGTGAATAAAACAAATACAATGGAGAAACTCAGGGAATAAAAAACGCGAAGACAAGAAATTGAGTGCGACAAACACGAGTCGATGAAAACGAAAAATCGACAGCGTGAGAAAACTGAGAAAGAAACATAAGTGGAATGAAACAACGGGTAAATGAATACCGAGTGGATTAAACCGGGTACAAGTAAAAAAAACGAATGAACAAATAGCAAGAGGTCGGACAAATATGACAACAAGTGAAAGGACAGGAAAGAATAGCTAACCGACCGTGTGAACAAACATGAGTGAAAGATAGACAAAGAAGAATACTTATTGAATGAAAAATAAGAAAATGAAGACGAGTGAAGGATTTACTAGGGAATGAAGAACCGAGTGAATGAAAGATCGAGTGAGAATGAAAGAGATGCTGAGTAAATGGAAGAACCGATGAATAAAAGACGAACAGAAAAATGAGAGCAAAGCTGAGTGAATAAAACGACAAGTGGAAGAACGAAAAAAAAATAAAAAAATAGAGTGCGGTAATGAAAGATTGAATGATGGGTGAAAAGATCGAGTGGAATAGTGAACGAGTGAATGAAAGATGGAGTGAGTATGGAGAAAAACACCGGGTGATGAAAAACGAATGACTGAACAACGAGTAGATGTAAGAACGGAAAAACGAGTGGAAGAACATGAAAGAATGAATGAATGAACGGGTGAATAAAAAAACCAGTGGATGGAAGAATGAATGGGAGAACGAATGAGAATATTCCGAGTGAAGGAGATGAGTGAAGGATATACCGATCGGATGACGGAGATGAACGAGTGGAAGAAATCGAGTGATCTAGCGAGAAACTGAGTGAATAAAAAAAAGAGACTGCCGAAAGAGATGCATGAAAAATATACCGAGTGGGGGAACCGAGAAAGAGTAGATTGAAAGAACAACCGGATAAAGAGATCGGGCGAGGGAATAAGAAACTAAGTGATGAGTGAGTGAGAAAATTACGGAGAAATGGGTGAAGGAACGAAGAAGAAAGAGTAGATTGAAAGAACAATTGAATCAACGACTGAGAAGAAGAATGGATAACAGAATTCATGAAAAGAAGGATGAGTGAAAGATAAATGAAAGAAACTGAGTGAGGAGTGAGGAAGCCGAGTGGAAGAAACTGACTACTAGAGAAAGCCGAGTGGATGAATGAATAAAAGGCTGCGTGCAAATGAGACTAATGGATATAATACTAATTGTGATGACTGAGGAATCCGAGTGGTGAAAAGCCGACTGAAATAAGTCACTTTTCACTATCTGACCCGTTCATTACATCAACGATCAGAATTCTTTCCAAGTCTTCCTTTTTATTCGCAGCAATTTATTTAAAAAAAAAACACCGAGTGAAGTTCAGTCGGGAAGAAGGGTTACGACGAAGTAACAATTATCCGAGCGTACTATTTTCACTCAACTTAGTACAATTTTCCCTTAAGTGCGAAACAACAATCAGCATTGGCTCGCCTAAGCTACCAGTGCTTCGCCTGAGCGAAAATAGAAGAATCAACTCGGATTTCCTTCTTCAACTTCACACTTTTATTTTATTCAAAGTTCTAAACAAAACAATCGGGACATAGGGCTGCCTCCCTAGAGCGCTTCTTTAAGGTCACTAGCTTGACCTTATTGTATTTAAGAAGATGGTTTCAGTAACAAGGAGGTTTTCTGCCTATCAAACTCTCCTCCAAAATAGAGTTTGAGTCGCTGGCCATTCACCTTGAAAAACCGATCGGTAGTCGGATCTTTCAGTTCGACTGCACCATGAGGGAAAACCTCATTTACAGTAAAAGGCCCGGACCACTTGGATCTAAGTTTTCCAGGGAAGAGTTTCAGTCGGGTATTGAATAACAAAACCTGATCGTCCTTCTGAAACTCTTTCTTATTAATTCGCTTATCATGCCATTTCTTTGTTTTCTCCTTATAAATGGAGGCACTTTGATAAGCGTTGAGTCGGAACTCCTCTAATTCATGGAGTTTCAAAACTCTTTCCTCCTAAGACTGGTCACAGTCCATGTTTAATAGTTTTGTGGCCCACCACGCTTTGTGTTCCAACTCCACAGGGAGATGGCGAGCCTTACCGTACACCAGTTGATACGGGGACATGCCAATCGGAGTTTTGAAAGCTGTTCGGTAAGCCCACAATGCATCGTCTAATTTCACCGACCAATCTCTTCTGGATTTTCCGACCACTTTTTCTAAAATTTTTTTTATTTCTCTATTTGACAATTCGACTTGTCCACAAGTCTGTGGATGGTAAGGAGTGGATATCTTATGTAAAACCTCATAGTGACGCAGGGCTTTTTCCATTATCTTATTGCAAAAGTGTGAACCCCCATCACTAATAATTACTCTCGGAACTCCAAACCTAGAGAAAATATTCTTCTTAATGAACCTAAGCACAACCTGTGCATCATTGGTTCTGGTCGAAATTGCCTCTACCCATTTGGAGACGTAGTCCACAACAACCAGAATGTATTCGTTGGAGAACAACTTAGGGAAGGGTCCCATGAAGTCGATACCCCAAACGTCAAATAATTCCACAATTAGAATGTTCGTCAAAGGCATGCCAGCTTTTGTGGAGAGACCTCCACTCCTTTGACATTTGTCACACCTTTTGACATATTCCTTAGAATCCTGAAAGATAGTTGGCCAGTAAAAGCCACTCTGTAATATCTTCGCTGCGGTACGGGAGGCACCATGATGGCCTCCATAATAAGAATCGTGGCAGTGCCACAGGAGCCTTTCTTGCTTGGATTCAGGCACACAGCGCCTGATTACTCCATCTATGCCTATTTTAAACAAAAATGGATCATCCCAAAGAAAAGCCTTACTATCATGAAAGAATTTTTTTCTTATTTGGGATGTCCAACCATCAGGTACCACTGAGGCACTTTTAAAGTTTGCCATGTCAGCGTACCATGGCCCAGACATAATGGCCATCAACTTTTCATCTGGAAATTCTTCTTTTATCAAGACAGAATCCGACTCAGCTTCCAGACGAGACAATTGGTCTGCAACCGAGTTCTCTACTCCTTTTTTGTCTCGTATTTCTAAGTCAAACTCTTGGAGTAGCAGAACCCACCGAATCAGTCTCGGTTTAGACTCTTTTTTAGCTAGTAAATACTTGATTGCCGAGTGGTCTGTATATACAATGACTTTGGCACCAATCAAGTATGCACGAAATTTATCAAATGCATACAGCACAGCAAGCATTTCTTTTTCAGTCGTGGTGTAATGTATTTGATTTTCATTTAACACTTTACTAGCATAATAAATCACATGAGTTAATTTCTCTTTTTTCTGACCTAGTACAGCTCCGATTGCAAAGTCACTTGCATCACACATCAATTCAAACGGTAAAGACCAGTCGGGTGATGCAAGGATCGGAGCTGAAGTCAAACTTTGTTTTAATTTTTCAAAAGCCTTGACACAGTTTTCATTAAATGCAAACATCTGATCTTTCACAAGCAAATCTGTCAAAGGCTTAGCTATTTTTGAAAAATCTTTTATGAATCTTCTATAGAACCCAGCACATCCTAGAAAACTCCTTACTCCTTTCACATTGATCGGAGGAGGAAGTTTCTCAATAATTTCAACTTTTGCTCGGTCCACCTGCATGCCCTCAGCAGAAATCCTATGACCAAGGACTATCCCTTCCTTAACCATAAAGTGGCATTTTTCCCAGTTAAGAACGAGATTAGTCTCTTGACATCTCATCAGCACTTTCGCTAAATTGCTGAGGCATGTGTCAAAACTACTCCCAAATACCGAGAAGTCATCCATGAATACCTCAATAAATTTTTCTACCATATCACCAAAAATTGCCAGCATGCACCTTTGGAAGGTTGCTGGAGCGTTGCACAAGCCGAACGGCATGCGCCTGTATGCAAAGATTCCATAGGGACATGTGAAGGCAGTCTTTTCTTGATCCTTCGGGTCAACCACAATTTGGTTATAACCCGAGTACCCATCAAGAAAACAATAGTACTCATGTCCTGATAACCTCTCTAGCATTTGATCAACAAATGGAAGGGGGAAATGATCCTTCCGAGTAGAGTTATTCAGCCTTCTGTAATCAATGCACATCCTCCAGCCTGTAGTTGGCCGAGTGGCAATGATTTCACCCTGGTCATTTTTTACAGTCGTCATTCCTCCCTTCTTGGGCACCACTTGGACTGGGCTAATCCAAGTGCTGTCTGAGATCGGGTAAATGATTCCTGCATCAAGGAGCTTGACCACTTCTTTTCTCACTGCTTCCTTCATAATGGGGTTCAGTCTGTGTTATGGCTGAACAACAGGGGAATAGTCATCCTCCATCAGGATTTTATGCATACAAAAAGATGGACTGATTCCCTTCAAGTCAGAGATGTTCCAGCCAATGGCAGATTCATGAGCTTTTAATACCCCAACTAGTTTATTCTCATCCTCTTCTTTTAAGTCGGAATTAATAATTACAGGATGAGTGTCATTTCCTCTCAGGAAGACATATTTTAGATGAGAAGGTAAAGGTTTTAAATCACATTTTTCTTCCAAAACTTCCCTTCTTTTCTCATCTTCAGTAGTTTCCAAATCATTTTTCTCTTCTAAATCACCTACTTCTAAAACTTCTAGTAGGTCCAGTATTTCCAAGTGAGAGTCAATTGACTCGGTCTCGGAATCAAAGTCATCCTCTAAAAACGTTTGTAAAGCCTCTTCCTTAGTTTTTAGCAGTAAGGGGGTCTGGTAATTTTCAACCTCTTCAATCATTAGGCAATCCATCCGTTCAGTCGGATGTTTCATGGAATTGAAGACGTTAAAAATTACTTGTTCCTCCTGAACTCTCAGCATGAGTTCACCCTTTTCCATATTAATTAATGCTCTACCAGTAGCTAGGAAGGGTCTACCTAAGATCAAAGGGATCTCTCGGTCAGCTTCCATGTCTAGCACTATGAAATCTGCTGGGAAGATAAATTTATCAACTTTCACTAACAAATCTTCCAGCATGCCTTGGGGATATTTAATGGACCTGTCAGCCAACTGCTAGGACATGCGAGTCGGTTGCAAGTCATTAATTCCCAGTTTTTTCATTAAAGATAGAGGCATCAGGTTTATACTGGCTCCTAGATCACAGAGAGCACTTCCTACATGAACATCCCCTATTGCACAAGGTATTGTAAAAGATCCAGGATCTTCTAGCTTCTGGGGAAGTTTCTTTTGATTGATTGCGCTACACTCTTGAGTGAGAGTAATCATTTCATCCCCCCTAAGCTTCCTCTTCCTAGACAATAGTTCTTTTAAAAATTTTGCATAAGATGGCATCTCCTGCAATACCTCAGCAAAAGGGATATTAATGTGAAGCTTCTTAAAGACCTCTAAGAACCTAGCAAACTTCTGCTCCTCTATTTGCTTTTTAAACCTGTGCGGAAATGGAGCATTCCTTAGTTTTTCAGGAGTCAGCTTAGAAGCTTCCTCCAGGATCAAATCAACCTTTTTATTTTTCTTTTGATGAACTTTATTTTCTTTTTCTTTTTCTGATTCATTCTTATTTTCTATTTCATTTTTATTGTCCTGCTCGGTTTCCTGCATTATTTCTTTTCCTTTTCCTGAACCTATTTCTTGACTCGGAGATGGAGAAATAATTTTTCCACTCCTAGTAATTATGGCCTTGCAATGTTCCTTTGGATTTACCTCGGTATCTCCAGGGAAATTGCCTGCTTGCCTCTCAGCTAATTGTTTAGAAAGCTGTCCTACTTGATTTTCTAAATTCCTTATGGATGCTTCCTGATTCTTAAAACTGGCCTGAGTGGCCTGGATAAACTGAGAAAGTACATTCTTGAGTTCGGATTTTTCTTTTACAAGAGAGTGAGAGGGTTGTTGTGGTTTATTGGTGGGTTGACTTGGTGGTATATTCTGATTCAGATGTGGACCTTTCTGCCAGGAAAAATTGGGGTGGCTCCTGTAATTAGGATTGAAGGAATTAGAAGGATAATTCCTTTGATACTGTTGCTGCCCCATAGAATTCACTTGCTCGGAAGGCACAACTAGATCACACATTCCATTTTCATGGTCTCCACCACAAAAATCATAACTGATCATAGAAACTTGGCTCGGCTTTTGGAGTTCTGAAATCTGAATGCTTAATTTTTCCAAAGCCTGAGTCATCAATTTACTCTGAGCCAAATAAGCATCTTGTGCTTCTAATTCTAATATTCCTCTCCTAGGGACTTGGTTTCTCTCACTAATCAGGCATTCGTTAGAAGCCATCACATCAATCAGCTCTATAGCTTCTTCTGCAGTTTTAGTTGTTAATGAGCCTCCAGCCGAGGCATCTATCAAGACTCTGGTAGCTGGCCTAACACCATTATAGAAAATAGTCACCTGCTGTACATCGGAAATCTGATGATGAGGACATCTCCTCAGACTTTCTTTATACCTATCCCATGCTTCCATCAAGGACTCACCTTCCCTTTGCTGGAAACATGTGATTTCATTACGCAGCTTTGCATATTTAGAAGGAGGAAAGTATTTAATCAAAAATTTCCTTTGCAAATCCTCCCAGGTAGAAATACTGCCTCTCGGTTGACTCTACAACCAGGCTTTTGCTTGGTCCCTCAGAGAAAATGGAAACAACCTTAGTTGGATTGCCTCCTCAGGGACTCCATTCGTTTTTACTGTATCACAAATTTGGAGGAAAGTTGCTAAATGTAAATTTGGGTCCTCAACCTTACTTCCTCCGAATTGTTCATTTCTTACCAATTGCAGTAAGGCTGGTTTTAATTCAAAATTGTTAGCTGCAATCGGTGGCCTAAGGATGCTAGCTTGCGATCCTTCTTCAGTCGGCCTGGAGTAGTCACCTAGTGTAACTCTCCTTTGTTCCATTTCTTTTCTTCTTTTTGCTTTTTCTCTTTTCTTAACCTACGTTCTAACAAATCGATGTCAGGATCAAAGAAGAAAGGTTCTCCTCTGCTCCTTGACTGCATACAACAATTGTTAACACAACAAAAACAACTAACAGCTACGACTACTTGAAACAATAACTACTAAGAAAAATATGTATTGACTGCACACAGAAACAAAAGCAAATGGTTCAGTCTAGTACCGGTCCAAGGATTGTTGATATTACTCAACAATCCCCGGCAACGGCGCCATTAACTTGATGCTGAAATCCTGAGTCATTAAATTGATGGTAAAATCTTAGTAAAATGAAATATGACTCTCGGATTCACACTTATGGCAAGCGCACCAGTTGTTAAAATTGTAGTATATTTGATCGTCTCACAGGGATTGTGGTAAATACCTCAATCTAGGACTAGTACAAGCTGAACCAACAGAAAATACATGAAGATCATTCGGTTTTTATGGTTTTAGTGTTTTATAGTTGTTTTTATATTTTGAGAAACAGAGTTTAAGATGAAAAGTGGAAAGTGATTAAAAGAAAACAGGTCAGGATTGCTTCAGCTCACAATTTCCTCAAGAAACATGCAATTCAGTATAATCAAACTTCACAATCTAGAGGACAATCCGCTTGTGGTTAATCCCTAATTCCTTAGGTGAAAAACACTAATTCTTAAGCAATGAACCTTAATTCCTTAAGTGCTCGATTAACCTAAGAATCTAATGTGAAATTGGAGGTTGAACTCTAACTATTCACCTAAATTGATTAGGCCTGAACTAGTTAGAAAGCTGGAAGTTACCTAAGCTTCAGCCATGATTCCTCACTGGTGAAGTTCTTCATCCGTTCTGGATTTGTCAATCCAGCAATTCTGCTCCACTCCTCAGCTTGTTCGCCTCAAGATCTTCGAAGCCGATCTACTTACTCACAGCTTCAAGATTCCATTGTTCACCTTCACAATCCCAACCTTAGGGATTTAGAACTCCATAGACTTCGGTTCCATCGAAGGATTGTGGAACGTCATGGAGGAGAGAGTTTAGAGAGATGAAAAATGTAGTGAGAGATTGGAAATGGAATTTGAAATTGTATTACGATTCTCTGTGTCTCTACACACGCTACTACTATTAGTCTTGCTCCTTCCTATAGAGTATGTACAACCTCTTTATATGTTTCTATCTAACTAACTTAACTGATAACTTCTGACCACCTCAGCTAACGACTAAAACTAATTACATAGTTTACAGAGTAACTAACTAATTACAGCTCAGCTCTTAACAGGATCCAGCTCAGCCTTAGCTAATGTACAGCTCAGCTCCAGCTAATTGACAGCTCTCTTCTTAAGTTAACTTGAGGTTTCAGTAGTAGAGAAGAAGGCAATGGGAGCGGAACAGTACTGCACCAAGTGTGTTATTGGAGGGAAGGAACGGTGTTTAAATTACTGCCTTAATGCTTCAGCTGCTGAGTATTCGCTTGGGCGGAATAAGCTTCGCTTGGTTGAGTCCGGATTAACCTGCAGTGTTTCTTTCTCTCTTGGGCGTTATGGCAAAGCTGGGCGAGGACGGATTCTTAAAGTTATGTTTGAGTGAGTCCGGATTTTACTAGGACGGATTAAATAATGACTAAGCACATCGGTTTCTTATGTAGTATTCCGTTCTTCTTCTCTTTTATAACCGGTGTCTTGGGCGTTGTCTTCTTAAGTAAGCTTGGGGCGGAGTACTTGCTTTGGGCGGAATACTTAGACGGAGTACTTGCTTTGGGCGGAGTCTTAGACGGAGTCTTGGACCCTCGCTTGAGCGGATTTAATTCCCGCTTGGGCGGATTAATTATCAAATCGGTATTCTGTAGTTAACACTCGGGTTTTACATGCAGTATTCTGAGCCCTTATTCTCTTTTGGAGTCAGTGTCTTTGAGGTCTCACTCAGTCGGAATTGAAGACGTCTCACTCGGCTCTGTAAGATTTTACTCATAATTTTCTTCTTGTCTCGAGTCCGCCCTGTTCCTGCACCAATAAATAGCTACTTGCCTAGCATTTATACACCGGCCGCTTAGTAAATTTATAAATACTTCAAAATTCCTTATTTAATTACAAGTTTCAATCGGTTTCTTACATAGATAACATACTTTTGAAATAATTAACTACAACATAAATTCTTATCAAATTATTAAATAATAATAATAAAACTAATCAATAGTTAGTAAATTATGTTAAATAACTAGTGGAATAATTAAGTCTTTTCAAGACTTATCACTTGTCTCTTCAACTCTTTTAATTCCATAGGAGACATCCGATATGGCACTCGGGAAACAGGTTCCGCTGCTAAAACGAGATCAATAGAAAACTCCACCTCGCATGGAGGAGGTAAACCAGGTACCTCATTAAGAAATACATCCGTAAATTCAGACACAATGGGGATATTTAATGGATCGGGACTATTTGTCCCATCGGCAAGAGATAATAGTATGCAAAGTTGAGTTATACCTTGCACATCAAATTCCACATCTGAAGAAGGGAAAACGACAGTCCGTTATTGACAGTCAACCAAGACTTTATTAGCGGAGAGCCAATCCATACCAAGAATGATCTCCAAGCCCTTCATAGGTAGGCAAATGAAAGAAGTAACAAACTTCCCCCCTCTAGGAGCATATCGACGTTATCACATCGGTTAACCGATCTGAGACAAGCACCGATTAGGGTAGTAACCACCAGAGCATTTTTCATCAGGCACACTGGTAATCTCAACCGCTGTACACAATCCTTAGATATAAAAGAATGGGTTGCACCCGAGTCATAATAACATGCACAGAATTTCTGAGTATTTCACACTTACTTTCGACTAGGTTATTGGCTTGAGCTGCTTCTTCACCAGTCGCAGCGAATACTCTTCTAGCAGTTGGTTGGTTAGCACCATGATTGTGACCATTCCGGCCACCATTGCTATTACTTCGGCCGTTCCCATTTCCACGACTGTTGCCACTATTTTCGTTTTCATTACGACCACCATTACGGCCGCCATTACCGGTTCCACGACCACGACCTCTAAAAGTACCATAGCCACCCTGGTTTGCATCATTACGCGCCACCATGTCCGTGGCATTTAAAGGACAATCAGGACGAATGTGTCCTGGTTGGTTGCATCGATAGCACATCACCGCCTCTTCATTACCATAATCACGGGCTAAATGGTTTCTGCCACACCGGAAACAATGAAGTCCTTGGCCATTACCTCGGTCACCACTTGTACCATGTCTTCCACCACCTAGTCCGCCTCTAAAAGAAGAGGACCCATGTAACATCCCTATTTTTAGAAACAGTTTTAATCTTGTAATTATGAAGTATGGAATGTTTGTAAGTAAGAATAAGTGAATAAATACCCTGTAGATGGTATGGGATATCTCAGAAATTTTATTTTTGTGTGTAATTATGGAAATTATATAGACCATTAGTGGTATTATGCAAATTCCGAGTAAAAAAGGGCTCTGTTCCGAGTGACAGAGAGAAATTCCGAGTGAAGGAATGAAATTCCGAGTGAAGGAATGAAATTCCGAGTGAAGGAATGAAATTCCGAGTGTAAGGTTACGTTTTCTGAGTAAAACATGACCAAGAGGGATAGTACTGAGTGAAATCTTGGCGTGGAGAGAAGTGTGTTCAAGAGAACCACTTCTGGGTGAAATTTCCGAGTCAAACAACCTCGAATGACTCATTTCCGAGTCAAACCTTGCAAGTACTTCCTTTTTCGAGTGAAACTCCCCTGAGTGTGAGAATCAGAGAGATGCACGTTCAATTGGAGAAAAAACTCATTTCTGAGTAACAAAATCCAAGTGGTTCCATTCGGAAAGGAAGATCTGACCGAGTGTTTCAAGAGGACAGTTCCGAGTGAGTGTCCAATTAGGTGGGAGTCGGTTTTGGAAGGCTTTACCGAGTGGAACCCGAGTGAACGAAGACTCAGATTCAGCACAAATTACCAAGTGGAAGTCTGAGTGAGAGAGAACTCGGTCTGGACAGATTCTACCGAGTGAGAAACCAAGTACTTGAGTCGGTTTCAGATGAATTCTGTAACATCCCGAATTTTAAAATGAGAGAATTAATTACCGGAATAAATATTAGAAATTGGTATATGGAGTATTTAATGTCCCAAACTATTGAGAATAATTAAATTGATAATTTTGGGAATTTTTGGTAAATTTTAGAGACCGGTTAAACTGAAATTAAGCCCGGTTGAAATATGGGTGTCGGACCAAGTATCTCGGAATGAGATGATATTGGTCAGGGCTGTAGAGAATTTTATTGGGAATCCGAATATGTATTCGGAATAATTTTCAAACGATGTATTGAGCCCGAACTGAGAACCTGTTGGTTATAAAACGATGAAGTTTTAATGAATTGGATTAAAAGAAAAATTGAAAATCCTATTTTTCCCTCTCTATTCACGTAGGCGTGCTGGAGGTGTGAACATTTCACTTACACTTCATTTTTCTCCTTCTCTTCATTATCATCTTCTCCATTCTCTTCCTTTCCTCCCCCAAACCCTAACACATTGAGTTCATCTTCCACATCTCCTTCCCATTTTCGTTGGTGGAGCTTGAAGGAGGCTTGTGAGCTGCTGTTTTTCCTTCTCCTCTTCCTCATTTTCGCAGCTTACTCTCCCTCTAAGGTAACCCATTTTCGTTTTTGGGCTTTGAGGTAAGTATATCCATTTTTGCTAAGGTTTTGGTTATGGGTATATGGTATTTATGAGTTTGGAAGCCATGCATGTGTATGAATGTTTTGAGGAGAGCATTTAATGCAAAAGTTTAATGTGGGTTTTGTATGAGAATGAGGTCTCTTTGAGAAGTAATGAAGTGGATGTAATTATGGTTGGAAAGAGAAGAATATTTATGATGGTTGTTGGAAATTTTATGGAACCCTAACTTCATAAATTTGGGGGAAAATGTATAATGGAGGTTGATGAACATTTATTGTTGGTAATAAATGTGAGTTATGATGCATAAGGGTCAATGGTGATGGTATTTGGTTGATGGAAGTCATTAATGGGGAAACCCATGAAAGGGTTGGTTGTTGAGTACATAATAATAAATGGTGGCACCTAACCCATGGTGGTTATGGTGGATAAAATGAAATAAAAGAGTTTTGAGAGTTATAATAATAAAAACAGCAAGTATTTATTGATATATAAGTATTTGAACCTTAATGAGTAAGTAGAAAATTGATTGTATAATGTATTGTGATGTAGGAAGTGACCCCATTGACGAAGCGGGACCATCAAACCGCGTTGATCACTACTTCACTTGAGGTAGGAGGGGGTAACTTTTCTAAATGCATGATTTCATCCATTGGTGATGTGAAAATATGTATATGTGATTATGTTAATGGTTGTTTGAATGGATGATATGATACGTTTGATTTGAATGCATTTAGAATGATGATTGTTATGTGGCATTGTGTTTGGGATAAAATTAATGATGTGATAATATTATATTAATGAAGTATGATGATGGTTTGCAACCATATGTGGATTGAGATTGTGATGTGAATATCCCAAATATGTGTGTATGATTTATTAAATGTGTATGCCACTAACTATTGATGAGAATAAGTCAAAGAAAATTGGGATTGGATAAGAATGATGAGAATATTGAAATCCACCAAGTGGTGGTGATGAATGATTAAATATGGAGTGGCATCTAGGATGCATAGTGTGAGGATGCACTTGATTTGCATTTGCATTGCATCCATGGCATATCATAGCTGTTTATGTGGAATATTAGGGGGTTCCACTAGGCAGGCCCAGTGGGAGGGCGGCTCAGTGCACGAGCGTATTATGACTTTCCCCTGTGACTCAGTGTATGAGTCACGAAGCTGTCCATAGTTTGGTGACGAGGCACCCTATGTGGCAGGCCCAATGGGCAGGCGGCTCTATGGTGAGCGAGTTTACCTCGGTGTCCGATGGGGGACGGCTCTCTCGATGTGTGTTCGGGAGGGGCCCGTAGCACTTGTGGTAGTTGAGGCCACGATGTTGATCCGCAAGTCACAGGGTGACTAGTGCTACAGATGGGCGATAGCGGTTTGGTACCAGTAAAATTATGATGATGATGTAAGCATGCATAAATTGAGATATATGTGTACACAATTTTTCTACTGCAGTAGAGGCATAGTAGCACACCTATGCTTGTCCCACAATTGATTTAATGATATATTTTCCCACAGCCGGATCCGCATTGTTTGATAAGAAATTCTTGTGCATATGCATTAGCTTTAAGAGCATTTGCATATACCTGGAGATATGCCTAGGTGAAAGCCCTTGGTGGCAACGGATGAATGAGAATTGAAAGGGGAAATAGTTGAATACTAACCCGATGTGTGTGTTTGGCAATCCAAATGATTGATATTGTGAATGTATACTTGAAATTATAAGATGTATTGTGTATAATGTATGATGTGGTGTAATGATTGCTAATTGTGCAAGTATACATGTATTTCATCATAATGTATGACTTTAATTCATTTGGATTATGTTACTCACCTCCCCGTTGCCATTTTTAAAGTTGATGTAGGTATGACTTAAATCCTACAACTTTTGGAGGCCGAGTATGAAGAAGGTAAAATATGGATAGGAATGCGTAAGCCTTGGCCGGCATGAAATCTGTTTTGTAGAGTATATGAGGTTTATATACTCAATTTTGTAATGTTGATAATTTTGGAGGTCATGGGAGAAAATTGGACATAGGAGAAAATTGGACATGTTTGTGTAATGACAATTTTCATTCATGACCCAAAAGATGTAAAGAATGAATCTGAATACTTGACTTTGTTAAATGAATGGATGTTGTGTTTTCATGCTATATTATGGAGCTTGTGGAATGATGTGGAATATAGATGTATGTAGGGAGTGCATGTGGTTTGATGATGAATTTAAATTATATGCATGAGCTAATGTTAGCATGATGATGGTTAATGGTGAATGAGGTAGGTTCCAAGAGTGTTATATAATGTATAAATTTTGTAGGAACTGAAAGAATTGCCATAGATTGAGTTTTAGTATGGTAGGTTGAGTGTTATCAATGTAAGTTCACGCTTTCTGCTGAGTTTCTGCAGAACTCGCTCAAGCGAGTAGTAATCTCGCCCGAGCGAGATTGTTGTGGAACAGGGGATTCGTTTCTGCCCCAAATTCACTCAAGCGAAGTTGCTTTTCGCTCAAGCGAGATTGCCACAGAATCAGTGTTTTGATTCTGGATAATTTTCGCCCAGGCGTGAAGGGCAGCGCTCAAGCGAGGGAGAAGGAGAATGGATTCTGGACGATCTTCGCCCAGGTGAGTGGTGCCTCGCCCAAGCGAAAATCGGCCAGAGAGTCCTCAATGTTTCTGGACCAATCTCGCTCAAGCGAGCCTTGGGCCGCTCAAGCGAGATCGACCCTTGATGCTCCTTTCCTTCTTCGCTCAAGCGTCTCGCTTTCTTCGCTCATGCATTCCTTCATGTCTCGCTCAAGCGAGATAGGGCTCGCTCAAGCGAGCTGGGCCCTGATGCTCATTCTTTCATTTTGCTCAAGGTCGCTCAGCGCCCGCTCAAGCAAGGGTACGCTGGCTCGCTCAAGCGACTTGAGTCACGCTTGAGCGAGTATGCCCCTGATTCTCATTTTGTTATTTTAAATTAAATTTTAAAATATTATGCATTATTTCTTCTTTAGATATTATTTTAAATGGTATTGAGGAGTATATTTAGGCCTTCTAGATTATATAAGTTGTATCCCATATTTTTATGAATGGACTCCTCTTGAAAATCAATTAGCCACTAATTAAACCAAACTAAATAATTCTTCCGCTGATTCTGATTGAAAAATTTACATTTAGTTTCACCCTCTCATATCTTCATATATGGGAGTGGTTCATTTTAGATCCAGGGGTTTGGTGAAAAATACTTCACGACTTTAATTATTGAATTTATTAATATTTTCAAAGACACGAAAAATTTTCCCCTATTTTATTTGGGGGGTTTGGGGCGTCTCAACCTGGTATCAGAGCAATGGTTGCTCTTGATACAATTAAAATGGATGATGTTTATATGTTTGTTGCTTATGTTTGATTGATTTATGAATTATATGGGTGAATTATGATAGTGGTTATTGAAATAGGATTATTACATGATTATTGTTAAGCCCGGCCAGGCAATTCCTTTCTCATATTTACCTTCTAATTATGAGATACATTATGATCATACTTGTGCCAATGAAGTTAATGATGAATGATATGTATGCACACTGGGTGAAGAGACTTTAAGTTTCTAATTATGTTTATGTTGTTGTGTATAGATTGAGTGATGGCGTATAGGCGCAATTCTGATGCAGCCGCTATGGCTGAAGCCTTTAATCGCTTTGCCGACATACTTGAATGGCAACAACAACCTATTGGTCAGCCGAATCAAGGCCTTGACCAGTTTCTTAAGCGGAAGCCTTCTGAATTTCATGGAGGCTATAAGCCAGAAGATGCTCATGTTTGGATCCGTGACTTGGAACGGATATTTGCTAGCATGGAATGTACCGAAACGCAGAAGGTGGAATATGCGGTGTTCATGGTTTGGAATGAGGCCGAATCTTGGTGGATCCTTACCCGTGGGCGTATGATTGCTGCCCACACTCCTCTAAATTAGGAGAATTTCAAGGCTGAATTTCTTAAAAAGTACTTTCCTGCGAGTTACAAAAACAAAAAAGAGCTTGAATTCATGGAACTCAAGCAAGGTGGCATGTCGGTTGAAGAGTATGCTTTGAAATTTGAAGAGCTATGTGTGTTTTATCCTCCCTTTCAGCAAGAGGGCACGAAAGTTTCAAAGTGTGTTAAATTTGAGAATGGACTATGCCAAGAGATCAAGAAGCGATTTGTCACCAAGAGATTAGGAGTTTTCCTACTCTTGTGGATAAGTGTAGAATTTTTGAAGAAAATGATATTGCTCCAAGGAACTACTCGGGGCATGATTATAAGTTGAAGGGCCAATCTTCTAGCTTCAAGAAGAAAGGCAACTTTAAAAACAACAGACGATTTGTACGTGGGTCCTCTTCTTTCAGAGGTGGACGAGGTGGTGGAAGGCATGGTGCCGATGGTGGCCGAGGTAATGGCCAAGGACTCCGTTGTTACAGATGTGGTGGAAATCACTTAGCCAGAGAGTGCAATCAAGAAGAAATAGTGGTGTGCTATAGATGCAACCAACCGGGGCATATCCACCCTGATTGTCCTTTGAATGCTGCAGATGTTGTGCCACGTGATAATGCAAACCGTGGAGGCTATGGTGCTTTTAGAGGCCGTGGTCGTGGAAACGGTAATGGTGGAAGAAATGGAAACCGAAATGGTGGTAACGGTCGTGGTAATGGAAACGGCCAAGGTAATGCTAATGGTGGTCGGAATGGCCCAAATCGTGGTGTTAATCAACAAATGGCTGGAAGAGTCTTTGCCGTGACCGGTGAAGAAGCTGCACAAGCTGAAGACCTTATCCAAAGTGAGTGCCAGATATATGGTAATGTTGTTAATGTGATATTTGATTCGGGTGCTACGCACTCTTTTATTTCTGAAGAATGTGTGAGGCGCCTGTGAGTGCCTGTGAGTATGATGAAAGGTGCAATATTGGTGACTACACCGACTGGTGCTTGCTTAAGATCGGTGACTCGATGTGATAATGTCGAGATGGTCTTGGAGGGTAGAAAATTTGTTGTATCCTTCGTGTGTTTACCTATGAAAGACCTGGATGTTATTCTAGGCATGGATTGGTTGTCCGCCAACAAGGTTTTGGTGGATTGTCATAGCAAGACAGTGATTTTCCCAACCTCTAATAATGAAGACTTTGATGTGCGAGGTATATCTCAACTTCTCATGATGTTCTGCTTGGTTGATGGGAATGGTGTTTCCCAATCTGGTGGGATTCCTATTGTTTTGGAATTTCCCGATGTGTTTCCGGAAGAAATTCCTGGATTACCTCCTCCACGAGAAGTGGAATTTGCTATCGATCTTATTCCGGGTGCAGAACCTGTTTCCCGAGCTCCTTATAGGATGTCTCCTATGGAGTTAGCTGAATTGAAAAAGCAAGTGGAAGAATTACTTGAACGGGAGTTTATTCGCCCAAGTGTGTCTCCTTGGGGTGCTCCTGTGTTGTTAGTAAAGAAGAAAGATGGGAGCATGAGATTGTACGTTGATTATCGCCAGCTCAACAAACTAACCATTAAAAATAAATATCCTCTTCCACGCATTGATGATCTATTGGATCAATTGAAGGGTGTTGTTGTGTTTTTGAAGATTGATTTGCGTTCTGGATATCACCAAATTCGGGTGAAGGTCGAAGATATTCCGAAGACTGCTTTCCAAATGCGATACGGACACTATGAGTACGTAGTGATGCCATTTGGTGTGACTAATGCCCCTGCGATTTTCATGAGCTACATGAATCGCATCTTCCATGAATATCTTGACCAATTCGTCGTAGTGTTTATCGATGATATTTTGGTGTATTCCAAGAGTCATGAAGAGCATGAAAGAATCTTCGTCTTGTGTTGACTATTCTACGAGAAAAGGAGTTGTATGCGAAGCTCTCTAAATGTGAATTTTGGCTGTCTGAGGTCCAATTCCTTGGACATGTTATTTCAAATGATGGTGTTGCTATGGATAGATCTAAAGTTGAAGCTGTGATGGCTTGGGAAAGACCAACGTCAGTGACGGAGATAAGGAGTTTTCTTGGTCTTGCCGGTTACTACTGGAGATTTATTGAAGGGTTTTCCCGTTTGGCTTTACCACTAACGAAGTTGACTCGGAAAAATCACTCTTTTGTGTGGACTCGTGAATGTGAAGAGAGTTTTCAAGAGTTGAAGTTAAGGCTTACTACCGCACCGGTGTTAGCATTGCCCGACTTAACAAATGAATTTGTGGTATATTGCGATGCATCTAAGCTTGGTCTTGGGTGTGTATTGATGCAAAAGGAACGTGTGATAGCCTATACGTCGAGGCAGTTACGACCGCATAAGGTTAATTACCCCACACATGATCTTGAATTGGCGGCGGTGGTGTTTGCATTGAAGTTGTGGTGACACTACTTGTACGGCTCCAAGTTTGTGGTCTTTAGTGATCACAAAAGCCTTAAATACTTGTTTGATCAGAAGGAGTTGAATATGCGCCAAAGACGGTGGATGGAGTTCCTAAAAGACTACGAATTTGAATTGAAGTATCACCCCGGCAAGGCAAATGTAGTTGCCGATGCATTGAGTAGAAAGTCATTGCATGTCTCCATGATGATGGTAAAGGAAATGGAGTTGATAGAACAATTTAGAGATTTGAATGTGGGCGTGGAGACTTACACTTCCAAGAAAATGGTGTTGGAAATGTTGAAGGTTGCAAATGAATTTCTTGAATATGTGAAGGCGCAACAACCCAATGATGAGTATTTGATTGAGATGAAAAAGACCCAAGAAAAAGGGAAGAATTTGTTCATAGAAGAAGGTCGAGATGGTATTTGGCGTGTCAAAGGTCGAATTTATGTTCCCTCAAGCGATGATGTGCGGAAACGTGTACTTGAGGAAGCTCATAAAAGCTTATTGAGTATTCATCCTGGTTCCACTAAGATGTATCAAGATTTGAAGAAGAATTTCTGGTGGCCTGGTATGAAGCGTGATGTGGCAAATTTTGTAGCATCTTGCCTTGTTTGTCAGAAGGCGAAGGTTGAGCATCAGAGACCATCTGGTTATTTGAGAGCATTGGAGATCCCTGTTTGGAAATGGGATAGTATAGCTATAGATTTTGTTTCTGGACTACCCAGAACCCGTGCTGGAAACGATGCTATATGGGTGATTGTTGATAGATTGACAAAATGTGCTCACTTCTTGCCCATTAATATGAAGAGTCCTTTGGAGAAATTGGCACAAATATACATTAAGGAGATTGTTAGACTGCATGGCGTTCCGTCCAGCATCATATCCGACCGTGATCCTCGTTTTACTTCTCGGTTTTGGGGACGTTTGCATGATGCGTTGGGTTCTAAGTTGAAGCTTAGTTCCGCTTATCACCCGCAGACCGATGGACAATCGGAGAGAACTATACAAAGCTTAGAGGATTTGTTGAGAGCTTGTGTCCTTGAGCACGGTGGATGTTGGGAGAGATTCCTCCTATTGATCGAATTCACATACAATAACAGCTTCCATTCCAGCATAGGTATGGAACCGTATGAGGCATTGTATAGAAGGAAGTGTAGAACTCCCTTGTGCTGGCTGGAAGTTGGTGAAAACTTGGCCTTAGGGCCGGAGATCATTCAGGAAACTACAGAGCAAATTAAGAAGATACAAGAGAATATGAAGATTGCTCAAGATAGGCAGAAGAGTTATTATGACAAGAGGCATAAACCCCTTGAGTTTCAAGTGGGTGACCATGTATTTTTGAAGGTCTCGCGTGATAAAGGCATTGGAAGGGCGTTGAAGAGTGGGAAGTTGAGCCCTAGATTTATCGGACCTTACGAGGTGTTGGAGCGGATTGGTGAGGTTGCTTATAGGATAGCACTCCCTCTGCATCTTGCTAATCTACACAACGTGTTTCACGTGTCGCAGTTAAGGAAATATGTTTATGATCCTTTACACGTGATCCCGATGGACGAGATTAAGGTGCGAGATGATCTATCTATTTCTCCTGTTTCTGTTCGCATTGTCGGACATTCCGTGAAGAAATTGCGGAACAAGTTGGTACCTTTGGTGGAGGTCGCTTGGAAACATGGAAATACTGAAACGTTCACATGGGAACGTGAAGACGATATCAGAGAACGGTATCCCGATGCATTCGAATCCGGTAAGTTAAATTTCAAGGACGAAATTTTCTTTTCGGTGGGGTGGATTGTAACATCCCGAATTTTAAAATGAGAGAATTAATTACCGGAATAAATATTAGAAATTGGTATATGGAGTATTTAATGTCCCAAACTATTGAGAATAATTAAATTGATAATTTTGGGAATTTTTGGTAAATTTTAGAGACCGGTTAAACTGAAATTAAGCCCGGTTGAAATATGGGTGTCGGACCAAGTATCTCAGAATGAGATGATATTGGTCAGGGCTGTAGAGAATATTATTGGGAATCCGAATATGTACTCGGAATAATTTTCAGACGATGTATTGAGCCCGAACTGAGAACCTGTTGGTTATAAAACGATGAAGTTTTAATGAATTGGATTAAAAGAAAAATTGAAAATCCTATTTTTCCCTCTCTATTCATGTAGGCGTGCTGGAGGTGTGAACATTTCACTTACACTTCATTTTTCTCCTTCTCTTCATTATCATCTTCTCCATTCTCTTCCTTTCCTCCCCCAAACCCTAACACATTGAGTTCATCTTCCACATCTCCTTCCCATTTTCGTTGGTGGAGCTTGAAGGAGGCTTGTGAGCTGCTGTTTTTCCTTCTCCTCTTCCTCATTTTCGCAGCTTACTCTCCCTCTAAGGGAACCCATTTTCGTTTTTGGGCTTTGAGGTAAGTATATCCATTTTTGCTAAGGTTTTGGTTATGGGTATATGGTATTTATGAGTTTGGAAGCCATGCATGTGTATGAATGTTTTGAGGAGAGCATTTAATGCAAAAGTTTAATGTGGGTTTTGTATGAGAATGAGGTCTCTTTGAGAAGTAATGAAGTGGATGTAATTATGGTTGGAAGGAGAAGAATATTTATGATGGTTGTTGGAAATTTTATGGAACCCTAACTTCATAAATTTGGGGGAAAATGTATAATGGAGGTTGATGAACATTTATTGTTGGTAATAAATGTGAGTTATGATGCATAAGGGTCAATGGTGATGGTATTTGGTTGATGGAAGTCATTAATGGGGAAACCCATGAAAGGGTTGGTTGTTGAGTACATAATAATAAATGGTGGCACCTAACCCATGGTGGTTATGGTGGATAAAATGAAATAAAAGAGTTTTGAGAGTTATAATAATAAAAACAGCAAGTATTTATTGATATATAAGTATTTGAACCTTAATGAGTAAGTAGAAAATTGATTGTATAATGTATTGTGATGTAGGAAGTGACCCCATTGACGAAGCGGGACCATCGAACCGCGTTGATCACTACTTCACTTGAGGTAGGAGGGGGTAACTTTTCTAAATGCATGATTTCATCCATTGGTGATGTGAAAATATGTATATGTGATTATGTTAATGGTTGTTTGAATGGATGATATGATACGTTTGATTTGAATGCATTTAGAATGATGATTGTTATGTGGCATTGTGTTTGGGATAAAATTAATGATGTGATAATATTATATTAATGAAGTATGATGATGGTTTGCAACCATATGTGGATTGAGATTGTGATGTGAATATCCCAAATATGTGTGTATGATTTATTGAATGTGTATGCCACTAACTATTGATGAGAATAAGTCAAAGAAAATTGGGATTGGATAAGAATGATGAGAATATTGAAATCCACCAAGTGGTAGTGATGAATGATTAAATGTGGAGTGGCATCTAGGATGCATAGTGTGAGGATGCACTTGATTTGCATTTGCATTGCATCCATGGCATATCATAGCTTTTTATGTGGAATATTAGGGGGTTCCACTAGGCAGGCCCAGTGGGAGGGCGGCTCAGTGCACGAGCGTATTATGACTTTCCCCTGTGACTCGGTGTATGAGTCACGAAGTTATCCATAGTTTGGTGACGAGGCACCCTATGTGGCAGGCCCAGTGGGCGGGCGGCTCTATGGTGAGCGAGTTTACCTCGGTGTCCGATGGGGAACGGCTCTCTCGATGTGTGTTCGGGAGGGGCCCGTAGCACTTGTGGTAGTTGAGGCCACGATGTTGATCCGCAAGTCACAGGGTGACTAGTGCTACAGATGGGCGATAGCGGTTTGGTACCAGTAAAATTATGATGATGATGTAAGCATGCATAAATTGAGATATATGTGTACACAATTTTTCTACTGCAGTAGAGGCATAGTAGCACACCTATGCTTGTCCCACAATTGATTTAATGATATATTTTCCCATAGCCGGATCCGCATTGTTTGATAAGAAATTCTTGTGCATATGCATTAGCTTTAAGAGCATTTGCATATAGCTGGAGATATGCCTAGGTGAAAGCCCTTGGTGGCAACGGATGAATGAGAATTGAAAGGGGAAAGAGTTGAATACTAACCCGATGTGTGTGTTTGGCAATCCAAATGATTGATATTGTGAATGTATACTTGAAATTATAAGATGTATTGTGTATAATGTATGATGTGGTGTAATGATTGCTAATTGTGCAAGTATACATGTATTTCATCATAATGTATGACTTTAATTCATTTGGATTATGTTACTTACCTCCCCGTTGCCATTTTTAAAGTTGATGTAGGTATGACTTAAATCCTACAACTTTTGGAGGCCGAGTATGAAGAAGGTAAAATATGGATAGGAATGCGTAAGCCTTGGCCGGCATGAAATCTGTTTTGTAGAGTATATAAGGTTTATATACTCAATTTTGTAATGTTGATAATTTTGGAGGTCATGGGAGAAAATTGGACATGTTTGTGTAATGACAATTTTCATTCATGACCCAAAAGATGTAAAGAATGAATCTGAATACTTGACTTTGTTAAATGAATGGATGTTGTGTTTTCATGCTATATTATGGAGCTTGTGGAATGATGTGGAATATAGATGTATGTAGGGAGTGCATGTGGTTTGATGATGAATTTAAATTATATGCATGAGCTAATGTTAGCATGATGATGGTTAATGGTGAATGAGGTAGGTTCCAAGAGTGTTATATAATGTATAAATTTTGTAGGAACTGAAAGAATTGCCATAGATTGAGTTTTAGTATGGTAGGTTGAGTGTTATCAATGTAAGTTCACGCTTTCTGCTGAGTTTCTGCAGAACTCGCTCAAGCGAGTAGTAATCTCGCCCGAGCGAGATTATTGTGGAACAGGGGATTCGTTTCTGCCCCAAATTCGCTCAAGCGAAGTTGCTTTTCACCCAAGCGAGATTGCCACAGAATCAGTGTTTTGATTCTGGACAATTTTCGCCCAGGCGTGAAGGGCAGCGCTCAAGCGAGGGAGAAGGAGAATGGATTCTGGACGATTTTCACCCAGGCGAGTGGTGCCTCGCCCAAGCGAAAATCGGCCAGAGAGTCCTCAACGTTTCTGGACCAATCTCGCTCAAGCGAGCCTTGGGCCGCTCAAGCGAGATCGACCCCTGATGCTCCTTTCCTTCTTCGCTCAAGCGTCTCGCTTTCTTCGCTCAAGCATTCCTTCATGTCTCGCTCAAGCGAGATAGGGCTCGCTCAAGCGAGCTGGGCCCTGATGCTCATTCTTTCATTTCGCTCAAGGTCGCTCAGCGCCCGCTCAAGCGAGGGTATGCTGGCTCGCTCAAGCGACTTGAGTCACGCTTGAGCGAGTATGCCCCTGATTCTCATTTTGTTATTTTAAATTAAATTTTAAAATGTTATGCATTATTTCTTCTTTAGATATTATTTTAAATGGTATTGAGGAGTATATTTAGGCCTTCTAGATTATATAAGTTGTATCCCATATTTTTATGAATGGACTCCTCTTGAAAATCAATTAGCCACTAATTAAACCAAACTAAATAATTCTTCCGCTGATTCTGATTGAAAAATTTACATTTAGTTTCACCCTCTCATATCTTCATATATGGGAGTGGTTCATTTTAGATTCAGGGGTTTGGTGAAAAATACTTCACGACTTTAATTATTGAATTTATTAATATTTTCAAAGACGCGAAAAATTTTCCCCTATTTTATTTGGGGGGTTTGGGGCGTCTCAAATTCCGAGCGAGTATGCATGACTCGCTCAAGCGAGTCGGATTTCGCTTGAGCGAGAAGGACCCCTGATACAAAATCACTCATTTCGCTCAGTTCCTTCCCTTCGCCCAAGCAAGGACAGCAAGACTCGCTCAAGCGAGTCGGAATTCGCTTGAGCAAGGTGGAATTTTGCCTTGCTGACACAGCGTGAAGGACCCACGCAGTCGGTCCTGTTTCTTTTTCTCTTCACGTGCAGGCACTTTTCACTCCAAACAAAACACCTTTATATATTTTATTATATACTCATTCCAATCAATGCAAGCTGACATGGAAAGGGGTCAAAAGTTTCCATTATTTTCTACCTAACCTTCAGTCACGGGAAAAGTTGTCTCCCACTTGTCTCCTCCTTATTAATCAATGCCACCATTCATTCCCAAGTTCAGAACCTACTGAAATTAACACCAGCTCTCTCTTCTTCCTCCTATTACGAACAAGCTTCCTCTCTCTCAATTCCTTTCCTCTCCCACTCGGAACTGAAGCAAGGACAGTGAAGGGAACATTTTCTTCTCATCCAAGAACTCCATTAAGGTAAGGGGGTATATTCTCGGGTATTATGGGAAAATTCGAGTGAAAGGAAAGGGTTAAGGAACCTTGTTCCTCACCTTTCCAGGGTAGTTCAGGATTTGTTTGATTAAATGTTTTAATGTTTTATTATTATTTTATGCATTTTATTTGAATATGTATATGATTAAATTGATTATTATTATGCATGATAATTTAGTGAAATGTTCAGTATTGATTTGTGAAAAGATATGATTGTTGTTGGACTGTGAAAATACTAAGAATCATGGGTGCCTGTGTGAATTCCAATGAAGAATTAGAAACAGATGTTGGAATCTATAATAACAAACTCGGTTTTTAATAATCCGACCGGTTTTACATCAATAACAAGCTCGGTTTTGCATAATTCCAATCAGATTCTACCTTACCCGAACGTGTTTCATTCTGACAGAACAATTCCTCACTCGGAAAACATTTTAACTTCACTCAAAAAACTCTTTTCAGTGATTTCACATGGAAACATAGTCATTTTCACTCGGATTCATAAACGTTTTTACTCAGGAAACTCTTCTCAAACTGATTCCACTCGAAATCATATTTTATTTCACTCAGAAACTCATTTTCACTCAGAATTCAAGTTATTTCACTCAGAAAGTCCTTTTCAGTTTGATTTCACTCGGAATCAAACATTTTTACTCGGAAAATCTGGTTCCCAACATTTTCACTCGAAATCAGACTCATCTTACTCGGAAAACAGCTTTCCAGGTCAATTTCACTCGGATTTTTAGTCAATTCATTTAGAAAACTCTTCTCAGTATGATTCCACTCGGAATCATACTTATTTCACTCGGAATTACCCTTGTTCTACTCGGAAAAGCCTTGTTTTTAATATTTTTCACTTGGAATTTCGTTTAGAAACTCTTCTATGATCATTTTTAAATTATTGGGACGTTACAATTATTATTATCATTCTTATTTCTATTATTATTATTATTCTTATTATCATTATTCTTATTGTTGTTATTATTATTGTTAGTATTATTGTTATTAACATTATTAATGTTTTAATTATGAGTAATTAAATAAAGAATATATATTATTTTACTCTTTATACAAAATATAATTTTAACCAAGATGTAACCGATAAATTTTCTGGAATAAGAATAAATAACTTACAACGTTTAAATAGTTGATGGGATCCAAGAGCTTATGAATAATATGATGAGACTGGAAACACAGAAGATACCCAAGGATCAAATGATAAAAAGAATGCATTTCGCATCATGAAAATATTTTGATGGAGAAAAAAATATATCTAGAGCATACACTTGGTACAGTGGAGGACACTCACGTTCGATCTCCATGAAGAATCTTGGGAGTACAACCGGAACGGAAACCCAATGGTATCAGAGTCGCGCCTGAAGCCGGGTGAGACGATGCAATTCTGGTGTACTTTGACTAAATGACGGAGTATAACTATGATCGTAGGGATCCAAGCCCCAAAAATATATCAATCAATGATGAGAACCGATGAGTTCATTCGTACCTTATAAAATGAATGGGGGCTTGGGCGGACCCTGATCGCTCTAGAAAGAATGAGGAGATAATAAATCGATTTATTGGGCCTACATGCATCATGAGACTTAATCAAAGATAAATCATAATAAATTAAACTCATGCATTTCATTACAGCATATTTGATTGTTATAGTTATGAATATGTTAAGTGTATGATTTATGTGATATTATCTATTAACTGGATTATGTCCGCACCAGATTAACCATCAGGGTCTTGGGTTATACTCACCCTTACTGTTGATATTTCCAGAGGAATTAGGAAACTAAGAACAGGAGTACAACGAACAGGAATACGCTGAACCATCTGAGAATGCCCATTAAAAATAGAATATATGTAGTTAAATATTTATGGATGACTGTATTAATATTTAAGGGTGCCTGCGTGCTCTATTCTGTTAAGAGTACAATTACTTACAGTTTGTGAATGACTATGTGATTATCTACTATTTGCTTCCACTGAGATGCCATTATTTTATTTAAAAAAAAATATTCACTTTTTCCAAAAACTTGTGACCTCTCAGTTAAATAGGATGAACTTACAGAAGGGTTTGTCTTATCTAACCGAGGGTGTTACAACCCACATATGAATTGTCTATTATTCTTAAAGTTGCCATTCTTCTTGAAGTTAGGGGATTGACCCTTCAATCTTTGATCATGCCCAACATAATTTTTAGGCACCATATCGTTCTCTTGGCGCAATCCGTTCTCAAATTTGACGCATTTTGAAGCTTCGGTATTTTCTTGTTGGAAAGGAGGGTAAAACACACATAGTTCTTCAAACTACGAGGCATATTCCTCTACCGACATGCTTCCTTGTTTGAGCTCTATAAATTCAAGCTCTTTCTTGTTCTTTTAGCTCTTAGGAAAGTACTTCCTAAGGAACTCCACCTTAAAGTTGTCCCAATCCAAAGGAGTGTGAGCCGCAATCATACACCCACGAGTGAGAATCCACCAAGCTTTAGCTTCATCTCGGACCATAAACACCGCGTATTCGACTTTGAGCTTCCGTACATTCCATACCTATAACATCCCTAATTTTATATAAATGATTAAATATTGGGAATAAATACTAAATAATTATATGTGAGTGAATTAATATCCCTAAAGATTGGAAATAATTAAATTAAGATTTTGGGGGGTTATTCATAATTTGTTGAGGCTTTATGAGTTAAAATTGGACCCGATTAAAATATGGGTGTCGGACCAAGTGTCTCTGATTGAGGTACCGTTGGTCAGGGCGGCTAAGAATATTATTGGGAGTCTGAATATGTAATCGAAATAATTTTTAGATAAAGTATTAAGCCCGAACGAAGATCCTGTTTGATCTAAAACGGGAAACTTTTAATGAGAGGTTAGAATAAAACACAAACTCTTCTCTTCTCCCTCTCATTTTCACGTGACCTTTTCTCCCTCTAAGGTAAACACTTCCTTCTTCATCTCTTCATCTCCCACTCATCATCATCATCATCATCATCATCATCTTCTTCTTCTTCTAAAAACCCACAAGTGTGGTGTATGCCATTTTCCTCTTCCATTTTCGTTTAGAGCTTGGAACTTGGAGGCTTTCTCTCACTCTTCCTCTCTTTATTTTCGTGTTCTTTCTTACCCATTCTGGAAGTTCACTTCTTTTGGTTTGAGGTAAGGATTTCTCTTCATTTTCTTGAGCTTTATGCCCTAGATTTTGGGTATTGGTTGTTGGGAGAGAGTTAATGCATATGGGTTATGATGGAGAGGCATTTATGATGACAAAAACCCTAAGGTGAGGTGTTTTAATGTGAGTTTTATGAGGGCACAATGTTGTATACGAAAATGGCATGAAATGATGGAAAATGATAAACACAAATGGTGGTTATTGGGTTTTTGATGAAACCCTAACCTTATAAATTAGGGGAAATGTGAGATGTGGGTAGATAAGTATTTATTATTGATGGTAGATGCTATTTATGATGTGTAGTGACCATTAATGATGGTAAATGGTTGGTGGAGTTCATTAATATGGAAGCCCATGAATGGGTTTAGCCTTAAATGCATAACAATGAGATTGGGCACCTAACCCATGGTGGTTATGATGGATTAAATGAATAAGTAAAGATTGAGAATAATTGTGTGGTATGTTGTATAATGTAGGAAACGATCCCATCGATGAGGCGGGGCCATCGGACCACGTTGATTACTACTTCTCTTGAGGTAGGAGGGGGGTAACATTCTCTAAATACTTGATTTCATCCATTAGTGATGTGTTTATATGATTGTGATATGTTAATTTGGCTTGGATGAATGATTTGATGATTACTTGATTGAATTACATTTAGAGTGAATGATGTTATGTGGCTATGTTGGTGGGATAATGAATACGATGTTGAATTGACTCATAATTAATGAGAGTTGTTGTCATAGTTTGGAACCATGATTCTATTGATTACATTGTTATTGAATATCCCATGATATATGAATTAATGATTTGTGATTGCCACTAACAAGTATGTGTATGAAATCCAATGAATGTTGGTGATGGTTGAGAATGATGAAAACCTAGAGTTCCACTAAAGTGTTAAGGATGGTTGGTTGATGGTGGAGTGGCATTTAGGATGCATAGTATGAGAATGTATTTGATTTGCATTGCATTGCATCCATGGCAAATCATTCGCTGCTTATATGGAATGTTAAGGGTTCCAATGGGCAGGCCCGGTGGGAGGGCGACCCAGTGCACTTGTAATTTGTTGTTATTCCCTAGTGATTTTGGGAATCACGAAGCTGCCCTTAGATTGGTGACGAGGCACCCTATGTGGCAGGCCCAGTGGACGGGCGGCTCTGTGATGAGCAAGTTACCTCGGTGTCCGACGAGGCACGGCTCTCTCTCGATGTGTGTTCGGGAGAGGCCCGTAGCACTTATGGAAAATAAGGCCGTGTTATTAATCCACAAGTCATGGGGTGACTAGTGCTACAGATGGCAGATAGTAGTTTGGTACCTATAAAATATGATGATTGAGCATGCATGACTAAGAGATATGTGTACACTTTTACTACTGCAGTAAGGGCATAGTAGCACACCTATGCTTGACCCATATTTGATATGATATTGTTTCCCACAGTCGGATCTGCAATTGTTATTGATTCCTTTGTGCATATGCATTAGCCATAAGAGCATTTGTATATAACTAGAGATATGCCTAGTTGGAAGCCCGTGGTGGTGATGGATGATTGTCAAATAAAGAGGAAGGAATTTATGGTACTAACTTTAAATGTATGATGACTTTTATTGAGAATGCCAATGAATTTGATATGTGAGTTATGAGTATATTGATGTGAATATGTGTTGTGTTGAGATGGAATGTTTTGATGTGCAAATGAGGCTTATGATGTTCCTTGAGATATGTATGTCATGCACTCATGTATATGTATCATCATAATGTATGACTTTGATTCATTTGGTATATGTTACTCACCTCCTAGTTGCCATTTTAAAGGTTGATGTAGGTATGTTGGATATCCTACTCTTTTTGGAGGTTGAGCAATGGTGAAGGTAAATATGGAAGGAAAGCTAGTAAGCCTTGGCTGGCAATTTTTGTAAAGCATATAACATATGTATATGTTTATTTTATACATGAAGATTGAATAATGTTAGGTATTCATTTGAGGGTCATTTGCGAAAATTAGGCCTTATGTGTTTGAAAGGCTAATTTTTGGTCATGACCTTAGCATTGGGTAATGATATTTGAGATACATTAACTTTTATGCTACATTGATGAATGAATGATGATATTATGAGATCTAAAGTCATTGACAATGAAAATATGATTTGTGTACCATTAATATTGTGAATTGAATGTAAAACAAGGAAGTGGATAGGTCATATTTTCATTTAATGGACAAATGTTTATGTAGAGGTCACCTACAAGTCATAATATATGTTTGAAACTTGTATGCATGGTTAGTTGTGGCCAAAGAGGCTTAGTTTGGAAATTGACATGCTTGGTTTAGCCAAAAAGGGCATGAATCGCCACTAGGACATATGTTGATCTAGGAAATGAGTTATTGGATGAGACTTGTTGGAGCAAGTCACATTTATATATGTGAATATAGGTCCATGGAAAGTTTGGACAAAAACCTAGCCAATTGTATTGTGGTACATCATGTAAATTGCCCAAAATACGCATAAAACTACCCTATAGCTTAGATTTTGATTGGGATGGAATTTGGGCTTGAAACTTTATCCTGTAGTTGATATTAAGGTAGGTAAGTTGTGTATAAAATGTCTTTCAAATTAGAGTTAATTAGCCTAGTAAAAACGGGTCCCAAAGTTGGCAAAATTATAAGGTCAAAAATGCTGCAGAATGGAGCTAACAGCAGGGAGATCCACAGCCAGTGGGAATTCCCACAGCCAGTGGATCACTCTGTTTATGGAAATATGCATTTTAGTCATGGAACTAGAGAACTCCACGGCCAGTGAGTTTCTCTATTTTGGAAATTTTTGAAATTCTGGGCATTTGGCAGTGGATTCCACGGCCAGTGGATTTTTCCACTGCCAGTGGATTTTCTCACTGCCAGTGGATTTCTCCAATGTTGAATTTTACATACTTTTATGCCTATTCGGGTTACATTTTGCACTTTCTTACTTCATGGAATGTTTGTATGACCGATTGTACATGTTTTGATTATGTCTTAGCAATTACCTTGTATTTCCTTGGGTCTTTCTCATATCTACTTTTGAACTTAGATTAACTTGCATGTCTCACAAACATGTGTATAATGACCATGTAATCGATTGTCCTAAGTAGATATTTGTTTAAGTTACATACCTTCTCATATCTTCATATATGAGTTAGGTTATTTAAAATGGTTTGGGGTTACTTGTTGAAAATTTATTCCGAGATGCCTTCTTTTCCTAAATTGTTTCCTTTTTTATATCGCAAAAAATTTACCCCCCAATTTTTAGGGCGTCTCAACCTGATCTAGGTCCATGGAAAGTTTGGACAAAAACCTAGCCAATTGTATTGTGGTATGTTATGTAAATTACCTAAAATACACATAAAACTACCTTATAGCTTAGATTTTGATTATGATGGAATTTGGGCTTGAAACTTTACCAAGTAGTTGATATTAGGGTAGGTAAGTTGTGTATAAAATTTCATTCAAATTGGAGTTAATTAGCCTAGTAAAAAGGGGTCCCAAAGTTGGCAAAATTATAAGGGTCAAAAATGCTGCAGAATGGAGGTGACAGCAGGGAGATCCACGGCCAGTGGGAATTCCCACTGCCAGTGGATCACTCTGCTTATGGAAATATGCATTTTAGTCATGGAACCAGAGAACTCCACGGCCAGTGGGAATTCCTACGGCCAGTGGGTTTCTGTGTTTTAGAAATTTTTGAAATTTTGGGCATTTGGCAGGGGATTCCACGGCCAGTGGATTTTCCCACTGCCAGTGGATTTCTCCAATGTTGAATTTTACATACTTTTATGCCTATTCGGGTTATGTGTTGCACTTTCTTACTTCATGGAATGTTTGTATGACCGATTGTACATGTTTTGATTATGTCTTGGCAATTACCTTGTATTTCCTTGGGTCTTTCTCATATCTACTTTTGACCTTAGATTAACTTACATGTCTCACAAACACGTGTATAACGACCACGTAACCGATTGTCCTAAGTAGATATTTGTTTAACTTACATACCTTCTCATATCTTCATATATAAGTTAGGTTATTTAAAATGGTACGGGGTTACTTGTTGAAAATTTATTCCGCGATGCCTTGTTTTCCTAAATTGTTTCCTTTTTTAAATTGTGAAAAATTTACCCCCCAATTTTTACGGCGTCTCAACCTGGTATCAGAGCATTGATTGCTCATTAATGAATTTTATGAGTTAAATGTTGTTGAAGGGTGATTGTCACTTAATGTTGATATGTTATAGTTATAGTTAAGCCTTATTGGAGCTTGAATTGCTCACTGCTTTATATTGTGGTTGAATGTAAGCCCGGCCAGGCATTTCCTTTCCAATATTTACCTTTGAATTGTGAATGCATTATGATGATACATATGTTGATGATAATTGTTAATGATTAATGAATCTTGAGGAAAGAAACACAAGGTATCTAAATGTATTTGTGTTATGTGTCTAGATTGATCGATGGCGAATAGACGCAACGTCGATGCAGCCGCTATGGCTGAGGCTTTTAACCAATTTGCCGATATTCTTGAACGGCAACAACAACCCGTGGGTCAACCAAATCATGGTCTTGACCGATTCCTCAAGCGGAAGCCTTCTGAATTTCATGGGGACTATAAACCGGAAGATGTTTATGTTTGGATCTGTGATTTGGAGCAGATATTTGCTAGTATGGAGTGTACGATGGCTCAAAAAGTCAAATACGCGGTATTTATGATCCGAGATGAAGCTGAATCTTGGTGGATTCTTACTCGTGGGCGTATGATGGCGGCCCACACTCCTTTGAATTGGGAGAAATTCAAGGTGGAATTCCTTAGGAAGTATTTCCCAGAGAGTTACAAGAACAAAAAAGAGCTTAAATTTATGGAGCTCAAGCAAGGAAGCCTGTCGGTAGAGGAATATGCCTCAAAATTCAAAGAGCTTTGTGTGTTTTACCCTCATTTCCAATAGGAAGGTACCAAAGCTTCGAAATGTGTTAAGTTTGAGAACGGATTGCACCAAGAGATCAAGAAGGCGATTTGTCACCAAGAGATTAGGAGTTTCCCTACTCTTGTGAACAAGTGTAGAATTTTTGAAGAAAATGATGTGACTCACAAGAGTTATTCGGGGCACAATCATAGACTGAAGGGCCAATCCTCTAGCTTTAAGAAGAGGGGTGATTTCTAGAAGAATAAACAATTTGTGCATGGTTCCTCTTCTCTTAGAGGTGGACGTGGTGGTGGAAGACATGGTGCTAATGGTGGCCAAGGTAATGGCCAAGGACTTCGTTGTTTTCGGTGTGGCAGAAACCATTTGGCCTATGATTGTGGTAATGAAGAGACGGTGGTGTGCTATAGATGCAACCAACCGGGGCACATTCGTCCCGATTGTCCCTTGAATGCCACGGATGTGGTGGCGCGTAATGATACAAACAAGGGAGGCTATGGTGCTTTTAGAGGCCGTGGTCATGGAAACAGTAATAGAGGCCGAAATGGTGGTCGTAACGGAAATGGTGGTAACGGTCGTGGTAATGGGAACAGCCGAGGTAATGGTAATGGTGGCTGGAATGGTCACAATCATGGAGCTAATCAGCAAACTGCTGGAAGGGTATTTACCGTGACGGGTGAAGAAGCTGTACAAGCCAGTGATCTAGTGCAAAGTAAGTGTCAAATACTTGGTAAATATGTTGATGTGCTATTTGATTCGGGTGCAACGCACTCTTTCATTTTGAAAGATTGTGTGAGGCAATTAAAATTGCCAATAAGCATGATGAAAGGTTCTATCATGGTGTCTAGACCGACCGGTACTTGTTTGCAGGCGGTCACTTGATGTGATGGTATCAAGATGGTTCTTAAAGATAGGAGATTTGTGTTGTCTCTTATTTGCCTACCCATGAAAGATTTAGAGGTCATTTTGGGAATGGATTGGTTGTCTACCAACAAGGTCTTGGTAGATTGTCAGAGTCGGAGCATTGTCTTTCCTTCTCTGACTATCGAGCGCTTTGATGTGCAAGGTATATCTCAACTTCTTGTTATGCTATGCATGATGGATGGAGAAAATGTTACTCAATCCTTAGATATCCCTGTCGTATCCGAATTTTTAGATGTGTTTCCTGATGACGTACCTGGTTTACCTCCTCCACGAGAGGTAGAGTTTTCTATTGATCTTGTTTCGAGTGTAGAACCTGTTTCCCAGGCGCCGTATCGGATGTCTCCTATAGAGTTAGCTGAGTTGAAGAGACAAGTTGAAGAGTTGTTAGAGCGAGAGTTTATTCATCCAAGTGTGTCTCCTTGGGGTGCGTCTGTTTTATTGGTGAGAAAGAAGGATGGAAGTATGAGGCTATGTGTGGACTATCGACAACTTAACAAGTTAACCATTAAGAACCGATATCCCCTACCTCGCATTGATGATCTTTTGGATCAACTGAAGGATGTAGTGATGTTCTCAAAGATTGATTTGTGTTCTGGATATCACCAAATCCGGGTGAAGACCGATGACATTCCAAAGACTGCTTTTCGCACTTGCTATGGCCACTACGAATATGTAGTGATGCCTTTTGGTGTGACAAATGCACCTGCGATTTTCATGGATTACATGAATCACATTTTCCGTGACTATCTTGACAAATTTGTGGTGGTGTTTTGATAAGTCTTGAAAAGACTTAATTATTCTGCCTTTTATTTGACTTAATTCATTGTTTAGTGATTAGTTTAGCCTTATTATTTAATTAATTGCTAATAATTTATAATTTATTTAATTATTTTAAAAATGCTTAATTTATGTAAGAAACTGATTAAAAACATTAATTAGTTAAGAAATTGAATTTTCATTAACCCAGCGTACAAATACTGGACAATCAGTGAACAAACGCTGGGCAAATTAGTTGTTTATTGGTGCAGGAAAAAGAGCGCTCAAGCTGAAAGGAAAAAGCCGAGCGAGATTTGGAAAATCCGAGTGAGACTTCACAAATCCGACTGAAAAGAGTCCAAAAGCCCAAACTAAGCGAAACTGCAAAGAGGCTGACTGAAAAGACTTCCCAAAAGGTTGATCGGAAGGAATTAATAAAAGTCCGACTTAAAAGACTCCCAAGATACCGACTCCAAAATAAAATAGGGAATTGAATATTGCATGAAGAACCCGAGCGTCAATTTCAGAATGCTGATTGAATAATCAATTCGCTCAAGCGAGAGTCAAATTCGCTCAAGCGAGGGTCAAAAATTCATTCAAGCGAGCAAGTTCGCTCAAGCGTGACTCCAAAACATCACCCCTCGCCCAAGCTTCTCCATAACGCTTAAAGCGAGAAAGCAATACTACAGTACATATCTCGAGCTCGCCCAAGCGAGCTCCCAGTTCGCTCAAGCGTGAAGGCTGTTATTTAAAACACTGATTGTTCCCTCCAGAACACACTCGGCACCAGTCCTGCTGCCTTCTCTCCTACTTCTGTACCTTAGTAATTTAAGTAGTAAGCTGTTATTAGTTGGTGCTGCGCTATGATTAGCTAATGATGAACTGTTATTTGTTAAGAGCTGAGCTGTAATTAGTTAGTTATTCCGTAATTATGTAATTAGTTAGTTAGTTTAATTATTAACTTAGCTTTCCTAGTGATTAGTTAAGTTCGTTAGTTAGGTAGATGCTTATATATATGCTTGTACATATTCTGTAACATAACTAGAAAACAGAGTACATAGAATACAATTCATTTTCCATTTCCAACATCTTTCTACTTTCTCTCTCTCTAAATCCTCTTCTCCATGACGTTCCATATTCCTTCGATGGAACCGAAGTCGATGGAGTTCTAAATTCCTAAGGTTGGGATTGCGAAGGTTAGCAATGGAATCTTGAAGCTGTGAGCGAGGAAATCAACTTCTAGATCCTGAGGCGAACAAGCTGAGGAGTGGATCTGTTTTGCTGGATTGACAAATCCAGAGCTAATGAAGAACTTCGCCAGTGAGGAATCATGGTTGAAGCTTAGGTAACTTCCAGCTTTCTAACTAGTTCAGGCCTAATCAATTTAGGTGAATAGTTAGAGTTCAACCTCCAATTTCACATTAGATTCTTAGGTTAATTGAGCACTTAAGGAATTAAGATTCGATGCTTAAGGATTAGTGTTTTTCACCTAAGGAATTAGGGAATAACCACAAGCGGATTGTCCTTTGGATTATAAGGTTTGATTATACTTTAATTGCATGTTTCTTGATGAATTTGTGAACCGAAGCAATCCTGACCTATTTTCTATTAATCACCTTTCATATTTCATCTTAACATTGTTTCTGGAAATACAAAAACAACTAGAAAACATTAAAAAAACAAAAACCGAATGAACTTTCTGTGCTTGTGTTGGTTCAACTTGTACTAGTCTGAGATTGAGGTATTTACCACAATCCCTGTGGGACGATCAAATATAATACAATTTTAATGACTGGTGCGCTTGCCAAAGCGTAAATATTCTGAGAATTACACATCAAAATAATGACTTGGAGATTTAGCATCAAGTTAATGGCGCCGTTGCCGGGGATTGTTGAGTAATATCAACAATCCTTGGACCGGTACTAGACTGAACCGTTTACTTTTGTTTACATTTAATACGTAGTTTGATTGTTGTTTTTAGTAGTAGTAGTTGTTGTTTTCGTGTAGCTGTAGTGTAGCTGTGGATTGTTCTTTTGTTTAACATTTGTTGTATGCAGTCAAGGAACAGAGGAGAGCCTTTCTTCTTTGATCCTGATATCGATTTGTTAGAACGTAAACTGAGAAAAGAGAAAAAGTAAAAAGAACAAAAAGAAATGGAACAGAGGAGAGTTACACTAGGTGACTACTCCCGGCCGACTGAAGAAGGATCGCAATCTAGCATCCTTAGGCCACCGATTTCAGCAAATAATTTTGAACTTAAACCAGCTTTACTGCAGTTGGTAAGAAATGAACAGTTCGGAGGAAGTGAGGTTGAGGATCCAAATTTGCATCTAGCAATTTTCCTCCAAATTTGTGATACAGTAAAAATGAACGGAGTCCCTGAAGAGGCAATTCGACTGAGATTGTTTCCATTTTCTCTAAGGGACCGAGCTAAAGCCTGGTTGCAGAGTCAACCGAGAGGCAGTATTTCCACTTGGGAGGACTTGCAAAGAAAATTTTTGATTAAGTACTTTCCTCCTTCTAAATATGCGAAGTTGCGCAATGAAATCACGTGTTTCCAACAAAGAGAAGGTGAATCTTTGATACGAGCATGGGATTGGTATAAAGAGAGTTTAAGGAGATGTCCTCATCATCAAATCTCCGATGTGCAACAGGTCACTATTTTCTATAATGGTGTCAGGCCAGCTACCAGGGTCCTGATTGATGCCTCGGCTGGAGACTCATTAACAACTAAAACTGTAGAAGAAGCCATAGAGCTGATTCACGTTATGGCTTCTAATGAATGTCTAATTAGTGAGAGGAGCCAAGTCCCTAAGAGAGGGATATTAGAACTAGAAGCACAAGATGCTTATCTGGCTTAGAGTAAGCTGATGACTCAGGCTTTGGAGAAACTAAGCATATTGATTTCAAAACTCCAAAAGCCGAGTCAAGTTTCTATGATAAGTTGTGACTTTTGTGGTGGAGACCATGAAAATGGAATGTGTGATCCAAATGTGCCTTCTGAGCAAGTGAACTATATGGGGCAGCAACAATATCAAAGGAATTATCCTTCTAATTCCTTTAATCCTAATTACAGGAATCACCCCAATTTTTCCTGGCAGAAAGGTCCACATTTGAATCAGAACATTCCACAAAATCAACCCACAAATAGTCCACAACAACCTTCTCACCCTCCTGTTAAAGAAAAGTTAGAACTTGAGAATGTACTTTCTCAGTTCATCTAGGCCACTCAGGCCAGTTTTAAAAATCAGGAAGCGTCCATAAGAAATCTAGAAAATCAAGTCGGACAGCTTTCTAAGCAATTAGCTGAGAGGCAAGCAGGCAATTTCCCTGGAGATACCGAGGTAAATCCAAGGGAACATTGCAAAGCTATAACCACTAGGAGTGGAAAAATTCTTTCTCCACCTCTGAGTCAGGAAATAAGCTCAGAAAAAGATAAAGAAAAAGAAATAGTGCAAGAAACTGAGCAGGTTAATAATGAAGCTAAAAATGAAAATGAAACAGAAAAAGAAAAAGAAAATAAAGTCCACCAAAAGAAAAAGAAAAAGGTTGATCTGATTCTGGAGGAAGCTTCTAAGCTGACTCCTGAAAAACTGAGGAATGCTCCATTTCCACACAGGTTTAAAAAGCAAATAGAAGAGCAAAAGTTTGCGAGGTTCTTAGATATATTTAAGAAACTTCACATAAATATCCCTTTTGCCGAGGCATTGCAGGAGATGCCTTCCTATGCAAAATTTTTGAAAGAACTGTTGTCTAAGAAGAGGAAGCTTAAGGGGGATGAAATGATTGTTCTCACTCAAGAGTGCAGTGCAATCATCCAAAAGAAACTTCCTCAAAAGCTAGAAGATCCTGGGTCTTTTACAATACCATGTGCAATTGGGGATATTCATGTAGGAAGTGGTCTTTGTGACCTAAGAGCTAGTATAAATCTGATGCCTTTATCTTTGATGAAAAAATTGGGAATTAATGACCTGCAACCGACTCGCATGTCTTTGCAGTTGGCTGACAGGTCTATTAAATATCCCCAGGGGATGCTGGAAGACCTGTTAGTTAAGGTAGACAAATTTATCTTTCCAACAGATTTTATAGTGTTGGATATGAAGGCTGATCGAGAGATTCCTTTGATCTTAGGTAGACCCTTTCTAGCTACATGCAGAGCATTGATTGATGTAGAAAAGGGTGAACTCATGCTGAGAGTTCAGGAGGAGCAGGTAACTTTTAATGTCTTCAATTCCATGAAACATCCGACTGAAAGGATGGATTGCTTAATGATTGAAGAAATTAAAAGTTACCAGACTCCAATGCTTTTAAAAACTGAAGAAGAGGTCTTACGAACCTTTTTGGAGGATGACTTTGACTCCGAGACTGAGGAGTTAAATGACTCTCACTCGAAAATGCTGAACCTACTGAAAGTATTGGAAGTAGGTGATTTTGAAAAAGAAAAGAAAAATGATTTGAAAATTACTGAAGTTGAGAAAGGAAAGGAAGTTTCTGAAGAAAAATATGATTTAAAACCTTTGCCTTCTCATCTGAAATATGTTTTTCTGAGAAAGGACGAAACACATCCGGTCATTATTAATGCTGACTTAAAAGAAGAGGATGTTGACAAATTAATAGGGGTTTTAAAGACACACGAATCTGCGATTGGCTGGAATATTTCTGATTTGAAGGGAATCAGTCCATCATTTTGTATGCACAAAATTCTGATGGAGGATGATTATTCCCCTGTAGTTCAGCCACAACGCAAATTAAACCCCATAATGAAAGAGGCTGTCAAGAAAGAGGTGGTCAAGCTTCTTAATGCAGGAATCATCTATCCTATCTCGGACAGCGCTTGGATCAGTCTGGTCTAAGTGGTTCCCAAGAAAGAAGGGATGACAACTGTTAAAAATGAAAAAGGTGAAGTCATAGCTACTAGACCGACCACAGGATGGAGAATGTGTATAGACTATAGAAGGCTGAATGACTTCACTCGGAAAGACCACTTTCCCTTACCGTTTGTTGACCAGATGCTTGAGAGACTATCGGGTCATGAATACTACTGCTTCCTTGATGGTTACTCAGGTTATAACCAAATTGTGGTTGATCCAAAAGATCAAGAGAAGACAGCATTCACCTGTCCATATGGAATTTTTGCCTATAGGCGCATGCCATTCGGTTTGTGCAATGCTCCAGCAACCTTTCAAAGGTGTATGCTGGCAATCTTTGGGGACATGGTGGAGAAATTCATTGAAGTATTCATGGACGATTTCTTTGTCTTTGGTAGTAGTTTTGATACATGCCTCAGCAACCTATCTAAGGTGCTGGTGAGATACCAGGAGGCTAACCTTGTCCTTAACTGGGAAAAGTGTCATTTTATGGTTAAGGGAGGGATAGTCCTTGGCCACAAAATCTCTGCTGAGGGCATTCAAGTGGATAGAGCCAAGATAGAAATCATTGAAAAACTTCCTCCTCCAATCAATGTGAAAGGAGTGAGGAGTTTTCTAGGATGTACTGGCTTCTACAGAAGATTTATAAAAGATTTTTCAAAAATAGCTAAGCCTTTGACCGACTTGCTTGTAAAAGATCACGTGTTTGTGTTTAATGAAAACTGTGTCAAGGCTTTTGAAAAATTGAAGCAAAGTTTGACTTCAGCTCCGAACCTTGCAGCACCCGATTGGTCGTTACTGTTTGAATTAATGTGTGATGCAAGTGACTTTGCAGTCGGAGCTGTGCTGGGTTAGAAAAAGGAAAATTAACTCATGTAATTTATTATGCTAGTAAAGTGTTGAACGAAAATCAAATACATTACACCACTACTGAAAAAGAAATGCTTGTTGTGGTGTATGCATTTGATAAATTTCGTGCTTACTTGATTGGTGCTAAGGTCATTGTATATATAGATCACTCGGCAATCAAGTACTTACTAGCTAAGAAAGAATCTAAACCAAGACTGATCAGGTGGGTTCTTTTACTCCAGGAGTTTGACTTAGAAATAAGAGACAAAAAAGGAGTAGAGAACTCAGTTGCCGATCAACTGTCTCGTCTGGAAGGTGAATCGGATTCTGTTTTAATAAAAGAAGAATTTCCAGACGAGAGTTTGATGGCAGTTATCACCGGGCCATGGTATGCTGATATGGCCAACTTCAAAAGTGCCTCGGTGGTACCTGACGGCTAGACATCCCAAATGAAGAAAAAATTCTTTCATGATAGTAAAACCTTCCTTTGGGATGATCCATTTCTGTATAAAATAGGAGTAGATGGAGTGATCAGGCGATGTGTGCCTGAATCCGAGCAAGAAAGGCTCTTGTGGCATTGCCACGACTCCTATTATGGAGGACACCATGGTGCCTCCAGTACAGCAGCAAAGGTTTTACATAATGGCTTTTATTGGCCGACTATCTTTCAGGATGCTAAAGTGTATGTCAAAAGGTGTGATAAATGTCAAAGGAGCGGAGGTCTCTCTGCTAAAGCCGGCATGCCTTTGACAAACATTTTAGTTGTGGAATTATTTGATGTCTGGGGTATCGACTTTATGGGACCATTTCCAAAGTCGTTCTCCAATGAATATATACTTGTTACTGTAGATTATGTCTCCAAATGGGTGGAGGCAATCCCGACCAGAACCAATGATGCACATGTGGTGCTTAGGTTCATAAAGAAAAACATTTTCTCTAGGTTTGGAGTTCCGAGAGTGCTCATTAGTGATGGGGGTTCACATTTTTGTAATAAAATAATGGAAAAAGCCCTGCGGCACTATGAGGTTTTACATAAGATATCTACTCCATACCATCCACAAACTTGTGGACAAGTTGAGCTATCAAATGGAGAAATTAAGAGAATTTTAGAGAAAGTGGTCGGGAAATCTAGGAAAGATTGGTCGGTAAAATTAGATGATGTATTGTGGGCCTACAGGACAGCCTTTAAAACTCCGATTGACATGTCCCCTTATTAGTTAGTCTATGGTAAGGCTTGCCATCTCCCTGTGGAGTTGGAACACAAGGCATGGTGGGCCACAAAGCTATTAAACATGGATTTTGACCAATCCCAGGAAGAAAGAGTTTTGAAACTCCATGAACTTGAGGAGTTCCGACTCAACGCTTATCAAAGTGCCTCCATTTATAAGGAGAAAACAAAGAGGTGGCACGATAAGTAGATCAATAAGAAGGAGTTTCAAAAGGGTGATCAGGTTTTGTTATTCAATTCCCGACTGAGACTCTTTCCTGGAAAGCTCAGATCTAAGTGGTCGGGACCTTTTCTTGTAAATGAGGTTTTTCCTCATCGTGCAGTTGAGTTGAAAGACCCGACCACCGATCGGATTTTTAAGGTGAATGGCCAGCGACTCAAACTCTACTTTGGAGGAGAATTTGATAGGCAGAAAACCTCCATATTACTGCGGGCATCTTCTTAGATGCCAGAAGGTCAAGCTAGTGACCTTAAAGAAGCGCTCTAGGGAGGCAGCACTACGTTCCGAGTGTTCCATTTTGTGTTTTGTGTAGGAATTAATAAAAAGAAAAAGAGTTTGTGGATAAAGCTTGAATAAAATTTGTGAAGTTTTAAGGAAGGGAGTCCGATCCTGATTCTTCCATTCTGCTCAGGCAAAGCACTTGTAGCTTAGGCGAGAAGCTTCTGCTGTTGTTTCGCGCTTAAGCAAAAGTTTACTGAGCTTGAGCGAGAGTGGTACACTCGGATCATTGTTACTCATTCTTAACCATGTTTCCCGACTGAAAACTCTTCACTCGTCAGTCTTCAATAAACTCCCAATTTTGATGTGAATAAAAAGGGAGACTTTAATAAATGATTTCTGATCATTGATTTAATAAACGGGTCAGATGATGAAGGGTGACTTATTTCAGTCAGCCTTTTATCACTCGGATTCCTCACTTATCACAGTCAGCTTTGTATCAATTAGTCTTCTATTTACTCAGTATATTTTCTTGTCGGTCTTTTCTTCCACTCGGTATCTCTTCTGTCTTTTCATCTTTCTTCCATTCGGTATCTCTTCCGTCTTTTTATTTTTCTTCTACTCGGTCTTTCTTTTCCACTCGTTATTTCATGAATGCTTCGTCTGTATTTTTCTTAATCCGACATCCACTCAGTATTTTCATTCACTCAGCTTCCCCTGTAGTTGTTCAGTTATCCACTCAGTTTATCTTCTTCTTGTTCTGTTTCTCACTCGTTTACATCCACTCGGTGTTCCATCCACTAGAGATACCATTCACTTGGCTCTCTCTCTCTCTGCCGTTATGCATTCACTCTTTCACTTTCTTTCACTCGTTTTTCCATTCTTACGTTCACTCATTGTCTATTCATTCATTTTTTATTCTCACCTGGTATAATCCACTCGGTATTCATTCACTCGTTGTTTCATTCCACCTAAATTCTTTCTCGGTTTTCTCACACACTTCTCTGTATTTTTCTTTTTCTTCCACTCGTCTTTCTCGCTCAATCATTCCATTTTATTTGGACTTTCGTTTTTCACCTTATTTTTCATTCGGTTCTTCATCCACTCGGTATAACTTATACTCGTCTATCCCACTCGGCCTTCATTCATTCGGTCACTCTAATTCACTCGTCCTTCATTCACTCTGTCAATCTTCCACTCATTCTTTCACTCTTCCAATCGTCATTTATTTCACTCGTTCTTTCTTTCACTCGGCCTTACTTTCATTGTTCTCTCTTCCACTCGCTTTTCTGTTCACTCGTATCTCACTGCAGTTGTTCACTCGTCTATTCATTGTTCACTCATCTCTCATGCATTCTACTTTATTTATTCATTCTTTTACTCGTTCTTGTATCCATTCGTCCTTCATTCACTCGGGATCATTTCCATTCAGTTTTCATTCACTCGGGATCCTGTTCATTCATTCACGTATCGTTCTTCCAATTGTTCTTCCACTCACTCTTTCATTTACTTATCACCTTCATCCGGTCAGTATATCTTTCACTCATCCCATTTATCTGGAATTTATTTTCATTCGTTCTTTTTCATTCGTTCTTCCTTCCACTCGTTCTTTTTCATCCACCCTCACTGTCACTCATTTTTCGTGTATCCACTCGACATCTCTTCCTAGTCTCACTCGGTCTTACATCTATTCAGTGTGTGAGCCGAGCGAGAGAGCCTATTGAAAAAAAAATAAAATAAAATAAAAAATAATAATAATAATTAAAGAAAATGCAGCGTTGGTACGTCAACATTTCAGCGTGCTTACGTGTATCTCAGGTAGAGGGTCAAACAGTATAAAAACCCTTCAGCGTACAAACCCTAAATTCTTACGCTGAAACTTGGGTTGAAGAGGAAAAGCCACACCTTCAAATTCCTGAAGAAAGGTACCATCTTTTCACTTATTTCTTTCACTTCTAAGTACATGCTTAGTATTTTCCTGTTTCATTATTACTATTCTTCCATTGTTCATAGCCATGCATCTCACATTTTCGGTTTGCTGTGATTGTTTTGGGTCTCTGTACTTATTTTCATTTAGGTTGTGTATCAGCATTTTTATCATTTAATATAAAAAGAAGATCACAGAGACTCCTGCAAAAACCTAGACCAAATTTTGCAGAAGGAAGTGTGAGAAAAAAGCCAAAAGATAACGAAAAGGAGGTAGCAACCATAAGTATATCTGATTCTCCTAAACCTGCACCCAGTCAAAGTCAAGCTGAAAGGAATACCTCTCCTTCGGTTCAGAGGAATGCATCTCCTTTAGTTGAGAGGAACGCATCCCCTGCAGTTGAGAGGAACGAATCGCCAGAAGTTGAAGGTTTTGATGGGCTAAGGTTTCGAGATGCGAAGGCTGCCCAGGAATATGAAAAGAAATTCAAAACCAGGGGAGTCATAAGGGACAGAGCTCTCGTCCTTGAAGGAGACAAAAGTGCTGATGATACTGTCCAAGCTGCCATGATTCAAAGGGGCTGGCAGTTTTTCAACTAAAATTTGGGCCATGGATACCAGGAACTCACCCGAGAGTTCTATGCCAATCTCAGAACCTACTCAAGAGAAGACAACTTTCCATTTTCTTCCTTCCTGAGAGGAGTCACCATTCCTTTAACTGGTGACATCCTGAATAAGCTTCTGAAAGTACCAATTCTGGAGGAGGAAGGATGTCAGTACACGTGGAAAGTTGATATTTTTCATCGGGCAGAAAATGCAAATTTAAGGAAAGATATATTAGAAGAATGTTGTCAACCAGGCGCTGCTTATCTGACAAAGGCTGATGGTCGACCAAAGAGTGTCAAGAAAAATTCTCTGAACCATCTTCCACTGTTGTGGTGCCATTATATCCTGTCATCTCTACAACCGGTGATGCATGCAACAGAAATCACCATTAAAAGGTTGGTATTGATGTTCTGCCTGATGAAGGGTAGGCATGTGAATCTCGGTGAGCTGATCTTAGAAGAAATGGTGACAAACCTGGACAAGAATCTTCAACTGCCATACTGCTCGGTTATCACCTTGCTAGCTCAAAAGTATCAGGCTAAGGTCAGCTATGCTGAGTTGATGAAGGTCAAGCCTGAAAGAGTGATGGATAAGCAGTGGGTGATAAGCCATGTTGATAATTTTATGCCCAAAGAGCCCAAGCGTCCCAGGCAATCTGCAGGAGCCGATTCTTCTTCTTCTGACATTTCTATGGTGTTGCAGGAATTGCAGGTCATGAAGAAGATGCAACTTGGAATCTATGACCGGGTCTTGAACCACGATCTCATGCTCAGGAAGATTGCCACCAAATTGAGGGTAGAGCACACAGCAGAAATGGGAGCCCCACCTGACAGAGATGCATGGTTGGCTTCCATTGGATTCACTATTCCCTCTGAGGACGTACCCCTGGCAGCTGACCTCCCACCATCTTCAGAGCAGAACAAAGAGAATGCGGATCAGGATGATTGATTTTGTTGCTCCGTATTTTATTATTATGTTGTTTTTTTTATGTAATGACTTGACATTATTTTAAGTGTTTTCCTGAACAATGAATTCTCTTTTGTTTTAGTTGTAATGAAATTTTATTTCTTTGTTAAATTGCTTGTTATTATTCTATTTTTCGAATGTATCGGTAAATTCATGCTTCCCAATCTGACCACGTGTTTCCCATTCACTGCCACTCAGGTAAAAAGGGAAGTATTTTATTAATCTGACTCCTTAATTGATATTCTGACTCATTAATTGATAAAATATGTTTATTGTGTTTAATTTCAAATCCATCTTAATAATTTAAAGTTTGCTGATTCTTAAGCTTTAGTCGGATAAATTAATTGATCGGCTTTGTTTGATTCATGATCTCTGCCCATAACTATTTTTCATCATTAATTAATTGTTTACTCGGCATGCTAGTTAGCAATCTGAATGTATGACCTTACATTAAGTTTGGGGACATGACTGGCTGATTAACTGTTATATTCGTAGCTTTTGAGCCTGTTTTATTCTTTTCCGAGTGAACTTGCATGCTAGTTAGTGAGACAGAATTTGCTTCAGTGCTTGCTAATTGATTGTATGCCAGCCAATCAGAAATGATGAAGGCCTTCTTTGTTAATTTAGCCAGGGCCAAAAATTAGCCTTCCTAATATTTTAAATTATCCTTCGACCCAATAATTATGTTTGAGCCTGAGACCCTTTTATTCTGTTTATTCACCTAACGTTACAAGCCTATTTATCTAGAAAAAAACCGACTAATTTATCCCTGGATGTTCCACTGATGAATTACTCAGTCTTACTTATTGCTAGGGACTAGCAAGTTCTAAGTTTGGGGATGAAAAGTGTGCCTAACATCAATTAAGGACACACTCCGACCTTAGTTATAGATGAATATGTAGAGAAATGAAAGGAGAAATTGAAAAGCCGAGAAGAAAAATGAAAAAAAAATCAGCAAGGAAAAAAAAAAGGTGCAAAGCACCACCGATTGAAATTTTGTGATCGAAAAAAGATGGAAAGAAAGAAAGAAAAGGAAAAGTCCGAAGGACTGAAAGGAAAAGAAGGTGCAAAGCACCGCAAGTTATTAAGTTAGCATTTACTCGAAAAATAATGGAGCTTGCTAAGTAGAGGAAATTAAGTTAAAATTGAGTCAAGGCATCAGTGGATACATCTTATAACCCGTCTCTGACTCAGAAACACAATAATAGAGCCTGTAGCCTAGCCCCATTATAAGTTTAAAAAGCCCTTACTGATCCGATTGTGTTGGCATATGGCATGACGTGTAGAACTGTTGCAAGCCTATGTTTATCTAACAAGTATGCAGGTGATAAGTGCATTCTATTTACCCTATACACCGAGAGAAGAGTGAAACACCGACCCAGTGAGGAAAGCATCAACAACTTGTTTCCCAAAGGAGCTGTAAGTTATTATATTTTCAGAAATTGTGAGAAGAAAGCATGGTCGGTATTCAATAATTATAGCATGAACTAAGTTAAGGAAAGGTTAATTGTGTTGAATAACAGCTTGTTAGTTAATTAATTTGAGTATTTGCTTGAGGACAAGCAAGTTTTAAGTTTGGGGATGTGATAAGTCTTGAAAAGACTTAATTATTCTACCTTTTATTTGACTTAATTCATTGTTTAGTGATTACTTTAGCCTTATTATTTAATTAATTGCTAATAATTTATAATTTATTTAATTATTTCAAAAGTGCTTAATTTATGTATGAAACTGATTAAAAACATTAATTAGTTAAGAAATTGAATTTTTATTAACCCAGCGTACAAATACTGGACAATCAGTGAACAAACGCTGGGCAAATTAGTTGTTTATTGGTGCAGGAAAAATGCTCAAGCTGAAAGGAAAAAGCCAAGCGAGATTTGGAAAATCTGAGTGAGACTTCACAAATCCGACTGAAAAGAGTCCAAAAGCCCAAACTGAGCGAGACTGTAAAGAGGCTGACTGAAAAGACTTCCCAAAAGGTTGATCGGAAGGAATTAATAAAAGTCCGACTTAAAAGACTCCCAAGATACCGACTCCAAAATAGAACAGGGAACCGAATGTTGCATGAAGAACCCGAGCGTCAATTTCAGAATGCTGATTGAATAATCAATTCGCTCAAGCGAGAGTCAAATTCGCTCAAGCGAGGGTCAAAAATTCGTTCAAGCGAGCAAGTTCGCTCAAGCGTGACTCCAAAACATCACCCCTCGCCCAAGCTTCTCCATAACGCTTAAAGCGAGAAAGCAATACTGCAGTACATATCTCGAGCTCACCCAAGCGAGCTCCCAGTTCGCTCAAGCGTGAAGGCTGTTATTTAAAACACTGATTATTCCTTCCAGAAGACACTCGGCACCAGTGCTGTTTCCTACTGCCTTCTCTCCGACTTCTGTACCTTACTAATTTAAGTAGTGAGCTGTTATTAGTTGGTGCTACGCTGTGATTAGCTAATGATGAACTGTAATTTGTTAAGAGCTGAGCTGTAATTAGTTAGTTATTCCGTAATTATGTAATTAGTTAGTTAGTTTAATTATTAACTTAGCTTTCCTAGTGATTAGTTAAGTTCGTTAGTTAGGTAGATGCTTATATATATGCTTGTACATATTCTGTAACATAACCAGAAAACAGAGTACATAGAATACAATTCATTTTCCATTTCCAACATCTTTCTACTTTCTCTCTCTCTCTAAATCCTCTCCTCCATGACGTTCCATATTCCTTCGATGGAACCGAAGTCGATGGAGTTCTAAATTCCTAAGGTTGGGATTGCGAAGGTTAGCAATGGAATCTTGAAGCTGTGAGCGAGGAAATCAACTTCTAGATCCTGAGGCGAACAAGCTGAGGAGTGGATCTGTTTTGCTGGATTGACAAATCTAGAGCTGATGAAGAACTTCGCCAGTGAGGAATCATGGTTGAAGCTTAGGTAACTTCCAGCTTTCTAAATAGTTCAGGCCTAATCAATTTAGGTGAATAGTTAGAGTTCAACCTCCAATTTCGCATTAGATTCTTAGGTTAATTGAGCACTTAAGGAATTAAGATTCGATGCTTAAGGATTAGTGTTTTTCACCTAAGGAATTAGGGAATAACCACAAGTGGATTGTCCTCTAGATTATGAAGTTTGATTATACTTTAATTGCATGTTTCTTGATGAATTTGTGAACCGAAGCAATCCTGACCTATTTTCTATTAATCACCTTTCACATTTCATCTTAACACTGTTTCTGGAAATACAAAAATAACTAGAAAACATTAAAACAACAAAAACCAAATGAACTTTCTGTGCTTGTGTTGGTTCAGCTTGTACTAGTCTGAGATTGAGGTATTTACCATAATCCTTGTGGGACGATCAAATATAATACAATTTTAACGACTGGTACGCTTGCCAAAGCGTAAATCTTCTGAGAATTACACATCAAAATAATGACTCGGAGATTTAGCATCATGTTTATCGATGACATCCTTGTCTATTCCAAGAGCCATGAAGAACATGGAGAACATCTTCGTCTTGTACTGAATGTCCTTTGCAAGAAAGAGTTATATACGAAGCTCTCTAAGTGTGAATTTTGGTTATCCGAGGTCTAATTTCTTGGACATGTTATCTCCAAAGATGGTGTTGCTGTTGATCCATCAAAGATAAAGGCCGTGATGGCTTGGGAAAGATCGACGTCCGTGACTAAAATAAGGAGTTTTCTAGGTCTTCTCGGCTATTACCGGAGATTTATTGAGGGATTTTCCCGTTTAGCCTTACCAGTAACGAAGCTAACCCATAGGAATCAGCCATTTGTTTAGAGTCTTTAATATGAAAGGAGTTTCCAAGAGTTGAAAGTTAGACTCATTTCTGCTCCTGTGTTGGCTTTACCGGACTTATTGGATGACTTCGTGGTGTATTGCGATGCTTCCAAGCTTGGTCTTGGTTACATATTGATGCAAAAGGAGCGTGTGATAGCCTATGCGTCGAGACAGTTATGACCGCATGAGGTTAACTACCCCACTCATGATCTTGAATTAGCGGCGGTAGTATTTGCTTTGAAGTTATGGCGACATTACTTATATGGTTCTAAGTTTGTGGTCTTTAGTGATCACAAGAGTCTTAAATACCTATTTGATTAGAAGGAACTTAATATGCGCCAACGACGATGGATGGAGTTTCTAAAGGATTATGAGTTTCATTTGAGATACCATCCTAGGAAGGCAAACGTGGTTGCCGATGCCTTGAGCCAGAAATTGTTGCATGTTTCTGCTATGATGGTGAAAGAAATAGAGCTAATTGAGCAATTCAGAAACTTGAACATGGGTGTGGAAATATATACTCCGAAGAAAATGTCTCTTGAGGTATTGACGGTAGCAAATGTATTCCATGAAACCGTGAAATTGCAAAAACCGAAGGATGAGTATTTGAATGAGTTGAAGGAAGCTCAAGCTAATGGGAAAGATTCATTTTTGACGGAAGGTCGTGATGGTATTTGACGTGTGAAGGGCTGAATTTATGTTCCATCTGGTGGTGATTTAAGGAGGTTGGTACTTGAAGAAGCTCATAAGAGTGTGTTGAGCATACATCCTGGTGCCACAAAAATGTATCAAGATCTAAAGAAGAATTTCTGGTGGCCGATATGAAGCGGGATGTGGCTAATTGTGTAGCCTCTTGCATTATTTGTCAAAAGGTTAAGATTGAGCATCAGAAGCCATCTGGTTATCTGAGACCTCTTGATATCCCTGTGTGGAAGTGGGACGATATTGCTATGGATTTTGTTTCTAGATTACCCAGAACACGTACTGGAAATGATTCTATATGAGTGATTGTTGATCGGCTAACGAAGTGTGCTCACTTCTTACCCATGAATATGAGGAGTTCATTGGAGAAATTAGCCCAGTTGTATATAAGGGAGATTGTTAGATTGCACGGTGTGCCATCCAGTATCATATCTAACCGTGATCCTTGGTTTACTTCTCAATTTTGGGGAAGTCTGCATAATAAGTTGGGTTCTAAGTTGAAACTTAGTTTCGCTTATCGTTCTCAAACCGACGGACAGTCCGAAAGGACTATACAGAGCCTTGAAGATTTGTTGAGGGCTTGTGTTCTTGAGCATGGTGAATGTTGGGAGAGATTCTTACCGTTGATTGAGTTTACATACAACAACAACTATCATAGCTCTATTGGTATGGCCCCCTATGAGGCACTTTATGGAAGAAAATGTAGAACGCCTCTATGTTGGCTGGAGACCGGTGAAAACTTGGCCTTAGGGCCGGAAATTGTTCAGGAGACCACCGAGCAGATTAGAAAGATACAAGAGAATATAAAGATTGCTCAATATAGATAGAAGAGTTACTATAACAAGAGGCATAAACCACTTGAGTTTCAAGTGGGTGATCATGTATTTTTGAAGGTCTCGGGTGATAAAGGGATTGGAAGGGCGTTGAAAAATAGAAAGTTAAGCCCTAGCTTTATTGGACCATATGAGGTGTTGGAGCAGATTGGTGACGTTGCTTATCGGATTGTACTCCCTCCACATCTCACTAATCTACACAATGTATTCCATGTATCCTAGTTGAGGAAATATGTCCATGATCCTCTACATGTGATTCCTATGGACGATGTCGATGTACGAGATGATTTATCTCTTCCTCCTGTTTCTGTTCGCATTGTCGAACATTCCGTGAAGAAACTGCGGAACAAGTTGGTGCCTATGGTGAAGGTCGCTTGGAAACATGGAAATATGGAGACATTCATATGGGAACGTGAGGACGACATCAGAGAACGATTCTCGATGTGTTCAAATCCAGTATGTTAAATTTCAGGGACGAAATTTCTTTAAGGTGGGGTGGATTGTAACATCCCTAATTTTATATAAATGATTAAATATTGAGAATAAATACTAAATAATTATATATGAGTGAATTAACATCCCTAAAGATTGGAAATAATTAAATTAAGATTTTGGGGGGTTATTCATAATTTGTTGAGGCTTTATGAGTTAAAATTGGACCGGATTAAAATATGGGTGTCGGACCAAGTGTCTCTGATTGAGGTACCATTAGTCAGGGCTGCTAAGAATATTATTGGGAGTCCAAATATGTAATCGGAATAATTTTTAGATAAAGTATTGAGCCCGAACGGAGATCCTGTTTGATCTAAAACAGGAAACTTTTAATGAGAGGTTAGAATAAAACACAAACTCTTCTCTTCTCCCTCTCATTTTCACGTGATCTTTTCTCCCTCTAAGGCAAACACTTCCTTCTTCATCTCTCCATCTCCCACTCCTCATCATCATCATCTTCTTCTTCTTCTAAAAACCCACAAGTGTGGTGTGCGCCATTTTCCTCTTCCATTTTCGTTTGGAGCTTGGAACTTGGAGGCTCTCTCTCACTCTCCCTCTCTCCATTTTTGTGTTCTTTCTCACCCATTCTAGAAGCTCACTTCTTTTGGTTTGAGGTAAGGATTTCTCTTCATTTTCTTGAGCTTTATGCCCTAGATTTTGGGTATTGGTTGTTGGGAGAGAGTTAATGCATATGGGTTATGATGGAGAGGCATTTATGATGACAAAAACCCTAAGGTGGGGTGTTTTAATGTGAGTTTTATAAGGGCACAATGTTGTATACGAAAATGGCATGAAAATGATGGAAAATAATGAACACAAATGGTGGTTATTGGGTTTTTGATGAAACCCTAACCTTATAAATTGGGGGAAATATGAGATGTGGGTAGATAAGCATTTATTGGTAGATGTTATTTATGATGTGTAGTGACCATTAATGGTGGTAAATGGTTGGTGGAGTTCATTAATGTGGAAGCCCATGAATTTGTTTAGCCTTAAATGCATAACAATGAGATTGGGCACCTAACCCATGGTGGTTATGGTGGATTAAATGAATAAGTAAAGATTGAGAATAATTGTGTGGTATGTTGTATAATGTAGGAAACGATCCCATCGACGAGGCGGGGCCATCGGACCGCGTTGATTACTACTTCTCTTGAGGTAGGAGGGGGGTAACATTCTGTAAATGCTTGATTTCATCCATTAGTGATGTGTTTATATGATTGTGATATGTTAATTTGGCTTGGATGAATGATTTGATGATTACTTGATTGAATTGCATTTAGAGTGAATGATGTTATGTGGCTATGTTTGTGGGATGATGAATACGATATTGAATTGACTCATAATTAATGAGAGTTGTTGTCATAGTTTAGAACCATGATTGTATTGATTACATTGTTATTGAACATCCCATGATATATGAATTAATGATTTGTGATTGCCACTAACAAGTATGTGTATGAAATCCAATGAATGTTGGTGATGGTTGAGAATGATGAGAACCTAGAGTTCCACTAAAGTGTTGAGGATGGTTGGTTGATGGTGGAGTGGCATTTAGGATGCATAGTGTGAGAATGTATTTGATTTTCATTGCATTGTATTGCATCCATGGCATATCATTCGCTGCTTATATGGAATGTTAGGGGTTCCAATAGGCAAGCCCGGTGGAAGGGCGACCCAGTGCACGGGTAAATTTTTGTTGTTCCCTAGTGATTCTGGGAATCACGAAGCTGCCCTTAGATTGGTGATGAGGCACCCTATGTGGCAGGCCTAGTGGGCGGGCGACTCTGTGATGAGCAAGTTACCTCGGTGTCCGACGGGGCATGGCTCTCTCTCGATGTGTTTTCAGGAGAGGCCCGTAGCACTTATGGAAAATAAGGCCCTGTTATTAATCCGCAAGTCACGGGGTGACTAGTGCTACAGATGGGCGATAGCGGTTTGGTACCTATAAAATATGGTGATTGAGCATGCATGACTAAGAGATTTGTGTACACTTTTACTACTGCAATAAGGGGCATAGTAGCACACCTATGCTTGACCCATGTTTGATATGATATTGTTTCCCACAGTCGGATCCGCAATCTTTATTGATTCCTTTGTGCATATGCATTTTCCATACGAGCATTTACATATAGCCGGAGATATGCCTAGTTGGAAGCCCGTGGTGGTGATGGATGATTGTTAAATAAAGAGGAAGGAATTTATGGTACTAACTTTAAATGTATGATGACTTTTATTGAGAATGCCAATGAATTTGATATGTGAGTTATGAGTATATTGATGTGAATATGTGTTGTGTTGAGATGGAATGTTTTGATGTGCAAATGAGGCTTATGATGTTCCTTGAGATATGTATGTCATGCACTCATGTATATGTATCATCATAATGTATGACTTTGATTCATTTGGTATATGTTACTCACCTTATAGTTGTCGTTTTAAAGGTTGATGTAGGTATGTTGGATATCTTACTCTTTTTGGAGGTTGAGCAATGGTGAAGGTAAATATGGAAGGAAAGCTAGTAAGCCTTGGCTGGCAAATTTTTGTAAAGCACATAACATGTGTATATGCTTATTTTGTACATGAAGATTGAATGATGTTAGGTATTCATTTGAGGGCCATTTGTGAAAATTAGGCCTTATGTGTTTGAAAGGCTAATTTTTGGTCATGACCTTAGCATTGGGTAATGATATTTGAGATACATTGACTTTTATGCTACATTGATGAATGAATGATGATATTATGAGATCTAAAGTCATTGGCAATGAAAATATGATTTGTGTACCATTAATATTGTGAATTGAATGTAAAATAAGGAAGTGGATGGGTCATATTTTCATTTAATGGACAAATGTTTATGTAGAGGTCACCTACAAGTCATAATATATGTTTGAAACTTGTATGCACAGTTAGTTGTGGCCAAAGAGGCTTAGTTTGGAAATTGACATGCTTGGTTTAGCCAAAAAAGGGCATGAATCACAACTAGGACATATCTTGATCTAGGAAATGAGTTGTTGGATGAGGCTTGTTAGAGCAAGTCACATTTATATATATGAATATAGGTCCATGGAAAGTTTGGACAAAAACCTAGCCAATTGTATCGTGGTATGTCATGTAAATTTCCCAAAATACGTATAAAACTACCCTATAGCTTAGATTTTGATTGGGATGAAATTGGGGCTTGAAACTTTACCACGTAGTTGATATTATGGTAGCTAAGTTGTGTATAAAATTTCATTCAAATTGGAGTTAATTAGCCTAGTAAAAAGGGGTCCCAAAGTTGGCAAAATTATAAGGGTCAAAAATGCTATAGAATGGAGTTGACAGCAAGGAGATCCACGGCCAGTAGGAATTCCGACTGCCAGTGGATCACTCTGTTTATGGAAATATACATTTTAGTCATGGAACCAGAGAACTCCACGGCCAGTGGGAATTCCCACGGCCAGTGGGTTTCTCTGTTTTTGAAATTTTTGAAATTCTGGGCATTTGGCAGGGGATTCCACAGCCAGTGGATTTTCCCACTGCCAGTGGATTTTTCCACTGCTAATGGATTTTCCCACTGCCAGTGGATTTCTCCAATGTTGAATTTTACATACTTTTATGCCTATTCGGGTTATGTTTTGCACTTTCTTACTTCATGGAATGTTTGTATGACCGATTGTACATGTTTTGATTATGTCTTGGCAATTACCTTGTATTTCCTTGGGTCTTTCTCATATCTACTTTTGACCTTAGATTAACTTGCATGTCTCATAAACACGTGTATAACGACCATGTAACCGATTGTCCTAAGTAGATATTTATTTAAGTTACATACCTTCTCATATCTTCATATATGAGTTAGGTTATTTAAAATGGTCTGGGGTTACTTATTGAAAATTTATTCCGCGATGCCTTCTTTTCCTAAATTGTTTCCTTTTTTAAATCGCGAAAAATTTACCCCCCAATTTTCGGGGCGTCTCAATACCTGTAAATATCCGTTCTAAGTCACGGATCCAAACATAAGCGTCCCCGGTTTATAACCTCCATGAAATTCAGAAGGCTTTCGCTTGAGGAATCGGTCAAGACCATGATTTGGCTGACCAGCGGGTTGTTGTTGCTGTTCTAAGATATCGACAAACCGATTGAAAGCTTCAGCCATAGCGGCTGCGTCTATATTTGCATATTCGTCATCAACCACTCTATGCACACAACACAAACATAATCAGAAACTTATGTTTCTTTCCTCAATATATACCAGTCATCATCGACTATCATTAATACAAATATCATCATAATATATCCACAATTTGAAGGTAAATATGGAAAAGGAAATGCATGGTCGGGCTTATCATCAACCACAATATAAAGCAGTGAGCAATTCAAGCTCTAATAATGCTTAACTTTAACTATAACATGTCAACAGTTATCACTCTTTAACAATATCTAATTCATATAATTCATCAATGAGCAATAAATGCTCTGATAGCAGGTTGTAACACCCCGATTGTGAAAACAGGGGTAAATTTGTTCAAATTTTAAAAACGATTGTAAGTAGAAGAAATCCAATATACGTATATAATATCGAGTAACTAACCCTGATCATTGAATAACCGATCTCATATATGAAGATATGAGAATGGTATCAGAGTGCACCTCGGACGACCGAACTTGAGGCCGTCACAAGGGAAAAGCAGAAGATGAAATTAATGAAAATATATTTTCATAATGATAATATCATTCATACAATATCAAGGTCATTAATGAAAATTAGCCATACACATCCGGTCTAATTTTCCTACATGACCTCCAAAATCAACCGTTGTCAAGTAAATTTCAAAATAAACCTATACGTACTATGTGCTATACGAAATGAAGATATACGCCGGCCAAGGCTCATCCACATTCCCTTCATATTTACCTTCTCCAATACTCGGCCTCCAAAAGAGTAGGGTTTTACTTCATACCTACATCAAACTTAAAAATGGCAACAGGGAGGTGAGTAACATAATCCAAATGTACCAAAGTCATACATTATGATGATATTTATACATGTGTGCGTTACATTCATTTTTCAAGAAAACATCACAAGTTTCACACACATGATACATCATTCCACTCCAGCACATTACATGTCCGAAAAGTATATTCACAAGACAATATCGTATGTATAATATATTCTTAACATTCCTAATAATCATCACACTTTTAATATTAGTACCTCGACTTACTTTTGCTCTATTTAACAACCATCCATCGCCACCACAGGCTATCAACTAGGCATATCTTTGGCTATATGCAAATGCTCTTAAAGATAATGCATATGCATAACGGAATCATTTTCAAGTACGGATCCGACTGTGGGAAAACATCATCATATTCAAGTGTGGGTCAAGCATAGGTGTGCTACTATGCCCCTACTGCAGTAGTAAAATGTGTACACTTATATCCAATTTCATGCACACTCAACAACATATTTTACTAGTACCAAACCGCTCTCGCCCATCTGTAGCACTAGTCACCCCGTGATTGCAGATCAACATTATGGCCTTACTTGCCAAAGTGCTACGGGCCTCCCCCGAACACACATCAAGGGAGCCGTGCCCCGTCGGACACCGAGGTCAACTGCTAATCACAGAGCCACCCTCCCACAGGACCTGTCACATAGGGCGCCTCGTCACCAAACTAAGGGCAGCTTCGTGATTCCCTGAATCACTAGGGAGCAATAGTATACCTGTGCACTGGGCTGCCCTCCTACTAGGCCTGCTTATTGGAACCCCTAACATTCCATATAAGCAGCGAATGATATACCATGGATGCAAATTCCAATCAATGCATTCTTACACTGTGCATCCTAAATGCCACTCGATCAATCATCCATTCACGACTACCACTTAGTGGATTTCAATATTCTCAATCTTTACCAATCCTCGTTGGAACTCATACACATCGGTAGTTAGTGGCAATCACATTTATCAATTCATATATACATGTTTGGGATATTTCAAATCACTGATTTCAATTCAAAACATGGTCTCGAACCATCTTAACATATTTCATCAACATATTCATCATAATATCGGATCCGGTCTTAATACCGATACCATAGTACGGATATCACTTCATCCACTCTATATACAATACAGACTCGGTAAGTAAAACATCAGACATCAAGATCGGTCTCCTCACATTAGGATACCAGGTAATCATACCAGATACATACAGCACTGGTATAAAACCTGAGTCATCTATTGACTCTCATGGCTGGTCCCACACTGGATTGTTGACTCTAGCTCAGACCAGTTTAACATCATATTCATCATTCCAAACACATGCCACATAACATCAATCATTCTAAATACACTCAAATCATGAAATCTATACATCATCTACACAAGAAAACATTAAGCATAATCATATACACATATTTTCACATCATCAATGGATGAAATCATGCATTTAGAATCGTTACCCCCTCCTACCTCAAGAGAAGTAGTAATCACCACGGTCAGATGGTTCCGCCTTGTCACAGGGGTTATTTCCTACATCACAACATATCACACAATCATTTTCTATTCAACCACCTCGGTTTAACGTTCATATTCATTTACTAGATGTCTTCCGACCTCATAACTCTCAAGCCCCATTTATTTCACTCATTCCACCATAACCACCACGGTTTTGGCGTCTGCGTTTATTTTTACGCACATTTAATGTCAAACCCATTACCAGGTTCCCACATTAATGGTTCTCAACAACCATTAAGCTTCATTAATGGCCATTCACCATTAATAACACCATTTTGCCTCACCAAAAATAGTTATTTAACACAATAAATGCCTCTTCACTCATATTTTGCATTTCCCCAAATCTTAAGGTTAGGGTTTCTCTAAAACCCAACAACACTCATTAAATCACATTCCCAACATCAAAACCCAAAAGCCCATAGTTTATACTCTTGAGAAATAACAAGATCTTACCTCAAAAGAAGGAATGAGAGAGTTTTCCAAGATAGGGAAAACCACATGAAAATGAGGGGAAAGGGAGGGTGAGACTCCAAGCTCTAAACTCTTCCAAGCTCCAAACGAAAATGAAAGAGGAAAGGTGGCACATCACTTTGCTTAGGGTTTTAGGAGAGAGGAAGAAGAAGAAATGAAGGAGAAGAGTAGAGAAGAAGAAGACTAAAGTGTTTCCTTAAATGAGACCAAGGAGCCCACGGGAATAAGAAGGGAAAAATGGGTCATTTGGCTTTATTTTTAATTCCCTATTAAATATTCATCGTTTTATGATAAACAGGATCTCAGCTTGGGTTCAATACCTTATCCAAAATTATTTCAAACACATATTCAGATTTCCATAATATCCTCAACAGCCCTGACCAATATCATGCCAATCGAAGATACTTGGTCCGGTACCCATATTTCAACCGGGCTCATTTTCAGCTTATCCGATCCCAACAAATTATAAACTGTTCCCAAAAATCTTAATTTATTTATTCCTGATATTTTGGAACATTAATTAACCCAACTATAATCATTTAATATTTATCTCCTAATAAAACTTTTACTTTAAAATTTAGGGTGTTACAATGCCCACATGGTTTCTCAAGTGATCGCAACCACTTATAATCAATCAAACATGTGTCCCCCACGTAAAGGTCCATTTCATAGAATCCCGCAGGATCTTTCTCATTGTGATCGCAACCACATTTCATCATTCTCATATTGGTTTCCCCGATGCATAGGGTACTCCCCTCATACTCCCGCAAGACAATTGTCATTTCAATACACAGGTAATCGCAACCATCTTCATCATTTCAATCTGTCATGTGATCGCAACCACAGACTCATTCCTCCACGCATAAGGTACTCATTCTCATATAGTCTCGCAAGATTTTCAACATTGTGATCGCAACCACATATACAATGCTATGTCATGCATGCCATGAATGCAATAATGCAACAATGCATATGTCAGATCTTAACCTCGTAAGGATTCTCCCACCCTCTCACTTGGGTACATATTGATATTTTACTTTCAGCAATATAATTACTGGTACGCAACAAATTTCAAAGCCCCTTAAGGTATATTATTCACATAACTTGCATTACAATGGCTAAGGGTTCACATTGACATCAATCCACGTATGAGAATCAATAAGCATGTCAATCCTCACAATATTAATCCACGCATGGAAACCAACAAGGCATATTAATAAGAATATCTCAAATTCATAGCATCATATACTTACCAATATAATTCAAATTTTAACACCCTATTTTAATAAATAATAAATAATAAGACAGAGAAAATTTTTCACAATTAAAAACCAGAATGATCGGCACAAAAGAAATAAGGGAAAAGGAGGCAAGAGGAATAAAACCGACTCGAGGAGGCTGTCAGCGAAAGAAGGAAAAACGCTCAGGCGGATCACACAGCAACACCCACTCGCTCAGCGAAAGCTACACAACACCCACTCGCTCATTGAAAGCTACACTCGGCACACACTCACTCCACTCGGCATTCCCGTACCCGGATTTCAGCGCCTGGTTTACTCGGAAAGGTCCACTCTTTATTCACTCGGATTGGCCCTTCTACATACCAGCCCCATTTAGAAAACATAACACCTTCCACGACTTCATTCCATCGGAACACATATACGAACAACTCGGAAATGACTCCCATCGCCACTCACTCGGAATCTACGAAGACTTCTCACTCGGAATGACTTCCACGTCCTTTTCGCCACTCGGGGTGTTTCACTCATTTTTCACTCGGTAACCATAATCTTCCTTACTCTAATTATCCTATTAAGTCAAGACTCACTCAGATTCCCTTGCTACTAATAATTTACTACAATGGGGTCCACTTAGAGCCTTAGGTGTCACTTTTCAGTCGGGAAACCTTCACTCGGCGGATTCTCACTCGGAAATTGTTAATTATTCTACGCTCGGAAAAATCCTACCAATTATCGCTCAGAGAGTATATTTAGGCTCTCTACTCCGAAATCCTAACAGCTCATCGTTTGGGGGAGTCTTCCACGTCAATCCCTACTCGGAGTTGTATAACTTCACTCACTCGGGACATCTAAACCTCCCCCACTCGGTGACAGAGTCACGAACTCACTCTCTAGACCATAACTTGGCTTCCTTTATACCAAGTCATACTATCCATACACGCTCGGAAGGACATGATTATATATATGTACCACTCAGACATCACGCACAGAATGGAATGAACACAGCATGGCATAAACATATACATATATATATATAGGAGTGTATACAAGTAATTACAAGCACATTGTCATGCCCCCAACCCGAAGGGATTCAATTCTATTTTAAAGGACAATATCAAACCACGAGCCGGCCAAGGCTTAACCAAAACATTATACACAGTATCTACATATATACATATAGTTCTATAGTGCACAGCCAATCCACTCGGCAAGCAACTCCACCTCACTCGTACTTCCGAGAGACGTTCACTGAAAATATTGCCATAGCAGGGGTGAGCTTTTGCATTTAAAATGACAGTTAATGACTCAGGAACTCAGACCCTTCACCATACAACGACACATTTCAAATAATTATAATGTTAACTGCCCTTCATTATATCTACACATAACAGTACCATGCAATCGGGATTCATACATTTAGTACACAGCTATATAAGTTATATCATTTCTGACACACATGCATGCACACAGTAAATTCATCACAGTATAAGAGCATATGTATGCAAGCATGTCTACTACAGTCGGATCCGACCCCCACTTTATTATAAATTTTTACATTGCAACATAGGCTCCAAGCTTTTTTTCCTCCAGCTCCAAGCTGGTTTGGCAGTTTTACTGGTACCAAACCGTTTGCCCTCACATGTAACACAATCACTCCAAGCGACAACGGAAGTGTTACGGGTAGCCCCGAGTCCAACCCGGTGGGCTTGCTTGAGTCCAACTCAAGACTTTAAGCGTCCAACGCTAGTGCACTCGGCACTGCCTTGAGTCTAACTCAAGGTCTTTCAGTTACATTTTCCATGTTTTTGCCAATACAATAATACTCCTCCTTTCCCGTGTCATAACCACACTCTGCATGCAATTCATTCATCATTTCACAGCAGCACAAATTTATTTTCCAGCATTCACATGCATGACAATATAAGATAGCAAACAGGGTCTACCCATTGTTTCCCCCCAAACAGAGCACCCAGAAGTCACGTCAACATGCACATCAACAACATCTCATATTTGAATATAACATTCGGTCGGAAACAACAATATTCACCCACTAACTCTCGGTATCAGGGATATCTACTTCATGCATTCATAATTAAAATAATTAACCAGACTTAATATGGCAATTTAAGATACATGCACTACATTCACACACGGTCCTATGACTCACACATGCATCCACATACCCAACAGTGTATCTCATAACCACATATATCAGATATAAGAGGACTACCATCGGATTCGATCATCGTATGTCTCGGTATACAAAAGCTATCAATCATATATATATTTCATAGCAAACACCTTCAAACATACATGCATGAGTAATACTTCACTCGGAGTTCGTTCACAAGCTATGCATTTAAAATGCAAAGCGCCCCCTACCTACTGAAGGAAGTCGAGGGGTTCCTCTGTTTCCCGACGCTGGTCCTTTGCCTCTGATTGCCTCGCCCAGGCTCACACTCGTGTAGGCCTTCTTGAACGCAGTCGCACCGTGGAATAGCAAGCTATTCGTCTTCCACCCTGATGATCGTCCCTTACCAGCAGAAGGAACTCCAAGTCTTCTGCAGTATCGTCTTCGTGCGATTCCAGGAACGGAACAGTGAACAGGGAAGAAGGAGACGAAGGACGAGAAGAGAAGAGAAGACGCGGGCAGAGAAGAGAGGATAAAGCAGTAGAGGGAGAGGGAGTCTGAAGGAAGATAAGTGACCAAAGGCATATATATATATGTGTGCACGAGGAAGAGAAGAGTGGAGTGGGAAAGTGTGAATCAGGCAGTTCCACTCAGCCACAAGCACCAATCACAATCATCCAGCCATCATCATTATTCATAATTAATTCAGCTATTATTTCTTAAGTTAAGTTAATTGAGTTACTTATAATTGACAGAAGTCTCCACTTTGAAATGATTATTTTAATGGTTTAATTCCGTTTGGTAGTTAATTTTTAAATCGGGATGTTACACAAATTACACATACAAGATCACACTTGTATCAAACACAATGGCATCGTAATTATCAATAATAACAATCACCATTTAATCAAGGGTATGTTCAATAACAATATCCTCTTTCATTTGACATCAATATTCATCATTCAACATGTGTGGTATCACACATACACCCACAACAACACTTAACCTTAGTCATCATCAACATTTTCCATCAAGTATAATTTTGACTCAATTGCAAGTTCATCTTGCATCAATCACGATTGTCAACAATATTCATCTTGGTTCATTATCGATATCATCTCAATTCATTACTTATAATAACACATTATCATTCGATTGCCCCCTTATTAGTCTCATCATTAATCAAGGGTGTGTCATACAACCACCTCATTCAACTTCTACCATCATTCATCATAACATATCAATAGTGGTGTGGAATACATGTTTTCATAGCTTAACGTAGGCACACACACTTTTCTAAAGCCTTATCCGATTATCAATCACCACTAAGATATACCACAATCGTATACCCTTAATACAGTTTCTTATTTTCGTATAATAAAAGGGTTTTGGATATCAACAAGAACTTGGCAACCCTCAAAAACCAAGGTATACGAGGGATATGACAATATCATCATGCATCGATCGTTAAAATGTATTAAAATGTGTATAATCGATTGCATATACGTGTCATGACTCAACAACGCCAAACAACATCAAAACTTATGAATTTTTATGAAAACAGGGCCATGAATCGATTCAAACGCTTGATGAATCGATTCCCACGTGTTTGGAATTCAAAATAGTGAAAACAACAACTCAGGAATCGATTCCCACCTTGTATGAATCGATTCCCATGATTCTGGGGGACTATGAATTGATTCGCATAGTTTTGGAACACACCCAGGGGTAAATAGGAGCTCATGAATCGATCCACACAGGCCATAAAGGGATTCATGATAGTAATTATGTAGAATTGGCCCTAAAAAGCTACAAAATCCAACTTCCAACCACCCTATCTCTTTCATATGAAATCCAATGGCCACCAAATTTTAACACCAACTAATATACATCATTTATGACATGTAGCCACTGGCCGCACTCAAAAACTCCCAAAAATGAGGGACTTATGCGTATAAATGCGTTTAGCCCATTTTAAGGCATTTTCGTACAACTCAAGGGTCAATTCTCAATGGAATTGGCGCATTCCAGTTTCTACAAGTTATAATTCATGCATAGATGCTATTGGAACTATTCTGTGGCATTAAAACATGCTAATAGCCCTACCAGTTTCTTAATTTTGCATGGATATCATAAACACAACTTGACATTTTTGAGTAATTCACCCATTCATGGATTTCTACCAATAAATAATTCATGCCCATCAAAAGGGACCACTAAACATTCATCATCGTTATATATATATATACATATATATCATTCTCAATAGCCAACAATTTGCCACTCACTTCGTTTCAATATAAACATGGCAAGGCAAGCATGAGTAATATCATATACATCAATCACTTAAACATTTAACTCATGCATTTGGAATGTAAACTTCTCTCCTACCTCGAGGGAAGAATTATGATTCGCACATCCGGATCATTCCGCCTCATTGCCCGGAATATCATCTACACCTACATACATATATATGCATTCAATCAACAAGCCATCTCAAGGCATCATCACAATTTCAAAACATGTAAATATATCTCAAGGCTTAATTAACAAGTCCTTAGCTTGTCAAAACACCAATTCATACACAATTGCATTAGGTTTTGGGAATTCTTTTCCTAAAGCCATGATTTTCTAAATCTTAAGGGTAAGCCACACCCAACACCAACAATATCATATCCTTCATAAAAAGGCATCCAATATTACATAAACCATCAAAATGTCATCATTGCCACTCAAGATTCAACATAGCTATCTTAGCCTTTTTTAAGCCATCATCAATCACATATCCAATTGGCACATATCATGGTCTAATACCTTATCAACCATAATTTCATTAGTCCATCACAATCACTATGATCTTAATGTTCACATTTATTCCTATACATCAAGTGGCAATACTCATCCATGAGTTCCATCATCAATGGTCATCTACTATTATTATCATCATCCCACATCAATAATGTGATCTCTCATCATCACTAACCATTCTCCCAAGACATTGGATGGTACCCATACACTAATTTATCATACATTTCCATTTGAATCAACATTACATGTTTTCCCCAATTTCTTAGAGTTAGGGTTTTCATAAAAAAATCCAACATTCATTATCCTTAACAATACCCAAACACAATTTCTCATGGGTTTACACTTAAAATCATTCCTTATACCATCATCACCCATTTCCCCCAATTCCTAGGGTTAGCCATTAAACTCAATAATCACCCTTATCACTCATCATATTTCACCATCTATAATGCCATTTTCGTGTACCACCATTAATGCATGTAAAGGTTCACATTTAACACATTCCACTTTAGGGTTTCCACATTTAAAGATGTCTTTAAATACCCTCAAGCATTTAATCTCTCACCCAATAACCATAACCTAAAATCTAGGGCATAAACTCATTAAAAATGGTGAGAGACTTACCTCAACCAATAAGCAACCTTGGGCACCAAATGAGGGGAAAAAGTGGCAAAAATGGGAGAAGAGAGGAAAGAGAGAACTTTAATCCATCATGCCTCCTTCAAGCTTGTAGAAATGAAAATAGAGGAAGGAGAAGGCACCACCATTCATGGTTTTTAGAGGAAGAAGAATGGGGAAGAAATAAGAGTGAAGAGGAATGTGAGACGAGAAGAAAAAAGTGTATTGCCTTAGAGAAAAGAGGCAATGTGAAAATGAGAGAGAGCAAGAGAGTTTTGTTTTTAAATTTTAACCTCTCATTAAAACTTTACCGTTTTATGACAAATAGGATCTCTGTTCGGGCTCAATACTTCATCTAAAAATTATTCCGAAGATATATTTCGCCATAATATTCTTAACAGCCCTAACCAACAGTACCTCAATCAGAGGTACTTGGTCCGACACCCATATTTTAATCAGGTATAATTTTATCTCATTCAGTCTCAATAAATTATGAATATCCATATTAAATCTCAATTTAATTATTTCTAAATCTTCGAGACATGAATCAACTCATATATAATTATTTATTATTTATTCTCCTTAATTAATCATTTTTATAAATTTTAGGATGTTACATACAGCTTGTAGGGGAAGGAGTCATCAAGAGCAAAACAAGTGTCTTATGGTTGTTGAAGTGTGATTGAACCATTTCCTTGGCTTGGCTGATGTGTCACTCATAGAGGTAGTAACTTGTCTCGATTGTTAGAGGGTGTTATGGTGGAATTTTGGAAAAATGTAAAACATGAAAGTTGTAGATCTATGTCTCCTCTTTAAAGCAAAGTATGGTACACAAAACTCCAATATCAGACGAGGGAGATATGACCCAATTACAAAAACTATCCCAGGCTATTAAGGAAATTAAGTTAGTGACCAAAAGTAATTTTCTAGGACAAATGGGTAGGGAATTAGCTTTTGCGCCCTTCATCAAAGTTGTAGATAAATGAGTCTAGAAAATTTTGGCGAAAGAATCGTTCAAGCTGTGAAAGTGACAGTGAGCATGTAAGTCAGTGTAGTATTTTAATTTCTGGGAGTAATTGAGAAAGAATGGGCTTTCATGGTCAACATCAAAGTTGTAGATAATTTTGATACAGAAATTTTGGGACAAAAACAAATCAATTCGAATAACGGGAGAAGAAATTATACCCAAAATATGAACAGGTGCTCAGATTGGCTCATACGGTTATCTTGAAAATAAATCCCCAGAGGGTTAGGCGATGGGAAATGGGCCTCAAGCCCTTCACAAAAATTATAAGACATGATATAAGGAATATACTGAGATAAAAATGACTTGACTCAGATACTCCGGATATCCTCTTGACCAGAACCGAGGGAATACGCACAAAATTAATAATTTAAAATAACACAGTTTAAATATTTTCATTCAATCACTAAGTTTTCTTAACTAATTATTAATTCTTTTCACTCAATTAAATCATAATTAATTATTCTGGTTCCTTAGATCCTTTTTAAAATATTAACTCAGTTATATGATTAAGTCGGCATCAACCCAAATATCATTACACATAAAATTTTCACACAAGATAATACATTTGTACTCAGGGACCAATCGCATAAAAATGAGGGTTGTTACAACAAGTACTCATGTAAATAAACTTTGCCTCTCAGTCTCTCGCATCAACCCACTAACTTTTTCAACGACAGTTAAAAGAAGAAAAGGTGCCATGGGATCACCCTGACGAATGCTCCTTCTCATAATGAATTATGTTGTTGGGTTTCCATTAACAAGAATAGACACACATAAAGATACCAAACTACCCCTAATCCACCTCATCCATCTATCTATAAAAACATGTGTCTTATCATATAAAATAAAAAATCCTAACAAATTAAGTCATATGCCTTTTTAAAATCCACCTTAAAAATTAAGCAAGATTAATGCCTCTTCTCCAAATAGTCAATTATCTCATTAGCTATAACCACCCCCATCTAGCATATTTCTCCCACCCACAAAAGTCAATTGGTTCTTTCAAATAAGACTAACGTTAACACCCGTTAAACATCTAGCAAGAATTTTAGCAATAATTTTATACAACCACCTAAAGAACTAGGCCAGTAATCACCTAGACCTGTCTAAGAAACACCCTTAGGAATTAGAGCTAGCAAAGAGACATAAAAGTCACCCTTTAGTAACACCCTAGAAACATAAAAGTCATCCAATACTCTACAAAGATTTCCTTTCATCAGACTCCTAAAAGATTTAATAAAGTTAAAATTGTATCCATCAGGTTTAAGAATCTTTGAACCTTCATATTCCTAGACAGTGATAACGGTGTATTATACATTAATTTCATGCTTCAATTTAACTCATTTTTCAATTATAAATAAGTATATTGTCAATACTCTTAAAGATTTACAGGATGTTTAAAGAAACAATCAAATTAGCTTACTTGGTCTTGAAGGATAATGTGCGAAATCATTACCTGGGCGCTTGGGTGAATAGACCCCACGCTTGAGCGTGGATTAAAAAGAAACCAAGTACCATCAGGCCCCCTCATGCTTGAAGCATGGTCCAAGTGTGACACTCACACTCAAGCTCAAGTATCACACGCTTAAGCGTGAGTGATGCAAGGAAAGCAAGCTTTGAGCGTGACTGAAGCAAGGCTAAGCGTAAGATCAAGGGAACAACAAAGGTACCTCACGCTTGAGCTCAAGCACCCCTACGCTTGAGCGTGAATGATAAAAAGAAAAGCCTGAACCCGAGCTCGCTTGAGCGTGGTCTAAGCGAAGAACAATTAGAAAGCATCAGGACCTTTCACGCTTAAGCGTGACCATTAAGCTCAAGCGTGACTCATGCAGTATGGAGTCTTAAATTAAAAATGGCCCAATGGTACGATGCCAGCTCAACCACTTCTGTGTGTTTCTGCATGTCGCTGAATATTCCTGCATAGGCACTACACAAGTAGGGTTACGCTTAAGCGTGAGAAAGGAAAGCTATAGCGTAATCCCTCTATAAATCAAGTAGAGAACAGAGCATCTTATATCATCTCACACATCTCCTGCATCCTACCTTCTTAACCATTCATTTCACTTAAAATTTCTTTCTGTATTCATTTCCAATTTTCTTGAGTGAAAATGTAAGGCATGAGTAGCTAAATTTCCTTTATTGGGATTGGTTATAATCAATTCAAACCTGAAGTAATGTTGCTGTAAGTTTTTATATATGTTAATGAGATTTGATAATTTCTGTGTTTCATTCTGCCATTAATGCCTGAAAGTACTTGATCACTATTTTATTATTTTAAGTTTTCTTAAGTATACTGGGAAGTGACTTTTGAGAGCAGATCTGAATGAAATGCTTGTTATGAGTAGTTGACCAGGGATGACATCTAATGCAACAAACGTCGAAACAATCGATCGATAATGCTGGAATGATTTCAAGGTGACTGAGGGATCAGCAATTTGAAATTATTCTTATGAATTTTGTAGTCGAGGGATTGATACAAATGACTTTGATTGTGACGTAGAAATTATCATTTTAGGTTACATACATACAAATTTATTTAGCTTACGAAAGGTGAGATGCGATGAAACCAATCCCAGTTTTCCAAATCTGATTTCTACCAAAACTCTTTGCTGTTATTCTTTTCATTCAATACTTGTTGTTACCATTTTATTCAACCTTTTGAACAACAAAAATCAAAACAAACTTTTTTTCAAAATCAATTCAAGAGCTAAGATCTTCAAACCGATACCTCCTTAGTGGAACGACATCTATACTATACTACAATCACTGTGTTCAAACTTGGCACAAATGTTCCATTGAACTCATATTATACAAACTTGGTTCTCTTATTTGAACACTTCACTTCTTTACATAACAAGTTAAGGCTTAACAAGTTTTGGCGCCGCAGCCGGGGAGGTGATTCAAGTTTGAATATTTAAGCATTGAATTGACAAGACTCTGTGAATAATTTTTTGTTTGTTTGCATTTTTTTTATTTTTTATTTTTATTTTTTATGTGTGGTAACCTTGCTGGAGTGAGTGCTTGATTTATGATCTTAAGAGGACAGGGACCAACAGAACAACTTGCTTTTGATCCAGAAATAGATAGGTTCCTCAAGAAAATCAAGAAAGCCAAGCAAAAGCAGAACTTCCACATAGGAAAAACTTTCTCTAAGAAAATGACGGATGTTAATAGCAACAATCAAAATCCACCTAGAAGAACACTTGGAGACTATGCTTTACAGCAAGGGCTATTTCATTTCTCAAGCATGGCAATTCCAAACACTGTCAGAGTACTAGAAATGAAACCAACATTTCTTAGTTTGATTAGTTTACACTAATTTACTAGAATTTCAAGTGAAGATCCATACACTCACTTGGTAACTTTCTATGAACTGGTTGGAACAATGGGATTTAACCAAGAGGTTATTGATGCTGCATATTTAAGATTATTTCCTTTCTCTTTAGCAGGTAAAGTAAAGGAATGGTTACAATCTCACCCAAACCAAAGCTTAAACAGTTGGAACATAGTTGAAGAAAAGTTCCTACGAAGGTTCTTTCCTCTATCTAGATTCATCAAGGCTAAGTCAGATATTACAACATTTAGACAAGGCCAAGATGAACCTTTTTATGAGGCATGGGAATGTTTCAAATCACTGCTCAGGAATGCCCAAACCATGGACTTAAAGATATAACACAACTTAATATCTTCTACAGTGGACTAAGGGCGGATACCAAAATGATATTGGATGCAGCAGCAGGAGGTACAATGATGACAGTAGATGCTGAGCAAGCTACAAGGATAATAGAGGCTTTATCTTCAATAGATTATCAAGCTCAACATGACTGTCAACAAAGCCAAAGGAAATGAGTCCTTGACTTAAATACCACAGACGTTATTCTAGCGCAAAACAAAATTCTGACTCAACAATTGGAAGCATTGACTCAAAAGATAGCCAATCTTCCATAGCAATTACATGCAGTACAATCATCACAACCAATGCAACAATAAATACCTGCAACATGTAATTTCTATGGAGGAGATCATCCAAATGAAAATTATGGTGTAACACCCTAATTTTTAATTAAATAAACAGAATCAACAGGGAAAATTTTTCCAAAATTTTAAAGTTAATAAACCGTACATAATCTACTCGGATTAACAAATCCGACCCATCGAGGAGAAGAAGGAGAAAAAGACAAGGGGAAAGAACTCTCGCGCAGCGAAGGGAAGAAACGCTTAAGCGAAACTACACTCGGCATCCTGCCACTCCGCTCGGTATTTTTCCTCACTCGGATTTCAGTGTATGGTTCGCTCGGGAAGGTCCACTTCTTAGTTCATTCGGATTGACCTTAATGCACCCCAGTTTCTTCCAGACAGTATATCACACTCCACGTTTCCCATCGATTGGTTTATATATATATATATATATTGGCAACCCGCAAATGATTCCCACAGCCGCTCACTCGAAATCTATGAAGACTTCTCACTCAGAAATACTCAGTCGCTCCTCACTCGGGAAACCGTACAGTTATCACTCTAAGGGTATCAGGGTCGATTCTCGCTCGGTACCCGTAATCTTTCCTACTCTGATCTTCCCTCTAAGTCAGGACTCACTCGGATTTTCCCAGCTATTTACTAATCTATTACAGTGGACCCACTTAGAGTCTCTGGTCAGTAAACTCTCACTCGGCATCACACTGCATTATTCACTCGGAATTACCTAGACTTCCTTTCACTCGGATGGGGTCACTAACTCTCTTCCCACAACAAATACGCATACATAGGTTACTCGGATTTTCATACACAATATAGGGTTTCACGCAACATAGCAGATATAATTAATTACAGGCACCACATCATGTTCTCTACTCCAAAGGGTTCAGGTTCTAATAAAAGGAACTAAGGCTAAACATGAGCTGACCAAGGCTTAACAAAACACATAAACAGAATATACACAACATCTGCCTCCATAGTGCACCAGCACTCCACTCGGCATTAAGCTCCTCCTTCACTCCTCATTGCGGGAGATATTCACTGAAAATTTCCACAGTAGGGGTGAGTATCTTAAATATTAAGTGACGGATACTGATTCGGATTATCATTAATCATGCAGTAATCTAATGCACACGGCTAGTATTAAACATGCATATAATTTTTCAATGACATCACAATCATGCATAGCACAGTTTTCATTCGGTATAGTCAGTGCATGTACACAGAATAGTTCACTCAGTTCCTCATTCGTGTGTAATCAGTTTTCGATGTTGCAACGTAGGCTTCCAGCCTTTTTGTACATAGCTCTCAGCTATGAATTCAGCTCCCAGCTACTTGGCCATTTTACGGGTACCCAACCGTTTGCCCACATGGTGACACCAACGCTCTCAGCGTCAACGGAGGTGTTCACGGGCAGCCTGAGTCCCACTCAGAAACTACCTTGAGTCCCACTTAAGGATTTCACAGCGTCCCATATCAATCGATAGTAGTGTCCCACCCTACGTGCTCCCAGCACAACGCATCCCATGCGCCACACATGGATTCATCACACAATACAGAATTCATACATACAACTTTTCACTCAGTCATACATACTTCACATGCAGTCGGTAACACACATTCTCAGAGCTTAATATATTGATTTAGCACACATACTTCCATGCAATCAGTATCATTGCTCAAGTAGATGAATACAACAGCACGTACTTTCCATACAATTGATATCAACCAATATCAGGATTCAATAAGGTATTCCACTTAACACAAGCATAACATGCAATCGGTATTCAGCAGTATCAGGACTCAAACTACGCATGCATCCATATGAATATTATCAGACTCACTATGCCAACACTCGATTGCACGCAGTCATCATTTTATAATTATAACGAGTCACAAGTCACATAAACCACACAGTTATCATTATCAACAATACAACACGCCCTTACCATGCAATCATTCGACATTCTTTAAGCTATCGGTGTGCATCTCATGGATAATACTAAACATGCAACACTCAACTCCTACTTATCATGCACCCAGGTATTACACACTCCACATGCAAGTATAACACACAAACAGAATACAGAACAACAATCGTCAACACCCGGAACCCGTCCATAATCCATGCGTTTAACATATAAGGTACTCCCCTACCAACTACGAAACTCCGAGACTCTTCTGCCTGGGTGTAGGTCCTCTGCCTTGCTGCTTTGCTCAATACTTCCACTCGTTCAGCCTCCACTTGAGCATTGTTGTCTCTCGCTATTGGCTCGGGTACAGGGGTTGTTTCTGCTTCGACGATCGTCCCTCACTCGCATAAGGAAGCTCCGACTCCTCTGTAGCACCGTCAACGCGACTTTCATAAGCAGAAAATATGAACAGAGAGCAGGGAAGGAGAAGAAGAAGAAGAAGAAGAACGAGAGAGAAAGAGAAGAAGGAAGAAGAGAGAAATCACAGAGGGAATTCTGAAGAACGAATGGCAAGGGACCATCGACCAAACATATATATTCATGCACAAGGGAATGGAAAGGTGCGGTGGGAAAACGTGAGGCAGCAGTCTGCTCACGTCACCCAGTCCCATCAGCAACCACTAATGGCTAATCATACTTAATCAGCACTCATTTGATTAATTAAGTTAATGATAATTAATAAACAATTTCCCACTTCTGAAATTATTATTTTAGTGGCTTTATTTCACCCGGATCTCTATTTAAAATCGGGATGTTACATGTGGCACACAAGAAATAGCTGTTTATTTCATGAACAACTTGAATTCAAATTTTTCTAACCAACCATTTCAGGGATGGAAAAGTAACCAAAATCAAGGCCAAGGATGGAAGCAAAAGCCCAGCTCTTCAAATAAACCATATCAAAATAATGGTCCTTCCTTGATGGAGAGAACTTCTAGATTAGAGGACACCTTTAAAAAGGTTATGCAAGCATCTCTCGTAAGTCAAAAGAACACTGAGGCATCAATCAGGAACTTGCAAACACAGGTGGGACAGCTAGCCCGACAAGTTGCTAAAAACCAGAAGCCTCAATATAGAGCAAACACTAAAGCAAACCCAATAGAGCAATGCAAGGCTGTGACTACATTGAATGAGGAAACAACTAAGCTGGAAGGTGGACATAGTGTTATCATCTATAAGGCAATACCTCATAACACCAAAGATCCAGGGAGTTTTTTTATTCCTATCACCATTGGAAATCTTTCAAAAAGAAAAGCTTTATTAGATCTTGGTGCTAGTGTAAATTTGATGCCATTATCCATACTTAAAAAGATAAGGGATTTTATAGTAAGGCCAACAAAAATGACTTTAAAACTGGCAGATCAATCAATAAAAAACCCCTATGGTATTGCTGAAAATATTTTGTTAAAAATTAATAAATTTGAATTCTAGATGGAATTTGTTATCTTAGATATGGAGGAAGATTCTGAAGTTCCTCTAATACTGGGGAGACCATTTATGAAAGCAGCCAGAATCATCATAGATATGGATGACGGAAAGCTAAAAGTGCGAGTACAAGAAGAAGAAGTCAATTTCGGTGTTTTTAAAACAAATAAATACTCTGAGGATAAGCAAAGTCGTGTCATAGGTGCACTTTAAAATCTGAATAAAAGAAAGTCAAGGCCATACTTGGAAAAGAAGGTGGAAAAACTAAATACTCTCATCCACCAGCTACACGATCAATATTGAAAAATCTAAGAGGCGTCAAGCTAAGGACGATAAACAAGCACTTTTTGGGAGGCAACCCAACCTTTTATATTTTCTGTTCATCTTGTTAATTTCAATTTAAGTAATTTTTATGTTGTGTTTAAAGTTTTCTTTTATTTTTCATTCTTCAGAGCAACTCATCACATTCATCTCACCCATCATCCAATCTTAAAAGCTAAGTGTCGAGTTCAAGGGGAAGGAAGAACAAATTACAGCAAATGGCAAGCAAAACGCTCAAGCGTGACTTACCACGCTTAAGCTAGGCACTTCAATTCCAATTTTATATTAAATTCGCTTAAGCAAATGATTGCTCGCTTCAACGAAAAGAGAAAATCAAGGCATCAAGTATGTTCATGCTCAAGCATGTATAAGAGCGCTTAAGCGCATGGCCATTATCTCAGTTTCGCTCAAGCGTAGTGCTTCCAATCTCAAGCGTGAGGTTCTTTTCAAAACTTCAGGGGAAATCACACTTAGACAGGGCAAACTCACGCTTAAAGCGAGAAAATATAATTGTATCAGGTCCCAAAATTGTGCATGCACGCTCAAGCGTGTAATAGAGCGCTTAAGCGTCTCAGCTAAACCTCAGTCACGCTTAAGTGTGAGACCCTCCAAGCTTAAGCGTCTCACTTTGTTACTGGTTTACATAAAGAAAAGCTGCCCGATCGCGCTCAAGCACAGTGGATCTACGCTTAAGCGTGGCATTACTCTTCATAAGGCACGCTCAAGCAAAGTGAAAATCTGGCCCCTGTTTCAACCATGCTTAAGCGTGCAATAAGCACTTAAGCGAGAAACTTTAAAACTGCAACTTGATGCAAGTTTTTAAAACTATTAAAAGGAGCCATCACTGGAAAATTAGTAACTGCACCTTATTTGAACTCCCACCACCCCATTTGCTCATCATTATCTGTTTTACTTAGCACTTAATTGACAGTTTCTATTTAGCGTTACCACTGTTCAATTTAACATATTCAATTTCAATAAATCACTTCATCTTTTATGCATAATCCACTTTCTCCGAAGCAAGGTATCTCTCAACCTTTCTCTTTTTCTATGATGTGTCTTACAATATTTTGCTGTAATGTGAGATAAAAGAGCATGTTTAGTTCTTAATATGAAAATGAAGTTTCTCTCTTTTGTGTGCTTATAAATGGTGTACTTTTTCCTGATTTGCTCTTTCAAGTTTGCATGGAATAATTGTTTGTAAACACATTGTAAAAACCTTTCTCTTAAGAGTGCACACCAACTGTCCGATAAAAGTACAAAATGTCTCACACATGCTTGATGTTAAAGGATTCAATTTGTCATGACAATTAAAAATCACTGTTGCTCTGTTTAGTCACTAATAGGCATGTTTGATGTGAAAATATCATGATACAATGAGTAAGAAATCTCTGGGCTTACTTAAACTGTTAATGAAAGTGTTTGAAATCTACCCTTTTGCTTGACATGTGATATAATGATTACTAAATTGATTGCAGATGGCCAGAACTAAGCAAGTTGCACCAAGTTCCCCTGCAACTACTTCCCCACCAAGAAGTTCGAGAAGAAATAAAGGAAAGAGACCACAAACTGATGACCAAGACAACGCCCCAAAATTCAAGAACAAGGATAAGAGTAGGCGTTATTAGGATGTTTCAAACTAGATATTTATCACTGAAAGAAAGGTAGACTTGGCATTGGGAGAATATGATGCTTTCTTGCAGGTCAAAAGAAGAAGGAATTGGCTTAAGATCTATTATCCCAAGGACAAATATGATCCTAAAATCATCTGGGAATTTTATGCCAATGCTTGGCCCAAGGAAGGGGCAGGAGATAGAAGGACCTATGTAAGAGGACATGCGCTTTCATATGGCAGAGATGCTATCAACACCTACTTAGGTAATATCATGGAACTGATGGAAGGAGAGACCTATCAATATGGAGAGACGAGGCTTCAGAATCAAGAAATCCCTACCCAAGATATGGAGGTAGCCATATGCATCCTAGGTCACCACTTCTAAACTGGCCAAGGGGAACAACCAATGCGTATCATGAGAAAGGATATGACTACCCTCTTATAAGTTTGGACCTCCTTCTTGCTTGCCAATGTGGCCCCAAATGCTCACGTTTCTAATTTAATATATGCCAGGTGTTATCTGTTGTATTGTAATTTGTAGGAAGATATCACCTTTGATCTGGCATAAATTATCTCAAACGAAATCCATAAATTTGCCACAACAGATCAAAAATACTCTCAGGCAGGCAAAAAGGTTAAGGGAAGCTTAGGATTTCCCGCTTTTATCATTGACTTCTATGAAATGCAGGGAATTATGGTCCAAGATGTGAAGCCTATCAGGCCACCTATTGATAGGCGCTTCATAGAAAGATACTGCACCAGCAACACCAGGCCCACCCAAGAGCCCCAACAAGAACCTCAAGAAGCACAATAGCAAGCACCACCACCAGTAGGATCAGAATCTGCCTCGCCACCTCTCAACACAGAGTCATTAATGATTCTACAGGAAATCCACCAGCTTAAGATCCAGAACAGCCATCTCCTGGCACAACAGAATGCCAATCATCAAGGTCTTATGCACATACATCATGGCTTATACATAGCATTCCTGCAGGATAACCTAATCCCTGGATGGATCCAATTCACTTTGAAGCCCATATTGCTTGGCCTGAGGACAGGCCTCCTTTCTTAGGAGGGGGTGAGACCTCACAGGCTGGACCAGGACCCTCCTCACAAGTACCTCCAGTGAGGGAAGAAGAAACAAAAGATGATTCAAAGGATGAGTGATGAGTTTTATTGCTTTAGTTTTTCTCTCTAAATTTTTAAACTGCTATTGTTTTTTGACATTTTATGGTTTTACTTTAAGTTTTTAATAGTTTGACATGACTGCAGTATCTGCTTTATTAATTCTGAAATTTTTTTGTGATTATGTGTTATGGTTGAATGGATGCAACATGCTAAGAAAATTGAAACAATTTTTTAAAAACACCAACCAAGAATAAATTTTTGATCAAAGAAAAGATTCTGAGCAGCAATTCTTTTAGATAGTAACATTAATTTTGAAAAGGCAAACCAGCTGATTTGATAACCATGAAAATGAAATAAATAAACTATTAAAATTATTTACATGCTTGAACCTTTTTCTGTTAGAATATGGAAGTATGCCCTATAACCCGATGAGTAGTGAGAAATTTAAACACTGAGAGTCTCATTAGAATTTATTAAGTTTGCATTGCCTAATTTTCTGATTAACCTTTTTCGTAAGAAATAAAGCAAGGAAATGATCAAGGAAATTTTGAAAATAAAATTAGCCCAGAGCCAAAAAGCTACCCAAAAAAAATGCCCTATTCTTTAGTAGCCTATTTTGAGCCAAAAATTTTATTCTATAAAAACACCCTAACCCAAGCATGAGAATAAATTCCTAACTTATCAGCATGATTATTTTTGAAAAGAGCATAAAATACTTTTCCAAAGGGTGATGAAAGAAATAGAGGCTGAAAAGACAATGCTAAAAATAGTAAAGTTCTCCATCCAGAAATTTAAACAGAAATGGAGAACTAGAAAAAGAGAAATAAAGAATTCTGTAGCTCAAAAAGGAAGAAGCCTCATAAACTTTGAAAATTTCAGAACCTATGCTCTTCTTCATGCATGCATTTTGAATCCAAGAAAAACCAAGAATTCTTGTTTAGCCCAGCCTCATTACAACCTTGAAAAGACCTTTTTGATCCTTGTTGTTCTTATGATTTTGATTTTGATTGTAAATGACTGGCAATGTTAACTAGGCAGTTCTCATGATGGATGTGTAAAACAGACACCTGGTGAGAAATAATAAGAATTCCTTATTCTTACAGCAATTGGTTACCTGCCTTGTGAAAAATTAAATGGTGCATTACATTTCAAAGAAATGGGATTAAGGATGTTATTTTCCTTAAAGAAGTCAAACTAGGATTACTGTCTTTTAAATTTTGTCTGCAACTGAATCTGATCTTCTTAAATGCTTGATTTTCCTTCCAACTTCTTTTACTTAAGGATAAGCAAAACTCTAGGTTGGGGAGAGCTTGATAAAGGTGTATTATACATTGATTTCATGCTTCAATTTAACTCATTTTTCAAAAAACTTAACTAATTTGGTGAAAAATTGAGTGTGATTCTTTTATAAATAAGTACATTGTCAATACTCTTAAAGATTTGCAGGACGTTCAAAGAAACAATCAAATTAGCTTACTTGGTCTTGAAGGATAATGTGCTAAATCATTACCTGGGCGCTTGGGCGAACAGACCCCACGCTTTAGCGTGGATTAAAAAGAAACTAAGTACCATCAGGCCCCCCTCACGCTTGAAGTGTGGTCCAAGCATGATAATTGCGCTCAAGCTCAAGTATCTCACGCTTAAGTGTGAGTGATGGAAGGAAAGCACGCTTTGAGTGTGACTGAAGCAAGGCTGAGCGTAACATCAAGGGAACAGCAAAGGTAACTCACACTTGAGCTGAATCACCCTACACTTGAGCATGAATGATAAAAAGAAAAGCCTGAACCCGAGCTCGCTTGAGCGTGGTCTGAGCGAAGAACAATCAGAAAGCATCAGGACCTTTCACGCTTGAGCGTGACCATTAAGCTCAAGCGTGACTCATGCAGTATAGAGTCTTGAATTAAAAATGGCCCAATGGTGCGATGCCAGCTCAACCACTTCTATGTGTTTCTGCATGTCTTTGAATATTCCTGCATGGGCACTAGACAAGTGGGCTTACGCTTAAGCGTGAGAAAGGAAAGCTTAAGCGTAATCCCTCTATAAATCAAGCAGAGAATAGAGCATCTCATATCATCTCACACATCTCCTGCATCCTACCTTCTTAACCATTCATTTCAATTAAAATTTCTTTCTGTATTCATTTCCAATTTTATTGAGTGAAAATGTAAGGCATGAGTAGCTAAATTTCCTTTATTGGGATTAGTTGTAATCAATTCAAACCTGAAGTAATGTTGTTATAAGTTTTTATGTATGTTAATAAGATTTGATAATTTTTGTGTTTCATTCTGCCATTAATGCCTAAAAGTACTTGATCACTATTTTCTTGTTTTAAGTTTTCTTAAGTATACTGGGAAGTAACTTTTGAGAGCAGATCTGAATGAAATGCTTGTTGTGAGTAGCTGACCAGGGATGGCATCTAACGTAACGAAAATAATCGATCGATAATGCTGGAATGATTTCAAGGTGATTGAGGGATCAGTGGTTTGAAATCATTCTTATGAATTTTGTAGTCAAGGGATCGATACAAATGACTTTGATTGTGACGTAGAAATTATCATTTGAAGTTACATACATACAAATTTATTTAGCTTACGAAAGGTGAGATGCGATGAAACCAATCCCAGTTTTCCGAATCTGATTTCTACCAACACTCTTTACTGTTATTCTTTTCATTCAATACTTGTTGTTACCATTTTACTCAACCTTTTGAACAAAAATCAAAACAAACTTTTTGCCAAAATCAATTCAAGAGCTAAGATCTTCAAACTGATACCTCCTCAGTGGAACGACATCTATACTATACTACAATCACTGTGTTTAAACTTGGCATAAATATTCCATTGAACTCATATTATACAAACTTGGTTCTCTTATTTGAACACTTCACTTCTTTACATACCAAGTTAAGGCTTAACAGATAACCGCATGACTCTCTTCCTTTTATAAACTTTTAATTTATTTTAAGATTATCATCCCCACTCAACACAAAAAATATGATATCACCCAACACCGACCTATTACAACATTCGTCTAAAAATTTTTGCTCAAAAAAGACTTTACACATTCTTTCACCCTTACAGGATCTTCCTCCTCAACCATAAACCATGTATAGCATTGCCCGGACGCCTCTAATTAATAGTGGCATAGAAAAATTTGGTATTGGAGTCACCTCTCAGAACGAATGCAATCTATACATTTGAAACATAATTGAGCCCTCCATACTAGATAACTTCCATAACTTAGCCATCAGATTTTTATGAATCAATACCTCTTCCTCATCTAAATCACTTCTTTCCTCCTCAAGACCCAACCCTTTAATTTTATCCTCAACTGCCTTTAAGCTCACCCTTAACATACCAAAATTTTCTTTATTCCACACCTTTATCAACTGTTTCAACCTCTTTAGTTTTTCTTTAAAAATGAATACACCCCACCCCTCAACACCTATGTTTTTCCACACTTCTTCCATAAACGTTTTGAAACCAGGCTCCCTCAACCATACATTTAACATTGTCACAGGCTTTGGACCCCAATCCACATCCATCACCTTCAGTAACAAAGGATAGTGATTAGACAAAGATCTATTATGAGCCAATTGAAGACAATTTGGAAAGGTCAACAACCATTCATTAGAAAAAAAGAACTTGTCTAATTGACTTCTAGCAGTCCTAATAGGTTGATACCTTATATAGCTCCTACCATTTAGATGGAGATCAATCACCCCCTTTTCCAGAATAAATTCATTAAACAACCTTGTCTTGTTGTTACATATACTATCATCCACAACAAACCCATTTCTCTCCCAACCACTCCGAACAACATTGAAATCCCCAAATGTAACACCCTCCGTTAACTAGGACAATCCTTTCCACTAGATTATCCTGGTCAACTAAGAGGTTACAAGTTTTAGAAAAATGTGGAAGTTTTTTTTTTGTACAAGGAAACTTGGTGGAATAGATACACGTTATATACAACGTAATCATATATGATACATGGTCATCACAACAACTGTACATACTGAAAGTAAAGGGGCACACAGACTCCCATAAAATAAAATAAATTTTAACCTATTTTATTCGTCTTTGGCCCAAGAAGAGTCCAGCTGATCCTCGATGCGACAATAATAATCAGGAAGGTGCCTCATCAACACCTGCCCAAATAAAACACAAACAATCCAGGATTGAATCCCTCCCACTCTCCTTGGGGTCCCTATGATACATTCTAAGTTATCTTATCACTCTTGATCTCAGCTGACCATTCTTATTTTCCCATTCACCTTTCAGGATTACTAAGATCTATATAATCATATTCAAACAATGAGCAGTCAAAATATCAATATAATGGTTCAAAACTTTTATTAATCATTATGATGCATGTGGGCCCATCTCCTCCTTCTCAATCTCAATTAGTACCAATCCCACCTTATCCTTCCTATTCACTAGAGCGACCGGAGTTCTCCTCATTCTGATTTTCACAAATGGGTAAGGACACACAACCCTATAATTAAAATGGCTAATCACACATCTTAACAGAACAGGCACTCCATGGCTATAGAAAATCCCGCCTCTTGTCAAAGTATATTAGAGTTTTCCACAGGCTGTCCAGCGATGGGTGCGAATCCGAGCCATTGGAGTTCCCACCTCCAATATAGTCCCTAGACTGCCCTCGGGTATCAAGGTGTAGAAGATTCTTCAGTGTACCCCTCACTGTTATGCTCTAGGGAGTTTCTCATCCATTACCCTTATCCTCCATGTATAATGCACACAACACACAATTTCTTTTTACTAGTCATCGGTAGGGTCCTTTCAATGACTCCATGTCATTTCTAACGTCGAGTCTATTTCTTTCTTTGTTTTCTCAAAATTCCTCAATCCATAATGGTCTTACCCAACACTTAGAAATGAAACAAGATTTCATATTTTCTAGAAAACCACGGGGTATATTGGCACTACAATGCCCATCATCACATCGGATCCAATCTACTCTTATCACATCATTTTCAAAATTTATTCATCTTAGGATCCCTACCGAGACATTTCTTTATTCATTCTTTTTTTATTCATTTCAACATATTCATTTAATGCATCATACAAGTGCTATTCATCACATTATTCATTTTGTTAACTCATGATATTCTTTAAGTATTCTACCACATCATATTCCATACACATGTCGTCATATCACACTCATCACATATTTTATCACATATGTACATTACATAACTAACACACGTATATCCATGTACATAATCATTTACAGTCACATATTTAATCATATTAGCAAATTAACAAGTACCATGTTGCAAGTAGTATCCATTGTAATAATAAACCATTACACAATAATCATCAGGCACACCACATACTATACATATCAGTATCTATCATTTACTGTGTCTTAACAAGTGTCGCGACCGGGGTCCCGGCGCACGACGCGGACTGGTTAAAGACAAAGAAAATTGAAACTGCATTGAAGTGAGGCTCTTGAGAAGCCTAAAAAATAAAGGGTTCAAGGAGTCGCCACCAATATTTATTAAGGAAAATATTAGGAAAACCTTTAAATAGCACTGGTTTTTTTTTGTTTTTAAAAAAATGAGATTCTGTTTAGTCCGGGAGTCGAATTACAGGTGGGGAAGGTATTAGCACCCCACACTGTCCGTAAAAAACGGTTACCCAAATTGATCATGCGTAATTTAAAAAATGATTATCAAATATTTCATCCTTCATAAAACAATCATAAATAATATACACAATAAAAAAAATATATAAATATGAATAAAACAAAGATAGTAAAAGAATACATCCCCTAAGTTTGTTATTTTTTAGTTCTAAAAAAAATAAATAAACAAATGATTAAAAGACCATAAAAATAAAAGGATAAAAAAAAACAATAAGACGTCTTGTCTTACTTATTTTCTAGTAAAAAAATTGATTTTTATTGAGAAATATGAAGTTTAAAACAAATAAATAAACAAATAAATAAAAATAAGAGAAAAAAAAATAGAATTAAACACATCAACATGAAGATAAAGAAATATAATACACTTAATTAATTAAAATTGACAAGGAATATTATTTAATTATCTTTTAGAAAAAATAAGATTAATAAGATGTCTTATCTAAATTAATCTCATCTTAAATTTAAGAGAAAAATAAATGAATAAATAACACACTATTTATTAGTCTTGATTTTTTTATTTTTTATGAAAATAATTTTTTCTTAATTATTAAAAGGTTACTAAGAGAAAATAATAGGAAATCATGACCATAATAAAAATGGATAATTATGTATATATATATACATATTTATAAACTATTAAAATAGTCAAACGTAAATAAATAAATAGAAAGTGTAGAAAGATAAAAGCAAAAAGATAAATAACTAAAAATAAAAAGTATAGAGAATAAATAATAATAATAAAATAAAAAAAATAAAGGTAGAAAAAAAATAAATAAAAAGTTCAAAAAAATAAAAATAAAAATAAATAGACATAACAATAAATACATAAAAATAAAAGAGCAGAAAAAATAAATACATAAAATAAAGGGGCAGAAAAATAAATAATAAAAAAATAAAGGAGCAGAAAAGTAAATAATAAAAATAAAGCAGCAGAAAAGTAAATAACAAAAACAAAGGGACAGGAAAGCAAATACATGAAAATAAAGGGGCAAAGATGTAAATAACAAAAATAAAGAGGCATAAATGTAAATAACCAAAATAAAGGGGCTAAAAAGTAAATACATGAAAATAAAGGGGCAGAAATGTAAATAACAAAAATAAAGGGGCAGAAAAGTAAATACATGAAAATAAAGGGGCACAAATGTAAATAACAAAAATAAAGGGGCAGAAAAATAAATACATGAAAATAAAGGGGCAGAAATATAAATAACAAAAATAAAGGGGTAGAAAAGTAAATACATGAAAATAAATGGGCAGAAAAGTAAATAACAAAAATAAAGGGACGGGAAAGTAAATAAATAAAATAAAAGGGCATAAAAATAAATAAATAAAGATAAAAATATAAAAAATAAAAAATGAACTAATAATTGCAGAAATATAAAGTGCGGATAAATAAAGTGCAGAAAAATAAATTAACAATAATAAAAGTGCAGAAAAGTAAATAAAGAGGAATAAAAGTGTAAAAAAATAAATAAGGAAAAATAAAGGTACAAATAAATAAATAAAGATGGAGATGCATAAAAATAAATAAACAGATAAATAACTGCAGAAAAATAAAGTGCAGGAAAATAAAGTACTTGAATATAAATAAAGAAAAATAAAAGTGCAGAAAAATAAATAACAATTAAATAAGACGAATAAATAAACAACTTTGTATTAATAAAAAATACCTTGGTACAAGATCAATTACAGAGAAACTAGAACGGAAGTCGGGAAATCAATTTTGTGTAGATTTCCTTTGCTTTTGGCTTTGTTTGGACTTGATTTGAAGGTATTTGGATACCGGTTACAACACTTGGACAGTATTTTAGCTCACAAAAACTCACATACTAAGACAAACAAGAGTGGTGCACTCATTTTCCTAACTAGGATTACACAAAGTAATTTTTGAAAACCCAAACTTCTAAAAATTCTCACAAAAATTTAACACTCTTTTCCCTATTTTTCTTCTTCTTCCCCTAAAATGCCTCAATATCACCTTCTATTTATAGAAGGAAATTGGCATTGGATCCTCCCTAAAAGACATCACTTTCTTACTTTTTCAATTTATCAAAATTCCATGTCAATTTCCCCAATTTTCTCCAATTATCCAACCAAACTGGGGCCCACCACTAAAAACCACCGTAACCCCTTTTTCTTTTTCTTTTTCTTTTTTTTTTCTTTTTTTTTTAATTTTCATTTTTTTTAAAAACTTTTTTTTGGCCTTTTTTTTTGGACTTTTTTTTTGGGCCCATTTCTTTTTTTTTGGGCTTTTTTTTGTTTTTTTTTTGTTTTGTTTTTTTTTGTTTGGGCCCTTTTTTTTTCTTTTTCTTTTCTTTTTTTTTTGGCCCTTTTTATTTTTTTTTATTTTCGTTTTTTTTCTTTTTTTTCTTTTTTTTCTTTTTGCCCATTTATTTTTCTAATTTTTTTTTTGGGCCTTTTATTTAAAGGTACAAATGGAAACATAAATTATTTATTACATATATGGAAATATATAAAATATCCAATAAATATAAATTACTACCCACACTATAAGGAGTAAAAAGGTAGTCACAAAACATCGTCTTCCCTCCCTTATTCTTTCCTCTTGGCTTCGGCATCCATCAGCCATTGCTTGAGAGAAATGAAGAGAATTGATGAAATGAGAGGTGTGGTAGGAAATGAAGAGGGATTGGGTATTTATAGAGATGGGGAAGGGTTACTATTCCAACGGTCACTATACAATTTTTAATATTATTTTTTTTTAATATGATCCGGGGTGGCAATCTGGACTGGGCGGGGTTCTAAGCACTGTACCGCGTCACCAACGAGAACTGGTAAGTCATAATCGGGGTCTGAAATCATTGGTCAACTATAGACATTTCTCTTCACCTCGGTTAAATATTAAGCATTGGGGAATCTCCTGCAGGTGTACCTCCGGTGTGTCTTGAAGTTCAAGTACGGATTAACACATCAGTTTTAACTTGAAGAACCTCGGATTCCCTTCGAACTGAGGTGTAAAATACCGTACTCCACTGAGGCTGTACGAGCTTAGAACTAATGAGGTAACACCGGTCATGAAACCGTGCTAGGACCCCGGTTAATGCAGTCAACATTGACTCCGGACTCTAGGACAAAAAAACTCTTTTTTTCTTCTTTTTTTTTCTTTTTAATATATATCACCGGACAAAAATAGGTGTTCACAGATGCCCCTCTTTACTTCTTTTCATGAAAGAATATGAGACATATTCATATTATTGATGTGAAAAAAAAGTAAAGACGTGAACACCACTAAGAATACTCGACAACTTTTGACAAGAAGTAAATAGCCGAATGGTGTTGTCCCTATGCTAGACAGTTTAAGGAAAGGCACTTGGAACATGACAGGAAGATAAATGGCATAACCTAGGGGTTAATACCTGAAGCTTTGGAAAAATATGAAGTTGTCTTGACATTTCGAGGAGCCTAAGAATGGGTATTTGAGGCTTCGACACAAAATAGATGACAGGGGGATGCCCCTGAATGATTTTGATTGAGATAGACTAGGGAAGGATATCTGAAGCTTTGACATAAAACTAAATGACTGGGAAGATGCCCCTGATTTGATTTTGATTGAGATAGCCTAGGGAAGGATACCTGAAGCTTTGACATGAAACTAAATGACTGGGGGGATGCCCCTAATTTGATTTTGATTGAGATAGCCTAGGGATGGATACCTGAGGCTTTGACATGAAACTAAATGACTGGGGATGCCCCTGATTTGATTTTGATTGAGATAGCCTAGGGATGGATATCTGAAGCTTTGACATGAAAATAAATGACTGGGGGGATGCCCCTGATTTGATTTTGATTGAGATAGCCTGGGGATGGATACCTGAGGCTTTGACATGAAACTAAATGACTGGGGGGATGCCCCTGATTTGATTTTGATTGAGATAGCCTAGGGATGGATACCTGAGGCTTTGACATGAAACTAAATGACTGGGGAAATGCCCCTGATTTGATCTGAGTAGCCTAGGAATGGATACCTTAGGCTTGGACATGAAGTAAGACTTAAGGGAGATACCTCTACTATAATGACTTATGGTAGAGAATTATATGAGATTTATGCTCAAGAAGAATGTGTATGAGATTGACTTTTCTGGTTTAGTGTGGGTTCCGAGTGAATACAAGGATTACATTTTCACATCTTAGTAAACCATCCCGACTGGAGTTAGGTGATAGGCTGAAACTGTTGATCTCGACTCTTCATGGGGAGCGTTTGTCCTTGTTGTACCCTCAAACCTGCATGGAAGAAATAGTCAAGTGGAAAACCAAAGGTCAAAGATCTTGTTTCCTCCAGGTGACTACCACAATCCTTATGGGACTTGTTATTACTCATGGCAGAGCGGAATATCCTGATTACCAAGGTCTGTGTAATTGGGAAGTATCAAGCTTGTTTGAGATTAAAAATATGCCTTTCATGATTTTTTTTAATATTTTCCACAAAATGCATGCAAATGAAACCTGACAAGACAAGGATTGGAACTGAAATTGAGAATTCCATATATTTACTTGGGAAAATTACAAGTTTATATCATAATTTTTAATCCAAACTTTTAGAGGACATAAAGACTACCCTATCCCTTTAGAGTACGCTCAAGCATAATACTTCTTGACTGCATCTGAATTGACCGGGAAAGATAACTCCTCACCATCCATGTTCGTCAAAATCAAAGCTCCTCCAGAAAAGGCTCTCTTTACGACGAATGGTCCTTCATAATTTGGCTTCTATTTGCCTCGGTGATCATTTTGATTCGGCAAGATTTTCTTCAGTACCAAATCACCTTCATGAAATTGACGAGGTCGCACTTTCTTTTCGTATGCCTTCTTCATACACTTTTGGTATAACTGCCCATGACAGAGAGCGGTTAACCTTTTCCCATCAATTAAATTTAATTGATCATACCGGGACCGAACCCATTCAGCTTCTTCTAATTTGGCATCCATGATTACTTTTAAAGACGGAATTTCCACTTCTATTGGTAAAACAGCTTCCATACCATACACCAATGAGAAGGGTGTTGCCCCTGTCGAAGTTCGTACAGAGGTACGATACCCATGTAAAGCAAAAGGAAGCAACTCACTCCAATCTTTGTAGGTTTCAACCATCTTTTGTATGATTTTCTTTATATTTTTGTTAGCAGCTTCCACTGCTCCATTCATCTTAGGTCTGTATGGAGATGAATTGAGGTGTTTGATTTTGAATTCCTTACAAAGTTCATCCATCATTTTATTATTCAGGTTTGTACCATTATCAGTGATGATCTGATTTGGTAAACCATATCTACAAATTAATTCTCTCTTGATGAATTTGACCACAACATTTTTAGTCACGTTGGTGTAGGAAGCTGCTTCAACCCACTTAGTGAAGTAATCAATGGCCACCAAAATAAAGCGATGCCCATTCGATGCTTTTGGTTCAATGGGACCAATAACATCTATGCCCCACATAGCAAAAGGCCAAGGCACAGTTAGAACGTGCAAAGAAGATGGTGGTGCATGAATGTTATCTGCATAGGTTTGACACTTGTGACATTTCTTGGCATAGTTATGACAATCATTTTCCATTGTCATCCAATAATATCCAGATCTGAGAATTTTTCTTGCCATCGAGTGCCCATTTGCATGTGTTCCGAAAGGCCCTTCATGAACATCCTTTATGATTTTGTTAGCTTCCGTCACGTCTACGCAATGAAGGAGAACAGAATCATAATTTCTCTTATAGAGTGTATTCCCAGTCATAAAGAAATTCATGGCTAGGCGCCTGAGGGTTCTTTTATCATTTTCTGAGATACCAGGAGGATATTCTTGATTTTGAATATAATTTTTGATGTCATGAAACCATGGTTTCCCATCGGGCTCTTCTTCTATCTCATGACAATATGCAGGTTCGAGACGCCTTTCAATCTCGATGAAGGGCATGTCACAATCCCTACTTACGTTGAACATGGAGGCCAATGTGGCCAAAGCATCGGCTAATTGGTTATCATCCCGAGGAATATGATGGAAAGAGACTTCATCAAACCCTTTGATTAGTTCCATGATGTGAGCTTGATAAGGAATCAATTTTCCATCTCTAGTATCCCATTCTTCTTTCAGTTGATGAATCACCAAGGCAGAATCTCCGTATATTTGTAGAGATTTCACCTTTGCTTCAAGTGCCGCCTGAATCCCCAAAACACAAGCTTCATATTCTGCAATATTATTGGTACAATCAAAACAAAGTCTAGCAGTGAATGGGAAAAGCTTGTTATCTGGTGAGATTAGGATGGCCCCAATCCCATGCCCCAGTGTATTTGACGCCCCATCGAACATCAAAATCCAAGTTCTATTAGGACAATCTTTCTCTTCTGACAACATCATAATATTTTCATCAGGAAATTCGAATGACATTGGTTGGTACTCTTTTAGGGGATGGTGGGCCAAGTGATCAGCTAAAGCACTCCCTCTTACAGCTTTTTGGGTGACATGAATGATATCATACTCAGTCAAAAGAACTTGCCAACGAGCTATTCTTCCCGTCAGAGCCGGTTTTTCAAAGATGTACTTAATTGGGTCCATCTTAGATATCAACCAAGTAGTGTAAGATAACATGTATTGCCTTAGGCGACGAGCAACCCATGCTAATGCACAACAAGTTCATTCCACAGTAGAATATTGTGCTTCGCACTCAGTGAACTTCTTGCTCAAATAGTAAATAGCATGCTCTTTTCTCCCAGACTCATCATGTTGCCCCAGTACAGAGCCCATAGACTCATTTATCACCGTCAAATACAACAGGAGTGGTCTTCCTAGGGTTGGGGGAACCAAGATCGGTGGGGATTGCAAGTATCGCTTTATTTGGTCAAAGGCCTCCTGACAATCATCATTCCATTGTGATGGTTGATTTTTACGAAGCAACTTAAAGATTGGATTACATACAGCTGTTAGTTGAGAAATGAAACGAGCTACGTAATTCAACCTTCCAAGGAATCCTCGTACTTCTTTTTCAGTGCTAGGAGCAGGCATTTCCATGATTGCCTTTACTTTATCAGGATCCACTTCAATGCCTTTCTCACTGACAATGAAACCAAGCAACCTTCCAGAACTAGCCCCAAAAGAGCATTTAGCCGGATTTAATCTGAGTTTGAATTTTCTCAGGCGTTCAAAGAGCTTTCGTAAGTCAATCAAGTGACCTTCAGTGGATTTGGATTTGGCAATAATATCATCCACATAAACCTCTATATCTTTATGCATCATGTCATGAAATAGAGTCACCATCGCTCTTTGGTAAGTGGCACCGGCATTTTTCAATCCAAAAGACATCACCTTGTAGCAGAAGGTTCCCCACAAAGTAATAAAAGTGGTTTTTTCCATGTCTTCGGGTGCCATCTTGATTTGGTTGTACCCAGAAAATCCATCCATGAATGAAAAAATGGAATGTTGGGCCGTGTTATCAACAAGAACATCAATATGTGGCAATGGAAAGTCATCTTTTGGGCTAGCTCTATTCAAATCCCGGTAATCAACACACATTCGTACCTTCCCATCTTTCTTCGGGACCGGAACAATGTTGGCCACCCATTCAGGGTATTTGGAGACAGCCAAGAACCCGGCATCCAACTGTTTGGTTATCTCTTCTTTAATCTTTAAGAGCATTTCTGGCTTCATCCTTCTCAACTTTTGCTTTATGGGGACGCAACCGGGTTTTAATGGCAACTTGTGTTCAACGATGCAGTTATCTAATCCTGGCATATCCTGATATGACCAAGCAAACACATCGCTGAATTCGACCAACAATTCTATTAATTCCCTCCTATGTTCTCTACTCAAAGAGGTGCCGATCTTGACTTCTTGTTTGTTTTCTTCACTCCCCTAATTTATGACTTCAACAATTTCTAGATAGGGAGAAATTTCTTTATCTTCCTGATCTAGCAGCCTTAGTAATTCAGGGGAAGGTTCATCGGACTCTTCATCCTCTTCGCTTGTTGGATTAAAATCATGATGGGAGAAAGCAATCTTATTATTTTGGAATTCAATTTCAGATCTGTAATTTATTTAATATAAAAAAAAGGCAAAATAAGGAAAATGATAATTGAACTTAACTTTTATTTATTTGAAATGATAAAGGAAACATGTTTTGCCCTTATTAAAACTCATCCTAAGGCTTTAGGCATAGCCAAAGGATTTAAACAAAAACCTACAAAGTGAACAATTACTTTGAAATGATCTCTGGAAGCTCAACGGCTTCCCAATTACACAGTTCAGTATCTGAAGGACAAGGGTAAATCAAGTCTTCTTCTCTCTTGGACTCATCATCGATGACCGCCACTTGGTCTGGAGATGTCAAGCCTACGCTCCTGAAGCTTCGGTAAAGGTCACAGATAGGGATCTTCGCAGTTAGGGGTTCTCGGTTTTCTAACCGTGCAAGTCGCTTTTCTCTCTTATCTGCGAAAACCTTCGCTCTTTCCATTGGAGATGGATGATACCCCAGCCCAAAGCCGTTCTTATTCTCCTTAACCAATAATGGGTCTACTCCTCCATCAAGCATCTTCCCAAGCCCTTTCCCTGGCTGGAATCCAGATTTCATCATCACTTTAGCTACCATCATAGAAGCTTTAGAAGGACGAGCTAGTTGTAACCCTTCGCTCATATAGGTGGTGTGAGCAATTTCCAATGATTGGAAGGAAGTCTCAAGACTTTCTTCAGCCGCTTCTATATATGGAGTTGACATGGGCTTACTGATAAGGAAATCTCCCTCACCAGAAACAATGATTAGCTTGTTGTTTACCACAAATTTAAGCTTTTGATGAAGGGTAGATGGGACCACACCGGCAGAATGTATCCAAGGCCTCCCCAATAGGCAGCTATAAGCAGGATTGATGTCCATCACTTGAAATAATACATTGAAGGTGCATGGGCCCACTTGGATGGGGATCTCAATATCTCCAATGACCTCTCTCCGAGTACCGTTAAACGCTCTTACTACCATTGAGCTTGGCTTCATATGTGACCCATCAAAAGGTAGTTGATTTAAAGTGGACTTTGGCATGATATTCAGAGAGGAGCCATTATCAACTAGGACCTTGGCTACGATATGATCCCGACACTTGACAGAGATATGTAATGCCTTATTATGACCTCTTCCTTCAGCAGGTATCTCTTCGTCGGTGAAAGTTAAGTAGTCATTTGAGGCAATATGCCCCACTATCCCTTCAAACTTTTCAGGCAAAATATCTTTCGCAACATGTGCTTTATTCAAGACCTTCAATAACTTTCCACGATGTGGTTCTGAGTCCAATAAGAGAGATAACAAGGATATTTTTGCAGGAGTGCGGTTTAACTGGTCGAGGACCTGGTATTCGCTTTGCTTAATGAATTTCAAAAATTCACAAGCATCTTCCTTTGTTATTCCTTGGGGAGGGTCTTGTTCTTTACCACGACTTTATTTTTCACTTACAGGTGCATCCTCCTTTCTCAAGTTTTCAGGAGCATAAACTCGCCCGCTCCTAGTCATTCCACTTGTCTCGGAAATATTGGTTACTGAGGATGACGATCCCTTTAGGAGTTGAGGGATTACATCCACTTCATACTTCCAAGGTACTGCATGGGTATCCTTGTATGAAAATGGAGATGGGGTCCTAATTGTCAAGGATGGATGGTTTATGACTGGTTCGGTCAAAGGTTTCTTGGTGTAATAGACCACCAAAGGAACAGGGGTGACTGGGCTTACTGAGTTTGTACCATGCTGCCCATGGATCATGTTGACATCATTTCAAGGGGGACAATGATCACTTCCCAAGTCATGTGTTATTGCATTTACCCCAGTATTTCCATGATTAGGCAAAGGATTTCTAATCACATTTGGGGAGCCTTCTTCGAAATCTAACCACTTGGCATTTATCAAATCACGTACCTTAAACTTTAAGGCAATGCAATTTTCTGTAGAATGCCCCGGTGCCCCAGCATGATAATCACACTTCACATTAGGATCATACCCCTTAGGATAGGGTGGCCCTACGGGTTTTAAAGGACATCATACAACAAGAGAACTTTTGAGAAGTTGAGGCAAAAGTTTAGTATATGTCATGGGAATTGGATCAAATTGGACAGAAGGACGGTCATTGTTTGGCTTTTTTTGTGGAAGATTTAGGTTGGGATTTTGCATCCATTGTTGGGGAGGAGGTGGTGGTGTATTCTTGAAATTATGGACGGGTGGGGGTCTATATGATTGAGGATGGGGAAATGAATTTCCAGAAGCAGCAGCTACATAAGGGTAAGGTCCGTACGGTGGATAATGAGGTGGGAAAGGGAAAGGGGAAGGTTGAAACATTTTTTGATTATGTTGACCTTGATTTCCCATTACAGCATTTGCTTCCTCACCCTTTCTTCTTCCTGCCCCTGTCATAGGTCTTCCTATTGATGGGGAACTTTGGACAACTTTTCCTGTTCTCAAACCGCTTTCAATTCTTTCCCCTATTACCACCATATCAGAAAAGCTTGATGATACACTCCCAAGTATCCTTTCATAGAACGGTGGCTGAAGAGTGTCAATGAACATTGCCACTATCTCTTTTTCTATCAGAGGTGGTTCAACTTGTGCAGCCATTTCCCTCCATCGTTGAGCATATTCTTTGAAGGACTCAGTATTCCTTTTGGTCATATTCTGAAGTTGTAGCCGGTCTGGTGCCATGTCCATATTGTATTTATATTGCTTCAGAAAGGCATCGGCTAGATCCTTCCAACAACGAATACGAGTTCATTCAAGGTGAGTGTACCAGCTCAACGCTGCCCCAGTAAGGCTATCTTGAAAAAAATGGATCAACAACTTTTCATCATAAGCATACCCAGCCATCTTTCGGCAGTACATGGTCAAATGGTTACGAGGACAAGTTGTTCCTTTGTATTTATCAAATTCCGGCAATTTGAACTTGGGAGGAATTACCACATCTGGAACTAGGCATAATTCAGAAACATTTGTTACGCCTAAGCCACTTCCTCCCTCTACTGCACGCAACCTTTCTTCCAATATTTCCATTTGCCCTTTTGACAAAGGCGCTGCTGGCTGATCAGGATTTGGTGGAGGGACTTGAGCTTTGTGTGACAAGTTTTGGGAAACACCTGCCTGTGGTATTGGGCAACCATAAGGGAAATAATATGGCACTGCTTGTGGGTTTGGTTGTGTGGCATCATTTGGAGTCTGGTGATTTTGTGGTGGAATTGTATTAGGTGGAGTGACATTGGGTGGAGCCTGAGTGTTTTGGGGAATAACTGTTGATTGGTTGAAATTTGGAGGGTTAGATACAGGGGGATTAGGAATTTGTTGAACAGCAGGAGGATTCTCTTGATTGGGATTAGGATGCATGGTGTAATATCCTTGAGGTAAGCCATATGGAGGCCAAGCATATGCTTGCTGAACATTCCCGTCTTGGGAAACAAAAGGTGGCAATGGCATACCATAAGGTTGGTGTGAGATGAATGGAGTTTCAGTGACTGGAGCAGGATCATTTAAAGGTATAGGGTTCCCCTCTTGAGCTTGAACTTGAGGAGTGGATGTTTGTTCCCCATTTCCTGCAGAAGATCCCCTTTCTGTACCTCTTTTTTCAAGAAGCTTAAGTATTTCTGCCATCTGCTCCTTGATCTGGCCAACTTCATTCCTTAATTCTTCAACTGCGTTTTCCGGCTCTGCCATGAGTCTTGTTTGCAGTCTGGTTTGATAAGGATGCTTTGAGCCCCTTCTCCCCGTGATGTGAATAAATACAAATAAACCCCCCTTGGTACAAGAACAAGTATTGTTAAATGACATAAAGAGATGTAAAGTAAATACATGATGAATTTTAAATATCGGTAAGTAAAGATAAACCTTTCTTTTAGAATGTCTTTTTCTAAAGTACTAAGTTAGAAGAAAAATGCAAATTCAACATGAGATTTATTCATTGATCAACAAGTTCTGATACATTGTTTGTTACAACAACTCAAAATCAATTCTCTCTTGCTTTAGCAATCCAGACCTTCATTTCATCCAATCGCCCCTTGCAGTATTGGATGAATGTTGTAATTTCCTCTGGTGTAGAAAGCGGATTCATCATTGCTTCAGCCTTCTTCAACAAGTGAGGAATATTTCCAAGTGTTCCATTAGCAAGACCGGCTAGATTAGAAAAACGGTCTCTCCAAGAATAGACAAGACTTTCCAACTCAACCCTTTCTAGGGTCATTAAATGTATAATCTCTTCATATTTATCCTTGTCTTCCATGGCTTGCCATTTTTCTTCATTTATTTCACGCTCGCAAGCACTAACGACATCTCTGACTTGTCGTTCCAGTTCATCAATTCGCGCTTGCATAAGGTTCTTTTCAACTTGAGCTTCTTCTTTTGTCTTGGCTAGAATTTCTCGTAACCGCCCTTTGTCAGCCAATATATCATTCTTTTGTTTCTCTTTGGTCTTCAATTGGCTGTTCGCGGTTTGGAGGCATTGATCCAATTGCATCATATGTTCTCTTTCAATTCGCTGCTTCTTACCTATGTCTTCAAAGGAATTTTCTAATTCACGCCTTTTTCTCTTAAGGGAAGCATTGTCTTGTTGAATTTTGATCAAATCATCCTCCAAAGCTTGATTTTTCTTTGTCATTTCAGCCAACTCACTCCTCAAATTTTCAATCTCTTTGCTTTCATCGGGAACTGGATTTCTCACATGAGCACCGTGATCTTTAAAGGGTAATTTAACAATGGCTACCCTATTTGAAATCCACTGGTGGTAACTTTCTTTTGCGGCATGACTTCGGACACCCAATTCTTTTCCTTTACTATGAACCTTGCCCCAAGCATCAATGACAGTTTGAATAACAAGAGCATTATTTCCCTCAATATAATAATGAAGGAAAGGCGTTACTGTTTCTTCTTCTGGAGGCTGTATCATAGGATAAGCAAGTTGTCTTTTTGCAATGCTAGGATTGTAATTGATGCATCCTTGAGTTCCCATGAGAGGCACATTCGGAAATTTTCCACAGCAGTAAATAATGGAATCCACGTTCATCCACTGAGGGTACCACCGAATCATGCTAGCAGATAATCCTGCCAGATGTCCTGCCCACTCCCTATTAGTCTTCTTGGTTAACCTAAGGAGCTTCAAATCAGAGATAGGACATTCAACCTTGCCAACTTGATTGAAGACATGAGAAGTAAGCCATAGATACAAGGCGGGTAGACAACAGACGATCTTCTTCCCATTCCGGTTGTGACAGGAATCCATTGTACAATAGATATCAGCTAAGACAGCAGTCATGGAACTTTCACCTCTAAGCTTTCTAGCTAGGAAAACATCAATTGCCTTGAAATCAATATAATTATCAAGGCTTGGGAAGAGGATCACACCATAGATGGCCAACGCCAAAATGTCAACAAACACGTCCCATTCTCCTTTCCCTGCTTGACTGAGGAGTTGCTGCTCAAAGAAGCTTAGTGCGAATCCTGAAATTTGGTTCCTGCTTAATTGAGCCTTCTTAAGCATTTCAGGATCCATCTTAAGAATGCGAGCTACACTGAAGATTGAAGCATGATGTTCAGTTCGACGATAAGGTTTCAAATCTTCTAATGGCAAGCCAAATATCTGTTCAAACTCCTCCAATGTAGGAGCTAACTGGAAATCTTTGAATGTAAAACAGCGGAGAGGAGGATCATAAAACTGAGCTAGAGCAGTAAGGGCCCCTTCTTGCACTTCAACCTCTAAGAATTTTAAGATCTTTCCATACTTCCTTGTAAAGGTCATTTTCTGGGTAATATCCATCCTTTTGCTTAAGGACAACAGATTGCTAGTATTTGATCTGATGACTTTGAGGTGTAACAAATTTTTTAAACCAGTTGCCTTCACTTCTTGATCACTTGATCTCATGTTAAATTCCATTTTTTAGTGATACTTACCGATGTTTAAATTTCACCTTTAACAAAAGAAATAAATGAATTAGATTAACAAAGAAAACAGTTTGATAAATATCCTCACATAAGAGTGATAATATTTATCATGACTTGAGTATAGAAAATATACATTTTTGATTTTTTTTTTAAAAAAACTTCGTGCAAATGAATAAAAGATAAAAGGAATGCCTGCCCAATTGTGTCTTAGACAAGGTAACCACCTAATTGGCTCTAAGGCTATTTAATCGTGTTTCTTCAAAAGGTAATTGTTCTAATTAGTTCTAAGAAGGTCACCGGAGCTCTGATCTTTAGCTATGAGTCTTATGCAAAAAGTAGGGAATCCTACTTAGTGCGGACATCATAACTAAGATAACACCCCGGCTGAGATTTTCACACGAATCATGGTAGGACGTCTCGTCCTAAATGACACCGCTAATAATCTCCCCTAGCCTATGTCTTTTGCGGGGCCCGGGAATAGGGTCCCTTCTAATAGTGTGTGCATTATGGTGAATGTGAAGTGTGTGAGGCATTCATACCTGGATTTTTACCCATTCTTCACAATAAACAAACATAAAGCAAAATAAATATCACATGTCTTCTACCCTAAGGTTCTAAATTAAGGCAATAAAGAAGTAAAAAAACAGTATAAAATCTAAAATTAATGGAAGATTAGATAAACAACAAGAATAACATAACAAATAAATATAAAGGATGAAATAATTAACAATCAACAAAATACACAAGATCAATTTAACGGGCTTGACTCTCAAAATATCCCCAGTGGAGTCGCCATCTGTCGCGACCGGGGTCCCGGCGCACGACGCGGACTGGTTAAAGACAAAGAAAATTGAAACTGCATTGAAGTGAGGCTCTTGAGAAGCCTAAAAAATAAAGGGTTCAAGGAGTCGCCACCAATATTTATTAAGGAAAATATTAGGAAAACCTTTAAATAGCACTGGTTTTTTTTGTTTTTAAAAAAATGAGATTCTGTTTAGTCCGGGAGTCGAATTACAGGTGGGGAAGGTATTAGCACCCCACACTGTCCGTAAAAAACGGTTACCCAAATTGATCATGCGTAATTTAAAAAATGATTATCAAATATTTCATCCTTCATAAAACAATCATAAATAATATACATAATAAAAAAAATATATAAATATGAATAAAACAAAGATAGTAAAAGAATACATCCCCTAAGTTTGTTGTTTTTTAGTTCTAAAAAAAATAAATAAACAAATGATTAAAAGACCATAAAAATAAAAGGATAAAAAAAAACAATAAGACGTCTTGTCTTACTTATTTTCTAGTAAAAAAAATTGATTTTTATTGAGAAATATGAAGTTTAAAAAAATAAATAAACAAATAAATAAAAATAAGAGAAAAAAAATAGAATTAAACACATCAACATGAAGATAAAGAAATATAATACACTTAATTAATTAAAATTGACAAGGAATATTATTTAATTATCTTTTAGAAAAAATAAGATTAATAAGATGTCTTATCTAAATTAACCTCATCTTAAATTTAAGAGAAAAATAAATGAATAAATAACACACTATTTATTAGTCTTGATTTTTTTATTTTTTATGAAAATAATTTCTTCTTAATTATTAAAAGGTTACTAAGAGAAAATAATAGGAAATCATGACCATAATAAAAATGGATAATTATGTATATATATATACATATTTATAAACTATTAAAATAGTCAAACGTAAATAAATAAATAGAAAGTGTAGAAAGATAAAAGCAAAAAGATAAATAACTAAAAATAAAAAGTATAGAGAATAAATAATAATAATAAAATAAAAAAAATAAAGGTAGAAAAAAAATAAATAAAAAGTTCAAAAAAATAAAAATAAAAATAAATAGACATAACAATAAATACATAAAAATAAAAGAGCAGAAAAAATAAATACATAAAATAAAGGGGCAGAAAAATAAATAATAAAAAAATAAAGGAGCAGAAAAGTAAATAATAAAAATAAAGCAGCAGAAAAGTAAATAACAAAAACAAAGGGACAGGAAAGCAAATACATGAAAATAAAGGGGCAAAGATGTAAATAACAAAAATAAAGAGGCATAAATGTAAATAACCAAAATAAAGGGGCTAAAAAGTAAATACATGAAAATAAAGGGGCAGAAATGTAAATAACAAAAATAAAGGGGCAGAAAAGTAAATACATGAAAATAAAGGGGCACAAATGTAAATAACAAAAATAAAGGGGCAGAAAAATAAATACATGAAAATAAAGGGGCAGAAATATAAATAACAAAAATAAAGGGGTAGAAAAGTAAATACATGAAAATAAATGGGCAGAAAAGTAAATAACAAAAATAAAGGGACGGGAAAGTAAATAAATAAAATAAAAGGGCATAAAAATAAATAAATAAAGATAAAAATGTAAAAAATAAAAAATGAACTAATAATTGCAGAAATATAAAGTGCGGATAAATAAAGTGGAGAAAAATAACAATAATAAAAGTGCAGAAAAGTAAATAAAGAGGAATAAAAGTGTAAAAAAATAAATAAGGAAAAATAAAGGTACAAATAAATAAATAAAGATGGAGATGCATAAAAATAAATAAACAGATAAATAACTGCAGAAAAATAAAGTGTAGGAAAATAAAGTACTTGAATATAAATAAAGAAAAATAAAAGTACAGAAAAATAAATAACAATTAAATAAGACGAATAAATAAATATAAATAAACAACTTTGTATTAATAAAAAATACCTTGGTACAAGATCAATTACAGAGAAACTAGAACGGAAGTCGGGAAATCAATTTTGTGTAGATTTCCTTTGCTTTTGGCTTTGTTTGGACTTGATTTGAAGGTATTTGGATACCGGTTACAACACTTGGACAGTATTTTAGCTCACAAAAACTCACATACTAAGACAAACAAGAGTGGTGCACTCATTTTCCTAACTAGGATTACACAAAGTAATTTTTGAAAACCCAAACTTCTAAAAATTCTCACAAAAATTTAACACTCTTTTCCCTATTTTTCTTCTTCTTCCCCTAAAATGCCTCAATATCACCTTCTATTTATAGAAGGAAATTGGCATTGGATCCTCCCTAAAAGACATCACTTTCTTACTTTTCCAATTTATCCAAATTCCATGTCAATTTCCCCAATTTTCTCCAATTATCTAACCAAACCGGGGCCCACCACTAAAAACCACCGTAACCCCTTTTTCTTTTTCTTTTTCTTTTTTTTTCTTTTTTTTTAATTTTCATTTTTTTAAAAAACTTTTTTTTTGGACTTTTTTTTGGACTTTTTTTTTTGGGCCCATTTCTTTTTTTTTGGGCTTTTTTTTGTTTTTTTTTGTTTTGTTTTTTTTGTTTGGGCCCTTTTTTTTTCTTTTTCTTTTCTTTTTTTTTGGCCCTTTTTATTTTTTTTATTTTCGTTTTTTTTCTTTTTTTTCTTTTTTTTCTTTTTGCCCATTTATTTTTCTGATTTTTTTTTTGGGCCTTTTATTTAAAGGTACAAATGGAAACATAAATTATTTATTACATATATGGAAATATATAAAATATCCAATAAATATAAATTACTACCCACACTATAAGGAGTAAGAAGGTAGTCACAAAACATCGTCTTCCCTCCCTTATTCTTTCCTCTTGGCTTCGGCATCCATCAGCCATTGCTTGAGAGAAATGAAGAGAATTGATGAAATGAGAGGTGTGGTAGGAAATGAAGAGGGATTGGGTATTTATAGAGATGGGGAAGGGTTACTATTCCAACGGTCACTATACAATTTTTAATATTATTTTTTTTTAATATGATCCGGGGTGGCAATCTGGACTGGGCGGGGTTCTAAGCACTGTACCGCGTCACCAACGAGAACTGGTAAGTCATAACCGGGGTCTGAAATCATTGGTCAACTATAGACATTTCTCTTCACCTCGGTTAAATATTAAGCATTGGGGAATCTCCTGCAGGTGTACCTCCGGTGTGTCTTGAAGTTCAAGTACGGATTAACACATCAGTTTTAACTTGAAGAACCTCGGATTCCCTTCGAACTGAGGTGTAAAATACCGTACTCCACTGAGGCTGTACGAGCTTAGAACTAATGAGGTAACACCGGTCATGAAACCGTGCTAGGACCCCGATTAATGCAGTCAACATTGACTGCGGACTCTAGGACAAAAAAACTCTTCTTTTCTTCTTTTTTTTTCTTTTTAATATATATCACCGGACAAAAATAGGTGTTCACAACAAGTTATTGCATTTTTAACATCGCTAAAGTTTTACTTATATAAGCGTTCTCCATATCATTACCGTGTATCTAGTTTACGTCATTAGCATTCCCTTAATTTAGTTCGTTATTAAAGGCATACTATAACTTAATTTAGTTCTTTTATGCAACTTCCAATTATCCTTTAATTAGGTATAATTATCTCTTACTTGATTAATCTCCTAAGGTCCAACTATGAACCCTTTAGTCATTGTCAAGCGGTCTCACTATTGATTTTCCTTTACTGATCCAATTAAATTTTATTAGCTGAATTAATCGTTTCCTTTGTCACTAAAAGGGTCACTAATTCTTTATGTATAATTATCAATTTATTAATAATCTTTCGAGATTCATGACTACTTATCTTTTTGTACCTCTTTCTTTATTCCCCTTATTAACTAATTTGCTTCCTAGAATTTTACTTCTTATGGTGTTGATTTATTGCTTACGGGCTTAGATGCCGTTCTAACCTATATGATATGAACTCAGCCATTTTATTTCTTTAGTCACTAAAAGTTGTCATCTAATTTATTCTACTTCTTGTTATTACTTAGTTCAAGTCCAAATTTTGATTCTTCATCTATATCTTGTATATCATACCTTGAAATTACGTCTCCTTTGTAACATCCCAATTTTGAAGTTAAATACCGAATGAAAATAAACCATTAGGAGTTGATTTCAAAGTAGGAAATTAACTGTTAATTATAATTAACTACCAAACGGATTTTTAAGCCATTAAAACGATTATTTCAAAGTGGAGATTCCTCGTAACTCAATTACCTTAACTTCAGAAACCATAGCTGATTAATTATAAATAATAATGATGGCTGGATGATTGGGTTCAGTGCGCGTGGCTGAGTGGAACTGCCGGACTCACGCTCTCCCACCCTACTCTTCTCTTCCTTGTTCAAATATATATACATAAGCCCATGATCACGAAGGTCACTCACCTTCCTTCAGACTCCCTCTTCCTCCACTGCTTCATCCCCTCTTCTCTTCTGGTGTCTTCTCTCCTCTTCCTAGTTCTTCATCTTCTCCTTCCCTGTTCACTGTTCCATTCCTGGAAACACACGACGATACTGCAGAAGACTTGGAGTTCCTTCTGCTGGTAAGGGACGATCGTCAGGGTGGAAGACGAACAGCCTCTGTTTCACAGTGCGACTATGACCAAGGAGGCCTGAACGAGTGTGAGCCGGGGCGAGGCGATCAGAAAGAAAGGACCAACGTCAGGAAATAGAAGAACCCCCTCGATTTCCTTCAGTAGGTAGGGGGCGCTTTGCTTTTCAAATGCATAGCTCGTGAATGGGTTCCGAGTGATTTCTTATGCATGCATGTGTGTTTAAGGGTGTTTGTGATGAAATGTATATTTGATAGATAGCTTTTGTATACTGAGGCATGCGATGATTGAATCCGATGGTAGATCGCTTATATTTGATATATGTACACTGTTGGATGCATGTGTGTGTCATGAGACCGTGTGTGAATGTAGTGCATGCTCATTAAATTTGCCATACTGAGTCTAGTTAATTATTCACTTGTGCATGCATGACGTGGAAACATATCGTGTGACTTCTGGGTGTTCTGTTCGCGGGGACGATGGGTAAACCCTGATTACTATCCTATGTTGCCTTGCATGCGAGTGTTGAAAATGAATCGGTGTTGCAATAAGATGATGAATGAATTACATGCAGAAGTGTGGTTATGATAAATGAAAGGAGGAATAATATTGCATTGGCAAACACACATAAAAGAGTGTAATTAAAAGACCTTGAGTTGGACTCAAGGCAGTGCCGAGTGCACTAGCGTTGGACGCTTAAAGTCTTGGGTTGGACTCAAGCAAGCTACCGGGTTGGACTCGGAGCTGCCCGTAGCACTGCCCTGGTCGCTTGGAGTGATTGTGTTACATGTGAGGGCAAACGGTTTGGTACCTGTAAAACGGCCGATCCAGCTTGGAGCTGGAGGAAAAAGGCTTGGAGCCTATGTTGCAACGTAAAAATTAGTCAAGTGGGGGTCGGATCCGACTGTAGTGGACCTGTGTGCACTAGATAGATATATATATATGTATGCTCTTATGCTATGATGAATTTATTGTGTTGCATGTATATATGTAAGTCGGAAATGATATAATTGAGTATTGATTGAATGAATTCCGATTGCATGGTACTGTTGTGGATAGATAATCCGGAGGATAGTTAACGTTATGGTTGCTTGAAATGTGATGTTGTGTGATGGAAAGTGTGAACACCTCTTTTGGTCCGGTCCAAGTGGAATGAATCTTTTTTATATTGAATTCTAATTCAGAATGGTCAAATTCAAATAGAATGGCTCCAAAATAATCAGAACCGAGCGAAATAACTCAGAATGAAGCTTTTCCAAGTGAAATACAGCCCTGTTGGAGGCAAATCCGATTAGAATGACTCAAAAATGATCACATCTAAACAGGATGACTCAGAATGAAGCTTTTCCGAGTGAAATACAGCCCTGGTGGAGTTAAATCCGAGTGGAAAAACTCAAAAATGATCAAATCCGAGTCAAAATGAAGCATTTCCGAGTGGAATGACTCAAAAATGATCAAATCCGAGTGGAATCACTGAGAATGAGTCATTTCCGAGTGAAATGCTCCCCTATTGAAGTTGAATCCGAGTGGATAGCTTCCCTGCCAAGCCAGTCCGAGTGGATTATGCCCATTTTGAAGAGAAGTCCGAATGGAATGACTCAAAAAAGTTGAATCCGAGTGGAATCACTCAGAATGAGTCGTTTCCGAAGGAAAAACTCCCCTGTTGAAGTTGAATCCGAGTGGCATCACTCAGAATGAGTCATTTCCGAGTGAAATGCTCCTGTTGCATTAAATCCGAGTGAAATTACTCAGAATGGGTCAAATCCGAGTGGAATATGCTCCTGTTGGATTAAATCCGAGTGAAATTACTAAGAATGGGTCAAATTCGAGTGAAATATGCTTTTAATGGATTAAATCCGAGTAAAATTACTCAGAATGGAGAAAATCCGAGTGAAACTACTCAGATTTGGGCATGTCCGAGTGGAGTATGACCTGTTGGGTGGGAAATCTGAATAATGACTCAAAAATGGATCAATCCGAGTGGAGTATGACCTGTTGAGTTTAAATCTGAGTGAAATGACTCAGATTAGATGTAAATCCGAGTGGATAAATCCCTCTCAGATGCATTCCGAGAGAAAATGCCAGTTTACAAGCCCTGATCGCAAAGAATGTCAATTCCGAGTGGAAGCTGTCTCACTACAATCATTCCGAAATTCAAATTTCCAATTCTGAGTGGAAAGAGAGTCATTCCGAATGAAAAATGACCCTGTTAGAGGAGAATCCGAGCGGAAGATCCCCTACTGCAACCAATCCGAGTGGAAAAAGGGACTGAGTTTGGATGGATGCTGCCCAAAGCTATTTTCCGAGTGAAAGGATTGCTGATTGAAGTAAATCTGAGTGAGTATCACTCGGTTGGAAGGAAATCCGGATTAAAATAGCCAAACTTCCAATTTCTGAGTGGAAAATAGGCAAAATCCGAGTGAAAATGACCAAGTTCCATTCGGATTAAGAGCTCACAAGGTCAGTTCCGAGTTGATCCTTCAAGCAGTGAAGTTCTATATCACTTTTGATGAAATTCTGAGTGGATGCTTCACGTAGGGATGAGATCCGAGCAAAATGCATCCGACTGAAGGAATTCCGAGTGTTTCCTCTTCAATCAGAACCAAGAGTCCCTCTTCAGTCAGTCGGAACCGAGTGACACTCCAAACCAGTTGACCCTCTTCAAACTAATTCCCTCTCATCCCTCCTCAAGCCAATTACCGAGCATATTTCCACCAATTTTCACTCGTTTCCGAGTCATCTTTTACTTATTTCTGACTCATCCTCTAAAGCAATTACCGAGCTACTTCTCACCTAATCCCGAGTCCTTTTAAACCCCATTCTCACTCGGAAAGGAGTATTTTCACTCGGCTTTCTATGGAAATGCTTCATTGCAGTCAGAATTGACTCCCAATGTGGACGAATACTGACTGGGAGGCTGATCCGAGCCATCCTCACTCGGATTGACACTATTTTCACTCGCATTTCAGCCTTTTCACTCGGATTTCAGCCATCCCCTCTCGGATTGCACATGCTGACCTGGATTCCACCACCCAAGTGGATCCAGGAATCCTGGGGTGGCTGGCAGACAAGGGGCAGAAGTGGAGGAATTAAAAATTCCCACCAGCCGCTGTCCCCCACTACCAAGGCCGAGTGGAAGCCTGAGCTGGCATTCCACTCGGAGTGGAAGGCTGAGCTGGCTTTCCACTCGGAAAGGGCTATAAATAGAGGGCTGAAGCTTTCATTCCTAGTTACACACACAATATACGCGTCCAGCACCCTCACCATTCCTTTCTCCTCCTTCCTCTATCCAGCACCCTCACCATTCCTTTCTCCCCCTCCCTCTCTCCATCAGCCAACTCTGTCCTCTCCTCTCCAACCAACACCGCCCAGTATTCCTCTCCATCAGCCCACTCCGTCCTTTCCCCTCAACACAACACTGCCCAGTACTCCATTCCTCTCAGCCAACACTGCCCAGCAAACCCCTCAACACAACACCGTCCAGCAACTCTATTGTCCCTCAAGCCACAACACCGTCCCTTTCTCCCAAAACACCTAACCGTCCTCACCAAAACCGACCTCCTCACCCCTTCTCCTACACACCGTCCCAATTCCTCTTACACACCGTCCAGTACCCCCCTCAAGTCCACCAAATCCGATCTCCTCACTCCTCTCAACTCCAACACCGTCCCTCTTCTCACTCTGTCTCACTCGGTAATCACTTCTCACTCGGTAAGCTACTGCTCTCACTCGGTTTCTGCTATTTCCACTCGGTTTTACCATTTTTTACTCGGTTTTCCTCAATTTCACTCGGTATTTTCCCATTCCACTCGTTTTTTACCATTTTTACTCGGTTTTCCTCAATCTCACTCGGTTTTCTGCTTTTCTCACTCGGTATTTCATTTTTTACTCAGTTTCTTCCATTTCCACTCGGTTTTTCCCATTTTTACTCGGTTTTTTTCCCTCTTTCTCACACGGTTTTCTCTTCTTCCCCTTAGTTTTTTTGCTCATTTTTCCTCTATTTTCCGAACTTACTGTGGGAAACAAATGCTTCCTATGTTTTCTTTCAAATCTAAATAAAAATAAAAAAAAGCAACAAATCATTTTTAAACAGTGTCGTACGGGAGCACTCCCGTCTACACAACCTCTTTAGGATTCGTACACGTGCGAAGAACTTCGCCTTGTATGAGTTCCCCGTCTCAATGACATCCACCATCATTTCCCAAGTCTTTTCCTAAAAGAACAACACTCAGAACTACGTAACCCTGATTTCTTGATAATTTAAGAATACGTAGGAGCAGGACCTCAATTCCTGTCGGGCCCATCTTTCTTATTTCTTTTTATTAATTTATTTCCTCACTTTCATGTTTCTTTCATAAATGTTCTTTTTTTGGTCACTTCCTTGAAAATCAATTTAGACGCGACGTCTTGTTGATTTCCCCCTAGTTTTTGCTCGAGCCTCGCCATGATTCATAGGGAAGAGATACTTAGGACGAGACGTCCCGTTTATTTCTTTCCTATCCCTCTTTTTATTTCGAGAACGTCTAATTTAGGCGTGACGCCTTATTAGCATTCTCTTCCCCTCTCTGTCTCATATCGAAGTCGAGTTTAATTCGAAAGAAACGTCCTATTGACCTCGCTTCGACATTCTATGTTTGTACAGTTCTCTCACTCCATTCTGTCGATTTTAAATAAAAATAAAAGGGAAGAAATAAACCATCTTTTGTAAGGCTATTTATGTTGCGCATTTTCAATCTTGGTACTGTTTTTGACAGGCGATGTAGGGTGCTAATACCTTCCCTACTCGTAACCGACTCCCGAACTTGAATCTCAATTTTTAACCAGTGCTTTACTGAACTTAGTTTTTTCCAATGTTTTTTCTATGGACAAAAACGTTGGTGGCGACTCCCTGTTTCATCCTACACATTCGACTCCCTCTCTCTTTCTCACCGCGCCGTCGCGATCCAGGTTGCGATAGATGGCGACTCCACTGGGGACCCTTAAGAGAGTCAGGCCAGTTTGGTTGAAAGTGTATTTTTATATATAGCCTTTGTTAGATGGGATTTCTTCCCCGTGTTTATTTTTTGTAATTTGTTGTGAATGTTTGTTCTTGTTTTAATTGTATCTTGTTATCTGTTTCATTGTCTATTGTTTTGCATGTCTGTTGAACCCTAGGATAGAGGACCATATTACTTTCCTGTAATTATTGAACCCTAGGGTAGATGACTTTGTATATTTGTTTTGTGTTTGTTCTATGTGCAGAATGAGGTAAGGTAAAAAGGTATTGAATGCCCTTTCACACACTACACTCACAAATTACTCGCACACACTTATGAGTGGCGCCCTATACCCGGGCCCCAAATGAAACTTAAGTTAGGAGGGGTTGGTATACGGAATCGTATAGGATGTACTTCCTATCCGGTGATGGTGAGAACCCCAACTAGAGTTCGACCTCTTATGACATACGCACCTAGTGGTTCCCCACTATTGCGTCCCTGTCATGGGTAGGATCTTGGCTCTGGTGACCTTCTAGAAGTCTAGTATAAGCCACCCGGTGTGAAGAGTCACTTTTAGACAAGCCCTAGGGTCCAGAGAAAACCTTCAACAAAACCTGATTTAGGTCACGAAAGGGCAAACTTTACTTTACCTTATGTCATTTTCACTCTCCTGTTATCAAAGAGGGATTATCTATCATACAAAGATTCACTTAGTCTTGGAAAATCTTTGGAACACACAAGTATTCTTCGGGTGAATGGATAATCCTCTCTTTTTTGTCATGTATCTCTGAGTCTGAAGTCATAGGTTCTCCTAATCGTCAAAGGAAAAATCCACAAAAAAAATTATACTTCATTTCCCTCAGGTTGAAGTGGCAATGACGATTTGGAAAACCTACGACTTTTGAGCTCGCATGAGTTTTAGAAAGCCATGTTCCCCCCATTTTTTTTAACTTCTATCAAATCCTTGGGAGGAACATTGATCTTTAGGACTTGATAATAACTGATTCCATTCTTTGTCTTGATGTTCGCAGGGAACGATTCCGAATTTGTTAGTATTCCTAAGACAATATGGAAATTAACATGGGACACAGTAATTGTGATATAGGGGTGTCTGAATTGAAAAAGTTATTGCACCTCAAGGCTAGAAAGGTTAATACTGACAGTTTATAAGCATTAGGGAAAAAACTGAGCTTGACACAAAAGATGACTTTCGCGAGGAAGTATGGGAGGATCCTGAAACTCTTGGAGGTAGACGTCCAAACAGAAGCCATCACAGCTCTTGCACAATTCTATGACCCACCACTCTGATGTTTTACTTTTCAAGACTTTCAACTGGCACCCTCCATAGAAGAGTTTGAACAAATATTGGGGATGCCAGTAGAAGGACAGATTCCTTACCGCCACCTGGACCATCATGCGTCAGTCACCTCGGTCGCTCGTATTTTGAAGGTCCATCCTGAAATGTTAAAAGGAGTACAAATGAACAAAAACCAGATTCCCGGATTCACAAGGGAATTTTTGGAGAAACACATGCATGTCCTGGCAGAGAGGGAAGAATGGGAAGCTTTCATCGATACCTTGGCTCTCACTATCTACAGAGTTGTCTTATTCCCTAACTTAGACAACTACGTAGATTATGATGCTATAGGTGTCTTCACCGCTCGTAAGCATAGACTGGAAAATCCCGTCACAGTAGTATTGGCCAATGTCTATTGCACCTTGGAATTCTGCCATCCCAAGGAGGAAAAAGGATTATTTGTTGTTTGCCTGTTCTGTATGTGTGGCTCGCATCCCATGCTTTCCATCAACTATGCAAAGCCGAGTGTCCCATCTCTGATTTGAAATTGTGTCATTTGGCAATGAAGAATGGGCGCGAATGGGCCAATCACCATGTGGGCCTTACAGCAGAAAAGGTGAGATGGTGTCCTCAATGGCTAGAAGTTGAGTCCATCATTTATAGCTGCGGAGGATATCCAAATGTTCCTCTAATGGGTACACAAGGTTGCATCAATTATAATCCTGTTATTGCTAAGCGGCAGTTGGCTTATCCTCTACTTGGGCCGCCGGACGAAGCATTGCTTACTCCTTTCGTTTTGTACTATGTGAATGGGAATTACACCTCCACTATTCGAGACATAGCCAATGCCTGGAAGAAGGTCCATAGGATGGGCAAAGAACTGGGAGCATGAAGCCATGTCGTAATAATTGAATACTTAGATTGGGTGGTGAACAGAGTCTCCATTGTGAAATTGCCTTTCAAGGGCCCTTCATACCAACTTGTGGACACAGTTCCTCCGTCATGCATTATGGAGGACAAGGTTACCATATCGCTAAGAGCCCAAATAGAAGAGCTGAAGGCAAGGAATCAAGAACTGGAAGAAGACCTCTTGAAATGCCAACAAGAATGCGCCCTCCATAGGAAAGAGAACTCCGAAGGAAGACATGCTATGGAAGAAATGCGGAAAAAGAGAAAGATTGACGAAGATTACAGAATAAAACAAGATCAATGCCTTCGGGCGGCCAATTTGCAGCTGAAGATGAAGGGTAAGCAGAGCGATGCTGTATTGGCCAAAAAACAAATTTTAAAAGACATGCTGGTACAATCCAAGGAGAAGGGAAAGGAGGCTTTGATGTAAAAAGAAATGCTACAAACCCAAGTCCACAAATTGGAGCAACAGCTTGATGAAACAATGAAAGCTTATGAGCAAGAAATACATGCTGAACAGAAGAAAACCCTTGATGCCGAACGCCACTGCCAAGAAGCCACACGAGTTTTGGGGACTGAGTTAGCTCAACGGGATGAAGTCATTCATTTATGGATGGACCGTTTCGCCAAGTTGGAATACCTATCCAATGGAATCTTGGAAGATTTTCCCTCAATGTTGAAGTAGGCCGAAGGCATGGTCAATCCCCTATCCACCCCAAAGGAGATATCATCATTTTTGAACTATTGTCAAGAAAGACTTTGCAAAATGAAAGTCATAATTGCCCAAGCTAGGAATGGCTGAATATTGTAACCGTATCTTTCAAGTAACATTGTACCTTTGCAGATGAATGGAATGATGAATTAATGTGCCTTCATAGTTGTCTCATGTTAATTTCCAATATACTGTTATACTAAGCACTTTTAAACACGACGTTCTGGGGAAAGGTCAAGGAATACGTGTCAAATTCGGAATCGTATCCCGCGAATGCCCATTTATTTTTTATTTTTCTTTTATCTTCTTTAACTGTTCCCTCTATTTTTCTAACCATTTGTCGTGATTCTTTAGACACTACGGGTAAGCATCCCTACGCGACCAGGCTCAGAAAGAAACTCATGGCCGAAATAGAGCAAGAGAATGAAAACCTACGAGCTGAGGTTAATCAATTGAAAGAACAAATGGCTGAAATGGCCAAGATGTTTGAAAGGAGGATCGCAGAAAGGGATTCTTTAGCAGAAGTTGAAAATGCTAGGCAGCAATCTCCCATTCTCCAACACGCTCAAGGTCATGCTGGGGAACCAAGCTCAAACCCTGCAGGGCCTACTGTTACCGTTCGCCTTAGTAAGCCGAACCCTGCTCACGTTCAACAACACTCTTTTGTTGATAAAGAAGGGAATGTTGTACCCTTCCCACAGTATGGGTTACCCCCAGGCTATTTCCCACCACTCCAAGAGGAGCCAGATTATCAGGAAACAATCCTTCACGCGGCTCAACCAAACATCCCACCTGTCCGGAACCCCCAAACGATTCCGGTCCATACACAGGCTGAACAACCATAAGCTGCCCAAGCCACGGCTGGACATCAGGTCTCAATTCCGAATGAGAGCCCGACACATGTTGACTGACCAGTCCAAAGTGTAAGTCATTATGTCGTTACAGGTCCAAGTACTGCCACTGCTGCTACCCAGGAAGGAAGATTAGAGTTCTTGGAAAGGCGTTTAAGGGAAATGGATGGAAGGAATCGATTTGGGTTAGGCAATGCTGCACAACTCTGCCTAATTCCCGACGTTGTTATTCCTCCTAAATTCAAAACGCCTGAATTTGATAAGTATCGGGGGATGTCATGTCTGAAAAACCATCTTACTATGTACTGTCGGAAGATGGCTTCGTATGCCTCCAATGACTCTCTGCTCGTCCACTGTTTCCAAGATAGTTTGGCTGGAGCGCCTCTGACCTGGTACAACCATCTTGAACGATCTCGTATACGCTGTTGGGAAGATCTGGCAGATGCTTTCATGCAACAGTACAAGTATAATCTGAATATGGCGCCAGACAGAGTACAGTTGCAAACCATGTCCAAGAAAGATAACGAGACATTCAAAGAATACGCCCAACGGTGGCGTGAAGTAGCAGCGCAAGTTGACCCACCTCTGTCTGAGAAAGAGGTAATTTCAACATTTATTGACACACTCCAATCGCCATTCTATGAAAAGATGATTGGAAGTATTTCATCCCACTTCTCTGATATCGTCACTATCGGAGAAAGAATAGAGAATGGCATCCGGACAGGGAAGATTCCCCGAGGTCCAGTTGGGTTTAATGCAGCGAGAAAACCCTCCCATATGGAAGGAAAGAGAAGAGAGGGAGAGACTAACCTAATCTCCCATAATCAGAGAAGGAACCAGCCCAAACCACCTACCCCGGTCGCCTTTCCATCAACCTATCATAATACACCATATCCATATGTGGCTGCAGTTCAAACACCACATCCACCACATTTTCGCCCACCTGTTATGCGACCGCCTGCACCACTACAGGCACCATATCAACCACCACAAGCGCCATACCAACAGCCACAAATGAACCCGCCAAATCCAAATCAGAGAAGACAAAACAATGACCGTGCCCCACCGCAATTTGATCCGATCCCCATCTCTTACACAGAGCTTCTCCCTTACCTCATCGAAAACATGATGGTAGTGCCATGCCATCTAAAGCCACTTCAGCCGCCATATCCTAGAGGGTATGACCCGAATGCATGGTGTGATTACCACGCCGGTGCACCGGGACATTCTACTGAGAATTGCCTGGCACTGAAGTTTAAGGTAAGGGACCTCATCCGGGCCGACTGGATAAGCTTTAAAGAAGGGAGTCCAAGCGTGACAACTAATCCCCTTCCAAACCATAAAGGATCGGATGTCAACGCTATAGAAGGGGATGAAGAATGCATTTCCAAAGTAGAGGACATCCAAATGCCTTTGGAAACAATACACTCCCATATGCTGAAGGTGGGATTAATAGAAGGGTCATGGGATGAAGAGTATAATGACCTCCAGTCCGCAAAGCGAAGGGGCTTCCAGGAAACCCTTCAAAGACTCATGAATGCTCGAGTCATAGAGGTCTGCAGGCACCGTGAAAGACAAATAAATATGGTACAGGGACATGGTAAGGCACGAGTTCCGAAACCCCTGGTCGTATACTATAACAAGGATACGCCAGCGGCTTCGGCTCCTGCCAAGACTGTCTTCACGGTGAAGGCACCAACCCCTTTCCCCTTCCAAAGTTCCCACGCTGTGCCATGGAGGTACAATACAGATGTGGTCGTCACCAATCCAGAGGCGGTCAACTCCATACCATCCTCCTCTATTACAAATATAACCGGAGTAGGAAGAATGACACGGGGTGGAAGGATATATACACCACCTGAGCCCAAACAAGGCAAGACTACCGGAGAAGGAAAAACTGGGAAAGAAGTAGCCTCTGGCGAAACAAAGGGGGCTGTGACTGAAGAGGAAGCCCAGGAATTTCTAAATTTTATTCGTCATAGTGACTACCAGGTGTTGGACTAATTGAACCATACCCTTGCAAAAATTTCCCTGTTGTCTTTGCTAATGAGTTCTGAACCACATCGGAACACGTTGATGAAGGTGTTGAGCGAGGCGCACGTGAATCATGATTTACCCGTCGAACAATTTGGGGGCATAGTGGGGTATATCGTTGCCAATAATTACTTGACCTTCACAGATGAGGAAGTACCTATTGAAGGAAGGGGGCACAACAAAGCCCTCCATATTTCTGTGAAATGTCGGGATTATATCCTGGCAAAAGTACTTGTGGATAATGGATCTTCTGTGAACGTCATGCCAAAATCCACATTGGCAAAATTGCCTTTCGACGGAACATACATGAGGCCTAGCTCTATGGTTGTGCGGGCTTTTGATGGGACACGTAGGGAAGTCGTTGGAGAAATTGAATTGCCTATACAAGTCGGGCCCTGTACTTTCCAGGTACTCTTTCAAGTAATGGATATCGCGCCCGCCTACAGCTGTTTATTAGGGCGACCATGGATCCATTCGGCAGGGGTGGTCCCCTCCACGCTGCATCAAAGACTGAAATTCATCATCAATAACAAGTTAGTGACTGTTTCTGGGGAGGAGGACCTTTTGGTCAGCAAACCCATATCCACTCCATACATTGAGGCCGCCGAGGAAGCCCTCGAAACATCCTTCCAAGCCTTGGAGATTGCCAATGCCACAAGCGTTGTAAAGATGTCTTTCCCCAACGTACCTCTAATGGTGACGCTGAACATGTTGCAGAAAGGGTACCAACCCGGAAAAGGATTGGGGCGGGATTTAGAAGGCAGAACCCAACCGGTGAGTCTCCTAGAAAATAAAAACAGATATGGCTTGGGATATAAGCCCACTGTGACGGATAAGAAAAGGGTTGAAGAGGAAAAGAAGGGGAGGAGAGTTGCTCGCCTTACTGGTCAAGAGATCAACACTGCGAGAATCCCTATCTGCGATCTCTATCAGAGCTTTAAGAGCGCCGGAGTGATATATCCGGATCAAGTTGCCATGGTTGAGAACGAGCCTGACCTCAATGTGGAGCTGGTATATGCTTGCCATCCAGATCAAGAGCTGAGCAATTGGGAAGTCATGGAGTTCCCTACAACCATTAACGTTTTCTCAGAATCCAAAAATGATTTCCCTGAGAACGACGAAAACCTGGATTTATTTCATGACCCTGTTTATCCAAATGATTGCGTCTACGAGGAAAGTGAGGAAGACTTTGGACCCTCATCTGAATTGACGAGATTGTTGGAACAAGAGGATAAGGAGATCCGCCCACATCAGGAGGAAATTAAAATCATCAACCTTAGAGGTCAAGGAGAAGATAAAATGATCAAGATAGGCACCTGCCTGAGTAAAAACCAGCAAGATGAATTGATTGAACTGCTCTGGGAATTTCAGGATGTGTTCGCTTGGTCATATCAAGATATGCCAGGGTTGGATAACAGCATAGTGGAACATAGATTGCCTCTGAAACCAGAATGTCCACCAGTTAAGCAAAAGCTGCGAAGAATGAAACCGGAAATGCTTCTCAAGATCAAGGAAGAGGTCAAAAAATAATTCGAAGCCGGTTTCTTGGCTGTAGCCAAATATCCACAATGGGTAGCCAATATAGTCCCGGTCCCGAAGAAGGATGGAAAAGTGCGGATGTGTGTGGACTATCGAGATCTAAACAGGGCCAGCCCTAAAGACGATTTTCCTCTTCCACATATTGACATGTTGGTCGATAACACAGCCCAGCACTCCATTTTCTCTTTCATGGATGGTTTCTCCGGGTACAATCAGATTAAAATGGCGCCCGAAGACATGGAAAAAACCATGTTCGTCACTTTATGGGGTACTTTCTGTTACAAAGTAATGTCCTTTGGTTTGAAGAACGCAAGGGCGACTTATCAGAGAGCAATGGTCACTTTATTCCACGATATGATGCACAAGGAAATAGAGGTCTATGTGGATGATATCATTGCAAAATCCAGAACCGAGGAAGATCATGTCCGCGACTTAAGGAAATTGTTTGAACGGTTGAGAAGGTTTAAGCTTAGATTGAATCCTGCCAAGTGCACGTTTGGCGCAATGTCAGGCGAACTGTTGGGTTTCATTGTAAGCAAGAAAGGAATTGAAGTGGATCCCGACAAGGTCAGGGCAATCCTAGAAATGCCACCTCCTTGCACAGAAAAAGAAGTCAGGGGGTTCTTGGGAAGATTAAACTACATCGCTCGATTTATCTCACAATTGACATCGACCTGTGAGCCGATCTTCAAGCTACTCTGCAAGAACCAACCGGGGCAATGGAATGAGGACTGCCAAACGGCTTTTGAGAAGATTAAGCAGTACTTGAAAGAACCACCAATATTGGTACCACCGACCCCTGGGAGACCACTGATTTTATACATGACGGTACTGGATGAGTCCATGGGCTGCGTATTGGGTCAGCACGATGAAACGGGAAAGAAAGAACATGCCATATATTACCTAAGCAAAAAGTTCACTGATTGTGAAATGCGATACTGCACATTAGAACGAACTTGTTGCACGTTAGCATGGGCTGCAAAGCGTTTAAGGCAATACATGTTGAGTCACACTACCTGGCTAGTCTCTAAGATGGATCCTATCAAGTACATCTTTGAGAAGCCAGCCCTGACCAGAAGGATTGCTCGATGGCAAGTGCTGCTAACTGAGTACGACATAACATATGTCACTCAGAAAGCCATAAAAGGGAGCGCTTTGGCTGACTACCTAGCCCATCAACCTATAAAGGATTACCAACCAATACCATTCGACTTCCTAGACGAGGATATTTTGGCATTGTCCGACGAAGAAGAAGGCGGTAACAAAGACAAATGGATTTTAAGATTCGATGGAGCTTCTAATGCTTTAGGGCACGGAATTGGGGCCATTTTGATTTCTCCAGAAAAAGAATTCATTCCTGTCTGCGCCAGGCTATGTTTTGATTGTACCAACAATGTCGCTGAATATGAGGCATGCTCCTTAGGGATCCAAGCGGCATTGGATATGAAAGTAAGAACACTGGAAGTCTACGGAGACTCTGCTTTAGTCGTCCACCAGTTGAAAGGTGAATGGGAAACCAGAGATAGCAAGCTTCTCCCCCATCATACCCACATTATGGAAATGATCAGAGATTTCGAAGAGATTTCTTTCCATCATGTTCCTCGGGAAGATAATCAGATGGCTGACGCTTTGGCCACTCTCGCTTCAATGTTCAAAGTAAACAATGACTATGACGTGCCCCTCATCGAGGTAGAAAGGCGTCATGAGCCCGCATACTGCCAAGTAGTCGAAGAACAATCGGATGGAAAACCTTGGTATCACGATATCAAGAGGTATATCCAGAGGAAAGAATACCCCGACAATGCCACAGAAAATGACAAGAGAACCCTGCGACGGCTCGCCATGGGATTTTTCTTAAATGGAGACGTGCTTTACAAAAGAAACCATGATTTTATCCTTCTTCGCTGTGTTGATACCGCTGAAGCAAATAGAATCATGAGGGATATCCACGAGGGATCTTTCGGAACCCACATCAATGGGCACGCCATGTCAAGGAAAATCTTAAGGGCTGGTTATTTTTGGATGACCATGGAAGCAGACTGCTTCGCCTATGCTCGGAGATGTCATAAGTGCCAAATATATGCTGATCATATTCACGCACCCTCGTCATCTCTAAATGTTTTGTCAGCACCATGGCCCTTCTCAATGTGGGGCATGGATGTCATTGGTCCCATTGAACCAAAGGCTTCAAACGACCATCGTTTCATTTTGGTCGCCATTGATTACTTCACAAAATGGGTGGAAGCAGCTTCATACACTAATGTAACTAAAGGTGTTGTTGTTAAATCCGTCAAGCGTGAGTTGATATGTCGGTACGGCCTACCGAGTCAAATCATCACAGACAATAGTACAAACCTGAACAACAAAATGATGAAGGAGCTTTGTGAGAACTTTAAGATCTCCCACCATAATTCCTCTCCGTACCGCCCAAAAATGAATGGGGCAGTCGAGGCAGCAAACAAGAATATCAAGAAGATAATACAGAAAATGGTGGTAACCTATAAAGACTGGAACGAAATGCTTCCTTTTGCTCTGCACGGTTATCGTACCTCAGTCCGGACCTCGACTGGGGCAACTCCATTCTCTTTAGTTTATGGCATGGAAGCAGTCCTGCCTTTTGAAGTGGAGATTCCTTCCCTCTGAGTAATCATGGAAGCCAAACTGGTTGAAGCTGAATGGATCCAAACTCGATATGACCAATTAAATCTGATTGATAGTAAGAGACTGACTGCCCTCTGCCATGGTCAGTTATATCAAAGGCGTATGAAGCGAGCGTTTGAAAAGAAAGTATGACCCCGACAATTCCAAGAAGGAGACTTGGTGCTCAAGAAGGTTTTGTCGATGCATAAAGATCACCGGGGCAAATGGACTCCCAGCTATGAAGGGCCTTATGTCGTGAAAAAGGCTTTTTCCTGAGGTGCTCTCATACTCGCCAACATGGATGGGGAAGATCTACCGATGCCTATAAACGCGGACGTAGTGCGAAGATACTATGCATAAAAAAAAAAGGCTCGCTAGGTTGAAAACCGGAAAAGGCGACCTAGGCAAAAGTTAGAGCAATTGGTGGGGTCAAAAAATCCTAAGAAAGCAACCCCAACAAATTCACATCCTATAGATTCAACACTGCAATGCCAATTTTCCAAGTCACAAACAAGGGGATGGGTCTAGAACATCGAAGCCATTGTCAAGTCACGCCCTCGAAAGCAAAATCAGAAGATAAACAGGAAATCATGGAAAAGACCAGGAATCTTGTCGCTCTCAGGAAATCGATGGAGGATCTAAAAGGCCTTCCCTTCCATCCTTACCATCAATTCCTCACACCTTGTCATATTTTTACATTATTATTGTCACCTGTACATATCTGTTGTTCATAAATAAAAAGTTTCCTTTCTTCTCACATGTGTTCATGACTAGAATGAATAAACAAGTTTTGTCTAAAAAGAATTTCTTAAAAAATGAGTTTTGAGAAGAACGAAAACACAAAGTTATGGGGAACGAAGTGGACACCGTTGCCAGATCTTACCTCAAGCAAGCTCAACCAGCTCTGCGAAACAACCTCAATGAAGTCAGAAGTAATAATTATTTTGGCCATGAGTTACTTCAATGCCTGTCGCCAAGGGAGTCCGCTTGTAAGTTTTTAATTAGTTTCGCGTTTCTCTGTTAAAGGATGGCCAAGAACCATGATCCCCGAGATGTGTAGTTACCCAACTCTCTCCTTAGCAGACCTTCGGCATGTCCGCAGTAAACCCCAAGTCCATTCTCTTTCACCCAAAGGGGCATTACCCTGAATCACCAAATTTTCTCCCCCAGTGGAACCATAATCGCCAAAAACTACACTTCCCAAATCCTTCCCCAGTGGGACTGCACTTCCCAGTCAACCCAAAACTGGGGCATCTCCCCAGATTCTTCTTTTGGTCAAGGGACAGTTTTCCCCAAAGACTCTTTCGATCATGTCAAACCAGGGCATCTCCCCGGGTTTATTCTTTCATTCAAGGGGCAGTTCCCCAAGCTTCATCCAATCATCTCAAACTGGGGCATCTCCCCAGATTCTTCTTTCGGTCAAGGGATAGTTTTCCCCAAAGATTTTATCCAATCATGTCTAACTGGGGCATCTCCCTAGGTTTATTCTTTCATTCAAGGGGCAGTTACCCAAGATTTCATCCAATCATGTCTAACTGGGGCATCTCCCTGGGTTTATTCTTTCATTCAAGGGGCAGTTCCCCAAGATTTCATCCAATCATGTCAAACTAGGGCATCTCCCTGGGTTTAGTCCTTCATTCAAGGGGCAGTTCCCCAAGATTTCATCCAATCATGTCTAACTGGGGCATCTCCCCGGGTTTATTCTCTCAATCAAGGGGTAGTTCCCTAACCACCCACAGTCATGTCAAACTGGGACATCCCCCCAGATTCATTCTCTTGCGTTCAAGGGGCAGTTCCCCAAGAACCCGCAGTCATGGCAACCGAGGGTCAACCCCAACCTTTACATTTCCTGCCAACATTAAGTTAATTCGGACGAGACGTCCTGTTAGCTCCCCCAACCTTTACATTTCCTGTCAACAGTGAGCTAATTCGGACAAGACGTCTTGTTAGTTCCCCCAATCTTTACTTTCCTATCGCCGATCAAATGGCACCTTTACTTTCCTATCGCCGATCAAATGGCACCATTTTACTTTCCTGTCACCGATCAAATGGCACCTTTATCTTTCCTATCGCCGATCAAATGGCACCTTTACTTTCCTGTCGCCGATCAAATGGCACCTTTACTTTCCTATCACCGATCAAATGGCACCTTTACTTTCCTATCGCCGATCAAATGGCACCTTTACTTTCCTGTCGCCGATTAAATGGCACCTTTATCTTTCCTATCGCTGATCAAATGGCACCTTTACTTTCCTGTCGCCGATCAAATGGCACCTTTACTTTCCTGTCGCCGATTAAATGGCACCACTTTACTTTCCTGTTGCCGATCAAATGGCACCCCTTTATCTTCCTGCCGCCGATCAAATGGCACCTTTACTTTCCTGTCGCCGATCAAATGGCACCTTTACTTTCCTATTGCCGATCAAATGGCACCTTTACTTTCCTATCGCCGATCAAATGGCACCATTTTACTTTCCTGTCGTCGAACAAATGGCATCCTTTTACCTTTCAGTCGCCTAAAAAGGCATCCTTTTTCTTCTGATCGCCGAACGAGGCACCCTTCATCTCCAATTAATTGAGAATGGACACTCAATCCTCTTGCCTCTTGTTGACTGAAAGACAATCCTTCTACCTCATGTCATTCAAAGGATAATTCCCAGTTAACCACTTCTTGCTAAAAATTGGAGCACTGCCCCACTTCTTTTTCCCAGATTTAAAAAAAAACAAAAAAAAACAAAAAAAAAAGAAGAGAAGAGAGATAAAGAAAGAAGAAGAAGAGAAAAGCGAAACGGAAGAGGAAAATGCTCGTCTTTAAAGAAGAAAGGTCACACTGACTCGTGATTGCCCACACCATCAGTCGCCATACCGATCAAGAGGTCCCACTTGGCCCCCTACATCGGTGTTCATATCTTTACTTCCTTTTCACTTGAAAAACAGAGAAGCTTCGTGTTTCTTTTGTGAAAAAGAAGTAAATAGGGGCATCTGTGAACACCTCTTTTGGTCCGGTCCAAGTGGAATGAATCTTTTTTATATTGAATTCTAATTCAGAATGGTCAAATTCGAATAGAATGGCTCCAAAATAATCAGAACCGAGCGAAATAACTCAGAATGAAGCTTTTCCAAGTGAAATACGGCCCTGTTGGAGGCAAATCCGATTGGAATGACTCAAAAATGATCACATCTGAACAGGATGACTCAGAATGAAGCTTTTCCGAGTGAAATACAGCCCTGGTGGAGATAAATCTGAGTGGAAAAACTCAAAAATGATCAAATCCGAGTCAAAATGAAGCATTTCCGAGTGGAATGACTCAAAAATGATCAAATCCGAGTGGAATCACTGAGAATGAGTCATTTCCGAGTGAAATGCTCCCCTGTTGAAGTTGAATTTGAGTGGATAGCTTCCCTGCCAAGCCAGTCTGAGTGGATTATGCCCATTTTAAAGAGAAGTTCGAATGGAATGACTCAAAAAAGTTAAATCCGAGTGGAATCACTCAGAATGAGTCGTTTCCGAAGGAAAAACTCCCCTGTTGAAGTTGAATCCGAGTGGCATCACTCAGAATGAGTCATTCATCATAAAAAAAAGTAAAAGGCAGGAAAAGACTACAATGCCACAAGCCATGTACAAGAGAGAAATACTCCTGTTGCATTAAATTCGAGTGAAATTACTCAGAATGGGTCAAATCCGAGTGGAATATGCTCCTGTTGGATTAAATCCGAGTGAAATTACTAAGAATGGGTCAAATTCGAGTGGAATATGCTTTTAATGGATTAAATCCGAGTGAAATTACTCAGAATAGAGAAAATCCGAGTGAAACTACTCAGATTTGGGCATGTTCGAGTGGAGTATGACCTGTTGGGTGGGAAATCCGAATAATGACTCAAAAATGGATCAATCCGAGTGGAGTATGATCTATTGAGTTTAAATCTGAGTGAAATGACTCAGATTAGATGTAAATCCGAGTGGATAAATCCCTCTCAGATGCATTCCGAGAGAAAATGCCAGTTTACAAGCCCTGATCGCAAAGAATGTCAATTCCGAGTGGAAGCTGTCTCACTACAATCATTCCGAAATTCAAATTTCTAATTCTGAGTGGAAAGAGAGTCATTCCGAATGAAAAATGACCCTGTTAGAGGAGAATCCGAGCAGAAGATCCCCTACTACAACCAATCCGAGTGGAAAAAGGGACTGACTTTGGATGGATGCTGCCCAAAGCTATTTTCCGAGTGAAAGGATCACTGATTGAAGTAAATCTGAGTGAGTATCACTCGGTTGGAAGGAAATCTGAATTAAAATAGCCAAACTTCCAATTTCTGAGTGGAAAATAGGCAAAATCCGAGTGAAAATGACCAAGTTCCATTCGGATTAAGAGCTCACAAGGTCAGTTCCGAGTTGATCCTTCAAGCAGTGAAGTTCTATATCACTTTTGAAGAAATTCTGAGTGGATGCTTCACGCAGGGATGAGATCCGAGCAAAATGCATCCGACTGAAGGAATTCCGAGTGTTTCCTCTTCAATCAGAACCAAGAGTCCCTCTTCAGTCAGTCAGAACCGAGTAACACTCCAAACCAGTTGACCCTCTTCAAACTAATTCCCTCTCATCCCTCCTCAAGCCAATTACCGAGCATATTTCCACTAATTTTCACTCATTTCCGAGTCATCTTTTACTTATTTCTGACTCATCCTCTAAAGCAATTACCGAGCTACTTCTCACCTAATCCCGAGTCCTTTTAAACCCTATTCTCACTCGGAAAGGAGTATTTTCACTCGGCTTTCTATGGAAATGCTTCATTCCAGTCGGAATTGACTCCCAATGTGGACGAATACTGACTGGGAGGCTGATCCGAGCCATCCTCACTCGGATTGACACTATTTTCACTCGGATTTCAGCCTTTTTCACTCGGATTTCAGCCATCCCCTCTCGGATTGCACATGCTGACCTGGATTCCACCACCCAAGTGGATCCAGGAATCCTGGGGTGGCTGGCAGACAAGGGGCAGAAGTGGAGGAATTAAAAATTCCCACCAGCCGCTGTCCCCCACTACCAAGGCCGAGTTGAAGCCTGAGCTGGCATTCCACTCGGAGTGGAAGGCTGAGCTGGCTTTCCACTCGGAAAGGGCTATAAATAGAGGGCTGAAGCTTTCATTCCTGGTTACACACACAATATACGCGTCCAGCACCCTCACCATTCCTTTCTCCTCCTTCCTCTATCCAGCACCCTCACCATTCCTTTCTCCCCCTCCCTCTCTCCATCAGCCAACTCCGTCCTCTCCTCTCCAACCAACACCGCCCAGTATTCCTCTCCATTAGACCACTCCGTCCTTTCCCCTCAACACAACACCGCCCGGTACTCCATTCCTCTCAGCCAACACTGCCCAGCAAACCCCTCAACATAACACCGTCCAGCAACTCTATTGTCCCTCAAGCCACAACACCGTCCCTTTCTCCCAAAACACCCAACCGTCCTCACCAAAACCGACCTCCTCACCCCTTCTCCTACACACCATCCCAATTCCTCTTACACACCGTCCAGTACCCCCCTCAAGTCCACCAAATCCGATCTCTTCACTCCTCTCAACTCCAACACCGTCCCTCTTCTCACTCTGTCTCACTCGGTAATCATTTCTCACTCGGTAAGCTACTGCTCTCACTCGGTTTCTGCTATTTCCACTCGGTTTTACCATTTTTTACTCGGTTTTCCTCAATTTCACTCGGTATTTTCCCATTCCACTCGTTTTTTACCATTTTTACTCGGTTTTCCTCAATCTCACTCGGTTTTCTGCTTTTCTCACTCAGTATTTCATTTTTTACTCGGTTTCTTCCATTTTCACTCGGTTTTTCCCATTTTCACTCGGTTTTTTTCCCTCTTTCTCACACGGTTTTCTCTTCTTCCCCTTAGTTTTTTTGCTCATTTATCCTCTGTTTTCTGAACTTACTGTGGGAAACAAATGCTTCCTATGTTTTCTTTCAAATCTAAATAAAAATAAAAAAAAGCAACAAATTATTTTTAAACAGTGTCGTACGGGAGCACTCCCGTCTACACAACCTCTTTAGGATTCGTACACGTGCGAAGAACTTCGCCTAGTATGAGTTCCCCGTCTCAATGACATCCACCATCATTTCCCAAGTCTTTTCCTAAAAGAACAACACTCAGAACTACGTAACCCTGATTTCTTGATAATTCAAGAATACGTAGGAGTAGGACCTCAATTCCTGTCGGGCCCATCTTTCTTATTTCTTTTTATTAATTTATTTCCTCACTTTCATGTTTCTTTCATAAATGTTCTTTTTTTGGTCACTTCCTTGAAAATCAATTTAGACGCGACGTCTTGTTGATTTCCCCCTAGTTTTTGCTCGAGCCTCGCCATGATTCATAGGGAAGAGATACATAGGACGAGATGTCCCGTTTATTTCTTTCCTATCCCTCTTTTTATTTCGAGAACGTCTAATTTAGGCGTGACGCCTTATTAGCATTCTCTTCCCCTCTCTGTCTCATATCGAAGTCGAGTTTAATTCGAAAGAAACGTCCTATTGACCTCGCTTCGACATTCTATGTTTGTACAGTTCTCTCACTCCATTCTGTCGATTTTAAATAAAAAATACAACAATAAAAGGGAAGAAATAAACCATCTTTTGTAAGGCTATTTATGTTGCGCATTTTCAATCTTGGTACTGTTTTTGACAGGCGATGTAGGGTGCTAATACCTTCCCTACTCGTAACCGACTCCCGAACTTGAATCTCAATTTTTAACCAGTGCTTTACTGAACTTAGTTTTTTCCAATATTTTTCCTATGGACAAAAACGTTGGTGGCGACTCCCTGTTTTATCCTACACATTCGACTCCCTCTCTCTTTCTCGTCGCGCCGTCGCGATCCAGGTTGCGACAGAAAGCATGCGGGTTCCCAAGTCACTAACTGTCATTTTAAATGTAAAAGCTCACCCCTGCTGTGGCAATACTTTCAGTGAACATTCCTCGGAACTACGAGTGAAGTGGAGCTACTTGCCGAGTGGACTAGCTGTGCACCAAGGAACTATATGTATTTATGTAGATGCTGTGTGTAATGTTTTGATTATGCCTTGGCCGGCTCGTGTCTGATGTTAGTGTTTGAAACAGAACAAAATCCTTATGGGTTGGGAAAACATGATAATGTGTTTGTAAATATCGATATACACTCTTATATATATATGGTTATGTGTATGCCATGCTGCATGTTTATCCCATTTTTGTGCGTGATGTCTGATTAGTATACATATGTTCATGACTCCAAGTGCGTAAGAATGGTAAGACTTAGTGTGAAGGAAGCCAAGATATGACCTAGAGAGTGAATCCGTGATCCTGTTGCCAAGTGAGGAGAAGAATTAGATGTTCCGAGTGAATGAGGCTATATAACTCCGTGTGGGGATCGTCGTGGATGTCTTCCCCCAAATGATAAACTGTTAGGATATCTGAATAGAGAAATTAAACATATTTCCGAGCGAAAACTGGTGGAGTGAGCGTTTTCCGACTAAAGAGTAAACTTCCAGATACCGAGTGAGATCCGTGTAGTGAACTTATAGAAAGTTAGGAAGTTCTCAGGGGAGGTTTCAGTTAGTAAGAGATCTTGGGTAGGAAGGACTATGCTTGCCGAGTAAAAAACAAGTGAAATACCCGAGTGGTGAAAGAATGTGAAAGTTATTCCGAGTGAGGAGTTCTCATAGATTCCGAGTGAGTGGCTAAGGGAATTATTTCTCGAGTGGTCAATGTTTGTGAACCGAGCGAACGAAGTTATGGAGTGTGATATGTTTTCCGAGTAAAGCTGGTACGTATAGGGGCCAATCCGGGTGAGTTGAGAGTGGATCTTCCGAGTGAACCAGACGTTGAAATCCGAGTAAAGGAATACCGAATGAAGTGAACGAATGCCGAGTGAACTTCTCGCTCCAGCGAACAAGGTACTCGTTCCAGCGAGTGTAATTTGGGAAGGCTATTGTGTGGGCATCGCTTAGGCGAATCACTCCTCGCCCGAGCGACTAGAGCTGTTTCGCCCAAGCGTGAGGGATCACGCTGAAGCGAGCGGATGCTAGTGTTGGGCTTCACTCGAATATCTCCTTCTTCCATTGTTGCATCGTCATGTCTCGCTCAGGCGGCGTTGGACCTAGCTTGGGCGAGTGGACGTTGTTGTGGAATTCACCCAGGCGTTGATGTGCTTCGCTGAACTGAATGGATCGGTTCAAGCCTTATTCCTTCCACAGGTTGCTATACATGTGAATATTCTTTTATTTTCCCCATTGCCTTCTTCTTCCTTTATGTCGATTGTCTAGCAGTTGCTTTGTGGAAAAATTTTCCCTGTTTTTTTGGGTTTATTCGTTTATTAAAATTAGGGTGTTACATTTTTGGTATCAGAGCAGACTGAAAGGTCCAAGGCCAAGGTATGCTTACCGAGTGTAGGCGGTTGTGTGTATTGTGACCGAGTGGTCATTATTACTGCAATATCTGTTGAGCCTGAGTGATATTGTAATACTGATTTGTGGATGGGAGGCTATTCCTCCTGGTCCGACTGATTGTGTAACATATAGAAATGGCATAGTGTGTTAAGTTACTGAATACTAGGCTGAGATACGATCGGTAGTAAGTGACTTGGTATACTTATCCTTGAAGGGGTGTTAATTTCAGGATAAGGGATGACGCATCGCCAAAGCATGGAGACAATAGCCATAGCATTCCAACGCTTTGCAGACGTGTTCGAGAGGCAGGGCCAGCCTCGAGCAGAGGATGGCCAAGTGCTAGACCGCTTCCTGAAGAGGAAGCCAAGTGAATTTCAGGGAGGACGGAACCCGGAAGCAGCTTTTAAATGGACTCAAGAGCTGGAAAGGCTCTTTGGGGGTCTTCGCTGTACCGAGGCCCAGAAGGTAGAATGTGCAGTGTATATGCTGCGAGACAAGGCGGAGAACTGGTGGAAGATAGCTAGAAACCGATTTCCTGACGATGATACTCAGCTGACCTGGAATAATTTCAAGACATGCTTCTTAGAGAAGTACTTCCCCGACACAATCAGGAGTCGGAAAGAACTGGAGTTCATGGAATTGAAGCAGGGGTCCATGACTGTGGAAGAATACGTGACAAGATTTGAGGAATTGTGCCTATTCTACCAACCTTTCCAACAATCGGGGACGGAGAATTCAAAGTGTTTAAAATTTGAGAACGGATTGAGGTCGGATATTAAGAGAGCCTGTAGATACCAAGAGGTTAGGAGTTTTCCTGCATTGGTGAATAAGTGTAGGATATTTGAAGAAGATGACAAGGCCCACTCGGGCCAGAGCAGCAGGGCAAACCCCTCCTTGAGGCCTCGACAATCACACTTCAAGAGGTCGGGCAACGCTAGGAGTGCTTGGGGAAATCCTCCTCTAATTTCAGAGGACAAGGAAACCGTGGGGGTCATTTCGGGGGTCGCTCCGGGGGTGGTAGATGCTTCAGATGCGGAGGTAACCACTTTGCACGGGAATATGATGCTGGAAACGATGTTATATGCTTCCACTGTAACGAAAGGGGGCATGTTCGCCCCGATTGTCCGCAACTGCAGCTAGAGGGTGGCCATGCACGTCGTGGGGGTTTCCGTATGGGAGGACGCGGAACTAACAGTAAAGGGAATGGTGGCAGAGGCAACTGAGCAAGGAGCAATTTGATGGCTACTACAAGTAACCGAGGGAGAAATACCGACCAACCAGCAGTAGGAAGAGTCTACGCCATCAATGCAGAAGATGCTGCATAAGCAAATGACTTAGTACAATGTAAGTGCTCACTCAGTAGATATACACTTAATGTAGTTTTCGATTCTGGAGCCACCCATTCTTTCATAGCTGATGAGTGTGTAAAACATTTAAAATTACCGACTGTGTATATGGGTCAGACCTTGGAAGTGGCCAATCCGACTGGCACTAAGATGTTAACATCGTCAATGTGCAAAGATGTAACGTTTGTGTTGTGCGATTGGAGTTTTACCTTTGATCTGGTGTGTGTGCCTCTGAAGAACCTTGACATTGTACTCGGTATAGACTGGCTTTCAGCCAACAAGGTGTTAGTAGATTACAGAAACCGAAGAATAATCTTTCCAAGGCAGAACAATGAGGGTTACACGGCACAAGGTATAGCTCAACTGTTTATGATGCTTTGTTTAATCGAGGGTGAGAGTAGAGCCCGAGTGAATGAAATATCGATTGTTTGTGAATTCCCAGAGGTGTTTCCGGAAGATGTGCCGGGTATTCCTCCAACTAGAGAAGTTGAGTTCTCTATAGACCTAATCCCTGGAGTCAAGCCAGTCTCCAGTGCACCTTATAGAATGTCCCCAACTGAATTAGCCGAGTTGAAGAAGCAGGTGGATGAGTTACTCGAGAAACAATTCATTTGACCGAGCGTATCACCATGGGGTGTACCTGTGCTACTCGTTAAGAAGAAGGATGGTAGCACGAGATTATGCATAGATTACCGATAGCTAAACAAGCTCACAATTAAGAACCGATACCCATTGCCTAGAATTGACGACCTGATTGACCAACTGCGTGGTGATTCAATTTTCTCAAAGATCGATTTACGATCAGGATACCACCAAATCCGAGTGAAGGACTCGGCTATCCCCAAGACTGCCTTTAGGACCCGGTATGGTCACTACGAGTATGTAGTGATGCCGTTTGGTGTGACAAACGCCCCTGCTGTCTTCATGAATTACATGAACAGCATATTCCACTCATATTTAGACTGATTCGTGGTAGTTTTCATTGATGATATCCTGATCTATTCTGAGACCCCTGAGGAGCATGAGGAACACCTCCGAGCGGTACTTCAGGTGTTGAAGGAGAAGCAGCTATTTGTGAAGCTTTCCAAGTGCAATTTCTGGATGGATGAGATCCACTTTCTCGGACATGTGGTTTCCAAGGAAGGTGTCTCGGTGGACCCTTCAAAGGTGACAGCTATAATGGCATGGGAGAGACCCAGGTCGGTCTCGGAGATAAGGAGCTTTATGGGCCTGACTGGTTACTACAGGAGGTTCATTGAAGGTTTTTCTAAGTTGGCTTCGCCACTGACTAAACTGACTCGGAAAAACATTCCGTTCGTATGGAGTCCCGAGTGCGAGAGAAGTTTCCGAGAGCTAAAGGACAAGTTGACGACTGCTCCAGTGTTGGCATTACCTAACTTGTATGAGAGCTTCGTGGTTTATTGTGATGCATCAGGACTCGGATTAGGATGCGTGCTAATGCAGAATGATCGAGTGATAGCGTATGCCTCTCGGTAATTGAGACCTCACGAACGCCATTACCCGACCCACGACTTGGAGCTGGCAGTCGTAGTCTTCGCATTGAAGATCTGGAGGCATTATTTGTACGGGTCCAGATTTGAAGTATACAGTGATCACAAGAGCCTCAAATACTTATTCGACCAAAAGGAACTGAATATGAGGCAGAGGAGATGGATGGAATTTTTAAAGGACTACGATTTCGAGCTGAAATACCATCTGGGTAAGGCAAACATTGTTGCCGACACATTGAGTCAGAAATCCCTCCATATAGCAATGATGATGGTGAGGGAAGTAGAGTTATTGGAACAGTTCCAAGACATGAACTTACATGTTGACATCCCCTCCTCTCGGAAAATAACAATCGGTCTATTGAGGATTGCCAATGAATTCCTGAAATCCATGTGCGAGCAGCAACAGTCAGACCCTTACTTGGCTGAGATGAAGGAGACTCAGGCCAAGGGGAAGGACTTGTCCTTGACCGAGGGATCAGACGGAATTTTCTGAGTGAAAAATAGAATATATGTGCCGAGTGGAGGAGAGTTAAGAAGAATGGTGCTTGATGAAGCCCACAAGAGCCTACTCAGTATTCACCCGGGTACCACGAAGATGTACCACGATCTGAGAGCACAATTTTGGTGGCCCGGATTAAAGAAGAATGTGGCAGAATACGTGGCTCGGTGTATCACCTGTCAAAAGTCAAAAGTCGAGCACCAGAAGCCGTATGGTGCATTGCAATCCCTGGAGATTCCCGTGTGTAAATGGGACTCAATTACTATGGATTTTGTCATGGGATTACCAAGAAACCGAGCAGGCCATGATGCGATTTGGGTCATTGTTGACCGACTGACGAAGAGTGCACACTTCCTACCTGTGAACATAAAGTACCCGTTGCATAAGTTAGCTCGGCTATACATTCACGAAATCGTCTGACTGCATGGTATACTGACTTCTATCGTATCAGACAGGGATCCTAGGTTCACATCCCGGTTTTGGACCAACCTGCACAAGGAAATGGGTACGAAGCTTTGGCTAAGTTCTGCCTATCACCCCCAATCGGATGGACAATCCGAGCGGACGATCCAAAGCCTGGAGGACTTGCTAAGGGCGTGTGTGTTAGAGCACGGTGGAGATTGGGAGCAGTACCTTCCCCTGATCGAGTTCACATACAATAATAGCCACCACAATAGTATCGGTATAGCACCCTACGAAGCACTATATGGTCGAAGATGCCGAACCCCACTCTGCTGGTCGGAAACGGGTAAAAGTTTACTGCTGGGGCCAGAAATTATAAAGCAAACATCAGAACAGATCCGAGTGATAAGGGAAAGGATGAAGGCGTCTCAGGACCGGCAGAAGAGCTACCATGACAAACGAACCAAACCATTAGAGTTTTCAGTCGGAGACCGAGTGTTTTTGAAGACTTCTCCGAGTAAAGGAGTCGGGCAAGCCTTGAAAGGTGGAAAATTGAGCCCCCGATACATTGGGCCTTATGAGGTGTTGGAACGAGTCAGCTCCATGGCATACCGAATAGCATTACCGATTCACTTATCCCGACTGCATAACGTATTTCATGTGTCTCAACTAAGGAAATATCTATATGATCCCACCCACTCGATGCCAGATGATGAAGTGGAGATTAAGGAGGACCTGACCACTGTAACTATACCGATTAGAATCGTGGACCGATCGGTAAAACGATTGAGGAGCAAAGACGTACAACTGGTTGAAGTGGAGTGGCAACAAGGCGGGACTACCTCTTGTACTTGGGAACGCGAAGACGCTATGAGGCAGCAGTACCCCGAGTTGTTCACTAAGGTGAGTCACCGAGTGAATTTCGGGGACGAAATTCTTTTAAGAGGGGGAGAACTGTAACATCCCAATTTTGAAGTTAAATACCGAATAAAAATAAACCATTAGGAGTTGATTTCAAAGTAGGAAATTAACTGTTAATTATAATTAACTACCAAACAGATTTTTAAGCCATTAAAACGATTATTTCAAAGTGGAGATTCCTCGTAACTCAATTACCTTAACTTCAGAAACCATAGCTGATTAATTATAAATAATAATGATGGCTGGATGATTGGGTTCAGTGCGCGTGACTGAGTGGAACTGCCGGACTCACGCTCTCCCACCCCACTCTTCTCTTCCTCGTGCAAATATATATACATAAGCCCATGATCACGAAGGTCACTCACCTTCCTTCAGACTCCCTCTTCCTCCACTACTTCATCCCCTCTTCTCTTCTCGTGTCTTCTCTCCTCTTCCTAGTTCTTCGTCTTCTCTTTCCCTGTTCACTGTTCCATTCCTGGAAACGCACGACGATACTGCAGAAGACTTGGAGTTCCTTCTGCTGGTAAGGGATGATCGTCAGGGTGGAAGACGAACAGCCTCTGTTTTACAGTGCGACTACGACCAAGGAGGCCTGAACAAGTGTGAGCCGGGGTGAGGCGATCAGAAACAATGGACCAACGTCGGGAAATAGAAGAACCCCCTCGATTTCCTTCAGTAGGTAGGGGGCGCTTTGCTTTTCAAATGCATAGCTCGTGAATGGGTTCCGAGTGATTTCTTATGCATGCATGTGTGTTTAAGGGTGTTTGTGATGAAATGTATATTTGATAGATAGCTTTTGTATACTGAGGCATGCGATGATTGAATCCGATGGTAGATCGCTTATATTTGATATATGTACACTGTTGTATGCATGTGTGTGTCATGAGACCGTGTGTGAATGTAGTGCATGCTCCTTAAATTTTCCATACTGAGTCTAGTTAATTATTCACTTGTGCATGCATGACGTGGAAACATATCGTGTGACTTCTGGGTGTTCTGTTCGGGGGGACGATGGGTAAACCCTGATTGCTATCCTATGTTGCCTTGCATGCGAGTGTTGAAAATGAATCGGTGTTGCTATAAGATGATGAATGAATTGCATGCAGAAGTATGGTTATGATAAATGAAAGGAGGAATAATATTGCATTGGTAAACACACACAAAAGAATGTAATTAAAAGACCTTGAGTTGGACTCAAGGCAGTGCCGAGTGCACTAGCGTTGGACGCTTAAAGTCTTGGGTTGGACTCAAGCAAGCTACCGGGTTGGACTCGGAGCTGCCCGTAGCACTGTCGTGGTCGCTTGGAGTGATTGTGTTACATGTGAGGGCAAACGGTTTGGTACCTGTAAAACGGCCGAACCAGCTTGGAGCTGGAGGAAAAAGGCTTGGAGCCTATGTTGCAACGTAAAAATTAGTCAAGTGGGGGTCGGATCCGACTGTAGTGGACCTGTGTGCACTAGATAGATATATATATATGTATGCTCTTATGCTATGATGAATTTATTGTGTTGCATGTATATATGTAAGTCGAAAATGATATAATTGAGTATTGATTGAATGAATTCCGATTGCATGGTACTGTTATGGATAGATAATCCGGAGGATAGTTAACGTTATGGTTGCTTGAAATGTGATGTTGTGTGATGGAAAGCATGCGGGTTCCCAAGTCACTAACTGTCATTTTAAATGTAAAAGCTCACCCCTGCTGTGGCAATACTTTCAGTGAACATTCCTCGGAACTACGAGTGAAGTGGAGCTACTTGCCGAGTGGACTAGCTATGCACCAAGGAACTATATGTATTTATGTAGATGTTGTGTGTAATGTTTTGATTATGCCTTGGCCGGCTCGTGTCTGATGTTAGTGTTTGAAACAGAACAAAATCCTTATGGGTTGGGAAAACATGATAATGTGTTTGTAAATATCGATATACACTCTTATATATATATGGTTATGTGTATGCCATGCTGCATGTTTATCCCATTTTTGTGCGTGATGTCTGATTAGTATACATATGTTCATGACTCCAAGTGCGTAAGAATGGTAAGACTTAGTGTGAAGGAAGCCAAGATATGACCTAGAGAGTGAATCCGTGATCCTGTTGCCAAGTGAGGAGAAGAATTAGATGTTCCGAGTGAATGAGGCTATATAACTCCGTGTGGGGATCGTCGTGGATGTCTTCCCCCAAATGATAAACTGTTAGGATATCTGAATAGAGAAATTAAACATATTTCCGAGCGAAAACTGGTAGAGTGAGTGTTTTCCGACTAAAGAGTAAACTTCCAGATACCGAGTGAGATCCGTGTAGTGAACTTATAGAAAGTTAGGAAGTTCTCAGGGGAGGTTTCAGTTAGTAAGAGATCTTGGGTAGGAAGGACTATGCTTGCCGAGTAAAAAACAAGTGAAATACCCGAGTGGTGAAAGAATGTGAAAGTTATTCCGAGTGAGGAGTTCTCATAGATTCCGAGTGAGTGGCTAAGGGAATTATTTCTCGAGTGGTCAATGTTTGTGAACCGAGCGAACGAAGTTATGGAGTGTGATATGTTTTCCGAGTAAAGCTGGTACGTATAGGGGCCAATCCGGGTGAGTTGAGAGTGGATCTTCCGAGTGAACCAGACGTTGAAATCCGAGTAAAGGAATACCGAATGAAGTGAACGAATGCCGAGTGAACTTCTCGCTCCAGCGAACAAGGTACTCGTTCCAGCGAGTGTAATTTGGGAAGGCTATTGTGTGGGCATCGCTTAGGCGAATCACTCCTCGCCCGAGCGACTAGAGCTGTTTCGCCCAAGCGTGAGGGATCGCGCTGAAGCGAGCGGATGCTAGTGTTGGGCTTCGCTCGAATATCTCCCTCTTCCATTGTTGCATCGTCATGTCTCGCTCAGGCGGCGTTGGACCTAGCTTGGGCGAGTGGACGTTGTTGTGGGATTCGCCCAGGCGTTGATGTGCTTCACTGAACTGAATGGATCGGTTCAAGCCTTATTCCTTCCACAGGTTGCTATACATGTGAATATTCTTTTATTTTCCCCTTGACTTCTTCTTCCTTTATGTCGATTGTCCAGCAGTTGCTTTGTGGAAAAAGTTTCCCTGTTTTTTTAGGTTTATTCGTTTATTAAAATTAGGGTGTTACATCCTTAGCCAATTATTACTTAGTTACTAAAAGTCACCATTTAATTAATAGGTCTTGTCACTTTTTATTATAAGTCTAAGTTCAAAAATCTTTTCTTATCTAGCTAATTAATATTTCTAGGTATAAAAACTCCTTTATTTCTTTTCTCCTACTTTTTAATGATCATCTAGGTTTCTAACTCTTAACATCATTTTCTTTTATTAGAATTCCAAATTTTAGATCTATTTTATTTAGGTGCATGACCCTCTCCCTAATTAATTTATTAAGATCCTTTCCTATAACTTACTCCAAGTTAGACTCTAGCTATCCTTTTCTTTTTATTCTTAGCCTATTTAAGCCATTAAAATATTTAACCCCAAATGTTCATTTCCTACTCAAATTTCTTTTGCCAAATTCATTTCATTTTTCATTCTACTTCAAGTGGTCACTAAAATTGGTCACTAATTTTTCTACAACCAAATTTTCATTTCTTTATTACGCATCAAAATTCCTTGTATCTCCCCTTCTATTTTGTTAGCTTATTAAAATCCTATTTTAAAATTCTTCTTAGTTGGTCACTAAATTTGGTTACTAAAATTTGTTACGTTTATTTTCTAAACTCTAGCATTCCTTACTTTTCAAAAAATTTCGCTTATTTTTAGTTCACAAAACCTATTAGGCTTAACTTTGTCAGTTGTCGATAAACCTCTTTATGTAAAATTTTCCGCTTCTCAAAATCAATTAACTTATCTAATCATCTTTCATAAAACTTTATAAAATCTTAAAAACAATTCCACTTTTTAAAACTTAGTGAGATAAAACATCAGAACCGTCCAATTGGAAAATTTTCTTAAAAAGCATAGCGTCGTCCAAACACTCCCGGCGATATGTGGTGATAATTTAATTACTAATAGCGGGGCTTACCAGAAACAAGTTATAAATTACATATTATTACCGTAAAATTTAAATAATAATACAACCAAATTGAATAAAATCGAGCCCACCTAAACACTAAAATTCCTAATTCTTTTTTTTCGTTATGACTTTGATCGCGATAAAATCCCTCCGAGTACGTGAACACCAAGTTATGCCAATTCAATTTATAAAATACCCATTAATTTAAAAATGTAGTAATTTTAACCATTAGTTACAAAAATCTTCGCGGTTTAAAATCTAACCGTTGGATCGTAATGAAATTTAAAATGGAGATCGCCGAATACGTAAGCAATATTATAGAACAACAAAAAATGCAATCAAATAAGGAAAAGACCCCCTTACTTTGCTGGACAGCGGCTGTCCCGGACGAAGAAAATGGTGAGCTTACCGAAAAAATTTGTTAAATGTCCCGATTGCTTCCGATAGCGCTCGATCGTGCCTAGAACCTTAAGAAATCAACATGCAAGAGTTTTTCAACCATCAAAGGGGTCATGGCCAGCAACTAGAAAATCACAACAGCCATGCATTAATTTGGTTAAAAGAAATTAGTTACCGATGGCTCGTCGTTCGCTCTGAATCTTTTGTCGTTTCGTTGTCGATCGTCATCGGTTGCTCCCGAATCAAAAAACAACAAACAATCAACCGAGAGAAGGCAATGGTTAATGGTTTTAGGCTTCTAGAACTGTAAGGAAAAAGTCCAAAATGCATGCATGGAAGTGAAAAATCAAGAGAAAAGAAAACAAATGTTTTAAGAGTAAGAAAATCAAAACCTCACTTTATCTTGGTAGGTGATGCTCACGGTCTTGGAAACCAAAACAAGGGAAGCCAAGTTGAGTTTTTTGGAAGCCCGTTGTTTGAAGAAAATTTAAGAGGAGGTGGCTTATTAGTTGAGGAGTGGCCACGGTTCAAAAGGAGAAGGGAGGAGGAGAAGAGAGATTATGGTGGTTGGTGGTGGTGTAGTGAAGTGTGGCTGTGAAAGGGGGAGGGAAAGGTGGTTAGTGGTGGCTGTTTTTGTGATTTAGAAGGAAAAGTAAATGAAGAGGAGAAAAAGTGAAGATGCTACCGTGGGGGAGAAGAGAGTTTGGATAATGAATCTTGGAAAAACTCTAAGTGAAGTTGATTAGCTTTGCATGTGGCCCTTGTAGCAAGCATGTGTCTATGGCTAACACTTGGAAAAGTGAATGATTAAGGTTAGAACTTGTTTAACAAGTCCTTTTCCAGCAAGGAATATTGCAAGACAAGAAGTTATTTTGGAGACAACAAGTGTCTCTTGGGTGGTGGGAGCTGATTGGTCCTTGTTGCATGAAAGCTGAGGTGTCCAGTTCTAGGACATCAACTTGTGCATGGGTTTAAGGGTCTTTGTAGGCCGTATTTGAAAATAGGCCAAATATTAAAGTTTTAGATCTTTTTGTTATCTTTAATTTGGTATATGGCACAAAACGTTTCATTACGAAATGAGGGAGTTATGGCCCAAATATGAAAGTAGTGCAAGGTTATGACGGGATTATTATCTCATGCAATGATTAATTTTCTAGGTAAAACGGGTGAGAATTGGGCTTCATATTCTGCATCAAAGTTGTAGGGAATTGAGTTAAGAAAATTTTGGTGAAATAATCATTCGATTTCATGGTCATACGAGGGAGAAACGTGAAAAATACTGGACTTAGTGCAATACTAGGAAAATGTGAATCAGTATGGTATTTTAAATTATGGGATTTATGGATAAAGAATTGGTTTTTGAGCCCTGCATGAAGTTTGTAGATCTTTTTTCTCTTTAATTTGATATATCATTTGAGATGATCCAAGTTTGGTAGCTAGATATATACCTAATTTACGACAGGGTGCTCCAGGAGCTTCCCGGATCAGCTACTTCTTCGGAAATAAATTCAACATTAATTCTCCTTTGAGAATTGCGTTTCATGCCCTGCATAAACATTGTAAAGGTTTAAAATAAGGATCCATAACAAAAACAATGAAGTCATTCAAGCACCGAACGAAGTAGATATGCGAATTTTACCAAAGACTTCCAGCATTGAAATGAAACAGCCAAGGGGTTGCAATGATACATTAAACTATACTAATTTAGAAGGATTTGGCCTTCCTGAAAAATGTATATAACTTTGTTACAGAGATTTTGACACCAAGTTTACACGAATCGAAGGTATTATGAGAGAGTTATGAATTTTTTCTGAACCATGCGCAGGGAAAAACGTCCAAACATTAGAACTTTGAGGCGAACATACTTAATCTTTGATTTTAAGGTTAACAGAGTGAGATTGGAGTTCAGTGCTAGAAACAAATGTAACATCCCAAAATTTTAAAATAAAGGATTAATTAAGGAAAATAAATATTGACAAATCTAATATGAATTATTTAATGTCCCAATATATTGAAAATAATTAAATTAAGAATTTTGGGAATTATTGGTGATTTATGGAGACCGGTTAAGCTAAAAATAAGCCCAGTTGAGATATGGGTGTCGGACCAAGTGTCTCTGAGTGAGATGATATTGTTCAGGGCTGTTAAGAATAATATTGGGAATCCGAATGTGTTTCAGAATAATTTTTAGGTGAAGTATTGAGCCCGAATGGAGAGCCTGTTAGTGGCAAAATGATAAAATTCTAATGAATGGAAATAAAAGTAAATCAAAAACCCGTTTCTCCTCTTATTATTTTCATGTGCATGCTGAATAAAATAGGAAAAACACTCCACTTCTTCTTCTCTTTATTTTCTTCTTCACTTCTTGTTCTCATCTTCTTCCTCCTCTCAAATCCTAAGCTAAGGTGGTGAACCCTCTCCTCCTCCCTTATTTTCGTCCTTGCGCAAGCTAGGAGGTTAAGCTTTCTCCTTCTTCTTCTTCTCATTTTCATGCATCCTTCTCTTCCCCTTGAAAACCAACTTTGTTTTGGGTGTGAGGTAAGCTATACTCACTTTCTTGTTGAGTTTTGGCTATGGGTATGTGTCATTATGTGTTGGGAGAGTAAAGCATGTACATGGGTATTTATTAGGAGCAATGAATGCTTGAACCCTAAGGTGGATGGTTATAAATGTGAGTATTTATGAGGAGATAATGGTGGTTGGTACATTAATGATGGTGGAAAGTGAAGATTGATGAGGTATTGATGAGAGTTTTTAGGTTTTGAGAAAACCCTAACTTTGAAATTTGGGGGAAAATAGTTAATGTTGATTTAAGATTATGTGTTATGAAGAAATGTATGATATTGAGAAATATGAATCTTAGTAGATGGAGTTTTGTGAAGCTTGGGGCTAGGATTGTCTTGTAACCCTTGAACTTAATGATGGTGGTTTAATGGGAAGGAATTCCCGAAGCCTAATAAAGGATAAAAATGGTATCTACAACATGTCTAGCACATGTTGTGAAATTATAGATATGAATATGACTAAATAGAATTGAATTGATGACTTGAGTAGTTGATTGATTGAGGTTTTACATAAATATTGATGTAGCACCTATTTCGAACGATGAGGTGGGAGCGTCTTATCAATTGGAATACTTCTCTTAAGGTAGGAGAGGAGTCTTAAGTTCTAAATGCATGAATTTGAATGTTATTTGATTGTGGTATGTATTATCATGCATGTTAGCCTTGCTTGAATATTGTTAGAAATGATGATGTGGTGTATGATGTAGATGATATGTTTGGCAACATGCTTTGAATGCATTTAGAAGAAATTTTGATGTGTGGTGTGGTGGCATGAATTGTTTGATGAATGTGTGGTTAGATAAATATATGTCCACCGAGAAAGCATAACGAATGCTAATGATTTTGATGGAGAATAAATTGTATTCTTGTATAGTATTAAAAGTTGAATGATGTGATTGATGACTATTAAGAATGCCATACAAAGACTTAAACTAATATGAATAACCAACAATAATAAAAGCTTTATGATGATGTTGGTAATGGAGTTGATGATGTATGGTGAGTGGCATGTATAGGATGCATAGAGTGAGAAATGCATATGATTTGCGTTTGCATCCATGACATACTACATAGCCGCCGTTGTGGAACATTAGGGGAGTTCCCTTGGCTGACCCAGTGGGAGGGTGGCTCGGTGCACAAGCAAGTTGTATTTCCCCTGTGACTTGGTGTGAAGTCACGAAGCCTCCTATGTATTGCTTCGGGGAGCGACATATGGCCGACCCTTATGGGGGGTGGCTCTGGATGAGCAGGTGACCCCGGTGGTCTTTAAGATCATAGCCGCCATGATTTGATATCTGCCCAGCCCGCAACACCATATGTTGATATGTTGTGTACTGCGATCATGGTGAAAATGACCAGGTGTTGCAAGATGGGCAATGCGGTTTGGTACCAGTAAAATAATTGGTGAATGCATGTAATTTAATGAATAAGTGTACACATTTTACTACTGCAGTAGGGGTATGGTTAGATGGCCATGCTTGAATCCCATATTCGGTGTTGTAAATCCCACAGTCAGATCTGCAATTGTTGAAATAATCCTTTGTGCATATGCATTAGCTTAAGAGTATTTGCATATAGCAAGGAGGTATGCCAAAGATGATGAGATATGATGATGGATGTGATAAGGATATAAAAATATATTTTAGGACAACATAAAAGATATGAATACTAAATAATGGTTGCGTGATAGCTCAATTATTGATGGACGTGATTATGTATGTGCTTGTGTACTTTGTTTGGAATTATGATGTATTTATGATAAATGTACAATGGAATTATGATGGTATATGGCATGGTGAATGCTATGGATGTGCAAAGTATACATGTTTAGATACATATATACATAATCACATGGTATTCATATTCATACCTTTGGAATGTAGACTCACTCTCCCATGTTGTCTATTTTTAGACTTGTGATGCAGGGTATTCATGGGAAGGGGTTGACATTTTGAAGTATACTTTGCTTGAGGAGGTAAATAGTGGTGTAGGAAGTGCCTTGGCCGGCAAAATCTAGATTTTTGTATAGCATGTAATGTATAAGAATGCTTGTTTTGATATCTAGATTAGTGATAATTGATTTTGAGGGTCATGAAGGAAAATTGAGCCTTGATGTGCATGGTCAATTTTCATTTATGACCTAAATGAGGTAAAGAATGAATTATGATGATCGATGATGTTAATTCTAATGAATGAATGGTGTGTATTGTGTTTTGTATCATATTATGGAGTTGGTGAAATGATGATGATTTCAAATTATATGCATTGGGTGAATGGTAGTTGAATGAGATTATATTTACATGTTAGAGGGGATATAATGCATTAAATAAGGTTAATATAGCATGAATTGTAACTTGGTATGCCATGTTGTGAGAGTTTTCCGTTTCTGCATAAGTTCTGCAGAACTCGCTCAAGCGAGTGAGAATCTCGCTCGAGCGGGATTGTTATGAATCAGGGTTTTGGCCCCTGGCCTGATTTCGCCTGAGCGGGTGTCTATCTCGCCCAAGCGAGATTGTCACGGAATCAGAGGTTAGCCTCTGGATTGTTTTTGCTCAGGCGGAGCGGTGGTCGCTCAAGCGAGGAGAAGGTGAATTAGCTACTGGATGATTTTCGCCCAGGCAAGAGATGCCTCGCCCAAGCGAAAATCAGCCAGAGAGTTTCCATCGTTTCTGGGGCAATCTCGCTCAAGCGGGATAGACTTCGCTCAAGCGAGATTGGTTCCTGAAGCAATTCCCTTCTTTTGCTCAAGCATCTCGCTGGCTCGCTTATGGTTTCCTTCGCATCTTGCTCAAGCGAGACAAGGCTCGCTCAAGTGAGATGGACCCCTGATGCTCAAACCTTTCATTCGCTCAGCTTTCCTCCTCTTCGCTCAAGCATAACCACGCTGGCTCGCTCAAGCGAATGGGATTCTCGCTTGAGCGAGGAGCACACTGTTGCACATTTTCCCTTGGTTCAAATTTTTACATTTTCTTTGCAATAAAATTTATTCCTGCATTATTTTAAAAAGTATTTTGAACCCTGTATGGACCATGGAACTTCATGAAGTCTTTCCTCTTAAAATTCATTCATGCAACAATTAAATTAATTAATTCTTCTGCTGATTTTAATTGGATATTTACTATCAGAACACATTTTTAATTACCGTCTCATATCTTCATATATAAGAGAGGTCTCTCATAGATCCAGGTGTGGTCTTAAATGTTCCACCACTCATTTTTTCATGATCGAATAATAATCTTAAATCGTGAAAAATTTACCCCTTTTCTGGGGGCGTCCCAACCTGGTATCAGAGCATTAGTTGCTCTTAATACGATCATGATTAATGTTATTCATGTGATTATTGTTTGTGATTGATTGGTTTATGAATTATTTGGTTGAATTGCGATGGTTATTGTTGAATTGTGATTGATGCAAATGTTGTTGAGTCCGGCCAAGAGTCCTTACACTATTTACCTCTAGTGATGAATATGTTGTGATCATGTATTGAAAATGATATGATTATGTGATGTAATACATGATAGGCCTATGAATGCTAAAATTCTTGAATTCATGAGTTGAAAAGTTATTGTTTGGCCTAGTGTACTTATATATGAGCCATGTTTTAACATATAGGCATAATAAATGGCTGGTAGACCAAATCGTGAGGCTGCTGCTATGGCAAACGCCTTGAATCGATTCGCCGATCTCTTAGAAAGACAAGGCCAGCTGAATATGGGACAAGGTTCCCAAGGTCTTGATTTATTTCTCAAGAGGAAACCTTCAGAGTTTTATGGAGGTTATAAGCCTGAAGAAGCGTATGATTGGATTAATGACTTAGAGCAAATCTATGCTAGCTTCGAATGTTCTGAGGCGCAAAAGGTGGAGTATGCGGTCTTCATGATCCGCGATGAGGCCGAAGCTTGGTGGCATCTTACTAGAGGACGCATGATATCTGCTGATGTTCCCTTGGTTTGGGAAAACTTCAAGGTGGAATTCTTGAAGAAATACTTTCTGGACAGCTATAGAAGCAAGAAAGAGCTTGAGTTTATGGAACTTAAGCAAGGCGGCATGACGGTGGAGGAGTATGCCTCCAAGTTTGAAGAACTATGTGCATTTTATCCGCCCTATCAGCAAGAGGGTACTGAAGCTTCCAAATGCGTGAAGTTTGAGAATGGACTGAGGCCCAAGATCAAGCGGGCTATTCGACATCAAGAGATAAGGAGTTTTTCGACGCTTGTGAATAAGTGTCGAATTTATGAAGAAGATGATGTGGCTCCTTCGAGTCATGGCAGGCACGAGCCTAAGTTGAAAGGCTAATTTTCCAGCTTCAAGAAGTAAGGACATTTTAAGAAGAGCAAGTTTCTCTGTGGTGGATCCTCCAATGTTAGAGGACGTGGTGCTTTTAGAGGTAGATATGGTGGTGGTAACCAAGGCCGTAGGAATATCCAAGGCCTAACTTGCTTTAAATGTGGTGCTAACCACTTGGCACGTGATTGTCCTCGTGATGATGTGGTATGCTTCCAATGCAACCAACCTGGACATATTCGTCCAAATTGTCCATTGAATGTGGGGAACGTCAATGCTAATACTCCTGCACGTATGAATTCTAATGGAAACCGTGGAGGCGATGGTGGCTTTGGAGGCCGTGGCCGTGGAAATGGTGACGGTCAAAATGGTGGCTGTAATGGTGGCCGTGGTAGAAATTATAACGGTGGAAGACATGGAAATGGTTGAGGCAATGGCCATGGTGGAAGGAATGGGAACCACAATGGTGGTGATCAAGTACAAGCTGCAGGAAGAGTATTTACAGTCACTGGTGAAGAAGCCGCGCAAGCTGAAGATCTTATCCGCGGTGAATGTGAAATCTCTGGTAATACGGTACATGTTATCTATGACTCCAGTGCTACGTACTTGTTTATTTCTGAAGATTGTGTGAGGCGCTTGCGGGTGCCTGTGTGTATGATGAAAGGTTCTATATTGGTGACTACACCGACCGGTGCTTGCTTAAGATCGGTGACTCGATGTGAGAATGTCAAGATGGACCTTAAGGGTAGGAAATTTGTTGTATCCCTCGTATGCTTGCCTATGAAGGATTTGGATATTATTCTAGGAATGGATTGGTTATCCGCTAACAAAGTTTTGGTTGATTGTCATAGCAAGGCGGTGATTTTCCCGACTTCCAATGCTGAAGATTTTGATGTACAAGGTATCTCTCAGCTTCTTATGATGTTCTGCTTGGTTGATGGGAATGGTGTTTCCCAATCTTGTGGGATTCCTATTGTTTCGGAGTTTCCCGATGTGTTTTCGAAAGAGATTCCCGGATTACCTCCTCCACGAGAAGTGGAATTTGCTATTGACCTCATTCCTGGCGCTGAGCCTATTTCTAGAACTCCTTATAGGATGTCTCCCATGGAGTTTATGGAATTAAAGAAACAAGTGGAAGAATTGCTTGAACGGGAGTTTATTCGCCCAAGTGTGTCTCCTTGGGGTGCTCCTGTATTATTGGTGAAAAAGAAGGACAGAAGTATGAGATTGTGCATTGATTATCGCCAACTCAACAAACTAACCATTAAGAATAAATATCCTCTTCCACGTATTGATGATCTATTGGATCAATTGAAGGGTGCTGTTGTATTTTTAAAGATCGATTTACGTTTCGGATATCACCAAATTCGAGTGAAGACCGAAGATATTTCGAAGACTGCTTTCCGAACGCGATATGGACACTATGAGTACGTAGTGATGCCATTTGGGGTGACCAATGCTCCTACAATTTTCATGAGTTACATGAATCGCATCTTTCATGAATATCTTGATCAATTCGTTGTGGTGTTTATCGATGATATTTTGGTGTACTCCAAGAGTCATGAAGAGCATGAAAGACATCTTCGTCTTGTATTGACCATTCTTCGCGAGAAAGAGTTGTATGCGAAGCTCTCCAAGTGTGAATTTTGGCTATCTGAAGTCCAATTTCTTGGATATGTTATCTCAAAAGATGGAGTTATCGTTGATAGATCGAAAGTTGAAGCTGTAATGGCTTGGGAAAGACCGACGTCTGTGATGGAGATAAGGAGTTTCCTTGGTCTTGCCGGTTACTACCGGAGGTTCATTGAAGGGTTTTCCCGTTTGGCTTTATCACTGACGAAGTTTGTAACATCTTGTTTTTAATAATAGTCCCATTTTGTAAATTATGAGGTATAGAAGGTCTGTAAGTAATAATCAATGAATAAAACATCCAATGGATGGCTTGTATTACTTCACAAATTCCATTTTGGAGTATAAATATGGAATTTATATAGATCTTTGATGATAATATCCATTTTCCGAGTAAAACATGCCTTAGAAAGGACTGTCCGAGTAAGGAAGAGGCTCTGTTCTGAGTGACTAAGATAATTCCGAGTGAAATATTGAAATTCTGAGTGAAGGTTGTGTTTTCTGAGTGGAACATGGCCGAGAGGATCTCTTCCGAGTGGAATCCCTATCTCAGGGACATTTCTGAGTGAAGAGGGTTTGATAGAACCTCTTTTGGGTGAAAGGATCCGAGTGATTCACCTTGGGGTGACTCACTGCCGAGTCAAATTGCTTAAAAAGACTCGTTTCGAGTCAAATGCCTTCAAATGACTCATTTTCGAGTCAATTATTTCTGAATGACTCGTTTCCGAGTCAAACACCCCAGAAAGACTCATTCCCGAGTCAAGTATTTTCCAAAGACTCGTTTTCGAGTCAATCATGGTCAGACGTTGCAATTCTCAATGAAAGATTCACTGAGTGCCTTCATTTTCGAGTGAAGTACAGAGGAAAATGTATTTCTGAGTGGCAGGGTTCCGACTGGGGACACACGGTGTATGATTGCCCAGATGTGTCAATCCTGGAATATGATTCCGAGTGAGTGGACAACTATGAGGGAGAATCGGTTTCTGAAAAGTCTTACCGAGTGGAACCGTGTGTGTGTGGAGACTCAGATTTGGAATGGATTTACCGAGTGGAAGTCTGAGTGAGAGAGGACTCAGACTGGATTATTATACTAGGTGGACCACTGATTGAGTGGTGTGTTAATTGCTGAGTGAATGACTACAAGAAAGAAGAGTCAGTTTTGAGGTAATTCACCGAGTGAGAACTGATTAAGAGTTGAGTCGGTTTAAGAAGTTTCTACCGAGTGGGAACTTAAGAGCTTTGAGTCAGTCTGGAATGAGTTAACCGAGTGAAAAAACTAATTGAGATGACTCGGACTTGAGTGATGATGCCAAGTAGACAGATTGAGAGTTGACTCGGTTTTGATATATATTGCTGAGTGAAAAACTGAGTGAAGAATGACTCGGTTGGGAATAAATTGTACCGAGTGAAAACCGAGTAAGAGGAGTCGGTTTGGGGAATGACTACCTCTGGTCGGATTTCGCTTAAGCGAATGAATTCCTCGCTTAAGCGAGTGAAGAGTGGAATAAGTGAGGCTTGTGTGTCTCGCTCAAGCGAGTCAAAATTCGCTTGAGCGAAACTCCCTTCTGCCAGTACAATGTATGGCACTCGCTCAAGCAAGAGAGGATTTCGCTTGAGCGAGAAGGACTCGGATTTCCTTCTCTTCACGATACTGACAATTTTCAGTCAGCATAGGTAGAATTCCAATCGGTTTAGAGGCTGACCGAGTGGAATTTCAGTCGGTATTCAGTGACAGAATTTACGTTTTGACTCCAATTTTGTCTCCTTATGCATATTATAATATACCTTTTTCAATTATGCACCCTATAACTTGTAGGCGGCCAGTAATGGGCACTAATATAGCCTACTTTCTTATCTAAACCTCCATTATCTCCACTAACAGCCCACTAGCAATCCACTCACGAGAAAGCTGTCCCCCACTTGTCCTTGCATTATTAACATTGCCTCTGCTAAGACCAGAACTTCTTAGAACAAAGCCAGTAAATCTTCTTCCTCTCTTTTACTCTTCTCCCTCAAGGCCCTTCGATCTGAAGCTAGGACAGCAAGGAGACCATTTTCAATCAGCCAACTATCTTCAATCCAAGTAAGAGGGGACAGGGTTGTGAATGATTATGAAATGGGTAGAATTGTATGCTGTCCTAGGATTCTAGTTTTATTTTCGTATTTTGTTGCTCAATTTTGAAGCTGAAAACGTATGAATTTGATTCTGACTTCTTCATCAAAGTTGTAGATCTTTTTGTTATGTGAATTCTGAGACTTGCATCAATTGATTTGGATATGTCTAGCAAACGTTATAGCCAAAATACTACAGCATGTCCGAGTGGAATATTTATCCCATGTTTTGTGTATATATTAATATTCTAGGAGTTATACATGCATAATAAGCCTTTGATGTCTTCACAAAAGTTGTATATATTTATGTTAGGAATCCATAGAAATGGTTTCAAGTTAAAAAGATGCTTGTAGCTCTAGATATGCCCAAAATACAGAAGTATGTTCATGCTGAAAATCTGTTAACAATAAAATACGAATCTTATTTTTAAAACTGGGAATTTTGTGGTGCGAATTAGTGATTGGTGTCTTCATGAAAGTTGTAGATATTTGTGTTAGGAGTAATTTAGAACTGGTCCCATGTAAAAATTATTTTTTTAGCTCTAGAAACGTTGAAATTACTAACATATGTACGTTTTAAAAACTCTCTTTGAGGCAGCTCTGTATTCTATGAATAAGAGGTGTTTGTGTTTGGAATTTGAAATTATAGTCTTCATGAAAGTTGTATATATTTGTGTTAGGAGTAATTTAGAACTTGTCCCATGCCAAAAGTATTTTTGTAGCTCCAGAAACGTTGAAAATACTAACATATATACGTTTTTGAAAACTCTCTTTGAGGCAGTTCTGTATTCTGTGAATAAGAGGTGTTTCTGTTTGGAATATGAAATTATGGTCTTCATGAAAGTTGTAGATATTTGTGTTAGGAGTAATTTAGAACTGGTCCCATGCCAAAATTATTTTTGTAACTCCAGAAACGTTGAAAATACTAACATATGTACGTTTTGAAAACTCTCTTTGAGGCAGTTTTGTATTCTGTGGATAAGTGGTGTTTCTGTTTGGAATTTGAAATTATGGTCTTCATGAAAGTTGTAGATAATTCTATTATGGAACTACAGAAAGTGGAATCACTGAAAAAGGATTTGATTTGCTCATGTTATGGCTGTTTTACTAACGTATGTTGCTATTGGAAATGCTGAAACTTACTTATAATGGTTATTATGGATGAAAATGATATTTTCCCTATAGGTAACAATTTATTATTGAATTCTTGAGTGACTATGAATTGTTATGGATGATGTTAAGTGTCTAATGAGTATCATACAGTTTGTATACTTTGGTGGTGAATAATTACGAATGACTAAATTGATATATATATATATATATATATACATGAATGCCTTGCGAATATTGATACATGTGGTTGAAACAGTAAATCCATGATTCTGAAAATTATTATATGTGATGTGTCCTTTGAGGACTTGTGGTTTTCCAAGTGGTTTTGGAAATGTTGATATCATAGTATGTTAAATGATAAAGAGAATTAAAGGCATTCATGCATCATAAGCATTTGGACGCACCATGGAATTTAGGGGTTCCATGATTGCCTACCCTGGTGGGGGGTTACTCTATGATGAGTTTAAGCCCTATTTTTGCAGGAGCCATGGAGTGTAGGGATTCATGGTTATGCTAAGTTCTATTTGTGTACTTCGGTACTGTAGGAGCCATGAAAGTGTAGGGATTCATGGTTATGCTAATTCCTACTTGTGCACTTATTTTCGCAGGAGCCATGAAGGTGTAGGGATTCATGGTTATGCTAATTCCTATTGGAGTCTTTATGAGACTTTTTACTGCAGTATTCCCACCAAACCAAATGGATCTAGCATGACATCATGTGACTAATTAAAGATTTATAAATGAACTTGTTTGGCATATTCATCATATCATTATGCCTTGTTAGTTGTGTTTGTGCAATTTTATTTATTTTATATTTATTTTATATTCTATCTCACTCTTACATTAATTTTTATAGTGAATGCTACACAGAATAAAGAGTGATGCCATGAATGGAGTTTACGTGAATTATTGCTTGGAATTTGACTTTATTTTATTTTGATGGGTTGTAATAATATAATGTTTCATGTATTGTATTTTTCTAAATCGTTTCCGCTATATATAAATATTTCATGACTTTGATTATCCATGACTAGTATGTATGATAATATTCCACGTTTATCAACTTTTACATGACTTATTACAAATTTCAAAAATGATTTTTAAAACGCGAAAAATTTATTCGGGAAATTATTAAGGACGTCACAAAGTTGACTCGTAAGAATCAATCTTTTGTGTGGACCCGTGAATGTGAAGAAAGTTTCCAAGAGTTGAAGTTAAGACTTACTACTGCCTTAGTGTTAGCATTGCCTGATTTGACGGATGAATTTGTAGTGTATACTGATGCATCTAAACTTGGTCTGGGTTGTGTGTTGATGTAGAAGGAGCGCGTGATAGCCTATGCGTCGAGACAATTATGACTGAATGAAGTTAACTATCCTACTCACAATCTGGAATTAGCGGCGGTGGTGTTCGCTTTAAAGTTATGGTGACATTACTTGTATGGTTCTAAGTTTGTGGTCTTTAGTGACCATAAGAGCCTGAAGTACTTGTTTGACCAGAAGGAATTGAATATGCGCCAAAGACGGTGGATGGAATTTCTGAAGGATTATGGGTTCAAATTGAGGTATCATCCCGGAAAGGCTAACGTGGTTGTCGATGCTTTAAGTCAGAAGTCGTTACATATCTCTATGATGATGGCGAAAGAGATGGAGTTGATTGAACAATTTAGAGATTTGAATGTGGGCGTGGAGACCTACACTCCCAAGAAAATGGCGTTGGAGATGTTGAAAGTCACAAATGAGTTTCTGGAATACATGAAGGTTCAATAACCGGAGGATGGGTATCTTAATGAGATAAAGAAAACCCAAGAGAAAGGGAAGAATTTGTTTTTAGTAGAAGGTCAAGATGGCATTTGGCGTGTGAAGGGCCGAATTTATGTTCCCTCAAGTGGTGATGTAAGAAAATGTGTACTTGAGAAAGCTCATAAAAGTGTATTGAGCATCCATCCTGGTTCTACCAAGATGTATCAAGACTTGAAGAAGAATTTTTGGTGGCCTGGCATGAAGCGTGATGTGGCAAACTTTGTGGCATCTTGCCTTGTTTGTCAGAAAGCTAAGGTCGAGCATCAGAGGCCGTCTGGTTATCTGAGACCTTTAGAGATCCCTGTTTGGAAATGGGATAGTATAGCTATGGATTTTGTTTCTGGACTACCCAGAACTCGTGTTGCAAATAATGTTTATGGGTTATTGTGGACCGATTGACGAAGTGTGCTCACTTCTTACCTATAAATATAAAGAGTTCTTTGGAGAAATTGGCACAAATATATATAAAGGAGATTGTTAGACTGCATGGTGTGTCGTCTAGTATCATATCCGACCGTGAATCTCGGTTTACTTCTCGGTTTTGGGGAAGTTTGCATGATGAGTTGGGTTCTAAGCTAAAACTTAGTTCCGCGTATCATCCTCAAACCGACGGACAATCCAAAAGGACAATACAAAGTCTAGAAGATTTGTTGAGAGCTTGTGTCCTTGAACATGGTGGATGTTGGGAGAGATTCCTGCCATTGATTGAATTCACATACAACAATAGCTTCCATTCTAGCATTGGCATGGCACCGTATGAGGCATTGTATAGAAGGAAGTGTAGAACTCCCTTGTGTTGGCTTGAAGTTGGAGAGAATTTGGCCTTAGGGCTGGAGATTATTCAAGAGACTACGGAGTAAATTAAGAAGATACAAGAGAATATGAAGATTGCTCAAGACAGACAGAAGAGTTATTATGACAAGAGGCATAAACCACTTGAGTTTCAAGTTGGTGATCATGTATTTCTGAAGGTCTCGCGCGATAAAGGATTTGGAAAGGCGTTGAAAAGTGGAAAGTTGAGCCCTAGATTTATCGGACCTTATGAGGTGTTGGAGCGGATCGGTGACATTGCTTATCAGATAGCACTCCCTCCGCATCTTGCTAATCTACACAACATGTTCCACATATCGTAGTTGAGAAAATATGTCCATGATCCCCTACACGTGATTCCTATGGACGAGATTGATATACGAGATGATTTATCTATTCCTCCTATTTCTGTTCGCATCGTTGAGCATTCCGTGAAGAAATTGTGGAACAAGTTGGTAGCCTTGGTGAATGTCGCTTGGAAACATGGAAATGTAGAGACCTTTACATGGGAACGTGAGGACGACATCGGAGAACGGTATCCCGACGTGTTCGAATCCGGTAAATTAAATTTCGAGGACGAAATTTTCTTTTTGGAGGGGTGGATTGTAACATCCCAAAATTTTAAAATAGAGGATTAATTAAGGAAAATAAATATTGACAAATCTAATATGAATTATTTAATGTCCCAATATATTGAAAATAATTAAATTAAGAATTTAAGGAATTGTTGGTGATTTATGGAGACCGGTTAAGCTGAAAATAAGCCCGGTTAAGATATGGGTGTCGGACCAAGTGTCTCTGAGTGAGATGGTATTGGTCAGGGCTGTTAAGAATAATATTGGGAATCCAAATGTGTGTTTGGAATAATTTTTAGATGAAGTATTGAGCTCGAATGGAGAGCCTGTTAGTGGCAACACAATAAAATTCTAATGAATTGAAATAAAAGTAAATCAAAAACCCATTTCTCCTCTTATTATTTTCGTGTACATGCTGAATGAAATATGAAAAACACTCCACTTCTTCTTCTCTTTATTTTCTTCTTCACTTCTTCTTCTCATCTTCTTCATCATCTCAAATCCTAAGCTAAGGTGGTGAACCCTCTCCTCCTCCCTCATTTTCGTTCTTGGGCAAGCTAGGAGGTTGAAGCTTTCTCCTTCTTCTTCTTTTCCTCATTTTCGTGCATCCTTCTCTTCCCCTTGAAAACCCACTTTTTTTTGGGTGTGAGGTAAGCTATACTCACTTTCTTGTTGAGTTTTGGCTATGGGTATGTGTCATTATGTGTTGGGAGAGTAAAGCATGTACATGGGTATTTATTAGGAGCAATGAATGCTTGAACCCTAAGGTGGGTGGTTATAAATGTGAGTATTTATGAGGAGATAATGGTGGTTGGTACATTAATGATGGTGAAAAGTGAAGATTGATGAGGTATTGATGAGAGTTTTTGGGTTTTGAGAAAACCCTAACTTTGAAATTTAGGGGAAAATAGTTAATGTTGATTTAAGATTATGTGTTATGAAGAAATGTATGATATTGAGAAATATGAATGTTTAGTAGATGGAGTTTTGTGAAGCTTGGGGCTAGAATTGTCTTGTAACCCTTGAACTTAATGATGGTGGTTTAATGGGAAGGAATTCTCGAAGCCTAATAAAGGATAAAAATGGTATCTAGAACATGTCTAGCACATATTGTGAAATTATAGATATGAATATTGTAACATCCCGATTTAAAAATTGATTACCGAATGAGACTAAAAACCACTAAACTAAAGATAACTGCAAATGAGAATTACTTGTTAATTATGATTAATTTTAACTTAAGAATTAGATTAATGGTTGATTGTAATTTGTGTGTGTGCCATGTGAAGAGCTGTTGTTCACGTTCTCCCACCTCACTCTTCTCATTCTGCGTGTATATATATGATCAGAGCCCCACTGCTATCCACTCACCATAATCCCTCGAGACTTCCTCTTCCTCTACTTCTCTTCTTCTTCGTTCTTCTTCTCCTCTGTTCTCTGTTCCGTAAACTCACGACAATGGTGTGCAGAGGATTCGGAGTTCACTCTGTTGGTGAAGGATAATCGTCGAAGTGGAAGAAGAACAACTTCCTGTTTCCAAGCTGATTAAAGGGTAACAACTGTGTTCGACGGAGACTGAATGAGTGAGAGTGGTGAACGAAGCAAACAGAGCATCGGACCAAACGTCGAGAAACAGAGGAGCTTCTCGAGTCCTTTCAGTAGGTAGGGGGCGCTTGCATGTCAAATGCATGGTTTATGGACGGTACCGGGTGAACGTAATGCCTTACGTGTGTGCGATTATGTTTATGATGACTGTGTGCAATGTGTGATTGTCAATCTTTGGATACCATATGTGTGGTAGTAGAGTCCTGTTAGTAGTTACACATTTACATACATGTATTCAGAGTTGTTGTGCTGAGTTCTGATAGTCATTTTACACATAAACGCGTGTGATGCATGTTCCTATTATTGTTAATACCGAGAGGATATGTATGTGTGGCTGTTGGTTAATTTCATCTGGAATGTTATAAACATGAACTGTTTGGTTACTGTGTATGCTGGTATGATTGACAAGTGAATGTAGGAACTGTGTTAGATCGGTTATGATTCTAATGGTTACGTGGAATGTGCTTGATAATTGAGGATGCCGCTGATAAAACACATAAGTTGCATGCATAGGAACGGGGTGACCCGTGGAAGGTCCGGAACCCCAAAGGAATGATTTCCAGCTACAGACCCTTGGCTAGATCCTGTGAGGGCCCGTGGTAGCCGAGGGAGCTAGAGTTAAGTCTCGAGACGTCAATGGGAGACCGATACCACGCGGGAAGGGCTAATGGACGAGGGGCCAGTAAGGGAACCTGTAACCGAAAATCATTGTTTAAGTCAGATCCGACTGTAATGAATATGTATACAATTATATATAAATACTCTTATACTTTTGATGAACTAATTGCGTGGCATGTGTATGTATTGGGAGTAATAAGTTAGTAATATGTTCTATATAGCTGTGTGTTAAATGTATGAATGCCGATTGCATGTTATTATTGTGTGTAGGCATGTTGAATGGCAGTTCATATTATAATTGATTAGGATGTGATGTTGTATGGTGGAAGACCTGAGGATTTCCGAGTCATTAACTGTCATTTTATATGTAAAAGCTCACCCCTGCTGTGGCTATATTTCAGTGGACGTCACTCGGAATGATGGATGATGGAAAAGCACCTGTTCTGTGAGGCGAACTGTGCATTAGATGTGTATATAATTGTATATACTGTGTAAAAAGTGTTATTAAGCCTTGGTCGGCTCTTATTTTGGTCCTGTATCTAACTATATCAAAACTGAACTCTCTCGGGTTGAGAGTATGACAATGTGCATGTAAATATTTATATATATATATATATATATCATACTGCATGTTCATCTTATGCTGTGTGTGGATGTCTGGGTGGTGTACGTTACACTTACTAAGTATGTGAGCCTGCATGATTCTGAGTAAATAAGAGTTAAGTTAATTCTGTGTAAGGCGTGACGAGTGACCTTCTTCTGAATGAAGTGAGGTTGGGCCAACTCCGAGTGGAATATACCCATTTAAATTCACCTTCGTGGTACGTTGGTGAATGTGTTATGGAGCGAGAGATTTTTAGATGCAATTTTCTGATTGAAAGGTATTTTAATGATTCCGAGTAGAAGTCAACCGAGAGAATGTTTCCCTGATTGTTGAATTGGCAATACGTCTTCGAGTAAGCCTGTAGTAGTAAACTTACTAGGGGGAGAGTAAGATCTAGATGACAAGGAGCAGATTTCAGTTTAGCAAGGTCCTTCGAATGTAGAGGAATTTATATATATTCCGAGTGGCGGGAAATTAGAGTATTTCCGAGTGAGTGAAGCCATAGGATTCCTTGAAGTGATACCTGACCGAGAGGAGTTGATAAATCAATTTTAATACACTTCTTATAGTTTTACACTTGGGGTTTATTATATAATTACTATGTTTAATAATAGTATTTTAATTAAGTTTTATGTTGTTTAGTTAAATTGAAGTATTATGTATATATGTTTCAATTTTCGTTTTTTATATGTATCTTGAGTATCTTGCCTTATTTTGGCCATAACTTAGGCTTTTGTGATCCAAATGGGCTAATCTTGGAGCCCATGGAAAGCTAAGACAGAGGGCTACATCATGATGATCAAATTTGGTTATTTTGCATCTGGAAAAAATAAAGAAATGGAGCTTGAATCAATCAGCCCTCATGTGTCCCACCAGCATTGACATTGTTCACCCAAATACATATATCTGGAGCTCTAGATGTCCAAATGACCTCATTCTTGCGCCAAATTCGTAATAAGACAGAGATCTACAACTGTCATGTTGAAGGTTTGTCAAAATTGGGCCATCTAGAAGGTCATATTGGACTCGAAAGGTGGAGAAGATAAAGAGGAGAATGAATTTCAACACCTACCATTATCTTCTTTTGAATTATTGTAATTTCAAGCCCATCAATGTTGAAAAAATGCATTAATAATCAGAAAATGAATGTATAGTATCATCATATCTTGCCTATAAATAGATGCTTGAAGTTGTAAGGAAGATACACAAGAAATACATAAGAAATACATGCTTTAGTTTTCATTACAATTCTATATCTTTGCTTTAGCTTCTTAAGTTTTAGTTCTTTCTCTTGCTTTATCTCCTTGTTCTATATTCCATCTTTCAAGTTATGGTTTTCATTTCCCTTCCTCAATATCAAGTAAGTTAATTTTATTATTTGTTATTTACTTTAATAATCAAAGTTTTAGTAAATTTAATATTAGCTTTCATTGTTAAAAATTATCATGGAAGCTTAATCTTTTAAAATCAACTCAAGGAATTTAATTTTTCTTTATGTTAACTTTGAGTTCTTGCTCTTAATATTTTGATTGAAGATAATTACTTTTCTTTGTTTCTCAAGCACTTATGATGGTAGATTATTTAAGTGTATAACCGATTGGTATATAATTAAACAATCTATAATCTAAACTGATGTTGGTTGGTTAATCAATAATCAATTTGAGAACAAAGATTAAGTTACTAAATAAGAGATTTCTATTTAGTTTCTTAACTCAATCAAATTATGGTTTTAAAGTTATTTTAGTAATTAATAAGAATATATCGATTGGTTATTCTTATTAGTTCATTAATTCAATTCTAGAAGATTTTCTAGAATATAATCATTTAGGGATTCCAAATGATTCAAGATTGAGAAATTAATTATATTTAATCATATTTGTGATCAATGATTAGTTAACTAAAGATTTATTAATTCCTTGGGTTGGTTGTTTTTAAATTTGATTATTCTTACTCATAAATTTACTTTTTGCACTATCATATAATCACTTAATTTTCCCTTCAAGCTCAACACAAACCCCCCCCCCCCTTTATTATAACTAAATTGAGTGTAACTAATTGAACTAAGGTCCTCGAGAGACGACTAAGGTTGTTCACCTTATACTATATTAATTTAACTTTTTATTTGACCTGACAACGACAGTGTGTCAAATTTGGCGCCGTTGTCGGGGACCTTTGGTCCTAATTATTTACATTCAATTATCTAATATATTTTACATTCTTTTGTAGGTGTATTGAAGATATTCAGGTTTGGTTGAATGTGAGCATATAAAAAAATTAAAAAAAAAATTTCCATTTTATTATATTCTTATTCATTTTCTAGTAATCTCATTTTCAACCATTGAAAAAAATATAAATATAAAAAAATCTTTAAATTTTTAAATATATGTTCTAAGCATTTCATAATTAAAATGATAACTTTTTCCTTTTATTACATAGTTGTAGTATTTTGTTACAATATATGTAGATGTATTGTGCATGACTAGATCTAATCCTGAACCACTATATTCTTTTGATCCTGAAATAGATAGAACATTTCATCAATTAGTTAATAGCATAAATAGTGAAACTAAACCTTCAACTTCTAAGTATTTGCATAACATGGCTGAAAAGACATTAAAAGAACTAGCTACACCAGATGTCACTAATCAAACATCATGCATCTTATATCCTGAGGAAGATGTTCCTTTTGTGCTTAAAACTGGTTTAGTTCATTTGTTACCAAAGTTTCATTGTCGTGCAGGTGAAGATCCTTATAAACACTTAAAAGCATTTCATATCCTTTGCTCTACCATGAAACCTGAAGGGGTTTCAGAAGAACATGTAAAACTTAAAGCTTTTCCTTTCTCCCTAGGAGATATCGCTGAGGATTGGTTATTTTACCTTCCTCCTGGCTCTATTACAAGTTAGGATGACCTAAAGAAAATGTTTCTTGAAAAATTTTTCCCCGCTTCAAGAACTTCCTCAATTAGAAAGAAATATGTGGCATCCGGCAACATGACCGGGAAAATCTTTATGAATACTAGGAAAGATTTAAAAGATTGTGTGCTAGTTGTCCCCATCACCAAATTACGGACCAACTTCTCATACAATATTTCTATGAAGGTCTTAATCCAATGGATAGAACTTTGGTTGATGCAGCTAGTGGTGGTGCTTTGCAAAATAAAACTACAAATGCAGCAAAAACTTTAATTGAGAACATGGCTGCTAATGCTCAATAACATGCCACTAGAAATAATTCTGTAGTAATTAGAGGAGTCCATGAAATTGAAACTACTAATGATGGAGATAAAAAATGGGAAAGTAAATTTGTTGAACTAGCAACACTTATGAAAAATATTATTGTGTCTCAAAAACAACAACCTGTAACCCCTACTAAGGTATGTTCTATCTGTACTTTATCAGATCATTATACTGATTGTTGTCCTTCACTGCTGGAAGCTAAAATTCCCGATGAAAATCCTCAAGTATGTGCTGCCAACTTATACAATAACAGACTGCCACAACAACAACATAATAATTATGATCTTTCTTCTAACAGATATAATCCTGGTTGGAGGAATTACCCTAATTTAAGATGGGGTAATTCTTCACAACAACCTCATGCACCTTTTCAGGCAAATACTAGACCAAGCAGACCTTATCAACCTCCTCATGTACAACAACAAGCTACACAAATAGCTGCACCTTCCATTGAGAAATTAAATTTAGAGGAATTGATGAAGCAAATGTCAGTAGATAATCTGAACTTCCAAAAAAGAACTGAGGCTACAATTCAGACTCTTGAAAATCAGATTGGTCAATTGGCTACATCTTTAAACCATTTGCAGTCTCAAGGTTCAGATAAGTTTCCCGCTCAGACAATTATCAATCCTAAAAATGTAAGTGCAATTACTTTAAGATCTGGTAAAGCTATCCATGGACCAGAAAAACAACAACAAACTAAAAATACTATTGTCACAGAATAACATGCAGAAGAAGTTTTAGATAGTTCAAGTAATAATAGTAATAATAGTAATGATATATCTCTCATAAATCCTCCTTCTGCAGCTGGTCCTGATAAGAAACATATCCCTCTTCCATTTCCACAAAGACAAAAATCTATACAAAATAAGAAAATGGATGAGGAGATCTTGGAAACATTTAGAAAAGTAGAGGTAAATATACCTTTATTAGAAGCCATCAAGCAAATCCCAAGATATGCCAAATTCCTTAAAGAACTATGCACTAATAAAGAAGACTAAAAGACAATGAAAGGATTAATATAAGTAGAAATATGTCTGCATTAATTGAAAAACCTTTGTCACATATACCAAAAAAATGTAAAGACCCTGGGACGTTTACCATTCCATGCATAATAGGCAATAACAAATTTGAAAATGCCATGCTAGACTTAGGTGCATCTATTAATGTTATGCCTATGACTGTATTTACTTCACTTTCCCTTGGACCTTTGCAAACTACAGGTGTGGTTATACAATTAGCAAATCAAAGCTCTACACATCCTGCAGGAATTATTGAAGATGTCCTTGTTAAAGTTAATGATTTAATTTTTCCTGTAGATTTTTATGTTCTAGATATGGAAAGTGAAAATTCCACCAATAAAGCTCCAATAATTTTAGGTAGACCATTCTTAAAAACAGCTAGAACAAAGATAGATGTGCATGCAAGAACACTTTCTATGGAATTTGGAGATAGTGTGGTTAGATTCAACATTTTAGATGCTATGAAGCATCCTACTGAGGATCATTCAGTTTTTCAAATTGACTTAATAACTGATTTAGTTGAGGATAATATTATTAAGTTGTCTGATGATGTTGATTTTCCTGTATTGTCTGATTTTTATGATTCATTTGTTTGTGATTCATGCATGGATTCTCATCAATGTAATGTGTGTACTGAAATTGAGAAATATCTGTTTAATGATAATAATGATCCATACTCCCTTAAAAAAGAAAATATAGTTCCAGATGTTGTTTCAAAAGAATCAGAGTGTGATAATTTGATTAGAGTAGTTACAAATACATCTGATTATGTTGAAGTACAAGTTGGTGAGACAAATTCAACCAAGTTGATTCCTTTAATAATGCAGCCTCCTATGTTAGAGTTAAAACCTCTTCCTAAACATTTAAAGTATGCATATTTAGAAGAAGATAAGAATCTTCCAGTGATTATTTCTAACAAATTAAATGTTGATCAAGAAACAAGGTTGTTACAGATTATTAGGAAGCATAAGAAAACAATTGGTTGGACTTTGGAAGATATCCCAGGTATTAGCCCTTCCATGTGTATGCATAGAATTCTATTAGAGGAAAAAGTTAAACCAGTAAGGCAACCATAAAGAAGACTTAATCCTCAGATCCTTGATGTAGTTAAAAAAGAGGTAACAAAATTATTACAAGCTGGCATCATTTACCCTATATCAGATAGCACTTGGGTCAGCCCTGTGCAAGTGAAGTCTGGAATTACAGTGGTTAAAAATGAAAATGATGAATTAATTCCTACCAGAATCCAAAATAATTGGTGAGTATGCATTGATTACAGGAAACTTAACAAAGCAACCTGAAAGGATCATTTTCCTTTACCTTTCATTGATCAAATGTTGGAACGACTGGCAGGTAAGTCACATTATTGCTTTTTAGATGGATTTTCAGGTTACTTCCAAATTTATATTGCACCAGAAGATCAAGAAAAAACAACATTTACATGTCCTTTTGGCACTTTTGCTTATAGGAGGATGCCTTTTGGCTTATGCAATGCCCCTGGTACCTTTCAACGATGCATGATTAGTATCTTTGCTGATTTTCTTGAAAATTGCATGGAAGTATTTATGGATGATTTCACAGTATATGGTTCATCATTTGATGCTTGCTTAAATAGTCTAGATAAAGTATTACATAGATGCATTGAAACTAACCTTGTTCTTAATTATGAGAAATGCCACTTCATGGTAGAAGAAGGAATAGTTTTAGGCCATGTGATATCTAAAAAAGGCATAGAAGTAGATCCTGTAAAAATTAATGTAATTTCTCAATTACCTTATCCTTCTTGTGTACGAGATATTCGTTCTTTTCTTGGTCATGCAGGTTTTTATAGAAGGTTTATAAAAAACTTCAGTAAGATAGCCCTTCTGTTGTCTAACTTGCTATAAAAAAATATAACATTTGACTTTAATGACAAATATAAAGAGGCTTTTGATTGCTTAAAGAAAGCTTTAACTACCACTCCTATCATCCAGGCACCAGATTGGTCACTTCTATTTGAACTTATGTGTGATGCATCAAATTATGCATTAGGAGCTGTTCTTGCTCAAAGAGTAGGTAAAGTACAACATGTTATTTACTATGCCTCACGAACTTTGGATACTGCACAAATAAACTATAATACCACAGAAAAAGAACTACTTGCTATTGTGTTTGCACTTGATAAATTTAGATCTTATTTGCTCGGTTCAAAAGTAGTTGTATTTTCAGATCATGCAGCATTAAAGTTCCTTTGAAAGAAACCAGATGCAAAACCAAGATTGATCAGGTGGATGTTGTTGCTCCAAGAATTTGACATTGAAATTAGGGATAAAATTGGAGCAGAAAATTTGGTGGCTGATCACTTAAGCAGAATTGAAAAAGAACTTGACCCAATTTCCATTAGAGATGATTTCCCTGATGAACAACTTATGCGAATACATGATTCCACTCCATGGTTTGCTAATTTGGTAAACTACTTAGTTGCTTCTGTTACTCCCATACATGCATCTAAACAACAAATAATAAAACTAAAAAGTGATTCTAAATACTATGTTTGGGATGATCCTTACTTATGGAAACTTTGTAGTGAATGAGTCATTAGAAGGTGTGTACCTGAAAATGAATTTCATTCCATTCTTACATTTTGTCATACATATGCATGTGGTGGACATTTTGGACCTCAACGTACAGCAAGGAAAGTATTAGAATCTGGTTTATATTGGCCAACAATTTTTCATGATGCATATACATTTTGTAAATCTTACGAACGATGTCAAAGAATGGGAAACATATCTCGTAGAAATGAGATGCCTCAACAACCCATGTTATTTTGTGAAATTTTTGATGTTTGGGGCATAGATTTCATGGGACCTTTTCCTGTATCTTTTGGTTTTGTTTATATACTACTTGTGGTCGATTATGTGTCTAAATGGGTTGAAGCTAAAGCTACTCGAACTGATGATTCTAAAGTTGTTATAGATTTTGTTAAATCACACATATTTTGTAGGTTTGGTGTTCCTAAAGCAATTATTAGTGATCAAGGATCATATTTTTGCAACCGTAAAATGGAGTCCCTTCTTAAAAAATATGGAGTTATGCATAAGGTTTCAACACCTTATCACCCCCAAACAAATGGGCAAGCTGAAGTGTCCAATCAGGAATTAAAAATGATCCTTCAAAAAACAGTACAACCAAATAGGAAAGATTGGAGCAAAAGGTTAGAAGATGCTCTTTGGGCTTATATAACAGCTTATAAATCACCTATTGGAATGTCACCCTATAGGATTATTTATGGAAAATCATGCCACTTACCTGTAGAAATTGAGCACAAAGCTTATTGAGCAGTAAAACAATGTAACTTGGACTTAAATGAGGCCGGTAAAGAAAGGAAACTCCAACTACAGGAACTATAAGAAATTCGTTTGGAAGCTTATGAAAGTTCTAAAACCTATAAAGAAAAAGTCAAATCCTTTCATGACAAACAGATCTTGAGAAAAAACTTTTTCATTGGATAAAAAGTTTTATTGTACAACTCACGTCTAAAGCTCATATCTGGTAAGCTTCGCTCTAAATGGGCAGGCCCATTTGAAATAACTAATATCTTTCCTTATGGTGTGATTGAAATTTCAGATAAAGTGACAAACAAGGTTTTCAAGGTAAATAGGCACCGACTTAAACCTTTCTTTCAAGGGTTCCAAGAGCACATAGATACGGAGGTGTATTTGTGTGATGCCAAATATTTTGACTAATTTTTCCTAATAACAATATTTATAAAATAAAATAAATAAATAAATAAATAAATAAATAGATATAAATTAATTACATCATCATTCTTTTCGGTGCTAACACTTGTCTTAATCATTATTACTATTATTGTTTTGGCATTATTATCATTTTCTTGCAGTAGTTAAAAGGTCATCGTCAGGCTCGTGACGTTAAACAAGCGCTTGATAGAAGGTAACCTATCACCTTTTCACCTTCTTCATCTCTACTATTCTCTATAACCTCGTTTTCTATTCTCTCTTTGCTAAACAGCCACAACTTCAAAGTAATCTGACAATGGAACAAACCCTTGCAAAACTTAAGGAAAGATTCCCTACACTTCCACGCGATGTTATTGTAAAAATTTACAAAGCTCGAGTTCAAAGGTTAAAACTACTCACATATTTTGGCATTCTAGAGGATGTTCGTTGGCTTATTGAAGCAAAGGTACGTCTCTCTGGTGAATTACATAAGTCCTATATAAAACATTTGCCAAGTATGGGACATAGTTCTTATTCTAAAAAACGAAGAGCTAAAAGGATGGGAGTTTGCCATAAGTGTGCAAGATGGAATTGTGATACACGTTGTAGGAACCCTGGAATGGTATCTATAAATCGGGAGGACAAAATTAAATTTATAAAGGATGGACTGAGTAAAGAGAACTTGGATAACTTAATCCAAACTCTTGAGACGCATCCATGTGGAACGGTTCAAGGAGTCCTTCTGAAATTATATGATCTATTCATTCAACAAAAAGAAAACTATAGCCTTGGGAATCTGGCGTTAAACGACCTTGTTTGCCAGTTTATAAGAAAACTGGATGGGTAGCAAAAACCTCGACTCATAGAAGGCGCTTAAGCCATTACTGGACGTAAAACCAGAGGAAGATGTGAGCCATAATCACAACTACTGTACATATTTACTGTTGTTTTCAATGTTTTACTTTTCTGAATTCACTTTGACTTTTAAAATTACCTATTTTTATTTTCTTCAATCATGTCTTTTCAAATTTCTTCATTACCGTCATTTATTTTTATATAATAATAATTATGTAAACTTTTTATCTTTCATCAATTATTTCATCTCAGTTTTTATCTATATAAGGGCGCATAACTCTATATGGAAAACACAAAAAAAAAGATGAAAAAAATCAAATCCATTTGTGTGTTTGGTGGATCCAACAATGGTAATTGTAAGGAGTACCTAATAGCAGCTACTAAGTTGGGAAAACTATTGGCTGCGAAAGAAATAAAGGTCTTGTATAGAGGAGGAGTACAGGGTTTGAGAGGCTCCATGGCACTATCTGCACTAGTTGAAGGAAGCAACGTCTCTATTATCATCCTACATCATGTTGGTATTACACCAGCTATTGCTGTAAGAACTGAGGTAAAAGTTACAAGCCTCTATCAACGAATGGCTCGTATGGTTATAGGTGCTGAAGCCTTTATCGTACTTCTTGGAGGTTTTGGTACTTTTGAGGAAATATTTTGCATTTTATCATGGTGTAGCATGAACCTTCATAAAAAGCCATTAGGATTATTAAATATTAATGGTTTTTATGACAGTTTGTTAATGTTTTTAGATAAAGCTGTGGAACAGGGCCTTATAACTCAAGATGATCGATCATTCATTCATGCTTCATCAGATGCAGATGAATTGATTGATATTTTACAGAGCTTTTTACCCCAACCTCAACCCCTCTTGAAGCAAGATAAGGATCACACACACAAGCGAAAGAATCCAGAACCAGACACCACCCTTCGGTTATAACTTCTTTCTCACCTTTATCTATATTTTTAAAAACAAATCATTAAAAAAAAGAAAAAGAAAAAAAATAGACTGTGGAAATCATATAAGACACTGAGGACAATGTCTTGAATAAGTGTGGGGGGTCTGAGTTACATATATATATTTTATTATTTTTTATTTTTTTTTGTTGTGTGAGGGATAGACAGAGTAAAGATTAATTTGGGAAAGTTGTATCTAAAGTCATAAAGATGCATCTTTAAGAACCAAAGTCTTGAGACGTATCCTTCACTATATAGTGTCAGTATCACTTTTGTTTAATTTTTTTTAAAATAAAAAAATAATTTATTTTTTTCTTTTATTTCATGAGTACTTTTGTTGGGATGGGCTGAGTAAAGAGTGTAACATCCCGAATTTTAAAATAGAGAATTAATTACCGGAATAAATATTAGAAATTGGAATAGGGAGTATTTAATGTCCCAAACTATTGAGAATAATTAAATTAAGATTTTGGGAATTTTTGGTAATTTTTGGAGACCGGTTAAACTGAAATTAAGCCCGGTTGAGATATGGGTGTCAGACCAAGTATCTCGGAATGAGATGATTTTGGTCAGGGCTATAGAGAATATTATTGAGAATCCGAATATGTATTCGGAATAATTTTCAGATGATGTATTGAGCCCAAACAGAGAGCCTGTTTATGGAAAAACGATAAAGCCTTAATGAATGAGAGTTAAAATAAAATATAAACTCTTTTCTTCTCCCTCTCATTCTCTCGTGTATTCTTTCCCTCTTAAGCAAACACTTCTCTTCCTCTTTCTTCATACCTCACTCATCATCTTCTCCTCCTTTCCCTTCAAAAATCCACAAGTGTGGTGTGTGCCATCTCCTCTTCCATTTTCGTTTGGAGGAGCTTGAAGGAAGCTTGGGGCTTTGATTTCCTCTCCTCTTTCCTCCTTATTTTTGCAGCTCTCTCTCTCTTGTGAACCCATTTTCGTTTTTGGGTTTTGAGGTAAGCATTCCCATATTTTGCTAAGGTTTTGGGTTAAGAGTATGTGGTGTTATGTATTTTGGGAACCAAGCATGTGAATGGATGTTCATTTAAGGCATTTAATGCAAGAGTTTAATGTGGGTTTCTATGAGAGTAAGGTTTCTTTGAGAAGTAATAAAGTGGATGCATTTATGGTTGAAAAAAGAAGAATATTTATGAAGGTGGTTGGAAATTTTATGAAACCCTAACTTCATAAATTTGGGGGAAAATGTATATGGAGGTTGATAAACATTTATTGTGAATAATAAATGTGAGTTGTGATGCATAAGAGTCATTGGTGATGGTATTTTGTTGGTGGAAGTCATTAATAGAGAAACCCATGAAAGGGTTGGTTGTTGAGTACATAATAATAAATGGTGGCACCTAACCCATGGTGGTTATGGTGAATAAAATGAAATAAAAGAGTTTTGAGAGTTATAATAATAAAAATAGCAAGTATTTATTGATATATATAAGTATTTAGTCTTAATGAGTAAGTAGGAAATTGATTGTATAATGTATTGTGATGTAGGAAGTGACCCCATTGACGAAGCGGGACCATCAAACCGCGTTGATCACTACTTCACTTGAGGTAGGAGGGGGTAACTTTTCTAAATGCATGATTTCATCCATTGGTGATGTGGAAATATGTATATGTGATTATGTTAATAATTGTTTGAATGGATGATATGATATGTGTGATTTGAATGCATTTAGAATGATGATTGTTATGTGGCATTGTGTTTGGGATAATACTAATGATGTGATGATACCATATTAATGAAGTAAGATGATGGTTTGAAACCATATGTGAATTGAGATTGTGATGTGAATATCCCAAGTATGTGTGTATGAGTTGTGGAATGTGTGTGCCACTAACTATTGATGAGAATAAGTTTAAAAGAGAATTGGGATTGGATAAGAATGATGAGAATATTGAAATCCACTAAGTGGTGATGGTGAATGATTGAATGTGGAGTGGCATCTAGGATGCATAGTGTGAGGATGCACTTGACTTGCATTTGCATTGCATCCATGGCATATCATAGCTGTCTATGTGGAATTTTAAGGGGATTCCACTAGGCGGGCCCAGTGGGAGGGCGGCTCAGTGCACGAGCGTATTGTGATTTTTCCCCTGTGACTCGGTGTATGAGTCACGAAGCTGTCCATAGTTTGGTGACGAGGCACCCTATGTGGCGGGCCCAGTGGGCGGGCGGCTCAATGGTGAGCGAGTTTACCTCGGTGTCCGACGGGACACGGCTCTCTCGATGTGTGTTCGGGAGGGGCCCGTAGCACTTGTGGTATTTGAGGCCACGATGTTGATCCGCAAGTCACAGTGTGACTAGTGCTACAAATGGGCGAGAGCGGTTTGGTACCAGTAAAATTATGAAGATATAAGCATGCTTGAATTGAGATATATGTGTACACAATTTTTCTACTGCAGTAGGGGCATAGTAGCACACCTATGCTTGTCCCACAATTGATTTAATGATATATTTTCCCATAGTCGGATCCGCATTGTCTTGATGAGAAATTCTTGTGCATATGCATTAGCTTTAAGAGCATTTGCATATAGCTGGAGATATGCCTAGTTGAAAGCCCATGGTGGCAACGGATAAATGAGAATTGATAAGGGAAAGAGTGAATACTAACCCTACGTGTGATTGGCAATCCAAATGATTGATATTGTGAATGTATACTTGAAACTATAATATGTATTGTGTATAATGTATGATGTGGTGTAATGATGGCTAATTGTGCAAGTATACATGTATTTCATCATAATGTATGACTTTAATTCATTTGGATTATGTTACTCACCTCCCCGTTGCCATTTTTAAGGTTGATGTAGGTGTGACTTAAATCCTACAGCTTTTGGAGGCTTGAGTATGGAAAGAGGTAAATATGGATAGGAATATGTAAGCCTTGGCCGGCATAAATTCTGTTTTGTAGAGTATATGGTGTTTATATACTCGTTTTTGTAATGGTTGATAATTTTGGAGGTCATGGGAGAAAATTGGACATGTGTGTGTAAGGCCAATTTTCATTCATGACCTAAATGATGTAAAGGACAAAGTCATGAGGCTTGATGATGTTGAATTTGATGTATGGATGATGAAAATTTATGAGTTATAGCTCCTTTGTGATATGTGCTTTGAGAGGCCAATTTTTGGGTGATGAACTCAATATTGGTTGATATTGATATGGATATGTTGATCCAGCTTACCATATTGAGGAATGAATATTAATTATGAAATTTCTTGGCCAATTGATGACAATAGTGTGCATGTTGTTTGATTGATTGATTAATTTGTAGAGCTCTCATATGGAGTTCATGCATAATTGAGCAACCAATAGGGTCAAGATGAGTTTTATGAGTTTTGGATAGTGTGTGGTGGTTCCAATAGCTTAAATACATGAATTGTGACTTATAGGAACTGGAGCGGGTCAATTCCATTGAGAATAGACCCCTATGTTACTCAAAAAGGCTCAAGAATGGACAAAACGCATTTTATTGCATAACTTTCTCATTTTTGAGAATTTTTGGGTGAGACCGGTGGCCACACGTCACAATTGGTGTATTTTAGTTGGTGTCAAAATTTGGTAGCGTTTGGAGTTGATATGAAAAAGTTAGGGGGGTTAGAAGTCCAAAAATAAGGCTTTTTCTGCATAAAACAGCAACTGTGCTGTCTCGAATCGATTCGAGGATCTCTGAATCGATTCGAGCGCTGCTGTTTTCACTGTTTTTGGTTCCAGGAAGGCCTGAATCGATTCATACGATCTTGAATCGATTCTAGGACCTCTGTTTGTATAAATTTGAGTTCTAGAAGCATCTGAATCGATTCATACAAGCTTGAATCGATTCAAGGGGTCCTGTTTTCACTGTTTTGCACTCCAGAATCATTCGAATCGATTCATGGGGTGTTTGAATCGATTCATGGCCCTATTTTCACACCTTTTCCTCTGTTTTGGGGTATCATTGGTATTGTTTGACTATAATATGATGGTACCATGACCTACACGCATAATTAATACATTCTATCAAATTAATAGACCATCCTTCGACTTCCTACCACTCCCTTTCATTTTCTTAATGTAATTGTACACTTCCGCTACTTCTTGTTGATGATCATGAGGTTGATCATCCAAGATTCACTCTTTGACTTAATTGTTCACCTTCTCATATCTTCATATATGAGATAGGTTATTAAAATAGGTCCAGGGGTTTGGTGAAAAATACTTCACCACTTTAATTATTTGATTTATTAATATTTTCAAAGACGCGAAAAATTTTCCCCTATTTTAATTGGGGGTTCGGGGCGTCTCAAAGAGTCCAAACTCTTGAGACACATCCTCATAACAAATCTCACTCGGATAACCACAATCATTTCACCTTCCTTATCAAAACCATTTTTCATAAAAAATAAAAAAATAAAAAAATAAAAATAAAAAATAAAAACACACACACACACACATAGCCACTATATTTACTTTAGTGCCGCGCCTTTGCCTTTACCTTCACCCGAATCATTTCTATTCGACATCAACCATTCTGCAACCATAAACATCATCTTCATCATTCTCCAGCCGCCACACTTTGCCTTTATCCTTTTCTTTCAGATCGGAGCCACACCTCACCACTAGTCAATCATCAGGTTCTTTATTTTCTCTTAATGGATGATATAGCAGAGTCTTTCTATAGGCATACGAATGAATTAAGATGTATGTTATTGCTCTTGATGCTACTCATGGTTGTGTTAATGATATTTTTCTTATGGGTTCTAACACAAGGCCTATAAAACTAGGTTGTATGACACAATCAAATTGTTCAGTTATACTAATCATTTCACATGCAATTGAACTGACCAATTTGTTGTAGGTATCTTCGTTACTAAGCGCCCTTAAAAAAAAAGTACAGAGCAAGAAGCATAAGGAACCAGATCTTGACACCAATATTTGGTTATGATTTATTTTTCCTTTTTTGTTTCTTGTTCACAAAAAAAATCATCATTTCCAGTTTTTTATTTTAAATTCTACATGCTTTTCACTAAATTTGTTTTTTTTTAATTTGTTTAAGTAATGAGTAATTGCATCACCCTTGTCCAATATTTCATGACATGTTGTGAATAATTTCCTTGCATATTAATTTAATAAGTTGTTTGTGAAGATCAAATTTGTCGCGACCGGGATCGCGGCGGCACGGCCGACCCTCCAAACGATTTTAAAAAATAAACCGGGAGTCACCACCGATATTTTTTTTAGGATAAAATACTGGAAAAACCTTCTGTTAAAGCACTGGTTATAAAAATGAAATTCCATGATTCGGGAGTCTGACTACAGGTGAGGAAGGTATTAGCACCTCACAACTGTCCGTTATAAAAACGGTTACCTTAATTTGATAGCGTGCATTATAATTAGCCCAATAATTATTTTAACTTCTTCATGAAAAGAAAAATGTATGGAACGACAAAATAAACAAAAAAAATAATAAACAAAAATCAACATAAAATATTTAGATGAGACCAACAGGACGTCTCGTCCAAATTAATCTCGCTCCACCTTTTTTTTAAAAGAGATATTTAAGAAATATAAGATTAACAGGACGTCTCGTCCAAATTAATCTCACTCCTCCTTTTAAAGAAATACTACAAAATATGAGATTAATAAGACGTCTCGTCTAAATTAACCCCGCTTCGTCTTTTTTTGTTTAAAAAAGTATTTAAAAAAATATGAGATTAACAGGACGTCTCGTCCAAATTAACTCACTCCACCTTTTTTTTTTTTGATAGCAAGACAAAAAAAATGGAAACTCTAAAAATTAAATAAAGAAAAGACGAGCCCGACAGGAACTATTTCCTGCTCCTACGTATTCTCGAGCTTTCGAGAAATCAGGGTCACGTAGTTCTTTAAATATTTTATTTTTAGGAAAAAGATTAAGGAAATGTTGATGGGAATCATTATGGTGAGGAACCCATACAAGGCGAAGTTCTTCGCACGTGTACGAATCCTATAAAGGTGGTGTAGACGGAAGTATTTTCCGTACGACACTGACTAAGAATGATTTATTTTGATGTTTATTTAAACTAGAAAGAAAACATAGGAAACATTTATTTCCTTTATTATATTTTTAGTACAAAGCAAAAAAAGAAAAATAGCAGAAGCTACAAGAGAGAAAAGGAGATAGTAAGTTCGGAAAAGGGAAGAAAAGAAAAAAAATGAGTGAAAACTGAGTGGGAGAAGAGAAAACCGAGTGCAAAAAAATGAGTAAAAAATAAGAAAACCGAGTGAAAAATAAGAAAACCGAGTGAAACATAAGAAAACCGAGTGAAAAATAAGAAAACCGAGTGAAACATAAGAAAGCCGAGTGAAAAATAAGAAAACCGAGTGAAACATAAGAAAACCGAGTGAAACTATGAAAATCCGAGTGAAAACAGGGAAAGCTGAGTGAAACTGGAAAGATCCGAGTGGAAATTTGAAAATCCGAGTAAAAAATGAGGAACACTGAGCAAAAATAGTAAAATCAGAGTGATAAGAGGAATACCGGGTGAAAATTAAGCAAATCCGAGTGATGATGGAGCAGGAAAGCTGATCCGAGAGGGAAAGGGGAATTACAGGGAGTAGGAAAGTGCTAGGTGAGGTGCTGTTGAGTGGGAGGGAGGACAGTATTGGAGGAGAGAGAGTTTGAGGGACTGTTGGTATGAGTTTAAGGAAGGGGGTGAGGGTGAGGGTGAAGTGAGAGGGACGGAGTAGGTGTAAGAGAACCAAGGCTTAGGCAGAGTTTTTCCTCTAAAAATGCGTGAATCCCTTGGTGCTTCAACCCCTGCCTATTTATAGGCTTGTTTGAGTGGAAGGCCAGCTCAGGCTTCCACTCAGAGTGGAAACCAACTCACACTTCCATTCAGAGTGAAGTGGGGGACAACGGCTGAGTGGGAATTTTTAATTCCCCCCATTTCCGCCCCTGTCTGCCACCCCCAGGATTCCTGGATCCACTTGGGTGGTGGAATCCAAGTCAGCACGGGCGAACAGAGGGAGCCGGGTGGAAATCCGAGAGAGGATGGTGAAAATCTGAGAGAGGATGGTGAAAATCCGAGTGAGAATGGTAGAATTCCGAGTGAGAATGGTAGAATTCCGAGTGAAAACGACTCGGATCAGCCTCTCAGTCAGTATTCATCCACATTGGGAGTGAATTTCGAGTGGAAAAAAGGGTCGGTCTTCACATTCCGTCCTAAATCTGAGTGGAAAAGGCCCCTTTTATGCTAAAGACCGAATGAAATCATGTTGGTGTTGTGCAATTGGATTGAGTGGGCAATCAAAGAAATTCCGATTGGAACATTCAGTCAGAACCGAGTGAAAACTGACTCGGATTCCCATTCTCGCTTGAGCGTAACAAGAATCGCTTGGGCGAAAAACCTGAAGAGCACTCGGAAATGATCGAAGGATTACTTGGAATTGAGTGAAAAGTGGGTCACTCGGTACTGAGATATGTGAAATGGGTGAAAGATGTGTGAAATGGTGCTGTTTATACAAAAACCGAGTGAAGTGTGACTCGGAATTGGCTAAAGGATGACTCGGAGATGGGTGAAAGATGACTCGGGAACGGGTGAAAAGTGTCACTCGGAATTGGTAAAAAATTAGTCAGAACTGACCAATAATTGACTCGGAAATGTGAAGTATGGCTCGGAAATTGGTGGAAATGGGGGCTCGGAATTGATTGGCCAAAGGGGCTCGGGAAAGGTTTAAGTATGGCTCGGAAGTAATACAAATGGTGGCTCGGAAGTGATTTAAGGAGGGCTGACTGAGTGAAGTATCACTCGGTTCCAACTGAAGACTGGCTCGCAATTGGTAAAAACTGAGTCAGAAATGATTGAAGATTGACCAAGAACTAACTGAAAAGTATCACTCAAAAACCGATCAAAGATTGACTCAGAACTGATAAAAATGACTCAGAATTAGGAGAGAATGATGACTCAGAAGTTCGTAAAAATGACTCGGAAATGGGTAAAGGAGGACTCGGAGCCGATTGAAAATCGAAGAGAAAGACTCGGAAGTTGAATGTAAAGGCGACTCGGAAGTTGATTGTAAAGGAGGACTCGGAGGTTGAGTGTAAAGGGTCTCGGAAATGGGCTCGGAAAGGTTTGAAGAAGGACGACTCAGAATTGGTTTGAAGAGTGATGACTCGGTATTGGGTAAATGGTTCAATTGGCCCTTATTTGAAGGATGAGTGAAGATTGGCTCGGAAATCTGACTGAAAAGGACACGGAAATGATTGTGAAATGGCTCACTAGGCAAATATTCACTCGGACTCGGTTCTCTTTCCTCTCAGAAGATAGACTGAGTCGTACTCTTCTTCATTGGATATATTCATTCGGACCCGGTTTTGTTCCTTGGATGTATTCATTCGGACCCAGTTTTATTCCTTGGATGTATTCATTCGGGCCGAGTCAGAATCTAACTACTCAGAATCTAACCCTTGGATGTATTCATTCGGACCCGGTTTTATTCCTTACCCAGCATTTGGCAATTTTCACTCGGAAAGGCTTTTTTTTCAATCAAAATCTGTTCTTCCATATACACCTCGAGTCGGATTTTAATTCACTCAGACTTGTTTTCACTCAGATCAGTATCAATCAGAAGCTTTCATTCAGATTTAACTTCAGTAGGGCTATATTTCACTCGGATTTATTGCAATCAAAGAGCAATCCTTCTCAGCATTCATCCTTCAGCAGAGTATCACTCAGAATGGCATGACAGGGAGCCTTCCACCCGAATTCACCTTCAACAGGGAAGTATTTCACTCGGAACTGAATCATTCTGAGTGATTCTACTCGGATTTGATCCTTTTTGAGTCATTTCACTCAGATTTCTCTTCAACAACAACATACTCCACTCGGCAATGCTCCAATCTGAGTCATTTCACTCGGATTTTCTCCAATCTGAGTCATTTCACTCGGATTTCTCTTCAACAGGGACATACTCCATTCGGCAATGCTTCAATCTGAGTCATTTCACTCGGATTTGATCATTCTGAGTCCTTTCACTCGGAAATGATCATTTCCGAGTCCTTTTTTTTGGGAATCTTCTTCATTTGTGGATGGGCTGAAATAGGTGTTCACAAAATTTTATATGAATTGTGATAGATTGACCACCCTCGGTGAGATTTTGAGCTTAATTGGATGGATCATATTATGCCATCTTTCCTTTTTCTTGATTAACCCTTATTTATTAGTACTCTAGAACTTGACTTGTTTCTTTTTGATGTATTATGTTCCATGTGCATGCTTTGATGTGATTAAGGCCATTTTTGTTTTAACTAGCCACTAGCCATATTCCTTACCTTACATACTTTCCATTGTTACCCATGTTGAGCTTATATCCATTTCTTGATTCAGCCACATAATTAGCCAATAGCCCAAAAAAAAAAACATGATCACCTTTGCTTAGGAATTGATTAGGAGTTTTGGAATTACTATGAATAAAGATTCTTGATGATTGTGGAAATGTACCCAAGATATATATGTTGTTGTTTCATTGTTCAAAAAGAAAGTAAAAAATAATAAAAAAGAGAAAAAGAAGAAAAAAAAAGAAGTGGTGAATATATGTATGAAAATAATCAGGAGGATTTATTCTAAGTTTTATCCTCCATCATGTTTCATTTTGCTAAGTATTGAGTTTCAAAATGTACTTCCATAATCACTGAATCATTTACTCCATTGCTCTTTTTCAACCCTAAGTTTAGCCATACTATTTCATTTTATCCACCCTATACCACCTTGGCCCCATTACAACCTTAATAAAGTCCTTTTGATCTCTGCATGCATATGTGTTCAAATATGGAAATTAGAAATTTGTCAAGCCTATGGTAGTGCTAATTTATTTGGGTGATTTCTGAGAGTATACACAAACCCAAACAATTGAGATATAGAGAGCATAAAGAGAACATCTATCACATTTTCATCCACTCTTTGATTTGATCACTCAATTTGTGAAACTAGTATATAATGCTTCTTATTCAAACTTATCATGACCTCTTGATATAAGGGATGATGTGTATTACTTATTATTTTAGACTTAAAAAAAAGTTAAAAAAAATCAATTTGAAAAAAAAAACCTTTTTCTGTTGTTTCTCATTTTAGTTTTTGGTTTGGTTTTGCCCTGGAGTGCAAAAGCTTAAGTGTGGGGGAATTTGATAAATCAATTTTAATACACTTCTTATAGTTTTACACTTGGGGTTTATTATATAATTACTATGTTTAATAATAGTATTTTAATTAAGTTTTATGTTGTTTAGTTAAATTGAAGTATTATGTATATATGTTTCAATTTTCGTTTTTTGTATGTATCTTGAGTATCTTGCCTTATTTTGTCAATAACTTAGGCTTTTGTGATCCAAATGGGCTAATCTTGGAGCCCTTGGAAAGCTAAGACAGAGAGCTACATCATGATGATCAAATTTGGTTATTTTGCATCTGGAAAAAATAAAGAAATGGAGCTTGAATCAATCAGCCCTCATGTGTCCCACCAGCATTGACATAGTTCACCAAAATACACATATCGGGAGCTCTAGATGTCCAAATGACCTCATTCATATGCCAAATGCTCAATAAGACAGAGATCTACAACTTTCATGTTGAAGGTTTTTCAAAATTCGGCCATCTAGAAGGTCGTATTGGACTCGCAAGGTGGAGAAGATAAAGAGGAGAATGAATTTCAACACCTACCATTATCTTCTTTTGAATTATTGTAATTTCAAGCCCACCAATGTTGAAAAAATGCATTAATAATCAGAAAATGAATGTACAGTATCATCATATCTTGCCTATAAATAGATGCTTGAAGTTGTAAGGAAGATACACAAGAAATGCATAAGAAATACATGCTTTAGTTTTCATTACAATTCTATATCTTTGCTTTAGCTTCTTAAGTTTTAGTTCTTTCTCTTGCTTTATCTCCTTGTTCTATATTCCATCCTTCAAGTTATGGTTTTCATTTTCCTTCCTCAATATCAAGTAAGTTAATTTTATTATTTGTTATTTACTTTTATAATCAAAGTTTTAGTAAATTTAATATTAGCTTTCATTGTTCAAAATTATCATGGAAGCTTAATCTTTTAAAATCAACTCAAGGAATTTAATTTTTCTTTATGTTAACTTTGAGTTCTTGCTCTTAATATTTTGATTGAAGATAATTACTTTTCTTTGTTTCTCAAGCACTTATGATGGTAGATTATTTAAGTGTATAACCGATTGGTATATAATTAAACAATCTATAATCTAAACTGATGTTGGTTGGTTAATCAATAATCAATTTGAGAACAAAGATTAAGTTACTAAATAAGAGATTTCTATTTAGTTTCTTAACTCAATCAAATTATGGTTTTAAAGTTATTTTAGTAATTAATAAGAATATATCGATTGGTTATTCTTATTAGTTCATTAATTCAATTCTAGAAGATTTTCTAGAATATAATCATTTAGGGATTCCAAATGATTCAAGATTGAGAAATTAATTATATTTAATCATATTTATGATCAATGATTAGTTAACTAAAGATTTATTAATTCCTTGGGTTGGTTGTTTTTAAATTTGATTATTCTTACTCATAAATTTACTTTTTGCACTATCATATAATCACTTAATTTTCCCTTCAAGCTCAACACAAACCCCACCTTTATTATAACTAAATTGAGTGTAACTAATTGAACTAAGGTCCTCGAGAGACGACTAAGGTTGTTCACCTTATACTATATTAATTTAACTTTTTATTTGACCCGACAATGACAGTGTGTCAGGAGTACCCCGAATGAGGAAAGAGGTATAAATCCCGAGTGGGGGGATTGTGGGAGTCAACTTCCGAGTGAGTCATAGTGGTGACCCCAGAGAATAAAATAGGGTGTGAGTGAGAGAACGCACGAGTGAGTCGTGAGCATAAGGTTTTTTTCGAGTGAACCTAGACTCTGATTCCGAGTGAAAGAAAAACCCGAGTGGAGTTACTCGTCCCAGCGACTAAGTGTTCGCTCCAACGAGTGTGTGTGGAAAGGAAGGTCTCTAATTAGTTTCGCTTACGCGAATGGATGCTTCGCCCAAGCGAGATGGGTAGTCTCGCTCAAGCGGATTTGGCTCTCGCCTGAGCGAGTGAGCGCTGTTGGGTTCGCTTAAGCTTTATGTCTTCCGCTGTTTGCCGTGTGATCGGTTTTACTTTCCTTTTCCTTTCTCGTCCTGATTTCTACTCTCCTTAACCCTCAATTGCTTATTTTGCCCTTGAACACCCTTTGATCTTGGAAAAATTTTCCCTGGTCTCGGTTATTCTCAAATTAAAGCGGGGTTGTTTCATTTTTGGTATCAGAGCGGACTTAAAAGGTCCAAGGCCAAGGTGTGCTTACTCCCAGTGAGCGGTGATGTACTTTATGACCAGTCGTCATAAATTGCTTGTAATATCTGAGGACATTGATGCCTAATTAAGTATAATTGTGTGGCCATATGTTTATGAGATATTGTTCTGAGGGTAGAGGATCACTCCTATCCTGGTCCGATTAATTATATGATGTTAAAGAATTGTATGATAATGTATTATAGTTATAGAATGTTGGGTTGAAATCCGATAGGTAGTGAGTAATTCTGTGAACTTACCCTTGAAAGGGGTGTTGATTTCAGGATAAGTCATAGCGAATCGTCATAGCATAGAAGCCATAGCCACGGTATTCCAACGTTTCACTGATGTATTCGAGAGGCAGAGCCAGCCTCGAACTGAAGATGGCCAAGTATTGGATCGCCTCCTGAAGAGGAAGTCGAGTGAGTTTCAAGGGGGATTTAATCCTGAAGCAGCTTACAAGTGGACTCAAGATTTGGAGAGAATATTTGGGGGCCTTCACTGTACTGAGGCCCAGAAAGTCGAGTGCGCAGTGTACATGGTGCGGGACGAAGCAGAAAATTGGTGGAAGATCACCAAAAACCGATTGACTGATACTGACACCCAGCTGACCTGGGAAAATTTTAAAACGTGCTTCCTAGAGAAATATTTCCCCGACACAATAAGGAGTCGGAAGGAACTGGAATTTATGGAACTAAAGCAGGGTTCAATGTCTGTAGAAGAATATACAGCCAGATTTGAAGAGTTGTGCCTGTTTTATCCGCCCTTCCAACAACCCGGAACAGAGAATTCCAAATGCCTTAAATTTGAGAACGGATTGAGATCGGACATTAAATGAGCTTTCAGACACCAGGAAATTAGAAGCTTTCTGGTGCTGGTAAATAAATGCAGAATTTTCGAAGAAGATGACAAGGCCCACTCGGGCCAGAGCAGCAAGGCGGACCCCTCCTTGAGTCCTCACCAGTCATGCTTCAAGAGATTAGGTAACGTTAGAAGAGGTGGACCCTTCGCTAGATATAAAGGTCAGAGTAACCAAGGGGGTCGGACTGGTGGTCGTCCAAAATATGGCAAGTGTTTCAAATATGGTGGCGACCATTTTGCTCAGAATTGTGATGGTGGAGGAGATGTTATATGTTTCCATTGCAATGAGAAGGGGCACATTCGCCCCGACTGTCCTCAATTACATCAAGCAAACGCCAATGTGCATCATGGAGGCTTCCGAGGGAGAGGCCGTGGAAATGGTGACCGCGGGACTGGGGGCAGAGGCAATGGAACTCGAGGAAACATGATGTTTGCCCCAAACGACAGGAGAAGAAATGCCGACCAACCGGCTACTGGGAGATTTTACGCCATCAACGCTGAGGAAGCTGCACAAGCGAATGATTTGGTGCAAAGTAAGTGCTCGCTTGGTAGATATACACTTAATGTAGTTTTTGATTCTGGAGCTACTCACTCCTTTATAGCTGACGATTGTGTGAGACGTTTAAAGTTGCCGACTGTGTATATGAATCGGACTTTGGAGGTAGCCAATCCAACCAACGTAAAAGTGTTGACATCAATGATGTGTAAGGATGTAACATTTACGTTGGACGATCGGAGTTTCACCTTCGATTTAGTATGTGTGCCTCTGAAAGATCTCGACATTGTACTTGGCATGGATTGGCTTTCAGCCAACAAGGTATTGGTGGACTGTCAAAACAGAAAAGTAATTTTCCTGAGGCAGACCAGTGATGGCTACACGGTACAAGGTATAGCTCAGTTATTTATGATGCTTTGTTTGACTGGGGGAGAGGTTAGAGCCCGAGTTGTAACATCCCTGTTTTTAGAAACAATTTTATCCTTGTAAATTTTAATTATGGAGAGTTTGTAAGCAAGAATAAGTCAACATATACCCTGTTGATGGTCTGTAGTACCTCAAAAATGTCATTTTTGCATATAATAATAGAATTTATATGGACCATTAGTGAAATTATGCAAAAACCGAGTGAAAAGGGCTCTGTTTTGAGTAACAGAGAAGAATTCCGAGTGAATGATCAGAAATTCTGAGTGAAGGAGAAAAATCTGACTCAAAACACCCTAGAAAGGCTCGGTTCCGAGTCAAATGCTTCCTTTTCTGAAGGAGACTACTCTGATTGAAGTATTTCGAGTGAAAGAAAGCTTAAATACTCATGTTTATGTTGATTTGATGCTTCCTTCCGACTAGAAGTGTGTTGGGGAAACAATTGGGAAGGTTTCCGAATGGTTTTGCTTAGGAAACCGAGTGGAAAATGGCGGAGGGAGCCAATTCCGAGTGAGATATACTCTACTGGACCAAAACCGAGTGAGACTCGTACGTGTATGCCTTGTTCCGAGAGCTAATGGTTGAAATAAACCTTAATTGGAAATATAATTGAAGAAGATGGCCTAAACCGAGTGAATTAAGTGAATGAAGACTCGGATTTCCGAGTGAAGATTCTGAGGAAGAGAGGACTCAGTCTGGAAAGGTATTACCGAGTGAGAAACCGAGTGCCTGAGTCAGTTTCAAAGGAATTCCGAGTGAAGAATTGAAGCTTCGCTCAAGCGAGCAAGCCACGCTCAAGCGAGCCTTGCAATTGTTGACTCGGAAGTAGGAATTCCAGTCGGTATAATGGTTAACCAAGTGGAATTTTCACTCGGTATTCACTGTCAGTAGTGCGTATTGACTTCAATTTTATCTTTTAATGATTATTTAAATTCAATCGTGCGCATTAAAGATAGTGGGGAGCCAGAAATAGGCACTGACTCAGCATATCTTTTAATTAATTCCCACTGACCCTCCATTATCACTCCACTAACAGCCACTCAGAAAAGCTGTCCCCCATTCCACTCACCCTCTCCCTATTTAAACCAGTGCCAGGACCCTAAAGAACCCACACACACGACACAAACACCCTTCATCATTTTCCTTCCCAGCAAGCTTCTTTCTCTCTCCTTTCCCTTCTGTTTCACTCGGAATTGGTGCAAGACAGTGAAGGGGACTCTTCTTCTCCTCCAGGAACTTCATTAAGGTAAGGGGGGTATATTCTTGGGTGCTCTGTGGGAAAACCGAGTGAAGGAAAGGGTTAAGGAACTTGTTCCTCACCTTTCCAGGGCAGATTCAGTGATGGGTGAATTATATGCTTAATTGTTACTGTTTTATATATATAATTGTTGGTAAATAGTATACCTTGTATGAATTGTGAGAAGAACATGAACTATATTGAAATGAAGGACAAACAGCTCGGTTCTAATGCAAATTCAGTTGGTTTTATATATAATTCAATCGGTCTTATTTAAATTCAATCAATTTTGTACAAATCCAATCAGTTTTAAGTAAATACAATCGGTTTTTACATGATTTCACTCGGTAAAGCAGTATATTTCATGACAGAACCTCTCTATCACTTGAAAGACTCCTTTTCAATCATTTTTACTCGGAGTTATAGTTAATCCACTCGGAAATCTCTTTCTTAAATTATTTCACTCGGAATTTGACATAATTTCACTCAGAAAACATAATTATCCTTCACTCAGAACCTTTTCAGTAGTTTCACTCGGAAGAAGTAACCTTAAAGCTTTTCCAGCATGTTTCCATTCAGACAGTATCCTTCCAAGGGCAATTTTACTCGGTAAACTCATGTTTCACTCGGAACTTATCTTATTTTTACTCAGGAACCTTTTTCATGCTGATTCTACTCGGAACACATATAGACTTCACACAGAAAACTCCTTTTTGACTGAATACCACTCGAAATTATATTTTACTTTGTTTAGAGGCTCATTTTCACTCGGATTTGCAAACAATGCTACTCAGGGAACCATTTTCCTACTGACTTCACACGGATTCATGTTTTAATTCACTCAGAAATTTATTTCACTCAGAATTTAAGTTATTTAATTAAGAAAATCATTTTCAGTTTCTGTTTCACTCGGAAAATATATTAAATTCATTTAGAAAACTCTGCTCAGCTTTATTTCACTCGGATTCAAGCTGTTTCAGTCGGAAAACCGCATTCCAATTCATTTTCACTCGGACCCAAACTTATTTCAGTCGGAAAACAGCTTTCCAGTGTCATTTCACTCGGATTTTTAGCCAGATCGTTTGGAGAACCCTGCCCAGTATGGTTCCACTCGGAATTATACATATTTCACTCGGATTTGCCCCTGTTTCACTCGGAAAACTCTATTTTTAACGGTTTCGCTTGGATTTTCATTTAGAAACTACTTTTTAATACTTTTTAAATTTATGAGAAGTTATAATTATTATTATTATCCTTATTCTATTATTATTATTATCCTAATTATTATTAATCTTAATATTGTTATTATTATTATTAGTTTTATTGTTATAAACCTTGTTAACATCTTAATTATGCGTAATTACATAAAGAATATATTATTTTACTCTTTATGGAAAATACAATATTAACCAAGATATAATAGATATATTTACAATGTTTAATTAATTGATGAAATCCAAAGAACTTGGGAATGATATGATGAGACTGGAAATACATAAGATACTCAAGGAATCAATTGATAAAATAAATGCATTTCACATCATGAAAATATTTTTGAAGAAGAAAAACCTCTAGAGCATACACTTGGTACAGTGGAGATCACTCACGTTCGATCTCAGTAGAAGAATCTTGGGAGTACAACTGGAACGGCAACCCAATGGCATCAGAGTCGCGCCTGATAGCCGGGTGAGACGAGGCAATTCTAGTGTACTTCGACTAAATGACGGGGTGTGGCTATGATCGTAGGGATCCAAGTTCCAAAAATATTTAAATCAATGATGAGAACCAATGAGTTCATTTGTACCATATGGAACTTGGGCGGACCCTGATCGCTCTAGATGATTGGAATGGTGATATTCCAAAGAATGAGAAGAAGATGAAACGATTTATTGGGCCCACATGCATCATGAGACTTAACCAAAGATAAATCATAATAAATCCAAACTCATGCATTTCATTACAGCATATTTGATTGTTATAATTGTGAATATGTTAAATGTACGATTTATTTCATGACAATATGCTTGATTGTTATAAATGTGAATATGCTAAATGTATGATTTATGTGATATTGTATGTTAACTGGATTATGTCCGCACCGGATTAACCAATCAGGGTCTTGGGTTATACTCACCCTTACTGTTGACCATTTTTCAGAGGAATTAGAAACTCAAGAACCCGAGTGTGAAGATCAGCAATACGCTGAACCCATTGAGAACAATCATTAAAGATAGAATATTTATTATTAATAATCAGACACCGGATGACTGTATAATATTTAAGGGTGCCTGCGTGCCCCATTCTGTTAAGAGTACAATTACTTACAGTTTGTGAATGACTATGTGATATATACATTATTGCTTCCACTGATCTGCCACGTATTTATTTTAAAAAAAATATTCACTTTTTCTTAAAACTGTTAATACTCTCAGTTAAATAGGATGAACCTACAGAAGGATTTGTCTTATCTAACCGAGGGTGTTACACGAGTGAACAATATTCTGACTATTTGTGAATTTCTGGAGGTGTTTCCGGAGGATGTGTCGGGTGTCCCTCCAAATAGGGAAGTTGAATTCTCTATAGACTTAGTCCCTGAAGCCGAGCCGGTCTCCAGTGCACCCTATAGGATGTCCCCAACAGAATTGGCTGAGTTGAAAAAGCAAGTGGATGAGTTACTCGGAAAACAGTTCATTTGACCGAGTGTATCACCATGGGGCGCACCGGTGTTACTTGTTAAGAAGAAGGATGGTAGCATGAGGTTATGTATAGACTACCGACAACTAAATAGGCTTACGATTAAGAATCGGTACCCATTGCCCAGGATAGACGACCTAATTGACCAGCTGCACGGTGCTACGGTCTTCTCGAAGATCGATTTACGATCGGGATACCACCAAATCCGGGTGAAGGACTCAGATATCCTTAAGACTGCCTTCAGGACTCAGTATGGCCACTATGAGTATGTGGTGATGCCGTTTGGTGTGACAAACGCCCCTGCTGTATTCATGAATTACATGAACAACATCTTCCACCCATACTTAGACCGATTCGTAGTCATTTTTATTGATGATATCTTAGTCTATTCCAAGACCCCTGAGGAGCATGAGGAACACCTCCGTTTGGTACTTCAAATATTGAAGGAGAAACAACTGTTTGCAAAACTTTCAAAGTGTGATTTTTGGATGGATAAGATCCACTTTCTCGGGCATGTAATTTCTAAGAAAGGCGTCTCGGTGGATCCTTCCAAGGTAGAGGCTGTAATGGCATGGGAGAGACCCAAGTCGGTCTCGAAAATAAGAAGCTTTATAGGTCTAGCTAGCTATTATAGATGGTTTATTGAGGGATTTTCTAAACTTGCCTTACCTCTGACCAAGTTGACTCAGAAAAATGTCCCTTTCGAGTGGAATTCTGAGTGTGAGAGCAGTTTCCGAGAGTTAAAGTCTAAGTTGACAACCGCTCCAGTGTTGGCATTGCCAAATTTGCAAGAGAGCTTCGTGGTCTACTGTGATGCATCGGGACTTGGCCTAGGGTGCGTACTAATGCAGAAGGACCGAGTGATAGCTTATGCCTCTCGGCAATTGAGGCCACACAAGCAGTATTATCCGACTCATGATTTGGAATTGGCAGCTGTAGTTTTCGTGTTGAAAATATGGAGGCATTACCTATACGGTTCCAAATTCGAGGTGTACAGCGACCACAAGAGCCTCAAATATTTATTCGACCAGAAAGAGCTGAACATGAGGCAGAGGAGATGGATGGAGTTTTTGAAAGATTACGACTTCGAGCTGAAGTATCATCTGGGTAAAGCGAACATTGTAGCCGACGCATTGAGTCGGAAATCCCTCCATGTGGCAGTGATGATGGTGAAGGAGGTGGAGTTGCTGGAGCAATTCTGAGACATGAATTTGCATGTTGACGTCCCTTCGTCTCAGAAGATAACGCTCGGTACGTTGAAGATTGCCAATGAGTTCTTGAAACTGGTATTTGAGCAGCAGAGGTCAGATCCCTACTTGGCTGAGATGAAGGAGACTCAGGCCAAGGGTAAGGACTTGTCTTTGACCGAGGGATCGGATTGAATTTTCCGAGTGAAGAATAGGATATATGTGCCGGGTGGAGGAGAATTAAGAAGGATGATGCTTGATGAAGCCCACAAGAGCCGGTTAAGTATTCACCCGGGCACTACGAAGATGTACCACGATCTAAGACTATAATTCTGGTGGCCCGGATTAAAGAGAAATGTAGCGGAATATGTGCCTCGGTGTGTTACCTGTCAGAAGTCAAAGGTCGAACACCAGAAACCGTATGGTGCATTGCAACCCTTGAAATCTCCATATGGACATGGGACTCAATCGCTATGGACTTTGTAATCGGATTACCTAAAACCCGAGCAGGTTATGATGCCATTTGGGTCATTGTAGATCGGTTAACAAAGAGTGCACACTTCCTGCCTGTGAACATGAGATATCCGTTACAGAAGTTAGCCCAAATTTATATCCGCGAAATTGTCCGACTGCATGGTGTGCCGACTTCTATCGTGTCGGATAGAGATCCTAGATTTACATCTCGGTTTTGGACAAGCCTACACAAAGAATTAGGCACGAAGCTTTGGTTGAGTTCTGCCTACCATCCCCAGTCGGATGGACAATCCGAGTGAACAATACAAAGTTTGGAGGACTTACTGAGGGCGTGTGTGTTGGAGCATGGTGGTTGTTGGGAGCAGTACCTTCCCCTGATCGAATTTACATACAATAATAGCCACCACAGCAGTATTGGCATGGCACCCTATGAAGCACTATATGGTCGAAAATGCCGAACCCCACTCTGCTGGTCGGAAACTGGTGAAAGTTTACTATTGGGGCCGGAAATTGTGAAACAGACTTCAGAACAGATCCAAGTAATTAGGGAAAAGATGAAGGCGTCTCAGGACAGGCAGAAAAGCTACCATGATAAATGAACTAAACCACTTGAGCTTTTAGTCGGAGATAGGGTGTTCCTAAAGATTTCACCGAGTAAAGGAGTCGGACGAGCCTTGAAGACTAAGAAGTTGAACCCCCGATACATTGGACCCTATGAAGTATTGGAGCGGGTCGGTTCTGTGGCATACCGGATAGTATTACCGACTCACCTATCCCGATTGCATAACGTGTTTCATGTGTCTCAACTAAGGAAGTATCTACCCGATTCCACTCATGAAATGCCGGATGATGAAGTGGAGATCAAGGAGGATTTGACCACCATGGCGATACCGACTAGAATTGTGGATCGGTCAGTAAAATGTTTGAGGAGCAAGGATGTACAACTGGTTGAAGTAGCGTGGCAGCGGAACGGGTGTACTTCTTATACCTGGGAACGTGAGGATGCCATGAAGCAGCAGTACCCCGAGTTATTTATTTAAGGTAAGTTACCGATTGAATTTCGAGGATGAAATTCTTTGAGAGGGGAAGAATTGTAACATCCCGATTTAAAAATTAATTACTTAATGAGATTAAAAACCACTAAACTAAAGATAACTGCAAATGAGAATTACTTGTTAATTATGATTAATTTTAACTTAAGAATTAGAAAAATGGTTGATTGTAATTTGTGTGTGTGCCATGTGAAGAGCTGCTGTTCACATTCTCCCACCCCACTCTTCTCATTCTGCGTGTATATATATGATCAGAGCCCCACTGCTGTCCACTCACCATAATCCCTTGAGACTTCCTCTTCCTCTACTTCTCTTCTTCTTCGTTCTTCTTCTCCTCTGTTCTCTATTCTGTAAACTCGCGATAACGGTGTGCAGAGGATTCGGAGTTCCCTCTGTTGGTGAAGGACAATCGTTGAAGTGGAAGAAGAACAGCTTCCTGTTTCCAAGCTGATTAAAGGGTAACAACTGTGTTTGACGGAGACTGAACGAGTGAGAGTGGTGAACGAAGCAAACAGAGCATCGGACCAAACGTCGGGAAACAGAGGAGCTTCTCGAGTCCCTTCAGTAGGTAGGGGGCGCTTTCATGTCAAATGCATGGTTTATGGATGGTACCGGGTGAACGTAATGCCTTACGTGTGTACGATTATGTTTATGATGACTGTGTCTAATGCGTGATTGTTAATCTTTGGATACCATATGTGTGGTAGTAGAGTCCTGTTAGCAGTTACACATTTACATGTATGTATTCAGAGTTGTTGTGCTGAGTTCTGATAGTCATTTTACACATAAACGCGTGTGATGCATGTTCCTATTATTGTTAATACCGAGAGGATATGTATGTGTGGTTGTTGGTTGATTTCATCTGGAATGTTATAAACATGAACTGTTTGGTTGCTGTGTATGCTGGTACGATTGACAAGTGAATGTAGGAACTTAGTGGAATCGGTTATGATTCTAATGGTTACGTGGAATGTGCTTGATAATCGAGGATGCCGCTGATAAAACACATAAGTTGCATGTATAGGAACGGGGTGACCCGTCGAAGGTCAGGAACCCCAAAGGAATGATTTCCAGCTACAGACCCTTGGCTAGATCCTGTGAGGGCCCGTGGTAGCCGAGGGAGCTAGAGTTAAGTCTCGAGACGTCAATGGGAGACCGGTACCACGCGGGAATGGCTAATGGACGAGGGGCCAGTAAGGGAACCTGTAACCAAAAATCATTGGTTAAGTCGGATCCGACTGTAATGAATATGTATACAATTATATATAAATACTCTTATACTTTTGATGAACTCATTGCGTGGCATATGTATGTATTGGGAGTAATAAGTTAGTAATATGTTCTATATAGCTGTGTGTTAAATGTATGAATGTCGATTGCATGTTATTGTTGTGTGTAGGCATGTTGAATGGCAGTTCATATTATAATTGATTGGGATGTGATGTTGTATGGTGGAAGACCTGAGGATTTCTGAGTCATTAACTATCATTTTATATGTAAAAGCTCACCCCTGTTGTGGCTATATTTCAGTGGACGTCACTCAGAATGATGGATGATGGAAAAGCACCTGTTTTGTGAGGTGAACTGTGTATTAGATGTGTATATAATTGTATATACTGTGTAAAAAGTGTTATTAAGCCTTGGCCGGCTCTTATTTTGGTCCTGTATCTAACTATATCAAAACTGAACTCTCTCGGGTTGAGAGTATGACAATGTACATGTAAATATTTATATATATATATATATATATTTATATATATCATACTGCATGTTCATCTTATGTTGTGTGTGGATGTCCGGGTGGTGTACGTTACACTTACTAAGTATGTGAGCCTGCATGATTCTGAGTAAATAAGAGTTAAGTTAATTCTGTGTAAGGCATGACGAGTGACCTTCTTCCGAATGAAGTGAGGTTGGGCCAACTCCGAGTAGAATATACCCATTTAAATTCACCTTCATGGTACGTTGGTCAATGTGTTATGGAGCGAGAGATTTTTAGATACAATTTTCCGATTAAAAGGTATTTTGATGATTCTGAGTGAAGTCAACCGAGAGAATGTTTCCCTGATTGTTGAATTGGCAATACGTCTCTGAGTAAGCCTGTAGTAGTAAACTTACTAGAGGGAGAGTAAGATCTAGATGACAAGAAGCAGATTTCAGTTTAGCAAGGTCCTTCGCATGTAGAGGAATTCATATATATTCCGAGTGGCGGGAAATTAGAGTATTTCCGAGTGAGTGAAGCCATACGATTCCTTGAAGTGATACCTGACCGAGAGGAATACCCCCAATGAGGAAAGAGGTATAAATCCCAATTGAGGGGATTGTGGGAGTCAACTTTCGAGTGAGTCATAGTGGTGACCCCTTAGAATAAAATAGGGTGTGAGTGAAAGAACGCACAAGTGAGTCGTGAGCATAAGGTTTTTTTGAGTGAACCTAGACTCTGATTCCGAGTGAAAGAAAAACCCGAGTGGAGTTACTCGTCCCAGCGACTAAGTGTTCGCTCCAGCGAGTGTGTGTGGAAAGGAAGGTCTCTAATTAGTTTCACCTACGCGAATGGATGCTTCACCCAAGCGAGATGGGTGGTCTCGCTCAAGCGAATTTAGCTCTCGCCTGAGCGAGTGAGCGCTGTTGGGTTCGCTTAAGCTTTATGTCTTCCGCTGTTTGCTGTGTGATGGTTTTACTTTCCTTTTCCTTTCTCGTCCTGATTTCTACTCTCCTTAACCCTCAATTGCTTATTTTGCCCTTGAACACCCTTTGATCTTGGAAAAATTTTCCCTGGTCTCGGTTATTCTCAAATTAAAGCGGGGTTGTTTCAAATATGACTAAATAGAATTGAATTGATGACTTGAGTAGTTGATTGATTGAGGTTTTACATAAATATTGATGTAGGACCTATTCCGAACGACAAGGCAGGAGCGTCTTATCAATCAGAATTCTTCTCTTGAGGTAGGAGAGGAGTCTTAAGTTCTAAATGCATGAATTTGAATGTTATTTGATTGTGGTATGTATTATTATGCATGTTAGCCTTACTTGAATGTTGTTAGAAATGATAATGTGGTGTATGATGTAGATGATATGTTTGGCAACATGCTTTGAATGCATTTAGAAGAAATTTTGATGTGTGATATGGTGGCATGAATTGTTTGATGAATGTGTGGTTAGATAAATATATGTCCACCGAGAAAGCATAACAAATGCTAATGATTTTGATGGAGAATAAATTGTATTCTTGTATAGTATTAAAGTTGAATGATGTGATTGATAACTATTGAGAATGCCACACAAAGACTTAAACTAATGTGAATAACCAACAATAATAAAAGCTTTATGATGATGTTGGTAATGGAGTTGATGATGTATGGTGAATGGCATGTATAGGATGCATAGTGTGAGAAATGCATATGATCTGCATTTACATCCATGGCATACTGCACAGCCGCCATTGTGGAACATTAGGGGAGTTCCCTCGGCTGACCCAGTGGGAGGGTGGCTCGGTGCATGAGCAAGTTGTATTTCCCCTGTGACTTGGTGTGATGTCACGAAGCCGCCCATGTATTGCTTCAGGGAGCGACATGTGGCCAACCTTTGTGGGGGGTGGCTCTGGATGAGCAGGTGACCCCGGTGGTCTTTAAGATCATAGCCGCCATGATTTGATATCTGGTCAGCCCGCAACACCATATGTTGATATGTTGTGTACCGCGGTCATGGTGAAAATGACCAGGTGTTGCAAGATGGGCGATGCGGTTTGGTACCAGCAAAACAATTGGTGAATGCATGCAATTTAATGAATAAGTGTACACATTTTACTACTGCAGTAGGGGTATGGTTAGATGGCCATGCTTGAATCCCACATTTAGTGTTGTAAATTCCACAGTCAGATCTGTAATTGTTGAAATAATCCTTTGTGCATATGCATTAGCTTAAGAGCATTTGCATATAGCAAGGAGGTATGCCAAAGATGATGAGATATGATGATGGATGTGATGAGGATGTAAAAATATATTTTAGGACAACATAAAAGATATGAATACTAAATAATGGTTGCGTGATAGCTTAATTGTTGATGGACGTGATTATGTATGTGCTTGTGTACTTTGTTTGGAATTATGATGTATTTGTGATAAATGTACAATGGAATTATGACGGTATATGGCATGGTGAATGTTATGGATGTGCAAAGTATACATGTTTATATGCATATATACATAATCACATGGTATTCATATTCATACCTTTGGAATGTAGACTCACTCTCCCATGTTGTCTATTTTTAGACTTGTGATGCAGGGTATTCATGGGAAGGGGTTGACATTTTGAAGTATACTTTGCTTGAGGAGGTAAATAGTGGTGTAGGAAGTGCCTTGGCCGGCAAAATCTAGATTTTTGTATAGCATATAATGTATAAGAATGCTTGTTTTGATATCTAGCTTAGTGATAATTGATTTTGAGGGTCATGAAGGAAAATTGAGCCTTGATGTACATGGTCAATTTTCATTTATGACCTAAATGAGGTAAAGAATGAATTATAATGATCGATGATGTTAATTCTAATGAATGAATGGTGTGTATTGTGTTTTGTATCATATTATGGAGTTGGTGAAATGATGATGATTTCAAATTATATGCATTGGGTGAATGGTAGTTGAATGAGATTATATTTACATGTTGGAGGGGATATAATGCATTAAATAAGGTTAATATAGCATGAATTGTAACTTGGTATGCCATGTTGTGAGAGTTTTCCGTTTCTGCATAAGTTCTGTAGAACTCGCTCAAGCGAGTAAGAATCTCGCTCAAGCGGGATTGTTATGAATCAGGGTTTTGGCTTCTGGCCTGATTTCGCCCGAGCGGGTGTCTATCTCGCCCAAGCGAGATTGTCATGGAATTAGAGGTTAGCCTCTGGACTGTTTTCACTCAGGCGGAGCGGTGGTCGCTCAAGCGAGGAGAAGGTGAATTAGCTATTGGATAATTTTCGCCCAGGCGGGAGATGCCTCGCCCAAGCAAAAATCGGCCAGAGAGTTTCCATCGTTTCTGGGGCAATCTCGCTCAAGCGGGATAGACTTCGCTCAAGCGAGATTGGTTCCTGAAGTAATTCCCTTATTTCGCTCAAGCGTCTCGCTGGCTCGCTTATGGTTTCCTTCGCATCTCGCTCAAGTGAGATAGACCCCTGATGCTCAAACCTTTCATTCGCTCAGCTTTCCTCCTCTTCGCTCAAGCATAACCACGCTGGCTCGCTCAAGCGAATAGGATTCTCGCTTGAGCGAGGAGCACACTGTTGCACATTTTCCCTTGGTTCAAATTTTTACATTTTCTTTGCAATAAAATTAATTCCTACATTATTTTAAAAAGTATTTTGAACCCTGTATGGACCATGGAACTTCATGAAGTCTTTCCTCTTAAAATTCATTCATGCAACAACTAAATTAATTAATTCTTCCGCTGATTTTAATTGGACATTTACTATCAGAACACATTTTTAATTACCCTCTCATATCTTTATATATGAGAGAGGTCTCTCATAGATCCAGGTGTGGTCTTAAATGTTCCACCACTTATTTTCTCATGATCGAATAATAATCTTAAATCGTGAAAAATTTACCCCTATTTTGGGGGCGTCGCAACAAAGGTTGAAGATATTTTTAAAATGAAGAGATTGAGACCAAAATTATTTGATTCCAAGATCGAATGCAAAATCTGGGTCAAAAACACCGAAGGTATTCCGGTCGAGTTTGGAAACGATTTATAAAGAAACTGATTAACGGAAAATCGAGGGTTATAGAGTCTGAACCAGGCTTTGGCCCCTTCAGGAAAAGTTCCTAAAATCTCAAAATGAGTCACCAGAGACTGACTGTGCCACTATTAGATATCCTGAGGTATATGAACGGTCAAACATAAGAGACGTTAAAGGTTTTGATTGGGCTGGTTAGGCCAAGTCAGACACCCTTGATCCTTTACAAAATGATCCTAACAGGTCTAGTTTCCTTACTAGATCACTAGTCTCAGGTCAAACGGTTAGAATTTGACCCCAGGCTGGGTCTTACAGTTCAAATCTGAGGAACCAAGCGATATTTTATTATTAAATATAATTACCAAATAAATAAACAATTTAAATTATATAATTTCAAAATAAATTATTATAATTATTTATTTATTAAGTATTGTTTACAGGAAATAATTATCAACTAATATAATTATAAATTAATTAGTACCCAAAATAATCATCGTTAACGTATTATTTTTAATTAAACACTATTGTCAAACGTTATTTATTATTTTCTTATCTCCGCTCTTCACTATTTTTCTCATACTAAACTGCTCAGGGAACAGGCCAAACCCTTGAGCTTCTTACCAAAATCTCAACAGAGTGTCCTCAAGAGTTTTGAGGGTCTGGTTTCCTATTCTTAAAAATCAGGGTCATTACACCAAACACACACCATTCAAGGCACTCCAAATGATTTAATTTTAACAGCAACAACTCCTCCCATAAACTTTTCTTCTCCACTAACAAGTAAGAAGAATAAATATTTAGGATTATATAAGGATTTAGTTTACCTTTCCATCGACCCAAACCCCTCCCTAAGAAGCCTAAACCCTCAAACACCATCTTTTTTAAAAGAATGCCTTATCTCATATGCACAACAAACCCCCAACAGCACCAAACACAGGAAAAGAAACCTAATCAAAATCAGGCGACCTCTATATTGATCTCACTAACTGTTCATCCACGTAGTTCAATTTTGATTCTTGCATCCTAACAAAATCAACTCTCATCCCACCTACCAACTCCTTAACCATTTTCTTCTTCAGTCTCCCACCCAACTTTTTTATATTATAACTAAGAACCTTCATTAATGACTGTCACCAACCTACTATGTGATTCCCTAGAAAACTGATTTTCTTTCTCCAATTTATCCCTCACCTTCATATTTATTAAATGCCTAACAATGTCACCCTCATCCCATACAACCATGACATTTGTTTTTTTTTTCAATCTCCCTAAAGCATACTTGCTTCATTAGAATTATTTTTTTACCTACGAAGGCCCAACACAACCCATATTCACAAGTGATATAGAATTGTTACAAGCATTACTAACCTCCTGAGAATTTATTTGAACAAGTTTCTAAGATAGACCTTTATCATTCTCACACCAGAATTTACGTCACTCAATTGCTTAGGCTTTAAGGGATGTTTGGTTTGCAGTTGGGGAACAGAGTTATGAAAATGGAAAAATCTAAAGGTTAATATTGATCATTCACACCGTTCGAGATAATCAAAACTCTATTTGACCATAGGATTAATTTTTTGCTTTTCCCCAACTCTGTTATGTTCAATGGAACCCCACACCAAACATGCTCTTAATTGTTTTATAGTTTTTTATTTTTCTTTTCCACCTTCTCTTCCTTTTGCTAGAGGCATGGTGCCATTTAGGTGAAGCATAAGCCTAGAAGTTAACTGGGTCAGATTGAGTATTATATACAACCCCACCACCCATTTCTGATGTTGTGTTTACCTTCTTATCTAATGACACATAAGTAACATCTTTAATTGTTTGTTTTAATCCTGGTCTAATCATAAAGGAAGTATGATCACCCAAATCAATTGAAGGTTCTTCATATTAAATGGGACTTGATTCATCCGAATTTAGAGCATACACATGGAACGCATCCTTCAAGCTAGTTGAATCAATTGAAGGCTCCAACTCCACATGACCCCCACATCCCATTCCCATGTCATTGCATAAAGCACATTCACGCGAGTCCCCTCCTTTGGGAAATGGACGTGGAGAACTTACGCACAGGCCCACTTCTATAGTTGTTCATTTTTTTAGTTGCTTTAACAAGTTTACATATAGGCCCATGTCTTCCCTTATTGGTTGTTCCATCTTTTCAACACCAAGCCCAACATTTCCTAATGATCATTGCGAAATAATTAAAACTCGTTCTCCTTCTTCATGATGGTTGGCCCGTGTGTCATATTACACTCCATAAAATTGTCCTTATTTAAAGAATTTATAACATTAAATTCCTTTAATGTTGAATCTAACATTGTGGAACAACATTATCACAGACCAGATTTTATGCATTGGGAAAATTTAAATTTTGAATTGGCATTAATTTCCATTTATCTTAATTATCTTTTGTCAAAAATTTTCAGCCAAACAAGGTTTTTCAGTTATCTCTATCACTAAAAAAGGATATGACTGACTCTGAATTATTGCCATCCACGAAATAAGATTTATTTGAGCATCCAACATGCCCTAAATAATAACAACACCTTCTCATCCTCCATACCTAGTTCCTCCACATAATGAACAAAGTAAATTATTTTGTTAATTTTAAATTTCCCATGCTTTGTAATGACTTCAAGTACTAAGGTATGAATCAAAATTCAAGCATACTCCAATCTTCCTAAGCTTCTTGTTAATTCATCCATCAAAATGAATGAATCAAAGTTCTTTTTTGGTGCAACTAATTGAAGATTTTTTACTTGGAGAGCACTAGCCTTGTAATCATATACTTGGTTTTGGGATTTCCCATTTGTGCTTATTTTCTACTTTTTGTATTTGGAGTTTCTCTTTGTTTTGATATTGAGAAAACAATGCAATTGTAGTATATTTCAATTTTCCTTGTAATTTAAACTTGGACTTTGCACTTTGATTTTTAGAAAGTAATTACACTTAGGTTTAGTTTAACTTTGTAAACTAACTAACTTTCTTACTTTTATTGCATGATTTTTTAGGTTGCAAAAATCGGGTTTGAACCAAGACTCCATTTCTCCCCCCACCATTCTCTTCTCTTTTGCTAGTTTTCTTAGTGTGATTTTTTATGCTAGGTCTATCTAAAAACTAGTAAATATACTAGTAGTATAGTTGCATAAAGTTGAACACATAGAAATAAAAATGACAAGAGGTGATAAGCATAATGGGTATTCTATTACTCCTTAATTTGAGACCTTAATACAATAATTAGGTTTTCTACATGCCAGCATGGACTTCTATGACTTAAGAGGTGGGGGTGAAAGAAGTGTTAAACACGAAAGAATAAAAATATAAAAGAGGTTCCTTGAGGAAATTTGTAACAAAATGAAGAAATTATGGCAAAGCATTTTAAAGTTTGATGGCAAGGAAATAAGAAGATTAACAGGTGTAGAAAAGAGGGAAAGAGAGAAAATTACAAATAAAACATGATAGGGCTATGGAAGGAAAAAATGCAACAACATGTGAGTTAAAATAAAAAGTATGTAGAAAATAAAAAATAGATGAAAGAAATAAAGAAAATAAGATAAGGAAAATATCGAGAGTAAGGAAAGTAAGGTGTAACATCCCAAAACTTATTTTAATAATTAGGGGAGTGTAATTAAATTAAAGGAAAATTATTTAATTATTTGTGATAAAAATTAATTAACCAATAAATGTAAGCGATGGTTAGACTAAAAATAGATGATGGTAAATAATTAATTACCAAGGTAAAAGTGAAATTGGATAAGTTATTGAATAAAATAAAGGAAAGGAAATTAATTTTTGGAATTAAAAGAAAACAGAAAAAAGGAAAGGGAAAATGACCATTTTGCCCTTGTCTTTAATGAAGTTATGAAATGCTAAAGCCTCTCTTCTCTCTCTCACGTGAATATGAAAAGTGAAGCAGTGAACATTGCATGCCATTATTGCTATCTTAATCTTCAAATTGGAGGTCAATTCTTTAGCTATTTCCACAATTGAATACATTTTCTGAATTCTAAAAGCAAGGGCTACAAGTAGGTACCTTTAGTTTTGTGTTTTTATCACTATTCTTTTCTACTGCATTTTTAAACAGCAAATAGGGTTTCTTTGTGGGTGAAGTTTCATTTATTTCTTTTGATAATTAGAGCTTGTGAGTGATGATTGAGGTGATGGGTGTCCCAAAATGACCAATGGGGTTTCGTTTCATTGATGATAGGTTATGGAACGAAGACCGACGGAGTAATCAGAAAAGAGAAAGTTAAAATCAAAGGACGAAAGTAATATCGGTGAGTTACGGTAACTTTAAGTTGATGAATAGGAACGTTAAAGAGGAATGGGTTTTAGTTTCAGAGGCAACGGTGTTGACTTTAATAATTTGTGCTTTATAATTTTAAAGTGTTGGCGCTTTTGAGAGAAATCGATGATCGAATCAAGGTTTTGAGAGCTCGGAGTTAAGGTAAGGGGGTGTTCTCGATGTATAATTTAATAGTAATAAATTTAATTATAGTCCTTTGAGGCTTATAAGCGAAACTATGGTTTTCGTTATTGAAATAGCACGGAGAACTAATTAATATGTATGTATGTTACAAAGGGAGATAATAATGAGATTTAATTTTGTTTGTGTTTGATCCTTCAAGAAATTGTATGATGATCCTTATGATTGTGAATTATGTTAAGACTTGTAAATATAAGATTTCTAGAACTGTGAAATAGGAGTGATATGATTTATTTCCTGAGTGGCTTATTGTTGAATGATGCATTACGATAAACATTATATATATCCCAAGGAGATGGCTTTTATGCATGGGGATGATTGTGATGATGATTGGGTGATGATGCGCCATTATTATATGTTGTTAATACATGTTGTGTTGTGCAGATAGCCATTCGGTATGATTTACCCATCATTTTTTACTCTCGTGGTCATTGGTGGCGTTGTTGAGCTACCATGTGGTCAAGTAAGATATAGTGGTTGAGGTGGGGAGCCAGGAGGGCTCGGTGAACCAAGTGGGTTCACGGGATGTCAGGTGGACTACTAGCTGAAGGCTGATCCTTGTTAGTATCCGGATACTAGGCATTTTATGCTATGTTTGATTGAGATTCAGTTTGGAGATTGTATTTGATGATGATTGTGATGTTACAATAAATATATTTATAATGGGTATGACAAGTAGTAACTAGTGATGATGAGGTTATGGATTGTGGTACAACTGATTTACTTTATGTTTTATTATTAAAATTTATTTGTATTGAATTATATGACCAGTCACTCACTGTTATAGTTGTTTCAGTGACTGGAGATAGGGAGGTTGCAGAGGCATCAGATACCTGTGCAAAGTAAAGTGTGGAGCAATGGTAAAGATCATGTGCTTGTGGACCTTTTGACATGTATATTGAAGTATATGTTTATGTATGCATGATAGCAAGGATCGCTTGCTTGAATTAATTACCAAACATGAATTTTGTGATGACTCGATACTAGGTTGACTATGTATGGTGAAGTATGGTGATATATTGTATAAGATATCTAGGGAATATGTTTATTATCTGCTTGGGCAATGAGCCATTACTTGAATAGATTCATAATTGTGATGGGCAGGTTTTGTGAAATTATGAGGAATTTTATTTAGTCGATGTATGTGATTGATTTGGTAGTTTAATGTGATTGGCTTAAGCATATATGAGATTTTAGTGTTAAATCGAATTGGGCAAGTCATATCTTGAGTCTGAGGAGTTGGACTACCTAAAGGGTTTCTTTGAACCCATAATGATGCATGAGACTTGCATGTATGTTTGGAGTGGATGAAATGTACATTTATGTATTGGGATATCTTGAAATTGTACTTAAAATGGCCGATTTGAATTATGTTGCATAAGTCTTTTATATGTTGGAATTTTGGTAAATAGACTTCGCCAACAGCTCCAAAATGGTGAAAACATGTCGCCCATGAATTTTGGTGCAATTTGGAGTCTAATCAAGGGAGTTAGGTACCTTGGAAGTTGGGAGTTTTGGTATTTCTGTAATTTTGGCTTGAGCAAGTGCATTTTCACTCAAGAGAGTCCCTCCCATGCTTCAAGGTTTGATGTTGGTATAATTTCTCTTGAGCGAGTGGGGATCTGTTCCTCTCTAGAGTGATTTCCTTTGAGTGAGTATGTCTTCTCTGGTGTTGGGTTTTGGGGAACCCATGGGTTCCATTATTGGTGCTCTCCCTTGCCTGCATAATTGGGGTCTTGTGAGCATGCATAGTATGTTAATATATTGAGCCATCACATTTTAATTTGGTCACTCACCGTGAAATATTTTCTAGTAAATTCGTTTATTATGTTTTTATTTTATTACTTATGTTAAGTTAAATAAATTGAACTTGAGTTAATTAAGATAATTAGACAATTGTTGGTGTATGCACTACGAGCTAATAATGTATCAATTTTAACTTATCAATAAAATAAGTATTTTCAGTTTTAAGATTGTTTAAAACTTTTATCCCTAGAATAATAGGTCATACAAGAATTATTCCTAAAATATCCCTAATCAAGTATTTACATAGGGACATGTAAATACATTAAGACTAGTGTGTGAATGTACCGATGATCTGATCTCATAGATCATGGATATAGATGATATCAAGTCTTCACACGGGTACACATTAAGAGTAATGTTGTACTGGACAGACCCACCATGAGAACGTTGCATGGATCGTTACATAAGTGTCATAAACAATTCTCAATGTGATAATGATATATATAGTCTTTTGACCTGAAGTCACTATGATTCCTACATAAGGAGTTTATTGTTTTGATACAATCAAACGTCATCTGTAATAAGATGACCATAAAAATTGTGATTAGGCAATGAATAAATTATGCAGAGGGATGTGAGTGATGTAGATGAGATTTGTCTCTCCTATGTGACAAGAGTGATATCTATGGGCCACTTGATGAAGTGTGGAACGTCCTTCGTCATTTTACTTTTATTTATATCCGTTTAATTAATTTTCACAATAAATTTTCCACGTTTAATAATACTTAATCAAGTCTCTAATCCATTACAGGACAAGGGATAATCGATTACTGAACTTCTTGAAATGACATAATGAATCAGGGTAATTCCTAATCGATTATATCAGTGACCCTAATCAATTACCATGGCTCTGTTTTGTCCATAATCGATTACAAAACCTTGGCTAATCGATTACAAGGTTACTATTGGACACCTAATCCATTACTACACTTCCCATAATCGATTAGCAAGCTGCTGGAACTTATATAATACATCAGGTGTTTCCTCTAATTGATTACCACTCAGAGCATAATCGATTACAATGGTTCTGGATGACCCATAATCGATTACACTCTGATGCCTAATCGATTAGATTAAAGACAGAGGCCTTGTAATCGATTACACCTTAAGGGCTAATCAGTTACACCCTGTCATTTAGCAGAAATTATGCAGATTTTGTAGAAAAACAAACTTCTTGACTACCAAAACCCATGTAAACGATATCGGAATGCCACCAAATTTTCACACAAGCCAAAACATATTAATTGTGACGTGTGGAAACTGGCCGCACTTGAAAATTCCTAAAAACGAGAAATTTATGCGCATAAACGCATTTATCTCATTTTAAGGCATTTTGAGGTAACCAAGCAGTCCACTTTTGGCAAAATGGATCCATTCCATTTTCCACAAACCACAATTAACATATTTAAGCTGTTGCATTCCCTCCATTGCACCAAAACCTCATAAATCATCATTTGACAATGCTAGTTCCTAACTCATGCATGAAACAACTATACAAAATCTCAAACACTCATCATAAAGGGCTATAATTCATAACCCTCAACATCCATTTACACCTATTCAAGCATGCATATGGAATTGATTCCACTATTATGCATCTTAATCCTAATTCCTACGCATTAAATGCATTCTATTGAAATTTATGACCTATACATCAACACTTCATATCCAAATCATCCAGGGGATGAACAATCCACACATATACGCATCATTCACTCTTCTCATGAATAAGTAGAACCTGCCCATAAAGATGTATATATGTCTAATTCATAAAGCTTAGATAGCCATGAACATCTCATTATCCGCTCATCATGAGTTCATCTTCTCATCAACCAACATGCAAATTCTACCCATCACTTATCACAAACATTCCTAACTATATTGATCACATCCTAAATTAGTTCAGCACACATAGGAAATATATTACAGCATCACATGCACAAAACACAATACACACTACACATATCATTTATTTCATAATTCACTTCACTCCTTGGCATCAATCCTCCGCTTGGCGCGCCTCCGGGGCTTCGATCTTTTCCCTGTCACTGGTTACTAAATTAAAGAAAACCACAGCAAGGGTGAGTGTTTGGTATCATAATTAACCTAGAACGGTAATTAAATAACAAGATACATGTTTACTAACTCTACATTATGCAATTAGTCTCACCATTTATCATCAACCTATACTTACCAATTATAAACTTCATTCAAATTCATAGTCCTTGAAATACAAATCACAACCAAAAAATATAATAGAGCACATGCATATCATCACACAATGCCAATAATTTCATCAATTATCAGCACTGACTCTCACATAAAATCGATGCCTAGTATCCGGATACTAAAGGATCGGCCTTTAGCTGGGGTTCTACTTGACACCCCGTGAACCCTGCTTGGTTCACCGAGTCCTACTTGACTCTCCACCTCAACCACTGGGTCCTACTTGACCACTGGGTAGCTCAACTGGGCACAAAAACCATGGGAGCCAGAAAACGAGGGGCTATACATACCGTCGGCCGTCCCACACCACATAATCATACATATACATCACATTCCTCATATCATATATCAGTTGGCCATTAACAACAAATCATATTCATTAAATGGGTGACCTACTTGTCAAGCCTGCCATCTCAACGCCACTATACACATCAATTTATCACAATGTAAAAACACTTTAATCTCCTAATCACCATAAACTAATTACACCTCATATTCACATATACACACACATACAATTATCATCTAATAACTATTCTCATTATTCCAATATTTGATTAAATAATTCAATTACGTCTACATACCCATTCTAATTACTTACGACCCGTACACCCCCTTACCTCGATTCCAAGCTTCGACGATTTGTTCTTGATGCCAGTTGCGCCCTCTAAGTGCTGGGTTCAAGGTTCTACTTCCAAATCCAACACCCGCTTCACCACTCGATCCTCTGACGCCCGTTTTGCTACCTACGGAGGTCAAACGCAAAACCCATTAACGTTATACTACTCTAATTATTCTAAATACCATTTTTAAGCTTCCATGCACTGGAGGAGTGGAAAACGGAAGCTTCTCCCACCATGTATGGCCATCGGCTAGAGAGAGAAAGTGAAGAGGGAAGAGATAACTAAACTCTAATGGGTCCATTGTACTTACCTCGAAGCCACGATCTCAACAATGTGGTTAATTTGAAGTTTCAACGTAAAACGGACCTCCCCTTGGAGCATGCAAGCTCATGGCAATGAGAGGAAGAAGAAGAAGAAGAAGTTGGCGTGAAATGAGGAAGAAGAAGATGAAATTTGTTATTTTAGGACCCAGGGGCAAAACGGTCATTTCTCTATTTCTTTTATAATTTCTTTGAAAGTTTTAATTAAAATTTTACCTTTTACCTCCATTGGTAACTTCTAAATTTACCTCCTTCCAATTACTCTTCATTTAACCTTTTGTAATTGGTCAATCAAATAAATGTATTTATTTCCACAATATTTAATTATTTATAATTGTATTTATATTAATAATAATCCCTAAAGATATCAATTAAATCTCTACAACAATTATTAATATTTTCCGCCAATCAAAATTTTACTAGAATATTAGGGATGTTACATCCACCCCCCCTAAAAAGGGATTTCGTCCCCGAAATCAACACACCTTGTTAGAAAAGATCGGGGTACAACCGTCTCATGTCTGATTCCAACTCCCATGTATAGGTTATTCCATTTAGATTTTGCCATTTCACTTTTACCAATGGTACCTCCTTGTTTCTTAACCGTTTAGTCTGGTATTCTTCAATGCAGATAGGTGCTACTTCCACCGTCAAATCCTCTTTTAACTCTATAGAATCTGCCGGCACCATCATGGAATCACAAGGAATGCACGCTCGAAGTTGTGACACATGAAACACATTGTGGATATTAGTTAACGATTGAGGGAGATCCAATCGGTAAGCGACATCACCAATCTTCTCCAAAATCTGATATGGCCCAATGTATCTCGGGTTAAGTTTATGACTCTTCAATATTCGACCTACGCCTTTGGTAGGTGAAACCTTCAGAAATACCCAATCTCCTACCTGGAATTCGAGTGGCCTATGACGATTATCATAGTAACTTTTTTGTCGATCCTGGGCAATCTTTATTTTCTCTCGAATCAAGGCAACCTATTCATTCATTTCTTGGATTAATTCGGGTCCCAAATGGATGGCATCACCATTTTTATTCCAACATAAAGGTGTACGACACCTTCTACCGTACAAAGCTTCATATGGAGCCATATCAATACTACTATGATAGCTGTTGTTATAAGCGAATTCCACCAATGGTAAGTATCTTTCCCATGAGCCACCTTGCTCCAATACACAGGCTCTAAGCATATCCTCTAAAGTCTAGATTATACGCTCAGATTGGCCATCAGTTTGAGGATGATAAGCCGAACTTAATCTCAGTTCAGTACCCAATTCCTGTTGTAAACTTCCCCAGAATCTGGAAGTAAATCAGGGATCACGGTTTGAAATAATACTAGAAGGCACACCATGCAACCTTACTATTTCAGTAATGTACAACTTAGCCAATCGGTCCAATGACCATTTCATGTCCATAGCCAAGAAGTGATCGCTCTTGGTTAATCTATCCACAATTACCCAGATTGCATTACATCCAGAACGGGTCCGAGGTAACCCGAATACAAAATCCATCGTGATACTCTCCCACTTCCAAATTGGAATCTCAGGTGGTTGGAGCAACCCAGGAGGTCTCTGGTGTTCAACCTTACACTTCTGGCACACCACACAAGATCTTACATACTCTATGATCACTCGTCTCATGCCTGGCCACCAGAACTCTCTTTTCAAGTCATGGTACATCTTAGTAACACCAAGATGGATACTTAAAGAACTTTTATGTGCTTCAGCTAACACGGATTGCCTGAAATCACCTTTTGTAGGCACCACAACTTAGTCTCTGAAACGCCAAATTCCATCGTTGCCTCTGGTTAATTCCATGTCTTTACCTCTTGCTTGAGTGTTAAGAAATTCTAGCAACTCTTCATCGTTCTCTTGGGCCACAACTAAAGATTCCAGAAATTCATTGGAGATCTTCAGCATTCCAACTATCATTTGATCTGGGGTGTTCATAACAACCCCTACCTTCATATCACGAAAGCTTTCCAACAATTCTTGTTCTTTACCCATCAAGAAGGCTGCATGTAATACTTTTCTACTTAAGGCATCAGCCACAACATTCGCTTTTCCAGGATGGTACCTCAAATCAAAATCATAATCCTTTAGGTATTCCACCCATCTCCTTTGTCTCATGTTTAATTCTTTCTGATCAAACAAGTATTTCAAACTCTTATGGTCGCTAAATACCACAAAACGAGAACCATATAAATAATGGCGCCAGATCTTTAATGCAAATACTACTGCCGCAAGATCAAGGTCATGGGTAGGGTAATTTTGTTCGTGCGGTCTCAATTGTCTTGAAGCATAGGCAATCACCCGGTCATCCTGCATCAGCACACATCCCAAACCAAACTTAGATGCATCATAATATACTACAAACTCTTTCATCACATCTGGTAGTGCAAGCACAGGTGCACTAGTCAAACACCCTTCAAAGTTTGAAAACTCATTTCACACTGGTCCAACCATACAAATGGAGCCTCCTTTCTTGTCAATTGAGTCAGAGGAAGCGCAATGCATGAGAATCCCTAGATAAAGCGGCAATAATAACCAGCCAATCCCAGGAAACTTCTAATTTCAATCACCGACTTAGGCCTCTCCCAAGCCATAACTGCTTCAATCTTGGATGGATCAACAGATACACCCCCACGAAAAATCACATGTCCCAAGAATTGTACACTTTCTTCCCAAAAATCACACTTTGACGATTTAGCATATAGTCGCTTCTCCCGCAACCCTCGTAAAACAATTTGGAGATGTAGTGCATGCTCCTCAATAGACTTCGAATACACCAATATATCATCGATGAACACTACTACAAATTGATCCAAGCATGGTTGGAAGATCCTGTTCATGTAATCCATAAAGATAGCAGGAGCATTTGTCACTCCAAAGGGCATTACAACATACTCAAAATGTCCATATCGAGTCCGGAACGCCGTCTTTGAAATATCTTCGGGCTTCACTCTTATTTGATGATATCCAGATCTCAAGTCAATCTTGGAAAATACCACAGCGCCTCGCAACTGATCCAACAAATCATCGATTCAAGGCAAAGGATATTTATTCTTAATAGTCAATTTATTCAACTGTCGATAATCAATACACATTCTCATGCTGCCATCCTTCTTTTTTACCAATAATACCGGAGCACCCCAAGGTGAAGCACTCGGTCGGATAAACCCCTTATCTAACATCTCATTCACTTGTTTCTTCACTTTAGTCAATTCCACAGAAGACATTCTATAAGGCGCACGAGATACAGGTTCGGCCCCGGGAATCAAATCAATGGCAAAGTTAATCTCCTGATTCGGAGGCAATCCTGGAATTTCTTCTGGAAATACATCAGGCAAATCGCACACCATCGGGATATCACTAAGCATAAGATTATATCGTCCTTCTGAAGTAAATAGAATAACATAAGTTGTGGAGACATCACTTCCCATATTCTTTGTGTCAAGTTCTTGGGAGAAGATAATAGTCTTTCGGTAACAATCCACCATAACGTGGTTAGCAGCCAACCAATTGAGACCTAGAATAATGTCTAAGTTCTTTAATGGCATACAAATTAGATTCACCAGAAAGGTACAATCTTCAACTTGCATTGGTAATTCCCCACATATAGTGGTTGCACGGAATGTGGAGCCAGTAGGAGTGGAGACACTAAGGGCATTCTCCATTAGCACCACCGGCAAACCAAGCCATCGCACACAACTTTCAGAGATAAAAGAATGTGTAGCACCAGAATCATAAATTACATTTACTAGATAGCCATGAATAATACACTTACCCTACACCAAGTTGTTAGTCCTTGCCACTTCAGAAGCATCAAAGGCAAATACTCACCCAGCAATAACATTTTGAGCACCACTGGATTGAGCATCAGTCCTCCTCGAGTGTTGGCCTCCACGACCACCGCCGTTTTTACCTCCCCTCTAAAAATTAGCACCACGAGTCACAGAAGTATTGGCTCGATTACCATGTCCACCCTGTTGCTGCCTCTATGGGCAATCTGATCTAAGGTTCCCCGGTTGTCCATATTGGAAACAAACAATTTGACTAACCGGACAATGTTTCACAATATGGCCCTCCTGACCACAATTATAGCATGTACGACTACCAGAATGGCCACTAGAACGACCTGTAGAACCACGACCAGAAGAGGAAGAAGACGTAGCGGAAGACTTACCGCCACGGAAGAACTGACCCATCTTCTTAAAGCTGAATCCTCTTGCCTTCAACGATTTCATATCCTTTGGTTGAAATGTTCTTTGCAATTGTACTTCCTCAGTCAGCCTAGCTTTATTCACCAAAGTGGGATAATTTTGAATTTCCATAGGCACAATCACACTGCGAAGTTCAATTCGTAATCCAGCTTCATACTTAGCATATTTACTGCCTTCAGTTCCTTCCAAGGAGAAAGGATGATAAAGTCACACAATTCATCAAACTTGGTAGTATACTCAGCCACTGACATTCTGCCTTGTTCTAACCTCAAAAACTCCATCTCCTTACGGATTTTGTAATTGGCGGGAAAGTATTTAACGAGAAACCTCTTACAAAGGTTTGCCCAAACCAACGGTTCACTTGCTGCATTCATTTGCACCTTGGTTCTAGACCACCATACCCTAGCCTCGTCTTTCAGCTGATAAGTTCCAAATTGCACTTTCTGCTCCTTCGAACACTCAAAATACTCAAAAGCTTGTTCAATTTCTCGTATCCAAACATGCGCTCCATCATAGTCATGCCCTCCTCTATAAGCAGGTGGATTCTTTTTTAGGAATTTGTCAAGAGTGGGACTAGATTTAGTCCTACTCATCATTTGGGAAAATTTTGAAAAGAAGTCATCTCCTCCACCAAAACTAGTTCCCTCAGCCATAAGGCAATTCTACAATAACCAAACACACCACCATTAATAACCAATGATCTACCAGGGAATAGGATATTTACCTCATACACATATAAAACACAACGCTACCAGAGTGCCAAGGGAATGATGCCAAGCTATCCTGCCAATCAACACAAATAATCACAAGTACAATCCAACAGAGTGCAAAAATAGTCCAATATAGGACTCACACAAATCATTGTATTCACCCATGTACCCGGCACTAGAAAGAACCGCTCTGATACCACCTGTAACGTTCTTTGTCATTTTACTTTTATTTATATCTATTTAATTAATTTTCACAATAAATTTTTCACGTTTAATAATACTTAATCAAGTCTCTAATCGATTACAGGACAAGGGATAACCGATTACTGAACTCCTTGAAATGGCATAATGAATCAGGGTAATTCCTAATCGATTATATCAGTGACCCTAATCAATTACCATGGCTCTGTTTGGTCCATAATCGATTACAAAACCTTGGCTAATCCATTACAAGGTTACTGTTGGACACCTAATCGATTACTACACTTCCCATAATCGATTAGCAAGCTACTGGAACTTATATAATGCATCAGGTGTTTCCTCTAATCAATTACCACTCAGAGCATAATCGATTACAATGGTTCTGGATGACCCATAATCGATTACACTCTGATGCCTAATCGATTAGATTAAAGACAGAGGCCTTGTAATCGATTACACCTTAAGGGCTAATCGATTACACCCTGTCATTCAGCAGAAATTATGTAGATTTTGTAGAAAAACGAACTTCTTGACTACCAAAACCCATGTAAACGATATCGGAATGCCACCAAATTTTAACACAAGCCAAAACATATTCATTGTGATGTGTGGCAAATAGCCGCACTCGAAAATTCCTAAAAATAAGAAATTTATGCCCATAAACGCGTTTATCACATTTTAAGGCATTTTGAGGTAACCAAGGAGTCCACTTTTGGCAAAATGGATCCATTCCATTTTCCATAAACCACAATTAACATATTTAAGCTATTGCATTCCCTCCATTGCACCAAAACCTCATAAATCATCATTTGACTATGCTAGTTCCTAACTCATGCATGAAACAAGTATAAAAAATCTCAAACACTCATCATAAAGGGCTATAATTCATAACCCTCAACATCCATTTACACCTATTCAAGCATGCATATGGAATTGATTCCACCATTATGCATCTTAATCCTAATTCCTACGCATTAAACGCATTCTATTGAAATTTATGACCTACACATCAACACTTCATATCCAAATCATCCAGGGGATGAACAATCCACATATATACGCATAATTCACTCTTCTCATGAATAAGTAGAACCTGCCCATAAAGATGTATATATGTCTAATTCATAAAGCTTATCATAGCTATGAACATCTCATTATTCGCTCATCATGAGTTCATCTTCTCATCAACCAACATATAAATTCTACCCATCACTTATCACAAACATTCCTAACTACATTGATCACATCCTAAATTAGTTCAGCACACATAGGAAATATATTACAGCATCACATGCACAAAACACAATACACACTACACATATCATTTATTTCATAATTCACTTCACTCCTTGGCATCAATCCTCCGCTTGGCGTGCCTCCGGGGCTTCGACCTCTTCCCTATCACTGGTTACTAAATTAAAGAAAACCACAACAAGGGTGAGTGTTTGGTATCATAATTAATTTAGAACGGTAATTAAATAACAAGATACATGTTTACTAACTCTACATTATGCAATTAGTCTCGCACTTTATCATCAACCTATACTTACCAATTATAAACTTCATTCAAATTCATCATCCTCGAAATACAAATCACAACCAACAAATATAATAGAGCACATGCACATCATCACACAATGCCAATAATTTTATCAATTATCACCACTGACTCTCACATAAAATTGACGCCTAGTATCCAGATACTAAAGGATCGGCCTTCAGCTGGGGGTCCTACTTGACACCCCGTGAACCCTGCTTGGTCCACCGAGTCCAACTTGACTTTCCACCTCAACCACTGGGTCCTACTTGACCACTGGGTAGCTCAATTGGGCACAAAAACCATGGGAGCCAGAAAACGAGGGCTATACATACCGTCGGCCGTCCCACACCATATAATCATACATATACATCACATTCCTCATATCGTATATAAGGTGGCCATTAACAACAAATCATATTCATCAAATGGGTGACCTACTTGTCAAGCCCGCCATCTCAACGCCACTATACATATCAATTTATCACAATGTAAAAACACTTTAATCTCCTAATCACCATAAACTAATTACACCTCACATTCACATATACACACACATACAATTATCATCCAATAACTATTCTCATTATTCCAATATTTGATTAAATAATTCAATTATGTCTATATACCCATTCTAATTACTTACGACTCGAACACCCCCTTACCTCGATTCCAAGCTTCGACGATTTGTTCTTGATGCCGGTTGCGCCCTCTAAGTGCTGGGTTCAAGGTTCTACTTCCAAATCCAACACCCGCTTCACCACTCGATCCTCCGTCGCCCGTTTCGCTACCAACGGAGGTCGAACGCAAAACCCATTAACGTTATACTACTCTAATTGTTCTAAATACCGTTTTCAAGCTTCCATGCACTGGAGGAGTGGAAAACGGAAGCTTCTCACAACATGCATGGCTATCGACTAGAGAGAGAAAGTGAAGAGGGAAGAGATAACTAAACTCTAATGGGTCCATTGTACTTATCTCGAAGCCAGGATCTTAAAAACGTGGTTAATTTGAAATTTCGACGCAAAATGGACCTCCCCTTGGAGCATGCAAGCTCACGGCAATAAGAGGAAGAAGAAAAAAAAAAGTTGGCGTGAAATGAGGAAAAAGAAGATGAAATTTGTTATTTTGGGACCAAGGGGCAAAACGGTTATTTCCCTATTTCTTTTATAATTTCTTTGAAAGTTTTAATTAAACTTTTACCTTTTACCTCTATTGGTAACTTCTAAATTTACCTCCTTCCAATTACTCTTCATTTAACCTTTTGTAATTGGTCAATCAAATAAATTTATTTATTTCGACAATATTTAATTATTTATAATTGCATTTATATTAATAATAGTCCCTAAAAAATATCAATTAAATCTCTAAAACAATTATTAACATTTTTCGCCAATCAAAATTTTACTAGAATATTAAAGATGTTACAAAGTGAGACTAATGAAATGCATGGCCATGCTAGGAAGAATAAATATTAGATATTTATTCTGTAAAGTCTACTCTAGTATCAAGTAAACTGAATTGGGCCACATAAGGATGACAACGACCAAGCCTTGGGCCTAATTAGATATCGTGACAAAATGAATATATATATATATAAAATAATTATCATTTATAGGTCATATTGATGATAAATAATATTTGGATATAATGATGTATTGCTAGATGTCGCTCTTATTTTATATTAATAATAAAATAGTTTATTATTAATATAACCGGATATTTTTCCTATAGGGTCACACATAAAGTAAGCCCACTAGAGAATAGTTTTATTTTAGTTGGACTAAAAATAAAACTATTAGGCCCAACTCATTTAGAATGAGTCAGGAACCCAATGTTTAATGAGAGCTCATCAAGTTAAGACCTAAGCCTATATATAGAGCATGAGATGCTCATAGGTTGTTGCTCAGAAATTAGGATTACTCTCTGAACTTCTATACCAGCATTCAAAAATTTAGGTTCTGGTGGGAGTGCTCGTGTGGACTCCTAAGGACGGAGCTACAATTGCTTTGATCGAGAAACTCGTTACGCGTCTACAAGAAGTAAACTCTAAAACAAAATGTTTAATTTTGTATGCAATGCCTTGAAACATTCATTTTTGCAATTCCTTTAAGGAATCCTTTGTGTTTTCACTACCTGACCCTGAGAGATTCCCTAACAATGACTTAGTCCTAAAAATTAGGAGGGTCGTCATAGGTGGTATCAGAGAGGTTTCGAGCCGAACCCGCTAATTTTTGAAAATTTAATGATTGATATAGAATATGTCGTTAAATTGCATTATGATTGTCTGTAAAATATACGGTTATGGATATAGTGTTGTTGGTTGATTTTAATGCAGAAGTTTTGGCATTGCACTCACTAGTATGTCGTTAGCTGCAACATCCCTATATGAGGTATAATTGGAATACGATGAATTTAATGAAATATTAATTTGGTGTTGTTATATTGTAGTATGGTGTATGGTTCCGGTTGTCAGCCTGATGATGACTTTTTTACTAGATTCTCTCAGTTCATGGGGCGGGCAGAGTCTGGCCCAACCTTGGGCAAATTTCTGAAGTGGTCGCCCTATGCTTATAAAGGCGGGCATGATCACGATGGTGCTTACATATGGATCAGGGATATGGATCAATTATTTGAATACTTTGAATGTTTTGAGGAGAAAAAGGCTTCATTCTCCACTTATCAATTAAAAGAGGAGGCTCGGGTTTGGTGGACTCGCACCAAGACCCAAATGGTAGTGGCTACTGAGGCCCTAACTTGCGCAAACTTCAAGAAGCGGATTCTTGCAAAATATTTTCCTGGTAACTATAAGATCCGAAAAGAGATGGAGTTCTTAAAGCTGGAACAAGGAAGGATGTCTATGGCTGAGTATACAGCTAAGTTTGATGAACTTTGTGATTTCTACTACCCTTTCTCACTAGAAGGTACTGTGGGTAATAAGTGTGCCAAGTATGAGTCTGGTTTGAGAGTGGAGCTTCAGAGTGCTATTGTTCCCCTAGAGATTAGAGGTTATGCTACGTTGGTGAACAAGGCACAATTGACTGAAGAGGTTCAACTGATAAAAGTTTCGATAAAAAAGGATAGACAATAATTGAAGGCCAAAGGGCCTAATTTCAAGAAGTACGGACAATTTAGTCATGGTGGATCATTTACTACTTCTTTATCTTCTTCTAGAGGCTGAGGTAATGGTCGTTCTGGTGGGAAGACTTATTATACTTATGGCAGAGAAGGGCATTTTGCCAAGGATCGCGGAGCTACCCAGCCTACATATTATCAGTGTGGTCAGACAGGGCATGTTAGGCCTGATTGTCCTCAGAGGTAGGCATAAAGAGTGTAGGGGAGTCGAGCTAACACTTATGTTGCCCGTGGTGGTGGTACTTAGAGTGGGTGGTCGAAGCAACAATGGCCGCGGAGGTCAAGCCTAGAGGAGAAGAGACTCTTAACCTAGGAGTGCTCAAATGTCATTACTGGCGTGTTTTTGCCTTTCATACATCAGAGACAACTAAGGATGGTGACTTGGTGCATAATAACTGTTCTATCTCTGGAAATATATTAAATGTGATATATGATTCAGGAGCAACATATTCTTTTATCTTTGAGAGTTGTGTTAGACGCCTTAAATTGCCTGTTGTTTTGATGGAGCATGCGATTATTGTTTCTACTCTCACTGGTTCAACGGTTAGGGCTACTATCATGTGTGAAAAATTAAGTATGATTCTTGAAAAACGATCCTTTGATGTGAATTTGATATATTTACCCCTGAAAAACCTCAATATCATCTTTGGTATGGATTGGCTATCTGCTAACCATGTGATGATAGACTGTTTAATTAAAGTGGTGATTTTTCCTGAAGAATGTGCTTCTAAATAATGGTATTATTTAAATGTAAAATGTTGTTAATTGTTGTTTGATTGGTAACAAATCCGGAGCCATTAACTTGATGTGAAATCCTGAATTATTATCGACTTATTGTGTAACTCTCAGAGATTTATTTTCTTTTGGCAAGCGCACCAATCGTTAAATTTGTAATATATTTGATCGTTCCCACAGGGATTGTGGTAATTACCGTAATCTTGGACTAGTACAAGTTGAACCAACGCAAGCAGATGTAACTCATTCTGTTTTTGTTGTTTTATATTTTCTATGTTTTTGTATTTTCAGAAGCAATATAGAAGATGAAATGTGATTAATGGAAGATAGGTTAGGATTACTTCAACTTACAATTTCATCAAGAAACATGCAATTGAGGTTCAATCAAGCTTCAGATGTAAGAGGATAATTCACAGTTGGTTAATCCCTAATTCCTTAGGTGAATAACACTAATTCCTAAGCATTAAACCCTAATCCCTTAGGTGCTCAATAACAGAGAAATCTAATGCGAAATTGGGGGTTAAACCCTAACTATTCACCTAATTACTAGGCCTGAATTAGTTAGGAAGCTGGAAGTTACCTAAGCCTTAACCATGATTCCTCACTGGTAACATTCTTCATTTGGATCTGAATTTGTCAATTCAGCAATGGAACTCCACTCCTCATCTTGTTCTCCTCACGAATCAGAAGTTGACTTCCTCAATACACCTTCAAGAATTCATTATAAGCCTTCGCAATCCCAACCCTAGGGGTTTAGAAACCCATGGAGATGGATTCTGACGAAGGAATGTGAAAAGACATGGACGAGAGAATTTAGAGAGAGAAAAGAATTAGAGAGAGATTGGAAATGAGAAAAAAATCGTATTATTGCTTCTGTGTGTGTTCTCTCCTTTACCTCCCTTCTTTATAGAGTATGTACAAGTATATATTGGCATCTAATTAACTAACTAACTTAATTATTTAGAAAGAGAACTTAATTAATAATTAAACTAACTAATCTAATTACATAATTACAAATAAATAATTAATTACATTGCAATACTTAAGTTACTACAGTACAACAGAAAAATAGAAACAGCAACGGTGCAACGCTTCAATTGGAGGGAAAACAGCAAGTTAAATAACCACCTTCACGCTTGAGCGTGAAGGACTCACGCTTGAGCGCGATCGATATATTTCATGCACGCCGGGAATTCACGCTTGAGCATGATAGAAGTAAGCTTAAGCGCGAACTTGATTTGAAGGCCACAGTGGATCCACGCTTGGGCGTGATTGGGCAAGCTTGAGCGTGATCGCATGTTGTGTCTTCCTTCCTTTGTACGTAACTTGCATGGTTCTCAAGCTTAAGCGTGAAGCTTTCAAGCTTGAGCGTGAAGAATATCTTACTACACCTGCACATGTAAACAAATAATTCCTAGTATTTGTACGCTGGCTGTCCAGCGTATGTACGCTGGGTTAGTGAATTTATAAATAAACAAATTTCCTTAACTAATTATTATTTTTAATCATTTTCTTGCATAAATTAAACACTTTTGAAATAAATAAATAAAACCAAAATTAATGACAATTTATTAAATAATGATGCCAAACTAAACAATATTAAATGGATTAAGTTAAATTAAAGGTGAAATAATTAAGTCTTTTCAAGACTTATCACATCCCCAAACTTAAAACTTGCTTGTCCTCAAGCAAATACTCAGATTAATTAAATCAATTGCACTTACTCAAGACAATCAACCTTTCCTTAACTTAAATCATACTATAATTATTGAATACCATCCATGCTTTCTTTTTGCATATTCTGAAAATATAATTACTCACACCTCCTTTGGGAACAAGCTGGTGAATCTTTCCTCACATGGATTGGTGTTTCACTTTTCTCTCAGTGTATAGGTTAAATAGCATGCTCTCATCACCTGCATGATTGTTAGATCAACATAGGCTTGCAACAATTCTAAACATCATGAAATATGCTAGCACAATTAGATCAGTAAGGGCTTTTTAAGCTTGTAATGGGGTTAGGCTACAGGCTCTATTTTTGTTTTTCTAGTTAATGTTAGGTTAAAAGATGTACCCACTGATGCCTTGCCTCAATCTTAACTTGAATGCCTCTACTAACTAGCTCTCTTGCTTTCATTATTTTCAGATGAAGGATACTCAATTACTTGTGGTTCTTTGCACCTTCTTCTCTTTCAGTCCTTTGGACTTTTTCTTTCTTTCTTTTCTTCCATCTTTTTCAAAAAAAAATTTTCAATACCATTTTTCTTCTTTATAGGAATTGCTTTGTTGATTTTTCACTTTTTTTTTTCTTTTGCTGTTCTTCCTTTCATTTTTTTCCTTTTCTTTTTTTTCATTTGTCAAAATCCTCATCTATAATTAAGGTCAGAGTATGTCTTTAATTACTGTTAGGCACACTCTTTATCCCCAAACTTAGAACTTGCTAGTCCCTAGCAATAAGATAAGACTCAGCAATCCATCAGTGGTACATCCAGGGATAATTCACTTGGTTTTTCTCAAATAAATAGGCTTGTAAAGTTAGGTACATAATTAGAATGAAAGGGTCTCAGGCTCAAAATATAATTGTTGGGTCAAAGGATAATTAATAATAGTTAGGATGGATAAATTTGGCCCTGGCTAAATTAACAAAGAAGGCCTTTATCATTTCCAATTGGCAAACATGTAATCATTTAGCAAGTACTGAAGCAAATTCTGTCTCACTAAGCAATAATGTAGGCACACTCAGAAAAGAATTAATAAAGGATCAAAAGCTAATAATATAACAGGTAATCAGCTAATCATGTCCCCAAACTTAATGCAAGATCATAAATTCAGATTGCTAACTAGCACAATGAATAAACAAATAATACAGGATTGAAAATAGTTATGGATAGGGATCATGAATCAAGCAATGCGAATCAATTAATTTATCCAATTAAAGCCTGAGAATGAGCAAACTTTAAATTATTGAGATGGATTCTAAATTAAACATAATTAATATAGTTTATCAATCAATGAGACGAAAGGATAGATTACTTCCCTTTTTACTTGAATGGCAGTGAATGGTGAGGAGTGGTGTGCACGAATTTAACAATACAATTCAGAAAAGAAATAACAACAAACAACTTAACATAGAAATAAAGTTCCATTACACTGAAAAGAAAATACATTGTTCAAGAGAATAATTAAACAAAGTTATTACAGCTTGAAAATAGCAAAATAACACATAAACAAAGTAAAAGATCAGTCATCCTCTTCTTCATTTTCTTCATTCATAGACTCATCATTATCTTGCTCAGGGTAGGGTGGAAATTCAGCTGCTAAGGGTGTGTCATCAGGGGGAATGGTGAATCCAATGGAAGCCAACCATAAATCTCTATCAGGTGGCACTCCCATTTCTTCAGTGTGATCCACATTCAATGTGGTGGTAATCTTTCTCAATAAGAGATCATGGTTCATGACCAGATCATAGGTTCCTAGCTGCATCTTCTTCATAACCTGAAGTTCCTGCATTACCATGGAAATATCAGAAGAAGTACCTGCTCCTGTTGGGGGTGGTGGTGCAAAAGATGTTAGTTTAGGTTGTCTGGGATGCTTTGACTCTTGAGGCATAAAATGGTCAATGTGGTCTATCACCCAACACTTGTCCATAATCCTCTCAGGCTTTACCTTTGTCAATTCTTCATAATTAAACCTAACTTGATTAGTTTTGGCCAACAAAATGATAACTGAGCAATATGGCAATTGGAGATTTTTTTCAAGGTTTTTCATCATCTCCTCCAGTATTAACTCACCCAGATTAACATACAGGCCTCTCATTAAACAGTAAATCAATACCAACCTCTTAATGGTAATCTCAGTAGAATGAGCCATAGGTTGTAGGGATGAAAGGGCATAGTGGCACCATAAAAAGGAAAGATGATTCAAACAATTCTTCCTAACACTTTTTGGTGCACCATTAAACTTTGTTATATATGCAGCTCCTTATTCACAACATTCCTCTAAAATTTCTTTCCTAAGATTTTCATTTTCAGCCCTATGAAAGATATCTACTTTCCATGTGTAGTGACATCCTTCCCCATCTAATATAGGTACTTTTAACAGCTTATTCAATATATGACCAGTTAGAGGAATAGTGACTCCTCTCAAGAAGGAAGAAAAAGGAAACTTATCTTCCATAGAATGAGTCCTCAGATTGGCATAGAATTCTCTAGTGAGTTCCTGGTAACCATTGCCTAAGTTTTCATTAAAGAACTGCCATCCCCTTTCAATCATAGCAGCTTTTACATTAAATTCAGAACAATTTTCTTCATCAAGGACCAGAGCTCTATCCCTTATTACTCCCCTATGTTTGAACTTATTCTCATAATCTTGGGCGGCCTTGGAATCTCTAAACCTATACCTATCAAAACCCTCAACTATCTGAGACTTCTTTCCTTCTTCAAGACTTTTACTCCTTTCAGTTGATGGAGAATCAGGGATACTGATAGTAGCCACCCCTTTTTCTTTCTCTTTTAGGGCTTCTTTCATATTTTCTATTTCAACACTTTTTTCAGGTTTTCTACAAAGTCTTTGTGATCTTCTGATCATGGTGAGTGTTAACGATGGTATTTATAATGCCTAAATGGATACATATATACAAACAGCAAAACCACAACAAAATGAAAAATGTAAGATGAACAGATATAATGGATGAAAGAAATTTGAAATTGAAATAGTGAACTACAACAATTCTAACTATAAAGTGAAAGTAAGAACTGAAAAGATGGTACCTTTCAAAGAAATTAGAGACTGTGCCTTTTCCTCTTCAAACACCAAGGTTCCAGTGTAAAGAGTTAGGGTTTGTACACTGAGAGGGTTTTATACTGTTGAACCCAATACCTGAGGTACGCGTAGCTACACTGAAATCTTGGCGTATAAACAGCCAAATTAAAAACACAGGTAGCATCAGGTATGAATCACACTCAAACGAACCATTATTCGCTCAAGCGAATGATATGTAAGTGAAGAACTACGCTCAAGCGCCAAACAAACAGGTATCAGATTGCTTTAATGTGGCACTCATGCTTAAGCTTACAACATCACGCTTAAGCGACAAATTTGAAACAGGACTGCCTTAACCTGATCACGCTCAAGCGTGAGCTTGGGGCGCTCAGGCGTGAAGCATATATACAAGCCACGCTTAAAGCGTGAATAGCTAAGCTCAAGTGTGGGATTGAATTAACAAGCACCAGTGACGATCACACTTAAGCGTGGATTTGGGTGCTTAGGCGAGGGACTAATACACAAGAGCTCACGCTCAGGCGTGAATCAACACACACTCAAGCGACAAGAAGTCACACTCAAGCACAAAGGGAAACTTCACACTCACGCTCACGCTCACGACCACGCTCAAGCTTGACGAGTTCTCACTTGAGCGTGTAGGAGAAATAAGGCTTCTCATCACGATCACGCTCAGGAGTGATGATCCAAGCTCAAGCGTGAAAGTTTACTATGAATCACGCTTCAAGCGTGAATGAATTACGCTCAAGCGCAAGGCATGAACAGTGAGAGGTTTGGTACAGTCACGCTCACGCTCAAGCGTGGATTTACTCGCTAAAGCACGAGGCCAAATCAGAGCATATATTTCTCGATCATGCTTAAGCATGAATAATGCTCGCTCAAGCGCCAAGATCATATCTAGTCCAAGCACGATCATGCTTAAGCGTGAATATGTCACGCTCGAGCGCAGTGCCATATACAGTAGTCACGCTCAAGCTCACTGATGCTATGCTTAAGCGTGAGGAAAAGATTTTATCCACGCTTGAGCGTGAGAGGGATTTACTTGAGCACCAGGAGGGTCTGATGCTAATTCTAGCTAATGGATTTTCATGTAGGTACACTAGGAATTGAGCGTATGAACGCTTAAACTTTATTCAAAAATTTTACAAGATTATTCACACCTTGATCAAAAAATTTTTAGTTTTCATTTATTTATTTCCAACACAAAACACATAATGCAATGAATCAAAATGTAGGGTTGCTTCCCTAAAGCGCTTCTTTAAGGTCACTAGCATGACCTTCTGACATCTAAGAAGATGCCTGCAACAGCATGGAGGTTTTCTGCCTATCAAACTCTCCTCCAAAGTAGAGCTTAAGTCTTTAGCCATTCACTTTAAAAGTTCTATCAGTGGTTAGATCTTTCAATTCAATGGCACCATGAGGGAAAACCTCAGTCACAATAAAAGGTCCAGACCACTTTAATCTTAGTTTTCCTAGGAAGAGTCTCAGGCTAGAATTAAACAACAAGACCTTATCATCTTTTTGAAACTCTTTTCTATTTATCCACTTGTCATGTCACCTCTTAGTTTTCTCTTTATAAATTGAGGTACTCTGATAAGCATTGAGTCTGAACTCCTTAAGTTCATGGAGTTTTAGGACTCTTTCCTCTTGAAATTGATCAAAGTCCATATTTAATAGCTTTGTGGCCTACCATGCCTTATGTTCTAACTCCACAGGGAGATGTCAAGCCTTACCATAAACCAACTGATAAGGAGACATACCAATTAGAGTTTTAAATGCTGTCCTATAGGCCCACAATACATCATCCAATCTCACAGACCAATCCTTCCTAGACTTCCCTACCATTTTCTCTAATATCCTCTTAATTTCTCTATTAGACAGCTTAACTTGTCCATAAGTTTGTGGATGATATGGAGTAGATACCTTATGCAGTACCTCATAGTGTCTCAGGGCTTTTTCCATGATTCTATTGCAGAAATGTGACCCTCCATCACTAATGAGGACTCTAGGGACTCCAAATCTAGAGAAAATATTCTTCTTTATAAACCTAAGCACCACATGTGCATCATTGGTTCTGGTAGGGATTGCCTCCACCCACTTGGAGACATAATCCACAGCAACAAGGATATATTCATTGGAGAATGACTTTGGGAATGGTCCCATGAAGTCGATGCCCCAAACATCAAATAACTCCACAACTAAAATATTTGTCAAAGGCATACCAGCTTTAGCAGAAAGGCCTCCACTTCTTTGACACTTATCATACCTTTGCACATATATTCTAGCATCTTGAAAAATTGTTGGCCAATAAAAGCCATATTGCAAGACTTTTGTTGCTGTTTTGGAGGCACCATGGTGTCCTCCATAATAGGAGTCATGGTAGTGCCATAAGAGTCTTTTTTGCTCTAATTTAGGCACACATCTCTTGATAATTCCATCTACTCCTATCTTATAAAGAAATGGATCATCCCATAGAAAAGTTTTGCTGTCATGAAAGAATCTTTTCTTCATTTGGGAAGTCCATCCTTCAGGTACCACAGAGGCCCTTTTAAAGTTGGCCATATCAGCATACCATGGCCCTGTGATAATTGCCATCAGCCTCTCATATGGGAATTCCTCTTTAATTAAGATAGAATCAGATTCACCCTCCAGACAAGAGAGTTAATCATCCACTGAGTTCTCTACTCCCTTTTTATCTCTTATTTCCAAATCAAACTCTTGGAGTAAAAGAACCCATCTGATCAATCTTGGCTTTGATTCTTTTTTAGCTAGCAAGTACTTGATTGTTGAATGATCTGTATACACAATGACCTTAGCACCAATCAAGTAAGCTCTGAATTTATCAAATGCATACACCACAGTAAGCATTTCTTTTTCAGTAGTGGTGTAGTTTATTTGATTCTCATTTAACACTTTACTAGCAAAATAGATCACATGTGTTAATTTTTCTTTCTTCTGACCCAGCACAGCTCCTATAGCAAAGTCACTTGCATCACACATGAGTTCAAATGGTAAAGACCAATCAGGTGCTGCAAGGATTGAAGCTGTTACTAATCTTTGTTTCAGATTATCAAAAGCCTTGACACAGTTTTCATCAAAATCAAAAGCGTGATCTTTTACAAGTAAATCAGTCAAGGGCTTAGCTATTTTTGAAAAATCCTTAATAAATCTCCTATAAAAGCCAACACATCATAAGAAACTCCTCACTTCTTTCACATTGATTGGAGGAGGAAGTTTTTCAATGATATCTATCTTGGCTCTATCTACTTAAATGCCCTCAGCAGAGATTTTGTGGCCAAGGACTATCCTTCCTCTAACCATAAAATGACATTTTTCCCAGTTAAGGACAAGATTAATCTCCTGACATCTCACCAATACCTTAGATAGGTTACTGAGGCACATATCAAAACTATTTCCAAACACAGAGAAGTCATCCATAAATACCTCAATGAACTTCTCTACCATGTCCCCAAAAATTGCCAGCATACACCTTTGAAAGGTTATTGACGCATTGTACAAACCAAAAGGCATGCGCCTATATGCAAAGATTCCATAGGGACATGTAAAGGCTGTCTTCTCTTGATCTTTTGGATCAACCACTATTTGGTTGTAACCAGAATATCCATCAAGGAAGCAGTAATACTCATGACCTGACAGCCTCTCAAGCATTTGGTCTACAAATGGTAAAGGAAAGTGGTCTTTCCTAGTGGAGTCATTAAGCCTTCTATAATCTATGCACATTCTCCAACCTGTAGTTGGTCTAGTGGCAATGACTTCACCTTTTTAATTTTTAACAGTGGTCATCCCTTTTTTCTTAGGCACTACTTGGACTGGACTAATCCAAGCGCTGTCCGAGATAGGATAGATAATTCCTACATCAAGTAGTTTAACCACCTCTTTCCTTATAGCTTCTTTCATTATGGGGTTTAATCTTCTTTGTGGCTGAACAACAAGGGAATAGTCATCTTCCATCAAAATTTTATGCATACAGAATGATGGACTAATTCCCTTTAAATCAGAAATGTTCCAGCCAATAGCAGATTCATGTTTCCTTAACACCCCTATTAACTTTTCTATATCCTCATCATTTAATTCAGCATTAACGATTATAGGATGTGATTCATTATCTCCTAAGAAAACATATTTCAAATGAGAAGACAAAGGTTTCAAATCATGTTTTTCTTCAAACACCTCCTTACCTTTCTCAAGTTCAGTATTATTTAACTTTTCTTTCTTTTAATTTTCAAAATCACCTACTTCACATGCTTTAAGTAGGTTCAGCAACTCAGTATGTGAGTCATTTAACTCCTCAAACTCAGAGTCAAAATCATCCTCCAAAAAGGCTTGTAAAACCTCTTCTTCAGTTTTTAACAGCATAGGAGTCTTATAACTTTTAATTTCTTCAATCATAAAACAATCCAACTTCTCAGCTAGATGTTTCATAGCATTGAAAACATTAAAATTTATCTGCTCCTCTTGAACTCTCAGCATGAGTTCTCCCTTCTCTACATCAATTAAAGCTCTACCAGTAGCTAAGAAGGGTCTCTTTAGAATTAAAGGAATTTCTCTATCAGCTTCCATATCCAAAACTACAAAATCAGCTGGGAAGATGAATTTATCTACCTTAACTAATAGATCTTCCAGCATCCTATGAGGATATTTGATAGACCTATTAGCCAACTGCAAAGACATACGAGTTGGTTGTAGGTCATTAATTCCTAACTTCCTCATTAAGGACAAAGGCATCAAGTTTATGCTAGGTCCTAGATCACATAAAGCACTTCCTGCATGAACATCCCCTATTGCACGAGGTATTGTAAAAGAGCTTGGACCTTCCAGCTTTTGAGGAAGTTTCTTTTGAATAATTGCACTACACTCTTGATTGAGAGCAATCATCTCATTTCCCTTAAGCTTTCTTTTCTTAGACAAAAGCTCTTTCAAAAATTTAGCATATGAAGGCATCTCTTGCAATGCCTCAGCAAAGGGAATATTTATGTGAAGCTTTTTAAACACATCTAAGAACTTAGTAAACTTTTGCTCCTCTATTTGTTTCTTAAATCTATGTGGAAATAGAGAATTCTTTAATTTCTCTGGAGTTAGCTTGACAGCTTCCTCCAAGATCAAATCAACCTTTTTCTTTTTCTTTTGATGGACTTGATTTTCTTTTTCTATTTCTGTTTCTACTTTATTGTCAGTTTTATCAACAGCTTGCTCACTTTCCTGCTCTTTTTCTTTTTCAGCATCTTTTTCTAAACTCACTTTATGACTTGGAGTTGGGATAAGAATTTTCCCACTCCTTGTAGTTATTGCTTTGCAATGTTCCCTTGGATTTACCTCAGTATCTCCAGGAAAATTGCCTGATTGTCTCTCAGCTAATTGTTTTGATAGCTGTCCAACCTGATTTTCTAAATTTCGAATGGACGCTTCTTGATTTTTAAAGCTAGCCTGAGTGGCCTGAATGAATTGAGATATCACATTCTTAAGATCAGATTTTTCTTTAGAAGGAGAGGGAGAAGGTTGTTGTCTATTTGTGATTTGATTTTGTGGCATGTTTTGATTCAAATATGGACCTTTCTGCCATGAAAAATTAGGGTGATTCCTATAGTTAGGATTAAAGGAGTTAGAGGAATAATTCCTTTGAAATTGTTGCTGCCCCATGTAATTCACTTGCTCAGTAGGCATATTTCGATCACACATGCCATTTTCATGATCTCCACCACAAAAATCATAACTCATCATATAAACTTGACTAGGCTTTTGAAGTTTTGAAATCTGTACACTTAATTTCTCCAAATCCTGAGTCATCAACTTACTTTGAGCCAAATAAGCATCCTGTGCTTCTAATTCTAATATCCCTCTCTTAGGGATTTGGCTCCTTTCACTAACTAAACATTCATTTGAAGCCATTACATCAATCAATTTTATAGCCTCTTCAACTGTTTTAGTGATCAATGAACCTCCAGCTGAGGCATCAATCAAGACCCTAGTTGCTGGTCTTACACCATTATAAAAGATGGTAACTTGCTGCACATCAGTGATTTGATGATGAGGACATTTCCTTAAACTTTCTTTATACATATCCCATGCTTCCATTAGAGATTCACCCTCTCTCTGCTGGAAACAAGTGATCTCAATACGTAATTTGGCATATTTGGAAGGAGGGAAATATTTAATCAAAAATTTTCTTTGTAAATCCTCCTAAGTAGCTATACTACCTCTTGGTTGGCTTTGCAACCAAGCCTTAGCCCTGTCCCTTAAAGAAAAAGGAAATAATCTCAGTCTTATTACCTCTTCAGGGACTCCATTCATTTTTACAGTATCACAGATTTGGAGGAAGGTTGCTAGATGAAAATTTGGATCCTCAACCTCACTTCCTCTGAATTGATCATTTCTAACCAACTGCAGCAAAGCCGGTTTGAGTTCAAAGTTATTAGCTACAATTGGAGGTCTAAGGATGCTAGATTGTGATCCTTCTTCAGTAGGCCTAGAGTAGTCACCTAGTGTAACTCTCCTCTATTCCATTTCTTGCTGTTCGTTTTCTTTTTCTCCTTTCTAAGCTTACGCTCTAACAAATCAATATCAGGATCCCAGAAGAAAGGCTCTCCTCTGTTCCTTGATTGGATACACCAAATGTTAGACACAAATAAATTCAAAGCTACTGCTACAGCTACACAAAAACTATTACTATACTAAAAATAAGAATTAAACTACTTACTAAATGTAAAAACAAAATTAAACGGTTTAGTCTAGTACAGGGCCAAGGATTGTTGATATTACTCAACAATCCCCGGCAACGGCGCCATTAACTTGATTGGTAACAAATCTGGAGCCATTAACTTGATGTGAAATCCTGAATTATTATCGACTTATTGTGTAACTCTCAGAGATTTATTTTCTTTTGGCAAGCGCACCAATCGTTAAATTTGTAATAGATTTGATCGTTCCCACAGGGATTGTGGTAATTACCGCAATCTTGGACTAGTACAAGCTGAACCAACGCAAGCAGATGTAACTCATTCTATTTTTGTTGTTTTATATTTTTTAAGTATTTTTATTTTCAGAAGCAATATAGAAGATGAAATATGATTAATAGAAGATAGGTTAGGATTACTTCAGCTTACAATTTCATCAAGAAACATGCAATTGAGGTTCAATCAAGCTTCAGATGCAAGAGGATAATTCACAGTTGGTTAATCCCTAATTCCTTAGGTGAATAACACTAATTCCTAAGCATTAAACCCTAATCCCTTAGGTGCTCAATAACAAAGAAATCTAATGTGAAATTGGGGGTTGAACCCTAACTATTCACCTAATTACTAGGCCTGAATTAGTTAGGAAGCTGGAAGTTACCTAAGCCTTAACCATGATTCCTCACTGGTGAGATTCTTCATTTGGATCTGAATTTGTCAATTCAGCAATGGAACTTTACTCCTCAGCTTGTTCTCCTCATGAATCAGAAGTTGACTTCCTCAATACACCTTCAAGAATTCATTATAAGCCTTCGCAATCCTAACCCTAGGGGTTTAGAAACCCATGGAGATGGATTCTGATGAAGGAATGTGAAAAGACATGGACGAGAGACTTTAGAGAGAGAAAAGAATTAGAGAGATTAGAAATGAGAAAAAAATCGTATCATTACTTCTGTGTGTGTTCTCTCCTCTACCTCCCTTCTTTACAGAGTATGTACAAGTATATATAGGCATCTAATTAACTAACTAACTTAATTATTTAGAAAGGGAACTTAATTAATAATTAAACTAACTAATCTAATTACATAATTACAAATAAATAATTAATTACAATGCAATACTTAAGTTACTACAGTATAACAGAAAAATAGAAACAGCAACGGTGCAACGCTTCAATTGGAGGGGAAACAGCAAGTTAAATAACCACCTTCACGCTTGAGCATGAAGGACTCGCGCTTGAGCGCGATCAATATATTTCATCCACGTTGGGAATTCACGCTAGAGCATGATAGAAGTAAGCTTAAGCGCGAACTTGATTTGAAGGGTACAATGGATCCACGCTTGGGCGTGATTGGGCAAGCTTGAGTGTGATCGCATGTTGTGTCTTCCTTCCTTTGTACGTAACTTGCATGGTTCTCAAGCTTAAGTGTGAAGCTTTCAAGCTTGAGCGTGAAGAATATCTTACTGCACCTGCACATGCAAACAAATAATTCCTAGCGTTTGTACGCTGGCTGTCCAGCGTATGTACCCTGGGTTAGTGAATTTATAAATAAACAAATTTCCTTAACTAATTATTATTTTTAATTATTTTCTTCCATAAATTAAACACTTTTGAAATAAATAAATAAAGCCAAAATTAATGATAAGTTATTAAGTAATGATGCCAAACTAAACAATATTAAATGGATTAAGTTAAATTAAAGGTGAAATAATTAAGTCTTTTCAAGACTTATCATTGTTTTACAGGGAGAGGTGGTTCAAACCCTGTTGATATTCTTGTGATTTGTGAATTCTTGAATGTGTTTCTGGAAGATATTTTGGGATTACCTTGGAGTAGAAAGGTAGATTTCACCATTGATTTGATTCTGGGCGCCGATCTAGTGTCTTGTGCACCTTATCAGATGTCTTCAATTGAACTGGCTAAAGTGAAGAAACAAGTGGAGGAGTTACTTGTGAAGGACTTTATTAGGCCAAGTGCCTCGCCCTAGGGTGCTCCTATATTGTTGGTATAGAAGAAAGATGGCAGTATGAGGATGTGTATTAATTAATAACAACTAAACAAGTTAACAATTAAGAACAAGTATCCGCTACCTCGCATTGATGACTTGCTTGATCAATTGCGTATGACTTGTGTATTTTCTAAGATTGTTCTAAGATCTGGTTACCATCAGATTAGGGTGAGGTCGGAGGATATTCTGAGAACAGCGTTCCGAACAAGATATGGTTATTTTGAGTACGTGGTGATGTTATTTGGAGTGACAAATGCCCCTGTTGTTTTCATGAGCTACATGAATCAGATCTTTCAACAGTATCTTGATCAGTTTGTAGTGGTATTTATTGATGATATATTGGTCTATTTTAGATCTATGGAGGATCACATTCGATATCTTCGCATTGTACTTCAGGTGTTGAGAGAGAGGCAACTTTATGCTAAATTATCAAAGTGTGATTTCTGGGAGGAAAGTGTACAGTTTCTAGGTGATGTGATCTCTAGGGATGGTGTTTCTATTGATCTATCCGAAGTTAAAGTTATGATGGCTTGGGAGAGGCCCAAGACGATGACTTAGATTGGGATTTTTCTCGGATTGGCGGGTTATTATCGTCGTTTCATTTAGGGATTTTCATGTCTTACACTCCCTTTGACCAAATTAACTAGGAAGGACTACTCTTTTGTGTGGAATGATGCTTGTGAGCAAAGTTTTCAAGATTTAAAAAGGAAGTTGACTACAGCTCCAGTTCTTGCATTGCCTGATATGGTAACAAAATTTAGGTGTATTGTGATGCCTCAAAGTCAGGATTGAGATGTGTTCGGATGTAGGAGGGTCATGTTATTGCTTATGCATCTCGGCAATTGAGGCCGCATGAGTAAAACTACCCTACCCACGATCTTGAGCTTGCTGCAATGGTCTTTGCATTAAAGATTTGGTGACATTATCTTTATGGTTCACGATTTATGGTGTTTAGTGACCATAAGAGCTTAAAGTATTTGTTTGATCAAAAAGATGTTAATATGAGACAAAGGCAATGGATGAAGTATCTGAAGGATTATGATTTTAACTTATAGTATCATCTTGGCAAGGCCAATGTTGTTGTAAATGCCTTGAGTAGGAAATTGATGGTACAAAGTTAGACTTAGAAGGGGGGTTGAATAAGTCTTAAACTCTTTTTTGAAATTATACAGACTACTTAAGCAATAAAAATATGTATTAGACCAGAGAAAGAAATAGAGAATCACACAGTGGAATTATCCTGGTCTACTTCCAATGCAAAAGCTACGTCCAGTTCCTTCACACCGAAGATTTTTCACTATTGTAAAACACCTTTACAATACTACACTAGCCCAGTGCAACAAGTATTCTTGACTCCAGCCACTTTTGGCTTAACACCCAAGTATTCTTTCAAAGAGCCACTCCTGGATACAATTACCCAAGTATTCTTACAAAAGCCTCTACAGGCCATAAGTGTTTCCCAACACTAACAAACTCTATCAACACACCAGATCTTTTTAGAAATAAGTGATAACGAGTTTTTGGTGTTACAACAGATAACTCAACATATAAAGGTATGAAGTATTTAAATAGGTACACTGAGCTACAGACTACTATAGGTCACGGTCTAATAGAAGCAGAACTACAAAGAGGACTTAAGTAGTATAATACAAGAACTTAGAAACTTAAGTGAAAAGTCTTTTAGACTTTTGGTTTCTAAGAGAAATCAAAGAATGATGAATATTGAATGGCAAAAGTCATAGAATTAGCAAGCTGCTTCTGATTTGAAAGCTTCTTGTATTTATAGCACTTCTTGAGATAACCGTTGGTTGATCTTGAAAGACGTTAATTTCTTTGAGAAGTATATTGTCAGTGAGTGTAGATGCATGTTTCAGAGAGATTTCCTTAAATAGTTTACCTTGATAATCTTCAACAAAAAGATCATTTTTGTTTATACACTTTGAGTAAGCTAGTACACTTTATAGCAGTTGACTTTAGACTGTCTGTTCAGCTTTTCCTGACATCTTGAGAAAAGGTGAGGTAGTTTTCTTGATACATGTGAGCAAGTCTTCAACTTTTCTATTAATTTTCTTTTTTTTATAGGCACATAGATGATATGGAAAGTATATGCAGCTTCTCTTTTGGAAAGGAAAGATTCTTTTTCAAATACTTGATGAATGAGAAAGCTTCTTGTGGTCTGTAGCTTCAAAATGACTTCATTGCATGAAGCTTTGAATGAGTACAAACTTCTTCAATTTAGGAGCAATTTGAATTTTACGGACTCCCCTTATTCTTTGCAATTGGAGTCCTACGCACTTCCTGTCACACTTGAATAAAATGGTTAGACAAACAAGCGTAAAGACTCTATTTTAGCTAAGAGCTTGATGTGAATTATTAACAAATCTCATGGGGTTCAGACTTCTTAGTCATGAATTCATACTTGATTCTAATAGAAATCTTTGCATATTGCTTCTTTGATGGTAAAAGAATATGAATTGCTTAAAAGCTTTCATGATCTAAACTTTGGCGTGGTGATTCAAACTCCAAATCAAATGATGGTCAGTGTGTTTAAAATTTTGAATGACTTTTGAAGCCTTTATTTGAGGCTCAAGAGACAGATGATGAGATCCATAGATTGATTGATGCCTGGGCTAAGGGCAAGATAATACCATTGAGTCAAGGCTCTGATGGATTATGGCAGTTTAAAGATCATATTATGGTACCTGTTGGTAGTGAGTTCAAGAGCAAGATTTTGTCTGAGGTTCACAGATGTTCACTAAGTATTCACCCTGGTGGACCAAGACGTATAGTGATTGGAAGAGACAATTCTGGTGGCCAAGGATGAAGAAAGCCATTGTTGATTTTGTTACACGTTGCGTGATATGCCTAAAATCCAAGGTTAAGCATCAGAAACCTTCTAGGATGCTTCAGCCTTTTGATATTCTTGTATGGAAGTGGGATAGCTTAGCCATGGACTTTGTGTTGGGCTTCCTTGAACTCGTTCTAGTTATGATATGGTGTTCCTTAGAGTTTCTCCCACGAACAGTGTGGGTAAATCTATCAGGAGTCGGAAGTTAAACCTGAGATATATTGGTCTCTATCGAGTACTAGAGAGAATTGGTGATGTTACTTATCGGATCAAGCTCCTTCCAACTTTGTCTCAATTGCATAATGTTTTTCATGTGTCGTAACTCAGGAAGTACACCCCTTGTGAGTCTATGGTGGCACCGGAGGATTCTGTTGAGCTGAACGAAAACTTGACTATTCAGGCAATTTCTACTTAGATTGAAGCATTTCAGACAAAACGGTTAAGAAACAAGGAGGTTTCATTAGTTAAAGTGGCACGGTAAAACTTCAATAGGATAGCTTATATCTAGGAGCTAGAATCAGATATCAGACAAAAATATCCTGATTTATTTACTGAGGTATGTTAATTTTAGGCGCGAAATTTATTTCAAAGGGGTGGATAAAATATCCCATAAATTATTTTAATGATTAGGGGAGCGTAATTGAATTAAGGGATAAGTATTTAATTATTTAGGATAAAAATTAATTAACCAATAAATGTAAGTGATGGTTAAACTACAATTATGATGGCAGTAAATAATTAATTACCAAGGTAAAAATGAAATTGGATAAGTTATTGAATAAAATAAACGAAAGGAAATTGATTTTTGGAATAAAAAGAAAATAGAAAAGGGGAAATAGAAAATGACCATTTTGCCTTTGTCTTTAATGAAGTTATGAAATGCCAAAACCCATCTTCTCTCTCGCGCGTGAACGTGAAAGGTAAAGCAGTGAATAATGCATGCCATTGTTGCTATCTAGAGCTTTAAATTGGAGGCCAACTCTTGAGCGATTTCCGCAATTGAATACATTTTTTGAATCCTAGAAGCAAGGGCTACAAGTAGGTACCCTTAATTTTTTGTTTTATCAATATTCTTTTCTTTATTTTTGAACTGCGGTGAGGTTTCTTCATGGGCGAAGTTTCATTTATTTCTTTTGATAATTGGAGCTTATGAGTGAGGATTAAGGTGATGGGTGTCCTAAAATGACCAATCGGGTTTTGTTTCATTGATGATAGGTTACGAAACGAGGGCCAACGAAGTAATCAGTAAAAAGAAAGTTAAAATCATAGGACGAAAGTGATATCAGTAAGTTACGATAACTTTAAGTTGATGAATGGGAATGTTAAAGAGGAATGGGTTTTGGTTTCGGAGGCAACGACGTTGACTTTAATCCTTTGTGCTTTCTAATTTTATAGTGTTGGCATTTTTGAGAGAGATTAATGATCGAATCGAGGTTACGAGAGCTTGGAGTTGAGGTAAGGGGGTGTTCTTAGTGTATAATTTAATAGGAATAAATTTAACTATAGTCCTTTAAGGCTTATAAGTGAAAGTATAGTTTTCGTTATTGAAATAGCACGAAGAACTAATTAATATGTATATATGTTATAAAGAGAGATAATAATGAGATTTAATTTTTGTTTGTGTTTGATCCTTCAAGAAATTATATGATGATCCTTATGTTTGTGAATTGTGTTATGACTTGTAAATATGGGACTTTTGGAACTATGAAATGGGAGTGATATGATTTATTGCCCAAGTGGCTTATTGTTGAATGATGCATTATGATGAACATTATATATATATCCCAAGGAGATGGCTTTTATGCCTGGGGATGATTGGTGATGATGATTGGGTGATGATATACCATTATTATAGGTTGTTAATACTATGTATGGTGAAGTATGATGATATATTGTATGAGATATCCAGGGAATATGTTTATTATCTGCTTAGGCAATGAGCCATTACTTGAAGAGTTTCATAATTGTGATTGATAGGTTTTATGAAATTAGGAGGAATCTTGTGTAGTCGATGTATGTGATTGATTTGGTAGTTTAATGTGATTGGCTTAAGCATATATGAGATTTTAGAGTGTTAAATGGAATTGGGTAGGTCATATTTTGAGTCTGGGGAGTTGGACTCTAGGAGGGTTTCTTTGAACCCATAATGATGCATGAGACTTGCATGTATGTTTAGAGTGGATGGAATGTACATTTATGTATTGGGATGTCTTAAAATTGTACTTAAAATGGCCTATATGCATTATGCTGCATAACTCTTTTATGTGTTGGAATTTTGGCAAATAAACTTCACCAACAGCTCCAAAATGGTGAAAACATATAGCCCATGAATTTTGGTGTAATTCGGAGTCTAATCGAGGGAGTTAGGTACCTTGGAAGTTGGGAGTTTTGGTATTTCTATAATTTTTGCTTGAGCGAGTGCATTTTCACTCAAGAGAGTCCCTCCCATGCTTCAAGGTTTGATGCTGGTGTAATTTCGCTTGAGCAAGATAAGACTCGCTTGAGCGAGTGGAGACGTGTTCCTCTCTGAAGTGGTTTTGCTTGAGCGAGCATGTCCTCACTTGAGCGAATTAAACTTGGAATTGTTTCTGTGGTCATTTCTCTTGAGCGAGTACTTTTTGCTTGAGCGAATTCGACATTAATTGCTTTTGTTTGATTTTTACTTGAGCGAGTGACCTCTCGCTTGAGCAAGATTGCTTGTGTTACTCTCTACCTTTTTTCGCTTGAGCGAGTTTGACTCCGCTTGAGCGAATGTGGTACCTCTGGTCCCTGGATCTTTTTTGCTTAAGTAGATGGGTTTTGCACAAGTAAGATGGGTCTCGCTTGAGTGAGAGCTCATGTTTTGTTTTGTTGCATTCTCGCTCAAGCGAGCCTAACTCGCTTGAGCGAATTGCACATGGTGTGCTTTTTTCACCTTTTTGAATTGATTGGTGTTGGGTTTTGGAGAACCCTTAGGTTCCATTGTTGGTGCTCTCCTTTGCCCACATAATTGGGGTCTTGTAAGCATGCGTAGTGTGTTAATATATTGAGCCTTCATATTTTAATTTGGTTGGTCACCGTGAAAATTTTTTTGGTAAATTCGTTTATTATGTTTTATTTTACTACTTATATTAAGTTAATTAAAATGAACTTGAGTTAATTAAGATAGTTGGATGACTTAGTCCTAATAATTAGTAGGGTCGTCATATAAGGTGCATGATATTGACTTACTTTTGGGAAATAATAGTGATTTAAGTGAATGTAACCTTATTAATTATTTGTCAATTCCTAGTTTTTCTCATCAAGAAGACCATAAGGTGGTAGAAGCGTTTGAAAGAGTGTGCTTAAAGATGGTAGAGGAATCTCTTTCAATTTTTCACATCCATCGTGAAACAATTTGACCACTAATTGTCCATAGTTACCTTGGGGTTTCTTGTAAGTTGTATATAATACATATAAGGTCTTATAAGATAGGAATATGTCTATATTACTTTGAGTGGAACTTTCATATAGTCATATCTTTTGTTGTTCGTCTTGTGTTTAGGGAATTTATAAGTTTGTCATTTTGTGAATCATGTTTAGCCCCTAGTATTAGGTTTTGTCTTGGACCTTATAGTGTGTCTTATCATAGTTGTAACAGTCCTGATTTTTCAGAGTAGGAACACAGGCTCTCGGGACCCCGAGAGCGCCTTATTAAGCCTTTTTATGAGAGTTTAGGCTTCGGCCTGAGCCCCAAATTGCTCTAAGTATGAGGGAAAGAGACCTCGAGAGAATGTGAGTAGTGAACAATCTGGTTCAATGAGATGAATGAGTAATAATAGTTGTGCTTAATGACGATGTTTGGTTAGAGAGAGTTTGTTCATTTAGTAGTAAATTAATATGAGATAGTAATCATGTGTAATTTAATGTGAAACTGTTAATGAGACAAATATCTCCTTGTTAATGATGTTTAAATTAGTGAAATAATGATTAATAGATGATGTTTAATTTTAGTAATTAATATAAAACAAAATAATTAAACATTATTCATTTTGATGCCTGATATTGTAATGATAAATTTAAAAATATAAAAGCCTAACTATAATGAGGTTTAGTTAAAGATTTATTTAGTTATTATTATTATTTAAATAAATGTCGCCTGATTCCTCGGATTTGAGTTGTAGGACCCAGCCGAAGGTTAGACTCTGACCGTTTGACCTGAGACTAGTAATCCGGTAGGAAAACTAGTCCTATAGGATCCTTTCATGATGAATCGAGGATGACTGACTTGGCCTAAATGGCCCGATCAGAACCTCTAACGTCTCCTACGTTTGATCGTGCATATACTTCGGGGTATCCGATGGCAACACAGTCTGTCCCTGGTTGTTTCAACATTTTAGGAACTTTTCCTGAAGGAGCCGAAGCTTGATTCAGACTCTATCAATCCCATTTTTCTATAAATCAGTTTCCTCAAAAATTACCTTAAAACTTGAGCCAAACACCTTTGGTGTTTTGGACCTAACTTTCTTATACTTTCTTAGAATTAGATGATTTTGGTCCCGCTTTCTTCATTTTGAAAAGATCTATAGCCTCTGTTTCTAGCCCTGAACTCCAATTTCCACTTTGTTACCCTTTAAGTTAAGGATTAAGCATGACCACCTCAAAATTTCGTCATTCGGATGTTTTATCCTGCGCATGGTTCATTCATAAATTCTTCATACAACCTCTAATTCATGCAAACCCAGTGTCAAAATCTCTGTAACAAAATTCTTTACATTTTTTGTGAAGGCCCCAAAGGTTGAATCCATCCGGTATAGTTTTCACAATTTTTGCGGACTTGTCTTAATTTCACGATTGCACTACACGCTTTTAGGAAAAATTTGTATCTCCCTCATACGGTATTGGAATAACTCTATTGTTTTTTATATGGATTTGTATTAGAGAGGCCTACAAACTTAATGAAAGACATGAAAGCTAATTCCTTACCCATTTTTCTCAGGAAAATTATTTTTTTTACAAATCCATTTTCATTATAACCTGGAGTAGTTTGCGTATTTTGGTCATATCTCCCTCATTCGATGTTGGATTTTTGTATACCATACCTTATTTTAAAGAGAATACAAAGATATATAACTTTTGTGTTGGGAGTTTTTCCAAATTTCCAATCCATAAATTATTGAATATTTATTTTTAAACGTGTTCTGAATAGGTCACTAGTTACTCGTCGGGTATCCGATTTTTGGTACCCTAAACTATTTTTCCAGCACCGCCATTACACGACACCTTTCCTCCATACCTCACGACCTTATGCCACCTACCATGAGAGGTGTTACCTTCTAGCTTCTCATCTCCACTCACCTCCCACCTTCACTAATCAAATTTCATGCAAACCATAAACTACTTCCTCCTAATCTCATTAATTAGAATTCACCTTATTCCTCCACTACCTCTCACGACCAGAATCCCTAGCCATTCACCATCATTTTTCTTTCAAAAATCAGCCACCACATCTCATCCTTGACCACCCAAAACAGCCACCACACTCTTTCTTCCTCACGACCACACTACACCACACCACCATCAACCACCAAAAATTCTTCTTCCTCCTTCCTTCTTCACTAAACCCGTGGACTCCTCTTCCCAAAACAGCCACAAATTTTTCTCTTACTCACTTTTCATAACCCACCATCCAAGCTTCATCCATCAAGCCTCATCACCTCTTGAAGCTGTGACCATCCAAGACTACCAAGGTAAAGGTTTTTACATTTTGGCTCTTAATCTTGTCCTTGCATTCTTGAGCCAAAAAACCAGCTTACATTCTTGAAAGTTTGGCGTTTTTTTCTTTGTTTTAGAAGCCCAAAATCATGACTCCCTTGTCCCTTTTTTGTTTACATGTGTTGTTTTCCTTAGGATAGAGAACTAGAGGCGACGATCGACAAGCAATTCGGAGCATTTAGCGATTTTTTTACAAGCCCACACCTTTCCTTCTGCTAAACTAAAACTGCCTATTGAGGTAAAGAGGTTCTGCCTCATTCGATTGCATTTTAAATTATTCTATAATAGTGTTTTAGTATCCGGGAATCATCATTTCAAGTTTCATCACGATCTAACGGTTAGATTTTGAACCGTGTAATTTTTCATTGCTGATAGTTAATTTTAATTAAATTTTACATAAGTAAGCGTTTTAGTAAATTTTGTAAAGCGTGCCTTGATATTTGTGTACCCAAAAGAAATTTGATCTAGATAAGTGTTAGAATGAAGAGTTTAGGAATTTTAGCGTTTAGGCGGGCTCAATTGTAATTTGATACGGATGTAATATTTAATTATAAATTTTATTGTATTATTATGTAATTTGGTGTAAATTTCTCGGTAATCCCCGCTATTAGAAATAAGATGCATCGCTAAGCGTCGCCAGAATTAGTTTGATGAGAGCCTGCACTTCGAGAAAATTCACTGATCGGACGATTATGATACTTTATTTTACTGAGTTTGAGAAAAGACTCTATTTTTTAAATGTTATCATGGTTAATCAAGTTAAACAAGTTTATTTTGAAATAAAAATGAATAACTCAATAAAATAGAGTCCACTAGAAAAAATTAATTTAAGAGCAAATATTTTGGGTCCAAATACTTTAAAAATGGCTAAGTGTGTCAAGTAGCAAAAAAGAGAGAAAGAGATTTTGGAATCTAATTTGAATAAGTAATGGAGAAAGAACCTTAAAAGTTTAGTAAGGATATAAGATAAATTCTTGAATAAAGTAGAAGTAATTTTAGAAGTTCAAATAAAGAAATAAACATTAGAATTTAGAAATTTTTAGTAACCAATAAAAAAATAAAAGTATAAAAGGATCTTAAAAATTGTATGAGGTACATTGGATAAATGACTAAATGAGATAAGAATAATTTTAGGTGTTTAAGTAAGAAAAAAGTATTAGAGTTTAAAAATATTGGTAACTAATGAAAGTAAAGGTTATAGAAGGAACTTTAGGATTTAAACTTTGAACTAAGTGGTAAAAAAGAATTAGGATAACTTATAAATTGGATAACAACTTCTAAGGGAAATAATGTTTTTAGCTAAGACGAAAATATAGAAGTTAAGGTAATAACTAGATTCTTAAATAATAAATTAATGTCATAGAAAAATTTGATTATGGTTGATTAAAAAATGTAACTAAAGGAAGAATTAGCTAGTATAATTAGTAATGAAATAATAATAAAAGTAAAGAAATAATATTAATTAAAGGTTAATGATAAATGAAAAACTAGAAAGGACATCACTAAGAGTATACCTATAAATATAGGCATAAGGAAATAGTAAATAAAGGGAACAAGATATTCAACTAGTAGAATTTATTTGGATTAGTGAAAGAAGATAAATAATAAGACCACTTAATGGTGACTTGGATTTCATAATTGAACATTTGGAATTAGAATTAGATAATGGAAAAATCAGTGCATTAATAAATAATAGGGTAATAAATAACTTAAGGATATAAGAATGTCAATGGGATTTCAGCAGCTAACATACGCCCCCTAGTAAGGCACCACCATGATTCAGCTTCATCGCGGACCATAAAGACCGCATACTCGACCTTTTGAGTTTCAGAACATTTAAAGCTTGCGAAGATCCTTTCCAAATCATTAACCCATAGATACGCATCCTCAGGCTTATACCCTCCATGGAACTCGGAAGGTTTCCTTTTGAGAAATCGGTCAAAGCCTTGGGTACCTTGTCCTACATTTTGTTGGCCTTGTCTTTCCAAAAGATCTGTAAAGCAATTTAAAGCAGTTGCCATAGCAGCAGCTTCACGGTTATGTCTACCAGCCATGTTTCATGCCTATATAATAAAACATAGCTCACACATGAGTATACTAGACCAAACAACTAGCTTTCAACCTATACATATACACAAGGTGTCAACATTCAATGGTTTATCATGCATCACATCATAATAGTCATATCAATCTCAATGCATAATCACAAAATATTCGTCATGAAAGGTAAATAATGTAAGGAATCTTGGCTGGACTCACACAACGAGCATATCAATCTCAATTCAATGCCAAATGATCACAATCCAATCAAGAAGTCCATAACTCAATCAAATACAATTCATACAGTTCAATCATAAGCAACAATTGCTTGCATAACATCAATCAACTCTTTATCAAGGAGCAATCAATGCTCTGATACCACCTTTGTAAGGACGCCCTTAATCCAATAAATAATGTTAAAGGAATCAATATTTAGATAATGAAAAGTAGGATAAATTTTTCATGATTTTAAACTATCATTTGATAAAGAACACGACAAATTAAACTTTGACAACTAACCCAGGACCATTTGAAGACCTATCTTATATATGAAGATATGAGAAGGTAGATGATTTATATAAACATTAACTTAAAATAATTAATTACGCGATCACCATGCTAGTGTTTAGCGGAACACATATGCTAATTCGGAAGCAAGAGTGGATGCAATAAGAAATCCAAGGATGCTCAAAGTGATTTCCAAGTTTAGTAAAAACATGTACATTCACTTGCATAAACATGCCATGAAGTTAAGAAGTGTGAATCCTCATCTGGAATAGCGTAGAGTATGAAAATTTAACATTTGGACACAACCACTGGCAGTGGTCGCAAACCACTGGCCGTGGTTGCGCTGCCCAAATGCCAGAAACACCCATTCCAAGTCAGAACCAACCACGGGTAATGGTGGCAGACCACTGGTCATGGTTGTCACTGCTTCCATGGCTAATTTTTCGTAACAAAGTGTACTTTCAAGGCAGAACCCACCACTGGCCGTGGTTGGCTTTGTTTGCACACCTAAATCTTGCAAGACAAAGGTACTAAGGGCAGGACCTGCCACTGGCCGTGGTTGGCTCCGTGTTCCACCATTTTCTAATTTTAAGAAAAGCATGCCTTTGGGACCTTAGTGCTTGCAATGCCTATGATTTTTGGGACACATTTTCATCCAGATACACTCATGATAGGGTATAAAATATATAAGGAACATCTTAAACATATTAAGACCTTTCTTACATCCAATTCAATCAACTCAAATCAAGCATCAAACATGAATAAAACATGCCTGAACATTGAAACTCAACTTAACAAGGTTTATACTTTATCCCACCATGAATTGCTTACAAAAGAATTGACCTCTTGTATACATGTGTATACACAAAGGAATAAGCCTCTCATCACTCCATGTCAATATCAACATCATTGACATCAAGGATATATATGATCCAAAAACTTAAGTGATTTCCGGACAAGGCATCCCTATACAACTATTATACCTTTATCAACCAAATGTAAAGTCCCAAAATAAGAAGCATCTCACCCCATATGTGTCCTATATCACAAAGTTAAAAATAGACAACATGGGAGAGTGAGTATACATTTGAAATGACGAATATGAATATGTTTATGATTATGTGTATATGCATATACATCAACATGTAAGCTTTGCATCAACACATCATTCATCATCACAATTACATCAATTTCTCATAGATACATATTGTGATCATGTGCCATAACCCACAACAAAGCATCAATACATATACACATACATGCCGTTATTCATATTGGGCCATCACATACAATGTCATTATACACCAATACAACTCTTTGTATTCATATTTTCAACCGTTGTCTTTTAGGTATTACATCGGCCATCATAACCATCATCATAATTCTTCACCTTAGGCATATCTTCATCCTACATGCAAATGCTCTTAGGCTAACGCATATGCACAATGGATTTATCAACAAATGTGGATCCGACTATGAGAATAAAACACCAAATTGTGGGTTCAAGTATGATCATATAACCATACCCCTACTGCAGTAGTTTAAAGTGTACACTGAATTGATAAATATGATTGTCACTAACTGCCGATGTGTGTGAGATCCAATGAGAGTGCATTGATTACCATTGCATCCATGGTATATCATTCGCTGCTTATATGGAATGTTAGGGGTTCCAATAGGCAGGCCCAGTGGGAGGGCGACCCAGTGCTCGAGTATACTGTTATTGCTCCCTAGTGATTTGGGAAATCATGAAGCTGCCCTTAGTTTGGTGACGAGGCACCCTATGTGGCAGGCCCTGTGGAAGGGCGGTTCTATGATGAGTATTTTACCTTGGTGCCCGACGGGGCACGGCTCCCTTGATGTGTGTTCAGGGGAGGCCCGTAGCACTTTGACAAGTAAGGCCATAATGATGATCTGCAAGTCACGGGGTGACTAGTGCTACAAATGGGCGAGAGCAGTTTTTATGAGGACACACAAAGGGAGGACCCTCAAACTACCCTAGAGAAAGGACTTGAAGCTTACAAAGGTCCTCTCACAAGGGCCAAGACCAAAAAGGCCAAAGAGAGCATCCATCAGGCCTTATCCTCCTTCCTCTCCTTGAGTGGGCCCAAGCCCAATGAAGACTTCTTGAGGATATATTCATACTTTACTTGTAATATACTTCTTAGTTAGGATCTCTAGGCTTATAGATTCTATTTGGGCCTTACAAGGTCAAATGGGCCACTTTTGGGCCTTGTACTCTCACCTTGGGCCATGTATAGGTCATATCCTTCTCCATTAGCACTATTGGGCCTAGGCATCATGGAGAGGCCCATTTAGGAGTCAGTAGGTCAAATTCTCTAAAGCTCTATATAAAAGAGCTCTCCCTTTGTATTTTACACACAATTAATGTCAATTGAGATTTCACACTTTTAAAGTGAGTTTTTAGAGAGAGAAGCTCTCCCTTCTCTCAAGGTTAGAGTGAGCTCTAGCAAGCTCTCATCCAAGGGGTTTCCTCCCTCTTAGTGGCGAGTTAGAGGATTTATCTCCTTCTAGGAGTGGCCTCCCATTCACCTCCTTCATTCCATCTTCCATTCTCCTCCTTTCTTCCTTCTATTTCCACCCTTTCCTTTCTCTTTCCCCTTCTAATTCCGTGTAGTTTTTAGTCTTGTTTCTCATTTCCAATTCAGTTTTCCAAGGGAAAAATTCTTCTATTCAATGCTTGTGAAGGTTAGAAGAAGAGATGATCCCTAGATCCACCATTCTTCAAAAAGCTAGAAGAAGATCCTACATCATTTGGTATCACTTGAGCTTGGGAGGTTCTTCTTTATTATTCTTCTTCTTACATAATTTGGTTTTGTTCTTTAGATTTCTGGCTGGAATTTTGTTGTTATGCCTTATACTTGCCTTGTTGATGCCATGTTAAAATAGAAAACTCATAAAAAGTTGTTGTTCTTTTGAGTTTTTGTGCTAGTTTCTTCATTTCTTCAATTTTCTTGCATATTGTTCTTTTCAATTCGGTTTAGTATTGTATAAGTTCTAAAATTTCAGAATTGGCACAATTAGAATTCAGTTGTTAGTTTGTTAGTTTGATTGTTAGATATTAGTTACTTGTTATGTGTTAGTTAGAGCCAAGTTAGTTGTTAGTTGTGCCAAGTGGAACCTTTGTTTAGTGTTCTAGGCTTTTGTGTTGTTTTTCTATTACTAGAGGTGCATTGCCGTGTGGTGGAGTTTAGTTCAAGCATCTTGACTAATCTCCCAAAGGTTATTCTTGTGTTGTCAGGAGGTCTCATCTGAAGACTCTCCAAAGGTCATCTCATTTTAGGCTTTTTAGTATTCACTCTTATTTTCTTTCTAGGTTAATTTTTGTTTGTGAATGCACATTAGGAACACATCATATTTCGGTTTTCATATTGCTTGCATAGAAGAAAATTTTTGTCAAAAAGTTTTGAACATAGTCCTTTCATTCTCTTTGGAAGAAGGTTGTATTGTTTTTCCTTAAGCAAGAAAGTGACATTTGAAATTGTTTAGCCTTAGCTCACTTTGGATTTGGACATTGAATAGTGGTGTTATACATTGAAAATTCAAGAGGCAAGATAAGAAAAAGAAAGTACCAAAAGAGAAAAAAGAGTTAGAAAACCCTATACTACAAAATTGAAAAAGGGCGTTAAAAAGAAAAGAAGCCTCATTAAGAAAAAAATGTAAAGTTCAAATACCAATACAAAGGTCCAATTTCAAAATTCAATCTACTTGAAGTGAGTTATTTGCTAATTACATTTTCCAATACATTTTCATTTGAATCTTAATTGCTTACTTTGTGTGCAACTTTAGAGTTTCTAAGTTTAGGTTTCCCTTACTTTTGTTGATTGTATTTTGTGCTTTGCTTGTCTAGTTTTGTCACCAAATTTTGAATTCCTTCCATAGTATATCCTTTATTCATTTGAACATTTATTGCTTTAGTGTCTTATCAATCAAAAATCCAAAAATATTTTCCATTTTGAGTACCCTTTCTTCTTAAGCCTTTTTAGTTTGTCATTTTTCCTTCTCAAGTTTTGTCTTTGAAGTTGTCTTTTCTTTAAACTTCTTGATAATTCCCTTCTTTATACCATTGAGGGTAGCATATTGGAACACTTGAGGTGAGAGTGTAAATTGCTTGGGTGAATTTGATACTAAAGAGAAAGGGTAAGAGTTGTGAGGATACACTTAAGAGATACACATGTGAGGTTAATTTTTTTGTGAATTCATTAACATCAATTTCATTTGGAGTGTGTTCTTGTCTTGTTTTCCTAGGTGAGGTGGAGCTTACACATCAAGGAAGAGCTTGAAGAAAATTGTAATAGAAGCAAAAGCCTTGTAACTAGTAGAACTTAGGCAAAATTTTTAATTCTTAGGCTTTGTGTATTAGGTTTTGTCTTGTATTTTGGACACATCTTTGGACATTGGACTTTTGGACACTATTAACTTTCATTTTCATTTGGTAATCTCGGCTAGATAGTAGAACATTTGCATTTGGTTGTTAACTACTTTTAGTTAGTTAGTTGTTAGTTATAACTAATAGTTGTTTGTTATAACTAATAGTTGTTTGTTATAACTAATAGTTGTTAGTTAGTTGCTTGTCTTAACTAATTAGGTTAATTAGTTAGTAGTTGGAACTAATTCTAGTTACTTTAACTAATCATAACTGAATTAGTTTAGGGTCTTAACAAATCCATAACCGAATTAGTTGTTAGTTAAGGGTGGTTAGACTTAGTTACAACTTTCATAACTAAATAACTACTTCTAGTTAGGGTTTGTTAGTTGTTGGTTAGTTAGTTGAACTAATTTTGTTAGGTTAACTAACTAGTAACTGAATTTGGTTAGGCTTGTCTAGGGTTAGTTAATTGTTGGAAACAACCTAGGATAATCATAATCAACTTAGGTTAAAACCAACCTAGGGACTTACATAAGAAACTTAGGACTAACCTAGTAAAAGACAACCTAGGATCTTGTTTTCCCTTAGGATAGAAACCTAGTATTGATATTTTAGGATTGTTGTGTGTTTTCTTTCACTTATTTTGCATTCATCCTCCTCGACTAGTTTGTCTACACATTCTTTGTTTTTTTCTTGAATTTCTTTGACAACCTTAAAAGATGTCTTCTAGTGATAGGGAGAATAAAACCATTCTTCATAACATAATGGATAGCTTAAATAACATCAATGCTAGGCTAACAAATCTTTAGTATAATGAAAACCCTAGAGCTAGATATAGAAATCAACAAAATCATAGACACAACAATAGTGATAGTGAAGAGGAGCCTAGACAAAGAAGACACCATGAGCATAAAAGAGAAGACATAGGCTTAAGAGAAGTAAAATTAGAAATACCCTCATTTCATGGCAAAAGTGACATAGAGGCTTATCTAGAGTGGGAAATGAGAGTAGAACAAATATTCAACTCTCATCAAATAAAAGATGAAAAGAAAGTTAGGATAGCCACCCTTTCATTTCAAAACTATGCCTTAGTATGGTGGTCTCAAGTGTGTAAGGAAAGAAAGAAAGATAATTTTCCACCAATAGATGATTGGTTAGACTTAAAAGCTCTATTAAGAAAATGTTATGTTCCTAGTTACTATAGAGGGGAGCTATTAGTAAAGCTAAATAGACTCACCCAAGGGTCAAAGAGTGTAGAAGGCTACTACAAATCATTAGAGATAGCTATAATTAAGGCAAACCTAGAAGAAGATGAGGAAACCCTAATGCATAGGTTCTTATATGGCCTCAATAGGAACATTAAAAATAGAGTAGAAATCCTTCCACATATAGACATTGAAGAATTACTTCACCAATGCACTAAGGTAGAGAGCCAATTTAAAGAGAGAGAAGCCTATAGTGGGGAAAATAAAGCCTATAAATCTAAATATGTGTTGACTGCCGCCAATTGAACAAGTTGACAATAAAGAATAGATATCCCTTACCTTGTATTAATGATCTATTGGATCAATTAAGAGGTGTGGTGGTGTTTTCAAAGATTGACTTACGTTCTGGTTACCATCAAATTCGGGTGAGAACCGAAGACATTCCGAAGACTGCTTTTAGGACGCAATATGGCCATTATGAGTATGTTGTAATGCCATTCGGAGTGACTAATGCTCCAGCGGTGTTCATGAGCTACATGAACCATATCTTTCATGAATACTTGGATCGCTTCATTGTGGTATTCATCAATGATATCCTAGTGTATTCCAAAAGCCGCGAGGAACATGAGGAACATCTGAAGGTTGTGTTGAATATTCTTAGAGAGAACCAGTTGTATGCTAACCTCTCTAAATGCGAATTCTGGTTGTCAAACGTCCAGTTTCTTGGTCATGTGATATCCGAAGAAGGTGTTTCAGTGGATCCTTCTAAGGTTGAAGCCGTTATGGCATGGCCTACACCTGCATCGGTTATGGAAATTCGGAGTTTCTTTGGACTTGCCAGATATTATCGGAGATTCATCGAAGGTTTTTCTCGCCTTTCTAAACCTTTGACAAACTTGACAAGGAAAAACCAACCTTTTGTATGGACGGTTGAATATGAGAGATGCTTTGGAGAGTTAAAGATGAAACTGACTTCTGCGCCTATTTTGGCATTGCCTGACTTGCAAGAAGACTTTGTGGTATACTGCGATGCTTTTAAGCATGGACTTGGATGTGTTTTGATGCAGAAGGAACGTGTTATAGCTTATGCTTCACGCCAGTTGCGACCTCATGAAGTTAATTACCCAACTCACGACTTGGAGTTACGGCGGTTGTGTTTGCCTTGAAGATTTGGCGTCATTATCTCTATGGTTCGAGGTTCGTGGTCTTTAGTGATCACAAAAGCTTGAGATACCTCTTTGATCAAAAGGAATTGAATATGCGCTAAAGGAGATGGATAGAATTCTTGAAAAACTATGATTTTAAATTGATGTACCATCCCGGGAAAGCTAATGTTGTTGCCGATGCTCTTAGTCGGAAGTCCTTACATGTGTCGGCCACAATGGTTAAGGAATTTGAGTTGATTGAGGAATTTCGGAATTTGAATGTTGGAACTGAAGTACAATCTCCCAAGAAGCTATGTTTTGCTACCTTAAAGATATGCAATGAGTTTTTAGAGCTTGTAAAGGAGAAACAAGGAGATGATGATTATTTACAAGAGATGAGAAGATCTCAAGATGATGGGAAAAATCTATTCCTTGTGGAAGGTGTTGATGGCTTATGGTGAGTAAGAGATCGTGTGTATGTGCCTTCATTTGGAGATTTGAGACACACAGTGCTTAAGGAAGCACACAAAAGCATTTTTAGCATTCACCCGGGTGCGACCAAGATGTACCAATATGTAAAGAAGAATTTTTGGTGGCCTGGAATGAAACGTGATATTGCCAACTTTGTAGCTTCATGCCTTACTTGTCAGAAGGTGAAGGTAGAGCATCAGAAACCTTCGGGTACTTTGAGACCACTTGATATCCCCGTTTGGAAGTGGGATGCAATTGCTATGGACTTTGTGTCCGGTTTGCCAAGAACGAGGTCCAGATGTGATGGAATCTGGGTGATTGTGGATCGTTTAACAAAGAGTGCACATTTTCTACCAATCAGTATGAAGAGTTCCTTGTAGGATTTAGCACAATTATACAGGAAAAAAATTGTGAGGTTACATGGTGTGCCATCAAGTATTATTTCTGATCGAGACCCCCGATTCACTTCCCGATTTTGGGGAAGCTTACATGAAGCGATGGGTTCTAAATTGAAGCTAAGCTCGGCGTATCATCCTCAGACTGATAGACAATCTGAGAGGACTATTCAGAGTCTTGAGGACTTATTGCGTGCTTGTGTTTTGGAGCATGGTGAATGTGATGTACTGAATTTAAGTGAATTAGCTTAAATTGAGTTTTGGTATGATATGTTATTGAATTCCCATGTTTCTGCATTTTTCTGATAATCTCGCTCAAGCGAGATGAGTTCTCGCTCAAGCGAGAATTCCCCCTGCATGACATTTGGCTACTGGCCAAATCTCACCTAGGCGAGAGTGTGTCTCGCTCAAGCGAGACTGCCCTGGCATCAGTGAATGGCCACTGGAGGAAAATCACCCAGGCGAGTTGGATCTCGCCCGAGCGAGAGGGAGGGGATTCGCCACTGGTCAAATTTCGCTTGAGCGAAAGGCTTTTGAAGGTGGCATTCGCTCGAGCGAGTGAGTGTTGGGTAGATTCTGGATGATTTTCGCCCGTGTTCGCTTGCTTCGCCCAAGCGACTTCTGAGGATCTCGCTCAAGCGAGATGGGGCTCACTCAAGCGAGTCAGCCCCTAATCCTTCTCTTATTTCTTTCGCTCAGCTCGCCTCATGTCTCACCCGAGCGCTCCCTTGGGACTCGCTCAAGCGAGTGTGGTTCTCGCTTGAGCGAGGGATGTCCTGGTCCTCCAAATTATATTGCCTTGATCACCTTTTATTTTCTTTATATATGATCTTCGTCTTAAACCAACTTATGAACCCTTTGGATATCTTTTGAGGTCATTAATCCTTATGATGTTTAACCTTTTCGAACCCAACTATATAGCAACAATTTAAATAAATTTTTCGCTGTTTTCAATTAAGAATTCCTCAATAGTTGTTTCCCTTAACTTACCTTCTCATATCTTCATATATGAGTTAGGTCATTTTAGATCCAGGGTATTGACCGACACTTTCACCACCTATGTTTTTCATAGATTAATAATACTAAAATCGCGAAAAACTTACCCTTATTTTTGGGGCGTAAAAGTCACAAAAGTGGTCACCAAATTTGTCACAAAACTCTCTTATAATTTCTAACACTAAAACTCCATTTTTTCTTAACTTATGAAACTTTATTGGGCCTCAGTCACAAAATTTTGAAAAGTCCTCATAAGTAAAACTTTTTTTAAAAAAAAATCAATTCATTTAGTTAACTTACTATATTCTCTTTTTCCTTGATCTAATTAATATAAAAAACGCTTTTAGATGTCCGGTCGATAAATCTTCTCGAAGTGCACGATTTCTCCAATACCTCGGTGATGCTTAGACGATCTATGAAATTTCCTATTAGCGGGGCTTATCATAAAATAATCTATAAATTACATAATAATAATATTACAAAAATTATAATCAATTAATACAACCATATTGAACGAAACCGAGCCCGCCTAAATGCTAAATTTTCTAAATTTCTTTTCATTTGTCTGATCGCAATAGAATCCTTTTGAGTACGTGAACGTCGAGTTACGCCAAATAAATTTTTTAAAATATCAAAAAATTTTAAAATGTAAACTTTTTAGCCGTCGGTTACGAAAATTTTCACAGTTTAAGATCTAACCGTTAGATCATGATGAAATTCAAAACGGAGGTCCCCGAATACACAAACAACAATATAGGATAGCCAAAAATACAATCAAATGAGGAAGAAACCCCATTTACCTCATGGGATGGTCGCTGCCCGGAGAAAAAATGTGGTGGTTGCGCTGAAAATTCCGTTGAACGCTCTTAACGTCTCCCGATCGTCATCTAAACTCCCGATCCTTGGGAAAATGTGCATGCATGGTTAGAACAAGGAGGGGCAGTCACGGTTTTTGCCTTTAAATAACAAGCAAATTATCACAAAATTCCTGAATGAAAACTTATTTTTAGCCAAAGGGATCTAAGAACAAGATTCAAGAGAAAATACCAAAGTTTTCACCTTTGAATGGCTTGAATGTCTTCAGTTTTGAAGCTTCAAGACAAGGGGAGTCCAGCTGATTTTTAGGGGTTCAAGACATGAAGAAAAATAAGGAGAAGGTGGTTGTTTTGAGAAAGTTGGGCCGCGAGTTGGTAGGAGTAGAAAGGAGGGAGGAGAAGATTTTAATTGTTGATGGTAGTTGTTCTTGGTGTAGCCATGAAGGTGGTGTAAAGTGGATGTTGTGGTGGCTAGATTTTTTTGTTAGAAGGAATTGAAGGGGGGAGAAGTGGATGCTACTGCTGTGAAGAGAGGTGAAGGAAATGAAGAGATGGTGAGTGAATAGGATGAAGTGAAGGTAGGTTTAGAGGTAATGATAATGGCTTAACTTTGCATGAAATATTATTGGCCAAAAAGGGAGCTGGCCAGCTGAGTGGAGGGAGGAGGCATGGTGGAGACACCTGTCCAGAGTGGTGCCAAGGGGTGGTAAGGAGTGGAGGGCTGGTGTCACACCATGGCGGTGCCAAAAAATTAATTAGTTACACAAAGAATTAAAGCGTGCAGAATTTTTGTAAACTGGAAAAACAATGACGTCAAAAATAATTATGGATTAATTTGTGGGTTCAGAATTATGGAAAACTCCCAACACAAAAATTTTAGATCTTTTTTTTCTCTTTAAATTGATATATCATACGTGACGATCAGAGATCGGTAGCCTAAGATATACCCAATTTATGATAGGATGATCCAGAAGCTCCCGAATCAGCTAGGGGCTTAGAAATAAATTCACCATTAATTCTCCTTTGAGAATTGGGTTTCATGCCCTTCACAAAAATTGTAGAGATCTATAGTACAGATCCATACCAAAAAGAAAGAAGCAATTTAAGCACCAGACAAGGGAAATATATGAATTTTTCTACAAATAGCCAGCATTAAAATGAAACAGCCAAGGGGTCACAAAGATTCATTAAACTGTACCAATCTGGAGAGAATTAGCCTTTGATATCTCCACAAAAAATGTAGATAACTTTGTTAAAGAGATTTTGACACCAAGTTTGAACGAATTGAAGATAGTATGAGAGAGTTATGAAGTTTTTCTAAACCAGGTGCAGGAAAAAATGTTCTAACAATAGAATTTTGAGGCGAACACACTTAATCTTTGATTTTGGGGTTGACAGAGTAGGAATCAGAGTTCGGGGCCAGAAACAGAGGTTGAAGATATTTTCAAAACAAAGATATTGAGACCAAAATCGTTTGATTCCAAGGTCGTATGCAAAAGTTGGGTCCAAAACACTAAAGGTATTCGAGTCGAGTTTTAAAACGATTTATAAAGAAACTAATTTGTAGAAGAATGAGGGTGATCGAGTTTGAAACGGGCTTCAGCCTCTGCAGGAAAAGTTCTTAAAACATTGAAACAAGTCACCAGAGACTGACCGTGCCACTATCGGATATCCCGAGGTATATGAATGATCAAACGTAGGAGACGTTAACCATTCTAATTTCGCTAGTTATGCTAAGTCAGACACCCTTGATTCTTCATGGAACGATCCTAACAAGACAAGTTTCCCTACTATATCACTAGTCTCGGATCGAAAGGTCAGAGTCTGGCCTCAGGTTAGGTCCCACAGTTCAAATTCGGGGAACCGGACGATATTTATTATTAAAATATTTAAATAACAAATTAATTCTTAACTAAACTCCTTTATAAATAAGCTTTCATATTTTAAACTTATTTATTAATAATATTAGATATCAAAATAAATATTATCTACTCACTTCATTTTATCTTAATTAACTAAAATCATTAATAATAAAATCCATTAACCAGTTAATATCAACATAATGTATTATCTACTAATCATTTTTTTAAAGAGTTTAATAAATATCTTATGAGATCTTGGGCTCTACTAACCTTAAAATCTAACTTGATACTTAAATGAGTCTAAATATCCTCAATCAGTTGTGGCCACTATTAACAGATAATTGACTAACATCATCTATAAATTACCAAGATTAAACATCATTCATAAATTATAATTTCAAGCATCAATGATAAGAGTATATATATATATACAGACATTTCAGTAATAGTTCCAAGGTTGAATCAAACACATTCATCTTCTCACATAAATCATTACTTAGTTAATAAATTCCTTTAATTGTCACTATTATCCACCGCCTTTCTCATTCACTTAGTTTTATTTGAATAAGCTATTCCCTATTCATATTCTCTCAGGGTTTCTCTTTCTCGTGCTTAGAACAACCTAAGGGCTAGGCCAAAGCCTCAACTTTCCTAAAATACTTAACAAGGTACTCTCGGAGGTTCCGAGAGCTTGGGCACCTACTTTGGAAAATCAGGGCTGTTACATTAAAGTGATCCCCTAGAGCATATAGTGATGGGTACACTGAGGGACAACGGCGTCTCAATCCCTTGAGGGTTGTCTTGGGAGTATACCAAGGCAAACCTCCAATGGCTCGGATTCATGCCCGAGGCCAAAGAGCCTAGTAACTCTAGTATACTTCAACTCTGGACGAGGGTCACCATGGCTTTGTAGCGCTTATTTTAATGACATATAATTTGGATCCACTATTGATAACGTGTGCCCTTACCCTTTTATGAAAACAGAACGAGGCAAGCTCCGGTCGCTCTAGTTGGGAAGGAGGATAAGGCAGGATGGTGCGTATATTATGTTGTGAATGATGAATGAGGATAAGCCTACATGCATCATATTGGCTAAAGAATATTTGATCTAAGGAAAAAAAATACATGCATTATATCATTGTTGTATGAAACTGTGATTTTGTATCATTATTCGACTACGATGATATGAGTATTACCCTTCTTTGAGAGTAAAATGAGATAAGGACGATCGATTGAGATTAAAACAGGTGAGATAACTTAGAATAAGACTTGCTAGGAACCCCCTTGAAAGAGTAAGAGGCTTGATTCTTGATTATTTGTGTGTTGTGAGGAGTGTGTCGATATGACACCCCTAATTGTTGTGGAGGTGGAAGCTCACCCTTAGAACTATTTTTTAGATCCCCGCTCAGGCATGCATATCAGACGAGGAGTGCTCTACATAGAGAGGACCAATCAGGTCTTAGCCATTTAGCTATGATTCTAGAAGATCCCAGAGAGGCCCCCATTAATGGACCTCCCCTATTACAGCCTGAGCGCCCTTATGAACAAAACGTAGAGGTCATAGAGAATACAGCCTAACATTGTGGTAATCCCCCGTGTCCTTTGAGCATTGAGGAGATAGAGGAGTTTGCGGGCAGGGAGGCAGCATTGATGGCTGACCTTTTTATTTCCACCCCCTGCTAGTGCCCCTTTGGTTCCAAGGCCCTTCTAGCAGGCAGAGACGCCAGTAGTACTAGGACCAGTAGAGGTAGGCAACTAGAGAGCACCGACTCCCAAGTATATGCATCTACCAAATGAGGACGACGACTAGGAGGACCCCAAAGAGTTTCTGCTTGATGCACCAATAGATCCGATGGCTGAGGATCCAGTCACTCCCTAGCCTTACCTCAATACCTCCCACCAGTAGTTCCTCTAGTTGTTTACAAGCCAGAGAGATTAGTGGATGTTCAAGCACGCTAGGGAGTACTGGTGATGTCACTAATGGAAAGATATCTCATGAGGCATCAGTGGGACCAATCCCTAGGTTTTCTCAGGCACATCTTCAAGAGCTACATGTATGGCGAAACTAAGGATTACATGGACATGTCTTAAGCAGCCCAAGGTCTGTTAGCGGAGGCATATGAGGTCTATAACAGTAGGAGGCATGAACTAATTTAACAGCGATCTATCATCGTCAAGCACGATTCCCTCTGGATCAGCCTATCCTCTAGACTTAACACAGCTAGCAGCCACTTCAGACGCTCCAGAGTTGCCCTGGTCTGACGATAAGTTTATGGGAGGAGATGCTTAGTTGTTAGGTTTATTTTATCTATTTATGTACTTATGTATTTTATACGGGAGCCTGCGCGCCCCTTTTACTTTCAGTTTATAGTTCTGTTGAGACCACTTGTGTATATGTGGCACAGTTATATATATATATATATATATATATATATATATGCTTTTATTCCACCATGTCTTACTTGTACAAAAAAACACTTCCATATTTTCTAAAAATCAGTAGCATCTTAGTTAACTAAGGTAATCTAGTGGAAGAGATTATCTTAGTTAACCAAGGGTGTTACAATAGTGATGTCATATACTTGCATTATGGGTTATACAGGGAGTTAGTTTCTTCATTGCATGACATGGATTCTATATTCCCTAGCTTGAGTGCACTCATATATTATGACCTAACTAGGGCATCTCATTCTTTGACATATCATAGTATGCCCATGCTATTTGAGACATCATATAGTTATATATCCACTCTTAGTGCCCTTTTATGTATATTCTAGATTGATTCATCTCAGGGATTCATTGGATACCTCATAGCTCTACATATGCATTTTTATAGGACTATCCTATTACATTCTTTAATGATATACCTTCTTTTATAAAAGTTGACACCCAAGGGGTCATAAGGTTAGTCTTTGATCCCATTTGACTTGTAGTACATATAATGCATTACTAACTCTTTATCTTTTCTTTGTCATTTATTCTTGAAGGATATTTTGGACTCATTTGATCATTTGTTTTGTAGGGCATGTGTTGATCTTGCCATGTGAGCATTTAAAGAAGAAGCTTAGATTTAAGGATAAAACCCCTTTAAAAGGAAAAGTATGATGAAGATCCCTCAAGCCTTCTTTTTTATTCTTAGTAGTTAGGGCTTAGGACTTATATTAGAGCCAATCTAAGGCCATATGAGTTGTATTTCTCCTTAGGATTTTATTATTAGTGTTTGAGAGTCATCCATAGGCTTAAAAATTATTTTCATTGTATTTTAGTTGGGCTTGGTATGAACTTTAAGGTTTTGGGCTTTGCATGGCCTTATTTTTGTGTTTGGGACACTTTTAGACCTTAAAAACCCATGCCTTTTGGTTTGCGTGAGAAATATACTTAGGTTTAGAGTTAATTAGCTTAAATAGGGTTAGTTTAGTTAGCTTGTTAGACACATCATTAGGGTTTCTAATTGTATCAATTTTTGTTCATTTGGAATTTGAATTAAACCTTTGAGTTTGGGATATTTATAGTATGCATTAAAAGCCTATGTAGGATGTATCATTTTGACCAAGACATTTCTATTACATAGTTTAACACCTTTTATTGGTGCTTGGAATAATAGGTCAATATGAGAACTATTCCTAAATTGTCCCTGGTCAAGTATTTATATAAGGACATATATATACATTAAGACTAGTTGGTGAATATACTGATCATATGATCTTATAGATCATGGATATGGACAATATCAAGTCTTCACATAGGTAGACATTAAAAGTAATTGTGTACTTGGTATATCACCGTGAGAATATTGCATGGATCGTTATATATAGTCCTTCGACCTAAAGTCATTATGATTCCTACATAATGAGTTTATTGCTTTAATGCAATTAAATGTCATCTGTAACAAGATGATAATAAAGGTTCTAATTGGACAATGAACAAATTGTGTAGAGGAATGTGAGTGATGTAGATCGGATATGTCCTTCCCATGTCACAGGAGTGATATCTATAGGCTATTTGATGGAATGAGACTTAAGGGAATGCATGGTCATGCTAGGAAGAATAAAGATTAGATATTTATTTAAATAAAGTCTACTTCGATATCAGAAAAATGAATTCGGCCATACAAGGATGGCGACGACCATGCCTCGGGCACAATCAGGTGTTGTGACAAAAGAAATGAACATATAAAATAGTTATCACTTATAGGTTACATAGATATTAAATATTCAGATATAGTGATGCATTACTAAATGTCGCTCTTATTTTATGTTAATAATAAAAAGGTTTATTATTAATATGACCGAGTAATTTTTGCCTATAGGGTCACACGCATAGAGTAAAGCCAACTAAAGAGTAATTTTGTTTTAGTTAAACTAAATTAAAACTATTTGGGTCTAACACATTTAAAATAAATGAGTCAGAGCTCAATCATCACACAAAGATCATTAGATTAAATCTGAGCCTATATATAGAGCATGAGATGCTTTAGGTAGTTGCTCAAGTAATATACCTAGAATCTCGTAAAAGTTATGAGGGTCGCACTCTAGAAAACAAGCATTTAAAGGTGTGGTTTTTGGTGGGAGTACTTGAGTGGACTCCTTAAGCACAAGGATGTTATTCCTTTCAGATCATCTTGTACTGCGCTATAAGAGTTAAATCTAATCGAATTTTAAATCTTTGTTATTGCTTTGAAACACAAAGTTTTGCAAGGCCTTATGGGAATCCTCTGTGTTTCCACTACCTAACCCTTTGGTATTTCCTAACATCATATTTTCTTTAGGTTTTTCAAGAATACTTGAAACTAAAGACTATTATCATGGACTCTTCCATGTAGCAAGTTGAATCTTAATTTATCTCAATCCTTTGAGTGGTGTTTTTTCCCTAATTCACCTTCTAAACTTTCCATTTTCAACTTTCTTCATATATTATTTTTAGAAAATCTATTATCAAGCTTGATCTCAATTATATGAGATTGTTGATGCTTGATCTATGATATTACCTCCTTGGAAATAATCCTACAACAAAGAATTCAACGTTGGACATGATCTAACAATAAAGAACTCAAAAGGAATGAAAGTATTCCTACATCACCTAAGATAATGTTTTTAATGAAAAAATTGACAAGTTTAAAACTTTTCTTAAGGATCATTAGACATATTTCTTTTCTTAGTTATTCATGGCTAGTAACTCACAACTATATGATAAAGAAATAGCATGAATTTGCTTAGCTGATGTCTTAGGTAGTGTGTAGAAGTTTTGTAACATCCCGATTTAAAATGAAGTACCGGGTGAAATAAAGCCACTCAAATAATAATTTTAGAAGTGGAAAATTATTCATTAATTACCATTAACTCAATTAATCAAATAAGGGCTGATTAAGTGTGATTAACTATTAATTGTTGCTGATGGTGACTGGGTGACGTGAGTAGACTACTGCTTCACGTTTTCCCACCCTACCTTTCCATTCCTTCGTGCATGTATATATAATTGGTCGATGGGTCTCTTTTCCATTCCTTCCTTTAGATTTCCCTCTGCGACTTCTCTCTTCTCCTTCCTTCTTCTCTTCCTCCTTCGTTCTTCTTCTTCTTCTTCTTCTCTTCTCTCTGTCTCTATTTTCTACTTTCGAGAGCCACGTTGATGGTGCTGCAGAGGAGTCGGAGCTCCCTCGTGCTAGTGAAAGACGATCGTCGAAGCGGAAGAGGAAACAGCCCTGTACCTGAGCCAATCGCGGAAGACAACAGTGTTCAAGAGGAGGCTGAACGAGTGGAAGTATCGAGCGAAGCAGCAAGGCAGAGGACCAACATCCAAGCGGAAGAGTCTCTTGGAGTTTAGTAGTCGGTAGGGGGAGTATCTTATATCTTAGATGCATAGGTTATGGACGGGTTCCAGGTGTTGATGATTGTTGCTTCTGTATTCTGTTGTGTGTTGTGCTCGCATGAGTAGTTGGTAATACCCGGGTGCATGATGAGTGAGAGTGAGTGTTGCATGTTTAGTTCCATCCTTAAAATGCATGCTGATAGCCTTGAGAATGTTGAATGATTGCATGAAAAGGGGTGTGCTGAATTGTTGATGATGATTACCGTGTGGTTTATGTGACATGTAAGTCGTTATGAATATAAAATGCTGACTGCATGTGATCGAGTGTTGACGTAGTGAATCTGATAATATACCATATTGATGCATGTGTTGTCTGAGTCCTGATACTGCTGAATACCGATTGCATGACATACTTATGTTGTTGGATTACTTTATTGAATCCTGATAATGCTTGACACCGATTGCATGGCACGCATGTATTGCTGTATTCACCTATTTGAGCTATGATACTGATTGCATGAGAAGTATGTGTGTTGGACTAATATATTGGGCTCTGAGAATGCTTATTACCGATTGCATGTGATGCATGAATGGTTGAGTGAAAGGTTGTGTATATGAATTCTGTGTTGGGTGATGAATCCGCGTGTGGCACATGGGATACGTTTGTGCTGGGAGCACGTAGTGTGGGACACTACCATCGGTTATTTAAAAGCGTGGGACGCTGTGAAATCCTTTGAGTGGGACTCAAGGTAGCCCTGAGTGGGACTCGGGCTGCCCGTGAACACCTCCGTTGACGCTGAGAGCGTTGGTGTCACCTTGTGGGTAAACGGTTGGGTACCTGTAAAACGGCCAAGCGGCTGGGAGCTGAATTGATAGCTGAGAGCTATGTATAAAAAGGCTGGGAGCCTACGTTGCAACGTCGAAAACCGATTACACATGAATGCGGAACCGAGTGAATTATTCTGTGTGCATTTATTGTTGATATCGATTGAAATCTGTTCTGTGAATAATTGGTAATGTTATTGTATTGTTATGCGCATATATCCGAGTGAGACTGATGGACTCTGATCGTGAAATGTTGAATGTGTACGTCCTGGTTAGATTGGTATTGTGTATATTTAATAGTTGACGTGTACTTTGTATTGCTGTATAATTAAGGATAACCCGACTCAGTACCTATCATTTAATATCTAAGATACTCACCCCTACTGTGGCAATTTTTCATTGAATATCTCTCGAAATGAGGAGTGGAGGAGGAGCTGAATGCTGAGTGAAGTGCTGGTGCACTGTGGAGTTATGTGTTTATGTATATGTTGTGTATATGTTTTGCTAAGCCTTGGCCGGCTCGTATTTCAGACGTGGTCTCTTTATACTAGAACTTGAACCCTCTTGGGTAGAAGACATGACCTTGTGCCTGTAATTATTTATATCCTTTTATATCTATCATACTATGTGTTGTTCTATCTTGCGTGTATGATCCGAGTAATATATGTATACGTACTTACTGAGCGTGTGAGGTTGGCATAACCATGGGTAGGAATGGGATTTAGAGTTGATGGGGGAAGTGAGATAGTGATTTATTCTGAGTGCCGAAGAGTTTAGGTATTACCGAGTGAATGAGAGCGCGGAAAACCGAGTGAGGATTGATCTAGATATTTTCCGAGTGATAACTGTTAGGATTTTCTGAGTGCAGAATAATTCACAAATTCCGAGTGAGAATCCGTCAAGTGAAGGCTCCCCGATAGAAAGGCGACACCTAAGGCTCTAAGTGGACCCCATGGTAGGAAATTATTAGTAGTAAGGGGAATCTGAGTGAGTCTTGACTTAGTAAGGATAACTAGAGTAGGAGAGATTGTGGTTACCGAGTGAAAAAAGAGTGAAATACCCCGAGTGGTGAAAAGAACGTGAAAGTTATTCCGAGTGAGAAGTCTTCATAGATTCCGAGTGAGTGGCGATGGGAATCATTTCCGAGTTGTTCGTATATGTGTCCCGATTGAATGAAGTCGTGGAATGTGCTATGTTTTCTGAATGAGGCTGGTATGTATAAGGCCCAATCCGAGTGAATAGAGAGTGGACCCTTCCAAGTGAACCAGCGCTGAAATCCGGGTGCGGGAATGCCGAGTGGAGTGAGTGAGTGCCGAGTGTAGCTTTCGCTTGAGCGAGTGGATGTTGCTATTTGATCCGCCTGAGCGTTTTTCTTCTTCCGTTGTTAGCCTCCTGGAGTAGGTTTTATTCCTCTTGCCTTCTCTTCTCTTATTTCTTTTGTGCCCGATTATTCTGGTTTTAATTGTGAAAAATTTTCTCTGTTTTATTATTTATTATTTATTAAAATAGGGTGTTATATTTTGGTATCAGAGCAGACCGAAAGGTCCAAGGCCAAGGTATGCTTACCGAGTGTAAGCGGTTGTATGCATTGTGACCGAGTGGTCATCATTATTGTGATATTTGTTGAACCTAATTGATATTGTAATATTGATTTGTGGATAGGAGGTCGTTTCCCTCCTGGTCCGACTGATTGTATAACATATAGAAATGGTATAATGTGCTAAAGTTACCGAATGTTGGACTGAGATCCGATCGGTAGTAAGTAACTTCGTAAACTTATCCTTGAAAGGGGTGTGAATTTCAGGATAAGTCATGGCGAATCACCAAAGCATGGAAGCCATAGCCACAGCATTCCAATGTTTTGCTGACGTGTTTGAGAGGCAGGGCCAGCCTCGAGCTGAAGAAGGCCAAGTGTTGGACCACTTCTTGAAGAAGAAGCTGAGCGAGTTTCAAGGAGGACGTAACCCTGAGGTGGCTTACAAATGGACTCAGGAGTTAGAGAGGATTTTTGGGGGTCTCTACTGTACCGAGGCCCAGAAGGTAGAGTGCGCAGTGTACATGCTGCGGGACAAGGCAGAGAACTGGTGGAAGATCACCAGAAACTGACTGACTGATGCTGATACCCAGCTGACCTGGGAAAACTTCAAGACATGCTTCTTAGAGAAATATTTCCCCGACACAATCAGGAGTCGGAAGGAACTTGAATTCATGGAATTAAAACAGGGCTCCATGTCTGTGGAGGAGTACGCAGCTAGATTTGAAGAACTGTGTTTATTCTACCCGCCCTTCCAACAACCTGGAACGGAGAGTTCTAAATGCCTTAAATTTAAGAACGGATTGAGATCAGACATTAAAAGAGCCTGCAGATACCAAGAGATTAGGAGTTTCCCTGTATTGGTGAATAAGTGTAGAATATTTGAAGAGGACGACAAGGCCCACTCGGGCCAGAGCAGCAAAGCAGACCATTATTTGAAGCCCCAGCAATCCTGCTTCAAGAGGCCGAACAACGCTGGTAGGCACAGACCTTTTTCCAGACTTGGGGGTCAGAGCCAGCAAGAAAGACGACTAGTTATGGGGAACGGGAAATGTTTTAAGTGTGGAGGAAATCACTACGCTCGAGACTGCAACAACGATGGTGAGATGGTGTGCTTCCATTGTAATAAGAGGGGGCACATTCGCCCTGACTGCCCCCAACTCCGTCAAGCAAACCCCAATGTGCGTCAGGGAGGTTTCCAAGAGAGGAACCGTGGGAGCGATAGTCAAAGACCGGGGGGCAGAGGCGGCAGAGGCAGAGGAAACATGATGCTTGCTCCAAGTAACCAAGAAAGAAATACCGACCAACCAGCGGTGGGAAGAGTTTACACCATCAACGCAGAAGATGCTGTGCAAGCGAATGACTTGGTACAATGTAAGTGCTCACTCGGTAAATATACACTTAATGTAGTTTTTGATTCGGGAGCCACCCATTCTTTTATAGCTGATGAGTGTGTAAGGCGTTTAAAGTTACCGACTGCGTATATGGATCGGACTTTGGAAGTAGCCAATCTGACTGGCACTAAGGTGTTGACATCATCAATGTGTAAAGATGTAACATTTGTGCTGTGCGATCGGAGTTTCACCTTTGATTTGGTGTGCATGCCTTTAAAGGATCTCGACATTGTGCTCGGAGTAGATTGGCTTTCAGCCAACAAGGTGTTGGTAGACTGTAGAAATCGCAGGATAATTTTTCCGAGGCAAAGCAATGAGGACTACACGGTACCAGGTATAGCCCAGTTATTTATGATGCTTTGTCTAACCGAGGGGGAAGCTAAAGCCCGAAGTGAATGAAATTCCGACTGTTTGTGAATTCCCAGAGGTGTTTCCGGAAGATGTGTCGGGTGTCCCTCCAACTAGAGAAGTTGAGTTCTCTATAGACTTGATTCCAGGAGCCGAGCCAGTCTCCAGTGCACCTTATAGAATGTCCCCAACAAAATTGGCCGAGCTAAAGAAGCAGGTGGATGAGTTACTCGGTAAACAATTCATTAGGCCGAGTGTATCAGCATGGGGCGCACCTGTGCTACTTGTTAAGAAGAAGGATGGCAGCATGAGACTATGCATAGACTACCGACAGCTAAACAAACTCACGATTAAGAACCGATACCCGTTGCCCAGGATCGACGATCTGATTGACCAACTGCATGGTGCTTCAGTCTTCTCGAAGATCGATTTACGGTCGGGATACCACCAAATCTGAGTGAAGGACTCGGATATTCCCAAGACTGCCTTTAGGACTCGGTATGGCCACTACGAGTATGTAGTGATGTCGTTCGGTGTGACAAATGCCCCTGCCATATTCATGAATTACATGAACAACATATTCCACCCGTACTTAGACCGATTCACAGTAGTTTTTATTGACAATATCTTAGTCTATTCCAAGACCTCTGATGAGCATGAAGAACACCTCCAAGCGGTACTTCAAGTCTTGAAGGAGAAGCAGCTGTTTGCAAAATTTTCGAAGTGCGATTTCTGGATGGATAAGATCCACTTTCTCGGACATGTGATTTCCAAGGAGGGTGTTTCGGTATACCCTTCGAAGGTGGCAGCTATAATGGCATGGGAGAGACCCGAGTCGGTCTCAGAGATAAGGAGCTTTATGGGCCTGGCTGGTTATTATAGGCGGTTTATTGAAGGTTTTTCTAAGCTAGCTTTGCCACTGACTAAATTAACCCGGAAAAATGTTCCTTTCGTGTGGAGTTCCGAGTGCGAGAGCAGTTTCCAGAGCTAAAAGACAAGTTGACGACCGCTCTAGTACTGTCATTGCCTGACTTGCAAGAGAGCTTCGTGGTTTATTGTGATGCGTTAGGACTCGGATTGGGATGCGTGCTAATGCAGAAGGACCGAGTGATAGCTTACGCCTTTCGGCAATTGAGACCTCACGAACAGCATTACCCGACCCACGACTTGGAATTAGCAGCTGTGGTCTTCACATTGAAAATATGGAGGCATTACTTGTACGGTTCTAAATTCGAAGTTTACAGCGACCACAAGAGCCTCAAATATTTATTCGACCAGAAGGAGCTAAACATGAGGCAGAAGAGATGGATGGAATTTTTAAAGGATTATGACTTCGAGCTAAAGTACCATCCGGGTAAGGCAAACATTGTTGCTGACGCATTGAGTCGGAAATCCCTCCACATAGCAGTGATGATGGTGAAGGAGGTGGAGTTGTTGGAGCAGTTCCGAGACATGAACTTACATGTTGTCATCCCCTCTTCTCGGAAAATAACAATCGGTACGTTAAGGATTGCCAATGAATTTCTGAAATCCGTGTATGAACAGCAGCAGTCAGATCCCTACTTGGCTGAGATAAAGGAGACTCAGGCCAAAGGAAAGGACTTGTCCTTGACCGAGGGACCGGATGGAATCTTCTGAGTGAGAAACAGAATATACGTGCCGGGTGGAGGAGAATTAAGAAGAATGGTGCTCGATGAGGCCCACAAAAGCCTGCTAAGTATCCACCCGGGTACCACGAAGATGTACCACGACCTAAGAACACAATTCTGGTGGCCTGGATTAAAGAGGAAGGTGGCAGAATACGTGGCTCGGTGTATTACCTGTCAAAAATTGAAAGTTGAGCATCAGAAGCCGTATGGTGCATTGCAACCCCTGGAGATTCCCGTATGGAAATGGGACTCAATTGCCATGGACTTTGTCATGGGATTGCCAAAAAACCGAGCGGGCTATGATGCGATTTGGGTCATTGTTGACCGACTGACAAAAAGCGTGCACTTCCTACCTGTGAACATAAGATACCCATTACATAAGTTAGCCCGGATTTACGTTCGTGAAATTGTCCGACTGCATGGTGTGCCGACTTCTATCGTATCGGATAGGGACCCTAGATTCACGTCTCGGTTTTGGACCAGCCTACACCAGGAATTGGGTACGAAGCTTTGGCTAAGTTCCGCCTACCACCCCCAATCGGATGGACAATCCGAGCGGACGATACAAAGTTTGGAGGACTTACTGAGGGCGTGTGTGTTGGAGCACGGTGGAGACTAGGAGCAGTACCTTTCCCTGATCGAGTTTACATACAACAATAGCCACCACAACAGTATTGGTATGGCACCCTACGAAGCACTATATGGCCGAAGATGCCGAACCCTACTTTGTTGGTCGGAATCGGGTGAAAGTCTACTATTGGGACTAGAAATTGTGAAGCAGACCTCAGAACAGATCCGAGTGATAAGGGAAAAGATGAAGGCGTCTCAGGATAGGCAGAAGAGCTACCATGATAAACGAACCAAACCGCTAGAGTTTTCAGTCGGAAACAGGGTGTTTCTGAAGACTTCACCGAGCAAGGGAGTCGGACTAGCTAAGCCTTGAAAAGTGGAAAGCTAAGCCCCCGATATATTGGACCTTACGAAATATTAGAGCGGATCGGTTCCATAACGTACCGAGTAGCATTACCGGCTCACTTATCCCGATTGCATGACGTGTTTCATGTGTCTCAACTAAGGAAGTACCTACACGATTCCACTCACACGATGCTGGATGACGAAGTGGAGATTAAAGAGGACCTGACCACTGTGACTATACCGACTAGAATAGTGGACCGATTGGTAAAGCGTTTAAGGAGCAAAGATGTGCAACTGGTTGAAGTAGAGTGGCAGCAGGACAGGTATACCTCCTATACCTGGGAACGCGAGGATGCCATGAGGCAACAGTACCCCGAGTTGTTTGATTAAGGTGAGTTACCGATTGAATTTCGAGGACGGAATTCTTTTGAGAGGGGGAGAACTGTAACATCCCGATTTAAAACGAAGTACCCGGTGAAATAAAGCCACTCAAATAATAATTTCAGAAGTGGAAAATTATTCATTAATTACCATTAACTCAATTAATCAAATGAGGGCTGATTAAGTGTGATTAACTATTAATTGTTGCTGATGGTGACTGGGTGATGTGAGCAGACTGCTGCTTCACGTTTTCCCACCCCACCTTTCCATTCCTTCATGCATGCATATATAATTGGTCGATGGGTCTCTTTGCCATTCCTTCCTTCAGATTTCCCTCTGCGACTTCTCTCTTCTCCTTCCTTCTTCTCTTCCTCCTTCGTTCTTCTTCTTCTTCTTCTTCTCTGCTCCCTGTCTCTATTTTCTACTTTTGGGAGCCACGTTGATGGTGCTGCAGAGGAGTCGGAGCTCCCTCGTGCTAGTGAAAGATGATCGTCGAAGCGGAAGAGGAAACAGCCCTGTACCTGAGCCAATCGCGGAAGACAACAGTGTTCAAGAGGAGGCTGAACGAGTGGAAGTATCGAGCGAAGCAGCAAGGCAGAGGACCAACATCCAAGTGGAAGAGTCTCTCGAAGTTTAGTAGTCGGTAGGGGGAGTATCTTATATCTTAGATGCATGGGTTATGGATGGGTTTCGGGTGTTGATGATTATTGCTTCTGTATTCTGTTGTGTGTTGTGCTTGCATGAGTAGTGGGTAATACCCGGGTGCATGATGAGTGAGAGTGAGTGTTGCATGTTTAGTTCTGTCTTTGAAATGCATGCTGATAGCCTTGAGAATGTCAAATGATTGCATGAAAAGGGGTATGTTGAATTGTTGATGATGATTACCGTGTGGTTTATGTGACATGTAAGTCGTTATGAATATAAAATACTGACTGCATGTGATCGAGTGTTGACGTAGTGAATCTGATAATATACCACATTGATGCATGTGTTGTCTGAGTCCTGATACTGCTGAATACCGATTGCATGACATACTTGTGTTGTTGGATTACTTTATTGAATTCTGATACTGCTTGACACCGATTGCATGGAACGCATGTATTGCTGTATTCACCTATTTGAGCTATGATACTGATTGCATGAGAAGCATATGTGTTGGACTAATATATTGGGCTCTGAGAATGCTTATTACCGATTGCATGTGATGCATGAATGGTTAAGTGAAAGGTTGTGTATATGAATTCTGTGTTGGGTGATGAATCCGCGTGTGGTGCATGGGATGCGTTTGTGCTGGGAGCACGTAGTGTGGGACACTACCATCGGTTATTTAAAAAGCGTGGGACGCTGTGAAATCCTTTGAGTGGGACTCAAGGTAGCCCTGAGTGGGACTCGGGCTGCCCGTGAACACCTCCGTTGACGCTGAGAGCGTTGGTGTCACCTTATGGGCAAACGGTTGGGTGCCTGTAAAACGGCCAAGCAGCTAGGAGCTGAATTGATAGCTGAGAGCTATGTATAAAAAGGCTGGGAGCCTACGTTGCAACGTCAAAAACCGATTACACACGAATGCGGAACCGAGTGGATTATTCTGTGTGCATTTATTGTTGATATCGATTGAAATCTGTTTTGTGAATAATTGGTAATGTTATTGTATTGTTATGCACATATATCCGAGTGAGACTGATGGACTCTGATCGTGAAATGTTGAATGTGTATGTCCTGGTTAGATTGGTATTGTGTATATTTAATAGTTGACGTGTACTTTGTATTGCTGTATAATTAAGGATAACCCGAGTCAGTACCTATCATTTAATATCTAAGATACTCACCCCTACTGTGGCAATTTTTCATTGAATATCTCTCGAAATGAGGAGTGGAGGAGGAGCTAAATGCTGAGTGAAGTGCTGGTGCACTGTGGAGTTATGTGTTTATGTATATGCTATGTATATGTTTTGCTAAGCCTTGGCCGGCTCGTATTTCAGACGTGGTCTCTTTATACTAGAACTTGAACCCTCTTGGGTAGAAGACGTGACCTTGTGCCTGTAATTATTTATATCCCTTTATATCTATCATACTGTGTGTTATTCTATCTTGCGTGTATGATCCGAGTAATATATGTATGCGTACTTACTGAGCGTGTGAGGTTGGCATAACCATGGGTAGGAATGGGATTTAGAGTTGATGGGGGAAGTGAGACAGTGATTTATTCTGAGTGCCGAAGAGCTTAGGTATTACCGAGTGAATGAGAGCGCGGAACACCGAGTGAGGATTGATCTAGATATTTTCTGAGTGATAACTGTTAGGATTTTCCGAGTGCAGAATAATTCACAAATTCCGAGTGAGAATCCGTCGAGTGAAGGCTGCCCGACAGAAAGGCGACACCTAAGGCTCTAAGTGGACCTTATGGTAGGAAATTATTAGTAGTAAGGGGAATCTGAGTGAGTCTTGACTTAGTAAGGATAACTAGAGTAGGAGAGATTGTGGTTACCGAGTGAAAAATGAGTGAAATACCCCGAGTGGCGAAAAAGACGTGAAAGTTATTCCGAGTGAGAAGTCTTCATAGATTCTGAGTGAGTGGCGATGGGAATCATTTCCGAGTTGTTCGTATATGTGTCCCGATTGAATGAAGTCGTGGAATGTGCTATGTTTTCTGAATGGGGCTGGTATGTATAAGGCCCAATCCGAGTGAATAGAGAGTGGACCCTTCCGAGTGAACCAGCGCTAAAATCCGGGTACGGGAATGCCGAGTGGAGTGAGTGAGTGCCGAGTGTAGCTTTCGCTTGAGCGAGTGGACGTTGCTATTTGATCCGCCTGAGCGTTTTTCTTCTTCCATTGTCAGCCTCCTGGAGTCGGTTTTATTCCTCTTGCCTTCTCTTCTCTTATTTCTTTTGTGCCCGATTATTCTGGTTTTAATTGTGAAAAATTTTCTCTGTTTTATTATTTATTATTTATTAAAATAGGGTGTTATAAGTTTGATCATGAATTTTAGAAAATGTAAGAATGTGTCATGAATAGTATTGTGATGTAAGGCTTGACAAAATTTAGTTGGCCAAATTCAAATAATGTGTAAGAAGATAAAAGCAATATTATGGAGGAATATTGTCATAGGTCACCATTTTGTAAGAATGCCATGTGACTTAATGTGGTGTGTATATGTGGTCGTAGAGGTGCCAAGGCCTTAGGGAATAGGTTTTAATTTGTCATCTTTAATCAATGACTAGGATTAAAAATTTTTCATCTAAGGGTCATGATCCTTCATCATTTTAAATGTTAAGGGATTCATAAAGATTCCAAAAAGATGCTTTAAGATTAGGGAATTTATTAAAAATGAAGTTATTAAATGAATTTACAAATTCTTTACCTATTATGCCATATACATGTAATTTCTAGTAAAGAGATGTACAGTTCTTAAGCAACATGCATATATATACACACATACACATAATATAGAACATTGCAGGCATATTTTACAAAGTAAAACATGTGTACAACATATTTGACACAGATTTCAAGGCATAAAGAATAAACACAATCATATGGTCATTTATCCTAAGGTTGGCAAAAAACATGAAATTATAGAGGTCACAACAGTGGTGGTGGTGGAATGGGTGTTTAAAGTAATAACGATGGTAGTTATGGAGGGTTATTGTTGTCGTGACGATGGTAACAACATTTTTGAAAGTGGAAATGGTAGTTATTGAGGGTTGGGGTGGCAAAGAAAAAACTCAAGCCCATAGGTAACCATTGAGTATACCTCCAACGCGTACTCGTATATTCACTAAACGGGTGGGTACGGGTATTACACTACCCATCCCATGGGTACCCATATAAATATTAATATTTCATTTTTATTAGATAGATTCAAATATTAATACTTTTTATTATGTCATAATGAGATAATTTTTTTAGAATATTATTCTGTGATCATATTTTTAATGTATAACATTGTAATTATATTATACAATACTAATTTATAATATATCATAGTAAAATAATATTATATTTATTATATGATATGATATGATATTTAAGTTATTATATTATTTTTAAAATAAAATATTTTACATAAATAAATATTTATGAGTACTCGTTCCCCTACTTATAGGTACCTGTACCCATTCTTATACCCCGCAAGTACATGTACTGTTAGCATACTACCCGCACTTGCCTTGTTGATATCTCTATGAAGTGACAGTGACAGCGATGGTAGTGGTGGTGGTGGTGACGGTAGTGGCGAGAATGGTGGTGGTAGCGGTGGTGGTGTTGGTGGATGGTGTGATGGTGGCAGGAATGACGATGATGGTAACGATAGTGGTGATTATGGTTGTGGTGGTAGGGTAGTGATGGTTGTGATGATGATGACAATAGTAGTGATTGTGGTAGCAGAACGGTGATGGTGAGAATGACAGTTATGGTAGTAACAGTAGTGGTGATCGTTGTGATAATAAGGTGGTGGTGATGGTGGTGGTCATGGCGGTAGTGATGGCGTGGAGGGTGTGGCAATAGTAGGAATAATGGTGGAGGTGGTGATAGCAGCAATGGAGAGTGCGGTGATTGTGAAGACGATGGTGGTGAGTATTAGTGTTGGTGATGATGGTGGTGAGTGTGGTCGTGCTAGTAGAGAGTGCGGTGATTGTGAAGACGATGGTCGTGGATGTGACAATGTTGTTAGTGGTGGGGGTGTGATCATGGTGGGAACGAAAGTGGTTTTGGTGAGAGTGGCTGTGGCAATGGTGGTAATGATGGCAGTAAGTTTGCTTTTTGAAATGTGTCTCTGTCAAGAATGAGTCAAATATTTTATGGTGTGCATCTTAATAAAATACATGTCTGGTCTAGTGGTAAGGCATGAGTGTTTGAATCTAAGAGTAGTGTGTTTGAGACCTGGTGGTAGCACTTATGTTTATTTTATTTCACACTGGTCTTGTACGATTTGTTAGATAGTGTTTGTGAGTGGTTAACAAATAATGAGTGTTGTTCTAGTGGTAAATTGTACGTGCTAAGGCTTGAAGGGGGTAGGTTCAAGACTTATCTTGTGCTTTTTTATTTATGAGTGCCTTGTTCAACTATGCAAAGGGACATGGGTTCAAACCATGGCTTTTTCTTTTGTTTACTTTATTTATTTGTTTATTAATTTACTTATGATTTTTTTAATTATTTATTTATTGATGTAATTAAGTATTTATTTTTTTCTTTCTTTCTCTTGTTTTCTAAAAGAAAATAGTAAAAAAATATGTGTCCTTAGAAATGGAAATAATTTTAGTATTTTTTTTAAATGTTTGGTTCAAATATGCTTACTTGAAAATAATTCCTTAAAAGAGGTTTAAAACAACAAAAGTTTTTTCTTGTAATGATTTTATAATGGCGTCATGTAAAATGTCTCGCCTACGCCGATATTATGAGATCATGAAGGATGATACACGTACGGAATACTTCATTTTGTATTTTCCTAATGCATAAATTTTTTTTCAAAACACATAAAAATAAAAAAATATATTTTCTTTCAATCAAAAATCAAAGCTTCAAAAAATAATTTTTCTTTTTTTTTCTTTTTAACATCCAAAAATAATTTTCAATAAAGAACTACGTAACCCTAATTTCTCGAAAGCTCGAGAATACGTAGGAGCGGGAATCAATTTCTATCGGGCCCACTTTTATTTTATTAATTCTTGTGTGTCTGTTTCACCTTGATCTATTTCATATTATTTACTCTTAACCTCGTTTTATCAAGAGAAGGTTAATTTGGACGAGACGTCCTGTTAATCTTTTATTTTATTTAATCAACTTTATTTTATCTTATTTTATCTTATTTTAATCTCTAATTCACATTACAAAGTAAGGTTAATTTGGACGAGACGTCCTGTTAATCCTTATTTTTACCCTGTGTTATTCTCACCGTTACTGTTAGTCAAATGTTTTACTGTTGTTGTTTAGTCAAGCGTTTTTGTTGTCACTGTTCATTATGTTTCTTACTGCCACTATTAAGTCACGTTTTTTTACTGTTACTATTTAGCCAAGTCTTACTGGCGTTCACTATTTTATCAAGTTTCTTATTGTCACTTTTTATCAAGTTTCTTACTGTCACTATTTTGTCGTTTCTTATTGTCATTGTTTAGCCAAGTTGTTCGATTTAAGATTAATTTGGATGAGACGTCCTATTAACCTTATTTCAAAATTTCTTCCTCTGTTTTGTCTATTCCTTTTGTGAAGAAGTTTAAAATAATTCTTGCGCTATTTATAATGAGCGCTATCAATTTGAGGTAACTATTTTATAACGGACAGTTGTAAGGTGCTAATACCTTCCTCACCTGTAATTTGACTCCCGAACTTAGAATTTCACTTTTATGACCAGTGCTTTTAAAAGAGGTTTTCCCAGTATTTTACCTTAAAAATATTGGTGGCGACTCCCTATTTCTTTTGTTTCACGGTTACCTATTTCTTTTCGAAAGGATTTCAAAACCAATTCTATCTTTTTAAAGGTCGGTCATCCCGTTGTGATCCCGATTGCGACAATATTTATCCAAGCTAAATTAGGATAATATATTCACACATACACATCAATAATGGATGAGATCATGCATTTAGGAATGTTACCCCCTTCTACCTCAAGAGAAGTAGAAATCACCGCGGTCTGAAGGTCCTGCTTTGTCAATGGGGTCATTTCCTACATCACACACAATGTACCATAAAATTATTTTCTATCCAAACCACCAAGATTTAAATGCTCTTAATTAACTAATTGGTGTTTATACCATTTTAAACCCCAAACCTCTTTTATTTCACTTAATCCACCACAAGCACCATGGGTTGGGTGCTCAAAATAATTATTATGCATTTATGGACCATACTCATCTATGGGTTTCCATATTAATGGCTTCCAACCACCATAATAATCATTTAACATAATCAATGGTCATCACTCATAATTAATAACCACCAACCATCATCAATGGCCATTCCTCTTCATTAATAATATTCCCTAACATCATTAAACACATATTCCACTCATATTTTACATTTCCCCTAATTCTAAGGGTTGGGGTTTCATTAAAACCCAACAACCATCATTAATGTCCATCTTCTTTTACCGTATTTATTGCCATTTTCGTGTACCATACAACACCCTCATAAAAGCTTTGTATTTATTACACCCCACCTTAGGATTTCCCACATTAATGGCTCTCTTAAACAACCCACGTGCATTAAACACTCTCCCAACCATCATAACCTAACCTAGGGCTTAAGCTTAATAAAAATAGTGAGGAACTTACCTCAAGCTAACAAAAGAGTGAGCTTCAAGAGAGGGAGAGAGAAAGCATAAAAATGCAAGTGATGAGAAGAGAGCTTACAATCACAAGCTCCTCCTTCAAGCTTGGTAGAGAAATGAAAATGGAGGAAGAGGAGGTACACAACACACACTTAGTATTTTAGGAGGAAGAAGAAGATGAAGAGGAAGATAAATATGAAAGGAGAAGAAGAAAGTGTTTTTGCCTTAGGGGGAAAGAGTGCAACGTGAAATGAAGAGAAAGAGAAGGGATTTTAGTATTTTATTTTAACCCTTCATTTAAGTTTCTCCATTTTATTACAAACAGGATCACCATTCGGGCTCAATGCTTAACTAAAAATTATTCCAAAGGTATATTTGGATTCATAATAATATTCTTAATAGCCCTGACCAACAGTACCTCAATCGAAGATAGTTAGTCCGACACCCATATTTTAATCGGGTATTATTTTTAGCTTTTTAAGCTACAATAAATTATGAATAATCATAATAATTCCCAATTTAATTATTTCTAAATTTTGGGATATTAGATAACTCATATGTAATTATTTACTAATTATTCCTCTCAATTACTCATTTAAATAAATTTTGGGATGTTACACAAACTACCTCCCAATTGGCTTAAAAGGTACAATTAGGAACTACTTAGCTTCACGGGAGACTCAATACAAGTCATGGGATACATAGAGCTTAAGACAATTTTTGGATCGGGAGGAGACAATAAAGCAATCATGGCCAAGTACGTGATTATCAACATCCCCATCTCTTATAACGCCATACTTGGGTACCCAACGCTCAATGCACTAGGTGTAATTGTTTCAACTCTCCATCTCACCATGAAATTTCCACTCGGAGATAGATGCATCGGAATTGTCTGTGCTGATCCTGAGATAGCTCAGGAATGCTACCATAAGAGTCTCCGACCCAAGGAAATTTTCATCGTAGAAGAGGACATTGAGACTGGTTTTGACCCCCATAGACAAAAGGGATCATTAGTGGCCCTAATTAATAGAATCTTTGAAATTGGTGCAGGTTAGAACCAATCCTAGTCAATGCAGCCGACTCAATATGATGTTAGATCAAAGCCTAGAGAATCTTTGGTCAACCTTCTATAGGCCAATACAGACTTCTTTGCATAGAACCCTTCAAATAGACTAGGATTGACCCAAGCGTCATATGCCACTCATTGAACATAAACCAAGAGGCTAGGCTAGTGAGCTAGAAACAACGTAAACTTAGGCCTGACATAAGAGCAGTAGTGAAAGAAGAAATAGACAAACTCCATACAACCAATTTTATCCGAGAAGTCAGATACCCAACCTGGCTCTCCAACAAGGTCATAGGTAAAAGAGCAAATGGCAAGTGGAGGATGTGTGTGGACTTCATTAACCTTAATAAGGTATGCCTCAAAGACCCTTATCCTTTACCTAGCATTGATCGTTTGGTGGGTGGTACTTTAGGGTATCAAGTCCTGAGCTTCACGAATGGACCCAAGAGATGAAGTCAAAACCATCTTCATCATTGAGGGAGCAAATTACTATCATCGAGTGATGCCTTTTGGAATGAAGAACGCGAGAGCCATAACCAGCGACTCATGGACAAAATCTTTGCTAAGCAAATTGGCAGAAACATGGAAGTATACATGGATGACATGGTTGTAAAAACCAAAAATTCAAATGATCACACCAAGGACATAGAAGAGACATTCACTAAGCTAGGAAGACATAATATGCGCCTCAACCTGGACAAGTGCTCCTTTGAAGTCCGAGACGGTAAATTCCTGGGATATATGCTAACTCAGAGGCATAAAGGCTAACCAGACCAATGTCGGGTCATCCTAGAGATGCGAAGTCCACAAAATATCAAGGATGTATAATGCCTCACCAGGAGAATTGTAGCCCTTTCCTGATTCCTCTCTAAATTTACAGAAAGGTCCATGCCTTTCTATCGAGTGTTGAAAAAGATAGACACCTTCCAGTGGACCCGAGAGTGTGAAAAAGCATTTGAAGATCTGAAAGCCAATCTGACCTCTCCTCTGATCCTAACAAGACCAACTCTAGATGTGAAGCTCGTCATCTATATCCTAGTCAAGGAGAACGCCATCAGCGCAACATTGGTACTTAGTCATTAATGAAATATATATTAATTAGGTAGAAAGAGAATAAAATTTGTGAGATTCTAATAAATATGTTAGGATACTTTTAAAAAAGTAATACGATTTGTAGAGAAATTAAATGAATTTAACTATATTAATATTTTTAAAAACCTAAAATTGGTAAAAAAATCTAAAATTAACTAAGATATTATTATATTAAGGGCGCAACATTGTTTAAGGAAGAAAAATTGAAAATTTTCATTTAAAATCATCAGTAAAACTTACCCACCTTAATTTCTATAAGCAATCACTATATAATTTTTAATTAAAAAATTACACTTTTTCTTTCTAAAACAATTCCCTAAGTGCACTAGTTAATTAAGCCCATTACTAAAACTAATATTAGTTTCTAAAGTACTATTTTTTTTCAAATTACTCTTGAAGTCATCACCCTACTTTTTCTCTCTCTATTTATTAATTAATTATCATATAAGAGATAAATGATCTAATTGATTATCTCATTTATTATTATCCTGATTTCAAGAAAAATTATACATTAACAACAACATTAGGGTAAGAAAATAATTAATGTATAAAAATTTGAAAGATGATTTTAGATAAAGTTGATTTTATAAAACTATTTTTAAAAATTGTTTTTATTTGTCTCTTTTAAAATTAGAAAGCAAAACAGATATAACCTTTTTTCTCTTTCTTAATTTTCACTTTTCCTTTTGAGAATTTTGAAAATAAAAAATGGACAAATGGAGAATATTTTCATTAATGGTAAATTTAGAATTTCACTGAAAAATTTTAGGTTGATTGTTTTCATTCCATGCTTCTTGCTTGTCATTATGCTTTTCACTGAGTTATTCGATTCTTCTTGTCTCCACTCTGTTATTGATTGGCATCATCACTATCACGTTACTCATTAGCACTGTCACATCACTTGTTGTTGTGTCACTCGTCGTATCATCGTCTTGCCACCATCATTTTCCCTTCCTTTCTTGAGTTCTGGATTATCATTTTTTGAGGTTTTTGAAGTACTTTCCTTAATATTGTTTCTAGATCTTTAATTATAGATAGATTAAATTACATTAAATTAAATTTCATTATGAATGAATTTGTCATTGTAGTTTGAACTTTTTACATCACGTGTGATCATATTGATTGCAAGTTGATTTTTAATGTAAACCATGTTAGTATGGGTTTGACATATGTACTAAATGCATTGTTCCCTACAATACTGTGATGGAACTTATAGCATGATAAAAAGTTAAAGCTATAAACAAAATTAGTATATTGATGTAGAAACAACATGTTACTAAAAAGTATTGCAAAATAAGGTGATATGAAAATTAGGCTTTTCAACATATGTTTTTGTTTCTTTTTTTGGTGTGAATTGATTTTTCTTTTTTTCATATTTAATCCATCATTTTAGCCATGAATTCATGTTGGATGTTGGATTATGGTAACGTTGAAGATGAGTTCTTGTATTTTTGTGCCACTCTTGACCTTTCGACATCTATTTATGTTACTTTCTTTTGGTGTGAATTGATTTTTCTTTTTTCATATCTAATTCATCATTTTAGCCATGGAAATATGTTGGATGTTGGATTACGGTAATGTTGAACATGAGATCTTGTATTTTCATGCCACTCTTGACCTTTAGCTTGTTAATAATACCTTGATTCTAGGTTGATAAATGGAAACTTAACGATCAACCTTCTTATAAACATAGAATTTCAATATATATATATATATGGGGATGTATCTTATGAGAAAACTCCCCTTAGGTGAGAGTGAGAGGGCTTAATACAAGCCATTAGATTAAAATCAACTGCTAAGATTAAATTAAAAAATTAACACCCCACGTACCTCTTTTCTCCTTTCTTCTATTTGCGTTTCCTTTCTTCTTGTGAACACCTTTTTTGGCCCGGTCCAAGTGGAACGAATCTTCTTTTATACTGAATTCTGAATCAGAATGGTAAAAATCCGAGTGGAATGACTCAAAAATGATCAAGTCCGAGCAGGATGACTCTGATTGAAGCATTTCTGAGTGAAATATAGCCCTGTTGGATAAAAATCCGAGTGGAATGACTCAAAATTGATCAAATCTGAGTAGAATGACTCGAAGTGAAGCATTGCCGAGTGGAATATTACCCTATCGAAGGTAAATCCGAGTAGAATGACTCTGAATTGATCAAATTCGAGTAGAATGACTCGAAGTGAAGCATTGCCAAGTGGAATATTGCCTTGAGGTAAATCCGAGTATAAATTCCTGATCAAAACCAACTCCGAGTGAATATATCCAAGTGGTCATATTCTCAAGTGCCAAATTCTGAGAGAAAAGGTGGCAAGTTCTGATAGAAAAGAGAGCACCTCCGAGTGAATATATCCAAGTTCCGATGCGTAAATGAAATACTCCTGAGCCCTGAATCCGACCAAGACTTGTCCAAGTGAAGGATTCCAAGGGATTGATTGACCATCCGAGTCAAAGGGACCGATTGTGAACAAATACTGAGTGAAGGATTACCGAATAGAGCAGCATGTCTGATTTAGGGACAGGTGTCTTTTCCTGGGCACAGAAATTCTGAGTCAATGCTTCAAGAAATGACAAGATCCGAGCAGAGCACCTCCGATTAAGGTCAGTTCCGAGGCAATACTGAAGCAGTAACAAGATCCGAGTGAGTATCACTCAGTTGGAGAGAAATCCGAGTTGTCAAATTGTCAAATTCCAATTTCTGAGTGGAAAGAAGTTCGTTTTCGAGTGAAAATATCCCAGTTCTAAGTTCTGATTGAAAACAAAGCCAACTCCGAGTGAATGCACCGAGTGGTCATATTTTTAAAACAAAGCCAACTAGAGATAAGATCCGAGCAAGACACCTCCGACTGAAGCAAATTCCGAGTGAATGCTTCTTGCATAGACAAAATCCGATCAAAACACTTCTGATACCGAGTGAGTCCTCTCTCAATCCACACCGAGTGAGTCGCTCTTAGTCAGCAGCGAGTGAATCCTTTCACTCAATTTCCGAGCCATTTTTACCCATTTCCGAGTCACTTTCCACCATTTTCGAGCCATTTTTTTACACAATTCCGAGTCACCCTTCTCAGTCAATTCCGAGCCATTTTTACCAATTTTCGAGTCACTTTCGACCCATTTCTGAGCCATTTTCACCCAATTCCGAGTCAGCCTTTTCATCCAATTCCGAGTCAGCCTTCACCCAATTCCGAGTCACCTTTCACCCAATTCCGAGTCAGCCTTTTGCCCATTTTCGAGTCACATTTCACCCATTTCCGAGTTATCCTCCAACCATTTCCGAGTCAGTTCCAAGTCATTCTTCACTCGGTTCCGGTTGAATGTGTCAACCTGAGTTGTTTTGCTCGTCCCAGCTCCTCACAGCAACCTCACACCGACCAACAAGCAAAACCGAGCAAAGCTTTCACTCGGTTTTTTGCACATTTTCCACTCGGTCTTGTGCATAAAAGGCACCTTTTCCACTCGGATTGTTTCCCACTATGGGTGTATACCGACTGAGGTACTAAATCCGAGTCAGAAGCAGAAAACCGACCCTTACTCCCCCTATTCGCCCGTGCTGACTTGGATTCCACCACCCAAGTGGATCCAGGAATCCTGGGGGTGGAAGACAGGGGGCGGAAGTGGAGAAATTAAAAATCTCCACCAGCCGCTGTCCCCCACTACCAGGTTGCCTCCACTCAGAGTGAAAGCCTGAGCTGGCCTAGCACTTAGAAACCCCTATAAATGCACAAGGGTTGGGAATTTTGAGGGGTCCGGGAGCATTCATTGGGAGAAGAAACTTTGTCCCTCTCTTCACTCACCAACACCCTTCCCTCTCCTCACCAACACTGTAACGTCCTAGGTTATTTTTGCATTTATTTTTATTTAATTGATTAAATCTTATGATAAATTTTTCCTTTTCTTGAAAATTAATCGAGGTTTAGTGAAATAGCATTTAGTTTTACTGACCTATTCAAGTGACAGCAGTCGCAGTCAAATTAAATAAATGAGATCTAGAAAGAAGAACAAGTTAATCTAAGCATAACGGATGGGGAAAAAGGGAATTAGGACCTCCCGCTTGAGCGGGGTCCCTACTCGTCTGAGCGAGATTCCGGACTCTCGCTTGAACGAGGTTTCTATTCGCTTGAGCGAATACCTTTCACATATCGGATTGGGCAAAACATGCAAACGGACTCCCGAAAAATCTCACCCTAAAAATGATTCTGTTAACCAAAGAGTTGTCATAGCAACCATGAAAGCATATAAATAGACAGTGATGTATTTTAAAATATAGGTCTGTATCCGATCCGGTCTTGGTTAAACACAACTAATAATAATGCTCGGAAGTTCTTATAGACACATATAACTTTATAGAGTCACTCAAAGTCACTCGGACCTTGGCACCGATCTCCCCCTTGGCGTGACTCCATGGCTCCTTCCCCCTCCCTGTCACTGGTTACTAAAAAAAAAGGCAAGGGTGAGTGTTTGGCATTGTAATTAATATAGAATGGAACTTAACAAATACACATACGTAATTATATATATACATCAAGCATCATTCGAAAGTAAGTACATAGAAACATAGTGTATTACATACGAAAACTATATTAACCCAACCAAGCAATTCCATCACATTCATCATAATCACCACTGACTCTCATACAATATGACTCCTAGTATCCGGATACTAAAGGATTGGCCTTCAGCTGGGGGTCCTACTTGACACCCCGTGAACCCTGCTTGGTTCACCGAGTCCTGCTTGACTCTCCACCTCGACCACTGGGTCCTACTTGACCACTGGGTAGCTCAACTGGGCACGAAAACCACGGGAGCCGGAAATGAGGTGCTATCATATACCGTCGGCCATCCCACACCACATAGTCATTCAACAATTTACCTTTCACATAATAATATCAATTCCTCATCACTCGGGTAGCCTGCTTGCTAACCCGACGTCACATAACACTGATCATTTCAACATTAGATATCACAAGATCATAACATGATAAACTCGACCACACACCTGATCCTCAACTAATTAATGTACACAGTCACGCATGCACAAGCATAAACACACAACTACATTCAGTAACATTTTCCTTAACCTGTTTACACTACCTCAATGACCTGAATAGAAGTGAGTCCTTTTCTAATTAATTATAACCCGAACACCCCCCTTACTTTGGTTCCACGCTTCGATAATCTGCTCTCTGTGTCGATTCCTTCCTCTGAGCACTGGTTTTGCAGTCTCAGCTCTGTCACTCAGTCTTCCGTTGCTTAATCTACTACCTACGAATCATAAAGTATAGCTCGTCACTTCAACGCCCTTAGTTCATGGACTGCATTTGGGCTCACACTCACCGGAGGAGTGGAGAACAGCCTCGAATATAACTATGCATGGCCCTTAACCGCCAAAGAATAAAAGGGATAAGGGAATCACAATTGGAACGGATCAGTAGACTCACCTTGAAGCCTCGATCACAGGAATGGGATTCAGTTGAAGTTTAGACACAAATGGAGTCCCTCCCCAGCGCATGCAACTCAGCGTTAAAAGAGGAGAAAACGAAAGAGAAGGGGCAGACCAGCAGCAGAGGTAACTTGTAAATAATGAAGAGGGAAGGAAGAGAATCTCCTTATATATATATATAGCTCATGGGCAAGATCGTCTTTTCCTTTATTTTATTTGTATTCTTACTAAATTTAATCAATTTCACTATATTAAACTATTGCATAGTTATCAAATCAATTACACTTATTTATTCCCTCAACGTTTAATTATTCACAATTCTCTAATACTTCACAAGAGTATAGGCCCAATATGAATATCGGCCCCCCGGAGTCCTAGCTTAGTGTTCATACCTCGGAAATCCGAGCTACAACCTGAGAGGTCAGATATCTCATCCGCGCTCACCTCTTGGTTACCTACACCCATTGTTTCAGTCATTATAAGGTTAATCCAGGCTATGACCCCGTGTGAGGCGCTCTCCTCACATCGGTTTGGACCAAACCACCTGGCCCTGTCCGCTCTTCTCTTACACTCCCGATCTTCAACTCCGCCTGCCCGCTCTTCTAAGACCGATCTCGACACCGGCTTTCCCGTCTCTAGCTTAGACAGAACAAATATTAAATAAAACTTCTAAAACATTTACTAACATTTCCCATTTCTTATAATTCTTATTAAAACATCAGGGATGTTACATCCACCCCCCCTAAAAGGAGATTTCATCCCCGAAATCAGTGTTCCGGTTGGAAAAGATGAGGGTACATTCGCCTCATATCGAATTCTAACTCCCAAGTGTAGTTCATCCAATGTAAATTCTGCCACTTCACCTTCACCAGCGGTACCTCCTTGTTCCTTAACCGTTTGGTTTGATACTCTTCAATGCTGATTGGTACCGCCTCCACCGTCAGGTTCTCCTTCACTTCAATGGAGTCACTCAGTACAATCATGGTATCACACGGAATGTAGGCTCGAAGTTGCGATACGTGGAACACGTTGTGAATGTTAGTCAACGATTGGGGAAGATCCAGTCGATAAACGACTTCACCAATCCGTTCTAGTATTTGGTATGGTCCAATATACTTCGGATTAAGCTTTTGGCTCTTCAAAATTCGACCTACACCCTTAGTCGGTGAAATCCTTAGGAACACCCAATCACCCACTTGGAATTCAAGGGGTCTATGCCGATTGTCATAATAGCTCTTTTACCGGTCTTGGGCAATTTTTATCTTCTCTCGGATTAAAGCGATTTGTTCATTCATCTCTTGAATCATCTCAGGCCCCAGATGAAGGGCATCGCCGTTCTCATTCCAACATAATGGAGTATGACATTTCCGACCATAAAGAGCTTCGTATAGAGCCATCCCAATGCTGCTATGGTAACTGTTATTATATGCAAACTCTACCAAAGGCAAGTATTTCTCCCATGATCCGCCCTGTTCCAGTACACATGCCCTTAACATATCTTCAAGAGTCTGTATAGTCCGTTCTGATTGGCCATCGGTCTAGGGATGGTAGGCTGAGCTCAGTTTGAGCTCAGTACCCAGTTGTTGTTGCAAACTCCTCCAAAACCTTGAAGTGAATCGGGGATCCCGATCAGAGATAATGCTTGAGGGCACACCATGCAGTCATACAACCTCAGCAACGTACAACTTAGCTAATCGATCTAGCGACCACTTCATATTTATTGCCAGGAAATAAGCACTTTTGGTTAGTCGATCAACAATCACCCAAATCGCGTTGTATCCGGTTCGAGTGCGAGGCAGTCCGGATACGAAGTCCATGGTGATACCTTCCCACTTCCAGATCGGAATTTCTGGAGGTCGAAGCAAACCTGGAGGTCGTTGGTGCTCAACTTTGCACTTCTGGCATATCACACAGGATTTCACATACTCGATTATTGCCTTCTTCATGCTTGGCCACCAGAATTCCTTTTTTAAGTCATGATACATTTTTGTCACTCCCGGATGTATACTCAGAGAGCTCTTGTGTGCTTCTGATAGCACCGCCTGCCTGAAGCCTCCATGTGCAGGCACCACCACTCGGTTCCTGAATCTCCATATACCATCGTTACCCCGAGTTATCTCCACATTTTTGCCTTGGGTCTGAGTATCAATCAGCCTCAGTAACTCTTCATCGTCTTTCTGTGCAGCTACCACCGACTCTAGAAATTCGTTGGAGATTTTTAACATTCCGATTGTCATTCGGTTTGGCGCGTCCATAACAATTCCAACATTCATATCTCTAAAGCTTTCCAGCAATTCCTGTTCTCTACCCATCAGGTAAGCCACGTGTAATACCTTCCTGCTTAGTGCATCTGCCACAACATTCGCTTTGCCCGGATGATACTTCAGATCGAAGTCGTAATCCTTCAAATACTCTACCCATCTCCTCTGTCTCATATTTAACTCCTTTTGATCAAATAAGTACTTTAGACTCTTGTGATCACTGAATACTACAAAGCGAGCTCCATACAGATAATGGCGCCAAATCTTCAGTGCGTACACCACTGCTGCAAGTTCCAGATCATGAGTCGGGTAATTCTCCTCATGTGACCTCAATTGCCTTGAAGCATAGGCAATTGCCCGATCAGCTTGCATCAACACACACCCAAATCCAAATTTGGATACATCACAATATACTTCAAATTCCTGTGTTACATCGGGCAGTGCAAGCACAGGGGCAGTCGTTAAACATCGCTTGAGAGTTTGGAAGCTTAATTCACACTTTTCCGACCAGACGAAGGGGTTTCCTTTCCTCGTTAACCGAGTCAGAGGGAGTGCTATCCGAGAGAACCCCTCAATGAAGCGTCGATAGTATCCAGCTAATCCGAGGAAACTCCTAATTTCAGTTACTGACTTCGGCCTCTCCCAAGCCATAACCGCCTCAATTTTTGTCGGATCAACTGAGATTCCCTCTTGGGAAATTACATGCCCTAAGAATTGTACACTACTCCCCCAGAAATCACACTTAGATAGTTTAGCGTACAACTTCTTCTCTCGGAGTACTTGTAAAACAAGTCAAAGATGTTGAGCATGCTCCTCGTCCGACCTTGAATATACCAAAATATCATCAATGAATACTACCACAAACTGGTCCAAGTACGGTTGAAAGGTCCGATTCAAATAGTCCATAAAAATGGCAGGAGCGTTCGTTACTCCAAACGGCATTACTACGTACTCGAAGTGCCCATACCGAGTCCGAAATGCTATTTTTGGGGTATCCTCCGACCTCACTCGGATTTGGTGGTACCCCGACCTCAAATCGATCTTAGAGAACACAACGGCGCCTCGCAACTGGTCCAGTAAATCGTCAATCCGAGGTAGTGGATATTTATTTTTGATTGTCAGTTTGTTCAGCTGTCGGTAATCAATGCACATTCGCATACTACCGTCCTTCTTCTTTACCAGTAACACCGGAGCGCCCCAGGGTGAGGCACTGGGTCGGATAAAGCCCTTTTCTAGTAATTCGTTTATGTTGGCCCGTCGGTTGTAACCAGGCTTTGTGAATTGGCAAGCGCACCAATCGTTTGTAGTTTTCGAAATTTAGATATCGTTCCACTGGGATTGAAAGTCCAATAACAACAGTAATCTTCTACTTACTATGGTAAATATGAAGGAAATTATGAACAAAAGAATGATTTATGTACAGTTTATACAATATTCACAAGATAGCATGGTTGAGTGATTCATAGGATAAAAATAAAATAAAATCTATCTAAAAAGTTGAGTTGTAACCTAGAATAGGTAAGATACTTGAGTTAAACACAGATAAACAAATTATGTTGGAAATTGGATCCCTAATCTAGAATAACAATGAGGAACTCAAAACATGCATGTTTAATCATCAAGTTTCATGTCATTGCAGCTTAAAATCATTATAACCGATCCCTCGTGATATAAATTCTAAGAATTCACCGTAAAGTCCGATCCCTCGTGAGCTTTCTCAGTAAAAACTTGCATTAAGACCTGGCCTTATGGCAACAATGGTTAACAACCCCTATAGAATTGAGATACCAAGGGTATTCCAACTTTTTACTTTCGTCAAAACAAGTTTCAATACGGTATAAATAATCATTCTCCCGTTTGACATTTACACTAATAAAACCAGTTTCGATACACATGAAAATCATTCTCCCGTTTGACGTTCATATTAATAAAAGGTTGAAATACTAACATGGACTTGAATCATAAACATGCAGAGGTCGAATTCACAACATTATACTCAATAGATTAGTTCACCAATTCCAACATAAACAGATTAGTTACACATGGTAAAAGTAAAAACAACACTTACAGAGTTTGACATTACGAAGAAGACGATGGAAACTTCACGATACAACGATCACAATACACCGAAACACACTCAAGTATCTAGAAAACTATTCTAGAACTACAACTCACAAAAGAAGTACTCAAAGTCGAGCACAAGAGAGAAGAGAAGAGAAGTGTATGGAATGGGATGCTATGAATGGTGTTGGATGGCCCTATTTATAGGGCTGAGCAAGGGTGCTGACGCTACGCGTCCCTGTGACGCTACGCGTCAGATCCCTGACTCAGCCTCCATTAAACACTTGATAATGGCCACTTTCAATAATTAATCTTGATCATGCCTGGCCACTTGGACATGTTTCCACGAGTTTTTGGCCATTTATGCTGATTGGGGTGGCCCTTGGGCTGAGTGGAGTGCCCATTATTGGGTCCAAGTGGGGTGGTTGGCCAAAAGTAGGAGTGGAGACCACGCAGCACTAACGCTACGCGTGGCTGTGATGCGTAGCGTCAGCATCAAAAATAGCACTTGATGCTACGCGTGGGGTGAGGCTACGCGTCAGCTCCTCCAGTGTAATTTTCTCTTGATTTCTTAACTTTTTCACTGCAAAACTAGAGAAAATTGATCAAGGGCAGATTATTTTCAACAACACTCATTTATTGAATTTAAATCCTAATTTTCTAACAAATTAAACTAATTTTTATGAATTTTATGAAATTTTTATTTAAGCTTTTATTGAAAATTTGAGGACTAACAAATACCCCCAACTTGAGACATTGCTCGTCCTCGAGCAAGAGAGAAAAATAATAAGAATAAAAATTTGAAATCAAAATTTTTAAGTTAGTCCGAAAATTTATCACAAAAAATAATTACACAATTTCAACTATTTTGTAATAATCAAAAACTGATATCAAATATAACAAAGGTTTAATGATAAAATTATTTACAATATTCTATTAACAATCAAGCAGAATTTCAGGCTTACCTCACAAGTGTTTATCTCTATGCAATTGGTAACCTGTTTCACTCAATCAATCATAAAATCAAACGAATTTAACTTTGTTTGTCATCTAATCATTGGTTATTTATACAGAGTTAATTCGAAAATCACAAGGTCTTTTCATGGGTTGTAATGAGGCTTGGTTTACAAGAATCAATGGTTTTTCTTGGAATTCAAAAACCTGAAATCATAAAAGAGCATTTTACAATCCTTAGGCTTTCTCTTGATCCAAACTCTCATTTATTTTTTTATTGATGAAAAATAAATACCCCCAACTTGATTCTTTTCACTATTTTTGACTTTTCTTTTCCATATTTTCTTTTTGAAAAGAATCAAGTTGCTTATTTTCACTCCCTATTTTTGTGAGAACACTCAAAATATTTTTCATTTATTTCAACTGCTCTTTTAATCAATCAAGTATAGGGAATGGTAAAAACAAATTTAGGCTATAAGGGTACCAAAGAATTTTATTTTAGGCTCAAATGGGCTTGCAAAGGATAAAAGACTTTTTACCAAGGTAAGCTGTTTGGCCCAAGGTTTCGTTTCACCAATAAATGTGCCTTGATCATTTTCCCGAATTCTCTGTATAACAACACACATCAGAAATTAAAGCAAAATCAATTCGAATTAAAAATATGTCGATTAAAACCCTCAAGTTTGTAAAAAGGATCTCTCAACTCACCGGGTTATTTGAAATTTTGCTTGATGGTTAATAAACTTATTGTAATTAAATTTATCAAAATTCCTAAGTTATAAAGAATCAAAAATTGATTTTAACAAAATTGGTTTTATTGTGTAAAAACTCTAAGTGTATAAACTAACTTACTAACGAAAATAATTGATTGATTTATTTTAAAAAGAAGAATTATTTCTCGAAAGAAAATTGAGCAAAAACAAATAAACACACCACACAATGATAAAATGCCATAATATAAAATGTAAATATAAATGTAAATGTAAATCCAAATATAACTAGAATCAAATGTACTCAAAATAAATGAAGATGGCATCCTCAATCCTCCATCTGATCATCATCATCCTCCTCCTCTTCCTCCTCATCATCACCATCAGAGTCATGATGTGCACTAGAAGATCCACCAGTCTCAGGGTAGGTGGGTAAATCTCCAGGCCAAGCTACATGTGCTGCAAACTCGGCTGGGGTAACATAAGGTGCTCCCTCTCCCTGTAACCTGTACTGATAAAATTCATCGTGAAGATGAATATAAGCTCTGTGAGTGGCAGCCATCATCTGCATCATATGCTGATGTTCAAGTGTCATCCGGGCAAAGCCCTGTGTAACAGCATCAGCAGATGGAGGCTGCACTGGTGGTCTCCTCCTCCGAGGTCAGGGCTGAGCCTCCTGCTCTAGTGGTGGAAGCTCGCACTGCTGCACAAAATAATCTCTGTTTACTAGAACTTTAGGGACTCTCCCTGAAGAACTAGTAAACTCGGGTGAAGGTACAATGACTCCCTGCCTCCTCAGTAAGGCAGATATGATGAGAGGAAAGGGTATGGGGCGATTCACTTTATACCCAAGGGCATAAAAGTGAATCTGCTCGGAGATAAGTTCGGCGATATCAATGGTGTGGCCCTGGAGGATGGAATAAAGGAGGCAACAACGCTCCACTGGAAGGGAAGAAAGATGGGTGACAGGAGTGATATTATGGAGCATGAGATGGGACCACGCCTGGGCTATGGGGGTAAGATGGGTCTTGAGGAGGTTAGATGGACTCCTTCCAACCCTACTCAGGTTGAAAAAGATTCCATCCTTGCTCAGAAAATGAGCAACCTCCTCGAGGAAGTATCCTAACTCTCCCTCAGCAAGAATCTTGTTTCTGTTTTCCTTCCAAAAACAAGTGTCATCCTCGGGAGTAGGCTCCCAAGGGTTACCCAGTAGGGTACTGATGGTGTCCCGGTCATAAGAGATATGCCGGCCTCTAACCCAACTCGTCCGCTGCTGCCCAAGATTTGGTGCGTCCTGGCGGGTCCTGTAAGCATTTGCGTAAAACTCCATCACTAAGATGGGGTCCCCCTCAGTAGGCAGGGAGAATAGAGGTCCCCATCTCCTCTGCTGCACTCTATCCTGCAGCTCAGGATAGTCTCCTGCACTCAGATCAAGGACCCTCTCCCAGATCAGTCTCTGGCCCTTGATCTGATGAAATCTCGCCCACTTCGCATCAGTGCGAAATCTAGTAGGATCCCTCGGTCCCAACACCTCCTGTCTCTGAGAATCCGGATCCTCAGAAGTGGTGTCAGTGTCTATGGATTTCCTCTGTCTTTTAGAGGGACCGGCTGTGGGAATGGATTTCTTAGGTGCCATCTGCAAAAAGTAAAAATTTAAAATTAAACACACACTAAATAAATCACACACAAGCAAACAATTATTTGTAAAATATTTTTGGGTTTTCTAAAATTTTTCATAAATAAAAATGCAATTCAACGACATATTTTTGAATTTTTAATAATTAAAGAAATTAACATACATATATTCAAATAATATACAAAACAAAATACAATTTATTCAAAATTCATACAAAGTTGCAAGAAAGTATAAATATAAACTAAGAAAATTTATTAATTTCAAAAGAAAACAGCAAACAGCAAACAAACAACAAGATTTAAAAACAGAGGCTGACGCTACGCGTGGTGTGACGCTACGCATCAGCCTGTTCTACCCACGCTACGCGTCAGTGGGACGCTACGCGTGGGCTTACAGTTCATCCTCACGCTACGCGTCAGTGGGACGCTACGCGTGGGATACGCAGAAAAAAGAAAAAACAGGGGTTGCACAGCAGCAACCCCTTTTCAACCTGCACTACATCCATTCAATCCCTAACTCCTAACAGCAATCAATCCCAATGGTCTTCTAATCCTAATCCTAACCACATTTATTTCTACAAATTAAAAATCAAAAACAAAACTAAAGAGAAGGGATTAGAATACTTACTTGTGATTCCTTGAGCAATGGGATTGAAGGGGTTTGGAAGAGAGAAAAGGGAGTTTCAAAAATTAGGTTTGAAATCTTAAGTGAGGCAGAGAAGAGTTCTTAGGTTTTAAAACCTAAGATGGGCCTCTCTGGTTCAGTTTTAAAAACTGAACGTGGGCTCTGACGCTACGCGTGGTTGGGACGCTACGCATCAGAACCAAAATTCAGAGTCCACGCTACGCGTCACAGGGGCGCTACGCGTGGGCTTCTGTTTTAATTTTTCAAAATTTTGATTTTAAAACCTTTTTCTTTTCAAATTTAAAACCCCTTTTTTAAACTTCAAAAAGAATTTTGTTTTTTTTTTTGTTTTTTTTATGTTAAAAATAACTTTAAAAACAAAAAGAAAAGAATGGGTTGCCTCCCATTGAGCGCTAGGTTTAATGTCTCCAGCCAGACATTACCTCTGATTAATCAGGTGGTTTCCCAATATTCTTTGAGGAATCACCTGTCTTTTTCTTCCTTCTTCTTCTTTTCTGATGCCTAATTACCTGTTTTTCATCTTTCAACGCATCGGTTAATTTAAAACAATTTAATTGATTGGGAAGAGATATACCTGGTTCAGTCGAAAGGTAAACCTTTGCCTCATTACTTATCCTGAGGTGTTCATGAGCACTGAAGCTTACCTCTTCTTCATAAACTTTGACTGCAACCATACTTTGATCAACATCCACTTTGATTTTTGCAGTCTTCATGAAAGGTCTTCCTAGGATCAGGGGGATCTCAGTATCCTCCTTCATATCCAGTACCATAAAGTCAACTTTGAAGTGGTACTTGTCAACCTTTACTAACACATCTTCCACAATCCCTACAGGCTTTTTGACAGAGCGATCCGCAAATTGTAATTCTGTCTTTGCTTCTTTTAGCTCATATTCACCAATGCGTTTTATTAAATCTAGAGGTATTAAGTTGATGTTAGCCCCTAAATCTAATAACGCATTCCTGATGTTGATATTTCCGATTGTTACAGGAATGGTGAAACTCCCCAGATCTTTATATTTTTTCGGGGTTATAAAGTTTGTTTCTTGCTCTGTATCTCTTTGCACATTTTTTTCTTTTTCATTTTTTTCATTTTTTTCTATTTTTTCACTTTCTTTTTCTTCTTCTTCTTTCTTTTTCTCACTCTTTTCTTTACAATCAATTTTTACAACATCAATAGAAACAACATTACATTGTTCCCTTGGGTTTTGAGTGTTTGCAGAAAACCCAGAACTCTTTAATTCAGCTATTTCTTTTGCGAGCTGACCCATTTGTATGTCTGATGCTTTTCAGGCAGCTTCATTTGTCTCTACAAACTGCAATAACTGTTGAATAGCTTCCTCTATTCTTGTCAACCTTGCATTGTCAGTTTGTTGTTGCTTGAATTGATTGTTAGGAGGTCTGTTGGAAGGTCCAGTGTCCTGTCTCCAGCCAATATTCTGATTTTGCCAACCCTGCAGGTAATTGTTAGGAAAAGAATTTCCATGATTAAAAGGATAATTACCTAAGGGTGCTCTTTGATGGTTCATGAAATTGGCTTGCTCTTGCTCATTTCCACAGTAACCACATGGTTGTTCTCCCATGCAGTGCGTACATGCTTTAAGTTGAGCAGGGGGTGGTGATGCTACTTGAGCAATTTGAAGTTTTTCCAATTGCTTGCTCATAACTTCAATTTGTTGAGTCAGTAATTTTTGCTGAGCCAACACTGCATCATTCACTCCCAATTCGAGCATTCCTGGCTTCCTTTGCATATTACCTCTTTCATGCTTTGCTTGTCGGTCACTAATAGCCATTGATTCCAATATTTCTATGGCTTCTTCCACAGTCTTGTTCATTAAAGAACCACCTGCACAAGCATCTAACATCATCTTGAACTGAGGCAATAAACCATGGTAAACGATTTTTACCTTTTCGGCATCATTCAGGTTGTGGTTTGGGCATTTTCTCAAGAGTGCCTTGAATCGTTCCCATGTTTCTCCTAATGATTCATCATTATTTTGAGAAAAAGAGTGTATGGCTGTCATTGCTTCAAAATATTTTGAAGGAGAATAAAATCTTTCCAAAAATTTTCTTTCAACATCGGACCAGTTTGCAAAACTACCCGGTGGACAAGATTTAAACCATTCTTTTGCTTTCCCAATCAATGAAAAAGGAAAGAGTCTCATGTAAACAGACTCTTCTTGATTGGGTTCAAAACCAATTGTGCTGCATAACTCATAAAAAACAGTTAAATGTTCATACGGTTCTTCATGATTTAAACCAGCAAATTGGTTGTTTTGAATAATGTTTAAAGTGGCAGGTTTAATTTCCACTGGTAAAACTGGTCCTTGAAACATTCCCGAAACTCGGGGTGGACCATTTATAGCAGCAAACTGTCCCAATATTCTCCTTTCAGCAGCCATATTTGAATTTTCAAAAATTTTTGAAGTAGAAGAAGAATTAGTTTGTGTTTTAGATTTCAAAGACTTGATTTTCTTTACAAACCTTTCTATCTCAGGATCAAAATAAATTTTACCTGCGGTAGATCGAGTTTGCATACACAAACTAGACAAAGAAAGTTAGTGTAATAATGATAAGAAATAAATAAAAAATTATCTAAGGTAAAAAAAATATTTACCACGGTAATTAAAATTTTACTGTTTTACTGAAACAATTCAATCCCCGGCAACGGCGCCAGAAAACTTGTTGGCCCGTCGGTTGTAACCGGGCTTTGTGAATTGGCAAGCGCACCAATCGTTTGTAGTTTTCGAAATTTAGATATCGTTCCACTGGGATTGAAAGTCCAATAACAACAGTAATCTTCTACTTACTATGGTAAATATGAAGGAAATTATGAACAAAAGAATGATTTATGTACAGTTTATACAATATTCACAAGATAGCATGGTTGAGTGATTCATAGGATAAAAATAAAATAAAATCTATCTAAAAAGTTGAGTTGTAACCTAGAATAGGTAAGATACTTGAGTTAAACACAGATAAACAAATTATGTTGGAAATTGGATCCCTAATCTAGAATAACAATGAGGAACTCAAAACATGCATGTTTAATCATCAAGTTTCATGTCATTGCAGCTTAAAATCATTATAACCGATCCCTCGTGATATAAATTCTAAGAATTCACCGTAAAGTCCGATCCCTCGTGAGCTTTCTCAGTAAAAACTTGCATTAAGACCTGGCCTTATGGCAACAATGGTTAACAACCCCTATAGAATTGAGATACCAAGGGTATTCCAACTTTTTACTTTCGCCAAAACAAGTTTCAATACGGTATAAATAATCATTCTCCCGTTTGACATTTACACTAATAAAACCAGTTTCGATACACATGAAAATCATTCTCCCGTTTGACGTTCATATTAATAAAAGGTTGAAATACTAACATGGACTTGAATCATAAACATGCAGAGGTCGAATTCACAACATTATACTCAATAGATTAGTTCACCAATTCCAACATAAACAGATTAGTTACACATGGTAAAAGTAAAAACAACACTTACAGAGTTTGACATTACGAAGAAGACGATGGAAACTTCACGATACAACGATCACAATACACCGAAACACACTCAAGTATCTAGAAAACTATTCTAGAACTACAACTCACAAAAGAAGTACTCAAAGTCGAGCACAAGAGAGAAGAGAAGAGAAGTGTATGGAATGGGATGCTATGAATGGTGTTGGATGGCCCTATTTATAGGGCTGAGCAAGGGTGCTGACGCTACGCGTCCCTGTGACGCTACGCGTCAGATCCCTGACTCAGCCTCCATTAAACACTTGATAATGGCCACTTTCAATAATTAATCTTGATCATGCCTGGCCACTTGGACATGTTTCCACGAGTTTTTGGCCATTTATGCTGATTGGGGTGGCCCTTGGGCTGAGTGGAGTGCCCATTATTGGGTCCAAGTGGGGTGGTTGGCCAAAAGTAGGAGTGGAGACCACGCAGCACTGACGCTACACGTGGCTGTGATGCGTAGCGTCAGCATCAAAAATAGCACTTGATGCTACGCGTGGGGTGAGGCTACGCGTCAGCTCCTCCAGTGTAATTTTCTCTTGATTTCTTAACTTTTTCACTGCAAAACTAGAGAAAATTGATCAAGGGCAGATTATTTTCAACAACACTCATTTATTGAATTTAAATCCTAATTTTCTAACAAATTAAACTAATTTTTATGAATTTTATGAAATTTTTATTTAAGCTTTTATTGAAAATTTGAGGACTAACAGTTTACTTGTTTCTTCACTTCGGTCAATTCCACAGAAGACATTCTATATGGCGCTCGGGACACAGGTTCTGCCCCGGGAATCAAGTCAATAGAGAAATCAATCTCCCGACTGGGAGGTAGCTCTGGAATTTCTTCCGGAAAAACGTCAGGAAATTCGCAAATAATTGGAATATCGCTCGGTAGGAGGTTATGCCTACCCTCCGAAGCGAATAAAACAACATATGTGGTTAGGACATCGCTCACCCCGTCCTTCGTGTCAAGTTCCTGAGAGAAAACAATATTCTTCTGATAACAATCGACCAACACATGATTAGCAGCAAGCCAATCGAGACCGAGAATAACATCTAAGTCCTTCAATGGCATACAGATAAAATTCACTCGAAAAGTACGGGCTTCGATTTGCATCGGCAGTTCTCTACACACTGTAGTCGCACGGAAAGTGGAACCAGTTGGAATGGAAACAATAAGAGCGTTCTCCATTAAACCGATTGGCAGACCAAACCGTCGCACACAACTTTCCGAAATAAAGGAATGGGTGGCACCCGAATCATAAATTACATCAACCAGATAGCCACAGATGAGGCACTTACCCTGTACCAAATTGTCATTCCTCGTAGCTTCTGAAGCATCAAATGCAAACACTCGTCCGGTCATGGCGTTCTGGGCACCGCTAGATTGGGCATCATATCTTCCCGATTGTTGGTTCCCTCTACCAGCTCCATTCCGGCCTCCCCTCGGAAAGTTGGAACCCCGGGTCCTAGAAGAATTAGTTCGGTTGTCCTGCCTACCCTGCGGCTGCCTCTGAGGGCAATCGGGCCTGAGGTGCCCTGGTTGTCCGCACTGGAAGCACACAATTTGGTTGGCTTGGCAATGTTTGGCAATGTGACCTTCCTGACCACAATTGTAGCATGCACGGCTACCAGAAGGATTACCCGATCGACCAATGGAACCCCGACCGGAAGAGGATGAGGAGGTAGCAGAAGACTTGCCGCCCCGGAAGAATTGACTCATCCTCTTGAAGTTGAATCCTTTTGCCTTCAGTGGCTTTTTATCTCTCGGCTGGGACGTCCTTTGTAACTGCACCTCTTCAGTCAGTCTTGCTTTGTTCACCAGGGTTGGGTAGTCCCTAATCTCCATCGGTACGATTACACTACGGAGTTCAATCCGTAGTCCAGCTTCGTATTTGGCACACTTGCTACCCTCAATCCCTTCTAACGAGAAAGGGTGGTAAAAATCACACAGCTCGTCAAACTTGCTGGTGTACTCGGCCACAGACAGCCGGTCTTGCTCCAACTTCAGGAATTCCATTTCTTTCCGGATTTTGTAGTTGTCCGGCAAGTATTTAACAAGGAACCTCCTTCGGAAATTTACCCATACCAACGGCTCATTTGCTACGTTTATCTGCACCTTCACTCGGGACCACCATACTCTAGCCTCTTCTTTTAGTTGGTAAGTAGCAAATAAAACCTTTTGCTCTTCTGAGCACTCAAAATATTCAAAAACCTGCTCGATATCTCTGATCCAAATGTATGCCCCGTCATAATCGTGTCCCCCTTTGTAGATCGGAGGATTCCTTTTCAGGAATTTATCCAGAGTGGGACCGGACTCGGTCCTACTCATCAGCTGAGTAAATCTAGAGAAGAAATCATCTCCTCCCCCAGAACTAGTTTCTTTGTCCATTTAGTAATTCTACAATGAGCAAACACATCACCATTAATAACCAAGGTCAGCCAGGGGATCGGAAATTTACCTTATATACATAGAATACTACGCCAGTGGAGTGCCAAGGGAACGATGCCAGACCACACACACAATCATGGTACAACGAAATACAATCAACCTTCATAAGACTAACACAATCACTAGACCGACCCATACACCGGCTCTAGAAAGAACCGCTCTGATACCAAGTGTAACGTCCTAGGTTATTTTTGCATTTATTTTTATTCAATTGATTAAATCTTATGATAAATTTTTCCTTTTCTTGAAAATTAATCGAGGTTTAGTGAAATAGCATTTAGTTTTACTGACCTATTCAAGTGACAGCAGTCGCAGTCAAATTAAATAAATGAGATCTAGAAAGAAGAACAAGTTAATCTAAGCACAACGGATGGGGAAAAAGGGAATCAGGACCTCCCGCTTGAGCGGGGTCCCCACTCTTCTGAGCGAGATTCCGGACTCTCGCTTGAACGAGGTTTCTATTCGCTTGAGCGAATACCTTTTACACATCGGATTGGGCAAAACATGCAAACGGACTCCCGAAAAATCTCACCCTAAAAATGATTCTGTTAACCAAAGAGTTGTCATAGCAACCATGAAAGCATATAAATAGATAGTGATGTATTTTAAAATATAGGTCTGTATCCGATCCGGTCTTGGTTAAACACAACTAATAATAATGCTCGGAAGTTCTTATAGACACATATAACTTTATAGAGTCACTCAAAGTCACTCGGACCCTGGCACCGATCTCCCCCTTGGCGCGACTCCATGGCTCCTTCCCTCTCCCTGTCACTGGTTACTAAAAAAAAAAGGCAAGGGTGAGTGTTTGGCATTGTAATTAATATAGAATGGAACTTAACAAATACACATACGTAATTATATATATACATCAAGCATCATTCGAAAGTAAGCACATAGAAACATAGTGTATTACATACGAAAACTATATTAACCCAACCAAGCAATTCCATCACATTCATCATAATCACCACTGACTCTCATACAATCTGACTCCTAGTATCCGGATACTAAAGGATTGGCCTTCAGCTGGGGGTCCTACTTGACACCCCGTGAACCCTGCTTGGTTCACCGAGTCCTGCTTGACTCTCCACCTCGACCATTGGGTCCTACTTGACCACTGGGTAGCTCAACTGGGCACGAAAACCACGGGAGCCGGAAATGAGGGGCTATCATATACCGTCGGCCATCCCACACCACATAGTCATTCAACAATTTACCTTTCACATAATAATATCAATTCCTCATCACTCGGGTAGCCTGCTTGCTAACCCGACGTCACATAACACTGTTCATTTCAACATTAGATATCACAAGATCATAACATGATAAACTCGACCACACACCTGATCCTCAACTAATTAATGTACACAGTCACGCATGCACAAGCATAAACACACAACTACATTTAGTAACATTTTCCTTAACCTGTTTACACTACCTCAATGACCTGAATAGAAGTGAGTCCTATTCTAATTAATTATAACCTGAACACCCACTTACTTTGGTTCCACGCTTCGATAATCTGCTCTCTGTGTCGATTCCTTCCTCTGAGCACTGGTTTCGCAGTCTCAGCTCCGTCACTCAGTCTTCCGTTGCTTAACCTACTACCTACGGATCATAAAGTACAGCTCGTCACTTCAACGCCCTTAGTTCATAGACTGCATTTGGGCTCACACTCACCGGAGGAGTGGAGAACAGCCTCGAATATAACCATGCATGGCCCTTAACCGCCAAAGAATAAAAGGGATAAGGGAATCACAATTGGAATGGATCAGTAGACTCACCTTGAAGCCTCGATCACAGGAATGGGATTCAGTTGAAGTTTAGACACAAATGGAGTCCCTCCCCAGCGTATGCAACTCAGCGTTAAGAGAGGAGAAAACGAAAGAGAAAGGGCAGACCAACAGCAGAGGTAACTTGTAAATAATGAAGAGGGAAGGAAGAGAATCTCCTTATATATATATAGCTCATGGGCAAGATCGTCTTTTCCTTTATTTTATTTGTATTCTTACTAAATTTAATCAATTTCACTATATTAAACTATTGCATAGTTATCAAATCAATTACACTTATTTATTCCCTCAACGTTTAATTATTCACAATTCTCTAATACTTCGCAAGAGTATAGGCCCAATATGAATATCGGCCCCCCGACGTCCTAGCTTAGTGTTCATACCTCGGAAATCTGAGCTACAACCTGAGAGGTCGGATATCTCATCCGTGCTCACCTCTTGGTTACCTACACCCGTTGTTTCAGTCATTATGAGGTTAATCCGGGCTATGACCCCGTGTGAGGCGCTCTCCTCACATCGGTTTGGACCAAACCACCTGGCCCTGTCCGCTCTTCTCTTACACTCCCGATCTTCAACTCCGCCTGCCCGCTCTTCTGAGACCGATCTCGACACCGGCTTTCCCGTCTCTGGCTCAGACAGAACAAATATTAAATAAAATTTCTAAAACATTTACTAACATTTCCCATTTCTTATAATTCTCATTGAAACATCAGGGATGTTACAAACACCATCCCTCTCTTCACTCACCAGCACTCTTCCCTCTCCTCACCAGCACCCTTCCCTCTCCTCACCAACACCGTCCCTCTCTTCACTCGGTACAGCCCCTCTCCATACTGTCCAGCACCCTTCTCTCTCCCTCCAACATTGCCCAAGTTCTTCATAAATCCTTCATACCGTCCAGCACATCATCCCTTCACACCTCACTGTTCAGCATCTTGTTCTCTCGTCACACCGGAGTCCAGCTCTCCGGCTCCATCACTCGGTCTCCCAACTTTCACTCGGTATTTTTATTTTTCACTCAGTATTTTCATTTTTACTTGGTATTTTCATTTTTCACTCGGTTTTCTATTTTTTACTCATTTTTTTTCATTTTTACTCGGTTTTTCTATTTTTCCACTTAAATAAATTTCTGTTATTTTCTTTTCTTTTCTTTTTTACCCCTTCCTAGGTTCGTAATAGATAAATAACAAAACAAAAGTGTTTCACGTTTAGACTAGCCAAAAAAAATATCATCCACCATTAATCTTTTAGCCTCTTCCTAAAAAAAATCACCAAAGAACTACGTAACCCTGATTTCTTGGTAACTCAAGAATACGTAGGAGCAGGACTTTAAATCCTGTCGGGCCCAATCTTTTTTATCCCCACCTTTCCCATTTCGTTCCTATTTTATTTTCTTTACGTTTCCTTTGTAACCGCCCTTTATCAATCCCATGAAAATCAATTTAGACGTGACGTCTTGTTGATTTTCCTATAAGGAACAGGATACTTGGGACGAGACGTCCCGCTTATCCCCTTCCTATCTTTGACCTCGTATCTTGATCAAATCCCCATGAAAATCAATTTAGACGTGACGTCTTGTTGATTTTCCCATAAGGAACGAGATACTTAGGACGAGACGTCCCGTTTATCCCTTTCCCATTTCTAACCCTGTATGTGATTGAAGGATGAATAATTTAGACGCGACGTCTTGTTAGCATCCCTCCCTTTCTCTGTTTTTTTATATCAAAGCCGAGGTTAATTTGGACGCGACGTCCTGTTGACCTACACTCTATGTTTGTCCAGTTTGTTCCTTCCATTTCTTTCTGTTTTTACACAAAGTACAACAATAAAAGGGAAGAAATAAAACATCTTTTGTAAGGCTATTTATGTTGCGCATTTTCAATCTTGGTACTGTTTTTGACAGGCGATGTAGGGTGCTAATACCTTCCCTACTCGTAACCGACTCCCGAACTTGAATCTCATTTTTAAACCAGTGCTTTCACTGAACTTAGTTTTTTTTCCAATGTTTTTCCTATGGATAAAAACGTTGGTGGCGACTCCCTGTTTCAAACTAGTTTTTCTTTCTCGCCGCGCCGTCGCGATCCAGGTTGCGACACTTCTCTTACGCTTCCTTTCCATGAATCTATAGAAGATCTCAAAGCCCATGCCTTTTTCCCTTTCTTCTCTTACATTTGTCTTTCCATGGCAAGCTCTACAGAGGATCTCGGAGCCCTCGACTCTTGGGAGGTCGCCGATTTGGAGGAGTCCATGAATCGCCTCAATCTGGTCCTTTTCTCCAACAAAGACTCTAACTCTCACCCACGCGTTGATGATGCTTCACCACCACCACTATCTCCACCTTTTCATCTTCCTGCGATGGCCATATGATGTTCTCAATCAATTGCTTCTCGAAGCCATTTACAACCCTCGCGAACATCTTTCAAGTACATTTGCCTTTATATGTATCGATTAATCTGAGGAGGTGGTTTAGGTTAATTGTTAATTGTTTAGTTATAAACTTCAAAGGCACAAACCTCTTGAAGTTGCAATTACCGAGAATTGTGTGCTCCTCTTCAAAGGATGTCACCGACAAGGGAGACAACACAGCAAGGTTAGTCATAGGACTGTATTTTTTGTTGGCTTTTGTTTGGTTATATTATTTTGGTTATTGGGTGTCTCTAAATTGGTTAAATGTTAAATTTTTCTATTGGTTTGAGAAAAAAGTTCTTTTTTTTTGTTCTTGGCTTTTGTTTAGTTATAAACTTATAATCGTTAGGTTATTGGGTGTCTCTAAATTGATTAAATATGAAATTTGCTATTGGGTTTGAGAAAAAAGTTCTTTTTTCTAAGCAACTTTTGCATTATTGAGGAGCCAAAGATGGTTCAAGATTATGTTCAGATGCAGATGCAGATGCAGGAAATTCAAGACAACATAAGGAGCAAGCGCAACAAAATCTTTCTTCTCATGGAAGAGGTTAGCTTGTAGTGGCACCCCATTACTCCTTAGTGGCCATAGTATTTGGAATAGTGTCAATTCTTAAATGAATAAACTTTCTAGGTAGTTATGGAGATTATGAGTCAAACATTTTAATATATATGATTCAAAAAAACCCTAGTTTAATCTTTGCAATAGTGTCAATTGACTCAACTTTACATTTTAGTGTTCAAGATTTTATAAACCTCAATTTAGTCTTTTTAAATTATGAGGAAATAAAATGTCTCATGGATTTGATTTTGAGGACTAATATAGGGGTTTGCTCGATTTTGTTAACTATACATCTTAGTAACATTTTATTACCATGTATTGAGAGTGGCAATTAAGGAGATTGTGTGTGCAGCAGCGCATAAGAAGCATGCGAAAAGTTGTGACTGAAGTGGGAGAGGAAGAAACAAATGAGAGGACAGATATTCCATCGTCATTTTCTTTTCTTCCTCATGTGGTAAGTCAAAGAACATTATTTTGATTAGGCTGTTGGTATTGGTGGATTTTGGAAATAAAAACATTACAGAGTACTGAGAAATTCTATCAAGTGACAAATTATACCAATATTTAGAAGTATTATTGCCATGATAATGTAAACATTTTATTCCCCTACCCCTAACCGTGGAAATGGATGATATTGATAAGCAAAGTTTTTCACCTTAACAAGAAATTTTTGTAAACCAATAGTGTTAAAATAAGATTCATGGGATTTTTTTGTATATATTTTTGAAGTTTCCTTGTGTGACTTTCTTTTGTTTCTTTGTTAACTGCTTGATATGCTTGAAATAAAGTTGGAGCATTTGGCCTTCTTTTATATTCACTAATTATGTGTTTTTCCTATTGAAGTACTCCCAAGACTTTAAAGAATCTCTATCTAACAAGCATATCCCTCATATCTGGAATAATACATTTCCTGTTAATTGTTAATTTTTAATTGTTATTTATTCTTAATCACTTTCAGATCATGTTATGATCACTGCTTTGTTAATTGTTCATGTTTGTAGTGTTTGTTGAGTTTGAATTCCAATTAAGGAGGTGGTTTAGGTTCTGATTAGTGGTGAGAAAATAGGCAAGATGACATACAGGAATGTATTTTTTACATTTCAAGTATATAGAATGAACTTAACAGTGAATGTGGTATTAAAATTATGTACATCAAGGTTCTTTTCCTTAACTATATGCTGTTTAGAAATTAATGGTTACTGTTAGTGGTGCTATGGTGTAGTTAGCAATGGCCAAGGATCTTGAAGAGGTTTTATTTAAAAGGTTGGAAGGTCTTCAACCTTGTGAAGTCTCAGAACTAAAGCCTGGCACTTATATATTTGTTGTATATAGTCTGAATAATTTATTATTATATTGTTCTTTTGTTAGTTTGAGCTATTTTTTAATTCAAACCATTTAAGTTATATATACCCTGGATCAAGTTGATCTTGTTTAGGATTTGAATTGAAAATTGATGTAAGTGTTTGAGATTCATGAGTCTACACAGCTCTGTGTTTTTGGAAGTTAACTTGTACATAGTTGATTAAATTCTTTAAGAAAAAACTAGAATCTTATATAATATGGATGCTAATTAAAAAAGTCGTCACAATCTTTCACAAAAGAGAGTAGGGGATGGGGATTGATTATCCTTTCCCTTATTATTTATTTATTTATTTTATATACAAAATTAACTTTTATAATGTAAAAAAGGATATCATGTAACATATCAAGTTAGTATGATATGATTACACTTTGTTTATTTGTTTTAATAGTCTCTATTTTTTTTGAATTCATTTTCACTCCCATGTACAAGGTAGATCAAGTTTTGGTTTAGTGCTTGTCTGTATGTTGGTTAGGTAACTTTATGATTGATTCTTGAGGCACCAATTCTAGTGTGGATTTGAATTGAAAATTGGATGTAAGGGTTTGAGATTCATGAGTCTACATAGTTGTGTGTTTTTAGAAGTTAACTTGTACATAGTTGATTAAATTCTTTAAAAAACTAGAATCTTATATAATATGGATGCTAATTAAAAAGAGTTGTCACAATCTTTCACAAAAGATAGTAGGGGATAGGGATTGATTATCCTTCCCCTTATTATTTATTTATTTATTTTGTATACAAAAATAATTTTTATAAAGTAAAAAAAAGATATCATGTAACATATCAAGTTAGTATAATATGATTACTCTTTGTTTATTTGTTTTAATAGTCTCTTAGCTTTTTTGAATTCATTTTCATTCCCACGTACAAGGTAGATCAATTTCTGGTTTAGTGCTTGTGTGCATGTTGGTTAGGTAAATTTATGATTGATTCTTAAGAATTGAAATATTATGACATCCAACTAACGTGTATATGAATGTTGTCAAATGAATTTTCAGCAAAATGAATGCCAACATAAACAAACCTTTAGTCTATTTAGCAAATAAGTAACCAAAATTTCTATATTTAAAAACTAAAATCAACTAAAAAAATTAAAAACAATGTTAATTCTTCGTATTCTAAATCTGAAATTGTCAGAAGCATCAACACGTCTTGATTTTGTTGAATTAGGGGACTATATGTTATTCTTGACTTTTGTTTCCTTATATATTGTGTTACTGCAAAAAAAATAAAACTAATAAAAATCTTAATATAATAATATAAAATAGATTCTATATTAAAAAAATTCAAAAAGCACAAAATAAATTTTCTTACCAAAAGATTAGAAGAAGATTTTGTTGGACAATTCCGACTATCATGATTTGCATATTGTTGACAAGCTCTACAAAGTCTTGCTCTCCTTTGTTGTTGTTCCATTGCCTTTTCCTTCCCCCCTTTAATTCGTTTTCCAGATCCTTTAGTATTTGAAGGTTCAGGAGGGAGAATTTCAACTTCCTTTAACATGTTGGAGCCAATATAAGACTCTAACTCATCTAACTTTGTTGGAACAACATCATCTCTCACTTTACTTAACTTCATTTCAATGCCAGAAGCTTTATTTAAGATCAGGAGCAATTTCTCTTTACATGTACCCGCCAAATGCATGCATTTAAATAATTGTGCCCATGCATCTGAAACTAACTTTCTCTCACTCTCCAGTTTAGAACATGCCTTTAATACATTACCATGATAGTCAAAAATTGGTCTACTTGTTGCCAATTTAGTCCACCTATTAACTATGAAATTCATTGGAACTTCATTTAAACCTTTTTCCTTTAAAACAAAAAGAATATGACGACATGGCATACCTTCTAGTTCAAACATCTTACAAGAACACTGTATGATGTGATTTGAAGGATTGTAAACAACCTTTCTAAGTTTGTGCATTTTCTTTCCATTAACCAAACTGTTATCAAGTATTAAAAACAATGATAGCCCATCTTCTTCCTTTGTTTCTTCAACTCCACAATCCACACATGCATTCCATAACTTATTCTGAAATATATAAAAATTTTCATGAGTGTATACTTCCCTTGCATGCTTCTCCAAATCCCTATGCAACTCCAATTCAGGCTTGGAATGAAGTGTGTTGTTGTCTACAATATATTTATCAAGAAAAAAAATATTATATGGGTATTAGGGTTCTCAAACCAATATACATAAGTTAAGAATGGTTACATACCTACAAGTAATTTTTTATGCCTTTGTGATTCCATTGCTGAATCAAATCTCATCCAGAATTCTACCAAGCTAAGATTCTTATTCAAGTAGTTTCCAAAAAATGAGTTTTCACTTTCTGATCTTGATGTTGTTCTTAAAATACCAGTAAAAACTTATCTCTAAAATAAGCTGGTATCCACATACTTCGAATGTCAAACATCTGAGAGAGCTAACCATTTTCTTCCAACTTGAAATCAGTAATAATAACTTTCCATCTTCGTTCAAACTCTTCTAGAGACTCTGAATTCCAAACACATGACTTAAATTGACCATTAAAATCAGGATCACCATTTAAGGAAACACCAACCTTTTCTGAAAGTTTTTTTGAATATGCCATATACAAAATCTATGACAAGAACCTTCAAATATCTTCTATATTGCAATCTTCATAGCTTGGTCTTGATCTGTCACAAGCATAATAGGTTTATGGCCTTCCATTGTTTTCAAAAATATTTTAAATAACCACATAAATAATTCAATCTTTTCATCTGCTAGAAACACTGCTCCAAAAGTTATACTTTTCCTGTGATGATTTATACTTGTGAATGGTGCAAAAATCATACTGTACTTATTTGTGTTGTATGTTGTGTCAAATGAAACCCCATCTCCGAATAAAGAGTAATTTTTCAACAAAGGCCATCTACCCAAAACACATATTTTAACCTCCCTTCATTATCAGTTGTATAGTCATAATAAAATGAATTGTTCATCTCATGTTTTCTCCTAAAGTTAACAATAAACATGTGGGCACCTGAGTCTTTAATTAGTCCTTTGAAATCCCTTGTATAGTTTTGGAGGTCCCTATGAGTGCATCCTATATTATCATAACCTCCAACCTGCTCTTTTATTAGTTGATAAGCTTTTGAAGGCCCCACATTAGCTTTACTATAGGAAAAGAATAAATTTTTATGAACAGTACTTACACTCCTCGTTGATCTTAGGAATTGCTTCTTTCTAGGTGTGGCTAGTGCATGTGAATGACCTTCATAAAATCTTTCAACTCCATATTTTCCTTCTGTTGTCCTCTTAAAAATAACCTTCACATTACAACCTTCCCTTGTTTCTTTTTTCTTTCTATTTTTAGGCAAACCATTATCATCAACAAGTAACTCATGTATGACTACTTTTTAATTGGTTTGAAGCCTTCTTCTGAGCAAACAAAATATTTCCACTTCACGCCAATTTTATCTTTTGTTTCAGATGAATTCCGTACACTAAAACCAACCGCATGAGCGTATCTTTTATGAAACACACCTTCTTCTTCTAGAGTATCAAAAACCATGCCGATTGTAGGTTTAAAGTCTTCATCACATTCAGGAACCCATTCCTCTAAAGTACTTAACATATCATTTACTCCTTCATATGTTATAGCTTGATCAATTTCATTATTTTCCGTCTCCATGAAACTTATTCTAATAAAAAATAACATAATTAATTAGTAATAAACATAACAATTTTTTAATCAGTCTCAATCCATTAGAAAAATGATAAATAAATATAAATTTTTTAACTAAAAATAGAAATTAATGATATTTATTTATTTCATGTGACTACAAGACAAAAGAAAAAATTTTAAATTCTAATCACAAGCTATAATAGGAGAAACGCAAAAAATGGTGATGATACTTCACAAAAGGTAAAATTATAAATTATAATAGGACAAAATTAAATTGAGTTGGAATTATTTATTTTATGTGGCTGTAATACAAAAGGAAAAATTATAAATTCTAATTAGATGCTATAAATTCTAATAATCAGATGCTATAAATTCTAATAAGAATTTTCAGAACAGAGCCATAGAAATAATTTGATCATGCTATAGAAATAATTTGATCATGCTATAATAGGTCATCCATATAATTTGTATTTTATTGTTAAGTGATCATGCTATAACAGGAAAAGCAAAAAGTGTGATCACGCTTCACAAATAGCAAAATTACAAACTATAATATGACAAAATGGAATTGAGTGTGAATTGCCTATCACCTGTAACAGAGAAGAAAATGAATCAGGAGCATACGAGAAATCAGAGGCGCAGCGAGAAAGCGGAGGCGCAACATGAATCTAATTAGGGAAAATAATAGAAGAAAGGAGAAAAGAGGCACGTGGGGTGTTAATTTTTTAATTTAATCTTAGTAGTTAATTTTAATCTAATGGCTTATATTAAGCCCTCTCACTCTCACCTAAGGGGAGTTTTCTCATAAGATACATCCCCTATATATATATATATATATATATATATTATTCCAACCACCAAGGAAGTGATGGAACTCATAACATGAATAGCTTCACTTTTAACTTGAAATAACCCTTTCAAAAGCTTTCAATGTCTTTATAAAACTTGATCAAGTATTATTTAGTGTTATCAAAATGAGCCAACCTAACACACACAAGTTAGGATTTTTTTCACGCTAACCTAACCCAACTTACCTATAAAGTGAGCCAACATTTTTTAACCAACTCAGCCCACTAGTTGGCATATAGGTTAGCCTTCCTAGTTAAAAAAATAAAAATACAACAAACATAAAATATAGGATGTAATTCTTACAAATTGGGCTCCCAAGTTAACTCAATGGGTTAGCTTACAAGTTAGCCTACATAATTGACCTTTTTTTAATTATAACCGAGAAATTATGTTTTTTAAAAAAATTATACTATAACCCATGGGTCAACCTGGTGGGTTGGTGGGTTAAGCTGAGTTCGCTTGGGTTTTAGATAGGTTAAGTGAGTCGAGTTCATAATAGGCCTACCTTTTTTTTAGGTTACTTTTTTATAACCTAGCTCAACGAAAACCTAGGCTGACTTAGGTTGACCCATTGGTTGTAGGGATGGCAATATGGGCTGGGCCCGTGGGCTAGCCCATTTGGCCTATTAAAATAGGTCAGGCGGGGCCAACCTTTGAAGCCCCTTTTTTTGAATAGGCCTAGCCTGTTTTGGCCCGTCAAAAAATGGGCCCGGCGGGCCATTATTAAAATATATATTAATATATTATATATAATATTATATTTGGTTGGTTGTAATTTTGATTATTTGATACGAAATTAATTTTGATGACTATTTGTTGTTTTTATTTAATGAAATAAATTGGATTAATTATAAAAACTTTGCTTTAAAAAGGTGAAATCTAATTTTTATTTCTAATTTTTCTTAAAAAATATTTAAAAATAGTTAAAATTTAAAATAGAGAATAACATATATAATTCTCTTAAAAGAATAGGTTGGCCCGTTTTGGCCCGGGGTCACATAAAATACAGGTCCGGCCAATGTTTTTGGCTTGTTTTCCTATTTTGGCCTGGCCCGGCCCGTATTTGGACGAGCCTATACGGGCCTTGGCCCGGTCAGTCCCATTGGCCCGTTTTGCCACCCCTAATTGGTTGTAACCCAAATTGACATATCTAGTATTATTTCCTTAGTAACTCACTTTCTTTTTCAATTTGTCATGCCTTTCGTACTTCATAATGTCTTTATTATATATTATCATAATGTATTTATCCCAAGTCAAAACATCATACACTTTCTTTTTCAATTTGTCATGCCTTTTGTACTTCATAATGTCTGTATTATATATGATCATAATGAATTTATCTCATGTCAAAACATCATGTATAATGTGATTGTGTCTATTTTTATAGTCAATTATTTTAAAGTTATCTTATGACATTAGAGTCCATTGGGGTAATTGAATAAGGGATGAACATGGTTCCAATGTTGTCAAACTCGAGATGTTATACAAGATCAAGAGAGACTTGCAAGCTTGCAAAACGTAGAATCGTAATGGATTGTAAGACTCTACCAAAATGAAAAAATGATACTTATATAAGGATATATGCATAAAAGTACTAAAATAGACTAATGTTTCATTAGTCATTCAAATCCATAACATAAAGCAATACATAGTTAACCAAGTTTTGCAACAAAAAAGGATACATACATAACCAATTTTGTAGGAAATATACAGAACTTAGTTAGGACATACCACTACAAGAATACACCTATTTTCGCATGGGACAAAGTCCCACAAAACAACCATTTTAGCCCGGGGAATAACTCATTTGCGTGGGAGTTATGTCCCATGCAAAAAAAAATCTTGCAAATGTCTGCGTGGAGCACGTCTCGCCCGTAAACACTTATGTGAGACTCCAACGTAAAATTTTACGTGAAACATTAAAGTCTCGAGCAATGTATCAACGCATAATTTTGCATGGGATAGGTCTCTCTTGCTATTTATAAAATAACATTAAACCTTTTAAAATCAAAATTTAATCTCGGCTTTATTTCTAACAGCACACGTTGACTCTCCCATAAACTTGTTAAATTAGCCTAGTAAAATTAAAAAATGATATAATAAAGTATGAGTGGTAATTGACTAATTTTACAAGAAATGTTGTGTTAATTGTGTAACATCCCTGATGTTAAATTAAAATTTAGTTATGCCTCATAAAATTAATTGGAAATTTTTAATAAAGCGATATAATTTGAATAATTAATTTTAGTGAATTAAATTTGTAGAATTAAATTAAATTATAATGGTAAAATATAAGTTAACATAAGTAAAAGTAAATTTTATTTGCTTAAAATAAATAAAGAAAAGAGAAAAAGAAAAGAAATGAAATTGGAAAAGAAAAGGAAATATATATAGATCATTTTACCCTTGTCATTAAAAACCATTTCCTTCTTCCTTTTCTTCATCATTCACACGTGAAAGGACACACAAAAGCTTTTTCTTCGTTCTCTCCATGGTCGTGTGTGTGATGGCTTGATTGGAGTCCAATCATTCGATGACTTTTGAAATTGATTACATAATTATTGTTAGAACCAAGTCTATTTTATAAAGATTTTAATATTGATGGTTTTTATCCCAAGATTTGTTAATAACACACATTAAGGCATTTGATTAAATAAAGTCTGCTTGTGTGTTATCTAATCTTCTAATTAAGTGTTTCAGGTCAAAAGTTTATATGGCATAAGCTATAAATTAAAAGAGAAACTTATCATAAAAAGTTTGATGTTGATGAACGAGTCTGTATGGCACTAAAGAAAATTCAAAGAGAAGTATAAACCCAGTTGCACCATCAGGGTCTAATCTATAAAATCTTGTCTTAGGTGAAACACATTTTGTTCTCTTCAGAATCAAGACTTCCAAATATATAAAGACATTATTCTTGTCTTTATATTAAAGCTTAACAAATTCCTTTTAAAGATGTTTCAAAGCTGATCTTTTTTAAAGACTGCTCGTATCATTAAAGAAAATAAGAAGACAGGCATTTACTCAAGATCCAAATACAACAAAAAGATCAAAGTTTATTTTGATGATGCTCTGAACTATGTGCATATCAAAGAGAATTACACTTATCATCAAAAGAAGATAGGAAACAAAACATTGCAAAAGCCAAAGCCTTTATGGGAAGAAACCAAGAAGCAATTTTGTGCATTTTAGAATGCTTTCAGAAGGTCAACTCTTTTTATTTTGCACAATTTTATGTTGAAAGAAGAAAGCCTACAGAAGGACTTTTGTTCTAAGATTCTCAAGGAACACCATTTCAGTGCAAAGCTCTGATGTTTCTTCACACCAGACCTTTGTTCTTTCTTCACTCCTTAAGGTCTGGTGCTCTCAACGGCTAAAACTCTCTCAACGGATCCACAACAACTATGTCTCTTTATCAAATCATCAAACAGTAAATTTTAAATAAAATATAAATATGAAAAGATTCAAAAAATTTGAAGAAGAACTTCTGTGATCTTTGAGAAAATTTGTAATCTGCTTACAAAGTCTCTTCTTCATTCTTAGTTTTTATCTTATACAAATACGTTTTTTGTAATTCTACATCTAGCAGACCTTGGTCTTTTACTTTCTTACTTAGTGTATCTATTCATATCTTGTATCTTTTCATACACTAAATTCTCAAAAACACCAAACATAATCTATCATTCAAATATGTATTTGTGTAAAAGTTTGGTGTGTTGTCAGCCTTTAGTTTCTATTAGGAAACAGTTTGTGGCCTAAAGCGACTTTTGAAAGAATACTTGGGAGTGGGTCAGGAATGGCTTGTTGAAATAATACTTGAGTTTAAGCCAAAAGTGAATAGAGTCAAGAATACTTGTGGCACGGTCTGGTGTTGAAATTGTAAAAGGCATTTTTACAATAGTGAAAATCCTTCAAGTTTGAAGGGACTAGACGTAGCTTCTATGTTGGAAGTGAACTAATATAAATTATGTGTTCATTCTTTCTTTCCCTGTTCTTAATAATCTGGTACAAAAGTCTGATTGTCTACATTTACAAAGTTTTTAAAAATTCCGCTTAAGAGTCCGAGACATATTTATCCCCCCTTCTAAGTCTGACTTTAAACCATCAATTATGATTGAGGAAGCAAGGTAAGCACAATGGTGGTTTCAATTTCAAATTTTGTAGTATTTTTCTTGAAACTGAAAACCCTTATAGTGTGAAGATTCTTGGGTTTCTTTAGTTTAGTGTCTTTATGCAAGAATTGGATGGAACTAAGCTTCGAAGGTTCAAAAATGACATTTGGTGTTAATGGGTTTTATTTCGGTGCCCATAGGTTGCAAACTAAGCATCGACAAGGCGTTAGTCAAGGCAAAGCTTAAAACTATGAATGAACCTAGACGAGGTAAGCTTTGGAAATGTTAAAAGTATATTTTTGAGGTTGTTTTGGTAAAGTGTATTGAAATGCTAACCCCCTTTCCTAAATTCTTTAACTTTTTTATATTGGGTGTACCTGACATCAAGAACAAGTCTCAGAAGCATGGAACCGAGGCAAGGGGGTGTTTGAAGTGCTAATTAAATTAGAAAATTATTCAACGTCAATTGGTGTTCAAAAAAATAGGATATAATTAGCGTTAAATGATTAATTTAATTATGCATAATTAATAAATAGTCTAGTAAAAACTGTGTCTAGACATGAATTTAGTTATGTTGAGAATGAAAACTATGAATTTTTATAAAGAAATTATGTGCAGTGGTGAAATGACAGGGCCCGCAAGCGTACGGGTTATGTCGCGTAATATAAAAGATTATCGTTCTCCACAGGGACTGTTTTCAAAGTACCGGCATATCAAAATTTAATTATCCACACAATTGATTTTCAATTTTTGGTATTTGTAAAAAAATAAAAATTAACAGTAAAAATTTTTTTACCTTACAGTAAAAATAAAAATTTACCGTGGGTGAAAAACAGAGTAGAGAGTATCTTGGGATTCCGGGGGTTTAAGATATTATTCTACGTTGAAGATTTCAACTTTTTATAAACAAAAATCAAATTAAGTTTTCCAAGGCGAATTTTCCAAAAGCCAATTAATATTTTCCTCTCGGATTCCTATTAATGTACCTGACTTACAGAAAGCGCTGCTTAATCCTAAGAAAGGCCCATTATCGTTTTATGAAAATCCCATTTTTACTTCCTCAAAAGAATTTTGATTACTTTCACGGTTTTACCGAGGTCACAAAAAGTATCTCAAAAATCTTAGGTTTAGTTCAAAGCTTTCTGGTAAAAATAAATCTCTCGATTTTATTAATTACCTAAACTTACTAATATACCCGTAAGTACTTAGTTTTACCATTTAGGCTCTTGTTAGGAATCACTAAATGCATTAAGTAAAATTTGAACTAAATGGAAAACAGAAATTTATTTACTTTAAGTTAAAATAACATCAACGTAAAATATTATCGTACCCCCGTTTTCCCAAGATAAAAATTTAGTTACACATGATACAGTAAAAATTCATACATATAATGGAAAGGAAATACAACATACAATTCATGGTAGAAATAAAACTTACGGGTTTCTCCAAAAGCCCAGTAATTTTTCCACCGTAATTCTTTGTTCCGAATCCTCCCACCGTATACAAATTTTACCACTCAATTTTACTATCCTCTCAAAATTACAACAAGGTACCAACAAAATAAAATTAAATTCTTCCTAAAAATTCTGCACCCTACACACGGTTTTTGTGACTGGAAAATGCTGTCCTTCATGGTCCAAAATTTAGCCTTTTTATAGCCCAAAATTCCCAATATTTCCTCTTAAAATATGGCATCATGCAAGGCATTTTTTTGTGGCCAGCCTTCTCCCAAAATCCGTGGCACAAAATGGTCCATATGAAGTGGCAATTTTCTTTTGTTGATCCGTGAGTGGGAAGCCCATTTTCATATAATATCCAAAAATAAATGGTTCTTTTCTTCTCATTGCCGTGAGTGGATGGAATGAATGGTCAAGGAAATTCATGCCTTTCTTGAATGCATTTTCGGTGGAATGTAGGATGAATTAGGCAAAGTGTTTAAACAATTGCATGTGGGACAAGATAGGCCATGAGAATTGGTGAATGGGTAGGATTTGGTCAAAGAAATAATAAACAAATTGGAACATGGTGGCTTTCTCTTGGTGGCCGTGTAAATGTATTGGAATGAAGGCAATTGGCATATTAAACTAATGAAGCATTGCCTTGTCTTTTCTTCTAGTGTTCAGCCGTGTGAATGTTTGTTTCAACAAGGCAAATGGCACATTAATTTTTTAATGGTACAAGCTGCAAAATATGTTAAACAAATAATGTATCTTGGTGGCCTTGCATTGTGTGTACCGTGGAATTGCATGACTTGGAACAAAGGTGAATGAATTTTGCAATAGAAAATTAGCACATGGATCATTCATTTGGCCGTGAGTGTGAAATGGTGTATGGCATTTGGACATTATCTTAATGGCACATGGGACAAGTGAATGGCTTTGAATATTTGGAAGCATGGAAGACTAGTCATTGCCGTGAATGGACCAAGAGAAAGCAAATGAATTCATGCATTCTTTGAATTAAAAAAAAAATGGAGTCATGTGGCATTTCAAAGTGTGTGGCCGTGTAGGTTTTCTTGCTTTTGCCAATGGTGAAAGTTGGTAAACAATGGTGCATGGATGGTCTAAAAAAAATCTGCACCAATGAAATTATTAGACAAATAAAACATTGCATTTTGATAATTTAAATGGAACATTTAAAATTTACAATTTGTAGAAATGGAAAAATAAGTTTAATTTCTTGGAATTGATATTTTCTATAATGATCAATTAAATATCAATCCATTATATTTTTCTAATTCTCAAAATTGTTTTCTTTAATTGTTCCATTTTCATTAATTCATGCAAAATACAACACTTGAACAGTGACAGTGAAATTAAAGCGGAAATCATGAAAATCGGGGGAAATAATACAGTAACAACGGAAAATTTAGATAAATTAAACAGTGAAAAATAGTGTTCTAAAACACTTATCAAAATACCCCAAACCAGAATATTGCTTGTCCTCAAGCAATCACCATGTTCACAAGACAATATACAGAAAACACTAAGGTCAATAAATTAAGGAATCCAAAACAGAAAAAGATTTATTCAAATGCCAATTTTAATTTATGTGAATCAAATTTCAATGTCAAGACTTGAGATACTCTTCTCACAATTTTCACTCAAGTGTTTCAAGGTTTGTGTATCTCTCAAATCATCATAGTCAAAAATATTACCATAGGCTTGTTTAATAAACCAGAAACTCCACAGTTTAGATAGAAAATATGTCAAAGTCTAAAGGTCTTTTAGAGGTTGTAACGTGGCCTTGGGTTGCATTGTTAGGGTAGGAATTTCAAGAAAAATGGAATATAAAAGGGCTTTAACAGTCATGAATGATTCAAATTATTATCATAATTTTAACAGAGCAAATTTTTGAATTTTTATGGACTTTTTTGGAATTCATTCAATATCATCCTTTTGATTTTCTTTTCTTTTTCTTGCGTTTCTTTGCATCCAATACCATATTTTTCTTAAGTCCTTTTTTTTTTTATTTCTTTTGCTCCACTAAATATCCAACTTTTTCACCATTAAGAGAATATCATTCAATGAAAGGTTTCAAGGAAAAATTTTCACTTTTAGGCTCAAAAGGGGCAACTATGGGTCAAATTGTGCAAAAATTCTGAGGCTTAAGAATGAGACCTAATTGTGCCTTTATCATCCTAAGACATACAATCAAAAACCATTTTGAATCGGTTGAAAAACAAGTTCTAGAATATTGATGACTATGAGATTCACTCAATCAAGAAAATATGGGTTTTGAAAATTTTGTTTGATAAATTACCCATTTTTAGCTCAAGTCTTACCATGGAAAGTCTTTTCAAAGAAAATTTTAATCACATAAGGTTCATCATTGATTTGGCATTTAAACAATCAAATTTTGAAAAAATTTTACTCAAAATTTTGGGATCCTTGGATACTTTAGCCTTGTGTTTAAAGTTAATTTATCATGCAATCATGGTAAATTACGAGATGACAAACAAAACAAGAAAAACACACATGCAAAATAAAATAACAATCACACAATGTAAACAAAACAGTTAAGTTTTCTTACCTACCACCCCAAACCAGAGTTTGACATTGTCCTCAATGTTAAAATGGATGATAAAAGGTAAAGAAAACTTACCTGGAGTAACCCCAAACCGGGATTTGGCTTATTTTTTTTTGTTTTGTTTTGTTTTCTTTTTTTTTTTTTAGAAATTCAAAATAAAACAACAAATTTTTATAAGGTTACCTCCCTATCAGTGCTAAGTTTTAAGTCTTCAGCCAGACTTTTCATCATTTGGATTTATTCATCAGGAGCATCAAACAAGTCCAAGTCACTTGCTTGTTGTATTGGTTGACCTGTCAAGTAGTGCTTTACTCTCTGTCCATTTACCTTAAATGTACCAGATTTCTCACTCCATAACTCGACAGCTCCAAAGGGAAAGACCTTTGTTACCTTGAATGGTCCTGACCATCGGGATCTCAGTTTACCTGGAAAAAGCTTCAATCTGGAATTAAACAGTAAAACCATATCACCTGGATTGAATGTTCTCCGTAGAATATGACGATCATGCCATTGTTTAGTTTTTTCTTTATAAATTCTGGCATTTTCGTATGCATCTAAACGGAGCTCTTCAAGCTCATTTAATTCCAACAACCTACGTTCACCTGTAGCTTTATGATCAAAGTTAAGAGTTTTAACAGCCCAGAAAGACTTATATTCCAGCTCAACAGGTAAATGGCAAGGCTTCCCATAAACTAGCTTAAACGGTGTAGTTCCAATGGGAGTTTTGTATGCGGTTCTATAAGCCCATAAAGAATCGTCTAACTTAATAGACCAATCTTTACGTGACGTATTAACCACTTTTTGAAGAATGTTTTTAATTTCCCGATTGGATACCTCAACTTGTCCACTAGTTTGTGGGTGATAAGGTGTAGCAACCTTATGCCTAACTCCATATTTCTTTAGAAGGGTCTGAAAAGTTTTCTCAATAAAATGAGACCCTCCATCACTTATAACACATTTTGGGACCCCAAACCTTGGAAATATTATTTTCTTGAAAAGTTTAATAACAGTCTTAGCATCAGAATGGGGTGAAGCAATGGCTTCCACCCATTTTGACACATAGTCAACTGCTACTAATATGAACTGATTTCCAAAAGAGGAAGGAAAAGGTCCCATAAAATCAATACCCCATACATCAAACAATTCAACTTCTAAAATGGTATTCAATGGCATTTCATGTCTCTTACCAATGTTACCTGTTCTTTGGCACGCATCACAAGTTAGAATATACTTACGTACATCCTTAAAAATATGTGGCCAATAGAACCCAGCTTGCAATATTTTAGCTGCTGTCTTGGAGGTGCTCATGTGCCCTCCACAGGAAAGAGAATGACAATGGTTTAAAATATCATGGACCTCATCTTGTGAAACGCACCTTCGAATCAAACCATCAGCACATTGCTTGAATAGGAGGGGTTCATCCCAATAATAATGTTTGACATCTGCATAAAACTTTTTCCTTTGCTGAAAGCTAAGGTCAGGAGGTAAAATACCACATGCAAGAAAATTTACAAAATCAGCATACCAAGGAACACGTTGGATACTAATATTCAAGAGTTGTTCATCCGGAAAAGATTCATTGATAGGAATATTATCTGTTTCTTCTTTTTCGGATGTCAATCTAGACAGGTGGTCAGCGACCGGATTCTCAGTACCCTTCTTATCCTTAATTTCCAAGTCAAATTCTTGCAATATTAGAATCCACCTAATCAGCCTAGGTTTTGCTTCCTTTTTATTCAATAGATACTTAATGGCAGAGTGATCAGTGTAAACAATAACATGTGAACCCACCAAGTAAGATCTAAATTTATCAAAAGCAAAGACAATGGCTAACAGTTCTTTCTCAGTTGTGGCATAATTTATTTGAGCATCATCCAACGTTCGGCTGGCATAATGAATTACATGAAGCTTCTTGTCCTTCCGTTGCCCAAGAACAGCCCCCACTGCGTAATCACTCGCATCACACATTAATTCGAATGGGAGTTCCCAATCAGGGGGTTGTACGATGGGGGCAGAGATTAGAGCTTGCTTAATCCTGCAAAAAGCTTCCATACAAGATGAATCAAAATTGAAAGGCACATCCTTACCTAGAAGAGTTGTAAGAGGCTTTGTGATTTTGGAGAAATCTTTAATGAACCGACGGTAAAACCCTGCATGTCCAAGAAAACTCCGAATACCTTTCACATTTGTTGGTGGGGGAAATTTTTCAATTACTTCCACCTTAGCCTTATCAACTTCTATACCTCTCTCAGACACCAAATGTCCAAGAACTATTCCTTCTCTTACCATAAAATGGCATTTTTCCCAGTTCAAGACCAGATTGGTCTCTTCACAACGCTGCAAGACTTTGCACAAATTTGTTAAACAGTTATCAAAATCCAAACCATACACTGAAAAATCATCCATAAAGACTTCCATCACATTTTCAATAAGGTCAGAAAAAATTGCTTGCATACACCTTTGAAAAGTCGCAGGTGCATTACACAGACCAAAAGGCATACGCCTATAAGCATAAGTCCCATAAGGGCAAGTGAAGGTAGTCTTTTCTTGATCAGATGGATGAATGGGAATTTGATGAAAACCTGAATACCCATCCAAATAACAGAAATAAGAGTGTTTCGCAAGTCTTTCAAGCATCTGATCAATAAAAGGGAGAGGAAAATGATCTTTTTTCGTGGCGCTATTTAACTTTCTGTAATCAATACACATGCGCCAACCAGAGACAATCCTAGTAGGAATCAAGTTATGTTTATCATTTTCAATCACAGTTATTCCCCCCTTTTTAGGCACCACATGGACAGGACTTACCCATTTACTACTATCAACAGGATATATGACTCCAGCATCAAGCAATTTTAAAATTTCCTTTTTAACCACTTCTTGCATTTTAGGATTTAATCTCCTAAGTGGTTCTACTGTGGGCCTACTTTCATCTTCTACAGTAATCCTGTGCATACAAAGAGAAGGGCTAATCCCTTTGATATCATCCATTGTATAACCTATTACCTTTCTATACAACCTAAGTTGTTTCAAAAGTTTTTCAGTTTCAGATGGATTCAATTCAGCATTGATAATCACAGGATATGTGGAATTAGGGCCAAGAAACTCATACCTTAATGAAGCTGGTAAAGGTTTTAATTCCACATTGGGGCTTACCACTTTGTCACCTATGACCTCAGTATCATGTTTTAGTGGGGCCTCAGAGTAATCAAATGTTTCTGTTGACTCAATCATGAAAATAGTTTCAAGTGGGTCATTAGGAAGGGTTGTTTCCTTTACCACTTGTTCGACAAAATCCACAGTACAACAAACATCATTATAAGGTTTTTCTAAAACATTTTTCAAGTTGAAATCAACCTTTTGGTCTCCAACAGTTAGAGACAACTTACCATTCTTGACATCGATCACAGCACCTGCAGTTGCTAAAAATGGTCTGCCTAAAATAATAGGAATCAAAGAATCTTCGTCCATTTCAAGCACAACAAAGTCAGCAGGTATAAAAAATTTTCCTATCTTAATAGGAACATCCTCTAAAATTCCTACAGGATATTTTACAGATCTATCAGCCAATTGTAAAGACATCCTAGTAGGTTTTAGTTCACCCAATCCTAACTTTTCAGTAACAGATAATGGCATTAAACTTACACTCGCTCCTAAATCACACAATGCTTTATCTATATTCATGTCACCAATCATACAAGGAATAGAAAAACTACCTGGATCTTGGAGCTTGGGTGGAAGCTTCCTTTGAATTAGAGCACTACACTCTTCAGTAAGTGCCACCGTACCATCTTCCTCCAGTCTTCTTTTGTTGGACAAAATGTCCTTCAGGAACTTCGCATATGTAGGTATTTGCTGCAAAGCATCTGTGAAGGGAATATTGATATACAGTTTCTTTAAAACATCAAGAAACTTACCAAATTGTTTGTCCAATTTTGCTTTAGCCAAGCGTTGAGGAAATGGAATAGGAGGTTGATATGGCTTAACCTCCTCCTTCTTTTCTTGTGGTTTCTCTTCTTCAATCACTGGATGAGATGAAGATTCATCCATTTTCTTCTCCTCCTTTGTAGTCTTGCCAATGGGTCCATCATATTGAGTACCACTCCTAAGAGTGATAGCCATGGTATGGTTAGACGGTCCAGCTTCAGGTTTTCCAGGAAATGTACCTGGTGCTCTTTGAGAGTAGGAGGCTTGTTGGGCAATTTGATTCTCTAATATTTTGTTATGGGTGGCAAGAGAATCCACCTTTGAAGCTAAGTTCTTTATTGCATCAGAGAATTCATCATTTTGTTTAAGTTGAGTAGCTACAAATGTCTCCATCAAGGACTCTAGCTTTGATTTTTGTGGAATATAGGGTCCTTGTTGGGGTTTGTAGTTACTCTGATTACCTTGGAATGGCCTGTTTTGGAAGCCAGGTGGACCTTGTGGAGGTCTGTAGTTACTCTGATAATTTCCACCATAGTTTCCAATAGCATCTACTTGATGCATTTCAGGTTCATGATTAAGGGTCATTGCTAAATGGCAATTCGTAGCTCCATGTCCTGAAACACCACAAACTTCACAAACAACCTTAGCAGCACCTGTTGACCCTATCTTATCAAGTTTTAATGTTAATGCTTCAACTTGGGCAGAAAGTAGGGAAAGAGCATCAACAGAGTACTTACCTGGTGTTTTAGCAGGTAATCCTCTCTCAGAATTCCACTGGTGGGTGTTTTGGGCTATCTCCTCAATCAGGTTCTGGGCTTCATCCACATTTTTGCTCATGAAGGCTCCTCCAGCTGCAGCATCCAAAGAAATCTTTTGCGTGGAAGTTAGTCCATTATAAAAAATATGGACTGTCAACCACCTCTCTATCCCATGGTGAGGACATTCTCTCAGCATCTCCTTGTATCTCTCCCAGGCTTCATACAAGGATTCATCATCTTTTTGTGCAAAATTAATTATTTGTTTTCGTAACAGATCAGTTTTATTTCTTGGGTACCACTTATTGATGAAAGCACTGGATAGTTGTTCCCAAGTTGTGATGGACCCTTCGGGAAGAGAGTATAACCAAGCCCTCGCTTTATCTCTTAAGGAGAAAGGGAAAAGTCTCAAGCGAATGGCATCATTAGTGGCTCCATTCATTTTCAAGGTGTCACAGTATTCAAGAAAGATTTGAAGATGAAGATTTGGATCTTCAGAGGGTAATCCTCCGAATTGGTTCTGCTGAACCATAGAGAGTAGTGAAGGCTTCAATTCAAAATTGTTAGCCTCCACCGTAGGTCTAAGGATGCTAGATCCTCTTCCGTTTGTACTTGGAGCAGCAAAATCTCTTAAGGCTCTGTTTTGGTCTGCCATTTGTTTTTCTTTTTCTTGTTTTTGTTGTTTTTGTTGTTTTCTTAAAGCTCTAAGGGTACGTTCTATCTCAGGGTCAAATCCTAAGTTTAGATCGACACTACGGCTTCGTCGCATAAAAAGAAAATAAATGACAAATAAAACAAATAATCACAAAAAAAAATAAAAAATAAAATTAAAACAGCAACAGATACGTAAAATGATAAACAAAAAACAAGATTACAAACAAAACAAAATAAAAATAAAAAGAAATATTAACAAGTATGATCTAATCGAATTTCAATACTGCCGATATTTGAGGGACAACAGTCCCCGGCAACGGCGCCAAAAACTTGACAGGGCCCGCAAGCGTACGGGTTATGTCGCGTAATATAAAAGATTATCGTTCTCCACAGGGACTGTTTTCAAAGTACCGGCATATCAAAATTTAATTATCCACACAATTGATTTTCAATTTTTGGTATTTGTAAAAAAAATAAAAATTAACAGTAAAAATTTTTTTACCTTACAGTAAAAATAAAAATTTACCGTGGGTGAAAAACAGAGTAGAGAGTATCTTGGGATTCCGGGGGTTTAAGATATTATTCTACGTTGAAGATTTCAACTTTTTATAAACAAAAATCAAATTAAGTTTTCCAAGGTGAATTTTCCAAAAGCCAATTAATATTTTCCTCTCGGATTCCTATTAATGTACCTGACTTACAGAAAGCGCTGCTTAATCCTAAGAAAGGCCCATTATCGTTTTATGAAAATCCCATTTTTACTTCCTCAAAAGAATTTTGATTACTTTCACGGTTTTACCGAGGTCACAAAAAGTATCTCAAAAATCTTAGGTTTAGTTCAAAGCTTTCTGGTAAAAATAAATCTCTCGATTTTATTAATTACCTAAACTTACTAATATATCCGTAAGTACTTAGTTTTACCATTTAGGCTCTTGTTAGGAATCACTAAATGCATTAAGTAAAATTTGAACTAAATGGAAAACAGAAATTTATTTACTTTAAGTTAAAATAACATCAACGTAAAATATTATCGTACCCCCGTTTTCCCAAGATAAAAATTTAGTTACACATGATACAGTAAAAATTCATACATATAATGGAAAGGAAATACAACATACAATTCATGGTAGAAATAAAACTTACGGGTTTCTCCAAAAGCCCAGTAATTTTTCCACCGTAATTCTTTGTTTCAAATCCTTCCACCGTATACAAATTTTACCACTCAATTTTACTATCCTCTCAAAATTACAACAAGGTACCAACAAAATAAAATTAAATTCTTCCTAAAAATTCTGCACCCTACACACGGTTTTTGTGACTGGAAAATGCTGTCCTTCATGGTCCAAAATTCAGCCTTTTTATAGCCCAAAATTCCCAATATTTCCTCTTAAAATATGGCATCATGCAAGGCATTTTTTTGTGGCCAGCCTTCTCCCAAAATCCGTGGCACAAAATGGTCCATATGAAGTGGCAATTTTCTTTTGTTGATCCGTGAGTGGGAAGCCCATTTTCATATAATATCCAAAAATAAATGGTTCTTTTCTTCTCATTGCCGTGAGTGGATGGAATGAATGGTCAAGGAAATTCATGCCTTTCTTGAATGCATTTTCGGTGGAATGTAGGATGAATTAGGCAAAGTGTTTAAACAATTGCATGTGGGACAAGATAGGCCATGAGAATTGGTGAATGGGTAGGATTTGGTCAAAGAAATAATAAACAAATTGGAACATGGTGGCTTTCTCTTGGTGGCCGTGTAAATGTATTGGAATGAAGGCAATTGGCATATTAAACTAATGAAGCATTGCCTTGTCTTTTCTTCTAGTGTTCAGCCGTGTGAATGTTTGTTTCAACAAGGCAAATGGCACATTAATTTTTTAATGGTACAAGCTGCAAAATATGTTAAACAAATAATGTATCTTGGTGGCCTTGCATTGTGTGTACCGTGGAATTGCATGACTTGGAACAAAGGTGAATGAATTTTGCAATAGAAAATTAGCACATGGATCATTCATTTGGCCGTGAGTGTGAAATGGTGTATGGCATTTGGACATTATCTTAATGGCACATGGGACAAGTGAATGGCTTTGAATATTTGGAAGCATGGAAGACTAGTCATTGCCGTGAATGGACCAAGAGAAAGCAAATGAATTCATGCATTCTTTGAATTAAAAAAAAATGGAGTCATGTGGCATTTCAAAGTGTGTGGCCGTGTAGGTTTTCTTGCTTTTGCCAATGGTGAAAGTTGGTAAACAATGGTGCATGGATGGTCTAAAAAAAATCTGCACCAATGAAATTATTAGACAAATAAAACATTGCATTTTGATAATTTAAATGGAACATTTAAAATTTACAATTTGCAGAAATGGAAAAATAAGTTTAATTTCTTGGAATTGATATTTTCTATAATGATCAATTAAATATCAATCCATTATATTTTTCTAATTCTCAAAATTGTTTTCTTTAATTGTTCCATTTTCATTAATTCATGCAAAATACAACACTTGAACAGTGACAGTGAAATTAAAGCAGAAATCATGAAAATCGGGGGAAATAATACAGTAACAACGGAAAATTTAGATAAATTAAACAGTGAAAAATAGTGTTCTAAAACACTTATCATGAAACGATGAGAGTGATAATAACTTCTTGTTGAAATAGAGTAGAGAATTTATATATATATATATATATATATATGTTGGAATGAGTTTCCAAGCGTAGAATGATGCAATTGATGTTGTATGAGAATTGATAACTGGAAATACATATATATGTATGTATGCTTATATCTGAGTGGATGTTGAATGATTGTTTGAAGTATTAGGCATGCTTGAGTGGCTTTGTGTTGATGTGAGAAAATAAATTATGATAAATAGAGAATTGGGAGGTGTATCATTGAGTGACCGCTATTTTATTTGGTATTGAATGCCTAAGTAGCTAGTTATGAAATTAAATGCCTTTGATGGCTTGAATTGTAATTATAGCCATTAGTGTTAAACTATTAAGGAGAATTGATTAATTAATCTAGTGAAAGTGATTAAAAATGAATATATATGATTCTGTGTGGTTTGGGCGGTATATTTGCCCTTTACTTTTAAAGTTAAGACTTAAATATACAATGTGAAACCATTTCTTGACTCACTAGCAAAGTTGGAATATACTTGATCAAAATGTTGTCAAGTCTCACTATCACAAGGATGATGTAAGAGGCCATCTATTTTTTATTCTCATAATGTTATGTCATATGCCTAGCATAGAATTACTTTTTACAAGAAACGTTCTTTCACTTCCCACTGCCAACTTGTTTAGGTAACTACCTTGGCTCTTTATATAACTTGCAGTTAGTTAAATCATCATCATCCTTCTAAAATATCATAACATGTTCATGCAACAATCAATTGTTTTTACCTTTAACCACAATTTATCTACTAATCTTTTGGCCTCGTAGTAACTAGCAAGGATATTTTTGGGGGATTGAACATAGTCATGAAACATTTGTGTAAAGATATCAACTATTTTATTAAAACCCTCTAGCTGGATTTAGCAACAAGAAATCTAACAGTAATAGATAACTTTGACTCAGTGGCGTCCCTCAAAAATAGGTCCATTAGCACACATCAGTATCTTAAAAAATTTTAATGCTAAGGGTTCCTTCTAACTCATTTTCCATATAATCATCATCAAAGACATATTCATCATCACCACCATGACCTATAAACACGTAACGTATCATTTCACTCATACGTCAAAATTAGTATTATTATTCACCCTTAAAGTTGAAGCACTAGTGTTACATTATGATAAACCAATATATTTTGAATGTTCAAACACCTCACCATTCTTTTAGTATTTTCATACAACAACAATTAGCATAAGAACATATAATACCACTATCAGATATGACTAATCATTTTCGTTTAACTTTGTTAAAAAAATTTAAATCCCTCTAACAAATTCATTTTTCAAACTCTTGTTGAAACGACCCCAAATTAATTTAATAGAAATAAGGGTAAATTTTTTGTGATTTTTAAAATTATTTAAGAATGGAACAAACCACAAAATATAACTTTAATAAGTAACCCTGAATCTTTAAAGTAACCTACCTCATATATGAAGATATGAGGAAGTGAATAAATTAAGTCAAGAGACAATCAATCTTAAGATCATCCACAAGAAATAGCAGAAAATGTAATTTAATTTGAGTTATTGAATTGTATAAAAAGGGGTTTAAGGATACTCAATTTAATCGTTAAAAAGCATTAAATACACTTACACGGGGATACAAAATCATACAATAGTTAAATGGAACCCAACAGACATTAGAATAGAACCATTTTTGATGTATCAGTGGTATGAATCGATTCCCACATATGGTAAATTGATTCCCACGTGGAGAATTGGCCAGAAACATCAAAACATGGGTTGGTGAATCGATTCATGCATTTATTTAGGGCCAATAATGTGAAAAATAGCAAGGTGAATCGATTCCTGGCCCAGGTGAATCGATTCATACGTATAACCAAGTACGGATGGTGTGGTTCCAGGCCTCTGAATCGATTCATGGCTCATGTGAATCGATTCATGCCCTGCGTATCAGGATGTTGCTGTAAATTATGCAGAAAATGCATCTTTTCCAACTTCTAATACCCCTAAATTTTTCATATCAAATCCATTGATCACCAAATTTTGACACAAGCTAAAATACATTATTTGTGACTTGTGGCCACTGGCCACACTTAAAAATTCCTAAAAACAAGAGGGTTATGTGCATAAATGCGATCAACCTATTTTGAGACATTTTGATGCAACTTAGGGGTTAATTCTCCATAGAATTGGCCCATTCCAATTTCAACAAGTCACAAATCATATACTTAAGTTATTGCAACCATCACATTACATCCAAACCTCTTGAAACTCATTTTGACCCTATTGGTTCCTCAAAATTGCATAAACTTCACACACAACCTTCACAATTTAATCAATTCATTAAGTCACATGTATATCAATGCCATCAATTGGCTATGGAAATTCATCAACAATATTCATTCATCAATATGGCAGACAAGTCATTATATCATAGTTAACATAAACCAATATTAATGTCACTATTAAAAATCGGCCTTTCAAAACACACAAAGCTCAATTTTCACAAGTGACCTTCAAAAGAATACATGCCATCATCCAATAATCATGAAACAAAATGAGCATATACATATATCAAGTGTTTTACAAAAAGGGAGTGTTGGCCAAGGCTTGCTAGCTTCCATTTCCATATTTACTTCCACCTATGTTGAATCCTCCAAAAAGTAGGATATCCAATATATCTACATCAAACTTTAAAATGGTAACTAGGAGGTGAGTAACATGCACCAAATGAATCAAAGTCATACATTATGATAATACATATACATGTGTGCATAACCACCATTTCTCAAGAAGCATCATGAGTTTCATTCACATATCACGCCATTCTAATTCAACATCACACATCCAATTCACATATGTATATATTCACAACATCCACGTCTCAAGAAGCATCACAAGCCTCATTCTCATATCATATCATTTTATCTCAACATAACACATACTCAAGACAATATATTCATAACACACATGCCAAAATCATTGGCATTCGCAACAAAAGTCATCACACACTCAATGTTAGTACCACATCTTCTTTCCTTTTTATTTATCAATCATCCATTGCTACCAAGGGCTACCAACTAGGCATATCTCTGGCTATATGTAAATGCTCTTATGGCTAATGCATATACACAAAGGAATCAATAACAATTGTGGATCTGACTATGGGAAAACAACACCATATCAAGTATGGGTCAAGCATAGGTGTGCTATTATGCCCCTATTGCAGTAGTAAATGTATACACTTATATCTCAGTTCATGCATGCAATACATTACTCTTTACTGGTACCAAACCGTCATCGCCTATATGTAGCACTAGTCACCATGTGACTTACGAATACAACAATATGGCCTTACTTCCAAAGTGCTACAGGCTCCTCCTGAACACACATCGAGAGAGCCATGCCCTATCGGGACACCGAGGTCACTCGCTCACCATAGAGCCATCCACCTACTGGGCCCGCCACATAGGGTGCCTCGCCACCAAGCTATGAGCAGCTTCGTGATTCCAAGAATCACTAGGGAACAAACACATGATTCTACCCATGCACTAGGCCGTCCTCCCACTGGGCCTGCCTATTGGAACCCTTAACATTTCACATAGACAGTGTATGATATGCCATGGATGCAAATGCCAATCAATGCATTTCTCACACTATGCATCCTAAATGCCACTCCACAATCACAATTCACCACCAACACTTAGTAGAACTCCATATACTCATCATTCTCAACCATCACCAACATTCATTGGATTTTATACACATGACTAGTTAGTGGTAATCATAATCCCTCAATTCATATATCATGCGATGTTTAATAACATTACAATCAATACAATCATGGTTCCAAGCCATTAACAATAACTCTCATTAATCATGAGTTAATTCACATCATAATCATTATCCCACATACATAATTTAGCATAACACAAGCATATATACACATCACTAATGGATAAAATCAAGTATTTAGAGATGTTACCCCCTCCTACCTTAACAGAAGTAAAAATCAACGCGGTCCGATGGTCCCGCCTCGTCGATGAGGTTGTTTCCTACATTATACAATATACCACATAATCAATTTTTTTATTCAACTACCAAGATTCAAGTGCTCATAACTAACTACTTGTTGTTTTATGCCACTTTACTTCTTAAACCTCATTTATTCTCATTTCCTCCACCATAACCACCATGGGTTAGGTGCCTAAACTTATTATTATGCATTTAAAGCTAAGCCCCTTCATAGGTTTCCATATATATTATTTCCAACAACCATTCTCAATTACTTAATCTCATTAATGGCCATCCACCATCAATGCTACAATCCTTCATCATTAAATACACTCTTCTAACATCAATAAATATTCTCCTACCTACATTTTATATTTCCCCCAATTTACAAAATTACGGTTTCATTAAAACCCAACAACCATCATCAATGTTCATCACTTTCCATCATCTTTTAATGTCATTTTTGCATACCACATTATCCCCTCATCAAACTCATATTAAAAGCACCCCACCTAAAGGTTTATCACCATAAATGCCTCTCTAAAGACACCCACATGCAACCAAACACTCTCCCAACAACCATAACCCATAACCTAGGGTTTAAACTCTTGAAAAGTGATGGAAAGCTTACCTCAAGAGAATAAAGGAATGGGTTCTCAAGAGAGGAAAAGTGCCACATGAAAATAGGAGAGAAGAGGGAGAAGAGACTTCAAGCCTCAAGTCCTTCCTTTGTCAATGGAGAAAACGAAAATGGTGGTAGGAGGTGGGTTCAACACATTGCCTAGGTTTAGAGAGGAAAAGAATAGGAGAAGAAGAAGAAAGTATGTGTTTGCCAAGGGGTGCCAGGAACGACGAGAAATGCCAAGGAAAAATGAGGTTTTGTGTTTTATTTTTAATCTTTTCATTAAAGCTTCTTTGTTTTAATTCAAACATGATCTCTGTTTGGGCTCAATACTTTATCTAAAAATTATGTCGAATATATATCCGAACTCCCTATAATATTCTTAACAACCCTGACCAACGGTACCTCAATCGGAGATACTTTGTCCGACACCCATATTCTAATCGGGTATTATTTTCAACTGTTTAAGCCACAATAAATTAGGAATAATCCCCAAAAACCTTAATTTAATTATTTCCAATATTTTAGGACATTAATTAACTCACATATAATTATTTGATATTTATTTCTCTTAGTTAATCATATATTTTAAAATTTAGGATGTTACACTTGTTATTACCCAAATCAATTCTATCATACATTGGACCATGATACATTTCTCTATATTAATATATATTAATATATATAACCACTTGGAATCCAATAAATACAATTATTAACATAATATTTAATTTAAACTCATAATCATATAATGTGATATTTTTTAAAAAAACTTTTAGCCAACGTAACATCTATAATATGGAGATCCAAAAAAATAACATCAACAAACAACTACCAACAATTCAAAAGATAATTTTCCCAAATTACCAACCAAATGCAATGCAATAATCACATACCCTAATGTTTTAATCAATTTTAGTCATATATTCTCAATCAATACAATATACATAAATTAAAGGGGGTAAAAATATAACTAACCTTTGGCCAAAAGGCAAAATCAATAGGTTAAAAAATGCTATATTTTTTGTCATGATCACAATGGTTCCTTATTCTCTTAAAATGGAGCACTTGGTGAGGTGATTGAGAAGATGAAAATGGTTAAGGAAGAGAGTGGATGTTGTTATGATCTTAAGAAAAATGAAGGAAAAAAGGAAATGAGGGGAAAATGAGGTGATGGCTCAATAAAACGTAGAATTTGCATGGGATAAGAGAATGACCTTCATGTCCTATATAAATTGTGCATAACTTTTATTTTGAAATTTATGAACTTCTATCTAGGATTTTCTTTGGTTATTGTATGGGATTAGGACCAAATTGTCCCACATAAAAGCTAACATAGAAAGGTTTCCCACATAATGACTCAAAGCAAAAAAAAACTAAGATTTTTTGTAGTGTACATAATCAAAATGGGACATAGTTAGTTAAGCTTTCCAAAAAACAACAACATGGATTTAACAATTAGAAGTCTTATAAAAAGAAGAAAATACTTTTAACCTAGACTTTAGAAGTCTTGAGTAGTTTCCTAGTGCATCAATCTTGATATTTAGCCTCCATGGTGGTTGCATCCTTATTAATCTCATTATTTTACCAATATTACCACCTTGTCCAACATTAAGAACGTCTAATTCATCTACATGTGTGGTAACTCAGGTCACACTAAATTAGAATGGGTCGCGAAGTAACAACCGAGTCACATAATAGAAATCAGGTTGTGTAGTGGTTGAACAAGTCATGTAATAGCTAAATGCCTAAAAGATTGACCAATTCTACATTTTTGTGTCCAAGATTTCCGATCCTAGGTTGCTGTTGGGCCCGACGGCGACTCAACGGTTCTTTCCCACCGCTGGACTTTTTGTCAATTGGCAAGCGCACCAATCGTTTGTAGTTTTCGAAATTTAGATATCGTTCCACTGGGATTGAAAATCCAATAACAACAGTAATTTTCTACTTACTATGGTAAATATGAAGGAAATTATAAACAAAAGAATGATTTATATACAGTTTATACAATATTCACAAGATAGAATGGTTGAGTGATTCATGAGATAAAAAGAAAATAAAATCTATCTAAAAAGTTGAGTTGCAATCTAGAATAGGTAAGATACTTGAGATAAACACAGATAAACAAATTATGTTAGAAATTGGATCCCTAATCTAGAATAACAATGAGGAACTCAAGACATGCATATTTAATCATCAAGTTTCATGTCATTACAACTTAAAATCATTATAACCGATCCCTCGTGATATAAATTCTAAGAATTCACCGTAAAGTCTGATCCCTCGTGAGCTTTCTCAGTAAAAACTTGCATTAAGACCTGGCCTTATGGCAACAATGGTTAACAACCCCTATAGAATTGAGATACCAAGGGTATTCCAACTTTTTACTTTCGTCAAAACAAGTTTCAATACGGCATAAATAATCATTCTCCCGTTTGACATTTATACTAATAAAACCAGTTTCGATACACATGAAAATCATTCTCCCGTTTGACGTTCATATTAATAAAAGGTTGAAATACTAACATGGACTTGAATCATAAACATGCAGAGGTCGAATTCACAACATTATACTCAATAGATTAGTTCACCAATTCCAACATAAACAAATTAGTTACACATGGTAAAAGTAAAGACAACACTTACAGAGTTTGACATTACGAAGACGATGGAAACTTCACGATACAACGATCACAATACACCGAAACACACTCAAGTATCTAGAAAACTATTCTAGAACTACAACTCACAAAAGAAGTACTCAAGGTCGAGCACAGGAGAGAAGAGAAGAGAAGTGTATGGAATGGGATGCTATGAATGGTGTTGGATGGCCCTATTTATAGGGCTGAGCAAGGGTGCTGACGCTACGCGTCCCTGTGACACTACGCGTCAGACCCCTGACTCAGCCTCCATTAAACACTTGATAATGGCCACTTTCAATAATTAATCTTGATCATGCCTGGCCACTTGGACATGTTTCCACGAGTTTTTGGCCATTTATGCTGATTGGGGTGGCCCTTGGGCTGAGTGGGGTGCCCATTATTGAGTCCAAGTGGAGTGGTTGGCCAAAGTGGAGTGGTTGTTCACGCAGCACTGACGCTACGCGTGGCTGTGATGCGTAGTGTCAGACTCAAAAATAGCAGTTGATGCTACGCGTGGGGTGAGGCTACGCGTCAGATTCTCCAGTGTAATTTTCTCTTGATTTCTTAACTTTTTCACTGCAAAACTAGAGAAAATTGATCAAGGGCAGATTATTTCCAACAACACTCATTTATTGAATTTAAATCCTAATTTTCTAACAAATTAAACTAATTTTTATGATTTTTATAAAATTTTTATTTAAGCTTTTATTGAAAATTTGAGGACTAACAAATACCCCCAACTTGAGACATTGCTCGTCCTCGAGCAAGAGAGAAAAATAAGAAAATAAAAATTTGAAATCAAATTTTTAAGTTAGTCCGAAAATTTACCACAAAAAATAATTACACAATTTTAACTATTTTGTAATAATCAAAAACTGATATCAAATATAACAAAGATTTAATGATAAAATTGTTTACAATATACTATTAACAACCAAGCAAAATTTCAGGCTTACCTCACAAGTGTTTATCTCTATGCAATTGGTAACCTGTTTCTCTCAATCAATCATAAAATCAAATGAATTTAACTTTGTTTGTCATCTAATCAATGGTTATTTATACAGAGTTAATTCGGAAATCACGAGGTCTTTTTACAGGTTGTAATGAGGCTTGGTTTACAAGAATCAATGGTTTTTCTTGGATTTCAAAAACCTGAAATCATAAAAGCGCATTTTCATAATTTTTAGGCTTTTCTCTTGATCCAAACTCTCATTTATTTTTATTGATGAAAAATAAATACCCCCAACTTGATTCTTTTCACTATTTTTGACTTTTCTTTTCCATATTCTATTTTTTTTTTTGAAAAGAATCAAGTTGCTCATTTTCACTCCCCATTTTTGTAAGAACACTCAAAATATTTTTCATTTATTTCAACTGCTCTTTTAATCAATCAAATATAGGGAATGATAAGAACAAATTTAGGTTTTAAGGGTACCAAAGAATTTTATTTTAGGCTCAAATGGGCTTGCAAAGGATAAAAGACTTTTTACCAAGGTAAGCTGTTTGGCCTAAGGTTTCGTTTCACCAATAAATGTGCCTTGATCATTTTCCCGAATTCTCTGTACAACAACACAAATCACAGATTAAAGCAAAATCAATTCGAATTGAAAATATGTCGATTAAACCCTCAAGTGTTTAAAAAGATCTCTCAACTCTCCGGGTTATTGAAATTTGCTTGATGGTTAATAAACTTATTGTAATTAAATTTATCAAAATTCCTAAGTTATAAAGAATCAAAAAAATTGATTTTACAAAATTGGTTTTATTGTGTAAAAACTCTAAGTGTATAAACTAACTTACTAACGAAAATAATTGATTGATTTATTTTAAAAAGAAGAATTATTTCTCGAAAGAAAATTGAGCAAAAACAAATAAACACACCACACAATGATAAAATGCCATAATATAAAATGTAAATATAAATGTAAATGTAAATCCAAATATAACTAGAATCAAATGTACTCAAAATAAATGAAGATGGCATCCTCAATCCTCCATCTGATCATCATCATCCTCCTCCTCTTCCTCCTCATCATCACCATCAGAGTCATGATGTGCATTAGAAGATCCACCAGTCTCAGGGTAGGTGGGTAAATCTCCAGGCCAAGCTACATGTGCTGCAAACTCGGCTGGGGTAACATAAGGTGCTCCCTCTCCCTGTAACCTGTACTGATAAAATTCATCGTGAAGATGAATATAAGCTCTGTGAGTGGCAGCCATCATCTGCATCATATGCTGATGTTCAAGTGTCATCCGGGCAAAGCCCTGTGTAACAGCATCAGCAGATGGAGGCTGCACTGGTGGTCTCCTCCTCCGAGGTCGGGGCTGAGCCTCCTGCTCTAGTGGTGGAAGCTCGCACTGCTGCACAAAATAATCTCTGTTTACTAGAACTTTAGGGACTCTCCCTGAAGAACTAGTAAACTCGGGTGAAGGTACAATGACTCCCTGCCTCCTCAGTAAGGCAGATATGATGAGAGGAAAGGGTATGGGGCGATTCACTTTATACCCAAGGGCATAAAAGTGAATCTGCTCGGAGATAAGTTCGGCGATATCAATGGTGTGGCCCTGGAGGATGGAATAAAGGAGGCAACAACGCTCCACTGGAAGGGAAGAAAGATGGGTGACAGGAGTGATATTATGGAGCATGAGATGGGACCACGCCTGGGCTATGGGGGTAAGCTGGGTCTTGAGGAGGTTAGATGGACTCCTTCCAACCCTACTCAGGTTGAAAAAGATTCCATCCTTGCTCAGAAAATGAGCAACCTCCTCGAGGAAGTATCCTAACTCTCCCTCAGCAAGAATCTTGTTTCTGTTTTCCTTCCAAAAACAAGTGTCATCCTCGGGAGTAGGCTCCCAAGGGTTACCCAGTAGGGTACTGATGGTGTCCCGGTCATAAGAGATATGCCGGCCTCTAACCCAACTCGTCCGCTGCTGCCCAAGATTTGGTGCGTCCTGGCGGGTCCTGTAAGCATTTGCGTAAAACTCCATCACTAAGATGGGGTCCCCCTCAGTAGGTAGGGAGAATAGAGGTCCCCATCTCCTCTGCTGCACTCTATCCTGCAGCTCAGGATAGTCTCCTGCACTCAGATCAAGGACCCTCTCCCAGATAAGTCTCTGGCCCTTGATCTGATGAAACCGTGCCCATTTCGCATCCGTGTGAAATCTAGTAGGATCCCTCGGTCCTAACACCTCCTGTATCTGAGAATCAGGATCCTCAGAAGTGGTGTCAGTGTCTGTGGACTTCCTCTGTCTTTTAGAGGGACCGGCTATGGGAATGGATTTCTTAGGTGCCATCTGCAAAAAGTAAAAATTTAAAATTAAACACACACTAAATAAATCACACACAAGCAAACAATTATTTGTAAAATATTTTTGGGTTTTCTAAAATTTTTCACAAATAAAAATGCAATTCAACAACATATTTTTGAATTTTTAATATTTAAAGAAATTAACATACATATATTCAAATAATATACAAAACAAAATATAATTTATTTATACAAATTTGCAAGAAAGTATAACGAATACTAAACATAAAAGTTTATTAATTTAAAAAGAAAACAACAAACAACAAACAAACAGCAAGATTTAAAAACAGAGGCTGACGCTACGCGTGGTGTGACGCTACGCATCAGCCAGTTCCTCCACGCTACGCGTCAGTGGGACGCTACGCGTGGGCTTACAGTTCATCCTCACGCTACGCGTCAGTGGGACGCTACGCGTGGGATGCGCAGTTTTAAAAAAATAACAGGGGTTGCACAGCAGCAACCCATTTCCAAACCACATTATATCCATTCATTTTCTAATTCCTAACAGTAATCAATCCCAATGGTCTTCTAATCCTAATCCTAACCACATTTATTTCTAAAATCGAAAATTAAAAAGGCTAAAGAGGATGGATTAGAGTACTTACTTGTTGTTCCTTGAGCAATTTAGGAATGAAGAGGTTTGGAAGAGAGAAAAGGAGGTTTTTGAAGTTTAGGTTTGAAAACTAAGTGAGGCAGAGAGGAAGTTTTAGGTTTAAAACCCTAAGATGGGCCTCTCTGGTTCAGTTTTAAAAACTGAACGTGGGCTCTGACGCTACGCGTGGGTGGGACGCTACGCATCAGAACCAAAATTTAGAGTCCACGCTACGCGTCAAGTGGGCGCTACGCGTGGGCTTCTGTTTTTGATTTTCAAAAATTTGGATTTTCACAAACCTTTTCAGTTTAAAACCCCTTTTCTTTTAAACAAGTTAAAAAAAATTGTTTTGTGGTTTTTTTTTTATGTAAAACAACCTTAAAAACAAAAAGAAAAGAATGGGTTGCCTCCCATTAAGCGCTAGGTTTAATGTCTCCAGCCAGACATTACCTCTGATTAATCAGGTGGTTTCCCAATATTCTTTGAGGAATCACCTATCTTTTTCTTCCTTCTTCTTCTTTTCTGATGCCTAATTACCTGTTTTTCATCATTCAAAGCATCGGTTAATTTAAAACAATTTAATTGATTGGGAAGAGATATACCTGGTTTGGTTGAAGGGTAAACTTTTGCCTCATTACTTATCCTGAGGTGTTCATGAGCACTGAAGCTTACTTCTTCTCCATAAACTTTGACTGCAACCATACTTTGATCAACATCTACTTTGATTTTTGCAGTCTTCATGAAAGGTCTTCCTAGGATCAGGGGGATCTCAGTATCTTCCTTCATATCCAGTACTATAAAGTCAACTTTGAAGTGGTACTTGTCAACCTTTACTAACACATCTTCCACAATCCCAAAAGGTTTTTTGACAGAGCGATCTGCAAACTGTAATTCTGTCTTTGCCTCCTTCAACTCATATTCACCAATGCGTTTTATTAAATCTAAGGGCATCAAGTTAATGTTAGCCCCTAAATCTAATAGCGTATTCCTGATGTTGATATTTCCGATTGTTACAGGAATGGTGAAACTCCCCGGATCTTTACATTTTTTCGGGGTTATACAGTTTGTTTCTTGCTCTGTATCTCTTTGCATATTTTTTTCTTTTTCGTTTTTTTCTATTTTTTCACTTTCTTTTTCTTCTTCTTTCTTTTTCTCACTCTTTTCTTTACAATTAATTTTTACAATATCAGAAGAAACAGCATTACATTGTTCCCTTGGGTTTTGAGTGTTTGCAGAAAACCCAGAACTCTTTAATTCGGCTATCTCTTTTGCAAGCTGACCCATTTGTATATCTGATGCTTTTCGGGCAGCTTCATTTGTCTCTACAAACTGCAATAACTGTTGAATAGCTTCCTCTATTCTTGTCAACCTTGCATTGTCAGTTTGTTGTTGCTTGAATTGATTGTTAGGAGGTCTGTTGGAAGGTCCAGTGTCCTGTCTCCAGCCAATATTCTGATTTTGCCAACCCTGCAGGTAATTGTTAGGAAAAGAATTTCCATGATTAAAAGGAAAATTACCTAAAGGTGCTCTTTGATGGTTTATGAAATTGGCTTGCTCTTGCTCATTTCCACAGTAACCACATGGTTGTTCTCCCATGCAGTGCGTACATGCTTTAAGTTGAGCAGGGGGTGGTGATGCTACTTGAGCAATTTGAAGTTTTCCAATTGCTTGCTCATAACTTCAATTTGTTGGGTCAGTAATTTTTGCTGAGCCAACACTGCATCATTTACTCCCAATTCGAGCATTCCTGGCTTCCTTTGCATATTACCTCTTTCATGCTTTGCTTGTCGGTCACTAATAGCCATTGATTCCAATATTTCTATGGCTTTTTCCACAGTCTTGTTCATTAAAGAACCACCTGCACAAGCATCTAACATCATCTTGAACTGAGGCAATAAACCATGGTAAACGATTCTTACCTTTTCGGCATCATTCAGGTTGTGGTTTGGGCATTTTCTCAAGAGTGCCTTGAATCGTTCCCATGTTTCTCCTAATGATTCATCATTATTTTGAGAAAAAGAGTGTATGGCTGTCATTGCTTCAAAATATTTCGAAGGAGAATAAAATCTTTCCAAAAATTTTCTTTCAACATCGGACCAGTTTGCAAAACTACCCGGTGGACAAGATTTAAACCATTCTTTTGCTTTCCCAATCAATGAAAAAGGAAAGAGTCTCATGTAAACAGACTCTTCTTGATTGGGTTCAAAACCAATTGTGCTGCATAATTCATAAAAAACAGTTAAATGTTCATATGGTTCTTCATGATTTAAACCAGCAAATTGGTTGTTTTGAATAATATTTAAAGTGGCAGGTTTAATTTCCACTGGTAAAACTGGTCCTTAAAACATTCCCGAAACTCGGGGTGGACCATTTGTAGCAGCAAACTGTCCCAATGTTCTCCTTTCAGCAGCCATATTTGAATTTTCAAAAATTTTCGAAGTAGAAGAAGAATTAGTTTGTGTTTTTGAATTCAAAGACTTGATTTTCTTTACAAACTTTTCTATCTCAGGATCAAAATAAATTTTACCTGCGGTAGATCGAGTTTGCATACACAAACTAGACAAAGAAAGTTAGTGTAACAATGATACAAAATAAATAAAAAATTATCTAAGGTAAAAAAATATTTACCACGGTAATTAAAATTTTACTGTTTTACTGAAACAATTCAATCCCCGGCGACGGCGCCAGAAAACTTGTTGGGCCCGACGGCGACTCAGCGGTTCTTTCCCACCGCCGGACTTTTTGTCAATTGGCAAGCGCACCAATCGTTTGTAGTTTTCGAAATTTAGATATCGTTCCACTGGGATTGAAAGTCCAATAATAACAGTAATTTTCTACTTACTATGGTAAATATGAAGGAAATTATAAACAAAAGAATGATTTATATACAGTTTATACAATATTCACAAGATAGAATGGTTGAGTGATTCATGAGATAAAAAGAAAATAAAATCTATCTAAAAAGTTGAGTTGCAATCTAGAATAGGTAAGATACTTGAGATAAACACAGATAAACAAATTATGTTGGAAATTGGATCCCTAATCTAGAATAACAATGAGGAACTCAAGACATGCATATTTAATCATCAAGTTTCATGTCATTGCAGCTTAAAATCATTATAACCGATCCCTCGTGATATAAATTCTAAGAATTCACCGTAAAGTTCGATCCCTCGTGAGCTTTCTCAGTAAAAACTTGCATTAAGACCTGGCCTTATGGCAACAATGGTTAACAACCCCTATAGAATTGAGATACCAAGGGTATTCCAACATTTTACTTTCGTCAAAACAAGTTTCAATACGGCATAAATAATCATTCTCCCGTTTGACATTTATACTAATAAAACCAGTTTCGATACACATGAAAATCATTCTCCCGTTTGACGTTCATATTAATAAAAGGTTGAAATACTAACATGGACTTGAATCATAAACATGCAGAGGTCGAATTCACAACATTATACTCAATAGATTAGTTCACCAATTCCAACATAAACAAATTAGTTACACATGGTAAAAGTAAAGACAACACTTACAGAGTTTGACATTACGAAGACGATGGAAACTTCACGATACAACGATCACAATACACCGAAACACACTCAAGTATCTAGAAAACTATTCTAGAACTACAACTCACAAAAGAAGTACTCAAGGTCGAGCACAAGAGAGAAGAGAAGAGAAGTGTATAGAATGGGATGCTATGAATGGTGTTGGATGGCCCTATTTATAGGGCTGAGCAAGGGTGCTGACGCTACGCGTCCCTGTGACGCTACGCGTCAGACCCCTGACTCAGCCTCCATTAAACACTTGATAATGGCCACTTTCAATAATTAATCTTGATCATGCCTGGCCACTTGGACATGTTTCCACGAGTTTTTGGCCATTTATGCTGATTGGGGTGGCCCTTGGGCTGAGTGGGGTGCCCATTATTGAGTCCAAGTGGAGTGGTTGGCCAAAGTGGAGTGGTTGTTCACGCAGCACTGACGCTACGCGTGGCTGTGATGTGTAGCGTCAGACTCAAAAATAGCAGTTGATGCTACGCGTGGGGTGAGGCTACGCGTCAGATTCTCCAGTGTAATTTTCTCTTGATTTCTTAACTTTTTCACTGCAAAACTAGAGAAAATTGATCAAGGGCAGATTATTTCCAACAACACTCATTTATTGAATTTAAATCCTAATTTTCTAACAAATTAAACTAATTTTTATGATTTTTATGAAATTTTTATTTAAGCTTTTATTGAAAATTTGAGGACTAACAGTTGCTTCTACTAAAGTGTGATTCTCCTTTTCATTCAACTCACCCAGCAATTGTAAAATCACAAAAACATGTCATCTTACAATCTTCCATATGATTTTAACAAAGTTTCCAATTTTAAACTCAATTAGAGTCTTTTTGTCCATTACTTAGATTATATTTTTTCAAGGGAGTTTGACTTGGATTTTGGTTAGGTTGTATAGAACATATTTCTGATGTGTTAACTATCATTGCCTTCATTAGTCCATTGCTACCAATAGTTCTATGTTGGCTTGCAATAATTCCAACTTTGAAGTAGTTGATGAGGATATAAAGTGTCATAAGGACATTTTTTAGGGTTGGGATGAATAGATACTTATCAAGAAGGGATGTCATACCAACATTGTCGATGGCTAGGATTGTTATGATCCAATGATGGTTGATTTTGATAACTAAGTGGGTCATAGTGAATTAGCGGTTGTGATTGTGAAAAGGTAATAAAAAGGAAATGGCAACAAATTGTGACCTATGATGCAATGTTGCGTGGGAGTATGACCTTCGACATAATTATTTCATGAGAGGATTTATCCTAGAACCTTGACTCTAAAAGAATGGTTGTTGTATCAGTTTTTATGGTAGTAGCATGGGTTAAATTGTTAAAGCCCTAAGTTACGCTAGTGAATTCTTCTAGTGCATAGATGATAATAATATTAAGAAGTTAACCATAGTTATATAGATAATAAGAATATTCCATTGAAATATTATATTAATTTTAGAGTTTTTAGGATGAGGTGGAATTTTTCTTCAAGTTTTAGGTCTAGTTACTATTTATAAACCTTACACCATAAGAATAGTCAAATTTATTCAGGGATCTTGGTGTGGGATAGGTCTCACACCATGCTTGAAATTTCAAAAAACATCCACGGCTTGGCTTATGTGGGACGAGCTCCCACAACAATTTTGAACTGGTTGTGGCATGGAATTTCTAGTCCTACTCTAAACTCTTTCTTTTTTCAAAAGGTGTGTTTTATATTTTTCGTATGACTATTTTTATATTATGTGATTGTGATTATTGTTTGTTGTTTGGAATTTTTCACTTATACATAGTATGTCATGGAGTTATAAGTTAATAAACCAATTGCAATTGGGGAAAATTGGGGCCTTGAAATTGACTTTTTACATTTTATGTCATTTTCAATGATTTTTTGTTATATTTTATTTTTATTGATACTTTATATGGATGATGAGATTCTATATATCTTAGAGTAGGAATGCAAGGTTGTTGGAAGGATTTGGCATTGGAATTATCTCTTATACAATAAACTTAATTGCCTTATTTAATCAATTTATTGGTTTAGCCTATTAATAAGAATGTTGAGTGAAAGTGGTTTATTTGTTATATTTAGGTGCCTATTTTTTGTGACCAATAAAGTGTCGGTGCATTAAATTTTTTATATTTTAAAGAGCCTATTTGTGTTGTTTCATATGAAACCGTACTAATAACTTCTTTAATATATATATAAAAAATTCAATTGCGTAGGATACCAAGGCTTTAGTGTGGGATCCAATGACCTTTGTCCTTTCCATTTATCATTATTCCACTTGGATTTCAACCCCTTTAGGACCTTAGATGGAATCCAATGACGATTGTCCTTTCCTTCTTTATACATGGACAGTGTATTTTTTATGCTTTATAGATAAAGATAGTTTTTATCCTCTATTGGTGCTTAGACAACCACTTGAAGTAGGTCTATAAATGATTAAAAATAATTCTAAGTATTCATCTTTTAAAAAATGGACAGAGTCTCCCTTGTAAATAAGAGATTTCAAAATTTTTATTACCTTACAAAACAACCAGAAAACTCCTTGTACAACTTACAATATAGTTCAAACTATCAACTATCAAGTCTCAATTACTATGTATAACTATGAACTAATAATTAACAACCACCAACTATCAACTAGCAAGTCTCAATTATAATTTACAACTATTAACTATCAACTATCAATTAAGATGGATTTATAATGAACACATTCTACCACATCTCTTGTGTGTCCTCGTTCATATCACTCTAGCATATAAAATGGGCCTCAAACTTCTCCTTTATGATCTTGGTGATCTGGGGGATAAAGGTACCAAAGGGTAAAGGTACAATCAATGTAAAAGAAGTTAGTAATGACATTTTAAAATTACCAACCTTAGTTTGATATGTAAAAATTTAATTAATTAAACTACTAACTTACTTTAACTTTACTCTAGGGGTAATCCATATCTTCTTATCGGTGGGATCTGTAATCCCTAGGACTAGGTGTGGGCCCACATAAAGGGCAAATAAGTAGGTAACAAATGTTGATGTGTGTATAGGGGGAAGGGGTTCCTAAAGGAATCGATTGAATAATATTTTAAGAAGAAGAAGCACTCTAGGGGGAAATAATAGGGGTGGCTATTAGGGTAAAGGTGGCTAGTTAGGCAAGGGGGTAGGTGTCAGTGTAGGGATGATATCATGTCCACGTGGTCGACCTTAGCCAAATTGTTTATTTTGGTATGGTCTTAAACCCATTTAGAAATAATTAATTCCAATTGGCATTATTAATAAGTGCTTGAAACTTAATCATTGTAGTTGACTAAAATTTGACAGCATTTTGTATTAGTCTCCAAGTACATAACTTGGTCTACTAATCAAACAAGATTGTAGTCAAGCACGTACCTATAAACAATGTAAAATGAGTGAAGTTCATGACAATTGTAATTAACAAGTTTCAAACATTGTAATAACATTCTATTGAATTAAATTCATTATTCTTAGTGTTGGGAATATACACTAAGAGCCTATATAGGACGCATCATTTTGAATAAATCATTTTTTGTTAAATAGTTTAACAATCTTTATTTATCCTTAGAGTAATAGGTCATATGAGAGTTATTCCTAAAATATCCATAGTCAAGTATTTACGTAAGGACATGTAAATACATTAAGACTAGTGTGTGACTGTACTGATGATCTTATCTTATAGTTCATGGATATAGATGATATCAAGTCTTCACACGAGTACACATTAAGAGTGATGATGTACTGGACAGACCCACCATAAGAACGTTGCATGGATCGTTAGATGAATGTCATAAACGATTCTCAATGTGATAATGGTATATGTAGTCCTTCGACCTGAAGTCACTATGATTCCTACATAAGGAGATTGTTGTTTTAATACAATCAAACATCTTCTGTAACAAGAGAACTATAAAGGTTGTGATTACGCAATGAACAAATTATGCAAGAGATGTGAGTGATGTAGATGGGATTTGTCTCTCCTATGTGACAGGAGTGATATCTATAGGCCACTTAATGGAGTGAGACTAAGGAAATACATGGCCATGCTAGAAAGAATAAATATTGGATATTTATTCGGATAAAGTCTACTCCGGTATCAAATAAAATAAATTAGACCATACAAGGATGACGCGACCATGCCTTGGGCCCAATTAGGATATCATGACAAAAGGAACAAACATATAAAATAATTATCACTTATAGGTTATGGTGATAATAAATAATATTCAGATATAATAACGTATTGCTAGATGCAGCTCTTATTTTATATTAATAATAAAATAATTTATTATTATTATGACCGAGTATTTTACCTATAGGGTCACACACATAGAGTAAGCCCATCAGAGAATGTTTTGTTTTATTTTATTTTAGTTGGACTAAAATAAAGCTATTGGGCCTAACTCATTTAGAATGAGTAAGGAGCCCACTCTTTAGAGAGAACAAATTAGGTCAAACCTAAGCCTATAAATAGAGCATAAGAAGTTTATGAGAGATTCACCTAAAAAAAGACATAAAATACGCAAAAGTTACAAAAGCTACACGCCGTCAAACTAGCATTTGGAAGGTGTAGTGTTTCTGGTGGAGTACTCATTTGGACTCATAAAGGACGAGGCTACGACTGCTTTGATATTCTTCAAGAGGTAATCCTAAAACGTAATATTGATTTTTTGTTTGTCTTATGCTTTGAAACACGACACTTTGCAAATCCCATGGGAATCCTTGTATTTCCGTTGATCATGCACTAGGGATTCCTTAACAGTTGTATCATAGCCTGGTTGCAAAACCGTGTTTTAGGCAATGTTTGTTTAAAGAACATGTGAAAAAATTTTCTTTTACGGAAAAATTACAAAGGTTGTATTTTAATGAGATATTATGTAAAGGTTGCATTTTTTGTGAGATATGTTGCAAAGGTTGCACCTTTTGAAAGCTAGTATCAATTTATTTTATTTTGTGTATGTTGATTTCTTTTCTCAATATTTTAATTAAAGAACATGTTTCTGGGATGTGCTTTATTATATAAACAGGTTGTATGTTGCAATGGTGATTATTTTATATGTGTTCTAATTATAAGACATGTTTTATGTTCGTTTAATTAAATTGAAATCAAGGGTTGTATGCAATGCATGTCTATATGCTTTCTCTTTCTAATATGAATTGTTCATGCGAGATTGTGTTTAGAAAGTTTAAGAGATAAACCCTAGCCGTAATGAAAACTAGGATTCAAAAGTTGAAACCTAGCCATCATGGTATTTTATTTATTTGTAAATGTTACAAATAAAATATTTGATTTTAATATTATATTTTAAATTCGATTTGTAAAAGTTACAAATCAAATTTTAAATATTTGTTAAATTTAAAGTTTGTAAGAGTTAAAAATTTAAATAATTTATTCTTATTAATTTTAATAGAATTTGCATCGTATATGATCTTTTTAAAATTAATGTAATTTGTAGGAGTTACAAATTGATTCATATTTATTAAATTTAATATGATTTGTAATTGTTACAAATAGGAGATAAGATCTTTATTAAATTTAATAATTTTAAAATCAAATATTTAATCCTTAATAAATTTGATAGGATTTGCAAAAGTTGCAAATAAAGATAAGATCTTTATCAAATTTAATAGGATTCAAAATAAAATATCTTGAACTCTAGAGATAAGGTTTAAAATTTAAACCTTGATCATTCCTAAAAATAGGACGATTGTTGAGACTCTAGAGATAAAGTTTAAAAGTTAAACCTGACTATTCTTATTTTAGGATAGTCGTTGGGGTCAAAAGATAAGGTTTAAAAGTTATACCTTGGTCGTTCCAATAAAATTTCAAATTTCAAATTGTTTGAAATCATAATCAAATATTTTGAGCTGTTAATGGTCAGTGGAACGTTCTGACTAAAAAAGACTTGGTACTTAAGTGGTCACACCGGACCCACCTCTCTTTCCTGGGAACTAACCTGATTATAGTACTAAATTTTTGGGTTGGAACGCCACTTGACACCCTATAAAGGGTAGCCTCCCCTTGACCCTATCCATTGAACGGTCAACGAAATCGCCAAACTTCTTTGCGTAGTTTTCCTTTTATGACCCCGCGTGTTTAATTATGTGTTTTAAAATTTATTTTATTTTAAATACAATTGATCACTTTATTAATTGATTAATTAACATGTCCAACAGTGAATGGTTATGATCTTAAATTTTTATTTAATTTTAAATACAGTATGCTTGTTGTGCCTTTCTCTTTTCTTGAATTTCTTCTCTCAATCCTTCGCTCGTATGTAAAACGAGTTTCTTTATTACATTGTAATCTGGAAGAAGCCAATAAGGTGGAGACCTAGAAGAAACCTAGCGTGGGGACTCTTAATGGGTATGACCTTGAAAGGAACAAAGGATTGGTGACTCCAGGAGGATGATGGTTTCAAGAAGTAGGACTTCATGAAGTCAAGGCACCATAGTTCCTTTAGGTTTATTTTATTTTATTTTATTTTATTTTATTTTCTAGGAAGACCATAACCATCTCACATTTTTTGATTGCATGTTTTGGGATTTTATTTTGCGGTAAAGTGTTTAATAAAAGTCGGTAATGAACAATAAGAAAATTGAAATCCCTCAAGCTTGACAATCATACCTTCTAATAAGTAATAACGTCTAACTTGATAAGATAAAGTGTAGGTCACGCCATAGTTGGGTGCCTTTATTTATGTTTAGTAGGACATGATTAGATAATTGGATTATTCAAGTATAACTTATTAAGTTTTATTCAAATAGACATTTTTCAATTGGATTAGAAAAGCCTAAAGGTATGAATAGTCTAAAACACGTTCCAATAAGCAACACTCATCAATGCTAGTTTCAATAAAGTAAGATGCTTTATTGATATTAGTAAAGGATGATGGATAATTGGATTATCCAACCATTTGTTATTGGACTTATCTAGGTAACTTTAATCAGATTGAAGAACCTAGAAGTGTTAATATTAAGTTTAAACGCCTTCTAATAAGTAACACTCATCGAGACTAATGTCAATGAATAGTGGGCCTGCCAAAGCAGGGTGCTATCATTTATATTAGTAAGGCACGATAGAATAATTGTAATATCCAAATTGTTTTTATTGGCTCTAAACTTAACTAAGCTTTTCAATTGGATTGAAAATAACTTGGAGGCGTAAGGATTGAGCTTAAATTCATAAGATGAATAAGGGTAAAAAGTTACCCACTCAATCATCCAAGAGTTACATAAGATGCAATTGGAAATATGTTTCCTACCTAAATAACCAAGGTTTGGGTGATCAGTCAAAGCTGACTCAACACTTGGCCAAATATGGATCTTGGCCCACTAGAAAAATCTTCCCACGGGATTTTTTCTGATTCAGTGAGGGTATTTGTTTTGAATCAAAATAGTGGAAGACAACATATTTATTTAATGACCAAAATTTAAATATGTTTTAAATAGAAGTGATAAATTTGCATGTAATTTGTTTTAGAATAACCATGACAAACCAAATATTGTTTTTGTAGCAATCTGTCCTTTGGAAGGACACTCTATCTGGAAAAATGCCCATATAGGTATCGAGACTTGAGAATTATCTTCAATAAAGAGGAAGCGGTAGTGTGTCATGTTTAGCGTATTTCAATATCATCTATCGTTGGGCATTGAATACCCTATGAAGTCTGCATAAATTCTTAGCTGGAAAAGGCAATATGAATATATGGAGATATACGATATGATAGTATACAAACTCTATTAAGGCCCGGTTGGTCTAGAAGTCTAAAAGGTGATCAAGAAAGGAAATTGTTTCTAGTTTTGGCCAAATAAGACATTGAAATAATTTATCTAAAGAACTTGAAGGAGTTTAAAAGAAAGGTAAGTAAGACTTCCACTACAAGTCATGTTATAGAAGTCAAGTTATTTTACTTCACTGACATTAGTATCAGATACTAGTAGCAGATCTCACATTTTAAAAGATCAAGGAAGTAGATCACTTGCTAAGGGTGGAGAAGTTTGTGTAAAATTAAGCAAAAGTTGCTACAGTAAAGATAAGATCTTCACCTATTGGGCTAGTTAGTGAACTAGACATTGTGCATATTGTTTCTTGTTGGATAACAAAGGTTTTCTTTTTATAAAATAACTTTATTTCTTCAAAATGATGTTGATGAACAATTGAGTAATGGATTTCATATCCTAAATCTCAAAACACCCATCTATAACATAACTTTCAAAGTAGGTTAAAGTAAGTGATTTTGAACCGTACTTACATGGTATTGTCTCCTAAGGCAAATGAATGAGAAACATGTTTCTAATACCATTAATGTGGTTATCTGGACTCTTTTGATTTTAGAATCAATTGAGATGTGTAAATCTTATTTATTGGAGAGATAGTTGAGACTTCATTCATTGAAAAGTGAAATATGAGTAATCTATTATCTAATACATGACGATGTATATGGGCTTATTGGAACAATAACTAGATATTTTTTCAATACTTTGACATACTAATTAAAATGTCAATGAGTATGGATTTATGTAACATAAGTTAGAAAGTCTTTGAAAAGTTCAAAGAATTCATGATAAAGTGAAAAACCAAATTGGCAAAACAATTAAAGCTCTTGATTAGATCAAGATAGCAAATAATTTGAACTACAAGTTTGATAACTATCTTATAGAGTGAGAGATTACCTCTTAACGCATTCCTTATGGAATACCATAATAGCATCTCTATAAGAAAAGTCAAACCTTGTTGGACATGGTTTGATTATTGAATATTATCAAACATCTCTAACTCCTTCAATGTTCCTTTATTGACACAATTTCCATACTTAACCATGTTCCATCTTAGACTTTCTTAAAGAAACCATATATGATATGGATTAGGAAGATACCTAGTATGTATTTACTAATGATTTGGAACTATGATGCTTCTATAGAGCATCCAACTCTGACAAGATCAAATTCAAATTGGATAAATGTCTTCTGTGAGATACCCAAAGAAAGCTAAGGGTTATCATTTCTACAATCCATTTGAGAATAAAAGGCTTGTTTCTTAGAATGTTGGATTCTTGAATAAGAGTACATCTCTTAAAGAATCAGTGGGAGGATAGTAGAACTTGAATAAATTCAAGTATCACAAAGCATTCAAAAGTCAAAGATAGACTTGGAGTAAAAATCACAAAGTGTTGTGACATCCTTAGCTCCGGTAGCACAAGACTTGTATAAGATCAAATAGGATATGTCACCAAATCTGAAAGATATGGATATCTTATAAATCAGGAAGGAGGCATATTGCTAAATGACCAAGCTTCTTATGAAGAGGCCAATGCGAGTTTAGATTCTAAGACATGGAATAAGACCATGGGATTTGAAATGGGCTCCATGTACATTAACAAGTTATGAACCTTGGTTGATGCACCCAAAGGGTAAAACCTATAGGATGCAAGTGGGTTTTCAAAGGAAAATTAAACATGGATTTGAAAAAGTTCAATTAGCTTAAAAACCATTTAGATCCCACTTGTTGTAGCAATATACCATTATTATGAGATATGGTGGATAGATGTCAAGATGGAAATCATCTTAAGGATGTGTATATGACACAACCTAAAGGCCTTTTATGCCTGAAACATATAGGAAGGTATATGAACTATAAATGTTCTATTTATGGACTAAAGAAAGCTTTTAGAAGCTAGAATCTTCATTAAAGAATGAAGATAAATCTTGTGACTATAAAAAAGGTTAGTAACTACACAATTATAGTTCTAGTATTACATGTAGAAGACATGCTTCTTCTAGAACTAATAATATTCTCATTCTATAGTCAAGAATATCCTTAAACACTTAAGAAGGACTAAGGATTTGATCTTGATAAATGGAAGATGAGCTCGTTGTAAAGGTTACATCGATGCCAACCTTCTGAGTAATTTAAATGACTTAAGATTGTAATCAAAATATATATGTGTTGTAAAGATAGTTGTGATGTATGCTTAAAAGGTTCAAAGCAAGAAACAGTCGTTGGTTCTACTAACAAATCTAAGTATTTTGTCATGTTAAATTACAAGAGAAGTCAATTTACATTTAATCATTACAAATGTTTTATACCCTGTGAGTTTCCACTGTGATGACAATGGAACCATAGAACAATATAATGAAGTGGATTAATCAAAGCATATACTTAAATAGTTCCATCTTTGGAAGATGTGAAAATATGCAATGTGCATACCAACAAAATTATTGGGAACCCACTAGCAAAACCGCTTGTGTAGCAAAAGCATGAGGGCACTGTAGACGTCATTGAGCATTAACCTTATCAGCTCCAAGTGCAAGTGGGAGATTGTTGGAAATATGCACTAAGAGCCTATATAGGACGCATCATTTTGAATAAAGCATTTTTTGTTAAATAGTTTAACAGCCTTTAGTTATCCTTGGAGTAATAGGTCATATGAGAGTTATTCCTAAAATGTCCCTAGTCAAGTATTTACGTGGGGACATATAAATACATTAAGACTAGTGTGTGAGTGTACTGATGATCTTATCTCATAGATCATGGATATAGATGATATCAAGTCTTTACACAGGTACACATTAAGAGTAATAATGTATTGGACAGACCCATCATGAGAACGTTGCATGGATCATTACATGAATGTCATAAACGATTCTCAATGTGATAATGGTATATGTAGTCCTTCGACCTGAAGTCACTACGATTACTACATAAAAAGTTTGTTGTTTTAATACAATCAAACGTCTTCTGTAACAAGAGGACTATAAAGGTTGTGATTACGCAATGAACAAATTATACAGAGGGATGTGAGTGATGTAGATGGGATTTGTCTCTCCTATGTGGCAGGAATGATATCTATAGGCCACTTGAGACGCCCCAAAAATAGCGGTAAATTTTTCACGATTTAATACAATTAAAGGATGGAAGAGATCGCGAGATGGGAACTTTGGCAAGTAATCCCCGGACCTAATTTAATAACCTATCTCATATGTGAAGATATGAGAAGGTGAACAATTAAGTCAAAGAGTGAACCTTGGATGATTTATCTCATGATCATCAACAAGGAGTAGCGGAAGTATGCAATTACATTAAGGAATTGAAGGGAAATGGTAGAAGGTTAAAGGATGGTCTATCGATTGGATAAAATGCTTTAATTATGCGTGTGGGGTGTTGTGCAATCATATTATAGTCAAACAATACCAATGATGTCTCACAATAGTGGAAAAATATGAAAAACAGGGTCATGAATCGATTCAAACACCTTATGAATCGATTCGAATGATTCTGGAATGCAAAACAGTGAAAACAGGACCCCTTGAATCGATTCAAGCTCGTATGAATCGATTCAGACGCTTCTGGAACTCAAAATTATGCAAACAGGGGTCCTTGAATCGATTCAGGATCGTATGAATCGATTCAAGCCTTCCTGGAACCAAAAACAGTGAAAACAGCAGCTCTCGAATCGATTCAGGGATCCTCGAATCGATTCGAGACAGCACAGTTGCTGTTTTTATGCAGAAAAGGCCATATTTTTGGACTTCTAACCCCCCTAACTTTTTCATATCAACTCCAAACGCTACCAAATTTTGACACCAACTAAGACGCATCAATTGTGACGTGTGGCCACCGGCCTCACCCAAAAATTCTCAAAAATGAGGAACTTATGCAAATAAATGTGTTCAGTCCATTCCTGAGCCTTTTTGAGCAACTTAGGGGGTCTATTCTCAACGGAATTGACCCGTTCTAGTTTCTACAAGTCACAACTCATGTATTTAAGCTATTGAGACCATCACACACTACCCACAATTTATAAAACTCATTTTGACCCTACTAGTTCCCTATTTATGCATAACAATCATGAAATATCATCAATTAAACAGCACATAAAATCATCATTCACAATTCTCATCATTTGATCATCAAGTGAGCAAGATTCAAGCACCCACACATTAGCGTCTTACATCACCAGGGTCATAACTGAAAATTGGTCTTATAGGTGGGTTCCAATTTTCACACATGACCTACATAATCATTATACATCATTCATACCAATTTGTGGCTATACAAAATATGCAGAAAACTATATACATTACAAACATTCTACACAAACCATAAAATCAAAATGTTGCCGGCCAAGGCATTCTTTACCAAAAAGAGGCTTCCTTCACACTTCTCCTCCACAAATAGCTCCAAAGCTAAACCTACAACACAGGAGCTAAAAAGATATACCACAAGGAGAGTGAGTATACTTTCTCAATGATGAAAATCCAATAAATAAAACAATATATGCATGAATGCAATATAACCATCTCCTTCTCAAGAGGAGTTTATTTTATATCAGTATTCAATCATCAATTCTTATTCAAACACAATTATTCCTTAATTCTCTTAGAATCATATCAATCAAACTCACCATCACACCTTAGCAATTAAAAGGGAATATCCAAACATATCGCATCATCAAAGTATCACACTATATCATGTTTCAAGACTGATGCACATGCTAATATCGTTAAAATGCATATGCACGGATCTGTTCTCATTTCCTCGGGTGATCGCAACCACCATAATCATATACTCATTCTCAATGGTTTCCCGCCTCGCAAGGGGTACTCCCTCTAGCAGCCTCGCAAGGTGCTTCTCGTGATCGCAACCACGTTCAATATCTCATAAGGTTTCCCGCCTCGCAAGGGGTACTCCCGCCTCATAAGCATTTCATATAGGTTTCCCTCCTCGCAAGGGGTACTCCCACCTCATAAACATTTCATATAGGTTTCCCTCCTCGCAAGGGGTACTCCCACCTCATAAACATTTCATATAGGTTTCCCTCCTCGCAAGGGGTACTCCCACCTCATAAACATTTCATATAGGTTTCCCTCCTCGCAAGGGGTACTCCCGCCTCATGATCGCAACCATGGGCCTTCAATCTCATTGGTCCCACAGGGCTTTTCATTTCCATCATCAAGTGATCGCAACCACTTATCAACATCATCATGATATGCATGCCATGCCATGTATACAACAATGCTCATACATGCTTCAAGCTCATTTAGCTTATTTTACCCTCTCATCTAGGGTACATTCATTCTCAACCACACAATTTTCCACCAAATCATACACAATAATCAATCTTCATATAAAACTCAATCATATATCACACATAATAAGCCATCCATAGCCTCACTTAGGCTTCATCATATAAACACTAAATTCACATCACCATACACAATTCATTTCACATACACATAATATCACCTTCATCCAAGCAAACATGTCATACTACATTAATACATACATCATCATCATAATTCTCATGCATTTAGAAAATACACCCCTCTCCTACCTCAAGTGAAGTAGTGATCAACGCGGTCCGAAGGTCCCGCCTCGTCGATGGGGTTATTACCTACATTCCAACACATACCATACCATTATTCTCAATCACAAACCACCAAGATTCAAATGCTCTTAATTTAATTTCTTGGTGTCATGCTATTACAAGGTTTATTTCTCATTTATTACACTAAACCACCATAACCACCATAGGTTTGGTGTTCAAGTTCATTCTCTAGGCATTTATAGCCACACCCATAAATGGGTTTTTGCTCCAATATTCTTAAATCATCATAAACTACCTTTATTACCAACAATAAATATCCATCTACTCCCATTATACATTTCCCCAAATTTTTGAAATTAGGGTTTCACCAACCCATCAATACTCAAATTAATCATACATTCTCATCTTCTTCCTTCAATAAAAGCATTCATTCCCCTCATCTCACCTAAACCCATGAATCCATAATAACTCACTCTAGGGTTTGTGAATCAAATGCTTTAAGGGAACACCTATTCATATTCATGGTCCCCAAAACTCATATTATTATATAACCATGGCAAAAACCCAACTAAAGGGTGAGTATTTCTTACCTCACACCCAAAAACAAAGTGGGTTTAAGAAGAAGGGAGATGCCACACGAAAATAGGAGAGGGAAAGAGAAGGCTTCAAACTTCCATGTCCTCTTCCAAGCTCTTACCAACGAAAATGAAGGAAGTAGAAGAATCACTAGCTTTTGCTTAAGTTCTATGGAAGGGGAAGAATAAGAGGAGGAGTAGAATATGAAATGAAGAAGAAAGGGAAAGTGTCTCCATAAAAAAAAAGAAGAAGTTACGGGAATGAGAATGAAAAATAGTGAGATTATGTTTTAATCTTTTCCTTCTCACTTAAATTCCTTCGTTTTTAAATAAATAGGCTCCCAGTTTGGGCTCAATTCATACTTTAAAAATTATTCCGAATACACATTCAGATTCCCAATAATATTATCTACCGCCTTGACCAACGGCATCTCAATCAAAGATACTTGGCCCGACACTCATATTCTATCCGGGTCAATTTTTCAACTCAACCGATCACCATAATTCACCAGCAATTTTGAAAAGTCTTGTTTAAATCATTTCAAGAATTTTGGGATATTAATTAGCCCACATTTAATTATTCCATATTTATTTTCCTAATTTATCTTCCTATTTTAAAAATTCGGGGTGTTACAATCCACCCCCCCTAAAAGAAATTTCGCCCTCGAAATTCGACTTACCGGATTCAAATGCATGAGGGTATCGCTTACGGATATCGTTCTCACGTTCCCAAGTAAGTGTTTCCACGTTTCCATGCTTCCATGCCACTTTTACTAATGGTACCATCTTATTCCGCAGTCTCTTCACAGAATATTCAACAATACGAACAGAAACGGGAAGGATGGTTAAGTCATCCTGCACCTCAACATCGTCAATAGAGATCACGTGCAGAGGATCATGTATATACTTTCTTAACTGTGACACGTGGAATACGTCATGTAGGTTTGCAAGCTGGGGAGGGAGTGCAATCCGGTATGCGACAGCTCCAATCCGCTCCAAGATCTCATAGGGTCCAATGAATTTAGGGCTTAGTTTTTTTGCTCTTCAAAGCTCTTCCTATACCCTTATCACGCGAGACACGCAATAACACATGATCGCCGACTTGGAACTCAAGTGGCTTTCTCCTTTTATCATAATAACTCTTCTGCCGGTCTTGAGCGACTTTCATCTTCTCTTGGATCATCTTGATCTGTTCAGTAGTTTCCTCAACAATCTCAGGCCCTAAGGCCAAGTTCTCACCAACTTCAAACCAACATAAAGGAGTTCGACACCTCCTTCCATATAAGGCCTCGTATGGTGCCATACCAATACTAGAATGAAAACTATTGTTGTAGGTAAATTCGATCAGAGGCAAGTATTTCTCCCATGAGCCGCCATGCTCCAAAACACAAGCGTGTAGTAAGTCCTCAAGACTCTGAATAGTCCTCTCCGACTGCCCATCGGTCTGAGGATGATATGCCGAGCTTAGCTTCAGCTTTGAACCCATCGCCTCATGTAAGCTTCCCCAGAATCGGGAAGTAAATCGGGGGTCACGATCAGAAACAATGCTTGACGGCACACCATGCAATCTCACAATCTCCCGAATGTACAACTGTGCTAAATCTTGCAAGGAGCTCTCCATACTGATTGGTAGAAAATGTGCACTCTTTGTCAAACGATCCACAATTACCCATATTCCGTCACATCTAGACCTCGTTCTTGGTAATCCGGACACAAAATCCATGGCAATCGCGTCCCACTTCCAAACAGGGATATCAAGTGGCCTCAAAGTACCTGAAGGTCTTTGGTGTTCCACCTTCGCCTTCTGACAAGTAAGGCAAGAAGCTACAAAGTTAGCAACATCACGTTTCATTCCGGGCCACCAAAAGTTCTTCTTTATATCTTGATACATCTTGGTTGCACCAGGATGGATGCTAAAAATGCTTTTATGTGCTTCCTCTAGCACCGTACGCCTCCAATCACCAAATGAAGGTACATACACACGACCTTTTACTCGCCATATACCATCAACGCCTTCCATAAGAAATAAATTTTTCCCATAATCTTGAGACCTCCGCATTTCTTGTAAGTAATCATCATCTTTTTGTTTCTCTTTCACAAGCTTCAAAAACTCATTGCATATCTTCAAGGTAGCAAAACATAGTCTCTTGGAGGATTGAACCTCGATTCCAACATTCAAATTCCGAAATTCTTCCATTAACTCGAACTCTTTGACCATCATAGCTGATACATGCAAAGATTTCCGACTAAGAGCATCGGCAACAACATTGGCTTTTCCCGGGTGGTACATCAATTTAAAGTCGTAATCCTTCAAAAATTCCATCCATCTCCTCTGACGCATATTCATTTCCCTTTGGTCAAAAAGATATTTCAAACTTTTATGATCACTAAAAACCACGAATCTTGATCCATACAAGTAATGTCGCCAAATCTTCAGAGCAAACACAACCGCAGCCAACTCCAAATCATGAGTTGGGTAATTAACCTCATGAGGTCGCAACTGGCGTGAAGCATAAGCTATTACACGTTCCTTCTGCATTAGCACACATCCGAGTCCATGCATAGAAGCGTCACAATACACCACAAACTCTTCTTGTAAATCAGGCAACGCCAAGATAGGAGCAGAAGTCAGCCTCATCTTTAATTCCTCAAAGCACTTCTCACATTCAACCGTCCATACAAAAGGTTGGTTCTTCCTTGTTAAATTTGTCAAAGGTCTCGCAAGACGAGAGAAACCTTCAATGAACCTTCGATAATAACCCGCAAGTCCAAGGAAACTTCGGATTTCAGTGACCGTCGTAGGTCTAGACCATGCCATAACAGCTTCAACTTTAGAAGGATCCACCGAAATACCATCCTCGGATATTACATGTCCAAGGAACTGGACGCTCGTCAACCAGAATTCACATTTAGAGAGCTTGGCGTACAGCTGGTTCTTTCTAAGAATGTTCAACACCACTCTTAAATGTTCTTCATGTTCCTCCCGGCTCTTGGAATATACTAGGATATCATCGATGAACACCACAACAAAACGATCCAGGTATTCATGAAAGATATGGTTCATGTAACTCATGAACACCGCTGGAGCGTTAGTTACTCCAAAGGGCATCACGACATACTCGTAGTGGCCATATCGCGTCCTAAACGCAGTCTTCGGAATGTCTGCGGCTCTCACCCGAATTTGATGATAACCGGAATGCAAATCAATCTTTGAAAATACCACCGCACCTCTCAGCTGATCCAACAGGTCATCAATACGAGGTAAAGGATATCTATTCTTTATTGTCAGCTTGTTCAGTTGGCGGTAGTCTACACACAACCGCATAGTTCCATCCTTTTTCTTAACTAATAAAACAGGAGCTCCCCAGGGTGACACACTGGGTCGAACAAACTCCTTTTCAAGCAGCTCCTCAACTTGCTTCTTTAGTTCAACTAACTCCATAGGAGACATCCTATATGGAGCAATAGACACTGGTTCGGCACCAGGTACAAGGTCAATAGCAAACTCAACCTCCCTTGGAGGTGGTAAGCCAGGTATCTCATCAGGAAACACGTCCCGAAATTCAGACACCACGGGGATATCCATGGGACCGGGACCACTCGTCCCATCGACAAGAGATAGCAGTACACAAAGTTGAATTATACCTTGTACATCAAATTGTCCCCTATCAAGAGAAGGGAAAATAACAGTCCGTTGTTGACAATCAACCATGACTCTGTTGGCAGATAGCCAATCCATACCAAGTATGATCTCCAGTCCCTTCATAGGTAAGCAAATAAAAGACACAACAAACTTTCTCCCATCTAGGAGCATATCAACATTATCACACCGGTTAATCGATCTAAGACAAGTACCGGTTGGGGTGGTAACCACAAGAGCATTTTTCATTAAACATACCGGCAATCTCAATCGCCGAACACAATCCTCGGATATAAAGGAGTGGGTCGCACCCGAATCATAAATAACATGAACTGGATGTCCAAGAATTTCACACTTACTTTCAACCAGATTTTCTGCTTGTGCTGCTTCCTCACCGGTTACCGCAAAAACTCTCCCGGCATTGGGTTGAAGGTTTCCACCATCCCTATTTCCATCATTAGCACCATTACCATCTCCTCGATTATTACCACGCCTTCCACCATTATAGCCACCTCGACCACCATTCCGGCCTTGATTATTTCCATTACCACGGCCCCGACCACCATTATGGCCTCCACGATTCACATAAACAGGTGCATTAGCACGATTGGGAATATTAGCTTGTACCGGAGCAGGTCTTGCAAGCATAGGACATGCAGAACGGATATGCCCTACCTGATCACAATTAAAACATACAACATCTTCACGATGCACACATTCCCGAACGTAATGAGGTCCTCCACATCTATAATATCTCGGCCCATTGGTATTTATATTACCCCGGCCAAAAACATTACCACGTCCGCCGCCTCTAGCTTGGACATTAGAAGGAGCACCCCTCAGAAAACGTCCCCTTCTAAAACTTCTTTGCCTCTTAAAACTAGAAGCTTGACCCTTCAACTTAGAGTCAAACTTAGAGTGTTGAAAAGAAGCATGTTCTTCATAGATACGACACTTATTCACAAGCACCGTGAAACTTCGGATCTCTTGGTGACATATGGCCCTTTGAATATCAGGGCGTAAACCATTTTCAAACTTCACGCATTTTGACACTTCTGTTCCCTCTTGTTGAAAAGGAGGGTAGAATTCACAAAGTTCCTCAAACTTGGAAGCATACTCTTCCACCGTCATCGTGCCTTGCTTGAGTTCCATGAACTCAAGTTCTTTCTTGCTCTTATAACTTTCAGGCACATATTTCCTCATAAGTTCACGCTTAAAGTTTTCCCAAGTTAAGGGGATTGCAGCAGCATTCATTCTATTCTTGGCGAGTCTCCACCAAGTCTCTGCTTCATCTCTCAGCATAAAAACAGCATACTCCACTTTTTGGAGCTCATTGCATTCAAAACTGTCAAAGATTCTCTCAACATTCCGGATCCAACCATAGGCTTGCTCAGGCCTAAATCCCCCATGAAATTCAGTGGGTTTTTGCTTTAGAAACATATCAAGGCCTTGAGTACCTTGAACAATAGGGGCAGGTGGTCTTTCCGCCTCTTGTCTTTCGCGGTTTTGCGATTCAAGGAGATCCGCAAAACGATTCAAGGCTCTAGCTATAGCGTCATCATTATCTCGATGACGATGGGCCATCACAATATCTAGAACCACAACATAAAATTCAACTAACATCAGTAAACTCGTTCATAACTTTTCTCTATAATCTCACACTATAGTACTTCATCATAAAAATTAAATTATGGCCCTCCCCCATGGAGTCCAATATCAATCAATCCATATTAAAGCCCATATGGCAACATCATCATATCATAACATAGTATGCATTTATAATATATAGGATTCATCATTGAGAGAGGATAGTGTGAAGAAGCTTGGCCGGACTTATAACAATCACATTCAATCCATAATCAATTCATACACCAATCAAATAACTATAACAATCATTCATCAATCATATATCATGTTCTGGTAATAGCAACAGCTAATAGCAGTAATACTGAGCGAATAATGCTCTGATACCAGATTGAGACGCCCCAAAAATAGCGGTAAATTTTTCGCGATTTAATACAATTAAAGGATGGAAGAGATCGCGAGATGGGAACTTTGGCAAGTAATCCCCGGACCTAATTTAATAACCTATCTCATATGTGAAGATATGAGAAGGTGAACAATTAAGTCAAAGAGTGAACCTTGGATGATTTATCTCATGATCATCAACAAGGAGTAGCGGAAGTATGCAATTACATTAAGGAATTGAAGGGAAATGGTAGAAGGTTAAAGGATGGTCTATCGATTGGATAAAATGCTTTAATTATGCGTGTGGGGTGTTGTGCAATCATATTATAGTCAAACAATACCAATGATGTCTCACAATAGTGGAAAAATATGAAAAACAGGGTCATGAATCGATTCAAACACCTTATGAATCGATTCGAATGATTCTGGAATGCAAAACAGTGAAAACAGGACCCCTTGAATCGATTCAAGCTCGTATGAATCGATTCAGACGCTTCTGGAACTCAAAATTATGCAAACAGGGGTCCTTGAATCGATTCAGGATCGTATGAATCGATTCAGGCCTTCCTGGAACCAAAAACAGTGAAAACAGCAGCTCTCGAATCGATTCAGGGATCCTCGAATCGATTCGAGACAGCACAGTTGCTGTTTTTATGCAGAAAAGGCCATATTTTTGGACTTCTAACCCCCCTAACTTTTTCATATCAACTCCAAACGCTACCAAATTTTGACACCAACTAAGACACATCAATTGTGACGTGTGGCCACCGGCCTCACCCAAAAATTCTCAAAAATGAGGAACTTATGCAAATAAATGTGTTCAGTCCATTCCTGAGCCTTTTTGAGCAACTTAGGGGGTCTATTCTCAACGGAAGACCCGTTCTAGTTTCTACAAGTCACAACTCATGTATTTAAGCTATTGAGACCATCACACACTACCCACAATTTATAAAACTCATTTTGACCCTACTAGTTCCCTATTTATGCATAACAATCATGAAATATCATCAATTAAACAACACATAAAATCATCATTCACAATTCTCATCATTTGATCATCAAGTGAGCAAGATTCAAGCACCCACACATTAGCGTCTTACATCACCAGGGTCATAACTGAAAATTGGTCTTATAGGTGGGTTCCAATTTTCACACATGACCTATATAATCATTATACATCATTCATACCAATTTGTGGCTATACAAAATATGCAGAAAACTATATACATTACAAACATTCTACACAAACCATAAAATCAAAATGTTGCCGGCCAAGGCATTCTTTACCAAAAAGAGGCTTCCTTCACACTTCTCCTCCACAAATAGCTCCAAAGCTAAACCTACAACACAGGAGCTAAAAAGATATACCACAAGGAGAGTGAGTATACTTTCTCAATGATGAAAATCCAATAAATAAAACAATATATGCATGAATGCAATATAACCATCTCCTTCTCAAGAGGAGTTTATTTTATATCAGTATTCAATCATCAATTCTTATTCAAACACAATTATTCCTTAATTCTCTTAGAATCATATCAATCAAACTCACCATCACACCTTAGCAATTAAAAGGGAATATCCAAACATATCGCATCATCAAAGTATCACACTATATCATGTTTCAAGACTGATGCACATGCTAATATCGTTAAAATGCATATGCACGGATCTGTTCTCATTTCCTCGGGTGATCGCAACCACCATAATCATATACTCATTCTCAATGGTTTCCCGCCTCGCAAGGGGTACTCCCTCTAGCAGCCTCGCAAGGTGCTTCTCGTGATCGCAACCACGTTCAATATCTCATAAGGTTTCCCGCCTCGCAAGGGGTACTCCCGCCTCATAAGCATTTCATATAGGTTTCCCTCCTCGCAAGGGGTACTCCCACCTCATAAACATTTCATATAGGTTTCCCTCCTCGCAAGGGGTACTCCCACCTCATAAACATTTCATATAGGTTTCCCTCCTCGCAAGGGGTACTCCCACCTCATAAACATTTCATATAGGTTTCCCTCCTCGCAAGGGGTACTCCCGCCTCATGATCGCAACCATGGGCCTTCAATCTCATTGGTCCCGCAGGGCTTTTCATTTCCATCATCAAGTGATCGCAACCACTTATCAACATCATCATGATATGCATGCCATGCCATGTATACAACAATGCTCATACATGCTTCAAGCTCATTTAGCTTATTTTACCCTCTCATCTAGGGTACATTCATTCTCAACCACACAATTTTCCACCAAATCATACACAATAATCAATCTTCATATAAAACTCAATCATATATCACACATAATAAGCCATCCATAGCCTCACTTAGGCTTCATCATATAAACACTAAATTCACATCACCATACACAATTCATTTCACATACACATAATATCACCTTCATCCAAGCAAACATGTCATACTACATTAATACATACATCATCATCATAATTCTCATGCATTTAGAAAATACACCCCTCTCCTACCTCAAGTGAAGTAGTGATCAACGCGGTCCGAAGGTCCCGCCTCGTCGATGGGGTTATTACCTACATTCCAACACATACCATACCATTATTCTCAATCACAAACCACCAAGATTCAAATGCTCTTAATTTAATTTCTTGGTGTCATGCTATTACAAGGTTTATTTCTTATTTATTACACTAAACCACCATAACCACCATAGGTTTGGTGTTCAAGTTCATTCTCTAGGCATTTATAGCCACACCCATAAATGGGTTTTTGCTCCAATATTCTTAAATCATCATAAACTACCTTTATTACCAACAATAAATATCCATCTACTCCCATTATACATTTCCCCAAATTTTTGAAATTAGGGTTTCACCAACCCATCAATACTCAAATTAATCATACATTCTTATCTTCTTCCTTCAATAAAAGCATTCATTCCCCTCATCTCACCTAAACCCATGAATCCACAATAACTCACTCTAGGGTTTGTGAATCAAATGCTTTAAGGGAACACCTATTCATATTCATGGTCCCCAAAACTCATATTATTATATAACCATGGCAAAAACCCAACTAAAGGGTGAGTATTTCTTACCTCACACCCAAAAACAAAGTGGGTTTAAGAAGAAGGGAGATGCCACACGAAAATAGGAGAGGGAAAGAGAAGGCTTCAAACTTCCATGTCCTCTTCCAAGCTCTTACCAACGAAAATGAAGGAAGTAGAAGAATCACTAGCTTTTGCTTAAGTTCTATGGAAGGGGAAGAATAAGAGGAGGAGTAGAATATGAAATGAAGAAGAAAGGGAAAGTGTCTCCATAAAAAAAAAGAAGAAGTTACGGGAATGAGAATGAAAAATAGTGAGATTATGTTTTAATCTTTTCCTTCTCACTTAAATTCCTTCGTTTTTAAATAAACAGGCTCCCAGTTTGGGCTCAATTCATACTTTAAAAATTATTCCGAATACACATTCAGATTCCCAATAATATTATCTACCGCCTTGACCAACGGCATCTCAATCAAAGATACTTGGCCCGACACTCATATTCTATCCGGGTCAATTTTTCAACTCAACCGATCACCATAATTCACTAGCAATTTTGAAAAGTCTTGTTTAAATCATTTCAAGAATTTTGGGATATTAATTAGCCCACATTTAATTATTCCACATTTATTTTCCTAATTTATCTTCCTATTTTAAAAATTCGGGGTGTTACACCACTTAATGGAGTGAGACTAAGGAAATGTATGGCCATGCTAGAAAGAATAAATATTGGATATTTATTCAGATAAAGTCTACTCCGGTATCAAATAAAATAAATTAGACCATACAAGGATGACACGACCATGCCTTGGGCCCAATTAGGATATTGTGACAAAAGGAACAAACATATAAAATAATTATCACTTATAGGTTATGTTGATAATAAATAATATTCAGATATAATGACTCATTGCTAGATGCTGCTCTTATTTTATATTAATAATAAAATAATTTATTATTAATATGACCGAGAATTTTACCTACAGGGTCACACACATAAAGTAAGCCCATCAGAGAATGTTTTATTTTATTTTATTTTAGTTGGACTAAAATAAAGCTATTGAGCCTAACTCATTTAGAATGAGTAAGGAGCTCACTCTTTAGAAAGAACAAATTAGGTCAAACATAAGACTATAAATAGAGCATAAGATGTTTATAGGCGGTTCACCCAAAAAGAGACACAAAATACACAAACGTTGCAAGATTCAACCCATTCTCGAACTTGACACACTTTGAGGCTTCAGCACCAGCCTGTTGGAAAGGAGGGTAAAAGAGGGATAATTCTTCAAATTTTGTAGCATACTCACCAACAGACATTGAGCCTTGTTTCAGCTCCATGAATTCCAGCTCCTTTCGGCTCTTTACACTTGCTGGAAAATATTTCTCCAGAAAACAATCTCTAAAGTTGACCCATCCAAAGGTCTGTCAGTCTCGATCATACGAATTCTGGCATGGATCCACCAGTTTTCTGCTTCCTCAATCATCATGTAGGTGGCATACTCCACCTTTTCGAATTCTGTGCAGGGCAAGGCTCAGAAGATGCGTTCCATTTCCTTAATCCATAGGTATGCTACCTCTGGATTATAGCCTCCTTTGAACTGTGATGGCTTCCTTTTTAGGAAGTGATTTAATCCGTGAAGTCCTCCAGCACTTCTTGGTTGATTTTGCCTCTCTATGGCCTCAGCCAAGTGGTTGAAAGCGGCTGCCATAGCGTCGTTATTATTTCTTGCCATCCTACATTCGTAGTTTGGTTTATACTAATTCTAAGGGAAAATATATATCGTATATACTTACAAGATTATAACATAACTATAAGTAATTTACAATTTATCAGTCAAGCAACAATTCATATAGCACATACTTAACATATTATCAAGCAAGTAATCAAACAATTCATGTAGCATATCAAGGAAACAATACATGTCATAGCAATTTGGTCCTAAATTTTTGAAAATGCTCTGATACCACTAATGTGACGCCCCAAAATTTTGGAACAAATTTTTCACGTTTAAAGAATCATTTTGAAATTCATAATTCAAATTTTGAGGTCACGTAAAAATTTATAAATGCGGAATATTATAATGCATGCTAGTCGTGAACGAATAAAACATAATACATTTATATAGCGGAAACGATAGAGAAAGTTACGATACATGGTACATAATATTATTACAACCCATAAAAATTCAAATGAATTCAAAGTCCAAGCACTAAAACATAAAAGCTTCATCATATGCACCACTCGTCATTCTGGGTAGCATGCACTATAAAAATTTATGTAAGAGTGAGACAGAATATAGAATAAATATAAAATAAATAAAATTGTACAAACACAATCAACAAACCACAATGATATGATGAATATGCCAAACAAGTTCATTTACATTTAATACTCTTTAATATAGGCAAATGATGTCATGCTGGATCCATTTTGGTTTGGTGAGAATACTGCAGTATAAGGTCTCATAGAGACACAAGTAGGAATTAGCATAACTATGAATCCCTACACTTTCATGGCTCCTGCGAAAATAAGTACACAAGTAGGAATTAGTATAACCATGGATCCCTACACCTCCATGGCTCCTGCAGTACCGAAGTACACAAGTAGGAATTAGCATAACCATGAATCCCTACACCTCCATGGCTCCTGCAAAAATAGGGCTTTGACTCATCATAGAGTAACCCTCCACCAGGGTAGGCAATCATGGAACCCCTAAATTCCATGGTGCGTCCAAATGCTTATGATGCACGAATGCCTTTAATTCTCTTTATCGATTTAACATACCATGATATCAATATTTCCATAATCACTTGGAAAACCACAAGTCCTCAAAGGACACATCACATATAAAAATTTTCAGAATCATGGATTTACTGTTTTAACAACATGTCTCAATAAACCACAAGGCATTCATGTATACAATAATTTAGTCATTCATAATTATTCATGACAAAGATATACATACTGTATGTCATGTATAGGACACTCAATAACATCCATAATAATCCATAATCTCTCAATAATTCAGTAATAGATCATTACTCATATGAAAAATATCATTTTCATCCATAATAACCATTATAGGTAAGTTTCAGCATTTTACAACAGCAACATACGTTAGAAAAACAACCATAACGTGAGCAAATCAAATCCTTTTTAAGTAATTCCACTTTTTGTAGTTCCATAACAAAATTATCTACAACTTTCATGAATACCATAATTTCAAATTCCAAACAGAAACATCAGATACTCACAGTATACTAAACCATCTCAAAGAAAGCAACAAAACGTACATATGTTGGTATTTTCAACGTTTCTAGAGCTAGAAAAATAATTTTGGCATGGGACCAGTTTTAAATTACTCATAACATAAATATATAAAACTTTTATGAAGACGCTGAACACTAATTCTCATCACAAAATTCGCAGTTTTAAAAATACAATTCATAATTTATGTCAGCAGATTTTCATCATGAACATACTTCTGTATTTTAGGCATAACTAGAGATACAAATATCTTTTTAACTTGAAACCACTTTTTATGGATCAATAACATAAATATCTACAACTTTTGTGAAGACATCAAAGTCTAAAAACGTATTTATAATTCCCAGAATATTAATATATACACAAAATAGAAGATACATATTCCAGAACGTACATGCTGTATTATTTTGGGTATAACTCATGCTATACACATCCAAATCAGTCGGTTCAGGTCTCAAAATTCACATAACAAAAAGATCTACAACTTTGATGAAGAAGTCAGAATCACATTCACAAGTTTTCAGCTTCAAAATTGAGCAACAAGATACGAAAATAGTTCTGGAAAATCCTAGGACAGCATACAATTCTACCCATTCCATATTTATTCACAACCCTATCCCCTCTTACCTTGATGAAGGGTCTTAAAGTGGTTGAAAAACGTTTTCTTCTTACTGTCCTAGCTTCAAATCAGAGTGACTTGTACGTAGAGAAGGAAATGAGAAAGAGAGACTTTTACTAATTTTTGTTGTTCTGAGAATTCAGACTTAGAAAAAGGTGTGGTATTGATTTAATAATGTACAAGACAAGTAGGAGACAAGCTTTCTCGTGACTGGAGGTTAGGTGCATCAATTATGGAAATAATAGAGATTTTAGATAAGGAATGAGCTGTATTGTTGACTACTACCGCCACCTACCTACTGGAGTCTTGTATGATTGAAGAAAAATATATTAAAATATGTATAAAACGACAAGATTGGTGTGACAGATTAATTCTGACACTGGTTCGGTATTTTGGGGATATATACCGACTGGAACTCTACCGATTGGTATATTGGCCGACTAGAACTTTACCGATTAGTATATTTGCCGACTGGACTCTACCGGTCAGTATGTTTGCCGACTGGACCACTACCGGGTCAGTCTGAGAAGAATTCATCAGTCTCTTCTTTCACAACTGCTCCACTCGGAAGGGAATTTGCTCGGACATTTTTCTGCTTGAAACACTCGGACAGCTTTCCTTCCTCGGAATGTCTTACTCGGAAATGTCTCACCCGGACTTATCCAGAACCGATTCCTCTATCATTCGATCTTTCATTCGGCTAAATCATTCCAGACCGACTCCACACTCGCTCGGTCTTTCCCTCGGCAAACTATTCCAAAACTGACTCATCACTCGATCGGTCTTTCACTCGGCAAATCATTTCAAAACCGACTCATCTCCTGATCGGTCCTTCACTCGGCTAAACAATTCCAAGACCGACCATCTCTCACTCGGTCTTTCACTCGGTAAATTACTCCAAAACCGAGCGAGCCTTCCTAGTACTAAGTCTTTCACTCGGGCGAAATTATTCCAGAGTACTTCTGGACAGACTCACACCGTGTACCCCCATCGGTACCATCCCACTCGGAATTACACACTCGAAGACAGTCCACTCGGAACGAGTTACACTCAACTCGGAAATTCCCACTCGGAACTCCACTGCCCGGAATATCACATTCGGTGACCTTTCATTCAGAATTATATCCATATCCTCACTCGGAAGGTCCTGTCTCGGACGTAGCTCACTCGGAAGACATAACCTTCACTCGGAATTTCATTATTCACTCGGAATTTCAACTTTCACTCGGAATTTCTCTCGGTCATAACCTTCACTCGGAAACAGATCTTTTATTCACTCGGAAAGTCTTATTTCTGACCTGTTTCACTCGGAATTTCACTCAAAAATTCACTACATCATGAAATTATTTTCTAAGGTTCCCGCTCGAGTGGAATTCATCCAAAATCTCACTTGCTTACCATTCACTCGTCCTGCTCGGTCGAGGCATAACAATACCAGTCACTCGCTTGAGTGGGTACCGTCCAAGCATTAGACTTCACACTCTCGCTTAAGCAACTCACACCCGCTTGAGCGAGAAATGTCCAGTGATAATTTCCATTCTAGCTCGCTCAAGCGCGGCCATTCCCGCTTGAGCGAGATTCGCCCAGTAACTCCCCTGATTGCATAACATGCTTCTCGCTTGAGCGGAAATCTCACTCGCCTGGGCGAAATTGGTCCAGAGACCATTATACGGATACAGGGGATTCTCGCCTGAGCGAGATCCCTTCTCGCTTGAGCGAGAATACCAGAACATAGACAGAAAATGAAAATTCTTACAACTCAATACGTGAAATTACTTTCAAGGCCAATCTAATCACTTCCATCACCTCATATACAACATGTGAGGCATATAAAACTTGTTCAAACAGTCATACTTATAAACTTTCATTCTAAACTTATCATTAATGATCTAGATTAAAGATGATCATACATGAGATTAAAATTTTTGGGATATTACAGACTACCTGCGGGTATTTTATTTACTTATTACTACTTACAGAACTTCCATACTTCAAAATTTACAATATTAAGACAGCTACTAAAAACTGGGCTGTTACACGTGGCACCCCGCAAGGTGATTTATTCAACAACAATAGGACAACGTCCTCTTCACTCCGGGATAGACCCTTCGTGGCACCCCGCAAGGTGATTCACTTCACAATAATTATCACAATACCATCATCACTCGGGGATACACCCCTCGTGGCACCCCGCAAGGTGACATATTCAACAATAATTACGATAACATCGTCTTCACTCCGGGATATACCCTTCGTGGCACCCCGCAAGGTGATTCTTTAATAATAATTCAATAACAATAGGACAACGTCCTCTTCACTCCGGGATATACCCTTTGTGGCACCCCGCAAGGTGTTATATTCAACAATAATTCAATAACAATAGGACAACGTTCTATTCACTCCAGGATATACCCTTCGTGGCACCCCGCAAGGTGTTATATTCAACAATAATGCATATCAATGCCATGCTATACCATGAATGCAACAATGCAATAATGCATGTGCCCAACAATCTCGCAAGGATATCTCACCCTCTCAATTAGGGTTATAATGTAATGTAATTTGGCATCTTCAATAATCATGTAATTATTTACAAGCCCCTCAAGGCATATCATCCATATAATTAGCATTCAATGGCCACAAACATCATTCATAACAATCCACACATGGATATAAAAAGGCATGGCAGCCAATCATAGTATTAATCTATACATAAAATTATTCAAAGCATATTCATCATTCCACATAAGGCAATCACACTTATGCCCAACATAATCATGTTCTTGGACATACATCTCATAACTCATCATCAAGCCCTTAACATTGCTTTTGCATGATCATTCTTAGTGGTTAAGATTCATATTCCACATTATGCATATTTTGGGGTATACACAAGTCATCCCAATATTTTAATCGTTATTCCCCACCACCATATTATTTCATAGGCATATATATATCTATACATTCTCTCAAGTATTATTCAATATAGGGTAAGGAGGGCCAATACAATCAGAACCGAGAGAAAAGAAGGGAAAATCCCATCAGGGGGGGTCACTCGCCCAAGCGAAATTCCCACTCGCTTGAGCGAGTGCCAAACAATACACATGGGCGAGACAGAAGGAAGCAGAGCGAAAAGAAATAAGAAGTAACAGGGGGAGCTTCGCTCAAGCTAAAATCGACTCGCTTGAGCGAGACACACAAGCTTCGCTTGGGCGGAGCTAGCGAGCATGGGCGAAAATCGTCCAGAAACGAGTTCCATACCGACTCGCTTGGGCGAGCATCACAACTAAGGCCATTCGCTTTAGCGGAATTCAGCCAGTACCAGTATAACCCATAACTAACTTGGGCGAAACCACCTCGCCTAAGCAAATAACTCCCAGAGCCGAGCATATGCTCACTCGCTCAGCAAGTCTCCCAGCACTCGGGTTTCTGTTGATAGAATCCTTCCAAAACCGACCCATCATTCATTCAGTTTCCACTCGGCAAAGTTAATCCGATCCGAGTCATCTCACACTCGGTTTCTCACTCGGCAATTACTCTAAAACCGACTCATCATTCAATCGATCCTCACTCGGTTAAATAATTCCAGACTGATCCCACACTCGCTCGGTCTTTCACTCAGCAATTCATTTCAAAATCGACTTCCTTTCTTTTTCACACGAGTGAAGTTATTCCAAAATACTTCTGGACAAACACACCATATATCCCCAGTCGGTGCCATCCCCACTCGGAATTACACACACGGAGGGGCTCCACTCGGAACGAGTTACTTTGAACTCGGGAATTTCCACTCGGAACTCCACTGCCCAGGGTATCATATTGGGAGACCCTTCACTCGGAATTATACGCACTTCCTCACTCGGAAGGTTCTGTCTTGGACACAGCTCACTCGGAATTTCACTTGGAAATTCACCACAGATCATGAATTATTTTCTAAAGTTCTCGCTCGGAACGGAATTCGTCCAGAATCTCACCTATTCACCATTCACTCGTCTCGCTTAAGCGAAGAGCTCGCTCGCCTGGGTGAGATTGGTCCACAACCTATAATACAGATACAGGGGATCCTCGCCTAAGCGAGATCCCATCTCATTTGAGCGAGAATATCAGTACTTAGGCAAAAAACGAAGGTTCTCACCTCTCAGCATATGAAATCGCACTCAAGACCAATTTAATCATATCCAACACAACATATACGTCATATGGGGCACATAAAACTTGTTCTAAGCATTCTTACTCGGAAATCCTCATTATAAGCTAAGTTTGGAAATACCCAACATTTCATACACATCATAAAAGGCATATACAACCTGTTCACACGTTCATACTTATAAATCTTCAGTCCAAACTTATTAATCTTGTAAGATTTGAATTCATCATCAACATATATACACATTGCCTCAACAATTCCACATATGCTCACATCATTCCCAATCATCATCAACTTGCCATTCATATCACTTCAATAAATACATGGCAAGGCAAGCATGAGTGTCCATCACATACAACAATCACTATTGATTTACTTATGCAATTTGAATGTTAACTCCTCTCCTACCTCGAGGGAAGAGCCGAACGGTTCCAATGCTCCGAATGCTCCATTGCATCACCCGGAATACAATCTACATACCATACGCAAGTATATTCACATAATTAATAACCATCATAATTTTAAATACTTGCTAGCTTATCATAAAGCTCAACCCCAAGTCCTAGACTTGCTAAACACCAAGTTATGTAATTGTGTTAGGCTTCGGGAATTCCTTTCCCAAAGCCAAGATCCTCTAGATCTTAAAGGCTAACTACGCCCAATAACATCATCATCTCATCCATTCCATAACGTAATCCCATATTACATCAATCCTTCAAACATCATCATTATCATCGTCTATTATCATACCTAATGATACCCATTAATCACCACAAATGGTTCTATATCATTTTAAGCAACATTTAATCTTAAACATCATCCATTCACTTTCAATTTAACCTTCTAATTTACAACATATCCATTTTCCCAAATTCAAAAGGCTAGGGTTTTCATCAAAACCCAACAACATTTACCCGTGCTCATTAATCACCACCATTGGCCATTTTTCTTCATTAATATCATTCTCCAATATCATTAAACCTACATTCTACTCATATTTCACATTTTCCCCAATTTACTAAAGTTAGGGTTTCACTAAAACCCAACAACACCATAAATGCTCATTTATTTTCCACTCATCAAGTATTAATTCCATGCATCTATAACAACTCACCATTAATGCCATAATAACAACACCCCACCTTAGGGTTTCCTCATATAAAGCTTCTCCCAACAACCCTTATGAAATGAACACTCTCTCAAATACCAAGAACCAAAATCTAAGACATAAACTCATAAAGAATGGTGAGGAACTTACCTCAACCAAGAGTTGGCCATGAGCTCCCAAGGAAGAGGGAGCCACACGAAAATATGAAGAAGAAGGGAGAGAAATTCCAGCCACAAGCTTCTCCTTCAAGCCTTCATGAAAACGAAAATGGTGGAGGAGGGGAAGACTCCACAGGGCTTAGGTTTTTAGAGAGAAGAAAAGAGGAAATGGAGAAGGGAGATAAGAGAAGAAGAAGAAGAAGTGTCATTGCCAAATGATGGCAAGAACCCAACGAATATAAGAAGAGAAGAATGGGCTTTTGGTTTTAATTTTTAATTCTCCACTAAAGGTTCATCGTTTTATAACAAATAGGCTCTCAGTTCGGGCTCAATACCATATCCAAAAATTATTCCGAACATAGATTCGGATTCCCAATAATATTCTTAACAGCCCTGACCAGCGGCATCTCAATCGGAGATACTTGGTCCGACACCCATATTCTCTTCGGGTACAATTTTATCTCTTAAAGTCCCAGTAAATTATAATTTTCCAAAATAAATCCCAATTTAATCTTTCCAATATTTTTGGGACACAAATCCACACATATACAATTATTTACTATTTATTCTCATCAATTATTCATTTCTATAAAATTCAGGATGTTACAAGTGGGAAAGAGCTTCTACATGATTTAGGGATAAAGTTTCAGCGACAAAATTCGTCGCCAAATCTGTGTTAATCATGCCACGTGAAGAAGATTTCATGATGATGGGAAACAATCTGTCGTTTAATCAAACAAAGATATTATACGTTTATTATATATGGCGATAAACTAATGTTTTCTATCGTCATATTTTAAACAAACCTTGTGGTTTAATATATGGCAATGAATATATAAATCCATTGCCAAAGCGTATACGTGAAACCTTTCAAATCTCACTTTTAGCAACAGATTTTATTGTCTGTCACCAATGTTTTTTCATCGAACGCATTGTTTTAGTAGAATCTAGAGGCAAAAGGTTTAAGGATAGCGATAGAAATAGATACTTATAGCCAAATATTACATGCACCTTGACACATGGCTAAGAAGTTGGCGGCGGAACCCAAGACTTGTCACTGGCTTCTTTTTACTTTGGCGCCCTTTCATTAGAAACGAAATCCAAAAAGGTTTGATGGTGGCGATGGAAACAAGAACCCGTCGCTAAGGTGCCCATGAAAAACTTTTCATATTTCACTTTTGGCTATAGGTTTCTATTGGTCGTCGTCAACATTTTTTCAATTCCGCGACCTTTTGCTAGAAACTATAGCCAATAAGTTTAAGGGTGAGGATAAATTTAGGAACCCGTTGCTGATTCGTTTGTTTTTTGCGATGGTTTTTCATGTGTTGTCACTAAGCATTTGTAAAAAGGCTTTTCTGATGGAATCAATGATAAGTTTACCTACGTCGACCTCTCTCGTTGCTAAATCCATCACTAAGGTCGTCATTAATACCAATGTCATACCTATTTTGATTGCTACTCCTTATATCATCATTAATTCCATGGCAACCAACAACGGATACATATGTCGTCTTCAAAACCCTATTGCCAAAAAGGGTTTCCTAATGAAGTCTAGTAATATTTTTATAAACATCAATATTGTTTTTATCAAATTTTAACATAATTATATCATTGAAACTCTTATTCAATATAATTAATTATACTATATACTAATGGATCTATTTATTCTATGATATATACATCGATTTTTATTTTTTATTTTTGAAAATGGGATAGATTGTATACAATATCTTATTGTTGTAGAGTATTTTTCATTTTTTTATATTAATTAATATTTTTCACTTTAATTAATTATTGAATTAAAGATGAATTTCAACCTCTTTGATTTTTTCATTTGTATTTAGGGGAAGACGTTTATTACAAATTTTACCGTAGAGGATAAAGAAATAATAAAAGAGCAAAGCACACCGTGAGAATTGAACCACCTCACAATGTCCTACCATCTCTTAAAACATTTCACTCCTTCCCTCATGTGCTCCTCTCAAATTTTTTCTTAGATCTCACCATTGATAATCACTTTCCATCATTATTATTTATTTATATATAGTTTTTGCACCTTCATTCATAACTGCACCATAAGTGGACATAAAAAGCATCTCAGAGGTTAGGTTGAGGTTTGGTCCAAACTATAAGCCTTTGTGTCCCAACGGAAGTTTGATTGGTGCATAATTTTCATGCTTGTTGAAGTGAGCGTAGTTGGTAGGTTTTAGTTTGTTGAAATAAGGGATCCTCCAATGTTGAAATCACGGAAGTCAATGTTTCTTTTAGCTGAAAACTATTTCACAAAAAGGATTGGATTGGAGGGGTAAATCTTTTGAAAGCTTTTGATACATTAGTGATAATTTACCATATACTTGTAGGGGAAATTATTATTTTCTTTTGTTTCATGTGGCTTGTTCATTAATTAGACCTACGTGCATAGTAGAAGACTAGTTGTAACTACAGACATAAGAGTTGTTGTTTGGTGAGATTACTTAAGATATGCCTCTAGACTTGGATGTGTTGAGAGGTGGACACCGTTACCAAGGTGTATTAAGATTATTTTAAGTAACTGTTTAGTTGAAAAGAATAAGAAATGTCAAGGAAAACTAGAAGAAGGCTAAACATCTTTTATGCCTAATTAAGGTTAAACATCTGACTGTAAGATTTGTAAAATTAGACATTTTTCGGGTAGTCTATATATTAAAAATTAAATTCGATCAAACTGTCCAAAAAGTAATTTGAAAGAAAAAAGTGTTAAATTTTTTAAAATCAGTGTTTTAAAAATAGTGTTTAAATAATCAAGAATAAAATATTTTTATTATAAATTATATAAAAATTGTATAAAAATTAGGATAAACAAACATTAATAATGTTTTTAAATAAAACAATTTCTATTTTTATTTTCTTAACTAATTCCCTTAAATATTGGTTAGCATTCCTAAAAAGTTATTAAAAACTTTATAACGAATACTTTATTTTATTTTTATTTTTTTTTGGTTAAAAACGAATATCTTATTTCTAACCATTTTGATTTTAAAGTCCAAATTGGACAGAATTTTATTTATATTCTCAATGAAACAGATACATCGTGTAAAAACGTAGGCAATGTTAAAAGGCCTCTTAAGGGCCTGAACTCTTTCAAAATTTGCCTAACAACATGCTCAAAATCATGCAGTATACGTAGTTGTGAGATCCTGGACGTATTCTACATGTTAAAACTAAACAATTCTTTTAAAAAATAGTGCCTCGTGAAATAATAGTCTCTCTCCATTGGTTATGGATTGCGTCATATTAATATTAAAACAAAGGAAAAACGAAGTCTTCGTGAAGATCAAAAGATTTCAACTATTTCATATACGCTGGAATTGGATTACAATTAAATCAGTACATCATATATTTATAAATATTTGTATATAGCTTATGAATATAGTGAGATCGATATAATTAAACCCTATGATCATGCTAAATGCCTTTTCACTTACGTACCTTATGTAGATGTAAGAATGGGTATGTCCCGTATTAGTATACACCATATTATATTAGTAGTGACAATAATAATAAAAAGCATTGAAGTTGATTTTTCGTGGTGATCTAGACAAATCGTATATGAAAAGAATAAGCATTTTTTTCAATGGAAGGATAGGAGTTGGATTAAGATTTTAGATTTGGCTTGGCTCCACAACTCATATATCCCATAAAGGGCAATGGCATTTTCAGCCATCTCTTTCAAAATATTTGTAATTTAATGCTGGTAATACAATCAACTTTACTGCACACTAGTGTTATATATATATATATATATATATATATAAAAAAAAACCAGTAGTTAATTATGCACCAATTTAAATCTTTTTAAAAATAAATGTCTAAAAATGTCATTCTGCATTCACTATTTGAACCCCACCAATCTTAACTTTGTCCCCCTGTTAGTTAATTCAATGGTTTCACACTACACGAAGCTACTTATTTATATGGAATCTGTAGCGAAATTCCACTAATTCACACACATCTCATAATTCACATTCGCTTTTGTCAACCTCTTACTAATTAGCATACCCCATGATGCCAATATAAATAGCAAATTCCAACACCACTAGTCCCTTTGTCTATGAGAGAGGAAAAAGCGAAATCAAATTCAATCAATTTTTTTAAAAAAAAATACAAGAGAAAAAGTGACAAAGAAGAGAAGCTAGGTAGAGAGATGGGAAACGCCATAGGAGGAAGTAAAAAAGCAAAGGTGATGAAGATAGATGGTGAAACCATTAAATTGAAAACTCCTGCTGTAGCAAACGACGTCGTTAAGGACTACCCAGGTCACGTTCTCTTGGACTCTAACGCGGTGAAACATTTTGGGCTTCGGGCCAAGCCACTAGAGCCTCACCACGAGCTCAGGCCCAAAAAAATTTACTTTTTGGTACAGTTACCGAAAGTTCAGCCCGAACCGCTACCTAGGAGGGTGCGATCGAGTGGAATCCGTGGCATGAACGCCAAGGATAGGCTCGATTTCTTGATGTTATCGAAGCGCTCCGTTTCGGACCTTACCATGGTGAAACACGGGCCAGGCCGAGTTGACGGTGGGCCTACACGGGTCAAAATGAGGCTCCCCAAGGCCCAATTGGATAGGTTGGTGGAGGAGAGCCACGACGGGGGTGAGGTGGCGGAGAAGATTTTAAGTTTGTATATTGGAAACAATGCCGCCGTGGACGGTGGTGGAATAGAGCTTAACAATCACAAGCCACGAAGGGTATGCGTTTCTTTAATTGTGGTGGATTATTTAATTGATTTTAATATTCTCAATTACATTCTCGAATAACGCTGGTGATCTTCTCTGCCTGTTTTGTTTTCATTCATAAGCATTTAGTTTAATTCAGAAAATTGCTTCATAGTGACAAATCTAATTATTCATTTTTATAGATTTAAATAAATTCTGTCAACTCTTTTCATTCGAGCTGAATATAATTATTATGATTAATAAAGTTTTTCCACCAAAATTTAATATAACAATCTCAAACTTGAACCCACATGTTTATGTAAAGAGTAGGGACTCTTTAAAACACTCGCTTTATATATTATTATTATTATTATTATTATTATTATTATTATTATTATTATTATTATTATTATTATTATTATTATTATTATTATTATTTTAAAGTGTTATTAAAATAACATAAACCCAAATGCTTTTTTAATAAAGTTGAGGCTGTTAATAATAAAAAGTTAAAAACTATACACAAGACGCGTAACTCATTAGATGATGCAAGTTCGATTTTTTTCTATGTGCTTATTAAATTTTAATTAAATAGTGATGATTAATTTAATAGTATAAGCTGTGTTGATAGCTTGTAATACGTGATATTTTAAACCGACTTGATTCGTTCTATTTTACTACTAAGCATAAATATTGTACTTCAAACTTAGATCCGAAATTGCCGTTTTTAGTTGACCACCTGAGTGATGCTATCAAATAAGAAATTACAAAAGACGAAAAATTCAAATCTAAATCCAAGTTCTTGACATTTTCTAATTCAAGAATCAAAGTGGGCGACCCAAAAACTTGAAAGAAATTAAAAAGGAAATTAATTAATCTTATGAACGAAAGCAAAACTGGGGCAAAATAATTTATATACTCAATATGAGTAGCAATCAACCTTAACTTGCTGATGCTAGTGACAAAGTTGGGAAAATAAAATCTATTACAATTTTTAACTGCTCGGATTTATACATATTTTGCCTTCACTTGGATTTATGAGATTTCGTCTAAAGCTATCTAACATGGTAACATGCCTCGCCGTCTTCTTAGTTTTCACTCTCATTCATATTCAAGGACCATCTAAACATGCAGAATAAATACAAATAGAAAATACATTTCGTTATAAATAATTGTAATCAAAATCAGAATTTCTATCTACTTTTTAAATAAATAAATAAAAATTCTATGTCACTTATCCTTTGAGCATGTTAGGAGAATTTGATTATCTCCGAATGAATATATTAACTTAGAGAAAATATTATGACCAATTAATATGCATATTCACCATGTTAAGATTCATCACCTCGTTTTTTTAAATAATTGGTTAGGAGTTGGTTTTTGATTTTTTTAAGAAAAAAATATTCCATAACCAAATTTATTAATGTTTATCAGAAGTTTCACAAAGCATGCCTCATAACATTTTACATGGTTTAAATACCTGTTGAACCACTCCAACCGTTGCCAATTAATTTTGGAATGAAATTTTTAACAATAATATCAAAACTAAAACATTTTGTTGAATGAAGTGTGATAATATTATACATGATTCAATTTTAAGATAGAACCTTCAACAATGGAACAATCCCTTTTTACCTGCCTCCATGTATGAAGGCAACAGTATCTATGTCAAAACGTCAACTTTGTCGGTGTGTTTAAGCAACAGTAGATCTAAATATTCCTCGTTGACACCTTAATAAAACGTGTTGTTGGATACATGACTAAGAGCCTGTTTGGTTACAAAGTTGGGTTGGTCAAACCTCGGTTTGACCAACCCCAAAAATAAATCCTACGGTCAAACGGAGTTTTGACTGTCGTTTTGACTGTCTCGAACGGCGTGAAGGATCAATATCAACCCTTAAATTTCTCCATTTCCCCAACTCCGTTTCCCCAACTGGAAACCAAACGGACCCTAAGTGCCTTTGGAAATTTCAATGTTAGTCATAATTAGCCTATGATATTTGTTGTTTCCTTCGACTTCGTTTCACTTTTCATGCAAAGACTAGTTCAAATTGCGAAATTGTATCTCATTTTTTTATTAGTTAATATGTACCTCTTTCAGGGAACTTTAAGTTAATGTTGTTTATTGAATATGAATTTTTCAGAAACGAGTGAGTTTTAGCCCGGTGCAACAAGGAGAAATTTGTGAAGAGGCAGCTCCTCAACAGGCACTAGTCTATAGCACTCCTTCCAGATAGTCATTTATGTAGAGAAGCAAACCATAGTAGCACAAAAATTACCCTCTATGTTGGGTGCTTAAGCAAGTTAATTTTGTTTAAGATTTATATCCTATATATTGATATTGATATAGATATATTTGTATACTTATAGATTTGCAGTGCTCAGATAAAGAGGATGCAAATTTTGCTTCAATTATTCAACCCATTAGTAGTCACATGTTTCTAATACAAACAACTCACGGAATCTATCACGTGTTAACAGTTAAGTGCCTATAATAGGCAAAGCCTACCTAAAGTTTTCTTGCAATGTAAGATAATGTCAAATAGCATAATAAAACTATACCAAGGTGGAGTTTGATACATGAGCGTTTTATAATTTTCAGGTGAGTGACATGAAAATAGAAGTACCGACACTTGGTAGGAGATAATTAAAATATTTCACAAGTTCTTGGTAATATAAATTTGTAAATAATTGAGAATAAAATTTTCTCATCACCAAGGGTGGCCAGACTATATAATTACTAAATTTTAACTATGATAATTGACATTATATATAATATTCTCAGAAAAGTTAAAAAACAACCAAACACAATTAAAAATCTCCCCAGAAATTATATTCCTATGAATCTCATTCCGGGATAATAACTTACCTGGAAATAAAAGATTCTCAATCACAATAGCTGCCTAAATTGTATTATCAATAACAAAGGTTAAGCACTTCAAACTTCAGATATGCAATAATTGCCTGAGGCAATCATTAACATCATTCGGTGTTATTAGTTACAAAGTTCAAACAAATGCTTATTTAGGCATCCTACAGTCAAACTTATTCCTAATGGCCTCCCAGAAGGAAGGAATTGAGATGTCATCAGGCACTTCCTTAAATGATGGAAGATAGTTTACATCCACAATTACATGGTCATGAGTACCGTCTTGAATTACAACATCAAAGCCAAAGATGGTAAGATGAAGCTTTCTCCTAAGCCAAATTGCAGCAACAGTAACCAGCTTGAGGTCAATAGACTCGTTACTTTTCATACCTTGGTCATTGGCTCCAGAATCCTTGATGCTGTCAGCAGTGGGTAGAGATTTCAAGCTATCAAACAATAGGGGTTTGAGGTCCTCACCATTAGATAATTTCTTCAAGATACCAGCATTTGGTATTGACTTCTTGACAGCATAGAAAATTTTTTCATCCAAGACATAAAATTTGTACAAAGTGGATGAGTGATCCACATATTCCTGAATAACAGCTGGAATAGGAACGCTTAAATTCTTAAAATCATCAACTCTGAAAACAATTGCCATCTTATGTGCATCACTGACACCACAAGCAGCTTTGGGTTTCACAATGCATGGCAGAGACAATCTAGCTTCGGCTAATCCAGTCGTAAAATCAAATTCATCCAACTTGTCAACCTTAAGAAAATGAGCCCCTCTAATCAGATAGCTGCCTTCAGTGTTTAGTTCTACCAAACCAAGTAGAACTTGTTGAATTTCTACCCTATCCAATAAAGGATAAATGTTACTCAGTGGATCAATCACACAGATATCCTGGTGCTGATCCAAATATTTTTGCAATGCTTGCATATTCTGTGTAAAAGTAAGTTTGCTATCTTCAATAGATAATATTTCATCAGTAGCTTTGTGGAGAACTATGTCAACATCCTTCAATTGAGATGATAAAGGAAGCTTGGATGAGAGAGGCACGAACATCAAGCCATTTGGAGTGGGACACAAAGGGAATGCACCCCTCTTTGCAAAATCTTCCACACGAGAAGGTTTCATTGTATAACACACAGTCACGGCCATGGTTCCAATTGATCTTTTATTTAAATGGCATATAGTCAATGGCAACTCTTCCAAATTATCAATCCGAAGTACATTCAGTGAGTCACATGCAATTTCACTTCCAACATTCAGAACAACAACCAACCAATTATTGCTGCTTAATTTAGGTAAGAACTCCTTCTTGTTAGAAACCAGATAAATAGTACTCCAATCATCAGTGTTACTCCATCCAGACATAATCTCACTTACAGGGTCACTTAAGTTAAAGAAATCGAGCAAGTACAAATTGGCAATTCTTGTAAGAGTACTCACCTTGTCATTCGGAAGGCCCATGCCATAAGCAATTCCCATACGGATTTTGGACAGGAAGAGTGTTTGGATGAGAGACTCAACTCCTGGCCTTAGTAGAGATTGATTTTTACCATCATTACTTTCAGTCAAGAGCACCGATTCATCCAATATCACCCCCCTCACTACACCCATTTGAGAGTGGATGTACCGCTACCAGCAAGAAAAAGTCATCATTACAACTTTTTGCAAAGTAAAATACAGAAACTCGAAAAAAGTGACTTAGTAATCATCAAACACAATAATATGAAAACTTTACAATCAGCTAACAAATTAGGTTGATGATGATCAACTATCAAATTCAAACAATCAATAATATTCAGAAAGAAAGAAATGCAAAATACAATATTTGTGCAACTTACACATGTTGTTTAATCTATGAATGTATGTCAAAATATCAAACATTCTGAAACTTTACTGGTTTAAGACTTTCCAAAGATTAAAAGCACAAATATAAGATATACGGCACTCTGTTTGCTGAATTAGCACCCCATCTCATCTAGTTTCATTTTAATCAGAAAATGATGAAGCACACTAACTATAAGAAGATTCTTCAAAAATGAAAAATCAACTACTCCTGTATTAGTCATTTGGAAGGAAGGACAGATTCTGTTTTTCTCTTCAAAGACATTACTTCTTTATCTATATAATTTCTACATGGAACAGTGTGACCAAAGAAGGTTAAATCAGGATTCAGATTAACCGCCAGCTCATGAGAAGTGATTTCAAACACCAATTGTAACTTTCCTTTCTCCAACCCCAAACCCCAGTCTCATCAGCTTATGCAAGGCAAGATTTCACACCATATAGAGCAACCAATTCCATTACAGAATAGTTAACTCAATCTTTCACACTTAACATCAAACACCAAGTCCTATGTGGGGTATTTGGATCATGGATGCTGCAAAGAAAGAATAACATATACACATTTCCCTTGAGATTTTCAATTGCAAAATCAGCATTTCCCAAAGTTACAATAATGCATCCAAATTGTACACAACCATCATTCCCTATTCACCATGGCATGTTTGATTCTCTAATCTTTGTATCAAATTAATTTATCATCTAAAAAGATGCAAGCCTTTAAAATAATTACTAAAAATCAGAAAATGGGTAAATGTAGAGTTTCAATTTTTGATAACTGATCCAACTTGTAGATAAAAATCTCATAGATTTATAGCAAACTAAGAAAGTGCATGAAATCGACCAAAACGAAAAAAATTAAGCAATAGAAAAGGGAAGTTTGGAATAAAACAGAGAGAATAAGAAAAAGCAATGAAAATCAGAAGATGAAAATATGCAGGCAAAATTGGAAGAAGCGAGAGATGAATGAAACCTCGTACAAAGATATCCTGTCTCTCCTAATTGGTGGCTTGAAAGTTGAGGAAAATGAGTGAAGCCTCAGTTTCTAAGGTTACTCTGAATGTTTGGAGAAGAGTTACGAGCAGAGAAATAAGACATAAAAGAGTAAAGGCTAAATATATGGTATCCTATCTCTCCGTCGATTTCTAAGATAGTCATTCCGTGAGTTTTGAACTAACACCCAACACGTGTTATGATTCATCATCATATGACAGTCTTATAATTTTATATGTCGACACATGTTATAACATTTCATAACAGGCGTTATAATTTGTCATCACGAATGTTATTATCTTTCCGTCAATTTTGGACCGTTAACATCTCATAATACACTTTATAATTTCATCCTTAACATCTCATCACATATATTATAATTTAATTAGATGATATATATAAAATTAAGAATTAAAAAATTTACCTTGCCTGAAATCAAACCTGTAACCTTGTGAAGGGATATAAGCTTATTGACTTTTGTTCTATATATAACATATAAACTTCTATCGGTTATAATAATTATATTATAATAATTATTTATTTTTAAATTTATTTTTAATAATATTGATCTGTCCTGGACCGGGGTCAAGAGATCCGATCTCAAGCCAGTCACGAATAGTATGTCAATACCGTCTAATAGACCGGATGTATGTGTATCCGATGTATGTATCCGTTGTCCTTGAATGAGGAGAGCGGATTGGGCGTCCTAGAGATCCTTCACACCGACCTAACGCGTTGAAGTGGGCGAATGGTGGTGTCACCTGCAAAGATTCTCCGACGCTCAAGTCAGTGATTATATTCCAAGTAAGGAATGTATTCAGAGAGTAATCAGTCGTAAAAGAGCTGAAGATCCCCCACTTCAATCATGAAGTGAGTTCATATACCTGATTGACTCGATTAACGAGGACTCGTTGGTGGGGAACCACCAATTCCCATTAGCATTATTATATTGCGCACTTACCTGCATGATTGGGTCAAGTGGCTATTTTATATTGAGCGTAGAGAATGTAGACTAGGATTAGGGAACAAGTTGACCATTCCCGTGAGCAAGATTTGGCTCGTAGTGTAGGGAATTATTGATCGATCCCTGTAGCAACAATCCTTGTCATTAGCACAGTGACGTGTGTATTGTCCGATGTCATGGTGTTATCCTGAACAACCGGTATAGGGAGAACGCCTGATACGGAATTACAGTTCGGATGTATACCGATGACACCGGTTACACGTAGATGTCTTATCAAAGACGTTGAAATATGTATAGCAGATCGGATACCGGTATTGAGACCGGATCAAATATTATTATAAATATAGTGAAGAATATTATATATATTATTTAATATATTTAATAATATTTGATAATAAAAAATATTAATAAAAATAGGTTATGAAATATATATATCTAATAATACTTATTAACATATTCTTTAATAATATTTATAATACATTTTAATAATATATTTTATAACATTTACCTTTTAAAATAAAAACTAATTTGTATCATATAAATATTTTTAATAATATATATAATGAAATATGGTTAATAATTTATTAAATATCACAAATATATTTTTAAAATATTATTCAATAATATATTTAAATATATTATTAAACTATTAATAATATATTGTAAAAACTATTTTAATAATATAAATATTATGAAATATATTTAAGTAATATTATAAATACTATTAAATATATTGTTTAGGGTTAAAGATAAATTATAGTTGAAAATATAATCATTTTTTACTTTTAATATTTTTAATCAATATATGTCATTTAAAATCTACTTTTCATTATGAATATTCTTAATATATATTATCAAATATATTTAATAATATATAATATTATTAACTATATTTATAATATATGATTAAATTTTTGAATTTTTGAATTATTTATAATATGTTTTAATTTTGAATGTATTTGGCCAAAAACAAATATATGACTTACTTCATCATAAACCAGTTTTAAATTGTATCATTTAATATTATTAACATTTATATTTTGTAGAATTATGTTATATTTTGTAACATCCTAATTTAATTATTTAGTTAATTTTATTAATCAATAATTAAATTGAGAGCGTTAAATTGATTTAAGGCGGTTGAGTTAATTTTAGAATTAATTTGTGTACATTTCAAGTAACGGAGGTACCTGATTGATTTCAGGAACTAACAAAACACGTCAAATAACCATTATACCCTTCATTTCTTAATTTGCAATTCACCCTCCCTTGCTCCTTCTCCCACGCTCGGTTCTTTTGCATGCTGAAGAAAAGGAATTGTCATTTGCTTCATCTCCTCCCTCTTGTCGCGGCAGCCACCACCCGTTTTCATCTTCTTCTTCAATTCTCTCAAAAGACTTGGACTCTATCTATCTAGCTCTTTTTTCTCAGAAGCCATGGAAAAGATTGGGATCCTCTAATTGCTTCAGAATTTTAGAGGTATGGTTCCATGGTCTTAAACTCACTTTGGTTAGCAAGCTTCTTACACCACCCCTAAATTACTATTTGCACCTTCCCTCATAATTCGGCCACCCTCACGGGAAAATTTACTGTGCATTTTTGAAATTTTTAAACTTTACACAGTAATCTTTATGAAATTTTTGATTCTTACACAGTACTTTTATAATAAAATATTCAAATGCACAGTAACTTATTTTGCTATAAATAGAGGGGCGAGGCACCAAGTTTCTCATCGACAATTGAAAACTTAGTAGTGTTGGGAGGAGAGTGCTAAGTGAAGAGAGGAAGATATTTTCCAAAGGAAAGAGGTTCTGCCAAAATAATAAGGTAAGAATATCTCTTTTTTATAGTTTTTAGGGTTATTTCCATATCGTTTTAGAAATCTATTATTATACTGGATATAATATTATTTTAAGTTACTATTCTGAATAGTAAATTACTATTTTAATAGTAAATTACTATTTCAATAGTAAATTACTATTCAAATAGTAAATTACTATTCAAATAGTAAATTACTATTTACTGTTACTATTTACCATTACTATTCACGATTTACTATTTACCATTACTATTCACGATTTACTATTTACCATTACTATTCATGATTTACTATTTACCATTTACTATTCATTATTCACTATTCAAAATTTACCATTTGTTTTAAGTAGTAATCTTAATTTTCATCTTATGCCTATACTGAAATAAATTGGTATTAATATTTCTAGAAATCGGAGGCGCAAAGCGAACTCTCTTTTGGTAACAATTCAAGGTAAGGGGGAGTGAGATAGGAATATAATATAAAAAGACATAAGAATAATGGGAGGAGTCTCATACTCCTTTTAACTTTAGTAATAATACTATTATTTTAAAATAATAACTATTTAACTTAAAAATTTATAATAAAATTTAAATTGAGTATCTTGTGTAACTTGATCTAAAATACCTATGTAAAGACCTGGATAACCTATGCGAACTGGAGTAAACCTATGCAAGGACTTGGACTATTATGACCTATTAGTTTATGAAAACCTTTATTGCTTATGCCCCATTTGGGAATATTATATTTTGTTTCTCACTCCTTTCTCCATGTTTTTGTTTCATATGTTTTAAATTGATGGTTCAGAGGGAGGGATCGAAGAATCTCGGCAGTAAATATAGCACGTTCTAGAAAAGGAGCTCGGTATGAATACCGTGGTCCAATGAATAATAATGTTATTAAGTAACTGCTTCTAGGCCATGGAGTTTCCTCTCTTTCTTATAATGTTTAATATTTATTTTCTTCGGGTGAATGTAAAATTACTTTATAAAGTTTTAATAATATTTATGAGGTATTTCAGAAATATTGTATGTAATTTATTCCGATAGTTTCTTCTTAACAATCATATTTTTAGTAAAAAAAATTTACAAATTTTTTTAGAATTTATTAAGATGTATCAGAGGGTGTTACAATATGGTATTAGAGTAGTTAATCCAATAGGCCTGGGGAAAAGGTCTATCTTGCTTTGTCTGTAAACTCTGTATAGGTGATAGAGAATAAAATATTTGACTTGGTAGTAACTGTGATTGATGTGACAAGTCTCAGTTACTGTGAAACAGGAAACTAATGGCTGGAAACGATCTTGTTGGAGTTGTAGAACGCTTAATCAATGCAATAGGAGCACGTAAAGGTCAAGATAATGATGCCTTGAGAAGGTTGAACCTTTTCGAAAAGCGCAATCCACCTCGTTTCAAGGGAGGATATAACCTTGACGGAGCACAAATCTGGATTCGAGAGATAGAGAAGATCTTTCGAGCTTTACAATGTAATGAAGCTGATAAGGTAGTCTTCGCTACTTATGCCTTATCTAAGGATGTCAAACATTGGTGGGATAGCATGCGTAGACAATTCGAAGTCAATCACGTGGAGATCACCTAGAATCATTTCAAGGATATGTTCCTGGAAAAATACTTTCCAGCTGATGTCAAAGAGAAAAGACAATTCGAATTTCTGTCACTGACCCAAGGAAATATATCTGTAGGAGAGTACGCATCCAGGTTTGAAGAGCTATCTCATTTTCATTCTCATTATAATGATGCTACTAATGAAGGTGATCGGTGCGTAAAGTTTGTAAACAGATTGGGGCCAGAAATTAAAGAAGCTATATGAATGCAGGAAATCTGTGAATTTTTTGTATTGGTAAATCGTTGCAGGATCTTCAAAGAAGGTCATAAGGACAGAATGACCAAAAGCCATGAATCTATTCACAAGGTGGGAGAAATGAGAAGCGGAGGACCTCACCATCACCAAAGAAGAGACTTCAGGAGAAAAAAGCCTTACCAAGCTCTATTTCATCGGTTTGGAGTAGCATCTGTTCCTAATAAACCCCAAGCTTCATCTGGAAGCTATTATCTAACACCTGCACTAGATTTTAAATGCTTTATCTATGGAAGACCCCATTTAAAAAGGGATTGTCCCAAAAACACTTATATTTGCTTTAAGTGTAACAAACCAGGTCATCACATCAAGGATTGCTCAGAGATAAAGATGAAAAACCCTGAAGGTGCAAGTACATCCATGAATACTCAAGGAGGTGTGCACAGTGCAGTCGGAAGGCCGAAGGCAAAAGGAAAGGTTTTTGCAATTACTAGGGAAGAAGCATCTCATTCTGACTCTATGGTGGAAGGTAAGTGTATCATTAATAAGATTCATTTAACTGTTATGTATGACTCAAGTGCATCATATTCCTTTATTGCCAATGACTGTGTAGAAAAACTAAAATTACCAGTGATAGAATTGCCCTTTGATTTATCTGTTCATAGTCGTGGGAATAATCCCATTGTCACTTCTAAAGCCTGTTGGGAATGCCCTATTGTCATTGATGTTAGGAACTTTAAGGCTAATCTCTTTTGCTTACCCCTTTCTGGCTTAGAAATTATTATTGGGCTAGATTGTTTGTCTGACAATCATGTTCTAATAGATTGTCATAATAAAACCATAATGTTTAAAGAACCTGTAAATTTGAATCTAGAGGATTCGATATTTTTAACCGCCAACCAAGCGAATGCCTCTTTAAAAGGAGGTGTCAAGGATTCATGCTATTGCTTTCAATGAAAGGAAAGCAAGAATCAAAAATCAAAAATCTGTCGGTTGTGTGTGAATTTCCTAACGTTTTTCCAGAAGATATCCTTGGTTTACCCCCAGAAAGAGATATAGAATTCACTATTGATCTAGTACCTGGAGTTGGATCCATTTCAATTGCACCATAACGAATGTCACCTCTAGAATTAGCAGAGTTAAAGAAATAACTTGAAGAGATGATAGAGAAGTAGTTTATACGACCTAGTGTATTCCCCTGGGGTGCACCAATGTTATTGGTTAAGAAAAAGGATGGTAGCATGAGGTTGTGTGTAGATTCTCAGAACCTAAACAAGGTGACGATCAAGAATAAATATCCTCTGCCAAAGATTGACGACTTGATGGATCATCTGCGTGGTGCCAAGGTATTCTCCAAAATTGATTTGAGGTCTGGATACCATCAAATAAGGGTAAAGAAAGAAGATGTACCAAAAACTACTTTTAGAACACACTATGGCCATTAAGAATATCTAGTAATTCCTTTTGGTGTAACTAATGCACCAGTCGTATTCATGGATTACATGAATAGGATTTTTCATCCATATCTAGATAAATTTGTAGTGGTGTTCATTGATGATATACTAGTGTACTCTAAAAGCAGAGAAGAACATGTTGAACACTTGAAGGTTATGTTGAAAATCCTGAAAAAGAAATAACTGTATGCAAAGTTGTCAAAGTGTGAATTTTGGTTAGAAGAAGTGAACTTTTTAGGATACGTAATTAGTCAAGGAGGAATAGCTGTAGACCCTTCTAAGGTGGAAGCAGTTTTGAAATGGGAGAGACGAACCACAATCACTGAGATCAGAAGTTTCTTGGGCTTGGCTGGATACTATAGGAGATTCATTGAAGGATTTTCAAAGTTAGCATACCCACTGACCAAGCTAACACGGAAAGGACAACCTTTTGTGTGGACAACACAATATGAGAATAGTTTTCAAGAGCTGAAAGATCGACTTACTTCTGCGCCGGTGTTAGTACTTCCCGATCCACATCGAAGTTTTAAAGTTTATTATGATACATCTAAACAAGGACTAGGAAGTGTACTCATGCAAGACAAGAAGGTTGTAGCCTATGTGTTGTGCAAATTAAGGCAACATAAGATTAACTACCCTACTCATGACTTAGAGTGATCCGCTGTAGTTTTTGCCTTAAAGATTTGGAGGCATTATCTATACGGTGCAACATTCGATGTGTTTATCGATCATAAAAGTCTCAAGTATTTATTCGACCAAAAGGAGTTAAACATGAGGCAATGGAGATGGATGGAGTTCTTAAAGGACTACGACTTTGAGTTGCAATACCATCCTGGAAAAGCGAACGTAGTAGCTGATGCATTGAGTCGAAAGTCTCTACATGCATCCACAATGATGTTTAAAGAGCTGGAATTGATAGAGAACTTCAGAGATCTTAATTTAGCAGTAAATATTAATGCTAACAGCTACAGATTAGGAGTGTTGCAAGTGACAAATGAATTCCTAAGGCAAGTGTTAGAGGCTCAACGGGAGGACGAATTCCTACAAGAAAAGAAAGAACTATTTCAATAAGGAAAGAAGTCGAGTTCAATGTGAGAAATGACCAATTGCTAAGGTATAAGGATCAAGTGTGTATCCCTGACCAAGAGGAATTGAGGAAAGCAATTCTGGAAGAAGGCCACAAAAGTTATATGAGTATTCATCTTGGAGCTACTAAAATGTATCAAGATTTGAAAAAGTTGTTCTGGTGGCCTAGAATGAAGAAAGCGCTGGCAGAGTACTTGGCTGCATGTCTAATTTACCAGAAGGTTAAAGTGGAACACCAAAAACCCCCTGGAATGCTACAATCAGTGGAAATACCAGAATGGAAATGGGATAGCATTACTATGGATTTTGTGACTTCTTTACCTAAAACTCCATTAGGACATGATTCAATATGGGTAATCTATATGAAATTTTCTAACTTTGCACAGTAATCTATATGAAATTTTCGATTCTTGCACAGTACTTTTATAATAAAATATTTAAATGCATAGTAACTTATTTTGCTATAAATAGAGGGGCGAGGCACCGAGTTTCTCGTCGAAAATTAAAAACTTAGTAGTGTTGGGAGGAGAGTGCTAAGTGAAGAGAGGAAGATATTTTCTAAAAGAAAGAGGTTTTGCCAAAATAATAAGGTAAGAATACCTCTCTTTTATATTTTTAGGGTTATTTTCATATCGTTTTAGAAACCTATTATTATATTGGATATAATATTATTTTAAGTTACTATTCTGAATAGTAAATTACTATTTCAATAGTAAATTACTATTCAAATAATAATTACTATTTACTATTAATATTCACAATTTACTATTTATCGTTACTTTTTATGATTTACTATTTACTATTACTATTCACGATTTACTATTTACCATTTACTATTTACTATTCACTATTTAAAATTTACCATTTGTTTTAAGTAGTAATCTTAATTTTCATCTTATGCCTATACTGAAATAAATTGGTATGAATATTTTTAGAAATCAGAGGCGTAAAGCGAACTCTCTTTTGGTAACAATTCAAGGTAAGAGGGAGTGAGATCGGAATATAATATGAAAAGACATAAGAATAATGGGAGGAGTTCCATACTCCTTTTAACTTTAGTAATAATATTATTATTTTAAAATAATAACTATTTAACTTAAGAATTTATAATAAATTTTAAATTGAGTATCTTGTGTAACTTGATCTAAAATACCTATGCAAAGACCTGGATAATCTATGCGAACTAGAGTAAACCTATGCAAGGACTTGGACTATTATGACCTATATGGACTGAACTAAACCTATGCAAGGACACGATGATATGGACTTATATAGACCTATGTGAGGATTGGACTATAAGGACTCAAAATCAATTCTATTAATTTAAATAACCATTAAAAGTTGAATTAAATTTATGAGTAATATGTAATTGATTTGATTTGATTATAATTGATAATATTTACTTTTGATTAATGATATCTAATTGTGATTGATAATTTTTGATTCTGATTGATGATATCTAATTGTGATCGATAATATTTGATTGATAATATTTAACTATGATCGATAATAATTGATTGTGATTGATGATCTTGTGAAGTGGGGTTTGAGCATATAGCAAGCATGATCGAAACTCAGTAAGAATTTTCTTACCTTACTCTTTAAATTTTTATTCTAAGAGAAAGTATTTTATAATCATTTAGTCTTTTATTTCTTCTTAGAAATTATTTTCATTAATTTTACTTTTAATCTTTAGAATAACAAATCTAGTATTTATTTCAGAAAGAAACCATTTTATGAAAATTAATTTATAAAAAGGTTGAGATAATTAATTCTTGAATTAAAGAAAAATTTTATAATTTTAGGTATTTTTAGTTAATGAATTAAGAATTATTTTTTTGTTTAATAAAATAAAATTTTCAAAAGTAAATTATTTTGTTTTCTTTTCAATTTAATAACTAAAGATATTTAGAAATAATTGAGATTTCTAAATTTGATCTTGCTAAGATTTAATTTGAGAAAGATTATGTAAAGTTTTATATGAGAAAGTTTTGAGATATTTAAGGCTTAGAAACTCAATTTTGGTGAGATTTGAATTTGAAAACTGTACCAAATTTATTTCTATATAACAGAAATTTAGAGAAAAATTGAAGAAATATACAGTTTATTAAGATGATATTGTAAACCTTTATGGTATTTAATAATTGAGTTTCTAAAAGCCTTAACCAACTAAATACGCGAGTAGTTCATGCATCATGAATCATTAAAGTGAAACAAAATGATATTGTCTGGGGACGAATTATAGAAACCGAAGATACATTAGAGGAAGCTTAATTGCGAGTCTTGGGATGAGCTCCCTAGTGTCGGGTACTTTCACAATAAAAACGTTCTTAAACTGACTAGTCTCTAAGTGTTTCCATGCCAGTTGAGCTGTTCATGTTATTATTATCTGGACTTATGGAACAGTGTAAACTCCTGGTTAGCCCAGTGTAAATTAAAATTTAAGGGCCCACATATATAGGTAAGTTATGATGAAGATATTGCATAACATTCATGCATTCATAATTGATTGCGTATGTGATCGCGACTGATATTATTATATATTAGTTTATGAAAACCCTTTATTGCTTATGCCCAATTTGGGAATATTATATTCTATTTCTCACTCCTTTCTCCATGTTTTTGTTTCATATGTTTTAAATTGATGGTTTAGAGAGAGAGATCGAAGAATCTCGACAGTAAATATAGCACGTGCTAGAAAGGGAGCTCGGTATGAATACCGTGGTCCAATGAATAAATAATGTTATTAAGTAACTGCTTCTGGGCCATGGAGTTTCCTCTCTTTCTTATAATGTTTAATATTTATTTTCTTCGGATGAATATAAAATTACTTTATAAAGTTTTAATAATATTTACGAGGTATTTTAGAAATGTTGTATGTAATTTAATCCGATAGCTTTTACTTAACAATCATATTTTTAGTAAAAAAAACAATTTACAAATTTGTTTAGAATTTATTAAGATGTATCAGAGGGCGTTACACTTCTTCTACTTCATCTTTTAATTCCCCTTAATTCCATGGTTTTAGGGTCATTTGGAACCTATTTAGAGTATGGACAACTTGGTGGGCGGTTCTTGGTTTCTTTCATTGTCAGTGAGTGTCGAGATGACCCATGGCTTTGTTTGGTTCCGTTTGTAAATTTGGACTCTAATCATGTAATTCCCGTGGCTTAGAAACCATTGCGGAGCTATTGTGAACCATGGGCAGTGTTTAGGGTTTTCGAAGTTGAATACCAGAACAAGGCGACATTGATTGGTAGGTCAAAAACTTACTGAATTTATTAAAAATTGATGGTTTTAGCTCTAAAATGTGATTATGGTCACTACTAAAAAAAACTTGTTAGCGACGGATAACTTCGGTCGCTAAATTATGCTTCTGCCGTCGCTAACACTATTAACAACGGCTTTAATGACGGAAATAGCACCGTCATAGCGACTATGAAAGACTTCTGTCACTACCGTGTTGACGGTGTAATGCCATCGCTAATGTGGTCCCTATGTTGGTGACGTATTCCATCGCTACGGGTGCTACACAGCGACCACATGACGCCGTCGCTACGCTTGTAAGGTAGCGACCACAGCTTGTCGTCACTGCAGATCAAGTATCATCGACGGGACTAAGCGGTCGCTACTATTGGCTAAATGTATTGGAACCCATTATTCAAGGGGAGGAATCGATTCCCCAATAAGGGTGAATTGCTTCATGCGTATATACCATGCAGGGGTCCCTAATTTCAAGAGGAGGAATCGATTCCCCAAAAGGGTGAATCGATTCATGCGTATGGATTTTCCTTGAACAGTACAAACAGTGTGGTTTGAATCGATTCACCCCTAGGTATGAATCCATTCAAACGATTTTGGAATTCTGAACAGTAAATCCAGGGACAATTGAATCGATTCACGCACTGTTCTGAATCGATTCATTTCAGTAATTATGTAGAAACCTCAAATTTCTTAACTTCTAAACACCCTAACTTTTTCAAATTAACTCCAATGGTTACCAAAATTTGACACAAGCTAAAATATATTATTTGTGACGTGTGGCCGTTGGCCGTACTCAAAAATTCCTAAAAATGAAGGATTTATGTACATAAAGCATTTAATCCATTTTTAAGCCTTTTTGTGCAACTTAGGGGTCAATTCACAATGGAATTGGCCCATTCCAATTTCAATAAGTCACAAATCATATACTTAAGCCATTGGAACAATCACATACTATCCAAAACTCATAAAACTCATTTTGACCCTATTGGTTTCTCAATTATGCATGAACTTCATATGCAATCTTCATAAATTAGTCAATCCATCAAACATCAAGCACACTAATGCCATCAATTGGCCAAGAAACTTCATAATTAATATTCATTCATCAATATAGTACGCTAAATCAACATATCCTTATCAACATCAACTAATATTAAGGTCACTACCTAAAAATTGGCCTTTCAAAACATATAAGGTCCAATTTTCACAAGTGACCCCCAAAAGAATACATATTAATATTCATGAAATAAAATAAGCATATACATATATCCATTGTTTTACAAAAGGGATGCTGACCAATGCTTACAAACTTCCATTCCATATTTACCTCCTCCATGACTCAATCCTCCAAAAGAGTAGAGTATTCAAGATACCTACATTAAGCTTTAAAAATGGCAACGAAGGAGGTGAGTAACATATACCAAATCATTCAAAATCATACAATATCACTAGTGCATTTTAGGGTTTTTACCACAGTTAAAATTGGCCTTTAACCACGGTTCTACAATGGTGGTTGTTCCCAGCGTGGTTATAGGTGGGGACTTTTGACCACGGTTTTGAACCGTGGTAGTAAACAGCTTATAACCACGGTTCTAAATAGCCGTGATTAAAGGGGGGGGGGGGGCTTTTTAACCATGGTTAGTAGACATACGTGATTAAAAGGGGGGGTTAACCATGGTTGATCTACAATCGTGATCAAAAGTATGGGCTTTAACTACGGTTAAAATGCAACCGTGATTAAAAGTAGAGGATTTAACCATAGTTATGGTCATAACCATGGTTAAAAGTTAATTTTTTTAATACAATATTTGTTTTTATTCATTACCCAAACCTACAATCAGAGAGATTGTACCAGGCAGCCCAATATACACAATAAGAGATGAAAAATAATAAATTTTAATAAAACCATATAAACAACAAATATGGTACAAAAATGCACTATGATAATCCTAAAGCTACACTAATAGATATAAATCCTATAAACTAACAATAATAAACAACAAAGACACTATTTGAGTCGTTCCTTGACTTGAAGAAAGCCGGTGGCCCAATTGTTATTCAAGTGGCCTCAATACTCAAGAGGGGGGGGGGGTGAATTGAGCTTTTAAAACTTTGCTTGGAATGTCTTTGAACTTGATTCTTTTATAACAAGTTTAAAGATTATGAAGGTGAAATCAAGTTTAATGCAAGAGACAATGCAAAACAAGAGGTGTACGTAGCTGAGACAATTAGTCAAACACTTGGTGTACAATATTCAAGGTTAACTAATTCAAGCAAGCTTAAGTATATGAGCCACAATCAACCAACACAAATCAATTAAGTGCAGTATATGAATGTAAAAGAGTAAGGGAGAAGAGCTTGCAAACCGATTTAACGAGTTCCACAACCCCGGTGTACGTCTCGCCTTCAAGCAACCCACTTGAAGGATTTCAACTATTGAGATTTAGAGATTACAAGCTATGAGCAATTGCAGCTTCCTAGTGTCCCACACTCAAGAACTCAATCCTCACTAGCACAAGGGTAACCCACCCAATCTCTCAAACTCTTAATACCCAAAGGTTGAACCCCAACCTTTGTGACCACTCAACCTAGAGTGAAAGCCTTTGTGTTTGGTGTAGTGTTTACAAGCAAGTAACTCTCTTAATAGAGTAGATATACAAATGAATGCTCTCTCAAATTCTAACTCTCAACAAGAGAGGATATACAAGTTGAAGTTCTAAGTTTTAGAAAAATGAAACTATACAAGAATAAAACTCACAAGACTCAAGATTTGATTTCCCTTTGATGGATTTGTGTGTTTCTATTTAGTAGCTTGAAGGAGTCTTGCATTTATAGGGCTTGGAGATGAGCATAATAGAGTTCCTAGCCGTTGCATGTGATGGGTGTCTGAGATCTATGGAGAAATGAGTTGATTTCCATTTAAAAAGCACTTTTCCCAATTTCTGGCACTACCGTAATCGATTACGCCTTGAGCTGTAATTGATTACACTTTGAATTTTTCAATGTAATTCGTGCTAATCAATTAGCCTATCCCTGGTAATCGATTAACTTCAACTCAGAACCTCTGTAATCGATTGTACTTCATCTTGTAATCGACTAGGACTGGCACCTGATGCATTTAATTTGGTTACGCAGCTTGGTAATCGATTGTTCTTGTATGTAATCGATTAGTTGTCATTCCAGTAGCTTTGTAATCGATTAGCTGATGTCTTGCAATCGAGTAGCATAAGTACCTGATACATTTAAATCAATTTTTCATCTTAGTAATCGATTATCTTTATTGTGTAATCGATTAGTGTACAAACAGAAGCTATCTAATCAATTATCCTTATGTGTTTAATCAATTAGTGTACAAACAGAAGCTTCCTAATTGATTATTCTTGTCATCGTAATCGATTAGCCTACGTGTTTTTGCAGGTATGATGTTATTTCTTGTTTCTCCAAGAGTTTCTTCAATATTCCTTTGTCATTATCAAAATCTGTGAACCTGAAAGCATATTAAAACACATTCTCCCCCTTTTTGATGATGACAAACAATGTTTATCTCTTGAGGGTTGTTAGTTTAAATAACTTATCTATTATTTCTAATTCTATCTGCAAAAGCATATTCAAAATCTGCACAATGTTATCTCTTTATCTTGAGCATTATCTTTATATCTATTTTTCAAGTTCTATATTATCTCTTAATCAATATTTCAAATTTTTGCATTATCTCTTAGTACTTCAAATCTCCCCCTATCTAAAGGAATCTGATAAGTGCTTATTTTATGATTAAATTCATGACTCAATTGGACCCATTTTCTGAATAACTTAACTAGATTGATAAATAATTGAACATGATTTTGATTATAAATAATGTGTTAAGTAAATAAGCTTGCTTTGAAAAAATATTGAAGAAAGGCTCCAAAAGCTTGAAAGAAATCAAGAAGATTCAACATCATCAGAACCTCACGCTTAAGCTTGACCTCGAGCGCGCTTGAGCGCAACCTTGTTGAAGAATTGAAGAAAACAAAGAAGCTTTAGGATCCTCTCACGCTCAAGCGTGGAAATGAGTCGCTTGAGCGTGAGCCCGAGCGCGCCTGAGCGAGGGTAAGCGAGGAGCAAGCGTGAGAAGGCAAGGAAGCCACGCTTGAGGGTAGCTGAGGTGGTGTAAGCATGAAAGCAAATAATGAGTACCAGGACCTTCACGCTTGGGCGTGACAATCAAGCCCAAGCGTGACTCATACAGCATGGGTCTCTTAATTCTTTATTCACCAATGATGCGATGCCAACTCACCCACTTTCTTGTGTTTCTACAAGTCTCTAAAAGATGCTGCATGGGTTCTACGCAAGTGGGCATGGAAAGCTAGAGCACAACCTCTATAAATCAAGCTGCAAACAACATGAGATTCAATCCCTTGTATTTCATTCACAATCCAAACTTTCCATTATTTTTTGTATTCATTCTTTGGATGGTGAAAATACAAAGCATGAGTAGCTAAAACTCCCTTATGGGATTGGCTGTAATCCATTCAACACTGAAGTAATGTTGTTGTAAGTTTTTATTTAGTAATGAGATTTGATAAGTTTTTGTATTTCCTTCTGTGTTTAATGCCTGAAAGTACTTGATCACTATTTTTTTTGTTTTAAGTTTTCTCAAGTATGCTGGGAAGTGACTTTTGAAAGCAGATCTGAAAGAAATACTTATTGTGAGTAGGTAGCCAGGGATGGCGTCTAACGCAATAAACGTCAAAACAATCGAGCGATAATGCTGGGATGATTTCAAAGTGACTGAGGGATCAGCGGTTTGAAATCATTCTTATGAATTTTGTAGTCGAGGGATCGATACAAATGACTGTGATTGTGACGTAGAAATTATCTTTTCGATTTACTTATATAAAAACTTATGCAGCTTACAGAAGGTGAAGATGTGATGAAGCCAATCCCTGTTTTACAAAATTGATTTCTCTCAAAAACCATTCACTGTATCTTTTACAAATTTGATTCTCTGTTAGTTATTCACTTTTTCATTCAACATCATTCATAACAAAACAAACTAAAAACCTTCTGCCTAATCAATTCAAAACTAAGATCTTCATTCTAACACCTCCCTAGTGGAACGACAACTATACTATATTACAACTTCTGTGTTTAAACTTGTCACAAGCATTACATTGAGTTCATATTATACAAACTTGATTCTCTTTCATTGAACTCTTCATTCCAATATATGGAAATAACATCACCAAGTTTTGGCGCCGTTGCCGGGGGAGGTGATTTAAGTTTGAATATTTTAGCATTGAATTGACAAGACAGTGTAAATAAATTTGTTTTCAATTTGTTTTTATTTTTTTTGTGTAGTAACTTTGCTATTTTGAGTACTTGATTTATGATCTTGAGAGGACAGGGTACAAAAGAACAACTTGCATTTGATCCAGAGATAGACAGGTTCCTCAAGAAAATCAAGAAAGCCAAGCAGAACTTCCACGTAGGACAAACTTTCTCTGATACAATGGATGTCAACAGCAACAATCAAAACCCACCAAGGAGAACACTTGGAGACTATGCTTTACAACAAGGGCCAAGACATTTCTCAAGCATTGCAGTTCCAAACACTGTCAGAACACTAGAAATGAAACCAACATTTCTTAGTTTGATTAGTTCACACCAATTTACTGGAATGTCAAATGAAGATCCGTATACTCACTTAGCCACATTCTATGAATTGGTTGGAACCATGGGATTTAACCAAGATGTTATTGATGCTGCATATTTAAGACTATTTCCTTTCTCTTTAGCAGGAAAAGCAAAGGAGTGGTTACAATCTCATCCAAATCAAAGTTTGAATAGCTGGAACATAGTTGAAGAAAAATTTCTACAAAGGTTCTTCCCTCCATCTAGATTCATCAAGCCAAATCAGATATTACAACATTTAGACAAGGCCAAGATGAACCTTTTTGTGAGGCATGGGAACGCTTTAAATCACTGCTCAGAAAATGCCCAAACCATGGACTTGAAGATATTGCACAGCTTAATATTTTCTACAGTGGTTTAAGGGCTGACACTAAAATGATTTTAGATGCAGCAGCAGGAGGAACAATGATGACAGTGGATGCTGACCAAGCCACAAGGATAATAGAAGCTTTATCCTCAACAGACTACCAAGCTCAACATGATCGTCAGCAAGTTCAAAGGAAAGGAGTCCTTGACTTAAACACCACAGATGCCATTTTAGCACAGAACAAAATTCTGACCCAACAATTAGAAGCATTGACCAAAAAGATATCCAATCTTCCACAACAATTACATGTAGTACAATCATCATAACCAGGGCAACAACAAATGCCTGCAACATGTAACTTTTGTGGAGGAGATCATCTCAATGAGAACTGTGGCTCACAAGAAGTAACTATATACTTCATGAACAACCAAGGAAGGTCTGGTAATTTCAATTCAAATTTTTCTAACCAACCATTTTAGGGATGGAGAAGTAACCAAAACCAAGGCCAAGGATGGAAGCAAGAGCCCAGCTCTTCAAATAAACCATATCAAAATAATGGTCCTTCCTTGGTGGAGAGAACTTCTAGATTACAGGACACCTTGGAAAAATTTATGCAAACTTCTTTAGCAAGTCAAAAGAACAATGAGGCATCACTCAAGAATTTGGAAACACAATTGGGACAACTAGCCCGATAACTTGCTGAGAAACAGAAGCCTTAGTATGGAGCAAACACTGAAACAAACCCAATAGAGCATTGCAAGGCTGTGACCACACTGACTGAGGAAATAACTGAGGAAGAAGATGGACATGATGCTATCATCTCTGAAGCAGTACCTCATAACACCAAAGATCCAGGGAGTTTTTCTATTCCTGTCACTATTGGAAATCTTTCAAAAAGTAAAGCTTTATTAGATCTTGGTGCTAGTGTAAATTTGATGCCATTATCCACACTTAAAAGTATAGGGGATTTTTCAGTAAAGCCAATAAACATGACTTTAAAAATGGCAGATCAATCAATAAAAACCCCTTATGGTATTGCTGAAAATGTTAAGGTCAAAGTTGATAAATTTGAATTTCATGAGAACTTTGTTGTCATAGATATGGAGGATGATTCTGAAGTCCCTCTAATACTGGGGAGACCATTCTTGAAAGCAGCCAAAGTCATCATAGATGTGGATGACAAAAGAGTAAAAATTCGAGTGCTGAAAGAAGAAGCCAACTTTGTTATTGATGAAACAAATAAATACTCAGAAGGTGCACTTGAAAATCTGAATGGAAAAAAGTCAAGGCCTGACTTAGGAAAGGAGGTGGAAAAACTCAATACTCTTATCCACCAGCTCCATGACCCATATTGAAAAATCTATCAAGTGTCAAGCTAAAGACGATAAACAAGCGCTCATTGGGAGGCAACCTAATCTTTTATGCTTTCTTTTCATGAAAATTTTTCTTTAAATATTATTAAAGTCTCTGTTTATTTTGTAGGTCACTCATCAAGAAGAATCCAAAGTTTCAAACAAAGATAAACATGACTGGAGCTTAAGATTGATTACCCATGATCAAGCTGAATCTGTTCAAAGAAGTAAAAATGAAAAGGTATGTTTAAACAAGGAAAGACTCATCTCGCCCAAGCGTGAAGACCCTCGCTTAAGCGAGGCAAAGAAAGTTATGTCTCATGAACTTCACGCTCAAGCGCTGGATGTACTCACTCAAGCGAGCCGAGGTGAGCCATTCACTATCCATATCAGTCTTAAGCGAAGGATTCAAGCTTTAAGCGTGGCAACAATACAAAGGGAATTTTCAAAATAAACCCGATCACGTTTAAGCGTGATCAGTCACGCTTAAGTGAGAATAATTAAAAGACTGTCACGCTTAAAGCAAGAATGCTACACGTTTAAGCAAGAAGCATCAGGTACCAATTGTGAAAATCACGCTCAAGCGTGACAGACACACGCTTAGGCGTGCAAACAACTGATTGGATTTTCATTTTCGCTTGGGCGAATAGCAATCCGCTTAAGCAAGGAAATACATACTGCATCAAGGCTTGCACGCTTAAGCGAGCAGTAAGAGCACCTAAGCGAGACAAAGTCACCACCATTGGTCGATCACGCTTAAGCGTGATAATCCTATGCCCGAGCGAGAAATCCAAAATGGCCCCTGATGCTAATAAATAGAATATTTTGAAACTGCCCATTAAAACTCTCACTCAAATAACTGTCCATTATTTTTCCTGACTCTCCAAGTTTTGTAACCGCCCAATTCTTCTCAAATATTTGTTCTCTTCACTCTCATCTCATAAGTCACACTTTCCTACATTTCATTGAAAGTCATTATCCTCTCTTCTCTCTATCACTCTCGGATCCTTCCAGGTAACCACTAGACTATCCTCTTTTGGATTGCAGCATATGGTTACTGTGTTAGAGAGAATTGATACCTTTCCTTTTGCATGCATTGAAGTCTTTAACCACTTTCTTCCTATTTCTACTGAATACCATGATCTATGCTTGGTTGTTTTCTGGGTTGTTTAGAAAAGGGGGTCAATGCTCTTATGTTTCACCTTCTTTGTAATGCATGTCGCCCTTATGTTTCACATTCTGTGTAATGCATGCTAAGTGTTTGAAAAAAAAATCCTGGAAAACAGATCTTTTATTTGATTAGTATGAAAAAGCTTTCCTTCACGTTAACCATAGAATCAAATTGTCCTAGTGAGAAGAAAGAGAACATGTTTCACTTCACTCTGTTTTGCATATGTAATTGTATGGTATTCCTTGATGGATTTCTCATTAAAGTTGGCTCTTAACCTTGTATGTAATTCTGTCTTAATGCCAACTGACGGATAAAAATACAGGTCACATATGCCAAAGGATTTTTTTTATGCCCACATCATTGATAAACTGCTTTAATAAACATAGCTTGCCTGGCCAAATTAAAAAGTTTATTATTTCAATAAAGAGATCATTGAAATTGCTAACAATTTCCTTTACCAGTTTATATAATGACCACTGAATGGCTTGCAGATGGCCAGAACAAAGCAAATTGCAACAAACCCCCTGTCACTACTTCACCAGCAAGAAGCTCCAGAAGAAATAAAGGTAAAAGACCACGCACTAATGACCAAGACAATGCTCCAAGATTCAGGAATAAAGATAAGAGCAAGCGTTATGAGGACATCTCCAACTGGACATTTATACCAGAACGAAAAGTAGATTTGGCCTTGGGAGATTGTGATGCCTTCCTACAAATCATAAGGAGGAGAAATTGGTTAAAGATATGTTACCCAAGAGAGAAGTATGACCCAGAAGTTATTAGAGAATTCTATGATAATGCTTGGACAAGAGATGGAGAAAGAGAAAGAAAAACTTATGTGAGGGGAACCTGGCTCTCCTATGACAGAGACACAATCAATTTTTACTTGGGGAACATTATGACCCTAGGAGAGGGGGAGATATGCGAATATGCTGCCATGGTTGCAAGGAACCACTTCATTGCCACCAGTGACCTTGAAGCAGCCATATGTGTTCCAGGACATCACTTTCAAATGGGGCAAGGAGAGAACCCACTGAGGATTTTAAGAAAAGACATGACTTCCATCTCTCAAGTTTAGACTTCCTTTTTGCTCTCTAACATAGCATCTAACGCTCATGTCTCTGATTTAATTTTTAGCAGGTGTTATTTACTATACTACATTCTAAGAGAGGACATTTCCATTAATTTGGCCCAAATACTCTCTGATGAAATTCACAAATTTGTGATTGCTGACCAGAAATATTCCCAGGCAGGCCAGAAGGTAAAAAGGAGTCTCGATTTTCCTGCCTTTATCACTGATTTTTGTGCAGCTCACGGTGTTGAGGTACAAGACCTCAAACCCATTAGGCACTCCATAGACAAATGCTTCATTGAGCGTTACTGCAGTGATCCAGCACCTCTTGCATCCGATGCACCCCCTCCATCTGCCTCTCAAGCAGCACAGCAAGCATTCAACACAGCACCTGCCCATCCTCCTCTCAGCACAGAAGCCACCATGATTTTACAAGTCATTCACCTCGTGAAAATTCAAAAATAACCACCTCCTGGCACAACAAAACGCTAATCATAGAGGTTTGTTGCATATTCACAGTGGCCTTTATCATAGCATTCCTGCAGGTCAACACAATCTGTAGATGCACCCTGCCCAGTTTGAGGCCCTAATTGCTTGGCCTGGGGACAGGCCTCCTTTTATGGGAGAGGGTGAGACTACACAGGATAGGCCAGAAACTTCAGCACAGGGACCTCCTGAAAGACACTAATAGGCCAGAAACTTCAGCATAGGGACCTCCTGAAAGACACCAAGGAACAGAAGAGGATTCATCTGAGGATGAGTGAAAAACTTTAATACTTTTATTTTTACTTTGAGTTTAATTTGCTACTTTAAGTTTTCTTTCAAATTGACAATTTATAGTTTTACTTTGAATTTTTTTTAGTTGATATTACTGCAGCATGCTTTTGAAAAACCCAACCAAAGATTTTACTTTTTGAACAAGAAAAGTTTCTAAGCAGCAAAATATTTTTAGGCAATAACACTGATTTTTAAAAGGGTAAAATGGCTGAATTAAGAACCAAGGAATTGGAATGAATGTACTTTTAATTGTTTACATGCTTGAACCCTTTTATGTTAGAATAAGGAAGTAAGCCTTATATCCTGGTGAGAAGTGAGAAATCTAAACACTGAGAGTCTCATGAGAATTTGACAAATAAGCATTGCCTGATTTTCTGATTAACATTTCTTTTAGAGATTAAGCAAGGAAATGATAAAGGCAAATTTTGAAAATAAAACAAACTCAGAGTCAAAAAGCTACCCTTAAGAATATGACCTAATTTTTGTAGCCCATCTTGAGCCAAAAATTTTATTCAAACACCCTAAACCAAGCATGAGAAATAAAATCTTACCTTACGAGCATGCTTAAAAAAAATAAAATTTTGATAAAAGCATAAAACACTTTTCCTAAAAGGGTGATAAGAGAAACTGAGGCTGAAAAAGAAATAAAGTTCTCCAAAATTTAACAAAAATAGAGAACTAGAAAAAGAAAAATGAAGAATTCAGTAGCATAAAAGAAGAAGCCTCATAAAAGTTTGAAAAATCTCAGAACATATGCTCTTCTTATTCATGCATGCATTTTGAACCTAAGAAAAACCCAGAATTCTTGACAGCCCAGCCTCATTACAACCAAGAAAAGACCTTTTGATCCTTACTTATCTTATGAATTGATTTTGATTAGAAATGACCGGCAATGTTAATTAGGCAGTTCCCATGATGAATATGCAACACACCCACCTGGTGAGAAATAATGAGAGTTCTTTATTCTTACAGCAATTGGTTACATGCTTTATGAACAAGGTAATGGTGCATTACATTTTAAAGAATTGGTATTAAGGAGATCATTTGCCTAAACATAAACTCAGATTATTGTCTTTTAAGATTTTGTCTGCAACAAAAACTCAGATTATTGAATGCTTGATTCCCTTTCCAAAACTTCTTTTTACTTGAGGACAAGCAAAAAATCTAGGTTGGGGAGAGTTTGATAAGTGCTTATTTTATGATTAAATTCATGACTCAATTGGACCCATTTTCTGAATAACTTAACTAGATTGATAAATAATTGAGCATGATTTTGATTATAAATAATGTGTTAAGTAAATAAGCTTGCTTTGAAAAATATTGAAGAAAGGCTCCAAAAGCTTGAAAGAAATCAAGAAGATTCAACATCATCAGAACCTCACGCTTAAGCTTGACCTTGAGCGCGCTTGAGCGCAACCTTGTTGAAGAATTGAAGAAAACAAAGAAGCTTCAGGATCCTCTCATGCTCAAGCGTGGAAATGAGTCGCTTGAGCGTGAGCCCGAGCGCGCCTGAGCGAGGGTAAGCGAGGAGCAAGCGTGAGAAGGCAAGGAAGCCACGCTTGAGCGTAGTTGAGGTGGTGTAAGCGTGAAAACAAATAATGAGTACCAGGACCTTCACGCTTGGGCGTGACAATCAAGCCCAAGCGTGACTCATACAGCATGGGTCTCTTAATTCTTTATTCACCAATGATGCGATGCCAACTCATCCCCTTTCTTGTGTTTCTACAAGTCTCTAAAAGATGCTGCATGGGTTCTACGCAAGTGGGCATGGAAAGCTAGAGCACAACCTCTATAAATCAAGCTGCAAACAACATGAGATTCAATCCCCTGTATTTCATTCACAATCCAAACTTTCCATTATTTTCTGTATTCATTCTTTGGATGGTGAAAATGCAAAGCATGAGTAGCTAAAACTCCCTTATGGGATTGGCTTTAATCCATTCAACACTGAAGTAATGCTGTTGTAAGTTTTTATTTAGTAATGAGATTTGATAAGTTTCTGTATTTCCTTCTGCGTTTAATGCCTGAAAGTACTTGATCACTATTTTCTTGTTTTAAGTTTTCTCAAGTATGCTGGGAAGTGACTTTTGAAAACAGATCTGAAAGAAATACTTATTGTGAGTAGGTAGCCAGGGATGGCGTCTAACGCAAGAAACGTCAAAACAATCGAGCGATAATGCTGGGATGATTTCAAAGTGACTGAGGGATTAGCGGTTTGAAATCATTCTTATGAATTTTGTAGTCGAGGGATCGATACAAATGACTGTGATTGTGACGTAGAAATTATCTTTTCGATTTACTTATATAAAAACTTATGCAGCTTACAGAAGGTGAAGATGTGATGAAGCCAATCCCTGTTTTACAAAATTGATTTCTCTCAAAAACCATTCACTGTATCTTTTACAAATTTGATTCTCTGTTAGTCATTCACTTTTTCATTCAACATCATTCACAACAAAACAAACTAAAAACCTTCTGCCTAATCAATTCAAAACTAAGATCTTCATTCTAACACCTCCCTAGTGGAATGACAACTATACTATATTACAACTTCTGTGTTTAAACTTGGCACAAGCATTACATTGAGTTCATATTATACAAACTTGATTCTCTTTCATTGAACTCTTCATTCCAATATATGCAAATAACATCACCAGAATCTATGCCTTAGAGATAATTATCCAATTTAACCACTTGTTATTATCACTTATTTTTAGCAGTCAATTTATTAGGAAGCAGATGAACAAGTATTTCTCCCCCTTTGGAATCATCAAAAATAATAATGCAAATAGAGACATATAATAAAAAACTTTTATTCATTGTAGCAGAAAGGGAAATTACAGAAATGGAAATTGTGCAGAACATAGAGCAACAAAACTCATAAAATGGATCTAATTATCTGGATTAAAAAAGCGAAGCTCGGAAATTTGGTGAGACAGCTTATCATAACATTGTTGCATCATTTCAAAGTGTTGCTGCTTAGTCATTGAAAACTCTTGAAGAGAGTTCTCAATTCGGTTGAACCGACGGTCAAGGTGTGCATAGAGGGAGGCGAAGGCGTCAGCGGGGACGTCTGGTGCAGCTTGTTGTGCAGGAGGAGGAGGGACCGGTTCATCAGTAGGGGCTTCATAGGGGGCACCTTCTCCAATAACTTCTCTGTAAGCATTAAACCCAGCTTTGTGAGATGGTGGGTGCCAATGCAAGCTTTGGAAGGCAATTTCTCCGATAACTTGCCAGCCAAATCAACTCCAACAGCTTTAAAGATTTTAGTGAGCAAGATGGCGTAGGGGAGCTTTTGCTGGTGTTTGGCTTGGAGCATGTGCAGCTTGAGCATTTGAACCCAATTGATATCTTTTTGGTTTTGCATTGCCCACATTAGGAGAACATCATCCTCCTCTACCAAAGCATAGTTCCCACCACGAGGAACCAATATCTTTACTAGAAAAAAGTGAAGGAGACGGTTGTTCATAGTTAGGTGACCTACCAACTTATGGTTGCTCCTTGGGAGGTCAGCTCTCCACAATGATTAGCGTGCAGCAATGGCATTGAAGTCCCATTCGTCCTCGGGATCTCCTCTAACAAATTCAGCGTCATTGAGCAAAAGAAGAGAGATTTCTGCCAATTTAGCATTGGTGAGTCTTAAGGTCACATTCTTGACCTTGGATTCAAGCAACCCATCTACGAGCCTTAGGTTGCAGTAGAAAACTCTAACAAGCTCTGGATAGTAAAATTCCTCCTTGAGGGTGAGGAAAGGGAAAAGATTAAAGTGGTGGAGGTTTTGGGTGAAGGTGAAGCTTGGATGGTTGAAGATTTCTTCATTGATGTAGTGGGGAGAGATGATGTCTTTCTCAGAAAAATTCTTAATAAAATTTTGGAGGTCTCTAGGAGAGGAGAAAAATCTGGAGAAGTCTTAGGGGTTGTTAGCTTGGGCCATGAAGGACCGTGCCCTCTTGACAGAGCGTGAGGAAGACATGGTGGTGGAAAGGAAACAATGCAAAGAAGAAGAGAATGAGAAAATGGAGAGGGAAGCTCTTGAAGCTTGGGAGATTGAAGGAAGAAGAGGTAGTGTGAGATGAGAGAGTGAGGAGAGGAGAATTTATAGGGAGAATTTAGGTTGAGAATAGAGAGAAGTGAGTGAATGGGGTGGGAGTTTCGGAGTGCCTCGAAAACCAGCAATTTAACTGCTCAGTACCGATGCTAATCGATTACAAACCATAGGTAATCGATTAGTACACAGTTTCTGAAGAAGTTGAACCATTTCGCACATGGGGTAATCGATTAGGATAAGTGGGTAATCGATTAGGTTGAGAAACAGAGTCTTCACAATCGATTAGGAGAGGTTGGTAATCGATTATCAGGAAGCTGAAATGTGTTTAATCGATTATTCAGAGAAGCTAATCGATTGGACATGAAACAGAATCTCAGTAATCGATTATCTATCAAGGGGTAATCGATTATTGAAGAAACAGAGGCTTAGTAATCGATTATATAGCTCTTTGTAATCGACTACATAGTTTAGGAAACTACAGATTATGCAGATTTTACACAAGAATGTTGGAGACTTAATAAATCATACCACAAGTGATAACAAGCTCATTTAAACATGCTATACAATAAGAATTTATCAAAAATACTCATCATTCAAACACAATAGATCATGTCAAGGATTCCTAATTCCCTTCTAATGTGAATGAATTGGTCCTTTGCAAGCGGTTTGGTGAATATATCAGCAAGTTTTAGTGGTCTCACATATTCAAGTACACAATCACCCTTTAATACATGATCCCTAATGAAATGATGTCGAATCTCTATATGTTTAGTCCTTGAATGCATTACAGGATTCTTTGAAATGTTTATGGCACTTGTGTTATCACATTTTAGAGGCACATGGTCTAGTACAACACCAAAATCTAGGAGTTGTTGTCTCATCCAAAGGATTTGAGCGCAATAACTACCAGCTGCAATATATTCTGCCTCAGCTGTTGATAATGCAACACTCACTTGTTTCTTGCTATGCCAAGATACAAGAGAACTACCAAGCAAGTGACATGTTCCACTAGTGCTCTTTCTATCAAGCTTACATCCTGCAAAGTCAGAGTCAGAGTATCCAACTAAAGTGCATTCAACCCCTTTGGTGTACCATAATCCAACATTTTGAGTTCCAACAAGATATTTCATTATCCTTTTTACTGCAGTTAGGTGTGATTCTTTTGGGCATGCTTGATATTTTGCACATATACAAACAGCAAACATGATATCCGGTCTACTAGCGGTTAAGTAAAGTAAGGATCCAATCATACCTCTATATTTTGTGAGTTCAACATCCTTACCCTTCACATCCTTGTCCAAATAACATGAAGTACCCATAGGTGTGGTAATGTCATTTGCCTTGTCCATGTTGAATTTCCTAAGCAATTCCTTGCAATACTTTGATTGACTAATGAAAGTGCCTTCAATAGTTTGCTTAATTTGCAGTCCAAGGAAGAAAGTAAGTTCCCCCATCATGGACATCTCAAATTCTTCCTGCATTAGCTTAGCAAATTCTTTGCACAACGATTCATTAGTAGCACCAAAGATTATATCATTAACATATAATTGAACCAATAGTATGTCATTCTTTTTGTGCTTAATAAATAATGTTGTGTCAACCTTTCCTCTTTCAAAGTTGTTTTCTAAAAGGAATTTACTTAATCTTTCATACCAAGCTCTTGGAGCTTGCTTTAAACCATATAAGTCTTTCTTTAGTTTGAAAACATGATTTGGAAATTGGAAGTTTTCAAAACCTAGAGGTTAATCAACATACACTTCCTCTTGAATGTATCCATTCAAGAAAGCACTCTTGACATCCATTTGGTACAATTTAAAGTCCTTACAATATGCAAAGGCTAATAATAATCTAATAGCTTCAAGCCTAGCTATGGGAGCATATGTTTCTTCATAATCAATGCCTTCTTCTTGATTATAACCTTTAGCTACTAGCCTAGCTTTGTTCCTAGTGATTATACCATTTTCATCTAATTTATTCCTAAACACCCATTTTGTTCCTATTATTTGGTGATCATTAGGTCTTGGCACTAGTTCCCAAACTTCATTTCTTTCAAATTGATTCAATTCTTCTTGCATGGCCAACATCCAATGTTCATTAATAATAGCTTCATCAATGCATTTGGGTTCTATTTGTGATACAAAGGCTAAATGATTACATGCATTCCTAATGGCGTTTCGAGTACTTACACCTTTAGTCATTTCACCTATGACTTTGTCCAAGGGATGATCCTTCAAGGTGATCCATTGTTGTGATTCCTCATGTTGTGTTGTTTCTCCTTTATTGTTGCCTTCCTCTTTATTCTCCAAGCTCATTTCTTGGAATGCACCTACAAGATCATCAACATCTTCCTTTCTTTGGGAGTTATGGCTATTTTCATCAAATTTAACATGGATAGATTCCTCAATGGTATTGTTTGTTTGTTGAAGATTCGATAAGATTTACTAGATTGTGAATATCCTAGGAAGATTACCTCATCAGCTTTTGCATCAAACTTTCCTAAATTATCTTTTCTATTATTGAGCACAAAGCATTTACATCCAAAAATATGAAAATATGAAATGTTGGGTTTTCTTCCCTTGTAAAGTTCATAGGGGGTTTTCTTTAGAATGGGCCTTATTAAACATCTATTCATAACATGACAAGCGGTATTTACCGCATCGGCCCAAAAATATTTCGCAATATTATTTTCATTTAACATGGTTCTTGCAAGCTCCACTAAAGATCTATTTTTCCTTTCAACTACTCTATTTTGTTGTGGAGTTCTAGGAGCTGAAATATTGTGATTGATACCATGTTTTTCACAAAACTTTTCAAAAGATTGGTTTTCAAATTCTCCCCCATGATCGGTTTTGATGGATGCTATCTTTGAGTTTTGCTCATTTTGGATAATCTTAGCAAGTTTCTTGAATGCATGATATGCTTCATTTTTATGAGCTAGAAACAAGGTCCATGTATATCTTGAATAATCATCTACAATTACTAGACCATAGTAATTACCACCAAAGCTTTTGATTTTGGAAGGTCCAAATAGATCCATGTGCAAAAGTTGTAAAGGCTTTTGAGTGGAAACAATGTTTTTAGCTTGAAATGATGCCTTTACTTGTTTTCCCTTTTGACATGTATCACAAAATTTGTTTTCAAATTTAAGCTTTGGTAAACCAATTACTAATTCTTTAGAAACAAGTTTATTTAAATGGTCTACATGTATATGAGCTATTCTTCTATGCCATAGCCAAGTTTCATCCTCTCTAGTCATGAAGCATTATACATCATTTGAGGATAAACTATCCATATCAATCATGTAAATATTATCAATTCTTTGACCTACAAACTTGATTTCCTTATTAATCTTATGTTCAATTATGCAATAGTTTGATTCAAACAAAACTCTATATCCTTTGTCATATAATTGAATAATGCTAAGTAAATTGTGTTTGAGGCCTTCAACATACAATACATCACTAATAGAAGTAGAAGAATTCTTACCAATGTTTCCAATGCCTAGTATTCTCCCTTTGGTGTTATCTCCGTAGGTGACACTTCCTTTCCTTTTGGGAGTGAATGATGTGAATTTCCTTATGTCTCCCGTCATATGCTTTGAACACCAACTATCAAAATACCAATAGGTGTTGCTTGCCTTGAAGCATACCTACAAAACAAGATTAATTTAGAGAACTAGGTACCTATTGTATGTTGGGTCCTTTTAGGTTAGTTTGTGGTAATGTCCCTTTGGGAACCCATACCTTTCTAATAACCTTTGGTCCTAATTTTCTAACATTACAATTTGAAGAGTTATGACCTTTAAAACCACAATTATTGCATCTCATGAAAGGTGATGATGATTTCCTAGGTGGTACAAAGAAGTTTTTGTAAAATTTTTCCTTTTTAGTGGAGTTGTGTCCTAAACCGGTTTTATCAAGCATACATCTTTGGTTTCCAAGTAATATATTTAAGTTATCTTTACCATTTGTAAATTTTTCTAATGTTCTATTTAAATCTAAAACCTTGATTTCTAGAATGTCACATTTCTTTACAAATTCACACGGTTTGGTCCTAGAGCATGCTTAAACATTTTCTAATTCATCTTTCAAACATTTATTTTCTTTACAAACTTTTATAAGGTCCTTCTCAAGAGTGTCAATGGTTTTTCTTGACAATTTGTATTTACTAGAAAGCTTGATAAATTTATCATACAACTCTTCAAAAGCATTAGTAATTCATTCTTATCTAAATCAAGAAGACTTACTTCATTATCTTCTTCTTGGTGATTTGCCATTAAGTAGAGATTTCCTTCTTCACTTTCAGACTCATCGGAGCTACTTACATCATTTTCATCCCAAGCGATGTAAGCTCTTCTTCTTCCTCTTTTCTCCTTGCTCTTCTTTTTTAGATTTGGGCAATCCGCCTTGAAGTGTCCTTCCTTGCCACATTCAAAATAACTTGGTGAAGAAGAAGACTCATTAGAGATAGGTTTCTTACCTTGGGGTTTGAAGTTCTTTTGGAACCTTTTGTTTTGCATGAATTTTCCAAATCTCTTTACAAACAACCCAAATTCTTCCTCTTCGTCAAGGTCACTGCATGATTCTTCTTCATGTGTAGAAGTGGCCTTGAGAGCTAAGCCCTTCTTCTTGGAGGATTTTTCTTCTTCCTCCGCTTGCTTCAAATCTCTTAGTTCTTGCTCTTGCTCTTGAAGCTTTCCAAAAAGTGTGGCAAGAGAGATCTCATTAATACTTGGGGATTGTTTGATTGCAGTGACAAGAGGTTGCCATTCCCTGCTAAGACTTTTCAAAACTTTATGCACAAGCTCTTTGTTAGTATATACTTTTCCAAGAGTAATAAGGTGATTTATTATAAGTGTAAATCTCTTTTGCATTTCTACAATGGTTTCTCCAGCGCTTATCCTAAAACTCTCATATTGACTAGTCAAGGTACTAATCTTGGAGTCTTTTACATCACTAGTACCTTCATGGGTTACTTGTAAAGTATCCCACATTTCCTTGGCCGTTTGATAAGTCATTACTCTAAAGAATTCATCGGGTCCTAAAGCAAGAGTAATGAGGTTTTTAGCCAGTTGTATTGAACTTTCTTTTCTTCATCATTAGTCCACTCATCCATGGGTTTCTCAACATTCTTGTCATTAATAGTATGCATGGGTATATATGGACAATTTTCAATGGCATTCCAAACTCTTAGATCAATGGATTGAATAAAAATTTTCATTCTTTCCTTCTAAAACGCATAACCTTCCCCATTGAAAGCGGGAGGTCTATTTACGGCACCACCCTTAGGAAACAGATTTAGAGAACTTGAGGCCATCTTATCTCTTGAAGCTGTTAAGCTTGATCTACCAAGAGTCAAGCTCTGATACCACTTGTTATTCAAGTGGCCTCAATACTCAAGAGGGGGGGAGGGTGAATTAAGCTTTTAAAACTTTGCTTGGAATGCCTTTGAACTTGATTATTTTATCATAAGTTTAAAGATTATGAAGGTGAAATCAAGTTTAATGCAAGAGACAATGCAAAACAAGAGGTGTACATACCTAAGACAATTAGTCAAACACTTGGTGTGCAATATTCAAGGTTAACTAATTCAAGCAAGCTTAAGTATATGAGCCACAATCAACCAACACAAATCAATTAAGTGTAGTATATGAATGTAAAAGAGTAAGGGAGAAGAGCTTGCAAACCTATTTAACGAGTTCCACCAACCCCGATGTACGTCTCGCCTTCAAGCAACCCACTTGAAGGATTTCCACTATTGAGATTTAGAGATTACAAGCTATGAGCAATTGCAGCTTCCTAGTGTCCCACACTCAAGAACTCAATCCTCACTAGCACAAGGGTAACCCACCCAATCTCTCAAACTCTCAATACCCAAAGGTTGAACCCCAACCTTTATGACCACTCAACCTAGAGTGAAAGCCTTTGTGTTTGGTGTAGTGTTTACAAGCAAGTAACTCTCTTAATAGAGTAGATATACAAATGAATACTCTCTCAAATTCTAACTCTCAACAAGAGAGGATATACAAGTTGAAGTTCTAAGTTTTAGAAAAATGAAACTATACAAGAATAAAACTCACAAGACTCAAGATTTGATTTCCCTTTGATGGATTTGTGTGTTTCTATTTAGTAGCTTGAAGAAGTCTTGCATTTATAGGGCTTGGAGATGAGCATAATGGAGTTCCTAGCCGTTGCATGTGATGGGTGTCTGAGATCTATGGAGAAATGAGTTGGTTTCCATTTAAAAAAACACTTTCACCAATTTCTAGTACTACCGTAATCGATTACGCCTCGAGCTGTAATCGATTACACTTTGAATTTTTCAATGTAATTCGTGCTGTAATCGATTAACCTATCCCTGGTAATCGATTAGCTTCAACTCAGAACCTCTGTAATCGATTGTACTTTATCTTGTAATCGACTAGGACTGGCACCTGATGCATTTAATTTGGTTACGCAGCTTAGTAATCGATTGTTCTTGTATGTAATCGATTAGTTGTCATTCCAGTAGCTTTGTAATCGATTAGCTGATGTCTTGCAATTGAGTAGCATAAGTACCTGATACATTTAAATCAATTTTTCATCTTAGTAATCGATTATCTTTATTGTGTAATCGATTAGTGTACAAACAGAAGCTATCTAATCGATTATCCTTATGTGTTTAATCGATTAGTGTACAAACAGAAGCTTCCTAATTGATTATTCTTGTCGTCGTAATTGATTAGCCTGCGTGTTTTTGCAGGTCTGATGCTGTTTCGTGTTTCTCCAAGAGTTTCTTCAATATTCCTTTGTCATTATCAAAATCTGTGAACCTGAAAGCATATTCAAACACACCAATGGTTTCTGAATTCATAAATGTATTTTTTTAGGAATTTTGAGGATTCTTGAAAGTGCTGCAAAGAAGAGACAATATTGTTAAGTAGTGATCAACAAATTGTTAAGTAATATGTGAAAACTAAATTAGAGATGTAGGTAGTGAAAACTCACAGTTGTCTATCCGTCTACTATACCGGATTGGATAATGGTCAGCATCGTCTTCATGATGAAATACCCGCACTCAAAGGTGCCATCCTGTCTATAAGACTATAAAGTACCATACAATTGGTTACTTTTTTGTTACTAATTGAGGTAACTTTAAAAGTAATGCTTGTTAATAAAAGTACTTACTTTTGGGAAGACCCACTATAGTTTTTTCCTAATCACCCTGCCCTGTAGCCGACAGTATCCAGTTACAGTCCTGCGAAAGAATAAAACACTAGTTCAGATAATAGAATGACTTAATCAAATATGTAAAGTTGTATAGAATTTTAAAAGCATCTTACGTATCGATTATTTTCTGGTAGTCCACACCAGGACTCCCATGCAAGGAACAAAAGCATGCAGCAATGCCATCCTTCGGGCAAATGACCAACAATTGCCAGTGAAGGCTGCAATGAACATTGATTAGTAACAACGCAATCCATGATTAAATTAACAACATAAACTAATTATTTACTAGAGTCTTACTCTTTATGATATGGCGTAAGGTACACAGTCTTGTTCGAGGCATGCATCCAATTCTGGACGTATGTCTGAATCTCCTCCTTGGTGTTCTTGCAAATTTGTATTAGAGAGGGTTTTAGGAAATCATAAGTGTCATGGACACCCCCTCTATGTAAAGTCTATGTAGAAACCTAAGAAAATTTACACAAGTTTAGTTAGTGACAAATAACATTTTAATTGACACAACCATTGAACGAAAAACATTATACTTACAGCTCCCAACATTGAATCACAGATATGTTCAACATCGTCTTCCCCATTAGGACCTCACATAAGTCAGGCCAGGCAATGTACACTGGCAACGGACTTGGGTGGCCGAAAATGGATTAATCCCATGGAATTGGGACAATATTCTTGCGTAGCGAAGCCGATACAGCCTATAGTTGTTCGATGGGATCAGAGGGGCTGTGGCATCTTTGATGGGCCACCATCTTGCTAAACGCAATTAAAAAATTAGAAGAAATTTAGGATTATGCGAAATATAACTTAATATATAATTGATGCTAGTGTAAGGTGTAACATCCTGAATTTTAAATAGAGAATTAATTACCGGAATAAATATTAGAAATTGGTATATGGAGTATTTAATGTCCCAAACTATTGAGAATAATTAAATTGATAATTTTGGGAACTGTTAGAAAATTTTAGAGACCGGTTAAACTGAAATTAAGCCCGGTTGAGATATGGGTGTCAGACCAAGTATCTCAGAATGAGATGATATTGGTCAGGGCTGTAGAGAATGATATTGGGAATCCGAATATGTATTCGGAATAATTTTCAGATGATGTATTGAGCCCGAACTGAGAACCTGTTGGTTATAAAACGATGAAGTTTTAATGAGTTGGGTTAAAAAAATAAATTGAAAATGTCATTTTCCCCTTCCTTATTCACGTGAGTTTGCTGATGGAATTAGGCACTTCACTTTCTTCTTCTTCTTTCCATCATCATCTTCTCCATTCTCTCATTTCTCCTTCTAAAACCCTAGCAACTTGAGCTCATCTTCCACACCTCCCCATTTTCGTTTGAAGGGAGCTTGTAGGAGGCTTGTGGGGCTGCTGTCTTCTCCTCCTTTCTCTTCATTTTTCGCAGCTCTCTCTCTCTTGTGAACCCATTTTTGTTCTTGGGTGTAAGGTAAGAAATACTCACTAGATACTTGGGTTTTTGCCATGGTTATATGATAATATGAGTTTTGGGAACCAAGCATGTGAATGGATGTTCATTTAAGGCATTTCATGCAAGAGTTTAGTGTGGGTTTGTATGAGAATGAGGTTCCTTTGAGAAGTAATAAAGTGGATGTATTTATTGTTGGAAGGAGAAGAATATTTATGGAGGTGGTTGGAAATTTTATGAAACCCTAACTTCATAAATTTGGGGGAAAATGTATATGGAGGTTGATGAGTATTAATTGTTGGTAATAAATGTGAGTTATGATGCATAAGGGCCAATGGTGATGATATTTGGTTGATGGAAGTCATTAATGGAGAAACCCATGAAAGGGGTGGTTGTTGAGTACATAATAATAAATGGTGGCACCTAACCCATGGTGGTTATGGTGGATAAAATGAAATAAAAGAGTTTTGAGAGTTATACTAATAAAAAAACAGCAAGTATTTATTGATATATATGAGTAATTAAGTCTTAATGAGTAAGTAGAAAATTGATTGTATAATGTATTGTGATGTAGGAAGTGACCCCATTGACGAGGCGGGACCATCGAACCGCGTTGATCACTACTTCACTTGAGGTAGGAGGGGGTAACTTTTCTAAATGCATGATCTCATCCATTGGTGATGTGAAAATATGTATATGTGATTATTGTAATAATTGTTTGAATGGATGATATGATATGTGTGATTTGAATGCATTTAGAATGATGATTGTTATGTGGCATTGTGTTTGGGATAATACTAATGATGTGATGATACCATATTAATGGAGTAGGATGATGGTTTGAAACCATATGTGAATTGAGATTGTGATGTGAATATCCCAAATATGTGTGTATGATTTATTGAATGTGTATGCCACTAACTATTGATGAGAATAAGTCAAAGAAAGTTGGGATTGGATAAGAATGATGAGAATACTGAAATCCACCAAGTAGTGGTGATGAATGATTAAATGTGGAGTGGCATCTAGGATGCATAGTGTGAGGATGCACTTAATTTGCATTTGCATTGCATCCATGGCATATCATAGCTGTTTATGTGGAATATTAGGGGGTTCCACTAGGCAGGCCCAGTGGGAGGGCGGCTCAGTGCACGAGCGTATTATGATTTTCCCCTGTGACTCGGTGTATGAGTCACGAAGCTGTCTATAGTTTGGTGATGAGGCACCCTATGTGGCAGGCCCAGTGGGCGGGCGGCTCAATGGTGAGCGAGATTACCTCGGTGTCCGACGGGACACGGCTCTCTCGATGTGTGTTCGGGAGGGGCCCGTAGCACTTGTGGTATTTGAGGCCACGATGTTGATCCGCAAGTCATAGTGTGACTAGTGCTACAGATGGGCGAGAGCGGTTTGGTACCAGTAAAATTATAAAGATATAAGCATGCTTGAATTGAGATATATGTGTACACAATTTTTCTACTGCAGTAGGGGCATAGTAGCACACCTATGCTTGTCCCACAATTGATTTAATGATATATTTTCCCATAGTCGGATCCGCATTGTTTGATAAGAAATTCTTGTGCATATGCATCAGCTTTAAGAGCATTTGCATATAGCTGGAGATATGCCTAGGTGAAAGCCCTTGGTGGCAACGGATGAATGAGAGTTGAAAGGGGAAAGAGTTGAATACTAACCCGATGTGTGTGTTTGGCAATCCAAATGATTGATATTGTGAATGTATACTTGAAATTGTAAGATGTATTGTATATAATGTATGATGTGGTGTAATGATTGCTAATTGTGCAAGTATACATGTATTTCATCATAATGTATGACTTTGATTCATTTGGATTATGTTACTCACCTCCCCGTTGCCATTTTTAAAGTTGATGTAGGTATAACTTAAATCCTACAACTCTTGGAGGCCGAGTATGAAAAAGGTAAAATATGGATAGGAATGCGTAAGCCTTGGCTGGCATGAAATCTGTTTTGTAGAGTATATGAGGTCTATATACTCAATTTTGTAATGTTGGTAATTTTGGAGGTCATGGAAGAAAATTGGACATGTTTGGGTAATGACAATTTTCATTCATGACCCAAAGGATGTAAAGGATGAATCTGAATACTTGACTTATTAAATGAATGGATGTTGTGTTTTCATGCTATATTATGGAGCTTGTGGAATGATGTGGAAGATAGATGTATGTAGGGAATGCATGTGATTTGATGATGAATTTAAATTATATGTATGGAATCCATATTAGCATGATGATGTTGGTGGTATTTGATTCAATGAAAGGATTTATGTAGTTTTAGATTATATTATTGTATGAGTTGATACATGCACAATGAAATGAGATAGGGTCTTATGTGAGGCCAAATTAGGAGGAATTAATGTTGTACGTGTGTTGTTCAATTGAATTTTCGTTTTCTGCTGAGTTTCTGCAGAACTCGCTCAAGCGAGTAGCAATCTCGCCCGAGCGAGATTGTTGTGGAACAGGGGATTCGTTTCTGCCCCAAATTCGCTCAAGCGGACAAGCAATTCGCCCAAGCGAGATTGCCACAGAATCAGTGTTTTGATTCTGGACAATTTTCGCCAGGCGTTAAGGGCAGCGCTCAAGCGAGGGAGAAGGAGAGTTGATTCTGGAGGATTTTCACCCAGGCGAGTGGTGCCTCGCCCAAGCGAAAATTGGCCAGAGAGTCCTCAACGTTTCTGGACCAATCTCGCTCAAGCGAGCCTTGGGCCGCTCAAGCGAGATCGATACCTGATACAAACTCCTTCCTTCGCTCAAGCGTCTCGCTACCTCGCTCAACGTATTCCTTTGCTTCTCGCTCAAGCGAGACAGGGCCCGCTCAAGCGAGTTGAGCCCCGATACTTATTTCTCTCTCTCGCTCAAGGCCACTCAGCGTTCGCTCAAGCGTGTGCACGCTGGCTTGCTCAAGCGACTTGAGTCACGCCTGAGCGAGTATGCCCCTGATTCTCATTTTGTTATTTTAAGATAAATTTTAAAATGTTATGCATTATTTCTTCCTTAAATATTATTTTAGAAGTATTGAGGAGTAGTATTTGGCTCTTGAGATTGTATAAGTGTATTTCACATTTTTATGAAACTCCTCCTCTTGAAAATCAATTAGCCAATGATTAAGTCAAATTGGACAATTCTTCCGCTGATTCTGATTGAAAAATTTACGTTTAGTTTCACCCTCTCATATCTTCATATATGGGAGTGGTTCATTTTAGATCCAGGGGTTGGATGAAAAATACTTCACCACTTTAATTATTGAATTTATTAATATTTTCAAAAACGCGAAAAATTTTCCCCTATTTCTTTTTGGGGGTTTGGGGCGTCTCAACCTGGTATCAGAGCATTCATTGCTCTTGATGCAATTATAAATGATGTTGTCCATGTGTTTGTTGCTTGTAGTTGATTGATTTATGAATTATGTGGGTGAATTATGAAGGTTGTCATTGAAATGAGATTATTAAATGATTGTTGTTAAGCCCGGCCAGGCAATTCCTTTCTCATATTTACCTTCTAATTATTAAATACATTATGATGATACTTATGTCAATGAGGTTAATGATAAATGATATGTATACACATTGGGTGAAGAAACTTCAAGTTTCTAATTATGTTCATGTTGTTGTATATAGATTGAGTGATGGCGTATAGGCGCAATCCTGATACAATTGCTATGATTGAGGCCTTCAATCGCTTTGTTGACATACTTGCGCAGCAACAACAACCAGTTGGTCAGCCGAATCAAGGTCTTGACCAATTTCTTAAGCGGAAGCCTTCTGAATTTCATGGAGGCTATAAACCAGAAGATGCTCATGTTTAGATCCGTGACTTGGAACGGATATTTGCTAGCATGGAATGTACCGAAACGCAGAAGGTAGAATATGCGGTGTTTATGGTTCGGAATGAGGCCGAATCTTGGTGGATCCTTACCCGTGGGCGTATGACTGCTGCCCACACTCCTTTGACTTGGGAGAATTTCAAAGCTGAATTTCTTAAGAAATATTTTCCTGCAAGTTACAAAAATAAGAAAGAGCTTGAATTCATGGAACTCAAGCAAGGCAGCATGTCGGTTGAAGAGTATGCTATGAAATTTGAAGAGTTATGTGTGTTTTATCCTCCTTTTCAGCAAGAGGGCACTGAAGTTTCGAAATGTGTTAAGTTTGAGAATGGACTACGCCAAGAGATCAAGAAGGCGATTTGTCACTAAGAGATTAGGAGCTTTCCTACTCTTGTGGATAAGTGTAGAATTTTGGAGGAGAATGATATTACTCCAAGGAACTACTCGGGGCATGATTACAAGTTGAAAGGCCAATCTTCTAGCTTTAAGAAGAAAGGCAACTTTAAAAACAATAGACGATTTGTGCATGGGTCCTCTTCTTTTAGAGGTGGACGTGGTGGTGGAAGGCATGGTGCAGTTGGTGGCCGAGGTGATGGCCAAGGACTTCGTTGTTTCAAATGTGGTGGAAATCATTTGGCTAGAGATTGCAATCAAGAAGAAACAGTGGTGTGCTATAGGTGTAACCAACTGGGGCACATCCGCCCTGATTATCCTTTGAATGCTGCAGATGTTGTACCGCGTGATGATGCAAACCGTGGAGGCTATGGTGCTTTTAGAGGCCGTGGTCGTGGAAACGGTAATGGTGGAAGACATGGAAACCGAAATGGTGGTAATGGTCGTGGAAATGGAAACGGCCGAGGTAATGCTAATGGTGGTCGAAATGGCCCGAATCGTGGTGTTAATCAACAAATGGCTGGAAGAGTCTTTGCAGTGACCGGTGAAGAAGCTGCACAAGCTGAAGACCTTGTCCAAAGTGAGTGCCAAATATATGGTAATGTTGTTAATGTGATATTTGATTCGGGTGCTACGCACTCTTTTATTTCTGAAGATTGTGTGAGGCGCCTGCGAGTGCCTGTGAGTATGATGAAAGGTGCAATATTGGTGACTACACCGACTGGTGCTTGCTTAAGATCGGTGACTCGATGTGATAATGTCGAGATAGACTTGAAGGGTAGAAAATTTGTTGTATCCCTCGTGTGTTTACCTATGAAGGACCTGGATGTTATTCTGGGCATGGATTGGTTGTCCGCCAACAAGGTTTTGGTGGATTGTCATAGTAAGACGGTGATTTTCCCAACCTCTAATATTGGAGGATTTAATGTGCGAGGTATCTCTCAACTTCTCGCGATGTTCTGTTTGGTTGATGGGAATGGTGTTTCCCAATCTTGTGGGATTCCTATTGTTTCGAAATTTCCCGATGTGTTTCCGGAAGAAATTCCCGGATTACCTCCTCCACGAGAAGTGGAATTTGCTATCGATCTTATTCTGGGTGCAGAACCTGTTTCCCGAGCACCTTATCGAATGTCTCCTGTAGAGTTAACAGAATTGAAAAAGCAAGTGGAAGAATTACTTGGACGGGAGTTTATTCGCCCAAGTGTGTCTCCTTGGGGTGCTCCCGTATTGCTAGTGAAAAAGAAAGATGGGAGCATGAGGTTGTGCGTTGATTATCGCCAACTCAACAAACTAACCATTAAGAATAAATACCCTCTTCCACGCATTGACGATCTTTTGGATCAATTGAAGGGTGCTGTTGTGTTTTCGAAGATCGATTTGCGTTCCGGATATCACCAAATACGGGTGAAGGCCGAAGATATTCCCAAAACTGCTTTCCAAACGCGATATGGACACTATGAGTACGTAGTGATGCCATTTGGTGTGACGAATGCCCCTGCGATTTTCATGAGTTATATGAATCGCATTTTCCATGAATATCTTGACCAATTTGTCGTGGTGTTTATTGATGATATTTTGGTATACTCGAATAGTCATGAAGAGCATGAAAGACACCTTCGTCTTGTGTTGACGACCCTTCGCGAAAAGGAGTTGTATGCGAAGCTCTCTAAGTGTGAATTTTGGCTGTCTGAGGTCCAATTTCTTGGACATGTTATTTCAAATGATGGAGTCGCGGTGGATAGATCTAAAGTTGAAGCTGTGATGGCTTGGGAAAGACCAACGTCCGTGACGGAGATAAGGAGTTTTCTTGGTCTTGCCGGTTACTACCGGAGATTTATTGAAGGGTTTTCCCGTTTGGCTTTGCCACTAACGAAGTTGACTCGGAAGAATCACTCTTTTGTGTGGACCCATGAATGTGAAGAGAGTTTCCAAGAGTTGAAGTTAAGGCTTACTACCGCACCGGTGTTGGCATTGCCCGACTTAATGGATGAATTTGTGGTATATTGCGATGCATCTAAGCTTGGTCTTGGGTGTGTATTGATGCAAAAGGAGCGTGTGATAGCCTATGCGTCGAGGCAGTTGCGACCGCATGAGGTTAACTACCCTACACATGATCTTGAATTGGCGGCGGTGGTGTTTGCATTGAAGTTGTGGCGACACTACTTATATGGCTCTAAGTTTGTGGTCTTTAGTGATCACAAAAGCCTTAAATACTTGTTTGACCAGAAGGAGTTGAATATGCGCCAAAGACGGTGGATGGAGTTCCTAAAAGACTACGAGTTTGAATTGAAGTATCACCCCGGCAAGGCAAATGTAGTTGCCGATGCATTGAGTAGAAAGTCATTGCATGTCTCCATGATGATGGCAAAGGAAATAGAGTTGATAGAACAATTTAGAGATTTGAATGTGGGCGTGGAGACATACACTTCCAAGAAAATGGTGTTAGAGATGTTGAAGGTTGCAAATGAATTTCTTGAATATGTGAAGGCGCAACAACCCAATGATGAGTATTTGATTGAGATGAAAAAGACACAAGAAAAAGGGAAGGATTTATTCATAGAAGAAGGTCGAGATGGTATTTGGCGTGTCAAAGGTCGAATTTATGTTCCCTCAAGCGATGATGTGCGGAAACGAGTACTTGAGGAAGCTCACAAAAGCGTATTGAGTATTCATCCTGGTTCCACTAAGATGTATCAAGATTTGAAGAAGAATTTCTGGTGGCCTGGTATGAAGCGTGATGTGGCAGATTTTGTAGCATCTTGCCTTGTTTGTCAAAAGGCAAAGGTCGAACATCAGAGACCATCTGGTTATTTGAGACCATTGGAGATCCCTGTTTGGAAATGGGATAGTATAGCTATGGATTTTGTTTCTGGACTACCCAGAACCCGTGCTGGAAATGATGCTATATGGGTGATTGTTGACCGATTGACAAAATGTGCTCACTTTTTACCCATAAATATGATGAGTCCTTTGGAGAAATTGGCACAAATATACATCAAGGAGATTGTTAGACTACATGGTGTTCTGTCCAGTATTATATCCGACCGTGATCCTCGTTTTACTTCTCGGTTTTGGGGACGTTTGCATGATGAGTTGGGTTCTAAGTTGAAGCTTAGTTCCTCTTATCACCCTCAAACCGATGGACAATCGGAGAGAACTATACAAAGCTTGGAGGATCTATTGAGAGCTTGTGTCCTTGAGCACGGTGGATGTTGGGAGAGATTCCTCCCATTGATCGAATTCGCATACAATAACAGTTTCCATTCCAGTATTGGTATGGCACCTTACGAAGCGTTGTATGGAAGGAAGTGTAGAACCCCCTTGTGCTGGCTGGAAGTTGGTGAAAACTTGGCCTTAGGACCGGAAATTATTCAAGAAACTACCGAACAGATTAAAAAGATACAAGAGAATATGAAGATTGCTCAAGATAGGCAGAAGAGTTATTATGACAAAAGGCATAAACCCCTTGAGTTTCAAGTGGGTGACCATGTATTTCTGAAGGTCTCGCGTGATAAAGGCATTGGAAGGGCGTTGAAGAGTGGGAAATTGAGCCCTAGGTTTATCGGACCTTACGAGGTGTTGGAGCGAATTGGTGAGGTTGCTTATAGGATAGCACTCCCTCCGCATCTTGCTAACCTACACAACGTGTTTCACGTGTCGCAGTTGAGGAAATATGTTTATGATCCACTACACGTGATCCCGATGGACGAGATTGAGGTGCGAGATGATCTATCTGTTTCTCCTGTTTCTGTTCGCATTGTCGGACATTCCGTGAAGAAATTGCGGAGCAAGTTGGTACCTTTGGTGGAGGTCGCTTGGAAACATGGAAATACTGAAACGTTCACATGGGAACGCGAAGATGACATCAGAGAACGATATCCCGATGCATTCGAATCCGGTAAGTTAAATTTCGAGGACGAAATTTTCTTTTGGTGGGGTGGATTGTAACATCCTGAATTTTAAATAGAGAATTAATTACCGGAATAAATATTAGAAATTGGTATATGGAGTATTTAATGTCCCAAACTATTGAGAATAATTAAATTGATAATTTTGGGAACTGTTAGAAAATTTTAGAGACCGGTTAAACTGAAATTAAGCCCGGTTGAGATATGGGTGTCAGACCAAGTATCTCAGAATGAGATGATATTGGTCAGGGCTGTAGAGAATGATATTGGGAATCCGAATATGTATTCGGAATAATTTTCAGATGATGTATTGAGCCCGAACTGAGAACCTGTTGGTTATAAAACGATGAAGTTTTAATGAGTTGGGTTAAAAAAATAAATTGAAAATGTCATTTTCCCCTTCCTTATTCACGTGAGTTTGCTGATGGAATTAGGCACTTCACTTTCTTCTTCTTCTTTCCATCATCATCTTCTCCATTCTCTCATTTCTCCTTCTAAAACCCTAGCAACTTGAGCTCATCTTCCACACCTCCCCATTTTCGTTTGAAGGGAGCTTGTAGGAGGCTTGTGGGGCTACTGTCTTCTCCTCCTTTCTCTTCATTTTTCGCAGCTCTCTCTCTCTTGTGAACCTATTTTCGTTCTTGGGTGTAAGGTAAGAAATACTCACTAGATACTTGGGTTTTTGCCATGGTTATATGATAATATGAGTTTTGGGAACCAAGCATGTGAATGGATGTTCATTTAAGGCATTTCATGCAAGAGTTTAGTGTGGGTTTGTATGAGAATGAGGTTCCTTTGAGAAGTAATAAAGTGGATGTATTTATTGTTGGAAGGAGAAGAATATTTATGGAGGTGGTTGGAAATTTTATGAAACCCTAACTTCATAAATTTGGGGGAAAATGTATATGGAGGTTGATGAGTATTAATTGTTGGTAATAAATGTGAGTTATGATGCATAAGGGCCAATGGTGATGATATTTGGTTGATGGAAGTAATTAATGGAGAAACCCATGAAAGGGTTGGTTGTTGAGTACATAATAATAAATGGTGGCACCTAACCCATGGTGGTTATGGTGGATAAAATGAAATAAAAGAGTTTTGAGAGTTATACTAATAAAAAAACAGCAAGTATTTATTGATATATATGAGTAATGAAGTCTTAATGAGTAAGTAGAAAATTGATTGTATAATGTATTGTGATGTAGGAAGTGACCCCATTGACGAGGCGGGACCATCGAACCGCGTTGATCACTACTTCACTTGAGGTAGGAGGGGGTAACTTTTCTAAATGCATGATCTCATCCATTGGTGATGTGAAAATATGTATATGTGATTATGGTAATAATTGTTTGAATGGATGATATGATATGTGTGATTTGAATGCATTTAGAATGATGGTTGTTATGTGGCATTGTGTTTGGGATAATACTAATGATGTGATGATACCATATTAATGGAGTAGGATGATGGTTTGAAACCATATGTGAATTGAGATTGTGATGTGAATATCCCAAATATGTGTGTATGATTTATTGAATGTGTATGCCACTAACTATTGATGAGAATAAGTCAAAGAAAGTTGGGATTGGATAAGAATGATGAGAATACTGAAATCCACCAAGTAGTGGTGATGAATGATTAAATGTGGAGTGGCATCTAGGATGCATAGTGTGAGGATGCACTTGATTTGCATGTGCATTGCATCCATGGCATATCATAGCTGTTTATGTGGAATATTAGGGGGTTCCACTAGGCAGGCCCAGTGGGAGGGCGGCTCAGTGCACGAGCGTATTATGATTTTCCCCTGTGACTCGGTGTATGAGTCACGAAGCTGTCTATAGTTTGGTGACGAGGCACCCTATGTGGCAGGCCCAGTGGGCGGGCGGCTCAATGGTGAGCGAGATTACCTCGGTGTCCGACGGGACACGGCTCTCTCGATGTGTGTTCGGGAGGGGCCCGTAGCACTTGTGGTATTTGAGGCCACGATGTTGATCCGCAAGTCATAGTGTGACTAGTGCTACAGATGGGCGAGAGCGGTTTGGTACCAGTAAAATTATGAAGATATAAGCATGCTTGAATTGAGATATATGTGTACACAATTTTTCTACTGCAGTAGGGGCATAGTAGCACACCTATGCTTGTCCCACAATTGATTTAATGATATATTTTCCCACAGTCGGATCCGCATTGTTTGATAAGAAATTCTTGTGCATATGCATCAGCTTTAAGAGCATTTGCATATAGCTGGAGATATGCCTAGGTGAAAGCCCTTGGTGGCAACGGATGAATGAGAGTTGAAAGGGGAAAGAGTTGAATACTAACTCGATGTGTGTGTTTGGCAATCCAAATGATTGATATTGTGAATGTATACTTGAAATTGTAAGATGTATTGTATATAATGTATGATGTGGTGTAATGATTGCTAATTGTGCAAGTATACATGTATTTCATCATAATGTATGACTTTGATTCATTTGGATTATGTTACTCACCTCCCCGTTGCCATTTTTAAAGTTGATGTAGGTATAACTTAAATCCTACAACTCTTGGAGGCCGAGTATGAAGAAGGTAAAATATGGATAGGAATGCGTAAGCCTTGGCCGGCATGAAATCTGTTTTGTAGAGTATATGAGGTCTATATACTCAATTTTGTAATGTTGGTAATTTTGGAGGTCATGGAAGAAAATTGGACATGTTTGGGTAATGACAATTTTCATTCATGACCCAAAGGATGTAAAGGATGAATCTGAATACTTGACTTATTAAATGAATGGATGTTGTGTTTTCATGCTATATTATGGAGCTTGTGGAATAATGTGGAAGATAGATGTATGTAGGGAATGCATGTGATTTGATGATGAATTTAAATTATATGTATGGAATCCATATTAGCATGATGATGTTGGTGGTATTTGATTCAATGAAAGGATTTATGTAGTTTTAGATTATATTATTGTATGAGTTGATACATGCACAATGAAATGAGATAGGGTCTTATGTGAGGCCAAATTAGGAGGAATTAATGTTGTACGTGTGTTGTTCAATTGAATTTTCGTTTTCTGCTGAGTTTCTACAGAACTCGCTCAAGCGAGTAGCAATCTCGCCCGAGCGAGATTGTTGTGGAACAGGGGATTCGTTTCTGCCCCAAATTCGCTCAAGCGGACAAGCAATTCGCCCAAGCGAGATTGCCACAGAATCAGTGTTTTGATTCTGGACAATTTTCGCCAGGCGTTAGGGGCAGCGCTCAAGTGAGGGAGAAGGAGAGTTGATTCTGGAGGATTTTCGCCCAGGCGAGTGGTGCCTCGCCCAAGCGAAAATTGGCCAGAGAGTCCTCAACGTTTCTGGACCAATCTCGCTCAAGCGAGCCTTGGGCCGCTCAAGCGAGATCGATACCTGATACAAACTCCTTCCTTCGCTCAAGCGTCTCGCTACCTCGCTCAACGTATTCCTTTGCTTCTCGCTCAAGCGAGACAGGGCCCGCTCAAGCGAGTTGAGCCCCGATACTTATTTCTCTCTCTCGCTCAAGGCCACTCAGCGTTCGCTCAAGCGTGTGCACGCTGGCTCGCTCAAGCGACTTGAGTCACGCCTGAGCGAGTATGCCCCTGATTCTCATTTTGTTATTTTAAGATAAATTTTAAAATGTTATGCATTATTTCTTCCTTAAATATTATTTTAGAAGTATTGAGGAGTAGTATTTGGCTCTTGAGATTGTATAAGTGTATTTCACATTTTTATGAAACTCCTCCTCTTGAAAATCAATTAGCCAATGATTAAGTCAAATTGGACAATTCTTCCGCTGATTCTGATTGAAAAATTTACGTTTAGTTTCACCCTCTCATATCTTCATATATGGGAGTGGTTCATTTTAGATCCAGGGGTTGGATGAAAAATACTTCACCACTTTAATTATTGAATTTATTAATATTTTCAAAAACGCGAAAAATTTTCCCCTATTTCTTTTTGGGGGTTTGGGGCGTCTCATAAGGAGCATACCTGGGGACCAGAATCTGACAAAAGTTTGGTTGGCCACATAAGGAAGTGTCCTACAGCCTGGCCGATGAGTCGTACCTCAGAAGTTGGAATGGGCATAGCTGTGTCCGCCTCGAGGACTTGTACAATCGAGACCCTTGACACACCATCAGGCATTGGTTGATGGTGAGCCAAATGGCCTAGGTTATACACTAAACCAATGGCAACTGGCTCCTCCACTACATCAACAAAGAGGTCACACTGACGGCAGTCTCCAAGATGTACATCGTCATCATCACCGTCAGGTCCAACACATGACCCCTTTGTACTGACTCATCTAACCTGCATATTTACACAACATTTTAAAGTTAGTCAAGAAATAATGATAGCAAATTACAGGTAATTCAATTAAATCATGTATAATCCAACTGTGGGGAGACCACCGATGCTGTAGGCTGATGTTGTTAACTGAATGAGGCTTTCATCTCATCCCAAAAATGTCCCATCTCCTCTTGTAGTAGCCTCTACATCTCCTCCCTGGCCTCTACCTTCACTGCAGCTACCTTTTCCTCAAAGCTCTTCTCCAAATCAGAGATGGATTGGGAGGGGGAAGGACGATTGAAATAGGTTCAGAGACCTGCAGAGAAAGAATGATTACAAACAAAAATGTTACCATAAACAACTTAACCAGCTAGGAGTATAAACATACCATGTCCATGACCAACTGCACGGACTCGTCTAGGGTGCTCCGGTTGGCCGATGGCGGTGGTTAGGATATCATCCCTACCGTGAGACACAAAAGACCCTTGGGTCGACTGCTCCACCAAGGACTCCTTCAATCAAAACCCAATAATCAGTGGAGTTAAGAATATATGGACAATACATAGTGTCATAGGTAATTTTAAGAAGCATTGTACTTGGCAACCTCCTCAACATGTGATGAAGTGTAGTCACCACTCTTCCTCGTCCTGGCCTGCTTTTATTTTTCATGGCGTGCGAGCGGGGATGGGGGATCCATAATAGTGGTGTTAGGATGGCTACTCTGGCGCTAACTGGCCTTCTCCTGGACCATCTTATCCTCCAGCAATCGGTAACCCCCACGTGACAACCTGTTAGAGAAGTCATTCTTTGCACGAATTTCCTGTGCTTTCATGCGTCTGGCCTAAAACAAAAATAATTCAGTTAATAACTTAAACCTTATATATGCTTGTATAAAAACATTCAACGTCAATTTCAATAATATCATAAGTAGAAGGTACTTACAATAAACTCGTCTGTCTGCCTAGATGCAACAAACGAATCCCAAGTCTGCTAATCTATAAATGTGTAAATCTCTCTAGGAAACTAGCCCTGCTTCTTCCCAAAGACATACCTAAAATTTAAAATACTTGGAGTAAGGAATTGATAGCATAAGACAGGACAATTTTAAACAATTAATTTATAACATGCATGCATACGTGGAAGTCAGTTTGGCCTTGAATGACCTCTACTATTCAGCGATCTTAGACATGATCTTCCTACGCAGTGTATCGACTGCAGGAATATCCCATGCGTCCTACAAGCGACAAATTAAACATGGTTAAATACGGGATAACACATGGCAATACAAGTAAATTAACAAATGTACAATTAAAGTACATACAAGAACATCAGCCCAAATTGCATTCTTCACGACCTCCTCAACACTATCCCAATCAGGGATAATGATGGACACCTTCAACCGTGCCAATACGCCCAAGTAACTCTAAAACTTGACGGCGTTAGGTCCCGAAGTCCTCCCCGTGCAGATATCAATGTCAACATGGCTCCTCTGACTCTGATGGCGCCGAAGAGCAACACTGGTCATTCGGGTAACACCTCTCCTCTTAGCTGAGGAATCTATGGCCTGGGAGTCAGATCTCGCATGTGACCCTGGTCACCCATAGGTATCTGTTCAAAAAACTAAAAATATAATTAGTTAGTATAATAAACACATTTAGCAAATAAGTTCAATTAATAAATGTACCATGTTTACTTATTATTAATCAACAATAAACATAATGAATGATATATCACCACAACCATACCCTATGTTTCCCACAGACCCTTCTGGTGGTCATTACAAGTCGCAACTATATCATCTATGAGATCTTCCACAACGCCGGTTGGTGTATGTGTTGTTAGACAAGGTATGTCTAGGACATCAAGACATGGATCCCCAATGTTGTGTCTACCTTGGACAACAACTAACCATCATTTATCTGATGGGTCAACAACGTAAAAAACTTGTTTTACTTGAGCTGCCATGATGAACGGCTCCTCCTTATGACCTATCTTTTTTAAGTCCACTAACGTAAATCCAAAATCATCTATTTTGACACAATTCTTACTATCAACCCATTTACATTTAAACACAGGAATTGTGAAACTACCATAATCAACTTCCCATATATCTTCAATGACACCAAAATAACATAACTCAGCCATGATTCAGTCCTTTAAAGTGGAAAAATGCATTGATTCTACCATAACCATAACTCTATTGTTCTACACCGTACTCTTGTTATCTTGGGCTCTTGTATAGAATGAATAATTATTTATGTCAAAGCCACAATAAGTGATTACATCAAAGTTGGGTCCTAGTGCTAGTCGGTGCAATGTCTCAGAAGTAGATGTATCTTTGAGAAGGGTTATTTTGAACCACTGCATGAACGTTTTGTTGTGTTCGTTCAACACCCACTTTTCAGCCATTCTAGGGTTGTTTCTTTTGACTATGTCTTTGTGTGTAGCTAAATACGGGAGGACAATGTCTATGTTGTTCAAAATATAAAAGTGTGCTTAGAAGACTTCATCACGTGACATGCTTTTAATTCTTTTCCCAATGGTACCTTTCCCATCCAATCGCCCTTCATGACGAGTCTTTGGTGTGTTTGAATATGTATACAGGTTCAAAGATGTTCAAAGATTTTGATAATGACAAGTACTCTTGAAGAAACCTATGCAAAAAACAAAGATATGGAGTCAGGTGCTGAGTAACAGCGAAGATAATCGATTAGGTAATTTGTGCTAATCGATTAGGAGCTTTCTGTTTTGAAGAAATTGCATCAGGATGTAATCTAATCGATTATGGAAATGAAGATAATCGATTATGAACTCACTGGAATTAAGATAATCGATTATACACTTGAAGCTAATCGATTACAACCATAAAAAATGGGATTAAATGTATCAGGTATAATGCCTAATCGATTAAGGAAGCCATTTAATCGATTAGGAAGCCATTGGAATTAAGGTAATCGATTACAAGAGATGCTAATCGATTAGGAAGCTGCGAAATCAAATTAAATGCATCAGGTACAGATGCTAATCGATTACAGGAATTTAGATAATCGATTATTGACTCTCTGACTTGAAGCTAATCGATTACAACGCGAGGGTGTAATCGATTACACTAGTGTAAAAACACATTTAAGTGGGAAACCAGCTCATGTCTCCACCATTCTTCAAAATTCCACTAAGTGCAACGGCTAGGAAGAATAAGGGCACACCTCAACACTTCAATTGGCTCTATAAATTGAAGAGGAACACAAGCACAAAGACACACCAATAAGCTACAAATCCTTTGCTCTATTTTGTGCTTTGTAAGCCCTATTTTCTTGTATCATTTCATTTGTATATCCTCTCATCTTGAGAGATTAGAAAGTGTGTGAGCTATCATTGTCTATTCACTCTATTAAGAGAGTAATTCACTTGTAAACACTTCATAAACACCAAAGATTTTCACTCTAGGTTGAGTGGTCACAAAGGTTGGGGTTCAACCTTTGGGTATTGAGAGTTTGAGAGATTGGGTGGGTTGCCCTAGTGCTAGTGAGGATTGAGTTCTTGAGTGTGGGACACTAGGAAGCTGCAATTGCTCATAGCTTGTATCTCTAAACTTCAATAGTGGAAATCCTCTAAGTGGGTTGCTTAGAGGCGAGACGTACACCGGTTTGGGTGGAACTCGTTACATCGGTTTGCAAGCTTCTCTTCCTTACTCTTTACTTTCATATACTGTATATTGATTGATTGGTATTGATTGCTTGTGAAGTTCATACTTGAATTTGCTTAATTTGTTATACTTCAAAAGCTGCCTACCAAGTGTTTGCTAAATTGCCTCAGCAATATTTTCCATTGTAGTGCTTTGCATATTTTCCTTTACTTAATTTCACTTGCATATTCTCATAAACTTGGTTATAAAAATCAATTTCAAAGGCATTCCAATCAAAAGTTTTATAACTCAATTCACCCCCCCTCTTGAGTATTGAGGCCACTTGAACAACAAGTGGTATCAGAGCTTGACTCTTGGTAGATCAAGCTTAACAGCTTCAAGAGACTAAATGGCCTCAAGTTCTCAAAATGTTTTTCCGGAGGGTGGTGCGATAAACAGACCTCCCGCTTTCAATGGGGAAGGGTATGCCTTTTGGAAAGAGAGAATGAAAATCTTCATTCAATCAATTGACTTGAGAATTTGGAATGCCATTGAAAATGGTCCTTATATACCAATGGATATAGTAGATAGTAAAGATGTTGAAAAACCTATAGATGAATGGACAAGCGAGGAAGAAAAGAAAGTTCAATATGGCTACAAGGCCAAAAATCTAATTACTATGGCTTTAGGTCAAGATGAATTTTTTAGAATAATGAGTTGCCAAACTGCTAAAGAGATGTGGGATACTCTACAAGTAACTCACGAAGGTACTAACGATGTAAAGGACTCTAAGATTAGTACACTAACTAGTCAATATGAGTGCTTTAGATTAAACTCTCATGAATTAATTGTTGATATGCAAAAAAGATTCACTCTCATCATTAATCAACTCATTACACTTGGAAAGACTTACACTAACAAAGAGCTCATTCATAAAGTGTTGAAAAGTCTTAACAGAGAATGGCAACCGCTAGTTACCGCCATCAAACAATCTCCTAGCATAAACGAAATGTCTCTTGCCACACTATTTGGTAAGTTGCAGGAACAGGAACAAGAGCTGAAAGAATTAAAGATGGCGGAAGAGGAAGAAAAATCTTCCAAGAAAAAGGGTCTCGCTCTCAAGGCTACTCCCATAAATGAAGAAGAATCTGGAAGTGAACTTGATGAAGAAGAAGATTTTGGACTATTTGTGAAACGCTTCGGGAAATTCATGAAAGGCAAACGCTTCCAAAGAAGCTTCAAAAACCCAAGTAAGAAACCTATCACTAAAGAAAATTCTTCCTCACCCAATTGTTTTGAATGTGGCAAGGAAGGGCACTTCAAAGCGGATTGCCCAAATCTTAAGAAGAAGGGAAAAGAGAAAAGAGGAAGAAGGAGAGCATATATAGCATGGGATGAAAATGAGATAAGCAGCTCGGATGACTCAGAAAATGAAGAAGCAAACCTTTGTCTCATGGCCAACCACCAAGAAGAAGATGATGAGGTAAACTTCCATGACTTAGATAAGGATGAATTACTTGATGCTCTAGAGGAATTGTATGATAAATTTACAAAAGTCTCCAATAGACTTAAGGTGTCTAGAAAAACTAGTGACACTCTAGAGATGCACCTTATGGAGGTTTGCAAAGAGAATGAATGCTTAAAAGAAGAATTGAAAAACGCTCAAACATGTTCCAAGGATAAACCATGTGATTTTGCAAAAAGATGTATTGTGTTAGAAACCAAGGTTGAAGACCTAAATAGGACACTAGAAAAGTTTACTAATGGAAGAGATAATTTGAACATCCTACTTGGGCAACAAAAATGCATGTTTAGTAAAACTGGTTTAGGATATAACCAAGAACATAGCAATCACAAAATGGAGAAACAATATAAAAATTTCTTTGCACCTCCAAGCAAATCCTCCTCACCTTTTATGAAATGCAATCATTGTGGTACCAAAGGACATAGTGCTTATAAGTGTAGTGTTAGGAAACTAGGACCAAAGGTCTTAAGAAAGGTGTGGGTTCCCAAAGGAACATCTCCACAAGCTAACCTAAAAGGACCCAACATAAAATGGGTACCTAGTTCTCTAAACTGATTTTGTTTTGTAGGTATGCTTCAAGGCAAGCAACACCCATTGGTACTTGGATAGTGGGTGTTCAAAGCATATGACGGGAGACATAAGCAAATTTACATCATTCACTCCCAAAAGAAAAGGAAGTGTCACCTACGGAGATAACACTAAAGGAAGAATCCTAGGCATTGGAAATATTGGTACCTTCCAAGAAATGAACTTGGAAGACAAAGAAGAAGTCAACAATGATGGAGGAGCAACACAAATTGATAAACAAGATTGGGTAACCTTAAAGGATCATCCCTTGGACAAAATCATTGGAGAAATAACCAAAGGGGTAAGTACTCGAAATGCCATTAGAAATGCATGCAATCACTTAGCTTTTGTATCCCAAATTGAACCCAAAAATATTGATGAAGCCATTATTGATGAGCATTGGATGTTGGCCATGCAAGAAGAGTTAAACCAATTTGAAAGAAATGAAGTTTGGGAACTTGTGCCAAGACCCAATGACCATCTAATAATAGGCACCAAATGGGTTTTTTAGAAATAAGCTAGATGAAAATGGGATAATAACAAGAAACAAAGCTAGACTAGTTGCAAAGGGATACAATCAAGAAGAGGGAATAGATTATGAAGAAACGTATGCTCCCGTAGCAAGGTTAGAAGCCATTAGGTTATTACTAGCTTTTGCATGCTGTATGGATTTCAAACTCTATCAAATGGATGTCAAAAGTGCATTTTTAAACGGCTTTATTCAAGAAGAAGTTTATGTAGATCAACCTCCCAGTTTTGAAAATCATAAATTTCCAAACCATGTCTTTAAATTGAGAAAAGCTTTATACGGTTTGAAACAAGCTCCAAGAGCTTGGTATGAAAGACTAAGCAAATTCCTTTTAGAACACAATTTTGAAAGAGGAAAGGTTGATACTACACTGTTTATAAAACGCAAAAATAATGACATTCTTTTGGTACAAATTTATATTGATGACATAATATTTGGTGCTACTAATGAAAATCTTTGTCAAGAGTTTGCCAAGATTATGCAGAATGAGTTTGAAATGTCCTTGATGGGAGAACTCACCTTCTTCCTTGGACTACAAATAAAACAAGCCAATGATGGAACGTTCATTAGCCAAACCAAGTATTGTAAAGAACTACTAAAAAGGTTTGAAATGGACAAGGCAAACGAAATAGCAACACCTATGAGTACATCCTGCTATTTAGACAAAGATGAGAAGGGTAAGGACATTGAAATCACTAAATATCGAGGTATGATTGGATCCTTACTGTATTTAACTGCTAGTAGGCCCGATATTATGTTTGCGGTATGCATGTGTGCTAGATATCAAGCATGTCCTAAAGAATCACATTTAACTGCCGTAAAAAGAATTTTGAAATATCTTGTGGGCACTCAAAATGTTGGTTTGTGGTATCCCAAAGGCGTTGAATGTAATCTTTTAGGATATTCCGACTCTGACTTTGCTGGCTGTAAACTTGATAGAAAAAGTACTAGTGGCACATGTCATTTACTTGGTAGCTCCCTTGTTTCTTGGCATAGCAAGAAGCAAGCAAGTGTTGCATTATCGACGGCTGAGGCAGAATATGTAGCCGCCGGTAGTTGTTGTGCTCAAATTCTTTGGATGAGACAACAACTTCTTGATTTTGGCATTGTTTTAAACAAAGTACCCATCAAATGTGATAATACTAGTGCCATTAACATCTCAAAGAATCCTGTAATGCACTCTAGAACCAAGCACATTGAGATTAGGCATCATTTCATTAGAGATCATGTGTTAAAAGGGGATTGTGTACTTGAACATGTTGAAACTTCTAGGCAACTAGCAGATATTTTCACAAAACCCTTGGCTAGAGAACAATTCATTCACATTAGAAGAGAATTAGGCATTCTTGACATGTCAAATTGTGTTTGAATGATAGAATATTTTGATAAGAACTATGTTGTATGGCATGATGAATGGTATATATCGCATTTCATGTTTGGAACTTTGCTGTATGAAAAATCTGAAGTTTTTGAATCAATAATCGATTACATGCATCCTCACAATCGATTACTATGCTTCTGTTTCTGATATAATCGATTAGTAAAAGTTCCTAATCGATTACAATCATTCTGTTTCTAAGCTAATCGATTGCCCTTGATCCACAATCGATTACACAGCCTCTGTTTCAGGTTCAAAACGTTTCCTCTTCTCCATAATCGATTACCACCCTGCTCCAATCGATTAGGACTATTCTGCTTCTTGACTAATCGATTAGTCAAAGGCTCTAATCGATTACTCTCTGCACAAAACGTTTAGAATTCCCAGAAACAGTGAGCTAATCAATTACGCACTGTCTAGTAATCGATTAGCATCGGTTCTGAAGAGTCAATATTGCAATTTCCAAGGCATACTCGAACCACTCCCTCTCTTAACTCCCTTCACTCCTTTCTAAACCCACTTTCCTCCTTCCTAAACCTAATTCTCACCTATAAATACCCCTCTCTTCACCTTCTTATCTCACACTACCTCCTCCCTCTCAAACCTCTCCAAAACTCTCAAGCACTCTTCTCTCTTCATCTTCTTCTTTGCCTTCCTTACCATGTCTACATCTCGCAATGTCAAGAGAGCAAGGTCTTCCGTAGCTCAGGCCCATAATCCCCTTGATTTTTCAAGGTTCTTTGCTTCTCCTAGAGACCTCCAAAACTTCATGATAAACTTTTCTGAAAAGGAGATAATGACCCCCCACTACACCATTGCCGACACTTTCGACAACCCCAGCCTAACCTTTACTCAAAGCCTTCACCACTACAACCTCTTTCCTTTCCTCTCCCTCAAGGAAGAAGAGTACTACCCTGAACTAATAAGGGTATTTTACTGCAATCTCCGCCTTGTGAATGGCATGGTTGAGTCCAAAGTGAAGAACACAACCATTAAGCTTTCCAATGCTCAATTTGCGGAGATTTCCCAACTGCCTCTCAACAATGCTGATTTTGATGGAGGAGAACCGGAAGACGAATGGGGCTTCAACGCTCTAACTGCTCGTCAATCCTTGTGGAAAGCTGACCGCCCCAGGAGCAACCACAAGTTGGTAGGCCACTTGACCATGAATAACCGTTTACTTCCTTTTTTCTTGGTCAAGATGATTGTTCCTCGTGGAGGGAACTATGCTTTGGTAGAAGAGGATGATGTCCTCTTGATGTGGGCAATGCTGAATCATAAGGAGATCAACTGGGTTCAGTTGGTCAAATTTCATATGCGCCACGCCAAGGATCAACAAAAACTCCCTTATGGTATTCTCCTTACTAAAATTTTCAAATATTGTGGAGTAGACTTGGCTGGAGAATTATCAGAAAAAGTGCCTCCTAGAGCTTGCATTGGCACCCATCACCTCACCAAAATGGGTCTTGTTCTTACACATGGATCATGGTACTCATGAATGGAGGGCATTCATGCCAACATTCCCTTCGAAGCTCCTGCTGAAGAAGAACCCATTCCTCCTCCTCCTCAAACACAAGCAGCACCCCAAGCCTCTTCATCTGCTTCCCAAGCTGACCCCTTTGCATCTCTTTACGTCCATCTTGACCGCCGCTTCGATCGCCTTGAGAACTCCCTTCAAGAGTTTTCAATGACCGAGCAGCAACACTTCGAGATGATGCAACAACGCTATGAAGAGCTATCCCACCAAATCGCTAAAATTCGCTTTTTCAATCCGGATAATTAGATCCTTAGTCATGCTTTTGTTTGCGGTGCTTATGTTATTGTCTTTTTCTATTTTCAATATTGTCTCTTGGCTTACTTAATGTAATTCCCATCCGTTTTCAATTCAATAAAATTATTTCGTTTCAGTTCATATTATATCTCTTTCATTGCACGAATTATTTTTGATGATTACAAAGGGGGAGAAGAATATCTGTTCATATCTTGTTTAACTCTTGTTTACAATCTGGAGAAGAATATCTTGTTTAAAATCTGTAAAAGATAGGATTAATAAATTTCTTTTGATAGGGGGAGAGTTAGCAAGAGATAAGAGATAAGAAATAAAAAGAGATAAGATATTTGCTGCAGAATGTGATAATGATTTAGTTAAGAGATAAAGATTCTAATTTTTTTGAACTTGGTAATACAATCTGCTATTTTGAAAAACTGATAATGCAGCAGCGATATTTTTGCAAGGAAATAAAATTAGAGAAAAGCTTAAATTGTTTAAACTAACAACCCTCAAGAGATGAACATAGTTGTCATCATCAAAAAGTGGGAGAATGTGTTTGAATATGTATACAGGTTCAAGGATGTTCAAAGATTTTGATAATGACAAGTACTCTTGAAGAAACCTATGCAAAAAACAAAGATATGGAGTCAGGTGCTGAGTAACAGCGAAGATAATCGATTAGGTAATTTGTGCTAATCGATTAGGAGCTTTCTGTTTTGAAGAAATTGCATCAGGATGTAATCTAATCGATTATGGAAATGAAGATAATCGATTCTGAACTCACTGGAATTAAGATAATCGATTATACACTTGAAGCTAATCGATTACAACTATCAAAAATGGGATTAAATGTATCAGGTATAATGCCTAATTGATTAAGGAAGCCATTTAATCGATTAGGAAGCCACTGGAATTAAGGTAATCGATTACAAGAGATGCTAATCGATTAGGAAGCTGCGAAATCAAATTAAATGCATCAGGTACAGATGCTAATCGATTACAGGAATTTAGATAATCGATTATTGACTCTCTGACTTGAAGCTAATCGATTACAACGCGAGGGTGTAATCGATTACACTAGTGGAAAAACACATTTAAGTGGGAAACCAGCTCATGTCTCCACCATTCTTCAAAATTCCGCTAAGTGCAACGGCTAGGAAGAAGAAGGGCACACCTCAACACTTCAATTGGCTCTATAAATTAAAGAGGAACACAAGCACAAAGACACACCAATAAGCTAGAAATCCTTTGCTCTATTTTGTGCTTTGTAAGCCCTATTTTCTTGTATCATTTCATTTGTATATCCTCTCATCTTGAGAGATTAGAAAGTGTGTGAGCTATCATTGTCTATTCACTCTATTAAGAGAGTAATTCACTTGTAAACACTTCATAAACACCAAAGATTTTCACTCTAGGTTGAGTGGTCACAAAGGTTGGGGTTCAACCTTTGGGTATTGAGAGTTTGAGAGATTGGGTGGGTTGCCCTAGTGCTAGTGAGGATTGAGTTCTTGAGTGTGGGACACTAGGAAGCTGCAATTGCTCATAGCTTGTATCTCTAAACTTCAATAGTGGAAATCCTCTAAGTGGGTTGCTTAGAGGCGAGACGTACACCGGTTTGGGTGGAACTCGTTACATCGGTTTGCAAGCTTCTCTTCCTTACTCTTTACTTTCATATACTGTATATTGATTGATTGGTATTGATTGCTTGTGAAGTTCATACTTGAATTTGCTTAATTTGTTATACTTCAAAAGCTGCCTACCAAGTGTTTGCTAAATTGCCTCAGCAATATTTTCCATTGTAGTGCTTTGCATATTTTCCTTTACTTAATTTCACTTGCATATTCTCATAAACTTGGTTATAAAAATCAATTTCAAAGGCATTCCAATCAAAAGTTTTATAACTCAATTCACCCCCCCTCTTGAGTATTGAGGCCACTTGAACAACATTTAGAAACCCAATGCTCTCAGCCTGTGACATATAATAAATGCAGAACTCAATGGCTTCCTCTACAATGTACCTTTCTATGATCGATGCTTTGGGGCAACGTTGATTCTTCATATAGCCTTTCAATATTTTCATGTATCGCTCAACAGGATACATCTACCTCAAGAACACTGGCCCACACAAATGGACTTCCCTCACCAAATGGATGATTAAATGTACCATTATATCAAAGAATAAAGGCAGGAAATACATTTCCCACTAACATAGTATAAGAAACCCTTCCTGTTCCAATGCTTCCAACTCCTCGTGGGCAATTACTTTGCCACATATGGCATTGAAAAACAAACACACCCTTGTTATCACATGTCTAACATTTTGAGGGAGAATGTCATGAATTACAATGGGTAGAAATTGTTGCATCAGCATATGACAATCATGCAACTTCAAACCAACTAACTTCAGATCATTCAAGGAAACACAAGTATTGATGTTTGACCCGTACCCAGATAGAACTTTGACACTATGCAATGATTCACAAAAACTTTGCTTCTTATTTTTGGACAAGGTATGACATGCTGGAGGCAAATATGTTAATTTGCCCTTTGCTTGTGGGTGCAACTCCTCACGTATACCCAACAACTCCAAGTCTAGACGTGAATTCAGGTCATCCTTCATTTTTCTAGGTATGTTTAACAGGGTTCCAACCAAACTATCGCACACATTTTTCTCCACATGCATCACATCAATACAGTGTCTCACATCAAGCTCTTTTCAATATGACAGATCAAAAAATGTTAACCTTTTCTTTCGGCTATTTTTTATGGTGGACTACTTCTCAAACTTACCAAGAACTATATTGACGTCGTTGACCTTCTCTAATACTTGACGACCAGACAGTGGTGGGGGAGACCCTTCAAACTCTTGCATACCATTGAATGACTTCTTTAACCTACAAAGTGGATGATTAGCTGGAAGAAACCTATGATGTCGAAGATAAACATTTTTCCTTCCATGATGCAGTCGATCGGAACTAGTTCCCTCCTCACAAACAGGACATTCTTTATGACCTTTGACGCTGTAGCCCGAGAGATTACTGTAAGCAAGAAAGTCATTGGTCGTGTAGAATAACATGGCTCTCAATTTGAATGAATATCCTACAAACCCGTCAAACACATCAACCCCCTTTTACCATAACATTTTCAGGTCCTTAACTAACGGAGTTAGGTATACATCGATGTCGTTCCCTGGTTGTCATAGACCAGAAATCATCATTGATAACATAACATATTTTCACTTCATGCATAACCATGGCGGCAAGATGTAAACAAACAACAAAACAAGCCACGAATTATGGTTTGTGTTTAGGTTCCCATGTGGGTTCATGCCGTCTGTGGCTAGTGCAAGCCTAACATTTCTTTGGTCATGGGCAAAATCCGGAAACATCGTATCCACTTTCTTCCACTGTAATCCATCTGCTGGATGCCTAAGTTGTCCATCAACAACCCTTTCATCAGCATGCCATCTCATAAGCTTTGCATCATCTACATTGGCAAACAGGCGCTTTAGTCTCGGCACTATAGGGAGATACCATAACACCTTCACAGGAGATCCTTTAGTGCAAACTTCATCAGAATTAACCTGTTTCTTCTTATATCGTGATACCCCACACCTAGGACATTGGTGCTATATTTCATACTGACCATAGTATAATACACTATCATTTGGGCATGCATGTATTTTGATATACTCCAATCCCATAGGAAACAACACCTTCTTAGCCTCATAGTTACGATTTGGCAACGTGTTACCAACTGGGAGCATTTCTTTCAATAACTTAAGCAAGTCAGTGAAACTTCTATCTATCCATCCATTTATCGCTTTCAAATTAAATAATCGTAAAACTGCTGACAACCTCATGAAATTGGTGCAATTCGAATACAACGGCTTCTCAGAATCCTCATATAAAGTCGCATATACGTGAGCTTTCTTAAAACTTTCTACCTCAACGTTACGTATCATATCCTCAAGTTGGTCATCCATGTCGTCATCAACTTCATGCACAAAGTTTTAGTCTTTTGTTTGAAAACTGGTACTTGGCACCTCCACATGTTCACCATGCCATATCCATCACGTATAAGTCTGAAGAAAACCATCACACAATAGATGTTCTCACACCTCATCCAATTCTAGTCGACGCATGTTCAAGCATTTAACACAAGGGCAAAAATATTTTCTATTCACCTCCTTAGCATTTCGTATCACAAATTCTATCAATGTTTCAACTCCACCCTCACACTCTGAATTTATAGTACACGAAATGAAAGTGGTGACATCAAATTCAACCACAATCAAATAAGCATCCAGAGAATAATACAAAATTTAACTAACCAAAACTTGATCAAATTTTAAAATTATTCCTAACTTGTACATAACAATGATGTATAAAAAATTATTCATCCCAAACTGTCCAAACGGATAATTCAAGATTCAACACAAACAATGAAATTAATTAATTTAATTACTATTTGTGTCGAATCTCAAACGGGAAAACTATGGTTCACTCATATACATTTAAAAAATCATAAACTCATTTAAAAGGGACTAAATAAACTTATTAGAAACTAAAAATATAACAAATAAAAATTAACTTAAACAAAATTAGTGACAATTAAAATTCAAATTAAAGATAATAAACATGGTATTTATAAGTCTTGAGAATTTTTTCTACTTTAATTCTCACTTAAATATATATTTTATGTCATTTTACATTAAAAACTAATTTCACCTAACATATTTTAATTCAATCACTTAACTTATCAATACTAACTCATTTATTTGTTTGTCTTGATAAACAAACTCTTAATAAATAAATAAAATGTATATTTATCTTATGTAAGAATCTCAATTTAAAAATCTAAGTCTACTACTAGTACTAACTACATTGATTGATTCAAGTGCTAATTAGTGGTTTGTTAGGAGGAGTAAACCCGTGCATTAATTATGATATATATATAAAACACTCTTAAGTATTAGATACATTATAAAATTTTAGTTACAGTATTCTAAAGTTATCTATTTTATCCAAAGTTATATAATTTCACTTCCTTCCACATGGACTTTAAACAACAGAAAAATTAATCATTACAAAAAATTAAGACAATACTCATCATAACCATAAAGGAAATGGAGAACAAGGAACCTGAATGTGTCGTACGTGTGTGTCATGAGATGGAGGGAGGAGGAGGGAAGACCGTCCCTAACAGCCCCATGTTGTGTCATGCTCGAATGGAGATGGAAGAAGACGAACAACGTGCAATGAGATGAAGAGATGGAGGAAGGAGACGAATGTCACGCGTCATGCAATGAGAATGGAAAGAAGGAAAAGAGGAAGGGAGATTAACAGCTTGCAAGAGGAGGGAAATGAAAGAGAAGTGAGAAAGAGGGAAATGAAGAGAGATGAAGTGGAGATGAAGAGGGAAATGAAATTATGACTGCTGAGACGGAAGGAAATGAAATGTATTGTTGTGAAAATAAAGGGTCATTATTAGACCATGGTTATCTAAGAACCATGGTAATAGAGCCCCAATAATCATGGTTCAAGAAACCACCATGGTCATAGCCTCAACTTTGATCACAGTTCTAAGATAACTGTCCTTATAGACTATTTAAGCAATTAATTATAAAACTACAGAATTCATATAACCACGGTTGGCTCGAAACCGTGGCTGTAGATATTTTTAAAATTACATATAAAAATTTTTAGCGTGTCTATGACCACGGTTATAATTAACCATGATTAGAACCTTCACCCATAATTTCAAAAATGCCACCGTGATTTTTTTTACCACAGTTATCCCATAACCGTGATTATATCCTGTGGTCGTAACTACTTTTTGCACTAGTGTATAATGATACCAATACATATATGCATAACATATACTTCTCAAGAAGCATCATAAGCTTCATTCACACATCATCTTATTCTATTTTAACATCATACATATCCAAATCATTATATTCACAACACACACATCAAAATCATGGCATTCTCAATAAAGGTCATCACACTTTCAATGTTAGTACCATAACTTTCTTCCTCTTTATTTAACAATCATCCATCGCCACCACGGGCTACCAACTAGGCATATCTCTGGCTATATGCAAATGCTCTTATGGCTAATGCATATGCACAAAGGAATCAATAACAATTGCGGATCCGACTGTGGGAAACAATATCATATCAAGTATGGGTCACGCATAGGTGTGTTACTATACCCCTACTGCAGTAGTAAAAGTGTACACTTATATATCAAATTATGCATGCTTAACATCATATTTTACTGGTACCAAACCGCTATCGCCCTTTTGTAGCACTAGTCACCTTGTGACTTGCAGATTCAACAACATGGCCTCACTTGCCATAAGTGCTATGGGCCTCTCCCGAACACACATTGAGAGAGTCGTGCCCCGCCGGACACTGAGGTAACCTGCTCAACACAGAGCCACCCGTCCACCGAGCCTGCCACATAAGGTGCCTCGCCACCAATCTAAGGGCAGCTTTGTGATTCCCAAAATCAATAGGGAACAACAACAATTTACCCGTGCACTAGGTCGCCCTCCCACTGGGTCTGCCTATTGGAACCCCTAGCATTCGATATAAACAACAAATGATATGCCATGGGTGCAATGCAATGCAAATCAAATGCATTCTCACACTATGCATCCTAAATGTCACTCCACCATCAACAATTCATCCTCAACACTTTAGTGGAACTGTAGGTTCTCATCATTCTCAATCATCACCAACATTCATTGGATTTCATACACATAACTAGTTAGTGGCAATCACAATTCATCAATTCATATATCATGGGATGTTTAATAATATTACAATCAATACCACCATGGTTCCAAGGCATTAACAACAATTCTCACTAAATCATGAGCCAACACAATATCTTAATCATCATCCCACAAACACAAGTCACATAACACCATTCACTCTAAATACATTTCAATCAAGTAATCATTAAATCAATCATCCAAGCCAATTAGCATAACATAATCATATACACACATCACTAGTGGATGAAATCAAGCATTTAGAGATGTTACCCCCTCCTACTTCAAGAGAAGTAGAAATCAACGTAGTCTGATGGTCCCGCCTCATCGATGGGGTTGTTTCCTACATTATGCCATATACCACATAATCAATTTTTTTATTTAAATTATCAAGGCTTAAGTGTTCATATTTATTTCTTGGTGTTTTTATGCCATTTTGATTCACAACCTCATTTATTTGATCAATCCACCACAACCACTATTGTTTGGTGTCTTCATTCATTATTATGCAATTAAAGCTAAACCCATTCGTGGGTTTCCATATTAATGGCTTCCACCAACCATTCATCCTTATTAATGGTTATCACTCATCATAAATAACATTTATCATGAATAATAAATGCTTATCTACCCATATCTCATATTTCTCCCAATTTATAAAGTATAAAGTTAGGGTTTCATCAAAAACCCAATAACCACCATTTATGTTCATCATTTTCCATCATCTTCATGCCATTTTCGTGTACCAGCCTAGGCCTTCATAAAACTCACATTAAATACACCATACCTTAAGGTTTCTCATCATAAATGCTTCCTATTCATGACCCATATGCATTAAACTCTCTCCCAACAACCATTACCCAAATCCTAGGGCTTAGAGCTCATGAAAATGAAGAGAAATCCTTACCCCAAGCAAGAATGGGAGATAAGGAATACGAAAATGAGGGGGAAGAGGGAGTTCCAATCATAAGCTTTACCTTCTTGCATGTTGAGAAGAACAAAAATAGAAAGTGGGAGCAATGGCACACACCACACTTTATGGGTTTTTAGAAGAGGAAAAAGATGATGAGTGGGAGATGAAAAGATGAACAAGAAAAGTGTTTGCCTTAGAGGGAGAAGGGTCACGTAAAAATAAGAGGGAGAAGAAGAGAGTTGGTGTTTTATTTTAACCCCTCATTAAAATTTTCTCGTTTTATAACTTACAGGATCTCTGTTCGGGCTCAATACTTCATCTAAAAATTATTCCGAATATATATCTTGACTCCCAATAATATTCTTAACAGCCCTGACCAATAGCACCTCAATGAGAGATACTTGGTCCGACACCCATATTTTAATCGGGTATATTTTCAGCTCATAAAGCCTCAATAATTCATGAGCAACCCCTAAAAATCTTAATTTGATTATTTTCAATATTTTAGGATATTAATTAATCCATGGTAATTATTTAATATTTATTTCTAATATTTAATTATTTATATAAAATTAGGGATGTTACAATCCACCCCATCTTAAAAGAAATTTCGTCCTCAAAATTTATCAACCTGACTCAAATATCTCAAGATGTCACTTTCGCATATCATCCTCACGCTCCCAAGTGGTAGTCACCACATCTCCGTGCTTCCAAGATACCTTCACCAAAGGGATTAAGTTGTTCCGTAATTTCTTGACAGAACACTCCACTATAGTAGCAGACACCAGAGGAGCAAATAAATTCTCCCTGATTTCGACATCATCAAGGGCTACCATATGCGTAGGATCATGCACATACTTCCTCAGCTACAATACATGGAACACATTGTGCAAATTTGATAAATACGGAGGGAGAGAAATCCTATATGCTAACTCACCAATCCTTTCAAGGATTTCAAACAGTCCAATGAACTTTGGACTTAATTTCTTGCTCCTTAAAGCTCTTCCAACGCCCTTATCTCGTGATACTCTCAAAAGCACCTGGTCGCCAACTTAAAACTCAAGTAGCTTCCGTCGCTTATCATAATAGCTCTTCTGATGATCTTGGGCAATTTTCATCTTTTCTTGTATCATCTTGATTTGTTCATTTGTCTCCGCAATCAACTCCAGCCCTAAGGCCAAGTTCTCACTAGTTTCAAGCCAACATAGCGGAGTTCTACATTTTTAACCATACAAAGCTTCATAGGGAGCCATACTAATAGTACTATGATAACTATTATTGTATATGAACTCAATCAATGGCAGGAATCTTTCCCAACAACCACCATGCTCCAACACACAAGCCCGTAATAAATCTTCAAGGATTTAAATTGTTCTCAGATTGTCCATCTGTTTGTGGATGATAAGCTGAAAGCTTAAGCTTAGAACCCAGTTCTTTATGCAAGCTTCCCCAAAATCGGGAAGTGAACCGTGGGTCATGATCTGACACAATACACGAGGCACACCATGTAGCCTAACAATCTCCTTAACGTACAATTGTGCTAATTTCTCTAAAGGACTCTTCATGTTCATGGGTAAGAAGTGAGCACACTTCGTCAATCTATTAATAATCACCCATATTGCATCATTTCCAGTACGTGTCGTGGGCAACCCAGAAACAAAGTCCATAACAATGTCATCCCATTTCTAAACAGGGATATCGAGAGGTCTCAAATAACCAGATGGTTTTTGATGCTCATGTAATACCCTAAATTTTAAAATAAAAGGATTAATTAAGGAAATAAATATTAAATAGTTGTATGTGGGTTATTTAATGTCCCAAGATGTTGGAAATAGTTAAATTAATATTTTTGGGGACTATTAGTGATTTATTAAAGCCGAATAAGCTGAAATTAAACCCGATTAAAATATGGGTGTCGGGCCAAGTATCTCCAATCGAGATGATATTAGTCAGGACTATTAAGAATATTATTGGGAGTCTAAATACATATTCGAAATAATTTTTAGATAAAGTATTGAGCCTAAACAGAGATCCTGTTTGTGGTAAAACGATGAAATATTAATAAGAGGATTAAAATTAAAAGCAAAATCCTTCATTTTCCCCCTCTCATTTTCGTTCATATGTTGAAGCCATTTGGAGAAATATATTTTCCTTCACCTTCTCCATTCTCTCATCATTTCCTTTTTCCTTCTCTTCTAAAAACCCTAAGCCTTATGTGGGTTCCATTTTCCTTCCTCATTTTCATTGAGAAAGCTTAGAGATTGGAGGTGGAAGCTTGAAATCTCTTCTTCTTTTCTCTTCCATTTTGTGTAGCTCTTCCTTTCCCTTGGGTATTCTCTTTTTTCTTCTTTTGAGGTAAGATTCTTGCCATTTTTCAAGAGTATAAACATTTAGTTTTGAGTTTTATGGCTTGGGAGAGCAATGCATGTAAGTGGGTTATTTAATGGAATCTTTAAATATGAGAAACCTAAGGTGGATTATCATAAATGCAAGCTTTGATGGTAATAGATGAGGTAGATGAATTTATTGTTGGAAGGAGATAAAGATTTATGATGCATTTATGAATGTTGTTGGGTTTTGAGGAAACCCTAACTCGGAAACTTTAGGTAATATGTTTGAGAGAAAATACAAGCCAATGAGAGTATGGATAGTGATAAATGATGTATTATAAATATTAGGCTATGGTTGTTTTGTAACCTTTAATATAATGAATGAGGTTTGATAGGAAGGAATTCCCGAAGCCTAATAAATAAAGGAAGTGATGTATATAACATGTTTTATACATGTTATAAAGTTATAGATATGTTGATGGCTAATTAATAGTGATTCTATATGTATGTTAATGTAGGATCCATTTCGAACGATGAGGCGAGAATGTCGTACCAATCAGAATTCTTCTCTTGAGGTAGGAGAGGAGTCTTTATGTTCTAAATGCATGAATTAAATAGTATTAGATTGTCATATGTGACAACATACAAGTTTGCCTTGCTTGCAATGTTATGATGAATTGTAATGTTGTGTATGATGTTGGTGATGATGTTTGGCAACTTGCAGTTGTGCATTTAGAATATAAGAGGTGTGCTATATAGTGGTGTTAAATTGTTTGGCAAGTGTAAGCCTTGAATATGATGTTGTATTTACATCCACCATAAATAAGGAATGAATGTTATTGATGATTGAATAAGAATAGTGTGAATGAATAACATACCTTGATTGATAATGAAAGATTGATGCTGTGACGCCCCAAAAATATGAGGGGTAAATTTTTCACGTTTTATAAATCATTATTAGGCAAGAAAATAAAGTGGTGTAGCTTTAATTCAATACCCTGGATCTATGAAACACCTATCTCATATATGAAGATATGAGAAGGTGAGTTAAGAATGTTTCGTGATAGTCTCTCAATTAGAAATAGCGGAAATATAATTTAAAATGACGTTATATGATTGGATTTAAAAAGAGCGGATTTCATGAGGTTTACTGATTCATAGTATGTTAAAAGTATTAGTAAGATGATGCAAAAAGAAACCCTAATGCAAAGGAAAACCAAAATAATTAAAATAAAAGCATTTGGAGGGATCAGGGACCTCTCGCTCAAGCGGATGCCCCACTCGCTTGAGCGGGTTCCAACATCCACGCCTGGGCGAGCCAGCGGATACGCTTAAGCAAAGGAAGTAGTGCGCATCAAGTATCCATCTCGCTTGAGCGAGATCACTCCAATAGCTAAATGGTTCTCCCTTTGCTTGGGCGAGGCATCCTCGCCTAAGTGGAATTACTCCAGTATCCATTTCCATTCCCTCCCGCTTGAGCGAGTCTCCAAGCACCGACCATTCGCTCAAGCGAAAATCATCTAGTAGCTTTCCACCTAGCTCTAGCTCAAGCGAGGCCTTGCCTGCCTGAGCGAAATGTGACCAGTAGCTACACCTCTAATTCTTAGGGATCTCGCTTGAGCGAGATTGTCACTCGCTTGAGCGAGTTATGCAGAACAAGCGAAAGGCATAGGAACTTCACACAACTCATGGATCAAATTTCATTTCCTACCAATTATGGCCTAAGCTAACATATTGGATACATTCAATTATACATACAACAGCCATTTGATTGGTCATACATATCCAATTCAATCCTCATTCGTTCAGTATATGATATTTGGACAACTTTCATATAAATTTCATGGATTGCTGTAAGTTGTAAAATACTTCATTCATTCATGGGATTCCCTATTAACCAACCTCATAATTCATCCACATACATCGTCTAGGTCATTAAGGAAAATCGGTCACACACCTCAAGGTCCAATTTTCGTACACGACCCTCAAAATCTCCACTATAATCTAGATGGCAAAATAAGCATACATGTAAACTATATGCTATACAAAAATCTAGGTTTGCCGGCCAAGACGCTTCCTATACACGTTGTGAACACCTCTTTTAGTCCGGTCCAAGTGGAACGAATTTTTTTTTATACTAAATTCCGACTCAGAATGGTCAAATCCGAGTAGAATGGCTCAAAAATAATCAGATCCGAGCAGGATGACTCAGATTAAAGCATTTTCAAGTAAAATATAGCCCTGTTGGAGATGAATCCGAGTAGAATGGTTCAAAAATGATCAAATCCGAACAGGATGACTCAGATTGAAGCATTTCCGAGTGAAATATTGCCCTTTTGGGATAAATCTGAGTGAAATGACTTAAGGAATGATCAAATCCGAGTGAAATGACTCAGAATGGATCAAATCCGAGTGGAATATGCTCCTATTGGAGTGAATCAGAGTGGAATGACTCAAAAAGGATCAAATCTGAGTAGAATTACTCAGAATGAGTCAGTTCCGAGTGGAATGCTTCACTGATGAAGGTGAATAGGAATGGAATGACTCCCTGTCAAAGCCATTCTGAGTGATGAATAGCTGACTCTGTTGGAGGATGAATGTTGAGAAGGATTGCTTTCTGATTGCATCTAATCCGAGTGAAGAAGTGCTGAGTGAAGTGAATCTGATTGGGGAATATTTTTCTGGGCGAAGGCTGAGTCCGAGTAAAATAATCCCAACATCCGAGTAAGCAAATCCGAAGGAGAAATGTTGATTGAAACCTTCTGATTGAAGTGTGAAGTCTGACTCTCAGTGAATCTGGGTGGTCAGATTCCGATTGGAACAGAAGTCCGATTGTGAGTATATCTGGGTAGTCAGATTTTGATAGGAAGAAAACCGATTCTGAGTAAAAATGTAAAGGTTTCCAAGCCCTGATTGCAAAGAAGGTCAACTCCGAGTGACAAAACCGAGTGACAACTCCGAATGAATATTTGCCGAGTGAGCCATTCTTCAATTAGTTTCGTTGTCAATCTTCAATCGGTTTCTGAGTGACAACGACTGAATGAAAGGATTTTTGAATAAATGTGTCCGATTGGACTGAAGAAAGGAAAAGCTGTGTGAAATCCTTCTGAAGACGACTCCCAAGTGAGTGCACCGAGCAGCTGATTGCCGAGTGAAAGCCATTCCTGATTAGAAAATAAGGGCGAGTGATTGGACTGAACAATTAACGACTGAATGAAAATTCTGAGTGAGGAGAAGGCTCTTTCCGAGTGAAAATGTCCAAGAGTCCAATTTCTGAGTAAGAAGAAAGGCTCTTTCCTAGTGAAAATTGCCAAGATCCCAAATTCTGAGTGAGAAGGCTCTTTCCGGTGAAGAATCTCTAAGGTCAGCACTAAGTGAAGAATCTCCAGTCAGCACCGAGTGAAGAATCTTCAGTTGGTTCGGAGTCATTCCTTTCTCACCCACTCCCGAATGAGTACTCTCACTCAAATCCGAGCTATCCTTTCACCCATTCCCGAGCCAATTTTCAGTCAGAACCGAGTGACACTTCAGTCAGTCAGCCCTCTTCAAACCAATTCCGTGTCATCCCTCCTCAAACCAATTCCGAGCCCCCATTTTCACCAATTCTGAGACACTTTTCACCAATTCCGAGTGACACTTTTCAAGAGCACCGAGTCCTCTTCAATCAGTTTTGAGTCAATTTTCACTCGGTCTGATTGATTGTTCCTATCAGAATTACCTTGTTTGTCCTCTCAATCCAATTGCACACTTTTTCACTCGGATTCTCCTCACAAATAACCCACCATTGAGCAAAACCTCCACTAGGCCTTCCATAAAAGAGCTCCTCTCACAAGAATTCTCACTCGAAAAAGACCATTTTCACTTGGAAAACCTTCATTCCTCTCGGAATTCACTCCCACTGTGGATGAATGCTGACTGAGAGGCCAATCTGAGTCGTCCTCTCTCGGATTTCCAATATCTTCTCTCAGATTTCCATCATGCCCTCTCGGATCGCAAGTGCTGACTTGGATTCCCACAATCCAAGTGGATCCAGGAATCCTGGGAGTGGCAGACAGCTGGGCGAAAGTGGAGAAATTAAAAATTCTCCACCAGCCGCTGCTCCCCATTATTTTAGCCAGGCTGTCTCCACTAGGCACATGGGTGGGTGGAGACTCGTGCTGTCAAAGCACTCAGCCCATGTCCTAAAGCCTCTATAAATGCCTCAATCGAAGAGGCACAGGGGGCTGTTTTTTTTTTTTTTCAGATTGGATCTTGGTTGGCTAAAGAAGGGTAAAAACTCTAAATCAGCAGCATTATTCTAGCCCTCTGCCAATTATCTCACCAATTGCATACCGATCCATAACCTAGTCCTCCATACCATCTAGATCCTCACCAACTGCACCCTTCTTCCTTATGTCACCCACACTGTCCAGCTCTCCCATAAATCAACGTTGCCTCCTCTCCAAAATCCTCTCAACATCGGACGGTTTCTAAACTCCACACTGTCCATCCCCTCTACATCTCCCAAACACCCTCACCACTCCGTCCTCACCACTCAGTACCGTCCTCCTTCCAAACCAGCTCCACACCGTCCCAATCACCTCATATACTGCATACCGTCCATTCCCATCACCATTACACCGTCCCCCTCCTCTTAACTCCAACACTGTCTCTCTCCATCACTCGGTTTCCCAACTTTCACTCGGTATTTTTTTATTTTTCACTCGGGATTTTCATTTTGCACTCGATTTTCTATTTTGTTACTCGGTTTTTCCATTTTTACTCGGTTTCCCCTTTTTCTCACTCGGTTTTCTCTTCTCTCACTCGGTTTTCCTCTTTTTTCCGAATTTACTATTTCTCTTTCTCTCTTGTAGCTTCTGCTACCCTCCATCCTTTGCTTCATAGTTTTTTTTTTAAAAAATATTAAAGGGAAATGGATGTTTCATGTGTTTTCTTTCAAATCTAAGTAAAATCAAAAATCAAAAAATAGAAAAAAATCATTTTTAGTCAGTGTCGTACGGAAAATACTTCCGTCTACACAACCTCTATAGGATCCGTACACGTGCGAAGAACTTCGTCTTGTATGAGTTCCTCACCAAAATGATACCCACCAACATTTTCCCAATCTTTTGCTAAAAGAAAAACACTCAGAACTACGTAACCCTGATTTCTTGATAATTCAAGAATACGTAGGAGCAGGACCTCAACTCCTGTCGGGCCCATCTTTCTTGTTTCTTTTTACTGATTTATTTCCTCACTTTCGTGTTTCTTTCATAAGTGTTCTTTTTTTGTCGCTTCCATGAAAATCAATTTAGACGTGACGTCTTGTTGATTTCCCCTAGTTTGTATTCAAGCCTCGCCACAATTCATAGGGAAGAGATACTTAGGACGAGACGTCCCGCTTATCTCTTTCCTATCCCTGTACCTTTTTTATCCGAGGATGTCTAATTTAGGCATGACGTCTTATTAGCATTCTCTTCCCCTCTCTGTATCATATCGAAGTCGAGTTTAATTCTAATGAAACGTCCCGTTGACCTCGCTTCAACATTCTATGTTTGTACAGTTCTCTTACTCCATTCCATCGTTTTCAAATAAAAATAAAAAAAGGGGAAGAAACCATGTTTTATTTAAGGCTATTTATATTGCGCTTTCGATCTTGGTACTGTTTCTGACAGGCGATGTAGGGTGCTAATACCTTCCCTACTCGTAACTGACTCCCGAACTTGGATCTCATTTTTTAAACCAGTGCTTTCACTGAACTTAGTTTTTTCCCAATGTTTTTCCTATGGATAAAAACGTTGGTGGCGACTCCCTATTTCATCGAAAAAGTTTTCTCTCTTGCCGCGCCGTCGCGATCCAGGTTACGACAGATGGCGACTCTGCTGGGGACACTTAAGAGAGTCAGGCCAGTTTGATTGAAAGCGCATGTTCTTTTTATATAGCCTTTGTTATCTCGGATTTCTTCCCCTTGTTTTATTTTCTGTTGATCGTTGTGAATGTTTGTTCTTGTTTTAATTGTATCTTGTCATTTATTTCGTTGCCAATATTTTGCATGTTTGTTGAACCCTAGGGTAGAGGACCATGTTATTTTTCTACAATCATTGAACCCTAGGGTAGATGACTTTGTATATTTGTTCTGTGTTTGTTCTTTATGCAGAATGGGGTAAGGTAAAAGGTATTGACTGCCCTTCCACACACTACACTCACAATTACTTGCACACACCTATGAGTGGCGCCCTATACCCAGGCCCCAAATGAAGCTTAAGTTAGGAGAGGTTGGTAACGGAATCGTATGGGATGTACTTCTTATCCGGTGTTTGTGAGAACCTCAACCAGAGTTCGACCTCTCATGATATACACACCTAGTGGATTCCCCACTGTTTGCGTCCCTGTCATGGTTAGGATCTTGGCTCTGGTGACCTTCTAGATGTCTAGCAGAAGCCACCCGGTATGGAGAGTCACTTTTAGACAAGCCATAGGGCCTAGAAAAGACTTTCAACAAAACCCGACCTAGGCCATAAAAGGGCAAACTTTACTTTACCTCACTTCATTTTTGCTTTCCCTTTTATCCAAAAAATGAATTATCTACCACCCGCAGATTTACTGAGTTTTTGAAATAATGACTCATTTTGGAACACACAGTATTTTTCAGATGAATAGATAATCCTCTTTTGGTCGTGTACCTCTGAGTCCTGAGTCATAGATTTTCCTAATCGTCAAAAATCAAAAAATATATAACTTTATTTCCGCTCCAGCAGGGGCGTCGATGATGATTAAAAAAAATTATGACTATTACGACTTGGACCCTTGGTAATCGTTGTTTCCCAAAAAAATTTTTTGCTTTACGTTAAATCAATGGGGAAGTACCGATTCCAAAACATGACATCAACTAATTTCTTCTCTTTATCCTCATTTTCATGGAAGGCTATTCAGAACCTAACGAATACCCTTTGAGTATCTATGGAAATTAACATGGGATTGAACTTAAGAAATGAGGGCTGTAGATGCCCGAAGAAAATGTTTGAGCTCGAGGCTCCCGCCTCAGGATGAAAGATTTCTTCTGTCTTCGCAATTATCCCATATTAATTTCCATGTTTACCATACCTAGTACTTTTGAATGATAAGTTTTAAGGAATAGTCAAAGGACACTCGCCAAAGCCTGTAATTGCTTCCCACAACATTCTCCTTCTTTCTATTTCCACTTAACATTTTTGTTTTTTAAAAAAAGAGAGACAAGCGTCATGGGTAGGCATCCTTACCAGACCAGGCTCCACAGGAAACTCATGGCTGAGGTAGAAGCTGTTGACGGAGACTTTAGAACCGAGTTCGATCAGTTGAAAGAACGAGTGGCGGAGTTAACTAAACTTTTAGAAAAGAAACTCACAGAAGGAGGCTCCTCTATAGGTATTGAGGACGCCCAGCAGCAGCCTGCCGCCGCACCACCTCCCCTTATTTCTGACCCAGCAAGAACCGAATTCCCTAACAAAATGGCACCCCCTCTCACCATTCATGTCGGAAGACCTAACCCTACCATGGAGGCCCAGCCACCTTACGGTTAGTCTTATGCATAACAGCATACATTTGTCGGTCCTGACGGCAACCCAGTACTGTGAACACCTATTTCAGCCCATCCGCAAATGAAAAGAACTTTTTTAAAAAAAAAAGAAAAAAAAAAGAAGGGTTGACTCGGAAATGATCATTTCCGAGTGGAAGGACTCGGAACAGATCAAATCCGAGTGGAATATGCCACTGTTGAAGGGAAATCCAAGTAGAACTACTCAGAAATGATCAAAACCGAGTAGGACTACTCAGAAATGATTGAAATCCGAGTAGAACTACTCAGAAATGATCAAAACCGAGTAGAACTACTCAGAAATGATCAAAACCGAGTAGAACTACTCAGAAATGATCAAAACCGAGTAGAACTACTCAGAAATGATCAAAACTGAGTAGAACTACTCAGAAATGATCGAAAATCGAGTAACAATGAAGCATTTCCGAATAGAATAGGCTCCTGTTGGAGAATCCGAGCGGAATGACACATACATGCTCAAATCCGAGTAGAATTACTCAGAATGAATCAATTCCGAGTGGAAAGCTTCCCTGTCAGAGCCATTCCGAGTGAAGAAATTCAAATTTCTAATTCTGAGTGTGAAGAAGTTCATTTCCGAGCGAAAAATGGCCAAAATTCGAACTTCCGAGCCATTCCAATCGGTTCCCAACCAATCCTCACTCATCCGAGTCCTCCTTTACCCACTTACGAGCCATTTCAATCGGTTCCGAGTCATTTTATACTCGAATTGTGGAGAGGAAGTGAAGGCCGACCCCTTTTCCACTCGGATTTGACTCCTAATGTGGTGAAAGGCTGACTGAGAGGGTGATCCGAGTGAGAATCACTCGGATTCCCATCATTTTTGCTCGGATTACTCCATTTTCACTGCTAGTGTGGATGAATACTGATTGGAAGGTGGATCCGAGCCATTCTCACTCGGATTCCCCATTTTTTACTCGAATTCCATCATTTGCACTCGGATTCATACCATCCTCACTCGGATTACAGCATTTTAACTCGGATTTCCACTCTTCTCACTCGGATTACAGCATTTTAACTCGGATTTCCACTCTCCTCACTCGGATTACACCATTATCTCTCGGATTTCAACTCTCCTCACTCAGATTCACATGCTGACCTGGATTCCACCCCCAAAGTGGATCCAGGAATCCCGGAGGTGGCTGGCAGACAGGGGCGGAGGTGGAGGAATTAAAAATTCCCACCAGCCGTTGTCCCCCACTACCCAAACCGAGTGGAGGCCTGAGCTGGCATTCCACTCGGAAGTGGAAGCCTGAGCTGGCATTCCACTCGGGCCAGCCTATAAATGGGATGGGCAGAGGGCAGCTGAGGGGGAGGCATTCTGAGGAGGAAAACTCTGCCAAAAAGTCCTTCGTGCTCTCTTCTCTCTCACACCAATTCTTTTCTTCTTCTCCTTCCATCACTTCTCACACCCTCTCTCCCACCGTACTCTCCCTTTCCTCTTCCCCTCTAAAGACCAAACCACACACACACACCTCACGGTCACTTCAATCCGTCTCCTCAACCCATACACCGCCCAGCTTCCTCTCTCTTCTCCTTCCAACCCACACCACATCGTCTAAGCCAGCTCCACACCGTCCAGAATCCCTCTCCTCGGTCAGTCTCACTCGGCAGTCCACTTCTCACTCGGTAAATCCTCTTTCCATTCGGTTTCCTTTGTTTCCACTCGGATTTGCACCGTTTCACTCGGATTTTTACTGTTTCAGTCAAATTTTCACTGTTTCACTCGGTTTCTGCTATTTCCACTCGGTTTTCCTTAATTTCACTCGGAATTTTCCCATTCCACTCGGTTTTTACCATTTTTTTACTCGGTTTTCCTCAATCTCACTCGGTTTTATGCTTTTATCACTCGGTATTTCATTTTTTTACTTGGTTTCTTCCATTTCCACTCGGTTTTTCCCATTTTCACTTGGTTTTTTCCCTCTTTCTCACATGGTTTTCTCTTCTTCCCCTTAGTTTTTTGCTCATTTTTCCTCTGTTTTCCGAACTTACTGTGGAAAATAAATGCTTCCTATGCTTTCTTTCAAATCTAAATAAAAATTAAAAAAAAGGAAACAAATCTTTTCTAAAGCAGTGTCGTACAGGAGCACTCCCGTCTACACAACCTCTTTAGGATTCATACACGTGCGAAGAACTCCGCCTTGTATGAGTTCCCCGTCTCAATGACATCCACCATCATTTCCCAAGTCTTTTCCTGAAAGAACAACACTCAGAACTACGTAACCCTGATTTCTTGATAATTCAAGAATACGTAGGAGCAGGACTTTTCCTGTCGGGCCCATCTTTCTTATTTCCCTTTACTGATTTATTTCCTTGCTTTTTGCGTTTCTTTCGTGTTGTTACTTTTTGTCGTTTCCGTGAAAATCAATTTAGACGTGACGTCTTGTTGATTTCCCCCTAGTTTTTGTTCAAACCTCGCCACAATTCATAGGGAAGGGATACTTAGGACAAGACGTCCCGCTTATCTCTTTCCTATCCCTATCCTTTTTACTCGAGGATGTATAATTTAGGCGTGACGCCTTATTAGCATTCTTTTCCCCTCTCTATCTCATATCGAAGTCGAGTTTAATTCGGATGAAACGTCCCGTTAACCTCGCTTCGACATTCTATGTTTGTGCAAATTCTCTCACTTCATTCCGTCGTTTTTTAAATAAAAAAAGATACAACAATAAAAGGGAAGAAATAAAATATCTTTTGTAAGGCTATTTATGTTGCGCGTTTTCAATCTTGGTACTGTTTTTGATAGGCGATGTAGGGTGCTAATACCTTCCCTACTCGTAACCGACTCCCGAACTTGAATCTCAATTTTTAACCAGTGCTTTACTGAACCTAGTTTTTTCCAATGTTTTTCCTATGGATAAAAACGTTGGTGGCGACTCCCTGTTTCATTCCACCCCTTTTCTCTCTTTCTCGCCGCGCCGTCGCGATTTAGGTTGCGACAGATGGCGACTCCACTGGGGACACTTAAGAGAGTCAGGCCAGTTTGATTGAAAGCGCATGTTCTTTTTATATAGCCTTTGTTAGCTTGGATTTCTTCTCTCTTGTTTTATTTTCTGTTAATTGTTGTGAAAGTTTGTTCTTGTTTTAATCGTATATTGTTATTTGTTTCATTATCTATGTTTGCATGCTTGTTGAACCCTAGGGTAGAGGACCATGTTACTTTCCTGTAATTGTTGAACCCTAGGGTAGACGACTTTGTATATTTGTTCTGTGTTTGTTCTTTGTGCAGAATGGGGTAAGGTAAAAGGTATGGACTGCCCTTCCACACACTATACTCACAGTTACTTGCACACACCTATGAGTGGCGCCCTATACCCGGGCCCCAAATGAAGCTTAAGTTAGGAGAGGTTGGTAACGGAATCGTATGGGATGTACTTCCTATCCGGTGTTCGTGAGAACCTCAACCAGAGTTCGACCTCTCATGATATACGCACCTAGTGGTTCCCCACTGTTGCGTCCCTGTCATGGGTAGGATCTTGGCTCTGGTGACCTTCTAGAAGTCTAGAATAAGCCACCTGGTGTGAAGAGCCACTTCTAGACAAACCATAGGGCCTAGAGAAAACTTTCAACAAAACCTGACCTAGGCCACAAAAGGGCAAACTTTACTTTACTTTACGTCATTTTTGCTTTCCCCTTTTATCCAAGAAAATGAATTATCTACCACCCGCAGATTTACTGAGTTATTGAAATAATGACTCGTTTTGAAACACACAGTATTCTTTGGGTGAATAGATAATCCTCTTTTGGTCGTGTACCCTTTGAGTATCTATGGAAATTGACATGGGATTAAACTTAAAGAAATAAGGGCTGTAATTGCCCGAAGAAGATGTCTGAGCTAGAGGCTCCCGCCTCAGGATGAAAGATTTCTTCTATCTTCACAATTATCCCATATTAATTTCTATGATTACCATACCTAGTACTTTTGAATGATAAGTTCTAAGGAATGGTCAAAGGATACTCACCAAAGTCTGTGATTGTTTCCTACAACATTTTCCTTCTTTCTATTTCCGCCTAACATTTTTTTTCTTCTTCTTCCTTCTTTTAAAAACAAAAAAAAGACACCAACGTCACGGGTAGGCATCCTTACCAGACCCGGCTCCAAAAGAAACTCATGGCTGAGGCAGAAGCTGTTGAAGGAAACTTTAGAACCGAGTTCGATCAGCTGAAAGAGCGAGTCGTGGAGTTAACTAAACTCTTAGAAAAGAAACTTACCGAAGGAGGCTCCTCTGCGGGTGTTGAGGATGCCCAACAGCAGCCTGCCACCGCGCCACCTCCCCTTGGTTCTGACCCAGCAAGAACCCAACTCCCTAACACAATGACACCCCCTCTTACCATTCATGTCGGGAGACCTAACCCTGCCATTGAGACCCAGCCACCTTACGGCCAGTCTTACGCACAGCATACATTTGTCGGTCTAGACGGCAACCCAGTACCTTTTCCACTTTATGGCCTACCCCCGGGGTACTATCCCCCGCTCGCCAACCAACAAGACGCCCACAACCAGCAAGCGGTAAATCCTCATGCTTCATACCCCACACAACCAAACATGCCACCACTCCACCAAACCCAAAACACGCAAACCCATGACCCACAAGCTCACCAAACCCAAAACACACAGGTCCATGACCCACAAACCCACCAAATCCAAAACACACAAGCCCCGATGGCCCAGTCAACCTACAACGCCAAAGCCCAAAATACACAAGCCCAGATAACCCAGCCGACTTATGCTGTGGCCCATCCTCAAGGTCCCTCACCAAATACAGGCCTAGTAAACTAGTCCCATGTTTTGCCTCCGTACAACCAGTCATTCGGCTATCCGTATGGATACGGAACCCCCTATGGGACCAACCTCCAAGATACAACCCGCGCGGTCGCGGCTCCTCGAAGGGAAAGGATAGAGATCTTAGAAGAGTGTTTAAGAATGATGGAGGGCGCCGGAGGTTTTGGACTAATAGATGCTTCGGAGCTATGTTTAGTCACAGATGTTGTTCTCCCACCCAAATTCAAGATGCCAGACTTTGACAAGTATCGGGGAATGACTTGTCCTAAGAATCATCTCACGATGTACTGTCGAAAGATGGCATCTTACTCTTCTAATGACCAACTATTGATCCACTGCTTCCAAGATAGTCTAGCAGGAGCTGCTCTTACATGGTATGCTCACCTTGATCGGAACCATATCCGTTGTTGGAAGGACCTGGCAGACGCCTTCCTTAGACAATACAAGTATAACATGGATATGGCACCCAACAGGGTTCATTTACAAAATATGGTGAAGAAGGACAGTGAAATGTTCAAGGAGTATGCTCAACGATGGAGAGAGACAGCGGCGCAAGTGGATCCCCCATTGTCGGAAAAAGAAATAGTCGAGATGTTTATCGACACGCTCCCATCACCTTTCTATGGCAAGATGATTGGTAGTGTTTCAGCCAATTTCTCCGACATCGTGACTATTGGGGAAAGAGTGGAGAGTGGAATACGAACGGGTAAGCTCACTCAGGGCTCGTCTGGGGCAAGCATGACAAGAAGGCCGACACCTGGGAAAAGGGATGGAGAAACTAATTCCATCTCTTCTAATCAAAAGACGCCTTCGCCAAGACCATTCTTTCCTACTATGATTCAAGCTCCCAATCCTTATGTGGCCGCAGCCACTGGTGGCCCAGCAGCTCATACTCCTCATTTCCGTCCACCCATGGTAAGAGCTCCAATACCTCAACCCACGCCATACCATCACCCCCAGCAAGTAACTCGACCACCCAACCATAATCAGAACCCAAGGAATCCCAACAATGAGCGTACCCCGGTGCAGTTCGATCCAATTCCCATAACATATGCCGAACTTCTTCCAGTCCTCGTTGAGAGGGGAATGATAGCTCCATGCCCCATGAGGCCGTTGCAACCTCCTTACCCGAGGGGGTATGACCCGAACGCTCATTGTGATTACCATGCAGGAGCACCAGGGCACTCCACAGAAAATTGCATAGCTTTGAAATATAAAGTGAGAGATTTGATCAAAGCCGAGTGGATTAGTTTTCAAGAAGGAAGCCCTAATGTGACCGTAAATCCCCTGCCTAATCACGAAGGTTCAGGAGTTAATGCCGTGGTGACAGATGTTGGAAATAGTTTTGATAACAATGTTGATTTGGTGACCGCTTGCCCGCCGGGACGAGAGCTCAGTAACTGGGAAGCTGTCGAACTCCTTACAATTTTAAATGATTCACTAAAGTAATCTGTCACTGCCTTAAAAGTCTTGTTTATCCCTCTGCTATGCCTAAGGCTTTGGGACTTTCCATGTAATAAAGGCGAAAAAAAACTTGTTTTACCAGTCAATCAATAAATGTGTATCGAAATTCTAAAAAGATTTTTCTCATTCCTTTATCCTTGCTTTGATCCATTGTCTTTACTTGTTTGTTCCTTTTTTTTCTCTCCATTTTTATTTCTTGCCATAAACCGCTAAAATTGCAGATCCAAAAATGATCCTCTTGAGACTAATGAAATCACAATCCCATTTTACGATCTCAACTACCCGGTCGATTGTGCTGACGAAGAAGGTAGGAAAGCTTGTGAGTCACCACACAAGTTAACCAGATTGTTAGGACAAGAGGTCAAGGAATACCCCTGAGCCAAGAATGACTGAAGGAATCACGGGGCAATATATCAGAAGACATTAGTAATATTGTTTCAGGACGTGGAAATAATCTATGTGAATGATAACATTGCCAAGTCCCGAATCGGACAAGTGGTAGGCCAGTCAACTAAGAAAACCACAACAATTACCAGCATAAATAAGAGAAAATTGCTAATGCCTTAAATGCAGATACAGTCAAGGGAGACTTGGCCAAAAAAAAAACAAAAAAAAACAAACCAAAAAAAACAAAAAAAAACAACAAAAAAAAAGATGAAAAATGGAAAATAGAGCCAAGCTTGAAGTCCGATGCACATACCAAGCGGGGAAAGCCGGTTGCGTCCAGATCCTTGAGCAAGCTGTCATTTTCTGTATAAAGGGAACAAATGTCATCAGGCCAAGAACTCGCATTCTTGTCATCATCAACATCTCAAAGAGTACGTCATTCCTTATGCCTATATAGCAAGGAAATAGTCTGTCAGATTGAGTCATTGCGTCATTAAGGGGGTTAAAAAAAAAAGAAAAAAACACAAAACAAAAACAAAAAAAAAAAGAAAAAAAGGCAAACAAAAAAAAAATCAATCAAAAAATCAAAAAAAATATAAAGGCCAAAATGATGACTCGAATTAACCCCCTCTCATCAATGCCAAAAGACTCACCAATGTTCCCTTGGGTACATAGTATAAGGGAAGACTCTCTTATTTGAGGTAACATCAGCTCCTCAAAGGATCAGGCTAAAACTCAGAAAAGGTTAAGCAGACTCAACTGGAGTGTGATCAGTTTCAACTTTTTATTGTGAAGGATGCAGCAAAAAAAAAAAAACACAAGAACACATTATAAAGAGAATGAAAAGCTCGCTAGGCTGAAAACCTGAAAAGGCGGCCTAGGCAAAAGTTAGAGCAACCTGGTGAGTCGAAAACCTGAAAAGGCGGCTCAGGTAAAATTAGGGTCAAGATTTTGGCAGAGTAGCTAAAGCTCCCAATACAAAACATGCAAACTGAGGCATCAGGAACATGGTCAAACTACCCTCTCAAAGGCAGAATTGAGCGAGGTACTTGAGGTTTTGACGTGGGATTAAGATTCTCGCTAGTCTCAGGAATTCACTGGAGGATCTTTGAACCTTTCCTATTTCCCTTGGCCTTGACCTGTCCTACGAGGCTTCACTTCATCCCCTGTATTTTCCCTGTTGTCCATTCTCTGTATTCTGTTTGACCTACATGAATAAACTTTATCCCTTTTTCGATACGTGTTATGAATTGTATTGATCTGATAAAACATTGTGTTTTTTTATAAAAATAAATGAAAGAATGGTGAACATTTAAAGTCGTAAGGGACAAGACACTCCCACTACCTGACCTCGCCTTACACAATCATCATAAGGATTCAGCCAGGCATGCGCTTCGAAGCTATGATCGCCCCTTTGAATCTCCTCTGCCCATGAGTTATCCTAAGGGCCGCGGTTTCACAGGACCTACCCAGTTTTTTTTGAATGTATCTTTGCACTACTTACCTTTTTTTTGCAGGTTATTATAACGGACAGTCATGTCAAGCTCTGACGCCTCAATCAAGACCTTTTCCTTAATGGAACCGCAGCTGCCAAAACTAGGATCATTAAAGTCTCCTCCTTAATCGCCAAAGTTGGCACTCCTCAAAGCCCTTCCCCAAATCACCAAAGTTGGCACTTCTTGAAGTCTTCTCCTCAACTGCCAAAGCTGACACTTTTCAAACTCCCTTCCGGGGAATCTACTTGATACACTCCAGCAGTCAAGCAAGAAGAATTCTCCCCAAAGAGCCCCAGCACGTTTTTCTCAGTAAATCTACACATACTAGGCGGACCCCAGATTTTACCTTCTCAATCTAGGAGTGATGTTCGAGCCATCAATCCTTCTCCAGTGGAATTATACTCCCCAGACAAATCGAACTGGGGCATCACCCCAGAATCATTTCCTTCTCGCTCAAGGGGCAGCTCCCTGAGGTTTCAAAGCAAATAGTTCAAATTGGGGCATCACCCAAGGTTCATTCTCTTTCGCCTAAAAGAGGCAGTACCCCGAACCATCAATCCTCCTCTAGTAGAAATACATTTCCTAAACAACTTAAACTGGGGCATCTCCCCAGATTTCTTTTGTTCATTCAAGGGGTAGTTCCCCAACAACCTTCAAATCACCTCCAAACTGGGGCATCTCCCCAGATTTCTTTTGTTCTAGCCAATTTCCAAGAATCCCTCCAATCATGTCAAACTGGGGCATCACCCTATGTTTCTCCTTTCTCAATCGAGGGGACGATTCCCCATGTTCCTCCTCTTACCGTCAAGGGGACGATTCCCCAAGATTCTCTAAAGTCATGTCAAACCGGGGCATCACCCCATGTTTCTCCGTTCGCAATCAAGGGGGCGATTCCCCATGTCTCTCCTCCTACAGTCACAGGGGATGATTCCCCGAGATTCTTTCAAGGACCTTCAAACTGGGGCATCTCCCCAGATTTTTTTTATTCTGGCCTTTCCCCAAGATTCCTTCAAACCCTCTCAAACTGGGGGCATCTCCCCAGGTTTCTTCTGTTCCAGTCAAGGGGCAATTCCCCAAGAACCTTCAATTATGTCAAACTGGGGCATCGCCATGAACCTTGAAGTCCAGTAAGTTAAGGTTGGACGAGACATCCTGTTAGCTCCCCCCTAATCTTTACTTTCCATTCGCCTATTCAGGCATTCTTTCCCGTCTGATAGCCTATCAGGGCACCCTTTCCCTTCTTGCCGCCTATTAAGGCAACTTTTCCTTTCCATTCGCCTATTCAGGCACCCCTTTTATCTTCCAGTCGCCTATCAAGGCATCCTTTATCTTTCCATTCGCCTATTCAGGCACCCCTTTTATCTTCCAGTCGCCTATCAAGGCATCCTTTATCTTTCCAGCCGCCTATCAAGGCATCCTTTATCTTCCAGTCGCCTATCAAGGCATCCTTTATTTTCCAGCCGCCTATCAAGGCATCCTTTATCTTCCAGTCACCTATCAAGGCATCCTTTATTTTCCAGCCGCCTATCAAGGCATCCTTTATCTTCCAGTCGCCTATCAAGGCATCCTTTATTTCCAACCGCCTATCAAGGCATCCTTTATCTTCCAGCCGCCTATCAAGGCATCCTTTATCTTTCCAGTCGCCTATCAAGGCATCCTTTATTTTCCAGCCGCCTATCAAGGCATCCTTTATTTTCCAGTCGCCTATCAAGGCATCCTTTATCTTTCCAGTCGCCTATCAAGGCATCCTTTATCTTTCCAGCCGCCTATCAAGGCATCCTTTATCTTTCCAGCCGCCTATCAAGGCATCCTTTATTTTCCAGTCGCCTATCAAGGCATCCTTTATCTTTCTTATCCGCCTATCAAGGCATCCTTTATTTTCTAGTCACCTATCAAGGCATCCTTTATCTTTCCAGCCGCCTATCAAGGCATCCTTTATCTTTCCAGCCGCCTATCAAGGCATCCTTTATTTTCCAGTCACCTATCAAGGCATCCTTTATCTTTCTTATCCGCCTATCAAGGCATCCTTTATTTTCCAGTCGCCTATCAAGGCATCCTTTATCTTTCCAGCCGCCTATCAAGGCATCCTTTATCTTTCCAGCCGCCTATCAAGGCATCCTTTATCTTTCCAGCCGCCTATCAAGGCATCCTTTTACTTTCCAGCCGCCTATCAAGGCATCCTTTATTTTCCAGTCGCCTATCAAGGCATCCTTTATTTTTTTAGCCGCCTATCAAGGCATCCTTTATCTTCCAGCCGCCTATCAAGGCATCCTTTATTTTCCAGCCGCCTATTCAGGCACCATTTACTTTCTTATCCGCCTATTAAGGCATCCTTTATTTTCCAGCCGCCTATCAAGGCATCCTTTATCTTCTAGCCACCCATTCAGGCACCACTTACTTTTTTGCCCGCCTATTCAAGCATCCTTCACTTTCCTTCCGTCTGTTCAGACATCCTTTACCTCCTGTCCGCCTATTCAGGCACATCCTTTACTTCCTGTTCGTCTATTCAGGCACCCTTTACTTTCCTTTCTACCGGGAGTCAACCCTGGTCTTTTCACCTCCTGCTAACTGAAAGGTTCAAGTGTCAATTCCTGGTTTTTTCCCCTTCATCTAATACTTTGACAAAGGTGTTCACGTCTTTACTCCCTTTCCATTTCAAAAGCAAGAAGAAACTTCATGCTTTTCTCAAGGAAAGGAAGTAAAGAGGGGCATCTGTGAACACCTATTTCAGCCCATCCGCAAATGAAAAGAATTTTTTTTTTTTAAAAAAGAAGGGTTGACTCGGAAATGATCATTTCCGAGTGGAAGGACTCGGAACAGATCAAATCCGAGTGGAATATGCCACTGTTGAAGGGAAATCCGAGTAGAACTACTCAGAAATGATCAAAACCAAGTAGAACTACTCAGAAATGATCAAAACCGAGTAGAACTACTCAGAAATGATTGAAATCCGAGTAAAACTACTCAGAAATGATCAAAACCGAGTAGAACTACTCAGAAATGATTGAAATCCGAGTAGAACTACTCAGAAATGATCAAAACCGAGTAGAACTACTCAGAAATGATCAAAACCGAGTAGAACTACTCAGAAATGATCAAAACCGAGTAGAACTACTCAGAAATGATTAAAACCGAGTAGAACTACTCAGAAATGATCAAAACCGAGTAGAACTACTCAGAAATGATCAAAAACCGAGTAACAATGAAGCATTTCCGAATGGAATAGGCTCCTGTTGGAGAATCCGAGCGGAATGACACATACATGCTCAAATCCGAGTAGAATTACTCAGAATGAATCAATTCCGAGTGGAAAGCTTCCCTGTTAGAGCCATTCCGAGTGAAGAAATTCAAATTTCTAATTCTGAGTGTGAAGAAGTTCATTTCCGAGCGAAAAATAGCCAAAATTTGAACTTCCGAGCCATTCCAATCGGTTCCCAACCAATCCTCACTCATCCGAGTCCTCCTTTACCCACTTCCGAGCCATTTCAATCGGTTCCGAGTCATTTTATACTCGGATTGTGGAGAGGAAGTGAAGGCCGACCCCTTTTCCACTCGGATCTGACTCCTAATGTGGTGAAAGGCTGACTGAGAGGGTAATCCGAGTGAGAATCACTCGGATTCCCATCATTTTTGCTCGGATTACTCCATTTTCACTGCCAGTGTGGATGAATACTGATTGGAAGGTGGATCCGAGCCATTCTCACTCGGATTCCCCATTTTTTACTCGGATTCCATTATTTACACTCGGATTCATACCATCCTCACTCGGATTACAGCATTTTAACTCGGATTTCCACTCTTCTCACTCGGATTATAGCATTTTAACTCGGATTTCCACTCTCCTCACTCGGATTACACCATTATCTCTCGGATTTCAACTCTCCTCACTCGGATTCACATGCTGACCTGGATTCCACCCCCAAAGTGGATCCAGGAATCCCGGAGGTGGCTGGCAGACAGGGGCGGAGGTGGAGGAATTAAAAATTCCCACCAGCCGTTGTCCCCCACTACCCAAACCGAGTGGAGGCCTGAGCTGGCATTCCACTCGGAAGTGGAAGCCTGAGCTGGCATTCCACTCGGGCCAGCCTATAAATGGGATGGGCAGAGGGCAGCTGAGGGGGAGGCATTCAGAGGAGGAAAACTCTGCCAAAAAGTCCTTCGTGCTCTCTTCTCTCTCACACCAATTCTTTTCTTCTTCTCCTACCATCACTTCTCACACCCTCTCTCCCACCGTACTCTCCCTTTCCTCTTCCCCTCTAAAGACCAAACCACACACACACACCTCACGGTCACTTCAATCCGTCTCCTCAACCCATACACCGCCCAGCTTCCTCTCTCTTCTCCTTCCAACCCACACCACATCGTCTAAGCCAGCTCCACACCATCCAGAATCCCTCTCCTCGGTCAGTCTCACTCGGCAGTCCACTTCTCACTCGGTAAATCCTCTTTCCATTCGGTTTCCTTTGTTTCCACTCGGATTTGCACCGTTTCACTCGGATTTTTACTATTTCAATTAAATTTTCACTGTTTCACTCGGTTTCTGCTATTTCCACTCGGTTTTCCTCAATTTCACTCAGAATTTTCCCATTCCACTCAGTTTTTACCATTTTTTTACTCAGTTTTCCTCAATCTCACTCGGTTTTATGCTTTTATCACTCGGTATTTCATTTTTTTACTTGGTTTCTTCCATTTCCACTCGGTTTTTCCCATTTTCACTTGGTTTTTTCCCTCTTTCTTACATGGTTTTCTCTTCTTCCCCTTAGTTTTTTGCTCATTTTTCCTTTGTTTTCTAAACTTACTGTGGAAAATAAATGCTTCCTATGCTTTCTTTCAAATCTAAATAAAAATTAAAAAAAAGGAAACAAATCTTTTCTAAAGCAGTGTCGTACGGAAGCACTCCCGTCTACACAACCTCTTTAGGATTCATACACGTGCGAAGAACTCCACCTTGTATGAGTTCCCCGTCTCAATGACATCCACCATCATTTCCCAAGTCTTTTCCTAAAAGAACAACACTCAGAACTACGTAACCCTGATTTCTTGATAATTCAAGAATACATAGGAGCAGGACTTTTCCTGTCGGGCCCATCTTTCTTATTTCCCTTTACTGATTTATTTCCTTACTTTTTGCGTTTCTTTCGTGTTGTTACTTTTTATCGTTTCCGTGAAAATCAATTTAGACGTGACGTCTTGTTGATTTCCCCTAGTTTTTGTTCAAACCTCGCCACAATTCATAGGGAAGGGATACTTAGGACAAGACGTCCCGCTTATCTCTTTCCTATCCCTATCCTTTTTACTCGAGGATGTATAATTTAGGCGTGACACCTTATTAGCATTCTTTTCCCCTCTCTGTCTCATATCGAAGTCGAGTTTAATTCGGATGAAACGTCCCGTTAACCTCGCTTCGACATTCTATCTTTGTGCAAATTCTCTCACTCTATTCCGTCGTTTTTTAAATAAAAAAAGATACAACAATAAAAGGGAAGAAATAAAATATCTTTTGTAAGGCTATTTATGTTGCGCGTTTTCAATCTTGGTACTGTTTTTGACAGGCTATGTAGGGTGCTAATACCTTCCCTACTCGTAACCGACTCCCGAACTTGAATCTCAATTTTTAACCAGTGCTTTACTGAACCTAGTTTTTCCCAATGTTTTTCCTATGGATAAAAACGTTGGTGGCGACTCCCTGTTTCATTCCACCCCTTTTCTCTCTTTCTCGCCGCGCTGTCGCGATTTAGGTTGCGACAAGTACCTTTTCCACTTTATGGCCTACCACCGGGGTATTATCCCCCACTCGCTAACCAACAAGACACCCAAGACCAGCAAGCAATGAATCCTCACGCTTCATACCCCACCCAGCCAAACATGCCACCACTCCACCAAACCCAAAACACGCAAGCCCATGACCCATAAACCTACCAAACCCAAAACACACAAGCCCCGATGGCCCAGCCAACCTGCAACGCACAAGCCCAAAACACACGAGCCCAGATGACTCAGCCAACTTATGCTGTACAAACTATGGCCCAACCCCAAGGTCCCTCACCAAACACAGGCATAATGAACCAGTATCAGGCGTTGCCTCCGTTCAACCAACCACTCGGTTATCCATACGGATACACAACACCCTATATGACCAATCTCCAAGATACAACCCGCATGATGAACCCGGTAGCTGGTCATAGCACGGTCGCAGCTCCCCAAAAGGAAAAGATAGAAATCTTAGAAGAGCGTTTGAGAATGATGGAAGGCGCTGGAGGTTTTGGACTGATAGATGCTTCTGAGCTGTGCCTAGTCACAGATGTTGTCCTCCCGCCTAAATTCAAAATGCCTGACTTTGACAAGTATCAGGGAATGACTTGTCCAAAGAACCATCTCACGATGTATTGTCGAAAGATGGCATCTTACTCTTCTAACGATCAATTGTTGATCCACTGCTTCCAAGATAGTTTGGCAGGGGCCGCTCTTACATGGTATGCTCACCTTGAGCGAAACCATATTCGCTGTTGGAAGGACCTGGCAGATGCCTTTCTTAGGCAATACAAGTATAATATGGATATGGCACCCAACAGGGTTCAATTACAAAATATGGTGAAGAGGGATAGTAAAACGTTTAAGGAGTATGCCCAACGTTGGAGAGAAACAGCGGCACAAGTGGACCCCCCATTATCAGAAAAAGAGATAATCACAATGTTTATTGACACGCTCCCATCACCTTTCTACGGTAAGATGATTGGTAGTGTTTCATCCAACTTCTCCGACATTGTGACTATTGGGGAAAGGGTGGAGAGCGAAATACGAACAGGAAAGATCACTCAGGGCCCATCTGGGGCAAGCATGACAAGAAAGCCGGCGCCTGGGAGAAGGGATGGAGAAACTAATTCCATCTCTTCTAATCAAAAGACGGCCCCGCCGAGACCATTCGCCCCTACCATGATTCAAGCTCCCAATCCTTATGCGGCCGCTGCCACTCAGGGCCCGACGGCTTATACTCTCACTTCCGTCCACCTATGGTAAGAGCACCAATGCCATAACCCATGCCATATAATCATCTGCAACAAGCGATTCAACCACCTAATCATAATCAGAATACGAGAAACCCCAACAATGAGCACACCCCTGTGCAGTTCGATCCAATTCCCATAACATATACTGAACTTTTACCAATCCTCGTTCAGAAGGGTCTGGTAGCTCCATGCCCCATGAGGCCGTTGCAACCTCCTTACCCAAGGGGGTATGACCCAAACGCTCATTGTGATTACCATGCTGGGGCACCAGGGCATTCTACAGAAAAGTGCATGGCTTTAAAATATAAAGTGAGAGATTTGATCAAAGCCGACTAGATTAATTTTCAGGAAGGAAGCCCTAATGTGACCACAAATCCACTGCCTAATCATGGAGGTTCAGAAGTTAATGCCGTGGTGGCCGATATTGAAGATGGTTTTGGTAATAATACTGATTTGGTGATCACTGGCCCGCTGGACCAAGAGCTCAGTAATAGGGAAGCTGTCGAACTCCCTTCGATTTTAAATGATTCACCAAAATAATTTGCCATTGCCTTAAAGTCTTGTCTATCCCTCTGCTATGCCTAAGGCTTTGGGATTTTTCATGTAATAAGGGCGAAAAAAAACTTGTTTTACCAGTCAATCAATAAATGTGTATCGAAATTCCCATCCCTTTATCCTTGCTTTTGACTCATTCTCTTTAACTTGCTTTTCCTTTCTCTTTTTTATTTTCCCATAACACACTAAATTGCATATCCAAAAATGATCCTCTTGAGACTAGTGAAATCACAATTCCGCTTCACGATTTCAATCACCCAGTCGACTATGCCGACGAAGAAGGTAAGGAAACCTGTGAGCCACCATACTAGTTAGCAAGATTGTTAGAACAAGAGGTTAAAAAGTACCCCTAAGTCAAGGACGCCTGAAGGAATCACGGCGGCAATCTATCAGAAGGTATTAGTATTTTGTTTCAAGATATGGCAGGAATCTATGTGAATAACAACATGGCCAAGTCCCGAATTGGACAAGTGGTAGGCCAGTCATTTAAGGAAATTCAACAGTCATCAACATAGATGGGGGGAAAATTGCTGATGCCTATAAATACAGATACAATCAAGGGAGACTTTGCCAAAAAAAAATGCAAAAAAAAATGAAAAATGAAAAATAGAGTCAAGCTTGAAGTCCAATGCACACACCAAGCGGGGAAAGTCGGTTACGTCCAGATCCTCGAGCAAGCTGTCATTTTTAAGGGGAACAAATGTCGTCAGGCCAAGAACTCGCATTCTTGTCATTATCAACACCTCAACCCTAAAGAGTGCGTAATTCCTCATGCCTATGTAGCCAAGGAAATAGTCTGTCAGATTGAGTCGTTGTGTCATTAAGGGGACTTAAAAAAAAACAAAAACAAAAAAAACAAAAAAAAACAAAAATGAAAAAGAAAAAATCTAGAAAACAAAAAAAAGAGAGAAAAAATAAAGGCCAAAATAATGATTCAAAGTAATTCCCTCTCATCGATGCCAAAAGACTCACCAATATTTCCTTGGGTACATAGCATAGGAGAAGACTCTCCTATTTGAAGTGACATCAGTTCTCCAAAGGATCAAACTAAATTTGAAAAGGGTTAGGCAGATTCAACTGGAGTGTAATCAGTTTTAACCTTTTACTGAAAGGGATACAGCCAAAAATGAACAAGAACACATTATAAAGAAAGAAAAGAGCTCGCTAGGCTGAAAACCTGAAAGGACGGCCTAGGCAAAAGTTAGAGCAACCCGGTGAGTTGAAAACCTGAAAAGGCGGCTCAGGTAAAAATTAGGGTCAAGATTTCGGCAGAGTAACTAAGGTTCCCAATGCAAAACGTGCAAACTGAGGCATGTGGACCATGGTTAAACTACCCTCTCAAAGGCAGAGTTGAACGATGTACTTGAGGTCGTGACGTGGGATTAAGGTTCTCACTAGTCTCAGGAACTCACTGGAGGATCCTCGAACCTTCCCTGTTTCTCCTGGCCTTGACCTGTCCTATGTAACTTCATTTCATCCCATCTATTTTCCCCTTTGTCCATTCTCTGTATTCTGTTTGACATACATGAATAAAATTTATCCTTTTTCGATACGTGTTATGAATTGCATTGATCTGATAAAACATTGTGTTTTTATAAAAATAAAATGAAAGAATGGTGAACATTTAAAGTCGTAAGGGACAAGACGCTCCCACTACTTGACCTCGACAATCATCACAAAGACTCAGCCAGGCAAGCGCTTCAAAGCTATGATCGCCTCTTTGATTCTCCTCTGTCCATGAGTTATCCTAAGGGCCGCGGTTTCACAGGACCTACCCAGTTTTTGAATGTATCTTTGCACTACTTACCCTTTTTCTGCAGGTTACTACAACGGACAGTCATGTCAAGCATTGACGCCTCAATCAAGTCCTTTTTCTCAATGGAACCGCAGCTGCCAAAACTAGAATCTTTCAAGTCTTCTCCTTAATCGCCAAAGTTGGCACTCCTCAGAACTCCTTCCTCAAATCGCCAAAGCTGGCACCTCTCAAAGTCTTCTCCTTAATCGCCAAAGTTGACACTCTTCAGAATCCCTTCCAAATCGCCAAAGTTGGCACCTCCCGAAGTCTTTTCCTCAATTGCCAAAGCTGACACTTTTTCAAACTCCCTTCCAAGGATTCTACCTAATACATTCTGACAGTCAAGCGTATCTCCTTCCCAAGCCCAAGGATAGTTACAAGCAAGATTCTTTCCCCCTAGTAGAATCACCAAACTTTCCTCATTGAGCCTACAATTCAGATCATCTTCTCCCACTAGTAAGAACATTTTCTAATCAGGCTTAGAAGAACTCTCCCCAAAGGGGGCCAACATATTTCTCTCAGTAAATCCACACATACCAGGTGGACCCCAGATTTTCCCTTCCCAATCAAGAGGCGATGCTCGAGCCATCAATCCTTCTCCAGTGGAACTACACTTCCCAGACAAATCAAACTGGGGCATCACCCCCTGGTTCATTCTCTTTCACCCAAAGAGGTAGCACCGACCCGAACCATCAATCCTTCCCTAGAAGAAATACATTTCCTAAACAACTCAAACTAGGGCATCTCCCCAGATTTCTTCTATTCCAGTCAAGAGGGCAATTCCCCAAGATCCCTTCAAAATATGTCAAACTGGGGCATCACCCCAGGTTCACTCACTTTCATTTAAGGAGCCATTCCCTAAAAGACTCCTTCAAATCATGTCAAACTGGGGCATCTCCCCAGGGTTCTTCTGTTCCAATCAAGGGGCAATTCCCCAAGAACCTTCAGTCATGTCAAACTGGGGCATCGCCATGAGCCTTTAAGTCCAGTGAGTTAATTTGGACGAGACGTCCTGTTAGCTCCTCCAATCTCTGCATTTCTGTTCGCCTATTCAGGCACCCTTTACTTTCTGTTCGCCTATTCAGGAGCCCTTTACTTTCTGTTCGCCTATTCAGGCACCCTTTACTTTCTATTCGCCTATTCAGCACCCTTTACTTTCTATTCGCCTATTCAGGCACCCTTTACTTTCCATTCGCCTATTCAGGCACCCTTTTACTTTCTGTTCGCCTATTCAGGCACCCTTTACTTTCCATTCGCCTATTCAGGCACCCTTTACTTTCCATTCACCTATTTAGGCACCCTTTACTTTCTGTTCGCCTATTCAGGCACCCTTTACTTTCCGTTCGCCTATTCAGGCACCCTTTACTTTCCGTTCGCCTATTCAGGCACCCTTTACTTTTTGTTCGCCTATTCAGGCACCCTTTTACTTTTTGTTCGCCTATTCAGGCACCCTTTACTTTCCGTTCGCCTATTCAGGCACCCTTTACTTTCTGTTCGCCTATTCAGGCACCCTTTACTTTCTATTCGCCTATTCAGGCACCCTTTACTTTCCATTCGCCTATTCAGGCACCCTTTTCTTTCTGTTCGCCTATTCAGGCACCCTTTAATTTCCATCCGCCTATTCAGGCACCCTTTACTTTCCATTCGCCTATTCAGGCATCCTTTACCTTTCCGTTCGCCTATCAGGGCAATTTTCCTTTCCAGTCTACCAGGGGTCAACCCTAATCTTCTCACTTCCTGTTCTTTGAAAGACAATTTTTCCGATTCAATTCAGAGTTAAAAAAAAAACAAAAAAACAAAAAAAAACAAAAAAAAAGAGAGAGAAAAGAGAGATACAGATGTGGAAAAGAGGAAAAGGTCACAATAACTCGTGATTGCCAACACCATCAATCGCTATATCAATCAAGAGGTCCCACTTGGCCCCCTACATCGGTGTTCATATCTTTACTTCCTTTTCACTTCAAAAACACGAAAAGCTTCGTGTTTCTCTTATGAAAAAGAAGTAAAGAGGGGCATCTGTGAACATCTCTTTTGGTCCGGTCCAAGTGGAACGAATCTTTTTTATACTGAATTCTGACTCAGAATGGTCAAATCCGAGTAGAATGGCTCAAAAATAATCAGATTCGAGTAGGATGACTCAGATTGAAGCATTTTCGAGTAAAATATAGCCCTGTTGGAGATGAATCCGAGTAGAATGGTTCAAAAATGATCAAATCCGAACAGGATGACTCAGATTGAAGCATTTCCGAGTGAAATATTGCCCTTTTGGGATAAATCTGAGTGAAATGACTTAAGGAATGATCAAATCCGAGTGAAATGACTCAGAATGGATCAAATCCGAGTGGAATATGCTCCTGTTGGAGTGAATCAGAGTGGAATGACTCAAAAAGGATCAAATCTGAGTAGAATTACTCAGAATGAGTCAGTTCCAAGTGGAATGCTTCACTGATGAAGGTGAATAGGAATAGAATGACTCCCTGTCAGAGCCATTCCGAGTGATGAATAGCTGACTCTGTTGGAGGATGAATGCTGAGAAGGATTGCTTTCTGATTGCATCTAATCCAAGTGAAGAAGTGCTGAGTGAAGTGAATCTGATTGGGGAATGTTTTTTTGGGCGAAGGCTGAGTCCGAGTGAAATAATCCCAACATCCGAGTAAGCACATCCGAAGGAGAAATGTTGATTGAAACCTTCTGATTGAAGTGTGAAGTCCGACTCTCAGTGAATCTGGGTGGTCAGATTCCGATTGGAACAGAAGTCCGATTGTGAGTATATCTGGGTAGTCAGATTTTGATGGGAAGAAAACCGATTCCGAGTGAAAATGTAAAGGTTTCCAAGCCCTGATTGCAAAGAAGGTCAACTCCGAGTGACAAAACCGAGTGACAACTCCGAATGAATATTTGCCGACTGAGCCATTCTTCAATCAGTTTCGTTGTCAATCTTCAATCAGTTTCTGAGTGACAACGACTGAATGAAAGGATTTCTGAATAAATGTGTCCAATTGGACTAAAGAAAGGAAAAGCTGTGTGAAATCCTTCTGAAGACGACTCCCAAGTGGGTGCACCGAGCAGCTGATTGCCGAGTGAAAGCCATTCCTGATTGGAAAATAAGGGCGAGTGATTGCACTGAACAATTAATGACTGAATGAAAATTCTGAGTGAGGAGAAGGCTCTTTTCGAGTGAAAATGTCCAAGAGTCCAATTTCTGAGTAAGAAGAAAGGCTCTTTCCGAGTGAAAATTGCCAAGATCCCAAATTCTGAGTGGGAAGGCTCTTTCCGGGTGAAGAATCTCCAAGGTCAGCACTAAGTGAAGAATCTCCAGTCAGCACCGAGTGAAGAATCTTCAGTCGGTTCCGAGTCATTCCTTTCTCACCCACTCCTGAGTGAGTACTCTCACTCAAATCCGAGCTATCCTTTTACCCATTCCCGAGCCAATTTTCAGTCAGAACCGAGAGACACTTCAGTCAGTCAGCCCTCTTCAAACCAATTCCGTGTCATCCCTCCTCAAACCAATTCTGAGCCCCCATTTTCACCAATTCTGAGACACTTTTCACCAATTCCGAGTGACACTTTTCAATCAGCATCGAGTCCTCTTCAATCGGTTCTGAGTCAATTTTCACTCGGTCTGATTGATTGTTCCAATCAGAATTGCCTTGTTTGTCCTCTCAATCCAATTGCACACTTTTTCACTCGGATTCTCCTCACAAATAACCCACCACCGAGCAAAACCTCCACTCGGCCTTCCATAAAAGAGCTACTCTCAGAAGAATTCTCACTTGGAAAAGGCCATTTTCACTTGGAAAACCTTCATTCCTCTCGGAATTCACTCCCACTGTGGATGAATGCTGACTGAGAGGCCAATCTGAGTCGTCCTCTCTCGAATTTCCATATCCTCTCTCGGATTTCCAATATCTTCTCTCAGATTTCCATCATGCCCTCTCGGATCGTAAGTGCTGACTTGGATTCCCACAATCCAAGTGGATCCAGGAATCCTGGGAGTGGCAGACAGCTGGGCGAAAGTGGAGAAATTAAAAATTCTCCACCAGCCGCTGCTCCCCATTATTTTAGCCAGGCTGTCTCCACTAGGCACATGGGTGAGTGGAGACTCGTGCTGTCAAAGCACTCAGCCCATGTCCTAAAGCCTCTATAAATGCCTCAATCGAAGAGGCACAGGGGGCTGTTTTTTTTTTCAGATTGGATCTTGGTTGGCTGAAGAAGGGTAGAAACTCTGAATCAGTAGCATTGTTCTAGCCCTCTGCTAATTATCTCACCAATTGCATACCGATCCATAACCGAGTCCTCCATACCATTTAGATCCTCAACAACTGCACCCTTCTTCCTTATGTCACCCACACTGTCCAGCTCTCCCATAAATCAACATTGCCTCCTCTCCAAAATCCTCTCAACATCCGACGGTTTCTAAACTCCACACCGTCCATCCCCTCTACATCTCCCAAACACCCTCACCACTCCGTCCTCACCACTCAGTACCGTCCTCCTTCCAAACCAGCTCCACACCGTACCAATCACCTCACATACTGCATACCGTCCACTCCTATCACCATTACACCGTCCCTCTCCTCTTAATTCCAACACCGTCTCTCTCCATCACTCGGTTTCCCAACTTTCACTCGGTATTTTTATTTTTCACTCGGTATTTTCATTTTGCACTTGGTTTTCTATTTTGTTACTCGGTTTTTCCATTTTTACTCGATTTTCCCTTTTTCTCACTCGGTTTTCTCTTCTCTCACTCGGTTTTCCCTCTTTTTTCTGAATTTACTATTTCTCTTTCTCTCTTGTAGCTTCTGCTACCCTCTATCCTTTGCTTCGTAGTTTTTTTTTAAAAAATATTAAAGGGAAATGGATGTTTCATGTGTTTTCTTTCAAATCTAAGTAAAATCAAAAATCAAAAAACAGAAAAAAATCATTTTTAGTCAGTGTCGTACGGAAAATACTTCCGTCTACACAACCTCTATAGGATCCGTACACGTGCGAAGAACTTCGTCTTGTATGAGTTCCTCACCAAAATGATACCCACCAACATTTTCCTAATCTTTTCCTAAAAGAAAAACACTCAGAACTACGTAACCCTGATTTCTTGATAATTCAAGAATACGTAGGAGCAGGACCTCAACTCCTGTCGGGCCCATCTTTCTTGTTTCTTTTTACTGATTTATTTCCTCACTTTCGTGTTTCTTTCATAAGTGTTCTTTTTTTGTCGCTTCCGTGAAAATCAATTTAGACGTGATGTCTTGTTGATTTCCCCCTAGTTTTTATTCAAGCCTCGCCACAATTCATAGGGAAGAGATACTTAGGACGAGACGTCCCGCTTATCTCTTTCCTATCCCTGTCCCTTTTTTATCTGAGGATGTCTAATTTAGGCGTGATGTCTTATTAGCATTCTCTTCCCCTCTCTGTCTCATATCGAAGTCGAGTTTAATTCGGATGAAATGTCCCATTGACCTCGCTTCGACATTCTATGTTTGTACAGTTCTCTTACTCCATTCCGTCGTTTTCAAATAAAAATAAAAAAGGGGAAGAAACCATGTTTTATTTAAGGCTATTTATATTGCGCTTTCGATCTTGGTACTGTTTCTGACAGGCGATGTAGGGTGCTAATACCTTCCCTACTCGTAACCGACTCTCGAACTTAGATCTCATTTTTTAAACCAGTGCTTTCACTGAACTTAGTTTTTTTCCAATGTTTTTCCTATGGATAAAAACGTTGGTGGCGACTCCTTGTTTCATCCAAAGTTTTCTCTCTCGCCGCGCCGTCGCGATCCAGGTTGCGACACACGTATTTACCTCCTTCATCAAAATGTACTTCAAAAGATTCACTCCACCCATGAGTGCCCTGCATCACAAGACTAAAAAGTAGACAACATGGGAGAGTGAGTCATACATTCCAAAAGAATGAATATGAACACCATGTGATTATGTGCATATGCATCAAGGTCATGTATACTTTGCATACACATATCATTCATTATCTTATTCATCATCATAAATATTGTCATACGTATATCACAATCGACATTATAGATTAAGCAAAGTATACAAGCATACACATAATCAAGTCTTTCAAAAATTTAGGCTACCACACGCCTCATCGTTTTACTCATTTTATCATTTGGTATTCATATCTTTTATGTTGTCTTAATACATTCTCTCATCCACAACATAACCATCATCATATCTCATCACCTTTGGCATACTTCTTGGCTATATGCAAATGCTCTTAAGCTAATGCATATGCATAACGGATTATTTCAACAATTGTAGATCTGACTGTGGGAATACAACACCAATTGTGGGATTTGAGTATGATCATCTAGCCATACCCCTACTGCAGTAGTAAAATGTGTACACTTATCATCCAATTACATGCATTTCACCAATCTTTTATTAGTACCAAACCGCATCGCCAATTTGCAACACCTGGTCATTTTCACCATGACCGCGGTAACAACATAATCAATATATGGTGTTGCGGGCCAACCATGAATCATATCATGGCAGCTGTGATCCCAAGGACCACCTGGGACACCTGCTCATCAAGAGCCACCCCCCACAAGGGTCAACCACATGTGGCTCCTAGCACAACATGGGCAGCTTTGTGACAATTCGCAGGGGAAATAATAAATTGCTCTTGCATAGAGCCGCCCTACCATTGGGCCAACCGGGGGAATCCCCTAAAATTCCAACACCGGCAGCTATACAGTATGCCATGGATGCAAATGCCAATCATATGCATTTCTCACTTTATGCATCCTATACATGCCACTCATCAAAATCTTAGTCTCCAACATCACCATATTGTTTTTAGTGGATTTATCATCATCAATTGTTGTCATTAATAAGTTTTAGTGTGACATTTCAATAAATTTTCTCATTAACATAATTCAATTCTTTCCTCAAATTACAATGGCATTTAATCATCAATTTCAAACATCATCCTTCCATTATCATTCAAGGTATGTTATTTATTCACACTATTCTCATTCAATCATCAATACCATTCATTCCACATTCATGGTGGATGTAAACATAATCATCGTATTCAAGGCTTTACTCTTGCCAAACAATTTAACACCACCATATAGCACACCTCTTATATTCTAAATGCACAATGCAAGTTGCCAAACATCATCATTAACATCATACACGACATCACAATTCATCATGACATTACAAACAAGGCAAGCATGCATATTGTTACATATGATAATCAAATATTATTCGATTCATGCATTTAGAACATAAAGGTTTCTCTCCTACCTCAAAAGAAGAATTCTGATTGATACGACGTACCCACCTCGTTGTTCGAATGGATCCTACATTAACATACATGTAAAATCCTAATCAATCAATCATTTAAAACATGATTTACGACTCTAGTCATTACTCATTACATTTATAATTTCATGACAAGAATAAAACATGTCATAGGAACCATTTTCCTTTATTTGTTAGGTTTCGGGAATTCCTTCCCATCAAACCTCATTCTTTATGCTAAAGGTTACAAAGCAACCTTAGGCCTCAAGATGCACAACAATTTATCCAACATCCATACACTCATTGTTCTAGCATCATTTATTACTTTCCCCAATTTATTATTATAGTTAGAGTTTCACTTAAAACCCAACAACATTCATAAATGCACCATTAATCTTCATCTTCTTCCCACCATACATCCATCTACCTCATTTATTTCATCCAAAGTTTGCATTTATGACCAGTCATCTTAGTGTTTTCACATTTATGGATTTCGTTAAATACCCCACTTACATACATTGCTTTCCCAAGCCATAAAACTCATAAAAATAATATTAAATCCATCAAAGATGGTGAGAAAAGCTTACCTCACCCCAAAAACAAAAATCGAACCAAGAAGAAGAGAGAGAGCAAACGAAAAATGGAGAAGAGGAGAAGAGGACTCTAAGCTCCAATGGCTTCCTTCAAGCCTTCTCAAACGAAAATGGAAGAAGGAAATGGGTCACTACCTTTGCTAGGGTTTTAGAAGAGAAAAGCAAAGGAAATGAAGAAGGAGAAGAAGAAGAGTGTTTTGCCAAATGCATTCAGCACATGAACGAAAATGAGAGGGGAAAATGAAGGCTTTTGCTTTTAATTTTAATCCTCTCATTAATATTTCATCGTTTTTCCACAAATAGGATCTCTGTTTAGGCTCAATACTTTATCTAAAAATTATTTCGAATATATATTCGGATCCCCAATAATATTCTCAATAGTCCTGACCAATATCATCTCAATCGGAGATACTTGGTCCGATACTCATATTTTAATCGGGCTTAAATTCAGCTTATTCGGCTTCAATAAATTGCTAACAATCCCCAAAAAATATTAATTTAACTACTTCCAATATTCAGGACATCAAATAACCCACATACAACTATTTAATATTTATTTCCTTAATTAATCATTTATTTTAAAATTTAGGGTGTTACAATCCACCCTTCCAAAAAGAAAATTTCGCCCTTGAAATTTAAAATACCAGATTCGAATGCATAAGGGTATCGTTCTCTTATACTGTCTTCACATTCCCAAGTGAAAGTGTCCACATTCCCATGTTTCTAAGCGACCTTCACCAAAGGCACCAACTTGTTTCATAATTTCTTCACGGAATGCTCAACAATACGAACAGAAATAGGAGGAATAGATAGGTCATCCCACACATCAACATCATCAACAGGGATCATGTGTAGAGGATCATGAACATACTTCCTCAACTGTGACACATGGAATACATTGTGTAGATTCTTGAGATACGGAGGGAGTGCAATCCGATACGCAACGTCGCCAATCTGCTCCAAAATCTCATAGGGTCCAATGAACCTAGGGCTTAACTTCCCACTTTTCAATGCCCTTCCAATCCCTTTATCACGCAAAACTCTTAGGAACACATGATCACCAACTTGAAATTCAAGTGATTTATGTCTCTTATCATAATAACTCTTCTGTCGGTCTTGGGTAATCTTCATATTCTCTTGTATCTTTTTAATTTGCTCAGTAGTCTCCTGAACAATCTCCGGCCCTAAAGCAAAATTCTCACCAGTTTCCAACCAACATAGAGGCGTTCTACATTTTCTGCCATAGAGTGCCTCGTAAGGAGCCATACCAATACTACTGTGGTAACTGTTGTTGTATGTGAATTCTATCAATGGAAGAAATCTCTCCCAACATCCACCATACTCCAAAACGCAAGCTCTCAATAAATCTTCAAGGCTTTGAATAGTTCTCTCGGATTGTCCGTCATTTTGGGGATGATAAGCGTAACTAAGCTTCAACTTAGAACCTAGCTCATGATGTAAACTTCCCCAAAATCAAGAAGTAAACCGAGGGTCACGATCAGATATGAAACTAGATGGCATACCATGCAGCCTAACAATCTCCTTCATATACAACTGGGCTAATTTCTCCAAAGATGTTCATGGGCAAGAAGTAAGCACACTTTATCAGCCGATCCATAATCACCTATATAGCATCATTTCCAACACGAGTTCTGGGTAATCCAGAAATAAAGTCCATAGCAATGCTATCCCATTTCTAAACAGGGATCTCCAAATGTCTTAAATAACCAGATGGTCTTTGATGCTCAATTTTAGCCTTTTGACAAATAAGGCAAGATGCTACATAGTTCGCCACATCACGCTTCATACCGGGCCACCAAAAATTCTTCTTCTAGTCTTGATACATCTTGGCGGTACTAGGATGAATGCTCAATACACTTTTGTGAGTTTCCTCAAGTACACATTTCCTTAAATCACCACTCGAGGGAACATAGATTCGGCTCTTCATACACCAAATGCCATCATGACCTTCACTAGAAACAAGTTCTTCCCTTTTTCTTCAGTTCTTCTCATCTCAACCAAGTACTCATCCTTCGGTTGTTACAATTTTATAGTTTCAAGGAACACATTAGCAACCGTCAACATCTCAAGGGACATCATCTTTGGAGTATATGTTTCCACTCCCACATTCAAGTTTCTAAATTGCTCAATTAGTTTCATCTTTTTCACCATCATTGTAGAACATGCAATGACTTCAGGCTTAAAGCATCAGCAACCACGTTTTCCTTTCCGAGATGATACCTTAATTTAAACTCATAATCTCTTAGAAACTCCATCCATCGCTGTTGGCGCATGTTAAGTTCTTTTTGATCAAACAAGTACTTAAGGTTCTTGTGGTCATTAAAGACCACAAACTTAGAACCATACAAGTAATGTTGCACAACTTCAAAGCAAACACCACCGCCGCCAATTCAAGATCATGTGTAGCATAATTAACCTCATGCGGTCGCAACTATCTCGACGCATAGGCTATCACGCGTTCACACTGCATCAACACACAACCAAGACCATGCATAGACACATAATAATATACCACAAAGTCATTAAACAAATCAGGCAATGCTAACACGGGTGTGGTAGTAAGCCTCAATTTCAACTCTTGAAAACTTCACATTCTTGGGACCACACAAATGGTTGATTCTTACGAGTCAACTTCGTCAAGGGTAAAGCTAAGTGGGAAAATCCCTTAATAAACCTCCGGTAATAATCGGCAAGACCAAGAAAACTTCTTATTTCCTTCATGGACGTTGGTCTTTCCCAAGCCATAACAACTTCCACTTTTGATCTATCAACGGCAAATCCATCACCGGAAATCACATGACCAAGAAAAGAGATCTCATTCATCCAAAATTCACAATTCACATTTAGAGAGCTTGGCATACTATTCTTTCTCTCGAAGAATAGATAACAAAAGGGGAAGATGTCTTTCATGCTCTTCATGCCTTTTAGAGTACACTAAAATATCATCAATAAACACCACGATGAATTGGTCAAGATACTCGTGGAAGATGCGATTCATGTAATCCATGAAAATCGCAGGAGCATTTGTCACTCCAAATGGCATCACTACATACTCATAGTGACTATATCGCGTTTGGAAGGTAGTTTTAGGAATATCCTCAGTCTTCACCAAATTTGGTGATATCCAGAACGCAAGTCAATCTTAGAAAACACAATGACGCCCTTCAATTGATCCAAAAGATCATCAATGCGAGGAAAAGGATATTTGTTCTTGATAGTTAACTTATTGAGTTGGCGATAGTCAATACACAATCTCATACTTTCGTCCTTCTTTCTCACCAACAATACAAGAGCACCCAAGGAGACACACTTGGGCGGATAAACTCCCGTTCAAGTAATTCCTCGACTTGCTTCTTCAACTCGGCCAACTCCATAGGTGACATCCTATAAGGAGCTCTAGAAACAAGTTCAGCACCAGGAATGAGATCAATAGAGAATTCCACTTCATGTGGAGGAGGCAATCCAGGAATCTCATCCCGAAAAACATCAGAAAATTCAAAAACAACAAGGATTTCACAAGATTGGGAAGTGCCACTCCCATCAACCATGCAGAACATCACGAAAAGCTGAGAGATACCTTGTAGGTCAAAGCTTTCAGCATTAGAAGTCGGGAAGATCACCGTCTTGTTATGACAATCCACCAAGAATTTGTTGGCAGACAACTAATCCATGCCTAGAATAATGTCCAGGTCTTCCATAGGTAAGCACATGAGGGATATAACAAACTTTCTACCCTCAAGGGTCATCTCGACATTCCCACATCGAGTCACTGATCTCAAACAAGCACCGGTCGGTGTAGTCACTAATATGGAGCCTTTCATTATGCAAACAGACACCTTCAAGCGCCTTACATAATCCTTTGAAATAAATGAATGCGTAGCACCAGAATCAAATATAACATATACCGAAGTACCAAGGATTTCATACTCACCAGGAACAAGATCTTTAGCTTGTGCGGCTTCTTCACCGGTAATGGCAAAGACTCTTTCAGTAGCTTGTGGTTGATCACTACCATTTCGATTACCATTTCTTCCACCATGGCCATTGCCTTGACCATTGCCATTTATTCCACCATTATGGTTTCCACCACGGCCACCATTGCGGCCACCATTATGACCATTACCGTTTCCACGACCACGGCCTCCCAAGCCACCATGGCCTCCACGGTTACCATTAGGGTTCACACGAGCAAGAGTATCAACACTTGCATTCTTTACGTTCAATGGACAATTAGGGCGAATATGCCCCGGTTGATTATATTGGTAGCACACTACATCATCTTGAGGATAATCTCTTGCCAAGTGGTTAGCCCCATACTTGAAACAAGTAAGGCCTTAGACATTGCCACGACCTTGGTTACGACCACTATAACCACCTCTAAAAGCGCCATGTCCTCTTGCATTGGAGGATCCACCATGAAAGAATTTCTTCTTCTTAAATTGACCATGCCTCTTGAAACTAGAGAATTGCCCCTTCAACTTGGGCTCATGTTTTCCATGACTCAAAGGAGTCACATCATCTTCTTCATAAATGCGACATTTGTTCACCAATGTAGGAAAGCTTCTAAATTTCTTGATGTTGTATAGGCCACTTGATTTCAGGCCTTAAACTATTCTCAAACTTCACACACTTTGAAGTCTCGGTATCCTTTAGTTGATAAGGCAGATAAAATGCATAAAGCTCTTCAAACTTGGAGGCATACTCCTCCATGATCATATCACCTTGCTTAAGTTCTATGAACTCAAGCTCTTTCTCGCTTTTGTAGCTTTCTGGAAAGTACTTACTAGTGGAAAAAAATGGATATAATCATGGTTAAAAATGGCCTTTATTCACGGTTAAAGAACCATGGTTGTTGCAGCCGTGTTAGTAGATGAGGGTCTTTAACCACGGTTAACAACCGTGGTAATAAATCAGATCTAACCACGGTTGTCGAGCATAACCGTGAATATAACAGACAATGTATATTCACGGTTATAGTAAAACCCGTGGATAAAGAACAACTATATTCACCGTTGTTTAGCATAACCGTGAATATAAGTAGAAAAAAAAATTCACTTACAGACTATGTATATTCACGGTTATAGTAGGAACCGTGGATAAAGAACCTCTATATTCACGGTTGTTTAGCATAACCGTGAATATAAGTAATATAAAAAATTCACTTACAGAGTATGTATAATGACGGTTATAGTAGTAACCGTGGATAAATAGTGTCTATAATCACGGTTGTTACCATAACCGTGAATAAACACTGAGGTTTTTTTTAATATGGTTTCTGTTTTATTGTTTCCCAAACCTGCATTCAGACAACCAGCACAATATACAGTATCCCAGCATATCCAGCAACAAACAATATATAAAAAGAATGGTATATATATAACAATTAATTTGATATGAATTCATAACAACCTAAAAAATAAAACTATATACAATTCAGATGAATGTAACCTAATAAAATGTAAACCCTAAATCCTACACTAGATACATATTTAAGAGAATAAAGATCCTATATCTAGCTAAGTTCTTTTGCTGATTTCAATGAAGTATGAGGCCCATTGCTTTCTAACATTATCTACAAGTGTCTTAGAGAAGTATGACCGGTCCTGGAAGTACTGCAAACAATGCACTAAATAATTAGAACAAAAGCTATATTTATTACATGAAATTGATGAAATTGTTAGAAAAGTAGTCCAAATGATGAGACTTACATCTGTCCATCCCTCTACTAAATGTTGTTGGACAATGGTCAGCATAGTGTGCATGACGAAATAGCCACACTCGAAGGAACCCTCCTGCCTGTAAGACTACAATGGGCATAAAATATAGAATAAGAGAATTCACAACTTAAAAAATATATATTGAAGATTTGAATGAATACGATAGACTTACCTTTGGGTGCACCCACACAACTTTTCTTCCGATGGACTTAACTCCAACCAGTTGATTATATCCAACCACCGCCCTACATCAAATAAAACGCAAGATAAGTTAGAATCGTATAGGTCCAAAAATGATGTAATCGAATTTGTACTTATTGTTTAGGGATTAACTTACCCGTCTACTATAGTTTTCAGGTCTTGTGGAACTACCCGATGCGTAGTATCAAAGTACAGAGCAAGATAAGCCCGGGGACAGATCACCACAAGCGTCCAGTGAGCGCTGCAGTTACCAGTGATAAATGAGACTTCAAAATGCAAAAATTAATGACAATAATTATGGAATAGAATATTACCCTTTATGATAGGGGCCCATGTATACAGTCTTCCCAGACTCAAACATCCAATTTTAGATGTATGCCTGGGTGTCCTGCGTGGTGTTTGCTTGCTTCTGTATGAGAGAGGGCTCTAAGAAACTATAAGTTCCTTGGAAACCCAAGTCCACACAAAGTTTTGTCAGAAACCTAAACAAGTTGAGACATGGTTAGCGACAAATAACTTGTATAATGAAAAAGTTGGACAAAAAGAGATATACTTACAGCTCCCACAGCTGAATGATGGAGATGTTCAACATCGACGTCCCCGAAATAATCTCACACATGTCAGAATGTGTAATGTAAAGTGGTACTGCACTTGGACGGCCGAACACTAGTGGCTCCCATGGGATCTGAACAGTCTCATCTCCTTGCTCATACCCGATGCGCCATAGCATCCGGATGGGATTGTCGGCCGGGTCTGGCCTCTTCAATGCCTGTTCCTGTTGAACAATTGACAACCATCATAGTTTGTACCATAATTGACAATATAACAAAATTAGTTAGTGTAAGGTTTTTACCTTTTCAGGGGCAACCTGCAGAAGTCTGTTGGGCCACATCAGAAAGTGGCCCACCGCCTAACCGATGGTCTTCACCTCTGGAGTTGCCACTGGCACAGCAGCATCCTCCTCAAGGACGAGCATAACAGAGACCCTGGACATACCATCAGGTAAGGACTGATGGTGAACCAAAGGGCCTAAGTTGTAGACCATGCCAGTGGCAACTGGCTCCTCCGACCTATCAACGAACAGGTCACATTGACGGGTGTCTGGTGGCTCGACCCCATCATCGTCAGGGTCAGCCGCAGCGCACGACCCCTTAGTGCTAACCCTCCGTACCTACATATTTACACATCAAGCAGAAGTTATTCAACAATGAAATAAAGTGATTACAAACAATAAAACCGAGGAAATTAAATAAAGAATCTAACCTGTGGGTGGCTAGCTGGTGCAGTAGTCTCCTGGTGGTGGATGAGTGAGGCCTTCATCTCCTCCCTGAATATGGCTATCTCCTGGTGGAGCCTAGATATCTCCTCCTGATACTCAGCCTTCACAACAGCCACCTTCTGCTCCACCATTTTCTCAAGGGAGGGGGCAGGGTCGGGAGCACTGTAATAGCTGCGGAGGCCTGTGAAATATGAATGATTAGCCGATAATTGTTTAACAGATAACAAAATGAAAGGATACAGTTATTTCCAACTTACCTACACCTCGACCAACAACACGCACTCTTCCTGGGTGCTCTGGCCTGCCGATGGCGGTATTCAAAATATCCTGCCTACCATGGGCTACGAAAGACCCTTGGGTTGATTGCTCAACCAAGGAATCCTGAAACCAAACAAGTTAGTATTGACTTTCTTCACGTAATACCAGAAAAAGACACTGATACAAGGGGAATACTTACTATCCGTGAGGTGACCTCCTGAGCTTGTGAGGAAGTGTATTCCCCACTCTTCTTGATCCTGGCCCGCTTCCATTTGTCGTGGCGTGTAGGTGAGGAAGGGGGATCCACAATACCAGTGTCAGGCTGACTAGTCTAACACTGACTCAGCCTCTCTTGTACTAGCCGCTCCTCCAACCTACAGTAACCCCCACGTGACAGTGTGTGGGGGCAGTCATTCAGCTTCCTAGTCTCCCGGGCTTTCTTTCTGACCTCCTACAATAAGAAAGAAAAATATTCAGAGTTAGCCGTTTAAATTATACATAATTTAATCATTTAAAAACCAATGTACCTGAAATTAGACAGAATGCCTATTTGCAATGAAAGCATCCCAAGTCGCCTGATCAATGAATGGATATTTCTCTCCAGGGAACTTTCCTTGGTCGTCCCCGAATACATACCTACAATTCAGGTACATTTATACTAAGGATTGGTACAATTTGGTAAAGCGTTGATTAAGAATTTAAAGTCCAAATATACCTCGTGGTGAGTATGGATTTGAACGACCTCCATCGCTCAGCCATAATACCGAGGACCTTCCTCCTCGCTATGTCAGAAGATGGTATGTCAAAAGAATCCTACATGAAAGGAGTTAGTCCATAAAGGAGTCCTTATTATGAATTACATGAAATAATACACTAAAATAAAACTTAAATAATATCAAAGTTACCAGAACATCACTCCATAGCTGGTTCTTCACCACCTCCTCGACATTATCCCAATCGGGGATAATGATGGACACCTTCGATCGAGCCAGGACTCCCAAATAACTGCTAAACTTCATGGCATTTGGTCCTCCAAATCTACCAGTGTTGACATTTATGTCAACAGGTAACCTCTCTCCCCGGTGTCGCCTAAGTGCAACGTTTTCCATCCGGGTAACACCTCTACTCTTCCGAGTAGAGGAATCAGTAGCCTGTGAGTCAGACCTAGATCGTCCATCCTGATCAGCGATGAGTATCTGTCCAAACAAGGAAACACAACTGTCAAATATTTAATATAACATTTAATACAACGAATAATTAATATAACATGCATGTAATTCAATGATTCATTAACATGATTAATACCCTATGAAGATGAAATATTTTCCCACAAGCCTTCATGGTGGTCATGACGACTGGCAACTATATCATCTGTGTCATGTTCCATGATAGATGTTGGAATACGTGTTATGGTTGATGGAATTTCCACAATATCAAGATTGGGGTCTCCAATGTGTCTACCTTGGATAACAATTGACCACCGTTTGTCAGCTGGGTCAGCAACATAAAAAACTTGTTTCACCTGCGTTGCCATTATGAATGGTTCGTCCTTATGCCCTATCTTGTTGAGGTCCACCAATATAACTCTTAAATCATCAGTTTTGACACTGTTCTTATTATCAAGCCATTTACATTTAAACACAGGAACGGTGAAGGGACCGTAATCGACTTCCCATATATCTTTAATCACACCAAAGTAGCATGACTCGGCCAATACAGGGTTATTGTCCTTTGAAGTTGAGAAATGCATAGACTGAGCCATAACCATCACTCCACTGTTTTGATTTGTACTCTTTTCATCCTGTGTCCTTGTATAAAATGAATAGTTGTTTATGTCATACCCACAAAAGGTGAGGACATCAAACTTCGGGCCCTATGCCAGTCGATGTAATGTCCAGGAAGCAGATGCATCTTTCAGAACGGTCATTTGGAACCACTGCATGAACGGTCATCTTTCAACAACCACTTTTCAGTCATTTTAGGGTTGGTTTTCTTGACTAGCTCCTTGTGAGTGGCGATACGGTTGCACGTCGTCCGTGTTGTTTAAAATATACAAGTGTGCCTGAAGGACATCATCACGTGGCATGCTCTTGATTTTTTTTCCAATCGTTTATTTCCTATCCAATCTACCTTCATGACGAGTCGTTCGAATACCAATGCTTGCAGCATGTGACATGTATTCAGTGCAAAACTCAATTGCTTCCTTTGTAATATATCTTTCCATAATTGAAGCTTCGGGACGACGTTGGTTCTTCATATACCCTTTCAATATCTTCATATATCGCTTAACGGGATACATCCACCGTAAGAACACTGGACCACACAAATAGACCTCTCTCACCAAATGGATGATTAGGTGGACCATTATGTCAAAAAAAGAGGGCAGGAAATACATTTCAAGTTGACATAATATAAGTGATGCTTCCTGTTCCAGCACATCCAATTCGCCGGGCACGATTGCCTTGCAACATATGGCATTGAAAAACATACACAACCTTGTTATGACATTTCTCACATTTTTAGGAAGAATGTCATGAATGGCGATAGGCAGAAACTGTTGCATCAACATGTGACAATCGTGAGACTTCAACCCAACTAACTTCAAATCTTTCATGGAAACACAAGAGTTGATGTTGGAGCCATAACCAGACGAAACTTTCACACTTCGTAACGATTCACACAGACTTTGCTTTTCTTTTCTGGACAACGTATGACATGCTGGGGGCAAATATGTTCTTTTGCCCTTTGATTGTGGATGCAAATCCTGATGTATACCCATCAACTCCAAGTCCATACGCGAGTTTAGGCCGTCCTTAGTCTTCCCGGGTATGTTTAAGAGTGTACCAACCAAACTGTCACACATGTTTTTCTCCACATGCATTACATCAATGTAGTGTCTTACATCAAGCTCCCTCCAATATGGCAGGTCAAAAAACACTGACTTTTTCTTCCAGTTGTTTTGTATCGGGTGCTATTTTTCACACTTACCAAACTGCACGTTGACGTCTTTCACCTTTTCATATGTCTGGCGACCAGATAGTGGTGGAGGAGCCATTTCAAAGTCTTGGGCACCGTTAAACGACTTCTTTAACCTCCGAAATGGATGATTCGCTTTAAGAAACCTTCGATGTCAAAGATAAACACTTTTCCTACCATGGTGCAACCGCACAGAACTAGTCCCCTCCTCACATACTAGACAAGCTTTATGACCCTTCACGCTGTACCCGGATAAGTTACCATACGCTGGAAAGTCATTGATCGTGCAAAAGAGCATGGCACGTAATTTGAATGACTGCCCGGTAAACCCGTCAAACACATCAACCCCGTCTTCCCACAACCTTTTGAGGTCTTCAACCAATGGAGTTAAATATACATCAATGTCGTTGCCCGGTTGTCGTGGACGAGAAATCATCATCGATAATATGACATATTTTCGCTTCATGCACAACCATGGCGGTAAGTTATAAACAAACAACAAAATAGGCCACGAACTATGGTTTGTGCTCAGGTTCCCAAACGGGTTCATGTTGTCTGTGGCTAGTGCAAGCCTAACATTTCTTAGTTCATGGGCAAATTCCAGAAAAATCGTATCTATTTTCTTCCATTGCGATCCATTGGCTGGATGCCTAAGTATTCCATTAACAACCCTTTCATCAGCATGCCATCTCATAAGTTTTGCATCATCTGCATTGGCAAACAGACGCTTTAGTCTTGGAACTATAGGCAGATACCACAACACCTTTGCAGGAGACCCTTTAGTGCATACCTCATCAGAATCCGCCTCTTTCTTCTTATACCGTGACACCCCACACCTAGGACATCGATGCAACATTTCTAACTCACCCCGGAATAATACACAATCATTTGGGCATACATGTATTTTCTCATACTCTAAAACCATAGGACACAACACCTTTTTGGCCTCATAGTTACGGTTCGGCAAGGTGTTTCCAGCTGGGAGCATTTCTTTCAACAACTTTAGTAAGTCTGTGAAACTTTTATCCGTCCACCCGTTTATGGCCTTCAAATTAAACAATCGCAAAACTGCTGATAACCTTGTGAAATTGACACAATTTGGATACAACGGCTGCTCAGAGTCCTTGCATAGAGTCGTATATACATGAGCTTTCTTAAAACCTTCTACCCTCACATCACGGATCATATCCTTGAGTCAGTCATCCATGTTGACATCGGTGTCATGCATCGAGCTTTGATTTTCAGTTTGAGAGCTGTTACTTGGCACCACCACATCTTCACCATGCCATATCCAACGCGTATAACTACGTAGAAAACTGTCACACAGTAGATGTTCTCGCACCTCTTCCAAGTCTACCCGACGCAGGTTCAAGCATTTAACACAAGGGCAAAAATACTTTCCATTCACCTCCACTGCATTCCTCGCTACGAATTCTATAAATGATTCAACTCCCCCCTCGTACTCTAGACTTAGGCGTGATGCAGTTATCCAACTCTGATCCATGCCAACTGTTTACAAGGTGCTATGATCAACCTTACTTTTTCTTCAAAGGTGGTGGTCCTATACCCATTCAGGATGACAATTGTTTTTATACGTCATTCATATATACAGGTTAGGAGTTATTTTAAAATTTGATGAAATTTTGGCAGCATTTCGCATTGGTCTCTAAGTACACAAAATGAGAGTGGTCAAATCAAATTCAACCACAACCAAATATGCACCCAGAGAACAACACAAAATGCAAGTTACCGAAAGTTTATCAAATTTTAAAATAACTCCTAACTTGTACATACTAACAATGACGTATAAAAAATAATTGTTCATCCCAAACTATCCAAATGGACAATTCAAGATTCAACACAAACGATGACATTAATTAATTTAATGACCATTTGTGTCGAATCTTAAACGGGGAACTACGGTTCACTCATGCACAGTAACTTTCATACTAATTAACAACCACACATATACAACAACAATAAAATTAACATATAAGAGAAACCAACAACAACAGCACAAAGGTTAATTTGGTCCCGAATTGAACCATGATCAGCATTCAGTGGTCACGGTAGGGACCAAGTATTGTTGCGGGGGTAGATTAGTCATACCAAATGAACAATAATGTTAATTTTAATACTTAACTAACAAAATAAATGGGTCAATCCCTCCCTAATTGAAATATTCATTTGGTTTGTGTAATACTTAACTAATGTTAATTTTAATTTTTTGGAGAACTGGCCCAATCAACTAGCGTGTAATGTAATAGGAAGATTAATTTGGTGGATTAAAATTGGGTAAGGGTGCAGTTATGAACACCCCTTTTTGTTTTTGGATTGTAATTTTCTTTGGATGTCAAATTCCATCTTCAAGGTGGATACAAAATATCATCCATCCTCCAAATTGAGTAGTGGACAGAAGCAGGAAATTACCTATGGCTACATACTAATTAAGAGAGATCTAAGAACAGGACCCTATCCTGGATCAAGCAGAAATTTTTTACAAAAGTAGAAGGGTGAGAGAAATCTTTTCTTAATCAGGCTAGAAAAGAAATCTTAGTGAAAGCAGTTCTATATCTGTCATTAGTTAGATTCCCACTTTCTCAATATTACATAGGTTAGATTTCTTGGAATATGTTAGCGAAATCAATATAGAGAAGAAAATAGTGAATCTCAGTTATTATGAGATTAGTATATATATACATGGGTAGATGACAAAGTAAATGTTGTGATACAGATCTATAGAACACAAACAGAGTTTTTCAATTCTAGGGATTTTAGTTATGAAGGAGACACATCCTCATGGAAAAACAACACAGACAGCACCACTAGATTTATCGAGTTTGTGACTTCACCGAACAATCTAGATGGAAAGTTGACGAAGGGGCTTCTTAAAGGCAAAAATGTAAGAATCTCAAATTTCTCATAAAGCATAAATTTTTTACAAAAGTAGAAGGGAGTATACAGTGAAGTCTGGTTATAAAGCTATTCAAAACGACAATCCAAAAATAGCATGTGTTCTCACTTTCTCATCCCAACAACAGAAGTATTATTAACATACCAAACAGGGATCAATAAAAATGGTGACGAGTAAAAATAGGGAACTTACAGAACAATGCAGTACCACTAGGATAAGCATAGAGCACACTGGCATAAGAATCGAGCGAGAAGAAGGCAACAACAGCAACGACCACACTAGGACAGACGGGAAAGATGAGAAACAGCTCGAGTGAAGAAGGAGAAAGTAGAAAACCAAAAAACAGGGATGACTTACCAGACAGGGATGACTTAACAGCTCGAGTGAAGAAGGAAGTGAACGGAGAAGCCAACGACCAGGAAAGAGGAGGACGAGGAAGAAGACGACAACCAGCGTGAAAGAAGAAGAGAAAGTGAAAAAAGGCTGAAAGGCGCGGCTTTTGAAGTTTCAGAAAGGATGTATATTCATGGTTCCCCTTGAAACCGTGAATATATTACACATATATTCACGGTTGAACAAACAACTATGGATAAATGTTAACTCTATCACCATGGTTATGACCCCAACCGTAGATAAATATTAAATCTATAATCACAGTTATATATACAACCATGGACATACAGTACCCAGTGATTAAAACCTAAAACTTGAACTATATATCCACGGTTGGAAACACAACCGTGATTATAAACATCAATATATATCCACGGTTAACATCATAACCCTGATCATAACCATGAATATATAGTCACGGTTGTGCACACAACCGTGAAATATATATTTCAGGTACTATATATCCACGGTTGACTTCTCAACCATGAATATATATTTATGGGTACGATCACGGTTATGATGTTAACCGTGGATATATAGTTTTCTCTGATTATAACGTTCACCTTATAATTTGAAAAATGCCACCGCGCATGTTTTTATCACTGATCCTCTTCAACCCGTGAATATATCCCGTTGTTATATCCAATTTTTGCACTAGTGACTTCTTCAAGAATTCAACCTTGATGTTTTCCCAAACCAAAGGAACATCAGCAGATATCATGCGTCCCCTAGTAAGACGCCACCATGCTTCAGCTTCATCACGGACCATAAAGACCGTATACTCCACCTTTTGTGCATCAGAACACTCGAAGCTTGCATAAATCCTCTCCAAATCATTAATCTATGCATAGGCATCCTCGGGTTTATAACCTCCATAAAATTCAGAAGGTTTCCTCTTGAAAAGTAGATCAAGACTTTGGGCACCTTGTCCCATTTTAGTTGGCCTTGTCTTTCCAAGAGATCAGCAAAGCGATTCAAGGCGTTTCCCATAGCAGCAACCTCAGGATTAGGTCTACCAACCATATCTCAAGCCTATACATTAAAACATGGCTCACACGTGAGTGTACTAGACCAAACAATTAATGTTTAACCTATAAATCTAAAGGTTTCAACATTCATAGATCCATTATGCATCACATCATATAATCATGTTGATCTTAATACATAATCACAACATATTCATCGTAGAAGGTAAATAGTGTAAGGGATCTTGGCCAGACTCAAACAACATATACACCAATCTCAACCCAATGACAAACAGCCATAATTCAATCAAAGAAATCCATAACTCAATCAATTATAGCTCATACTATCCAATTATAAGCAATAATTACTTTAACATCATTAATTAAGTCTGTATCGAGAGCAATCAACGCTCTGATACCAGTTTGTGAGGCCCAGAAATATGGGGGGGTAAATTTTTCACGTTTTATAAATCATTATTAGGCAAGAAAATAAAGTGGTGTAGCTTTAATTCAATACCCTGGATCTATGAAAAACCTATCTCATATATGAAGATATGAGAAGGTGAGTTAAGAATCTTTCGTGATAGTCTCTCAATTAGAAACAGCGAAAATATAATTTAAAATGATGTTATATGATTGGATTTAAAAAGAACGGATTTCATGAGGTTTACTGATTCATAGTATGTTAAAAGTATTAGTAAGATGATACAAGAAGAAACCTTAATGCAAAGGAAAACTAAAATAATTAAAAAAAATATTTGGAGGGATCAGGGACCTCTCGCTCAAGTGGATGCCCCACTCGCTTGCGCGGGTTCCAACATCCATGCCTGGGCGAGCCAGCGGACATGCTTAAGCGAAGAAAACAGTGCACATCAGGTACACATCTCGCTTGAGTGAGCTATGCTCGCTTGAGCGAGATCACTCCAGTAGCTAAATGGTTCCCCCTCGCCCAAGCAGAATTACTCCAGTATCCATTTCCATTCCCTTCCGCTAGAGCGAGTCTCCAATAGCTTTCCACCTTGCTCTAGCTCAGACGAGGCCTTGCCCGCCTGAGCGAAATGTGACTAGTAGCTACACCTCTGATTCTCAGGGATCTTACTTGAGCGAGATTGTCACTCGCTTGAGCGAGTTCTGCAGAACAAGCGAAAGGCATAGAAACTTCACACAACTCATGGATCAAATTTCATTTCCTACCAATTATGGCCTAAGCTAACATATTAGATACATTCAATTATACATACAACAGCCATTTAATTGATCATACATATCTAATTCAATCCTCATTCATTCAGTATATGATATTTGGACCACTTTCATATAAATTTCATAGATTGTTGTAAGTTGTAAAATACTTCATTCATTCATGGGATTCCCTATTAACCAACCTCATAATTCATCCACATACATCGTCTAGGTCATTAAGGAAAATTAGCCACACACCTCAAGGTCCAATTTTCGTACATGACCCTCAAAATCTTCACACTATAATCTAGATGGCAAAATAAGCATACATGTAAACTATATGGTATACAAAAATCTAGGTTTACTGGCCAAGGCGATTCCTATACACCTATTTACCTCCTTAATCAAAATGTACTTCAAAAGATTCACTCTACCCATGAATGCCCTGCATCACAAGTATAAAAAGTAGATAACATGGGATAGTGAGTCATACATTTCAAAAGAATGAATATGAACACCATGTGTATATACATCAAGCTCATGTATACTTTGCATACACATATCATTCATTATCTCATTCATCATCATAAATACTGTCATACATATATTACAATCGACATTATAGATTAAGCAAAGTATACAAGCATACTGACAGGGCCCGCAAGCGCACGGGTTATGTCGCGTAATATAAAAGATTATCGTTCTCCACAGGGACTGTTTTCAAAGTACCAGCATATTGAAATTTAATTATCCACACAATTGATTTTTAATGTTTTTGTAAAATAAAACAAAAATTAAAAATAAATTTAGAAATAAAATTTACTTGACTCTTAAAAAGCAGAGTTGAGAGTATCTTGGAATTTCGGGAGATCAAGACTCTATTTTATGTTAATGAATTTTAATATTTCATAAATAAGAATCAAATTAAGTTTTCCAAGGCGGATTTTCCTTAAGCCAATTAATATGTTCCTCTCGGAATCCTATTAATGTACCTAACCTATGGAAAGCACTGCTTAATCCTTAGAAAAGGCCCATTATCGTTTTGTGAAAATCCCTTATTTATTCCCTAAAAGATTTTGATTACTTTCACGGTTTTACCGAGGTCACAAAAAGTATTTCAAAACCTTAGGCTTAGTTCAAAAACTTTCCAGTAACAATAAATCTCTTGATTCTATTAATTACTTAAACTTACTGAAATACCCGTAAGTATACAGTTTTATCACTTAGGTTCTTGTTAGGAATTACTAAGAGCATTGAGCATTTTTTAAACTAAATGGAAAACAGAAATTTATTTAATTCCAAGTCAAAATAACATTATCATAAAATATTATCATACCCCCTTTATCCCAAGATAATTAATTTAGTTACTCATGAAATAATTCAAATTCATATACATGATGGAAAAATAAAACATACAAGACATGGTAGAAATAAAAACTTACGGGTTTCTCCAAAAGCTCAGAATAATTTTACCACTGTATTTCCTTGTTGCAATATTCCTCCACCAATTACAAATTGGAATTCTCACTTTTACAATTCATAACTCTTAAAATAAAAGAAAGAAAAATAAAATAAAAAAAGAAAGAAAATGAAAGAGAAAGAAAAAGGAATGGAGAAGAAAAACAAAGAAGAAAGAAAGAAAAGAAGAACGGAAAACGAAAGAAAAAGAAAAGAGAGGAATAATATGAATGAAAGAGAAAATGAATCTCCAAAGCGATGCTGTCCGTGCTGCTCTTTTTGGCTTCAGACCTCCCCCCTATTAATAGAAATAGGGAACGGTGGGTAGTGGGGCTTTTTTATTATTTTCTTGTTGGCCGCCCCACGAGATCAGCTTGGATACAGCCTGGATGGTGTGGTGAAATAGCTTGGATGGTGACAACTATAGGGAGTGGCGGCTAGCTCTTTTGTTTTGTTGTCAGCCGCCCCCTCGTAAGTCAAGGATCCACTTGGATAGTGGAAATCCAAGTCAGCATGGGCAATCGGTGGAAATATGGAGTCGATTTTCTCCTTCTGACTCAGATTTAGTGCATCAGTCGGTATCCACCCATAGTGGGAAATAATCCGAGTGGAAAAGGTGCTCTTCATACACCAAAGACCGAGTGGCATTCATCAGGAGCATTGTTCATTCGGTGTTGTGGCTGTGAAGAGAGCTGGACGAGTAAAGCAATTCTGATTGAAACATTCAATCGGAACCGATTAAAGAGTGACTCGGAACCGATTGAAACATTCATTCGGAACCAATTGAAAAGTGACTCACTTGGAACTGATTGAAGATTAACTCAGAACCGATTGAAATGTTTCACTCGGCTATGTCTCTGGAAATGAACCACTCAGAGAGACCTTGCTCGGATTTGCTTGGGAGTAATTTAGTTGACCCTTTTCTTCACTCCTTGAAATGATCCACTCGGACACATTTATTCGGACACATTCACTCGGAAGTCCGACTTGCTTCTCACTCGAAATTGCCTCAACCGTCAATCAGCCCATTCAGTTGTTTTCACTCTGGAGTCGGCTTTGCCTTTCACTCAGAAATTTAGAATTTGAGAGAGTCTGGAATCTGGCCGATAGAAGCTCTTCCCATATCCGAGCTTTGCTTTGCTCGGAAATACAACTTTCTGCCCCTAACTCACTCGGAAGTCTTCCTTGGAGACATCTCACTCGGGCTTAGTGTGAAACTTTGAGAGTCTGCCCGAAAGTGATTCATTCCCGGTCGGATCTTTCCTTGCTTGATAAGACACTTTCTCCGAAACTCACTACTCGGAAAGGCTTTGCTTGACAATTGTTCTTTGAAGTTCAGATTTTCTCTCATTCGGAATCAACTCACTCGTGAGTCTTCCACTCGGAGGCAATTTTTCCCAGAAGAAGTAGTTGTTCCCAAATCAGACCTACTTCAGTCAGCATTCCTTCACTCGGACAATAGCTTTGGGCGGTATTTATTAAAAGTCAGTGTCTTTTTCACTCATAGTGGTTGTAGTCGGACAGCTTCCACTCGAATTCACCTCCAACCGAGACATATTCCTTCAAGGTCAGCCATTTTTCACTCTGAATGGCTTTGATAGGGAACCTTCCACTCGGATTTACCTCCAATAGGGAAGTATTCCACTCGGCTGACAGGGCCCGCAAGCGCACGGGTTATGTCGCGTAATATAAAAGATTATCGTTCTCCACAGGGACTGTGTTCAAAGTACCAGCATATTGAAATTTAATTATCCACATAATTGATTTTTAATGTTTTTGTAAAATAAAACACAATTTGAAAAAAAATAAATTTTGAAACAAAATTTACTTGACACTTAAAAATCAGAGTTGAGAGTATCTTGGGATTTCAGGGGATCAAGACTCTATTTTATGTTAATGAATTTTAACTTTTCATAAATAAGAATCGAATTAAGTTTTCCAAGGCGAATTTTCCAAAAGCTAACTAATATGTTCCTCTCGGAATCCTCTCAGAAAGGCCCATTATCGTTTTATGAAAATCCCTTTTATTTCCTCAAAAGAATTTTGATTACTTTCACGATTTTTACCGAGGTCACAAAAAACATCTCAAAAATTTTAGGTTTAGTTCAAAGTTTTCCGGTAAAAATAAATCTCTCGATTCTATTTATTACCTAAACTTACTAATATACCTGCAAGTATACAGTTTTATCATTTAGGTTCTTGTTAGGAATTACTAAAAGCATTGAGCATAATTGAACTAAATGGAAAATAGAAATTTATTTAATTCCAAGTCAAAATAATATTAACAATAAAATATTATCACACCCCCTTTCATCCCAAGATAATTAATTTAGTTACTCATGAAATAATTCAAATTCATATAAATGATGGAAAAATAAAACATACAAGTCATGGTAAAAATAAAGACTTACGGGTTTCTCCAAAAGCTCAGAATAATTTTACCACTGTATTTCCTTGTTGCAATAATTTCTCCACCAATTACAAATTGGAATTCTCACTTTTACAGCCCTCACCACTCTTACAAAATAAAAGAAAGAAAAGAAAATAAAAAGAAAGAGAAGAAAAACGAACAGAGAAAGAAAAAGGGAAAAAAGAAGAAAACTAAAGAGAAAAAGAGACAAAGGAACGAAGAGAACTGGATGAGAAGGGGTTAGATTTCGATGATGGATGGGATGCTGCTTTTATAGGCAAAGGAATGGAGGAATCCAGCTAAGAAAAGCGTTGCAATTTGCAAGTGGGAGAAAACTTTCGGTGCATGTGACTTCTAGCTGTGCCAACTTGTTTCCAATTTGCGTATTTTAATATTTCCAATAATTTGGTGCTTGGATTTAGTGATGATTGGTGCAGGTGGAGAAATTTCGAGTGAAAGCTTGCTGTTTATCCACAAAACTGAGTGACAGCTTGCTGGAAGGTGCTGGTTGCTGGACGGTGTTAAGTTGGACCTGGACGGTGTTATAGTTTGATCCGGTGTTGTGGTTTGAGGGGTCGGTGTAGAGTGATCCGGTGTTGAGTTGATTGTGGCCGGTGTGAGTGGATGGAGGGTTGATCCGGTGTGTATGGATGGAGCCGGTATTGGAGTGAATGGATGGAAGGTTGATCAGGTGTTGGAGCCTGCATAGTGGTTGTGAAGAGAGCTGGACGAGCAATGGAATTCTGATTGAAACATTCAATCAGAACCGATTAGAAAATGATTCACTCGGCACTGATTGAAGATTGGCTCGAAACCGATTGAAAGATGATTTACTCGGCACTGATCGAGGAGTTCATTCGGAACTGATTGAAGAGTGATCTACTCGGAATTGATTCATGACTCACTCAGGATCGGCACCCACAAAATGTTTCACTCGGCTGTCTCTTGAAATTGAACCACTCGGAGAAAACTTTGCTCGGATTTTCTTTGGAACAATTCAGTCGACTCCTTCTTCACTCCTTGATCCATTCGGACACATTCATTCGGAAGTCTGACTTGCTTCTCACTCGGATACATTCAGTCAGATTTGCCATTTTCTTTCACTCAGAAACTTGCACTTGAAAGACTCTGGAATCTGGCTGCAGGAGTTCTTCCCATGTCCGAGCCTTACTTTTCTCAAAAATGTAGCTTTCTGTCCTAACTCACTCGAATGTCTTCCTTGGAGACTTCTCACTCGGGCTTAGTGTGAAACTTGAGAGCCTGCCCGAGTGTGATTCATTTCCGGTCGGATTTTTCCTTGCTTAATAAGACACTACTCGGAAATGCCTTGTTCCGCTTAAGAATCCCATCTTCTCCGAATGAAACCACTCGGAAACCTCTTTATTCAACAGTTGCTCTTTCAGTGGCTTCTTCTGCTCGGACAAGAGTTTTGACCACTCGGGAGTTTTCTAATCGGAGGCAGTTTTGCACAGAAAAATAGTTCAGACTTGTTTCAATCAGCATTTCTTCACTCGGATTATTTGTAATCAAAAAACTCCCACTCGGATTCACTTCAATCAGCAATCCTTTTTTCACTTGGAATGGTTACAGTCAGGGAGCTTCCACTCAGAATCACCTCCAACCGAGACTTATTCCTTTTCAGCATTGAACCTCCAACAGAGTCAGCCATTTATCACTCGGAATGGCTTTGACAGGGAACTTTCCACTCGAATTCTGCTCCAACAGTGAAGTATTCCACTCGGCAAAGCTCCATTCTGAGTCATTCCACTCGGATTTGGTCCTTTCTGAGTCATCCTACTCGGATTTGGTCATTTTGAGTCAGATTTCAGTGTAAAAAGGGGAATTCTTTCTACTTGGGCTTGTTCTTCTTATTTTTTATCATTTTATGGTCTTTTTTCTCTTGTTATTGACCCTAATTTCTGCAAAATAACATACCCAAGTAGAATAGAGTGGAAAGAAAGCAAAAATCACAATAAATAAAGGAAATACAGTGCATAATGATTAAAATCCTAAGCAAACTAGATCAATTTTATTGTGTTATAAAGCACTTATCAAAATACCCCAAACCAAAGCATTGCTTGTCCTCAAGCAATCACCATATTCACAAGATAAAATACAGAAAACACTAAGCTTAATAAACTAAGGAATCCAAAACAGAGAAAAAGATTTATTCAAATGCCAATTTTAATTTATGTGAATCAATTTTCAATGTCAAGACTTGAGATACTCTTCTCACAATTTTCACTCAAGTGTTTCAAGGTTTGTGTATCTCTCAAATCATAATAGTCAAAAAACATTACCATAAGCTTGTTAATAAACCAGAAACTCTACAGTTTAGATAGAAAATATGTCAAAGTCTAAAGGACTTTCAAAGGGTTGTAACGTGGCCTTGGGTTGTATTGTTAAGGTAGGAATTTCAAGAAAAATGGAATACAAAAGGGGTTTAATAGTCATGAATGATTCAAATTTTTATCATAAATTTAACAGAGCAAATTTTTGAACTTTTATGGACTTTTTGGAATTCATTTAATATCATCCTTTTGATTTTCCTTTTTTTCCTTTTTCTTGTTTTTCTTTGCATCCAATACATATTTTTCTTAAGTCCTTTTTTATTTCTTTGCTCCACTAAATTTCCAAATTTTTCACCATTAAGAGAATATCAGTCAATGAAAGGTTTCAAAGAAAAATTTTCACTTTTAGGCTCAAAAGGGGTAACTGATAAGTGCTTTATAACACAATAAAATAGATCTAGTTTGCTTAGGATTTTAATCATTATGCACTGTATTTCCTTTATTTATTGAGATTTTTGCTTTCTTTCCACTCTATTCTACTTGGGTATGTTATTTTGTAGGAATTAAGGTAATAAAGGGTCAAAAACAAGAGAAAAAACGACCATAAAATGATAAAGAAACAAGAAGAACAAGCCCAAAGTAGAAAGAACTCTCTTTTTATGCTGAATTCCAACTCAGAATGCTGTAATCCGACTCAGAATGTTAAAATCTGACTCAGAAATGCTGAATTCCGACTCAAAATGACCAAAATCCGAGTGGGATGACTGAGAAAGGACCAAATCTGAGTGGAACGACTCAGAATGGAGCATTGCCGAGTGGAATACTTCACTGTTGGAGCCAAATCCGAGTGAAAAGATCCCTGTTAAAGCCATTCCGAGTGATAAATGGCTGACTCAAGTGAAGGACCAATGCTGAAATGGAATAAGTCTTGGTTGGACGTGATTCTGAGTGGAAACTTCCCCGACTGCGTCCATTCCGAGTGAAAAGCTATTCTGAGTGAATGGATTCCGAGTAAAAGAGGCCACTGAAATGAATAAATGCTGACTAAGGAGGAATCCGAGTGGTCTCACTCAGAGAAAATGGCATTCTCAAGCAGAACAAAGCATTTCCGAGTAATTCTTAGCAAGGAAGGAAAAATCTGACCGGAAATGAATCACACTCGGGCAGACTCTCAAGTTTCACACTGAGCCCGAGTGAGAAGTCTCCAAGGAAAGCACATCCGAGTGAGTTGGGTCAGAAAGATGCATTTCCGAGCAAAGCAAGGCTCGGACATAAGAAGAAATTCAATCAGTCAAATTCCAACCCTTCAAGTGTAAGTTCCTGAGTAAAAGTGAAGGCCATTCCGAGTGAGTTGATTGACGACTGAAGGCCATTCCGAGTAAAAAGCAAGAAGGCACTTCCGAGTGTATCATTTCAAGGAATGAAGGCCGACTGAAATATTTCAAAGCAAATCCGAGTAAATGTATCCAAATGAATGTGACCGAGTGAATTCCAAAGCAAAGCTTTAACCGAGTGGTTCAAATTCAGAGACAGCCGAGTGAAAATGATTGGGAACCGATTGAATCTGAGCCGAGTGAGTCTTCAATCAGTTCCGAATGAACTCCATGAACCTGAGCCGAGTGAATGGTTACAGTCGGATCCGAGTCCCTCTTAGTCAATTCCGAGTCCTCCTGCATTCAATTCTGACTGAATGGCTCAATCAGAAGTTACTCTTCAGTCACTCTTCACTCGTCCTTTCATCCAGCTTCATCATCGATCGGTTCTCCCACAAACACCGACTCCTTCCGTCTCCTCTCCTTTCAAAACCGACCTACACTCTATCACTCCAACACCGGATCAAATGCACACCGGATCAACTCCAACTCTAGCAACCCAACACCATCCCTTCAAACCAATACCGACCGGCTTTCTCATAAACACCGTCCCATTCCCTCTCTTCTATCCGTTGTCCCTTTCCTCTCCATCACCCACACCGACTCCTTCCATCTCTTTTAAACACCGTCCCAAACCAACACCGTTCCATCCACTACACCGTCCAGCAATACTCCTCTCCACACCGCCCAGACTCTGTCCCTCAAACCACAACACCGCCCAGACTCTCCTTTCCATCCACAACACCGTCCAGCAGTACTCTCCACACCGCCCAGACTCTCTTCACAGGCCCAACACCAGATCAATTGAACACCGTCCAGCAACTCTATTGTCCCTCAAACTCCACAACACCGTCCCTTTCTCCCAAAACACCACACCGTCCTCACTTCTCAACACCGTCTCATTCCCTTTTCTATCCACTGTCCCTCTCCGTTCCAACTCTTCACACTCACACCGGCTCCAACACTTTCCTCTCCACACCGTACAGATCTCCATCCAACAGCAACTCCTCTCCACGCTGTCCAGTTTGCACCCACACCGTCCAGCACTCAGCAAACTACCCTCCAGCAAGCTTCCACTAGGAATTTCATCATTCTGCACCAATCATCAATAAATTCCAAGCATCGAATTATTGGAAATATTAAAATATGCAAATTGGAAACAAGTTGGCATAGCTGGAACTCACATGCACCGAAAGTTTCTTCCACTTGCAATTTGAATGCGTTTTCATAGCTGGAAACCTCCATCCATTTGCCTATAAAAGCAGCAGCAACCCATCAGCAAATAAATCATCTCTTCCCATCAATTACCATTAGCTTCATTCTATTTTCTTTTCTTTTCTTCGTTACTTTCTCTCTTTTTCTCTTTAGTTTTCTTCTTTTCCATTTTTCTTTCTCTGTTCGTTTTTCTTCTCTTTCTTTTTATTTTATTTTCTTTCTTTTATTTTGTAAGAGTGTGAGGGCTGTAAAAGTGAGAATTTAAATTTGTAATTGGTGGAGAAATTATTGCAACAAGGAATTACAGTGGTAAATTATTCTGAGCTTTTGGAGAAACCCGTAAGTCTTTATTTTTACCATGTCTTGTATGTTTTATTTTTCCATTATTTATATGAATTTGAATTATTTCATGAGTAGCTAAATTAATTATCTTGGGATAAAGGGGGTATGATAATATTTTATTTTAATGTTATTTTGATTTGGAATTAAATAAATTTCTGTTTTCCATTTAGTTCAATTATGCTCAATGCTTTTAGTAATTCCTAACAAGAACCTAAATGATAAAACTGTATACTTACGGGTATATTAGTAAGTTTAGGTAACAAATAGAATCGAGAGATTTATTTTTACCGAAAAGCTTTGAACTAAACCTAAGATTTTTGAAATGCTTTTTGTGACCTCGGTAAAACCGTGAAAGTAATCAAAATTCTTTTGAGGAAATAAAAGGGATTTTCATAAAACGATAATGGGCCTTTCTGAGGATTAAGCAGCGCTTTCCATAGGTTAGGTACATTAATAGGATTCCGAGAGGAACATATTAATTAGCTTTTGGAAAATTCGCCTTGGAAAACTTAATTCGATTCTTATTTATGAAAAGTTAAAATTCATTAACATAAAATAGAGTCTTAATCCCCCGAAATCCCAAGATACTCTCAACTCTGATTTTTTTAAGTATCAAGTAAATTTTATTTTTGTATTCTGTGCAACTTAATTTTGTGTTTTATTTTACAAAAACCTTAAAAATCAATTGTGTGGATAATTAAATTTCAATATGCTGGTACTTTGAACACAGTCCCTGTGGAGAACGATAATCTTTTATATTACGCGACATAACCCGTGCGCTTGCGGGCCCTGTCAGTAACTAGGGGTCAAATTGTGCAAAAATTTTAAGGCTTAAGAATAAGACCTAATTGTGCCTTTATCATCCTAAGACATATAATCAAAAACCATTTTGAATCCGTTGAAAAACAAGTTCTAGAATATTAATGACTATGAGATTCACTCAATCAAGAAGGTATAGGTTTTGAAATTTTTTTTGATAAATAACCCATTTTGGCTCAAGTCTAACCATGGAAAGTCTTTTCAAAGAAAATTTTAATCACATAAGGTTCATTTAAGCATTGATTTGGCATTTAAACAATCAAATTTTTAAAATTTTACTCAAAATTTTGGGGTCCTTAGATACTTTAGCGTTGTGTTCAAAGTAAATCTATCATGCAATCATGGTAATTTACAAGATTATAAACAAGACAAGGAAAACACACATGCATGAAAAATATAACAATCACACAACGTAAACAAAATAGTTAAGTTTTCTTACCTACCACCCCAAACCAGAATTTGACATTGTCCTCAATGTTAAAATGGATGATAAAAGGATAAGAAAACTTACCTGTAGTAACCCCAAACCAGCATCTGACATAGTTGAAAAATTTTTATTTATTTTTATTTTTGTTTTTTTGTTTTTATTTTTGTTTTTGTTTTTTTTTTATTTTATTAAAGACATGGGGTTACCTCCCCACAAGTGCTAAGTTTTAAGTCTTCAGCCAGACTTTTCTGAACCAGCTTCAGCTATATAATTCATACCTGAACACAGGTTTTAGTGGTCTGAATTCTACCTTAGGGATCAGTTCTCCTTTAGCCAAAAAATCACAGAAGTGTGTTTTTGAAATGCCTAAAAAGTCATAAGATAAAACAGATTCAAGTGGATCAAGAGGGAGGTTTTGGATTGCCTCTTTCTCTACCACTTGGTCAATAAAATCTATTTTAAGCACAGTAAAATTAACAGGTATGTAAAATTTTCCTACCTTGATAGGAATAACCTCTAGAATACCTGGATCCTGAAGCTTGGGCAGTACCTTCTTTTGGATCAGTGTACTGCTCTCCTCAATTATCGGATGAGATAGAGACTCATCAAATTTCTTCTCTTCCTTAGCTTCTTCTTTAGTTATGCCAACCGGATCATCATAATGAGTACCATTCCTAAGAGTGATGTCCATGGTGTGGTTAGATGGTTCCACCTTAGGTTTTACAGGAAATGTTTCTGGTGTTCTCATAGATAGAGGTTTGTTGGATAATTTGATTTTCCAAAATTTTGTTATGGGTGCCAGAGAGTCCACCTTTGAAGCTAAGGTTTTTATGGCATTTGAGAACTCTTCATTTCATTTTTCTTGGGTGCTTACAAAAGTTTCCATCAGTATTTCAAGTTTGGATTTTTGTTGGGGATAGTTTTGGAGTACTGGTAAGCTTCTAAAATCAAAGCTACGGTTATAGTTCCCAATAGCATCCAACTGATGAAATTCTTATTCATGGTGGTTTAAGGATATTGCAAAATAGAAATTTATAGCAGCATGTCCTGAATCACCACAAATCGAACAATAAAAGTCAGTAGCACCTGTTAAGAATTCCATAACAAATAAAGATCAAGTGTGATCTTTGAAAATAAAAATAAAAATAAATAACTAGAAGTAAAACAAATGGAAAAATATTAACAAGTATGATCTAATTGAATTTCAATATTACCGATATTTGAGGGACAACAGTCCCTGGCAACGACGCCAAAAACTTGACAGGGCCCGCAAGCGCACGGGTTATGTCGCGTAATATAAAAGATTATCGTTCTCCACAGGGACTGTGTTCAAAGTACCAGCATATTGAAATTTAATTATCCACCCAATTGATTTTTAATGTTTTTGTAAAATAAAACACAATTTAAAAAAAAATAAATTTAGAAACAAAATTTACTTGACACTTAAAAATCAGAGTTGAGAGTATCTTGGGATTTCAGGGGATCAAGACTCTATTTTATGTTAATGAATTTTAACTTTTCATAAATAAGAATCGAATTAAGTTTTCCAAGGTGAATTTTCCAAAAGCTAATTAATATGTTCCTCTCGGAATCCTATTAATGTACCTAACCTATGGAAAGCGCTGCTTAATCCTCAAAAAGGCCCATTATCGTTTTATGAAAATCCCTTTCATTTCCTCAAAAGAATTTTGATTACTTTCACGGTTTTTACCGAGGTCACAAAAAGCATCTCAAAAATTTTAGGTTTAGTTCAAAGCTTTCCGGTAAAAATAAATCTCTCGATTCTATTTATTACCTAAACTTACTAATGTACCTGCAAGTATACAGTTTTGTCATTTAGGTTCTTGTTAGGAATTACTAAAAGCATTGAGCATAATTGAACTAAATGGAAAACAGAAATTTATTTAATTCCAAGTCAAAATAATATTAACAATAAAATATTATCACACCCCCTTTCATCCCAAGATAATTAATTTAGTTACTCATGAAATAATTCAAATTCATATAAATGATGGAAAAATAAAACATACAAGTCATGGTAAAAATAAAGACTTACGGGTTTCTCCAAAAGCTCAGAATAATTTTACCATTGTATTTCCTTGTTGCAATAATTTCTCCACCAATTACAAATTGGAATTCTTACTTTTACAGCCCTCACCACTCTTACAAAATAAAAGAAAGAAAAGAAAATAAAAAGAAAGAGAAGAAAAACGAACAGAGAAAGAAAAAGGGAAAAAAGAAGAAAACTAAAGAGAAAAAGAGAGAAAGGAACGAAGATAACTGGATGAGAAGGGGTTAGATTTCGATGATGGATGGGATGCTGCTTTTATAGGCAAAGGAATGGAGGAATCCAGCTAAGAAACGCATTGCAATTTGCAAGTGGGAGAAAACTTTTGGTGCATGTGACTTCCAGCTGTGCCAACTTGTTTCCAATTTGCGTATTTTAATATTTCCAATAATTCAGTGCTTGGATTTAGTGATGATTGGTGCAGGTGGAGAAATTCCGAGTAAAAGCTTGCTGTTTATCCACAAAATCGAGTGACAGCTTGCTGGAAGGTGCTGGTTGCTGGATGGTGTTAAGTTGGAGCTGGACGGTGTTATAGTTTGATCCGGTGTTGTGGTTTGAGGGGTCGGTGTAGAGTGATCCGGTGTTGAGTTGATTGTGGCCGGTGTGAGTGGATGGAGGGTTGATCCGGTGTGCATGGATGGAGCTAGTATTGGAGTGAATGGATGGAAGGTTGATCCAGTGTTGGAGCCTGCGTAGTGGTTGTGAAGAGAGCTGGACGAGCAATGGAATTCTGATTGAAACATTCAATCAGAACTGATTAGAAAATGATTCACTCGGCACAGATTGAAGATTGGCTCGGAACCGATTGAAAGATGATTTACTCGGCACTAATCGAGGAGTTCATTCAGAACTGATTGAAGAGTGATCTACTCGGAATTGATTCATGACTCACTCAGGATTGGCACCCACAAAATGTTTCACTCGGCTGTCTCTTGAAATTGAACCACTCAGAGAAAACTTTGCTCGGATTTTCTTTGGAACAATTCAGTCGACTCCTTCTTCACTCCTTGATCCATTCGGACACATTCATTCGGAAGTCTGACTTGCTTCTCACTCGGATACATTCAGTCGGATTTGCCATTTTCTTTCACTCAGAAACTTACACTTGAAAGACTCTGGAATCTGGCTGATAGGAGTTCTTCCCATGTCCGAGCCTTGCTTTGCTCGGAAATGCAGTTTTCTGTCCTAACTCACTCGGATGTCTTCCTTGGAGACTTCTCACTCGGGCTTAGTACGAAACTTGAGAGTCTGCCCGAGTGTGATTCATTTCCGGTCGGATTTTTCCTTGCTTAATAAGACACTACTCAGAAATGCCTTGTTCTGCTTGAGAATGCCATCTTCTCCGAAGGAAACCACTCGGAAACCTCTTTATTCAACAGTTGCTCTTTCAGTGGCTTCTTCTGCTCGGACAATAGTTTTGACCACTCGGGAGTTTTCCAATCGAGGCAATTTTACGCAGAAAAACAGTTCAGACTTGTTTCAATCAGCATTTCTTCACTCGGATTATTTGCAATCAGAAAACTCCCACTCGGATTCACTTCAATCAACAATCCTTTTTTCACTTGGAATGGTTACAGTCAGGGAGCTTCCACTCGGAATCACCTCCAACCGAGACTTATTCCTTTTCAACATTGAACCTCCAACAGAGTCAGCCATTTATCACTCGGAATGGCTTTGACAGGGAACTTTCCACTCGGATTCTGCTCCAACAGTGAAGTATTCCACTCGGCAAAGCTCCATTCTGAGTCATTCCACTCGGATTTGGTCCTTTCTGAGTCATCTTACTCGGATTTGGTCATTTTGAGTCGGATTTCAGTGTAAAAAGGGGAATTCTTTCTACTTGGGCTTGTTTTTCTTGATTTTTTATCATTTTATGGTCTTTTTTCTCTTGTTATTGACCCTAATTTCTGCAAAATAACATACCCAAGTAGAATAGAGTGGAAAGAAAGCAAAAATCATAATAAATAAAGGAAATATAGTGCATAATGATTAAAATCCTAAGCAAACTAGATCTATTTTATTGTGTTATAAAGCACTTATCATCGGCAACGCTCCATTCTGAGTCATCCTACTCGGATTTGATCATTTCTGAGTCCTCCTACTCGGATTTGATCATTCTGAGTCGGAATTCACCATAAAAAGAGAGTTCTTTCCACTTTGGGTTTGGTCTTCTTATTTCTTTATCATTTTATGGTCGTTTTTCCCTTGTTATTGACCCTTTTATTACCTTAATTTCTGCAAAATAACATACCCAAGTAGAATATAGTGGAAAGAAAGCAAAAATCAAAATAAATAAAGGAAATATAGTGCATAATGATTAAAATCCTAAGCAAACTAGATCTAATTTATTGTGTTATAAAGCACTTATCAAAATACCCCAAACCAAAACATTGCTTGTCCTCAAGCAATTACCATATTCACATGATAAGATACAGAAAACACTATGCTGAACAAACTAAGGAATCCAAAATAGAGAAAAAGATTTATTCAAATGCCAATATTAATTATCTTATGTGAATCAATTTTCATTATCAAGACAGAGGATACTCTTCTGTCAATTTTCACTCAAAGTGTTTTATGGTTTGTGTATCACTTAGATCATCATAGTCAAAAAATATTACCATAAGCTTGTTAATAAACCAGAAACTCCACAGTTTAGATAGAAAATATGTCAAAGTCTAAAGGTCTTTCAAAGGTTGTAACGTGGCCTTGGGTTGTATTGTCAAGGTAGAAATTTCAAGAAAAATGGAATACAAAAGGGCTTTAACAGTCATGAATGATTCAAATTACCATCATAAATTTAACAGAGCAAATTTTTGAACTTTTATGGACTTTTTGGAATTCATTCAATATCATCCTTTTGATTTTCTTTTTCTTTTTTCTTTCTTTTCTTTGCATCCCATACATATTTTTCTTAAGTCCTTTTTTATTTCTTTGCTTCGCTAAATTTCCAACTTTTTTCACCATTAAAAAATATCAATCAATGAAAGGTTCCAACGAAAAATTTTCACTTTCAGGCTCAAAAGGGGCAACTAGGGGTCAAATTATGCAAAAATTCTGAGGCTTAAGAGTAAGGCCTAATTGTGCCTTTATCATCCTAAGACATATAGTCAAAAACCATTTTGAATCGGTTGAAAAACAAGTTCTAGAATATTAATGACTATGAGATTCACTCAATCAAGAAGATATGGGTTTTGAAAATTTGTTTGATAAATAACCCATTTTGGCTCAAGTCTAACCATGAAAAGTCTTTTCAAAGAAAATTTTAATCACATAAGGTTCATTTAGACATTGATTTGGCATTTAAATAATCAAAATTTGAAAATTTTACTCAAAATTTTAGGGTCCTTAAATACTTTAGCCTTGTGTTCAAAGTAAATTTATCCTGCAATCATGGTAGATTACAAGATTACAAACAAAGCAAGGAAAACACACATGCATGAAAAATATAACAATCACACAACGTAGACAAAATAGTTAAGTTTTCTTATCTACCATCCCAAACCAGAATTTGACATTGTTCTCAATGTTAAAATGGATGATAAAAGGATAAGAAAACTTACCTGTAGTAATCCTAAACCAACTTTTGACATTTTTTTTATTTAAGCTCAAAATGAAACAACGACTTTTTATAGGGTTACCTCCCTATCAGTGCTAAGTTTTAAGTCTTCAGCCAGACTTCTCACTGTTTGGATTTACTCATCAGGAGCATCAAACAAGTCCAAGTCACTTGCTTGTTGTATTGGTTGACCTGTCAAGTAGTGCTTTACTCTCTGTCCATTTACCCTAAATGTACCAGATTTCTCGCTCCATAGTTTGACAGCTCCAAAGGGAAAGACCTTTCTTACCTTGAATGGTCCCGACCATCGGGATCTCAGTTTACCTGGAAAAAGCTTCAATCTAGAATTAAATAGTAAAACCATATCACCTGGATTAAATGTTCTCCGTTGGATGTGATGATCATGCCATTGTTTGGTTTTTTCTTTATAAATTCTGGCATTTTTGTATGCATCTAGACGGAGTTCTTCAAGCTCATTTAATTCCAATAACCTACGTTCACCTGCAGCCTTAGGATCAAAGTTAAGAGTTTTAACAGCCCAAAAAGATTTATATTCTAGCTCAACAGGTAAATGACAGGGCTTTCCATATACTAGCTTAAAAGGTGTGGTTCCAATAGGAGTTTTGTATGCGGTTCGATACGCCCATAAGGAATCATCCAACTTAATAGACCAATCCTTACATGATGTATTCACCACTTTTTGAAGAATATTTTTAATTTCCCGATTGGATACCTCAACTTGTCCACTAGTTTGTGGGTGGTAAGGTGTAGCAACCTTATGTCTAATTCCATATTTCTTTAGAAGGGTCTAAAAAGTTTTCTCAATAAAATGAGACCCTCCATCACTTATAACATATTTTGGGACCCCAAACCTTAGAAATATTATTTTCTTAAAAAGTTTAATAACAGTCTTAACATCAGAATGGGGTGAAGCAATGGCTTCCACCCATTTTGACATATAGTCAACTGCCACTAATATGAACTGATTTCCAAAAGAGAAAGGAAAAGGTCCCATAAAATCAACACCCCATACATCAAACAATTCAACTTCTAAAATGGTATTCAATGGCATTTCTTGTCTCTTACCAATGTTACCTATTCTTTGGCAAGTATCACAAGTTAGAACATACTTACGTACATCCTTAAAAATATTTGGCCAATAAAACCCAGCTTACAATATTTTAGCACCTGTCTTAGAGGTACTCATATGCCCTCCACAGGAAAGAGAATGACAATGACCTAAGATAGCATGGACCTCATCTTGTGAAACACACCTCCGAATCAAACCATCTGCATATTGCTTGAATAGGAGTAGTTCATCCCAATAATAATGCTTGACATCTGCATAAAACTTTTTCCTTTGGTGAAAGCTAAGATCAGGAGGTAAAATACCACATGTAAGAAAATTTACAAAATCAACATACCAAGGAACGCGTTGGATACTAAGACTCAAGAGTTGTTCATCCGGAAAAGATTCATTGACGGGAATATTATCTGTTTCTTCTTTTTCAGATGTCAACCTAGATAGGTGGTCAGCGACCAAGTTCTCGGTACCCTTCTTATCCTTAATTTCCAAGTCAAATTCTTGCAATATTAGAATCCACCTAATTAACCTAGGCTTTGCTTCCTTTTTATTCAATAGATACTTAATGCAGAGTGGTCAGTGTAAACAGTAACATGTGAACCCACCAAGTAAGATCTAAATTTATCAAAAGCAAAGACAATAGCTAGCAGTTCTTTTTCAGTTGTGGCATAATTTACCTAAGCATCATCTAGCGTCCGGCTGGCATAATGAATTACATGGAGCTTTTTATCCTTTCGTTGCCCCAACACAGCCCCCACTACGTAATCACTCGCATCGCACATCAACTTAAACGGGAGTTTCCAATCAGGTGGTTGTATGATGGGGGCAGAGATTAGAGCTTGCTTAATCTTGCAAAAAGCTTCCATACAAGATGAATCAAAATTGAAAGGCACATCCTTACCCAGAAGAGTTGTAAGAGGCTTTGTGATCTTGGAGAAACCTTTAATGAACCGACGGTAAAACCCTGCATGTCCAAGAAAACTCCGAACACCTTTCACATTTGTAGGTGGAGGCAATTTTTCAATCACTTCCACTTTAGCCTTATCAACTTCTATACCTCTCTCAGACACCAGGTGTCCAAGAACTATGCCTTCTCTTACCATAAAATGACATTTTTCCCAGTTTAAGACCAGATTGGTCTCTTCACAACGTTGCAAGACTTGGCACAAATTTGTTAAACAATTATCAAAATCCAAACCATGCACTGAAAAATCATCCATAAAGACTTCCATCACATTTTCAATGGTCAGAAAAAATTGCTTGCATACACCTTTGAAAAGTCTCAGGTGCATTACACAAACCAAAAGGCATACGCCTATAAGCATAAGTCCCATAAGGGCAAGTGAAGGTAGTCTTTTCTTGATCAGATGGATGAATGAGAATTTGATGAAAACCTGAATACCCATCCAAATAACAGAAATAAGAGTGTTTCGCAAGTCTTTCAAGCATCTGATCGATAAAAGGGAGAGGAAAATGATCTTTTTTCGTGGCGCTATTTAACTTCCTATAATCAATGCACATGCGCCAACCAGAGACAATCCTAGTAGGAATCAAGTTATGTTTATCATTTTCAATCACAGTTATTCCCTCATTTTTAGGCACCACATGAACAGGACTTACCCATTTACTACTATCAACAGGATATATGACTCCAGCATCAAGCAATTTCAAAATTTCCTTTTTAACCACTTCTTGCATTTTTGGATTTAATCTCCTAAGTGGTTCTATTGTTGGCCTACTTTCATCTTCTACAGTAACCCTGTGCATACATAGAGAAGGGCTAATCCCTTTGATATCATCCATTGTATAACCTATTACCTTTCTATATAACCTAAGTTGTTTCAAAAGTTTTTCAGCTTCACATGGATTCAATTCAGCATTAACAATCACAGGATATGTGGAATTAGGACCAAGAAACTCATACCTTAATGAAGCTGGTAAAGGTTTTAATTCCACATTGGGGCTTACCACTTTGTCACCTATGGCCTCAGTATCATGTTTTAGTGGGGCCTCAGAGCAATCAGATGTTTCTGTAGGCTCAATCATGAAAATAGTTTCAAGTGGGTCATTAAGAAGGGTTACTTCCTTTACCACTTGTTCAACAAAATCCACACTACAACAAACATCATTATAAGGTTTTTCTAAAACATTTTTCAAGTTAAAATCAACCTTTTGGTCTCCAACAGTTAGAGACAACTTACCGTTCTTGACATCGATCACAACACCTGCAGTTGCTAAAAATGGTCTACCTAAAATAATAGGAATCAAAGAATCTTCGTCCATTTCAAGCACAACAAAGTCAGCAGGTATAAAAAATTTTCCTATCTTAATAGGAACATCCTCTAAAATTCCTACAGGATATTTTACAGATCTATCAGCCAATTGTAAAGACATCCTAGTAGGTTTTAGCTCACTCAATCCTATCTTTTCAGCAATAGATAATGGCATTAAACTCACACTCGCTCCTAAATCACACAATGCTTTATCTATATTCATGTCACCAATCATACAAGGAATAGAGAAACTACCTGGATCTTGGAGCTTAGGTGGAAGTTTCTTTTGAATTAGAGCACTACACTCTTCAGTAAGTGCAACTGTACCATCTTCCTCCAGTCTTTTTTTGTTAAACAAAATGTCCTTCAGGAACTTTGCATATGTGGGCATTTGCTGCAAAGCATCTGTGAAGGGAATATTGATATATAATTTCTTTAAAACATCAAGGAACTTACCAAATTATTTGTCCAACTTTGCTTTAGCTAAGCACTGAGGAAATGGAATGGGAGGTTGATATGGCTTAACCTCCTCCTTCTTTTCTTGTGGTTTCTCTTCTTCAATCACTGGATGAGATGAAGATTCATCTACTTTCTTTTCCTCCTTTACAGTCTTGTCAACTGTCCCATCATATTGAGTACCACTCCTAAGAGTGACAGCCATGGTTTGGTTAGATGGTCCAGCCTCTGGTTTTCCAGGAAATGTTCCCGGTGCTCTTTGAGAATAGGAGGCTTGTTGGGCAATTTGATTTTCCAGTATTTTGTTATGGGTGGCAAGAGAGTCCACTTTTGAAGCCAAGTTTTTTATTGCATCAGAGAATTCATCATTTTGTTTAAGTTGAGTAGCTACAATGTCTCCATCAAGGATTCTAGCTTTGATTTTTGTAGAATATAGGTTCCTTGTTAAGGGTTGTAGTTACTTTGATTACCTTGGAATTGAGGTGGCCTATTTTGGAAGCCAGGTGGACCTTGTAGAGGTCTGTAGTTACCTTGATAATTTCCACCATAGTTTCCAATAGCATCCACCTGATGCATTTCTTGTTCTTGATTAAGGGTCATTGCTAAATGGCAGTTTATAGCTCCATGTCCTGAAACACCACAAACTTTACAAACAATATTAGTAGCACCTGTTGACCCTATTTTATCAAGTTTTGATGTTAATGCTTCAACTTTGGCAGAAAGTATGGAAAGAGCATCAACAGAGTACTTACCTGGTGTTTTAGCAGGTAATCCTCTCTTAGAGTTCCACTGGTGAGTGTTTTGAGCTATTTCCTCAATTAGGTTCTCAGCTTCATCAACATTTTTACTCGTGAAGGCTCCTCCAGCTGCAGCATCTAAAGAGATCTTTTGTGTAGAAGTTAGTCCATTATAGAAAATATGGATTGTCAACCACCTTTCTATCCCATGGTGAGGACATTCTCTTAGCATCTCCTTGTATCTCTCCCAGACTTCATACAAGGATTCATCATCTTTTTGTGAGAAATTTATGATTTGTTTTCTCAACACATCGGTCTTGTTCCTTGGGTACCATTTATTGATAAAAGCACTGGACAATTGTTCCCAAGTCGTGATGGATCCTTCAGGAAGAGAGTATAACCACGCCTTCGCTTTATCTCTTAACGATAAAGGGAAGAGTCTCAAGCGAATGGCATCATTGGTGGCTCCGTTCATTTTCAGGGTGTCACAGTATTCAAGAAAAATTTGAAGATGAAGATTTGGATCTTTAGAGGGTAATCCTCCGAATTGGTTCTGTTGAACCATTGAGAGTAATGAAGGCTTCAATTCAAAATTGTTAGCCTCCACTGTGGGTCTAAGGATGCTAGATCCTCTTCCATTTGTACTTGGAGCGGCAAATTCTCTTAAGGCTCTATTTTGGTCTGCCATTTGTTTTTCTTTTTGTTGTTTTTGTTGTTTTTGTTGTTTTCTTAAAGCTCTAAGGGTACGTTCTATCTCAGGGTCAAATCATAAGTTTAGATCGACACTACGGCTTCGTCACATAAAAAGAAAATAAATGACAAATAAAATAAACAATTACAAAAATAAAACAACAACAAATACACAAAATAAAGAACAAAATACAAAGTAACAAACAGAATAAAAATAAAGAAAAATATAAAAAGAAACAAACAAAACAAAAAAAAATATTAACAAGTATGATCTAATTGAATTTCAATATTGCCGATATTTGAGGGACAACAGTCCCCGGCAACGGCGCCAAAAACTTGACAGGGCCCGCAAGCGCACGGGTTATGTCGCGTAATATCAAAGATTATCGTTCTCCACAGGGACTGTTTTCAAAGTACCAGCATATTGAAATTTAATTATCCACACAATTGATTTTTAATGTTTTTGTAGAATAAAACACAAATTAAAAATAAATTTAGAAACAAAATTTACTTGACTCTTAAAAAGCAGAGTTGAGAGTATCTTGGAATTTCGGGAGATCAAGACTCTATTTTATGTTAATGAATTTTAACATTTCATAAATAAGAATCAAATTAAGTTTTCCAATGTGGATTTTCCTTAAGCTAATTAATATGTTCCTCTCGAAATCCTATTAATGTACCTAACCTATGGAAAACGCTGCTTAATCCTTAGAAAAGGCCCATTATCGTTTTGTGAAAATCCCTTATTTATTCCCCAAAAGATTTTGATTACTTTCACGGTTTTACCGAGGTCACAAAAAGTATTTCAAAACTTTAGGCTTAGTTCAAAAACTTTCCAATAACAATAAATCTCTCGATTCTATTAATTACTTAAACTTACTGAAATACCCGCAAGTATACAGTTTTATCACTTAGGTTCTTGTTAGGAATTACTAAGTGCATTGGGCATTTTTTAAACTAAATGGAAAACAGAAATTTATTTAATTCCAAGTCAAAATAACATTATCATAAAATATTATCATACCCCCTTTATCCCAAGATAATTAATTTAGTTACTCATGAAATAATTCAAATTCATATACATGATGGAAAAATAAAACATACAAGACATGGTAGAAATAAAAACTTACGGGTTTCTCCAAAAGCTCAGAATAATTTTACCACTGTATTTTCTTGTTGCAATATTCCTCCACCAATTACAAATTGGAATTCTCACTTTTATAATTCATAACTCTTAAAATAAAATAAAGAAAAAGAAAATAAAAAGAGAAAGAAAATAAAAGAGAAAGAAAAAGGAACGAAGAAGAAAGAAAGAAAAGAAGAACAGAAAAAGAAAGAAAAAGAAAAGAGAGGAATAATATGAATGAAAGAGAAAATGAATCTCCAAAGCGATGCTGTCTGTGCTGCTCTTTTTGGCTTCAGACCTCCCCCTGTGAACACCTATTTCAGCCCATCCGCAAATGAAAAGAATTTTGTTTTAAAAAAAAAAACCGAGAGAGGGACTCGGAAATGATCAAAACCGAGTAGAACTACTCAAAATGGAGCAAATCCGAGTAGAACTACTCAGAAATGATCAAAACCGAGTAGAACTACTCAAAATAGAGCAAATCCGAGTAGAACTACTCAGAAATGATCAAAACCGAGTAGAACTACTCATAAATGATCAAAACCGAGTGGAACTACTCAGAAATGATCAAATCCGAGTCAAAATGAAGCATTTCCGAGTGGAATGAGTCAAAATCAAGAATTTCCGAGTGGAATGACTCGAAAATAATCAAATCTGAGTGGTATCACTCAAAATGGGTCAGTTCCGAGTGAAATACTTCACTGTCAATGCTATTCTGAGTGAAAATAACGTAAATTCCAATTTCCGAGCCATTTTAGTCGGTTCTCGTGTCGTTGGTCACTCGGTTCCGAGTCCTCCTTTACACTCAACCTCCGAGTCCTCCTTCAAACCTTTCCCGAGTCCATTTCCATCAACTTCCAGTCGGAATTGACTGGCAATCCGAGCCATTTCAACTTCCGAGTCATTCTCCTCAATTTTCAATCGGCTCCGAGTCAATTTCAAGTCATTTCCCACTCGTTTGCAATTGAATGTCTCACAGCAACCACAAACCGAGTAAAACCACTCGGAAAGGAGAATTTTCACTCGGCCTTCTACGGGGAATACCTTTTTCCACTCGGATTTGACTCCTAATGCTGACTGAGAGGGTGATCCGAATGAGAATCACTCGGATTCCCCATTTTTTTTGCTCGGATTACCCCATCCTCACTCGGATTTGACTGCGAGTGTTGATGAATGCTGATTGGAAGGTGGATCCGAACCATTCTCACTCGGATCACACCATTTTCACTCGGATTTCACCATTCTAATTCAGATTTCAATATCCTCACTCGGAATTCCACTATCCTCACTCGGAATTCCACCATTTTCACTCGGATTTCCAACATTTTCACTCGGATTTCCATAATTCTCACTCGGAATCCCACCAGGTCCCCCTGTTAGACCGTGCTGACTTGGATTCCACCACCCAAGTGGATCCAGGAATCCTGGGGGTGGCAGACAAGTGGTAAACAGGGGTGGAAGTGGGGGGAATTAAAAATTCCCACCCAGCCGTTGTCCCCCACTTCACTCTGAATGGAGGCCTGAGCTGGCATTCCACTCGGAAGTGGAAGTCTGAGCTGGCCTTCCACTCAAACCAGCCTATAAATAGGCAAGGGGGAGGGCATTCAAAGAGGGCATTGAGGAGAAGAGGAAACTCTGCCAAAATCCTTCGTGCTCTCTTCTCTCTCACAGGAACTCTTCTCTTCTTCTCCTTCCATCATCCCTCACCATCGCTGCCCACAATCCTTCCATCCTCCACACCTCCCAGCACCTTCCCATTCATTTTTCCCCTCTCAGACCAGCACCCCTACTCCATCATCACTCGGTAATCCTCTTTTCACTCGGATTTACTATTTTGCACTCGGTTTCTCTTATTTTCACTCAGATTTTTCACTGTTTCACTTATATTGTCACTGTTTCACTCGGTTTTCTCTGTTTTACTCGGTTTTTCATAGTTTCACTCGGTTTCTCTTATTTTCACTCAGATTTTTCACTGTTTCACTTATATTGTCACTGTTTCACTCGGTTTTCTCTGTTTTACTCGGATTTTCATAAGTTTCACTCGGTTTCCCTTATTTTCACTCAGATTTTCACTGTTTCACTCATTATTGTCACTGTTTCACTCGGTTTTCTCTGTTTTCACTCGAATTTTCATAGTTTCACTCGGTTTTCCTATTTTTTCACTCGGTTTTCTTATTTGTCACTCGGTTTTCTTATTCTTCACTCGGTTTTCTTCATTTTTTGCACTCGTTTTCCTCTCCCACTCAGTTTTTTTTTATATTCATTTTTCTTAATCAGTGTCGTACGGGAGCACTCCCGTCTACACAACCTCTTAAGGATTCGTACACGTGTGAAGAACTTCGCCTTGTACGAGTTCCCCACCTCAGTGACATCCATCATCATCTCCCAAGTCTTTTCCTAAAAGAAAAACATTCAGAACTACGTAACCCTGATTTCTTGATAATTCAAGAATACGTAGGAGCAGGACTTTAACTCCTGTCGGGCCCATCTTTCTTATTTCCTTTTACTGATTTATTTCCTTGCTTTTTGCGTTTCTTTCGTATTGTTACTTTTTTGTCATTTCCGTGAAAATCAATTTAGACGTGACGTCTTGTTGATTTCCCCTTAGTTTTTGTTCAAACCTCGCTACAATTCATAGGGAAGGGATACTTAGGACAAGACGTCCCGCTTATCTCTTTCCTATCCCTATCCTTTTTGCCCAAGGATGTTTAATTTAGACGTGACGTCTTATTGGCATTCTCTCACCCTCTCTGTCTCATATCGAAGTCGGGCTTAATTCGGACGAAAGTCCCATTGACCTCGCTTCAACATTCTATGTCTGTACAGTTCTCTACTCCATTCTATCATTTTCAAAATAAAAGGGAAGAAACCATGTTTCATTTAAGGCTATTTATATTGTGCTTTCAATTTTGGTACTGTCTTTGACAGGCGATGTAGGGTGCTAATACCTTCCCTACTCGTAATCGACTCCCGAACTTGAATCTCAATTTTTAACCAGTGCTTTACTGAACCTAGCTTTTTCCAATGTTTTTCCTATGGATAAAAACGTTGGTGGCGACTCCCTGTTTCACACTTTTTCTCTCTTTCTCGCCGCGCCGTCGCGATCCCGGTTGCGACAGATGGCGACTCCACTGGGGACGCTTAAGAGAGTCAGGCCAGTTTGATTGAAAGCGCATGTTCTTTTTATATAGCCTTTGTTAGCTTAGATTTCTTCTCTCTTGTTTTATTTTCTGTTAATTGTTGTGAAAGTTTGTTCTTGTTTTAATCGTATATTGTTATTTGTTTCATTATCTATGTTTGCATGCTTGTTGAACCCTAGGGTAGAGGACCATGTTACTTTCCTGTAATTATTGAACCCTAGGGTAGACGACTTTGTATATTTGTTCTGTGTTTGTTCTTTGTGCAGAATGGGGTAAGGTAAAAGGTATGGACTGCCCTTCCACACACTACACTCACAATTACTTGCACACACCTATGAGTGGCGCCCTATACCCGGGCCCCAAATGAAGCTTAAGTTAGGAGAGGTTGGTAACGGAATCGTATGGGATGTACTTCCTATCCGGTGTTCGTGAGAACCTCAACCACAGTTCGACCTCTCATGATATACGCACCTAGTGGTTCCCCACTGTTGCGTCCCTGTCATGGGTAGGATCTTGGCTCTGGTGACCTTCTAGAAGTCTAGAATAAGTCACCTGGTGTGAAGAGCCACTTTTAGACAAACCATAGGGCCTAAAGAAAACTTTCAACAAAACCCAACCTAGGCCACAAAAGGGCAAATTTTACTTTACCTTACGTCATTTTTGCTTTTTCCTTTATCCAAGAAAATGAATTATCTACCACCCGCAGATTTACTGAGTTATTGAAATAATGGCTCATTTTGAAACACACAGTATTCTTCGGGTGAATAGATAATCCTCTTTTGGTCGTGTACCCTTTGAATATTTATGGAAATTGACATGGGATTAAACTTAAGAAATAAGGGCTGTAATTGCCCGAAGAAGATGTCTGGGCTAGAGGCTCCCGCCTCAGGATGAAAGATTTCTTCTGTCTTCACAATTATCCCATATTAATTTCTATGATTACCATACCTAGTACTTTTGAATGATAAATTCTAAGGAATGGTCAAAGGATACTCGCCAAAGTCTGTGATTGTTCCCTACAACATTTTCCTTCTTTCTATTTCCGCCTAACATTTTTTCTTCTTTTTTTAAAAAAAACAAAAAGAGACACCAACGTCACGGGTAGGCATCCTTACCAGACCCGGCTCCAAAAGAAACTCATGGCTGAGGCAGAAGCTGTTGAAGGAAACTTTAGAACCGAGATCGATCAGCTGAAAGAGCGAGTCGCAGAGTTAACTAAACTCTTAGAAAAGAAACTTACCGAAGGAGGCTCCTCTGCGGGTGTTGAGGATGCTCAACAGCAGCCTGCCACCGCGCCACCTCCCCTTGGTTCTGACCCAGCAAGAACCCAACTCCCTAACACAACGACACCCCCTCTCACCATTCATGTCGGGAGACCTAACCCTGCCATTGAGACCCAGCCACCTTACGGCCAGTCTTACGCACAGCATACATTTGTTGGTCTAGACGGCAACCCAGTACCTTTTCCACTTTATGGCCTACCCCCGGGGTACTATCCCCCGCTCGCCAACCAACAAGACGCCCACAACCAACAAGCAGTAAATCCTCATGCTTCATACCCCACACAACCAAACATGCCACCACTCCACCAAACCCAAAACACGCAAACCCATGACCCACAAGCTCACCAAACCCAAAACACACAGGTCCATGACCCACAAACCCACCAAATCCAAAACACACAAGCCCCGATGGCCCAGCCAACCTACAACGCCCAAGCCCAAAATACACAAGCCCAGATAACCCAGCCGACTTATGCTGTGGCCCATCCTCAAGGTCCCTCACCAAATACAGGCCTAGTAAACCAGTCCCATGTATTTCCTCCGTACAACCAGTCATTCGGCTATCCGTATGGATACGGAACCCCTTATGGGACCAACCTCCAAGATACAACCCGCGCGGTCGCGGCTCCTCGAAGGGAAAGGATAGAGATCTTAGAAGAGCGTTTAAGAATGATGGAAGGCGCTGGAGGTTTTGGACTAATAGATGCTTCGGAGCTATGTTTAGTCACAGATGTTGTTCTCCCACCCAAATTCAAGATGCCAGACTTTGATAAGTATCGGGGAATGACTTGTCCTAAGAATCATCTCACGATGTACTATCGAAAGATGGCATCTTACTCTTCTAATGACCAACTATTGATCCACTACTTCCAAGATAGTCTAGCAGGAGCTGCTCTTACATGGTATGCTCACCTTGATCGGAACCATATCCGTTGTTGGAGGGACCTGGCAGATGCCTTCCTTAGACAATACAAGTATAACATGGATATGGCACCCAACAGGGTTCATTTACAAAATATGGTGAAGAAGGACAGTGAAATGTTCAAGGAGTATGCTCAACGATGGAGAGAGACAGCGGCGCAAGTGGATCCCCCATTGTCGGAAAAAGAAATAGTCGAGATGTTTATCGACACGCTCCCATCACCTTTCTACGGCAAGATGATTGGTAGTGTTTCAGCCAACTTCTCCGACATCGTGACTATTGGGGAAAGAGTGGAGAGTGGAATACGAACGGGTAAGCTCACTCAGGGCTCGTCTGGGGCAAGCATGACAAGAAGGCCGGCGCCTGGGAAAAAGGATGGAGAAACTAATTCCATCTCTTCTAATCAAAAGACGCCTTCGCCAAGACCATTCTTTCCTACTATGATTCAAGCTCCCAATCCTTATGTGGCCGCAGCCACTGGTGGCCCAGCAGCTCATACTCCTCATTTCCGTCCACCCATGGTAAGAGCTCCAATACCGCAACCCATGCCATACCATCACCCCCAGCAAGTAGCTCGACCACCCAACCATAATCAGAACCCAAGGAATCCCAACAATGAGCGTACCCCGGTGCAGTTCGATCCAATTCCCATAACATATTCTGAACTTTTTCCAATCCTCGTTCAGGAAGGTCTGTTGGTTTCATGCCCCATGAAGCCATTGCAACCTCCTTATCCAAGGGGATATGACCCAAATGCTCATTGTGATTACCACGCTGGGGCACCGGGGCATTCCACAGAAAATTGCATGGCTCTGAAATATAAAGTGAGAGATTTGATCAAGGCCGAATGGATCAATTTTAAAGAAGGAAGCCCTAACGTGGTCAAGAATCCCCTGCCTAATCATGGAAGCTCAGAAGTTAATGTCGTGGTGGTTGATAGTTTTGATAACAATGTTGATTTGGTGACCGCTTGCCCGCCGGGACGAGAGCTCAGTAACTGGGAAGCTGTCGAACTCCCTACAATTTTAAATGATTCACCAAAGTAATCTGTCACTGCCTTAAAAGTCTTGTTTATCCCTCTGCTATGCCTAAGGCTTTGGGACTTTCCATGTAATAAAGGCGAAAAAAACTTGTTTTACCAGTCAATCAATAAATGTGTATCGAAATTCTAAAAAGATTTTTCTCATTCCTTTATCCTTGCTTTGATTCATTGTCTTTACTTGTTCGTTCCTTTTTTTTTCTCTCTCTCTATTTTTATTTCTTGCCATAAAGCGCTAAAATTGCAGATCCGAAAATGATCCTCTTGAGACTAATGAAATCACAATCCCATTTTACGACCCCAACTACCCGGTCGATTGTGCTGACAAAGAAGGTAGGAAAGCTTGTGAGTCACCACACAAGTTAACCAGATTTTTAGAATAAGAGGTTAAGGAATACCCCTGAGCCAAGAATGACTGAAGGAATCACGGGGCAATATATCAGAAGACATTAGTAATGTTGTTTCAGGACATGGAAATAATCTATGTGAATGATAACATTGCCAAGTCCCGAATTGGACAAGTGGTAGGCCAGTCAACTAAGAAAACCACAACTGTTGCCAGTATAAATATGGAAAATTGCTAATGTCTACAAATGTAAATATAGTCAAGGGATACTTTGTCAAAAAAAATGATGAAAAGTGAAAAAAATGGAGTCAAGCTTGAAGTCCAATGCATATACCAAGCGGGGAAAGCCGGTTATGTCCAGATCCTTGAGCAAGCTGTCATTTTCTGTATAAGGGGAATAAATGTCGTCAGGCCAAGAACTCGCATTTTTGTCATCATCAACATCTCAAAGAGTACGCCATTCCTTATGCCTATATAGCCAAGGAAATAGTCTGTCAGATTGAGTCATTGCGTCATTAAGGGGGTTTAAAAAAAAACACAAAATAAAAAAAAGGGGCAAACAAAAAAAAAACAAAAAAAAATCAATCAAAAAATCAAAAAATATATAAAGGCCAAAATGATGATTTGAATTAACCCCCTCTCATCAATACCAAAAGACTCACCAATATTTCCTTGGGTACATGGCATAGGAGTAGAGTCTCTTATTTGAGGTAACATCAGCTCCTCAAAGGATCAGGCTAAAACTCAGAAAAGGTTAAGCAGACTCAACTGGAGTGTGATCAGTTTCAACTATTTATTATGAAGGATGCAGCCAAAAAAAAAAAAACAAGAATACATTATAAAGAGAATGAAAAGCTCGCTAGGCTGAAAACCGGAAAAGGCGGCCTAGGCAAAAGTTAGAGCGACCCGGTGAGTCGAAAACCTGAAAAGGCGGCTCAAGTAAAAATTAGGGTCAAGATTTTGGCAGAGTAGCTAAAGCTCCCAATGCAAAACATGCAAACTGAGGCATCAGGAACTTGGTCAAACTACCCTCTCAAAGGCAGAATTGAGCGAGGTACTTGAGGTTTGACGTGGGATTAAGATTCTCGCTAGTCTCAGGAATTCACTGGAGGATCTTTGAACCTTTCCTATTTCCCTTGGCCTTGACCTGTCCTACGAGGCTTCACTTTATCCCCTGTATTTTCCCTGTTGTCCATTCTCTGTATTCTGTTTGACATACATGAATAAAGTTCATCCTTTTTCGATACGTGTTATGAATTGCATTGATCTGATAAAACATTGTGTTTTTTTATAAAAATAAAATGAAAGAATGGTGAACATTTAAAGTCGTGAGGAACGAGACGCTCCTACTACTCGACCTCGTCTTAGACAATCATCATGAAGACTCAGCCAGGCATGCGCTTCAAAGCTATGATCGCCTCTTTGATTCTCCTCTGTCCATGAGTTATCCTAAGGGCCGCGGTTTCACAGGACCTACCCAGTTTTTGAATGTATCTTTGCAATACTTACCCTTTTTCTGCAGGTTATTACAACGGACAGTCATATCAAGCTGGCACCTCCCAAAGACTTTTTCCTCAACTGCCAAAGCTGACACTTTTTCAAACTCCCTTCCAAGGATTCTACCTAACACATTCTGACAATTAAGCGTATCTCCTTCCCAAGCCCAAGGATAGTAGAATCACCAAACTTTCCCCAGTGAGCCTACAATTCAGATCATCTTTTCCCACCAATAAGAACATTTTCTAATCAGGCTTAGAAGAACTCTCCCCAAAAGGGGCCAACACATTTCTCTCAGTAAATCCATACGTACCAGGTGGACCCCAGATTTTCCCTTCCCAATCTAGGAGTGATGTTCGAGCCATCAATCTTTCTCCAAGTGGAATTACACTTCCCAGACAAATCAAACTGGGGCATCACCCCCTGGTTCATTCTCTTTCACCCAAAGAGGTAGTACCCCGAACCATCAATCCTTCCCTAGTAGAAATACATTTCCTAAACAACTCAAACTGGGGCATCTCCCCAGATTTCTTTTGTTCATTCAAGGGGTAGTTCCCCAACAACCTTCAAATCACCTCAAACTGGGGCATCTCCCCAGATTTCTTTTATTCTAGCCAATCTCCAAGAATCCCTCCAATCATGTCAAACTGGGGCATCACCCTATGTTTCTCCTTTCTCAATCGACAAGACGATTCCCCATGTTCCTCCTCTTATCGTCAAGGAGACGAATCCCCCAAGATTCTCTAAAATCATGTCAAACCGGGGCATCACCCCATGTTTCTCCGTTCGCAATTAAGGGGGCGATTCCCCATGTCTCTCCTCCTACAGTCACAGGGGATGATTCCCCGAGATTCTTTCAAAGACCTTCAAACTGGGGCATCTCCCCAGATTTCTTTTATTCTGGCCTTTCCCCAGGATTCCTTCAAACCATCTCAAACTGGGGGGCATCTCCCCAGGTTCCTTCTGTTCCAGTCAAGGGGCAATTCCCCAAGAACCTTCAATTATGTCAAACTGGGGCATCACCATGAACCTTGAAGCCCAGTAAGTTAAGGTTGGACGAGACGTCCTGTTAGCCCCTCCAACCTTTGCATTTCCTACCAACAGTGAGTTAATTTGGACGAGACGTCCTGTTAGCTCCCCCAACCTTTGCATTTCATGCCAACAGTGAGTTAATTCGGACGAGACGTCCTGTTAGCTCCCCCCTAATCTTTACTTTCCACTCGCCTATTTAGGCATTCTTTCCCGTCTGTTAGCCTATCAGGGCACCCTTTCCCTTCTTGCCGCCTATTAAGGCAACTTTTCTTTTCCATTCGCCTATTCAGGCACCCCTTCTATCTTCCAGTCGCCTATCAAGGCATCTTTATTTTCCAGCCGCTATCAAGGCATCTTTATTTTCCAGCCGCCTATTCAGGCACCCCTTCTATCTTCCAGCCGCCTATCAAGGCATCCTTTACCTTTCCAGTCGCCTATCAAGGCATCCTTTATTTTCCAGCCGCCTATCAAGGCATCCTTTATTTTCCAGCCGCCTATCAAGGCATCCTTTATCTTCCAGTCGCCTATCAAGGCATCCTTTATTTTCCAGCCGCCTATCAAGGCATCCTTTATCTTTCCAGCCGCCTATCAAGGCATCCTTTATCTTTCCAGTCGCCTGTCAAGGCATCCTTTATTTTCCAGCCGCCTATCAAGGCATCCTTTATTTTCCAGCCGCCTATCAAGGCATCCTTTATTTTCCAGCCGCCTATCAAGGCATCCTTTATCTTCCAGTAGCCTATCAAGGCATCCTTTATTTTCCAGCCGCCTATCAAGGCATCCTTTATCTTTCCAGCCGCCTATCAAGGCATCCTTTATCTTTTAGTCGCCTATCAAGGCATCCTTTATCTTTCCAGTCGCCTGTCAAGGCATCCTTTATTTTCCAGCCGCCTATCAAGGCATCTTTTATCTTTCCAGCCGCCTATCAAGGCACCCTTTATTTTCCAGCCGCCTATCAAGGCATCCTTTATCTTTCCAGTCGCCTATCAAGGCATCCTTTATTTTCCAGTCGCCTATCAAGGCATCCTTTATCTTTCCAGTCGCCTATCAAGGTATCCTTTATCTTCCAGCCAGCCGCCTATCAAGGCATCCGTTATTTTCCAGCCTCTTATCAAGGCATCCGTTATTTTCCAGCCGCCTATCAAGGCATCCTTTACTCTTTCAGCCGCCTATCGAGACATCCTTTATCTTTCAGCCACCTATTGAGACATCCTTTATCTTTCAGCCGCCTATCAAGGCATCCTTTACCTTTCCAGCCGCATATCAAGGCATCCTTTACCTTTCCAGTCGCCTATCGAGGCATCCTTTACCTTTCCAGCCGCATATCAAGGCATCCTTTACCTTTCCAGTCACCTATCGAGGCATCCTTTACCTTTCCAGTCGCCTATCAAGGCATCCTTTACCTTTCCAGCCGCCTATCAAGGCATCCTTTATCTTCCAACCGCCTATCAAGGCATCCTTTATCTTCCAGCCGCCTATCATGGCATCTTTTACTTTCCAGCAGCCTATCAAGGCATCTTTTATTTCCCAGCCACCTATCGAGGTACCCTTTACTTTTCAGTCGTCCATGAGGGAAACCTTTACTTTCCAGTCTACTGGGAGTCAACCCCGATCTTCTCACCTCCTGTTAACTGAAAGGCTCAAGTGTCAATTCCAGGGTTTTTCCCCTGCTTCTAATACTTTGACAAAGGTGTTCACGTCTTTACTCCCTTTCCATTTCAAAAGCAAGAAGAAACTTCATGCTTTTCTCAAGGAAAGGAAGTAAAGAGGGGCATCTGTGAACACCTATTTCAGCCCATCCGCAAATGAAAAGAATTTTAAAAAAAAAAAAAACTGAGAGAGGGACTCGGAAATGATCAAAACCGAGTAGAACTACTCAAAATAGAGCAAATCCGAGTAGAACTACTCAGAAATGATCAAAACCGAGTAGAACTACTCAAAATGGAGCAAATCCAAGTAGAACTACTCAGAAATGATCAAAACCGAGTAGAACTACTCAGAAATGATCAAAACCGAGTGGAACTACTCAGAAATGATCAAATCCGAGTCAAAATGAAGCATTTCCGAGTGGAATGAGTCAAAATCAAGAATTTCTGAGTGGAATGACTCGAAAATAATCAAATCTGAGTGGTATCACTCAAAATGGGTCAGTTCCGAGTGAAATACTTCACTGTCAATGTTATTCCGAGTGAAAATAACGTAAATTCCAATTTCCGAGCCATTTTAGTCAGTTCTCGTGTCGTTGGTCACTTGGTTCCGAGTCCTCCTTTACACTCAACCTCCGAGTCCTCCTTCAAACCTTTCCCGAGCCCATTTCCATCAACTTCCAGTCGGAATTGACTGGCAATCCGAGCCATTTCAACTTCTGAGTCATTCTCCTCAATTTTTAATCGGCTCCGAGTCAATTTCAAGTCATTTCCCACTCGTTTGCAATTGAATGTCTCACAGCAACCACAAACCGAGTAAAACCACTCGGAAAGGAGAATTCTCACTCGGCCTTCTACGGGGAATACCTTTTTCCGCTCGGATTTGACTCCTAATGCTGACTGAGAGGGTGATCCGAATGAGAATCACTCGGATTCCCTATTTTTTTTACTCGGATTACCCTATCCTCACTCGGATTTGACTGCGAGTGTTGATGAATGCTGATTGGAAGGTGGATCCGAACCATTCTCACTCGGATCACACCATTTTCACTCGGATTTCACCATTCTAATTCGGATTTCAATATCCTCACTCGGAATTCCACTATCCTCACTCAGAATTCCACCATTTTCACTCGGATTTCCAACATTTTCACTCGGATTTCCATAATTCTCACTCGGAATCCCACCAGGTCCCCCTGTTAGACCGTGCTGACTTGGATTCCACCACCCAAGTGGATCCAGGAATCCTGGGGGTGGCAGACAAGTGGCAAACAGGGGTGGAAGTGGGGGGAATTAAAAATTCCCACCCAGCCGTTGTCCCCCACTTCACTCTGAGTGGAGGCCTGAGCTGGCATTCCACTCGAAAGTGGAAGCCTGAGCTGGCCTTCCACTCAAACCAGCCTATAAATAGGCAAGGGGGAGGGCATTCAAAGAGGGCATTGAGGAGAAGAGGAAACTCTGCCAAAATCCTTCGTGCTCTCTTCTCTCTCACAGGAACTCTTCTCTTCTTCTCCTTCCATCATCCCTCACCATCGCTGCCCACAATCCTTCCATCCTCCACACCTCCCAGTACCTTCCCATTCATTTTTCCCCTCTCAGACCAGCACCCCTACTCCATCATCACTCGGTAATCCTCTTTTCACTCGGATTTACTATTTTGCACTCGGTTTCTCTTATTTTCACTCAAATTTTTCACTGTTTCACTTATATTGTCACTGTTTCACTCGGTTTTCTCTGTTTTACTCGGTTTTTCATAGTTTCACTCGGTTTCTCTTATTTTCACACAGATTTTTCACTGTTTCATTTATATTGTCACTGTTTCACTCGGTTTTCTCTGTTTTACTCGGATTTTCATAAGTTTCACTCGGTTTCCCTTATTTTCACTCAGATTTTCACTGTTTCACTCATTATTGTCACTGTTTCACTCGGTTTTCTCTGTTTTCACTCGGATCTTCATAGTTTCACTCGGTTTTCCTATTTTTTCACTCGATTTTCTTATTTGTCACTCGGTTTTCTTATTCTTCACTCGGTTTTCTTCATTTTTTGCACTCGTTTTCCTCTCCCACTCAGTTTTTTTTTTATATTCATTTTTCTTAATCAGTGTCGTACGGGAGCACTCCCGTCTACACAACCTCTTAAGGATTCGTACACGTGCGAAGAACTTCGCCTTGTACGAGTTCCCCACCTCAGTGACATCCATCATCATCTCCCAAGTCTTTTCCTAAAAGAAAAACATTCAGAACTACGTAACCCTGATTTCTTGATAATTCAAGAATACGTAGGAGCAGGACTTTAACTCCTGTCGGGCCTATCTTTCTTATTTCCTTTTACTGATTTATTTCCTTGCTTTTTGCGTTTCTTTCGTGTTGTTACTTTTTTGTCATTTCTGTGAAAATCAATTTAGACGTGACGTCTTGTTGATTTCCCCCTAGTTTTTGTTCACACCTCGCTACAATTCATAGGGAAGGGATACTTAGGACAAGACGTCCCGCTTATCTCTTTCCTATCCCTATCCTTTTTACCCGAGGATGTTTAATTTAGACGTGACGTCTTATTGGCATTCTCTCACCCTCTCTGTCTCATATCGAAGTCGGGCTTAATTCGGACGAAACGTCCTATTGACCTCGCTTCAACATTCTATGTCTATACAGTTCTCTACTCCATTCTATCATTTTCAAAATAAAAGGGAAGAAACAATGTTTCATTTAAGGCTATTTATATTGTGCTTTCAATTTTGGTACTGTCTTTGACAGGCGATGTAGGGTGCTAATACCTTCCCTACTCATAATCGACTCCCGAACTTGAATCTCAATTTTTAACCAGTGCTTTACTGAACCTAGTTTTTTCTAATGTTTTTCCTATGGATAAAAATGTTGGTGGCGACTCCCTGTTTCACACTTTTTCTCTCTTTCTCGCCGCGCCGTCGCGATTTAGGTTGCGACACCCCCTATTTATAGAAATGGGGAACGGTGGCTACTGGGCTTTTTTATTATTTTCTTGTTGGTCGCCCTACAAGATCAGCTTGGATACAGCCTGGATGGTGTGGTGAAACAGCTTAGATGGTCAACTATAGGGAGTGGCGGCTAGCTCTTTTGTTTTGTTGTCAGCCGCCCCCTCATAAGTCAAGGATCCACTTGGATAGTGGAAATCCAAGTCAGCATGGGCAATCAGTGGAAATATGGAGTCGGTTTTCTCCTTCTGACTCGGATTTAGTGCCTCAGTCGGTATCCACCCATAGTGGGAAATAATCCGAGTGGAAAAGGTGCTCTTCGTACACAAAAGACCGAGTGGCATTCATCAGGAGCATTGTTCATTCAGTGTTGTGGCTGTGAAGAGAGCTGGACGAGCAAAGCAATTCTGATTGAAACATTCAATCGGAACCGATTAAAGAGTGACTCGGAACCGATTGAAACATTCATTCGGAACCGATTGAAAAGTGACTTACTTGGAACTGATTGAAGATTGACTCGGAACCGATTGAAAAGTGACACACTTGGAATTGATTGAAGATTGACTCGGAACTGATTGAAATGTTTCACTCGGCTATGTCTCTGGAAATGAACCACTCAGAGAGACCTTGCTCGGATTCGCTTGGGAGTAATTCAGTCGACCCTTTTCTTCACTCCTTGAAATGATCTACTCGGACACATTCATTCGGACACATTCACTTGGAAGTCCGACTTGCTTCTCACTCGAAATTGCCTCAACCGTCAATCAGCCCATTCGGTTGTTTTCACTTGGGAGTCGGCTTTGCCTTTCCCTCAGAAATTTGGAACTTTGAGAGAGTCTGGAATCTGGCCGATAGAAGCTCTTCCCATGTCCGAGCTTTGCTTTGCTTAGAAATACAACTTTCTGCCCCTAACTCACTCGGAAGTCTTCCTTGGAGACATCTCACTCGGGCTTAGTGTGAAACTTTGAGAGTCTGCCCGAAAGTGATTCATTCCTGGTCAGATCTTTCCTTGCTTGATAAGATACTTTCTCCAAAACTCACTACTCGGAAAGGCTTTTCCTGACAATTATTCTTTGAAGTTCAGATTTTCTTTCATTCGGAATCAACTCACTCGGGAGTCTTCCACTCGAAGGCAATTTTTCCCAGAAGAAGCAGTTGTTCCCAAATTAAACCTGCTTCAGTCAGCATTCCTTCACTCAGACAATAGCTTTGGGCGGTATTTATTCAAAGTCAGTGTCTTTTTCACTCAAAGTGGTTGCAGTTGGACAGCTTCCACTCAGATTCACCTCCAACCGAGACATATTCCTTCAAGGTCAGCCATTTTTCACTCGGAATGGCTTTGATAGAGAACCTTCCACTCGGATTTACCTCCAACAGGGAAGTATTCCACTCGGCAACGCTCCATTCTGATTCATCCTACTCAGATTTGATCATTTCTAAGTCCTCCTACTCGGATTTGATCATTCTGAGTCGGAATTCAGCATAAAAAAGAGAGTTCTTTCCACTTTGGGCTTGTTCTTCTTGTTTCTTTATCATTTTATGGTAGTTTTTCCCTTGTTATTGACCCTTTTATTACCTTAATTTCTACAAAATAACATACCCAAGTAGAATATAGTGGAAAGAAATCAAAAATCATAATAAATAAAGGAAATACAGTGCATAATGATTAAAATCCTAAGCAAACTAGATCTAATTTATTGTGTTATAAAGCACTTATCACATACACACAATCAAGTCTTTCAACAATTTAGGCAACTATACACCTTATCGTTTTACTCATTTTATCATTTGGTATTCATATCTTTTTTGTTGTCTTAATACATTCTCTCATCCACAACACAACCATCATCACATCTCATCACCTTTGACATACTTCTTGTCTATATACAAATGCTCTTAAGCTAATGCATATGCACAACAGATTATTTCAACAATTGTAGATCTGACTGTGGGAATACAACACCAATTGTGGGATTCGAGTATGATCATCTTGCCATACCCCTACTACAGTAGTAAAATATATACACTTATCATCTAATTGCATGCATTTCACTAATCTTTTACTTGTACCAAACCGCATCGCCCATTTGCAACACTTGGTCATTTTCACCATGACCGTGGTAACAACATAATCAACATATGGTGTTGCAGGCCAACCATGAATCATATCATGACAACTGTGATCCCAAGGACCATCAGGGACACCTGCTCATCAAGAGCCACCCCTATAAGGGTCAACCCCATATGGCTCCCCATAGCACAAATAGGCAGCTTTATGACTTACACACCGAGTCACATGGGAATAACAAGTTGCTCGTGAACAGAGCTGCCCTCCCACTGGGCCAACTGGGGGAATCCCCTAAAATTCCAACACCGATAGCTATGCAGTATGCCATGGATGCAAATGCCAATCATATGAATTTCTCACTCTATGCGTCCTATACATGTCACTCATCAACATCTTAGTCTCCAACATCACCATAATGTTTTTAGTGGATTTATCATCATCGATTGTTGTCATTAATAAGTTTTAGTGTGGCATTTCAATAAATTTTCTCATTAACATAATTCAATTCTTTCCTCAAATAACAATGGCATTTAATCATCAATTTCAAACATCAACCTTCCATTATCATTTAAGGTATGCTATTTATTCACACTGTTCTAATTTAATCATCAATAACATTCATTCCACATTCATGGTGGATATAAACACAACCATCGTATTCAAGGCTTACACTTGCCAAACAATTTAACACCACCATATAGCACACCTCTTATATTCTAAATGCACAATGCAAGTTACCAAACATCATCATCAACATCGTACACAACATCACAATTCATCATGACATTACAAGCAAGGCAAGCATGCATATTGTTACATATGGCAATCAAATACTATTCGATTGATGCATTTCGAACATAAAGACTCCTCTCCTACCTCAAGAGAAGAATTTCGATTGATACGACGTACCTGCCTCATCGTTCGAAATGGATCCTACATTAACATACATGTAAAATCTCAATCAATCAATCATTGGAAACATGATTTAGGACACTAGTCATTACTCATTACATCTATAATTTCATGATATGAATAAAACATGTCATAGGCACCATTTTCCTTTATTTGTTAGGTTTCAGGAATTCCTTCCCATCAAACCTCATTCTTTATGCTAAAGGTTACAAAGCAACCTTAGGCCTCAATATGCACAACAATTTATCCAACATCCAGACACTCATTATTCTAGCATCATTTATTACTTTCCACAATTTATTATAGTTAGGGTTTCACCTAAAACCCAACAGCATTCACTAGTAATCTTTATCTCTTTCCCACCATACATCCATCTACCTCATCTATTTCATCTAAAGTTTGCATTTATGACCACTCATCTTAGTGTTTTCACATTTATGGCTTTCATTAAATACCCCACTTACATACATTGCTCTCCCAAGCCATAAAACTCATAAACATAATATTAAATCCATCAAAGATGGTGAGAAAAGATTACCTCACCCCAAAAATGAAAATGGAACCAAGAGGGAGAGAGAGAAAAAATGAAAATGGAGAAAGAGGAGTAGAGGACTCGAAGCTCTAATGGCTTCCTTCAAGCCTTCTTAAACAAAAATGGAAGAAGGAAATGGGTGACTACCTTTGCTAGGGTTTTAGAAGAGAAAAGAAGAGGAAATGAAGAAGGAGGAGAAGAAAAGTGTTTTGCCAAATGCATTCAGTACATGAACGAAAATAAGAGGGGAAAATGAAGGCTTTTGCTTTTAATTTTAATCCTCTCATTAATATTTCATTGTTTTTCCACAAACAGGATCTCTGTTTGGGCTCAATACTTTATCTAAAAATTATTCTAAATATATATTCGGATCCCCAATAATATTCTCAATAGCCCTGACCAATATCATCTCAATCGAAGATACTTGGTCCGACACCCATATTTTAATCGAGCTTAAATTCAGCTTATTCGGCTTTAATAAGTCGCTAAGAGTCCCCAAAAATATTAATTTAACTACTTCCAACATTTAGGACATCAAATAACCCACATACAACTATTTAATGTTTATTTCCTTAATTAATCCTTTATTTTAAAATTTAGGGTGTTACAGATGCCATTGTGATTGATGAAAGAATTAAATTGTGTTAATTAGAGTTATTGTGAATGCCCAATGAAAACTTAAAACAATGGCAATAACCAACGATAATAAATCTACTAAGAGCCTTGTGGTGATAGTGATGATAATAATGATGATTGATGAGTGGCATGATTAGGATGCATAGAGTGAGAAATGCATATGATTGACATTTGCATCCATGGCATACTACATAGCCGCCGATGTTGGAACGTTAGGGGAGTTCCCTCAGCCGACCCAGTGGGAGGGTGGCTCAGTGCATGAGCAAATTTTATTTTCCCCTGTGACTCGGTGTGTAAGTCACAAAGCCGCCCATGTATTGCTACGGGGCACTACATATGGCCGACCTTTGTGGGGGGTGGCTCTTGATGAGCAGGTGACCCCGGTGGTCCATTGGATCATAGCCGCCATGATATGAGTCATGGCTGGCCCGCAACACCATATGTTGAATATGTGTTACAGCGGTCATGGTGAAAATGACCAGGTGTTGCAAATGGGCGATGCGGTTTGGTACCAGTAAAAGATTGGTGAAATGCATGCAATTTGATGATAAGTGTACATATTTTCCTACTGCAGTAGGGGTATGGTTAGATGATCATACTTGAATCCCACAATTAGTGTTTATATTCCCACAGTTAGATCTGCAATTGTTGAAATACTCCGTTGTGCATATGCATTAGCTTAAGAGCATTTGCATATAGCAAGGAAGAATACCAAAGGTGATGAGATATGATGATGGTTGTGTTGAGGATGAGAAAATTTATTATGGCAACATAAAAGATGTGAATACCAAATAATAAATTGAGTAAAATGATGAGGTGTGCAATAGTCCAATTTATTGAAGGACTTGATTATGTGTATGCTCATATACTTTGCTTAATCTATAATGTTGATTGTGATATATGAATGATAGTACTATGATGATGAATGAGATGATGAATGATATGTGTATGCAAAGTATACATGTTTTGATACATATGCACATGATCACATGGTATTTATATTCATCCTTTTGGAATATATATGACTCACTTTCCCATGTTGTCTACTTTTTAGATTTGTGACACAGGACATTCATGGGGGATGTGAATATCTTTTGAAGTATATTTTGATGAAGGAGGTAAATAGATGTATAGGAAGTGCCTTGGCTGGTAAAATCTAGATTTTTGTATAGCACATAGTGTATATGTATGCTCATTTTGTTATCTAGATTATAGCATGACCATTTTGATGGTCGTGTACAAAAATTGGACCTTAATGTGTATGGCCAATTTTTCTTAATGACCTAGAGGATGTATGTGGATGAATTATGATGTTAATTGATATTGAATTCTATGTATGAATGAAGTATTTTACAACTTACAGCAATTTATGAAGTTTATGTGAAAGTGATTTAAATATCATGCATTGAATGAATGGGAATTGATCTTGATGTGCATAAACAATTGGATGAACTTTTAAATGCATGGTTGAATGTATCTAACATATTGGTATAGGCTAAAATGGCATGAAATGGGATTTGGTATGTAAAGTTGTGTGAACTTCCCATGTTTCTCGCATGAACTGCATAACTTGCTCAAGTGAGTGTGAATCTCGCTCAAGTGAGATCTTCTGGAATCAGAGGTGTGGCTACCCGAGTGAGCGCGAGATGGAATGTTACTGGACCATTTTCACCTGAGTGAATGGCCAGTGAATGGTGGCTCGCTCAAGCGAGCGAGGATATGAATGGATACTGGAGTAATTTCGCTTAGGCGGGGATGTCTCGCCCAAGCGAAGGGGAACCATTTAACTACTGGAGTGATCTCGCTCAAGCGAGAAGCGCTCGCTCAAGCGAGATTGGTACCTGATGCATATTTTTCCCTTCCCTCAAGCGTGATAGTTGGCTCACCCAAGCGTGGATTATTGAACTCACTCAAGCGAGTGGGGCATTCGCTTGAGCGAAATGCCCCCTGATTCTCCAAACATGAATGCTTTGATTATTTTGGTTTTCCCTTGAAATAAGTCTCCTTCTGGTATCATCACACAAATGTATTTAACATAGTTTGATCTATTAATCTTCAAATCATTTATCCTTTTTAAAGCCAATCATATAGCACCAATATAAATGATTTTTCTGCTGTCTTTCATTGAGAAATTCTCATGAACCATTTTTAACTCACCTTCTCATATCATCATATATGAGATAGGTTCTTCATAGATCTAGGGTGTTAATTTAAAGCTTTACCACTTTAATTGTGTCAAATAATGATTTATAAAATGTGAAAAATTTACCCCCATTTTTGGGGCGTCTCAGCTCAACCTTTGCCTTTAAACAAATAAGGTAAGATGCTACAAAATTCGCCATAGCGACCACCCTACCCGTCGCTAACATTATGTATTCAGCAACGACACTACTCGTCGCTAACATTGTGTATGAATTAGCGACAAAATAAATACCATCGTTAATATTAATTTTTGTTTTTCTAAATTAATTTTTTTGACTTTTAAAATATTAATATTTTGAATATAGGTTTTGTTCATTTAATTTTAAACTAGAAATATCGAATAACATAAAAATTATTAACAAAAAATGACAAAAAATAAATATTGAATAAAATATAATATAAACATAAAAATACAATGTCGTGTCGCTAAATATACAAACAAATGAAACATAAAAAAAGTAAAATCATGGGGGAGGGGGATCCTATGGTGATGGCGGCTCGAAAGTAGGGAGAGGGAGCCTCTCCATCAACTATATCAGTAGCTGCTACTAAACAACAAGCTGTCGACTAGTCTCGGTGTGTTACTCCTTGGCCCGTCGTCGGTCCGCCTCGGCCTGCTCCTCCGGAAGCTTCCTCTGGCGTCGCTCCTCTTGCAGCTCATTGTTCAAGTTTTGAATGACCTGAACAACATCCGCCGGAAGGCCAGAGGAGGAAGAGGTCTTCCCCTTTCTCGCGATCTGCGTGCCCACGGTGCCCAACCCGAACACCCTCCCTTTCTTGTTCACACTGCCAACAGCCTCCATGTAGATGGCGTTGTCGTCAGAACAAGACAGGGTGGGAGGTACCTCCCGCTCAGGAGTGGAAGCCACTAACTCCGCCTCCTTCTCGGCCCTCCTGGCCTGATACGCCTCCTGTAAATGTAAAATAGTGATAGGATTAATAAGCTAATTTGTAAATTATAAGCATGTGTAAGTTAAAATAAAATACCACTAGATCTGTAGTCTTTTGGTTAACCCATGCACCGACTTTGTTCTTCTTGGTCATTTGCATGACCTTAAAAAGGGAAGGCTCGCGGTGCTCCCTCAGCTCCTGTAGTGGACAACAAGCATTGAAATTATTGTTGGAAAACATGTCAGACCAATCATAAAAAAAAGTTTAACATAAATATACTTACAAATCTTTTCTTATGCTCGAGGGTTGAAATGCTACCCCTGTGTAAACTGACACTACAGCATTGACGGCTCTCTTTGCCTTGTTCTGAGCACGCACATTTTGGAACAAGGCACTGCCCCACTTCTGGACCATCCCGTTCTAGTGGTCCTCGGGGATCCAACGAGGGCGCTCGCCCTTGTCCCTTACCTTCCAAAGGGTACTCTTGATGATTTTGGAGGTCTTTGTAGCAAAGACCCTTCTAATCTCATCAATCATACCCTTTGTCCACTGATAATCTCGCTGTTATATGAAATGAAATTTCAATATTAAAAACAGGTATATGAATTAGCCACAAATTGACAAAAGGGAGTGTTAGCTTACCAAAAGGTGTCAAACCACCTATCTTGCACAACCTGCCCTGCATCTGTCCAAGAGATATATGGTCCATCCCACTGGGCCTTCAAAACCTTAGTAATCGCTTTGCTAGTACGACTACTATCAACAAAACTGTAATAGCCAATAATTAGAAAGAAATAAGACAACTTACACATGGGAGGCTACCAAAATTTCGGTAGAGTCTCCCCTGTAAATATAATATTTCCAAATTTAAAAGGTTACCTTGTTACAAACAGAAAAGTTTCCACTACAGTTCAATCTATACAACTACTAAGTTAACTAACATACAACTATTTGAGTTTTATATATAAAGAAACTAACAAGCTACCAATTAACTTAATATAAATTATAGTATACTTACTCGTCTTCGGTCGGCAGTGGGACTAGCATGGGTAGGGGGATGCCAGAGGTGGGGTGGCCTTGAGGCCAGTGTCATCTAAACCACCAGGTGAAGCAATCTACTGTGGGGTGGTCTACTGTGGTGGTAAAGGAGTAATGGCTTGATGTGGTGTGGTCTGCTGTGGTGGTGAAGGAGTGGTGGTCTGCTCTGATGTGGTGGCCTGTTGTGGGGTGGTGGCCTACAGACAGGATCCGGGGGTCCTCGAACAACCACCCCGGCTAAAGGGTAGTCGATGTCCTATCATCTATAGAATGAACCATGAAAACAAATATTAGTCCCTGTTACAAAGATATGTATATATGTATGTATATATGGAAAACAACTGTATACTCTGTGTCTGTTTCAGTTTGAAATTCCCCATCAGTTTCAGTGTCACTATGGCTATCTATTTCAACAGGTTCCTGATGTAGGAAATTCTTCATTTCCTAGCTTTGAAACTTTGGATCTTCTTCTCTTAATTTCTTAGATCCAAGAAGCTTTAAGACTTGGAGAGAATGTCACGGCCTTGAAGCTTGCAATGGAAGCCAAATGAAACTTGCAATTGGAGCTAGAGTATGAAGGAAGCTAATGTAAAAGGATCTAGATCTAAGGAGGATTTTGAGATGAGAAATAGAAGGAGATGGAGAGGAGAGTATGAGTATGGATCCGCCACTCTCTATAGCCTAGAGAGATAAGGTGTGCTAGTCACCACCTTTGGGAGAGAGCCAAAGGATAAGACTTCAAGAGAAAGGAGCCTAGAGCTTCTACTTTCTAGAGAGAATGGAGAGTCTCTCACTCTAAAGTTTCTTATCATTCAACTTATGAGAGATTAACAAAGGAGATGAGCTTATATAGCTCTCTAGCAAATTCGGTCAACTCTCTCTAACCATGGACCTTGGATTAATTCCTAAGGCCCAATCCAAAAACCTATACACAATGGCCCAATACAAGCCCAAATACAAAAAGAACAAAGTACAAGGCCCAAAAGTGGCCCTAACCTAATGGCTATGCAAAGCCCAAACTAATTCCTAAAATAAAATCGTAGTATACCTAGAAATATAAGGAATGAAAAATATTTACAAAATATGTGTGTCCCAAAGAAGAGGCCCAATAGGAGGCCCAAACATTAAGATCAAGCCCATTACCCTTCTATAGAGCAAGAGAAAAGGGTAAGGGTCTTCAAGAGCTCTTCCTTGGGCTTGGGCCCACTCAAGGTAATCATGAAAGAAGCTAAATGATTTTGGAGACATTCCCTTGCTCCCTTGGCCCTTGACCTAGTCATAGGGCCCTTGAAAGCATCCAAGGCAACCTCCAAAGACCGAGTAGGGTCTATGGCTTCCTCCTGGGTGATGGCCATGTCATGCTCCCCCTCCTGAAAAGGATTTGCCCTCAAATCTGAGGTAACCTCATCTAGCTCATCTACAAAACAAAGGGTAAGATCAGAGATATTAAAAGTAGTACTCATTAGGGAGGTAAAGTACATATGCATTATTATTAATTCTCCTAATAACCTGAAAAGGACCATCATCTTTAGGGTTAAGCTTGGACTTCCTAAGGTTAGGAAAGCGTTCCTTCCTTAGGTGAAGCCAAAACCAATCCCCAACATCTAAGATAACCTCTTTTTTCTTTTTATTGACACATCTAGCATAGTGGTCATTTTTCTTTTGTATATGATGTTTAACCTCCTTGTGAAGTTTTCTAACAAAAAATGCCTTTGCCTCACCATCCATATGAAGGATGTCATCAGAAACTTCTAGAGGTAAAAGATCTAAAGGAGTAAGGGGATTAAAACCATACACAATCTTAAAAGGACTATGCTTGATGGTGGAGTGAACTATCTTATTATAAGCAAACTCAACATGTGGTAGACACTCATCCCAAGACTTAACATTCTTTTTAACAAGGACTTGCAGAAGAGTAGAAAGAGTCCTGTTAACAACCTTAGTTTGGCCATCTGTTTATGGATGGTAGGTGGTGGAAAAGAGAAGTTTAGTTCCTAGCCTAGGCCAAAGGGTCCTCCAGAAATGGCTAAGGAACTTGGTATCCCTATCACTAACAATAGTTCTAGAGATCCCATGCAAGTGAACTATCTCTTTAAAGAATAGTTTAGCAATATGGCTTACATCATCAACCTTATGGCAAGGGATAAAGTGAGCTATCTTACTAAATCTATCAACCACCACAAAGATAGAGTCCATGCCCCTTTGGGTCCTAGGTAACCCATGGATAAAGTCCATACTAATATCTACCTAAGGGGAAGTAGGAATGGGCAAAGGAGTGTAAAGGCCATGAGGTGAAACCTTAGATTTGGCCTTTTCACATGCAAAGCACCTAGAGTAAAGTCTTTACACATCATATTTTATATGGGGCCAATAAAAATGTTAACTAAGGGTAGATAAAGTCTTATCGCTCCCAAAGTGCCCCATGAGCCCTCCCTCATGGCTCTCATAAAGTAAAAGATCTCTAATGGACGCCCTAGGAATGCATAGCTTATTGGCTTTAAAGAGAAAGCCATCTAACTTGTGGAATCCACTAGATGCAAGAGAAGAACCACAAGAGTAGTAGGCATTAGAAAAGTCAAGGTCATTTGGATACAATTCTTTTATTACATCAAGACCATAAAGAATGGCACCCAAGGAAGAAAGGACGGTGTGCCTTCTAGATAAGGCATCAGCTACAACATTAGCTTTATCACTACAGTGATTCATAACATAAGAGAATTTTTCTAAATATTCAACCCACTTGGCATGCCTTTTGTTTAACTTATGTTGGCCCTTTATACACTTAAGTGACTCATAGTCACTATGAATGACAAACTCTTTGGGAATTAAGTAGTGTTCCAAAGTTTGTAGGTCCCTAATCAAAGCAAAGAACTCTTTGTCATAGGTGGGGTAATTAAGGTATGCCCCATTAGGCTTTTCACTAAAGAAAGCAATGAGGTGTCCCTCTTGAAGCAAAACCGCACTTATGCCAACATTGGAAGTATCACACTCTAGCTCAAAGGTTTTTGAAAAATTAGGTAGAGAAAGAATAGGAGCATATGTGAGTCTATGCTTAAGGTCTTGAAAGGCTTTTTCTTGCTTTGGCCCCCAAAGAAAAGGAACATTTTTAAAGCAAATCATTGAGGGGAGATGCAACGTAGAAAAGTCTCTTACAAACCTTCTATAGAAACTAGCCAAGCCATGGAAGCTTCTAATATCATGGATATTTTTAGGTGTTGGCCAAGCACTAATTGCTTTGACTTTTTCTTGGTCAACTTAGACCCCCTTGGAACTTACTACAAATCCTAAGAAGACAATGTGATCCAAACCAAAAGAGCATTTTTCAAAGTTAGTAAAAAGTTGGTTTGCTCTTAAGGTAAGTAAAACATGTCTAAGGTGGGTAAGGTGAGAGTTCATAGACTTTGAATAAACAAGTATGTCATCAAAATAGACAACAACAAAGTGGCCAATGAAGTCCCTCAAAACATTATTCATGAGGCGCATAAAGGTACTAGGTGTATTGGTCAAACCAAAAGGCATAACTAGCCACTCATATAATACAAGCTTGGTCTTAAAAGTAACTTTCCATTCATCACCTTCCTTGATTCTTATTTGGTGATAGCCACTTTTAAGGTCAATCTTAGAGAATATGGTAGAGCCATAAAGTTCATCCAACATATCATCAAGTCTAGGTATAGGATGCCTATACTTGATGGTGATGTTGTTGATTGCTCTACAATCAGTGCATAACCTCCAAGAACTATCTTTTTTTTGGAACTAAAAGAATTGGCATAGCACATGGACTAAGACTCTCCCTAATCCAACCTTTGGAAAGTAGGTCTCTAATTTGTTTCTCTATTTCTAGACTCTCCTTGGGGTTGCACCTATATACAGGCCTATTAATTCGGTAGACTAGCCCCAGGATAAGATCGATTTGATGTTCTATAACCCTAAGAGGTGGAAGCCCTTGAGAAAGATCTTTAGGAAAGATAGACTCAAACTCTAGAAGGAGTTAGTACATTCCCTTGGGCAAGGTAGAAGAAGCGTCCACTAAAGATAGGGAAGTGCTAGAAGGATGAGTACTAGAGGGGCTAGGAGAGCTAGAAAAGGATGTAGAAGGGTAAAGCATGTAGAAAGATTTGTGAAGAAGCAAGGCTTGCTTCACATCATGCTTAGAGGCAAAGAAAGAAGAGTGCCTTTTGGGATCTTCAAAGGTGAGGATCCCTTTACCCTTATCTTGTTTAGTTATTTGTTTTTTATTATTTTTTTGTTTTAAGGTATTAGGAGGGGAGGTGGAAGACCCAACCTCTCTATTCCTTTTCAATTTCATTTGAAGTTAGTCTTCCAAAACTTATTTAGGAGACAAGGAATGCAAGACAAACTTTTTATAATTATTCACAAAGGTGAGGGTGTTAGTAAACCTATAACACCCTAATTTTAATAACGAATAAACCCAAAAAAAACAGGGAAAATTTTTCCACAAAGCAACTGCTGGACAATCGACATAAAGGAAGAAGAAGGCAAGGGGAAAATAAAAGAATATTCACATGTATAGCAACCTGTGGAAGGAATAAGGCTTGAACCGATCCATTCAGTTCAGCGAAGCACATCAACGCCTGGGTGAATCCCGCAACAACGTCTACTCGCACAAGCGAGGTCCAACACCGCCTGAGCGGGACATGACGATGCAACAATGGAAGAGGGAGATATTCGAGCGAAGCCCAACACTAGCATCCGCTCGCCTCAGCGCGATCCCTCACGCTTGGGCAAACAGCTCTAGTCGCTCGGGTGAGGAGTGATTCGCCTAAGCGATGCCCACACAATAGCCTTCCTAAATTACACTCGCTGGAGAGAGTACCATGTTCGCTGGAGCGAGAAGTTCACTCAGTATTCGTTCACTTCACTCGGTATTCCTTTACTCGGATTTCAACGTCTGGTTCACTCAGAAGATCCACTCTCAACTCACCCGGATTGGCCCCTATACGTACCAGCTTCACTCGGAGAACATATCACACTCCATAACTTCGTTCGCTCGGTTCACAAACATTGACCACTCGAGAAATAATTCCCTTAGCCACTCACTCGGAATCTATGAGAACTCCTCACTCGGAATAACTTTCACATTCTTTCGCCACTCGGGTATTTCACTTGTTTTTCACTCGGCAAGCATAGTCCTTCCTACCCAAGATCTCTTACTAACCGAAACCTCCCCTGAGAACTTCCCAACTTTCTATAAGTTCACTACACGGATCTCACTCGGTATCTAGAAGTTTATTCTTCAGTCAGAAAACACTAACTCCACCAGTTTTCGCTCGGAAATATGTTTAATTTCTCTATTCAGATATCCTAACAGTTTATCATTTGGGGGAAGACATCCACGACGATCCCCACACGGAGTTATATAGCCTCATTCACTCGGAGCATCTAATTCTTCCCCTTACTCGGCAACAGGATCACGGGTTCACTCTCTAGGTCATATCTTGGCTTCCTTCACATTACGCCTCACCATTCTTACGCACTCGGAAGCATGAACATATGTATACAAATTAGGCATCACGCACAAGATGGGCTAAACATGCAGCATGGCATAAACATAACCATATATATATAAGAGTGTATACCGATCGATAATTACAAACACATTATCATGTTTTCCCAACCCAAAAGGATTCCGTTCTGTTTTAAAACACTAACATCAGACACGAGCCAGCCAAGGCATAATCAAAACATTAAACACAGTATATATATATATATAAATATAGTTCCTTGGTGCACAGCTAGTCCACTCGGCGAGTAGCCCTACTTCACTCGTAGTTCCGAGGAATGTTCACTGAAAATATTGCCACAGCAGGGGTGAGCTTTTACATTTAAAATGACAATTAGTCACTTGGGAACCCACATGCTTTCCATCATACAACATCACATTTCAAGCAACCATACATTAACTATCCTCCAGATTATCTATCCATAACAATACCACGCAATCGGAATTCATTCATTCATTTCTCAATTATATCATTTCCGACTTACATATATATATAAATGCAACACAATAAATTCATCATAGCATAAGAGCATACATACATGCATGTATCTATCTAGTACACACAGGTCTACTACAGTCAGATCCGACCCCTACTTGATAAATTTTACGTTGCAACATAGGCTCCAAGCCTTTTTCCTCCAGCTCTAAGCTGGTTCGGCCGTTTTACAGGTACCAAACCGTTTGCCCTTGCATGTAACACAATCACTCCAAGCAACCACGGCAGTGTTACGAGCAGCTCCGAGTCCAACCCGGTAGCTTGCTTGAGTCTAACCCAAGACTTTAAGCGTCCAACGCTAGTGCACTCGGCACTGCCTTGAGTCCAACTCAAGGTCTTTTAATTACATTCTTTTGTGTGTGCTTGCCAATGCAATATGATTCCTCCATTCATTTATCATAACCACACTCTGCATGCAATTCATTCATCATCTTATAGCAACACCGATTCATTTTTAACACTCGCGTACAAGGCAACATAGGATAGCAATCAGGATCTACCCATCGTCCCCCGAACAGAGCACCCAGAAGTCATACAATATGTTTCCACTTCATGCATGCACAAGTGAATAATTAACTAGACTCAGTATGGCAATTTAAGGAGCATGCACTACATTCACACACGGTCTCATGACACACACATGCATCCATATCCCAACAGTGTACATATATCAAATATAAGCGATCTACCATCGGATTCAATCATCGCATGCCTCAATATACAACAGCTATCTATCAAATATACATTTCATCACAAACACCCTTCAACACACATGCATGCATAAGAAATCACTCGGAACCCATTCACGAGCTATGCATTTGAAATGCAAAGCGCCCCCTACCTACTGAAGGAAATCGAGGGGGGGTTCTTCTGTTTCCCGACGTTGGTCCTTTGTTTTCTGATTGCCTCACCTAGGCTCACACTCGTTCAGGCCCCCTTGGTCGTAGTCACACTGTGAAACAAAGGCTGTTCGTCTTCCACCCTGACGATCGTCCCTTACCAGCAGAAGGAACTCCAAGTCTTCTGCACTATCGTCATGCGTTTCTAGGAATGGAACAGTGAACAGGGAAGGAAAAGACGAAGAACTAGGAAGAGGAAAGAAGACACTAGAAGAGAAGAGGGGATGAAGCAGTGGAGGAAGAGGGAGTCTGAAGGAAAGTGAGTGACCTTCGTGATCATGGGCTTATGTATATATCTTTGCACGAGGAAGAGAAGAGTGGGGTGGGAGAGCGTGAGTCCAGCAGTTCCACTCAGCCACGCGCATTGAACTCAAACATCCAGCCATCATCATTATTTATAATTAATCAGTTATTGTTTTTGAAGTTAAGGTAGTTGAGTTACGAGAATCTCCACCTTACAATAATCATTTTAATGGCTTAAATCCGTTTGGTAATTAATTATAATTAACAGTTAATTTCCTACTTTGAAATCAAATCTCAATGGTTTATTTTTCATTCGGTATTTAACTTCAAAATTGGGATGTTACAGTTCTCACCCCCTTAAAAGAATTTCGTCCCCAAAATTCACTCGGTGACTCACCTTAGTAAAACAATTCGGGGTACTGCTGCCTCATGGCATCTTCGCGTTCCCAGGTACAAGAGGTAGTCCCGCCTTGCTGCCACTCTACTTCAACCAGTTGTACGTCTTTGCTCCTCAGTCGTTTTACCGATCGGTCCACGATTCTAATCGGTATAGTTACAGTGGTCAGGTCTTCCTTAATCTCCACTTCATCATCTGGCATCGAGTGGGTGGGATCATGTAGATATTTTCTTAGTTGAGACACATGAAATACGTTATGCAGTCGGGATAAGTGAATCGGTAACGCTATTCGGTATGCCATAGAGCTGACTCGTTCCAACACCTCATAAGGCCCAATGTATCGGGGGCTCAATTTTCCACCTTTCAAGGCTCGCCCGACTCCTTTACTCGGAGAAGTCTTCAAAAACACTCGGTCTCCGACTGAAAACTCTAATGGTTTGGTTCATTTGTCATGGTAGCTCTTCTGCCAGTCCTGAGACGCCTTCATCCTTTCCCTTATCACTCGGATCTGTTCTGATGTTTGCTTTACAATTTCTGGCCCCAGCAGTAAACTTTCACCCGTTTCCAACCAGCAGAGTGGGGTTCGGCATCTTCGACCATATAGTGCTTCGTAGGGTGCCATACCGATACTATTGTGGTGGCTATTATTGTATGTGAACTCGATCAGGGGAAGGTACTGCTCCCAATCTCCACCGTGCTCCAACACACACGCCCTTAGCAAGTCCTCCAGGCTTTGGATCATCCGCTCGGATTGTCCATCCGATTGGGGGTGATAGGCAGAACTTAGCCAAAGCTTCGTACCCATTTCCTGGTGCAGGTTGGTCCAAAACCGGGACGTGAACCTAGGATCCCTGTCCGATACGATAGAAGTCGGTATACCATGCAGTCGGACGATTTCGTGAATGTATATCCGAGCTAACTTATGCAACGGGTACTTCATGTTCACAGGTAGGAAGTGTGCACTCTTCGTCAGTCGGTCAACAATGACCCAAATCGCATCATGGCCCGCTCGGTTTCTTGGTAATCCCATGACAAAATCCATAGCAATTGAGTCCCATTTCCACACAGGAATCTCCAGGGATTGCAATGCACCATACGGCTTCTGGTGCTCGACTTTCGACTTTTGACAGGTGATACACCAAGCCACGTATTCTGCCACATTCTTTTTTAATCCGGGCCACCAAAATTGTGCTCTCAGATCGTGGTACATCTTCGTGATACCCGGGTGAATACTGAGTAGGCTCTTGTGGGCTTCATCAAGTACCATTCTTCTTAACTCTCCTCCACTCGGCATATATATTCTGTTTTTCACTCAGAAAATTCCGTCTGATCCCTCGGTCAAGGACAAGTCCCTCCCTTTGGCCTGAGTCTCCTTCATCTCAGCTAAGTAGGAGTCTGACTGCTGCTGCTCGCACACGGATTTCAGGAATTCATTGGCGATCCTCAATGTACCGATTGTCATTTTCCGAGATGAGGGGATGTCAATATGTAAGTTCATGTCTCGGAACTGTTCCAATAACTCCACTTCTCTCACCATCATCACTGCTATATGGAGGGATTTCCGACTCAACGCGTCGGCAACAATATTTGCCTTACCCGGATGATATTTCAGCTCGAAATCGTAGTCCTTTAAAAATTCCATCTATTTCCTCTGCCTCATATTCAGCTCCTTTTGGTCGAATAAGTATTTGAGGCTCTTGTGATCACTGTATACTTCAAATCTGGACCCGTACAAATAATGCCTCCAGACCTTCAGTGCGAAGACTACGGCTGCCAGCTCCAAGTCGTGGGTTGGGTAATGTCGTTTGTGAGGTCTCAATTGCCGAGAGCCATACGCTATCACTCGGTCATTCTGCATTAGCACGCATCCTAATCCGAGTCCTGATGCATCACAATAAACCACGAAGCTCTCATGCAAGTTAGGTAATGCCAACACTGGAGCAGTCGTCAACTTGTCCTTCAGCTCTCGGAAACTTCTCTCGCACTCGGGACTCCATACGAAGGGAATGTTTTTCCGCGTCAGTTTAGTCAGTGGCAAAGCCAACTTAGAAAAACCTTCAATGAACCTCCTGTAGTAACCGGCCAGGCCCATAAAGCTCCTTATCTCTAAGACCGATCTGGGTCTCTCCCATGCCATTATAGCTGTCACCTTTAAAGGGTCCACCGAGACACCTTCCTTGGAAACCACATGTCCGAGTAAGCGGATCTCATCCATCCAGAAATTGCACTTGGAAAGCCTTGCAAACAGCTGCTTCTCCTTCAGTACCTGAAGTACTGCTCGGAGGTGTTCTTCATGCTCCTCAGGGGTCTCAGAATAGATCAAGATATCATCAATGAAAACTACCATGAATCGGTCTAAATATGAGTGGAATATGCTGTTCATGTAATTCATGAAGACAGCAGGGGCGTTTGTCACACCAAACGGCATCACTACATACTCGTAGTGACCATACCGGGTCCTAAAGGCAGTCTTGGGGATATCTGAGTCCTTCACTCGGATTTGGTGGTATCCCGATCGTAAATTGATCTTTGAGAAAATTAAAGCACCATGCAGTTGGTCAATCAGGTCGTCAATTCTGGGCAATGGGTATCGGTTCTTAATTATGAGCTTGTTTAGCTGTCGGCAATCTATACATAATCTCATGCTGCCATCCTTCTTCTTAACGAGTAGCACAGGTGCGCCCCATGGTGATACGCTCGGTCGAATGAATTGTTTCCTGAGTAACTCATCCACCTGCTTCTTCAACTCGGCTAATTCAGTTGGGGACATTCTATAAGGTGCACTGGAGACTGGCTCGGCTCCAGGGATTAGGTCTATAGAGAACTCAACTTCTCTAGTTGGAGGAATACCCGGCACATCTTCCGGAAACACCTCTGGGAATTCATAAACAATCGGTATTTCGTTCACTCGGGCTCTACTCTCACCCTCGGTTAAATAAAGCATCATAAACAGTTGAGCTATACCTTGTGCCGTGTAACCCTCATTGTTCTGCCTCGGAAAGATTATCCTTCGGTTTCTGCAATCCACTAACACCTTGTTGGCTGAAAGCCAGTCTATACCAAGTATAATGTGAAGGCCCTTCAGAGGCACGCACACCAGATCGAAGGTAAAACTCCGATCGCACAACACAAACGTTACATCCTTGCACATTGACGATGTTAACACCTTAGTGCCAGTCGGATTGGCCACTTCCAAGGTCTGACCCATATACACAGTCGGTAATTTTAAATGTTTTACACACTCATCACCTATGAAAGAATGGGTGGCTCCAGAATCGAAAACTACATTAAGTGTATATCTACCGAGTGAGCACTTACATTGTACTAAGTCATTTGCTTGTGCAGCATCTTCCGCATTGATGGCGTAGACTCTCCCTACTGCTGGTTGGTCGGTATTTCTCCCTCGGTTACTTGTAGCAGCCATCAAATTGCTCCTTGCTCCGTTGCCTCTGCCACCATTCCCTTTACTGTTAGTTCCACGTCCTCCCATACAGAAACCCCCACGACATACATGGCCACCCTCTGGCTGCAGTCGCGGATAGTCGGGGCGAACATGCCCCCTTTCGTTACAGTGGAAGCATATAACATCATTTCCAGCATCACATTCCCGTGCAAAGTGGTTACCTCCGCATCTGAAGCATCTACCGCCCCCGGAGCGACCCCCGAAACGACCCCCACGGTTTCCTTGTCCTCTGAAATTAGAGGAGGATCCAATACTCCTAGCGTTGCCCGACCTCTTGAAGTGTGATTGTTGAGGCCTCAAAGAGGGTTTTGCCCTGCTGCTCTGGCCCGAGTTGGCCTTCTCATCTTCTTCAAATATCCTACACTTATTCACCAATGCAGGAAAACTCCTAACCTCTTGGTATCTGCAGGCTCTCTTAATATCCGACCTCAATCCGTTCTCAAATTTTAAACACTTTGAATTCTCCGTCCCCGGTTGTTGGAAGGGTGGGTAGAATAGGCACAATTCCTTAAATCTTGCTGTGTATTCTTCCACAGTCATGGACCCCTGCTTCAATTCCATGAACTCCAGTTCTTTCCGACTCCTGATTGTGTCGGGGAAGTACTTCTCTAAGAAGCATGTCTTGAAATTGTTCCAGGTCAGTTGAGTATCATCGTCAGGGAATTAGTTTCTGGCTATCTTCACCAGTTCTTCGCCTCGTCTCGCAGCATATACACTGCACATTCCACCTTCTGGGCCTCGGTACAGCAAAGACCCCCAAAGATCCTTTCCAGCTCTTGAGTCCATTTAAAAGCTGCTTCCGGGTTCCGTCCTCCCTGAAATTCACTCGGCTTCCTCTTCAGGAAGCGGTCCAGCACTTGGCCATCCTCCGCTCGAGGCTGGCCCTGCCTTTCGAACACGTCTGCAAAGCGTTGGAATGTTGTGGCTATAGTCTCCATGCTTTGGCGATGCGTCATCTCTTATCCTGAAATTAACACCCCTTCAAGGATAAGTATACCAAGTCACTTACTACCGATCGTATCTCAGCCTAGTATTCAGTAACTTAACACACTATGCCATTTCTATATGTTACACAATCAGTCGGACCAGGAGGAATAGCCTCCCGTCCACAAATCAGTATTACAATATCACTCAGGTTCAACAGATATTACAGTAATAATGACCACTCGGTCACAATACACATAATCGCCTACACTCGGTAAGCATACCTTGGCCTTGGACCTTTCGGTCTGCTCTGATACCAAAATGTAACACCCTAATTTTAATAACGAATAAACCCAAAAAAACACAGTGAAAATTTTTCCACAAAGCAACTGCTGGACAATTAACATAAAGGAAGAAGAAGGCAAGGGCGAAAATAAAAGAATATTCACATGTTAGCAACCTGTGGAAGGAATAAGGCTTGAACCGATCCATTCAGTTCAGCGAAGCACATCAACGCCTGGGCGAATCCCGCAACAACGTCTACTCGCCCAAGCGAGGTCCAACGCCGCCTGAGCGGGACATGACAGTGCAACAATGGAAGAGGGAGATATTCAAGCGAAGCCCAACACTAGCATCCGCTCGCCTCAGCGCGATCCCTCACGCTTGGGCGAAACAGCTCTAGTCGCTTGGGCGAGGAGTGATTCGCCTAAGCGATGCCCACACAATAGCCTTCCTAAATTACACTCGCTGGAGAGAGTACCCTATTCGCTGGAGCGAGAAGTTCACTCGGTATTCGTTCACTTCACTCGGTATTCCTTTACTCGGATTTCAACGTCTGGTTCACTCAGAAGATCCACTCTCAACTCACCCGGATTGGCCCCTATACGTACTAGCTTCACTCGGAGAACATATCACACTCCATAACTTCGTTCGCTCGGTTCACAAACATCGACCACTCGAGAAATAATTCCCTTAGCCACTCACTCGGAATCTATGAGAACTCCTCACTCGGAATAACTTTCACATTCTTTCGCCACTCGGGTATTTCACTTGTTTTTCACTCGGCAAGCATAGTCCTTCCTACCCAAGATCTCTTACTAACCGAAACCTCCCCTGAGAACTTCCCAACTTTCTATAAGTTCACTACACGGATCTCACTCGGTATCTAGAAGTTTATTCTTCAGTCAGAAAACACTCACTCCATCAGTTTTCGCTCGGAAATATGTTTAATTTCTCTATTCAGATATCCTAACAGTTTATCATTTAGGGGAAGAAATCCACGACGATCCCCACACGGAGTTATATAGCCTCATTCACTCGGAGCATCTAATTCTTCCCCTTACTCGGCAACAGGATCACGGGTTCACTCTCTAGGTCATATCTTGGCTTCCTTCACATTACGCCTCACCATTCTTACGCACTCGGAAGCATGAAAATATGTATACAAATTAGGCATCACGCACAAGATGGGCTAAACATGTAGCATGGCATAAACATAACCATATATATATAAGAGTGTATACCGACCGATAATTACAAACACATTATCATGTTTTCCCAACCCAAAAGGATTCCGTTCTGTTTTAAAACACTAACATCAAACACGAGCCAGCCAAGGCATAATCAAAACATTAAACACAGTATATATATATATATATATATAAATATAGTTCCTTGGTGCACAGCTAGTCAACTCGGCGAGTAGCCCCACTTCACTCGTAGTTCCGAGGAATGTTCACTGAAAATATTGCCACAGCAGGGGTGAGCTTTTACATTTAAAACGACAGTTAGTCACTTGGGAACCCACATGCTTTCCATCATACAACATCACATTTCAAGCAACCATACATTAACTATCCTCCAGATTATCTATCCATAACAATACCACGCAATCGGAATTCATTCATTCATTTCTCAATTATATCATTTCTGACTTACATATATATATAAATGCAACATAATAAATTCATAATAGCATAAGAGCATACATACATGCATGTATCTATCTAGTACACACAGGTCTACTACAGTCGGATCCGACCCCTACTTGATAAATTTTACGTTGCAACATAGGCTCCAAGCCTTTTTCCTCCAGCTCTAAGCTGGTTCGGCCGTTTTACAGGTACCAAACCGTTTGCCCTTGCATGTAACACAATCACTCCAAGCGACCATGGCAGTGTTACGGGCAGCTCCGAGTCCAACCCGGTAGCTTGCTTGAGTCCAACCCAAGACTTTAAACGTCCAACGCTAGTGCACTCGGCACTGCCTTGAGTCCAACTCAAGGTCTTTTAATTACATTCTTTTGTGTGTGCTTGCCAATGCAATATGATTCCTCCTTTCATTTATCATAACCACACTCTGCATACAATTCATTCATCATCTTATAGCAACACCGATTCATTTTCAACACTCGCGTACAAGGCAACATAGGATAGCAATCAGGATCTACCCATCGTCCCCCGAGCAGAGCACCCAGAAGTCATACAATATGTTTCCACTTCATGCATGCATAAGTGAATAATTAACTAGACCCAGTATGGCAATTTAAGGAGCATGCACTACATTCACAGACGGTCTCATGACACACACATGCATCCACATCCCAACAGTGTACATATCTCAAATATAAGCGATCTACCATCAGATTCAATCATCGCATGCCTCAATATACAACAGCTATCTATCAAATATATATTTCATCACAAACACCCTTCAACACACATGCATGCATAAGAAATCACTCGGAACCCATTCACGAGCTATGCATTTGAAATGCAAAGCACCCCCTACCTACTGAAGGAAATCGAGGGGGCTTCTTCTGTTTCCCGACATTGGTCCTTTGTTTTCTGATTGCCTCGCCCAGGCTCATACTCGTTCAGGCCCCCTTGGTCGTAGTCGCACTGTGAAACAAAGGCTGTTCGTCTTCCACCCTGACGATCATCCCTTACCAGCAGAAGGAACTCCAAGTCTTCTGCAGTATCGTCGTGCGTTTCCAGGAATGGAACAGTGAACAGGGAAGGAGAAGACGAAGAACTAGGAAGAGGAGAGAAGACACTAGAAGAGAAGAGGGGATGAAGCAGTGGAGGAAGAGGGAGTCTGAAGGAAAGTGAGTGACCTTCATGATCATGGGCTTATGTATATATCTTTGCACGAGGAAGAGAAGAGTGGGGTGGGAGAGCGTGAGTCCAGCAGTTCCACTCAGCCACGCACACTGAACTCAATCATCCAGCCATCATCATTATTTATAATTAATCATTTATTGTTTCTGAAGTTAAGGTAGTTGAGTTACGAGAATCTCCACCTTACAATAATCATTTTAATGGCTTAAATCTGTTTGGTAATTAATTATAATTAACAGTTAATTTCCTACTTTGAAATCAAATCTCAATGGTTTGTTTTTCATTTGGTATTTAACTTCAAAATTGGGATGTTACAAAACCCCTCATGGGTGACCTTTTTATCATATTGCCATGGTCGACCCAATAGCATATAAGTGGCTTCCATGGGAACCACATCACACCATATTTGATCATGGTATGTGCCTATAGCAAGAGAAAGAAGAATTTGTTTGTTCACTAACATTTCACCCTTTTCATTAAGCCATTGTAGTTTGTAAGGTCTAGGGTAATCTATTAGAGGACAACTAAGTTTGTGAACTAGCCTTTGGCTAGCCACATTGGCATAACTTTGACTATCCACAATGAAAGAACAAAGTTTTTCTTTAATGTAACATCTTGTGTAAAAGATGTTCTCTCGTTTTGTAGTGTCATCATCCCTTATGTGACTTCCTAGAAGTCTTCTAATCATAAATAATTCACCTTTATCTCCTAGAACATGTTCACTTTCATAGAAATCACTATTGGAGCTATCACTAGAGTATGAGGAAGATGCTTCTTCATAGCTTGAATAGTGATCAATACCTTTTAAAATCATAACTTTTTTTGTTGGGCATTGAGAGGAAATGTGACCTCTTCCTAAACATTTAAAACATTTGATTGAACTTGTTCTTGAAGAGTTGGGTTAGGATGAAGAGTTGTTATTCCTAGAAGGGTTATTTCTAGAAGGTCTTGTAGGGGTATGATCCCTATGAACCTTACTTTTGATCCTAGGAGTTGAAGTTCCCACTTCATGCTCCTTACCCTTTTTTATTAAAACTACCCTCTTTTAGAGTGGAGTCTTCCTTACCCTTCCACCTAGGTCTAAAATATTTGGACTCTCTATTGTAATAGGAAGCTCCATCCGTGAGTTGAGCTTCTACTCTTGTGCATTGATGGAGAAGCTCCTCAATGTCCACATAAGGTAGAAGTTCCACTCTCTTTCTAATATTATGATTAAGGCCATGTAAAAACCTATGCATTAGGATTTCTTCATCCTCCTCAACATTAGCCCTAATCATAGCCATCTCTAAAGCCTTATAATAATCCTCCACATTCTTGGACCCTTGGGTGAATCTATTGAGCTTGGCCAATAGTTCACTCCTATAATAAGATGGAACATATGTCTTTCTAAGTAGGGCTTTGAGGTCCTCCCATTCATCAATGGGTAGGAGGTGATGTCTTTTTCTTTCTTTTAGGATTTAGGTCCACCAAACTAATGCATAGTTTTGAAATCTAAGGGTGGTAATCCTAACATTTTTTTCATTTTTGGTTTCATGGGAGGTGAAGAGTTGCTTAACTCTCATCTCCCAATCAAGATAAGCTTCAACATCACTCTTTCAATGGAAGAGTGGGACCTCTAGCTTGACCTCTCTCAAGCCACCCTCCTCATGATTTCTACTATGTCTCCTATTATGCCTATGCCCATCATCCCTATGATCATCATTGTGTCTATTTCTATGATTCCTATGATCAATCTCACTAGTGTCATCATTTTGTCTATGTCTATGGTTTCTATGATGCCTAGTGGTTCTTTCTCTACCTTCCCCATTTTCTAAGTTATCTAGCCTACTTGCCATGTTATTAAGTTGTTATAAGATTTTCCTCATATGTGGGGGGTTTGCTCTCTACCTCTCTCACTAGATGAAGACATGGTATAATCCAAAGATGCTAGTGATGAGATACTAGTCGTTTCACTCACTTGATTTTAAACCTAGAAAAGAAAATTAACACACAAAACAATCAAGAAAGTAAAAAGAAAGCTTTTAGACAAGAACTAGTCATTGTGCAAAAATTTAAACTAAACCGAGCATGCAAGAGCGCACTTATGCTAACTAGAAAACAATTAAAGCAAACTAGTCAGATAATGCAAAAGTGTAAACTAGGCCTTGGATATCAATCGTACTTAGACTAGTCGGAAGAAAAAAGAGTAAACTAAATCCTAAACGCAATTACTCCTAATCAACTAATTAAAAGAAAGTTTAAAGTCCAAAGTCCAATGTCTCTAATGTCCAAAATACAAGGACTTAACAAAGCATCAAAATTTAAAGTCCCAAAATACAAGGGAAAACAATACAATGAAAAAGAATAATTACAAGAGTTAGTCTCCAATACAAGAGTCTTCCAAGGTTCTTTAAGTCCACCAAAATGATCCATCAAGCTACAAAAGAGACACTTGGAAACTCAAAGTAATGGTTAGCACAAAATATAAGAGAAAGAAAATGAAATGTGTTTACACTCTAAGCTCTTAAATGTTTCACTCAAGGTCCACTTCTCTCTATAATGATAGAATGCTCTAGATCAATTCTAATGGGCAAATCTCAATCCCCTCAATATGCTACCCAATATGGCAATGACTCACAAAGCCTTAGTCTTAAGAGTGCCAAGAAAGAGAAATACTCAAATGACAAACTAGAGACAAAAAGACAAACAAGAAAATACAAATTAGGAAGCTCAACTAAAAGGATTAGAATGTGACAAGCAACAAAAAGTACAAGAAAGAAGGCACACAAGAGTATCAAGTAGTATGACAAACTTAGAATGAAAACAAAGACAAGCTAAAAATTAAATGCAAGAAGGAAAGTAGGCACACAAAAAGGCAAACTAGAACTTTAGAATGCTTGAAACTTTTCACAGACTTTTGTATAATCTTGTAAATGCTTTTGCCTCAAAGGCAATTAGGTACTGCACAAATGAAAAATTAGCTGATGGAAATTTTTTTTCTTTTTGCTAATTCATGTGTTTTTCATCACTTTTTTACTCTTTTTAAGGCCTAAACAAATTTATGACTAAGTGGCCAACAATTTTTTTGACTTTGTATACCTTTTTTCTCTATTTTTATATGCTTTTTTCTTTGTTTTCTTAGCCAAGTACTACGGCAACAACAAATGGACAAGTAGTGCACAAAAAGAGGCAAAAACATGGCAACTAAAGTAAGTGTAATGCAAGCATCATCTTTTAATACAAAGAGACAATGAAAGGCATGATTTTATGCATCAAATGACATCAAAATAAGTACACAAACAGCATGAAAAGAGTAACAAACAGCTTCTGGAAAAATCAAAATTAAACTAGAAAAACTCAACCTAATGGAAAGCTAACAACCTATAATTATCAAGGCACAATTCTTACCTTAAAGAGAGGTGAACATCAAGACTCTAGGAGCTTGTTAGGTACCTTAAAAGATGTGTTTAAAGCACCTTAGATTCCAGCAATAACACTCAAGCAAAAGCCAATACAACAAGTCCTAGAACAACTAAGAAATAAGCTCTAAACCTAAAGCAACATCTAAGGAAACTAAAGAACACTTAAGCAAGGAAACAAATACCTATTAGGCTACTAAAATCCACACAATATAAAGAGAGTTCAGATCTGGAATTCTGACTAAAATCAAAGAAATGACACTAACACAACTCAATATGCAAGGGAAAGGTTACTTGTAGTAGAAGGCATCTTAGGTCAACTTTTTGACTTTTAATTTTTTTTTCTCCAAACTTAATGAAACTTGGAGGTTATGTGGCGGATAGGTGCAGTAACAATGTTTGTGAAAGCACTTCTTAAAATTCAAAGTCAAAAAGTATAGATCTCAAACTTCAAGTAAGCATAACTTTTGAATTTTTTTGAGTTTTTAGGCATATGATATATGAAAATTTATGTATAGGAGGAGAGGAATTCAGATTTGGAATCAAAATTACAAGAAGAGAAAAGTACCAAATAAGATCTAAGAAAAAAATTCAAGAAAAGTTGAGACTTATGATACCACTTGATGTAGGAAATTCTTCATTTCCTAGCTTTGAAACGTTAGATCTTCTTCTCTTGATTTCTTAGATCCAAGAACCTTCAAGACTTGGAAAGAATGTCACGGCCTTGAAGCTTTCAATGGAAGCCAAATGAAACTTGCAATGGAAGCTAGAGTATGAAGGAAGCTAATGTAAAAGGATCTAGATCTAAGGAGGATTTTAAGATTAGAAATGCAAGGAGATGGAAAGGAGAGTGTGAGTGTGGATCCACCACTCTCTATAGACTAGAGAGATAAGGTGTGCTAGTCACCACCTTTGGGAGAGAACCAAAGGATAAGACTTCAAGAGAAAGGAGCCTAGAGCTTCTACTTTCTAGAGAGAAGGGAGAGTTTCACACTCTAAAGTTTCTTATCATTCAACTTATGAGAGATTAACAAAGGAGATGAGCTTATATAGCTCTCTAGCGAATTTGGTCAACTCTCTCTAACCATGGGACTTGGATTAATTCCTAAGGCCCAATCCAAAAACCTACACACAATGGCCCAATACAATCCCAAATGCAAAAAGAACGAAGTACAAGGCCCAAAAATGGCCCAAACCTAATGGCTATGCAAAGCCCAAACTAATTCCTAAAATAAAATCCTAGTATACCTAGAAATATAAGGAATGAAAAATATTTACAAAATATGTGTGTCCCAAAGAAGAGGCCCAATATGAGGCCTAAACATCAACGTCAAGCCCATTACCCTTCTATAGAGCAAGAGAAAAGGGTAAGGGTCTTCAAGAGCTCTTCCTTGGGCTTGGGCTCCCTCAAGGTAATCATGGAAGAAGGTAAATGATTTTGGAGACCTTCCCTTGCTCAAGGGCCCTTGAAAGCATCCAAGGCAACCTCCAAAGACTGAGTAGGGTCTATGGCTTCCTTCTGGGTGATGGCCATGTTAGTTCCTTTGTCTCCAAATCGGCCCTAGACCGTTTTGACTGGGAGACAACATTTTTGTCAATATGTTCACCCCCGTAGTGGCGAGCGTCTCATCCATTATGACTGAATCAATATTGAACAACAAATGACTATTGTTAAGCTCGTTTGGAGCGAGCTGATAAGTATCCTCAACCTCATCGGAGACATTATCAGTGATCTGACTTCGGGCCTTGGCCTTGATTACTATGTACTAGTCCCGGTGCTCTCCAGGGAAGTCTGTGTAATAACCCTGCTTGGCTTGTTAGGCAAAAATGAAGGGATCAAACCTTTTATATCTACCATTTTTCTTAACCTCAACTAAGCCATAGTTGTTGCCAACCTTTGTTCCTGCACCGATTGTGTTGTCATATCAATCACACTTGAATAGAATGATATCTCTTCTTAGTCTTTCGGAAAAAGAAACTTCAACAATCTCTGTCAACACTCCATAGAAGTCTTCCTCTAACTATCCGGCCATGCCTTTAACATAAACCTAGTAGTTATGAGTGCGCATCCCTTCATTCCATTGAAAAATGCTAAACTTGTAGCTGTTTACGTAGTAAATGGGCCATTTTTTAAGTTTTCATTGGCCCCCAAGAAAGGGCTTGGAGTGAGGGATCTTCAATATGGTTATTAGGGTCTTGAATCTGTGTACAACACAACACATAGGTCATCGTTAGATACCAGGTCATCGTTAGATACCTAACATTAGAAGTACAACTAAAAGCACAAGGTATACAAGTCTTACGTGTTGTGCAAACCAACTAATGAATTTGGATGATACCTCACTATGAATTTGGTCATTAGTTATATCATTTTGCTCAAGTTTTAACATATCTGCATATAAGCTATTTAAAGAACAAAAATTTAGGTACAATAAAAGCTAGCTTTAGAATGCAAAGTATAAGTTACTCCCTTACTCAAGATAGGGTTCCACTTCTGGGCAATTTAGAAGAATGTACAAGTGAGCCACCTTTCGATCTTTCTCATCAATGTAACATTTTGTGACCTTGCCCCCAGGATGACAAGGATAGTTAAAATTTGAAATTTGATCATCCAGCGCTTTATGTGTGGCCACCCCAAGATTGTGGGGAATTCTACTCATTCTAGTTTCTATCTCCGCCAGAAAATAGAAAAAAGCAAAAGTGGTCATTTCTTCCACTAAGTATGCCTCACAAATTGATGCTTCAACGCACGCTTTGTTTGACACTTTGTCTTTTAAAGAGCGTAAGAATCTAGAACAACATAAACAAATGTTAAGTTACAAAATACTATTATAGGAAACTATGTTTGCAATGAAATTAAATAGTTCTAGCGTTCACCTTTTGAATGGATACATCCAACGGTACTGCACCAGGCCACCAACCAAGGCCTCATACGGTAGATGGATAGGAAGATGCTCCATCGAGTCAAAAAAACTTGGTGGGAAAATCTGCTCCAACTTACAAATCAAGACCAGGATACTTTCTTCCATCTTTAGAAGTTTCTCCCCAGTTAATGAAATTGCCGTCAACTTCTTAAAGAAGTAACTCAACTCAACCAGCGGTTTCCAAATAGGTTTTGGTAAGGCATGAAATGCGTACGGCAGTAGTTGTTGCATAAACACATGGCAATCATGACTTTTCATGCCAAACACCCTGCCCTCCTTCACGTCGACACTTCTACTCAAGTTAGAAGCGAATCCGTCAGGCAGGGTCAACCCATTCATCCACACACATACAACAATCTGTTGAGGTCTAGTTAAAACATATTCTGCATGCGGTTTAAACATTCTTCCACATCCCGCATCCCTCAATTCCAACTCCTTCCTAGAACACCAAATCGAAAAGTCAAGACGACTCTTCTTGTTCTCCTTTGTTCTCCCTTTGATGTCCATCACAGTGTCAAAACTATTCATGAAAACATTTCGTTCAGTGTTCATGACATCAATATTGTGTCTTAACAACAAGTTTTTCTAATATGGCAAATCCCATAAGATACTCTACTTCACCCAGTGGTGTTCCTTCCCATAACCCACAAACTCCTTAACACTCTTATCCCATATGTACGAATACTCTTCGATTCTCTGCCAAACCCGTGCACTAGATAACCTACAGGGTGGAGGTTTATTCATAACCTTGTTCTTCTTAAAAGTGGTTTTGTTGTGATCTAACGGTAGAAACTTTCTATGACCGTCAAAAAAACTTGTCTTACCAGTAACAGGGAGTAATTCCCCCCGGTATGTTCCATGCATACAGGGCAAGCAAGCTTCCCAGATGTTGACCATCTAGAAAGCATACCATACATCAGGAAGTCGTTAATGGTCCACATCAAAATATCCTGCATCATGAAATTGTTCTTTAAAGATGTATCATATGTCATCACCCTGACATCCCACAATTATGATAACTCTTCAACCAACGGTTGTAAAAACACGTCTGTTTTTACCTTAGGATTTTTGGGTCCTAGAATCAGTACAAATAGAAACATGACCTCCCTCTTCATACACATATTAAGAGGCAGATTGTATGGGGTCAGTATGACTGGCCAACAAGAGTACGCTCTTCCGTATTGACCAAACGGGTTGAACCCATCAGTACATAAGCCAAGTCCTATATTGCGTGGCTCTTCTGAAAAGTCTAGATATAGCTCATCCAAACACTTCCATGCTTTCCTGTCAGAAGGATGGCACAGAAGACCCTCCTGTGTTCAGTTTAGAGCATGCCAACGCATGTGTTTTGCCGTAGACAATGAGGCGTACAGGTGTTGAAGACGCGATGTTATAGGGAAGTACCATATTTTCTTCCTGGCCATCGTCGTTACCTTCCCCCACCTTTTAACGATTTTGTAGCGTTCCTCATTATAATGTACACATTTTGTGACACTCTTATCTGTAAACTCATTTCTGAACAGCATACACCCACCAACACAACACTCTATCTTCACACAACCCACCCCAGGTTTTCCACTCTTTTCTTAGCATGGTATAGGTTTGATGGCATTTGATGATTACTAGGCATGGTGGAACCCATTAGATCGACCATTCTATTAAAACAACCTCTTGAAAGATTATAATCTGCCTTTAGGCTTAAAGCAGCTAGGGAGACGGATAATTCAGTGTGACTCTCACACCCCTCCCACAATGGAGTCTAAGCCGCCACCAACAAATCATAAAATCTCTTCACTCTGGATTAGGATCCTCCTCTATATTGTCATCCTCATTCCCTACTTAGTCATCATTGATAAGTGTTTTATAACACAATAAATTAGATTTAGTTTGCTTAGGATTTTAATCATTATGAACTATATTTCCTTAATTTTTGTGATTTTCGCTTTCTTTCCACTATATTCTACTTGGGTATTTTATTTTGCAGAAATTAATAAAATTAAGGAACAAGTACAAAGATAATCCAAGGGTCAATAACAAGAGAAAAACGACCATCAAATGATAAAAAAACAAGAAGAACAAACCCCGGTGAAAAAAAAAAGAGCAACAAAAGCATGAAAATGGGCTCAGCCCAAGTGGAAAGAATTCTCAGAGGACTGAATTCCGACTCGGAATGATCATTTCCGAGTAGTATGACTCGAAATGATCATTTTGGAGTAGGGAGTCTCCGAGTGAAGCATTGCCGAGTGGATTATCTCCGGGTAGGGTGTTTCCGAGTGGAAGATTCCCGAAGGAGGTGCCTCCAAATGAAAAATGGATGACTTTGAGTGAATATTTCCTGGTTGGAGGTAAATCTGAGTGGAAGATTCCCGATCAAAGCCATTCCGAGTGAAAAATGGACTGACTTTGAATAAATACCGCCCAAAGATATACGTTAGAGTGAAGGATTACTGATTGAAGCGAGTCTGATTTGGGGACAAGTGCTTTTTCTGGGCAAAATTGTTTCCGAGTGGAGGATTCCCGAGTGAGATGTCTCCGAGGAAGGCACTTCCGAGTGGTTTGGGCCGAGAGATGTATTTCCGAGCAAAGCAGAGCTCTGACCTGGAAAGAGCTTCTATCGGCCAGATTCTCTCAAGTTCCAAATTTCTGAGTGAAAAGTAAGGCCGACTCCTAAGTGAATACGTCTGAATGGGTTGATTGACGATTAAGGCCATTCTGAGTGAAAAACAAGTCGGACTTCAGATGAATGTGTCCGAGTGGATCATTTCAAGGAGCGAAGAAAGGGTCGTTCTCGACTGAATTACTCCCAAGCAATATATCCGAGCAAGGTTTCTCCGAGTGGTTCAATTCCAGTGATGTGCTTTCGGGTGAAGAAAGACCTTGATTTCAAAGAAATACCCCTCGGGCTGAGGCATTTGAATGAAGAGGTGCCGATTGAATCAAGTTCCATGGTGATGCGGGCTTTTGACGGAACTCACTAGGAGGTCGTGGGGGAGATTGAACTGCCAATACAGGTTGGACCATGCACCTTTCAAGTTCTCTTTCAAGTCATGGATATCACACCCACCTACAGTTGTTTGCTAGGACGGCCGTGGATCCATTTGGCTGGGGTTATCCCTTCCACGCTACATCAGAAACTGAAATTTGTCATCGATAACAAATTAGTGATTGTTTCTAGGAAAGAAGACCTCTTGGTCAGCAAGCCTGTCATTACCCCGTACATCAAAGCAGCTGAGTAGGCTCTCGAGACCTTATTCCAGGCTTTAGAGATAGCCAATGCGACTCACGTAAGGAAAAGCTTCACAAGGACATCCTTCCCAAATATGCCTCTAGCGATGGCAAGAGCAATGTTACGGGAAGGATACGAGCCAGGGAGAGGGCTGGGGCGAGAATTGTAAGGGAGAGTCCAACCTGTGTACCTCCCAGAAAACAAGAATGGATATGGCCTGGGATACTGACCCACGGCCACTGACAGAAAAAGGGTAGGGGAAGCGATGAGAGAAAGAAGGATTGCTCATCTTACTGGTCTAGAACTCAACACCGCGGGAATCCCCATTTATGACCTTTACCAGAGCTTCCGGAGCGCAGGGATAATGCCTCCCGATCAAGTGGCCATGATCGAAGATGATCTCAATAGTAATGCTGGGTTTGTGTATGCTTGCCCACTAAATTAGGAGCTGAGTAACTGGAGATCATGGAGTTCCCCACGACTCTAAATGTTTTGTCAAAGTAATAATATTTTTATGGCTTGTTGGTCCCTTTTGCTATGCCTAAGGCTTTAGGACCTCTTTTTGTAATAAAGGCAAAAACTTGTTTGTTTGTTTAGTTAATGAACACTGTCAGATTCCAATATCTCATTTTGCTTGATATCCTTTTACTTGAGCCTTTCACTTGGTTGTTTTCTTTTTCATTCGCTATAATACAATAAAATGCAGATCCGAAAGCAATTCCTCTGAGAGTAACGAGAACTCGATTTTGTTTCACGATTCTGATTATTCGAACGATTACGCCAACGAAGAAAGTAGGGAAGACTTTGGACCTTCGCCCGAGTTGACAAGGTTATTGGAGCAGGAGGATAAGGAAATTCAACCCCATCAGGAAAAGGCTGAAACCATTAACCTGGGGGACGAAGGAGAGGTTAAGGAGGTCAAGATTGGCACCTTCCTAAGCAAAGAGCGGTGAGAAGAACTGATTAAGCTGCTCAGGGAGTTTCGGGATATTTTTGCATGGTCGTACCAAGATATGCCGGGGTTGGATAACAGCATTGTGGAACACAGGTTGCCTTTCAAGCCAGAATGTCTGCCGATCAAACAAAAGCTGCGACGAATGAAACCAGAAATGCTCTTTAAGATTAAAGATGAAGTTAAGAAGTAATTTGATGCTGGTTTCCTAGCCGTAGCTAAATATCCTCAATGGGTAGCAAACATAGTTCCCATTTTGAAGAAAGACAGGAAAGTGAGGATGTGTGTGGACTACCGAGACTTGAATCGGGCCAGCCCTAAGGATGACTTTCCCCTAACATAGATCGATGTATTAGTCGACAATACAGCTCAACACTCTATCTTCTCATTTATGGATGGATTTTCGGGATATAATCAGATCAAGATGGCACCTGAAGATATGAGAAGACCGCGTTTATCACTCTGTGGGGTACCTTTTGCTACAAAGTGATGTCCTTCGGATTAAAAAATGCTAGAGCAACTTATCAAAGGGAATGGTGACTCTCTTCCACGACATGATACACAAAGAGATAGAAGTCTACGTGGATGATATCATCGCTAAGTCCAGGTCAGAGGAAGGACACATTACTGATCTGAGAAAGCTCTTCGAATGGCTAAGGAAATTCAAGCTTAGATTGAATCCGGCCAAGTGCACCTTTGGTGCAAAATCCGGTAAACTGTTAGGATTCATTATAAGTGAAAAAGGGATAGAGGTTGATCCTGACAAGGTCAAGGCGATCCTGGAAATACCTCCTCCTCGTACGAAAAAGGAAGTCTGAGGGTTTCTAGGAAGGTTGAACTATATCGCCCGATTCATTTCCCAAATGACAGCAACCTGTGAGCCGATTTTCAAGTTGCTCCGTAAAAACCAACCCGGGCAATGGAATGAGGATTTCCAAATAACATTCGAAAAAATAAAGCAGTACTTGTTAGAGCCACCAATCTTGGTGCCACCAATTCCCGGGAGACCACTGATCCTGTATTTGACCGTGCTGAACGAATCCATGGGATACGTATTAGGTCAACATGATGAAACTGGGAAGAAGGAGCGTGATATTTATTACTTAAGCAAGAAATTCACCGAATGTAAGATGAGATATTCCTCCCTCAAAAGGACATGTTGTGCCTTAGCTTGGGCTGCCCGACGTTTACGGTAATATATGCTTTATCACACTACATGGTTAGTGTCCAAAATGGACCTCATCAAATACATCTTTGAAAAGCCTGCTTTGACCGGAAGGATCGCTCGTTGGCAAGTGCTACTAACGGAATATAACATAACATATGTTACCCAAAAGGCTATAAAAGGGAGTGCACCAGCAGACTACTTGGCACATAAACCCGTTAGCAGTTACCAACTGATGCAGCATGACTTCCCGGATGAAGATATTTTAGCCCTTTCAAAGAAGAAGATGGTCATGAAAGCAAGTTGACTATGAGATTTGATGGAGCTTCTAACGCACTAGGACATGGAATTGGGGTCATCTTAATCTCACCTGACAAGGAGTTCATTCCCATTTGCGCTCGGTTATGTTGTGATTGTACCAACAATGTTGCTGAATATGAGGCATGCTCTTTGGGGATACAAGTGGATCTGAATGAAGGAATAAAATCTCTGGAATTTTATGGAGACTCTGCTTTGGTTATCCACCAATTGTAAGGTGAGTGGGAAACTAGAGATAATAAACTAGTTCCCTATCACGCTTACATCAAAGAGATGATCAAAGAATTCAATGAAATTACCTTCCATCATATTCTCTGGGATGACAACCAAATGGCTGATGCCTTGGCCACTCTAGCTTCAATGTTTGAGGTCAGTAATGAATATGAGGTACCTCTTATTAAAGTGAAGAAATGAAAAGAACCTGCACATTGCCAAGTTATAGAAAAAGAGCCAAATGGTAAACCTTGGTATTATGACATCAAAAGATACCTCCAATACCAAGAATATCCTAAGGATGTCACAGATAATGACAAAAGAACCTTGAGAAGGCTTGCTATGGGTTATCTCTTGAGTGGCAACATACTGTACAAGCGAAACTATGATTCTGTCCTCCTCCGGTATATCGACACCGTCGAGGCAAATCAAATCATGAGAGATATCCATGAAGAATCTTTCAGAACTCACACAAATGGGCACGCCATGTCAAGAAAGATCTTAAGGCCAAATATTATTGGATGACCATGGAAGCAGACTGTTTCACTTATGTGTGGAGGTGTCATAAATGTCAGATATATGCTGATCACATTCATGCACCCCCTTCATCCCTAAACATCTTGTCGGTACCATGGCCCTTTTCAATGTGGGGCATGGATGTTATTGGGCCCATTGAGCCAAAAGCCTCAAATGGTCATTGTTTCATCTTGGTTGCCATTTATTACTTCACTAAGTGGGTGGAAGCAGCTTTGTACGTTAATGTGACCAAGAATGTCGTTGTCAAATTCATTAAGAAGGAGTTGATTTATCGATATGGTTTACCAAGTCAAATCATTACCGACAATGGCATAAATCTAAACAACAAGATGATGAAGGAGCTCTGTGAAGATTTTAAAATCTCTTACCATAATTCCTCCCCGTATCGGCTAAAAATGAATGGAGCAGTCGAAACGGCTAACAAGAACATCAAGAAGATAGTGTAAAATATGGTGGTGACTTACAAAGATTGGAGTGAAATGCTCCCTTTTGCTTTGCACGGATACCAGACCTTGGTTCGAACCTCGACTGGGGCAACCCTGTTCTCCTTGGTCTACAGAAGCAGTACTGCCTTTTGAAGTGGACATCCCATCCCTCCGGGTAATAATGGAGACAAAACTGGAAGAAGCTGAATGGGTCCAAGCCAAATACGACTAATTGAACTTAATTGACGGAAAGAAGTTAACTTCCCTCTGCCATGGGCAGTTGTATCAAAAACACATGAAGCGGGTATATGAAAAGAAAGTGCGACCCCAACAATTCCTAGAAGGAGACTTGGTCCTCAAGAAGATTTTGCCAATCCAAAGAGACGATCGGGGTAAATGGACACCTAATTATAAGGGACCATATATTATGAAAAAATCCTACTCCGGAGGAGCTTTAACCCTCACCAACATGGATGGAGAGGATCTACCAATGCTTGTAAACGCAGATGCGGTGAAAAAGTACTATGCCTAAAAAAACAAAAGAGAGGTGCTCGCTAGGCTAAAAACCTGAAAGGGCAGCCTAGGCAAAAGTTAGAGCTACTTGGTTAGTCGAAAACCTAGAGGGACGGCTCAGACAAAGTTAGAATCTAAAATCCTGGCACAATGACTTAGGTCCCCCAAGCAGAAAATGCAAGACCGAACTGGGGCATATGGATCATCGTCAAATTACATTCTTAAAGGCAGAATCTGAAGATGAACATGAAATTGTGAGAGGGAATCAAGATTCTCGTCGCTCTCTGGAAATCGCCGGGGGATCCATGAGCCTTCCCTTTTCCACTTACCTTCAATTCTTTATACCTTGTTACACCTATTTGTTTTTCATTGCTTTCATTACCACTGTACATGCTTGATATCCATAAATAAAATTTACCCTTCTTTCTGTACGTGTTCATTACTAAGTTTTATAAACAAGTTTTGAAAATGGAAATAATAAAACATAGAGTCATGAGGAACAAAATACTACTATCACCTGACCTTACTTCAGGTAAGCATGACCATCTCGGCTAGGCACACTTATCAAAGTCGGAGATTGCTTCTATTTCATCCATGAGTGATCTCGGGCCCCGTCTCTATGGAAGTTCACCCGAAAATGTTAATTTGTTTATCTTTTTACTACTCACCTTCATTTTTTAAAAAAAGGGGGCTAGTCAAGATCTTCAGTCCAGAAGCGAATGTTCATCAAGCTATTTTCCCAGTGGAGCCACAACCCATCACAAAAGTGGTACAAATCAAGATCTCCTCCCAAGTGAACCTATAATCTGAATCAGATCTCTCCCCAGTGGGGTCACAATCCTAATCAAGCTTAAGATAAGCCCATTTCCCCAGTGCGGTCACATCCCCAATCAGGCTTAGGATAAGTCTGTTCGCCCAGTGGAACTACAACCCTGGAGAAGTCTTCAATTAAACCCCTCCTTCTTAACTGAGTCTTAACTCAGAAAAAAGAGCTTCATCAAAGTTCTCTCAGCACAACTACCTTGCCAGACCAGCCAAATTCTTTTCCCCAAAGAAATAAAAATAAAAAAATCCAGTAGTCAAGCACATCCCTTTCACCAACAAAATATCTCCCAGGAAACAGCTTCAAGCAGAGCTCTCTTTCCCTAAGTTGAATCATCAAATCCTGTCCCCGGTAAAACCACGATTGCCACAAAACGGGGACCAACCAAAGTTTTGCTCCCTAGTGGAGCGACAGTCCAAGAAGCGAACTCTCATTAAATCCTCTCCCTGGTAAAACTACAATTTGTCATAAAAACCGACACCAATCGAATCCCCTTCCTAACGGAGTCACGATCACTAGTGATTGTACTCCTCCAGATCCCTTCCTGATTGCTACTCTAGGCGATTTTCCTGCTATGTCATCATATGCAGATGATCCAAAACTGGGGCATCACCCTAGGTCTCTCTTTTATCTTTTAGTCGAGGGGCAGCACACCCAGATTCCTTCAACCATTTCCAAAACTGGGGCATCTCCCTAGGTCTCTCTTTATCTTAGTGGAGGGGCAGCACCCCTGAAATTCCGTATTTTCCTTTTTCAAAACTGGGGCATCTCCTCAGGTCTTTCTTTTCTTTCAACCGGGGGGCAACACCCTCAACCCTTTCCTGTTCAACCGAGAGGTAACACCCTAAACCTTTATTTTCCTATTCAACCGAGAGGCAACACCCTCAATCTTTATTGTCCTGTCAACCAAGGGGCAACACCCTCAACCTTTACTTTCCTGTCAACCGAGAGGCAATACCCTCAACCTTTATTTTCCTGTTCAACCGAGAGGCAACACCCTCAACCCTTATTTTCCTATTCAACCGAGGGGCAACACCCCCAACCTTTACTTTCCTGTCAATCGAGAGGTAACACCCTCAACCCTTTCCCATTCAACCAAGAGGCAACACCCTCAACCTTTATTTTCCTGTTCAACCGAGAGGCAACACCCTCAACCTTTATTTTCCTATTCGATCGAGAGGCAACACCCTCAACCTTTACTTTCCTGTCAACCGAGAGGCAACACCCTCAACCTTTTCATCTCCTGTGAACCAAAGAGCCGTACCCGATTAGTTGTTTCCTGAAACTGGGGCATCACCCCAGTTCTTTTTCCCTAAAAAAGGGGGGGTTCATGGATCCGGTGTTGACATCGGTCCAGAGGGGGTTCAAGTTTCACTATTTCAAACCGACGTAGTTCTAGTAGGAGAAGTTATACTGATGTCATAGCAAAGCAGGAGTCCAATATCTGATACATAGTCCAAAATCAAGCGAAGCCAACACGGGTGAAAACCTTAGGCTAGGCTGTGAAGTTGAAGGTCGATGTTGTCAATCAGTTCAACACTGGCTAGAGTTTAAATGGTTCTCAATGGACGATGTAAAAGAACAAAGAACGATATTATTGTTATTACTTTGTCCAAGAATTCAATTCCCTTGGCTTGGTTTTGTGAGTTAAGTGAACGATATTGTGTTGAGTTACACGATTAGACGGATATCGGTTAAGTGTTCAATGGACGGTGTTGTTTCAAGTTATTTCATCAGTTAGACATCGGTCAAAGTTCCAATTTAACTTGCCAAATTAAGGAGTTGAGAAGAAATAGAGAAGTGTGAAGAAAAGTCATTTCATTAAAAAGGGGAGGGGCACTACGGCCTTACAAAATTTTAAAATCTGGAGCCTATCCCGAAACAAGGCAAACAAAGAGGGGAAAAAAACTAATCTAGACACCGGTGGTGGGGGAGCCCTGTTCGATGATGGTGGCTGTTCTCTCAGAATCCTTTGACACCGTCCTCAACTCTATACTTTGGGCCTCGGGGAGTGGCAGAGGTACGTAGGGGACGTCCTCAGGTTCCACTGCCTGACCCCGGTCCATAGCGTATAGGTGTCCACCATGAAATTCATAGTAAACACCTATACCGTTCAAGTTGAGCTGCTCAGCAGAATTTTGATATACAACTTGACGAGGAGCGGTGCTGAAGGCAATGTCGACCAACCCTGAGAATTCAGCCATTTCCTCCTCCCTCTCCTGTTGTTCCCAAAGTCGAGCCTTCTTTACAGAGGCTGTAAGCACTTAATTTTTTTTCTCTACTTTGGCCCATCCAGCAAGGGCCTCATCTAATTTTGTTTGAAGAGCTTTGAAAGCATCCTCCACTACCTTTTGCTTAGCCTCGACGTCTTTTGCCCTGTTTGCAGCCGAAGTGTACACTGTTGTGAGTTTGGTCAGATCCTCCTCCTTCATGGCCAAGGCCGTCTGGGCCTCCACCCTTAGGGCTTCAGCCTCTTTCATCTGGTCTAGGCATTGTTTAGCCTCCAGACCGGAGTAGTAACACTGCCCCAAAGAATGGAGGACCTCGGCAGCCTCGATCAGATTGAAGATTACTCCCTTGGAAGCGCACCTCGCCTCGGTCGCGGGAAGATCCTTCTTGAGCTTGAAGGGGACTTAGAACTGCGTCGGTGTCTCCCTGATGTACTCTAGAAACTCTGAAATGCTGGAGTTACAGTGGGGGCGTTGGCGTCGACTAGCTGAGTCTGGTCAAGAACGTTATTTACATCAGCAACAGCCTCCTCCTCTTCACGCTGGGTCTCCACCCCGGCCTCTGCCCTTTGGGACTTATGTTTCTTGCCTTTGGAACTTTGGTCGGAGTGGTGACGCTTTTTCCCCTTATCCTGGGCCCTATCCTCCAGAGCCAGGGCCAAGTCACCAACTTTGTCAGCCGGTATGCTAACAACTTTGGTCGTTGTCCGCTTCGGAGTGACCTTATTCTCCGCATCAACAACAGCAGCATTCTTGGCCTCGGCTTGCTCCCGGAGCTTCTTCAGAATGTCTATCCGAGCCATTTCACCTAAAAAGAAAAAGAAAGAACCGTTGTTAACACCGGTACAACACGATGTAAAAAGAAACCCTACTCAGATAGCCATCCCAGTGAGACTTCTCCCCCAGCAGGGTTTTCCAGAAAATCTTGGAGAAGTTGGAGTAAGCCTTCAGGGCGTCCAGCACCTTCTTGGACTCTATTGATAAAACACTCTCACTGACGGAGTAGGCGTTACTGGTCAGGAGGAAGTGCTCATGAGTCCAGCCGGTGTAGAACTTCCTGGAAAAATAAGAATTCTTCCAGCACATCGGCTTTCCTGGGTTGACCTCGAGCTTGACATAAGAATGTTTGAAGCTCACCCCGTCTGTTTTGGCCGATTCGGTGAAACTTTCAAAGTTCACCACCTTGGCGTCATATCGGAGGTTGATGAAACCGAGGCCACCACCTTGGTTACCTCGGCGCATCACCCTGCAGTAGGTGAAGAAAAGCGCCACAGTGGGGACGAAGTGGAAGTACTCCCCAAGTACCTCCAAGGCTTTCACTAGACCCCAGCCGGTGGGATGAAGTTGGCTGGGGGAGCATTCCAAGAACCGGAGTACGCCAATCTCAAACTTCGTCAAGGGGAAGCGGATGCCAACCTTAGAGAACAATATCTCATGCATGAAGAGATATCTGGACCCCGGCTGATGGCAGATGCGCTCTGAGGTCAGTGGGCATAGAACTGTAAAGAAATCTTCGTACTCCTCGCCGACATGGACAACGACGTCTTCAATGATCACATCAGCAGCATCTTCAGCGTAGCCGGAGACGATGTTCCTCGGCTCATCATGAACCCAAAAGTAAGGATCCTTGGCCTTTTCAGTGAGCCAGTCGATCCGGTGTGCAATGACATTGGTTTCAATGGTATTTGTTGCGACGACAGGGTGGCCAGTGGCAGAATCTCCATTGGAAGCCCTGTAGACGCTGTGTCGGAAAAACGATATTCAGCTGTAAAAAGCCAAATCATTAGATAAATACAGGTCGGCACTGCTGCCACGCTCACTAGTAGAACCTTAGTTAAAAGAGGACGATGTGTGGGTTCCAGACAATGTGTCTAGTGTTAACCAAGTGGCCTCAATTACTCAAGAGGGAGGGTGAATTGAGTGTTAAAAATTTTACTTAGAATTCTTTTGAAATTGATTCTTTAATAATTATGCTTAATGAAAATGACAAATTTAATCACAAGTAATAAAAATTTAAGCACATGACAAAATAGTAAGCATTTAATATATGACAAGTAAATTCACTTAAGGAGTATAAGCAATATTCAAGATAACAATTAATAATATCAAATTAATCGTTACACTATTTTGAACACTTACTAAAGCAAAATTAATTTTAACATAATTAAATTCAAGAATATTACTTAAATAACTTTAATCTAAGTGATTTACAAATTTAATCAAGCCAATAGAATATGCACTTTAATTTTAACAAGTAAATTAATAAAGTTGCTTAACTAATTAATTTATAAACACAAATATTTAGCAAGCAATTTTAAGTTCATAAAATTAAATGAGTGTAGGGAAGAGAGATTTACAAACCGATATATACGAGTTCCACCACACTAGTGTACGTCTCGCCTCTAAGCAACCCACTTAGAGGATTTCCACTATTGGAGATTAAAGATACAACTTTAAGTAATCGCGGCTTCCTAGTGTCCCACACTTAAGAACCCAATTCTCACAAGTACAAGGGTAACCCACCCAATCTCTCAATCTCACAATTTACAAGGTTGAAAACCCCAACCCAGAACTCTAAGATTTTTGGTGTTTAAGTGTACAAGGATAACTCTCCAAAAGAGTGGATATACAAATTAAAGCTTTCACAAAATGATAACTCTCAAAGAGAGGATATGAAAATTTTAGCACTCAAAGAATAATTTTGCTCACAAATTCACTCTTAAAATAATTGCCAAAATAGAAACAGAGAGCAATTTATCTTAGGAGAAGGAAATCAACGTGAGAAGAGAAGCAAAGGAAAATGCTTGTTGTTGTACATTTGAATCCCTTGCAAGGCTTCGTATTTATAGCTGATGGAAGCATGGCATTTGCATTAAATAATTCCTTCGACAATTCACTTGGAGTATGGCTTTGCAATTTAACTAATTACTTCGATGTAGTGCAGCATGGTTCTTCATAGTGGAGCTTGGAGATTACAATTTCTTGTCGAAAAATGATGGTCCTTTTCGATTGTTAATTCATAGTGCGATGCCAGACTGGAGCTTTTAAAATTTCAAATTACGGAACACATTTGCACTAAATGAATTGATTTATTTCCCAAATGAATAGATTCATTTAGTGTAATTTTGCATCAGACTTGAAATGAATAGATTCGAGGACCAAATGAATAGATTCATATAGTGTTATTGCGTAATTTTTTTGGTCCTGACAGATGTATGAATAGATTCATACTCTAATGAATAGATTCATTTTGGAAATGAATAGATTCATATAGTGTTATTGCGTAATTTATTTTTCTTCCTGATAGACGTATGAATAGATTCATTTTGAAAATGAATAGATTCATGGCCTTCAAAATGCATAGGAATTGATTTAGTGCCATTCCTAACGTATGAATCGATTATCGATTCATGCATGAAATTTTCAAGTTGCTGTATATAAAACCGTATGAATCGATTCAGGCATGGATGAATCGATTCATCCACCTGATTCTCCATTTTTTGTTCATTTTTTCACCCTTTTTGGGATCTTTTTGCATATACCTTGGTTCCTTTGATCCTTAGGCACTTTGATGATTATATTTCACCTGTTTTAAACCTTTACAAATGCCTTGACTCATTTCTTTGGAGTTCATCAATTTTTCATCATCGATTATAATTAATCGCATGACAACATTTTTATTTGTTGTGTCATTATCAAAACCTACATCAACATATAAATACATTCTCCCCCTTTTTGATGATGTTAACAAATATTCATCTCTCGGGGTGTTAGTTTCATAATAGTTCATATACATGGCATAAATGACTCCCCCTTACACATATAATTTGATACCACATGTTATACAGATGTTATACATATAATTGAATACCACTTTGTCATTTACACATGTAATTGGATATCAGTTGTTGTAAAGAAATTATTGTAAAGCTCCCCCTTAATCATGCAATTTCAACAAGGATAGATATAGATGTTGATTCTAGATTTTATCTCTCCCTTAAGCATTATAACATCATGATATTCTCTCCCCCTTTGTAAGATACTTTATGCCACTTAGAATGTATATATTTATTTTCTCCCCCTTTGGCATCATCAAAAACATTTAAGAAAATATACCACTTTAAGACAAATACATTTTATAGAGATAAATACCATTTGCATATAAAGCTCCTCCTAAAACATGCAACAGATATCATAGAATAATTCAAGGCATGTAAGCAATCATAATGATATTTTTTCCTTCTTTTGGATAAGCAAAGTCTCATGGGTGTTTTATGAGAGGTTATACAAGGATTAAAATTTTGCAATTTTCCAATGATTTTTATTGCACGAGAGAGTCAAGAAAATCAAAGGTCATTTGCCATTTGTTTTTGAGATCCATATGGTACATAGGAGATTATCTTGTGTCAAAAACATGTTTTAATTAAATAGATGCTACTTGGGAACTCAATAAAACAAGAGATTTATGGATCATTAACATGATTATTGAAAATGTGATTGGCTTTTCAATGAAAAGATTCGACCATATATCACAAAGTAAATCACTATGTTCAAAGTGTTAGGGAATCCCATCAGGGTCAGGCAGCGGAAACACAAAGGATTCCCAAAAATAAGGATTGCAAATACAAATGTCTCAAAGCATTAAGTAATTAAAGTTTTGATTTAAGGATTACCTCTTGTAGACGCACAACGAGTTCCTCGATCGAAGAAATTGTAGCTTCGCCCTTAGGAGTCCACACGAGCACTCCCACCAGAAAACCAAAGATCCGAATGCTAGTACGGAATTTTAGTGTAATCTAATTTCTGAGCAACAGCCTATGAGCATCTCATGCTCTATATATAGGCTTAGGTCTTCATTAAACATTGGGCTCCTGACTCATTCTAAATGAGTTAGGCCCAAATAGTTTTATTTTTAGTCCAACTAAAATAAAACTATCCTCTGGTGGGCTTACTCTATGTGTGTGACCCTATAGGTAAAATATTCAATTATATTAATAATAAATTATTTTATTATTAATATAAAATAAGAGCGGTATCTAGCAATACATCATTATGTCTGAATATTATTTATCATCGATATGACCTATAAGTGATAATTATTTTATATATTTATTCCTTTTGTCACGATATCTAATTAGGCCCAAGGCATGGTCGTCGTCATCCTTATATGGCCCAATTCATTTTACTTGATACCAGAGTAGACTTTATAGAATAAATATCTAATATTTATTTGTCCTAGCATGGCCATGCATTTCGTTAGTCTCACTTCATCAAGTGGCCCATAGATATCACTCCTGTCATATAGGAGAGACAAATTCCATCTACATCACTCACATCCCTCTGCATAATTTGTCTACTGCCTAATCATAATCTTTATGGTCATCTTATTGCAGATAATGTTTGATTATATTAAAATAATAAACTCCTTATGTAGGAATCGTAGTGACTTTAGGTCGAAGGACTATATACCATTATCACATTGAGAACCGTTTATGACACTCATGTAACGATCCGTGTAACGTTCTCATGGTGGGTCTGTCCAGTACAACATTACTCTTAATGTGTACCCGTGAAAAGACTTGATATCATATATCCATGATTTGTGAGATCAAATCATCAGTACATTCACACACTAATCTTAATGTATTTACATGTCCCCATGTTAATACTTGATTAGGGACGTTTTAGGAATAGTTCTCATATGACCTATTATTCCAGGATAAATAGCATTAAAATTAGTCTAAAACTAAAAAGACTAATTTTATTGATAAGTTAAAATTGATACATTAATAGATCGTAGTGCATACACCAACACAAAGAAATAAGAATTTTATGAAAAAGATAATTTAAAATTTTTAAGTTAAAGATTTGAAAAACTATGTTCAAAGAGTAAGAAAATAAAATAAATCAATTAAACAATTTCCAAAATTCCTAATTCCCTTCTAATATTTATAAATTGTTCTTTTAGAAGGGGTTTTGTAAAAATATCCGCCAATTGTTTTGAAGTTTCAACATATTCAAGTGCACAATCTCCTTTCAAAACATGGTCTCTTATAAAATGATGTCTTATCTCAATATGTTTAGTCCTAGAGTGCATGACAGGATTTTTTTTGGATATATTTATGGCGCTAGTGTTATCACATTTAATAGGAACTTTGTTTAAAATAACACCAAAGTCAAGAAGTTATTGTCTTATCCAAAGAATTTGAGCACAACAACTGCCAACTGTTACATATTCTGCCTCAGTTGTCGATAAAGCAACACTTACTTGTTTCTTGCTATGCCAAGAAACAAGGGAACTACCAAGTAAATGACATGTGCCACTCGTACTCTTTCTATCAAGTTTACAACCAGTAAAGGCAGAATCAGAATATCCTACAAGAATACATTCAACGCCTTTGAAATACCATAAACTAACATTTTGAGTACCCACAAGATATTTCAAAATTCTTTTTATGACAGTGAGATGTGATTCTTTAGGACATGCTTGATATCTAGCACACATACATACGGCAAACATAATATCGGGTCTACTAGCTGTTAAGTAAAGTAAGGAGCCTATCATACCTCAGTATTTAGTTATTTCAACGTCCTTACCCTTCTCATCTTTGTCTAAGGAGCAAGATGTACTCATGGGTGTAGCTATTTTATTTGCCTTGTCCATTTCAAATCTTTTGAGTAGTTCTTTGCAATATTTTGTTTGACTAATGAAAGTCCTTTCATTTGTCTGTTTGATTTGTAATCCAAGGAAGAAGGTGAGTTCTCCCATCATGGACATTTTGAATTTATCTTGCATAATCTTGGCAAACTCTTGACAAAGAATTTCGTTAGTAGCACCAAATATTATGTCATCAACATAAACTTGTACCAAAAGAATGTCATCATTTTTGCGTTTTATAAACAGTGTAGTATCAACCTTTCCTCTTTCAAAATTATTTTCTAAAAGAAATTTACTAATTCTTTCATACCAAGCTCTTGGAGCTTGTTTCAAACCATATAAAGCTTTTCTTAATTTGAAAACATGGTTTGGAAATTTATGATTTTCAAAACCGGGAGGTTGATCTACATAAATTTCTTCTTGAATATAGCCATTTAGAAAAGCACTTTTGACATCCATTTGATAAAGCTTAAAATCCATACAACAAGAAAAAGCTAACAATAATCTTATTGCTTCTAACCTAGCTACGGGAGCATACGTTTCTTCATAGTCTATCCCTCTTCTTGATTATATCCCTTAGCAACTAATCTAGCTTTATTTCTTGTTATTTTTCCATTTTCATCTACCTTGTTTCTAAAAATCCATTTGGTGCCTATTATTAGATGGTCATTGGGGCTTGGCACAAGTTCTCAAACTTCATTTCTTTCAAATTGATTTAATTCCTCATGCATGGCCAACATCCAATGTTCATAAATAATAGCCTCATTTATATCTTTAGGTTCAATTTATGGTACAAAGGCTAAGTGATTGCATGCATTTCTAATAGCGTTTCGAGTACTTACACCTTTTGTTATTTCACCTATGATATTGTCCGAGGGGTGATTCTTTACGGTGATCCACTCTTTTTTTTGAGGTTCATCATTTTGTGTTGTATCTCCTTCATTTTTGTTTTCTTCTTCATCTTCCAAATTCATTTCTTGGAAGGTACCTACAAGATCATCAATTTCCTTTCTCGGAGGATTTTGGTTAAGTTCATCAAATTTGATGTGTATAGACTCTTCAATTGTACAAGTTCATTTGTTAAAGAGTCGATATGCTTTACTAGTAGATGAATAACCTAAGAATATTGCTTCATCAGATTTTGCATCGAATTTACCGAGATTATCCTTTCCATTGTTTAAAACAAAGCATTTGTATCCAAATATATCAAAATAAGAAATATTTGGTTTTCTTCCTTTATAAAGCTCATAGGGGGTTTTCTTTAATATAGGCCTTATCAAACATCGGTTCATACACATGGCAAGTGGTATTTACCGTATCGGCCCAAAAATGTTTCGAAATATTACTTTCATTTAACATAGTTCTTGCAAGCTCCGCTAAAGATCAATTTTTCCTTTCAACTACTCCATTTTGCTGTGGAGTTCTTAGAGCTGAAAAATTATGTTCAATGCCAAATTTTTCACAAAATTTTTCAAAAGATTGATTTTCGAATTCTCCCCCATGATCCGTTCGAATGGATGCTATTTTCAAATTTTGTTCATTTTGGATGATCTTGGCAAGTTTCTTAAATGCATGATATGCTTCATGTTTATGAGTAAGAAACAAAGTCCATGTATACCTAGAATAATCATCCACAATCACAAGACCATAATAGTTTCCACCAAAACTTTTAATTTTTGAAGGTCCAAATAAATCCATATGTAAAAGCTGTAAAGGTCTATTTGTTGAAACAACATTTTTCGCTTGAAAAGAAACCTTTACTTGTTTTCCCTTTTGACATGCGTCGCAAAATTTATTTTTAAATTTCAATTTTGGTAAACCGATTACTAAGTCTTTCGAAACAAGTTTGTTTAAATGGTCTACATGAATGTGAGCAATTCTTCTATGCTATAGCCATAATTCATCCTCTTTAGTTATGAAGCATTGCACATCATTTGAAGCAAGACAATCAAGATTAATCATATAAATATTATCAACTCTTTGACCAACGAACTTTATTTCTTTGTTTAGCTTTTTTTCAATTATGCAACAGTTTGATTTGAAAACAATCTTATAGCCCTTATCACATAATTGACTAATGCTAAGCAAGTTATGTTTAAGTCCCTCAACATACAATACATCATTTATAGAAGTGGAAGAGTTTTTACCAACGTTTCCAATTCCTAGAATTCTTCCCTTCGTGTTGTCTCCATATGTAACGAATCCTTTATTTCATGGAGTAAATGATATAAACTTACTTTTGTCTCCCGTCATATGTTTTGAACACCCACTATCCAAATACCAATGGGTGTTACTTGCTTTAAAGCATACCTACAAAATAGGTCAAGTTAGAGAACTTGGTACCCATTTTATGTTGGGTCCTTGTAGGTAAGTTTGAGGTAATGTTCCTTTAGGAACCCATACTTTTCTCACAACCTTTGGCCCTAGTTTTCTAACATTACAATTAGATGCACTATGTCCTTTAAATCCACAGTGATTACATTTCATGAAGGGTGATGAATTTTTACTAGGCGGTATAAAGAAACTTTTGTAGTTCTTTTGTTTCTTATAGGCATTAAAACCTAATCCCGTTTTATCAAACATTCAACGTTATTTTCTGAGTAAAATAGTTAAGTTATCTCTACCATTTGTAAACTTTTCTAGAGTTCTACTCAAGTCTAAAACCTTAATTTCTAGCATGTCACATTTCTTAGCAAATTCATAAGGTTTAGTCTTAGAGCATGCTTGAACATTTACTATTTCTTTTTTTCAAAGATTCATTTTCTTTACCAGGTTCTACAAGATGCATTTCTAGAGTATCAATGGTTTTTCTTGATAACTTATGCTTATTAGAAACTTTTATAAATTTATCATACAATTCTTCAAGAGCATCAAGTAGTTTTTCCTTATCTCAGTCATGAAAATTTACCTCATCATCTTTATCTTGATGGTTGGCCATGAGGTAAAGGTTTGCTTCTTCATTTTCTGATTCATCCGAGCTACTTATCTCATTTTTGTCCCATGCGATATATGCTCTTCTTTTTCCTTTCCTTTCTTTGTTTTTCTTCTTTAGGCTTGGGCAATCCGCTTTAAAGTGCCCTTATTTTCCATATTCAAAACAAGTAGGTGAGGAATTATTTTCTTTAGAGATAAGTTTCTTACCTTTATGTGTGAAGCTCTTTTGGAAGTGTTTGTTCCTCATGAGTTTCCCAAAACGCTTCACGAATAGTCCTAGCTCTTCATCCTCATCAAGATCACTCTCGGATTCATCTTCATCCATTGACGTGGCCTTGAGAGCTATCCTTTTCTTCTTTAAGGCTTTTTCCTCTTCTACATGTTTCAAATCTTTCAACTCTTGTTCTTATTCTTGTAGTTTACCAAACAAAGTGGCAAGAGACATCATTTATATTGGGAGATTATTTGATAGTCATAATAAGAGGTTGTCATTCCCTAGTAAGACTTTTTAGAACTTTGTGGATAAGTTCCTTGTTAGTGTAAGATTTACCAAGTGTAATAAGGTGATTAATAATCAAAGTAAATCTCTTTTGAAGTTCTAAAATAGATTCATTGGAACTCATTCTTAAACTTTCATATTGACTAGTTAAAGTACTAATCTTAGAATCCTTAACATCGCTAGTTCCTTCATGAGTTATTTGAAGGTTATCCCACATATCCTTAGCAGATTTACATGTAACTACTCTAAAAAATTCATCGGGACCTAAGGCTAAAGTGATAAGATTTTTTACTTTGTAATTCTATTGCACTTTCTTCTCTTCCTCACTAGTCCAATCATCCATAGGTTTTTCTATTTGTTTATTATCAACTATGTGCATAGGTATGAAAAGACCATTTTTAATAGCATTCCATACTTTCAAATCAATTGATTGAACAAAAATTTTCATTCTTTCTTTCCAAAAAGCGTAACCCTCACCATTGAAAGCGGGAGGTTTATTTGTGGCACCACCCTCAGGAAAAAAGTTTAGAGAATTTGAGGCCATTTGTTCTCTTGAAGTTGTTAAGCTTGATCTACCAAGAGTCAAGCTCTGATACCACTTGTTAACCAAGTGGCCTCAATTACTCAAGAGGGGGGTGAATTGAGTATTAACAATTTTACTTGGAATGCTTTTGAAATTGATTCTTTAATAATTATGCTTAACGAAAATGACAAATTTAATCACAAGTAATAACAATTTAAGCACATGACAAAATAGTAAGCATTTAATATATGGCAAGTAAATTCACTTAAGGAGTATAAGCAATATTCAAGATAACAATTAATAATATCAAATTAATCGTTACACTATTTTGAACACTTACTAAAGCAAAATTAATTTTAACATAATTAAATTTAAGAATATTACTTAAATAACTTCAACAAATTTAATCTAAGTGATTTCCAAATTTAATCAAGCCAATAGAATATGCACTTTAATTTTAACAAGTAAATTAATAAAGTTGCTTAACTAATTAATTTATAAACACAAATATTTAGTAAGCAATTTTAAGTGCATAAAATTAAATGAGTGTAGGGAAGAGAGATTTGCAAACCGATATATATGAGTTTCACCACACCGGTGTATGTCTCGCCTCTAAGCAACCCACTTAGAGGATTTCCACTATTGGAGATTAGAGATACAACTTTGAGCAATCGCGGCTTCCTAGTGTCCCACACTCAAGAACCCAATTCTCACAAGTACAAGGGCAACCCACCCAATCTCTGAATCTCACAATTTACAAGGTTGAAAACCCCAACCCAAAACTCTAAGATTTTTGGTGTTTAAGTGTACAAGGATAACTCTCCAAAAGAGTGGATATACAAATTAAAGCTTTCACAAAATGATAACTCTCAAAGAGAGGATATGAAAATTTTAGCACTCAAAGAATAATTTTACTCACAAAGTCACTCTTAAAATAATTACCAAAATAGAAACAGAGCAATTTAACTTAGGAGAAGGAAATCAACGTGAGAAGAGAAGCAAAGGAAAATACTTGCTGTTGTACATTTGAATCCCTTGCAAGGCTTCGTATTTATAGCTGATGGAAGCATGGCATTTGCATTAAATAATTCATCCGACAATTCAATTGGAGTATGGCTTTACAATTTAACTAATTACTTCAATGTAGTGCAGCATGGTTCTTCATAGTGGAGCTTAGAGATTGCAATTTCTTGTCGAAAAATGATGGTCCTTTTCGATTATTAATTCATAGTGCGATGCCAGACTGGAACTTTTGAAATTCCAAATTACGGAACACATTTACACTAAATGAATTGATTCATTTCCCAAATGAATAGATTCATTTAGTGTAATTTTGCATCAAACTTGAAATGAATAGATTCAAGGACCAAATGAATAGATTCGTATAGTGTTATTGCGTAATTTTTTTGGTCCTAACAGACGTATGAATAGATTCATACTCTAATGAATAGATTTATTTTGGAAATGAATAGATTTATACAGTGTTATTTTGTAATTTATTTTTCTTCCTGACAGACGTATGAATAGATTCATTTTGGAAATGAATAGATTCATTTTGAAAATAAATAGATTCATTTTGAAAATGAATAGATTCATGGCCTTCAAAATGCATAGGAATTGATTTAGTGCCATTACCAACGTATGAATCGATTCATTTCCCATTTGAATCGATTCATGCATGAAATTTTCAAGTTCCTGCACATAAAACTGTATGAATTAATTCAGGCATGGATGAATCGATTCATCCACCTGATTCTCCATTTTTTGTGCACTTTTTCACCCTTTTTGAGATATTTTTGTATATACCTTGGTTCCTTTGATCCTTAGGCACTTTGATGATTATATTTCACCTGTTTTAAACCTTTACAACTGCCTTGACTCATTTCTTTGGAGTTCATCAATTTTTCCTCATCAATTATAATTAATCGCTTGACAACATCTTCATTTGTTGTGTCATTATCAAAACCTACATCAACATATAAATACATCTAGCTCCCTTATTTCCCACAAAGACAATATGGAGAAACAATTAGGTCCTAAAGTTATTGGCCGGTGTGAAACCCCAGAGGTAGTTTCACCATGGCGACGCTGACCCCGTCTCATGACTCCCCCCGACTGACGCCGAGATTGGATTAAAGGAGGTCCGGACAGGACCTCAACAGAGTCACTACTTGATCCATTGTCCCCCATACCCTATCTAAAAATGAAGAAGGAAAAGGAAGGTATGGAGGTACCTGCTGAGACGATGCGGGCTATTTTCCGAGTGCGAGCCAGAATGCTATATGAACACCAGAGGTTTTGAACATTGGAACAGCAGAACTTCGAAACAAGAAAACAAGTGAGAATAACTGACCCCCGTGCCTACTTTTATAGGTAGTGAAGGGACGGGGATCTAAAACGTTCCACATTCCGGCCCAGACCCATGAAAAGAGGCCCATTAGCATCGACGATTCACATTCTGGCCAGAAGGCGCGAAAGGGTGGAAATGATATGACGAATTAGATGGTGACACATGTAAAGGTCCACTAACACTTCTAAAGAACATCGTCCATACAGAAGATCACTTTGGCCTAAAGTTTATTCGCACATCGTCACATCATTGGTTTCCTATGGGCAGCAGTTTACTTGACTCCGACATTGGTGTTCACGTCTTTACTTCCTTTTCACTTCAAAAGCATGAAGAAACTTCATGTTTTTCTTGTGAAAAAAGAGTAAAGAGGGGCATCTGTGAACACCTATATCGGTCTGGCCATATTCAACGCCAAAGACCATCTGCAGTTAACACCGGCCAATGCCACAAAGTGACACCATCCCAATCAAATCCGATGTCAAGATATAAAGTAACAATGTGGGACACTGTCCCACGTCAAATCGGTCCGGTGCCATGAGAAGGGACCAAGGAAATTCGTTGTCAAGGAATTGACCAGTGTCCTCTGTTGTCCGAAGTAGAGATCTCATTATTCGGTGTCGAGGTAGTGACCCTTGTGACACCGTCTCCTGAGTCTGGTTGCCCATGCCATGACCTAAAAACACGCTGCCTAATTCAATCCTGAAATCCAAGAAATGGCAGACAGGGAATAAGAGATAAAAACAATAAAAAACTCTCCACCCGCCGTTGTTCCCCATAACTGCTAGTGGCCAGGCTGTCCCTCCACTACGTGCATGGGTTGAGTGGAAGCCTGAGCTGTCCAAGCACTCAGTATGTGGGAGAGACTCCAGGGAGCCTCTATAAATACCTCAATTGAAGAGGTCCAAGGGTCCGCTTCTTGAATTTTGAATCCCTAAGAAAAACTGGTCCGAACTTTGAAATCCAGGAGCCCCCTAAGAGAATTAGTCTGATCCCTAAAATCTTTGGTCCCATTGAAATAGAGAGTTGGCCCAAACTTCTAAATTCGATCCCTGAAGAGAGCTGGTCCTAACCCCGTTCCTTGAATTTCCTGGGGAAAATCTTCTTCCGTTACATTGACTCCGTCCAGAACTCCCTAAACTTCCCTCTGCATCCCACTTTCCTGAAAGGATCTTATATTCACAGTGCCACACCGGATCCTCACAGAACTCCACATCGGCTCCATACTGAATTCCTACCTCGGATCCACATTGAACTCCCGCACCGGATTCTACGGCCAATTGGCCCAGCCACTTAGTCATCACACTGGTTGCTGCTGTTTTAGCCTACACCGGCCCTGAACTAAACTTCTGTTCCTCCTATGCCAAAGTTTACACCGGTTACAATTCCTTCATCTCCTTTGTTCGTTATTCAATTTATTCTGTTTTATGATCACTATTCTGTTTTCTTGTTAGATTTTTTTGTCCCTATTCATAATGCAAAAGTAACAAAATATGAATTTTTTTATATCTCTTTAAGCCAGCATAGTAGTGATTTAAGTTAGTGTCATGCAGGAGTACTCCTGCCTACACTATCCCTAAGACCATACACATGCGAAGAACTTCGCCTTGTATGCCTTTTTTTCCGTAAACCTCATCCGCAACTAATTCCACAACCTTATCTAAAGAACATCCCTTATCAAGAACTACGTAACCCTGATTTCTCAAAAACTCGAGAATACGTAGGAGCAGGACTTAACTCCTGTTGGGCCCATTCCTCTTCCACTTCCATTCTTCTTTAAAAATTAATTTCATCTTCATGGAAATCAATTTAGATGCGACGTCTTATTGATTTTCTTCCTTCTCCCTTGCCATTATCATTTTCCATAAAGATCGAGTCAATTTGGACAAGACATCCTGTTAACTCCTTTCACCATTCAACTCCGCATCTTGATGGAAAATGACTAATTTGGACGAGACGTCCTGTTAGCATTCCATCTTTTTTTCATGTATACTTCCTCAAAAGGCCGGGATTATTTTGGATGTGACATCCTGTTAATCTCTCTTTTCCAACCCAGTGTCTAGACGAAAGAATAACTAACTTAGACAGATTGTCTTGTTGGCTTTCTTTCCTCTTTTTTTTCACACATTCTCATTTGAGCCTGGATTAATTCGGACGAGACGTCCTGTTGATCTCACCCTGAGCCCTTTTCATTTTATCTGTCCCCTTTGTTTTTTAAGAAAGAAGAAATAAATACATTTTTTAAGCTATTCATGATGCGCGTTTTCAGCTTTGGTACTGTTTTTAATAGGCGATGTGGGGTGCTAATACCTTCCCCACTCGTAACCGACTCCTGAACTCGAATCTTACTTTTCTTACCAGTGCCTTGATCAAAAGTTTTTTTCCAATGTTTTTCCTATAGATAAAAACGTTGGTGGTGACTCCCTGTTCTGTTTTATTGTTTTCGAGGGTCGGCCTCGCCGACGCGATTCCGGTCGCGACAACTAGTTTTCTTTGGGAAGCAAGTAAGCTTTGAATTTTAAGATTTTGAATCGATCAAAGGGTCCTTTCAGACTCAAATGAAAGATTAAGTGATGTAATTGAATTCCACTTTGCGTACATCATGAACGAAGTGTTGGGAATCTAGTGGAGTGGGATTTCTTGAAGGGACCATTGGCTTTGGTAGTGGTAAGCTTATGAAGCTTTAAGAATAGATTTCTAAGTGATTTCCTAGATTAAGATAAGGTTTTAATGGTTAAATCTCTAAATCCCTCTTTGTAATATTTACGATTTTAGAGTTTTGGCATGTCGTTACTTGTAAGCTAGTTAGAGCGCATTGGAAACGAGATAAGGGAGTGTTATATTATGTATTTCATTAATGTTTTATGAGTTGTTATACAATTAAATGATTTGTGTCTTTATGTGAATAATTTATATGAGTATATGTGATTTGCAATATGTTTATGATCATATGATGAATTGATGAATATGATTAATGAAATAATGATAATTATAATAAGAAATTGGTGTTTGTATTAAAGAAGTATTGATTTGTGATGAAAATCAAGTTTATAAGATATATGATGTGTATTATGCCTGGTTTTGGCTTCTTCTATTCCAGGAGATGGCTTTTATGTCGGGACAGAGTTGTATGAATTTGAGATTATTATATTGATGTTATATGTATGTTATGTGGTGTGGAGAGCCATTCGGTATGTAGTACCCCTCGCTTTTGGCTCCTATGGTCCATGTAAAGGCTTAGTTGAGCTATCCAAAGGTCTATAGTTCTAAGACCCAGTGGTTAAGGAGGGGAGCCGGTGTACGGCTCGTTGGACTCTTTTGGGTAGAGCCGGTGTATGGCTCGATGGACCGGAGAGTTCAAAGGATGTCGGTGTGTGACTCTCAGCTGGTGGCTACTCTTTTAGTATCTGGATACTAGTTGTCATTTATATGATGTGACCTGAGAGTCAGTTATGAATGAATTATGAACTTAAGATTTAATTTGTGAATTTGAGATTCAATTCATAATGATGATTGATTTTTGATATCATAATTGATTTATGATGTATGATAAATCATGAGAATGTAATGATGTAGTAAGAAAGGATTAATGGATTTTCATACGAGGGAGGTACGAGAGATCCTTCAGGTGACATTGTTTTTATTTCAATTATTTGTATTATATTGTAATGCTAAATACTCACCCTTACATTTATATTACAATGAATGAGGGGAGGGATATTGTGGATGTCATAGAGACTAGTGCGAAGTAAGCAGCAGAGCAATACGAGGACATTTATAATTATGTAATGTATATAATGATGGTGTGGTAAGTGTTTGCTGATAAATATACATGTATCTATAAATGTATATATGTGGTAGTATTATGTGCGTGATTGTAATGTGTGCTAGTGATGACATATGTGTGGACTGAGTTGGATAACTAATGACACTAAGCCATTAGTGATTATATATATGTATATATAATATATCTATGTGTAATTGTATGATGATTGTAATATGGCATTAAGCCATTAGATAGTATTCATGCATTATGACTAGGAACTGTTAATATAAATATGATTATGGCAGCCAAATAGTATTTAATATCATACATTATTGGTAGGAAATGTATTGTTTGAATATTGTGTGATTGTGCAAAAAGTATGAGGTAAATGATTTATTAAGGTTAGAAATGAAATTAAGAAGTCAAAATGGTAGATTAATGAATTTAAAGGTGAAATTAAAGAACTGGATAGGTAAAATAGAGATTCAATGGGATTCAGTATCCCCGAAATTGTTCAATAGATCATCAAGGGCATTTAGAAATTGTTGCATATCCATTTGGTGTTATAAATGGTATTAAGGTGATTTGAGGTGGTGTTATGGTCATAAATAGGCCTCAATGCATTCTTATGGATATCTCTTTACTGGACTAGAATTTTGGGAAACAGGCCACGTTGGTAGCTTTAAAATGGGGGGTAATATAGTGCCCATGATGTTTGGTAAAGTTTGGGATTGATTTGGGCAAAATAGAACCCTAGGAAGTTGATAAAGTGGTTTAAACATGCATGACAGTAGTATTACTACTACTATTGTTCTCACGCGTAACGCCAGCCTCACGCGTAGCGTGGGGTATGAATTTGGCCTCACGCGTAGCGTGGACATGACGCGTTAGGCCCCTATTTTGCAAATATGGATTTTTATTGTTTATAATTAAAATCTTGGCACCAAATGTGCTATATGAAAGAGGTTTTTCAAGTTTTAAAATTAAATAATTGTTTTGAGAATGGATTAATTAATTAATTAATTTGTAAAAAAATTTTGAGATCTTCATTTAAATACTTAAAACTAAAGATAAAAAAATAAGGGATCTCACATTTGGTATCAGAGCAGGTCTATTCAGGACTGTAGATCCTGTGGGTGAAATAGGATAATGAGTAGTGAAATTGTATGAGTAAAATTGCTTAATATGTTAGTATATATAAATATACACATATAAAAGTAAATGGTACAGGAATTCTGGCATTGTGCTCACTAGTTCTCCGTCGGCTGCAATTCCCTGTATTGATGTATTCTTTGAACCTTATTGAATTTGTTTAAGTACTAACAATGGATTATATTATTGTAGAATGTCTAGCAGTTGTAATTCTATCCCAAAGGGTTATTTCTTTGAGAATTTTTCTCGAATTATAGGAAAGGCTGAATCTGGCCTGACCCACCTGGATAAATTTCTAAAGCGTAACCCCCTATGTATAAGGGTGGACATGATCATGATGGAGCTTATATCTGGCTTAGAGAGATGGAGCAAATGTTTGATTATTTTGAATGCTCAGAGGAGCGGAAAGTGGTATTCTCTACTTATCAATTGCTTGATGAAGTTAGGGTTTGGTGGACTCATACCAAAACTTAGATGATAGCTGCTGGTGAAGCTTTGCAGTGGGGGTAATTTTAAGAAGAGATTTTTGGCAAAATACTTTCCTGAAAATTATAAAATCAGAAAGGAGATGGAATTCTTAAATCTTTAACAAGGAAGAATGTTTGTGGCTGAATACACAGCTAAATTTGATGAGCTGTTTGATTTATGCTATTTGTTCTCTTTAGAAGGTACTGAAGGTAATAAATATGCTAAATATGAATCTGGTTTGAGAATTGAACTTCATAGTGTGATTGTTCCTTTGGAGATTAAGAATTATGTTGATCTTATGAATAAATCACAGTTGACTGAGGAAGTTTAGTTGCAAAAAGTCTCTTTTAGAAAAGATAAATCACAATTGAAAGTTAAGAGATCTGATTTTAAAAGGCAGAGTCAATTTAGTTAAGGTGGATCTTCTTCTTCATCATCATCTAGAGGCTGCAGTGTTGGTCGTTCTAGTAGCAGGGTTTGTTTTAAGTGTAGAAGAGAAGGCATTTGGTTAGGAATTATAACTCAGAGTAGTTTACTTGTTACTATTGTGGCCAGGCTAGACATCTTAGGCCCGATTATCCTTTGAGGCAAACTAAAGATACATAGGGAAGTGAGAGTATTACTTCTACAGCCCGAGGTGGCAATTTTCAGAAAGGTGGACATGGTGGTGGTGGCCGAGGAGTCCTGATTCAAAAATCTGATGTTGCACCATCTACCAGTGCATAAGATGTTATTATGGGGAGAGTGTTCGCTTTTGATGCTTCAGATGTTGCACATAATGATCCGCTAGTGCATAGTAAGTGTTCAATCAGTGGTAATCTTGTAGATGTGATATATGATTCTTGAGCTACACATTCATTTATTGTTGAGAGCTATGTTAGACATCTTAAATTACCTGTGGTGCTGATGAATAATGTTAAAATTGTATCTACTCTGACTGGTTCTACAATTAGAACTACGACTATATGTGAATGAGTAAATTTAACCATTGAGGGTCGAGTTTTCATTGCAAATTTAATATGTATACCTTTGAAAAACTTGGATGTTATTTTAGGAATCGATTGGTTATCTACCAACCATGCTACGGTGGATTGTTATCATAAAGTGGTGGTTTTTCCTACTGAGTCCACTCCTAAAGGCTTGGTATGTTTAATGTTCATTTCCTTTATTGTTTATTTTACAGGGATAGGTAGTTTGATTCCTACTGATATTCCTATTTTATGTGAGTTCCCAGATGTGTTTCCAGAGGATATTCCTGGATTTCCTCTAAATTAGGACATTGATTTTGTTATTGATCTAGTCCTTGGTGCAGAGCCAGTATCTCATGCACTGTATCATATGTCCTCTATTGAGTTAGCTGAGGTGAAAAAGTAGGTTGAGGGATTGTTGAGCAAAGGTTTTATCAGACCAAGTGCTTCACCCTGGGGTGCTCCTATGTTGCTTGTAAGCAAGAAAAATGAGAGCATGAGAATATGTGTTGATTACCGACAATTGAATAAGCTATCGGTTAAGAATAAGTATCCTTTACCTCGAATTGATGATTTGCTTGATCAGTTGCGCAGTGCATGTATCTTTTCTAAGATTGATTTATGTTCTGGATATCATCATATTAGAGTGAAACCTGAGGATATTCCGAAGACTACTTTTCAGACTCGATATGGTCATTATGAATACATAGTGATGTCATTTGGTGTTACTAATGCTCATGCATTTTTCATGAATTATATGAATCAAATCTTTCATCCTTTCTTGGATCAGTTCGTTGTAGTGTTTATTGATGATATATTGGTATATTCCAGATCTGAAAGTAAATATGTTCAACATCTTTGCATTATTTTATATATTTAGCGTGAGAAGCAATTGTATGCTAAATTATCTAAATGTGAATTTGGGGTTCTTGGGGCATGTAATTTCTAATGATGATGCTTCCATTAATCCATCCAAGACAACTGCTGTTGTGAATTGGGATAGGCCCAAATCTATTACTAAGATTCAAAGTTTCCTTGGTTTGGTCAGGTATTATCGGTGTTTTATTGAAGGTTTTTCTCGTATTGTACTTCCTATGACTAAATTAACTAGGAAGGGGTGTCCTTTTGTTTGGACAGATAAATGTGAACAAAGTTTTAATAAGTTGAAAAAAGATTGACTTCTGCACCAGTGCTTGCTTTACCTGATGTCATTAAAGAGTTTATTATGTATTGTAATGCATCTAGGTCCGGTTTTGGCTGTGTATTGATGTAAGATGGAAGAGTCATAGCTTATGCTTCAAGGCAGTTGAGACCTCACGAGCAGAATTATCCTACTCATGATCTTGAGTTAGCGGTGGTTGTGTTTGCTTTAAAAATCTGGAGACATTAATTATATGGTTCTCATTTTATGGTGTTTAGTGATCACAAAAGTTTGAAAATTTTATTTGATAAAAAAGAGTTGAATATGAGACAAAGATGATGGGTGAAATATATGAAAGATTATGACTTTGAGTTGAAATATCATCCTGGCAAGGCGAACATTGTTGTTGATGCCTTAAGCAGGAAATCTATTCATGTTACGTCCTTAATGTCGAAAGAATGAGTTATTAGAAAGTTTTCGTGATATGAATTTAGGTGTGATGATTTGTTCCTTAGATAGTATGGTGTTTGGGATGTTAAAAATTACTAATGAGTTTTTAAAATCTTTGTCTGAATTTCAAGAAAATGATCTTGATGTGAAAAAGCTGATTGATGCCCAATCTAAGGGGTAAAAATATACCCTTGAGTAGAGATTCTAGTGGATTGAGGCGGTTTAAGAACTGTATTATTGTTCTTTCTGATGGTTAGTTTAGGATGCAGATTCTAGCTGAGGCCTATAAGAGTTCACTGAGTATTCATCCTGTTGTGACTAAAATGTATCATGATTTGAGACAACAGTTTTGGTGGCCTGGAATGAAGAAAATGATAATTGATTATGTTGCATCGTGTGTAGTGTGTTTAAAATCTAAAGTGGAACATCAAAAACCTTCTGGATTATTACAACCACTTGATATTCTGATATGGAAATTAGATAGTATAGTTATGGATATTGTGTCTGGTTTACCCTGTTTTCGTATAGGAAGTGATGTTATTTGGGTTATTATTGATAGATTAACCAAGTGTGCTCATTTTCTTATTGTCAAGATGAGATGGCCTTTGGAAAAACTTGCTAATGTTTATGTGAAAGAGATTGTACGATTACATGGTGTACCCTCAAGTATTATATCAGAATCGTGATCCTTATTTCACTTTTAAATTTTAGGGAAATTTACATCTTGAATTGGGTACTCAACTAAGATTGAGTTCAGCATATCATCCTCAGACTTATAGGAAATCTGAGCGTACCATATAGACTTTGGAGGATTTACTCCGTGTATGTGTGTTAGAACATGAAGGAGGTTGGGAGTAGTATTTGCCTCTGAATTTACTTATAATAATAGTTTTCATAACAGTATTGGTATGGCTCCTTATGAGTCTCTATATGACAGGAAGTGCCAAACTCCTTTATGTTGGGCAGATAGTGGTGATGTTTTGGTGTTAGGACCTGAAATGATTCAACAGATGACAGATCATATCAAAATGATCAGAGATAAATTAAAAATTGCACAGGATCATCAGAAAATTTATTATTAGACCTCTGGTATTTCAAGTTGAAGATTAGGTATTTCTAAGAGTCTCACCTACGAAAGGTATAGGTCGGGCTATTGGTAGTAAAAAGTCGATTTCAAGATATATTGGCTCGTATCGTATTTTAGAACGGATTGGTGATATTGCTTATAGACTAAAGCTTCCTACAGTTTTATCTAAATTACATGATGTTTTTCATGTATCACAGCTCCGAAAATATATTCCTTGTGATGATATGGTAATTCTTGATAATTCTATTGAAATTAGAGAAGATGTAACGGTACCAGATATTCCTCTTCGTATTGAGGGCTATCAGACTAAGCAATTGAGAAACAAGAACATTCCATTGGTGAAAGTCTCATGGAAAATCTTTAATGAAGCATCAAATACTTGGGAGTTGGAATCTGAAATGAGACAGCAATATCTAGAGTTATTTACTGAGGTATGTGATTTCAAGGATGAAATCTATTTTTAGGGGGGTGAGTGTAACATCCTGAATATTTTTATATTTAAATTATGATGATTTGAGAATACAATGCAATTATATGATTTAAAAATAAATTTAAGGGGGAAATCAGAGTTTTGTCTGACGCGTAGCGTCCAATTGACACCTAGCGTCAGGATGAAAATTTGAACTTGACGCATAGTGTCAGTGGGGTGCGTAGCGTCAGCTTCGCGAATTAAAATTTTAGGGTTAAGAGACAACATGCGAAACAAAAAAAAATAGAGCTTCAAACATTTTTCTCGTTTCTTTTGTCCCGCAAAGCTTAAGGCCCTAATTCAAGCTAATTTAGAGTTGGATTTTAAAATTAATCATAGATTAGAATTGGAAATCACAAGGTAAACATGTGAAATCTATCAATTTTAGTTTTCATGGAGATTTTCTTTCTATTACCAGTTTTCTTTAGGAAGCAAGTAAGCTTTGAATTTTAAGATTTTAAACCGATTAAAGGGTCCTTTCAGACTCATAAATAAAAGATTAAGTGATGTAATTGAATTCCTCTTTGCGTAAATCACAAACAAAGTGTTAGGAATCATACGGAGTGGGATTTCTTGAAGGGACCATTGGTTTTGGTAGTGGTAAGCTTATGAAGCTTTAAGAATAGATTTCTAAGTGATTTTCTAGATTAAGATAAGGTTTTAATAGTTAAATCTCTAAATCCCTCTTTGTAATATTTACAGTTTTAGAGTTTTGGCGCGTCATTACTTGCAAGCTAGTTAGAGCACATTGGAAATAAGGTAACGAGAGTGTTATATTATGTATTTAATTAATATTTTGTGAGTTTTTATATGGTTAAATGATTTGTGTCTTTTTGTGAATAATTTATGTGAGTATATGTGATTTGGGATACGTTTATGATCATATGATGAATTGATAAATATGATTAGTGAAATAATGATAATTATAATAAGAAATTGGTGACTGTACTGAAGAAGTATTGACTTGTGATAAAAATGAAGTTTATAAGATATATGATGTGTATTAAGCCTGGTTTTGGCTTATTATGTTCCAAGAGATGGCTTTTGTGCCAAGACGGAGTTGTATAAATTTGAGATGATTATATTGATGTTATACGCAGGTTATGTGGTATGGACAGCCATTCGGTATGTATTACCCCTTGCTTTTGGCTCTCGTGGTTCATGTAAAGGCCTAATTAAGCTACCCAAAGATCTATAATTCTATGACCCAATGGTTGAGGTGGGGAGCCATTGTGTGGCTCGGTGGATCGAAGAGTTCACGGGATGTCCGTGCGTGACTCCCAGCTGGTGGTTACTCTTTTAGTATCCAGATACTATGTGTCATTTATAAGATGTGACTTAAGAGTTAATTATGAATGAATTATGAACTTAAGATTTAATTTGTGAATTTGATATTCAATTCATGATGATGATTGATTTTTGATATCATAATTGATTTATGATGTATGATAAATCATGAGAATGTAATGTAGTAAGAAAGGATTAATGGATTGTCATACGAGGAAGATGTGGCAGATCCCCAGGTGACATTGTTTTTGTTTCAATTATTTGTATTATATTGTAATGTTAAATACTCACCATTACATTTATATTACAGTGAATGAGGAGAAGGATATTATGGATGCCACAAAGACTAGTGTGAAGTGAGCAACGGAGCAATGTTAGGACATTTGTAATTATGTAATGTATATAATGATGGTGTGGTATGTGTTTGTTGGTAGATATATATATATATATATTTATATCTATAAATGTATATATGTGGTAGTATTATGTGCATGATTGTAATGTGTGCTAGTGATGACATATGTGTGGACTAAGTTGGATAACTAATGGCACTGAGCCATTAGTGGTTATATATATATATGATATATCCAGGTGTAATTATGTGATGATTATGATATGGCATTGAGCCATTAGATAGTATTCATGCACTATGACCAAGAACTGTTCATATAAATATGATTATGGCATGAAGCCAAATAGTATTTAATATCATGCATTATTGGTAGGAAATTTATTGTTTGAATATTGTGTGATTGTGTGAAAAGTATGAGGTAAATGATTTATTAAGGTTAGAAATGAAATTAAGAAGTTAAAATTATAGATTAATGAATGTAAAGGTGAAATTAAAGAACTGGATAGGTGAAACGGAGATCTGATGGGATTCAGTATCCCCAGAATTGTTCAATAGATCATCAAGGGCTTTTAGAATTTGTTCCATATTCATTTGGTGTTATAAATGGTATTAAGGTGATTTGAGGTGGTGTTATGGCCATAAATGGGCCTCAATGCATTCTTATGCACAATCATTTACTGGACTAGAATTTTGGGTAACGAACTACACCAGTAACTCTAGAATGGGGGTAACATAGTGCCCATGATGTTTGGTAAGGTTTGGAATTGATTTGGGCAAAATAGGACCCTGAAGTTTAATAAGTGGTTTAAAAATGCATGACAACAGTATTACTGCTACTGTCATGCTCACATGTAGCGCTAGCCTCACGCGTAGCACGCGGTACAAACTTGGCCTCACGTGTAGCGTCAGTCCCCTGCTTTACAAATATGGATTTTTATTGTTTATAATTGAAATCTTGGCACTAGAGGTGCTATATGAAAGAGGTTTTTCAAGTTTTAAAATTAAATAATTGTTTTGAGAACGGATGAATTAATTAATTATTTATTTTATAAAAAATTTATTGAGATCTTCATTTAAATTAACTAAAGAAAAAAAATAAGGGATCTCACATTGGTGCTTATGAAGTAAGCATATACTGTCATTGGGAATTTAGTTGAGATGTTATGTTGTTTCATGATGGATTTTGGTATAAATAGGAACTGAATAGGTCAAAATGAGATCCAAGAGGTTTTGGAACCTCTAGATAGGTCCAATGGTGCACAAATGATATTGAGAATGCGAGTGAAGTGGTTCACACTGAATTGGGTAAGGATTGAGTGGTTTGGTCCTTAGAAATGACCTAAGTTATCCAAACTGCATTCTTGTGTGTAACTTACTCGTTTTTAGGAATTTTGAGGTGTGGCTTGTTGCCACAGATCATAAACGAGGTGAATTAGGTGGTGTTAAAATTTGGTGAGAATTGAAGGTCGAATGAGCAAGTTGGGTACAGGGAAGTTGGCCAGGGCCAACTGCTACGATTCTCGTTCAAGAAAGCCCCCCTCTTGCTTGAGAGAGATCTAGTGTAATTGGTATTTTGTCTTTGTGTGATTCTCGCTTGAGCGAGACCTTCCCTATATAAAAAAATATATGATTTTTCTTGGGGGTTTAATTCCTTTTTATGATGTTACATATTTGGTGAAGTAACATCTATTGCACTGATTATTTCAATAAAGTCAATGTAAAAATTAATAATCGAATTACACTCTATTCATGGGAAACTATTTATAATTTTTAATATTTGCCTATTAAAGCTATATAATTAAATAGAAAAACACCTCTTCGAAATTAGTTATACTAGTGTAATTATAGGAGTTAGGTTAAAGATTATATAGAATTTATTTTATAATTTTGTATAATTAAAAAGGTAATTAATACCAAAAACAATTCTAAAGTAATAAATAATTTTGAAAAATCAATATTATGAAAGTGATACCTAGCTAATTATGCCCGGTCTTTTTTATAATTCAGTTATCATAAACCATACAAATTAAATTCAACTTTTTATTTAAAAAATTAAAATTAAATAAAACATGTTTTCTGTAGTTATATTTTATCCATGTATGTATTTGTTAGTAATACATTCAAAGACATTGCACATAAGTAACATAAGTTTCTTTGTTACATTCAAAATTTTTCTTTTTCTAAATATTTCTTAAGAAAATGAAAGAGTTTGTTATTGTAGAATATATGTCATGACTATCCTACTATTTAATTTATCACCACAATCTTAATGTAGGATATGTTATGATAAGTGAAATTTTATCTCCTTAATCATTTCTTTTTTTGAAAAAATCAAAATAATTATTATTCCCTTCGGATTAGTTAAGGTCCCTCTCATCCCCTTATTTTAGGAGATTATCTTCATCTCCTTAATTCTAGGAAATTATCTTTATTCCCTATCTTAAGAAATTATCCCTATCGATTATATATTGGGCCGAGATCAAGACCCTTATTTGATGATAAATACGACCTTAGAGCCCTCTTTGTAATTCAAGTGACATTTTGAGCAATAAACCCTATTGTTTTAGAGTAATTCTCTAAGGTTTCAGCCTTACACGCTTAAGAGTGAACATTTTGGCACTTACCGTGGAGCCCAGTAAAACAGTTCCCACATCACACCGAGTAAGCCTAGCTCCAAGAAGGAAGAAGATGGTGACCACATGTAGAAACCCTAGCCAAAGAGACACCCGAGGAAATTATGAAGGACACTAGGGTGGTAACAATCAATTAGAGGAGGCTTTAGCCCTCGTCAAAACATTGCAGTGTACGGTGGATGAGTTAAGAAAAGAAAGTGAAGACCTAAGGAATCATCGATTGAAGGGGAGAAAGACCTCCAGTTATCAGAATACGTAAGCTACAAAACCAAAGGAAAATAGACCTGAACCTTTAGTCCCCTATTCAGCATACTCATTCATAGAAGTCGTAATGACAACCCCCACACCTCTACATTACAAGCCGCCTATGATGGAAAAGTATGATGGAAAAGGCGACCTAGAAGAACACCTCACCATGTTCACAACCAACCTTCTTATCTTTGGGGCGTCTGATTCCCTCTTATAAAAACCCTTCCCTACCACCTTCACCAAATCCGCTCTGCTCTAATTCTTACACATTCCCCTAAAAAGTGTAGCATGTTTCGTAAAGCTCACAGAGGAGTTCCTCACCCAATTCGCCTCTAGCCGAGCGGTTCAACATACTTCCCATAGCTTGATCAACATCAAACAAAAATGAAGGGAGACACTTGAGCAAGCCATACGAATACGAGACCTAAGCTCGGAGATGGCTCTCAATACAATATAAATGGGATTGCGCCTAGGTAAGTTTTCTGAATCTTTGGGCAAAAAGCCCCCCGACTAATATGGATGATTTCAGGAAGAAGGCGGCACGTTACGTGAATATGGAGGAGCGTGAACCCGATGGGGTTGGAAGCTCTGAAAATAGTGGGGCAAGAGTAGAACCACCAAGTAACACCATGTAGTCATTCATGGGGGCACTTTTTTTTTTTACTCAAGGGGTTTTGTCCCACTGGTTTTCCCTGGGAGGTTTTAATAAGGCTTGACAAAACAACAATAATACAAGTAAGGTTCAGCTCATCTTGAGTATTTTTTTTACAACAAGTCCTAAAATATTGACCAAGGGAGTAACGCAAAATCCTCGTACACTAAGTCCTAAAATCCTGACTGTGGGGGTAACAACAAAATCCCCTTACGATAAGTCCTAAAAATCCCAATCGAGGAAGTAACAACAAAATCCTACATATTAGTGTTTAATTAATTATCCTACATATTCTGGGTGTCAAATAATTAATCACTATCATATTTATAATTTATTTCTAAAAATTTGGGAAGTTACACTAATTGCTTTGGTTACTATAATTGATTTACACATTCATCAAATGGATGTAAAAACAAGGTTTTTAAATGGTGATATATGAATGAGGAAATTTATATGAAGCAACCAGAAGGTTGTATTATTCATGATCAATAATACAAGGTTTACAAGCTTAAAAAAATCTTATGGTTTAAAACAAACACAAAAACAATGGTATGAAAATTTAACAATGCTTTGATTAAACATGGATTTATTGTAAATTCATCTGATCCTTGTATTTACACAAAGTTTTTTAAATCTGGTTATGTGATAATATGCTTATATGTCGATGATATGGTATACACTTTGTTTAACTTGTTTTTTTAGGATAAATCTGCCAAATCTATTTGGGAAAAACTAGAGAAAAAATATGGAATAGGTGGCGCTAGAAATAGAAAGTACGTAACTGGAAAGTGGTTATAGTTTCAAATGAGGGATAACAAACTTGTCATGGAGCAAGTCCACAAGTACGGGAATTTGGTTACTAACATTCTAAATAAAGGTATGAAAATATGTGAAATACTTTAAGAAAATGTGTTGATCGAAAAACTCCTTCCATCTTGGAGTAGCTTCAGAAATCATCTTAAGTTCAAAAAGAAAGACTTCACACTTCAGGAATTGGTCAGTCACATGAAAACTGAAGAGGAAAATCGTCTAAAGATAAGTACCAAAACTCTACTCAAAACTTTTCTAGTGCTAACTTGGTTGAAATTGGTGGTGGTTCTAGAAATGTGCTCAATAAAGGAAAGAAACCAAACCAGTGACGAGACAAGAAGAAAGGAATCATACAAGACACCAACATTCAAAAAAATCAATCTCCATTATGAGTGTGGAAAAAATGGACACAAAGCTTTCTAATACCATGTTTGAAAATTTTCAAACTCCGAACCAAACATCAGTCTTCAAAAGCACAAGAAAATTTAGTGGAGGATGAGGAGATTATTGTTTCTATATTTGTACAAGCAAATCTGGTGGATAATATAACCGATTGGATCCTAGACACTGGAGCTAGCAGACATATTTTTGTTCCAAGATTTTGAAGATGCAACCGATGGTGACATTGTTTACATGAATAATTATGCAACTGCTGGAGTATATGGTAAAGGGAAAATTCTTCTCAAATTAACATATAGAAAACTATAGCTTTATGCATTGTTTTATATGTTCCTATATGCGTAGAAATTTGGTTTCTAGTTCTTTGCTTGATAAGGGTGGTCTAAAACTTATTTTGGAATCTAATAAAATAATGATCACTAAGAATGGGAACTTTATGGGAAAAGGGTACCTGAATGGTTATTTGTTTATGTTAAATACTGTTAAGAATAATGCTTCTTTTGTTTTTATTGTATAGTCTATTGATATTTGGCATGGTAGACCATATCAATCACGTGTCAATAAAAGGCTTAAATCAATGAACCTTTTATCATCTCTTTTTGATAATATTGATTCAAAATGTTTTGTTTGTGTATAAGCTAAATTCATAAAAAAAACTTTTACATTTATGGAAACAAGACAAACTGAAGTTTTAGAATTAATACACTCAAACTTAGCTGATTTTTAAAATTTGGTGAGTAGAAATGGTAGATTTTTTTGGGTCATACAAAGGTCTTTTGTTAAAATCTAAAGATGAAATTGAATCAATGTTGTTGAAATACAAAGCTAAAGTGAAAAATTAATTAGATCAAAAAATCAAAAGGTTAAAATTTGATAGGGGCGGTGAATATAACATTATCAGTCTTGAAGATTTCTGTGAAAATATGGTATTATTCATGAGTTTATTACATCTTATTCACCTCAACATAATAACATCACAAAGAAAAAATATGATGAGTGTTATGTTGATTAGTTCTGGTATTGTCTAATAGTATGTAGGGGGAAGTAATTCTAAGTGCATGTTACATTCTTAATAACGTCCCTCATAAATATTTGGATAAAGTCTCTTATGAAATGTGGAAATGGTATTCCCCTAATTTAAAATTCTTAAAAGTGTGAGGTGTTTAGCCAAAGTTGGAATACCGAATTTTAAAAAATCAAACATTGGTGCTAAAACTGTTGATACTGTTTTTTATTGGATATGCTTGTGATAATGCTGCTTATAGATTTCTTTGCTTGAATGATAATGTTATTATTGAATCTAGAGATGTTAAGTTCTTTGAAAATATTTTTACATATAAGAAAAGTAGTGACTTCAATGATTTTGTTCCTAAACATATATCTTTGCCTTTAACTATTAATGCTTCTAGTTCTGAAATAATATCATCCAGTTCTAATTCTATTAAACCTAAAAGAATTAAAAGGCAACAAATTGGAACTATTTTTGGAGTAGATTTTTATAATTTTTTTTCTGACTGATATTAAAGATGTTGATGCTTTGTTTGAAGAATTAATTTATTGTAATATGTTAGAAGAAGATTTGAAAATATAATAAGGCAATTAGTTTTATTGATGCATCTTTTTGGAAAGAAGCCATAAAAAGAGAAATTGATTTAATAATGATTAATCATACTTGGGACTATTTGATTTTCTTGTTGGTAGCAAACCTATATAGAGTAAGTGGATTCTCAAAAGGAAAATGAGACCTGATGGGTCAATTGAAAAGTTTAAAGCTAGACTAGTAATTAAAGGTAAAAAAATATGGAATGAACGTTTTTTTATACCTATTCACCAATCACAAAAATTTCCACTATTAGAGCTCTAATTGCTTTGGTTATTATAAATGATTTACTCATTCACCAAATGGATGTCAAACCAAGGTTTTTAAATGGTGATCTGAATATGGAAATTTATATGAAGCAACTAGAAGGTTGTATTATTAATGGTCAACAATACAAGGTTTGCAAGCTTAAAAAATCTTTATATGGTTTAAAACAAACACAAGCATAAAAATAGTGGCATGAAAATTTAACAGTGGTTTGATTAAACATGGATTTATTGTAAATTCATTTGATACTTGTATTTACATAAAGTTGTTTGAATCTGGTTATGTGATAATATGCTTATATGTCGATGATATGTTAATTTTTAGAACAAATTTGGATGTGACTAACCAAACAAACTTGTTTTTATATATGTTCCAAAATTGACATGAAAGGTTTAGGAAAACTTGATGTTTTCTGGGCATAAAGATAAATAAAATAGAAAATGAGTTTTCTCTAAATCAATTCACACTGTGTTGAAAATCTTTTAAAAAGATTCAACAACTTTGATTTTATACTTGCTAAAACTCTTTCTAATTCCAATGTGTTTAAAAAGGGAAATATGATGATAGTGTGTTCGAATATACAAAAATTATTAGAAGTGTTATGATGTTAATAAATTATAGTAGACCTGATATTGCATATGCTGTAAGTAGATTGAATTGTTATACTGATAATCTAAATGGTGAACATATTGGAATGCTTTACTTCATCTTTTGAAATATTTGAAAGGTGCTAGAGTTTGTAGTTTTTATTTTTCAATATTATTATGATGCAAACTTGGTTTCAAACAAAAATAAGGTAAGCTCCATTGATCGATATGTTCACTTTGAGTGAAAGAGTTATTTCCTGAAAGTCTTCAAAACAAACATGTATTGCATGTTCCATTATGGAATTATAATTCATTTCTTGAGTTAGCTGGTCAAGAAGTAGAAAGATTGAAAAACTCATTAGCTGAAATACCTTTACGAGGAATACTTACACCAACAATATCATTTTATCATGACTCACAAGCTGTAATTGGAGTTGCTAACAACAATGCTTAGAATGGGAAGAAAAGACACATTTGTCTTGGACACGATGTTGTTAGGTGATTAATTAAAAATGATGTAATTTCCCATGATTTTGTAAGAAGTGAGAAAAATCTAGTCGATTCTCTTACTAAACGGTTAACCAAGTTATCTTGGATGTGCCATAAGGGATGAAGATTAAGCCTTGAATAAGAAGAAAGTATGGTGGATATCCAATTAAGTAGGTCAAACTAAGTCATACAATTACTCTAAATGCATTACATCTCACCCCCTATGGCCAAAGAAAGTAATGCTTGATTTGAAAGAGATACATAGTTCGTTATAGTGGTGTTACTGAGACATACTTAACGTATCTACGATAGGAGTGGTATTGAGACACACTTGTGTACTTTCAAAATTATTTCATAAATTTTATTCACAAAAAGTGCTAATAAGCATGCTGTATGAAGAGTGGTGCTTATATGACGCACTATATGAAGGGTAAATTATATGAATAAATATGTGAGTGAGAATGGTAAAAGTCTCTTTCATTAAAAGATCTAGGAAATCTTTCTAAAAGCTCACATGATTCCCAAGATTGAGAATGACTTTAATTTTAATTGCGGAAACTCTGCATTTAAAGGAAAGGTGTGTAACGGGGGTTCCAATCCTAGCTCAACTACTTCAAGAGTAATTCATTATTTGAACGAAGTGTTGTTGCCTCATTTCACCATGTATTAATTCAAATCCTTTGGGCATTAACACTTATGCACAAAAATTAAACTTTGTTTGTCCAAGAGAACTTCTTTTTCATGTAAAGCCATTAGTGGGATATTGTTGGAATAATGGCTTTGGCTTTTGATATTCTTGGTTTTCCAAGCCCCACATTGATAACTCACCCTTTTGAACATGACTTTATATATTCTAGCCAACGCCTTTTGGTATGGATAAAAGGTTGGTGGATCGGATCTCCTATTATATATGCGTTGTTAAGCTAATTGAGTTGGGTCATCAGATTAAAAAGAAAACTTTGTCACTAATTTAAGGCCTATTTGGATATCAAGTTGGGTTGGTCAAACTTAAATTTCTCTATTTCCCTAACTGAAAACCAAACAGACACTTTTTGGTGACTTTTTCCATACCAATGACAATAACAATCATGGTTTTATTACGTTAGCCATGATTGTTTTAGCTGTTTTGATTCCATCTGAGTATAAAAAAGATTGTTTTGCTTTTATCGGTTGCTGTCATTGATGTCTTCCTTTCCTGTTTTGATCTCATCTGAGTTTATATAAAACGCCCTTTAACTAGCATTGTTAATGCACTTCTAAACAAACATTTTATTCATCTCTTTCCCTTTCTTCATTCTCCCAGTTTTGGGCAATGTTGTAGAATTCCCAACAAATACCCCTTTCTCTCATTGCTTGGTAATGTTGTGAATTCCCGAGTATGAATGCCTTTTCTCTCATTGCTTCGCTTCTTATGTATGGTTATATAAACCTTTTGGAGAGCAATACTAGCTATTTTACTTTTAAGACACTAACTCATAATCATAAGGCAATTTATCTCATCAAAACTAAAATATTAATAATAATCTCAGCCTTTTGATTTCTAAATAAAAAATTATTTTTAATTTTTTAAATAAAGCTCTTAAGAGTACTCTTTTCAATATAGTGATTATAAATAAAGCTCTTTAGAGTACTCAAAGGGAAAAATTATCTGTCGTCAATTTATATCAAATTTGAGGGAGGATACTTGGAGAATTGCCCTTTTTGAGGTTGTGGACGTTATGAATCTCTTTGTATTAATAGAATTCCATTTTATTTGACTTAAAAACATGAGTCTAAAAATATTTATTTTTGTGATTTTGACATATAATATATTATATATATAATATTCTTTATTATGATTTACAAATGTACTACTCATAAAAGTTATTATAATTGAATTAATTTGGGATTTTATTTGGTTGCATTGATTTTGATATTGTAAATTTATAAAACATGAACAAGCACATTAATTGATTAATTAAGAGAACTAAAGAGACGCATCAGGAGAGAATACATTTTGCCTCGTGTGTTTGTGAGAGCTAATGTACGGTTCCAGAATCGTATTCTTTAAATATATATATATTTTTCTTAAAAATCAGAAAGCATATCTGATACGTAGCACTTAATTGATATTCGGAACACGGACAGGGAAGTTAACGAGTGCTGTTTTCGTTTTAAGGTTAAATTCTAAATCTCAATATTTACTATAGATAAAAAGAAGAACAACATAAGTAAATTGATAACACGGGGGAAATTAAATAGGGATGGAATTGGTGACAGAAGGGTAGATGACGGTGGCGGGATGAGCCATGATTTTGCGACCCTTCATGTGGCGAAAGCAATACACAAGAGCCCCTACCGGCCATTCAACCACCGCTGCCGCCGCAAACGCTAGGAAGCCCAGAGTTGGTCCCACCACCTTGCACCGGCAGCGATTGCTGGTGGTGCCACATTGCACACAAATTGGAATCCCTATTCCAACCATCTTCAATCAAAACCAGAGCTCAAAAAGATAATCATATACTATGCTACTTGAAATTTAAGACCTTCTCCTGTTTTTATAGCAATTGCATTTGTCTGCTCCGAGAGGACTTGTGTCCATACGTTATCACATTTTTCATACACCTGTCCTTATTTGCTTCACCTATTAGACACGTGTTGCTGTTTTTGTTTCATTCTCTTTTTTTTTTTATTATTTCCATATAAATTGTTACGACTTAATAGAGATATAAAAATGGGCTCAGTTTGATGGATCCATCTGTCAACCCATCAAAAAACAGTGGGATAGGTTAGGAAATTGTGATTTGCGGTTACATTAAATTTAGTTCGTTCTGCCTTCTATTTTGACGGAACGGACGGATCAATAACTATTTCTTTTCCTACTTAACTAATAAACACTTATTTACATCTTATTTTAGGAACATATTATTTTGTTGTTTTTTAATTAATAATTTTTTTATTTGCTTCTTAAAATGATAAATAAATTAATTTTCATTATTTTATATATTTTTAAGTATATAGACCCATTAAGCCACTGCTAAAACATTAATGTAAAATTTTTTTATATTTCAAGTTTTACGGGTCAACCGGCAACCCGCTAATAAAGTAGGGCGAGCTAAAATTTCTAGCTTGTCTCTGGTAGGTGTCAAACCCTCCTCACCTGACATTTGACAAATTTTTAACGAGGCAGAACGAATTGGCCCGCATTAACAACCCAATGAATACTCTTTTAAAATTTTAAATGGATAATTAAATATAACAAAGTTTTTATCTTTTGATATACAGTTAAATAGAAGTAGATAGAATATTTTATTTAATTTTCCCCATGTTTTTAAATTATTAGTGAATCAAATGTCCAACTATCATTGAACTCGTAAGTATAAAATAAAACCAAATTGACCACCTAATCTACTCATGACACAACTGATTGTAACGACAATAGTTTTTCGTTTTAGAATAGATAATTGGATTTGATTTTTAAATTTCATTTAAAACTTTTAAATATCTAATGGGTAAAACTAGTATGATACCAGGGATAAAAAATAGTTTAATAATAAGATAAATAAAAGACACTGGAAATGAAAGTTTGCCATATCTAGTAGAGTCCATTTAGCAATGACGGGTTTAGGAGTTTATACAAGATCTTAAATTTAAAATTTACTACTATCATTGTATATAAAAAATCATTTAAAAATAATAGCAATATAATTTATTTAATTTATGTAATTTGGAAGAGAAATCTACCGCAATCTTTTATAAAAAAAAATTGTTATTTATTGTTTATAAAAAATTCATTTTAAATTAAATGAATATTCCCTTTAAAATTTCAGAATTTTGAATTAGTATATATATATATATAACTATTTTTAAGAGTTAAGAATTGGTCTATATTAATGTTGGGTTAATTAGTTCATCTATACCATGTGATGATATATCCAAAGGAGTATCACATCAACATGTTTATGTATCACTAAATAGTGGGACATCATTTATATACATGCTTCTCTCTTCCTCCTTCCTTACACCTTATCTTCCTTACTTTTACTTTCACTCCTCTCAAATCCCAATCATTGTCCACCTCAAAGCCCTAAACCCCAAATTTAATCAAATCCCCTAAATTTTGACCTTAAAACCCTAGATGTTACCTAATTGAAAATGAAATAGATAAGAAAATCAAGTTTGTTGGACAAAGTAGATAATATTTGCATCATTAATCTTGATGGTTTGTCCATAATGATGTAAAATGCTTTGACTAAAGAAGAAAAGTCATGGTTGTGGCATAGAAGAATAATTAACATTCATATAGAGCATCTAAACAAATTAGTTTCAAGAGATTGAGTAGTTAGTCTATCAAAACTTAAAATTGAAAATCATTTTTGTGATGCTAGTTAAAAGAGAAAACAAATAAGGTCAACCTTTAAATCTAAAAAAAACTTGTTTACAACACTTAAGGATAAAAGTTTTTGATGGAAACTATTATGCCATTGTGATTATGAATGATTTCTCAAGATATACTTGGACTCTTTTCATTACAATAAAAATGAAGCATTTAATGTGTTTGAAAAATTAGTCAAAGTTATTCAAAACGAGAATGATTTAAAAAATTACATCCATAAGAGGTAATCATGAGGAAGAATTTAAAAATGCTATTTTTGAAATGTATTGAGAAAAATATGGTATTGAACACAATTTGTCTATCCCTAGAACTCCATAATAAAATAAAGTAGTTGAAAGAAAGGATTAATCCTTATAAGAACTAGCTCAAACCATATTTATGAGAACAATCTTCCTAAACATCTCTAGGTTGATGCAATAAGTATTTCTTGTTTTGTAATAAATCGGATCTTGATAAGACTAAATTTAATGAAAACTACTTATTAGCTTTATAAGGGAAGAAAACCAAATATCTCTTATTTCATGTCTTTTAATTTAAATGTTTTGTATTAAATAATGAGAAACATAATTTTGGAAATTTTGACACATAGTCTTTTAAGGCTATTTTTCCTAGCTAGGCATTAAATAGTAAAGCTTTTAGATTTTATAAGAAAAGAGCTGTAACTATAGAAGAGTCAATTCACATTTCCTTTGATGAGTTTGACGCCATAAGACTAATTAAACGATAAATCAAGAGAGGATTGAGGAAACACCTACAACAAGTGAACCACTCGAGGCTCAATCACGCTAGAAACAAGCAAGGGTTTGTATATTTAGGAAATGAATTATGAACTCATAATGCCTTGCCCGGAACTTGCAAGAGAAGAAAACATGGAAAATTAAAGTGAAAACTGAAGGGAATTTGTAAAGAAACCTAGGAAGAAAATGGAAATTCATGGAGAGGAAAGGAGAGGACAAGTGTGAGGTGCTATTTTCTACAAGGAAAGACAAGCCAAAGTGAGGATCACTACCCTTGGAAAGGTCCAAAGGATAAGATCTAAGAGAGGGAGCTAAACACTCAAGGAAATTTAGAGAGAGCAAAAATCACTCAATTTCACTAGAATTTTCACAAATGACTTCTTAGCTACATTTACAAAGGAGGAGAAGCTTATACATTTCCCCTAAATGGTGGGCCTTGGTGCTTTCCTTGGCCCAAAAACTAAATCCTATATAAATGGCCTAATTACATGGCCCAAACTAGAAAAGGTGTAATGCAAGGGCCAGACTCCTAAAGCCTTTTAGGCTTTCCTAATTAAATTTAAACAAAAGTATAAAATCCTAAAAATATTTACAAAATGTGTATGAGGCCCAAATGAGGTTCAAAAGAGGCCCAATCATACTAGAAATAAGCAAGGGTCTTCAAATGCTCCTCCTTAGGCTTGGGTGGGCTAGACCCTCATCATGCTCCCCCTCTTCAAAAGGATTTGTTCTCAAATCCAAGACATCATTAAAGCAATTCTCAAGGCAACAACAATCCTACAAGATGAAGGGAAACAAAGTGAGTCTATAGTAATAAAAATATGAAAGAAAATGAAAAAAATGACCAAACAAAGGTGAAAGAAGGAAATAAATAAGACTGACCACCAGGGTCAAATACTAACCTTTTAACCTTTGCAATGATAAAATAAGAGATATCAACAAAGAAAACAATGAGAGGGTCCCATAAGAATGCACATACAAAACTATATGGAGACCTCATGTAAATAAAAAATGGTACTAGTTATGTGAAGTGTAATGAGAATGATATGAGGTGTAGTTATATAAACATGTGATATATTACAAAACATGGGCATGTCTTAAGAAAGCATTGGATGAACGGACCTAAGGGGATCATAATGAGTAATGACATTCAAACTAGGAACTAGAGTAGGCATGGCATGCAAAGATGCTACTAGCTCCCTATATAACCTCTTATGAAAGTGAAGAATATCAACATGGTCATATGTATAATATGGTCCTATATGCAATGAGATGGAAAAGTTATGAGATAGATATATTTAAATGTATAAAAGTCCTAGACTCAAGAAAAAATTAACAAAAGGCATGACTCTTAGGAAGGTCAACTCAAAGAAGTATAGACAGATCCCAACCCTATAAGAACCTATGGTAACTATATACATCCTACTAGTAACCTTAATGGAACTATGAACAATGGGTGACCAATTCCTGTCATAACGAATGAGAGAAGTGGGAAAAGATTCCTCTATAACCTTATGATCTTCTTAAGGATAAGAGCTAATTAATGTTGGGGGTAAACAAACTATTAGTAAGGTGACATTCTCTTAAAGCACTATGGTTGTCCAGAAGCAAGCCATTAACATGCACCTTACTTTCTTTGTTTTCAACATCTCCATGATCTTTCCTTTTTAGTTCATGTTGCTTTTACACATACTTGTCATGCTCTTTTACATAACGGTGCATTTTTTCTTCCATAGCTTTATTATGTTTTCTTCTTAATTTTCTCTTTCTTTCTCCTCTTGTTTACACGCCCAAATTTTCTCATTTCCTTTAGTATCAAACTCTAAAATATTTTCCCGTGATTATTTCACTTTGCTATGGATTTCTTTAAGGACCCTTTTTGCTCTGTTATTTCTCTCGTGACCCTTATTTATTGCACTCTCACCCTTTGACTCATATGAATCCATTCTAGCATTGAGGGAACCTAATTGTTGTATTAGGACCTCAAATTGGGGAGGAATAGAATCCCCTCTATGGTTACTACCACTTGCCATTTTTTAGTAAAAAACAAGTAAACTAACCCTAAATGCAAGTGAAAATAATATTAGTCGTGTGCACAAAATAAACTAAGCCTAAGTGCACTACCCTAATCAACTAGGTAAACCAAAGTTCAAGTCCAAAATTTAAAGTTCTATAAGTCCAAATACAAGGACTAAGAAAATTAAAATACCAAAAAGTCTCCCAAAATACAAGGAGAAAAAGGAATACATAAGACACAGAAATATCTACTATGCATTATAAAAAGGTGCTCTCCAAATACAAGGTTCTCTCCATGGTTGTTCTTTCAGTGGGGTCTAGATATTTTGGGACCATTCCCAAAGGCACCAGGCGAGGACAAATATCTGATAGTCAATGTCAATTATTTCAATAAATAGATTGAGGCAGAGGCCGTAATGTATATAACTTTAGCCAAAACCCGCCGTTTTGTTTTTGAGAATATTATATGTAACATCCTGATTTTTTAATTAACTGTAAATTAAGGTTAAATTCAGGATTAAGGTTATGGATTGATTAAGTTAATGGTTGGTTGAAAATAATTTCCAATTAAGCTAATTATGGAATAATATTAATAATGCTAGAAAATGACCCTTGTGCCCTTAGAGTGTTATGTTGGGTCCGGTTCTCCCTCTCTCTTCTCTCACGCTGATTGTGATTGATGGTTGAGAGAATTAGCATTAAATGCAGATGGGATTGGACTTAATGGTGACATGATGGCTGATGGAGTGAGAGCTGATGGGGCAGTGTGTTGATAAGCTTCGGTTGCACATTTCCCTTCTCATTCTTATCATTTTTCCTTAGTGCATGTTCTGATGAGAGAAACGTTCCTCCTTCTCTCTAGAGCTCTCTGAAGCTTCTGCTTCTTCCTCCTTGTTGTAACTGTTTCGTCTTCTTCTTCTCCTTCTCCTTCTTCCATTTGTAGACGGTTGGGGCTCGTTTTGGGGAGCCTGTAGCAGCGTGGGGTTGCCTCGGAGTTGTGGAAAATGGTCCACTGTGTGAGGCAGAGCTGCTTGCGAGGAAGAAGACATGCATGGGTGCCTGGAAGCTGGATGTCCTTCACTGTTGGTGAGGACTGGGCTCTCCAAGTGAAGAACCGTGTTGGGGATCCTCCACTGAACTGGGTGAGGACATAGTTGAGCCTTGGTAGGCTTTGATGCTTGAGTGGAGACAGAGTTGGTTCTCCAAAGCTGCGAGCAGAGTGTTGATGGCTGGAACCGAGTCATTCTGTGTGAACGAGTGGCCATGTGACTTCTGGAAGCTTCATTTCGGGTAAGGGCGCTTTGCATCTCAAATGCATAGCTTATGAACGGCCTCCGGGTAAAGTATTACCTGTGCATGTGTGTTTGTGAATGTGGTAACTATGTAATATATATATGATTGACAGCTTTTGAATACCGAGTGCGTGTGATAGTTGAGTCTGATGGTAGTTTTTATACTTAATGCATGTGATTATGAGGTATGCTGTCAGATATGTGAATGCATGTGAGAGTTATGGGATTGTGTGTGAATCCAGTGCATGTGTCTAAAGTTTGTCATACTGAGTCCGGTTGGTTATTGTAACGCCCCGAAACGTGGATTAAAATTTTCGAGTAAATTTTTCGCTTTTTCGAAAGATCATTTTAAAAATTATAAATTTAATTCAGAGTTTATATAACAATTAATAACAGCGGAAAAATTATCATACATACTAGTCGTGATTAATTAAATTCAAGAAAATATTTAAGTAGCGGAAACGATTGTGAAGATAATGGTACATGACATATTATATTTATTACAACCCATAAATTCAAAGTTCAGGTAATAAAACAAATAGACATCCATCATGGCATCACTCTGCATTCTGCGTGTCATTCACTGTAAAAATTAATGTAAGAGTGAGACAGAATATAGAATAAATATAAAATAGATAAAATTGCACAAACACAATCAACAATTCATAATGATATGATGAATATGCCAAACAAGTCCATTAATAGATCTTTAATTAGTCAAATGATGTCATGCTGGATCCATTTGGTCTTGGTGGGAATACTGCAGTAAAAGTCTCATAGAGACACAAATAGGGCTTTAGCATATACCATGAATCCCTATACTTCATGGCGCTTAAGTACCGAAGTACACAATATCATAAGTAGGACTTCTGCATAAACCATGAATCCCTACACTCCATGGCACACAACATAATAGGGCTTAACTCATCATAGAGTAACCCCCCACCAGGGTAGGCAATCATGGAACCCCTAAATTCCATAGTGCGTCCGAATGCTTATGATGCATGAATGCCTTTAATTCTTTTAACATACCATGATATCCACATTTCCAAAACCTCTTGGATACTACAAGTCCTCAAGGAACACAATACACATAATAATTCACAAAATCATGGATTTACTGTTTCAACCACATATGTCAATAACCACAAGGCATTCATGTACATATATATTAATTATGTCATTTATAATTATTCACCATCACAATATACAAACTGTGTGATACTCAACAACATTTATAATAATTCATAATCACTCAATAATTTAATAAATAATTTTTAGACATAGAGAAAATATCATTTTCTTTCAAAATAGCCATTCTAAGTGACTTTCAGCATCCCCAACAGCAACATACATTAGCAAAACAGTCATAACATGGGCAAATCAACTCCTTTTTAGGTGATTCTACTTTATATAGCTCAATAATACAATTATCTACAACTTTCATGAAGAACACAGTTTCAAATTCCAAACAGAAATATTACTTATTCACGAAATACCACACTGCCTCAAGGTGAGTTTTTTCAAAACGTACATATATTAGTAATTTCAGTGTTTCTGGAGTTACAAAAATGATTTTTGCATGAAACCAGTTCTAAAATACTCTTAACATAATTATCTACAACTTTCATGAAGACTCAAACAACTAATTCATACCACAAAATTCCCAGTATTGAAAATAAGATTCGGATTTCCAAAATTCCAGAATTTCAGAATTTCAGCTTGCACATACTTCAGTAATTTGAGCATAACTTGAACTAAAAAAATTATTTTGATGTGAAACCACTTTCTAAAAATCCAAAACTTAATTATCTACAACTTTCATGAAGATTCAAACAACTAATTCATACCACAAAATTCCCAGTATTGAAAACAAGATTCGGATTTCCAAAATTTCAGAATTTCAGAATTTCAGCTTGCACATACTTCAGTAATTTGAGCATAACTTGAACTAAAAAAATTATTTTGATGTGAAACCACTTTCTAAAAATCCAAAACTTAATTATCTACAACTTTCATGAAGACTCAAACAACTAATTCATACCACAAAATTCCCAGTATTGAAAACAAGATTCGGATTTCCAAAATTCCAGAATTTCAGCTTGCACATACTTCAGTAATTTAGGCATAACTCAAGCTACAAAAATCATTTTGACTTGAAACCACTTTCTATAGATCCATAACACAATTATCTACAACTTTTGTGAAGACATCAAAGGTTGATTATGCATGTAAAATTCCCAGAATATCAATATATACACAGAACATAGAACAAATATTCCACTCAGACATGCTGTAGTATTTTGGCTATAACTTTTGCTATACATATTCAAATTAATTGATTCAGGTCTCAAAATTCAGATAACAAAAAGATATACAACTTTCATGAAGAAGTCAGAATCCAATTCACACGTTTTCAATCTCAAAACTGAGCAACAAGATACGCAATTAAAACTGGAATCCTAGAACAGCATACAATTCTACCCATTTCATAATTATTCACAACCCTATCCCCTCTTACCTTAATGGAGGTTCCTAAAGTGGTTGAAAGTGTTGTATTATTGTCCTAGCTTCAGATCAAGAGTGAAATTGATGGAGAAAGTGAAAGAAAATAAGAGAGAGACTTCACTAACTTTAGCTTGTTCTAAGAATTCAGACTTGGGAACAAGATGTAGTGTTGATTTAATGATGTAAATGACAAGTGGGGGACAAGATTTTCATAATGGGATTGTAGTGGGATGTTAGGTGCATGAATTATGGTGATAATGGAGGTTTTAGGTGAGAAAAATGAGCTGGATTGTTGACCATTTCCGCAGCCTACATAATGTAGTTTGTTTGATTGAAGTAAATATCAATTCTGACACTGTTTTGGTATTTTAGGCATATCTCTCTCATATCTTAATGGATTTTAACAAATGTGGTCTTGTTGGAAAGCTAAGATAACGAGGAACAACTTTGTAGTTTACTACTTTTTCAAATTCGGACTCTCACAAGGTATTAAAATATGTACAAGATGATATGATTGAAATAAAATATCAATTCTGACACTGTTTCGGTATTTTGGACATATCTCTCTCATATCTTAATGGAATTTAACAAATTTGGTCTTGTTGGAAAGATAAAAAAAAGAGGAACAACTTTGTAGTTGGACACATTTCCAAATTCGGACTCTAACTAACAATTAAAATGTGTACAAGATGACGCATTTTGAGTGGAGTATGTGGCAATTTGATGAGAGTAATTGGAAAAGCCAAGGAAATTAATAACTAAGGAAATAGGTAATAAATTATTTGATTAACTTTTACCAAAGGTATAAAGATAAAATTATTTACCATGGTAAAAGGTTAAATTGAAGATGTTGTCCTAACCAAAAATTTATGTAGAAAGTTGAGATAAAATGGATAATATCATTGATGGTCTAAATCAAAATGATTATACATGAGAATAAAATTTTTAGGATGTTACAGTTATCTCACTCATGAATGCATGAGGTGGGGATCTCCGATGTTGAGAGTATATGTGTGACTACTGACTGATTTCAGCTGGGATGTTACATTAAAATATGAGATGTTTGTCGGTGTGTATGTTGACATGATTTCTGAGTGCTCTGTACTGGGAGGCAGTGGGTAGATCCTGATTACTATCTTATATTAATATGCATGCGAACGCTAGGGATGAATCTGTTGTGCTTATATGATGATGAATGAGGTACATGCAGAGTGTGGTTATAATGAGGAAAAGGGGTACTGTTGTATTGATAAATATGTGTAAAATATGATTGAAAGACCTTGGGTTGGACTCAAGGCAATGTCGAGTGCATTAGCGTTGGACGCTTGATGAAAGACCTTGGGTTGGACTCAAGGCAAGCCTACCGAGTTGGACTCGGGGCTACCCGTAACACTTCCGTTGTCACTTGGAGTGACTGTGTTACATGTGAGGGCAAACGGTTTGGTACCTGTAAAACGGCCGAATCAGCTTGGAGCTGAGAAAAGGCTTGGAGCCTATGTTGCAACAATAAAAATTAATAATAATGGATCGGATTCGGGTGAATTGATGTGTGCACACTTATGAATGTCATTGAGCTCAATGTGAATTGTATGAATATGTGGAATGTTATTTGGAATAACATGATTGATATAGTCTTGATTGACTTGAGTGGAATCCGATTGGATAATGCATGTATATTGATGTTATGGCCGAGTGCAATATGATGTTGTGGCCGAATGCAATATGATGTTGTAGTGATACATGCTGTGATGTATAATCCTGATTGGAACATATGTATGTTAATGCTGTTGCCGGGTGCAAGATAATAAGATGCCTATGATATATATGTTGGGGTGAATGTAGGGAATTATATAACCTTGATTGAGTTGAATGAATTCTGATCGGATGTTGTGTGAATGACTGAGTTATTGTTGATTGATATATGTTATCGTAAAGTTGAGGATTCTAAGATTAATCCGAGTCAATAACTATCATTTAATATGTAAAAGCTCACCCCTACACCATTTTTCAGTATGTGCAGGTCAGTCTGGAAATTATGTGAAGGACTCAAGTCCGAGTGATGGGCACTCCGACTGTTGAGTGCATGTGTTGTATATATATATTGTGTATAGGCCGTGTAAAGCCTTGGCCGGCTCATATAATAATGATGTATAATGAATACAAATATGTATGTATAAGAATCCAAGTGCATGTATATATATATATATATATATATATACATATATGGTGTTATTTGTATCGGATAATAAGGGTTGGTGAATGAATAATGATAAGATGAAAGTATCCGAGCGTATGGTTATACTTATATATATGAGGTTTGCATTGATAACATGTATCTGTATCGGCTGAGATGTGTTGATGGATAGAATGATGCTAAGTCTATTAATTCTGAGTGGAATATTATTGTAAGAGCTGGTCTGAGTGATGAGGCTTAAATATATGATCTTTCCGAGTGTTGAAGGCATAAGGTAATTCCGAGTAAAAGTGTACTCGAGTGGGCTGCTTCCGAGGGAAGGCTAGGCCATGTGATGCCGAGTAAAAGATATAAGTAAACCCCGAGTGGGAAAGAGTGGAATTGAATATGCCCGAGTGGGAAACCCGAGTGATCCTCTTCCGAGGGAAGAGTTGTTGTAATCACTAGTGGAAAAAATGGAAATAATCACGGTTAAAAATGGCCTTTATTCACGGTTAAAGAACCGTGGTTGTTGCAGCCGTGGTAGTAGATGAGGGCCTTTAACCACGGTTAACAACCATGGTAATAAATCACATCTGACCACGGTTAAGAACAACCGTGAATATAACTTACTATTTATATTCACGGTTATCGAGCACAACCGTGAATATAAGAACTAAAAGGTTTCAGTTACAAACTACTTATATTCACCGTTATGCTAATAACCGTGGATAAAGAGTATCTATATTCACGGTTGTCCAGTATAACCGTGAATATAGATTCTATTTATCCACGGTTGTCCATCATAACCGTGAATATAAGTACTAAAAGGTTTCAGTTACAAATTACTTATATTCACGGTTATGCTACTAACCGTGGATAAAATGTATCTATATCCACGGTTGTCCATCATAACCGTGAATATAAGTAGTTTGTAACTGAAACCTTTTAGTACTTATATTCACGGTTATGATGGACAACCGTGGATAAATATAATCTATATTCACGGTTATGGTTCTAACCGTAGATAAATATAGTCTATATTCACGGTTGTTACCATAACCGTGAATAAATACTGAGGTTTTTTTTTAATATGGTTTCTCTTTTATCGTTTCCCAAACCTGCATTCAGACAACCAGTACAGTATACAGCATGCCACAGCAACACTATATAAAAAGAATGGTATGTATATAACAATTTATTTTCTATATCATTTCATAACAACCTAAAAAATGAAAGTATATACAATTAAGTTGAATGTAATCTAATAAAAGTAAACCCTAAATCCTACTAGATACATATATAAAAGAATAAAGATCCTATATCTAGCTTCGCCTAACTTCAATGAAGTGTGAGGCCCATTGCTTTCTAACATCATCTACAAGTGCCTTTGGGAAATATGACCGGTCCTTAAAGTACTGCAAACAATGCACAAAACAATTAGAATAAAATCTTTATTTATTACATGAAATTGATGAAATTGGTAGAAAAGTAGTCCAAATGACAAGACTTACATCTGTCCATCCATCTACTAAATGTTGTTGGACAATGGTCAGCATAGTGTGCATGACGAAATAGCCACACTCGAAGGTACCCTTCTGCCTGTAAGACTACAATGGACATATAGTATAGAATAAGTGAATTCGCAACTTAAAAAATATGTATTAAGATTTAAATGAATACGATTGACTTACTTTTGGGTGCACCCATGCAACTTTTCTTCCGTTGGACTTGTTTCCAATCAGTAGATTGTATCCAACCACCGCCCTACGTCAAACAAAACACAAGATAAGTTAGAATCGTATAGTTCTAAAAATGATAATTTGTACTTATTTTTTAGGGATTAACTTACCGGTCTACTATATCTTTTAGGTCTTGTGGAACTGTCCGATGCAAAGTATCAAAATGCAGAGCAAGATAGTCCTTCGGACAGATCACCACAAGCGTCCAGTGAGCCCTGCAGTTTCTAGTGATAAGTGAGACTTCAAAATGCAAAAATTCATGACAATAATTATGGAATAGAATATTACCCTTTATGATAGGGGCCCATGTATACAGACTTCCCAGACTCAAACATCTAATTCTGGATGTATGCCTGGGTGCCCTGCGGGGTGTTTCCTTGCTTTTGTATGAGCGAGGGCTCTAAGAAACCATAAGTTCCTTGGAAACCCAAGTCCACACAGAGTTTTGCCAGAAACCTAAACAAGTTAAGACATGGTTAGCGACAAATAACTTGTATAATGAAAAAATTGGACAAAACAAGGATATACTTACAGCTCCCACAACTGAAAGATGGAGCCATTCAGCATCGACGTCCCCAAAATAATGTCACACATGTCAGAATGTGTAACGTAAATTGGAAAATCACTGGGACGGCTGAACACTAGTGGCTGCCATGGGATCTGAACAGTGTCCTCTCCTTGCTCATACCCGATGCGCCATAGCATCCGAATGGGATCCTTGGCCGGGTCTGGCTTTTTCAATGTTTGTTCCTGTTGAACAATTGACAACCATCACATTTTGTACCATAATTGACAATATAACCAAATTAGTTAGTGTTTAGGGTTTTTACCTGTCCAGGGGCAATCACTAGAAGTCTATTGGGCCACATCAGAAAGTGGCCTACTGCCTGACCGACGGTCTTCACCTCTGGAGTTGCCACTGGCACAGTAGAATCCTCCTCGAGGACGAGCACAATAGAGACCCTTGACATACCATCGGGAAATGTCTGATGGTGAACCACAGGGCCTAAGTTATACACCATACCAGTGGCAACTGGCTCCTCTGACCCGTCAACGAACAGGTCACATTGACGGGTGTCTGGTGGCTCGACCCCATCATCGTCAGGGTCAGCCGCAGCGCACGACCCCTTAGTGCTAACCTTCCGTATCTATATATTTACACATCAAGCAGAAGTTATTCAACAATGAAATAAAGTGATTACAAACAATAAAACCGAGGAAATTAAATAAAGAATCTAACCTGTGGGTCGCTAGCTGGTGTAGTAGTCTCCTGGTGGTGGCTGAGTGAGGCCTTCATCTCCTCCCTGAATCGGGCCATCTCCTGGTGGAGCCTGGATATCTCCTCCTGGTACTCGGCCTTCACAACCGCCACCTTTTGCTCCACCATTTTCTCAAGGGAGGGGGCAGGGTCGGGAGCACCGTAATAGGAGCGGAGGCCTGTGAAATGTGAATGATTAGCCCATAATTGTTTAACAGATAACAAAATGAAAGCATAGAGTTATTTACCACTTACTTACACCTCGACCAACAGCACGCACTCTTCCTGGGTGCTCTGGCCTGCCGATGGCGGTAGTCAAAATATCCTCCCGTCCATGGGCTACGAAAGACCCTTGGGTTGATTGCTCAACCAAGGAATCCTGAAACCAAACAAGTTAGTATTCACTTCGTTCACGTAAACCAAAAAACAGACACTGATACAAAGGGGAATACTTACTATCTGTGAGGCAACCTCCTGAGCTTGTGAGGAAGTGTATTCCCCACTCTTCTTGATCCTAGCCCGCTTCCATTTGTCGTGGCGTGTAGGTGGGGAAGGGGGATCCATAATACCAGTGTCAGTCTGACACTGACTCAGCCTCTCCTGTGCCAGCCGCTCTTCCAACCTACGATAACCCCCACGTGACAGTGTGTGTGGGCAGTCATTTAGCTTCCTAGTCTCCTGGGCTTTCTTTCTGGTCTCTTACAACAAGAAAAAAAATATTCAGAGTTAGCCGTTTAAATTATACATAGTTTAATCATCTAAAAACCAATGTACCTAAAACTCGGCAGAATGTCTAGATGCAACAAAAACATCCCAGGTCTCCTGATCGATAAAGGGATATTTCTCTCCAGGGAACTTTCCTTGGTCGTCCCCGAATACATACCTACAATTTAGGTACATTTAAACTAAGGATTGGTACAATTTGTTGAAGCGTTGATTAAGAATTTAAAGTTCAATATACCTCATGGTGAGTATGGATTTGAACGACCTCCATCGCTCAGCCATAATACCAAGTACCTTCCTCCTCGCTATGTCAGAAGATGGTATGTCAAAAGAATCCTACATGAAAGGAGTTAGTCCATAAAGGAGTCCTTATTAAGAGTTACATGAAATAATACACTAAAATAAAACTTAAATAATATCTAAGTTACCAGAACATCACTCCATAGCTGGTTCTTCACCACCTCCTCGACACTATCCTAGTCGGGGATAATGATGGACACCTTCGATCGAGCCACAACCCCCAAATAACTGCTAAACTTTGTGGCATTCGGTCCACTAAATCTACCGGTGTTGACATCCATGTCAACAAGTAGCCTCTCTCCCCGGTGACGCCTAAGTGCAACATCTGGCATCCGGGTAACACCTCTGCTCTTCCGAGCAGAGGAACCACTGGCCTGTGAGTCAGACCTGGATCATCCATTCTGGTCAGCCATGAGTATCTGTCCAAACAAGGAAACAAAACTGTCAAATATTTAATATAACATTTAAAACAATGAATAACTAATATAACATGTAATTCAATGAATCACTAACAAGATTAATACCTTATTAAGATGAAATATTTTCCCACAAGCCTTCATGGTGGTCATGACGACTGGCAACTACATCATCTATGTCATGTTCCACGATAGATGTTGGAATACGTGTTGTAGTTGATAGAATTTCCACAATATCAAGATTGGGGTCTCCAATGTGTCTACCTTGGATAACAATTGACCACCGTTTGTCAGCTGGGTCAGCAACATAAAAAACTTGCTTCACCTGCGTTGCCATTATGAATGGTTCATCCTTATGCCCTATCTTGTTGAGGTCCACCAACGTAACTCCTAAATCATCAGTTTTGACACCGTTGTTATTGTCAACCCATTTGCATTTAAACACAGGAACGGTGAAGGGACCGTAATCAACTTCCCACATATCTTCAATCACACCAAAGTAGCATGACTCGGCCATCACAGGGTTGTTGTCCTTTGAAGTTGAGAAATGCAATGACTGAGCCACAACCATCACTCCATTGTTTTGATTTGTACTCTTTTCATCCTGTGTCCTTGTATAAAACGAATAGTTGTTTATGTCATACCCACAAAAGGTGAGGACATCAAAGTTCGGGCCCTGTGCTAGTCGATGTAATGTCGAGGTTGCAGATGCATCTTTCAGGACGGTCTTTTGGAACCACTGCATGAAACTCTTGTTGTGTTCATTCAACAACCACTTTTCAGTCATTTTAGGGTTGGTTTTCTTGACTAGCTCCTTGTGTGTGGCTAGATACGGTTGCACGTCGTCCGTGTTGTTTAAAATATACAAGTGTGCCTGAAGGACATCAGCATGTGGCATGCTCTTCATTTTTTTTCCAATCGTTCCTTTCCCATCCAATCTCCCTTCATGATGAGTCGTTGGAATACCAATGCTTGCAGCATGTGACATGTATTCAGTGCAAAACTCAATTGCTTCCTCTGCAATATATCTTTCCACAATTGAAGCTTCGGGACGACGTTGGTTCTTCATATACCCTTTCAATATCTTTATATATCGCTCAACGGGATACATCCACCGTAAGAACACTGGACCACACCAATGGACCTCTCTCACCAAATGGATGATTAAGTGGACCATTATGTCAAAAAAAGAGGGCGGGAAATACATTTCAAGCTGACATAATATAAGTGATGCTTCTTGTTCCAACACATCCAATTCACCGGGCACGATTACCTTGCAACATATGGCATTGAAAAACATACACAACCTTGTTATGACATTTCTCACATTTTTAGGAAGAATGTCACGAATGGCGATAGGCAGAAACTGTTGCATCAACATGTGATAATCGTGAGACTTCAACCCAACTAACTTCAAATCTTTCATGGAAACACAAGAGTTAATGTTGGAGCCATAACCAGACGGAACTTTCACACTTCGTAACGATTCACACAGACTTTGCTTTTCTTTTCTGGACAACGTATGACATGCTAGGGGCAAATATGTTCTTCCGCCCTTTGATTGTGGGTGCAAATCCTGACGTATACCCATCAACTCCAAGTCCATACGCGAGTTTAGGCTATCCTTAGTCTTCCCGGGTATGTTTAAGAGTGTACCAACCAAACTGTCACACACATTTTTCTCCACATGCATTACATCAATGCAGTGTCTTACATCAAGCTCCCTCCAATATGGCAGGTCAAAAAACACTGACTTTTTCTTCCAGTTGTTTTGTGTCGGGTGCTGTTTTTCATACTTACCAAACTGCACGTTGACGTCTTTCACCTTTTCATATGTCTGGCGACCAGATAGTGGTGGGGGAGCCATTTCAAAGTCTTGGGCACTGTTAAACTACTTCTTTAACCTCCGAAACGGATGATTCGCTTTAAGAGACCTTCGATGTCAAAGATAAACATTTTTCCTACCATGATGCAACCGCACAGAACTAGTCCCCTCCTCACATACTAGACAAGCTTTATGACCCTTCACGCTGTACCCGGATAAGTTACCATACGCTGGAAAGTCATTGATCGTGCAAAATAGCATGGCACGCAATTTGAATGATTGCCCGGTAAACCCATCAAACACTTCAACCCCGTCTTCCCACAACCTTTTGAGGTCTTCAACCAATGGAGTTAAATATACATCAATGTCGTTCCCCGGTTGTCGTGGACCAGAAATCATCATTGATAACATCACATATTTTCGCTTCATGCACAACCATGGCGGCAAGTTGTAAACAAACAACAAAACAGGCCACGAACTATGGTTTGTGCACAGGTTCCCAAACGGGTTCATTCCGTCTGTGGCTAGTGCAAGCCTAACATTTCTTGGTTCATGGGCAAATTCTGGAAAAATTGTATCCATTTTCTTCCATTGCGATCCATTGGCCGGATGCCTAAGTAGTCCATCAACAACCCTCTCATCAGCATGCCATCTCATAAGTTTTGCATCATCTGCATTGGCAAACAGACGCTTTAGTCTTGGAACTATAGGTAGATACCACAACACCTTTGCAGGAGACCCTTTAGTGCATACCTCATCAGAATCCGCCTCTTTCTTCTTATACCGTGACACCCCACACCTAGGACATCGATGCAGCATTTCTAACTCACCCCGGAATAATACACAATCGTTTGGGCATGCATGTATTTTCTCATACTCTAAACCCATAGGACACAACACCTTTTTGGCCTCATAGTTACGATTCGGCAAGCTGTTTCCAGCTGGGAGCATTTCTTTCAACAACTTCAGTAAGTCAGTGAAACTTTTATCCGTCCACCCGTTTATGGCCTTCAAATTAAACAATCGCAAAACTACTGATAACCTCATGAAATTGACGCAGTTTGGATACAACGGCTGCTCAGAGTCCTCACACAGAGTCGTATATACATGAGCTTTCTTAAAACCTTCTACCCCCACATCACGAATCATATCCTCGAGTCGGTCATCCATGTCGACATCAGTGTCATGCATCGTGCTTCGATTTTCAGTTTCAGAGCTGTTACTTGGCACCACCACATCTTCACTATGCCATATCCAACGCGTATAACTATGTAGAAAACCGTCACACAGTAGATGCTCTCACACCTCTTCCAAGTCTACCAGACGCAGGTTCAAGCATCTCACACAAGGGCAAAAATACTTTCCGTTCACCTCCACTGCATTCCTCGCTACGAATTCTATAAATGATTTAACTCCCCCCCCGTACTCTAAACTTAGGCGTGATGTAGTTATCCAACTCCGATCCATGCCAACTGTTTACAAGGTGCTATGATCAACCTCACTTTTTCTTCAAAGGTGGTGGTCCTATACCCATTCAGGATGACAATTGTTTTTATACGTCATTCATATATACAGGTTATGAGTTATTCTAAAATTTGATGAAATTTCGGCAGCATTTTGCATTGGTCTCTAAGTACACAAAATGAGAGTGGTCAAATCAAATTCAACCATAACCAAATATACACCCAGAGAACAACACAAAATGCAAGTTACCAAAATTTTATCAAATTTTAAAATAACTCCTAACTTGTACATACTAACAATGACGTATAAAAAATAATTGTTCATCCCAAACTGTACAAATGGACAATTTAAGATTCAACACAAACGATGACATTAATTAATTTAATGACCATTTGTGTCAAATCTTAAACGGGAAACTACGGTTCACTCATGCACAGCAACTTTCATACTATGAGCCTATGAGTTTGCAAGATTAACAACCATCCACATACAACAACAATAGAAATAACATTATATAAGAGCAACCAACAACAACAGAAATAAAATGGATAATAATTTAGTTAACTTTTTACCTAAATTAGTATGATGTTTCTAATTTGTGTTATTTTGAAGTACAAGTATGGTGTTGGAGTATGTATTATTGATTATGGATTATGATGTTGGTTTATAAGACTTTTAAAGAAACACTCGATGAAACTCACTTGTTCACTTAAGTGCATTTGGGTATCAAAAGAAAACGATTTAACTTTGAGTCCGGTGCTTATAATTCCAACCAAAGGAGTGAACACTTACTGCTTAATGTCAACTAATGCATAAATCACAATAAAATAAAAATTTCCTTCACAAGCTCTCTAGCATGTATAACTATTGATTATATTGTTCAGTCCAAGCTTAGAATTTGTGAAATAAACATTCCATCTTATAAGGGATTTGTCATTGGATAGTAAAATTTCTTTTAGAAACAAATTTATTCATAACAACATTATTTCTTTTAGAAACAAATAGTTATTAACAACAACATTATTAACAACAACATTATTTCTTTTAGAAACAAAGTTTCAGCCGCTTATTACAAATGGTTAACAACACAGAGTAACCAAACTTAATAACACACAGGCATTGTCAAATAGTGACAGAGACAGAGACAGAGACAAGCTTAACCAAACCTAATAATAACACAGAGACAGAGACAAGCTTCACCTTGAACAATGAAATAATACCCACACACACAGAGACAACACATTCATTCAGGTTCGACTATACGCAAGTGAAAACACACACAATATATTCCACAAACAATGATAGACCATAACAGTGAAGTAGCCCAGCAGTGAACGAAGAAGAAAGGTAATGAGGCACTTACAAGAAAATGGTGTGAAGATGACAACAACACGAAAGGAAGAAGGAAGAAGCAAGTGAACGTAGAAGCCCACGACCAGCAAAGAACAAACTCGAGCAACAGAGGAGAACGAGGAAGAAGACGACAACCAGCACGAAAGAAGAAGAGAAAGTGAAAAAAGCCTGAGAGGCGCGGCTTTTGAAGTTTTAGAAAGGATGTATATTCACGGTTCCCCTTGAAACCGTGAATATATTACACATATATTCACAGTTAAACAAAAAACTGTGGATAAATGTTAACTATTTATCCACGGTTACGACCACAACCGTGGATAAATATTAAATCTATAATCACAGTTGTAGAAACAACCGTGGACATACAGTACCCAGTGATTAAACCTAAGACCTGAACTATATATCCACGGTTGCAAATACAAACCGTCATTATAGACATCAATATATATCCACGGTTATCATCATAACCCTGAACATACCCATGAATATATATCCACGGTTGTGAACACAACCATGGATATATATCTCAGGTACTATATAACCACGGTTGACTTCTCAACCGTGAATATATATTGACGTGTACGATGACGGTTATGATGTTAACCGTGGATATATAGTTTTCTCTGATTATAACGTTTACCTTATAATTCCAAAAATGCCACCGCGCATGTTTTTATCACTGATCCACTACAACCCGTGAATATATCCCGTTGTTATATCCAATTTTTGCAATAGTGAATGATTCAGATTGGGATGTATTCTAAATATATGATATATATATAATTCGAGTGAATGAGGTTCTATAACCCGAGTGGTTAAGACTTGTGCAAGTCCGAGTGGGACTTAACTTAATGGTTTCCCCGAGTGAATAAGATGGTATATGCCGAATGAATCTGGCTAGAATATCCCGAGTGATGAATGATTGTGGAGACCCATTCTGAGTGAAGGAAGGCCTATGTGTTCTCCGAGTGAGAGAAATGATGATACACCGAGTGGTGAATGTGAAATACATTCTGATTGTATTGAGGTTGAAATACCCCGAGTGGTGTTTGATTGGAAGATATCCTGAGTGAGGAAGGTTTATAGATTCCGAGTGGAATAGTTATCAGTTCCCGAGTGGATTGTATATGTGACCCTTGTGGATAGAAAATAAATGACTAAGTATGATATGATGGGGTGTTCCCGAGTGAATGGAACTATGGATCCCGATTGATAGAATGCCGAGTGTGGCTTCTCGCTTCAGCGAATGAGGGATTCGCTCCAGCGAGTGTGAATGGATGGGAGGCTTCTGATTGGTTTCGCCTAAGCGAATGGGTGTTCGTTCAAGCGAGTTGGGTTGTCTCGCTCAAGCGTATTGGGTCTCGCTTGAGCGAGTGTGCACTGTTTGGGCTTGCTCAAGCTTGTGTTCCACTGGGCTGCCGAATGAATGGGTTTCTAATTTCCCTTCCGCTGTATGCCTTATGATCGGTTTTTATCTCCCTTGCCTTCCATTTCCTTCTTTTATTGTGCCTGGTTGCCTTGAGATTTATTTTGGGAAAAATTTTTCCCTGTCTTGGTCTTATTCTTAAATTAAATCGGGTTGTTTTATTTTGGGTATCAGAGCGTGTTCTTGTGCGTTTTTAATTTTTGTAAAAAAAAAAAATTTAGGATGTTACATTTTGGTATCAGAGCAGACCAAAAGGTCCATGGCCAAGGTATGCTTACTGAGTGTAAGCGGTTGTGTGCAAGATGACCGGTTGTCATCATTGCTTGGGGTATTCTGTTAGAATTGATGCATGTTTAATCACGATTTGTATGGCTGTATGCCTATGTGTGATTTGGGGGACAGTAGTGAAAGGTACTACTGTTGTGATAATTGAATTGGGGGTAGAAGAGTTATTACTACCCTGACCTGGTTATTCATGAAATGCTTAAAGGTTATTCTAAGCCTGGATTGATTAGAGAGGAAATAGAATGATGTATGTTGAGACCCTTTTTATAGGTGGAGGTCGGATTATTTGGCTAGGACTCTTTTGTAAGCCATGCTAGTGGTTCATGGCCGAGTCATGTGTGTTGAATGGATTAGAACTCACATATTTGAGTTGATTAAGTGAATGATATATGATGTATATGATATATGGTATAAGTGATGTGTTGTAGTTTCCTAAATTGGAAATTTGGGTATGTGATAGGCAATTAAATGTAAAATCTAATGCGTGTTTGATTGGGGTTGTGTCTCGGTTTCTGGTGTGCAAAAACCAAGTGAATGATTGGTTGATGTTTGACCACTAGGTGTGGTGACCCAGTTGATTGGGAATGATCTTGTATGATCAGATATTATTGTGATGGATGCCTAAGGAGGTTAGAAAACTGGGAGAGAAAATTGATGTACTTAGATACCTGAGGATTGGGTTAGACTCGGTGTTATGGTTGATAACCGAGTGAATTATTGATTGAATTGTGACCCATAAGGTGTAGAAAACTGATTGGATTTAATGTGATCTTATATTATCAGACCTTGTGGAATTAGACGCTATGGTGATCTAGGCTCGGTGATGATTGAATGTTGTGGGAATGTCTTACGATGGGTACTAGGTGACCCCTGGAAATTTCGAGTCGGATAATTCGATTGACCTTATGGATTATTGAGCCGAGCATGTAATGGTATAATGAATTGTTGAGGCTTAAATGGCCATAAGATGAGAGTTGTATTGAGTGAACAATAAGTGGTAGTGTATCAGAATGAGGATAGAAGGTTGTTTGACCTTGATGTGGTTACCTCCGAGAAGATCAGAGGTTATTTGGTGTAAATTAGCTAATGGCCAATAATGTACTGACTGATTATTGAAATAGAAGAGAGAAGTTGATAGGTGAGGATTTGCTCGGGAAAGATTAGTATATTTCGAGTATGAGAAAGTGGAGATAGATCCGAATGAAGTCTTTCTGTGAGAAAGAACTACTGAGGGGAGTTATGATGTTCCAAGTGAAACATCGTTTGGGAGTCATTACCAAGTTAAGGAACTGTGTCCGAATGACACATTTGTGTTAGGCGAAATCCGGATGAAATATCCGAGTTGTGTGACTCTCGGGTGAAGAGTCCGAATGTAACACTCCTGAGTAGGGAGAAATCTGAGCGAAATGTGTCTGGTTGTGACACATCGGTGTGGAATAGAACTTCGAGTGAGTAAGTTTCTGAGTGAATGGCTCCCGAGGGGAATAAATATTCGAGAGGAGGATTTATTAGAAATCGTACTTGGGACTGTGTTGAGCTGTTGAGTTTGAACTCGAATTTATCCTTGAAGTAGGCTTGAATTCTGAATGAACTTTTGGTAAATGGAAAGTTTTCCGGTTAAGAATTGCTTTCAAACCCTGAATGACCCTTTTGAATGAGAGGTCCGAGTGACATTCTCTGGGTATAGGCGTGGAATTTGCCGAAGAAGTGGTTAAAAATCTGAGATTTTGGACCGAGTGTGGTGCCTGTAAAGGACGAGTCCAGGCAAACTGTGCTAATTGATGCACATGGGGAACTCTTTTAAGTGTTTGTCTCGGTATTGTCAAAGTATACCATGGTTTAAGGAAGAGATTTAATGGTCGGATGATGAATATCCGAGGGTTTAATCCGAGATAAATCGGACAATAATGTGTATTGGTGGGAATCGGTAAGGTTGTTTACCAACTGGAATCTTCCTAGTTGGTTGATCAACCTCCATAATGTGTCTTATGTGACATAATTTTGAGCTTATACTCGGTGTGAGTACATAATTGTGCCAGGTAACCCCTATGAATTGGGAGCAATGACGATAGAGGTACACCGATTGGTGTTGTGAGTATAGGGCCGAGTGGCCAAAGAACTAGAGGTGCCCTTGGTTAAGGTGAACTGGCAGATGAATGAGAGTAAATTGTACATTTCTAAATTGAATCCCCAAATATATTGAGTTCTGTGAAGAGATTGTGAGCAGGTAGGACCTGATTTTAGTGAAATTGCCGACTGGAATTATGGAGCAGTCGGTAAACCACTTGAGAGGTGAAGTTGTACTGAGTAGAATTGTGAATCGCTCGGTAAATGCTTGGGAAGCATAGATGTGTAGTTGCTTAGAGTGGCATGACAATGATATGCCGAGCTTTTTATTGAGGCAAGTGTATGTTTGAATTTCGAGGACGAAATTCTTTAAAGTGGGGGAGAATTGTAACATCCTGATTTTTTAATTAACTGCAAATTAAGGTTAAATTCAGGATTAAGGTCATGCATTGATTAAGTTAATGATTGGTTGAAAATAATTTCCAATTAAGCTAATTGTGGAATAATATTAATAATGCTAGAAAATGACCCTTGTGCCCTTAGAGTGTTATGTTGGGTCCGGTTCTCCCTCTCTCTTCTCTCACGCTGATTGTGATTGATGGCTGAGAGAATTAGCATTAAATGCAGATGGGATTGGACTTAATGGTGACATGATGGCTGATGGAGTGAGAGCTGATGGGGCAGTGTGTTGATAAGCTTTGGTTGCACATTTCCCTTCTCATTCTTATCATTTCTCCTTGGTGCATGTTCTGATGAGAGAAACGTTCCTCCTTCTCTCTAGAGCTCTCTGAAGCTTCTGCTTCTTCCTCCTTGTTGTAGCTATTTCGTCTTCTTCTTCTCCTTCTCCTTCTTCCACTCGTAGACGGTTGGGGCTCGTTTTGGGGAGCCTGCAGCAGCGTGGGGTTACCTCGGAGTTGTGGAAAATGGTCCACTGTGTGAGGCGGAGCTGCTTGCGAGGAAGAAGACATGCAAGCTGGATGTCCTTCACTGTTGGTGAGGACTGGGCTGTCCAAGTGAAGAACCATGTTGGGGGTCCTCCACTGAACTGGGTGACGATAGAGTTGAGCCTTGGAGGCTTTGATGCTCGAGTGGAGACAGAGTTGGTTCTCCAAAGCTGCAAGCAAAGTGTTGATGGCTGGAACCGAGTCATTCTGTGTGAATGAGTGGCCATGTGACTTCTGGAAGCTTCATTTCGGGTAGGGGCACTTTGCATCTCAAATGCATAGTTTATGAACGGTCTCCGGGTGAAGTATTACCTGTGCATGTGTGTTTGTGAATGTGGTAACTATGTAATATATATATGATTGACAACTTTTGAATTCCGAGTGTGTGTGATAGTTGAGTCTGATGGTAGTTTTTATACTTAATGCATGTGATTATGAGGTATGCTGTTAGATATGTGAATGCATGTGAGAGTTATGGGATTGTGTGTGAATCAAGTGCATGTGTCTAAAGTTTCTCGTACTGAGTCTGGTTGGTTATCTCACTCATGAATGCATGAGGTGGGGATCTCCGATGCCGAGAGTATGTGTGTGACTACTGACTGATTTCAGCTGGGATGTTATATTAAAATATGAGATGTTTGTCGGTGTGTATGTTGACATGATTTCTGAGTGCTCTGTACTGGGAGGCAGTGGGTAGATCCCGATTACTATCTTATATTAATATGCATGCGAACGCTGGGGATGAATCTGTTGTGCTTATATGATGATGAATGAGGTACATGCAGAGTGTGGTTATAATGAGGAAAAGGGGTACTGTTGTATTGATAAATATGTGTAAAATATGATTGAAAGACCTTGGGTTGGACTCAAGGCAATGCCGAGTGCATTAGCGTTGGACGCTTGATGAAAGACCTTAGGTTGGAGTCAAGGCAAGCCTACCGAGTTGGACTCGGGGCTGCTCGTAACACTTTCGTTGTCACTTGGAGTGACTGTGTTACATGTGAGGGCAAACGGTTTGGTACCTGTAAAACGGCCGAATCAGCTTGGAGCTGAGAAAAGGCTTGGAGCCTATGTTGCAACAATAAAAATTAATAATAATGGATCGGATCCGGGTGAATTGATGTGTGCACACTTATGAATGTCATTGAGCTCAATGTGAATTGTATGAATATGTGGAATGTTATTTGGAATAACATGATTGATATAGTCTTGATTGACTTGAGTGGAATCCGATTGGATAATGCATGTATATTGATGTTATGGCCGAGTGCAATATGATGTTGTGGCCGAGTGCAATATGATGTTATGGTGATACATGCTGTGATGTGTAATCCTGATTGGAACATATGTATGTTAATGCTGTTGCCGGGTGCAAGATAATAAGATGCCTATGATATATGTGTTGGGGTGAATGTAGGGAATTATATAACCCTGATTGAGTTGAATGAATTCCGATCGGATGTTGTGTGAATGACTGAGTTATTGTTGATTGATATATGTTATCGTAAAGTTGAGGATTCTAAGATTAATCCGAGTCAATAACTGTTATTTAATATGTAAAAGCTCACCCCTACACCATTTTTCAGTATGTGCAGGTCGGTCTGGAAATGATGTGAAGGACTCAAGTCCGAGTGATGGGCACTCCGACTGTTGAGTGCATGTGTTCTATATATATATTGTGTATAGGCCGTGTAAAGCCTTGGCCGGCTCATATAATAATGATGTATAATGAATACAAATATGTATGTATAAGAATCCGAGTGCATGTATATATATATATACATATATGGTGTTATTTGTATCGGATAATAAGGGTTGGTGAATGAATAATGATAAGATGAAAGTATTCGAGCGTATGGTTATACTTATATATATGAGGTTTGCATTGATAACATGTATCTGTATCGGCTGAGATGTGTTGATGGGTAGAATGATGCTAAGTCTATAAATTCTGAGTGGAATATTATTGTAAGAGCTGGTCTGAGTGATGAGGCTTAAATATATGATCTTTCCGAGTGTTGAAGGCATAAGGTAATTCCGAGTAAAAGTGTACTCGAGTGAGCTGCTTCCGAGGGAAGGCTAGGCCATGTGATGCCGAGTAAAAGACATAAGTAAACCCCGAGTGGGAAAGAGTGGAATTGAATATGCCCGAGTGGGAAACCCGAGTGATCCTCTTCCGAGGGAAGAGTTGTTGTAATGATTCAGATTGGGATGTATTCTAAGTATATGATATATATATAATCCGAGTGAATGAGGTTTTATAACCCGAGTGGTTAAGACTTGTGCAAGTCCGAGTGGGACTTAACTTAATGGTTTCCCCGAGTGAATAAGATGGTACATGCTGAGTGAATCTGGCTAAAATATCCCGAGTGATGAATGATTGTGGAGACCCCTTCTGAGTGAAGGAAGGCCTATGTGTTCTCCGAGTGAGAGAAATGATGATACACCGAGTGGTGAATGTGAAATACATTCTGATTGTATTGAGGTTGAAATACCCCGAGTGGTGTTTGATTGGAAGATATCCCGAGTGAGGAAGGTTTATAGATTCCGAGTGGAATAGTTATCAGTTCCCGAGTGGATTGTATATGTGACCCTTGTGGATAGAAAATAAATGACTAAGTATGATATGATGGGGTGTTCCCGAGTGAATGGAACTATGGATCCCGAGTGATAGAATGCCGAGTGTGGCTTCTCGCTTTAGCGAATGAGGGATTCGCTCCAGCGAGTGTGAATGGATGGGAGGCTTCTGATTGGTTTCGCCTAAGCGAATGGGTGTTCGTTCAAGCGAGTTGGGTTGTCTCGCTCAAGCGTATTGGGTCTCGCTTGAGCGAGTGTGCACTGTTTGGGCTCGCTCAAGCTTATGTTCCGCTGGGCTGCCGAATGAATGGGTTTCTAATTTCCCTTCCGCTGTATGCCTTATGATCGGTTTTTATCTCCCTTGCCTTCCATTTCCTTCTTTTATTGTGCCCGGTTGCCTTGAGATTTATTTTGGGAAAAATTTTTCCCTGTCTCGGTCTTATTCTTAAATTAAATCGGGTTGTTTTATTTTTGGTATCAGAGCGTGTTCTTGTGCGTTTTTAATTTTTGTAAAAAAAAAAATTTAGGATGTTACATTATATCACGGTTTAGGGTTCCAGGGCGGATTGTAACAGACAATGGAACATAATTCACTAACACCAAGTATGTAGACCTATATGAAAGACTTCAAATTCAACAAGTGTTCTCCTCTGTGGAACATCCTTAAACTAATGGACCGGTTGAGGTTGCTAACAGGGAAATCTTGAAGGGGTTGAAAAAATGGATGAGAGATGTAACACCCCGATTTTCTGGACTCGAATCCGATGTAATCTAAATAATTAAACAATAAAAATATGAAAAAAGTTTTCACGTTTGAAATAATTTCAAAACACTACTACGACTACATCAAGACTCGAACCACAGAAAAGCAAAAGGTGAGATTTGATAGTCTATAACTAGATCGTTAAATAGTTTGCCCATAACGGTATACAAAATACAGAGTTTACAGCAGAAGAAGAATGTGTATACCGGGCATACGCCTAGTCCCATATATGAAGATATGGAAAAAGGCTCGGCAAGGCATGCAAATATACAACACAAGCCTATTAGGCCATATCCAATCTTACACATAAATCATAAACATACAATGCCTTAAATATATCTATACATATCCATCCATATAGTCATGCGACATACATCTCTAATATTTACATTTTATAATTGACCATAATTAATTCAATCCTCTAAGTCATATATCATCAACACCTATGCATTCTCAAAATGATTACATAATCAACATCTGTAATTAACAACATCATAATATCCATTTTATACATAACTCATTAAATTACAAACGCTGCCAGTCAAGGCATTCCGTTACCACTATTTTACCTTCACAAAAGCTTCACTTTAAAAATATCCTTATCCCATGACATTCCTGTATCAATACTAAAAAGTATACCACATGGGAGAGTGAGTTATATATTTCAAATGATGATATGAATACAATTGAAATTATGTGCATATGTATATCAACATCATGTATGCTTTGCTAAACACATCAACAATCATCATAATCTATTCATTTCACAATATATATATATATATATATATATATATATCATGTATTCACCCATCAATTCATAGCAAAGCAGGCATATACACATCTATTCCAACGCCCAACGGGCCAACATCATCAATATCGACCATTCAGGTCTTTTCTCAAAGCCACCATGGGCTAACACCATTATTGTCAATCATAAATAATTATGTCCTTCATCACATTGGGCCATATCATACACATCATCATGTTCAATGTTGTTTTGTTGTATTCTTATCATTTATTAATTTTTATGTGGTCTTTTAGGTACTCAATTACCCATCTCATCAACACCATACCATAATCTCAATCATCATCAATCATCATCATCATCTGGCATATCTCCACGTTATATATGAATGCTCTTATGGATAATGCATATGTACAATGGAATAGACAACAAATACAAATCTGACTGTGGGAATAAACACCAAATTGTGGGTCAAGCATGATCACATACCATGCCCATACTGCAGTAGTATAATGTGTACACATATCCCATAATGCATGCATAATCACCAATTTTCACTAGTACCCAACTGCATCGCCTATAATGCAATACCTGGCCATTTTCACCATGACCGTGGTAAACAACATAATCAATATATGGTGTTGCGGGCCGGTCATATCTCATATCATGGCGGCTGTGATCCAATGGACCACCAGGGTCACCTACTCATCAAGAGCCACCCCCCACAAGGGTCGGCCACATGTAGCTCCTTGTAGCAATACATGGGCGGCTTCGTGACTTACACACCGAGTCACAGGGGAAATAACAGATTGCTCGTGCGCTGAGCCACCCTCTCACTGGGTCGGCCGAGGGAACTCCCCAGACGTTCCAACATCGGTGGCTATGATATACCATGGATGCAATGCAATGCAGATCAAATGCATTTCTCACACTGTGCATCCTAAATGCCACTCATCAAACATCATCATTATAATCACCAACACCACCATACACACCTTAGTGGATTTTATCATTGTTGGTTTTAGCCATTGTTTTTCAAGTTTTATATATGGCATTTTCATCTCAATATATCATATATTATACATGTAAGTCAACACTTGCAATCAACCATAATGGCATCACATAAATTATTAACATTTATCCATTATTCATCAATATCACCACATAATCAATTAGTGGATTTTCATCTCATTATTCATCACCATTGTTTCATCTATATATATCGGTGTGGCATTCACAACATTTCATTAATATAATTCAAGCCACATATGCAAGATCACATTTGTATCACACACAATGGCATTCTACAATTCAATCACTAATAACAATCACCCTTTATTTAAGGAAATGGTCAACATCATCATCTATCATTATTCATTATCAGTGTCATTTCTGATTTATCGACTCATAACAATTATTATGTCATTGAATTATTCTCTCATTGGTTTCATACTCACACTAGGGTGTATCTCATAACCCCATCATCATATTCTCACTAGCATTCTTTTATTATTCCATTCTAGGTGGTAAATATATCATAAACAATTCATCCCAAATGTATCAATCGATTCCAATCACCACCATGTTATATCATCATTATATACCCCTCATACATTCCCTCAATTATCTCATAACACAAAGGAATGGGTCCAACATAAGCTCAAAATAAAGAAAATGAAATACAATTCCATTCTGGGCAACTTGCTTGAGCGAGGCCCTTCTCGCTTGAACGAGATCATTGCCACTCGCTTGAGCGAGCTGCGCTCGCCTGGGCGAAATTCCTCCAGTGTCATTTTCTCACACGCTTGCTTGGGCAAGGCTCCCCTCAACTGGTCACTCGCCTGAGCGAGTAGAGTTTTAATATTAGACCCCTCGTTCCCGCTCAAGCGACTCATGCTCGCTTAAGCAAAAATTATCCAGTATCTTATTTTAGGCTCGCTCGCTTGAGCGAAATTCAACTTGCCCCGACTCTCGCTTGAGCGAGATCTATCCAGAACCATTTTGCCATCTCGCTCGCTCAAGCGCAGCCACACCCGCTTGAGCAAGATTTGTCCAGTAGCTCGCCCACCTATTCTACACACGTCTCGCTTGAGCGAGACCCTTTCTCGCCTGAGCGAAATTGGGCCAGAGGCCACCCCTCTGATGTAGGGGACTCTCGCTTGAGTGAGAATCCATCTCGCTTGAGCAAGATTATCATCATACGTCCAAAACTTAAGTTTTTCATTCTCCATTGCTTACCATTATCCAACTCATGTAATATTGGTCCAATTCAATACTATACACACATTAAATCACATCTTTTAGTCCTAATTCAACAAGTTATACCTCTCCACTCTTATTCTAATTTATCAACTACATGAGGGAGGTTTTTACACAAATTTTTTTACAATCACACATGTCATTGTGCCTAATTATCATAACACCACTTCATAATTCAAGTAATCTATCTATTCATAGATTTTCATTACCAATAATTCATGGCCAACAAAGGGACATCCCAACACTTATCATCATCATCATCACAGACACACACACACACACACACACACACACACACACACATATATATATATATATATATATATATATATATATATTTCATAACATTCAACATAAGCCAAGCCATCATTCATCACATCATCAATCCAAACATTTAACACATTCATGGAAAGGCATTGCATGAGTTCATACATATACATAATTAACAATTATTCACTCATGCAATTTGAAATGTAAACTCCTCTCCTACCTCGAGAGAAGAACCGTAATCCAAACGCTCTAATTGCCTTAATTATTCCGTATCCTCATCCGGAATACAATCCTATCAACAAACACATATATATACATGCTATTAATAAGCCATCATAAGGCATTATCTCTTAAAACCCATTTTCAAGTCCTAGACTTGTCTAAACACCAATTCACATCATCGTGTTAGGTTTCAGGAATTCCTTGCCCAAAACCATGATTCTCTAAGTCTTATGGGCTAACTATACCCAATAACATCATTACCTCTATTCCATAAGTCTTCCAAATCATCACATAAATCATTTAACCATCACCACAATTCATCATAAGCCTCTTGGCTCCACTCAAGACCATCACCAATTCAATAATTTCAAAATGGCATACATCAGGGCCTAAGACTTCATCAACTCATGTATCCATTTCCTTAATCCACTATCAATGATCTTCAACCATGATTATCATCATCATAAATATCAACACTCAAGATCAATTCCTCTAATCACATACATGCATACCTCTCCCAAACCTTAAGAATCAATACCAATATTTCAAACACTCATTCCCCATATAAAATCATCCTAAGGCATTAAAATCATTTAACTCATCAATTTGGCCAAAACCCCAAAATATCCATACTTAGGGTTTTCTCTAAAATTTTCCAACAATATTCTCAATCAATTTTCTTAAATTAATAGGGATACCATAATCATCCTCATCATATAACATCAAACCATATTCAAAAATCATACCTCCATTGTTCAAGCCTAGGGTTTCACTATTTTCTTTAACACACATAACTTCTAACATTACCATTTCAACTTAAATAACTTAAAAAACCATAAATGAAATAGCAAGGAGACAAGAAATCCTTACCTCACATCCATGCTAACCCAAAAACGAAAATGGAGAAGGAGGGAGAAAGAGATGGTTTAAGCTTTGCTCCAATGTCCCTTTAATCCTTCATGAATCTAAGCTTTTGTGTTAATTTTGATGAAAATGGGTATAGGAGGAGGTGGGTCACGGTTTTTCCATGAGATGGAGGAAGAGAAGAAGAAAAATGAAGATGAGAGGGGAAGAGAAAGGAGCTACCGAAAATTGAGAGACGAGAGGAGGAAATTTGTGTAAAATTGGACATTATCCAATGGTTAAAACCATACATCCATTCCCTTTGTCCATTGGGTCATAAAACCCCATTAACCATTTTGTAATAGCATGAAAAGCAAAAATATAAGAGAGCAAAAAAGTGGACGGCTGAAGTGTAGAGGGAAATGGGATTTTTAGTTTTCTTCTAATTCCATTTGGCTCGTATTTTCTCCTTTTAATATCATATGTCGAGTCCAATTAATTATTTCCTTAACACTAAAAATTATTTCAGCTATATCATCGTAACCACACCAATTTTTTAAACATTCTAGGCCCACCAAATATCTAATTTGACTAAGTGGGTCCCATATAATCTGTTAGATCACCCAGTTCCAGTAATTCTCAATTTATCGATAAGTTACCTCTAATGTCAAATTAATCCTCCCATAATTATTTGACCATAATTAATTAATTAATATTATTCCATAAATTATTTTCTTTAAAATTTAGGGTGTTACAAGAGATGCAAAAGGTGAATGAACGAACTACTATGTCACGTTTTGTGGGCATATCGGACAACCCCATACTCATCAACAGGAGAGTCCCCATTTCGATTAACTTACAGGGTTAAGGTTGTAATCCCAACAGAAATCAATCAGATTTCCATGAGACTCCAATAGTTTGTAGAAGCAGAAAATGACACAAGGACCACTACAAGAAAATTAAGAATTAGCTATGAAAGTTGGCGAGCAAACTTTTTCCTCGCTAAGTTGTAACTAAAAAGTAAACAATTAGCGAGTACTTTACGAAGAGTTAAAATTCCTTGTAATAATTTTAATTTTTGGTTTGTAAAAATTGGCGAGTATCTAGCGAGAGTATAATAAGGAAATTTCTCTCGCAACATTTAATTTTGTCGCTAATCTATTAGCAACAAAATGTTTCCCTAGCCGAAGCATGATAATAATTTTTCTTTTTTATTGTTACTATTTGCTATGAGAATTCTCTAGCTAATTCTTAGCGATGTTACTTTTTTAATAATATTATTTATTATAAAATTATGCAAGAAAGATGTCAATTTTAGCTATGAAATTTAACTAGGACAAGTTTGCCTCACAAATTAGTAGTTAATTAGTGAAGTAATTGCTAGGCCATTCTCTCACAACATTTAAATTTGTCGCTAACTTGTTAGCTACAAAATATTTCCCTCGCTAGCTCACTATAATAATTTTGCTGCATAAATGGTCCTCACTAAATTATTGATAATTAGCAATCAAGTTCCGAAGTTTTTTAATCTCTCACTATTGTCAGTCATAAATTTTATTTCCTAGCTAACCGTTTTCGCTATGAGATTTTCCCTCGCTATTTTAATATTTAAATTTTCATTTTAGTTTTCATTTTCTCTCTCCTATATCTTTAAGAATCCTCCCTTTATAAAAAAAATAACAATTACAAATTAATAAATATTTTATTAACTAAGAAAACAAATAAATATTTTTATATTTGAGAGAGTTACATTTTTATATTAGTTCAAGAATAGTTATATTTTTAATAAATATTTTATTTTTAAAAAAGAAACTTATATTTTTAAAAAATAAAATATATATGTAAATAATTAATATTAGATTAAAATATAAAATTTGAGTTGCTCGTGTAAAACCCCATATATAATTCCAACCTTCGTGCATAACAGCTTATGATAATTTCACTTTTCTTGTGAGACCTTTGTCATTGTTGCCAGAATCTTGTGTCACTGGCATGGAAACACTATTGGTGTTATTGTTGTCACCTTTGTCATATCATCCACACCATGGTCAAAACATTGTTGTCACTTTCAGAATGTCTTTGTTGTTGAGAGAAGCTCATCGTTCAAGGTGAGAAGCTCGTCATTCATGGTAATTAGCTCGTTGCTCCACCTGAAGGATACATAACTTGTAAGTTATATATCCAAATCTTAGACTATGGAATGATGTTGAGTCTACTAGTAATGTGACTCGATTCGCTATCAATAATTTAGAAAAGCTTCAAAGGCTTTTTAGAAAACTTATAACCTGTCATGTTTTTTTACTTAAAAAAGGTCTTTTTAAAAACCTAGGCCTAGCCTTCTAGCCTGACAAGCCCTACCTATGTAGGCTTTACATAGGCTGGGCCACGGCCCCTGACAGATGGCGTGACCCATTTCCATTCTTACATGTCATGTAAGACTCAATCACTCAACCCTATAAACATTACTTATTTACTACTTCTTTATTAATATATTTAATAAAATTTTTGTAATTATATTTAAAAATATTAAATATTGTATATTATTAATATATAATAATATATTTTGTAATATATTTAATAAATATTTTATTTTTAAATACTTATTAAATATAATCAATATATTATTAACTATAATAAAAATATATTTTAAACTATATAATTATATTATAATAGATTTAATATTAAATCTTTAATAATATACTAAATATTTATATATAATAAATATATTAACCATAAAGTATAATAGAAAGACATTAGTGTTATATATATAAAAAAACAAAGGTATCTAATATTTTCCTCTATTATAGTATCTAAAATGGGTTAAAATTCCCTCTAAAAATTTGGTTTATAGCAAAGATTTCCCCTTATATCTATCTCTATAGCATTGGCACTTTTTCAAGTTTATAGCATTATCACGTGTCCCATAGCATTAGCACGTTTTCCAGGTTTATAGCATTACCCCGTGTCCCAAGTTTCTTTCCTTTGGTGCCAAAAGTTCTCTTCCATGACAATGACGTTTCTTCTTCAAAATTTCTTCTTCTTAGTTAGCCATGACAACGTTTTGTTTCTCACTATCCCTTGTCTTGTGTTCTCTCCCAACGGTGATAGTGTGCAATGGGTAAGTTTCTATAATAATTTATTTTCCATACTTTGGTGTTCTTTTTGGATTTGTTGCTTAAGACACTTCAAAACAACAAAATCACTTTACCTTTACTTTAAATAATTGATAATTTCACCTCGGTTGATATTTACTTTAAATAATTGATCAATTTCACATTGATGCCTAGTTTTAATGTTAATACTTTTAAGGTGTTTGATTAAATTCCTGACTCATTGTTTTGTTAGAAAAATTGCTCAAAAAGCACAATATATGACAAAATACAGTATGAATATTATTACCCAATATTATTAAAGAGCATCTTTCATTCATTTTTTACTATTTTCCTACCATAGTAAAATTGAGTGAGTGAAGGACAATTTACTCATGATTTTGAAAGTAGAAAGGGAATTATTCATAAGGTGCCACTTTTTTTACCTAATCAATAGCTCTAGCTAGGTTAATAATTTAGTAAACAATAACAATAGCCATCACAATATGTTTGTACGTTTTCATCTAGACAAAAAGTAAAAAAAGAAATATTGTATCTTAAAATATCTTGAATATCTTGAAGTATTAAAATTTCTAGAACATATCTTATAATACTAATATCGTATCTTAAAATATCTTGAAGTATCTTATTGATTGCTTTGGAGTGGTTTGCCTATGTTACTATCTTTCATGATATATTTCCTTATTTAATTTAGGTTACGATTATGAGTTCGGTATTATTATTAATAAGATTCTGTTCTTTTTTATGATAAAAATATATTACTATCATATCATGTTTTATCATGCTAAATCACTATGAATTTTAGATTATATGGCAGCTGGACATATCCATAAATAAGAATTCATTAGATGTTCTTCTATTTATGATTGAGAACTTGAACTTGGCTGGTCCTTATTCAGTGCCAAGCTCTTTGATTTTAGCAAATTGTTGTAAGGTTATAGACCTAATGCATCAATGTGTTTTTTTTACCATTAAAAAAGAAACAGGACCTGTTGCTTCTTGATGACACGTAAATATAGTAATTAGTCTTGTATTATGTAATGTAACTATGAGAAAAAATCTTGTAAGTAGGAATCTAGATGGATTGCCTTTATTAGGTAGCATTACCATTTCTATTAAGTATTTTGTAATTAATGTAGACCCCAATAAACTTGTATAAATTCAGTGTTCTACATTGACATACAACTCTTTGGTTTATAGGAATTTTTACACAAATAGGAATTTACTACATATTATTTTTTATTTATTGTTTTTGTTCCTATTTATATTTTCTTTAATGGGTTGTTATTGAAAAATATATAGATATAAAATAAATTATGAATAATTTAACAAATTTATTTTACCAAAAATAATTAAATTCTCGAGGAAATTATGAACTATGAGTGAGAAAGTATTTTAGTTTTTACGATGATATATTACTATAATAAAGCGAGGAAATTGCCAACGTAATAAACTAACAAACTTTTGAGGGATTTGTTGCATTTTATAGTGAGTAATTTTAACTACAATTTAGTGACAAAATACTGATAATAGTATCCCATACCAAAGTTGTTAAAAAATACCTTTAACTTAGCGACAAACTAGAGACACATGTTTCCTCACTATTTTATAATGAGTGACAGATTCGCGAGGAATTCGTTATAGCTTTGTATCAAATTTGTGAGACTATCAATGAGGGAATATTTGATTTTTTATGATGATTTGCTATAATAAAGCAAGGAAATTGGCAATGCAATAGACTAACAAACTGGCGAGGGATTTGATGTAGTTCACTGAGGAATCATAGCTACAATTTTGTGACACAATACCGATAATAGTGTCTCATAGCAAAGTTGCTACCAAAGTGTTCTTGTAACTTAGCAACAAACTAGAGACTAACATTTCCTCACTATTTTAAAAATAGGGACAAATTAGTGAAGAAATCACATTCATAGCTCATTCACGACTTGTTTTTTCGCTATGAAAGGATTCGTAGCTATTTTCTCGCTAATGTCTCGCTAATAGATTTTGTGAGGCATTAACGACCATTTAGTGACATTTTTCTTCCTCCCTAAATTTGAATTTTCTTATAGGGGCAAGTTGGATATCCTACAGGAGGTTTGGGATGTCTCTTTCATTCGGGATCAAGCTATAAAAGCTAAAGCCTCTTTCCAATATAACAAAAAGGTTCAAAGAAGAAGGTGCAATGTCGAGGATCTAGTGTTAAGAAGAGCCTCAGTAGGAAACCGCTTTGCTCATCAAGGTATACTAGGCCCAACTTGGGAAACTTACGTATTGGAAACCTTGTAAGATGAGGTTTTCAAAAACAAATGGAATGTAAAGAATTTTTGAATTTATTATAGCTAACCGAAAACACAAGACAAGCCCTTTTTTCCTACCAAGGTTTTTTCCCACAAGGTTTTGCCTTCAATGTTTTTAATGAGGCATGCAGTCAGGAAGCTCAATGTGAATAATAAAAGCGATTTTTAAACAATTTCTCTTCTTTATTGAAATTTAACCCCGGAGTGGTTGAAAAAACCTAGAGCGGTTAAAGTTGTTATAAATTAATTTGGCTTCGGAGTGGTTGACAAACTCTAGAGTGGTTAAAGTTGTTATAAATTAATTTGACCCCAGAATGGTAAAAAACCCCAGAGTGGTTAAAGTTGTTATAGATTAGTTTGACCCCGGAGTGGTTGAAAAATTCTAGAGCGGTTAAAGTTGTTATAAGTTAATTTAACCCTGAAGTGGTTGCAAAACCCCAGAGCAGTTAGAGTCGTTATGAAATAACTAAAGCCCTAGAAAAGTTATAAGACCACATAACAATTGAAATGACTATAATTAAGAAAACAATGGTACAATAGTTAAAACACAAAAAATACAAGTTAAGAAAAGAACTAGAACGAAAAGATTTCTTCTAACAGATAAATAAATCGATGTCAAAAGAAGAAATACTTCATTAACCAAAAAATAGGCCATGCCTTGAGTACAAAAAATAAAGGCACAACGACCATACTAAAATTTCAACAAAAAATCAAAAGGATGGAGCTCATCCTGTCTACAGAGCTTTTAGGTTTAGGGGCGGCTGGTCTCTCCACGATCAGTGTCAGTATCGGGGACGATGTCATTTTCATCTTCGAGGAAAGGGGTAAAGATAAATGACACATCAAAAGGCTTGTAGTCTTCACCTTAGACCATGATCACTAACTCGCTATTCTAGAATTTGTTGCAAAAGCCAATTTCGTTCAAATTGAGTGTAAGACCCTAATTCCGGTGTACCACTTGCTGGACCACATGGCTAAAGGATTCCACTATGACCTATCTAAAGAGCCTTATATCTTGTTGATACTTGGCCTCTTCTCTTAGACTTTGGTGGCAAGACTCTCATTTTCCCCTACAGAATGACAAGCTGATCTTTCAAATTAGTAGTCTCCTGATGAAGTCGCTCTACTTCACCTTTATTAACCAAAAAATAGGCCATGCCTTGAATACAAAAAATAAAGGCACAATGACTATACTAAAATTTCAACAAAAAATCAAAAGGACGGAGCTCATCCTGTCTACAGAGCTTTTAGGTTTTAGGGCGGCTGGTTTCTCCATGATCAGTGTCAGCATCAGGGACGATGTCATTTTTATCTTCGGGGAAAGGGGTAAAGATAAACGACATATCAAAAGGCTCGTAGTCTTCACCTTAAACCATGATCACTAACTCGCTATTCCAGAATTTGTTGCAAAAGCCAATTTCGTTCAAATTGAATGTAAGACCCTAATTCCGGTGTACCACTTGCTGGACCACATGGCTAAAAGATTCCACCGTGACCTGTTTAAAGAGCCTCATATCTTGTTGATACTTGGCCTCTTCTCTTAGACTTTGGTGGCAAGACTCTCATTTTACCTTATAGAACGACAAGCTGATCTTTCAAATCAGCAGCCTCCTGACGAAGCCGCTCTACTTCGCCTTTAGGTTCTCTTCTGAATTTAGGAGGACGATATTCTTTTCAACTAATTCTTGCACGCGGTTATGAACACGGCCCTAGTCCTCCACAAGACGGGAATTCCTCACCCGAAAATGCTTGATCTTCCTCATTGGTCCATCCATAGTGAAGGAGTGAAGAACGGATAAACCTATAAGGGTGGACTATACCGCCAAGTCAAGAGTATGGTTCAGGTCCTGAGAATTTAGCCCCTTCTTGAGCTTGAATGGGAGGACAAATTCTAACTCTAGAGGACCCACCTACTCTAGCATATGTGAGTAGCCCTCCCCATAAACTATGTTAACTGGTATTGCCTAAAAGCGATGAGAGTGTGGGCAGCACCTTTACCTTTTGACGGTTCCCTCTCCACCCCATCGCGGGTCTTATTCTCCTTCTATTGTCCCTTAGTAGCAGACTTCTTCCTCTTCTCAGCATCTTTGGGAGTTAAAGTATCCTCATGAGGAAGGGAGACATGTTTGGCCTTCTAGAGTTAGGGGTGACATAGTTTTCCTTATCTAGGTTAGTGTTCACCCCAGACATGAGTTGTAAAGCTAGTTCAGTGTGCTTCCCCCCATGCTCCTTGTACTACAAAAGCAAATTAAAATTTGAAGGTAGAATCCAGTAAAATCATAAAAAATAGGAAAGTTTTAAGTGCCCAAGAAAGTGAGGTACTCCTTCCTTGTCTCCTTAGATCCCAGGAAAAATGGCACTTAAGAGGAGCAACTCAAGATATCTTATACACTTTGTCAATGATTGTCCGGGATCCACCACTCAATTTATTTTCTTCAACCATGTAGGTTAAACTCTCTATTAGAAAATCCTAGTGTGTCCAGCTAGTATGAATCAGAAACCTCCCTTCCTCATCCTTCCAGAAGGGAGTTTGGTCTCCTTTAGCAAAAATTTAAAAAATAAGTGCTTGAATGAGGCTTCAACAGTCTTGGTCGATTCCACAAAAGCCTTAAAGTTGATGATGTCACTTTGACATATGAGGTTGACAAGACCTAATCCACTATTGGGGTTCCAGTGATTGAGGACTCGAGCATATCGAAAGAAAAATGTAACAGTGGGAGTAAATCCCAAGTGCTTGGCCAAAACTTCCAAGGAAAAGACTAAACCCCATCCATTGGAATGAAGTTGGCAAGGGGCGATGTCTAAAAATTTATGATCCCCATCTCAAAACTTTTCAAGGGGAGTCTTAACCCCATATTGGTTAGAAGAATCTCGTACATGAAAAAGATTGCTCCCGGGGACATGGAAAGCCTGGTCACTATACAACGACGCAATTATCGAATATTGGTCTTTATATCAGTTGGATCGGAAAAACTATCCAGTGTCCAACTCAACATTGTCTTCGCCTTCAACATGGCGACTAGGAATCTCAAGAATTTCTTTTTGAACCTAGAAGTAAGGATCCTGGGCATTGCGGGCTAACCAATCTATACCGTCTGCTAGCACAGTGGTATCTTCTGGGTTAGTTCTTATGGAGGAATTCCCAACAACCATAAAGGAAACTATATGTTTCAGAAAAGGAACGTTTAAGTAAAAATCAATATCATCTACATGATAGTGTACCACACTAGAGTATGTGTCGTGACTAAGGGATGACACCAGAAGCGGCGATCGTGCCGCTATAGGGTCAAACAAAATAGATGATGAATCTTGGGAATGAGCTAAATCCTCATAATCACCCAACCTTGGGTTTAAAGAGGTGGCTCCCTGTGATCCTGTCCTAACCCACTTATGCATATCTGTTTGTAAAACCCGCGGATTATGTCGAGGTCCCATAGACGACCACAACAATAGACTGGAGAGGATCTTTATAGAATCATCAGTCGCGTGGCCACTCCTAGAACCTCAGTTCGACATATTTTCTAAAGAGATGTAAAGTATCAAGGAAAATTTTGGAATCAGAAAAGGCTACTTGTATGGATGACTCTAATTATTTTTCTTGTGTAGGCTAGGATTTGTCCGAGGTAAAAATAGAAGGGATATCAAAGCAGTAAGTGAAGAATGTGAAGGTAGGGATATTAACTAGGATCTCAATAATGTGAAGGAAGAAGTGAAGAAACTACTCCCATAATGAGAAAGTGCTACATGTTTGAAGTAACAGACAACACAGCCGGAATGTCAGGTGTTATTTAATGAGATGATGCCATATGTTCAAAATAAAATAAATATACAAAATTTAGTAATCTAGGAAATAAAAATGATTAAATTAAATTAAGATATGAATTAATTAACCTTTAACCCTGAATAAGAAATAAAATACCCATGTGCACCTGGCTAGGCATGGTACATAATAATTTGAAGCAAAACACCGGTTATAGCTTATTGCCATAACACCGCTAAGTCAACAAGCTAAGGGGGAAATGATCAAATATCAATACCGGCCCACAATTAAAGTGGTATCAATCATGGAAAAAGATATGGGTCTAATAAGAAGCCTTGACTAAAGTTTAGAGAAAAACTAGTATGCTTACTATGGACCCCAGTTAAAAGTCTACTAATGAGTTAGATCTTCAGAACCAAGTAGGCAACTTGATTGCAAAAGAGTTTAGAGCCTGTCAAATGTCAAATCAAGAGTTGGACCTACGTTACACTATAAATACTATTGTTTATCACATGTCAAGTAAGCTATTCTTTTCATTCTTATTGCTCTAATTATCTTGGATCGTTATTGACTTAAGTATTAAAGATTCTTTATAGGTCCAACCACCACTCGTACCAACATCCACGGTCTAGGATATCAAGATTCAAAGGTACGGTTCTCCTACTGAGTCTGTGTTACATAATGTTGGACGCTTATTGAATTAGTGTAAAAAGAAGAATGACTGAGACATTCAATACCAGTTACGAGTATACCTATGTACCCCCCGTATACCGGCCATTTCAAAGAGGTTATGTCACGGTTCAACATAGGAATAAGTTTTGTAAAGGTACTTTGCCTAATTCCAATCCAAGAAGTATAGATCTAGAATTCAAGATTTAACATATTTTTGAATTTTTCTTAAAAATACATATATTATACCTCTAAAGAAAGCTAAGAAGGAGTAGAATGATAATATGATATTGAATTTCAAAACAACAAGACAAGAATTAATAGATCTAAGAAAATAATTCAAGAAGGCTTAATGATACCACTTGATGTAGGTTTTGTTGAAGGATTTTGGATCTTTATCTTAAACTTCCTTAGATCTAAGCTTTGCTCCACTTGATTTGAATTTAGGAAATGAATTATGAACTCATAATTCCTTGGCCGAAACTTGCCAGAGAAGAAAACATGGAAAATTAAAGTGAAAACTCAAGAGAATTTATAAAGAAACCTAGGAAGGAAATGGAAATTCATGGAAAAGAAAAAAGAGAACAAGTGTGAGGCACCACTTTCTAGAGGGAAAGATAAGCAAAAGTGAGGATCCCCACCCTTGGAGAGGTCAAAAGGATAAGATCTAAGGGAGAAAGCTAAGCATTCAAGGGAATTTAGAGAGAGGAAAAATCACTCAATCTCACTAGAATTTTCACAAATGACTTCTTAGCTGCATTTTACAAAAGAGGAAAAGCTTATATACTTCCCCTAAATGTTGAGCCTTGGTGCTCTCCTTGGCTCAGAAACTAAATCTTGTATAAATGGCCTAACTATATGGCCCAAACTAGAAAATGTACAATGTACAAGGCCTAAAAATAACCCAAACTAACTTGACCATGCAAGGCCCAAACTCCTAAAGCATTTGGGCTTTCTTGAGTAAATTTAAAAGAAAGTATAAAATCCTAAAAATATCTATAAAATATGTGTGAGACCCAAATGGGGCCTTATCACACTAGAAACAAGCAAGGGTCTTAAAATGCTTCCCTTTGGGCTTGGGTGGGCTAGGTCATCATCATGCTCCCCCTCTTTAAGAGGATTTATCCTTAAATCCTAGACATCCTCAAAGAAACTCTTAAGGCAACAACACTCCTACAAGATAAAGGGAAAAAATGAGTCCATAGTAATAAAAATTTGAAAGAAAACAAAAATGACCAAATAAAGGTGAAAGAAAGAAAGAAGTGGGATTGACCACCAGGGTTAAATATTAGCCTTTTAACCTTTGCAATGATAGAATAAGAGATGCCAGCAAAGAAAACAATAAGAATGTCCCATAAAAATACACATGTAAAACTATGGAGACCCTCATGTAACCCAGAAATGAGTTTTTAGAAACAAATTAGATGAAGCTGGAATAATTGTAAAACTAGGCTGGTAGTAAAAGGTTATAACCAAGACGTAATAGATTATGATGAAACATATGCGCTAATAGCTAGACTATAACCTACAAGGTTGTTGGTTGTGTTTACTTGTACGTTTGACTTTAAATTATATCAAATAGATGTCAAAAACATTTTTTTAAATGGTTTTATTCAAGAGGTAATTTTCATAGAATAACTACCCGCTTTTGAAATTTTCAAAAAATTCAATCATGTTTTCAAACTAAAGAAAGCCTTGTACACATTAAAATAAACTCTAAGAGCTTGATATGATCAATTAATTTGTTTCATACTTGAAAAGTGGTTTTGAAAAAGGAAAAATGGATACTATATTTTTTTTATCAAATGAAGCGCTAATGACATCCTTTTAATGTAAATTTATGTTAATGATATTGGGTTTGATGCTACTAATGATAATTGATAAAGGTTTTCAGGTACATGGTAAGTTTACCTACTTCCCGTTGTAGTAATACAGATGTCGTTCCACTAGGGGTTGTTGTAATTCAGAGGATTTAGTTTCAAAATAATTGAAGTAGGAAAGTGATTTAATTTCATTGGTAATATGCACAAATAAAAGTTAAGTGTAAAAACAAGCATAAACAGAATTGTAAATAAAAGGAAATTCAGATAATAAGAAACTGAGATTGGATTTCATCTATCTTGCCTAGCCGAACCCTAGATATATTCATTTATATGGAATTTAGAACTATTAATTTTTATGCAACAAATCTAAAATCATCCGTACCGACTCCTCTAATATGAAATCCTAAGAAAACTCCTAAAACGTTGATTCCTCAATCATTTTAAGAAATTTTTCAGCATTATAATCGGTTGTTAAAAGCGTTTGATGCGTTAGAAGCTATTCCTAACACCTAAGTGTATCAAGTATTTCATTCAAATCAGTTTTTACAAATCATTTTCCAACAACTTAAGAAAGCTAAATCAGGAAACTATTTATCCAATAGAATCATGCAATAAACATAGAATGAAATACCAAAATCAATAGAACAAAATACCATATATATAAATAGAGTCAATGTATGTTGGGCTCGAATCAACTACATCCAATCCTGAAAGGAAGTTTAGCTGCTCATGGTAGCCATTACAAACCATAAAAATGGAGAAAATGAAAAGAAAATAACTTATGTGGCCTTCTAAACACTTTTTGTGAAGATGGAGTTCCGTCATTCTATTTATGTTCTAAGCAGCTCTCTGTTTCATCTAGATTTTTCCTTAAATATAAGTTGTCTTACTTAAGTGAGATTACTCTCGCTCAAGCGAGAGCCACTTCAAGGTGCTTAGTCAATTGTTCAAATCTTCGAGGTCTCACTCAAGTGAGATCAAGCTTGTGTCTACTGCCTTATTCTAGCTTGAGCGGAATATGCCTCGCTCAAGCAAAATTACTTCATGCAGCCTCTGTTCAATTCTCACTTGAGCGGAATGAACCTCGCTCAAGTGAGTGTAACACCCATAGCCTCTGGAGTTTCTCACTTAAGCGGGACAAGCCTCGCTCAAGCGAGAATGCTTCTATTGCTCTTTGGACAATTTTTGCTTGAGTGAAATACTCATTGCTTAAGCGAAATTATCTAGTATGCCTTCTGTCTTCCTCTCGCTTAAGCGAGATAGGCCACGCTCAAGCGATTTTGGCCTCGCTTAAACAAGATACTCCATACTTGTCCATTTTTTCTAGCCACTTCAACTTCTCTTCTCTAATTCTCCGCTATTTCCTACAAAATAGAGAAAATAATAGGGATTAAACGCCATCAAAGCTAACAAAACCTAAGTTGGGTCAAACAAAATCAATTTCTTGCTATTTTTCTAATTAAACCATATTTATCTTAGCAATTATTCATAAAATCTATCTAAATAATATATGAAATTATAGCATATTGGACACTTATCAATAATCATGGAAAAAAATTCTCTATCATGTTACAGAAAGAATTCAAGATGAAAATAATGAAGAAATTAACATATGTTCTTAGATTTGAAATCAAGCAAACCCAAGGAAGGAATCTTTCTTAGCCAAACAAAATACTGTAGAGAGTTACTTAAAAAGTTTATCATGGACAAAGAAAAAGAGGCAGCTACATCTATGAGAACATCTTGTTATTTAGTTGAAAGTGAATCACATAAATCTATTAATTAAAAGAAATACATACATATGATCGGTTTATGATAGCCTATGTAAGTGCACGTATTTTATCACATAATAAAAATATTGATCCCTCGGGGACTGTGTCATTGAGCACTAATTGGGTCTTAATACTTTAATTTGAGTAAACAACGGTTGTGATTTTAGGAATTAAAATAAGAATAGAATAAAACAAAACACTTTTAACAATGTAAAATTTAATCATAGAAAACAATCTCAGGGGTTTTGTTTCATTTCAATTATCGGAACTAGTAACTTATGGAGTATGAGGTGATTCATGCATGTTAAATTGCTTATGTTCATTTTCTCTCTAAGGTTCAAATGTTGGAATTCATTGTCTTTCTATAATATTAACTAATTCTTTAAGTGTGTCACAATTTCTTACTAGAACTTAATTAAATCTAGCACAAAATACTCAAGATAATAAAAGCATAAATTCATCATCTATAAATCATAAAATTACATAGTTTCTCTAATTGAGATTACTCCTACACCTCTAAGAGTAAAAAGAGATGACTTATTCATGGTGGTGGAGGTCACAAAGAAACCTATACCGTTCATCATCATGAATGAGCAAAAAGGAAAACAACCTTGTAGCAGCTTTTGCCTTATGCTTGCATTCCCTTTGAATCTAAAATTAGGCCTTTAATACTTGTTTACCTACAAAACATGAAAATAAAACATAGAGTGGTCAAAATATGAAAATAAACTAAAAATAAACAAGACTAAAATAAATCCTAAGATATTTATTAAAAATCCTAAAAATATATGACAAAAAATAGTGCATTTTGGGAATGCATCAATTTCCTACTATATCTTACTACCACTTGTCCAAATATCATGTTCTTTACGTGGATGCATGTTAGATTTCAATCTTGTCTAAATGAATCTCATCTAACGACCGTTAAAAGAATTTTAAAATATCTAGTTAGAACACAACACTTGGGTTTATGGTACCCCAAAAGAGTTAAGCAAAACCTAGTTGGAAACTCCAATTTTGATTTTATTGGTTGAAAAGTTAATCAAAAAAGCACTTGTGGAATTTTTCATTTCTTTGACAATTTTATTTCTTAGCACTGGTAGAAACAAGGCATTAGCACTGCTAGAAACAAGCTAGCATGACACTATACACGGTTGAAGCTGAGTACATTGCCACTCGGAGCTATTATGCTCTGATAATGTGGCCATGAGAACAACTTTTCGATTATGGTATACGTCACGATCATATCCTAATAAGATATCATAAAACTAGTGCTAGCAACTTGACAATGAACTTGGTTATGCACTCTAAAACTAAACACGTAGAAGTAAAACATCACTTTATTTGTGATCATGTGCAAAACGGTGATTGTATGCTTTAATTTATAGAATCATATATAAAACTAGCTAATATGTTTACTAAACCATTTCTTAAAGAAAATTTATTTTTCATAACATGTGAATTAGGCTTAATTTATCAATCATGCATTGAGTGAATATGTGTGTGTGATTTAGTTATGTTGTAGTACTAACCTATGCAACAAGAATTGGCATATAGATGGTTGTTTTAGAAAAATAGGTCTCACAAGACACAACAACTTAATCAAATTAGTAGACGAAAACAAAGCTTGAATTAACCAAAATCAACCCTAACTGATCATAATGAAGCTTAATCAAATAGAATGATTTGACTAAACAAAATGCATCTTGATCAAACAAAACGACTTGACTTATTAAAATAATTTTTGATTTAATAAATTAGATGCCAAATGAAATGGTTTAGATAAATTTTGATCTATCCTTTTTTCAAACTTTGATCAATCCTTTTTTCACACTTTGATTGATCATTTTTTCACACTTTGATCGATCATTTTCAAAGCTTTGATTGATTATTTTCATAATTTTTGATGACCCTTTTTAGACTTTGATTAATCAAAATGAGTGTCAGTCAACTGAGATGAATGATTCGTTATATCAAGTGATGTTTGTAGTTAGGTCTTGCTGCTTCATGCTTGATCCGACGAATGCCCAACACCCTTATAAGACAGCAACCACCACATACCACTGTCACACTCTCTTCTCCACCTTGCTTGAGAAAGATCACTCTTTACTTAGATTGCTCTTTATCTATTCACTTCTTCTCTTTACCTCATTTATCAATGGTTCCTAAGGCTAAGTGACCTAAAGAAGAAGATGTTAATATTGAAAAAGAAAATGAAGCTCAACCCCAAAAGAAGATGATTCCTCCATGGATAGTAGATCTTGAGTTTATGAGACAAGAACAATTTCATGCTACTTAACATATACTCTACCTCTTCTTTCACCTAAGGTTGTCTCAAATCTACAATTGAAAAACATAAAATTAATATTGACACTTCCACCTTTTACAAAATTCTTTCTCTTCCTTATTCTAATATTATGTTCTATGTGCAAGATCTCAATGAAGAATGTGAGGAAGAATGCACTATGAGTGAAGCCAAAGTTGTAACACCCTATTTATTTTGCTAACCTTAGGATAAATGACTATATGACTATAAGATCACTTTTGTGCCTCAAAATCCATGTTGGATATGTTTTGCATATGTTTTAATTCATAAAGCATGCCTGAGATATTCTATACATATATGTATGGATACACACATATGTATTTATTGCTTAAGAATTATATATCCCTTGGTTTGATATTACATATGTGTGGCATAGTAAGTTAATTATGAGTAAATTGATTTAGTAATTTCACTTTGATAAAAATCCCTATCCATAAAGCATCTTTTTAGACTCTTCAAGATTTCTTTAGCATCTAAAATGATAGAGAACCATGACCCATAAATGAAAATATTTTAATCCTAGTAATGAACCAAAGGTGATAAATCAAGATAATACCTTTAGGCCTTAGTACCACATGACCACACACACACATATCATATTAAGTCATATGCCATTCTTATACAATGGTGACACATGACCTAATATTTCTTCTTGTCTCCTTACATAATATTTGAATTTAACTAGCCAAATTTAGTTTAACGTTGCATCACTCTATTATTCATAACACATTCTTCCAATTCTTAATTCATGATTGAACTCTTACGTATTACCTAAGATATTGACCAAGTTTTTCAAGCAAAATCCACATAATTTATTCATCACATAGCCTAAGTCTCATACTATGAGCCACCATGAGTTTAGTCATGTCACACATTCAAATTTATCGCCTATCATTTAAAGTGGTAATAGTTTTCTAATTTTATCATGATTACTTCATTTTTTCTGTAATCACTTTCTTAACCTTCTAATTACTTTTAACCTTAGTCAAACCATAAAAAAGTGAAGTCAAATTAATTTCCCTCCTATTTGAAGGCATATGGCCATGGCATGCATATGAAACAAGACCATGTTTTGAATTTTCTTCTCTTTTCATTGGTTCCTAGTCATTATGTATGACATAATCTCTTGCATGATTTGATTCTTTCTTTCTCCTCCTAATAGGTCACATTCCATAACACCATGTATTTATCCTTAAGCCACATGACCATTAAAACCTACATACATGATCAAACATAGTATTTTCTCTTAGTGTGACAAGTTAATCAAGCCAAATTATATCATTCCTTCCACTCCTACAACCCATAACCATATCACCCTTTCCCTCACCAATTAAAAAAATCTACTATTCATGGCATCACCACTTTTACACATCCTTTTACATACTTTTATTTGCCTCATATTGGCCACCCATCATCTACTCCTTACATTCCTTGACCACTTCCCTCTCTCTTCACATATAGCCTCATGATTACACTAACACACACATACACAAATCTTCACTTCACTATTTCATTAACCTATCAAACTCTATTTCCCCCATTTCACTCCTCCATCCATTATATGGTTTAGGGTTTATTTATTTTGGTAAAATGTTTAAACACGGTTTCTATATAACCATGTTTATATCTGTTAGATACAAACATAGTTATAGATCAAACGTGGTTGTATTGTTTAGTGGCAAATATTTAAACATGGTTACCATTGTAACCGTATTTATATCTGTCAGATACAAACATGATTATAGGTCAACTGTGGTTATATTGTTTATGTGAAAAATATTTAAACATGGTTACAATTGTAACCGTCTATATAAACATGGTTTAGGTAGCAATTATGCTTATATCTTTTAACTGAGGTCTTTTTGTGTTTATTTTTCGTAATGTCACATCATTCAAACTTTCTTTCACTCTAAGCTTTCTCCCCTCTGTCTCTCTTAGGTTTCTCCTCTGTGGAATTGTTTTCTGTTGCCATTGTTCCAATATAGTACCCATTTAATTCATTGTATGTCATGTCTTGCCTACCACTTGTTTGATGCTTTGCTTTGTCTTTAGAGCTTAGGTTGTTTGGGTACTAGTTTAGAGCTTATGTCTTGTGTGATTTCTAGGATTTTTTATCTTCAATTTGCTTAAGTCTAGATGTTGGATTCTTACATATTTATTTCACATTTGAATAAGTGTCTAACAAACTCCACTAATTTTCCATATCCACCTTAATTTTAGGTGGAATTTGTAGCTCAAAATTTATAGGATTGTTAAACTTCTTGAGGGACTTTTATCTAGGTTTTTGTTTTGATTTTCCAAAACTTTTAAGTAATAATTGACATTGTATTTTTCTTTCATTTTAGATGCATTTCCTGTCTTTAATTGTTTCCTTCTTTGCCTCTTAATAATTGGAAGACTTTGCTTGCTTAAACACCGCTCTATTGCCACTATTTCTTTTAGTTTTTGTGTAATTTTGAGGTGAAACTTTGTGAGGTTGTTTTATATGCTTTTGGGGTAGAAACAAAACTAAGTATAAAATAGAGAAAAAGTCAAAGAAAAAAGTATAAAATATTCATGAAAAGGAAAGCTTGAAAATCCCTTGCATTTTCCAAAATTGTTGGGTGTTTTCTTGGCAAAAAAATAAAGAAAAAAGTGTGTCTACCCCATTTAAAAAAATTCCAGCAACATGTGTTTGCTTTGTGCAGTCCCTAATTTCTTTAATTTGTCTCTTTAATTACATAATTGTTGAACAAATTGATGTTGCTTATGTGGTGTAAAGGTTGGGATGTTTTGGCATGCAATCTAGTATTCTAGGAACTTTTTGAGTGCTTACTTTTTCTTGGATGCATTTGGTTTTAGTTTGACATTTTTCATTCTTTGTTTGTCTCATTAATTCCCATTCTTAGATACTTTTATTCATTTTACCTTTTATTACTTGTCAAATTCTTAATTTGTCTCATCAATTCCAATTTGGTTTAGCTTCCTAAAATTTTACTTTTTATTGCTTACCTTTTTTCTTTCTTAAGTTTTGTTTTTGAGTATTTCTATTCTTTTGCATTCTTGAGGTAAGTCAAGTAATTCCATTCTAGGTGTAGCATTTTGGTGTGATTTGAGATAAGAATTAAGGTTTTTTCTAAGCAATTTAGGAATTCTTGAGAGAGCTTGAGTGTAAACACCTTGAGTTAAGAGTGCAAACACTTGAGTTCCTAAATTCCAAAATAATATTTTTTTTATGCTAACCAATTTCTTTGAGTTAAGTGTTTTCTTATAGCTTAGCAGATTCCATTGAAGCTTGAAGGATCTTGAAGACACTTGAAGAATTGTATTGGAAAGCACACTTTGTAATAGATATTAGTTGAATTCTTTTTTCATTGTATTTCACTTTTCCTTTTATTTTGGGGAATGTATCTTTAAGTCAATTTTCTTGGTCCTTGTATTTAGACTTAAGGATTTTTGGACATTGGACTTTTAAATTTGGTTTTTCTTAGTTGACTAGGAGTAGTGCTCTTAGGTACTAGTTTACTTTTTATGCACAAGGACTAAGATGCACCCGCCTCGTCGTTCGGAATGGATCCTGTGTTAATATACATGTAAAACCTTAATCAATTAGCTATTCCGAACACAAGTTCAATTCTAATTGACTATTGTTACATCAACAATCTATAACATGCATAAAACATGTCATAGCCATCATTTTCATTATTTGTTAGGCTTCAGGAATTCCTTCCCATTAAGCCATATCCATTAAACTCAAGGGCTACCAACAACAATAGCCCTAACCTTCATGTAACTCCATTCATCCACATCCATGTTCATTAATGTCATGCATTTCTTCATAAAACATGTTCTTAAGTCAACATTAACCATTTTCCCCAAATCTCAAAATTAGGGTTTTCACCAAAACCCAACCATATTCATAAATACATCTATCTCTCATCTCTTTCCCATCATAAATGCATCACCATTATTAAGCCCTCATTAAAACCTCATATTTATTGCCAACCACCTTAGGGCATAAGCATTAAATGCTTCTCTACAACCACCCATCCACATACATTACTCCCCAAAGAATAAATACATATACCCATGGCCAAAACTCAACAAAAGAGAGAGTATATCTTACCTCACACCCAAAACAAAATGGGTTTATAAGGGAGAGGAAGGCCACACAAAAATGAGGGAAAGAAGAGGGGAAGAACTCCAAGTTTCCAAGTCCTCTTCAACGAAAATATAGAGAGGGGAGAAGTCACCACTCAAGGTTAGGGTTTTAGAAGGAAGAAGAAGAAGAAAAAATGAAGAAAAGGTGAAGAGAAGAAGAAGTGAAGTGTTTTTCTTATTTCCTTTAGCATGCCAACGAAAGAATAAGAGAAGGAATAGTTTTTAATTTTTCTTTTTGATCCTTCTCATTAAAGTTTATCGTTTTACCACTAACAGGCTCTTTATTTGGCCTCAATATTCTATCTGAAAATTATTTCAAATATATATTCGGACTCCCAATATTATTCTCAACAGCCCTGACCAGTATCATCTCAATCAGAGATATTTGGTCTGACAACCATTTTCCAATCGGGCTTATTTTCAGCTTATCTGGTCTCAATAAATCACCAACAGTCCCTAAAAATCTTAATTTAATTGTTTTTAACATTTTGGGACATCAAATGACTCATATTTAATTATTCAATATTTATTTCCTCAAGTTATTCTTTTATTTTTTAAAATCTGGGATGTTACAATCCACCCCACCAAAAAGAAAATTTCATCCTTGAAATTTAACATACCGGATTCGAACACGCCGGGATATCGTTCTCTGATGTCGTCCTCACGCTCCCATGTGAACGTCTCCACTTTTCCATGTTTCCAAGCGACCTTCACCAAAGGTACCAACTTGTTCCGTAGTTTCTTCACAGAATGCTCGACGATGCGAACAAAAATAGGAGGGATAGATAAATCTTCACGTACATCAATATCGTCTATAGGAATCACTTGTAGAGGATCATAAACATATTTCCTCAACTACAACACGTGGAACACGTTGTGTAGATTAGCGAGATACGGAGGGAGTGCAATCCGACAAGCAACATCACCAATCCACTCCAATACCTCATAAGGTCCAATAAACCTAGGGCTCAACTTTCCACTCTTTAACGCCCTTCCAATCCCTTTATTATGCGAGACCTTCAAAAATACATGATCACCCACTTGAAACTCAAGTGGTTTATGTCTCTTATCGTAGTAACTCTTCTGTGGATCCTGAGCAATTTTCATATTCTCTTGTATTTTCTTGATCTGCTCGGTGGTCTCCTGAACAATCTCCGGCCCTAAGGCCAAGTTCTCACCAGTCTCCAACCAACACAACGGAGTCCTGTACTTTCTCCCATACAGTGCTCATATGGTGCCATGCCAATAGAGCTATGGTAGCTATTGTTGTATGTGAATTCAATCAATGGCAGGAATCTCTCCCAACATCCACCGTGTTCAAGAACACAAGCTCTCAACAAATCTTCAAGGCTCTGTATAGTCCTTTTGGACTGTCTGTCGGTTTGAGGATGATATGCGGAACTAAGTTTCAACTTAGAACCCAACTCATTATGCAAACTTCCCCAAAATCGAGAAGTGAATCGAGGATCACGGTCGGATATGATACTAAACGGCACACCATGCAGCCTAACAATCTCCTTTATATATAATTGTGCCAATTTCTCCAAGGAACTCTTCATATTCATAGGCAAGAAGTGAGCACACTTCGTCAACCGATCCACAATTACCCATATGGCATCATTTCTAGCATGAGTTCTGGGTAGTCCAGAAATAAAATCCATAGCTATGTTATCCCACTTCCAAACAGGGATCTCCAAAGGTCTCAAATAACCAGATGGTCTTTGATGCTCGATCTTTGCCTTTTGACAAACAAGGCATGAGGCTACAAAGTTTGCCACATCATGCTTCATGCCAGGCCACCAAAAATTCTTCTTCAAGTCTTGATACATCTTGGTAGAACCAGGAATGAATACTTAATATACTTTTGTAAGCTTCTTCAAGCACACATTTTCTCACATCTCCACTTGAGGGAATATAAATTTGACCCTTCACACGCTAAATGCCATCTTGATCTTCCACTAGGAACAAATTCTTCCCTTTCTCTTGGGTCTTCTTCATCTCAATCAAATACTCATCATTCGGTTGTTGTACCTTCACATATTCAAGAAACTCATTTGTGACTTTCAACATTTCAAGCGACATTTTCTTGGAAGTATATGTCTCTACGCCCACATTCTAGTCTCTAAATTATTCTATCAACTCCATCTCTTTCGCCATCATTGTTGAGACATGCAATGACTTTCGGCTCAAAGCATCGGCAACCACATTGGCCTTTCCGGGATGGTACCTCAACTCAAACTCATAATCCTTTAGGAATTCCATCCGCCATCGTTAGCGCATATTAAGTTCTTTTTGGTCAAACAAATACTTAAGGCTCTTGTGATCACTAAAGACCATAAACTTAGAACCATACAAGTAATGTCACCATAACCTTAAAGCGAACACCACAACCGCTAATTCAAGATCGTGTGTAGGATAATTAACCTCATTGGGTCGCAATTGTCTCGACGCATAGGCTATTACATGCTCCTTTTGCATCAACACGCATCCAAGACCAAGCTTAGATGCATCACAATACACAACAAAATCATTCGTCAAATCGAGCAACGCTAACACCGGTGCGGTAGTAAGTCTTAACTTCAACTCTTGGAAACTTTCTTCACATTCATGAGTCCACATGAAAGGTTGATTCTTACGAGTCAACTTCGTCAATGGTAAGGCTAAACTGGAAAATCCTTCAATGAACCTCCGGTAATAACCGGCAAGACCAAGAAAACTTCTTATCTCCGTCACGGACGTCGGTCTTTCCCAAGCCATTACAACTTCAACTTTTGATTTATCCATAGCAACCCCATCACCAGAAATCACATGACCAAGAAAAGAGATCTCACTCATCCAGAATTCACATTTAGAGAGCTTAGCATACAATTGTTTCTCTCGAAGAATGGTCAATACAAGACGAAGATGTCTTTCATGCTCTTCATGACTCTTGGAGTATACCAAAATATCATCGATAAACACCACGACGAATTGATTAAGATACTCGTGAAAAATGCAATTCATGTAGTCTATGAAGATCGCAGGAGCATTTGTCACTCCAAATGGCATCACTATGTACTCATAGTGTCCATATCGCGTTCAGAAAGTAGTTTTTGGGATATCTTCGGTCTTCACCTGAATTTGGTGATATCTGAAACGCAAGTCAATCTTAGAGAATACCACAGCACCCTTCAACTGATCTAGAAGATCGTCGATTCAAGGAAGAGGATATTTGTTCTTGATAGTTAGCTTGTTGAGTTGGCAATAATCAACACACAATATCATACTTCCATCCTTCTTTTTCACCAACAACACAGGAGCACCCCAAGGAGATACACTTGGGCGAATAAACTCCTGTTCAAGAAATTCCTTGACTTGCTTCTTCGATTCGGCCAACTCCATAGGAGACATTCGATAAGGGGCTCTAGAAACAGGCTCAACACCAGGAATGAGGTCAATGGCAAATTCCACTTCTCGTGGAGGAGGTAATCCGGGAATCTCTTCCAGAAACACATCGGGAAACTCCGAAACAATGGGAATCTCACCAGATTGGGACGTACCATCAATCAAACGGAACATCATAAGAAGCTGAGAGATACCTTGCACATCAAAGCCTTCAGCATTAGAAGTCGGGAAGATCATCGTCTTGTTATGACAATCCACTAAGATTTTGTTAGCAGATAACCAATCCATGCCTAGAATAATATCCAAGCCTTTCATAGGCAAACAAACAAGGGATACATCAAACTTTCTACCCTCAAGGTTCATCTCCACATTCTCACATCGAGTCACCACTCTTAAACAAGTACCGGTCGGTGTGGTTACCAATATAGAACCTCTCATCATACAAACAGGCACCCTCATGCGCCTCACACAGTCTTCAAAAATAAATGAGTGCGTAGTACCAGAATCAAAAATAACTTTTACTGAAATACCAAGGATTTCGCACTCATCATGAACAAGATTTTCAGCTTGAGCAGCTTCCTCACCAGTAACTGCAAATACTCTACCTGCAGCTTGTGGTTGATTACCACCATTGCGGTTTCCATTCCTCCCACCATGGCCATTACTCGACCATTGCCATTTCTCCCACCGTTATGATTTCTGCCACGGCCACCATTTTGGCCACCGTTATATCCATGACCTTTTCCACGACCACGGCCTCCACAGTTAGCATCATAATTCATGCGGTTAGGAGTGTCAACATTAGCACCTCTTGTGTTCAATGGGTAATTGGGAAGAATATATCTAGGTTGGTTGCATTGGTAGCACACCACGTCGTCCCGTAGACAATCACGTGCCAAATAGTTAGCACTATATTTGTAGCAAGTTAGACCTTGGATATTTCCACGGCCTTGGTTACCACCACCGTAACCACCTCTAGGAGCACCGCGTCCTCTAGTATTGGAGGATCCACCATGAAGGAACTTATTCTTCTTGAAATAACCTTGCTTCTTGAAACTAGAAAATTGGCCTTTCGACTTAGGCTCATGCTTTCCATGACTTGAAGGAGCCACATCATCTTCTTCATATATGCGAAACTTATTCACAAGTGTAGGGAAACTTCTTATCTCTTGATGTCGGATAGCCCGCTTGATCTCGGGCCTCAATCCATTCTCAAACTTCACACATCTGGAAGCTTCAGTACCCTCTTGTTGATAGGGCGGATAGAATGCACATAGCTCCTCAAACTTGGAGGCATATTCCTCCACCGTCATGCCACCTTGCTTAAGTTCCATAAACTCAAGCTCTTTCTTGCTTCTATAGCTGTCCGGAAAATACTTCTTCAAGAACTCCACCTTGAAGTTTTCCCAAACCAAGGGAATATCAGCAGATACCATGCGTCCCCTAGTAAGACGCCACCAAGCTTTGGCTTCATTGCGGATCACAAAGACCGCATATTCTACCTTTTACGCTTCAGAACACTCGAAGCTAGCATAGATTCTTTCCAAGTCATTAATCCAAGCATATGCATCTTCTGGCTTATAACCTCCATGGAATTTAGAAGGTTTCCTCTTGAGAAATAGATCAAGACCTTGGGAGCCTTGTCCCACATTCAGCTGGCCTTGTCTTTCCAAGAGATCGGCAAAGCGATTCAAGGCATTTGCCATAGCAGTAGCCTCACGATTTGGTCTACCAGTCATATTTCAAGCCTATATGTTAAAACATGGCTCTCACGTGAGTGTACTAGACCAAACATCTAATTTTTCATCTTATAAATTCAACGTTCTAATACTTATAAGCTTATCATGCACCACATCACACAATCACATCATTTTTTGATACATAATCACAACATATTCATTATTAGAGGCAAATAGTGTAAGGACTCTTAGCCAGACTTAACAACAAGTGCATCAATCTAAATTCAATGATAACAATCACAATTCACCCAAATAATCCATAAATCAATCAATCATAGCTTATATAATTCAATCTTAAGCAACAATTATATGAACAACATTAATCATGATCGTATCGAGAGCAACCAATGCTCTGATACCAGGTTGAGATGCCCCGAAAATACAGGAAAATTTTTCACGATTTTGAAATCATTATTCAAAAAAAAGAAATTAAGTGGTGAAGCTTTCAAGTTCGACACCTGGATCTAGAACAGCAACTCCCATATATGAAGATATGAGAAGGTAAGGGTAATTTCATATTAAACTTCTACTTAGAGACAGCGGAAGAATTAATTGATTAATTTAATGTAATTGTTGCATGATTGAAATTAAAGAGAGAGGATTTCATAAGGTTCAGGGATCCATAATAGGTCTAAACTTATTTTTAAGATATTGCAAGGAGAGTTTTGATGCAAAGGAAATATAATCATTTAAAACAAAACAAATATGTGCATCAGGGTGTCACTCGCTCAAGCGAGAATCACATTCGCTTGAGCGAGCCAACGTAGGCACGCTTAGGCGGAACCAAGAAAGGCTGAGCGAAGGAAAAATTTAGTATCAGGGGCTCCTCTCGCTTGAGCGAGCCCCACCTCGCTTGAGCGAGAATCGAGAATTCACCCTGGGCGAGTTAGCGAAACGCTTGAGCGAGAGAAGAGTTTTGCATCAGGAGCCAATCTCGCTGGAGCGAGTTCCTTCTCGCTTGAGCGAGATCGTCCCAGTGACATTAAGAACTCTCTGCCTGATTTTCGCTTGGGCAAGGCATGTCTTGCCTCGGCGAAAATCGTCCAGTGTCTAATTCCCTTCTTCCTCGCTTGAGCGATCACCAATCCAGGACCATTTCGTTTGAGCGAAAATGGTCCAGTGGCCAACCTCTGATTCTAATCCAATCTCGCTTGAGCGAGAAGGCCATTCGCGTGAGCGAATTTCGGCCAGTGGCCACACCCCTGTTTCATAAGCATCTCGCTCGAGCGAGATTCCCACTCGCTTGAGCGAGTTCTGCAGAATTTGTACAGAAATAGGAAATTTACTCAACTTGGCATATCAAATCTTATTTCCTACCATTTAAGCCTATCCTAATTCATTAGTTGCACTTTATTCTATATTTATAAGATCTCTTAATTGTTCACACCCTTCAAATCAAATCTCTTTCACTCAATGCATAGGATTTAAAATTATTCCAACTTAAACTTCACAAAATGCTATAAATTATGAAATGCCTCATTCATTCATGAAATTAAACATCAACCAGCATCATCATTCATTGCATTACATCATTTGGGTCATTAATGAAAATTGGCCATGCTCACCAAGGTCCAATTTTCCTACATGACCCTCAAAATCATCAAATACAATCTAGATCACAAAATAAGCATACATATACATCACATGCTATATAAAAACCTAGATTTCGCTGGCCAAGGCACTTCCTATACCACTATTTACCTCCTCAACCAAAATGTACTTCAAAAAGTACACTTTTCCCACAATTACTCTGCATCACAAGCCTAAAAATGGACAACATAGGAGAGTGAGTTACACATTCCAAAGGAATGAATATGAACACCATATGATTATGTACATATGCATCAAAACAGGTATACTTTGCACATACATATCATTCACCATACTCTTTATCATCACAACACCATCATACATACATCACAAGAGACATTACAATTTAGACAAAGTACACAACATATACATAATCAAGTCCCACCACAATTTGGCTATCACATAAACTATTATTTGGTATTCATATCTTTTATGTTCTCTTAGTATATCATTACATCCTCATCACATCCATCATCATATCTCATCACCTACGACATACTTCCTTGCTTTATGCAAATGCTCTTAAATTAATACATATGCACAATGGAATATTTCAACAATTGCAGATCTGACTGTGGGAATATAAACACCAATTGTGGAACTCAAGTATGATCATCCAATCATACCCCTATTGCAGTAGTAAAATGTGTACACTTATTCTTAAATTTGCATGCATTTCATCAATTGTTTTACTGGTACCAAACCGCTTCGCCCATCTTGCAACACCAGGTCATTTTCACCATGACCGCGGTATATAACATATTCAACATATGGTGTTGCAGGCCGACCAGATATCAAATCATGGCGGTTGTGATCCCAAGGACCAACGGGGTCGCCTACTCATCAAGAGCCACCCCCCACAAGGGTCGGCTACATATAGCTCCCCGAAGCAATACATGGGCGGCTTCGTGACTTACACACCGAGTCACAAGGGAATACAAGTTACTCGTGCACAGGGCCGTCCTCCCACTGGGCCAACCGGGGGAATCCCCTAAAATTCCAACACCGGCAGCTATGCAGTATGCCATGGATGCAAATGCAAATCATATGCATTTCTCACTCTATGCATCCTATACATGCCACTCATCCTACATCATCATCAACACCATTACCAACATTTCCACAAGGCTTTTAGTGGATTTATTATTGTTGGGTTATTCTTATTAATTTAAACATTTATGTGGCATTACAATAGTTCTCAATCAACATCATCAACAATCACTACATTCATGGTGGATACAAGTATAACTTCATATCATTGATCATTCTACACCACCATATAGCACACCATGAATATTCTAAATGCATCAAAGCATGTTGCCAAACACATTATCTACACCATACACCACATTAAAATTTCTCATATCATTCCAAGCAAGGCTAACATGCATACCAATACATATGGCAATCAAATAATATTTAAATTCATGCATTTAGAACATAAGACTCCTCTCCTACCTCAAGAGAAGAATTTCGATTGATAAGATGCACCCGCCTCGTCGTTCGGAATGGATCCTGTGTTAATATACATGTAAAACCTTAATCAATTAGCTATTCTGAACACAAGTTCAATTCTAATTGACTATTGTTACATCAACAATCTATAACATGCATAAAACATGTCATAGTCATCATTTTCATTATTTGTTAGGCTTCGGGAATTCCTTCCCATTAAGGACATCCATTAAACTCAAGGGCTACCAACAACAATAGCCCTAACCTTCATGTAACTCCATTCATCCACATCCATGTTTATTAATGTCATGCATTTCTTCATAAAACATGTTCTTAAATCAACATTAACCATTTTCCTCAAATATCAAAATTATGGTTTCCACAAAAACCCAACCACATTCATAAATACATCTATCTTTCATCTCCTTCCCATCATTAATGCATCACCATTATTAAGCCCTCATTAAAATCTCACATTTATTGCCAACCACCTTAGGGCATAAGCATTAAATGCTTCTCTACAACCACCCATCCACATACATTACTCCCCAAAGAATAAATACACATACCCATGGCCAAAACTCAACAAAAGAGTGAGTATATCTTACCTCACACCCAAAATGAAATGGGTTTACAAGGGAGAGGAAGGCCACACGAAAATAAGGGAAAGAAGAGGGGAAGAACTCCAAGTTTCCAAGTCCCCTTCAACAAAAATATAGATAGGGGAGAAGTCACCACTCAAGGTTAGGGTTTTAAAAGGAAGAAGAATAAGAAATGAAGAAAAGGTGAAGAGAAGAAGAAGTGAAATGTTTTTCTTATTCCCTTCAGTATGCCAATGAAAGAATAAGAGAAGGAATGGGTTTTTAATTTTTCTTTTTGATCCTTCTCATTAAAGTTTATCATTTTACCACTAATAGGCTCTTTATTTGGGCTCAATATTCCATCTGAAAATTATTCTGAATATATATTCGGACTCCCAATATTATTCTCAACAGCCCTGACCAGTATCATCTCAATCAGAGATATTTGGTCCGATACCCATTTTCCAATCGGGCTTATTTTCAGCTTATCTGGTCTCAATAAATCACCAACAGTCCCTAAAAATCTTAATTTAATTGTTTTCAACATTTTGGGACATTAAATGACTCATTCAATTATTCAATATTTATTTTCTCAAGTTATTCTTTTAGTTTTTAAAATCTGGGATGTTAACGCCCCAGCCGCTTTTCAGGAATGAACGACTCTCCCTACAAACTAACACGAGACCTTACCAGTGTGCTTTGTCCTCAATCACACACTTCCCAAGAACTTCCCAAGAGGTCACCCATCCCAGAATTACTCCAAGTTAAGCACGCTTAACTTTGGAGTTCTTAAGTGATAGGCCACCGAAAAGGATAATGCATTTGTTGGTATAGGTAGTACGAATTCATTCCTTTAAGCTATCCTCAACTGTATATTCCCATACCTATACAGTCTTTGTATCCCTCTTATTCTGTTATGTATTCAGTTCATTCATGTGTCCCTCCTACTGGAAGCCTTCCAGGATCCGCTCCTTGTCCGTGCCTATGCACCGGCGATCACTTCCCACCCTCAACAGTGCCTGGGATGCCATATTCCCCGCTGGAAGCCTGCCAGGAGCCGCTTCTTGTCTGTGCCCATGAACTGGCGATCACTCCCCGCCCTCAACAACGCCTTGATGTCACACTTTAGGTATAAATAACATGTCTTTTTATAGATAAGAGAGATAACACGTTTCCCTACATGAGAGCCATTCTTAATCAACTAAATGCTATGAATGCTAGGTTAGATCACATACAGAATAAGGAGACAAGGTAAATAAATAGACATAGGGATAATAAACCTCACTATAGGAGACAATCAAGATACAATCAAAGTGATAGTGAGGAAGAGGAAAGGCCAAAGAGACATCATAGACACCATGAAGAGGTGGGACTTAGGGAAGTAAAATTAGAGGCTCCCCTAGTTCATGGAAAAAATGATGTTGAGGCTTATCTTGAATGGAAAATAAGAGTTGAACAATTCTTCAACTCTCACAACATTAAAAATGAGAAAAAAGTTAGGATAGTCACTCTCCTTTCAAAATTATGCACTAGTTTGGTGGACCCAAGTTTATAAGAAAAGAAAAAAGGATAGTTTCCCTCCAATAGATGATTGGGAAGACCTAAAAGACTTACTATGAAAAAGGAATATGCCTTCATATTATAGGGGAGAATTATTGGCTAAACTCAATAGGCTAACCCGAGGCTCAAAAAGTGTAGAAGACTACTATAAATTCCTAGAAATAGCTATGATTACGGCAAATAAAGAAGAATATGAGGAAACCCTAATCCATATGTTTTTACATGGTTTAGATAAGGATATAAAATGAAGGGTTAAACTATTACCTCATGTTGACATTGAGGAGCTCCTCCACCAATGCACTAGAGTGAAGAGTTAATTGAGTGAGGGAGACTCCTATTACAAAAGGGACAACACACCCTTTAGGCCCAAGTGGAAAGGTAAGGAAGACTCCTATCCTAAGAAAACTTGGAGAAAAGATAAGAAAACTAGGGAGAAGGTAGTGGACACTTCTTCTCATAAAATTAGAAGTGAAGTGCATAAAAAGGGTCTTCTGCCAAACCCTTTAAACATGATAAACATAGTGAATCATTCAAAGCCTTATAATCTAAGACTAGTACCATAAAATGTTTTAAATTCTTAAGAAGAGGTCATATTGCCTCTCAATGCCCAATAATGATTTTAAGAGGGCATGATCACTATTCTAGCCAAGAGAATTCTTCCTCATCATATTCAAGTGATAGTTACAATAGTGATTCCTATGAAAATGAGTATGTCTTAAGAGATGAGGGAAAATTATACATGATAAGAAGGCTTCTTGAAAGTCATATTAGAGAGGATGACACTACTCAATGAGAAAACATATTTTACACAAGAAGTTATATTAATCAAAAACTTTTTTCTCTCATTGTGGACAGTGACAACTGTGCTAATATGGCTAGCCAAAGGCTAGTACATAAACTTGGTTGTCAACTAGAAGATCATCTAAGACCTTACAAATTACAATGGCTTAATGAAAAAGGTGAAGTAATAGTCAACAAGCAAGTACACCTTGCATTCTCTATAGGAACATGCGAAGATAAAGTCTGGTGTAATATGGTTCCTACGGAAGCCACACATGTTCTATTAGGTCGACTATGGAAGTTTGATGAAAAGGTTACCCATGAGGGGTTCACTAACACCCTCTTCATACTTTATCCTGCACACACTCAAAACACAAGGGATTTGAGGATATCTTTCCTAAAGACCTTCCTTAAGGGTAACCTCTTGTTAGAGTATTAAACATCAAATAGACCTCATTCCAGGTGCTAGTCTCCCCAATGGCTTGCATATAGATGTATCTGTTAACCCGGTGATAGTGTCTCAACCGTTTATTTTTACCACCGGGTTGTTAATTGGCAAGCGCACCAATCGTTTATAGTTTTTAAAATTTAGATATCGTTCCACTGGGATTGAAAGTCCAATAACAACAATAATTTTCTATTCACTATGGTAAATGTGAAGAAAGTTATAGACAAAAGAATGATTTATATACAATTTATACAGTATTCACAGGATAGCATGATTGAGTAGTTCATGAGCTAAAAAGAAAATAAAAATCTATCTAAAAAGTTGAGTTGCAATCTAGAATAGGTAAGATACTTGAGATAAACACAGATAAATAAATTATGTTGGAAATTGGATCCCTAATCTAGAATAACAATACGGAACTCAAAACATGCATATTTAATCATCAAATTTCATGTCATTGCAGCTTAACATCATTATAACCGATCCCTCGTGATATAAATTCTAAGAATTCACCGTAAAGTTTGATCCCTCGTGAGCTTTCTCAGTAAAAACTTGCATTAAGACCTGGCCTTATGGCAACAATGGTTAACAACCCCTATAGAATTGAGATACCAAGGGTATTCCAACTTTTACTTTCATCAAAACAAGTTTCAATACGGCATGAATAATCATTCTCCCGTTTGACATTCACACTAATAAAACAAGTTTTAATACACATGAAAATCATTCTCCCGTTTGATGTTCATATTAATAAAAGGTTGAAATACTAACATGGACTTGAATCATAAACATGCAGAGGTCGAATTCACAACATTATACTCAATAGATTAGTTCACCAATTCCAACATAAACAAATTAGTTACACATGATAAAAGTAAAAAACAACACTTATAGAATTTGACATTACGAAGACAATGGAAACTTCACGATACAACGATCACAATACACCACAACACTCTCAAGTAGCTAGAAAAACTATTCTAGAACTACAAACTCTAAAAGAAATACTCAAAACTCAAGTATAGAAGAGAGGAAAGAAATCTGAATGTAGAGAATGGGATATGATGAATGGTGTTGGATGGCCCTATTTATAGGGTTGAGCAAGGGTGCTGACGCTACGCGTCAGTCCCCTGACTCAGCCTCCATTAACGTAGCTGGTAGTATCCACCTTGAAATATTATATTTAATCATGCTTGGCCATGTGTCCCTGTTTCCACTACGTTTTGGCCATTTGTGCTGAGTGGAGTGGCCAATAATGGGTCACTAAGTGAGTGCTTGGCCAGCTTGGCTGTGGAGTCCACGCAGCACTGACGCTATGCGTGGCTGTGACGCGTAGCGTTAGCATCAAAAGTAGCTACGGACGCTACGCGTGGGATTAATGCTACGCGTCAGATCCTCCAGTATACTTTTCTCTTGAATTCTTTACTTTTTCACTGCAAAACTAAAGAAAATTGATCAAGGGCAGATTATTTCCAACAACATCCATTTATTGAATTAAAACCTAATTTTCTAACAAATTATTATTTTTATTAAAAGATTTATTTAAATTTGAGGACTAACAAATACCCCCAACTTGAGACATTGCTCGTCCTCGAGCAAGAGAGAAAAATAAAAAATATAAATTTGAAATCAAATTTTTGAGTTAGTCCAAGAATTTACCATAAAAAGTAATTACACAATTTACTATTTTGAAATAATCAATTATAGACATCTAATGTAACAAAGGTTTAATGGTAAAATTATTTAAAATATTTTATTAACATATCAAGCATAATTTCAGACTTACCTCTCCAAGTGTTTATCTCAATGCAATTGGTAACCTGTTTTACTCAATCAATCATAAAATCAAACGAATTTAATTTTGATTTTCATCTAATCAATGGTTAATTATACAAAGTTAATTCAGAAATCACAAGGTCTTTTCACGGGTTGTAATGAGGCTTGGCTTACAAGAATCAATGGTTTTTCTTGGAATTCAAAAACCTAAAATCATAAAAGAGCATTTTATAATTTTTAGGCTTTCTCTTGGCCCAAACTTCTCATTTTCTTTTATTGATGAAAAATAAATACCCCAACTTGATTCTTTTCACTATTTTTGACTTTTCTTTTTCATACTTTATTTTCTTTTGAAAAGAATCAAGTTGCTTATTTTCACTCCCCATTTTTGTGAGACATTCAATTTATTTCAACTGCTCTTTTAATCAATCAAGTATAGGGAATGGTTAAAACAGATTTAGGTTTTAAGGGTACCAAAGAATTTATTTTAGGCTCAAATTGGCTTTCAAAGGATAAAATAATTTTTACCAAGGTAAGCTGTTTGGCCCAAGGTTTCTTTTCACCAATAAATGTGCCTTGATCATTTTCCTGAATTCTCTGTACAACAACACAAATCAAAGATTAAAGCAAAATCAATTCGAATGAAATTATGTCGATTAAACCCTCAAGTGTTTAAAAAGATCTCTCAACTCACCGGGTTATTGAAATTTGCTTGATAATTAATAAACTTATTGTAATTAAATTTATCAAAATTCCTAAGTTATAAAAGAATTAATAATTGATTTTACAAAATTTTTGGTTTTATTGTGTAAAAACTTTAAGTGAATAAATTAACTTACTAACAAAAATTTTGAGTTATTTATTGAAAGATAAAATTTATTTTTGGATTTTTCAAATAGAACATGCAAAAACATAATAAATTACGCAAAAATAAACACCCACACATAATAAAAGACAAAATATAATATAATCCAAAATAATATCAATGTAAACAATAAACTAAAAATGTATGTAAAAAGGTGCAAAAGATAACACCATCAATCCTCCATCTGGTCATCATCCTCCTCCTCCTCATCAGCATCACCATCAGTATCAGCCTGTGCTCCAGAAGGTCCACCAGTCTCAGGGTAGGTAGGTATATCACCAAGCCAAGCTACATGAGCTACAAACTCAGCCGGTGTGACATATGGTGCTCCCTCACCCTGTAACCTGTACTGATAAAATTCATCGTGAAGATGAATATATGCTCTATGTGTAGCAGCCATCATCTGCATCATATGCTGATGCTCAAGTGTCATCCTGGCAAATCCCTCTATGACAACATCAGCAGGTGGTGGCTGTACTGGTGGTCTCCTCCTCCTGGGTCTGGGCTGAGCCTCCTACTCCAGAGGTGGAAGCTCGCACTGCTAAACAAAGTAATCTCTGTTCATCGTGACCTTGGGGACTCTCCCCGAAGAACTTGTGAACTCTGGTGATGGCACAGCAACTCCCTGCCTCCTCAGTAAGGCAGATATGATGAGGGGAAATGGAATAGGGCGGTTCACTTTATACCCAATGGCATAAAAGTGAATCTGCTCAGAAATAAGCTCGGCAATGTCGATGGTATGGCCCTGAAGAATAGAAAAGATAAGGTAACAGTGGTCAACTGGGATAGATGAGAGGTGAGTGATAGGAGTGATGTTATGCAGCATAAGGTAGGACCACGCCTGGGCTATAGGGGTCAGCTGGGTCTTCAGAAGGTTAGATGGACTCCTTCCAACCTTACTCAGGTTGAAAAAGATTCCATCTTTGCTCAAGAAATGAGCAATCTGTTCGAGGGAATATCCTAGATCACCCTCAGTAATGATCTTGTTTCTGTTTTCCTTCCAGAAACAAGTATCGTCCTCGGGAGTAGGCTCCCAAGGATTACCCAATAGGGTATTAATAGTATCCCAGTCATAAGTAATATGCCGGCCCCTCACCCAACTCGTCCTTTGTTGGCGTTCGCGTAGAATCCATCACTAAGATGGGATCCCCCTCAGTCGGTAGAGAAAACGGGGGTCCCCATCTCCTCCTCTGAACTCTATCCTGCAGCTCAGGATAGTCTCCAGCATTGAGATCTAACACCCTCTCCCAGATGAGTCTTTGCCCCTTTATATGATGAAAGCGGGCCCATTTCGCGTCAGTGTGAAATCTCGTAGGATCCCTCGGTCCCAACACCTCCTCTCCCTGAAGATCAGGATCCTCAGAGGTGGTGTCAGTATCCGTGGTCTTCCTCTGTCTTTTAGAGGGACCAGTAGTGGGGATAGATTTCCTTGGTGCCATCTGCAAAAAGGAAGATTTAAAAATCAAACACACATTATTATTTGAAAAACATATAAAAAATACACAATCAACAAAAAATTTTAAACATAAAAATTTTATTAAAGGAAATCACACAAGATTCACACAAAATCCACAACATATTTTTTTGAATTTTTTTTTTGTAAAAATCAACATTCATATTTTTGGATTTTTAACAACAAAAATACAAAATACAACATGCATAACATACATAAATATATACAAAAAAAATTTATTTTTATTATTATTATTTATTTATTTTTTTATGTATTTTTAATTTTTATCAATGCAAGAAAGTATAACAAATACAAACTAAGAAAATTTATTAATTAAAAAAAGAAAAAACAAACAATAAACAAACATACAACATGTTAAACAAATGAAAAACATAAAAAATAACTAAATTAAAATAACAGACAAAAAATAAAAAATAAAAATCAGAAATAGAGGCTGACGCTATGCGTGGGTGGGACGCTACGCGTCAGCTCTATTCTTCCCATGCTACGCGTCAGTGGGACGCTACGCGTGGGCTTACAGAACAGACACTGCAAAACAGGGGTTGCGCAGCAGCAACTCCCTTCCAGAACCACATTCAATCCATTCAATTCCTTATTCTAACAGCAAACAAATACCAATGGTCTTCTAATCCTAACCCTAACCGCATGCAATTCTAAGAATTGAAATTGATTTTAAAGAGAAGGGATTTAGAACACTTACTTGGAATCCTTGAACAGTTGAGGATTTGGGAAGGTTAAATGGTTGAGAGAAAAAGAGGATTTGAAGGTTTGAGAGCAAAAGAGGTTTGTGAAAATTAGGTTTTCTGAGGGAGAGAGGGAGGCAGTTTTAAAACTGATGGACTTGGGCCTCTCTCTGTTTCAGTTTTAAAAACTGAACGTGGGTTCTGACGCTACGCGTGATAGGTACGCTACGCGTCAGGTCCAAAATTCAGAGTCCACGCTACGCGTCCATGGGGCGCTACGCGTGGGCTTCTGTTTTTCATTTTCAAAATTTTAATTTCCAAAAGCCTCCTTTTAGTTTAAAAACCCCTTTATTAAAAACATAATTCTAAAAACTAGTTTTTGTTTTTATTTTTTTTTTAAATTAATTGAAAATAACAAGAAAAGAATGGGTTGCCTCCCATTGAGCGCTAGGTTTAATGTCTCCAGCTAGACATTACTTCTGATTAATCAGGTGGTTTCCTAATATTCGTTGAGGAATCACCTGTTTTTTTCTTTCTTCTTTTTCTTCTCCGATGCTTAATTATCTGTCTTTCATCATTCAAGGCATCGGTTAATTTAAAACAATTTAATTGATTGGGAAGAGATATACCTGGTTCGGTTGAAGGGTAAACTTTTTCCTCATCATTCGTCCTAAGATGTTCATGAGCACTGAAGCTTACCTCTTCTTCATAGACTTTGACTGCAACCATACTTTGATCAACATCTACTCTTATCTTTACAGTCTTCATGAAAGGTCTTCCAAGGATCAGGGGGATCTCAGTATCCTCCTTTATATCGAGTACCACAAAGTCAACCTTGAAGTGGTACTTATCAACCTTTACCAACACATCTTCTACAATCCCAACAGGTTTTTTGACAGAGCGATCCGCAAACTATAAGTTTGTCTTAGCTTCTTTTAGCTCAAATTCACCAATGCGCTTTATTAAATCTAGGGGCATCAAATTGATGTTCGCCCCTAAGTCTAACAAAGCATTCCTGATGTTGATACTTCTAATGGTTACAGGAATGGTGAAACTCCCTGGATCTTTACATTTTTTCGGGGTTACAATGGTAATACAGTTTGTTTTTTGCTCTTCATTCACTTGCATATTTTTTTCATTTTTTTCATTTTTTTCTATTTTTTCACTTTCTTTCTCTTCTTCTTCTTTCTTTTTCTCATTTTTTCTTTACAATCAATTTTCACAACTTTATAATTTTCAGAAGAAACAGCATTACATTGTTCCCTTGGGTTTTGAGTGTTTGCAGTAAACCCAGAATTTTTCAATTCAACTATTTCTTTTGCAAGCTGACCCATTTGTATGTCTGATGCTTTTCGGGCAGCTTCATTTATCTCCATAAATTGCAATAACTGTTGGATAGATTCCCCAATCCTTGTCAATCTTACATTGTCAATTTGTGATTGTTGTGGCTTAAATTGATTGTTAGGAGGTCTGTTGGAAGGTCCAGCATCTTGTCTCCAGCCAGAATTCTGATTCTGCCATCCCTGTTGAAAATTGTTAGGAAAACAATTACCATAATTGAAAGGAAAGTTACCCAATGGTATTCTTTGATGGTTTAGAAAATTAGCTTGCTCTTGCTCATTTCTGTTAGAGGCACAATAACCACATGGTTGTTCACCCATGCAATGCATACATTGCTTCACTTGAGCAGGGGGTGGTGATGTCACTTGAGCAATTTGAAGTTTCTCTAGTTGTTTGCTCATGGCTTCAATTTGTTGGGTCAGCAATTTTTGCTGAGCCAATACTGCATCATTCACTCCCAATTCGAGTATACCTGGCTTCCTCTGTACATTACCTCTTTCATGTTTTGCTTGGTGGTCACTAATAGACATTGATTCCAATATCTCAATTGCTTCCTCCACAGCTTTGTTCATTAAAGAACCATCTGCACAAGCATCTAACATCATCTTGAACTGAGGTAATACACCATGGTAAACGATTCTTACCTTTTCAGCATCATCCAAGTTGTGGTTTGGACACTTTCTCAAGAGTGCCTTGAATCGTGCCCATGTTTCTCCTAATGATTCATCATTGTTTTGAGAAAAAGAGTGTATAGTTGTCATGGCTTCAAAGTATTTTGAAGGAGAATAAAATCTTTCCAAAAATTTTCTTTCGACATCGGACCAGTTTGTAAATCTTCTTACTCACTCTCAGCTAATAATATTATACCATATTCACCCGCTTCAAGAAAAAGAGATACAATAATTTGATACCGATTAGGCTCTGATACCACTGCTGGCCGAGAGCCTCCTTAACATAAATATAAACACCAAAACATACAGATAATGCATTTTTGGCAACCTCAAGCCTACTCTTGCAACTATGGTCACCAATTTTGGCATTTACATCTATGCTAAGAAGGATCGTAGCATGGACCTTTTCTGACATATTTCTGATACACAGGATCCTTAAATAAGGCAAGTGTAGAGCATACTTTATGTCTTATGATTATTGTATCTCTTGATCGGAACAGTGCCTATGAAACTCATAATTTAAAAGCACACAAAGTTTATTTATGAAAGGCTTTGTTCTCTCGAACTTCTGCCTTCTATCTTACAAGAGGATCCCTTTTATAGGCAAGGATTTGGAAACTATTCGAGATAAGAAGATAAGATTACATGGATTACACGCTATATTATAATGACACGCAGAAAATAGCATATGACAAGATAAGGTGACCGACAAAGAGATAAAGTAAAGTGGCCGACAAACAGATAAGATCTTCAATCTTGATCTTGGCTTTGAGATAAGATTCGGATTCTTTTCAGGCACGTGTCTCTTTAGTCCTTGTAGATACATTCATGACTGGGCCCACAGTTTCCGATCGGATCTTCATCACTTGAGTTTTCTTCTGGTTCCTTGTAATGAAAAACCCTATCATCATAGGATTGTTCATCTTTAGCCATTATTATCTGGTAAGCTTCATATGGTCTAGGAACCTTTGGGACTTTCTTGATTTCTTCTTCTGGAACTGCTTCGGGTCGATCATAAAACTTTATCCAATCACTTTCAGGAGGGCATATGACATCTACATGACTTAAAATTGCACATGTTGAATTTCTCTTTTTGAGACTTGCATCTGCCATGTTAACTTCATGAAGATAAATCATTAATTCTTCTTGTGGGAGATCTGGTGCTTTATAATCATTCATGAACTCTTCAAATTTGGAATAGGTCCTCCAAATTTTTACTTGATTATGAGTGTATAACCTCTTGGTTTGGGGATTTTGAAAATAAGGCTGGTGAAGCAAAGCTACTGTGTAGAAACTGTAACTTAATTGATCTGTCTTATTTTTTATAAAATCAATTTCTCTTTGCAAATCTTTTATCCATTTTTCCAGAGGTTGATACCAGCTCATAAAAGTCTTCATGAGAGAAGAACTGTAATCAGGATCCTTGGTTGTTCCCAGGGTATTCATCATAATCCATGTAGGAAATATGATGGGATAATGTACATTACTATCGCACACCACAGATACCACATATCTTCTTCTTGAAAGAGTTTTCCAAGAAAGAGTCCAAAGATGTTCAGGAAAGGTTTATCAGGATTAAACCAAGTTGTTTTTGGAAGGATTCTGTGTTTTTGGAGGGAAATTGCCAAATAATGAAAGATATGAGTTCTGGCGAAGAGTTTTATCTCTGCAGGTCTTACTCCTTTCATATATTTGAACTCAGGAGGAAATTAGGGAAATTTGGATGGAGAAGATGATAATGATGAAGATGGTATTTCAGTGTTCATCATGATGAGAGGATAAGAATGAGAGGATGAAATTATTTGGATTGGTTTTTCAAAAGATTGTTTTCTGGATAAATAATCTAGGATCAGATTATTTTTTCCTTGGATGTGTTTCACAGTAAAATCATATCTTGAAAACCATTCTTTTAGCCTGAGGATTTGAGGATTTGGTGGAGTTTTGTTTTTGAACTCTAACATTTTTGGAAATGAAGAGTTATCAAGTTTTACCTCAAATTGGTGACCTCGAAGATGGAAGTCAAACTTTTTGATTCCATATTTGACAGCAAGAGTTTCTTTGTAGGTAGTATGATAATGAAGTTCACCATTGGTGAACTGCCCATTGACATGTCCACAATAGAGTTTTTGTCCTCCAATTTCTTCTATCAGAACTGCTCCCCAATGATGATCACTTGCATCTGTCTGTAATATCCTTTTTCCTTCTCCAGGAATTTTCAATGGCGGAGGATTCTTAGCTGCTTCTTTCAGAAATCTAACAGCCTTAGTTTGCTCCTTTCCCATGGTGATGCATTCTTTTTAAGCATCTTGGAAAGCTTTGAAGTATGATGAGAAATATGAGGGATGAAGTCCCTAACATAATTCAGAATTCCTAAGAATTATTGAATTTGTTTGGTAGACATATTCTCATCAGGGAAGTTTGGAAGATCTTCTGCAAGATGAGGCTGAGGATGATATTTTCCTTGGGCAAATCGCATTCCCAGAAAGTCAACCTCTTTTGTTCCGATCTCAGATTTTCTTGCAGAGAGCATGACTCCATAACTATTACAGATAGAATGGAATTGTTAAAGAAGCAGGTTATGGCTAGCTTCATCAGGAGAGAAGAGTAGGATGTCGTCAATGTAGACGAGAGCACTATGCAGAATGGGTTCAAATACTTGAACCATGGCTTTTTGAAATAGTGATGGGGCAACTTTAAGCCCAAAAGGCAAGACAGTTCACTGATAGTGTCCATTTGGAATACAAAATGCTGTTTTTAGGTGATCTTCTGGATTTAAGCCCAATTGCCAAAAACCTGATTTTAAATCGAATTTTGAGAATATGAAGGCATTTTTGATGTAGGTGTAGAGTGAACTGATCTTTGGTATGGGGAACTTATCGTCCTTGAGAAAAAGGTTTAATGGCCTGTAGTCAATAACAAGTCTTTTCTTTCCTCTGACTTATTCTGATCTCTTTTTGACATAGAAGGCCGTGCAAGCCCACTCAGATTTTGTGGGTTCAATTAATCCTTGCTTCATTAGTTCTTGGCATTCTGCTTGTGCCATTTTGAGTTCTGAGGGAGACATTCCCGGGTGTGTAGCTTTAGTGGGATTAACATCTTCATTCATCTTGAAAGGTAAATTCACATAGAACTCCTCTCTTTTCCATAATGGTTTAGGATGTTGGAAAAGATCATGGCCTTCAGCACATAACTTTGTCAACTGATCTCGGATCTCTGCAAATTCAGGAGGAACTTCTGCCAAAGAGAAAAGTCTTGGAATTTGACAAAAAGGCTTGAAATTCCTTTTGTGCTTTACTCCATTTGCTAGGATCTGCAGTTTTTGATTTTAATCAGGATATCTCTTCCGATCAGTATGTCTTTCTCCGGTAAGTCTGACCCAATAATTTTTGTCCAAATTGTGCAGTCTGGAAATATCTTGATTCCAATTTTGGACTTGGTTATCAGATTGGTTTCAAATGATTCTCCATTGGCAGCTTTGAAACTTTGTTTGTGACTCTTCCAGGCATGGGAAGGTAAAATAGCCGGATTCATGAATGTTCTTTGAGCTCCTGTGTCAATAAAGGCGATCATCTTTATAGGAACATCATATTTTGATGGAAGGATGTATACCTCAAGATTTGGTAAAGGAGGGAGTTCAGCTGAAGCAATTGTTAGATCTTTCTGAACTTCTTGGATCCTTAGAACTGGGAAATGTTCTGGCTCGGCTGAACTTTCAGAGTCTGCTGAACTTGATGTTTCTTCTTCAGATTCTTCAAGGGTAAAAGCAGTTTTGTTGTTTGGAGAACTTTGTTCTTCATAAAGAGATTCAACATCGTCATCTTCTTCTATTGCTAATGTCTGCAATAGTTTTATTGCTTTTTCTTCATTTTGTGGACAATCTTTGGAGAAATGTCCTTTCTTTTTACAGATGAAGCATCTCTGGCCCTTGCTCTTTCCTCTGAAGGGTTTTCTTTTGAAGAATCGGAATTTCTTTTTCCTTTTGTATGAGGACTTGTTTTTCTTTTCTTTCTTTGTAGAGTGAAGCTTTGAATTTTTACAAACACAGTTTTCTTTGTCACACTTTATTTTCAAATACTTCTTCTTACAAATGCCCTTGTACTTCTTCCGATTGTTCAGCATCTTATCTATCAAGCTCTACTGGCTACAGATCTTGTCTAGAGCAACCATTCCTACTTGGTGAATTTCTCCAAGTGTCATTTCTGTAACATTTTTGTTGGCTGCTTGCAAGATTCTCCACATTTCTTCTTGAAGTTCTTCTGGGAGAGAACTTATATAAGTATTTTTGAGACTTGGATCATTAAACCCATTCAACTGATAAAATCTCTGAGACATTCTTTGACAATGTCTTTCGAGATCTGCTTTCTTTAGCGAACAACATCTCATCTTAAAATACTCTTTTCTGGCTTTTTTTTCAATCATAGAAATGTCTCCCAGGAAGTGAAATTGGAGAAAATGAATTACATCTGAAATAGGTTGGCTGTGGAGTTGTTCTTGATTTACCGGACCAATGGATTGATACCATTCTTTGAGAACTCCGGTCATTCTAGCATAAAACTCTTCAACCACCTTATATGATTCTTCATGTTGGACGATTTTTGCATCCATCCAGGCTTTGAACTCAAGGAATTTTTTATTCCACTGAGAAGGAGGAATTCCATCTATGGAGAAAAATGAAGATCCAGTGTACACAGGGGTATTTATTTCTCTGGGATCTAATCTAGGCGGAGTAGATGTTTCATCTTGTCTCACCATTAGGATCCTTGAGATGTCAGCATATTTATCATACACTATTTCTGCTTCAGTGGAATTCAACTCAGTGTTTTGCCAATCTCCTTCAGAGAAAGTTTCTCCTTCAGTGGATTCATACTCCTCTTCTTTGTTTTGGGAATACATCAAAGGCATTACATAGGATAATGGTTTATGTGAAACCATCAAGGAAAGTTTGGGTGTCTGTATAGGAGATTCTTCTGACACAGAATCTTCTTCGTCATTCTTTGTAGGAGGAGGAACAGGTTGTTCCTTTCTTTTCCCAATAGGATCAAACTTTCTTGAGGTAAGGTTTAGAGGAATAAATGGGCTAAGATTTTGTATGGCTTGAGGAGTGTATGATGCAAAGATTTTTGAGGGTGGTATGAAGTAAGGATCTGGTTCAAAAGAGTTTTCTTTGAGAGAAGGTTTTTGGCTCTTAGAGGCAACATATCCTCTTAATTCTTCATACTGAGCTTTGACCTTTCTTAGTTCTCTTTCTTTTTCAATAAAGGTGGAGCTGATCCTTTCTCCCTTCAATTTTTGTACTTCTGCCTCAAGCTGTGCCATCTTTTGCTTTATTTCATAATAATGATCTTGCAGCCTTTGGGACATATTTTTAATCTCCTTATCTAAGGAGTCAGCAATCTTGTCAATTTTCTTGTCCATATTCTGCAAGAATTCATTCTGAGCCACAACATTTTCAGTTTTCCAATTCATCACTTCTTCTGCTTGAGTAATTGGCCTTGTTGATCCATCAATGTTTACTTCAGAAGGAACCACAAAGGGTCTAGTCTGTATCTTTTTTACAGGATCAACCTTTCTTTCCAAGGAAGGAAAGTTTGCATTATAAGAGGCTGAAGTGGATGAGAACATCATACATGCTTGTGGTATGGTTGTCTGTTTGGGAAGTGGTTCAACTGGTTTACACTTTTGTACAGGTAAAGGTTTTGGAGATGGTTTAGTTGGTGGAGGCCATGTGACTAAGGATGGGTCATTTGGTGGTGAAGGGTATTTATATTTTCTGAGGATCTTCAGAGCTTCTTCATAGAAGGGAAGAGGCTCGTATTTCTTTCTAATTCCAACCCAGGGTCCATTATCAGGATCAGATCTCCTTTCAGGCTTCTTAGGAGATTTGCAAGGAGACTTCTTTTTTCTCCTTCTGGGTTCATCATCATCACTGCTATCATCTTCACTGCTATCATAATCCATATAACAATCACAGTCTGGGTCACACATCTCTGGTGCCACATCCCATATAAAGTGACCATTTATCTTGTCACTATAAATGGGTGTTCCATCAGCTTTGAACGAATAAACAAGAATTTTCTTTTCCTGTTCTCCTAGAGTGATCATCATGGTTGAGAAGACCGGATTGGTTGAAGAAGAGGAAGATTCTCCTTCAGACTTAAAAATAGTCTTTACTCTGCCATCAGTGAGCCTTTTAAATGATGACTCAGTGGACACTATGGGTTTGGATTGTTTTTTCTGTGCCTCATAGTCACTAATCCATTCCATAGGAATGAGTTTTAGTAACTCTTCTCTAGGGATTTGCCTGGGAACCTGGATGATTGATGGAGTTTTCTCCTCAGAATTTGCCATCACCATCAAAGCATTTTCTGAGATTTTTGAATCTACTGGAAGATCAAAGAGATGATCTTGCACTCTGAATATGATTTGATGATTCAGAGTAGCTTTAAATGCATCTGAGTCCTGAGGAGCTCCAATAAGTTGAACTTGAACTTGGAACCGATGTGGAAGAGTCGGATCTTTCAGATGGACATTAAAATTTGGAAATATGGTTAAAACCACACTTCCAGCATTAAGCATTGTGAGGACTGTGCCAATTACTACATCTTCATAGTGATGGAAGGTAGAGTCTATAAGAGAGACTCTGGCTGTAACAGGCATGCCTTTTCTTCCATGAAGGGTTAGGATTAACAGAACTGCACCTAGATGTAGTGCAATATCCCCTTCTTTTTGCCATAATTTGATTAGATCTAGATTTATTTCCAGGTCTACATATTGCTCTGCAGAAGTAGCATGAAGAGGATAAGAATCAAGCTTTGAAGTCTGGATGACTTCTTTTACTCCAGGTCTAGGGGTAGAAATAAGCTTTTTTACGGACCAGGTAAAGTTGGATTTATGTCTTCTGAAAACATTGTAAGGATTCAGAATAGGGGGTATAACACTTTCTATTTGAGCATCCTCCGGGACGAATGTATACTCAATTAGGTTTTCAAGTTTGTTTGAAAGGGTCATTTTACAGGATTCAGGAACAGAAAGGGAAATTTTTGAAGAGAGACTTACAGCACTGGGACGAGGGTTTTCACTCATGTTTTAAGAGATCTTCTTACTCACTCTCAGCTAATAATATTATACCATATTACCAATCAATGAAAAAGGAAATAACCTCATATAAACAGATTCTTCTTGATTGGGTTCAAAACTAATTGTGCTACATAACTCATAAAAAACAGTTAAATGTTCATACGGTTCTTCATGATTTAAGCCAACAAATTGATTATTTTGAATAATATTTAAAGTAGCAGGTTTAATCTCCACTGGTACAACAGGTCCTTGAAACATTCCCAAAACTCGGGGTGGACCATTAATAGTAGCAAACTGTCCCAATGTTCTCCTTTCAGCAGCCATATTTGAATTTTCAAAAATTTTAGAGGTAGAAGAAGAATTAGTTTGTGTCTTAGATTTCAAAGACTTGATTTTCTTTACAAACTTTTCTATTTCAGGATCAAAATAAATTTTTCCTGCAGTAGATCGGGTTTGCATACACAAACTAGACAAAGAAAGTTAGTGTAACAATAAGTAAAAGTAAACAAATAAAAAAAAATTTAACTAAGGTAAAAAAAATATTTACCACGGTAATTAAAAATTTACTGTTTTACTGAAACACTTCAATCCCCAGTGACGGCGCCAGAAAACTTGTTAACCCGGCGATAGTGTCTCAACCCTTTGTTTTTACCACCGGGTTGTTAATTGGCAAGCGCACCAATCGTTTATAGTTTTCAAAATTTAGATATCGTTCCACTGGGATTGAAAGTCCAATAACAACAGTAATTTTCTATTCACTATGGTAAATGTGAAGAAAGTTATAGACAAAAGAATGATTTATATACAATTTATACAGTATTCACAGGATAGCATGATTGAGTAGTTCATGAGCTAAAAAGAAAATAAAAATCTATCTAAAAAGTTGAGTTGCAATCTAGAATAGGTAAGATACTTGAGATAAATAAAAATAAACAAATTATGTTGGAAATTGGATCCCTAATCTAGAATAACAATGCGGAACTCAATACATGCATATTTAATATCAAATTTCATGTCATTGCAGCTTAAAATCATTATAACCGATCCCTCGTGATATAAATTCTAAGAATTCACCGTAAAGTCCGATCTCTTGTGAGCTTTCTCAGTAAAAACTTGCATTAAGACCTGGCCTTATGGCAACAATGGTTAACAACCCCTATAGAATTGAGATACCAAGGGTATTCTAACTTTTACTTTCATCAAAACAAGTTTCAATACGGCATGAATAATCATTCTCCCATTTGACATTCACACTAATAAAACAAGTTTCAATACACATGAAAATCATTCTCCCGTTTGACGTTCATATTAATAAAAGGTTGAAATACTAACATGGACTTGAATCATAAACATGCAGAGGTCGAATTCACAACATTATACTTAATAGATTAGTTCACCAATTCCAACATAAATAAATTAGTTACACATGATAAAAGTAAAAAACAACACTTACAGAGTTTAACATTACGAAGACGATGGAAACTTCACGATACAACGATCACAATACACCACAACACTCTCAAGTATCTAGAAAAACTATTTTAGAACTACAAACTCTAAAAGAAATACTCAAAACTCGAGTATAGAAGAGAGGAAAGAACTCTGAATGTAGAGAATGGGATATGATGAATGGTGTTGGATGGCCCTATTTATAGGGCTGAGCAAGGGTGCTGACGCTACGCGTCAGTCCCCTGACTCAGCCTCCATTAACGTAGCTGGTAGTGGCCACCTTGGAATATTATATTTAATCATGCTTGGCCATGTGTCCCTGTTTCCACTACGTTTTGGCCATTTGTGCTGAGTGGAGTGGCCAATAATGGGTCACTAAGTGAGTGCTTGGCCAGCTTGGCTGTGGAGTCCACGCAGCACTGACACTACGCGTGGCTGTGACACGTAGCGTCAGCATCAAAAGTAGCTATGGACGCTATGCGTGGGATTGATGCTACGCGTCAGATCCTCCAGTATACTTTTCTCTTGAATTCTTTACTTTTTCACTGCAAAACTAAAGAAAATTGATCAAGGGTAGATTATTTCCAACAACATCCATTTATTGAATTAAAACCTAATTTTTAACAAATTATCCCAATTTTTATTATTTTTATGAAATTTTTATTAAAAGATTTATTATAAATTTGAGGACTAACAGTATCCCAAAAGAATCATTAGAAATTGAAAAACAAATCAAAGACCTTCTATCTAAGGGATGGTTATGAAAAGTCTAAGTCTATGTGCAATACCAATTCTTCTAGTTCCTAAAAAAGATGGTTCTTAGTATATATGTACTAGTTGTAGGGAAATCAACAACATCATCATCAAGTATAGGCATCCAATACCTAGACTTGACAATATGTTGGATGAACTTTGTGGCTCTACCAGTGGCTACAATCAAATAAGAATTAAAGAAGGTGATGAATGGAAAGTTACTTTTAAAACCAAACTTGGATTATATGAATGGTTGGTTATGACCTTTGGCTTAACCAATGCTCCAAGAACTTTCATGCCCTATGGACTCTCACCTTACTCATCTAAGACATGTTATGCTTGCACTAAGAACACAAACTTTTTGAAAACCTTGACAAATGTTCTTTTGCAATGGATAGCATAGTCTTTCTTGGATTTGTTGTAAGAGAAAACGGGGTGCAAGTAGATCAAGAAAAGTTAAAGTAATTATCGTTTGACCTACCCCCACAAATGTGAATGATTAGAAGCTTTCATGGCTTAGCAAGCTCCTATAGAAGATTTGTTAAAGATTTTCTTCTTTGGCCTCCCCTTTAAATGAGTTGCTTAAAAGGAATGTTCCTTTTTAATGAGGCCCAAAGTAAGAGAAATTCTTTAATAAACTTAAACATAGGCTCACACATGCTCCTATTTTAGCTTTTCCAAAATTTTCAAAAACTTTTGATCTTGAATGTGATACTTCCAATGTGGGCATAGGTCACTGGTGGAAAAAAAGGATATAATCACGGTTAAAAAAGGCCTTTATTCACGGTTAAAGAACCGTGGTTGTTGCAGTCGTGGTAGTAGATGATGGTCTTTAACCACGGTTAACAACCGTGGTAATAAATCACATCTAACCACGGTTAAGAACAACTGTGAATATAACTTACTATTTATATTCACGGTTATCGAGCATAACCGTGAATATAAGAACTGAAAGATGTCAGTTACATCCACTTATATTCACGGTTATGATGGACAACCGTGGATATAGATACATTTTATCCACGGTTGTCCATCACAACCGTGAATATAAGTATGGATTGGTTTCAGTTACAAACTACTTATATTCACGGTTGTGATGGACAACCGTGGATAAAATGTATCTATATCCACGGTTATGGTAGTAACCATGGATAAATATAGTCTATATTCACGGTTGTTGCCATAACCGTGAATAAATACTGAGGTTTTTTTTTTAATATGGATTCTGTTTTATCGTTTCCCAACCCTGCATTCAGACAAACCAGTACAGTATACAGTATGCCACAGCAACACTATGCCGAAAGAATGGTATGTATATATATAACAATTTATTTTCTATATCAATTCATAACAACCTAAAAAATGAAAGTATATACAATTAAGTTGAATGTAATCTAATAAAAGTAAACCCTAAATCCTACTAGATACATATATAAAAGAATAAAGATCCTATATCTAGCTTTGCCTAAGTTCAATGAAGTGTGAGGCCCATTGCCTTCTAACATCATCCACAAGTTCCTTTGGGAAAAATGACCGGTCATTAAAGTACTGCAAACAATGCACAAAACAATAAGAACAAAAGCTTTATTTATTACATGAAATTGATGAAATTGGAGAAAAGTAGTCCAAATGATGAGAATTACCTCTGTCCATCCATCTACTAAATGATGTTGGACAATGGTCAGCATAGTGTGCATGACGAAATAGCCACACTCAAAGGTACCCTTCTGCCTGTAAGACTACAATGGACATATAGTATAGAATAAGTGAATTCGGAACTTAAAAAATATGTACTGAAGATTTGAATGAATACGATTGACTTACTTTTGGGTACACCCATACAACTGTTTTTCCTTTGGGCTTGTTTCCAATCAGTAGATTGTATCCAACCACCGCCCTGCGTCAAACAAAACACAAGATAAGTTAGAATTGTATAGTTCTAAAAATGATGTAATCGAATTTGTGGTTATTGTTTAGGGATGAACTTACCGGTCTACTATATCTTTCAGGTCTTGTGGAGCTGTCCGATGCAAACTATCAAAGTACAGAGCAAGATAGTCCTTCGGACAGATCACCAGAAGCGTCCAATGAGCCCTGCAGTTACGAGTGATAAGTGAGACTTCAAAATGCAAAATATCATGACAATAATTATGGAATAGAGTATTACCCTTTATGATAGGGGCCCATGTATATAGACTTCCCAGACTCAAACATCCAATTCTGGATGTATGTCTGGGTGTTCTGCGAGGTGTTTCCTTGCCTCTGTATAAGAGAGGGCTCTAAGAAACCGTAAGTTCCTTGGAAACCCAAGTCCACACAGAGTTTTGCCAGAAACCTAAACAAGTTAAGACATGGTTAGCGACAAATAACTTGTATAATGAAAAAATTGGACAAAACAAGGATATACTTACAGCTCCCACAACTGAAAGATGGAGCCGTTCAGCATCGACGTCCCTGTAATAATGTCACAAATGTCAGAATTTGTAACGTAAACTGGAAAATCACTGGGACGGCCGAACACTAGTGGCTGCCATGGGACCTGAACAGTGTCGTCAGCTTGCTCATACCCGATGCGCCATAGCATCCGGATGGGATCCTTGGCCGGGTCTGGCTTCTTCAATGTCTGTTCCTGTTGAACAATTGACAACCATCACATTTTGTACCATAATTGACAAGGAAATAAAGCTAGTTAGTGTTTAGGGTTTTTACCTGTCCAGGGGCAATCACCAGAAGTCTGTTGGGCCACATCAGAAAGTGGTTTGTGCTCAGGTTCCCAAACGGGTTCATGCCGTCTGTGGCTAGTGCAAGCCTAACATTTCTTGGTTCATTGGCAAATTCTGGAAAAATCCTATCCATTTTCTTCCATTACGACCCATCGGCCAGATGCCTAAGTAGTCCATCAACAACCCTCTCATCAGCATGCCATCTCATAAGTTTTGCATCATCTGCATTGGCAAACAGACGCTTTAGTCTTGGAACTATAGGTAGATACCACAACACCTTTGCAGGAGACCCTTTAGTGCATACCTCATCAGAATCCGCCTCTTTCTTCTTATACCGTGACACCCCACATCTAGGACATCGATGCAGCATTTCTAACTCACCCCGGAATAATACACAATCATTTGGGCATGCATGTATTTTCTCATACTCCAAACCCATAGGACACAACACCTTTTTGGCCTCATAGTTACTTTTCGGCAAGGTGTTTCCAGCTGGGAGCATTTCTTTCAACAACTTCAGTAAGTCAGTGAAACTTTTATCTGTCCACCCGTTTATGGCCTTCAAATTAAACAACCGCAAAACAGCTGATAACCTCGTGAAATTGAGGCAGTTTGGATACAACGGCTGCTCAGAGTCCTGACACAGAGTTGTATATACATGAGCTTTCTTAAAACCTTCTACCCCTACATCACGGATCATATCCTCGAGTCGGTCATCCATGTCGACATCGTTGTCATGCATCGAGCTTCGATTTTTAGTCTGAGAGCTGTTACTTGGCACCACCACATCTTCACCATGCCATATCCAACGCGTATAACTACGTAGAAAACCGTCACACAGTAGATGTTCTCGCACCTCTTCCAAGTCTACCCGACGCAGGTTGAAGCATTTAACACAAGGGCAAAAATACTTTCCATTCACCCCCACTACATTCCTCGCTACGAATTCTATAAATGATTCAACTCCCCCCTCGTACTCCAGACTTAGGCGTGACGCAGAAATCCAACTCCGATCCATACCAACTGTTTACAAGGTGCTATGATCAACCTCACTTTTTATACAAAGGTGGTGGTCCTACCATTCAGCATGACAATTATTTTTATACGTCATTCATATATACAGGTTAGGACTTATTTTAAAATTTGATGAAATTTCGGCAGCATTTCGCATTGGTCTCTAAGTACACAAAATGAGAGTGGTCAAATCAAATTCAACCACAACCAAATATGCACCCAGAGAACAACACAAAATACAAGTTACCGAAATTTTATCAAATTTTAAAATAACTCCTAACTTGTACATACTAACAATGACGTATAAAAAATAATTGTTCATCCCAAACTGTCCAAACGGACAATTCAAGATTCAACACAAACGATGACATTAATTGATTTAATGACCATTTGTGTCGAATCTCAAACAGGGAACTACGGTTCACTCATATGCACAACAACTTTCATACTAGTTAACAACCACATACATACAACAGCAATAAACATAACATATAAGAGCAACCAACAATAACAGAAATAAAATGGATAATAATTTAGTTAACTTTTTTCCTAAAATAGTATGATGTTTTTAATTTATGTTATTTTGAAGTAGAAGTATGGTGTTGGAGTATGGATTATGGATTATGGATTATGATGTTGGTTTATAATGCAGGTTCAAACTTTAGACTTTTATTTAGTAATTAATATGATATTTTTAAATTCTATTATTTTCAACTAGAACTATGGTGTTAGATGATGGATTATGGATTATGAGAATTTTTAGATTTGAACTTTTATTTTATGGATTACGGCTTATGGACATGGTGTTGAATTTAGTTAAATTCTACTTTAGAAGAACAATATAAGTTTTAGGAGAAAAGTAATCTCAACCATTTAGAACTTTTCAATTTAGGGAGTACATTTTAACCAAAAGAGGTATCTTATAATATTTCTAAAGTTCATACAACAATGGCCACACCATGCCCAATCTATTGGTTCCTTAAGCTCTATAGCCTTGCAATGGTGGAAGTTGCAATTGGAAATAAAACAACCACCCAGGAGCAAAATGGACCTTGCACCACAAACGAAAGCTGATGGGGAAATGGGGTTGGCTAAAGGGAGCTATGGACCACCGCCACAGAAACGTCGTTGGAGGATGCTGAACGGAGGTTGGTGAACATGGTTGCTGGAGCCAAACAGAAATGGTGGAAAACGTAGTTGCTGAATGGAGTTAGGGTCCGTTTGGTTAAAAGTTGGAGTAAGGTTTGTGAAACGGGGTTTGGAAAAGTGAGGTTTTAAAAACGTGGTTGGGAAAATTGGGGTTTTGAAGATAGTGATTTGTGTTTGGATAGTTTGTTGTAAAAGTGAGTTGGAAAGTAGTAATTGTGTTTGGTTGGAAAATATTTTGGTAACCTTGGTTTAGAAAAATGGAATTTGAGGGTAAAATTACTAAAAAGGACATTAATTAAAAAAAGTAGTAAAGTAGTATATTTTTGTAAATAATATTAACAATTACACATTAAAATATTTCATTTATAATTTAATTAACAAAATATATTTATTAATAAAAATTAATAATAAATATATATTATTATAAATATATGTATTGCAACTAAAATTTAATATTATTAATATATATTAAATATATCAATAAATTCACATTTTTTGGTAATTTTACAACATACCATTATCATACAAAATTATAAAAAAAAAACCCAACACCTTAAAAAAATATAAAAAGTTATTTAAATAGAAAAAGTTAACATGGTCAACATTTTTCAGTCCACACCCATGCACCCTAAATCCAATGTAATCTAAACCCTTAATTCCATCAGCCTTTAAGGTACACCCTAGTACATGAAGCACACCCATGGTGCACCATCCAAACCAATCATCCACCATTAAACCACTCAATTTTTACAGTACATCTCACCCCCCATACACACCCATGCACCACCACCATAAACCAATCACCATCTCAGATCTTCCAACATTTATGGTACACCAAGCCAAGAATCTCCACCAGTGCTCCATCTTCTCCAACAGGCAGAAGGGCAAAACCGTCCACAACACACAAAAATGCAAACGGAGATTCGGATGGTGCATAAACAGAGTTTAAACATAAACAGGCACATAAACAGAGTTTAAACAGAGGGTACCGAGGCTAAAAAATGCATATAACCAAACAGAGTTTAAACGGATGGTGCATAAACAGAGTTCTAAAAAATGCATATAACCAAACAGGCACATAAACAGAGTTTAAACAGAGTTTATAACTTAAGCTTTTGAACCAGTAACTATCGTGTCAGGAAACAAGGAATACCAACAGAGAAAGAATCAATATATTATGACAAACACGCATGACAATGGGGGTTCAGGGAACCTACCTGAATGAAGAAAGGAAGAAGATGCTGAACAGAGAGAAGGGCACGAAGCTCACAGATAATGGAGAAGACGACAACCAACGCGCAGAAGAAGAGAAACTGAAAAAAGAGTGAAAGGCGCGGCTTTTGAAGTTTCAGAAAGGATGTATATTCACGGTTCCCCTTGAAACCGTGAATATATTACACATATATTCACGGTTTAACAAACAACCGTGGATAAATGTTAACTATATATCCACGGTTACGATACCAACCGTGGATAAATATTAAATCTATATTCACAGTTATAGAAACAACCGTGGACATAGAGTACCCAGTGATTAAACCCTAAAACCTGAACTATATATCCACGGTTGGAAATACAACCGTGAATATTGACATCTATATATATCCACGGTTAACATCATAACCGTGAACGTACCCATCAATATATATTCACGGTTGTGATTAAAACCGTCGATATATATTTCAGGTACTATATATCCACGGTTGACTCCTCAACCGTGAATATATATTGATGGTTACGTTCACGGTTATGATGTTAACCGTGGATATATAGTTTTCTCTGATTAAAACGTTCACCTTATAATTTCAAAAATGCCACCGCGCATGTTTTTATCACTGATCCTCTTCTACCCGTGAATAATATCCCGTTGTTATATCCATTTTTTCCACTAGTGGGTGCAGTATTATTGCAAGAAGGCCACCCAATTATTTTCTTTAGTGAAAAGCTCAATAGGGTTGGCTTCAATTACTCCCCTACGATAAAGAATTTTATGTAGTCATTAGAGCCCTTCAAACTTGATCCCAAAAAAGTTTGTCATCCATAGTGATCATGAATCACTCAAGTACGTAAAAGGGTGACATAAGCTAAATAAGAGACATACAAAGTGGGTAGAATATTTAGAGCAATCCCCTTATGTTATCAAGCATAAAAATAGTCAATCAAATATTGTAGTTGATGCCTTATCTCGTAGGAACACTCTTTTAGCTTATCTTGGGGTAAAGTTACATGGACTTGATGAAATTAAAGAATCTTTCACTACTAAAAACCCTGATAACTACTCCAAGTTAGCGACCGACACCTGCCGTCGCTAATTAGCGACCACATCAATGACCACAATGTAAAAGGGACTCTAAAAACAAAATTAGTTACCACATCAGCGACCAATAGAATTCCATCACTAACATTTGCTAAAATCCATCGTTGACGCCATCGCTGCCTATATACCGTCGTTGACCCGGTCGCTATGTTTCCCTCCCTCCATTTTTTGCTTTCCCTCCAAGGATTTTTGTTGGCGCCCAACATAGTGACGGGAGAAACATCATCGCTAATGTTGTTGTAGCTTAGCGATGGGTATATACGCGTCATTAAACCCATATGTGAAGAAAAAGTTAGTGACCAACCATATCCCATTGCAACAATTTGCAAACCCCATCGCTACTTTTCCCTCCTCAATTTTTTTGGTTTCCCTCCAAAGGTTTTTATTGGCACTAACAACAACGACGTACGAAATAACGTCGCTAATGTTGCTGTACATTAGCGACGATGTATGTTTTTGTCACTAGATATGGTTTAGGGTAAATGATTGGTACAAATCCATTATCGACAGTGATGCCTTTACTCGTTAATGTTTACCAAGTTAAGGACACACCAGGTTAACCATCGTTAATTTTGACCAAAACTAGCAACGAGTGTTTTGGCCATCACTACGTGGTAATAAGTTCAGCGACCGTGTATCATTTTCCGTCGCTTTATCTATCAGGTGGCCTTTTTAATGACCTTTATAGCGATGTGAGGTGCCTATCACTAATTTTTTAATCTAATTTGAATAGCCCCTCTTCCCAATCATTTTTCCCAATCATTTGCCCTAAACCAATCTTCCCCCTCCCCCGCTCCCTCTGTCTCTACCCATCTCTACCCCTCTCCCGTGTCCCTCCCTCTCTCCGGCTCCCTTCGTCTCCGACTCCCTTTATCTCCCTCCCTCTTTTTAGAGCTCCCTCCTTCTATCTCCTCAGTGCCTACGTCCGAAGCTCCCTCGTCGGCGGTGAAGTGATTTCCCCTTATTAGGTTAGTCATCATAGTATTTTTTTTGCTGTTCTCCATATTCATTATTCTTTGGTGATTTTTACATCTTTTGTTCATTTCTTTCACAATGACTTCTATTTGCTGACACCATAATAGTTTGACGGTTGATCAATTAAATTTTTAAAACCTATGAAATGGTGAAGAGTGGTTAGGGTTTATCGATTTCTTGTTTTTCTTTTTGGTATTCCTTGATGAAATTGAAAGTATTGGTTTTTAGTGTCGTCTTTTGATTGAATAGTGAAAAACTTAGCAAGTTATGTTGTATCCTGCCCAATCATGGATAAATAAATTATTGAAGGTGTACTTTGGTTTTGTTCATAACTAGATCTGCACCATTCTCCCTCTCTATCTATCTATGTACGTGTGTGTGTACGTACCAATATATATATATATATATATATATATAAAATATGCATCTTTCCCTCTCTTTCTCTCTTTCTCCATATTTGTTCACTTAATGGTGCAAGAAGGTTGTGAATGAAGCTAGTACAGTTGATGATTTGTATTTAGCTATGAGATCCGAGGGCTATGCATTACTTTATTGTTTTGGTTCTTGATTATCTTAAGGACAACCGGGGGAAGCTTTGCCTTTTTGGATTTATGAACTGTTTTGTTCTTGTAACAGCTAAGGAGCTTGTTATTACACATTACACATAATCTTATGATTATTTCTACATTCTCATTATTTAGTTTAGATGCCACCTCTACTGATTGTCTAATCACTTAGGTTGTATTGTATTTAATTTCCTCTCGAATGTTCTTGCCAACCAATTTTCTTTCCTACCCCCCGTTTAATTTCTGATGATTTCTCTCATTTCCTGTCTCACGTGCCCCTTAAGCATTCAATCTGCATGATTATTTCTGACTTCATCTAGCATAGGGGATGTTTAACGTTTTTAATACTTAATAGTGCACATATGTGATAGTGGATGTTTAACTGTTAGTTGGGCTGAGGAAGAAAAGAATAAAGGCATGTTGCTTATAAATGATAAGAGAGGTTGAGAGGGAGTTCATCTTCCCATCTTGCTTTCTTTCTAATGTTTGTCTCTACTTAGAACAAATCTAACTGGTGGGTGTATGATGATTTATATCTAAAGTCTAAGGGTGCTAGTGAGTTTTTGGCTTTTAGTTTTTTTTTTAAAAAAATTATTCAAATATAACAGTTTAATTTCTTTTTAATACATTTTCAAAATAGTTTGTTAATTATATTTTTAAACCATAGAAATTGGTTTTTGGTTGAGGTTTAAACTTATTATTCTGATTTTCAAAAAGTCAACAACTTAAAATTGAAAATCATCCCAGACTTGTCCTTAAGTATTGAAATGAGTAGGGGTGAGGTAAATCATGTAAGAAAATAAGTTATAGTTAGTTTTAACTGTCGATTAGATGAGGCATGTTGTGACTAGAAAAAAGTTCAATGCTAAGATTGTAATAGAATGCATACACATGGATAACAGATAATAGGGTTGCTAAAATCTTAGAGCATGTCCGGGAATAGATTAATAATTATATCAGAATCTGATTTTTCGATTATAATCTAACCAATAATTAGTTTTCCATTATATGTGGTTTGTCATCTAAATGCACCCCACCCTTAAAAGAGGCTAAACCTGTGTAGGAAAAGAATTGAAAGATGTCTATTGGTTTTAGAGTGGAATTTGGAAGGGATAGCTCTTGTCTCTCAATCATATAGAAGATTATGTATCATAGTAATTGATAATTGATGTCGTGCTATCTTAGCTATAAGCCCAAGGCGGTGGCAAATTATGAATAGTGCTGGTTTTTAGATTGTAGCTGTCAGGGCTACAATTGCATCTAAATAGGTTGATAACTATGTTGTATATCTTAAATTCCACAAATTGAAGTGTTGTCTTTAAACTTTCCATTCTTTTGCTTTCTTTATTTTTGGTTTTGTAATACTATTTGCGTTAGAGCTGGTGTGGGTGAAGCTACTAATAGGTTGTATTTAGTTAATAGAACAATTAGTTTGTTAGATTATCACCTACTTTATTGATCTATAAGTTTTGTTTTCATCCAGGACCGTGCTTGATTGGCTATATATATATATATATATATATATATATATATATATATATATATATATATATATATATATATATAAATTTCACCATACACTCAGTAAAATTTCACTATGATCATAGAAGGAAAAGCAAATCAAATTTATTATCTTAAACTACCAAAGTTTGTGAGCTTCTCTTTAACACTTGAACATTTAACACTTGTTGTCAGCTGTAAATAAAATTAAGTGTATGTTGACCCAACTTGTTTCCAATCTCTGTTTTCCTTAGAAGGAGAAGCTGAGCCAAACAAATTTTGGAAAGAACTCTTACAAAAAGGTAGCTTAACAATTTTTTCTGCCATTTTAGGTTTCATACTTTGTTGTCATTTTAAAATGCTTTCTGCTTAGTATTTTGTTCCTTTTTTTTTCTCATTTTTCTATCTTCATTTTATTTATTGTTGTAATCATTGGTATTATGTGTTCCAGAGTTTCATAAGTCCCACCAAAAGTTTGATGCTATTTGTTTCTTTCCCATACAGATTGGTGATTTTGGCATTCTAATACAATTTGGTTTCATCGTACCAAAAGCTTTGTGCTTCAACATTTTAGAGGAAACTTGTAGCACTTGCAGGCACTGCTTTGGTGAGTTTCATGTTAATTCAATTGAGTTGTTACACAAACTGCATTTATGCACACAACATTTGAACAAGAATTAAAATGTGAACATATAATGGATCATTGATTAGATATTTTGTATAGAATTAGTAACTGAAATAGCATAATAAAGCAAATGAGTTGAGGAGAAATAAACCAATAATCAATTAACATGTTTTTAAGAGATAGAAAATACAATTATTTTTCTTACTAAATTAAATGAGATAAAAGTGACAAGAGAGATTCATTATACCTTAGATAAAAAATATCAATTAGTTATATAAGATCGCCTCACTTTACATATCCTCTTTTTTAAAGGAACTTCTCTATAAAGAGATGGACCTAATCTCTTCTCTGGCATAACAAAAGGGGCAATATGGGCCCCATGATTCAACTTCAGTTGAGTTACCTGTGATGTGAGGTTGGTAAACCCGTGTCTACATTATTGCTTGACATTTGACACTGTTATCTAATTTATGCTTCAGAACAAAAGAAAAACATATCCAATTTCCCATAGCTCTCTTGTCGGCCAAATCTTACTAAAAATATCCCTGAACAAATGTATCTCCCAAGTTGTCGCTTAAGTGATTAAACTTGTACTCCTTTAAAAAAATATATCTCCCATAGCTCTCTTATACAATTGTACCATGTTTCTTATTTTTGGCTTTCATATATATATATATATATATATATATATATGGTGTAATACTACAATTATTTGAATAATTATTTTTGAAAAAATATTAATCATAGACGTGTGATTCAGCTGAGTACGGATAGGTGAAGAATGAATAGTTTTAGTAGGGTTATATATACACCTTGTATTATTTTTGTTCAGTTAAATGGATCAGCTTTGTTTTTCAACTTGCTATTGCTCATTGAGTTTTCAAAGAAATTTTATATTTCTAAATACAAGTTTTGTGAGGAATTTAATTTAGTATTTTTGAGAAGGATTTGTTTGAATTGATTGAGCTTATTATGCGATAAAGCTGTAGTATAATAGAAGAAGGGAAAAGAAGATAGGAAGATCATTAAATAATAATAAATAGATAAAAAGAAGGAAAAAGACTTTTTGCTTGAGCTGAGTTGAAATATCCAATAGGTGCTTGCATTCTTTAATGCTTCCTCCCTTGATCCAAATGGTATTGATTTCCCATAGTACCGGTGCTGATGAGAAATTTCAAATAAGAGTTCCAATCTACCAAACTAAAAAGATCATTGAATTAGACAATTCAATACTAATCATCTATTGTCATATAAGTAAAAAAAAAAAAGCATTAACTCACACAATCACTTCATTAAAATCGTTCCACTTATGCATCACAGTTAGTATTAAGTGAACATTTTCATTGTACTATTTTCACTTTACTGTCATTATCTATTAAAGTTATATCAAACTGAACCCATTTTATGAATTTGAAGTATACTTTGTTTTTAGTTTATAAATTTGAGTTTTAATAAATGAATTAATGATTTTTTATTTAGCTCTGTTCTCTTAAGTATGTGTAACATGAGAACTTGAGAAGCATCTAATCTAATCTTATGACACACAGAGTAAATAAAATGTTCCTCTTTTTAGCTGTACTTGCATAGGCAATCATACTCCTAGTTCCAGCCTTAAAACTAGGTTTTCATCCTTATTTTTGACAAAAAGACAAAAAAGGGGGGGTACAATTTTCATACAGACATGGTTTTCATCCTTATTTTTGACATGAAAATACAAAGACATGGTATGATCTAGCCAGAAAAACGGTGAGGCTTAGAAGTTCAATCACTTTAACATGACATATGTATAAGGGGATCAAGTTTATGTGTAGTCGTGGAAAAATCAATCTTTGCATTGTTGTGATTTAAATCACTGTCAAACACTTTATAATAGGACAAGTTCAATAAGTTTATTTATTCAAAACTTTAAACAAAAACCTTGAAACTGAAAATAGTTATAACCTCAACAGTTAGATAATATCACAATATTATTGAATAGATAATATAATCTGATGATAGAGATTTAGACTTAGAAGGGGTTGAATAAATCTTAAACTCTTTTTCTAAAATTCTACGGACCATTCTAGCGAGAAAAGCAATTTTAACATACTGGAGAAAGGAGTAGATAATCACACAGCAAAAATTATCCTGGTTCACTTCCAACACAGAAGCTACTTCCAGTCCCTTCAGATCGAAGGATTTCTTTACTATTGTAAAACGTCTTTACAATCTGCACTAACCTAGTGCAACAGTATTTTGATAGCCGTTTCACAAGCGCATGATTTATCGAAATAATATAAAAGATTATCGTTCTCCACAAGGATTGTGCCTAAGTATCGGTTTACTATGATTCGATTATCCATACAAATTGGTTCGATTAAAGGAAAGTTCACTTAATATCAAACTAAAAATAGAAACAAAAAACTTAATGCCTTTCGGAATGGAAATCAATTTCTTTCCAAGAATCAATCAAAGGAAAACTCTTGGGAGTTAAGAGGTTCGTATGCCAGTATCTAATTTCATGCAATTCACTTCCCCAATTATAAAATTTAGTTTGTAAGGTAGATTTTCCTAATGTAATAAGCAACCTTCTCTCGAAGCCTTACTAATGTACCTAATTGTCAAAGAACCGTGTTCGTTTTGTAAATTAAGTCCACTACGTTTGGTGAAAACCCATTAGCCCTCAAAAGATCTTGCATATCTTTGCAATACCTAAGATCCTAGGTTCAATTTATGCTTTCAAACAATATACCTATTCTCGTAGCCTACATCATTTGGAATCAACTACGCTCCTTTCAAAGTCTTGTAGAAGCATTAAACATTCATGAAATTGAATAAAAAGCATAAATTCCATAAAGAGAGAAGATGAAAAATAGTAAATTCAATACATATGCATATTAACCCCTTAATCCTAAGAGAAGGGGTTTAGTTTGTCATAGAATTAATTACAAAGTGACAAACCATTAATTCAATTCCCAACATAGAAGAAAACCCAAATACAAAATATGAAATCTGAAAATAGAAGAAAAGCTCTCACTTTTGTCTTCTAAATCTTCACCCAAAATGCTACAATCTGATGTTCCTTGGTGTTGGTCCTTGAATCTCCTCTAAAATCCCTTAAGAAAGCTCTCACTTTTCTCTCCTGAAAAGTGTCCAAAGTCTTTGTGTGTGTTTCCAATGTGTGCCCTCTCTTTTTCCCTTCAGAAACCTCTCCCAAAATTAAGGAAAAAGCAGAACATGCAAAATCCACTAGCAGTGGGAAAAACCCACGGCCAGTGGATCTTGACAGGGTTAAAAAGCTCTAATTCTTGACTTCAGGCAGCAAGAGCCATGGCCAATGGGAAAAACTCACAGGCAGTGGATTTTGAAACAACAAGAACCACGACCAATGGGTTTTTTCTCTGTCAAAACTCCATTTTTCAAGCAAGGTCCACGGCCAGTGGGAAAAACCCACGACTAGTGGATTTTTTTGTCTCGATTTTTACACATTTTGGCTCTAGTTAGTGGGATCCACTAGTAGTGGATTTCTCTTAACTTCACCAAAATGCTCCTAGAGTGCTCTTTTTGATGTATCCTTTCTCCATAGTGCATTCCAAGGGTCTATATGGCTTTATTTTTGTGCTTTTGATGGCTTGAATCTTTTCCATCCATCCAATGCTTCATCAAATGCCTCTTGTTTCCTTGTTTATGAACCTATAATAAAGCATTTCCTATAAAACAGAGACACCCGAGTAACATGTGCGGAATAAAAGAAAACAAGTGGAATTAAGGGGAAAACTAACACAAATAAACTAAAAATGATGACAAAAGGACCCTAAAACTAATGTAAACTAGACACTTATCAAAATACTCCAAACTAGAACATTACTTATCCTAAAGCAATCACTATATCTACAAGATGGTAAACTAAGAATAAATAACCCATGTAAAATTTAGGAACCCCAAATTAATTCAAATTATTTTCATTATGTTTTTCTTTAAGATGATTACCCAAAAATGTCAATTAAAATCCAAAAGTGAATAATCCACACTTCACTAAGATTGAGCCAAAGGTATACTCTTCTCACCTTTCCTCTTAGTGTTTAAGTTTGTGTACAAAATCACTCAAATCAACACACCTTAAACATTATCATAGGCTTGACAGTTAATCATAAACTCCATAATTATCAAGAATACATGTCACAATCTAAAGGTCTTTTAAAGGTTGTAACGTGGCCAAAGGTTCGATATGTAGGTATGGAAATCAAGAAAAAGGAAAAACACAAAGGGATAAACCATTCTTGAGAAAAACAAGTTTCAAAGCAAGACAGAATAAACATTTTCTTTCATATTCAAACACTCTTAGGAGCATAATTCATTTTTTAGTAATCAACTCCTTTTGTTTTCCTCATTATCATCCTTCTCTTTTCCTTTCCTTTCCTTTTCTTTTTCATTTTATTTTTTAAAACAAAAAATCCACAATTGCATTATACCCCTTTTATTAACAATTAACTTTCCTTAGTTGCTATTCTTTTGTTTCTTTTACAAGAATCATGAAAATTAAAAAGCAAATAGGAAATTTGAAAAAGAAATATGAAAATTGCATTAGGCTCAAAAGAGTCAACTAATGGGTTGATTTAATAACAATTTTTGTGGCTAAAGAATAAGGCCTAAAGTGCCTTTTTCATTCCATTACATGCATTCACCAACCATTTTGAATCGGTCTAAAGCTAAGTTCTAGAATGCCTAACATGTGTGAATCACTCAAAGAAAGGAAATAAGGGTTAAATTTTTAAACATTGCAAAACCCTTTCAGGCTCAAAAACCTCACTATGGCGATTAGTCCAGATCCTAAAAAACATGGATTTATCACGAGTCTTTCATCCTAACAATCAGACAATCATCATCAAGAAACTTTTATCATATATTTTTTATTTTTCTTTCAGGTTCTTAATAAGCATGTGGTTCATTTACTCAAAATTAAACACATCCTATAACTCTAGCAATCACTATCAAAACTAGCAATGATATCCTAAGACACAACCAAAATAAAACAATAAATGAAAAAACAATCATGCAATGACAACGAAAACAAATAAGAAAAATCATCAGGCTAAGTTTTGGTTTACCCATACCCCAAACTAAGTTCGGACATTGTCCTTAATATGCAAGAATAAGAAATAATGGTAAAAAGAAACTTAACTGATACAAGATCATCTTCTCTTGGAGAAGGAGGATGGAAATACCCTCCAAACTTTATTCTTTCTCTTTTTCCCGATGGATTTGGTTCTTCCTGTGGATATGATTCCTTGCTAAAAGGCACAAATTAGATGACAATGTTAGGCACACAAGGAAAAACTCTATCTAAACTAAATATAGGATCACACATAAGAGAAAATATTAGGTGAACATGGCTCATGAAAACTTCAAAAATCATACCAAGTTGAAAGGAAAGATGCCTAATGATAGGGGATTGATCATGGGAACATGAATCATAAAGATAAAGTTTAGGTTTTAAAATCAATAGCATGCAACAATCTTAAGAAAAAATAACCTAAACTGGCCTAGGCATTTTCACAAACACTTGGTGAGAAATATATATCCCACATGAAACACCCCAAACTTGAATTTTGAATTACCCCCATGGTTTTAATTCAATCCATATAGCTTCAATGAGTGCCAAACAATATATATTTAGCAAAATATAGCAACACATTGAATCATAAAATAAGAATAAGTAAATGGGAATGATGAACTATGCATAGGGACAATGAACAATCCAACCAATTCAAAGCATACCCATTCCAAATTGAACCATTAACAAGCATCACACTACATAAACCAAGCCTCCTAAATATCCAATTTTGAAAGAAACACTTAATTTTTGGTATATTACCAAAACCCAAACGTAAGAGAAATACAAAGAATGAGGGAAAAGGGTGTTTCTTACTTGACAGTGGAGATGGAGAGAAACAATGAATAATGAAAGAGTGATGAATAGGAGGAGAAAAGAGCCTAAGGAATTGAGAGAGACCACAAGCAAGGAGAGTAAGAGTGAGTGCAAGAGGAAAATGCGTGAATGGGGGCATGGATTTTCAAAGAGGGGTGTGGAATGCATTTTTAAAATGAAAACTTGGCACTATCACGACCCACGGCCGTGGAAAAATTCCCACGGCCTGTGGATGTTACTGCTTTTGCAAATAAAAGTTGATTCTAAAGGCTGTTAAGTTCCCACGGCCAGTAAAAAATTCCCACAGCCAGTGGAACTCACTGCCTGGACCCCTTAAAGTCATCACGTAGAGCACTCTTTAGCTCAGAGAGATCCACGGCCAGTGGATCTTACTGAGTTACCCCAAAAAATTATTTTCATTTTCAGGTCAGAGGAATCCACTACTAGTGGGAAATTCCCTCTTAGATCTTATTGGTTTTCAAAAATTTTCTTGCCTTCACTCCAGCTCTTAAAACCAGTAAAGTCCACTACCAGTGAGAAATTCCCACTGCCAGTAGATGTCACTGTTTTAACCATTGAAAATGATGCAATGATGGAAAAGATCCTGTGTTTATTTATGCAATGTATAAATGAAAAACAATCATGCATTTGAAATGGAAAAATTAAAGAAAATCACGCCTTAAAGAAAAACATCTTGCAATGCAAATGAAAAAAAATACACGGGGTTACCTCCTCATTAGTTCTAAGTTTAACGTCTTCAACCAGACTTTATACCTCATACACAATCAAGAACATAATAGAGTCATGAAATTCATACCTCAGTGTGGAGGTTAAAGGCTTAAGTTACGCATTTGGGCTCACCATTTTTTCACACATGACCTCAGTATCATGTTTCAGCGGTGCATAACCTTAACTGTATTTGGATGTTCCCGCGGGCTCATTCAGAAAAACCAAATCAAGTGGGTCCTATTGAAGAATCCCATCTATCACCACTTGGTTAACCAATTCAATACAACAACAAACATTATCATGAAAAGGATTTTTCAAAGCATCTATCAAATTAAAATCAACCTTTTGATCTCCAACAATAAAAGACAACTTACCATTTTTAACATCAATCACGGCACCTGTAGTGGCTAATATAATGGGGATCATAGAATCCTCATCCATCTCTAGCATAACAAAATCAGCAGGGATAAAAATTTTTCCTACCTTAATAGGAACATCCTCTAAGATACCTATAGGATACATAATAGACGTATCAATCAATTGTAAAGATATCCTAGTAGGTTTCAATTTAATCAATCCTAGCTTCTTCAAAATAGACAGAGGCGTCAAGCTAACACTTGCTCCTAAATCTCATAAAGCTCTATCTATTGGCATGTTACCAATCATACATGGGATATAGAAACTACCTGGATCCTGAAGCTTAGGTGGTAGCTTCTTTTGAATTAAAGTACTGTACTCCTCGGTGAGTGCCATTATTCCATCATCCTCAAGTTTTCTCTTGTTGTACAAAATATCTTTCAGAAACTTCGCCTAGGTAGGCATTTGCTGCAAAGCATCCGTAAAGGGAATGTTAATGTATAATTTCTTTAAGACCTCTAGAAACTTACCAAATTGTTTGTCCAACTTGGTCTTGGCCAAGCGTTGAGGAAATGATATGAGAGGTTGATATGGCTTAACCTCTTCCTTTATCTCATGTTGTTTCTCTTCCATGGTGACCAGGTGAGACGGAGACTGATCCAGTTTCTTGTCTTTCTTAGCTTCAGATTCTGCCATGTCGGTTGGACCCTCATATTGAGTACCACTCCTAAGAGTGACAGCCATAATGTGGTTAGATAGGCCCGCCTCTAGTTTTCCAGGAAAGGTCCTTGGTATTCATGTGGAGTTGGAGGCTTATTGGGCAATTTGAGTTTCCAATATCTTGTTGTGGGTGGCTAGGTAATCCACCTTCGAAGCTAAATTCTTTATCGCCTCTGAGAACTCATCATTTTGCTTGAGTTGACTAGTCATAAACGTTTCCATCAAGGACTCTAATTTGGATTTCTATAGAGCATAGGGTCCTTGTGGTTGTCTATAACTATTTTGGTTGCTTTAGAATGGAAGGGGTCTGTTTTGGAAACTAGGTGGTCCTTGTGGTTGTCTAAAATTGTTTCCATTCCCATTATAGTTCCCAATCGTATTCACTTGATGCATGGTTTGACACTCTTAGCTATTCCAAGTTGACAACCTGTAATGGTATGTCCTGCAACACCACATAATTCACACACCACATAAGCAATACCTGCTTCTAGCTTATCAAATTTAATAGACAAAGCCTCTACTTTAGCAGTAAGTAAAGAAATAACATCAAAAGGGTACTTACTTGGAGTTTTTATGGGCAAACTTCTTTCTAAATACCATTGGTAGGTGTTCTGGGCAACTTCTTCAATAAGATTATACCCTTCCTCCAAGTTTTTGCTCATAAAGGCATCGCCAGTTACGACATCTAGTGTCACTTTTTGATTTGAAGTTAACCCATTATAGAAAATATGTATGGTCAACCATCGCTCAATCCCATGGTGTGGGTATTGTCTAAGCATTTCCTTATACCTCTCCCAAGCATCATACAAAGTCTTATCATCTTTCGGGGTGAAAGTGATGATTTGTTTTCCGAGTTGGTCTATTTTGTTGCGTGGATAGTACTTATTAAGGAAAGCATGAGACAACTACTCCCATGTTGTAATTGACCCCTCCAGAAGCGAATACAACCAGGCTCTAGCTTTATCCCATAAGGAGAATGGGAAAAGCCCCAACCTAATTGCATCATTTGATACCCCCTTGAGTGTATCATAATACTCAAGAAAAATTTGTAGATGCAAGTTGGGATCCTCGGATGGTAATCCTCCAAACTGATTCTATTGGACCATTGAGAGCAAAAATGCTTCAACTCAAAGTTGTTTGCCTCAATGGTAGGATGCGTGATGTTAGGCCTTCTACCCATTGCATTAGGCGCTGCAAAGTCCCTTAGTGCTCTGTTCTCATGATTATCAATTTGTGCTTGGGTCATTGAACTTGAAGCTTGTTGCTTGCTTTGTTCTCTTTGTCTCCGAAGAGCTTTGATTCTACGGAGGGTCCGTTCAATTTCAGAGTCAAAGATATCTTCAAAGCTAGCACTTCTTCGCATAAAGAGACCTGCATAATTCATAAAATAATAAAGAACCCAAGTGTAATTTTGTAGAAAAATCAAGAAAAAACCAGAAAAATAATGTAGAAAAATAAAAAAACAAATAGAAAAAATTATGTAGAAAAAAATTTAAATGCCTAATCTAATCAAATCACCGCTTAGCCAATATTGGGGGAAACACAATCCCCGGCAACGACGCCTAAACCTTGATAGTCGTTCCGTAAGCTTAGGGTTTATCGAAGTAATATAAAAGATTATCGGTCTCCACAGGGATTGTGCCCAAGTACCGGTTTACTATTATTCGATTATCTAGACAAATTGGTTCAATTAAAGGAAAATTCACTTTATATCCAACTAAAAATAGAAACAAAAAACTTAATGCCTTTCAGAATGGAAATCAATTTCTTTCTAAGAATCAATCAAAGGAAAACTCTTGGGAGTTAAGAGGTTCGTATGCCAGTATCTAATTTCATGCAATTCACTTCCCCAATTATAAAATTTAGTTTCTAAGGTAGAATTTCCTAATGTAATTAGCAACCTTCTATCGAAGCCTTACTAATGCACCTAATTGCCAAAGAACCGCATTCGATTTGTAAATTAAGACCATTACATTTTATGAAAACCCATTAGCCCTCAAACGATCTTGCATACTTTTGTAATACCTAAGATCCTAGGTTTAATTTTATGCTTTCATACAATATACCTACTCTTGTAGCCTACATCATTTGGAATCAACTACGCTCCTTTCGAAGTCTTGTAAAAGCATTAAGCATTCATGAAATTGAATAAAAAACATAAATTCCATAAAGGGAGAAGATGAAAAATAGTCAATTCAATACATATGCATATTACACCCTTATTCCCAAGAGAAGGGGTTCAGTTCATTATAGAATTAATTAAAAAGCAACAAGTCATTAATTCAATATAGGAGAAAACCCAAATACAAAATAAGGATTCTGAAAATAGATGAAAAGTTCTCACTTTTGTCTTCTAAATCTTCAACCAAAATGCTACGATCCGATGTTCCTTGGTGTTGGTCCTTGAATCTCCTCTAAAATCCCTTAAGAAAGCTCTCACTTTTCTTTCACGAAAGTGCTTAAAGTCTCTGTGTGTGTTTCCAATGCATGCCCCCTCTTTTTCCCTTCAGAAACCTCTCTTAAAATTAAGGAAACAGTAGAACGTGCAAAATCCACTAGCAGTGGGAAAAACCCACGACCAGTGGATCATGACAGAGGTCAAAAAGCTTCAATTCTTGACTTCAGGCAGTAAGAACCACAGCCAGTGGGAACAATCCACTGGCAGTGGATTTCCAAACAGCAAGAACCCCGACCAGTGGGTTTTTTCTTTACCAAAACTCTATTTTTCCAGCAAGGTCCAAGGCCAGTGGAAAAACCCACGACTAATGGATTTCTTTGTCTTTATTTTTCGCATTTTGGCTCAAGTTAGTAGGATCCACTGGTAGTGGGAATTTCCCATTTACAGTGGATTTCTCTTAACTTTACCAAAATGCCCCCAGAGTGCTCTTTTTGATGTATTCTTTCTCCATAGTGCATTCCAGGGGTCTATATGGCTTTATTTTTTGTGCTTTTGATGGCTTGAATCCTTTCCATTCATCCAATGCTTCATCAAATGCCTATTGTTTTATTGTTTATGAACATATAAGAAATCGTTTCCTGCAAAATAGAGACACCCAAGTAACATGTGTGGAATGAAAGAAAACAAGTGGGATTAAGGGGAAAAACTAACACAAATAAACTAAAAAAGATGACAAAAGGACCCTAAAACTAATGTAAACTAGATACCTATCATATTCTTGACTCTAGCCACTTATGGCTTATAACCAAGTATTTTTGACACTAGCCACTCCTGGCTCAAAAACCCAAGTATTCTTCCAAAAGCCTCTTCAAGCCACAGTATATCCTAACACTAACAAATTCTGACAACACACCAGAATGTATAAAGTGATGGTAGAGAAAGTGTTTGAAGTTACAACCAAATAACTCAATGTACAAAGATTTGAAATGATTACAAGGTACACTGAGCTACATACTTCTATAAGTCACGGTCTGCATTAAGCAGAACTACAAAAAGGACTTATGTAGTGAATACAAGAACTTAGAAAATTTTAGAAAAGGTCTTACAGACTTCAGTTTCTAGAGAGAAAACAAGAGAGTGATTAAGCAACGTGTCTATCTTGTTTTCAAAAGCTTCTTTTATTTAAAGTCCTTCTGAAAAATATCCGTTGGTTAGCTTTGAAGGATGTTTGTCTCTTGAGGATTGTGTTGTCAATGAGTGCAGACACATGCTTTAGAGAAGTTTTCTTATCTAGGCAACTTCGAAAGTCTTCAACAAAAGATCCCTTTTGCTTATCCACTATAGGAAAGCATGTACACTCTATAACAGTTGACCTTAGGCTATTCGTTCTGATCAGGTTTAGCTTTTCTAACACCTTGAGACATGCGAGGCAGTTTTCTTGATAGGCATGAGAAAGTCTTTAACTTTTTCGTGGATTGCTTTTTTATGATAGCCTCAGAAAAGATATGAGAAAGTTTATGCAGCTTCATATATAGAAAGGAAAGATCCTTTTTCAAGTACTCGAAGAGTCACACGTCTTCTCGTGGTCTAAAGACATAGAAAGAGACTTGGTCTAGAGAAGCTTGAGTGAGTGTGGACTTCTCTATTTTAGAAGCGAATAGATTTTTACAGACTCCCTCTTTCTTTTGTAAATGATGCTCTACGGACTCCTGACACACTTAAACAGAATTGTTAGATGAACAAGTAGTACAAACCTCATTTTAGCTGAGAGTCTTGATGTGTATTATTAACAAATCACATAGGTTCAGACTGCTCAATCATGAGTTCAGACTTTACTCTAACAATCTCCCCCTATTTGTTGATAACAAACAATAAGTTTCAAAGATAAAATGAATTCTGTATTAAGTAAAGAATTGAAACATTGAATTCACATAATGTAACATGATGCATATCTATAATGTTTTTAGTCTTCAAAGTATTAAAGATAAGGATAGAGTACTTCCATTTATTACTAGTGATGTGGTGAATGGATGATTGGTGTGGTGGACATGGAATTATTTACAAGGAAGTGACAATAACAAAGAACCAACATGAAACACAAAATGAAGGAAATGGTTGTTGTACAATGGATGAAATACAAAACACACAACTGAAATTTATTTATATTTTTTTCAAATAAAGGAATTGAAATGCATGAATAGAAATTACCTGAATGGTGAAATAAGGATGGTGTAGAGGTTGCTCAAGGAAAAGGATGGGCCTAAGCACGCTTCCTGGGAGCGTCGAAACACTGATTTTCTGGCTCAAGGCAAATGCAAAGGCAGCATATGGGCGTAGTGACGCTATGGGCCAGCGTTCTTACGCGTGGCCTCTAGAGTGCATCCTAAGAAGGTGCCTAACTTTACGCGTAGGCACGCTCAGTGGACAGCATAGGTACGCTAGTCCACTGTGTGATCCTGAAAATTCTCTTTTTCTTTTTCTCTTCTTTTTCTTTCAAACTCTTTTTTTCTTTTTCTCTTTCTACTTTATTTATGTACAAGAAAAATAAACATAGGCTCATCCCCTAAGATCCCATTGCCTATAACCATAAACTTTTGGTCTTTTGGCTCCAACCTTCTCCTTGTTGTGTTTAAGGCTAATGCTCAACACAACTTTCCTCCTATCTTTCTTTTTCCAAATTTTCTACTTTTTCTCTTTCTTTTCTTACTTTTTCTTTTTCTATTTTGTGTTAGTATTCATCTTTTTGTGCCACAAGCGATGTTCTTCTGGACTTGATGATTCTTGTTTCCTTGTGGTTTCCATAGCTATAGTAGTCACCACTAGCAAACGCTCCTCATAACATGGCTGAAGTTCTTCATCTTTTATATTCTCAACATCTAAACATGTTAACTCTTCTTATGCATGAACCTCTTACCCTTCATCTACATTAACATTTAGCTCCAACCAAATTTCAGTATCATTATTATTTTTCCAAAATATGGCTTCCATCTTATCTGAGACCTTTATTTCTTCTATCACTTCTTGCTCAACAACAGCTCAACTTCCTCAATAGCTTCTGCTATCATTTCTTCAATTTGGACCACTTCAACACTTGCCTCATCAAAGAAATTACCCAATGACAGCGCTTGCTCTTCTTCTTCTTTAGACCAATCGTTTTTATTCCAATCATCAAAGAATGCTTCACTAAATATACTATCATCTTCCAACTCTAAAATATAATCCATATCACTTTCATCTTCACATTCTTCAATTGACTCTTCTTCTATCAAACAACCCTGAACTTTCTTATTTTCTTTTTCTTCTTTTGTTTCATACATCTCAACATCAACCTTGAATTTAGGTTCAACCATTTCATTATTCTTCTCATCATAATTGTTTTCCAGCTGGTCTTCGTCTTCCTCAAACTTAATTTCTTCACTAAGACCAGCATCATCATCCTATAGCTTTTCATATTGGTCTTCTCATCGTACAACCTCTATATTTCTTTGCTCTTCAGCCAATTGCTTTACAATAAAATCCACTTGCTTTTGAATGTTCATGATTGAATTATCAAAAATTTTGAGGCCGGTCTGAGTGACTTCCATGAATTGAATCAAAATTCTTTCTAATTCTGATAACTCTTGCATAATTGGTTGTATCTTTTCCTCTTTATGGTTCATGCATAGGATTTGTGAATATTGAAGAAACTCTGCTAAGGTGTCATCAAGATCCATCATCTGTAACTTTTCACTTTCCAAAACAACTACACAAACCATAAAGTAATAACTAAAAACACAAAACTACTTCAACGGTTAGTGCTACAACCAAGAATAACTAACAACAAACAATCACAACAGTAGTAACACCTAATAGCAATTAACAAAATCCAACTCCTATAACAAAATTCACTAATAACTAACAAAAATTATAAAAACAAAAAAATGGTTCAGTCTAGCAGGTCCCCAAGGATTGTTGATATTAATCAACAATCCCCGGCAACGGCGCCATTAACTTGATGTAAATTCATCGGATGATGAATTTTATGGCAAATGCACCAATCGTTAAAAAGTAATATATTTGATCGTTCCTATAGAGATTGTGTTAAGTACCACAATCTTGAGAAGTTTCTAGTTGAGCCTCACAATAAAGCCAATAAAGTCTTGCAGTTTTCTAAATTTTATATTGTTTTTGTGAACTTTCATATAATAGTGTCACAAGTAGAATTAAGTTAGCAAGTAATCTAAACTAAACATACAAATTGGAATTGATCTCAGCACATAACTTCACTTAAATCCTAATGACAACAGCTTTGGATTCAACTAAAGCATAGTTCAATCTCACAGATGAATAACTCCTAATTCCTTAGGTAATTATTACTAATTCAACACAAAGTAATCCTAATTCCTTAGGTATCAGATCATGTCAAATCCAATTGTGAAATTAAAAGGAACCCTAGTTGTTCACCTAATTCCTTAGGTATGAAGCAACTAGGTTAGGAAGTGCAATATGAAGCTTTCACCATGATTCCTCTCTGGAGATTACTTCTCAATGAGCCTTGAATTTCCCAATTCAAGAGGTGTGATCCAACACTTCCAATGTTCAAAACTTGCCTCAAGTGAATCTTCAACTTCAGCCACTTGAATCTGAGTTTGATTGCAACTCTAATCGATCCTAATCCGAGGGATTCAAGCACTCATGGAAGAGAACAAAAATGGATACAGAGGATAAGGTTAGGGATGCAAGAATTTAGAGAGATGAGAGAAATCAAAGAATGAATTAAATCTGAAAGTTAGTTGTTAAAATTAGTTTACAATCAAGCTATATATAGCTTTCCTATACTTAATCTAAAAATCCTAATTACAGAAAATATAATTAATAAAAATGTACAAAGTAAATAACTAACTTAAATTAGTAAAAATACACAATTATAAAATCTGGAATAAAAATGGAAATTAGGTGGACCAATTAGCTGGTGTAAGTACGCCAGACATGGACGTGAGTACACTGGATGGTTTGTACTGGGAACAACAGCTGCGCGTAGGCACGCTGGTTCCTAGCGTTCTAACGCTAGCTTGCTATGGTGTTGGATCTGATGGTGGGCGTAGACACGCTAGTGCCCAGTGTGGGCACAATGGGCTACTAGAGTTGGGTCCTGATGCTGGCTGAATCTTGAGCGTATGGGTGCTTGATTGGAGCGTGGTTACGCGCAACTAAGAATGGTGGGTGTAGGTACGCTGTGCTTGGGCGTTGGTACGCTGGCCTGCTGGTGGTGAGCGTAAGGACTACAATGTGGTCACGCATGGATTCTAGGACAAATGTAGGGTCAGGCAGCGTAGGTACGCCCATATTCAGCGTGCTTACGTTGGGTGGTTCAAACCTGAAAATTTCCCCTTTTTTATTAAATACTTAATTTAAGCAATAATTAATAATTTACTTAATTATAATGAAATAAATTATTATTTAACTAAATCATTAATAATTCTAATTAATTACTAAATGAATAGAATAATAATTATATTGATACTTAAATTGTTAAAATATAAATAGAATTAATACTAATAAATAAGTCTTTTCAAGACTTATCATAACACCCTCAGTTAACTAGGACGATCCTTTCCACTACATTATCCTGGTCAACTGAGAGGTTACGAGTTTTAAAAAAATGTGGAAGTTTTTTTAGTACAAGAAAACATTGTGGAACAGATATACCTTATATACAATATAATCATATATAATACATGGTCGTAACAATAATTGTATATACTGAAAGTAAAGCGGCATATTGGCTCCCATAAATGAAAATGAAATTAACTTATTCTATTTGTCCTTGGTCCAAGAAAAGCTAGGCTGATCCTCGATGTGAAGTCTGTCTCTATCCCCACAATGTCTGGAAAAATTTAGCATAAGGGTGAGTCTCCACCTCCACAACAATCGGGAGGGTGTCTCATTGACACCGGCCCCACACACAACATAAACAATACAGGATCGAGTCTCTCTCACTCTCTTTGGGGTCCCTAAGATACATTCTAAGTTATCTCACCATTCTTGATCTCAGTTGACCATTCCTATTTTTCTATTCACCTTTCAGGATTACTAAGATTATACAACCATACTCAAACAACGAGCAATCACAATCTCAATACAATGATGCAATTCATGATTTCATTTCGTTATTTCTAATCTTTTATTGGCCATCATGATGCATGTGGGCCTATCTCCTCCTTCTCAATCTCAATCGGTACCAATCACAACTAAAAAAACAACTGTTAGCGATGGACACAATTGGTCGCTAATCCATGCCAAGGCCGTCGCTAAGAGGCCTAGCGACGATATTTTAGACGGCCAAACGCCCGTCGCTAAAACCTTCATCGAAGATAGATCAGCGACCACAGAAATGCCGTCGCTAAAATGCCGACGGTATAACGTCGTCGCTAACATGGTCTCTGCTTCACTTACTTCAGTCGTCGCTAACTGACCACGTTCAGCGACCACCAAGACCGTGTCGCTACTAGTAGCCATATAGCGACGGAGTAACGACGTCGCTATTAGTAGCCATACAACGACCTCACATGTCCGTCGCTATTAACAGCACACTACGACCACTTTTGGCCGTCGCTATTAACAGCCACACTGCGACCACTTATGGCCGTCGCTATGTGTAGCCTTATAACGACCAACGAATCAGTCGCTAACACTTGCCTCCTAGCGACCGCACTTGTCCGTCGCTATGGGTAGCCATACAACGACCACCTGCCTCCGTTGCTATTGGTAGTCATATAGCGACCATCTTTGTCCGTCGCTAATGGGAATTTTTATTTTTAAAAAAAATTGGTTAAATATTTATATAGGTTTTGTTAATTTAACTTTAAAAATGTTGATTAATATTTTGTATTGACTGATAAAATTTTATAATTAAATTTGAATAATTTTTTTAAAATATTAAATTATTATTAAAAACAAAATAATGGATTAAATTTATTTATCAAATAGGTTGAATTATTAATGATAATCAGAATAAGGAATTTTTCTTTGAATTTAATTACCAATAAATATTGACATAATAAATGAAGAATGACAAAATAAATACTGAATGGAATATAATATAAAAACTGTAAATCAAATATACAATGTGTATACATAATAAAAATACAATCATGGTGGTGGGGGATCCTATGGTGGTGGTGGGGGCGCCTGGGAAGTGGGGGGGTATCCTCGTCATCAACTGCATTAGTAGCTCCTGCTGCTGAGCAAGTTGCCGACGAGTCTCGGCGTGCTGCTCCTCGGCCCGCTGTCGGTCCGCCTCGGCCCGCTCCTTCAAAAGCTGCCTCTGACGTCGCTCCTCCTGTAGCTCGTCGTTCAGGTTTTGAATTACCTGAACAACCTCAGTTGGAAGACCAGACGAAGAGGAAGAGGAAGGGGTCTTCCCCCTTTTCACCAGCTACGTGCCGACGCCACCCAATCCATAGACCCTCCCTTTCTTGTTCACACCGCCAACAGCCTCCATATAGATGGCGTTATCGTCGGAACAAGACAGGGTGGGAGGAACCTCCCCTTCAGGAGTTGAAGTCACCAGGTCCGCCTCCTTCTCGGCCCTCCTGGCCTGATATGCCTCCTGTAAATTCAAAAACACTGATAGGATTAGTAAGCTAATTTGTAAATTATAAGCATGTGTGAGTTAAAAGTAAATACCGCTAGATCTATAGTCTTCTGGTTTACCCATGCACCGACTTTGTTCTTCTTGGTCATTTGTATGACCTCAAACAAAGAAGGCTCCCGGTGCTCCCTCAGCTCCTGTGGTGGACAAAAAATATTGAGATTATTATTTGTAAACATATCAGACGAATCATAATAGAAATGTTTAACATAAATATACTTATAAATCTTTTCTTGTGCTCGAGGGTTGAAATGCTACCCCCAGTGTAAACTGAGGCTGCAGGATCGGCGGCTCTGTTTGCCCTGTTCCGAGCAGTCGCCTACTGGAACGGGACACTGCCCCACTTCTGGACCATCCCGTCCCAATAGTCCTCGGGGATCCAACAAGGGCGCTCACCCTTGTCCCTCACCTTCCAAAGGGTACTCTTGATGATTTTGGAGGTCTTTGTGGCAAAGACCTTCCTAATCTCATCAATCATACCCTCTGCCCACTGATAATCATGCTGTAAAATGAAATGAGAATTCAAAATTAATAAGAGGTCTATTTTACAAATCAAATCACAACAAATTGATGTGGTAACTTACCGAGAAGGTGTCAAACCACCTATCTTAGACAACCTTCCCAGCATCTGTCCAAGATATATATGGACCATCCCACTGGGCCTTTAAAACCTTAGTAATCGCTTTGGTAGTACGACTACTATCAACAAAGCTGTAATGACAACAATTATATCAGGAGTATAACAACACACAATCTAGGGAGACTCCCAAAATTTCGACAGAGTCTCCCCTGTAAATGTAACATTTCCAAGTTTAAATAGTTACCCTGTTACAAACAGAAGAGTTCCCAGTACAATTCAATCTATACAAGTACTAATTAAAGTAACATACAATAAACCAACAAGTCTTTCCACTAAAGTTTAAAATAAAGTACCATACAAATAACATAAAAGTATTTGAGTTTTAGTGACTTACTCGTCTCCGGCCGGCACGGGTACCAACATGGGCAGAGGGGATGCCGGAGGTGGGGTGGCTTGATGGTCAGGGTCCTCCAAGCCACCAATTCCAGGAGTCTACTCTGGGTTGGTCAGCTGTGGTGGTGATGGGGTGGTCAGCTGTGGTGGTGATGGAGTGGTCCGCTGTGGTGGTGATGGAGTGGTCTGCTGTGGTGGTGATGAAGTGGTTCCCTGCTCTGGGGTGGGAGTCCCCAGACGGGATGCCGGGGTCCTGGACCCACCACCCCTACTGAAAGGCAGTCGACGTCCCGTCATCTGTGGATAAAATCATGAAAAGAAAGGTTAGTCTCAAGATATATATAAACCTATGTATATATGTTTAATAACTACATACTCTGTGTCTGTTTTAGTTTCAAATTCCCCCTCAGTTTCAGTGTCATTATGGTTATTTGTTTGAACAACTTCATCAGTATCCATATCAGCCCTAGACTGTTTTGATCAAGAGACAAGGTCTTTGTCAATGTGTTCACCCCCCGTAGTGGCGAGTGTCTCATCCATTATGACTGGATCAATGTTGAACAACAAATTGCCATCGTTGAGCTCGTGTGGTGCAAGCTGATAAGCGTCATCGAGCTCCTCGGAGACATTGTCAGTGATCTGACTTTAGGCCTTGGCCTTGATTACTGCATACGAGTCCCGATGTCCTCCCGCGAAGTCGGTGTAATAAACCTGCTCAGCTTGTTGGGCAAAAATGAAGGGATCAAACCCTTTATATCTACCATTCTTCTTGACCTCAACTAAGTCGTAGTTGTTGTCAACCTTTGTTCCAACACCGATTGTGTTGTCGAACCAATCACATTTGAATAGAACAATATCTCTTCTTAGTCGTCCAGAGAACGAAACTTCAACAATCTCTGTCAGCACTCCATAAAAGTCTTCTTCCAACTGTCCGGCGGTGCCTCTAACACAAACCCCGTAGTTATGGGTACGCATCCCTTCAATCCATTGAAGAATATTAAACTTGTAGCCATTTACGTAGTAAATAGGCCATTTTTTAATAGTTTTCACCGGCCCCCAAGAAAGGGCTTAGAGTAAAGAATCTTCAATATGGTTGTTAGGGTCTGGTATCTATGTACAACATAACAAATAGGTCATCGTTGGATACCGGGAGTTAGAAGCAAAGATAAGAAACACTCGATATACGGGTCTTACGTGTTGTGTGAACTAACCAACGAACTTGGATGACACCTCACTATGAATTTGGTCATCAGTTAAATCATTTTGCTCAAGTTTTAGCATATCTGTATATAAGCTATTTAAAGGAAATAAATTTAGATACTATAAAAGCTAGATTTAGAATGTAACATATAACTTTTATGACTTACTCAAGAAAGGGTTCTACTTCTGGGCAATTTAGAAGAATGTACAAGTGAGCCGCCTTTCAATCTTTCTCATCAATGTAACATTTTGTGAGCTTGCCCCCCCGGATGACCAGGATAGTTGAAAATCGATATTTGTTCATCAAACCTTGTGCGGGTGGCTACCCCAAGATTGCGGGGAATTCTACTCATTCTAGTTTTTATCTCCGTCGGAAAATAGAAAGAAGCAAAAGTTATCATTTCTTCGACTAAGTATGCCTCACAAATTGATGCTTCAACGCAGACTTTGTTTGACAATTTGTCTTTTAAAGAGCGTAAGAATCTTCAAATCATAAACAAATGTTAAGTTAGAAAAAACTATTATAAGAAATGTTTGGAAAAAAATTAAAGAGTTCTGGCATTCACCTTTCGAATGGATACATCCAACGATACTGCACAGGGCCACCAACCAAGGCTTCATACGGTAGATGGATATGCAAATGCTCCATCGAGTCAAAAAAAACTTGGTGGGAAAATCTGCTCCAAGTTACAAATCAATACCGGGATGGTTTATTCCATCTTCACAAGTTTCTCCACAGCCAACGAAGTTGCCGTCAACTCCTTAAAGAAGTGACTCAACTCAACCAACGGTTTCCAACTAGGCTTCGGTAAGGCATGAAACGTGTACGGGAGTAGTTGTTGCATAAAGACATGGCAATCATGACTTTTCAGGCAGGGTCAACCCATTCATCCAAATACACACAATAATCTGTTGCGATCTAGTTAAAATATATTTTGCATGGGGTTTAAACATTCTTCCACGTCCTGCGTCCCTCAATTCCAACTCCTTCCTAGAACACCAAATCGGAAGGTCTAGACGATTTTTCTCGTTGTCCTTTGTTCTCCCCTTGATGTCCATAACAGTGTCAAAAATATTCATGAAAACATTACGTTGAGTGTGCATGACATCAATGTTGTGTCTTAACAACAAGTCTTTCCAATATGGCAAATCCCACAAGATGCTCTGCTTCACCCAGTGGTGTTCCTTACCATAACCCGCAAACTCCTTAACACTCTTGTCCCAGATGTAAGGATACTCTTCGACCCTCTGCCAAACCCGTGCACCGGATAACCTACAGGGTGGAGGTTCATTAACCACTTTCTTCTTCTTAAAAGTGGTTTTGTTTCTCCTAAACGGGTGATCCAACGGTAGAAACTTTCTATGACAGTCAAAGAAACTTGTCTTGCCACTAACAGGGAGTGATTCCCCCCCCGGTATGTTCCATGCATACAAGGCAAGCAAGCTTCCCAGACGTTGACCATCCAGAAAGCATACCATAGTCCGGGAAGTCGTTAATAGTCCACATCAAAACAGCACGCATCATGAAATTGTTCTTCAAAAACGCATCGTATGTCATTACCCCGACATCCCATAATTATGATAACTCTTAAACCAACGGTTGCAAAAAGATGTCTATGTTCGCCTTTGGATTTTTGGGTCCTGGAACCAGTATAGATAGAAACATGACCTCTCTTTTCATACACATATCAGAAGGCAAATTGTATGGGGTTAGTATGACTGGCCAACAAGAGTAAGCTCTTCCGTATTGACCGAACAGGTTAAACCCATCAGTACATAACCCAAGTCTTACATTGCGCGGCTCGCCAGAAAAGTCCGGATATAGCTCATCCAAATACTTCCATGCTTTCCCGTCGGAAGGATGGCAAAGAAACCCCTCTTGTGTTCGGTTTAGAGCATGCCAATGCATGTGTTTTGCCGTGGACAATGAGGCATTCAGGCGTTGAAGACGCGGTGTTATAGGGAAGTACGACATTTTCTTCCTGGCCATTCGGGTTACCTTTCCTCTCCTTTTAACAGTTTGTAGCGTTCCTCATTACAATGTAGACATTTTGTGACACTCTTATCTGCAAATTCATTTCTGAACAGCATACATCCGCCAACACAACACTCTATCTTCACACAACCCAACCCCAAGTTTGCCACTTGTTTCTTAGCATGGTACAGGTTTGTTGGCATTCGATGATTACTAGGCATGGTGGAACCCATCAGATTGACCATCCTATTAAAACAACCTCCAGAAAGATTATATTCTGCCTTTAGGCTTAAAGCAGCTAGGGAGGCGGATAACTCAGTGTGACTCTTGCACCCGTCCCACAATGGAGTCTGAGCTACCGCTAACAAATCATAAAATCTCTTCACCTTTGGATTAGGATCCTCCTCTACATTGTCATCCTCATTCCCTGCTTGGTCATCATGTTCTAGCATACGCCCTGTGGAGGGTCCAACATGATCCATCACCATTTGTTCTATGTTGTTGTACGTATCCCTGTTTCCTTCAACCTCGTAGTAAGACTGTTGTACGGTTACGCCTGATGGTCTAGGCGGTAACTGCTCACCATGGTTATACCAGCAGTGGTATGTTTCCATGAACCCTTTCTCAATTAGATGGCATATGACATCATCCACGTATTCAAAACTCATGCATTTGCACCTTGAGCATGGACAACGAATCTTCTGAGTCGCTTCAAATTCAGGCGTGTTTGCTGTAGCGAATGGAATGAACTCCAATAGCCCTATCATAAACTCTTCAGTCACTCACCGATTACGATCTAGTCGGTTGTACATCCATCGCTGATTTGCCGGTACCTCCATTTACAATATCTAACAAGCACAATTTCTGTTACTTTAAATTATTTAAATTTTATTTGACTATCCATTGTGAATCACTCTCTATCTCTTTGATGTTCCAAATTGGTGAGGCCCTATTCCATTCAGGATGAATATGCAACCATCCGTAACCCATCGATGTTGTGTGTGGTCTATCTTGTGTCGTTGATGTTCATTTGAAATTTTGGCAGCATTTCGCATTGGTCCCCGAGTACACAGAGATACGTATGGTATGAAACACCGCACACAGACATGCACCCTGGAGACAATACGAAACACCATAACCGAAATTTGAAATGAACATTCAACTTCTCAAGATAGACCACATACAACATTGATGGGTTACGCCCTACTGGTTACAAATTCATACCAAACTGTCCAACCGGGACAATTCAAGATCCAACACAACACGGTACATCAGCCGGTTGTTTTGAAACTTGAACGAGAATCTAATGGGTACACACACGACTAAACCCTACATTTTTAAAGTTGAGTTTTATTTTTTAAGTTCCCTAAGAAAGGGACCCTGTCAAAATTTTGGCAGAGTCTTCCCTGTAAACTAGACATTTCCCAAATTTAGAAACGGCCTGTTACATACAAAAAACTTCCCAGTATAGATAAATATATATGCTACGCATTGTATATGATATTGAGAGTTATGAACACCAAATCATGTTATCAGTACATAAAACCAATGCCTAATGAGCTATGCTCTCCACTAACAAACAACATTACACATGAATGTAGAATCATGTTATCAGCACACAAAACCAATGCCTAATGAGCTCTGCTCTCCACTAACAAAGAACATTACACATGCATAAAAAATCATGTTATCAGCACACAAAACCAATGCCTAATGAGCTCTACTCTCCACTAACAAACAACATTACACATGCATCAAAAATCATGTTATCAGCACACAAAACCATTGCCTATGAGCTCTACTCTCCACTAACAAACAACAATCGACATGCTTACACATAATGAGAAGGTCAGTGTTAGGGGATTACCTGGGGAAAAAAGTCAGGGATGAATATGAAACTGTCGACAGACGATCAGAGACCACGCGTAACGTGTGCTAGTCTGCATGACAAACCAATAAGTGGTCGAACAGTTACAAGTAGCAAGGAAACTAAACAAAGAGAGACACGTAAAGCAAATTATAGATTAAGTTCATTATCAATGAAGATTGATTTAATTGATTAAGTGTTTGTTTGTTATTAGTTTAAGTTATTTAAATGTAATTGATTAGAAATAAATTTTTTATTTTATGGTGAATCGAAATTTGATGGTATCTTTTTATGACATGTGAAATCTATATTAACTATTAAATAACTTAAACTAATAACAATTTCACATTCTCAATGACTAAAGAAGCATTAAAAAATGAACTGTATCCTAGAGGGGATTTGAGCATACATCAATTAGAGAAGACCAAACCAATAAACCAGTTTCATGCAGTGACTTTGATTGAATCAGGGTGACCTATGAAGAAGCGGAAAGTTTGATTAATAGTTTAAACAAAAAAGAGTGCATGTTGACTCCATGGACCAGGTAATGACCTTAATTGATTAGATTCTGTCCTAATTGACATTTCCATTCACTAGCTAATTATTTCTTTTCTAATAGGAGAAAGATGAACTGAAATATAAAATGGATCGTATAGAAATATGCCATCCAAATGTTATATTGGTGGAGAGAATTGTTTCTCGTGATATACAAGAGTCAATTTAGGCGAAGGGAATGACACTTGTACTTGATATGAAGCTTCATTGTCTACAAAGAGTTACTGGTTCACCAATTCTTTCATGTGATGATTTGAATGGTCAAAAGCTAAGGCACTGTGACTCTATTTATTTTGAGAAGTTTGTGGAGGAACATGATGGTGCTGTTGAAGGAGGAAAGAGACCTATCAAGACTTTGATGTTCATTGAGGGTTGTCCTACACGTTTGGGTTGTACGGTATGCCTTTACTTGTCATATTTTGGAATCTTAGTTTTCTTATTTTGGAATCTTAACCTTCCAAACTAGTTAGATGGATTTTTTTTGAAAATTTATATTTGTGTTTATTGACATACATTTGAAAGCACACCTGTATATAGACTTGAACACTTAGTACTTAGCCTCTCTAGCACGGCAGGATTATAAAGTATCAGTGTAGATGTTAACACTTACAGATGTATATGAAAATATATTAAACAATTAATTAGCACTTCTTACAAATATACTGATGTTGGTACCTTGTAAGAAAATTCAAGAAATATGATATAGACCTATTCATGTATCTTTTCATCCAACAAGTTAAGTCTCATTAGGGTGTGGTTTTTTCTAAAATTTATTAGGACATCTAAATGCCCATTCTCATGCTCAGTTGTCCAGGGTTGGATATTTAGAGCATGAAGTTTGTAGGCCCGTGTGTGTGGCCCAATTTAAAGATTTGATGGATTCTAATAATTCACATGTCTTCACCTAACAGCTAAAGGTTTTGGGATAGTTGGTTCATGACAACAAATGAATTGTATATCTGCTTGTTGTATACCATTACTAAATAGCATGTTTATTAACATGAAAAACTAATTTTTCTCTCATTTTTCAATGAAAGGATGCTTCATTATTATCAGTGCGATAGTCAGATAAAGTTGACTTGTAGTCCTTTATTTTCAAACTGCTCCTACAGGACACTCATTCTCTACCTTGTGTTCCTGCTGTTGTATGGTGTCAAGCATTATTGATTTTCACTACCATTATCTGCCATGATATGAACTTGAGGTTATAGTTATAAATATCCATTATTTTGTTATTTACTATTAGCAAAGGGTCTTGCATTATAAATTGAATAGAAGAGAGGAAAGAAGGGTAACTTGTGATTGGACAGGAACTGACCCTTAAATTTGTGCAATGTTTTTTGTAATTGGGTTTTATCCCCACTCTTCCTAATGAAGACGTTAGTTTGTACTTTCTATCATCTTTCTTCCAATAATTGATTTTTCATTTATAGAGTTTTGAATGTTATTAACTTTTGTGTCACATGCAATTTCAGATTTTACTGAAAGGATTACACAGTGATGAACTGAAGAGAATCAAAATGCCTAAAGTTAAAGTTAAGAAACTCGGGCCTTGAACCACACGCCCTTTGTTCTTTAATACACAAACAGATACAACAAACAATACTTATTCTCAACAAAATTAATGAAAATAAAAAATTGTAACTGCTATAACATGGAAGATTCAATCAGGTTCAGCAAAATTATTTCATTTTAACTTCAGAGAAATAAACAATCATGAAAAAAAACTAACCTACACACAGAACAGAAACAGAACCCGCGAGAAGGAGAACAAGCTTAAACAGAAGAAAAAACCAAGCTTCAATGTTGTGAAGATATTGAAAAGACCTGATAATTCAGAATTGAGAAAACCTGATATTTCTCTTAAACCCTAAAGTCAAAAATGATTCATGGATTCTCATCTTCTCAGTTGAAGAAATAGAAACCCCAACGTTATCACTTAGACTCCACAAAACGAAAGAAGAAATAGACAATATACCTGAGCTGTTCAGATGAGGGGCGGAGATAATGACTGTTAAACAGCTGCCAACGAGGGGCGGTTCGAACACTGAGAGGGGGAGGGAGTTTCGGTCAGAGATAGACCATAGATAGAGATAAACGGAGAGGGAGACAGATCCTGAGAGAGGGAGGGAGTTTCCGACAGATGGAGACGAAGGGATAGGGAGATAGATAGGGGGACACAGAGCCTGAGAGAGAGAGGTAGTTTCGGTCGGAGACGGAGCCGCAGACGGAGACGAAGGGAGGGGGAGGAGACAGATAGGGGGAGATAAAGCCTGAGAGAGGGAGGGAAGGCAAGGTTAGGGCAAATGATTAGGGGAGGGAAGGTTGGTGTCGAGTTAGATTAAGAACTTAGCGACGGCATAATATCGTGGCTAATAAAGTCACTAATAAGGCCGATATAGTGATGGCAGAGGACAATCAGTCACTGAATTGCTACTATGGCCAAATTAGCGATGTATACAGCCGTCACTAACTTCAATGAAAACTAGCGACGCCCACCACTCTGTCGCTTGATAAAGCTAAACGAAATTTGAACTTAGCGACGGTAATGACGCCGTCCCTACATTACCTTATTTAGCGACAGATAACAAAACCGTCACACAGTTAGCCATATATAGCGACGAATCCGTCCGTCGCTACCTATTCTGGAGTTAGCGACGGTATAAAGCGGTCGCTACCATTACGCGCCAACAAAAACATTTGGAGGGAAACCAAAAATTAGAGAGAGGTGAACATTAGCGACCGTTTCTGTGACGGTTTTAACTTAGACACGGATGTAGCGACGGTGTTTTGCTAACATTAGCGATGGGATAATGTTGGTCGTTGAGGTAGTCACAAATGTGACTTTTCATGGTCCCTTTTCATTTTGTCGTCGCTATTGCGGTCTCTAATTAGCGATGGCGTGTTTTGGTCGCTAATTTGGAGTAGCTATCAAGTACTTTTCTAGTGGTGAATCCTTCCTTATCTTTCCTGTCCACTAGAGCCACCAGAGCTTACCTCGTTCTGTTTCTACACAAAAAGGGTAAGGACTCACAGTCCCATCAATAATGGATCCAAACACATTTTGTCAAAACACACTACACAGCCATAGAACCTTTCATCTTGAGTCAAAGTATACCGGAGTTTACCAGACAGTTCGATCTCGGGCACAAATCTGAGCCATAAGAGGCCTGTTCTGGTATACTCCCAAGACCGCCAATAGGGGATCATGACGTCGGAGTCCTTCAGTGTACCCTTCACTGTTATGCTCTAGGGAGTTTCTCATTCATCACCCTTATCCTCTACATATGATGCACACAACACATAATTTCTTTTCATTAGTCATTGGTAAGGTCCTTTCAATGACTCCATTTCATTTCTAATGTCGGGTCTCTTTCCTTTCATTAAATTTCAATTAATTCTTTTTTGCTTTCTCAAAGTTCCTCAATCCATAATGGTCTTACCCGACATTTAGAAATGAAATGAGATCTCACATTTTCCAAAAATCCACAGGGTATATTGGTGCTACAACACCCATCATCACATCGGATCTGATCTAATCTCATCACATCATTTCCATAATTCATTTATTTCAGGATCCCTACCGAGACATTTCTTTATTCATTATTTTCTTAGTTATTTTAGCATATTCATTCAATGCATCATACAAATGCTATTAATCATATTATTCATTTTGTTAATTCATGATATTCTTTAAGTGTTTCTACTACACCACATCCCCTATCACATCAATAACCATCCAGTGGCATTGCAACATACAATTCATTATACTACACTAATCATGTACTTTCATCACAATGTTCATCATGTAACTAACACACGTACGTCCGTTTACATAACCATTTACAGTCACACATTCAATCATGTTACATAATCAGCCAATTAACAAGTGCCATATTGCATGTAGTACTAAGAAATCTCCACATAATAATCATTGGGCATACCACATAATATACATGTATACTACACCTCAACCAGTTATCGCATGTCTTAATGTCACTAAAATTAAATTTATATAGGTCACTAGACGTAAACACTCACGTTATATTCTTACATACTTCTACCTTTATTTAGTGTACGTCATTAGTATTCCCTTAGTTTAGTTTGTTATTAAAGGCATACTACCACTTAATTTAATTCTTTATGTACTTTTCAATTATTTGTTTGTTAAGCATTCTTTACTTAATTATGTATGATCATCTCCTTACTCAATTTAATTTCCTAATGTCCAATTATGAACTCTTAGCCATCATCAAGCAGTCCTATTATTGATTTTCTTTTACTGATCCAAATAAGCTTTTATTTGTTGAATATCTTATTCCCTTGGTCACTAAATGGGTCACTAATTCTTTATGTACCACTATCAATTTAGTGATTGTTCTTTTTAGATTTATGACTACTAATGTTTTGTACCTTTTTCTTTATTTCCATTATTAACTAATTTGCTTCCTTAGTTACATTCTTTTAATTAACTAAAATTTGTTTCTTTATGGTGTTGATTTATTGCTTAAGAATCTAGATACCGCTCTAACCTCTATAGTATGAACTTGGTCATACATTCCTTAGTCACTAAAAGTTGTCATCTAATTTATAAATTATTTTACTTCTTGTGATTACTTAGTTTAAAGTCCATTCTTTACCTTTACAAGTGATTAGTACTTTATAACTTAAATATTTATTCATGTAGATCATGTCCTAAAATTTTGCTTACTTAGTGAATTATATATGCCATGTATCATATAGATATTTACTAGGTTCCTTGTCACTCGTATTATGATCTCATTCATTTCTTTTAGGCACATTTCTCTTATCTTAATTTATTAACGTCCTTTCTCTATAATTTATTCTAAATTGGATTCTAAAATTCCTTTTTATTTATTTTCTTTTTCTTATTTAGCGTACTTAGCCTATTACAATACTTAAACTCAAAATTTCATTCCTAATAAAATCTCGTTTCAAATAAGTTCTACCTCATTAAGTTCCTAAAGTCCCTTTCATATTTTATCTCAATTGGTTATTAAAATTGGTCACTAAAATTGGTCGCTAAAATTCCTAAATTCTAATGCCCATTTTATTATGCTTCAAAAATTCCTTTTTATCTCATTTTCTTTTCATTAGTTAATAAAATTCATTTGGACCCAATTCTCTTTACTTATTAATAAAACTTTCTCAAATAATCCTATCTTACTTAATTGTTCACTTTTCCAAAATCAACTTATTTATTTAATCATCTTTCATAAAACTTCATGATATTAAAACAATTCCACTTTTAGAATTTAGAAAAATAAAACATTGTAACAGTCTAATTGGAAAATCTTTCTTACAAGCGCGATGTCGTCAAAATACTTCCTACGATACGTGACGATAAATTAATTCCTAATAGCAGGGCTTACCGAAAACAAATTACAAATTACATCTTAACACTATTAAACTTAATAATAATAATAATAATAATAATAATAATAATAATAATAATAATAATAACAACAACAACAACAACAACAATAATAATAATAATACCGGTCATCAATAATAACAAAACCATATCATTTTCCAACAAGACTCATGAATAATACTGGTCTTCAATAATACACAGAAAATCTTGAATACTTGTGTAGACTCATCTTTGTGGGCTAGGAAATAAACCCATGTCATTCTAGTGAAATCATTAATAATAATGAAACCATATCATTTTCCAACAAGACTCTGGATTTGGGATAGTCCGAACAAGTCTAAATGCAACAGCTCAAGTGGTCTAGACGTTGAAACAACATATTTGTTTTTAAAAGAGTTTTTGTGTTGTTTCCTTTTTTGACATGCTTCATAGGGTTAGGTTCCATTGAATAAAATTCTAGGAAGTCTCTTGACTAACCCTTTTCTATTAATGTTTTAAATATGTTTCATGCTAACATGTCTAAGCTTTTGTGCCAGATCCATCTCTCTTCAGATGAAGAAAAGAGACACGTTACATTTTGATTGTCTAGCTCACCCAAATCAACCTTGTAGAGGTTGTTGTGTCTATTTACTGAGAAAAGAGTGGTTCCATCACATTGATGATTGTATATTTTTCTTTACGAAAAGAAACTTCATAACCACTGTTGCAAAATTGACTTATGCTCAGTAAGTTATGTTTCAAACCTTCAACAAAGTAAACATTCTTAATTACAACGGAAGGAATTTTACCAACTTTACCAATCCTAGTGATTCATTTAGACTGGTTTCCTCCAAACGTGACTTTTCCTCCTTCAAATTGTTCCATGTTTAGGAACATAGACCTTTTGCCCATCATGTGATGCGAACACCCACTATCCAGATACCAAAAATGTTGCTTTGATTTTTTTCTTAAGCACATCTAAAATGGGAATAATCATTGCCTTTGGTATCCAGAACTTTTTGGGTCCTGTACAGTTAGTAGTTTCAACATTTTTCCCTTTCCTCTTTGGACAATCTTGAATCATATGACCATGCGTTTTGTAGTAGTTGCATTTAGCATGTTTATGTTCAGGCACTAAGTGCGTTTTTAAACAATCTTTGGTAACATGACCATGCTTCTTGCAACACTTGCACTTGACATGCTTATGTTTAGATTGAAAGGATATAGAGGGAGTATTCTTTACTCTTGAATCAGTTTCTTCAACAAAACCCAGACCAGCCTTTTTGGAACTTCCTTTTGATATTCCCATAAGTTTATAAAGATTTCTAGTTACATTTACAAATTTTTCCAAGTCTGTAGTAAGTGAGCTTACTTCCTGTTGAAGAGACTTGATTTTTCTATCTTGTGAGATACATCTAGAGTCTAAACTATTAAGTTCAGTTTTTAGAAAATCATTTTCATTCTTAAGCTTATGTATCTATAAGATTTATCCTTTCTTTATCATTAAGCTCCTTGAGAAGTTCTTGGTCTGAATCCTTTTTCTTCAGTTCAGATATTTTATCTTCATATGAAGAAATAGTTTCAGACTGTTTCTTTTCAGTAATTTATAATTTTTCAAAAACATTGAAAACTCTTTGAAAAAAGGTTTATAGTTTTCTTGGAGTTTGGATTGATTTACCTCTTCTGCTTTAGAGTAATCTGAACATGGTTCAAATTATGGATCAGTGTTAGTCATGAGACAAATCTGACCAGTCTTAGTTTCTTCCTCAAATTCACTAGAGCTAGTTGAGTCTTCATCATCCCAAGTGATGAATCCTTTTTGTTTCTTGAAGAATTTATTCTTTTCTTTTCTATTTTTTCTATCCTTATTCAAGAGAGGACATTCGGCTTTCACGTGTCTCGATTTCCTATAATTGAAACACTCTATGGCAGACTTGTCAGTTTTAAACTTAAATGAACTTTTACCTTTAGGTTCTCTTTTATTGAACCTTCCTCCTTCATTTTTCTTCTTTAGAAGTTTGTGGAATCTCCCGGTTACGAGAGTCAATTCATCATCAACATCCTCCTCTTTTTCATCAGTTACAAGATTTGAGCTAGTTGATTCCTTAACTCTTTGCTCCTTGCTTCTCCTGGGAGTCTCTTCAAACTTTAGGGCAATGTTGTTAGAGGATGAAGGCTTAGACACTTCTTTCTGGCTAAGCTTCAACTCATGTACTTTTAGAACACCAAGGAGTTCATCCAGAGTGAGAATGCTGAGATCTTTAGCTTCTTCTAATGCAGCACACTTTGAATCAAATTTTTCTAGAAAATAACCTAGAATTTTTACGTTGATGTCTTCAGTTGAGGGGGTGGATCCCAGTGCTTTAAGCTCGTTGAGGAGAGTCTGGAACCTTCTAAACATCTGATCTACAGACTCATGATCCTCCATTTTGAAGCTGTCATACTTCTTAGTCACAAGAATCTTCTTGGATCTCTTAACATTAGCAAGAAAAGTAATTTTAACAGACTAGAGAAAGGAGTAGAGAATCACATAGCGGAAATTATCGTGGTTCACTTCCAACACAAAAGCTACGTCCAGTCCCTTCAGACAGAAGGGTTTCTTCACTATTGTAAAACTCCATTACAATCTGTACCAACCCAGTGCAATAGTATTCTTGACTCCAGCCACTTCTGGCTTATACCCAAGTATTTTTTACACTAGCCACTCCTGGCTTAAAAACACAAGTATTCTTCCAAAAGCCTCTTCAGGCCACAGTGTTTCCCAATACTAACAGATTCTGGCAACGCACTAGAATGTACAAAGTGATGGTAGAGAAAGTGTTTAAAATTACAACCAAATAACTCAGCGTATAAAGATATGAAATGATTACAAGGTATACTGAGCTACAGACTACTATAAGTCACAGTCTACACTAAGTTAAACTGCAAAGAGGACTTATGTAGTCAATACGAGAACTTAGAAACTTTTAGAAAAAGTTTTATAGACTTTAGTTTCTAGAGAGAAAACAAGAAAGTGATTAAGCAACATGTCTGTCTTTTTTTCAAAAGCTTCTTGTATTTATAGTCCTTCTGAAAAGTATCTGTTGCATAGCTTTAAAGGATGTTTGTCTCTTAAGGATTATGTTGTCAATGAGTGTAAACACATGCTTGAGAGAAGTTTCCTTATCTAGGCAACTTTGAAAGTCTTTAGCAAAAGATCCCTTTTACTTATCCACTATAAGAAATCATGTACACTTTATAACAGTTGATCTTAGGCTATCCGTTCTGATCAGGTTCAGCTTTTCTAATACCTTGAGAGATGCGAGGCAGTTTTATTAATAGGCGTAAGAAAGCCTTCAACTTTTCTGTTGATTACCTTTTTGATGATAGCCTCAAAGAAGATATGAGAAAGTTTATGCATCTTCATATATAGAAAGAAAAGATCATTTTTTAAGCACTCGGAGAGTCACATGTCTTCTCGTGGTCTAAAGACACAAAAAGAGACTTGGTCCAAAGAAGCTTGAGTGAGTACAGACTTCTCTATTTCATAAGCGAATAGATTTTTATGAACTCCCCCTTTCTTTTCCAAATAGTGCTCTATGGACTCCTAGCACACTTAAACAGAATTGTTAGACAAACAAGCAGTACAGACCTCATTTTAGCTGAGAGTCTTGATGTGTATTATTAACAAATCACAAGGTTCAGACTGCTCAATCATGAGTTTAGACTTTACTCTAACATAATCATATATATGATTTTTAGAGTTTCCTGTTCAAAGTTGCCAACCTAAACTGTCCGTGTGGATCAACAAGAACAAGGCTGGTCACTAGGTTAACCAGAAGACCACGGATATGGAAGTAATTTATCTAAACTTACAAATGTTTTTAAACTTTGTTATACATTTAGATTTGCTAACTTATTTGACTTTTCTAAACATATGCAGGAGGCATACCAGGCCAGCGGGCTCAAAAGGAGGCTGAGCTGGCCTCTCAGACTCTTGATGGGGAGGCACCTCCCACCCTTTCTTCTATAGATGATAACATCATCTATTTAGAGGCTATCGAAGGTGTCAACAAGAAGGGGAGGGTGTTTGACCTCGGTGGGGTTGGGACCCAGATAGCCAGGACTGGGAGGACCCCTGCCTCTTCTTCTATGTTGTCATCAGATGTTGTTCAGGGTATTCAGAACTTAAACAACGAGCTCGTAGAGGAGCGCAGACAGAGGCAGCTAGCAGAGCAGTGAGTAGAGCAACAGCTAGAGGACACTCGTAGGCTGATGGCTCAACAGGAAGCTCTGATTCGTTGGTTGATGGAGTCTTTATTGGCTCGACCTGACCACGCAGCCTCTGGTTCCCGGCCAGAATCACCACCCCAAGATCCCCCTAGTTGATGGATTTTGAATTTATTATGTTATACATTTTTGTACTTATTCTTTTTTATTCTTTGAGGTGTAAATAATATGACGGTCATTACTATATTTTTTATTTTATTGTGTTTATTGCTGATTGATGTTATATCTTTTTCTGTTTATTATACATGTGTATGTTAATTAATAAAAACACTATAATAAAATTAATATATATTTTAGTTTTATAAAAATTTATCATCCAAGTTTATAAAATATAATTTAAATAATAAAATTATCAATTACCTTAAATAATAAAATCTTATGAAAAAAATTTAAAAAAATTATTTTTTATTAATTAATTTTTATTATTAGCGACGACCAAAATGTCGTGGCTAATATAGATCCCTGTTCAGCTATGACTGATGTGTCATCGCTAAAATTAGTCTCTGTTCAACTACAAAGATAGCAATGATCGAAGTATAGTCCCTAACATTGGTCCCTGTTCAGCTACGAAGATAGAGACAAAAATAGCTACGGATGAAGTGGCATCGCTAATATTGGTCCCTGTTCAGCTACGAACATAGCAATGGGAATTATAAAAACCATAGCTACGACGTTAAGGCGGTCTCTAAGTAGGCTAAATTAGCGACAAAAGAACTTAAATTGGTCCGTGATGAACCGGTTTCCATCGCTAATGTAGGACTGAGCCAGCAACGGAAATGGCAGAAAGGGGTCCACTTTTAGCAATGGTGTGTAGCCGTCACAAAGTTGGCAACGGTCTTCACTTGTCGTCACTGACATGTTTGCCACCAGATTGGTAGCGATGGTATTCGGCCCTAGCTGATGCCATCGCAAATAGTATTAGCGACAGAATTCTGCTTGTTAGCGATGACTTTTTCCCGTTGCAAATATGACTTTTTTTTAACAGTGTTTTGACTTAGACTTTGCTAGTTTCTACAACTCTAGTGGTACTTCCACTTCATCTCATGGATTCTACAAACTAGATGGCTATCTATTTAAAGGCAATAGGTTATACATACCTAAGGGGTATATGAGAGAACTTTAGTGTGTGAGAGTCATGAGGGAGAACTCATGGGGCACTTTGGGAGAGACAAGACTTTTTTTACCCTTAGTGAGAATTTTTTATGGCCCCATATAAAATAAGATGTACAAAGGTATTGTTCTAGATGCCTAGCTTGTAATAAGTCCAAGTCTAGGGTTTTACCTCATGGCCTTTACACTCCCTTAGATGTAGCTACTGCTCCTTGGGTTAATATAAGTATGGATTTTATGCTTAGATTACCTTAGTGGGAGAATATGTAGTAAAGTTTCATGAGTTGGCTAGGTGTTACCCTTACTACACCCAGATGAGTGAGGCTTCTCGATGTGCCAAGTTTGAGGGAGGGCTACGCCAGGACATCTGCCAGGCGATCTGCTATCAGTAAATCACTCAGTTCACTACCTTGGTGGATAGGTATCGTATCTATGAGCATACGTCTGTATAAAAATCAAAGGGAACTTCCAGCTATGGGCCGAAATAATGTACATTTGACAAGTGACCCCAAAGAGACTTCAGGTTAGGAAATCCCTATCCCCGACCAAATTCCAATAGACCTAGTGGATTTACAAGGACTCAAAGTGACAAGCCACCTATGAGATACTACGATTGTGGAGGACCTTATTTCGCTAGGGACTACCCTAGGAAGACTTTGACTTGATTTAGTTATAGAAAGACTAGGCACAAGAGTATCGTCTGTCCCGAGAAGAACTTGGATTATCCAAAAAGGGAGGTTAGAGGTCAAATAAGATGTCCTGCAGGCCATGGAAACAGAGGGCCAACTGCTAGTGCATCAGTCAATAATCCCAGAATGGAAAATCTGAACCATCAAGGCGATGGTAATACTCAACAAGGACCAAGGAATGCTATGGCAGGCAGGGGTGGAGGCAATGTTAGAGTCTTCACCATGAATGAAATAGAAGTGGTACAAGAACATGACCTGGTGCAAGGTACATGCTTTATAGGGGGAAGTGCTTCTGAATGTGTTATATGATTCTAGAGCCACTCATTCATTCATATCTGAGGATTATATGAAGCATTTGAATTTACCCTTAACCCCCTTATCTGGCAAAATAATTGTTGTTGCTGTAGCCAATGAACCTATAAAATCTTATATTATGTGTATGGAATGACATGTAACCATTGATGGGAGGTCTTATTGAATGGACCTGATCTGTTTGCCCTTGATTGATTTGGATATTATTCTGGGAATGGATTGGCTTGCTGCCAATCACATTCATATTGACTGTCATAGTAAGTCTATATCCTATGGAGTCTTGTCACCTAAACCATCTCAGCCTAGGAAATCTGAGTCTGTTGATGCTACTTGTAACACCCTTGGTTAACTAAAACAGGCCTTTTTACTGGGTTGTCCTACTTAACTAAGAGGTCACAAGTTTCTTGAAAAAGTGGGGAAATTTTTTTTGTACAAGTAAACTAGTGACGGATCAGTGTAAGCAAGCATTAGATAGTCTACGTAGTCATTCATAAACTGTAAGTGATTGTACTCTTAAGTAGAATGGGGCACGCAGACACCCTTAAATATGTATAGTCATCCTTAGTCTGGTTACTTGATTAGCTATATTTATTTAACTATACACATCCTACGTTCGTCAAGTGCTCCCAGCTGGTCTAACTTCCAGCTGTTCCTCGTATTCTGGTTCCTGATTTTTTGGCTCTTCTATTATTAATAAGTAGAAAGGGGTAAGTATATACTCTGGACCCTGAGGGTTCCAGGTGCGGGTATACCCAATTAATAGATAGTATAGTACAATCAATTCAACAAACACATGTACAATTTAAGGCAATCAACAATATTGCAATGTAATACATGAGTTAGGTTCATTGTGAGTTATCTGATGTTAAGTCTCATGATGCATGTAGGTCCAATAAACTAATCCATCATCATCATCATCATTTTCATCATCTCATCCATTAGAATTTGTCCTGCTTAGGCTGTCCTTGGGCATAATGTTTCCACACTAGAGCGATCAGAGCCCACCAAGTCCCTTACATATCATATCTTATCACTGGGTATGAATGGACTCACAGGTCCTACTCATAAATATGGATCTGTCTCATCTCATCATTCATATCACATAATAATGGGACTTGGCTCTACACGATCCCAGTTACACTCTGTCTTTAGTCGAAGTATATTACGCTTGCGACAGACCATCCGGAATATGGTGCGAATCCAAGCCATTAGATGCCTGACCCAATTGTACTCCCAAGATCCTTCATGAGGATCAAACGTGAATGTTCTCCGGCGTACCACCGGTGAATGCTCTAATTTTCACAAGAATCCTTTTCATGATGCAACATGCATATTTTTGTTATTACTTTTGACCCCTGGGCATCTATGTGTTTCCTGCTTCGAGATATTTGTCCTCAAGTTGTTAGGTCACACCTATTTTTTGGACGTTGTTATTTATTTATATTTTGTTTAGAAAATATACCAACAATATCTTTAGCTGAAATAATATTCAAGTTGAGGAGTAAATAATGTGTTTCTTATTTTAATAATAACAATGGTAAGAAAATAACACTAATAATAAGGCGGCAGAGCCAGCCATTATATCTAGTAATATAAATGATAGAAAATAAATAAATAAAATAAAAATAAAGTTGAGAGGCGGCGGCAGAGCCGACCAGTATACTCAAAATATGAATGACAAAAATTAAATGAAAAAGAAAAATACCGAGTGGCGGCAAAGCCTGCCATTATGCTTAATAACATAAGTAGCGGAATTTAAACTAACAGAGAAAATAGTTAGAGCGATGGTAGAGCCGGCCATTATGCTCAATAATAGAAGTAACAAGAAAATAAATAAGATAAACTATTAAGAGCGGCGGCAGAGCCAGCCATTATGCTCGATAGTAATTAATAATAATAATAATAATAATAATAATAATAATAATAATAATAATAAAATTAATAATAATGATTATGTCAATAATAATGATATATTTAGTGGCAATATTGTTTCTTGATTTTGTTTTCTTTAGGTATCAGGGTTAATATGTTGAGGACAAATATAACGATATGGGTAGTAGTCTACACTTCTCAATAATTATTACAACTGTGGACATAACATAAATTTACATAATAAAGACCATGTGTCCGTCCATCCTTATATCCTAATTTATCACGTTTTTCAAAACTTAATCGCTAGAGTCCACATAGACACCCATGGTCCTTAATATTTTCACAACTCAGCATCTAACTTTTCCACTTAACCACTATGGTTAGTAATATCCAACACAACGAATTAATCACATACATGATAATAAAATATTAATAAAAATCTAAGTGGCTTAATTTAACGATAGGAAAATATCTAAATTTTAACGATAGTTCCCAAACTTGCCCTCGGATAGTTGAGGACAAAAAGTACCTTAACCCTTCCGAATACGCGGTTCATCCCAGGATACCCGAGAATATACCTCTTTACGTGAGGTGTTGTATTTTTTTCTAGATACTAGACGGAGGGGCGAAAACTCAACTTTCAAACCGTAGCTCCAATTGATGCCCCGTCTCCGTAGTTGGACTCTACGCGATGATTAGACTTCAGAATGGCCAACATGCAAACGATCGGCCAAGGAGGGAGGAAGGTGATGTCAATGGCTGCCCATGGTGGTGGAGGGTGTTCCGTGGCGACTAAAATTGAAACTGATCGGTAGAAATTAAAAGAAACAAAGATCAAAGGTCGTAGAAAGAAAGAGTGGTGAAAATGGAGGTCGTGAGGAGTCTTGGGGGTGTTGGAAGTCCATATTTGGGGTTGTTTCAATGGTGGGGATGGTGGTTTTGTAGTGGTTTTGGGTGGTGGAATTGGTGGAGGAAGAAGAAAGGTGGAGGTATGTGGTGGTTTGAGGTAGTTTCGGCGAAGAACGGAGGTGATTTCGGAGGTTGGTTTGAGCATCAATGGAGGAGAGAGAGAGAGAGACAGAGAGAGAGGTGACATGATGAAGAAAAGAATGAGCAGTTTTGAGAGGGGGTGACTTCCTATTTATAGAAAAATTCGGCCGTTGGGTCTCGATTTAATTGGTACCGGATGAAACCCTAGTTACGATTTTTAATACTTAACTTTGAAAGAAAAAGTGACTTCTTTCTACATCCAGAATCTGAGAAAGTGCCCAACATAAAAGTTATAGATCTTATTTTTTTCTTCGAAAAGATATATGGTATGCCAAAATATGATATCCGGAGCAGGAGTTATGCCCAAAACAAGGAAAAACACTTTCCGGGGCTCCGAAATTATTTTTATTTGTAAAGATCAATTTACTGCAAAAATTTCTTTGAGAATCAGCTCTTGAGCTCTGTATCAAAGTTGTAAGGTTTTTGGATATGAAGCCATGAAAAAAAGAAGGAAGTGATTCTGACATCGTATAAGGAAGATATTTGCGTTTTACTGTGGCTGGGTCACTTAGTTACAAATTATGAAACTTGGTTGAGAAGCTTGGTTTCTCGGGGATGATCGGACACGAATTAGCTTTCAAGTTCTTCACTAGAATTGTAGAGAAGTTTGATAGAAAGTTAAAGAAATTGCAACAAACTGATTCTAAGCTCGTATGAGACAGTTATGATTTTTCTTGTAGGTTAATGAATTATAACGCGATTAAATAATGGGTTTTCTGAGTACAAATTCTTGGTTCTTCAAGTTGATGATAATAGGTTACGAATTTGGGTTTGAGACTAAAAATAGAGATTGTTAGGTTTTTTATAACATAGAAACCAAGACAAGAATTGCTTGATTCTGATACCATATGAGAAAGTTAGGCTTAAAACACTAAATGTGTTTGAGCCGAAATCAAGGGTTCCGATTTAACTGGGTAGTTGTTGCAAGAAACGGGGTTGATAGGGTCCGAATTAGAGTTTGAGCTCTTCAGGAGTTGAGTTTGAATTACTGAAATGGTCTATTAGGGACTGCCCGTGCTAGGATCGGACATCCTGAAGTGTATAAATGAACAACTGAGACCCTTTTTCAATATAAAACGGGTGTGCAAGAACTAACTCGATTCTTCCTCGTTTTATATGAACGATGGTACCATTCTAACTAGATTATTATCTAGGTACTACATTTGAGATCGGATAGCTAATTCTTGACTACCCGCGGGGTCCCTTATTTACTCTCCCTAATATTATATTATTATTTATCGTTAAGTATAACCCGTACGATCATTATACCTGATTAATATTTCTTTTTATCGAGTTTCTCAACTTGATTACACTATTCTTCATAGGAAAAGGTCTATGCCCTGATCTATTACTTGCAGAATCCTCATGTTTAAAAACTGATGAGGTTGAGACTATTCACCGAAAAACAGGGATGTTACACTCTCCTCCCTTTTTTAGGAATTTTGTCCTGAAATTCAAGGTTGAAATAATTAAGGGTATAGCTTTCCAATTTCTTCCTCAACTTCCCAGGTGGCATCTCCATCATCAGATGGACTCCAAACTACCTTTACAAGAGGAATTTCCTTGCATCGTAAGGTGAGGTCATCCTTAAGAGTGAATTGATTAGGACTCAAGACGTGGTCGGAGCTAGTTATATATTTATGGACTTGGGAAACATGAAAGACATTATGAAGGTTTGTTAGCTCAGGTGGTAGGGCAATACGGTACGCGTTGGTTCATATTTTCTCAAAAATCTGATAGGGTCCCACGTATCTTGGACTAAACTTCTTGGCTTTTAGAGCTCTCCCTACGCCAGTGGTAAGGGTGACCTTGAGGAATACATGGTCCTCTTCCTCAAATTTGAATGGCTTTCGGTGTTTGTCGTAGTAACTCTTTTGTCTATCTTGTGAAGCTTTTCATTTCCGCTTGGATGTTTCAAACTTGTTTCTTTGTTTTCTGAACAATCTCAGGTCCAATTATTTCCTTTTCACCTATCTCATAGCAATATAAAGGTGTACAGTATTTTCTTCTGTATAGGGCATCAAAAGGGGCCATTTCAATGCTAGCATGATGGCTATTATTGTGGGTGAACTCAATGAGTGGGAGATATTCTTGCCAGCTCCCTCCATGTTCTAAGACATAGAGCCGTAATAGATTCTCAAGGGTTCTGATTTTCCATTCTAATTGTCCATCTGTCTGGGGATGATAGGCTAAACTCAGCTTTAAATGAGTCCCTAGGGCTTGTTGCAAGCTTTTCCAAAATCGTGACGTGAAGCGGGGATCTCGGTCAGACACAATTGAAGTGGGTCTCCCATGTAATCGTACGATTTCCTTGATGTATATTTGGTTGAGTTTCTCTAGAGAATACTTCACATTAACAGGAATGAAGTGAGCGGTCTTTGTTAATCGATCCACTATCACCCAAATAGCATTATGTCCTACTGTTGTTCTAGGTAGCCCAATTACGAAATCCATGGCAATCTCATCCTATTTCCATTCTGGTATCTCCATAGGTCGAAGGGTCCCATTTGGTTGTTGTTGCTCTGCCTTTACCTTCTGATAGGTCAGGCAAGTTGTTACGTACTCGGCGATATCCCTTTTTATTCCTTGCCATTAAAATATTTTCTTCAAGTCTTGATATATCTTGGTTGATCCCGGGTGGATATTGTATTAGCTTTTGTATGCCTCATCTAAGATGGCTCTTTTCAGATCTGTGTTAGCTGGAACACAGAGCCTTTATTGATATCTAATCACACCATGTTCATCTTTGTTGATTGATGAGCCTCTTCCTCTTATCTTTCCTAATAGACTCTGCAATTCCTCGTCATTGGCTTGAGCTTCCTTGACTCGTTCCAGAAACTCATTAGAAATTCTTAACATTCCAACCATAAGGCTCCATTTTTTGGGTATTATCGCTAAATTTAGATCACGAAATTGTTCAATCAGCTCCAGCTCTTTTGTCATCATATACGATAGGTGCAGAGGCTTCCTGTTGAGTGCGTCGACTACAACATTTGCCTTTCCAGGATGGTACCAAAGTTCAAAATCATAATCCTTAATGAACTTCATCCATCTACGTTGTCGCATGTTTTGTTTTTTTTGGTCGAAGAGATACTTTAAGCTTTTGTGGTCATTGAAGACTTCAATGTGAGTTCCATATAGATAATGTCTATATTTTCAAGGCAAACACTACTGTAGCGAGTCGCAAGTTGTGCGTGAGGTAGTTGACTTCATGGGGTCTTAGTTGTCATGAGGCGTAAGTAGTGGCCTTTCTTTCTTGCATTAGGACACATCCCAATCCTTGTCTTGACGCATCACAATACACTTCGTATGGCTTGGCAGGATCTGGCAAAACCAAGACAGGTGCACTGGTGAGTCATTGGCATAACTCCATAAAACTGCTTTCGTATTTGTTGGTCCATTCGAAGAGCTGATCTTTGTGTGTCAACCTAGTCAAAGGCATTGCGATTCGAGAGAAATTCTTGATGAATTGGCGATAATACCCAGCAAGTCCTAGGAAACTACAGATTTCCATTACGTTCTTGGGTTGTTCCCACTTTAGTACAGCTTGCACCTTTGCAGGATGCACGACAATTCCTTGTTTTGAGATGACGTGACCTAAAAATTGCACTTCGGTCAGCCAGAATTCGTATTTTGATAACTTGGCGTATAACTGCCTTGCTCGTAATGTATTTAGAACAATCCAGACATGTTCTTCATGCTCTTTGTGGTTCTTGGAGTAAACAAGAATATCGTCTATGAATACTACCATGAATTTATCCAAGTATTTATGGAAGATTCGGTTCATGTAGTCTATAAAGACTGCGGGTGCGTTGGTGACTCCAAAGGGCATGACGAGATACTTATAGTGACCATATCATGTCTTGAAGGCTATTTTGGGTATATCTTCTTTCTTCACCCATATTTGATGATAGTCTGATCATAGGTCAATCTTTGAGAAGATAGTGGCGTCTCGTAGTTGGTCCATCAAATTATCGATCCTTAGGAGAGGGTATCGGTTCTTGATCGTAACTTTGTTGAGCTGACAGTAATTAACGCGTAGATGCATACTGCCATTTTTCTTTTTGACTAGTAGGATAGGTGCTCCTCAAGGTGAGACACTGGGTCTAATCATTCCCTTTTCTGAAAGTTCTTCTATTTGCTTTTTGAGCTCACTAAGTTCCTTGGGTGACATTCAATAAGGAGCAATAGAGATTGGTCATATGCCTGATATGATGTCAGTACTAAATTCGATCTCTCGCTCTGGAGGTAGCTCTTGTATATCATCAGGGAATACTTCTGGAAATTCCCAAACAACAAGAATATGATCGATCGAGGGAGTGTTCTTATCCCCAGTATTGGTAAGAATTCTGTACACTTACGCTTCACCTATTGGGGTTGCCTTTCCTAAGCTAACAGGACAAGATTTAGTGACTTGGTCATATTCGGATGTAGTAGATCCGAGAGAGATGGATCTATTACGATAGTCAATAAGGATATGGTTGGTAGCAAGCCAATCTATTCCTAGGACAATGTCTAGATCAATCAAGGGTAGACAGATCAGATCTACTTGGTAAACTTTCCCTTTGATGTTAAGAGGGCACTTCAAACATATGAAGGAAGGGTAGATAGGTTTATTGGCAGTAGTCATGAAAATCAATTTATTGGGCAAAGGGGTTATAGGTAACTTTAGATGTTTTACGTAGTTTTCAGATATGAAGGAGTGGGTAGCTCCAAAATCATATAATGTTAGGAAATCCCTAAGCATGAGCAGCGGAAAAATAAAAGGGATTCCATAGGATTTGCAAGGTTCCGTGTTTCAAAGCACAAAAACAATTTCGAAATTCATTTTGGATTACCTCTTGAAGAACTCCGAAGCAGTCGTAGCCTCGTCCTTTAGGAGTCCACACGAGCACTCCCACCAGAATCGCAACACTTGCCAACTGCTAGTTTGACGGCGTGTAGCTCTTGCAACTTTTACGAATTTGTGTCTCACTTGAGTGAACGGCCTATGAGCATCTTATGCTCTATTTATAGGCTTAGGTTTGACCTAATTTGTTCTCTCTAAAAGTGGGCTCCTTACTCATTCCAAATGAGTTAGGCCCAATAGCTTTATTTTAGTCCAACTAAAATAAGACAACATTTTTTGATGGGCTTACTCTATGTGTGTGACCCTATAGGTAAAATACCCGGTCATATTAATAATAAACTATTTTATTATTAATATAAAATAAGAGCGGCATCTAGCGATGCATCATTATGTCTGAATATTATCAACATAACCTATAAGTGATAATTATTTAATATGTTTATTCCTTTTGTCACGATATCCTAATTGGGCCCAAGGCATGGTCGCGCCATCCTTGTACGGCCCAATTTATTTTACTTGATACCGGAGTAGACTGGATCCGAATAAATATCTAATATTTATTCTTTCTAGCATGGCCATGCGTTTTCTTAGTCTTACTCCATCAAGTGGCCTATGGATATCACTCCTGTCACATAGGAGAGACAAATCCCATCTACATCACTCACATCCCTCTGCATAATTTGTTCATTGCCTAATCACAACCTTTATAGTCCTCTTGTTACAGAAGACGTTTAATTGTATTAAAACAATAAACTCCTCATGTAGGAATCGTAGTGACTTCAGGTCGAAGGACTACATATACCATTATCACATTGAGAATCGTTTATGACAATCATGTAACGATCCATGCAACGTTCTCATGGTGGGTCTGTCCAGTACATCATTACTCTTAATGTGTACCTGTGTGAAGACTCGATATCATCTATATCTATGATCTGTGAGATCAGGTCATCAGTACACTCACACACTAGTCTTAGTGTATTTACATGTCCCCATGTAAATACTTGACTAGGGACATTTTAGGAATAATTTTTATATGACCTATTACTCCAAGGATAAATGTTTTAAAACAATTTTAAACTGAAATATTTATTCTATTGATAAGTAGAAAAATGATACAAATGAAGAAGCATAAAAGCTCATAGTGCATACACCAACATATAATACATTTAACAAAGTACTTCCTATAAGGCATGTACCTTGCACAAGCTCGTTCCCTTGTGAGATCTCCGCACCATTCATGGTGAATACCTTAGCATTTCCCCCTTGTCTTCCAATCAAGCCATTGTCAGGTCTCCTAGGAATATTGTATTGGTTAGGGTTATTGTTACGACGAATGTTTTCTACCTTTGGAGCATTATTCACAGAGGCACTTGCAGCAGGTCCCTCGTTTCCTTGACCCATTGGTTATGCCATTGGCCCTTGAGGTACTTGTTGAGGGTTGTATCAAAACCTTATTCTACAATCAATACTGCGGTGTCCCTTCTGTCTGTAGTAGGAGCATACCATCCTAGAGTTCTAAGCATAATTTATTGCCCGATATGGTCCTCCACAGATGAAGCATTTCAAATCCCGACTGTTTCCTTGATCCCTTAAAGGAATTCGGGTGGTTGCGTAGGGTGGTCGTAAATATGGTCAATCTATTCAAAAATCTTTCCTCTACTGTCGGTCTGGCATACGGTGTTCTAGACTATAACTGAACGTTCCAGGTCGTCGAAGGTTAGCAGTACTCCCAAAAATACGACATCGGTTGACCAAGGTAAAGAATTGGGTGATTTGTTGACAACATATGGCCTACCAAATTTCTTGTTGTAGTCCTCCTTCAAATTTGGCGCATCTTAATGCTTCTCCCATTTAGGTGTAGTAAGGACAACATTTGGCTAACTCATCAAACCTAGCAGCGTATTCCCCGACTATCATGTTGCCCTATTTCAAGTTAAAGAATTCCTGCTCCTTCTGCCTCCTTATGTCTTCAGGGAAGTATTTGGTGAGAAATTTTGTGTTAAATCATTCCCAAGTGATGGCATGTCCATCGGTTGTTAATCATACCTTGGTGTGAGTCCACTAGTGTTCTGCCTCTCCTACCATCATAAAGACAGCATAAGTCGTCTTATCCTCGTCGGTACATCGCATGGTAGTAAAAATCTTTTTGAGATGTTCAATCCATAACTGTGCTCCTTCTAGATTGAAGCCTCCTTTGAATTGCATAGGTTTTTTTTTCTGGAAATCGATAAGTCCCTGATTTTGCCTAACAGAGGCATAAGGTGCCTGTTGTCATTCTATTACCTCTACAATTCGAGTAAGGAGATCATTTATAACATCATTGTTCCGGTGAGCCATTGCGAAGTTATTGAAAGATAGCAAGAAGAGAGCTCAGGGTTTGGGTTCTGTGGAGAATTCCACATAGCAATTTCATCCTAAGGGTTTTATGAATTATTTTAACATTCTGTTAGAGTACGTGGAAACCTAGTGGCCTACATCCCAAGTTTCATAAATCAACAATGCTCTGATACCACTAATGTAACACCCCCAGTTAACTAGGACAGACCTTTCTACTAGGTTGTCCTACTTAACTAAGAGGTCACAAGTTTCTTAAAAAAGTGGGGAAATTTTTTTTTTGTACAAGTAAACTAGTGGCGGATCAATGTAAGCAAGCATTACATAATCTACATAGTCATTCATAAATTGTAAGTGATTGTACTCTTAAATGGAATGGGGCACGCAAGCACCCTTAAATATATACAGTCATCCTTAGTCTGGTTACTTGATTAGCTATATTTATTTAACTATACAATCCTACATTCGTCAAGTGCTCCCAGTTGGTCCAACTTACAGTTGCTCCTCGTATTCTGGTTCCTGATTTTCTGGCTCTTCTGTTATTAATAAGTAGAAAAGGGTGAGTATATACTCTAGACCCCGAGGGTTCCAGGTGCGGGCATACCCAATTAACAGATAGTATAATTTATGGCAATCAACAATACTGCAATGTAATGCATGAGTTAGGTTTCTTGTGAGTTATCTGATGTTAAGTCTCATGATGCATGTGGGCCCAATAAACCAATCCATCATCATCATCATTCTCATCCATTGAAATTCGTCCTGCTCAGGCTGTCCCTGGGCACAACGTTTCCGTACTAGAACGATCAGAGCCCACCAAGTCCCTTACACATCATATCTTATCACTGGGTACGAATGGACTCACAGGTCCTACTCATAAACATGGATCTATCTCATCTCATTATTCATATCACATAATAATGGGACTTGGCTCTACACGATACCACTTACACTCCTTCTTTAGTCGAAGTAAATTAGGCTTGCCACGGATCGTCTGGCATTGGGCGTGAATCTAAGCCATTAGATGCTCGACCCAATTATACTCCCAAGATCCTTCATGGGGATCGAATGCGAATATTCTCCAGCGTACCCAGTGTATACTCTAGTTTTCACAAGAATCCTTTTCATGATGCAACATGTATATTTTTGTTATTACTTTTGACCCCTCGGCATCTATGTGTTTCCTGGTTAGAGATATTTTTCCTCAAGTTGTTAGGTCCTACCTATTTTTTAGACGTTATAGTTTATTTATAATTTGTTTAGAAAATATACCAACTATATCTGTAGCTGAAATAATATTCATATTGAGGAGTAAACAATGCGTTTCTTATTTTGTTAATAACAATGGTAAGAAAATAACACTAATAATAAGGTGGCAAAGCCGGTCATTATATCCAATAATATAAATGATATAAAATAAATAAATATAATAAAAATGAAGTTGCGAGAGCAGCGGCAGAGCTGACCATTATGCTCAAAATATGAATGATAGAAATTAAATGAATAAGAAAAATATCAAGAGTGGCGACAAAGCCGGCCATTATGCTTAATAACATATGTGACGGAATTTAAACTAACAGAGAAAGTAGAGCGGCGATAAAGCCGGCCATTATGCTCAATAATAGAAATAACAAGAAAATAAATAAGATAGACTATTAAGAGCGGCGGCAGAGCCAGCCATTATGCTCGATAGTAATTAATAATAAAATAATAATAAAAAATTAACAATAATAATCATGTCAATAATAATGATATATTTAGTGGCAATATTGTTTCTTGATTTTATTTTCTTCAGGTATCGAGATTAACGCGTTGAGGACAAATATAACGATGTGGGTAGTAGTCCACACTTCTCAATGATTATTACAACGGTGGACATAACATAAATTTAAATAATAAAGGCCATGTCCCCGTCTATCCTTATATCCTCATTTATCATGTGTTTCAAAACTTAATCGCTGGAGTCCACATAGACATCCATGGTCCTTAATATTTTCACAACTCAACATCTAACTTATCCACTTAACCATCGTGGTTAGTAATATCCAACACAATGAACTAATCACATACACGATAATAAAATATTAATAAAAATCTAAGTGGCTTAATTTAACGATAGAAAAATATCTAAATTTTAACGATAGTTCCCAAACCTGCCCTCGGATAGTTAAGGACAAAAAGTACCTTAACCCTTCCAAACACGCGGTTCACCCTAGGATACCTGAGAATATACCCCCTTACCTGAGGTTTCGTATTTTTTTCTGGATACTAGACGGAGGGGCGAAAACTCAACTTTCAAACCGTAGCTCCGATTGATGACCATCTCCGCGGTTGGACTCTACGCGATGATCAGACTTCAGAATTGCCAACATGCAAATGATCGGCCAAGGGGGAGGAAGGTGATGTCAATGGCTGCCCATGGTGGTGGAGGGTGTTCTGCGATGACTAGAATTGAAATTGATCGGTAGAAATCAAAGGAAATAAAGATCAGAGGTCGTAGGAAGAAAGAATGGTGAAAACGGTGGTCGTGAGGAGTCGTGGGGGTGTTGGAAGTTCACATTTGGGGCTGTTTCAATGGTGTGGATGGTGGTTTTTATGGTGGTTTTGGGTGGTGGAAGTGGTGGAGGAATAAGAAATATGGAGGTGTGTGGTGGTTTGAAGTAGTTTTGACGAAGAACGGAGGTGATTTCGGAGGTTGGTTTGAGCATCAATGGAGGAGAAGGAGAGAGAGAGAGGTGACGTAATGGAGAAGAAGAGAATAAGCAGTTTTGAGAGGGGGTGGCTTCCTATTTATAGGAAAATCCAGCCGTCGGGTCTAGATTTAATCCGTACCAGATGAAACCCTAGTTACGATTTTTAATACTTAACTGAGAGAAAAAGTCACTTTTTTCTATGGCCAGAATCTAAAAAGTTCCTAACATGAAAGTTGTAGATCTCATTTTTCTCTTCGAACTGATACATGGTACGTGAAAATCCGATATCTGGAGCAGGAGTTACGCCCAAAACAAGGAAAAGTGCTTTCCGGGCTCTAAAATTATTCTTACTTGTAAAGATCGATTTACTACGAAAAATAATTTGAAAATCAGTTCTTGAGCTCTGCATCAAAGTTGTGGGGTGTTTTGATACGAAGCCATGAGAAAAAGAATGAAGTGATTCTGACATCGTATGAAGGAGATATTCACGTTTTACCGTGGCTAGGTTATATTTTCTCTGATTTGGCTAATTACCATGGTGAGCTTTTGAGCTAGAGGGAGTTTATTTCATTTGTTTTAATGGCCCTATTTCCTTCTTGAGTGATTCACACATCTTTAGGCACTCTAGAACTTGGCTCTTGACTAATTCAAAATGGTTTATGAATGCATGTTTGGGATGAAAAAGGCACATTAGGTTTTGTTTCTTTAAGCCTCAGCATTTGTAAAATGCATAATCAGTAGTTGCCCCTTTTGAGCCATGAAATGATATACTTATTTTTTTAAAACCTTAAGACATAATCGTTTCTAATTTATATAAAGTAGAGGCAAAAAGTAAGGCAAGATAGATGGGGTTTGAAAAACATTTGAGCAACATAAATCATGGTAGTTTGGGGTTGGCGATTCAAAGAAAAGAAAGAAAAAGGAATACTAGTGAATATAAAATAAGGAGTTGACTGCAAATAAAAAAATGGTGAATGAAAATCAATGATGAAAATAAATGAATCATACTCCTTATAGCTTCTGAATGTATAAGAGTTATTTGATTGAGGTTTGTCTTGTGATATTGCTCTTTTCAGAGAATCAAGCCATTTGTATTTCCCTTTTCTTGGTTCCCATTCCTATATTGTGAATCCCCTGGCCAAGTTACAACCATTGAAAGACCTTTCGACCAATGCATGTTTTCTTGATACTGTGGAGTCTGTGGTCAATTGCCAAGCTTATGGTAGTGTTTAGGATGTTGTGATTTGAGTTGATTGAAACACAAGCATATACACTAAGTGAGAATGTAAGAGCGAGTACCTTTAGTCCAATTTTAGTGAGCATAGTCTGATTGTTTGGTTGTGATTCTATTCTGGGGGTCTATGCAATCATTCAAAAATATGAACAAAAATAAATAAATAAATAAATAAATAAACACAAGATTCCTCAAGTTTGTTTGGGTTTACTATACTTTATTGTTCGTTTGTATGAATACGGTGATTGCTTGAGGACAAATAATGTTTTAGTTTGGGGTATTTTGATAAGTGTCTAGTTGCATTAGTTTTGAGGGTGTTTTTGTTTAATTTTTTGGTTTATTTGTGTGAGTTCTTCCCCTTAATCCCATTTATTTTCTTCTATGCCACACATGCTACTCTCGAGTTTCTATTTTGCAGAAAGTGTTTTGTTTTAAGTTCTTAACCAAGGAAACAAAAGACATATGATGAAGGGAAATGAGTCCAAACCACCTAAAAGTGTGAAAGAAAAGCCATATCGACCATTAGGATGCACTATGGAAAAGGATACATCAAAAAGAACATTTCGGAAACATTTTAGTAAAGAAAAGAGAAATCCACTGCCAGTGGGAAAAACCCACTGGTCGTGGACCTCACTGGAATATGGCAAAAGGGGCATAAAAAATCCACTACCATCCCACTGGCTATGGATCTTGTTACCTAGAACCCAGAATTGAAGATTTTTGGACCCTGTCACGATCCACTGTCCGTGGGTTTTTCTAACTGTTAATGGATTTTGCACATTCTGCATTTTTCTTGGAGTAGTTTTTGAGAGGATAAAGGGGGTAAACGCATTGGAAAAGGGGACAAGTCATTTTGAGACATTTCGGAAGAAAAATTAAGAACTTTTCTCAAAGAGATTGGCAAGAGATTAAGAGATCAACATTGAAGAATGCAGAATTGCTGAATTTGGGAAGAAGAATTTAAAGACATAGTGAGAGCTTGTTTCTTTTTCTTTATTTTTTCTTTGCATTCTCCTCTTGAATTGTGTAACCTTCTGAATATGATTTCGATTATGGGTTGCATTGAATTGGGAATGTGTAACTAAATTCCAATCTTGGGTTAAGGGTGTGACATGATTAGTGTATTGAATTGAACCTGAAATTTCTGTTTATAGAACCCTAGTTTCTATTCAATCTTGGGTCAAGCTCTGATACTACTTGTTAACCAAGTGGCCTCAATTACTCAAGAGGGGGGTGAATTGAGTATTAAAAAATTTTCGTTGGAATGCTTTTGAAATTAATTCTTTTGTAATCAATTTGATAAGTAAGAATAATACACAAAAGAACAAGTAATAATATCAAATTAATTAAGAAGCTATTTTAGCACTTAGAGAGTAATAAATGATTTTAACACAATTGATTCAAGAATATTACTTAGATTTTTGAAACAAACTAATATAAATAATTAATTAAACAATTTATATCAAGCTAATGGAGTACTTAAATTACCAAGCAAAATAAATCACAATAATAAAGAAGTTTAAGGAAGAGAGATTTGCAAACCGATATAACGAATTCCACCACACCGATGTACGTCTCACCTTCAAGCAACCCACTTGAAGGATTCCACTATTGAGAATTTCAGATACAAGCTTTGAGCAATTACAGCTTCTTAGTGTCCCACACTCAAGAACTTAATCCTCACAAGTAAAAAGGACAACCCACCCAATCTCACAATCTCTCAATTACAAGGTTGAAACCCAACCCCAAAACTCTTAGAATTTGTGTATGTGATTTTACATGTGTGACTCTCTCAATAGAGTGGATATACAAATTTTAATCACTTGAAAAATATTTTTCTCTTCTTAGAAAAGAATATGCAAGTTTAGCACTCAAGAAAATATTTTTCTCATAATATAACTCTCAAAGATTTAATTGAAAAGAAAATGAAACAGTGAGTAATTTGCCAAGAATTGAAGAACAGAGAGGAAAGCTTAGTATTTTTGTTGCTTGCTTGGTGTGCCTTGAATGTCCTCAGCTTCTCTCTATTTATAGGCAAAGTCTCAGGAATATTTTCAAAATCAGATCCTTAATTCATGCTGTTTGTGTCTCCAACGCTCCTTAATTCAAGCAATGCATGTTTCCAATGATCCATGTCTTCAGATTTCCATGTTTTCTGGCTGCCATGGCTTGTACAAGGTTGATTTTCTGATTCAATTTGCGTGGTTGTTTGTGCCATGTATGATGCTTTGATTTTCCATACTCAAATTGCATTTTGAACTAAAAGAATAGATTCATTTTACAAATGAATGGATTCATATAGTGTATTTGTGCAACAAAATCAAAATAAATGAATTCAAACTTGAATTGAATAGATTCAATGGGCAAGAACACTTCCTGGAATGCGTATGAATCGATTCAATTGGTGTGAATCGATTCAAATAATTAAAAAGCACATCCTGGGTGATTTTCTTTCGCTTGAATCGATTCAGGGAGGGGTAAATTGATTCATCCTCCTGATCCTCCATGTTTTTCTTGCTTTTGACCCTTTTTGAGATCCTTTTGCATATGCCTTGATTCCTTTGATTTTTGGGCACTTGATGACTTGTTTTTCACTTGTTTTAGGCTCTTTTAAATCCTTTAACACATGTCCTTGATGTTCATCAATTCTTATGCATTTGATTCTTGAATTCTTGATCCGTATAAGCTTGAATTTCTTCTAATTAATCATTTTGCACAATATCCTTTGATATTAATTAATTTGTCCACAATTAATTATGTTGGGTCTTGAATCTTCAATTGTTTGTCATTATCAAAATCTGTGTCAACATATAAATACAAGCCCGTCATTGATCCGATCTAGATGCTATAGACTGTCAGGGCTAAGATGAGTGATGACACTCTCATAGTCCTATGGCAGCTAGATGTGTTCGGCCACCCAAGTCCACTACCTCTTTACATTACACAGAGTGACTTGTGCGAGATCATGATGGGGTGGACAATACTAAACATCTCTGTCATTCAGTTTTGGGAGTTATAAGTATATCATTCTGTATTTAATTATTTTTCATTTAACATGTTATTTGTCACTAACCTTGTGTAAATTTTCTTAGGTTTTTGTATAAACTTTGTATGGAGATGGGTATCTAGGGAACTTATGGTTTCTTAAAGCTCTCATTCATACAAAAGAGCGGGAACAACAGGGAGGAGACCCAAGCATACATCTAAAATTGGATGTATGAGTCTAGGAATACTGTATATTTACCCCTGTATCATAGAGAGTAAGAGTCTCTTGTATTATTATTGTCTATTAATTTAATCATCTTACAGTCTCACTTATCAGGGTTCATTGCAGCTCTCATTGGCAGCTCATGGTGATCTATCTGAAGGATTCAATTGCTGCATGCTTTGATTCCTTACATGGGACTGCTCTTGCGGACTTCAAACCAATAATAAAGATGTAAGTTCATTTTAAAAAAATTAAATAACTTTACATATCCAATTATATCATTCTATTCTTCTACGATTCTAACTCATCGTGTGTTTTATTCTTACATAGGGCTATAGCTGGATTCACTCGACTACAGGAGAACGTCAGCAAGAAAAAAATTTAATAGGTCAACCCAAAAGTAAGTACTTCAAATAAAAAGCATTGTTATTTATTAACTTTTGAAAACTTGAAATAACATTATCAAATTGTTTATTTGGTGTACCTTGTAGTTTCATAGGCAACAGGGTAGCTATGCATGTGGGTATTATGTCATGCACACCATGCTAACCATTGTCCAAAACCATCTAGTAGATTGATAGACAACTGTAAGTGTTCACTTGCCTACATTCTATAAATTTTTATTCACATATTAAATAAGTTTTTGTTCTTCACTAGTGCTAATTGTTATGTCTTGTTTGCAGCACTTTCAAGAAAAGTCATACTTCCCTCTAATACATGTAGATGATATTAGAAAACAATGAGCCACATACTTTCATGCAGTGAGGAAAAGACTTTGATAGTATAGGATTTTTATTCTTTTTTATTCATTACACTTAGTGTAGGATTGTACTTAGGGTTTAAGATTTTATTTTATTTCATTCATATATATAATATTAATTGTATATAGATCATTTTCTTCATTATTTTGTTTATAGCATATTAATATTATTTCATTTGTTTTCATTAATTATTGAATACTGTGCATGAAATGAACTGACTGAGATATACTGTGTTTGGTTGTGTAACATTGCAAGTTTGAGAAATCAATAAAACAGAACCTGCATTAAAAAAAACACCTACATTTAAACACGGTAATTGTCATAACCGTATTTAGATGTCCAAATTTTTAAACACGGTTATGGTACTAGCCGTGGTTAAATGTGGAAATTTTTAAACGTGGTTAAATGTCAGTTCTTTTAAACACGGTTCAAGAATGAATTTAAACTCGATTTTAAATCGTGCTTAAAAGTCCTTATCTATTACCACAACGGGAATAAACATGGTTGCAGAACCTTGTCTAAAGCTCAATTTAACCGAGTTTATATCTCCTTTCTCCATCAATATAATAACAAAACTAGACAATTTATTATTGGTCCAAAATCTTTATTCACTTTATGACTCGAGCTAGCACAGGTAAAAGATCAAGATATGTTTGAAATTTGAATTATCTCGACCTAATCATGATTAGCTTAAAAAAACAAAATCATACCACCATATTAATTAGCTGAATCAAAGCAGAAACAAGAAAGTGAGAGATTCAAACTCCTTAACGATGACTGAGACTCAAAATTCCTCATAAAAGCGGTCGTATACAAGCCCATCTCAAGTCGTCAATTTCATTTTGTGATGCTCTGCACCCTTCTGCAACTCTTCTCCATGAAACCTCTATTGCTGACAAGATTCCACGTTAGCCAACCTAAACAATTGCTAACAATTTAAACATAGGTCTGTTTTCACGTTGGTAATAAATTAACTAAAACGACCAAATAATAGATAATGATCTAAGATTTGTAGTCCGAAAATTGTTATCAAAACATTAATAATACAAGATTAAAATGTCATTGTACGGAAGCCAATTTATATTAATTTTTAAATTGTCAGGAAAGGCAAAAAGGTTAAATCAGTGAGACAGAATTGAGCTAGCAGAGCCCATGCTTCTCAGTCACTCTCCAATGATAATCAACTTTACTCTCATAAGAAAATGATTTTAGACCTTAGTTTGAATTACTATTTATTTTTTAATTTCTTAATATAGCATCATTTAAATATCTTTCTTCCATTAATTTGGCTAGTCATAATTAAAAATTATACACATTGATTAGACACATTATTAATAAGAATAGATGAAAGTATAGCATTATAATAATATTATTCTAATTAGGAAAACAGAATAAATATCTCTTAAATTCTGGAAACGATTAAGAAAATTAATATTATTAAAATTCTAAAATCACTGATGGAATAAAAAAAAATTAACATTAATTTGTCCTCTTTCTCAGCCACTTTAATTGTTCTATCTATATTGACAAATAAACCGATCGTGTTTGCATGGCTGCCAAAGAACCAAATGTAAGCAAAATAATCAATGCCCGCAACATAAAATTGAGCATCCGGTGCCTTCATCTTTATTATCTGTAAAAACAGAATAAATTCTCAAAAGTGGTAAAGGGTGTTGTGTGCAACAATACAAACGAAATAATAAAAAAAAACACATTATGGAGAGTTATATGGTACATATTTACCATAAACATATGCATTGATATAAAGTTACAAAATTTTATAAATAAAATATATTGAATATTTCAATTTTTTACCTTTTCAATAAACTTTAAGTTTGACTTTTAATTTTTTTTATCAATTAAGTCTCTTGTATTTTTAAAATATTTTAGTTAGATTATCTTTGTTTAATTTTCACTAACTATATTAATGAAGTCATAATATGGTAGATAGTAATCACACGTAACAATGTCTTAATTATTTGTTGACTGTACAACATCACACGTGTCAAATGTTGATGTAGTGTCTCTACATATCAAATATTCATTGGTTAAGATGAACGTGTATGTATAGTCGCCACATCAGCCATATCTCATATGTGGGTTAACCACATTAAAAACATCTGGTATATGAAAAAGACAAATCAACAGGGTTAATGATACATTAAATCTCTACTAACAAAGTGAGTAAAAAATAGATTAAAGATAACTAACTAAAATATTTTAAAAAGATAAATAATTTAACTGACTAAAAATAAAAGTTAAGAATCTAACTTGAAAATTATTAAAAAGATGAAGGACTAAAATAATTATTTCACCTTAATTCGTTGATTAGTGAGAACATTATTAAATCATTATTGCACCTCTAACTCATTGCTTATCGTCTCATTTCCATAATTCCTTTGGCATACCATCATCGATACGTAATTCTGGCACAGATTTTGCTTTTCTGCTCACATTGCACTTAAAAATCGTTTTGTGATAAATGGAGACTCAAACTTTCATACATGCAGGGACAGACTGAGGTTAAAACCCAATTTAATTTTTAAATTCATTAATATTAGGTTGTTATTTACATTATAATTTTTTAATTTTATTTGTAAAGTTAAATTTCTCTTAGTAGAAAGGAAAAGATGCTATCTTATTACACTTCTCAAATTTTTTGAGTCTGAATATCACTTAAATAATATAGATTCTTTTTTCAATCTTTATCATGAAACCGGGAGTGGCCAAGAATAATCAAGAGTTGAAAAAGGAATGGCTGATCCAGTCCTAGAAAAAGTTTTGGCGGTACACTTTTTAAATCCTATTCCCAGCATGTGATTCCTTTCTTAATGTGGAGGACTGTCACCTTAATTCTTCAAATAATTATCTCAATTTAAGGAGAAAGATCACAATTCTTACTTTCCCACTCCTTCTTTATTTACATTTACAGCCTCCCTACTAATTTAAATATCAAATGCCTCGTCTACATCATTACATTGAATAATGAAAATGGTAAGGCAATTAACAGAGAGAATTTTTATGTATTGAAAGTTGTAATTTACTTTTGATTGTGTAATGATTTAAGATATATTGAATACATAGATTAGCTTACAAAGAAATTATATGTAATCTGAAGTTTTCAGCTGCATTAAAACTTTAAAAACTGTATGATATATATATAATAATACTTTTCACTCGAACTCAAATAAGTATATAAAAAATGTACTTGATATAAAAAAATCATAATAAATAACTTATATAATAAAACGCGTGGGATCTATTACTATAGCGAGCACTGTATACTCCTCACAGTGACCCGCATATTATATATTAAAATATTATATTTATGTATTAAATAATATGATATTATACTACCATATATTATATTATATATGTAAATTAGGGTTAAATACGTTTTCCTCCTTAAGTTTTTATTAATTTTTTCTTGTTTTTTAGTTATCTTTTTATTGTTTTCGCTCTTTATGTTATTAAATATGTTAAATTGATCCCTAAAGTGCATTACCGTTAACTTAACTGTTAACTACATAAATGAGAATATGTTTTTTGTTCTGACTCTCTAACATTTCAAAATGGACTTTATCTTCTTCATTAACATTTTTATAGACTAATTTTAACATATTCAATAACATAAGAACCAAACCAATAAAAAAAATAACTCAAGAACTAAAACCAAAAATTGATAACAACGTAAGGGCCAACAACCTATTTAACCCCATAAATTATATATAATATAATATCAATATATATTTATTATTAATATAAGATATAATATATGAATTTATTTAATTTATGTAATTTTATACAATTTTGTAAAGGATAATAAATTAAAAATTGAATTTAAAAAAACATCATTAATGTCCACATGTAACATCCCGGATAATTGTAGAAAATTTTTGTGAAGTGGAAATATTAAAAATTGTTTTTAGGAATTTATTTGATATTTTTTATGAATTATTGGTTAATTATAAAGGGTGTGATTAGAAGAAGAGAAGTTAAATTAAATCTTTAAAGAAATTGTAAAGGAAATGGAGAGATGACCGGTTGAAGAGGTTACTAGTTGGAAGTGACCGGTTGAGAAGGTAACCGGTTGTCATGAGTTTAAATAATGGATTCCTTCTCTTTCTTCAATCATTTGCGCAATCATTCACTCTCTTTCACGTGAAGAAATTCTGCTATTTTTCTTCTTCTTCCTCCATTAATTGAGAGCTATAAGCTTTGAAGGAAGGTTCATTTTACAAAGCTGTGACAGAGGTTTTAAGGTAAGTCCTTTGAACCGTTTAAACCTCTTTCCTTTCTTTTCTGGACTGAATGGTCATGTGTATGGAGGAGGGTACTGTTCCGATCTCACTCCTCCTGGCAGTAAGCCTGTAAATGGCCCTTGACCGTGTGGATGATGGTGTGATGTTAATGAACTTCACGTTCCAAACCCGTAAGTGGTGGAACAAACGCTGGTGGAAAGTTTAAAGAAGTTGCTGCTGGAACGGAGGAGGAACAGTGAACTCAGAAATTGTTGAGGCGTAGAACAGAGGTAAGGGGGGTGTTCGGGTTATAATTAATTAGAATAGGACATACTGTCCGAGTCATTGTAATGACTGTAAACCGAGTGAGAGTTGATGCTGAATGAAATCTGTGTGAATATGTATATGAATGTACGTATGAATGTACACACCGATCGGTTTAGGATCGTGTGTGTGTGTGTGTGTGTGACTTTGCTGAATGAAATTTGAGAATGTATGAGTATGCATATGTGTGAGCACCGATCAGTTTCTGATCGTGTGAATGTGATGAGAAGTATTTAATTTTATGATAATTGAGATAATGCCGAATGAATTGTATATGAATGAGTATGGATGCATGTATGTGGACATCGATCGGTTTCCGATCGTGTGTGTGTGGGTTGAGCCGATTGAAATTAAAAATATTTAATGCTGTGACAATTGGTGTTTTGTGGCAATGTGGAGTCGGGTTTGACAAGCAGGTCACCCGAGTGATGTTGCTAATGAGTCGGGTTTGACAAGCAGGTCGCCCGAGTGATAATGTAATGGATGGGCTTGACAAGTCGGTCGCCCTGTGATGAGAGCACATGCCAGTTTCTGGTAGTTGCATTTGTTGATTGATCATGATATGAAATGATTGAAATGTGATTATGTGGTATGGGATGGCCGACGGTATATGTTACCCTCGTTTTTGGCTTCAGTGGTCAAGTCGGACCCAGTTGAGCTACCCAGAGGTCTATGACCCAGTGGTTGAGGGGGAGCCAAGTCGGGCTCGGTGAACCAAGTCGGGTTCACGGGATGTCAAGTCGGACTCCCAGCTGAAGGCCGATCCTTTGGTATCCGGATACTAGGCGTCGATTTTGTGAGTCAGTTGTGACAATTGATGACTTAATGGTTTTACCGAATGCAATTTGTTATAATTGCTGAATGAGAATTTGATATATATGATGAGTATGATTTGACGTATTTGCTGAGTGCAGTTTGATGTATTTGCCGAGTGTGAAGTATTATAATTGATGAGTATGATGTGTATATTTGCCGAGTGCAATTTGATACAATTGCTGAGTATAATTTGATATACTTGCCGAGTGAGATAATTGCCGAGTATGAATTGTTATATTTGTTGAGTGTGATGGCTATGTTTGCCGAGTGTGAATTGGTTTTAATTACCGAATAAAAATTGAAATAATTGCTGAGTGATGTTATATTTTCTGAGTGGAAAATTGTTATGTTTGCCGAGTATGAATTATTGTACTTGCAGTGAGAATTGATGAGTATGATGTTATATTTACCGAGTGCAATTTTATTATATCTGACGAATGTGAACTGTCATAATTTACCGAGTGTGATGGTTATAATTGCCGAGTCAGAAATGCAATAAGTGCCGAGTGTTAATTGCTATGACTGCCGAGTGTGAGTGTATTGCTGATTGTGAGTAAATGCCGACTGAAATGTGCAGTTTGAGAATAAAGGAATCGGACGGAGTTTATACTCGTATTTTATTTAAATTCCTTTCTAGATTAATTATGATGCTAAATACTCACCCTTGCTGTGGTTTACATTTTTAGTAACCAGTTACAGGGACGAGGTCGGAGCCATGGAGGTGCGCCAAGTAGATGATTGATGCTAAGGAATCGAGTGCTTTGAAATGAATTCCGAGTGTAATATATATATTTTGAGTTTTCTGTGTGATGCTACATGAGTGTGTTAAAATTTGAATCGTTATGTTGATTAATGAGGATATAAATTTTTGATGTTATGAGATCGGTGTTTATTTTATGAATGAATTTGTATTGTTGTAGCAGAGTTGATCACCTGGTGAATTTAGCCGAGTAATTCCTTATCCGAGCGAGGGCTTATGAATAACCAAGAGACTCAATTCCGAGTGAAAAGGTTAGAGTGTCTCCGAGTGAGTTGTGGCTGAAACTCTGAGTGAAGAAAGATAAGAGTGCTTCCGAGTGAAGTTCCAAGTGTTTCTGAATGAGGATGAGTAAACCTTCTCCGAGTGGAAGTTAAGCTGACCCGAGTGAAAGATGACCGAGTGAGAGAATGATTTCCGAGTGAACCCTAACTGTTTCTTTCTTCTGCTGTTTCTAAATAACTATTTTATTAATGGTATTATGGATCGGTTTCAGTCGGAATTTGTTAGTTTAAGTGTGATTTTACCACTTTAAATATACTTAAGAAAAGTAAATATTTTTATATTAAGACCGAGTGGATGATTTTATTAAAAGTGAAAAATCTATTGTGAAAAATGAGAAAATTGACGAGGGCCGTCACACCACATACCCTGATTCTAAGTAATTCTCACATCAATTTAAATAAAAACTTACTTTGCGTTTTTTATTTCTTTAAGATTGCTAATATTTAACACACTCATAATACACAATACAATATATATTTATTATATATATATATAAGGTAGCAAACACTTTATAATATTTATATAATATAAAAATTTAATAATATTTATAAATAATATAATATAAAATTATTTTACTATTAATTTATTGTCTTATGCAATGTTATACATGTTAGGCAAACTCATAATACATAATACTATATTATTACAATATATCTAATATTTATATTGTCTCATATATGTATAGTTATTTTAACAAATAAGAAATCAAAAAAGAAAATTTTCCTTTGAAAATCACTGTTAAAATTAAATATAAAGTTATCTCTAACTAATTAAATTAGATTAGTTTGTTTTTTTATCTAGTTAGATATTTGTATTATCTTATCTGTAATCATGTATAATTTTCTATAAATACAATAGCTCCGTTGTGATCCAAGACACATGAAATTCATATGCACTCTCTCGTTTTCTCACTCTCTCAACAATCACTAAGGTGCACCCACCTTAATTTCTAACCAATCCCCCATAATTTTTAATAAAAAAAATCTACTTTAAATTTCTTCTTTATCATGCAATTTCATAAAATATTTAAATTTCTTTTTTAGATTGCATGATAAAGAAGAAAACTAGTTATCTACAAAATAACTTCAAGAAAAGATAAATACAGAATCATTTAAAATAACATGAAAGAGAATTTATGTAGAATAATTGAATTCTTAATTTCAAATTTTGAATTAAGAGACAACAAAGTAAAGATAGATGCATGCAATAAATTTAAAATGACTATTTATTTATTTATATTACTATGACAATATATCACATTTATGATAAGTACTAAAAAACAACAAAATAATGCGCTATATAATAACAAAATTATTATCACTATTTTATAATAATTTGTATACTAGGTTTTGCATCTTATAACATAATAGTTATTACTATTTATACACTAAGCTATACTTGTGATCGGCTACAAGATAGCTTTGAATATTATCATTTTCTTTTATAAAATTCAAAAAATAATAAATCATCTTACTAACTGGTATGCAACATTTAATATAAGTAATAAAAGGTCAAATACAATTTTTCCTAATTTATTTTTCTATATTTGTCCTTAAAATTCATGTATCTTAAAATTTCAAATATTAAAAAAATGATTGGAGTAGTCTCTCTTATTTTATACATTAATTTTCTTTTTCTTTTTCCTCTCTATTCATTTATATTTTTACAGGAATTAATTCATATCATAAATTTGATTCATTTTTATATGATCTTATTATATAATTATTTTTATATTTTATTAAATAACTATAGTATAATCTTGTGTGTGAGTTGTCATCCATTTCAAATCGGGTCTAATGGCTAATTACTGATAAAAAGTCCGTTTGTTTAAACTTATTTTTAAGTACTTTTTAAAAAAATACTTTTTTATATATATTTTTTAATAAACAGATCAAAATTAATTTTTAAAATAAATAAAAATTAGCTTATTTTTAGCTTCTGTTTATTTTTTAAATTTTAAACAAACATATCAAAATTTAAAATAAGTATTTTTTAATTAAAAAATACTTATCTTTTAAAATAAGTTTAAACAAACGAGCCTAAAACTAAAAGTTCTAATCTTACCAAAAAAAACTCCTAAACAATAATTGAGCCCTGTTAAAAGGTTAGTCTGTGTTACAGAAAATGGTGAACAAACTAAATGATACTCCAATGGCAAGTGCAAGCTACACTAACCAATTAAAATTCCAATAATTGGTCACAGCAGGGGAAGAATAGTGACAGCTTCCCACTTTATGCAAAGTGAAGAGGCCATTCTATTTCTATTATTAGAGAGCTGCAAAGCAAGGTTAATTGGCACTCACAACCCTTCTGTGTGCTGCAACTTAATTTAATTACCTTCCTTGGTATTCTTTCCAGAGAATAAAGTATGACGTGGACTTCATGTTAAGAGTTACTTTGAAACTATTAACTAAAATTAAATTGGTTTTATGACTAATAACTGTGACTTCATGTTGCCTTATGATTATGACTAAATACTGAATTCTGAATTCATGTTGTTAGGGCAATGACAAAATAGAAATTCATTTTCATTCCCTTTTCTTTTACACAAGACTACACAAGCTAGTTCAATGACCTTATTAATTATACCTCATGCAATAGCCATGAAAGTTAAATCAAAGGCATGCATAATGGGGGCATACTTAGGTCAATTGATGTCTGAATCTGATCACGTTATGCAAAAGGCAAAATAAATATTCTTATGGCACCATCAAAAGTATAGCCTATAGGGAATAAAGAACCAAGTATATTGGTATTTGCCAGAGGGTACTTGGAAGTTGGAACTTCAAAGACTGACCATTTTCATGTCTCAACCCAAAATTGAAAGAGTAGAGATAAAGGTCCCCTACATTTACAACAACCACATGCAATTGGCTATCAACAGTGTTCAAGCTCACATCAATTGCCTTACCTCTCTCAGCTTCATACCACATGCAATATCCAAAATGACCAAAGTTACCTAATGAATGACCTTTGCTTTATCACACCACTCGTGCACTCTTTCTCTCTCTCAGACATTTTTATACCTTGACTTTGAAGGAGTAAATTCCAAGTCCCTACTACCCACAGAATGGCTAGTCCAACACAGAGTTGGAGGCCTCAAAAGCCTGCAATAGTGTTGTTCCTTTTATGCATTTCATTTTCATATTCAATTGAGGAAGCTATCATAACATCTTCTAAGAAGCTAGACCAACCAGGGTTTGCTCCACCAGCTGACACTGAAATCAAGTGTGGATCATGTCCTTGTGGAAACACCTGTGGTGAACAAGTTCCTCCACCTCTACCACCTCCCTCTCCTCCTCCTCCTCCTCCACCACCATCACCGCCACCGCCACCGCCACCATCACCTCCACCACCTCCCAAGTATCCCTCTTGTCCACCACCACCAAGATTCATTTATGTGCCTGTGCCAAGGGATGTGCCTAAACCATACACATGGGTTTATTATTACTCTGCTGCTGAAAACAGAGCTGCGGGGTTGCTTGTTTTGGCTTGTTTAGAAGGACTCTTAATGGCAATGCTATTTTGGATGGCATCATGAAGCTAAAGCTGAATTTTCAAAAATAAGTTTACTCTAAACGTTTGATTCTCTACGTTATTCTTGTTCAGATTTTTTTCTGTATTTATTTTGATTTCCATGCACTATTATGTATTTCCTTGCATCAGCTTACCGCAAAATTTATTCTGATATGCCATGAGCATTGGTCCACAATAATTCAAAATTAAATTTATTCTAAGAGCTTGGAAAATGTGGATGTCATCGTAAAAGTATGTGCCAATGATGTAAGATTTGTAGTCCAAAAGTTGTTATCAAATCATTAATAATACAAGATTAAAATGTCATTGTACGGAAGCACATTTATATTAATTTTTAAATTGTCAGGAAAGGCAAAAAGGTTAAATCAGTGAGACAGAATTGAGCTAGCAGAGCCCATGCTTCTCAATCACTCTCCAATGATAATCAACTTTACTCTCATCATTTTTCTCTTAATTGTTTAAGACTATGCATAATAATAATTAAGAAAATGATTTTAGACCTTAGTTTGAATTACTATTTATTTTTTAATTTCTTAATATAGCATCTTTTAAATATCTTTCTTCCATTAATTTGGCTAGTCATAATTAAAAATTATACACATTGATTAGACACATTATTAATAAGAATAGATGAAAGTATAGCATTAGAATAATATTATTCTAATTAGGAAAACAGAATAAATATCTCTTAAATTCTGGAAACGATTAAGAAAATTAATATTATTAAAGTTCTAAAATCACTGATGGAACAAAAAAAAAATTAACATTAATTTGTCCTCTTTCTCAGCCACTTTAATTGTTCTATCTATATTCACAAATAAACCGATCGTGTTTGCATGGCTGCCAAAGAACCAAATGTAAGCAAAATAATCAATGCCCACAACATAAAATTGAGCATCCGGTTCCTTCATCTTTATTATCTGTAAAAACAGAATAAATTCTGAAAAGTGGTAAAGGGTGTTGTGTGCAACAATACAAACGAAATAATAAAAAAAAAACATTATGGAGAGTTATATGGTACATATTTACCATAAACATATGCATTGAAATAAAGTTGCAAAATTTTATAAATTAAATATATTGAATATTTCAATTTTTTACCTTTTCAATAAACTTTAAGTTTGACTTTTAATTTTTTTATCAGTTAAGTCTCCTGCATTTTTAAAATGTTTCAGTTAGATTATCTTTATTCAATTTTTACTAACTACATTTATGAAGTCATAATGTGGTAGATAGTAATCACACGTAACAATGTCTTAATCATTTGCTGACTGTACAATATCACACGTGTCAAATGTTGGTGTCTCTACGTGTCAAATATTTATTGGTTAAGGTGAACGTGTATGTATAGCCGCCACATCAGCCATATCTCACATGTGGGTTAACCACGTCAAAAACATCTGGCATATGAAAAAGACACATCAATGAAGTCAATGATATGTTAGATCTCTGCTAACAATGTGAGTAAAAAATAGACTAGAGATAGCTAATTGAAATATTTTAAAAAGATAAATGATTTAACTGACAAAAATAAAAATTAAGAATCTAACTTGATAATTATTAAAAAGATTGAGGACTAAAATAATTATTTCACCTTAATTTGTTGATTAATAAAAACATTATGAAATCATTATTGCACCTCTAACTCATTGCTTATCGTCTCATTTCCATAATTCCTTTGGCATACCATCGTCGATATGTGATTCTGGCACAAATTTTTCTGCTCACATTGCACTTAAAAAATGTTTATGATAAATGGAGACTTAAACATTCATACATGCAGGGACAGACAGAGGTTAAAACCCAATTTAATTTTTAAATTCATTAATATTAGGTTATTATTTACATTATAATTTTTTAATTTTATTTGTAAAGTAAAATTTCTCTTAGTAGAAAGTAAAAGATGCTATCTTATTACACTTCTCAATTTTTTTGAGTCTGAGTATAACTTAAACTCATTATTTATTTAACTGAAAATCGTTAAGTATAAACATGTAGTGAGGCGATATAATCTAACTAGGTTTTTTATTTTTAAATTAATTAAATTAATACCATATAGTCTAACTCAACTATTTATTAACAATCTTACACCCTTTAAGAAAAATAGTTAACCTCATTTAATATTGTGGATTTCATCTAAAAAATATTTTTTTTTTAGGCTAAGTATATCAATTGGTTCTCTATCTTTTAAGTTTGGTTCAATTTGGTCCCTTTTTATTTTTGTTTCATTCAGGTCCCCTAACTTTTAAAAAACAAGTCAAGTTAGTCCTTCTGTCAAGTTATGGATAATACCATTTGTGGGAAGCATGAGGTGGGCAGCAATTGAGACATTGAGGGTTGGCTTTTTATCGTTCGCATCATACCTTTCGTCCGTTAAAGCTTTAGGCTTCTAATTTTGGATTCAATTTGAGGGAAAACTTTAACTTGTGCTCCCAATGGAATCCTCCATCATGGCCAATTCGTCTGGTTTTGTGTTGAGTAATGGAAACAACTTGATACATAAACAAAACAGAGTGTCATTTTCATATTCACTTGTTATTCCAACTTTAGTATTACTATTATGCTGTAATTATGGGCAACAATTGTTGCAATAATGACCATCATCTCCATAACGCTTGTTATTTCAATGTTTTTGTCCCTTTACTCTCAAATTTCCGTTGTAGTTAATACCATTACTCAGTCTTAGGCATTTGTTGATAGCAGCACCTCGATCTCCAAAGATGGAACCTTTGAGCTCAGTTTCTTTAATCTTGATAGCTCCTAAAACTGTTACGTTGGAATTTGATGAGTGTGCCCCACATCATAATAAGGCACACTTTGAAACTTTGGTGTCGTAATTGGGACCGCGGTAGAAGGCCGACAGTAAAAAGAGAATAAAAGAAAAAAGGTTTTAAAATCCTTTTGAAAAATAGGGAGTCGCTACCAATATTTTTAAGGTAAAATATTAGGAAAAACTTTTTTGTTAAGACATTGGTTATGAAAATAAGATTCTTAGGTCCTTGAGTCGAATTACAAGCAGGGAAGGTATTAGCATCTCATACTGTCCGTCATAAGACGGTACCACAAATTGATCGCGCTTATTTTAAATAGCTAAGAAAATAATTTAACCCCTCAAACGACATGGACAAGGAAAAGAAAAATTTCAAAATAAGGTTAATAGGACGTCTCGTCTAAATTAATCTTAAATCAAACATAGAAAGAAAAAAGATAGAAATAAAATAAAAATAAAAATAATAAATAAAAATAATAAATAAATAAAAATAAAAAGGATGAATAAAATAAAAGATTAACAAGATATCTCATCCAAATTAATCTTGAACCGAACATAGAAAGAAAAAAAGATGGAAAATCAAATAAAAATAATAAATAAATATAAATATAAAGGATAAATAAAATAAAAGATTAATAGGATGTCTCGTCCAAATTAATCTTGAATCAGACAAAATAGTAAAAGAAAATATAATAATAATAAACAAATAAAATAAAATAACAGATTAACAGGACGTCTCGTTTAAATTAACCTTGTCATGACAAAATGGTGCTTCCAAATTAAATAGTAACAAAGTAAAATTGACTGGAATAAAATAAAGACACGTGAAAATTACTAAAAGGAAAGCAGGCCTGACATGAATTATTCCTGCTCCTACGTATTCCCGAGTACGTCAGGAAATCAGGGTTACGTAGTTCTTGGAAAAACTGCTCTAATGATTTTGTTTGGGTGCCATGTATCCCACGACATTGATAAAATTGTTGCATTATGCTTTAAATAAATTTAAGGATGGTGTGTACATTTTTAAAGAATAAAAACATACAAAATGAATGATGAAAAAAATAACTAATAAATTAAAATGTAAAATACAAACAACGAAAAGATAAAATATGTCCAACGTAAATAATAGAATAAACCACAAAATAAAAAATAACAAAATATGGCCTCATTCCTACTATAACTTCATTAGCCCAGAAGAAAAGAAGAAGAAGAAGAAGAAAACGTACCTTATTTTCCAAATCGAAGGAAAAATTTTAAAGCTGCCTTCGAATTTGGTGGTGTCTCTTATTTTTTAAACTGAAACTCTCGTGTAAAAACTAAATTTTTTCTAATGTGGAAGATCAGTCAAAGCTGCAACCACGGAGTATACTAAGAAATAAGTTATCTCTACGGTTGTACTAGTAACATAACAAGCACAACTCCTATAAGTGCATTCAATGTGAGACTAAATAAAGCTAACAATTTATATTTAAAATTTAGTAACTCCTAATCTTAGAGTATTCAATGTGGGACTAAATCTAATATATGTTTTTTTATTTTTTCACTTTTTCTTTCTTCTTTATTTTTGTTGTTCTATTTTCTATTATTTTAAAAATTGTTTAACCAGACATCACATTTTTTAAGAGCCCCCTTTTTCTAAAGACAAAAGATCTAAAACCCGTTACCTTTTTTTTTTCTATTTTTGACTTTTAAGACTTTTTTCATCATTTTTTTCTCTTCATTATTATGTTTTTTTACATAAATTTGAATTTTGAAATCTGTGTTTATTTAATAAAAGGAAAGAAATGAAAAGACAAATGTTTTAAAATTGATTAATAAATTTATTTTCTAAAATAAAGGAAATAAAAAATAGTTTAAATTTTCTTTTTCTTTTTATTAAAATATAAGGTTCTTGGACAAGAAATGATGTTCACAACTGCCCCTCTTTACTTCTTTTCCAAGAAGATATAAATAGTTATTCATATCGTTGTTATGGAAAGAAAGTAAAGACGTGAACACTCTGACTAGGCTCCTGATCTAAAAGAAGTCATATTGATGAAAAACTCAAATAGGGCGCCAACTTTGGCATCATGGATTTTTTTTAAAAAGTGTGCTAGCCTTGACGACAAAGAATTTTTAAAATATGCCAACTTAGTTATAAGTATTTTAAAAAAGGATGTCAACTTCAACAACATGGAATTTAAAAAAGACGGATTTTAAAAGATGTCACTTTCAATGAAAAGAAATTCAAAAGGACGTTATCTTAAGCAGCAAGAAATCAGAAAAGGTGCCAACTTCGACACTAAGGAAATTTAAGAATGTCAACTTTGGCAATAAGGAAAAGTGCAATATTTTTAAAAAGAAGTGCTAACTTTGACAACAAGTGAATTAAAGAATGTCATCTTCTGCGAAGAGGAGTTTAAAAAGGGGTGCCAACTTTGGAAGAAGAAATTTAAAAGGTGCCGACTTCGACAACAGGGAATTTAAAAGGTGTCGGCTTTGGCGATAAGAAATATAAAGAGGTGCCAGCTTCGGTGACAAGGAATTTAAAGAGTGCCATCTTTAGCAACGAGGAATTTAAAAGGTGCCAACTTTGGCAATAAGAAACTTAAAGAGTGCCATCTTTGGCGACAAAGAATTTAAGAAGCGCCATCTTTGGCGACAAGGAAATCTAAAAGGGTGTCAACTTTGGCACGAGGCGCCGGGACTTGATATGACTATTCGTCGTAACAACCTGTAGAAAAAGGGTAAGCAATGCAAAGATATAAAACCAAATTGAAATTCAAGGTGTACCTTTTGGAACCGCGATCCTTATAGACTCAAAATGACTCATGAACAAAACAGAACGAACGAGGAAACCCTAGCTTCAGAGCGTGTGTCCAGCTCAGTCCTCATGCCGCTTGCTCAAGGTGAGACCGAGTAACAAGAGCATCTTTCCTTCATGACTTTAAATAGTTATTATTTTCTTGTTTGATTTGTTAGTTAAAAGGACATGATTTATCACATCAATGAAACTCACAATGTAAACACGTATCGAAAAGGGTAAAATTCTATTCATGTATGTCAAGCAGGTATACAAAAAGGAAAGAGGGAAAGCAAAAGCAATAAGCAGAGTCAAATAGAAAAGGTCAGTAGTGGGCAAAGTAGGGAATGTTCATAGACCCTCTAGTGAATCCCCAAGAATAATACGCATCTCAATCCCACATTGCAACTTCAAGTTCACCCTTTGACTCTACTTTCGAGAAAGTGGTTCGACCATGATCTGTGAGGCCCCGGAAAACAGGGGGTAAATTTTTTTTTCATGATTTTAAAGAAAATAATTCTACGAAGAAATATGATGGAGGGCTTTGGTCAATACCCTGGATCTATGTAAAACCTATCTCATATATGAAGATATAAGAAGGTGGGTAGTTTAAAATCAAGAGTAACCATTGGACAATCAACCTTATGATCATCAACAATGGATAGCGGAAGTACGTAGTTGTTACGAAGAGTGTGGACAAATTTGAAAGGAGCATAAAAGTAGACAATAATCATAAAAGGTCACGGCGAGATGAGCCGTTTCTCATTAACGATAGGTGTCAAGTGGAAGTTAGGCTTAAGAAGCCAAGGAATGCAAGAGAAATGTTCAGGGTAGTGAAATTTCCAATTTTAAACTGATATAATCGATTAGGCCAAGTGCTAATCGATTGCACTAATCGATTATAGAGTTACGGATAATCGATTACAGGGCTCCTGGAATTTATGTAATGCATCAGGTATTTCACCTATTCAATTAAAAAGACCAATCTAATCGACTACAAGGGTTAGTTCATAATCGATTACAACACTGAATGTAATCGATTACCTTGGTTCTGTTTAACTCATAATCGATTACAACTTTGAGTAAAATCGATTATGAGACTATAATTGATTAAGTTGATCGATTACCATAAAGACAAAAGCTTTTTTTGTAATCGATTAGGCCAGGGGGCTAATCGATTACACTCTACCAAATTGCAGAAATTATGTAGATTTTCTTAAGGAGATGAACTTCTCCTACACCTAAATCTATGGAAATGATATCGAAATGCTACCAAATTTTGACACGAGTTATAATACACCATTTGTGACGTGTGGCCACTGGCCACACTCAAAAATTCTTAGAAACGAGTGAAATATGCACATAATTGCGTTTAGCTCATTTCAAGGCATTTTGAGGCAACCAAGAGGTCTCTTTTCTACAAAATGGAACGATTCCCCCTTCCACAAGTCACAATGGACATATTTAAACTATTGAAATCATTACATCGCATTAGAACCTCCTAAATCATAATTTGCTCGTGCACTGAGCCACCCACTCACTGGGTGGCCGAGGGAACTCCCCTAATGTTCCCACAACGGCAGCTATGCAGTATGCCATGGATGCAAATGCCAATCATATGCATTTCTCACTCTATGTGTAACATCCTATTCAAGTTAATTCAGCATATATGTAATATCACACACTCGGAAAACTCATTATACACCTATATATATTACAACCACTCAAAGTCACTCGGGCCTTGGCATCGATCTCCCGCTTGGCGCGACTCTAGGGCTCTGACCTCCTCCCTGTCACTGGTTACTAAATTGAAAACAACAGCAAGGGTGAGTGTTTAGCATTATAATTAATCTAGAACGGAATAAAATATGAGTATAAACTTTATCCGATACTTTATCTTTAGATTGTACATTACACTCGGCCATTTAACTCACACTCGGCATTACACTCACACTCGGCACTTTACTCACCTTCGGCAATACATCCATTAACACTCGGCTTTATAGTAATTCATACTCAGCAGTATAACAGTTCTCCTTCGACAATCTTAACAAGTAACATTCAGCAAGTAATTTCCACTCAGCAAATATAACAATTTTCCACTCGGAAAATATATCAATCCCTCGGCAAAGATATGAAACTACACTCAACAATTACCTCAAATCGTTCAGCAATGATTTAAACTTTCATTCACCAATTATAACCAATTTAACACTCGGTAATTATAATACTTCATACTCGGCAATTATATTCAATGTCATTCAGCAAATACAACAAGTTACACTCATCAAATACAACAGATTGGCCCTCGGTAAATACAACATCATACTCATCAATTTTTACTCGGCAATTTACTCATTAATACTCGGCATTATGGTAATTCACACTCAGTATTATGACAGTTCTCATTCGACAATTTTAACAAGTAACATTCGGCAAGTATAACAATTTACCACTCAGTGAATATAACAATCACTCGGAAATATATGAAATTACACTCGGCAATTACATCAAATCACTCAGTAATTATAGCAATTTGAACTTGGCAAATATAACAACTCGTTCAACAATTATAACAGACTGCACTCGGCAAACACATCATAACTAATAATTCATTAATTATCACAACTGACTCTCAGATAAAATTTGACGCCTAGTATCCGGATACTAAAAGGATCGACCTTCAGCTGGGAGTCCGACTTGACATCCCGTGAACCCGACTTGGTTTATCGAGCCCGACTTGGCTCCCCCTCAACCACTGGGTCAAAGACCTCTGGGTAGCTTAACTGGGTCCGACTTGACCACTGAAGCCAAAAACAGGGTAATTCATACCGTTGGTCGTCCTTCACCACATAATCACCTATCATAATCATACAATCCGTTTACTGGAAGCCTGTCAGGAGCCGCTCCTTGCTCGTGCAACGAACCAGCGACCACTCCCCGTCCTCAACAGTATACGGAGTATCTCATACACAATATGTAACTCAATATAATAAACATTATCAATCTCATGCCACATATAGCAATTACTTATCATACATATACAATTCACATTTCTCAATCATTACATATCATCAACAATCAACAGATGCAACTACCAGAAACTGGCATGTGCTCTCATCACAGGGTGACTGACTCGTCAAGCCCATTCATCAAGTGCCACTGTACACGATTGTCGCAGCATCAAATATTTCAATCTTCAATCAGATTATAACACACACACGATCATTGTCCATACACATGCATACATACATATTAACTTTCACCCAGCACCATCTCTATTATCATAGCATTAAATATTAAGTCACACACACACACACGATTCTAAACCGATCGGTATGTATATTCATACACATATTCACAGTTTTCATTCAGCATCAACTCTCACTCGGTTCACAGTTATTACAATGACTCAGACAGTATGTCCTATTCTAATTAATTATAACCCGAACACCCCCCTTACCTCGGTTCCAAGCTTCTATAATCTGCTTCTGGTGTCGGTTATGCCCTCTTAGCACTGGGTTCACAGTCTCAGCTCCGTCAGTCAGCCTTTCGTTGTTCGATCTACTACCTATGGGTCAGAATGCAAAAACCCGTTAACTTAACACCCTCGGCTCTAAGGGTCACATTTGAGCTCACGCTCACCAGAGGAGTGGAGAACAGGCCCATACACAGCCATGCATGGCCACTCAGTCACTAAAGGAGTGAAAGGGAACAGGGAAACAAAATACAACAGATCAGTGGACTCACCTTGAGGCCACAGTCATGAAACTGAGCTTAGTACTCGGTTTTGATGCAAACGAGATCCTCTCCTAGAGCATGCAACTCAGCGATGAAGGAGGAAGAAGATGAACAGTAACAGAACCAAGTGAAGAAGAAGAGAGAAAAGCAATGGTTCGCGCGTGTGGATGAGAAAATGAGAGAGAGAGAGAAAAAAAGAAGCCTTTTATTTAAGGCCAGGGGCAACCGGTAACCTCCCTAGCCGGTTACCCCCCATCATTTAAGCCATCACGTTCCATTTACTTCTTTTATAATTAATCCACCAATCAAATTTTTATTTACATTCATAGCCTTTAATTATTTATAAATTGCCAAAAATTCCTAAAAATGTCAAACAAATTCCTAAAACAATTTCTAATATTTTCTCCACACATAATCTCATTAAAAAATATACAGGATGTTACATCCACCCCCCTAAAAGGGGATTTCGTCCCCGAAATCAATGTACTGACTAAAAAAGATTGGGGTACATCCGCCGCATGTTCGATCCCAATTCCCAAGTGTAGGTTATCCAATCCAGATTCTGCCACTTTACCTTCACTAATGGCACCTCCTTGTTCCTTAGCCGTTTGGTTTGATACCCTTCAATACTGATCGGTATAGCTTCCACCGTCATGTCCTCCTCCAATTTAATTGAGTTACTCGGCACAATCATCGTGTCACACGGAATATAGGCTCGGAGTTGTGACACGTGAAACACAGTATGGACGTCAGTTAATGAACTGAGAAGATCCAGTCGGTAAGCAACATTACCGATTCTCTCCAATATTTGATACAGTCTGATGTATCTCGGATTAAGCTTCTGGCTCTCCAATATCCGACCTACACCTTTGGTCGGTGAAACCTCCAGGAACACCCAATCACGCGTCTGAAACTCTAGTGGTTTATGCCGATTGTCATAGAAACTTCTCTGTCGGTCTTGGACCATCTTCATTTTCTCTCGGATCAAGGCAACCTGTCCATAGCCAAGAGGTAAGCACTCTTGAATCGGTCTACAATCATCCAGATTGCCTTACACTCGGATTGGTTACAAAGTAACCCAGATACGAAATCCATAGTATTACTTTCCTACTTCCACATCGGAATCTCTGATAGTTGAAGCAATCCAGGGGTCTATGGTGTTCAACCTTGCAAGTTATTACCTTCTTCATTTCCGACCGCCAGAATCCTTCCTTACCCGGTAACACCGGAATGAATGCTCAAAGAACCCTTTTGCATGTACAACCACTCGGTCTCAGAATCTCCAAATTCCATCGTTACCTTCGGTTAATCCCATTACCTTGAGAATATCACTTGGATATATCTGCCCGAGTTAAAGCCTTTCTTTACTCAAAGATATTCCTCTCGGAAGTGGTTCACTCGATACATATCAATCGGTTCCATCCCACTCGGGAATTCTCCACTCAGTGTATCTTAGTAGAGACTCAAGTCATCTGATTTCCCTCTAAGGCCATCTCTTCCCCTCCAAATCTAGCAGTAATCCATAACGACTACCATGTCAGCATTTACTTTTCTATACTCATTATTCGTCAGTTACCAAATCTCATCTCTCTTTGTTCCCCATCTCTAATCATTTACCGACTTCAGAAATACGAATCATACATTTCTCTTCGTTAAATCCGATCACCTAAGATCGGCTAAAACACATTCGTCTCCTCGACTTCACACGACCTCAACCACTAGTGCAACTACTTGAGGTGATCAGTCTCAAGAGTTCAACACTTCGTAGTTAAGCCAAGTGAAAGTTGGCTACACAGTCCAACTATCCATATCATCGATCAACGTGCAAGCTGTTTACATCATAATCCATTTACGTATGTCTATTGGCAACTTCACAATGAATTAATGTTAAAAGGAACGCACGGTGGCCAGCCGCTATGATTCCCATGTAACATTAATATCCGTGCAAAGTCCAATGACTAGGTGTTACTTTTCTTCATTCTTATTATTTGCCTGCTCACCTACTTTTGAATTACTTTGTCCCATGTTCTTCATTCTCTACTCCTTATCATATACACAATAGTCCAATATATATAGTTACTTCACTCGAAAATCACTCACACAATTCATTCCCTTAATTATTCCGAGTGAATTCTCGCCTCATCAATTATCTCACTGAAAATTATTATTAACCACCCTTCGTCTATTACCTTCAACTTATTCGGCATTATTACACCATCCTCCATTACCTACTCAGAATTTCTCCCAATGTCTTAATTAATTGTCTATCAATTTGAACATGACATACTGGTAACGTTCATTTAAACCACTTTGTAGAATCACTACAGAAGGCTCACCCCTCCTAGAAAGTCAACCTTATTACAACGTTGCTAACTTGCATCACCTATTATTCATCCATTCCCTTTTCGATTTATTTTATAATCCCTTCTATTTACTTATACCACTGATGTTTCCACATCTTTGGGTGCTCGACGTTACTAGCATACCACCACTTGCTTACTAACCTTAAGCTCGATACAGGACAATTTATTGCAATAGTTTATTCCTTCCCTTAAAAGAATTTTCGTACTATCCATCAAGTTCGTTCAACACCCGAATGAACAATTAATACCAATCGTCATTCTGACCCGGTAGAAATGTATAGGGAATTCATCCTTCCTAAGAATAATCATGTCAGAGTATTCATCCATTTATTTCATTCTATGTAATATCAAACTCCATTATTCCAACAAACTCATAGCTATCAACGCCCTTACTATTCCCCATTTCCTCCTCTCAGAAAATTAGTACCCGAGTCCTAAAAGCGTTGGCTCGGTTACCAGGCTACTCAGTTGCTGCCTCTGTGGGCAATCGGGCCTAAGGTGTCCCGGTTGTCCATATAGGAACCAAACGATTTGTCCAGTCGGACAGTGTTTCCCAATATGGCTCAGACACAACTGTAGCACAGTCGGCTACCTGTCTAACTATCAGATCGGCCTGTAGAACCCCGACCAGAAGATGAAGAAGACATAGCGGAAAACTTGCCGCCACGAAAGAACCGATCCATTTTCTTGAAACGGGATCCTCTTGCCTTCACGACCTTTTATCTTCCGATTGAAGGGCTCTCTGTAATTGTACTTCCTCGGTCAGCATATCCTAGTCCACCAGAGTCGGATAATTTCGAATCTCAATCGGCATAATCACACTACGAATTCTAATTCACAATCCCGCTTCACACTTGGCATACTTACTACTCTCGGTTCCTTCCAGTGAAAAAGAGTGATAGAAGTCACAGCTCATCATACTTAGTAGTGTGCTCGGCCATTGACACTCGGCCCTGTTTCAATCTCAAATTCTATTTCCTTTCAGATTTTCTAATTATCCGAGAAGTACTTAACAGGAAACCACTCTCTGAAATTCGCCCACACTAACGACTCACTCGTCGTCATCATCAGTACCTTAGTCCGAGACCATCATGTCCTAGCCTCTTCTTCACATGATAAGTCATAAACTGTACTTTATGCTCCTCCGAGCACTCGGAATACTCAAAAGCTTTTTCAACAGTAAAATAATTCTATAATGAATAAACACTTCACCATTAGTAACCAATACTCTACCAGGGAGTCGGATAATTACCTCACATAAAAACACAACGCCACTGGAGTGCCAAGGGAATGATGCCAGCTGCACAAACAACCAGAAATACAACATAATAAAATGCAAAACACAGTCCAGTATAGGACTCACACAATCACTCGGTTCGCCTATCTACTCGGCTCTAGAAAGAACCCCTCTGATACCAACTGTAACATCCTATTCAAGTTAATTCAGCATATATGTAATATCACACACTCGAAAAACTCATTATACACCTATATATATTACAATAACTCAAAGTCACTCGGGCCTTGACATCGATCTCCCGCTTGGTGCGACTCCAGGGCTCCGACCTCCTCCCTGTCACTGGTTACTAAATTGAAACAACAACAAGGGTGAGTGTTTAGCATTATAATTAATCTAGAACGAATAAAATCTGAGTATAAACTCTATCCGATTCTTTATCTTTAGATTGTACATTACACTCGGCCATTTAACTCACACTCGACATTACACTCACACTCGGCACTTTACTCACCTTCGGCAATACATCCATTAACACTCGGCTTTATAGTAATTCATACTCAGCTGTATAACAGTTCTCCTTCGACAATCTTAACAAGTAACATTCAGCAAGTAATTTCCACTCAGCAAATATAACAATTTTCCACTCGAAAAATATATCCATCCCTCGGTAAAGATATGAAATTACACTCATTCGGGTTGGTTCATAATCGATTACAGCACTGAATGTAATCGATTACCTTGGTTCTGTTTAACTCATAATCGATTACAACTTTGAGTCTAATCGATTATGAGACTGTAATCGATTAAGTTGATCGATTACCTTATGTCGCGACCTGGATCGCGACGGCGCGACCGACCCTCTCGAAATAAAACGAGTTTCGAAATCCTTTTAAAAAGAAAATAGGGAGTCACCACCAACATTTTTATCCATAGGAAAAACATTGGGAAAAAAACTAAGTTCAGTAAAGCACTGGTTTAAAAATGAGATTCAGGTTCGGGAGTCAGTTACGAGTAGGGAAGGTATCAGCACCCTACATCGCCTGTCAGAAACAGTACCAAGATTGAAAATGCGCAACATAAATAGCCTTACAAAAGATGTTATATTTCTCCCCTTTTATTGTTGTATTTTGTGTAAAAACAGAAGGAACAAACTGAATAGACATGGAGTGTAGGTCAACAGGACGTCGCGTCTAAATTAACCTTGGCTTTGGTATAAAACAGGAAAAGGGAAGGATACTAACAAGACGTCGCCTCTAAATTAGTCATCCTTTAATCAAAATACGGGGTTAGAAATGGGAAGGGGATAAATGGGACGTCTCGTCCCAAGTATCCCGTTCCTTGTGGAGATGGCCTACCAGAAATAGGGGAAAATCAATAATACGTCACGTCTAAATTGATTTTCATGGAATTTGATCAAGATACGGGGTTAGAAATGGGAAGGAGATAAACGGGATGTCTCGTCCCAAGTATCCCGTTCCTTGTGGTGATGGTCTACTGGAAATAAGGGGAAATCAACAAGACGTCACGTCTAAATTGATTTTTCATGAAAGTAGATAAAAAGGAAGTTACAAAGGGAAAAAATAAAGAAAATAAAAATAAGAATAAAAATGGGAAAGGTGGGCCCGACAGGATTTAAAGTCCTGCTCCTACGTATTCTTGAGTTACCAAGAAATAAGGGTTACGTAGTTCTTTAAATGTTTTTTTTAGGAAATGGATGAACGAAATTTTCTTCTTTTTAAGTAAAACTTAAAAGTAAAGGACAAAAAAAAAAGACAGAAAAGAGGGGGGGGTAGCAGAAGCTACAAGAGAGAAAGAGAAACAATAAGTTCAGAAAAGAGAGGGAAAAATGAGTGAAAATCGAGTGAGAGAAGAAAAACCGAGTCGGAGAAGAAAAACCGAGTGGGAGAAGAAAAACCGAGTGAGGAAAAGGAAAACCGAGTTAGGAAAAGGAAAACTGAGTGAGGAAAAGGAAAACCGAGTGAGGAAAAGGAAAACCGTGTGAGGAAAAGGAAAACCGAGTTAGAAAAAGGAAAACCGAGTGAAGAAAAGGAAAACTGAGTGAGGAAAAGGAAAACTGAGTTAGGAAAAGGAAAACCGAGTGAGGACGAGAGAGACCGAGTGATGGAAGAAAACGTACCAGAGTGTTCTCCTTTCTGAGAGGATGAGTGTGGATGAGAGTGCTGGGACGGTGTGAAGGCTTGGCGCAGGGACGGTGTTGTGAGGATTTGAGAGGTGTTGCTCGGTGCTGTTTGAGAGGAGAAGGACGGTGTGGGTTTGAGAGGAGCAGGTCGGTATTGTGGATTTAGGGAGGAGCAGGACGGTATTGTGAGGATTTGAGAGGAGGACGATGTTATGGGAATTTGAGGTGCTGGAATGGTGTGGGATTTAGGAGGAGTTGCTCGGTGTGGATTTAAGAGGTAGAGGGCGGACAGTGTGGGTTAGGAGAGAGTGAGAACAGTGTGGGAAGAAGAGGACGGACAGTGTAGAGAGGAGAGAAGGACGGTGTGGTACGGTGTGTTGAAGGGAGAGGGAGAACGGTGTGGGAAAAGGAGGACGGACAGTGTGGGAAGAGGAGGACGGACAGTGTGGAGAGGAGAGAGGGACGGTGTTGTACGGTGTATTGAAAGGAGAGGGACAGTGTTGGTGGGTTTTAGGGGGCTGTATGGTGGATTTGAGAGAGTGGGGACTGTGAATTAGAGGAGAAGGACGGATTGGTGTGAGTTTTTAAGACTATTTTTTCTCTTTTAAGAAAAAAAGCTTCAGGATTCTCTCGTTTAGAAGGCTTCAGAATCCCTTCAAAATTCAACCCCTTGTGCATCTTCAGATGGGGTACTTATAGGGGCTGCCGAGTGCTTGGACAGCACAGGCTTCCACTCAGAGTGGAGACAGCCTAGCCACTAACAGGTAGTGGGGGGACAGCAGCTGGTGGGGAATTTTTAATTTCTCCACTTCCGTCCCCTGTCTGCCATTTCTAGGATTCATGGATCCACTTGGGTAGTGGAATCCAAGTCAACATGGGCGAACAGTGGAAATAGGGAGTCGGTGTTCTCTTATGACTCGGATTAGTGCCTCAGTCGGTATACACCCATAGTGGGAAATAATCCGAGTGGAAAAGGTGTTGTTCATACATAAAAGACTGAGTGAAAGCTTTGCTCGGTGTTTCTTTGCCGGTCGGTGTTGGGTTGTTGTGAGGAGCTGGATGAGCAAAACAATTCTGATTCGAACACTCAATCAGAACCGAGTGAAAAGTGACTCGGAACTGACTGAAGGGTGACTCGGAATTGACTGAAGGGTGGCTCAGAACCGCCTGAAGGGTGGCTCGGAACTGGCTGAAGAGTGACGCGGAACAAGTTCAAACGATTCAATCGGTACTGATTGAAGAATGACTCGGAACAAGTTCAAATGATCCAATCGGCACTGATTGAAGAATGACTCAGAACAAGTTCAAATGATCCAATCGACACTGATTGAAGAGTGACTCGGAACAAGTTCAAATGATCCAATCGACATTTCCTAAAATTTTCACTCGGCTATGTCTCTGGAATTGAATCACTCGAAAAAACTTGTTCGGATTTGCTTGGGAGTCATTCAGTCGAGAACGACCCTTCCTTCACTCTATTCAGACACATTCATTTAGAAATCCGACTGGCTTCTCACTCGGAATTGCCTTCAGTCGTCAATCATTCCATTCAGTTGTACAATCGGGAGTCGTCCTTGTTTCTTCAATCAGAATGGATCTTTAAGAAAATCCGACCATTCGGACGTATTTACTTACTTTTCAATCAGAAATGGTTTCACTCGGCAATCAACAGTTCGGATGCATTCACTTCATCCTTACTTTCCAATCAGGATGATTTCACTCGTCATCCATCCTTTGGATGCATTCACTCGGAAACCGGCCTTATTCCCCACTCAGAATTCGGAACTCAGCTTCAACAATGCTTCTCACTCGGATGTGTTTATTCAGGAGTAATTTAATAGGAATCCGACTTTCTTTTCAATCAGAATTTGGATTGACAATCAACCCTTCGGATTCATTCGGAGTCGGCCTTGTTTTCACTCGGAACAGCTTCAATCATCAATCAACTCTTCGAATTTATTCACTCGGAGTCGGTCTTTTTTCAATCAGAATTCGGAACTCAGCTTTAATCCTTCTGGTGCAATCACTCGGAAACCGACTCTCTTCTTACTCAGGACTTAGAACTTGAGAATCTGGCCAAAAGTGATTCATTCCTGGTCAGATCTTTCTTTGTTTGAAGAGGCACACTACTCGGAAATGCCTTGCCTGACAATTGTTCTTCTGAGGTTCAGAGTTTCTTCCACTCGGAATCAATTCACTCGGGAGTCTTCCACTCGAAGGCAATTTTGTCTAGAAGAAGCAGTTGTTCCCCAACCTGATTCGCTTTAATCAGCAATCCTTCACTCGGATTAGTTGCAGTCGGGGAGCTTCCTCTCAGATTCACCGCCAATTGAGGGATACTCACTCATGACAGTCCCACTTCACTCGGAATATCCTTCCTCGAGCCTTTTCTTTGAAGCCTTTCCTTCGTTTTTTGGAAATTTCTTGAAGTCCACTTGGAATAGCACCCGGCTGCGTCTCACTCGGTGACTCTTTACTCGAAAATGATCATTCCGAGTCAGCTTACTCGGAAATGATCATTTCTGAGCCAGTTTTTTTTTAGAATCCTTTTCACTTGGGCCGGACCAAAAGAGGTGTTCACACCTTAAAGACAGAAGCTTTGTAATCGATTAGGCCAGGGGGATAATCGATTACACTATACCAGATTGCATAAATTATGCAGATTTTCTTAAGGAGATGAACTTCTCCTACACCTAAATCTATACAAAGGATATCGGAATGCTACCAAATTTTGACACGAGTTATAATACACCATTTGTGACGTGTGGCCACTGGCCGTACTCAAAAATTATTAGAAACGAGTAAAATATGTGCATAATTGCATTTAGCTCATTTCAAGGCATTTTGAGGCAACCAAGAGGTCTCTTTTCTACAAAATGGAACCATTCCCCCTTCCACAAGTCACAATGGACATATTTAAACTATTGAATTCATTACATCGCATTAGAACCTCCTAAATCATAATTCGACCATGTTAGTTCCTAGCTTATGCATAAGATAACCATGGGAAACTTCAAATATGCATCACATAAGGATATCATTCATAATTCTCATCATTCATTCACTAATTTGAGCAAAGTTCATGCATCATATATTAGTATCATACATCACTAAGGTTATAACTGAAAATTGGGCATATACATAAGTTCTAATTTCCACTCATGACCCACAAAATCGATATACACCATTCCAACCATAATGAGTATAAGCTCCTATCATAGGCTATACAAAACAACAGATTACCGGCCAAGGCACTTCATATACATCTATTTACCTCCTTCCACAAAATGTACTTCAAAAGAGTTTCACTCCTCCCATGAGTGACCTGCATCACAAATCTAAAAAGTAGACAACATGGGAGACTGAGTCATGTATTCCAAAGGAATGAATATGAATACCATGTGATTATGCGCATGTGTACCAAACATGTATACTTTGCATTCACGTACAACTCATCATCAACCATCATTACATAAAACAAACATCTTCATGAAATATAGCAAAGTAAGGAATCATAACATAATCTAGCCCTTCAACAATTGGACTATTACACATCTCGTTATTTTACTCAATTTATTCTTGGTATTCATATCTTTTATGTTGTCTTAATAAAATTTCTCATCCACAACACACCCATCATCATATCTCATAACCTTTGGCATACTTCCTTGCTATATGCAAATACTCTTAGGCAAATGCATATGCACAATGGAATATTTCAACAATTGCAGATCTGACTGTGGGATATAAACACCAATTGTGGGATTCAAGTATGATCATCTAACCATACCTCTACTGCAGTAGTAAAATGTGTACACTTATCATTAAATTGCATGCATTTCACCAATTCTTTTACTGGTACCAAACCGCATCGCCCATTTTACAACACCTGGTCATTTTCACCATGACCGCGGTAAACAACATAATCAATATATGGTGTTGCGGTTCGGCCATGTCTCATATCATGGGGGTTGTGATCCCATGGACCACCGGGGTCACCTGCTCATCAAGAGCCACCTCCACAAGGGTCGGCCACATGTAGCTCCCCGCAGCAATACATGGGTGGCTTCATGACTTTCATACCAAGTCACTGGGGAAATATAAAATTTGCTCGTGCACTGAGCCACCCTCCCACTGGGTCGGCCAAGGGAACTCCCTTAATGTTCCAACAACAACGGCTATGCAGTATACCATGGATGCAAATGCCAATCATATGTATTTCTCACTCTATGCATCTTATTCATGCCACTCATCAAACATCATCAACATCATTATCATCATCACTAACACCGCCTCACCATTTTTAGTGGGTTTAATATTGTTGGATTTAATCTTTATTTTGAAGTTTTGTATGTGGCATTTTAACAATTCATTCACCAAATTCAATGGCATTCCTCATTAATCTCAATGATCAACTTTTTATTATTAATCATGGTATGCTATTCATTCACACCCAATATCAACCACACATTAATTACACTTATTCAAATTCATGGTGGATATAACACAATCATCATATTCAAGGCTTACACTTACCAAATAATTAACACCACCATATAACGCACCATATCTATTCTAATTGCACAATGCATGTTGCCAAACATTATCACCATCATCATATACACAATACAAATTTTCATAACATCAAAAGTGTAACATCCCATTTTCAACACAAATAGAAAATAGATATTAATATATTTTTAACGAGAAATACTTACTATTAGTTAGTTTATTATTATAATTTTTTATGAAATTTTGGTATTTATATTTAATTATTTGTTTTTTAAAATAAAATAAAATAATAATAATAATAAAAATATTTATGTATTTTAAATGAGAATTTTAAAATGACTTAATTAGTATTCATTGATTAATGAAATTATATTAAGAATTTTAAATATATTTATTATTCACAACTTTTATTTTATGTTTTTATATTTATGTTTTTACATATTTGTGATTTAACTCTTATTAGAATTTTAAAATAAACTTTTGAAGGAATTAGACTATGGTTCTTTAGAACTTTTTGATTTACATAATATTTATGATTTTCTGGAATTTTTATGAATTTTTATAAATATTTTAATAAAATAATATTTTAAATAATTTTAAATTCATATAAAGTTACTTAAAATTAAAAATATTTACAAGAAAGTGAATTTAAATTATAAGAAAGTTTTCTAAAATCCATTTCAAGTAGACTTATCTAAAAATCATCGGTTTGAGTAAAATCTTGATTTTTACCAATCGTAAAAAAATCGAAAACGTACCAATAAATTTTTATTAACAGAAAATTTTAGATTTTTAAAATTTAAACTTTATATTACTTATTATAAAATTAGTGAGGACTGATATAATATTGTTAAATTTCAAAAAGGACTGATTTTGAATATTTAAAATATATCGAGTGAAAGGTTACTATTTGGCTTAATAATTCAGCCGACATTTACTATGCAAAACACTGTTTATGTACAAAATTTTCAAAAGATGCACAGTAAGCAGGATATAATTTTTAAAAAATACACAATACTTTTATATTAAAATAATGGAATGCATAGTAATTTTCCTTCCTATAAATACCGAAGGAATTCTTCTTTCACCACTAAAAAAACCCTAAACAGCTACCTCAAATTAGCGACCACCTACTTCCGTCGCTAAATAGCGACCGTATTAGCGACCACTTAAACGAAAAGGGACTGAAAAATTCTTAGCGACTCATTTAGCGACCCCAAATGGATGCGGTCGCTAAAAATTACAAAATACCGTCGCTAGTACGGTCGCTATCTTTCAGCTCCCCTTTTTTGGTTTCCCTCCATGGTTTTTTGTTGGCACCAAATAGTAGCGACGGTACAGACCGTAGCTATCTTTTGTAGTAGTGACGGAGGTCTTCGTCGTCGCTATGGTTTTACTTTAACAAGGGGAATATAGCAACGACATCAAGCCGTTATTAGTGACGGAGGAATGTGGCCGTCGCTGATGTTGTCGGTCTTCCCTCCATTTTTACTTTAACATGGGGCAGGTAGCGACGGTGGGGTGATGTCGTCGCTAGTATCCTTTGGATTAGTGATGGAGGTATTTGTCATCGCTATTATTTTCGGTCTTCCCTCCGTTATTTTACTTTAAGAAGGGGAAAGTAGCGGCGGTATCACCCACTGTCGCTAGTGTTCTGGGGAGTAGTGACGGATTGTTTAGTCGTCGCTATTATTCCCTCCATTATTTTACTTTAACAAGGGGAATTTAGTGACGGTGGATTGATACCGTCGCTAGTATTCTGGGTATTAGTGACGGAGGATTATGGCCGTCGCTAATATTTTAATCATACTCAAAGGGCCAATCGGCCCTAATTATTTTCCCTAGCTCTCAATCCCCCTCCTCTGTTTCTCCCTGACTCCCCCTCCCTCCTCTGACTTCTTGCACCCGTCTCCCTCCCTCTCTCGTGACCTCCCCAAACGTCACCATTCTCCGTCCGACGAGGCTCCCTTCATCCCTTCAATTTCAACATTGTCTTCAGTTCCCGCTCGTCTCACACTCCTCGCTCTCTTCTCTATAAATATCGTCGCCTCAGAAACCTCAAACTCTCCTTCTACCCTAATTCTAATCCTAATCCTAACCCTAACGGTAACCCTAACTCTAAACCCAAAATCGTATTCCTCTCCCAAACCGACACCTCCGAATCCCTCACCCACCGCCTCCACCGCCTCCTCGCCTCAAACGAGGTGGCATTCGACCTCCTTAACTCGCAACACTACGACCCCGACGATCTCCCCAAGGAAGCACTCCTCCTCGTCGTCACCTCCACGTGGTAGGATCACCCCGCGGTGCCCCTCTTCTCTCACTCCCTCAGTCGACTCTTATTCTCTCAGGTAAGTTAAGTTTTCTTCTGTTTTAAGTATGAAAAACTTAAATTGTGTAGGACCATAACATTATGTATACCTAGGATGACCAATTTCTATATTATGAGAAATTTTTTATAGGTTGGTTACAAGAAGAGAAAACTTCAACAATATTGGACACTGGTTGAGGAATTAAACTAATATTAGATGAATTGTATGGAAAATGATAGGGACCAAGAGATTAAATATGGAAGTTTTCATACTGGTTTTTGTTGTTCTGAATTTTATTCTTTCTTTTTTGATGCAATTGATTTATGCTGCTTGTTGTTGTTGTGGTGAATGTTTTTACTTCATGGAATGACTTTATCTATGAGTTTTACTTTGTGGGAATTTAGAGGAAGTAATTTTTAACTAAGTATTTAATAGAGACCTGTCAATAGAATTTTGTTTATTGATTAATCGATTTAATAAGTTGATTAAATTATTTCAGAATGTTAAAATGAATACAAAGAAAAGCATAAATGTTGTTTCTTTTTAAAGAAAAGCATAAATCTTTTGCCTGGGGATAGGCTTTGATATCTAGTTTACTTTTGTAATTTATGCATTGATTGTCATTGAAGTCATTAGAACCCAAAGAGGGATGTGTGCAATGGAACAACTGCTGGAATTGGATAGAAAAGACAATTTGTTGTTGTTTGCTTGTTTAAAAGTCTTAGCTTACATACTTGATTTTAGTACTGAAGCAAGATTGGTTTTGTTCAGCTTTGTAACTACCTTGTCAAGATTTGAACTAAAAATTACTATAAGTTAAAACAACTTATAGAATCGGTTGATCTGTATTGTCATGTCAATGCTTCAACAAAATTGGTTTAAACAATATACATATATATAATTCATATTTGGCTTAAATTAATGTATATAATTATTTCTTGTATGTACGGTTGGTATAGGCCCTCCATATTTCTATTAATGCATGAAAAACGACTACCTCCTCATTTTCAATCTGATAGTCCCTCTCCTATATAAGGCTTAGAAGTGCTTATTCTTTTTCATTGTTTTCTTGAGCTTAACCTGATCAAAAGCTTTCCCATTTAGTTTCACTTATGTGTTTTCTATTTCTTATTTTTAGTTTGAATTTATGTGCCTTATTTTTGAAATTTTAGATTCGAAAAACTGAATAATCAGTTTCTATTTTTACTTTTTTGACATCCAACTCATTTATATACAAATAATCATTTAGATGAGACTAGTTAGGAATTTATTCTCTATGACAGGATCAATTAGATGAGACTAGTTGTGTTTGCCTGCAATTCCTCATTTGAAACTTGAATATAGATTTGAATCTTTCTACTAACAATTTTAACAAGTATTAATGAATTAATACTTGCCTATTAAAAGACAGTGGTTTTAAAACAATTTAGGATATAATTCGAGTGAAAATAAAACAGAAAAGGTTTGGCACTTGCAAAATGGGATTGCTTAATTTGTTTTTTTAATTTCCTTGTCATGTAATACAGTTTTTGTCTAATCATGTAACATCACCATAAGCAGTAACATAATTATATATTCAAAACTCACATCCAAAGCTAAATAATTTAGTGGTAATGTATAATCCTAAGTCCTAGGTTTTTAGTTATTCCACTGATACTTTGTTTTAGGGCTTCAACACTGACCTTTGCTTCTTTTAGCTTCCTTTTCCACTCCATGTGATCCTGCCACATAAAGGTCTGTGATCCACAGAGAAACCTTTACTTTCATTGAGCTTCCGGGTGTCAATAGCACCTCCCTTTAGCATACATTTTTCTAGAATAATAAGCCAGCCACCAAGTTGATAATTATATATAAACTACCATAAAGCATCCATACTTGAACAATTCTACATTCAGGAACCAGCAGAAACTGTACAAGACAATTATATATAAACTACCATAGAGCATCCATAGTTGAACATGATTAATTTTAAATGAACAATCCGATTAATTTTAGTCTTTACTTGGTCGGTTGGTTAGTTTTAAATGAACAATTAGATGAGACTAATTGTGTCACTTTTCCAGGTAATCCCCTTCTGTAGTTCAGCTAATTTTTTAGAAAATTCTATGTAGAAGTAGAACGTAAGCCTTATTTAATTAATGTAATTTGCTTCTTTCGTGTGACATAAGATATGTTATTGATGTGAACAGAAATTGTTAATTTCCTAAAGATAGTTAGGATTCAGTTTTTTTGTTTTCCCTTTTTTAGTAAGTTGTAAAGCTAAAAGCTATTACATTATTAGCTATTACATCTTTAGAAGCCTCATACATGGAAACCAGTTGAATGTTGGGAACTTTAATTAACACTGTTAACAATCAACTTTGTCATGCAGACCAACACACTTTACGCGTGGTTCGTGTTCGGCCCTCATCAGCTTTGTCTTTATCGCTATCTCTCTTTCCCAGGTAATCCCCTAAGGCTAACTTTCTGGCTATGTGTGTTGTATCTTTTGAAGTGTATGTATGTTGATTGTTGTTTGTTAGTGGAGAGCAGAGCTCATTAGGCGATGGTTTTGTGTGCTGATAACATGATTTTTTATGCATGTGTAATGTTGTTTGTTAGTGGAGAGCAGAGCTCATTAGGCATTGGTTTTGTGTGCTGATAACATGATTTATGATGCATATGTAATGTTGTTTGTTAGTAGAGAGCAGAGCTCATTAGGCATTAATTTTATGTATTGATAACATGATTTGGTGTTCATAACTCTGAATATCATATACAATGCGTATGATATGTTTATTTATCTATACTGGGAAGTTTTCTGTATGTAACAGGCCGTTTGTAAATTTGGGAAATGTCTAGTTTACAGGGGAGACTTTGCCAAAATTTTAACAGGCTCCCTTTCTTAGGGAACTTAAAAAATGAAACTCAACTTTAATAATGTAGGGTTTAGTCGTGTGTGTAGCCATTAGATTCCCGTTCAAGTTTCAAAACAACCGGTTGATGTACCGTGTTGTGTTGGATCTTGAATTGTCCCGGTTGGACAGTTTGGTATGAATTTGTAACCAGTAGGGCGTAACCCATCAATGTTGTATGTGGTATATCTTGAGAAGTTGAATGTTCATTTGAAATTTCGGTTATGGTGTTTTGTATTGTCCCCAGGGTGCATGTCTGCGTGTGGTGTTTTATACCGTACGTATCTTTGTGTACTCGGGGACCAATGCGAAATGCTGCCGAAATTTCAAATGAACATCAACGACACAAGATAGACCATATACAACATCGATGGGTTACGGATGGTTGCATATTCATCCCGAATGGGATAGGGCCCTACCAATTTGCAACATCAAAGAGATAGAGAGTGATTCACAACCGATAGTCAAATAAAATTTAAATAATTTAAAGTAACAGAAATCGTGCTTGTTAGATATTGTAAATGGAGATACCGACAAATCGGCGATGGATGTACAACCGACTAGATCGCAGTCGATGAGTGACTGAGGAGTTTATGATGGGGCTATTGGAGTTCATTCCGTTCGCTACGGCAAACACGCCTGGATATGAAGTGACTCAGAAGATTCGTTGTCCGTGCTCAAGGTGCAAATGCATGAGTTTTGAATACGCGGATGATGTCATGTGCCACCTAACTGAGAAAGGGTTCATGGAAACATACCACTGCTGGTACAACCATGGTGAGTAGTTACCGCCTAGACCATCAGATGTAACCGTGCAACAGTCTTACTATGAGGTTGGAGGAAACAGGGATACGTACAACAACATAGAACAAATGGTGATGGATCATGTTGGACCCTCCACCGGGCGTATACTGGAACATAATGACCAAGCAGGTCATGGAGACTCTGACAATGTAGAGGAGGATCCTAATCCGGAGGTGAAGAGATTTTATGATTTGTTAGCGGCGGCTCAGACTCCATTGTGGGACGGGTGCAACAGTCACATTGAGTTATCCGCCTCCCTAGCTGCTTTAAGCCTAAAGGCAGATTATAATCTTTCTGGAGGTTGTTTTAATAGGATGGTCAATCTGATGGGTTCCACCATGCCTAGTAATCATAGAATGCCAGCAAACCTGTACCATGCTAAGAAACAAGTGGCAAACTTGGGGTTGGGTTGTATGAAGATAGAGTGTTATGTTGGTGGATGTATGCTGTTCAGAAATGAGTTTGCAGATAAGAGTGTCACAAAATGTCTGCATTGTAATGAGGAACGCTACAAAACCGTTAAAAGGAGAAGGAAGGTAACCCAGACGGCCAGGAAGAAAATGTGGTACTTCCCTATAACACCGCGTCTTCAACGCCTGTATGCCTCATTGTCCACGGCAAAACACATGCGTTGGCATGCTCTGAACCGAACACAAGAGGGGTTTCTTTGCAATCCTTCCGACAGGAAAGCATGGAAGTGTTTGGATGAGCTATATCCTGACTTTTTAGGCGAGCCGCGCAATGTAAGACTTGGCTTATGTACTGATGGGTTTAACCCGTTCGGTCAATACGGAAGAGCTTACTCTTGTTGGCCAGTCATACTGACCCCATACAATCTGCCTCCTGATATGTGTATGAAGAGGGAGGTCATGTTTCTATCTATACTGGTTCCAGGACCCAAAAATCCAAAGGCGAACACAGACGTGTTTTTACAACCGTTGGTTGAAGAGTTATCACAATTATGGGATGTCGGGGTAATGACATACGATGCGTCTTTAAAGAATAATTTCATGATGCGTGCTATTTTGATGTGGACTATCAACGACTTCCCGGCCTATGGTATGCTTTCTGGATGGTCAACGTCTGGGAAGCTTGCTTTCCCTGTATGCATGGAACATACTGGGGGGAATCACTCTCTGTTAGTGGGAAGACAAGTTTCTTTGACTGTCATAGAAAGTTTCTACCGTTAGATCACCCGTTTAGGAGAAATAAAACCTCTTTCAAGAAGAACAAGGTGGTTACTGAACCTCCACCCCGTAGGTTATCCGGTGCACGGGTTTGGCAGAGGGTCGAAGAGTATCCCTGCATCTGGGACAAGAGTGTTAAGGAGTTTGCAGGTTATGGTAAGGAACACCACTGGGTGAAGCAGAGCATCTTGTGGGATTTGCCATATTGGAAAGACTTGTTGTTAAGACACAACATTGACGTCATGCACACTGAACGTAATGTTTTCATGAATATTTTTGACACTGTTATGGACATCAAGGGGAGAACAAAGGACAACGAGAAGAGTCGTCTAGACCTTCCGATTTGGTGTTCTAGGAAGGAGTTAGAATTGAGGGATGCGGGACGTGGAAGAATGTTTAAACCCCATGCAAAATATGTTTTAACTAGACCGCAACAGATTGCTGTGTGTATTTGGATGAATGGGTTGACCCTGCCTGACGGATTTGCTTCTAACCTGAGTAGATGTGTCGACGTAAAGTAGGGCAGGGTGTTTGGCATGAAAAGTCATGATTGCCATGTATTTATGCAACAACTACTCCCGTACGCGTTTCATGCCTTACCGAAGCCTATTTGGAAACCGTTGGTTGAGTTGAGTCACTTCTTTAAGGAGTTGACGGCAACTTCGTTGACTGTGGAGAAACTTGTGAAGATGGAAGAAACCATCCCGGTATTGATTTGTAAGTTGGAGCAGATTTTCCCACCAAGTTTTTTTGACTCGATGGAGCATTTGCCTATCCATCTACCGTACGAGGCCTTAGTTGGTGGCCCCATGCAGTATCATTGGATGTATCCATTCGAAAGGTGAACGCCAGAACTCTTTAATTTCCTTCCAAACATTTCTTATAATAGTTTCTTGTAACTTAACATTTATTTATGATTTGAAGATTCTTACGCTCTTTAAAAGACAAAGTGTCAAACAAAGCCTGCGTTGAAGCATCAATTTGTGAGGCATACTTAGTCGAAGAAATAACAACTTTTGCTTCTTTTTATTTTCCGACGGAGATAGAAACTAGAATGAGTAGAATTCCCCGCAATCTTGGGGTAGCAACCCACACAGGGTTTGATGAACAAATATCGATTTTTAACTATCCTGGTCATCCGGGGGGCAAGCTCACAAAATGTTACATTGATGAGAAAGATCGAAAGGCGGCTAACTTGTACATTCTTCTAAACTGCCCAGAAGTTGAACCCTTTCTTAAGTAAGTCTTAAAATTCCTGAGTTGCATTCTAAACCTCACTTTTATAGTATCTAAATTTGTTTCCTTTAAATAGCTTATATACAGATATGCTTAAACTTGAGCAAAATGATTTAACTGATGACCAAATTCATAGTGAGGTGTCGTCTAAGTTCGTTGGTTGGTTCGCACAACACGTAAGACCTATATACCGAGTGTTTTTTATCTGTGCTTCTAACTCCAGGTATCTAACGATGACCTATTTGTTATCTTGTACATAGATACAAGACCCTAACAACCATGTTGAAGATGCTTTACTCCAAGCCCTTTCTTGGGGGCCGGTGAAAACTATTAAAAAATGGCCTATTTACTACGTAAATGGCTACAAGTTTAATATTCATCAATGGAGTGAAGGGGTGCGTACCCATAACTACAGGGTTTGTGTTAGAGGCACCGCTGGACAGTTAGAAGAAGACTTTTATGGAGTGCTGACAGAGATTGTTGAAGTTTCATTCTCTGGACGACTAAGAAGAGATATTGTTCTATTCAAATGTGATTGGTTCGACAACACAATCAGTGTTGGAACAAAGGTTGACAACAACTACGGCTTAGTTGAGGTCAAGAAGAATGGTAGATATAAAGAGTTTGATCCCTTCATTTTTGCCCAACAAGCTGAGCAGGTTTATTACACTGACTTCCCGGGAGGACATCGGGACTGGTATGCAGTCATCAAGGCCAAGGCCCGAAGTCAGATCACTGACAATGTCTCCGAGGAGGTTGATGACGCTTATCAGCTTGCACCACACGAGCTCAACGATGGTAATTTGTTGTTCAACATTGATCCAGTCATAATGGATGAGACACTCGCCACTACGGGGGTGAACACATTGACAAAGACCTTGTCTCTCGATCAGAATGGTCTAGGGCTGATTTGGATACTGATGAACTTATTCAAACAGATAACCCCAGTGACACTGAAACTGAGGGGGAATTTGAAACTGAAACAGACACAGAGTATGTAGTTGTTAAACATATATACATAGGTTTATATATATCCTGAGACTAACCTTTCTTTTCATGATTTTATCCACAGATGACGGGACGTCGACTGCCCTTCAGTAGGGGTGGTGGGTCCAGGACCCCGGTATCCCGTCTGGGGACTCCCACCCCAGAGCAGGGAACCACTCCATCACCACTACAGCAGACCACTCCATCACCACCATAGCGGACCACTCCATCACTACCACAGCAGACCACTCCATCACCACCACAGCTGACCACCCCATCACCCCCACAGCTGACCACCCCAGAGCAGACTCCTGGAGTTGGTGGCTTGGAGGACCATGGCCATCAGGCCACCCCACCTCCGGCATCCCCTCTGCCCATGTTGGTACCCGTGCCGGCTGGAGATGAGTAAGTGACTAAAACTCAAATACTTTTATGTTATTTGTATGGTACTTTATATGAAACTTTAGTGGAAAAACTTGTTGGTTTATTGTATGTTACTTTCATTACTTTCATTAGTACTTGTATAGATTCAATTGTACTGGGAACTCTTCTGTTTGTAACAGGGTAACTATTTAAACTTGGAAATGTTACATTTACAGGGGAGACTCTGTCAGAATTTTGGGAGTCTCCCTAGATTGTGTTGTTGTACTACTGATATAATTGTTGCCATTATAGCTTTGTTGATAGTAGTCGCACTACCAATGCGATTACTAAGGTTTTAAAGGCCTAGTGGGATGGTCCATATATATCTTGGACAGATGCTGGGAAGGTTGTCCAAGATAGGTGGTTTGACACCTTTTCAGTAAGTTACCATATCAATTTGTTGTGATTTGACTTGTAAAATAGACCTCTTATTAATTTTGATTTCTCATTTCATTTTACAGCGTGATTACCAGTGGGCAGTGTAATATCCCGGATTTTTAAATAAAATAAATTTATTGGATGATGGGAATTGATTGTTTATGGTCAAATAATTATGGGAGATGTTGTTAGACATTAGAGGTGAATTATCGGTAAATTAAGATTCACCGAAACCGGATGAATTAACTGGTGATGTGGGACCCACTTGATTTAATTAGATGTTTGATGGGTCTAGAATGTTTAGAAAATTATTGTGGTTAAGATGGTATATTTAAAATGATTTTTGGTGTCAAGGAAATAAGTAATTGGACTCGATATAGGATATGAAACGGGGAAATTACGAACCAAATTGGATTAAAAAGAAAATGAGAATTCTCTTTCTTCCCTCCATGTTTTAGCCGTCCACTTCTTCTTCTCTCTCTCCCCACTCACTTTACACTCTATTGTACAATGGTTAATAGATTAAATGGCCCATTGGTAAAAGCAAATGTGACATCCTTTTAACCATTGGACAATGTCCAATTTTGGTCTAATTATTCCCTTCTCTTCCTCATTCTCGGTGCATATTTCTTCTCCACTCCATCTTTGTCATTTTCTTCTTCTCCTCCATTCTTCTTTTGCACAAACCGTGACCAACCCTTCTTCCTTGCCATTCCACTCGAAATTAAATGGTTTTCTTGGATTTGTGAAGCATTTATGGAGCTTGGGAGCTTGTGGGGTCATCTTCTTCCTCTTCCTCACTTCATTTTCGTTTTTGGTAGAGCTTGAGCTTGAGGTAAAGATTTCTTACCTCCACCTTGTTTTATTTATGGTTTTGGGTTATTGAGTGAAGTTGTAAATGTTAGAAACCTTGCATGTGGGTGGAAATGGAACCCTAGGCTTGAATGTTTGGAAAGGGAATCCTAAGTATTAATAATTGGGGTTTTGACCTACTTGATGATTTTGATGATTATGGATGTCTATGAATGGAGTATATGAGAGGAATGGATTTTTAGAATCATTAAGATTGATTAATGAGGTTGATGATATCTGTATGTGAGTAGATTTGATGACTTGAGGAATAAATCTTGAGAATAGGAAAGTGATAGGCAATGTTGAGTGATGTTATTAGTGATAACAATAATGGTGGATGACCATTGATAATGGATACTTGACTTGATGAAGTCTTAGGCCATGATAAATACCATAAGGGTTTATTGACTAGTGATGGCTTAAGAAAATCCATGGTGACTTAAGTTGAAATTGGATGCCTTGTGATGGCTTGTTAATTACATGTACATATGTGTGTTGTTGATAGGATTGTATTCCGGCCGATGATGCATAATAATCAAAGCAATCAGAGCGTTGGAATTGCGGTTCTTCTCTCGAGGTAGGAGAGGAGTTTACATTTCAATTGCATGAGTAATTAATTGAAAATTATGTAAATGTGTGAACTCATGCAATGCCTTGCCATAAATGCATTATATGATTGATTTGATGAAGTGAGGAATGATGGCTTGGCTATGTTGATTGTTATGAAAATGTATGTATATATGATGTTGATGATAAGTGTTTGATGGTCCCTTGGTTGGACATGAACTAAATGATGGTAAAAATTTATGAATGAATGAGTTAAATAAAGTGCAGAGGACTGTTTTGAGATGAGTAATATGGTAATGAGATGTGTTTTAAAGCCTTCCTTTTATAGTTGATGAATCAGAATTTAAAAGAGTGATTGATGAGTAGAAATGAAGATTTTCCGAGTATGAATGGGTAGAGAGAGTTATATATGCCTCATGTGATGTGTATGATGTTTTGGAGGTGATTCAGTTGGCTTAGAATGAGATTCCGAGTGTTAGAACTTCATTACTGCATATGTCCTGGTAGTCTCGCTCAAGCGAGATGGGATCTCGCCCAAGCGAGAGTCCCCTGCTCTAGTGAATTAGCTACTGGAGTGAATTTGCCCAGGCGAATTGAGCTTCGCCCGAGCGAGGGCGAAGGAATTAGCTACTGGTCTGATTTCGCTCAAGTGAATGGCCAGTCCGCTCAAGCGAGAATGTTAGTAGATCAGGGATTTAGCTACTGGATGAAATCCGCTCGAGCGAAGAGTCTTGGGGGATGGCATTCGCCCAGGCGAGACGATCGAATAGAGAATGAGTGAGCTCCTGGACGAATCCCGTTCGAGTGGGAGTTTTGAAGATAAGTTAAGATATGGTGAAGTTTCGAGTGAACCACCTCCGCGGTGAGGAGTATTGTGATGGTTCTGATTAAGGTATGTTCCGAGTGGATAAGACTTAAATAAGTCCGAGTGAGACTTAACATAGTAATTCTTCGAGTGTTGTAAGGATAGAGTAAACCCGAATGGAATTTAATTGTGGAGACCCCTTCTGAGTGAAGGAAGGTCTAAGTGTTCTCCGAGTGAGAGAAGTGAAGATATACCGATTGGTGAATATGTAATACATTCCGAGTGTGTTGAGGCTGAAATATACAGAGTGGTATTTGATTGGGAGTTACTCCGAGTGAGGAGAGTTTATGGATTTCGAGTGGAATAGCCATCATTCCTGAGTGGATCTTGTGTGTGACCTTCCTGGATAAAAATAAGGAATTGTGTATGAGCTTCCGAGGGAGGCATGAGTGTCGGGGTTGATCCCGAGTGAATGGAACCCCTGATTCTGAGTGAACGAATACCGAGTGGAACTCTGTGTGAGTGAAGACTCGGATTTAGAATGAATTTACCGAGTGGAAGTCTGAGTGAGTGATGGTCGGTCTTGTATTAAGTTTACCGAGTGAAAAACTGATTGAGATGACTCGGTTTTGGAATGAAATTGCCGAGTGAAAGATTGATTGAGAGATGACTCGGATTTGGAATTAATTGGCCGAGTGAATGATGGGTCGGTCAGAATTAAATTGCTGAGTGGAAAACCTGAGTGCTTTGAGCCGGTTTCAAGGAGATTCTGCCGAGTGAAAACCCGAGTGTTGGGAGTCGGTTTTGATTGATTTTACCGAGTGGACAACCAAGTAAGATGAGTCGGTTTTGAATGAATTGCAGAGTGAAAACCGAATGTGGAAATGACTAATGGTGTAATTTCACTTGAGCGAGTGTCTGAATATGCTGGTGCTTCGCTCGAGCGAGTGAGCGTGAAAACGCTACTAGACGTATTTGGTTTCGCCTACGCGAAGGGAATCGCCCAAGCGAACCTGGCCTGTCTCGCTCAAGCGGATGTGAATCTCGCTTGAGCGAGTTTCCACCAGAATGCATGTTACTCAATATTAATGCTGGCAGGCTTATGTGTGACCCTCTTCTTGGTATTACGGGACAGACCCGAGACGATTATGGGGATGAATGAGGGATAATGTGATGATGGCATCACATGGTAGTGTTTGGGATTAATGGGTACATTGAGACTAATTAATTATAACCCATTACCATTTAAAATAGAATATTTAAAGGATGATGATGAGAACTTGGTGATAGGATTATAAGATATATCCTAGAGCGAATTTGGAATTAATTGAAGGGATAATTAAATGACATTAAACAACAATTGACGATGATGTTGAACACTCTCTTGCACAAAGAGGTGTATATTTATATTGATGAATTGTTGTGTACCATTGTGTGTGATACAAGCATGGTCTTGTATGTATGGTATGAAATATGAAATTGAAAATGTTGTGAATGCCACACGATTATATATACATATGAGTATACTTGAGCAATGGTAATGAATAATGAGATGAAAATCCACTAAATGAAGTGTGATAATATTGATGAACATTATATAATATTGAAATGCCATTACGATTGATTGCAAGTATCTACTTGTGTGTATGAGGTGAAATATATGTGAAAATATGTTGAGATAAAAATGCCACAATAAAACTTGAAAGCTATGACTAAGAAACAAACAATGTTGAAATCCACTAAGGTGTATGGTGGTGTTGGTGATTATGATGATGATGATGTTTGATGAGTGGCATTTAGGATGCACAGAGTTAGCTTGCATTTGATTTGCATTGCATTGCATCCATGGCATATCATAGCTGCCGGTGTTGGAATATTAGGGGATTCCCCCGGTTGGCCCAGTGGGAGGGCGGCTCAGTGCACGAGCATTTCTGTTGTTTCCCCTGTGACTCGATGTGTAAGTCACGAAGCTGCCCATGCTGAGCCACGGGGAGATGCATGTGGTTGACCCTTGTGGGGGGTGGCTCTTGAGGAGCAGGTGTCCCCAGTGGTCCTTTGGATCACAGCTTCATGTTGAGAATCATGGTTGGCCCGCAACACCATATGTTGAATATGTTGTATACCGCGGTCATGGTGAAAATGACCAGGTGTTGCATGATGGGCGATGCAGTTTGTACCAGTAAAAATATGGTGAATATGCATGCATCATGATATATGTGTACATATTTTACTACTGCAGTAGGGGCATGGTATGTGATCATGCTTGAACTCACAACTTGGTGTTATTTCCCACAGTCGGATCCGCATTTGTTGTTGTCTATTCCATTGTGCATATGCATTAGCCATAAGAGCATTTGCATATAGCATGGAGATATGCCAGAATATGATGATGATTGAGATGATGGTATTGGTGTTGATGAGATGAGAAATTAATATACCGAAAGACCACATAAAAGTAATAAATGATATGAATATATGAAATGATGTTGAATATGACGATATGTATGATATGGCCCAATGTAATGAAGGGTGTATTTGCTTATGATTGTAAATGATGATGTTAGCCCATGGTGGCTTGATGAAAGACCAGAATGGTCTATGTTGATGATGTTGGCCCATTGTGGCGATGTGATAGATACGTGTTGGCCTATTGTGGCGGTGTCATAAATGTGTATATGCTTGCTTTGCTATGATTTGACGTATAAGTATATATATTGATGAGTTAATGATATATGATGATTGTTGATGTGTTTAGCAAGGCATACATGATGTTGATATGCATATGCACATAATTTCAATGGTATTCATATCGTCATTTGAAATGTATAACTCACTCTCCCATGTGGTCTACTTTTTAGTATTAATGCAGGAATGCCATGGGAAGAGGACGTTTTTAAAGTAAAGCTTTTGGGAAGGTAAATAGTTGTAAAGGAATGCCTTGGCCGGCAACATTGTAATGTAATGAGTTATGTATATAATGGATATCATAATGTTGTTAATTATTGTTGTTGATGGACGAGTTGTGAATATAATTATACATTTGGATATACTAATAGTGAAGACTTATGAATTGAGGTTGGGCTGGTTATGGTCTATTATAAATATGAATGATGGAGATGTATGTTGCATGATCATACAGATAGGTATATACAAACATCGTAGGCATTGCATGCTTATGTGATTATGTAAAATGATGATGGTTGTATATTAGGCTTACCATATGCCATTGCATGCTTGCCGAGCCTTTTCTCATATCTTCATATATGGGACTAGGCGTGTGCCCGGTATACACATTCTTCTTCCGCTGTAAACTCTGTTATTTTTGTATACCGAATGGGCAAACTATTTATCGATCCAGTTATAGGTTACTTAATCTCACTCTTTGGTTTTCTGTGACTTGGGTCTTGATGTGATCATGGTGATGTCTTGGAAATGTTTTTCAAACGCGAAAAATTTACTCATATTTTTATTAATTATGACGATTACATCGAGATTCGAGTACAGAAAATCAGGGGTGTTATAATCTGGTATCAGAGCGTATTTTGCTCTGAATTAGAGTTCTTGATCATTATCGATGCATGGTTGCTTGGTATTGAAGTTGATGTTATGGATGTTTGGAGCACGATTGCTCGATTGGGAAATATTCTGGTGATTATTGGAATATGGTTGCTCTGCATAGATTTAAGAGTGATAACTATGTAGAGGATGATGACTTGTTAAGGTATTGAATGCCCTATATGGATTTGAGGATGACTAATTGTCTAAGGATTATGAATTGATTATGAGGGCATTATTGCATATTGAGGACTATTGTGAATCATTATTATTGAGTTGTGAGTGATGCTATTTGAGGACTTTTATGAGATTGTGATTCAAAAGACGTGGATGTTGACTATTGGGAGTATACCTTTTTCATTGAGGTCGTATGATGTACTTGTGGAGCATAGTTGCTCAATTGGAAAACTTGATGAATCATGAGATTGAATATATTTATGGATGAATTCCTCAATGTAATTGATGTGGTTGTTTGTGTAAGTCCGGCCAAGTTCCTTACACTATTTCCTTCGAATGACGAATACATTGATATTATGCATTTGAATATTGATATTTGAGTATGACTTTAAATGATGATGAAATTGAACCATGTGTGATCATGGATATGATATATTGAATGTGAATTGATTTGAGGATGGACTTATGCCGTGTGTTGATCTCGGATAGGAGATATTGAATGTGAATGGAGATGGTAATAAATTATGAGATGTTGAGACCTTGATATGTATGTATATTGAAATTGAATTATTTGCTTGGGTCTCTTGTATGAATTATGAAGTGGCTCATAGCCATGGTATGCACATTGAATATTAAATTTGTATAGGTGCAGATTGGGGTTGGACTCGGGTTCATGTTTATGAACCGAGTGAATGATTGATTTAGTTGTGACCCACTAAGTGTGGTAACCCCGGATGACTCAAAATGATCTTGAACGATCGAACCTTATTGAATTTGACCCTATGGTGGTCTAGGCTCTATGATGTTTCTATGAGCTATGTTAAATGAATTTATTTGTGGTGGAAGTATTCCACAATGGGTACTCCGTGACCCTTGAATTTTTGAGCCTCATGAGAGATCGAGTCTTGTAAACGATTAGACCATAGTGAAATAAATTATGAAATGAATTGTTGAGGCTAGAGCTGATGTGTGATTGGATTTGAAAAGAAAATATAAACCCCTATGTACTTAGTGAATAATGATGATGAATTTGGGGTATAACTTAGTATTGGCTATGATAAATGAGGGAGACCCACCAGTGTGGGAGATTTTTATGTGAATTTGGTGATTTGTTTAGGCTTAAATCGAATTATAACCGACAATGTTCGGACTAGATAAATGAATTCTAAGTTATTTTACTATGACTTCGAGATGGGTGAAGTCTAATGGTGGGGTGATTACCCTATGATGATTGGAAATCTATGGTTGATGTATCCATATATGGTTATGATGGATGACAATTGGTGAATTATATGGCATGATTTACGTCGGATTATGGTTAAATGATAATATGATGCGAGTACATTACTCGTGGGCTTGTGTGACTTCTTAGGAAGTCTCGTGTATGAAGGAGTATTATTTGAATTGACATGAATCAGGAGCGATATGACATGAAGGTACTTATCCTGATATGTCTCTACATGCCATAGGCATTGTGGCAACGTGTATTTCTGCACCGATCTTATGTGTTTGTGGTAACCACTACGGGATTGGGATACCTTCCTGTATGTCGGATGCAGCAACACATAGAACGGGCAAGTGTAGTGTTGTAACTGCTTACGGTGAATGTTTGAGTCTATCTGGTGGTACTGGATATGAATGTGAGAATTATGATGAACAAACTTGAGAATTGATGAGTGGTGACTCGTTTTGGTATATATAAAGTTTTATATTTAGATAAAGGAGTGATGATGATCATAACCTGTGGACTTTGGGAAGTCCAATATTATTTCTTGGTGTCATTAGACTCTACTGGTATGTGGCCGAAGTGTGGCCTTATGATATATGCCGAGGTTAATGTTAACCCGGCGATAGCATCTCAACAGTTCTTTTCCACCACCGGGTTTGTTAATTGGCAAGCGCACCAATCGTTTGTAGTTTTCAAAATTTAGATATCGTTCCACTGGGATTGAAAGTCCAATAATAACAGTAATTTTCTATTTACTATGGTAAATGGGAAGGAAGTTATAAACAAAAGAATAATTTATATACAATTTATACAATATTCACAGGATAGCATGATTGAGTGGTTCATAAGATAAAAGAAAATAAAATCTATATAAAAAAAACGAGTTGCAATCTAGAATAGGTAAGATACTTGAGATAAACACAGATAAACAAATTATGTTGGAAATTGGATCCCTAATCTAGAATAACAATGAGGAACTCAAGACATGCATATTTAATCATCAAGTTTCATGTCATTGCAGCTTAAAATCATTATAACCGATCCCTCGTGATATAAATTCTAAGAATTCACCGTAAAGTCCGATCCCTCGTGAGCTTTCTCAGTAAAAACTTGCATTAAGACCTGGCCTTATGGCAACAATGGTTAACAACCCCTATAGAATTGAGATACCAAGGGTATTCCAACTTTTTACTTTCGTCAAAACAAGTTTCAATACGGCATGAACAATCATTCTCCCGTTTGACATTCATACTAATAAAACAAGTTTCAATACACATGAAAATCATTCTCCCGTTTGACGTTCATATTAATAAAAGGTTAAAATACTAACATGGACTTGAATCATAAACATGCAGAGGTCGAATTCACAACATTATACTCAATAGATTAGTTCACCAATTCCAACATAAACAAATTAGTTACACATGGTGAAAGTAGAAACAACACTTACAGATTTTGACATTACGAAGACGATGGGAACTTCACGATACAATGATCACAATACACCGAAACACACTCAAGTATCTAGAAAACTATTCTAGAATTACAACTCACAAAAGAAGTACTCAAAGTCGAGCACAAGAGAGAAAAGAAATGCTATGGAATGGGATGGGATGGGATGATTTGAATGGTGTTGGATGGCCCTATTTATAGGGCTGAGCAAGGGTGCTGATGCTACGCGTCCCTGTGACGCTACGCGTCACACCCCTGACTCAGCCTCCATTAAACACTTGATAATGGCCACTTCAAGTTATTAAATTTGATCATGCTTGGCCATATGGACATGTCTCCACCGATTTTTGGCCTTTCATGGTGAGTGGGATGGCCCTTGTGGCTGATTGGAGTGCCCATTATTGGGTCCAAGTGGAGTGGTTGGTCAAAGTGGAGGTGGAGACCACGCAGCACTGACGCTACGCATGGCTGTGATGCGTAGCGTCAGCATCAAAAATAGCTGTTGATGCTACGCGTGGGGTGAGGCTACGCGTCAGCTCCTCCAGTGTAATTTTCTCTTGATTTCTTAACTTTTTCACTACAAAACTAGAGAAAATTGATCAAGGGAAGATTATTTCCAACAACATCCATTTATTGAATTTAAATCCTAATTTTCTAACAAATTAAACTAATTTTTATAATTTTTATGAAATTTTTATTCAAGCTTTTATTGAAAATTTGAGGACTAACAAATACCCCCAACTTGAGACATTGCTCGTCCTCGAGCAAGAGAAAAATAAGAAAAAAAATAAAAATTTGGAATCAAATTTTTAAGTTAGTCCGAAAATTTACCACAAAAAATAATTACACAATTTAACTAATTTGTAATAATCAAGAATTGATATCAAATATAACAAAGGTCTAATGATAAAATTGTTTACAATATTCTATTAACAATCAAGCAGAATTTCAGGCTTACCTCACAAGTGTTTATCTCTATGCAATTGGTAACCTATTTCACTCAATCAATCATAAAATCAAACGAATTTAACTTTGTTTGTCATCTAATCAATGGTTATTTATACCGAGTTAATTCGAAAATCACAAGGTCTTTTCACGGGTTGTAATGAGGCTTGGTTTTCAAGAAGTAATGGTTTTTCTTGGAATTCAAAAACCTGAAATCATAAAAGAGCATTTTATAATTCTTAGGCTTTTTTTTTGACCCAAACTTCTCATTTTCTTTCATTGATGAAAAATAAATACCCCCAACTTGATTCTTTTCACTATTTTTGATTTTTTTCTTTTTCATACTTTCCTTTTGAAAAGAATCAAGTTGCTTATTTTCACTCCCCATTTTTGTGAGAACACTCAAAATATTTTTCATTTATTTCAACTGCTCTTTTAATCAATCAAGTATAGGGAATGGTTAAAACAAATTTAGGTTTTAAGGGTACCAAAGAATTTTATTTTAGGCTCAAATTGGCTTTGCAAAGGATAAAAGACTTTTTACCAAGGAGTGCTGTTTGGCCCAAGGTTTCGTTTCACCAATAAATATGCCTTGATCATTTTCTCGAATTCTCTGTACAACAACACAAATCAGAGATTAAAGCAAAATCAATTCGAATTGAAAATATGTCGATTAAACCCTCAAGTGTTTAAAAAAATATCTCTCTGCTCACCGGGTTATTGAAATTTGCTTGATGGTTAATAAACTTATTGTAATTAAATTTATCAAAATTCCTAAGTTATATAAAAAAAATCGATAATTGATTTTACAAATTTAAGTTTTATTGTGTAAAAACTCTAAGTGTATAAATTAACTTACTAACAAAAATTTGATTTATTAAAAGAAATTTTTTTTATTTTTTTTTATTTTATTTTTTTTAAATTTTAAAAAAACAAATAACAAAATGGGTTGCCTCCCATTGAGCGCTAGGTTTAATGTCTCCAGCCTGATATTCCTGCATTTCAAGGGTCAGTTAAAAGATAACTGGTGGTAATTTTGTTAATTTCACCACCCAAATATAGTTTCAACCTTTGCCCATTTACCATCCAACTTCTTTTGGAAGTTGGATCTTCAATTTCCACTGCTCCGTATGGTTTGACTTCTTTAATCAAGAACGGGCCTGACCATTTTGATTTCAATTTTCCAGGAAACAATTTTAATCTTGAGTTGAACAATAAAACTTGCTGACCTGGTGTGAAGTGTCTTTTCTTTAACTTTTTATCATGGTAAGCCTTCACCTTACTTTTGTAGCATCTAGATGATTCATAGGTATTGTTCCTCATTTCCTCTAACTCAAGTAGCTGTAACTTTCGTTTGTCTGCTGCTACATTTTGATCAAAATTGAGGAATTTTAAAGCCCAATATGCTTTATGTTCCATTTCAACTGGAAGGTGACATGATTTTCCATAAACCATCTGGAAAGGCGAAAGACCAATTGGTGTTTTAAATGCAGTTCTGTATGCCCAGAGTGCATCATCAAGTTTTTGTGACCAATCCTTTCTAGAAGATGACACAGTTTTTTCCAGAATCCTTTTTACTTCACGATTTGAAATCTCTGCTTGCCCATTGGTTTGTGGATGATATGCTGTGGCTACCTTATGCTTTACTCCATAATGTTGTAATACTTTCTGAAGAATTTTATTACAAAAGTGTGAACCACCATCACTGATTAAAGTTCTTGGTGTCCCAAATCTACAAAAAATATTTTTCTTCTAGAAATTCACAACAGTTTTAGTGTCAGCATTAGGGGTAGAAATTGCTTCCACCCACTTTGAAACATAATCTACTGCCAAAAGAATGTATTGATTTAAGTATGAGTTAGGAAAAGGTCCTATGAAGTCAATTCCCCAACAATCAAATACCTCAACTTCTTGTATATTTGTGAGAGGCATTTCTTGCCTTCTTCCAACATTACCTGTTCTTTGGCAGTTATCACAAGATTGAACAAACAAGTGAGCATCTTTAAAAAGAGAGGGCCAGTATAAACCTGATTGGAGAACTTTTGCAGATGTTCTTTCATCATTAAAGCGTCCTCCGTATGGTGATTTATGACAATGCCACAACACATCTCTTACTTCCCAGTCAGGCACACAACGTCGTAACAAATTATCCGCTCCAATTTTGAATAAATGAGGGTCATCCCAAACAAAATATCTTGCATCTCTAAAAAATTTTTTTCTTTGTTGTCAAGTCAAATCATTTGGAAGAACTCCTGCTGCTTTGAAATTGGCCATGTCAGCAAACCATGGCCGTTGTGTTATTTTGAAAAGTTTTTCATCTGGAAATTCTTCCAAAATTTCTTTTTCTTTGACAGTAACCCCATTATTCATTAATCTAGAAAGATGGTCAGCTACCATATTTTCACTACCCTTTTTATCTTTGATTTCAAGATCATATTCTTGAAGGAGCAAAATCCATCTGATTAACCGAGGTTTTGAATCAGGTTTAGTTAAAAGATACTTGATTGCAGCATGATCAGTAAAAATGATTATTTTTGAGTCAATCAAGTAAGATCGAAATTTTTTTAAAGCATACACTATAGCTAGTAATTCTTTTTCAGTAGTTGCATAATTTATTTGATTTTCATTCAAGACTTTACTAGCATAATGTATGACTTTAAAAATTTTCTCATATCTTTGACCTAAAACTGCTCTAACAGCATAATCACTTGCATCGCACATAAGTTCAAAGGGTAGATTCCAATTAGGAGCAACAATTACAGGGGCAGTAACCAATTTTTCTTTCAAGGAATTAAAAGCTTTAAGACATGCTTCATCAAATTTGAATTCAACATCTTTATTTAGAAGGTTTGACAAGGGTTTTGCAATTTTTGAAAAATCTTGAATAAACCTTCTATAAAATCCAGCATGTCCTAAAAAGCTTCTAATACCTTTTACATTTACAGGAGGTGGGAGTTTAGAAATTACCTCTATTTTAGCTTGGTCAACTTCAATGCCTCTAGAAGAAATTTTATGACCAAGTACAATTCCTTCTTTCACCATGAAGTGACATTTCTCCCAATTAAGCACCAAATTTGTCTCAATACACCGCTTCAGTACGGTGTCTAGTTTGGATAGACATGTTTCAAATGAATTCCCAAAAACTGAGAAGTCATCCATGAAAATTTCAATGCTCTTTTCAATTCAATCTACAAAAATAGCAAACATACATCTTTGAAAAGTAGCAGGTGCGTTACATAATCCAAATGGCATCTTTCTGTAAGCAAATATGCCAAAAGGACATGTAAAGGCAGTTTTCTCTTGATCAAGAGGGTCAACAGCAATTTGATTATATCCAGAATAACCATCGAGAAAGCAGTAATATTCTTGTCCAGATAATCTTTCAAGCATTTGATCCATAAAAGGTAATGGAAAATGATCTTTTCTTGTGGCTTGATTTAATTTTCTATAATCAATGCACATTCTCCAACTGGTGACAGTTCTTGTAGGAATTAGTTCATTTTTTTCATTAACAATTACTGTCATACCACCTTTTTTTGGAACAACTTGAACAAGACTTACCCATGTACTATCAGAAATAGGATAGATAATACCTGCTTTCAGCAATTTCAGAACCTCCTTTTTGGTTACTTCTTTCAAAGTTGGATTGAGGCGTCTTTGAGGTTGAGCAATAGGTTTGAAATTATCTTCCAACAAGATTTTGTGCATGCAGTATGATGGACTTATACCTTTCAAATCTTCAAGTGTCCACCCAATTGCTTTTTGATTCCTCTTTAATACTTCCACCAGTTTTTCTTCCTCTGTTTCACTCAACAGATTACTAATGATAACTGGTTTTAAATTACCTTCTTTCAAAAAGATGTATTTTAGATTGGAAGGTAACACTTTTAATTCAGGTTTCTGGATTTCTTCAGCAGGTGATTCTTGAATTTCTTCAATCTTTCTTGATTCAAAGGAAATTTATTTCCCTTGATCAAATTCTTCAAGATATCTTTCAATCTGTTTTTCCTCTTCTTCATTCAAAAATTCAATAGAGTTAGTCAATAACTTATTTAATGGGTCAGAAATAACTATACCTTTTGATAAGGAAAGATAAGTTTCATCAAGGATGTCCACTTTGAAACAATCTTGCTTTGAATTAGGATGTTTCATTGCCTTGAAGACATCAAAATTTACTTCCTCATCATGCACTCTTACTGCTAGCTTCCCATTGTCCACATCGATCAATACTCGAACAATTTTCATGAATGGTCTTCCCAAAATTAGAGGAACATCAGCATCTTCTTCCATGTCTAAGATCACAAAATCCACAGGAAAGTAGAATTTGTCAACCTTTACAAGCACATCTTCTACAATCCCATAAGGTCTCTTGATGGATTTATCAGCTAATTGCAGAGTCATCCTTGTCTGCTGTGGATCAAGATCACCAATACGCTTCATCATACTTAGGGGCATTAGATTGATGCTAGCCCCTAAATCTAATAAAGCCTTACCAATATTTACTCCACCAATAGAGACAGGAATAGTGAATTTACCAGGATCTTTGGATTTTTCTGGCATCTTGTATTGTAAAATAGCACTGCAACTTGCTTCAAGTTCTACGATCTCTTCGTCATACTTCCTTTTCTTTGTAAGCAGTTCTTTCATAAACTTAGTATATGTAGGCATCTGTTCTAATGCCTCAGAAAAAGGGATGTTTATGTGTAACTGCTTAAAGATTTCAAGGAATCTCTTGTATTCCTTCTCTTTATCTTTTCTTGATGGTGGATGAGGATAAGGTAAATCCTGGACAGGAGGTGTCTGTCCAGGATACTGATTTTTTTGATTTTTTTGATTTTTTTCTTTCTTTTCTTCACTTTCTTTTTCTTCTTCTTTTCCTTTTTCTTTTTCATTCTCTTCTTCTTTTTCTTTTTCATGATTTATACCTACAGTTTTACCACTTCTTGTAAAAATAGCCTTACATTGTTCTTTCGCTTTGAATTCTTTGATGTCGGCTACTTCTTTTACTAGCTGACTTAACTGTTGATCTGATGCTTTATGTGCAACATTAATTGTCTCCATGTATTGCATCAATTGTTGAATACTTTCTTTAGCTTTTGTCAATCTAGCATTATAATCTCCTTGATTGTTGAAGGGTCTAGCATTTTGTTTCCAACCATAGTTTTGGTTTTGTCTTCCCTGTAGGTAATTGTTAGAAAAAGAATTTACAAGAGGATTTAGAGAATTACCTGTAGGTAACCTTTGATGAATCAAGCAATTAGCTTGTTCTTGTTCATTTTTGTCAAGAACACAATAACCACATGGTTGTTCGCCTATACAATACTCACATTATTGTAATTGAGCAGGGAGTTGTTGTGGTACATGGGTAACTTGAAGTTTTCCAAGTTGTTTACTCATTGCCTCAACTTGTTGCATCAACAATTTTTGTTGAATTAACACTGTATCATTTACTCCTTGTTCAAGTATACCTTGTGTATTACCTCTTTCTGGTTTAGCTTGACGGTCACTGATAGTCATTGATTCCAATATTTCTATGGCTTCCTCCACAGTCTTGTTCATTAAAGAACCACCTGCACAAGCATCTAACATCATCTTGAACTGAGGCAATAGACCATGGTAAACGATTCTTACCTTTTCGGCATCATTCAGGTTGTGGTTTGGATACTTTCTCAAAAGTGCCTTGAATCGTTCCCATGTCTCTCCTAGTGATTCATTATTATTTTGAGAAAAAGAATGTATGGCTGTCATTGCTTCAAAATATTTTGAAGGAGAATAAAATCTTTCCAAAAATTTTCTTTCAACATCGGACCAGTTTGCAAAACTACCCGGTGGACAAGATTTAAACCATTCTTTTGCTTTACCAATCAATGAAAAAGGAAAAAGTCTCATGTAAACAGACTCTTCTTGATTGGGTTCAAAACCAATTGTGCTGCATAACTCATAAAAAATAGTTAAATGTTCATATGGTTCTTCATGATTTAAACCAGCAAATTGGTTGTTTTGAATAATGTTTAAAGTGGCAGGTTTAATTTCCACTGGTAAAACTGGTCCTTGAAACATTCCCGAAACTCGGGGTGGACCATTAATAGCAGCAAACTGTCCCAATGTTCTCCTTTCAGCAGCCATATTTGAATTTTCAAAAATTTTCGAAGTAGAAGAAGAATTAGTTTGTGTTTTAGATTTCAAAGACTTGATTTTCTTTACAAACTTTTCTATCTCAGGATCAAAATAAATTTTACCTGCGGTAGATCGAGTTTGCATACACAAACTAGACAAAGAAAGTTAGTCTAATAATGATAAGAAATAAATTAAAAAAAATTAACTAAGGTAAAAAAAAATATATATTTACCACGGTAATTAAAATTTTACTGTTTTACTGAAACAATTCAATCCCCGGCGACGGCGCCAGAAAACTTGTTAACCCGGCGATAGCATCTCAACAGTTCTTTTCCGCCACCGGGTTTGTTAATTGGCAAGCGCACCAATCGTTTGTAGTTTTCAAAATTTAGATATCGTTCCACTGGGATTGAAAGTCCAATAATAATACTAATTTTCTATTTACTATGGTAAATGGGAAGGAAGTTATAAACAAAAGAATAATTTATATACAATTTATACAATATTCACAGGATAGCATGATTGAGTGGTTCATAAGATAAAAGAAAATAAAATCTATCTAAAAAAAATGAGTTGCAATCTAGAATAGGTAAGATACTTGAGATAAACACAGATAAACAAATTATGTTGGAAATTGGATCCCTAATCTAGAATAACAATGAGGAACTCAAGACATGCATATTTAATCATCAAGTTTCATGTCATTGCAGCTTAAAATCATTATAACCAATCCATCGTGATATAAATTCTAAGAATTCACCGTAAAGTCCGATCCCTCGTGAGCTTTCTCAGTAAAAACTTGCATTAAGACCTAGCCTTATGGCAACAATGGTTAACAACCCCTATAGAATTGAGATACCAAGGGTATTCCAACTTTTTACTTTCGTCAAAACAAGTTTCAATACGGCATGAACAATCATTCTCCCGTTTGACATTCATACTAATAAAACAAGTTTCAATACACATGAAAATCATTCTCCCGTTTGACGTTCATATTAATAAAAGGTTAAAATACTAACATGGACTTGAATCATAAACATGCAGAGGTCGAATTCACAACATTATACTCAATAGATTAGTTCACCAATTCCAACATAAACAAATTAGTTACACATGGTGAAAGTAGAAACAACACTTACAGATTTTGACATTACGAAGACGATGGGAACTTCACGATACAATGATCACAATACACCGAAACACACTCAAGTATCTAGAAAACTATTCTAGAATTACAACTCACAAAAGAAGTACTCAAAGTCGAGCACAAGAGAGAAAAGAAATGCTATGGAATGGGATGGGATGGGATGATTTGAATGGTGTTGGATGGCCCTATTTATAGGGCTGAGCAAGGGTGCTGACGCTACGCGCCCCTGTGACGCTACGCGTCACACCCCTGACTCAGCCTCCATTAAACACTTGATAATGGCCACTTCAAGTTATTAAATTTGATCATGCATGGCCATATGGACATGTCTCCACCGATTTTTGGCCTTTAATGGTGAGTGAGATGGCCCTTGTGGCTGAGTGGAGTGCCCATTATTGGGTCCAAGTGGAGTGGTTGGTCAAAGTGGAGGTGGAGACCATGCAGCACTGACGCTACGCGTGGCTGTGATGCGTAGCGTCAGCATCAAAAATAGCTGTTGATGCTACGCGTGGGGTGAGGCTACGCGTCAGCTCCTCCAGTGTAATTTTCTCTTGATTTCTTAACTTTTTCACTGTAAAACTAGAGAAAATTGATCAAGGGCAGATTATTTCCAACAACATCCATTTATTGAATTTAAATCCTAATTTTCTAACAAATTAAACTAATTTTTATAATTTTTATGAAATTTTTATTCAAGCTTTTATTGAAAATTTGAGGACTAACATTTAAACTTCGAGGACGAAGTTTCTTGTTGGTGGGGTGGATTGTAACATCCAGGATTTTTAAATAAAATAAATTTATTGGATGATGGGAATTGATTGTTTATGGTCAAATAATTATGGGAGATGTTGTTAGACATTAGAGGTGAATTATCGGTAAATTAAGATTTACCGGAACTAGATGAATTAACTGGTGATGTAGGACCGACTTGATTTAATTAGATGTTTGATGGGTCTAGAATGTTTAGAAAATTATTGTGGTTAAGATGGTATATTTAAAATGATTTTTGGTGTCAAGAAAATAAGTAATTGGACTCGATGTAGGATATGAAAACGGGGAAATTACGAACCAAATTGGATTAAAAAGAAAATGAGAATTCTCTTTCTTCCCTCCATGTTTCAGCCGTCCACTTCTTCTTCTCTCTCTCCCCACTCACTTTACACTCTATTATATAATGGTTAATAGATTAAATGGCCTATTGGTAAAAGCAAATGTGACATCCTTTTAACCATTGGACAATGTCCAATTTTGGTCTAATTATTCCCTTCTCTTCCTCATTCTCGGTGCATATTTCTTCTCCACTCTATCTTTGTCATTTTCTTCTTCTTCTCCATTCTTCTTTTGCACAAACCGTGACCAACCCTTCTTCCTTGCCATTCCACTCGAAATTAAATGGTTTTCTTGGATTTGTGAAGCATTTATGGAGCTTGGGAGCTTGTGGGGTCATCTTCTTCCTCTTCCTCACTTCATTTTCGTTTTTGGTAGAGCTTGAGCTTGAGGTAAAGATTTCTTACCTCCACCTTGTTTTATTTATGGTTTTGGGTTATTCAGTGAAGTTGTAAATGTTAGAAACCTTGCATGTGGGTGGAAATGGAACCCTAGGCTTGAATGTTTGGAAAGGGAATCCTAAGTATTAATAATTGGGGTTTTGACCTACTTGATGATTTTGATGATTATGGATGTCTATGAATGGAGTATATGAGAGGAATGGATTTTTAGAATCATTAAGATTGATTAATGAGGTTGATGATATCTGTATGTGAGTAGATTTGATGACTTGAGGAATAAATCTTGAGAATAGGAAAGTGATAGGCAATGTTGAGTGATGTTATTGGTGATAACAATAATGGTGGATGACCATTGATAATGGATACTTGACTTGATGAAGTCTTAGGCCATGATAAATACCATAAGGGTTTATTGACTAGTGATGGCTTAAGAAAATCCATAGTGACTTAAGTTGAAATTGGATGCCTTGTGATGGCTTGTTAATTACATATACATATGTGTGTTGTTGATAGGATTGTATTTCGGCCGATGGCGCATAATAATCAAAGCAATCGGAGCGTTGGAATTGCGGTTCTTTTCTCGAGGTAGGAGAGGAGTTTACATTTCAATTGCATGAGTAATTAATTGAAAATTATGTAAATGTGTGAACTCATGCAATGCCTTGCCATAAATGCATTATATGATTGATTTGATGAAGTGAGGAATGATGGCTTGGCTATGTTGATTGTTATGAAAATGTATGTATATATGATGTTGATGATAAGTGTTTGATGGTCCCTTGGTTGGACATGAACTAAATGATGGTAAAAATTTATGAATGAATGAGTTAAATAAAGTGCAGAGGACTGTTTTGAGATAAGTAATGTGGTAATGAGAGGTGTTTTAAAGCCTTCATTTTATAGTTGATGAATCAGAATTTAAAAGAGTGATTAATGAGTGAAAATGAAGATTTTCCGAGTATGAATGGGTAGAGAGAGTTATATATGCCTCATGTGATGTGTATGATGTTTTGGAGGTGATTCAGTTAGCTTAGAATGAGATTCTGAGTGTTAGAACTTCATTACTGCATATGTCCTGGTAGTCTCGCTCAAGCGAGATGGGATCTCGCCCAAGCGAGAGTCCCCTGCTTTAGTGAATTAGCTACTGGAGTGAATTTGCCCAGGCGAATTGAGCTTCGCCCAGTGAGGGCGAAGGAATTAGCCACTGGTCTGATTTTGCTCAAGCGAATGGCCAGTCTGCTCAAGCGAGAATGTTAGTAGATCAGGGATTTAGCTACTGGACGAAATCTGCTCGAGCGAAGAGTCTTAGGGGATGGCATTCGCCCAGGCGAGACGATCGAATGGAGAACGAGTGAGCTCCTGGACGAATTCCGTTCGAGTGGGAGTTTTGAAGATAAGTTAAGATATGGTGAAGTTTCGAGTGAACCACCTCCGTGGTGAGGAGTATTGTGATGGTTCTGATTAAGGTATGTTCCGAGTGGATAAGACTTAAATAAGTCCGAGTGAGACCTAACGTAGTAATTCTTCAAGTGGTGTAAGGATAGAGTAAACCCGAATTGAATTTAATTGTGGAGACCCCTTCTGAGTGAAGGAAGGTCTAAGTGTTCTCCGAGTGAGAGAAGTGAAGATATACCGATTGGTGAATGTGTAATACATTCCGAGTGTGTTGAGGCTGAAATATACAGAGTGGTATTTGATTGGGAGTTATTTCGAGTGAGGAGAGTTTATGGATTTCGAGTGGAATAGCCATCATTCCCGAGTGGATCTTGTGTGTGACCTTCCTGGATAAAAATAAGGAATTGTGTATGAGCTTCCGAGGGAGGCATGAGTGTTGGGGTCGATCCCGAGTGAATGGAACCCCTGATTCCGAGTGAACGAATACCGAGTGGAACTCTGTGTGAGTGAAGACTCAGATTTAGAATGAATTTACCGAGTGGAAGTCTGAGTGAGTGATGGTCAGTCTTGTATTAAGTTTACCGAGTGAAAAACTGAGTGAGATGACTCGGGTTTGGAATGAAATTGCTGAGTGAAAGATTGATTGAGAGATGACTCGGATTTGGAATTAATTGGCCGAGTGAATGATGGGTCGGTCAGGATTAAATTGCTGAGTGGAAAACCTGAGTGCTTTGAGCCGGTTTCAAGGAGATTCTGCTAAGTGAAAACCCGAGTGTTGCGAGTCGGTTTTGATTGATTTTACCGAGTGGACAACCAAGTAAGATAAGTCGGTTTTGAATGAATTGCAGAGTGAAAACCGAATATGGAAATGACTAATGGTGTAATTTCGCTTGAGCGAGTGTCCGAGTGTGCTGGTGCTTCGCTCGAGCGAGTGAGCGTGAAAACGCTACTGGACGTATTTGGTTTCGCCTACGCGAAGGGAATCGCCCAAGCGAACCTGGCCTGTCTCACTCAAGCGGATGTGAATCTCGCTTGAGCGAGTTTCCACCAGAATACATGTTACTCAATATTAATGGTGGCACGCTTATGTGTGACCCTCTTCTTGGTATTACGGGACAGACCCGAGACGATTATGGGGATGAATGAGGGATAATGTGATGATGGCATCACATGGTAGTGTTTGGGATTAATGGGTACATTGAGACTAATTAATTATAACCCATTACCACTTAAAATAGAATATTTAAAGGATGATGATGAGAACTTGGTGATAGGATTATAAGATATATCCTAGAGCGAATTTGGAATTAATTGAAGGGATAATTAAATGACATTAAACAACGATTGACGATGATGTTGAACACTCTCTTGCACAAAGAGGTGTATATTTATATTGATGAATTGTTGTGTACCATTGTGTGTGATACAAGCATGGTCTTGTATGTGTGGTATGAAATATGAAATTGAAAATGTTGTGAATGCCACACGATTATATATACATATGAGTATACTTGAGCAATGGTAATGAATAATGAGATGAAAATCCACTAAATGAAGTGTGATAATATTGATGAACATTATATAATATTGAAATGCCATTACGATTGATTGCAAGTATCTACTTGTGTGTATGAGGTGAAATATATGTGAAAATATGTTGAGATAAAAATGCCACAATAAAACTTGAAAGCTATGACTAAGAAACAAACAATGTTGAAATCCACTAAGGTGTATGGTGGTGTTGGTGATTATGATGATGATGATGTTTGATGAGTGGCATTTAGGATGCACAGAGTTAGCTTGCATTTGATTTGCATTGCATTGCATCCATGGCATATCATAGCTGCCGGTGTTGGAATATTAGGGGATTCCCCCGGTTGGCCCAGTGGGAGGGCGGCTCAGTGCACGAGCATTTCTGTTGTTTCCCCTGTGACTCGATGTGTAAGTCACGAAGCTGCCCATGCTGAGCCACGGGGAGATGCATGTGATTGACCCTTATGGGGGGTGGCTCTTGAGGAGCAGGTGTCCCCGGTGGTCCTTTGGATCACAGCTTCCATGTTGAGAATCATGGTTGGCCCGCAACACCATATGTTGAATATGTTGTATACCGCGGTCATGGTGAAAATGACCAGGTGTTGCATGATGGGCGATGCGGTTTGGTACCAGTAAAAATATGGTGAATATGCATGCATCATGATATATGTGTACACATTTTACTACTGCAGTAGGGGCATGGTATGTGATCATGCTTGAACCCACAACTTGGTGTTATTTCCTACAGTCGGATCCGCATTTGTTGTTGTCTATTCCATTGTGCATATGCATTAGCCATAAGAGCATTTGCATATAGCATGGAGATATGCTAGAATATGATGATGATTGATGATGATTGAGATGATGGTATTGGTGTTGATGAGATGAGAAATTAATATACCGAAAGACCACATAAAAGTAATAAATGATATGAATATATGAAATGATGTTGAATATGACGATATGTATGATATGGCCCAATGTAATGAAGGGCGTATTTGCTTATGATTGTAAATGATGATGTTAGCCCATGGTGGCTTGATGAAAGACCAGAATGGTCTATGTTGATGATATTGGCCCATTGTGGCGGTGTCATAAATGTGTATATGCTTGCTTTGCTATGATTTGACGTATAAGTATATATATTGATGAGTTAATGATATATGATGATTGTTGACGTGTTTAGCAAAGCATACATGATGTTGATATGCATATGCACATAATTTCAATTGTATTCATATCGTCATTTGAAATGTATAACTCACTCTCCCATGTGGTCTACTTTTTAGTAGTAATGCAGGAATGCCATGGGAAGAGGACGTTTTTAAAGTAAATCTTTTGGGAAGGTAAATAGTTATAAAGGAATGCCTTGGCCGGCAGCATTGTAATGTAATGAGTTATGTATATAATGGATATCATAATGTTGTTAATTATTGTTGTTGATGGACGAGTTGTGAATATAATTATACATTTAGATATACTAATAGTGGAGACTTATGAATTGAGGTTGGGCTGGTTATGGTCTATTATAAATATGAATGATGGAGATGTATGTTGCATGATCATACAGATAGGTATATACAAACATCGTAGGCATTGCATGCTTATGTGATTATGTAAAATGATGATGGTTGTATATTAGGCTTACCATATGCCATTGCATGCTTGCCGAGCCTTTTCTCATATCTTCATATATGGGACTAGGCGTGTGCCCGGTATACACATTCTTCTTCCGCTGTAAACTCTGTTATTTTTGTATACCGAATGGGCAAACTATTTATCGATCCAGTTATAGGTTACTTAATCTCACTCTTTGGTTTTCTGTGACTTGGGTCTTGATGTGATCATGGTGATGTCTTGGAAATGTTTTTCAAACGCGAAAAATTTACTCGCATTTTTATTAATTATGACGATTACATCGAGATTTGAGTACAGAAAATCAGGGGTGTAATAGGCAGAGTGTAACATCCTAATTTTAATAAATAATAATTCCAAAAACAAGGAAAAATTTTCACAAAATCAACCACTGGTCAATCGGCAAAAAAAAAAGAAAAAAAAAGGCAAGGGAGATAAAAGAATATTCATGCGTATGGCAAACGACATACCTTTCCACACGGGCCTCTATCATAATAACTCACAACAGCAAGCATAGGGAACCACGTTACAGTACATCCACTCAACATTTTTAACAGAGTCAGCATACCTTTCCACACGGCATTCAAAATAGAAATCACGCATCAATTCGCATCTCATGCATTCGGGGATAATGGTAACACACACACACACATTCACTCAGTAAACTCAGATTTCAACAACATGCATCACAGAAGTATTAACAGGCACTCAAAGACGAGGTCACACAACCCTCAACCTTTCACAGATGTCCCAATTCGGAAGTTGCATGCACAATCAGTCAATCACCACACATCGATCTACACATTTCACACACATATTACATTAAAGCGGGCACCAGGGACCTGGTCATAAACCATACGCTTGACATGAAAAGCACCCCCTACCTGCTGTCGGGGTTCAGAGACTCTTCAAGTTGTAGTGCTGACCGATCGTCCCTCCGTTACTCCTCCAACAGCCTTCGAGTTCAGCGTTGATCCTAGGCCAGAGTTGCTCCTTTCCTCCAACGGGTCCGTCTCCTCCACAGCTCCAAAGCACTTCCAGCACAGCCTTCCAACTGGAATACCACAGCTCCAGGTAGAAGAAGAAGGAGAGGAATAAGGCAATAGGGAGGAAGGAGAGAACAGGGAGTGGAGTCAGAGCTGCGTTGATGTTCCTCCAGGAGCTCTCGACTCTCTCACTGTTCGAGTGGCGACGTGAATGAGAATGAAGAAGAAGAGAAACAGGGAAGGAGAGACCATATACACGCACAAGGAGAGCTGCTAGCGTGAATAATGAGAGAAAGAGAGAGCTGAAGTTGTCTTATACTCCTAGGGACACATGCGTCCTTTCGCCTGGCACTATTATTATTATTTATTCAAGTATTTCTACCCAAATCAGCAATTACTCTAATTAACCATTAATCCTAATTCTGTAATTAACCTTTAATTAATAGCTTAACTTCAATCGGTAATTAAGTTAGAAATCGGGATGTTACAGTTCTCCCCCTCTCAAAAGAATTTCGTCCTCGAAATTCAAACACATGCTTAGCCTTAATAAACCACTCGGAAATCACTAACATACCACAATAAGCAGTTACATATCTATGTTCCTTAAGTAGTCATCCATTGCTTAAATCCCAGTTGGCACAATTGGCCTCCAAAGCAATTCACCGATCGCTCCACCCGGAAAACCGGGACATTATGCTTAACATATTTCCACTCAGAAGTGGCACCATTGACTCGGAATAACATTCCTTCCTTTCACTCAGACGTACCTCAACAAACAGATCGGAATACCATAGCCATGTTCCGACTGCAACTGTTCGCCCATCCACGTTTTCGACTGCTTCGTATTTCCTAATCAGCATAAGACAACTCTTTATAGCCTTCATTACATTTGGGACTACATTTCCCACGTAGTTGCCCCCATTCAGCTCTGCCAGTTCACCCTAGCTATTGGCACTTTCCAGTTCTTTAGCCGCTCGGCCTTACATATATATAAGCACATATTCTCATCAACATCAACATTATCATGATGCATCACGTAGGGCACGTCGCACAGCAACAATCATGTAATATAATTTACCCCTACGGTAAAATAGTATAATGGCTACAGGCTTCCGACTTGTACAAAAAAATCATACATACACGCTATCATTCAATCAGAATCTATCCAGCCAGCTTTCGGCTATATCACTTACATTATTTACAATCCCATATAATCACAGCCATAGGCTCACCTTGCACTTAGCGACAGCATCAACACATATATATTCAATCATCCAATCGGAATATCAAATTCACATTCGGCCATACAATTCATATTATCCACCACAGCATGCATTACAACCACAACATTAATATACATACATTCATTTAATCGGATTCCATTCAATCATGTTATTCTAAATAACATTCCACATATTCATGTAATTCATATTGAGCTCAACAGCCATTATAGTGCGCACACATTCCTTTCACCCGGATTTAAAAGGGACTCCTCACTCTGAATTATTTAGTCACTCTTCACTCGGGAAACCTCAACAGTTATCACTCGAAGGGTATCCGGATCGATTCCACTCGGTGTCACCCGTCCTCTTCACTCATTCTTACTCGGCAACTCTAATCTCTCCCACTCTGGTTTTCCCACTAAGTCAAGACTCGCTCGGATTTTCTATCTACTTAATGATTTATTATAATGGATCCACTCAGAGTCGTAGGTGTCATCTTCTGGTCGGTAAACTCTTGCTCGGCATCACACTGTCTCATTCACTCGGGATTACCTAGGTTTCCTTTCACTCGGAGGGAGTCACTAACTCTCTTCCCACGTCAACACTCGTCTCCATTTTCGACTTATAGTTAAACTAATCTCTCGCACACAACAAATACGCATACGTATATTACTCGGATCTTCATGCACAGTATAGGAGTTCACGCAACATGGAGGGTGTAATTAATTACAGGCACCAATTTATGTCTTCTACTCCAAGGGTTCAGGTTCAAGTAAAAGGAACTAAGGCTAACACATTTCTTGTATCTCAAATCATATACTATTCATTCATCACACGTTCAAATTCCTCAACAAGGCACAGGCATACAACCACACCATTCATATACCAGATCATCAAACACATACAATACCGATTAAGTCAGGGCATACAATCAATCGGACCAAGAGGGAAATGACCTCCTATTCACAAATCAATATCACAATAATGATGATCACTCGGTCATACTGTATACAACCGCTTACACTCGGTAAGCATACCTTGGCCTTGGACCTTTCGGTCTGCTCTGATACCAAAATGTAACATCCTAATTTTAATAAATAATAATTCCAAAAACAAGGAAAAATTTTCACAAAATCAACCACTGGTCAATCGGAAAAAAAAAAAGAAGAAGGCAAGGGAGATAAAAGAATATTCATACATATGGCAAACGGCAGAAGGAACAAGGCTGGAACCGACCCATTCGGTTCAGCGAAACATAACAGCGCCTGGGCGAAATCCATGACAACTCTGACTCGCTCGGGCGAGGTCCAGGGACGCTTGGGCGGAACCACAGTAAGAGTCTTCCAAACCCACACGCTCGTTGGAGTGAGAAGCCACGCTCGGCTAATCCACCATTCGAAATACGAGACAACCATTCGCTGGGTAACGCTCAAACCACTCGGGATTAAAGGGTTCCATTCGCTCGGGAACAACCCCAAAATTCGCTTCCCTCGGTAACCCATAACTTAGTCTCTCAATTTTCTCCACAAAGTCAGCCTAAGGATCCACTCGGGAAAATCAGGTAGTTAGGTCCCACTCAGACTTAGTCAGAACTCAACCACTCGGTATACAGATCCTTACTCAATCAGATTTTACATCTTTCACTCGGATTATCAATGTTTTACACTCAGAACCCATTCCATTCTAAACCACTACGCTAACTCCTCTCTCAGGAGGAGAATTACCCAAGGTTTTCCACTCGGGAATGAGAACTCTTCCTCATTCAGGTTTACCTATATTTTCACTCGGAGTCACTCGGAATCTTTACTCGGAACCACCAACATGACATAATTTCACTCATCAACAGCCCTCGGGTCATTTAGCAACACATCCCAGTCGGAAAACGCATCGAGTCAATACGAAGCACATACATAGGAATACATATTCTCAGAAACATAAATCTGCCCACAAATTCAATCTACCGACCCACAAGCATGTAACCATATACTCGGAATACTCATTAACTTAATATTATGCGTTTACCAATACGATACCACACAATGACACCATGATTATTCAATCTTTATAAATGGATATGTTTGATCGTCATTATACATAAGAGCCGGCCAAGGCTACACGGATAGAACATAATAAAGCGATACAGGTACTCATCAGTCGGAGTGCACCACACTCGGACTTGAAACCTTATCATCATTTCCGAGCACGACCTGCACACACTGAAAAATGGTGTAGGGGTGAGCTTTTGCATATAAAGTGACAGCTATTGACTCGGACTTTACCTCCATCCTCAATTATATAATTTACCGGGTTCAATCCATAACGATATATACATATATTGCCAATTAATTTAAGAGCCAGACCACATCATTCAATCGGAAGTTGCACAATAACATATTCTCAATCATAGCATCACACTGCACTCAGCAACGGTATCAATACCCGTACATTCGTTCAGTCGGAATTCGCTCATACTACATCGTCTAGTCGGAGTTCACTCAATTCATTTAATCCATGCAATTCACAATAATCTCACTAACAATGCTCATAGACTCATGCATGCGGATCCGACTTAAACAGTGAGTTCAGTGCAGATTCCTTCCCGGTCCCTCGTCCACTAGCCTTTTCCGTGTGGCACCGGTCACCCCGTGACGTCTCGAGACCCAGCTCTAGCTCCATCGGCTACCACGGGTCCTCATGGATCTAACCAGGAATCTGACTGGAACTCGCTTTACATGACTCTAGATGCCTTTTCGACCCCCCGTCCTCATGGAACTGGTCAGGAATCTGGGAATCATCCCACATATGCAATCTCATGCAAATCCACAACAACATCCAAGCTTACCAGACGCGTCTCACACAGCCATCAATGGGTCACAACCGATCCCCCACACAGCAATCAGATTCATTCGGGATCCCATATTTCATTACAACAACACATGCCTCTATCATAATAACTCACAACAGCAAGCATAGGGAACCACGTTACAGTACATCCACTCAACATTTTTAACAGAGTCAGCATACCTTTCCACACGGCATTCAAAATAGAAATCACGCATCAATTCGCATCTCATGCATTCGGGGATAATGGTAACACACACACATTCACTCAGTAAACTCAGATTTCAACAACATGCATCACAGAAGTATTAACAGGCACTCAAAGACGAGGTCACACAACCCTCAACCTTTCACAGATGTCCCAATTCGGAAGTTGCATGCACAATCAGTCAATCACCACACATCGATCTACACATTTCACACACATATTACATTAAAGCGGGCACCAGGGACCTGGTCATAAACCATACACTTGACATGCAAAGCACCCCCTACCTGCTGTCGGGGTTCAGAGACTCTTCAAGTTGCAGTGCTGACCGATCGTCCCTCCGTTACTCCTCCAACAGTCTTCGAGTTCAGCGTTGATCCTGGGCCAGAGTTGCTCCTTTCCTCCAACGGGTCCGTCTCCTCCACAGCTCCAAAGCACTTCCAGCACAGCCTTCCAACTGGAATACCACAGCTCCAGGTAGAAGAAGAAGGAGAGGAAGAAGGCAATAGGGAGGAAGGAGAGAACAGGGAGTGGAGTCAGAGCTGCGTTGATGTTCCTCCAGGAGCTCTCGACTCTCTCACTGTTCGAGTGGCGACGTGAATGAGAATGAAGAAGAAGAGAAACAGGGAAGGAGAGACCATATACACGCACAAGGAGAGCTGCTAGCGTGAATAATGAGAGAAAGAGAGAGCTAAAGTTGTCTTATACTCCTAGGGACACATGCGTCCTTTCGCCTGGCACTATTATTATTATTTATTCAAGTATTTCTACCCAAATCAGCAATTACTCTAATTAACCATTAATCCTAATTCTGTAATTAACCTTTAATTAATAGCTTAACTTCAATCGGTAATTAAGTTAGAAATTGGGATGTTACAGTTCTCCCCCTCTCAAAAGAATTTCGTCCTCGAAATTCAAACACATGCTTAGCCTTAATAAACCACTCGGAAATCACTAACATACCACAATAAGCAGTTACACATCTATGTTCCTTAAGTATTCATCCATTGCTTAAATCCCAGTTGGCACAATTGGCCTCCAAAGCAATTCACCGATCGCTCCACCCGGAAAACCGGGACATTATGCTTAACATATTTCCACTCAGAGGTGGCACCATTGACTCGGAATAACATTCCTTCCTTTCACTCAGACTTACCTCAACAAACAGATTGGAATACCATAGCCATGTTCCGACTGCAACTCTTCGCCCATCCACGTTTTCGACTGCTTCGTATTTCCTAATCAGCATAAGACAACTCTTCATAGCCTTCATTACATTCGGGACTCCATTTTCCACGTAGTTGCCCCCATTCAGCTCTGCCAGTTCACCCTAGCTATTGGCACTTTCCAGTTCTTTGGCCGCTCGGCCTTACATTCTCAACACCGATCGGCGTATTCACACCATCGGGTCTCCCGACTCAATGTGTCACTCGGCATGACCATGCGCTCACGCAAAGCATAGGCTTGACATTGGGTCACATGGGACACATTCTAGACTATTCGACCATTTGGGAAGAATCCAGTCGGTAAACAACATTACCGATTCCCTAGGATACCCACTACTGACCGATTCATTTCGGATTTAGCTCTCGGATTTTCAAATTTTCGGCCACGAGATTCCTTTCTTAACCAAAATGAACACTCAACGAGTTCCTATAAGCTTCAATTAACACACTTGTCTGGATTTGCCTCGTACAGGTACCACACTCGGTCCATACATCTCAGTTTCTTAACCATTCCTTTGGCTAACTGCATGCCTATAACCCACGAATGTCATTCGGCCCTCTCACTCAAAAATTTCAATCGGGGTTTTAAGGACAATTCTCATCCGGGAATCCTTCCACTTGCAGAATTTACTCATAGTTCAAGCCTTCCGCGAAACCAACCCGAGTCCAAGCCCAGCAGTCCCAAACGCCGACCTGAGTACGATTTCAAATAAACCCTTCTCTTGGATATCTACTCCTCTTGGAGGTCCTTCACTCGGAGAATTCCTATTTACCAAATTTCCACTCGGAATCCAGGCTTACTCCAAATATAAATCTGAGTTCAATTCAGCAAGTTCACATCACCCGAACACAGCTATGAATAAGTTTACCGCTCGGTATTTTCTCTCCCTTGGGTAATTCACTCGATAACTTGCACACTCAAAGTTCCAATTTCCGACGAGAAGTACTTTTCTCCTGGAAGACCACTCGGTTGGACATCCCAAGGGTATTAGGAATTCTACACTCGCTATCTTACTATTCGGAATCGTTTCACACGGTGCTATTCCACTCGGAAGTGATACACTCCGAGTCACGTCACTCGAATCTTGCCTTACCTAGAAGGTTACGCTCAGACACCATTCCCCTAACTTAGTAATGATCCTCTCAATAAGGTTCTACTCGGAACCCCCAAAATTTTCACTCAGCAGTTCTTTCCCACAAGGACTTCACTCGGAATTGTCTCCACCCTGACACACTCGGAATTTACTAACCTTTCCCGAGCAATTCCTAACCTTACAATTTAGTTTGGCTCCAATCCTGGTTTCCTCATTAGGCTTACAGTAGCACTCGGTTAACTTTTCAAAAACTCCAACTTCAGTGACAGTTGATCGCCCTTCATATTCCATTACCAATCATCCTTTTAGTAGCCAATCCATACCCAGCAACCTCTAATCCTCTCGGGAGCAGACACGTCAAAGTCAACAAACCCTCTACCTTTATTTTGGTACACAATCACATAACATTCATTTAAGATAACTCTCATCATCACTCAGAATCGTCTGAAAGACTCACCATCACCATAAGCAGTTATAGCTTCACCTGCCCGACTCATGAATTGCTGCATCCAACTTATAGGATGACGTCTCATTCCTATAGGGTTACAACAATTACATGGTCACTACAACGTGTACGCTACCACATTACCTATGGCAGGAAGAGTCATCTCAGAGCAGCATGCCTCACACGGACCAGACTTCACCCAACTAATACTAATTCACACAGTGGTTAATGGCAATTCACACACATAAATAATACACCTACATCAACATCATGCAGCACATAGGGTACATCACGCATCAATAATTATGGAAATCATTTATCACCTCTGTAAAACAGAATTAAGGTAATACAACAATCGGCTTCTAGCCAGCACCGAGTAAATATTTCCTCTAAATCTTATTCCTCACAACCATGGCTCGGACTAAATTCTCAGTTCTCAGTTATATAATGACATCACTCATTCGGCTTCATGCACTTCAGTCAGGATTAAGTAATTCACATTCACATATGTTGTCATAACACACCATAGACTCGGCAACGACACTAATACACATACAACCACTCAGTCGGATTTTATAACAATTATTCACGGCTATATTATTGTTCACTACAGAATGCACCATAACCATAACCACACATTGCACTCAACAATAGCATCAATATATATATATATATATATATATATATATATATGTTCATCCAAGCGAATTTACTTAAATCAATTCTCAACTACATTAAGGATTTCATTCACAACATCATATCCCATAGGGAGTTACACAATAACGTATATTCTCAATTATGACACCATATTACACTCGGTAACAGTATCGGTACATACATATTCATTCAGTCGGAATTCACTTATACGTCATCATCTAGTCGGGGTTCATTCAAATCCATGCAACCCATGTTAGTCTCCCTAACAACGTTCTAACACGCACCGATCAACTCACTCAGCTAATACTTACTCGCAAGAATTAATGGCAATTCACATGCATATATATATAAGCACATATTCTCATCAACATCAACATTATCATGATGCATCACGTAGGGCACGTCGCACAACAACAATCATGTAATATAATTTACCCCTACGGTAAAATAGTATAATGGCTACAGGCTTCCGACTTGTACAAAAAATCATACATACACGCTATCATTCAATCAGAATCTATCCAGCCAGCTCTCGGCTATATCACTTACATTATTTACAATCCCATATAATCACAGCCATAGGCTCACCTTGCACTTAGCGACAGCATCAACACATATATATTCAATCATCCAATCAGAATATCAAATTCACATTCGGCCATACAATTCATATCATCCACCACAGCATGCATTACAGCCACAACATTAATATACATACATTTATTTAATCGGATTCCATTCAATCATGTTATTCTAAATAACATTCCACATATTCATGTAATTCATATTGAGCTCAACAGCCATTATAGTGCGCACACATTCCTTTCACCCGGATTTAAAAAGGACTCCTCACTCTGAATTATTTAGTCACTCTTCACTCGGGAAACCTCAACAGTTATCACTCGAAGGGTATCCGGATCGATTCCACTCGGTGTCACCCGTCCTCTTCACTCATTCTTACTCGGCAACTCTAATCTCTCCCACTCTGGTTTTCCCACTAAGTCAAGACTCGCTCGGATTTTCTATCTACTTAATGATTTATTATAATGGATCCACTCAGAGTCGTAGGTGTCATCTTCTGGTCGGTAAACTCTTGCTCGGCATCACACTGTCTCATTCACTCGGGATTACCTAGGTTTTCTTTCACTCGGAGGGAGTCACTAACTCTCTTCCCACGTCAACACTCGTCTCCATTTTCGACTTATAGTTAAACTAATCTCTCGCACACTACAAATACGCATACGTATATTACTCGGATCTTCATGCACAGTATAGGAGTTCACGCAACATGGAGGGTGTAATTAATTACAGGCACCAATTTATGTCTTCTACTCCAAGGGTTCAGGTTCAAGTAAAAGGAACTAAGGCTAACACATTTCTTGTATCTCAAATCATATACTATTCATTCATCACACGTTCAAATTCCTCAACAAGGCACAGGCATACAACCACACCATTCATATACCAAATCATCAAACACATACAATACCTATTAAGTCAGGGCATACAATCAATTGGACCAAGAGGGAAATGACCTCCTATTCACAAATCAATATCACAATAATGATGACCACTCGGTCATACTGTATACATCCGCTTACACTCGGTAAGCATACCTTGGCCTTGGACCTTTCGGTCTGCTCTGATACCAAAATGTAACATCCTAATTTTAATAAATAATAATTCCAAAAACAAGGAAAAATTTTCACAAAATCAACCACTGGTCAATCGGCAAAAAAAAAAAAAGAAGGCAAGAGAGATAAAAGAATATTCATGCGTATGGAAAACGGCAGAAGGAACAAGGCTGGAACCGACCCATTCGGTTCAGCGAAACATAACAGCGCCTGGGCGAAATCCATGACAACTCTGACTCGCTCGGGCGAGGTCCAGGGACGCTTGGGCGGAACCACAGTAAGAGTCTTCCAAACCCGCACGCTCGTTGGAGTGAGAAGCCACACTCGGCTAATCCACCATTCAAAATACGAAACAGCCATTCGCTGGGTAACGCTCAAACCACTCGGGATTAAAGGGTTCCATTCGCTCGGGAACAACCCCAAAATTCGCTTCCCTCGGCAACCCATAACTTAGTCTCTCAATTTTCTCCACAAAGTCAGCCTAAGAATCCACTCGGGAAAATCAGGTAGTTAGGTCCCACTCAGACTTAGTCAGAACTCAACCACTCGGTATACAGATCCTTACTCACTCGGATTTTACATCTTTCACTCGGATTATCAATGTTTTACACTCAGAACCCATTCCATTCTAAACCACTACGCTAACTCCTCTCTCAGGAGGAGAATTACCCAAGGTTTTCCTCTCGAGAATAAGAACTCTTCCTCATTCAGGTTTACCTATATTTTCACTCGGAGTCACTCGGAATCTTCACTCGGAACCACCAACTTGACATAATTTCACTCATCAACAGCCCTCGGGTCATTTAGCAACACATCCCAGTCGAAAAACGCATCGAGTCAATACGAAGCACATACATAGGAATACATATTCTCAGAAACATAAATCTGCCCACAAATTCAATCTACCGACCCACAAGCATGTAACCATATACTCGGAATACTCATTAACTTGATATTATGCGTTTACCAATACGATACCACACAATGACACCATGATTATTCAATCTTTATAAATGGATATGTTTGATCGTCATTATACATAAGAGCCGGCCAAGGCTACACGGACAGAACATAATAAAGTGATACAGGTACTCATCAGTCGGAGTGCACCACACTCGGACTTGAAACCTTATCATCATTTCTGAGCACGACCTGCACACACTGAAAAATGGTGTAGGGGTGAGCTTTTGCATATAAAGTGACAGCTATTGACTCGGACTTTACCTCCATCCTCAATTATATAATTTACCGGGTTCAATCCATAACGATATATACATATATTGCCAATTAATTTAAGAGCCCGACCACATCATTCAATTGGAAGTTGCACAATAACATATTCTCAATCATAGCATCACATTGCATTCAGCAACGGTATCAATACCCGTACATTCGTTCAGTCGGAATTCGCTCATACTACATCGTCTAGTCGGAGTTCACTCAATTCATTTAATCCATGCAATTCACAATAATCTCACTAACAATGCTCATAGACTCATGCATGCGGATCCGACTTAAACAGTGAGTTCAGTGCAGATTCCTTCCCGGTCCCTCGTCCACTAGCCTTTTCCGTGTGGCACCGGTCACCCGTGACGTCTGGAGACCCAGCTCTAGCTCCATCGGCTACCATGGGTCCTCATGGATCTAACCAGGAATCTGACTGGAACTCGCTTTACATGACTCTAGATGCCTTTCCGACCCCCCGTCCTCATGGAACTGGTCAGGAATCTGGGAATCATCCCACATATGCAATCTCATGCAAATCCACAACAACATCCAAGCTTACCAGACGCGTCTCACACAGCCATCAATGGGTCACAACCGATCCCCCACACAGCAATCAGATTCATTCGGGATCCCATATTTCATTACAACAACACATGCCTCTATCATAATAACTCACAACAGCAAGCATAAGGAACCACGTTACAGTACATCCACTCAACATTTTTAACAGAGTTAGCATACCTTTCCACACGGCATTCAAAATAGAAATCACGCATCAATTCGCATCTCATGCATTCGGGGATAATGGTAACACACACACACATTCACTCAGTAAACTCAGATTTCAACAACATGTATCACAGAAGTATTAACAGGCACTCAAAGATGAGGTCACACAACCCTCAACCTTTCACAGATGTCCCAATTCGAAAGTTGCATGCACAATCAGTCAATCACCACACATCGATCTACACATTTCACACACATATTACATTAAAGCGGGCACCAGGGACCTAGTCATAAACCATACGCTTGACATGCAAAGCGCCCCCTACCTGCTGTCGGGGTTCAGAGACTCTTCAAGTTGCAGTGCTGACCGATCGTCCCTCCGTTACTCCTCCAACAGCCTTCGAGTTCAGCGTTGATCCTGGGCCAGAGTTGCTCCTTTCCTCCAACGGGTCCGTCTCCTCCACAGCTCCAAAGCACTTCCAGCACAGCCTTCCAACTGGAATACCACAGCTCCAGGTAGAAGAAGAAGGAGAGGAAGAAGGCAATAGGGAGGAAGGAGAGAACAGGGAGTGGAGTCAGAGCTGCGTTGATGTTCCTCCAGGAGCTCTCGACTCTCTCACTGTTCGAGTGGCGACGTGAATGAGAATGAAGAAGAAGAGAAACAGGGAAGGAGAGACCATATACACGCACAAGGAGAGCTGCTAGCGTGAATAATAAGAGAAAGAGAGAGCTGAAGTTGTCTTATACACCTAGGGACACATGCGTCCTTTCGCCTGGCACTATTATTATTATTTATTCAATTATTTCTACCCAAATCAGGAATTACTCTAATTAACCATTAATCCTAATTCTGTAATTAACCTTTAATTAATAGCTTAACTTCAATCGGTGATTAAGTTAGAAATCGGGATGTTACACAGAGGGTATGATTGATGAGATTAGGAAGGTCTTTGCCACAAAGACCTCCAAAATCATCAAGAGTACCCTTTGGAAGGTGAGGGACAAGGGTGATGACCCTCGTTGGATCCCGGAGGACCATTGGGACGGGATGGTCCAGAAGTGGGGCGGTGTCCCATTCCAGCAGGCGAGTGCTCAGAACAGGGCAAACAGAGCCGCCGATGCTACAGCCTCAGTTTACACTGGGGGTGGCATTTCAACCCTCGAGCACAAGAAAAGATTTGTAAGTATATTTATGTTTTTAATATGATTCGTCTGACATGTTTACAAATAATAATCTCAATGTTTTTTGTCCACCACAGGAGCTGAGGGAGCACCGGGAGCCTTCTTTGTTTGAGGTCATGCAAATGACCAAGAAGAACAAAGCCGGTACATGGGTAAACCAGAAGACTATGGATCTAGCGGTATTTACTTTTAACTGACACATGCTTATAATTTACAAATCAGCTTACGAATCCTATCATTGTTTTTGAATTTATAGGAGGCGTATCAGGCCAGGAGGGCCGAGAAGGAGGCGAACCTGGTGGCTTCCACTCCTGAAGGGGAGGTGCCTCCCACCCTATCTTGTTCTGACGACAACGCCATCTATATGGAGGCTGTTGGCGGTGTGAACAAGAAAGGGAGGGTATTTGGATTGGGTGGCGTCGGCACGCAGCTGGCGAAAAAGGGGAAGACCCCTTTCCTCTTCCTCTTCCTCTGGTCTTCCGACTGAGGTTGTTTAGGTAATTCAAAACCTAAACAATGAGCTACAGGAGGAGCGACGTCAGAGGCAGCTGTTGGAGGAGCGGGCCGAGGCGGACCGACAACGGGCCAAGGCGGACCGACGGAGGGCCGAGGAGCAGCACACCGAGACTCGTCGGTAACTTGCTCAGCAGCAGGAGCTACTGATGCAGTTGATGGCGAGGCTACCTCCCCCCACTTCCCAGGCGCCTCCACCACCACCCCAGGATCCCCCACCACCATGATTGTATTTTTATTATTTATACACATTGTATATTTGATTTATAGTTTTTATATTATATTCCATTCATTATTTATTTTATCATTCTTCATTTATTATGTCAATATTTATTGGTAATTAAATTCAAATAAAAAAGCCTTATTGTAATTATCATTAATAATTCAACCTATTTGATAAATAAATTTAATCCATTATTTTGTTTTTAATAATAATTTAATATTTTAAAAAAATTATTCAAATTTAATTATAAAATTTTATCAGCCAATACAAAATACAAAATATTAATCTATATTTTTAAAGTTAAATTAACAAAACCTATAAATATTTAACCAATTTTTAAAAAAATAAAAAATTCCAATTAGCGACGGCAACAGATGGTCGCTATATTATAGAAATAGCGACGGCGAAGAGTGGTCGCTGGTTGGCCAGAAACAGCGACGGACTATAGTAGTCACTGTATGGCTTCCCACAGCGACGGCAGTGTACGGTCGTTGGTAGGAAAGAATTAGCGACGAATGTCCTGGTCGCTATATGACTAACCATAGCGACGGAGGAGTATGGTCGCTGGAAGGCCACACTTGGCGACGATATATGGTGGTCGCAGTGTGGCTGTTACTAGCGACGGAGTTGTGAGGTCGCTGTATGGCAACAGTTAGCGACGGTTGGAGTCAATGAAGCAGAGACCATTTTAGCGACGGTATTATGCCGTCAATATTTTAGCGACGGCGTGTCTGTGATCGCTGATGTGTTTTCGACGAAGGTTTTAGCGACGACAGGTGTCCCGTCTGAGATGCCGTCGCTAAGGGTTGTAGCGACGGCCTTGGCATGGATTAGTGACCAATTCATTCCGTCGCTAACAGGTGTTTTTTTAGTAGTGTTTAGAATTCACAGTTTCAGATTAAGTTTTCTTAATATAGTAGTGCTAGTGAGATAGTGGTGGAAGTAAGAGAGAGAAATAAATTCTTTTGGAAGAAGGTTCTACTAGGTAAGAATACCTCTCTTTTATATTTTTTAGGGTTACTTTCATATCATTTTTAGAAATCTATTATATACTGAAAATAATATTATTTTAAGTTACTATTCTAAATAGTAAAATACTATTTCAATAGTAAATACTATTTCAATAGTAAATTACTATTTAAATAGTAAATTATTATTTATTATTACTATTTACCTTTACTATTCATGTTTTACTATTTACCATTACTATTCACGATTTACTATTTGCTGTTACTATTCACGATTTACTATTTACTATTACTATTCACGTTTTACTATTTACTATTACTATTCATGATTTACTATTCACTATTCAAAATTTACAATTTCTGTTTTAAGTAGAAATCTTAATTTTCATCTTATAACTATATTAAAGTGAAATTGGTATATTTTAGAACTCGGAGACGAGGCGCGCACAGACTTTCCATAACGAACCAAGATACAAGAGGTAAGGGGGAGTTGGATAGGAATATAATATGAAAAGACATAAGAATAATGGGAGGAGTCCCCTACTCCTTTAAAATTTAATAATATTATTATTTTAAAATAATAATTATTTAATGTAAAAATTTATCTTAAATTTTAAATTGAATATTTTGTGTAACTTGATCTGAATACCTATGCAAATACCTAGATAACCTATGCAAACTGGACTGAACCTATGCAAGGACTTGGACTATTATGACCTGTATGGACTGAACTATACCTATGCGAGGATTGGACTATATAGACCTACATAGACCTATGCGAAGAATGGACTATAAAGACTTAAAATTAATCTTATTAATCTAAATAACTATTAAAATTTGAATTATATTTATGACTGATATTTAGTTGATTTGATTATAATTAATAATATTTGATTTTGATTAATGATATTGTGATTTATAATACTAAACTGTGATTAATAATATTTGTGATTTGATGATATTTGATTGTAATTGATGATATTACAATACGTGATTGTGATTGATGAATGATTGATGACCTTGTGATATGGAGTTTGACCATATAGCAAGTATGACAGAAAGTTAAAACTCAGTAAGAATTTTCTTACTTTATTCTTTAAATTTTTATTCTAAGAGAAAGTATTTTATCATTATTTTAGTCTTTTATTTCTTCTTAGAAATAATTTTCATTAACTTTATTTTTAATCTCTAGAATAAAATCTAGTATTAAAAAGAAGCTATTTTATGAAAATCAAAGGTTTAGATAATTAATTCTTGAATTAAAGAAAATTTTTATATAAATTTTTAGAAATCAAAAATTTAAATTGGTTTTCCCTAATGAAATAACTAAAGGATATTTTGTTATAGTCAAGATTTCTAAACTCAATCTAGTTAAGATTCAAATTTGGAAAGATTATGTAAATATGTGAAGTTTTTTAAGAGAAAGTTTTGAGATATTTAAAGCTTGGAAACTCAATTTTGATGAGATATGAATTTGAAGATTGTACTAAATTTGTTTCCGTATAACAGAAGTTCAAAGAAGAACTTATGAGAATGTACAGTTTATTGAGATGATTTTATGAACCTTTACGGTATTTAATAATTGAGTTTCTAAAAGTCTTAACCAACTAAATATGCGATTAGTTCATGCATCATGAATCATTAAAGAGAAATGAGATGTGATATTGCCTGGGGATGGATTATAGAAACTGAGGATACATTAGAGGAGGCTTAATTGCGAGCCTTGGGATGAGAGGGTGTGAAAGGGTGCTTCAGGTGACCTGGGGTCACTCCCTAGTGTCGGGTACTTTCACAATTAAAACTTTCTCAGTCTGACTAGTCTCTAAGTGTTTCCACGCCAGTTGAGCTGTTCATATGCTACAAAGGCATTTATGTTATTATCCGGAATTATGGAACAGTGTAAACTCCTGGTTGGCCCAGTGCAACTTAAAACTTTAAGGGCCCACATGCATAAACTAAATGACATAGTATTAAAAGCATTACATGTCATACATGTGATTGTGATATTCTTTATGGATGATTGTGAATGAAAGTATGATTGTGAATGAAAGTATGATTGTTATGTGTGTGAGAACCCTATATTTATAATTAATTGTGTATAAAATTTTGAATAATATTAATTTATTAGTTTGTGAAAACCCTTATGCTTATGTCTTATCTGTAAAGTATTATATTCTGTTTCTTACTCCTTCTTGTTTGAATTTTGTGTCCAAAATATATGTTATGTGATATATAGCTAGCGGTTCAAAATGAAAGGATATGTAATTACAAGAGGGTAAAGTGGTCTCATCCTCAATCAGATAGATGAAGAGATATGACAAGAGTAGGATTCCAAAACTCGATGATTCAAGGACTAGGAAATGATTGGTCACATTTGTAGTAGAGGTACAATTTAGATTTACCTTGCCTTATTACAATATCAAGTTAGATAATTGTAACAAGGTAAAGGTTAAACTTTGATAAACTTTCCCATTTGGATATAATACTGTAATAATTTAACACTTATGATTTCTATAAATTATTTTATCATTATGGACAAATATTGAAAGACAATATTTTTTTTACTTTCAATATTCAAAGGAAATCAGATGTATATACATCATTGTATACGCGAGATAAAGAGTGATAAATATGTATATCTTTCTAAAAGTTTTTTTTATATAACTCGTGTATATAAGGGGGTGTTACAAAAAGCAAGGCAAACATGCAAGTTGTCACATATGACAATCAAATACTATTCAATTCATGCAATTAGAATATAAAGACTCCTTTCCTACCTCAAGAGAAGAATTTTGATTGATACGACGTACCCGCCTCGTCGTTCGGAATAGATCCTACATTAACACATATAGGAAATCCAAATAAATCAATCATTCAAGACACTAATCATGACTCTCTTGCATATACAATTTCACGACATGAATAAAACATGCCATAGGCACCATTTTCTTTATTTATTAGGCTTTGGGAATTCCTTCCCATTAAACCCCATTCATTATATCTAAGGCTACAAACAACCATAGCCCAACACTCCTAAAACTAGTTCATTTACCAACATTCACATTCTCAATATTATACATTTCCTCTCAAATATATTGTCCCAATCACATTTGTCATTTTCCCCCAAATCTTAGGGTTAGGGTTTTCACCAAACCCACCAATATCCATAAATACGTCATCACTCTCATCTTTCTCTAACCACACATGCATCTACATCATTAATTCTTCATAAAAGCTCACATTTATGGCAACCCACCTTAGGGCTCATGCATTTATGGCTCTTCACTAAACCCATTCATACACATTACTCCCCTAAGCCTTAAAGCTCATAACCATAACATTTAAACCCAACAAAATGGTGAGGATGACTTACCTCACACCAAAAAAAATGAAATGGGTTCCAAGGGAGGAAGAGTGAGCTGCAAAAATAGGAGAAGAGGAGAAGAAAGTCCAAGCTCCAATGGTCTCCTCCAAGCTCCTTCAAGAACAAAAATGAGAGGAGGAAGAAAGATCACCACCCTTGCTTAGGGTTTTTGGAAGAGAAGAAGAGGAAAATGAAAGGGAATAGAGAAGGAGAAGAAGTAGTGTGATTGCCAAATGGTCTCTGAGGCCAACGAAAATTAAGAGGAGAGGCAAGGGCTTTTGGTTTTATTTTTAACCTAATCATTAATATTTCATCATTTTACCATGAGCAGGATCTCTGTTTGGGCTCAATACTTGATCTAAAAATTATTCTGATTATGTATTCAGACTCCCAACATTATTCTCAATAGCCCTGACCACTATCATCTCAATCAGAGATACTTGGTCCGACACCCATATTTTAATCGGGCTCAAATTCAGCTTATCCGACTCCAATAAATTATAAGTAGTCCCCAAAAATCTTAATTTAATTGTTTTAATTTAATTATTTCTAATATTTTGGGACATCAAATAGTCCACATTCAATTATTTAATATTTATTTCCTTAATTAATCCACTATTTTAAAATTTGGGATGTTACATGATCCATGTGCCCCAGTTTGGACTCATACTTTTTGCATGGGAGGTTTTAGCCATATTGCCAAAAATTTGACCCTAAATTTAGCCTGAGTTGGCCTTTTTAGATTTTTGACTCACCGGGCCGCTTTAATTTTTGCCTAGGTTGTCCTATCAGGCTTTTAGCCTAGCGAGCATTTTTTTACTTTTCTTTTACTTTTCTTTTTTTTTTATTTTTTGTTTTGATTTTCTTTTTTCTAGGCGAAGTATTTTTTAACTGCGTCTGGGTTTATGGGCATCGACAAGTCCTCGCCGTCCATGTTGGTGAGTATCAAGGCTCCTCCACAAAACACCCTCTTCACAATATACGAACCTTCGTAATTAGGTGTCCACTTGCCTAAGTGGTCCTTTCAGATTGGTAGAATTTTCTTGAGGACCAGATCCCTTTCTTGAAATTGCTGAGGTCATACATTTTTTTCAAAGGCCCTTTTCATAAACCTTTGGTACAACTGCCCGTGGTAGAGGGCGGTTAGTCTCTTCCTGTCTATCAGGTTTAATTGGTCATGTCGAGCTTGGACCCATTCGACTTCTTCCAACTTTACCCCCATAATCACCCTAAGGAATGGAATTTCCACTCAATAGGTAGGACTGCTTCCATGCCATATACTAAAGAAAATAGGGTTGCCCATGTCGAAGTTATGAGCCCTATAAATGAGGGTAAATTTTTTGTGATTTAAAGAGGAAACAATTTAGGAAAAGAAGGCATCGCGGAATAAGTTTTCAACAAGTAACCCCGGACCATTTTGAATAACCTATCTCATATATAAAGATATGAGAAGGTACATAACTTAAATAAATGTCTGCATAGGACAATTGGTTACGTGGTCATCATACACGTGTTTGTGAGACATGTAAGATAATCCAAAGTCAAGGGTGGATAGGTGAAATACCCAAGGAAGTACAAGGTGATTGCCAAGACATAATCAAAACATGTACAATTAGTCATACAAACATTCCATGAAGTAAGAAAGTGCAAAACATAACCCAAAAAGGTATAAAAGTATGTAAAACCCAACTTTGGAGAAATCCACTGGCAGTGGGAAATTCCCACTGGCCGTGGAACTCCCTGCCCAATGCCCAAAATTTCAAATTTTCCAAAACAAAAAAACCCATTGGCAGTGGGAAAATCCACTAGCAGTGGGAAAAACCCACTGGCCATGGAGTCCACTGCCAAATGCCTAGAATTTCAAAATTTTCAAAATAGCAAAACCCATTGGCAGTGGGAAAAACCCACTGGCCATGGAATCCTTTGCTGCAAGCACCATTCTGTAGCTTTTTGACCTTTATGATTTTGCCAACTTTGGGACCCTTTTTACTAGGCTATTCAACTCCGACTTGTATGAAATTTTATACACTACTTACCTACCCTAATATCAATTATATGGTAAAGTTTCAAGCCCAAATTCCATCCCAATCAAAATCTAAGCTATAGGGTAGTTTTATGCATATTTTGGGCATTTTACATTACACACCAAATTGCAATTGGCAGAGTTTTGGTCTAAACTCTCTATGGATCTATATTTGTTGGTGTATGCACTACGAGCTATTAATGTATCAATTTTAACTTATTAATAAAATTAGTATTTTCAGTTTTAGACAAATGCTATTTATCCTGGAATAATAGGTAATATGAGAATTATTCCTAAAACGTCCCTAATCAAGTATTTACATGGGGACATGTAAATACATTAAGATTAGTGTGTGAATGTACTGATGATTTGATCTCACAAATCATGGATATATGATATCAAGTCTTTACACGGGTACACATTAAGAGTAATGTTGTACTGGACAGACCCACCATGAGAATGTTGCATGGATCGTTACATGAGTGTCATAAACGGTTCTCAATGTGATAATGGTATGTAGTCCTTCGACCTGAAGTCACTACGATTCCTACATAAGGAGTTTATTGTTTTAATACAATCAAACGTTATCTATAATAAGATGAGCATAAAGATTGTGATTAGGCAATAGATAAATTATGCAGAGGGATGTGAGTGATGTAGATGGAATTTGTCTCTCCTATGTGATAGGAGTGATATCTATGGGCCACTTGATGGAGTGAGACTAATGAAATGCATGGCCATGCTTGGACGAATAAATATTAGATATTTATTCTATAAAGTCTACTCTGGTATCAAGTAAAATGAATTGGGCCATACAAGGATGACGACGACCATGCCTTGGGCCCAATTAGATATCATGACAAAAGGAATAGATATATAAAATAATTTTCACTTATAGGTCATGTCGATGATAAATAATATTTAGACATAATGATGTATTGTTAGATACCGCTCTTATTTTATATTAATAATAAAATAGTTTATTATTAATATAACCGAATATTTTACCTATAGGGTCACACACATAGAGTAAGCCCACCAGAGGATAGTTTTAGTTTAGTTGGACTGAAAATAAAACTATTTGGGCCTAACTCATTTAGAATGAGTCAGGAGCCCAATGTTTAATGAGAGCTCAGGTCAAGACCTAAGCCTATATATAGAGCATGAGATGCTCATAGGCTGCTGCTCAGAAATTAGATTACACTAAAATTCCGTACTAGCATTCGGATCGTTAGTTTTCTGGTGGGAGTGCTCGTGTGGACTCCTAAGGGCGAAGCTACAATTGCTTCGATCGAGGATCTTGTTCTGCGTCTACAAGAGGTAAACTCTAATTAAAATTTTAATTTAGCATAATGCTTTGGGAATCCTTTGTGTTTCCGCTGCCTGACCCTAATAGGATTCCCTAACAATATTCACATATATAAATGTGACTTGCTCCAACAAGTCTCATCCAATAACTCATTTCCTAGATCCTGATATGTCCTAGTGGTGATTCATGCCCTTTTTGGCTAAACCAAGCATGTCAAATTCCAAACTAAGCCCCTTTGGCCACAACCAACCATGCATACAAGTTTCAAACATATATTATGACTTGTAGGTGACCTATACATAAACATTTGTCCATTAAATGAAAATATGATCCATCAACTTCCTTGTTTTACATTCAATTCACAATATTAATGGTACATAAATCACATTTTCATTGCCAATGACTTTAGATCTCATAATATCATCATTCATTCATCGATATAGCATAAAAATCAATGTATCTCAAGTATCATTACCCAATGCTAAGGTCATGAGCAACAATTAGCCTTTCAAACACATAAGGCCTAATTTTCGCAAATGACCCTCTCAATCTTCATGTACAAAATAAGCATATACACATATTATTTACAAAGATTGCCGGCCAACGCTTACTAGCTTTCCTTTCATATTTACCTTCACCATTGCTCAACCTCCAAAAAGAGTAGGATATCCAACATACCTACATCAACCTTTAAAATGGCAACTAGGAGGTGAGTAACATATACCAAATGAATCAAAGTCATACATTATTGTGAACACCTATTTTAGTCCGGTCAATCCGCAAGTGAAAGGCATTCAATTCAATAATAATAATAATAAAAATAATAATAATAATAATAATAATAATAATAATAATAATAATAATAATAATTTTAAAAAAAATTATTAATTTTAAAAAAAATTAAAATTAATTAAAAAATTAGTAATTTAAAAAAAAACTGACTCGGAAATGATCATTTCCGAGTGAGATGACTCGGAATGATCATTTCCGAGTAAAGAGAATCCGAGTGAGACGTAGCCGAGTGCTGTGTCTCCAAATACGGGGTTTCCAAGTGGGTCTCAAGCATCAAGACATTTTCAAATAGAAAAGGTTTCAAGAAAAGACACAGAGAAGGACATTTCGAGCGAAGTGGGATTATCCCAGTGGTCAGATTATCAAATTCCAAGTTCTGAGTGGAAAGAAGGCTATTTCCGAGTGGATATGTCCAAGTTTCCAAGTTCTGAGTGGAAAGAAGGCTGTTTCCGAGTGGATATATCCAAGTTTCCAAGTTCTAACTGATAAGAAGGCTGTTTCCGAGTGGATATGTCCAAGTTTCCAAGTTCTGACTGATAAGAAGGCTACTTCCGAGTGGATATGTCAAATTCCAAGTTCTGAGTGATAAGAAGGCGGTTTCCGAGTGGATATCCAAGTTCCAAATTCTGAGTGAGGAATAAGACCAACTCCGAGTGAATGAATCCGAATGATTGGATGATGAGTAAAACCATTCTAATTGGATGATAAGCCCGACTTCCAAGGTCAGTTCCGAGTAAATCCTTCAAGCAGTGAAGTTGTGTCACTTTTGAAGAAATTCCGAGTGAATGTTTCAAGCAGACAGGATCTGAGCAAAACACCTCCGATTGAAGTAATTCCGAGTGAATTCTTCAAACAGAAATTCCGAGACACCGAGTGAGATCTCTTCAGTCTGCACCGAGTGAAGAATTTCCAATCAGCACTGAGTGAGTCCTCTCTCAATCAACACCGAGTGAGGTCTCTTCAGTCTGCACCGAGTGAGATCTCTTCAGTCAGCACCGAGTGAGATCTCTTCAGTCTGCACCGAGTGAAGAATCTCCAGTCAGCACCGAGTGAGTCCTCTCTCAATCAACACCGAATGAGTCACACTTAGTCAGTACCGAGTCACTCACTTGTCAGTCAGTACCGATTGAGTCATTTTTCAGTCATCACAGAGTGAGTCCTTTCACTCAATTTCCGAGCCATTCTTTTAGCCAATTCCGAGCCATCCTTTCACCCAATTTCGAGCCATACTTAAACCATTTCCGAGTCATCCTTTTTAGCCATTTCCGAGCCAATCTTTTAGCCAATTCCGAGTCATCTTTCACCCAATTCCGAGTTGTACTCCAACCATTTCAGTCGGTTCTGAGTCATTCGCCACTCGATTTTTTCATAAACAGCTCCTTTCCCACTCGGTCTTGTGCATAAAATTCACCTTTTCCACTCGGATTGTGGAGACGAGGTGAAATCCGACCCATATTCCCACCGAGTACCCTTGCTGACTTGGATTTCCACTATCCAAGTGGATCTTTGACTTGTGGGGGGCGGCTGACAAAGTGACAAAGAGTAGTTGCCGTCCCCTATAGCTGTCTAGGTACAGGCTGTATCCAACTCCATCCAGGCAGGTCAAGTGGGGCGGCTGGCAAGGAAAAATAATAAAAAAACCCATTTACCACTGATTGAAACTGTCCAGGACCTCTATAAATAGAGAGGATCCTGAAGCCTTCAGAAAGAAAAAAAAGCCTTTAGAAGAGAGAACCCCAACACCGTGCAGTCCTCTTCCTCTCACCAACCGTCCCCTCTCTTCCTCCCTTCACTGTCCCTCACTACTTACATCCCTCAAACCACCATACTGCCCCTCCTCACAGCCCCCTCCTCACAGCCTCCAACACCGTCCCCATCCCCTCTCACTCCTCACTCACCCCTCTCAACACCGTACACTCCCTCTCCTCTCTCCCTCTAAAACTGAACCATACACACACACCTCACACCCCCTCCTAAAATCCACACCGTCCCTATCTCCAACACCGTCCCCTCTCTTCCTCCCTTCACTGTCCTTCACTCCTCACAGCCCCCTCATCACACCGTCCTCCTCCTTCTATACAACCCAGCCGTCCTCAACTCTCACCAAATCCGACCTCCCTCAATTCACTCCAAACCGACCTCCCTCAAATACCCACAAACCGTCCCCATTTTTTCACACCGTCTAGCCCCTCTCTCTCCCTCTAAACACCTTCAAACTCTTCTCAACCCCCCACTATTTTTCTCCCTCGGTCAGCCTACTTTTTCACTCGGTATTTATCTTTTCACTCGGTATTCCACTTTTTCACTTGGTTTTCCATTTTTCACTCGGTTTTTCACCTTTTCACTCGGTTTTTCACCTTCTCACTCGGTATTCCATTTTTTTTACTCGGTATTCCATTTTCCCACTTAAATAAATTTCTGTTATTTTCTTTTCTTTTCTTTTTTACCCCTTCCTAGGTTTGTAATAAATATATAACAAAAAATGAGTGCTTTATACATTCTATTTGGACTAGCATAAAGGTTGTAATGATTATTATTATTCTCATTATTATTGAAATTTTTATTTTTTCTATTTAAAAAAAAAAGAGGAGGAGCGAGTTTAACTTGGATGAGACGTCCTGTTAATCTCATGTGAATATTCCGTGTTTATTTTTGTTTATTTTTGTACATTTTGTCATCTCGTATACTTTCTTTTCATGAATAAGTTAAAATAATTATTGGGTTAATTATAATGTGCGCTATCATATTGAGGTAACCGTTTTTATAACGGACAGTTGTGAGGTGCTAATACCTTCCTCACCTGTAATTAGACTCCCGAACATGGAATTTCATTTTTATAACCAGTGCTTTAACGAAAGGTTTTCCCGGTATTTTATCCTAAAAAATATTGGTGGCGACTCTCTGTTTTTCTTTTCGAACCAAACTAAAAGATCATTTTGAGGGTCGGCCGTGCCGCGGCGATCCCGGTCGCGACAATTATGATGATACATATACATGTGTGCATGACATACATATCTCAAGAAACATCATAAGCCTCAACATAACACATATTCACATCAATATACTCATAACTCATATATTAAATTAATTGGCATTCTTAATAAAAGTTATCATACATTCAAAGTTAGTACCATAACTTCTTTCCTCTTTATTCATTAACCATCCATCGCTACCACGGGCTACCAACTAGGCAAATCTCTGGCTACATGCAAATGCTCTTATAGCTAATGCATATGCACAAAGGAAACAACTTCAATTGGGGATCCGAATATGGGAAACAATATCATATCAAATGTGGGTCAAGCATAGGTGTGCTACTATGCCCCTACTGCAGTAGTAAAAGTGTACACTTATATCTCAAATCATGCATGCTTAACATCATCCTTTTACTGGTACCAAACCGCTATCGCCCGTTTGAAGCACTAGTCACCCCTTGACTTGCGGATCACTTACATGGCCTTACTTGCCACAAGTGCTACGGGCCCCTCCCAAACACATATCAAGAGAGCCGTGCCCTATTGGGACATCGAGGTCACTTACTCACCATAGAGCCACCCACCCACTGGGCCTGCCACATATGGTGCCTCGTCACCAAACTAAGGGCAGCTTTGTGATTCCCGGAATCACTAGGGAACAACAACAATATACCCATGCACTGGGTCGCCCTCCCACTGGGCCTGCCTATTGGAACCCCTAACATTCCATATAAGCAGCGAATGATATGCCATGGATGCAATGCAATACAAATCAAATGTATTCTCACACTATGCATCCTAAATGCCACCATCAACAATTCATCCTCAACACTTTAGTGGAACTCTAGGTTCTCACCATCCTCACCCATTGATGAGCCATTACTTGGTAAGGGGGGTTGTGGTGGTGATGTTTGAGATAGTGGAATGAAGAGTTCACTGAGAGAGAATCAAGTTTGTATAATATGAACTCAATGAAATGGATGTGCCAAGTTTAAACACAGAAGTTGTAATATAGTATAGTTGTCGTTCCACTGAGGAGGTGCTAGAATGAAGATCTTAGTTTGAATTGATTAGGCAGAAAGTTTCAGTTTTAATTTGTTGTGAATGTTGCTGAATGAAAAACAGTAAGTAACAAAATAACAGAGGATAGCACTTTGCAAAATATAACGGTAAATGATGTTGGAAAAATCAGTTTTGTAAAACAGGGATTGGCTTCATCACATCTTCACCTCTGTAAGCTGCATAAGTTTCCATATAAGTAAATCGAAAAGATAAGTTCTACGTCACAATCAAAGTCATTTGCATCGATCCCTCGACTACAAAATTCATAAGAATGATTTCCAAACCGCTGATCCCTCAGTCACTTTGGAAACCATTCCAGCATTATCGATCGATTGTTTTGACGTTTGTTGCGTTAGACGCCATCCCTGGCTACCTACTCACAACAAGCATTTCTTTCAGGGTCTGCTTTCAAAAGTCACTTCCCAGCATACTCAAGAAAACTTAGATCAAGAAAATAGTGATCAAGTACTTTCAGGCATTAAACGCAGAAGGAAATACAGAAACTTTATCAAATCTCATTACTCAATGAAAACTTACGACAACATTACTTCAGTGTTGAATGGATTACAGCCAATCCCATAAGGGAGATTAGTTACTCATGCCTTGCATTTTCACCATCAAAGAAATGAATACAGAAAATGGAAAGTGTGAAATGAAAAATACAGAGGATGAAATGATGTATCAGATGATGTTCGTTTATAGATGATGTTTGCAGCTTGATTTATAGGAGTTTAGGTTCAGCTTCTCTTGCCCACTTGCGTAGAACCCATGCAGCATCTTTCAGAGACTGGTGGAAACAGAAGAAAGTGGATGAGTTTGCATCGCATTGTTGGTGAATAAAGAATTAAGAAATCCCATACTGTCTGAGTCACGCTTGAGCTTGATGGTCACGCTCAAGCGTGAAGAGTTCTGATGCTTATTGATGATCTCACGCTCAAGCTGAAGTAATTCACGCTCAAGAGTGGCTTCCTTGCCTTCTCACGCTTGCTCCTCGCTTAGCCTCGCTCAGTTACGCTCAGGCGAGGCCTTAATATCCATTCCTCACGCTCAAGCGGCTTATTCCCACGCTTGAGCGTGAGAGGGGTCCTGATGCCTCTGTTTCCTTTAATTCATGCTGGCCATGCTTAATCCATGCTTAGGTTTCCATTTTTATCATTCCACGCTTAAGCTCCTAGTGTTCACGCTCAAGCGTGAGGGGTCCTGATGCTTTCCAACTTGTTCACGCTTAAGCTTGCTTGCTCAAGCTTAAGCTTGGTTGTTCAAGCTTGAGCTTGCTGTCTTCAAATGCTCCCGATCACGCTTGAGCTTGCTCTTTCACGCTTGAGCTTGATGCTTTCACGCTTGAGCTTGCTACTTTCACGCTTAAGCTTGCCTGCTTCAAGCTTAAGCTTGATTTTTCACGCTTGAGCTTGATGCTTTCACGCTTGAGCTTGATGCTTTCACGCTTGAGCTTGCTACTTTCACGCTTAAGCTTGCCTGCTTTCACGCTTGAGCTTGATGCTTTCACGCTTGAGCTTGCTACTTTCACGCTTAAGCTTGCCTGCTTCAAGCTTAAGCTTGATTTTTCTCGCTTGAGCTTGATGCTTTCACGCTTGAGCTTGCCTGCTTCAAGCTTAAGCTTGATTTTTCACGCTTAAGCTTGCTTGCTCCAAGCTTAAGCTTGATTTTTCACGCTTAAGCTTGCTTGCTTAAGCTTAAGCTTGCCCTGCTTTCCTGTTGAATTTCCTGCAACTTTCCAAGAGTTTTAACACAATATTTCTTTTATACACCTATCCATCACTACTTAAAAGATTCATGCTCACTTCCTTCAATAATTCATCAATTTAGCTCAAGTTCTTTACAAAATTAATTCGAATGAGTCATGAAATCAATGCTTAATCAACACTTATCAAACTCTCCCCAACCTAGATTTTTGCTTGTCCTCAAGTAAAAAGAAGTTTAGGAAAGGGAATCAAGCGTTCAAAAATCTAAGTTTCCGTGGCAGACAAAAAGTTTAAAAGACAATAATCTGAGTTGATGTCTAGGCAAATGATTTTCTTAGTACCAATTCCTTGAAATGTAATGCACCATTACCTTGTTCATAAAGCATATAACCCATTGCTGTAAGAATATAGAATTCTCATTATTTCTTACCATGTGTCTGTTTCACTCATCCATCATTAGAACTGCCCCGTTAACATTGGCCGTCATTTCTAGTAAAACCAAAATTCAAATGAATAGCAAGGATCAAAAGGTCTTTTAAGGATGTAATGAGGCTGGGCTAACAAGAATCTTTGGTTTTTCTTGGTTTCAAAATGCATGTTTAAAGAAGAGCATAAGTGTTTTTGGTTAATTTATTTAACAAATTAGAAGGCTCCTTCTTTGCATTGAAACTTCAGAATTTTCTTTTGTTTTCCTCCAGCTCTTTTATACATTTTTGGAGAGCTTACTATTCTTTTTGCATTTTCTTCTACTGCCTCCATTTGTTTCATCTCCTTTTGAGAAAAATATTTTATGCTCTTTTTCAAGATGAACATGCAGGTAAGATAGAATTTTTGCTCTTATGCTTAGCTCAGGGCAGAGAAAAATTTTCATGCTTTTATGGCTCAAAGATGGGCTGCGAAAAAATCGGATCTTTTTATCGGGGTAGCTTTTTGGCTCTTGGCTAACTATGTTTTCAAAATTGCCTTATCATTTCCGTGTTTGTTTCTTAAGAAAAAGGTTTAATTAGAAAATCAGTCAATGCCAATTTAACAAATTCAAATGAGGCTCTCAAGTGTTTAGATTTTCTCACTTCTCATCAAGATATCAGGCTTACTTCCTTATTCTAACAGAAAAGGGTTCACGTCATGTAATCAAGCAAAAATACATGCATTCCAGTTCCTTGGTTCTTGATTAAGTCATTTTGCCTAAAAAAAAGAATCAGTGTTATTGCCTAAAAACATTCTGTTGCTTAGAAACTTTTCTTGTTCAAAAAGTAAAATCTTTGGTTGGGGTTTTAAAAAATGTTCAACTGCAAGCGTGTAATGGTATATCCAAACAATCAACCAAAAGCATAAAAATTTTAAAAATTTTCAAAGCATGTTGCAGTAATGTTAGATAAAACTAACTGAAAGTAAACTAAAGCAATAAAAACTAAAGCAGTAAACTCATCACTCATCCTTAGAAGAGTCATCCCCTGTCTCATGTTTCCTTGCTGGAGGCCCTTGTGAGGGTGGTCCTGGTTTAGTCTATGAAGTCTCACCCCTCCTAAGAAAGAAGGCCTGTCCCCAGGCTAAACAATGTGGGTTGTAAACTTGCTTTCAGATAATGAGTGGGATGAATTTGATGAGCTGCCTGAAAAGTAAAAGAAAAATTCAATCTAAGATAAAATTTACTTAAAGTAAAATCAACAGAAAAGAAAAATAAAAGATTGGGTTGCCTCCCAATAAGCGCTTGTTTAACGTCATTAGCTTGACGCCTGATTTTTTTTTTTTTCAAGTTGGGTCATGGAGCTGGTGGATGAGAGTGTTGAGTTTTTCCACCTTCTTGCCTAAGTCAGGCCTTAACTTTTTTTCATTCAGATTTTCAAGTGCACATTCTGAGTATTTATTTGTTTCATCAATAACAAAGTTGGCTTCTTCTTTCTGCACTCGAATTTTGACTCTTCTGTCATCCACATCTATGATGACTTTGGCTGCTTTCAAGAATGGTCTCCCCAGTATTAGGGGAACTTCAGGATCTTCCTCCATATCTATGACAACAAAATTCTCATGAAATTCAAATTGATCAACTTTGACCTCAACATTTTCAGCAATACCATAAGGGATTTTTATTGATTGATCTGCCATTTTTAAAGTCATGTTTGTTGGCTTCACTGAAAAATCCCCTATACTTTTAAGTGTGGATAATGGCATCAAATTTACACTAGCACCAAGATCTAATAAAGCTTTACTTTTTGAAAGATTTCCAATAGTAATAGGAATAGAAAAACTCCCTGGATCTTTGGTGTTATGAGGTACTGCTTCAGAGATGATAGTATCATGTCCATCTTCTTCCTCAGTTATTTCCTCAGTCAGTGTGGTCACAGCCTTGCAATGCTCTCTTGGGTTTATTTCAGTGTTTGCTCCATACTGAGGCTTCTGTTGCTCAGCAAGTTGTTGGGCTAGTTGTCCCAATTGTGTTTCCAAGTTCCTAAGCGATGCCTCATTGTTCTTCTGACTTGCTAAAGAAGTTTGTATAAATTTTTCCTCTCTGCTTCTTGTATTAAGAATCTCGCTCAAGCTCATCTTCATTTCACTTAAGCGAGACCCCACTTGGTGATAGTGCCATGCAGGAGTGCTCAAAAACATGTAAAGGTGGGTGCGCTGGAATCGCACCATTGGTCAATAATTTAATGAGTAGCTTATTCTCCCTCGATCATGCTCAAGCTCTTTATGGCCACGCTCAAGCGTGTAGCTCCTAATGCTTTCTAATCTCATTTTGCTTGAGCGCATAGCTCACGCTCAAGCGTGACAAGTAACAGGTCCTCACACTGGGTTCCCTGTTGCCTTTGCTTAAGCGTATCCTCTTCAAGTATCCACGCTCAGGCCCGATCACGCTTAATCGCGTTAATGTTTCGCTTAAGCGAGACATCTAGCTTTGCCCTCTTCAACTCTTCTTCAATTCCAGGTTGATATTTTCTTTGACTTACCTGAAATTCATATATTTGAGTATACTTTCAAGAGTTTTAAGAAACATTTTCTTGCATTCAACATATTCATCATACCTTCAAGATTTATGTTCAATTCCTTCAATTATTAATTAATTCGATCAAAATTTCTACAAAACTAGCTCAAATGGAAACATGAAATCAATGCTCAATGAACACTTATCACACTACCTCCTTTATTTCATCTACCATATTTAGTTATCACTTAAAAGGTCTTCATTTCCTTGATCTTAATGTTACCCTCATAGTGGACTTGAAGCAAGGAACTTGATCCACACATTTCCTTTCTCTTAGCCGTGACTACACCTAAGGTAGGGGGAGTATGCTTTCATTTTGTCCTTTGATTTTCACATGCATGTGTAGTATGAATTACCCTAAGGTTCACACGTGGTGCCATTCCCAAAACTTCACCATTTAGACTCTTGATCATGAAAAGGATTTATTGAAACGATTACTTATTTTGGGAATTGCCATGGCTGTATTATATTTAAATTTTTCTTTGGTTTTTTTATGAATTTTTAGTTGTAAATTATTGTGTTCTAATGGCCTTGTTGCTGTGGACATTTCATGACCCGTGGGAGGTACATGCATGTCCCTTTTTATTGGCAAATCCTTAGAAATCTTTGATTTTCATGTGGCTAAAAGACATACCATGAGTTCCCTTATATTTTAAACAAATTTTGACACTAAAAATTTGATCTTGGATGAACCAAAATGAATGTTTAAAGGGCTGGAAAGAATTGGAATTTTTATTAAAATACTATACATCACTAGTGGAAAAAAGGCTTTTTACACCGACCCTTTTTGGCTTTTTACACCAGTTGTAGGACCGTTGTAGATGAAGCCGATGAGAAAAATAGGGACTTTTTACACCGGTTTTGGGACCGGTAAGAAAAATAGATTTTACACCGGGCCTTTAGATTACGACCGGTGTAAAATATAATATTTACACCGGGCCTTATACTGCTATTTGATTGTGACATCATGTTTCTCAAGGAAAGGCCTGATGCATTTGGGGATGCTTCAAATCTTCTATGGAATTGGAGATTGTCCTCCTTCTCAGCACTGTATGAGGATAAAGAAAACCAGTACCAATTAATTGACAACTCTTTTTAACTGGAAGCAAAGATATGTAGATAGAGGTCTATCAATGACAGACATATGCTTATATGAGTCTTGACATTCAATAGCTCTATCATTTGGCAAACCCTGATAAAAGAATCATGGTACAAGACAAATCCTAGTAAAATTATATATGAAGATGAACAGATTCTATCATTTAGCAACTCTAATCCCTATTATGCCAACCAACAGACTTGTAACTATAATAATTATAATGAATTGATTTCTTCAAAAAAACTTATAGCTGACTATGACTAACAACAGAAAGTAAAGAATATTAATCTGGTCCAAACAAATAAACCATGTTTAAAGTTTGCACTACTTCTATGTTGGATCTCGGAAATTATTTAAGAATATGATTATAAGTATTATTTGAAACTATATGCATCAAAATTGTAAAATACATTTATGTAAAGGGAAAAATTAACTTCTAATTATGACAATGTCAGCCTTAAAACCATCTCATCCAAAGCATGAAGCTCGTCCAAGGTAGGAATACTATAAAAAAGTTCATTGAGTCTTGTCTCCTATACAATGTCAAATTAGTTAAATATAATAAAAGAAAAATATTATACCCTCTTATATAGCAATCAAGCAATTAAATTATTACAATTTCACTATAATAAGAGCATTTCAAACCTACCATTTATTCTGTTTGCTGTAGTGATTCCTGGTCCATTTCTGTGGCAGAGTACTCCATTGAGGTTCCTAAGTGCCTTAACTAATTTACAACATTTGGTACTAGTTTATCTTATTAGGCATACTTTAAACATGTGGTACTAGTTTATCTTATTAGTTGATCAATCAAACTATGTGCATTAAACCATAATAGTGTGAGGCCCTGGAAATGGGGGTAAATTTTTCACGTTTTATAAATCATTTTAGACAAAGAAATAAAGTGGCAAAGTTTTGATTCAATACCCTGGATCTGTGAAAAACCTATCTCATATATGGAGATATGAGAAGGCGAGTTAAAAATAATTACTAAGAAGTTTTCAATTAAACACAGCGGAAAGAATCATTTCAAATGATGTTGTATGATTGGATTTAGAGAGGATGAATTTCATGAGGTTTAATGGTTCATGATGTGTTCAAAGTATTATTAAGATGTTGCAAGAAGGAACATTAATTCAAAGGAAATCAAAGTAATTGGCACAATAACATTTTAAGGAAATCAGGTGCCACTCACTCAAGCGAGTACCACACTCGCTTAAGCGAGTTCATGTGGTCACGCCTGGCGAGGCCTGCAAGGATGCTTGAGCGAGAAGGAAGATTAGCATCAGGGGCCAATCTCGCTTGAGCAAGATTACTCCAGAAGCATCAGGTACTGAATTCTCTTGGGCGAGACACGCCCGCTTAAGCGAAAAAGGGACTGTACCTTACTGTCCAATTTTCGCTCCGGTGAGGCTAGGCCTGCCTGGGCGAAAATCATCCAGAATCAATTTTTCCCTGCTCGCTTGAGCGAACCTCCATGCACTGGCCATTTCGCTCAAGCAAAAATGGTCCAGTAGCTATTCATCCAATGCTCGCTCGGGCGAGGCCTTACCCGCCTGAGCGAAATAACTCCAGTAACCAAACCTCTCATTCCAGGAGATTTCACTTGGGCGAAAATGTCATTCGCTTGGGCGAATCTGGGCCAGAGGCCACACCCCTGATTCATGAAGATCTCCCTTGAGCGAGATTGCCACTCGCTTGAGAAAATTATGCAGAACAAGCGAAAATCATGGGGATTTCACACACAACATGACATATCAAACTTCATTTCATACCATTTTAGCCTATACCAACATATTAAATACATTTAATCATTCATTTAAAAGTCCATCCCATTGTTTATATTCATCAAGGTCCATTTTCAACCATCTAATGCATGACATTTGAAATCATTTTCTCATAAACTTCATAAAATACTATAAGTTATGAAACACACCATCCATTCATGAAAATTTAACATTAACAAACATCATAACTCATTATCTTACATCATTTGGGTCATTAAAGAAAATTGGTCATACACTCCAAAGTCCAATTTTCCTACATAACCCTCAAAATCATCAAGCTATAATCTAGATGGTAATACAAATATATGGTATACAAAAATCTAGATTTTCCGGCCAAGGCGCTTCCTATGCACCTATTTACTTCCTTCCATAAAATGTACTTCAAGAGATTCACTTCACCCATGAGTGCCCTGCATCACAAGTTTAAAAAGTGGACAACATAGGAGAGTGAGTCATACATTCCAAAAGAATGAATATGAATACTATGTGATCATATGCATATGTATCACAACATGTATACTTGCATTCACATACAACTCATCATCAACTATCATCATAAAATACAATCATCTTTGTAAATCAAGCAAGTATAAAATCACACACATGATCAAGTCCTTCAACAATTGGACTATTACACAATTCATCATCTTACTCATATTGTTATTTGGTATTCACATCTTTTATGTTGTCTTTATATTCTCTCACCCATAACACATCCATTATCACATCTCATCACCTTTGGCATACTTCCTTACTATATGCAAATGCTCTTAAGCTAATGGATATGCACAGCAGAATATTTCAACAATTGCAGATCTGACTGTGGGAATATAAACACCGATTGTGGGATTTCAAGTATGATCATCTAACCATACTCCTACAACAGTAGTAAAATATGTACACTTATCATTAAATTGCATGCATATCACCAATCTTTTACTGGTACCAAACCGCATTCGCCCATTTGTAACACCTGGTCATTTTCACCATGACCGTGGTAACAACATAATCAATATATGATGTTGCGGGCCAACCATGAGTCATATCATGGCAGCTATGATCCGAAGGACCACCAGGGACACCTGCTCATCAAGAGCCACCCCCCACAAGGGTCAACCACATATGGCTCCCCGTAGCACAACATGGGTAGCTTCGTGACTTACACACCGAGTCACAAAGGAAACAATAAACTGTTCGTGCACAGAGCCGCCCTCCCACTGGGCCAACTGGGGGAATCCCTTAAAATTCCAACACTAGCAGCTATGCAGTATGCCATGAATGCAAATGCCAATCATATGCATTTCTCAATCTATACATCCTATACATGCCACTCATCAATCATCATCATCATCATTACTAACATCATCATTACCAACATCACCATAAGGCTTTTAGTGGATTTATTATTATTGGTTATTATCATTAGTTTAAATTTTCATATGGCATATTCAATAATTCTCATAACCATAATTTAATTCCATTATCAACACAATGACATCAATCTTTCACTATCCATCAAGGCATGCTACTCATTCACACCCAATCTCAAACACACATCAATTATATTCGTTTCACATTCATGGTGGATATAACATACTCATCATATTCAAGGCTTACACTTGCCCAACAATTCACACCACCATATAGCACACCATATTTATTCTAATTGCATAATGCATGTTGCCAAACATTATCATCAACATCATATACACAACACAAATTTCCATAACATCAAAAGCAAGGTAAACATGTAAGTTATCACATATGACAATCAAACACTATCCAATTCATGCAATTAGAATATAAAGACTCCTTTCCTACCTCAAGAGAAGAATTTCGATTGATACGACATACCCACCTTGTCATTCAGAATGGGTCCTACATTAATATACACATAGAATCAAAATCAATCAACCATTATCATATTTATAATTTCATAACATGTATAGAACATGTTATAGACATCATTTTCTCATCTATTAGGCTTTGGGAATTCCTTCCTATCGGCCACATTCATTATATCTAAGGCCACAAACAACCTTAGCCCAACATTCCTAAAATTAGTCCATTTACCAACATTCATATTCTCAAAATTATATATTTCCTCTCATAATGCATTATCCACTTCACATTTGCCATTTTTCCCAAATCTTAAAAGTTAGGGTTTCCACCAAAACCTAACCACATTCATTTAATGCATCATAACTCTCATCTCCTTCCAACCATACCTTCATCTACCATATTTATTTCATTCAAATCTTGAATTTATGACAACCCACTCTAGGGTTCATACATTAAATGTTCTCATTAAACACCCCTCTAACAAGCATTGCTCTCCCAAAGCATAATGACCCATACCCATGGCTATAAACCCAACAAAATGGAGGAAATGATTTACCTCACACCAAAAACGAAATGGGTTCCAAGGGAGAGGGAGATCCACATGAAATTTGAAGAGGAGAGGGGAAGAGTTACAAGCTCCAACTATCTTCTTCCAAGCTTCTCAAACGAAAATGGAGGAGGAAGAATCACCACCTTGGCTAGGGTTTGAAAGGAGAAGAGAAAATAAAGAAGAAGATAAGAGAGGAATGAAGGAGGAAATAAGAGAGAAGAAGAAGTGAAGTGTTTGCCAATTCACTCAGCAAGTTCATGAAAAGAGAAGGGAAAAATTTGGGCTTTTGCCTTTATTTTTAATCCTCTCATTAAAAGATTCATCATTTTATAACAAACAGGATCTATGTTTGGGCTCAATACTTTATCTAAAAATTATTAGCCCTGACCAATATCATCCCAATCAGAGATACTTGGTCCGACACCTATATTTTAATCAGGTCAGTTTTCAGCTTATTCGATCCTAATAAATTACCAATAGTCTCCAAAAATATTAATTTAATTATTTCCTATATTTTGGGACATTAATTATTCCACTGATAATTATCCAGTATTTATTCCTCTCAACTATTCCTTTATTTTAAAATTTAGGGTGTTACAAATAGCCTTACAAGTGAACATAAAACATCATAAGCAGATCAAGAAAAGAAAAACAACAGGTAAAATAACACAAGAATAGCTATAATTTCTCAAACTCCATAAACAGGGACAAAAGAGTTAGCAGCAATTGTGATCCATAAAAACAGAGGACAAAAGATTCGAACAGAGGGGGCAGGATAAAAAAAATATTCCAAAATCCAAACAAGCTTTAGAAACAGAGAGATATCATACATTGCTAGGGTTTGAAAATCTAACCTCTTTGGCCTCAAAATACCCAAAACCAATGTCTTATGCAAACCATCCATTGTTCTTGCTCAAATTCTTGTTCCGTTAATTCTAAACTGCTTTCGAACAACGGATTCATAACCTCTTGAGATTGTAAAACAAAAACAAAAAAATACCAAAAACAACATAAATGAAGGAGACTGGGTTGGCCCTTAGCGGAGAGGGACCGACCTTGCAACTTCGAGGGAAAAGAGCGAGGCAGGGGCTTCGAGGGAGAAGAGAAAGACAAAGGCTTTGAGGGAGAAGAGAGAGACGGGGACTTTGAGGGTGAGGGAGAAGAGGGACACGATGGTTTCGAGGGAGAGAGGGATGATGGCTTCGAGGGAGAAGAGAGAAACGAGAGAGATTGTGGCTTCGAGGGAGAGGGAGACAAGGTCTTAGAGGGAGACGATGGCTTCGAGGGAGATGATGGTCGAGAAGAGGGAGACAATGGTGTTGAGTTGAAAGGGGATCAAGAGGGGGCGGGGCTTCGAGAGGGTAGGGCTTCAAAATGAAAATGATAGAAGACAGATAGGTAGCGTAGAAAGTTTTCTCACCAGTCTGAAAGGAAGACTGATACAAACTTTAATATTTCTCACTAGTCAAAAGTTAAGACCGATATAAACTTATTATTTCTTACCGGTTCAGAGTGCAGACCGGTGTAAAGTTTTAAATTATTTACAAAATTACCACCGCCTTATTTTTTACACCGACCATATTATAACCGGTGTAAAAGGCTTTTTTCCACTAGTGCATGTTGTTAGAAAAGTTAAATAAACAAGTTTTCCTCTTAAAATTTGTGGCTACATGTTATGTCTTTAATTCTTTAAATTTAAATGAACTGCTATGCCAAAAGAATGATTTTTGAAGGTATAAATTTAAGGATATATTGCTGTTTGGAAATTTGTCTCTAAAATTAATGGCTTAAATTTTTATATTTATTATGTAAAACTTGATTTTTAGTAGTTTAGTGACTATGATTAATATGCCTAATTAAATCCTTAAATTTTGATGACATAATAAATTTTATACATAATTTTAGAATCTGGACAGAATTAATATTTTATAAAATATTACATGCATGTTGTGAAAAAGTGAAAGAAATTGGATTTTTACTCTTAAAATTAGTAGCCATAAAATGTGCCTCCATTTTTCCTTAGAATTTTGCAAATAATATGGTTAAAAATCTGATTTTTGTGAGATGTATTTTGATGGGTAATGTTGTTGTTATATATTATTTGTTTTTGTAATTATTATAAATTCAATATTAGTTGGAAGTCTTGATTTTAGTAACTTAGGTAAGTATGGATGGTGTGCATGATAAATTCTTTATTTCTTGATGATGATATGAATTTATGAGTGCAATTATTAATTCTGGAATTTTTAGTAAATTAAGGCAATTTAATGTTTATTTGTGAAATAATCACTTGCATGTTTGATTTAATAGAGATAGTTTATACAAATGCGCAAGTTATGGACCCTAAAGTGACGTGATATAGCTTCTGTATTTTCACTTTGAATTTCTGAAATTAATGATGAAAATGTGTATAAGATGTGATTTTAGAAAAGAATTAAAAGGAGTCCTGAGTATAGACGCGAATGGTAATTGAAAACAGTTAAAAACGCTTTTACGTGAGCAAAAAGGGGAAATTGGCCAATCTGTTGGGCATGTACTTTTGCAATGAAAAATGTGAAATTATGAGTATTGAAAAATTATCCAAATAAGGAAAAATTGGTTGTTGACGTCCCTACGCATTACTTGTCCTTAAATGTGATTTTTACGAAAGCTAAAATAATGAAATACGGCTTTTAATACATTTTCATGAAAAACTACTTTTTAGGCAGAATTGGCATCAAATTTTATTTTATTTAGTTAGTATATAAAAAGTTAAACATTTTTTGCTTTGGAATCACTCAATTTGGAGTTTTCTAGACAAAAATACGACAAAAATAAGTTTTTGACAGAGCGACGAGAAATAAGCGATTTAATGGCTTTTATTGTTTTGAAGAAGGAAATTCTCTTTAAATAATTTTAATGGTGACTTCTATTATTATTAGATAAAATGAAACAATTTGATAAGATTTTACTACTTTTTAAATTAAAGGCAATATAGTAAGTTTCATCGTAAATCAATACGACGAGATGATACCGTTAAATGGCCCAAATATCGTCAAGAATACTAAATATTTTATGTATAATTCCTTTAAAGAGAGTATAATATGTTCAATCTAGAAACTTATTTTAAAAGTAAAAATAAAAGAAGTTAGAGATTTACCTCATAACCTTATTAAATGAGTATTTTACATTATTTCCTTCAAAAAAAACTTAGAAATAACTAGACACTTAAAATCATGGAAATTTTTTAGGTTCATGTTATAGCCTAGCCTCAGTGCTCCTAAAGAAAGATTGTTAGGTGGCACCTAGGCTTTGGCTCGTAATTTCCTCTTGCTAAAAAGATCCATAACAATTAGTTTTGAATGCTTTAAGGACAAGGAGATTGAGAAGTAAGGTTTCGTCTAGTACTTGGGCACTCTTATGATAAAATAAGTAAATTGCATATTGCATATGGAGTATGAGGAGGGATGATTTAGTGATCCCCTAGAGCATACAATGATGGGTACATTAAGGAACCTCGGCGTTCCGACCCTGCGGGAAGTCTCGGTAGTAAATTAGAGCGGGCATTTAATGGTTCGGAGCCTGATACCGGATAGTCTATGGCAACTTTGCTATACTTTGACTAAAGAGCAAAGGTTACCGGGACTGTGGAGTGCTCGTTCTGCAGAGATATGATTAACCATTGTGATGAGAGAGTTGCATGTCCTTACCCATTTGTGAAAACCAGAATGAGGAGAGCTTTAGTTGCTCTAGTTAGGCAGAAGGATAAAGTAGGATTGTTGAGCACATGGATATTGATATGTGATCTTGATGAGTGGGAGTTGGGCCCCATTGCATACTAGTATTTAATAAAGAAAAATTATAATGAACCTAACACATGCGTAGCATACCATAGTTGTGTGACTAACTCTGTTGGTGTGTATTATCTCTATGTATGTTCTAAACTATTGTGTTGTTGCATTGGTAAATGTTGTATAGATTCTTTGTATCTGTTTAATACATGTATGTTTGTATAATATTTATGGCTACCCTTGCATGTGAGTCATGTGGGTTGAGAGCTTATACTCACCCCTCTTTGTGTTGTGTGTTATCTTCTTCCATTGTGATCATCAGCAAAACGACAAGGTGAGCGCGAGCAGGACCTGGATTACCTGCAGTACCTATTCGTGGAAGTAAAGCACTTGGACTACCCTTCTGACGTCGAGACCACTGTAGGCCCCGACATTTAGTTTGATGTTATGTTATTATTATAGTTGTTTTCTTGGTAGCCTGCGAGCCCCGTATCTTTTGAGTACAATACTACTATGAAGATTTTAATGTTTTTCTAAGGGGAATTAGGATAGATTTTTCATGATTTAAAACAATCGTTGGAAGAAGAACACCACAAATAAAAATTTTAACAATTAACCCTGGACCTTTTTAAAGACCTATCTCATATATGAGGATATGAGAAGGTATGTAGTTCAAACAAACATCTACCTAGGACAATCAATCACTTACTCCCCGCACAAGTATTTATGGAATGTGAAAATTAATCCAAGAATAAGAGGGGAGTATGAGAAATGATCTAGGTATGAATAAGGTGATTGCCAAGATTCGATAAAAACATGTATATTCAATCATACAAACGTTTTATGAAGCAAAGAAGTGCAAATCATAACTCCAAAAGCATAAAAATATGTAAAATCCAACACTGGAGAAATCCACTAGCAGTGGGAATTTCCACTGGCCGTGGGTTTCACTGCCACATGCCAGGATTTCCAAATTTTCAAGTTAGAGGATTCCACTGGCCGTGGGAAATTCCACTGGTCGTGGATCTCAGTGTTGTATGCACAAATTCTGTAGCTTTTTGCCTTTAAGTTTTTGCCAACTTTGGGTCCCCTTTTCACTAGGCTATTCAACTCCAATTTGCATAAAATTTTATACACAACTTACCTACCCTAATTTTAAATTATGTGGCCAAGTTTCAAGCCCAAATTTCATCCCAATCAAAATCTAAGTTATAGGTAGTTTTATGAATATTTTAGGCATTTTACATGACAAACCAAAATACAATTGACTAAGTTTTGGTCTAAACTCTCTATGGACTTATATCCACATATGTAAATGTGACTTGCTCCAACAAGTCTCATCCAATAACTTATTTCCTAGATCAAGATGTGCTCTAGTGGCAATTCATGCCTTTTTTAGCTGAACCAAGCATGCCAAATTGCAAACTAAGCCTATTTGCTCCCAACCAACCATGCACATAAGTTTCATACATATATTATAGGTTGTAGGTAGCCTCTTCATGAGGTATTGATCATTTGATGGGAATATGACCCATCCACTTCCCATTACACATACATTTCAATATTCCATATGCTTATAAATCATGCATTATGCATCATCATAGATCATGATCCATAGATAACATCATTCGTTCATTAATATGGCATAAAACCAATGTACTACAATAGTCATTCATCAATGTTGAGGTCATAGCTAAAAATTAGCCTTCCAACAACAAGGCCTAATTTTCACACATGACCCACCAACAATATACATCTATAATCATTCAATATTCATATACAAAATAAGCATTCACAAATATCATATGCTTTACAAAATGATTGTCGGTCAAGACATTCCTATACAACTATTTTACCTTCTCCACCAAAACATTTAGTTCCAAAACAAGATGCATCTCACCTCATGCATATCCTGCATCACAATGGTAAAAAAAGACAACATGGGAGAGTGGGTTATACATTCCAAGTGACAAATGTGAATACATTTGTGATTATATGTATATGCATATCAACATCATGTATACTTTGTATTAAATCATTAATTATCCTCATAATTCATCATTTCAACAACATACACATACATCATATTCATCACTCAAACTCATAACAAACTATATACACATGTACATCATTGCCCTTTACCATATCAGGCTAACGCAAATATCATCATCCATACACAAGGTCTTTTGTTTGTATTCATATTTTACTTGTTGTCTTTAGGTTGTCTTTCACCCATTTCAACCATCATCATAACTCATCCTCTTTTGGCATATCTCCATGCTATAAGGAAATGCTCTTAGGTTAATGCATATGGACAACAGAATTCAATATCAATCGCAGATCCGACCGTGGGAATATAAAACACCAATTTGTAGGTTCAAGCATAGATATATAATCATGCCCCTACTAGAGTAGTAAAATATGTACACTTATCTCATCGTTTGCATGTGTAACATCATATTTTACTGGTACCAAACCGCATCGCCCATCTTACAACACCAGTCATTTTCACCATGACTGCAGTAAACAACATAAACAACATATGGTGTTGCAGGCTGTAACATCCCTGTTTTTAGAAACAATTTTATCCTTGTAAATTTTAATTATGGAAGGTTTGTAAGCAAGAATAAGTCAATATATACCCTGTTGATGGTCTGTAGTACCTCAAAAATGTCATTTTTGCACATAATAATAGAATTTATATGGACCATTAGTGAAATTATGCAAAAACCGAGTGAAAAGGGCTCTGTTCCGAGTGACAGAGAAGAATTCCGAGTGAAGGATTAGAAATTCCGAGTGAAGGAGAGAATTCCGAGTCAGTATCATGTTTTTCGAGTAAAACATGACTGAGAAGACTACCACCGAGTGGAGTCCTGACCTGAGAAGCAATTCTGAGTGAAGAGTGTTCAAAAGAATCACTTCTGAGTGAAAATCCGAGTCAAAACACCCTAGAAAGACTCGGTTCCGAGTCGAATGTTTCCTTTTCTGAAGGAAATTACTGTGGTTGAAGCATTCCGAGTGAAAGAATGCATAAATACTTTTATTTATGTTGATTTGATGCTTCCTTTCCGACTGGAGTATGTTGTGGAAACAATTGGGAAGGCTTCCGAATGGTTTTGCTTAGGAAACCGAGTGGAAAAGGGTAGAGGGAGCCAATCCCGAGTGAGATATACCCTGCTGGACAAAAACTGAGTGAGAGTAGTACGTGTGAGTCTTGGTCCGAGAGGTAATGGCTTAAATAAACATTAATTGGACATATAATTAAAGAAATTGGCCTAAACCGAGTGAATCAAGTGAATGAAGACTCGGATTTCCGAGTGAAGACTCTGAGAAAGAGAGGACTCGGTCTGGAGAGGTATTACCGAGTGAGAAACCGAGTACCTGAGTCAGTTTTAAAGGAATTCCGAGTGAAGAATTGAAGCTTCGCTCAAGCGAGCAAGCCACGCTCAAGCGAGCCTTGCAATTGTTGACTCGGAAGTAGGAATTCCAGTCGGTATAATGGTTAACCGAGTGGAATTTTCACTCGGTATTCACTGTCAGTAGTGCGTATTGACTTTAATTTTGTCTTTTAATGATTATTTAAATTCAATCGTGCGCATTAAAGATAGTGGGGAGCCAGAAATGGGCACTGACTCAGCATATCTCTTAATTAATTCCCACTAACCCTCCATTATCACTCCACTAACAGCCACTCAGAAAAGTTGTCCCCCATTCCACTCACCCTCTCCCTATTTAAACCAGTGCCAGGACCCTAAAGAACCCACACACACGACACAAACACCCTTCCTCATTTTCCTTCCCAGCAAGCTTCTTTCTCTCTCCTTTCCCTTCTGTTTCACTCGAAACTGGTGCAAGACAGTGAAGGGGACTCTTCTTCTCCTCCAGGAACTTCATTAAGGTAAGGGGGTATATTCTTGGGTGCTCTGTGGGAAAACCGAGTGAAGGAAAGGGTTAAGGAACTTGTTCCTCACCTTTCCAGGGCAGATTCAGTGATGGGTGAATTATATGCTTAATTGTTACTGTTTTATATATATAATTGTACCTTGTATGAATTGTGAGAAGAACATGAACTATATTGAAATGAAGGACAAACAGCTCGGTTCTAATGCAAATTCAGTCGGTTTTATATATAATTCAATCGGTCTTATTTAAATTCAATCAGTTTTGTACAAATCCAATCAGTTTTAAGTAAATACAATCGGTTTTTACATGATTTCACTCGGTAAAGTAGTATATTTCATGACAGAACCTCTCTATCACTTGAAAGACTCCTTTTCAATCATTTTTACTCGGAGTTATAGTTAATCCACTCGGAAATCTCTTTCTTAAATTATTTCACTCGGAACTTGACATAATTTCACTCAGAAAACATAATTATCCTTCACTCAGAACCTTTTCAGTAGTTTCACTCGGAAGAAGTAACCTTAAAGCTTTTCCAGCATGTTTCCATTCGGACAGTATCCTTCCAAGGGCAAATTTACTCGGTAAACTCATGTTTCACTCGGAACTTATCTTATTTTTACTCAGGAACCTTTTTCATGCTGATTCCACTCGGAACACATATAGACTTCACACAGAAAACTCCTTTTTGACTGAATACCACTCGGAATTATATTTTACTTTGTTTAGAGGCTCATTTTCACTCGGATTTGCAAACAATGCTACTCAGGGAACCATTTTCCTACTGACTTCACACGGATTCATGTTTTAATTCACTCAGAAATTTATTTCACTCAGAATTTAAGTTATTTAATTAAGAAAATCATTTTCAGTTTCTGTTTCACTCGGAAAATATATTAAATTCATTTAGAAAACTCTGCTCAGCTTTATTTCACTCGGATTCAAGTTGTTTCAGTCGGAAAACCGCATTCCAATTCATTTTCACTCGGACCCAAACTTATTTCAGTCGGAAAACAGCTTTCCAGTGTCATTTCACTCGGATTTTTAGCCAGAACGTTTGGACGACCCTTCTCAGTATGATTCCACTCGGAATCATACATATTTCACTCGGATTTACCCCTGTTTCACTCGGAAAACTCTATTTTTAATGGTTTTCGCTTGGATTTTCATTTAGGAACTACTTTTTAATACTTTTTAAATTAATGAGAAGTTATAATTATTATTATTATCCTTATTCTATTATTATTATTATCCTAATTATTATTAGTTTTAATATTGTTATTATTATTATTAGTTTTATTGTTATAAACCTTGTTAACATCTTAATTATGCGTATTTACATAAAGAATATATTATTTTACTCTTTATGGAAAATACAATATTAACCAAGATATATATTTACAATGTTTAATTAATTGATAAAATCTAAAGAACTTGGGAATGATATGATGAGACTGGAAATACATAAGATACTCAAGGAATCAATTGATAAAATAAATGCATTTCGCATCATGAAAATATTTTTGAAGAAGAAAAACCTCTAGAGCATACACTTGGTACAGTGGAGATCACTCACGTTCGATCTCAGTAGAAGAATCTTGGGAGTACAACTGGAACGGCAACTGACAGGGCCCGCAAGCGCACGGGTTATGTCGCGTAATATAAAAGATTATCGTTCTCCACAGGGACTGTGTTCAAAGTACCAGCATATTGAAATTTAATTATCCACACAATTAATTTTTAAGATTTTTATAAAATAAAGCACAAATTAAAGTTGCACAGAATATGAATAAATATAAAAATAAAATTTACTTGACACTAAAAAAATCAGAGTTGAGAATATCTTGGGATTTTGGGGGATTAAGACTCTATTTTATGTTTAATGAATTTTAACTTTTCATAAATAAGAATCGAATTAAGTTTTTCAAGGCGAATTTTCCAAAAGCTAAAGGTCTTTCAAAGGTTGTAACGTGGCCTTGGGTTGTATTGGTAGGAATTTCAAGAAAAATGGAATACAAAAGGGCTTTAACATCATGACTGATTCAAATTACCATTATAATTTTAACAGAGCAAATTTTTGAACTTTTATGGACTTTTTTGGAATTCATTCAATATCATCCTTTTGATTTTCTTTTTCTTTTTCTTGCTTTTCTTTGCATCCAATGCCATATTTTTCTTAAGTCCTTTTTTATTTCTTTGCTCCACTAAATTTCCAACTTTTTCACCATTTAAGAGAATATTAGTCAATGAAAGGTTTCAAAGAAAAAATTTTCACTTTTAGGCTCAAAAGGGGCAACTAGGGGTCAAATTATACAAAATTCTGAGGCTTAAGAATAAGACCTAATTGTGCCTTTATCATCCTAAGACATATAATCAAAAACCATTTTGAATCGGTTGAAAAACAAGTTCTAGAATATTAATGACTATGAGATTCACTCAATCAAGAAAATATGGGTTTTGAAAATTTATTTGATAGATAACCCATTTTGGCTCAAGTCTAACCATGGGAAGTCTTTTCAAAGAAAATTTTAATCATATAAGGTTCATTTAAGCATTTATTTGGCATTTAAACAATCAAATTTTGAAAATTTTACTCAAAATTTTGAGATCCTTAGATACTTTAGCCTTGTGTTCAAAGTAAATTTATCATGCAATCATGGTAAATTACAAGATTACAAACAAATCAAAGAAAACACACATGCATAATAAAATGACAATCACACAACGTAAACAAAACAGTTAAGTTTTCTTACCTACCACCCCAAAAAATTTTGACATTGTCCTCAATGTTAAAATGGATGATAAAAGAATAAGAAAACTTACCTGTAATAACCCCAAACCAGCATCTGACATAGTTGGTTTTTTTTTTTATAAGAATAAAAGCTTAAAATAAAACAACAACTTTTTATAGGGTTACCTCCCTATCAGTGCTAAGTTTTAAGTCTTCAGCCAGACTTCTCACCGTTTGGATTTACTCATCAGGAGCATCAAACAAGTCCAAGTCACTTGCTTGTTGTATTGGTTGACCGGTGAAGTAATGCTTTACTCTCTGTCCATTTACCCTAAATGTACCAGATTTCTCGCTCCATAGTTCGACAGCTCCAAAGGGAAAGACTTTTGTCACCTTGAATGGTCCCGACCATCGGGATCTCAGTTTACCTGGAAAAAGCTTCAATCTGGAATTAAACAGTAAAACCATATCACCTGGATTAAATGTTCTCCGTTGGATGTGACGATCATGCCATTGTTTGGTTTTTTCTTTATAAATTCTGGCATTTTCGTATGCATCTAGACGGAGTTCTTCAAGCTCATTTAATTCCAACAATCTTTGTTCACCTGCAGCCTTATGATCAAAGTTAAGAGTTTTAACAGCCCAAAAAGATTTATATTCTAGCTCAACAGGTAAATGACAGGGCTTCCCATATACTAGCTTAAAAGGTGTGGTTCCAATGGGAGTTTTGTATGCGGTCCGATACGCCCATAAGGAATCATCTAACTTAATAGACCAATCCTTACGTGATGTATTCACCACTTTTTGAAGAATATTTTTAATTTCCCGATTGGATACCTCAACTTGTCCACTAGTTTGTGGGTGATAAGGTGTAGCAACCTTATGCTTAACTCCATATTTCTTTAGAAGGGTCTGAAAAGTTTTCTCAATAAAATGAGACCCTCCATCACTTATAACACATTTTGGGACCCCAAACCTTGGAAATATTATTTTCTTGAAAAGTTTAATAACAGTCGTAGCATCAGAATGGGGTGAAGCAATGACTTCCACCCATTTTGACACATAGTCAATTGCCACTAATATGAACTGATTTCCAAAAGAAGAGGGAAAGGGACCCATAAAATCAACACCCCATACATCAAAGCTCTAAGGGTACGTTCTATCTCAGGGTCAAATCCTAAGTTTAGATCGACACTATGGCTTCGTCGCATAAATATAAAATAAATGACCAATAAAACAAATAATTACAAAAATAAAACAACAACAGATACACAGAATATAGAACAAAATACAAAATTACAAAAAATATTAACAAGTATGATCTAATCGAATTTCAATATTGCCGATATTTGAGGGACAACAGTCCCCGGCAACGGCGCCAAAAACTTGACAGGGCCCGCAAGCGCACGGGTTATGTCGCGTAATATAAAAGATTATCGTTCTCCACAGGGACTGTGTTCAAAGTACCAGCATATTGAAATTTAATTATCCACACAATTAATTTTTAAGATTTTTATAAAATAAAGCACAAATTAAAGTTGCACAGAATATGAATAAATATAAAAATAAAATTTACTTGACACTAAAAAAATCAGAGTTGAGAATATCTTGGGATTTTGGGGGATTAAGACTCTATTTTATGTTTAATGAATTTTAACTTTTCATAAATAAGAATCGAATTAAGTTTTCCAAGGCGAATTTTCCAAAAGCTAATTAATATGTTCCTCTCGGAATCCTATTAATGTACCTAACCTATGGAAAGCGCTGCTTAATCCTCAGAAAGGCCCATTATCGTTTTATGAAAATCCCTTTTATTTCCTCAAAAGAATTTTGATTACTTTCACGGTTTTACCGAGGTCACAAAAAGCATTTCAAAAATCTTAGGTTTAGTTCAAAGCTTTCTGGTAAAAATAAATCTCTCGATTCTATTTATTACCTAAACTTACTAATATACCCGTAAGTATACAGTTTTATCATTTAGGTTCTTGTTAGGAATTACTAAAAGCATTAAGCATAATTGAACTAAATGGAAAACAGAAATTTATTTAATTCCAAGTCAAAATAACATTAAAATAAAATATTATCATACCCCCTTTATCCCAAGATAATTAATTTAGCTACTTATGAAATAATTTAAATTTATGTAAATAATGGAAAAATAAAACATACAAGACATGGTAAAAATAAAGACTTACGGGTTTCTCCAAAAGCTCAAAATAATTTACCACTTGTATTTCCTTGTTGCAATATTCTCCACCAATTACAAATTTAAATTCTCACTTTTACAGCCCTCACACTCTTACAAAATAAAAGAAAGAAAAGAAAATAGAAAGAAAGAGAAGAAAAACGAACAGAGAAAGAAAAATGGAAAAGAAGAAAACTAAAGAGAAAAGGAGAGAAAGTAACGAAGAAAATAAATCTGATGGTAATTGATGGGAAAAGATGATTGATGCTATACTCCTGGTTGCTCTCCCTTTTATAGGCGAATGGATGAATGAATCCAGCTAAGGAAACGCGTTAAAATTTGCAAGTGGGAGAAACTTTCGGTGCATGTGAATTCCAGCTATGCCAACTTGTTTCCAATTTGCATATTTAATATTTCCAATAATTTGGTGCTTGGATTTTAGTGAAGATTGGTGCAGAATGATGAAATTCATAGTGAAAAAATGTTATTTTCCCACAAATCCGAGTGAAAGCTTGCTGGACGGTGTTGGTGAGTGAACTGGACAACGTGGAGAGGAGTTGCTGTTAGATGGAGATCTGGATGTTGTGGGCTGGACGGTGTTGAATTGATGAAAAGTCTGGGCGGTCTTGAGAGGGTTACTGGGCGGTGTTATGTATTAGAAGAAGAAAGGGAGACGGTGTTAGGAAGTTGGGCGGTGTGTTGAGGTGAGGACGGTTGGGCGGTGTTGAGAATATTAGGAAGGAGAGGACGGTGTTGTGGATTAGGAGAGGAGTCTGGGCGGAGTTGTGGATTAGGAGCCTGGGCGGTATTGGTTGGAGAGAAGTCTGGGCGGTATGGATGGAAAGGAAAGGTGAAGTGGGACGGTGTGTGGTATGGATTAGAAGGGGACAGCGGATAGAAGAGAAGAATGTGGGTCGGTTTTGAAAGGAGAAGGGACGGTGTTGTGGCTTGAAGGAAAATAGAAGGAGGCGGTGTTGATGGAGGTAGTGATCCGGTGTTGCATTTGTGAAGAATTGGGTCGGTGTTTGGAGGAGAACCGATCGGTGATGAAGCTGAATGAAAGGACGGGTGAAGACTTACTGAAGAGCATCTTTCATTCAGTCGGAATTGACTGTAGAAAGACTCGGAACCGTCTGAAACATTCACTCGGCTGTCTCTGAATTTGGACCACTCGGTTAAAGCTCTGCTCGGATTTTGCATTGGAATTCACTCGGACAAATTTATTTACTCATTCAAATGATAAAATCACATCTTCACTCGGAAGTCTGAGTTAATTTCCACTCGGATTTGACTTCACTTTCACTCAGAAACTTGGACTTTGAAGGACTGGAATCTGGCTGATAGAATTCTTCCATGTCCGAGCCTTGCTTTGCTCAGAAATGCATCTTTCTGACCCAACTTACTCGGAATTCCTTTCCTTGGAGACTTCTCACTCGGGCTCAGTGTGAAACTTGAGAGTCTGCCCGAGTGTGATTCATTTCCGGTCGGATTTTTCCTTCCTTGCTAAGAATTACTCGGAAATGCTTTGTTCTGCTTGAGAATGTCATTTTCTCTGAGTGAGACCACTCGGATTCCTCCTTAGTCAGCATTTATTCATTTCAGTGGCCTCTTCTACTCAGAATCTATTCACTCGGAACAGGTTTCACTCGGATTAGTTGCAATCAGCAAACCTTTCACTCGGATAATAGCTTTGGACATATTTATTGGAGGTCAGTCTCCTTTTTTCACTCGGAATGGATGCAGTCGGGGAGTTTCCACTCAGAATCACCTTCAACCGAGACTTATTCCATTTCAGCATTGGTCCTTCAATCCAGTCAGCTATTTATCACTCGGAATGGCTTTGACAGGGAACATTTCACTCGGATTTTCCTCCAGCAGTGCAGTATTCCACTCGGCAATGCTCTATTCTGAGTCCTTCCACTCGGATTTGGTCATTTCTGAGTTATCCCACTCGGATTTCAGTGCTCTGAGCCGAATTTTTGCTTTCTGAGTCGGATTTCAGCTTTAAAAAGAGAATTCTTTCCACTTTGGGCTTGTTCTTCTTGTTTCTTTATCATTTTATGGTCTTTTTTCTCTTGTTTTTGACCCTTTATTACCTTAATTCCTGCAAAATAACATACCCAAGTAGACTAGAGTGGAAAGAAAGCAAAAATTGCAATAAATAAAGGAAATACAGTGGATAATGACTAAAATCCTAAGCAAACTAGATTTAATTCATTATATTATAAAGCATTTATCAGTAACCCAATGGCATCAGAGTCGCGCCTGATAGCCGGGTGAGACGAGGCAATTCTAGTGTACTTCGACTAAATGACGGGGTGTGGCTATGATCGTAGGGATCCAAGTTCCAAAAATATTTAAATCAATGATGAGAACCAATGAGTTCATTTGTACCATATGGAACTTGGGCGGACCCTGATCGCTCTAGATGATTGGAATGGTGATATTCCAAAGAATGAGAAGAAGATGAAACGATTTATTGGGCCCACATGCATCATGAGACTTAACCAAAGATAAATCATAATAAATCCAAACTCATGCATTTCATTACAGCATATTTGATTGTTATAATTGTGAATATGTTAAATGTACGATTTATTTCATGACAATATGCTTGATTGTTATAAATGTGAATATGCTAAATGTATGATTTATGTGATATTGTATGTTAACTGGTTTATGTCCGCACCGGATTAACCAATCAGGGTCTTGGGTTATACTCACCCTTACTGTTGACCATTTTTCAGAGGAATTAGAAACTCAAGAACCCGAGTGTGAAGATCAGCAATACGCTGAACCCATTGAGAACAATCATTAAAGATAGAATATTTATTATTAATAATCAGACACCGGATGACTGTATAATATTTAAGGGTGCCTGCGTGCCCCATTCTGTTAAGAGTACAATTACTTATAGTTTGTGAATGACTATGTGATATATACATTATTGCTTCCACTGATCTGCCACGTATTTATTTTAAAAAAAAATATTCACTTTTTCTTAAAACTGTTAATACTCTCAGTTAAATAGGATGAACCTACAGAACGATTTGTCTTATCTAACCGAGGGCGTTACAAAGGTGGTATCAGAGCATAGTCGATTCATTAAGCTTGTGGAGTGGACCATTAGGTTTCCACGTACTCTGATAGAAATATTGAACAGTCCATAACCCTCCTAAGACTAAAATCTCCTATGTGAAATACTCCACATAACATATATCCTAAATCTTTTTGTTGAAATTCTTTCAGCAAAATTCCTAATGGCACGCCGAAATAACGATCATGTGATGGAAGATCTTCTTACCAGAATTGTGGAGGTAATAGAACGCCAAGAGTTACCTTAATCTTCTACTAGGCAAAACCAAGGATTAGCTGACTTCCAAAGGAATAATCCTACTCAATTCAAAGGAGGCTTTGATCCAGAGGGAGCACAACTATGGATTGAGCACCTTGAAAAGATTTTTGCTGCTATGCGATGCTCTGACGAGGACAGAGTAACTTTTGCCGTCTTTATGCTGGTCGCGGAAGCAGAGCACTGGTGGACTCATGCCAGAATCAGATTAACAGCTGATGGACGCACCCTCACTTGGGGACGATTCAGGACAGAGTTCCTCGCCAAATACTTCCCCGAAGACATAAGGAGGCAGAAGGAGCAGGAATTCTTTAGTCTGAAACAAGGCAATATGACTGTTGGGGAGTACGCTGCTAAGTTTGATGAGCTGGCAAAATGTTGTCCCTACTACACCCACATGGGAGAAGCGTCAAGGTGCGCGAAGTTTGAAGCAGGATTACGGCAAGAAATTCGCCAAGTCATATGTTGCCAACAAATTACACAATTCACTACTTTGGTTGACAGATGCCGCATCTTTGAAAATACCTCTAATCTCCGACGACCTGGAACGTCCGGTCATGGCCCCAAGCGACGGATGCCAGACCAACAACAAAGAAGGGATTTTCGAGGAGATCGACCATATTCCCGACCACCTTACTCAGCCAACCGAATTCCTTCAAGGGATCAAGGGAACAATATGATCTTGAAATGCAATATCTGTGGGGGACCACATAGGGCCGTAAATTGTAGGACCTGCACAATTTGTGGACGGACTGGACATCGTGATGTTGACTGTTGGTTCAAAAATACTAACAACCAGCAACAGATGACTCAAAGGCAGGTAGTGCGACCAACAGGCCAAGGGAATAGGGGACCTGCTACAAATACCCCTGCAATTAATGCCCCGAGAATGCAGAATGTTCCCCGTAACAACAACTTCAGACAGAACAATAATCCTAGAAGGCCCGGAAACAACTCAACCGGAAGGCCAGGGGAAAATGCCAGAGTTTTTACCATGAATGGTGCAGAGGTATCACAAGAGAACGATCTTGTGCAAGGTACATGCTTTATAGGAAGTACTCTATTAAATGTGTTATATGATTCTGGAGCCACTCATTCTTTCATATCTGAGAATTGTGTAAAACATTTAAAGCTTCCTACAACCTCTCTGCCCTATCAAATGATTGTCACAACTGCCGCCAATAAACCCATTTACTCTACTTGCATATGTCTAGAATGTCCTCTCAACATCGAAGGGAAAGCTTATCAAGTAGATCTGATATGTTTACCTTTGATTGATGTAGACATTGTTCTAGGGATGAATTGGCTTGCTGCCAACCATATTCTGATTGACTGTCATAATAGATCCATCTCTCACGGGTCTATTACATCTGAATGTGATCAAGTCACTGAATCTTGCCTTGTTAGCTCAGAAAAGGTAATCTCAAAAGAAGTCCAACTATATATGATCCTTACTGAAACTAAAAGTAAGGCCACTTCTTAACTTGAACAGATTCCTGTTGTTCAAGAATTTCCAGAAGTATTCCCTGAGGACATACGAGAGCTACCTCCAGAGCGAGAAGTCGAATTCAGCATTGATATTATACCGGGCGTGGGACCAATCTCTATTGCTCCTTACCGTATGTCACCCAAGGAACTCAGTGAGCTCAAAGAACAATTAGAAGAACTTCTAGAGAAAGGAATGATTAGACCCAGTGTCTCACCTTGGGGAGCACCAGTTCTTCTAGTTAAAAAGAAGGATGGCAGTATGCGGCTGTGCGTTGACTATCGGCAGTTGAATAAATCTACGATCAAGAACCGATACCCTCTCCCAAGAATTGATGATTTGATGGACCAATTACGAGGAGCCACTATCTTCTCGAAGATCGATCTGCGATCAGGCTATCATCAAATCAGGGTAAAGAAAGACGATGTACCAAAAACGGCATTCAGAACACGATATGGGCACTATGAGTATCTTGTTATGCCCTTTGGAGTAACAAATGCACCTGCAGTCTTTATGGGACACATGAATCGAATCTTCCATGAATACTTGGACAAATTCGTGGTTGTATTCATTGACGATATTCTCGTCTACTCCAAGAGTCGTGAGGAACACGAGGAGCATCTCCGAATTGTTCTAAACACTTTGCGTGCAAGGCAATTATACGCCAAGTTTTCAAAATGTGAATTCTGGTTGACAGAAGTGACATTCTTAGGACATGTCATCTCTAAGGAAGGAATTGTTGTGGATCCTACAAAGGTAGAAGCTGTACTAAATTGGGAACAACCCAAGAATGTGATGGAAATCCGCAGTTTCCTTGGACGGGCTGGATATTACCGTCGATTCATCGAGAATTTCTCTCGAATTGCAGCACCTTTAACTAACCTGTAACATCCTGCTTTTAATAATAGCTCTATTTTTGTAAATTTTGAAGTATAAAAGATCTGTTAGTGTTACTCAATGAATAAAAACACTCTATGGATGGTTGTGATACTCCAAAAGTTTCATTTTTGGGTATAATTCTATAACTTATATAGATCCCTATTAATGAAGCCCAAATTCCGAGTGAGAAAGAGAGGCTGTTCCGAGTGAAAACTGCAAATTCCGAGTGACCAAGAGGAATTACGAGTGGAAAATGGAAATACCGAGTGAAAACGGTGTTTTCCGAGTGGAACATGGTCAGGAGGACTTATTCCGAGTGAGATACTATCTCAGAGACTCACTGCTGAGTCAAACATGTCAGAAAGACTCATTTCCGAGTCAAGTACTCTCCAAAGCCTCGTTTCCGAGTCGAATATTTCTGAAGGACCAATCTCCGAGTCAAACATAGCCAGACGTTACAATTCTGAGTAAAAACTCACTGAGTGCATTCATTCCAAGTGTAATACAGAGGAAAATATACTTCCGAGTGGAAGGATTTCTGACTGGGAACACACGGTGTAATCACCAAACAGAAACCTTATAGTTGTAAGTCTTACATAACTAAATTACCGAGTGGGCATTGAATAGGAATAAGTCAGCATTGATGAAATTCACTGAGTGAAAGCTGATCAGGAGACGAGTCAGTTTGGAGATGAATTACCGAGTGAGACACGACTCAGAAGATGAGTGATTAGGAATGGTATACTGAATGATGCACTTGTAGAATACCCGAGTGAAATAAGGTTGGGATATGCCGAGTGGCATTTGATTGGGAGATATTCCAAGTGAGGGGACAACTATGAGGAGAGAATCGGTTTCTGAAAAGTCTTACCGAGTGGAACCGTGTGTGTATGGAGACTCGGATTTGGAATGGGGAACCGAGTGTTGAAGACTGTGAAGGGGGACTCGGTTTTCACTGAATTAAAGACTGGGTGAAGGATAATTAGGTTTGGATCAATTGTGCCGAGTGATAGATTATGTACGAGTCGGCTTAATAATGATTTGAAACGGCCGAGTGGAAAACAGAGAAGAATGACTCGGTTTCAGAAGAATTTTACCGAGTGAAAACTCGAGTAAAAGACTGACTTAAAACTGACTCAGTATCTGGAAGGTTTACCGAGTGGATATACTTGAATGAAGACTCAGTTACCGAGAGAAAGGATGAGTGAGAGAGAGAGCTCGGTCTGGACAGGCTCTACCGAGTGAGGAACCAAGTAATTGAGTCGGATTCAGATGAATTCCGAGCGAATATTCATGACTCGCTCAAGCGAGTCGGATTTCACTTGAGCGAGATGAACCCTGGTGCATAATTCCTCTTTTCAATCAGCTTTCGCTCAAGTGAGCATTCCTGCGCTCAAGCGCGCTCGGCCCTGATATTTTTTTTTTCTCTCACTTCGTCCAAGATAGCAGGACTCGCTCAAGCAAGTGGGATTACGCTTGAGCGATCTGATGTAAGGAAAACACCCGGTGTCCTCTAGCTCACATCGGAGTATTGATGAAGGAAAGGAAGGGTCCAGTATGATGCAGACCAATTAAGAAATTCACTCCGGTTAGGAAGTTAACCGTCCTTAGAACATGTGTGTACACCGGATGACCCCGAGCCGGTGTTCACCGAATCCGACCTCTTCGCCTTCTTTCATGGGCGTTGTCCCTCACACTTCACACCGCCTTCTTCACTCCACACCGCCCCTCACATTCAATACCGCCCTCACTCCATACCGACCTCACAGCACACCGTCCTCACTCAACACCGCCTCACACTACACTCCGCTCTCACACTACATTCTACTCTCATAAACTCAATACCGCCCTCTTCAAAAATCTCCAACAACGAACACCTTTTAACTCCACTCAGACCACTTTATATATTTTAATATATCACTAACCTCTTTAATGCAAAGATGACAGTGAGACGAGTCAAAAGGTTCCATTAAATCTCACCTAATCCTCCATTCAAAGTCTGCCACTTACTCTCTCATTATTAACAACTTACCATCTACATACGAACCACTTAACAAATCACACACTCTTTTTCTTCTTCTTCTCATTCTTATACGTTCAAAAGGCTGTTCTTTCCATTTCTTCCATTACGGACTGGAACGAGGGAACTACAAGACATACCTTGTTAATCAAAGGACTTCAAAACAAGTAAGAGGGGAGAGGGTTGTGAATAACTATGAAATGGGTAGAGTTGTATGCTGTTCTAGGATTCCAGTCTTAATTTCACATCTTGTGGCTCAATTTTGAAACTGAAAACGTATGAATTTGCCTTTGACTTCTTCATGAAAATTGTAGATCTTTTTGTTATCTAAATTATGAGACCTGATTCAATTAATTTGAGTATGTATAGCAAAAGTTATAGCCAAATTACTACGGCATGTTCGAGTGAAAGATTTGTTCCATGTTTTGTGTATATTTTGATATGCTGGGAATTATACATGCGTAATCAGCCTTGAATGTCTTCATGAAAGTTGTAGATATATATGTTGTGGATCTTCAGAAAGTGGTTTCACGTTAAAATGATTTTTGTAGCTCAAGATATGCTCATAATACTAAAGTATGTACAAGCTGTAAATCTGTGAACTTGAAATCCGTATCTTATTTTTAAAACTGGAAGTTTTGTGGTAAGAATTATTGATTAGTGCCTTCATGAAAGTTGTAAATCTTTTTGTTATGTGAATTTTGAGACCTGAACCGATTGATTTGAGTATGTGTAGCAAAAGTTATAGCCAAAATACTACTGCCTGTCCGAGTGAAAGATTGTTCCATGTTTTGTGTATATTTTGATGTGATGGGAATTATACATGCATAATTAGCATTGGAGGTCTTCATAAAAGTTGTATATACTTAAGTTTTGGATCTTTAGAAACTGGTTTCACATCAAAATAATTTTTGTAGCTCACGTTATGCTCAAATTACTGAAGTATGTGCAAGCTGAAATTCTGAAATTCTGAAATTTTGAAATCCGAATCTTGTTTTAAAACTGGGAAGTTTGTGGAGAGAATTAGGGGTTGGTGTCTTCATGGAAATTGTATATATGTGTGTTAAGAATAATTTAGAATTGGTTTCATATCAAAATCACATTTGTAACTCCAGATACGTTCTAAATACTAATCTGTGTACATTTTGGAAAACTTATCTTGAGGCAGTATGGTATTTTATGAATAAGTAGTATTTCTAATTGGAATCTGAAGTTCTGTTCTTCATAAGAGTTGTAGATAATTGTATTGTTAAGCTATAGAAAGTGGAATCATATAAAAAGGAGTTGAATTGCTCATGTTATGACTGTTTTGCTAATGTATGTTGCTGTTGGGAATGCTGAAATTCATTGAATAAGGCTATTATGAAAGAAAATGATATTTTCTCTATGGATAAAAATTTATTATTAAATTATTGAGTGATTATGAGTTATTAGAAATGTTGTTGAGCATTATGCAGTATGTTTGATGTGGTGATGAATAATTATGAATAACGAAAACACTTTGTATGTACATGAATGCCTTGTAATATTGATACATGTGACTCAAAATAGTAAATCCATGATTTTGTGAATTATTACGAGTGTTGTGTCCTTTGGGGACTTGTATTCCAAGAGGTTTTGGAAATATGGATATCATGGTATGTTAAAAGAATTAAAGGCATTCATGCATCATAAGCATTGGACGCATCATGGAATTTAGGGGTTCCGTGATTGCCTACCCTGGTGGGGGGTTACTCTATGATGAGTAAAGCCCTATTTTGTTGTGTGCCATGGAGTGTAGGGATTCATGGTCTATGCAAAGCCCTACTTATGATAATTGTGTACTTCGGTACTTAAGCGCCATGAAGTATAGGGATTCATGGTATATGCTAAAGCCCTAATTGTGTAAGCGCCATGAAGTATAGGGATTCATGGTATATGCTAAAGCCCTAATTGTGTAAGCGCCATGAAGTATAGGGATTCATGGTATATGCTAAAGCCCTAATTGTGTCTCTATGAGACTTTTACTACAGTATTCCCACCAAAACCAAACGGATCCAGCATGACATCATTTGACTAATTGAAGAATTATTAAATGGACTTGTTTGGCATATTCATCATATCATTATGACACCACTAAAAAAACAACTGTTAGCGACGGACGTAATTGGTCGCTAATCAATGGAATTCCCGTCGCTAAAACCATTAGCGACGGCATCGCAGACGGGAAAGGGGACGTCGCTAAAACCCTCGTCGAAAACACCTCAGCGACCACATACACACCGTCGCTAAATTATTGACCGCGTTAGGCCGTCGCTAAATTCGTCTCTGCCCCCATAACTCCAGCCGTCGCTAAGTGTTGCCATACAGCGACCTCGAGGCCCCGTCGCTAATAACAGCAACAGCGACCACGGTATGCCGTCGCTATAGGTAGTGAGACAGCGACCAAGACATTCCGTCGCTAGTGGTTGCGATGTAGCGACGCCTAAGTCCGTCGCTAGTGGTTGCAAGGTAGCGACCACAATGTCCGTCGCTAGTGGTTGCCAGGTAGCGACCACAACGTCCGTCGCTAGTGGTTGCCAGGTAGCGACCACAACGTCCGTCGCTAGTGTTAATAAGTCCGCGACGGACATGAGCCGTCGCTAACGAGAGTTTTTAAATTTTTTTAAAATTGATTCAATATTGACTGGTTTTGTTAATTTAGCTTTAAAAATATCTTAATATTTTGTATTTTGTATTGGCTGATAAAATTTTATAATTAAATTAAAATAATTTTTTTGAAGTAATGAATTATTATTAAAAACAAAATAATATATTAAATTAATTTATGAAATAGGTTGAATTATTAATGATAGGTAGAATAAGGCTTTGTGATTTGAATGTAATTACCAATAAATATTGACATAATAAATAAAGAATGACAAAATAAATACTGAATGAAAATATAACATAACTAAAAATCAAATATACAAATGTGTATAAATAAAAGAACTACAATCAAGGTGGTGGGGGATCCTGGGGTGGTGGTGGGGGCGCCTGGGAAGTGGGGGGAGGTAGCCTCGCCATCAACTGCATCAGTAGCTCCTGCTGCTGAGCAAGTTGCCGACGAGTCTCGGCGTGCTGCTCCTCGGCCCGCTGTCGGTCCGCCTCGGCCTTTTGTCGGTCCGCCTCGTGCCGCTCCAACAGCAACTGCCTCTGACGTCGCTCCTCCTGTAGCTCATCGTTCAGGTTTTGAATTACCTGAACGACCTCAGTCGGAAGACCAGAGGAAGACGAAGAGGAAGGGGTCTTCCCCTTTTTCGCCAGCTGCGTGCCGACGCCACCCAATCCAAACACCCTCCCTTTCTTATTCACACCGCCAACAGCCTCCATATAGATGGCGTTGTCGTCAGAACAAGATAGGGTGGGAGGAACCTCCCCTTCAGGGGTGGAAGCCACCAGGTCCGCCTCCTTCTCGGCCCTCCTGGCCTGATACGCCTCCTGTAAATTCAAAAACAACGATAGGATTAGTAAGCTGATTTGTAAGTAAATTAAAAGCATGTGTCAGTTAAAAGTAAATACCGCTAGCTCCGTAGTCTTCTGGTTTACCCATGCACCGGCTTTGTTCTTCTTGGTCATTTGCATGACCTCAAACAAAGAAGGCTCCCGGTGCTCCCTCAGCTCCTGTGGTGGACAAAAAACATTGAGATTATTATTTGTAAACATGAAAGACGAACCATAATAGAAATGTTTAACATAAATATACTTACAAATCTTTTCTTGTGCTCGAGGGTTGAAATGCTACCCCCAGTGTAAACCGAGGCTGTAGCATCGGCGGCTCTGTTGGCCCTATTCCGAGCACTCGCCTGCTGGAATGGGACCCCGCCCCACTTCTGGACCATCCCGTCCCAATGGTCCTCCGGGATCCAACGAGGGCGCTCACCCTTGTCCCTCACCTTCCAAAGGGTACTCTTGATGATTTTGGAGGTCTTTGTGGCAAAGACCTTCCTAATCTCATCAATCTTACCCTCCGCCCACTGGTAATCACGCTGTAAAATGAATTGAGAAATCAAAATTAATAACGGGTCTATTTTACAAATCAAGTCACAATAAATGAGCTAGGAACTTACCGAGAAGGTGTCAAACCACCTATCTTGCACAACCTTCCCAGCATCTGTCCAAGATATATATGGACCATCCCACTGGGCCTTCAAAACCTTAGTAATCGCTTTGGTAGTGCGACTACTATCAACAAAGCTGTAATGACAACAATTATGTTAGGAGTAAAACAACACACAATCTAGGGAGACACCCAAAATTTCGGCAGAGTCTCCCCTGTAAATGTAACATTTCCAAGTTTAAATAGTTACCCTGTTACAAACAGAAGAGTGCCCAGTACAATTCAATCTATACAAGTACTAATTAAAGTAAGCAACAATAAACCAACAAGTCTTTCAACTAAACCCTAATATAAAGTATCATACAAATAACATAAAAGTATATGAAATTTAGTCACTTACTCGTCTCCGGCCGGCATGGGTACCAACATGGGCAGAGGGGATGCCGGAGGTGGGGTCGCCTGATGGCCATGGTCCTCCAAGCCACCAACTCCAGGAGTCTGCTCTGGGGTGGTCAGCTGTGGGGGTGATGGGGTTGTCTGCTGTGGTGGTGGTGATGGAGTGGTCTGCTGGAGTGGTGATGGAGTGGTCTGCTGTGGTGGTGGTGATGGAGTGGTCTGCTGTAATGGGGATGGAGTGGTCCGCTGTGGTGGTGATGGAGTGGTCTGCTGCCCTGGGGTTTGCATCCCCAGACGGGAAGCCGGGGTCCTGGACCCACCACCCCTACTGAAGGGCAGTCGACGTCCCGTCATCTGTGGATAAAATCATGAAAAGAAAGGTTAGTCTCAGGATATATATAAACCTATGTATATATGTTTAACAACTACATACTCTGTGTCTGTTTCAGTTTCAAATTCCCCCTCAGTTTCAGTGTCACTGTGGTTATCTGTTTGAACAAGTTCATCAGTACCCAAATCAGCCCTAGACCGTTTTGATCGAGAGACAAGGTCTTTGTCAATGTGTTCACCCCCTGTAGTGGCGAGTGTCTCATCCATTATGACTGGATCAATGTTGAACAACAAATTGGCATCGTTGAGCTCGTGTGGTGCAAGCTAATAAGCGTCATCGACCTCCTCGGAGACATTGTCAGTGATCTGACTTCGGGCCTTGGCCTTGATTACTGCATACCAGTCCCGATGTCCTCCCGGGAAGTCGGTGTAATAAACCTGCTCAGCTTGTTGGGCAAAAATGAAGGGATCAAACCCTTTATATCTACCATTCTTCTTGACCTCAACTAAGCCGTAGTTGTTGTCAACCTTTGTTCCAACACCGATTGTGTTGTCGAACCAATCACATTTGAATAGAACAATATCTCTTCTTAGTCATCCAGAGAATGAAACTTCAACAATCTCCGTCAGCACTCCATAAAAGTCTTCTTCCAACTGACCGGCGGTGCCTTTAACACAAACCCCGTAGTTATGGGTGCGCATCCCTTCACTCCATTGAAGAATATTAAACTTGTAGCCATTTACGTAGTAAATGGGCCATTTTTTAACAGTCTTCACCGGCCCCCAAGAAAGGGCTTGGAGTAAAGAATCTTCAATATGGTTGTTAGGGTCTTGTATCTATGTACAACATAAGAAGTAGGTCATTGTTACCATATTGACGGGAGTTAGAAGCAAATAGGCTTAAAAACACTTGGTATACGGGTCTTACATGTTGCGCGAACCAACCAACGAACTTGGATGACACCTCACTATGAATTTGGTCATCAGTTAAATCATTTTGCTCAAGTTTTAGCATATCTGTGTATAAGCTATTGAAAGAAACAAATAAGTTTAATATAAAAGCTACGTTAAGAATGTATAATATAACTTCTATGACTTACTCAATAAAGGGTTCCACTTCTGGGCAATTGAGAAGAATGTACAAGTGAGCCGCCTTTCGATCTTTCTCATCAATGTAACATTTTGTGAGCCTGCCCCCCGGGTGACCAGGATAGTTGAAAATCGACGTTTGTTCATCAAACCTTGTGCGGCTGGCTACACCAAGATTGCGGGGAATTCTACTCATTCTAGTTTCTATCTCCGTTGGAAAATAGAAAGAAGCAAAGGTTGTCATTTCTTCGACTAAGTATGCCTCACAAATTGAAGCTTCAACGCTGGCTTTGTTCGACACTTTATCTTTTAAAGAGCGTAAGAATCTTCAACATCATTAACAAGGTGGTGTTAAGTTAGAAAATACTATTATAAGCATGACATTAGCGAGTAAATTAAAGAGTTCACCAAGCATTCACCTTTCGAATGGATACATCCAACGATACTGCACTGGGCCACCAACCAAGGCCTCGTACGGTAGATGGATAGGCAAATGCTCCATGGAGTCAAAAAAACTTGGTGGGAAAATCTGCTCCAACTTACAAATCAATACCGGGATAGTTTCTTCCATCTTCACAAGTTTCTCCACACTCAACGAAGTAGCCGTCAACTCCTTAAAGAAGTGACTCAACTCCACTAACGGTTTCCAAATAGGCTTCGATAAGGCATGAAACGCGTACGGGAGTAGTTGTTGCATAAACACATGGCAATCATGACTTTTCATGCCAAACACCCTGCCCTCCTTCACGTCGACACATCTACTCAAGTTAGAAGCGAATCCGTCAGGCAGGGTCAACCCATTCATCCAAATACATACAGCAATCTGTTGTGGTCTAGTTAAAGCATATTTTGCATGGGGTTTAAACATTCTTCCACGTCCCGCATCCCTCAACTCCAACTCCTTTCTGGAACACCAAATCGGAAGGTCTAGACGACTCTTCTCGTTGTCCTTTGTTCTCCCTTTGATGTCCATAACAGTGTCAAAAATATTCATGAAAACATTACGTTCAGTGTGCATCACATCAATGTTGTGTCTTAACAACAAGTCTTTCCAATATGGCAAATCCCACAACACACTCTGCTTCACCCAGTGGTGTTCCTTACCGTAACCCGCAAACTCCTTAACACTCTTGTCCCAGATGTAAGGATACTCTTCGACCCTCTGCCAAACCCGTGCACCAGATAACCTACGGGGTGGAGGTTCATTGACAACCTTGTTTTTCTTAAAAGCGGTTTTGTTCCTCCTAAACGGGTGATCCAACGGTAGAAACTTTCTATGACAGTCAAAGAAACTTGTCTTGCCACTAACAGGGAGTGATTCCCCCCCGGTATGTTCCATGCATACAGGGCAAGCAAGCTTCCCAGACGTGGACCATCCAGAAAGCATACCATAGGCCGGGAAGTCGTTAATAGTCCACATCAAAACAGCACGCATCATAAAGTTGTTCTTCAAAGACGCATCGTATGTCATTACCCCGACATCCCATAACTGTGATAACTCTTCAACCAACGGTTGCAAAAACACGTCTATGTTCGCCTTTGGATTTTTGGGTCCTGGAACCAGTACAGATAGAAACATGACCTCCCTCTTCATACACATATCAGGAGGCAGATTGTATGGGGTCAGGATGACTGGCCAACAAGAGTAAGCTCTTCCGTATTGACCGAACGGGTTAAACCCATCAGTACATATGCCAAGTCTTACATTGCGTGGCTCGCCAGAAAAGTCCGGATATAGCTCATCCAAACACTTCCATGCTTTCCCGTCGGAAGGATGGCAAAGAAACCCCTCTTGTGTTCGGTTCAGAGCATGCCAACGCATGTGTTTTGCCGTGGACAATGAGGCATACAGGCGTTGAAGACGCGGTGTTATAGGGAAGTACCACATTTTCTTCCTGGCAGTCCGGGTTACCTTCCCTCTCCTTTTAACGATCTTGTAGCGTTCCTCATTATAATGCAAACATTTTGTGACACTTTCGTCTGCAAACTCATTTCTGAACAGCATACATCCACCAACATAACACTCTATCTTCACACAACCCAACCCCAAGTTTGCCACTTGTTTCTTAGCACGGTACAGGTTTGCTGGCATTCTGTGATTACTAGGCATGGTGGAACCCATCAGACTGACCATCCTATCAAAACAACCTCCAGAAAGATTATAATCTGCCTTTAGGCTTAAAGCAGCTAGGGAGGCGGATAACTCAGTGTGACTGTTGCACCCGTCCCACAATAGAGTCTGAGCCGCCGCCAACAAATCATAAAATCTCTTCACCTCCGGATTAGGATCCTCCTCTACATTGTCAGAGTCCCCATGACCTGCTTGGTCATTATGTTCCAGCACACGTCCGGTGGAGGGTCCAACATGATCCATCACCATTTGTTCTATGTTGTTGTACGTATCCCTGTTTCCTCCAACCTCGTAGTAAGACTGTTGCACGGTTACGTCTGATGGTCTACGCGGTAACTGCTCACCATGGTTGTACCAGCAGTGGTATGTTTCCATGAACCCTTTCTCAGTTAGGTGGCACATGACATCATCCGCGTATTCAAAACTCATGCATTTACACCTTGAGCACGGACAACGGATCTTCTCAGTCACTTCAAATCCAGGCGTGTTTGCCGTAGCGAACGGAATGAACTCCAACAGCCCCGTCATAAACTCCTCAGTCACTCGCCGATTGCGATCTAGTCGGTTGTACATCCATCGCCGATTTGCCGGTACCTCCATTTATAATATCTAACAAGCACGATTTCTATTACGTTACACGTTTAAATTGTTATTTAAGTATCGGTTGCGAATCACTCTATCTCTTTGATGTTGCAAATTGGTGGGGCCCTATCCCATTCAGGATGAATATGCAACCATCCGTAACCCATCCCATAATTGTATGTCGTCTATCATGAGTTGAATGAATGTTCATTCGAAATTTCGGCAGCATTTCGCATTGGTCCCCGAGTACACAGAGATACGTACGGTATGAAACACCACACGCAGACATGCACCCTGGGGACAATACGAAACACCATAACCGAAATTTCAAATGAACATTCATTCAACTTCTCAAGATAGACGACATACAACATTGATGGGTTACGCCCTACAGGTTACAAATTCATACCAAACTGTCCAACCGGGACAATTCAAGCTCCAACACAACACGGTACATCGACCGGTTGTTTTGAAACTTGAACGGGAATCTAATGGGTACACACACGACTAAACCCTACATTATTAACGTTGTGTTTCATTTTTTAAGTTCCCTAAGAAAGGGAGCCTGCCGAAATTTTGGCAGAGTCTCCCCTGTAAACTAGACATTTCCCAAATTTACAAATGGCCTGTTACATATAGAAAACTACCCAGTATAGATAAATAAACATATCATACGCATTGTATATGATATTCACAGTTATGAACACAAAATCATGTTATCAATATATAAAATCAACCGCTAATGAGCTCTGCTCTCCACTAACAAACAACATTACACATGCATCGTAAATCATGTTATCAGCACACAAAACCAATGCCTAATGAGCTCTGCTCTCCACTAACAAACAACATTACACATGCATAAAAAATCATGTTATCAGCACACAAAATCACTGCGTAATGAGCTCAGCTCTCCACTAACAAACAACAATCAACATACATACACTTCAACACATACAACAGACATAGCCGGATAAGTTAGCGTTAGGGGATTACCTGGGAATGAGAGATAGCGATGAAGACAAAGCTGATGAGGGTCGAACACGAACCACACGTAAGGTGTCTTGGTCTGCATGACAAACTCTAGTTAGAATGGAAATTGAGTCATCAAAAGAAAAAGTTTTATTGGCCTTTGCTAATCATACATTTTCAATGAACTTTAGCAAGGTTGTCAGACTCGAGAGTCTACCAAGACTCGTTTTGGCTAGGTAGACTCGACTCGCTAACTCGACTCGTAAACTCGTAAGAGTTTACGAGTTTACCTCATGCTAAAAATTATATCAAATTAATATTAGGCATGCATCCAAACAATATATAACATACTAAAAACGTTAAAAAATAAATAAACGCTTCTACCAGCGGGTATGACTAACATATTACCTACACACGTCACGTTGCATTGCTATTAAACTAGTCACTAAATTCTGGTGGAGACCAAAGAGTGTAGAGAAACAATTGAGGAAACAAGGAGTTAGAGGCAATTCATACAAGCTTTTGTATTTTAAAAGAGTTAATTTTTGTACAGTGACTCAGATACCATTCCTTTCCAAAAAATTTTTGAGGAGGAGGATGATCATGGCCCGTGGGTTTTGGGATGGAGGAGGGTTTTGGGATTTGGACATTTCCACTCCTAAGACGCTTGATGGGTTGGCATGTCCTGTTCCTGGAGACCCTCTCCCTTTGGGTTTGTCCCGTGGCACAAAGCTTTCCAGACCCCGACAGCTCCATTTCATGCACGCCCCTCTCATTCCTTCCTACTCCATTCTCCATGGCCTCTCTCTCCACCGTGTCCTCTCCCTCCCCCTCCTCCATGTCTGGCAAGTCTCTCCCTTCCATCTTCTTACCTCTGCTTTTGTTGCCTGACCATGTCTCTGCTCTGAAACTTTTTCAGGTTTCTATTTTTAAATGGTCAGTTCAATTTGCAGAGATTTGTTTACTTTGTTAAGATTGAACCCAAAAAGCCTAAGGGCTTTTCCTCTTGGTTAAAAACCATTGGGAGACATCTGCAGAAGAAATCATTGTATGCCGTCCGCTTCTTCTCTGAGTTACAGTTGACGCCGGATGATATTTTACTTTTAGGCTTAGATGCATATGGCTATAGTGATCAGCGTCGTGCAAAAGCAGCCTTACATCATAAGGCAAGTGTCAATATGTATCCTCTTAGGAATTTCTAAGTTTTACGGCCCTGCAGGTTAGACTTTGTGGACTAGTAACACTTGAAAGGAGGGATATATATACCTACATTAAATCTAGTGAACTAATGTTTTATGTGGAATTTATGATTAATTTTAGGTTACCCTTTAGCCTTAGTTGTCAGATTCAAGGGGCAAGGAAAGTAATTTGCAGCAGATTGGATTAGAACCCAGAGGGCTGTAGGCAAGGTAGTTAAAATCCTGATTTTAATCGGAAAAATCCCGATTCTACGATTTTGGAGGAGGAAAACGATCCGAGTCGCCCCTAGAACACCAAATGTGCATGAATCGCACTAGAATCGCGATTCTGGGCCTTAAATGACATATTCATGACCGCCTCCGCCTTCCTACCTCCGCCTCAGCGACTCTCAAAGCTCTACGAGGTACTTCAGCAACATCTCTCTCGTCTCTCTCTTCTCCCTCGAAGCCATCGTCTTCTTCTTCCTCGAAACCATTCCCTCTTCTGCTACTCTTTCAAATACTAATAATGAAAGGGTTTTGGTTTAAAAGGAGAGACAAGAGGTGAGTTTTGCATGTTGAGTGTATCATCGAACCCTTTCTCTTCTCTTCTCTTCTCTTCATTTTCTAGGTTTTACTACTTTACTTCAGGCTTTGCCTCTTATCTTAATGTCTAACAACAACGATAATAAATTCAGCACGGCAGATCTCACCTCTGGTTTGTCACTCTTCTTCTTCTTCTTCATCTTCTTGTTTTCTTCTTCTCCATCTCTCTTCTCTGTTTTAAATCGTTTACTCCCTACAGCTCTCAATGAAGACAATCTCACCGACCTAGTGCTTTTTTAAGGAGAGACCAGCTCTTGAAGCCAAATACCAAGCTTTGTATTAGCCATTGTATACAAATACCAAATACCCCTTCTGTTGAGTTTTGGGTTGAAGTTACTTTTTAGTTGGTTCGTTTAGTGATCTTTTGACCACTTTATATTGTAGATTTCAGAGCGTGATGAAGGTGCTCTCAAGTTCCTTAAAGATATCAAGTGGAGCATGATAGAAAACCCCAAAGGATTTAAGCTTGAGTTCTTCTTTGATACCAATACCAATCCATACTTTTCAAATTCTGTATTGACAAAAACATATCATATGATTGATGAGGATGAACCTATTTTGGAGAAAGCAATTAGGTAAGCTGTTCTTTTTGAATGATGTTATTATGTTATCTATTTGCATAGTTTATAATGTTGTCAAAAGGGTCTGGTTTGGTCTTGATCAAGGTTAACTTGCTATGTTCTTTTTCAATAGGACTAAAATTCAATGGTACCCAGGAAAATGCTTGACTCAGAAGGTTTTGAAGAAAAAGCCTTAGAAGGGTTCGAAGAATGCTAAACCAATTACTAAAACTAAAAACTGTGAAAGCTTCTTCAATTTTTTTAAAGCTAAGTGGTGTCCCACCTTTCTGGGCTGGTAATGATCCTAATATGCATTTAACTTTTTCTCTGTTGTATTATTATTTAGTCATCTACTCTGTACCTGAATTACATTAACTTTTTCTATTACTTTTAGAATCTGAATCAGGAATTTTCAGGCAGATTTTACACAGAGAGCTTGATTTTGTTTTTGAACCATGGCCTACTATCTCAGAAAGTGCTAAAGAATTGGTAAAACAAATGTTGGATAGGGACCCTAAGCAAAGAGTTTCTGCCCATGAAGTTTTATATGAGTTCCTTGAGTACTAGTTGTTACTGGATTTTCATGTGCCACTGGTGTATGTTGGCGTTTTATTATTATAGTGTCAGCTTCTTGGAAGATCGAATGACAATTAAATCTTGCATAATCAGGTCACCCTTGGATTGTTGATGATAAAGTTACTCCTGACAAACCCCTTGACTCTGCTATTTTGACATGCTTAAAGCATTTTTCAGCAATGAATAAACTTAAGAAGATGGTATTATGTGTATTTTTTTTTAGCAATCATTGTATGCCTTATCATTTTCTGTTTGATTTTAACAATGTTGTTAAGTTTATTTTAATCTTTATATTCTAATCTCATGGAATCTGAAATTAATCCTTTATGGAAGCGGTACGTAAATTATCATAGAATGTAGCAATAAGGAAAGTGATCTGGGTTAAGTTAAAATCATTTTTTGCTTCATTCTCCAAATAACAAAAGATATTTCATCAAACAAAACAACAACTACAAGACCAGAGGTTGATCGTGTAGTTGACTAGAATTCCTCTTGAATGATTTATTAGCACAAAAGAAGTGTTTCATTGGTAGGAAACGCCAATGGCAGTTAAACCATGAAATTCTCCCATTAATCGGCAACAAAAATGACTTAGTGTCATCCATACATTTATAATGGGAAGCTAACCTTCCATTCGCTCCATCTAGACAACATACCATAAGTAGGAAAGTCATTAATCGTCAACATGAAACATGCCTTCCGACACACATTAATTGACTTCATCTGACGCAAGTATTTAAAAAAGTCAAAAATCCAAAAGCCATCACACATTTGCATCGACCATTCTGACACAATACATTGCTTTGTGTTAGTTATTTTGACGCAATGCTTTAGCCTAAGAAAATTCAAAGTTAAGACAAATTTGGAAGAAGAATAAAAGGAGGAGTGAAGGAAGAGGAGGAGAGTAAAAAAAACTAACCAAAAATTTACATGGGTTAGACGATGTAAATTTTATGTCGACGGTTTAGAAAAATCATACAAAAATATTTGTATTATAGTAGATGATAATCCTAATTCAACCTAAAAGTTAGCGTTACATCAAACCTTATAAGAAGTATACAAAGTATATTTCTAACTAATATAACACTTATCTTAACATCTAAATAATTTGTGAGAATGTTATTATGTTTAAACTTAAACAATTCCTCCTAAACTTGATATGTTGATAATATAACACTATAAGAAGATAGGGATGACATAATAGCCTACCCTTTTACTTATCATTCTCAAACTATACCAAATATAGTGTAGTTTACTATATCTTGGCCTCGTTCTTTTCCCAACTGCTTGTACAATCTCGATTTTTTATCATAGTTTCCTTTTTCTTATGGTGGGCAAAAAACGTTTTAGGAAGTAAATGTGAAATTGTTCACGCTTTTAGGTGACTAAAGTTCCAAAAAGTGCTCCAACTTTCCACAGCCTAATAGAATAATTAATACTGTTATAGATCCCCAAGGAGAAAAAAGTGAAAAAGGGCAAGAAACAAGGGGGCAAGTAGCCATTCAGATATTGATTGAGAACTCAACAATTAAGACAGGGAACTAAAAGTTCCTCGGTTGAACCAATACGGGAGGCAATGGCATTCTTCATTGTTGGCTCATGTTTCACTTTACATATCATCCCTTCTAATGGATAAAATATTATACATAGTACTCCATTAGTACTAAAACTGTTTTGTATTAAAATTTATGATATTGTGCAATTATTTCTTAAATTTTGTTACTGGTAAACTATGCATTAATCTGGACTACGAATGATATGTTTGTAGATCATGAATTCCCATTTTAAAATATATTAATTCGATCTTAATATGTGTTAATTTCCATAGTTTTTAATAGAATTTAGATGATATTTCATCAAACAAAACAACAACTACAAGACCAGAGGTTGCAATACTGAACAAAGAAACACATGAAAGGCACAAACTGGTTGCATTATTAGACAAAGAAACACATGTAATGTATGGCACACATTTCTCTCTAAAAACACAAAGGATAATGAACACAAGCTTTACAAGTTTGTTACCTGTTTGCTACACCTGATGGCAGACTTAGGGGACTTCCGAACAGAGACAGAGGGGGACACAGCTCCAAGCCAGGGACGGCACACAGGGAGGGAGGTCGACGGCTGGAGGAAGAAGGGAGGAAGGGAGGGAGGTCGACGGCTAGAGGGAGGCTGACAGAGGGAGGGACGGAGCCTCGAACGGCCACAACTTCCAACGGAGAGGGTCACCATCGTTTGTGAGGGGGAGACGGAGGTTTGGAGCTTCGTCAGACAGGTCGTGGTGGTTTGGTGGTTCCTGAGGCGCAGAGAGGGAAAAAAGAGGGATGGACGGGGATTGACGGAGGGGGAGACGGCTGAGAGGGGCAAGGGAGCGGTAGGGCAAATGAGAGGGAAAGGGTTTGCTCGAAGATACATTAAAAACTTAGCGACGGCTCGCCCCCGTCGCTAATAACGTCACTACAATTAAAATCCCTAGCGACGACAAGAGAAATCCGTCACTAATGTCCTAAAAAGTAGCGACGGGGAAACCCTACCGTCACTACCTTCCCTTCTTAAAAGTGAAAACATGGATGGAAGACGAAACCATAGCGACGGAAAACGAATCCCGTCACTAATCTCCTGAATTAGCGACGGGGCTCCCCACCGTCACTAACTTCCCTTCTTAAAACTGGAGGGAAGACGAAAATAATAGCGACCGAACACAAAATCCGTCACTACTCTCCTGAATATTAGCAACGGTAGGACAACTCCGTCACTAGTCTCCTGAATATTAGCGACGGGTTCTTCCTACCGTTGCTACTACCCTTTCTTAAATTAAAATAAGGTCAAAATAATAGCGACGACTGGTGGAACCGTCACTAGTACAAAACATAGCGACGCCGTTTAGCCGTCGCTAATGTTTGGCGCCAACAAAATAACATGGAGGGAAAACAAAAAAGGAGGATCTGAGAATATAGCGACCGTAGTAGCGACGGTGTTTGTATTTTTTAGCGACCGATTCCGCTTTTGGTCGCTAAATGCGTCGCTAAAACCTTTTTTGGTCGCTGTTTATTTAAAACGGTCGCTAAAACGGTCGCTACTTAGCGACGGTAGTTGGTGGTCGCTAACTAGAGGTAGCTGTTTAGGGTTTTTTTAGTAGTGTGAGTTGTTGATTGTGTTTGTGCAATTTTATCTATTTTATACTTATTCTATATTCTGTCTCACTCTTACATTAATTTTTACAGTGAATGACACGCAGAATGCAGAGTGATGCCATGATTGATGTCTATTTGAATAATTACTTGAACTTTGATTTCATGGGTTGTAATAAGTATAACATGTCATGTAACATTATCTTCTAAATCGTTTCCGCTATTTGAATACTTTCTTGAATTTTAATTATTCATGATTAGTATGTATGAAAATTTTCCGCTGTTATCAACTGTTACATAAACTCTGAATTGAATTTAGGAATTTTTAAAATGATCTTTCGAAAACGCGAAAATTTATTCGAAAATTTTAATTAACGTTTGGGGGCGTTACATGTTGGTATCAGAGCATTTTCAAAAAAAAATTCAGGACCAATTACTATGATATGTATTGATTCTTGATATACTATGTGAATTGTTTGATTATTTGTTTGAGAATATGTCCTATATGTGCTATATGACTTGTGCCTGACTGATAAACTGCAAAGTGATTTGTTTGATTACTAGCTTGATGATATGATAAATGTGCGTTATATGACTTATTGCTTATCTGATAAATTGTAGTTACGTTATAATATTATATATATATATATATACATACGATATATTTTCCCATAGGATTAGTATAAATCAAACCATGAATATAGGATGACAAGGAACGAGAACGACGCTATGGCAGCTGCTATCAACCGTTTGGCTGAAGCTATAGAAAGGCAAAATCAACTAAGAATGTTCGAAGAAAACCACCAACACAGCTTGGCACGAGAAGAGATCAACAAACAACTGAAACCTCAGTCAATTGCCTTCAAAAGGAGAGGATCGTTTTATCCAAATCGCTTCAAGGGGGAATCGTCATCATCTTATGAGAGATACAACAATCATATGGATATAAAGTGTTTTAAGTGCAAAGGTAATCACCATGTACGTGATTGCAATAGACGCTTAGAAAATATCACTTGCTATCGATGCAATCAGAAGGGTCACATCAGCCCAAATTGTCCACTGAAACAGTGAATCAACAACACTATGAATAAGCAAAGAGATTCGGGTTATCAAGAAGTCCGTAGAGGAAACGCTCGTGCTGTTCAACCTATAAGACAGTATAGGGAGTCAACAGACGAGAGATCACATACAGAAAGAGTCTTTGACATTAGCAGTTCAGAGGCAGACCAAGCAGGCGACCTCATGCGAAGTAAGTGTGAGATCAATGACACCATTTTATCTGTGTTGTCTGATTCGGGTGCTACACCGAAGTAAGTTAGACGTTTTCAATTACCCGTGAAGCCTATAATATATGACTTGATTATTTCCATTCCCAACGGTACACAACTTAGGATTACTAAAGTGTGTAACAATTATTCTGAACTCACAGAAGGTAGGAACTTTCTTGTCAATCCTGTTTATCTTTGAAGAATATGGAAGTAATTCTAGGAATGAATTGGTTATCGGTGAATCAAGTTTTAATAGACTGTCATAACGAGACCAGGGTATTTCTATTAGAAGAAAATCCTATTACAGACAACCATCTTATGAGTCTCCTTCCATAGCAACCAACCATGCTTTCTTATTTTTCAATATGAAGATGGTTCAAATGTTTAGAAACTTTATATTCTTTCTTCATTTTCGTGGATATACTAAGGCTAGGGATAGCGTGGAACTTAAGGTGCAATTCTTATACTCTTTTGTTGTTTTAGGTTTTGGTTTCTATGATCATAGAAGAGTGCATTATGAATGAGTTTAAGAATAGAAATCATTTTCATGTGAAACCCAAAGGAGGAATATGTCTTAAGTATCTTTGGATAGGTGTGAAATAGTATACGAAGATTTTAAGATTTGAGATGGAAGATAATGGTTGATAATTGTGATTGTTTGATTCTAGTGGAACTTTAACTTTAGGATTTAAGGGAAATAAGTAATAATATCATGTGAGATGATTTTTAGCGAAAACCATGGTGATGTGTGTATAGGTGTTATTAATAATGGAGATTAGTGGTTATTAGGAATGATTATTAAGTTTTGATGAGTTGAGGATTTTGGTTAAATTGATGATTCTGATGACTTTTAATACTCTAGGATGATTATATATGCGGAATCAAATTATTGAAACATTGGTATTGGAGACTAGGAGAAGGATGTATATGGGTATGTGAGTGATTAGAGGACTTAAATTTAGATTGTTGATGTTATGATGATGTTAAAAATGGTTGCAAGCAATTGATAGTGAATTAAGGGAATACATACTAGAATCACTTTGAAATAGTTGAATTAGTAATGGTTGAATGATTCATGTGATGGTTTGGAAAGCTAAGAGCCATAGTATTGATATTGATAGGAATAGTTAGCTCTTTAAGATTTAGAGAATTTAGGTATTGGGAAAGGAATTCCCGAAGCCTAACATAGACGTGTAAATTGGATATAAACAAGTTTAGAACTTGATAATGAGTTTTGGGGGGGAGATGTCTTATGGTGGTATAATAATAGCATGAATATGTATAGTTGTGATAGGATTGTGTTCCGAATAATAGTGCGGAATGATTCCAGCTTTGAAATTTCGAGGACGAAATTTTTATTAGGGTGGGAGAAATGTAACATCCTGCTTTTAATAATAGCTCTATTTTTGTAAATTTTGAAGTATAAAAGATCTGTTAGTGTTACTCAATGAATAAAAACACTCTATGGATGGTTGTGATACTCCAAAAGTTTCATTTTTGGGTATAATTCTATAACTTATATAGATCCCTATTAATAAAGCCCAAATTCCGAGTGAAAAAGAGAGGCTGTTCCGAGTGAAAACTGCAAATTCCGAGTGACCAAGAGGAATTACGAGTGGAAAATGGAAATACCGAGTGAAAACGGTGTTTTCCGATGGAACATGGTCAGGAGGACTTATTCCGAGTGACATACTGTCTCAGAGACTCACTGCTGAGTCAAACATGTCAGAAAGACTCATTTCCGAGTCAAGTACTCTCCAAAGCCTCGTTTCCGAGTCGAATATTTCTGAAGGACCAATCTCCGAGTCAAACATAGCCAGACGTTACAATTCTGAGTAAAAACTCACTGAGTGCATTCATTCCAAGTGTAATACAGAGGAAAATATACTTCCGAGTGGAAGGATTTCCGACTGGGAACACACGGTGTAATCACTAAACAGAAACCTTATAGTTGTAAGTCTTACATAACTAAATTACCGAGTGGGCATTGAATAGGAATAAGTCAGCATTGATGAAATTCACTGAGTGAAAGCTGATCAGGAGACGAGTCGGTTTGGAGATGAATTACCGAGTGAGACACGGCTCAGAAGATGAGTGATTAGGAATGGTATACTGAATGATGCACTTATAGAATACCCGAGTGAAATAAGGTTGGGATATGCCGAGTGGCATTTGATTGGGAGATATTCCGAGTGAGGGGACAACTATGAGGAGAGAATCGGTTTCTGAAAAGTCTTACCGAGTGGAACCGTGTGTGTATGGAGACTCGGATTTGGAATGGGGAACCGAGTGTTGAAGACTGTGAAGGGGGACTCGGTTTTCACTGAATTAAAGACTGGGTGAAGGATAATTAGGTTTGGATCAATTGTGTCGAGTGATAGATTATGTACGAGTCGGCTTAATAATGATTTGAAACGGCCGAGTGGAAAACAGAGAAGAATGACTCGGTTTCAGAAGAATTTTACCGAGTGAAAACTCGAGTAAAAGACTGACTTAAAACTGACTCAGTATCTGGAAGGTTTACCGAGTGGATATACTTGAATGAAGACTCAGTTACCGAGAGAAAGGATGAGTGAGAGAGAGAGCTCGGTCTGGACAGGCTCTACCGAGTGAGGAACCAAGTAATTGAGTCGGATTCAGATGAATTCCGAGCGAATATTCATGACTCGCTCAAGCGAGTCGGATTTCACTTGAGCGAGATGAACCCTGGTGCATAATTCCTCTTTTCAATCAGCTTTCGCTCAAGTGAGCATTCCTGCGCTCAAGCGCGCTCGGCCCTGATATTTTTTTTTTCTCTCACTTCATCCAAGATAGCAGGACTCGCTCAAGCAAGTGGGATTACGCTTGAGCGATCTGATGTAAGGAAAACACCCGGTGTCCTCTAGCTCACATCGGAGTATTGATGAAGGAAAGGAAGGGTCCAGTATGATGCAGACCAAATAAGAAATTCACTCCGGTTAGGAAGTTAACCGTCCTTAGAACATGTATGTACACCGGATGACCCCGAGCCGGTGTTCACCGAATCCGACCTCTTCGCCTTCTTTCATGGGCGTTGTCCCTCACACTTCACACCGCCTTCTTCACTCCACACCGCCCCTCACATTCAATACCGCCCTCACTCCATACCGACCTCACAGCACACCGTCCTCACTCAACACCGCCTCACACTACACTCCGCTCTCACACTACATTCTACTCTCATAAACTCAATACCGCCCTCTTCAAAAATCTCCAACAACAAACACCTTTTAACTCCACTCAGACCACTTTATATATTTTAATATATCACTAACCTCTTTAATGCAAAGATGACAGTGAGACGAGTCAAAAGGTTCCATTAAATCTCACCTAATCCTCCATTCAAAGTCTGCCACTTACTCTCTCATTATTAACTACTTACCATCTACATACGAACCACTTAGCAAATCACACACTCTTTTTCTTCTTCTTCTCATTCTTATACTTTCAAAAGGCTGTTCTTTCCATTTCTTCCATTACGGACTGGAACGAGGGAACTACAAGACATACCTTGTTAATCAAAGGACTTCAAAACAAGTAAGAGGGGAGAGGGTTGTGAATAACTATGAAATGGGTAGAGTTGTATGCTGTTCTAGGATTCCAGTCTTAATTTCGCATCTTGTGGCTCAATTTTGAAACTGAAAACGTATGAATTTGCCTTTGACTTCTTCATGAAAATTGTAGATATTTTTGTTATCTAAATTATGAGACCTGATTCAATTAATTTGAGTATGTATAGCAAAAGTTATAGCCAAATTACTACTGCATGTTCGAGTGAAAGATTTGTTCCATGTTTTGTGTATATTTTGATATGCTGGGAATTATACATGCGTAATCAGCCTTGAATGTCTTCATGAAAGTTGTAGATATATATGTTGTGGATCTTCAGAAAGTGGTTTCACATTAAAATGATTTTTGTAGCTCAAGATATGCTCATAATACTGAAGTATGTACAAGCTGTAAATCTGTGAACTTGAAATCCGTATCTTATTTTTAAAACTGGAAGTTTTGTGGTAAGAATTAGTGATTAGTGCCTGCATGAAAGTTGTAAATCTTTTTGTTATGTGAATTTTGAGACCTGAACCGATTGATTTGAGTATGTGTAGCAAAAGTTATAGCCAAAATACTACTGCCTGTCCGAGTGAAAGATTGTTCCATGTTTTGTGTATATTTTGATGTGCTGGGAATTATACATGCATAATTAGCATTGGATGTCTTAATAAAAGTTGTAGATATTTAAGTTTTGGATCTTTAGAAACTGGTTTCACATCAAAATAATTTTTGTAGCTCAAGTTATGCTCAAATTACTGAAGTATGTGCAAGCTGAAATTCTGAAATTCTGAAATTTTGAAATCCGAATCTTGTTTTAAAACTGGGAAGTTTGTGGAGAGAATTAGGGGTTGGTGTCTTCATGGAAATTGTATATATGTGTGTTAAGAATAATTTAGAATTGGTTTCATATCAAAATCACGTTTGTAACTCCAGATACGTTCTAAATACTAATCTGTGTACATTTTGGAAAACTTATCTTGAGGCAGTATGGTATTTTATGAATAAGTAGTATTTCTAATTGGAATCTGAAGTTGTGTTCTTCATAAGAGTTGTAGATAATTGTATTGTTAAGCTATAGAAAGTGGAATCATCTAAAAAGGAGTTGAATTGCTCATGTTATGACTGTTTTGCTAATGTATGTTGCTGTTGGGAATGCTGAAATTCATTGAATAAGGCTATTATGAAAGAAAATGATATTTTCTCTATGGATAAAAATTTATTATTAAATTCTTGAGTGATTATGAGTTATTAGAAATGTTGTTGAGCATTATGCAGTATGTTTGATGTGGTGATGAATAATTATGAATAACGAAAACACTTTGTATGTACATGAATGCCTTGTAATATTGATACATGTGACTCAAAATAGTAAATCCATGATTTTGTGAATTATTACGAGTGTTGTGTCCTTTGGGGACTTGTATTCCAAGAGGTTTTGGAAATATGGATATCATGGTATGTTAAAAGAATTAAAGGCATTCATGCATCATAAGCATTGGACGCATCATGGAATTTAGGGGTTCCGTGATTGCCTACCCTGGTGGGGGGTTACTCTATGATGAGTAAAGCCCTATTTTGTTGTGTGCCATGGAGTGTAGGGATTCATGGTCTATGCAAAGCCCTACTTATGATAATTGTGTACTTCAGTACTTAAGCGCCATGAAGTATAGGGATTCATGGTATATGCTAAAGCCCTAATTGTGTAAGCGCCATGAAGTATAGGGATTCATGGTATATGCTAAAGCCCTAATTGTGTCTCTATGAGACTTTTACTACAGTATTCCCACCAAAACCAAATGGATCCAGCATGACATCATTTGACTAATTGAAGAATTATTAAATGGACTTGTTTGGCATATTCATCATATCATTATGAGTTGTTGATTGTGTTTGTGCAATTTTATCTATTTTATACTTATTCTATATTCTGTCTCACTCTTACATTAATTTTTACAGTGAATGACACGCAGAATGCAGAGTGATGCCATGATTGATGTCTATTTGAATAATTACTTGAACTTTGATTTCATGGGTTGTAATAAGTATAACATGTCATGTAACATTATCTTCTAAATCGTTTCCGCTATTTGAATACTTTCTTGAATTTTAATTATTCATGATTAGTATGTATGAAAATTTTCCGCTGTTATCAACTGTTACATAAACTCTGAATTGAATTTAGGAATTTTTAAAATGATCTTTCGAAAACGCGAAATTTATTCGAAAATTTTAATTAACGTTTGGGGGCGTTACATGACCCGTAAAGATCAACCGTTTGAATGGACAGACAAATGTGAAAGCAGTTTTACGGAGTTACGCCAACGACTCACTAGTGCACCTGTCTTGATTTTGCCAGATCCTGCCAAGCCATATGAAGTGTATTGTGATGCGTCAAGACAAGGACTAGGATGTGTCCTAATGCAAGAAAGAAAGGTTGTTGCTTATGCTTCAAGACAGCTAAGAACGCATAAAGTTAATTATCCCACACATGACTTGGAATTAGCTGTAGTTGTGTTTGCCTTGAAAATCTGGAGACACTACTTGTATGGTACATACTTTGAAATCTTCAGTGATCATAAGAGCTTGAAGTACCTATTCGACCAGAAGGAGTTGAATATGCGACAACGTAGGTGGATGGAATTTATCAAAGATTATGATTTTGAACTCCGATATCATCCTGGAAAAGCTAATGTTGTGGCTGATGCACTCAGTAGAAAGGCCCTACGTCTATCATATATGATGACAAAGGAGTTGGAATTGATAGAACAGTTTTGCGATTTGAATCTAGCAGTAACACCAAAAAGGGGAAGCCTTATGGTTGGAATGCTAAGGATTTCCAATGATTTCTTAGAACAAATCAAAGAAGCTCAAGCCAATGACCAGGAATTACAAGATCTAGCGGAAAAGACGAAAGGAGTCTCAGAGTTTAGCAAGGATGAACATGGGGCAATCAGGTATCAACAGAGACTCTGTATTCCAGTCAACACAGATCTTAAAAAATCCATCCTAGATGAAGCACACAAAAGTAAATACAGCATCCACCCAGGATCAACCAAGATGTATCAGGACTTGAAGAAATTATTCTGGTGGCAAGGAATGAAAAGGGATATCGCTGAGTATGTAACAGCTTGCCTGATGTGTCAGAAGGTAAAGGCGGAACAACAACGACCAAGTGGGACCCTTCGTCCTTTGGATATTCCAGAATGGAAATGGGATGAGATTGCTATGGACTTCGTGAGTGGATTTCCCAGAACATCAGCTGGATGTGATGCTATTTGGGTAATCGTGGATCGATTAACAAAAACCGCTCACTTCATTCCTGTCAATATGAAGTATTCCCTAGAGAAACTCACCCAGATCTATATCAAGGAAATTATACGATTACATGGAACTCCCACTGCGATTGTGTCCGATCGAGATCCTCGTTTCACATCACAGTTTTGGAAGAGCCTGCAACAAGCTCTAGGAACTCATCTGAAGTTAAGTTCCGCATACCACCCACAGACAGACGGACAATCGGAAAGGACGATCAAGACTCTTGAAGATCTGTTACGTCTTTGTGTCTTGGAACATGGTGGAAATTGGCAAGAATACCTTCCACTTATTGAGTTCACTTACAACAACAGCTATCATGCAAGCATCGGAATGGCCCCTTATGAAGCTTTGTATGGAAGAAAATGCCGTACACCTTTATGTTGGTATGAGACTGGTGAGAAGACAACAATTGGACCAGAGATTATTCAGAAGACAACAGAACAAGTTCAAAGGATTCAAATGGCAATGAAGGCTTCGCAAGATAGACAAAAGAGTTACTATGACAAACGTCGGAAGCCATTAGAATTTGAAGAAGGTGATCATGTATTTCTCAAAGTTACCCCTACCACTGGAGTAGGAAGAGCTTTGAAGGCTAAGAAGTTAAGCCCCAGATACGTAGGACCCTATCAAATTCTGCAAAAGATAGGAACTCATGCGTACCGTATTGCTCTGCCACCCGAGCTGACAAACCTTCACAATGTATTTCATGTCTCTCAACTCCGCAAATATGTACCAAGCCCTGATCATGTTCTAAGTCCCGATCAATTTTTTCTAAAAGAAAACCTCACCTTTGAAGCATCGCCAGTTAAGATTGCTGACCGACGTCTCAAACAGCTAAGAGGCAAGGAAATTCCTTTGGTCAAGATAGTTTGGAGTCAGACAGATGATGGGGATGCTACTTGGGAAATTGAGGAGAAAATGAGAGAATTGTACCCTCAATTATTCCAACTTTGAATTTCGGGACGAAATTCTTAAAAGGGGAGGAGAATGTAACATCCCTGTTTTTAGAAACAATTTTATCCTTGTAAATTTTAATTATGGAAGGTTTGTAAGCAAGAATAAGTCAATATATACCCTGTTGATGGTCTGTAGTACCTCAAAAATGTCATTTTTGCACATAATAATAGAATTTATATGGACCATTAGTGAAATTATACAAAAACCGAGTGAAAAGGGCTCTGTTCCGAGTGACAAAGAAGAATTCCGAGTGAAGGATTAGAAATTCCGAGTGAAGGAGAGAATTCCGAGTCAGTATCATGTTTTCCGAGTAAAACATGACTGAGAAGGCTACCACCGAGTGGAGTCCTGACCTGAGAAGCAATTCTGAGTGAAGAGTGTTCAAAAGAATCACTTCTGAGTGAAAATCCGAGTCAAAACACCCTAGAAAGGCTCGGTTCCGAGTCGAATGTTTCCTTTTCTAAAGGAAATTACTGTGGTTGAAGCATTCCGAGTGAAAGAATGCATAAATACTTCTATTTATGTTGATTTGATGCTTCCTTTCCGACTGGAGTATGTTGTGGAAACAATTGGGAAGGCTTCCGAATGGTTTTGCTTAGGAAACCGAGTGGAAAAGGGTAGAGGGAGCCAATCCCGAGTGAGATATACCCTGCTGGACAAAAACCGAGTGAGAGTAGTACGTGTGAGTCTTGGTCCGAGAGGTAATGGCTTAAATAAACATTAATTGGACATATAATTAAAGAAATTGGCCTAAACCGAGTGAATCAAGTGAATGAAGACTCGGATTTCCGAGTGAAGACTCTGAGAAAGAGAGGACTCGGTCTGGAGAGGTATTACCGAGTGAGAAACCGAGTACCTGAGTCGGTTTCAAAGGAATTCCGAGTGAAGAATTGAAGCTTCGCTCAAGCGAGCAAGCCACGCTCAAGCGAGCCTTGCAATTGTTGACTCGGAAGTAGGAATTCCAGTCGGTATAATGGTTAACCGAGTGGAATTTTCACTCGGTATTCACTGTCAGTAGTGCGTATTGACTTCAATTTTGTCTTTTAATGATTATTTAAATTCAATCGTGCGCATTAAAGATAGTGGGGAGCCAGAAATGGGCACTGACTCAGCATATCTCTTAATTAATTCCCACTGACCCTCCATTATCACTCCACTAACAGCCACTCAGAAAAGCTGTCCCTCATTCCACTTACCCTCTCCCTATTTAAACCAGTGCCAGGACCCTAAAGAACCCACACACACGACACAAACACCCTTCATCATTTTCCTTCCCAGCAAGCTTCTTTCTCTCTCCTTTCCCTTCTGTTTCACTCGGAACTGGTGCAAGACAGTGAAGGGGACTCTTCTTCTCCTCCAGGAACTTCATTAAGGTAAGGGGGGTATATTCTTGGGTGCTCTGTGGGAAAACCGAGTGAAGGAAAGGGTTAAGGAACTTGTTCCTCACCTTTCCAGGGTAAATTCAGTGATGGGTGAATTATATGCTTAATTGTTACTGTTTTATATATATAATTGTTGGTAAATAGTATACCTTGTATGAATTGTGAGAAGAACATGAACTATATTGAAATGAAGGACAAACAACTCGGTTCTAATGCAAATTCAGTCGGTTTTATATATAATTCAATCGGTCTTATTTAAATTCAATCAGTTTTGTACAAATCCAATCAGTTTTAAGTAAATACAATCGGTTTTTACATGATTTCACTCGGTAAAGCAGTATATTTCATGACAGAACCTCTCTATCACTTGAAAGACTCCTTTTCAATCATTTTTACTCGGAGTTATAGTTAATCCACTCGGAAATCTCTTTCTTAAATTATTTCACTCGGAACTTGACATAATTTCACTCAGAAAACATAATTATCCTTCACTCAGAACCTTTTCAGTAGTTTCACTCGGAAGAAGTAACCTTAAAGCTTTTCCAGCATGTTTCCATTCGGACAGTATCCTTCCAAGGGCAATTTTACTCGGTAAACTCATGTTTCACTCGGAACTTATCTTATTTTTACTCAGGAACCTTTTTCATGCTGATTCCACTCGGAACACATATAGACTTCACACAGAAAACTCCTTTTTGACTGAATACCACTCGGAATTATATTTTACTTTGTTTAGAGGCTCATTTTCACTCGGATTTGCAAACAATGCTACTCAGGGAACCATTTTCCTACTGACTTCACACGGATTCATGTTTTAATTCACTCAGAAATTTATTTCACTCAGAATTTAAGTTATTTAATTAAGAAAATCATTTTCAGTTTCTGTTTCACTCGGAAAATATATTAAATTCATTTAGAAAACTCTGCTCAGCTTTATTTCACTCGGATTCAAGCTGTTTCAGTCGGAAAACCGTATTCCAATTCATTTTCACTCGGACCCAAACTTATTTCAGTCGGAAAACAGCTTTCCAGTGTCATTTCACTCGGATTTTTAGCCAGAACGTTTGGAGGACCCTTCTCAGTATGATTCCACTCGGAATCATACATATTTCACTCGGATTTACCCCTGTTTCACTCGGAAAACTCTATTTTTAATGGTTTTCGCTTGGATTTTCATTTAGGAACTACTTTTTAATACTTTTTAAATTAATGAGAAGTTATAATTATTATTATTATCCTTATTCTATTATTATTATTATCCTAATTATTATTAGTTTTAATATTGTTATTATTATTATTAGTTTTATTGTTATAAACCTTGTTAACATCTTAATTATGCGTATTTACATAAAGAATATATTATTTTACTCTTTATGGAAAATACAATATTAACCAAGATATATATTTACAATGTTTAATTAATTGATGAAATCCAAAGAACTTGGGAATGATATGATGAGACTGGAAATACATAAGATACTCAAGGAATCAATTGATAAAATAAATGCATTTCGCATCATGAAAATATTTTTGAAGAAGAAAAACCTCTAGAGCATACACTTGGTACAGTGGAGATCACTCACGTTCGATCTCAGTAGAAGAATCTTGGGAGTACAACTGGAACGGCAACCCAATGGCATCAGAGTCGCGCCTGATAGCCGGGTGAGACGAGGCAATTCTAGTGTACTTCGACTAAATGACGGGGTGTGGCTATGATCGTAGGGATCCAAGTTCCAAAAATATTTAAATCAATGATGAGAACCAATGAGTTCATTTGTACCATATGGAACTTGGGCGGACCCTGATCGCTCTAGATGATTGGAATGGTGATATTCCAAAGAATGAGAAGAAGATGAAACGATTTATTGGGCCCACATGCATCATGAGACTTAACCAAAGATAAATCATAATAAATCCAAACTCATGCATTTCATTACAGCATATTTGATTGTTATAATTGTGAATATGTTAAATGTACGATTTATTTCATGACAATATGCTTGATTGTTATAAATGTGAATATGCTAAATGTATGATTTATGTGATATTGTATGTTAACTGGTTTATGTCTGCACCGGATTAACCAATCAGGGTCTTGGGTTATACTCACCCTTACTGTTGACCATTTTTCAGAGGAATTAGAAACTCAAGAACCCGAGTGTGAAGATCAGCAATACGCTGAACCCATTGAGAACAATCATTAAAGATAGAATATTTATTATTAATAATCAGACACCGGAAGGCTGTATAATATTTAAGGGTGCCTGCGTGCCCCATTCTGTTAAGAGTACAATTACTTACAGTTTGTGAATGACTATGTGATATATACATTATTGCTTCCACTGATCTGCCACGTATTTATTTTAAAAAAAAAATATTCACTTTTTCTTAAAACTGTTAATACTCTCAGTTAAATAGGATGAACCTACAGAAGGATTTGTCTTATCTAACCGAGGGTGTTACACAGGCCAACCATGAATCATACCTTGGCAGCTGTGATCCACAAAACCACCAAGGATACCTATTACTCAAAGAGCCACCCCCGCAGGGTCAACCACATGCAGCTCCTCATAGCTAAGCATGGGCAGCTTTGTGACTCCACCACTGAGCCACTAGGGTAACAACAATAATGCTCGTGCACAGAGCCGCCCTGCCATTGGCCAACTGGGGGAACCCCTAACATTACATACTGGCAGCTATGCAATATGTCATGGATGCAATGCAGATACAAATCATATGCAATCTCACACTATGCATCCTATCATGTCACTCATCAAATAATCATCATCATCAACATCACCACCTAATTCTTAGTGAATTTTAATTTCATTTGTTATTGTCATTGTTTCACGTTTCAACGTGGCATTCACAATATTTCACCAACGCAATTCAATTCACTCATACAAGTTCATACTTACATCGACCACAATGACACCAACAATCATCAACGTTAACAATCATTAATTGTTCAAGGGTATGCTCACCAACAACATTCATTTTCATTCATCATCAACACTCAACAATCAATATTTATAGTGAATACACATATTTTCAACGACTTAGGGCACAACAATTGTCCCAACATCACATGATAATTATCAATCACCATAAAGCATACCGCCAATATTCCAAATGCATAACACACATTTACCAAGGACATAACATTGTAATTCTCAACATCACAATTCATCAATATAACAAAGGCAAGGCAAACATGTGCAATATCACATACAACAATCAACCAATATTCAATTCATGCATTTAGAATATAAACTCCTCTCCTACCTCAAGAGAAGTAATCTGAGCAATTTGATGATCCCTCCTTATCATTCAGAATAGATCCTACACCACACAATACACCATACCATTACTTTCTATTTACCCACCAAGATTTACATATTCTCAATTAAAGACTTGGTATTTATAATGTTATCGTTATCAATCACTTTCCTTTTCATTTATTTCACCACAACCACCATGTGTTTAGTGTTCATGTTTATTATTATGCATCTAAAGCCACACTTATTAATGGGTTCTCATATCAATGGTCATCAACCACTATTAATGACTATCTCACCACATCAATATCATCTCCCAATATATTTAATGATATCCATACTCTAATTATCATACATTTCCACTTAAAATCAACTCTCCAACCAATACTTAATGTTTTCCCTAATTCTTAAGGTTAGGGTTTCATCAAAAACCCAACAACTATCATTAATACTCATCATTTCCTATCACATTCACTATTATTTTTGTGTACTATTTATAACCCTCACAAATATCATATTTATGACACCCCACCTTAGGGTTTCACATTTAATGCTCTCATTCAATACCCACCTGCATTTAAACACTCACCTAATAACCATAACCCAAAACCTAGGGCACAAGCTCAATAAAATGGTGAGGAACTTACCTCAAGCCAAGAAACAACAATGAGCTTCCAAGAGAGGGAGAGGGAGCATAAAAATGAGAGGAGAGAAAGAGAGCTTAAATCACCATCATCTCCTTCTTGCTTGTGAGGAGAAAACAAAAATAGGAGGAGAGGGAGAAGGCACACAACACACCTTTGACTGGTTTGGAAAAAAAGAAGAGAAAGGAGAGTAAAGAGAAAATAAAAAGAGTGTCTAGCTTTGGAAGGGGATTCCAACGTGAAAATGAGGAGAAGAGAATGAGTTTGTGTTTTAAAATTTAACCCCTCTTTAAAACTTTCCCGTTTTATAACAAACAGGATCACAGTTTGAACTCAATACTTTATCCAAAAATTATTTCGGAGACATATTCAGATTCACAATTATATTCTTAACAGCCCTGACTAACAGTACCTCGATCGGACATACTTGGTTTGACTCAATATTTTAATCAGGTACAATTTCAGCACATTAAGCCTCAATAATTTATGAATACTCATAATAAATTTCAATTTAATTATTTCTAAATTTTTGGGACATGAATCAATTCATATATAATTATTTACTATTTATTCCTCTCAATTAATTATTTTTATAAATTTTGGGATGTTACAATTATAATGTTTATTTAGAACTATGTGTTGATGATCACCGAACAAAAAAAAGCTATTTTTCTAAATAACTTGTGACTCCTTAATTAAGTAGGACGTCCTAGTATGGGAATTTATCCTAGTTAATCAATTGTGTCATAGATAACATGATTACAGCCCCCTCATATATAAGGAATAAAGGACTTCTTCTTGGGATTCAGCATTCCCATTATGCCTAAAATTAGCATGACCTTGTCAATTCTTGATAACCTTGACCAAGAATTTTGTTAAAGTATTGCCAACCCTTGAGTGCATGGCTGCCCTTATATTAGGGTGGGGACATGATTCTTCTAACAATAGCATCACCCTATCCTGAATAATTCCCCACTACTTGAATTAAGTCCCAAAGTCTTATTCAACCTTGGGATCCCTGAACCTTTTCCAATCATAATTGTGGGTTGGACCTTTTTTCCCTTTTTATCATTGTTGGATTTCTTGGCATGAGGGGAAGTTAGAGTGCGGGAAGTAGTAACCCTTTTGCCCTTATCTCTTTTAGTCTCCTTTTCTTGCTCTATTGCTCTTAATTTTGTAATCTTCACAATATTCCTTGATGATCTTGTGATCATTGTGCAGGAAATGAATTGAATTTATAAAATGACGACTGAGTGAACGGATGAGATTAAGGGTTAAGATGAAAAGATGTAATGGGTCAGTTTTGGAATGGGAAAAGACTTGAGTGAAGGGGCATTAAGAAAATTAATTGCATGCAAACATGAATTAGAGGGAATTGAAAGGTCATGGCTTTTGGAATTAGAGGAATGTGAAAAAGAGGGAGTTGGGCGTATGAGAAAATGGCTTAGGGTTTCCTATGTTATGGTGGTTATTTATAAGGAAAGAAAAGCGTAAGAACGCCAGGTTCCAATATACCAATGTTGGCTTTCTAGAAGTACCTCTGAAATTGCTTCAGCATGTTTGCGTAGGCACGCCCTAGGGCAGCGTAAGTACGTTGACCATTTGTATACTTCTCTTGTTGTTAGCCCATGCTTGGGCGTCAGTACACCAGCATGGTTATTGGCACGCTGGTCTCTTTGATGGTTCCTGTGATTGACTCATTTCCCAACATAGGCACCCGTACCCTGGATGCAGTACATGGCTCTCAGGGTTACTGTCTGCAATAGGCATAGGTATGCCAGTGCTGGGTGTATATGCGCTGATCTCCTAGCACAAGTCTGGTTCCCATCATATTGTTACGCTCACAAGCGTAGGCACGCGCAAGCCCTGTTCCCTTGACTTATATGCTTAGGCATGTCCACGTGTTGGGCTAGCGTGTATACGCTATAATGTTGTCTCCCTTTTGTCTCCCTGGTCCTTAGTTGGGCATACCCATACACTGCTAAGCGTAGGCACATGTGACCGGGGCTCCCTTCTAACTTGGAACAACTTTCACAATAAGCACTGAGCATTGTCATTATCTCATATTTCTAGCGTAACCATATTGGGACTAGCGTAGGCACGTTGGTACCTTATTCCTTTTTCATTTCAATTTATTTTTTCATAATTTTTTCAACTTTTTTTCTTATTTTTTTTATTTTTTCAAGATTTCATTTTTTCTTTTTTTATTATTAAAAATGGCAACTACCTAAAATTAACCACCTGGATCCCATTGCCTATAACCATAACGAACTCAACGAAGAAAACAAAAACATAAATTGAACCACTAACTCCTACTCCTATTGTTAGCACTCAACAAGATTAGCAAGACTAAACAAGAAAATAAAATTGGTTTAGTCTAACAGCGCCATAAACTTGTTTCTTCATCAATAATATTTTCCTGAACTTCCTCATTTTCAACTTCTTCTTCCTGCTTTTCTCCAATCATATTTTGGGATTCAGTTTCTGGTTCTTCTTCTTTTTCTTCTTGCTCTTCTTCAATCATTCTTTCATATTCAGATTCATCTTCTTGCACCACCACATAATCACACTGCTCTATAGTTTCTTCAGCCATTTGTATTGCAATTTGATCTACTTGGTTTTGAATGTTCCTAATAGAAGCATCAAAATTCCTAAGGTTGTTTTGTGTAAATTCAATGAATTGAGCAAGTGCGTTTTCCAATTCAAATGGTTCCTCTTCAATTTGTTATACAATTTCCTCATTGTTCATGCACATATTTTGTGTATAATGGAGAAATTTAGCAAGTGTACTCTCTAAGTCAGATTACATCACCTGTAACTTTTCTCAAAAGCTATAAAACAACAATTGCAAACCAATCTATCCAAAACAGTTCCTATTACTACGGTTAGTACACAAACTCAACAGCTAAAACAAAAATAGAAATTGAACCACCAACTCATACTCCACTGTTAGTACCAAACAAGATTAGCAAGACTAAACAAGAAAATAAAATTGGTTCAATGTAGTGGCTCCTCAAGGATTGTTGATATTAATCAACAATCCCTGGCAACGACGCCATAAACTTGTTGCAAATTCATGATATGAATACTCTTGGCAAACGCACCAATCGTTTAAAAGTAGTAATTTTGTATCCTTCCCATAGGGATTGTGTTAAGTACCATAATAAATATTATAACAGTAGATTTGAATTGATTTCAACATGCAATTTCACCTAAATTCGCATAAATATGGCAACAGACTCAATCAAGGCAATGTCGTTTCACAGATAAATAATCCTTAATTCCTTAGGCAATTATCACTAATTCAACACAAACTAATCATACTCTCTTAGGTATCAATTTATACTGAATTTAATTGTGAAAATTAAAGGAACCCTAGTTATTCACCTAATTCCTTAGGCCTGAAGTAACTAGTTAGCAAATCCAAATTGAAGCATTCACCATGATTCTTCTTTAATGAATACCTCTCAATTCGATCTTGGATTTTCCAATCTAAGCAGGTGAAAATCAGAATTTGCCATGTTCAGAACTTGCCTCAACTGATTCTATTGCTTCCAGTTACTTGAATCAAAGATTCATTACAACTTCCATCAATCCCAACCCTAAGAAGATGGAACACAAGGGATTACATGTTCAGAAGATGAGAGAATTTAGAAAAAGAAAAATCTTAGAATGAGATTGAAATCTGAAAAATGAATATGAAGTTAAAGCTTAGTTGTTAGTTAGTTACAAGTTAAGTTAACTTACATATATATATATATACACACACATATACACACACATACACACTAATTGAACTAAATAGTTAACGTAACTAAGATTACAATATTTCCCTTAATGAATGAATAAATAAGGCAACTTAAATTAACTAAGATACAAAGGTAAAAGGTCTGAAAATGTGCACATAAGTCATAGCCTCGCACACAGGCGTAGCCACACTGATCTGGGGGTGGGGTACGCTAGCTCCTTGAAATATAATCAGTGTATGGGCATAGACACGCTTGGCACTGGCATGGGAATGTTGAGCCACTACTAGGTGCTAATGGTGATGAATACTTGGGCGTATGAACGAGGGAGTCTAGGCGTAATCACGCCTATAGTCCGGAGTGGTGCTGGACATAAGCGTAGATGCCTGGCATATATGGGAGTAGGAGCGCTAGAGTTCTGAGCCTAGCACATCCTTGCAAATTCAGCCAACATAGGTGTACGCTCACCATCATACCTACGCACGAGCTGAGTATTAGTTAGATATGGGTATTGGTACGTTGGCTAGCGTCCCTACGCATGGCTTGCTTGGGCTCCTAATGCTTTTCTCATGTTCCCCACCCTACGTTTGTATGGGTGTGCGTGCCACCCCGTGATGCTTCTAGTTCCTTGTGTGTCTTCTAACGTATGCGTATATCTTGTAACCTAATTCAATCACATGGCACACAAGCATTCAGCGTACCAACACTAGCTCTAGCATGGGTATGTTAGGGTTCAAACTCATATTTTTATATTTTACAATTTAAGCTACAAAAAATACAATTAATAACTAAAATAACAATAATTTATAAAATAACTAAGTTACACAACTTACCAAATATTTAACAATTGTGCTACTAATTTAATAACTACAAGCCATTAAGAAAATTCTGTATAAAATTGATCAAATAATTAAGCCATTTCAGGGCTTATCAGTTCAAAAACATCTCAATTATAAAATTGATCAAATAAACATCCCAACTATGATAACCCTATCAAGAACAACTCCAGCAAGTTGATTTTAATCAAAAAGGAAAATCTCATGCGTCCCACAAGCAACGTTATCCATAACTTAAGAAAAGGATCAACTTGACGCGTTTTTTAAAAGTTAGAAGACATAAATAAAACAAAAAAATAGAGGACCAAACTAAACCAAACTTAAAAGATAAAGGATCAATTGATATATTTAACCATTTGTATTATAAAATTCTTCATAGAAACTCATCAAAGGATCTCTTCACTAAAAATTAAAGTATGTATTAAATAAAAATATTTTAAAAACACTTTAATGTTTAATGAATTAACCTATATTACGAGACAATTTCTTTTTTACTTATATTCAAAGATGTAGTATAAAACAAAATTAACTAAATCATCAAAACAAATAAAAAATTAATTAATATTTAAGTTAATTGATTTCTTAAAAAATAATATAACAATTTAAGTTTATCCTGATGAATTTAATTAATGTATTTTATAATAATAAAAATATTAATATATCTCTTCTGTTAATTAGTCATCTCAAAAAATTTATTACTTATTTATTATTTCTTGTAGTTATATTTTATAAAATAGACGGCAAAAAAAAACCTATAAAACTATACCTTTAATCGTCGTTAATACTTTAAAAAAAATATAGTTCATTTTTCATTGATCATCCAAGCTTTCGAGTATCAATATATTTAACTACAGGTTATATGATGCGGTACATAATCCAACTAAGTCATTGCCAACCCAATTCGAATGCCTCGTAACTCATTAACAATGGCAATGCAATATTGCAATAGAACATTTTTGGACGAAGAGCGTCAAATCTGATCACGGGAGCAGTGCTAAATTATAACTCTGAATCTGGAAGTTGCATGCCACAAGATTTTTAATGCTCCTCCGCTGCTGCGCCCATAGGTTTGTGTAAGAATTATATACTCTGCTAATTCATACAGCACTGCAGTTCAATGCCTTGATTATATTACGATGCCACATTGCAGTGTCTGGATCAAATCTCAATTCCCATGTAGGCCAGTAGTGCAAATCTTGCTTCAATGTCAGGACTCGTGGCTTCCCATTGAGGTGAATTGTCCTTACACGAACAAATTCACCATGCTCTAGTTCCTGCCAACATTCAATAAATAATTATAATTTTGGGTGAATACAGAAATGGAAGAATTCCTAGCTCGTCCTAGATACAGACGTGCATACAAAAGTTATGGAACAATGACTATCAGATACTGACAAGAGTTACATCATTATTCATGAAATATTCATAAATCCCAGTCGTAGATAAGCAATTGCTTGAAGCAGAAACATCACAAGTTCATGAAAATCACCCGTTTACACATTCTGTTAATGTTTCATGTTAACAAGTAAAAACAAAAACATGTAAGTGGTTAAATAGATTTCATTATCTAACATCAAATCAAACTACCATAGGTGTTCCACGGTACATATTCCATAATAGTGTAATCAACATCACTATGGACAGTTGGACACCATAAGCTCTAGCTAGGAAGAAAAGGAAAGTAACAGCATTTTAAGTGCAAATTCATCCATGCATAGTAAATTTTATACCTTCATCACATCAGCGAAAGAATCTAGATTTGGAGTAGGCTTTCCATTAATTTCAACTATCCACTGAAGAGCATATAGACCATATCTATGCACAGGACTCCCATGACACCACCTGTGAATTTGAAATTAATTCTGTAAGCAGAAGCTTAGTCATACAAGAATGCAATAGAGCATGTGCAAGTTCATGAATACACTGGATAGTATATGTCAATATAAAAGGTATGAAAATATTTTAGGAACAACGAAAAGGGAAGTAAATATATTTAAAAGAAAGAAACAGGGAGCCTGTGTTCCAATTTCCAAATTACTAGACAGACAAATAAAATATGATCAAATCACAAAGCTAGTATGAAAACTTGACAAAGCTAAGCTTCAAATTGTCCATGAATCTACTCTCAATCTGGGCATTGGTGCAGGGAGAAAAGGTAGGTGGACAAGTTGGATCACATTATGCAGATGTATCAAGACCAAGTGCTAAAATTCTGTAATTACCCAGGTATATTGGTGTGGAAAGATTGAGTGATGTTGGATAAGTATGGTATTAGTATCACATTTCAGATCATATGTCCAGCTATCTGGACCAATGTCAAAAGGCCATCACTTGAGATTAACATGACAGCACTCAGCTGTTTGTAATCATCTTCCAAGTGAGCTTACAACTACAGTATGCCCTCGTACAATTTTAATAATCCTACCATGCAGCCATGAGAACTCAAAATTTTGCAAGGATGAAGTTAGAACCACACCTTGCCACATATACACCATGACCTTCTTCAGGAAGAAATCCAAGAGCACGTACTGCTGGATGTGGATCTTGAACAATACAACCACACCAATTAATTGCACGAGCAGTGCCATTTCCATCCCTAACGTCAGTTCCCACAACAAGTTCAACCTCTTGGCCCTGATACAACCACACAAATCAATCATTAAGGCACAATCCACATACCACAAAGGTAGCCAAAGTTCCATTTGGCAAGCACCATAAACTCAATCAAACGAAAGAAATAAAATAACTTCAATACGGGAGCTAATACTTTCACTTACTTGCCGGAAGATAGTCATGTGAAGTGTCCCATCATTGGAAGTAGACTTATCTAAAGCTTGGCAAGCATTTTCAATGTCACGGAAGCATGTGACTGGTTCTTTATTGATTGCTATGACCATATCCCCTTGTTCTAAAAGATTCTCAGCCTTTGATCCAGCTAAACAACCTTTAACACGTAGAACCTGACGTCTTACCGGATCTTTTTTAACAAGCGCCTGCAAGATTTGTGGCCAAAATCCATTAGTACCTGTTAGAATTATCAAAATATAGTAACAATATATATTATGATTAAATATATTGATTTTATTTTTTATGTAAAATAGAAAACTGTATATCCTATATTTATGTACAATACAATAGCTCCGCTATGATCACAACACACAGAAATTCATGTTCTCTCGTTTCCTCTTTTTCAACATGATATCCAGATCCTAACAAGAGTTCCCTCCTTTTCGTGATCTTCCGGTGAGGCACTGTTCAGTGCATAAATTTTTTTCTCGAACCCTAACTCTCTCTACGGTTTCGAAATCTTTGACCGGTCTGCTTTCGGTGTTTTGTTTTGGTCCTTATCCGCCGCCACCACCTCCTCCACCAGCCTTTTCCAACTGGTGACCCCCACAGTTGGCTTCCTCTCTCCAAGACCGGCCCATCCACGCCGATGGCGCCCCGATCGGAGCTACCATGCGCCACGACCGTCCTCTGCGCATGAAACCACACGCCACCTATCTCCGTCACACATGATAACGAGTCCGGCCTCTGGTGAGGTCGTGACCACTTGAGTTGTGCTCGCCTCAGTCTCTTCTACCCTGGTTTGGTGTTTATTTTCAGTTTTGTCAACTTCTTCCCCTCCGTTTGGTTCGTTATCCGCTGCTGCCACCAATGTTATCAATGGCGGACGGCGGTTCATGGTGGCGAGCCAAAAAAATGCCATAAAGGTTATGGCGGATGCCATGGCGGTCATGATAAAAAGTCTATAATATGCAGAAAAATACATTAAAAAACACTACAGAATTAAAAACTAAGCAAAACTAACATAATAACTCAATTAAAATCATACCATAACAATGTTTCAAGTTCAATCAAGTAAATGTGTAAAACATTACATAACTAATTAATGAAAAGTTCAAAACATAGTAATCATCAACATAAACTAAAATAATCAAAACTGGAAATGCTGTTCACAAAAGTAATTACAGTGTAATGTTGTCCAGTAGTACCACACAGAAAAAACGACATGCATCTTTAATAAGTTTCATCTAAAACGACATGCAAAAGATGGAGAATAACAGAAAAGAAAACACAGAGAAACAGAGGTGGGGTGCTGTAAAGAGAGAGAAAGTCGTTTTATTATTGTTATCTCTAATAAAGAGAGTGAAACAGAGAAGACGAACAACAGTTACAACACAGGGGATAGGGGAGAAAGTGGAGAAGAAGACAAACCAGAAACAAAACAAGGGAGAAAGGAAAGACAAACCACACCGAAGAAGACAACGCCAAGCCGGAGAAGGTGAAATCGCGTCGGAGAAGATGACCCATACCGTTGGAGGTGACCAGCACGCCAGAGAAGGTGACCAGAACGCAGTACTTGTGTAAAACGTGGGAGAGAAAACAGAAATGAAAGGAAGAAGACGGGAGTAAGGGTTTTTCAAACATTTTTTAGGGTTTTTTTGTGGTTTGGGCCCCCGGGTTATGGGTCAGTAACTAGGTCGCAGGCCAAAAACCTTTTTTTTGTTTTTTCCAGCCATTTCCGCCATGGCCCTTCAACACCCGCAATTGCGCCATGCCCATGGCGGCGCCATGAAAATCCGCCACGCCATGGCCGATTTTCGATAACACTGGCTGCCACTGGTTTTCTCTCTCCTCAACACACCTATGACTGCTCCTGGTGACACTAAGTTAGATACGTTGATTTCGGGCAACTAACTCATTTCCTTTCTCTTCAAAGTTGTTTGTTGGATGACAACAATTACTCCTATTGGGCCTCTAACATTGAAATTTTGGCTTATTGGGCTAGGCTATGAGAACCACCTCACATAGTTGGAAACCGATATCCTAGTAATCAAACACACCTAGTGGAAGAAAATTGATGCTCAAATATTTGCCATTATGAGGAACACCATTCCCCATCCCATTATTTCCATGGTTAAAAATCCTACAAGGGGGTTTGGGACCACACCAAGCAACTCTTCACCAACAATATTTGACGACTCTACCAGTTGGTCAAGACTTCATGACCACCTTTGGATCTCGTCAACTTAAGGGCCCGATATCTGCTTATGTGGCTAGGGTGACTAATCTTTTGTGTGAACTCAATGAGATGCTTCCTCCTGGTTGTAACGCCAGGCCGCTTTTCAGGAATGAACGACTCTCCTCACAAACCAACACGAGACCTTTAAGTGTGTTTTTGTCCTCATGCACACACTTCCCGGGAACTTCTCAGGAGGTCACCCATCCCAGAATTACTCCAAGTTAAGCACTCTTAACCTTGGAGTCCTTAAGTGATAGGCCACCAAAAAGGCTAATGCATTTGTTGGTATAGGTAGTACGAATTCATTCCTTTAAGCTATCCTCGACTGTATAGTCCCATACCTATACAGTCTTTAGATACCTCTTATTCTGGTATGTATTCGGTTGTTCATGTGTCCCTCCCACTGGAAGCCTGCCAAGAGCCGCTCCTTATCTGTGCCCATGCACCGGCGATCACTCCCCACCCTCAACAGCGCTGGGATGTCACATGCCCACCAGCTTCCGCCTGGTTCGTCCCCGAACCACACCGTACTAGGAGAGGTTAGGCTTTGATACCACTGTAACGCCCGGCCGCTTTTCAAGAATGAACGACTCTCCCCACAAACCAACACGAGACCTTTCAGTGTGTTTTTGTCCTCACATACACACTTCCCGGGAACTTCCCAGGAGGTCACCCATCCTAGAATTACTCCAAGTTAAGCACGCTTAACCTTAGAGTCCTTAAGTGATTGAGTTACTTCTATTTTTCAATCTTTTTTCATAAAATAAAAACTCAATTTGGGATTTTTATTCGTACTTTATAAAGTGACAATGCAGGTGATTATTTGTTTAACCAATTTCAAACTTTTATGGCATCTCATGGTGTGTTACATCAAACTTCTTGCCCTCATACCCCCCAACAGAATGGGGCTGCTGAGTATAAACATAGACATCTTCTAGATACAACTCGGGCTCCTCTTCTTCATTCTCATGCCGTCTTCAGTTCTAGGATGGTGCGGTTCTTATTACATGCTATCTCATCAACCGTATGCCTTCCTCTGTTCTTAAAGGTAAAATTCTCATTAGGTTTTATATCCATATCGTCCACTTCATTCTTTACCCCTGAGTCTTTGGTTCTGCTTGTTTCTCACATGTCCTTAGTCCTTAGATCAATAAATTATCTGCTCGATCTCATAAATGTGTTATTCTCAGGTATCCCTGCACCCAAAAAGGATACAAGTGTTACTCTCCTACTCTTCATAGGTATTTTATCTTTGCAGATGTCACCTTTTTTGAAGATGTTCCTTTCTTTGAGTGCCTCCTCTTCTTGTGAGTACACCTACAGTCCTTTTTCTACTCCCAAGGAGCCTCTACATTGGTTGGACATAAAAAATGCTTTCTTTCATGGTGACCTGCTTGAAAAGGTTTACATGGAACAACCTCCTTGTTTTATTGCTCAGGGGAAGTTTTCTGGACTTGTTTGTCGACTGCAAAAACATCTAGATGGCCTCAAACAATCTCCCCAGGCATGGTTGAATAGATTCAGTACTGTGATTTAGGAGTTTGGCACAATCCGGAGTAACGCCGATCACTCTGCCTTCTATCTTCATTCAATTGTTGGTTGTATTTACTCGGTGGTTTATGTGGATGACATTGTTATCACCGGTAGTGATCATCTTAGCATTACAAAAGTAAAACATCTCTTCAAGCACCTTGAGATTAAAGACCTTGGCAGACGTAAATATTTCTTGCGGATAGAGGTAGCACAGTCAAAATGGAATGGTCATATCCCAAGGAAAGTATCCAATGGATATTTTGAAAGAAACAACTATTTCAAAATTTTAAATCAGTGGACACTTCCATGGATCCTAATGTCAACCCAAACCAGGGGAAGCCTTTTTCGAATTATCTGAAAGATACAGACGCTTAGTTGACAAGTTGAATTATCTTATTGTCACTCGTCCAGATATCTCATTTGTAGTTAGTGTGGTAAGTTAGTTTCTGAACTCTAATTGTAAGGAACATTGGGATGCAGCAAAATGTTGTAACCAGGTCCAGTGCAGAGGTAGATTACCGTGCTATACCTATAGTCAGTCAGGAGCTCATGGCTCAAACAATTGCTTTGGAAACTTCAGTTTAGAAAGGTTGTACAGGTGACACTTGTCTGTGATAATCAGGCCGCTATGCATATTGCCTCGAATCCAATTTTTTATAAGAGGACAAAACTTTGAAATCGATTGTCATTTTGTTAAAGAGAGAGTCTTGTCTAGTGAAATATCCACTAGTTCTGTTAGTTCTAATGATCAGTTAGCGGATGTTTTCACTAAATCTCTAGGGGTCTTCAGATTGACTATATATCTACAAGCTTGGCACTATTCACAATCGTTAATATTTCCAACAGTTTTTCCACTTGTCAGATGCTTGTTTGAAAGTGGTTTTCTATCTCGTATCGTTGACCCATGGTGACTTATGGCTATTCAGACCTTTGTTCAGCCTCTAATACAATCTCCAACTTATGATTTCTATCGTGGTATAAGGAGTGCAAGGCTTCGAGTTCCATATCCACTATAGTGCATACCAATCTCTTTTATTGGTGTTTCTCACCCTACGTCTCTTGGTATTTAGGTCCTTGCTCTGGAGCCATTGATCATATTACTAGAATAAATCTCTACTCTCTACCCTTTCTACTTCTAGTCTTTTCCCGTCAATCACTATGGCGAATGGGTTCCACACTAAACCTCATGGAATTAGTGTTGTCCATCTCCTTCCTTCTCTTTCAATTGAGAATGTCCTTTATGTTCCGGGTTCCCAATTTAATTTACTCACCATTACCCACTTAACTCAGGCTTTAGACTATGTTGTTTCTTTTACCAAAAATTTTATTTTCTTACAAGACCAAAGTTTGATCAGGTGATTAGCACTGGATGTGAGTCAAAAAGACTTTACCAACTTCATACTTCTACATATGTAGGTTCAGCGGTCGATTCCAACCTTTTTCATGCTCAGTTGAGTCATCCAAGTCTTCAAAAGTTAAAACTCATGGCATCAACTCTCCAATTTATCTACCTTGTCTTGTGAGTCATGTAAATTAGGTAAACATAGTTGTGTTCCTTTTTCGAGTTGAGTCCTAGGTCAAGCTACGTCTCCTTTTTTTACCCTAGTCCACTCTGATATTTGGGGTCCTAGTCGTAAATTAATGTCTCTACATTAGGCTTTCGATATTTTGTACCTTTATTGATGATTATTCTCATTGTACCTAGTTGTGTTTTATGAAGAATTGTTTTGAGTTATTTTCCATTTTTCAAACTTTCTATCATGAAGTAAAAGCTCAATTTGGTGTTTCCATTTGTACTTTGCGTAATGATAATGCCTGTGAAGATTTAATATTTATCCGAACCTTTTCAAAACTTTATGGCTTCTCATGGCATTTTAGATCAAACTTCTTGTGCTCATACCCCTCAAGAGAATGGAATTGCTGAAAGGAAAACCGACATCTTGTCAAAACAACTCGAACACTTCTACAGGGTAATGTTTCTCATCATTTTTGCGGTGTAATTAATCAAATGCCTTCATTGGTTCTTGACAATCAAGTACCTCATTCCATCTTGTTTCCTCATCAGTCTTTATTCTTTACCACCTCATGTTTTTGGTTCTACTTGTTTTGTCCACAATCTTGGCATTGGAATTGATAAACTCTCCACACACGCTCATAAGTGTGTGTTTCTTAGTTATACTCAATCTCAGAAAGGTTACAAATGTTGTTCTCCTAGTCTTAAGCGTTGTTTTGTTTCTACTAATGTTACCTTTTTTGAGTCTAATCCATACTATACAAAGTCATATGAGTCTAAGTCAGTTTCTATATCAAGCTCATGTTGTCACAAATGTCTCTGACGATCCTCCTCCCAATCAGACTCTTCAGGTATATGAAATCCGACCCCATCCTCTTGTATTCAACGCTGATGAAATCCAAGTTGACTTGCATCTAGCGCCAAACGCCTCACTTGCTCTGGTTGAGTTTCCCGACCTTGATTTTCCTATGGCTATTCGTTAAGGTATATATTCCACTAGTAATCCTTCTCCTCATTATGTTGACTTGTCTTATCATCGCCTGTCACCTTCCCATTTTATTGTTTTGTCTTCCTTATCTTTTGTCTCTATTTCTAAGAATGTAGGTGAGGCTTTGTCTAATTCAGGGTAAGTGATAGGCCATGATTAATGAAATAAGGGTACTACATAATAGTGAAACTCGGGACCTTGTTTCTCTTCTCTTTGGAAAAACAGTTGTCGGATGTAGGTGGATTTACACAGGAAATATTGGTCCAAATGGTTCTATTGATCGATTGAATGCTCGTTTGGTGGCCAAAGGCTATACTTAGATTTTCAGCCTTGATTATGGTGACACTTTCTCCGGTGACCAAGATTTATTCTGTTCATTATTTCTCTCTATTCGTCATTGACCTATCTTTCAGCTAGACATCTAGAACGCCTTTCTTTAAGGTGATCTCATTGAAGAAGTATATATGGAGCAACCATCGGGGTTTGTTGCTCAGGGGGAGTCCTTAAAATGTGTCTATCATATGAAGAAGTCTTTATATGGTCTTAAACATTCACCAAGGGCATGGTTTAGCTGATTCAGCACTGTGGTGCAGCAGTTTGGCATGACTTGTAGTGTGGCAAATCATTATTTTCTATCAACATACTACCACGATTGTGTCTACTTGATTGTGTATATTAATGACATTGTTATTCCGGGTAGTGATCACAATAGCATTGCATAATTAAAACAACATCTGTCACCATTTTCAAACAAAATCTTGGCAGATTTCACTACTTTAGAATAGAGGTGGCACAATCCAAGAATGGTATCGTCATCTCACAGAGAAAGTATGCATTTGATATCTTAGAAGAAATAGGTTTGATGGGTGCCAAATTTGTGGATACTCCAATGGATCCTAATTCCAAACTCTTAGCAAGTTAGGGGGACCTCTTTCTAACCCAAAAAAATATCAAAGATTTGTGGGAAAACTATCTTACTGTTACTCATCTAGACATCTCCTTTGTTGTCAATATGGTAAGTCAGTTCCTTAATTCTCTTTGTGAAGGACAGGGGCACTAGGTAAAGGACTCTTGTACAAAGACAAGGGACACACTCGAATTGTTGAGTACTCAAACGTCGACTAGGTAGGATATTGTGTTCTCTTGGTGATAATCTGATCTCTTGAAAGAGGAAGAAGCAAAATGTTCTTGCTCGGTTGAGTGCAAAAGCAAAATATCGAGCCATGTCTTTAATCACATGTGAGCTCATATGGCTTAAACCATTGCTTAAAGAATTGAAATTTGGGGTAACAGCACCCATGACACTTATTTGTGATAATCAAACAACATTGCACATTGCTTCCAATCCGATGTTTCATGAGAGGATCAAACATATAGAAGTAGACTACAACTTCATTGGAGAAAAGATTTTATCCGGAGATAATGTCACACGGTTTGTAAATTCCAATGATTAGTTGGAGGATGCTCTTACGAAGCCTCTTAGAGGTCCTCGTAATAAATACATCTGTAACAAGCTTGGTGCACATGACTTATATGCTCCAGCTTGAGAGGGAGTGTTACATAATGTAGGGTATTATAGTAATTTGCATCACTGTAATATAATAATGTATTTCCATTTTATAAATATAGACCTTCGTTGTGTAATTGAAACACACGGAATTAAACCAATGTCTCTCAATTCTCTCTCCTTCAACAGCAACCTTCTCACTAAAGCTGGCATGCAGGATGCTAAGGGCATCTCCACTCCTATACCAAGTTCTCTCAAAACCCAACCCTCTATCACTCAATTGTTGGTGCTCTACAGTATGTAATAATTACCCACCCTGATTTGAGCTTCAGTGTCAACAAAGTTTGTCAATTCATATCACAGCCTTTGGTTTCTCACTGGATGTTAGTTAAAAGAATTTTAACGTACCTCCATGGCACAATCACCCTTGGTCTACTACACCTACAGGCTGCAGCCTGTACCTATTGCTTCCTCTATTCTCATTTTGGCTTTCTGCAATGCTGATTGGGCAGCTGACCATGATAACCGAAGGTCCACCTCTGACTCAGCCATCTTCCTTGGACCCAACTTGGTTTGCTGGTGGAGCAAGAAACAATCACTAATAGCCCATTCCGGCATTAAGGCTGAATGCAAAAGTCTTGCTAATACTACATCTGAAGTGCTGTGTTGACTATCCCTACTGTTGGAGCTTCAAATTACATCCCCTACTCCAACTCTATACTGTGACAATCTTAGCACGGTCAGTCTCTCACACAACCATGTCCTCCATGCTAGAACTAAGCACATGGAGATTGATCTATGCTTTCCAAAGGAAAAGGTTCTTGCGGGTAATCTGATTGTCACTCATGTTCATGTTCCTGCTGCTGATGACTGCCTCGCCAAGCCCTTGGCAGCAAGGTTGTTAAAACGTAGACTATGTTGAGATAGCAGGGATTCGTGAAACGTAGATTCACGAAACATAAAACAAAACAAAAGAGTCTACCAGAAATGCTAAATTATATATAAATATAAAAAAATATCAAACTAAACTCAAAGTCATAAACATAAAACTCAAAGTCTAAAACAAATTCATAATATTAGAAACATAAAACCAACCATGCTACTATAATAAACATAAATATATTAAACTAAACACCTACATAAAGCATGATGTGTAATATAAAAATATTAAAATTATAGAACTTCAATAAATAAATAATAATAATAATAATAACCCTTTGTAACCAAAAAAAATACAGGCCCTAAAAACCTTCTTCCCTAATAGTCTGAAAAAATCTAAACTTCAAGTGAAAACTATAATAAACAAATAGGCTCTTATCACCAAAAGAAAAAAAAAATGGAAACACTCCTATATTTAATAGTCCAAAAACTTATAAACCTAAACCTAAAATAAATAGAAAACAGTAAAACATGTCTTCCTCCCTCCCTCCATCATTTCATGTGCCGGCCCTAGAGGAAAGGAAGAGAGCCTCCACATGTGCCACCCTCATAGCCTCCATGACCACCTTCGCAGAAACGAGAGAGAAAGAGAGAAGATGATGAACTACAGAGAGAGATCAAAGAAGCTGCCAGAGGAAGACTGCAAAACAGAGAATGCAAATGGAGACGGAGAACACGAAACAAACCATGAAAAGGAGAGGGACAACCGGAAGTTTTCATATGTCTCACGCGAGGCAGAAACTGCCTCGTCTCCATGGGTCCAGACCCTGTGTCGCGTCTCTACTCCGTCTCAAGGAAAATGCGTATCAGACCATGACGTGGGATGGTCTACCCAGTTTGGGACGTAGACTCGTACGTCTCCATGTCCTGAGACACAGAGTCTGACAACCATGCTTGGCAGAATCTACTTTTAGTGGTCTTAGGAACAAACTCAGGGTGCTTGATAGGTTCTTCTCTCAACCACCGTGAGTTTGAGGGGAAATCTTAGTGTATGTATGTATTCCTGCAAAAGCTTCTTCTGCTTAGCATGCTTCACACACATGCTAACAAGTCATGCTTTCAGCATGACTATCACTGAGCTGTCCTGTCACTAATCAGGTGTATAGTCGGCTCTAACTGATTCTGTAAGCTCCCTCTGTCTGCAGCCTGTTATAAACAGTAAATGCACTAGCTAGAACCAACTCTTGTAATCAGAATATTTTAGAATCAATACAATCATGAACTCTCAAATTCTCTCAACTCTATTCTCTTATTTCCCTCCGTTTCTAATAGAAGAGTTTCTAATAACTAATGAAATGCAGAAGGACTACACTAGAACCTTAAATCTGGTTCTTAAGCAGGAAGCATAAATCTAAAATAGTTGATTCGTATTGTATTCTTTCAAGTTTCAATTGCTGAAGTGAAAAATAATATTATACTACTTACTTTCCTAAATATAAGACCCTTTTACCTAATTCACACGTATTAAGAAAGTTGGTTAATTTAGTTAAAATCATTAAATTCATTTAAAATTTATTGTAGTTTTTTCAAAATTGCCCTTAGGGAGACTATAACTCATCATTCAACTTTCTCCACTTATTCTCTCTCCACTTGCTACCCAATTATCATGAGAGAGATAAATGATGTAATTGATGTATCTCATTTATTGTTAATTTAATTCCCAAAAAAAATTATACATTAATAGGGGTATTTTAGTAAAAATATAATTAATTTATATTAAGGGATAAATTGTTTTCTAAAAAAGGTTTTATATTTAGAGACGGAGGTAGTATATTGCATGCATAAAGAAAGTAGATGTCCAACCAAAACACAAACCATAAAAGGAAGTTATCAATACCTGAATCCAATCATCACTTAATCCAAAACTCCGAGCCTTTGAAAGCAATGTTGGGTAAAGCTCAACCTCTAAAATTCTCACAAGTGGCATGGGCCTTTTGACACCATTTATGAGAAGAGGTGGCCCTTGAGCACCAGATACAATCTTGTCAAGGACCTGACTTATTGCATAAATCGGAATACCCCTTACAAATTGATGATCTTCGGATGTACTGCAACCAAATTTCAGCTGGAACAAAGGATTTCAACATCCACATTAATAAATTAATAAATAAAACTAACAACTCAGTCAGACATCATATCGATACCCCATCCCCCATCCCTTCCAAAAGAAATCAAAATAAAAGGAAGTTGTATATCATGGCCCACTCTTGTTTACCTAACTTGGTAAGCATTCAATTGACTTCAAAAGATTTAACTACAAAAAGGAAGCAATAACAATTTATGAATCCTATCTTTCAAAGAAATTGCTATCAAAATTTTGGGAAGATTTCTCCGATATCTGCTTTCCATTTCCCATTTATATTTTATATCTTAAGAGGAATAATGGTATATGAACTTCAAGGACCAGGTTAGCCACCCTAAGCCTTTCTAATTAATATTAGAATTTTAAATGAAAATAAATCAATAATTGCATTATAGACTTCAATGACCAACCCACCATCAGGTAGCCTTTTGAAGTTCGGGTTCGTCTGTTTCCAGTTTTCATCTTTCTTCTCTTTCCAGTTCGCCTCTTCAAGGACACAACTGTTTGAAGTCAGGCTTTATTATACTAAATAAATGAATAGAGCAAAAACTGCCACGGAATATGTAGTGTTTAAAGTCTTTCATCAGTGATTTTGCTCATAATGGTATTATTGGTAGCGTCAGATGTCCTTAGTACATCACTCCTAATCATCTACAAATACAATCATAAGTCCTTGCTTAGCTTACTGTAATTCCCAACCTTGAAAAGGCATAACCTCATCCCATCCCCTACTAAACTTCTATTCACCAAAAGAAAATAAATTATGTTAGTTGGTGTCAAATTTCAAGCAACCTTTGTGTTGTGTGAAAAACACACTCATTATGCCGAGGGATGAACTCTCCTGAAAGTGTAAGCTGTTCAAGTAAGGCTGAAAAAGGTTTTTTTTTCTATTGATGACATGTCACTAAGAATTAGTTTTATTACCCAATTTTCTTTTAGAATTGTTTCCTATCTTTGTTGCCCTGATGAAAAATGTCCAGATCCATCCCACAAAGTAGAGAGATAAGTGATGTAAAGTATAAACCTGAGTTGAGAAGCTTCCCCATATAGCTTGGACCCTTCCTTGTTCGTCTGTTAACACACCAGAAAACGTACTACCAAAATCTGTATATAATTTACACAAATGAAGAGTAAGACATTTATCTGTACAAGATTACAAGTAACATTTGGGTTAAAAGAAAAATAAAACCCAAATTTACCGGTATCAAGCTCAATTACTTCCATATTGGTTGCTCTGTAACGAGGGGAATCAGCAGATCCTATATTTAATGCAGCACAAGGATTGGTAACAACTGATTTCCTAGAAGTTGCTTGAAGGCTTCTACTCAAACCCACAAGATAAACCGAATCTCCACGACGTAATGCCGGCTCTGGACATGAAAATGTACTAATATATGAATATTTCCACAATATAGGTAAATAAATGGGAAAGTGCATGTACCCTTAGACCTCTGCTTCTCACATCATCTACACTTAAAATGAATGCTTTTTATGAAAACTCTCAATTTTCCCCATCCCTTGCTAGAGTTATTTGATCATTAACCTGAAGTAATTAACTTCCACTAAAATATGTAAAACTACCAAGTATCAATACAAAGATATAATAATAATAATAATAATAATAATAAATAAATAAATAAATAAATAAATAAAATCCAAATAAAGTTTATCACATCCATGCTTATCATGCTATCCTCATAGGTTATGCAAGTATCCTTAACAGAAAAGGGACCGAACAAAAATTCAGAACAACAAAATATAAAGATGAAGCCACATTAAAACAGTAGATATTTAGCAATTACAAGGTGAAAGCCACCTGGAAGTAACTCTGCAGCACGAACCACTGAACCACCAACAGGTCCCAAAGCAGAGGGATCATAAGATATGAGAGCATAATTGTGAACAGGGTGGAGAAATACCACCTGCAATTTAGGAGGCAGAGTCAGCGATAGGATAGCCTTCTTGTTTTTCATTTATTTTATTAGTTACCCCTGGTAAAAAGATTTACCTCTCCAGGTATTTCAACTGGGAAAGCAGCAAAAGATAGCATGACATCAGAAGCAGATATTGCAACTGTGTTTTTGTCAACTACAACTAATCCCATATCTTGGGAGTGATATATTATGACACCAGTTCCAAAAAAGTGCTGGGAATGAACACCATCGAGCATACAAGAAGGAGGAACATGAACCTGCATATCCCACAGGGCTTTAGTAAAACAAGTTTCATATGATAGGAATTATTCAAACACCACAAAAAACCAGCAAATCAGCACCAGAAAAAACAGAAAGTTGTACCTCAAACATTACAAGAGTGGGTTCAATCACACGTTCGGCAACTGAGGCATTGGCTGCAGCTGCAGCTGCCCCCTGATAGTCCATTAAAACATCATCCTGTATGACACCTGATTTTTCCAACTTAGATTCCCTGGCATCACTTAAAGAAAAATCAGCAACATTTCCATCAGCTGATAAATCTTCCTCCACTCTTCGCTTTTTCACCACACCATCAGATGCATTGTGGTGGGATACATCCTCTGAAGAATCTTCATAATTGGTTTCCATGCTAGTGACACCATCAACCAACTCCTGATTGTTATCTTCACACACGAGTCCCCCACAAGCATGCTCACCAGGTGGAGAAACTGGCTGTCTGGCCAGATTTCCAACATCTTTAGCACCGGATGACAGAAAAGGGGAATCAAGCGGAAAAGCAGGCTTAGCAATCCAGAGGCCAGTGCCGTCATCACGAGTGTATATCTGGGGAGGTGCATACCATTCATGCCGCTCAACCGTCACCAACACAGACTGCAGATCAGCCAAGTTCGTGAAACATAATCAGAGCAATCATTTATACTTTCAAGTTTCAAAATATCTCCATGTAGAGATTCAACAAACATATACATACATCAGTGCTTCTAAAATGAAAATATTATGCAAGTCAATTCACATGTAAAGTTGGAATTATATATCGAGTTCAATTGCCAACAAAAAACATGTAATATTGAACAGTGACGTATCATGTAGTACTGAGTACCGACACTAGAACATGAATATACTAGCAGACTCTACTGTAGAGTTGTCTAAGAGATGACAGATGAGTGGAGAGAAAGAATAAAAGAGAAGAGAGAATTCATTATAGTTCTTATTGATAAAATGCAAGTAAATGATACATTACATTAGAGAGGGAAAAGCAACAGTATTTATATGAGAGGCTGAGACTTAGTCACATGGCACACTGACAGCTCAGCAACCTAACTAGTCGGGTTCATAGTTTACATCATCAAACTATTTTTTATAGAATAAATTTTACACGAAATCCACTTTTGGATCAAAAAATTTAACAAGTAAAACTCAATTGAATCCTTCTAAAGTTATATAAACCAATAATATCAATAAAAATGACTTCTACAAAATATGTGGAACATAGTCTAAATAAGTATTAAATCACATGTACATATAGTTACAGATATACAATAAAATACCCTAAATCTTATAGAGCAAAGAAATAGTAAGATATTAGAAAAGGTCAACGTTTTATTGAAATATCATAAACACAATCTAATCAAAGACGGATTCTTCTCTATGCATGAACTGACATAATTTTATTGCAAATATGAAGATCTAGGGTTAAAATGGTAAAGCAACTCTACAAAAGTCAAACAGCAGGAAATCACATGTATCTGTAAATATACGTTTACTGAAAATCAAATGTTTTGATTGACCATTACCTTCCTTCGGTGACGATCCATGTAGCTTATATATTCCAACGGTACTCGAGCACCCCTTGATAGGTTAGAGAGAACTGATACTAGTCCCTCAAGACACGATATTTCTTTACCAGCAAATTTCTTAATTATTGCATGGCGAGGAACTCCTGCCCTAAAGAGCATATATCTGCAAATGGTAGTTATCACATTCAATAAAGCAAATACTACATACCAAAGTGTTGAATAAACATCGGATGGATTCTCTCTCTACAGGAACTACCTTTGCACAAGAAGACAGAATTGGTACTAGACTCAAGGTTATTCCCAATTTTTTCAAGTGATGAACGATTTTAAGGAATTATAAATAAAAGAGATAAACTTACAAGATCTTCAATCATAATGTCATTATAACAAATTAACAGTTTCACTCAACTGAATCTGCATATAAATTTGATAAGCATAACCTTTATAAATGTAGAGTACAATTATCTGATAGTTTCTATAGCCCAGGGGCTTTAAATAATTAAAGTTTGGAAAAATCAATGGGCCGGTTTGTATTAACTTTCCACAGGTTAAAATTGTTTGCAAACAGAAGAAAGTTTCACTGTCGTTCAATTGACTTTGCAACTTGTAATACAGTGGGGCTACCTGTTATATTCATATACACGTTAAATGAACAACATTTAAGTTCACAAACACAATATTTATCTAGGTATGCATACCCTGGTTCAGCCACATAAACAAGCCCACAATGGAAACGGAAATTTCTAGCCTGCATTAGAAAAGATGATAAACAAAAACCAGATGAGATAAGTAGCTTAAATTAGAAGAGTACTAGAAACCACCTTAGGGAGGGGTGAGTAACATAGAGGGAGTTGTATGACAACGAAAAATAAGGATAAATACATGGCACTAACCACAACACAAGAGAAAACAAATTGGCAACCTATATCATACCAATCTCAAATCAGCCATTTAGGGGAAAGTAGAAACCAAAATTTAAAAGAAAAAAATGGACTGGCCATTAAACCAGCAAACACATTGGTTCCAATTCATTTTTTCAACCATGGGTACATTGAAGTCACACATTTTTAATATTATTATTAAGCAATGAAGTAATATAAAATTATAAATGTTAGAATATTTCAAATATAGAAATATGTTGTAACATCCCTGATGTTTTAATGAGAATTATAAGAAATGGGAAATGTTAGTAAATGTTTTAGAAGTTTTATTTAATATTTGTTCTGTCTGAGCCAGAGACGGGAAACCAGTGTCGAGATCGGTCTCAGAAGAGCGGGCAGGCGGAGTTGAAGATCGGGAGTGTAAGAGAAGAGCGGACAGGGCCATGTGGTTTGGTCCAAACCGATGTGAGGAGAGCGCCTCACACGGGGTCATAGCCCGGATTAACCTCATAATGACTGAAACAACGGGTGTAGGTAACCAAGAGGTGAGCACGGATGAGATATCCGACCTCTCAGGTTGTAGCTCGGATTTCCGAGGTATGAACACTAAGCTAGGACGCCGGGGGGCCGATATTCATATTGGGCCTAAACTCTTACGAAGTATTAGAGAATTGTGAATAATTAAACGTTAAGGGAATAAATAAGTGTAATTGATTTGATAACTATGCAATAGTTTAATATAGTGAAATTGATTAAATTTAGTAAGAATACAAATAAAATAAAGGAAAAGACGATCTTGCCCATGAGCTATATATATATATAAGGAGATTCTCTTCCTTCCCTCTTCATTATTTACAAGTTACCTCTGCTGCTGGTCTGCCCCTTCTCTTTCGTTTTCTCCTCTCTTAACGCTGAGTTGCATGCGCTGGGGAGGGACTCCATTTGTGTCTAAACTTCAATTGAATCCCATTCCTGTGACCGAGGCTTCAAGGTGAGTCTACTGATCCGTTCCAATTGTGATTCCCTTATCCCTTTTATTCTTTGGCGGTTAAGGGCCATGCATGGCTATATTCGAGGCTGTTCTCCACTCCTCCGGTGAGTGTGAGCCCAAATGCAGTCCATGAACTAAGGGCGTTGAAGTGACGAGCTGTACTTTATGATCCGTAGGTAGTAGGTTAAGCAACGGAAGACTGAGTGACGGAGCTGAGACTGCGAAACCAGTGCTCAAAGGAAGGAATCGACACAAAGAGCAGATTATCGAAGCGTGGAACCAAAGTAAGGGGGTGTTCGGGTTATAATTAATTAGAATAGGACTCGCTTCTTATACAGGTCATTGAGATGGTGTAAGCAGGTTAAGGAAAATATTACTAAACGTAGTTGTGTGTTTATGCTTGTGCATGCGTGAATGTGTACATGAATTAGTTGAGGATCGGGTGTGTGGTTGAGTTTATCATGTTATGATCTTGTGATATCTAATGTTGAAATGATCAGTGTTATGTGACGCCGGGTTAGCAAGCAGGCTACCCGAGTGATGAAGAATTGATATTATTATGTGAAAGGTAAATTGTTGAATGACTATGTGGTGTGGGATGGCCGACGGTATATGATAGCCCCTTATTTCCGGCTCCCGTGGTTTTCGTGCCCAGTTGAGCTACCCAGTGGTCAAGTAGGACCCAGTGGTCGAGGTGGAGAGTCAAGCAGGACTCGGTGAACCAAGCAGGGTTCACGGGGTGTCAAGTAGGACCCCTAGCTGAAGGCCAATCCTTTAGTATCCGGATACTAGGAGTCAGATTGTATGAGAGTCAGTGGTGATTGTGATGAATGTGATGGAATTGCTTGGTTGGGTTAATATAGTTTTCGTATGTAATACACTTGTTGAGTAAACTGTGCTTACTTTCGAATGATGCTTGATGTATATATATAATTACGTATGTGTATTTGTTAAGTTCCATTCTATATTAATTACAATGCCAAACACTCACCCTTGCCTTTTTTTTTCAGTAACCAGTGACAGGGAGGGGGAAGGAGCCATGGAGTCGCGCCAAGAGGGTGCCAGGGTCCGAGTGACTTTGAGTGACTCTATAAAGTTATATGTGTCTATAAGAACTTCCGAACATTATTATTAGTTGTGTTTAACCAAGACCGGATCGGATACAGACCTATATTTTAAAATACATCACTGTCTATTTATATGCTTTCATGGTTGCTATGACAACTCTGTGGTTAACAGAATCATTTTTAGGGTGAGATTTTTCGGGAGTCCGTTTGCATGTTTTGCCCAATCCGATGTGTGAAAGGTATTCGCTCAAGCGAATAGAAACCTCGTTCAAGCGAGAGTCCGGAATCTCGCTCAGACGAGTAGGGACCCCGCTCAAGCGGGAGGTCCTGATTCCCTTTTTCCCCATCCGTTGTGCTTAGATTAACTTGTTCTTCTTTCTAGATCTCATTATTTAATTTGACTGCGACTGCTGTCACTTGAATAGGTCAGTAAAACTAAATGCTATTTCACTAAACCTCGATTAATTTTCAAGAAAAGGAAAAATTTATCATAAGATTTAATTAATTGAATAAAAATAAATGCAAAAATAACCTAGGACGTTACACTTGGTATCAGAGCGGTTCTTTCTAGAGCCGGTGTATGGGTCGGTCTAGTGATTGTGTTAGTCTTATGAAGGTTGATTGTATTTCGTTGTACCATGATTGTGTGTGTGGTCTAGCATCGTTCCCTTGGCACTCCACTGGCGTAGTATTCTATGAATATAAGGTAAATTTCCGATTCCCTGGCTGACCTTGGTTATTAATGGTGATGTGTTTGCTCATTGTAGAATTACTAAATGGCCGAAGAAACTAGTTCTGGGGGAGGAGATGATTTCTTCTCTAGATTTACTCAGCTGATGAGTAGGACCGAGTCCGGTCCCACTCTGGATAAATTCCTGAAAAGGAATCCTCCGATCTACAAAGGGGGACACGACTATGACGGGGCATACATCTGGATCAGGGATATCGAGCAGGTTTTTGAATATTTTGAGTGCTCAGAAGAGCAAAAGGTTTTATTTGCTACTTACCAACTAAAAGAAGAGGCTAGAGTATGGTGGTCCCGAGTGAAGGTGCAGATGAACGCAGCAAATGAGCCGTTGGTATGGGCGAATTTCCGAAGGAGGTTCCTTGTTAAATACTTCCCGGATAACTACAAAATCCGGAAGGAAATGGAATTCCTGAAGTTGGAGCAAGACCGGCTGTCTGTGGCCGAGTACACCAGCAAGTTTGACGAGCTGTGTGATTTTTACCACCCTTTCTCGTTAGAAGGGACTGAGGGTAGCAAGTGTGCCAAATACGAAGCTGGACTACGGATTGAACTCCGTAGTGTAATCATACCGATGGAGATTAGGGACTACCCAACCCTGGTGAACAAAGCAAGACTGACTGAAGAGGTGCAGTTACAAAGGACGTCCCAGCCGAGAGATAAAAAGCCACTGAAGGCGAAAGGATTCAACTTCAAGAGGATGAGTCAATTCTTCCGGGGCGGCAAGTCTTCTGCTACCTCCTCATCCTCTTCCGGTCGGGGTTCCACTGGTCGATCGGGTAATCCTTCTGGTAGCCATGCATGCTACAATTGTGGTCAGGAAGGTCACATTGCCAAACATTGCCAAGCCAACCAAATTGTGTGCTTCCAGTGCGGACAACCAGGGCACCTCAGGCCCGATTGCCCTCAGAGGCAGCCGCAGGGCAGGCAGGACAACCGAACTAATTCTTCTAGGACCCGGGGTTCCAACTTTCCGAGGGGAGGCCGGAATGGAGCTGGTAGAGGAAACCAACAATCGGGAAGATATGATGCCCAATCTAGCGGTGCCCAGAACGCCATGACCGGACGAGTGTTTGCGTTTGATGCTTCGGAAGCTACGAGGAATGACAATTTGGTACAGGGTAAGTGCCTCATCTGTGGCTATCTGGTTGATGTAATTTATGATTCGGGTGCTACCCATTCCTTTATTTCGGAAAGTTGTGTGCGACGGCTTGGTCTGCCAATCGGTTTAATGGAGAACGCTCTTATTGTTTCCACCCCAACTGGTTCCACTTTCCGTGCAACTACAGTGTGTAGAGAACTGCCGATGCAAATCGAAGCCGTACTTTTCGAGTGAATTTTATCTGTATGCCATTGAAGGACTTAGATGTTATTCTAGGTCTCGATTGGCTTGCTGCTAATCATGTGTTGGTCGATTGTTATCGGAAGAATATTGTTTTCTCTCAGGAACTTGACATGAAGAACGGGGTGAGCGATGTCCTAACCACGTATGTTGTTTTATTCGCTTTGGAGGGTAGGCATAACCTCCTGCCGAGCGATATTCCAATTGTTTGCGAATTTCCTGACGTTTTTCCGGAAGAAATTCCGGAGCTACCTCCCAGTCGGGAGATTGATTTCTCTATTGACTTGATTCCCGAGGCAGAACCTGTGTCCCGAGCGCCATATAGAATGTCTTCGGTGGAATTGACCGAAGTGAAGAAACAAGTAAACGAATTACTAGAAAAGGGCTTTATCCGACCCAGTGCCTCACCCTGGGGTGCTCCGGTGTTACTGGTAAAGAAGAAGGACGGTAGTATGCGAATGTGCATTGATTACCGACAGCTGAACAAACTGACAATCAAAAATAAATATCCACTACCTCGGATTGACGATTTACTGGACCAGTTGCGAGGCGCCGTTGTGTTCTCTAAGATCGATTTAAGGTCGGGGTACCACCAAATCCGAGTGAGGTCGGAGGATACCCCAAAAACAGCATTTCGGACTCGGTATGGGCACTTCGAGTACGTAGTAATGCTCTTCGGAGTAACGAACGCTCCTGCCATTTTTATGGACTATATGAATCGGACCTTTCAACCGTACTTGGACCAGTTTGTGGTGGTATTCATTGATGATATTTTGGTATATTCGAGGTCGGACGAGGAGCATGCTCAACATCTTCGACTTGTTTTACAAGTACTCCGAGAGAAGAAGTTGTACGCTAAACTATCTAAGTGTGATTTCTGGGGGAGTAGTGTACAATTCTTAGGGCATGTAATTTCCCAAGAGGGAATCTCAGTTGATCCGACAAAAATTGAGGCGGTTATGGCTTGGGAGAGGCCGAAGTCAGTAACTGAAATCAGGAGTTTCCTCGGATTAGCTGGATACTATCGACGCTTCATTGAGGGGTTCTCTCGGATAGCACTTCCTCTGACTCGGTTAACGAGGAAAGGAAACCCCTTCGTGTGGTCGGAAAAGTGTGAATTAAGCTTCCAAACTCTCAAGCGATGTTTAACGACTGCCCCTGTGCTTGCACTGCCCGATGTAACACAGGAATTTGAAGTATATTGTGATGCATCCAAATTTGGATTGGGGTGTGTGTTGATGCAAGCTGATCGGGCAATTGCCTATGCTTCAAGGCAATTGAGGTCACATGAGGAGAATTACCCGACTCATGATCTGGAACTTGCAGTAGTGGTGTACGCACTGAAGATTTGGCGCCATTATCTGTATGGAGCTCGCTTTGTAGTATTCAGTGATCACAAGAGTCTAAAGTACTTATTTGATCAAAAGGAGTTAAATATGAGACAGAGGAGATGGGTAGAGTATTTGAAGGATTACGACTTCGATTTGAAGTATCATCCGGGCAAAGCAAATGTTGTGGCAGATGCACTAAGCAGGAAGGTATTACACGTGGCTTACCTGATGGGTAGAGAACAGGAATTGCTGGAAAGCTTTAGGGATATGAATGTTGGAATTGTTATGGACGCGCCAAACCGAATGACAATCGGAATGTTAAAAATCTCCAACGAATTTCTGGAGTCTGTGGTAGCTGCACAGAAAGACGATGAAGAGTTACTGAGGCTGATTGATACTCAGACCCAAGGCAAAAATGTAGAGATAACTCGGGGTAACGATGGTATATGGAGATTCAGGAACCGAGTGGTGGTGCCTGCACATGGAGGCTTCAGGCAGGCGGTGCTAGCAGAAGCACACAAGAGCTCTCTGAGTATACATCCGGGAGTGACAAAAATGTATCATGACTTAAAAAAGGAATTCTGGTGGCCAAGCATGAAGAAGGCAATAATTGAGTATGTGAAATCCTGTGTGATATGCCAGAAGTGCAAAGTTGAGCACCAACGACCTCCATGTTTGCTTCGACCTCTAGAAATTCCGATCTGGAAGTGGGAAGGTATCACCATGGACTTCGTATCCGGACTGCCTCGCACTCGAACCGGATACAACGCGATTTGGGTAATTGTTGATCGACTAACCAAAAGTGCGCATTTCCTGGCAATAAATATGAAGTGGTCGCTAGATCGATTAGCTAAGTTGTACGTTGCGGAAGTTGTACGACTGCATGGTGTGCCCTCAAGCATTATCTCCGATCGGGATCCCCGATTCACTTCGAGGTTTTGGGGGAGTTTGCAACAACAACTGGGTACTGAGCTCAAACTGAGCTCAGCCTACCATCCCCAGACCGATGGCCAATCAGAACGGACTATATAGACTCTTGAAGATATGTTAAGGGCATGTGTACTGGAACAGGGCGGATCATGGGAGAAATACTTGCCTTTGGTAGAGTTTGCATATAATAACAGTTACCATAGCAGCATTGGGATGGCTCCATACGAAGCTCTTTATGGTCGGAAATGTCGTACTCCATTATGTTGGAATGAGAACGGCGATGCCCTTCATCTGGGGCCTGAGATGATTCAAGAGATGAACGAACAAATCGCTTTAATCCGAGAGAAGATAAAAATTGCCCAAGACCGGCAAAAGAGCTATTATGACAATCGGCATAGAGCCCTTGAATTCCAAGTGGGTGATTGGGTGTTCCTAAGGATTTCACCGACTAAGGGTGTAGGTCGAATTTTGAAGAGCCAAAAGCTTAATCCGAAGTATATTGGACCATACCAAATACTAGAACGGATTGGTGAAGTCGCTTATCGACTGGATCTTCCCCAATCGTTGACTAACATTCACAACGTGTTCCACGTATCGCAGCTTCGAGCTTACATTCCGTGTGATACCATGATTGTACCGAGTGACTCCATTGAAGTGAAGGAGAACCTGACTGTGGAGGCGGTACCGATCAGCATTGAAGAGCATCAAACCAAACGGTTAAGGAACAAGGAGGTACCGCTGGTGAAGGTGAAGTGGCAGAATTTACATTGGATGAACTACACTTGGGAGTTAGAATCCGATATGAGGCGAATGTACCCTCATCTTTTCCAACCGGAACACTGATTTCGGGGACGAAATCTCCTTTTAGGGGGGGTGGATGTAACATCCCTGATGTTTTAATGAGAATTATAAGAAATGGGAAATGTTAGTAAATGTTTTAGAAGTTTTATTTAATATTTGTTCTGTCTGAGCCAGAGACGGGAAAGCCGGTGTCGAGATCGGTCTCAGAAGAGCGGGCAGGCGGAGTTGAAGATCGGGAGTGTAAGAGAAGAGCGGACAGGGCCATGTGGTTTGGTCCAAACCGATGTGAGGAGAGCGCCTCACACGGGGTCATAGCCCGGATTAACCTCATAATGACTGAAACAACGGGTGTAGGTAACCAAGAGGTGAGCACGGATGAGATATCCGACCTCTCAGGTTGTAGCTCGGATTTCCGAGGTATGAACACTAAGCTAGGACGCCGGGAGGCCGATATTCATATTGGGCCTAAACTCTTACGAAGTATTAGAGAATTGTGAATAATTAAACGTTGAGGGAATAAATAAGTGTAATTGATTTGATAACTATGCAATAGTTTAATATAGTGAAATTGATTAAATTTAGTAAGAATACAAATAAAATAAAGGAAAAGACGATCTTGCCCATGAGCTATATATATATATAAGGAGATTCTCTTCCTTCCCTCTTCATTATTTACAAGTTACCTCTGCTGTTGGTCTGCCCCTTCTCTTTCGTTTTCTCCTCTCTTAACGCTGAGTTGCATGCGCTGGGGAGGGACTCCATTTGTGTCTAAACTTCAATTGAATCCCATTCCTGTGACCGAGGCTTCAAGGTGAGTCTACTGATCCGTTCCAATTGTGATTCCCTTATCCCTTTTATTCTTTGGCGGTTAAGGGCCATGCATGGCTATATTCGAGGCTGTTCTCCACTCCTCCGGTGAGTGTGAGCCCAAATGCAGTCCATGAACTAAGGGCGTTGAAGTGACGAGCTGTACTTTATGATCCGTAGGTAGTAGGTTAAGCAACGGAAGACTGAGTGACGGATCTGAGACTGCGAAACCAGTGCTCAGAGGAAGGAATCGACACAGAGAGCAGATTATCGAAGCGTGGAACCAAAGTAAGGGGGTGTTCGGGTTATAATTAATTAGAATAGGACTCGCTTTTTATACAGGTCATTGAGATGGTGTAAGCAGGTTAAGGAAAATATTACTAAACGTAGTTGTGTGTTTATGCTTGTGCATGCGTGAATGTGTACATGAATTAGTTGAGGATCGGGTGTGTGGTTGAGTTTATCATGTTATGATCTTGTGATATCTAATGTTGAAATGATCAGTGTTATCTGACGCTGGGTTAGCAAGCAGGCTACCCGAGTGATGAAGAATTGATATTATTATGTGAAAGGTAAATTGTTGAATGACTATGTGGTGTGGGATGGCCGACGGTATATGATAGCCCCTCATTTCTGGCTCCCGTGGTTTTTGTGCCCAGTTGAGCTACCCAGTGGTCAAGTAGGACCCAGTGGTCGAGGTGGAGAGTCAAGCAGGACTCGGTGAACCAAGCAGGGTTCACGGGGTGTCAAGTAGGACCCCCAGCTGAAGGCCAATCCTTTAGTATCCGGATACTAGGAGTCAGATTGTATGAGAGTCAGTGGTGATTGTGATGAATGTGACTGAATTGCTTGGTTGGGTTAATATAGTTTTCGTATGTAATACACTTGTTGAGTAAACTGTGCTTACTTTCGAATGATGCTTGATGTATATATATAATTACGTATGTGTATTTGTTAAGTTCCATTCTATATTAATTACAATGCCAAACACTCACCCTTGCCTTTTTTTTTTAGTAACCAGTGACAGGGAGGGGGAAGGAGCCATGGATTCGCGCCAAGGGGGTGCCAGGGTCCGAGTGACTTTGAGTGACTCTATAAAGTTATATGTGTCTATAAGAACTTCCGAACATTATTATTAGTTGTGTTTAACCAAGATCGGATCGGATACAGACCTATATTTTAAAATACATCACTGTCTATTTATATGCTTTCATGGTTGCTATGACAACTCTGTGGTTAACAGAATCATTTTTAGGGTGAGATTTTTCGGGAGTCCGTTTGCATGTTTTGCCCAATCCGATGTGTGAAAGGTATTCGCTCAAGCGAATAGAAACCTCGTTCAAGCGAGAGTCCGGAATCTCGCTCAGACGAGTAGGGACCCCGCTCAAGCGGGAGGTCCTGATTCCCTTTTTCCCCATCCGTTGTGCTTAGATTAACTTGTTCTTCTTTCTAGATCTCATTATTTAATTTGACTGCGACTGCTGTCACTTGAATAGGTTAGTAAAACTAAATGCTATTTCACTAAACCTCGATTAATTTTCAAGAAAAGGAAAAATTTATCATAAGATTTAATTAATTGAATAAAATAAATGCAAAAATAACCTAGGACGTTACATATGTAATTAGGATTGATAGTATATGATTGTATTTTGATCCTGTATTTATTACATTGCTATTATAAAAAGGCTACTCCGATGTGTATTCAAACACACGGAATTCATCCAATGCCTCTCGGTTTTCTTGTTTTCAACATGGTATCCAGAGCCTAACGAGAAGCAAGCCTAATCTGCGCTTTACCCAATGGGCCCACTGCTCACCAGCGAAATTTTTTTTCAGAAACCTTGTCTCATCTCCAGGTTTCTCTTCGGTCATGTGCCTTTTTTCGACCGCTCCGGGTTTCTTCCGCTGTTTTTCTCCCACGTGCACAGTACCTTACCACTATCCCCACCTCCGTCCGGCGACTTCTCCGGCCACCGACCCCTAGATCGGCCAAAGCCCGAAACCTAGTCCCCATCGGCCACCGCACACGCCTTCTCCGATCGTGATTTTCTCTCTCCTAGCCGCACCACCGCCGGCGCGTGACGGCGCGTGGAAGCTCCGACCAGCCTCCGCCTTGCATAGTCGTGCTCGCCTTGGCCTGTAGGTTCTGATTCTGCACTTGCTTTTTTGGTTTGGACATCGTTCGACACTGCTAGGGTTCGATTTTCCCTTTCTCTCTCCTCTGTTTCTATTCATTTTCTCTCTCCTGATGGCTGCTGCTGCTGTTACTGGTCCTATCACTGTCCTTAACACTCTGATTGCTGAAAAATTTGACGGCACCAACTATGGGACATTGGCTTCGGATGTGAAACTTTGGTTTAAGGGACATGGTTATCTTGACCATCTTACAACCAAAGAAGACTCTATTCCTGTTGTTTTCCGTCTTAAATGGGGTACTCTCGATGCTCAACTTTGTAGCATTTTGAAATCCACCTTGTCTCCTACTCAGAAACAAATTTTTCGCCCTTATGACACTTGTAAATCTCTTTGGGCGCAAGCCAAACTCCTTTATACAAATGATACAACGGTTATATGGGGTTTGTGAGACTCTTTGGTCCTATCTCTGATTATCTGGGCAAGGTTAGTGGTGTTCTTCATGACTTGAATGAAGTTCTTCCCTTGGCTGCCAATCCATCCATAAATCTTGAGAACCATCGCAAGCTCTTTATGCGTTAGCATTACACAGTCTCCCTCCTGAGTATGAGGTTGTTCGTGAGCAAATTCTTGGCTCTCTTGTGGTCCCTACCATGGATTCTACTTGGTCAACTCTTATTCATGCCAAGGCCAAGTCTCCCGCACCTATACTTGCTCCGTCGGTGCCTGTTCCTGTTAAGGTTACACTTCTGCTTTGATTGCTCAGGATCGCACTAACAATCGTCGTTTTGGCAGACCTTGCCCCAAATGTAAGCTGTCATAAGCTTGGGCATACTATTGACCGTTGTTTCCTATTACATGGTCGCCCCCCACGAATGGCAAATGTTGTGCAAGCCCCTGCTGGAGTGCCTGAGCCACACATCACCACCCCTTCGTCTGGACCGCCCGTTGTGCCCACACCTACTTACGATGACTATCTTCGGTGGATAGAGGAGCCGAAAATTTCAAGTTCCACGGCTTCTGTAGTGCAAACGGGTAATTCTTTTATTGGTATTTCTCATTCTCTTAGTCCTTGGGTCCTTGACTCTGGAGCCACTGGTAACAAGTCCTTATTCTCTACATTTTCTAGCTCTAATTGTTTACCTTCTATTACTATGGCCAACGGGTCCCAAACTCCATCTCATGGACTTGGCATTGTTCATCTCATTCCTTCTTTATCTGTTGACAATGTTCTTTATGTACCTAGGTCTCCTTTTAATTTATTATCCATTAGTCGTTTAACTCGCTCTCTTGATTGCATTGTCTCGTTTACTAAAAACTCTTTTATCCAGGACCGGAGTTCGGGACGAATGATTGGCACCGGATGTGAGTTACATGGGCTTTATCAACTTCAACCTTCTGCATACGTTGGGTCAGCGGTTGATTTCAGTCTCCTTCATGCTCGGTTGGGTCACCCCAGTCTTCATAAATTGCAAATAATAGTGCCCACCTTTTCCAAGTTGTCTACATTATCTTGTGAGTCGTGTCAATTAGGTAAACATAGTCGTACTTCTTTTAATAATCGAGTCTTAGGTCGAGCTGCGTCTCCCTTTAGCTTAGTTCATTCTGATATTTAGGGTCCGTGTCATTCTGTGTCTAATTTGGGCTATCAATATTTTGTTACTTTTATTGATGATTACTCTAGGTGTACCTGGTTATTTTTAATGAAAAATCGTTCTGAGTTATTTTCAATCTTTTAAAATGTTTGCAATGAAATCAAAACTCAGTTTGGTGTTCCTATCCGTATCCTGCGTAGTAATAATACCCGTGAATATTTTTCTAATGCATTTCAAACTTTTATGGCATCCCATGGGATTTTACATCAAACATCTTATGCTCATACTCCTCAACAGAATAGTATTGCTGAAAGGAAAAATCGACATCTTGTCGAAACCACCCGTACACTTCTTTTACATGGTAATATTCCTCATCGGTGTTGGGGGGATGCTGTCCTTACAGCTTGTTATTTAATTAATCACATGCCCTTCTCCGTCCTTGATAATCAGGTACCTCACTCCATCTTGTTTCCTCATCAGTCTTTATATTCTTTACCTCATCGTGCTTTTGGTTCTGCTTGTTTTGTCCACAACCTTGGCACGGGCAATGATAAACTCTCTGTCCGGGCTACTAAGTGTGTGTTTCTTGGTTATACCAGATCTCAAAAAGGTTACAAATGTTACTCTCCTAGTCTTTATCGTTACTTTGTTTTGGCTGATGTTACCTTTTTTGAGTCTACTCCATATTTTTTAGATGATGTTGAGAACCGTGTGTCTAGTCCTATTTCTTCTAGTCCTGTTTCTGTTTCTCCCATGCAGGTTATATATCAGTCTTCGGTGGTCGCCGATATCCCGACCAATCCACCTTGTCCTCTTCAGGTATATCAACGCCGGCTCCGTCTTGCTCTAGAGGTTCCAGCTGATGAAGTCCCATCTGACTCACCTTTGGATCCAACTTCTCCATCTCCTCCGGCTCCGCCCACTGATAGTTTTCCTATTGCTATCCGTAAAGGTATTCGTTCCACTCGTAATCCTTCTCCTCATTATGTTGCCTTGTCTTATCATCGCCTATCACCTTCCCATTATATTGGTGTGTCTTCTTTGTCTTCTGTTGCCATTACTAAAATTGCAAGTGAAGCTTTGTCCCATCCTGGATGGCGACAAGCCATGGTTGACGAAATGAGTGCACTACAAAGCAGTGGAACTTGGGATCTTGTTCCTCTTCCCTCTGGTAAGACAGTGGTCGGATGTAGGTGGGTCTACAAAGTCAAAATTGGTCCAGATGGTTCTGTTGATCGTCTGAAAACTCGTTTGGTGGCCAAAGGCTATACTCAGATTTTTGGCATTGATTATGGTGATACCTTCTCCCCAGTGGCTAAGATGGCTTCTGTACGCCTATTCCTCTCCATTGCTGCCATTTGTCATTGGCCTCTTTTTCAGTTGGACATCAAGAATGCCTTCCTCCATGGTGATCTTACAGAAGTATATATGGAGCAACCACTTGGTTTTGTTACTCAGGGGGAGTGTTCAGGATTGGTTTGTCAGCTTCGGAAATCCCTGTATGGTCTTAAACAATCCCCAAAGAGCATGGTTTGGCAGATTCAGTACTGTTGTAAAAGAATTTGGCATGACTCGGAGTGAGGCGGATCATTCAGTTTTCTATCGCCATTCTACCTCCGGGTGTATTTACTTGGTTGTGTATGTTGATGACATTGTCATCACAGGGAGTGATCACACTGCATTGTTCTCTAAAAACAACACTTACATCATCACTTCCAGACAAAAGATCTTGGGAAGACTTCGCTACTTCTTAGGAATAGAGGTGGCACAATCTAGTTCAGGTGATGTGATTTCTCAAAGAAAATATGCGTTGGATATTTTAGAAAAGACCGGCTTGATGGGGACCAAACCGGTAGATACTCCCATGGATCCTAATACTAAGCTTATGCCAAAACAGGGGGAGCCTCTCTCAGATCCAGAAAGATATAGAAGACTAGTTGGAAAGTTGAATTACCTGACATTTCCTTTGCAGTCAGTGTAGTAAGTCAATTTCTCAACTCCACTTATGAAGGTCATTAGGATGCAGTCATCCGCATCTTAAAATATATCAAAGGCGCACCAGATAAAGGACTCTTGTATGAAGACAAGGGTCATACTCGAATAACTGGATACTCAGATGCTGACTGGGCAGGATCTCCTATTGATAGGAGGTCTACAACGGGGTATTGTGTCTTTTTCCTTGGGGATAACTTGGTTTCTTGGAAGAGTAAAAAGCAAAGTGTTGTATCCCGGTCAAGTGCAGAAGCGGAGTACCGAGCCATGGTTTGGGCCACATGTGAGCTCATATGGCTCAAACACTTGCTTGAAGAACTAAAATTTGGGGAAACTACATCTATGACTCTCATTTGTGACAATCAAGCTGCGTTGCACATTTCTTCTAATTCGGTATTTCATGAAAGGACCAAACACATTGAAGTCGACTGCAACTTCATAAGAGAGAAGATTGTATCAGGGGACATTGTTACAAAATTTGTAAATTCCAATGAGCAATTGGCAGATGTTCTCACAAAGTCTCTTAGGAGCCCTCGCATTAAATACATATGTGACAAGCTTGGTGCATATGATTTATATGCTCCAGCTTGAGGTGGAGTGTTAGAATATTGTAAATATAGAAATATGTAATTAGGATTGATTGTATATGATTATATTTTGATCCTGTATTTATTACATTGCTATTATAAAAAGGCTATTCCAATGTGTATTCAATGAGCAATTAGTAGATGTTCTCACAAAGTCTCTTAGGGGTCCTCGCATTAAATACATATGTGACAAGCTTGGTGCATATGATTCATATGCTCTAGCTTGAGGGGGAGTGTTAGAATATTGTAAATATAGAAATATGTAATTAGGATTGATTGTCTATGATTGTATTTTGATCCTGTATTTATTACATTGCTATTATAAAAAGGCTACTCCGATGTGTATTCAAACACATGGAATTCACCCAATGCCTCTCGGTTTCCTTGTTTTCAACAATAAAGAAATCAAGTGAAATTTTTTAAATTAGCATAGTTGAATTACATGTCCTTCTTCAAGATAAAAATTTTATAAAATCAATATCATAAAGATCTAATACACAAGCCTTCATTTTTTTAATGTTTTAGAATTTAAAAACTTCTAAAACATTTAAAATATATGTAAAAAAAAAAGGAAGTTCAGTCTGGTTTTCAGAACCAGTTTTCACTAATTTTTCATTTCACCAGTTTTGAGTTATCAAGTCAAGACTCAAGACTGATAACCTGATGAGTTTCTGGTCAAAACCAGCTGGTTTTAGTAACTAACAGTAATTTAATATAGGACAGGCACATGGAGACAGGTTACCGGATCAAATGAGGGAAAAAGGCCAAAAGCTACTCTTCAATTATATTACACTGTTTTCTTTACAGAAGACAGTATAAAAGACAAAATAATATTTCATTTGCCAAGTAGCCAAACTAACCTGCTGATAAGAAAGAGGATGTATTACTGCGCCACTGACTTCTAAGAAATAATCAGGAGTTATTGAGTGCAAATCTTGCACCTGATATGAAAATATAGACAAAAAACAAGAAATAAGTTAGCAGAACAGTATAAAATAATAGGTTTTCAATTCTGCAAGCCGCCAGTAAAATCTTGAGCCAGATTCAGATTAGCAACTAAGAACCTACTTTTAAGTTTGCATCAGTTTCTCTCTGTTCAACATATTTCATGGGTAAATATTTTCCCTATTTCACAGATGACATAATGCAAGTTGGGTTGGGTTCATCACTTCATCTAAGCTGAGTCCATACTCCAAAAGCCCCACGTGAAAGGTGGTCCAGTCACAGGTAAAGCCAAGCCCAACATTATAATTATGAAGTATTTGGTTAAAAAGGATTAAATAATCGCAAGACCATTGGAAAATTACGAATTATCCACTTTATTATTTTAAAACAAAATTGTTATAACAGTTCTAGTCCACTACTTTGACTTTAGAGTTCCTCAGCTAACTGTTTATGAAGCTAGAAGAGTATTAAGAGTATAACTTGATTATGCTTTTGATTCATCTCCATGTTATGCACAGTTTCTTCAACCCCTATCTTCAGAAACAGTGGAGGCTGCAAGTTGGTCACCATTGTACCCTTGCCCCTTGCTATACAAATATAAGCCTTTGGAAAAATTACTAATAAAGTAAACATCTAAGCATGAAAAATCTCACCAACAAAGTCAAACACTTTGATGTGCCACCCCTTTCAATTTGTAATTCAATATTCTTGTTTACATTGTCATCAAGTATAGTCTCCAGTTTCAGAAATTGAGTAATGACCTGCAACGAATTTTAGAATCAAGTTCTAATAAAAAGTTTAGAAGAGAGGATCCCATGTCAAATGCCAACCACAAACAGTACACAGACAATGAAAAGGCCCGTTTCTGCATCTTTGAAGCCCAAGAAAGTATTCTTAAAACCAATAATTGCGAAAAAACTTCACAAAAGCATAGTAGTCAATCCCAAATCGTGGAGCATCGCGGCCGACCCCAAAACTAGGATCGCGGCGTCGCGGAACGGATCGCGGATGCTATTTGCTACTATCGCGGGGATAAAACACATAAACAAATAAGCACATATATATGTAAAAAAACATAAGGAAAACACAGAAGAATAATTGAAACCAGTCTAAATGCATAATTGACAATCAAAAGGCAAAACCATAATAAAAAACTAGAAGTCAAGTGTCATACATAACATAAGGCAGCTTTTAAAAAAAAACTTAAAGTCCTGGAGGAGATTTTCAGCAAGAGAAAGGGATCAGAAAACAAGAAACAGGATGTTGAATGCTGTTGCAGTGCTGCTGGAAAACCAAAAATTAAAAACAGAAGCTTCACTGGAGAAGAAACAGAGCTCGTCAGAGAAGAAGAAACAGAAGCTTAACTGAAGAAGAAGAAGAAACTGAAGCTTAAACAGAAGCTTCACTGCAGAAGACGAAACAGACCTCGCTGGAGAAGAAAGGGTCTGCCGGAGAACACGACGGCAGCTGCCGGAGAAGACAACAGGGACTGCCGGAGAAGAATGAGTGGCCGCGCACGAGAGAGAACAGAGAAGCGTAAAACAGAGGCAGGGAGAGAGACACACGAACAGGAGGGAGAAGAGACCTAAATTAAAAAGGGGGGAAAGGGGAAAAGGACATCTTTGCCCTTAAAACTTTCACAAAATGACGTAGTTTTGCTTTTCCAGCATATCGCGGCTGCAAACCACCGCGATTTGTGATGCTGGGCTCGCAGGCATCACGCCACGACTTCATCTTGGACCACAATTCATGGCCGATCATGGGAGGGGGCCGCTCCGCGATTTCGCAGCGCGATAGCGGCTTCTACGCCGCAATTTGACTACTATGCACAAAAGTGAAGGCCCCATTTGGACTGGTTGTGAGATTTTGGTTTTTTCTTTTGAGATGTAATTTTGAAAATAAAATTTGTTCAAATGAAATAATTTCAATTCCGTTTTAATATATTTTCAAAACAGTTCGAAAGCTACATTTCAAAACCATAAAATTTGGTCTTTAGTTTTCAAATTATCTTTTTGATTTTCAAAAAACTTAAAACTGAAAACCACCCCAAACAAGCCCCAGGTTAACACTATATAGGAATTCCAGAAATCTAACTTCTTCAAAAAAGCATTTTTCAACAAATGGGTAAACCAAACAGACATAGTAGATGGAAAATACAATGACAAAAATGTAATCTCTTTGTCAATGTATTGTATCTGAAGTTAACCATAATTATCATAAGCAGTAGTTTGGATGTACAAAACAATTCACAAGAATCACAACTACTCCCATCTAGATGATTGTTCCTAACCATTCTGTTTCCTTTAATATCATCCCTCCATGATCTAGTATAACCAATTCTCATTAGTTTATAAGCAGCATATACACTGGCATTTCCCAAAGGATGATCTACAAACTAAATCCACATCAAACATAAATAATAGAGAACCCAAGAAAGAACAGGAACAAAATGAGGAGGGCAGGGGGTGCAAATATTTTCTCTCAAGACAAACTTACTTCTCCATTGACTCGAACAAGTACATCACCCGGTTCCAAATGTTTATGACCTGGACCGCCTGGCACCTATACAAGTCAAGGAGTCAAGCAAAAGAAATTGAAATGGAATATCAACTTAAGATTAACATTCAATATAATAATCTGCTTACCACAGAGTCCACAACAAGCATTCCAGTTTCACTAGCTGGAGAAGCATGTCTTACTATCTACATAATGTTGAAAGGTGTAAATAATTCAGGAAATATTGGAAGGAAACTGCTACTCAATTAAGATAGCATGAAACAACAACCTGCTCTGTCTCACTTCTAAGGCCAAGCCGACGAGTCTCATCAAATCCTTTATGGAGAAATGTCACCTGTATCATATTTTAAAATAAGATTGCATAGAATAAGATTGTCCCATATCTAAAGGAAACATCCATTTAAAGAACCGATGGAAAAAATCTTTACAATAATCTCATCCAATATAAAAAGTACTAATTAATTATATTGCATAGAATCTAGCTTGGATGAATTGTTCGGTGAAAAAAGCTCTGAACTTGGAACTCGTACTTGTATGCAGTGTATGGCATACAATCAGATCCATTTATTGTGCACACCATCGAAATATGAACAAACCATACATAAGCAACCAAGGAAAAGACAAAAGGTCTAGTGATCTGTACAATAAAAATGTGAGTAATAAAATGCACAGCAGTCAGGGATTCTACCTCAATAAAAAGAAAGAGAAAAACACCAGGCAAGCAGATTAAAGATACAAGGAAAAAACATATCTAGAAATTACAAAATGATAAATGAGAAACCTCTACAATCAAATCTCATCTGTAATGAGTCAAATAAACAGAAAAAAGAAGCAAAGATTGAGAATACGTCCAACAGTAATGCCTACAATCATCTCATGATCTATAACAAGCAGACTAGAAGACATTGTAGAAGAAGAAAATTATCTTGAAATTACTAAAATGCAATATATGTCGGTATGCCAAACCCCTACCAAAAAATCATAAAATAAAATTGAAACAATAAAGGTGATAAAGCAGTAATCCATAAACCATACAGTAGGTATTTGACAATTCAGGGGGTACAAAATAACATTTTTATACAATATGTAATATTTTGGCAATGGCATCACTTTCAACGTCTACAAATATACACCAACAGCCAAATATGTCAATTCATGTTCCTACACTCAATAAGCGTGCCGAAAGAAATTTATCAATAGGGACATTTCCAAAAAATGAAATGGACACATCTGGGCAGGCACAGACATCTGCACCAACTCCTGAAAAAATAGTATCCCATAAATCAGTTTGGAGACAACAATAAAGAATATCTACTCTTTAACAGTTTACCACAAAATAATAAGCCAACTTGTGAGACATCATAATCAGAAAGGAGGGGGAAAAATCATAACATTATCCCTCAAACCCAGAGTAAGAAAGGAAAGGAGAAGAGTGTAGATAAAATCTTTCAAAGATGGAGGAACGATAAAGAAAGAACAAAGGGCTGTTAAATGATTTTTTTTAGAACGAAACACAATAGAACTGCTCAAATGTCCTTGAAAAGATAAAATCTCCTTTTCTCAAGTTCTTAATGATTCCATGTTCTTTTTCCTTAAAAGACAAAGGGTTTAGGGCCAGAGATAAACCCTGAACCCTAATGTTCCTGAAGATTCTACATTTTGCATTTGAGATATAACAATAAAATATTAATGTAGGCAAACATGACTAGGGCTATTCTAATTAGTCAGAGCTTAATGTTTCAATTTACAAGAAAGACTCCATTACAAAGAAATTTAATATAACCAATATTATTCACTGCAATGTAAAAGACAAACATTCAAGCTTCCATACAATGAAATGGTTTAATATTATATCATGGGAAAAAACACAAAAGGAAGAATCTGCAAAGAATATTCGACAAACCTGAAGCGTACCACGAGGTATAGAAACTGCCTTCCATTTATCAACATAAGTTTCACTGCCCTTTTGAAGAAACCTTAATGCCCTCACAACCTGAAATGTAAATCACTGTATTTAGCTGTTCGCTTGTCCTAATTGGATTAGTTGCTCACAACTAGTTAAGCAAACATATCAAGAGCTCACCCGTTCTAGAGGTAGAAAGAATGCTGATGCACTTGATGACTTGCTCCCCGCATTCAGCGCAACTGCTCTGCCTTGCCAATCTATAACTGGGGAACCACTTGATCCACCTTTGGTCCCTGATGCTGCCTGAAATGCAAAAACCAGTAGGTATATGGTTGCATTCAAGGAATGGACAATTGCTAGACATTCATAGTAAGGGTTTGACCACACACACTAATTGTAATAAATCACTTCTGAAAAAAAATTTAAAACAATGTCAGACAAATTACTTAACCTACAAATTAAGGTGCCAAATGAAGGCTCAAAATGGGCCTTAATTTAAACCCCTCCCCCCTAACACTAATTTTCTTTTCCAACCATTTCAGTAATGAATCTTCCTTCCATTTCTGTCATACTCCCTCTTCCACATTTCAAAGTAATTGGAAATAACAGAGAAAAAATTAGTAATGGCATTGGATAAATTTAAAGACACCTAAGCAGTTCGAATGCAAACTCATAATTTGAAATTTGAGGGGAAAATATTAACATAGACTTTTCATTCGAAATTTTAATGTAAATTATTTAAATAATATTTGTCCCCACTTACTTGCATATAGAATGTGTTGAAGTCATTATAACCGTCCCTGCATCAAATAATAGTATAAATATCTCCATTCAACCTGTTCATGAATGTACTCATACACAAAAAAGTCAAAGATATTCTGCATACTTCTTATAGTGAGGAGCATCCCTATCCAACCGAGCAAGAGTGCCAGCCAAAATGGAAACCTGACAGTAAAAGCCAAAGTAATTGTACAAAATAAAAAGGAAAAACCTAAAAAGTATATTAATCATGACAATTTTACATCAATAAAAAAAACAAGTGGCAATTGTTAATAGACTTCACCACAAAAGCATACCAATAGGTCCAGTATTTTAAAGAAAATAAGTTAGAATATATCACTTGATTTTTGAACTAAAGGCCATACAGAAGATAATAGATATTTAGAGAGATGAATTAGAGAGAGAAAGGGAGAGATGCAACTGAATCTGTTATTGATGAAAAAAGTGTTTGTTAAAAGTGTGAGCCACTGTATTTATACAATGGACATACAAGAGAGGTACAGCTGTTAGTAACAGCTGTCACTAACTGAATTAAAAACACTTGGAGGGCTTGGGGGACCCATGACAAGAGAAAGAGCTAGGAGAGCAAAGGAGGCTCTACAACAAGTGGTTGCAACAATTCTTGAAGATTCATCTAATGGAAGGGGATTGGAACCAAAGCTATTTCAGTGTTCAAACATCTTTGAAGATCCTTAGGGTTCCATGGCCATGTTCTGACTTGCATGCAATAATTTGTGGAAGCTTCTACACACCTTTTATGTTATTTGGATCTTTGTGTTATGTCTTTTCAGTTGCACCATTAGGAGGTTATGAAACTCATAATCTAAATAATCAACGTTAGTAATTGGCGCCTTTTTATTTTGTTTTCTATATATATTCTTGCAAAGGGAATAATGTAATCAAACTTGCATTTTGAATCAATTTTATCTTGTGAGAAGTGTCTTCTACTAGGTTTTTGGCTGAATCAATTCTGACTTATCAATGGTTATTCCTTTCCCCTTGTGGCGTCTTGAGACTTATCTTCCTCCCCAAGAGTGACGTCACACCCCTTAACCTTCATCTTTTTTCCAATTTACGTTCTTCTCCATTCATTGTTATTTCCCCCAATCCCAATTTCTGAACAGCCATTAAACACAAGCCCATTGCTATTGTTGTGTGTGAATACAACGTTCTTAGTCTTAGTAGGTTTGTTCAGAATTCATATCAAGCAAATTCACATCATTTATATTACCCCTATACTCCCCCGCAAGCTCATGGAGGGGAATTTGATGAACCCACATGAAGCTTGGACCAGAGAGAACGAAATCTGAAGGGAGATAGAGGCTTGGTCAAGGCATCAGCAACCTGATCAAGGGAAGGAATGTGAACCACCTAAAGACTAGAGCTAGAGGAACTCCCAATTCTTTGAACAAAGACTAGAGCTAGAGGACTTCCAAGGTAACCAATGCCATGCTTTAGTACTCGGCTTCAGTAATAAACCTAGCTACAACAATTTGTTTGCAGGACCACCATGAGATCAAATTAGGGCAAAGGAAGACATAAGTGCCAGAGGTAGAGCGCCTATCAACAGGATTAGTGGCCAAATCTGCATCACAATAGCCATGAAGAGTGAGAGGTTGATGCAGTGAAGCTGGACAGAGATAAGTCCAAGAGAAACAGTGCCCTTGAGGTAGCAAAGTATCCTTTTGACAACAACCCAGTGAGATCTTCGAGAGAATTTGCTATAAATTGGCAGACTTTGTTGATAGAGAAACTGATCTCTGGTCTGGTAATGATGAGGTAATGAAGTGCATCTACAGCAGATCGGTACAAGGATAGATCAATGAAGGGAGCTGAGCCTGTATTTCTTAGCTTGCAGCTTGTAACCATTGGGGAAGAGATTGGTTTGGCATTAACCATGGCTGTTTTTGAAAGTAAACCTTGGATATATTTTGACTGAGTGAGCAATAAAGAACATGTGGGAAGATATTTGACTCCTACACCAAGGTAGTCAAGAGGACCTGATTGTTTAAGAGAAAAGACCTGATTTAGCTGTTGTACCAGATTTTGCACAAACTGAGAGGACTTTCCTATGATAATAAGATCATCATCATAAACCAGGAGATAGACAACCTAAGAATCCTTTCTAAAGGTGAACAGAGAGGGATGACATATGCTTTCTTGAAACCCGAGGGTGGTCTTAAGGTGCTCAAACCAGGCCCTCAGTGCCTGTTTAAGCCCATAGATTGCCTTGTGAAGGCACCAAACCAGACACTTGTGATTCAAAGCTCGGGTGTTGGGCATGTAGACTTCCTCATTGAGAATGTCATCAAGGAATGCATTGTTTACATCCAGCTGTTGAAAGGACCACTAATGAGTAAGAGCCAAAGTTAGAATGACCCAAATTGTTACTAGTTTTACCACTGGGGAGAAAGTTTCAGTAAAATCAAATCCGGGTCATTGATGAAACCAACCGAGCCTTATACCTCTGAATGGAACCATCCGGATTCTCGAGTATGAAAAACCCACTTACAACCAACTACATTCTTGTTGAGAGAAAAAGGAACAAGTGACCAAGTAGCATTCCAAACCAAGGTATCAAATTCTTCCGTCATACCATTAACCCAATGAAGTTGGGGCAAGGCTTGTTTCACTGTACTGGGCTCCAATTGAGTTAAGGAGATTGCATAAGGATTAATACATTGATCAATGTGGGCTTTGGACCTGGTTAACATGGGTGAACATTTCTATGTGGTGAGAGGAGGGAACAGAAATTGAAGAAGGCACATTTGGCTCAATTGAGGAAGTAATACTTGAAGCACTAGTAGAATTGTTTGCAGAGATAATGGGAGAGGAAGGAATAGAACTGACAAGAAGAGAAGGAAAACTAGGAGGTGCAGGAGGTGCAGGAGGTGCAGGAGGTGTAGTGAGTACAGTAGGTATGGTGGAAGGAATGGAAGAAGTAGAAGTGGAGGAGATTGAAGGAGCTGAAAACAGATCAAGGAAAGGGGACTTGATCTCATTGAAAATAACATATTGAAAATATCATCTTTAGAGACATAAAGCCTTCCATCAGCTGCAAGGCATTTATAGCCATTATGAAAGGTGGAATATTGAAGAAAAACACATTCTTGGACCTAAACTATAACTTTTGACAATGACACGGCCTAAGAAGAGGGAAGCATGCACAGCCAAATATTTTCAGAAATGAGTAAGCGAGAGTTTCTTTGAAAAGTACAAAGAATGGAACATCAAAATTAAGGAAAGATGTAGGCAACTATTGATGACATAGACTGAGGTAAGAAAAGCATGATCCCAATATTTTAGAGGAAGAATTCCCTGAGCTAACAAGGTGAGGCCCAGATCTGAAATAACTCCATGCTTCCTTTCCACTAACCCATTTTGATGATGGGTATGGGGACAATGAGTGTGTGAACAACTCCACAATCATTCAGGTATTTTGTGAAAGGCCTAATAATGAATAAGTGTGCGAGGAGGGTTTGGAGGGAAGTTTATGTGCTTCACCAAGACAACATGGTGAGCAAAAAATCAAGAGAAATTAATGGAAATGTTACAAGATTTCAATACAAGCTTAAGTATTCCAACATTAGGATGTCCTAATTTAGAATGCCATGTAGTGGCTGACATAGCTTTAGGAAAAGAAATAACAAAACTATTTGAACTGACGGTAGAGAGCAATGATTGTTGAGTGCTGGACTTGGAGAGTTGAAAAATTTGAAGACTTGGAAAGGAGTATAAATCCATCAGGACCAACCGAACCATAGAGTAGGGGTTCATTAGTAACCTGAGATTTCACAACACAGAAGTTAGAATAAAACTCAAAATAAACAGAATTATCATGTGCAAACTTATTGACAGAGTAGATTTTTGGTGATTGATGGAAAAAGAAGCATATTATTAAGATTCAAGGTGAATTTAGGATTAATTGATGAAAGAAAAGAAGAGGAACCAGTAGAAGAAATATTCAGACCTTGTTCATTACCAATGATGACTTGATTGGAGCCTTCAAAAGGCACAAGCTGCTGGAAGTTTTGCAAACTGTTTGTCACATGCATTGAAGCACCAAAATCAAGATGCCAAGCGCCAGTGTGGTGTGTAGGGTTGAGAGGTAAATGGAACCTGTGTTGTGTAAGCCTAAGAAATTTGTGTAGCAGCTAAGTTGTGATACACAGTAGGAACATTTAAGAGGAATGACAAGATGGCACAGAACAAGGAGTGTTGAACCAATTAGGCACAGCGGTAAAATTCGGATTAAACATGTGATAGCAAATCGATGCATCATGAGCAAACTTGGAGCACACTAGACACTAAATAGAGCTCCTTCCTCGGCATCAAGAGCATCCGCGATCACGAAAGTAATTGCTACAATAACCAAGACTCTAGACAGGTGTAGAAGGTTGTAACCGATACAATGAGTTATCACAATTATCATGATGAAACTCAGGAGTTGAAAACTCGGGTTTTTGGTGCTGTGTAAGATTAACAAAAATTTCAGTAGAATCCTTTCGTACTTCTCTAACCATGCTTCATGAGCAAGAAGTGCCTCGGCATTATCAATAGGCATAAGATCAAATCGACTTGAAATTAAGGTCACAATCAACTCAAACTCATGCGATAGACCTTGAAGAACATGGTTAAGGTGTCACTAACTGAATTAAAAACACTAAGGAATTTACACTACTCTATTATGAAAACATAGTAACAATATATATTAGGATTAAATCTATTGATTTTATCTTTTATATAAAATAGGAAACTGTATATCCTATATTTATATACAAATCCCTATAAATACAATAGCACCGTTGTGATCACAACACACAATTCATATGTTCTCTTGCTCCCTCTCTTTCAACATGGTATCTAGTGCCTAATGAGAGTTCCCTCCTTTCTGTGATCCTCCGGTGAGCCATTGCTCACTGCATAAATTTTTTTTGAAACCCTAACTCTCTTTGGGGTTTCAAAATCTTTGACCCATCTACTTTCGGTGTCTCATTACGGTCCCTGCTCACCTCCGCCGCCTCCTTCGACGGCCTTTTTCGCCGGCTTCCTCTCTCCAAAACTAGCTCATCCCTACCGACGATGCCCCGATTGGAACTCCCACGCGCCACCACCGTCCTCTGCCACACAGTGCCTCTCTCCACTGCATGTGACGACACGTCTTGCTTCTAGTGAGGTCACGACCAATTGGGCTTTGCTCACCTCAATCTCCTCTATCCCGATCTGGTGTTTGTTTTCAATCTTGCCCACTTTTTCCCATTTATTTTCCGCTGCTGCCACTAGTTTTCTCTCTCTTGTAGCACACCTATGGTTGCCCCTGATGACTCTAAGTCCGATATGTTGATTTTGGGAAACTCACTCATTATTGCCCTCCTTTCTTCTAAGTTATTGGATGACAACAACTACTCTTATTAGGCCTCTAACATTAAATTTGGCTTATTGGGCTAGGCTATGAGAAACACCTCACTCAATCAAAAACCGATATTCTGGTAACCAAACACATCCGGTGGAAGAAAATTGATACTTAGCTATTTGTCATTATGAGGAACACCATTTCCCCATCCCATCATGATTGTTTCCGTGGTCAAAAATCCTACAAGGGGTTTTGGGACCACGTCAAGCAACTCTTCACCAACAATATTCGGCGACTCTACCAAATTGTTGAGACCTCATGACCACCTTTGGCTCTCATAAGTTTAAGGGACTCATATCTACTTATGTAAGTAGGTTCACTAGTCTCTTGTGTGAACTCAATGAGATGATTCCTCCTAGTGCTACTCCTGAGCTTGAACTTGAAAACGGTAAGAAATTAATTTTGTCCCTTGCCTCGTATGGCCTTCCTGCTAAGTATTCCTCTACTCATGATCAGATCTTGGGTTGTCCCATAGAGGTTACTTTAGATAGTGCCTTAGCCATTATCCTTCAGGTCAACATTCATGGCCCTGTCTCTCCCTCCATGCTTCTTTCGGTTGCTTTGTCTATTCCTCTACTTGATTCTTCCGCTTTGCTTTCACACAACAACAACAGTACCCTTTGGAAAGGGGGCAGACCACGTCCTTATTGCAACCACGGTCACAAACTAGGCCACAACATTGATAAGTGTTGGAAACTTCACAGTCGCCCTCCTCTCACTACTCAGGTTGCTCACACATTTGTACCTCCTGCATCGTCTTCCGTTCCACCGTAGCTACTGGGTCTGTCTCCATCGCCCTGCTACAATGACTTCCTAAGGGGTGAAAAACGTCAGGCCTCTAATTCCACTATTGTTGTTGCACACGGGTAATTCTTTTATTGACATCTCTCATTCTTTGGGTCCTAGGGTCCTTGATTCAGGGGCCACTGACCATATCACATCACTATCACTGGTTACTTACCTTTTGTTACTATGGTCAATGGTTCCCAAACACAGTCCCGAGGTATCGGTATTGTCCATCCTCCTCCTTCTCTTTTGATTGATAATGTGTTATTTGTTCCCGGTGTCCCCTTTAATTTGTTATCCAGTAGTCAGCTTATTCGCACTCTTAATTGTGTCATCTCTTTTACTAAAGATTTTGTTTCTCTGCAAGACCGAAAAAAGGGAAGATGATTGGCTTCGGATGTGAGTCTCATTGCCTCTATCAACTTAAAAGACCATCTCTTGTTGGTCCGGCATCAACATCCCCTCTTCTTGTTTATGCTCAGATAAGACATCCAGGTATGGATGCTTTAAGGAAATTAGTTCTTAGTTTTTCTAAATAAGAGTATTTGTCATATGAGTCATGTCAGTTAGGTAAGCATACTCGTACGATCTTTCCTAATCGCATTAATAATTGGGTCTCGTCCCCTTTTACTTTGGTTCATTTGGATGTTTGGGGTCCCAGTCGTATTTTATCTTCTTTAGGATCTAGGTATTTTGTTACCATTATAGATGATTTTTCCCGTTGTACTTGGATATGTTTAATGAAAGATTGTTGAGTTATTTTCTATTTTTCAGTCTTTTATCATCAAATAAAAACTCAATTTGGGATTTCCACTCATGCTTTACAAAGTGAAATGCACGTGAATATTTGTCTAACCAATTTGCCTTTTATGGCATCTCATGGTGTTCCATCAAACTTCTTGCCCTCATACCCCCCAACAGAATAGGATATAGACATATTCAAGATACAACTCAAACTCTTCTTCATTCTCATGTCCCTATTCAGTTCAGGGGTGATGCAGATGCAGTTCTTTCTGCCTATTATCTCATCAACCGTATGCCTTCCTTTGTTCTTAAAGGTAAAACTCCTCATCAGGTTTTATATCTACATCGTCCACTTCATTCTTTACCCCCTAGTCTTTGGTTCTACTTGTTTCTCTCATGTCCTTGGTCCTGGGATCAATAAATTATCTGCTTAATCTCATAAATGTGTTTTTGCCGAGTATCTGCGCACCCAGAAAGGATATAAGTGCTATTCTCCTACTCTTCGTGAGTATTTTATCTCTGCAGATGTCACCTTCTTTAAAGATGTTCCCTTCTTTAAGTCTAGAGTACCTCCACCAAAACCTCCTCTTCCTGTGAGTACACCTATAGTCCTTTTTCTCCTCCCAAGGAATCTCTTTCCTTTCCAAACCCCCTTCCTCCTCTTCCTTTGCAAGTTTATCAACGTTGGTCTCGCCCTATACTGCCGCAACCTGCAACTAACCCAATTGTAGACTCACATCCTGGGCTCGCTCATCCGACCTCTTCTCCGGTCCCGCCTCCTGAGTCGGATCTTCCCGTTGCACTTCGCAAAGGTATCCATTCTACCCGTAATCCTTCTCCTCACTATACTGCTTTGAGTCTCCTGTCTTCCTTCTTTGTCCTTTGTTTCTATTCCTAAGAATGCAAGAGATGCCTTTACCCATCCAGGATAGAAACAAGCTATGATAGATGAAATGTGTGTTTTGCACAGCAATGGAACTTGGGACCTTGTTCCTCTACCACCAAGACAGTGTGTTGTTGGTTGTCGATGGGTGTACATGGTGAAGGTTGGCCCCGATGGAACAGTTGACCGCCTTAAGGCCCATCTTTTGGCCAAAGATTATACTCAAATCTTCGGCTTGGATTATGGACACACCTCCCCTGTTGCCAAACTGCCCTCGATGCACCTCTTCCTCTCCATTGCCACCATTCACCATTGGCCTCTATACCAGTTGGACATCAAAAATGTTTTCCTTCATGGTGATCTTCTTGAAGAGGTTTACATGGAGCAACCTCCCTATTTTATTGCTCAGGGGGAGTCTTCTTGACTTGTTTATTGGTTGCGAAAATCTCTATATGGCCTCAAGCAATCTCCCAAGGCATGGTTTGGCAGATTTAGTATTGTGATTCAAGAGTTTGGCATGATATGGAGTGAGACCAATCACTCAGTCTTCTATCGTCATTCAGTTGCCGGTTGTATTTACTCGATGGCTTATGTGGATGACATTGTTAACACCAATAGTGATCATCTTGACATTACACAGGTAAAGCAACATCTCTTCAAGCACTTTCACAGACTCAAATATTTCTTAGGGATAGAGGTAGCACAGTCCAAAACTGGAGTCGTCATATCCCAAAGAAAGTATGCAATGGATATTTTGGATGGATCCCAATGCCAAGCTCCTACCAAATTAGGGGAACCTATTCTCTCACTGTCACTCACCCAGATATCTCATTTGCAATTAGTGTGGTAAGTCAGTTCAGTTCCTGAACTCTCCTTGTAAGGAACATTGAGATGCAATGACCCGTATTGTTCGATGTGTCAAGAAAGATCCTGGAAATGACCCAAATTGTAAGGACATACTAAAGTTGTGGTATACTCTGATGCTGATTGGGCAAGCTCTCCCATTGATAGAAGGTCCACTTTCGGATATAGTATTTTTGTCAGAGGTAATCTTGTCTCTTGGAAGAGCAAGATGCAGAATGTTGTCGCTAGGTCCAGTGTACCATTTTATGGCTATAGTCAATCACAAGCTCATATGGCTTAAAAAGTTTCTTCAGGAACTTCAGTTTGAAAAAGTTGCACAAATGACACTTATATGTGATAATCAGGCCGCTATGCATATTGCCTCAAATCTAGTTTTCCATGAGAGGACGAAGCATATTAAAATTGACTAGCATTTTGTGAGAGAGAAAGTCTTGTCTAATGAAATATCCATTAGTTTTGTTAGTTCTAATTATCAGTTAGCAGATATTTTCACTAAATCTCTAAGGGGTCCACGGATTGATTATATATGTAACAAGCAACAAGCTTGATGCATATGACTTATATGCTCCAACTTGAGGGGAAGTGTTAGAATAAGAAACTATATATATTAGGATAAAATATATTGATTTTATCTTTTACGTAAAATAGAAAACAGTATATCCTGTATATATTTAAGTATAAATCCCTATAAATATATAGCTCTGTTATGATCACAACACACGAAATTCATATGTTCTCTCGTTTCCTCTCATTCAACAGAAGACAACAAATGGATGTAGCCAGACCATGAAGAGGAGGAAGAAAAGAAGACTTCTCCATATACATTCTCATTGCACTCTGTTTAGCAATGATTTATTTGGTCAATAAGCCAAGAAAAGCATCAATTGCTAGCCATTTGATGAGTGTTGTTATACTCAGTCATAAATCATGCTTTTTCCTAGAAGATTAAACTAAGAAAAAGCAAGATTGCAGTAGAGTCGGGGAGAGTAGGAGGGAGAGAGAGAACAAGTGAAATTGAACTATCAAATGAAACATGCCAGTCCAAAGCATTAAAATCAAAAACAAATTATAACACAGAAGATTGACATTGAATCAGAGTTGTAAAATTAACAATAATACCTTCTCACCACTATCATTACCAACAACTCTAATTTCTAATCCAACGCAAGCAGCCTCGGGGGAAAGAGGTATCTCCTCATAGTTTAGAAACTGAATAGCACTAGGATCATACCGAAAGAATCCAAAATCATGTACCTGCAGAAATGTTTTGTATTTAGTTGGTCAAATAGGCATAATCCAAAGAAAGAAGAACAAGATATAATTCTCAGCAAGAATTAATCAATCACATAAACAAGAACAAAACACACCATACAAGATCTCTCCAAGGACCATAATAAAATTATCCATATAATTTAAACATATGTAATTAGGAACAAATACAGTATAAACAGATTTAAAATAAGAATTATATTATATATATGACAAAAGAAGTACAATGAAACAAAACAAAAGGGGATTCATTCTGTTAGCAGAAAAAGAACTTAAGTAGAATACTAGCAGTGATGAGATGATAAAACAGTCTTCATTTCAATAGCTACATCTTGATCCTCAATTAGGTAATTAATAACAATGGTTTTTCTAACATATGAAACCTTGCACAGTGTAGGCTACATTAATGTTAATTTTAAATGAAAACTTCTACTCTTTTTTATTTCGTATCTTGTTCAAAGTTGTACAAGTTAGATAAGCCGGAATAACAATACAAACAGGTTTTTTGGTTACAAATGCTTGTGATTGAAAAGTAAAGCCTATGCACCAATAGTTTGTTGTGGTTTTGCACAATTGTGACAGTAGCACCCGATGCCCTTACCTTTATACTTCAAACTCACGCGAACATTTAAGCAAAGAAGTTTCTCTAAAACCTAATGCAGCTAAAAATAGCCAAAACTTGAGTAGCCCACCAATTAATTCGGCAACACATTGAAAAACCAAAGCAAATACAACAAAACCAAAACAAAGCTCCCTCACCGGATCTCTGTATATCGGATGCACCGGAACCTCTTCACGGTTCAGAAACATTGCCTCCGCGACAACAGGACCTAAGCATTTAAAATAGAGCGATCGTCAAACAGAAGCCAAATTCGAAGCAAAAAAACAGAGAAACGGGTAAGGACGCGAGGTTACCTGGCTTGACGACATGGCGATTGGTGAGGATAATACCGCGGCGCTTGTCGACGATGAAGCCGGTGGCGTAGCTGGCGGCGGCGGACTCGGTGTCAAAGGAGCGAGTAGCGGTAGTTCGGAGAACGACGACGGCAGGGACGACTTTGTTAAGAGCTTTGCGCCAGTCCTCTGCGGTGGCAATGTTTTCCTGGAATGGCGGATCGATTTCCATGCACAAGTCCTCGGTCTTAATGGCGGCGGCGGAATCGAAACCCTCCGATCCCAACCTCTCAACTGGATCTCCCATTCACTCGAAGTGTGTGAGCTTAGGTTAGGGTTGGGTACTGAGAAGAGAAGCACTCAGAGAGTCACAAATGGATGAGTGTGTGAGAAAGAGGAATAATAGTCCACGCCAATGACTATTAGTAGTACTTACGGAGTGAGGCGAGGTCTGCGCCTAGCAACTGAATTCAATGCGTATGAGTAAGTAACGTGTTTCGGGGGAAGAAGGCCCGGTCACAATACAGCCAATCGCTATTCTTTCAATAATGAACCAATGATCCTCACTTAACCAAATCATTTCCTTCTTAAATTACTCTTTCCGTACTCTTCTATTTATTTTCCTGTTTCTTTTCTTAGTAACACGCGTCAAAGTTGGTTAACATTACCTCTACTCTCTCCCTCTCATTGATTTAGATTTTTTTATACATTAAAAAACTATTGGATATGTAGTTATTTAAGTAAATATAGGTTAAAATACTTTTATTTAATTATATTATTATATTAATAGTAAATAATATCTCAACTTTATATTTATTAGTTAAATTAAGATGTGAGAAGAGAGATACATTAATTATAAGATAATACAAGTGAAACAAAAAATTAATTGCACCTTGAATTTTTAAAATAACAATAGGTTTGGGACAAAAAATAAAGTCTAAAACGAAAATAGATATGACAGAGGTAGGCATGCAACAGGGTGGGTTCTGTTATCCACATCCTCATCCCAAAAAAGTTGAGACAAGTTTGAAGTCAGGTTAAAATAAGGTAGATTTGAAATTTTAGAACTTATTTCCACCCTCGTAGGTTTCCCATCGGGTTCCAGAAACCTCTGGGGATCTTACCATACTTCTTTTCATTTTGATAACTTAAATATATAATTTCAAATAAATTATATATATCTAAGACATTTTAATTAAAATAATATATTAAATACATACTAAAGTTCTTTATAAATAATAAACTTCATGGTTATATATTATTTTAAGAAAAATATATAAACTTATTTTTATCATTTAATTATATTTAACTTTAACTAGAAGTAAAATTATTAAACTTGTATATATAAGGTTGGTTTCGAGTGCAGGACCAGGATGGCAGTTGCTTCCCCACACCTATCTCCATTCCCATCAATAATTAAAACTTAATACATTAAAAATATTATTATGAATTAATAATAAATAAATTTTATACCATTATAAAATAACAAAAAAACCTTCATATATAACTATGTGATATAAAAAACAAATGTTTATAACTATGTAGTGCCCCAGGAGCTGGTAGTACAATACTCACCGTAAGGAGCGACCTTACATAATCTTGTGATTAATGAAAACAAAGGTAAATTTTTTGCGATTTAAAAACGATTAAGGAATGAAAAGAAAACCGCGAGATAACACTTCAACAAGTAACCCTGGACCATTTAAAAGACCTATCCCATATATGAAGATATGAGAAGGTATGTAAGTCAAAACAAGAGTGTACCTTGGACAATCAACAACATGATCATCAACAAGAAATAGTGCAAGTATAAGCTATTTCAAGAATTGTAGAAGCGTATGAAAAGAGGTTTAAGGACACCTTAATTAATTGCCAAATGTGGTAAATATGCTTACATGTTGTTGTACAATCATGCCATGACTCAATAGTACCAAACATACATCAAAACTCATGATTTTTTATGAAAACAGGGCCGTGAATCGATTCAAACACTTCATGAATCGATTCACACGTTTTTAGAACTCAAAATAATGAAAACAGAGGCTCTTGAATCGATTCAAGCTCGTATGAATCGATTCAAGCAATTTAGAATTAATGAACAGTAAAAATAAAACCTCCTGAATCGATTCAAGACTCGTATAAATCGATTCAAGCCATTCCAGAAACTCTTGAATCGATTCAAGGGGTCATGTGAATCGATTCAAGTCATTCCAGGGACCCATGAATCAATTCAAGGAAGTCATGAATCGATTCATGACAACATCCCTGCTGCACAATGTAGAAAAATCATGATTTTCCAACTTCCAACCACCCTAACTTTCTCATATCAAATCCAATGGCCACCAAACTTTAACACTAACTAATATACATCATTTATGACGTGTAGCCACTGGCCGCACTCAAAAATTTCCAAAAACAAGAGACTTATGCGCATAAATGCGTTTAGCCCGTCTTAAGGCATTTTTGTGCAATTCAAGGGTCAATTCTCGATGGAATTGGCTCGTTCTAGTTTCTACAAGTCCTAAATCATGCTTAGGCGCTATTGAAACTATTCAGTGGCATTCAATCACACTAAAACTCAATATAGCCCTATTGGTTCAATAACACCCCCGATTTTTCGGACCCGAATCCTGATGTAATTAAGACAATAATTAATAAAAATGCGAGTAAATTTTTCATGTTCAAAATAGTTTCAAAAACACTCCCACGATTACCTCGAGACCCGAACCATAGAGAACTGAAGAGTGAGATTTATCAACATATAACTGAATCGATAACTAATTCGCCCATAACAGTATACAAAATAGTAGAGTTTACAGCGGAAGAAGAATGTGTATACCGGGCATACGCCTAGTCCCATATATGACAATATGAGAAAAGGCTCAACAAAGCATGCAAACGCCTAACGTAAACCTATTAGATCATAACCCATTCATGCACTCACAACAGACACATGTATTGCCTAAGATATAATATAAATATGCATATATGTCCGGGGTCATGCCCCAACTATCACCACTGCCCATATCTCATAATTGGCCTACCTGTTCACCTATTGGCATTAATCCAAACACCACTATCATCAATGTATATATTGTTCAAGTTTAATTCCTCAAGTACTCATCAAATCATCACTTATGTACTAATACATATGATCATCATTCATGCATGCACGATTATCTTATACATGACCAAAATCACTAGATCATCAATATCATCATATACAATTTATTCTTTACATTAAAGTTCACGAATGATGCTGGCCAAGGCACTTCCACTACCACTATTTACCTTCCTGAAATTTTAATTTAAAATTCGAACTCATCCTATGGCAACCTGCATCACAATGCTAAAAGGGAGACCACATGAGAGTGTGAGTTATACATTTCAAATGACGATATGAATATATTTGAGATTATGTGCATATGCATATCAATATCATGTATGCTTTGCTAAACATATCGATATTTATCATAAATCATTGATTCAATAACATACACTTATTTCATATTCATTAATCAATTCATAGCAAAGCAGACATATACACATTAGTCATAACGCCACAATTGGCCAACATCATCATCATTGACCATCCAGGTCTTTTCTCAAAGCGACCATGGGCTAACATCATTATCATCAATCTTATATAAACATGCCCTTCAATACATCGGGCACAACATACACATCATCTTATTCAATATTGTTTTAGATGTATTCATATCATTTATTAATCATATGTGGTCTTTAGGTATTTAATTACTCATCTCATCAACACCACACCACAATCTTAATCATCATCATCATGTTCTGGCATATCTCCATGCTATATGTAAATGCTCTTAAGGTTAATGCATATGCACAATGGAATAAACAATAAATGTGGATCTGACTGTGGGAATAAATACCAAATTGTGGGTCAAGCATGATCATAATAATTAAATTAAATACACTTTTAGATATTGAAAGTTTACCTTTATATATAAATATTGTCATCTGAATCACTAAAGTCACATGTGGCCTAGTGGTGATGGATGTGGTATTTGACTTAAAGGTCATGGGTTTAAGTCCTACCTAAGGCAAATTCTTTTAATTTCGAACAAAATCATCACCCAATCAAAATCTGACACGTGTCTTAAGTTCTGGTGGTGACACATGTGCAAACAAGATTGTGACACGTGTCCAGGCATGCCATGTGAGCAAATGGCGTTACTGAGTTTCTGACAGAAGGACCAAGTTGACGCGTTTTAAAAAGTTTGGGGACCTCATTGAATTAAAAAAATAATCAGGGACCAATTTGGGAAAAACTTACAAGTTAGAGTACCAAAAGTGTAATTTAGCCTTTCAATTTCTACACCGCAATTGTTTGAAAAATGAAACAGTGCACGTGTTAGGGTAATTAGTGTGTCATAACATCTCCACCTTTTTGCCCTTCATGTCTCTTCTATAAAAAGAGACGTATCCTAATCATTAATTACTTTACCTCATCAAAATTGTTGTTACTCCTATATTAAGCTTTAATATCAATTTCCCTAGCTTTCACAAATAAAACCACTCGTTTCATCCACCTAGGTATCCTTATCCTAATTCTATAATGTTTTTGTTCAAAGTATTCTTTTTCCTTTAAAACTGGGAAATGAGGGATGGCCACACGAGTGATGAGTCAATTGAAATACTCTGAGCCACCATTGTGGCCATCTATGAAATCCCAACATAAGTCACAGATGTCACACACGGATATACGTAGGTTCTTGAGTATGGATATGAAAGATGCAATAACGTCCTTGCTTAAGCCTTCATTCTCTAAAATGCCTTCATTCATCAGGATGAGAGGGCTTACCAATGAGGCATTACACTGGTACCTAGATGAGCCAATATCTTCATTTAACTCTACTATTGAGCCATCATCTGCATCACTGATACCCATGCCCTCATCCTAAGCTTCAGATTCCAACTTTGTATATTATCACTCTAATGACATCCCATTCTATTAATGTGTTCCTTTTATACAACATGTCATCAAACCAATGGCTGCTAAATGATCCCATCATTCTAATGCTACTAGTAAAGAAATAATTATAACCGACCTTATAAATACAAATGTCATAGCGGATCGCATCGACCAGATCGCTGAAAAGGCTAAAGACTAATATTTCTAGGTATACTGGGAACCAATGTCTATTGTATCCCAATATGCTGAAGAGCAAGTTGGAATAGATCTGGACGAGGTCGCAATTCATTCTTCTCTAAGGAATAAAGATGATTTTTCCATAATCACGGCAACAATAAGTGACTAGATCTACCACTACCCAAGGTCACACTTCCTATACATGTATGAGATACATTTCACTAAGGTAAGAGTGAAGTTTCTACTAAATGAGTTTGAGATATGTTATAATTTTTAGATGTCACCCCTAGTAGCTCCATCCAAACAGTTATGGCCTAATGGTTTCCCTAAAAGTCTTAAGGAAACATTTCTATTTTGAGCCAATTATGATGATGTTTTTTCGGTATACGTGCATATTGAGGTAAGGTAACCCAGATGGTGGGTTAAGTTTTGTTAATTTACATTGCTAGAGCGACATTATAAATTTTGAATCCTTTATTGAGTCTATCAATACTGTAGACCAGTCTTTCAAACATTCTTTTTATAAAGTCTTTTTCAAAGAGGGAAAACTGTGTTCTAGGAAAACACCGATGGATCCCAAAACTTCTATACAAATTAGACCCTTGAGCACTTTCTCCTTGAGAATACTGCATACATTATGGTTGAACATCAATTCTCTCTAAGGTCAAAGTTGATAGTGGATGCACTCTTTGAGGCCACCTAGTTTACACATATCAAGTGTAAGAGTTTGCTAGGAAATATCGACAAACGGGTCAAATATTTAAAATTCCTTAGTTAATTTCTTAATTTTTCCCCATTTTCATATATATATATATATAAGCATATGTTTGTTTGGTGTTCTAACTTTTCTACATATTCGTTATACAAGAAACATGGGGATCGATGCTTTTACCATTCTGCAAAAGTAGATGGAAATGGCTAATCCTGGTGTAAGGAGCATAAAATAGATTCAACCAAAAAGGAAAAAGGCTAAAACTATGAGCTTTCTTGTTGAAAAAGGTATTGAGATCCATCAAAATGATGGGTTTGAGGTTGAAAAGAGAAAACACCAGTAAGGTGATAGCGAAGGGTCTACCCAAAGAAAGAAATCCTAAGGTGGCTCCTTTAAGCCTAAAGATCAAGAAAAACCCAAAGACAAGGGCAAAGGATAGTTGATGCCATTATGGAGGAGGTCATTCCAGCTCAAAAAACTTATTTTGATTATGATCAACCAGATAGACTCACCATCCCCTTTGATCTTTCTAATGAATGGGATTACCTCCACTATTTAGAGCCAATTGGCGATCACACCAAATATTTCACAATGTCATTATGCCTAAAGGATGGCTTGAACGAGGATGAGCTCAAGTATGTCCAAACCAGTGCCATCTGGTTTGATTTAAAAAGCCTTGACATGCTCCCCTCCCTCTACCAATAACATGGGACTTCAAATAAACTCAAAAGCTTGAAGAAAGAAAGGCAATAATTGCAAGGAGGCCAAGTTAAAGTCGACTAAATGAACCAAGAACTACTCAACAAGGTGGTTCGGCTAGAAGAAGCGGTGTAAGAGTTGATGCCATCAGATTAGAAAGCCCAATATGAACTTATTGCTCAACAGAAAAGTTTAAAGCCCTCTAGGTGAAACATCACAATCTCATCGTGTTAGGTGCTGAAAATGTAAAGCTCAAAAAGTAGCTCAAAGATAAAGACACTAAAAATAAATAGAATATAGAGATCTTTGGCCAGGCGCTAATGTAAGCCTTCAACAATGATGTTCGTCAATGATAGCCAACCACAAGCGCATGGGGTATCGTGTAATAAAAAGAATATCGTCCCCACAGAGATTGTGCCTAAGTACTAGTTTTCGCAGTGGTTCAATTATCCAGCCAATTCTTAAAGTGACTTTTAATGCAGACAACTTCTAAAAACAAAATCCAAATAAATGCGAACTTCAAGAACTAAACTTGTTTACTTTGAATTAGATCAAATGAATGGTAAAACTCTTGGGATTCAGGTATATGATCACGTCATGTATTGATTTCACCTAAGGGCTTTCTATTTATAAATTCATGTTCTAAGGTAAGATTTCCGAATTTAATTAACGCTTTCCTCTCAGAACAACATTAATATGTCCAATTAATAAAGAACCGCGTTAATCTATTATTTAGACTCATTAAGAACAATGAAATCCCATATAACCTCAGAGTGTCATGCTCACTTTCGTGACCCATAACCCTAAGTTCAATTTCATATGTTCAAACAACCAATTAATCTTTCAATATTATCTTAGTGATTAAGTTTGATTGAGCCTATCTCTAGATCTTCAAAAGCATTAAGCACAGTTAGAAATTGAATAGAAATGAGGGTTCCATAAACAGAAAAATCTTAGGTTCAATTCAATACAATAACATGTCACACTCTTAACCACAAATTGGAGTTTAGTTACATATGCCTAATTCAATACAACCCAAAATAGAGATCATGTTTAGAAGATTACACAATTCAAAGAGAAAAAAAGAAGAAAAAGGAACAAGCTCTCACAATGTCCTTCGATTCTTCTTCCCAAATTCTACAATTTTGTGTTCTTCAATGTTGAACTCTTGATTCCCTTCAAATCTTCTTCAGAAAATCCTCTTTTTTTTTTCCAAAAATATCTCTAATATCACTCTCTATTGTTCCAATGCGTTTTCCCCTTTTTTATTTCAGAAACTGCTCCACAAAACAAGGAAACCACTAATCGTGCAAAACCCACTGGCAGTGGGAAAACCCACGGCTAGTGGATCAAGACAGGCGTCCAGAAAATGTAATTTTTCTCCTCCAGGCAGAGTACTCCACAGCCGATGGTTTTAGGAGCAGAAAGAAACATAGCCAGTGGGAAATTCTACTGGCTGTGGATTTTTTAGAGTCAAGAAAACATTTTCTAGAGAGAACCATGACCAGTGGAATTTCCCACTGGCAGTGGGTTTTTCTTAGCCTCACTGAAATACTCTTTTTCAAGTTTATTGGGTCTCGAAAAGTTCCCTTTGATGTATTCTTCCTTTATAGAGCAGTCCAAAGGTCGGTAGGGCCTTATTCTTGAGCTTTTTATGGCCCGAACTCCTTTCTATTCATCCAACACTTCATCAAATGTCTCTTGTTTCATTGTTTATGAACTTATACCAAAGCGTTTCCTGAAAAACATAAACACCTGAGTAACATGTGCAGAATGAAAGAAAATCAATGGGATTACGGGGAAAAACTAACATGAATAAACTAAATATGATGACAGAAGGACCCTAAAACTAATGCAAACTAGACACCTATCAAAATAACCTAAACTAGAACATTGCTTGTCCTCAAGTAATCACTATATCTATAGGATGGTAAACTAAGAATAAATAACCCATGCAAAATTAAGGAACCCCAAATTAATTCAAATTATTTTCATTATGTTTTTCTTTAAGATGATTACCTAAAAATGCAAGTTAAAATCCTAACAATGAACAATCCACACTTTACTAAGATTGAACCAAGGATACCCTCTTCTTACATTCCCTCTTAGTGTTTTAAGTTTGTGTATAAAATCGATCATATAAACATACCTTAAACACTACCATAGGCTTGACAATTGACCATATACTTCATAGTTACCAAGAATACATGTCACAGTCTAAAGGTCTTTTAAAGGTTGTAACATGGCCAAAGGTTTGGATATATAGGTGTGGAAATCAAGAAAAAGGAAAAAACACAAATGGCTAAACCATGCTTGAGAAAAATAAGTTTCAAAGCAAGAAGAATAAACATTCCCTTTCATATTCAAACACTCTTAGGAGCATAATTCATTTTTTAGTAATCAACTCCCTTTTTTTTCTTCATCCTTCTCTTTTCCTTTCTTTTCTTTCTTTTTATCAATTCATTCCTTTTTTTAAAACCAAAACTCCATAATTGCATTATACCCTTTTTATTAACAATTAACTTTTTCCCTAGTTGCTATTGTTTTGCTTCTTTTACAAGAATCATGAAAATTAGGAAGCAAATAGGCAATTTGAAAAAGAAATATGAAAATTGAATTAGGCTCAAAAGGAGCAACTAATGGATTGATTTAATAATAATTTCTATGGCTAAAGAATAAGGCCTAAAGTGCCTTTTTCATTCCATGACATGCATTCACTAACCATTTTGAATCGGTCTAAAGCCAAGTTCTAGAATGCCTAACATGTGTAAATCACTCAAAGAAAAGAAATAAGGGTTAAATTTTTAATCATTGCAAAACCCTTTCAGGCTCAAAAACCTCACTATGGTGATTAGTCCAGATCCTAGAAAGCATGGATTTATCATAAGTCTTCTGTCCTAACAATCAGGCAATCATCATCAAGAATTTTTTTTAAAGTTTTGGGATCCTAATATGCATGTGGTCCATTTACTCAAAATTAAACGCACCCTATACTCTAGTAATCACTATCATAACTAACAATGTTATCCTAAGACACAACCAAAATAAAACAATAAATGGAAAAACAATCATGCAATGACAATGAAAACAAATAAGAAAAATCATCAAGCTAAGTTTTGATTTACCCATACCCCAAATTAAGGTCGGATATTGTCCTCAATATGCAAGAATAAGAGATAATGGTAAAAAGAAACTTAACTGATACAGGATCATCTTCTTATGGAGAAGGGGAAGGGAAATGCCCCTGCTGGGCGTGCCAATCATACATGGCATCAACTCTGTGGGAGACATGGTTGAGTTAGGCTCCTTACCGCTTCTGCTCCCGGGACATGGATTCCATTCGTAGGGACATGGAATCCATGTAACTGTTCATTCCTTCCATCAAAGAATACATAGCTCCATGGAAAAATTGGAGCCAAAAGTGGATCAGGATGGACCAGCCGAGTGCTCTGGGGGAGATGGCATCTCAGTATCCACGGGATCTTTCATAACATCACCTGGACCTGAAAACAGAAAAGTAGTCTTGCCTTCCAGGCTAGTGAAGCTAGGATCAGGTAAGGGGTGAGGCATAGAAAATCCAGGAATAATCAAACTATAAACACCCCTATGAAGTACTATCATGCCCATATTAATCATTTTGTCCATGTCCACCCTTTTGGGTTGACATAACAGGTATTCTGTTCCAGGTTAATCCCAATATATTGGGAAAATGGGTTAATATACCCAGCAATAACAATCCTACCAGAGGTAGCCTGACCAACTCGACTAAATTAACTAAAAACCCATTTAGTTGAGTGGATTGGTACCTCATGGATCATGGCATAAAGGAAGTATAACTCAGCGGCCCGAATGGTACCCGGACTATTGAATCGCCCAAAAATAGAGCGGGCCATGAACCTTTGAAGGTACTTAAGGATAGGGTAATACATAGAAGAGGCTTTGGTGGAAGAGGGATTATAGGGTTCCCTAGCTCGTGAGAGTTGGCTCTGTGTTTGAATATATATTTCAGGTTATATGATTTTGATAATGACAAAGAAATTGAAGAATGATGACAAAGAGTAAGAGTTTTATGAAACTTTAAAGACCAAGGTTCATGGAGAAAAACTCCTACAAGATGAAAATGAAGAAAAACTAAGAGTCAAGCATCAGACCTGAAAAATACGCAAGCTAATCGATTACAAGACCATGGCTAATCGACTACAAAGCTTATGTCTATCACACAATCGATTACAAGGTCATTCCTAATCGATTACACAGATTCTGTTTATTTCCTAATCGATTGCACCAAGGAATCTAATCGATTACTAAACTGAGAAATTGAATAAAATGCATCAGGTGCATCTTCTAATTGACTACAAGGCTGCCACAATCGACTACCAATGTTCTGTAATGTTACTAATCGATTACAAGACAAGAACTAATTGATTACAGAGTTTTTATTTGTCCCATAATCGATTGTACATGAGTCATAATAGATTACCATGCTGCGTAACAAAATTAAATGCATCAGGTGACACTCATAATCGATTACAAGGTATGAACAATCGATTAGCAAGGTTCTGTTTATTAGCTAATCGGTTATAGGGGAAAGGCTAATCGATTACCAATCCAATTACACTGAAGAATTCGAAGTGTAATCGATTACATCTCAAGGCGTAATCGATTACGATAGTGCCAGATCTTGGGGAAAAACGTTTTTAAGTAGGAAACCAGCCCACTTCTCCATTTTCTATAAGATGCCTATGCTGTGCAACGACTATGAAGACTCTAGGGCACCTCTCCAAGGCCTATAAATACAAGACTCATTCAAGCTATGCAACATATCAAAGGGAAATCATTCATAGCTTACATTTGTGCCTTGTGAGTTCTATTTCTTTGTATAGTTTTAATTTCTATAACTTAGAGCTTAAATTTGTAAATCCTCTCTTGTTGAGAGTTATCATTGTTAGAGATTTTCATTTGCTTATCTACTCTATTGAGAGAGTCTATTGATTATAAATCAAACACCAAAACACTAAGGTTTTTCACTCTAGGTTAAGTGGTCACAAAGGTTGGGGTTCAACCTTTGGGTATTGAGAGTTTGAGAGATTGGGTGGGTTGCCCTTGTGCTAGTAAGGATTGAGTTCTTGAGTGTGGGATACTAGGAAGCTGCAATTGCTCATAGCTTGTATCTCTAAACTTCAATAGTGAAAATCCTTCAAGTGGGTTGCTTGAAGGTGAGACGTACACCGGGTTGGTGGAACTCGTTAAATTGGTTTGCAAGCTTCTCTTCCCTACTCTCTTGCATTTACTTATTGCATTTGGTTGGTATATTGATTTGATTGTGATACTATTGCTTGAACTTGAGTAATTAGGCTAAGTTAAAGTGTTGCACACCAAGTGTTTGACATATTGTCTAAGTAACATTTGCACATTGTTTTACGTTGATTCTTACACTACACTTGCTATCTCTTGCATACAAGCATATTTTATGAAAAAGGAATCAACTTCAAAGGCATTCTAAAGAAAAGTTTTAAACACTCAATTCACCTCCCTCTTGAGTATTGAGGCCACTTGAATAACAAGTGGTATCAGAGCTTGACTCTTGGTATATTAAGCTTAACAGCTTCAAGAGAACAATGACCTCTAATTCTCTAAATCTTTTTCTTGAGGGTGGTGCCACAAATAGACCTCCTACTTTCAATGGGGAAGGCTATGCATTTTGGAAAGAAAGGATGAAATTTTTTGTACAATCTATTGACCTTAAAATTTGGAATGCAATTGAAAATGGTCTCTTCATACCAATGCATGTTGTAGATGGTAAACAAGTTGAGAAACTCATGGATGACTGGAGTAGTGAGGAGGAAAAGAAAGTCTAATACAACTACAAAGCTAAAAATCTCATCACCCTTGTCTTAGGTCTGGATGAGTTCTTTAGAGTTGTAACTTGTAAAATTGCTAAGGAAATGTGGGACACTCTCCAAGTCACCCATGAGGGAACTAGTGATGTAAAAGATTCTAAGATTAGCACACTCACTAGTCAATATGAAAGTTTTAGATTAAATTCTGGAGAAACGATTATTGATATGCAAAAAAGGTTCACCCTTATTATAAATCATCTCAAAACTCTTAGCAAGACTTACACTAACAAAGAACTTATTCATAAAGTGTTAAAAAATCTTACTAGGGAATGGCAACCTCTTGTCACTGCCACCAAACAATCTCCAAGCATCAACAAGATGTCTCTTGCTACATTATTTGGTAAGTTACAAGAGCAGGAACAAGAGCTGAAGGACTTGAAGATGGCGGAGGAAGAAGAAAAATCCTCTAAGAAAAAAGGTCTAGCTCTCAAGGCCACTTCAATCAAGGAAGATGAATTCGAGAGCGAACTTGACGAGGATGGGGAATTTGGATTATTTGTGAAGCGTTTTGGAAAATTTATGAGAAACAAACGTTTCCAAAAGGGCTTCAAATCTCAAGGTAAGAAACTGATCTCAAATGAAAATTTTTCCTTACCAAATTGCTTTGAGTGTGGCAAGGAAGGGCACTTCAAGGTGGATTGTCCAAACCTCAAGAAGAAGAACAAAGAGAAAAGAGGAAGAAGAAGAGCTTATATTGCTTGGGATGAAAATAAAGTGAGTAGCTTAGAAGAATCAGACAATGAGGAAGCTAACCTGTGCCTCATGGCAAATCATCAAGATGAAGATGATGAGGTAAGTTTTCTTGACTTAGATAGAGATGAATTGCTTGATGCATTTAAGGAATTGTATGACAAATTTGTTAAAATTTCAAACAAGTATAAATTGTCTAGGAAAACCATTGATACTCTAGAAGTGCATCTCATGGAGCTTAGTAAAGAAAATGAATGCTTGAAAGAGAAAGTAGCTAATGCTCAACCATGTTCCAAGATCAAACTATATGAATTTGCTATAAAATATAATCATCTAGAAAAGAAAGTCCTAGACTTGAATACAACTCTTGAGAAATTCACATATGGTAGAGATTATTTGAATGTTTTACTTGGAAATCAACGATGCATGTTTGACAAAACCGGATTAGGATATAATTCCACCAAAAAGGAAAAGCATTATAAGAATTTCTTTGTGCCACCTAGAAAATCTTCATCACCATTTACTAAATGCAATCATTGTGGCGCTAAGGGTCATAATGCTTCAAATTTTTAGAAAATTTGGACCAAAAGTGGTAAGAAAGGTGTGGGTTCCCAAAGGGACATTGCCACAAGCTAACCAAAAAGGACCCAACATAAAATGGGTACCAAGTTCTCTAAACTAATTTTGTTTTGTAGGTATGCTTCAAGGCAAGCAACACCCATTGGTACTTGGATAGTCGGTGTTCAAAGCACATGACGGGAGATATGAGCAAATTCACGATATTCACTCCCAAAAGAAAAGGAAGTGTCACTTATGGGGATAATACCAAAGGAAGAATACTTGATATTGGAAACATTGGTAAAAATTCTTCTAATTCAATTAGTGATGTATTATATGTTGAAGGACTCAAACATAACTTGCTTAGCATAAGTCAATTATGTGATAAAGGATATAGAGTATTATTTGAATATAATTGTTGCATAATTGAAAATAAGCTAAACAAGAAAGTTAAGTTTGTTGGTAAAAGAATTGATAATATTTACATGATTGATGCTGATAGTTTGTCTTCAAATGATGTGCAATGCTTTATGACTAGAGAGGATGAATCATGGTTATGGCATAGAAGAATAGCACATATACATATAGACCATCTAAACAAACTTGTTTCTAAAGAATTAGTAATTGGTTTGCCAAAGCTCAAATTTGAAAATAAATTTTATGATGGATGTCAAAAGGGAAAACAAGTAAAGGCATCTTTTCAAGCTAAAAACGTTGTTTCTACTCAAAGACCTTTACAACTTTTGCACATGGATCTATTTGGACCATCTAAAATCAAAAGCTTTAGTGGTAATTACTATGGTCTAGTAATTGTAGATGACTATTCAAGATATACATGGACCTTGTTTCTTGCTCACAAAAATGAAGCATACCATGCATTTAAGAAACTAGCCAAGATTATCCAAAATGAACAAAATTCAAAGATTGCATCTATAAGAACCGATCATGGGGGAGAATTTGAAAACCAATCATTTGAAAAGTTTTGTGAAAAACATGGTATTGAACACAATTTTTCAACTCCTAGAACTCCACAACAAAATAGAGTGGTTGAAAAGAAAAATAGATCTTTGGTGGAGCTTGCAAAAACTATGTTAAATGAAAGTAACATTGCAAAATATTTTTGGGCCGATGTGGTAAACACCGCTTGTCATGTTATGAATGGATGTTTGATTAGGCCTATTCTAAAGAAAACCCCCTATGAACTTTACAAAGGTAGAAAACCAAATATTTCTTACTTTCATATATTTGGATGTAAATGCTTTGTACTTAACAATGGAAAGGATAATCTAGAAAAGTTTGATGCAAAATCTGATGAGGTAATCTTTCTTAGATATTCATCATCAAGTAAATCTTATCGAGTATTTAACAAACAAACAAATACTATTGAGGAGTCAATTCATGTGAGATTTGATGAAAATAGCCATAACTCCCCGAGAAAGGAAGATTTTGATGATCTTGTAGGTACCCTCAAAGAATTGAACTTGGATGACAAAGAAGAAGACAACAAAGAAGGAGACACAACACAAGGTATGGAAATTCAACAAAAGGAATGGATTACCTCAAAAGACCATCCATTGGACAACATTATAGGTGATATCACTAAAGGTGTAAGTACCTAACGCTCTTTCAATACTTGCAATCATTTAGCGTTTGTCTCTCAAATTGAACCTAAAACCATTGATGAAGCTATTATTGATGAACATTGGATGTTGGCCATACAAGAAGAGCTAAATCAATTTGAAAGAAATGAAGTTTGGGAATTAATGCCAAGACCCAATGATCACCAAATAATAGATACTAAATGGATTTTCAGAAATAAACTTGATGAAAATGGTATAATCACTAGAAACAAGGCTAGGCTAGTAGCTAAGGGATAAAATCAAGAAGAAGGCATAGATTATGAAGAAACGTATGCACCCGTAGCTAGGTTAGAAGCCATTAGATTATTGTTAGCCTTTGTATGTTGTAAAGACTTTAAATTGTATCAAATAGATGTCAAGAGAGCTTTCTTGAATGGATACATTCAAGAAGAAGTATATGTTGATCAACCTCCTGGTTTTGAAAACTATCAATTTCCAAATCATGTTTTCAAACTAAGAAAAACATTATATGGTTTAAAACAAGCTCCAAGAGCTTGGTATGAAAGATTGAGCAAATTTCTTTTGGAAAACAATTTTGAAAGAGGAAAGATTGATACAACATTATTCATTAAGCACAAGAAGAATGACATACTTTTAGTACAAATATATATGGATGATATCATTTTTGGTGCTACTAATGAATCACTCTGCAAGGAGTTTGCTAAGTTAATGTAGGATGAGTTTGAAATGTCTATGATGGGAGAACTTACATTCTTCCTTGGACTACAAATTAAGCAAACTAAAGAAGGTACATTCATTAGCCAATCCAAATATTGCAAGGAGTTGCTTAAGAAATTCAACATGGACAAGGCAAATGAAATTGCCACACCTATGAGCACTTCATGTTATTTGGATAAGGATGAGAAAGGTAAGGATGTAGAACTCACAAAGTATAGAGGTATGATTGGATCCTTACTTTACTTAACCGCTAGTAGACCAGATATTATGTTTGCTGTTTGTATATGTGCAAGATACCAAGCATGCCCAAAAGAATCACACCTTACTGCTGAAAAAGAATAATGAAATACTTGGTTAGAACTCAAGATGTTGGTTTATGGTACCCCAAAGGGGTTGAATGCACTCTTGTTGGTTATTCTGACTCTGATTTTACAGGATGTAAACTTGATAGAAAAGTACTAGTGGTACTTGTCACTTGCTTGGTAGTTCTCTTGTATCTTGGCATAGCAAGAAACAAGTAAGTGTTGCATTATCCACAGCTGAGGCAGAATATGTTGTAGCTGGTAGCTGTTGTGCTCAAATCCTTTGGATGAGACAACAACTTCTAGATTTTGGTGTTATGTTAGACCATGTGCCTCTCAAATATGATAACACAAGTGCCATTAATATTTCAAAGAATCCTGTGATGCCTTCTAGAACCAAACATATTAAGATTAGACACTATTTCATTAAAGATCATGTGTTAAAAGGTGATTGTGTGCTTGTGTTGGAAATATACACTAAAAGCCTATATAGGACGCATCATTTTGAATAAGTCATTTTTTGTTAAATAGTTTAACAACCTTTATGTATCCTTGGAGTAATAGGTCATATGAAAGTTTTGTTCTATTTATGGACTAAAGAAAGCTTTTAGAAGCTAGAATCTTTATTAAAGAATGAAGATAAATCTTGTGACTATAAAAAGGTTAGTAACTACACAATTATAGTTCTAGTATTACATGTAGAAGACATGCTTCTTCTAGAACTAATAATATTCTCATTCTATAGCCAAGAGTATCCTTAAACACTTAAGAAGGACTAAGGATTTGATCTTGATAAATGGAAGATGAGCTCGTTGTAAAGGTCACATCGATGCCAATCTTCTGATTAATTTGAAAGACTTAAGATTGCAATCAAAATATATGTGTTATCAAGATGGTTGCGATGTATGCTTGAAAGGTTCAAAGCAAGAAATAGTCATTGGTTCTACTAACAAACCTAAGTATTTTACTATGTTAAATTACAAGAGAAGTCAATTTACATTTAATCATTCCAAATGTTTTGTACCTATAAGTTTCCACTGTGATGACAATGGAACCATAGAACAATATAAGGAAATGGATTAATCCAAGCATATACTTAAATAGTTCCATCTTTGGAAGATGTGAAAATACGCAATATGCATACTAACAAAATTGTTGGGAACCCACTAGTAAAATCGCTTACGTAGTAAAAGCATGAGGGCACTGTATGTGACGTCCTTAGTAATTTTCCGAATAAATTTTTCACATTTTAAAAATCATTTTTGAAATTTGTAATAAGTCATGTAAAAGTTGATAAACGCGGATTATTATCATACTAGTCACGAATAATTAAAGTCATGAAATATTTATATAGCGGAAACGATTTAGAAAAATACAGTACATGAAACATTATATTATTACAACCCATCAAATTAAAATAAAGTCAAATTCCAAGCAATAATTCACGTAAACTCCATTCATGGCATCACTCTTCATTCTGTGTAGCATTCACTGTAAAAATTAATGTAAGAGTGAGGTAGAATATAGAATAAATATAAAATAAATAAAATTGCACAAACACAACCAACAAGGCATAATGATATGATGAATATGCCAAACAAGTTCAATTATAATTAATAAATCTTTAATTAGTCAAATGATGTCATGCTGGATCCATTTCATTTGGTGGGAATACTGCAGTAAAAAGTCTCAAAAAGACTCCAGTAGGAATTAGCATAACCATGAATCCCTACACTTTCTTGGCTCCTGCGAAAATAAGTGCACAAGTAGGAATTAGCATAACCATGAATCCCTACACTTTCATGGCTTCTGCAGTACCGAAGTACACAAGTAGGACTTAGCATAACCATGAATCCCTACACTCCATGGCTCCTGCAAAAATAGGGCTTAAACTCATCATAGAGTAACCCCCCACCAGGGTAGGCAATCATGGAACCCCTAAATTCCATGGTGCGTCCAAATGCTTATGATGCATGAATGCCTTTAATTCTCTTTATCATTTAACATACCATGATATCAACATTTCCAAAACCACTTGGAAAACCACAAGTCCTCAAAGGACACATCACATGTAATAATTTTCAGAATCATGGATTTACTGTTTCAACCACATGTATCAATAACCGCAAGGCATTCATGTATATATATATATATATATATATATATATATCAATTTAGTCATTCGTAATTATTCACCACCAAAGTATACAAACTGTATGATACTCATTAGACACTCAACATCATCCATAACAATTCATAGTCACTCAAGAAATCAATAATAAATTGTTACCCATAGGGAAAATATCATTTTCATCCATAATAACCATTATAAGTAATTTTTAGCATTTCCAACAGCAACATACATTAGTAAAACAACCATAACATGAGCAAATCAAATCCTTTTTCAGTGATTCCTCTTTCTGTAGTTCAATAATAGAATTACCTACAACTTTCATGAAGACCATAAATTCAAATTCCAAACAAAAACACCACTTATCCATAGATTACAACACTGCCTCAAGGAGAGTTTTCAAAACATACATATGATAGTATTTTCAATGTTTCTGGAGCTACAAAAATAATTTTGGCATGGAACCAATTCTAAATTACTCATAACACAATTATCTAAAACTTTCATGAAGAAACCAATCACTAATTCTCACCACAAAAGTTTTAGTTTTAAAAATAAAAGTCATGTTGTTCAAATTCCACATTCTGCAGTTTTCCAGGTAATCTCGCTCGGGCGAGATGGGTTCTCGCTCAAGCGAGAGCCCCTTGGCAGCCGGTTTCTGCGATGGGTTCTCGCTCAAGCGGGTTCAGTTCTCGCTCAAGCGATAACCACTCTTATATGGCAATCGGTTTCTGGGCAATTCTCGCTTAGGCGAGAGTAAACCTCGCTCAAGCGAGCTTAACCAGTATCAGTGTTTTGGCTACTGTGTGAAATTCGCTCAGGCGAGTGGGGTCTCGCTCGGGCGAAGGCGAATGAAATGAACTACTGAACAAAATTCGCTCAGGCGAGTGGTCTTTGAAGAATGGTATTCGCTCCAGCGAAGTAAGTGGAAAGACATAGTGTTAAAAGAGAAAAGGAAGTTACAGGGGTTACTCGCTCAAGCGAATACCGACTCTCTTGAGCGAGACATGCAAGCCTCGCTTGGGCGAAACCGGCGAGCGTGGGTGAAAATGGTCCAGAACCAAGTCAATACCAACTCCCAGCACTCGGTTTTTCACATATCTTGAGCTACAATCATCCTTTTAACCTCAAACCACTTTCTACAGATTCATAACTTAATTATCTACAATTTTCATGAAGACATCAAAGGCTAATTATGCATGTATAATTCCCAGAATATTTATATATACACAAAATATAGGATAAATGTTTCAATCGGACATGCTGTAGTAATTTGGCTATAACTCATGCTATACACATCCAAATCAGTCGGTTCAAGTCTCAAAATTCACATAACAAAAAGGTCTACAACTTTGATAAAGGAATCAGAATCAAATTCACATGTTTTCAGCTTCAAAATTGAGCAACAAGATATGAAAATAATACCGGAATCCTAGAACAGCTTACAATTCTACCCATTCCATATTTATTCACAACCCTGTCCCCTCTTACTTGGTTTTTTGACTGAAAAAAATGGCCTCCTTGCTGTCCTTGCTCCCGTTCGAAGTGTATTGAGGAAGAAGAGTAAAAGAGAGGAAGATGGTATACTGTCTTTTCTGTTTTCTAAGAGTTTCTGAAGGGATAGTGGTTTATTTAATAATGCAAAAGCAGTGGGAGACAAGCTCTTTGTGAGTGGATCGTAGTGGGCTGCTAATGGGTTGATTAGTGGAAATAATGGAGGTTTAATTAATAAAGTGGCTATCTTAATGCCCATTACTGGCAGTCCTACGTACTAGGGGTGAATAATGGGTTTAGTTATATTAAAATAAGCATAAGAGACAAAATTGGAGTCAAAATGTTACTCCTGACACTGAATACCGACTGGAATTCCACTCGGTCAGCCTATAAACCGACCGGAATTCCACCAGTAGTGTGAAAAATAAAAATAAAAACAACGTCCCACTCGGAATCCATAATCCTTCCTCACCCGGATTATTTCCCAATCAAACACCACTCGGTGTATTCCAACCACAACACAATCGGGATTACATTACACTTTCACCACTCGGTATATTATCACCTTATGCACTCGGAGAAAACATAGACCTTCCTTTACTCAAAAGGGGTCTTCCACATGCATACATTACTCTGAATATTCCAGCCAAATCCACTCAGCATATGATAACTTATTCATTCAGGAGTTTTACACGTTTATCACTCGGTATACCGACTCCCAGAGTCAAACCTCACTCGGTAACTAACTCCAAGACCGACCAACGCCCATTCGATCTTCACTCGGTATTCATACCTTTTCTCATCTGAGGAGTAACTTAACCATTCATTCATCAGAGACAAGCATCACAGTCAAGTCTCACTCGACACAGCCATTACTTAGTCACTCAGAATACGGGTTACATGATTCACTCGGAATATGTATAATATCTTTCGCTCGGATATCAACACTTAGGAATATAGAAGTATTTCCCACTCGGGTTTCACTCGGTTAATCATTACTTAGCCAAGATCAGACCAACTTCTTCAACTACGTTTCACTCAGAGTCCATCAGGGCCATTACCACTCGGAAAAAGGCCCATACATACGAGTCTCACTCGGAATTTGGCTTATATACATGAGACTCACTCGGTTATTCATCTCTTGGCATCACAGACTAACCTTCCTTGAATTGCTCTTCACTCGGAATCCTTTAAGGCTTTCACCAGAAAAGAAGCCATATGCATAAGCTCCATTCGGAAACAAATTTTCCTTTGCTCTCCTCTCAGAAATGAAGCATTCGGGAAACTTTTATTCAGAGATGGAAACGCCTAACAATGTATGACTCAGAATTGAGTCATTGGAAAATACTTAACTCGGAATTGAGTCTTTCTGGGGTATTTGACTCGGAAATGAGTCATTTGAAGGTGTTTAACTCGGAATAAACCCTCTCAGCCATGTTCCACTCGGAAAACACAACCTTCGCTCGGAATTCCTCTTTGTCGCTCGGAATTTTCATTCTTCACCCGGAACAGAGTCCCTTTTCACTCAGACAGTCCTTTCTAAGGCATATTATACTCGGAAAAAGAATATTATAACTAAAGGTCTATATAAATTCCATAATTATACTCAAAAATGGAATTTTTGAAGTACTACAAGCCATCCACTGGATATCTTATTCGTCGATTATTACTTACAGATCTTCAATACCTCATAATTTACAAAATAAGACTATTATTAAAAACAGGATGTTACATTTCTCCCACCCTAATAAAAATTTCATCCTTGAAATTTAACTTAACGCACTCCTCAGTGAAACAGTCCTGGATATTGCGTTCTCATAGCATCTTCACGCTCCCAAGTCAGAGTTACATCGTTTCGTTGTTTCCATGCAACCTTCACCAATGGTACATTCTTGTTTCTCAGGCGTTTAATCGACCTTTCTATGATCTGTGTGGGTTCTGTAGAGATGGTCAGATTTTCTCTAACTTCAACATCATCATTAGCAATCACATGAGTGGGGTCTTGTACATACTTCCTCAATTGTGATACATGAAACATATTGTGTAAATTTATAAGATGAGGAGGAAGTGCAATCTGATACGCCACTGTACCAATCCTCTTTAGAATCTTATATGGTCCAATGAACCTTGGACTTAATTTCTTACTCTTCAATGCTCGGCCAATCCCCTTGTGAGGTGAAACCTTCAAAAATACATGATCACCAACTTGGAATTCAAGTGGTTTCCTTCTTTTATCATAATAGTGCTTCTGTCTATCTTGGGATGCCTTCATCTTCTCTCTGATTACTTCTATTTGTTCAGTAGTCTCTGCTGCACAATTTCAGGTCCTAACGCCAAACTTTCACCAGTTTCTAACCAACAAAGGGGCGTTCGACACTTTCTACCATACAATGCTTCAAATGGAGCCATACCAATACTGCTATGGTAACTATTGTTATACGTGAATTCAATCAGTGGAAGAAACTACTCCCAACTACCACCATGTTCATGCACACAAGATCGTAGTAAGTCTTCCAAACTTTGTATGGTACGCTCTGACTGTCCATCTGTTTGGGGATGATAAGCTGAACTTAATCGAAGTCTCGAACCCAACTCCTGATGCAAGCTTCCCCAGAATCGGGAAGTGAACCTCGGATCTCTATCTGACACAATACTAGATGGTACACCATGAAGTCTCATGATCTCTTTCATATATAATTGTGCCAACTTTTGTAGAGAATTCTTCATATTCATTGGAAGGAAGTGAGCTGACTTAGTCAATCTGTCTACAATAACCCAGATTGCATCGTTTCCTGAAAGAGTCCTTGGTAATCCTAACACAAAGTCCATTGAAATGTCATCCCATTTCCAGACAGGAATCTCCAATGGTTGTAGTTCACCAGATGGCTTTTGATGTTCCACTTTGGCTTTTTGACACACCAGACATGAAGACACATATTCAGCTATTTCTTTCTTCATCCTTGGCCACCAAAAGCTTTTCTTCAGATCTTGATGCATCTTAGTTGATCCAGGATGAATGCTCAATATACTTTTATGCGCTTCTTCTAGAATTGTCCTTCTCAGATCAACATCATCTGGTATACGAATTCTGCTTCTGATTCTCCAAATTCCATCTGATCCTTCTTGTAATCCCATATCCTTTCCATTCACCTGTAACTCTCTCAACTCCTGTAGTTGCAAGTCCTCTGTCTGTATTTCACCTATCAGCTTCAGAAAATCATTGGTTATTTTCAAAGTTCCCAAAGTTATACTTTTTGAAGATTTCAACTCCACACCCAAGTTCATATCTCTGAACTGTTCTATCATCTCCATATCTTTTACCATTAAGGATGCCATATGAATGGATTTCCTGCTAAATGCATCTGCTACCACATTTACTTTTCCTGGATGGTACTTTAAATCAAAATCATAATCTTTAAGAAACTCCATCCACCTACGCTGTCTCATGTTCAATTCCTTCTGATCGAACAAATACTTTAAGCTCTTGTGGTCACTAAACACTTCAAACTTGACTCCATACAAATGGTGTCTCCAGATTTTCAAAGCAAATACCACTGCTGCCAATTCTAGATCATGCGTCGGGTAGTTCATTTCATGTGATCTCAACTGTCTAGAAGCATAGGCAACCACCTTCCGTTGCTGCATCAAAACACAACCTAAGCCCATCTTAGAAGCATCACAATAAACCACAAAGTCTTCTTGTGGATTAGGCAAAGTTAAGACTGGAGCAGATGTAAGCTTCGTTTTTAGTTCCTGGAAACTTTTCTCACACTCTGGAGTCCAATCAAAAGGTTGATTCTTCCGGGTTAGACGAGTCATTGGTAGGGCAATTCAAGAAAACCCCTCGATGAATCTCTGATAATAACCAGCTAACCCTAGGAAGCTTCGTATTTCAGTGACTGAAGTAGGTCTCTCCCAGTTTGTTACAGCTTCTATTTTAGAAGGATCCACAGACACTCCTTCGCTTGAGATTACATGGCCTAGAAACTTTACCTCCTTCAACCAGAATTCACATTTAGACGACTTGGGATACAACTGCTTCTCTTTCAGAATCTGTAATACCACTCGAAGATGCTTTTCATGTTCCTCCCACGTCTTAGAATAAATCAAAATGTCATCAATGAAGATAATAACAAACTGATCTAAGTATGAATGAAACACTCGATTCATGTAATCCATGAATACAGCTGGGGCATTGGTTACTCCGAAAGGCATCACAAGATACTCGTAATGACCATAGCGTGTTCTAAAGGCTGTCTTCGGAATATCCTCAGACTTGACACGAATCTGATGGTATCCCGATCGTAGATCAATCTTGGAAAATATAGTAGCACCTCTCAATTGATCTATCAAATCATCAATTCTGGGCAAAGGATATGTATTCTTCACCGTCAATTTGTTCAACTGACGATAATCTACAAATAATCTCATGCTTCCATCTTTCTTCTTGACAAGTAATACTGGCGCTCCCCATGGTGACACACTAGGCCTAATGAAATGTTTCTCCAACAACTCCTCAATTTGCTTCTTCAGTTTTGCCAGTTCAATAGGTGACATACGATATGGGGCCTTAGGTACTGGTTCTGCTCCAGGAATTAAGTCAATTGAGAATTCTATCTCGCGTTCTGGAGGTAAACTTGAGACATCCTTGGGAAATACTTCAGGGAATTCAGAAACAACTGGCATCTCGATTACTTTAGATTCACCATCTCCTTTGGAAAGAGTAAACAAGGCAAATAATTGAATTTCACCTTATAAGGTAAAGACCTTGAGGTTGTTAGAAATAAGATTTTCTTCTGATGGAAATATCACGGTCTTGTTATGACAATCCACCAAGACTCGATTCGCTGATAACCAGTTCATCCCTAGGATTACTTCCAGATCCTTCAAAGGTAAACAAACAAGATCGACAAGAAAGTTTTTACCTTCTATGAGCACAGAACAATCGTTACACACCTTAGTAGTCCTAAGTTATGTACCGTTGGGAGTGGAAACAATCAGATCATATCTCATAGGATTCACAGGTAATTGAAGACGTCCAACACACTCATTAGAAATAAATGAATGTGTAGCACCAGAATCAAATAACACAGATAAGATTGTACCATTGATCTCACACTTACTTTGCACGAGGTCATCAGCTTGGTCTGCCTCTGAACCACTGATGGCAAAGACTCTTCCTGTTGCCGATTGCAATCTTTGGTCTGTTGACCCTCTATTCTGTTTTGGAGGTTGATCAGCACGCGTGTTTCCTCCACGACCTCCCTGATAATCGAAACCTCTTTGATGATTCATAGTGTTATTGTTTTGGCGGTTCTGGGGGCAATTTGGACTGATGTGACCTTTCTGATTACAATGATAGCAAGTGACATCTTCAAGACGTCTATTACAATCACGTATATGATGGTTACCTCCGCACTTTAGACATCTCATATTGTTACGTCTTTCAGAAGATGATGATGATGATCCTCCCTTGAAACGACTTGGATAGAACGATCCTCTCCTTTTGAAAGCAACGGGTTGAGGTCTCAGTTGTCTATTGGCCTTTTCTTGTGCCAACCTGGCTTGGTGATTTTCTTTAAAAATTCGGCATTTATTAATCAAGATGGGGAAACTCCAAATTTCTTGATATCCGATAGCCTCTTTGATTTCAAGATTCAGCCCGTTCTCGAATTTGACACATTTTGAGGCTTCAGCACCAGCCTGTTGAAAAGGAGGGTAAAAGAGAGATAATTCTTCAAATTTTACAGCATACTCACCAACAGACATTGAGCCTTGTTTCAGCTCCATAAATTCCAGCTCTTTTCGGCTTTTCACACTTGCTGGAAAATATTTCTCCAGGAAACAGTCTTTGAAGTTGATCCAGTCCAAAGGTCTGTCGGTTTCAATCATACGAGTTCTGGCATGTATCCACCAGTTTTCTGCTTCCTCAACCATCATATATGTGGCATACTCCACCTTTTCGAATTCTGTGCAGGGCAAGGCTCTGAAGATGTGCTCCATTTCCTTAACCCATAGGTATGCTACCTCCGGATTATAACCTCCTTTGAATTGTGATGGCTTCCTTTTTAGGAAGTGATCTAACCCATGAAGTCCTCCAGCACTTCTCGGTTGATTTTGTCTTTCTATGGCTTCAGCCAAGCGGTTGAATGCAGCTGCCATATCATTGTTGTTGTTGTTGTTTCTTGCCATCCTACATTCGTAGTTTGGTTTATACTAATTCTAAGGGAAAATATATTGTATTATAACATAACTATAAGTATTCTATAGTTTATCAGTTAAGCAATAAATTGTATAACACATTTATCATATTACCAAACAGTAATCAAACAAATCATTTTGTAATTTATCAGTTAGGCAAATCATATAGCACATACTTAACATAGTTTCAAACAAGTAATCAAACAATTCACATAGTATATCAAGAATGAATACATGTCATAGCAATTGGTCCTGAATTTTTGAAAATGCTCGGATACCACCAATGTGACATCCTTAGTAATTTTACGAATAAATTTTTCACGTTTTAAAAATCATTTTTGAAATTTGTAATAAGTCATGTAAAAGTTGATAAACGCAGATTATTATCATACTAGTCGCGAATAATTAAAGTCATGAAATATTTATATAGCGGAAACGATTTAGAAAAATATAATACATGAAACATTATATTATTACAACCCATTAAATTAAAATAAAGTCAAATTCCAAGCAATAATTCACGTAAACTCCATTCATGGCATCACTCTTCATTCTATGTAGCATTCACTGTAAAAATTAATGTAAGAGTGAGATAGAATATAGAATAAATATAAAATAAATAAAATTGCACAAACATAACCAACAAGGCATAATGATATAATGAATATGCCAAACAAGTTCAATTATAATTAATAAATCTTTAATTAGTCAAATGATGTCATGCTGGATCCATTTGGTTTGGTGGGAATACTGCAGTAAAAAGTCTTAAAAAGACTCCAGTAGGAATTAACATAACCATGAATCCCTACACTTTCATGGCTCCTGCGAAAATAAGTGCACAAGTAGGAATTAGCATAACCATGAATCCCTACACTTTCATGGCTCCTGTAGTACCGAAGTACACAAGTAGGACTTAGCATAACCATGAATCCCTACACTCCATGGCTCCTGCAAAAATAGGGCTTAAACTCATCATAGAGTAACCCCCCACTAGGGTAGGCAATCATGGAACCCTTAAATTCCATGGTGCGTCCAAATGCTTATGATGCATGAATGCCTTTAATTCTCTTTATCATTTAACATACCATGATATCAACATTTCCAAAACCACTTGGAAAACCACAAGTCCTCAAAGGACATATCACATATAATAATTTTCAGAATCATGGATTTACTATTTCAACCACATGTATCAATAACCGCAAGGCATTCATGTATATATATATATATATATATATATATATATCAATTTAGTCATTCGTAATTATTCACCACCAAAGTATAAAAACTGTATGATACTCATTAGACACTCAACATCATCCATAACAATTCATAGTCACTCAAGAAATCAATAATAAATTGTTACCCATAGGGAAAATATCATTTTCATCCATAATAACCATTATAAGTAATTTTCAGCATTTCCAACAGCAACATACGTTAGTAAAACAGTCATAACATGAGCAAATCAAATCATTTTTCAGTGATTCCTCTTTTTGTAGTTCCATAATAGAATTATCTACAACTTTCATGAAGACCATAAATTCAAATTCCAAACAGAAATACCACTTATCCACAGATTACAACACTGCCTCAAGGAGAGTTTTCAAAACATACATATGATAGTATTTTCAACGTTTCTGGAGCTACAAAAATAATTTTGGCATGGAACTAATTCTAAATTACTCATAACACAATTATCTAAAACTTTCATGAAGAAACCAATCACTAATTCTCACCATAAAATTTTCAGTTTTAAAAATAAAAGTCATGTTGTTCAAATTCCACATTCTGCAGTTTTCCAGGTAATCTCGCTCGGGCAAGATGGGTTCTCACTCAAGTGAGAGCCCTTTGGCAGTCGGTTTCTGGGATGGGTTCTCGTTCAAGCAGGTTCAGTTCTCGCTCAAGCGAGAACCACTCTTATATGGCAATCGGTTTCTGGGCAATTCTCGCTTAGGCGAGAGTAAACCTCGCTCAAGCGAGCTTGCCCAGTATCAGTGTTTTGGCTGCTGGGTGAAATTCGCTCAGGCGAGTAGGGTCTCGCTCGGGCGAAGGTGAATGAAATGAACTACTGAACAAAATTGGCTCAGGCGAGTGGTCTTTGAAGAATGGTATTCGCTCCAGCGAAGTAAGTGGAAAGACATAGTGTTAAAAGAGAAAAGGAAGTTACAGGGGTTACTCGCTCAAGCGAATACCGACTCGCTTGAGCGAGACATGCAAGCCTCGCTTAGGCGAAACCAGCGAGCGTGGGTGAAAATGGTCCAGAACCAAGTCAATACCAACTCCCAGCACTCGGTTTTTCACATATCTTGAGCTACAATCGTCCTTTTAACCTCAAACCACTTTCTACAGATTCATAACTTAATTATCTACAATTTTCATGAAGACATCAAAGGCTAATTATGCATGTATAATTCCCAGAATATTTATATATACACAAAACATAGGATAAATGTTTCAATCAGACATGCTGTAGTAATTTGGCTATAACTCATGCTATACACATCCAAATCAGTCGGTTCAAGTCTCAAAATTTACATAACAAAAAGGTCTACAACTTTGATAAAGTAATCAGAATCAAATTCATATTTTTTTAGCTTTAAAATTGAGCGACAATATACGAAAATAATACCGGAATCCTAGAACAGCTTACAATTCTACCCATTCCATATTTATTCACAACCCTGTCCCCTCTTACTTGGTTTGCTGACTGAAAAAAAATGGCCTCCTTGCTGTTCTTGCTCCCGTTCGAAGTGTATTGAGGAAGAAGAGTAAAAGAGAGGAAGCTGGTATACTGTCTTTTCTGTTTTCTAAGAGTTTCTGAAGGGATAGTGGTTTGTTTAATAATGCAAAAGCAGTGGGAGACAAGCTCTTTGTGAGTGGATCGTAGTGGGCTGCTAGTGGGTTGATTAGTGGAAATAATGGAGGTTTAATTAATAAAGTGGCTATCTTAATGCCCATTACTGGCAGTCCTACGTACTAGGGGTGAATAATGGGTTTAGTTATATTAAAATAAGCATAAGAGACAAAATTGGAGTCAAAATGTTACTCCTGACACTGAATACCGACTGGAATTCCACTCGGTCAGCCTATAAACCGACTGGAATTCCACCAGCAGCGTGAAAAATAAAAATAAAAACAGCGTCCCACTCGGAATCCATAATCCTTCCTCAGCCGGATTATTTCCCAATCAAACACTACTCGGTGTATTCCAACCACAACACAATCGGGATTACATTACACTTTCACCACTCGGTATATTATCACCTTATGCACTCGGAGAAAACATAGACCTTCCTTTACTCAAAAGGGGTCTTCCACATGCATACATTACTTGGAATATTCCAGCCAAATCCACTCAGCATATGATAACTTATTCATTCAGGAGTTTTACACGTTCATCACTCGGTATACCGACTCCCAGAGTCAAACCTCACTCGGTAACTAACTCCAAGACCGACCAACGCCCATTCGATCTTCACTCGGTATTCATACCTTTTCTCATCTAAGGAATAACTTAACCATTCATTCATCAGAGACAAGCATCACAGTCAAGTCTCACTCGACACAACCATTACTTAGTCACTCAGAATACGGGTTACATGATTCACTCGGAATATGTATAATATCTTTCGCTCGGATATCAACACTTAGGAATATAGAAGTATTTCCCACTCGGGTTTCACTCGGTTAATCATTACTTAGCCAAGATCAGATCAACTTCTTCAACTACGTTTCACTCAGAGTCCATCAGGGCCATTACCACTCGGAAAAAGGCCCATACATACGAGTCTCACTCAGAATTTGGCTTATATACATGAGACTCACTCGGTTATTCATCTCTTGGCATCACAGACTAACCTTCCTTGAATTGCTCTTCACTCGGAATCCTTTAAGGCTTTCACCAGAAAAGAAGCCATATGCATAAGCTCCATTTGGAAACAAATTTTCCTTTGCTCTCCTCTCGGAAATGAAGCATTCGGGAAACTTTTATTCAGAGATGGAAACGCCTAACAATGTATGACTCAGAATTGAGTCATTGGAAAATACTTGACTCGGAATTGAGTCTTTCTGGGGTATTTGACTCGGAAATGAGTCATTTGAAGGTGTTTCACTCGGAATAAACCCTCTTAGCCATGTTCCACTCGGAAAACACAACCTTCGCTCGAAATTCCTCTTTGTCGCTCGGAATTTTCATTCTTCACCCGGAACAGAGTCCCTTTTCACTCAGACAGTCCTTTCTAAGGCATATTATACTCGGAAAAAGAATATTATAACTAAAGGTCTATATAAATTCCATAATTATACTCAAAAATGGAATTTTTGAAGTACTACAAGCCATCCACTGGATGTCTTATACGTCGATTATTACTTACAGATCTTCAATACCTCATAATTTACAAAATAAGACTATTATTAAAAGCAGGATGTTACACTGTAGACATCATTGGGCATTAACCTTATTGGCTCTAAGTGCAAGTGAGAGATTGTTGGAAATATGCACTAAAAGCCTATATAGGACGCATCATTTTGAATAAGTCATTTTTTGTTAAATAGTTTAACAACCTTTATTTATCGTTGGAGTAATAGGTCATATGAGAGTTATTCCTAAAATGTCCCTAGTCAAGTATTTCGTAGGGACATGTAAATACATTAAGACTAGTGTGTGAGTGTGCTGATGATCTGATCTCACAAATCATGGATATAAATGATATCAACTCTTCATACGGGTACACATTAAGAGTAATGATGTACTGGACAGACCCACCATGAGAACATTGCATGGATCGTTACATGAATGTCATAAACGATTCTCAATGTGATAATGGTATATGTAATCCTTTGACCTAAAGTCACTATGATTCCAACATAAGGAGTTTGTTGTTTTAATACAATCAAACGTCTTCTGTAACAAGAGGACTATAAAGGTTGTGATTAAGCAATGAACAAATTATGCAGAGGGATGTGAGTGATGTAGATGAGATTTGTCTCTCCTATGTGACAGAAGTGATATCTATAGGCCACTTGATAGAGTAAGACTAAGAAAATGCATGACCATGATAGAAAGAATAAATATTAGATATTTATTCAGATAAAGTCTACTCCGGTATCAAGTAAAATAAATTGGACCGTACAAGGATGATGCGACCATGCCTTGGGCCCAATTAGGATATCGTGACAAAAGGAACAAACATATAAAATAATTATCACTTATAGGTTATGTTGATAATAAATAATATTCGGACATAATGATGCATTGCTAGATGACGCTCTTATTTTATATTAATAATAAAATAGTTTATAATTAATATAACCGAGTATTTTACCTATAGGGTCACACATATAGAGTAAGCCCATCAGAAAATAACTTTTTATTTTAGTTGGACTAAAATAAAACTATTGGGCCTAACTCATTTAAAATGAGTAAGGAACCCACTCTTTAGAGAGCAAATTAGGTCAAACCTAAGCCTATAAATAGAGCATAAGATGCCCATAGGCGGCTAACCAAAAAGAGACACAAAATACGCAAAAGTTGCAAAAGCTACACGTTGTCAAACTAGTATTTGGAAGGTGTAGCATTTCTGGTGGGAGTACTCGTGTGGACTCCTAAAGGATGAGGCTATGACTGATTCGATTTTGTTCAAGAGGTAATCCTAAAACGTAATATTTTTTTGTGTTTGTCTTATGCTTTGAAACACGGCGCTTTGCAAATCCTATGGGAATCCTTGTATTTCCGCTGCTCATGCACTAGGGATTCCCTAACAGTGGTATTAGAGCTTGGTTGCAAAACCGTGTTTTGGGCAAATGTTTAATTAAAGAACATGTAAAAATAAAATAAAATTTGTTTTATGAAAAGAATTGTAAAGGTTGAATTGTAACACCCTTAATTTAATGAATAAATAAACCCAAAAAAAACACGGAAAATTTTTCCAAATAAGACCAAGAATAACCGGGTACAAAGAAATACGGCATGGAAGGCAGGAGAAGAACAAAACCGATCGGAACAGGCATACAACGGAAGTCACAGCAGCGTTCAAGCGAAAGCCAACATAACGTACACTCGCCCAAGCGAGAACCAGTACGCTGAGCGAGGCTGCCCACTTTCCGAGCGAAGAACCCTACGCTTGAGCGAAGCCAAAGGCAACAGCCTCCTATCAGATCAAACTCGCTGGGTGAATACTTTGTTCGCTGCAGCGAGTAACTACACTCGACTATTCAGACACTCGGGATCCAGAGATATCATACGACTCATTCACTCGGAAAATGATAGCTAGTCCACTCGGCATAGGACATCTTGTTCGCTCCGGGAAAATCATTAAGTCAATCCCCACTCAGACTTAGTCTAATCAGAACCACCCGGAATATAGATCCTCACTCACTCGGATTTTACATCATTCATTCGGATTATCATACACTTAGAATCCATTCCACTCTAAACCACTACACTAACACCCCTCTCAGAAGAGGATCACTCAAGGTTTCCACTCGGGAATACAAACTCTTCCTCACTCAGGGTTTACTTATATCTTCCACTCAGAATCACTCAAGCGTATTCACTCGGAAAAGCCACCCAGTAATCCTCCCTCGGAATCGGATCTAAATCTCCTATATTCCTCTCAGGGTTCAACAACTTAGAGTTATTCACTCGACATCAGTTCTCCCAGTCGGCAAGAAGCATCAAATCAACATAAAGCACTTATGCATAAATATACGTTCCCAGAGATATAAACCTACCCTCAATCTAATCTACCGACCCATATATGTGTAACTATATACTCGGAATACTCATTAACTTAACATTATACATTTACCAATATTTACAGATCCATACAAGTGACACCATGACTACACTTCTCAAGTCAATCTTTATAAATAAATTTGTTTAATTATCATTTTACATGAGAGCCGGCCAAGGCTACACTGACTAAGCGTAATAAATGCAACACAAGCACCCAACAGTCGGAGTGCACCATACTCGGACTTGAGGCCCTATCATCATTTCCGAGTCTGTCCTGCACACACTGAAAAATGGTGTAGGGGTGAGCATCTCAAATATTAAATGATAGATACTGATTCGGGTTGACCCACAATTATGCAACAATATATATATACATAATTATACGTGGCAATAATTAAAGTCAGAACAACACTAATCAACCAGGACATACATAAGACCTATACCGATCGGAATCCACCAGTTGTCACTCGGCCATATATACATATCATTTCAATAACATTAACATAACAACTAATAACCTTATAATGCCAATGAATCAGGACGCACATATTCAACAATTTCCGATCAGAAACCAATAGTTCTCACTCGGCTATTCACACATAACATTTCTATAACATATATATATATATATTCATAGAACAGATTTCAGACAGCATCCACAGCGTATGCACACAGAATAATTCACTCGGTTATATACATTCATCATCTCATTAACATCATCACATGCATAATCAAATTCCAATCAACATCAGCAGTACATATGCACAGATTATTGCACTCGGTTCCATATTTGTGTGTAATCGGTTTTTGACGTTGCAACGTAGGCTCCCAGCCTTTTTATACATAGCTCTCAGCTATCAATTCAGCTCCAAGCTGCTTGGCCATTTTACAGGTACCCAACCGTTTACCCACAAGATGACACCAACGCTCTCAGCGCCAACGGAGGTGTTCACGGGCAGCCCGAGTCCCACTCAAAGGCTACCTTGAGTCCCACTCAAAAGGATTTCACAGCGTCCAACGCTTTTAAATAACCGATGGTAGTGTCCCACACTACGTGCTCCAAGCACAAACGCATCCAATGCACCACACGCAGATTCATCACATAACACAGAGTTCATATGCACAGCAATACATGCATCTCATGCAATCGGCATTAGGTATTATCAACACTCAACAACACATGCATTACATGCAGTCGGTATTATACATCATCAGAACTCAAATAGCACATGCATCTCATGCAATCGGCATTAGGTATTATCAACACTCAACAACACATGCATTATATGCAGTCAGTATTGAACACTATCAGATTCACTAAATCCACATTCTCACACACGCAGTCAGCATTTCAAGCTCATAGTAACTTGCACATCACATAAACCACACGGTAACCATCAACCGCACTGCAACACATTCTTTTCATACGATCATGCAATATTCTCTAGACTATTACTCATGCATTTCACAGACGGAATCAAACATGCATCACTCAACACCAACTCATCACACATTTGGGTACCATATACTCATCATGCAAACAAAACACAGGATCAGACACAGAATCAACAAGCCATTGACACCCGGAACCCGTTCATAACCCATGCATTTAAGATAGAAGATATCCCCCTACCTGGACTGAAGCTTCCAGTCGGTCAACACGATACTCTGTTCTAGAAGATCACCGAGTCACTCTCAGTGCATCTGCATGCAAGGATGGGGGAGGCCATTCGAGCCTCCGAGACATCCAGCTCTCGGCTCGGTCTCTTGAGCAGCCCCATTACAACGCTGGTGAACTCTCCAACCACCTTGAACCTCCTCGTAGTGCAGATCTCCACTGAGACTTGGCAACTTCGAGCAAGGAGGGGAAGAAGGAGGGAAGTCGACGAAGGGAAATAAAAGAATAGGGAAGGAACAGCGTGGAAGGAGACAGGTTGCATGCAGGGGAATGCACACCTTCACCCTCCCTGGTTCGTCGAGTCAAGAAGGAGGACTCCGATCCTCAGCCACCACTGTCGCGAGCTCACAGAAACAGAGGGCAGAGAAGAGAGAAGGAGAAAAGAAGAAGAATGAAGAGCGAAGAAGAAGAAAAGAAGAGAGAACAGAAGGGAAAGGAGTCTGAAGGGGAAAATGAATAATGAAGTGGCCCAGTGGCCCATATGTGCATGCACGGAGAAGGGAAGAGTGGGGTGGGAAATCGTGCACAGCAGCAGCTCCCACACACGTCACACGCACATAGTTATAACTAATCCGCCTTTATTTCCTTAGTTAAATTAATTAAGTTAATTATAATTAATAATTAATTTCCCCACTTTGCAATTATTATTTTAGTGATTTATTTTTCATCTGGCAATTAATTATTAAATCGGGATGTTACAGTTCTCCCCCTCACAAAAGAATTTCGTCCTCGAAATTCAATCGGTGACTCACCTTAAATAAATAACTCAGAAAATCACTGACATACCACAATAAGCAATTACACATCTATGCATCACAAGTATTCATACATTGCTTAAATTCCAGTCGGTATAATTGGCTTCCAAAGCCATTTACCGACCGCTCCACCCAGAAAACCAAGACATCACTCTTAACACATTTCTACTCGGTAGTGTCACCATTGACTCGGAGTAACATTCCTTTCCTTCACTCAGACTTACCTCAACAAATAGATCGGAATACCACAGTCGTGCTCCGACTGCAACTCTTCGCTTCTCAACGTTTCCGACTGCTTCGCAATTTTCTAGTCCGCATAAATAAAACAACTCTTCATAGTCTTCATTACATTCGGGATTCCATTTCCCACGTAGTTACCCCCATTCAACTCTGCCAGTTCACCCTAGCCATTGGCACTTTCCAGATCTTTGGCCGCTCGGCCTTACACTCTCAACACCGATCGACGTATTTACACCATCAGGTTCCCTAACTCAATGAGTCACTCGGCACGACCATGAGCTCACACAAAGCATAGGCTCGACATTGGGTCACATGGGACACATTCTAGATGTTATTCAACTAGATGGGAAGAATCTAGTCGATAAATAACATCACCGATTCCCTATAATACCCACTACCGACCAATTCATTTCGGATTAAGCTCTCGGATTTTCAAAATTCGACCACAAAATTTCTTTCTTAACCAAAATGAACACTCATATGAGTTCCCATGTGCTTCAATTAGCACAATTCGCCTGGATTTACCTCGCACAGGCACCAGACTCGGTTCTAACATCTCAGATTTCTAATTATTCCTTCGGCTATTTTCATGCCTATAACCCGAGAATGTCACTCGGACCTCTCACTCAAAAATATTAATCGGGGTTTTAAAGGCAGTCCTCATCCGAAAATCTTCCCACTTGCAAAATTTACTCGTAATTCAAGCCTACCTTGAAACCAAACCTGAGTTCAAGCCCAGCAGTCCCGATCGCTAACCTGAGTACGATTCCACATAAATCCTTCTCTCGGATATCTACTCCCCTTGGAGACCCTTCGCGCGGAAACTTTCTATTTACCAAATTTCCACTCAGAATTCAGGCCTACTCCAAATATAAATCTGAGTTCAAACTCAGCAGCTCAACATCACCCGAACACAGCTATGAATAAGTTTACCGCTCGGTATCTACTCCCCCTTGGGTAATTCACTCGAAAACTTGCACACTCGAAGTTCCATTTCCCAACTGGAAGTACTTTTCTCCTGGAGGAAGATTCACTCGGTGAAACATCACAGGGTATTAGGGATTCTACACTCGATATCTCTCCACTCAACCTCGTTCCACACGGTACCATTCCACTCGGAAATGGTACACTCCGAGACACTTCACCCGAAATTCACACGACTCGGATATTTCACTTTGATTTTGCCTAACACAGAAGTGTCATTCGGACACAGCTCCTTATTAATGACCAAAATGATGTTTCACCCGGAACATCATAATTTTTTACTCACCCCAGAAGGATTTCACTCGGAACTATCTCCACTTTCACACACTCGGAATATACTAATCTTTCCCGAGCAAATCCTTACCTTATGATTTATCTTGGCTCAAGGTCCTGGTCCCCTCGTTAAACTTACAGCATCACTCGGTTAACCTTATAAAACTCCAATTCCAGTGATAGGCTTGACCACCTATCTGTTTCAATAACTAATCATCTTTTTAGTAGCCAATCTATACCCAACAGCCTCTAATCCTCTCGGAGGCAAACCCATCAAGGTTAAACAAACCCTCTATCCTCAATTTGGTACATAATCACTTATTTATTCACTTAATACGACTCTCATCTCCACTCAAAGCAGTCCGATAGACTCACCATCACCATAAGCAGCTACAGCCTCACTTGCCTGACTTATGAATTGCTGCATCCGACTTATAGGATGACGTCTCATTCCTATAGGGTTACAACAATTACATAGTCACCGCAACGTGTACGCTGCCACAATACCCATGGTATGAAGAGTCATCTCAGAACAGCATGCCTCACACTGACCAGACTCACTCAACTAATACTAATTCACATGGAAATTAATGGCAATTCACGCACACACATTGTAAGCAATACATCTACATCAACATCATGCATCACATAGGGTACATCACGCAACAACAATCATGAAAATTATTTATCACTTCTGTAAAACGGTATGGTGGCAACACAACAATCGGCTTCTAGCCAACACCGAGTAAATATTTCCTCTAAATCTTATTCATCACAAAACCATGGCTTGGATTAAATTCTCAATTCCCAGCTATATGATAACATCACTCACTCGGGTACATGCAATTCAATCAGAATTAAATAATTCACAATCACATATGCTGTCATAACGCATCGTGGACTCGGCAACGGAACTAATGTACATACAGACACTCAGTCGGATTTTATACTAATTATTCACGGCTATATTATTGTTCACTACAGCATGCACCATAACCATAACCACATACTGCACTCAACAATAGCATCAATATATATGTACTCATCCAATCGGATTTACCCAAATCAATTCCAAACCATATTAAGGATTTCATTCACAATATCATATCCACATCTTCATATAATTCATACTAAGCTCATTGACCATCACAAGCGTGCACGTAGACATCCAATCAGAAATTGTACCATAACATACATTCTCAATTATAACATCACATCACACTTGGCAACAACATCAATACATGCACATTCATTCAGTCAGAACTCACTCATACAACATCATCAAGCCAGAATCTACTCAATTCATTCAAATCCATGCAAATCATGTTAGTCTCAATAATAATGCTCTTACACACATGCATGTGGATCTGACTCAAATAGTGATTTCATCTCATGTATGCAATTCTAATGTAATTTCATACAAGCATCCTAGTTTACAGGTGCGTCTCACACAGCCATTAATAGGTCACAACCGTTTCAACACGACATATAGATTCACTCGGAATTTCACAGTTCCATCACAACATCACAGGCGTTTGTCATAGTGACTCACAACAAGCAAAACAGGGTAATAATACTACAGCACATCCTCTCGGCATTTTTAATAAAGTCAGCGTGTATTTCAACACAACATCCGAATGGAAATCAACAGATCGACTCACACATCATGCATTCGGAAATCATCATGGTATTCTCATTCATATAGATTTGAACATGAAATTGCAAACAGAACTCGGAGAATCATCCCTTTTTAACTCACGCACTCGGCAATAATGGTAACACTCTTATTTGTAAGCATTCAGTCGGCATTTGCAAAAATATTAACACGCACTCATGGATGGAGTCACACAACACTAAACAGTTTACAAATACCACAAATCTGGGAGTTGCAAACACTATTACTTAATCACAACACAACTACCAACACATTTCACACATAATACCTCACACGATAATCATTCAAGCCTCAATGAGTTACTACGCAACTGTTCTACTCGGCTCAACAACTCACAAGGTTAATAAATTATTAGACTTAGAATCCCTAAGGGGTCACTATTTATCTAGTATCCCACGATGGGTACCCCACAACATTCAAATATTACTATAAGGTCTAATACCATTCACTCGGTTCCCTCAACCAGCCACTGAGGCGCAATCCCAATTTAACATATACCCGACCTCACCTTTACTCACTTATCATACCCAGATTTTCAACTTAGGAAACTATAACCCAGGAAACTATAACCCATCCCTTATACTGCAAATCGTATACATCATATACCATTCATTCATCACACATTCAAATTCCTCAACAAAGCACAAGCATACAACCACACCATTCATAGTCAAACATATATCAAATCCAATAGAAGATCATAAGCATATATCATCACACAAGTCATGATTGAACATGTATCAACATTTAATAGAATATCATAAGCAATTATGACAATCTGGCATAATGCACCCAACCGCCCACTAACAGTAGGCAAACCTTGGCCATAGACCTTTTGGTCGGCTCTGATACCAAAATGTAACACCCTTAATTTAATGAATAAATAAACCTAAAAAAAACATGGAAAATTTTTCCAAATAAGACCAAGAATAACCGGGTACAAAGAAATACGGCATGGAAGGCAGGAGAAGAACAAAACCGATTGGAACAGGCATACAGCGGAAGTCACAGCAGCGTTCAAGCGAAAGCCAACATAACGTACACTCGCCCAAGCGAGAACCAGTACGCTTGAGCGAGGCTGCCCACTTTCCGAGTGAAGAACCCTGCGCTTGAGCGAAGCCAAAGGCAACAGCCTCCTATCAGATCAAACTCGCTGGGTGAATACTTTGTTCGCTGCAGCGAGTAACTACACTCGGCTATTCAGACACTTGGGATCCAGAGATATCATACGACTCATTCACTCAGAAAATGATAGCTAGTCCACTCGGCATAGGACATCTTGTTCGCTCCGGGAAAATCATTAAGTCAATCCCTACTCGGACTTAGTCTAATCAGAACCACCCGGAATACAGATCCTCACTCACTTGGATTTTACATCATTCATTCGGATTATCATACACTTAGAATCCATTCCACTCTAAACCACTACACTAACTCCCCTCTCAAAAGAGGATCACTCAAGGTTTCCACTCGGGAATACAAACTCTTCCTCACTCGGGGTTTACTTATATCTTCCACTCAGAATCACTCAAGCGTATTCACTCGGAAAAGCCACCCAGTAATCCTCCCTCGGAATCGGATCTAAATCTCCTATATTCCTCTCAGGGTTCAACAACTTAGAGTTATTCACTCGACATCAGTTCTCCCAGTCGGCAAGAAGCATCAAATCAACATAAAGCACTTATGCATAAATATACGTTCCCAAAGATATAAACCTACCCTCAATCCAATCTACCGACCCATATATGTGTAACTATATACTCAGAATACTCATTAACTTAACATTATACATTTACCAATATTTACAGATCCATACAAGTGACACCATGACTACACTTCTCAAGTCAATCTTTATAAATAAATTTGTTTAATTATCATTTTACATGAGAGCCGGCCAAGGCTACACTGACTAAGCGTAATAAATGCAACACAAGCACCCAACAGTCGGAGTGCACCACACTTGGACTTGAGGCCCTATCATCATTTCCGAGTCTGTCCTGCACACACTGAAAAATGGTGTAGGGGTGAGCATCTCAAATATTAAATGATAGATACTGACTCGGGTTAACCCACAGTTATGCAACAATATATATATACATAATTATACCTGGCAATAATTAAAGTCAGAACAACACTAATAAACCAGGACATACATAAGACCTTTACCGATCGGAATCCACCAGTTGTCACTCGGCCATATATACATATCATTTCAATAACATTAACATAACAACAACTAATAACCTTATAATGCCAATGAATCAGGACGCACATATTCAACAATTTTCGATCAGAAACCAACAGTTCTCACTCGGCTATTCACACATAACATTTCTATAACATATATATATATATATTCATAGAACAGATTTCAGACAGCATCCACAGCGTATGCACACAGAATAATTCACTCGGTTATATACATTCATCATCTCATTAACATCATCACATGCATAATCAAATTCCAATCAATATTAGCAGTACATATGCACAAATTATTGCACTCGGTTCTGTATTTGTGTGTAATCGGTTTTTGACGTTGCAACGTAGGCTCCCAGCCTTTTTATACATAGCTCTCAGCTATCAATTCAGCTCTAAGCTGCTTGGCCATTTTACAGGTACCCAACCGTTTGCCCACAAGGTGACACCAACGCTCTCAGCGCCAATGGAGGTGTTCACGGGCAGCCCGAGTCCCACTCAAAGGCTACCTTGAGTCCCACTCAAAAGGATTTCACAGCGTCCAATGCTTTTAAATAACCGATGATAGTGTCCCACACTACGTGCTCCAAGCACAAAGGCATCCAATGCACCACACGCGGATTCATCACACAACACAGAGTTCATATGCATAGAAATACATGCATCTCATGTAATCGGCATTAGGTATTATCAGCACTCAACAACACATGCATTACATGCAGTCGGTATTGAACACTATTAGATTCACTAAATCCATATTCTCACACATGTAGTCAGCATTTCAAGCTCATAGTAACTTGCACATCACATAAACCACACGGTAACCATCAACCGCACTGCAACACATTCTTTTCATACGATCATGCAATATTCTCAAGACTATTACTCATGCATTTCACAGACGGAATCAAACATGCATCACTCAACACCAACTCGTCACACATTCGGGTACCATATACTCATCATGCAAACAAAACACAGGATCAGACACAGAATCAACAAGCCATTGACACCCGGAACCCGTTCATAACCCATGCATTTAAGATAGAAGATATCCCCCTACCTGGACTGAAGCTTCCAGTCGGTCAACACGATACTCTGTTCTAGAAGATCACCGAGTCACTCTCAGTGCATCTGCATGCAAGGATGGGGGAGGCCATTCGAGCCTCCGAGACATCCAGCTCTCGGCTCGGTCTCTTGAGCAGCCCCATTACAACGCTGGTGAACTCTCCAACCACCTTGAACCTCCTCGTAGTGCAGATCTCCACTGAGACTTGGCAACTTCGAGCAAGGAGGGGAAGAAGGAGGGAAGTCGACGAAGGGAAATGAAAGAACAGGGAAGGAACAACGTGGAAGGAAACAGGTTGCATGCAGGGGAATGCACACCCTCACCCTTCCTGGTTCGTCGAGTCAAGAAGGAGGACTCCGATCCTCAGCCACCACTGTCGTGAGCTCACGGAAACAGAGGGCAGAGAAGAGAGAAGGAGAAGAGAAGGAGAATGAAGAGCGAAGAAGAAGAAAATGAGAGAGAACAGAAGGGAAAGGAGTCTGAAGGGGAAAATGAATTATGAAGTGGCCCATATGTGCATGCACGGAGAAGGGAAGAGTGGGGTGGGAAATCGTGCACAGCAGCAGCTCCCACACGCGTCACACGCACATAGTTATAACTAATCCGCCTTTATTTCCTTAGTTAAATTAATTAAGTTAATTATAATTAATAATTAATTTCCCCACTTTGCAATTATTATTTTAGTGATTTATTTTTCATCTGGCAATTAATTATTAAATTGGGATGTTACATGAATCCTTTTGCAAAGGTTGCATCTTTTATTAGATATGTTGCAAAGGTTGCATTTTTAATGAGATATTATGTAAAGGTTGCATTTTTATGAGATATGTTGCAAAGGTTGCACCTTTTGAAAACTAATATCAATTTATTTTTGTTTTATGTATATTGATAGCTTTTCTCAATATTTTAATTAAAGAACAGTTTTTGGGATGTGCTTTATTATATGAACATGTTGTATGTTGCAATGGTGATTGTTTTATATGTGTTCTAATTATAAAACATGTTTTATGTTTATTTAATTAAATTGAAATCAAGGGTTGTATGCAATGCACGTCTATATGCTTTCTTTTTTCTAATATGAATTGTTCATGTGAGATTGTGTTTAGAAAGTTTAAGAGTTAAACCCTAGCCGTAATGAAAACTAGGATTCAAAAGTTGAAACCTAGCCGTAATGTTATTTTATTTATTTGTAAATGTTATAAATAAAATATTTGATTTTAATATTATATTTTAAATTCGATTTGTAAAAGTTGCAAATCAAATGTTAATTGTTTGTTAAATTTAAAGTTTGTAAGAGTTATAAATTTAAATAATTTATTCTTATTAATTTTAATAGGATTTGCATCATATATGATCTTTTTAAAATTAATATGATTTATAGGAGTTACAAATTAATTCATATTTATTAAATTTAATATGGTTTATAATTATTACAAATAGAAGATAAGATCTTTATTAAATTTAATAATTTTAAAATCAAACATTTAATCCTTAACAAAGTTGATAGGATTTGTAAAAGTTACAAATTAAAGATAAGATCTTTATCAAATTTAATAGGATTCAAAATAAAATATCTTGAACTCTAGAGATAAGGTCTAAAATTTAAACCTTGATCATTCCTAAAAAAATAGGATGATTGTTAAGACTCTAGAGATAAGGTTTAAAAGTTAAACCTTGACTATTCCTATTTTAGGATAATTGTAAGGGTCAAAAGATAAGGTTTAAAAGTTAAACCTTGGCCGTTTCAAAATTTAAGATTTCAAATTGTTTGAAATCATAACTGAATATTTTGAGCTGTTAATGGTCAGTGGGACGTTCTGGCTAGGAAAGACTTGGTACTTAAGCGGTCACTCCGGACCCACCTCTGTAACAGCCCTGGTTTTTCAAAATAGGAACCCAAGCTCTCAAATCCTGAGAGTATCATGCTAAGTATTTTGAGAGAATGAGGCTTAGGCTTGATCCTTAGATCATCGCGAGAATGTAGGAAAATAAGATTTGAGAGGATATGAGCAACAAATAGTTCAGTTAAACGGAGACGAGTGAGTAAGGGAGACTGCGTGCAATGGTAACCCCTAGAGAGACTTACTAAATTACTAACGATTTATATAAAGATAAATGTGTTTGATTCAATAATTAGATTATTGATGAAGTATTGTATTCGTAAATGTATTCTGTTATTGATGCTAGAATTGATGAATTATGATATATATTTAATTCTGATAGATTATAAGTGATGATGGTCAATTATCTGACTGGGAACAGATTAAGAATAAGTAAATCCATTTAAGTATCAAGTTAGATTTAGAGGATAAATAATTATTAGAGCCTAAGATTTCATAAAACTTAATTAAGCCTCCTTAATAAAATGATCACATAATAATACGTTATTTGGATATCAGCAGATAAACAGACGTTGTTATTGAAGAGTTCAGTTAATTAATATAAAGTAGAATAAATAGATAATCCTTATTTTAGTGTTTAACATTATTGGTGATGAGTTAAGATATGAATTATATATTTATAATATATTTCAGTTAGGAGATTTTTTAAAATTACTGTATTTTAATAATAAACGTCGTTCGGTTCCCCAAGAATTAAACTGTAGGGCCCCACCTAAGGTTAGGCTCTGACCAGTCGAATCAAGACTAATGATCCACTGATGAAACTAATCCTCTTAGGATCGCTTCTAAAAGAATCGAGGGCACTTGATTTAGCCCAAATGGCCAAATCAAAATCCTCAACGTTTCTTATGTCTGACTGTTTATATACCTTGGGGTATCCAATGGTGACACGGTCAGTCCCTAATAACCCGTTTCGACATTTTAGGAATGTTTCATGAAGAGCTCGAAGTTCGATTTGGTCTCTGCCAACCTCATCCATGAGTCATTTCATTTCTTCAGAGGCCCAATCTGCGCGTTCCTGACGCTTTTGACATAGTTTCCTCAAACGATGTTCAATTGAGGTAATTCTAATTTTGTTCACTTTGTTTCAAAGATATCTTCAAACTCTATTTCTTGTCCTGATCTCAAATTCCTACTCTGTCATACTCAAATTCAAGACTTTATTAAAATCATCATAGAACCATGATTATTCACGTTTTATCTTGCGCATGGTTCGTTCGAAAATTCATAACTCTCTCGTACGACCTCCGTTTCTTACAAACTTGGTGTCAAAATAACTGTAACAAAATTATCTACATTTTGCATGAAGACTTTGAAAGCTAGATCCGCACATATTGGTACAAGTTTTAGAATCTTTGCCAGCCCATGAGTTTCACGTCACTATGCTAACAGGCCCCAGAAAAATTACTATCTCACCCTCTTCCGGGACTCGAATCACTTCGTTCTTTTTGGAATAGATCCGTATCAAAAATATATACAATTATTATGAAGAGCATGAAGGCTAATTCTCAAAGGAGAATTAATTAAAAATTTATTTCTACAGCTCTACCTGATTCAAAGGCGATTAGAACATCCTGTTGTATTTTGATCATATCTCGGGCTACAAGTATCGGATCACCACAAATGATATATCGATTTAAAGAGAAAAAGAAGGCCTACGACTTTAGTGTTGGGAGTTTCCTTTGATTCGGGCTCCACGAATTATCACAGAATTATTTTTAAACGTGATTGTTTTTCGATACATGAAAATCCTGCACACTTTAACTCCTCACCCAATAGGTAACCTTCCAACCACAAAATTGGAACCACCAGCCACCCTTGAACATTTATGCCTCTGCCCAGGTGCCTTCCCTTTATTTTTCCTTCCACTCAGCTCATGATTTTCACTATTGGCCAATCAGCTTACATGCATGCCAAGCTGCCCATCATCCCACTCATATTACTTTCCATTATTCCATAGGCATATACTATACTTTCAGCCATGATCCACTCTGCCCTTGCTCCATTCACGTTACATGCAGCCCAAGACACACCTCAGAATTCAAAACATTCAGCTACCTAGTGCTCCTTCCAATAAAGCAAAACACACTCATGAACCTAATTAGCCATGGTCTCCACTATTCCTTCTCTTGAGTCATGATCAACAATCAGCATTTCTCCTCCTCATCTTGAAGCTTAAACAAATTCCAGCTCATCTCTTCCTCCTCTCAACCTCACGTTAACCATAACCTCCACCACCTCTAGCCACACAAAATTTGGATACCATCACCACTTACCTCCACCTTTTAAAAGCTTTCACTTCTTCTTTTCTTCTTACTTCTAAACCGTAACCTTCATTGTCCAACCCTCCAAGTTCTATTCTCCTTCCCATCACTTGCATGCAAAGGATTTGAAGAGATGATTACCCCTTCTTAGAGCTCCAAAACCGTGAGGCTATTCTAGGCAAGTTGCTAAGTTTCCTTCTCACTTTTGCTCTTAAAATGCTACGGTCAAGGTGTTGTTTTTATTCCATAAAATTAATGGCATTTTCTTGATTTGATTAAAGGCTATAAATTCCAATCATCCACTCCATTGTAAGACTCCAAGGTCGTGACTCTTCTTAGGACTTATAAGGGTGAGTTTGGAAAAAATCTCTTCATTGGTTGTTATCCTTGAAATTTTTGAGATCAACTTCAAATCTTGATCTAATTTTTGTGATGGACCCTTGCTCTCTAAGCTTGAAACCGTGGCTGTCCTATTCTTTTCTAACCATGCATGCATTTTCTTTAGAGACCGAAAGCTAAATCGGCGATCGGAGTACGTTAGGATCAATCGGAAGAAGTTTCGACGAAATCTTTGAATTTCTCTCCCCGGGCAGCAGCTACAAAATGAGGTAAAGGGGGTCTCTATCTCATTTGTTTGCAATCCTAGTTGTGTTATGATGGTAATTACGTATTTAGGAACACACCTTTCGAGTTTTATCGCGATCCGACGGTCGGATTTCAAACCATAGAAATTTTCATAATCGACAACCCAAAACTTACGTTTTTGAAATAATTAATATTCTAAAATTAATTGGTACAACACGACGTTCGTATACCCGAAAGAATTCTCTCGCGATCGGACGTTCAAAAAGGAATTTAGGAAAAATTTAGCGTTAAGCGGGCTCGGTTTCATTTGATATGATTGTATTATTTTGAATTTTTGATGTTATTATGTAATTTGTAAATTGTTTCGGTAAGCCCCGCTATTAGGAGCTAAATTATCGTCATGTATCGCCGGAAGTATTTTGACGACATTACGCTTTTAAAGAAAATTTATTGACCGGACAGTTCCGACGTTTCGTCTTACTAAGTTTTAAAAGGTGAAATTATTCATAATATTATAAAGTTTTATGAAAGATGGTTAGATAAATTGATTTTTGAAAAGTGGAAAATTTTACATAAAAAGGGGTTTTATCGACAAATGACCAAGTTATGCCCGATACATTTGGTAGACTAAAAATAAGCAAAATTTTTTGGAAGATAATATGCTAGGACTTAGAAAATATTTGTGACTAATTTTAGTGACCGAATTTAGTGATCAATTGAGGTGAATTCTAAATATAGTATTTTAATAATTTTTATATGCCAAGAAAAAGAAAAAGAAAAAGAAAAAGAAATATAAGAGATTTTGATGTGTGATAAAGAAATGGATATCCAAAATTAGAAAAATTAGTAACCACTTTAGTGACCACTTGTAGTAGAATAAAAGTGACTTTAAGAACTAGATTAAATGAAATGGATGTGGTGAAAGAAATTTAAGTAGGGAATGAATATTTTGGGTTAAATATTTTAATAGCTTAAATAGACTAAGGATAAAAAGAAATAGATAACTAGAGTCTAACTCGAAGTAAGTTATAGGAAAGGATCTTAATAAATTAATTAGGGAAAAAGGGTCATGCACCTGAATAAATAGATCTAAAATTTGAAATTCTAATAAAAGAAAATGATGTTAAGAGTTAGAAACCTAGGTAACCATTAAAAAGCAGGAGAAAGGAAATAAAGGAGTTTTTATACCTAGAAGTATTAATTAGCTAAATAAGAAAAAAGTTTTGGACTTAGATTAATAATGATAAAAGAAAGGGAGAGACAAGACCTATTAATTAAATGGTAACTTTTAGTAATTAAGAATAATTGGTCAAGGAGACGTAATTTCAGGATATGATACACGTGAAATAAATATTTAAGCTATAGATGAAGAATCAAAATTTGGACTTGAGCTATGTAATTACAAGAAGTAGGATAAAGTAGATAACAACTTTTAGTAACTAAGGGACAAAATGAACAAGTTAATAATATAGAGGTTAGAGTTGTATCTAAGTTCTAAGCAATGAATCAATACCATAAGAAGTAAAAATTTAGTCAATTAAGAAAATGTAACTAAGGAAGCAAATTAGTTAATTAGAGGGAATAAAGAAAAAGGTACACAAAGGTAAATAGTCATGAACTTAGAAAGAACATCACTAAATTGAAAGTTACATAAAGAATTAAATTAAGTGACAATATGCCTTAAATAATAAACTAAAGTAAAGGAATGCTAATGAGGTTGCCTGAAAATAACCAAGGTGTTTATAGTTAGACCTCAGGAAGTTGAATTAAGTAAGGAAATAATCATACGGAAGTGAGTGAGGAGTGCCTAGTGAGCGGATGGATGAAAAAATACAGAGAGCACTGAACTAAATAGTATACCCTTAGTAATAACTTAAATTAAGGAAATGCCAATGATATGAACTGTATAAATGGTAACGCTTATGTCTAGTAAACTTTTGGTGATGTTAAGTGCGTAATTACTTGCTAAGCCATGGTAATGATGAAGAATAAAATTTACATCATATGTATGTGTAATGACTACTTAATATTACATGTAATATAACACTTGTTGGTTGACTGATTTTGTGACATGATGGGATATGTGACTGTGAATGATTGTGTACATAAATATATGTGTGATAGTTACATGATGAATATGGTATAATGCATTGTATTTCGTGATGCTGTTGTATACTTGTTGATGTGGTATGGTTGTGAACATTGTATGATGCATGGATAACAAGATGAGGAAATTATAGATAAAAGATTTAGAAAAGGGTATTGGTAGGGGTCCCGAAATGAATAAATATGAAAGTATATGAGATTCGAATCCGAGATAAAATATGGGTGTTGAAGCGCCAATGTACCCAAATTATTGAGAAAGTGTAAAACCTTACTTCATTCCTAAGTGTTGAGCACGTTACTATGATAAAGAAAATGAGAAAATTTGGTTACATTGAGTAAAGAAAAGGACTTAACATTAGGAATGAAGGGGAGTCATTTGGGGGACCCTACCAAGGACCATTGAATAAAAATGAATTATTGAATTGTGTATCATGAATTGGAGTTAAGGAGGGATGTTGGAATGATCCCCTAGAGCAAACAGTGATGGGTACACTGGGGAATAACTAGAGTTTCGACCCTATGGGAGGTCTTGGGAGTATGCTGGAGCGGGCGTCTAATGGTTCGGATTCGTGCCCGAGACCAGATAGTCTGTGGCAAATCCAGTATACTTCGACTCAGAGCGAGTGTTGCCAGGACCGTGGAGTGCCTGTTTTGTTGAGATGTGTTTGGCCATTATGATGATTAGACTATGAGTCCTTACCCTTTTGTGAAAACCAGAACGAGGAGAGCTCCGGTAACTCTAGTTAGGGAGGGGAGATAAGGGTGGCGATGTTGTGCACATGGATATTGTATGAGATTGTTGAGGAGGAGATGGGCCCATATGCATCATGATGACTAATAAAAGATTTGAATAATGAAATGAATTCATGCATTGCATCACTGTGTTTAGATTGTGATTGCTTGTTGTTTAAATATGATTGTATAGATATTAGTAACCCTGAGAGGTGACTGGGAAGATGGGAATGTTTAGCTAAGATAAAAAGGGGTGAGATAACTTAAAGTATATTTTAGGAACCCCAAAGAGAGTAGGGGGACTCGATCTTGGATTGTTTGTATTGTATATGGGCAGGTGTTGATGAGCCACCTTCCTGATTGTTGTGGAGGTGAAGACTCACCCTTACATTAATTTTTCCAGACATCACAGGAATTGACACTAACTTCACGTCAAGGATCAGGCAAGCTCTTCTGGGATCGAGGATAGGAAGATTAGGATAGATTACTTTATTTTCATTTATGGGAGCCTGCGTGCCCCTTCACTTTCAGTATGTACAGTTACTGTTATGACTATGTATTATATATATGTTGTATATAAGGTGTATTTGTTCCACCAAGTTTCCTTATAGAAAAAAAACTTCCATATTTTTTTAAAACTCGTAACCTCTCAGTTGACCAGGATAATCTAGTGGAAGGGATTGTCCCAGTCAACCGAGGGTGTTACAAACTCTCTTTCCTGGGAACTAACCTGATTACAGTACTAAATTTTTGGGTTGGAACACCCCTTGACCCTGTCTGTTGAACGGTCAACGGAGCTGCCAAACTTCTTTGCGTAGTTTTGCTTTTATGACCCCGCTTGTTTAATTATATGTTTTAAAATTTATTTTATTTTAAATACAATTGATTACTCCATTAATTGATTAATTAACACGTCCAGTGGTGAAAGGTTATGGTCTTAGATTTTTTTTATTTAATTTTAAATACAGCCCGCGTGCTATGCCTTTCTCTATTCTTAAAATTTCTTCTCTCAACCCTTCACTCGTATGTAAAACGAGTTTTCTTTATTACATTGTAATCTTAGAAAAGCCAACAAGGTGGAGACTGTTAGCCCAGGTGGCCTCTAGGAAACTCAAGAGGGGGGGGGTGAATTGAGTAGGTAGGAACTTTTTCACTAATAAAATTTCTCCTCTAAAAACTCAATATGCAATGATATGTGATTTGAATAATAATGCTTAAAACATAAAGAGTTTAAAGGTTAGAGAAATGCAAACAGAGATTTATACTGGTTCGGCCAACCACTGCCTACGTCCAGTCTTCTCAAGACACCCTTGAGGAAATTCACTATAATCAAATCCCTTGATTACACCACAATGGGGACTCACACCCCGATCACAAATGCATTGGATGCTACACCACACCCAAGCATATCACCCTTGGATACTACACCATACCCAAGAACATCACCCTTGGATGCTACACCACATCCAAGAAGAACACCCTCAGAGATACACCACTCTGAGTATCAATCTCACTTTTAGAGATAAAGATCTCTTACAAGAAAACTCTCTTCAAGAGTATGATAAACAAATTGAGGAACAAGAAAGAGTAATAACTCTATTAAGAGAATATGGCCATTATTGCTCATAAGAAAGGATTGGAAGTATTTGGTATATCTTGGTGTTATTGGTGTGTTTTTGCAAATGAAATACCCTCCTATTTATAGGAGAAGAAATGCCTTTAAGAGGTGTGAAATTATTGATTAAAATAATTGGAAAGGTACCTCTTGGATAAAATAATATTTTGTGAAAAGTTATAATGTTTCAACATGATTTTTTACTTTCTGATCACGTTGTAATCGATTACATAAAATAGGTAATCGATTACAGCCTTTTAAAATCAGTTTTAAAACATAACGTTCATATTGTAATCGATTACTTAAACATGGTAATCGATTACATTGCTGAGGTAATTGATTACACTAATGAGGTAATCAATTACATTCCATCAGAATGTATTCTTATTTTAAAACCTTTTTATATTAATGGCCGTACTTTCTTTTTATAGAGTCTTACTTTAATTATGCCTTGGTCTTGGATCTTCATTCTTAATCTCTGGCATTGGCCTTGTCATTATCAAAATCCTTCATGGTCTTCAGAGACTTAGAAGAAACCTAGAGTGGTGACTCTTGATGGATATAACCTTGAAAGGAATAAAGGAGTGGTGATTCCAAAAGGATGGTGGTTTCAAGAAGTAGGACTTCACGAAGTCAAGACACCATAGTTCCTTTAGGTTTATTTTATTTTATTTTATTTTATAGGAAGACCATAACCATCTCACAATTTTGATTGCATGTTTTGGTGTTTTATTTTGCGTTAAAGCGTTTAATGAAAGTCAGTAATGAACAATAAGAAAATTGAAATCCCTCAAGCTTGATAATCATACCTTTTAATAAGTAATAATGTCTAACTTGATATAGATAAAGTGCAGGTCATGCCATAGTTGGGTGCCTTTATTTATATTTAGTAGGACATGATTAGATAATTGGATTATCCAAGTATAACTTATTAAGTTTTATTCAAATAGACATTTTTTAATTGGATTGGAAAAGCCTAAAGGTATGAATAGTCTAAAACGCGTTCCAATAAGCAACACTTATCAATGCTAGTTTTAATAAAGTATAGGTTCTGCCAAAGCAGGGTGCTTTTATTGATATTAGTAAAGGATGATGGATAATTGGATTATCTAACCATTTGTTATTGGACTTATCTAGGTAATTTTAATCAGATTGAAGAACCTAGAAGCGTTAATATTAAGTTTAAATGCCTTCTAATAAGTAACACTCGTGGGCCTACCAAAGCAGGGTGCTATCATTTATACTAGTAAGGCGCAATGGGATAATTGTAATATCCAAATTGTTTTTATTAGGCCTAAACTTAACTAAGTTTTTCAATTGGATTGAAAATAACTTAGAGGTGTAAGGATTGAGCTTAAATTCATAAGATGAATAAGGGTAAAGAGTTATCCACTCAATCATCTAAGAGTTGCATGAGATGCAATTAGAAATATGTTTCCTACCTAAATAACCAAGGGTTGGACGATCAGCCAAAGCTGACTCAACACTAGGCCAAATATGGATCTTGGCCCATTAGAAAAATCTTCCAATAGGATTTTTTATGATTTAGTGAGGGTATTTGTTTTTGAATCAAAATAGTGGGAGACAACATATTTATTTAATAACCAAAATTTAAATATGTTTTAAATAGAAGCGATAGATTTGCATGTAATTTGTTTTAGAATAACCATGACAAACTAAATATTATTTTCTTGTAATCTGTCCTTTGGAAGGACACTTTATCCAAAAAAATGCCTAGATAGGTATTGAGACTTGAGAATTATCTTCATTAAAGATGAAGCGATAGTGTGTCATGTTTGGTTTATATATCATATATGGTTGGGTCTTGAATACCCTATAGAGTCTGCATAAACTCTGAGCTGTAAAAGGCAATATGAATATATGGGAGATATACGATATGATCGTATACAAACTTTATTAAGGCCAAGTTGGTATGGAAGTCTAAAAGGTGATCAAGAAAGGAAATTGTTTCCATTTTTAGCCAAATAAGACATTGAAATAATTTGTCTAAAGAACTTGAAGGAGTTCAAAAGAAAGGGAAGTAAGACTTCCACTACAGGTCATGTTATAGAAGTCAAGTTATTTTACTTCACTAACATTAGTATTAGATATTAGTAGTAGATCTCAAATTTTGAAAGATCAAGTAAGTAGATCACTTGTTAAGGGTGGAGAAATCTGTGTAAAATTAAGCAAAAGTTACTATAATAAAGTAAAATCTTTACCTATTGGGCTAGTTAGTGAACTAAACATTGTGCATATTATTTCTTGTTAGACAAGAAATGTTTTTCTTATTATAAAATAACTTTATTTCTTCAAATGGATGTTGATGCACAATTGAGTAATGGATTTGATATCCTAAATCTCAAAACACCCATCTATAACATAACTGTCAAAGTAGGTTAAAATAAGTGATTTTGAACCTTACTTACATGGTATTGTCTCCTAAGGTAAATGAATAAGAAACACATTTCTAAATACCATTAATGTGGTTATATGGACTCTTTTGATTTTAGAATCAATTGATACATGTAAATCTTATTTATTAGAGAGATAGTTGAGACCCCATTCATTGAAAAGTGAAACATGAGTAATCTATTATCTAATACATGACGATGTATATGGGCTTATTGGAACAATAACTAGATATGTTTTTCAATACTTCGACATACTAATTGAAAAGTCAATGAGTATAAATTTATGTCACATAAGTTAGAAAGTCTTTGAAAAGTTTAAAGAATTCATAATGAAGTGAAAAACCAAATTGGCAAGACAATTAAAGCTTTTGATTAGATCAAGATAGCAAATAATTTGAGCTACAAGTTTGATAACTATCTAATAGAGTGAGAGATTACCTCTTAACTTATTCCTCATGGAATGCCATAATAGCATCTCTACAGGGAAAAGTCAAACCTTGTTAGACATAGTTTGATTATTGATGATTATCAAACATCTCTAACTCCTTCAACGTTCCGTTATTAACAAAATTTCCACACTTAACCATGTTCCATCTTAGACTTTCTTAAAGAAACCATATATGATATGGACTTGGAAGAAACCTAGTATGTCTTTACTAATAATTTGGAACTATGATGCTTCCATAGAGCATCCAACTCTGACAAGGTCAGATCCAAATTGGATAAATGTCTTCTGTGAGATACTCAAAGAAAGCTAAGGGTTATCATTTCTACAATCCATCTGAGGACAAAAGGCTTATTGCTTAGAATGTTGTATTCTTGAATAAGAGTACATCTCTTAAAGAATCAGTGGGAGGATAGTAGAACTTGAAGAAATTCAAGTATCACAAAGCATTCAAAAGTCAAGGATGGACTTGGAGCAGAAATCACAAAATGCTATGACATCATTAGCTCCGGTAGCACAAGAGTTGCGTACGATCAAATAGGATATGTAACCAAATCTAAAAGATATGGATATCTTATAAATCAGGAAGGAGGCATATTGCTAATTAATCAAGTTTTTTATGAAGAGGCCAATGCAAGTTTAGATTCTAAGACATGGCATAAGACCATGGGATTTGAAATGGGCTCCATGTATATTAACAAGGTACGAACCTTGGTTGACGCACCTAAAGGGTAAAACCTATAGGATGCAAATGGGTTTTCAAAAGGAAACTAAACATGGATGGTAATAAAAGTACCTTTAAAAGCAAGATTGACAAAATTCAATTAGCTTAAAAACCATTTAGATCCTGCTTATTGTAGCAGTATACCACCATTATGAGATATGATAGATAGATGTCAAGATGGAAATCATCTTGAGGATGTGTATGTGACATAACCTAAAGGTCTTTTATGCCTGAAACATCTAGAAAGGTATATGAATTGCAAATGTTCTATTTATGGACTAAAGCAAGATTTTAGAAGCTAGAATCTTTATTAAAGAATGAAGATAAATCTTGTGACTATAAAAAGGTTAGTAACTGCATAATTATAGTTCTAGTATTACATGTAGAAGACATGCTTCTTCTAGAACTAATAATATTCTCATTCTATAGTCAAGAGTATCCTTAAACACTTAAGAAGGACTAAGGATTTGATCTTGATAAATGGAAGATGAGCTCGTTGTAAAGGTCACATCGATGCCAATCTTCTGATTAATTTGAAAGACTTAAGATTGCAATCAAAATATATGTGTTATAAGATGGTTGTGATGTATGCTTGAAAGGTTCAAAGCAAGAAATAGTCATTGGTTCTACTAACAAATCTAAGTATTTTGCTATGTTAAATTACAAGAGAAGTCAATTTACATTTAACCATTCCAAATGTTTTGTACCCTATGAGTTTCCACTGTGATGACAATGGAACCATAGAACAATATAAGGAAATGGATTAATCCATGCATATACTTAAATAGTTCCATCTTTGGAAGATGTGAAAATATGCAATATGTATACCAACAAAATTATTGGGAACCCACTAGTAAAACCGCTTCCGTAGTAAAAGCATGAGGGCAGCGTAGACGTCATTGGGCATTAACCTTATTGGCTCTAAGTGCAAGTGGGAGATTGTTGGAAATATGCACTAAAAACCTATATAGGATGCATCATTTTGAATAAGTCATTTTTTGTTAAATAATTTAACAACCTTTATTTATCCTTAGAGTAATAGGTCATATGAGAATTATTCCTAAAATGTCCCTAGTCAAGTATTTACGTGGGGACATGTAAATACATTAAGACTAGTGTGTGAGTGTACTAATGATCTGATCTCACAGATCATGGATATAAATGATATCAACTCTTCACACGGGTAAATATTAAGAGTAATGATGTACTGGACAGACCTACCATGAGAACGTTGCATGGATCGTTACATGAACGTCATAAACGATTCTCAATGTGATAATGGTATATATAGTCCTTTGACCTAAAGTCACCGCGGTTCCTACATAAGGAGTTTGTTGTTTTAATACAATCAAATGTCCTATGTAACAAGAGGACAATAAAGGTTGTGATTAGGTAATGAACAAATTATGCAGAGGGATGTGAGTGATATAGATGAGATTTGTCTCTCCTATGTTATAGGAGTGATATCTATAGGCCACTTGATAGAGTGAGACTAAGAAAATGCATGACCATTCTAGAAAGAATAAATATTAGATATTTATTCAGATAAAGTCTACTCCAGTATCAAGTAAAATGAATTGGACCGTACAAGGATGATGCGACCATGCCTTGGGCCCAATTAGGATATCGTGACAAAAGGAACAAACATATAAAATAATTATCACTTATAGGTTATGTTTATAATAAATAATATTCGGACATAATGATGCATTGCTAGATGCTGATTTTATTTTATATTAATAATAAAATAGTTTATAATTAATATAACTGAGTATTTTACCTATAGGGTCACACACATAGAGTAAGCCCATCAGAAAATAACTTTTTATTTTAGTTGGACTAAAATAAAACTATTGGGCCTAACTCATTTAAAATGAGTAAGGAGCCCACTCTTTAGAGAGTAAATTAGGTCAAACCTAAGCCTATAAATAGAGCATAAGATGCTCATAGGCGGCTAACCAAAAAGAGACACAAAATATACAAAAGTTGCAAAAGCTACATGCCGTCAAACTAGTATTTGGAAGGTGTAGCATTTCTGGTGGGAGTACTCGTGTGGACTCCTAAAGGACGAGGCTATGACTGATTCAATTTTCTTCAAGAGGTAATCCTAAAACACAATATTTTTTTGTGTTTGTCCTATGCTTTGAAACACGGCGCTTTGCAAATCCCATGGGAATCCTTGTATTTCCGCTGCTCATGCACTAGGGATTCCCTAACAGCTTGAACATGTTGAAACCTCTAAGCAATTAGCTGATATCTTCATAAAACCACTTGCAAATGAGCAATTCATACACATAAGAAGAGAGTTAGGAATTCTAGACATTTTGAATTGTGTTTAAATATTGATTAATATTGATAATTCTTTGACTTACAATGTGTTTGATGAGTGAAAATTGGTTGATTGATGAAATGGGTATATTCTATTCCATGACAATTGAGTCCTTAATGTTTTTTGATTGAAGAACATGTGTATTAAGCATTTCTGGGTTATCATAATCAATTAGATGGCCAAAGCTAATCGATTAGAAGCGTTCTGTCTTGACCATAATTGATTACACAGTAGCTCATAATCGATTAGTAAGCTTCTGGGTTATCACTAATCGATTAGGGTCTGTGCTAAATCGATTAGAGACTTTCTGTCTTCCTGCTAATCGATTATCCACTATTCCTAATCGATTGAAAAGGTTCTGTTTTTAATGCAATCGATTACACCCTGGGTATAATTGATTGAAAAATCTGATGTTCTAAATTCTGAAGAGACGTAATCGATTACCCATCACCCCGTAATCGATTACACATGTATCAGGTGCGTAGATTTAAATGTATAATCCATGTGATCCCATTCCACCCAATCCTAATCCTTCTTCTAAACCCTATTTTTCACTCTTAAACCCTATAAATACCCCTCCTTCACTCTTATCATCTCACACCTCTAATCCTCCTCCTTCTTCCAAATCTCTCCAAATTTTCTAAACCTCTTCATCTTTTTCTTCTCACCATGTCTTCTTTAAGCAATGTGAAAAGATCTAGGTCCTCTCTTTCCCAAAACAATAACCCCTTGATTTTTCAAGATTCTTCACCAATCCTAGAGACCTGCAAAACTTCATTCAAAAATTTTCTGAAAAGGATATCATCTCCCCTCACTACATCAATGCTGAGATTTTTGACCATCCCAGTTTCACCTTCACTCATTCCCTTCACCACTACAATCTCTTTCCTTTTCTCACTCTCAAAGAAGAAGTCTACTACCTTGAACTCATGCGAGTCTTATTCTGCAATTTAAGGCTTGTTGATGGGTTACTTGAAGCTAGAGTAAAAAATATGACTCTAAGGATCACTAATGCATAACTTGTTGAGATTACCCAACTTCCCCTCTCCGATGCTGAATTTGCTGGTGGTCATCTAGAAGATGAATAGGACTTTAATGCCATCTCCACTCACCAATCCCTTTGGAAAGTTAACCATCCTCACAGCAACCACAAACTGGTAGGCCATTTAACTGTCAATAACCGTCTTCTTCACTTCTTCTTGGTCAAACTTCTTGTTCCCTATGGTGGAAATTATGCCTTGGTTGAAGAGGATGATGTGCTCTTAATTTGGGCAATGCAAAATGAAAAAGAGATCAACTGGATTCAGCTCCTGAAATTACATATGCTTAAGGCCAAGGAGCAGCAAAAGCTTCCCTATGCCATCCTCCTCACAAAAATTTTCAAGGCTTATGGTGTTGACCTTGCTGGAGAACTTTCTGAGAAAATACCTCCAAAGGCATGCATTGGCACCCATCATCTCACCAAGATGGGTATAATCTATGTCAATGGAGCTTGGCTCTCTAAGATGGAAGGCATTCATGCCAACATTCCCTTTGAAGCTCCAGCCAATGATCCTACCTCTCCTCCTCCTGCAACTCAAGCACCATAAGGCGAACTATCTGCTCCTGTTGACCCTTTCACTTCCCTTTATGTTTACTTGGATCGGCGTTTTGAAAGAATTGATAATACCCTTCAAGAATTTCAAATGACCGAGCAACAACATTTTGAGCTTATGGAGCAGCGCTATGAGGAACTCTCCAACAAGATTTCTGAATTGCATTTTTTTAATCCTGATAATTAGACTCTCATTGTTTTATTTGCTTTATTTCCCTTTTTGCATTTTTCAGTATGTACTTCCCTTTTAATCAATGAATAAAATTTCCTTTTAGTCTATCATGCCTTATTTGTTTTTGATGATTACAAAGGGGGAGAAGGTATCTAAGTGTTAGTGTTCTTCCATAAACAACAAGTGGTCAATAATGGTTAATAACAAGTGAAATATGATAATAAGTAGGCTCTAAAATCAAATGATCACATATGATTAACAAGTGGTTCTAAAATCATATGATTTTGACTAATGCTAAGTAGTTAATTATTCACTTTCATGATTCTTAAAGTTATGCATAAACTCCTCAAGAACGGGGGAGAAAACTTTATTTGGACTAACACCCTCATGAGATGAACATTGTTTGTCATCATCAAAAAGGGGGAGAATGTGTTTGAATATATATTTCAGGTTATATGATTTTGATAATGACAAAGAAATTGAAGAATCATGACAAAGAGTATGAGTTTTATGAAACTTGAAAGACCAAGGTTCATGGAGTAAAACTCTTGCAAGATGAAAATGAAGAAAAACTAAGAGCTAAGCATCAGACCTGAAAAATGCGCAAGCTAATCGATTACAAGACCATGGCTAATCGACTACAAAGCTTCTGTCTGTCACACAATCGATTACAAGGTCATTCCTAATCGATTACACAGATTCTGTTTATTTCCTAATCTATTGCACCAAGGAATCTAATCGATCACTGAACTGAGAAATTGAATAAAAAGCATCAGGTGCATCTTCTAATTGACTACAAGGCTGCCACAATCGACTACCAATGTTCTGTAATGCTACTAATCGATTACAAGACAAGAACTAATCGATTACAGAGTTGCTGTTTGTCCCATAATCGATTGTACATGAGTCATAATAGATTACCATGCTGCGTAACAAAATTAAATGCATCAGGTGACACTCATAATCAATTACAAGGTATGAACAATCAATTAGCAAGGTTCTGTTTCTTGGCTAATCGATTATAGGGGAAAGGTTAATCGATTACCAATCCAATTAAACTGAAGAATTCGAAGTGTAATCGATTATAACTCAAGGCATAATTAATTACGATAGTGTTATATCTTGGGGAAAAACGTTTTTAAGTGGGAAACCAGCTCACTTCTCCATTTTCTATGAGATGCCCATGCTGTGCAACGGCTATGAAGACTCTAGGAACCTCTCCAAGACCTATAAATGTAAGACTCATTCAAGCTATACAACATATCAAAGGAAAATTATTCATAGCTTACATTTGTGCCTTGTGAGTTCTATTTCTTTGTATAGTTTCAATTTCTGAAACTTAGAGCTTAAATTTGTAAATCCTCTCTTGTTGAGAGTTATCATTGTTAGAGCTTTTCATTTGCTTATCTACTCTATTGAGAGAGTCTATTGATTATAAATCAAACACCAAAACACCAAGGTTTTTCACTCTAGGTTGAGTGGTCATAAAGGTTGGGGTTCAACCTTTGGGCATTGAGAGTTTGAGAGATGGGTGGGTTGCCCTTGTGCTAGTAAGGATTGAGTTCTTGAGTGTGGGACACTAGGAAGCTGCAATTGCTCATAGATTGTATCTCTAAACTTCAATAGTGGAAATCCTTCAAGTGGGTTGCTTGAAGGCGAGACATACATCGGGTTGGTGGAACTCGTTAAATTGGTTTGCAAGCTTCTCTTCCCTACTCTCTTGCATTTACTTATTGCATTTGGTTGGTATATTGATTTGATTGTGATACTATTGCTTGAACTTGAGTAATTAGGCTAAGTTAAAGTGTTGCACACCAAGTGTTTGATATATTGCCTAAGTAACATTTGCACATTGTTTTACGTTGATTCTTACACTACACTTGCTATCTCTTGCATACAAGCATATTTTGTGAAAAAGGAATCAACTTCAAAGGCATTCTAAAGAAAAGTTTTAAACACTCAATTCACCCCCCTCTTGAGTATTGAGGCCACTTGAACAACAGGCTCCAAAAATGTTAGGCTCGAAAGTCCTGTGGGATACGAATAATATTCATGCGAGCTAAAGGAATCCCAGTCATGGAAGGAAAACCGTAAATGATATCTACATCCTCTAAATCCATTTTATAATTAGTGTTGTTTAGCCAAAATGTAATTTCCCAACCAGAATCATTTTCACATGGTTTTATATCAATTGAGCTAAGGAACTCTAAAGTGGTGCGTTCATAGCTAGGTTCATATAACTCAATAAAATCACCCCAACCCATATTGTTGCATAATTTCAAAGTATCCTGGTAGATGCCAAGCTCAAGCAAGGATTCTTTATAGAAAAATCGAGGGGGGGAATAATATCCCTCACAGACAAAGAAGTAAGCCATATTCTCTGCTCATCTGAGGTACACTCAATATCATCAACATTACCATAGTTAGATAATTTACCTTTATTTTTTCGCTTTTTGCCCACCATCTTGGTTCTCCCAGACGACATGATTCCTGTTGATAATGCATAGGTTGGAGAAAAATTAGGCACACAATAAGAATTTCATTCTAACCCAAATATAGGATCACACCAAAGAACATAGATGGACCAAATCAAAATGAACATTAGTTCATGAAAAACATCACCAAGTTAGAAGAAAAGATCTCTAATCCTAGCCAAGTGCATATGTAAACATGTATCATTTACCTAGGGATTAAATTTTACAGGCTATAGCATGAAATAATCCTTAGAAAAATTAAATGCAGCTAGTTTAGGCATTTTCACAAACACTTGGTAGGCCAACCTATATCTCACATCACATACCCCAAACTAGAATCTCCAATACCCCTTGTGGTTTTAAATCAATTGAGATGGCCTCAATAAATGTCAAACAATGTATAACTGGCAATGCATTTCAACACCTTGAGACACAAATCAAGAAAAATATGATGAACTAAGCATGGGGGCAAGAAGCAATTCAAGCATATCACACATACCCTTTCCATTTTAAAATCATTAACATGTATTATTAAGCATAACTCAAACTCCATATCCTTGTAATCATACATAAGCACAACGTATGTCGATTGTAACACCCTAATTTAACAAAATGAAATAAACCCAAAGACGGGGAAATTTTTTTCCAAAATTGAGTAAACCAAATGGTCTATGAGGTAACCGGATAACAAAAGGGGCGGAGTGCAAGGAAGGACAAGGGAAATGAGATATCATCCACACGCATAAGGCAAATAACAGAAGGCTAAGACTGGAACCAGTCCGTTTGGTTTAGTGTAACATATCAGCGCCAGGGCGGATTACATGATATCGTTGGCGCACTCAGACGGGGTCTGATACCGCCTGGGCGGGGTATAGTAATGCAACAGCGGATGGAGGGAATTCACAAAGAAAACTTTTCCACGAGTAACACTAGTCAATCAGTAGGAGGAAATAGGTAAGGGGAAAGAGAAGGGAGATGTACATGTGCGGTAGTAGATTGTGGAGGAAAGGAGGGGTCTGAACTTATTCCGCCCAACTCAACGAGGTATGGCAACGCCTGGGCGGACTCAAACACAACGCCCAAGCTGGGGTCAACACCGTTGTTGGGGTCGCATTAGCGCCACAACGGAGAGGAAGGGTAATTGGGCGGCATCCCACTCTGACAACTACTCGCTTCAACGCGAGTCCTCACGCTTGGGCGAACCGCTCTAGCACCTCGGTGAGGTATGACTCCGCCCACGTGAATCCAACATAAGTCTTCCTAGCCCGCACTCGCTGGAGCGAGTATATTGCTCGCTGAAGCGAGGAACTTCACTCGGAAAATTGGGAAGTTAAGTCTCACTCGGCTTCTCCAAACCCAACCACTCGGGACACCGATCCTTACTCACTCGGACTTTACATCTTTCGCTCGAATTATCAATACCTTACACTTAGGATCCAATCCTCCCTAAACCTCCAATTGAACTCCTCTCACAGCAGGGAATCACTCGAGGTTTTCACTCGTCTTTCATTCCTTCATCGTTAGAAGCATATTTAAACTCTTTATTTCATCCTCTCAACCCCAAACTTATCCCCACTACTTACTCATAGTCACACTGACCTCCTACACTCGGGATTTCATACCTACTTTTACTCGGAAGCCCTCATACAGTCCTCTCCCCGCTCAACCTCACTTACAGTATAGAAGAACACCCAACATATGCTTATATAAGCGAAAACATTAATATATAATTACAAAACTTCACCATGAAATCTGTTACCCAAGCTGTCAGTTTTAACGTAAGAACTACAACCACAACATGAGCCGGCCAAGGCTTAACAAAACGTTATACACAGCATTTACACAGATATACACATATACACATATAGACATATGTTCCAACAGCACTTCGGATTCATTGTCCTGCCCTCGTCCTCCTTCATCCTTCTTTCCAAGAGATGTTCACTGAAAGTATAGCCACTGTAGGGGTGAGCTTTTTCATGTAAAATGACAATCAAAGACTCGGTATCAGTGTCAGCATGCACATTCACATCCATTCTATTGGTTTCTAATTAATTAAAGTTAAACTCGGCAAAGTGGCATTTAAGACACACATATCACACACACAGGTATTTCCCGCACTCGAAGATCATTCATAACACTCCACACACGTTATACGTACTACTCTAATCAACCTCGTATTTACATGCATGATTGCGGATCCGACTCAAGTGATGACTTTCAGTCACAGTTTTCCCCTCTCTTGGCCCCTCGTCCTTCAGCTCTTCCCGCGTGGTACCGACCTCCCATTGGCGTCTCGAGACTCCTCTCTAGCTCCTACGGCTACCACAAACTCCCTCAGAATCTAGCCGGGGTCTGTAACTGGAAGTAATTCCCTCGGGGCTCTTGACCTTCCACGGGTCGCCCCACTCCTACACATGCAGCTAAATGCATCTACCAACAAGTGTCATCACATCACCGATATCTCTTTCATAACCATTGAGTGGGAACAGGTTCAATGCAACCTTTACTCGCTTTATTATTTACACCAATATGATCAACCATCAGCAATCAAGTAATAACATCTGACAAATCAATCAAGCACACATTCATACTTTCATGCATATCATTCATTATTATCCATGCTAACATACTACTTTACCACCATCTAGATCACAAGCATTTATGGTTCAATCACTATGAAACACACGGGATTCAGAATCTCCAATCATGCATAGGATCCAATCATCACAACCACATGCACATACACTCAAGCAGAACATTCATCCGATACCGTTCGTGTACCATGAATTTAACATGCAAGCGCCCCCTACCTACGAAAGGGACTCCAAGAAGCTCTTCTGCTCTTCGATGTTGAATCTGACGCCCTTCTACTAATTCGTTCAGCCTTCCTTCACTCCGTCGTACTCTGCACTTGGTCCGGAGTTGAGGTGTCGTTCTTTCCCTGCTCCAACGATCGCCCTTCACCTGACGGGGCTCTGACCTTCTTCCTGCACTGTCATCGTGACGAACAGAAATAGGGGAAACGGAGGAAGATAGAGACGGAGAAGAAAAAGAGAGAAAGTGGAGTAGTGGGAGAAGTTGTTCTTGCACCCACGGTGATACTAAATACGCACCTATATACGCATGTGAGGGGAAGGAGTGGGATGGGAAAGTGTGAGTCGCAGTCCACTCACACCTTCCACCAATCACAGACAGCCACGTCCCATTAATTAAGCCCAATTAATCTTATCATTAACTCTTAGGCTATACTGATTATGACTAATAACTAATTCTTTACTTTCAATTTTCTTATTATTAAATTTTTATCCGGTATCTAACTTCAAAACTGGGATGTTACAGTTCTCCCCTACTCAAAAGAATTTCGTCCTCGAAATTCGGTCGGTAATTCACCTTAGCAAATAACTCGGGGTATTGTTGTCTCATGATATCTTCGCGTTCCCAGGTACAAGAGGTAGTCTTGCCTTGTTGCCATTCCACTTCTACCAGCTGTACGTTTTTGTTTCTTAAACGCTTCACCGATTGGTCCATGATTCTGATCGGCGTAGTCACGGTGGTCAGGTCTTCCTTGACTTCCACTCCATCGTCAGGCATTGTGTGACTGGGGTCATGTAGATACCTCCTTAGTTGCGACACGTGAAATACGTTGTGCAATCGGGATAAGTGGGTCGGTAGTGCTATTCGGTATGCCATGGTGCCGACTCGTTCCAACACTTCATAAGGTCCAATGTATCGAGGGCTTAACTTTCCGCCCTTCAAGGCTCGTCCGACACCTTTATTCGGAGAAGTCCTCAAAAACACTCAGTCTCCGACTGAAAATTCCAATGGTTTGGTGCGGTTGTCATGGTAACTTTTCTGTCTGTCTTGAGATGCCTTCATTTTTCCTTGTATCGCTCGGATCTGCTCTGTGGTTTGCTTCACAATGTCTGGCCCCAATAGCAGACTCTCACCCATTTCCGACCAGCAAAGAGGGGTTCGGCATCTTCGTCCATATAGTGCTTCGTAGGGTGCCATACCAATGCTGTTATGATGGCTGTTATTATACGTGAACTCAATCAATGGAAGGTACTGCTCCCAATCTCCTCCATGCTCTAACACATATGCTCTTAATAAGTCTTCTAAACTCTGAATCGTCCGCTCGGATTGTCCATCCGATTGGGGGTGGTAGGCGGAACTAAGCCAAAGTTTGGTGCCCATTTCTTGATGCAGGCTGGTCCAAAACCGGGACGTGAACCTCGGATCCCTATCCGATACGATGGAGGTTGGTATGCCATGTAGTCGGATAATCTCATGAACGTAAATCCGTGCCAATTTATGCATCGGGTACTTCATGTTCACAGGTAGGAAGTGTGCACTCTTCGTCAGTCGGTCGACAATGACCCAAATCGCATCATGGCCCGCTCGGTTTTTGGGCAATCCCATGACAAAATCCATAGCAATCGAGTCCCATTTCCACGCGGGAATCTCCAAAGGCTGCATTGCACCGTACGGTTTTTGGTGCTCTACTTTCGATTTCTGACAAGTAATACACCGGGCCACGTATTCCACCACATCTTTCTTTAGTCCGGGCCACCAGAACTGTTTCCTCAGGTCATGGTACATTTTCGTGGTTCCCGGGTGAATACTGAATAGGCTTTTGTGGGCTTCATCAAGCACCACTCTCCTTAATTCTCCTCCGTTTGGTATGTATATTCTGTCTCTCACCCGGAAGATTCCATCTGATCCCACGGTCAAGGATAAATCCTTTCCTTTGGCCTGAGCTTCCTTCATTTCGGTTAAGTAGGAGTCTAACTGTTGCTGCTCGTACACGGACTTCAGGAATTCATTGGTCATCCTTAATGTACCAATCGTCATTTTTCGAGAGGAGGGGGTGTCGACGTACAAGTTCATGTCTCGGAACCGTTCTAGCAACTCTACTTCTTTTACCATCATTGCTGCCATGTGGAGGGATTTCTGACTCAACGCGTCGGCCACGACATTTGCCTTTCCCGGATGGTATTTTAGCTCGAATTCGTAATCTTTTAAAAACTCAATCCATCTTCTCTGCCTCATGTTCAGCTCTTTCTGGTCGAATAAGTATTTGAGGCTCTTGTGGTCACTGTATACCTCAAACCGGGACCCGTACAAGTAGTGCCTCCATATTTTCAGTGCGAACACCACAGCTGCCAATTCCAAATCGTGGGTCGGATAATGCTGCTCGTGAGGTCTCAGTTGCCGAGAGGCATACGCTATCACTCGATCTCTTTGCATGAGCACGCATCCTAATCTGAGTCCGGATGCATCACAATAAACTATAAAGCTTTCTTGTAAGTCGGGTAATGCCAGCACTGGCGCAGTCGTCAACTTGTTCTTCAGCTCTCGAAAGCTGTTCTCACACTCGGAACTCCACACGAAGGGAACGCTTTTCCGAGTCAATTTAGTTAGTGGTAATGCCAGTTTAGAGAAACCTTCAATGAACCTTCTATAGTAACCTGCCAAGCCCATGAAACTCCTTATCTCCGAGACCGACTGAGGTCTCTCCCATGCCATTATAGCTGTCACCTTCGAAGGGTCCACCGAGACACCTTGCTCGGAAATTACATGTCCGAGGAAGTGGATCTTATTCATCCAGAATTCGCACTTTGAAAGCTTCGCAAACAATTGTTTCTCCTTCAACACTTTAAGTACCGCTCGGAGATGTCCTTCATGCTCCTCAGAAGTCTTAGAATAAACTAGGATGTCATCAATGAAAACAACTACAAACCGGTCTAAATAGGAGTGGAATATGCTGTTCATGTAATTCATGAAAACAGCAGGGGCGTTTGTCACACCGAACGACATTACTACATACTCGTAGTGACCATACCAAGTCCTAAAGGCAGTTTTAGGAATGTCCGAGTCCTTCACTCGGATTTGGTGATACCCCGATCGTAGATCGATTTTTGAGAAGACTGAGGCTCCACGTAGCTGGTCAATTAAATCATCAATTCTGGGTAGTGGATACCGATTCTTAATTGTGAGTTTGTTTAACTGTCGGTAATCTATGCAAAGTCTCATGCTGCCGTCCTTCTTCTTAACCAGAAGTACAGGTGCGCCCCATGGTGATACGCTCGGTCTAATAAACTGTTTTTCGAGTAACTCATCCACTTGTTTCTTCAACTCGGCTAATTCAGTTGAGGACATTCTATAGGGTGCACTGGAGACCGGCTCGGCTCCAGGGATCAAGTTTATAGAGAATTCGATTTCTCTATTGGGAGGGACACTCGGTACGTCTTTAGGGAACACCTCTGGGAATTCGCAGACGATCGGGATTTCGTTCACTCGGGTTTTACTCTCTCCCTCGATTAGACAAAGCATCATGAACAGTTGAGTTATATCTTGTGCTGTGCAGTCCTCATGGTGTTGTGTCGGGAAAATTATCCTTCGGTTTCTGCAATCCACTAACACCTCGTTGGCTGAAAGCCAATCTACCCCGAGTACGATATCAAGACCCTTTAGGGGCATGCAAATCAGATCGAAGGTGAAACTCCGATCATACAGTGCAAACGTTACGTCCTTGCACATTGACGATGTGAACACATTAGTGCCAGTCGGGCTGGCCACCTCTAAAGTCCGATCCATAGACACAGTCGGTAACTTCAAACGCTTCACACACTCACTTGCTATGAAGGAGTGGGTAGCTCCAGAATCGAAAACTACACTAAGTGTGTATCTACCGAGTGAGCACTTACATTGTACCAAGTCATTTGCCTGTGCGACTTCTTCTGCATTGATAGCGTAGACTCTTCCAGTGGCTGGTTGGTCAGTGTCTCTCCTCCTGATATTTGGGGCAACCATCATATTCCCTCTAGCTCTGTTGTTTCCGCCCCGAGAGTTTTGTCCGTCGTTCCTGTTGCTCTTCTCCTGGAATCCTCCTTGACGCACGTTAGTATTTGCTGGACGGAGTTGGGGGCAGTCAGGGCGAATGTGTCCTCTATTCCCGCAGTGAAAACACTTAACATCGGTATCATTGCAACTCTGAGCAAAGTGGTCTCCACCACATTTAAAGCACTTACCATACCTGGGTCGTCCACTCATCTGTCTCCCTCGGTCACCACGACCCTGATATCTAGTGAAGGGTTCATTTCTTCCTACGTTCCCTGGCCTCTTAAAACGCGACTGCTGAGGCCTCATATGCTGGTTGGCTCTGCTGCTCTGGCCCGAATGGGCCCTGTCATCTTCTTCGAATATTCTACATTTCTTCACTAATGCAGGGAAACTCCGTATCTCATGGTATCTGCAGGCTCTCTTAATGTCCGATCTCAATCCGTTCTCAAACTTAAGGCACTTGGAGCTCTCCGTCCTAGGTTGCTGGAAGGGTGGATAGAATAGGCACAATTCTTCGAATCTTGTCGCGTATTCTTCCACAGTCATGGAGCCTTGTTTCAACTCCATAAACTCCAGTTCCTTGCGACTCCTCACTGTGTCGGGGAAGTACTTCTCTAAGAAGCATGTCTTGAAATCATTCCATGTCAGCTGATTGTCATCTTCAGGGAATCGGCTTCTGGCTATCTTCCACCAGTTCTCCGCCTCGTCCCGCAGCATATACACTGCACATTCTACCTTCTGGGCCTCGGTACAGCGAAGACCCCCAAAAATCCTCTCTAGTTCCTGAGTCCATTTAAAAGCTACCTCCGGATTACGTCCTCCCTGAAACTCACTCGGCTTCCTCTTTAGGAAGCGATCCAGCATGTGGCCATCCTCAGCTCGAGTCTGGCCCTGCCTTTCAAACACATCTGCAAAGCGTTGGAATGCTGTGGCTATAGCCTCCATGCTTTGGCGATGCGTCATTCCTTATCCTGAAATCGATATTCAAGGATAAGTATACCGAGCCACTTATTACCGATCGAGTTATCAGTCTAACATTCAATAGCTTAGCACATTATATCATGCTTCTAAGTTACACACACAATCGGACCAGGGGGAAACAACCTCCTATCCTCAAGCCAACATCAATCAGGTTCAACTAACATTACAATAATTTCAACCATTTAGTCAGAAAACACACAACCGCTTACACTTGGTAAGCATACCTTGGCCTTGGACTTTTCGGTCTGCTCTGATACCAAAATGTAACACCCTAATTTAACAAAATGAAATAAACCCAAAGACGGGGAAATTTTTTTCCAAAATTGAGTAAACCAAATGGTCTATGAGGCAACCGGATAACAAAAGGGGCGGAGTGCAAGGAAGGACAAGGGAAATGAGATATCATCCACACGCATAAGGCAAATAACAGAAGGCTAAGACTGGAACCGGTCCGTTTGGTTTAGTGTAACATATCAGCGCCAGGGAGGATTACATGATATCGTTGGCGCACTCAGGCGGGGTCTGATACCGCCTGGGCGGGGTATAGTAATGCAACAGCGGATAGAGGGAATTCACAAAGAAAACTTTTCCACGAGTAACACTAGTCAATCAGTAGGAGGAAATAGGTAAGGGGAAAGAGAAGGGAGATGTACATGTGCGGTAGTAGATTGTGGAGGAAAGGAGGGGTCTGAACTTATTCCGCCCAACTCAACGAGGTATGGCAATGCCTGGGCGGACTCAAACACAACGCCCAAGCCGGGGTCAACACCGTTGTTGGGGTTGCATTAGCGCCACAACGGAGAGGAAGGGTAATTGGGCGGCATCCCACTCTGACAACTACTCGCTTCAGCGCGAGTCCTCACGCTTGGGCGAACCGCTCTAGCACCTCGGTGAGGTATGACTCCGCCCACGCGAATCCAACATAAGTCTTCCTAGCCCGCACTCGCTGGAGCGAGTATATTGCTCGCTGAAGCGAGGAACTTCACTCGGAAAATTGGGAAGTTAAGTCTCACTCGGCTTCTCCAAACCCAACCACTCGGGACACCGATCCTTACTCACTCGCACTTTACATCTTTCGCTCGGATTATCAATACCTTACACTTAGGATCCAATCCTCCCTAAACCTCCAATTGAACTCCTCTCACAGCAGGGAATCACTCGAGGTTTTCACTCGTCTTTCGTTCCTCCATCGTTAGAAGCATATTTAAACTCTTTATTTCATCCTCTCAACCCCAAACTTATCCCCACTACTTACTCATAGTCACACCGACCTCCTACACTCGGGATTTCATACCTACTTTTACTCGGAAGCCCTCATACAGTCCTCTCCCCGCTCAACCTCACTTACAGTATAGAAGAACACCCAACATATGCTTATATAAGCGAAAACATTAATATATAATTACAAAACTTCACCATGAAATCTGTTACCCAAGCTGTCAGTTTTAACGTAAGAACTACAACCACAACATGAGCCGGCCAAGGCTTAACAAAACGTTATACACAGCATTTACACAGATATACACATATACACATATAGACATATGTTCCAACAGCACTTCGGATTCATTGTCCTGTGCTCGTCCTCCTTCATCCTTCTTTCCGAGAGATGTTCACTGAAAGTATAGCCACTGCAGGGGTGAGTTTTTTCATGTAAAATGACAATCAAAGACTCGGTATCAGTGTCAGCATGCACATTCACATCCATTCTATTGGTTTCTAATTAATTAAAGTTAAACTCGGCAAAGTGGCATTTAAGACACATATATCACACACACAGGTATTTCCCGCACTCGAAGATTATTCATAACACTCCATACACGTTATACGTACTACTCTAATCAACCTCGTATTTACATGCATGATTGCGGATCCGACTCGAGTGATGACTTTCAGTCACAGTTTTCCCTTCTCTTGGCCCCTCGTCCTTCAGCTCTTCCCGCGTGGTACCGGCCTCCCATTGGCATCTCGAGACTCCTCTCTAGCTCCTACGGCTACCACGAGCTCCCTTGGAATCTAGCCGGGGTCTGTAACTGGAAGTCATTCCCTCGGGGCTCTTGACCTTCCACGGGTCGCCCCACTCCTACACATGCAGCTAAATACATCTACCAACAAGTGTCATCACATCACCGATATCTCTTTCATAACCATTGAGTGGGAACAGGTTCAATGCAACCTTTACTCGCTTTATTATTTACACCAATATGATCAACCATCAGCAATCAAGTAATAGCATCTGACAAATCAATCAAGCACACATTCATACTTTCATGCATATCATTCATTATTATCCATGCTAACATACTACTTTACCACCATCTAGATCACAAGCATTTATGGTTCAATCACTATGAAACACACGGGATTCAGAATCTCCAATCATGCATAGGATCCAATCATCACAACCACATGCACATACACTCAAGCAGAACATTCATCCGATACCGTTCGTGTACCATGCATTTAACATGCAAGCGCCCCCTACCTACGAAAGGGACTCCAAGAAGCTCTTCTGCTCTTCGATGTTGAATCTGACGCCCTTCTACTAATTCGTTCAGCCTTCCTTCACTCCGTCGTACTCTGCACTTGGTCCGGAGTTGAGGTGTCGTTCTTTCCCTGCTCCAACGATCGCCCTTCACCTGACGGGGCTCTGACCTTCTTCCCGCACTGTCGTCGTGACGAACAGAAACAGGGGAAACGGAGGAAGATGGAGACGAAGAAGAAAAAGAGAGAAAGTGGAGTAGTGGGAGAAGTTGTTCTTGCACCCACGGTGATACTAAATACGCACCTATATACGCATGCGAGGGGAAGGAGTGGGATGGGAAAGTGTGAGTCGCAGTCCACTCACACCTTCCACCAATCACAGACAGCCACGTCCCATTAATTAAGCCCAATTAATCTTATCATTAACTCTTAGGCTATACTGATTATGACTAATAACTAATTCTTTACTTTCAATTTTCTTATTATTAAATTTTTATCCGGTATCTAACTTCAAAACTGGGATGTTACATCGATAATATCACCACAAGGTTGAATGAACATAAAACAACTTATAATCAAAGATAAGAATAAGAAGTTACCTTAAACATTCTATCAAACACTTGGTGTGCATGAAGAATATAACCCAAAAGAACCCATGAACATGTAACACCAAGTTTCCCAATTTCCCAACTTACATGCTACACATGAATGTGAATGAATCAAATTGCCACATATGAAACATAGAGTGAAAATCATGAAGGGAAAACCATATGGGTTTCAATGAAAAATAAAGAACATGATGAACATGATAATTCTTGAATAAAAGTTTATACCCACATGACTTTTTAATCATAATAATCATATATGAATGCATATAAACCCTCCCACACGATTAATTTCACCAAAAAAGCAAAATATCCAACATGAGAGAACCCTAAACTAGAGAAATACCCCAAAAATAAGAGTGAAATTTGATACTTACTTGATGAAGATGAATGTAAATGATGATGTAGATATGGTAATAAGTGAAGGAAGTTGGAGATGGAAAGGATTTCTCAAGCTTGAAAGACCATGTGCAATAGAAGGAAGTGTGAAAGAGGAATGTGGAAAACACGGGCGTGGTGTACTTTAAATATAAAAGGGAATATAACATACCTGTATCGATCCACGGCTAGTGGGATTTCCCACGGCCCGTGGATCTTGTTGTCCATGGCCCAGTTTTTCTTTTTCATAACCTGTTGAGAACCCACGGCCAATGGAAATTCCACGACTTGTGGAGTTCTCTACCTTGAGTCCTTTAAAATCTATAATTCGAGGCATAAAAATGAGCAGAAAGACCCACGGCCAGTGGGATTTTACACTGGCCATGGAGTTCTCTGCCTTGCTCAAATTAATTTGTCCAGTTTCAAGCTAGAGGAATCCATTTCTAGTAGGAAATTCCACTATTAGTAGATTTCACTAGTTTTTCAAAAAACATTTCTTCCTTTAATTCTAACTTTCAGGATCAGTGAAGTCCACTACTAGTGGGAAAATCCACTGCCAGTGGATGTCACTGTTTAAACCAATGAAAACCTTTGAAAACCATGTATAAGACCCTAAACATTCATGTAATGTATGAATGTGAAAAATATTGCATGCATTCAAATTAGGAAATCAAAAATAGAAACATGCTTCAAAGCAAAATATCATGCAAAGAGTAAAGACAACATGGGGTTACCTCCCTATTAGTGCTAAGTTTAGCGTCTTCAGCCAAACGTTTACCCAAATCAAATTAAGAGCATGACACATCAAGCAAATTCAAGATGATCGCTTGCTGGATGGGTTCACCTGTCAAATAGTGTTTGAGTCTTTATCCATTTACCTTAAATAGACCAGACTTCTTGCTCTATAACTCGACAACTCCAAAAGGAAAAACCTTAGTACCCTTAAATGGTCTCGACCATCGGGAACTTAATTTACCAGGGAAAATTTTCAAGCGAGAGTTGAAGAGTAAAACCATATCACCTAGATTGAATGACCTCCGAAGGATGTGATGATCATGCCATCGTTTGGTCTTCTCCTTATATATTCTGGAATTTTCATATGCATCTAAGCGGAGCTCTTCAAGCTTCTTAAGCTCCAATAACCTGTGTTTTCTTACAGTCTCATGGTCAAGATTAAGCATTTTAATTGCCCAAAGAGATTTATATTCAAGCTCTACACATAAATGGCAAGGATTCCCATACACTAGCTTAAAAGGTGTGGTTCCAATGGGAGTTTTGTATGTGGTTCGATATGCCCATAAGGAATCGTCTAATTTAATAGACCAATCCTTTCAGGATGTATTGACCATTTTTTGGAGAATATTTTTGATCTCCCTATTGGATACCTTAACTTGACCGCTAGTTTGAGGGTGATAAAGTGTGACCATCTTATGCCTCACTCCATATTTCTTCAAGAGGGTCTGAAAAGTTTTCTCAATAAAATGAGACCCTCCATCACTAGTTATGCATATAAGGACCCTAAACCTCAAAAAAATTATCCTTTTAAAAGCTTCATAACAGTTTTGGCATCCGAATGAGGTCAAGCAATGGCTTCCACCCATTTAGACACGTAGTCTACTACTACTAGAATAAAATGATTTCTGAAAGAAGAGGGAAAGGTTCCCATGAAATCAACCCCCCACACATCAAACAACTTAACCTCTAAAATACAATTAAGTGGCATTTTGTCACCCCCGCTTCTCCGGACCTGAATCCCGACATAATCAAAATAAATAATTAATAAAAATACAATTAAATTTTTCACGTTTGAAATAATTTCGAAGCACCTTAACAATTACATCAAGATCTAAACCACAGAAAACCGAAGAGTGAGATTTAATAATTTATAACTAGATCACAAGATAAATCGCCCATAATTGTATACAAAAATAATAGAGTTTACAACGGAGGAAGAATATGTATACAGGGCATACGCCTAGTATAACACCCTAATTATCTACAACTAATAAATCCCAAAATATGAGAAAATTTTTCACAAAAACAGTCATGTAACATTTGATGTAGAAGGGAACAGGCAATGGGGAAAACTAAGAACATTCACGCGCATAAAGCAACCTACAGGGAGGCTAAAAGGGTGAGGCCGGCTCGGTGGGCTTATCGTAACACACCAACACTAGGGCGGATTGCACGATACCGTTTATTCGCTCAGACGGGGTCTGACACCGTCCAGGCGGAGCATAGTAATGCAGCAGCGGATAGAGGAGATTTCGCACTGAGGCTTCCCTTCAAGAAGTACTGGTCACTCAACAGGAGGAATAGATAAGGGAAATATGTTAATACATTCACACGCGTAGCATTTGGAGGAAAGGCTAAGTTAGAATCATCCTGCTAGGCTAGGCGGGGTGTATTTATCTTGGGCGGGCTGTCCTAGCTACATGGGCGAGGTATAACGCCGCCTAAACGAAATCTGCATAACGCCTCTTTAACACAACTACAAGGTAATTTTCCTCCATCGGGTATGGTCAAGGGTTCACCAAGTAAATCCTCACACACTCACCTTTCACTCAGAAAAATATGAAGTTACAGGGTACAAGTGCGATAATAAGTTATGGAAGAAGGAAGAGTCTGAACCTATTCCGCCCAACTCGACTAATTATGATAACGCCTGGGCGGACTTAGCCATAACGCCCAAATCCGGGGTTCAGCACCGGGGTCCGGATTGCATTAGTATCACAACGGATAGGAAAGGATAATGGTCGATATTTCGCTCGGGTCATTACTCGCTTCAGCGTGAGTTCTCGCGCTTGGGCGGATTGCTTCCCATACTTCAGGCGGGGTACGACTCCGCCCAACGTATCCGACATGAGTCTTTCCTAAGACAATTCTCGGTTCGTTCGGACTTAACTATAACCTGCTCAATCAAACTGTCCCTGCGTGTCTGTTAAAGCACAATTATAAAACAAGGCATCACATAGCACCACACACACAAAACCATACATCCATATGTACATAAGAGTGCATATTAATATTTACAATACAAAATCAGACTTCTTCTTGTTCGTAAGGTTCTATTCATCACAAAACGTTTACATCCGGCATGAGCCAGTCCGGGCTTCATCTAACAACACTTAATGGAACCTTCGAAACGCATCAGCACTCCGCCCAGCATTCCAGCTCTGCCTTTGATCCTCCTCACGAGAGACATTCACTGAAAATGGCCACTGCAGGGGTGAGCTTTTACATGTATAATGATACTCACAGACTCGGTATCAGCGTCAGTACACGCTCCTGCTATCATTCAACCTTTCTCAAGTAACCAAGCTCATACAATTCAACAATATTCGTAATACACATAATTCACAGAGTTTATTCCACATCATTATATATATATTCATGTATTCAAACCATACACATGCACATATACAAATTTATACATCACCACAATCAGCCTTATTTCTATATGCATGCACGCGGATCCGACTCGGGAAAAGACTCTCAGTTACAGCCCCCTTTTTCTTTTGGCCCCTCGTCCCTCAGCTCTTACCAGGTGGCACCGGCCCCCACGGCGTCTCGAGACTCAATTCTCTAGCTCCAACGGCTACCACGAGCCCTATTGGGATCTAGCCAGGGTTGGTAACTGGAAGTCGTTTCCCTTGGGGTTCTTGACCTTCCATGGGTCACCCCCACTCTTACTCATGCAACTAACACATTCATTTATACACATCATCGCGCCATGAACACATTACCGTAGTCATCAAGTAAGAACGGATATCTCCCATTATTCATCATCATTCAGTCAATCTCACCAGCACGTTACAATCGGTCATCAGACTAACAACATTGAGCAATCCAATTAAGAACATGCACATACATACTTTTCATAGTGACAACAGAACAGTTCCATCATTATTATCCACGAGCAAACTACGCCATCGCCACGAAGATCACTATCAAAATCTCAAATCGTGCATCAGTTTTAGTAATTGTGAATACAAGCACACATGCACAGCGTCAGTTCTAATAATTATAAAAACATACACACACACACACTTGGCAGTACATTCATCCGGTACCGTTCTTAGACCATGCATTCGACATGCAAGCGCCCCCTACCTTTAGAAGAACCTCAGAAACCTCTTTCCGTTCTCGTCGTTGGGTCCGATGTCCTTCTCCTGGTTCGTCCGGTCTTCTTTGGCTTTGTCGTATTCTGCGCCTGATTCTGGGATGGAGCGTAGTCTGTTCTTCAGTACTGGAATCAAGATCTCCAGGAGCGAAGAGTGAGATGGAAGAAGAAGAATGAAGACGAAGAGAGAAAACAGAGGATGAAGTGACGGAGAAAGAGTCTAAAGAAATAGCGAGAGTGTTTTTCACCAAGGCTCACGCTTATATATATATATACATATGTGCATGCGCACAGCAAAAGCAAGAGTGGGATGGGAGAGTGCGTGCCCGTCAGTCACGCGCACTCCACCTCATCCCCTGTCCGCCACCATTTCAATATTTTAATGGCTTAAACTCACTTAGTTAAATGCACTTAACAGTTATTTCTAGTTGAAATCAAGTCTTAATGGTTCATTCTTTATTCAGCATTAAATTTTAAAACGGGGATGTTACAGTTCTCCCCCACTGAAAAGGAATTTCGTCCCCGAAATTCAGTTGGTACTTACGTAGGTAAACAATTCGGGGTACTGCTGTCGCATGGCGTCTTCGCGCTCCCACGTATAGGAGGTGATTTTGCCTTGCTGCCACTCCACCTTAACCAGCCTTACGTTCTTGTTTCTTAAGCGTTTTACCGATTGATCCACGATTCCAACCGGTGTAGTCACAGCGGTTAGGTCTTCCTTGATCTCTACCTCGTCGTCAGGCATCGTGTGGCTGGGGTCATGCAAATACTTCCTTAGTTGAGACACATGAAAAACGTTGTGTAATCGGGACAAGTGAATTGGTAACGCGAGGCGGTATGCCACGGGGCCAATCCGTTCTACTATCTCATAAGGTCCGATGTAGCGAGGGCTTAACTTCCCACTTTTTAAGGCTCGTCCAACTCCTTTACTCGGAGAGGTTCTCAGAAACACTCGATCTCCGACTTGAAATTCCAATGGCTTGATGCGTTTGTCATGGTAGCTCTTCTGCCTGTCTTGTGATGCTTTCATCTTCTCCCTTATCACTCGGATCTGTTCTGTGGTTTGCTTTACAATGTCTGGTCCCAATAGTAGACTTTCACCCGTTTCCGACCAACAGAGTGGGGTTCGGCATCTACGCCCATATAATGCCTCGTAAGGTGCCATGCCAATGCTGTGATGATGGCTGTTGTTGTACGTAAACTCGATCAAGGGAAGGTACTGCTCCCAGTCCCCTCCGTACTCTAACACACACGCTCTCAATAAGTCTTCTAGACTCTGAATCGTTCGCTCGGATTGTCCATCCGATTGGGGGTGGTAGGCAGAACTAAGCCAAAGCTTCGTCCCCAGTTCTTGATGCAAGCTGGTCCAAAACCTGGACGTAAATCTAGGGTCCCTATCTGAGACGATGGAAGTAGGTATGCCATGCAGTCGAACAACTTCTTGAATGTAGATTCGAGCCAATTTATGCAACGGGTGCTTCATATTTACAGGTAAGAAGTGTGCACTCTTTGTCAACCTGTCAACAATGACCCAAATGGCATCATGGCCAGCTCGGTTTTTGGGTAATCCCATGATAAAATCCATCGCAATTGAGTCCCATTTCCACACGGGGATTTCTAGAGGCTGCATTGCACCGTACGGTTTTTGGTGCTCTACCTTCGATTTCTGACAAGTGATACACCGGGCCACGTACTCCGCCACATCCTTCTTTAGTCCGGGCCACCAAAACTGTCTCCTCAAGTCGTGGTACATTTTCGTGGTTCCGGGGTGAATGCTGAGTAGGCTTTTGTGGGCTTCATCAAGCACCATTTTCCTCAATCTTCCTTCACTTGGTATGTATATTCTGTTCCTCACCCGGAAGATCCCATCTAATCCTTCTGCCAAGGATAAATCCTTTCCTTTAGCCTGAATTTCCTTCATTTCAGCTAGGTAAGAGTCCGCCTGTTGCTGTTCGTACACGGATTTTAAGAATTCGTTGGCAATCCTCAACGTGCCGATTGTCATCTTCTGAGAGGAAGGGGCGTCAACATGCAAGTTCATGTCTCGAAACCGCTCTAACAACTCAACTTCCTTTGCCATCATGGCTGCTATGTGGAGGGATTTTCGACTCAATGCGTCCGCTACGACATTTGCCTTACCTGGGTGGTATTTTAACTCGAAATCATAGTCCTTCAAAAACTCAATCCATCTTCTCTGCCTCATGTTCAGCTCCTTCTGGTCGAATAGGTATTTGAGGCTCTTATGATCGCTGTACACTTTAAATTTGGATCCGTACAAGTAATGCCTCCAGATTTTCAATGCAAAAACTACTGCTGCCAACTCCAAGTCATGGGTCGGATAATGTTGTTCGTGGGGTCTCGATTGTCGAGAGGCATATGCTATGACTCGATCTTTCTGCATGAGTACACATCCTAATCCGAGTCCGGATGCGTCGCAATAGACCACGAAGCTTTCTCGTAACTCAGGTAATGCTAACACCGGAGCAGTTGTCAACTTATTCTTCAGCTCTTGGAAGCTGCTCTCACACTCCGGACTCCACACAAAAGGAACGTTCTTCCGTGTCAACCTAGTCAGGGGTAATGCCAACTTAGAAAAACCTTCGATGAACCTTCTATAATAACCTGCCAAGCCCATAAAACTCCTTATTTCCGAGACCGATCTGGGCCTCTCCCACGCTATTACAGCGGCTACCTTAGCAGGATCCACCGAGACGCCTCGCTTGGAGATCACATGCCCGAGGAAGTGGATCTCATCCATCCAAAATTCGCACTTTGAAGGCTTTGCAAACAATTGCTTCTCCTTCAACACTTGGAGTACCGCCCTGAGATGTCCTTCATGCTCCTCCGATGTCTTAGAATAAACTAGAATATCGTCAATAAAGACAACAACAAACTGATCTAAGAAGGAATGGAATATGCTGTTCATGTAATTCATGAAAACAGCAGGGGCGTTCGTCACACCGAACGGCATCACCACATACTCATAGTGACCATACCTAGTCCTAAAGGCAGTTTTAGGAATGTCCGAGTCCTTCACTCGGATTTGGTGATATCCCGATCGTAAGTCGATTTTTGAGAAGACTGAGGCTCCACGCAGCTGGTCAATTAAATCATCAATTCTAGGCAGTGGGTATCGATTCTTGATTGTGAGTTTGTTAAGCTGTCGATAATCTATACAAAGTCTCAAGCTGCCATCCTTCTTCTTAACAAGTAGCACAGGTGCGCCCCATGGTGACACGCTTGGTCTAATGAACTGCTTCTCAAGTAACTCATCCACTTGTTTCTTCAACTCGACCAATTCAGTTGAGGACATTCTGTAGGGTACACTGGAGACCGGTTCGGCTCCAGGGATCAAGTCTATAGAGAATTCAACTTCTCTATGGGGAGGTACACTCGGGACGTCCTCTGGGAACACTTCTGGGAATTCGCAGACAACCGGAATTTCGTTCACTAGGGGCTCATTCTCATCTTTGGTTAGACAAAGCATCATAAACAGTCGGGTTATACCTAGTGCCGTGCCATCTTCAGTGGGTTGTTCTGGGAAAACTATCTCTCGGTTTCTACAATCTACTAATACCTTATTGGCTGAAAGCCAATCTATTCCAAGCACAATATCAAGACCCTTTAAGGGCATGCAAATCAGATCGAAGGTGAAACTCCGATCATACAACTCAAATGCTACATTTTTACATATGGACGATGTGAACACAGTAGGGCCAGTGGGGCTGGCCACTTCTAGAGTCCGGTTCATAGACACAGTTGGTAGCTTCAACCGTTTCACGCACTCATCAGCTATAAAAGAATGGGTAGCTCCCGAATCGAAAACAACATTAAGCGTATTCATTCCAAGTGAGCACTTACATTGTACTAGATCGTTTGCTGGTGCAACATCCTCTGCGTTGATGGTGTAGATCCTTCCTGTCGCTGTTGGGCCGGTGTTCCTCTCTCGACTGTTCGGGGCATGCATCATATTTCCTCTGGTTCCGTTGCCTCTGCCACCAGGTCGTTGGTTATCATTTACTCTGGTCCGATCTTGAAATCCTCCTTGACGCGCATTGGTGTTTGCCTGATGGAGTTGAGGGCAGTCCGGGCGAACGTGTCCCCTCTCTCCGCAGTGGTAGCATTTAACATTTGTGTCATTGCATTCCCTAGCAAAATGATCACCGCCACATTTAAAGCATCTGCCATACCTGGGTCGCCCACTCATCTGTCTCTCTCGGTCATTATAGTTCTGATATCTGGTGGAGGGTTCATTCCTCCTCACGTTCCCTGGCCTCTTGAAACGTGATTGCTGAGGCCTCAAGTGTTGGTTGGCTCTGCTGCACTGGCCCGAATGGGCCCTGTCATCCTCTTCGAATATTCTACACTTGTTCACTAAGGCAGGGAAACTCCGGATTTCATGGTATCTGCAGGCCCTCTTGATATCCGATCTCAGTCCGTTCTCAAACTTAAGACACTTGGAGTGCTCTGTTCCTGGCTGCTGGAAGGGCGGATAGAATAGGCACAATTCTTCAAATCTGGTCGCATATTCTTCCACAGTCATGGAGCCCTGTTTTAACTCCATAAACTCCAGCTCTTTCCGACTCCGCACTATGTCGGGAAAGTATTTATCTAGGAAGCAGGCCTTGAAATCGTCCCACGTCAGTTGATTGTCATCTTCGGGGAATTGGCTCCTAGCTATCTTCCACCAATTCTCCGCTTCATCTCGTAGCATATACACTGCACATTCCACCTTCTGGGCTTCGGTACAGCGAAGACCCCTAAAAATTCTCTCTAATTCCTGAGTCCACTTGAACGCCGCCTCAGGGTTCCGTCCTCCTAAGAATTCACTCGGCTTCCTCTTCAGGAAGCGGTCCAGCACATGGCCATCCTCAGGATGAGTTTGGCCTTGCCTTTCAAACACATCAGCAAAGCGTTGGAATGCTGTGGCTATAGCCTCCATACTTTGACGATGCGCCATTCCTTATCCTGAAATTGACATTTAAGGATAAGTACACGGAGCCACTTACTACCGATCTAGTTATTAGCCCAACAATCAATAACTTAGCACATTATGCTATCTCTATATATATATATTATATAATCAATAGGACCAGGAGGGGCAACACCCTCCTATCCGCAAGCCAATATCAATCAGGTTCAACCAATATCACAACAATGTCAACCATTCAATCAAAAGACACAAACACCACCGCTTACACTTGGTAAGCATACTTTGGCCTTGGACTTTTCGGTCCGCTCTGATACCAAAATATAACACCCTAATTATCTACAACTAATAAATCCCAAAATATGAGAAAATTTTTCACAAAAACAGTCATGTAACATTTGATGTAGAAGGGAACAGGCAATGGGGAAAACTAAGAACATTCACGCGCATAAAGCAACCTACAGGGAGGCTAAAAGGGTGAGGCCGGCTCGGTGGGCTTATCGTAACACACCAACACTAGGGCGGATTGCACGATACCGTTTATTCGCTCAGACGGGGTCTGACACCGTCCAGGCGGAGCATAGTAATGCAGCAGCGGATAGAGGAGATTTCGCACTGAGGCTTCCCTTCAAGAAGTACTGGTCACTCAACAGGAGGAATAGATAAGGGAAATATGTTAATACATTCACACGCGTAGCATTTGGAGGAAAGGCTAAGTTAGAATCATCCTGCTAGGCTAGGCGGGGTGTATTTATCTTGGGCGGGCTGTCCTAGCTACATGGGCGAGGTATAACGCCGCCTAAACGAAATCTGCATAACGCCTCTTTAACACAACTACAAGGTAATTTTCCTCCATCGAGTATGGTCAAGGGTTCACCAAGTAAATCCTCACACACTCACCTTTCACTCAGAAAAATATGAAGTTACAGGGTACAAGTGCGATAATAAGTTATGGAAGAAGGAAGAGTCTGAACCTATTCCGCCCAACTCGACTAATTATGATAACGCCTGGGCGGACTTAGCCATAACGCCCAAATCCGGGGTTCAGCACCGGGGTCCGGATTGCATTAGTATCACAACGGATAGGAAAGGATAATGGTCGATATTTCGCTCGGGTCATTACTCGCTTCAGCGTGAGTTCTCGCGCTTGGGCGGATTGCTTCCCATACTTCAGGCGGGGTACGACTCCGCCCAACGTATCCGACATGAGTCTTTCCTAAGACAATTCTCGGTTCGTTCGGACTTAACTATAACCTGCTCAATCAAACTGTCCCTGCGTGTCTGTTAAAGCACAATTATAAAACAAGGCATCACATAGCACCACACACACAAAACCATACATCCATATGTACATAAGAGTGCATATTAATATTTACAATACAAAATCAGACTTCTTCTTGTTCGTAAGGTTCTATTCATAACAAAACGTTTACATCCGGCATGAGCCAGTCCGGGCTTCATCTAACAACACTTAATGGAACCTTCGAAACGCATCAGCACTCCGCCCAGCATTCCAGCTCTGCCTTTGATCCTCCTCACGAGAGACATTCACTGAAAATGGCCACTGCAGGGGTGAGCTTTTACATGTATAATGATACTCACAGACTCGGTATCAGCGTCAGTACACGCTCCTGCTATCATTCAACCTTTCTCAAGTAACCAAGCTCATACAATTCAACAATATTCGTAATACACATAATTCACAGAGTTTATTCCACATCATTATATATATATTCATGTATTCAAACCATACACATGCACATATACAAATTTATACATCACCACAATCAGCCTTATTTCTATATGCATGCACGCGGATCCGACTCGGGAAAAGACTCTCAGTTACAGCCCCCTTTTTCTTTTGGCCCCTCGTCCCTCAGCTCTTACCAGGTGGCACCGGCCCCCACGGCGTCTCGAGACTCAATTCTCTAGCTCCAACGGCTACCACGAGCCCTATTGGGATCTAGCCAGGGTTGGTAACTGGAAGTCGTTTCCCTTGGGGTTCTTGACCTTCCATGGGTCACCCCCACTCTTACTCATGCAACTAACACATTCATTTATACACATCATCGCGCCATGAACACATTACCGTAGTCATCAAGTAAGAACGGATATCTCCCATTATTCATCATCATTCAGTCAATCTCACCAGCACGTTACAATCGGTCATCAGACTAACAACATTGAGCAATCCAATTAAGAACATGCACATACATACTTTTCATAGTGACAACAGAACAGTTCCATCATTATCATCCACGAGCAAACTACGCCATCGCCACGAAGATCACTATCAAAATCTCAAATCGTGCATCAGTTTTAGTAATTGTGAATACAAGCACACATGCACAGCGTCAGTTCTAATAATTATAAAAACATACACACACACACACACTTGGCAGTACATTCATCCGGTACCGTTCTTAGACCATGCATTCGACATGCAAGCGCCCCCTACCTTTAGAAGAACCTCAGAAACCTCTTTCCGTTCTCGTCGTTGGGTCTGATGTCCTTCTCCTGGTTCGTCCGGTCTTCTTTGGCTTTGTCGTATTCTGCGCCTGATTCTGGGATGGAGCGTAGTCTGTTCTTCAGTACTGGAATCAAGATCTCCAGGAGCGAAGAGTGAGATGGAAGAAGAAGAATGAAGACGAAGAGAGAAAACAGAGGATGAAGTGACGGAGAAAGAGTCTAAAGAAATAGCGAGAGTGTTTTTCACCAAGGCTCACGCTTATATATATATATACATATGTGCATGCGCACAGCAAAAGCAAGAGTGGGATGGGAGAGTGCGTGCCCGTCAGTCACGCGCACTCCACCTCATCCCCTGTCCGCCACCATTTCAATATTTTAATGGCTTAAACTCACTTAGTTAAATGCACTTAACAGTTATTTCTAGTTGAAATCAAGTCTTAATGGTTCATTCTTTATTCAGCATTAAATTTTAAAACGGGGATGTTACACCTAGTCCCATATATGAAGATATGAGAAAAGCCTCGGCAAAGCATGCAAATATACAACACGAGCCTATTAGGTCACAATCCATCTTACATATAAGTAATGAACATGCATTGCCTAAAATATATATTTATATGGTCATGCAATATATATCTCCGATATCCATATTCCATAAATGACCACAATCAATTCTATCTCAATATCATGTATCATCAACACTCATACATTCCCAAAATGGGCTACATGTCCAACGTCACTATATTCATCAAATGGGTATGAATTCCAATACCCCAAATATCAATATATCATTCACATATATGGCCATTTACAATACATCCACCAATATCTATAATTATTCACACTATCATGTACACTTTATTCACAATACAATGAATTACAACCGCTGCCAGCCAAGGCATTCCATTACTACTATTTTACCTTCATAAAATCCCATGATATTCCTGCATCAAAGCTAAAAATGGACAACATGGGAGAGTGAGTTATACATTTCAAATAATGAATATGAATACAATTGAGATTATGTGCATATGTATATCAACATCATGTATGCTTTGCTAAAATCATCAATAATCACCATAATTCATTCATCCTAACAATATACATAAACCATATTTATCAATCAACTCATAGCAAAGCAACACATATACACATCTTTTCTCAATGCCACAATGGGTCAATATCATTGTCATCAATCATAGACAAACGAGCCTTTCATTATATTAGGCTATTATTTACAACATCGTCTTATTCAAGGTTATTTTGTTGTATTCATATTTTACATGTTGTCTTTTAGGTAATTCATTTACCCATCTCATCATCATCATATCTCAATCTTAATCATCATTACCTTTTGGCATATCTCTATGCTATATGCAAATGCTCTTAGACTAATGCATATGCATAATGGAATAACAACAACAAATGCAGATCTGACTGTGGGAATAAATACCAAATTATGGGTTCAAGCATGATCACATACCATGCCCCTACTGCAATAGTATAATATGTACACATATCTCATAATGCATGCATAATCACCAAATTTTACTGGTACCAAACCGCATCGCCCATTTTGTAACTGATATGTCTTAAAAAACTTAATAATTTCATCTTTAATTTAACTTAATCCATCAAATATTGTTGAGTTTGGCATTATTACGTAATGAATTGTCATTCTTTTTTGTTTTAATTATTTAATTCAAATGTGTTTATTGAGAGATCCATTAACCTAGCGTACATACGCTAGACATGTATATGTTTGTATTTTGCAGGATCTAGGTGTAGGAAATCCAGCGTACATACACTAGAATCCAGCGTACATATGCGCAGGAGAAAGAAGACCAAAGTGCCAGCCCAGCGATCCAGGGTAGATACACTGGAATCCTAGCGTACGTACGACCAGAAATAGAATGCCATTTTCCCAAGTCTTAGACGCTGGGCCTCCAAGTGTATATACACGTAGATCCAATAAAGCCAAAGTACTCAGTTCCATTCAAACAGATCCAAAGCGTGAAGTCACCTTACATTCACGTAAAGGCCAAAGGAAGCAATTCACAAATTCAGCCTTGTCATCCCATTATTCACGTGAACATGCAGCAAGCAAGTGTTAAATTATATTTTAAGATTTAAGCAAGCATGTCATGTGAAGCTTGTTTGCAAAGTATATTATACTCCTTCAACGTGAGTTGCTGTAGTATTTACCATTAATTTTATTAGTTGCTGATTATATTTGTATACTGGTAATTTAATTATTGTATTATAATTAGTCATTCCCTTGTAATCAATTAATTAGTTTTGTTAGTTTAATTGTTAGGAAGTTTCCTTTGTAATTAATTAGAGTTAGTTTAGTTAGTTTTTGCCTTAGCTATATATAGTTGTAAATACTCTGTAATTTACACACAAAAGCAATAACACTAATTCATTTTCTGATTTTTAATCTCTCTAAACATTTTCCCTCTCTAAACTCTCTCTTCCATGGCTCTCCACATTCCTTCTTCTGAATCCATTCCTATGGGTTGCTAAACCCCTAGGGTTGGGATTGCTGAAGCTTCCAATGGATTCTTGAATGTGCATTGAGGAAATCATCTTCTGAAGCATGAGGAGAACAAGTTGAGAAGTGGATCTACACTGTTGGATTGACAAATCCATACCTAATTGAAGCATTTCACCAATGAGGAATCATGGTTGAAGGCTTAGGTAACTTCTAGCTTCCTAGCTAATTTAGGCCTAGCAATTAGGTGAATAGTTAGGGTTCAATCCCCAATTTCACATTAGATTTTTCTATCACTGAACACCTAAGGGATTAGGGTTTAATGCTTAGGAATTAGTGTTAATTACCTAAGGAATTAGGGATTAACCATCTGTGAAGTTGTCCTTTTGAGTTTGAAGCTTGATTGAACCTCAATTGATGTTTCTTGATGAAATTGTGAGATGAAGTAATCCTAACCTATCTTTCATCGATTACACTTCACCTTTTATATTGTTTTTGAAATTACAAAACATAAAATAATAGAAAAGCATAAACAGAATGAATTTTGTCTTGTGTTGTTCTGGTTCAGCTTATACTAGTCCTAGGTTATGGTAATTACCTCAATCCCTGTGGGACGATCAAATATATTACAAATTTAATGATTGGTGCACTTGCCAAATGATTTTAATCCTCTGAGATTATGCATCAAGTTAATGGCGCCGTTGCCGGGAATTATTGAGTAATATTAACAATCCTTGGACTGGTACTAGACTGAACCATTTAATTTTGTTTTTGTATTTAGTAGCAGTTCAATTTTCGTTTAGTATAGCAGTAGCTTGTGTGTAGCAGTAGCAGTAACACTAAAATTGATTATGTGTCTAGTATCTGGTGTATGCAGTCAAGGAACAGAGGAGAACCTTTCTTCTTTGATCCTGATATTGATTTGTTAGAGCCTAGACTTAGAAAGGAGAAAAAGCAAAAAGAATAACAAGAAATGGAACAGAGGAGAGTTACACTAGGTGACTACTCTAGGCCTACTGAAGAAGGATCGCAATCCAACATCCTTAGGCCTCTAATTACAACCAATAATTTTGAACTTAAACCAGCTTTGCTGCAGTTGGTTAGAAATAATTAACTCAGAGAAGTGAGCTTGAGGATCCAAATTTACATCTAGCAACCTTCCTCCAAATTTGTGATACAGTGAAAATGAATGGTATCCTTGATGAGGCAATAAGATTGAGATTGTTTCCTTTTTCTCTAAGGGACCGTGTAAAAACCTGGTTGCAGAGCTAACCAAGAGGCAGTATATCCACTTAGGAGGATTTATAAAGAAAATTTCTAATTAAATATTTCCCTATTTCCAAGTATGCTAACTTGCGCACAGAAATCACTTATTTCCAGCAGAGAGAGGGTCAATCTCTGATGGAAGCATAGGATAGGTACAAAGAGAGTTTGAGGAGATGTCCTCATCATAGGATCCCTGATGTGCAACAAGTTACAATCTTTATAATGGAGTAAGACCAGCTACTAGGGTCTTGAATGATGCCTTAGCTGGAGGTTTACTGACTACTAAAACTGTAGAAGACGCCATAGAGCTAATTGATGTTATGGATTCAAATGAATGTTTAGTTAGTGAAAGGAGCCAAATCCCTAAGAGAGGGATACTAGAATTAGAAGCACATGATGCTTATTTGGCTCAAAGTAAGTTAATAACTCAGGCTTTGGAGAAATTAAGTGTACAAATTTCAAAACTCTAAAAGCCTAGTCAAGTTTGCATGATAAGTTGTGATTTTTATGGTGGAGACCAAGAAAATGGCATGTGTGATCCAAATGTCCCTGCTGATCAAGTTAATTTCATGGGGCAATAATTCCAAAGGAATTATCCCTCTAATTCTTTTAATCCAAACTATAAAAACCACCCTAATTTTTCATGGCAGAAGGGTCCACATTTGAACCAAAACATACCACAAAATCAGACCACAAATTTAGATCACAACAACCTCTTCCCCCTCCGCCTAAAAAAGTCTGAACTTGAGAATGTTCTATCTTAGTTCATCCAGGCCACTCAAGCCAGCTTTAAAAATCAAGAAGCGTCCATCCAGAATCTGGAAAATCAGGTTGGACAACTATCAAAATAGTTAGCTGAGAGACAATTAGGCAATTTCCCTGAAGATACTGAGGTAAATCCAGGGGAACATTACAAAGAAATAACCACAAGGAGTGGGAAAACTTTGGTTCTCCCTACTCCAAGTCATGAAAATGCTGTAGAAAAAGAAAAAGAAAAGGAAAGTGAGCAAGTTAATGATAAAACTGAAAACAAAGTGGAAATAGAAAAAGTGAAAGAAAATCAAATTCATCAAAAGAAAAAGAAAAAGAATGATTTGATTTTGGAGGAAGCTATCAAGCTAACTCCTAAAAAATTGAAGAATGCTTCATTCCCACATAGATTTAAGAAACAGTTAGAAGAGAAAAAATTTGCTAAGTTCTTAGATGTGTTCAAAAAGATTCACATAAATATTCCCTTTATTGAGGCATTACAAGAGATGCCTTCATATGCAAAATTTTTGAAAGAACTTCTGTCTAAGAAGAGGAAGCTTAAGGGAGATGAAATGATTGCCTTCACCTAAGAGTGTAGTGCAATTATTCAGAAGAAACTCCCGTAAAAGCTAGAAGATCCTAGATCTTTTACAATACCTTGTGCAATAGGGGATGTTCATGTTGGAAGTGCTTTATGTGATCTAGGGGCTAACATTAACCTTATGCCTCTGTCCTTAATGAGGAAATTAGGAATTAATGACCTACAACCAACTCGCATGTCTTTACAGTTGGCTGATAGGTCTATTAAATATCCTCATGGGATGCTGGAAGACTTGTTAGTGAAGGTAGATAAGTTTATCTTTCCAGCAGATTTTGTAGTGTTGGATATGGAGGCTAATAGAGAGATTCCCCTAATCTTAGGGAGACCCTTCCTAGCTATTGGGAGAGCTTTAATAGATATAGAGAAGGGAGAACTCATGCTGAGAGTTCAGGAGGAGCAAGTAACTTTTAATGTCTTAAATGCTATGAAACATCCAGCTAAAAAGATGGATTGTTTTATGCTTGAAGAAATCAAAAGTTATAAGACTCCTATGTTGTTAAAGGCTGAAAAAGTGGGTTTACAAGCCTTTTTAGAGGATGATTTCGACTCCGAGGCTGAGGAGTTGGATGACTCATAAACTGAGCTAATGAACCTACTGAAAGCATGTGAAGTAGGGGAAGTAGAAGTTGAAATTAAAGAAAACTTAAATAATGTTGCAATTAAGAAGGGTAAGGAGGTGTTTGAAGAAAAGCATGATTTGAAACCCTTGCCTTCTTATTTGAGATATGTTTTCTTAGGAAATAATGAGTCACATCTAGTAATCATTAATGCTAAATTAAATGATGAGGATGTAGAAAAATTGATAGGGGTTTTAAGAAAACATGAATCTACCATTGGTTGGAACATATATGATTTAAAGGGGATTAGTCCATCATTTTGTATGCATAAAATTTTGATGGAGGATGACTATTCCCCAGTTGTTCAGCCAAAAAAAGGTTAAACCCCATAATGAAAGAGGCTGTGAGGAAAGAAGTCGTTAAACTCCTTAATAAAAGGGATTATCTATCCTATCTCAGATAACGCTTGGATCAGTCCGGTCTAAGTGGTGCCTAAGAAAGGAGGGATGACCATTGTTAAAAATGAAAAAGGTGAAGTCATTGCCACTAGACCAACTACAAGTTGGAGGATGTATATAGATTATGGAAGGTTAAATGACTCCACTAGAAAAGACCACTTCCCTTTACCTTTTGTAGATCAAATGTTTGAGAGGCTGTCAGGTCATGAGTATTATTGCTTCCTTGATGGATATTCAGGATACAACCAAATTATGGTTGATCCAAAAGATCAAGAGAAGACAACCTTCACCTGTTCATATGGAATCTTTGCATATAGGCGCATGCCATTTGGTTTGTGCAATGCACCAGCAACCTTTCAAAGGTGTATGCTGGCAATTTCTGAGGACATGGTAGAGAAGTTCATTAAGGTGTTTATGGATAACTTCTCTGTATTTGGTAATAACTTTGATATATGCCTCAGTAATCTATCTAAGGTGCTGATGAGATGTCAAGAGACTAATCTTGTCTTGAACTGGGAAAAGTGCCATTTTATGGTTAGAGGAGGGATAGTCCTCGGCCACAAAGTCTCTGCTGAGGGCATCCGAGTAGATAAAGCCAAGATCGATAATATAGAGAGGTTTCCTCCTCTAATCATTGCAAAAGGAGTGAGGAGTTTCTTAGGATGTGATGGCTTTTATAGGAGATTTATAAAGGATTTTTCAAAAATAGCAAAGCCTTTGACTGATTTACTGGTGAAAGATCATGCTTTTGTTTTTGATGAAAATTATGTCAAGGCTTTTGAAAATCTGATACAAAGATTAATTACAGCTCCAATCCTTGCAGCACCTGATTGGTCTTTACCATTTGAACTCATGTGTGATGCAAGTGATTTTGCTATAGGAGCTATACTAGGACAAAAAAAAAGAAAAATTAACACATGTTATTTATTATGCTAGTAAGGTACTGAATGAGAATCAAATAAACTACACCACTACTGAAAAAGAAATGCTTGCTGTGGTGTATGCATTTGATAAATTTAGAGCTTACTGGATTGGTGCTAAGGTCATTGTGTATACAGATCATTCAGCAATCAAGTACTTGCTAAGAATCAAAGCAAAGATTGATCAGGTGAGTTCTATTACTCCAAGAGTTTGATTTGGAAATAAGAGACAAAAAGGGCGTAGAGAACTCAGTGGCTGATCAACTCTCTCGTCTGGAAGGTGAATCAGACTCTATCTTGATAAAAGAGGAATTCCAAGATGAGAGGCTGATGGCAATTACCACAGGGCCATGGTATGCTGATATGGCCAACTTTAAAAGTGCCTCCGTGGTACCAGAAGGGTGGACATCCCAAATGAAGAAAAAGTTCTTTCATGATAGTAAAACTTTTCTATGGGACGATCTAATTGTGTATAAGATACAAGTAGATGGAATTATCAGGAGATGTGTGCCTTGTAACATCCTGGTTTTGATTTAATTATCAATTAAGGTTAATTATATAATTAAAGTTATTGATTTAATAATAATAATAATGCTATGAATGACTCATGTGCCCTTGGTGGGTGAAAATGGGGCTTCGGTCCCTTCCCTCTCTCCTTCATTAATTGCTGATGTGATGGCATTAAATGAGGATGTGGCTATTGATTGAAAGGAGAGTTGGCGCAGAGCAGAACGTTGATAATAGCTTCACTTTCATGTTTCTACTGACTGGCTGCTCATTCTCTCTTTGGTATATAGAGAACCATTCTCCTTTCTCTCTAAACTCTCTAGAGACTTTTCTTCTTCTTACTGTTCTTCTTCTCATCTCCTTCATCTTCTTCTTCCACTCAACACTGAGTAGAACTGAGTGGAATGCGAAGTGGAACAACGTGGTTGAGAGAGATCTGTGTGGTGGTTGAGAAACAGCATGGTGTTGTGTGTTGTGGAGGCTAGGATCCTCCTCTGTTTTGCCTGAATATTGATGGCTGTGTTACATGAAAGCATGGGGTCCTCTATTGTTGGTGAGGACAAGCTGTTCTAGTGGTGGAAACAGCCATGGAAATCCTCCACTGGACTGAGTGTGAGGACTGTGTTGTGCCTTGGAGGCTTGGAACTCTCCACTGTCTTGCAAGGAGAGCATGGAATGGCATGGAGGAGAGCTGATCGTGTGGCCGAGTGGCTCGGTGTTCCTCCAAAGCTGTGTTGATTACAACAGCTGGGTCGTTCTGTTGAGAACGTGTGACCAAGGAGCAGTTGGTCGGATCTACAGGCTCAGGGAGCTTCTGGATCTTCATTCCAGGTAGGGGGGCTAACTTTACATCTCAAATGTATGGTTTATGGACGGGTTCTGGGTGAATCTACTTTACTGTGTTGTAATGTATGTGTAATGTGTTGTTGGTTGTTTGCCGAGTGAATGATAGCCCGGATGTGTGATGAATATGAGTTGTGTGTTTATGTTGATTTTCTGTCCATGAGATGTATGATGATAAATATGAAATGTTGAGTGAATGCATAGAAATGTTGGCTTAATGAGTATGCCGAGTGAATGCATGATATGTGGGTCAGTCATGTTAATTCCCGTTTGGGACCTTATATTGAAAAGCATGCGATTTGTCGAGTGCATGTGATTGCCGAGTGCATGTATTGTGTTATTGCTATGCCGACCCCTGCTTGTGAATAATTATGATAAACTGCATTGGATGCATGTTGTTGACATTTTAATGCCGAGTGCATTGGCATTGGACGCCTGATGAATAAGACCATATTCATCTGATTCGCCACTGGAAATGCTTGGAGCATATAGCATTGGATGCTTAATACCGATCGGCAATCAGATGAATATGTGTTGAAAGTCCTTGGGTTGGACTCGAGGCAGTGCCGAGTGTGACGTGAATATATTTTTACAGTCATGATTCTGTCAAATTAGTACATTAAAATTAATTAACGTAGTACTAGGGTGTCAACCTAGGTCGTTCTCTCAAGGATCAACACAAAAATTTAGGAAAAATCAAGTCTTAAACTAATTTTTAACAATTAAAAATAAAAACTAAACAACTAAAAATTTTTACAAACATAAGTTCACTAACATACAATTGGGGGGGGGGTTGATTGATTTTTGTTGTCACAATTAAAATTAAAACAAGGTAAATAAAGGATTTAAAACAATAAATAACAAGCGATTGATTTTCTTGGAGTATTGTAAATAAATTTATCCTTGGTTCACTAAAAATAATTTGTATACTTATTAATGTTAATTTCTTAGCTCAAATTGAATTGATCAACTAAGCGTTTTTTTCAATTCACAATTCCTTTACTTTCATTTAAAAATGAATATTTTAATCAAGCATCCTAATTAAGCAAAAGGAGTCAAGATCGTAAAATCTAGGAATTATTGAGCATACATAAGAACATCGCCTATATACATAATCTATTCTCAAATTATGGAATTAAGCAAACCATAATTATTAAAAGTGATTATGAAAATATTCATTAAGCATGCATATTTCCTTAATCCATTCTAATTTAAAACCTTATTTTATTCCATTTGAATAATTAAACCGATTAAGCATACAAATTTAATTAAACAAAATGGAATTAAATAAGTAGAGAAAGATTATGAAGAAATAACAATAATAAAAGCATACTATATTAAAATTAATGACCTCAAAATTACATTACAACATTCTCCAAGAAAATCAATCTAGGGGTTTTAGCCCTCCATAATTACAACTACAAACAATGAAACTAACCCGGAAATGAAGAACTTGCTGGAAAAATTCCAACGGAGAAGAGAAGAGGAAGAACGTATGGCACCCAAGACTTAATTGTCTTCTGATGAAGAATGAATGAATTTTTGCCCCTTGCCTTGCTTCCTATTTATAGGAGCTCAAAAGCAAAGCTTATGCCTTAATTAATTTGTAATGGAATGTGCACTCTTAATTTACAATTCAATGGTGCTCCATTATGATGCTTCAGTGCTCCAATATCAGCTTCAGTGTTGTTTCCACTTTGATAATGCGTTATCTGATGTTTCCACTGATGAATCTGTGCCTGAATCGATTCATCTAGGCAATTTTTGGGCAATTTTACACATAGGAATCGATTCCTCAGGGGTGGGAATCGATTCCCAAGCACATGAATCGATTCATGCTTGTTTGAATCGATTCCCAGGCCTTAAAAATGCATATGAATCGATTCACAGGGGTGGGGAATCGATTCCTAGCTGTATGAATCGATTCCCAGGGTGCTTGAATCGATTCCTTGCTGTTCTTTTGTGTGGGAATCGATTCCCACATTGGTGAATCGATTCCCAGACCTGTTCTGGTGCTTTTCTCGCATTTTTGACCATTTCTTGAGTCGTGGCTTCTTTCGTTTGACCTGTGGTAATTATTTTTTTAATTACAGGCTTAATCACACACTACAAAACAAGAGAAAACCAACTTTTATTAAAAATTTATCCTTAATTCATTTTTAAAATTAAATATTAAATAAAGCTCAAATGATGAAAATGTGTTAAAGTGCAGTATATTACACACTAAGTGATGGCAAATTATACACATTTAAATTGAGGAATTAAGGATAAATCATGCATCATCAAATACTCCCACACTTATTCTTTTGCACTCCCGGGCAAAATCAAAATAAAAACAAGTATCACAATTTATTGAAAACATTAAGTTGAAAACAACACACAGAATTGGCATGAAATTTTAAGAATATACAGAGAAACAAGAGTTATTTAACATGCAAGATTCAGAGCATCAAGATATATATAAAGATCATTCAAACAGTTAGGCATGTGAAAATTAAATTAAACTGAAAAGAAGATCATAAGTGATAGAACCTCACAAGACATACTCTCAACTCTCAAGTGTTTAAGGTTTGTGTATACACTCAAAACAATTCCTGAAAATCAAACAGTCTAAAAATTTGGCAAGTTTCTTAATTCCACAATCAACATAAATGCATGTATAGATCAACAGGGCTTTCAAAGGGTTGAAATGTGGCCAAGGTTAAAATGGATGAAATATATATATATTTATATATATACCAAAAAGAATGATGAAGCAATTAATTTTTCTGGCAAACAGTGAAGGTAAAACATTTATTGTATGGTATTTGGTAAAATTTTTTTTTTATTATTATTAGATTGCATAACACTTGGAACAAGAGTTGCAATTCCTTTTTGCACACCCCCACACTTATTTGAATGCCTGTTTTGACTTGATTCCAAAGCTTCAATATATTTCTTAAGGTAGGTATATTTTTGGTTCTTCATCCATGGCTTATTTGAGCTGCAACAAGGAAACAGTTAAATAGGCTCAAAATGGCTAGCAAGAGATAATTTATTCATGGTAGGCTTATCTGGCTTAGTGGCTCAACTGAACAAAATGCCTGTATCATTTCAAATACATTCATATGAGTTTAAAGTATCATCAAGAAACAAGACAAAAATTAAGATGTAAGCTTTCAGGAATTAATCACACATGAAAGGATTAAGATGGTTTAAAGTGATCCATCAAATTTTAAGGCTCAAAAATCTCACAAGGTATAATTCCATCATATATGATCATTTCTCAATTATCATGTCATTCTCAACATACCAAAAATGTTTAAGTTCAAATTATAACATATCATTAATCTCATATCAGACATGAAAGAATTTACTTGTTACTCATGCATATCTTAAAATTCCAATAAAACGTGCCTTTTTAAAACAAAAACACACACAAAATCTTTTATTTTATTTTATTATTATTTTTTTTAAAATTTTTTTTTAATTTAATTTTTTTTTAATCACACAAAATTTAATCACACAAAAAACACACACACAATAACACATAAATGATCCCACCCCCATACTTAAATCATACATTGTCCTCAATGTAAGACAGAGCATACAAAATAGACAATATAATGAAAAAGTAAAGAGATGGGTAAGAAAAACTCCCTCAAGGGGGATCAAGAAGTGGTTCCCCCAAAGCATGTTCCTCCATTGTAACATCCACAAGTGAAGGATTTTCATGAAATGGCTTCAAACGTTGTCCATTAACCTTGAAGCTTTTGTTGGAGTTTTCACTTTTTATTTCTACAGCTCCATGGGGAAATACATTCGTAACAATGAAAGGTCCTTCCCATTTGGAGCGCAATTTTCCGGCCATCAGTTTCAACCGGGAATTAAACAGTAGCACTTTCTGTCCAGCAGTAAAATCCTTTCTAGCTATTGAGCTATCATGGAATTTCTTTGTTTTCTCCTTATAGAACCTCGAGTTCTCATAAGCTGCCAAACGGATCTCATCAAGCTCATTCAGTTGTAATTTTCTTTCTTCACCTGCTTGATCAAGTGCTAAGTTGCAAGCTTTTACAGCCCAATAAGCACGATGCTCAATCTCCACTGGAAGATGACATGCTTTACCAAATACAATTCTATAGGGAGACATTCCTATAGGTGCCTTAAAAGCTGTTCTATGTGCCCAAAGAGCATCATCTAATTTCCTGCTCCAATCCTTTTTGTTAGGCTGTACTATCTTCACCAGGATTCTTTTGATTTCTCTGTTAGAGACTTCTGCTTGTCCATTGGTTTGGGGGTGATATGGAGTAGAGACTCTATGAACAACCCCATACTTCCTGAGCATAGCTTGCATGGTCCTGTTGCAGAAATGTGTTCCTTGATCACTAATGATTGCTCTCGGAATGCCAAACCTGCAAAGAATTTAAGATCTAACAAAATCCACAACAACTCGAGCATCATTAGTTCTGGTGGCTTTAGCTTCCACCCATTTAGAAACATAATCAACAGCCAACAAAATGTAAGTAAAACCAAAGGATGGAGGAAATGGACCCATAAAATCAATGCCCCAAACATCAAATACTTCACAAAACAACATTGGTTGCTGAGGCATCTGTTGTCTCCATGTGGTAGCATTACTAGCTCTTTGGCATTTATCACAGGTGTTACAAATTCTCCATGCATCCTTAAAAATTGTGGGCCAATATAAACCAGAATCCAACACTTTTCTTGCTGTTCTTTGTGGACCAAAATGTCCACCAACTGGTGAAGCATGGCAGAATCGAAGAACTGATTCTATTTCATGATCGGGAATGCATCTTCGAATCACCTGATCATTACACAATTTCCACAAATACGGGTCATCCCAAATATAATACTTTGCATCACTTTTTAATTTTGAAATTTGGTTTCTGGATGCACATGGTGGAAAAACAGAAGCAACAAGATAATTTACAATGTTAGCAAACCAAGGTGAATCAAAAGAGTTAGAAATACTCATGAGGTGTTCATCGGGAAAATGGTCCCGAATAGGTGCCGAATCAGGAGCATTCTCAATTCTGCTTAAATGGTCTGCCACAAGGTTTTGTGTTCCACTTCTGTCACGAATTTCCAAGTCAAACTCTTGGAGCAAAAGCATCCAACGAATTATTCTTGGCTTGGACTCACCTTTCTTCAACAAGTACTTCAGAGCTGCATGGTCAGTAAAGACAACTACTCGAGAACCGAGTAGGTAAGATCTGAACTTATCTAATGCAAAAACAATGGCCAAGAGCTCTTTTTCAGTGGTAGTGTAATTTACCTGAGCAGCATCTAAAGTTTTAGATGCATAGTAGATGACCCTAGGCTGCTTGTCAATCTTTTGACCAAGGACGGCTCCTAATGCATAATTAGAGGCATCACACATCAACTCAAATGGAGCTGTCCAAACAGGTGCTTGGATTATTGGGGTTGTTGTCAATGCTTGCTTGAGGCAATTAAAAGCCTCCTTACACTTTTCATCAAATTCAAATGCCACATCCTTTTGAAGCAGACTGGATAGTGGCCTAGCCTTCTTGCTGAAATCTTTTATGAATCTTCTGTAGAATCCTGCATGACCAAGAAAAGAACGAACCTCTCGAACACAAGAGGGGTAAGGCAAATGTGATATAACTTCTACCTTGGCAGGATCTACCTCAATTCCTTTTTCAGAGATTACATGCCCTAAAACTATTCCTTGTTTTACCATAAAATGACATTTTTCATAGTTCAAAACAAGGTTAGTTTCAATACATCTGTTTAAAACTTTATCAAGACTATTAAGGCATGCATTAAATGAAGATCCATAGACAGTAAAATCATCCATAAACACCTCTATGCAATTTTCAATGAAGTCATGAAAAATACTTATCATGCATCTTTGGAAAGTTCCAGGGGCATTGCATAGGCCAAATGGCATTCTCCTATAAGCAAATATGCCAAAGGGACAGGTGAATGTGGTCTTATCTTGATCCTCAGGTGCAATGTGAATCTGAAAATATCCAGAGAATCCATCAAGAAAACAGTAGTGAGACTTACTTGCGAGACGCTCAAGCATTTGGTCAATGAAGGGTAAAGGGAAATGGTCCTTCTTTGTTGCCTGGTTAAGTCTCCTGTAGTCAATACAGACTCTCCAACTATTCTGCACTCTAGTTGGGATCAATTCATCCTTTTCATTTTTCACAACTGTGATCCCTGTTTTCTTAGGAACCACTTGAATTGGACTCACCCATTGGCTATCAGAGATAGGATAAATAATTCCTGCTTGTAGAAGCTTGGTGATCTCCTTCTTAACCACATCAAGGATTACAGGGTTGAGTCTCCTCTGGGGCTGTCTTACTGCTTTAGTATTTTCCTCCAGAAATATTCTATGCATGCACATGGATGGACTAATTCCAGGAATGTCTGCCAATGTCCATCCTATAGCCTTCTTATGTCTTTTCAATACCTGCAACAATTTTTCTTCTTGATTTTTATCAAGAGAAGTGGAAATTATCACCGGGAGCTGTTCATTATCCCCTAAGTATACATACTTTAGGTTCTCAGGTAAGGGTTTCAATTCTAACTTGGGTGCCTGCAAAACAGATAGAACTAACAAAGTAGATTTTGATTCCGCTGCTTGCACTTCAAAAATTATGTTAGAATTTTCTTGAAATCCTGCATTCAGCTCCTTATGGTTAACAGGTATATCTAAAGACTCTGAATCAGAAATTATGTATCTATCAATTTCAGCACAAATATCACAACTTCCAGAATCATTGCATGCAAAACATTTGTTTGAATCATCCATGTATTCCAAATCAATATTAGAAAAATGTTCAAAAACCAGTTCATCAATAATGTCAATTTGGAAAACAGAATGATTTTTAGATGGGTATTTTATGGCATCAAGAATATTAAATTGAACCCTTGTATCACCAAATTCCATAGAGAGAGTTCCAGAATGAACATCTATTTTCGTTCGAGCTGTTTTTAAAAATGGTCTTCCCAAAATGATAGGAACAGGAATTTGAGGCATACCTTCTTCCATATCAAGTACGAAAAAGTCAGTAGGGAAAACAAGTTGTTCTACCTGAACCAAAACATCCTTTATAACTCCAGCAGGATAAGCAGTGCTCCTATTGGCTAGCTGAATTACTACACCAGTAGGTTGTAAATTTCCAAGAGACAAAGATTTAAAAACAGACATAGGCATAACATTTATTGAAGCTCCTAAATCTAACATGCAATTTTCAAATTTATTATTGCCTATGATACAAGGTATAGAAAACGTACCTGGATCTTTGCATTTTTCAGGGATATTTTCCTTACCAAGCAGTGCAGATACATTTCTTCCCATACTTATCCTTTCATTACCTTTGAGTCTCCTCTTGTGAGTACACAACTCCTTCAGAAATTTGGCATACTTGGGAATTTGCTTGATTGCATCGAGAAGAGGTATATTCACTTCCACTTTCCTGAAAGTATCCAAAATTTCTTTGTCCACTTCTTCCATCTTCTTACTTGGAATTGCTTTTGGTGGGAAAGGAAGAGGGATATGAGGTGGAATTTGGGATGGTTGCTTCTCAGATTTGCTTGTGCTTGAAGAGGGCACATCATTCTCAACTGTTGTGGGCACATCTGTTTGTTTTTTAGGTTCCTTAGGTATGGGTACTTCAAGGTTCTTACCTGATCTTAACTGAATTGCACTCACATTTCTTGGATTTGCAGCTGGTTGAGATGGTAATTTGTTAGTGTTCTGAGACTGTAACTGGCTCAATGATGAAGCTAGTTGCCCAATTTGGTTGCTTAAACTCTGAATGGTAGCATCATTCCTCTGTTGATACTCTAAGTTCTGTGCAGCCATTTGTTTCACCAGATCCTCCAAAGAAGGGCCACTTGTGGGTGGTTGAGGTGTCGGTCTTTGGAAGGTTGGTGCATTGTTTTGAAATGGAGGTTGGGGATTTTGTTGTTGGTTGCCCCATCTCAAGTTTGGATGGTTCCTCCAACCTGGATTGTATCTGTTGGTGGAAAGGTCTTGGTTTTGTGGTGGTGGAGGTCTATCATGGTAGATGTTAGCTGCATAGGCTTGGGGACTATTATTATCCTTTTCTTGTAGAGAAGGACAACAATCAGTGGGGTGCTCTTGTGAAGAGCAGATGCCACATACTTTAGCAGTCATGGATTTTTGATTTACTGCCAATTGTGTGACTAGAGTGGTGAGAGCATCAAGTTTGCTCTCCAATTTAATTCCAGATGAACTAGAATTGGAATCAAACATGGGTTTGAAAGAATCATTTCTCACACCAAATTGTTGAGAGTTAGATGCCATCTTCTCAATCAGATTTCTTGCTTCAGCAGCAGTCATATCTCCTAAAGCTCCTCCACTTGCCGCATCAATCATGTTGCGATCAACGTGGTGTAAACCTTCATAGAAGTACTGAAGAAGAAGTTGTTCAGAAATTTGGTGGTGAGGGCAACTTGCACAAAGTTTTTTAAATCTCTCCCAATATTCATAAAGACTTTCTCCAGAGAGTTGCCTAATGCCAGATATGTCTTTACGGATTGCAGTTGTTCTAGAGGCAGGAAAGAATTTTTCCAAGAACATTTTCTTTAAGTCATTCCAACTTGTGATTGATCTTGGAGCAAGGTAATACAACCAATCCTTAGCAACACCCTCTAAAGAATGAGGAAACGCTTTAAGATAGACATGGTTTTCTTGAACGTTTTGGGGTTTCATTGTGGAACACACAATGTGGAATTCTTTGAGGTGTTTGTGCGGATCTTCACCCGCAAGACCATGAAACTTAGGCAACAGGTGTATAAGTCCGGTCTTAAGAATAAAAGGGACATCCTCATCAGGATATTGAATACACAAACTTTCGTAAGTGAATTCAGGAGCAGCTAGTTCTCTAAGAGTTCTTTCACGAGGTTCAGCCATATCAGAAAAACTAGCCGTACTTTCAACAGATTCAGAAAAAATACTATCACTATCAATATCAACAAAGTTATTATTAAATCTAGCTTCTCTAATTAACCTATGAAAAGTTCTTTCAATTTCAGGATCAAATGAATATAAATGCTCAAAAGTTCTTCTAGTCATACATAGCATACAACAAGATATTTGATCATGATGAGCAATAAATCATAAGAATCCTAAATCATGCAAAAGAAATAAAATAAACAAACAAACAAACAAAAGAAAATTTTTTTAAAATTTTTTTTTAATAAAAAAAAAATTAATTTAAAACAAGAGTTTTTCCTAAAGATCGTTGATCCCCGGCAACGGCGCCAAAATTTGACGTGAATATATTTTTACAGTCGTGATTCCGTCAAATTAGTACATTAAAATTAATTAACGTAGTACTAGGGTGTCAACCTAGGTCGTTCTCTCAAGGATCAACACAAAAATTTAGGAAAAATCAAGTCTTAAACTAATTTTTAACAATTAAAAATAAAAACTAAACAACTAAAAATTTTTACAAACATAAGTTCACTAACATACAATTGGGGGGGTTTGATTGATTTTTGTTGTCACAATTAAAATTAAAACAAGGTAAATAAAGGATTTAAAACAATAAATAACAAGCGATTGATTTTCTTGGAGTATTGTAAATAAATTTATCCTTGGTTCACTAAAAATAATTTGTATACTTATTAATGTTAATTTCTTAGCTCAAATTGAATTGATCAACTAAGCGTTTTTTTCAATTCACAATTCCTTTACTTTCATTTAAAAATGAATATTTTAATCAAGCATCCTAATTAAGCAAAAGGAGTCAAGATCGTAAAATCTAGGAATTATTGAGCATACATAAGAACATCGCCTATATACATAATCTATTCTCAAATTATGGAATTAAGCAAACCATAATTATTAAAAGTGATTATGAAAATATTCATTAAGCATGCATATTTCCTTAATCCATTCTAATTTAAAACCTTATTTTATTCCATTTGAATAATTAAACCGATTAAGCATACAAATTTAATTAAACAAAATGGAATTAAATAAGTAGAGAAAGATTATGAAGAAATAACAATAATAAAAGCATACTATATTAAAATTAATGACCTCAAAATTACATTACAACATTCTCCAAGAAAATCAATCTAGGGGTTTTAGCCCTCCATAATTACAACTACAAACAACGAAACTAACCCGGAAATGAAGAACTTGCTGGAAAAATTCCAACGGAGAAGAGAAGAGGAAGAACGTATGGCACCCAAGACTTAATTGTCTTCTGATGAAGAATGAATGAATTTTTGCCCCTTGCCTTGCTTCCTATTTATAGGAGCTCAAAAGCAAAGCTTATGCCTTAATTAATTTGTAATGGAATGTGCACTCTTAATTTACAATTCAATGGTGCTCCATTATGATGCTTCAGTGCTCCAATATCAGCTTCAGTGTTGTTTCCACTTTGATAATACGTTATCTGATGTTTCCACTGATGAATCTGTGCCTGAATCGATTCATCTAGGCAATTTTTGGGCAATTTTACACATAGGAATCGATTCCTCAGGGGTGGGAATCGATTCCCAAGCACATGAATCGATTCATGCTTGTTTGAATCGATTCCCAGGCCTTAAAAATGCATATGAATCGATTCACAGGGGTGGGGAATCGATTCCTAGCTGTATGAATCGATTCCCAGGGTGCTTGAATCGATTCCTTGCTGTTCTTTTGTGTGGGAATCGATTCCCACATTGGTGAATCGATTCCCAGACCTGTTCTGGTGCTTTTCTCGCATTTTTGACCATTTCTTGAGTCGTGGCTTCTTTCGTTTGACCTGTGGTAATTATTTTTTTAATTACAGGCTTAATCACACACTACAAAACAAGAGAAAACCAACTTTTATTAAAAATTTATCCTTAATTCATTTTTAAAATTAAATATTAAATAAAGCTCAAATGATGAAAATGTGTTAAAGTGCAGTATATTACACACTAAGTGATGGCAAATTATACACATTTAAATTGAGGAATTAAGGATAAATCATGCATCATCAGAGTGCACTATAAAAAGACCCTGGGTTGGACTTGGGGCAGTGCCGAGTGCACTAAGCGTTGGACGCTTAAAGACCTTGGGTTGGACTCAAGGCAAAGCCTACCGGGTTGGACTCGGGGCTGCCCGTAACACTTCTGTTGTCGCTTGGAGTGACTGTGTTACATGTGAGGGCAAACGGTTTGGTACCTGTAAAATGGCCGAATCAGCTTGGAGTTGAGAAAAGGCTTGGAGCCTATGTTGCAACAATAAAAATTAATGATAATGGACCAGATCCAGGTGAATTGATGTGTGCACACTTATAATTGTCATTGAGCTCAATGTGAATTGTTGTATATATGAATATGAAATGATTGGGGTGAATCCAATTGGATTAATACATGTATATGGGTGTATTTGCCGAATGCAATATGATGATATGGTTATGATACATGCTGTGGTGAATGATCAATTTAGCCATGAATGATTGGTGTGAATTCCGACTGAGTGAATATATGTGCATGGATACTGTTGCCGAGTGCAAGGTGATGCTATGGTTGTGAATGTGATTATGAATGATACGAATTACTCAGTCCTGATTGAATTGCATGAATTGCATGAATCCCGAGTGGATGATGTGGTAGGGTTCATATTGAATGGCAGAGTGCATTATTGCTGATTGAGATCTGTTATTGTATGGATGCGGATTCTGAGATTAATCCGAGTCAATAACTGTCATTTAATATGTAAAAGCTCACCCCTATAATATTTTTCAGTGTACGCAGGTCAGAATGGGAATGTTGTGAAGGCCTTAACCCGAGTGATGGGTATTTGTGCTATTGTAGCATACAGAGTATACTGTACCGTTTGTATTTATAGTTCTGTTAAAGCCTTGGCCGGCTCTCATGTAATATGAAGATTAAATATACTTATATATATGAGGATTGATTATCCGAATTGTGGACAAGTATACATTTATGTATGTGTATAATTATATATTTTATGTGGATATAATGTCACTTGGATTGACTGAGGAATGTTGATGGATAGAATAATGCTAAGTTGATGAATTCCGAGTGAAATAATGTTGTGGTGAGAGCCATTCCCGAGTGAGGCTTAAGTATGTGGACTTTTCCGAGTGATAAAGGCTTAAGATAGATCCGAGTAAGATGTACTCGAGTGGGCTACTTCCGAGGGAAGACTAGTCCATGAATTGCCGAGTGAAAAGCATAAGTAAAACCCCGAGTGGGGAAGGGTTTGAACATTCCCGAGTGGAAATCCCGTGTGAGCCTCTTCCGAGGGAAGAGTTATTGTGATGGTTGATTGAGGGTATTCTAGGAAGTCCTCTTCCGAGTGAACGAGGATATATATATTCCGAGTGGCTAAGTATTGATAAGTCCGAGTAACTTAACTTGGTGAATTCCTCCTAGTGGGAATGGGTTAATGTATTACCCGAGTGATGAATGGTTAATGCGTGACCGAGTGGTTTATAGCCGAGAGATTTGGGTGACTTCCGAGTGAGGAAGATCAAATTATACCGAGTGTAGAATGAATGTGGTATTCCGAGTGAATTGTGGTTGAAATATACCGAGTGATATTGGACTGGGGGAAATAATCCGGGTGAGGGAAAGCTTATGGACTCCGAGTGGAGTGATTGAGGGAATCATTTCCTGAGTAGAAATTATGACGCTTCCGAATGAAGCATGTGTGTGGGCTTTTTGAATAAACTAAGTATTTGGCTAAGTATGAATCTGCCGAGTTAAGCATGACCCTATGGGGACAGTTCCCGAGTGAACATGGTCCCGAATCCGAGTGATGAAAATACCAAGCGTGGGTGTTCGCTTCAGCGAATGAGATTTCGCTACAGCGAGTGTGAATGGAAGGAAGGTTTCTGGTTGGTTTCGCTTAAGTGAATGGTGCTTCGCCTAAGCGAGATGGGTTGTCTCGCCCAAGCGAGTTTGGGTCTTGCTTGAGCGAGTGAACACTGAATGGGCTCGCCTAAGCTTGTTCTTCCGTTGGGCCCTCTTGTGAATGGTTTTATTTCCCTTCCATTGGTCGGTATTTGTTTTCCCTTGCCTTTATGCTGTCTCTAATTTTACCCTGACTGCTTGGTGAATTTTGGAAAAAAAAAATTTCCCTGGTCTCGGTTTATTCTTTACTAAGTCAGGTTGTTTTATTTTGGTATCAAAGCATTCTTTAAAGAATTAAGGATGTTTTATTTTGGTATCAGAGTAGACCAAAATGTCCAAGGCCAAGGTATGCCTATTGTGTGTGGGCGGTTGTATGCAATATGACCGATTGTCATCATTGCTTGTGGTATTCTGTTGGATTTGATATATGTTTAATCCTGAATTGTGCGATTATATGAATGTGTTTTGTGGTGGACAGTAGTGAAAGGTACTACTGTTGAGATATTTACTCGGTATGGGCTGGAAGCCGATTGTTGATATGCTGAGTGAGTATAGGTAAATTCAGTGCTGAATCCATGTGAATTTGTGTGGGTCGGAAACCTATTGCCATTATACTGTTTTACAGTAATGGTAAAGGATATTTTATGAGTATTGTTGGGTGATGTGCCCTGGGTGGTGCATAATGATGATGTTGATGTAAATGTGTGCTTATATATATATATATGTGTATGGAATGCCATTAATTTTTATGAATTAGTATTATTTGGGTGAGTGCAGTCGGTGTGAGTGAAAAGAGTGTGATGTTTGCTGTTCCGGTACGACTCTTCATACCATAGGTACTGTGGCAGCGTACACTGTTACAGCGACTCTATGTAATTGTTGTAACCTTATAGGAATGAGACGTCATCCTATAAGTTGGATGCAGAAATTCATAAGTCGGGCAGGTGAGGTTGTAGCTGCTTATGGCAATGGTGAGTCTATCGGACTGTTCTGAGTGAGAATGAGAACTGTATTGAGTGGAAAGTAATTGTTAGTGTATCAAAATGAGGGTAGAAGGTTGTTTTAACCTTGATGTGCTTACCTCCGAGAGAATCAGAGGTCATTGGGTATGAATTGGCTATTAAAATAATGATTGGTTATTGAAATAGATGGGTGATAGATAAGGTGAGAATTTGCTCAAAAAAGATTAGTATATTCCGAGTGTGAGAAAGTAAAGGTAATTCCGAGTGAAATCTTTTGGGAGAAAGAATTACTGAATGAAATTATGATGTTCTGAGTAAAACATCGTTGTGAGAGTCATTACTAAGTTAAGGAACTGTGTCCGAATGACACATTTGTGTTAGGCGAAATCCGAGCGAAGTTTCTTGGTTGTGCCACTTCTGTGTAGAATGGTACCGAGTGGGACTTGGAATAGGTAAGTTTCTGAGTGAATGGCTCCCGAGGGGAGTAGATACCCGAGAGGTAAATTTATTCATAATTGTGTTCGGGTTGATGCTTAGAGCTACTAAGTTTGAACTCAGATTTGTAATTGATGTAGGCTTAAATGCCGAGTGAAAATTTTTGGTAAGTGGAAAGATTTCTGGGTGAGAATTGCCCTTAAACCCCGAATAGTATTTTTGATTGAGAGGTCCGAGTGACACTCTCAGGGGTGTAGGCATGGAATTAGCCGAAGGAATGGTTAGAAATCTGAGATGTTAATACCGAGTGTGGTGCCCGTACGAGGAAAATTCAGGCAAACTGTGCTAATTGAAGCACATTGGAGCTCTTTTAAGTGTTTGGCTCAGTATTGTCGAGGTATATCATGGTTTAGAGAGGAAATTTTAGTGGTCAGATGTTGAATATCCGAGGGTTTAATCCGGGATGAATCAGACAATAGTGAGTATTGATGGGAATCGGTAATGTTGTTTACCGACTAGATTCTTCCCAGTTGGTTGATTAACCTCCATAATGTGTCTCATGTGACATAATTTTGAGTTTTTACTCTGTGTGGGTACAATATTGTGCCGTATAACTCCTGTGAATTGGAGGAAATGTTGGTGGATGTACACCAATTGGCGTTGTAAGTGTAGGGCCGAGTGGCCAAAGAACTAGAGGTGCCCTTGGTTAGGGTGAATTGGTAGAGTTAAATGGGGTAACTTATACGTTTTAAAAATTGAATCCCCAAATATATTGAATTCTATAGAGAGGCTGTAATCAGGTAGGACCTGACTTTAGTGTTTTTTTTGCCAACTGGAATTGTGGGGGCGGTCGGTAAACCGCTTGAGAGGTGATTATGTCGAGTAGAATTATGAATCGGTGGGTGAATGCTTGGGAAGTAGAGACATGTAGTTAGCTGAGGCAGTAATATTCTAAGCTGTTTGTTGAGATAAGTTTATATTGGAATTTCAAGGACGAAATTCTTTGAAGTGGGGGAGAAATGTAACATCCTGGTTTTGATTTAATTATCAATTAAGGCTAATTACATAATTAAAGTTGTTGATTTAATAATAATAATAATAATGCTATGAATGACTTATGTGCCCTTGGTGGGTGAAAATGGGGCTTCGGTCCCCTCCCTCTCTCCTTCATTAATTGCTGATGTGATGGCATTAAATAAGGATGTGGCTGTTGATTGAAAGGAGAGTTGGCACAGAGCAGAACGTTGATAATAGATTCACTTTCACGTTTTTACTGACTGGCTACTCATTCTCTCTTTGGTATATGGAGAACCATTCTCCTTTCTCTCTAAACTCTCTGGAGACTTTTCTTCTTCTTGCTGTTCTTCTTCTCATCTCCTTCATCTTCTTCTTCCACTCAACACTGAGTAGAACCGAGTGGAATGCGAAGTGGAACAGCGTGGTTGAGAGAGATCTGTGTGGTGGTTGAGAAACAGCATGGTGTTGTGTGTTGTGGAGGCTAGGATCCTCCTCTGTTTTGCCTGAACGTTGATGGCTGTGTTACATGAAAGCATGGGGTCCTCCATTGTTGGTGAGGACTAGCTGTTCTAGTGGTGGAAACAGCCATGGAAATCCTCCACTGGACTGAGTGTGAGGACTGTGTTGTGCCTTGGAGGCTTGGAACTCTCCACTGTCTTGCAAGGAGAGCATGGAATGGCATGGAGGAGAGCTGATCATGTGGCTGAGTGGCTCGGTGTTCCTCCAAAGCTGTGTTGAGTACAACAGCTGGGTCGTTCTGTTGAGAACGTGTGACCAAGGAGCAGTTGGTCGGATCTGTAGGCTCAGGGAGCTTCTGGATCTTCATTCCAGGTAGGGGGGCTAACTTTACATCTTAAATGTATGGTTTATGGACGGGTTCCGGGTGAATCTACTTTACTGTGTTGTAATGTATGTGTAATGTGTTGTTGGTTGTTTACCGAGTGAATGATAGCCCGGATGTGTGATAAATATGAGTTGTGTGTTTATGTTGATTTTCCGTCCATGAGATGTATGATGATAAATATGAAATGGTGAGTGAATGCATGGAAATGTTGGCTTAATGAGTATACCGAGTGAATGCATGATATGTGGGTCGGTCATGTTAATTCCCGTTTGGGACCTTATATTGAAAAGCATGCAATTTGCCGAGTGCATGTGATTGTCGAGTGCATGTATTGTGTTATTGCTATGCCGACCCCTGTTTATGAATAATTATGATAAACTGCATTGGATGCATGTTGTTGACATTTGAATGCCGAGTGCATTGGCATTGGACGCCTGATGAATAAGACCATATTCATCTGATTCGCCATTGGAAATGCTTGGAGTATATAGCGTTGGACACTTAATACCGGTCGGCAATCAGATGAATATGTGTTGAAAGTCCTTGGGTTAGACTCGATGCAGTGCCGAGTGCACTATAAAAAGACCCTGGGTTGGACTTGGGGCAGTGCCGAGTGCACTAAGCGTTGGACGCTTAAAGACCTTGGGTTGGACTCAAGGCAAAGCCTACCGGGTTGGACTCGGGGCTGCCCGTAACACTTCTGTTGTCGCTTGGAGTGACTGTGTTACATGTGAGGGCAAATGGTTTGGTACATGTAAAACGGCCGAATCAGCTTGGAGCTGAGAAAAGGCTTGGAGCCTATGTTGCAACAATAAAAATTAATAATAATGGACCGGATCCGGGTGAATTGATGTGTGCACACTTATAATTATCGTTGAGCTCAATGTGAATTGTTGTATATATGAATATGAAATGATTGGGGTGAATCCAATTGGATTAATGCATGTATATGGGTGTATTTACCAAATGCAATATGATGATATGGTTGTGATACATGCTGTGGTGAATGATCAATTTAGCCATGAATGATTGGTGTGAATTCCGACTGAGTGAATATATGTGCATGGATACTGTTGCCGAGTGCAAGGTGATGCTATAGTTGTGAATATGATTATGAATGATATGAATTACTCAGTCCTGATTGAATTGCATGAATTGCATGAATCCCGAGTGGATGATGTGGTAGGGTTCATATTGAATGGCAGAGTGCATTATTACTGATTGAGATATGTTATTGTATGGATACAGATTCTGAGATTAATCCGAGTCAATAACTGTCATTTAATATGTAAAAGCTCACCCCTACAATATTTTTCAGTGTACGCAGGTTGGAATGGGAATGTTGTGCAGGCCTTAACCCGAGTGATGGGTATTTGTGCTATTGTAGCGTACATAGTATACTGTACCGTTTGTATTTATAGTTCTGTTAAAGCCTTGGCCGGCTCACATGTAATATGAAGATTAAACATACTTATATATATGAGGATTGATTATCCGAATTATGGACAAGTATACATTTATGTATGTGTATAATTATATATTTTATGTGGATATAATGTCACTTGGATTGACTGAGGAATGTTGATGGATAGAATAATGGTAAGTTGATGAATTCCGAGTGGAATAATGTTGTGGTGAGAGCCATTCCCGAGTGAGGCTTAAGTATGTGGACTTTTCCGAGTGATAAAGGCTTAAGATAGATCCGAGTAAGATGTACTCGAGTGGGCTACTTCCGAGGAAAGACTAGTCCATGAATTGCCGAGTGAAAAGCATAAGTAAAACCCCGAGTGGGGAAGGGTTTGAACATTCCCGAGTGGAAATCCCGTGTGAGCCTCTTCCGAGGGAAGAGTTATTGTGATGGTTGATTGAGGGTATTCTAGGAAGTCCTCTTCCGAGTGAACGAGGATATATATATTCTGAGTGGCTAAGTATTGATAAGTCCGAGTGACTTAACTTGGTGAATTCCTCCTAGTGGGAATGGGTTAATGTATTACCCGAGTGATGAATGGTTAATGCGTGACCGAGTGGTTTATAGCCGAGAGATTTGGGTGACTTCCGAGTGAGGAAGATCAAATTATACCGAGTGTAGAATGAATGTGGTATTCCGAGTGAATTGTGGTTGAAATATACCGAGTGATATTGGACTGGGGGAAATAATCCGGGTGAGGGAAAGCTTATGGACTCCGAGTGGAGTGATTGAGGGAATCATTTCCCGAGTGGAAATTATGACGCTTCCGAATGAAGCATGTGTGTGGGCTTTTTGAATAAACTAAGTATTTGGCTAAGTATGAATCTGCCGAGTTAAGCATGACCCTATAGGGACAGTTCCCGAGTGAACGTGGTCCCGAATCCGAGTGATGAAAATACCGAGCGTGGGTGTTCGCTTCAGCGAATGAGATTTCGCTACAGTGAGTGTGAATGGAAGGAAAGTTTCTGGTTGGTTTCGCTTAAGCGAATGGTGCTTCACCTAAGCGAGATGGGTTGTCTCACCCAAGCGAGTTTAGGTCTTGCTTGAGCGAGTGAACACTGAATGGGCTCGCTTAAGCTTGTTCTTCCGTTGGGCCCTCTTGTGAATGGTTTTATTTCCCTTCCATTGGTCGGTATTTGTTTTCCCTTGCCTTTATGCTGTCTCTAATTTTACCCCGACTGCTTGGTGAATTTTGGAAAAAAAAAATTTTCCCTGGTCTCGGTTTATTCTTTACTAAGTCGGGTTGTTTTATGTTGGTATCAAAGTATTCTTTAAAGAATTAACGATGTTTCATGCCTGAATTAGAGCAAGAAAGACTCTTGTGGCACTATCATGATTCTCATTATGGAGGACACCATGGTGCCTCTAGAACAGTAGCAAAAATGTTGCAGTGTGGCTTTTATTGGCCAACAATTTTTTAGGATGCTAGAGTATATATGCAAAGGTGTGATAAGTGCTAAAGAAGTGAAGGCCTCTCTGCTAAAGCTGGCATGCCTTTGACAAATATTTTAGTTGTGGAGTTATTTGATGTCTGGGGTATTGACTTCATGGGACCATTCCCAAAGTTATTCTCCAATGAGTATATCCTTGTTGTAACAGCCCAGTTTTGAAGTTAGATACCGAATAAAAATTTAATAATAAGTTGTTAGTCATAATCAGTATAGCCTGAGAGTTAATGATAAGATTAATTGGGCTTAATTAATGGGACGTGGCTGTCTGTGATTGGTGGAAGGTGTGAGTGGACTGCGACTCACACTTTCCCATCCCACTCCTTCCCCTCGCATGCGTATATAGGTGCGTATTCAATATCACCGTGGGTGCAAGAACAACTTCTCCCACTACTCCACTTTCTCTCTTTTTCTTCTTCGTCTCCATCTTCCTCCGTTTCCCCTGTTTCTGTTCGTCACGACGACAGTGCGGGAAGAAGGTCAGAGCCCCGTCAGGTGAAGGGCGATCGTTGGAGCAGAGGCAGAACGACACCTCAACTCCGAACCAAGTGCAGAGTACGACGGAGCGAAGAAAGGCTGAACGAATCATAGAAGGGCGTCAGATTCAACATCGAAGAGCAGAAGAGCTTCTTGGAGTCCCTTTCGTAGGTAGGGGGCGCTTGCATGTTAAATGCATGGTCCACGAACGGTACCGGATGAATGTTCTGCTTGAGTGTATGTGCATGTGGTTGTGATGATTGGATCCTATGCATGATTAGAGATTCTGAATCCCGTGTGTTTTATAGTGGTTGAACCATAAATGCTTGTGATCTAGATGGTGGTAAAGTAGCATGTTAGCATGGATAATAATGAATGATATGCATGAAAGTATGAATGTGTGCTTGATTGATTTGTCAGATGCTATTACTTGATTGCTGATGGTTGATCATATTGGTGTAAATAATAAAGCGAGTAAAGGTTGCATTGAACCTGTTCCCACTCAATGGTTATGAAAGAGATATCGGTGATGTGATGACACTTATTGGTAGATGCATTTAGCTGCATGTGTAGGAGTGGGGCGACCCGTGGAAGGTCAAGAGCCCCGAGGGAATGACTTCCAGTTACAGACCCCGGCTAGATTCCGAGGGAGCTCGTGGTAGCCGTAGGAGCTAGAGAGGAGTCTCGAGACGCCAATGGGAGGCCGGTACCACGCGGGAAGAGCTGAAGGACGAGGGGCCAAGAGAGGGGAAAACTGTGACTGAAAGTCATCACTCGAGTCGGATCTGTAGTCATGCATGTATATACGAGGTTGATTAGAGTAGTACGTATAACGTGTGTGGAGTGTTATGAATGATCTTCGAGTGCGGGAAATACCTGTGTGTGTTATATGTGTGTCTTAAATGCCACTTTGTCGAGTTTAACTTTAATTAATTAGAAACCAATAGAATGGATGTGAATGTGCATGCTGACACTGATACCGAGTCTTTGATTGTCATTTTACATGAAAAAGCTCACCCCTGCAGTGGCTATACTTTCAGTGAACATCTCTCGGAAAGAAGGATGAAGGAGGACGAGCGCAGGACAATGAATCCGAAGTGCTGTTGGAACATATGTCTATATGTGTATATGTGTATATCTGTGTAAATGCTGTGTATAACGTTTTGTTAAGCCTTGGCCGGCTCATGTTTTGGTTGTAGTTCTTACGTTAAAACTGACAGCTTGGGTAACAGATTTCATGGTGAAGTTTTGTAATTATATATGAATGTTTTCGCTTATATAAGCATATGTTGTGTGTTCTTCTATACTGTAAGTGAGGTTGAGCGGGGAGAGGACTGTATGAGGGCTTCCGAGTAAAAGTAGGCATGAAATCCCGAGTGTAGGAGGCCGGTGTGACTATGAGTAAGTAGTGGGGATAAGTTTGGGGTTGAGAGGATGAAATAAAGAGTTTAAATATGCTTCTAATGAGGGAGGAACGAAAGACGAGTGAAAACCTCGAGTGATTCCCTGCTGTGAGAGGAGTTCAATTGGCGGTTTAGGGAGGATTGGATCCTAAGTGTATGGTATTGATAATCCGAGCGAAAGACGTAAAGTCTGAGTGAGTAAGGATTGGTGTCCCGAGTGGTTGGGTTTGGAGAAGCCGAGTGAGACTTAACTTCCCCATTTTCTGAGTGAAGTTCCTCGCTTTAGCGAGCAATATACTCGCTCTAGCAAATGCAGGCTAGGAAGACTTAGGTTGGATTCGCTTGGGCGGAGTCATACCTCGCCCGAGGTACTAGAGTAGTTCGCCCAATCGTGAGGACTCGCGCTAGTGGTCAAAGTGGGATACCGCCCAATTACCCTTCCTCTACGTGGTGACGCTACGCGTCCCCGACAACGGTGTTGACCCCGGCTTGGGCGTTGTGGTTGAGTCCGCCCAGGCGTTGTCATACCTAGTTGAGATAAGTTCTGACCCCTCTTTCCTCCACAATTTACTACTGCACATGTCCATCTCCCTTCTCCTTCCCTTATCTATTTCCTTCTACTAGTTGACTAGTGATACTCGTGGGAAAAGCTTTCTTTGTGAATCCCCCTCCATCCGCTGTTGCATTACCATACCCCGCCCAGGCGGTATCAGACCCCGCCTGAGTAAGCCAACGATATTATGTAATCCGCCCTGGCGCTGGTGTGTTTCATTAAACCAAATGAACCGGTTCCAGTCTTAGCCTTCTGTTATTTGCCTTATACGTGTGGTTGATCTCTCGTTTCCCTTGTCCTTCCTTGCACACCGTCCCTTTTGTTATCCGGTTGCCTTATAGACTATTTGGTTTACTTAATTTTGGAAAAAAATTTCCCCATCTTTGGGTTTATTTCATTTTGTTAAATTAGGGTGTTACATTTTGGTATCAGAGTAGACCGAAAGGTCCAAGGCCAAGGTATGCTTACCGAGTGTAAGCGGTTGTGTGTTTTCTGACTGAATGGTTGAAATTGTTGTGATGTTAGTTGAACCTGATTGATGTTGGCTTGAGGATAGGAGGTTGTTTCCCCTTGGTCCGATTGTGTGTGTAACCTAGAAGCATGATATAATGTGCTAAGCTATTGAATGTTAGACTGATAACTCGATCGGTAGTAAGTGGCTCGGTATACTTATCCTTGAATATCGATTTCAGGATAAGGAATGACGCATCGCCAAAGCATGGAGGCTATAGCCACAGCATTCCAACGTTTTGCAGACGTGTTTGAAAGGCAGGGCCAGACTCGAGCTGAGGATGGCCACGTGCTGGACCGCTTCCTAAAGAGGAAGCCGAGTGAGTTTCAGGGAGGACGTAATCCGGAGGCAGCTTTCAAATGGACTCAGGAACTAGAGAGGATTTTTGGGGGTCTTCGCTGTACCGAGGCCCAGAAGGTAGAATGTGTAGTGTATATGCTGCGGGACGAGGCAGAGAACTGGTGGAAGATAGCCAGAAGCCGATTCCCTGAAGATGACAATCAGCTGACATGGAATGATTTCAAGACATGCTTCTTAGAGAAGTACTTCCCCGACACAGTGAGGAGTCGCAAGGAACTGGAGTTTATGGAGTTGAAACAAGGCTCCATGACTGTGGAAGAATACGCGACAAGATTCGAAGAATTGTGCCTATTCTATCCACCCTTCCAGCAACCTGGAACGGAGAGCTCCAAGTGCCTTAAGTTTGAGAACGGATTGAGATCGGACATTAAGAGAGCCTGCAGATACCAAGAGATACGGAGTTTCCCTGTATTAGTGAACAAATGTAGAATATTCGAAGAGGATGACAGGGCCTATTCGGGCCAGAGCAGCAGAGCCAACCAGCACATGAGGCCTCAGCAGTCACGTTTTAAGAGGCCAGGGAACGTAGGAAGAAATGAACCCTTCACTAGATATCAGGGTCGTGGTGACCGAGGGAGACAGATGAGTGGACGACCCAGGTACGGTAAGTGCTTTAAATGTGGTGGCGACCACTTTGCTCAGAGTTGCAATGATACCGATGTTAAGTGTTTTAACTGCGGGAATAGAGGACACATTCGCCCTGACTGCCCCCAACTCCGTCCAGCAAATACTAACGTGCGTCAAGGAGGATTCCAGGAGAAGAGCAACAGGAATGATGGACAAAACTCACGGGGCGGAAACAACAGAGCTAGAGGGAATATGATGGTTGCCCCAAATATCAGGAGGAGAGACACTGACCAACCAGCCACTGGAAGAGTCTACGCTATCAATGCAGAAGAAGTCGCACAGGCAAATGACTTGGTACAATGTAAGTGCTCACTCGGTAGATACACACTTAGTGTAGTTTTCGATTCTGGAGCTACCCACTCCTTCATAGCAAGTGAGTGTGTGAAGCGTTTGAAGTTACCGACTGTGTCTATGGATCGGACTTTAGAAGTGGCCAGCCCGACTGGCACTAATGTGTTCACATCGTCAATGTGCAAAGACGTAACGTTTGCACTATATGATCGGAGTTTCACCTTCGATCTGGTTTGTATGCCCCTAAAGGGTCTTGATATCGTACTCGGGGTAGATTGGCTTTCAGCCAACGAGGTGTTAGTGGATTGCAGAAACCGAAGGATAATTTTCCCGAAACAGCACCATGAGGACTGCACAGCACAAGATATAACTCAACTGTTCATGATGCTTTGTCTAACCGAGGGAGAGAGTAAAACCCGAGTGAACGAAATCCCGATCGTCTGCGAATTCCCAGAGGTGTTCCCTAAGGACGTACCGAGTGTCCCTCCCAATAGAGAAATCGAATTCTCTATAGACTTGATCCCTGGAGCCGAGCCGGTCTCCAGTGCACCCTATAGAATGTCCTCAACTGAATTAGCCGAGTTGAAGAAACAAGTGGATGAGTTACTCGAAAAACAGTTTATTAGACCGAGCGTATCACCATGGGGCGCACCTGTACTACTTGTTAAGAAGAAGGACGACAGCATGAGACTTTGCATAGATTACCGACAGTTAAACAAACTCACAATTAAGAATCGGTATCCACTACCCAGAATTGATGATTTAATTGACCAACTACGTGGAGCCTCAGTCTTCTCAAAAATCGACCTACGATCAGGATATCACCAGATCCGAGTGAAGGACTCAGATATTCCAAAAACTGCCTTTAGGACTCGATATGGCCACTACGAGTATGTAGTGATGTCGTTTGGTGTGACAAACGCCCCTGCTGTCTTCATGAATTACATGAACAGCATATTCCACCCCTATTTAGACCGATTCGTAGTTGTTTTCATTGATGACATCCTAATCTATTCTAAGACTTCTGAGGAGCATGAAGAACACCTCCGGTCGGTACTCCAAGTGTTAAGGGAGAAGCAGTTGTTCGCGAAGTTTTCAAAGTGCGAATTCTGGATGAATAAGATCCACTTCCTCGGACATGTAATTTCCGAGCAAGGTGTCTCGGTGGACCCTTCGAAGGTGACAGCTATAATGGCATGGGAGAGACCTCAGTCGGTCTCGGAGATAAGGAGTTTCATGGGCTTGGCAGGTTACTATAGAAGGTTCATTGAAGGTTTCTCTAAACTGGCATTACCACTAACTAAATTGACTCGGAAAAGCGTTCCCTTCGTGTGGAGTTCCGAGTGTGAGAACAGCTTTCGAAAGCTGAAGAACAAGTTGACGACTGCACCAGTGCTGGCATTACCCGACTTACAAGAAAGCTTTATAGTTTATTGTGATGCATCCGGACTCGGATTAGGATGCGTGCTCATGCAAAGAGATCGAGTGATAGCGTATGCCTCTCGGCAACTGAGACCTCACGAGCAGCATTATCCGACCCACGATTTGGAATTGGCAGCTGTGGTGTTCGCACTGAAAATATGGAGGCACTACTTGTATGGGTCCCGGTTTGAGGTATACAGTGACCACAAGAGCCTCAAATACTTATTCGACCAGAAAGAGCTGAACATGAGGCAGAGAAGATGGATTGAGTTTTTAAACGATTACGAATTCGAGCTAAAATACCATCCGGGGAAGGCAAATGTCGTGGCCGACGTGTTGAGTCGGAAATCCCTCCACATGGCAGCAATGATGGTAAAAGAAGTAGAGTTGCTAGAACGGTTCTGAGACATGAACTTGTACGTCGACACCCCCTCCTCTCGGAAAATGACGATTGGTACATTGAGGATCGCCAATGAATTCCTGAAGTCCGTGTACGAGCAGCAACAGTTAGACTCCTACTAAACCGGAATGAAGGAAGCTCAAGCCAAAGGAAAGGATTTATCCTTGACCGTGGGATCAGATGGAATCTTCCGGGTGAGAGACAGAATATACATACCAAGCGGAGGAGAATTAAGGAGAGTGGTGCTTGATGAAGCCCACAAAAGCCTATTCAGTATTCACCCGGGAACCACGAAAATGTACCATGACCTGAGGAAATAGTTCTGGTGGCCCGGACTAAAGAAAGATGTGGTGGAATACGTGGCCCGGTGTATTACTTGTCAGAAATCGAAAGTAGAGCACCAAAAACCGTACGGTGCAATGCAGCCTTTGGAGATTCCCGTATGGAAATGGGACTCGATTGCTATGGATTTTGTCATGGGATTGCCCAAAAACCGAGCGGGCCATGATGCGATTTGGGTCATTGTTGACCGACTGACGAAGAGTGTACACTTCCTACCTATAAACATGAAGTACCCGATGCATAAATTGGCACGGATTTACGTTCATGAGATTATCCGACTGCATGGCATACCAAACTCCATCGTATCGGAGAGGGATCCGAGGTTCACGTCCCGGTTTTGGACCAGCTTGCATCAAGAAATGGGCACCAAACTTTGGCTTAGTTCCGCTTACCACCCCCAATCGGATGGACAATCCGAGCGGACGATTCAGAGTTTAGAAGACTTATTAAGAGCATGTGTGTTAGAGCATGGAGGAGATTGGGAGCAGTACCTTCCATTGATTGAGTTCACGTACAATAACAGCCATCATAACAGCATTGGTATGGCACCCTATGAAGCACTATATAGACGAAGATGCCGAACCCCTCTTTGCTGGTCAGAAACGGGTGAGAGTCTGCTATTGGGGCCAGACATTGTGAAGCAAACCACAGAGTAGATCCGAGCGATACAAGGAAAAATGAAGGCATCTCAAGACAGACAGAAAAGTTACCATGACAACCGCACCAAACCATTGGAATTTTCAGTCGGAGACCGAGTGTTTTTGAGGACTTCTCCGAATAAAGGTGTCGGACGAGCCTTGAAGGGCGGAAAGTTAAGCCCTCGATACATTAGACCTTATGAAGTGTTGGAACGAGTCGGCACCATGGCATACCGAATAGCACTACCAACCCACTTATCCCGATTGCACAACGTATTTCATGTGTCGCAACTAAGAAGGTATCTACATGACCCCAGTCACACAATGCCTGACGATGGAGTGGAAGTCAAGGAAAACCTGACCACCGTGACTACGTCGATCAGAATCATGGACCGATCGGTGAAGCGTTTAAGAAACAAAAACGTACAGCTGGTAGAAGTGGAATGGCAACAAGGCAAGACTACCTCTTGTACCTGGGAACGCGAAGATATCATGAGACAGCAGTACCCCGAGTTATTTGCTAAGGTGAATTACCGACCGAATTTTGAGGATGAAATTCTTTTGAGTAAGGGAGAACTGTAACATCCCAGTTTTGAAGTTAGATACCGAATAAAAATTTAATAATAAGAAAATTGAAAGTAAAGGATTAGTTGTTAGTCATAATCAGTATAGCCTGAGAGTTAATGATAAGATTAATTGGGCTTAATTAATGGGACGTGGCTGTCTGTGATTGGTGGAAGGTGTGAGTGGACTGCGACTCACACTTTCCCATCCCACTCCTTCCCCTCGCATGCGTATTTAGGTGCGTATTTAGTATCACCGTGGGTGCAAGAACAACTTCTCCCACTGCTCCACTTTCTCTCTTTTTCTTCTTCGTCTCCATCTTCCTCCGTTTCCCCTGTTTCTGTTCTTCATGACGACAGTGCGGGAAGAAGGTCAGAGCCCCGTCAGGTGAAGGGCGATCGTTGGAGCAGAGAAAGAATGACACCTCAACTCCGGACCAAGTACAGAGTACGACGGAGTGAAGGAAGGCTGAACGAATCAGTAGAAGGGCGTCGGATTCAACATCGAAGAGCAGAAGAGCTTCTTGGAGTCCCTTTCGTAGGTAGGGGGCGCTTGCATGTTAAATGCATGGTCCACGAATGGTACCGGATGAATGTTCTGCTTGAGTGTATGTGCATGTGGTTGTGATGATTGGATCCTATGCATGATTGGAGATTCTGAATCCCGTGTGTTTTATAGTGATTGAACCATAAATGCTTGTGATCTAGATGGTGGTAAAGTAGTATGTTAGCATGGATAATAATGAATGATATGCATGAAAGTATGAATGTGTGCTTGATTGATTTGTCAGATGCTATTACTTGATTGCTGATGGTTGATCATATTGGTGTAAATAATAAAGCAAGTAAAGGTTACATTGAACCTGTTCCCACTCAATGGTTATGAAAGAGATTTCGGTGATGTGTTGACACTTGTTGGTAGATGCATTTAGCTGCATGTGTAGGAGTGGGGCGACCCATGGAAGGTCAAGAGCCCCGAGGGAATGACTTCCAGTTACAGACCCCGGCTAGATTCCGAGGGAGCTCGTGGTAGCCGTAGGAGCTAGAGAAGAGTGTCGAGACGCCAATGGGAGGCCGGTACCACGCGGGAAGAGCTGAAGGACGAGGGGCCAAGAGAGGGGAAAACTGTGACTGAAAGTCATCACTCGAGTCGGATCCGCGGTCATGCATGTAAATACGAGGTTGATTAGAGTAGTACGTATAACGTGTGTAGAGTGTTATGAATGATCTTCGAGTGCGGGAAATACCTGTGTGTGTGATATGTGTGTCTTAAATGCCACTTTGTCGAGTTTAACTTTAATTAATTAGAAACCAATAGAATGGATGTGAATGTGCATGCTGACACTGATACCGAGTCTTTGATTGTCATTTTACATGAAAAAGCTTACCCCTGCAGTGGCTATACTTTCAGTGAACATCTCTCGGAAAGAAGGATGAAGGAGGACGAGCGCAGGACAATGAATCCGAAGTGATGTTGGAACATATGTCTATATGTGTATATGTGTATATCTGTGTAAATACTGTGTATAACGTTTTTTTAAGCCTTGGCCGGCTCATGTTTTGGTTGTAGTTCTTACGTTAAAACTGACAGCTGGGGTAACAGATTTCATGGTGAAGTTTTGTAATTATATATTAATGTTTTCGCTTATATAAGCATATGTTATGTGTTCTTCTATACTGTAAGTGAGGTTGAGCGGGGAGAGGGTTGTATGAGGGCTTCCGAGTAAAAGTAGGCATGAAATCCCGAGTGTAGGAGGTCGGTGTGACTATGAGTAAGTAGTGGGGATAAGTTTGGGGTTGAGAGGATGAAATAAAGAGTTTAAATATGCTTTTAACGATGGAGGAACGAAAGACGAGTGAAAACCTCGAGTGATTCCCTGCTGTGAGAGGAGTTCAATTGGAGGTTTAGGGAGAATTGGATCCTAAGTGTAAGGTAGTGATAATCTGAGCGAAACATGTAAAGTCTGAGTGAGTAAGGATCGGTGTCCCGAGTGGTTGGGTTTGGAGAAGCCGAGTGAGACTTAACTTCCCAATTTTCCAAGTGAAGTTCCTCGCTTCAGCGAGCAACATACTCGCTCCAGCGAGTGCGGGCTAGGAAGACTTATGTTGGATTCGCGTGGGCGGAGTCATACCTCACCGAGGTGCTGGAGCGGTTCGCCCAAGCATGAGGACTCGCGCTGAAGCGAGTAGTTATCAGAGTGGGATGCCGCCCAATTACCCTTCCTCTCCGTTGTGGCGCTAATGCGACCCCAACAACGGTGTTGACCCCGGCTTGGGCGTTGTGATTGAGTCCGCCCAGGCGTTGCCATACCTAGTTGAGTTGGGCGGAATAAGTTCGGACCCCTCCTTTCCTCCACAATCTACTACCGCACATGTACATCTCCCTTCTCCTTCCCCTTACCTATTTCCTCCTACTGATTGACTAGTGTTACTCGTGGAAAAGTTTTCTTTGTGAATTCCCTCCATCCGCTGTTGCATTACCATACCCCGCCCAGGCGGTATCAGACCCCACCTGAGTGAGCCAACGATATCATGTAATATGCCCTGGCGCTGATATGTTACACTAAACCAATCTGACCGGTTCCAGTCTTAGCCTTCTGTTACTTGCCTTATGCGTGTGGAGGATATCTCATTTCCCTTGTCCTTCCTTGCACTCCGCCCCTTTTGTTATCCGGTTGCCTCATAGACCATTTGGTTTACTCAATTTTGGGAAAAATTTCCCCGTCTTTGGGTTTATTTCATTTTGTTAAATTAGGGTGTTACAGCAGATCCGAGCGATACAAGGAAAAATGAAGGCATCTCAAGACAGACAGAAAAGTTACCATGACAACCGCACCAAACCATTGGAATTTTCAGTCGGAGACCGAGTGTTTTTGAGGACTTCTCCGAATAAAGGTGTCAGACGAGCCTTGAAGGGCGGAAAGTTAAGCCCTCGATACATTGGACCTTATGAAGTGTTGGAACGAGTCGGCACCATGGCATACCGAATAGCACTACCGACCCACTTATCCCGATTGCACAACGTATTTCACGTGTCGCAACTAAGGAGGTATCTACATGACCCCAGTCACACAATGCCTGACGATGGAGTGGAAGTCAAGGAAGACCTGACCACCATGACTACGCCGATCAGAATCATGGACCGATCGGTGAAGCGTTTAAGAAACAAAAATGTACAGCTGGTAGAAGTGGAATGGCAACAAGGCAAGACTACCTCTTGTACCTGGGAACGCGAAGATATCATGAGATAGCAGTACCCCGAGTTATTTGCTAAGGTGAATTACCGACCGAATTTCGAGGACGAAATTCTTTTGAGTAGGGGAGAACTGTAACATCCCAGTTTTGAAGTTAGATACCGAATAAAAATTTAATAATAAGAAAATTGAAAGTAAAGAATTAGTTGTTAGTCATAATCAGTATAGCCTGAGAGTTAATGATAAGATTAATTGGGCTTAATTAATGGGACGTGGCTGTCTGTGATTGGTGGAAGGTGTGAGTGGACTGCGACTCACACTTTCCCATCCCACTCCTTCCCCTCGCATGCGTATATAGGTGCGTATTCAGTATCACCGTGGGTGCAAGAACAACTTCTCCCACTACTCCACTTTCTCTCTTTTTCTTCTTCGTCTCCATCTTCCTCCGTTTCCCCTGTTTCTGTTCGTCACGACGACAGTGCAGGAAGAAGGTCAGAGCCCCGTCAGGTGAAGGGCGATCGTTGGAGCAGAGGAAGAACGACACCTCAACTCCAAACCAAGTGCAGAGTACGACGGAGCGAAGAAAGGCTGAACGAATCATAGAAGGGCGTCAGATTCAACATCGAAGAGCAGAAGAGCTTCTTGGAGTCCCTTTCGTAGGTAGGGGGCGCTTGCATGTTAAATGCATGCACTAGTGGAGAAAGGGGTTTTAAGCACGGTTCTGTTGGACCTTTAAGCACGGTTCCAGAACCGTGCTTGTTCCCACCGTGCTCGTAGATAGAGACTTTTAAGCACGGTTAAATAACCGTCTTCGTAGCTTACTTTTAAGCACGGTTCCTTTGAACCGTGCTCGTATCTAGCCTTTTTTTATTTGAATATGCAGAAAAATGACACTATTTTCTGGTTTCAGATCCAACGTTTTGTTCAAATCCAACGTTCATATGGTTAATTTCAACTGAGTTCGTAAATTAACAAGCTTGGTTGTTATTCTTGTGCCCATTTTGTTGCTGTTACTGTCCATTTCAACATCATCAAGAGAAGGAGGGAATGAAAGTAGTAGTAAGCGTGAAGTTTATATTGTGTACATGGCTCGTTTAACCAAAGAAGAAGCACACTCTATTTCTCAAAAATCTGGTGTGGTCTCTGTTTTCCTAGACTCCATTCTTAAGCTCCACAAAACACGTTCCTGAAATTTTCTCAAGTCATACCAAACCTCAATCAAACAACTAAGCCTAAATATATATTGTATCAACCAAACAATATTCCTGACCAACAAATTAATAATAATGAAAATGGGGTTTTAGAGGAAGAACCTGTGTATGTAGAGAGTTGGTGGTAAGTGGTAGAGAGAAAGAGAACCTTCTATGTAGAGAGAGAAGACGCACACCGTGGTGGGAGGGAAACGAAAATGGAGTTTGGTGAAGGGGGAAGACGAAAGGGAGAGGGAAAATGGATTTGGTGAGTGGGGAACATGAAAAGTGTACAGATGTTCGTGCAAAATTGTCTTATGAAGAGGTCTATAAGCACGGTTCCCGCCCAAACCGTGTTTAACAATTTTTAAAAATTTAATTTCAAATACCTATAAGCACGGTTACAGGCTAACCGTGTTTGTATGTACGCCTATAAGCACGGTTCAAGGATAACCGTCTTCGTATATACCACTAAAAATTTAAAAAAATTAAGCACCTATGAGCACGGTTCCCCTCTAACCGTGCTCATATCCACCCTTTAAACACGGTTCCCCTTGAACCGTGTTCGTAGATGCATTTAAAAATTAAAAAAAAGCACCTATAAGGACGGTTGCAGTAAACCCGTGCTCGTATCTACCATTTAAACACGGTTACACTGAACCGTGTTCGTAAACTCATTAAAAAAACTTTTAAAAAATAAATTCGAAGCATCTATAAGCACGGTTGCTGTAAACCCGTGCTCGTATGGTACCTATAAGCACGGTTATAGAACAACCGTGCTTATATGTGTTTTTTGAAATTTTTTTAAAAACGAATACGCTTCCTCATATTTACAAAAATGCCACCGCGTTGTTTTAAACACGGTTTTTAAGTAACCGTGCTTATATCCCGTCATCATAAAGCATTTTTGCACTAGTGATGGTCCACGAACGGTACCGGATGAATGTTCTGCTTGAGTGTATGTGCATATGGTTGTGATGATTAGATCCTATGCATGATTGGAGATTCTGAATCCCGTGTGTTTTATAGTGATTGAACCATAAATGCTTGTGATCTAGATGGTGGTAAAGTAGTATGTTAGCATGGATAATAATGAATGATATGCATGAAAGTATGAATGTGTGCTTGATTGATTTGTCAGATGCTATTACTTGATTGCTGATGGTTGATCATATTGGTGTAAATAATAAAGCGAGTAAAGGTTGCATTGAACCTGTTCCCACTCAATGGTTATGAAAGAGATATCGGTGATGTGATGACACTTGTTGGTAGATGCATTTAGCTGCATGTGTAGGAGTGGGGCGACCCGTGGAAGGTCAAGAGCCCCGAGGGAATGACTTCCAGTTACAGACCCCGGCTAGATTCCGAGGGAGCTCGTGGTAGCCGTAGGAGCTAGAGAGGAGTCTCGAGACGCCAATGGGAGGCCGGTACCACGCGGGAAGAGTTGAAGGACGAGGGGCCAAGAGAGGGGAAAACTGTGACTGAAAGTCATCACTCGAGTCGGATCCGCAGTCATGCATGTAAATACGAGGTTGATTAGAGTAGTACGTATAACGTGTGTGGAGTGTTATGAATGATCTTCGAGTGCGGGAAATACCTGTGTGTGTTATATGTGTGTCTTAAATGCCACTTTGTCGAGTTTAACTTTAATTAATTAGAAACCAATAGAATGGATGTGAATGTGCATGATGACACTGATACCGAGTCTTTGATTGTCATTTTACATGAAAAAGCTCACCCCTGCAGTGGCTATACTTTCAGTGAACATCTCTCGGAAAGAAGGATGAAGGAGGACGAGCGCAGGACAATGAATCCGAAGTGCTGTTGGAACATATGTCTATATGTGTATATGTGTATATCTGTGTAAATGCTGTGTATAATGTTTTGTTAAGCCTTGGCCGGCTCATGTTTTGGTTGTAGTTCTTACGTTAAAACTGACAGCTTGGGTAACAGATTTCATGGTGAAGTTTTGTAATTATATATGAATGTTTTCGCTTATATAAGCATATGTTGTGTGTTCTTCTATACTGTAAGTGAGGTTGAGCGGGGAGAGGACTGTATGAGGGCTTCCGAGTAAAAGTAGGCATGAAATCCCGAGTGTAGGAGGCCGGTGTGACTATGAGTAACTAGTGGGGATAAGTTTGGGGTTGAGAGGATGAAATAAAGAGTTTAAATATGCTTCTAATGAGGGAGGAACGAAAGACGAGTGAAAACTTTGAGTGATTCCCTGCTGTGAGAGGAGTTCAATTGGCGGTTTAGGGAGGATTGGATCCTAAGTGTATGGTATTGATAATCCGAGCGAAAGATGTAAAGTCCGAGTGAGTAAGGATTGGTGTCCCGAGTGGTTGGGTTTGGAGAAGCCGAGTGAGACTTAACTTCCCTATTTTCCGAGTGAAGTTCCTCGCTTTAGCGAGCAATATACTCGCTCTAGCAAATGCAGGCTAGGAAGACTTAGGTTGGATTCGCTTGGGCGGAGTCATACCTCGCCCGAGGTACTAGAGTAGTTCGCCCAATCGTGAGGACTCGCGCTAGTGGTCAAAGTGGGATACCGCCCAATTACCCTTCCTCTCCGTGGTGACGCTACGCGTCCTCGACAACGGTGTTGACCCCGGCTTGGGCGTTGTGGTTGAGTCCGCCCAGGCGTTGTCATACCTAGTTGAGTTGGGCGGAATGAGTTCTGACCCCTCTTTCCTCCACAATTTACTACTGCACATGTCCATCTCCCTTCTCCTTCCCTTATCTATTTCCTTCTACTAGTTGACTAGTGATACTCGTGGGAAAAGCTTTCTTTGTGAATCCCCCTCCATCCGCTGTTTCATTACCATACCCCGCCCAGGCGGTATAAGATCCCGCCTGAGTAAGCCAACGATATTATGTAATCCGCCCTGGTGCTGGTGTGTTTCATTAAACCAAATGAACCGGTTCCAGTCTTAGCCTTCTGTTATTTGCCTTATACGTGTGGTTGATCTCTCGTTTCCCTTGTCCTTCCTTGCACACCGTCCCTTTTGTTATCCGGTTGCCTTATAGACTATTTGGTTTACTTAATTTTGGAAAAAAATTTCCCCGTCTTTGGGTTTATTTCATTTTGTTAAATTAGGGTGTTACAGTTCTTCTTTGAGTTTGTAAGGTTGGAGTGATTTCTAGATACTTGAGAGTGTTGTAGTGTGAACTTTTGTATTGTGAAGTGTTTTCAAGTCATCATAATGTCAAACTCTATAAGTACTATTCTTACTTTTATTATGTATAACTAAATTGTTTATGTTGGAATTTGGTGAATCAATCTATTATATGATGTTGTGATTATGGCCTATACATATTTATGATTCAAGAACATGTAAGTATTTCAACTATTTATTAATATGAACATCAAACGGGAGAATGATTGTCAGGTGTATTAAAACTTGTTTTATTAGTATGAATATCAAACGGGAGAATGATTATTCATGCCGAATTAAAATCTGTTTTAACAAAAGTAAAAGTTGAAATACCCTTAATATGCCAATTACTAGGGATAGAATTGGTAATTATTGTTACCATAAGGCCAGGACTTAATGCAAATTTTTATTGAGAAAGCTCACGAGGAATCGAACTTTACGATAAATACTTAGAATTTATATCACGAGGAATCGGTTATAATGACTTTAAGCTGCAATGACATGAACTTGATGATTAAGTATGTATGTTTGTAATTATTGCATTATATTTTAGTGCGAGAATCCGAATTCCAACATAGTTTGTTAATTTGTGTTTTTACCTCAAGTATCTGAATTATTCCGAATTACATCTCCACTTTATAGTTAGATTTTATCTTTTCCATCTTTTTACTTTATGAACAAACCAACTATCAAATCCTGTGAATATTGTATAAACTATTTATAAATTATTTTTTTGTTAATAAACATTGATAAATTTACCATAGTAAATAAGAAATTACTGTGAGTTACTGGACTTTCAATCCCAGTGGAACGATATCTAAATTTGAAAACTACAATCGATTGGTGCGCTTGCCAATTAATAACCCAACAGTAACATGAGGGTTAACAGCGTACAAGCACACGCTCAAGTGCATGATACTCCCTGATTCACACTGCAAGCCACGCTCAAGCTTACAAGGTTCACGCTTGAGCGTGAAGGCACATATTGGTCCACGCTGCAAGCGTGCAGTCTCCTCGCTTAAGCGCGTGGCACGCGTAAAGGCCCCTTCGCTCAAGCACACTGTACATGCTCAAAGGCCCAAGGTTTATGCTCAAGCGTAAAGCTCCTCGCTCAAGCGCGTAAAGGCCTGATCCTTATTTCTTCCTGCTGTTTCCTTAACCCTTTCGCGTATAGCTACGCCAATTTGGCGTATGTACGCTCATCCTTATTTTGGCTACTGGACCTACGCGTAGGTACACTGGGATTTGAGCGTATGTACGCTTACCTCCTAGTCCATAATTTTATTATTTTGTTGATGCGCGTAAGTACACTAGAATTCAAGGTATATACGCTAAAACCTTATTCAAAATTTTTCAAGTTTATTCACACCTTATTCAAACTTTTGAGTTTTCTTTTATTGTTTAAAAACACTAAACACAAACTACAACAATTAAAATGTAAGGTTGCCTGCCTCAAGCACTTCTTTATGGTCACTAGCTTGACCTTTGAAACCTAAGAAGATGCCTATAAAAACATGGAAGATTTCTGCCTATCAAACTCTCCTCCATAGTAGAGTTTGAGTCTCTGGTCATTCACTTTGAATGTTCTTCTAATGACCGGTTCTTTTACCTTAATTGCACCATGTGGGAAAACCTCATTCACAATGAAGGGTCCAGACCATTTTGATCTGAGTTTTCCTAGAAAGAGTCTCAGCCTAGAATTAAATAACAAGACCTTGTCATCCTTGTGAAAATCCTTCCTATTTATCCACTTATCATGCCACCTCTTAGTTTTCTCTTTATATATTGAGGCACTCTGATAAGCATTGAGTCTAAATTCCTCAAGTTAATGGAGTTTTAGGACTCTTTCCTCTTGAGATTTGTCAAATTCCACGTTTAACAGCTTTGTGGCCCACCATGCCTTATGCTCTAACTCCACTGGAAAATGGCAAGCCTTACCATACGCCAACTGATAAGGTGACATGCCAATTGGAGTCTTAAATGTTTTCCTATAGGCCCACAATGCATCATCCAATCTCACAGACCAGTCCTTCCTAGATTTCCCTACTACCTTCTCTAGTATCCTCTTGATTTCTCTGTTAGAAAGCTCAACTTGTCCACAAGTTTGTGGATGGTAGGGAGTGGATACCTTATGGAGTACCTCATAATGTCTCAGGGCTTTTTCCATAATTCTATTGTAGAAATATGACCCTCCATCATTAATGAGGACTCTAGGGACTCCAAATCTAGAGAAAATGTTCTTCTTTATAAACCTAAGCACCACATGTGCATCATTGGTTCTGGTAGGAATTGCTTCCACCCACTTAGAGACATAATCCACAGCAACAAGTGTAACACCCTAATTTAACAAAATGAAATAAACCCAAAGACGGGGAAATTTTTTTCCAAAATTAAGTAAACCAAATAGTCTATAAGGCAACCGGATAACAAAAGGGACGGTGTGCAAGGAAGGACAAGGGAAACGAGAGATCAACCACACGTATAAGGCAAATAACAGAAGGCTAAGACTGGAACCGGTTCATTTGGTTTAATGAAACACACCAGCACCAGGGCGGATTACATAATATCGTTGGCTTACTCAGGCGGGGTCTGATACCGCCTGGGCGGGGTATGGTAATGCAACAGCGGATGGAGGGGGATTCACAAAGAAAGCTTTTCCCACGAGTATCACTAGTCAACTAGTAGAAGGAAATAGATAAGGGAAGGAGAAGGGAGATGGACATGTGCAGTAGTAAATTATGGAGGAAAGAGGGGTCAGAACTCATTCCGCCCAACTCAACTAGGTATGACAATGCCTGGGCGGACTCAACCACAACGCCCAAGCCGGGGTCAACACCGTTGTCGGGGACGCGTAGCGTCACCACGGAGAGGAAGGGTAATTGGGCGGTATCCCACTTTGACCACTAGCGCGAGTCCTCACGATTGGGCGAACTACTCTAGTACCTCGGGCGAGGTATGACTCCGCCCAAGCGAATCCAACCTAAGTCTTCCTAGCCTGCATTTGCTAGAGCGAGTATATTGCTCGCTAAAGCGAGGAACTTCACTCGGAAAATGGGGAAGTTAAGTCTCACTCGGCTTCTCCAAACCCAACCACTCGGGACACCAATCCTTACTCACTCGGACTTTACGTCTTTCGCTCGGATTATCAATACCATACACTTAGGATCCAATCCTCCCTAAACCGCCAATTGAACTCCTCTCACAGCAGGGAATCACTTGAGGTTTTCACTCGTCTTTCGTTCCTCCCTCATTAGAAGCATATTTAAACTCTTTATTTCATCCTTTCAACCCCAAACTTATCCCCACTACTTACTCTTAGTCACACCGGCCTCCTACACTCGGGATTTCATGCCTACTTTTACTCGGAAGCCCTCATACAGTCCTCTCCCCGCTCAACCTCACTTACAGTATAGAAGAACACACAACATATGCTTATATAAGCGAAAACATTCATATATAATTACAAAACTTCACCATGAAATTTGTTACCCAAGCTGTCAGTTTTAACGTAAGAACTACAACCAAAACATGAGCCGGCCAAGGCTTAACAAAACGTTATACACAGCATTTACACAGATATACACATATACACATATAGACGTATGTTCCAACAGCACTTCGGATTCATTGTCCTGCGCTCGTCCTCCTTCATCCTTCTTTCCGAGAGATGTTCACTGAAAGTATAGCCACTGCAGGGGTGAGCTTTTTCATGTAAAATGACAATCAAAGACTCGGTATCAGTGTCAGCATGCACATTCACATCCATTCTATTGGTTTCTAATTAATTAAAGTTAAACTCGACAAAGTGGCATTTAAGACACACATATAACACACACAGGTATTTCCCGCACTCGAAGATCATTCATAACACTCCACACACGTTATACGTACTACTCTAATCAACCTCGTATTTACATGCATGACTGCGGATCCGACTCGAGTGATGACTTTCAGTCACAGTTTTCCCCTCTCTTGGCCCCTCGTCCTTCAGCTCTTCCCGCGTGGTACCGGCCTCCCATTGGCGTCTCGAGACTCCTCTCTAGCTCCTACGGCTACCACGAGCTCCCTCGGAATCTAGCCGGGGTCTGTAACTGGAAGTCATTCCCTCGGGGCTCTTGACCTTCCACGGGTCGCCCCACTCCTACGCATGCAGCTAAATGCATCTACCAACAAGTGTCATCACATGACCGATATCTCTTTCATAACCATTGAGTGGGAACAGGTTCAATGCAACCTTTACTCGCTTTATTATTTACACCAATATGATCAACCATCAGCAATCAAGTAATAGCATCTGACAAATCAATCAAGCACACATTCATACTTTCATGCATATCATTCATTATTATCCATGCTAACATACTACTTTACCACCATCTAGATCACAAGCATTTATGGTTCAATCACTATAAAACACACGGGATTCAGAATCTCCAATCATGCATAGGATCCAATCATCACAACCACATGCACATACACTCAAGCAGAACATTCATCCGGTACCGTTCGTGGACCATGCATTTAACATGCAAGCGCCCCCTACCTACGAAAGGGACTCCAAGAAGCTCTTCTGCTCTTCGATGTTGAATCTGACGCCCTTCTATGATTCGTTCAGCCTTTCTTCGCTCCGTCGTACTCTGCACTTGGTTTGGAGTTGAGGTGTCGTTCTTCCTCTGCTCCAACGATCGCCCTTCACCTGACGGGGCTCTGACCTTCTTCCCGCACTGTCGTCGTGACGAACAGAAACAGGGGAAACGGAGGAAGATGGAGACGAAGAAGAAAAAGAAAGAAAGTGGAGTAGTGGGAGAAGTTATTCTTGCACCCACGGTGATACTGAATACGCACCTATATACGCATGCGAGGGGAAGGAGTGGGATGGGAAAGTGTGAGTCGCAGTCCACTCACACCTTTCACCAATCACAGACAGCCACGTCCCATTAATTAAGCCCAATTAATCTTATCATTAACTCTCAGGCTATACTGATTATGACTAACAACTAATTCTTTACTTTCAATTTTCTTATTATTAAATTTTTATTCGGTATCTAACTTCAAAACTGGGATGTTACAGTTCTCCCCTACTCAAAAGAATTTCATCCTCGAAATTCGGTCGGTAATTCACCTTAGCAAATAACTCGGGGTACTGCTATCTCATGATATCTTCGCGTTCCCAGGTACAAGAGGTAGTCTTGCCTTGTTGCCATTCCACTTCTACCAGCTGTATGTTTTTGTTTCTTAAACGCTTCACCGATCGGTCCATGATTCTGATCGGCGTAGTCACGGTGGTCAGGTCTTCCTTGACTTCCACTCCATCGTCAGGCATTGTGTGACTGGGGTCATGTAGATACCTCCTTAGTTGCGACACGTGAAATACGTTGTGCAATCGGGATAAGTGGGTCGTTAGTGCTATTCGGTATGCCATGGTGCCGACTCGTTCCAACACTTCATAAGGTCCAATGTATCTAGGGCTTAACTTTCCGCCCTTCAAGGCTCGTCCGACACCTTTATTCGGAGAAGTCCTCAAAAACACTCGGTCTCCGACTGAAAATTCCAATGGTTTGGTGCGGTTGTCATGGTAACTTTTCTGTCTGTCTTGAGATGCCTTCATTTTTCCTTGTATCGCTCGGATCTGCTCTATGGTTTTCTTCACAATGTCTGGCCCCAATAGCAGACTCTCACCCGTTTCCGACCAGCAAAGAGGGGTTCGGCATCTTCGTCCATATAGTGCTTCGTAGGGTGCCATACCAATGCTGTTATGATGTCTGTTATTGTACGTGAACTCAATCAATGAAAGGTACTGCTCCCAATCTCCTCTGTGCTCTAACACACATGCTCTTAATAAGTCTTCTAAACTCTAAATCGTCCGCTCGCATTGTCCATCCGATTGGGGGTGGTAGGCGGAACTAAGCCAAAGTTCGGTGCCCATTTCTTGATGCAGGCTGGTCCAAAACCGGGATGTGAACCTCAGATCCCTATCCGATACGATGGAAGTTGGTATGCCATGCAGTCGGATAATCTCATGAACGTAAATCCGTGCCAATTTATGCATCGGGTACTTCATGTTCACAGGCAGGAAGTGTGCACTCTTCGTCAGTCGGTCAACAATGACCCAAATCGCATCATGGCCCGCTCGGTTTTTGGGCAATCCCATGACAAAATCCATAGCAATCGAGTCCCATTTCCACACAGGAATCTCCAAAGGTTGCATTGCACTGTACGGTTTTTGGTGCTCTACTTTCGATTTCTGACAAGTAATACACCGGGCCACGTATTTCACCACATCTTTCTTTAGTCCGGGCCACCAGAACTGTTTCCTCAGGTCATGGTACATCTTCGTGGTTCCCGGGTGAATACTGAATAGGCTTTTGTGGGCTTCATCAAGCACCACTCTCCTTAATTCTCCTCCGCTTGGTATGTATATTCTGTCTCTCACCCGGAAGATTCCATCTGATCCCACGGTCAAGGATAAATCCTTTCCTTTGGCCTGAGCTTCCTTCATTTCGGTTAAGTAGGAGTCTAACTGTTGCTGCTCGTACACGGACTTCAGGAATTCATTGGCGATCCTCAATGTACCAATCGTCATTTTCCGAGAGGAGGGGGTGTCGACGTACAAGTTCATGTCTCAGAACCGTTCTAGCAACTCTACTTCTTTTACCATCATTGCTGCCATGTGGAGGGATTTCCGACTCAACACGTCGGCCACGACATTTGCCTTTCCCGGATGGTATTTTAGCTCGAATTCGTAATCTTTTAAAAACTCAATCCATCTTCTCTGCCTCATGTTCAGCTCTTTCTGGTCGAATAAGTATTTGAGGCTCTTGTGGTCACTGTATACCTCAAACCGGGACCCGTACAAGTAGTGCCTCCATATTTTCAGTGCGAACACCACAGCTGCCAATTCCAAATCGTGGGTCGGATAATGCTGCTCGTGAGGTCTCAGTTGCCGAGAGGCATACGCTATCACTCGATCTCTTTGCATGAGCACGCATCCTAATCCGAGTCCGGATGCATCACAATAAACTATAAAGCTTTCTTGTAAGTCGGGTAATGCCAGCACTGGCGCAGTCGTCAACTTGTTCTTCAGCTCTCGAAAGCTGTTCTCACACTCGGAACTCCACACGAAGGGAACGCTTTTCCGAGTCAATTTAGTTAGTGGTAATGCCAGTTTATAGAAACCTTCAATGAACCTTCTATAGTAACCTGCCAAGCCCATGAAACTCCTTATCTCCGAGACCGACTGAGGTCTCTCCCATGCCATTATAGCTGTCACCTTCGAAGGGTCCACCGAGACACCTTGCTCGGAAATTACATGTCCAAGGAAGTGGATCTTATTCATCCAGAATTCGCACTTTGAAAACTTCGCGAATAACTGCTTCTCCCTTAACACTTGGAGTACCGACCGGAGGTGTTCTTCATGCTCCTCGGAAGTCTTAGAATAGATTAGGATGTCATCAATGAAAACAACTACGAATCGGTCTAAATAGGGGTGGAATATGCTGTTCATGTAATTCATGAAGACAGCAGGGGCGTTTGTCACACCAAACGGCATCACTACATACTCGTAGTGGCCATATCGAGTCCTAAAGGCAGTTTTTGGAATATCCGAGTCCTTCACTCGGATCTGGTGATATCCTGATCGTAGGTCGATTTTTGAGAAGACTGAGGCTCCACGTAGTTGGTCAATTAAATCATCAATTCTGGGTAGTGGATACCGATTCTTAATTGTGAGTTTGTTTAACTATCGGTAATCTATGCAAAGTCTCATGCTGCCGTCCTTCTTCTTAACAAGCAGTACAGGTGCGCCCCATGGTGATACGCTCGGTCTAATAAACTGTTTTTCGAGTAACTCATCCACTTGTTTCTTCAACTCGGCTAATTCAGTTGAGGACATTCTATAGGGTGCACTGGAGACCGGCTCGGCTCCAGGGATCAAGTCTATAGAGAATTCAATTTCTCTATTGGGAGGGACACTCGGTACGTCCTCAGGGAACACCTCTGGGAATTCGCAGACGATCGGGATTTCGTTCACTCGGGTTTTACTCTCTCCCTCGGTTAGACAAAGCATCATGAACAGTTGAGTTATATCTTGTGTTGTGCAGTCCTCATGGTGCTGTTTCGGGAAAATTATCCTTCGGTTTCTGCAATCCACTAACACCTCGTTGGCTGAAAGCCAATCTACCCCGAGTACGATATCAAGAACCTTTAGGGGCATACAAACCAGATCGAAGGTGAAACTCCGATCATATAGTGCAAACGTTACGTCTTTGCACATTGACAATGTGAACACATTAGTGCCAGTCGGGCTGGCCACTTCTAAAGTCCGATCCATAGACACAGTCGGTAACTTCAAACGCTTCACACACTCACTTGCTATGAAGGAGTGGGTAGCTCCAGAATCGAAAACTACACTAAGTGTGTATCTACCGAGTGAGCACTTACATTGTACCAAGTCATTTGCCTGTGCGACTTCTTCTTCATTGATAGCGTAGACTCTTCCAGTGGCTGGTTGGTCAGTGTCTCTCCTCCTGATATTTGGGCCAACCATCATATTCCCTCTAGCTCTGTTGTTTCCGCCCCGTGAGTTTTGTCCATTATTCCTGTTGCTCTTCTCCTGGAATCCTCCTTGACGCACGTTAGTATTTGCTGGACGGAGTTGGGGGCAGTCAGGGCGAATGTGTCCTCTATTCCCGCAGTGAAAACACTTAACATCGGTATCATTGCAACTCTGAGCAAAGTGGTCGCCACCATATTTAAAGCACTTACCGTACCTGGGTTGTCCACTCATCTGTCTCCCTCGGTCACCACGACCCTGATATCTAGTGAAGGGTTCATTTCTTCCTACATTCCCTGGCCTCTTAAAACGTGACTGCTGAGGCCTCATGTGCTGGTTGGCTCTGCTGCTCTGGCCCGAATGGGCCCTGTCATCCTCTTCAAATATTCTACATTTGTTCACTAATGCAGGGAAACTTCGTATCTCTTGGTATCTGCAGGCTCTCTTAATGTCCGATCTCAATCCGTTCTCAAACTTAAGGCACTTGGAGCTCTCCGTTCCAGGTTGCTGGAAGGGTGGATAGAATAGGCACAATTCTTCGAATCTTGTCGCGTATTCTTCCACAGTCATGGAGCCTTGTTTCAACTCCATAAACTCCAGTTCCTTGCGACTCCTCACTGTGTCGGGGAAGTACTTCTCTAAGAAGCATGTCTTGAAATCATTCCATGTCAGCTGATTGTCATCTTCAGGGAATCGGCTTCTGGCTATCTTCCACCAGTTCTCTGCCTCGTCCCGCAGCATATACACTGTACATTCTACCTTCTGGGCCTCGGTACAGCGAAGACCCCCAAAAATCCTCTCTAGTTCCTGAGTCCATTTGAAAGCTGCCTCCGGATTACGTCCTCCCTGAAACTCACTCGGCTTCCTCTTTAGGAAGCGGTCCAGCACGTGGCCATCCTCAGCTTGAGTCTGGCCCTGCCTTTCAAACACGTCTGCAAAGCGTTGGAATGCTGTAGCTATAGCCTCCATGCTTTGGCGATGCGTCATTCCTTATCCTGAAATCGATATTCAAGGATAAGTATACCGAGCCACTTACTACCGATCGAGTTATCAGTCTAACATTCAATAGCTTAGCACATTATATCATGCTTCTAGGTTACACACACAATCGGACCAGGGGGAAACAACCTCCTATCCTCAAGCCAACATCAATCAGGTTCAACTAACATCACAACAATTTCAACCATCCAGTCAGAAAACACACAACCGCTTTCACTCGGTAAGCATACCTTGGCCTTGGACCTTTCGGTCTGCTCTGATACCAAAATGTAACACCCTAATTTAACAAAATGAAATAAACCCAAAGACGGGGAAATTTTTTTCCAAAATTAAGTAAACCAAATAGTCTATAAGGCAACCGGATAACAAAAGGGACGGTGTGCAAGGAAGGACAAGGGAAACGAGAGATCAACCACACGTATAAGGAAAATAACAGAAGGCTAAGACTGGAACCGGTTCATTTGGTTTAATGAAACACACCAGCGCCAGGGCGGATTACATAATATTGTTGGCTTACTCAGGCGGGGTCTGATACCGCCTGGGCGGGGTATGGTAATGCAACAACGGATGGAGGGGGATTCACAAAGAAAGCTTTTCCCACGAGTATCACTAGTCAACTAGTAGAAGGAAATAGATAAGGGAAGGAGAAGGGAGATGGACATGTGCAGTAGTAAATTGTGGAGGAAAGAGGGGTCAGAACTCATTCCGCCCAACTCAACTAGGTATGACAACGCCTGGGCGGACTCAACCACAACGCCCAAGCCGGGGTCAACACCGTTGTCGGGGACGCGTAGCGTCACCACGGAGAGGAAGGGTAATTGGGCGGTATCCCACTTTGACCACTAGCGCGAGTCCTCACGATTGGGCGAACTACTCTAGTACCTCGGGCGAGGTATGACTCCGCCCAAGCGAATCCAACCTAAGTCTTCCTAGCCTGCATTTGCTAGAGCGAGTATATTGCTCGCTAAAGCGAGGAACTTCACTCGGAAAATGGGGAAGTTAAGTCTCACTCGGCTTCTCCAAACCCAACCACTCGGGACACCAATCCTTACTCACTCGGACTTTACATCTTTCGCTCGGATTATCAATACCATACACTTAGGATCCAATCCTCCCTAAACTGCCAATTGAACTCCTCTCACAGCAGGGAATCACTCGAGGTTTTCACTCGTCTTTCGTTCCTCCCTCATTAGAAGCATATTTAAACTCTTTATTTCATCCTCTCAACCCCAAACTTATCCCCACTACTTACTCATAGTCACACCGGCCTCCTACACTCGGGATTTCATGCCTACTTTTACTCGGAAGCCCTCATACAGTCCTCTCCTCGCTCAACCTCACTTACAGTATAGAAGAACACACAACATATGCTTATATAAGCGAAAACATTCATATATAATTACAAAACTTCACCATGAAATCTGTTACCCAAGCTGTCAGTTTTAACGTAAGAACTACAACCAAAACATGAGCCGGCCAAGGCTTAACAAAACATTATACACAGCATTTACACAGATATACACATATACACATATAGACATATGTTCCAACAGCACTTCGGATTCATTGTCCTGCGCTCGTCCTCCTTCATCCTTCTTTCCGAGAGATGTTCACTGAAAGTATAGCCACTGCAGGGGTGAGCTTTTTCATGTAAAATGACAATCAAAGACTCAGTATCAGTGTCAGCATGCACATTCACATCCATTCTATTGGTTTCTAATTAATTAAAGTTAAACTCGACAAAGTGGCATTTAAGACACACATATAACACACACAGGTATTTCCCGCACTCGAAGATCATTCATAACACTCCACACACGTTATACGTACTACTCTAATCAACCTCCTATTTACATGCATGACTGCGGATCCGACTCGAGTGATGACTTTCAGTCACAGTTTTCCCCTCTCTTGGCCCCTCGTCCTTCAGCTCTTCCCGCGTGGTACCGGCCTCCTATTGGCGTCTCGAGACTCCTCTCTAGCTCCTACGGCTACCACGAGCTCCCTCGGAATCTAGCCGGGGTCTGTAACTGGAAGTCATTCCCTCGGGGCTCTTGACCTTCCACGGGTCGCCCCACTCCTACACATGCAGCTAAATGCATCTACCAACAAGTGTCATCACATCACCGATATCTCTTTCATAACCATTGAGTGGGAACAGGTTCAATGCAACCTTTACTCGCTTTATTATTTACACCAATATGATCAACCATCAGCAATCAAGTAATAGCATCTGACAAATCAATCAAGCACACATTCATACTTTCATGCATATCATTCATTATTATCCATGCTAATATACTACTGTACCACCATCTAGATCACAAGCATTTATGGTTCAATTACTATAAAACACACGGGATTCAGAATCTCCAATCATGCATAGGATCTTATCATCACAACCACATGCACATACACTCAAGCAGAACATTCATCCGGTACCGTTCGTGGACCATGCATTTAACATGCAAGTGCCCCCTACCTACGAAAGGGACTCCAAGAAGCTCTTCTGCTCTTCGATGTTGAATCTGACGCCCTTCTATGATTCGTTCAGCCTTTCTTCGCTCCGTCGTACTCTGCACTTGGTTCGGAGTTGAGGTGTCGTTCTTCCTCTGCTCCAACGATCGCCCTTCACCTGACGGGGCTCTGACCTTCTTCCCGCACTGTCGTCGTGACGAACAGAAACAGGGGAAACGGAGGAAGATGGAGACGAAGAAGAAAAAGAGAGAAAGTGGAGTAGTGGGAGAAGTTGTTCTTGCACCCACGGTGATACTGAATACGCACCTATATACGCATGCGAGGGGAAGGAGTGGGATGGGAAAGTGTGAGTCACAGTCCACTCACACCTTCCACCAATCACAGACAGCCACGTCCCATTAATTAAGCCTAATTAATCTTATCATTAACTCTCAGGCTATACTGATTATGACTAACAACTAATTCTTTACTTTCAATTTTCTTATTATTAAATTTTTATTCGGTATCTAACTTCAAAACTGGGATGTTACAAGAACACTCAAACTCGAGTGAAAAAAGAGAGAAAAGAAAGGATGAACTTCAGAATTGGATGCTTAGAAGTATGGAGAATGGCCCTATTTATAGGGCTGAGGAAGGGTCCTGACGCTACGCGTCAGGTCCCTGACTCAGCTTCCATTAATCAGCTCGAAGTGGCCATGATTGTGTAATTATTTTAATTAATCATGCCCAGACAGGTGTGCCTTATCCCCCAATTCGGCTTGGACACTTGTGGGTAGTAGAGGGGTCATTGGCTAAGTGCTTAACCACCTGTCAGTGGTGTCCACGTAGCTCCTGACGCTATGCATGGGTGTGACGTGTAGCATCAGCATCAGAGGTTCCTACACTACGCGTGGTGTTGATGCTACACGTCAGCTCTCCAGTTCTTCAATTTTCTCTTTAAATTCTTTACTTTTTCACTGCAAAACTAAAGAAAATTAATCAAGGGCAGATTATTTCCAACAACATCTATTTATTGAATTTAAAACCTAAATTTCTAACAAATTCACCAAATTTTATTTACAACAATTTTTATTAAAGATTTTATTATAAATTTGAGGACTAACAAATACCCCTGATGACATATATTTTTACCCTTAATTACTTACTCTGTTTGTCTATTTTATTTACTGTTAAATCCTAATAAATGTGTTTTAGCGTAATTTGTCAGTAATCTCCGTTTGTAATTTTTATTTTCACTATTTGTTAGTAATCACTGTTTTCTTATTTTTACTTTTACTATTGAGTGTTGAATTTTGTGATTTATGTTTTCTTTTACTGTTACTGTTTACTAGTGATTGTTATTTCTAATTTCTAATGTTTCTGTTTAGTTTGTGATAATTAGTATGTTTAAAATAAATTAAGCTTTCATGAATGTTTAGTCCTAAAATAAAATTTATTGAATTAACTAAGTTTAATTTGATTTTATTTTATTTTACAGGCTATCAAATTATTGGAAGCTTCATGATTACTTTGTAAACAAATTACTCTCCTCCAAGTACAAATTCACATTAATTACTTTTTCTTGAAAAGAATATTAATGTGAAATTGTTAAAGCCTTATCCATGGTTCAAAGAATAACAAAAATGGACCTCTTAAATTCCCAAGTGTGCCAACGTGAATAATGAAGTGCTGTTGGGAAATTTATTCACGTTGGAAGCTCTCTAAAAGCAAGGTTCTTTGCCTAATATTTTTCTACAAGAAGCCAAGAAGTCCACACGGCCCACAATGGTCCCATTTGGAGAATTTTTACAAGCAAAATGCATTCAATAAGACTCCAGTCACGGCTGCACCAAAGCAAGGCTCCCATTGTCAATTATTCAATGCAAACAAAGGCAAGGCAAAAGTGGAAAATAATTGGATAAAGCTTTCAGCCATGGGTCCACGTGAAAGGCTACTGCAAAACAGCAATAAAATAGACAGCAACAGCAGAGAATTTCGGACAGCAACAGCAAGGAATTTTAACAGCAACAGCAAGGAATTTTGACAGCAACAGCAGTAAAAATAGGACAGCAACAGCAAGGAATTTTAACAGCAACAACAAGGAATTTTGACAGCAACAACAGTAAAAATAGGACAACAAAACAGCAAGCAATTGGACCCCTTTTTAGCTGCTGTTTTAACGTGAATATGGCTGTTGGAAATAAGAAATTGGACAGCAGAATAATGGCTATGCTACAAGACTTTCACGTTGGCAAAATAACAAGAGTCCATGCACTAAATTATTTAATGAAAACACTTGCCTTTGCCAATGGTTATGCTTCCAACGTGAACTTGCTCTCAAAAGTGCATAATGTTTATCTAAATAATTTCAACTTTATGCATTAAAGAATTAAAAAGAGGAAACATACCAAATGCAAGGAAGCTCACGGCCATGAAGCATCAAATGTCATGTTCTCTTTTGCTCTAAAAATGCAACGTGAAGTATTAATGGGCAAGGTGATGGGCTGGATTTTTAATGCAAAAATTCAGCCATTGAAACTCTATAAATTGGAACCAAGAGCTGAAGAAAAAAAAATATATAGGGAGCAGAGAAAAATTCTGAAGTAGAGTAGCAGTGGACAGCAGAAGAATTCGGGAGAACTTCATTCCGGGTTCGGTTTTTATCTTGTTTTAATTATGGAGGGCTAAAACCCTTAGATTGATTTTCTTGGAGGTTAATGTAATGTTATTTTTGAGGTTTTGATTTTTAATATATTTATCTTGTTAAACTCTTCATAATTTTAGCTCAATTATTTAATGTCTATTCGGTTTAATTAAGTTGTATGCTTAATAAATTTAATTATACAGTTAGAATTAAATAAAAATTATATTAAGATAGATTTAGAAATATACATGCTTAATGAATGTTTCAAAAATCAATCTTAATAGTTGTGGTTTGCTTAATTCCATAATTTGAGAATAGATTATGTATGTAGGCGATGTTCTATGTATGTTCAATAATTCCTAGAATTTAAAATCTTGACTCCTTTTGCTTAATTAGGATGCTGGTGATGTGTTTTTGATTTATTAGAATGAAGAGTTCAAATGAAAGAGAATCAAGTTTGTATAATATGAACTCAATGCAGTGGATGTGCCAAGTTTAAACACAGAAGTTGTAATATAGTATAGTTGTCGTTCCACTGAGAAGGTGTTAGAATGAAGATCTTAGTTTTGAATTGATTTGGCAGAATGTTTTGGTTTTTGTTTTGTTTTGAATGATGTTGAATGAGAAAGTGAATAAATAACAAAGAGTGAAATTCTGCAAAAGATGACAGTAAATGGTGTTGGAAAAATCAGTTTTGTAAAATAGGGATTGGCTTCATCACATCTTCACCTTCTGTAAGCTGCATAAGTTTTTATATAAGTAAATCAAAAAGATAATTTCTACGTCACAATCAAAGTCATTTGTATCGATCCCTCGACTACAAAATTCATAAGAATGATTTCAAACCGCTGATCCCTCAGTCACTTTGAAATCATCCCAGCATTATCGATCGATTGTTTTGACGTTTATTGCGTTAGACGCCATCCCTGGCTACCTACTCACAACAAGTATTTCTTTCGGATCTGCTTTAAAAAGTCACTTTCCAGCATACTTGAGAAAACTTAAAACAAGAAAATAGTGATCAAGTACTTTCAGGCATTAAACGCAGAAGGAAATACAGAAACTTATCAAATCTCATTACTAAATAAAAACTTACAACAGCATTACTTCAGTGTTGAATGGATCACAGCCAATCCCATAAGGGAGTTTAGTTACTTATGCTTTGCATTTTCACCCTCAAAATATAAATACAAAAGATAATGGAAAAGGTTGGATTGTGAGGGAAATACAGGAGATTACAGGGATGATGGATATATTATTTGCAGCTTGATTTATAGGAGTTATGGTTCAGCTTCCCTTGCCCACTTGCGTAGAACCCATGCAGCATCTTTCAGAGACTTGTAGAAACACAAGAAAGTGGGTGAGTTGGCATCGCACCATTGGTGAATATTAAATTAGAAATCCCATACTGCATGAGTCACGCTTGAGCTTAGTGGTCACGCTCAAGCGTGAAGGGTACTGGTGTTCACTGGTTGTCTCGCACTCGAGCTTCCTTAACCACGCTTAAGCGTGGTTCTTCTGTTTAGCATACGCTTGATCCATGCTTACTTCACGCTCAGGCGCACTCGGGTTCACGCTTGAGCGCCTCCTTGTCTCGCTCAAGCGTGAGACATTTCCTGATACTCTTTCATCTTTGCCCAAGCTAAATCTATCACGCTTAAGCGAGCTCTTCTATCTCAACAGATATATTCCACGCTTAAGCCACGCTCAAACGGGGTCGGGTTCACGCCCAAGCGGCTCCTTCCCACGCTTGAGCGTGAGATGATCCTGATGTTGTTCCTCTTTCAATTGAGTCACGCTTGAGCTCCATATAGTCACGCTTGAGCGCCAGTCATGCATGGAGTCACGCTTGAGCGAGCTCGGGCTCACGCTCAAGCGTGAGAGGCTGTTGGTGTGTTCTTCATTATTTCGCTTGGGCGCATGGGCAGCGTAAGCTTTTGTTTCTTCCACGCTTAAGCGTGCAGTGTACCACGCTCAAGCGTCCTTGCTTGATGCTCTGGTGTTTCTTTGTTTCTTCAAGGCTTTTGACAATTTCTTTACTGATTTTTACATTTCAAGCTTCTTTTCTTAATACTTTCTTTATAATCAAAATCATGCTCAATTATTCATCAGTTTAGTTAAGTTATTCAGAAAATGGGTCTAATTGAGTCATGAATTTAATCATAAAATAAGCACTTATCAAACTCTCCCCAACCTAGATTTTTGCTTGTCCTCAAGTAAAAAGAAGTTTTGGAAAGGGAATCAAGCGTTCAAAAATCTGAGTTTCTGTTGCAGACAAAAAGTTTAAAAGACAATAATCTGAGTTGATGTCTAGGCAAATGATTTTCTTAATACCAATTCCTTAAAATGTAATGCACCATTACCTTGTTCATAAAGCATGCAACCCATTGCTGTAAGAATAGAGAACTCTCATTATTTCTTACCAGGTGTCTGTTTCACTCATCCATCATTAGAACTGCTCAGTTAACATTGCCCGTCTTTTCTAGTAAAACCAAAATTCAAATGAACAACAAGGATCAAAAGGTCTTTTAAGGTTGTAATGAGGCTGGGTTAACAAGAATTTTTGGTTTTTCTTGGATTCAAATCGCATGTACAAAGAAGAGCATAAGTGCTTTTAGTTAATTTATTTAACAATTTAGAAGGCTTCTTCTTTGAATTTAAACTTCAGAATTTTCCTTTGTTTTCCTCCAGCTCTTTTATACATTTTCTTTTGGAGAGCTTACTATTTTTCTTTTTGCATTTTCTTTTTCTGCCTCCATTTGTTTCATCTCCTTTTGAGAAAAAATATTTTATGCTCTTTTTCAAGATGAACATGCAGGTAAGGTAGGATTTTTGCTTTTATGCTTAGCTCAGGGTAGAGAAAAAAAAATTTTATGGCTCAAAGATGGGCTACCAAAAAATCAGATATTTTTATCAGGGTAGCTTTTTGGCTCTCGGCTTTGGCTCTCGGCTAACTATGTTTTCAAAATTGCCTTATCATTTCCTTGCTTATTTCTTAAGAAAAAGGTTAATTAGAAAATCAGTCAATGCCAATTTAACAAATTCAAATGAGGCTCTCAGTGTTTAGATTTCTCACTTCTCATCAAGATATAAGGCTTACTTCCTTATTCTAACAGAAAAGGGTTCAAGTCATGTAAACAATCAAAAGTACATGCATTCTAGTTCCTTGGTTCTTAATTTAGTCATTTTGCCTAAAAAAAATCAGTGTTATTGCCTAAAAATATTCTGCTGCTTAGAAACTTTTCTTGTTCAAAAAGTAAAATCTTTGGTTGGGTTTTTCCAAAATGGTACAACTACAAGCATGTAATGGTATATCCAAACAATCAACCAAAAGCATAAAAAATTTTAAAAATTTTCAAAGTATGCTGCAGTAATGTTAGACAAAACTAACTCAAAGTAAACTAAAGCAATAAAAACTAAAGCAGTAAACTCATCACTCATCCTCAGAAGAGTCATCCTCTGTCTCATGTTTCCTTGCTGGAGGCCCTTGTGAGGAGGGTCCTGGTCTAGCCTATGAAGTCTCACCCCTCCTAAGAAAGAAGGCCTGTCCCCAGGCCAAGCAATGCGGGCTGCAAACTTGCTTCCAATGAGAAACCTCAATGTAGAAGAAAATATAGTTTTTGAACTTCTTGGCTTGCTTCTATCAGTGTTTGACACTTGGAATGGGTTGATGAGTGACCTACAAAAAAAAAGAACTTCAATTATGAGACTTGAAAAGGAAAACATAAAAATAAAGTGTGCGCAATGTAAATTCAACAGGATGAAAAAGGAAAACATAAAGGATTGGGTTGCCTCCCAATAAGCGCTTGTTTAACGTCATCAGCTTGACGCCTGATAGATTTTTCAAAATGGATCATGGAGTTGGTGGAGGAGAGTGTTGAGTTTTTCCACCTTCTTGCCTAAGTCAGGCCTTAACTTTTTCCCATTCAGATTTTCAAGTGCACATTCTGAGTATTTATTTGTTTCATCAATAACAAAGTTGGCTTCTTCTTTCTGCACTCGAATTTTTACTCTTCTATCATCCATATCTATGATGACTTTGGCTGCTTTCAAGAATGGTCTCCCCAGTATTAGAGGAACTTCAGGATCTTCCTCCATATCTATGACAACAAAATTCTCATGAAATTCAAATTGATCAACTTTGACCTCAACATTTTCAGCAATACCATAAGGGGTTTTTATTGATTGATCTACCATTTTTAAAGTCATGTTTGTTGGCTTTACTGAAAAATCCCCTATACTTTTAAGTGTGGATAATGGCATCAAATTTACACTAGCACCAAGATCTAATAAAGCTTTACTTTTTGAAAGATTTCCAATAGTAACAGGAATAGAAAAACTCCCTGGATCTTTGGTGTTATGAGGTACTACTTCAGAGATGATAGTATCATGTCCATCTTCTTCCTTAGTTATTTCCTCAGTCAGTGTGGTCATAGCCTTGCAATGCTCTATTGGGTTTGTTTCAGTGTTTGCTCCATACTGAGGCTTCTGTTTCTCAGTAAGTTGTCGGGCTAGTTGTCCCAATTGTGTTTCCAAGTTCCTAAGCGATGCTTCATTGTTCTTTTGACTTGCTAAAGAAGTTTGTATAAATTTTTCCAAGGTGTCCTCTAATCTAGAAGTTCTCTCCACCAAAGAAGGACCATTATTTTGATATGGTTTATTTGAAGAGCTGGGCTCTTGCTTCCATCCTTGGCCTTGGTTTTGGTTACTTCTCCATCCCTGAAATGGTTGGTTAGAAAAATTTGAATTGAAATTACCAGACCTTCCTTGGTTGTTCATGAAGTATACAGTTGCTTCTTGTGAGCCACAGTTCTCATTGAGATGATCTCCTCCACAAAAGTTACATGTTGCAGGCATTTGTTGTTGTCCTGGTTGTGATGATTGTACTACATGTAATTGTTGTGGAAGATTGGATATCTTTTTGGTTAATGCTTCTAATTGTTGGGTCAGAATTTTGTTCTGTGCTAAAATGGCATCTGTGGTGTTTAAGTCAAGGACTCCTTTCCTTTGAACTTGCTGACGATCATGTTGAGCTTAGTAGTCTGTTGAGGATAAAGCTTCTATTATCCTTGTGGCTTGGTCAGCATCCACTGTCATCATTGTTCCTCCTGCTGCTGCATCTAAAATCATTTTAGTGTCAGCCCTTAAACCACTGTAAAAAATATTAAGTTGTGCAATATCTTCAAGTCCATGGTTTGGGCATTTTCTGAGCAGTGATTTAAAGCGTTCCCATGCCTCACAAAAAGGTTCATCTTGGCCTTGTCTAAATGTTGTAATATCTGATTTGGCCTTGATGAATCTAGATGGAGGAAAGAACCTTTGTAGAAATTTTTCTTCAACCATGTTCCAGCTATTTAAACTTTGATTTGGATGAGATTGTAACCATTCCTTTGCTTTTCCTGCTAAAGAGAAAGGAAATAGTCTTAAATATGCAGCATCAATAATATCTTGGTTAAATCCCATGGTTCCAACCAATTCATAGAATGTGGCCAAGTGAGTATACGGATCTTCACTTGACATTCCAGTAAATTGGTGTGAACTAATCAAACTAAGAAATGCTAGTTTCATTTCTAATGCTCTGACAGTGTTTGGAACTGCAATGCTTGAGAAATGTCTTGGCCCTTGCTGTAAAGCATAGTCTCCAAGTGTTCTCCTTGGTGGGTTTTGATTGTTGCTGTTGACATCCATTGTATCAGAGGAAGTTTGTCCTACGTGGAAGTTCTGCTTGGCTTTCTTGATTTTCTTGAGGAACCTGTCTATCTCTGGATCAAATGCAAGTTGTTCTTTTGTACCCTGTCCTCTCAAGATCATAAATCAAGTACTCAAAATAGCAAAGTTACTACATAAAAAAAATAAAAATAAAAACAAATTGAAAACAAATTTATTTACATTGTCTTGTCAATTCAATGCTAAAATATTCAAACTTAAATCACCTCCCCGGCAACGGCGCCAAAACTTGGTGATGTGTTTTTGATTTATTAGAATGAAGAGTTCAAATGAAAGAGAATCAAGTTTGTATAATATGAACTCAATGCAGTGGATGTGCCAAGTTTAAACACAGAAGTTGTAATATAGTATAGTTGTCGTTCCACTGAGGAGGTGTTAGAATGAAGATCTTAGTTTTGAATTGATTTGGAAGAATGTTTTGGTTTTTGTTTTGTTTTGAATGATGTTGAATGAGAAAGTGAATAAATAACAGAGAGTGAAATTCTGCAAAAGATGACAGTAAATGGTGTTGGAAAAATCAGTTTTGTAAAATAGGGATTGGCTTCATCACATCTTCACCTTCTGTAAGCTGCATAAGTTTTTATATAAGTAAATCAAAAAGATAATTTCTACGTCACAATCAAAGTCATTTGTATCGATCCCTCGACTACAAAATTCATAAGAATGATTTCAAACCACCGATCCCTCAGTCACTTTGAAATCATCCCAGCATTATCGATCGATTGTTTTGACGTTTATTGCGTTAGACGCCATCCCTGGCTACCTACTCACAACAAGTATTTCTTTCGGATCTGCTTTCAAAAGTCACTTTCCAGCATACTTGAGAAAACTTAAAACAAGAAAATAGTGATCAAGTACTTTCAGGCATTAAACGCAGAAGGAAATACAGAAACTTATCAAATCTCATTACTAAATAAAAACTTACAACAGCATTACTTCAGTGTTGAATGGATCACAGCCAATCCCATAAGGGAGTTTAGTTACTCATGCTTTGCATTTTCACCCTCAAAATATAAATACAAAAGATAATGGAAAAGGTTGGATTGTGAGGGAAATACAGGGGATTATAGGGATGATGGATATATTATTTGCAGCTTGATTTATAGGAGTTATGGTTCAGCTTCCCTTGCCCACTTGCGTAGAACCCATGCAGCATCTTTCAGAGACTTGTAGAAACACAAGAAAGTGGGTGAGTTGGCATCGCACCATTGGTGAATATTAAATTAGAAATCCCATACTGCACGAGTCACGCTTGAGCTTAGTGGTCACGCTCAAGCATGAAGGGTACTGGTGTTCACTGGTTGTCTCGCGCTCGAGCTTCCTTAACCACGCTTAAGCGTGGTTCTTCTGTTTAGCATACGCTTGATCCATGCTTACTTCACGATCAGGCGCACTCGGGTTCACGCTTGAGCGCCTCCTTGTCTCGCTCAAGCGTGAGACATTTCCTGATACTCTTTCATCTTCGCCCAAGCTAAATCTATCACGCTTAAGCGAGCTCTTCTATCTCAACAGATATATTCAACGCTCAAGCCACGCTCAAACGGGGTCGGGTTCACGCCCAAGCGGCTCCTTCCCACGCTTGAGCGTGAGATGATCCTGATGTTGTTCCTCTTTCAATTGAGTCACGCTTGAGCTCCATATAGTCACGCTTGAGCGCCAGCCATGCATGGAGTCACGCTTGAGCGAGCTCGGGCTCACGCTCAAGCGTGAGAGGCTGTTGGTGTGTTCTTCATTATTTCGCTTGGGCGCATGGGCAGCGTAAGCTTTTGTTTCTTCCACGCTCAAGCGTGCAGTGTACCACGCTCAAGCGTCCTTGCTTGATGCTCTGGTGTTTCTTTGTTTCTTCAAGGCTTTTGAGAATTTCTTTACTTATTTTTACATTTCAAGCTTCTTTTCTTAATACTTTCTTTATAATCAAAATCATGCTCAATTATTCATCAGTTTAGTTAAGTTATTCAGAAAATGGGTCTAATTGAGTCATGAATTTAATCATAAAATAAGCACTTATCAGATGCTTGATTAAAATCTTCATTTTATGAAAGTAAAGGAATTATGAATTAAAAGACGCTTAGTTGATTAATTCAAATTGAACTAAGGGATTGACAGTAAGGAAGTGTATAGAAACCTTTTCAAATCCAAGGATAAAATAAATTACAATACTCCAAGAAAATCAATCGTTCGTTATTTACTTGTTCTACACTCATTTTGTATTTTGTATTCTGTTTTAAATTTCTGTGACAATCAAACAAACCCCCCAATTATATGCTTGTTGAATTTCTGTCTGTAAAAAATTAAATTTTAGTTGTTGAATTTTTAATTGTTAAAATTAGTTTAAGACTTGATTTTCCTAAATTTGTTTTGTTGATCCGTGAGAGAACGACCTAGGTTGACACCCTAGTACTACATTAATTAATTTTAATGTACTAATTTGACGGGACCACGACAGCCGACGTCAAATTTTGGCGCCGCAGTCGGGGATCAACGATCTTTTGGAAAATTGTTGTTTTAAATTAATTTCTTTTAAAAATTTTAAAAAAAAAATTTAAAAAAAAAATTATTTTATCTGTTTGTTTATTTTGTTTTATTTCTTTTGCATGATTTAGGATTCTTATGATATATTGCTCATTATCATGAAATATCTTGTTGTATGCTATGTATGACTAGAAGGACTTTTAGGCATTTATATTCATTTGATCCTGAAATTGATAGAACTTTTCATAGATTAATTAGAGAAGCTAGATTTAATAATAATTTTGTTGATATTGATAGTGATAGTATCTCATCTGAATCTGTTGAGAATAATTCTGAAAATTTTTCTGATATGGCTGGACCTCGTGAGAGAACTCTTAGAGAACTAGCCGCACCTGAATTCACATACGAAAGTTTGTGTATTCAATATCCTGAGGAGGATGTCCCTTTTATTCTTAAGACCGGACTTATACACTTGTTGCCTAAGTTTCATGGTCTTGCGGGTGAAGATCCGCACAAACACCTCAAAGAATTCCACATTGTGTGTTCCACAATGAAACCCCAAAACGTTCAAGAAGACCACGTCTATCTTAAAGCGTTTCCTCATTCTTTAGAGGGTGTTGCTAAGGATTAGCTCTACTACCTTGCTCCAAGATCAATCACAAGTTGGAATGACTTAAAGAAAATGTTCTTGGAAAAATTCTTTCCTGCCTCTAGAACAACTGCAATCCGTAAGGATATATCTGGAATTAGGCAACTATCTGGAGAAAGTCTTTATGAATATTGGGAAAGATTCAAGAAACTCTGTGCAAGTTGCCCTCACCACCAAATTTCTGAACAACTTCTTCTTCAGTACTTCTATGAAGGTCTGCACCACGTTGATCGTAACATGATAGATGCGGCAAGTGGAGGAGCTTTAGGAGACATGACTGCTGCTGAAGCAAGAAACTTGATTGAGAAGATGGCATCCAACTCTCAACAATTCGGTGCGAGAAATGATTCTTTCAAACCTATGTTTGATTCTAATTCTAGTTCATCTGGAATTAAATTGGAGAGCAAACTTGATGCTCTCACCACTCTGGTCACACAATTAGCAGTAAATCAAAAATCCATGACTGCTAAAGTATTGGGAATCTGTACTTCACAAGAGCACCCCACTGATTATTGTCCTTCTCTATAAGAAAAGGATAATAATAATCCCCAAGCCTATGCAGCTAACATCTACCATGATAGACCTCCACCACCACAACAACAAAACCATGACCTTTCCACCAATAGATACAACCCAGGTTGGAGGAACCATCCAAACTTGAGATGGGGTAACCAACAACAAAATCCCCAACCTCTATTTCAAAGCAATGCACCAACCTTTCAAAGACCTACACCTCAATCATCCACAAGTGGCCCTTCTTTAGAAGAACTGGTGAAACAAATGGCTGCACAAAATTTAGAGTATCAACAGAGGAATGATGCTACCATCCAGAGTTTAAGCAACCAAATTGGGCAACTGGCTTCATCATTAAGCCAGTTACAATCTCAAAACTCTGACAAATTACCATCTCAACCAGCTGCAAATCCAAGAAATGTGAGTGTAATTCAGTTAAGATCAGGTAAGAACCTTGAAGTACCCATACCTAAGGAACCTGAAAAACAAATAACTGAACCTGAAACAGTTGAGAATAATATACCCTCTTCAAGCACAAGCAAGTCTGAGATACAACCACCCCAAATTCCACCTCATATCCCTCTTCCTTTCCCACCAAAAGCAATTCCAAGTAAGAAGATGGAAGAAGTGGACAAAGAAATTTTGGATACTTTTAGGAAAGTGGAAGTGAATATACCTCTTCTTGATGCAATCAAGCAAATACCCAACTATGCCAAATTTCTGAAAGAGCTGTGTACTCATAAGAGGAGACTCAAAGGCAATGAAAGGATAAGCATGGGAAGAAATGTATCTGCACTGCTTGGTAAGGAAGTTCCAAATATTCCTGAGAAATGCAAGGATCCAGGTACGTTTTCTATACCCTGTATCATAGGCAATAACAAATTTGAAAATTGCATGTTAGATTTAGGAGCTTCAATAAATGTTATGCCTATGTCTGTTTTTAAATCTTTGTCTCCTGGAAATTTACAACCTACTGGTATAGTAATTCAGCTAGCCAATAGGAGCACTGCTTACCCTGCTGGAGTTATAGAAGATGTTTTGGTTCAGGTAGAACAACTTGTTTTCCCTGCTGACTTTTTCGTACTTGATATGGAAGAAGGTATGCCTCAAATTCCTGTTCCTATCATTCTGGGAAGACCTTTTTTAAAAACAGCTCGAACCAAAATATATGTTCATTCTGGAACTCTCTCTATGGAATTTGGTGACATGAGAGTTTAATTTAATATTCTTGATGCCATGAAATACCCATCTGAAAATCATTCTGTTTTCTAAATTGACATTATTGATGAACTAGTTTTTGAACATTTTTCTAATGTTGATTTGGAATGCATAGATGATTCAAACAAATGTTTTGCATGCAATGATTCTTGAAGCTGTGATATTTATGCTGAAATTGATAAATACATAATTTCTGATTTAGAGTCTTTAGATATACCTGTTAACCATAAAGAGCTGAATACGGGATTTCAAGAAAACTCTAACAAAATTTTTGAGGTGCAAGCAGCGGAATCAAAATCTACTTTGTTAGTTCCATCTGTTTTGCAGGCACCTAAGTTAGAATTGAAACCCCTACCTGAGAACCTCAAGTATGTATACTTAGGGGATGATGAACAGCTCCCGGTGATAATTTCCACTTCTCTTGATGAAAATCAAGAAGAAAAATTGTTGCAGGTATTGAAAAAACATAAGAAGGCTATAGGATGGACATTGGCAGACATACCTGGAATTAGCCCATCCATGTGCATGCATAGGATATTTCTGGAGGAAAATACTAAAGCAGTAAGACAGCCCCAGAGGAGACTCAACCCTGTAATCCTTGATGTTATTAAGAAGGAAACTACCAAGCTTTTACAAGCAGGAATCATTTATCCTATCTCTGATAGTGAATGGGTGAGTCCAATTCAAGTGGTTCCTAAGAAAACAGGGATCACAGTTGTAAAAAATGAGAAGAATGAATTGATCCCAACTAGAGTGTAGAATAGTTGGAGAGTCTGTATTGATTACAGGAGACTTAACCAAGCAACCAAGAAAGACCATTTTCCTTTACCCTTTATTGATCAAATACTTGAGCGTCTCGCAGGTAAGTCTCACTACTGTTTTCTTGATGGATTCTCTGGATATTTTCAGATTCATATTGCACCTGAGGATCAAGAAAAAACCACATTCACCTATCCCTTTGGCACATTTGCCTTAGGAGAATGCCATTTGGCCTATGCAATGCTCCTGGAACCTTTCAAAGATGCATGATAAGTATTTTTCATGATTTCATTGAAAATTGCATAGAGGTGTTTATGGATGATTTTACTGTTTATGGATCTTCATTTAATGCATGCCTTGAAAGTTTGGATAAAGTTTAAAACAGGTGTATTGAAACTAACCTTGTCTTGAACTATGAAAAATGTCATTTTATGGTAAAACAAGGAATAGTTTTAGGGCATGTAATCTCTGAGAAAGGAATTGAGGTAGACCCTGCCAAGGTAGAAGTTATATCACATTTGCCTTACCCCTCTTGTGTTCGAGAGGTTCGTTCTTTTCATGGTCATGCAGGTTTCTACAGAAGATTCATAAAGGATTTTAGCAAGAAGGCTAGGCCACTATCCTGTCTGCTTCAAAAGGATGTGGCATTTGAGTTTGATGAAAAGTGTAAGGAGGCTTTTAATTGCCTCAAGCAAGCATTGACCACTACCCCAATAATTCAAGCACCTGATTGGACAGCCTCATTTGAATTGATGTGTGATGCCTCAAATTATGCATTGGGAGCTGTCCTTGGTCAAAATATTGACAAGCAACCTAGGGTCATCTACTATGCATCTAAAACTTTAGATGCCGCCCAGGTAAATTACACTACTACTGAAAAAGAGCTCTTGGCCATTGTTTTTGCATTAGATAAGTTCAGGTCTTACCTACTCGGTTCCCGAGTAGTTGTCTTTACTGACCATGCAGCTCTGAAGTACTTGTTGAAGAAAGGTGAGTCCAAACCAAGATTAATTCGTTGGATGCTTTTGCTCCAAGAGTTTGACTTGGAAATTCGTGACAGAAGTGGAACACAAAACCTTGTGGCAGACCATTTAAGCAGAATTGAGAATGCTCCTGATTCGGCACCTATTCGGGACCATTTTCCTGATGAACACCTCATGAGTATTTCTAACTCTTTTGATACACCTTGGTTTGCTAACATTGTAAATTATCTTGTTGCTTCTGTTTTTCCACCATATGAATCCAGAAACCAAATTTCAAAATTAAAAAGTGATGCAAAATATTATATATGGGATGACCCGTATTTGTGGAAGTTGTGTAATGATCAGGTGATTCGAAGATGCATTCCTAATCAAGAGATAGAATCAGTTCTTCGATTCTGTCATGCTTCACCAGTTGGTGGACATTTTGGTCCACAAAGAACAACAAGGAAGTGTTGTTCAAGTGGCCTCAATACTCAAGAGGGGGGTGAATTGAGTTTTAAAACTTTTGATTGGAATACCTCTGAAATTGATTTTTATAACCAAGATTGTGAGATTATGCAAGTGAAATAGAATGGAGGATAACAAGCAATGCACTACAATGAGAAATATTGCTGAAGCAATTTATCAAACACTTGGTGTGCAATATTAGAGGTATAACAAATTAAGCAAGTTCAAGTGAGCTCTTCTCAACCAATCAATACCAATCAACAAATATGCAGTAAATGAAAGTAAAAGAGTAAGGAAGAGAAGCTTGCAAACCGATATAACGAGTTCCACCCAATCCGGTGTACGTCTCGCCTCTAAGCAACCCACTTAGAGGATTTTTCACTACTGTAGACTAGAGATACAACTTTGAGCAATTGCGGCTTCCTAGTGTCCCACACTTAAGAACCCAATCCTCACAAGTATAAGGGCAACCCACCCAATCTCTCAATCTCACAATATCCCAAAGATTGAATCCTCAACCTTTGTAACCACTCAACCTAGAGTGAACAACCACTCAACCTAGAGTGAATATCTTGTGTTTGGAGTTTGTGTTTACAATCAATATACTCTCTTAATAGAGCAGATATACAAATGAAAAGCTCTCCCAAATTCTAATCTCTCAAGATGAGAGGATATACAAGTGAAAGTACAATATGCAAGAAATAGGCTTACAAAGCACAAAATAGAGCTATGAATTGCTGCTTCTTAGTTGTGTCTTTGTGCTTGTGTTCCTCTTCAATTTATAGAGCCAAGATAGCTGTTGAGGAGTGCCCTAGTTCATCATAGCCGTTGCACTTAGTGGAAATTTTGAAGAATGGTGGAGACATGACCTGGTTTCCCACTTAAATCTGTTTTTCCACTAGCGTAATCGATTACACCCTCGCGTTGTAATCGCTTAGCTTCAAGTCAGAGAGTCACTAATCGATTATTTCATTTCCTCTAATCGATTAGCATCTGTACCTGATGCATTTAATTTGTTTTCGCAGCATCCTAATCGATTAGCATGTCTTGCAATCGATTACCTTAAATCCAGTGACTCACTAATCGATTATATGGTTCCCTTAATCGATTAGCTTTCATACCTGATGCATTTTGTCCCATTTCTGATTGTTGTAATCGATTAGTCTCTGGTGTATAATCGATTACCTTAATTCCAGTGAGTACCTAATCGATTGTTCAGCTCCCTAATCGATTAGCTTTCATACCTGATGCAATTTTCTTCCAAAACAGAAAGCTCCTAATCGATTAGCATCTATGGCCTAATCGATTAGCTTCGCTGTTACTTCAATTCTGATTTCATGTCTTTGTTTTTGCATCGGTTTCTTCAAGAGTGCTTGTCATTATCAAAATCTTTGCACATCTTTGGACCTGTTAACATATTCAAACACATTCTCCCCCTTTTTGATGATGACAACTATGTTCATCTCTTGAGGGTTGTTAGTTTAAGTAATATAGACTTATCTTTTATCTTTTTGCAAAAACAACTCTGCTACATTATCTCTTTTTCAAATAGCAGATGACCAATTTCAAAAATCAGAGTAATCACATTCAGCAGCCAATGTCTTATCTCATTTTATCTATTGTCTATTATCTCTTATCTATAACTCTCCCCCTATCAAAAGGAATTTAATAACCAGATAAAATTATTCAAATTTTAAACAAGAGATAAGCAAGATGTGAACACATATCAGATCATATATCAGAGCATCTAACACATTTAAGCAAGATATGAACACATGATATTTTTCTCCCCCTTTGTAATCATCAAAAATAATTAGAGCAGTGAAGAGAAATAATATGAACTGAAATGAGAAACTTTTATTGAATTTAAAAAATGGAAAATACAAGAGGCAAAATTATTCAAAATTTAGAAAATAACATAAGCACTCTAAACAAGAGCATAACTAAGGTTCTAATTATCCGGGTTGAAGAAGTAAATTTCTGCAATTTGGTGAGCCAGCTCTTCATATCGCTGCTGCATCATCTCAAAATGTTGCTGCTCGGTCATTGAAAACTCTTGAAGGGAGTTTTCAAGGCGATCGAAGCGGCGGTCAAGATGGGCGTAGAGAGATACAAATGGGTCAGCTTGTGGTGCAGATGAAGAGGCTGATGGTGCAGCTTGTGGTTGAGGTGGAGGAGGAGGAGGAGCAGCAGGTTCAGCAAAGGGGTTGGCACCATGTTCTCGGTCACTCCTTAGAATCCACATTCCAGCAATGTTGACCATGCCCATTTTATTGAGGTGGGAAGTGCCAATGCAAGCTCTTGGGGGCACTTTCTCAGATAGTTCGCCTGCCAAGTCAACACCACAGAATTTAAAAATTTTGGTGAGGAGGATACCATAAGGGAGCTTTTGTTGGTCCTTGGCATGGCGCATGTGGAATTTGATCAACTGAACCCAGTTGATCTCTTTGTGGTTCAGCATGGCCCACATTAAGAGGACATCATCCTCTTCAACCAGAGCATAGTTCCCACCACGGGGAACAATCATCTTGACCAAGAAGAAGTGGAGCAGGCGGTTGTTCATGGTCAAGTGGCCAACTAGTTTGTGGTTGCTCATGGGAGGATCGGGCTTCCACAAAGAACGGCGGGCAGTGATGGGATTAAAACCCCATTCATCCTTGGGTTCGCCTCCATCAAAGTCAGCATTGTTGAGGGGCAGTTTGGAAATTTCTGCAAATTGGGTATTGGACAGCTTGATGGTTGTGTTTTTGACCTTGGATTCAACCATCCCATTTACAAGGCGGAGGTTACAATAGAATACCCTCATGAGTTCAGGGTAGTATTCCTCTTCTTTGAGGGAGAGGAAGGGGAAAAGGTTGTAGTGGTGGAGACTTTGGGTGAAGGTGAGGCTTGGGTTGTCAAAAGTGTCGGCAATGGTGTAGTGAGGAGTCATGATTTCCCTTTCAGAAAAGTTCTTCATGAAGTGTTGAAGATCTCTAGGGGAGGAGAAGAACCTTGAAAAATTAAGGGGGTTATGGGCTTGAGCAGTAGAGGACCTAGCTCTCTTGACATTTCTTGAAGTAGACATGGTTGGAAAAGGCAAAGAGGAAGATGAAGAGAGATGAGTGGTAGAGAGTTTTTGAGAGGTTTGAGAGGAAGGAGGTAGTGTGAGATGAGAAGGTGAATGAAGGGGTATTTATAGTTGAAAATTAGGTTTAGGAAGGAGGAAAGAGAGTTTAGAAAGGAGTGAAGTGAGTTAAGAGAGGGAGTTGTTCGAGTGAGCCTAGGAAATTGGAGTTTTGACTCATCAGAACGCGTGATAATCGATTACGAGACAGCTGGTAATCGATTAGATCAATGTTTCTGGGGAATTTCAAACGTTTCAAACAGGGGGTAATCGATTAGAGGCTTAGGGTAATCGATTAGTTTAGAAACAGAATCGTCCTAATCGATTGGAGCAAGGTGGTAATCGATTATGAAGAAGAGGAAACGTTTTGAACCTGAAACAGAAGCTTTGTAATCAATTATTGATCAATGGTAATCGATTATCTTAGAAACAGAATGTTTGTAATCGATTATGGCTTTGTGCTAATCGATTATATTAGAAACAGAAACTTAGTAATCGATTTTAATGAGGCATGTAATCGATTATTGACTCAAAAAAACTTCACATTTTTCATACAGCAAGATTCTAGAACATAAAATGTAATATAAACCATTCATCATGCCATACAACATAGTCTTTATCAAAATATTCCATCATTCAAACACAATTTGACATATCAAGAATGCCTAATTCTCTTCTTATGTGAATGAATTATTCTCTAGCCAAGGGTTTTGTGAAAATATCTGCTAGTTGCCTAGAAGTTTCAACATGTTCAAGTACACAATCCCCTTTTAACACATGATCCCTAATAAAATGATGCCTAATCTCAATGTGTTTGGTTCTAGAGTGCATTACTGGATTCTTGGAGATGTTAATGGCACTTGTATTATCGCATTTAAGAGGCACATGGTTTAATACAACTCCAAAATCTAGAAGTTGTTGTCTCATCCAAAGGATTTGAGCACAACAACTACCAGCTACAACATATTCTGCCTCAGCTGTTGATAGCGCAACACTTACTTGTTTCTTGCTATGCCAAGAAACAAGAGAACTACCAAGCAAGTGACATGTTCCGCTAGTACTTTTCCTATCAAGCTTACAACCTGCAAAGTCCGAATCAGAGTAACCAACTAAAGTACATTCAGCCCCTTTGGGGTACCATAAACCAACATCTTGAGTCCCAACTAGATATTTCATTATCCTTTTTACTGCAGTGAGATGAAATTCCTTAGGACAAGCTTGGTATCTAGCACACATGCACACAACAAACATGATATCCGGTCTACTAGCGGTTAAGTAAAGTAAGGATCCTATCATACCTCTATATTTTGTGAGTTCAACATCCTTACCTTTCTCATCCTTGTCCAAATAGCATGAAGTGCCCATGGGTGTGGCTATATCATTTGCTTTATCCATATTGAATTTTCTGAGTAGTTCTTTGCAGTATTTAGATTGGTTTATGAATGTGCCTTCATTGGTTTGCTTGATTTGTAGTCCAAGGAAGAAAGTGAGTTCCCCCATCATGGACATTTCAAATTCTTCCTGCATAAGCTTGGCAAACTCCTTGCACATTGAATCATTAGTGGCACCAAAAATTATATCATCAACATAAATTTGTACCAATAGTATGTTATTCTTTTTGTGCTTTATGAATAGGGTTGTATCAACCTTCCCTCTTTCAAAATGATTTTCTAAAAGAAATTTGCTTAACCTTTCGTACCAAGCTCTTGGAGCTTGTTTCAAACCATACAAGGCTTTCTTTAATTTGAAAACATGATTTGGAAATTGATGGTTTTCAAAACCTGGAGGTTGATCAACGTATACTTCCTCTTGAATGTATCCATTCAAGAAAGCACTTTTAACATCCATTTGATACAATTTGAAATCTCTACAGCATGCGAAAGCTAATAGTAGTCTAATTGCTTCTAATCTAGCTACGGGTGCATACGTTTCTTCATAATCAATGCCTTCTTCTTGATTATATCCTTTAGCAACTAGCCTAGCTTTGTTTCTAGTTATTATGCCATTTTCATCCAATTTATTCCTAAAAACCCATTTGGTTCCTATTATTTGGTGATCATTGGGTCTTGGCACAAGCTCCCAAACTTCATTTCTTTCAAATTGATTTAGCTCTTCTTGCATGGCCAACATCCAATGTTCATCAATAATAGCCTCATCTATGTTCTTGGGTTCTATTTGTGATACAAATGCTAGGTGATTACAAGTATTTCTAATAGCATTTCTAGTACTTACACCTTGAGTCATTTCACCTATGACTTTGTCTAAGGGATGATCCTTCAAAGTTACCCATTCTTGTTGTCTCTCAATTTGTGCTGTACCTCCATCATTGTTGACTTCTTCTTCTTTGTCTTGTAAGTTCATTTCTTGAAAAGTACCTACAAGATCATCAACATCTTCCTTTCTCGGAGGGTTATGGCTATTTTCATCAAATTTAACATGAATAGATTCCTCAATGGTATTTGTTTGTTTGTTGAAAATTCTATAAGATTTACTTGATTGAGAATATCCTAAGAATATTGCCTCATCAGATTTTGCATCAAACTTTCCTAGATTATCCTTTCCATTGTTGAGCACAAAACATTTACATCCAAAAATATGAAAGTATGCAATGTTGGGTTTTCTACCCTTGTAAAGCTCATAGGGGGTTTTCTTTAAAATAGGCCTTATCAAACATCTATTCATAACATAACACGCGGTGTTTACCGCATCGGCCCAAAAATGTTTTGCAATATTGTTTTCATTTAGCATGGTTCTAGCAAGCTCCACTAAAGATCTATTCTTTCTTTCAACTACTCCATTTTGTTGTGGAGTTCTAGGAGCTGAAAAGTTGAGATTAATACCATGTTTTTCGCAAAACTTTTCAAAAGATTGATTTTCAAATTCTCCCCCATGATCGGTTCTAATGGATGTAATTTTTGAGTTTTGCTCATTTTGGATAATCTTTGCAAGTTTCTTGAATGCATGATATGCTTCATTTTTATGAGCAAGAAACAATGTCCATGTATATCTTGAATAGTCATCTACTATAACTAGACCATAGTAATTACCTCCAAAGCTTTTGATTTTGGATGGTCCAAATAAGTCCATGTGCAAAAGTTGTAAAGGCCTTTGAGTAGAAACAATGTTTTTGGATTGAAAAGATGCCTTTACTTGTTTTCCTTTTTGACATGCATCACAAAATCTATTTTCAAATTTAAGCTTTGGTAGACCAATTACTAAATCTTTAGAAACAAGTTTGTTCAAGTGGGCTACATGTATATGAGCTATTCTTCTATGCCATAGCCATGTTTCATCCTCTTTAGAAATGAAGCATTGTTCATCATTTGTAGACAAACTATCCATATCAATCATGTAAATATTATCAATTCTTTGGCCTACAAACTTAATTTCCGTATTAGTCTTATGCTCAATTATGCAACAATTTGATTCAAATAACACTCTATATCCTTTGTCACATAATTGACTTATGCTAAGTAGATTATGTTTGAGGCCTTCAACATACAATACGTCACTTATGGAGGTGGAAGAATTCTTACCTATATTTCCAATGCCTAGGATTCTTCCTTTAGTGTTGTCTCCGTAGGTGACACTTCCTTTCCTTTTGGGAGTGAATGATGTAAATTTGGTTATGTCTCCCGTCATATGCTTTGAACACCCGCTATCCAAGTACCAATGGGTGTTGCTTGCCTTGAAGCATACCTACAAAACAAAATCATTTTAGAGAACTAGGTACCCATTTTATGTTGGGTCCTTTTAGGTTAGCTTGTGGGAATGTTCCTTTGGGGACCCACACCTTTCTTAAGACTTTTGGTCCTAGTTTCCTAACACTACACTTATAAGCACTATGTCCTTTGGAACCACAATGATTGCATTTCATGAACGGTGAGGAGGATTTGCTTGGTGGTGCAAAGAAACTTTCATAGTGTTTCTCCATTTTATGGTTACTATGTTCTTGGTCATATCCTAAACCGGTTTTACTAAACATGCATTTTTGTTGCCCAAGTAGGATATTCAAATTATCTCTTCCATTTGTGAATTTCTCTAGTGTCCTATTTAGGTCTTCAACCTTGGTTTCTAATACAATGCACCTTTTTGCAAAATCACATGGTTTATCCTTAGAGCATGTTTGAACTTTCTCTAGTTCTTCTTTTAAGCTCTCGTTTTCTTTACATACTTCCATGAGATGCAATTCAAGGGTATCACTAGTTTTCCTAGATGCTTTGAGTTTACTAGAGATTTTTGTAAATTTATCATATAATTCTTCAAATGCATCTAACAGCTCATTTTTATCTAAGTCAAGAAGATTTACCTCATTATCTTCTTCTTGATGATTTGCCATTAAGCAAAGATTGGCTTGCTCATCTTCCGAGTCGTCGGAGCTGCTCACATCGTTCTCATCCCAAGCAATATAGGCTCTTCTTCTTCTTTGTTTGTCCTTGCCCTTCTTTTTGAGGTTTGGACAATCGGCTTTGAAGTGCCCTTCCTTGCCACATTCAAAACAACTTGGTGAAGAGGAAGTTTCATTAGAGGTAGGTTTCTTACCTTGGGGCTTAAAGTTCTTTTGGAACTTTTTGTTCTTTATGAATCTTCCAAATCTTTTTACGAATAGCCCAAACTCTTCTTCTTCATCTAAGTCACTGCATGATTCTTCCTCATGCATGGAGGTGGCTTTGAGGGCTAGCCCTTTCTTCTTGGTGGATTTCTCCTCTTCCTCGGCTAGCTTCAATACTTTAAGTTCTTGCTCTTGTTCTTGCAATTTTCCAAAGAGTGTTGCAAGAGACATTTCATTGATGCTAGGAGATTGTTTTATTGCTGTGACAAGAGGTTGCCATTCCCTGCTAAGACTTTTCAAAATTTTGTGCACAAGCTCTTTGTTAGTATATACTTTGCCAAGAGTAATAAGATGGTTGATAATAAGTGTAAACCTTTTTTGCATATCTACAATAGATTCTCCTAAATTTATCCTAAAGCATTCATATTGGCTAGTCAAGGTACTAATTTTGGAGTCCTTTACATCATTAGTACCTTCATGGGTTACTTGAAGAGTATCCCACATTTCTTTAGCAGTTTGGCATGTCATTATCCTAAAAAATTCATCTTGACCTAAAGACATAGTAATGAGATTTTTGGCCCTGTACCCATATTGGACTTTCTTTTCTTCCTCGCTTGTCCATTCATCTATAGGTTTTTCAACATTCTTGCTATCTATAGTATGCATTGGTATATAAGGACCATTTTCAATGGTATTCCATATTCTCAAGTCAATTGATTGAATGAAGATTTTCATTCTCTCTTTCCAAAAGGCATACCCTTCCCCATTGAAAGCGGGAGGTCTATTTATCGCACCACCCTCGGGAAAAACATTTTGAGAACTTGAGGCCATTTAATCTCTTGAAGCTGTTAAGCTTGATCTACCAAGAGTCAAGCTCTGATACCACTTGTTGTTCAAGTGGCCTCAATACTCACGAGGGGGGGTGAATTGAGTTTTAAAACTTTTGATTGGAATACCTTTGAAATTGATTTTTATAACCAAGATTGTGAGATTATGCAAGTGAAATAGAATGGAGGATAACAAGCAATGCACTACAATGAGAAATATTGCTGAAGCAATTTATCAAACACTTGGTGTGCAATATTAGAGGTATAACAAATTAAGCAAGTTCAAGTGAGCTCTTCTCAACCAATCAATACCAATCAACAAATATGCAGTAAATGAAAGTAAAAGAGTAAGGAAGAGAAGCTTGCAAACCGATATAACGAGTTCCACCCAATCCGGTGTACGTCTCGCCTCTAAGCAACCCACTTAGAAGATTTTCCACTATTGTAGACTAGAGATACAACTTTGAGCAATTGCGGCTTCCTAGTGTCCCACACTCAAGAACCCAATCCTCACAAGTATAAGGGCAACCCACCCAATCTCTCAATCTCACAATATCCCAAAGATTGAATCCTCAACCTTTGTAACCACTCAACCTAGAGTGAACAACCACTCAACCTAGAGTGAATATCTTGTGTTTGGAGTTTGTGTTTACAATCAATATACTCTCTTAATAGAGCAGATATACAAATGAAAAGCTCTCCCAAATTCTAATCTCTCAAGATGAGAGGATATACAAGTGAAAGTACAATATGCAAGAAATAGGCTTACAAAGCACAAAATAGAGCTATGAATTGTTGCTTCTTAGTTGTGTCTTTGTGCTTGTGTTCCTCTTCAATTTATAGAGCCAAGATAGCTGTTGAGGAGTGCCCTAGTTCATCATAGCCGTTGCACTTAGTGGAAATTTTGAAGAATGGTGGAGACATAACCTGGTTTCCCACTTAAATCTGTTTTTCCACTAGCGTAATCGATTACACCCTCGTGTTGTAATCGATTAGCTTCAAGTCAGAGAGTCACTAATCGATTATTTCATTTCCTCTAATCGATTAGCATCTGTACCTGATGCATTTAATTTGTTTTCGCAGCATCCTAATCGATTAGCATGTCTTGCAATCGATTACCTTAAATCCAGTGACTCACTAATCGATTATATGGTTCCCTTAATCGATTAGCTTTCATACCTGATGCATTTTGTCCCATTTCTGATTGTTGTAATCGATTAGTCTCTGGTGTATAATCGATTACCTTAATTCCAGTGAGTACCTAATCGATTGTTCAGCTCCCTAATCGATTAGCTTTCATACCTGATGCAATTTTCTTCCAAAACAGAAAGCTCCTAATCGATTAGCATCTATGGCCTAATCGATTAGCTTCGCTGTTACTTCAATTCTGATTTCATGTCTTTGTTTTTGCATCGGTTTCTTCAAGAGTGCTTGTCATTATCAAAATCTTTGCACATCTTTGGACCTGTTAACATATTCAAACACAGGAAGGTGTTGGACTCTAGTTTATACTGGCCCACCATTTTTAAGGATGCATGGAGAATTTGTAACACCTGTGAGAAATGCCAAAGAACTGGAAATGCTATCACATGGCGTCAACAGATGCCTCAGCAACCTATGTTGTTTTGTGAAGTGTTTGATGTTTGGGGCATTGATTTTATGGGCCCATTTCCTCCATCTTTTGGTTTTACTTATATTCTGTTAGCTGTAGATTATGTTTCTAAATGGGTGAAAGCTAAAGCCACCAGAACTAATGATGCTCGAGTTGTTGTAGATTTTGTTAGATCTTAAATTTTTTGCAGGTTTGGCATTCCGAGAGCAATCATTGGTGATCAAGGAACACACTTCTGCAACAGGACCATGCAAGCTATGCTCAGGAAGTATGGGGTTGTTCATAGAGTCTCTACTCCATATCACCCCCAAACCAATGGACAAGCAGAAGTCTCTAACAGAGAAATCAAAAGAATCCTGGAGAAAATAGTACAGCCTAACAAAAAAGATTGGAGCAAGAAACTAGATGATGCTCTTTGGGCACATAGAACAGCTTTTAAGGCACCTATAGGAATGTCTCCCTATAGAATTGTTTTTGGTAAGGCGTGTCATCTTCCAGTGGAGATTGAGCATCGTGCTTATTGGGCTGTAAAAGCTTGCAACTTAGCACTTGATCAAGCAGGTGAAGAAAGGAAATTACAACTGAATGAGCTTGATGAAATCCGTTTGGCAGCTTATTAGAACTCGAGGTTCTATAAAGAGAAAACAAAGAAATTCCATGATAGCTCAATAGCTAGAAAGGAGTTTGCTGCTGGGCAGAAAGTGCTACTGTTTAATTCCTGGTTAAAACTGACGGCTGGAAAATTACGCTCCAAATGGGAAGGACCTTTCATTGTTACTAATGTATTTCCCCATGGAGCTGTTGAAATAAAAAGTGAGAACTCCAACAAAAGCTTCAAGGTTAATGGACAATGCTTGAAACCATTCCATGAAAATCCTTCACTTGTAGATGTCACAATGGAGGAACATGTTTTGGGGGAACCACTTCTTGATCCCCCTTGAGGGAGTTTTTCTTTCCCATCTTTTTACTTTTTCATTATACTGTCTATTTTGTATGCTCTGTCTTACATTGAGGACAATGTATGATTTAAGTGTGGGGGTGGGAATATCCTTGTATGTTGTTGTGTGTTGTTTTCATTGTGTGAATTTGTGATTAATTTTGTGTGACTATTTTTCAAAAATAAAAAAAATTTTAAAAAGGCATGTTTTATTGGAATTTTTTTTTGGATATGCATGAGTAACAGGTAAATTCTTTCATGTCTGATATGAACTTTAATGATATGTAATAATTTGAACTCAAACAATTTTGGTATGATGAGAATGACATGATAATTGAGAGATGATCATATATGATAGAATTATATCTTGTGAGATTTTTGAGCCTTAAAATTTGATGGATCACTTTAAACCATCTTAATTCTTTCATGTGTGATAAATTCCTGAATGCTTACATCCTAATTTTTGTCTTGTTTCTTGATGATACTTGAAACTCATATAAATGTATTTGAAATGACACAGGCATTTCGTTCAATTGAGCCACTAGCCATATAAACCTACCATGAATAAATCATCCTTTGTTAGCCCCTTTGAGCCTATTTAACCATTTCTTTGTTGCAGCTCAAATAAGCTATGGATGAAAAACCAAAAATATACCTACCTTAAGGAATATATTGGAGCTCTGGAATCAAGTCAAAAACAGGCATTCAAATAAGTATGGGGGTGTGCAAAAAGGGAGTCGTAACTCTTGTTTCAAGTGTTATGTAATCGCATAAGAAAAAGAAAAAGAGAATATATTCATGAAGGAATAAAAAGAAATATTTTGAAGATTACGACTAAAAGAAATTAGAACATAAAGTGTTATACACTCATGCTTACCTGTAAAATTATTTGCTCCTTATTCTTTTTGGTACTTGCTACAATTCCAAAATTTTACCACCCATTTTAACCTTGGCCACATTACAACCTTGAAAAGCCCTGTTGATCTATATATACATTTGTGTGGATTGTGGAATTGAGAAACTTGCCAAATTTATGGACTGTCTGTTTTTCAGGAAATGTTTTGAGAGTATACACAAACCCAAAACACTTGAGAGTTGAGAGTATATCTTGTGAGGTTCTATCACTTATGATTTGCCTTTCAGTTTAATTTAACTCTCACATGTCTAAGTGTTTGGATGATTTTTATGCATATCTCGATACTCTGTATCTTACATGTTGAAAACCCTTGTTTCTCTATATATTCCAAAAATTTCTTGACAAGCATGCCAGTTCTGTGTGTTTACTGTATTTAATTTTTTTGGATGTTTTCAATAAATTGTAAAACTTGTTTTTATTCTGATTTTGCCCAGGAGTGCAAAAGAGTAAGTGTGGGGGTATTTGATGACATATATTTTTACCCTTAATTACTTACTCTGTTTGTCTGTTTTATTTACTGTTAAATCCTAATAAATGTGTTTTAGCGTAATTTGTCAGTAATCTTCGTTTGTAATTTTTATTTTCACTATTTGTTAGTAATCACTGTTTTCTTATTTTTACTGTTACTATTGAGTGTTGAATTTTGTGATTTATGTTTTCTTTTACTGTTACTGTTTACTAGTGATTGTTATTTCTAATTTCTAATGTTTCTGTTTAGTTTGTGATAATTAGTATGTTTAAAATAAATTAAGCTTTCATGAATGTTTAGTCCTAAAATAAAATTTATTGAATTAACTAAGTTTAATTTGATTTTATTTTATTTTACAGGCTATCAAATTATTGGAAGCTTCATGATTACTTTGTAAACAAATTACTCTCCTCCAAGTACAAATTCACATTAATTACTTTTTCTTCAAAAGAATATTAATGTGAAATTGTTAAAGCCTTATCCATGGTTCAAAGAATAACAAAAATGGACCTCTTAAATTCCCAAGTGTGCCAACGTGAATAATGAAGTGCTGTTGGGAAATTTATTCACGTTGGAAGCTCTCTAAAAGCAAGGTTCTTTGCCTAATATTTTTCTACAAGAAGCCAAGAAGTCCACACGGCCCACAATGGTCCCATTTGGAGAATTTTTGCAAGCAAAATGCATTCAATAAGACTCCACTCACGGCTGCACCAAAGCAAGGCTCCCATTGTCAATTATTCAATGCAAACAAAGGCAAGGCAAAAGTGGAAAATAATTGGATAAAGCTTTCAGCCATGGGTCCACGTGAAAGGCTACTGCAAAACAGCAATAAAATAGACAGCAACAGCAGAGAATTTCGGACAGCAACAGCAAGGAATTTTAACAGCAACAGCAAGGAATTTTGACAGCAACAGCAGTAAAAATAGGACAGCAACAGCAAGGAATTTTAACAGCAACAGCAAGGAATTTTGACAGCAACAACAGTAAAAATAGGACAACAAAACAGCAAGCAATTGGACCCCTTTTTAGCTGCTGTTTTAACGTGAATATGGCTGTTGGAAATAAGAAATTGGAAAGCAGAATAATGGCTATGCTACAAGACTTTCACGTTGGCAAAATAACAAGGGTCCATGCACTAAATTATTTAATGAAAACACTTGCCTTTGCCAATGGTTATGCTTCCAATGTAACATCCCAATTTTAATAAAAAGGAACCGGACAAAACAAAAGCCATTTAAAATGACAAGTCAGAAGAGGAAATCTGTTCACTAATTAACCTTAACTTAATTAACTAAAAAGGTGTGAGGTGGTTAGCGTTAGAGGATGCTGATGGGATAGGGTGGAGTGGGCAGGACTGCTACTTCACGTTTCCCCACCCCACCATCCTGTTCTTCGTGTGTGTGTTTATATTGGGTGATGGTCCCTTACCCTTCACTCTCGAGAACTCTCTCTGCGAACTCCCTCTTCTCTCTTCTTCCTATTCTCTTCTTCCCCTTTTTCTTCTCCTTCTCTGCTCTCTACTCCATTCCCTGTTCGAAAGCCAAGTGACAGTGCGACAGAGAAGTCAAGCTCCCTCATACGGGTGGAGGACGAGCGTCGAAGCAGAAGAATCTCTCAGAGTCTCGCAGTTGGTAGGGGGAGTACCTTACATGTTAAATGCATGGGTTACGAACGGGTTTGGAAGACATTGATAATTATGGAACTGTATTCCGTTGTATGATATGCTTGCATGTAGAATATCCGAGTGTATGAATAATGGGAGTGAGTGTTGCATGTTATCATCGTCCTTGAGGATGCATATGTTACCATAGAACCCGATTGCATGATTGTGTTGTGTTGATGAGAATGCTTTATTGAATCTGTTCGTGTTTATAGGAATGTATGCGTTGATTGAGTCCTGACACTGTCATATACCGTTTTCATGTTGTGTCACGGTTGATTGGAATGCTTGTGTGAACCTGTTAATCTTTATGTAAATACATGAGTTGATTAAGTTCTGATACTGCTGTGAACAGAGTGCATGTTGAACTCGAGTTGATGAAAATGCTCATGGAAGCTTGATATTGATTGACACCGACTGCATTAGACTCATATGCTGCTATGATGATGATTGCATGGAAGTTTGTATGTGTTAAATTAACATGCGAAGTTCTGAGAATGTGAATTACCGACTACATGTGAAATATGTGTGATTGAATAAGAGGATGTGTGTATGAATTCAATGCTGTGTGTCGAATCTGCGTGTGGCGCATGGGATGCGTTTGTGCTGAGAGCACGTAGTGTGGGACACTACCATCGGTTATTCAGCGTGGGACGCTACAAAATCCTTGAGTGGGACTCAAGGTAGCCCTTGAGTGGGACTCGGGCTGCCTGTGAACACCTCCGTTGGCGCTGAGAGCGTTGGTGTCACCTGTGGGCAAACAGTTGGGTACCTGTAAAACGGCCAAGCAGCTGGGAGCTGAAATGGTAGCTGAGAGCTATGTACAAAAGGCTGAGAGCCTATGTTGCAACGTTAAAACTGATTACACACGTATGCGGAACCGAGTGAATAATCTGTGCATATATGGCTACTGATGTTGTGTGGAATTAATTATGCATGTGATGATGTTAGTGAAGTGGTGTTACTTATGAATGAGTGCGTTATTCCGTGTGTATGTGCTATAATTGCTGACTGAAACCTACTCCGTGAATGTATAATATGTTGTTAAGGAGTCGTGAATACATTTATATCCGAGTGAGAATTGTGTATTCTGATTGATAAATGTTATGTAGAGATACCCTGACTCGAGGACCCTTAGCATTGTGTCACTGACTGTGGAATGTTAATATTATTGAGTTGACGTATGATTGTGTGTATGTATGGGTATATGTTGTTGTATGAACGTGAAGTAACTTGAATCGGTATCTATCATTTAAAATTTAAGATGCTCACCCCTGCAGTGGCAATTTTTTAGTGAATGTCTCTCGGGATGAGGATCAGAGGTAGAGTTGGAACACCGGATGAAGTGCTGATGCACTATGGAGGCCTTATGACTGTGTACATGTCGCATAAAATGTTTTAAGTTAGGCCTTGGCCGGCTCATGTCTGATGTTAGTGTTTTGAACAAACAGAATCCTTATGGGACGGAAAGAGTATGATAACGTGTTTGTAAACATCAATATACACTCTTATATATATATATAGCTACGTGTATGCCATGCTGCATGTTTATCTCATTCCGTGTATGATGATTGAGTAGCATATACATATTCATGCCCTGTTGGGTGCGCAAGGATAGTATGACTTAGTTTGAAGGAAGCCATGAAACTCTTAAAGGGAGGTTTAAGTTAGCAGGAGAGCTTGGGCCGAAGGGGCTATATCGCCGAGTGAGAAACGAGTAAAATCCCCGAGTGATCTTGAGAGCGGTCATTACCGAGTGGAAATTATAAGTAAAACCCGAGTGAGGAAGAGTTCGTATTCCCGAGTGAAAACCCTGAGTGATCCTCTCCTGAGAAAGAAGTTAGTGTAGTGGGTTAGAATGGAATGGATTCCGAGTGTAAGATATTTATAATCCGAGTGAGTTAGCCGTCATTTTCCGAGTGAATGAATGAAGGATGACTCTGGGTCTGAGCGTCTACTAGCCGAGTGTGGCTCCTCGCCGCAGCGAGCAAGATACTCGCTCCAGCGAGTGTGGTTTTGGGAAGGCTTGTGATGGCCTTGCTTAGGCGGAGTCATACCTCGCTCGAGCGACTAGGACGGTCCGCCCAAGCGTGTGGGATCGCGCTGAAGCGAGTAAATGTTAATGTGGAACTCCGCCCAATTACCTCCCTCTTCCGTTGTTGCATTATCATGTTTCGCTCGGCGGTGTTGGACCCCGCTTGAGCGAATGGACGTTGTGGTGGAATCCGCCCAGGCGTTGACGTGCTATGCTGAACTGGGCGGAGTTGGTTCATAATCCATTCCTTCCACAGGTAGCCATGCATGTGTGCGTTCCTTAACTTTCCCTTGCCTTCCTCTTCTCTTCTATGCCAACTGACCAGTGGCGGTCTTTATGAAAAATTTTTCTGTGTTTGGGTTAATTAATTATTAAACAGGGTTAATTAATAATTAAAAATAAGGGTGTTACATTTTGGTATCAGAGCAGACCGAAAGGTCCAAGGCCAAGGTATGCTTACCGAGTGTAAGCGGTTGTGTGTTTTCTGACTAAATGGTCATAATTGTTGTGATGTTAGTTGAACCTGATTGATATTGGCTTGTGGATAGGAGGTTGTTTCCTCCTGGTCCGATTGAGTGTGTAACCTGGAGGAACGATATAATGTGCTAAGCTATTGAATGTTAGACTGAAACCCGATCGGTAGTAAGTGGCTCAGTATACTTATCGTCAAATGTTGATTTCAGAATAAGGAATGACGCATCGCCAAAGCATGGAGGCTATAGCCACAGCATTTCAACGCTTTGCAGACGTATTTGAGAGGCAGGGCCAGCCTCAAGCTGAGGAGGGCCAAGTGCTGGACCGCTTCCTGAAGAGGAAACCGAGTGAATTTCTAGGAGGACGGAACCCTGAGGCAGCGTTTAAGTGGACTCAGGAGCTGGAGAGAATTTTTAGGGGTCTTCGTTGTACCGAGGCCCAAAAGGTGGAATGTACAGTGTATATGCTGCGAGATGAAGTGGAGAACTGGTGGAAGATAGCCAGAAGCTGATTCCCTGACGATGATAACCAGCTGACGTGGAACGATTTCAAGACATGCTTCTTAGAAAAGTACTTTCCCGACACGGTGAGGAGTCGGAAAGAGTTGGAGTTTATGGAGTTGAAACAAGGCTCCATGACTGTGGAAGAATACGCGACAAGATTCGAGGAATTGTGCCTATTCTACCCACCTTTCCAGCAACCAGGGACGGAGAGCTCCAAGTGCCTTAAATTTGAGAATGGATTAAGATCAGATATTAAGAGGGCCTACAGATACCATGAGATATGGAGTTTCCCTGCATTGGTGAATAAATGTAGGATATTCGAGGAGGATGACAAGGCCCATTCGGGCCAGAGCAGCAGAACCCACCATTCCCTGAAGCCCCAACAATCCCGCTTCAAAAGGCCAAGCAACGTTGGCAGGAACAAATCTTTTTCCAGATTTGGGGGTCGGAACCAACCTGAAAGACGACCAATGGTAGGAGGCGGAAGATGTTTCAAGTGTTGAGGAAGTCACTATGCCAGAGACTGCAAGGATGATGGTGAAGTGGTGTGCTTCCACTGTAATAAGAGAGGACACATTCGCCCCGATTGCCCCCAACTCCGCCAAGCAAACACCAGTGTACGTCAAGGAGGATTCCAAGAGAGAAACTGAGTGAATGATAACCAACGACCTGGTGGCAGAGGCAACAGAGCCAGAGGAAACATGATGCTTGCTCCAAATAACTGAGAGAGGAATACCGACCAACCAGCAGCGGGAAGAGTTTACACCATCAACGCAGAGGACGTTACACAAGCAAATGATCTAGTACAATGTAAGTGCTCACTCGGTAGACATACACTTAATGTTGTTTTTGATTCGGGAGCTACCCATTCTTTTATAGCTGATGAGTGTGTAGAGCGTTTAAAGTTACCAACTGTGTTTATGGATCGGACTTTGGAAGTGGCCAATCCGACTGGCCCTAAGGTGTTGACATCGTCAATATGTAAGGATGTAACGTTTGTGTTGTGTGGTCGGAATTTCACTTTTGATTTGGTGTGCATACCTTTAAAGGACCTTGATGTTGTACTCGGAATCGATTGGCTTTCATCCAACAAAGTGTTAGTGGATTGTAGAAATCGAAGGATAATCTTCCCGAGGCAGCACAATGAGGACGACACAACACCAGGTATAACCCAACTGCTTATGATGCTTTGTCTAACCGAAGGTGAGAGTAAAGTCTGAGTGAACGAAATTCTGATTGTCTGTGAATTCCCAGAAGTGTTCCCTGAAGATGTACCGAGTGTCCCTCCCAATAGAGAAGTCGAATTCTCTATAGACTTGATCCCTGGAGCCGAGCCAGTCTCCAGTGCACCCTATAGAAGTCCCCAACTGAACTGGCTGAGCTGAAGAAGCAAGTGGACGAATTACTCGGAAAACAATTCATTAGACCGAGTGTATCACCATGGGGCGCACCTGTGCTGCTTGTTAAGAAGAAGAATGGCAACATGAGACTTTGTATAGATTACCGACAACTGAACAAACTCACAATTAAGAATCGGTACCCGTTACCCAGAATTGATGATTTAATTGATCAACTGCGTGGAGCCTCAGTCTTCTCAAAAATCGACCTATGATCAGGATATCACCAAATCCGAGTGAAGGACTCGGATATCCCAAAAACTGCCTTTAGGACTCGATATGGCCACTACGAGTATGTAGTGATGCCGTTCGGTGTGACAAACGCCCCTGCTGTCTTCATGAATTACATGAACAGCATATTCCACTCCTATTTAGAACGGTTCGTAGTTGTCTTCATTGATGACATCCTAGTCTATTCTAAGACTTCCGAGGAGCATGAAGGACATCTCCGAGCGGTACTTCAAGTCTTGAAGGAGAAACAGTTGTTTGCGAAGCTTTCAAAGTGCGAATTCTGGATGGATAAGATCCACTTCCTCGGACATGTGATTCCCGAGCAGGGTGTCTTGGTGGACCCTTCGAAGGTGACAGCTGTAATGGCATGGGAGAAACCCAAGTCGGTCTCGGAGATAAGGAGTTTTATGGGCCTGGCAGGTTATTATAGAAGGTTTATTGAAGGTTTTTCTAAGCTGGCGTTACCACTAACTAAATTGACTCGGAAAAACATTCCCTTCGTGTGGAGTCCCGAGTACGAGAGCAGCTTCCGAGAGCTGAAGAACAAGTTGACGACTGCTCCAGTGCTGGCATTACCCGACTTACAAGAGAGCTTTGTAGTTTATTGTGATGCATCAGGACTCGGATTAGGATGCGTGCTCATGCAGAAAGACCGAGTGATAGCGTATGCCTCTCGGCAATTGAGACCTCACGAGCAGCATTATCCGACCCACGATTTGGAGTTGGCAGCTGTGGTATTCGCACTAAAAATTTGGAGGCATTATTTGTTCGGGTCCAGATTTGAAGTATACAGTGATCACAAGAGCCTCAAATACCTATTCGACCAAAAGGAGCTGAACATGAGGCAGAGGAGATGGATAGAATTCTTAAAGGACTACGATTTCGAGCTGAAATACCATCCGGGTAAGGCAAATGTCGTTGCCGATGCGTTGAGTCGGAAATCCCTCCATATGGCAGCAATGATGGCAAGAGAAATGGAGTTGTTGGAGCAGTTCCGAGACATGAACTTACATGTTGACACCCCTCCTCTCGGAAAATAGCAATCGGTACATTAAGAATCGCCAACGAATTCCTGAAGTCCGTGTACGAGCAGCAGCAGTCAGACTCCTACTTGGCTGAGATGAAGGAGACGCAGGCCAAGGGAAAGGATTTGTCCTTGACCGAGGGGTCAGATGGGATCTTCCGAGTGAAAAACAGAATATACGTGCCGAGTGAGAAAGAATTAAGGAGAATGGTGCTTGATGAAGCTCATAAGAGCCTCCTCAGTATTCACCCGGGTACCACGAAGATGTACCATGACCTGAGGAAACAGTTCTGGTGGCCCGGACTAAAGAGGGATATGGCAGAATACGTGGCTCGGTGTATTACTTGTCAGAAATCAAAAGTGGAGCACCAGAAGCCGTACGGTGCAATGAATCCCCTGGAGATTCCTGTGTGGAAATGGGACTCGATTGCTATGGATTTTGTCATGGGATTGCCCAAAAACCGAGCGGGCCATGATGCGATTTGGGTTATTGTTGACCGACTGACGAAGAGTGCACACTTCCTGCCTGTGAACATAAAGTACCCGATGCCTAAGTTAGCTCGGATTTACATTCATGAGATTGTCCGACTGTATGGTATACCCACTTCTATCGTATCAGATAGGGATCCTAGGTTCACATCCCGGTTTTGGAACAACCTGCACCAGGAATTGGGCACGAAGCTTTGGCTTAGTTCTGCCTACCACCCCCAATCAGATGGACAATCCGAGCGGACGATTCAAAGTTTAGAAGACTTATTAAGAGCGTGTGTGTTAGAGCACGGTGGAGATTGGGAGCAGTACCTCCCCTTGATTGAGTTTACATACAATAACAGCCATCATAACAGCATTGGCATGGCGCCCTATGAAGCACTATATGGACGAAGATGCCGAACCCCACTTTGCTGGTCGGAAACGGGTGAGAGTCTGCTATTGGGACCAGACATTGTGAAGCAAACCACAGAGTAGATCCGAGTGATACAGGGAAAGATGAAGGCGTCTCAAGACAGGCAGAAGAGTTACCATGACAAACGCACCAAACCATTAGAGTTTTCGGTCGGAGACAGAGTGTTTTTGAGGACTTCTCCGAGTAAAGGAGTCGGACGAGCCTTGAAAGGTGGAAAGTTAAGCCCTCGATACATTGGACCTTATGAGGTGTTGGAATGAGTCGGCATCATGGCATACTGAATAGCATTACCGACCCACTTATCCCGGTTGCACAACGTATTTCATGTGTCTCAACTAAGGAAGTATTTACATGACCCCAGCCACACAATGCCTGATGATGAAGTGGAAATCAAGGAAGACCTGACCACTATGACTACACCGATTAGAATCGTGGACCGATCGGTAAAGCGCTTGAGGAGTAAAAACGTAGGGCTGGTTAAAGTGGAATAGCAGCAAGGCAAGACTACCTCTTGTACCTGGGAACGCGAAGACGCCATGAGACAGCAGTACCCCGAAATGTTTACTTAGGTGAGTACCGACTGAATTTCGCATGAGTTACCGACTGAATTTTGAGGATGAAATTCTTTTCGAGTGGGGGAGAACTGTAACATCCCAATTTTAATAAAAAGGAACCGGACAAAACAAAAGCCATTTAAAATGACAAGTCAGAAGAGGAAATCTGTTCACTAATTAACCTTAACTTAATTAACTAAAAAGGTGTGAGGTGGTTAGCGTTAGAGGATGCTGATGGGACAGGGTGGAGTGGGCAGGACTGCTACTTCACGTTTCCCCACCCCACCATCCTGTTCTTCGTGCGTGTGTTTATATTGGGTGATGGTCCCTTGCCCTTCACTCTCGAGAACTCTCTCTGCGAACTCCCTCTTCTCTCTTCTTCCTATTCTCTTCTTCCCCTTTTTCTTCTCCTTCTCTGCTTTCTACTCCATTCCCTGTTCGAAAGCCAAGTGATGGTGCGGCAGAGAAGTCAAGCTCCCTCATACGGGTGAAGGACGAGCGTCGAAGCAGAAGAATCTCTCGGAGTCTCGCAGTTGGTAGGGGGAGTACCTTACATGTTAAATGCATGGGTTACGAACGGGTTTGGAAGACATTGATAATTATGGAACTATATTCTGTTGTATGATATGCTTGCATGTAGAATATCCGAGTGCATGAATAATGGGAGTGAGTGTTGCATGTTATCATCGTCCTTGAGGATGCATATGTTACCATAGAACCCGATTGCATGATTGTGTTGTGTTGATGAGAATGCTTTATTGAATTTGTTCGTGTTTATAGGAATGTATGCGTTGATTGAGTCTTGACACTGTCATATACCGTTTGCATGTTGTGTCACGGTTGATTGGAATGCTTGTGTGAACCTGTTAATCTTCATGTAAATGCATGCGTTGATTAAGTTCTGATACTGCTGTGAACAGAGTGCATGTTGAACTCGAGTTGATGAAAATGCTCATGGAAGCTTGATATTGATTGACACCGACTGCATTAGACTCATATGCTGCTATGATGATGATTGCATGGAAGTTTGTATGTGTTAAATTAACATACAGAGTTCTGAGAATGTGAATAACTGACTGCATGTGAAATATGTGTGATTGAATAAGAGGATGTGTGTATGAATTCAATGCTGTGTGTCGAATCCGCGTGTGGCGCATGGGATGCGTTTATGCTGAGAGCACATAGTGTGGGACACTACCATCGGTTATTCAGCGTGGGACGCTACAAAATCCTTGAGTGGGACTCAAGGTAGCCCTTGAGTGGGACTCGGGCTGCCTGTGAACACCTCCGTTGGCGCTAAGAGCGTTGGTGTCACCGGTGGGCGAACAGTTGGGTACCTGTAAAACGGCCAAGCAGCTGGGAGCTGAAATGGTAGCTGAGAGCTATGTACAAAAGGCTGAGAGCCTACGTTGCAACGTTAGAACCGATTACACACGTATGCAGAACCGAGTGAATAATCTGTGCATATATGGCTACTGATGTTGTGTGGAATTAATTATGCACGTGATGATGTTAGTGAAGTGGTGTTACTTGTGAATGAGTGCGTTATTCTGTGTGTATATGCTATAATTGCTGACTGAAACCTGCTCCGTCAATGTATAATATGTTGTTGAGGAGTCTGAATACATTTATATCCGAGTGAGAATTGTGTATTCTGATTGATAAATGTTATGTAGAGATACCCTGACTCGAGGACCCTTAGCATTGTGTCACTGACTGTGGAATGTTAATATTATTGAGTTGACGTATGATTGTGTGTATGTATGGGTATATGTTGTTGTATGAACGTGAAGTAACTTGAATCGGTATCTATCATTTAAAATTTAAGATGCTCACCCCTGCAGTGGCAATTTTTAGTGAATGTCTCTCGGGATGAGGATCAGAGGTAGAGTTAGAACGCCGGATGAAGTGCTGATGCACTATGGAGGCCTTATGACTGTGTACATGTCACATAAAATGTTTTAAGTTAGGCCTTGGCTGGCTCATGTCTGATGTTAGTGTTTTGAACAAACAGAATCCTTATGGGACGGAAAGAGTATGATAACGTGTTTGTAAACATCAATATACACTCTTATATATATATAGCTACGTGTATGCCATGCTGCATGTTTATCTCATTCCGTGTATGATGATTGAGTAGGATATACATATTCATGCCCTGTTGGGTGCACAGGGATAGTATGACTTAGTTTGAAGGAAGCCATGAAACTCTTAAAGGGAGGTTTAAGTTAGCAGGAGAGCTTGGGCCGAAGGGGCTATATCGCCGAGTGAGAAACGAGTAAAATCCCCGAGTGATCTTGAGAGCGGTCATTACCGAGTGGAAATTATAAGTAAAACCTGAGTGAGGAAGAGTTCGTATTCCCGAGTGAAAACCCTGAGTGATCCTCTCCTGAGAAAGAAGTTAGTGTAGTGGGTTAGAATGGAATGGATTCCGAGTGTAAGATATTTATAATTCGAGTGAGTTAGCTGTCATTTTCCGAGTGAATGAATGAAGGATGACTCTGGGTCTGAGCGTCTACCTAGCCGAGTGTGGCTCCTCGCCGCAGCGAGCAAGATACTCGCTCCAGCGAGTGTGGTTTTGGGAAGGCTTGTGATGGCCTCGCTTAGGCGGAGTCATACCTCGCTCGAGCGACTAGGACGGTCCGCCCAAGCATGTAGGATCGCGCTGAAGCGAGTAAATGTTAATGTGGAACTCCGCCCAATTACCTCCCTCTTCCGTTGTTGCATTATCATGTCTCGCTCAGCGGTGTTGAACCCCGCTTGAGCGAATGGACGTTGTGGTGGAATCCGCCCAGGCGTTGACGTGCTACGCTGAACTGGGCGGAGTTGGTTCATAATCTATTCCTTCCACAGGTAGCCATGCATGTGTGCGTTCCTTAACTTTCCCTTGCCTCCCTCTTCTCTTCTATGCCAACTGACCAGTGGCGGTCTTTGTGAAAAATTTTTCTGTGTTTGGGTTAATTAATTATTAAATAGGGTTAATTAATAATTAAAAATAAGGGTGTTACATCCAACGTGAACTTGCTCTCAAAAGTGCATAATGTTAATCTAAATAATTTCAACTTTATGCATTAAAGAATTAAAAAGAGGAAACATACCAAATGCAAGGAAGCTCACGACCATGAAGCATCAAATGGCATGTTCTCTTTTGCTCTAAAAATGCAACGTGAAGTATTAATGGGCAAGGTGATGGGCTGGATTTTTAATGCAAAAATTCAGCCATTGAAACTCTATAAATTGGAACCAAGAGCTGAAGAAAAAAAAATATATAGGGAGCAGAGAAAAATTCTGAAGTAGAGTAGTAGTGGACAGCAGAAGAATTCGGGAGAACTTCATTCCGGGTTCGATTTTTATCTTGTTTTAATTATGGAGGGCTAAAACCCTTAGATTGATTTTCTTGGAGGTTAATGTAATGTTATTTTTGAGGTTTTGATTTTTAATATATTTCCTTGTTGTTAAACTCTTCATAATTTTAGCTCAATTATTTAATGTCTATTCAGTTTAATTAAGTTGTATGCTTAATCAATTTAATTATACAGTTAGAATTAAATAAAAATTATATTAAGATAGATTTAGAAATATACATGCTTAATGAATGTTTCAAAAATCAATCTTAATAGTTGTGGTTTGCTTAATTCCATAATTTGAGAATAGATTATGTATGTAGGCGATGTTCTATGTATGTTCAATAATTCCTAGAATTTAAAATCTTGACTCCTTTTGCTTAATTAGGATGCTTGATTAAAATCTTCATTTTATGAAAGTAAAGGAATTATGAATTAAAAGACGCTTAGTTGATTAATTCAAATTGAACTAAGGGATTGACATTAAGGAAGTGTATAGAAACCTTTTCAAATCCAAGGATAAAATAAATTACAATACTCCAAGAAAATAAATCATTCGTTATTTACTTGTTCTACACTCATTTTGTATTTTGTATTCTGTTTTAAAGTTCTGTGACAATCAAACAAACCCCCCAATTATATGCTTGTTGAATTTCTTTCTGCAAAAAAATTAAATTTTAGTTGTTGAATTTTTAATTGTTAAAATTAGTTTAAGACTTGATTTTCCTAAATTTGTTTTGTTGATCCGTGAGAGAACGACCTAGGTTGACACCCTAGTACTACATTAATTAATTTTAATGTACTAATTTGACGGGACCACGACAGCCGACGTCAACCCCCAACTTGAGACATTGCTCGTCCTCGAGCAAGAGAGAAAATAAAAATAAAATTTGAAATCAAATTTTTGAGTTAGTCCGAGAATTTATTACAAAAAGTAATTTCACAATTTACCATTTTGAAATAATCAAAAATAGATATCTTATATAATAGAGGTTTAATGACAAAAATCTTTACAATGTTTTATAAATAAATGAAGCATAATTTCAGGCTTACCTCACAAGTGTTTATCTTTGTGCAAAGGGTAACCTGTTTCACTCAATCAATCATAAAATCAAACGAATTTAATTTTGATTTTTATCTAGTCAATAGTTAATCATACAGAGATAATTCAAAAATCACAAGGTCTTTTCAAGGGTTGTAATGAGGCTTGGTTACAAGAAATGATGGTTTTCCTTGAATTCAAAAACTTGAAATCATAAAAGAGCATTTTATAATTTTTAGGCTTTTTCTTGGCCCAAATCTCAATTCCCTTATTGATGAAAATAAATACCCCCAACTTGATTCTTTTCCTTATTTTTGATTTGCATATATTCATTTTTTTCATTTACATGCACTATTTTCTTGATTTTTCTTGAAAAGAATCAAGTCGTTTAATTTTCACTCCCCATTCTTGTAAGAATATTCGAAACATGTTTCATTTTGCTCAATTGCTCTTTTAATCAATCAAGTATAAGGAATGGTTAAATTTCATAAAGGCTAGGGGTACCAAAGAATTTATTTTTCAGGCTCAAAATTGGCTTCCAAAGGATAAAATAATTTTACCATGGTAAGCTTTTTTTTTGGCCCAAGGTTTCTTTTACCAAAAATGTGCCCTGATCATTTTCTTGAATTCTCTGTACAACAACATAAATCACAGATTAAAGCAAAATCAATTTGAATGAAGTTATGTTGAAACCCTCAAGTGTTTAAACGATCTCTTAGCTCACCGGGTTATTGAAATTAGCTTGATAGTTAATAAAATTATTGTAATTGAATTTTATCAAAATTCCTTAATTACAAAAGGAATCGATAATTTGATTATTAAAAATGGTTTTGTTGTGTAAAAACTTTAAGTGTATAAATTTTCTTATTTTCAATAATTTGATTTATTTATTAAAAAGATAAAATTTATTTATTTATTTATTTATTTTGGTTTTTTTAAAAAAGATACACAAAACACAACACGACAAAAATTACGCAAAAATAACACACCACATAACAAAATATAATATAATCCAAAATCAACTAAACCAATGTAAATACCAAACTAAATGAAAACTGAAATGTATGTAAAAGGTGCATAAAAATAACACCATCAGTCCTCCATGTGATCCTCATCATCTCCCTCCTTATCTACATCATCCTCTATCTCAGCATGTGCTCCAGATGGTCCACCAGCCTCAGGGTACGTAGGTGAATCACCAGGCCAAGCTACATGAGCTGTAAACTCAGCTGGTGTGACATAAGGTGCTCCCTCCCCCTAAAGTCTGTACTGATAGAATGCATCATGAAGATGCATATAAGCTCTGTGTATGGCAGCCATCATTTGCATCATATGCTGTTGCTCAAGAGTCATCCTAGCAAATCCATCAATGATAGCATCAATAGATGGTGGCTGAACTGGTGGTCTTCTCCTCGTCTGTCTGGGCTGAGCCTCCTGCTCCAGTGGTGGAAGCTCGTACTGCGGGATGAAGTAATCTCTGTTCACTAGAACTTTAGGGACTCTCCCTGAAGAACTAGTGAACTCTAATGATGGCACAACAACTCCTTGCCTCCTCAGTAAGGCAGATATGATGAGAGGGAATGGGATAGGACGATTCACCTTATACCCAAGGGCATAAAGGTGAATCTGCTCAGATATAAGCTCAGCAATATCAATTGTATGGCCCTGAAGAATAGAGTAAAGAAGGCAGCAACGATCAACTGGGATAGAAGAGAGGTGGGTAACAGAAGTGATGTTATGCAGCATAAGATAAGACCACGCCTGAGCTATAGGGGTCAGCTGGGTCTTAAGGAGGTTTGATAGAGTCCTTCCAACCTCACTCAGGTTGAAGAAGATTCCATCTTTGCTCAAGAAGTGAGCAACCTGACCTAGGAAGTATCCTAAATCACCATCCTCAGTCGCAACCTTATTTCTGTTTTCCTTCTAGAAACAAGTGTCACTCTCGGGAGTAGGCTCCCAAGGATTCCCCAGTAGGGTACTAATGGTGTCTCGATCATACGTAATATGTCGACCCCTAACCTAACTTGTCCTCTGATGGCCGATATTCAGAGAGTCCTGGCGAGTCCTGTAGGCATTCACATAAAACTCCATCACTATGATAGGGTCCCCCTCAGTAGGTAGGGAAAACAGGGATCCCCATCTCCTTCTTTGGACCTCATCCTGAAGCTCAAGATAGTCCCCAGTGTTCAGATCTAAGACTCTCTCCCAAATGAGTCTCTAGCCCTTAATCTGATGGAACCAGGCCCATTTCGCATCAGTGCGAAATCTGGTGGGATCTCTAGGTCCCAGCTGCTCCTCACCTTGAAGATCTAGATCTTCAAAGGTGGTATCTGTGTAAGTGGTCCTCCTCTGTCTCTTGGGACCAGTAATCGGGATAGATTTCTTTGGTGCCATTTACAAAAAGAAAAAAATAAAAATCAAATAAACTATTTTTGATTTTCATATTTTAATAAAACATGCCAAACATCAAAAAATTAACAATCATATTTTTGATTTTATATTTTATGCAAAATAAGAATTCATGCAAAATTTACTCAACAAAGTATTTACAGAGCATAAAAACAATTTAAACATGCATATTTTTGAATTTTTTAAAAGTTCAATATAAAATTCACAACATACATTTTTGGAAAATAAAACATTAATGTTTTTGGATTTTTGAAATAACATAAAATTCACAAATCATGCATCACACATATCTACCCAATTTAACAAATTTATTTATTTATATGCAAGAAAGTATAACAAACATACAAACTAAGAAATTTTATTAATTTAAAAGAAAAACAAAAAACAGGACAGATTTATTAAAACAGAAATTAATACCTACTTTAAACAGGAAATAACACATAAAATTAACAAAAATCAAAAACAGAAGCTGACGCTACGCGTGGGTGGGGCGCTACGCGTCAGCCCTGTTCTGCCCACGCTATGCGTCAGTGAGACGCTACACGTGGGGTTACAGTTTATGCCTCACGCTACGCGTAAGTGGGACGCTACACGTGAGGTGCACAGTTTCAATCTCAGAAACAGGGGTTGTGCAACCACAACCCTTCCAAACCACATTCAATCGATTCAAATTCCTAAATCTAACAGCAATCAGACCCAGTGGTTGTCTAATCTTATCCCTAACCTCATGCATTCTATAAATCAAAATTGAAATTCAAACGGAAAAGGGTTTAGAAAAACTTACTTGGGATCCTTGAGCAATTGAGAGACTGAAGAGGATTGAAAGTTTAAGAGAAAAGAGGTTTTGGAATTTTTAGGGTTTCTAAAAATCTAATTGTGGAGGCAAAAAGAGGTTTTTAAATTTTTGGTTATGGGCCTCTGTTTTAAGGGTCCAGTTTTAAAAACTGAACGAGGGTCCTGACGCTACGCGTAGTAAAGACGCTACGCGTCAGGTTGAAAATTTGGAACTCACGCTACGCGTCAGTGTAGCGCTACGCGTGGGCTTCTGTTTATCATTTTTTTTAAAATTTTCAAAAACCCTTTTCTTTCAGTTCAAAAACCCTTTTTATTAAAAATCCAAATCTTAACTAATATCTGAAAAATATTATATATTTTTTATTAATATAAATATTTAAAAATAAAAAGAAAATAATGGGTTGCCTCCTGATAAGTGCTGTATAACAGAATAAATTAGATCTAGTTTGCTTAGGATTTTAATCATTATGCACTGTATTTCCTTTATTTATTGTGATTTTCATTTTCTTTCCACTATATTCTACTTGGGTATTTTATTTTGCAGAAATTAAGATGATACAAGGGTCAATAACAAGAGAAAAATGACCATAAATGATAAAGAAACAAGAAGAACAAGCCCAAGTGGAAAGAAAGCTCTTTTTATACTAAATTCCGACTCAGAATGATAAAATCTGAGTAAGATGACTCAGAATGGAGCGTTGCTGAGTGGAATATGTCTCGATTGGAGGTAAATCCGAGTGGAAGCTCCCCGACTGCAACTAATCTGAGTGAAAAAAGGGACTGCCCAAAGCTATTGTCCGAGTGAAAGGATTGCTGATTGAAGCGAATCTGATTGGGGAACAAGTGTTTTTCTGGGCAAAACTGTCTCCGAGTGGAGGACTCCCGAGTGAGTTGATTCCGAGCAAAAGAAGCCACTGAATGAACACTTGTTGAATAAGGAGGTCTCCGAGTGGTATCATTCGGAGAAGATGGCATTCTCAAGCAAAGAACATGTCCTTTCCGAGTAGTTTGTTTCGGAGAAAATGTCTTATCAAGCAAGGAAAAGAGTCCGACCGGGAACGAGTCTCTTTTGGGCAGACTCTCAAGTTTCAAACTAAGCCTGAGTGAGATGTCTCCCAGGAAGGCACTTCTGAGTGAGTTGGGGCAGAGAGCTATATTTTTGAGCAAAGCAAGGCTCGGACCTATGAAGAGCTTCTATCGGCCAGATTCCAGAAGTCTCTCAAGTTCTAAATTTTTGAATGAAAAGCAAGGCCGACTCCCGAGTAAATACAACCGAATGGGCTGATTGATGGTTGAGGCAATTCCGAGTGAGAAGCAAGTCAGACTTTCGAGTGAATGTGTCCGAATGAATGTGTCCGAGTGGATCATTTCAAGGAGTCAAGAAAAGGGTCAACTGAATTACTCCCAAGCAAATCCGAGCAAGGTCTCTCCAAGTGGTTCATTTCCAGAGATATAGCCGAGTGAAACATTTTAAGAGGTTCCGATTGAATCATTTACTTCCCGATCCTGAGTGGGTCACATGTGAAAGAAGGAGGGCATGAACCTGTGCCGAGTGAGTCACTTTTCAATCGGTTCCGAATGAATGTTTCAATCGGTTCTGAGTCACTCTTTCATCAGTTCTGACTGAATCACTTATCAATCGGTTCCGAGTCACTTTTTACTCAGTTCTGATTGAATGTTTCAATCAGAGTTGCTTTGCTCGTCCAGCTCTCTTCACTGCCACAACACCGAATCCATCCAACCCCTCAGCCACAACACCGGCTCCATCCAGCTCTCCTCTCAACACCGTCCAGCTCTCCTCTCAACACTGTCCAGCTTTAAACAGACAAATTCCAAGCAAAGCTTTCACTCGGTCTTCTATGAATGAAGAGCACCTTCCATATTCCCACCGAATGCCCATGCTGACTTGGATTTCCACTATCCAAGTGGATCCTTGACTTATGAAGGGGCGGCTGACAACAAAACAAAAGGAAAAATAATAAAAGATTTTCCACTAGCCACCGATCCCTATAATTGCTAAAAGTCCAGGCTATATCCAAGCTGATCTAGTGGGGCGGCTGACAAGAAGACAAAAGAGAAGCCCCACTAGCCACCGATTATTAACGTCCAGAGTTCTATAAATACAGGGGGAGAGCATCGCCTATATCAAGTTCGCATCTGATCAGCTTCGTTCCATTTTCTTTTTTCCTTTCTCTTTCGTTTTCTTTTTCATACCTTTTCTTTTCTTTTTCCTTCCTTTTCTTTCTCTTCCGTTTTCTTTCTCTGTTTCTTCTCTTTCTCTTTTTATTTTCTTTCTCTTTCTTTTTTTCTTTTTCTGTCCCGTTTCTTTTTTATTTATTTTCTTTTTCTTTTCTTTTTCTTTCTATTTTGTAAGAGTTGTGAGGATTGTAAAAGTGAGCGTTCCAATTTGTAATTGGTGGAGGAAAATTGCAACAAGGAAATACAGTGGTAAAATTATTTTGAGCTTTTGGAGAAACCTGTAAGTCTTTATTTTTACCATGTCTTGTATGTTTTATTTTTCCATCATGTATATGAATTTGAATTATTTCATGAGTAACTAAATTAATTATCTTGGGATAAAGGGGGTGTGATAATATTTTATGATAATGTTATTTTGACTTGGAATTAAATAAATTTCTACTTTCCATTTAGTTCAAAAATGCTCAATGCTCTTAGTAATTCCTAACAAGAACCTAAGTGATAAAACTGTATATTTGCGGGTATATTAGTAAGTTTAAGTAATTAATAGAATCGAGAGATTTATGGTTACTGGAAAGTTTTTGAACTAAGCCTAAGTTTTTGAAATACTTTTTGTGACCTCGGTAAAACCGTGAAAGTAATCAAAATCTTTTGGGGAATTTTAAAAAGGGATTTTCACAAAATGATAATGGGCCTTTTCTAAGGATTAAGCAGCGCTTTCCATAGGTTAGGTACATTAATAGGATTCCGAGAGGAACATATTAATTAGCTTAAGGAAAATTCGCCTTGGAAAACTTAATTTGATTCTTATTTATGAAAAGTTAAAATTCATTAACATAAAATAGAGTCTTAATCCCCCGAAATCTCAAGATATTCTCAACTCTGATTTTTAAGTGTCTAGAAAATTTTGTTTATTTATTCGTATTCTGAGCAACTTAATTTTGTGCTTCATTTTACAAAAACCTTAGAAATTAATTGTGTGGATAATTAAATTTCAATATGCTGGTACTTTGAACACAGTCCCTGTGGAGAACGATAATCTTTTATATTACGCGACATAACCCGTGCGCTTGCGGGCCCTGTCAAGTTTTTGGCGCCGTTGCCGGGGATTGTTGTCCCTCAAATATCGGCAATATTGAAATTCGATTAGATCATACTTGTTAATATTTTTTTGTTTTGTTTGTTTCTTTTTATATTTTTCTTTATTTTTATTCTGTTTGATACTTTGTATTTTGTTCTTTATTTTGTGTATCTGTTGTTGTTTTATTTTTGTAATTGTTTATTTTATTTGTCATTTATTTTCTTTTTATGCGACGAAGCCGTAGTGTCGATCTAAACTTAGGATTTGACCTTGAGATAGAACGTACCCTTAGAGCTTTAAGAAAACAACAAAAGCAACAAAAACAACAAAAAGAAAAACAAATGGCAGACCAAAATAGAGCCTTAAGAGATTTTGCCGCTCCAAGTACAAATGGAAGAGGATCTAGCATCCTTAGACCCACAGTGGAGGCTAACAATTTTGAATTGAAGCCTTCACTACTCTCTATGGTTCAACAGAACCAATTCAGAGGATTACCCTCTAAAGATCCAAATCTTCACCTTCAAATTTTTCTTGAATACTGTGACACCTTGAAAATGAACGGAGCCACCAATGATGCCATTCGCTTGAGACTCTTCCCTTTCTCCTTAAGAGATAAAGCGAGGGCGTGGTTATACTCTCTTCCTGAAGGATCTATCACGACTTGGGAACAATTGTCTAGTGCTTTTATCAATAAATGGTACCCAAGGAACAAGACCGATGTGCTGAGAAAACAAATCATAAATTTCTCACTAAAAGATGATGAATCCTTGTATGAAGCCTGGGAAAGATACAAGGAGTTGCTAAGAGAATGTCCTCACCATGGGATAGAAAGGTGGTTGACAATCCATATTTTCTATAATGGACTAACTTCCACACAAAAGATCTCTTTAGATGCTGTAGCTGGAGGAGCCTTCATGAGTAAAAATGTTGATGAAGCTGAGAACCTGATTGAGGAAATAGCTCAAAACACTCACCAGTGGAACTCTGAGAGAGGATTACCTGCTAAAACACCAGGTAAGTACTCTGTTGATGCTCTTTCCCTACTTTCTGCCAAAGTTGAAGCATTAACATTAAAACTCGATAAAATAGGGTCAACAGGTGCTACTAATATTGTTTGTAAAGTTTGTGGTGTTTCAGGACATGGAGCTGCAAACTGCCATTTAGCAATGACCCTTAATCAAGAACAAGAAATGCATCAGGTGGATGCTATTGGAAACTATGGTGGAAATTATCAAGGTAACTACAGACCTCCACAATGTAACATCCCAATTTAAAAATTAATTATCAAACAGAATTAAGCCATTAAAATAATAATTGCAAAGTGGAAAATTACTTGTTAATTATAATTAACTTAATTAATCTAACTTAAGAAATTAATGGCTGATTAATTATGATTAATGGTGATGACTGGTTGATTGTGATTGGTGCCTGTGGCTTAGTGGAACCGCCGATTCACGCTTTCCCACCCCACTCTTCTTTTCTTCATGCACGTATATATATACGCCCATAGTCACTATTATTATTCCTTTTCCTTCAGACTTCCTCTTCCTCTACTACTTCGTTCTCTCTTCTCTTCTCTTCCTCGTTCTTCATCTTCTTCTTCTTCTCCCCTGTTCACTATTCTCTGTTTCTGGAGCTTTCTTCTGTCGGTGAAGAACGATCGTCGAAGTCGAAGACGAACAGCTTCCTGTTCCCCGGTACGACTACGTTCAAGGAAGCCTGAACGAGTGTGAGCTCTGGACGAAGCAAACAGGTAGACGACCAACGTCAAAACAGGGGAACCTCTTGGAGTATCTTGTTGGTAGGGGGTATCTTATATCTTAAATGCATGGGTTATGGACGGGTTTCGGGTGTTAATGGCTTGCTAATTTTGTGTTTGATTCTGTGTTTATTTGTATGAAGAGCATATGATACCCGGATGCACGATGATTAGGAATCTAGTGTTGCATGTTTAGTTCTGTCCATGAAATGCATGTTGATGGCCTCAAGAATGTTGAATGGTTGCATGAAACGAATGTGTTGAAGTGTTGTTGATGATCACCGTGTGACTTATGTAGCATGCTGGATATTATGAGTTTGAAATGCTGACTGCATATGAGAAAATATGGATTTAGTGAATCTGATGATGTGTTATACCGATTGCATATGATGCATGTGTTACTGAATGAAAGCTGTGTATGAAACTTGTGTTGTGTGATGAATCCGCGTGTGGCGCATGGGATGCGTTAATGCTGAGAGCATGTAGTGTGGGACACTACCATCGGTTATTAAAGTGTAGGACGCTATTAAATCCTTGAGTGGGACTCAAGGTGGCCTATTGAGTGGGACTCAGGGCTGCCCGTAAACACCGCCGTTGAAGCTGAGAGCGTTGGTGTCACCTGAGGGCAAACAGTTTGGTACCTGTAAAATGGCCAAGTCAGCTGGGAGCTGAATAAAAGGCTGGGAGCCTACGTTGCAACGAATGAAAACTGATAACACACGAATGCGGAACCGAGTGAATTGATCTGTGTACATGTACTGTTGTTATTGATTGAAATCTAATCATATGAGTATATGTTAATGTTATTTAAATGATATGTACATATAGCCGGGTGATAAATGATGGTTCTGATCGGTAGTTGTCTTATGCATGTCCTGATTAATTGGCATTGTGATGTTATCGATTGTTGCTATGTATGAACATATATATATTTCTGCATTACTGAGGAATAATCCGAGTCAGTATCTATCATTTAATATCTAAGATACTCACCCCTCTACTGTGGCTATATTTTACAGTAAATGTCTCTCGGAATGATGAATGAGGGTGGAGCTTCATGCCGAGTAGAATGTTTGTGCCCTATGGAAATATGTGTATACATGTAGATACTGTGTATAAGGTTTTGGTTAAGCCTTGGCCGGCTCGCATTTTAATCTTAGTTTCTTTAAATCAGAAATTGAACTCTCTTGGGTTGAGAGTAAGACAATGTGCTTGTAATTATTTATATACATTCCTATATATATATATATAACATACTGTATGTTTATTCTATGCGGTGCGTGAAATCTGAGTGATATATATATGTACTATCCAAGCGCGAGAGGTAGTATAACCTTAGGTAAAAATGGAACTAAGTTATTGTTGTGTGAAGCGAGATAGTGACTTTACCCCGAGTGAAGAAAGGTTTAGATGATTCCGAGTGAATGTGGTCGTATAACTGTTAGAATTTCCTCGAGTGGAGAATAACAATATGCTTCTGAGTGTGAACCTTCCGAGTGAGTGTTTTCCGACTGAAGAGTGACCTATAAGATTCTGAGTGAAACCCATTACAGTAAACTTATTGGAAGCTAGAAGATTCTTAGGTGAGACTTGATTTAGTAAGAGAACTTGAGTGAGAAAGATTAGGTGTGCCGAGTGAAAAATGAGTGAAATACCCCGAGTGACAAAAGACCGTGAAGGATAACCCAAGTGGAATATACGTGTAGATTCCGAGTGGAATGACTATGGGAATCATTTCCCAAGTGGTCAACATCTGTGGCTTGGAAGAATGAAGTTACGAGGTATGTGGTAAACTCCCGAAAGGAGCTTGTGGGCGTAGGGGGGTTAATCCGAATGAATCGTGAGTAAAGACTTTCCGAGTGAACTTAGATTCTGAAACCGAGTGATGGGAATTATCGAGTGTCTTATTCACCTCAGCGGCTAAGTGCTCCCTCCAGTGAGTGTGAGCGAAAAGAAGGTCCCTGATGGGTTACGCTTAAGCTATGCGAACTTCGCCCAAGCGTGTTGGGTTGTCTTGCTCGAGCGGTATTGAATCTCTCCTGAGCGAGTAGGCGCTGTTAGGTTCGCTCATGTCCTGCATCTTTCGCTGTTGTCTTGTGGATGGTTTGCTCTCCTTCCTTCCTTCTTGTTCTGGTCCTACTTTTCCTTAATCCTTAACTACTCATTTCGCCTTTGAACACCCTTGATTTTGGAAAAATTTTCCTGGTCTCGGTTTATTCACTAATCGAATTTAAGGTGTTATATTTTGGTATCTGTGTAGACCTAAAAGGTCCAAGGCCAAGGTATGCTTACCGAGTGTAAGCGGTTGTGTGCATTACGACCGAGTGGTCATCATTATTATGATATTCTGATGAACATGGTTGATGTGGAGATATTGATTTGAGGATAGGAGGTTATTCCCTCCTGGTCCGATTAATTATACGATATATAGAAATGGTATAATGTGTTATAATTATTGAATGTTGGGATGAGATCCGATCGGTAGTGAGTAACCTTGTAAACTTATCCTTGAAGGGGTGTTAATTTCAGGATAAGTCATGGCGAATCGTCAAAGCATGGAAGCCATAGCCGCGGTATTCCAACGTTTTGCTGACGTGTTTGAGAGGCAGGGCCAGCCTCGAGCTGAAGATGGCCAAGTATTGGACCGCTTCCTAAAGAGGAAGCCGAGTGAGTTCCAAGGGGGACTTAACCCCGAGGCAGCTTACAAATGGACTCAAGAGTTAGAGAGGATTTTTGGGGGCCTTCACTGTACCGAGGCCCAGAAGGTGGAGTGCGCAGTGTACATGCTGCGGGATGAAGCAGAAAACTGGTGGAAGATCGCCAGAAACCGACTAGCTGATGCTGACACCCAGCTGACCTGGGAAAATTTCAAAACGTGCTTCCTAGAGAAATATTTCCCCGACACAATAAGGAGTCAGAAAGAACTAGAATTTATGAAACTGAAACAGGGTTCCATGTCTTTAGAAGAATACGCAGCCAGATTTGAAGAGTTGTGCCTATTTTACCCGCCCTTCTAACAACCCAGAACGGAGAATTCCAAATGCCTTAAATTTGAGAACGGATTGAGATCGGACATTAAAAGAGCCTGTAGATACCAAGAAATTAGAAGTTTTCCTGTATTGGTGAATAAGTGCAGAATTTTTGAAGAGGATGACAAGGCCCACTCGGTCCAGAGTAGCAAAGCAGACCATTCCTTGAAGCCCCAGTAATCTCGCTTCAAGAGGCCGAACAACGCTGGTAGGAACAGACCCTTTTCTAGATTTGGGGGTCGGAGTCAGTAAGAAAGGAACAATTAGGCCTTATTCTTAAGCCTCAGAATTTTTGCATAATTTGACCCCTAGTTGCCCCTTTTGAGCCTAAAAGTGAAAATTTTTCTTTAAAGCCTTTCATTGGCTGATCTTCTCTTAATGGTGAAAAAGTTGGAAATTTAGTGGAGCAAAGAAATAAAAAAGGACTTAAGAAAAATATGTATTGAATGCAAAGAAAAGAAAATCAAAAGGATGATATTGAATGAATTCCAAAAAGTCCATAAAAGTTCAAAAATTTGCTCTGTTAAATTTATGATGGTAATTTGAATCATTCATGACTGTTAAAGCCCTTTTGTATTCCATTTTTCTTGAAATTCCTACCCTAACAGTACAACCCAAGGCCACGTTACAACCTTTGAAAGACCTTTAGACTTTGACATATTTTCTATCTAAACTACGGAGTTTCTGGTTTACTAACAAGCTTATGGTAATATTTTTTTGACTATGATGATCTGAGTGATACACAAACCAGGAAACACTTTGAGTGAAAATTGAGAAAAGAGTATCCTCTGTCTTGATAATGAAAATTGATTCACATAAGAGAATTAATATTGGCATTTGAATAAATATTTTTCTCTATTTTGGATTCCTTTGTTTGCTGAGCTTAGTGTTTTCTATATCTTATCATGTGAATATGGTAATTGCTTGAGGACAAGCAATGTTTTGGTTTGGGGTATTTTGATAAGTGTTGTATAACATAATAAATTAGATCTAGTTTGCTTAGGATTTTAATCATTATGCACTGTATTTCCTTTATTTATTATGATTTTCGCTTTCTTTCCACTATATTCTACTTGGGTATTTTATTTTGCAGAAATTAAGATGATACAAGGGTCAATAACAAGAGAAAAACAACCATCAAATGATAAAGAAACAAGAAGAACAAGCCCAAGTGGAAAGAAAGCTCTTTTTATACTAAATTCCGACTCAGAATGATAAAATCCGAGTAAGATGACTCAGAAATGATAAAATCCGAGTAAAATGACTCAGAATGGAGCGTTGCCGAGTGGAATATGTCTCGGTTGGAGGTAAATCCGAGTGGAAGCTTCCCTGTCAAAGCCATTCCGAGTGAAAAATGGCTGACCTTGAAGGAATATGTCCCGGTTGGAGGTGAATCCGAGTGGAAGCTCCCCAACTGCAACTAATCTGAGTGAAAAAGGGACTGCCCAAAGCTATTGTCCGAGTGAAAGGATTGCTGATTGAAGCGAATCTGATTGGGGAACAAGTGTTTTTCTGGGTAAAACTGTCTCTGAGTGGAGGACTCCCGAGTGAGTTGATTCCGAGCAGAAGAAGCCACTGAATGAACACCTGTTGAATAAGGAGGTCTCCGAGTGGTGTTATTCGGAGAAGATGGCATTCTCAAGCAAAGAACATGTCCTTTCCAAGTAGTTTGTTTCGGAGAAAATGTCTTATCAAGCAAGGAAAAGAGTCCGACCGGGAATGAGTCTCTTTCGGGCAGACTCTCAAGTTTCAATCTAAGCCCGAGTGAGATGTCTCCCAGGAAGGCACTTCCGAGTGAGTTGGGGCGGAGAGCTATATTTCTGAGCAAAGCAAGGCTCGGACCTGTGAAGAGCTTCTATCGGCCAGATTCCAGAAGTCTCTCAAGTTCCAAATTTCTGAGTGAAAAGCAAGGCCGACTCCCGAGTAAATACAACCAAATGGGCTGATTGACGGTTGAGGCAATTTCGAGTGAGAAGCAAGTCGGACTTCTGAGTGAATGTGTCCGAATGAATGTGTCCGAGTGGATCATTTCAAGGAGTGAACAAAAGGGTCGACTGAATTACTCCCAAGCAAATCCGAGCAAGGTCTCTCCGAGTGGTTCATTTCCAGAGACATAGCCGAGTAAAACATTTTAAGAGGTTCTGATTGAATCATTTACTTCCCGATCCTGAGTGGGTCACATGTGAAAGAAGGAGGGCATGAACCTGTGCTGAGTGAGTCACTTTTCAATCGGTTCTGAATGAATGTTTCAATCGGTTCCGAGTCACTCTTTAATCAGTTCCGACTGAATCACTTATCAATCAGTTCCGAGTCACTTTTTACTCGGTTCCGATTGAATGTTTCAATCAGAGTTGCTTTGCTCGTCCAGCTCTCTTCACTGCCATAACACTGAATCCATCTAACCCCTCAGCCACAACACCGGCTCCATCCAGCTCTCCTCTCAACACTGTCCAGCTCTCCTCTCAACACCGTCCAGCTTTCCTCTTAACACCGTCCAGCTTCAAACAGACAAATTCTGAGCAAAGCTTCGGTCTTCTATGAATGAAGAGCACCTTCCATATTCCCATCGAATGCCCATGCTGACTTGGGTTTCCACTATCCAAGTGGATCCTTGACTTATGAAGGGGTGGCTGACAACAAAACAAAAGGGAAAATAATAAAAGATTTTCCACTAGCCACCGATCCCTATAATTGCTAAAGTCCAGGCTGTATCCAAGCTGATCTAGTAGGCGGCTGACAAGAAGACAAAAGAGAAGCCCCACTAGCCATCGATTATTAACATCCAGAGTTCTATAAATACAGGGGGAGAGCATCGCCTATATCAAGTTCGCATCTGATCAGCTTCGTTCCATTTTCTTTTTTCCTTTCTCTTTCGTTTTCTTCTTCATACCTTTTCTTTTCTTTTTCCTTCCTTTTCTTTCTCTTCCGTTTTCTTTCTCTGTTTCTTCTCTTTCTCTTTTTATTTTCTTTCTTTTTCTTTTTTTCTTTTTCTGTCCCGTTTCTTTTTTATTTATTTTCTTTTTTTTTCTTTTTCTTTCTGTTTGGTAAGAGTTGTGAGGATTGTAAAAGTGAGCGTTCCAATTTGTAATTGGTGGAGGAAAATTGCAACAAGAAAATACAGTGGTAAAATTATTTTGAGCTTTTGGAGAAACCCGTAAGTCTTTATTTTTACCATGTCTTGTATGTTTTATTTTTCCATCATGTATATGAATTTGAATTATTTCATGAGTAACTAAATTAATTATCTTGGGATAAAGGGGGTGTGATAATATTTTATGATAATGTTATTTTGACTTGGAATTAAATAAATTTCTATTTTCCATTTAGTTCAAAAAATACTCAATGCTCTTAGTAATTCCTAACAAGAACCTAAGTGATAAAACTGTATACTTGCGGGTATATTAGTAAGTTTAAGTAATTAATAGAATCGAGAGATTTATTGTTACTGGAAAGTTTTTGAACTAAGCCTAAGTTTTTGAAATACTTTTTGTGACCTCGGTAAAACCGTGAAAGTAATCAAAATCTTTTGGGGAATTTTAAAAAGGGATTTTCACAAAACGATAATGGGCCTTTTCTAAGGATTAAGCAGCGCTTTCCATAGGTTAGGTACATTAATAGGATTCCGAGAGGAACATATTAATTAGCTTAAGGAAAATTCACCTTGGAAAACTTAATTTGATTTTTATTTATGAAAAGTTAAAATTCATTAACATAAAATAGAGTCTTAATCCCCCGAAATCTCAAGATATTCTCAACTCTGATTTTTAAGTGTCTAGAAAATTTTGTTTATTTATTCGTATTCTGAGCAACTTAATTTTGTGCTTTATTTTACAAAAACCTTAAAAATCAATTGTGTGGATAATTAAATTTCAATATGCTGGTACTTTGAACACAGTCCCTGTAGAGAACGATAATCTTTTATATTACACGACATAACCTGTGCGCTTGCGGGCCCTGTCACCTCCCATTGAGCGCTTGATTTAATGTCGGTAGCTAGACATCGTGCACATCACAAATCAGTCAAATAACAAATGGTAATGAGTCTGTTGATTTCACCACCCAGATATGGTTTCAATCTTTGCCCATTAACCATCCAACTTCTCTTGGAAGTTGGATCTTCAATTTCAACTGCTCCATAAGATTTAACTTCTTTGATTACAAAAGGGCCTGACCATTTAGATTTTAATTTACCAGGAAACAGTCTTAATCTTGAATTAAACAATAAAACTTGCTGACCTGGTATGAAGTGTCTATTTTTAATTTTCTTATCATGGTAAGCTTTCACCTTGTTCTTGTAACCTCTAGATGTTTCACAAGCATTGTTTCTCATTTCTTCCAACTCAAATAACTGCAACTTTCTTTTGTTAGCTGCTGCATTTGGATCAAAATTGAGAAATTTCAAAGCCCAATATACCTTATGTTCCATTTCTACTGGAAGATGACAAGCTTTTCCATAGACCATTTGGAAAGGAAAAAGGTCAATTGGAGTCTTAAATGCAGTTCTGTATGCCCAGAGTGCATCATCAAGCTTTTGTGACCAATCTTTTCTGGAGGAAGACACAGTCTTTTCCAAAATCCTTTTCAATTCCTGATTTGAAATCTCAGCCTATCCATTGGTTTGTGGATGATATGTTGTGGCCATTTTATGTCTCACTCCATAGTGTTGTAACACTTTCTGAAGAACTTTGTTACAAAAATGTGATCCTCCATCACTGATCAAAGTTCTTGGTGTTCTAAACCTGCAGAAAATATTTTTCTTCAAGAAATTCACTACAGTTTTGGCGTCAGCATTAGGTGAAGCAATTGCTTCTACCTATTTTGAAACATAATCAACTGCCAAAAGAATGTATTGATTAAATTGAGAGTAAGGAAAGGGTCCCATGAAATCAATACCCCAACAATCAAATACCTCAACCTCCTAAATGTTTGTGAGAGGCATTTCTTGTCTTTTGTTAACATTGCCTGTTCTTTGGCAGTTATCACAAGCTTGAGAAAATGAGTGAGAGTCTTTAAAAATGGAGGGCCAATAACAGTTCTTTCTCTATTAAAATATCCTCCATAAGGGGATTTATGACAATGCCACAACACATCTTTCTTTTCCCAATCGGGTACACAACGACGTAACAAATTATCCACACCAATTTTGAATAGATGAGGGTCATCCCAAACAAAGTATTTTGAATCTTTGAAAAAAAATTTTCTTTGCTGCCAAGTTAAATCATTTGGAAGAAATTGGCCATATCAGCAAACCATGGTTGTTTTGTTATTTCAAAAAGTTTTTCATCAGGAAATTCTTCCAAGATGTCTTTTTCTTTGGCAGTGACCTCATCATTTATTAATCTAGAAAGATGGTCAGCGACCATATTTTCACTACCCTTTTTATCTTTGATTTCAAGATCATATTCTTGAAGGAGTAAAATCCATCGGATTAACCGAGGTTTAGAATCAGTTTTGGTCAAGAGATACTTGATTGTAGCATGATAAGTGAAAATGATTATTTTTTATCCAATCAAGTATGATCTAAATTTTTCTAAGGCATACACTATAGCTAGTAATTCCTTTTCAGTAGTTGCATAATTTATTTGATTTTCATTTAAAACTTTACTAGCATAGTGTATAACCTTTAAAAACTTTTTCATATCTTTGACCTAAAACTGCTTATACAGCATAATCACTTGCATCGCACATAAGTTCAAAGGGTAAATTCTAATTAACAGCAATAATCACAAGGGTAGAAACCAATTTTTGTTTCAAGGAATTAAAAGCTTTAAGACATGCTTCATCAAACTTGAATTCAACATCTTTATTTAGAAGATTTGTTAAAGGTTTAGCAATCTTTGAAAAATCTTGAATAAATCTTCTATAGAATCCAGCATGTCCTAAAAAACTTCTAATACCTTTTACATTCACAAGGGTTAGGAGTTTAGAGATTACCTCTATTTTGGCTTGGTATACTTCAATACCTTTAGAGGAAATTTTGTGACCAAGTACAATTCCTTCTTTCACCATAAAGTGACATTTCTCCCAATTGAGCACCAAATTTTTTCAATACACCGCTTCAGTACGGTGTCCAAATTGGTTAGACATGTCTCAAATGAATTCCCAAAGACTGAGAAATCATCCATGAAAATCTCAATGCTCTTTTCAATTAAATCTGCAAAAATAGCAAACATGCATCTTTGAAAAGTAGCAGGTGCATTACATAATCCAAATGGCATCTTCCTATATGCAAATATACCAAAAGGACATGTAAACGCAATTTTTTCCTGATCAAGAGGGTCGACAACAATTTGATTATATCCAAAATATCCATTAAGAAAACAATAATAAGCTTGTCCAGACAATCTTTCAAGCATTTGATCCATAAAAGGAAGTGGAAAATGATCTTTTCTTGTTGCTTGATTTAATTTTCTATAATCAATTCACATTCTCCAACTAGTGAAAGTTTTTGTTGGGATTAATTCATTTTTATCATTAACAATTACTGTTAAACCTTATTTTTTTGGAACAACTTGTACAGGACTTACCCATACACTATCAGAAATAGGATAGATAATACCTGCTTTCAGCAATTTCAAAACCTCCTTCTTATTTACCTCTTTCATGGTTGGATTGAGGCGTCTTTGGGGTTGAGCAACAAGTTTAAAATTGTCTTCCAGTAAAATCTTATGCATGCAATATGATGGGTTTATACCTTTCAGATCTTCAAGTGTCCATCCAATTGCTTCTTGATTCCTTTTCAAGACTTCAACCACTTTTTCTTCTTCTGTTTCACTTAACAAATTACTAATAATTACTGGTTTTAAATTACCTTCTTTCAAAAAGATATACTTTAAGTTGGAAGGTAGCACTTTCAATTCAGGCCTCTTGATTTCTTCAACAGGTACTTCTTGAATTTCTTCAATTTCTCCTGATTTAGGGAAAATTTCTTTCCCTTGATCAAGATCTTCAAGATATTTGTCTACCTGTTTTTCTTCTTCTTCTTCACTCAAGAATTCCACAGAGTTAGTTAATAACTTATTTAAAGGGTCAGAATTTGACATACCTGTGGATATGGAGAAGCAGACTTTGTCGAGAACATCCACCTTGAAACAATCTTGCTTTGGATTGGGATGTTTCATGGCTTTAAAAACATCAAAGTTTACTTCTTCATCATGAACTCTTACTGCCAACTTTCTATTATCTACGTCAATGAGCACTCTAGCAGTCTTCATGAATGGTCTTCCCAGAATTAGGGGAACTTCAACATCTTCTTCCATGTCTAAAACCACAAAGTCAACAGGGAAGTAGAACTTGTCAACTTTCACAAGTACAATCTTCCACAATACCATAGGGTCTTTTGATTGATCTATCAGCCAATTGCAGAGTCATCTTTGTTCTTTGATGATCAAGGTCACCAATTCGCTTTATCATACTTAGAGGCATTAGATTAATGCTAGCCCCTAAGTCTAACAAGGCTTTTCCAATATTCATCCCTCCAATGGAGACAGGAATGATGAAACTTCCAGGGTCTTTCGACTTTTCTGGCATGTTATGTTACAAAATAGCATTACAACCTACTTTAAGTTCAACAATTTCTTTATCATACCTCCATTTTTTGGTGAGCAATTCTTTCATAAACTTTGCATATGTTGGCATCTGTTCCAATGCCTCAGAAAATGGAATGTTTATGTGTAATTGCTTAAAGATTTCAAGGAATCTTTTGTATTCCTTTTCCTTATCCTTCTTTGATGGTGCATGTGGGTAAGGTAAATCTTTAACTGGAGGTGTCTGACCCAAATATTGATTTTTTGTTTTTTAATTTTTTTAATTTTTTGTTTTTCTTTTTCATCATTTTTTCTTCATCTTTTTTCTCCTTTTCTTCTTCTTCTTTTTCTTTCTTTTCTTCTTCTTTTTCTTTCTTTTCTTCTTCTTTTTATTTACAATCATTTCCTATAACTTTACCACTTCTTGTAAAAATAGCATTACATTGTTCTTTTGGATTTTGAATGTTTGCAGAAAAACCAGAGCTTTTCATGTCAACTACTTCTTTTGCTAACTGTCCCAATTGCATATTCGACGCTTTATGTGCGGCTTCATTTGTTTGCATGTATTGTAGCAATTGTTGGATAGACTCTTCTATCCTAGTTAGCCTTGCTGTTTGATCAGATTATGGTTGTTGTTTGAATTGATTGTTAGGAGGTCGGTTAGAAGGTCCAACATCTTGTTTCCAGCCAATATTCTGATTCTGCCAACCCTGTGGGTAATTGTTAGGAAAAGAATTACTAAGATTGAAAGGAAAATTACCTAAGGACACTCTTTGATAATTTAGAAAATTGGCTTGCTCTTGCTCATTTCTATCAGGGGCATAGTAACCACATGGTTGTTCTCCCATGCAATGCATACATTGTTTCAATTGAGCAGGAGGTGGTGATGACATTTGAGTAATTTGAAGTTTCTCTAATTGTTTGTTCATAGCCTCAATTTGTTGAGTTAGCAATTTTTACTGAGCCAATACTACATCATTTACCCCCAATTCGAGCATACCTGGCTTTCTTTGTACATTATCTCTTTCATGTTTTGCTTGTGGGTCACTGATGGACATTGATTCCAATATTTCTATTGCTTCTTCCACAATTTTATTCATTAAAGAACCCCCTGCACAAGCATCTAACATCATCTTAAACTGAGGTAACAAACCATGGTAAACGATCCTTACCTTTTCAACATTATTTAAGTTGTGGTTTGGACATTTCCTTAAGAGTGCCTTGAATCGTTCCCATGTTTCTCCTAATGACTCCTCATTATTTTGTGAAAAAGAATGAATGGCTGTCATGGCTTCAAAATATTTTGAAGGAGAATAAAATCTTTCCAGACATTTTTGCTCAACATCGGACCAGTTTGCAAAACTACCGGGCGGACAAGATTTAAACCATTCTTTAGCTTTACCAATCAATGAAAAAGGAAATAATCTTATGTAAACAGATTCTTCTTGATTGGGTTCAAAACCAATTGTGCTACATAACTCATAAAAAATAGTTAAGTCTTCATAACGTTCCTCATTATTTAAACCAGCAAATTGATTATTTTGAATAATGTTTAAAGTAGCTGGTTTAATTTCTACAACAGCAATAGGTCCTTGATACATCCCCGAAACACGAGGTGGTCCATTAATAGTAGCAAACTGTCCCAATGTTCTTCTTTCAGCAGCCATATTAGAATTTTCAAAATTTTCAGATTTTTCAGAAGAAGATGAAGTTGAAGAAGAAGAAGTTTTTGTTTTTTTAGATTTTAAAGCTTTAAGTTTCTTTACAAAATTCTCGATCTCAGGATCAAAGAACACCTTTCCTGTAGAAGACTGAGTTTGCATAAACACACTAAATAAAGAAAGGTTAGTAAAACAACGTTAAAATGAATAAATGAATGAATAAATTAAAAAAATTTCACTAAGGTAAAAAAAGATATTTTTACCACGATAATTAAAAATTTGCTGTTTTACTGAATTAATTCAATCCCCAGCAACGACGCCTGAAAACTTGTTAACCCCCGTGTTACTGTTGGGTTATTAATTGGCAAGCGCACCAATCGATTGTAGTTTTCAAATTTAGATATCATTCCCCTAGGATTGAAAGTCCATTAACTCACAGTAATTTCTTATTTACTATGATAAATTTATCAATGTTTATTAACAAAAAAATAATTTATAAATAGTTTATACAATATTCACAGGATTTAATAGTTGGTTTGTTCATAAAGTAAAAAGATGGAAAAGATAAAATCTAACCATAAAGTTGAGATGTAATTCAGAATAATTCAGATACTTGAGGTAAAAACACAAATTAACAAACTATGTTGGAATTCAAATTCTCGCACTAAAATATAATGCAATAATTACAAACATACATACTTAATCATCAAGTTCATGTTATTGCAACTTAAAGTCATTATAACCAATTCCTCGTGATATAAATTCTAAGTATTTATCATAAAGTCTGATTCCTCGTGAGCTCTCACAATAAAAACTTGCATTAAGTCCTTGCCTTATGGCAACAATAATTACCAATTCTATCCCTAGTAATTGGCATATTAAGGGTATTTTAACTTTTACTTTTGTTAAAACAGATTTTAATTCAGCATGAATAATCATTCTCCCGTTTGATATTCATACTAATAAAACAAGTTTTAATACACATGACAATCATTCTCCCGTTTGATGTTCATATTAATAAATAGTTGAAATACTAACATGTTATTGAATCATAAATATGTATAGGCCATAATCACAACATCATATAATAGATTGATTCACCAAATTCCAACATAAACAATTTAGTTATACATAATAAAAGTAAGAACAGTACTTACAGAGTTTGACATTACGATGACTTGAAAATACTTCACAATACAAAAGCTCACACTACAATACTCTCAAGTATCTAGAAATTACTCCAACCTTACAAACTCAAAGAAGAACACTCAAACTCGAGTGAAAAAAGAGAGAAAAGAAAGGATGAACTTCATAATTGGATGCTTAGAAGTGTGGAGAATGACCCTATTTATAGGGTTGAGGAAGGGTCCTGACACTACGCGCCAGCTTGACGCTACGCGTCAGGTCCCTGACTCAGCTTTCATTAATTAGCTCGAAGTAGCCATGATTGTGTAATTATTTTATTAATCATGCCCAGACAGGTGTGCCTTGTCCCCCAATTTGGCTTGGATACTTGTGGGTAGTGGAGGGGTCATTAGCTGAGTGCTTAACCACCTGTCAGTGGTGTCCACGTAGCTTCTGACGTTACGCGTGGGTATGACGCCTAGAGTTAGCATCAGAGGTTCCCACGCTACGCGTGGTGTTGATGCTACGCATTAGCTCTCTAGTTCTTCAGTTTTCTCTTTAAATTCTTTACTTTTTCACTACAAAACTAAAGAAAATTGATCAAGGGCAGATTATTTCCAACAACATCTATGTTTTGAATTTAAAACCAAAATTTCTAACAAATTCACCAAATTTTATTCTTTTTACAACAATTTTTATTAAAGATTTTATTGTAAATTTGAGGACTAACATACGCTTGTAAGCATGACCCTTGGGTGTGTAGCGCGCTTGAGCGAGCACCAAGCGTGACTCTGGGCGAGCCTTCACGCTTGAGCGAGAGAACTCCACGCTTATGCGTGAACCCTGTGCGCTTGAGCGTGAATCTTGTAAGCTTGAGCGTGTAATCAAAGAGTGCCTTTAGGCTTGAGCGTGAGCCTTCATGCTTAAGCGTGGACCTTAGGGAGAGCGTAGCGCGCTTGAGTGTATGTAAGCACGCTTGCAGCGTGATCCTTCAAAGTGTATCATGCGCTTGGGCAAGGTACTTGCACGCTTAAGCGTGACCTGTATGCGCTTGAGCGAGAGCTTCATGCTTGCAGCGTAAGCGTGGTTGAGCGCAGTCTAACAGTGTCATGCACTTAAGCATGATCTTGTACGCTTGAGCGTGAACCCATACTTTACCACCTGTTACAACCTGTTGTGCCTTAATATGCGTGTATGTACGCCTATATCTAGCGTACCTACATGTACCCCAGTGTGTGCTAGCCTGTTACCACTTGCAATAATCAGAATGTAAGCGTATAAATGCTGGGTTCAGTAGTATAAAAACCCCCTCCCAGCATACAAAGCCTAACTCACACCCCTTTACGTTGGAAACTTGGGTTTTGAAGAGGAAAAGGCACAATCTTTGGATTCCATTGAAAGGTAACATCTTTTCACTCCTTAATTTGAGTTAATAGCTAAAATCATTGCATCCCACTGTTTCAATTTCGAATTTAATACATCCATCATGTCCACTCATCTCATATTTTCATTTTGCTGTGGTTGTGTTGTTTATGCATTTGTACCTATTTAGGCTCTATAAATACCATCCTTAACATTCACAATGTCCATGAGATCACAAAGACTCATTAACAAAACAAAAAGAGTTATTGAAATGAAAAGTATGAAGAAAACCCAAAAAGAGAAGGGAAAGGGGGTGGCTACTTCAAGCACCCCTGTTTCTCCACCACCCAAAAAGAGTAAAAGCCTTAAGGATGAAAAGAAGTCTAAAAGAAATAAGGATTTTGACTGGAATAGGTTTAGAGATCTTAAGGCTGCCCAGGAATATGAGACAAGATTCAAAAACAGAGGAGTGATAAGGGAAAGGGCTCTGTGAAACACCCCGAAAATAGGGGTAAATTTTTCGCGATCTTAATATCATTAATTTATGAAAACATAAAGGGGTGAAGCTGTCATTCAATACCCTGGATCTATGAAGGACCTGTCTCATATATGGAGATATGAGAAGGTAGCTTAAAGAAAAAGATTTATGAGGGATGTTCAATTGGAAACAGCGGAATGAATTATTTAAATTAATGCCATATGGTTGGGTTTAAAGAAGTTAAACAATCATGAGGATTAACGACTTTAAATTATGCCTAAGGTATTTATAAGGTGGTACAAGAAGAAGATTTGGTGTTAAGAGAAAGGAAAATAATTAAACAATGAAATTTGGAGAATCAGAGCATAACTCGCTCAAGCGAGAGTCGTACTCGCTTGAGCGAGACGGAGTGGAGCGCTTGGGCGAGCTATGGCACACGCTGAGCGAAAGAAGAAAAAAAGTATCAGGGGTCATCTCGCTTGGGCGAGCCCCAACTCGCTTGAGCGAGATTCACAGCGTTCGCTTGGGCGAGGCAAGCGAGCGTGAGGGAAATTCATCCAGACTCTAGCATACGTTCACTCGCTTGAGTGAGTGCCACATCCAAAGGCCTTTCGCTCAAGCAAAAATGGTCAAGTGGTAAAATACCTCACTCACGCTCGGGTGAGACCCTGCTCGCCTGAGCAATTTTTCTCCAGTGGCTAACATCTGATGCGTGGGCAATCTCGCTCCAGCGAGGCCCACTCTCGCCTAAGCGAGATTTGGCCAGTGGCCATACACCAACGCAGGGGATTCTCGCCTGAGCGAGAATCCATCTCGCTTGAGCGAGAAAACCAGTAAAAACGCAGACAACAACGGAATTAAACAACTCAACATACCAAAACTCAATTCTAGCCAAATTGGTTAAATTCATCACAACACATACATCATGTTAATCATTTAAAACTTGTCCCAAACAATCATACCTATAAATTTTCATTCCAACTCATGAATCACATCCTAATTAAGCTTATTACTATATATGTTCTATAAAATGTAATTTTTTTATAGAAACCTTCATTCATTCATCAATTCTAACTGTATCATACATCATTTTCATTATCTAATCAAGGTCAAGGTCACCAAAGAAAATGAGCCATAAGTACTAGGGTCTCATTTCCCTACATGACCTCCAAAAATCATCATCATATATTCATCATCCATACCAATTATTCACATTAATTCATAGCTATACAAAATGTCATTATATCTACATACATTACAAAAGCCTACGTAAAAGCCATAAAATCAAACATTTGCTAGCCAAGGCACTTTTTACCCAAAATAGACTCCCTTGACACCATTTCTCCGCACAAGAGCTCCATGGGCAACCCTACAACACAAGAGCTAAAAAGGTAGACCACATAGAGAGTGAGCATATTTTCTCAATGATGAAAATCCAACGATTAGTGATAACATACATATGAATGCAAGATTAAATGTCTCCTCCCAGAAAAGAGTTCAGATGGCATAAGAAAAATCAAACATTCATCCAATTCATTGAACATACATATTCATCAAGATTCACATAGTCACACCCACCAATAACAGAATTACAGTTAGTGTTCAAGAGATTCCCACATACACTTCATGAAACTTCCTCAACGGGATATCACATTATGCCATGCTCCTATGGCTAATGCACATGCTAGTGTTTAAGATGCATATGCACAGATCTGATTTCATTTCATCAGGTGATCACAACCACCTTAATTATTCATTTATTCACATTGGTTTCTCGCCTCGCAAGGGGTACTCCCTCTAGCAGCCTTGCAAGGTGCTTTCTCGTGATCGCAACCACGTTCAACAATTTATAATGGTTTCCCGCCTCGCAAGGGGTACTCCCGCCTCGTGCTCGTAGCCATAGGCATTCATTCTCAATGGTCCTGCAGGGCCTCTCAATTCAAATACCAGGTGATCGCAACCACCGGTTTAATAATCGCAGGAACTCGCAAGCCCTTTATATCACAAATCTCAAGTGATCACAACCATATTTCAAGTACAATGTTATGCATGCCATGCTATGTATGCAACAATGCTCATGCATGCCTTAACCTCATAAGGATTGTCTCACCCTCTCATCTAGTGCACCACTCATACTAAATCACAATATTCATTCCACATCATCCAATACATGAATATATGTATATACCATTCCAAAATCAACCATCGCAGATTTAATGCTCTGGTTTATATTACATACTCACACCACTGCATCCATTCAAGGAACAACATGCAACATGGCATCAATACATACATTATCCACATAGAAAGTTTCATGCATTTAGAAAATACACCCCTCTCCTACCTCAAGAGAAGTAGACTTCCAGGTTTGACATTCCCGCCTCACAAGTGTTATCAAGTCCTACCTAATCAATTATAGGACCACATTAATCATTTATTCAAATACCATTTCAATATACATATACATATATATACACACGATTCTCATCATGTAGAAACCATTTATAGGTTTTATTCATTTATAGGTTTTAATCATGTAGAAACCATTTATACCTTCCCTTTGATCATCATTCATTATTATCAAGGCAACAACCTAATTAGTTAGGTTACCACATATACCAACCCCACCTTCAAATCATTTTAAGTGGGTTTTTCATTTATGGCATCTAACCACCATCAGCAATCACCATTTATGGCTATACCTCATCATTAATAACATTCTCACCATCAATTAATGCATTTCACATTCATATTACATATTTCCCCCAATTTCATAAGTTAGGGTTTCCACCAAGGTCCAACCATTCATTAATGCATCATCTTTCTCCATCTCTTTCCAATATAAATGCATTTACCATCATTAACTCCTTATAAATATTCATATTTATGGTAACCCACTCTTGGGTTCAAGCATTAACTACTCTCTCCAACTACCCATTCACATAATTACTCTCCCAAATCACATTAACACATATATATGGCAAAAACCTCAACAAAATGATGAGTATACTTACCTCACACCCAAAAATGAAATGGGTTTTCAAGGGAAAGGGAGGCCACATGAAAATAAGAAGGAGAAGAGAGGAAGAACTTCAAGTTTCCAAGTCCTCTTCAAACAAAAATGGAGGGGATGGAGATGACACCACTTTAGCTAGGGTTTTGGAAGAAGAAAAGAGAGGGAAATAGAGAAGGAAATAAGAGGAGAAGAAGGAGAATGTGATTTTTTTGCCTAAAGTGCTCAGCATACAAACGTGAAAAGGAGGGGAAAAATTGAGTTTTGTCTTTAATTTTATCCCTTCATTAAAAGGTTCATCGTTTTATGGCAAACAGGATCTTTATTTGGGCTCAATACTTATTCTGAAAATTATTCCGAGTACACATTCAGACTCCCAGTATTATCCTTAACAACCCTGACCAATATCATCTCAATCAGAGATACTTGGTGACACCCATATTTTATCCGGGTTTGTTTTCGGCTTATTCGGTCCAGATAAGTTACTAACAACTCCCAAAAATCTTAATTTAATTATTTTTAATATTTTGGGGCATTAAATAATTCATATTCAGTTATTTAATATTCATTTCCTTAATTTATTCTCTATTTTAAAATTTAGGATGTTACACTCTGGTCCTTGATGGAAATGATTGCTCTGATCTTGATGTAAAGGCTGCCATGTTTGCAAGGGGATGACAGTATTTTAATGAGAATTTAGGCAATGGATATCAAGAACTCACTAAGGAATTTTATGCCAATTTAAGGAGTAATTTTGTTGAGGATAAGGTGTAACATCCCGGATTTTTAAATAAAATAAATTTATTGGACAATGATAATTGATTGTTTATCGTCAAATGATTATGGGAGATATTGTTAGACATTAGAGGTGAATTATCGGTAAATTAAGATTTACCGGAACCGGATGAATTAACTGGTGATGTGGGACCCACTTGATTTAATTAGATGTTTGATGGGTCTAGAATGTTTGGAAAATTATTGTGATTAAGGTGGTATAATTAGAATAATTTTTGGTGTTAAGAAAATAATTAATTGGATACGACGTATGGTGTAAAGCGGGGAAAATACGAACCAAATGGGATTAAAAAGAAAATGTGAAATCTTCCCTTCTCTTCTTTCTTAACCGTGTGAGTCTTACACACTTTATACCCTCCTTTACACAATGGGCAAAACAAATATAGACCAATGGTAAAAGTAGATGGTGGCATTGCTTTATCTCTTGGGTAATGACCAATTATGGTCACCTTTTTCTCTTTCTTTCTCTCATTCTCGGCAGCCATCTCCCTCTCCCCATTCACTCTTCATTTTCGTCTTCTTTATCTTCTCTTCATCCCAAAACCGCCCACCTCCATTCTTCTTCTTTCTCTTGCCAAAAATGAAAGCTAAGCTTGGATTTGTGAAGCATTTATGGAGCTTGGGAGCTTGCATTGGTCACCTCCCTCTTCCTCACTTCATTTTTGTTTAGTGGAGCTTAAGCTTGAGGTAAAGATTTCTTACCTCCACCTTGCTTTATTTATGGTTTTGGGGTTGTTGAGTTGAAGTTGGTGATGTTAGAAGCCTTGCATGTGGGTGGAAATGGAAATGCTAGGCTTGAATGTTTGGAAAGTGAACCTTAAGTATTGATAATTTGGGGGTTTTGACTCACTTGATGATTTTGATGATTATGGATGTCTATGAATAGAGTATATGAGAGGAATGGATTTTTAGAATCATTAAGATTGATTAATGAGGTTGATGATATTTGCATGTGAGTAGACTTGATGACTTGAGGAATAAATCTTGAGAATAGGAAAATGATAGGCAATGTTGAGTGATGTTATTGGTAATAACAATAATGGTGGATGACCATTGATAATGGATACTTGACTTGATGAAGTCTTAGGCCATGATAAATGCCATAAGGGTTTATTGATTAGTGATGGCTTAAGAAAATCCATGTGACTTAAGTTGAAATTGGATGCCTTGTGATGGCTTATTAATTTCATGTATATATGTGTGTTGTTGATAGGATTGCATTCCGGATGATGATGCGGAATGATCGATGTAATCGCGTGGCGGTTCTTCTCTCGAGGTAGGAGAGGAGTTTACATTTCAAATCGCATGAGTGAATTAATTGTTAATTATGTCGATGTGGAACTCATGCAATGCCTTGCCATGAATTTCTTATATAATTAATTTGATGAAGTGATGAATGATGGCTTGGCTTATGTTGATTGTTATGAAAAATTGATGTACTTGTATGATGATAAAGATATATGTTTGATGGTCCCTTGGTTGGACATAAATTAGATGAGTATAAAAATCTGTAGATAAATGAACTACATGAATTGTAAAGAATTGATTTAAAGTGATTATGTGGAATGATGAATGAGGGAGTGAGGTGGGTTATAGTTAAAACCTTCTCTCATAAAAATTTAATAAGTAAAGGTGATTAAGTTGGTTTAAAATGAGAATTTCCTACGTCAGGTTGTGAGGATTGTTAATTCTGTGTAAGACCTGATAGTCTCGCTCAAGCGAGATGGGATCTCACCCAAGCGAGAGTCCCCTGCTACAGAGAATTAGTTTCTGGAGGAAATTCGCCCAGGCGAAGTGAGCTTCGCCCGAGCGAGGGCGAAGGAATTAGCCACTGGTCTGATTTCGCTCAACCGAATGGCTAGTTCGCTCAAGCGAGAATGTTAGTAGATCAGGGATTTAGCTACTGGACGAAATCCCCCCGAGCGAAGAGTCTTGAGGGATGGCATTCACCCAGGCGAGACAAGTAAATGGTGATTAGGTAAGTTTCTGAACAAACTTTGTCTAAGTGGGAATTTTGGAAATGAATTAAGAGGTGGTGGAATTTTCAGGTGAATTCCGAGTGACTCATATCCGAGTCATGACCTTCCGAGTGAGGAAGTGGGCATAATCCGAGTAGAAGGCTCGTGAATGTGATGATCTGGGCAGTGGAGTCCTTAATGGGGAATTTCCGAGTCTGGTGTAACCTGTGCCGAGTGGAGTGCCTAATGTGTAATTCCGAGTGAGGCTATAGCCATTGGGCGTTTTTCGAGTGGTGAAGGCTTAAGAGGACTCCGGGGAAAATGTGTTCTATGAGAGATCCATTTTAATAACCTAATCCGAGAGGGATCTTAGTGAGAGAATTCCCCGAGTAATGATAGGTCTAATTATTCCCAAGTGGAAAATCCTGATTGAACCTCTCCTACGGGGAGAGTGATTATGATGGTTCTGATTGAGGTATCTTGGGGGTTCTTTTCTAAGTGAATAAAGATATATAATCCGAGTGGACAAGACTTAAATAGGTTTGAGTGTGACAGCTTAGTGAATTCCTCCGAGTGATGAGAGGTCAGAGTAATTCCGAATGGAACTTGATGGTGGAGTCCGAGTGTGCAATTTTGTGTGGCACCTATGGGGATATACTGAGTCTGTCCAAATGTATTCTAGAATACCTTCGCCCGAGTGAAGGCTGAGTGCTAGGAGACCTAGCCCGAGAAAAAGAAAAAGGAGTTGTTTTAAAGTAATATGCCGAGTGAAAACCGGGCGAAAGATAGGTCGACTTTGTATTAAGTTTACCGAGTGAAAGATTGATTGAGAGATGACTCGGACTTGGAATTAATTGGCCGAGTGAATGATGGGTAGGTCAGGATTAATTTGCTGAGTGGAAAACCTGAGTGCCTTGAGTCGGTTTCAGGGAGATTCTGCCGAGTGAAAACCTGAGTGTCGGAAGTCGGTTTTGATTAATTTTACCGAGTGGACAACCGAGTGTGATAGGTCGGTTTTAAAGTAATTTGCCGAGTGAAGGACCGAACGAGTGTGGAAATGACTACTGGTGTAATTTCGCTTGAGCGAGTGACCGAGTGTGATGGTGCTTCGCTCGAGCGAGTGAGCGTGAAAACGCTACTGGACGTATTTCGCTTACGCGAAAGAGAGTCACCCAGGCGAACCTGGCCTGTCTCGCTCAAGCGGATGTGAATCTCGCTTGAGCGAGTTTCCACCAGAAGGGGATCTGCTCGATTTTATTTATGGCAGGCTTATGTTAGAGCCTCTTCTCGGTATTAGGGGATAATTGTGAGATGATTATGGGTATGTATGAAGGGCGATATAATGGTAGTATAGCATGGTGGTGTTTAAGATTGATAGGCGCATTGGGGCTAATTAATTATAACCCAATAACACTTAAAATAGAATAGTGAAATGATGATATTGAGAACCTGATGATAGGATTATGAAATATAGATCCTTGGGTGAATTTGAAATTGATGAAGGGATAATTGAATGACATGATATACAATATAAATTGATGAATTGAAGAAAATATGATACAAAATAATATTAGATGATGTTGAGTACTCTCTTGTATAAAGAGGTGTATATCATTATTGATGAATTGCTGTTTGCCATTGTGTGTGATACAAGCATGGTCTTGTATGTGTGGTGTGAAATCTGAAATTGTAATTGTTGTGAATGCCACACAAATATGTATATATATATATGTATATGTAAGCATGAGACAATGGTAATGAATAATGAGATGAAAATCCACTAAATGAAAGTGTGATATTATTGATGAATATTATATAATATTGTAATGCCGTTATGGTTGATTGCAAGTGTTGACTTGCGTATATGATGTGAAATATATATGAATTATGTTGAGATGAAAATGCCACATTAAAACTTGAAAATAATGACTAAGAAACCAACAATGCTGAAATCCACTAAGGTGTATGGTGGTGTTGGTGATTATGATGATGATGATTGATGAGTGGCATTTAGGATGCACAGAGTGAGTATGTATTTGATTTGCATTGTATTGCATCCATGGCATATCATAGCTGTCGGTGTTAGAATATTAGGGGATTCCCCCGGTTGGCCCAGTGGGAGGGCGGCTTAGTGCACGAGCATTTTTGTTGTTTCCCCTGTGACTCGATGTGTAAGTCAAGAAGCTGCCCATGCTGAGCTACGGGGAGCTTCATGTGGTTGAACCTTGTGGGGGGTGGCTCTTGAGGAGCAGGTGTCCCCGGTGGTCCTTTGGATAACAGCTGCCATGTTGAGAATCATGGTTGGCCCGCAACACCATATGTTAAATATGTTGTATACCGCGGTCATGGTGAAAATGACCAGGTGTTGCATGATGGGCGATGCGGTTTGGTACCAGTAAAAATATGGTGAATATACATGTATTATGATATATGTGTACACATTTTACTACTACAGTAGGGGCATGGTATGTGATCATGCTTGAACCCACACTTGGTGTTTATTCCCACAGTCGGATCCGCATTTGTTGTTGATTATTCCATTGTGCATATGCATTAGCCATAAGAGCATCTGCATATAGCATGGAGATATGCCAGAATATGATGATGATTGATGATGATTGAGATGATGGTATTGGTGTTGATGAGATGAGAAGTTAATATAATGAAAGACCACATAAAAATAATAAATGATATGTATATATGAAATGATGTTGAATATGACGATATGTATGATATGGCCCAATGTAATGAAGGGCGTATTTGTTATGATTGACAATGATGATGTTAGCCCATGGTGGCTTTGATGAAAGACCAGAATGGTCTATATTGATGTGTTGGCCCATTGTGGCGATGTGATAGATAGGTGTTGGCCGATTGTGGCGGTGTGATGAATGTGTATATGCTTACTTTGTTATGATTTGACGTATAAGTATATTGATGAGTTAATGATATATGATGATTGTTGATGTGTTTAGAAAAGCATACATGATTGACAGGGCCCGCAAGCGCACGGGTTATGTTGCGTAATATAAAAGATTATCGTTCTCCACAGGGACTGTGTTCAAAGTACCAGTATATTGAAATTTAATTATCCACACAATTGATTTTTAAGATTTTTATAAAATAAAGCACAAATTAAAGTTGCACAGAATACGAATAAATATAAAAATAAAATTTACTTGACACTTAAAAATCAGAGTTGAGAATATCTTGGGATTTCGGGGGATTAAGACTTTATTTCATGTTAATGAATTTTAACTTTTTATAAATAAGAATCGAATTAAGTTTTCCAAGGCGAATTTTCCAAAAGCTAATTAATATGTTCCTCTCGGAATCCTATTAATGTACCTAACCTATGGAAAGCGCTGCTTAATCCTCAAAAAGGCCCATTATCGTTTTATGAAAATCCCGTTTATTTCCTCAAAAGAATTTTGATTACTTTCACGGTTTTACCGAGGTCACAAAAAGCATTTCAAAAATCTTAGGTTTAGTTCAAAGCTTTCTGGTAAAAATAAATCTCTCGATTCTATTTATTACCTAAACTTACTAATATACTCGTAAGTATACAGTTTTATCATTTAGGTTCTTGTTAGGAATTACTAAAAGCATTGAGCATAATTGAACTAAATGGAAAACAGAAATTTATTTAATTCCAAGTCAAAATAACATTAAAATAAAATATTATCATACCCACTTTAGCCCAAGATAATTAATTTAGCTACTCATGAAATAATTCAAATTCATATAAATAATGGAAAAATAAAACATACAAGACATGGTAAAGACTTACGGGTTTCTCCAAAAGCTCAGAATAATTTACCACTTGATCCGGTCCCAACACCGGCCCCCAAGAGCATGGTTTTAATGCTTTGCCAGATCAGCATTTCAAACAGAAGAAGTACATTTCAAATACCTTATAATTACTTTTATAACGGAGTATATACCGCCAGGGCACGTTACTCCGCCAAGGTACGTTACTCCGCCAAGGTATGTTACTCCGCCAAGGTATGTGATTCCGCCAAGGCTTGTAACTCCGCCAGGGCACGTAACTTCGCCAGTGCACGTTACTCCGCCAAAGCTTATTACTCCGCCAAGATGGAAAATATTGAAAATCTTATGCATAAAGCATTTCCAATGCATACTACTCCGCTAAGCCATAGGCTCAATACAGGCGGAATATTGAAATTCCCATATTACGATGCGAGCCCATACTTATAACCCCGACACGAGATTGACTCTGTCTTAAGAGGTTGAAAATGGGAATCACACTGTCACGCATAAAAGGGAACAATGAATAAAATAATAAAGCATTAACGCTTTCCAAGTGAGTGGAAATACCTACTATAGTGATGGTGCTCGTGAACGGCACAGGGACCCACTACCTTTCTTGCATTATGCCTGAAAACAAGGAACGGGTCCTACCAATAATAGAGCACCAGTAACAGGTATATAAACCTTAGTAAAAAGGTATAAGGGGGATCCCCTAATGCTGAACCTTACACTCATACTTGCATAACTCTCTCAGATTTGCTTTCTAAGTCTAATAGTATTCCATAATACTGACTTGAGCGTCGGAGAATAATTGCAGGTACAACCACCAATTGTGTCAAGGCAAAGGAGGCTACTTCAGGCGGACTGTACTACACCGCCACAGAGTGCACTGTACTATGCCCAGTATACAAAAGCAATCCGTATTTGTATCTGTATAAGAACCTCCTCATACCAGATTTTATCTTACATGTACATTTCGAATTGTTCGATAATCACACCTTTACACCCCCTGTAAAGAACAGTTCACCACTGTAATTCCTTGTTGCAATATTCTCTACCAATTACAAATTTAAATTCTCACTTTTACAGCCATCACACTCTTACAAAATAAAAGAAAGAAAAGAAAATAAAAAGAAAGAGAAGAAAAACGAACAGAGAAAGAAAAATGGAAAAGAAGAAAACTAAAGAGAAAAAGAGAGAAAGTAACGAAGAAAAGAAAAGAAAATAGGATGAAGCTGATGGTAATTGATGGGAAGAGATGATTTATTTGCTGATGGGTTGCTGCTGCTTTTATAGGCAAATGGATGAAGGTTTCCAGCTATGAAAACGCGTTCAAATTGCAAGTGGAAGAAACTTTCGGTGCATGTGAGTTCCAGCTGTGCCAACTTGTTTCCAATTTGCATATTTTAATATTTCCAATAATTCAATGCTTGGATTTTAGTGATGATTGGTGTAGAATGATGAAATTCTGAGTGGAAGCTTGCTGGAGGGTGGTTTGCTGAGTGCTGGATGGTGTGGGTGCAAACTAGACAGCATGGAGAGGAGTTGCTGTTGGATGGAGATCTGTACGGTGTGGAGAGGAAAGTGTTGGAGCCGGTGTGAGTGTGAAGAGTTGGAACGGAGAGGGACAGTGGATAGAAGAGGGAATGAGACGGTGTTGAAAAGTGAGGACGGTGTGGTGTTTTGGGAGAAAGGGACGGTGTTGTGGAGTTTGAGGGACAATAGAGTTGCTGGACGGTGTTCAATTGTTCCGGTGTTGGGCCTGTGAAGAGAGTCTGGGCGGTGTGGAGAGTACTGCTGGACGGTGTTGTGGATGGAAATGAGAGTCTGGACGGTGTTGTGGTTTGAGGGACAGAGTCTGGGCGGTGTGGAGAGTCTGGGCGGTGTTGTGGTTTGAGGGACAGAGTCTGGGCGGTGTGGAGAGGAGTATTGCTGGATGGTGTAGTGGATGGAACGGTGTTGGTTTGGGACGGTGTTTAAAAGAGATGGAAGGAGTCGGTGTGGGTGATGGAGAGGAAAGGGACAACGGATAGAAGAGAGGGAATGGGACGGTGTTTATAAGAAAGCCGGTCGGTATTGGTTTGAAGGGATGGTGTTGGGTTACTGGAGTTGGAGTTGATCCGGTGTGCATTTGATCCGGTGTTGGAGTGATGGAGTGTAGGTCGGTTTTGAAAGGAGAGGAGACGGAAGGAGTCGGTGTTTGTGGGAGAACCGATCGGTGATGAAGCTGGATGAAAGAACGAGTGAAGAGTGACTGAAGAGTAACTTCTGATTGATCCATTCAGTCGGAATTGAATGCAGGAGGACTCGGAAGGGACTCGGATCCGACTGAAACCATTCACTCGGCTCAGGTTCATGGAGTTCATTCGGAACTGATTGAAGACTCACTCGGCTCAGATTCAATCGGTTCCCAATTATTTTCACTCGGCTGTCTCTGAATTTGAACCACTCGGTTAAAGCTTTGCTTTGGAATTCACTCGGTCACGTTCATTTGGATACATTTACTCGGATTTGCTTTGAAATATTTCAGTCGGCCTTCATTCCTTGAAATGATACACTCGGAAGTGCCTTCTTGCTTTTTACTCGGAATGGCCTTCAGTCGTCAATCAACTCACTCGGAATGGCCTTCACTTTTACTCAGGAACTTACACTTGAAGGGTTGGAATTTGACTGATTGAATTTCTTCTTATGTCTGAGCCTTGCTTTGCTCGGAAATGCATCTTTCTGACCCAACTCACTCGGATGTGCTTTCCTTGGAGACTTCTCACTCGGGCTCAGTGTGAAACTTGAGAGTCTGCCCGAGTGTGATTCATTTCCGGTCGGATTTTTCCTTCCTTGCTAAGAATTACTCGAAAATGCTTTGTTCTGCTTGAGAATGCCATTTTCTCTGAGTGAGACCACTCGAATTCCTCCTTAGTCAGCATTTATTCATTTCAGTGGCCTCTTCTACTCGGAATCCATTCACTCAGAACAACTTTTCACTCGGAATGGCTTTGACAGGGATCTTTCCACTCGGATTTGGCTCCAACAGTGAAGTATTCCACTCGGCAATGCTCCATTCTGAGTCGTTCCACTCAGATTTGGTCCTTTCTCAGTCATCCCACTCAGATTTGGTCATTTTGAGTCAGAATTCAGCATTTCTGAGTCGGATTTTAACATTCTGAGTCGGATTACAGCATTCTGAGTCGGAATTCAGCATAAAAAGAGAGTTCTTTCTAGTTTGGGCTTGTTCTTCTTGTTTCTTTATCATTTTATGGTCGTTTTTTCTCTTGTTTTTGACCCTTTATTACCTTAATTCCTACAAAATAACATACCCAAGTAGAATAGAGTGGAAAGAAAGGAAAAATCTCAATAAATAAAGGAAATACAGTGCATAATGATTAAAATCCTAAGCAAACTAGATCTATTTTATTGTGTTATAAAGCACTTATCAAAATACCCCAAACCAAAGCATTGCTTGTCCTCAAGCAATCACCATATTCACAAGATAAAATATAGAAAACACTAAACTTAATAAACTAAGGAATCCAAAACAGAGAAACAGATTTATTCAAATGCCAGTTTTATTTTTCTTATGTGAATCAATTTTCAATGTCAAGACTTGAGATACTCTTCTCACAATTTTCACTCAAGTGTTTAAAGGTTTGTATATCTCTTAAATCATCATAGTCAAAAAATATTACCATAAGCTTGTTAATAAACCAGAAACTCCACAGTTTAGATAGAAAATATGTCAATGTCTAAAGGTCTTTCAAAGGTTGTAACGTGGCTTTGGGTTGTATTGTCAAGGTAGAAATTTCAAGAAAAATGGAATACAAAAGGGCTTTAACAGTCATGAATGATTCAAATCACCATTATAAATTTAACAGAGCAAATTTTTGAACTTTTATGGACTTTTTGGAATTCATTCAATATCATCCTTTTGATTTTCTTTTTCTTTTTCTTGCTTTTCTTTGCATCCAATACCATATTTTTCTTAAGTCCTTTTTTTATTTCTTTGTTTCACTAAATTTCCAACTTTTTCACCATTAAGAGAATATCATTCAATGAAAGGTTTCAAGGAAAAATTTTCGCTTTTAGGCTCAAAAGGGGCAACTAGGGGTCAAATTATACAAAATTCTGAGGCTTACGAATAAGACCTAATTGTGCCTTTATCATCCTAAGACATATAATCAAAAACCATTTTGAATCGGTTAAAAAACAAGTTCTAGAATATTAATGACTATGAGATTCACTCAATCAAGAAAATATGGGTTTTGAAAATTTGTTTGATAAATAACCCATTTTGGCTCAAGTCTAACCATGGAAAGTCTTTTCAAAGAAAATTTTAATCACATAAGGTTCATTTAAGCATTTATTTGGCATTTAAACAATCAAATTTTGAAAATTTTACTCAAAATTTTGGGATCCTTAGATACTTTAGCCTTGTGTTCAAAGTGAATTTATCATGCAATCATGGTAAATTACAAGATTACAAACAAAATAAGGAAAACACACATGCATAAAAAAATGACAATCACACAACGTAAACAAAATAAAAAAATGACAATCACACAACGTAAACAAAACAGTTAAGTTTTCTTACCTACCACCCCAAACCAGAATTTGACATTGTCCTCAATGTTAAAATGGATGATAAAAGGATAAGAAAACTTACCTGTAATAACCCCAAACCAGCATCTGACATAGTTGGTTTTTTTTATAGAATAAAAGCTTAAAATAAAACAACAACTTTTTATAGGGTTACCTCCCTATCAGTGCTAAGTTTTAAGTCTTCAGCCAGACTTCTCACCGTTTGGATTTACTCATCAGGAGCATCAAACAAGTCCAAGTCACTTGCTTGTTGTATTGGTTGACCTGTCAGATAGTGCTTTACTCTCTGTCCATTTACCCTAAATGTACCAGATTTCTCGCTCCATAGTTCGACAGCTCCGAAGGGAAAGACTTTTGTCACCTTGAATGGTCCCGACCATCGGGATCTCAGTTTACCTGGAAAAAGCTTCAATCTGGAATTAAACAGTAAAACCATATCACCTGGATTAAATGTTCTCCGCTGGATGTGACGATCATGCCATTGTTTGGTTTTTTCTTTATAAATTTTGGCATTTTCGTATGCATCTAGACGGAGTTCTTCAAGCTCATTTAATTCCAACAATCTTTGTTCACCTGCAGCCTTATGATCAAAGTTAAGAGTTTTAACAGCCCAAAAAGATTTATATTCTAGCTCAACAGGTAAATGACAGGGCTTCCCATATACTAGCTTAAAAGGTGTGGTTCCAATGGGAGTTTTGTATGCGGTTCGATACGCCCATAAGGAATCATTTAACTTAATAGACCAATCCTTACGTGATGTATTCACTACTTTTTGAAGAATATTTTTAATTTCCCGATTGGATACCTCAACTTGTCCACTAGTTTGTGGGTGATAAGGTGTAGCAACCTTATGCCTAACTCCATATTTCTTTAGAAGGGTCTGAAAAGTTTTCTCAATAAAATGAGACCCTCCATCACTTATAACACATTTTGGGACCCCAAACCTTGGAAATATTATTTTCTTGAAAAGTTTAATAACAGTCTTAGCATTAGAATGGGGTGAAGCAATGGCTTCCACCCATTTTGACACATAGTCAACCGCCACTAATATGAACTGATTTCCAAAAGAGGAAGGAAAAGGTCCTATAAAATCAACACCCCATACATCAAACAATTCAACTTCTAAAATGGTATTCAATGGCATTTCTTGTCTCTTACCAATGTTACCTATTCTTTGGCAAGCATCACAAGTTAGAACATACTTACGTACATCCTTAAAAATATTTGGCCAATAGAACCCAGCTTGCAATATTTTAGCAGCTGTCTTAGAGGTGCTCATGTGCCCTCCACAGGAAAGAGAATGACAATGATCCAAGATAGCATGAACCTCATCTTGTGAAACACACCTTCGAATTAAACCATCTGCACATTGCTTGAATAGGAGTGGTTCATCCCAATAATAATGCTTGACATCTGCATAAAAATTTTTCCTTTGCTGAAAGCTAAGATCAGGAGGTAAGATACCACATGCAAGAAAATTTACAAAATCAGCATACCAAGGAACACGTTGGATACTAAGATTCAAAAGTTGTTCATTCGGAAAAGATTCATTGATAGGAATATTATCTGTTTCTTCTTTTTCAGATGTCAACCTAGATAGGTGGTCAGCGACCAAGTTCTCTGTACCCTTCTTATCCTTAATTTCCAAGTCAAATTCTTGCAATATTAGAATCCACCTAATTAACCTAGGCTTTGCTTCCTTTTTATTCAATAGATACTTAATGGCAGAGTGGTCAGTGTAAACAGTAACATGTGAACCTACCAAATAAGACCTAAATTTATCAAAAGCAAAGACAATAGCTAACAGTTCTTTTTCAATTGTGGCATAATTTACCTGAGCATCATCTAGCGTCCGGCTGGCATAATGAATTACATGGAGCTTTTTATCCTTTCTTTGCCCCAGCACAGCCCCCACTGCGTAATCACTCGCATCGCACATCAACTCAAACGGGAGTTTCCAATCAGGTGGTTGCACGATGGGGGCAGAGATTAGAGCTTGCTTAATCCTGCAAAAAGCTTCCATACAAGATGAATCAAAATCGAAAGGCACATCCTTACCCAGAAGAGTTGTAAGAGGCTTTGTGATCTTGGAGAAATCTTTAATGAACATGCGATAAAACCCTGCATGTCCAAGAAAACTCCGAATACCTTTCACATTTGTGGGTGGAGGCAATTTTCAATCACTTCCACTTTAGCCTTATCAACTTCTATACCTCTCTCAGACACCAGGTGTCCAAGAACTATGCCTTCTCTTACCATAAAATGGCATTTTTCCCGATTTAGAACCAAATTGGTTTCTTCACAACGCTGCAAGACTTGGCACAAATTTGTTAAACAATTATCAAAATCCAAACCATGCACTGAAAAATCATCTATAAAGACTTCCATCACATTTTCAATAAGGTCAGAAAAAATTGCTTGCATACACCTTTGAAAAGTCGCAGGTGCATTATGTTGTTCAAGTGGCCTCAATACTCAAGAGGGGGGTGAATTGAGTTTTAAAACTTTTGATTGGAATACCTTTGAAATTGATTTTTATAACCAAGATTGTGAGATTATGCAAGTGAAATAGAATGGAGGATAACAAGCAATGCACTATAATGAGAAATATTGCTGAAGCAATTTATCAAACACTTGGTGTGCAATATTAGAGGTATAACAAATTAAGCAAGTTCAAGTGAGCTCTTCTCAACCAATCAATACCAATCAAAAAATATGCAGTAAATGAAAGTAAAAGAGTAAGGAAGAGAAGCTTGCAAACCGATATAACGAGTTCCACCCAATCCGGTGTACGTCTCGCCTCTAAGCAACCCACTTAGAGGATTTTCCACTATTGTAGACTAGAGATACAACTTTGAGCAATTGCGGCTTCCTAGTGTCCCACACTCAAGAACCCAATCCTCACAAGTATAAGGGCAACCCACCCAATCTCTTAATCTCACAATATCCCAAAGATTGAATCCTCAACCTTTGTAACCACTCAACCTAGAGTGAACAACCACTCAACCTAGAGTGAATATCTTGTGTTTGGAGTTTGTGTTTACAATCAATATACTCTCTTAATAGAGCAGATATACAAATGAAAAGCTCTCCCAAATTCTAATCTCTCAAGATGAGAGGATATACAAGTGAAAGTACAATATGCAAGAAATAGGCTTACAAAGCACAAAATAGAGCTATGAATTGTTGCTACTTAGTTATGTCTTTGTGCTTGTGTTCTTCTTCAATTTATAGAGCCAAGATAGCTGTTGAGGAGTGCCCTAGTTCATCATAGCCGTTGCACTTAGTGGAAATTTGAAGAATGGTGGAGACATGACCTGGTTTCCCACTTAAATCTGTTTTTCCACTAGCGTAATCGATTACACCCTCGCGTTGTAATCGATTAGCTTCAAGTCAGAGAGTCACTAATCGATTATTTCATTTCCTCTAATCGATTAGCATCTGTACCTGATGCATTTAATTTGTTTTCGCAGCATCCTAATCGATTAGCATGTCTTGCAATCGATTACCTTAAATCCAGTGACTCACTAATCGATTATATGGTTCCCTTAATCGATTAGCTTTCATACCTGATGCATTTTGTCCCATTTCTGATTGTTGTAATCGATTAGTCTCTAGTGTATAATCGATTACCTTAATTCCAATGAGTACCTAATCGATTGTTCAGCTCCCTAATCGATTAGCTTTTATACCTGATGCAATTTTCTTCCAAAACAGAAAGCTCCTAATCGATTAGCATCTATGGCCTAATCGATTAGCTTCGCTGTTACTTCAATTCTGATTTCATGTCTTTGTTTTTGCATCGGTTTCTTCAAGAGTGCTTGTCATTATCAAAATCTTTGTACATCTTTGGACCTGTTAACATATTCAAACACATTCTCCCTCTTTTTGATGATGACAACTATGTTCGTCTCTTGAGGGTTGTTAGTTTAAGTAATATAGACTTATCTTTTATCTTTTTGCAAAAACAACTCTGCTACATTATCTCTTTTTCAAATAGCAGATGACCAATTTCAAAAATCAGAGTAATCACATTCAGCAGCCAATGTCTTATCTCATTTTATCTATTGTCTATTATCTCTTATCTATAACTCTCCCCCTATCAAAAGGAATTTAATAACCAGATAAAATTATTCAAATTTTAAACAAGAGATAAGCAAGATGTGAACACATATCAGATCATATATCAGAGCATCTAACACATTTAAGCAAGATATGAACACATAATATTTTTCTCCCCCTTTGTAATCATAAAAAATAATTACAGCAGTGAAGAGAAATAATATGAACTGAAATGAGAAACTTTTATTGAATTTAAAAAATGGAAAATACAAGAGGCAAAATTATTCAAAATTCAGAAAATAACATAAGCACTCTAAACAAGAGCATAACTAAGGTTCTAATTATCCGGGTTGAAGAAGCGAATTTCTGCAATTTGGTGAGCCAGCTCTTCATATCGCTGCTGCATCATCTCAAAATGTTGCTGCTCGGTCATTGAAAACTCTTGAAGGGAGTTTTCAAGGCGATCGAAGCGGCGGTCAAGATGGGCGTAGAGAGATACAAATGGGTCAGCTTGTGGTGCAGATGAAGAGGCTGATGGTGTAGCTTGTGGTTGAGGTAGAGGAGGAGGAGGAGCAGCAGGTTCAGCAAAGGGGTTGGCACCATGTTCTCGATCACTCCTTAGAATCCACATTCCAGCAATGTTGACCATGCCCATTTTATTGAGGTGGGAAGTGCCAATGCAAGCTCTTGGGGGCACTTTCTCAGATAGTTCCCCTGCCAAGTCAACACCACAGAATTTAAAAATTTTGGTGAGGAGGATACCATAAGGGAGCTTTTGCTGGTCCTTGGCATGGCGCATGTGGAATTTGATCAACTGAACCCAGTTGATCTCTTTGTGGTTCAGCATGGCCCACATTAAGAGGACATCATCCTCTTCAACCAGAGCATAGTTCCCACCACGGGGAACAATCATCTTGACCAAGAAGAAGTGGAGCAGGCGGTTGTTCATGGTCAAGTGACCAACTAGTTTGTGGTTGCTCATGGGAGGATCCGGCTTCCACAAAGAACGGCGGGCAGTGATGGGATTAAAACCCCATTCATCCTCGGGTTCGCCTCCATCAAAGTCAGCATTGTTGAGGGGCAGTTTGGAAATTTCTGTAAATTGGGCATTGGACAGCTTGATGGTTGTGTTTTTGACCTTGGATTCAACCATCCCATTTACAAGGCGGAGGTTACAATAGAATACCCTCATGAGTTCAGGGTAGTATTCCTCTTCTTTGAGGGAGAGGAAGGGGAAAAGGTTGTAGTGGTGGAGACTTTGGGTGAAGGTGAGGCTTGGGTTGTCAAAAGTGTCGGCAATGGTGTAGTGAGGAGTCATGATTTCCCTTTCAGAAAAGTTCTTCATGAAGTGTTGAAGATCTCTAGGGGAGGAGAAGAACCTTGAAAAATCAAAGGGGTTATGGGCTTGAGCAGTAGAGGACCTAGCTCTCTTGACATTTCTTGAGGTAGACATGGTTGGAAAAGGCAAAGAGGAAGATGAAGAGAGATGAGTGGTAGAGAGTTTTAGAGAGGTTTGGGAGGAAGGAGGTGGTGTGAGATGAGAAGGTGAAGGGAGGGGTATTTATAGGTGAGAATTAGGTTTGGGAAGGAGGAAAGAGAGTTTAGAAAGGAGTGAAGTGAGTTAAGAGAGGGAGTTGTTCGAGTGAGCCTAGGAAATTGGAGTTTTGACTCATCAGAACGCGTGATAATCGATTACGAGACAGCTGGTAATCGATTAGATCAATGTTTCTGGGGAATTTCAAACGTTTCAAACAGGGGGTAATCGATTAGAGAATTAAGGTAATCGATTAGTTTAGAAACAGAATCGTCCTAATCGATTGGAGCAAGGTGGTAATCGATTATGAAGAAGAGGAAACGTTTTGAACCTGAAACAGAAGCTTTGTAATCGATTGTGGATCAATGATAATCGATTATCTTAGAAACAGAATGATTGTAATCGATTATGAGTAGCCATGTAACTGATTATTGAGTCAAAAACTTCAAATTTTACATACAGCAAAGTTCCAATCATGAAATGTGATATATACCATGCATCATGCCATTCAACATAGTTCTTATCAAGATATCCTATCATTCAAACACAACTGGACATATCAAGAATGCCTAACTCTCTTCTTATGTGAATGAATTGTTCTCTAGCCAAGGGTTTTGTGAAAATATCAGCTAGTTGCCTAGAAGTTTCTACATGTTCAAGTACACAATCCCCTTTTAACACATGATCTCTAATAAAGTGATGCCTAATCTCAATGTGTTTGGTCCTAGAGTGCATTACTGGATTCTTGGAGATGTTAATGGCACTAGTATTATCGCATTTAAGAGGCACATGGTTTAATACAATTCCAAAATCTAGAAGTTGTTGTCTCATCCAAAGGATTTGAGCACAACAACTGCCAGCTGCAACATATTCTGCCTCAGCTGTTGATAGCGCAACACTTACTTGTTTCTTGCTATGCCAAGAAACAAGAGAACTACCAAGCAAGTGACATGTTCCGCTAGTACTTTTCCTATCAAGCTTACATCCTGCAAAGTCCGAATCAGAGTAACCAACTAAAGTACATTCAGCCCCTTTGGGGTACCATAAACCAACATCTTGAGTCCCAACTAGATATTTCATTATCCTTTTTATTGCAGTGAGATGAGATTCCTTAGGACAAGCTTGGTATCTAGCACACATACACACAGCAAACATGATATCCGGTCTACTAGCGGTTAAGTAAAGTAAGGATCCTATCATACCTCTATATTTTGTGAGTTCAACATCCTTACCTTTCTCATCCTTGTCCAAATAGCATGAAGTGCCCATGGGTGTGGCTATATCATTTGCTTTATCCATATTGAATTTTCTGAGTAGTTCTTTGTAGTATTTAGATTGGTTTATGAATGTGCCTTCATTGGTTTGCTTGATTTGTAGTCCAAGGAAGAAAGTGAGTTCCCCCATCATGGACATTTCAAATTCTTCCTACATAAGCTTGGCAAACTCCTTGCACATTGAATCATTAGTGGCACCAAAAATTATATCATCAACATAAATTTGTACCAATAGTATGTTATTCTTTTTGTGCTTTATGAATAGGGTTGTATCAACCTTCCCTCTTTCAAAATGATTTTCTAAAAGAAATTTGCTTAACCTTTCGTACCAAGCTCTTGGAGCTTGTTTCAAACCATACAAGGCTTTCTTTAATTTGAAAACATGATTTGGAAATTGATGGTTTTCAAAACCTGGAGGTTGATCAACGTATACTTCCTCTTGAATGTATCCATTCAAGAAAGCACTTTTAACATCTATTTGATACAATTTGAAATCTCTACAGCATGTGAAAGCTAATAGTAGTCTAATTGCTTCTAATCTAGCTACGGGTGCATACGTTTCTTCATAATCAATGCCTTCTTCTTGATTATATCTTTTAGCAACTAGCCTAGCTTTGTTTCTAGTTATTATGCCATTTTCATCCAATTTATTCCTAAAAACCCATTTGGTTCCTATTATTTGGTGATCATTGGGTCTTGGCACAAGCTCCCAAACTTCATTTCTTTCAAATTGATTTAGCTCTTCTTGCATGGCCAACATCCAATGTTCATCAATAATAGCCTCATCTATGTTCTTGGGTTCTATTTGTGATACAAATGCTAGGTGATTACAAGTATTTCTAATAGCATTTCTAGTACTTACACCTTGAGTCATTTCACCTATGACTTTGTCTAAGGGATGATCCTTCAAAGTTACCCATTCTTGTTGTCTCTCAATTTGTGCTGTACCTCCATCATTGTTGACTTCTTCTTCTTTGTCTTGCAAGTTCATTTCTTGAAAAGTACCTACAAGATCATCAACATCTTCCTTTCTCGGAGGGTTATGGCTATTTTCATCAAATTTAACATGAATAGATTCCTCAATGGTATTTGTTTGTTTGTTGAAAATTCTATAAGATTTACTTGATTGAGAATATCCTAGGAATATTGCCTCATCAGATTTTGCATCAAACTTTCCTAGATTATCCTTTCCATTGTTGAGCACAAAACATTTACATCCAAAAATATGAAAGTATGCAATGTTGGGTTTTCTACCCTAGTAAAGCTCATAGGGGGTTTTCTTTAAAATAGGCCTTATCAAACATCTATTCATAACATAACACGCGGTGTTTACCGCATCGGCCCAAAAATGTTTTGCAATATTGTTTTCATTTAGCATGGTTCTAGCAAGCTCCACTAAAGATCTATTCTTTCTTTCAACTACTCCATTTTGTTGTGGAGTTCTAGGAGCTGAAAAGTTGAGATTAATACCATGTTTTTCGCAAAACTTTTCAAAAGATTGATTTTCAAATTCTCCCCCATGATCGGTTCTAATGGATGCAATTTTTGAGTTTTGCTCATTTTGGATAATCTTTGCAAGTTTCTTGAATGCATGATATGCTTCATTTTTATGAGCAAGAAACAATGTCCATGTATATCTTGAATAGTCATCTACTATAACTAGACCATAGTAATTACCTCTAAAGCTTTTGATTTTGGATGGTCCAAATAAGTCCATGTGCAAAAGTTGTAAAGGCCTTTGAGTAGAAACAATGTTTTTGGATTGAAAAGATGCCTTTACTTGTTTTCCTTTTTGACATGCATCACAAAATCTATTTTCAAATTTAAGCTTTGGTAGACCAATTACTAAATCTTTAGAAACAAGTTTGTTCAAGTGGTCTACATGTATATGAGCTATTCTTCTATGCCATAGCCATGTTTCATCCTCTTTAGAAATGAAGCATTGTTCATCATTTGTAGACAAACTATCCATATCAATCATGTAAATATTATCAATTCTTTGGCCTACAAACTTAATTTCCTTATTAGTCTTATGCTCAATTATGCAACAATTTGATTCAAATAACACTCTATATCCTTTGTCACATAATTGACTTATGCTAAGTAGATTATGTTTGAGGCCTTCAACATACAATACGTCACTTATGGAGGTGGAAGAATTCTTACCTATATTTCCAATGCCTAGGATTCTTCCTTTAGTGTTGTCTCCGTAGGTGACACTTCCTTTCCTTTTGGGAGTGAATGATGTAAATTTGGTTATGTCTCCCGTCATATGCTTTGAACACCCGCTATCCAAGTACCAATGGGTGTTGCTTGCCTTGAAGCATACCTACAAAGTAAAATCATTTTAGAGAACTAGGTACCCATTTTATGTTGGGTCCTTTTAGGTTAGCTTATGGGAATGTTTCTTTGGGGACCCACTGATAAGTGTTGAATAAGTATTGATTTCATGACTCATTTGAACCAATTTTGTAAAGATTTTTAGCTAAATTAAGGAATTATTGAAGGAAGTAAGCATGAATCCTCTAAACATTGTATAAAAAGAAATGTTGTGGAAAGCTGCAGGAAAGACAAAGTAAGCAAGCTTGAGCATGAAAGTTGGGAAACATGAAGCACATCTCACGCTTAAGCGTGAAGATTAGACGCTTAAGCGAGGATTAAACATGACTAAAGGGAAACAGAGGCATCAGGACCCCCCTCACGCTCAAGCCTGGGGATGAGACGCTTGAGCGTGAGCGTGAGCGTGACCCTGTGCATGAAGCACGCTTGAGCGTGAATAAATGGAGCTTGAGCGTCACCAGGTACATGAAAGGCGCTTGAGCGTAGGCCTTACACGCTTGAGCGTGAGGGATGGATAATAAGGCCACGCTTGAGCGCAGCTAAAGAGGAGTAAGCATGAGCAATGGTTTGCACCAAAAGGAAGGCCACGCTCAAGCGTGGGAAGGAGCCGCTTGGGCGTAAACTCGATCCCGCTTGAGCGTGGCTTGAGCGTGGAGTACATCTGTTAGGAAAGAGGAGCTCGCTTAAAGCGTAACAGGCCCAGCTTGAAGCGAAGGATCAAGCATATACTGAATAAAGGAACCACGCTTGAGCGTGGACAAGGAAGCTCAAGCGCAAGACTATTAAAAAGCTTTAGAGCCCTTCACGCTTGAGCGTGACCATCAAGCTCAAGCGTGACTCACACAGCATGGGTTTCTTAATTCTTTATTCATCAATGATGCGATGCCAACTCACCCACTTTCTTCTGTTTCCACCAATCTCTGAAAGATGATGCATGGGTTCTACACAAGTGGGCAAGGGAAGCTGAACCTAAACTCCTATAAATCAGGCTGCAAACAACATCATGAAAAGAATCTCCTATCACATCATACATCAGATTCATCCTCTGTATTTTCATACTTTCTATTTTCTGTATTCATTTCTTTGATGGTGAAAATGCAAGGCATGAGTAACTAATCTTCCTTATGGGATTGGTTGTAATCCATTCAACACTGAAGTAATGCTGTCGTAAGTTTTCATTGAGTAATGAGATTTGATAAAGTTTCTGTATTTCCTTCTGCGTTTAATGCCTGAAAGTACTTGATCACTATTTTCTTGTTCTAAGTTTTCTTGAGTATGCTGGGAAGTGACTTTTGAAAGCAGACCCTGAAAGAAATGCTTGTTGTGAGTAGGTAGCCAGGGATGGCGTCTAACGCAACAAACGTCAAAACAATCGATCGATAATGCTGGAATGGTTTCCAAAGTGACTGAGGGATCAGCGGTTTGGAAATCATTCTTATGAATTTTGTAGTCGAGGGATCGATGCAAATGACTTTGATTGTGACGTAGAACTTATCTTTTCGATTTACTTATATGGAAACTTATGCAGCTTACAGAGGTGAAGATGTGATGAAGCCAATCCCTGTTTTACAAAACTGATTTTTCCAACATCATTTACTGTCATCTTTTGCACAATATTATTCTCTGTTATTCTGTTACTTGCTGTTTTTCATTCAACAACGTTCACAACAAACCCAAACAAAAACTTTCTGCCAAATCAATTCAAACTAAAGTCTTCATTCTAGCACCTCCTCAGTGGAACGACAACTATACTATATTACAACTTCTGTGTTTAAACTTGGCACATCCATTTCATTGAGTTCATATTATACAAACTTGATTCTCTTTCAGCAAACTCAATAAAAGCAAAACACCTATCAAGTTTTGGCGCCGTTGCCGGGGAGGTGATTTAAGTTTGAATATTTTAGCATTGAATTGACAAGACAGTGTAAATAATCTTGTTTGTAATTTGTTTTTTATTTTTTTAACCTTGCTACTGTGAGTTCTTGATTTATGATCTTGAGAGGACAAGGCACAAAAGAACAATTTGCGTTTGATCCTGAGATAGACAGGTTCCTCAAGAAAATCAAGAAAGCAAAGCAGAACTTTCAAGAAGGACAAACTTCCTCTGGTACAATGGATGACAACAGCAATAATCAAAACCCACCAAGGAGAACACTTGGAGACTATGCTTTACAGCAAGGGCCAAGACATTTCTCAAGCATTGCAATTCCAAACACTGTCAGAGCACTAGAAATGAAACCAGCATTTTTGAGTTTGATTAGTTCACATCAATTCCATGGAATGTCCAGTGAAGATCCGTACACTCACTTGGCCACATTCTATGAATTGGTTGGAACCATGGGATTTGACCAAGATATTATTGATGCTGCATATTTAAGACTATTTCCTTTCTCTTTAGCAGGAAAAGCAAAGGAGTGGTTACAATCTCATCCAAATCAAAGTTTAAATAGCTGGAACATAGTTGAAGAAAAATTTCTACAAAGGTTCTTTCCTCCATCTAGATTCATCAAGGCCAAATCAGATATTACAACATTTAGACAAGGCCAAGATGAACCTTTTTGTGAGGCATGGGAACGCTTTAAATCACTGCTCAGAAAATGCCCAAACCATGGACTTGAAGATATTGCACAACTTAATATTTTTTACAGTGGTTTAAGGGCTGACACTAAAATGATTTTAGATGCAGCAGCAGGAGGAACAATGATGACAGTGGATGCTGACCAAGCCACAAGGATAATAGAAGCTTTATCCTCAACAGACTACCAAGCTCAACATGATCGTCAGCAAGTTCAAAGGAAAGGAGTTCTTGACTTAAACACCACAGATGCCATCTTAGCACAGAACAAAATTTTGACCCACCAATTAGAAGCCTTGACCAAAAAGATAGCCAATCTTCCACAACAATTACATGTTGTACAATCATCACAACCAGGGCAACAACAAATGCTTGCCAGATGTAACTTTTGTGGAGGAGATCATCTCAATGAGAACTGTGGATCACAAGAAGCAACTGTATACTTCATGAACAACCAAGGAAGGTCTGGTAATTTCAATTCAAATTTTTCTAACCAACCATTTCAGGGATGGAGAAGTAACCAAAACCAAGGCCAAGGATGGAAGCAAGAGCCCAGCTCTTCAAATAAACCATATCAAAATAATGGTCCTTCTTTGGTGGAGAGAACTTCTAGATTGGAGGACACCTTGGAAAAATTTATGCAAACTTCTTTAGCAAGTCAAAAGAACAATGAGGCATCACTCAGGAACTTGGAAACACAATTGGGACAACTAGCCCAACAACTTGCTGAGAAACAGAAGCCTCAGTATGGAGCAAACACTGAAACAAACCCAATAGAGCATTGCAAGGCTGTGACCACACTGACTGAGGAAATAACTGAGGAAGAAGATGGATATGACACTATCATCTCTGAAGCAGTACCGCATAACACCAAAGATCCAGGGAGTTTTTCTATTCCCGTTACTGTTGGAAAACTTTCAAAAAGTAAAGCTTTGTTAGATCTTGGTGCTAGTGTAAATTTGATGCCATTATCCACACTGAAAAGTATAGGGGATTTTTCAGTAAAGCCAACAAACATGACTTTAAAAATGGCAGATCAATCAATAAAAACCCCTTATGGTATTACTGAAAATATTGAGGTCAAAGTTGATCAATTTGAATTTCATGAGAGCTTTGTTGTCATAGATATGGAGGAAGATCCTGAAGTCCCCCTAATACTAGGGAGACCATTCTTGAAAGCAGCCAAAGTCATCATAGATGTGGATGACAGAAAAGTAAAAATTCGAGTGCAAAAAGAACAAGCTGATTTTGCTATTGAAGGTGCACTTGAAAAACAGAAAGGAAGAAAGCCAAGGCCTGACTTAGGCAAGGAGGTGGAAAAACTCAACACTCTCATCCACCAACTCCATGATCCATATTGAAAAATCTATCAGGCGTCAAGCTAATGACGTTAAACAAGCGCTTATTGGGAGGCAACCCAATCTTTTATGTTTTCTTTTCATCCTGTTGATTTTATTTTAAGTAAATTTTATCCTAAGATTGAATTTTCCTTTTATTTTGCAGGCAGCTCATCAAATTCATCCCACTCATTATCCGAAAGTAAGTTTGCATCCCACATTGTTTAGCCTGGGGACAGGCCTTCTTTCTTAGGAGGGGTGAGACTTCATAGGCTAGACCAAGACCCTCCTCACAAGGGCCTCCAGCAAGGAAACATGAGACAGAGGATGACTCTTCTAAGGATGAGTGATGAGTTTACTGCTTTAGTTTTTATTGCTTTAGTTTACTTTGAGTTAGTTTTGTCTAACATTACTGCAGCATACTTTGAAATTTTTTTTATGATTTCGGTTGATTGTTTGGATATACCATTACATGCTTGCAGTTGTACCAATTTTGAAAACCCCAACCAAAGATTTCACTTTTGAACAAAGAAAAGTTTCTAAGCAGCACAATATTTTTAGGCAACAACACTGATTTTTTTTTAGGCAAAATGACTTAATTAAGAACCAAGGAACTGGAATGCATGTATTGTTGCTTGTTTATATGACTTGAACCCTTTTCTGTTAGAATAAGGAAGTAACCTTTATATCTTGATGAGAGGTGAGAAAAATCTAAACACTTGAGAGCCTCATTTGAAATTGTTAAATTAGCATTGACTGATTTTCTAATTAAACCTTTTTCTTAAGAAACAAGCAAGGAAATGATAAGGCAATTTTGAAAAATAATTAGCCAAGAGCCAAAAAGCTACCCTGATAAAAATATCTGATTTTTTGGCAGCCCATCTTTGAGCCATAAAAGCGTGAAAATTTTTCTCTGCCCTGAGCTAAGCATAAAAGCAAAAATTCTACCTTACCTGCATGTTCATCCTGAAAAAGAGCATAAAATAATTTTCTCAAAAGAAGATGAAACAAATGGAGGCAGGAGAAGAAAAATGCAGAAAGAATAAATAAGCTCTCCAAAGATTGTATAAAAGAGCTGGAGTAAAACAAAAATTCTGAAGTTTCAATGCAGAAAAGGAGCCTTCTAAATCAACCAAAAACACTTATGCTCTTCTTTAAAAAAACATGCGTTTTGAAACCCAGAAAAACCAAAGTTTCTTGTTAACCCAGCCTCATTACACCCTTAAAAGACCTTTTGATCCTTGCTATTCATTTGAATTTTGGTTTTACTAGAAATGACGGCCAATGTTAACTGAGCAGTTCTAATGATGGATGAGCGAAACAGACACCTGGTAAGAAATAATGAGAGTTCTCTATTCTTACAGCAATGGGTTACATGCTTTATGAACAAGGTAATAGTGCATTACATTTTAAGGAATTGGTATTAAGAAAATCATTTGCCTAGACATCAACTCAGATTATTGTTTTCTAAACTTTTTATCTGCAACAGAAACTCAGATTTTTAAACGCTTGAGTCCCTTTCCAAAAACTTCTTTTTACTTGAGGACAAGCAAAAATCTAGGTTGGGGAGAGTTTGATAAGTGTTGAATAAGTATTGATTTCATGACTCATTTGAACCAATTTTGTAAAGATTTTTAGCTAAATTAAGGAATTATTGAAGGAAGTAAGCATGAATCCTCTAAACATTGTATAAAAAGAAATGTTGTGGAAAGCTGCAGGAAAGACAAAGTAAGCAAGCTTGAGCATGAAAGTTGGGAAACATGAAGCACATCTCACGCTTAAGCGTGAAGATTAGACGCTTAAGCGAGGATTAAACATGACTAAAGGGAAACAGAGGCATCAGGACCCCCCTCACGCTCAAGCCTGGGGATGAGACGCTTGAGCGTGAGCGTGAGCGTGACCCTGCGCATGAAGCACGCTTGAGCGTGAATAAATGGAGCTTGAGCGTCACCAGGTACATGAAAGGCGCTTGAGCGTAGGCCTTACACGCTTGAGCGTGAGGGATGGATAATAAGGCCACGCTTGAGCGCAGCTAAAGAGGAGTAAGCGTGAGCAATGGTTTGCACCAAAATGAAGGCCACGCTCAAGCGTGGGAAGGAGCCGCTTGGGCGTAAACTCGATCCCGCTTGAGCGTGGCTTGAGCGTGGAGTACATCTGTTAGGAAAGAGGAGCTCGCTTAAAGCGTAACAGGCCCAGCTTGAAGCGAAGGATCAAGCATATACTGAACAAAGGAACCACGCTTGAGCGTGGACAAGGAAGCTCAAGCGCAAGACTATTAAAAAGCTTCAGAGCCCTTCACGCTTGAGCGTGACCATCAAGCTCAAGCGTGACTCACACAGCATAGGTTTCTTAATTCTTTATTCATCAATGATGCGATGCCAACTCACCCACTTTCTTCTGTTTCCACCAATCTCTGAAAGATGATGCATGGGTTCTACACAAGTGGGCAAGGGAAGCTGAACCTAAACTCCTATAAATCAGGCTGCAAACAACATCATGAAAAGAATCTCCTATCACATCATACATCAGATTCATCCTCTGTATTTTCATACTTTCCATTTTCTGTATTCATTTCTTTGATGGTGAAAATGCAAGGCATGAGTAACTAATCTTCCTTATGGGATTGGCTGTAATCCATTCAACACTGAAGTAATGTTGTCGTAAGTTTTCATTGAGTAATGAGATTTGATAAAGTTTCTGTATTTCCTTCTGCGTTTAATGCCTGAAAGTACTTGATCACTATTTTCTTGTTCTAAGTTTTCTTGAGTATGCTGGGAAGTGACTTTTGAAAGCAGACCCTGAAAGAAATGCTTGTTGTGAGTAGGTAGCCAGGGATGGCGTCTAACGCAACAAACGTCAAAACAATCGATCGATAATGCTGGAATGGTTTCCAAAGTGACTGAGGGATCAGCGGTTTGGAAATCATTCTTATGAATTTTGTAGTCGAGGGATCGATGCAAATGACTTTGATTGTGACGTAGAACTTATCTTTTCGATTTACTTATATGGAAACTTATGCAGCTTACAGAGGTGAAGATGTGATGAAGCCAATCCCTGTTTTACAAAACTGATTTTTCCAACATCATTTACTGTCATCTTTTGCACAATATTATTCTCTGTTATTCTGTTACTTGCTGTTTTTCATTCAACAACGTTCACAACAAACCCAAACAAAAACTTTCTGCCAAATCAATTCAAACTAAAGTCTTCATTCTAGCACCTCCTCAGTGGAACGACAACTATACTATATTACAACTTCTGTGTTTAAACTTGGCACATCCATTTCATTGAGTTCATATTATACAAACTTGATTCTCTTTCAGCAAACTCAATAAAAGCAAAACACCTATCACCCACACCTTTCTTAAGACTTTTGGTCCTAGTTTCCTAACACTACACTTATAAGCACTATGTCCTTTGGAACCACAATGATTGCATTTCGTGAACGGTGAGGAGGATTTGCTTGGTGGTGCAAAGAAACTTTCATAGTGTTTCTCCATTTTATGGTTACTATGTTCTTGGTCATATCCTAAACCGGTTTTACTAAACATGCATTTTTGTTGCCCAAGTAGGATATTCAAATTATCTCTTCCATTTGTGAATTTCTCTAGTGTCCTATTTAGGTCTTCAACCTTGGTTTCTAATACAATGCACCTTTTTGCAAAATCACATGGTTTATCCTTAGAGCATGTTTGAACTTTCTCTAGTTCTTCTTTTAAGCTCTCATTTTCTTTACATACTTCCATGAGATGCAATTCAAGGGTATCACTAGTTTTCCTAGATGCTTTGAGTTTACTAGAGATTTTTGTAAATTTATCATATAATTCTTCAAATGCATCTAACAGCTCATTTTTATCTAAGTCAAGAAGATTTACCTCATTATCTTCTTCTTGATGATTTGCCATTAAGCAAAGATTGGCTTGCTCATCTTCCGAGTCGTCGGAGCTGCTCACATCGTTCTCATCCCAAGCAATATAGGCTCTTCTTCTTCTTTGTTTGTCCTTGCCCTTCTTTTTGAGGTTTGGACAATCGGCTTTGAAGTGCCCTTCCTTGCCACATTCAAAACAACTTGGTGAAGAGGAAGTTTCATTAGAGGTAGGTTTCTTACCTTGGGGCTTAAAGTTCTTTTGGAACTTTTTGTTCTTCATGAATCTTCCAAATCTTTTTACGAATAGCCCAAACTCTTCTTCTTCATCTAAGTCACTGCATGATTCTTCCTCATGCATGGAGGTGGCTTTGAGGGCTAGCCCTTTCTTCTTGGTGGATTTCTCCTCTTCCTCGGCTAGCTTCAATACTTTAAGTTCTTGCTCTTGTTCTTGCAATTTTCCAAAGAGTGTTGCAAGAGACATTTCATTGATGCTAGGAGATTGTTTTATTGCTGTGACAAGAGGTTGCCATTCCCTGCTAAGACTTTTCAAAATTTTGTGCACAAGCTCTTTGTTAGTATATACTTTGCCAAGAGTAATAAGATGGTTGATAATAAGTGTAAACCTTTTCTGCATATCTACAATAGATTCTCCTGAATTTATCCTAAAGCATTCATATTGGCTAGTCAAGGTACTAATTTTGGAGTCCTTTACATCATTAGTACCTTCATGGGTTACTTGAAGAGTATCCCACATTTCTTTAGCAGTTTGGCATGTCATTATCCTAAAAAATTCATCTTGACCTAAAGACATAGTAATGAGATTTTTGGCCTTGTACCCATATTGGACTTTCTTTTCTTCCTCGCTTGTCCATTCATCTATAGGTTTTTCAACATTCTTGCTATCTATAGTATGCATTGGTATATAAGGACCATTTTCAATGGTATTCCATATTCTCAAGTCAATTGATTGAATGAAGATTTTCATTCTCTCTTTCCAAAAGGCATACCCTTCCCCATTGAAAGCGGGAGGTCTATTTATCGCACCACCCTCGGGAAAAACATTTTGAGAACTTGAGGCCATTTAATCTCTTGAAGCTGTTAAGCTTAATCTACCAAGAGTCAAGCTCTGATACCACTTGTTGTTCAAGTGGCCTCAATACTCAAGATGGGGGGTGAATTGAGTTTTAAAACTTTTGATTGGAATACCTTTGAAATTGATTTTTATAACCAAGATTGTGAGATTATGCAAGTGAAATAGAATGGAGGATAACAAGCAATGCACTACAATGAGAAATATTGCTGAAGCAATTTATCAAACACTTGGTGTGCAATATTAGAGGTATAACAAATTAAGCAAGTTCAAGTGAGCTCTTCTCAACCAATCAATACCAATCAACAAATATGCAGTAAATGAAAGTAAAAGAGTAAGGAAGAGAAGCTTGCAAACCGATATAACGAGTTCCACCCAATCCGGTGTACGTCTCGCCTCTAAGCAACCCACTTAGAGGATTTTCCACTATTGTAGACTAGAGATACAACTTTGAGCAATTGCGGCTTCCTAGTGTCCCACACTCAAGAACCCAATCCTCACAAGTATAAGGGCAACCCACCCAATCTCTCAATCTCACAATATCCCAAAGATTGAATCCTCAACCTTTGTAACCACTCAACCTAGAGTGAACAACCACTCAACCTAGAGTGAATATCTTGTGTTTGGAGTTTGTGTTTACAATCAATATACTCTCTTAATAGAGCAGATATACAAATGAAAAGCTCTCCCAAATTCTAATCTCTCAAGATGAGAGGATATACAAGTGAAAGTACAATATGCAAGAAATAGGCTTACAAAGCACAAAATAGAGCTATGAATTGTTGCTACTTAGTTATGTCTTTGTGCTTGTGTTCCTCTTCAATTTATAGAGCCAAGATAGCTGTTGAGGAGTGCCCTAGTTCATCATAGCCGTTGCACTTAGTGGAAATTTGAAGAATGGTGGAGACATGACCTGGTTTCCCACTTAAATCTGTTTTTCCACTAGCGTAATCGATTACACCCTCGCGTTGTAATCGATTAGCTTCAAGTCAGAGAGTCACTAATCGATTATTTCATTTCCTCTAATCGATTAGCATCTGTACCTGATGCATTTAATTTGTTTTCGCGGCATCCTAATCGATTAGCATGTCTTGCAATCGATTACCTTAAATCTAGTGACTCACTAATCGATTATATGGTTCCCTTAATCGATTAGCTTTCATACCTGATGCATTTTGTCCCATTTCTGATTGTTGTAATCGATTAGTCTCTGGTGTATAATCGATTACCTTAATTCCAGTGAGTACCTAATCGATTGTTCAGCTCCCTAATCGATTAGCTTTCATACCTGATGCAATTTTCTTCCAAAACAGAAAGCTCCTAATCGATTAGCATCTATGGCCTAATCGATTAGCTTCGCTGTTACTTCAATTCTGATTTCATGTCTTTGTTTTTGCATCGGTTTCTTCAAGAGTGCTTGTCATTATCAAAATCTTTGCACATCTTTAGACCTGTTAACATATTCAAACACACATTACATAAACCAAAAGGCATACGTCTGTAAGCATAAGTCCCATAAGGGCAAGTGAAGGTAGTCTTTTCTTGATCAGATGGATGAATGGGAATTTGATGAAAACCTGAATACCCATCCAAATAACAGAAATAAGAGTGTTTTGCAAGTCTTTCAAGCATCTGATCAATAAAAGGGAGGGGAAAATGATCTTTTTTCGTGGCGCTATTTAACTTCCTATAATCAATGCACATGCGCCAACCAGAGACAATCCTAGTAGGAATCAAGTTATGTTTATCATTTTCAATCACAGTTATTCCCCCCTTTTTAGGCACCACATGGACAGGACTTACCCATTTATTACTATCAACAGGATATATGACTCCAGCATCAAGCAATTTTAAAATTTCCTTTTTAACCACTTCTTGCATTTTAGGATTTAATCTCCTAAGTGGTTCTACTATGGGCCTACTTTTATCTTCTACAGTAATCCTGTGCATACAAAGAGAAGGGCTAATCCCTTTGATATCATCCATTGTGTAACCTATTACCTTTCTATACAACCTAAGTTGCTTCAAAAGTTTTTCAGTTTCACATGGATTTAATTCAGCATTGATAATCACAGGATATGTGGAATTAGGACCAAGAAATTCATACCTTAATGAAGCTGGTAAAGGTTTTAATTCCACATTGGGGCTTACCACTTTGTCACACATGACCTCAGTATCATGTGAGGCCTCAGAGCAATCAGATGTTTTTGTCAGCTCAATCATGAAAACAGTTTCAAGTGGGTCATTAGGAAGGGTTGCTTCCTTTACCACTTGTTCGACAAAATCCACAGTACAACAAATATCATTATAAGGTTTTTCTAAAACATTTTTCAAGTTGAAATCAACCTTTTGGTCTCCAACAGTTAGAGACAACTTACCATTCTTGACATCGATCACAGCACCTGTAGTTGCTAAAAATGGTCTGCCTAAAATAATAGGAATCAAAGAATCTTCGTCCATTTCAAGCACAACAAAGTCAGCAGGTATAAAAAATTTTCTTATCTTAATAGGAACATCCTTTAAAATTCCTACAGGATATTTTACAGATCTATCAGCCAATTGTAAAGACATCCTAGTAGGTTTTAGTTCACCCAATCCTAACTTTTTAGCAACAGATAATGGCATTAAACTCACATTCGCTCCTAAATCACACAATGCTTTATCTATATTCATGTCACCAATCATGCAAGGAATAGAGAAACTACCTGGATCTTGGAGCTTGGGTGGAAGTTTCTTTTGAATTAGAGCACTGCACTCTTCAGTAAGTGTAACTGTACCATCTTCCTCCAGTCTTCTTTTGTTGGACAGAATGTCCTTCAGGAACTTTGCATATGTGGGCATTTGCTGCAAAGCATCTGTAAAAGGAATATTAATATACAATTTCTTTAAAACATCAAGGAACTTACCAAATTGTTTGTCCAACTTTGCTTTGTCTAAGCGCCGAGGAAATGGAATGGGAGGTTGATATGGCTTAACCTCCTCCTTCTTTTCTTGTGGTTTCTCTTCTTCAATCACTGGATGGGATGAAGCTTCATCCACTTTCTTTTCCTCCTTTGTAGTCTTGTCAACTGGTCCATCATATTGAGTACCACTCCTAAGAGTGACAGCCATGGTTTGGTTAGATGGTCCAGCCTCTGGTTTTCCAGGAAATGTTCCTGGTGCTCTTTGAGAATAGGAGGCTTGTTGGGCAATTTGATTTTCCAGTATTTTGTTGTGAGTGGCAAGAGAGTCCACTTTTGAAGCCAAGTTTTTTATTGCATCAGAGAATTCATCATTTTGTTTAAGTTGAGTAGCTACAAATGTCTCCACCAAGGATTCTAGCTTTGATTTTTGTGGAATATAGGTTCCTTGTTGAGGTTTGTAGTTACTTTGTAATTGAGGTGGCCTATTTTGGAAGCCAGGTGGACCTTGTGGAGGTCTATAGTTACCTTGATAGTTTCCACCATAGTTTCCAATAGCGTCCACCTAATGCATTTCTTGTTCTTGATTAGGGGTCATTGCTAAATAGCAATTTGTAGCTCCATGTCCTGAAACACCACAAACTTCACAAACAATGTTAGTAGCACCTGTTGACCCTACTTTATCAAGTTTTAATGTTAATGCTTCAACTTTGGCAGAGAGTAAGGAAAGAGCATCAACAGAGTACTTACCCGGTGTTTTAGAAGGTATTCCTCTCTCAGAGTTCCATTGGTGAGTGTTTTGAGCTATTTCCTCAATCAGGTTCTCAGCTTCATCAACATTTTTACTCATGAAGGCTCCTCCAGCTACAGCATCTAAAGAGATCTTTTGTGTGGAAGTTAGTCCATTATAGAAAATATGGATTGTCAACCACCTTTCTATCCCATGGTGAGGACATTCTCTTAGCAACTCCCTGTATCTTTCCCAGGCTTCATACAAGGATTCATCATCTTTTTGTGAAAAATTGATGATTTGTTTTCTCAGCACATCAGTTTTGTTCCTTGGGTACCATTTATTGATAAAAGCACTGGACAATTGTTCCCAAGTTGTGATAGATCCTTCAGGAAGAGAGTATAACCACACTCTCGCTTTATCTCTTAAGGAGAAAGGGAAAAGTCTTAAGCGAATGGCATCATTGGTGGCTCCGTTCATTTTCAGGGTGTCACAGTATTCAAGAAAGATTTGAAGGTGAAGATTTGGATCTTTAGAGGGTAATCCTCTGAATTGGTTCTGTTGAACCATTGAGAGTAGTGAAGGCTTCAATTCAAAATTGTTAGCTTCCACTCTGGGTCTGAGGATGCTAGATCCTCTTCCATTTGTACTTGGAGCGGAAAAATCTCTTAAGGGTCTATGTTGGTCCGCCATTTGTTTTTCTTTTTGTTATTTTTGTTGTTTTTGTTGTTTTCTTAAAGCTCTAAGGGTATGTTCTATCTCAGGGTCAAATCCTAAGTTTAGATCGACACTACGGCTTCGTCGCATAAAAAGAAAATAAATGACAAATAAAATAAACTATCACAAAAATAAAACAACAGATACACAGAATATAGAACAAAATACAAAATTACAAAGAAAATAAAAATAAAAATAAAAAAACAATAAAAATATTAACAAGTATGATCAAATCAAATTTCAATATTGCCGATATTTGAGGGACAACAGTCCCCGGCAACGGCGCCAAAAACTTGACAGGGCCCGCAAGCGCACGGGTTATGTCGCGTAATATAAAAGATTATCGTTCTCCACAGGGACTGTGTTCAAAGTACCAGTATATTGAAATTTAATTATCCACACAATTGATTTTTAAGATTTTTATAAAATAAAGCACAAATTAAAGTTGCACAGAATACGAATAAATATAAAAATAAAATTTACTTGACACTTAAAAATCAGAGTTGAGAATATCTTGGGATTTCGGGGGATTAAGACTTTATTTTATGTTAATGAATTTTAACTTTTCATAAATAAGAATCGAATTAAGTTTTCCAAGGCGAATTTTCCAAAAGCTAATTAATATGTTCCTCTCGGAATCCTATTAATGTACCTAACCTATGGAAAGCGCTGCTTAATCCTCAGAAAGGCCCATTATCGTTTTATGAAAATCCCTTTTATTTCCTCAAAAGAATTTTGATTACTTTCATGGTTTTACCGAGGTCACAAAAAGCATTTCAAAAATCTTAGGTTTAGTTCAAAGCTTTCTAGTAAAAATAAATCTCTCGATTCTATTTATTACCTAAACTTACTAATATACCCGTAAGTATACAGTTTTATCATTTAGGTTCTTGTTAGGAATTACTAAAAGCATTGAGCATAATTGAACTAAATGGAAAACAGAAATTTATTTAATTCCAAGTCAAAATAACATTAAAATAAAATATTATCATACCCACTTTATCCCAAGATAATTAATTTAGCTACTCATGAAATAATTCAAATTCATATAAATAATGGAAAAATAAAACATACAAGACATGGTAAAGACTTACGGGTTTCTCCAAAAGCTCAGAATAATTTACCACTGTAATTCCTTATTGCAATATTCTCCACCAATTACAAATTTAAATTCTCACTTTTACAGCCCTCACACTCTTACAAAATAAAAGAAAGAAAAGAAAATAAAAAGAAAGAGAAGAAAAACGAACAGAGAAAGAAAAATGGAAAAGAAGAAAACTAAAGAGAAAAAGAGAGAAAGTAACGAAGAAAAGAAAAGAAAATAGAATGAAGCTGATGGTAATTGATGGGAAGAGATGATTTATTTGCTGATGGGTTGCTGCTGCTTTTATAGGCAAATGGATGGAGGTTTCCAGCTATGAAAACGCGTTCAAATTGCAAGTGGAAGAAACTTTCGGTGCATGTGAGTTCCAGCTGTGCCAACTTGTTTCCAATTTGCATATTTTAATATTTCCAATAATTCGATGCTTGGATTTTAGTGATGATTGGTGCAGAATGATGAAATTCCGAGTGGAAGCTTGCTGGAGGGTGGTTTGCTGAGTGTTGGACGGTGTGGGTGCAAATTGGACAGCGTGGAGAGGAGTTGCTGTTGGATGGAGATCTGTACGGTGTGGAGAGGAAACTGTTAGAGCCGGTGTGAGTGTGAAGAGTTGGAACGGAGAGGGACAGTGGATAGAAGAGGGAATGAGACGGTGTTGAGAAGTGAGGACGGTGTGATGTTTTGGGAGAAAGGGACGGTGTTGTGGAGTTTGAGGGACAATAGAGTTGTTGGACGGTGTTCAATTGATCCGGTGTTGGGCCTGTGAAGAGAGTCTGGGCGGTGTGGAGAGTACTGCTGGACGGTGTTGTGGATGGAAAGGAGAGTCTGGACGGTGTTGTGGTTTGAGGGACAGAGTCTGGGCGGTGTGGAGAGGAGTATTGCTGGACGGTGTAGTGGATGGAACGGTGTTGGTTTGGGACGGTGTTTAAAAAAGATGGAAGGAGTCGGTGTGGGTGATGGAGAGGAAAGGGAAAGCGGATAGAAGAGAGGGAATGGGATGGTGTTTATGAGAAAGCCGGTCGGTATTGGTTTGAAGGGGTGGTGTTGGGTTGCTGGAGTTGGAGTTGATCCGGTGTGGATTTGATCCGGTGTTGGAGTGATGGAGTGTAGGTCGGTTTTGAAAGGAGAGGAGACGGAAGGAGTCGGTGTTTGTGGGAGAACCGATCGGTGATGAAGCTGGATGAAAGGACGAGTGAAGAGTGACTGAAGAGTAACTTCTGATTGAGCCATTCAGTCGGAATTGACTAAGAGAGACTCGGATCCGACTGAAACCATTCACTCGGCTTAGGTTCATGGAGTTCATTCGGAACTGATTGAAGACTCACTCGGCTCAAATTCAATCGGTTCCCAATCATTTTCACTCGGCTGTCTCTGAATTTGAACCACTCGGTTAAAGCTTTGCTTTGGAATTCACTCGGTCACGTTCATTTGGATACATTTACTCGGATTTGCTTTGAAATATTTCAGTCGGCCTTCATTCCTTGAAATGATACACTCGGAAGTGCCTTCTTGCTTTTTACTCGGAATGGCCTTCAGTCGTCAATCAACTCACTCGGAATGGCCTTCACTTTTACTCAGGAACTTGCACTTGAAGGGTTGGAATTTGACTGATTGAATTTCTTCTTATGTCCGAGCCTTGCTTTGCTCGGAAATGCATCTTTCTGACCCAACTCACTCGGATGTGCTTTCCTTGGAGACTTCTCACTCGGGCTCAGTGTGAAACTTGAGAGTCTGCCTAAGTGTGATTCATTTCCGGTCAGATTTTTCCTTCCTTGCTAAGAATTACTCGGAAATGCTTTGTTCTGCTTGAGAATGCCATTTTCTCTGAGTGAGACCACTCGGATTCCTCCTTAGTCAGCATTTATTCATTTTAGTGGCCTCTTCTACTCGGAATCCATTCACTCAGAACAGCTTTTCACTCGGAGTGGCTTTGACAGGGATCTTTCCACTCGGATTTGGCTCCAACAGTGAAGTATTCCACTCGGCAATGCTCCATTCTAAGTCATTCCACTTAAATTTTGTCCTTTCTCAGTCATCCCACTCGGATTTGGTCATTTTGAGTCGGAATTCAGCATTTCTGAGTCGGATTTTAACATTCTGAGTCGGATTACAGCATTCTGAGTCAGAATTCAGCATAAAAAGAGAGTTCTTTCTACTTTGGGCTTGTTCTTCTTGTTTCTTTATCATTTTATGGTCGTTTTTTCTCTTGTTTTTGACCCTTTATTACCTTAATTCCTACAAAATAACATACCCAAGTAGAATAGAGTGGAAAGAAAGCAAAAATCTCAATAAATAAAGGAAATACAGTGCATAATGATTAAAATCCTAAGCAAACTAGATCTATTTTATTGTGTTATAAAGCACTTATCAATGATGTTGATATGCATATGCACATAATTTCAATTGTATTCATATCGTCATTTGAAATATATAACTCACTCTCCCATGTGGTCTACTTTTTAGTATTGATGCAGGAATGCCATGGGAAGAGGATGTTTTTAAAGTAAAGCTTTTGGGAAGGTAAGTAGTTGTAACGGAATGCCTTGGCCGGCAACGACTGTAATTTATTTGGTTGTGAATGAATGTATGTAATAGTGCTGATTTTTAGTGGTAATCTTGGATGTATTATGAATAAAGACTTGAGTGGTTATTGTATTGGTCTTTGGGGGTGTATGGACTCATACCCATTTGATGAGTGTATAAGTGTTGATGACATATGTCTTGAGGTTGAATTGAATCTGAATGTTGGAGATGTATGTTGCATGGCCATATAGATAAGTATATACTTATATCTTAGGCATTGCATGCTTATGTGTTTATGTAAAATGAAGATGGTTGTCTACTAGGCCTATGTTATGCCATTGCATACTTTACCGAGCCTTTTCTCATATCTTCATATATGGGACTAGGCGTGTACCCGGTATACATATTTTTCTTCCGCTGTAAACTCTGATATTTTGTATACCTTTATGGGCAAACTATCTATCGATCCAGTTATAGGTTACTTAATCTCACTCTTTGGTTTTCTGTGATTCGGGTCTTGATGTGATCATGGTGATGTCTTGGAAATGTTTTCAAACGCGAAAAATTTATTCGTATTTTTATTATTTATGACGATTACATCGGGATTTGAGTACAGAAAATCAGGGGTGTTATAATCTGGTATCAGAGCGTATTTTGCTCTAAATTGGAGTTCTTGATCATTGTTGATGCATGGTTGCTTGGTATTAAAGTTGATGTTATGGATGTTTGGAGCACGATTGCTCGATTGGGAAATATTCTGGTGATTATTGGAATATAGTTGCTCTGCATAGATTTAAGAGTGATAACTATGTAGAGGATGATGACTTGCTAAGGTATTGAATGCCCTTTATGGATTTGTGGATGACTAATTGTCTAAGGATTATGAATTGATTATGAGAGAATTATTGCTTATTGAGGACTATTGTAAATCATTATTATTGAGTTGTGAGTGATGCTATTTGAGGACTTTTATGAGATTGTGATTCAAAAGACGTGGATGTTGACTATTGGGAGTATGTCTTTTCATTGAGGTAGGTCGTATGATGCACTTGTGGAGCATAGTTGCTCAATTGGAAAACTTGATGAATCATGAGATTGAATATATTTATGGATAAATTCCTCAATGTAATTGATGTGGTTGTTTGTGTAAGTCCGGCCAAGTTCCTTACACTATTTCCTTCGAATGACGAATACATTGATATTATGCATTTGAATATTGATATTTGAGTGTGACTTTAAATGATGATGAAATTGAACCATGTGTGATCATGGATATGATATATTGAATGTGAATTGATTTGAGGATGGATTTATGTCGTGTGTTGATCTCGGATAGGAGATATTAAATGTGAATTGAGATGGTAATAAATTATGAGATGTTGAGACCTTGATATGTATGTATATTGAAATTGAATTATTTGCTTGGGTCTCTTGTATGAATTATGAAGTGGCTCATAGCCATGGTATGCATATTGAATATTAAAATTGTATAGGTGCAGATTGGGGTTGGACTCGGTTTCATGTTTATGAACCGGGTGGATGATTGATTTAGTTGTGACCCACTAAGTGTGGTAACCCCGGATAACTCAATATGATCTTGTAAGATCGAACCTTATTGAATTTGACCCTATGGTGGTCTAGGCTCTATGATGTTTCTATGAGCTATGTTAAATGAATTTATTTGTGGTGGAAGTATTCCACAATGGGTACTCCGTGACCCTTGAACTTTTGAACCTCATGAGAGATCGAATCTTGTGAATGATTGAGCCATAGTGAAATAAATTGTGAAATGAATTGTTGAGACTAGAGCTGATGTGTGATTGGATTTGAAATGAAAACGTAAACCCCTATATATTTGGTGAATAATGACGTTGAATTTGAGGTATAACTTAGCATTGGCTATGATAAATGAGGGAGACCCACTAGTGTGGGAGATTTTTATGTGAATTTGGTGATTTGTTTAGGCTTAAATCGAATTATAACCGACAATGTTTGGACTAGACAAATGAATTCTAAGTTATTTTACTATGACTTCGAGATGGGTGAAGTCCAATGGTGGGGTGATTACCCTGTGATGATTAGAAATCTATGGTTGATGTATCCATATATGGTTATGATGGATGACAATTGGTGAATTGCATGGCATGATTTATACCGGATTATGGTTAAATGATAATATGATGCGAGTATATTACTCGCGGGTTTGTGTGACTTCTTAGGAAGTCTCGTGTGTGAAGGAATATTATCTGAATTGACATGAATCATGAGCGATAGGACATGAAGGTACTTATCCTGATATGTCTCTACATGCTATAGGCATTGTGGCAACGTGCGCTTATGCGCCGATCTCATGTGTTTATGGTAACCACTACGGGATTGGGACGCCTTCCTGTATGTCAGATGCAGCAACACATAGACCGGGTAAGTGTAGTGTTGTAACTGCTTATGGTAAATGTATTGAACCTATCCGGTGGTACTGGATATGAATATAAGGGTAATGATGAACAAACTTGAGAATTGATGAGTGGTGACTCGTTTTGGTATATATGAAGTTTTATATTTAGATAAAGGAGCGATGATGATCATATCCTATGGGCTTTGGGAAGTCCAATATTGTTTCTTGGTGTCATTAGACTCTACTGGTATGTGGCCGAAGTGTGGCCTTATGATATATGTCGAGGTTAAACTTTGAGGACGAGGTTTCTTGTTGGTGGGGTGGATTGTAACATCCCGGATTTTTAAATAAAATAAATTTATTGGACAATAATAATTGATTGTTTATGGTCAAATGATTATGGGAGATGTTGTTAGACATTAGAGGTGAATTATCGGTAAATTAAGATTTACCAGAACCGGATGAATTAACTAGTGATGTGAGACCCACTTGATTTAATTAGATGTTTAATGGGTCTAGAATGTTTGGAAAATTATTGTGATTAAGGTGGTATAATTAGAATAATTTTTTGTGTTAAGAAAATAATTAATTGGATACGACGTATGGTGCAAAGCGGGGAAAATACGAACCAAATGGGATTAAAAAGAAAATATGAAATCTTCCCTTCTCTTCTTTCTTAACCGTGTGAGTCTTACACACTTTATACCCTCCTTTACACAATGGGCAAAACAAATATGTACCAATGGTAAAAGTACATGGTGGCATTGCTTTATCTCTTGGGTAATGACCAATTATGGTCACCTTTTTCTCTCTCTTTCTCTCATTCTCGGCAGCCATCTCCCTCTCCCTATTCACTCTTCATTTTCATCTTCTTTATCTTCTCTTCATCCCAAAATCGCCCACCTCCATTCTTCTTCTTTCTCTTACCAAAAAACGAAAGCTAAGCTTGGATTTGTGAAGCATTTATAGAGCTTGGGAGCTTGCATTGGTCACCTCCCTCTTCCTCACTTCATTTTCGTTTAGTGGAGCTTAAGCTTGAGGTAAAGATTTCTTACCTCCACCTTGCTTTATTTATGGTTTTGGGGTTGTTGAGTTGAAGTTGGTGATGTTAGAAACCTTGCATGTGGGTGGAAATGGAAATCCTAGGCTTGAATGTTTGGAAAGTGAACCCTAAGTATTGATAATTTAGGGGTTTTGACTCACTTAATGATTTTGATGATTATGGATGTCTATGAATGGAGTATATGAGAGGAATGGATTTTTAGAATCATTAAGATTGATTAATGAGGTTGATAATATTTGCATGTGAGTAGACTTGATGACTTGAGGAATAAATCTTGAGAATAGGAAAATGATAGGCAATATTGAGTGATGTTATTGGTAATAACAATAATGGTGGATGACCATTTATAATGGATACTTGACTTGATGAAGTCTTAGGCCATGATAAATGCCATAAGGGTTTATTGATTAGTGATGGCTTAAGAAAATCCATGGTGACTTAAGTTGAAATTGGATGCCTTGTGATGGCTTATTAATTTCATGTATATATGTGTGTTGTTGATAGGATTGCATTCTGGATAATGATGCGGAATGATCGATGTAATCGCGTGGCGGTTCTTCTCTCGAGGTAGGAGAGGAGTTTGCATTTCAAATCGCATGAGTGAATTAATTGTTAATTATGTCGATGTGGAACTCATGCAATGCCTTGCCATGAATTTCTTGTATGATTAATTTGATGAAGTGATGAATGATGGCTTGGCTTATGTTGATTGTTATGAAAAATTGATGTACTTGTATGATGATAAAGATATATGTTTGATGGTCCCTTGGTTGGACACAAATTAGATGAGTATGAGAATCTGTAGATAAATGAACTACATGAATTGTAAAGAATTGATTTAAAGTGATTATGTGGAAAGATGAATGACGGAGTGAGGTGGGTTATAGTTAAAACCTTCTCTCATAAAAATTTAATAAGTAAAGGTGATTAAGTTGGTTTAAAATGAGAATTTCCTGCGTCAGGTTGTGAGGATTGTTAATTCTGTGTAAGACCTGATAGTCTCGCTCAAGCGAGATGGGATCTCGTCCAAGCGAGAGTCCCCTGCTACAGAGAATTAGTTTCTGGAGGAAATTCGCCCAGGCGAATTGAGCTTCGCCCGAGCGAGGGCGAAGGAATTAGCCACTGGTCTAATTTCCCTCAAGCGAATGGCCAGTTCGCTCAAGTGAGAATGTTAGTAGATCAGGGATTTAGCTACTGGACGAATTCGCCCGAGCGAAAAGTCTTGAGGGATGGAATTCGCCCAGGCGAGACAAGTAAATGGTGATTGGGTAAGTTTCTGAACAAACTTTGTCTAAGTGGGAGTTTTGGAAATGAATTAAGAGGTGGTGGAATTTTCAGGTGAATTTCGAGTGACTCATATCCGAGTCATGACCTTCCGAGTGAGGAAGTGGGCATAATCCGAGTAGAAGGCTCATGAATGTGATGATCTGGGCAGTAGAGTCCCGAATGGGGAATTTCCGAGTCCGGTGTAACCTGTGCCGAGTGGAGTGCCTTCTAATGTGCAATTCCGAGTGAGGCTATAGCCATTGGGCCTTTTCCGAGTGGTGAAGGCTTAAGAGGACTCCAGGGAAAATGTGTTCTGTGAGAGATCCATTTTAATAACCTAATCCGAGAGGGATCTTAGTGAGAGAATTCCCCGAGTAATGATAGGTCTAATTATTCCCGAGTGGAAAATCCTGATTGAACCTCTCCTGCGGGGAGAGTGATTGTGATGGTTCTGATTGAGGTATCTTGGGGGTTCTTTTCTAAGTGAATAAAGATATATAATCCGAGTGGACAAGACTTAAATAGGTCCGAGTGTGACAGCTTAGTGAATTCCTCTGAGTGATGAGAGGTCGGAGTAATTCTGAATGGAACTTGATGGTGGAGTCCGAGTGTGCAATTATGAGTGGCACCTATGGGGATATACTGAGTCTGTCCAGATGTATTCTGGAATACCTTCGCCCGAGTGAAGGCTGAGTGCTAGGAGACCTAGCCCGAGAGAAATAAAAAGGAGTTGTTTTAAAGTAATATGCCGAGTGAAAACTAGGTAAAAGATGGGTCGGCTTTGTATTAAGTTTATCGAGTAAAAGATTGATTGAGAGATGACTCGGACTTGGAATTAATTGACCGACTGAATGATGGGTAGGTCAGGATTAATTTGCTGAGTGGAAAACCTGAGTGCCTTGAGCCGGTTTCAGGGAGATTTTGCCGAGTGAAAACCTGAGTGTCGGAAGTCGGTTTTGATTGATTTTACCGAGTGGACAACCGAGTGTGATAGGTCAGTTTTAAAGTAATTTGCCGAGTGAAGGACCGAACGAGTGTGGAAATGACTACTGGTGTAATTTCGCTTGAGCGAGTGACCGAGTGTGATGGTGCTTCGCTCGAGCGAGTGAGCGTGAAAATGCTACTGGACGTATTTCGCTTACGCGAAAGGGAGTCGCCCAGGCGAACCTGGCCTGTCTCACTCAAGCGGATGTGAATCTCGCTTGAGCGAGTTTCCATCAGAAGGGAATCTGCTCGATTTTATTTGTGGCAAGCTTATGTTAGAGCCTCTTCTCGGTATTAGGGGATAATTGTGAGATGATTATGGGTATGTATGAAGGGCGATATAATGGTAGTATAGCATGGTGGTGTTTGAGATTGATAGGCGCATTGGGGCTAATTAATTATAACCCAATACCACTTAAAATAGAATAGTGAAAGGATGATATTGAGAACCTGATGATAGGATTATGAAATATAGATCCTTGGGTGAATTTGAAATTGATGAAGGGATAATTGAATGACATGATATACAATATAAATTGATGAATTGAAGAAAATATGATACAAAATAATATTAGATGATGTTGAGTATTCTCTTTTATAAAAAGGTGTATATCATTATTGATGAATTGTTGTTTGCCATTGTGTGTGATACAAGCATGGTCTTGTATGTGTGGTGTGAAATCTGAAATTGTAATTGTTATGAATGCCACACAAATATGTATATATATATGTATATGTAAGCATGAGACAATGGTAATGAATAATGAGATGAAAATCCACTAAATGAAAGTGTGATATTATTGATGAATATTATATAATATTGTAATGCCGTTATGGTTGATTGCAAGTGTTGACTTGCGTATATGATATGAAATGTATATGAATTATGTTGAGATGAAAATGCCACATTAAAACTTGAAAATAATGACTAAGAAACCAACAATGCTGAAATCCACTAAGGTGTATGGTGGTGTTGGTGATTATGATGATGATGATTGATGAGTGGCATTTAGGATGCACAGAGTGAGTATGCATTTGATTTGTATTGCATTGCATCCATGGCATATCATAGCTGCCGGTGTTGGAATATTAGGGGATTCCCCCGGTTGGCCCAGTGGGAGGGCGACTTAGTGCACGAGCATTTCTGTTGTTTCCCCTGTGACTCGATGTGTAAGTCACGAAGCTGCCCATGCTGAGCTACGGGGAGCTGCATGTGGTTGAACCTTGTGGGGGGTGGCTCTTGAGGAGCAGGTGTCCCCGGTGGTCCTTTGGATCACACCTGCCATGTTAAGAATCATGGTTGGCCCGCAACACCATATGTTGAATATGTTGTATATCGCGGTCATGGTGAAAATGACCAGGTGTTGCATGATGGGCGATGCGGTTTGGTACCAGTAAAAATATGGTGAATATACATGCATTATGATATATGTGTACACATTTTACTACTACAGTAGGGGCATGGTATGTGATCATGCTTGAACCCATACTTGGTGTTTATTCCCACAGTCGGATCCGTATTTGTTGTTGATTATTCCATTATGCATATGCATTAGCCATAAGAGCATCTGCATATAGCATGGAGATATGCCAGAATATGATGATGATTGATGATGATTGAGATGATGGTATTGGTGTTGATGAGATGAGAAGTTAATATAATGAAAGACCACATAAAAATAATAAATGATATGAATATATGAAATGATGTTGAATATGACGATATGTATGATATGGCCCAATGTAATGAAGGGCGTATTTGTTATGATTGACAATGATGATGTTAGCCCATGGTGGCTTTGATGAAAGACCAGAATGGTCTATATTGATGTGTTGGCCCATTGTGGCGATGTGATAGATAGGTGTTGGCCCATTGTGGCGGTGTGATGAATGTGTATATGCTTGCTTTGCTATGATTTGACGTATAACTATATATATTGATGAGTTAATGATATATGATGATTGTTGATGTGTTTAGCAAAGCATACATGATGTTGATATGCATATGCACATAATTTCAATTATATTCATATCGTCATTTGAAATGTATAACTGACTCTCCCATGTGGTCTACTTTTTAGTATTGATGCAGGAATGCCATGGGAAGAGGATGTTTTTAAAGTAAAGCTTTTGGGAAGGTAAATAGTTGTAACGGAATGCCTTGGCTGGCAGCGACTGTAATTTATTTGGTTGTGAATGAATGTATGTAATAGTGCTGATTTTTAGTGGTAATCTTGGATGTATTATGAATAAAGACTTGAGTGGTTATTGTATTGGTCTTTGGGGGTGTATGGACTCATACCTGTTTGATGAGTGTATAAGTGTTGATGACATATGTCTTGAGGTTGAATTGAATCTGAATGTTAGAGATGTATGTCACATGGCCATATAGATAAGTATATACTTATATCTTAGGCATTGCATGCTTATGTGTTTATGTAAAATGAAGATGGTTGTCTACTAGGCTTATGTTATGCCATTGCATGCTTTGCCGAGCCTTTTCTCATATCTTCATATATGGGACTAGGCGTGTGCCCGGTATACATATTTTTCTTCCGCTGTAAACTCTGATATTTTGTATACCTTTATGGGCAAACTATCTATCGATCCAGTTATAGGTTACTTAATCTCACTCTTTGGTTTTCTGTGATTCGGGTCTTGATGTGATCATGGTGATGTCTTAGAAATGTTTTCAAACGCGAAAACTTTATTCGCATTTTTATTATTTATGACGATTACATCGGGATTCGAGTACAGAAAATTAGGGGTGTTATATAAGGTACCTTTTTCTTCTTACTTGAGAGGAGTCACTATTCCTTTCTCTAGTCGTATATTGAATAGGCTTTTGAAAATACCTATACTAGATGGTGAAGGATGTCAGTACACTTGGATAGTGGATATCTTCCATAAGGCTGAAAATAAGAATCTTAGACAAGAAATCCTGGAGGAATATTGTGAACAAGGGGCTGCATATGTAACAAAAGTGAATGGTGCACCAAAATGTGTCAAGAAAAGTTGTTTGAATCATCTCCTCATTTTATGGTGCCATTACATTCTTTCATCCCTGCAACCAGTAGCTCATGCCACTGAGGTTGTCATTAAGAGACTGGTGTTGATTTACTGTTTAATGAAGGGCCTGTATCTTAATCTGGGTGAGTTAATATTGGAGGAGATGGTGAAAGCCATTGAAAAAAATCTCTAAATGCAATATTGCTCCATTGTCACTTTGCTGGCCCAAAAAAATCATGTTAGGTTGAATTATGAGGAACAGACAAAGGTGAAGCCTGAGAGAATTATGAACAAGTACTGGGTGATAGACCGCATTAACCATTTTGTGCCTCAAGAGCCAAAGCGTCCCAAACAACCCAAACCATTATCTTATGCACCACCATCCTCAACAGGTCCAGGTACTTCTTTTGATCTCTCTATGGTAATGCAAGAACTCTAGGACATGAAAAAGATGTAATTAAGGACCTATGATCTAGTCCTGAACCATGATCTCATGCTGAGGAAGATTGCCACTACATTGAATATGGACCACACTGAAGAAATGAGAGTTCCAACTAACAGAGACTTATGGTTGGCTTCCATTGGGTTCACCATTCCCCTTGAGGACACACTGTTGGCAACTGAATTTCGACCCCACCCTAGGCAAGACACTGATGAACCTATAGATGAGGCTGTTGAAGAGGAAGATGAAGAAAAGGAGGACTGATATTGTAATCTACTTTTATTTATGCTATTTTACTTTTGTGTTGTAATAACTTTATTTTAGTATCCTCTCTTGGACAATGTATTTCCTTTTTCAGTTGTAATGAAATTTTATGTCTATCTTAAGTTGTTTATTTTTATTTCTTTTCTGCTTTGTATCGTTCAATTCTTACAACCATCACTCACTGAATCTTTGCCATATAGGTAAAAAGGGAAGTAATCTATCCCTTAATCTCCTTAATTTGTGAAGGATATTAACTGTGCTTAATTTAGAACTCATCTTAATTATTTAAATCTTGCTAATTCTCAGACATCAATTGGATTAAATAATTAATTCGCATTACTTGATTCATGACCCCTGTCCATAATTGTTTTCATCCTTAATTATTCATATATTCACCATGCTAGTTAGCAATCTGAATTTATAACGTCGCATTAAGTTTGGGGACATGATTGGTTGATTACCTGTAATTTATAAGCTTTTAAGTCTTTATTATTTCTTTTCCGAGTGTGTCTGCATTATTGTTAAGTGAGACAGAATTTGCTTCAGTGCTTGCTAATGATTATATGTTTGCCAATTGGAAATGATGAAGGCTTTCTTTGTAAATTAGCCAAGGCCAAATTTAGCCATCCTACGTATTATTAATTATCCTTTGACCCAATAATTATGTTTGATCCTAAGACCCTTTCATTTTGATTATGTACCTAACTTTACAAGCCTATTTATCTGAGAAAAACCAAGTGAATTATCCCTGGATGTACCACTAATGGATTGTTGAGTTTTAACTTATTGCTAGAGACTAGCAAGTTCTAAGTTTGGGGATGAAGAGTGTGTATTAAAGGACACACTCTGACCTTAATTATTGATGAGAATGTTGAGAAATGAAAGGAAGAACAGTAAAATCAAAAGAAAAGTGAAAAATCAGTAAAGCTATTCCTATAAAAAAAGAAAAAAAAGAAAAAAATTAGGAAAAGAAAAAAATAAAAAAAAGAAAGAGTCCAAAGGACTGAAAGAGAAGAAGGTGCAAAGCACCATAATTACTGAGTTATCCTTCATATGAGAAAAATAAAAGCAAAAAAGCTGGTTAGTAGAGGCATTTAAGTTAAGATTGAGGCAAGGCATTAGTGGGCACATCTTTTAACCCAACATTGACTAGAAAAACAAAAATGGAGCCTGTACCCTAACCCCATTACAAGCTTAAAAAGCCCTTATTGATCCAATTGTGCTAGCATATGTCATGATGTTTAGAATTATTGCAAACCTATGTTGATCTGACAATTATACAGGTGATGAGTGCATGCAATTGACCTATACACTGAGAGAAGAGTGAAACACCAAACCATGTAAGGAAAACATCACCAGCTTGTCTCCAAAGGAACAATGAGTAATTATATTTTCAGAAGTTACTGAAAGAAAGCATGAATGATATTCAATAATTATGGTATGAATTAAGTTAAGGAAAGGTTAATTGTCTTGAGTAAGTGTAATTGATTTAATTAATCTGAGTCCTTGCTTGAGGACAAGCAAGATAAGTCTTGAAAAGACTTAATAATTTCATCTTTAATTTAACTTAATCCATCAAATATTGTTGAGTTTGGCATTATTACATAATGAATTGTTATTCTTTCTTGTTTTAATTATTTAATTCAAATATGTTTAAATGGTGCAAGAAAATGGTTAAAAAAGATAAGCACATAAGGAAATATGTTTATTGAGAGATCCATTAACCTAGCATACATACGCTAGGTATTTATATGTTTGTATTTTGCAGGATCTAGGTGCAGGAAATCCAGTGTACATACGTTAGAATCCAGCTTACATACGCGCAGGAGAAAGAAAACCAAAGTGCCAGCCCAGTGATCCAATGTACATAGGCTGGAATCCCAGCGTACGTACGCCCAGAAACAGAATGCCATTTTCCCAAGTCTTAGGCCCAGCGTCTATACGCTGGCCTCCAAGCGTATATACGCGCAAATCTAGTAAAGCCAAGGCACTCAGTTCCACTCAAACAGATCCAAAGCGTGAAGTCACCTCGCTCAAGCGCATAAAGGTCACGCTTAAGCGTGAAGTCACCTTGCATTCACGTAAAAGCCAAAGGAAACAATTCACAAATTCAGCCTTGTCATCCCATCATTCACGTGAACATGCAGCAAGCAAATGTTAAATTATATTTTAAGATTTAGGCAAGCATGTCACGTGAAGCTTGTTTGCAAAGTATATTGTACTCCTTCAACGTGAATTGCTGTAGTAGTTACCATTAATTTTTTTAATAGTTGCTGATTATATTTGTATACTGGTAATTTAATTATTGTATTATAATTAGTCATTCCCTTGTAATCAATTAATTAGTTTCATTAGTTTAATTGTTAGGAAGTTTCCTTTGTAATTAATTAGAGTTAGTTTAGTTAGTTTTTGCCTTAGCTATATATAGTTGTAAATACTCTGTAATTTACACACAAAAGCAATAACACTAATTCATTTTCTGATTTTCAATCTCTCTCTAAACATTTTCCCTCTCTAAACTCTCTCTTCCATGGCTCTCCATATTCCTTCTTCTGAATCCATTCCCATGGGTTACTAAACCCCTAGGGTTAGCATTGCTGAAGCTTCCAATGGATTCTTGAATGTGTATTGAGGAAATCATCTTCTGAAGCATGAGGAGAACAAGCTGAGAAGTGGATCTACACTGCTGGATTGATAAATCCAGACCTAATTAAAGCATTTCACCAATGAGGAATCATGGTTGAAGGCTTAGGTAACTTCTAGCTTCCTAACTAATTCAAGCCTAGCAATTAGGTGAATAGTTAGGGTTTAATCCCCAATTTCGCATTAGATTTCTGTCACTGAACACCTAAGTGATTAAGGTTTAATGCTTAGGAATTAGTGTTAATTACCTAAGGAATTAGGGATTAACCATCTGTGAAGTTGTCCTCTTGAGTTTGAAGCTTGATTGAACTTCAATTGCATGTTTCTTAATGAAATTGTGAGCTGAAATAATCCTAACTTATCTTCCATCAATTACACTTCACCTTTTATATTGTTTCTGAAATTACAAAAACATAAAAATAATAGAAAAGCATAAATAGAATGCATTTTGTCTTGTGTTATTCTGGTTCAGCTTGTAATAGTCCTAGGTTGTGGTAATTACCTCAATCCCTGTGGGACGATCAAATATATTACAAATTTAACGATTGGTGTGCTTGCCAAAAGAATTTAATCCTTTGAGATTATGCATCAGCAACACCGGTCATTTTCACCATGACCGCGATAAACAACATAATCAACAATATAAGTTGTTGCGGGCAGGCCATGATTCATACCATGGCGGCTGTGATCCAAAGAACCATCGGGGACACCTGCTCCTTAAAGAGCCACCACCATAGGGTCAGCCACATGCAGCTCCCCATAGCTATACATGGACGGCTTCGTGACTTACACATCAAGTCATAGGGGAAAATAAGAATGCTCATACACAGAGCGGCCCTCCCACTAGGCCGGCCGGGGGAATCCCCTAATATTCCAACACCGGCAACTATGACATGCCATGCATGCAAATGCCAATCAACGCATCCTCACACTATGCATCCTATCATGCCACTCATCAATCATCATCATAACCAACACCACTATACAATCTTTAGTGGATTTTATCATTGTTGGTTTTAGCCATTGTTTTCAAGTCTTAAGAGTGGCATTTCATTTCAACATACTTATATCATACATGCAAGTCAATGCTTGCAATCATTCACAATGGCATAACAAACATCAATAACATTCATCAATCTTTCATCAACATCACCACATAATTTCTTAGTGGATTTTTCATTTCATTAATCATCACTATTGTTTTACATTCTAGTGTGGAATTCACAACATCTCATCAATATAATTCAAACCACATATATAAGATCACACTTGTATCAAACACAATGGTATTCAATAAATCATCAATAATAACAATCATCCATCATTACTCATTATTGACCACATCTCCGATTCGTTGATTTATCACAAACACATTGTCATGCAATCATCCCCTCATTAGTTTCGTCATGATGCAAGGGTGTATCTTACAACCACATCATTTAACTTTTCATTATCAAACATTATAACGTATCATTAGTGGTATACATTTATGTTTTCATAAAATATCATAGGTACATACATATTTTCCAATGTATCAATCAATATCAAACACCACCAAGACACACCATCATCATATACCCCTAATACCATCCCTTGTTTTTATGTAAAAAGGGGTTTTGGGTAATAATAAACTCATAACAAATTTCAACATTAAGATATAGGAGGGAAGTTCCTTTTTAGTCTTAAAAATAGTGGGACATGTCACAAATATCACCTATTAGTTCCAATTTGATAACCATAAAAAGTTAGGTTCAAAACCCTCTTAAATTTAAATTTTACAATGTAGTGGGTCTGGTGTTTTATGCCTAATGAGAGTTAGAAAATTCCAATTAAGGTGAGACTAATTTTCACACCTATGTAACATAATTATATACAACTTTCATGAAGAATTTGGAGGCCAAAAATGTTATTAAGATGCCCAAACGGGCCGAAAACAACAAAGGAAGTACAATAGTTGGTAAAATAGCATAGCAGTGGCCATAACAGGGCCATGAATCAATTCAGCCTTGCATGAATCGATTTATATGTCCCAAAATATCAAAATTTGACAAATAGAGGATGGTAAATTGATTCACACCCTCATGAATCGATTCATACGTGCCTGGGGCTTAAAACAGTGGAAACAGAGGGCCTTAAATCGATTTAAACCTCGTATGAATCGATTCAAGCATTGTGAAATTGAGGAACAGTAAATCCAGTGAGTCTTGAATCGATTCAAGGCTTCATATGAATCGATTCAAAGCCCTGGAAGTCCTTGCTTAGGAAATAGAATGTATTAAATCGATTCAAGCCCTGGCAAGAATCGATTGATGCATTCCTAGTACCCTTTTCACTCTAAGAAACACCATCCTATAACCCTATTCATCAAAACCAACATCCATTATACTTAAAACACACCCTCTTATGGGATTTTAACTCAATAAATCATGTATCTATATACACACATACAATTCCATTTCATCATTGATTATTCATCAAGAGTTACATCATTTCCTTCAAAGAGATTCAAAACTTCTAAGGCCATCTCACATACATATTCATATCATTTTCAAGGCCAATATAATCTTTTCATTCAATAATCATCACTCAACTTATGTTATTTACACAATCATGGCAAGGAAAGAATGGGTATAAATCATATACATTCATCATCAACCATTCAACTCATGTAATTGAAATGTAAACTCCTTTCCTACCTCGAGAGAAGAACCACAATTTGAATGCTCCGATCATTTTGCATCATCATCCGGAACACAATCTACACATCAAACATATATGCATTCATTCAATCATGAGCCATCACAAGCCTTTCATTATAATTCTAAATAATTGCCCCTATATCATCAAGCTTAGTAACAAGTCCTAAACTTGTCAAAACATCTATTTATACTCTTATGTTAGGCTTCGAGAATTCCTTCCCCAAAACCAAGGTTTTTGATGCATAAATCCTTATGGATTAACTTGGTGTGTAATTCTCAGAGGATTTATATTCTTTTGGCAAGCGCACGAATCGTTAAATTTGTAATATATTTGATCGTTCCCACAAGGATTGAGGTAATTACCACAATCTTGGACTAGCACAAGCTGAACCAACACAAGAATATAGAATTCATTATATTTTTGTTGTTTTAAACTTTCTATGTTTTTGTATTTTCAAAAACAATATAGAAGATTAAGTGTGATTAATGGAAGATAGGTTAGGATTACTTTAGCTTACAACTTCATCAAGAAACATGCAATTGAGGTTCAATTAAGCTTCAAATGCAAGAGGACAATTCACAGATGGTTAATCCCTAATCCCTTAGGTGACTAACACTAATTCCTAAGCATTAAACCCTAATCCCTTAGGTGTTCAGTGACAGAGAAATCTAATGCGAGATTGGAGGTTGAACCCTAACTATTCACCTAATTACTAGGCCTGAATTAGTTAGGAAGCCAGAAGTTACCTAAGCCTCAACCATGATTCCTCACTGGTGAGTTTCTTCATTTGGATCTGAATTTGTCAATTCAGCAGAGTGGATCCACTTCTCAGCTTGTTCTCCTCTTACTTTAGAAGATAATTTCCTCAATCAAGCTTCAAGATTCCATCAGAAGCTTCAGCAATCCCAACCCTAGGGGTTTAGAAACCCATGAGGATGGATTCTGTCGAAGGAATGTGAAGAGACATGGACGAGAGAGTTTAGAGAGAGAAAAGAATTAAAGAGAGATTAGAATTGAGAAAAATGAATCGTGTAATTGCTTATGTGTGTTCTCCCTCTCGTTTACAGAGTATGTACAAGTATATATAGGTAACTTACAACTAATTAACTAACTAATTAGTTACAAGGGAAACTTAATTAATAATTAAACTAATTACATTATTACAGATAAATGATTAATTACAGGACATTACTACAACAGAAAACTAACAACTTAAACGATAATTAATGAGATCACTACAGGACTTCACTTGGAGGAAAAAATAACAACGCAATAAACAGAGTTACGCTTGAGCGTGATTTACTGGTGCTTAAGCGTGTACTATAATTTATGCATTCTGTGACTCCACGCTTAAGCACGATTGAAATGAGCTTAAACGTGAGCTTAAATTGATGACTACAGTGGATTTATGCTTGGGCGTGAAATGAGTGAGCTTGAGCGTGATCGAAGGCTGCATGCTATGACATTTAAATGGATTGCATAATGACCTCTAGCTTGAGCGTGGAACTTCCAAGCTTAAGCGTGAAGTTTTCATTCCCTACTGCACCTGTTCCTGCACATGCAAACAAATAAATGCCTAGCGTATGTACGCTAGGTTAATGAATTTACAAATAAACAAATTTCTTTAACTACTTTATCTTTTTAATCATTTTCTTGCATAATTCAAACACTTTTGAAGTAAATAAATAAAACCAGAATTAATGATAATTTATTAAATAATAATGCCAAACTAAACAAAATTAAATGGATTAAGTTAAATTAAAGGTGAAATTATTAAGTCTTTTCAAGACTTATCAGTTTTCTAAGTTTCAAGGGGTCAACCAAACCCAACAATAATAGTATCACATTCCTTATCAATATGGCATCTAAGTCATCATATAAATCACCCGATTGCCATCATTGCCAACCAAATTCATTTAAGCCACCTTAGTTTCATTCAAGGCCATCATTAATCAACAAATTCAAGTGGCCCTTATCATGGCCTAAGGCCTCATCAAATCCTCATCAAAATCCAACAACCTCAAATATCAACTCCTCTATTTCTCATATATCCTCTTATACATATATCTCTAAAACTTTAAGATGGAAACCTCATCAAAACCCAATAACTCTAACAATCATGACCAATCATTCTAATCATCTCTCCTACACATCAAAATCATTCTCATGACTACAAAATCATCATTCTTATCATCTATGCCAACAGTCCCAAAATTATTAATTCTTAAGGATTCCCTATATTTTCCAATCATCAATTCCAATGATTTCCATGCATCATCGCAAACATAATATTATCATCAAAGTGCCAATCAATTGTAAACAACACATAATGTTCCCAATGGTCATCTACCCTATGATTTGGGTTTCACATGCATATATCATCATTCACATAACTTCAACTAAGCTAAAAAATTCATCAACATCAATAATCAATCTCAATACTTCTAAAAATTCATCTCTTCATATTAAATCATTCTAAGGCATCGAAAATCATCAAATTCACTAATTTTACCAAAACCCCCCAAATTCTCAATACTTAGGGTTTTATCTAAAATCACCAAATCAACCACTACAACCCATTTTGTGAATCCTTATGACTCAATAGCCCTCATTCTCATACATTCACAAAACCATAATCAAAATCACTTCTCAAGCCCTTCAAGCTTAAGGTTCATCATTTCCTTCAACACCCAAAGTTTCTAACACCACCATTTCAAGCCTAACAACATCAAAACCATAAATAGAGTAAGGTGGATTCAAAATCTTACCTTAAGAACCCAAGCTTTCACAAAAACAAAAAATGGAGGAGAGAAAGAGGAACCCATTTGATTTTTGCCCCAAAATGTCATTCAAGCTTCATGAATCCTTGTCCAAGCATTGATTTTGGCAAGAAAATGTAAGGGAGAGGGGTAGTGGACGGTTTAGTGGAGGAGAATGGGAGAAGAAGAAGAAAACTTAAGAGAAGAGGGAGAGAGAAGAGAGCCAACAAAATATGGAGGGAAGGAGAGAGAAATTGACCAAAATTGGTCATTGTCCAATGGGTAAAGCCATGCATCTTTGCCTATTGTCCATTGTGTGATAAAATCCCATATCCATTAGTTTAAAGAATGAAAAGGAGAGGGAGAAAAGGGGTGAACTAGTCTGGACCGGGGTCTAGGAGCCGGTGTGGGACCAGCCACAAGAATATAGGTGTTTTTAGGGTTTGCACACCGGAACAATGTGTATCCGATGTATTAATCCGGTCTCTCAATGGGAGAGGCCGGTCTTGTTGTCCTGGAGATCCTTCACACCAACGTTTCGCGTTGCAGGGGGGCGAAAGGTGGTGCCACCTGCGTAGATTCTTTGACGCTCAAGTTAGAAAAGTGTAAGAACTTAGTGAATGCTCAAGCGATGTAATAACAAAGTGTAAGTTAGAACAACGATACCATGCATGTGTATTGAAATGAGCTATTTGTAGTTGTACGTGAGAAAATGAGTCGTTGGGTACAGGTGGGTCCCCTAGCTCTGATAGCGTGTACATTATGTCAATCAGGGTGGCTCAACACTCAGAATGTGTCAGGAGGGTAGGTCAGTTATCAGAGTACGATCCTCTAAGAAGAAGAGAGGATAATCACCTTTTCCGCATAATCTGCTGACACATCCACTTGCTTTCTGAGGCCATTGACGTGACATATTTTGCTACATACAGTATCTTCGCTGATAAGTTATTAAGGGCTCTTATCTCGCTGTGACTGAGAAACCAGCAGTTATATAAACGTTCTATGAAAATGAACAATGCTCCGCTATAGAGTCAATAAGTGGGGCAGTCGTGAGATGAGAGCGGAAGGCCAGACATCGGATATCCGGTGTGGTAATGTTGAACCAGGACACCGGTTTTCCTTATATGAGGCCACTCTGACGTCACAAGATTAGGGGCTGGTATCCAGACCGGATCATCTGTCCCCTAGCTTGTATGAGGGACTGTTAAGTTGCTCATATGAGCTACACAACTCTAGAGAAGTCTGGATGCCGGTGGTACATTCTGGAAGGTCTCTGGAAGCTCTGTGGCGTCCGCTCTAATAAACGAGTGACCGCTCTTCTCGCGTTGCGTACAACGGATTCAGACAGCATAAAATAAATGATGGAAATCCCAAGAGTCTTTGAGAATTAAAACCCTTGGTATTCGAAAAGTGGTTGAAGGCATTAAATGCGCATGGCATGATTGGACAATAAATGCATTTTTTACGCACGAGCCATCATTACCCAAGAGTGTAACCGTCGATTGGGCTTATTGGGCCTGGATTCAAACTGAATGGGGGGCCCATTTTGCCAAAATGTTTACTGAAACGTTACCATTTTCGCGATTATTCATGACGAAACGACGGAGTCGTTTCAATTTGAAAGGTTGCGTTTTGAGGCAAGCTTTGCGACCTTCGACGGAACATTATGCCTCTTCGTTACCTATAAAAAGGACTCTTAGCAGATTTTGGAATCCACTCTTGTTTTCAAGCTTAGTGAAACTCTGCTCAAATTTCTTGGAAATTTCTCTGTCGTCTTCAAACTTCTCAAAGATCTTCTTCCTTTAGGTAACCTCCCTTTCCTTCAACTCCTTTCAATTTTGTTCATTCTGTTTCCACCATGCGCCCTAGAGCAGGCCACGCTGGTCCTTCAAACAGGGGGAGTTTTGGCTCTCGTGCCACCCTTAGCCACCATGGTGGGAGGATTCCAGCGAATCCTCCTGTGGCTGGGCCCCGTCGCTCAGAGAGAGCCGAAGCTTCTTCCTCACGAGCGTCCTCTTCCCAACGTCGCTCTGAGGTTCCCTTTGACTCGAGGGCTACCAGCCGCTCTGATGAAGGGTCAAATGCTGAAGGTTACCTCTCTGACGATGTTGCTTTTTACCATAATACGTGCGTGTTCCACCGTGCCTGCACAACTATAGACCTTCCAGGACGTGGAAAAACACCAGTTCTCCGCTCTGCTGAAGGGTGTGTCAACGTTGTGGCACACCGGCTTGACTGGGAAAAGCTCAACAGGGAGAAACCCTACTGTTGGGTAGAAGAGGAATTCCTAGAGATCCCTTCGCACCATGCGAGTGAGGAGGAATGCACGGTCTCTTTTCACTGTAAAATATATTCAGACAAAAAGTACAAGGCGCGATACGCTGTGCTGGCACCACGTCCCTCTGAGAGAATATGCCACAGCGTCCCTGATGAGAGGTCGGTCTACATGTACGATTTCGTCTTCTTGAAATTGGGAGTACGCTTCCCCATGACGGAATTCCAGATGGCCGTCCTGCGCTTCCTAGACTGCGCCCCCACACAACTGCATCCCAACGGTTGGGGTCTAGTCCGGGCTCTGGAGGTTCTGGGGGAGCATTTCAACTTCTCCGCCACTGTGGCCAAACTGTTTCACTATTGCCAAGTGGTCCGCCTTGCTAATAAGAAGGGCGGCCTTGGGTTCATTACTCTCCGTAGTGACTCAAGGGTGATAAATTTCAAATCTTATACGGAATCCGCGAAGGTGGATGGACGCTCCTTCAAGCACTACTACACACGGGTCCGTATTCAACCAAATAAGCCGGTCTTCTGGCGAAACAAGGAGGGATTTACCAAGTTCCCTCTTAGCTGGACGCACGAGCATTTTCTCCTCACGAGCCGTGCTTATTACACAGATGAGAGTGAACTCTCCTCTCACTCTGTTGAGGTCTTGAGCGCCATGCAGACGGCCTCAAAGACCCTCAAAGGATTTTCCAGCAGGCTCCTCTTGTCCGAGGACGACATCCGAAACACCTACCTCCGTAATATCCGCTCTTACTCTATCTGTGTTGTATAATTATTCTGCTCTGATTATTTTTTCTTCTTATGTGCTAACTCAACCTTTCTTGTTTTGCAGAACAAATCGAAAGAGCCTGTCCAGAGAAGTTGTTGTTAAGGACCATGATGGCTGACGATGATTCCTCCTCTGAGGAGAATGAGATCCAGGCGAAGAGGAACGCCACCAAAACTCCCCTCATTCCCCTGACCTCTGCAGTAGGTGACGAGGTTCCTCTCTTTGATGAGGAGGAAACAGAAGAACCAATTGAGGCCACCGGAGCGGGCGACGAGGAGGCCGTCCCAGAGAAGAAGAGGAAAAAGAGGCATCTTGTAAAAAAGGCAGATCAAGAAAAACCCTCCTCTGATGACCCTGTGAAGAAGCGTCAGAAGACGGTCGAAGAAACTGGATCGAAGAAGGACAAGGGAAAAAAGCCCGTTCCTGAATCCTCTGCCCCTTCTTCACAGAATGCTTCAGAACCGGACTCTGGGAATGGTCCTCCTCCAGCGTTTGATCCTCCGCGTGACTCCTTCCTTTCTCCTTACCTATGGTTTCAGGGGTCCATGCCTCCCACTCTTCCAAAGGCAAGGTATTGCCTCCGCCCCTCCCTCGACGCTGCTGGGGTCCGACGTGCTTGTAAGGCCGGGCGTTGGCAACTGGATGAACTGTCCGGCCTCCTTGATTCCCTGAGTGAGAAGGCAGATTACATGGAGCAGGTTGAGAAGCTTGAAGCCGAACTCGCGGTGAAGGAGACATGGGCGACCAAGCAAGCTGAAGTTCATAGGGGCGTGGAGTCAGAATTGAAGAAAACTAAGGAGACGCTCCAGAGGAAAACTGAGGAGGCAAGCCAAGTTCATTTTGCGAACAAGGCTCTAGAGCGGGAAGTTGCCGACCTCCAGAAACAGAACCAATCCATACCCCTCCTTGAAGAAGAATTACAACTGGAGAAGAAGAGATCGGCTAAGCTTGCTGACGATCTCAAAATTATGGAGGACGGTCGCAACAAAGACCTTGGGGAGTGGGAGAGCCTTCGGAAGGAGATGCAAGCCCAAATTGAGGAACTCAAGAAGGGTGGTGCGAGTGCTGGGCCTTCAGAAGAGGATTTTGCCAAGGTTTAAAGAAGGTTAGCTGCTGCGAAGGCCAAGGCTGCCAAAGCCTTGGAGATATGCAAAAATGTGGCGTATGAATCCTTCGGCCTGGCTCTTCGTCAAGTTTATTATTGTAACCCCGGAGTGCAGCTGAATTTGTACGGATTGGATCCGTTCTTCGAATTCCATGGGGGAAAACTTGTCGAAGTACATAAGGACGGTTCACACCATGAACCCCGTGCATCTCTGTACGAACTGCCGCCCCTTCCAAAAGGTCAAAGTATGGAGCCGACAACGTCCACCGCTGCCTCTGGAGCTGAAACGCAGGAAGGTGCCCAAACTGGAGCAGAGGACAAGATGGAGAAGACAGGAGTGCCCACTGCGGAGGATCAGGCACCGGCCCCTTAATTTAAGCTTTATTCATAGCTGTGTAATGGGATCAGCTCCAGCTTTAACTACTTTGTAACCTGAATAATTTCTTATTTTGGAAATAAAATTCACTGTTGCTTCTCTTCAACTGCTTGCGTCGAATGTATGATTGTTGAATAACTTAGTGCTATACAAAACACTTTATTGTTTTCAATGTTTTGCGAATCCGTTCTGTGTGGTTATCTAGCTGCTTAAAGCGTACTTATCACACCGGATTAAGATAACAAATTGTAACAAAGAAGCATCAATTAAGTTAAAGCATGCCCTGTCCCCAAGTGTAAGTACATTGGGAAGGGAAATTTTATCTCAAGAATTACCTTTTAACTTCTTAAAAAGATAGAAATGCTCATCTGTCCTCGAAGATGTAGAGCGAGTACGTTAGCGTTCAACCGCTCTGGGGTGGATATTCCACAATTGAGGACGGACATTGCCTTTAAATTTTGGTATAGCTTTGACAAGGGTAAGCTTTACGCCTTTCTCCTGAGGTTCGGTTTGGTCCTACACCTCAATTCTTCACACGGTGTTCGGTTCGATCCTACTAACCGTACTTGGAGTTCGGTGCAATCCTACAATCCAAGCCTTCAACACGGGGTTCGGATCAGGGCTAATCCTGAACCTACTGCGCCCGTTACTCGGGGTTCAGCGTGGTTTTCTGTATGAACCGGCCTACTGCGCCCAAGCCTTCACATGGGGTTCGGTTTGTGGCCTTGAGGAAGGACCAGCCCTACAACCCATGTGTCTTCGAATGGGGTTCAGTTTGTGGCCTTGAAAAAGGACCAGCCCTACAACCCATGTGTCTTCGAATGGGGTTCAGTTTGTGGCCTTGAAAAAGGACCAGCCCTACAACCCATGTGTCTTCGAATGGGGTTCAGTTTGTGGCCTTGAAAAAGGACCAGCCCTACAACCCATGTGTCTTCGAATGGGGTTCGGTTTGTGGCCTTGAAAAAGGACCAGCCCTACAACCCATTCCACCTCAAGGAGTTACATCGTCAAAACACACGATGTGTGATTGGGATCATCCATCCTGAGGGGTCTTCATCAGTCCCTCGAGGAGTTACATCATCAACTACAGAATTGGTAGTTGAGTTCATCCGTCCTGAGGTGTATGCGTATTAAACTACGGCTATAAATCACAACACATAAGAAAAGTGAGAATGATAGGGCGGTTAAAATGCATTCTCATTAAAATTGAAAGTACATTACATGAAGAGCGTAGTTGGGGTCATGCCTCGTTAAAACCTTCTTGAGAAAACCCAAAGGGAAAAAACTCAAGTAAGGAAAAAGAGTACACGCCGTCTTACCAACTAGCTGTAATAAACACGTAAGTTCTGAGTGTTCCATTTGTTGCGGATTGGAGTTCCATCAAGTTCTTCCAACCGGTATGACCCCTTTCCAGTCACTTTAGAAACTCTATAAGGACCTTCCCATGTCGGTGCTAGCTTTCTTTGGTGAGCGAATTTATTCCCCACACTTGCCTTTCTCAAAACAAGATCTCCGGTGTTGAAAGCTCTGTACTGGACACGTTTATTATACCGGAGTGCTGCCTTTGCTTTTATTGCCTGATCTCTGACGAAAGCCTTTTCCCTTAACTCCTGGAGGACGTCCAGTTCTGATGCCAAATTGGCGTTGTTATCTTCAGCTGAAAAATACTCCACACGAGCCGATCTTGTTTGTAGCTCCACCGGGATCATGGCCTCAACCCCGTACGTCAACCGGTATGGGGATTCGTTAGTTGAAGAATGAGGCGTGGTGCGGTATGCCCATAAAACATGACATAGCTGATCGGTCCATCCTCCCTTTGCTTCTCCCAGATGCTTCTTCAACCCCTTTAGCACTTCTCAGTTGGCTACCTCCGCTTGTCCATTGGTTTGGGGGTGTTCAACAAACGAAAATATCTGGATTATCCCCAGTCCTTCCAGCAAATCTGTGAACTTTTTGTCCGTAAACTGGGTGCCGTTGTCAGTCATAATTCGCCCTGGCACCCCGAATCGAGCTATGATATTTTCATACACGAAACGTCTTGTTCGCGCAGAAGTGATATGCACTACTGGTTCTGCCTCGATCCACTTGGTGAAGTAGTCTACCCCCACGATCAAATATTTGATACCTCCTGGCGCAGTGGGGAATGGACCCAAAATATCAAGGCCCCACTGGTAGAACGGCCAAGGTACAACAGATGAGGACAGCTCTTGGGCCGGTGTATGGTGGAGATTAGAGAATTTTTGACAAGCATCACACTTCCTAACAAAATCTGCAGAATCCTGCTTCACAGTGGGCCACCAATATCCAGCCCTGAGGACTTTTCTCATTAACCTTCGGCCCCCAGCATGGTGCCCACATTGCCCCTCGTGCACTTCCTCCAAAACTGCTTGAACCTCATCCTCTCTCAAACACAAAAGATATGGGACAGAGAATCCCCTTTTGAAGAGAACACCATCAACCATAGTAAAATATGGTAGCTCCCTCTTCACTCATCTCCTCTCCTTCTCATCAGTGGGCAGTTGACCATCAGCCAGATAGCGAATATAGGGGATGACCCAAGAATCCTCATATGGATAACTCACCATGATAGCATTCAGAGAAGGGTACAGAGGTATGCTAGGTGACGTCAAAGTGCTTTGAACCACCGTTGTTGTGCTGCCGGGCTGTTTTGTACTTGCAAGTCTTGACAAGATGTCCGCTCTGGTGTTTTCTTCTCTGGGCACATGTTTGAACTCTAAAACTTCAAATCTTCCCTTCAACTCATTAACACAATTCAAGTACAATTGAAGTTGCGGCTCCTTTGCTTGGTACTCCCCCTGGATCTACGAAATCACCAATTGGGAAACACTGCAAAGTGTGACTGCTGATGCTCTGATGTCAATCGCCGCACGGAGACCGGCCAAGCATGCTTCGTATTCAGCCTGGTTGTTGGAGGTTTTGAAATTAAATCGGAGGGAAATTTCTAGGTGCACACCATCATCACTTTCTACCACCACACCTGCTCCACAACCCTTGCTGTTCGACGATCCATCAACGTAAATGGTCCAATGCGCTCGAGGGGTGGTAGGGTCTGCCCCAGTCATCTCCATAACAAAATCAGCCAACACTTGTGCCTTGATGGCTCCTCGAGGCTCATACGAAATTTCGAATTCAGACAGCTCGATAGACCATTTTATCATCCTCCTGGCGAGGTCGGGCTTGCTAAGCACTGAACGGAGAGGCAAATCCGTTCTCACCAGTACTGGGTGCGCGTGGAAATAGGGCCTCAACCGTCGCGATGCCCACACGACTGCTAGAGCAGCTTTCTCAATCTTTTGGTACCTTCCTTCCGCCCCCTGAAACGTCTTACTAGTAAAGTACACCGGCCTCTGCCCTTCAGGGGTTTCTTTAACCAAGGCCACGCCTAGGGCTTCATCCGAGATTGCTAAATACAAGATCAAAGTCTCACCAGGGTCAGGCTTAACCAAAATTGGTGGACTCGAGAGAACGGCCTTGAGTTGCTGGAAGGCTTGTTCTTGCTCCTCTCCCCATTCAAAACTCTTGTGTTTCTTCAACGCCTTATACAAGGGAGGGACCTGTGCGCCATTTTGGGCATGAAGCGAGCTAGAGCGGCCACTTTCCCATTCAACGATTGGACCTCTCTCAGGCTCTTAGGGCTCTGCATGTCCAGGATTGCTTGACATTTCCCAGGGTTGGCCTCGATGCCTCGTTGGGTCAACATGAATCCCAAGAATTTCCCAGCTGGAACGGCAAAGGTGCATTTTAAGGGGTTTAACCTCATGTTGTACTGTCGAAGCCTAGTGAAAACTTGGCACAGATCTTCAATGTGGTCTCCTCCAGCGGGCGTTTTGGCTATAATATCATCGATATAAACTTCGACCAGCCTGGTGTGCATCCCTTCAAAGACTTTGTTAATCATGCGCTGATAGGTAGCGCCGGCGTTCTTCAATCCAAAAGGCATGACGGTGTAGCAGAAAACACCGCGGTCATTGATAAAGGCAGTTTTCTCTTGGTCTCCCTCCCACATCGGAATCTGGTTATACCCCGAGTAAGCATCCATGAAACTGAGGTACTGGTAACCAGATGAATCATCCACCATGCGATCAATGTTGGGCAGGGGATATGGATCCTTGGGGCAGCAACGGTTAAGATCCACATAATCTGTGCACATTCTCCATTTGCCATTAGCTTTCTGCACCATAACCACATTAGAAAGCCAAGATGAATAGTGTATCTCCCTTATAAAGCCTGCTTTTAACAACTCCTTTGTCTGCTCACAAGCTGCCCTCTACTTCTCCGGTCCCAATCTCCTCTTCTTCTGGGCCACCGGTCTTGTTTCAGGATACATAGCAAGCTTGTGGCAACAGAAATCAGGGTCCATCCCAGGCATGTCTGCTGCTGTCCATGCGAAAAGATCCTTGAACTCCTGCAGAAGGGCTAATAAGCGTTGTTCCATGGCAAACTCCAGCTTATCATTGATGTGCATGACCTTCTCTGGGGAATCCCCTAAGACAACATCCCTGGAACCACCATCCGGTGTGGGCTTGGAGGGATTGAGTGGATCAATCTTCAATTCCGCTCTGGGGTCCATGTCAATGAGACTGACAGACCCTGCTGCTGTTCCTCCGTCATTCAGCTTCCTTTTCTTGTTGAATGCTTCCAACTTAACCATGTTGAGGCTCAGGTTATAACAATATCGAGCCATCTCCTGATCACTGCGGAGAGAGGACACACCGTTGTCCTTGTCGATGAATTTGATCAAGAGGTGAGGAGTGGATACAATTGCTTCCATCGTATTCAGTGTTGGACGGCTTATGATACCGTTGTATGGGGATTCCACATCAATCTCCAGGATTCTTGACTTGACTGTTCTCACACCAGGCTCTCCTTCAAAAGAAATCAGGGTGTCAAGATACCCCTTGGTGGGTTGCTTGGCTCCATTAAACGCTGTGAGTTCTTGCATGTAGGGTTGTAAATCTACATCATTGAAACCCATTCGTTTGAAACAATTATAAAAGATAACATCACAAGAACTTCCCTGATCGACGAGGATCCTCTTGACATCCTTGTTGGCTATGACTGCCACGATAACTACTGCATCATCACCTCCTGGAATTGTTGGGCCAAAGTCATCATCAGTAAATGACACCGTCGGAGCTGCCATACCGTCCCTGAAAGGGTGGTTATCCCTTGGTTTGCCCTGGACAGACAGAATCATCCTGTGGTGATTCTTCCGTGCTGTGATTGATGATCCTCCTCCCGTAAATCCTCCAGCTATCATCTCAATCACTTCTCGTCTGCCCTGCCTCTGCTGCTGGGGCATGTTATTTTGTTGGGCATCTCCAGCAATCACTACTCCCTTCTGCTTCTCAGCTGCAGTGAACCTCCTTGCTGGATTACGTGTATTATCATCTTCATCATCAGGATCTCTACTCCTTTTTTCCATCCTCTGAGGCTCGTCTACAGATTTCTCCCTGAACAAATACTGCTTCAGCTTTCCTTCTCGAATGAGAGTTTCCACCGTATTCTTTAATGCCTTGCACTCATCAGTATTGTGTCCTGTCTGTTCATGGAAAGTCCAATACTTGCGTGGGTTCCCACCCCTCTTAACTGGGGCTGGTTTCCTTATACCAAAGACGTTCAATGTTGGCCAACCAACCTCCCTCATGATTTGTGAGTGCCTGGTGTTCAACGAAGCATAGTTGTTGAACGATGATACACGCCTATCTCGTGGATGCGGGCGAGCGTTTACAAAGTCTTCTCTAAAGGCATGCTTCTCAGGCCTCACTCTCTCCTTTTCTCTCCGTGGCTGCTGAGGGGGTGCTGAAGGCTTCAACCTTGTTGCGGTTGCCTCCAGATGCATCTCTATGCCCATGTACTTGGAAGCCTTCCTTCAAAACTCCTCGAAGGTTGTTGGGGGGCTCTTTGCCAAAGATAGGGCAAAGGCTGATCCAGGCTGAAGAGCTTCCACTACAATATGAAGTTGTATGGCCTCCGTGAGGTTGGGGACCAAAGCTGCCTCCTTATAAAACCTTTTCAAGAACTCCTTAAGAGTTTCAGTTTCTCCCTGCCTTATCTGCGCCAAGGTGTGGGAAGTTCTTGGAATATCCCTAGAGATGACAAAATGGCTTTCAAATGCAGCAGCCATTTCCTCCCAAGAGTCTATAGATCCTGAGGGTAAGCTTTTAAACCAGCTGAGAGCCTCCTCGGTTAGTGTTCTTGGAAACATCCTGCACATAACATCTTCATCTGCTCCCAAATACATAGCTTCATACACATAAGCATCCAAATGCTTAGTGGGATCAGTTTCTCCATTATACTTCCCTATCGACAGTGGCTAAGTTGTTTGCAAATGTTTCGGGATGGCAATGCTCATCATCCTTCTTGAGAAAGGGACACTGAGCTTATACGTCCTTGAAGTCACCACCGCCTGCTCCCTTCTCCTGGTACTGACTCTATCCCCAGAGTCTTGAGTCTGCTCTCTCTCTTCATACGTGGGGATCTTCGAATACGGGAGGGTTGTAGATCTATCCCTCGCTGATGCATGATGAGCATCCTCTGCATGGGACGCTGCCCTGTCCCCAGCTTCTCCTCTCTCCCGTTTCAACTCCATCAGTTCCTCCCTGAGTTGCCTGATAACCTCATCGCGAGGGTCAGGCGTTTACACTTACACCATCCTCCGGGTTTGAGTTACAGGGGACTCGAAGATAAGTCTCCTTCCAGTCTGTTGATGGGTCACATCCTCCACGTGACCATCAACAAAATCTCTCCCATCACCTTCCATCGTGACAACCAAACTTCTGCGAAAATGGGAATAACTCTAACGAGTCCCACCGGGCGTGCCAATGAACTGGTCTGGACCGGGGTCTAGGAGCCGGTGTGGGACCAGCCACAAGAATATAGGTGTTTTTAGGGTTTGCACACCGGAACAGTGTGTATCCGATGTATTAATCCGGTCTCTCAGTGGGAGAGGCCGGTCTTGTTGTCCTGGAGATCCTTCACACCAACGTTTCGCGTTGTAGGGGGGCGAAAGGTGGTGCCACCTGCGTAGATTCTCCGACGCTCAAGTTAGAAAAGTGTAAGAACTCAGTGAATGCTCAAGCGATGTAATAACAAAGTGTAAGTTAGAACAACGATACCATGCATGTGTATTGAAATGAGCTATTTGTAGTTGTACGTGAGAAAATGAGTCGTTGGGTACAGGTGGGTCCCCCAGCTCTGATAGCGTGTACATTATGTCAATCAGGGTGGCTCAACACTCAGAATATGTCAGGAGGGTAGGTTAGTTATCAGAGTACGATCCTCTAAGAAGAGAGGATAATCACCTTTTCCGCATAATCTGCTGACACATCCACTTGCTTTCTGAGGCCATTGACGTGACATATTTTGCTACATACAGTATCTTCACTGATAAGTTATTAAGGGCTCTTATCTCGCTGTGACTGAGAAACCAGCAGTTATATAAACGTTCTATGAAAATGAACAATGCTCCGCTATAGAGTCAATAAGTGGGGCAGTCGTGAGATGAGAGCGGAAGGCCAGACATCGGATATCCGGTGTGGTAATGTTGAACCAGGACACCGGTTTTCCTTATATGAGGCCACTCTGACGTCACAAGATTGGGGGCCGGTATCCAGACCGGATCAAGGGGCTATGGTGGAATGAGAGGGAAAAATAAGATTTTTGGTTTTCTTTTAATTCTATTTGGCTCGTATTTTCCCCGTTTAATATTATACGCCGTGTCCAATTAATTATCTCCTTAACACCTAAAATTATTTTAACTATACCACTATAACCACAATAATTTTCTAAGTATTCTAGACCCATCAATATATCCAATTTGACCAAGTGGGTCCCACATCGTCTGTTAAATCATTCGGTTCCGGTAAATCTTAATTTACCAATAATTTACCTCTAGTATCAAGTTAATTTTCCTATAGTTATTGAACCATAAATAATTCACTCTTCAGTTCAATCTTTTAAGATCACATTAAGTAAACTGGGGTCACTACACTTAGTGGGTCATAATTAATTTAATCATTCATTCAGTTTTCACACAAAACTGAGACATCACCCCAAACATGTGCCAACCCAATTTCACATTCAATTGTCTTATCATTTACTCATGTTCTCAATCTAAGAAGACATAGTAAATCACTCGCATCATATAATACAAGGTTTTCATGCCAAAGGATATAAAATCCATCTTTTTTTAAAAAAATATCACAATCAATCATTTCATTTCAAAAATTATCCACATTAGGGAATTCTTCCACTATCATTCATTCTACCAATTCTAGCACATGAACCACTCACATTCAATAGACATACCATGGCTAGGAGTCATAAACATGATTCATACAAGAGACCTAAGCGAATAATTCCATTTCAATATATACTTCAAGGTCTCAACATTCATGGCCTACTACCATATCAATTCATATTCAACACATCACACCCATGATCAACACATGGTATAAATTTATCATCATGTAAATTTATATTCAATACTTTATACCCATGATTAATACATGGCATCAATTCATTATCATGTTATGTCATACTCAATATATCAATGTCAAATGCATAATATCAATGTATTCGTCATTAGAAGGAAATAATGTAAGGAACTTGGTCGGACTTACACAAACAACCACATCAATCATATTGAGGAATTCATCCATATGCATTCAATCTCATGATTTATTAAGTTTACTAATGAGCAACTATGCTCCAAAAGTGCATCATATAACCTCAATGATAATGGCATATTTCCATAAACCATAATTATAACTTATAAATCATAATTCACAAGGAATCACCATCGAGAAACAATGCCTTGATAATCAATTCACAATTCTTAGAAAACTAGTCATTCTTAAATCTATATAGGCAACTAATACTTAACATAATATCATCATCCTCTATATAATTATCACTCTTAAGTCTATATAGAGCAACCACATTCCGACAATGAACATCACCCTCCAAGAATCACAAAAAATGTCTCACTATTGAGCAATTATGCTCCAATCATCCATAACATCTACTTCAAGGTAGAGCAACCATGCTCTGACAATAATTAACAAATCTAATTCAGATTAAAATATGCTCTGATACCAAGTTGTCACCCTCGTTTCTTCGGACCCGAATCCCGACGTAATCAAAATAAATAATTAATAAAAATACAATTAAATTTTTAGCTTTTGAAATAATTTCAAGCACCTTAATGATTACATCAAGATCCAAACCACAGAAAACCGAAGAGTGAGATTTAATAATTTATAACTAGATCGCGAGATGAATCACCCATAATTGTATACAAAAATAATAAAGTTTATAGTGGAAGAATATGTATACAGGGCACACACCTAGTCCCATATATGAAGATATGAGAAAAGGCTTGGCAAAGCATGCAAATATACAACATGAGCCTATTAGGTCACAATCCATCTTACATATAAGTAATGAACATGCATTGCCTAAAATATATATTTATATGGTCATGCAACATACATCTCTAATATCCATATTCCATAAATGACCACAGCCAATTCTATCTCAATATCATGTATCATCAACACTTATACATTCTTAAAATGGGCTACATGTCCAACGTCACTATATTCATCAAATGGGTATGAATTCCAATACCCCAAATATCAATATATCATTCACATATATGGCCATTTACAATACATCCACCAATATCTATAATTATTCACATTATCATGTACACTTTATTCACAATATAATGAATTACAATCGTTGCTCGCCAAGGCATTCCATTACCACTATTTTACCTTCACAAAAGCTTTACTTTAAAAATATCCTCATCCCATGATATTCCTAAATCAATGCTAAAAATGGACAACATGGGAGAGTGAGTTATACATTTCAAATGTGAATATGAATACAATTGAGATTATGCGCATATGTATATCAACGTCATGTATGCTTTGCTAAAATCATCAATAATCACCATAATTCATTCATCCCAACAATAAATATAAACCATATTTATCAATTAACTCATAGCAAAGCAGCATATATACACATCTTTTCTCAATGCAACAATGGGTTAATATCATTTTCATCAATCATAGACAAATGAGCCTTTCATTACATTAGGCCATTATTTACAACATCGTCTTATTGAAGGTCATTTTGTTGTATTCATATTTTACATGTTGTCTTTTAGGTAATTCATTTACCCATCTCATCATCATCACATCTCAATCTCAATCATCATTACCTTTTGGCATATCTCTATGCTATATGCAAATGCTCTTAGGCTAATGCATATGCACAATGGAATAACAACAACAAATACGGATCTGACTGTAGGAATAAACACCAAATTATAGGTTCAAGCATGATCACATACCATGCCCCTACTGTAGTAGTATAATGTGTACACATATCTCATAATGCATACATAATCACCAAATTTTACTGGTACCAAACCTTATCGCCCATTTTCGGTCATTTTCACCATGACCGCAGTAAACAACATAATCAACAATATAAGGTGTTGCGGGCCGGCCATGATTCATACCATGGCGGCTGTGATCCAAAGAACCACCGGGGACACCTACTCCTCAAAGAGCAACCCCTACAGGGTCGGCCACATGCAACTCCCCGTAGTTATACATGGGTGGCTTCGTGACTTACACATTGAGTCACAAGGGAAAATAAGAATGCTCATGCACAGAGCGGCCTTCCTACTGGGCCAGCCGGGGGAATCCCCTAATATTCCAACACCGGCAGTATGACATGCCATGGATGCAAATGCCAATCAATGCATCCTTATACTATACATCCTATCATGCCACTCATCAATGATCATCATCACCAACACCACTATACAATCTTTAGTGGATTTTATCATTGTTGGTTTTAGCCATTGTTTTCAAGTCTTAAGGGTGGCATTTCATTTCAACATACTTATATCATACATGCAAGTCAATGCTTGCAATCATTCACAATGGCATAACAAACATCAATAATATTCATAAATCTTTCATTAACATTACCACAATTTCTTAGTGGATTTTTTATTTCATTATCATCACCATTGTTTTACATTCTAGTATGGAATTCATAACATCTCATCAATATAATTCAAACCACACATACAAGATCACACTTGTGTCAAACATAATGGTATTCAACAAATCATCAATAATAACAATCATTCATTATTACTCATTATCGACATCATCTCCGATTCGTTGATTTATCACAAACACATTGTCATGCAATCATTCCCTCATTAGTTTCATCATGATGCAAGGGTGTGTCTTACAACCACATCATTTAACTTTTCATTATCAAACATCATAACATATCATTAGTGGTGTACATTTATGTTTTCATAACATATCATAGGTATATACATATTTTCCAATGTATCAATCAATATCAAACACCACCAAGACACACCATCATCATATACCCCTAGTACTTGACAGGGCCCGCAAGCGCACGGGTTATATCGCGTAATATAAAATATTATCGTTCTCCACAGGGACTGTGTTCAAAGTACCGGCATATTAAAATTTAATTATCCACACAATTGATTTTTAAGGTTTTTGTAAAATAAAACACAAAATTAAGTTGCACAGAATATGAATAAATACAAAAATAAAATTTACTTGACACTTAAAAATCAGAGTTGAGAGTATCTTGGGATTTCGGGGGATTAAGACTCTATTTTATGTTAATGAATTTTAACTTTTCATAAATAAGAATCAAATTAACTTTTCCAAGTCGAATTTTCCAAAAGCTAATTAATATGTTCCTCTCGGAATCCTATTAATGTACCTAACCTATGGAAAGCGCTGCTTAATCCTCAGAAAGGCCCATTATCGTTTTATGAAAATCCCTTTTATTTCCTCAAAAGAATTTTGATTACTTTCACGGTTTTACCGAGGTCACAAAAAGCATCTCAAAAATCTTAGGTTTAGTTCAAAGCTTTCTGGTAAAAATAAATCTCTCCATTCTATTTATTACCTAAACCTACTAATATACCTGCAAGTATACAATTTTATCATTTAGGTTCTTGTTAGGAATTACTAAAAGCATTGAGCATAATTGAACTAAATGGAAAACAGAAATTTATTTAATTCCAAGTCAAAATAACATTAATATAAAATATTATCACACCCTCTTTATCCCAAGATAATTAATTTAGCTACTCATGAAATAATTCAAATTCATATAAATAATGGAAATATAAAACATACAAGACATGGTAAAAATAAAGACTTACGGGTTTCTCCAAAAGCTCAGAATAAATTACCACTGTATTTCCTTGTTGCAGTATTCCTCCACCAATTACAAATTTAAATAACTCACTTTTACGATTCACAACTCTTAAGAAAAAGAAAATAAAAAGAAATGGGACAGAAAACTAAAAGGAAAGAAAAGAGAAAGAAAACGAATGCAAAAGAAAAGAAAAGGACGGAACGAAAGAGAAAAGAGAGAAAAGAAAAGGAATTGAAGCTGATTCTTGGATGGATATTGACGATGTTCGGTGGTGCTCTCCCTTTTATAGGCGAATGAATGAATGAATCCAGCTAAGAAAACGCGTTAAAATTGCAAGTAGAAGAAACTTTCGGTGCATGTGACTTCCAACTGTCCCAAATTGCTTATTTTTTAATATTTTCAATAATTCGGTGCTTGGATTTAGTGATGATTGGTGCAGGTGGAGAAATTCTGAGTGGAAAAATGGGTTGGTTTTCACCTTTTCTCCAAAATCCGAGTGGAAAAGGTGCCTTTTATGCACAATACCGAGTGAAAAAGGTACTATTCGTACACAAAACCGAGTGAAATCTTTGCTCGGTGTTGAGTTGAGGGGTCGGTGTTTAGGAAAAAACCGGTCGGTGTTAAGCGTGAAGACCCCTGATGCTAAATTTTGTCTTCATTTCGCTTAAGCGAGAGTTTCTCGCTTAAGCGAAAATACTCCAGTAGCTAATATTATGCCACTCGCTTGAGCGAGACTCCCTTGCTTAAGCAAGATTACGGCTTCCAAAGTTCTCGCTTGAGCGTAACCAGAGTCGCTTGAGTGAAAGACCTTTGTTTAATCAGAATTGCTTCACTCGGTACTGATTAAAAAGTGGCTCAGAATTGACTGAAGAGGGACTCGGATCCGACTGGAAAGTATCTCACTCGGCACAAGTTCAGACCTTCTTCTTTCACATATGGCCCACTCAGGATTGGGAAGTCTTCTTTTACTGTTTCATTCGGCTATGTCTCTGGAACTGAACCACTCGGAGAAAACTTTGCTCGGATTTTGCTTTGGAATCCATTCGGACAAATTCATTCAGACACATTCACTCAGAAGTGCCTTCTTGCTTCTTACTTGGAATGGCCTTCACTTTCACTCAGAAATTGTGAGAGAGTCTGGAATCTGACTAATTGAATTTCTTCTCATGTCCGAGCCTTGCTTTGCTCGGAAATATAGGTTTCTGCTCTAACTCACTCGGTAGTCTTCCTTGGAGACATCTCACTCGGGCTTAGTGTGAAACTGTGAGAATCTGCCCAGAAAAGACTCACTCCTGGTCGGACTCTTGTCCTCTTCTCCTAATAACTCCACTCAGAGATCTCCTTTTTCAACAGGTGCTCTTTCAGTGGCTTCTTCTGCTCAGACAACAGTTTTGACCACTCGGGAGTTTTTTACTCAGATTAGTTGCAATCAGAAAGCTCCCACTCGGATTCACTTCAATCAGCAATCCTTTCACTCGGACAATAGCTTTGGGCAGCATCTATTCATAGTCAGTCCCTTTTTTCACTCAGATTGGTTGCAGTAGGGGATCTTCCACTCGGATTCTCCTCCAACCGAGACATATTCCACTCGGAAATGCTCCATTCTGAGTCATTCCACTCAGAAACACTTCATTCTGAGTCATTCCACTCGGATTTAATCATTTCTGAGTCGGATTTCAGCATTCTGAGTCGGAATTCAGCATAAAAAAAGAGTTCTTTCCACTTTGGGCTTGTTCTTCTTGTTTCTTTATCATTTTATGGTCGTTTTTCTCTTGTTTTTGACCCTAATTTCTGCAAAATAACATACCCAAGTAGAATAGAGTGGAAAGAAAGCAAAAATCACAATAAATAAAGGAAATACAGTGCATAATGATTAAAATCCTAAGCAAACTAGATCTATTTTATTGTGTTATAAAGCACTTATCAAAATACCCCAAACCAAAGCATTGCTTGTCCTCAAGCAATCACCATATTCACAAGATAAAATACAGAAAACACTAAGCTTAATAAACTAAGGAATCCAAAACAGAGAAAAAGATTTATTCAAATGCCAATTTTATTTTTCTTACATGAATCAAATTTCAATGTCAAGACTTGAGATACTCTTCTCACAATTTTCACTCAAGTGTTTCAAGGTTTGTGTATCTCTCAAATCATCATAGTCAAAAAATATTACCATAAAAGTGTTAATAAACCAGAAACTCCACAGTTTAGATAGAAAATATGTCAAAGTCTAAAGGTCTTTTCAAAGGTTGTAACGTGGCCTTTGGTTGTATTGTCAAGGTAGGAATTTCAAGAAAAATGGAATACAAAAGGGCTTTAACAGTCATGAATGATTCAAATCACCATTATAAATTTAACAGAGCAAATTTTTGAACTTTTATGGACTTTTTGGAATTCATTCAATATCATCCTTTTGATTTTCTTTTTTCTTTTTCTTGTTTTTCTTTACATTCAATACATATTTTTCTTAAGTCCTTTTTTATTTCTTTGCTCCACTAAATTTCCAACTTTTTTACCATTAAGAGAATATCAGTCAATGAAAGGTTTCAAAGAAAATTTTTCACTTTTAGGCTCAAAAGGGGCAACTAGGGGTCAAATTGTGTAAAAATTCTGAGGCTTAAGAATAAGACCTAATTGTGCCTTTATCATCCTAAGACATATAATCAAAAACCATTTTGAATCGGTTGAAAAACAAGTTCTAGAATATTAATGACTATGAGATTCACTCAATCAAGAAGATATGGGTTTTGAAAATTTGTTTGATAAATAACCCATTTTGGCTCAAGTCTAACCATGGAAAGTCTTTTCAAAGAAAATTTTAATCACATAAGGTTCATTTAAGCATTTATTTGGCATTTAAACAATCAAATTTTGAAAATTTCACTCAAAATTTTGGGACTCTTGGATACTTTAGCCTTGTGTTCAAAGTAAATTTATCATACAATCATGCTAAATTACAAGATTACAAACAAAACAAGGAAAACACACATGCATAAATATAACAATCAAACAATGCAAACAAAACAGTTAAGTTTTCTTATCTACCACCCTAAACCAGAATTTGACATTGTCCTCAATGTTAAAATGGATGATAAAAGGATAAGAAAACTTACCTGGAGTAACCCCAAACCAGGGTTTGACATAGTTGTTTTTTTTTATTAAAGCTTAAAAATAAAGACATGGGCTTACCTCCCCACAAGTGCTAAGTTTAACGTCTTCAGCCAGACTCTATCCCTCAATCACAGTCAAGAATCGATTAGGGCCTAGAAACTCATACCTTAGTATGGAAGGTAAAGATTTAAGTTTAACATTTGGGCTCACCATGACCTCAGTGTCATGTTTCAGTGGCATATTACCTTCACTTCTTTTTGATGCTCCTGCAAACTTATTCAGAAAAATAGATTCAAGTGGGTCCTTAAGAAGAGTTTCATCCTTCACCACTTGGTCAACAATTTCAATTCCAAAGCAAACATTATTATGAGAAGGTTTTATCAAAACATCTTTCAAATTAAAATCAACCTTTTGGTCTCCTATAGCCAGAGACAACTTACCATTCTTGACATCAATTACAGCACCTGCAGTGGCTAAAAATGGTCTGCCTAAAATGATAGGAATCAAAGAATCTTCATCCATTTTAAGTACAACAAAGTCAGCAGGTATAAAAAATTTTCCTATCTTAATAGGAACATCCTCTAAGATACCTACAGGATATTTTACAGATCTATCAGCCAATTGCAAAGACATCCTAGTAGGTTTCAGCTCACCCAATCCTAACTTTTCAGCAATAGATAATGGCATTAAACTCACACTCGCTCCTAAATCACACAATGCTTTATCTATATTCATGTCACCAATCATGCAAGGAATAGAGAAACTACCTGGATCTTGGAGCTTGGGTGGAAGTTTCTTTTAAATTAGAGCACTACATTCTTCAGTAAGTGCCACTGTACTGTCTTCTTCCAACTTTCTATTGTTGGACAAAATATCCTTCAAGAACTTCGCATAGATAGGCATTTGCTGCAAAACATCTATGAAGGGAATATTGACATACAACTTCTTTAAAATATCAAGAAACTTACCAAATTGTTTGTCCAACTTTGCTCTAGCCAGGCGTTGAGGAAATGGAATAGGAGGTTGATATGGCTTAACCTCTTCTTTCTTTTCTTGTGGTTTTTCTTCCTTATTCATCGGGTGAGATGGAGATTCATCCAATTTCTTTTTCTCCCCAGTCTTGCCAACTGGACCATCATATTGAGTACCACTCCTAAGAGTGATAGCCACGGCATGGTTGGAAGGTCCAGCCTCAGGTTTCCCAGGAAATGTTCCTGGCGTTCTTTGAGAGTAAGAGGCTTGTTGGGCAATTTAATTCTCTAATATTTTGTTATGGGTGGCAAGAGAGTCCACCTTTGAAGCTAAGTTTTTTATTGCATTGGAGAACTCATCATTCTGCTTCTGTTGAGTAGCTACAAATGTCTCCATTAAGGATTCTAGTTTTGATTTCTGTGGAATGTAGGGTCCTTGTTGAGGGTTGTAGTTACTTTGATTACCTTGGAATTGAGGTGGCCTATTTTGGAAGCCAGGTGGACCTTGTGGAGGTCTGTAGTTACCTTGATAATTTCCACCATAGTTTTCAATAGCATCCACCTGATGCATTTCTTGTTCTTGATTAGGGGTCATTGCTAAATGGCAGTTTGTAGCTCCATGTCCTGAAACACCATAAACTTCACAAACAATGTTAGTAGCACTTGTTGACCCTATTTTATCAAGTTTTAATGTTAATGCCTTAACTTTGGCAGAAAGTAAGGAAAGAGCATCAACAAAGTACTTACCTGGTGTTTTAGTAGATAATCCTCTCTTAGAGTTCCACTGGTGAGTGTTTTGAGCTATTTCCTCAATCAAGTTCTCTGCTTCATCAACATTTTTACTCATGAAGGCTCCTCCAGCTGCAGCATCTAAAGAGATCTTTTGTGTGGAAGTTAGTCCATTATAGAAAATATGGATTGTCAACCATCTTTCTATCCCATGGTGAGGACATTCTCTTAGCAACTCCCTGTATCTTTCCCAGGCTTCATATAAGGATTCATCATCTTTTTGTGAAAAATTTATGATTTATTTTCTCAGCACATCAGTCTTGTTCGTTGGGTACCATTTATTGATAAAAGCACTGGACAATTGTTCCCAAGTTATGATGGATCCTTCAGGAAGAGAGTATAACCACGCTCTTGCTTTATCTCTTAAGGAGAAAGGGAAAAGTCTTAAGCGAATGGCATCATTGGTGGCTCCGTTCATCTTCAGGGTGTCACAGTATTCAAGAAAGATTTGAGGGTGAAGATTTGGATCTTCGGAGGGTAATCCTCCGAATTGGTTCTGTTGAACCATTGAGAGTAGTGAAGGCTTCAATTCAAAATTGTTAGCCTCCACTGTGGGTCTAAGGATGCTAGATCCTCTCCCATTAGTGCTTGGAGTGGCAAAATCTCTTAAGGGTCTGTGTTGGTATGCCATTTGTTTTTCTTTTTGTTCTTTTTGTTGTTTTTGTTGTTTTCTTAAAGCTCTAAGGGTACGTTCTATCTCAGGGTCAAATCCTAAGTTTAGATCGACACTACGGCTTCGTCACATAAAAAGAAAATAAATGACAAATAAAACAAACAATTACAAAAATAAAACAACAACAGATACACAGAATATAGAACAAAATACAAAATTTCAAACAAAAAATAAAAATAAATAAAAATAAAAATATTAACAAGTATGATCTAATTGAATTTCAATATTGCCGATATTTGAGGGACAACAGTCCCCGGCAACGGCGCCAAAAACTTGACAGGGCCTGCAAGCGCACGGGTTATGTCACGTAATATAAAAGATTATCGTTCTCTACAGGGACTGGTTCAAAGTACCGGCATATTAAAATTTAATTATCCACACAATTGATTTTTAAGGTTTTTGTAAAATAAAACACAAAATTAAGTTGCACAGAATATGAATAAATACAAAAATAAAATTTACTTGACACTTAAAAATTAGAGTTGAGAGTATCTTGGGATTTTGGGGAATTAAGACTCTATTTTATGTTAATGAATTTTAACTTTTCATAAATAAGAATCGAATTAGGTTTTCCAAGGCGAATTTTCCAAAAGCTAATTAATATGTTCCTCTCGGAATCCTATTAATGTACCTAACCTATGGAAAGCGCTGCTTAATCCTCAGAAAGGCCCATTATCGTTTTATGAAAATCCCTTTTATTTCCTCAAAAGAATTTTGATTACTTTCACGGTTTTACCGAGGTCACAAAAAGCATCTCAAAAATCTTAGGTTTAGTTCAAAGCTTTCCGGTAAAAATAAATCTCTCGATTCTATTTATTACCTAAACTTACTAATATACCCGCAAGTATACAGTTTTATCATTTAGGTTCTTGTTAGGAATTACTAAAAGCATTGAGCATAATTGAATTAAATGGAAAACAGAAATTTATTTAATTCCAAGTCAAAATAACATTAATATAAAATATTATCACACCCTCTTTATCCCAAGATAATTAATTTAGCTACTCATGAAATAATTCAAATTCATATAAATAATGGAAATATAAAACATACAAGACATGGTAAAAATAAAGACTTATGGGTTTCTCCAAAAGCTCAGAATAAATTACCACTGTATTTCCTTGTTGAATATTCCTCCACTAATTACAAATTTAAATAACTCACTTTTACGATTCACAACTCTTAAGAAAAAGAAAATAAAAAGAAATGGGACAGAAAACTAAAAGGAAAGAAAAGAGAAAGAAAATGAATACAAAAGAAAAGAAAAGGACGGAGGAAGAAAACAAAAGAACGAAAGAGAAAAGAGAGAAAAGAAAAGGAATTGAAGCTGATTCTTGGATGGGTATTGACGTTGTTCGGTGGTGCTCTCCCTTTTATAGGCGAATGAATGAATGAAACTTTCGGTGCATGTGACTTCTAACTGTCCTAAATTGCTTATTTTTTAATATTTTCAATAATTCGGTGCTTGGATTTAGTGATGATTGGTGCAGGTGGCGAAATTCCGAGTGGAAAAATGGGTTGGTTTTCACCTTGTCTCCAAAATCCGAGTGGAAAAGGTGCCTTTTGTGCATAATACCGAGTGAAAAAGGTACTGGTCGTACACAAAACCGAGTGAAATCTTTGCTCGGTGTTGAGTTGAGGGGTCGGTGTTTAGGAAAAAACCGGTCGGTGTTAAGCGTGAAGACCCCTGATGCTAAATTTTGTCTTTATTTCGCTTAAGCGAGAGTTTCTCGCTTAAGCGAAAACACTCCAGTAGCTAATATTATGCCACTCGCTTGAGCGAGACTCCCTTGCTTAAACGAGATTATGGCTTCCAAAGTTCTCGCTTGAGCGTAACCAGAGTCGCTTGAGCGAAAGACCTTTGTTTAATCGGAATTGCTTCACTCGGTACTGATTAAAAAGTGGCTCGGAATTGACTGAAGAGGGACTCAGATCCGACTGGAAAGTATCTCACTCGGCACAGGTTCAGACCTTCTTCTTTCACATATGGCCCAATCAGGATTGGGAAGTCTTCTTTTACTGTTTCATTCGGCTATGTCTCTGGAACTGAACCACTCAGAGAAAACTTTGCTCAGATTTTTCTTTGGAATCCATTCGGACACATTCACTCGGAAGTGCCTTCTTGCTTCTCACTCGGAATGGCCTTCACTTTCACTCAGAAATTTTGAGAGAGTCTGGAATCTAACTGATTGAATTTCTTCTCATGTCCGAGCCTTGCTTTGCTCGGAAATATAGGTTTCTGCTCCAACTCACTCGGTAGTCTTCCTTGGAGACATCTCACTCGGGCTTAGTGTGAAACTGTGAGAATCTGCCTAGAAAAGACTCACTCCGGGTCGGACTCTTGTCCTCTTCTCCGAATAACTCCACTCGGAGATCTCCTTTTTCAACAGGTGCTCTTTCATTGGCTTCTTCTACTCGGACAACAGTTTTGACCACTCAGGAGTTTTTCACTCGGATTAGTTACAATCAGAAAGCTTCCACTCGAATTCACTTCAATTATCAATCTTTTCACTCGGACAATAGCTTTGGGCAGCATCTATTCAAAGTCAGTCCCTTTTTTCACTCGGATTGGTTGCAGTAGGGGATCTTCCACTCGGATTCTCCTCCAACCGAGACATATTCCACTCGGAAATGCTCCATTCTGAGTCATTCCACTCGGAAATGCTCCATTCTGAGTCATTCCACTCGGATTTGATCATTTTTGAGTCGGATTTCAGCATTCTGAGTCGGAATTCAGCTTAAAAAAAGAGTTCTTTCCACTTTGGGCTTGTTCTTCTTGTTTTTTTATCATTTTATGGTCATTTTTCTCTTGTTTTTGACCCTAATTTCTGCAAAATAACATACCCAAGTAGAATAGAGTTGAAAAAAAGCAAAAATCACAATAAATAAAGGAAATACAGTGCATAATGATTAAAATCCTAATCAAACTGGATCTATTTTATTGTGTTATAAAGGACTTATCAGTACTATCTGATGTAGGACTTTCTTCAAGCTCTTTAGAGAAGGTGGATATTGGATCTTTCCTTTTTTAATCCTTTAAGCCAAAGATGATGATCTTCTTCTTAGGAGGGAAAGCAAAACATAAAAGCAAGAGCTAAGGATGAATGAATGAAAATGAGAAGGAGAAAAGGGAAGGAAGTGAAGTGGAAAATGTGAAAGGTGAAGGAGGAAGGCTAAGGAAATGGGATAGGTGGTGGAGGCCACTCCCAAGTGACGGAGATAACTCCTATTGTGCCACCAAGGAGGGAGAGACACCTTGGATAAGAGCTTGCAAGAGCCTCATAAATCCTAGAGAGAAGGAGGAGAATCTCTCACTAAAAAGTGCGCTCAAAGTGTCTAAAACTCAAAATGATATGAATGTTTGTCACTTTACAAAGGGAGAAGCCTTTATATAGGCTAAGATGTATTCGGCCAAGGAGAGCCTTATTGGGCTTCTCCATGCTTCCTAGGCCCAATGATGCTAAGAGAGAAAAAGGATGGCCTATACATGGCCCAATGTGAGAGTACATGGTCCTAAATTGACCAATTGGCCTAGTAAGGCCCAAATAAAGCCTAAGTAACTAGAGAATCTAATTATGACCTATATTACAAGATGAATATAAATAGATCCTTAAGCTATCTCCATTAGGCTTGGGCCCATTAAATAAAGAGATAAAGGAAGATAGGGCTTTATGGATAGTCTCCTTACTTTTCTTGGACTTCACCTTAGTGAGGGGCCCTTTGTAAGCCTCTAGTCCTTTGTCCAATATAGTGTGTGGGTCCTTCCCTTAAAATGTCCTCATTATGCTCCCTTTCTTTGAAAGGATTTGTCCTTAAATCTAAGGCATCATCCTCTTCATCTAAATCAAAAGGAGATAAGTCGGATATATTAAATGAAGCACTCACACCATATTCCCCAGGAAAATCAAGGACATAGGCATTATTCCCCATTTTCTTGAGAATTTGGAAAGGTCCATCACCCCTAGGGTCGAGTTTGGATTTTCTCAAGTTTGGAAATCTCTCTTTTCTAAGATGTAACCAAATCCAATCTCTAACCTCAAAGGTGACTTTCTTTCTCTTTTTATTAGCACAATGAACATAGTGTTCATTCTTAGTTTGTATTTGGTTTTTAACCTTCTCATGAAAATCTTTGATAAACTAGGCCTTTGCCTCTCCATCCATGTGAAGGATAGAATCAGAAACATCAATAGGCAAAAGGTCCAAGGAGGTGAGAGGGTTAAAACCATAAATAACCTCAAAAGGACTATGCTTAGTTGTGGAGTGTTGTACCCTATTATAGGAAAATTCAATGTGGGGTAAACACTCATCCTAAAATTTAACATTTTTATTTAATAAGACCCTAAGCAGTTGAGAAAGGGTCCTGTTTACTACCTCTATTTGGCCATCCATTTAAGGATGACAGGTGGTAGAAAAGAGAAGCTTCATTCCTAGCCTTGACCAAAGAGTTTTCCAAAAATGGCTTAGGAATTTAGTGTCCCTATCAGAAATAATAGTTTAAGGAACACCATGAAGTCTCACAATTTCCTTAAAGAAGAGTTTAGCAATATGACTAGCATCATCTACCTTATGACAAGGGATGAAGTGAGCCATCTTACTAACCTATCCACCAAGACAAAGATAGAATTCATTCCCCTTTGGGTCCCTGGTAAGCCTAACATGAAATCTATAGATATATCAATCCAAGGTGAACTTAGTGTAGGCAAAAGGGTATACAAACCACTAGGTGAAAGTTTAGATTTAGCTTTTCTACACACTACATACCTAGCACAAAGTTTTTGTCCATCTTTTTTCATTTTAGGCCAATAGAAGTGTTCATGTAAAATGGCTAAAGTTTTGTCTTTTCCAAAATGGCCCATTAAGCCTCCCTCATGGCTTTCTCTTAATAAAAGATCTCTTAAAGAGCTTCTAGGAATACAAAGTCTATTGGCTTTAAGGAGATAGCCATCTAGAATGTAGAAGCCTTTATGAGATGAAAAAATGGAAGATGAGTTAAAAATGTTTGAGAAATCAAGGTCACGTGGATACAAAGTCCTTATCTCATCAAGTCCAATAACTTTGGCTCTAAGAGAGGTAAATAAAGAATGCCTTCTTGATAAAGCATCAGCCATAGTATTAGATTTTCCATTTTAATGTATAGAACTCTTTATCATATGTGGGATAGTTGAGAGTTATCCCATTAAGATTTTCACTAAAGAAAGCAATGGGGTGACCTTCTTGCAATAGGACGGCTCTTATTCCCACATTTAAAGCATCACATTCAAGCTCAAAGGTTTTTGAAAAATTTGAAAGTGCCAAAATTGGAGCATGAGTGAGCTTCTCCTTGAGATCTAGAAAGGCTTTCTCTTGCCTTGGTCCCCACACAAAAGGAGCATTCTTTTTTACCAACTCATTTAGAGGGGAGGCTAAAGTAGAGAAATCATTCACAGATCTCCTATAGAAACTTTCTAGACCATGAAAACTTCTTACTTCACTCATATTTTTAGGTATTGGCCATTCTTGGATTGCCTTCACTTTGGAGTGATCTACCTCAACACCCTTAGAACTTACTAAGAATCCAAGGAATACAATGCTATCCATGCCAAAAGAACATTTTTCAAAATTTGCATAAAGATTGTTTGTTCTTAAAGCAAGCATAACTTGTTTAAGATGGTTTAGATGAGAGGTCATCATAATGTCATCAAAGTAGACCATGACAAAATGCCCAATAAATTCCCTCAAAACATGATTCATGAGTCTCATAAAAGTACTTGGTGCATTAGTCAAGCCAAAAGGCATAACTAACCACTCATATAATCCAAGCTTGGTTTTAAAAGCGGCTTTCCATTCATCTTCTTCTTTGATTCTTATTTGGTGATAGCCACTTTTAAGATCAATCTTGGAAAATATAGTAAAACCACTAAGCTCATCAAGCATATCATCAAGTCTAGATATTGGATGCCTATACTTGATGGTTATGTTGTTTATGGCTCTACAATCCGTACATATTCTCCATGAACCATTTTTTTAGGAATTAGCAAAATAGGTAAAGCACAAAGGCTTAAACTCTCTCTAATCCAACCCTTAGATAGTAGTTCATTCACCTGGTTCTCTATTTCTAGGCTTTCCCTAGGGTTGCACCTATGTGCAGATCTATTTGGAAGACTAGCACCAGGGATTAAATCTATTTGGTGCTTAATGCCCCTAATAGGAGGTAAGCATTTTGGTATGTCCTTAGGGAAAAGGTCTTTGAATTCACTTAAGATGTTTTGAATCCCTTTGGGCAAAGGAAGAGGGGAAGAGCCCAATGAGCACAAAGAAGTGCTAGGGATGTCTTTTCCATACATGATCAAGTAATGTTTTTGTGAAAACATAGCATGTTTCACATCATGTTTATTGGCCAAGAAGTTAGCTCTAGAGTCATCATAGATGACAACTCCTTTTCCTTTATCCTCTTTTTTGTTTTTCTTATGTTTTTCTAGATGATTAGAGGAAAAAGATCCTAACTCTCTATCTCCTTTAAGTTTTATTTATAGTTGATCTTTAGCTAATTGTTGTGGAGTTAGTAATAAGGACATCCTAAGGGAGGACCCACACACTATATTGGACAAAGGGCTAGAGGCTTGTAAATGACCCCTCACTAGGGCCAAGTCCAAGAAAGCTAAAGAGGACATTCATAAAGCCTTGTCATCTTTCATCTCTTTACTTAATGGCCCAAGCCCAAGGGAGATACCATGAGGATCTACATGCTTGCATCTTGTAACATAGGTCATAATAAGATTCTCTAGATATTCAGGTTTTATTTGGACCTTGCTAGGTCAATTGGGCCATTTTAGGGCCATGTACATTCCCTTTGGGCCATGTATAGGCCATGTTCTCACCTTTGTTGTACTATTGGGCCTTGGATCCATTATCCAAGCCCATTTCCCCTCCCTTGGCTGAAATGTAAAAGGGCTATATAAGGGAGCTCTCCTTTGTAAATTCACACAATAATGATCATTTGAGATTTTTCACCCTTGAGTGCAAACTTTCTAGAGTGAGAAGCTCCTCCTTCTCTCTAGGTTTGAGTCTCTAGAGCAAGCTCTTATCCAAGAGGATTCTCTCCCTCTTGGTGGTAAGATTAGGGAGTTATCCTCCCTAAGGAAGTGGCCTTCCACCTTCACCTTCCATCTTCCTCTTCATGCCTTCCATCTTGTCCAAATCCTTCCACTTTCTCCTTTTCCTTCCACCAAATTTTATCCACTCCATATAGTTTTTCTCTTTTGTCATTTTGATTTTAACATTGAGGAAAGGATTTTATCATTGGTTTGAAGGAAGAACAAGGAAAGGAACTAAGATCCATCCCTTTCAAAGGAGACTAGAAGAAGCTCCTACATAATTTGGTATTATTTGAGCCTAGGAGGTCTTTTTTCTTACTTTTCTTCCTTTAGTTTTTGGTTTTGACTCTCAATAGCTGGCTTGTTGTGCAATTTAATTTCATATAATTGTCTTCTTGATGCCATGATATAGTAGAAAATCCATAAAAAGTTGGTGTTGTTGTGAAATTTTGTGTTAGTTCTTCTTTTCTTTCAATTTTAGCATATTGTTCTTCTCAATTTCGATTTGGTTGATCTTGTTTTGTTTAGGACCTATAAAAATTCTGAGTTTGGCACTTAGTATATCAGTTTTGAGTTTTTAAATTTGGTAGTTACAAGTTTATTAGTTGTTAGAGCCAACTAGGTGTCTTAAGTGCCATTTGGAACCTTTTCTTTTATTCTAGAAAATTGTTGACTCAACTATTAGAAGTACAAATCCGTGTGGGAGGGAGTAATTCAAGCATCTTGATTAACTCCCAAGAGGTTCCAATCTTGAGTGTTAGGAGGTCTCATTTCAAGACTCTCCAAAAGTTAGCTCATCTTAAGAGTGTTAGAGATCTATTCTTAGCTTTTCATCTAGATTTAATTTTGTTTTGAATGCACTAATAGGTTACCATCTCATTTCGGTTTCATATTTCTTTGCATAAAAGAAAATTTTATCAAAAATATTTAGTCATAAGCCTTCCATTCACTACTTTGGAAGAAGGTTGCATTGTTTGTCTCTAAGCAAGAAAGTGTCAATTGAACTTGTACTAGCCTAATCCTTGTTTCGGTTTTGGAATAGCTTTATGGTGTTGTTTCATTAAAAAGTACAAGAGGCAAGAAAAGAAAAGAAATAGAAAGATACAAAAGAAAATACAAAGCCCAAATTACAAAATTTGAAAAGGGTATTGAAAAACAAAGAGTAAAAAGTAGCCTCATTAGAAACTTGTAAACTTAAACACCAAAATTATTGGCTCATTTTTGAAATTCCATAACATTGAAGTGAGGTGTTTGCTAGTTGACATTGTTACACATTTTCACTTGAACTTGATTGCTTAGTGTTGCAAGTTTAGAGTTTCTAAGCTTAGGTTGTACCTTGCTTTTGTTATAGCATATTATTTTCTTTGCTTGTCTAGTTTTGTCCATCATCAAATTTTGAATTCCATTCAAGTATAGCCTTTATTTCTTTTGAACATTTATTGCTTTAGTGTCTTGTCAATCAAAAAAATCCAAAAAGATTTCCAATTGAGTAGCTTTTCTTTCTTAAACTTTTTTAGTTTGTCTTTTATTCCTTCTTAAGTTTTGTCTTTGAGTTGTCTCCCTTTCAAAATTCCTTTGGTAATTCCCTTCTCTACATCATTGAGGGTAGCATCTTAAGGATACTTGAGATAAGACTAAGGAGTAAGGGTAAGGAGCTTGAGAGAGGACACTTGAGATATCTAAAATTGTTCTTGCCTTTTGCTAACCTAAATTTTGTTGGAGATTTTGTCTTGGCATTATTTTGTTGGTAAGGTGAAGCTTCTACAAATCCAAGTGAAGAGAAGAGAAGACCTTGTAAAAGAAGCAAAAGCCATGTAACACTAGACATTTAAGGAAAATTTGTGAATTCTTAGGCTTTAGGTGTAACATCCCAGATTTTTAGATAAAATAAATTTATTGGGTAATGATAATTAATCATTTATGGTCAAATAATTATGGGAGATGTTGTTAGACATTAGAGGTGAATTATCGGTAAATTAAGATTTACCGGAACCAGATGGATTAACAGATGATGTGGGACCCACTTGGTCAAATCAAATAATTGACGGGTCTAGAATATTCGGAAAATTATCGTGGTTAAGGTGGTATGATTAGAATAATTTTTGGTGTTAAGGAAATAGTTAATTAGACTCGATGTATGATAATAACCGGGGAAAATACGAACCAATTGGAATTAAAAGAAAACCAAAAATCCCTTTTCTCCTCCCATTATCACCGTGGCCACTTTCTCTTTATCACTTGGTTCTTTTACCCATTGGATAATGGGGAATTATTACCCATTGGTAAAAGAAAAATGTGGCACCTTTTTAACTATTGGACAATGTCCAATTTTGGTCTAATTTTTCCCTTCTCTTTCTCATTCTCGGTACACTTTCTTCTTCTACACCATCCATGTTCACTTTTCTTCTTCTTCACCTTTTCTCCACAAACCGTCCCCCACTCTTTCTTCTTCTACCTTTTACTAAAATCAAGAGCTAAGCTTGGATTTGTGAGGCTAGAATGGCGTTTATGGAGCTTGGGAGCTTGTGGGGTCATCTTCTTCCTCTTCCTCACTTCATTTTTGTTTTGGTGGAGCTTGAGCTTGAGGTAAAGATTCCTCACCTCCACCTTGTTTTATTTATGGTTTTGGGGTTGTTGAGTTGAAGATGGTGATGTTAGAAGCCTTGCATGTGGGTGGAAATGGAATCCTAGGCTTGAATGTTTGGAAAGAGAACTCTAAGTATTAATAATTTGGGGGTTTTGACCCACTTGATGATTTTGATGATTATGGATGTTTATGAATAGAGTATATGAGAGGAATGGATTTTTAGAATCATTAAGATTGATTAATGAGGTTGATGATATTTGCATGTAAGTAACTTGAGGAATAAATCTTGAGAATAGGAAAATGATAGGCAATGTTGAGTGATGTTATTGGTGATAACAATAATGGTGGATGACCATTAATAATGGATACTTGACTTGATGAAGTCTTAGGCCATGATAAATGCCATCAGGGTTTATTGATTAGTGATGGCTTAAGAGAATCCATGGTGACTTAAGTTGAAATTGGATGCCTTGTGATGGCTTATTAATTACATGTACATATGTGTGTTGTTGATAGGATTGTATTCCGGACGATGATGCATAATAATCAAAGCAATCGGAGCGTTGGAATTGCGGTTCTTCTCTCGAGGTAGGAGAGGAGTTTGCATTTCAAATCGCATGAGTGAATTCTTTGTTAATTATGTCTATGTGGAACTCATGTAATGCCTTGCCATAAATGTCTTATATGACTGATTTGATGAAGTGATGATTGATGGCTTGGCTTATATTGATTGTTATGAAAATGTATGTATTTATATAATGTTGATGATAAGTGTTTTATGGTCCCTTGGTTGGACATAATCGAAATAAGGGTGATAAACTATGAATGAATGAACCACACGATTGTAAAGAATTGTTTTGAAGTGGTTAGGTGGAAAGATGAATGAAGGAATGGTGTGGGTTATAGATAAACCCTTTCCCCCTTGTAAAATTAAATAAGAAACAGTGACTGATGAGGTGGAATGAAGATTTTCCGAGTAAGAATGAGTAGGGAGAGAGTTATATATACCTCAAGTGATGTGTATGGTGTATTGGAGGTGATTCAGTTGGCTTAGAATAAGATTCCGAGTGTTAGGACTTCGTTACTGCATATGACCTGATAATCTCGCTCAAGCAAGATGGGATCTCGCCCAAGCGAGAGTCCCCTGCTACATAGAATTAGTTTCTGGAGGAAATTCGCCTAAGCAAATTGAGCTTCGCCTGAGCGAGGGCGAAGGAATTAGCCACTGGTCTGATTTTGCTCAAGCGAATGGCCAGTTCACTCAAGCGAGAATGTTCGTAGATCAGGGATTTAGCTACTGGACGAAATCTGCCCGAGCGAAGAGTCTTAGGGATGGCATTCGCCTAGGCGAGACAAGTAAACAGTGATTGGGTAAGTCTCTGAACAAACTTTGTCTAAGTGGGAGTTTTGGAAATGAATTAAGAGGTGGTGGAATTTCTGGGTGAATTCCGAGTGACTTATGTCCGAGTCATGACTTTTCGAGTTAGGAAGTGGGCATAATCCGAGTAGAAGGCTCGTGAATGTGATGATCTGGGCAGTGGAGTCCCGAATGGGGAATTTCCGAGTCCAGTGTAACCTGTGCCGAGTGGAATGCCTTCTAATGTGCAATTCCGAGTGAGGCTATAGCCATTGGGCCTGTTTCCGAGTGGTGTAGGGATAGAGTAAACCCGAATGGAATTTAATTGTGGAGACCCCTTCTGAATGAAGGAAGGTCTATGTGTTCTCCGAATGAGAGAAGTAAAGATATACCGATTGGTGAATATGTAATACATTCCGATTGTGTTGAGGCTGAAATATACCGAGTGGTATTTGATTGGGAGTCATACCGAGTGAGGAGAGTTTATGGATTCCGAGTGGAATAGCCATCATTCCCGAGTAGATCTTTTGTGTGACCTTCCTGGATAAAAATAAGGAATTATGTATGAGCTTCCGAGGGAGGCATGTGTGTTGGAGTCGATCCCGAGTGAATGGAACCCCTGATTCCGAGTGAAGGAATACCTAGTGGAACCCTGAGTGAGTGAAGACTAAGATTTACAATGAATTTTACCGAGTGGAAGACTGAGTGAGAGAGGACCCGGTCTGGACTGACCTTGTCGAGTGGATGAATGAGTGAATGATGGGTCGGTCAGGACTAATTTGTTGAGTAGAAATCCTGAGTGCCTTGAGCCGGTTTCAGGGAAGTTCTGCCGAGTGGAAACCTGAATGTTGGGAGTCGGTTTTGATTGATTTTACCGAGTGGACAACCGAGTGTGATAGGTCAGTTTTAAAGTAATTTGCCGAGTGAAGAACCGAATGAGAGGAATCGGTTCCAGAACAGGTTTACCGAATGAAAACCGAGTGTTGGTAAAGAATGACCTCTAGTCGGTTTTCGCTTAAGCGAGCTGGTACTTCGCTCAAGCGAGCGTTAAAGGAATTGGCTACTGCGTGTTTTTCGCTTACGCGAAGGGGGTCGCCCAAGCGAACCCGACCTGTCTCGCTCAAGCAGATGTGAATCTCGCTTGAGCGAGTTTCCACCAGTATGGTTTTTCTCGATATTAGTGGTGGCAGGCTTATTTTTAAACCCTCTTTCTTGGCATTGTGTGGTATACCTGAGATGAATAAGGGGGTATATGAGAAATAATGTGATAATGGTAAAACATGGTGGTGATTAAGATTGATTGGCACATGGGAATTAATTAATTATGTATTTACCACATGTATTAAAATAATGATGTATAATATATTTGCCACCTGAAATTGAATGATGAGAGGATGATAAAGAGATTATGATGGCAGGACTGTGAGATAAATCCTAGAGCGAAGTTGAAATTAAAGGAAGGATAATTAAATGACATTAGACAACGATTGATGATGATGTTGAACACTCTCTTGCACAAAGAGGTGTATATTTATGTTGATGAATTGTTGTATACCATTGTGTGTGATACAAGCATGGTCTTGTATGTGTGGTATGAAATATGAAATTGAAAATGTTGTGAATGCCACATAATTTTATATACATATAAAGTATACTTGAAACAATGGTAATGAATAATGAGATGAAAATCCACTAAATGAAAGCGAGGTATTATTGATGAATATTATATAATATTGAAATGCCATTGTGATTGATTGCAAGTATCTACTTGCGTGTATGAGGTGAAATATATGTGAAAATATGTTGAGATGAAAATGCCACAATAAAACTTGAAAGCTATGACTAAGAAACAAACAATGTTGAAATCCACTAAGGTGTATGGTGGTGTTGGTGATTATGATGATGATGATGATGTTTGATGAGTGGCATTTAGGATGCACAGAGTGAGCTTGCATTTGATTTGCATTGCATTGCATCCATGGCATATCATAGCCACCGATGTTGGAACATTAGGGGAGTTCCCTCGGCCGACCCAGTGGGAGGGTGGCTCGGTGCACGAGCAATATGTTGTTTCCCCTGTGACTCGATGTGTAAGTCACGAAGCCGCCCATGTATTGCTACGGGGAGCTACATATGGCCAACCCTTGTGGGGGGTGGCTCTTGAGGAGCAGGTGTCCCCGGTGGTCCTTTGGATCATAGCTGCCATGTTGAGAATCATGGTTGGCCCGCAACACTATATGTTGAATATGTTGTATACCGCGGTCATGGTGAAAATGACCAGGTGTTGCATGATGGGCGATGCGGTTTGGTACCAGTAAAAATATGGTGAATATGCATGCATTATGATATATGTGTACACATTTTACTACTGCAGTAGGGGCATGGTATGTGATCATGCTTGAACCCATAACTTGGTGTTATTTCCCACAGTCGGATCCGTATTTGTTGTCTATTCCATTGTGCATATGCAATAGCCATAAGAGCATTTGCATATAGAATGGAGATATGCCAGAATATGATGATGATTGATGATGATTGAGATGATGTATTGGTGTTGATGAGATGAGAAGTTAATATAATGAAAGACCACATAAAAGTAATAAATGATATGAATGAATGAAATGATATGGATATGACGATATGTATGATATGGCCCGATGTAATGAAGGGCGTATTTGTTTATGATTGATAATGATTATGTTAGCCGGTGGTGGCTTTGATGAAAGACCAGAATGGTCTATATTGATGTGTTGGCCCATTGTGGCGATGTAATAGATATGTGTTGGCCCATTGTGGCAGTGTGATGAAAATGAATGTGTATATGCTTGCTTTGCTATGATTTGACGTATAAGCATATATATTGATGAATTAATGATATATGATGATTGTTGACGTGTTTAGCAAAGCATACATTAATGAATTAACTACCGAATGAGATTAGTGAATGAGTTAACTAATGGTTAATTAATTAATGTTAATGGCCAGCGGTAAAGACGCATGTGCCTCTGGAGTATATAAGAGTTTCGGCTCTTCTCTTCTCCACTCACTTCCTCATTCGCGTCAAAGGTCGAGAGAGAGCTGAGAGCTTTTCTTCAAAGAAAAACAGAGACACTGTCCGATCCTCTTTTCCTGCCCACTCCCCTCTTCGTTCTCTTCGTCTTCCTCTTCATTTCCTTCTTCCACTCAACACTAAGTAGAACCGAGTGGAACAGCGTAGTGGTAGAGGAAACAACATGGTGCTATGTCCTGGAGGTTGGATCCTCCTCTGTTCTTCTTCTTCTTCTTCTTGTCTTCTTCCATCTGATGGGGCTGCATGAGTCCCGGTGTGGATGCTAGCAGCGTGGGGTGTCTCGGTTTGTGGGAAATGACCCACTGAGTTGAAAGCTAAGGGCATTTCTTCGAAGGATGCAGAGACACTGTTCTGTTCTCTTCTTCTGTCCTCCTTTTTTTCCTCGTTGAGCCAGAGAGGGTGAGAGTGTGCATTCCCTCTGCATGCAACCAGTCTTTTTCCCTACTGTTCCTCGTCTCCTTCCTCGTCGTCTTCTCCTTCACCCAACTCAGTGACGTTGGGATGTCTTGGGACTGGAACCCTCCATTGTTGGCAAGATCAGACTGTTCGTGGGTGTGGAAACAGCTTCGGATTCTCCATGCTGAGTGCGGAGTCCAGCGTCTGAACCCAGAGATCGTGTGAGTTGGAGGGAGTGGTCGAAGGATGATTAATCGGCACTGTTAGCTTGAGGAGCTCCTGGAATCTTCATTCCAGGTAGGGGGTATCTTATATCTTAAATGCATGGGTTATAGACGGGTTCCGGGTGGTAATGACTTGTTGATTCTGTGTTTGATGCTGTGTTATGGTTGCATGAAGAATGTGTGATACCCGGATGCATGATGATTAGGTGTTGAGTGATGCATGTCTAGTTCCGTCTATGAAATGCATGTTAATGGTCTTGAGAATGTCGAATGTTCGCATGAAAAGAATGTGTTGGAGTGTTGTTGATGATTGCCATGTGATTTATATGGCATGCAAGTGGCCATGAGTATTAAATTCTGACTGCATGTGAGAAATGTTATTTCTACGAGTCTGATGATGTTTTATACCGATTGAATGTGATGTGTAACATCCCGATTTAATAATTATTTGCCGAATGAATATAAATTGCTAAAGTAGTAATTCCAGAAGTAGAAAAATTAATTGTTAATTATATTCGATTTAACTTGAGGAATAGTGACAAATTAAATAAGCTTAACTGGTAAGGGGTGGCTGTTTGCGATTGGTGAGTCCGTTGCAATCCACGATTTCTCACCCCACTCTCCTCTTCCTCGTGCACGCGTATGCTTATACATATATGTGCCCTGGGTCATGGAAGCTATGCATCTCCTTCAGATTCCTCTTCTTCTCTTCTTCGCTCTTCACTCTCCTTCTCCTCTTCTTCTTTCTCTACTCGCTGTTCCTGTGAGCTCGGAACAATGGTGGCTGAGGATCGGGGTCCTCCTTCTTCACTCGATGAGCCAGAGAGAGTGCAGGTGTGCCTTCCTCCTGCAAGCAACCTGTCTCCCTCCTTGTTCCTTCGACGACTTGCTCTTCTTGCTCGAAGCTGCCAAGCCTCAGTGGAGATCTGCGAGGAACTTCAAGATGGTAGGAGTGTTCACAGCGTTGAGATGGAGCTCCTCCAGGGAATAAACAGAGAGCTGGGCATCTCAGGAACCCGAATGGTCTCCCTGCTCTTGCATGCAGATGTGCTGAGTGTGACTCAGCGTCCCTCTGAAACTGGGTGTCGTCTTGGCCGACTGAAAACTCCAGTCCAGGTAGGGGGAGTATCTTCTATCTTAAATGCATGGGTTATGAACAGGTTCCGAGTACTGATGCTTGCTATATCCGTGCTCTGATTGTGTGTTGTGTTGCATGCGAGTGTGTATAGCCCAGTTGCATGACGAGTGAAAGATGAGTGTTGCAGGTTAGCATTTTCCTTAGAAATGCATGCGTTGTGGAGTCTTGTTACCATGGAACCCGATTGCATGTTGTGTTGTAGTGATGTTGACGATTACCGTGTATTTTACATGACCTGTAAGTTGCTATAAGCTTAGAATGCTGACTACATGAGATAGAATATGACTCAGTGAATCTGATAATGTACCATACCGATTGCATGTGTTGTCTGAGTCCTGACATTGCTTAATGCCGATTACATGTATGTTGTTTGAGTCCTGTTGATGTGTTAGATACGTGTATTGTTGAATACTGATGAGTATAATGCCGACTGCATAAGATGCATGTGTTGTGGAACGCTGTTAATGCCTAGCAATGATTACATGAGATGCATATGCTATTAAGTTCTGAGAAAGTGTAACACCGACTGCATGAGATGCATGTGTTGTTGAGTATTGTTAATGTCCAGCATTGATTGCATGAGATGCATGTGCCGTTTGAATGTTGATGATGTATGATGCCGATTGCATGAGATACATGTATGGCTGTGTATATGAACTCTGTGTGTGTGATGAATCCGCGTGTGGCGCATGGGATGCGTTTGTGCTGAGAGCACGTAGTGTGGGACACTACCATCGGTTTTTAAAGCGTGGGACGCTATAAAATCCTTGAGTGGGACTCAAGGTAGCCCTTGAGTGGGACTCGGGCTGCCTGTGAACACCTCCGTTGGCGCTGAGAGCGTTGGTGTCACCTGTGGGCAAACGGTTGGGTACCTTTAAAACGGCCAAGCAGCTGGGAGCTGAATTGATGGCTTGGAGCCATGTGTAAAAAAAAAGGCTTGGAGCCTATGTTGCAACGTCTAAACCGATACACACGAATGCGGAACCGAGTGAGATAATATGTGTTTATTAACTGTTGATAATGTTGGAATTGGTTGTGCATTTGATAATGTTTATGAAGATGATGAATGTGTATGCCCGAGTGAATTATTCCGTGTGCACCTGCCTTGGATGCTAAGTGAAACCTGTTTCATGAATATATATATGTGTATCAGTGTTACTGAAATATTATGTGTGTAGCCGAGTGAGAATTGTTGAATTCTGATTGAGAAATATTCAATATGTGCATTCTGATTCATGGGTATTGCTATTAAGTCACTGATTGTCGTATGTTAATGTTGTTGAATGGATGCGTGCATAAGGCCGACTGACAATTGGTGGATTCCGATCGGTAAGAGTCTTTTGTGTGTCCTGGTTGATTGATGCTACTCTGACTATAACCGTTGCCATGTATAATTGTGTGTATATATATATATATTGTTGTATAATTATGAGGCAACCTGAGTCGGTATCTGTCATTTAAAATTTAAGATGCTCACCCCTGCACCATTTTTCAGTATGTATGCAGGTTGGACTCTGAAGTGATGATAAGGTCTCAGGTCCGAGTGAGGGGTACTCCGACCGCAAGTATATATTTTGTATGTGTCATGTTTCGTCAGTTGTAGCCTTGGCCGGCTCGTAATAACCGTGTGGTGTATTGAACATGAATATATATATATATATACGTATAGGTAATTGAGTTATTGTGACCCGAGTGCATGTTTTTATACATATATATATACGTATCACGTTGATAACAGGTGCTGAGGAATGAACGAGGTTAAGGTAATAGACATTCCGAGTGCATGATTATGCGTTTACACTATGTTGTATACGGGTGGTCGTGTTTGGGTAGACCGAGGGACGCTGATGGTTAGAATACTGCTCAATTAATGATTTCCGAGTGGACGTAGTTGGGAAGTCAACTCCGAGTGGAACTGGGAATGGCTATGCCTTCTTGTTCAAACGATGATACTTCGATGAACTCTGAGTAAAATACCTTGGATGAACTTGTACTATGTAAGACCTGATGAGAGGATTCCCGGGTGAAAACGAGGGCGGCCCTTACCGAGTAAAAATGTAAGCAAAAACCGAGTGAGGAAGAGTTCGTATTTTTCGAGCGAAATCATAAATAAATCCCGGGTGAGGCAGAGTTGTGCCTCCCGAGTGAAAACCTCGAGTGATTCCCTGCTGAGAGAGGAGTTTAATTAGTGGTTTAGGGTGGATTGGATCCTAAGTGAAAGGTATTGATAATCCGAGTAAAAGATGTTATGTCCAAGTGAGTGAGGATTGGTGTCCCGAGTGGTTGGGTTTGAATAAGTCCGAGTGGGACTTGACTTCCCGATTTCCCGAGTGAAGTGCGAGCGTGAGGATTCGCCGAGTGAACCTTTTCCATATCCGATTGAGAAATTACCTTGTGTCTGTGTTGGAGGGGCTTTGGGTTGACCTCGCTTAGGCGGTGTCATACCTCGCCCAAGCGACTAGGGCGGTCCGCCCAAGCACGTGGAACCGTGCTGAAGCGAGCAGATATCAACGTGGAACTCCGCCTATGTACCTCCCTCTTCCGTTGTCGCATTATCATGTCTCGCTGGGCGGTGTTGGACATCGCCTGAGCGAGTGGACATTGTGATGTAATCCGTCCAGGCGTTGTTGTGCCTTGCTGAACTGGACGGGCGGTGTAATCACTTCCTCCTTCCGTGGTTGCACTGTTATGCTTCGCTCAGGCGGCGTCGGACCTCGTCTGAGCGAGCCAGTTATCTTAGTCTTCGCCCAGGCGTTGTTGTGTTTCGCTGGACCGAACGGGTCGGTCCCAACCTTGTTTCCTCCGCTGATTACCATACGCACAAATATTCTTTTATTTCCCTTGCCTTCTTCTTTCTTTTCTATGCCGATTGGCCAGTGGTTGGTTTTTGTGAAAAATTTCTCCCTGTTTTTGGAATTAGTATTTATTAAAAATTAGGGTGTTACATGTTGGTATCAGAGCAGACCAAAAGGTCCATGGCCAAGGTTTGCCTACTGTTTGTGGGCGGTTGAGTATATTATGCCAGTTTGTCCTAGATTGCTTATGATATTCTATTGTATGTTGATACCTGTCCAATTATGACTCGGGTGATGATATATGTTATGATTCTCTATTGAAATTGGTATATGCTGACTATGAATGGTGTGGTTGTACGCCTGTTCCTTGTTGAGAAATTTGAACGTGTGATAAATGAATGATACCTGAAGTATGTGATTTGTAGTATAAGGGATGGGTTGTAGTTCCTAGGTTGAAAATCTGGGTGTGTAATAAGTGAGCGAAGGTGAGGTCGGACATATGATAAAATTGGGGTTGCGTCTCAGTGGCGATTGAGGAAACCAAGTGAGTGATGGCTAAATGCTAGACCAATAGGAATAATGACCCCCTTAGGGATTCTAAATCTGATAGTTTATTAACCTTGCGAGTTGTTGAGCCGAGTAGAACAATTGCGTAGTAGCTCATTGAGGCTTGAATGATTATCATGTGATGTGTTGTGTGTGAGATATGTTGGTAGCTGCACTATGATTGCGTAATGATGCATGCGACTCCTGGATTGTGGTACTATAAACTGTTTAGTGATTATGCGACTCCGTCCACGAATGCATGCTAATAATTCTATGAATACTGACTGAATACTTGTAAAATAGGAGTGTTACCATTACTGCCGAGAGCTATTGTGACGGATGTTTTGTAACCTAGCATATGAACCCCGCGTAATATATATATATATGTATACCTGATGTAGGTGATTAAGGGTGAACTGCCTCTATGTATTGCTCTATACTTGAAATATAACAGTTGTTTGATGATTGAAATATGTGATCTGTGTGTGATTGCTTAGTGATGCATGCAACACCCGGATAGTATGATAGATATTAATTGTGAATCGTTGTGATGATACCCCGTCTGAAAGATATGTATTTATATATATATGCTAATGAGAATGTCGAGTGGCTTATGCTGCGAGTCAGCAAATAAGAGCTGTGTGTGATCTATAATGAAATACAGCAAGCATTGAACGTCTTTCAGAGTGGGCAATCAGATGAATGCGAGGGGTATTGAGGATTCTGAGATTAATCCTAAAAGACCTCTGAGTTGGACTCGAGGCCATGCTTGGAGCATGAGCATTGGATGCTTAATGAAAGTCCTTGGGTTGGACTCAAGGCAAATGCCGAGTGCATTGGAATGGGACTCCTGGTGAATAATCGTATGCATCTGATTCGCCGACTGCATGACTACATGTGTATGAGAGTATTATTATTGAGGGTGACATGATTTGCATGGATTTGAATGATTTGAGTAGTTTCCGACCTGATGATGTTGTATGAATGAAGTCTGACTGAATGAATGTACATGTATTGATGCTGTTGCCAAGTGTGATGCAATGTTATAATTGAGAATGTATGTTATAGTGCAATTTCTGATTGAATGACTGTGCGTACACTTATGAGAATAAATGAGCTCAGTATGAACTATGTGAATGTGTGAATATGATATTGTGAATGAAACCCTTAATGTAGTTGGAATTGATTTGGGTAAATCTGATTGGATGGGCGTATGTATATGTCAAGTGCAATGTGTGTTATGATTATGATGTATGCTGTAGTAAACAATGATATAACCATGAATAATTGGTGTGACATCTGATTGAGTGTCTGTATATACATTAGTGCTGTTGCTGAAGCTCGTGGTGTGTTATAGCATATGTGATTGTGAATTGCTTAAACCTGAATGAATTGCATGAACCCGAGTGAGTGATGTCATCACATTGCTGGGGATTGAGAATTTAATCCGAGCCATGATTTTGTGTTGAATAGGATTAGAGGAAATAATTACTCGGTATTGGCTAGGAGCCGATTGTTGTATTGCCATCAACGGTTTTACAGAAGTGATGAATAATTTTCATGATTATTGATACGTGATGTACCCTATGTGATGCGTGATGTTAAAGTGGGTGTATTACTTATATGTGTGAACTGCCATTAACTACCGTGTGAATTTGTATTAGTTGGGTGAAGTCTGGTTCATGTGAGGTATGCTGCTCTGAGATGACTCTTCCTGCCATAGGTAATGTGGCAGCGTACACGTTGCAGTGACCATGTAATTGTTGTAACCCTATAGGAATGAGACGTCATCCTATAAGTTGGATGCAGCAATTCATGAGTCGGGCAGGTGAAGCTGTAACTACTTATGGTGATGGTGAGTCCTTCAGACGTTTCCGAGTGATAATGAGAGTTATATCGAATGAGTGTTATGCGATTGATTATCAAAATGAGGGAAGAGGGTTTATTTGACCTTGGCGTGTCTGTTTCCGAGAGAATTAGAGGTCGTCGGGTACGGATTAGCTACTAAAAAGTTGGCTAATTACTGGGATGAGAAGGGCGGTCAATCTGTCACTGAAGTTGTAAGTTTTATAAGATTAACCGAGTGGTATTGTGAGCCTAAAGAGGAAAACAGATATTTTTTTAAACCAAACTACATTGCAAAGTGAGGATTTGCTTGGGAAGGGAATTAGTGTATCCCGAGAGTGTAAAAGTGGGGATAATTCTGAGTGAAGTCTTATGAGGAAGCATTGCCGAGTGAGGACTAGAGTGTTCCGAGTATAACCTCATAGAGAGTGCCATTACTAAGTTAAGGGGGTAGTATCCGAGTGTAACGCTCTGAGCAAGGAGAGATTCGAGTGGTGTGCCTCAGAGTGTATCACTTCCGTGTAGGATGGAGTTATGCGGAACAATTCTAAGTAGAAAGATGCCGAGTGTGGAGTTCTTAATACCCTTGTGATGTCCAGCCGAGTGATCTTCCCGGAGAAAAGTCCTTCTGGACGAAAAATGAGACTCCGAGTGAGTGAGTTTAGCCAAAATCATGGGTAGGAACCTAAGATTTCCACGCCGAGCGTGGTGCCTGTGCGATTTAAACCCTAACAAATGGTACTGACTGGAGCACATGGAAGCCCTTTTGAGCGTTCATTCTGGTGTAAGGAAGAAATCTTGTGGTCAGATTTTGAAAACCCGAGTGTTTAAACCGAGAGGAATTGGTCAGGAGTGGGTATTTTTGGGGGTTGGTGATGTTGTTTACCTATTAGATTACTCCCAACTAGATGATTAACCCCCATCACGTGTCCATGTGATACAATTTTGGGTTTGTACCCTGTATGAGTTGTAGTTGTACCGAGTGACTCATTTGAGTCAGGGACACCGAGGGTGTAAATACACCAGTCGGTGTTGAGAGCACGGGGCCGAGCGGCCAAGAAATTAGGAAGTGCCCCTACTTGTGATGAATTGGCTGAGTTAAGATGGGGTAAATAGTACGTTTTAGGAATTGAATTCCCGAATACATTAAATTCTGTAATGAGGTTGTAATCAGGTAAGGCCTGACTTTTTATGTTTTGCTGACTGAGATTGCGGTGCGGTCGGTAAACCGCTTGAGTAGTGAATCCTTGCCGAGTGAAATTGCGATCCGATCGGTGAATGCTTGTGGAAGCGCAGTCATGTGGGTGATTGAGACAGCAATTTTCTGAGTTAATTATTTAAGGTAAGTTACCGATTGAATTTCGAGGACGAAATTCTTTTGAGAGGGGGAGAACTGTAACATCCCGATTTAATAATTATTTGCCGAATGAATATAAATTGCTAAAATAGTAATTCCAGAAGTAGAAAAATTAATTGTTAATTATATTCGATCTAACTTGAGGAATAGTGACAAATTAAATAAGCTTAACTGGTAAGGGGTGGCTGTTTGCGATTGGTGAGTCCGTGAGTAGGACTGCAATCCACGATTTCCCACCCCACTCTCCTCTTCCTCGTGCACGCGCATGCTTATACATATATGTGCCCTGGGTCATGGAAGCTATGCATCTCCTTCAGATTCCTCTTCTTCTCTTCTTCGCTCTTCACTCTCCTTCTCCTCTTCTTCTTTCTCTACTCGCTGTTCCTGTGAGCTCGCAACAATGGTGGCTGAGGATCGGGGTCCTCCTTCTTCACTCGACGAGCCAGAGAGAGTGCAGGTGTGCCTTCCTCCTGCAAGCAACCTGTCTCCCTCCTTGTTCCTTCGACGACTTGCTCTTCTTGCTCGAAGCTGCCAAGCCTCAGTGGAGATCTGCGAGGAACTTCAAGATGGTAGGAGTGTTCACAGCGTTGAGATGGAGCTCCTCCAGGGAATAAACAGAGAGTTAGGCATCTCAGGAACCCGAATGGTCTCCCTGCTCTTGCATGCAGATGTGCTGAGTGTGACTCAGCGTCCCTCTGAAACTGGGTGTCATCTTGGCCGACTGAAAACTCCAGTCCAGGTAGGGAGAGTATCTTCTATCTTAAATGCATGGGTTATGAACAGGTTCCGAGTGCTGATGCTTGCTATATCCGTGCTCTGATTGTGTGTTGTGTTGCATGCGAGTGTGTACAGCCCAGTTGCATGACGAGTGAAAGATGAGTGTTGCAGGTTAGCATTTTCCTTAGAAATGCATGCGTTGTGGAGTCTTGTTACCATGGAACCCGATTGCATGTTGTGTTGTAGTGATGTTGACGATTACCGTGTATTTTACATGACCTGCAAGTTGCTATAAGCTTAGAATGCTGACTGCATGAGATAGAATATGACTCAGTGAATCTGATAATGTACCATACCGATTGCATGTGTTGTCTGAGTCCTGACATTGCTTAATGCCGATTACATGTATGTTGTTTGAGTCCTGTTGATGTGTTAGATGCGTGTATTGTTGAATACTGATGAGTATAATGCCGACTGCATGAGATGCATGTGTTGTGGAACGCTGTTAATGCCTAGCAATGATTACATGAGATGCATATGCTATTAAGTTCTGAGAAAGTGTAACACCGACTGCATGAGATGCATGTGTTGTTGAGTACTGTTAATGTCCAGCATTGATTGCATGAGATGCATGTGCCGTTTGAATGCTGATGATGTATGATGCCGATTGCATGAGATGCATGTATGGCCGTGTATATGAACTCTGTGTGTGTGATGAATCCGCGTGTGGCGCATGGGATGCGTTTGTGCTGAGAGCACGTAGTGTGGGACACTACCATCGGTTTTTAAAGCGTGGGACGCTATGAAATCCTTGAGTGGGACTCAAGGTAGCCCTTGAGTGGGACTCGGGCTGCCTGTGAACACCTCCGTTGGCGCTGAGAGCGTTGGTGTCACCTGTGGGCAAACGGTTGGGTACCTGTAAAACGGCCAAGCAGCTGGGAGCTGAATTGATGGCTTGGAGCCATGTGTAAAAAAAAAGGCTTGGAGCCTACGTTGCAACGTCTAAACCGATACACACGAATGCGGAACCGAGTGAGATAATATGTGTTTATTAACTATTGATAATGTTGGAATTGGTTGTGCATTTGATAATGTTTATGAAGATGATGAATGTGTATGCCCGAGTGAATTATTCCGTGTGCACCTGCCTTAGATGCTAAGTGAAACCTGTTTCATGAATATATATATGTGTATCAGTGTTACTGAAATATTATGTGTGTAGCCGAGTGAGAATTGTTGAATTCTGATTGAGAAATATTCAATATGTGCATTCTGATTCATGGGTATTGCTATTAAGTCACTGATTGTCGTATGTTAATGTTGTTGAATGGATGCGTGCATAAGGCCGACTGACAATTGGTGGATTCCGATCGGTAAGAGTCTTTTGTGTGTCCTGGTTGATTGATGCTACTCTGACTATAACCGTTGCCATGTATAATTGTGTGTATATATATATATTGTTGTATAATTGTGAGGCAACCTGAGTCGGTATCTGTCATTTAAAATTTAAGATGCTCACCCCTGCACCATTTTTCAGTATGTATGCAGGTTGGACTCTGAAGTGATGATAAGGTCTCAGGTCCGAGTGAGGGGTACTCCGACCGTAAGTGTATATTTTGTATGTGTCATGTTTCATCAGTTGTAGCCTTGGCCGGCTCGTAATAACCGTGTGGTGTATTGAACATGAATATATATATATATACGTATAGGTAATTGAGTTATTGTGACCCGAGTGCATGTTTTTATACATATATATATACGTATCACGTTGATAACAGGTGCTGAGGAATGAACGAGGTTAAGGTAATAGACATTCCGAGTGCATGATTATGCGTTTACACTATGTTGTATACGAGTGGTCGTGTTTGGGTAGACCGAGGGACGCTGATGGTTAGAATACTGCTCAATTAATGATTTCCGATTGGACGTAGTTGGGAAGTCAACTCCGAGTGGAACTGGGAATGGCTATGCCTTCTTGTTTGAACGATGATACTTCGATGAACTCCGAGTAAAATACCTTGGATGAACCTGTACTATGTAAGACCTGATGAGAGGATTCCCGGGTGCAAACGAGGGCGGCCCTTACCGAGTGAAAATGTAAGCAAAAACCGAGTGAGGAAGAGTTCGTATTTTCCGAGCGAAATCATAAATAAATCCCAGGTGAGGCAGAGTTGTGCCTCCCGAGTGAAAACCTCGAGTGATTCCCTGCTGAGAGAGGAGTTTAATTAGTGGTTTAGGGTGGATTGGATCCTAAGTGAAAGGTATTGATAATCCGAGTGAAAGATGTTATGTCCGAGTGAGTGAGGATTGGTGTCCCGAGTGGTTGGGTTTGAATAAGTCCGAGTGGGACTTGACTTCCCGATTTCCCGAGTGAAGTGCGAGCGTGAGGATTCGCCGAGTGAACCTTGTCCATATCCGATTGAGAAATTACCTTGTGTCTGTGTTGGAGGGGCTTTGGGTTGACCTCGCTTAGGCGGTGTCATACCTCGCCCAAGCGACTAGGGCGGTCCGCCCAAGCGCGTGGAACCGTGCTAAAGCGAGCAGATATCAACGTGGAACTCCGCCTATGTACCTCCCTCTTCCGTTGTCGCATTATCATGTCTTGCTGGGCGGTGTTGGACATCGCCTGAGCGAGTGGACATTGTGATGTAATCCGTCCAGGCGTTGTTGTGGCTTGCTGAACTGGACGGGCAGTGTAATCACTTCCTCCTTCCGTGGTTGCACTGTTATGCTTCGCTCAGGCGGCGTCGGACCTCGTCTGAGCGAGCCAGTTATCTTAGTCTTCGCCCAGGCGTTGTTGTGTTTCGCTGGACCGAACGGGTCGGTCCCAACCTTGTTTCCTCCGCTGATTACCATACGCACAAATATTCTTTTATTTCCCTTGCCTTCTTCTTTCTTTTCTATGCCGATTGGCCAGTGGTTGGTTTTTGTGAAAAATTTCTCCCTGTTTTTGGAATTAGTATTTATTAAAAATTAGGGTGTTACATGATGCATGTACTGTTAAATGAAAGATTGTATATATATGAACTCTGTGTTTGTGTGATCAATCCACGTGTGGCGCATGGGATGCGTTAATGCTGGGAGCATGTAGTGTGGGACACTACCATCGGTTATTAAAAGCGTGAGATGCTGTGAAATCCTTTTGAGTGGGACTCAAGGTAAGCCTTTGAGTGGGACTCAGGCTGCCCGTGAACACCGCCGTTGGCGCTGAGAGCGTTGGTATCACATGTGTGGGGAAACGGTTTGGTACCTGTAAAATGGCCAAGTCAGCTGGGAGCTGAATAAAAGGCTGGGAGCCTACGTTGCAACGAATAAAAACCGATTACACACGAATGCGGATCTGAGTGAATTAATTTGTGTACATGTATAGTTGATGTTAATTGAAAATCTGATTGTATGAGTATCTGTTAATGTTATTGAAATGATATGTACATATAGCCGAGAGATAATTGGTGGATTCTGATCTGAAAATGTCTTATGTGTGCTCTGATTAATTGGTTTCGTGTATGCTTTGATGGTTGCTGTGTATATTTATATTGTTGCATAGCTGAGGAATAATCCGAGTCAGTATCTATCATTTAATATCTAAGATACTCACCCCTACACCATTTTTCAGCATGTGCAGGTCGGACTCGGAATGAGGAGAAAGCCTTAACCCGAGTGATGAGTATTTATGTTGTTGTAGTGTATAGAGTATGCTGTACCAATTGTATACAGTTATATTAAAGCCTTGGCCGGCTCTCATGTAAAATGATGATTAAAAATATTTATTTATAAGGATTGATTATGAGAATTATAGGCATGGTGTCGCTTGTATGGGATTATAAGTATTGGTAAATGTATAATGTCAAGATAATGAGTAATCCGAGTGCATGATTATGTATATACATCTATGTTGTATACTGGTGACTTGTGTTTGGGTAGACTGAGAGATGTTGATGGATAGAATATTGCTAAGTTAATGATTTTCCGAGTAGAGATAGTTGTGAGAGTCATCTCCGAGTGAGGCTATAAATGGCTGTGCCTTCTTGTCCGAGTGGTGAAGACTTAAAGGATTCTGAGAGAAATCTGTCTTAATGAACCTATTCTGTGTGGGATTTAATGGGAGAATTCCTGAGTAATGCTAGGCTTGATTATTCCAAGTGAAAAATATGTGTAGATCCCGAGTGGGAAAGTGTTTGGATAATTCCAAGTGGAAACCCCGAGAGAACCTCTTCCGAGGGGAGAGTTGTTGTAATGGTTGAGATTGGGATATATTCTAAGTGTGTGATACAGGTATAATCCGAGTGAATGAGATTCTATATTCCGAGTGATTTATAGCTGAGAGGAAGTTTAAGTATTCTCCGAGTGAGGAAGTTCAAAATATGCCGAGTGCTAAATGGTTAATGTTTTCCGAGTGAACTATGGTTGAAGTACACCGAGTGGTGTTTGATTGAGAAATATTCCGAGTGTGGAAGGTTTATGGATTCTGAGTGGGACATCCCTCATTTACTGGGTGGATTGTATATGTGACCTTTGTGGATATAAAATAAATGACTAAGTACTTATGATGAGTTATTTCCGAGTGAATAGAACTCTGGATCCTGAGTGATCGAATACCGAGTGTGTTACTCGCCTCAGCGAACCAGGTATTCGCTCTAGCGAGTGTGTGTGCTTTGGAAGGCTTTTGGGTTGTTCGCTTAAGTGAGTGGTACTTCGCCCGAGCGAGTTGGGCTGCCTCGCTCAAGCGTGCTGGATCTCGCTTGAGCGAGTGGACGCTGTTTTGTGGGCTTCACTTGAGCGTTTTGTTCTTCCACTGGGCTGTTTCCGATCGGTTTTATTTCTCTGGCCTTCCTTTCCCTTCTCTTTTATTGAGCCCGGTTCCATTGGTTTATTTTTGGGAAAAAATTTTCCCTGTTTGTGAACGGTTTTAATTTGTTAATTAAATTTGGATGTTTCAAAAACCATGGAGGGCGTTTATGAAGTAAAGCTTTTGAAAAGGTAAATAGTTATAGAGGAATGCCTTGGCCGGCAGCAGTGTAATGTAATGAGTTATGTATATAATGGATATCATAATGTTGTTAATTATTGTTGTTGATGGACGAGTTGTGAATATAATTATACATTTGGATAATGTACTAATAGTGGATATATAAATCTGAGGCTGAACTGGTTATGATCTATTATAAATATGAATGTTGGAGATGTATGTTGCATGATCATACAGATAGGTATATACGTACATCGTAGGCATTGCATGCTTATGTGATTATGTAAAATGATGATGGTTGTATATTAGGCTTACCATATGCCACTGCGTGCTTTGCCGAGCCTTTTCTCATATCGTCATATATGGGACTAGGCATATGCCCGGTATACACATTCTTCCGCTGTAAACTCTGTTATTTTTGTATACCGAATGGGCAAACTATTTATCGATCCAGTTATAGGTTACTTAATCTCCCTCTTTGGTTTTCTGTGATTTGGGTCTTGATGTGATCATGGTGATGTCTTGGAAATGTTTTTCAAACGCGAAAAATTTATTCGCAATTTCATTAATTATGACGATTACATCGAGATTCGAGTACAGAAAATCAGGGGTGTTATATTGTGTATTAGGTTTTTGTCTTGTATTTTGGACACACATTGGACATTGGACTTTGGACACTATAACTTTTTCATTTCCAGTGGTAATTTCGGCTAGCTAGTAGAAGCATATGCATTTGTTTGTTGTTAATTAGTTAGTTGTTAGTTAGTTAAGTAGTTAATTGGTTACAACTAGAAGTAGTTAGTTAGTTATTGGTCTTAACTAATTTGGTTAGTTAGTTAGTAGTTGAAACTAATTCTAGTTAACCTAACTACATCCCAACTGAATTTTAGTTGGCATAACCAATCCATAAACGAATTTAATTAGGAGGTTAAGTAGTTAGACTTAGTTACAACCATAATAACTAAATAACTAAATTTGTTATGGTTAGTTGGTGTTAGTTAGAGTTAGTTAATTAGTTGAAACTAATTAGTTACTTCTAACTTCCCATAACCAAAATTCCTCTACCTTGTTAGGATTAGTTACTTGATTAGTTATAACCTAGGATTCTCATAAGGAACATAGGTTAAGACAACCTAGGTCTTGCATAACTAATCATAAGACTACATCCCAGGATACAACCTAGTACAAGATAACTTAGGTTCATATTTCCCCTTAGGAAAGAAACCTAGTACTTGTATTTTAGGATTGTTGCGTGTTTTCTAACACTTACCTTGCATCAAACATCCTTGACTAGTTTGTTGACAACTTTGTTACCTTGTCTTGTTTTTCTTTGACAACCTTAAACCATATCTTCTAGTGATAGGGAAAACAAATCTATGCTTTATAACATAATGGAAAGTTTGAATAACATCAACAATAGGTTAAATAACCTAGGGGGTGTAAAACTATTTTCTTACCATCCAATTTGAATGTGAGGGTATTAGTGAACCCCTCATGGATGACCTTCCTATCGAATTACCAAGGTCTTCCTAAAAGGATGTGAGTTGCCTTTATAGGTACTACATCACAATTGACTTTATCATTATATGTTCCTATGGTGAAGTTGATTAAGACTTGCTTATTAACTAACATTTCCCCTTTTTCATTAAGCCATTGCAACTTATAAGGTCTAGGGTGATCTATTAGTTCTAAGTCCATCTTATTTACTAATCTTTGGCTCACTACATTCGCACAACTCCCACTATCCACAATGAGAGAACATAGTTTGTCATTTATGTAACATCTTGTATAAAAGATGTTCTCTCTTTGTGTAGTGTCATTTAGCTTAACATGACTACCAAGTAACCTTCTAATCATGTACAGCTCACCATCATCCCCTAAAATATGTTCACTATCATAGGAATCACTACTTGAGTCATCACTTGATGTGTGATTATCAAAATCAGACTTTGATTGGCTTAAGTAGGTTCCATTAGTTTTCAAAATCATTGTTTGTTTGTTGGATAGTTTGAAGTAATGTGACCTCTACCAAGACATTTAAAACATTTTATGGTAGAAGATCTAGAGGATTGTGGTTTAGATGTGGATTCATGCTTATCTTTTTGGTGCCTAAAGACTTTGCCATTCTTATGTAACTCACTTGGTAATTTGGAAGAAGAAGTGCCCACTTCCTTCTCCCTAGGGTTTCTCTCAAACTTACCCTTGTTTTCTTGACCTACCCACTTAGACTTGTAGGCTTTATTCTCCCCACTATAGGATTCTCTCTCTTTGAATTGGTTCTCTACCTCAGTGCATTAGTGTAGTAACTCTTCTATATCAACATGAGGAAGGAGTTTTACCTTATTTTTAATGTTTCTATTGAGGCCATGTAAGAACCTATGCATTAGGGTTTCTTTATCTTCTTCTATATTGGCCCTAATCATGGCTATCTCTAAGGCTTTGTAGTAGTCTTCTACACTTTTTGAGCCTTGGGTGAGTCTATTTAGCTTTGCTAATAGCTCCCCTCGATAATAGTTAGGAACATATCTTTTTCTTAAGAGGGCTTTTAAGTCTACCCAATCATCTATGGGTGGAAAATCATCTCTTTTTCTCTCCTTACATATTTAAGTCCACACACTAAGGCATAATTTTGGAATGAAAAAGTTACAATCCTAACTTTTTTTTTCTTTTTTTATTTGATGAGAATTAAACAATTGTTTAACTCTCATCTCCCATTCTAGGTAAGCTTCTACATTACTCTTACCATTAAAGAGGGGAATTTCTAGTTTTACCTCTCTTAAGCCCACGTCTTCTCTTTATGTTCATGGTGTCTTCTATGTCTAGGTTCATCCCCACTATCACTATTGTCATGTGTTTAATTTCTTTGATTTCTATGTCTAGTTCTAGGGTTTTCATTATGCTCTAGGTTAGTTAACCTATTGTTGATGTTATTCAAACTTTCCATTATATTATGAAGCATAGATTTGTTTTCCCTATCATTAGAAGACATCTTTTAAGGTAGTCAAAAAAATTAGAGACACTAAAAACAAAGTTATAAGCAATTTAGTTGAGGATGCTTGATGCAAGGCAAGTATTAGGAAATACACAACAATCCTAAAATACAAGTACTAGGTTTCTTTCTCAAGGGGAACAAGAACCTAAGTTGTCTTGTACTAGGTTAGATCCTAGGTTGTAGTACTATGATTAGTTATGCAAGACCTAGGTTGTCTTTTCCTATGTTCCTTATGAGAATCCTAGGTTGTAACCAATCAAGTAACTAACCCTGAACAAGGTTAACTAATTCAGCCAACTAGGTAGTTATCTAACAAAATTAGTTCAAGTAACTAACTAACACCTAACAAACCCTAACTAGAATTAGTTTTTTAGTTATGGTAATTTGAACTAGATCTAACAACCCTGACTAACAACTAACTTCGGTTATAGGTTGGTTATTACAACTAATCAATTCCGCTACAACTAGTTATGACAACTATAATTAATTCCAACTACTAACTAATTAACCAACTTAGTTAAGACAAGCAACTAACTAACAAAATTTAGTTAAGACCAACAACTAACTAACTACTTCTAGTTTTAACCAACTAACTAATTAACAAACACTCAAATGCATATGCTGCTAAAATCTAGCCGAATTTACTTAGAGGAAAAATTAAGAGTCCAAAAGTCCAATGTCCAATGGGTGTCCAAAATACAAGACAAAACTCCTGCTACACTTTTCTAGAATTGAAAAATTTTCCTAAGTTTCTACTAGTACAAGGCTTTTGCTTCTTTTACAATGGTCTTCAAAGTCTTCTCTTGAATTGTAGAAGCTCCACCACACCTAGCAAAAACAAAACAAGAAAACTTCCATACGAAATTGGTTAGGCAAAAATGGAAACAATTAATCACAACCTCAAAAGTGTCTCTCTCTCAAGTGTATCTCTTCTCTTAGGATCAAGAAACTCAAGCAATTTCCATACCAATCTCAAGTGTCTCAAGATGCTATCCTCAATAGTATAGAGAAAGAAATTATCAATGGATTGTGAAAGGAAGGAAAACTCAATGAAAAAACTTAAGAAAAAAGAATGACAAACTAAAAAGGCTAATTTGAAAGAAGCTACTCAATTTGGATTCTTTTTGTATTTTTGATTATGATAAGTGTAACATCCCAAATTTTAAAATAGAGAATAAATTAAGGAGACAAATATTGAATAATTGAATGTGAATTCTTTAATGCCCCTAAATATCAGAAATAATTAAATTAAGATTTTGGGAGTTGTTAGTAACTTATCTGGACCGAATAAGCAGAAAACTAACCCGGATAAAATATAAGTGTCTGACCAAGTATCTCTGATTGAGATGCCGTTGGTCAGGGCTATAGATAATATTACTGGGAATCCGAATGTGTATTCAGAATAATTTTTAGATAAAGTATTGGGCCCGAATATAGAGCCTGTTTATTGAAAAATGGAAGAGTTTAGTGATAGGCTTAAAAACTTAAAACAAAACCTCACCTCTTTCACTCTCATTCTCGTGACTCTCACTTTCCCTTATGCAAACTCACATCTTCTTCTTTCTATCATCTTCCCACTCATCTTCTTCACTCTTCTCTCCCTTATACACCTAAGAAAAAGCTTGGTGCCTTCTTCCTCCTTCACTTTCGTTTTCAAGGAGCAAGGAGAAGATAATGGATGCTTGAAGCTTCTCCCATTCTCCTCTTTATTTTTGTCACAACCCCCTCCCTCTTGATTCTCATTTTTGTTTTTGGAGCAAGGTAAGTTTCTTGCCTTTTCTTGGGTTTTGAACCTAGAAAATGGGTAGTTATGATTTGGGAGAGTAGTTAAAGTAAGTGGGTATTGAATATAAGCTTTAAATAAGGAAAACCAAAGGTGGGGTGAAATAAATAAAGGTATTTATGAGTAATAAATGGAGTTCAAGAAAATAGGGTTGAAGGATGAGGAATATTGAAGTGCATTTATGAAATGGATGAGTTTTAATGAAACCCTAACTTATGAAATTGGGGGAAATATGTAATATGAATGTGAAATGCATTAATTGATGGTGAGAATGTTATTAATGATGAAGTATAGCCATAAATGATGATTGGTGATGGTGGTTAGATGCCATAAATGAAAAACCCACTTAAAATGAGTTGAATGTGCGGTTGATATATGTGCTAACCTAACTAATTAGGTTGTTACCTTGATAATAATGAAGGGTGATCAAAGGGAAGGAATTTTCGAAGCCTAATTAGGAAAATGAATAAAACCTATAAATAGTTTCTACATGATGAGAATCATGTGTATATATATATGTATATGTATATTGACATGGTGCTTGAATGAATGATTCATGTGGTCCTATAATTGATTGGTGTAGGACTTGATAACACTTGTGAGGCGGGAACATCAAACCCGAAAGTCTACTTCTCTTGAGGTAGGAGAGGGGTGTATTTTCTAAATGCATGAAACCTTGTGTAACACCTTCTTTCTTTGCAACTAATAAATTCCAGAAATATGAGAAAATTTTTCACAAAACAGTCACGTATTATTCGATATAGAAGGAAGCAGGCAAGGGAAGAATGAAGAGCATTCACACGCATAGCACTCGGTGGAAGGGCGGAGTTCAAATCATCCTGCTTGGCTAGGCGGGGTGTGTTTGTCCTGGTCGGACTCCACGGCGAAAGTGACCCACTCATCCGTTGTCTCACACCGCCTAAACGATGTGTGACAATGCAACATAAGACGTGAAACTCTTCAAGTAAACCTTACATTAGCGTCTATTCGTTCCTACGGGCTGACCCTTTCTCAGAGAACGCCGGACGTTCAGCTTCAAAGGACAGGTGAGGGAAGAAGAAGGGAGATATACATATGCAGAAGTAGTTTGTGAAGGGAAGAGGAAGTGATTACACCGCCGTCCAGTTCGGCAAGGCACAACAACACCTGGACGGAATACATCACAACATTCGCTTACTCAGACGATGTCCAACACCGCCCTGCGAGGCAGAATAATGCGACAACGAAGGAGGGAAGCACATAGGCGGAGTCTCAAGTTGATATCTGCTTGCTTCAGCATGGTCCCACGTGCTTGAGCGAACCGTCCTAGTTACTTGGGCGAGGTATGACACCGCCTGAACGAGGTCAGCACAACGCCTCTTCAACACAAACACAAGGTAATTCCTCAATCGGATATGGACAAGGGTTCAGTAGGTAAATCCTCACACTCGCACTTCACTCAGGAAAAACGGGAAGTTACAGGGTACATATGCGGTAGTAGATTGTGGAGGAAGGAGGGGTCTGAGCCTATTCCGCCCAACTCAACTAATCATGACAACGCCTGGGCGGACTCAACCACAACGCCCAAATCAGGAGTCAACACCGGGGTCTGGATTGCGTTAGCATCACAACGGATAGGAAAGATAATTGAACGGTGTCCCATTCTAACAACTACATCGCTCCAGCGCGAGTCCTCTCGCTTGGGCGAAATGTCCCCATACTTCGGGCGGGGGTACGACTCCGCCCAACGTATCCGACATAAGTTTTCCTAAGGCAATTCTCAATTCACTCTGACTTGGCTATAGCCTTCTCAATCATTCTGTCCCTGCGTATCCATTAAAGCACAATTATGAAATAAGGCAGCTCATAGCATCACACACATGAAACCATACATCCATATATACATAAGAGTGTATGTCAATATTTACAATACAAAATCGGATTTCTCCTTGCCCATAAAGTCTATTCATCCCAAAACATTAACATCCGGTATGAACCAGTCAGGGCTTAATCTAACAACGCCTTAATTAAGCCTTCCAAATGCATCAGCACTCCACCCAGCATTCCAGCTCTGCTTCTGATCCTCCTCTCGAGGGACATTCACTGAAAATGGCCACTGCAGGGGTGAGCTTTTACATGTAAAATGATACTCACAGACTCGGTATCAGCGTCAGTACACGCTCCTGCTATCATTCATCCTTTCTCAAGTAACCAAGTTCTTACAGTTCAAACAACATTCATGACACACATAATACACAGAGTTTATTCCACCTCCATATATATATTCATGCATTCAAAATCATACACATATACATACATAAATTTATACACCACCACAATCGGCCTTATTTCTATATGCATGCCTGCGGATCCGACTCGGGTAAAGACTCTCAGTTACGGTCCCCTTTTCTTCTGGCCCCTCGTCCCTCAGCTCTTACAAGGTGGCACCGGCCTCCCCACGGCGTCTCGAGACTCTCTTCTCTAGCTCCAACGGCTACCATGAGCACTATTGGGATCTAGCCAGGGTTGGTAACTGGAAGTCGTTTCCCTTGGGGTTCTTGACCTTCTATGGGTCACCCCACTCTCACTCATGCAACTAACACATTCATTATTACACATCATCGCGCCACGAACACCTTCGCCGTAGTCATCAAGCAAGAAGGGATTTCCCACACTACTCGTAATCATTCAGTCAATCACACCAGCGCATGTTACAATCGGTCATCAGACTAACAACATTGAGCAATCCAATTAAGAGCATGCACATACATATTTTTCATTGCGACAAGAAAATAGATCCATGCATATCATCCATCATTATCATCCACTAACAGGCTACACCATCGCCACGAAAAATCACTATCAGAATCTTAAATCATGCATCAGTTTAATAATTACGAATACATGCACACACACACACACCCACACTCAGCAGTATGTTCATCCGGTACCGTTCTTAGACCATGCATTCGACATGCAAGCGCCCCCTACCTTTAGAAGAACCTCAGAAACCTTTTTCCGTTCTTATCGTTGGGTCCGATGTCTTTCTCCTGGTTCGTTCGGTCTTCCTTGGCTTTGTCGTATCCTGCGCCTGATTCTGGGATGGAGTGTAGTCCGTTCTTCAGTACTGCAACCAAGGTCTCCAGGAGCGAAGAGTGAGAGAAGAGAAGAAAGATGGAGACGAAGAGAGGAAAGTAGAGGATGAAGTGACGGAGGAGGGAGTCTGAAGAAAATAGTAAGTGTGTTCATCACCAAAGGCTCACGTTTTATATATATGTACATGCGCACAGTAAGAGAAGAGTGGGATGGGAGAGTGTGCGCTCAGCAGCCACGTGCACTCCACCCCATCCCCTGACCACCACCATTTCCATATTTTAATGGCTTAAATCTACTCAGTTAAATGTAATTAACAGTTATTTTCTAGTTGAAATCAAGTCTTAATGGTTTATTCTTCATTCGGCATTTAATTTCAAAACTGGGATGTTACAGTTCTCCCCCACTGAAAAAGAATTTCGTCCCCGAAATTCAGTTGGTGACTCACCTAAATGAACAACTCGGGGTACTGCTATTTTATGGCATCTTCACGTTCCCACGTGCAGGAGGTGGTCTTGCCTTGCTGCCACTCCACCTTAACCAGCCTTACGTTCTTGTTTCTCAAGCGTTTTACCGATCGGTCCACGATTCCAATCGGTGTAGTCATAGTGGTCAGGTCTCCTTTGATCTCTACTTCATCGTCAGGCATCGTGTGGCTGGGGTCATGTAAATACTTTCTTAGTTGAGACACGTGAAATACGTTGTGCAATCGGGACAGGTGAGTTGGTAATGCGAGGCGGTATGCTACGGGGCCGATCCGTTCTAACACCTCGTAAGGTCCAATGTATCGAGGGCTTAACTTCCCACTTTTTAAGGCTCGTCCAACTCCTTTACTCGGAGAGGTTCTCAGAAACACTCGATCTCTGACTGAAAATTCCAATGGCTTGATGCGCTTGTCATGGTAGCTCTTTTGCCTGTCTTGAGATGCTTTCATCTTCTCCCGTATCGCTCGGATCTGTTCTGTGGTTTGCTTCACGATGTCTGGTCCCAATAGTAGACTTTCACCCGCTTCCGACCAGCAGAGTGGGGTTCGGCATCTACGCCCATATAATGCCTCGTAGGGTGCCATGCCAATGCTGTGATGATGGCTGTTGTTGTACGTAAACTCGATCAAGGGAAGGTACTGCTCCCAGTCCCCACCGTACTCTAACACACACGCTCTCAATAAGTCTTCTAGACTCTGATTGGGGGTGGTAGGCAGAACTAAGCCAAAGCTTCGTCCCCAATTCTTGATGCATGCTGGTCCAAAATCTGGACGTAAACCTAGGGTCCCTATCTGATACGATGGAAGTAGGTATGCCATGCAGTCGGATAACTTCTTGAATGTAGATCCGAGCCAACTTATGCAATGGGTACCTCATATTTACAGGTAAGAAGTGTGCACTCTTCGTCAATCGGTCAACAATGACCCAAATTGCATCATGGCCCGCTCGGTTTTTGGGTAATCCCATGATAAAATCCATCGCAATCGAGTCCCATTTCCATACGGGGATCTCTAGAGGCTGCATTGCACCGTACGGTTTTTGGTGCTCTACCTTCGATTTCTGACAAGTGATACACCGGGCCACGTACTCCGCCACATCCTTCTTTAGTCCGGGCCACCAGAACTGTTTCCTCAAGTCGTGGTACATTTTCGTGGTTCCTGGGTGAATGCTGAGTAGGCTTTTGTGGGCTTCGTCAAGCACCATTCTTCTCAATCTTCCTCTACTTGGTATGTATATTCTGTCTCTCACCCGGAAGATCCCATCTGACCCCTCTGCCAAGGATAAATCCTTTCCTTTGGCTTCAATTTCCTTCATTTCAGCTAGGTAAGAGTCCACCTGTTGCTGTTCGTACACGGATTTTAAGAATTCGTTGGCAATCCTCAACGTACCGATTGTCATTTTCTGAGAGGAAGGGGTGTCAACATGCAAGTTCATGTCTCGGAACCGCTCCAACAACTCAACTTCTTTTGCCATCATGGCTGCTATGTGGAGGGATTTCCGACTCAATGCGTCGGCCACGACGTTTGCCTTACCTGGGTGGTATTTTAACTCGAAATCGTAGTCCTTTAAAAACTCAATCCATCTCCTCTGCCTCATGTTCAGCTCCTTTTGGTCGAATAGGTATTTGAGGCTCTTATGATCGCTGTACACTTCAAATTTGGACCCGTACAAGTAATGCCTCTAGATTTTCAATGCAAAAACTACTGCTGCCAGCTCCAAGTCATGGGTCGGATAATGCTGCTCGTAAGGTCTCAATTGTCGAGAGGCATATGCTATCACTCGGTCTTTCTGCATGAGTACACACCCTAATCCGAGTCCGGACGCGTCACAATAGACCACGAAGCTTTCTCGTAACTCAGGTAATGCCAACACCGGAGCAGTTGTCAACTTATTCTTCAGCTCTTGGAAGCTGTGCTCACACTCCGGACTCCACACGAAAGGAACGTTCTTCCGAGTCAATTTAGTCAGGGGTAATGCCAACTTAGAAAAACCTTCGATGAACCTCTTATAATAACCTGCCAAGCCCATAAAACTTCTTATTTCCGAGACCGATCTGGGCCTCTCCCATGCTATTACAACGGCTATCTTTGTAGGATCCACTGAGACGCCTCGCTCGGAAATCACATGCCCGAGGAAGTGGATCTCATCCATCCAGAATTCGCACTTCGAAAACTTTGCAAACAATTGTTTCTCATTCAACACTTGGAGTACCGCTCTGAGATGTCCTTCATGCTCCTCAGACGTCTTAGAGTAAATTAAAATGTCATCGATGAAGACAACAATAAACCGATCTAAGAAGGAGTGGAATATGCTGTTCATGTAATTCATGAAAACAGCAGGGGCGTTTGTCACACCGAACGGCATCACTACATACTCGTAGTGACCATATTGAGTCCTAAAGGCAGTTTTTGGAATGTCCGAGTCTTTCACTCGGATTTGGTGATACCCCGATCGTAGATCAATTTTCGAGAAGACTGAGGCTCCACGCAGCTGGTCAATTAAATCATCAATTCTAGGCAGTGGGTATCGATTCTTGATTGTGAGCTTGTTAAGTTGTCGATAATCTATACAAAGTCTCATGCTGCCATCCTTCTTCTTAACAAGTAGCACAGGTGCGCCCCATGGTGACACGCTTGGTCTAATGAACTGCTTCTCGAGTAATTCATCCACTTGTTTCTTCAACTCTGCCAATTCAGTTGAGGACATTCTGTAGGGTGCGCTGGAGACCGGTTCGGCTCCAGGGATCAAGTCTATAGAGAATTTGACTTCTCTATTAGGAGGCACACTCGAAACGTCTTCAGGGAACACTTCTGTGAATTCACAGACAATCGGAATTTCGTTCACTAGGGTCTCACTCTCATCTTTGGTTAGACAAAGCATCATAAATAGTTGGGTTATACCTGGTGCTGTGTCATTCTCAGTGGGCTGTTTCGGAAAAACTATCTCTCGGTTTCTACAATCTACTAATACCTTATTGGCTGAAAGCCAATCTATTCTGAGCACGATGTCAAGACCCTTTAAGGGCATGCAAATCAGATCGAAGGTGAAACTCTGATCATACAACTCAAATGCTACATTTTTGCATATTGACGATGTGAACACATTAGCGCCAGTGGGGCTGGCCACTTCCAAAGTCCGATTCATAGACACAGTTGGTAACTTCAACTGCTCCACGCACTCATCAGCTATAAAAGAATGGGTAGCTCCCGAATCGAAAACAACATTAAGCGTATTCATTCCAAGTGAGCACTTACATTGTACTAGGTCGTTTGCTGGTGCAACATCCTCTGCGTTGATGGTGTAGATCCTTCCTGTCGCTGTTGGGCCGGTATTCCTCCCTCGCATCCCGTCTCTTCTGGCTCCGTTGCCTTTGCCACCAGGACGTTGGTCATCGTTCACTCGGTTCCTTTCTTGAAATCTTCCTTGACGCACATTAACGTCTACTTGGTGTAGTTGGGGGCAGTCGGGGCGGATGTGTCCCCTCTTGTTGCAGTGAAAGCACACTACATCACCATCATCCTTGCAGTCTCTAGCGAAGTGATTTCCTCCACACTTGAAACACCTTCCGTCTCCTACCACTGGTCGTCTTCCAGGTTGACTCCGTCCCCCATATCTAGAAAAAGGCTTGTTCCTATTGGCATTGCTTGGCTTTTTGAAATGAGGTCGTTGGGGCCTCAGGGAATAGTGGTTTCTACTGCTCTGGCTCGAATGAGCCTTGTCATCCTCCTCAAATATTCTACATTTGTTCACTAGTGCAGGGAAACTCCGTATCTCGTGGTATCTGCAGGCCCTCTTAATATCCGATCTCAATCCGTTCTCAAACTTAAGACACTTGGAGTTCTCCGTTCCTGGCTGCTGGAAGGGCGGATAGAATAGGCACAATTCCTCAAATCTGGTCGCGTATTCTTCCACAGTCATGGAGCCCTGTTTTAACTCCATAAACTCCAGCTCTTTCCGACTCCTCACTGTGTCGGGAAAGTATTTGTCTAAGAAGCAGGCCTTGAAGTCGTTCCACGTCAGTTGATTATCATCTTCGGGGAATCGACTTCTGGCTATTTTCCACCAATTCTCCGCTTCATTTCGCAGCATATACACTGCGCATTCCACCTTCTGGGCTTCGGTACAGCGAAGACCCCTAAAAATTCTCTCTAATTCCTGAGTCCACTTGAACACCGCCTCAGGGTTCCGTCCTCCTAAGAATTCACTCGGCTTCCTTTTTAAGAAGCGGTCCAGCACATGGCCATCCTCAGGTCGAGTCTGGCCCTGCCTTTCAAATACATCCGCAAAGCGTTGGAATGCTGTGGCTATAGCCTCCATACTTTGACGATGCGCCATTCCTTATCCTGAAATTGACATTTAAGGATAAGTATACGGAGCCACTTACTACCGATCTAGTTATTAGTCCAACAATTAATAGCTTAGCACATTATATCATTCGCCTAGGTCATATACACAATCAGACCAGGGGAAGACAACCCCTTGTCCTCAAGTCAACATCAATCAAGTTCAACTAGTATCAGAACAATTTCAACCATTCAATCAAAAGACACACACACCACCGCTTACACTCGGTAAGCATACTTTGGCCTTGGACCTTTTGGTCCGCTCTGATACCAAAATGTAACACCTTCTTTCTTTGCAACTAATAAATTCCAGAAATATGAGAAAATTTTTCACAAAACAGTCACGTATTATTCGATATAGAAGGAAGCAGGCAAGGGAAGAATGAAGAGCATTCATACGCATAGCACTCGGTGGAAGGGCGGAGTTCGAATCATCCTGCTTGGCTAGGCGGGGTGTGTTTGTCCTGGTCGGACTCCACGGCGAAAGTGACCCGCTCATCCGTTGTCTCACACCGCCTAAACGATGTGTGACAATGCAACATAAGACGTGAAACTCTTCAAGTAAACCTTACATTAGCGTCTATTCGTTCCTACGGGCTGACCTTTTCTCAGAGAACGCCGGACGATCAGCTTCAAAGGACAGGTGAGGGAAGAAGAAGGGAGATATACATATGCAGAAGTAGTTTGTGAAGGGAAGAGGAAGTGATTACACCGCCGTCCAGTTCGGCAAGGCACAACAACACCTGGACGGACTACATCACAACATTCGCTTACTCAGACAATGTCCAACACCACCCTGCGAGGCAGAATAATGCGACAACGAAGGAGGGAAGTACATAGGCGGAGTCTCAAGTTAATATCTGCTTGCTTCAGCATGGTCCCACGCGCTTGAGCGAACCGTCCTAGTTACTTGGGCGAGGTATGACACCGCCTGAACGAGGTCAGCACAACGCCTCTTCAACACAAACACAAGGTAATTCCTCAATCGGATATGGACAAGGGTTCAGTAGGTAAATCCTCACACTCGTACTTCACTCAGGAAAAACGGGAAGTTACAGGGTACATATGCGGTAGTAGATTGTGGAGGAAGGAGGGGTCTGAGCCTATTCCGCCCAACTCAACTAATCATGACAACGCCTGGGCGGACTCAACCACAACGCCCAAATCAGGGGTCAACACCGGGGTCTGGATTGCGTTAGCATCACAACGGATAGGAAAGATAATTGAACGGTGTCCCATTCTAACAACTACATCGCTCCAGCGCGAGTCCTCTCGCTTGGGCGAAATGTCCCCATACTTCGGGCGGGGGTACGACTCCGCCCAACGTATCCAACATAAGCTTTCCTAAGGCAATTCTCAATTCACTCTGACTTGGCTATAGCCTGCTCAATCATTCTGTCCCTGCGTATCCATTAAAGCATAATTATGAAACAAGGCAGCTCATAGCATCACACACACGAAACCATACATCCATATATACATAAGAGTGTATGTCAATATTTACAATACAAAATCGGATTTCTCCTTGCCCATAAAGTCTATTCATCGCAAAACATTAACATCCGGTATGAACCAGTCAGGGCTTAATCTAACAACGCCTTAATTAAGCCTTCCAAATGCATCAGCACTCCGCCCAGCATTCCAGCTCTGCTTCTGATCCTCCTCTCGAGAGACATTCACTGAAAATGGCCACTGCAGGGGTGAGCTTTTACATGTAAAATGATACTCACAGACTCGGTATCAGCGTCAGTACACGCTCCTGCTATCATTCATCCTTTCTCAAGTAACCAAGTTCTTACAGTTCAAACAACATTCATGACACACATAATACACAGAGTTTATTCCACCTCCATATATATATTCATGCATTCAAAATCATACACATATACATACATAAATTTATACGCCACCACAATCGGCCTTATTTCTATATGCATGCCTGCGGATCCGACTCGGGTAAAGACTCTCAGTTACGGTCCCCTTTTCTTCTGGCCCCTCGTCCCTCAGCTCTTACAAGGTGGCACCGGCCTCCCCACGGCGTCTCGAGACTCTCTTCTCTAGCTCCAACAGCTACCACGAGCACTATTGGGATCTAGCCAGGGTTGGTAACTGGAAGTCATTTCCCTTAGGGTTCTTGACCTTCTATGGGTCACCCCACTCTCACTCATGCAACTAACACATTCATTATTACACATCATCACGCCACGAACACCTTCGCCGTAGTCATCAAGCAAGAAGGGATTTCCCACACTACTCGTAATCATTCAGTCAATCACACCAGCGCATGTTACAATCGGTCATCAGACTAACAACATTGAGCAATCCAATTAAGAGCATGCACATACATATTTTTCATTGCGACAAGAAAATAGATCCATGCATATCATTCATCATTATCATCCACTAACAGGCTACACCATCGCCACGAAAAATCACTATCAGAATCTTAAATCATGCATCAGTTTAATAATTACGAATACATGCACACACACACACACCCACACTCAGCAGTATGTTCATCCGGTACCGTTCTTAGACCATGCATTCGACATGCAAGCGCCCCCTACCTTTAGAAGAACCTCAGAAACCTTTTTTTGTTCTTATCGTTGGGTCCGATGTCTTTCTCCTGGTTCGTTCGGTCTTCCTTGGCTTTGTCGTATCCTACGCCTGATTCTGGGATGGAGTGTAGTCTGTTCTTCAGTACTGCAACCAAGGTCTCCAGGAGCGAAGAGTGAGAGAAGAGAAGAAAGATGGAGACGAAGAGAGGAAAGTAGAGGATGAAGTGACGGAGGAGGGAGTCTGAAGAAAATAGTAAGTGTGTTCATCACCAAAGGCTCACGTTTTATATATATGTACATGCGCACAGTAAGAGAAAAGTGGGATGGGAGAGTGTGCGCTCAGCAGCCACGTGCACTCCACCCCATCCCCTGACCACCACCATTTCCATATTTTAATGGCTTAAATCTACTCAGTTAAATGTAATTAACAGTTATTTTCTAGTTGAAATCAAGTCTTAATGGTTTATTCTTCATTCGGTATTTAATTTCAAAACTGGGATGTTACACCTTGTATGTTGATAATGTATGTATTGATGCTATGTTGCGTGTTGTTTCTTGAATGGATGTAGTGCTGTGAATGTGTAAGATGAAATAGAGAATTAAATCTGCGATGGTTGATTTTGGAATGGTATATATATATATATTCATGTATTGAATGATGTGGAATGAATGTTATGATTGAGTATGAGTGGTACCCTAGATGAGAGGGTGAGATAATCCTTATGAGGTTAAGGCATGCATGAGCATTGTTGCATACATAACATGGCATGCATAACATGGTACTTGAAAAGTGGTTACGATCACTTGAGATTTGTGATATAAAGGGCTTGTGAGTTCTTGTGATTATTGAGCCGGTGGTTATAATCACCTGGTATTTAAAATGAGAGGCCCTGCAGGACCATTGAGATTGAATGCCTGTGGTTGCGATCACGAGGCAGGAGTACCCCTTACGAGGCGGGAAACCATTATAAATTGTTGAACGTGGTTGCGATCACAAGAAAGCACCTTGCGAGGCTGCTAGAGGGAGTACCCTATGCGAGGCGGGAAACCAATGTGAATGAATGAATGATTATGGTGGTTGCGATCACCTGATGAAATGAAATCAGATTCATGCATATGCATCTTAAACACTAGCATGTGCATTAGCCATAGGAGCATGGCATAATGTGATATCCCGTTGAGGAAGTTTTGTGAGGTGTATGTGGAACTCTCTTTAATCACTAGCTGTAATTGTGTTATTGGTGGGTGTGACTATATGAATCTTGATGAATATGTATGTTCAATGGATTGGATGAATGATTGATTTGTCTTATGCAATTTAAACTCCTTTCTAGGAGGAGATGTTTAATCTTGCATTCATATGTATGTTATCCCTAATCGTTGGATTTTCATCATTGAGAAAATATACTCACTCTCCATGTGGTCTATCTTTTTAGCTCTTGTGTTGTAGGGTTGCCCATGAAGCTCTTGTGCAGAGAAATGGTGTGAAGGAAGTCCATTTTGGGTAAAGAATGCCTTGGTCGGCAAATGTTTGATTTTGTGGCTTTTACGTAGGCTTTTGTAATGTATGTAGATATAGTGACATTTTGTATAGCCACAAATTAATGTGGATAATTGGTGTGGATGATGAATATATGATGATGATTTTGGAGGTCATTTATGAAAATGAGACCCTAGTACTTATGGCTCATTTCCATTGGTGACCTTAACCTTGGTTGGATAATGAAAATGATGTATGATGCAGTTAGAATTGATGAATGAATGAAGGTTTCTATAAAAATTGCATGTTATAGAACACATATAGTAAACAGCTTAATTAGAACATGATTCATGAGTTGGAATGAAAATTTATAGGTATGATGGTTTGGAATGAGTTTTAAAGGCTTAACATGATGTATGTGATGTGATGAATTCAACCAATTTGGCTTGAATTGAGTTTTGGTATGTTGAGTTGTTTAATTCCCCTATTATCTGTGTTTTTACTGGTATTCTCGCTCAAGAGAGATGGATTCTCGCTCAGGCGAGAAATCCCCTGTGTTGGTGTATGGCCACTGGCCAAATCTCACTTAGGCGAGAGTGGGTCTCGCTCAAGCAAGATTGCCCACGCATCAGATGTTAGCCACTGGAGAAAAATCGCTAAGGCGAGTAGGGTCTCGCCCGAGCATGAGTGAGGTATTTTGCCACTGGACCATTTTCACTTGAGCGAAAGGCCTTTGGATGTGGCACTCGCTCAAGCGAGTGAACGTATGCTAGATTCTGGACGAATTTCGCTTACGCTCGCTTGCCTCGCCTAAGTGAACCCTGAGAATCTCGCTCAAGCGAGTTGGGGCTCGCTCAAGCGAGATGACCCCTGATACTTTTTCTCTTCTTTTTCACTCAGCTTGTGCCATAGCTCGCCCAAGCGCTTCACTCGGTCTCACTCAAGCGAGTGCGACTCTCACTTGAGCGAGTTATGCTCTAATTCTCCAAATTTCATTATTCAATTATTTTCCCTTCTCTTTACATCAAATCTTCTTTTGTACCATCTTATAAATACCTTGGGCATATTTTGAAGTTGTCAATCCTCATATGTTTAACCTCTTTAAACCCAACCATATGGCATTAATTTAAATAATTCCTTCCGCTGTTTCCAATTAAACATTCCTCATTAATCATTTTCTTTAACCTACCTCCTCATATCTCTATATATGAGACAGGTCCTTCATAGATCCAGGGTATTGAATGACAGCTTCACCCCTTTATGTTTTCATAAATTAACAATATTAAGATCGTGAAAAATTTACCCCTATTTTCGGGGTGTTTCAATAAGACCAAAGCAAGAAAAGTTGAAATGAATAAAGCTACACTTAGTGGAATTCGGATTTGGAGATGATAGACAAAACAAGACAAGCAAGAAAATAATATGCAAGAACAAAGTAAAGGAATCCTAAGCCTAGAAACTCTAGAGATGCAACTCCTAAGCAAGCAAGTGTAATTGAAACAAGTGTAAAATATCAACTAGTAAACACTTTTTATGGCTTTAGGGTTTCGAAATTGTCACTTGGTTTGGTGCTCAACTTCACAAATTTTGCTAAAGAGGTCTACATTCACACTTTTCTTTTTAACACCTTTTTGAATTTTGAGATGTAGGGATTTTGCTTTTCTTTTTCTTTTGTACTTTTCTCTTTTCTTTTTATCTTTTGCCTCTTGATTTTGTAATGTACTTCACCAAATTCTAATTATAAAACCAAAACCAAACATTAGTCTTACAAGTTTCAATGTTCATTGCTTAAGGGAAAACGCAACCTTCTTCCAACGAGATGAATAGAAGGTGTATTGTATCTTCTGACAATTTTCTTTTAGGCTAATACAAGATGCAAAACCAAAATAGAATATTGACCTAATGTGCTTGAAATAAAAATTAAACCTAGATGAAAACTAAGATTGGATCACTAACAAGCCTAAAAATGAGGTACTTTTTGGAGGGCCTTAAGATGAGGCCTCCTAACAAAGAATATTGGAACCTTTTAGGGAGTTAACCAAGGATGTTGAATCAACTCCACTACACGGTTTAAGCACAACTAATATGTTGAAGCAATCAAAATTTCTAGGACACTAGAAAAAGGTTCCAAATGGAATATACACACCTATTTGGCTCTAGTATTCAACAAACCAACAACAACCAAATGTAAACCTCTAAACTGAAACTTACAAGTGCCAAACTTAGAATTTTTGAAAGGCTAAACAAGAACAAAGCATGCCAAACCGAAAGCTAGTAAGGCAATATGTAAAAATTGAAGAACAAGAAGAACTAACACAAAACTTCAAAGAAATAACAACTTTTTATGGATTTTCTACTTTTAGCATGGCATCAGAACACAAACAAACATGGAACTGAAAACCAACCAGCCAAGATAAGAAAGGATTTCAAAATTGAAAAGAGGAAGAAGAAGTAGAAAGAACCTCCCAAGCTCAAGATGATACCAAATGATGTAAGAGTTTCTTCAAGCTCCTTAGAGAAGGTGGATCTTGGATCTTTCCTTCTTCAATCTTTCAAGCTAACAATGATGATCTTCTTCTTAGGAGGGAAACTGAAACATAAAAGTAACAGCTAAGGAAGAATGAATGAAAATAAGAAGGAGAAAAGGGAAGGAAGTGAAGTAGAAAATGTGAAAGGTGAAGGAGGAAGGATAAGGAAATGGGATAGGTGGTGGAGGCCACTCCCAAGAGAGGGATATAACTCCTATCTCGCAACCAAGAAGGGAGAGACCTCTTGGATAAGAGCTTGCAAGAGCCTCTCAAATCCTAGAGTGAAGGGGGAGAATCTCTCACTAAAAAGTGCACTCAAAGTGTCTAAAACTTAAAATGATATTAATATGTGTCATTTTACAAAGGGAGAATCCTTTATATAGGCTAAGATGTATCCGGCCAAGGAGAGCCTTGTTGGGCTTGTCCATGCTTCCTAGGCCCAATGATGCTAAGAGAGAAAAGGGATGGCCTATACATAGCCTAATGTGAAAGTACATGATCCTAAAGTGACCAATTTGCCTAGTAAGGCCCAAATAAAGTCTAAGTAACTAGAGAATTTAATTATGACCTATATTACAAGATGAATTCAAATAGATCCTCAAGCTATCTCCATTGGGCTTAGGCCCATTAAACAAAGAGATGAAGGAAGATAGGGCTTTATGGATAGTTTCCTTGCTTTTCTTGTACTTGGCCCTAGTGAGGGGCCATTTGTAAGCCTCTAGTCCTTTGTCCAATATAGTGTGTGGGTCCTCCTTTAGAATGTCCTCATTACCATCTCTTGTTTTTACATACAAAAGGGTTTTGGGTAATAATAAACTCATAACAAATTTCAACATTAAGATATAGGAGGGAAGTTCTGTTTTAGTTTTAAAAATAGTGGGATATGTCACAAATATCACCTATTAGACCCAATTTGATAACCATAAAAAGTTGGGTTCAAAACCCTCTTAAATTTCAATTTTACAATGCAGTGGGTCCGGTGTTTTATGCCTAATGAGAGTTAGAAAACTCCAATTAAGGTTAGACTAATTTTTACACCTCCGTAACATAATTACTACAACATTCATGAAGAATTAGGAGGACAAAAATGTTATTAAGATGCCCAAACAGGACAAAAAAGTGAAGAAAGTACAGCAATTGCAAAAATAGCATAACAGTGGCCATAACAGGGCCATGATCGATTCATCCTTGCATGAATCGATTCATACGTCCCAAAATCTCAAAATTTGACAAACAGAGGGTGGTGAATTGATTCACACCCTCATGAATTGATTCATACGTGCCTGGGGCCCAAAACAGTGGAAACAGAAGGCCTTGAATCGATTCAAACCTCGTATGAATTGATTCAAGCATGACCGCGATAAACAACATAATCAACAATATAAGGTGTTGCGGGCAGGCCATGATTCATACCATGGCGGCTGTGATCCAAAGAACCATCGGGGACACCTGCTCCTCAAAGAGCCACCACTACAGGGTCAGCCACATGCAGCTCCCCATAGCTATACATGGACGGCTTCATGACTTACACATCAAGTCACAGGGGAAAATAAGAATGCTCATACACAGAGCGGCCCTCCCACTAGGCCGGCCGGGGGGAATCCCCTAATATTCCAACACCGGCAACTATGACATGCCATGGATGCAAATGCCAATCAACGCATCCTCACACTATGCATCCTATCATGCCACTCATCAATCATCATCATCACCAACACCACTATACAATCTTTAGTGGATTTTATCATTGTTGGTTTTAGCCATTGTTTTGAAGTCTTAAGGGTGGCATTTCATTTCAACATACTTATATCATACATGCAAGTCAATGCTTGCAATCATTCACAATGGCATAACAAACATCAATAACATCATCAATCTTTCATCAACATCACCACATAATTTCTTAGTGGATTTTTCATTTCATTAATCATCACCATTGTTTTACATTCTAGTGTGGAATTCACAACATCTCATCAATATAATTCAAACCACATATATAAGATCACACTTGTATCAAACACAATGGTATTCAACAAATCATCAATAATAACAATCATCCATTATTACTCATTATTGACCTCATCTCCGATTCGTTGATTTATCACAAACACATTGTCATGCAATCATCCCCTCATTAGTTTCGTCATGATGCAAGGGTGTATCTTACAACCACATCATTTAACTTTTCATTATCAAACATTATAACATATCATTAGTGGTGTACATTTATGTTTTCATAATATATCATAGGTACATACATATTTTCCAATGTATCAATCAATATCAAACACCACCAAGACACACCATCATCATATACCCCTAATACCATCCCTTGTTTTTACGTAAAAAGGGGTTTGGGGTAATAATAAACTCATAACAAATTTCAACATTAAGATTTAGGAGGGAAGTTCCTTTTTAGTCTTAAAAATAGTGGGACATGTCACAAATATCACCTATTAGTTCCAATTTGATAACCATAAAAAGTTAGGTTCAAAACCCTTTAAATTTAAATTTTATAATGTAGTGGGTCCGGTGTTTTATGCCTAATGAGAGTTAGAAAATTCCAATTAAGATGAGACTAATTTTCACACCTATGTAACATAATTATATACAACTTTCATGAAGAATTTGGAGGCCAAAAATGTTATTAAGATGCCCAAACAGGCCGAAAACAACAAAGGAAGTACAACAGTTGGTAAAATAGCATAACAGTGGCCATAACAGGGCCATGAATCAATTCAGCCTTGCATGAATCGATTTATATGTCCCAAAATATCAAAATTTGAAAAATAGAGGATGGTAAATTGATTCACACCCTCATGAATCGATTCATACGTGCCTGGGGCTCAAAACAGTGGAAACAGAGGGCCTTAAATCGATTTAAACCTCGTATGAATCGATTCAAGCATTGTGAAATTGAGGAACAGTAAATCCAGTGAGTCTTGAATCGATTCAAGGCTTCATATGAATCGATTCAAAGCCCTGGAAGTCTTTGCTTAGGAAATAGAATGCATTAAATCGATTCAAGCCCTGGCATGAATCGATTGATGCATTCCTAGTACCCTTTTCACTCTAAGAAACACCATCCTATAACCCCATTCATCAAACCCAACATCCATTATACTTAAAACACACCCTCTTATGGGATTTTAACTCAATAAATCATGTATCTATATACACACATACAATTCCATTTCATCATTGATTATTCATCAAGAGTTACATCATTTCCTTCAAAGAGATTCAAAACTTCTAAGGCCATCTCACATACATATTCATATCATTTTCAAGGCCAATAAATAGCTAATCTTTTCATTCAATAATCATCACTCAACTTATCATATTTACACAATCATGGCAAGGCAAACATGATTATAAATCATACACATTCATCATTAACCATTCAACTCATGCAATTGAAATGTAAACTCCTCTCCTACCTTGAGAGAAAAACCACAATTTGAATGCTCCGATCATTCCGCATCATCATCCGGAACATAATCTACACATCAAACATATATGCATTCATTCAATCATGAGCCATCAGAAGGCTTTCATTATAATTCTAAATAATTGCCCCCATATCATCAAGCTTAGTAACAAGTCCTAAACTTGTCAAAACATCTATTTATACTCTTATGTTAGGCTTCGGAAATTCCTTCCCTAAAATGAGGGTTTTCTAAGCTTCAAGGGGTCAACCAAACCCAACAACAATAGTATCACATTCCTTATCAATATTGCATCTAAATCATCATATAAATCACCCGATTGCCATCATTGCCAACCAAATTCATTTAAGCCACCTTAGTTTCATTCAAGGCCATCATTAACACTACAAGAAAATAAGCAATTTACGGGGGTTTTTTTTGTAGATAGCGGCGGTTTTTGACCTCCTCAAATTGATTTGCGGCGTTTTCAAAAACCGCCACAGTTAGCATCGCCACAAAGTAATTTACGGGGTTTTTTTGGGACCTCCGTTACCATGACCCGAACCTCCACTATTTGTGGAGTTTTTTACAGGAGGTTTTGAACCTCCTCCGCTAGAAGAGGTTTTTTATGGAGGTTTAACCCTCCTCTATCTATGGAGGTTTTTTATAGGAGGTCTTAAACCTTCTCTAATATGAGAGTTTTTTTATGGAGGTTTAACCTTTTTAAATAAAGGAGCTTTTTTACCAGAGGTTTCTAACTTCCTCAACTAGAAGTTTGTATATGAGATTTAACCCTCATATAGCCGTGGAGGATTTTAACCTCATCTATCTTTTGATAATAGGTTTTTTCATGGGAGTTTGTTAGTTTTATTTTTATAGGTAATTATATTGAAGTATTTTTATGATAAATTATGATAGTTTAATAAACTAGAATATAAACGGTTACAAATTAACGAGAATGGTTCAAACATCTTTGATTGTCGTATTTTTATAAATTGAAATATAAAAGATTAAAAATTAATAATAATGGTTGAGTATCTAATAAAAATAAATTGGTGTAAGTTTAAAAAGTGTTGTAAACTAAAAATCACTACAAACTAAAAGTCATACTAGTCATACTAATATGAAAAGATAAATGAACTTCTAAAAGACACTAAACATTGCTAGCACCAGATGATCCTCTTGCATCCAATAGAGTGGCGGGCTCACTTGCCACATCAGTAGGCTGAAATAATAAAAAAGATAAATGTATCATTAGTTAACTCTATCAATCAAAGAATTTGTTATAGTTAAAATCAATAGATAAAACTAATAAAAAAACTAACACTTACTTCTTGAGGGAAAAAACTAGCTAATTCATCTGGGATCTTTCCTTCCTTCAATATCATGTAGGCTTTAAGAGCATTTAAGGTGTCTTGCACTTGAGATTGTAGATTTTTGTACTTCTCTTGCCACTGGTTTTCAGATGAGGATGAAGTTCCATTGGTTGATGAAGAAAAACTCAAATCTGAGAGTCGCATTCTAGTGTTTCTAAAAGCAGTAGTAGGTGTTACTCCTATACCCATGCATCGCACTCTACCAGAGTGTTCCAGCCCTAACACTTTACCTAGAGCATCATTGGGTGAAATTTCATCTTTCTTAACTATGCTATCACTCATAGCCACTTTAATTTTTTCCTACAAGAACATAATTTCATATTATTGATTTAATAATAACGGATGAAAAATATACAAACAAAATATAAAAAAAACTTACAACTATGCTCCTTGTTGCATCATTTACAAAAGATCCATCCTTTCTCTTATGAGTTTCAATGTATAATTGTGCTCGACTAGGTTTTTCTCCCATTTCCAATGACTAAGTTGAAAAAAAAGTTAAGAAAACAATGTTAATAACCTCATTTTAAAAAATCAAACATCAAATAAAGCTAGAGTCATTACCATTTCATGTCTTCTTTTTGAATTAGCTTTAGAACCACCTAGATGAGGAATGACTTATTTCTTTCAAATTTCTTTGTTTCGCTTGCAAAGCTCCTACAAGCATGATAATCAATCATTATAATCAATGAAAATACTAATAAAATAATATTATTTCCAAGAAACTAATCAAGCCAATGTGTACCAATGTTGCAGGACTTAGACGATAATGAACAAAATTAGCCCATTGATCCCTCTCAATACCAGTTGGCACATTATTAATGACTGCATCTCTAGTTTTAGCTGGGTCATAGAAATCATTCCATAAGCTTTGCCTGTGTGCACCCCATTTCTTACAAAGACTAAGGTTACAATACCGTTTTGCTATTATTTCATCAACTTTAAAACAAAATCAAGCCTGAAATAAAACATGATGAATCATTAGTTCTCATATATAGACATGATAATGAAAAATTCATATAGGCATAATGCTTGTACCTTTATAATTGTGTCAAAACATTCATCAAAATAAACTTTGGGAATCCCTCTTGTCCCAGACCACTGTGAACACCTCTTTTTGTCCGGCTAATTGGTATAGTTCCATCCTTTGGGCACTCTCTGCTGCGCATGGTTCACTTAGAAATTCATAACTCCTTCATACGACCTTCGATTTGCGCAAACCCGGTCTCAAAATTTCCGTAACAAAATTGTCTATGACTTTTATGAAGACCTGGAAGGCTATATCTTTACCAATTGGTACAGTTTTAATAATCTTCCTAGACCTGTCCCAGTTTCATGACTGCTCTGCGCATCTTTAGGAAAAAATTCATATCTCCCTCATATGATACTGAAACGACTCCGTTCTTTTTGATATGGATCCACATCAAAGATATCTACAAACTTCATGAAGGTCACAAAAGCTAATTCTCCACCCATTTTGCCCAGTGAATTTATTTTGCTTGCAAATGTATTTCCGTCACACTCTGGAGCAGTTTTCGTAGATGGGCCATATCTCCCTCGTTTCTTGATGAAAATTTTTGTGCCATATATCAAATTAAAGCTAAGAGAAAGATCTACAATTTTCATGTTGGACTCTCTTTCAAATTTGGTATGCATATGTCCTTAAATATGCAAGCAAGTTTCGTGATGAAGAGAATAGAGTCAAAATATGCATGACAAGCCATTCCAACGTGAATTGCAAAGTATGTGACAGTAGCTTCACTCTCTAATTCACGTTAATATGGTCTTCAATAAGGATCCATGTACCTGATTTTAGTTGCTAAAGATGCACCATCCATTCATTAATTTATTGAATAAAAGATTGTTTCTTCTTTCACCCATTCATGCCTCACGTGAAAAGTCATCAAAAGCAAGGTCCCATGATTTTATTTTTTTTTATGCAACATTTCAAAGCTTGTCCTTTGCTTCTTGGAGTCTTATGGCCATTTTATTCATACAATTCAACCCATTTATTCTCCATACACTTCCACGGTCAAAGCTAGCTTCAAAAGGTCCCATTGTTCTAATTTTTTATGCAACAAAATCACCTTTTCTCATCCATTCTCACGACAATACACTACTTCACTCACCCATTATTTCCTTTGAATTTTTGTTGCCATTCTTTCTAGCATTCAGATGGTCCCATATGCAAGCCCCATGTACCAATATTTTATGCAAAGTATTGGTAACTTTAAGCTGTATTCATGTTATGCACCAAGCAAGGTTCCATGTACAAGAAATTATTCAATGCAAATAATGGACAAAGGCAAATACTTCCAACGTGAAGGGCTTCCAAGTGCTGAATGTCTAGACAAAATATTGTCACTTTATTGCATAAAATAAATTCAAAAGAAGAAACATAACATGCCTTACATGCTCATGGCCATGAGGAATCAATAAAGCATGTTCTCTTTGTGTTAGAAGGGCCAAGGTGAAGCATTATGGCAAGGGAGATGGGCTGAATTTTGATGTCCAAAAAACCAGCCATGGAAATGCTATAAGGAGCCAAGAGAAAGAGGAAAGGGGGCTAGAGAGCACGAATTAGAGGAGAAGGAGAAGACACACACAGCAAGAACAGAGAACAAAAATGAGAGGAGGAAAAAGAGAACATACACAGCAAGAAGAGAGAGTCAAAGAGGAAAATTAGAAAAATAGCAGAGAGTAAAGAGGGCAAAGAGAAAAGGGCAGTGCAAACTCAGTGGTTCAAGAAAGATTATCTAGAGAGGAAATTATCTCCATATTCTTGAGTTTTGGAAGGTGCTTCTGAATTTTTACAGTGAAAATTCGCAGTAACAGCAACAGTAACAGCAACAGAAGCAACAGCAACAGCAACAGCAACAACAGCAGCAGTAGTAGCAACAGCAACAGCAACAGTAACAGCAACAACAACAGCAACAACAGCAACAGTGGGCAAGAACTCAATCAGTGAGCAAGAATATTTTTTTATATATTTTGTGAAAATAGTGTTTATTTTTCAAAAGGTTGAATTTTTGTACAAGGATCAGATTAGTACTGTTGTATTGGACTTTTTTTTTTGCTGTCTCTTGTCGTTATTATAATTAAGTTTTACAGTAGGATATTGTGATGTATGCTTGAATCTCTAATTAATCTCTGCTACTGTTTCTGTTCATGTTATTGCTCCTGTTTATTTGCTGCTCAATATTGTTACTCAAATTGTTTGTATATATTTTAGTTCTGTACAGATTTAATTTTTTTAAAGGGTGGTTACGATCTTAATTTTACTGCTCAGAATATTAATCCTATTACAAGAAATCAGCCGTCTGTATACTGTTTCTTTTTCCGGATAGTTCATTCACCGTATAGTTAGAGTGTAATTTTCTTTTAAGGCATTCGCCATTCTTTGAAAGAATCGGGTTGTATAAAGCTTAACAAAATGTGATTATCCATGTCCTTTTTTTGTTATTTTAAAATTGTGTCTAATTAAAATTTTAACAACTCAGCATTATCTTCAACCAAAAAATATTACCCATTTTTCACTTTAGTAAGTCTAAGTGCTTTTTGTCAAGTTTTTGATAAATTTTTACTATTCGATTTTTATTTTTATTTTTTATTTTAAAAAATTTGTTTTATCAAAAAGAGGTTAATTTAGACGAGACGTCTTGTTACCTTTTTTAAATTTTCAATCGGTTGTTATTTATTAAATAATAATATTTCAAAAAAAAAAGAAATCAATTTAGACGTGACGTCTTGTTGATTTTCCCTTATCCCCGGTAGACCATCACCACAAGGAACGGGATACTTGAGACGAGATGTCCCGTTTATCCCCTTCCCGTTTCTAACCCCGTATTTTGATGACTAATTTAGACGCGACGTCTTGTTAGTATCCTTCCCTTTTCCTGTTTTATACCAAAGCCAAGGTTAATTTGGACGCGACGTCCTGTTAACCTTTACTTTCATTTTGTTTTACTTTTTCTTACTGGTGTTATTTCGTCAAGTTTCTTATTGTCTCTGTTTGCCATTTCCTATTGTTATTATTTTTTTTTTTACTTTCCTACTGTCGATATTCTGCTAAGTTTTTTATGATCGCTGTGTGTCGTTTCTTATTATTGTTTTGTTAAGCTTCTTATTGTCATTGTTTTGTCGAATTTTTCACTGTCATTTCTTGTTACTATTGTTTTAATATTCTACTATCATTTTTTTTTACTGTCACTGTTTGATCTTCTATCGTTACTGTTTTTTTCTTTTTTACTATCATTGTTTGGTCAAATTTATCACTGTTACTGTTTAGTCTGTTTTGTCTGTTTGTGTCTGCTTTGTCATTTTGTGTGGAAGAAGTTAAAAATAATTTTTGGGCTATTTTGAAATAAGCGCTATCAATTTGAGGTAACCGTTTTATAACGGACAGTTGTGAGGTGCTAATACCTTCCTCACCTGTAATTCGACTCCCGAACTTAGAATTTCATCTTTCATAACCAGTGTTTTAAAAGAGGTTTTTCCCGATATTTTTATCCTAAAAAAATATTGGTGGCGACTCCCTGTTTTTTCTTTTCGAAAGGATTTCGAAACTCGTTGTATTTTTAAGGGTCGGCCATCCCGCCGCGATCCCGGTCGTGACAGATGGCGACTCCGCTGGGGACAATTTAGAGAGTCAAGCCAATCAAGTTGATAGCGCATGTTTTTAAATAGTCTGTTAATTATTTAACTTTTTCCTTTATTTTATTTTATCACCATTTGTATGTGATTTCTGTTTTGTATGTATTTTGTTATTTATGTTCTGTTAATGTCTGTGTGATTATTGAACCCTAGGGTAGACGACTTTGTGTTATCGTTTTGTGTTTGTTCTCTGTGCAGGATAGGATAAGGTACAGGTATTGAATGCCCTTTCACACACTACACTCACCATTTACACACACTTATGAGTGGCGCCCTATACCCGGGCCCCAAATGAAGCTTAAGTTAGGGGAGGTTGGTAGCGGTGTCGTTTGGGATGTACTTCCCATCCGGCGATCGTAAGAACCTCAACTAGAGTTCGACCTTTCATGATGTACGCACCTAGTAGATTCCCTACTGTTGTGGTTACATCATGAGTAGGATCTTGGCTCTAGTGACCTTTTAGAAGTCTAGTACAAGCCACCCAATGTGAGGAGTCCACTGTTAGATAAGCTATAGGTCCCAGAAAAGACTTTCAGAAAAACCTGACTTAAGGCACAAAAGGGCAGACTTTACTATACCTTATCTCATTCTCGCTTTCCCTTTAAATCCAAATTGATGAACTGCTTACATGTTCAAAGGGTTACTTTATTCCAAAAAAAATGACTCACTTTCTTTTTTTAAAAAAAAACTAGTAATCCTTTAACAAGTAAGCGGCTCCCTCTCTTTTCGTGTACTTATGAGTCCTGGGTTATAAATCTTCCCAATCGTCAAAACAAAAAATGAAAACGAAAATTCTCTTCAAGTAGGTATTGACGATGTTTGGAAGATCCATGACCCACACGACTTTAGTTTCACACGAGTTTTGTCGACCGCTACTTCTCAAAGTGAAAGTGTTTTCCAATAAATTAATAAGGAAGTAGCGGTTTACAAAACATGACAGTAGCTAATTTTTTTTTTCTCCTTTCTCTTTGTTCTTGCAGGAAGCTGTTTGGAACTTAGCGAGTACCTTTGAGCAATATGGAAATTAACATGAGAGCCGATAGTTGTGACACAAATGTAACCGAATTGAGAAAAATATTACACGTTAAGGCCAAGAGGATTGACATGGGTAGTCTACAAACAATGGGGAGAAAATTAAACCTAACACAGAAAATGGCTTTTACAAGAAAGTATGGGGGGATTCTAAAGCTATTAGAAGTAGAAGTGCAAACTGAGGCGATCACTGCCTTAACACAGTTCTACGACCCACCTCTCAGATGCTTCACATTTAGAGACTTTCAGTTGGCCCCATCTATTGAGGAATTTGAACAAATCTTGGGGATGCCTTTGGAAGGACAGATACCTTACCGTCATCTTGATCATCATGCAACTATTACTTCCATCGCCCGTGTTCTGAAGATCCATCCCGAAACTTTAAGGAGTGTACAACTGAATAGAAATCAGACCCCCGGATTCACTCGGGAATTCCTTGAGAAACATATGCAGGTCCTGGCAGAAAAGGAAGATTGGGAAGCCTTCATGGATACTCTAGCTATTACCATCTATGGTGTTGTCTTGTTCCCCAACATTGATAACTATGTGGATTATGATGCTATCGCTGTATTCCTAGCTCGCAAGCACAGGCTTGAGAATCCTGTCACAGTTGTATTGGCAAATGTGTACTGCACTATGGATTTCTGCCACACACAAGGTGGAAAGAGGGTTATTTGTTGTTTACCTGCTTTGTATGTATGGCTCACATCTCATGTTTTCCACCAAGTCTGTAAGGCCGAATGCCCTGTTTCTGATCTAAAACTATGCCAACTAGCAGTGAAAAATGGGCGTGAGTGGGCCAATCACCTTGTAGGGCTCACGGCTGAGAAAGTCAGATGGTATCCCCAATGGTTAGAAGTTGAATCCATCATTCATCACTGTGGAGATTACCCAAATGTTCCCCTTATTGGTACGCAAGGATGTATCAACTATAATCCCATCATAGCCAAGCGTCAGCTAGCTTATCCTTTGCTTGGACCACCTGATGAAGAGTCTCTCACTCCTTTCATCTTGTATTACTCGAAGGGAAGCTATGTCTCTGTCATTCGGGATATAGCAAATGCATGGAAGAAAGTCCACCGAAAAGGAAAGGAATTAGGGGCCCGGAGCCATGCTGTCAGAGAAGAATATCATGAATGGATCTTGAATAGGGTCTCTATTGTTAAATTACCCTTTAGAAGTCCCCTTTATCTCCTGGAAAACACTCCTGCTCTATCACTTGTTGTGGAAGATAAAGCAACCAAGGCGCTAAAGACCAAAATAGAAGAGTTAGCTGCCAAGAACAAGAAGTTAGAGGAAGACTTATTGAGATGTCAGCAAGAATACACCCTTCAGAAAAGGGAGAACTTGGAGAACAAGCAAGCGATTGAAGAGATTAGAAAAAAATAGAAGGTTGAAGAAGACTACATGATAAAACAAGACCAATGTCTTCGAGCGGCCAACTCTCAGCTGAAAATGAAGAGCAAACAAAGTGATACTATCTTGGCTGAGAAACATCTTCTGAAGGATATGTTGGCACAATCAAAAGAAAATGAGCGGAGTATCATGGTGCAAAAAGAGCTTCTACAGTCACAAGTCTATAAATTAGAACAACAGCTCAATGAAGTGGTAAAGGCTTGCGAGCAAGAGATAAATGGGGAGCAACAACGCGCCATGAACATTGAACAAGACTGTCAAGAGACCATACGCCTCTTGGAAGCTGAGTTAACACAACAAGATAAAACTGTTCACTTGTGGATGGATCGTTTCGCTAAACTGGCATACCTGGCTAACGGGGCTCTTGAAGACCTCCCGTTTTTACTCAAACAAGCTGAAGGAATTGCCAACCCTGTCAGTACTCCTAGAGAAATTGCAACGTTCTTAGATTACTGCAGAGGACGAATTTGTAAAATGAGGGAAATGATTGCCCGAGCTAGGGATGGCTGATTTATTTTCCCGTTTTGTAACTTGGCACTTTATGGCAATAATGTACTCTTTTCGAAATAATGGATTCCTTTGTCTTCACAACTATCTCATGTTAATTTCCATTCAATGCTTTACTTAGTACTCTTGAACGTGACGTTCTGAGGAACAGTCGAAGGATCCGTCAAGTTCCAACATTGCTTCCCGCGTAATCTCGTTTCACTTAATTTTTTCTTTAATTCGCTTATCTTTTCTAAATTTTCTTTTGTGTTTCTTTCTAAAGACATTACGGGTAAACATTCTTACGGGACCAGGCTCAGGAAGAAACTCATGGCTGACATAGAACAAGAAAATGAGAATTTGAAGGCTGAGCTCGCCCAAGTCAAGGAACAGATGGCCGAGATGGCCAAGCTCCTGGAAAGGAGAGTCACAGAAGGGGGATCTTCTGCAGGGGTTGAAGACGCTCGGCAACAACCACCCACCTCTCATCACAGTCAAGATCCGACTACAGGATCTGACCCCAGGACCACCGCACCTCCCCTCGTTGTTCGTATAAGGAGACCAAATCCTGCAAACACACAACAACATACCTTTGTGGATGAGGAAGGCAATGTTATTCCCTTTCCCCCGTATGGTTTACCGCATGGATATTTCCCACCACTCCAGGAAGAACCTTGCCACCAAGACCAAGTTCCCATCACTGCCCAGCCTAACACTAATCAACCAAACGACCCACTTACCCAAGCATAAGCCACCCAGATGCCACCCACTCATACTCAAGCCGCCCAAACACAAGCCGCCCAAGCGCAGCCTGCTCATACCATTCATATACCCCGAACCACTGCCAAACCGGATACCTTCATACCAAACACTGACCTGTTTCATTCCTACCAGCAATATGGGAAGTTTGGTCAACACACTGCTGCCGGTCCGAGTGCTGTGGCTACCACCCAGGAAGAGAGGTTGGAATTCTTGGAAAGGCGTTTAAGGGAGATGGAAGGAACAAGTAAATTTGGGACAGGCACTACTGCTGAACTTTGCCTAATCCCTGATGTCGTCATACCTCCTAAATTCAAGACGCCCGATTTTGACAAATACAGAGGGTTGACATGCCCAAAGAATCATCTAACCATGTACTGCCGTAAGATGGCTTCGCATGCGTCAAATGACCCTCTGCTGATTCATTGTTTTCAGGACAGCCTGGTTGGGGCTCCCCTAACATGGTACAATCATCTAGAGCGCTCTTCGTATACGCTGCTGGAAAGACCTAGCAGACTCGTTCATGCAACAATACAAATATAACCTGGACATGGCCCCGGATAGGGGACAATTGCAGAACATGACTAAGAAAGATAACGAGACGTTCAAGGAATACGCCCAAAGGTGGCGCGAAGTGGCGGCACAGGTTGACCCACCTCTATCTGAAAAGGAGGTGATCACTATGTTCATAGATACACTTCAAACTCCTTTCTATGAGAAGATGATTGGAAGTGTCTCGTCCCATTTCTCTGATATTGTCACTATTGGAGAAAGGATAGAAAATGGGCTAAGGACCGGCAGGATAGTCCGAAGTCCATCTGGGATGGGAGCTGCAAGGAGACCTACACTTGGCGAAAACAGGAGAAGAGAAGGGGAGACCAACTTGGTCTCTCACAACCAGAGAAGGAACCTGGCAGGGCCACCTACCCCAGTTAGCCTTTCACCAGTATATCCCAGCGTGTCGCACCCGTATGTGGTAGCCATTCCAAACCTTAATCCACCACAATTCAGACCAACCATTGTACGGCCGCCTGCGCCACCACAGATACCACACCAAGCACCACAAGCCAACCCACCGCCAAATATCCAAAGAAGGAACAATGACCGTGCTCCACCCCAGTTCGATCCCATCCCAATGTCCTATACCGAACTCTTGCCTCACCTCATTGAAAAAACTCTAGTAGTACCCTGTCCCTTGAGGCCACTACAGCCACCTTATCCTAGGGGGTATGACCCTAATGCCCGATGCGATTATCATGCGGGTGCACCAGGCCATTCTACTGAAAATTGTCTGGCTTTGAAATATAAAGTAAGGGACCTGATTCAGGCAGATTGGATAAGCTTCCGAGAAGGAAGTCCAAATGTGACAACAAACCCTCTGCCTAATCATGAAGGGCCCGGGGTCAATGCTATCGGGGAAGATGTGGAGTATACGTCTAATGTTGAGGACATTCAGATGCCTCTAAAAGGAATTCACTCCCTTATGTTTGAGGTAGGGTTAGTGAAGGACAAATGGGATGAAGACTTCGATGATGCCCAATCGACAAAGCAGCAAGAGTTTCGAAAAACTCTCCAAAGGTTTATGGACAGTCACACTATACGAGTCTGCAAGCGCCATGGCGATGAGGTAAATATGATACAGGGACAGACTGGACCTCGGGCCCCAAAACCCCTGGTCATATTTTATAGTAAAAACGCGTCGCTAATACAGACCCCTGCCAGAACTACTATTACGGCACGGCCACCTGCTCCATTCCCGTATGACAACTCCCACGCCGTGCCTTGGAAGTATAACACGGACATAGTCGTTTCCAACCCCGTAATAATTGATTCGGCGCCTGCTTTGTTGGTTACCAACATCGCCGGTGTAGGCGGAATGACCCGAAGTGGGAGAGTGTATGCACCTTCAGAGCCAAAGCAAGACAAGACTGCCGCGGAAGGCAAAACCGGGAAGGTTGGGATCGCTGGCGAAGCAAGGAAGGTTGTGCCAGAAGAGGAGACTAAGGAGTTCTTAAAATTTATCCGCCACAGCGATTACCAGGTATTGGATCAGTTGAACTATACCCCCGCCAAGATCTCCTTATTATCTCTGCTGACAAGTTCTGAATCACATCGGAACGCGCTGATGAAGGTGCTAAGTGAGGCACACGTGAAACATGACTTGCCTGTTGATAAGTTCCAAGGTATTGTCGGACATATAGTGGCCAGTAACTATCTGACTTTCACGGATGACGAGGTGCCAGTGGAAGGGAAAGGACACAACAAAGCTCTCCACATCTCTGTGAAGTGTCAAGACCATATTATGGCAAAAGTGCTCGTCGATAATGGATCATCCTTGAATGTGATGCCCAAGTTTACATTAGCTAAACTACCCATAGATGGGGCATGCATGAGACCGAGCTCCATGATAGTAAGAGCTTTTGATGGGACCCAACGGGAGGTCATAGGCGAAGTTGAGCTACCCATACAAGTTGGACCCCATATCTTTCAAGTTCTCTTCCAAGTAATGGATATCATGCCCGCCTATAGTTGCTTGTTAGGGAGGCCATGGATCCATTCAGCAGGGGTAGTTCCTTCCACTTTACACCAGAAACTAAAGTTCATCGTTGATAACAGACTGGCAATCGTTTCTGGAGAGGAGGATCTTCTGGTCAGTAAGCCAGTTACTACCCCCTATGTAGAGGCAGCCGAGGAAGCCCTCGAGACATCATTCCAGGCTTTGGAGATAGCCAACGCCACAAGTATGTCTTTCCCAAAGGTACCGTTAGCAGTAGCGAAGACCATGCTACAAGGAGGATATAAGCCGGGAAAAGGACTCGGAAGAGAACTGGAAGGAAGAATTCAACCTGTCTGTCTCCCTGAGAACAAAAATAGGTACGGCCTGGGATACCAACCTACCACTGAAGACCAAAAAGGCGTAGAAAAAGAGAGGAGAGGGAAAAGGATTACTCGTCATACCGGGCATGCATTCAACACTGCAAAAATCCCCATCTGTGACCTCTACCAGAGCTTCAGGAGCGCCGGAGTAATGTTTCCAGATCAAGTGGCCGTGATCCAAAGTGATCTTGATGAAGGCCCCGGATTTGTGTATGCTGGCTCACCTGGTCAGGAACTGAACAACTGGGAGGTCATAGAATTCCCCATGATTTGTACCATTTCATCAAAGTAATCATGTTTTCTGTTCGATCCTTTAGCTATGCTTCGGGATCTCATTTTGTAACAATAAAAACTTGTTCGTTTGTTTGAATAATAAATGCCGTCAGTTTCCAAATAGCTTGATCTGTTTAGTAACCTATTATTTAAACCTTTCTCTTGCTTGTTTTCCTTTTCATTTGCTATGATACACTGAAAATGCAGATCCGAAAGCGATTCATCTGAGAATAGTGAGAATTCGGTCTTATTTCACGATTCTGACTGTCTAACTGATTGCGCCAATGAGGAATATGATGAAGACTGTGATCCCTCGCCTGAGTTAACCCGGTTATTAGAACAAGAGGATAGGGAAATTTTGCCCTACTTAGAGATAGCCGAGGTTATCGATTTGGGAATTGGAGGAGTTAAAAAGGAAGTCAAAATTGGTACCTCGTTAAGTAAAGAACAGAGGCAGGAACTGATTGGGTTGTTGAGAGAGTTCAGCGATGTTTTCGCCTGGTCTTACCAAGATATGCCGGGACTGGACAATAGCATTGTCGAACATAGGTTACCATTAAAACCCGAATATCTGCCGGTAAAGCAAAAGCTGCGACGTATGAAACCTGAGATGCTTTTGAAAATCAAGGAAGAAGTCAAGAAGCAATTTGATGCCGGATTCTTAGCCGTGGCAAAATACCCACAGTGGGTGGCAAATATAGTCCCGGTCCCGAAAAAGGATGGCAAAGTACGAATGTGCGTGGACTATCGCGATTTGAACAGGGCTAGCCCCAAGGATGATTTTCCCCTGCCTCAGATTGATGTTCTGGTCGACAATACCGCGCAACATACGATCTTTTCATTCATGGACGGTTTCTCCGGATACAATCAAATTAAGATGGCGCCCGAGGATATGGAAAAAACCACATTTGTCACCTTGTGGGGAACCTTCTGTTATAAGGTGATGTCTTTTGGTCTAAAGAATGCCGGAGCAACTTACCAAAGGGCCATGGTAACCCTTTTCCATGACATGATGCACAAGAAGGTAGAGGTTTACGTCGATGATATCATTGCCAAGTCTAAAACGGATGAAGGGCATATGGAAGACCTAAGAAAACTCTTTGAAAGGTTGAGGAAATTCAAGCTTAGGCTGAACCCAGCCAAGTGCACCTTCGGCGTAAGATCCGGGAAATTACTGGGATTCATAGTAAGCAAGAGAGGCATAGAAGTCGACCCTGACAAAGTTAAAGCCATTCTTGAAATGCCTCCTCCCCGTACAGAAAAGGAAGTTAGAGGTTTCTTGGGGAGATTAAATTACATCGCTCGCTTCATCTCACAGTTGACGGCAACATGCGAGCCAATTTTCAAATTGCTCCGTAAAAACCAACCAGTTCAATGGAACGAGGATTGTCAAAAGGCTTTTGAAAAGATAAAGCAGTACTTGCAGAACCCGCCAGTTTTGATCCCACCTACCCCGGGAAGACCACTCATTTTATACCTTACAGTGCTAGATGAATCCATGGGTTGTGTATTGGGGCAACATGATGAGACTGGGAAGAAAGAACATGCCATTTATTATCTAAGCAAGAAGTTCACTGACTGCGAGATGAGGTATTCTGCTCTGGAAAGGACCTGTTGTGCGTTAGCGTGGGCAGCTCGACGTTTGAGACAATACATGATAAGCCACACTACTTGGTTAGTTTCCAAAATGGACCCCGTCAAATATATCTTCGAAAAACCTGCCTTAACCGGGAGGATTGCTCGATGGCAGGTCCTGCTAACTGAGTACGATATAGTCTATGTCACTCAGAAGGCTATAAAAGGAAGTGTTCTGGCTGACTACCTGGCTCATCAACCCATAAGAGATTATCAGCCCATGCAGTTTGACTTCCCGGACGAAGATATCATGGCCCTGATTGATGAAGAAGGAGCCCAAAAGGATAAATGGACCCTAAGGTTTGATGGTGCTTCTAACGCATTAGGACACGGAATCAGAGCAATCCTCATTTCGCCTGACAGAGAACTTATCCCCGTTTGTGCTCGATTATGTTTTGATTGTACCAATAACATCGCTGAGTACGAGGCGTGTTCTCTGGGAATTCAAGCAGCATTGGATGCCAAAGTGAAGAAATTGGAAGTATACGGGGATTCTGCCCTGGTCATTCACCAACTAAAAGGAGAGTGGGAAACTAGAGACAGCAAATTAATTCCCTATCAAACTCGCATCAAAGAGTTGATTAAGGAATTTGATGATGTTTCTTTTCACCATGTTCCCCGGGAAGACAACCAAATGGCTGATGCTTTGGCTACCCTAGCATCAATGTTCAAGGTGAGCAATGATTACGACATGCCTCTCATTGAAATAGTGCGGCACCACGAACCCGCATATTGCCAGATGATTGAAAGGGAGTCAGATGGGAAGCCTTGGTATTACGATATCAAGAGGTATGTCCGAAATCAAGAATATCCCGAAGGTGCTACAGAGAATGATAAGAGAACCCTACGACGGCTCGCCATGGGTTTCTTCTTAAACGGTGATGTGCTTTATAAGAGAAACTATGACTCTGTCCTTCTTTGTTGCATCGACACCGACGAGGCAAGTAAAATCATGAGGGATGTCCACGAAGGATGTTTTGGAACTCACACCAACGGGCACGCCATGTCGAGAAAGATCTTGAGGGCTGGTTACTACTGGATGACCATGGAGTCAGACTGTTTTGCCTATGTTCGTAAGTGTCACAAATGTCAGATATACGCGGACCATATTCACGCTTCCCCGTCTTCCTTGAATGTCTTGTCAGCTCCCTGGCCCTTTTCAATGTGGGGTATGGACGTCATTGGACCCATCGAGCCAAAAGCCTCTAACGGTCATCGTTTCATTTTAGTCGCTATCGACTATTTCACAAAATGGGTAGAAGCTGCTTCGTACGCCAATGTGACAAGGAGTGTTGTGGTTAAATTTGTCAAGCGTGAACTGATATGCCGGTACGGTCTGCCAAGTCAGATCATCACTGATAATGGCATGAATTTGAATAACAAAATGATGAAGGAACTTTGTGAAGACTTCAAAATCCACCATCATAATTCCTCCCCGTATCGCCCTAAAATGAATGGGGCAGTCGAGGCAGCCAATAAAAACATCAAGAAGATTATACAAAAAATGGTTGTGACCTACAGAGATTGGAGCGAAATGCTCCCCTTTGCTTTACATGGGTATCGCACCTCAGTCCGAACCTCAACTGGGGCCACTCCATTCTCCCTGGTTTATGGAATGGAGGCAGTCCTACCTTTCGAAGTAGAGATCCCTTCTCTTCGAGTGATAATGGAAGCGGAATTAAAGGAAGCTGAGTGGGTCCAAGCTCGACATGACCAGTTAAATCTGATTGATGGAAAGAGATTAACCGCCCTTTGTCATGGTCAGCTGTATCAGAAGCGTATGAAACGAGCTTTTGAAAGGAAGGTACGACCTCGACAATTCCAAGAAGGAGACCTAGTCCTCAAGAAAATCTTGCCAATCCAAAAGGACATCCGAGGGAAATGGACACCTAATTACGAAGGACCATACGTCGTGAAGAAGGCTTTCTCTGGAGGAGCTCTGATCCTCACCAACATGGATGGAGAGGATCTGCCAATGCCTGTGAACGCCGACGCGGTGAAGAAATATTTTGCCTAAAAAAAAAAAAAGGGTGCTCGCTAGGCTGAAAACCCATGGGGCAGCCTAGGCAAAAATTAGAGCTGCTTGATGAGTCGAAAACCCGGAAGGGCGGCTCAGGTAGAATAAAAGCCACAAGTTCAGGCATAAGGACGGGAACTCTTCAGAGAAGGAAAACTGGTCAGGCACGCGCATTTTTGTCAAAATCATTTCCCAGAAGTAAAATCAGAGGATGGTCTCGAAGTCGTGAGGAAAGATCCGGATTCTTATCACTCACGGGGAGTCGCTGGCGGGTTCAAAAGGCCTTCTTTCTCTCCCACCTTTTAATTGTTTATGCATATGTTTTTGTTACCTTTACCTTCATTACCAATGTACATACTTATATTCAATAATAAAATAAGCTCTCCCTTTCCTTCCCCTGAGTCTACGGCTGAATCTTATAAACGAACAAGTTTTTTTTCTTAAGAGGAAATTTTTGAAATGAAAAGTGATGAAATGAAAAGTCGTGGTGAAACGGAATGTATCCTGGCGCCAGACCCGGCCCGTGAGAAAGCATAACCAATTCTGTTAATTATGTTCCTGGAAGACAGAATTTGTCTCTATCTCATCCATGAGTTATCTTGAAAGCCTATCTCTTAGGAGAGGTCGCTCGAAATGTCAATTCTTTTGATTACTCGTGCTTCTAACCATCTGTTTTGAAGGGTGATGGAACTACGTCACACAGAAATGAAGAACCTGACACCAAAGATCCGGACCAGAAGTTTTCCCCAAGAGAAATCAGTAGATTGGCATCCCCAGTGAAATCACAATCGCCAAAGCTGGCACTTCCCAAGTTCTCATTCCCCAGCGGAACCATAATCACCAAAAAACTACACTTCCCAAATCCTTCCCCAGTGGGACTACACTTCCCAATCAACCCAAACTGGGGCATCTCCCTGGGTTTGTTCTTTCATTCAAGGGACAGTTCCCCAAGATTTCATCCAATCATGTCAAACTGGGGCATCTCCCCGGGTTTATTCTCTTAGTCAAGGGGCAGTTCCCCAAGATTTCATCCAATCATGCCAAACTGGGGCATCCCCCCGGGTTTTTCCTATCAGTAAAGGGGCAATCCCCCACCTTTTACCTTTCTGCAAACCAAGGGCCACACCCCACATTTATTTTTCATGTCAGTCAAGGGGCAATCCCCCACCTTTTACCTTTCTGCAAACCAAGGGCCACACCCCACATTTATTTTTCCTGTCAGTCAAGGGGCAATCCCCCACCTTTTACCTTTCTGCAAACCAAGGGCCACACCCCATATTTATTTTTCATGTCAATTGATAAGTGTTTTATAACACAATAAATTAGATTTAGTTTACTTAGGATTTTAATCATTATGCACTGTATTTCCTTTATTTATTGTGATTTTTGCTTTCTTTCCACTGTATTCTACTCGGGTACTTTTATTTTGCAGAAATTAATAGATTTGGAATTATTGATGATCCATTTTAAGAATGAATGAATATAAATGGAAAATGGATTCAAGAACCCAAAAAGATGATCAAAGTGTCAAAGGATGAAAACAATCAAGAACCATGAGCTATACTGTCCAAAACGCCTCAAAAAATGCAAGAAAACACTTCCAGGAAAGGGTAGGAATCGATTCACCCTTACAGGAATTGATTCCCATGTGAAACATAAGCTAGGAATCGATTCAAGGCTGTTGGGAATCGATTCATAGGGCTGGGAATCGATTCCCCCCTTATAGGAATCGATTCATTGAGGTTTGGAAGGCTGGGAATCGATTCATGAAGGCCAGGAATCGATTCATCATGCTGGGAATCGATTCCCACCTTTAGGAATCGATTCACACGCTGTTTTGAAGGCAAAAATCAACTGGAGGAATCGATTCATCAGTGAAATCATGCGCCGAATTATTGGAAACAACAAAAATACGCAAATTGAAGACAACTGGAACAGCTGGAAATCACATGCACCGAAAGTTTCCAACTTGCAACGCGTTTTCTTAGCTGGCTTCCTCCCTTCCTTCGCCTATAAAAGGAGAAGCAATCCAAGCAGAGAAGGCATCCAGATCCAAATCCCATTCTTCATCAGCTTCATTCCTTTTCTTTTCTTTCGTTTTCTTTCTCTGTTTTATTTTCTTTCTCTTTCTTTTATTTTGTGTAAGAGTTGTGAGGATTGTGAAATTGAGTGTTCCAATTTGTAATTGGTGGAGGAATATTGCAACAAAGAAATACAGTGGTAAATTATTCTGAGCTTTTGGAGAAACCCGTAAGTCTTTATTTTTTACCATGTCTTGTATGTTTTATTTTTCCGTTATATATATGAATTTGAATTATTTCATGAGTAGCTAAATTAATTATCTTGGGATAAAGGGGGTATGATAATATTTTATTTTAATGTTATTTTAACTTGGAATTAAATAAATTTCTGTTTTCCATTTAGTTCAATTATGCTTAATGCTTTTAGTAATTCCTAACAAGAACCTAAATGATAAAACTGTATACTTACGGGTATATTAGTAAGTTTAGGTAATAAATAGAATCGAGAGATTTATTTTTACCAGAAAGCTTTGAACTAAACCTAAGATTTTTGAAATGCTTTTTGTGACCTCGGTAAAACCGTGAAAGTAATCAAAATTCTTTTGAGGAAATAAAAGGGATTTTCATAAAACGATAATGGGCCTTTCTGAGGATTAAGCAGCGCTTTCCATAGGTTAGGTACATTAATAGGATTCCGAGAGGAACATATTAATTAGCTTTTGGAAAATTCGCCTTGGAAAACTTAATTCGATTCTTATTTATGAAAAGTTAAAATTCATTAAACATAAAATAGAATCTTGATCCCCCGAAATCCCAAGATACTCTCAACTCTGATTTTTAAGTATCAAGTAAATTTTATTTTGTTTGTATTTATTCGTATTTTGTGCAACTTAATTTTGCTTTATTTTACAAAAACCTTAAAAATCAATTGTGTGGATAATTAAATTTCAATATGCTGGTACTTTGAACACAGTCCCTGTGGAGAACGATAATCTTTTATATTACGCGACATAACCCGTGCGCTTGCGGGCCCTGTCAAGTTTTTGGCGCCGTTGCCGGGGACTGTTGTCCCTCAAATATCGGCAATATTGAAATTCGATTAGATCATACTTGTTAATATTTTTATTTTTAGTTTGTTTTATTTCTAGTTATTTATTTTTATTTTTATTTTCAAAGATCACCCTTGATCTTGGTCTGTTATGGAATTCTTAACAGGTGCTACTGACCTTTATTGTTGTATTTGTGGTGATTCAGGACATGCTGCTACAAATTGCTATTTTGCAATATCCTTAAACCACCATGAACAAAAATTTCATCAGTTGGATGCTATAGGGAATTATAACCATAGCAGTGATTTTAGAAGCTTACCAGTATTCTAAAACTATCCTCCACAAAAATCCAAACTTGAAATACTGATGGAAAATTTTGTAAGCACCCAAGAAAAACAAAATGAAGAGTTCTCAAATGCCATAAAAACCTTAGCTTCAAAGGTGGACTCTCTGGCCACCCATAACAAAATTTTGGAAAATCAAATTGTCCAACAAACCTCTTTTTCTATGAAAACACCAGAAACATTTTCTGTAAAACTTGAGGTAGGACCATCTAACCACACCATGGACATCACTCTTAGGAGTGATACTCATTATGATGATCCGGTTGGCATAACTAAAGAAGAAGCTAAGGAAGAGAAGAAATTTGATGAGTCTCTATCTCATCCGATAATTGAGGAGAGCAGTACACTGATCCAAAAGAAGGTACTGCCCAAGCTTCAGAATCCAGGTATTTTAGAGGTTATTCCTATCAAGGTAGGAAAATTTTACATACCTGTTAACTTTGTTATGTTTGAAATAGATTTTATTGACCAAGTGGTAGAGAAAGAGGCAATCCAAAACCTCCCTCTTGATCCACTTGAATCTGTTTTATCTTATGACTTTTCAGGCATTTCAAAAACACACTTCTGTGATTTTTTGGCTAAAAGAGAACTGATCCCTAAGGTAGAATTCAGACCATTAAAACCTGTGTTCAGGTATGAATTGTATAGCTAAAGCTGGTTCAGAAAAGTCTGGCTGAAGACTTAAAACTTAGCACTTGTGGGGAGGTAACCCCATGTCTTTAATAATAATAAAAAAAAAACAACTATGTCAGATGCTGGTTTGGGGTTATTACAGGTAAGTTTTCTTATCCTTTTATCATCCATTTTAACATTGAGAACAATGTCAAATTCTGGTTTGGGGTGGTAGGTAAGAAAACTTAACTGTTTTGTTTACGTTGTGTGATTGTTATTTTATTTTGCATGTGTGTTTTCCTTATTTTGTTTGTAATCTTGTAATTTACCATGATTGCATGATAAATTTACTTTGAACACAAGGCTAAAATATCTAAGGACCCCCAAAATTTTGAGTAAAATTTTCAAAATTTGATTGTTTAAATGCCAAATAAATGCTTAAATGAACCTTATGTGATTAAAATTTTCTTTGAAAAGACTTTCCATGGTTAGACTTGAGCCAAAATGGGTAATTTATCAAACAAATTTTCAAAACCCATATCTTCTTGATTGAGTGAATCTCATAGTCATTAATATTCTAGAACTTGTTTTTCAACCAATTCAAAATGGTTTTTGATTATATGTCTTAGGATGATAAAGGCACAATTAGGTCTTATTCTTAAGCCTCAGAATTTTGCATAATTTGACCCCTAGTTGCCCCTTTTGAGCCTAAAAGTGAAAATTTTTCCTTGAAACCTTTCATTGACTGATACTCTCTTAATGGTGAAAAAGTTAGAAATTTAGTGGAGCAAAGAAAGAAAAAAGGACTTAAGAAAAATATGTATTGAATGCAAAGAAAAGCAAGAAAAAGAAAAAGAAAATCAAAAGGATGATATTGAATGAATTCTAAAAAGTCCATAAAAGTTCAAAAATTTGCTCTGTTAAATTTATAATGGTGATTTGAATCATTCATGACTGTTAAAGCCCTTTTGTATTCCATTTTTCTTGAAATTCCTACCTTAACAACCCAAGGCCACATTACAACCTTTGAAAGACCTTTAGACTTTGACATATTTTCTATCTAAACTGTGGAGTTTCTGGTTTATTAACAAGCTTATGGTAATATTTTTTGACTATGATGATCTGAGTGATACACAAACCATGAAACACTTTGAGTGAAAATTGAGAGAAGAGTATCCTCTGTCTTGATAATGAAAATTGATTCACATAAGAAAATTAATATTGGCATTTGAATAAATCTTTTTCTCTGTTTTGGATTCCTTAGTTTATTAAGCTTAGTGTTTTCTGTATTTTATCTTGTGAATATGGTGATTGCTTGAGGACAAGCAATGTTTTGGTTTGGGGTATTTTGATAAGTGTTTTATAACACAATAAATTAGATTTAGTTTACTTAGGATTTTAATCATTATGCACTGTATTTCCTTTATTTATTGTGATTTTTGCTTTCTTTCCACTGTATTCTACTCGGGTACTTTTATTTTGCAGAAATTAATAGATTTGGAATTATTGATGATCCATTTTAAGAATGAATGAATATAAATGGAAAATGGATTCAAGAACCCAAAAAGATGATCAAAGTGTCAAAGGATGAAAACAATCAAGAACCATGAGCTATACTGTCCAAAACGCCTCAAAAAATGCAAGAAAACACTTCCAGGAAAGGGTAGGAATCGATTCACCCTTACAGGAATCGATTCCCATGTGAAACATAAGCTAGGAATCGATTCAAGGCTGTTGGGAATCGATTCATAGGGCTGGGAATCGATTCCCCCCTTATAGGAATCGATTCATTGAGGTTTGGAAGGCTGGGAATCGATTCATGAAGGCCAGGAATCGATTCATCATGCTGGGAATCGATTCCCACCTTTAGGAATCGATTCACACGCTGTTTTGAAGGCAAAAATCAACTGGAGGAATCGATTCATCAGTGAAATCATGCGCCGAATTATTGGAAACAACAAAAATACGCAAATTGAAGACAACTGGAACAGCTGGAAATCACATGCACCGAAAGTTTCCAACTTGCAACGCGTTTTCTTAGCTGGCTTCCTCCCTTCCTTCGCCTATAAAAGGAGAAGCAATCCAAGCAGAGAAGGCATCCAGATCCAAATCCCATTCTTCATCAGCTTCATTCCTTTTCTTTTCTTTCGTTTTCTTTCTCTGTTTTATTTTCTTTCTCTTTCTTTTATTTTGTGTAAGAGTTGTGAGGATTGTGAAATTGAGTGTTCCAATTTGTAATTGGTGGAGGAATATTGCAACAAGGAAATACAGTGGTAAATTATTCTGAGCTTTTGGAGAAACCCGTAAGTCTTTATTTTTTACCATGTCTTGTATGTTTTATTTTTCCGTTATATATATGAATTTGAATTATTTCATGAGTAGCTAAATTAATTATCTTGGGATAAAGGGGGTATGATAATATTTTATTTTAATGTTATTTTAACTTGGAATTAAATAAATTTCTGTTTTCCATTTAGTTCAATTATGCTTAATGCTTTTAGTAATTCCTAACAAGAACCTAAATGATAAAACTGTATACTTACGGGTATATTAGTAAGTTTAGGTAATAAATAGAATCGAGAGATTTATTTTTACCAGAAAGCTTTGAACTAAACCTAAGATTTTTGAAATGCTTTTTTGTGACCTCGGTAAAACCGTGAAAGTAATCAAAATTCTTTTGAGGAAATAAAAGGGATTTTCATAAAACGATAATGGGCCTTTCTGAGGATTAAGCAGCGCTTTCCATAGGTTAGGTACATTAATAGGATTCCGAGAGGAACATATTAATTAGCTTTTGGAAAATTCGCCTTGGAAAACTTAATTCGATTCTTATTTATGAAAAGTTAAAATTCATTAAACATAAAATAGAATCTTGATCCCCCGAAATCCCAAGATACTCTCAACTCTGATTTTTAAGTATCAAGTAAATTTTATTTTGTTTGTATTTATTCGTATTTTGTGCAACTTAATTTTGCTTTATTTTACAAAAACCTTAAAAATCAATTGTGTGGATAATTAAATTTCAATATGCTGGTACTTTGAACACAGTCCCTGTGGAGAACGATAATCTTTTATATTACGCGACATAACCCGTGCGCTTGCGGGCCCTGTCATCAATCAAGGGGCAATCCCCCACCTTTTACCTTTCTGCAAACCAAGGGCCACACCCCACATTTATTTTTCCTGTCAGCCAAGGGGCAATCCCCCACCTTTTACCTTTCTGCAAACCAAGGGCCACACCCCACATTTATTTTTCATGTCAGTCAAGGGGCAATCCCCCACCTTTTACCTTTCTGCAAACCAAGGGCCACACCCCACATTTATTTTTCATGTCAGTCAAGGGGCAATCCCCCACCTTTTACCTTTCTGCAAACCAAGGGCCACACCCCACATTTATTTTTCCTGTCAGTCAAGGGGCAATCCCCCACCTTTTACCTTTCTGCAAACCAAGGGCCACACCCCACATTTATTTTTCATGTCAATCAAGGGGCAATCCCCCACCTTTTACCTTTCTGCAAACCAAGGGCCACACCCCACATTTATTTTTCCTGTCAGCCAAGGGGCAATCCCCCACCTTTTACCTTTCTGCAAACCAAGGGCCACACCCCACATTTATTTTTCATGTCAGTCAAGGGGCAATCCCCCACCTTTTACCTTTCTGCAAACCAAGGGCCACACCCCACATTTATTTTTCCTGTCAGTCAAGGGGCAATCCCCCACCTTTTACCTTTCTGCAAACCAAGGGCCACACCCCACATTTATTTTTCCTGTCAGTCAAGGGGCAATCCCCCACCTTTTACCTTTCTGCAAACCAAGGGCCACACCCCACATTTATTTTTCCTGTCGGTCAAGGGGCAATTCCCCACCTTTTACCTTTCTGCAAACCAAGGGCCACACCCCACATTTATTTTTCCTGTCAATCAAGGGGCAATCCCCCACCTTTTACCTTTCTGCAAACCATGGGCCATACCCCACATTTATTTTTCCTGTCAGTCAAGGGGCAATCCCCCACCTTTTACCTTTCTACAAACCGAGGGTCAACCCCACCTTTACATTTCCTGCCAACAGTGAGTTAATTTGGACGAGACGTCCTGTTAGCTCCCCCAATCTTTACCTTTCCTGTCAACCAAGGGTCAACCCCAACCTTTACATTTCCTGCCAACAGTGAGTTAATTCGGACGAGACGTCCTGTTAGCTCCCCCAATATTTACCTTTCCTGTCAACCGAGGGTCAACCCCAACCTTTACACTTTCTGTCAAACGAGGGTCAACCCCAACCTTTACATTTCCTACCAACAGTCTACCGGGGGGCAACCCTAATCCTCTCACCTCCTACTAACTGGAAGACAATCCTTTCCGGTCGATTCAAAAAGAAAAAACACAAAAAAAGAATCCTAAAAAAAAAAGAGGAAAAAAAAAGAGAAAAAAAAAACAAAAACAAAAAGAAAAACAAAAACAAAAACAAAAAAAAAGAAGAAGGGAAATAGAGAGAGACGGATCTAGAAAATGCTCATCTTTAAAGAAGAAAAGGTCACACCAGCTCGTTGACTGCCAACACTGTCAGACACCATACCGATTAAGAGGTCCCCACTTGGCCCCTACATCGGTGTTCATATCTTTACTTCTTTTTTCACTGCAGAAACACAGAAGCTTCGTGTTTCTCTTGTGAAAAAGAAGTAAAGAGGGGCATCTGTGAACACCTCTTTTTGTCCGGCTAATTGGTATGGTTCCATCCTTTGGGCACTCTCTGCTGCGCATGGTTCACTTAGAAATTCATAACTCCTTCATACGACCTTCGATTTGCGCAAACCCGGTCTCAAAATTTCCGTAACAAAATTGTCTATGACTTTTATGAAGACCTGGAAGGCTATATCTTTACCAATTGGTACATTTTTAATATTCTTCCTAGACCTATCCCAGTTTCATGACTGCTCTGCGCATCTTTAGGAAAAAATTCATATCTCCCTCATATGATACTGAAACGACTCCGTTCTTTTTGATATGGATCCACATCAAAGATATCTACAAACTTCATGAAGGTCACAAAAGCTAATTCTCCACCCATTTTTCCCAGTGAATTTATTTTGCTTGCAAATGTATTTCCGTCACACTCTGGAGCAGTTTTCGTAGATGGGCCATATCTCCCTCGTTTCTTGATGAAAATTTTTGTGCCATATATCAAATTAAAGCTAAGAGAAAGATCTACAATTTTCATGTTGGACTCTCTTTCAAATTTGGTATGCATATGTCCTTAAATATGCAAGCAAGTTTCGTGATGAAGAGAATAGAGTCAAAATATGCATGACAAGCCATTCCAACGTGAATTGCAAAGTATGTGACAGTAGCTTCACTCTCTAATTCACGTTAATATGGTCTTCAATAAGGATCCATGTACCTGATTTTAGTTGCTAAAGATGCACCATCCATTCATTAATTTATTGAATAAAAGATTGTTTCTTCTTTCACCCATTCATGCCTCACGTGAAAAGTCATCAAAAGCAAGGTCCCATGATTTTTTTTTTTTTATGCAACATTTCAAAGCTTGTCCTTTGCTTCTTGGAGTCTTATGGCCATTTTATTCATACAATTCAACCCATTTATTCTCCATACACTTCCACGGTCAAAGCTAGCTTCAAAAGGTCCCATTGTTCTAATTTTTTATGCAACAAAATCACCTTTTCTCATCCATTCTCACGACAATACACTACTTCACTCACCCATTATTTCCTTTGAATTTTTGTTGCCATTCTTTCTAGCATTCAGATGGTCCCATATGCAAGCCCCATGTACCAATATTTTATGCAAAGTATTGGTAACTTTAAGCTGTATTCATGTTATGCACCAAGCAAGGTTCCATGTACAAGAAATTATTCAATGCAAATAATGGACAAAGGCAAATACTTCCAACGTGAAGGGCTTCCAAGTGCTGAATGTCTAGATAAAATATTGTCACTTTATTGCATAAAATAAATTCAAAAGAAGAAACATAACATGCCTTACATGCTCATGGCCATGAGGAATCAATAAAGCATGTTCTCTTTGTGTTAGAAGGGCCAAGGTGAAGCATTATGGCAAGGGAGATGGGCTGAATTTTGATGTCCAAAAAACCAGCCATGGAAATGCTATAAGGAGCCAAGAGAAAGAGGAAAGGGGGCTAGAGAGCACGAATTAGAGGAGAAGGAGAAGACACACACAGCAAGAACAGAGAACAAAAATGAGAGGAGGAAAAAGAGAACATACACAGCAAGAAGAGAGAGTCAAAGAGGAAAATTAGAAAAATAGCAGAGAGTAAAGAGGGCAAAGAGAAAAGGGCAGTGCAAACTCAGTGGTTCAAGAAAGATTATCTAGAGAGGAAATTATCTCCATATTCTTGAGTTTTGGAAGGTGCTTCTGAATTTTTACAGTGAAAATTCGCAGTAACAGCAACAGTAACAGCAACAGAAGCAACAGCAACAGCAACAGCAACAACAGCAGCAGTAGTAGCAACAGCAACAGCAACAGTAACAGCAACAGCAACAGCAACAACAGCAACAGTGGGCAAGAACTCAATCAGTGAGCAAGAATATTTTTTTATATATTTTGTGAAAATAGTGTTTATTTTTCAAAAGGTTGAATTTTTGTACAAGGATCAGATTAGTACTGTTGTATTGGACTTTTTTTTTGCTGTCTCTTGTCGTTATTATAATTAAGTTTTACAGTAGGATATTGTGATGTATGCTTGAATCTCTAATTAATCTCTGCTACTGTTTCTGTTCATGTTATTGCTCCTGTTTATTTGCTGCTCAATATTGTTACTCAAATTGTTTGTATATATTTTAGTTCTGTACAGATTTAATTTTTTTAAAGGGTGGTTACGATCTTAATTTTACTGCTCAGAATATTAATCCTATTACAAGAAATCAGCCGTCTGTATACTGTTTCTTTTTCCGGATAGTTCATTCACCGTATAGTTAGAGTGTAATTTTCTTTTAAGGCATTCGCCATTCTTTGAAAGAATCGGGTTGTATAAAGCTTAACAAAATGTGATTATCCATGTCCTTTTTTTGTTATTTTAAAATTGTGTCTAATTAAAATTTTAACAACTCAGCATTATCTTCAACCAAAAAATATTACCCATTTTTCACTTTAGTAAGTCTAAGTGCTTTTTGTCAAGTTTTTGATAAATTTTTACTATTCGATTTTTATTTTTATTTTTTATTTTAAAAAATTTGTTTTATCAAAAAGAGGTTAATTTAGACGAGACGTCTTGTTACCTTTTTTAAATTTTCAATCGGTTGTTATTTATTAAATAATAATATTTCAAAAAAAAAGAAATCAATTTAGACGTACCGTCTTGTTGATTTTCCCTTATCCCCGGTAGACCATCACCACAAGGAACGGGATACTTGAGACGAGACGTCCCGTTTATCCCCTTCCCGTTTCTAACCCCGTATTTTGATGACTAATTTAGACGCGACGTCTTGTTAGTATCCTTCCCTTTTCCTGTTTTATACCAAAGCCAAGGTTAATTTGGACGCGACGTCCTGTTAACCTTTACTTTCATTTTGTTTTACTTTTTCTTACTGGTGTTATTTCGTCAAGTTTCTTATTGTCTCTGTTTGCCATTTCCTATTGTTATTATTTTTTTTTTACTTTCCTACTGTCGATATTCTGCTAAGTTTTTTATGATCGCTGTGTGTCGTTTCTTATTATTGTTTTGTTAAGCTTCTTATTGTCATTGTTTTGTCGAATTTTTCACTGTCATTTCTTGTTACTATTGTTTTAATATTCTACTATCATTTTTTTTTACTGTCACTGTTTGATCTTCTATCGTTACTGTTTTTTTCTTTTTTACTATCATTGTTTGGTCAAATTTATCACTGTTACTGTTTAGTCTGTTTTGTCTGTTTGTGTCTGCTTTGTCATTTTGTGTGGAAGAAGTTAAAAATAATTTTTGGGCTATTTTGAAATAAGCGCTATCAATTTGAGGTAACCGTTTTATAACGGACAGTTGTGAGGTGCTAATACCTTCCTCACCTGTAATTCGACTCCCGAACTTAGAATTTCATCTTTCATAACCAGTGTTTTAAAAGAGGTTTTTCCCGATATTTTTATCCTAAAAAAATATTGGTGGCGACTCCCTGTTTTTTCTTTTCGAAAGGATTTCGAAACTCGTTGTATTTTTAAGGGTCGGCCATCCCGCCGCGATCCCGGTCGCGACAACCACCTTTCAAAATTAATAGGAAACAACTTGCAATTAGTTGCTAGTATGCCACAAAATCCAGCCAACACACTTTGTCCATGACCAATTGCTGAGCCTTCATTATCAAAATCAACAATGATACGTTCTCTATTGGGTAAGTGATTGACTTCTTTAACCTTGATCTTTACCTTCTTTATAACACCTTCCAAGTCTTACAACAACAAAACATCTTATTAAAAACTGAAAATGTATAATTTCTATAATAATAATAATAATAACAATAACAATTATATAGTACAAATACCTATCACCTCCATATCCCAATAATGTGAACTTTCTCGGCCAAGACGCTGTTTGGGTATTGGAAGATCTTCTAAATTTACAGGAGGTGAAGGGGGTGGTGAAGGAATATCAAAGTCATCTAGTGGGATATGCATTGATGTTGAAGGCTCAGTTGGTTCAGATTGGGTAACATTTTGTGGGGAAGAATGGGTAGCCTGATGTGGTTGCGATGCAACTAATGTTGATTTCTGGGGATTTTGGTAACGCTTAACCTTTGACATGACTACAATTTTTAAAAAGAATTGAAGTTAAAAGATTGAACAACTACAAAATATTAGAATACCATATAAATAATACAATGTCATACTTTTTTAAACATGCCTTGAAAGAAACAAACAATATAGTCAAACAAATAATTTTGTAAAACCATTACCTATATAAGAAACAAAAATCAATTATATTTGTTTATTCAGACATTTGGGCATTTGTTTCCAAATTAGGATCAATGTTTGAGTCAACCATGTCATCATTTAGATAGTTTGTAGCTAGCTGCCTATTGTCATCATCCACACTAAAAATTTTCTCTAGCTCTTGCTCTTGGTATGGCATATTTTCATATGTTTCTTCGACTTCTTCTCCCATTTCATACAGATCTCTTGGCTTAAGATGCACAGCAACACTCCACCCTTTATTGACTACATCGTCAACATAATACACCATTTGTGCTTGTGATGCTTCAATGTAAGGTTCATGTTCTTCACGCTCACCACTATGAATACACCTTTTAAAATTAACACAGTTGAAATTCCATAGATCTTTTATATACCCTCTATCTAGTGTAGTGTCTGCCCATTTACATTTAAAAAGAACCACCTTAAACTGACCATAATAGTTTAACTCAATTATATCTTCTAGTTTTCCATAATATGGCAGGTCAGCTTGTCTTATATTCCTATCAACACCACTTGAAACACAAGCTGTGTTAGAGGTTAGAAAAACTCCACTATTCTGTGTTTTTAATCCTTCTTCTTGAGCTAGAGTTCAAAATTTAAACCCATTCACATTATATGCAGTAAACCTTTTCGCATTATCTAATGGGCCTCGTGCTAAAAACTTCAATTCTGTTGACATTGTGTTAATAATGAAACAACCCGCTTTAATTTGAGAATAAACAAGGACCAGGGAAAATTTTTTCCAAAGATCAAAGGGTGTGCAAGGGAAAAATAAGCAATTGAGGGTTAAGGAGAGTAGAAATCAGGACAAGAAAGGAAAAAGGAAAGTAAAACTGATCACATGGTAAACAGCGGAAGACATGAAGCTTAAGCAAACCCAACAGCGCTCACTCGCTCAGGCGATAGCCAAATCCGCTTGAGCGAGACCACCCGTCTCGCTTGGGCAAAACATTCATTCGTGTAAGCGAAACTAATTAGAGACCTTCCTTTCCACTCACACTCGCTGGAGCGAACACTTAGTCGCTGAGGCGAGTAACTCCACTCGGGTTTTCCTCCACTCGGAATCAGAGTCTAGGTTCACTCAGAAAAGTCTTATGCTCCCGATTCACTCGTACATTCTCTCTCTCATACCCTATTTTATTCTTAAGGGGGGTCACAACTATGACTTACTTGGAAGTTGACTCCCACAATTCCTTCACTCGGGATTTATACCTCCTTCCTTACCCGGAATACTCCTCTCGGTCAGATATCACTTGGGAATGTAGTCTACTTCACACTAAAGCTCTCTCACTAAGTCAGATCTCACCTAAGGAATCGTACAACTTCACTCACTCGGAAATACTCTAATTTCCCGCCACTCGAAATACACTTAAATTCCTCAACACGCGAAGGACCTTGCTGGACAGAAATCTACTCCTTATCATCTTAGATCTTACTCTCTCTCTAGTAAGTTTACTACTACAGGCTTACTCGGAGACGTATTGCCAATTCGACAATCAGGGGAAACATTCACTCGGTTGACTTCCACTCGGAGTTATCTAAACACCCTTCAATCGGAAGGTTGCATCTAAGAAATCTCTCGCTCTACAACATATTGATTGACATATCAAGGGAATGATTCTAATAGGCGTATACCACTCGGGGTTGGCCCAACCTCACTTCATTCGGAAGAAGGTCACTCGTCACGCTTTACACAGAATTAACTTAACTCTTATATATTCAGAATCATGCGGCTTCACATACTTAGTAAGTGTAACATACACCACTCGGACATTCACACACAGCATAGGATGAACATACAGTATGATATATATATATAAATATTTACATGCACATTGTCATACTCTCAACCCGAGAGTGTTCAGTTCTGATATAGATAAACAAAGGACCAAAATGTGAGCCGGCCAAGGCTATGACGAAACCTTATACATAGTATCTACATATACATATACGTTCCCACAGTACACAATCACTTCACACGATATGTAGCTTCTCCATCATTCACCATCTCGTGCGATATTCACTGAAAAATAGCCACAGTAGGGGTGAGTATCTTAAATATTAAATGATAGATACTGACTCGGATTATTCCTCAATCATGCAACAATATATATATACATAGCAACCATCAGTAACACACACACAGTGCCAATTAATCAGGACATATATAAGACATTTTCTGATCAGAATCTACCCAGTTATCTCTCGGCTATATGCACATATCATTCTCAATAACATTAACACATACACATACAATCAAGTCTCAATCAGCATCAGTTATACATGTACACAGATTCATTCACTCAGATCCGTTTCGTGTGTTATCGGTTTTTATCGTTGCAACGTAGGCTCCCAGCCTTTTATTCAGCTCCCAGCTGACTTGGCCATTTTATTGGTACCAAACCGTTTGCCCTCATTTGTAACACCAACACTCTCAGCGTCAACGGCAGTGTTACAGGCAGCCCTGAGTCCCACTCAGTCGGCTTGCCTTGAGTCCCAATCAAGGTCTTAACAGCATCCCATGCTTTTAATAACCAATTCAATGGTAGTGTCCCACACTACATGCTCTCAGCATTCAATGCATCTCATGCACCACGCGTGGAATTATCATACAACACAGATTTTACACACACAACCTTTCATTTGATAAATACATGCATCACATGCAATCGGTATTAGACATTATCATAGGTCAATAAGATAATCTTTCCTCACATGCAGTCAGCATTTAGATTCATAGTAACCTGCATGTCACATAAATCATACGGTAATCATCAACAATACTTTAGCACATTCTCTTCATGCAATCATTCAATACTCTCAAGATTATTAACATGCATTTCATGGAGGGAATTAAACACGCAATATTCAATTCCTAGTCATCGTGCATCCGGGCATCACCTATCCTTTACGCAATCAAAACACACCAAGCAAAACACAGAACCAATAAGTCATTAACACCCGGAACCCGTCCATAACCCATGCATTTAAGATATAAGATACCCCTTACCAACTAAAGAGACTCCAAGAAGTTCCTCTGTTTCAGCGTCTGTCCGCTGTCCTGCTTGCTTCATCCACCACTCTCACTCGTTCAGTTTTCCTCGAACACAGTCGCACCCTTTTTAATCAGCTTGGGAACAGGAAGTTGTTCGTCTTCCACTTCGACGATTGTCCTTCACCAACAAAGGGAACTCTGAATCTTCTACACACCTTGTCGTGAGTTTATGGAAGAGAGAACAGAGGAGAAAAAGAACGAAGAAGAAGAGAAGTAGAGGAAGAGGAAGTCTCAAGGGATTACGGTGAGTGGACAGTAGTGGGGCGCTGATCATATATATATACACGTAGAATGAGAAGAGTGGGGTGGGAGAACATGAACAGCATCCCTTCACGTGGCACACACACACAAAGTACAATCAATCATTAATCTAATTCTTAAGTTAAAATTAATCATAATTAACAAGTAATTCTCATTTGCAGTTATCCTTAGTTTAGTGGTTTTAATCTCATTCGGTAATTAATTTTTAAATCGGGATGTTACAAATAACATCTGGATTTGTAATCTATATAAACAATTTAACTTTGGCAAGTTTCTCATTATAATTCAACCATAATAAATACATATATAAGATAATTGTGCTACTTACCCACCTACAAAACCAATCGATAAACTCTTTATTAACTCTTTTTTCTATATCAAGAGCTGAAGGTCTTCTTCCCTTTGAACTCCTTTTAATAAAGTCTCTAAATTCACTATGTAAAATAATATAGTAATTAATAAACATGAATAATATAATTTAGGTAATAAACTATAAAAATAATTATCTAATATACTTACTCCACAACTGGGGTGACAAGTGCATAATTGAACAACACATATCTATGAGCTTGTAACCGTTGCATAGGAGTCAAGTTGAACATTGTGAAAGCTCCAACTGGTTTACCTAATTGAGGGAATATAGATGATCCTTCAAAAGGATCATTCACACTTGGGTCATCATTAACACGTTTAGGTCTATTGAACCTTGTTTCTATATCCTCAATGTACCGTGAACAAAAGGTTAAAGACTCTTCAGCTATGTAACCCTCAGCGATAGAGCCTTCTGGTCGTGCCTTGTTCCTTACAAGAGACTTTAAATGACCCAATTCTCTATAAAATAATAAATACAAATATGTAAACAACTATGAAGTCCTATAAAACTTAGATTTGTTGAATTAAAAATAATATTATTTTACCTCTCCACAGGATACATGTATCGATAATGTATGGGACCACCAGATTTTGCTTCTTCTACAAGATGGACAGTTAAATGAACCATTACTGTAAAGAATACGGGGGGAATATCATCTCTAGATGACAAAGTGTAACCACAATGAGATCTTGGAGCTTATCAAGGTCTGCGAGATTCAAGCATTTACCATTAAGGACTCTAAAAAATGAGCAAAACTCCACCAAGACTACAGTAATGGGATTTGGCAACAAATTGTGAATTACTAAAGGAAGCAATTACTCTATAATAATATGGCAGTCATGACTTTTTAAGCCTAAAATTTTCTTCTGTACCTCATCAACACATCTAGAAATATTGCTTGAATAGCCATCAGGTACTACGACATTCTTCAGTGTTAAAAGAAATAACTTCTTTGTTTCACGAGTCAATGAAAATGAGGCAATATGATATCTTCCGTTATGATTTGGCCAGAGCTCACGTCGTATCCCCATATCTTGTAGATCCTTTCTTGCATTAAGATTATCTTTTGATTTGGAATTGTCATTAAGCAGAGTATATATGATATTATCACAAACATTCTTTTCAATGTGCATAAAATCCAAATTGTGACGTAGTAAGTTGGACTTCCAATAAGGAAGTCGAAAGAATATGCTTCTTTTCTTCCATTGAATAGGTTCTTCTCTGACTCGTTTCCTTGTAGCATTCTCTATCTTCTTTTTCCCAAATGTAACTTTAATGTTCTCCACTTGGCTAAAGATATCAAACCCAGTTAACTTTAATGGTGGATTTCGTTTCTCTCTTGTTCCATCAAAACAAAGACAATTCAATCTAAAATATGGTCTTTGCTTAAAAAATGACGATGACCCATAAAACACCATTTACCACTATTATAGAGGCGCTGAGGTTCTGTGTCAAAATTACATGTTGGGCAAGCTGAACCTGTATGTATATTCCAACCAGATAAATTACCTAGTCCAGGAAAGTCACTGATTGTCCACAGTAACGCTGCCCTCATGGTAAAACTTTCATTTAATGATGAATCAAAAGTTCCCACGCCCTCATTCCATAACTCAATCAACTCCGCCACAAGGGGTTCTAGATACACATCTATATTATTTCCAGGCATTTTCTTCCCTGGAATGATCATGGAGAGGATAAAGGAAGTATGCTTCATACACATCCAAGGAGGAAGATTATATGGGAGTAAGAACACTGGCCAAATGCTGTAGGAAGAACTTCAGGTTCCAAAAGGATTGAAACCATCAGTAGCAAGGCCTAAACGAACATTTCGTGGTTCTGAAGCAAATTCAGGATGCATCAAATCAAAATTCTTCCATGCCATTCCATCTCTCGGATGTCTTAGCAACCCATCTTGGTTACTCTCCATAACATTCCATCTCATATGCTCAACAGTTTTACTATACATAAATAATCTTTGCAATCTTGATTTGATTGGAAAGTAACGTAAAACCTTTACTGCTTCCTTTTTCTTCTTCTTCTTTGGGTTCCATCTTGATTCACCACATTCCTTACATGACTGCAAGTTCTTTGCATCATCCCCAAAATACAGCATACAATCATTTGGGCAACCATCTATCTTGGTGTAGTTAAGGCTAAGTTTGCTAATGATTTTCTTAGCCTCATAAAAGGATGAGGGCAACTTCGCTTCTTCAAATGCATCTCTTAGTAGATCTAGTATCACAGTCATAGCCTTGTCACTTATTCCACATAACACTTTTATATGATATAATCTTACTATAAATTCTAGTTTTGTAAACTTGCTCCTATCAAACAACGCTTGATTTACATCCTCTAAGAAGTGAGAAAAATTAGTTGGATTCTTTGTGGGCACTTCATTTGATTCCATTTGTGCCTCACCATGGTGGGCCTCACCATTGTGCCCAAATACATCATCGATCATTATTCTCATTTGATTATCACCATGACAGGTCTCCTGCATAATATGTCCGCTTCTAGATGATTGTGATACTCGCTTCTCACCGTGAAGATCCCATATTATGTAATTCTCGGGAAATGGTTTCAAAATCAAGTGATCTCTTGTTACGTCTCTAGTTTGCCACTTCTCAAACCCACATTTTGGATATGGACATCGTATTGTCTCTCCAACAGCCGTATTTTCAAATGTAAAATCCAAAAAATTTCTCAACCCAATTGAGTACTCAATTGTATTACATGGTCTACTAATCCAAGATTTATCCATTGTTGCGTATTAACTACACCAAAATTTGGAATTAAATATGCAGACCAGTAAAGTAATTTTAAAACAAGTGAATAGAATATTTTACAGATGATAAAAATAAAAGATATAAAAAACACAATAAATATTCAATCCAATCACATAGCATGCAAATATGATTATAGTCATAGGAATAATTGGGATAATACATTAGAGCATGCATGTTTTAACTCTTCTATACTAGGATATAAACAAATTATTACTAAACAACACAATTCCAACATTACTCATCAAGTGACATGAACATGACATACATCTCTATTACTTCCACCTACATAAGTTACAACTTACAATTGCTAGAGACCCACGTATAATATAGCTCCATGTTACTGGTTCTTAATTATTTGGCATAGTAACATTAAAGCTGTCCAATTGGGAAAAGAAATAGTATAAGTGCTTGTATTCTTACAATTCTTACTATGGTGATACTATTGAGGGAAACATAAGACAATAATATTATATTAAAGAATAATGTGATTTGTTATGATCATTATAAAAAATAATATTATTTGGTCAATGCTTTTGGGTTCTAAAATGAGAAACTATTTCAATACTAAATGTTAAGCTATAATGTCTTTACCATATAATTCATGTCTTGTTCATAGTAAGAAATCATGTCAAAGAAAAATATACAACTGAAAAATTCTTTCACGATTCAAAACAACACTAAAAGTGGAAGATAGGCAATGATCAACAAGAAATTTAAAATAATTAAAGTAAATTTATTAAGTGATATATTATACACAAACAATAGAAAAAATCAATAAAATTTACAACAGACCTTAAAATTGCTTTTCATGTTCAAACTATTGCCTAAAAGCCATAGTTTCTATAAAAACACATTTACCACTAACTAATTAATCATGATTAAATTTAAAAACCTATAGGCTTAGCTTTGTTGAAGCACAGAACAAAAAAAAATTCTATGACAAAACAACATCAACTCGTTATTTTCCCCTTAATGAGAAGTGACTTTTAAATTATTTTTCAATAAAAATCAAATTCTTACTTTCAATTCTTTTATTAAAACTATTTTTTTCCAAAGTAGCCTGATGAGTAACTTGTATTCGATCATTTTAGGAAAAATTAACATGTTATGAAACCAACCTTCTTGAAGTTCAAGGTTGATGATAATCCTACTTGCCACGTTGATGATAATCCTAATTGCCACCAAACCTGTTATCGCAAAGCAAAATACAAAAACTTACAAATAAAATAAATTTCTTTAATATTCCTTTTCTCAACTTTCCCTATATACAAATAAAAATAAATTTCCATGAAAAACAAAGTTTACTTAGTTTCTCAGTTGCAGCACCTCTATTTTGGATTACGGTTTCTTCTTGAATTTTGAAGCACACTCACTCACCATCTGCGGCCCTCATGGGTGATCCAGACCTTCTCTATTTTCCCATTTCCCAGCTATCAGATACTAGTTAATCTATATAGACTTTTTTTAGCATTTATAATTTTATAGTTTTAATTATTTAATGTGGATAAAATTTTTTAAGATTGATATGTTTAAAAGGTTCAGGTAGGCGAAACATAAATGTTTTATAGCTCTGACTAATTTCATGTGCTAAAGACAAAAAATATAGGTAATCTCTTTGATAAAGTTTTGTAATTGAGAAATCTAATGATTGTTTTAAATTTCACTATACCGATTACTGTACTTGGATCTTATCAATTTGCATAGGCATTTTATCAATTTCCATCTTGTGCTAGAAAATCCTTATGTTGGGTTGTCAAGTTAAACACTATTTATTCATTTTCTCCTCCTGCATCAATTAACTTCTAAATCTTAAAAAGAATTAACTTCTAAATCTTAAAAATTTATTAAGGTAATTTATATGCATATATAATACTTTAGTTTTTTTAAACAAGTCAAACATAATAAGCCATTAACAATTTTCCTTTTCCTGAACAAACCAAATTATAGAAATTGTTTTACAAAATGTATCACTAATTATAGAAATTTTAATGGAAAATGCATAGGAAAGTCTAAATAGCTTTCATGGAAACTATTCCCTATTGAACAAGAAAACCACTAATAAACATAAATGTCATAACACTAATATCTATAATAATATATTTAATCCCTATTCCAGCAATCAAGTCCTATATTTTATTCAAGATCCATTCCATAATAAAATAACAAACCCTAACCCCTAAATTATCAAAATAGAATAATATAAAAAAAGGGGTTATTGCCAATCAATGATACACAACGTGAGGGGAACGTAATGAAGCACACCTGATTTGAAGTAACGCCTGATGCAAAAGTAGAATGTGCACACCTGATTTGCGTAAAATGATGAGCAGATTTGTACAAAACGATGAGCTGTTGCACGTGAAGAGGTGAAGTGGTTCCACAGGTCTAATCAATGGTGAAGCGATGTTGAGTACAATCAGTGGAGTCACATGGAAAAATCAAATGCAGTGATAAATTTAAATTAAAGGGATTTGGGAAAATACCTTGAGGAGCTACGCTTGATGAAGAAAAATTAGTGGAAGAATGTGCCGAGCAAATAAATAGGATATGGGAAAGTAAAAATTAGATTTTAATTGACGAAAGTATCTGATTTGAGAGGGAATTTGATCTATAAAAAAATTTGGCACAAAATAAAATTTCACATTAAAATTTTAATTAAGATTTAAAATAATTTTAAGAGGTTTAAGATAAATTTTATTAGTTATATTAAAATAATTTATTAAGGGGATGTAACATCCCAATTTTATAATAATGTACCGGGTGAAATAAGCCATTAAAATAATAATTCAGAAGTGGAAATTGTTCACTAATTACCCTTAACTTAATTAATCAAAAGGTGATTAGCTTTAGTGGATGCTGATGGGACTGGGTGACGTGAGTAGACTGCTCCTCACGTTTTCCCACCCCACCATTCCTTTCCTTCATGCATGCGTTTATAATTGGTTGATGGCTTTCCTTGCCATTCATTCTTCAGAATTTCCCTGCGAGTTCTTCTTCTTCTTCCTCCTTCTCTTTCTCTCTTGTTTTTCTTCTTCTCTTCTCCTTCTCTGCTCTCTGTTTCCACTCCCTGTTTCGGAAGCCACGTTGACGGTGCAGCAGAGGAGTCAGAGCTCCCTTATACGAGTAAAGGACGAGCGTCGAAGCAGAAGCAGAAGCAGCCCTGCACCACTCGTGGAAGGCAGCAGTGTTCCAGTGAAGGTTAAACGAGTGAAAGTGTTGAGTGAAGCAGCGAGGAAAAAGGACCAGCGCCCAAGCAGAGAGTCTCTCGGAGTCTCGTAGTTGGTAGGGGGAGTACCTTACATGTTAAATGCATGGGTTATGAATGGGTTTCGGGTGTTGATAATTGTGGCTCTGCATTCTGTTTGTATGATGTGCCTGCATGTGGAGTACCCGAGTGTAGGATAAGTGAGAGTGAGTGTTGCATGTTATCATTGCCCTTGAAGATGTATGCGTTGATTAAGTCTTGACACTATTGTATACCGATTGCATGTTATGCTGCGTTGATTGGAATACTTATTTGAATCTGTTGATCTCTATATGGATGCATGCGTTGATTAAGTCCTGATACTGTTGTATACCGAGTGCATGTGATGCTTGAGTTGATGAGAATACTTATAGAATCTTGATATTGATTGACGTCGATTGCATTAGACCTTTATGTTGCTGTATCCATCTAATGGAGTTATGATGATGATTGCATGGAAGTATGTGTGTGTTAGATTAATATGTGGAGTTCTAAAAATGGTATTACCGACTGCATGTGAAGTATGTATGGCTGAGTTAAAGATTGTGTGCATGAACTTTATGTTGTGTGATGAATCCGCGTGTGGCGCATGGGATGCGTTGTGCTAGGAGCACGTAGTGTGGGACACTACCATCGGTTATAAAGCGTGGGACGCTGTAAAATCCTTGAGTGGGACTCAAGGTAGCCTTCGAGTAGGACTCGGGCTGCCTGTGAACACCTCCGTTGGCGCTGAGAGCGTTGGTGTCACCTGTGGGCAAACGGTTGGGTACCTGTAAAATGGTTGGGTACCTGTTCAAAAGATGCATTCTGATTCATGGACCTTAACATCATGTCACTGATTGTTGTATGTTAATGTTATTGAGTTGATGTGTGTAAGGGGGCGAGTGACAACTGGTGGATTCTGATCGGTAAGGATCTTGTGTGTGTGTCCTGGTTGATGAGTAATACTCTGACCTTAATCATTGCCACGTGTGATTGTGTGTGCATATATATATAGTTGTATAAATGTCAGACAACCTGAGTCAGTATCTATCATTTAAAATTTAAGATACTCACCCCTGCTATGGCAATTTTTTAGTGAACATCTCTCGTAATGAGGATTGGAGGAGGAGCTGAAATGCCGGGTGAAGTGCTGATGCACTATGGAAATTTTATGACTGTGCATGTGCTGTATATAATGTTTTGGGTTAAGCCTTGGCCGGCTCATGTTTTACTGTTAGTCTTTTATACAGAGTTGATCCCCTTAGAATAGGAATATGACAATGTGGTTGTAAATCCGCGTTATGCACTCCTATATACGTATATATATGCCTATGTTTATGCTATGTTGCATGTCTATCTTATACTGTGTAATGCCTAGGTAATCTATACATATATATGTGCGTTCATATTCCCGAGTGTGTAGGAAATGACATAACTTATCATGAAGAAGCCAATCTATGGCCTAGAGGGTGAGTTTGTGACTCTGTCACCGAGTGGGGGAGGTTCAGACGCTCCGAGTGAGTGAAATCAGATAGCTCCAAGTAGGAATTGTCATAGAAGACTGCCCCTAACGATGAGTTGTTAGGATCGAAGTTGAGAGCCTAAATATACGTTCCGAGTGGTCACTACTAGGATTTCTCCCGAGCGTAGGATAATCAACGAACCCCGAGTGAGAATCCACCGAGTGAGGGTTTTCCCGTCAGGAGAGTGACACCTTAGACCCTAGGGGACCCCACGGTAGTAAACTGTTAGTGACAAGGAATCTGAGTGAGTCTTAACTTAGTAGAATGTTTAGAGTAGGAAGATTATGGTCACCGAGTGAAAACTAAGTGAAATACCCCGAGTGGCAAAAGGACGTGAAGGTTATTCTGAGTAAGGAGTCCTACTAGATTCCGAGTGAGTGATAGTGGGGACCACTTCCGTTTTATTCGCGTATATGTTCTTATTGATAAAACCGTAGAATAAGTTGCATTGTCCAAATGGGACTAGTAGGTGCAAGAGCTAAGTCCGAGTGGACTGAGGTTGGATCCTTCCGAGTGAATCAGGCGCTGAAACCCGAGTGCGGAAATGCCGAGTGAAATGAACGAATACCGAGTGAAGCTTTCGCTTGAGCGTGTGCGCGTTGCTATGTGACCTGCCTACGCGATTTCCCCTTCTTCCGCTGTTAGTTTCTTGAATTTCTTTTGTTCTCTTATTCTTCTTCTCCTTTCATTTCTTATACCGCTGTCTATAATTTGTTTAAATTAGGGCATTACATTTTGGTATCAGAGCAGACCGAAAGGTCCAAGGCCAAGGTATGCTTGCTGAGTGTGAGCGGTTGTATGCTTTCTGACTGAGTGGTCATTATGATTAAACTTGATTGATATTGACTTATGGATAGGAGGTTGTTTCCCTCCTGGTCCGATTGATTGAGTAGCATATAGAAATAGTATGAAGTGCTAAGTTACTGAACATTAGGCTGAAATCTGATCGGTGGTAAGTGGCTTGGTATACTTATCCTTGAAGGGGTGTTAATTTCAGGATAAGGGATGACGCATCGCCAAAGCATGGAGGCTATAGCCATGGCATTCCAACGTTTTGTAGACGTGTTTGAGAGGCAGGGCCAGCCTCGAGCTGAGGAGGGCCAAGTGCTGGACCGCTTCCTGAAGAGGAAGCCGAGTGAATTTCTAGGAGGACAGAACCCTGAGACAGCTTTTAAATGGACTCAGGAGCTGGAGAAGATTTTCAGGGGTCTTCGCTGTACCGAGGCCAAGAAAGTAGAATGTGCAGTATACATGCTGCATGACGAGGCGGAAAACTAGTGGAAGATAGCCAGAAACCGATTCCCTGACGATGATAATCAGCTGACCTGGAACGATTTCAAGACATAATTCTTAGAGAAGTACTTCCCCGACACAGTAAGGAGTCGGAAGGAGTTAGAGTTTATGGAGTTGAAACAAGGCTCCATGAATGTGGAAGAGTATGCGACCAGATTCGAAGAGTTGTGCCTATTCTACCCACCTTTCCAACAACCAGGGACGGAGAGCTCCAAGTGCCTTAAATTTGAGAATGGATTAAGATCTGATATTAAGAGAGCCTGTAGATACCAAGAGATACAGACTTTTCCTGCATTGGTGAATAAGTGTAGGATATTCGAGGAGGATGACAAGGCCCATTCGGGCCAGAGCAGCAGAGCCAATCATTCCTTGAGGCCCCAGCAATCCCGCTTCAAGAGGCCGAGTAACGTTGGCAGAAACCGATCCTTTTCCAGAATTGGGGGTCGGAACCAGCATGAAAGACGACCAGCTGTGGGAGACGGAAAGTGTTTCAAGTGTGGAGGAAATCATTATGCCCGAGACTGCAACAACGATGGTGAGGTGGTATGCTTTCATTGTAATAAAAAGGGACACATTCGCCCCGATTGCCCCCAACTCCGTCAAGCAAACACCAGTGTATGTCAAGGAGGTTTCCAAGAGAGAAACCGAGTGAATGATAACCAAAGACCGGGTGGCAGAGGCAACAGAGCCAGAGGAAAGATGATGCTTGCTCCAAATGGCCGAGAGAGGAATACCGACCAACCAGCAGCAGGAAGAGTCTACACCATCAACGCGGAAGATGTTGCACAGGCGAATGACTTGGTACAATGTAAGTGCTCACTCGGTAGATATACGCTTAATGTTGTTTTTGATTCGGGAGCCACCCATTCTTTTATAGCTGATGAGTGTGTAAAGCAATTAAAGTTACCGACTGTGTTTATGGATCGGACTTTGGAAGTAGCCAATCCGACTGGCGCTAAGGTGTTGACATCATCAATGTGTAAGGATGTAACATTTGTGTTGTGTGATTGAAGTTTTACTTTCGATTTGGTGTGCATACCCTTAAAGGACCTTGACATTGTGCCTTGAATAGATTGGCTTTCAGCCAAGAAGGTGTTAGTGGATTGCAGAAACCGAAGGATAATCTTCCCGGGGCAGCACCATGAAGACGACACGGCACAAGGTATAGCTCAACTGTTTATGATGCTTTGTCTAACCGAGGGTGAGAATAAAACCCGGGTGAACGAAATTCCAACTGTCTGTGAATTCCCAGAGGTGTTTCCTGAAGATGTACCGAGTGTCCCTCCCAATAGAGAAGTCGAATTCTCTATAGACGTGATCCCTAGAGCCGAGCCAGTCTCCAGTGCACCATATAGAATGTCCCCAACTGAATTAGCCGAGCTGAAGAAGCAAGTAGATGAGTTACTCAGAAAACAATTCATTAGACCGAACGTATCACCATGGGGCGCACCCGTGCTGCTTGTTAAGAAGAAGGATGGCAGCATGAGACTTTGTATAGATTACCGACAGCTAAACAAACTCACGATTAAGAACTGATACCCATTGCCCCGAATTGATGACTTGATCGACCAACTGCGTGGAGCCTCAGTCTTCTCAAAAATCGACCTGCGATCGGGATACCACCAAATCCGAGTGAAGGACTCGGATATCCCAAAGACTACCTTTAGGACTCGGTATGGTCACTACGAGTATGTAGTGATGCCGTTCGGTGTAACAAACGCCCCTGTTGTCTTCATGAATTACATGAACATCATATTCCACCCATATTTAGACCGATTCGTAGTTGTTTTCATTGATGACATCCTAGTCTATTCTAAGCCTTCTGAGGAGCATGAAGAATATCTCCGGGCGGTACTCCAAGTGTTAAGGGAGAAACAGTTGTTTGCAAAGCTTTCAAAGTGTGATTTCTGGATGAATAAAATCCATTTCCTCGGACATATGATTTCCGAGGAAGGTGTCTCGGTGGACCCTTCGAAGGTGGCGGCTATAATGGCATGGGAGAGACCCAAGTCGGTCTCGGAGATAAGGAGCTTTATGGGCCTGGTAGGTTATTATAGAAGATTCATTGAAGGTTTTTCTAAGTTGGCCTTGCCACTGACTAAATTGACTCGAAAAAACATTCCCTTCGTATGGAGTCCAGAGTGCGAGAACAGCTTCCGAGAGCTGAAGGACAAGTTGACGACTGCTCCAGTACTGGCATTACCTGACTTGGAAGAGAGCTTCGTGGTTTATTGTGATGCATCAGGACTCGGATTAGGATGCGTGCTAGTGCAGAAAGACCGAGTGATAGCGTATGCCTCTCGACAATTGAGACCTCACGAGCAGCATTATCCGACCCACGACTTGGAATTGGCAGCTGTGGTGTTCGCATTAAAAATCTGGAGGCATTATTTGTTCAGGTCCAGATTTGAAGTATACAGTGATCACAAGAGCCTCAAATACTTATTCGACCAAAAGGAACTGAACATGAGACAGAGGAGATGGATGGAATTTTTAAAAGATTATGATTTCGAGCTAAAGTACCATCCGGGTAAGGCAAACGTTGTTTCCGACGCGTTGAGTCGGAAGTCCCTTCATATAGCAGTGATGATGGTGAAGGAGGTAGAGCTATTGGAACAGTTCCGAGACATGAACTTACATGTTGACATCCCCTCCTCTTGGAAAATGACGATCGGTACGCTGAGGATTACCAATGAATTCCTGAAATCCGTGTACGAGCAACAGCAGTCAGATTCCTACTTGGCTGAGATGAAGGAGACTCAGGCCAAAGGCAAGGATTTGTCCTTGACCAAGGGATCAGATGGAATCTTCCGAGTAAGAAATAGAATATACGTGCCGGGTGGGGGAGAATTGAGAAGAATGGTGCTTGATGAAGCTCACAAGAGCTTGCTAAGTATCCACCCGGGTGCCACGAAGATGTACCATGACCTGAGAACCCAGTTCTGGTGGCCTGGATTAAAAAGGAACGTGGCAGAATATGTGGCTCGGTGCATCACCTGTCAGAAGTCAAAAGTGGAGCACCAGAAGCCGTATGGTGCATTGCAACCCCTGGAGATTTCCGTGTGGAAATGGGACTCAATTGCCATGGACTTTGTCATGGGATTGCCCAAAAACCAAGCGGGCCATGATGCAATATGGGTCATTGTTGAACGACTAACAAAGAGTGCACACTTCCTACCCGTGAACATGAAGTACCCGATGCATAGGTTAGCTCAGATTTATATTCGCGAAATTATCCGACTGCATGGTATATCGACTTCTATCATATCGGATAGGGATCTTAGGTTCACGTCCCGGTTTTGGACCAGCCTGCACCAGGAGATGGGCACGGAACTTTGGCTTAGCTCCGCTTACCACCCCCAATATGATGGATAATCCGAGCGGACAATCCAGAGCTTAGAGGACTTGCTAAGGGCGTGTGTACTAGAGCACGGTGGGGATTGGGAGCAATACCTTCCCTTGGTTGAGTTTACGTACAATAACAGCCATCACAATAGTATTGGTATGGCACCCTACGAAGCACTGTATGGTCAAAGATGTCGAACCCCGTTTTGCTGGTCGGAATCGGGTGAGAGTCTACTATTGGGGCCAGAGGTTGTGAAACAAACTTCAGCACAGATCCGAGTGATAAGAGAAAAGATGAAGGCGTCTCAAGATAGGCAGAAGAGCTACCATGACAAACGCACCAGACCATTGGAATTTTCAGTCGGAGACAGGGTATTTTTAAGGACTTCACCGAATAAAGGAGTCGGGCGAGCCTTGAAGAGTGGAAAGTTAAGCCCTCGATACATTGGGCCTTATGAAGTGTCAGAACGAGTCGGCTCCATGGCATACTGAATAGCATTACCGACTCATTTGTCTCGATTGCATGACGTGTTTCATGTGTCTCAACTAAGGAAGTACCTGCCAGATTCTACTCACACAATGCCTGATGATGAAGTGGAAATCAGGGAAGACCTGACCACTGTAACTATACCGACTAGGATCGTGGACCGATCGGTAAAAACGATTAAGGAGCAAGAATGTGCAACTGGTTGAAGTGCAGTGGCAGCAGGACGGGTATACCTCTTATACCTGGGAGCGTGAGGATACCATGAGGCAGCAGTACCCCGAGTTGTTTGACCAAGGTGAGTTACCGACTGAATTTCGAGGACGAAATTCTTTTGAGTGGGGGAGAACTGTAACATCCCAATTTTATAATAATGTACCGGGTGAAATAAGCCATTAAAATAATAATTCAGAAGTAGAAATTGTTCACTAATTACCCTTAACTTAATTAATCAAAAGGTGATTAGCTTTAGTGGATGCTGATGGGACTGGGTGACGTGAGCAGACTGCTCCTCACGTTTTCCCACCCCACCATTCCTTTCCTTCATGCATGCGTTTATAATTGGTTGATGGCTTTCCTTGCCATTCATTCTTCAGAATTTCCCTGCGAGTTCTTCTTCTTCTTCCTCCTTCCCTTTCACTCTTGTTTTCCTTCTTCTCTTCTCCTTCTCTGCTCTCTGTTTCCACTCCCTGTTTCGGAAGCCACGTTGACGGTGCAGCAGAGGAGTCAGAGCTCCCTTATACGAGTAAAGGACGAGCGTCGAAGCAGAAGCAGAAGCAGCCCTGCACCACTCGTGGAAGGCAGCAGTGTTCCAGTGAAGGTTAAACGAGTGAAAGTGTTGAGTGAAGTAGCGAGGAAAAAGGACCAGCGCCCAAGCAGAGAGTCTCTCGGAGTCTCATAGTTGGTAGGGGGAGTACCTTACATGTTAAATGCATGGGTTATGAATGGGTTTCGGGTGTTGATAATTGTGGCTCTGCATTCTGTTTGTATGATGTGCCTGCATGTGGAGTACCCGAGTGTAGGATAAGTGAGAGTGAGTGTTGCATGTTATCATTGCCCTTGAAGATGTATGCGTTGATTAAGTCCTGACACTATTGTATACCGATTGCATGTTATGTTGTGTTGATTGGAATACTTATTTGAATCTGTTGATCTCTATATGGATGCATGCGTTGATTAAGTCCTGATACTGTTGTATACCGAGTGCATGTGATGCTTGAGTTGATGAGAATACTTATAGAATCTTGATATTGATTGACGCCGATTGCATTGGACCTTTATGTTGCTGTATCCATCTAATGGAGTTATGATGATGATTGCATGGAAGTATGTGTGTGTTAGATTAATATGTGGAGTTCTGAAAATGGTATTACCGACTGCATGTGAAGTATGTATGGCTGAGTTAAAGATTGTGTGCATGAACTTTATGTTGTGTGATGAATCCGCGTGTGGCGCATGGGATGCGTTGTGCTAGGAGCACGTAGTGTGGGACACTACCATCGGTTATAAAGCGTGGGACGCTGTAAAATCCTTGAGTGGGACTCAAGGTAGCCTTCGAGTAGGACTCGGGCTGCCTGTGAACACCTCCGTTGGCGCTGAAAGCGTTGGTGTCACCTGTGGGCAAACGGTTGGGTACCTGTAAAACGGCCAAGCAGCTGGGAGCTGAAATGATAGCTGAGAGCTATGTACAAAAGGCTGAGAGCCTATGTTGCAACGTTAGAACCGATTACACACGAATGCGGAACCGAGTGAATAATCTATGTATATTAACTGCTGATATTGCTGGAATTGATTATGCATGAGATGATGAATGTATATATATATATATCCGTGTGCATATGCTGTTGATGCTGATTGAAACCTGTTCTATGAATGTATGTTATGTTGTTGAAGAGTTGCGTATATATATATATAGCCGAGTAAGAATTATGGGTTCTGACTGATAAATGTTCAAAAGATGCATTCTGATTCATGGACCTTAACATCATGTCACTGATTGTTGTATGTTAATGTTATTGAGTTGATGTGTGTAAGGGGGGCGAGTGACAACTGGTGGATTCCGATCGGTAAGGATCTTGTGTGTGTGTCCTGGTTGATGAGTAATACTCTGACCTTAATCATTGCCACGTGTGATTGTGTGTGTATATATATATAGTTGTATAAATGTGAGACAACCTGAGTCAGTATCTATCATTTAAAATTTAAGATACTCACCCCTGCTGTGGCAATTTTTCAGTGAACAACTCTCGTAATGAGGATTGGAGGAGGAGCTAAAATGCCGGGTGAAGTGCTGATGCATTATGGAAATTTTATGACTGTGCATGTGCTGTATATAATGTTTTGGGTTAAGCCTTGGCCGGCTCGTGTTTTGCTGTTAGTCTTTTATACAGAGTTGATCCCCTTAGAATGGGAATATGACAATGTGGTTGTAAATCCGCGTTATGCACTCCTATATACGTATATATATGCCTATGTTTATGCTATGTTGCATGTCTATCTTATACTGTGTAATGCCTGGGTAATCTATACATATATATGTGCGTTCATATTCCTGAGTGTGTAGGAAATGACATAACTTATCATGAAGAAGCCAATCTATGGCCTAGAGGGTGAGTTTGTGACTCTGTCACCGAGTGGGGGAGGTTCAGACGCTCCGAGTGAGTGAAATCAGATAGCTCTGAGTAGGAATTGTCATAGAAGACTGCCCCTAACGATGAGTTGTTAAGATCAAAGTTGAGAGCCTAAATATACGTTCCGAGTGGTCACTACTAGGATTTCTCCCGAGCGTAGGATAATCAACGAACCCCGAGTGAGAATCCGCCGAGTGAGGGTTTTCCCGTCAGGAGAGTGACACCTTAGACCCTAGGGGACCCCACGGTAGTAAACTGTTAGTGACAAGGAATCTGAGTGAGTCTTAACTTAGTAGAATGTTTAGAGTAGGAAGATTATGGTCACCGAGTGAAAACTAAGTGAAATACCCCGAGTGGCAAAAGGACGTGAAGGTTATTCTGAGTAAGGAGTCCTCCTAGATTCCGAGTGAGTGATAGTGGGGACCACTTCCGTTTTATTCGTGTATATGTTCTTATTGATGAAACCGTAGAATAAGTTGCATTGTCCGAATGGGACTAGTAGGTGCAAGAGCTAAGTCCGAGTGGACTGAGGTTGGATCCTTCCGAGTGAATCAGGCGCTGGAACCCGAGTGCGGAAATGCCGAGTGAAATGAACGAATACCGAGTGAAGCTTTTGCTTGAGCGTGTGCGCGTTGCTATGTGACCTGCCTACGCGATTTCCCCCTTCTTCCGCTGTTAGTTTCTTGAATTTCTTTTGTTCTCTTATTCTTCTTCTCCTCTCATTTCTTATACTGTAGTATTCTGGTTTTAATTGTGAAAAATTTTCTCTGTTTTTCTTGTCTATGATTTGTTTAAATTAGGGTGTTACAGGGGAGGTTATAAAAAACTCTTTAAAATAAATATAAAACCTCCATTATTTACTTTATTTAAGGAGGTTATAAAAAACGCCTCAATATACATTAATTTGAGGAGGTTTTTGAAACCTCCTTAATAAAACCTCCTTCATTTACCAAATTTTTTGTAGTGTAATCAACAAATTCAAGTGGCCCTTATCATGGCCTAAGGCCTCATCAAATCCTCATCAAAATCCAACAACCTCAAATATCAACTCCTCTATTTCTCATATATCCTCTTATACATATATCTCTCAAACTTTAAGATTAGAACCTCATCAAAACCCAATAACTAACAATCATGACCAATCATTCCAATCATCTCTTTACACATCAAAATCATTCTCATGACAACAAAATCATCATTCTCATCATCTATGCCAACAACCCCAAAATTATCAATTCTTAAGGATTCCCTATATTTTCCAATCATCAATTCCAATGATTTCCATGCATCATCACAAGCATAATATCATCATCAAAGTGCCAATCAATCGTAATAAACACATAATGTTCCCAATGGTCATCTACCTTATGGTTTGGGTTTCACATGCATATATCATCATTCACATAACTTCAACTAAGCTAAAAAATTCATCAACATCAATAATCAATCTCAATACTTCTAAAAATTCATCTCTTCATATTTAATCATTCTAAGGCATTGAAAATCATCAAATTCACTAATTTTACCAAAACCCCTAAATTCTCAATACTTAAGGTTTTCTCTAAAATCACCAAATCAACCACTACAACCTATTTCATGAATCCTTATGACTCAGTAGCCCTCATTCTCATACATTCACAAAACCATAATCAAAATCACTTCTCAAGCCCTTCAAGCTTAGGGTTCATCATTTCCTTCAACACCCAAAGTTTCTAACATCATCATTTCAAGTCTAACAACATCAAAACCATAAATAGAGTAAGGTGGATTCGAAATCTTACCTTAAGAACCCAAGCTTTCACAAAAACAAAAAATAGAGGAGAAGGAAGAGGAACCCATTTGATTTTTGCCCCAAAGTGTCATTCAAGCTTCATGAATCCTTGTCCAAGCATTAATTTTGATAAGAAAATGGAAGGGAGAGGGGTAGTGCACGGTTTAGTGGAGGAGAATGTGAGGAGAAGAAGAAAAATTAAGAGAAGAAGGAGAGAGAAGAGAGCCAACGAAATATGGAGGGAAAGAGAGAGAAATTGACCAAAATTGGTCATTATCCAATGGGTAAAGCCATGCATCTTTGCCTATTGTCCATTGTGTGATAAAACCCCATATCCATTGGTTAAAAAAATGAAAAGAAGAGGGATAAAAGGGACTACGGTGGAATGAGAGGGAAAAATGGGATTTTTGGTTTTCTTTTAATTCCATTTAGCTCGTATTTTCCCCGTTTAATAATATACGTCGTGTCCAATTAATTATCTCATTAACACCAAAAATATTTTAACTATACCACCATAACCACAATAATTTTCTAAGTATTCTAGACCCATCAATATATCCAATTTGACCAAGTGGGTCCCACACCATCTATTAAATCATTCGGTTTCGGTAAATCTTAATTTACTGATAATTCACCTCTAGTATCAAGTTAATTTTCCTATAATTATTGAACCATAAATAATTAATTATCATTATCCAATGAATTTATTTTCCCAAAATTTGGGATGTTACACATTTCATGCCTCTTACCTATATTACCTGCTCGTTGGCAAGCATCACAAGTCAGGATATAACTTACGCACATCCTTTAAAAGGTGTGGCCAATCGAACCCAGCTTGTAATACTTTCAAGGCTGTCTTGGATGTACTCATGTGGCCTCCAAGGGAAAGAGTGTGGCAATGGTCCAGGATGGCATGGACTTCATCCTCCAGAATACACCTCCTAATCAAACCATCTGCACATTGTTTGAAGAGGAGGGGCTCATCCCGATAATAGTGCCTAACATCTGCAAAAAACTTCTTTTTCTGCTGAAAACCAAGGTCAGGGTGCAAATTACCGCATGCAAGAAAATTGACAAAATCTTTATACCAAGGCACTTGTTGGACACTAAGACTTAGAAGTTGTTCATCCAGAAAAGATTTATTACCTATCTCATCTTTTTTGGATGACAACCAGGATAAATGGTCAGCAACACGATTCTTAGTACCCTTCTTATCTTTAATTTCTAAATCAAATTCTTGCAAAATTAGAATCCACCTAATTAGCCTAGGCTTTACTTCTTTTTTATTCAACAGATACTTAATGGCAGAATGATCTGTATCGATAGTAACATGCGATCCTACCAAGTATGATCTAAACTTATCAAAAGCAAAGACAATGGATAATAATTTCTTTTCAACGGTAGCATAGTTTACCTAAGCTTTATCAAGTGTACGGCTAGCATAATGAATCACATGGAACTTCTTATCCTTCCGTTGGCCAAGCACGACCCCTACCATGTGATCACTCGCATCACACATCAACTCGAATGAGAGTTCCCAATCAGGGGGTTACACTATAGGTGCAGAGATCAAGGCCCGCTTAATCCTACAAAAAGCCTCAAGACAAGATGAGTCAAAAACAAAAGGAACATTTTTACCTAACAAGTTCATCAAAGGCTTTTTGATCTTGCTAAAGTCTTTAATGAACTGCTAGGAAAACCCGGGATGCCCAAGAAAGCTTTGAGCGCCTTTCACATTGGTTGGTAGCGGCAATTTTTGAATCACCTCTATTTTAGGCTTATCCACCTCAATTCCTCTCTCAGACACCAAGTATCCCAGAACTATGCCTTCCCTTACCATGAAATGGTATTTCTCCCAATTCAAGACCAAGTTGGTCTCTTCACAATGCTGCAAGACTTGGCATAAATTAGTTAGACAATTATCAAAATCCAAACCATGCATGGAAAAATCATCCATGAAAACTTTAATCATATTTTCAATTAAATCAGAAAAGATGGCCTACATATACCTTTAAAAAGTCACACATGTATTACAAAGGCCAAAAGGCATCTTTCTGTATGCATGTGTCCAATAAGGGCAAGTGAAGGTAGTTTTCTCTTGATCAAATGGATGGATAGGGATTTGATGAAAACCCGAGTACCCATCCAAATAATAGAAATAAGAGTGCTTAGCAAGCCTTTCAAGCATCTAATTAATGAAAGGAAGAGGGAAATGATCTTTCTTTATGGCGCTATTTAATTTTCTATAGTCAATGCACATGCGCCACCTAAAAACTATCCTAGTAGAAATTAGTTCCTATTTTTCATTTTTAACAACAGTTATCCCTCCTTTTTTTGGCACTACATGAACTGGACTTACCCACTTATTATTAGCAATAGGGTAGATTACTCCAACATCAAGTAATTTTTAAAATCTCTTTCTTAATCACTTTTTATATTTCCAGATTTAATCTTCTACGTGGTTCTACTGTGGGCCTACTCTCGTCCTCTACAGTTATCCTATACATGTAAAAGGAAGGGCTAATCCCCTTAATATAATCCATGTTTTAGGATTTTTGTAGTTTCCATAGGATTTAACTCAACACTCATAATAACAGGATATGTAGAGTTTGGGCCAAGAAATTCATACCTCAGTGAAGCTGGTAAAGGCTTCAATTCCACCTGGGGGCTCACTACTTTATCATACATGACCTCAGTATCATGTCTTAGTGGGCCTTCTCCTTCAGAGCAATCAGATGTTCCTGTAGGCTCAATCATAAAAATAGATTCAAATAGGTCATTAAGAAGAGTTTATTCCTTCACCATTTGGTCAACACAATCCACACTACAATAAACATCATCATTAAAAGGTTTTTCAAAGCATTTTTCAAATTAAAATCAACCTTTTGGTCTTCAATAGTTAGAGATAACTTCCCATTTTTAACATCTATAACCGCACCTGTGTTTGCCAAAAATGGCTTGCCTAGGATTATGGGGATCATGGAATCCTCATCCATTTCTAGAACAATAAAGTCGATAAGAATAAAAAACTTTCCTACTTTGATAGGAACATCTTCTAAAATGCCTACAGGGTATTTAACAGACCTATCGGCTAATTGTAAAGATATCCTAGTAGGCTTTAACTTACCCAATCCTAATTTCTCAGAAATAGACAGTGGGATTAAGCTAACACTAGCTCCTAAATCATATAACGCCCTATCAATTGCCATGTCACCAATCATACAGGGAATAGAGAAACTACCTGGATCTTGGAGCTTGGGTGGTAACTTCCTTTGGATCAATGCACTACACTCCTCAGTAAGTGCCATTGTACTATCTTCCTCTTGTTTAACAAAATATCCTTCAGGAACTTTGCATAAGTTGGCATTTCTTACAAAGTATCAGTGAAAGGGATATTAATATATAATTTTTTCAAAACCTCAAGAAACTTACCAAATTGTTTGTCCAACTTGGCCTTGGCCAAGCATGAGGAAATGGGATGGGAGGCTGGTAAAGCTTCACCTCCTCTTGCTTCTCACATGGTTTCTCTTCCACAATCACCGGATGAGATGGAGACTCATCCGATTTCTTTTCCTTTATAACTTCCTCTTTGGTCATACCCACTGGACCATCATATTTTGTACCACTCCTAAAAGTGATATGTTGGTGTATGCATTACGAGCTATTAATGTATCAATTTTATTATCAATAAAATTAGTATTTTCAGTTTTAAGATTGCTTTAAAACTATTTATCCTGGAATAATAGGTCATATGAGAATTATTCCTAAAATGTCCCTAATCAAGTATTTACATGGGGATATGTAAATACATTAAGATTAGTGTGTGAATATACTAGTGATTTGATCTTACAAATCATAGATATATGATATCAAATCTTTACACGGGTGTATATTAAGAGTAATGTTATACTAGACAGACCCACCATGAGAACATTGTATGGATCGTTGCATGAGTGTCATAAACGGTTCTCAATGTGATAATGGTATATAGTCCTTCGACCTGAAGTCACTATGATTCCTATATAAGGAGTTTGTTGTTTTAATACAATCAAACGTTATCTGTAATAAGATGACCATAAAGATTGTGATTAGGAAATGGACAAATTATACAGAGGGATGTAAGTGATGTAGATGGGATTTGCCTCTCCTATGTGATAGGAGTGATATCTATGGGTCACTTGATGGAGTGAGACTAACAAAATGCATGTCCATGCTAGGACGAATAAATATTAGATATTTGTTTTGTAAAGTCTACTCTGGTATCAAGTAAAATGAATTGGGCCATACAAGGATGACGATGGCCATGCCTTGGGCCCAATTAGATATCGTGACAAAAGGAATAAATATATATAAAATAATTATCACTTATAGGTCATGTCGATGATAAATAATATTCAGACATAAAGATGTATTGCTAGATGCCGCTCTTATTTTATATTAATAATAAAATAGTTTATCATTAATATAATAAAATATTTTACCTATAGGGTCACACACATAGAGTAAGCCCAGCAGAGGATAGTTTTATTTTAGTTAGACTAAAAATAAAACTATTGGGACAAACTCATTTAGAATGAGTCAGGAGCCCAATGTTTAATGAGAGCTCAAGTTAAGACCTAAGCCTATATATAGAGCATGAAATGCTTATAGGCTGCTGCTTAGAAATTAAATTACTTTTGAATTTCTGTACTAGCATTCGAAACTTTGATTTTCTGGTGGGAGTGCTCGTGTGGACTCCTAAGGGTGAAGCTACAATTTCTTCGATCGAGGAACTCGCTTCACGTTTACAAGAGGTAAACCCTAAATCAAAATTTTTTAATTTTACATAATGCCTTGAGACATTTGTTTTTTGTAATCCTTTTTGGGAATCCTTTGTGTTTCTACTGCCTGACCTTGATGGATTCCCTAACATGATAGGCATGGTGTGATTAGATGGTCCTGCTTTGGGCTTTCCAGGAAATGTTCTTGGAATTCTTGTTGAATATAAGGCTTGTTGAGCAATTTGATTCTCTAGTATTTTGTTATGGGTGGCAAGAGAACCCACCTTAGAGGTTAACTTCTTGATAACATCAGAGAACTCATCATTTTGCTTAATTTGTATGGTCACAAATGTCTCCATCAAGGACTCCAATTTTGATTTTTGTGGAGCATGGGGTCCTTGTTGTGATATGAAGTTGTTCTGGTTGCCTTGATTTCCTTGGAGTGGTGGAGGTCTATATTTGAATCCTGGTGGTTCTTGCTCTTTGTAGTTATTCCCAAAATTTCTACCATAGCTCTCAATAGCATCCACTTGTTGAATGTCGGCTTCGGGCCCTTGAGATACTTCAACCTGACAACTCGATATGGTATGACCTGTAACACCACATAACTCACACACCACATTAGAAGTACCTATTCTCAACTTATCAAATTTAATAGATAGTGCTTCTACCTTAGCAGTAAGAAGGGAAATAGTATCTAAAGAATACTTACCTAGAGTTTGTGATGGCAAACACCGTTCAGATGTCCACTGGTATGTGTTTTGTGCCACCTCTTCTATAAGGTTGTACCCCTCCTCTATGTTCTTACTCATAAAAGCATCGCCAACTACGGCATGCAAGGTAACCTTTTGGTTTGGGGTCAAACCATTGTAGAAGATGTGGATCATCAACCCACTCCATGATGTGGACACTCTTGAAAAAACTCCTTGTACCTCTCCCATGCATCATACAAATTCTCATCATCTTTCTGAGTGAAAGTGATGATATGTTTTCTCAACTAGTCTGTTTTTCTCCTAGGATAATATTTGTTGAGGAAGGCAAGAGACAGCTGCTCCCATGTAGTGATTGAACCTTTAGGGAGTGAATACAACCAAGCTGTAGCCTTGTCCCTCAAAGAGAATGGGAAAAGCCATAGCTAGATTGCATTGCTTGAAACGTCATTTACTTTGAGTGTGTCACAGTACTCAAGGAAGATTTAGAGGTGTAGATTTGGATCCTCGGGTGGTAAACCTCCAAATTGGTTTTGTTGCACCATTGAAAACAAGGAAGGCTTCAATTCAAAGTTGTTCGCCTTAATTTTGGGCCTAGTGATGCTAGGCCTCCTACCCATTGCATTGGATGCTGTAAAATTACGAAGGGCTTAGTTATTAGGATTGTCCATTGGCTCTTCGATATTTGAACTTGAAGCTTTTGCTTGTTTTATTCAAGTTGTTTCCAAAATGCTTTGATCTTATAAAGGGTCCTTTTAATTTCTGGATCAAGGATGTGTTCAAAAGTATGACTCCTTCATATAAATGGACCTGTATAACATCAACAGACAAAACACCTAAGTGTAAATCTACAGAAAAATTAAGACCAAACAAAAAAGAAAAATTATGCAGAAAAATAAAGATCTAGTTTAATTAAAACACTGCTTAGCCAATATTGGGGGAAACACAATCCCCGGCAATAGCGTAAAAAACTTGATAGCCAACCGCAAGCGCATGGGGTATCACGTAATAAAAGAATATCATTCCCACAGAGATTGTGCCTAAGTACTAGTTTTCATAGTGGTTCAATTATCCAGACAATTCTTAAAGTGACTTTTAATGCAGAAAATTTCTAAAAACAAAATCCAAATAAATGCGAACTTTAAGAACTAAACTTGTTTGCTTTGGATTAGTTCAAATGAATGGTAAAACTCTTGGGATTCGGGTATGTGATCCTGTCATGTATTGATTTTACCTAAGGCCTTTCTATATATAAACTTCAACCTGACAACTCGATATGGTATGACCTGTAACACCACATAACTCACACACCACATTAGAAGTACCTATTCTCAACTTATCAAATTTAATAGATAGTGTTTCTACCTTAGCAGTAAGAAGGGAAATAGTATCTAAAGAATACTTACCTAGAGTTTGTGATGGCAAACACCGTTCAGATGTCCACTAGTATGTGTTTTGTGCCACCTCTTCTATAAGGTTGTACCCCTCCTCTATGTTCTTACTCATAAAAGCATCGCCAACTACGGCATGCAAGGTAACCTTTTGGTTTGGGGTCAAACCATTGTAGAAGATGTGGATCATCAACCCACTCCATGATGTGGACACTCTTGAAAAAACTCCTTGTACCTCTCCCATGCATCATACAAATTCTCATCATCTTTCTAAGTGAAAGTGATGATATGCTTCCTCAACTAGTCTGTTTTTCTCCTAGGATAATATTTGTTGAGGAAGGCAAGAGACAGCTGCTCCCATGTAGTGATTGAACCTTTAGGGAGTGAATACAACCAAGCTGTAGCCTTGTCCCTCAAAGAGAATGGGAAAAGCCATAGCTAGATTGCATTGCTTGAAACGTCATTTACCTTGAGTGTGTCACAGTACTCAAGGAAGATTTAGAGGTGTAGATTTGGATCCTCGGGTGGTAAACCTCCAAATTGGTTTTGTTGCACCATTGAGAACAAGGAAGGCTTCAATTCAAAGTTGTTCGCCTTAGTTTTGGGCCTAGTGATGCTAGGCCTCCTACCCATTGCATTGGATGCTGTAAAATCACGAAGGGCTTAGTTATTAGGATTGTCCATTGGCTCTTCGATATTTGAACTTGAAGCTTTTGCTTGTTTTATTCAAGTTGTTTCCAAAATGCTTTGATCTTATAAAGGGTCCTTTTAATTTCTGGATCAAAGATGTGTTCAAAAGTATGACTCCTTCATATAAATGGACCTGTATAACATCAACAGACAAAACACCTAAGTGTAAATCTACAGAAAAATTAAGACCAAACAAAAAAGAAAAATTATGTAGAAAAATAAAGATCTAGTTTAATTAAAACACTGCTTAGCCAATATTGGGGGAAACACAATCCCCGGCAATAGCGTAAAAAACTTGATAGCCAACCGCAAGCGCACGGGGTATCACGTAATAAAAGAATATCATTCCCACAGAGATTGTGCCTAAGTACTAGTTTTCATAGTGGTTCAATTATCCAGACAATTCTTAAAGTGACTTTTAATGCAGAAAATTTCTAAAAACAAAATCCAAATAAATGCGAACTTTAAGAACTAAACTTGTTTGCTTTGGATTAGTTCAAATGAATGGTAAAACTCTTGGGATTCGGGTATGTGATCGTGTCATGTATTGATTTTACCTAAGGCCTTTCTATATATAAATTCATGCTCTAAGGTAAGATTTCTGAATTTAATTAATGCTTTCCTCTCAGAACAACATTAATATGTCCAATTAATAAAGAACCATATTCAATCTATTATTTAGACTCATTCAGAACAATGAAATCCTATATAACCTCGGAGTGTCATACTCACTTTCGTGACCCATAACCCTAAGTTCAATTTCATGCATTCAACCAACCAATTAATCTTTCAATTATCTTAGTGTTTATGTTCGATTGAGCCTATCTCTAAATCTTCAAAAGCATTAAGCACTCATAGAAATTGAATAGAAACGAGGGTTCCATAGACAAAAAAATCTCAGGTTCAATTCAATACAATAACATGTCACACCCTTAACCTAAGATTGGAGTTTAGTTACACATGCCTAATTCAATACAACCCAAAATAGAGATCATGTTCAGAAGATTACATAATTAAAAGAGAGATTCAAAGATAAAAAGAGAAGAAAAAAGAACAAGCTCTCACAATGTCCTCCGATTCTTCTTCCCAAATTCTGTAATTTTGTGTTCTTCAATGTTGAACTCTTGATTCCCTTCAAATCTTCTTCAGAAAATCCTTTCTTTTTCTTCCAAAAATGTCTCTAATATCACTCTCTATTGTTCCAATTCTTTTTCCCTTTTTTTTGTTTTAGAAACTGCTCCTCAAAACAAGGAAACCACTAATCGTGCAAAACCCACTGACAGTAGGAAAAACCCACGGCCAGTGGATCGGGACAGGGGTCTAGAAAATGTAATTTTTCTCCTCCAGGTAGAGTACACGGCTAGTGGTTTTAGGAGCAGAGAGAAACATGGCCAGTGGGAAATTCCATTGGCTATGTATTTTTTAGAGCCAAGAAAACATTTTCCAAAGAGAACCACGACCAGTGGAATTTCCTACTGGCAGTGGGTTTTTCTTAGCTTCACCGAAATACTCTTTTTCAAGTTTGTTGGGTCCTAAAAAGTTCCCTTTGATGTATTCTTCCTTCATAGAGCAGTCCAAAGGTCAGTAGAGCTTTATTCTTGAGCTTTCTGTAGCCTAAACTCTTTCCATTCATCCAATGCTTCATCAAATGTCTATTGTTTCATTGTTTATGAACCTATAACAAAGCGTTTCGGGTAAAACATAAACACCTAAGTAGCATGTCTGGAATGAAAGAAAATCAATGGGATTAAGGGGAAAAACTAACATGAATAAACTAAAAATGATGCCAGAAGGACCCTAAAACTAATGCAAACTAGATACCTATCAACCAACTTAGATACCTGAACCATGGTTATGCCCTTAATACCAACAAGATTGGAATTTTCAACCAATTCTGGGAATTAGATTCGGTACTATAATACAACGGTGAAGTATGAGCCAGTGAATGAGTAATTCCAACTGTTGCCTCTTTCTGAATGCCAAACAATGTATTCTGAAGAAGAGGGGATGGAGGATTCTTTAGCTAAATTGAGGTCCAAGGTAAAAGGGAAAAAATGATGTTGTTAACCTAGATGATGATGCTTCTACTTCTTAAGGTTGCTTTCTTCTATTTTTCTTATGTCTTGTTCTAAGATAGGCTTCAATTTTTATTGAACTTTATTATTTTTTTCATTTCTAGGCATCCCTGAGGCCGATGTGCCCAACTTTTATTTTTATCTTTTTTGAAGTATTTTTTATATCGGGAAATAAACCTACAATTCCAAGAATGGCAATTCATACATTTTGGTTATTTTTCTAAGTTATTTTTAATTGAGTATTATTTTTTTAATGCATATTGGGTTGGCCTCATGAAATAACAAAGACAATTACTTCAAGTAATGCAAGAGCATTATTTCATTTTTGTTGTACACTTAGTATACTAGAATTATTCATGCATTATTTGTTGGAGTCTAGGCTACTAATCATGCTTATACCAGGTGATTAAGGTCGTTGCTTCATTATGGTGCCACTTGTTGAGGTCTGGTCAGTTATGCTTATACCGGGTAACTAACCTTACCGCTCATCGAGGCTATAAGGTGGAACTTATCAAGGTTTGGTCAGTCACACTCGTATTAGGTGATTGACCTCACCACTCATTAGGGCTTTAGGATGTCACTCATTGGGGTCTAGCCAATCATGCTCCTATTAAATGACTGACTTCACTACTTGTTAGGGCTTTAGGATACTACTCGTTGGGGTCTAATCAGTTGTGCTCATATCCGGTGATTGACCTTACCACTCGTTGGGGTTATAGCATAGGTAACAAATTTGTCTTACTGAAATACTTATAAAATATAAGTTGTATGGAAGGGCTACTTTATGGATTTTATATTACACCATGTTATACCAGAGCATGCCTCATTAAAACCTCCTTAAATAAAACACAGTGGGAAAAAATCTAAGATAGGAAAAAAGTACAACTTTATGATTCTAGTTAACTATTGTAACTGTGTTTGAATATGTTAACAGGTCCAAAGGATGTGCAAGGATTTTGATAATGACAAGTACTCTTGAAGAAACCGATGCAAAAACAAAGACATGAAATCAGAGTTGAAGTAACAGCAAAGCTAATCGATTAGGCCATAGATGCAAATCGATTAGAAGCTTTCTGTCTTGGAAGAAATTGCATCAGGGTTGAAGATAATCGATTAGTGAAGCCACACAATCGATTAGATACTCACTGGAATTAAGATAATCGATTGCACACTTGAGACTAATCGATTACAGCAATCAAAAATGGAATTAAATGCATCAGGTACACATGCTAATCGATTAAGGGAGCCATATAATCGATTAGGAAGCCACTGGAATTTAAGGTAATCGATTGAAAGACATGCTAATCGATTAGGATGCTGCGAAAACAAATTAAATGCATCAGGTATAGATGCTAATCGATTACAGGTAATGAGATAATCGATTAGTGACTCTCTGACTTGAAGCTAATCGATTACAACGCGAGGGTGTAATCGATTAGGCTAGTGGAAAAACAGATTTAAGTGGGAAAACAGATCATGTCTCCACTATCCTTCAAATTTCCACTAAGTACAACGGCTATGATGAACTAGGGCACTCCTCAACAGCCATCTTGGCTCTATAAATGCAAGAAGAACTCAAGCACAAGAGGCACCCAACAAGAACCAAGAAGCAACAAATCCTTAGCTCTATTTTTGTGCTTTGTAAGCCTATTTCTTGCATCTTATACTTCACCTGTATATCCTCTCATCTTGAGAGTTAGAACTTGGGAGAGCTTTTCATTTGTATATTTGCTCTATTGAGAGAGTGTATTGATTGTAAACAAACACCAAACACACAAGTTATTCACTCTAGGTTGAGTGGTTGTTCACTCTAGGTTGAGTGGGTACAAAGGTTGTGGACTCAACCTTTGGGATATTGTAAGATTGAGAGATTGGGTGGGTTGCCCTTATACTTGTGAGGATTGGGTTCTTGAGTGTGGGACACTAGGAAGCCGCAATTGCTCAAAGTTGTATCTCTAGTCTACAATAGTGGAAAATCCTCTAAGTGGGTTGCTTAGAGGCGAGACGTACACCGGATTGGGTGGAACTCGTTACATCGGTTTGCAAGCTTCTCTTCCTTACTCTTTTACTTCCATACATTGCATATTTGTTGATTGGTATTGTTTGGTTGAGAAGAACATACTTGAACTTGCTTAATTTGCTATACCTTAGACATTGCACACCAAGTGTTTGCTAAATTGCCTCAGCAATACTTACCTCTTGTAGTGCATTGCATATCATTGTTACTTGCTTTCACTTGCATAATCTCATAAACTTGGTTATAGAAATCAATTTTAAAGGTATTCCAAGCAAAAATTTTATAACTCAATTCACCCCCCCTCTTGAGTATTGAGGCCACTTGAACAACAAGTGGTATCAGAGCTGGACTCTTGGTAAATCAAGCTTAACAGCTTCAAGAGATTAAATGGCCTCAAGTTCTCAAAATGTTTTTCCCGAGGGTGGTGCGATAAATAGACCTCCCGCTTTCAATGGGGAAGGGTATGCGTTTTGGAAAGAAAGAATGAAAATCTTCATTCAATCAATTGACTTGAGAATATGGAATACCATTGAAAATGGTCCTTATATACCGATGCATAGTATAGATAGCAAGAATGTTGAAAAACCTATAGATGAATGGACAAGCGAGGAAGAAAAGAAAGTCCAATATGGCTACAAGGCCAAAAATCTTATTACTATGTCTTTAGGTCAAGATGAATTTTTTAGGATAATGACATGCCAAACTGCTAAAGAAATGTGGGATACTCTTCAAGTAACCCATGAAGGCACTAATGATGTAAAGGACTCAAAGATTAGTACTCTTACTAGTCAATATGAATGCTTTAGATTAAACTCTCATGAATCGATTGTTGATATGCAAAAAAGATTTACTCTCATCATTAATCAACTCATTACACTTGGAAAGACTTACACTAACAAAGAGCTCATTCATAAAGTGTTGAAAAGTCTTAACAGAGAATGGCAACCGCTAGTTACCGCCATCAAACAATCTCCTAGCATAAACGAAATGTCTCTTGCCACTCTATTTGGTATGTTGCAGGAACAAGAACAAGAGCTGAAAGAATTAAAGATGGCGGAAGAGGAAGAAAAATCTTCCAAGAAAAAGGGTCTTGCTCTCAAGGCTACTTCCACAAATGAAGAAGAAGAATCCGGAAGTGAACTTGATGAAGAAGAAGAATTTGGACTATTTGTGAAACGCTTCGGAAAATTCATGAAAGGCAAACGTTTTCAAAGAAGCTTCAAAAACTCAGGTAAGAAACCAATCACTAAAGAAAATTCTTCCTCACCCAACTGTTTTGAATGTGGCAAGGAAGGGCACTTCAAAGCCGACTGTCCAAACCTCAAAAAGAAGGGCAAGGACAAACAAAGAAGAAGAAGAGCCTATATTGCTTGGGATGAGAATGATGTGAGCAGCTCCGACGACTCGGAAGATGAGCAAGCCAATCTTTGCTTAATGGCAAATCATCAAGAAGAAGATAACGAGGTAAATCTTCTTGACTTAGATAAAAATGAGCTGTTAGAAGCATTTGAAGAATTGTATGATAAATTCACAAAAATCTCTAGTAAACTCAAAGCATCTAGGAAAACTAGTGACACTCTAGAGATGCACCTTATGGAAGTTTGCAAAGAGAATGAATGTTTAAAAGAAGAATTGAAAAATGCTCAAATATGTTCCATTAGTAAACCTTGTAATTTTGCTAAGAAATGTGTTGATCTAGAAAATAAAGTCCTAGATCTAAACAAAACCTTAGAGAAATTCACTAATGGAAGAGATAATTTGAATATTCTTCTTGGGCAACAAAAATGCATGTTTAGTAAAACCGGCTTAGGATATGATCAAGAACATAGTAATCATAAAATGGAGAAGCACTATAAAAACTTCTTTGCATCACCAAGCAAATTCTCCTCACCTTTTATGAAATGCAATCATTGTGGTACCAAAGGACATAGTGCTTATAAGTGTAGTGTTAGGAAACTAGGACCAAAGGTCTTAAGAAAGGTGTGGGTTCCCAAAGGAACATCTCCACAAGCTAACCTTAAAGGACCCAACATAAAATGGGTACCTAGTTCTCTAAAATGATTTTGTTTTGTAGGTATGCTTCAAGGCAAGCAATACCCATTGGTATTTGGATAGCGGGTGTTCAAAGCATATGACGGGAGACATAACCAAATTTACATCATTCACTCCCAAACGAAAAGGAAGCGTCACCTATGGAGACAACACTAAGGGAAGAATCCTAGGCATTGGAAATATTGGTAAGAACTCTTCCACATCCATAAGTGATGTATTGTATGTTGAAGGCCTCAAACATAATTTACTAAGCATAAGTCAATTATGTGACAAAGGATATAGAGTTTTATTTGAATCAAATTGTTGCATAATTGAGCATAAGACCAATAAGGAAATTAAGTTTGTAGGCCAAAGAATTGATAATATTTACATGATTGATATGGATAGTTTGTCTACAAATGATGAACAATGCTTCATTTCAAAAGAGGATGAAACATGGCTATGGCATAGAAGAATAGCTCATATACATGTAGACCACTTGAACAAACTTGTTTCTAAAGATTTAGTAATTGGTCTACCAAAGCTTAAATTTGAAAATAGATTTTGTGATGCATGCCAAAAGGGAAAACAAGTAAAGGCATCTTTTCAATCCAAAAACATTGTTTCTACTCAAAGGCCTTTACAACTTTTGCACATGGACTTATTTGGACCATCCAAAATCAAAAGCTTTGGAGGTAATTACTATGGTCTAGTTATAGTAGATGACTATTCAAGATATACATGGACATTGTTTCTTGCTCATAAAAATGAAGCATATCATGCATTCAAGAAACTTGCAAAGATTATCCAAAATGAGCAAAACTCAAAAATCGCATCCATTAGAACCGATCATGGGGGAGAATTTGAAAATCAATCTTTTGAAAAGTTTTGCGAAAAACATGGTATTAATCACAACTTTTCAGCTCCTAGAACTCCACAACAAAATGGAGTAGTTGAAAGAAAGAATAGATCTTTAGTGGAGCTTGCTAGAACCATGCTAAATGAAAACAATATTGCAAAACATTTTTGGGCCGATGCGGTAAACACCGCGTGTTATGTTATGAATAGATGCTTGATAAGGCCTATTTTAAAGAAAACCCCCTATGAGCTTTACAAGGGTAGAAAACCCAACATTGCATACTTTCATATTTTTGGATGCAAATGCTTTGTCTTGAACAATGGAAAGGAAAATCTTGGCAAATTTGATGCAAAATCTGATGAAGCAATTTTTCTAGGTTATTCATATACTAGTAAAGCATATAGACTCTTTAACAAACAGACTTACACAATTGAAGAGTCCATACATGTTAAATTTGATGAACTTAACCAAAATCCTCCGAGAAAGGAAGTTGATGATCTTGTAGGTACCTTCCAAGAAATGAACTTGCAAGACAAAGAAGAAGAAGTCAACAATGATGGAGGTGCAGCACAAATTGAGAGACAACAAGAATGGGTAACTTTGAAGGATCATCCCTTAGACAAAGTCATTGGAGAAATAACCAAAGGGGTAAGTACTCGAAGTGCTATTAGAAATACTTGTAATCACCTAGCTTTTGTATCCCAAATAGAACCCAAAAATATTGATGAAGCCATTATTGATGAACATTGGATGTTGGCCATGCAAGAAGAGTTAAACCAATTTGAAAGAAATGAAGTTTGGGAACTTGTGCCAAGACCCAATGATCATCTAATAATAGGCACCAAATGGGTTTTTAGAAATAAGCTAGATGAAAATGGTATAATAACTAGAAACAAAGCTAGACTAGTTGCAAAGGGATACAACCAAGAAGAAGGAATAGACTATGAAGAAACATATGCTCCCGTAGCTAGGTTAGAAGCCATTAGATTATTGCTAGCTTTTGCATGTTGTATGGATTTCAAACTGTATCAAATGGATGTCAAAAGTGCGTTCTTAAACGGCTACATTCAAGAAGAAGTTTATGTAGATCAACCTCCCGGTTTTGAAAATTATAAATTTCCAAATCATGTCTTCAAATTGAGAAAAGCTTTATATGGTTTGAAACAAGCTCCAAGAGCTTGGTATGAAAGACTAAGCAAATTCCTTTTAGAACACAACTTTGAAAGAGGAAAGGTTGATACTACATTGTTTATAAAACGCAAACAAAATGACATCCTCTTGGTACAGATTTATGTAGATGACATAATATTTGGTGCTACTAATGAAAAACTTTGTCAAGAATTTGCCAAGATTATGCAGAATGAGTTTGAAATGTCCTTGATGGGAGAACTCACCTTCTTCCTTGGACTACAAATAAAACAAGCCATTGATGGAACGTTCATTAGCCAAACCAAATACTGTAAGGAACTACTTAAAAGGTTTGGAATGGACAAGGCAAACGAGATAGCTACACCCATGAGCACATCCTGCTATCTAGACAAAGATGAAAAGGGTAAGGACATCGAAATCACCAAATATCGAGGTATGATTGGATCCTTACTGTATTTAACTGCGAGTAGACCTGATATTATGTTTGCGGTATGCATGTGTGCTAGATATCAAGCATGTCCTAAAGAATCACATTTGACTGCCGTAAAAAGAATTTTGAAATATCTTGTGGGTACTCAAAATGTTGGTTTATGGTATCCCAAAGGCGTTGAATGTAATCTTTTAGGATATTCTGATTCCGACTTTGCGGGGTGTAAGCTTGATAGAAAAAGCACTAGTGGTACATGCCATTTGCTTGGTAGTTCCCTTGTTTCTTGGCATAGCAAGAAACAAGCAAGTGTTGCATTGTCAACAGCTGAGGCAGAATATGTAGCAGCTGGTAGTTATTGTGCTCAAATTCTTTGGATGAGACAACAACTTCTTGATTTTGGTATTTCCTTGAATAAAGTCCCCATTAAATGTGATAATACAAGTGCCATTAACATCTCCAAGAATCCAGTAATGCACTCTAGAACCAAACACATTGAAATTAGGCATCACTTTATTAGAGATCATGTGTTAAAAGGGGATTGTGTACTTGAACATGTAGAAACTTCTAAGCAACTAGCTGATATTTTCACAAAACCCTTGGCTAGAGAGCAATTCATTCACATAAGAAGAGAGTTAGGCATTCTTGACATGTCCAGTTGTGTTTGAATCTTTTGATAAGAACCTTGTTGAATGGCATAATGCATGGCATATATCACATTTTATGTTTGGAACCTTGATATGTTTGAAGTTTTTGACTCTATAATCGATTACATTGTTAATCCCAATCGATTACTAAGCTTCTGTTTCTAAGCTAATCGATTAGAGCTCACCCATAATCGATTACAATCATTCTGTTTCCAAGATAATCGATTATCCATGATCCATAATCGATTACGAAGCTTCTGTTTCAAGTTCAAAACGTTTCCTCTTCTTCATAATCAATTACCACATTGCTCCAATCGATTAGGACGATTCTGTTTCTAAACTAATCGATTACCCTAATTCTATAATCGATTACCCTTTGTATAAAACGTTTGAAATTCCCCAGAAACAGTGATCTAATCGATTACCCCCTGACACGTAATCGATTAGTCTGCGTTCTGAAGAGACAACTGCAACTCCCTAGGCTCACTCGAAACTCTCCCTCTCTTAACTCACTTCACTCCTTTCTAAACTCTCTTTCCTCCTTCCTAAACCTAATTTTCAACTATAAATACCCCCTCATTCACCTTCTCATCTCACACTACCTCCTTTTCCCCAAACCTCTCTAAAAACTCTCTAGCACTCATCTCCTCCTTTAGCATTTTTCACCATGTCTACCTCAAGGAATGTCAAAAGGGCTAGGTCCTCTGCTGCTCAAGCTCATAATCCCCTTGACTTCTCAAGGTTTTTCTCTTCTCCTAGAGATCTTCAGAATTTTATGAAGAATTTTTCTGAAAAGGAGATTATGACCCCTCATTATACCATTGCTGACACCTTTGACAACCCAAGCCTTACCTTCACCCAAAGCCTCAACCACTACAACCTCTTCCCCTTCCTATCCCTCAAAGAAGAAGAATACTATCCTGAGCTTATGAGAGTATTCTACTGCAACCTCCGCCTTGTCAATGGGATGGTTGAATCCAAGGTGAAAAACACCACCATCAAACTCTCCAATGCCCAGTTTGCAGAGATTTCCAAACTGCCCCTCAACAACGCTGACTTTGATGGAGGCGAACCTGAGGATGAATGGGGCTTCAATGCTCTTACTGCTCGCCAATCTTTATGGAAAGCTGACCGTCCTAGGAGCAACCACAAACTAGTTGGCCACTTGACCATGAACAACCGCCTGCTCCACTTCTTCTTGGTCAAGATGATTGTTCCCCGTGGCGGGAACTATGCTCTAGTTGAAGAGGATGATGTCCTCTTAATGTGGGCCATGCTGAACCACAAAGAGATCAACTGGGTTCAGTTGATCAAATTCCATATGCGCCATGCCAAGGACCAACAAAAGCTCCCTTATGGTATCCTCCTCACCAAAATTTTCAAATTCTATGGAGTAGATTTAGCAGGGGAACTCTCTGAGAAAGTGCCCCCTAGAGCTTGCATTGGCACCCATCACCTCACCAAAATGGGTCTTGTTTTCTCAAATGGAGCATGGTACTCACGAATAGAGGGCGTTTATGCCAACATTCCCTTCCAAGCTCCTGCTGAAGAAGCACCTGCTTCTCCTCCTCCTCCTCCACCTCAACCACAAGCTGCAGCCTCTTCATCTGCCCCACAAGCTGACCCTTTTGCATCTCTTTACGCCCATCTTGATCGCCGCTTCGATCGACTTGAAAATTCCCTCCAAGAGTTTTCAATGACCGAGCAGCAACATTTTGAGATGATGCAGCAGCGATATGAAGAGCTGGCTCACCAAATTGCAGAAATCTGCTTCTTCAACCCGGACAATTAGACTTTTTAGTTTTGCTGTTGGTTTCTGTTTGTTGTTTTTCTGCATTTTGAATAATTTTACTTCTTGTATTTTCCATTTTTATTAATTCAATAAAAGTATCTTATTTTAGTATATATTGTTTCTCTTCAATGCTCTAATTATTTTTTGATGATTACAAAGGGGGAGAAGAATATATGTTCATATGTTGGATAATACTCTGATACAAAATATGGATAATTTTGAATATGCTCTGATAATATGCTCTGATAATATGGAAAATAGATGCTCTGTTAACAAAATTTGAAAAATCTTATCTGTTTGTTAAATTCTTTTTGATAGGGGGAGAATTATAGATAAGAGATAATAAACAATAGATAAAATGAGAAAAGACATTGGCTGCTGAATTGATTTTTGAAATTGGTCATCTGCTATTTGAAAAAGAGATAATGTAGCAGAGTTGTTTTTGCAAAAGATAAGTCTATATTATTTAAACTAACAACCCTCAAGAGATGAACATAGTTGTCATCATCAAAAAGGGGGAGAATGTGTTTGAATATGTTAACAGGTCCAAAGGATGTGCAAGGATTTTGATAATGACAAGTACTCTTGAAGAAACCGATGCAAAAACAAAGACATGAAATCAGAGTTGAAGTAACAGCAAAGCTAATCGATTAGGCCATAGATGCAAATCGATTAGAAGCTTTCTGTCTTGGAAGAAATTGCATCAGGGTTGAAGATAATCGATTAGTGAAGCCACACAATCGATTAGATACTCACTGGAATTAAGATAATCGATTGCACACTTGAGACTAATCGATTACAGCAATCAAAAATGGAATTAAATGCATCAGGTACACATGCTAATCGATTAAGGGAGCCATATAATCGATTAGGAAGCCACTGGAATTTAAGGTAATCGATTGCAAGACATGCTAATCGATTAGGATGCTGCGAAAACAAATTAAATGCATCAGGTATAGATGCTAATCGATTACAGGTAATGAGATAATCGATTAGTGACTCTCTGACTTGAAGCTAATCGATTACAACGCGAGGGTGTAATCGATTAGGCTAGTGGAAAAACAGATTTAAGTGGGAAAACAGATCATGTCTCCACTATCCTTCAAATTTCCACTAAGTGCAACGGCTATGATGAACTAGGGCACTCCTCAACAGCCATCTTGGCTCTATAAATGCAAGAAGAACTCAAGCACAAGAGGCACCCAACAAGAACCAAGAAGCAACAAATCCTTAGCTCTATTTTTGTGCTTTGTAAGCCTATTTCTTGCATCTTATACTTCACCTGTATATCCTCTCATCTTGAGAGTTAGAACTTGGGAGAGCTTTTCATTTGTATATTTGCTCTATTGAGAGAGTGTATTGATTGTAAACAAACACCAAACACACAAGTTATTCACTCTAGGTTGAGTGGTTGTTCACTCTAGGTTGAGTGGGTACAAAGGTTATGGACTCAACCTTTGGGATATTGTGAGATTGAGAGATTGGGTGGGTTGCCCTTATACTTATGAGGATTGGGTTCTTGAGTGTGGGACACTAGGAAGCCGCAATTGCTCAAAGTTGTATCTCTAGTCTACAATAGTGGAAAATCCTCTAAGTGGGTTGCTTAGAGGCGAGACGTACACCGGATTGGGTGGAACTCGTTACATCGGTTTGCAAGCTTCTCTTCCTTACTCTTTTACTTCCATACATTGCATATTTGTTGATTGGTATTGTTTGGTTGAGAAGAACATACTTGAACTTGCTTAATTTGCTATACCTTAGACATTGCACACCAAGTGTTTGCTAAATTGCCTCAGCAATACTTACCTCTTGTAGTGCATTGCATATCATTGTTACTTGATTTCACTTGCATAATCTCATAAACTTGGTTATAGAAATCAATTTTAAAGGTATTCCAAGCAAAAATTTTATAACTCAATTCACCCCCCCTCTTGAGTATTGAGGCCACTTGAACAACAGTAACAGCCCTAATTTTTTAGAATAGAAGCCCAGGCTCTCGGGACCTCCGAGAGTACCTTACTAAGTCTTTTATGAAAGTTGAGGCCTCAACCTGATCCTTAAATTGCTCTAAGTATGAAGGAATGAGACCTCAAAAGAATGTGAGTAGTGAACAACAGAGTTGAATAAGATAAACGAGTGATAAAAGACATGTTTAGTGGTAATGTTTAGTTGGATAGAAAGAGAATTTATTGACTTGGTAGTATAACATCCTTAATTTTCTTAAGAATGCTTTGATACCAAAATGAAACATCCTAAGTTCAATTTGGGGATAAACCGAGAACAAGAAAATTTTTCCAAAAAAAATCAAAGGGAATTCAAGGGCAAGATGAGCAGTTGAGGGTTAAGGAGAGTAGAATCAAGATAAGAAAGAAAGGGGAAGGAATGCAAACCATCCACAAGGCAACAGCGGAAGATGCAGGACATGGGCGAACCCAACAGCGTCTACTCGCTCAGGCGAGATTCAGTATCGCTCGAGCGAGACAACCCAACACGCTTGGGCGAAGTACGCATAGCTTAAGCGGAACCCAACAGAGACCTTCCTTTCGCTCACACTCGCTGGAGCGAACACTTAGTCGCTGAGGCAAGCAACTCCACTCGTTATTCCCTCACTCGGACTCAGAGTCTGGTTCACTCAGAAAAGTCTTTACTCTCGATTCATTCGGATTGACCCTTACACGTACAAGCTTCATTCGGAAGTTTACATCACACTCCTTAACTTCATTCACTTGGGTCATAGATGTTGACCACTCGGGAAATGATTCCCACAGCCATTCCACTCAGAATCTATAAGGACTTCTCACTCGGAATATCTTTCACGGTCTTTTACCACTCGGGATATTTCACTCGTTTTTCACTCGGCATACATAATCTTTCTCACTCAAGTTATCCTACTAAGTCAAGACTCACTCAAGGATCTTCTAGCTTCCATTAAGTTTACTATAGTGGGTTTCACTCAGAACCTTATAGATCACTCTTCTGTCGGAAAACACTCACTCGGAAAGTTCTCACTCGGAAAAGCATGAATATATACCACTCGGACCTTCACACACAGCATAGAATAAACATACAGTATGATTTATATAGGAATATATATAAATATTTACAGGCACATTGTCATACTTTCAACCCGAGAGAGTTCAAATTCTGATATAAAGAGACTAAGACCAAAATACGAGCCGGCCAAGGCTTAACAAAACCTCATACACAGTATATACATATACACAGATATTCCATAGTACACAAGTACTTCACTCGGCATTCAGCTCCTCCTTCATTCATCATTCCAAGAGACATTCACTGTAAAATATAGCCACAGTAGGGGGTGAGTATCTTAGATATTAAATGATAGATACTGACTCGGATTATTCCTCATTAGTGCAGCAATATATATATTCATACATAGCAACAATCAATAACATAACAATGCCAATTAATCAAGACACGCATAACACATCTACCGATCAGAATCCATCAATTATCATTCAGATATATGCATACACCATCTCGATAACATTAACATATACTCATGCAATCAGATTTCATACACATCAATTGTACATGTACACAGATTAATTCACTTGGTTCCGCATTCGTGTGTAATCGGTTTTCATTCGTTGCAACGTAGGCTCCCAGCCTTCTATTCAGCTCCTAGCTGCTTGGCCGTTTTACTGGTACCAAACCGTTTGCCCACATAGGTGACACCAACGCTCTCAGCGCCAACGGCGATGTTCACGGGCAGCCTGAGTCTCACTCAAAGGCTACCTTGAGTCGCACTCAAAAGGATTTCATAGCGTCTCATGCTTTAATAACCGATGGTAGTGTCCCACACTACATGCTCTCAGCATTAACGCATCCCATGCGCCACACGTGGATTCATCACACAACACAAGTTTCATACACAACTTTCATTCAACAATACATGCATCACATGCAATCGGTGTAACACATCATCAGACTCACTAAATCCATATTTTCTCACATGCAGTCAGCATTTCAAACTCATAATAACCAGCATGCCACATAGGTCACACGGTAATCATCAACAACACTTCAACACATTCGTTTTATGCAACCATTCAATATTCTCGAGGCTATCAACATGCATTTCATGGACGGAACTAAACATGCAACACTCGATTCCTAATCATCATGCATCCGGGTATCATATACTCTTCATGCAAATAAAATATAGAATCAGACACAAAATCAGCAAGCCATTAACACCCGGAACCCGTCCATAACCCATGCATTTAAGATATAAGATACCCCCTACATACTAAGAGACTCCACGAACCGGCTTCGTAAGATCCAGTAAAATAATCGATCTGGTATAGTATAATCTGAATTATATCATATCTTAAGTTCCTCTGTTTTGGCGTTGGTCCGCTGCCCTGTTTGTTTCGTTCACCACTCTCGCACGTTTAGTCTTCCTCGAACACAGTCATACTCTGCAATCGGCTCAGGAACAGGAAGTTGTTCTTCTCCTATCTCGACGATCGTCCTTCACCAACCGAAGGAGACTCCAAACCCTCAACAACACCGTCATCGCGATCTTACAGAAGTAGAGAACAGAGGACAGAGGAGGAGAAGAAGAAAAGCAAAGAAGAAGAAGAGAAGAGAGAATGAAGAGAAGAGAAGTAGCGGAAGAGGAAGTCTGAAGGGAATGAATAACAACAGTGGCTCAGTAACATATATATACATGCACGAAGAAAAGAAGAGTGGGGTAGGAAAGCGTGAATCAGCAGTCCACTCATGTCATACACCAATCACAAGCAGCCAACAATTAATCATAATTAATCAGCCATTCTTTTCTTAAGTTAAATTAATTAAGTTAATTATAATTAACAAGTAATTTTCCACTTTGCAATTATTATTTTAATGGCTTAATTTCACTCGGTAATTAATTTTTAAATTGGGATGTTACAATTCTCCCCCTCTCAAAAGAATTTCGTCCCCGAAATTCAAACGGTAATTCACCTTAGTAAACAACTCGGGGTACTATTGCCTCATGGCATCCTCGCGTTCCCAGGTATAAGAAGTACACCCGTTTTGCTGCCACGCTACTTCAACCAGTTTTACATCCTTGCTCCTCAAACGCTTTACCGATCGGTCCACGGTTCTACTCGATATAGTTATAGTGGTCAGATCCTCCTTGATCTCCACTTCATCATCCGGCATTGTGTGAGTGGAATCATGTAGATATTTCCTTAGTTGAGATACGTGAAACATGTTATGCAATCGGGATAGGTGAGTCGGAAATGCTATTCGGTATGCCGTGGAACCGACTCGTTCCAATATCTCATAAGGTCCAATGTATCGGGGGTTCAACTTCCCACTTTTCAAAGCTCGCCCGACTGCTTTACTCGGTGAAATCTTTAGAAACACCCTATCCCCAACTGAAAACTCCAGTGGTTTGGTTCGTTTATCATAGTGGCTTTTCTGTCTGTCCTGAGACGCCTTCATCTTTTCCCTTATTACTTGGATCTGTTCTGAGGTTTGTTTCACAATTTCTGCCCCCAGTAGTAAACTTTCACCCGTTTCTGACCAACAGAGTGGGGTTCGGCATTTTCGACCATACAGGGCTTCATAGGGTGCCATACCAATACTGCTGTGGTGGCTATTATTATATGTAAATTCGATTAAGGAAAGGTACTACTCCCAACACCCACCATGCTCCAACACACACGCCCTCAGTAAGTCTTCTAAACTTTGTATCGTTCGCTCGGATTGTCCATCCGATTGGGGGTGGTAGGCGGAACTTAGCCAAAGTTTCGTGCCCAATTCCTGGTGCAGGCTGGTCCAAAACCGAGACGTGAATCTAGGATCTCTATCCGATACGATAGAAGTTGACACACCATGCAGTCGGACAATTTCGCGAATATAAATCTGGGCTAACTTATGTAACGGGTATCTCATGTTTACAGGTAAGAAGTGTGCAGTCTTAGTCAATCGGTCAATAATGACCCAAATAGCATCGTGCCTCGCTCGGGTTTTAGGTAATCCCATGACAAAGTCCATGGCAATTGAGTCCTATTTCCATACGGGGATCTCCAGGGGTTGCAATGCACCATACGGCTTCTGGTGCTTGACTTTCGATTTCTCACAGGTAATACACCGAGCCACATATTCCGCTACATTTCTCTTTAATCCGGGCCACCAGAATTGTAGTCTTAGATCGTGGTACATCTTCGTAGTGCCCGGGTGAACACTTAGCAGGCTCTTATGGGCTTCATCAAGCACCATCCTTCTTAATTGTCCTCCACCCGGAACATATATTCTATTTCTCACTCGGAAAATTCCATCTGATCCCTCGGTCAGAGACAAGTCCTTACCCTTGGCCTGAGTCGCCTTCATCTCAGCCAAGTAGGGATCTGACTTCTGCTGCTCGAATACCAATTTCAGAAATTCATTGGCAATCTTCAACGTACAGAGCGTTATCTTCTGAGACGAAGGAATGTCAACATGCAAATTCATGTCTCGGAATTGCTCCAATAACTCTACCTCCTTCACCATCATCAACGTTCGCCTTACCCAGATGATACTTCAGCTCGAAGTCGTATCCTTTAAAAACTCCATCCATCTCCTTTGCCTCATGTTCAGCTCTTTCTGGTCGAATAAATATTTGAGGCTCTTGTGGTCGCTGTACACTTCAAATTTGGATCCGTACAAGTAATGCCTCCATATCTTTAATGCGAAGACCACAGCTGCCAATTCCAAGTAGTGGGTCGGATAATGTTGTTCGTTAGGCCTCAATTGCCGAGAGGCATAAGCTATCACTCAGTCATTTTGCATTAGCACGCACCCCAGGCCGAGTCCCGACGCATCACAATAAACCACGAAGCTCTCTTGCAAGTTTGGCAATGCCAACACTGGAGCGGTTGTCAACTTGTATTTTAACTCTGGGAAACTGCTCTCGCACTCAGAACTCCACACGAAAGGGACATTTTTCCGAGTCAATTTAGTCAGTGGCAAAGCAAGCTTAGAAAAACCTTCAATAAACCTCCTATAATAGCCAGCTAGGCCCATAAAGCTTCTTATCTCTGAGACCGACTTGGGTCTCTCCCATGCCATTATAGCTGCCACCTTTGAAGGATCTACCGAAACACCTTCCATGGAAATTACATGTCTGAGAAAGTGGATCTTATTCATCCAGAAATCGCACTTCGAAAGTTTTGCAAACAACTGCTTCTCCTTCAATACTTGAAGTACCGCTCGGAGGTGTTCCTCATGCTCCTCAGGGGTCTTAGAATAGACTAAGATATCATCAATAAAAACTACTACGAATCGGTCTAAATATGGGTGGAATATGCTGTTCATGTAATTCATGAATACAGCAGGGGTGTTTGTCACACCAAACGGCATCACTACATACTCGTAGTGGCCATACCGAGTCCTAAAGGCAGTCTTTGGAATATCTAAGTCCTTCACCCAGATTTGGTGGTATCCCGATCGTAAATCGATCTTCGAGAAAATTGAAGCACCACGCAGTTGGTCAATCAAATCGTCGATTCTGGGCAATGGGTATCGGTTCTTAATCGTGAGCTTGTTTAGCTATCGGTATTCTTTGCATAATCTCATGCTGCCATCCTTTTTTTTAACAAGTAACACAGGTGCACCCCATGGCGATACACTCGGTCGAATGAACTGCTTTCCGAGTAACTCATCCACTTGCTTTTTCAATTCAGCCAATTCTATTGGGGACATTCTATAAGGTGCACTGGAGACTGGCTTGGCTCCAAGGATCAGGTCTATAGAGAATTCAACTTCTCTATTCAGAGGGACACCCGGCACATCCTCCGAAAACACCTCGGGGAATTCACAAACAGTCGGAATATTGTTCACTCGGGCTCTACTCTCTCCCTCAGTTAAACAAAGCATCATAAGTAGCTGAGCTATACCTTGTACCGTGTAGTCCTCATCGTTCTGCCTCGGAAAAATTACTCTTCGGTTTCGACAGTCCACCAACACCTTGTTGGCTGAAAGCCAATCTATGCCAAGTACAATGTCGGGTCCTTCAGAGGTACACACACCAAATCGAAGGTGAAACTCCGATCGTCCAACATAAAGGTTATGTCCTTACACATCGTTGATGTCAACACCTTAGTGTCAGTCGGATTGGCTACTTCCAAAGTCTGATCCATATACACAGTCGGCAACTTTAAACGTCTTACACACTCATCGGCTATAAAAGAATGGGTAGCTCCAGAATCAAAAACTACATTAAGTGTATATCTACCGAGTAAGCACTTACTTTGCACCAAGTCATTCGCTTATGCAGCTTCCTCAGCGTTGATGGCGTAGACTCTCCCAGCAGCCGGTTGGTCGGTATTTTTTCTTCGGTTATTTCGAGTAAACATCATATTTCCTATGGCTCCATTACCTCTGCCCCCCGATCCTTGGCCACCACTTCCACGGCTTCTCCCTTGGAAACCTCCCTGGCGCACATTGGCATTTACTTGACGTAGTTGCGGACAGTCAGGGCGAATGTGCCCTCTCTCATTATAATGGTAACACACCATCCCACCATCGCTGTTGCAATCCCGAGCCTAATGATTTCCTCCACACTTAAAACATTTTCCGTCTTCCATAATAGGTTGTCTTTCTTGCTGACTCTGACCCCCAAACCTGGAAAAGGTCTGTTCCTACCAGCGTTGTTCGGCCTCTTGAAGCGAGATTGCTGGGGCTTCAAGGAATGGTCTGCTTTACTACTCTGGCCCGAGTGGGCCTTGTCATCCTCTTCAAAAATTCTGCACTTATTCACCAATACCGGGAAACTTCTAATTTCCTGGTGTCTGAACGCCCTCTTAATATCCGACCTCAGCCCGCTCTCAAAGTTGATGCATTTGGAACTCTCAGTTCCAGGTTGTTGGAAAGGCGGATAAAACAAACATAGTTCCTCATACTTTGTAGCATATTCTTCCACAGACATGGAACCTTGCTTCAGCTCCATAAATTCCAGTTCCTTCCGACTCCTCACCGTGTCGGGGAAATACTTTTCCAGAAAGCACGCTCTAAAATTCTCCCAGACTAGTTGGATGCCCGCGTCAGTCAGTCGGTTTTTGGCGATTTTCCACCAATTTTCCGCTTCATCTCGCAGCATGTACACTGTGCACTCAACTTTCTGGGCCTCAATACAGTGAAGGCCCCCAAAAACTCTCTCCAAGTCTTGAATCCATTTTTATGCTGCCTCGGGATTAAATCCCCCTTGAAACTCAGTCGGCTTCCTCTTCAGGAAGCGATCCAACACTTGGCCATCTTCAGCTCAAGGCTGGCCCTGCCTCTCAAACACGTCAGTAAAACGTTGGAATGTCGCGGCTATGGCTTCCATGCTTTGACGATTCGCCATGACTTATCCTGAAACCAACACCCCCTTCAAGGATAAGTTTACAGAGTTACTCATTATCGATCGGATCTCATCCCAACATTCAATAACTATAGCACATTATACCATTCCTATATATCATATAATTAATCGGACCAGAAGGGGAATAATCTCCTATCCTCAAATCAATATCTCAACATCGACCATGTTCAACAGAATATCACAATAATGATGACCACTCGGTCATAATGCACACAACCGCTTACACTCGGTAAGCATACCTTGGCCTTGGACCTTTTAGGTCCGCTCTGATACCAAAATATAACATCCTTAATTTTCTTAAGAATGCTTTGATACCAAAATAAAACATCCTAAGTTCAATTTGGGGATAAACCGAGAACAGGAAAATTTTTCCAAAAAAAATCAAAGGGAATTCAAGGGCAAGATGAGCAGTTGAGGGTTAAGGAGAGTAGAATCAAGATAAGAAAGAAAGGGGAAGGAATGCAAACCATCCACAAGGCAACAACGGAAGATGCAGGACATGGGCGAACCCAACAGCGTCTACTCGCTCAGGCGAGATTCAATATCGCTCGAGCGAGACAACCCAACACACTTGGGTGAAGTATGCATAGCTTAAGCGAAACCCAACAAAGACCTTCCTTTCGCTCATACTCGCTGGAGCGAACACTTAGTCACTGAGGCGAGCAACTCCACTTGTTATTCCGTCACTCAGACTCAGAGTCTGGTTCACTCAGAAAAGTCTTTACTCTCGATTCATTCGGATTGACCCTTACACGTACAAGCTTCATTCGTAAGTTTATATCACACTCCTTAACTTCATTCACTCAGGTCACAGATGTTGACCACTCGGGAAATGATTCCCATAGCCATTCCACTCAGAATCTATAAGGACTTCTCACTCGGAATATCTTTCACGGTCTTTTACCACTCGGGGTATTTCACTCGGCATACATAATCTTTCTCACTCAAGTTATCATACTAAGTCAAGACTCACTCAAGGATCTTCTAGCTTCCAATAAGTTTACTACAGTGGGTTTCACTCAGAACCTTATAGATCACTCTTCTGTCGGAAAACACTCACTCGGAAAGTTCTCACTCGGAAAAGCATGAATATATACCACTCAGACCTTCACACACAGCATAGAATAAACATACAGTATGATTTATATAGGAATATATATAAATATTTACAGGCACATTGTCATACTCTCAACCCGAGAGAGTTCAAATTCTAATATAAAGAGACTAAGACCAAAATACGAGCCGGCCAAGGCTTAACAAAACCTTATACACAGTATATACATATACACAGATATTCCATAGTACACAAACACTTCACTCGGTATTCAGCTCCTCCTTCATTCAACATTCCGAGAGACATTCACTGTAAAATATAGCCATAGTAGGGGGTGAGTATCTTAGATATTAAATGATAGATACTGACTCAGATTATTCCTCATTAGTGCAGTAATATATATATTCATACATAGCAACAATCAATAACATAACAATGCCAATTAATCAAGACACGCACAAGACATCTACCGATCAGAATCCATCAATTATCATTCGGCTATATGCACACACCATCTCAATAACATTAACATATACTCATGCAATCAGATTTCATACACATCAATTGTACATGTACACAGATTAATTCTCTCGGTTCTGTATTCGTGTGTAATCGGTTTTTATTCGTTGCAACGTAGGCTCCCAGCCTTTTATTCAGCTCACAGTTGCTTGGCCGTTTTACTGGTACCAAACCGTTTGCCCACATAGGTGACACCAACGCTCTCAGCGCCAACGGCGATGTTCACAGGCAGCCTGAGTCTCACTCAAAGGCTACCTTGAGTCTCACTCAAAAGGATTTCATAGAGTCTCATGCTTTAATAACCGATGGTAGTGTCCCACACTACATGCTCTCAGCATTAACGCATCCCATGCGCCACACGCGAATTCATCACACAACACAAGTTTCATACACAACTTTCATTCAACAATACATGCATCACATGCAATCGGTGTAACACATCATCAGACTCACTAAATCCACATTTTCTCACATGTAGTCAGCATTTCAAACTCATAATAACCCGCATGCCACATAGGTCACACGGTAATCATCAACAACAGTTCAACACATTCGTTTCATGCAACCATTCAATATTCTCGAGGCTATCAACATGCATTTCATGGATGGAACTAAACATGCAACACTCGATTCCTAATCATCATGCATCCGGGTATCATATACTCTTCATGCAAATAAAATATAGAATCAGACACAGAATCAGCAAGCCATTAACACCCGGAACCCGTCCATAACCCATGCATTTAAGATATAAGATACCCCCTACCAACTAAGAGACTCCACGAAGTTCTTCTGTTTTGGCGTTGGTCCGTTGCCCTGTTTGTTTTGTTCACCACTCTCGCACGTTCAGTCTTCCTCGAACACAGTCATACTCTGCAATCGGCTCGGGAACAGGAAGCTGTTCTTCTCCTATCTCGACGATCGTCCTTCACCAACCGAAGGAGACTCCAAACCCTCTACAACACCGTCGTCACGAGCTTACAGAAGTAGAGAACAGAGGACAAGGGAGGAGAAGAAGAAGAGCAAAGAAGAAGAAGAGAAGAGAGAACGAAGAGAAGAGAAGTAGCGGAAGAGGAAGTCTGAAGGGAATGAATAACAACAGTGGCTCAGTAACACATATATACATGCACGAAGAAAAGAAGAGTGGGGTGGGAAAGCGTGAATCAGCAGTCCACTCATGTCACACACCAATCACAAGCAGCCAACAATTAATCATAATTAATCAGCCATTATTTTCTTAAGTTAAATTAATTAAGTTAATTATAATTAACAAGTAATTTTCCACTTTGCAATTATTATTTTAATGGCTTAATTTCACTCGGTAATTAATTTTTAAATCAGGATGTTACAGGTAGTAATTAATATGAGGAGATGATCATGTTTGATTTAACATTTAGACTGTTAATGAGGTAAATGTATTCTTGTTAGTGATGCTGAATTGATGAGATAATGACTGATGAATGATGTTTAATTTTAGTAATTTATAAGTGATTTTAGTCAACCATCTGTTAATTTTAGTAATAGCTAATTGAGGATATTTAAATTTATGTAAGTGTCGAGTTTAATTCTAAGCTAGGTAATTAAGTAGAAATCCAAAATTTCATGAGACAATAATTAACCCCTTAATAAATGTGATTAGCAGCTAGTATCTTATTTTGGTATTGATCGGTTAATAAATTTTATCATCAATAATTTTAATTAAGGTAAAATAAAATAATTAGACAATATTCATTTTGGTGCCTAATATTGTTAATAATATGTAAAAACTTAATTATAATAAGGTTTAGTTAAGAATTAATTAGTTATTATTAATATTTAAATGATAAATATCGCCCGATCCCTCAGATTTGAACTGTGGGACCCAGCCAAAGGTCGGGCTCCGACTGCTTGATCTGAGACTAGTGATCCTATAGGGAAACTATTCCTGTTAGGATTCTTTTGTGAAGAATTGAGGGTGTCTGACTTAGCCTAACAGGTCCAATCAAAACTTCTAACGTCTCTTACGTTTGATCGTACATATACTTTAGGATGTCCAATGGCAGCACAGTCTGTCCTTGGTGACTCATTTTGATGTTTAGGAACTTTTCTTGAAGGGGCCAAAGCCTGACTCAGACTCTATCAACCCCATTTTTCCATAAATCGATTTCCTTAGGAATCCCCTTAAAGCTCGACCTAAACACCTTTAGTGTTTTGGACCCTAATTTTACAAACGATCTTGGAATCGAACGATTTTGGTCTCAATCTCTTTGTTTTGAAAAGATCTTTAACCTCCGTTTCTAGACCCAAACTCTGATTCTCACTCTGTCACCCCCAAAATTGAGGATTAAGTGTGCTTGCCTCAAAATTTCATTGTTTCAACGTTTTATCTTGCGTATGGTTTAGTAAAAAATTCATAACTCTTTCATACAACCTTCGATTTATGTAAACCTGGTGTCAAAATCTTTGTAACAAAATTCTCCATGTTTCCTGTGCAGACATCAAAGGTTGAATCCCTCTATATCAATACAATTTAATGAATCTTTCCAGCCCCTTGGTTGTCTCATCACCATGATGGCAACTTTTAGTAAAATTCATATATCTCCCTCATCCAGTGCTTGAATCACTTCGTTCTTTTTGCTATGGATCTGCATTAAAGAGATCTACAAATATCATGCAAAGCATGAAAGCCAATTCTCTAAAAAGAATTAATGGTGAATTTATTACTAAAGCCCTAGCTGATCTAGGAGCTTCTGGAACATCCTGTCTTAAATTGGGCATATCTTGAGCTACCGAGCTTGGATCATCGCCAATGATATATCAAATTAAAGGTAAAAAAAGCTCTACAAAATTCATGTTGACCATTTTTCAAGATTCTTATCCTACAAATTAACCTCTATCTATTGTTAACTTCCTTAATTTCCAGTTCTTAAAAATTCTACACGGCTTAATTTCTTACACGACAAGTTAATTTCCCGGCCACCCATTCCTAACCACCTCAGCCACCTCCCTGGACAAGTGTCACCACCCTGTTCATACGCCTCAGTCAGCCCTCCCACCTCCCTAAGCATCCAATTAAATTTCACGCAAATAAATCACCATCATATCATACTAATATAACATCATATCACCTTAACTCACCATTATTTCTACTAAACCTTCTTCACTTCTCACGGCAGTCACTCTTTTATTTCCCACCTTCTTCATTTTTCTCTCAACCACCCAAAAACTGGCCACCACAATAGCCACCACCAACCACCACATTCACGGCTATACCTCCACCCATCATTACCAATCATCAAAACTCTTCTTCTCCTTCCTTTTTCCTCTTCTAAACTGTGGCCTCTCACCCTCCAAACAACTACATTTTCTCAGTTTTTCTATAAGCAAGAGACCTCTAAAAATTAGCCCTTTCTCTCTTGCTTTAAGCTTTCAAACCGTAAGCCAATCCAAGCCACTTCAAGGGACCTAAAACCATGGCCAACCTCAATTCTTTGTTGTGCATGTGTTGTTTTCTCTTAGGATCAGGGACTATCAACGATGATCGGTAGGCACTCCGGAGCATTCGATGGGTTTTCAGCGAGCTCACTATTTAAGGGGGGCTTTACCTCATTTGATTATGTTTTAAATTATTATGTAATGTCGCTTTAGTATCCGGGAACCTCTGTTTTAAGTTTCATCGTGATTCAATGGTTAGATTTAAACCGTGTAATTTTTCATAATCGAGGTTAAAATTATCATATTTTTAAATTAATGAGTATTTTTATAAATTTTTTATGGCGTATCTCGATGTTCATGTGCTCGGAAGAATTTTTATCACGGTTGGAGTCGTAATGGAAAATTTAAGAATTTTAGTATTAGGCGGGCTCGGTTGTAATTCGATATAGTTGTAATACTTAATTTCAAATTTTATTGTGTTATTATGTAATTTGTGGTAAGTTTCCCGGTAAGCCCCACTATTAGGCATTAGATTCATCGCTAAGCATCACTGGAATTATTTCGATGAGAGGGCGCACTTCAAAAAATTCACCGATTGAACGATTACAATGTTTTATTTTACTATGTTTGAAAAGTGACGCTATCTTTGAATTATTATGAATTTTGTCATATTTAATCAAATAAATGAATTAATTTTTTAAAAGAGAAAAATGAATAGCTAATTAGGATAGGATTGCTTGAAGAATTATATAAAGGAGTAAAATATTTTGGGCCTAAATAATTTTTATAACTAAGAAAAAGAAAAGGATCTTAAGAGACTAGTTAAAGACATAAAATAAATGTTTAAATGGAATAAATGTAAGTATAGGATTTAGAAATTTTTAGTGATCAATAATAGTAAAAAAAGGGAGAGACCTTAGGAATTTTGAAATGCATGGTATAAATGACTAAATAATGTAAGAATAAGTTTAGAAGTTTAAGTAAGAAATAAGCATTAGAATTTTAGAACATTAGTAACTAATGATAATGAAGGACATGGAAGAGATTTTTGAATTTAGACTTTGGACTAGTAATAAAAAGGATTGACTTATAAACTAGATAACAACTTTTAAGGAGAAAATGTCTTGATTAAGTTTAAAGCATAGAAGTCAAGGTAGTAACTAAATTCTTAAGTAACAAATTGTCATCATACAGAAAACCAATCTTAGTTGATTAAAAGAAGGTAACTAAACAAATTAAATTAGTTAGTATGATTGGTAATGATGGAAATAAAGAAAAGGTACTAAAGGTTAGAAATTGAAAATCTAGAAAGGACATCACTAAGAGTAAACTTATAAGTATATGTGCATAAGGAATTAGTGACCCATTTAGTGATGAAGGAAATAAGTTGTTCAACTAGTAAAGTTTATTTGAATTAGTAAAAGAAAATAATAGATAGTAAGACCATTAAATGGTGACTTGAATTCCTTAATTTGGCATTAGGGATTAGGATTGGGCAATGAAAAATAAGCTTACCACTAAATAATAGGAGGAATAATAGTTCAAGGATATAAGAAAAACCAAATTATTCCATAAAACATTTTTGGTTAAAATATAAGATTTAAGCGTCTAAATTGATAATAAAATAATAAGACGCGAACTAGTATAACGGGTTAACACCAATGATTACATCTAACCTTCCATGAATCGTGGTCAAATAGTAGAGCAATATGTTGCTCTTTTATCACTATGGATTTCACGAATGATGTAGTTCTATGGAATGACTGTGATGTAATATACTTGAATGTTGAATGTATCAATAAAGTGAAATACTTTACGACTATATGCCATAATAATTGTCATGTGATGCATGGATGATTGCATAGAGGAAACACAATGAAATTAAAATAAGAAATGTGAGGAGTGGTATTGGCAGGGTTCCAAAATGATTAAGTTGTGAAAGTATGAGAATGTGGATCCAAGATGGTTAGTGGGTGTTGCAGCCCCAATGTACCCCATGATTTTTTGAAAAATGTGTAGCTTCCTTTCATTCCTAAATGTCGGGTGAGCCCATTTCAAGTCATTGAGAAAGAAAAGAAAGAATCAAATAATATTTAATGAAAAAGAAAAGCTCGACGTTAGGAATGAAAGGGAGTCATTGAGGAGACCCTGCCGAGGACCGCTAAGTATTGCTGAATTTGTGAATCATGCATCATACATAGAGAATAAGGGTGGATGATTGAGTGATCCCCTACAGCATGTAGTGATGGGTACAGTGAGGGACAACACTGTCTTGATCCCCTGAAGGTGGTCTTGGGAGTATACTGAGGCAGACCTCCAATGGCTCGAATTCACGCCCGAGACCAGACAGCCTAGTAACTCTGGTATACTTTGACTCTGGCGAGGGTCACCATGGCTGTGTAGTGCCTGTTCTGATGAGATATGATTTGGATCCACTGTAGACAGGATCGTGTGTCCTTACCCCTTTTTGTGAAAATAGAATGAGGCGAGCTCTGGTCGCTCTAATTGGGAAGAAAGATAGGCGGGATAATGAAACGTATTTTGTTATGAATAAGGAAGAAGAATTGGCCCACATGCATTATACTAGCTAATGAAATAATTGATCTAAAGTAAGGAAACACATGCATTATATCATTGTTGTGTGAACTCATAATTGCTTATTGTTGTTGATCATAATAATACGGGTATCACTCCTTCAAGAGTGGAATAGGATGAGAATGATTAGTCGAGATTGAAGAGGTGAGACAACTTAGATTAAAATACGCCAGGGACCCCCTTAGAAAGAGTAAAAAGCCTTGGTTGATGTGTTGTGTATTATAGGACACGTATCAGTACGATACGGTACTTCATGTGTTGTAGAGGTTAAAGCTCACCTTTACAACTATTTTTTAGGTCCCCGTGAAGACACGCCTATCGGTCGGGAGGTTCTCTATATCAAGAGGACCAGGCAGGGACCCAGTCATTTGCCAGCCATACCAGAGGAGGCCCCCGTGGATGGACTTCCCTCTTTACAGCCTGAGCCTGAGCGATCATATAATCGGGACATTGAGGTCATCGAGAGCATAGTCTGACCCTATGGTGATCCTCCATGCCCTTCTAGTGTGGAGGAGATTGATGAGCTGGCTAGTAGATAGGCAGCATTATTAGTAGACCCTCTCAGCTTTCACCCTCTACCGGAGCCCCCTATGGCCTTGAGATTTCCCTAGCGGGTAAAGGTACTAGTAGCACCAGAGGCAGGAGTCCCTAGGGAGCCGACTCCTAAGTATGTTCCGCTTCTAGTTGAGGATGAGGATGCGGAGGACCCGGAGGAGTTTCCTCTTGATATGCCAATGGATTTAGTAGCCACAGACCCTGTTACACTCCTGACTTTGCCTGAGGAGCTTCCCCCATCTGTTCCACTCGTGATCCATGAGCCAGGTAGGTTGGAGGATATTCCCCTGCATCAAAAGGTGTTAGTGATGACCCTGATGGAGAGATACATGGTGAGGCATCAATGGGATCAGTCCTAGAGTTTCCTTCGCCATATTTTTGGGAGCTATATGTATGAGGAGACTGAGGATTACCCTGAGATGTCAGCAGCAGCTCAGGGTCTCTTGGTAGAGGCCTATGAGGCTTACAGTAGCCCTAGACACCAGCCAGTTTGCCAGGTTGGCGACTTGCCATCCTCAAACGCCACTCCTGCATAACCATCTTATCTCCCAGACTTGACCTAGCTGGCTGTCACCTCAGATCCACCAGAGTCACCTTGGTCAGACGACGAGTTTTTAGGTGAAGATGCTTAGTTATAGGTTTATTTATTTATTTTTATAGATATATATTTTGTATGGATGCTTGTGTGCCCCTTTTTGCTTTCAGCTGTATAATTTTGTTGGAACTGCTTATGTATATATGACACAATTATATATATATATATATGTATGATGCTTTATATCCACCATGTGTTTATTGTACACAAAAAAAATTCCATATTTTTCTAAAACTTGTAACCTCTTAGTTAACCAAGGTAATTCAGTAGAAGGGAATATCTTAGTTAACAGAGGGTGTTATAACTATAATACACTCATAAATTTTAAACGTTCCATTTGTTCTTGATGAGATTACCTTGTAAAGTCTCTAACTAATATGGTCATCCCGAGGTGACATCGGCTACCCTATAAGGGCCCTCCCAGTTAGGTGCAAGCTTACCTTGGTGAGCAAATTTGTTCCTTACACTGGCACATCTTTGAATCAAGTCTCCAACATTGAAGCATCTAAGTTACACCCTTTTGTTGTACTGGAAGGCTACCTTAGCTTTAATATCTTAATCCTGAATGAAGGCTTCCTACTGTAGCTTTGTTAATCTGTCCAACTTATTTCTCAAGTAACCTTCATTAGTAGCTTTAGAAAATTGTTGAACTTAGCTGACACTTTGTTTATTTCCATAAGTATAACTGCTTTAACACCATATGTTAGCCACAATGGGGATTCTCTAGTATATGATTGAGGTGTTGTTTGGTATGCCTATCATACATGACATAGTTGATTCACTTACCCTCTTTTTGTATCTTCGAGCCTCTTTTTAAGACCTTTTAGAATTTCTTTGTTAGCCACCTTGGCTTAGTCATTGGCCTGGGGGTGTTCAATAGGGGAAAAGGCTTGTTGAATTTGCAACCCTTCCAAAAGTTCCATGAACTTACAATTAGTGTAATGGTTGTTGATATTAGTTATGGTTCTCTTAAGGACCCTGAACCTTGAGATAACATTCTTATAAACAAATATCCTAGTCCTTACAAATGTGATATGAACCATGGCCTCAGCCTTGACCCATTTGGTAAAGTAATCTATACTACTAATTAGATATTTGATACTGATGAGGGCTGTAGGAAAGGGCCCCAAGATATCTAATCCCCATTATTGGAAGGGTTAAGGAACCGTTGATGTAGATAACTTCTCTACTAGAATGTGGTGCAAGTTAGTGAATTTTTTACAAGAGTCACATCTCTTTACATATTCTATTGTGACTTTCTTCATCATGAGCCACCAATACCCCACCCTGAGAATCTTCTGCATGAAACTTCTATTCCTGTTGTGATGTCAACATGTATCTACGTGTACATCATCCATGGTTTCCTTAGTTTTAGTCTTATTGAGGCACTTTACGTATAAGACTGAGTGGCTTCTTTGGAACAATATGTCATCCACCATGGTATAGTTGGGAAAGTCCTTTCTTAATTTTTTCTTCGAAAGATCGGTGGATAATTAACCATTCACCATGTACCAAATAATTGGTGCTAGCAAGGAATCATCACTAGGAGCACACATCATAATGTGTTGATCTGAATTAAGGCTACTATGCTGTTAGGTGGCAAGAGTGCTTTGTATCATCATTGTGGTTGACCCCACCTTTTTGGTACTAGCGAGTCTGGACAAGATATCGAACTTGGTGTTTTCTTCCCATGGGATGTGTTTAAACTTAATCTTGTCAAAGGTACCTTTTAGCTCATTCATCTTAGCCAAGTATTACTGTAACAATAGTTCTTTAGATTGGTATTCACCTAAAATTTGAGAGATAACAAGTTGAGAATCACTATGATTCATCACATTTTAGCTCTGACATCCAAGGCTACTCGCAAACCGACTAGGCAAGTTTCATACTCTTCTTGATTATTAGATGTCTTAAAATCAAACCTTAAAGAGATCTTGATATGCATTTAATCATCATTTTTGACCACAACTCTAGCGCAACACCCTTTACCATTAAAGGACCTGTAACATCCCGGATTCTAAAGAAAATAAATTTATTGGATGAGAATAATTAAGTAATTATGGTCCAATAATTATGGGAAAATCAATTAGACATTAGAGGTGAATTATCGGTAAATTAATATTTACCGGAATTGGGTGATTTAACAGACGATGTGGGACCCACTGGGTAAACTAAATAATTGATGGGTCTAAAATGTTTAGAAAATTATTATGGTTACGACGGTACAATTGAAATAATTTTTGGTGTTAAGGAACTAATTAATTGGACTCGATATATGATATGAAATGGGAAAATTACGAACCAAATTAGAATACAAGAAAATAAAAACTCCCTTCTCTTCTCCTTACTTCAACCGTCCACTTCTTCCTCTCTCCCCACTCACTTTACACTCTATTATACAATGGTTAATGGGGTTTTATGACCCAATGGACAAATGGCAAAATGCATGGTTTTAACCATTGGACAATGTCCAATTTTTATGCAAATTTCCTTTCCTCTTCTTCATTTTCGGCAGCCACCTTCTCCTTCGACTTTCTTTCATTTTCTCCTTATCCCCTTCTCTCTTCTTGGGTAAAACCGTGTACCCTTTTTCCATGGCCATATTCAACCCAAAATCAATTAGTCTCCATGGATTTGTGAGGCTAGAATGGCACTTTGGGGCTAATGTGGGAGCACCTCCTCCTTCCTCCTTCCTATCTTCACCCTTGGCTTGAGCATGGTGGTGAGGTAAAGTTTCTTACCTCCTCATTATTTCATTTATGGTTTTGGGTTGTTGAGTTAAAGTTGTAAATGTTAGAAACCTTGCATGTTGATGGGAATGTTGAAACCCTAGGCATGAATAATGGAGGTGTGAGTTGGAATGTGGTTTTATGTTGAGGAATGAAAAGAATTGTAATGACTATGATGATTTAAGGAGATTGATTGGGAGTATTGTTAAATGATTTTAGATGAAAAACCCTAGGTGTTAATGATTTGGGGGTTTTGGCTAAATTAGTAACTTTGATGATTGTGAATTCTTTGGAATGAATTTATATGAGATGATGAACTTCTAGCATCATTGGGATTGACTAATGAGTTGTGATGATATTGTACTCTAGAATGAGTTTTGTGGTATGTTGGAGTTGGTTGATGAATGACAATATTAATCTTGTAATAATGTTTATAGGCTATTGGTGTTCCTTATGATGAGGGACATATTGGGGAATGACTATGAGTGATAGGCCAATAGAGTGGAAATTGATACAATGAGGTTTAGGACCATGATATATTGTTGGTGTATGCACTATGAGCTTTTATGCTTCTTCATTTGTATCATTTTTCTACTTATCAATAGAATAAATATTTCAGTTTAAAATTATTTTAAAACATATTTATCCTTGGAGTAATAGGTTATATAAAAATTATTCCTAAAATGTCCCTAGTCAAGTATTTACATGGGGACATGTAAATACACTGAGACTAGTGTGTGAGTGTACTGATGACCTGATCTCATAGATCATAGATATAGATGATATCGAGTCTTCACACAGGTACACATTAAGAGTAATGATGTACTGGACAGACCCACCATGAGAACGTTGCATGGATCGTTACATGATTGTCATAAACGATTCTCAATGTGATAATGGTATATGTAGTCCTTCGACCTGAAGTCACTACGATTCCTACATGAGGAGTTTATTGTTTTAATACAATTAAACGTCTTCTGTAACAAGAGGACTATAAAGGTTATGATTAGGCAATGAACAAATTATGCAGAGGGATGTGAGTGATGTAGATGGGATTTGTCTCTCCTATGTGACAGGAGTGATATCCATAGGCCACTTGATGGAGTAAGACTAAGAAAACGCATGGCCATGCTAGAAAGAATAAATATTAGATATTTATTCGGATCCAGTCTACTCCGGTATCAAGTAAAATAAATTGGGCCGTACAAGGATGACGCGACCATGCCTTGGGCCCAATTAGGATATCGTGACAAAAGGAATAAACATATTAAATAATTATCACTTATAGGTTATGTTGATAATATTCGGACATAATGATGCATTGCTAGATGCCGCTCTTATTTTATATTAATAATAAAATAGTTTATTATTAATATGACCGGGTATTTTACCTATAGGGTCACACACATAGAGTAAGCCCATCAGAAAATGTTGTCTTATTTTAGTTGGACTAAAATAAAGCTATTGGGCCTAACTCATTTGGAATGAGTAAGGAGCCCACTTTTAGAGAGAACAAATTAGGTCAAACCTAAGCCTATAAATAGAGCATAAGATGCTCATAGGCCGTTTACTCAAGTGAGACACAAATTCGCAAAAGTTACAAGAGCTACACGCCGTCAAACTAGCAGTTGGCAAGTGTTGCGATTTTGGTGGGAGTGCTCGTGTGGACTCCTAAAGGACGAGGCTACGACTGCTTCGGAGTTCTTCAAGAGGTAATCCAAAATGAATTTCGAAATTGTTTTTGTGCCTTGAAACACGGAACCTTACAAATCCTATGGAATCCCTTTTATTTTTCCGCTGCTCATGCTTAGGGATTTCCTAACATATATGTCCTTAGGTTTATTGATTAATGATGACTTAAAAGAGTCCATGATGACTTAAGCTAAAATTAGATACATTGTGGACTAAGGAAATGGATATTTGAATTGATGAAGTCTTAAGTCTTGATATGTCCATTTAGGAATTGTGAATTGGTGATAATAGTTGAGTGATTCATGAGATGACTTAGAAGCCTTATGGATATGGGCCGTGGTGTTGTTGTTGTTCGGATTGTTAACCCTTTGAGACTTAGAGAATCTTGGCTTTGGGGAAAGGAATTCCCAAAGCCTAACATGAACATATGAATTTGGGGTTTAGACAAACCTAGGACTTGATAATGAGTCTACATGATGATGTCTCATGATGGTAAATTAATAACATGTGTATGTGTATTTGTTGATAAGATTGTATTCCAGACGATGATGCGGAATGATCGATGCAATTGCGTGGTGGTTCTTCTCTCGAGGTAGGAGAGGAGTTTACATTTCAAATTTGCATGAGTGAATAATTGTTAATTATGTAAATGTATGAACTCATGCAATGCCTTGCCATGAATGTCTTATATGATTGAATTGCTGAAGTGACGAATGATGGCTTGGCTTATGTTGATTGTTATGAAAATATATGTATATACACGATGTTAATGATAAGTGTTTGATAGTCCCTTGGTTGGACATGAACTAAATGATGGTAAAAATTTATGAACGAATAAGTGAAACAAAGTGTAGAGGATTGTTTTGAGATGAGTGGTGTAGTGATGGGAAGTATCTTAAAGCCTTCATTGTATAGTTGATGAACTAAGATTTAAAATGGTGATGTGTGTATTGTTGAACCAAGTCCTAAATACATAAAATAATGTATGAGAAAGGTTAGTTTTGGTCAAATTGTACATAATAAGGATATGGATATGTGAATGGGAGTGATAAACTTGAGTGTTTAGGCATGTCGTGACAATCTCGCTCAAGCGAGAGTCCCCTGCTTCAGAGAATTGGCCTCTGGCCCAATCTCACTCAGGCGAGATGAGGTTTTGCTCAAGCGAGACGCGTGCGACATGGTTGAGGTAGCCACTGGACAAATCTCGCTCAAGCGGGCGTAGCCGCGCTTGAGTGAACGAGATGGAAAAATGGTACTGGATGAATCTCGCTTAGGCGAGAGGTGTGCCAAGTTGAAGCTCGCCCAAGCGAGCGAGCCTAAAATATGGCACTGGAAGATTTTCGCTCAAGCGAGCATGGGTCGCTTGAGCGAGCGAGGTACCTGATGCTTTATAGTCGTCTCGCTTAGGCGAGTGACTAATTGAATGGAGTCTCGTCAAGCGAGCGAGCGTAGACACGCCCCTGGGAGCTTCTCGCTTACGCGCGCTGGGCTCACCCAAGCGAGCCTGGTCTATCTCGCTCAAGCGGAGGTGAATCTCACTTGAGTGAATTTCCACCAGAATGGAGATAGTTCAATTTTATTTATGGTGAGCTTATGTTGGACCCCATTCTTAATGTTATGAGATAGTTAAGAGATGATATGAGGGGTATGCCATGATGATATGGCATGGTGGTGGCTGAAATTAATTAATAGAATTGGGGATGAACTAATTGTAATATAATTACCATCAAGGATGGAGTAATGAAGGAATGACAAAGAGAACTTGATGATAGGGTTATGAGATATACCCTTAGGTGATTTTGAAATCAATAAGAGGATAAATAAATGACATAGTATGAATTATAAACAGATGATTAGAAAAACATATGACATTGATTAATGATAGATAATGATGTTGAGCACTCTCTTGCACAAAGAGGTGTATATTATTATTGATGAATTGTTGTGTACCATTATGTGTGATACAAGCGTGATTTTGTATGTGTGGTTTGAAATATAATAATGAAATATTGTGAATGCCACACCAATACATATACATATATATGTATACATGAGACAATGGTAATGAATAATGAGATGAAAACCCACTGAATACTATGTAATGATGTGATGCCATTGTGGTTGATTGCAAGTATTGTCTTGCATGTGTGATATGAAATATATATATATATATATATATATATATAAAATGTTAAATGAAATGCCACATATAAAACTTGAAAGCAATGGCTAAAACCAACAATAATAAAACCTACTAAGGTGTGTATGGTGGTGTTGGTGATTTTGATGATGATGTTTGATGAGTGGCATTTAGGATGCATAGTGTGAGAAATGCATTTGATTTGCATTGCATTGCATCCATGGCATATCATAGCCGCCGGTGTTGGAATATTAGGGGATTCCCCCGGTTGGCCTAGTGGGAGGGTGGCTCAGTGCACGAGCATTTTTGTTGTTTCCCCTGTGACTCGGTGTGTAAGTCACGAAGCTGCCTATGCTGAGCTACGGGGAGCTGCATGTGGTTGACCCTTGTGGGGGGTGGCTCTTGAGGAGCAAGTGTCCCCGGTGGTCCTTGGGATCACAGCTGCCATGATATAATTCATGGTTGGCCCACAACACCTTATGTTGATATGTTATATACCGCGGTCATGGTGAAAATGACTAGGTGTTGCAAAATGGGCGAAGCGGTTTGGTACCAGTAAAAATATGGTGAATATGCATGCATTATGATATATGTGTACACATTTTACTACTGCAGTAGGGGCATGGTATGTGATCATGCTTGAACCCATAATTTGGTGTTTATTCCTACAGTCGGATCCGTATTTGTTGTCTATTCCATTGTGCATATGCATTAGCCATAAAAGGCATTTGCATATAGCGTGGAGATATGCCAGAATATGATGATGATTGAGATGGTGGTATAGTGTTGATGAGATAGGTAATTAATATACCAAAAGACCATATAAAAGTAATAAATGATATGAATATACAAAATGATGTTGAATATGACGATATGTATGTTATGGCCCAATGTAATGAAGGGCGTATTTGTTTATGATTGATAATAATGATGTTAGCCCGTGGTGGCTTTGAGAAAAGACTGGAATGGTCGATGTTGATGATGTTAGCCCATTGTGGCGATGTGATAGATTGTATATGCTTGCTTTGCTATAATTTGATGAACAAGTATGAAATAAGTATATATATATTGTTGAATTAATAATCTATGATGACTATGGGTGTGCTTAGCAAAGCATACATGATGTTGATATGCATATGCACATAATTTCAATTATATTCATATCGTCATTTGAAATGTATAACTCACTCTCCCATGTGGTCTACTTTTTAGTATTGATGCAGGGATGTCGTGGGAAGAGAACATTTTTAAAGAAAAGCTTTGGTGAAGGTAAAATAGTGGTAATGGAATGCCTTGGCTGGCAGCGATTGTAATTTATTGAATTGTGAATGAATGTACATGATAGTGTTGATATTTATTGATATTTTTGGAGATATTGTGAATAATGATATAAGTGGATATTGTATTGGTATTTGGGGGTATATGGACTCATACCCGCTTGATGAATAAAATAGTGTTGAATATGTAGCCCATTTTGGGAATGTATAAGTGTTGATGACATATGTCTTGAGGTTGAATCGGATATGACCAATTATGGGATATGGGTATTGGAGATGTATGATGCACGACCATATAGATATGTATATACATATATATTAGACATTGCATGCTCATATGATTATATAAAATGATAATGGTTGTCTATTAGGCTTATGATATGCCATTGTATGCTCTGCCGAGCCTTTTCTCATATCTTCATATATGAGACTAGGCGTGTGCCCAGTATACACATTCTTCTTCCGCTGTAAAACTGTTATTTTGTATACCGTTATGGGCAAACTATTTAACGATCCAGTTATATTTTATTAAGTCTCACTCTTTGGTTCTCTGTGATTTGGGTCTTGATGTAATCGTAGTTGTGTTCAGGAAATATTTCAAATGCGAAAAATTTATTCGCATTTTTATTAATTATTTGTTTTGATTACAACGGGATTCGGGTCCGGAGAACCGGGGTGTTACAGGACCCATCGATGAACATCATTTAATAAGAGTGTCTTCCTTTTGGGCTTTCCCAATTTATTTTCACCGTAAAGTCTGCCAAGACTTGGGTTTTGATAGCGGCTCTAGGCTCATAAGACGCATCAAACTCAAATAACTTTATAGCCTATTTAATCATTCTTTCGATGAGATTAAGCTTATACAACACTATCCTTGAAGGGAGATCAATTCGTACCATGATGAAAATGTCGCCTCAACCTCTAGGATGTCTAGGTAACTAGCAATATCACCTTCTTAATCTTCTAGTACTAGAGTTCCACCCCTTGAAGGGTTTTCTCTATGACGTATTCTGGTCTTTGGCCTTCTAGGGTTTCCTTTACAAGAATCACCCTTGAGGCTTTGTAAAAAATAAACACGTAAAGAAATAATTTTTCTCTAGGATCAGGCTTCACTAACTTTTTCTCCAGGATCAAGCTTTACCAACATTGATGGCTGATCTAAAACATCTTTCAAGTTTTAAAAGGCCTTATCTTGCTATTCTCCCCATTTATATTTCTTGTTTTACTCTAAAATTTTATAAAATGGTAACAATCATTATGCCAACTTAGGCATGAACCGGTATAGAGCCATTATCTTTCCATTCAAAGATTACACTTCCTTCAAGTTCTTTAGGTTGGGTAGCTCCCTAATAATCTTACAATTATCGAGGTTAGCCTCGATACCTCTCTAGGTGAACATGAAGTAGGATAATCAGTATTTATATGGGAACACAACATAATTCCATAGGAATCCAAGGGAAATACATGCAAAATACCCTAAAAACCTAACAAAACTAAATCCTAGATAATGCATGAAATGCACTTATCAGAGGATAAACTAGCAATATAATATAATAAGTAGAAAAGTACTTTTAAAAGCACTTATAATTGTTGATATAGCATAACACTTTTCTTTATCTAAGATAGAATATGTAAGCATTATTTATCATAAGGAGATATAAGTAAATCAACTCATAAGTAAGAGTAGTTAGGTATATTTACAAACTTAGAACATAGCATATTTTACAAAAGTAGGATAATTGGCTTTTCACTTTGGTAACTATCTAGTTACCTAGGGGAAAACAACATGTGTCTATTTTGTAGTTAAACTTTAGAAATTCCATAAAAAATAGGAAAATACTTTTAAATACAAAACCTTTTTTACGAGAGACAATTTGAGATGTTTAAAACATTAAGGATATTTTTGTGGGATTTTAAAAATTTGATGTCACACCCCGATTTCCCAGACGCAAATCCTGATGTTATCAATAGTTAATAAAAATACGGGTAAATTTTTTGCAATTACAAGAATTCCAAAACACCCCAACAATTACATTAAGACTCGAACCACAGAAAACCGAAGAGTGAGATATATGAAACTTATAACTAGATCACAAAATAAATCGCCCATAAGTGTATACAAAAATAATAAAGTTTATAGCAAAAGAAGAATCTGTATACATGGCACACGCCTAGTCCCATATATGAAGATATGAGAAAAGGCTCGGAAAAGCATGCAAATACATAACATAAGCCTAATAGACCACGATCAACCTTACATAAGTCATAAACATGCAATGCCTAGAATATATATATATATATATATATATATATATATATATGGTCATGCAACACCCATCTCCAACATCCATATTCCATAATTGACCACGTTTAATTCAACCTTAAAATCATGTATCATCAACACGTATATATACCTAAAAGGATTACACCTCCAACGTCACTATATTCATCAAATGGGTATGAATTCCAATACCCCAAATATCAATATATCATTCACATGTATGGCCGTTTACAATACATCCACCAATATCAATAATTACTAACACTATCATATACATTTTATTCACAATACAATAAATTACAATCGTTGCGGCCAAGGCATTCCATTATCACTATTTACCTTCTCCAAGCTTTACTTTAAAACATTTCCTCATCCCATGATATTCCTGCATCAATGCTAAAAATGGACAACATGGGAGAGTAAGTTATGCATTTCAAATGATGAATATGAATACAATTGAGATTATATGAATATGCATATCAACGTCATGTGTACTTTGTTTAAATCATCAATAGTCATCATAATTTCTCATTTCAACAATAAATACGTATATCATATTCATCAATCAACTCTAAGCAAACCAAGCACATATACACATCATTTCTTAATGTCACAGTGAACCAACACCATTATCATCAACCATACACAAACATGCCCTTCATCATATTAGGCCAACACACACATCATCATATACAATATCTTTTTATTGTATTCATATTTTACATGTTGTCTGTTGTAGGAAATTCTTCAATTCCCTAGCCTTGAATTGTTGGATCTTCTCCTCTTGCTTGCTTAGATCCAAGAGACTTCTAATAAAAGAGATGAAGCTCATGGTTTTGGAGCTTAGAAAGAGGGCCAAACCGAATTGCAATGGAAGCTTGAAGATGAAGAAAACTAGTGGAAGAGAATCCTAGATCTAGAGAGGTTTTGGACTAGAAATAGAATAAATGAAGAGACTTGTGTGGAGGATATTGGTGCCGCCACTCTCTAAGAGGTAGAGAGATAAGGAAAAGTGTTGTCACCACCCTTAGGAGAAGGCCAAGGGATAAGACTAGAGAAAGGAGCCTAGTGCTTCTACTTTCAAGAGAGAAGGGAGAGTTTCTCACTCTAAAAGTGTTTAACATTCAACTTATGGGAGATTAACAAAGGAGAGGAGCTTATATACTCCTTCTAAAAATTTGGACAACTCTAGCTAACTATGGGCCTTGGTTTAATTCCTAAGGCCCAATCCTAAAGCCTACTAAAAAATGGCCAAATACAAGCCCAAATACAAAAAGAACAAAGCACAAGGCCCAAAAGTGGCCCAAAACCCATGGCTATGCAAAGCCCAAACTAATTCCTAAAATAAAATCCTAATATACCTAGAAGTGTAAAGAATGTAAAATTTTTACAAAGTATGTGTGGCCCAATGAAGAGGCCTAAAGGAGGCCCAACCATCAACACTAAGCCCATTAACTTTCTATAGAGCAAGAGAAAAGGGTAAGGGTCTTCAAGAGCTCCTCGTTAGGCTTGGGCCCATTCAAGTATCCATGGAAGAAGCTTAATGATTTTGGAGGCCTTCCCTTGCTCTCTTGGTCCTTGACCTAGCCATAGGGCCCCTGAAAGCATCCAAGGCACCCTCCAAAGATTGTGTAGGGTCTATGGCTTCCTCCTGGGTGATGGCCATGTCATTGTCTTTAGGTATTCATTTACCTATCTCATCATCATCAAATCTCAATCTCAAGCATCATCAAATCTCAATCTCAAGCATCATCATATATCAACATCAATCATCATCATGTCACAACTTCTTTGGCATATCTCCATGCTATATGAAAATGCTCTTAGGCTAATACATATGCATAATGGAATTAACAATAATTGTGGATCCGACTATGGGAATAAACACTAAATGTAGGTCCAAGCATGATCATATAACTATACCCCCACTGTAGTAGATAATGTGCACATATATCTCTTAATGCATGCATAACACCAATTTTTACGGGTACCAAACCGCATCGCCCATTTTGCAACACCGGTCATTTTCACGATGACCGCAGTAAACAACATAATTATCAACGTAAGGTGTTGCAGGCCAACCATAAATCATATCATGGCAGTTGTGATCCAACGGACCACTAGGGACACCTGTTCCTCAAGAGCCACCCCCATAGAGTCAACCACATGCAGCTCCCTAGAGCTAAGCATGGGCAGCTTCGTGACTTACACACTGACTTACAGGGGAACAAAAAGAATGCTCGTGCATAAAGCCACCCTCCCACTGGGCCAACTGGGGGAATCCCCTAGCGTTCCTTACCGGTAGCGTATGATATGCCATGGATGCAATGCAATGTAATTCAAATGCATTCTCACACTATGCATTCTATCATGCAACTCATCAATCATCATCATCACCAACACCGCCATAAAACGTTTTAGTGGATTTTATCATTGTTGATTTTAGCCATTGTTTTAAGTTTTAAGTGTGGCATTTCATATCAAAATTCTTTATATCATTCATGCAAGTCAATACTTACAACAATCATAATGACATCATAAACATTAACAACATTCAACCATCTTACATCGATATTAAAGGAATGCCTAGCATCTATATTCTTCTTTATTCATCAATAACATCACCACATAATTCTTAATAGATTTTCATCTCATTGATCATTATCATTGTCCATATTTTGGTGTTGCACTCAAAACGATTCACCAAAATAATTCAAACCACACATACAATATCACGCTTGTATTAATCACAATGGCATTCAACAATCATCTTCCATTCAAGGAAATGACCAATAACATCATTCATCATTATTCATTATCGACTTCATGTTTTCATAACATGTTCCAGGCACATGCACATTTTGCCAATATATTAAATCAATAACAACTACCACTAAGGCACACCACAATCATATATCCTTGATACAATCACATGTTATTGTATGATGAAACAAAGTTTGGATATAACATTAATCTCATGGCAAACTTCAATATTAAGGTATATGAGGGACATGACAATGTCATCATGTTTCGATTGCTAAATCGTGTTTAGAATGTGAGAAATCGAATGCATAAACATGTCATGACTCAACCATATCAAACAACATCAAAACATAGTGAAAATTGGCCAAAAACACACCATGAATTGATTCAAGCAGGGCCATGAATCGATTCATGCATTGCTAGAATCCTGATAGTATAAAAACAGGGCCATGAATCAATTCCCATATACCAGGAATCGATTCCTATATTTCCAGGGGACCATGAATCGATTCCCACGATTCTGGAACACAACCATGGGAAAATAGCAACCTTTGAATCGATTCCTTGAGGCTTGTGAATTGAATCGATTCAAGAGCAGGGAAAGCCATCAAACAATATTTTTAACTTAGAAAACATCATCCCATACTCCCACTCATCAAACCCAACATCAATCATGCCTAAAACATGCATTCACATGGAATCTTAACTCAACAAACCATATATCCATATACGTACATACATACTTCATCTCATCATAGATTATTCACTAACAATGTATCTTTCCATTCAAAGGGACTCAAACTCATATTATCATCTCATATACATATTTATATAATTTCCAAAGCCAATGAATTGCCAATCACTTCATTCAATAAATTATTATTCATCTCATCATTTTAACATAATCATGGCAAGGCAAGCATGAGTATAATCATATACATTAATCACCAATCATTCAACTCATGCAATTGAAATGTAAACTTCTCTCCTACCTCAAGAGAAGAACAATGATTTGAATGCTCCGATCGTTTCGCATCATTGCCCAAAATACAATCTACACAATACACACATACATTCATTCAATTAATGAGCCATCTCAAGGAATCATTACAATTCTAAACAATTTTTAAAATCATGTGCGTCTTATTATCAAGTCTTAAACTTGTCAAAACACCAATTCACACCATTATGTTAGGTTACAGGAATTCTTTTCCCAAAACCAAGATTCTCTAGATCTTAAAGGGATCAACCATACCCAACAACAACAATATCACATCCTTTATCCATAACGCATCCAATCATCATATGAATCATCCAATTACCAATATTACCATCCAAATTCATCATAAGCCTTTTAGCTTCTTTTAAACCATTATCAATCAACAAATTCATATGACACATATCATGGCCTAATAACTCATCAACTCAAAATGTCCATTTCATTAATCCATCACTTATGGTCATCTACTATTTTTATCCTTATCATAAATAACACCCAACCTTAAACATTATACATATTCATTCTCAAAATCAACTCCTCTAACTACAATGCGTATACACATATATATTCTCCAAATCTTAAGATTGGATTCCATTTAGATTCAATAACCTCTATTTTCACATACGCATCATTCCAATCATTCTTTTCTATATACCAAAGTCATTCTCATAACAATTGAACCAATTTCCCAATCTTTGCCAAACCCCCCCCCCCCCCAAATCATCGATTCTTAAGGGTTTTTCATAAAAAATCCTAAATCATCAATCACAACAACTTTTATACATTATTTCAAACACAATATCATTATCAATGTAACAATCAATTATAAACAGTAATCAATGATCCTAATGCTCATCTAACCTAGGATTTAGGTTCCACATGCATATGTTATCATTAACAACAACATTCAACTTGGTTCAAAACCTCATCAACATCAGTAATCAATTTCTAATCCTCTAAAAATTCATTTTCCTCATATAGAATCATTCTAAGGCACCAAAATCATTAATATCACCAATTTGGCCAAAACCCCCATATTACCAACACTTAGGGTTTTCACAAAAATCACCCAACCACTGTGGCCTCAATACTCAAGAGGAGAGGTGAATTGAGTTTTTAAAACTTTGCTTGAAATGCCTTTGAACTTGATTCTTTTATCACAAGTTTATAAGATTATGTAAAATAAGTTTAGTTTAAGGAGATATGCAATGCACAACAAGGTTTAAATAGCTATGACAAATTATCAAACACTTGGTGTGCAATATCCAATATTGACCAAATCAAGCAAGCTAAAATATGCAAACCACAATCAACCAACACAAATCGATCAAGAGCAATATATGAAAGTAAAAGAGTAAGGGAGAAGAGATTGCAAACCGATTTAACAAGTTCCACCAACCCGGTGTACGTCTCGCCTCTAAGCAACCCACTTAGAGGATTTCCACTATTGTAGATTAGAGATACAACTTTGAGCAATTGTGGCTTCCTAGTGTCCCACACTCAAGAACCCAATCCTCACAAGTACAAGGGCAACCCACCCAATCTCTCAATCTCACAATATCCCAAAGGTTGAACCCCAACCTTTGTAACCACTCAACCTATAGTGAATAACCACTCAAACCTAGAGTGAACTTTGGTGTTTGATGTTTGTGTTTACAAGCAAAAATACTCTCTCAAAAGAGTGGATAAGCAAGTGATAGCTCACACAAATTCTAACTCTCAAAAGGAGAGGATATACAAATAAAATCTCAGAATATACAAGAGTAAAAACTCACTAAGCACCAAGAATGATTGTAGAATTGATTTCCTTTTGTTCCTTGTTGCTCTCTTACTTCTACTCTTTTTGTGCTTGTGTTTCCCTTGCCTTTATAGAGCCTTGGAGCAGCTTGAGAGACCTTCTAGCCGTTGCATGTAGTGGGCATCTGAGAAATGGTGAAAAAATGAGCTAGTTTCCCACTAAAATATATTTTCCCACTATCATAATTGATTACGCCTGAAGCTGTAATCGATTACATTTGAAATTTTTCAGTCCAGTTCGTGCTGTAATCGATTAGCATTCACCACCTAATCGATTAGCTTCAAGTCAGAAACCTGGTAGTCAATTATATCTTGCCCAGTAATCGATTAGACATAGCACCTGATGCATTTAATTCAATTCTTGGCTTGGTAATCGATTATTACACTTGGGTAATCGATTAGTGTCGTTCAAGCAGCTTTGTAATCGATTTCCTGAGGTCTTGTAATCGATTAGCTTATGTACCTGACACATTTAATTCAATTCTTGACTTGGTAATCGATTATGACACTTGAGTAATCGATTAGTGTCGTTCCAGTAGCTCTGTAATTGATTGCCTGAGGTCTTGTAATCGGTTAGCTTATGTACCTGATACATTTAATTCAAAACAGAAGCTATCTAATCGATTAGCTTAGACTCCCTAATCGATTAGCTGCGTAGTTTTTCTGGGTCTGATTCTAAGTCTTTGTTTTTGCAAGAGTTTCTTTAAGAGTCCTTTGTCATTATCAAAATCCTTGAACCTGTAATCATATTCAAACACATTCTCCCCCTTTTTGATGATGACAACAATGTTCATCTCTTAAGGGTTGTTAGTTTAAATAATAATCTTATCTCTAAGTTTATCTCTTGAATGTTTATCTGCAAAAACATATCTCTTATGAATTCTACATGATCTCTTATCTCTTAATCAAATTTTCAGAGTCTGTATTATCTCTTATCAAATATCTCTTAAGCAAATAAATCTCCCCCTATCTTAAAGAATCTCTTAACCACTTTAGAGAAAATTAACCATTTTGCAATTTATTTTAGCAGCCAATATCAGATGAACAATTAGATGAATAATTAATAATGGATGAACAATTACTTCTTCTCCCCCTTTGGAATCATCAAAAATAATAAGGCAAATAGAGGCATATAATGAAAGGTAAATCTTTATTCAATTCAAACGGAAGGGAAAGTACATTAATAGAAAGATGGAAGAATTAAAAAACTTATGCAGAATTGAGAAAAGCACAAAACACATTAACCAAAACATGAAAAATGGATTTAGTTATCCGGATTGAAAAAGCGAAACTCGAAGATTTGGTGAGATAGCTCATCATAGCGCTGTTGCATCATCTCAAAGTGTTGCTGCTTAGTCATTGAAAACTCTTGAAGAGAGTTCTCAATACGGTGGAAGCGACGGTCAAGGTGAGCGTAGAGAGATGCGAATGGATCAGAGGGGGCTTCCGGTGCAGGTTGTGTTACAGGAGGAGCAGGGATTGGCTCATCAGCAGGGGCTTCAAAAGGAATGTTGGCATGATAGCCTTCCATCCTTGAGTACCAAGCTCCATTCAGAAAAACGAGACCCATCTTGGTGAGGTGATGGGTGCCAATGCAAGCCTTTGGAGGCACCTTCTCCGACAGCTCTCCAGCCATTTGGCTTGGCACATGTGGAGCTTTTACAGATCTTTGGCTTGGCGCATGTGGAGCTTGATCATTTGAACCCAATTTATCTCCTTTTGGTTCTGCATAGCCCACATCAAGAGGACATCATCCTCTTCTACCAGAGCATAGGTCCCACCACGGGGAACCAACATCTTGACCAAGAAGAAGTGTAAGAGGCGGTTGTTCATGGTCAAGTGGCCCACCAGCTTGTGGTTGCTTCTTGGGCGATCAGCCTTTAATAAGGATTGTCGGGCAGTGAGAGCATTGAAACCCCATTCGTCCTCAGGATCTCCTCCGTCGAACTCTGCATCATTGAGTGGAAGAAGAGAGATTTCCGCCAACTGGGCATTTGTGAGCTTAATGGTCACATTTTTAACTTTTGATTCTATCACCCTATTGACAAGCTTGAGGTTGCAGTAAAATACCCGGATGAGTTCCGGATAGTAAAGTTCTTCCTTAAGGGTGAGGAAGGGGAAGAGGTTGTAGTGGTGGAGACATTGAGTGAAGGTGAGGCTGTGGTTGTCAAAGGTTTCAACAATGGTGTAGTGGGGGGATATGATGTCTTTTTCAGAAAAATGGTTGATGAAGTGTTGAAGGTCTCTATAGTTTGTGAAAAACCTAGAGAAATCAAGGGGATTGTTTGTTTGGGCCATTGAAGACCTTGCCCTCTTGATGGTTCTTGATGTAGACATGGTGGTGGAAGGAGAAAAGTGTAGAGGGAAGATGAAGAGAAGGAGAGAGTTCTTTGGGGACTTGAGAAAGTTTAAAGGAGAGGAGGTAGTGTGAGTTTGAGAGAGTGAATAGGTAGGTTTTTATAGGGAAAAGGTAGGTTTAGGAAGGAGTGAAGTGGAGTTAGTGGGGGTAGGAACATGAAGAGCCTCGGTAACCATCGTTTGACTGCTCTGGAATCGATGCTAATCGATTACGAGGCATGGGTAATCGATTAGCTCACTGTTTCTGAGGAAGATGAATCATTTTCGCACATGGGTAATCGATTTGGAGAGATGGGTAATCGATTAGTTTGAGAAACAAAATCGTCCTAATCGATTAAGGGAGGCTGGTAATCGATTAGGGGAAGTTGAAATGTTTTGGACTTGAAATAGAGGCTTTGTAATCGATTATGGACCAAGGGGTAATCGATTAGGCAAGAAACAGAAGCCTGGTAATCGATTAGACGTCAAGGAGTAATCGATTAAATAAGAACCATAAGCTTACTAATTGATTATGTCAAAATTTGTAATCGATTATTTTACTTAAAAACACCCAAATTTTGCAGATTTTGTTTCAGAAGGCTGGAAATCTATTAAGTTATTCCTTAGAACATTTCAAACTTAATGAAACATAATCAGAATCAAGGAATTATCAAAATCATGTATTTATTCAAACACAATTGGTTATATCAGGAATTCCTAATTCTCTCCTAATATGTATGAATTGATCTTTTGCTAGAGGTTTGGTGAATATATCCGCTAATTGCTTGGAAGTTTCAACATGTTCGAGCACACAATCACCCTTTAATACATGATCTCTAATGAAATAATGTCGAATCTCAATATGTTTGGTTCTTGAATGCATTACAGGATTCTTTGAAATATTTATAGCACTTGTGTTATCATATTTGAAAGGCACATGGTCTAACATAACACCAAAATCTAGAAGTTGTTGTCTCATCCAAAGGATTTGAGCACAACAACTACCAGCTGCAACATACTCTGCCTCAGCTGTTGATAGTGCAACACTTACTTGTTTTTTTCTATGCCAAGAAACAAGAGAACTACCAAGTAAGTGACATGTTCCACTAGTGCTTTTCCTATCTAGTTTACATCCTGCAAAATCCAAATCCGAATATCCAACTAATGTGTATTCAACCCCTTTGGGGTACCATAAATCGACATTTGGAGTTCCAATAAGATATTTCATTATTCTTTTTACAGCAGTTAGGTGTGATTCTTTTGGACATGCTTGATATCTTGCACACATACAAACAGCAAACATGATGTCCGGCCTACTTACGGTTAAGTAAAGTAAGGATCCGATTATACCTCTATATTTTGTAAGTTTAACATCCTTACCCTTCTCATCCTTGTCCAAATAGCATGAAGTGCCCATAGGTGTGGCAATGTCATTTGCCTTGTCCATGTTGAATTTCCTAAGCAATTCCTTGCAGTACTTTGATTGACTAATGAATGTGCCTTCATTAGTTTGCTTGATTTGTAGTCCAAGGAAGAAAGTAAGTTCCCCCATCATGGACATCTCAAATTCTTCCTACATTAACTTAGCAAACTCTTTGCACATTGACTCATTAGTAGCACCAAAGATTATATCATCAACATATACTTGCACTAATAGTATGTCATTCTTTTTGTGCTTTATGAATAATGTTGTGTCAACCTTTCCTCTTTCAAAGTTGTTTTCTAAAAGAAATTTGCTCAATCTTTCATACCAAGATCTTGGAGCTTGTTTTAAGCCATACAAGGCTTTCTTTAGTTTGAAAACATGATTTGGAAATTGGTAGTTTTCAAAACCTGGAGGTTGATCAACATACACTTCCTCTTGAATATAACCATTCAAGAAAGCACTCTTGACATCCATTTGGTACAATTTAAAGTCCTTACAACATGCAAAGGCTAATAATAATCTAATGGCTTCTAGTCTAGCTACGGGAGCATACGTCTCTTCATAATCAATGCCTTCTTCTTGATTGTAACCCTTAGCTACTAGCCTAGCTTTATTCCTTGTAATTATACCATTTTCATCTAATTTATTCCTAAACACCCATTTTGTTCCTATTATTTGGTGATCATTGGGTCTTGGCACTAATTCCCAAACTTCATTTCTTTCAAATTGATTCAATTCTTCTTGCATGGCCAACATCCAATGTTCATCAATAATAGCTTTATCAATGCATTTGGGTTCTATTTGTAATACAAAGGCTAAATGATTACATGCATTCCTAATGGTGTTTCGAGTACTTACACCTTTAGTCATTTCACCTATGACTTTATCTATGTTGGTGTATGCACTATGAGCTTTTATGCTTTTTCATTTGTATCATTTTTCTACTTATCAATAGAATAAATATTTCAGTTTAAAATTGTTTTAAAACATATTTATCCTTGGAGTAATAGGTCATATAAAATTATTCCTAAAATGTCCCTAGTCAAGTATTTACATGGGGACATGTAAATACACTGAGACTAGTGTGTGAGTGTACTGATGACCTGATCTCACAGATCATAGATATAGATCATATCGAGTCTTCACACGGGTACACATTAAGAGTAATGATGTACTGGACAGACCCACCATGAGAACGTTGCATGGATCGTTACATGATTGTCATAAACGATTCTCAATGTGATAATGGTATATGTAGTCCTTCGACCTGAAGTCACTACGATTCCTACATGAGGAGTTTATTGTTTTAATACAATTAAACGTCTTCTGTAACAAGAGGACTATAAAGGTTGTGATTAGGCAATGAACAAATTATGCAGAGGGATGTGAGTGATGTAGATGGGATTTGTCTCTCCTATGTGACAGGAGTGATATCCATAGGCCACTTGATGGAGTAAGACTAAGAAAACGCATGGCCATGCTAGAAAGAATAAATATTAGATATTTATTTGGATCCAGTCTACTCCGGTATCAAGTAAAATAAATTGGGCCGTACAAGGATGACGCGACCATGCCTTGGGCCCAATTAGGATATCGTGACAAAAGGAATAAACATATTAAATAATTATCACTTATAGGTTATGTTGATAATATTCAGACATAATGATGCATTGCTAGATGCCGCTCTTATTTTATATTAATAATAAAATAGTTTATTATTAATATAATCGGGTATTTTACCTATAGGGTCACACACATAGAGTAAGCCCATCAGAAAATGTTGTCTTATTTTAGTTGGACTAAAATAAAGCTATTGGGCCTAACTCATTTGGAATGAGTAAGGAGCCCACTTTTAGAGAGAACAAATTAGGTCAAACCTAAGCCTATAAATAGAGCATAAGATACTCATAGGCCGTTCACTCAAGTGAGACACAAATTCATAAAAGTTGCAAGAGCTATACGCCGTCAAACTAGCAGTTGGCAAGTGTTGCGATTCTGGTGGGAGTGCTCGTGTGGACTCCTAAAGGACGAGGCTACGACTGCTTCGGAGTTCTTCAAGAGGTAATCCAAAATGAATTTCGAAATTGTTTTTGTGCTTTGAAACACGGAACCTTGCAAATCCTATGGAATCCCTTTTATTTTTCCGCTGCTCATGCTTAGGGATTCACTAACAGATCTATACCCTAAGAGGTTAAGATTTGAATAAGTCCGAGTGGGACTTAACTTAATTATTCTCCCGAGTGAAAAAGATGATATTATCAATTCTTTGACCTACAAACTTGATTTCCTTGTTAATCATGTAAATATTATCAATTCTTTGACCTACAAACTTGATTTCCTTGTTAATCTTATGCTCAATTATGCAATAATTTGATTCAAACAAAACTCTATATCCTTTGTCACATAATTGACTTATGCTAAGTAAATTGTGTTTTAGGCCTTCAACATACAACACATCACTAATAGAAGTAGAGGAATTCTTACCAATGTTTCCAATGCCTAGAATTCTTCCTTTGGTGTTGTCTCCGTAGGTGACGCTTCCTTTCCTTTTGGGAGTGAAGGAAGTGAACTTGCTTATGTCTCCCATCATATGCTTTGAACACCCACTATCCGAATACCAATGGGTGTTGCTTTCCTTGAAGCATACCTACAAAACAAGATTAATTTAGAGAACTAGGTACCCATTGTATGTTGGGTCCTTTAATGTTAGCTTGTGGTAATGTTCCTTTGGGAACCCACACTTTTCTTATGACCTTTGGCCCTAATTTTCTAACATTGCAATTTGATGAGCTATGACCTTTGGTTTCAAGAATATCACACTTCTTTACAAATTCACATGGTTTGGTCCTATAGCATGCTTGAACATTTTCTAATTCATCTTTCAAACATTTATTCTCTTTACACACTTCTATAAGATCTTTTTCAAGAGTGTCAATGGTTTTTCTTGACAATTTATATTTACTAGAAAGCATGATAAATTTATCATACAACTCTTCAAAAGCATCTAGTAATTCATTCTTATCTAAATCAAGAAGACTTACCTCATTATCTTCTTCTTGGTGATTGGCCATTAAACAAAGATTCGCTTCTTCATTTTCGGATTCATCGGAGCTACTTACATCGTTTTCATCCCACGCGATGTAAGCCCTTCTTCTTCCTCTTTTCTCCTTGCCTTTCTTCTTAAGATTTGGGCAATCTGCCTTGAAGTGCCCTTCCTTGCCACATTCGAAACAATTAGGTGAAGAAGATGATTCATTGGGAATAGGTCTCTTACCTTGAGGTTTGAAGTTCTTTTGGAATCGTTTGTTTTTCATGAACTTTCCGAATCTCTTCACAAACAATCCAAACTCCTCCTCATCATCAAGGTCACTATAAGATTCTTCTTCATGTGTGGAGGTAGCCTTGAGAGCTAGGCCTTTCTTCTTGGAGGTTTTCTCTTCTTCCTTCGCTTGTTTTAAATCCTTTAATTCTTGCTCTTGCTCTTGTAGCTTTCCAAAGAGTGTGGCAAGGGACATCTCATTAATGCTCGGGGATTGTTTGATGGCGGTGACGAGCGGTTGCCATTCTCTGCTAAGACTTTTCAAAACTTTATGCACAAGCTCTTTGTTAGTATATACTTTTCCAAGAGTAATAAGGTGATTTATTATGAATGTGAATCTCTTTTGCATTTCTACAATAGTTTCTCCGAAGTTTATCCTAAAACTCTCATATTGACTAGTTAAGGTACTAATTTTGGAGTCTTTTACATCACTAGTACCTTCATGGGTTACTTGCAAAGTATCCCACATTTCCTTAGCCGTTTAACAAGTCATTACTCTAAAGAATTCATCTGGTCCTAATGCAAGAGTAATGAGGTTTTTAGCCTTATAGTTATATTGTACTTTCTTCTCTTCATCACTAGTCCATTCATCCATGGGTTTTTCAATGTTTTTATCATTGATAGTATGCATGGGTGTAAAAGGACCATTTTCAATGGCATTCCAAACTCTTAGATCAATGGATTGAATAAAGATTTTCATTCTTTCCTTCCAAAAAGCATAACCTTCCCCATTGAAAGCGGGAGGTCTATTTGTGGCATCACCCTCGGGAAAAAGGTTTAGAGAACTTGAGGCCATCTTATCTCTTGAAGCTGTTAAGCTTGATCTACCAAGAGTCAAGCTCTGATACCACTTGTTATTCAAGTGGCCTCAATACTCAAGAGGGGGGGTGAATTGAGTTTTTAAAACTTTGCTTGAAATGCCTTTGAACTTGATTCTTTTATCACAAGTTTATAAGATTATGTAAAATAAGTTTAGTTTAAGGAGATATGCAATGCACAACAAGGTTTAAATAGCTTAGACAAATTATCAAACACTTGGTGTACAATATCCAATATTGACCAAATCAAGCAGGATAAAATATGCAAACCACAATCAACCAACACAAATCGATCAAGAGCAATATATGAAAGTAAAACAGTAAGGGAGAAGAGATTGCAAACTGATTTAACGAGTTCCACCAACCCGGTGTACGTCTCACCTCTAAGCAACCCACTTAGAGGATTTCCACTATTGTAGATTAGAGATACAACTTTGAGCAATTACGGCTTCCTAGTGTCCCACACTCAAGAACCCAATCCTCACAAGTACAAGGGCAACCCACCCAATCTCTCAATCTCACAATATCCTAAAGGTTGAACCCCAACCTTTGTAACCACTCAACCTAGAGTGAATAACCACAAAATCCTAGAGTGAACTTTGGTGTTTGATGTTTGTGTTTACAAGCAAAAATACTCTCTCAAAAGAGTGGATAAGCAAGTGATAGCTCACACAAATTCTAACTCTCAAAAGGAGAGGATATACAAATAAAATATCACAATATACAAGAGTAAAAACTCACTAAGCACCAAGAATGATTGTAGAATTGATTTCCTTTTGTTCCTTGTTGCTCTCTTACTTCTACTCTTTTTGTGCTTGTGTTTCCCTTGCATTTATAGAGCCTTAGAGCAGCTTAAGAGACCTTCTAGCCGTTGCATGTAGCGGGCATCTGAGAAATGGTGAAAAAATGAGCTGGTTTCCCACTAAAATATATTTTCCCACTATCGTAATCGATTACGCCTCGAGCTGTAATCGATTACATTTCAAATTTTTCAGTCCAGTTCGTGTTGTAATCGATTAGCATTCAACACCTAATCGATTAGCTTCAAGTCAGAAACATGGTAATCGATTATATCTTGCCCAGTAATCGATTAGACATAGCACCTGATGCATTTAATTCAATTCTTGGCTTGGTAATTGATTATTACACTTGGGTAATCGATTAGTGTCGTTCAAGCAGCTTTGTAATCGATTTCCTGAGGTCTTGTAATCTATTAGCTTATGTACCTGATACATTTAATTCAATTCTTGACTTGGTAATTGATTATGACACTTAGGTAATCGATTAGTTTCGTTCCAGTAGCTCTGTAATCGATTACCTGAGGTCTTGTAATCGATTAGCTTATGTACCTGATACATTTAATTCAAAACAAAAGCTATCTAATCGATTAGCTTAGACTCCCTAATCGATCAGCTGTGCAGTTTTTTTGGGTTTGATTCTAAGTCTTTGTTTTTGCAAGAGTTTCTTCAAGAGTCCTTTGTCATTATCAAAATCCTTGAACCTGTAATCATATTCAAACACAACCACATCCTTAATCAATTTTCTTAAATCAATATGAATACCATAATAACCATATTCATGGAAGACTAACCCATATTCAAGAATCGCATTTCAATGTTCAAGCCTAGGGTTTCTATCATATTCATCAATACCTATAATTTCTAACACTATCATTTGAAGCTTAAATATCATAAAAACCATAAATGGAACACCAAGGATAAGAAATTCATACCTCATAATCCCAAGCTCAATAAAAATAGAAATGAGAGGGAAAGAGGATGAGACAACCAAGGTTTTGCTCTAATGTGACATCTTTGCCTCATAAATCCATGGAAACCCAAGTTTTTGAGTGAAAGATGATTATGCAGGGGAGGGAGGTGGTGGACGGTTTTGGTTATGGAGGATGGGAGAAGAAGAAGAAAAAATGCAAGTGAGTGGAAGGTGAACTACACGGTGATAAAGGGAAAGAGAGAGAAATTTTAGTGTAAATTGGGCATTACCCAATGGTTAAAAGGGTGCCCCGTGTTGCTTTTACCAATGGGTAATAATTCCCCATTACACAATGGACAAAAGGAGGTAAAGGAGTGGAAAAATAAGCACGGTTGAATGAGGAGAAGAAAAAGGGAATTCGGATTTCCTTTTAATTCCATTTGGCTCATATTTCCCCGTTTAATAACATACGTCGTGTCCAAATAATTATCTCCTCAACACCAAAAATTATTTTAACTATACCACCATAACCACAATAATTTTCTAAGTAGTCTAGACCCATCAAATATTCAATTTGACTAAATGGGTCCCACAACATTTGTTAAATCATTCGGTTCTAGTAAATTTTAATTTACTGATAATCACTTCTAGTGTCTAATTAATTTTCCCACATGTATTGGACCATAAATAATTAATTATCATTATCTAATAAATTTACTTTCTTTAAAATTTGGGATGTTACATTTGAAAATATCCAAAAAATAATTTTCCAGAGGGTGTTAGAGGTAGGTATTTTCATAAAAACTATTTTTATAAAAAATCATAACAAAAATTCATTTCTTAGTTAAAATTCATGAAGCTTGCATCAAAAGAACATTGTTCCATATCTATATTTGGGGAGAAAGGGGTTATATATCTCATCAAAATGTCTTTTCCTAAATAGTTTTAGCATGCAACTTTGTGAGAAACAATGAACTTTAGGGTTTCTTAAAAAAATTAGATTAAAATGTATAATGTTCAAAAAGTCATTCAAGGTATGGTTGGAAACTTTGGAACGTCTAGAACACAATACATATTTTTAAATCCTTGAAATATAGCATAAGTAACATTTATACCTTGGAACATTATATTGTTCCATTCTAGGTAAGGTTCTTGTGAAATTCGTATAAAATCTAATGCAGGTCCAAATCCCATGATTTTTGATCCCACATGCCCTACACATATAGTATTATAACATATCCAAAATCCATGTAAAGATTAATAAAACATCATATTTAAAATCATCACGCAAAAAAAAGGCTCAGAAATTTCAACATAACATCATGATCATCGAAAATGCATATATGGATCATATAATATCTTTTTGGAACCATGTCTTGACTATCATCAACCATTACTTTCATAAAGATATTAGGTTCATAAAAAAATATTGGTTCATGCCTAGATTATGGTTTCATGAGCAAGTATGGTAATGGTACTAGGGCAACCATTACCACTATAATGATTTCGTAAAGTTTAAAAACATTGAATAAACTTCTTCCCTACCTCTTGAATATTTTGGTGAGGATATATAGAGAGTGAAGAGGGGTTGGTTCCTTCAATCATCAAGGTCACAGGGACTTCTTCTCTTTGCTCCAAGAAGAGTTACTTCTACCTCCAATAAGAAAAACTAGAATGACTTACTCTTTGAAAGGAAAAGACTAAAGCCTTTAGGGGGAGTGAATGAGAATAGGTGTGGATAAAAAGTGTGGTGATGGGGTTGTATTTATAGGATGAAATGGTGAGCGGTGGATATGGGTTGCCACCTTCTACACCCACCAATGAACATTTTCTTACATGGTCTTAAGGAGAAAATAAGAAATAAAATTTTACAAAACCATTGGCTCTTGGTGGGTTGTGGCTGTGTGAGTGACATAGTGATAAGGGCGGTCTTAGTAAAAATTTTCCATCATATGTGGTGGTTAGGGTTTTGTAAGGTGGTGATGGTTAAATAGTGCTTGAATAATGTTTTATGTAAGGAAAAAAATGGTGATGTTTGGAGAGAGAGAGTGAGAGTGTGGCGTGAGGAAGAGAGTGAGGTAGGTAAGTAGAGTTTTCCACATGGAAAACTCTTAGGGGTCTTACGGAAAATTTTGAGAGAGTGATTAGTCCATTAGGGTTTAATAAAGGTTTTAGGTGTGACACTATCAATTAACTAGGACAAATTCCCAAAATAGAATGTCCTACTTAATTAAGGAATCACTAATGTTTTTGAAAAGATAGAATTTTTTATTATTGGTGATCATTAGTTCATGATTTAAAATAAGCGCATTACATAGATCGATTCTTTTAACATCAGCGTACTTAAAAGAGTATGGGGCTCGCAGGCTCCCAATAATAACGATTGCAAGAAATAACAAAAAACGTCAAGATCTGTAATGATTCCAACATAAGCAGAAATATCTACACAATTAACACTTTTAATCTGACGCCCTCTACTGTAGGTAGTCCAAGGCTTTCTCGTGCTTACCTTGTCCCTCTGCTGATGATCACAGGAAAAGAAAACCACATACAACATGAAAGGGATGAGTAAAAAGCTCTCAACCCATAATATCCATATGCAAGGGCAGCTTTAAATATTACGAACATACAGATACTAAGTAGGGAAAAAGAGAGTACATAACATACCTTAGAATAATCATACAGTACTCCAAAATACATAAGAAACACAGAGAACAGACAGGGTTAGTCAAACAATTATGATATGCTATGCATGCGTTAGGTTCAATTGTTACTTATCTTAATTTAATACCAATATGCAATAGGGCCAAACTTCCATCGATCAATATCAATAATCATGTACAGAATAATCTTGCCTTATCCTACCCGCCCAACTAGAGCGACCAGAGCTCTCCTCGTTCTGGTTTTCACAAATGGGTAAGGACATGCAGCCCTATCATCACAATGGCCAAATCACAATCTCTACAGAACGGGCACTCCACGGTCATAGAAAATCCCTTGTCGAAGTATACTAGAGTTTGCCACGGGATGTCCAGTGACGGGCGCGAATCCGAGCCATTGGAGTTCCTGCCTCCGATATACTCCCTAGACTGCCCTCGGCTATCAAGGCGCGGCAGATTCTTTAGTGTACCCATCACTGTATGCTCTAGGGGATTATTCCAACATCCCTCCATATCTCTAATGCAATATGCCATATGCTTGTCTTGTTACTAGGGTGCCCGAGTACTAGACGGATCCTTTCTCGCTTGGCGTATTTGTCCTTAAAACGTACAAAGTATCTAAAGTAAAAATCTTTTCATAAAGTAGGTGCAAGGAACCAAAGTCTAAATACTACCCAAATCATCTTTACTAAAAGTATCAAGGTTATTCCATTAAACAAATTTTATAAGGAAATTTTCTAGTGTTAAAATATGCAATTTATTTGTAAATCTTTACAAGATATTTAGACATAATATGTTTATTAAATTCTTTAAAGAAAAATTATTTGATTTCTTTATCCAAAATATGAACTTAAAATTTTAACATGCTTGTAAGAGAAAAGTAAGGATAAAACATTTTCGCATGATTTTCTTTCAATTATTTGCTAAGGTCGTTTCGTCGTATTGATTTATAATGAACGATTTTAAATTGATTTTGATTTTCTAAAATTTTCATAAATCCTTGGAAAACAGTTTAAAATATTTCTCCTAGTCCTATATTGAAAATAAAGGAATCCCCTCTTTCTAAAGTAAGGATACAAGTGGTTAACTTTCATTATTTGTCAAAATGTCGTCTTTTGTATTTTATCTAAAAAATTCCAATTTGGGTGATTCCAAAGCCAAAAGTGTTTAATTTTTAAAATACTAATTAAATATAGAAATTTTAAGTATTAATTATTCCCTAAAACAGGCCCCACACGAAAAGGTTGTAAGATGCCAAGTTTTGTTATTCTAACGTTCGTAAAAATACATTTAAGGACAAATCGCGTGTCAAAAATTCTCCCAATCAATTTTAGTCATTTGGGTATTTTTCTCATATCACAAATTACTCCTCCAAAACGGTTTTACTAAATTCCTCCATTTACCCACAAAAATACATTTTTCACGGTTTCTAACTTACCGTTTGCGCCTAAACTTGGGTCCCTTTTTAATTTCTTTGTTAATCATCATATCCACAATTTATTCTTTTTAATCAAACATGGTATTAAATACTAAAAATATACAGCAACTTCAAGCTTCCATAATTTACCAGGGAATGCATTTCAAAAATTCCTTTAAATCATTTTCTTAGCGTCGTAAATGTGTCACATAATTATTACAACTAAAAGTCATTCATTTCTTCTTTTAACAAAAATTACAGAATTTTGTAAACATTCAAAAACTTATTTTTAACATAAAAATTTAAGGATTAAGCCATGCAACCAAATCTCAACCACCAAATTCACTTTCTGCGAGTTTATACATTTGGATCTATTAACGTTAAATTGTTTAACTAACTATTAAAAATTTCCAACACCAATAATGGTTCATTATTAGTTATAAAAACACATTCTAAGATATTTTAGATTTCCAAAAACATCATCAAAACCACAAACCACCAATTAAACCAAGAACACACCATATTTAGAGAGTATAACACATGCATGAACTTATAACAAAATTTCTGCAGTAACCAAAATTAACAAGTTATAGCAACTTCATCATCAAAAATTTTGAAATGTAAAGAGCTTAATAAAATCATGGTGTAGCCATGATACCACCTAAAATCTTAATTTTTCCAAAGAATTTTCAAGATTTAAGCCTTGCAACAAAGATCTTTAAGAAGATATCAAGGTATAAGTGCGAAGGAACACTTATACCTCACCATGCATGTATCATTTTATGGATTTAAAACAAGCTATTTACTCCCCCTTACCACTAAATTTTTGGTCACCAAGAGATATGCCAAGGACTTCAAGGTTTGCTTTTTAGATCATCACCATTTGTTTCATCAAGGAGGAGGAAAATGGAGGCTTGGAGGATGGTAGATTTAATGTGAATATGGTGGTGGAGGGTGGAGGAAAACGTTGCTATTTGGTGGAAATTTAAAAAGAATGTATGGTCTTGGAAGATGGCAGCTTGAATTTTTAAGGTTAGGACAGGTGGTGTGATGATTTGTGTAACATCCCAATTTTAAATTAACTATGGTCGAGATTAAGACATTAATTAAAGGTTAATTAGAGAATTAGGATTAGTGGTTAATTAGAATAAATTACTGACTGGTCAGGGATAATTGAATAAATAATAATGATCATAATGCCGTGAAAGGACGCATGTGCCCCTGGTAGTATAAGACAACTTCAGCTCCCTCTCTTACCTTCACTAATTCACGCTGTCAGCCTCCTTGTGCGTGCATATGACCTCCTCTCCCCTGTTTTCTCTTCCTCCCTCTCAATCGCGTTAAACAGTAAGAGAGTCGAGAGCTTCTGGAGGAACACCAACACGGCTCTGTTCCACTCCCTGCCTTCTCTTTCCTCCCCATTGCCTTCTTCCTTCCCTTCTTCTCCACCTGGAGCTGTTAGTATTCCAGTTGGCAGGCTGTGCGGGAAGTACCTTGGAGCTGTGGGGGAGACGAACCCGTAGGAGGAAAGGAGCAACTCTGGTCTAGAATCAACGCTGAGCTCGAGGGCTGTTGGAGGAGGAGTAACGAAAGGATGATCGGTCAGTCTTGCAACTCGAGAAGCCTCTGAACTCTGGCAGCAGGTAGGGGGCGCTCTGCATGTCCAATGCATGGTTTCTGGACGGTCCGAGCGAACGTATTACCTTGTGTGTTTGTATGATTATGACTCTGTGAAGTGTTTGACTGTTGATCACTGGATATCGTATGTGTGTGTTAATAGAGTCCTGTTAAATATTTCGTACTCATATGCATGCGTTCAGAATGTGTTGTTTGCTATATGTTGTACATGCTGCTGAGTGGAGTCTGGATGAGTGATGATTATTACCTGTGTGGTGTATGACTATTGCTGTCTAAGAAACGTATGATGACATTGGTGATGTTGTGGAGTTAATGTATGAATTGCATGTTAAATTGTAATGTGAATATCAAGCACATGGTGTGGTCTATTGTTGACTTCTGGGTGGATACGATATGAATTACTTAAGATGAACTTGCTGAGTGTGGATGACTGCCGGGACATGCATGAGGTTGCATTTATGGTTAAAGGGTGACCCGTGGAAGGTCAGGAACCCAATGATATGATTTCCAGCTACAGACCCTTGGCTAGTTTCTGAGAGGACCCGTGGTAGCCGTGGGAGCTAGAGTTAAGTCTCGAGACGTCCTTGGGAGACCGGTACCACACGGTAAGGGCTATCAGACGAGGGGCCAGAAAAGGGATCTGTAACTAAGAGTTATTGTTAAGTCGGATCCGCATGCATATAGGTAGGGGCATCATTGTCAAGAGCAGCACGCTCCTTAAAATCTGTGAATGCTATTAATGAATTCCGACTGGATTTGTGTGTGTGTTTGACGCTGAGGTTAAGTATTACTGATGTTATTGTTAAGGGATATGTTGTTGTGAATAGTAGAAATTAGATAACCGTGAATGACGTGAGTAATCCGACTAGTGACTTGTGTAGATGCTTTATTAAATGTTAGTGAATGCTGGTATTGATTAAGATAGGTAGAGTATGTTGAAAGGGAATGTGTATTCTAAGTCGAGCCAATAACTGTCATTGTATATGTGAAAGCTCACCCCTACACCATTTTTCAGCATGTGCAGGACGGACTCGGAAGTGCTGTCAGGGCCTCAAGTCCGAGTGTGGTGCACCCCGAGTGTTAAGTGCTTATATTGTATTCATTATATTTAGTTAGGGTAGCCTTGGCCGGCTCTTATGTAAAATGACGATTTAGCATATTTATTTATAAAGATTGATTAGGAGAAGTATAGATATGGGTACTTGTATGGGATTGTAAGTGTTGGTGAACATATGCATGTATATATTGTTAAGATAATGGGTACTCCGAGTGTGTGATTGTGTATAAACCTGGGTTGTATGCGGGTGGATTGTGTTGGGCTCTTTCCGAGTGGGGGAAAACGTAAAGGATTTTGAGAGAAACCCCCTTTAACGAATTCTAAGTGGGCGTTATAAATACTCCGAACGAATAAGTCGTGGCGTGCCGAGTGAGTTAACTACCTGATTTTCCGAGTGAAGTGCAAGCATGAAGATTTACCGAGTGGACCTCGTCCATTTCCGAATGGGAAATTACCTTGTACCGGTGTTCGCCTCAGCGAGTTAGACCTAGCTCCAGCGAGTGCGTGTTTAGAGAGGCCTTGTGTTGGACTCCGCCCGAATGTCTTCCTCTCCGTTGTGCATTATCCTGTCTTGCTCGGGCGGTGTTGGACCCCGCCTGAGCGAGTGGACGTTGTAGAGTACTTCGCCCAGGCGTTGTTGCGCTTTGCTGAACTGGACGGAGTGGTTCAAGTTTCACCCTTCCTTAGGTTGCCATACATATGTGTCTTCCTTATCCTTCCCTCACCAGCTCCCTTATGCTGAGCGCCCAGTGGTTCCCTCGAAGAAAGGTTCGTCCTGTGAGAGTGAGTAGACGCTGATGTGAGGTTTGCTTGAGGAGTTTTCATTCGTTATGGCATCGTTCAGGCGGTGTTGGACAACGGATGAGTGAGTCACCTTCCGTCCTGGAATCCGCCCAGATGCTGGAGCGTCACACCGAACCGAATAGACCGGTCTCTATCCTAATTCCCCTGTTGCTTGTCATATGCGTGTGAATGCTCTTCTGCTTCCCTCGCCTTCTTCTTTCCTTCTGTGTCAGACGATTCGTGGCTGCTTTTGTGAAAAATTTCCTCGTAGTTTTTGGGATTTCTATTTGTAAAATTTAGGGTGTTACAATTTGGGATGGATGATGATGAGTGGATGATGATAGTTTAGATGAAAGAAGTATGAGAAAATGGAGAAGGTTGCTGGAATTTTTTTCTGAGTTAGAGGAAAATAAGGAAAGCAAAGAAGAGACAAGAGTAGTTTTAGGAAAGTGAAAATTTGCATGCATTGCCTTGCCTCCCAAGGAGTCACACAGCCAAAGAGTGAGTGGGGCAGGTGTCATAATGCATTCATGCACTTGATAGGTGTCATACGCAGTTGGTGGTGTGGTGAAGAAAGGCCTTGCATGGCTAAGACAAGTGGCAAGGTGTGGTACAACATGATTGGTTAATTGTTCATGCAAATTGATGTGTCAAGTGTAGGAGGCAGTCACTTGCTTATGGATTTAAGGGGCCTTTTGGGCCGAATTTGAAAATGGGTCAAACACAAAAGTTTTAGGGCTTTTTGTATCTTTAATTTGGTATATGAGACAAAATTTTCATTAAGAAATGAGGAAGTTATGGCCCAAATACGAAAGTAGTGCAGGGCTGTGACAGGATTATAGTTTCTTAAAAAGATTATTTTTCTGGGCCAAATTAGTGGGGATTTAGGCTTCATGTTCTACATCAAAGTTTTAGAGAATTGAGTTAAGAAAATTTTGGCAAAAGAATCATTTAATTTCATAGTCATACGAGGAATAAATGAAAAAATACTAAACATAATGCAAGCAGCAACTGGAAAAACGTGAATCAGTGTGGTATTTTAATTTCTGGGATTTATGGGGTAAGAGGTTGCTCTTGTGGTCAACATCAAAGTTGTATATAAATTTGATAAGGAGATTTTGGGATAAGAACGACTCGAATCCAATAATAGGATAGGAAATTATGCCCAAAATACATACAGATGCGCATTTTGGCTTACCTGGATAACTTAAAATCAAAGTTTTTGAGCATGGGTGGTTAAAAAGGGGCTTTGGGCTCTTCGTAAAAATTGTTAGGGACAATGTAGAGGACGTTTTGGGATAAAAATAATTGAATCAAGTCCCTCAAATATTTTCTTGGCCAAAACCAGGGGAGTTACATAGTTTGTATAACTTGAAGAAAAATACTTTAAAAATTCCTATTAGATTTCTAACGTTCTAATTGATAAACCTATGTGAGTTTTATTGAACACATTAAATATTACTATTTTAGTCATTACTATTATTTATCTTATTTAATACTCTTCCCCAATTCATAAAATTTTTTAAAACACTAATCAGTCATCACTACGCATAGAATTATCACGCAATCAAGACTATTAACTTCAAAAATCTAACATACAAAATAAGGGTTGTTACATTAGGGTTCCTAATAGTGTGATTAAATGTAACCCTGTTTTAGAATGGGTTGGGCTTTTGTCTTTGGATCCAATATGGTTATTGAGCCATGGTCCATTTAGGATTTAGAAATGGTTAATTGCACTTTAGTGTAAGGACTAATTTGTGATTTTTCAAAAATTAGGTTTACAGACAAATTTACAACCTTTTGAAGATACGAAGGAATTATTTGGAATTTCTAGAATTAAAATTCTTCACTGAGTTTGGGAGTGTTATTCAAAATTATAAGGTAAGGAAAGTATTTCATTAATCATCAAATATTTATAGACAAAAGCAAATTTTCCACATAGTAGAAATTATGGATTTTATAAGGCGTGACAATGTTTTGTCTGGTATGGGGGATAAATTTTGATACAAATATTAGTTATACAGGTTCTTATATATTACACTGGTTAAGTGGGAATCTAATATTGTTCCCTTGACTTTAGTGGGGATCTCCAGGTCTTGATGTGATTAAGTCCAACAACCATCAATATTTCACGCTGTGGAGCAAAATAGGGTATCACCTGCAAAGACACTTCAATGCTCAAGTTAATACTGGATAAACAATATCAAAGCTTGAGTGATAGGTTGGTGAACGCACCTTAAACCATAGTAAATAATTAGTATTTATAAGGTTGGGTAGTGGTTAAGTCTTATGTGGCCTATGACAATATATTTCTATAAATTACGGTGAAAGATAATACAGATGCAGACATTCTTGACACCATTGTAGGTATAGTCCATTGTGTCCCTCATCCTCTGTTTGTACAATGCCGACTATTAGGGGACATATGAGGCTAAACATCTATGGAGTTTCAATAACTACCAGTGTGAGCCTAAGGATACCGATATTGGTATCAGGCCTATATCACCTTATGTATGAGATCAAAGTAAGTATAAGAATTCATTTTAGTTTCCTGGAAAACTTAATTTAAGAATCCTATATTCCCATGTTTGGCATGTCTTTTTAAAAAATATTTTAGGAAGCTAAAAGTGTGTTTAACTGGAAAAATAGAAAAATATTCATAAAATAAACTTAAAAATGGAAACATGTTTAATAACCTAGTTTTTCAAGGAAAAATATTGGAAAATGGAAAATCAAGTATTCTAGAAATAACCATTATTTGGAAAACTATCCAACATAGTTTTTTGAATTTTCCATGATTTGGAAAACACGATTTTCTTTCATTTTCCATCACCATTGCAAATTAAAGGAAAAATGCCATCCTCGGTGTAAATTATTTGGATACTTTTTTCCTCGTGTATATAAAATAATATATTTGCATCACCTCACTTAAGAAATTAAGCCCATATATTTGCATATTTTCAAATTGAAAAATCAATATAATGTTTGAATTTATTCTGATAATTTTCTATACTTTTCTAGAAAATGAAAAATTTGAAAAACTTTTTGAAAATTAGAAAAGAATAATGGAGAAGTGTTGTTCCGACTAACCTTAAGATTCCCCAATTTTTTTAAGTTATACTCCCTTTAGTCCTGGTTATAAATAAATTTTAAGAGAGTTTTTAGGTCTAAAATATAAGCAAAAGTATCTTTTTTTTAATATCATTAAATGCTTATACCAAACATGTCATTCTTGAATACATTTTCAAGACAACTAAATTCTTTATGAAACAAATGAGATTAAGGGCACTTTAAACAAATACAACAAATATTTGATAACATTAATGTAAATAATAAATTTTAATCAACTTTCATAATTTGTGTGAAATTTGTGTGATTTGTTTATAACCAGGACAAAAGGAAGTGTTTTTACAAAGTTTACTAGCAAAACATTGTGTGAAAGTTTACTCCTAGTATTTTCCTTCCTGAATCGAGCTCAATTTTAATTTTTTGTTCATTCTTAGTTGTCATTTTAGAATTTCAAACAAATATTTATTACTCTTTCTTATCATACCCTTACTTTTTAAATGTATTACTTCAATTAAAATGTAGAATAAGTAAAGAAAGAGTAGTACAAGGGTAAACTACAAATTCAGTTTTAAAATTATGCGATCCAAGGATATTTAAAAATTCCTTAATTTGTATATTTTTTAAAAATATCTCACATAAAAATGAACAAAGATGTAAAAGTTTTTTCATGAAAACAAATGAACAAGTCTTTATTCCCTTGACAAAACAAATACGCACACACATAGACACTCTTATAACAAAACAAGTATGGTAAAATTTAGGATTATTATATTATTGATTATATAGGGGTGGTCGGTTAAAGTGGCACGTGTTTTACCGTAGGTTTGTTAAACCTGACTAGCTTCTTGGACATGATATCATCACTCATCATTCTTTCTTGAATTTGTAGCATCAGAATCAATACCATACACGAGGCCATTCTTTGTATCGTTATTATGTTTCCATAATCTAATTCCTCGCGACATTGAAGTAATCAGTCTTAATCTAGTTGGTTCGGATTTTGACCAGATTAGTGGGGAATTTTGTAGAACTAGAGAGAAGTTTCCTACCTAGTTTCCTACAAGTAGGGCAGTTAAAAAAACCTTGGTGAGCCTAACAAATAGATCAAAAGTTTTTGAAGCAGCTCACAGTTCAATCAATGAGCCATCTGTAACATCCCTAATTTTATATAAATGATTAAATATTGGGAATAAATATTAAATAATTACCATGGATTAATTAATGTACCAAAATGTTGAAAATAATTAAATTAAGATATTTGGGGGTTATTCATAAATTATTGAGGCTTTGTACACTGAAAATAGACCCGATTAAAATATGGGTATCGGACCAAGTATCTCTAATTAAGGTGCTGTTGGTCAGGGCTGTTAAGAATATTATTGGGAATCCGAATATGTATTCGGAATAATTTTTAGATGAAGTATTGAGCCTGAACAGAGATGCTGTAAGTTATAAAACGGAAAAGCTTTAATGGGGGTTAAAATAAAACTCTAAACCCCTTTTTTTCCTTCTAATTCACGTGACCTTCTCCCTCCAAGGCAAACACTTTCTTTTTTCTCTTCATACTTTCCCATCCACTCTTCATCTTCATCTTCTTCTTCTTGTCTACAAACCCATTAAGTGGTGTGGTGTGCCCTTCCTTCTCCTTCCATTTTCGTTTTTGCTTCAAACTTGGAGGAGATGAAAATGGTGATTTAAAGCTCTCCCTCTCCCTCTCAATTTTTATTTTCCCTCTCTCCCATTCTTGGAGCTCACTCACTCTTGGCTTGAGGTAAGGTTTCCTCTCTATTTTCTTGAGCTCTAACCTTTGGTTATGTGATTGGGTTATTAGGAGAGTGTTAAATGTGTATGGGTAGATGTTGGAGAGGCATTTACGATGAGAAACCTTAAGGTAGAGTGTTTTAAGATGAGTTTTATAAGGGCACAATGTGGTACATGAAAATGGCATGGAAGATGATGGAAAATGATGAACATTTATGATGGTTATTGGGTTTTTAATGAAACCCTAACCCTATAATTTGGGGGAATGAGAAATGTGGGTGGATGCATATTTATTATTGATGGGAAATGTTATTTATGATAGGTAATAACCATTAATGATGGTGAATGGTTGATAATAGTTGTTGGGAACCATTAATGTAGGAACCCATTGTTGGGTATAGCATTGACGAGGCATAATAATGAATGAAAACACCTAACCCATGATAGTTGTGGTGGGTTGAATGAAATAAATGAGGTTGAGAATTGAAATGGTATAAGACACCAAGAAATAAATATGAGTACTTGAATCTTGGTAGTTGAAATAAAAATTAATTATGTGGTATATGGCATAAAGTAGGAAACCCCCATCGACGAGGCGGGACCATCAGACCGCGTTGATTTCTACTTCTCTTGAGGTATGAGGGGGTAACATAATGCTTGATTTCATCCATTAGTGATGTGTGTATATGATTATGTTATGCTAATAGGCTTGGATGAATGATTTGATGATTACTTGATTAAAATGCATTTAGAGTGAATGGTGTTATGTGGCTTATATTTATGAGATGATGAATATGATGTTGAATTGACTCATGATTAATGAGAGTTGTTGTAATGGCTAGGAACCATGATTGTATTGATTGCATTGTTATTGAACATCCCATGATATGTGAATTGATGAGTTGTGATTGCCACTAACTAGTATATGTATGAAATCCAACAAATGTTGGTGATGGTTGAGAATGATGAGTACCTAGAGTTCCACTAAGTGTTGATGATGAATTCTTGATGGTGAAGTGGCATTTAGGATGCATAGTGTGAGAATGCATTTGATTTGCATTGCATTGCATCCATGACATCATTCGCTGCTTATATGGAATGTTAGGGGTTCTAATAGGCAGGCCCGGTGGGAGGGCGACCCAGTGCACATGTAAATTGTTGTTCCCTAATGATTCTGGGAATCACGAAGCTGCCCTTAGATTGGTGGCGAGGCACCCTATGTGGCAGGCCTAGTGGGCGGGTGACTCTGTGTTGAGCAAGTTACCTCGGTGTCCGACAGGGCACGGCTTTCTCAATGTGTATTTGGGAGAGGCCCGTAGCACTTGTGGCAAGTAAGGCCACGTAAGTAATCTATAAGTCACGAGGTGACTAGTGCTATAAATAGGTGATAGCGGTTTGGTACCAGTAAAATATGATGTTGAACATGCACGATTTGAGATATAAGTGTACACTTTTACTACTGCAGTAGGGGGATAATAGCACACTTATGCTTGACCCACACTTGATATGATATTGTTTCCCACAATCGGATCTGCAATTGTTATTGATTCTTTTATGCATATGCATTAGCTATAAGAGCATTTGCATATAGCCGGAGATATGCCTAGTTGGTAGCTTGTGGTGGCGATGGATGATGGTTAAATAAAGAGGAAGGAAGTTGTGGTACTAACATTAAATGTGTGATGACCTTTATTGAGAATGCCAAGATTTTGATGTGTGAATGTGAATATAATGATTTGGATATGTATGATGTTAAAATAGAATGAGATGATGTGTGAATGAAGCTTATGATGCTTCTTAAGGAATATATGTTATGCACACATGTATATGTTTCATCATAATGTATGATTTTGAATCATTTGGTATATGTTACTCACCTCTTAGTTGTCATTTTAAAGTTTGATATAGGTATGATGAAAATCCTACTCTTTTAGAGGGTGATCAATGATGGAGGTAAATATGGAAAGAAAGTGCGAGCCTTGGCCGGCATCTTTTGTAAATCACTTGATAAGCGTAGATTTTTATTTTGTATATGATAAATGGTTGGTCATGAATATTGATTTGTGGGTCATGTGTAAAAATTAGACCTATGTGTTTTGAATGGCTAATTTTTAGTAATAATCCAAACAATGAATTATGTTGATTGTAGATTGAAGGATTATATGTCATGTTAATGGATGGATGTTGATACCATGAGGTTTATGTTTATTAGCAATGCATATGAGTCTTGTATATGAATGAGAATGTGAGTAGGGTGTTAGAATGTTGAATGAATGATCTTGGCATGAGGTATATGATGAGTTTTCATGGTTTTATGCATAATTGAGGAACCAATAGGGTCAAAATGAGTTTTGTGAGATTTGAATGACATATAATGGCCCCAATGGCTTAGATGCATGATTTGTGATTTGTAGAAATTGGAATGGGCCAATTCCATTAGGAATAGGCCCTTGAGTTGCACAAAAATGCCTCAAAATGAGTAAAACGCATTTATGTACATAACTCTTATTTTTAGGAAATTTTGAGTACGGCCGGTGGCCACACGTCACAAATTATGTATATAAGTTGGTGTCAAAGTTTGGTAGGCATTGGAATTCATGTGAGAAAGTTAGGGGGGTTAAAAGTCCAAAAATATGACTTTTTCTACATAAAATGGCCCCTGTGCTGTTAGATTCACTGTTCCAACTTTTGTGACACTTTGAATCGATTCAAGCCCCAGCATGAATCGATTCAAAGCTCCCTGGAATTATTGTTCATTGTAATCAGGCACGTCTGAATCGATTCATGCGAGCTTGAATCAATTCAAAGGGCCTTGTTTTCACTGTTTGGACTCTAGAAGCGTCTGAATCGATTCATGGGGTTCTTGAATCGATTCATGGCCCTGTTTTCACACATTTTCCTCTGTTTTAGGGTATGATTGGTATTGTTTGGCCATGATATGTTTATACAACAACATATGCATATAACTAACACGTTTTAACAACTAAATGAGATGCGTTTGAACCTTCCCTCATTTCCATTCACCCTTCATGAATTAATTATGCACTTTCGCTATTCCTTGTTGACGATCATGAGATTGATTGTCCAAGGTCCACTCTTGACTTAATCTATCCACCTTCTCATATCTTCATATATGAGATAGGTTATTTAAATGATCTAGGGTTACTTATTAAAAATATTTACCTCACGGTTTCTTCTATTCTTCAATTACTTTAAAATCGTGAAAAATTTACCCTCATTTTTGGGGCGTCCCACCATCCTTATCTAAAACCTCAGTGCCGACGTGGCTCTCTATCTAATTCTTTTAGGGTCCGTTTGGTTTCCAGTTGGGGAAACAGAGTTGGGGAAATAGAAAAATTTAAGGGTTGATATTGATCCTTCACGTTGTTTAAGACAATGAAAACTCTGTTTGACCGTAGGATCTATTTTTGGGGTTGGGGAAACGGAAGGATCCAAAAGGACCCTCAGTAATCTGACAGAGGAAGTTTAGTGATTTGTTGGCCAAGAAACCACCCCAAAGCATGGATAAGTTGAGAAAACACTCAAAGAAGTATCATTAACATAGGGAAAATTCAAGCCTCACAAAAAGAGGTAGCTGGACTCAGGTCAAGGGCAATCTAGAAAATCCCCATAGTCTGACAAGGATTACTTATTGAAGGGGAAATCTAAGCATCCCCTCATAAATTATTTAATTATTTCCCCTTTGGGTGACAAGAGATACAAGGTTATAAAAGAGGGTTTCAACACCAAGCAAGAGGCTCCCCAGGAAGTAAGATGGAGGCGGGGAGGTGGGCCAAGGTTTTACGAATTCCACCATTCTTGCGATCACGATACTAAAGATTGTTGGGCACTAAAAGAATAGATAGAGTGCTTTATTCGACAAAGACATAAACCAAGGCAAAAATAATGGAAGAATGAACTTAGAAGGCCGATACGACTTTTGAAAGATTGATTCTTTTGAAATCGATAAATGTTGAAACCTCAACTAATTTAAAAATAATTTTCAAAATCACCTCAAATCCCTTTCTCTCAAATTTAGATATCATATATACCCTAAAACATCTTTCCTTAAATAATTTTCTCAAATTATGAGTATATAAAATCCCTCAAAATATATCAATTTAATCCTTAGGGACCAAAACTAATGGCTTTTCTACTAGCATCCACATAACTAATCTCTTATCCCTTACCATTTCTTTGTCCATAAGACTTTGAAATGAATGTTTTTCACATTAATGTTTTTCTACACTAACAAAAAATCAACGAACAAGAAGGAACAAACATAAACGTCACATTGTTAATAAGGAAGCAATCATTGTGGCTAGCTCGGCGTGCTATATCATAGTGATGTCGACTCCATACTCCAATGACAAACTAGAAATCCCTTAGATAAAAGTGCCCAGTAGTGATACTACCGTTCATTACCCTCACCCAAGAGTAACTCATTTTTTCTAACAATATTCAGTTAGAGGTGGTGAGATAGCACTACTACAAAAAAGGCTATTGTCAGCGGTTCCGCTACTGCTATTGTCAGCGGTCCAAGCGCTAACAATAAAGGCGCTGATAATAGCACTAAAAACAACGTCAGCGCTTAAACCGCTAACATTAGCTATGTATTGTCAGCGGTTATGGTGCGGAACCGCTGACAATAGTCAAACAATGTTAGCGGTTGTACTTCGGAACCGCTGAGAATAGGAAAACAATGTCAGCGGTTGTAGTGTGTAACCGCTGACAATAGTTTAAACATTGTCTGCGTTTGTAGATGCGAACCGCTGACAATAGTTTGGTTTTTTTTTAAAAAAATTCAGTTTGTTTAGTCTTTTTTTTTAAACATGCACACAAGCAACTCATGAACCGACATATTTTACATAACTTGGTAACAAAAATCATATAGTGAAATGTAGATATCCATGACTCGTATTATTTAAGGAAACCAAAATGAGTTTGGTTAACCTCTGGATCCTACTCATAAGTGCAGCTTTGGCTTCTTCCTCTTCTTCCAATCTTGATTGCATTTTCACTTGACCTTCTTCCAACTACTCATTTAGCAAGTATGTATACAAATACAATAGATAAGCAAATATTGAATGGTATACAAAAAAGAAGATTGATTTAGGCATGAGTTGAACTTGCCCACTAAAAATTTAACTAGACAAAGGAATTTCATGTCATCGTCAGTCTAGGTTCTAGCATCAAAGCTGTTCCTACTGGTTTTACCATTTGAAAGCCCATGTAAATTTGAAACCATAATCTTCACATATATCAAGGAAATGCTTTCTCAGTCATGTTCAGTTTTACTTTTACTAAAGACTCTTTCTGAATCTAGTTACAATCTGTCAAAATATATTAACTCTTCTAATTTAGTAGATTTAGAAATTCAGTTGATGAGAATTTGACTGTTTGTAGGATGGGATCAGGAACAAAATTTCACAGTTTCACTATCTTATTTTATCATTTTCAGTACAATGTAAATCTATTTAAAAAGTTAAAACAAAACCACTTAAAAGGTAATTTGTACTTCCAAACAAACTATAAGTTATGTTCACTTAACTTCAGAAGAAGCAGAGGCGATTCAAGTACAGTCTACACACCTGCCTTGTTAGGTCCAATATGGCGATGCTCTGCCATAAAAATACAAAAAGATTTGTTAGAAATAAATTTGAAACTAATATATTATAAGAAAGTTTTGTTGGAAATAAATTTGAAACTAATATATTATAAGAAAGTTTTGTTGGAAATAAATTTGAAACTAATATATTATAAGAGCACTCATACTTACTATTAGAAGTAGCCTTCAGCCACTTCTGTCTACCAACCAAGTAGCAATTCCAGTTGCTATGACCTGCAAAAGAAAGCTGGTTACAAGAACTGAATTCACTATCATTATATTAAAGCTGACTATAATCCCCCATGTACCCTAACCCCACCTTGCTCTACCCAAAAAAAATCATCAAAACATTGAAAAATTAAATTTAACAGATAGGTAGATCTAAACCTACATTTGCAAAGATGGTAGTTGAATAGAATAAAACTCCATTGATACCAGACAGCTGCTGAAGAACAAGTAATCCAATCCCTATCTGCAGGTTCACACAGTTAGAAAGTTAAGATTCTTGACCTTTTGGAGTAATGACTATAAGGTCATGCTTGGGAAGAGAGGGCGTATGGAATCAGAACTACAGAAATATTCAATAACATTAAGGGGAACCAATATCTTTTCCTCTTGAGATCTGTAAATCAGATTGTAAATCTTTTTCCTGTTGAAGCCCATCTCTAGAAAAAATAGAAGTTAGCAATGCAGGTATCTAAAATCTATACTCTAAAACTATAATCTTAACTTCATTTCATATATGCTTACTGCCATGAATTTGAAATGGTTAGGAAAATTTAAATGAGCCAAGAAAATACCTTAATTTCATTGTACAAGGCCAGATTCCTGCAGCAGAACAAAAAATATTTGTTGTTATTATTTTGGTTACAGAAACTAAGGAATGATATGCTCTACAGATTACTGTTTTGAAAACCTTCCAGCGCTTGTTAAGAACATCATGAAGCATAGACATTTCAAAATACTAGTAGTCATGTCAGGGTCATACTCAATCCATGTTAGACATGTAGTTAGACACTTTGAATACCCTTAACTGCATTTTACAATTTATTTACATCTATTTTTAAAAATATTACACCAATATATATAGGAATATCACAACCATTATATAAGTTATACCATTTCCTGCGTCAACAATAATTCATGTTCCCTTTTTAAACATTGATTCTCTCTTTTTATTTAAAATTTGCATAATGCAAATTTTCTATGTTGCTTTACAACTGTGTAGTTTTTTATAAAAATCCCTGCATAATATCCATCCTTTCTATCTCCATTCTCCAATCAAATTCAGTCCTCTACCCCATGGTCGATCTTATATTATTTACTTTATAAAAGTGGCTCCTCCCCTGTACACACACATACCTAAATATGTTCCTTGCATTTGTTTATGTAAACATTTAATGAAACTGATTTGTGACCTAAGTTATAAGATTTCTATTTATCCATTCAGAAAATCAGAGCCAAATAAATATTTAGAAATTCACTAGAATTGCAAGCACTCTCCAGTTGACAAAAAGGCCCAACAGATAAGCCAACATAATTCCAATTGTAACAGAGAGCTGAGCAGAAAAATAACAGTGAATAAATAAAAACTGCAAACACAACTAAAATTCTAAAATAGTCAATAAAAAGACAGACTCGCACTAAGAAGCAACAATAAGATTTCAACCTGGTTCACTGATCCAAGGCCACCTCTCAGGTTCTGAGGAGCAATTTCAGCTATATAAACAGGCACCTAGACACAACAAAAAAGAATCCACTTTCATTCAGCATTCTTACCAATAGGCCCAACCAATAAATTGATCAAATAAAGCAATCAAGTTTACCACATAAGACTATTTTATTTGAATGTACTGAAATCACAAATAAGGTATCAACACTAAAGATAAGGTTCAATGTTACCAGTGCATTAGTCCAAGATTTACAAGAATTTGGTTTAATATTAAAATAAAATCAATTAAAGGAACACCAAATCAAGCATGTAAAATGAAATCTATATAAATTTAAAGTTGCGTCAATAACTATTGGAAAGAGTTCAAAGCTAAAACAAGAGCTAATCAATTAAAAAATACTTAGAGATGCAACAACAAATTCAAAATTCAACAACCGAGCCAAAACAAAACTCAATTTAATATATCGATAATATTGTAAAAGAAAATAAAATCCATACAGGTTCAACACTATACCTTCTTCTTTGATCTTCGACCAACACAAGCCCCATTTTGAGGTCGAGCAATTAACAGCCACCCTGAATTTCACACACAAGAAGTAAACACGATGAAAAGACCCAAAATCCCTAGAAATAGAGATGGGGGTTTTGGTATTAAGCGGGAAAAAGGAATGTATCAAAGAAGGGAAATGAGAAACGACAGCATGCTTACGATTTTTTAGGTTGGAAGGAGTGTGTCGTGTAATAGAGGAGGAGAAGAAGGATGTGGGATGGAGCCAACCAGTGACACACCGCGGTACGAGAAAGATTATAAAATGATTTTATTCTTCAATACCTACAACTATTGCAATTCCAAAAAACTATATTTCTTCCATGAACACAGAAAATTCTGCAACCCTGGGAAGTTCAGAACTAATAAACGAAACACAAAATCTTAGAAAATGCACAATGAATAATAACACACACAGCGAACATAAAAACCCTAATTGAGAAGGGGCAAAATGAGAGAGTGCATGAACGAGAGCAAAATAAAGGGAAAATGCAAATTGGTGAAAGGATCTGTGAGTACCCGATATTAGAAGAAGAATTCAAGGGCTAAGAGGGCCAAGTGAATCCAGAGAAAGGAACAGTGAAGGATGCATCATGAACGGGAACATCGTCGATCAAGTCGTAATCGAAAAACAAATTGGTGTTTTCCCGGGAAACCATTGTCGTGCCTGGGTTCCCAGAGGGTTCAGGATCTTCTCGCACCAGAAATTCTCGTTTCGATTTTGATTTCCTGGGAAACAAACAGGGTGTGGGTGGGTGTGTGTGTAAATGTGTGGGTGAAGGGTTTGGTTGCACGCTTTGAAGTTGGGACTTGGGTGGAACATCGTGAGAAAGAAAGTGAGCGGGTGAGAAATAGTGAACAACAATGATACTGTTTTGAAAGAAAAAACAAAACCAATACTTAAAAACGACGTCATTTTGTGTGATTTAAGTTTGCCAAGCCAATGTCAGCGGTTCCTTTATAAATTAATATCAGCGGTTCTATTTAGAACCGCAGACTAAAGTGATAATGAAGTATTCTCAGCGGTTCCGATTAAGAACCGCAGACATTGGTGTAAATTATTCAACAATTTCTGCGGTTCTGTTGTAGCGCAGACAAAACTAGTGCATCCTTTTAGCATTTTTGTTGTAGTGTAGAAGCGAAGGGCAGCCCTTTTACCCTGGAAGAGGGATCAGGAAGACTCTGATGTTAATCAGAGGTTACAATAACTTATATAACAAGAACTCATTAAATGAGCTCTAAAGAGCCCTATAACTCAATAAAGGGGACTGCAAATGGGGTCCTATTAGACAAGTAGTTAACTCAATAGAAAGATACCAAAAAATAAATTAAAATGAAGAAGCAACAGTAAGTAGATCTTATATGTACACAAAGAAAAAGTGATCTGAGTTTATATTTGAGCATAAAGTTCATACCTAGAGCTTCTACAAAATTCATAAAGTTTGCCAAGGATGGAGAAAACGATGAGTGCTAAATGATTAATGAAGATAAATATCATAAATATCAATAAAAGTCCTATTAGGATTGATTTACTAAGAGCATCTTATAGATAACCATGATTTAAAACTTCTTGTTTCAAAGATTAAAAAAAAATAAAAGAATATTAAACAAGACAACATCATAAGGCATACTCAAGAGTTTGATATGAACATTAGGAAAGAAAAACAACCTGTAAGTTATGCATAAACTACAATAGTAAGCTCCTTGACAACCCATAAAGATTATACCAAGACAAAGATTGATTATTTAGCAATAAAGATTACATTATTTATTAAATCTAACCACCACATAATTGATGAAAATTGCACAAATTTGAATCACAAGTCACAATTTAAAATTTCAGAGGTTCTAATTGTAAGATAAACGAAACAATAATAGAGGTACTAATCACTATAAAAAATGTCTTCTTATCCCTATACTTTTCACTACACAAAATATAAGAAAACTAAAAAATAGAGGTACCTCTAAATAATGTGACATTTCTGCTATGTCAAGTATGTTTCAAATTGAGATGTGTACACGGTTCACCATACTGAAAAAAATATATATGAAAAATTGTAAAATATTATATAAAACACAAGTATTATAAAAAATTTAAAAGCTTATTACAAGATCATTGATGTGGTTAGCTAGCTATTCAGGAAAAGTTAGTGCATATTTTTTTTGTATAATTCAATAACCACCAATTCTAACTCTTTTCTTATTTGAATTTTTAACTACATCTGCATCCTTAAATCTTTCACTTCATTTTGACTACGGTATTGGGATAGCGCCACCTCCATGAGAATGGTTAGCATGGTGTTAGGAATTCATGCCATATGCTATAAAGGGACATACACCTAACGGTAAACATTGAAGTTGACTCAGATGCTCTTTACCTAAGACTTGGCTAAAAGAATCATTTAATGATATTTCTTTTGTAATAGTACCTTTGATTTTAATTTCAATAATCTTTTCCTACATCATTAACATACAAGATACATTAGAATGAAATAACAAGAAACATGTTGAAACCGTAAATCTTGTATAAAAATCAAATTTAATACATATACAAACTACTTGGCCCTCCATATTAACATAAGTCCTATATTTTTTTTATGTGTGGACAAATATTTTGCCTCTACTCACTTCCTAGCATGTCTTAACAGTTTATTGTATCCAACTTTATTAAATATTTTTCTCAATGGTATAAATAAAAATGAAAGAATGTTCATCAATGTCAAGTTTTCCTCTAATATGTAATCAATATACAAATTCCATTCATTTTTTAGTGACACACAAAGAAGGATGGCTAACATTTTTTTTCTTGAGGATGGCCAAAGGGTTGACAATTTGTCTTGAAAAGGAACACTTTCATAAGTTATTTCTTCTACATCTAAACCCACCTCACATAAATCTCTTGCTTTAAATCTATTGCGACCGAAATCGTGCCGGGAGGCCGACCAAAAAAAGAGATTTAAAACTTCATTTTAAAAATGGAGTCACCACCAATATTTATTTGAAGGTAAAATATCAAAAAGCCCTTTGTTGAGACATTGGTTACTAAAATGAGATTTTTGAGTTCGGGAGTCGAATTACAGGCGGGGAAGATATTAACATCTCACACTATCCGTTACAAATGGTTATCTCAAATTGATTGTGGGCGTTTTAAATAGCCCGGTAATTGACTTAACCTCTAAAGAAAAAATAACAGTGAAAATGAATATAGGACATTGGAAACAAGAAAAAGGATACCAAAATAGGATTAACAAGATGTCTTATCCAAATTAATCCTTATCAACAAGGCATCCCACCTAAATGGATTTTGGAAATACGGTTACAAAATAGACGTCATGAAAATGGTTCAATAGGAAAGGGAGAAAAAAGAGAGGCCCACAAGACATCTTGTCCAAATTGACTTGTTTTCATGACAAACACCTTTTAAAATCACAACACATTTTTTAAAGGAGTGCGGGACTAATAAGACATCATGTCTAAATTAACCTCACCTTCCACGATAGAAAAGAGAAAAATGCATATTCTTCTAAAAGTGGTATTTATTTTTTGAATAAAGGGAGGACGAGAATAACATGATGCCTTGTCCAAATTAACCTTGCTTCCTTTTAACATTGTACAAATTGACTACACGTTTTCGTAATTGAGAGATTTTTTCAAAAGGAAAAGCAAGACTAACAAGATATCTCATCTAAATTAACCTTGTGTGATAAAAAAAATGCATTTAACAAACGAAAGGGATAGGCGAGAAAAAATAACAGGATGAGTAAATAAGGTGACACAAATCAAACTAAAATAAAAGGATAAAATGGAAATAATAATAATAAATAAATAAGAGTACAACATGAATGAAAAGGATAAAGTCAATAAGAAAGAAAAAAGAAAGAAAAGAAAAGAAAAAGAAGAAAACTCCTCCCTGTACACATGGTGCCTATAGGAGGGCTCGCCTACGTGAGATTGGGAAAGGGTCAACGAGGTTTATCCACCTAGGTGAAAATGTGTTGTGTAGTTTTTTTAGTAGTAGAAACCAGCTTTTTTGCATCTTTTAATATGAGGTCAAAATTTTAAACTTGCTTTCTTCAACCTAATGTGGCAAATCGTGAACAAACATTGTAACTTAGGCTCATTTCGCATATCATTGCTTCTATATCAATGTTCCCAAAGTATTTTCAATGTAATCTATGCAACATATGCCAAATGAAAAAAAAGGAAGGAATTGACAAAATACTGCATTAGCTATATCTTGTACAGAGAATTATCAAGCAAAACAAACTAAACTCCCACATAAATGCATGCTAAATAACCTAAACTAACAATCATACTTAGAATTTAACACAAGTAAAAATAGCAAAGATTAAGTGTACTTAGCTAAAACTCGTAAATATAGATGGTATATGAAGATGAAATAATACAAATGTTCCTAAATATGGGGTTAATACCTTCTAAGGGAAGGAAAGACAATACACTCGTCCCCTACACACTCTGTATTAGAGAAAGAAAAGAAAAATGAGATACCATAAACAAACCCCTGCTCTTCCAAAGTGATGAAAAACAAATACAAGAAATTGATTAAGCTATCATTAAACAAACTAAATTTAAATGGGAAAAAAGAAAACTACTTAATGTAAAATCAATGAATAAATTAAAACACATTTATCCCTATAATTTTTTTACAACTTCCTACTATTTTTATTAATACGAATTTTTAATAAATGGAGCAAATTATAACTGTAACATCCCTGATGTTTTAATGAGAATTATAAGAAATGGGAAATGATTAGTAAAAGTTTTAGAAGTTTTATTTAATATTTGTTCTGTCTGAGCCAGAGATAAGAAAGCCGGTGTCGAGATCGGTCTCAGAAGCGCGAGCAGGCGGAGTTAAAGATCAGGAGTGTAGGAGAAGAGCGGGCAGGGCTAGGTGGTCTGGTCCAACCGATGTGAGGAGAGCGCCTCACACGGGGTCATAGTCCGGATTAACCTCATAATGACTGAAACAACGGGTGTAGGTAACCAAGAGGTGAGCACGGATGAGATATCCGACCTCTCAGGTTGTAGCTCGGATTTCCGAGGTATGAACACTAAGCTAGGCACCGGGGGGGCCGATATTTATATTGGGCTTATACTCTTGCGAAGTATTAGAGAATTGTGAATAATTAAACGTTGAGGGAATAAATAAGTGTAATTGATTTGATAACTATGCAATAGTTTGATATAGTGAAATTGATTAAATTTAGTAAGAATACAAATAAAATAAAGGAAAAGACGATCTTGCCCATGAGCTATATATATATAAGGAGATTCTCTTCCTTCCCTCTTCATTATTTACAAGTTACCTTTGCTGTTGGTCTGTTCCTTCTCTTTCGTTTTTCTCTCCTCTCTTAACGCTGAGTTGCATGCGCTGGAGAGGGACTCCATTTGTGTCCAAACTTCAATTGATTCCCACTCCTGTGATCGAGGCTTCAAGGTGAGTCTACTGATCCATTCCAATTGTGATTCCCTTATCCCTTTTATTCTTTGGCGATTTAGAGCTATGCATCGTGGCTGTTCTCCACTCCTCCGGTGAGTGTGAGCCCAAATGCAGTCCATGAACTAAGGGCATTGAAGTGACGAGCTGTACTTTATGATCCGTAGGTAGTAGGTTAAGCAACGGAAGACTGAGTGACGGAGTTGAGACTACGAAACCAGTGCTCAGAGGAAGGAATCGACACAGAGAGCAGATTATCGAAGCGTGGTACCAATGTAAGGGGGGGTGTTCGGGTTATAATTAATTAGAATAGGACTCGCTTCTTATTCAGGTCATTGAGGTAATGTAAACAGGTTAAGGAAAATGTTGCTAAACGTAGTTGTGTGTTTATGCTTGTGCATGTGTGACTGGGTTCATTAATTAGTGGAAGATCGGGTGTGGTTGAGTTTATCATGTTATGATCTTGTGATATCTAATGTTGAAATGATCAGTGTTATGTGACGTCGGGTTAGCAAGCAGGCTACCCGAGTGATGAGGAATTGATATTATTATGTGAAAAGTAAACTGTTGAATGACTATGTGGTGTGGGATGGCCGACGGTATATGATAGCCCCTCATTTCCGGCTCCTGTGGTTTTCGTGCCCAGTTGAGCTACCCAGTGGTCAAGTAGGACCCAGTGGTCGAGGTGGAGAGTCAAGCAGGACTCGGTGAACCAAGCAGGGTTCATGGGGTGTCAAGTAGGACCCCCAGCTGAAGGCCAATCCTTTAGTATCCGGATACTAGGAGTCAGATTGTATGAGAGTCAGTTGTGATCGTGATGAATGTGATGGAATTGCGTGGTTGGGTTAATATAGTTACTGTATGTAATACACTATGTTTCGGTATGCTTACTTTCGAATGATGCTTGATGTGTATGTATAAATATGCATGTATATTTGTTAAGTTCCATTCTATATTAATTACAATGCCAAACACTCACCCTTGCCTTTTTTTTAGTAACTAGAGATAGGGAGGGGGAAGGAGCCATGGAGTCGCGCCAAGGGGGAGAACGGTGCCGGGGTCCGAGTGACTTTGAGTGACTCTCTATAGAGTTATATATGTGTATAAGAACTTCCGAATATTATTAATTAGTTGTGTTTAAACAAGACTGGACCGGATGCAAATCTACATTTTAAAATACATTACTGTCATTTACATATGCTGTCGTGGTAGCTATGACAAACCTTTGATTAACAGAATCATTTTTAGGGTGAGATTTTCGGGAGTCCGTCTGCATGCTTTGTCTAATCCGATGTGTGAAAGGTATTCGCTTAAGCGAATAGAAACCTCGTTCAAGCGAGAGTCCGGAATCTCGCTTAGACGAGTAGGGGCCTCGCTCAAGCGAGAAGCCCTGATTCCCTTTCTCCCATCCGTTGTGCTTAGATTAACTTGCTCTTCTTTTCTAGATCTCATTTATTTAATCTAATTGTGACTGCTGTCACTTGAATAAGTCAGTAAAAATAAATGCTTTTTCACTAAATCTTGATTAATTTTCAAGAAAATGAAAAATTTATCGTAAGATGTAATCGTTTGAATAAAAATAAATGCAAAAATAACCTAGGACGTTACACTTGGTATCAGAGCGGTTCTTTCTAGAGCCGGTGTATGGGCCGATCTAGTGATTGTGATAGTCTTATGAAGGTTGATTGTATTTCATTGTATTGAGATTGTGTGTGGCCTGGCATCGTTCCCTTGGCACTCCACTGGCGTAGTACTCTATGAATATAAGGTAAATTTACGATCCCCTGACTGATCTTGGTTATTAATGGTGATGTGGTTGCTCATTGTAGAATTACTAAATGGCCGGAGAGACTAGTTCTGGGGGAAGAGATGATTTCTTCTCTATATTTACTCAGCTGATGAGTAGGACCGAGTCCGGTCCCACTCTGGATAAATTCCTGAAAAGGAATCCTCCGACTTACAAAGGGGGACACGACTATGACGGGGCATACATCTGGATCAGGGATATCGAGCAGGTTTTTGAATATTTTGAGTGCTCTGAAGAGCAAAAGGTTTTATTTGCTACTTACCAACTTAAAGAAGAGGCTAGAGTATGGTGGTCCCGAGTGAAGGTGCAGATGAACGCAGCAAATGAGCCGTTGGTATGGGCGAATTTCCGAAGGAGGTTCCTTGTTAAATACTTCCTGGACAACTACAAAATCCGGAAAGAAATGGAATTCCTGAAGTTGGAGCAAGACCGGATGTCTGTAGCTGAGTACACCAGCAAGTTTGACGAGCTGTGTGATTTTTACCACCCTTTCTCGTTAGAAGGGACTGAAGGTAGCAAGTGCGCCAAATACGAAGCTGGACTACGGATTGAGCTTCGTAGTGTAATCGTACCGATGGAGATTAGGGACTACCCAACCCTGGTGAACAAAGCAAGACTGACTGAAGAGGTGCAGTTACAAAGGATGTCCCAGCTGAGAGATAAAAAGCCACTGAAGGCAAAAGGATTCAACTTCAAGAGGATGAGCCAATTCTTCCGGGGCGGCAAGTCTTCTGCTACCTCCTCATCCTCTTCCGGTCGGGGTTCCACTGGTCGATCAGGTAATCCTTCTGGTAATCGTACATGCTACAATTGTGGTCAGGAAGGTCACATTGCCAAACATTGCCAAGCCAATCAGATTGTGTGCTTCCAGTGCGGACAACCAGGGCACCTCAGGCCCGATTGCCCTCAGAGGCAGCAACAGGGCAGGTCGGACAACCGAACCAACTCTTCTGGGACCCGGGGTTCCAACTTTTCGAGGGGAGGCCGGAATGGAGCTGGTAGAGGGAACCAACAATCGGGAAGATATGATGCCCAATCTAGCAGTGCCCAGAACGCCATGACCGGGCGTGTATTTGCGTTTGATGCTTCAGAAGCTACGAGGAATGACAATTTGGTACAGGGAAAGTGCCTCATCTGTGGTTATCTGGTTGATGTAATTTATGATTCAGGTGCCACCCATTCCTTTATTTCGGAAAGTTGTGTGCAACGGCTTGGTCTGCCAATCGGTTTAATGGAGAACGCTCTTATTGTTTCCACTCCAACTGGTTCCACTTTTCGTGCAACTACAGTGTGTAGAGAACTGCCGATGCAAATCGAAGCCCGTACTTTTCGAGTAAATTTTATCTGTATGCCATTGAAGGACTTAGATGTTATTCTGGGTCTCGATTGGCTTGCTGCTAATCATGTGTTGGTCGACTGTTATCGAAAGAATATTGTTTTCTCTCAGGAACTTGACATGAAGAACGGGGTGAGCGATGTCCTAACCACGTATGTTGTTTTATTCGCTTCGAAGGGTCGGCATAACCTCCTGCTAAGTGATATTCCGATTGTTTGCGAATTTCCTAACGTTTTTCCGGAAGAAATTCCGGAGCTACCTCCCAGTCGGGAGATTGATTTCTTTATTGACTTGATTCCCGGGGCAGAACCTGTGTCCCGAGCGCCATATAGAATGTCTTCGGTGGAATTAACCGAAGTGAAGAAACAAGTAAACGAATTACTAGAAAAGGGCTTTATCCGACCCAGTGCCTCACCCTGGGGCGCTCCGGTGTTACTGGTAAAGAAGAAGGATGGTAGTATGCGAATGTGCATTGATTACCGACAGCTGAACAAACTGACAATCAAAAATAAATATTCACTACCTCGGATTGACGATTTACTGGACCAGTTGCGAGGCGCCGTTGTGTTCTCTAAGATTGACTTGAGGTCGGGATACCACCAGATCCGAGTGAGGTCGGAGGATATCCCAAAGACAGCATTTCGGACTCGATATGGGCACTTCGAGTACGTAGTAATGCCCTTTGGAGTAACGAACGCTCCTGCCATTTTTATGGACTATATGAATCGGACCTTTCAACCGTACTTGGACCAGTTTGTGGTAGTATTCATTGATGATATTTTGGTATATTCGAGGTCGGACGAGGAGCATGCTCAACATCTTCGACTTGGTTTACAAGTACTTCGGGAGAAGAAGTTGTACGCTAAACTATCTAAGTGTGATTTCTGGGGGAGTAGTGTACAATTCTTGGGGCATATAATTTCCCAAGAGGGAATCTCAGTTGATCCGACAAAAATTGAGGCGGTTATGGCCTGGGAGAGGCCGAAGTCAATAACTGAAATCAGGAGTTTCCTCGGATTAGCTGGATACTATCGACGCTTCATTGAGGGGTTCTCTCGGATAGCACTTCCTCTGACTCGGTTAACAAGGAAAGGAAACCCCTTCGTGTGGTCGGAAAAGTGTGAATTAAGCTTCCAAACTCTTAAGCGATGTTTAACGACTGCCCCTGTGCTTGCACTGCCCGATGTAACACAGGAATTTGAAGTATATTGTGATGCATCCAAATTTGGATTGGGGTGTGTGTTGATGCAAGCTGATCGGGCAATTGCTTATGCTTCGAGGCAATTGAGGCCACATGAGGAGAATTACCCGACTCATGATCTGGAACTTGCAGCAGTGGTGTACGCACTGCAGATTTGGCATCATTATCTGTATGGGGCTCGCTTTGTAGTATTTAGTGATCATAAGATCCTAAAGTACTTGTTTGATCAAAAGGAGCTAAATATGAGACAGAGGCGATGGGTGGAGTATTTAAAGGATTACGACTTCGATTTAAAGTATCACCCGGGCAAAGCGAATGTTGTGGCAGATGCACTAAGCAGGAAGGTATTACACGTGGCTTACCTGATGGGTAGAGAACAGGAATTGCTGGAAAGCTTTAGAGATATGAATGTTGGAATTGTTATGGACGCACCAAATCGAATGACAATCGGAATGTTAAAAATCTCCAACGAATTTCTGGAGTCGATGGTAGCTGCACAGAAAGACGATAAAGAGTTACTGAGGTTGATTGATACTCAGACCCAAGGCAAAAATATGGAGATAACTCGGGGTAACGATGGTATATGGAGATTCAGGAACCGAGTGGTGGTGCCTGCACATGGAGGCTTCAGGCAGGCGGTGCTATCAGAAGCACACAAGAGCTCTCTGAGTATACATCCGGGAGTGACAAAAATGTATCATGACTTAAAAAAGGAATTCTGGTGGCCAAGCATGAAGAAGGCAATAATCGAGTATGTGAAATCCTGTGTGATATGCCAGAAGTGCAAGGTTGAGCACCAACGACCTCCAGGTTTGCTTCGACCTCCAGAAATTCCGATCTGGAAGTAGGAAGGTATCACCATGGACTTCGTGTCCGGACTACCCCGCACTCAAACCGGATACAACGCGATTTGGGTGATTATTGATCGACTAACCAAAAGTGCGCATTTCCTGGCAATAAATATGAAGTGGTCGCTAGATCGATTAGCTAAGTTGTACGTTGCTGAGGTCGTACGACTGCATGGTGTGCCCTCAAGCATTATCTCCGATCGGGATCCCCGATTCACTTCAAGGTTTTGGGGGAGTTTGCAACAACAACTGGGTACTGAGCTCAAATTGAGCTCAGCCTACCATCCCCAGACCGATGGCCAATCAGAACGGACTATACAGACTCTTGAAGATATGTTAAGGGCATGTGTACTGGAACAGGGCGGATCATGGGAGAAATACTTGCCCTTGGTAGAGTTTGCATATAATAACAGTTACCATAGCAGCATTGGGATGGCTCCATACGAAGCTCTTTATGGTCGGAAATGTCGTACTCCATTATGTTGGAATGAGAATGGCGATGCCCTTCATCTGGGACCTGAGATGATTCAAGAGATGAATGAGCAAATCGCTTTAATCCGAGAGAAGATAAAAATTGCTCAAGACTGGCAAAAGAGCTATTATGACAATCGGCATAGACCCCTTGAATTCCAAGTGGGTGATTGGGTGTTCCTAAGGATTTCACCGACTAAGGGTGTAGATCGAATTTTGAAGAGCCAAAAGCTTAATCCGAAGTATATTGGACCATACCAAATACTAGAACGGATTGGTGAAGTCGCTTATCGACTGGATCTTCCCCAATCATTGACTAACATTCACAACGTGTTCCACGTATCGCAACTTCGAGCCTACATTCCGTGTGATACCATGATTGTACCGAGTGACTCCATTGAAGTGAAGGAGAACCTGACGGTGGAGGCGGTACCAATCAGCATTGAAGAGCATCAAACCAAACGGTTAAGGAACAAGGAGGTACCGCTGGTAAAGGTGAAGTGGCAGAATTTACATTGGATGAACTACACTTGGGAGTTAGAATCCGATATAAGACGAATGTACCCTCATCTTTTCCAACCGGAACACTGATTTCGGGGACGAAATCTCCTTTTAGGGGGGGTGGATGTAACATCCCTGATGTTTTAATGAGAATTATAAGAAATGGGAAATGATTAGTAAAAGTTTTAGAAGTTTTATTTAATATTTGTTCTGTCTGAGCCAGAGATAAGAAAGCCGGTGTCGAGATCGGTCTCAGAAGCGTGAGCAGGCGGAGTTAAAGATCGGGAGTGTAGGAGAAGAGCGGGCAGGGCTAGGTGGTCTGGTCCAACCGATGTGAGGAGAGCGCCTCACACGGGGTCATAGCCCGGATTAACCTCATAATGACTGAAACAACGGGTGTAGGTAACCAAGAGGTGAGCACGGATGAGATATCCGACCTCTCAGGTTGTAGCTCGGATTTCCGAGGTATGAACACTAAGCTAGGCACCGGGGGGGCCGATATTTATATTGGGCTTATACTCTTGCGAAGTATTAGAGAATTGTGAATAATTAAACGTTGAGGGAATAAATAAGTGTAATTGATTTGATAACTATGCAATAGTTTAATATAGTGAAATTGATTAAATTTAGTAAGAATACAAATAAAATAAAGGAAAATACGATCTTGCCCATGAGCTATATATATATAAGGAGATTCTCTTCCTTCCCTCTTCATTATTTACAAGTTACCTTTGCTGTTGGTCTGTTCCTTCTCTTTCGTTTTTCTCTCCTCTCTTAACGCTGAGTTGCATGCGCTGGAGAGGGACTCCATTTGTGTCCAAACTTCAATTGATTCCCACTCCTGTGATCGAGGCTTCAAGGTGAGTCTACTGATCCGTTCCAATTGTGATTCCCTTATCCCTTTTATTCTTTGGCGGTTTAGAGCCATGCATGGCTATATTCGTGGCTGTTCTCCACTCCTCCGGTGAGTGTGAGCCCAAATGCAGTCCATGAACTAAGGGCGTTGAAGTGACGAGCTGTACTTTATGATCCGTAGGTAGTAGGTTAAGCAACGGAAGACTGAGTGACGGAGTTGAGACTGCAAAACCAGTGCTCAGAGGAAGGAATCGACACAGAGAGCAGATTATCGAAGCGTGGAACCAATGTAAGGGGGGGTGTTCGGGTTATAATTAATTAGAATAGGACTCGCTTCTTATTCAGGTCATTGAGGTAATGTAAACAGGTTAAGGAAAATGTTGCTAAACGTAGTTGTGTGTTTATGCTTGTGCATGTGTGACTGGGTTCATTAATTAGTGGAAGATTGGGTGTGGTTGAGTTTATCATGTTATGATCTTGTGATATCTAATGTTGAAATGATCAGTGTTATGTGACGTCGGGTTAGCAAGCAGGCTACCCGAGTGATGAGGAATTGATATTATTATGTGAAAAGTAAACTGTTGAATGACTATGTGGTGTGGGATGGCCGACGGTATATGATAGCCCCTCATTTCCGGCTCCTGTGGTTTTCGTGCCCAGTTGAGCTACCCAGTGATCAAGTAGGACCCAGTGGTCGAGGTGGAGAGTCAAGCAGGACTCGGTGAACCAAGCAGGGTTCATGGGGTGTCAAGTAGGACCCCCAGCTGAAGGCCAATCCTTTAGTATCCGGATACTAGGAGTCAGATTGTATGAGAGTCAGTTGTGATCGTGATGAATGTGATGGAATTGCGTGGTTGGGTTAATATAGTTACTGTATGTAATACACTATGTTTCGGTATGCTTACTTTCGAATGATGCTTGATGTGTATGTATAAATATGCATGTATATTTGTTAAGTTCCATTCTATATTAATTACAATGCCAAACACTCACCCTTGCCTTTTTTTAGTGACTAGAGACAGGGAGGGGGAAGGAGCCATGGAGTCGCGCCAAGGGGGAGAACGGTGCCAGGGTCTGAGTGACTTTGAGTGACTCTCTATAGAGTTATATATGTGTATAAGAACTTCCGAATATTATTAATTAGTTGTGTTTAAACAAGACCGGACCGGATGCAAATCTACATTTTAAAATACATTACTGTCATTTACATATGCTGTCGTGGTAGCTATGACAAACCTTTGATTAACAAAATCATTTTTAGGGTGAGATTTTCGGGAGTCCGTCTGCATGCTTTGTCTAATCCGATGTGTAAAAGGTATTCGCTTAAGCGAATAGAAACCTCGTTCAAGATGAGAGTCCGGAATCTCGCTTAGACGAGTAGGGGCCTCGCTCAAGCGAGAAGCCCTGATTCCCTTTCTCCCATCCGTTGTGCTTAGATTAACTTGCTCTTCTTTTCTAGATCTCATTTATTTAATCTAATTGTGACTGCTGTCACTTGAATAAGTCAGTAAAAATAAATGCTTTTTCACTAAATCTCGATTAATTTTCAAGAAAAGGAAAAATTTATCGTAAGATGTAATCGTTTGAATAAAAATAAATGCAAAAATAACCTAGGACGTTACAATAACAGTCCTTTTAAATAAAAAGATAAAAAATAACATGAAAAAATGTATTAATATCAATACATTGGCATATCTTTTAGTTGATAAATATGGGCATATGTATGTTATTTGCATGGGAAAAAAGGTGTGTTTTAAGCTTGTTAGGAGAGCTTACCAATAATTAAGGAACTAAAACTGAACTCTGGAGTTTATATTTAATTGCAATTACAAGAACCCAATATAACTAAAACAAAACATTTACACACAAGATGAAGATGAATCATAGTTAGCCAAACAAACTTGAAAAAGTTCTCTTGCTAGAGCAATAATAAGGTATGGATTCAAGCTATGTTATATTTGGCCTTTTCTAATCAAATAAAATGTGAAACATCTGTATATTGTGTTATGCTACTACCTAGCAAGTAGGGAAAAGGGTTTGGACACATGCCAAGGTAAAGATTCACAAATTTGAAATTAAACACAATTAAAAATGAATTTTAATAAAACTCAAAACAATACCAAATAGACCTTAGCTTATACCCTTTTATAATTGATAGATATTATTATAGTGACAATACCTATCAATAATAGCTTATAGCTTTGAGTTTTTAGCTAAAATTTTATTTATACACTACTACAAACATAGCCTTTGTCCGCGGTTCCGTTTCCAGTAAAATCAGTGGTTCACACGTAGACAATAAAGGTGCTGATAATGCCTCTGATAACAAAGTCTGTGGTTCAACCGTAGACTTTAGCTGAGTATTGTCTGCGGTTTAGTACAGATAATAGTTACTCAATGTCCGCGGTTGTTGTCAGGAACCACAGACAATAGTTGATGTATTGTCAGTGGTTAATTATTAGAACCGTAGATAATGGTTGGCTTTTTTAAAATATTTTTTTATTAAACCTATATTAAATACTATATAATAAATACTATAAATACTAAATACTAAACTATAAATAATAATAATAATAATACAATAAATATAAATAAATATTATAAATTACTAGCAGTTTTATATTTATATTTATGAGACATTTTCTCATGCATAAAATTAATTTAATAATTTTATATAAAAAGTGCATGCACAACTTTAATAAATTTAATAATAAAACACTACTGTACCACAAATCCATCTAACATAGCTATCTACTCCATAAAACATAATAAAGCCAAAAATTCCATAATCTCAATGTTGTCAAAAGATGAATATTTTAAAGTATTATTACATGGAATAAGGGATCGTATATTGAGTTCCTCCAGCACATACTGCAATGCAAATAGAATCACTAATATCTAGTTACAATTTGATTAAGTGGAAGCCAAAACATATAAAGTGGAAACCAATAATTATTATTATAGATATATAATTTGCATTATGAGTTAACATCATAAGGAAGGTTTTGATATGTTCTTTTGCTTTTTGGTGATGGCTATGGAATTTAATTATTTTGTTGGCCTTGTGAAATATGAAGCTAGCAAATTAATAATTTTAAGCAAACCACCAATTAATGGGCCATTATACAAATTAATATTGTTAATAACTAGATTTTTATTCTGTTTAATGTGGCCTTCTATTAATTTAATCTATATATACTTTCTTTTTTATTTTCTCATCTGACCACTTCAAATAAACTATGAAAATTTTCCAGCTCCGTCCCTTATGATTAACGTGACCATGTTCTTATTCGTATTGTTAATATTTGCACATTAGAATTCACCTTTTATAACTATGGAACTGCTGCAACTAAGCCAGCAAAAAAGGAAACTGGTATGATAAAAAAAAATCTTTTTATTTTCTTTTATTTTGTAGGATTAGAATTTTGTGATCCACCTTAGAATGAATTTCTGATAAAACTTATAATTCTCTTGGACCCAATTAATACAACATCTGTAATTATAAGGTAACTTTAAAAGAAAACCAGTAGAAATCAATTTTATTTTCATGTTTGGAAAATCTCTTATCCTTTTAGAAAATCTTTTGTTTAAAAATTTATTTAGAAAAGGTCAAAGAAAAGCTAAAAGGGAGAGCACAACACAGTTGAACTGGAAGCATATGAGAGATTCAAAATAGATCTTGTAAACATGAATGAAAATCTTGATTCTGATATGATATGCAGAGTTGGGAAAGCTAACCTTGGTTAAAAGATTAGAATTACCAGTCTTTAGCTTATCAACCTCATAGGTTGTGGCATGGAGAGTCCCAAGTAGCAGAATTTGAGCCATCCTGTAATCACAATTCAGAAAACAAAATCCATCAAACAAAAGATCCCAAATTGAAGGCTAATTAAGAAGAGAATACCTAAAATCACTTGTGCTATGTAAGGGAGAGAGATGAGAATCAAAATCAAGTGAGAAAAAAAGACAATTGATTAGATTAGACAGTGAAGAAAACAACTTCTATCTATATAATATAATATGAATTTATGCATAGTGTTTAGCAACCATCATCACACCATACTTCACCCAAACACAACATCACACATGTTACTTAACTTACAATTTTTTTCTTTAAATTTGACATATCAGCCAATTAAAAGAATCCATATAGAATTTCTAGAAAGTAGAATAATTGACTTGTTAGTTTCTACTTGAAGACCTTTCCTTTCCATACTAATGGATCATAGTATCATACCCATTATTACCAGGTGAGCTTTGGAACAGTCATATACTAGTATGCAACAACAAAAAATAGAATCAAAATTAGAAAGTTTGAGTAGAATTATCTCAACAAAAGAAAATTAAACAACTTCAAATATCATCAGAGGCAATGATAAGAGCTCTGATCTCACTACTTAAACCTCCATTATCTAATAAACTTAATTTATAGCTGTTGTTTTTCCTCAAAATAATGTTTCGTTAATGGCATTCCATAACATATCAATGAATATACCAAACAGATGCATTCAAGCATTCAACAGGTAACATAGAATTTGAAATCAAAATACAAAAATATGTTCATTATATTCATTACCCATCCAATAAAACCCAACTTGATTGGACTCTCTTGGCTTCAGTAGCCATTACTTTGCGTAAAGAACTAGAAAGAATATCAACTCTAATCTTTATCTAAGTAAATATTTCAGTGTTAAAAAATGAATACTAGACTAAAACTTGAACAAAAGGACCATATATCATAAGTTATTACAATGTTGTGTTTCCAACCTTCTCAGGATCATAAAAATCATGCAGTTGAATCACTTATTGAGAATAGGAATTCACAATGACTTCTTTCTAATCTAAAGTAGTTCCCTAATGTGATCTCTAGTGACTAGTGGTACAATTAGTGGTATATCTTGAAAGCCTCCATATCCTCTTGCCTGAAAATGCACATAATATAGTTAACCATTGACCTTGCTACCAAAATTAGAGAATACTTTTCTGGATTCTACATATCTCAAGCAACTCTAAGGTTCAAAATTCAACCTTCCTATCTGCATATCTAGTGCCACATTTTCTAAATTCTCAACAAGGAAAAAATCTAAGCTTTATAAAGTCATTAATATCAAGTATAACACGGAGAGTAAATAAGACAACACAATTAAGCAAAATCAATTAAAGCTAAAATTAAAATTCAAGATTGGGTAGATGGGCTTGATCTAGTTGTCGTAGAAACTGTTGTTAGTTGAGACAAGGGAAATCAAGTCTTCAAGGTTGCCATTAAAAATCAAACCTGTCCTTTTCTTCAAGGTTGCCATTTTTTTGGGCGGTGGTGTCGTCATCGTCATTTTTCCATGGAGGGAAACGCACATCGTCGTCATTGTGAGGGTCTCGGTGAAGCTCTTGGATTACTCTGGCAGCGATTTCTGCAAGGGTTTCAGAGGAGTAACTGTTGAAACCAGCTCTAATAACAACCACCGTAGCTTTCACCAACCACCATCACTCTTCCTCTATCCAAGCCGCCGCCGCCTCACTCTCTCGTTTTCCCTTTCTATAATCTCTGTGTGGCTATTAGATAATTTAGGTTAAGGCTTTTTTGTTTCGGGTCAATAAAGTCTCAAACCGCTAACGTTATGAAGAATAATGTTAGTGTCTAAACTTGTACCGTAGAGAAAACATTAAAATTGTTAACCGCAAACATTAGTATAAATTCTACTTTATTTTTTACGGTTCCGTCCAACCACAGACAAAAGTGTCGTATCCTTTTGTCATTTCTGTTGTAGTGATAGTTTTTTTATCAACCTTCCTTTTTTAGTTAAATTATCCATTATTTACGAGATTCAACCAATAGCTTATCAAATCACATTAAGATTTATAATCCTAAAAAACAATGACATTAAGATTATACTTAAAGATGTTATACCCCTAAAAATCCCTAACATGAGAGTAAAGGTAAATTTTGAAAAGTAGTATATAGTTACACACTTGACACACATAGTATAACAACTTTTAGATAGGTCTACATTAGCTCACCCATACTATAACTAGATTGGCCCCATATGAACATTGGTGTATACTAATAAGGGAAAATAAAACTTCTTAAATTTAACTAATAATAACATGTTTGATTAGTTTATTCCCAATAACTAAAATGTGCATTTATCCCACATTAACACATTATTTCTTCTTTAATCATATCTATATATACTTCAGTCAATCTTGATATTCATGTATTTAGTAATTCAGGTTTGTTAAATCAGAAGAGATTATTAATATTTTGATCAAGCAACTTAAACTTAACACACTTTTAAAGAGTAAATAAATTAACAAAGTCTCTTACGACTTAGTTTTTTTTATGTTGAAAATTTTGTAGTTCAACTTAGTCCAACTAGACAATGTGGTATCCAATTCTTTGGTCAATTTTAGAATTAGAAACTTTACTTTTAGTTTATGAAATTGTTGATGTTGAGAAGAGGTCTAGTTGGAAAAAAGAAGTTAATAAAATTACTGGACCAGACCCTAAACTACGTTATTATATCTAGACCCTGGGATTTGTTAATAACATACATTAAGGTACTTAAACTAAATGAAGTCTACTTGTGTATAATCTAACCTGTTTATTTAAGTGTTTCAGGAATTATATACTAAGTGCATAAGTTACAAGTGATAGGGGAATTCATAAAATTAAAAGTCTGATCCTTCAAAAGTCAAAATTTAGACTTTAACCAAAAAGTCTGATTCAAGAATTTTCAGTCATATGAATCAACTCAATCAGACCTTAGACTTTTAAGCATCCATAATTCTCAATAAGAATGTTACTTTAAAGTACAAATCATAATGTTCTAAAAACTCTTTGTTGATGTATTAGAAGTCAATATCTTATCAAGAAGAATGTGCTTATCATGAAAAAGGATAAGAGACAAATCAGTAGAGTAGCCAATACAGTTTTTTAAAAAGCTCAACGAAACAACTATGCATATTTTAGAAAAGCTAAATCAAGTCAGCCTATGTGTCAAATTAAATGAAAAGAATTACAATGTTGATCTCTACATGATTACTAGAAGAAATAAAGCAAAAAAGTAGCTTTATTCTCTGAAGATATTAAGGAACACCTTATTCATGCAAGTGTTGAAGTTCTTTGCTACTAGACTCTTGGACATGTCTTTAGATCATCAAAAGTTTGGTACCTGCACTCAAAGAAAACTCCTTCAAAAGATTTCCATCATTCATATCTCCTTTCTAGACCACCAACGATCATCTCAAGTCTCTTATATATTTTTGGAGAAGTTCTTTTTCAAAAAGAAGGGAGGCCTATCAAGAATACTTAGTTGAAGTTACATATGCAAATATGCAAAGAAGTTTTGATAATGACAAAGCATTTATGATGATAATAGAATGGCAAAGGATGATAAATAATAAGGTTCAAGCATAAAGACAATGGCTAAGAACAAAGAGATAAAGGTGTTTCACAAAGAGACAAAAAGTTAAAGAAACTAATAAAAAAACAAGATTGAAACATGAGCTATGGAAGACAAGGTTGATGTCATGAACTCAAATCATGAAGAACAAGCTCATAAGTTGATGAAGAATTAAGGAAACAAAGCATAAGGATCAAAGAAACAAGCCATGGGTCAATACATATCAAGAACACATCGAAAACTTTGAATAATTGTATCAGGTATATGTCCTAATCGATTACAGCACTATGGATAATCGATTACCTTGGTTCTGGAATGCACATAATCGAATACAGCAAGGAGCATAATTGATTACACTATTACAACAAATGGTATAATGTATCAGGTATTTTGTCTAATCGATTACAGGGCTAGGATAATCGATTACAATGGTTCTATTTCACTCATAATTGATTATACCATAAAACACAATCGATTACAATGCTGCGCACAGAAATTAAATGCATCAGGTATAATTCATAATCGATTACAGGGGTATGACAATCGATTACATGGACTCTGTTTGATCACTAATCGATTACAGGGAAAGACATAATCGATTACACAGCTACTGGACACTTAATTTAATGGAATACAACGAAGCATAATCGATTAAAGCTCGAGGTGTAATCGATTACCTAGGTGCCAGAATATGGGGAAACGTTTTGAAAAGTGCAGATCCAGCTCATTTCTCCATTTTCTACTCCTATGCCCATGATGTGCAATGACTCTGAAGCCTCCAAAGCTCCTCTCCAGGGCCTATAAATGCATCATTCATTCAAGTTACTCAAGCAACGAAAGGAAATCATTCATAGTTTCATTATTTTGAACTTAGGTTCTAAATTTGCATATGCTCTCTTGTTGAGAGTCAGAATTTGTGAGAGCCTTTCAATTGTATATCTATTCTATTCAGAGAGTTATTTGCTTGTAAACACAAACACCAAACATAAAGTTTCACTCTAGTTTTGAGTGGTCAGAAAGGTTAGGGTTCAACCTTTGGGTATTGAGAGTTCGAGAGATTGGGTGGGGTGCCCTTATGCTAGTGAGGATTGAGTTCTTGAGTGTGGGACACTAGGAAGCTGCAATTGCTCATAGCTTGTATCTCTAAACTTCAATAGTGGAATCCTTCAAGTGGGTTGCTTGAAGGTGAGACATACACCGGGTTGGTGGAACTCGTTAAATTGGTTTGCATTTCTCTCTACCTTGAACTCTTTATACAACTGAATATATAAACTGTTTGCTGAAATGCCTGAGTTGAATGTTTGAATTGAAGTTGTTGTTCAAGTAGAAACTTAACTCTGCATGCCAAGTGTTTGATAATTTGCTTGAATCAATATTTGGTGAAGTTCTTAAAAACTAGAATTTGCTATAACTTGCCAAGTATCTAGAACATTGTTTCCTATCAACTCTTGTGTGATACTTACTTGATATCTATCACTTATCTCATGCACACAAGCTGTTTGATAAATTGAATGAGCTGAATCTTTATAGGAAACATCATATTATTGATGAAATAAATCTAAGCACACTAACTGTTTGATAAATTGCCTAAACCAATAACTTGCCTTGTTTATCACACATAAGGCTGAATATTGTCACTACACATCAAGTGTTTCATAGTGAGATATGTACATAAAAGTTATTGTCTCTTCATCATTGCATCATTTGTATATTACTAACCGTTTTCAAGGGGATTCCGCGAGAAAGTTTAAAACACTCAATTCACCCCCCTCTTGAATGTTGAGGCCTTGGCTAACAAGTGGTGTCAAAGCTTGACTCTTGCCACAGGGCTTAACAGCTGTAGGAGATCAAGATGGCCTCCATTTCATATGATGCATTTCCAGAAAATGGTGCACTAAATAGACCTCCAATCTTCAATGGCAAAGACTATGCTATTTGGAAGAAAGGATGAAAATCTTTGTCCAATTCTATGACCTAAAGATATGGAATGCTATTCAATTTGGTCCTTTCATTCCTAAACATATTATTGATAATGTAGAGTGTATGAAGCCCATGAACTCATGGACTAGTGAAGAGGAAAGAAAGGTACAATTCAATCTTAGAGCGAAAATCCTTATAACATTATCATTAGGACCTAATGAAGTTTCTAGAGTTATTACTTGTGATAATGCTAAAGAAATGTGGGAAACTCTTAAAACAATTTATGAAAATGCTAATGATGATAAAATGTAAGAAGTAGTACTCTTTCTCGTAAATATGAAGGCTTCAAAATAAATCCGGAAGAAGAGACCATGGAATTGAAAGAAGAAATTGCATGCCTCATGACAAAGCACTCCAAAGATGATGAGGTATGTTCTTTAAATGCATTTAGTGATAATGATGATGATGAAATTGACAAAGATGAATTGTTAGAAGCTCTTGGACAATTGCATGACAAATTTGTGTCAGTTTCAAAGAAGTATGCATATTCAAAACAAACCATTTTGAAACTCGAAAATGATTTGCTTGATGCTCAAAATAATGATTTGATAGCCTCAAGTGTCACTCTTAGGAGTTGTAATGATAATAAGGATTGTATGCTTGTTGATAAATGTATGCTTCTTGAAAAGGAAAATGAAGAACTAAAAGAAGCACTTAGGAAGCTCACAAATAGTCAAACATATCTAAGTGCACCTCTTAAAGATCAAAAGCATACACTTGATAGAAGGGTAATAGGTCATTGCAAGAACCTTTTTGCACTCTTCAAGAAAAACCTAAACCCATTCTAAAATGTACAAACCATGAAAGAAAGGGGCATTCAATGTCTAATTGTTTTAAAAGGAAGCACATAGAACATAATAGGAGTCATTACAAGTCTAAAGTGCCTTACTCTTTAGATGCAACATGTTTTTATTGTGGAACACATGGTCATATATCTTCTAATTTCTTTATGAAGAAATCTCGTCAAAACCGTACAAGAAAGGTATGGATTCCGAAAACAAACTTGAAATCCTAAACTAACAAGGAAGGACCCAACTCTCAAAGGGTACCTTAAAATTTTGAAATCTTGTAGGCAGACTTTAAAGCAACAACTTCTCATTGACGAATGACCAAAACTCATGGCCTAAGGAGATATCAAGTATCTCAATCTCCACTCCAAAAGACAAAAGGAGAATAATAAAGCAAGCTAAGATTATGATGACTCATCATACATCTAAAAAGGTACCACTCAAAACAAGGAGATGAACAAGAAGCTTCAATATGACTCACACAAATTGGATTGCACCAAGACAAAATCCAATGGATAACACTAAAGGTGATAACAATAAAAGAGTGTAAGTACTTGTCTTATAATTAATGTCAATGCTCATTCATAATGAATCTTGATATGTGAAAATCTAACTTTGATTTGATATGTGATATTTGAGTTTGAGCATGAATGGTATAAAGTTTTGAGATGGATGAACAAACAACTTTAGAACCCTTTTAATTTCATGAAAATCTTAGGATTAATGATGTATGTACATAGTGATTGATGATTAATAATGATTAATGATGAGTTTGATGAATGATTGCTTGAATAACATGTTTGATTCCATGAAAAACTTAAGATTAAGGTTGTTTGTGCATAAACACGTGTGATAGAAGGTTTGATACATCAAAATGATGATAAGTGAAATCTTGATGCTTAAATTCAATATCTTGATGATGCATGATCTTGATTATGAAAAGAAATTTGAAACTATGCAACATTGAGTTTGAAAACATGTATTGAACAATAATATCAAGAATGATGTGTGCTTACATGCTAATAATTGATATCAAAGAGTTGAAATTGGCAAATACATAAATGATATCATGCATAACATCTAGTATATGTCATAGCATAGCAAATGGTATGATAACAAGTGATAATGAATGATGTCTTTCTAAGCATGAATCAAGTATTACTCATCAAAACAAGTAGCATCATGTCAAATATATGATTACATAAGTATGTGACTTGCATTACAGCTGCACTATAACCATGATATGCTTCTGTGACTTATCTCTAAGTGCTGTAAATGATCTATGCTAAATGTATTCTCTTGTATAATCACATGCTTTTGATAAATGACATATGTGCTCTAGGTAAATGCTTAACTAGACCTATATGTAACATCATAGACACCAATTAAGAAAAGAATATTTAAGATAAAAAGGTCATATGGAAAAAGAGTAGATATATTGGCATATGTTCTAATACAAATGCATGAGTAAGTCAACAAGCTGTATTAATCATTCCATCTTTGCTCTGATACCTAGATATAAGTAAAATTGCATTAACAAGTGGTATAGACAATGTGAAACATCCTAAGTTCAATTTGAGAATAAACTGAGACCAGGAAAATTTTCCAAAAATCAAAGGGAATTCAAGGGCAAGATGAGCAGTGGAGTGTTAAGGAGAGTAGAATCGGGACAAGAAAGAAACGGAAAGGAATGCTGACCATCCACAAGGCAACAGCGGAGATGTAGGACAGGAGCGAACCCAACCGCGCCTACTCGCTCAGGCGAGATTCATAATCGCTCGAGCGAGACAATCTAACACGCTTGAGCGAAGTACGCATAGCTTAAGCGGAACTAACTAGAGACCTTCCCATCGCTCTTACTCGCTGGAGCGAACACTTAGTCGCTGAGGCGCGTAATTCCACTCGGTATTTCCTCACTCGGATTCAGAGTCTGGTTCACTCGGAAAAGTCTTTACTCTCGATTCATCTGGATTACCCATACACGTACAAGCTTCATTCAGAAGTTCACATCACACCCCTTACTTTCATTCACTCGGGTTACAGATGTTGACCACTTGGGGAAATGACTCCCATAGCCATTCCACTCAAAATCTAAGAGTGCCTTCACTCGGAATGTCTTCCACGGTCTTTTACCACTCGGAGTATTTCACTCGTTTTTCACTCGACACATGTAATTTTTCTCACTCAAGTTATCTTACTAAACCAAGCCTCGCTAAGGATCTTCTAGCTTCTAATCAGTGTACTATAATGGAGATCACTTATAGTCTTAGGTCATTCCTCTATCGGAAAACATTCCCTCGGTAAGTTCTCACTCAGAAATATTCAATCATTCTCCACTCAGGGAAGTCCTAGCAGGTTATCACTCTGAAGGTGCCCAGATCAATTCCCACTCAGGATTATACGATCCCATTCACTCGGAAACATCTAAATCTATCCTTACTCGAAATAAGGTCGTCATCTCGCTCCCCACAACAATAACTTAGCCCTATTTTACTTATAGTCATACCAACCTCACACGCTCGGAAAAGCACATATATATATATATATCACTCGGACATCACACACAGCATAGAATAAACATGTAGTATGACATATATAGGAATGTATATGAATATTTACAGGCACATCGTCATACTCTCAACCCGAGAGAGCTCAAATTCTGACGTAGAAAGACAAAGACCAAAATACGAGCCGGCCAAGGCTTAACAAAACCTTATACACAGCATATACATATACACATCTATCCCCATAGTGCACAAGCACCTCACTCGGCATGCAGCTCCTCCTTCATTCATCATTCCGAGAGACGTTCACTGTAAAATATAGCCACAGTAGGGGTGAGCTTTTACATGTAAAATGACAGTTAGGGACTCGGCATCAGCATCAATACACACACTCATGTTCACTCGGGTTGCATTTAATTTAAATTTAAGCCATGCAGACTATGATATTTTCAATGACATACACTTACATACATATTACGTAAAGTTTATTTTCATTCGTACAAAAGCATGCATCAACTCATTCGGAATTTATTCGTATCACTCCGAGCCATACCACTCGTACTATCCTAATCAACATTGCATCTACATGCATGCCTGCGGATCTGACTTAGGTAATGATTTTCAGTTACAGGTTCCCTTACTGGCCTCTCGTCCATTAGCCCTTCCCGCGTGGTACCGGCCTCCCATTGACGTCTCGAGACTTAACTCTAGCTCCCACGGCTACCACGAGCTCTCACAGGATCTAGCCAAGGGTCTGTAGCTGGAGATCATTTCTTTGGGGGCTCCTGACCTTCCACGGGTCACCCCGTTGCTGTACATGCAGCCTATGTGCTTTAACAATGAGCATCCTCGATTATCCGACTCATTCCTCGTAACCATTAACGTCATAACCGATCCAACATAGTTCCTACATTCAATCGTCCATCGTACCAACATACACATCAATCAAACGGTTCATGTTTACAACATCCCAGATGAAATCAGCCAACAGTCACACATACATATCCTCTCGGTATTAACAGTAATAAGAACATGCACCACACGCGTTTATGTATAAATGACTATCAGAATTCAGCACAACAACCCTAAATACATGCATATAAATGTATAACCATAATCAGGACTCTGCTATCACACATATGGTATTCAAGGATTAACAATCATGCATTGCACACAGTCATCATAGACACATTCATACACACGCAAGGCAATATGTTCATCCGGTACCGTCCATAAACCATGCATTTGACATGCAAGCGCCTCTTACCTACTAAAGGGACTCGAGAAGCTCTTCTGTTTTTTGACGTTTAGTCTGATGCTCTGTTTGCCTCGTTCAGTCCCCCTTGCACAGTTGTACTCTGCAATCGGCTCGGGGATAGGAAGCTGTTCTTCCTCCGCTTCGATGATCGTCCTTCACCAACCGAAGGAGACTCTGAATCTTCTGCAGCACCGTCGTCGTGGGTTTCTGGAAACAGAGAACAAGGACAGGGAGAAGAAGAAGAGTGAAGAAGAAGAAGAAGAAGAGAAGAGAGAGCGAAGAGAGGTAGCGGAGAAGAAGTCTGAAGGGAATGCCTAACAACAGTGGCCCAGCAGCACATATGTACATGCACGAAGAAGGAAGAGTGGGGTGGGAAAACGTGAATCAGCAGTCCACTCATGACACCCACCAATCACAAGCAGCCAACAATTAATCACAATTGATCAGTCATGATTTCTTAAGTTAAACTAATTAAGTTAATTATAATTAACAAGTAATCTTCCACTTGGCAATTATTTTTTTTTAATGGCTTAATTTCACTCGGTAATTAATTCTTAAATTGGGATATTACACAATGAACTAGAAATAGGTAGATCATATTGTTAAAAAGATCTTCTCTGTTATTGTTTTGATACCTTATAATGTTTCATTATAACAATTCTTTAAAATATATGGTATCCATTGAAAGAGAAAGATTATTATGCTTGATTATTACCACTGCCTATGTTGTAATTAGTGTTTACCCTACCACTATGCTCTGGGAATTACATGAAATATGTTAACAAGTGTGATAAGTGCTTTATAACACAATAAATTAGGTCTAGTTTGCTTAGGATTTTAATCATTATGCACTGTATTTCCTTTATTTATTGTGATTTTTGCTTTCTTTCCACTCTATTCTACTTGGGTATGTTATTTTGCTGGAATTAGGGTCAATAACAAGAGAAAAAAAGACCATAAAATGATAAAGAATCAAGAAGAACAAGCCCAAGTAGAAAGAATTCCCCTTTTTACACTGAAATCCAACTCAAAATGACCAAATCCGAGTGGAATGACTCAATGGAGCTTTGCCGAGTGGAATACTTTACTGTTGGAGCAGAATCCGAGTGGAATACTTTACTATTGGAGCAGAATCCGAGTGGAAAGTTCCCTGTCAAAGCCATTCCGAGTGATAAATGGCTGACTCTGTTGGAGGTTCAATGCTGAAAAGGAATAAGTCTCGGTTGGAGGTGATTCCAAGTGGAAGCTTCCCCGACTGCGTCCATTCTGAGTAAAAAAGGGGACTGACTTTGAATAGATGTTGTCCAAAGCTATTCTCCGAGTGAAAGGATTGCTGATTAAAGTGAATCCGAGTGGGAGTTTTCTGATTGCAAATAATCCGAGTGAAGAAATGCTGATTGAAACAAGTCTGAACTATTTTTCTGTGCAAAACTGCCTCCGATTGGAAAACTCCCGAGTGGTCAAAACTGTTGTCCGAGCAGAAGATGCCACTGAAAGAGCAACTGTTGAATAAGGAGGTTTTCGAGTGGTTTCATTCGGAGAAAATGGCATTCTCAAGCGGAACAAGGTGAGTAGTGTCTTATTAAGCAAGGAAAAATCCGACCGGAAATGAATCACACTCGGGCAGACTCTCAAGTTTCACACTAAGCCCGAGTGAGAAGTCTCCAAGGAAGACATGGATTTCCGAGCAAAGCAAGGCTCGGACATGGAAGATTTTATCAGCCAAATTCCAGAGTCTTTCAAGCTCCAATTTTCTGAGTGAATGATAAAGCCATCTCCGATTCCCGAATGGATTAATTGACGACTAAAATAAATTCTGAGTGGAAATCAACTCGGACTTCCGAGTGAAGGTGTCTGATTTTATCATTTGAATGAGTAAAGGAAGGTGTCCGAGTGTATTCCTGAGCAAATCCGAGCAAGGTCTCTCCGAGTGGTTCAATTCCAGAGACATAGCCGAGTGAAACAGTGAAAGAAGACTTGCCAATCCTGAGTGAGCCACTTTTCAGTCAGTTCCGAGTCCTTCTTCTGTCAGTTCCGAGTCACTCTTTACTCTATTCCGATTGAATGTTTCAATCATTCATCCAACTCTCTTCACAACCTCAACACCGACTCCTTCCAATTGCACACCATCCATACTCTTCACTCGTCCCTTCCTTACAGCAATAACAACGTCCAGTTCTCCATTCATCCAACACTGACACGGGCTCCATCCATGCACACCGGATCAACTTTCCATCCATTCACTCCAACACCGGATCAACTCCAAACACCAGATCACTCTACACCGTCCTCTCAAACCACAACACCGGATCACTTCAACACTCCTCTCCTTTGAACAGCCACATGCAACAACCAACCAACTCTCTTCTCCACACCGTCCCAAACCAACACCGTCCCCTCTCCTTTCAAAACCGACCAAACTCTCCACAACTCCAAATTCCTCAGCAACACTTCTCTACACCGTCCAGCAAGCCACAACACCGTCCAGCAACCAGCACCTTCCAGCAAGCTGTCACTCGGTTTTATGGATAAACAACAAGCTTTCACTCGGTTTTGTGGAAAAACGGCACCTTTTCCACTCAGAATTTCTCCACCTGCACCAATCATCACTAAATCCAAGCACCGAATTATTGGAAATATTGAAATACGGAAATTGGAAACAAGTTGGCACAGCTGGAACTCACATGCACCGAAAGTTTCTTCCACTTGCAATTTTAACGCGTTTTCTTAGCTGGATTCCTCCCTTTCTTCGCCTATAAAAGGAGAACACGGACAACACTTATAGCATCAATTAGCATTAGTTCTCTTTCAATTTTTTACTTTAATTTCTTTTCTTTCCTTTCTCTCTCGTTCTTCTTTCGTCCTTTTCTTTTCTTTCTTTCTTTCTTCTTCATTTTTTTTCTTCGTTCCTTTTTCTTTCTTTTTCATTTATTTTCTTTTTCTTTATTTTATTTTAAGAGTTGTGAATTGTAAAAGTGAGTATTTAAATTTGTAATTGGTGGAGGAATATTGCAACAAGGAAATACAGTGGTAAATTATTCTAAGCTTTTGGAGAAACCCGTAAGTCTTTATTTTTACCATGTCTTGTATGTTTTATTTTTCCATTATTTATATGAATTTGAATTATTTCATGAGTAGCTAAATTAATTATCTTGGGATAAAGGGGGTGTGATAATATTTTATATTAATGTTATTTTAACTTGGAATTAAATAAATTTCTCTTTTCCATTTAGTTTAAAAAATGCTCAATGCTCTTAGTAATTCTTAACAAGAACCTAAGTGATAAAACTGTATACTTGCGGGTATATTAGTAAATTTAAGTAATTAATAGAATCGAGAGATTTATTGTTACTGGAAAGTTTTTGAACTAAGCCTAAGTTTTTGAAATACTTTTTGTGACCTCGGTAAAACCGTGAAAGTAATCAAAATCTTTTGGGGAATTTTAAAAAGGGATTTTCACAAAACGATAATGGGCCTTTTCTAAGGATTAAGCAGCGCTTTCCATAGGTTAGGTACATTAATAGGATTCCGAGAGGAACATATTAATTAGCTTAAGGAAAATCCGCCTTGGAAAACTTAATTTGATTCTTATTTATGAAAAGTTAAAATTCATTAACATAACATAGAGTCTTGATCCCCCGAAATCCCAAGATACTCTCAACTCTAATTTTTAAGTGTCAAGTAAATTTTATTTTTGTATTTATTCATATTCTGTGCAACTTAATTTTGTGCTTTATTTTACAAAAACCTTAAAAACCAATTGTGTGGATAATTAAATTTCAATATGCTGGTACTTTGAACACAGTCCCTGTGGAGAACGATAATCTTTTATATTACGCGACATAACCCGTGTGCTTGCGGGCCCTGTCAAGTTTTTGGCGCCGTTGCCGGGGACTGTTGTCCCTCGAATATCGGCAATATTGAAATTCGATTAGATCATACTTGTTAATATTTTTATTTTTATTTTTATTTTTATTTTTATTTTTATTTTGTTTGTAATTTTGTATTTTGTTCTATATTCTGTGTATCTGTTGTTTTATTTGTCATTTACTTTCTTTTTATGCGTGATGCTGAAATCCCGAGTCATTAAATTGATGGTAAAATCTTAGTAAAATGAAATGTGACTCTCGGATTCACACTTATGGCAAGCGCACCAGTCGTTAAAATTGTAGTATATTTGATCGTCTCACAGGGATTGTGGTAAATACCTCAATCTAGGACTAGTACAATCTGAACCAACAGAAAATACATGAAATTCATTCGGTTTTTTTTATGGTTTTAGTGTTTTATAGTTGTTTTTATATTTTGAGAAACAGAGTTAAGGTGAAAAGTGAAAAGTGATTAAAAGAAAACAGGTCAGGATTGCTTCGGCTCACAATTTCCTCAAAAAACATGCAATTAAGTATAATCGAACTTCACAATCTAGAGGACAATCCGCTTATGGTTATTCCCTAATTCCTTAGGTGAAAAACACTAATCCTTAAGCAATGAACCTTAATTCCTTAAGTGCTCGATTAACCTAAGAATCTAATGTGAAATTGGAGGTTGAACTCTAACTATTCACCTAAATTGATTAGGCCTGAACTAGTTAGAAAGCTGGAAGTTACCTAAGCTTTAGCCATGATTCCTCACTGGTGAAGTTCTTCATCCGTTCTGGATTTGTCAATCCAGCAATTCTGCTCCACTCCTCAGCTTGTTCGCCTCAAGATCTTCGAAGCCGATCTACTTGCTCACAGCTTCAAGATTCCATTGTTCACCTTCACAATCCCAACCTTAGGGATTTAGAACTCCATAGACTTCAGTTCCATCGAAGGATTGTGGAACGTCATGGAGGAGAGAGTTTAGAGAGATGAAAAATGTAGTGAGAGATTGGAAATGGAAAAATGAAATTGTATTACGTTGCTCTCTGTCTCTACACACACACTATTACTATTCTTGCTACCTCCATCTACAGAGTATGTACAACCTATTTATAAGTTTCTACCTAACTAACTTAACTGATAACTTCGGACCACTTAAGCTAACGACTAACACTACTTATTTACATAGTTTTCAAAATAAGTAACTAATTACAGCTCAGCTCTTAACAGGATCCAGCTCAACCTTAGCTAATGTACAGCTCAACACCAGCTAATTGACAGCTCACTTCTTAAGTTAACTTGAGGTTGCAGTAGTAGAGAAGAAGGCAATGAGAGCGGAACAGTACTGCACCAAGTGTGTTGTTGGAGGGAAGGAACGGTGTTTAAATTACTGCCTTGATACTTCAGCTGCTGAATATTCGCTTGGGCGGATTAAGCTTCGCTTGGTTGAGTCCGGATTAATACTGCAGTGTTTCTTTCTCTCTTGGGCGTTATGGTAAAACTTGGGCGAGGACGGACTCTTAAAGTTATGCTTGAGTGAGTCCGGATTTTACTAGGACGGATTAAATAATGACTAAGCACATCGGTTTCTTATGTAGCATTCCGATCTTCTTCTCTTTTATAACCGGTGTCTTGGACGTAGTCTTCTTAAGTAAACTTGGGCGTAGTCTTGCTTTGGGCGGAGTCTTGCTTTGGGCGGGGTACTTGGACCCTCGCTTGAGCGGATTTAATTCCCGCTTGGGCGGATTAATTATTAAATCGGTATTCTGTAGTTGGCACTCGGGTTTTACATGCAGTATTCTGAGCCCTTATTCTCTTTTGGAGTCAGTGTCTTTGAGGTCTTACTCAGTCGGTCTTTGGAAAATCTCACTCGGATTTATCAAATCTCTCTCGGTTCTGTAGAATTTCACTCGGAATTTTCTTCTTATCTTGAGTCCGCCCTGTTCCTGCACCAATAAACAGCTACTTGCCTAGCATTTATATGCTGGCTACCTAGTAAATTTGTAAATACTTCAAAATTCCTTATTTAATTAAAATTTTCAATCGGTTTCTTACATAGATAACATACTTTTGAAATAATTAACTACAACATGAATTCTTATCAAATTATTAAATAATAATAATAAAACTAAACAATACTTAGTAAATTATGTTAAATAATTAGTGGAATAATTAAGTCTTTTAAAGACTTATCACATCCCCAAACTTAAAACTTTGCTTGTCCTCAAGCAAATATTCAGATTAATTATCAATCAGCAATTGATCAACACAGTCAATCTTTCCTTAACTATATTCATACTATAATTATTGAATACCGATCATGCTTTCTTCTCGCAATTTCTAAAAGTATAAATACTTACACCTCCTTTGAAAGACAAGTTGCTGATGTTTTCCTCACTGGTCGGTGTTTAACTCTTCTCTCGGTGTGTAGGGTAAATAAAATGCACTCAGCACCTGCATACTTGTTAGATCAACATAAGCTTGCAATAGTTCTAAACATCATGAAATATGCCAACTCAATCGGATCAGTAAGGGCTTTTTAAGCTTATAATGGGGCTCGGCTACAGGCTCAATTATTGTTTTTCCGAGTCATAGATAGGTTACAAGATGTGTCCACTGATGCTTTGCCTCGATTCTAACTTACTTACCTCGACTAACAACTCTCTTTACTTTTCCAACTGGATGCTACTTAATAACTCGTGCTGTTTTGCACTTCTCTTTTTTTTTTTTTTTAATCCTTCGGACTTCTCTTTCTTTCTTGACTTTTTCTTTCTATCTTTTTCCGATCGAAAATTTTTCTTGTGGTGCTTTCCACCTTTTTTTCTTTTCTGAACTTTGTTCATTTTTCTCTCGGCTTTTGCCTTTCTTCCTTTTATTTTTCCACATATTTATCCATAATCAAGGTCGGAGTGTGTCCTTAATTACTGTTAAGCACACTCTTCATCCCCAAACTTAGAAATTGCTAGTCCCTAGCAATAAGCAAAAAAAAAACCGAGTAATTCACCAGTGGAACATCCAGGGTACTCTAGTCGGGTTTTTCTTGGATAAATAGGCTTGTAATGTTAGGTGCATAAAACGAATGAAAGGGTCTCAGGCTCAAACATATTATTGGGTCAAAGGATGATTAATATATTAGGAAGGTTATTTTTGGCCCTGGCTAAATAATTAAAGAAGGCCTTCATCATTTCCGATTGGTTGACATACGACAATTAGCAAGAACTGAGGCAAATTCTGTCTCACTAACTAGCATGCAAGCTCACTCGGAAAAAATAAAACAAGCTCAAAAGCTCATACAATTATAACATTTAATCAGCCAGTCTTGTCCCCAAACTTAATGTAAGATCATACATCTAGATTGCTAACTAGCATGCCGAGTAAACATTTTAACTAAGGATGAATAATAGTTATGGTCAGAGATCATGAGTTAAGCAAAAACCGATCAATTAATTTTACTGACTACAGCTTAACGAATCAGCAAACTTTTTAAATTATGAAGATGGATTTTGAAATTAAATATAATTATCATATTTTATCAAATAAAGACTCAGACAATTAAATAAAGAGTCGGGATACTAGAATACTTCCCTTTTACCTGAATGGCAGTGCTTGGAAACGCATAATCGGATCGGGACTCATGGAGTTTACCAATACATACGAAAAACTGAATAAAACAAACAATTGAACATGAAAGTAAAATTTCATTACGTAATTAAAAATAAAAATAAAAATAAATTCAGTGTTCAGCAAGCAAATACAATAGCTTCAAACTAAATACATAAGAAACATTATAAAAACGTGGCACTAATGCTTAAACATTTTGAGCTTCATCATCCTTGTCCTGCTGGGGAAAAATCGTGAATCCAATGGAAGCTAACCACGCATCCCTATCAGGTGGTGCTCCCATTTCCGATGAATGCTCAACCCTCAGCTTCGAAGTAATCTTCCTGAGCATCTGATCATGGTTCAAAACCCGATCGTAAATTTCAAGTTGCATCTTCTTCACAACCTGCAATTCCTGTAATATTAAAAGAATGTCAGAAAAAGAAGAAGATGAACCAGCTCCTACAAATTGCTTGGGACGTTCTGTTTCTGCGGCTTTAAAGTTCACAGCACAAGCTTTAATACTTTCCACCTCTGGTGACTCATTTTCCTCACTGGCAGGAGGGACATTCCTTTGAACCAGAGGAGATACATCCCCTTGGTCCTGACTTCGACTAGGGACCTGGACAAATGAATCAGAAATAGTGATGGTGGCCACTTCTCTTTCAGTATCTAATTGTTTCCTTCGCACACTTCCTTCTGCGAAGTTTGGTCTAGGTTTCTGTAGAAGTCTTTGAGATCTTCTCTTTATGATGAATGTTAAAATAACGATGATAAACAACCTAATCAAACAAAAATAAGAACAGAAATCCAAGAGAAACACAGCAAACCAAACTGTGAGATGCATGGCTTATGAACAGTGGAAAACAATAATAATGAAACAAGAAGATAATAACCACGAACTGCGAAGTGAAAGAAGTGAAAAGGTGATACCTTTCTCAGAAATCAGAAAGTGTCGTTTCGTCTTCAGCTCAAGTTCAACACAGGTACTGAAGGTTGGAAACTGAAAGGACTTTTCTTTTATAATGAAGAATTCAATTTTCCAGAAACGCGTAAATGCGGTCAACTTTAATTATTACTTTTATTAAATGCATTACTACTGTTATTATTATTATTATGTTTATTATTTATTATTATATTTATATATTTTATTTAATTTTTATTTATTATTGTTTTATTTATTATTATTATTATTATTTTTTTTTGAATACTCAATTACTAGAGGGGTAGAAGATCGAGGAAGAGTGGGATGATACCAATGTGATGCCAAATGGACATAGGAGAATGGAAGATGGATAAATGAACAGGCCGTAAGACAACGTAGCAAATGAAAAATTTAAATACCTGAAATAGAGTGCATGAAAAACGAGTGAAAAATGGTAATGGAATACGAGTGAATCAAGAAACGAATAATAAAAGAAACGAATAAAAGTATGAACGAACGAATGAAAACTCAAGTAAATAAATAATGACTAAAAAGAGGGAAAGGGGTGAAAGGATGATAATCGAGTGAGAATGGAAAAAGGTACCGAGTGATTAAATAGTTGATCAACGAATGAGGTGAACAACGCAAGTCCGAGTAAATGAAAGGGAAAGAATGAATGCATAACTGAAAAGCTAACTGACGGGTGAGGAACAGAAAAGAGGGTGACTGAATGGGAATGAAGAAAAGGTATACCTATCAATGAAGGAGCTGAGTAAATGAAGGAACCGAATGAACTAGTGAGAAACCTAGTGAATAAGGAACCGAGTGATGAAAAAGTGAATAAAACACTGACTGAAAAGGGGACTGAGTGGGTTACAAAATGAGTGAAAGAATGAATGAGTAAAGATAAGTGTATGAGAACCGAGTGTGACAATGAATGGACGAGTGAACAACCGTCGTGAGGTATGAGTGAACAAAGAAGTGCGTGGAAGAAAGAATGAATGAGAGTAAGGCTGAGCGAAAGAAAGGACGAGTGGATGAAACTGAGTAATATAGATCGGAGATATGAGTGAATGACAATGAGAGTTCGGGCGAAAAACAAAAAATGACAGGAGTAAAAATGGAATGAATGAAATACCGAGTAAATGAAAGACCGAGTGAATAAAATGAATACAATGGAGAATTCAGGGAATGAAAAACGCGAAGACAAGAAATTGAGTGTGACAATCGTGAATGAAACACGAGTAGATGAAAATGAAAAATCGACAGCGTGAGAAAACTGAGAAAGAAAAATAAGTGGAATGAAACGACGGGTAAATGAATACCGAGTGGATTAAACCGGGTAAAAGTGAAAAAACAAATGAACAAACAGCGAGAGGTCGGACAAATATAACAACAAGTGAAAGGACAGGAAAGAATGGCTAACCGACCGTGTGAACAAACATGAGTGAAAGATAGAAGAAGATAAAAGGACCAATATATTGGAAACTGAGTGGATGAATATACTGAGTGGACGAGGTCAGGGAAGAGTGCGGCGAGGGAAACAAGCGAACAATGGCCGAGTGAACAATATATGTGTATTACAATTACGTGAACAAAAGACAGAGAGAGACGAGTAGAAAAATGAAAGGATAAGAAACTGACTGAAATAAACCGAGTGAATGTAAAACATGAGAAACTTATGGAAAGATGAGTAAGGAACACAATAGAACTAAAGTAAATCGAAAGAACGAGTGAATGATATACTGGATGGAAAGAATACTGATTGAATGAAAAATGAGAAAATGAAGATGAGTGAAGGATGAATGAAGGATGAATGAAATAGAGTGACCGAGTGAAATGAAGAACGAGTGAAATGAACAACGAGTGAAAAATGAGGTCACAACGAAAGTCAGAATGATATGGAGCGACTGAGTGAGAAAAACGAGTGAATATAATAATGACTGCATAGGAGTCCGATTGAACGGAATACCGAATGGATGAAGAAAAAGACGATTGAATGACAAAACGCGTAGACGAGAGAATGAGTGAATGAAAGGCTGGATGAACAAGCAACACATGCAGTGAAATCGAGTAATGAAACAAAGGAAGAACCTTGGTGGATTGAAAGCACGAATGAATCAACGACTGAGAAGAAGAATGGATAACAGAATTCATGAAAAGAAGGACGAGTGAAAGATAAATGAACGAAACTGAGTGAGGAGTGAGGGAGCCGAGTGGAAGAAACCGACTACTAGAGAACGCCGAGTGGATGAATGAATAAAAGGCTGTGTGCAAATGAGACTAATGGATACAATACTGATTGTGATGACTGAGGAATCCGAGTGGTGAAAAGCCGACTGAAATAAGTCACTTTTCACTATCTGACCCGTTCATTACATCAACGATCAGAAATCCTTCCAAGTCTTCCTTTTTATTCGCAGAAATTTATTGAAAAATACCGAGTGAAGTTCAGTCGGGAAGAAGGGTTACGACGAAGTAACAATTATTCGAGCGTACTATTTTTACTCAACTTAGTACAATTTTCCTCTAAGTGCGAAACAACAATCAGCATTGGCTCGCCTAAGCTACCAGCGCTTCTCCTGAGCGAAAATAGAAGAAGCAACTCGGATTTCCTTCTTCAACTTCACAATTTTATTTTATTTAAAGTTCTAAACAAAACAATCGGAACATAGGGCTGCCTCCCTAGAGCGCTTCTTTAAGGTCACTAGCTTGACCTTATTGTATCTAAGAAGATGGTTTCAGTAACAAGGAGGTTTTCTGCCTATCAAACTCTCCTCCAAAATAGAGTTTGAGTCGCTGGCCATTCACCTTGAAAAACCGATCGGTAGTCGGATCTTTCAGTTCGACTGCACCATGAGGAAAAACCTCATTTACAGTAAAAGGCCCGGACCACTTGGATCTAAGTTTTCCAGGGAAGAGTTTCAGTCGGGTATTGAATAACAAAACCTGATCGTCCTTCTGAAACTCTTTCTTATTAATTCGCTTATCATGCCATTTCTTTGTTTTCTCCTTATAAATGGAGGCACTTTGATAAGCGTTGAGTCGGAACTCCTCTAATTCATGGAGTTTCAAAACTCTTTCCTCCTGAGACTGGTCACAGTCCATGTTTAATAGTTTTGTGGCCCACCACGCTTTGTGTTCTAACTCCATAGGGAGATGGCAAGCCTTACCGTACACCAGTTGATACGGGGACATGCCAATCGGAGTTTTGAAAGCTGTTCGGTAAGCCCACAATGCATCATCTAATTTTACCGACCAATCTTTTCTGGATTTTCCGACCACTTTTTCTAAAATTCTTTTTATTTCTCTATTTGACAATTCGACTTCTCCACAAGTCTGTGGATAGTAAGGAGTGGATATCTTATGTAAAACCTCATAGTGACGCAGGGCTTTTTCCATTATCTTATTACAAAAATGTGAACCCCCATCACTAATAATTACTCTCGGAACTCCAAACCTAGAGAAAAATATTCTTCTTAATGAACCTAAGCACAACCTGTGCATCATTGGTTCTGGTCGGAATTGCCTCCACCCATTTGGAGACGTAGTCCACAGCAACCAGAATGTATTCGTTGGAGAACGACTTAGGGAAGGGTCCCATGAAGTCGATACCCCAAACGTCAAATAATTCCACAATTAGAATGTTCGTCAAAGGCATGCCAGCTTTTGCGGAGAGACCTCCACTCCTTTGACATTTGTCACACCTTTTGACATATTCCTTAGAATCCTGAAAGATAGTTGGCCAGTAAAAGCCACTCTGTAACACCTTCGCTACGGTACGGGAGGCACCATGATGGCCTCCATAATAAGAATCGTGGCAGTGCCACAAGAGCCTTTCTTGCTCGGATTCAGGCACACAGCGCCTGATTACTCCATCTATGCCTATTTTAAACAAAAATGGATCATCCCAAAGAAAAGCCTTACTATCATGAAAGAATTTTTTTCTCATTTGGGATGTCCAACCATCAGGTACCACTGAGGCACTTTTAAAGTTTGCCATGTCAGCGTACCATGGCCCAGTCATAATGGCCATTAACTTTTCGTCTGGAAATTCTTCTTTTATCAAGACAGAATCCGACTCAGCTTCCAGACGAGACAATTGGTCTGCAACCGAGTTCTCTACTCCTTTTTTGTCTCGTATTTCTAAGTCAAACTCTTGGAGTAACAGAACCCACCTAATCAGTCTCGGTTTAGACTCTTTTTTAGCTAGTAAATACTTGATTGCCGAGTGGTCTGTATATACAATGACTTTGGCACCAATCAAGTATGCACGAAAATTATCAAATGCATACACCACAGCAAGTATTTCTTTTTCAGTCGTGGTGTAATGTATTTGATTTTCATTTAACACTTTATTAGCATAATAAATCACATGAGTTAATTTCTCTTTTTTCTGACCCAGTACAGCTCCGATTGCAAAGTCACTTGCATCACACATCAATTTAAACGGTAAAGACCAGTCGGGTGATGCAAGGATCGGAGCTGAAGTCAAACTTTGTTTTAATTTTTCAAATGCCTTGACACAGTTTTCATTAAATGCAAACACCTGATCTTTCACAAGCAAATCGGTCAAAGGCTTAGCTATTTTTGAAAAATCTTTTATGAATCTTCTATAGAACCCAGCACATCCTAGAAAACTCCTTACTCCTTTCACATTGATCGGAGGAGGAAGTTTTTCAATAATTTTAATTTTTGCTCGGTCCACCTGCATGCCCTCAGCAGAAATCCTATGACCAAGGACTATCCCTTCCTTAACCATAAAGTGGCATTTCTCCCAGTTAAGAACGAGATTAGTCTCTTGACATCTCATCAGCACTTTAGCTAAGTTGCTGAGGCATGTGTCAAAATTACTTCCAAATACCGAGAAGTCATCCATGAATACCTCAATAAATTTCTCTACCATATCCCCAAAAATTGCCAGCATGCACCTTTGGAAGGTTGCTGGAGCATTGCACAAGCCGAACGGCATGCGCCTGTATGCAAAAATTCCATAGGGACATGTGAAGGCAGTCTTTTCTTGATCCTTCGGGTCAACCACAATTTGGTTATAACCCAAGTACCCATCAAGAAAACAATAGTACTCATGTCCTGATAACCTCTCAAGCATTTGATCAACAAACGGAAGGGGGAAATGGTCCTTCCGAGTAGAGTTATTCAGCCTTCTGTAATCAATGCACATCCTCCAGCCTGTAGTTGGCCGAGTGGCAATGATTTCACCCTGGTCATTTCTTACAGTCGTCATTCCTTCCTTCTTGGGCACCACTTGGACTGGGCTAATCCAAGTGCTGTCCGAGATCGGGTAAATGATTCCTGTATCAAGGAGCTTGACCACTTCCTTCCTCACTGCTTCCTTCATAATGGGGTTCAGTCTGCGTTGTGGCTGAACAACAGGAGAATAGTCATCCTCCATCAGGATTTTGTGCATACAAAAGGATGGACTAATTCCCTTCAAGTCAGAAATGTTCCAGCCAATGGCAGATTCATGAGCCTTTAATACCCCAACTAGTTTATTCTCATCCTCTTCTTTTAAGTCGGAATTAATAATTACAGGATGAGTGTCATTTCCTCTCAGGAAAACATATTTCAGATGAGAAGGTAAAGGTTTTAAATCACATTTTTCTTCCAAAAATTCCTTTCCTTTCTCATCTTCAGTATTTTCCAAATCATTTTCCTTTTCTAAATCACCAACTTCAAAAACTTCCAGTAGGTCCAGTATTTCCGAGTGAGAGTCAATTGACTCGGTCTCGGAATCAAAGTCATCCTCTAAAAACATTTGTAAAGCCTCTTCCTTAGTTTTCAGCAGTAAGGGGGTCTGGTAATTTTCAACCTCTTCAATCATTAGGCAATCCATCCGTTTAGTCGGATGTTTCATGGAATTGAAGACATTAAAAATTACTTGTTCCTCCTGAACTCTCAGCATGAGTTCACCCTTTTCCACATCAATCAATGCTCTGCCAGTAGCTAGGAAGGGTCTACCTAAGATCAAAGGGATCTCTCGGTCAGCTTCCATGTCCAACACTATGAAGTCTGCTGGGAAGATAAATTTATCAACTTTTACTAACAAATCTTCCAGCATGCCTTGGGGATATTTAATGGACCTGTCAGCCAACTGCAAGGACATGCGAGTCGGTTGCAAGTCATTAATTCCCAGCTTTTTCATTAAAGATAAAGGCATCAGGTTTATACTAGCTCCTAGATCACAGAGAGCACTTCCTACATGAATATCCCCTATTGCACACGGTATTGTGAAAGATCCAGGATCCTCTAGCTTTTGGGGAAGTTTCTTTTGAATGATTGCGCTACACTCTTGAGTGAGAGTAATCATTTCATCCCCCCTAAGCTTCCTCTTCTTAGACAATAGTTCTTTTAAAAATTTTGCATAAGAAGGCATCTCCTGCAATGCCTCAGCAAAAGGGATATTAATGTGAAGTTTCTTAAAGACCTCTAAGAACCTAGCAAACTTCTGCTCCTCTATTTGCTTTTTAAACCTGTGCGGAAATGGAGCATTCCTCAGTTTTTCAAGAGTCAGCTTAGAAGCTTCCTCCAAGATCAAATCAATTTTTTTCTTTTTCTTTTGATGGACTTTATTTTCTTTTTCTTTTTCCAATTCATTCTTATTTTCTACTTCATTTTTATTGTCCTGCTCAGTTTCCTGTATTATTTCTTTTCCTTTTTCTGAACTTATTTCTTGACTCGGAGATGGAGAAATAATTTTTCCACTCCTAGTAATTATGGCCTTGCAATGTTCCCTTGGATTTACCTCGGTATCTCCAGGGAAATTGCCTGCTTGCCTCTCAGCTAATTGTTTAGAAAGCTGTCCTACTTGATTTTCTAAATTCCTTATGGATGCTTCCTGATTCTTAAAACTGGCCTGAGTGGCCTGGATAAACTGAGAAAGTATATTCTCGAGTTCGGATTTTTCTTTAACAAGAGAGTGAGAAGGTTGTTGTGGTTTATTTGTGGGTGGACTCGGTGGTATATTCTGATTCAGATGTGGACCTTTCTGCCAGGAAAAATTTGGGTGGCTCCTGTAATTAGGATTAAAGGAATTAGAAGGATAATTCCTTTGATACTGTTGCTGCCCCATATAATTCACTTGCTCGGAAGGCACAACTGGATCACACATTCCATTTTCATGGTCTCCACCATAAAAATCATAACTGATCATAGAAACTTGGCTCGGCTTTTGGAGTTCTGAAATCTGAATGCTTAATTTTTCCAAAGCCTGAGTCATCAATTTACTCTGAGCCAAATAAGCATCTTGTGCTTCTAATTCTAATATTCCTCTAGTAGGGACTTGGTTTCTCTCACTAATCAGGCATTCATTAGAAGCCATCACATCAATCAGCTCTATAGCTTCTTCTATAGTTTTAGTTGTTAATGAGCCTCCAGCCGAGGCATCTATCAAAACTCTGGTAGCTGGCCTAACACCATTATAGAAAATAGTCACCTGCTGTACATCGGAAATCTGATGATGAGGACATCTCCTCAGACTTTCTTTATACCTATCCCATGCTTCCATCAAGGACTCACCTTCCCTTTGCTGGAAACATGTGATTTCATTACGCAGCTTTGCATATTTAGAAGGAGGAAAGTATTTAATCAAAAATTTTCTTTGCAAATCCTCCCAGGTAGAAATACTGCCTCTCGGTTGACTCTGCAACCAGGCTTTTGCTCGGTCCCTCAGAGAAAATGGAAACAGCCTTAGTCAAATTGCCTCCTCAGGGACTCCATTTATTTTTACTGTATCACAAATTTGGAGGAAAGTTGCTAAATGTAAATTTGGGTCCTCAACCTCACTTCCTCCGAATTGTTCATTTCTTACCAACTGCAGTAAGGCTGGTTTTAATTCGAAATTATTAGCTGCAATCGGTGGCCTAAGGATGCTAGCTTGCGATCCTTCTTTAGTCGGCCTGGAGTAGTCACCTAGTGTAACTCTCCTCTGTTCCATTTCTTTTTCTTCTTTTTGCTTTTTCTCTTTTCTTAATCTACGTTCTAACAAATCGATGTCAGGATCAAAGAAGAAAGGTTCTCCTCTGCTCCTTGACTGCATACAACAATTGTTAACACAACAAAAACAACTAACAGCTACGACTACTTGAAACAATAACTACTAAGAGAAATACGTATTGACTGCACATAGAAACAAAAGCAAATGGTTCAGTCTAGTACCGGTCCAAGGATTGTTGATATTACTAAACAATCCCCGGCAACGGTGTAACATCCCCGTTTTAAAATTTAATGCTGAATAAAGAATGAACCATTAAGACTTGATTTCAACTAGAAATAACTGTTAAGTGCATTTAACTAAGTGAGTTTAAGCCATTAAAATATTGAAATGGTGGCGGACAGGGGATGAGGTGGAGTGCGCGTGACTGACGGGCACGCACTCTCCCATCCCACTCTTGCTTTTGCTGTGCGCATGCACATATGTATATATATATATATAAGCGTGAGCCTTGGTGAAAAACACTCTCGCTATTTCTTTAGACTCTTTCTCCGTCACTTCATCATCTGTTTTCTCTCTTCGTCTTCATTCTTCTTCTTCCATCTCACTCTTCGCTCCTGGAGATCTTGATTCCAGTACTGAAGAACAGACTACACCCATCCCAGAATCAGACGCGGCATACGACAAAGCCAAGCAAGACCGGACGAACCAGGAAAAGGACATCGGACCCAACGGCAAGAACGGAAAAGGTTTCTGAGGAGTCTTCTAAAGGTAGGGGGCGCTTGCATGTCGAATGCATGGTCTAAGAACGGTACCGGATGAACGTACTGCCAAGTGTGTGTGTGTGCATGTTTTTATAATTCATTAGAACTGATGCTGTGCATGTGTTTACAATTACTGAAGCTGATGCATGATTTGAGATTTTGATAGTGATCTTCGTGGCAATGGCGTGGTCTGATTGTGGATGATAATGATGGATCTATTTCGTTGTCTCTGTGAAAAGTATGTATGTGCATGTCCTTAATTAAGTTGCTCAATGTTGTTAGTCTGATGATCGATTGTATCATGCGCTGGTGTGACTGATTGAATGATGTTGAATAATGGGAGATATCCGTTCTTATTTGATGACTACGGTAATGTGTTCATGGCGCGATGATGTGTATAAATGAATGTGTTAGTTGCATGAGTAAGAGTGGGGTGACCCATGGAAGGTCAGGAACCCCAAGGGAAATGACTTCCAGTTACCAACCCTGGCTAGATCCCAATAGGGCTCGTGGTAGCCGTTGGAGCTAGAGAATTGAGTCTCGAGACGCCGTCGGGGCCGGTGCCACCTGGTAAGAGCTGAGGGACGAGGGGCCAAAAGAAAAAGGGGGCTGTAACTGAGAGTCTTTTCCCGAGTCGGATCCGCGTGCATGCATATAGAAATAAGGTTGATTGCAGTGATGTATAAATCTATCTATGTGCATGTGTATGATTTCGAATGCATGAATATATATTGATGTGGAATAAACTCTGTGAATTATGTGTATTATGAATGTTGTTTGAATTGTATGAACTTGGTTACTTGAGAAAGGTTGAATGATAGCAGGAGCGTGTACTGACGCTGATACCGAGTCTGTGAGTATCATTATACATGTAAAAGCTCACCCCTGCAGTGGCAATTTTCAGTGAATGTCTCTCGTGAGGAGGATCAGAATCAGAACCGGAATGCTGGGCGGAGTGCTGATGCCTTTCGAAGGTTTAATTAAGGCGTTGTTAGATAAAGCCCGGACTAGCTCATACCGGATGTTAACGTCCTTGTGAATGAATAGAACTTTATGAACAAGAAGAAGTCTGATTTTGTATTGTAATTATTGACGTGCACTTTTATGTATATATATGGATGTATGGCTTCGTGTGTGTGTGATGCTAAGTGCTGTCTTGTTTTATAATTATGCTTTAATAGATACGCAGGGACAGTCTGATTTAACAGGTTATAGTTAAGTCCGAACGAACCGAGAATTGTCTTAGGAAAGACTCATGTCGGATACGTTGGGCGGAGTCGTACCCCGCCTGAAGTATGGGAAGCAATTCGCCCAAGCGCGAGAGAACTCACGCTGAAGCAAGTAATGACCAGAGTGAAATATCGACCATTACCTTTCCCTATCCGTTGTGATACTAACGCAATCCGGCCCCGGTGCTGAACCCCGGGTTTGGGCGTTATGGCTAAGTCCGCCCAGGCGTTATCATAATTAGTTGCGTTGGGCGGAATAGGTTCAAGCTCTTCCTTTCTCTACAACCTACTATCGTATATGTACCCTGTAACTTTACATTTTCTGAGTGAAAGGCGAATGTGAGAATTTACTTAGTGAACCCTTGTCCATACCCGATGGAGGAAATTACCTTGTAACTGTGTTGAAGAGGCGTGGTGCAGATTTCGTTTAGGCGGCGTTATACCTCGCCCATGTAGCTAGGACAGCCCGCCCAAGATAAATATACCCCGCCTAGCCTAGTAGGATGATTCTAACTTAGCCTTTTCATCAAATGCTATACGTGTGAATGTATTAACATATTTCCCTTATCTATTCCTCCTGTTAAGTGACCAGTATTTCTTGAAGGGAAGCCTCAGTGCGAAATCTCCTCTATCCGCTGCTGCATTACTATGCTCCGCCTGGACGGTGTCAGACCCCGTCTAAGCGAACAAACGGTGTTGTGCAATCCGCCCTATTGTTGGTGCGTTACGATAAGCCCATCGAGCCGGCCTCACCTTTAGCTTCCCTGTACGTTGCTTTATGCGCGTGAATGTTCTTAGCTTTCCCCATTGCCTGCTCCCTTCTACATCAAATGTTACGTGACTGTTTTTGTGAAAAATTTTCTCACATTTTGGGATTTATTAGTTGTAGATAATTAGGGTGTTACATTTTGGTATCAGAGCGGACCGAAAAGTCCAAGGCCAAAGTATGCTTACCAAGTGTAAGCGGTGGTGTTTGTGTCTTCTGATTGAATGGTTGAAATTGTTGTGATATTGGTTGAACTTGATTGATATTGGCTTGCGGATAGGAGGGTGTTGCCCCTCCTGGTCCTATTGATTGTATAATATATATCTATAGAGATAGCATAATGTGCTAAGTTATTAATCGTTGGACTAATAACTAGATCAGTAGTAAGTGGCTCCGTGTACTTATCCTTAAATGTCAATTTCAGGATAAGGAATGGCGCATCGTCAAAGTATGGAGGCTATAGCCACAGCATTCCAACGCTTTGCTGATGTGTTTGAAAGGCAAGGCCAAACTCATCCTGAGGATGGCCATGTGCTGGACCGCTTCCTGAAGAGGAAGCCGAGTGAATTCTTAGGAGGACGGAACCCTGAGGCGGCGTTCAAGTGGACTCAGGAATTAGAGAGAATTTTTAAGGGTCTTCGCTGTACCGAAGCCCAGAAGGTGGAATGCGCAGTGTATATGCTGCGAGATGAAGCGGAGAATTGGTGGAAGATAGCTAGGAGCCAATTCCCCGAAGATGACAATCAACTGACGTGGAACGATTTCAAGGCCTGCTTCCTAGACAAATACTTTCCCGACACAGTGCGGAGTCGGAAGGAGCTGGAGTTTATGGAGTTAAAACAGGGCTCCATGACTGTGGAAGAATACGCGACCAGATTTGAAGAATTGTGCCTGTTCTATCCGCCCTTCCAGCAACCGGGAACGGAGCACTCCAAGTGTCTTAAGTTTGAGAACGGACTGAGATCGGATATCAAGAGGGCCTGCAGATACCATGAAGTCCGGAGTTTCCCTGCCTTAGTGAACAAGTGCAGAATATTCGAAGAGGATGACAGGGCCCATTCGGGCCAGTGCAGCAGAGCCAACCAACACTTGAGGCCTCAGCAATCACGTTTCAAGAGGCCAGGGGACGTGAGGAGGAATGTACCCTTCACCAGATATCAGGACCATAATGACCGAGGGAGACAGATGAGTGGGCGACCAAGGTATGGCGGATGCTTTAAATGCGGCGGTGATCATTTTGCTAAGGAATGCAATGATACGAAATGCTACCACTGCGGAGAGAGGGGACACGTTCGTCCGGACTGCCCGCAACTCCGCCAGGCAAACACCAATGTGCGTCAAGGAGGATATCAAGATCGGACCAGAGTGAATGATAACCAACGACCTGGTGGCAGAGGCAATGGAACCAGAGGAAACATGATGCATGCCCCGAACAGTCGAGAGAGGAACACCGGCCCAACAGCGACAGGAAGGATCTACACCATCAATGCAGAGGATGTTGCACCAGCAAACGATCTAGTACAATGTAAGTGCTCACTTGGAATGAATACGCTTAATGTTGTTTTCGATTCGGGAGCAACCCATTCTTTTATAGCTGATGAGTGCGTGAAACGGTTGAAGCTACCAACTGTGTCTATGAACCGGACTCTAGGAGTGGCCAGCCCCACTGGCCCTACTGTGTTCGCATCGTCCATATGTAAAAATGTAGCATTTGAGTTGTATGATCGGAGTTTCGCCTTCGATCTGATTTGCATGCCCTTAAAGGGTCTTGATATTGTGCTTGGAATAGATTGGCTTTCAGCCAATAAGGTATTAGTAGATTGTAGAAACCGAGAGATCGTTTTCCCAAAACAACCCACTGAAGATGGCACGGCACAAGGTATAACCCAATTATTTATGATGCTTTGTCTAACCAAAGAAAAGAATGAGCCCCTAGTGAACGACATTCCGGTTGTCTGCGAATTCCCAGAAGTGTTCCCAGAGGACGTCCCGAGTGTACCTCCTCATAGAGAAGTTGAATTCTCTATAGACTTGATCCCTGGAGCCGAACCGGTCTCCAGTGCACCCTACAGAATGTCCTCAACTGAATTGATAGAGTTGAAGAAACAAGTGGATGAGTTACTTGAGAAGCAGTTCATTAGACCAAGCGTGTCACCATGGGGCGCACCTGTACTACTTGTTAAGAAGAAGGATGGCAGCTTGAGACTTTGTATAGATTATCGACAGCTTAACAAACTCACAATCAAGAATCGATACCCACTGCCTAGAATTGATGATTTAATTGACCAGCTGCGTGGAGCCTCAGTCTTCTCAAAGATCGACTTACGATCTGGATATCACCAAATCCGAGTGAAGGACTCGGACATTCCTAAAACTGCCTTTAGGACTAGGTATGGTCACTATGAGTATGTAGTGATGCCGTTCGGTGTGACAAACGCCCCTGCTGTTTTCATGAATTACATGAACAGCATATTCCATTCCTTCTTAGATCGGTTTGTTGTTGTCTTCATTGACGATATTCTAGTTTATTCTAAGACATCGGAGGAGCATGAAGGACATCTCAGGACGGTACTCCAAGTGTTGAGGGAGAAGCAATTGTTTGCAAAGCTTTCAAAGTGCGAATTTTGGATGGATGAAATCCACTTCCTCGGGCATGTGATCTCCAAGCGAGGTGTCTCGGTGGATCCTGCGAAGGTAACTGCTGTAATGGCATGGGAAAGGCCCAAGTCGATCTCGGAAATAAGGAGTTTTATGGGCTTGGCAGGTTATTATAGAAGGTTCATCGAAGGTTTTTCTAAGTTGGCATTACCTCTGACTAGATTGACTCGGAAGAACGTTCCTTTTGTGTGGAGTCCGGAGTGTGAGAGCAGCTTCCAAGAACTGAAGAATAAGTTGACAACGGCTCCGGTGTTGGCATTACCTGAGTTACGAGAAAGTTTCGTGGTCTATTGTGACGCGTCCGGACTCGGATTAGGATGTGTACTCATGCAGAAAGATCGAGTAATAGCATATGCCTCTCGACAATTGAGACCCCACGAACAACATTATCCGACCCACGACTTGGAGTTGGCAGCAGTAGTTTTTGCATTGAAAATCTGGAGGCATTACTTGTACGGATCCAAATTTGAAGTGTACAGCGATCATAAGAGCCTTAAATACCTATTCGACCAAAAGGAACTGAACATGAGGCAGAGAAGATGGATTGAGTTTTTGAAGGACTATGATTTCGAGTTGAAATACCACCCAGGTAAGGCAAATGTCGTAGCAGACGCATTGAGTCGAAAATCCCTCCACATAGCAGCCATGATGGCGAAAGAAGTTGAGTTGTTAGAGCGGTTCCGAGACATGAACTTGCATGTTGACACCCCTTCCTCTCAGAAGATGACAATCGGCACGTTGAGGATTGCCAACGAATTCTTAAAATCCGTGTACGAACAGCAACAGACGGACTCTTACCTAGCCGAAATGAAGGAAATTCAGGCTAAAGGAAAGGATTTATCCTTGGCAGAAGGATCAGATGGGATCTTCCGGGTGAGGAATAGAATATACATACCAAGTGAAGGAGGATTGAGAAGAATGGTGCTTGATGAAGCCCACAAAAGTCTACTCAGCATTCACCCAGGAACCACGAAGATGTACCACGACTTGAGGAGGCAGTTCTGGTGGCCCGGACTAAAGAAGGATGTGGCGGAGTACGTGGCCCGGTGTATCACTTGTCAGAAATCGAAGGTAGAGCACCAAAAACCATACGGTGCAATGCAGCCTCTGGAAATCCCCGTGTGGAAATGGGACTCAATTGCGATGGATTTTATCATGGGATTACCCAAAAACCGAGCTGGCCATGATGCCATTTGGGTCATTGTTGACAGATTGACGAAGAGTGCACACTTCTTACCTGTACATATGAAGTACCCATTGCATAAATTGGCTCGAATCTACATTCAAGAAGTTATTCGACTGCATGGCATACCTACTTCCATCGTCTCAGATAGGGACCCTAGATTTACGTCCAGATTTTGGACCAGCTTGCATCAAGAACTGGGGACGAAGCTTTGGCTTAGTTCTGCTTACCACCCCCAATCGGATGGACAATCCGAGCGAACGATTCAGAGTCTAGAAGACTTATTGAGAGCGTGTGTGTTAGAGTACGGAGGGGACTGGGAGCAGTACCTACCCTTGATCGAGTTTACGTACAACAACAGCCATCATCACAGCATTGGCATGGCACCTTACGAGGCATTATATGGGCGTAGATGCCGAACCCCGCTCTGTTGGTCGGAAACAGGTGAAAGTCTACTATTGGGACCAGACATCGTAAAGCAAACCACAGAACAGATCCGAGTGATAAGGGAGAAGATGAAAGCATCACAAGACAGGCAGAAGAGCTACCATGACAAACGCATCAAGCCATTAGAATTTCAAGTCGGAGATCGAGTGTTTCTGAGAACCTCTCCGAGTAAAGGAGTTGGACGAGCCTTAAAAAGTGGGAAGTTAAGCCCTCGCTACATCGGACCTTATGAGGTAGTAGAACGGATTGGCCCCGTGGCATACCGCCTCGCGTTACCAATTCACTTGTCCCGATTACACAACGTTTTTCATGTGTCTCAACTAAGGAAGTATTTGCATGACCCCAGCCACACGATGCCTGACGACGAGGTAGAGATCAAGGAAGATCTAACCGCTGTGACTACACCGGTTGGAATCGTGGATCGATCGGTAAAACGCTTAAGAAACAAGAACGTAAGGCTGGTTAAGGTGGAGTGGCAGCAAGGCAAAATCACCTCCTACACATGGGAACGCGAAGACGCCATGCGACAGCAGTACCCCGAATTGTTTACCTACGTAAGTACCAACTGAATTTCGGGGACGAAATTCCTTTTCAGTGGGGGAGAACTGTAACATCCCCGTTTTAAAATTTAATGCTGAATAAAGAATGAACCATTAAGACTTGATTTCAACTAGAAATAACTGTTAAGTGCATTTAACTAAGTGAGTTTAAGCCATTAAAATATTGAAATGGTGGCGGACAGGGGATGAGGTGGAGTGCGCGTGACTGACGGGCACGCACTCTCCCATCCCACTCTTGCTTTTGCTGTGCGCATGCACATATGTATATATATATATATAAGCGTGAGCCTTGGTGAAAAACACTCTCGCTATTTCTTTAGACTCTTTCTCCGTCACTTCATCATCTGTTTTCTCTCTTCGTCTTCATTCTTCTTCTTCCATCTCACTCTTCGCTCCTGGAGATCTTGATTCCAGTACTGAAGAACAGACTACACCCATCCCAGAATCAGACGCGGCATACGACAAAGCCAAGCAAGACCGGACGAACCAGGAAAAGGACATCGGACCCAACGGCAAGAACGGAAAAGGTTTCTGAGGAGTCTTCTAAAGGTAGGGGGCGCTTGCATGTCGAATGCATGGTCTAAGAACGGTACCGGATGAACGTACTGCCAAGTGTGTGTGTGTGCATGTTTTTATAATTCATTAGAACTGATGCTGTGCATGTGTTTACAATTACTGAAGCTGATGCATGATTTGAGATTTTGATAGTGATCTTCGTGGCAATGGCGTGGTCTGATTGTGGATGATAATGATGGATCTATTTCGTTGTCTCTGTGAAAAGTATGTATGTGCATGTCCTTAATTAAGTTGCTCAATGTTGTTAGTCTGATGATCGATTGTATCATGCGCTGGTGTGACTGATTGAATGATGTTGAATAATGGGAGATATCCGTTCTTATTTGATGACTACGGTAATGTGTTCATGGCGCGATGATGTGTATAAATGAATGTGTTAGTTGCATGAGTAAGAGTGGGGTGACCCATGGAAGGTCAGGAACCCCAAGGGAAATGACTTCCAGTTACCAACCCTGGCTAGATCCCAATAGGGCTCGTGGTAGCCGTTGGAGCTAGAGAATTGAGTCTCGAGACGCCGTCGGGGCCGGTGCCACCTGGTAAGAGCTGAGGGACGAGGGGCCAAAAGAAAAAGGGGGCTGTAACTGAGAGTCTTTTCCCGAGTCGGATCCGCGTGCATGCATATAGAAATAAGGTTGATTGCAGTGATGTATAAATCTATCTATGTGCATGTGTATGATTTCGAATGCATGAATATATATTGATGTGGAATAAACTCTGTGAATTATGTGTATTATGAATGTTGTTTGAATTGTATGAACTTGGTTACTTGAGAAAGGTTGAATGATAGCAGGAGCGTGTACTGACGCTGATACCGAGTCTGTGAGTATCATTATACATGTAAAAGCTCACCCCTGCAGTGGCAATTTTCAGTGAATGTCTCTCGTGAGGAGGATCAGAATCAGAACCGGAATGCTGGGCGGAGTGCTGATGCCTTTCGAAGGTTTAATTAAGGCGTTGTTAGATAAAGCCCGGACTAGCTCATACCGGATGTTAACGTCCTTGTGAATGAATAGAACTTTATGAACAAGAAGAAGTCTGATTTTGTATTGTAATTATTGACGTGCACTTTTATGTATATATATGGATGTATGGCTTCGTGTGTGTGTGATGCTAAGTGCTGTCTTGTTTTATAATTATGCTTTAATAGATACGCAGGGACAGTCTGATTTAACAGGTTATAGTTAAGTCCGAACGAACCGAGAATTGTCTTAGGAAAGACTCATGTCGGATACGTTGGGCGGAGTCGTACCCCGCCTGAAGTATGGGAAGCAATTCGCCCAAGCGCGAGAGAACTCACGCTGAAGCAAGTAATGACCAGAGTGAAATATCGACCATTACCTTTCCCTATCCGTTGTGATACTAACGCAATCCGGCCCCGGTGCTGAACCCCGGGTTTGGGCGTTATGGCTAAGTCCGCCCAGGCGTTATCATAATTAGTTGCGTTGGGCGGAATAGGTTCAAGCTCTTCCTTTCTCTACAACCTACTATCGTATATGTACCCTGTAACTTTACATTTTCTGAGTGAAAGGCGAATGTGAGAATTTACTTAGTGAACCCTTGTCCATACCCGATGGAGGAAATTACCTTGTAACTGTGTTGAAGAGGCGTGGTGCAGATTTCGTTTAGGCGGCGTTATACCTCGCCCATGTAGCTAGGACAGCCCGCCCAAGATAAATATACCCCGCCTAGCCTAGTAGGATGATTCTAACTTAGCCTTTTCATCAAATGCTATACGTGTGAATGTATTAACATATTTCCCTTATCTATTCCTCCTGTTAAGTGACCAGTATTTCTTGAAGGGAAGCCTCAGTGCGAAATCTCCTCTATCTGCTGCTGCATTACTATGCTCCGCCTGGACGGTGTCAGACCCCGTCTAAGCGAACAAACGGTGTTGTGCAATCCGCCCTATTGTTGGTGCGTTACGATAAGCCCATCGAGCCGGCCTCACCTTTAGCTTCCCTGTACGTTGCTTTATGCGCGTGAATGTTCTTAGCTTTCCCCATTGCCTGCTCCCTTCTACATCAAATGTTACGTGACTGTTTTTGTGAAAAATTTTCTCACATTTTGGGATTTATTAGTTGTAGATAATTAGGGTGTTACAAACGGCGCCATTAACTTGATGCTGAAATCCCGAGTCATTAAATTGATGGTAAAATCTTAGTAAAATGAAATGTGACTCTCGGATTCACACTTATGGCAAGCACACCAGTCGTTAAAATTGTAGTATATTTGATCGTCTCACAGGGATTGTGGTAAATACCTCAATCTAGGACTAGTACAATCTGAACCAACAGAAAATACATGAAATTCATTCCGTTTTTTTATAGTTTTAGTGTTTTATAGTTGTTTTTATATTTTGAGAAATAGAGTTAAGGTGAAATGTGAAAAGTGATTAAAAGAAAACAGGTCAGGATTGCTTCGGCTCACAATTTCCTCAAAAAACATGCAATTAAGTATAATCGAACTTCACAATCTAGAGGACAATCCGCTTATGGTTATTCCCTAATTCCTTAGGTGAAAAACACTAATCCTTAAGCAATGAACCTTAATTCCTTAAGTGCTCGATTAACCTAAGAATCTAATACGAAATTGGAGGTTGAACTCTAACTATTCACCTAAATTGATTAGGCCTGAACTAGTTAGAAAGCTGGAAGTTACCTAAGCTTCAGCCATGATTCCTCACTGGTGAAGTTCTTCATTCGTTCTGGATTTGTCAATCCAGCAATTCTGCTCCACTCCTCAGCTTGTTCGCCTCAAGATCTTCGAAGCCGATCTACTTGCTCACAGCTTCAAGATTCCATTGTTCACCTTCACAATCCCAACCTTAGGGATTTAGAACTCCATAGACTTCGGTTCCATCGAAGGATTGTGGAACGTCATGGAGGAGAGAGTTTAGAGAGATGAAAAATGTAGTGAGAGATTGGAAATGGAAAAATGAAATTGTATTACGTTGCTCTCTGTCTCTACACACACACTACTAGTATTCTTGCTACCTCCATCTATAGAGTATGTACAACCTATTTATAAGTTTCTACCTAACTAACTTAATTGATAACTTCGGACCACTTAAGCTAACGACTAACACTACTTAATTACATAGTTTTCAAAATAACTAACTAATTACAGCTCAGCTCTTAACAGGATCTAGCTGAAAAATTAGGATTGGGTGAGTTAAAACCTACTAGGATGTCTTTGCAATTGGCTGATAGATCTGTAAAATATCTTGTAGGAATTTTAGAGGATGTTTTCATTAAGATAGGAAAATTTTTTATACCTGCTGACTTTGTTGTGCTTGAAATGGACGAAGATTCTTTGATTCCTATTATTTTAGGTAGACCATTTTTAGCAACTGCAGGTGCTGTGATCGATGTCAAAGTGGTATCAATAATAAATTATACAAGCCACAATACTTACAATCATTTAGCTTTTATGTTGAATCTAGACTTATAAATGAAATGATTACTAGAAGCTAGATTAGAATCAATATTGGCATTTGAATGTTGAATCTTAATCCTTATCAAATAAACATCAAAAATGTTTTTCCATATCCAAAATGTATTATGGATCAACATCCAAATTTGTGAAACAAATTTCCAAAACATGATCTCAAACTTAGAAGAGCACTATATAATTTAAAACAAGCTTTAAGAGCTTAGTATGAAAGTTTGAGTGAATCACTTTTAGAATTTTTTTTAAATCATACTGCATTAAAAACCCACAATTGGTACAAATTCATATGGATTTAATGCTACTAATGAAATGCTTTGCAAAGAGTTTGCTAAGGTTATGTAGGATGATTCTAAAATAATGGGAGAACTCTCTCCTCGAACTACTAAACTAAGCAAACAAATGATGGAACCTTCATTAGTAAATATTGCAAAGAATTGCTCAAGAAGTGCAACATGGACAAAGCAAAATGCCACACCATGTATTTGGACAAGGATGAGAAAAAAGATATACAAATTGCAAAATACCGAGGTATGATCGGATCTTTACTCTACTTAACTCTTGGTAAACTGAATATCATGTTTGTTGTATATGATCATGTGATTAATCATGTTGAAACCTTTTGGCAAATTAGTAGATGTGATCACTAAATCCCTTGGAAAAGATATTCTTAATAAACATCAAAGAAGGAATTAGAAGTCTTAAGAATATCTAAATTGCATTAATGTCAATACTTATTCAAATATAATTGTATCATGTGTGATTGAATGATTCATGAGCTTACTTGATGAATGTTGTGCTTGATTTTTCACTCTATATATTAACATGTGCATATAACATCAATCAAATCTATAATTGGTATCAGCTTGATCAAATTGGTATAATTGGTTTCACACGTTAATAAATGGTATATTTTTTACAAGTGGTATCAATTACAAGTAGTAAGGGGGCTCGGATCAAATGAGGGGAGCATACACATAAGTCTTTATCTTTGATTAACTTCTTTATGTTATAATTATAGCATTTACTCTCCTATATGCTTACTTGGAAGAATATCTGTATATTTTTTATGATACCAAAGGGGGAGAAGAAAAGTGAAATATTTAAGGGAAGAAGAATTAAGAATCATAAGAAAATGATCATATATGTGTGTTTATTTGATATGTGTGTTTATTTGAGAAAATCATATGGTGCTTACTATACTTGAAAGTAACATCAATTGCATGATTAAAACAGTTGGCATAAGTTACAAGATTAAGGGGGAGAATAACACTTAAACAATGTTGACATAATGAACTTAACTAGTATCCATTACATTACAAAGAGGGAGAATACATGTAAACATTGATTGTCATTATTCTATGAAACTAACACCCCAAGAGATAAACATTGGTCATAATCATCAAAAAGGGGGAGAATGTGTTTAAATGTTGAAATAGATTTTGATAATGTCAAACATGACGTCAACATGATGAACCTGCAACACATGAATATATGCTATATGTAACATCAATTGTCATCATCAAAAAGGGGGAGAATGAAGTTGCATACGCAAATATGCAAAGAAGTTTTGATAATGACAAAACATTCATGATGATAATAGAATGGGAAAGGATCATAAATAATAAGGTTCAAGCACAAAGACAATGGCTAAGAACAAAGAGATAAAGGTGCTTCACCAAGAGACAAAAAAGTTAAAGAAACTAATGAACAAACAAGACGGAAACATGAGTTATGGGAGATGAGGTTGATGTCATGAACTCAAATCATGAAGAACAAGCTCATAAGTTGAAGAAGAATCAAGGAAACAAAGCATAAGGATCAAAGGAACAAGCCATGGGTCAATACATATCAAGAACACATCAAAAATTTTGAATAATTGTATCAGGTATATGTACTAATCGATTACAGCAGTATGGATAATCGATTACCTTGGTTCTGGAATGCATATAATCGAATATAGCAAGGAGCATAATTGATTACACTATTACAACAAATGGTATAACGTATCAGGTATTTTGTCTAATCGATTACAGGTCTAGGATAATCGATTATAATGGTTCTGTTTCACTCAAAATCGATTATACCATAAAATATAATCGATTATAATGCTGCGTACACAAATTAAATGCATCAGGTATAATTCATAATCGATTATAGGGGTATGACAATCGATTACATGGACTCTATTTGATCACTAATCGATTACAGGGAAAGACATAATCGATTACACAGCTACTGGACACTTAAATTAATGGAATACAGCAAAGCATAATCGATTACATCTTGAGGTTTAATCGATTACCTAAGTGCCAGAATATGGGGAAACATTTTTAAAAGTGCAGATCCAGCTTATTTCTCCATTTTCCACTCCTATGCCCATGATGTACAACGGCTCTGAAGCCTCCAAAGCTCCTCTCCAAGGCCTATAAATGCATCATTCATTCAAGTCACTCAAGCAACAAAAGGAAATCATTCATAGCTTGTACTTGTGCCTTGTGAGTTTATTTTCTGTGTATAGTTTCATTATTCTCAAAGTTAGGTTCTAAATTTGCATATCCTCTCTTGTTGAGAGTCAGAATTTGTGGGAGCCTTTCAATTGTATATCTACTCTATTGAGAGAGTTATTTAATTGTAAACACAAACACCAAATAAAAAGTTTCACTATAGTTTTGAGTGGTCATAAAGGTTGGGGTTCAACCTTTAGGTATTGAGAGTTTGAGAGATTGGGTGGGGTGCCCTTGGGCTAGTGAGGATTGAGTTCTTAAGTGTGGGACACTAAGAAGCTGTAATTGCTCATAGCTTATATCTCTAAACTTTAATAGTGGAATCCTTCAAGTGGGTTGCTTGAAGGCAAGACATACACCGGGTTGGTGGAACTCATTAAATTGGTTTGTATTTCTCTCTACCTTGAACTCTTTATACAACTGTGCATATAAACTGTTTACTGAAATGCCTGAGCTGAATATTTGAATTGAAGTTGTTGTTCAAGTAAAAACTTAACTCTGCATGCCAAGTGTTTGATTATTTGCTTGAATCAATATTTGGTGAAGTTCTTAAAAACTAGAATTTTCTACAACTTGCCAAGTATCTAGAACATTGTTTCTTATTAACTCTTGTGTGATACTTACTTGATGGCTATCACTTATCTCATGCACACAAGCTATTTGATAAATTGAATGAGCTGAATCTTTATAGGAAACATCATATTATTGATGAAATAAATCTAAGCACACCGTTTGATAAATTGCCTAAACCAATAACTTGCCTTGTTTATCACACATAAGGCTGAATATTGTCACTGCACATCAAGTGTTTCATAGTGTGATATGTGCATAAAAGTTATTGTCTCTTCATTATTGCATCATTTGTATATTACTAACCGTTTTCAAGGGGATTCCACGAGAAAGTTTGAAACACTCAAGTCACCCCCTCTTGAGTGTTGAGGCCTTGGCTAACATTAGTCATTGTGATCAACCTCTCTCTAATCTCTTCTTAGTTCTTCAAAGACAAAGACCTTCTTTATTGTTCTGCTTCTTGTAAATCTTGGTCTCTTATCTTTCTTAACTTATTGTATTCATTCTTCATTGTATATCCTTTATACAATAGGTTTTGTGAGAAACCTTACACACTTTCATTAAAATCAGTTATTATGTAAAAGTTTGGTGAGTTACCAGCCTTAGTTTCATTGGGAAACAGTTATGGCCTGAAGAAACTTTTGAAAGAATACTTAGGTTGTTGAGCCAAAGAGGCTTATTGAAAGAATACATGGGTTTAAGCCAAGAGTGGTTGGAGTCAAGAATACTTGTGGCATTGGTCTGGTGCTGTTACAATAATGGAAATCCTTCAAGTTAAAATGGATTGGACGTAGCTTCTGTTTTGGAAGTTAACCCATATAAATTCTTGGTGTTACCTATTCTCCTTTCATTTCTTCTTGTAACTTCTTTTATAAAAGTTTGATTACTTGTGCATTAAAGGTTCAAACGTCCACAAAAGAGTCTAAGACTTATTCAACCCCCTTCTAAGTTTGACTCTGAACCATCAATTGGTATTAAAGCTTATCCTTTAGGTTGAGCACTCCCTCAAGTGAAAAGGAAAAAGATCTATGACAGTTTCTCAAAGTAATCAGTTTATTATAAAAGGCTCATCTATCAACAGGTCACCAGCTTTCTTTGAAGAAGACTACCCATACTAGAAGGATAGAATGAAGATGTTCATAAAATCCACCTAGTATAGTTTATAGGTAGTTATCATAAATGGTGATTATGTACCCCTTGTTGATAAAGATGAAAAGCTTAAATCTGAAGATAAATAGAGTTATATGAAAATAAGGAAAATGGAGATAAATGCCAAGGCCAGATTCTTGCTTACTTGTGCTCTTAGCAAATCAGAGTACAATAAGGTGTTTAGCTATAAATCAGCTAAAGAAGTCTGGGACACTCTTCAATGCAATTATGAGGGCACCTCTAATGTTAAAAGATCTAAGAATATATTTTTAACCAAATAATATGATACCTTTAAGATGGAAAAACATAAGACTATAGATCAGATGTATGGAAGATTCCAGACCCTGCTAACTAAGCTCAAGGCTATTGGAACCAAACCTTATACTGAAGACATCAATGTGAAGCTTCTTGAAAGTCTGCTAGAGAGGTTTAATGCCAAATGCTTAGCACTAGAGGAAGCCAAAGATCTGAGTACCTTCACTTTGATGAACTCATTGGAGTACTTAGTGCATGAATTGAAGCTAAAATAGAAGGAAGTCAGCAAGCGTTCCTCCTCTAAAAACATTTCCTTGAATTCTGATGAATCAGGAAATAAGACAAAGGCCATAAAAGCTAAAGATTCCATAAGCTTAGAAACAGACACTGATGAGCCAGATGCTAATACAAATAAGGAATTGGCTCTTGTGACTAAGAGATTTAATAGGCTATTGAAGAAAAAGAAGTTTAGACCTAAGAAATTTCATAAGAAGGACCACAAAGGTAAAAGTCAAATCAAGTTTAAAACTGACAAGTCTGTTCTAGAATGTTTTAACTGTAGGAAACCAGGATACATGAAAGAAGAATGTCCTCTCCTAAACAAAGACAAGAAAGACAGAAGCGAAAAGAGAAAATTTCCTAATAAACAAAAAGGGTTTATCACATAGGATGATGAAGGATCATCTAGTTCTGAGGAGTCTGATAAAGAGATAGAGTCCACTCAGATCTGTCTCATGGTAAATAAAGAACCAAACTCTAAAGCAAGCTCAAGTGACTTAAAATTAGAGGATGTAAGTTATTCTAAACTTAAACAAAATTATGATCTATTGTTCAATGACTTTTCAAAGTTTTTGAAAATTTTCAAAAAGTTAAAAGTAAAACATGTCGACATGGTTACTGATTTTGAAAACCAGATTATGAAATGAAAAAAAGAAAATTTTGATAGAAATGTTTAGAAAGAAATGGAAGAGAATGAAAAGATACACCTGGAAGAGTTATGCAAACTTAGAAAAGAAAATGTTATTTTGAAAACAAAGTTTGAAAACACTGAAGTTGGTTGCAACTCTCAAAATGATGAAATCATTAAACTGTAAAAACAAGTAAGCTCTCTTACTTTAGACCTGAGCAAATTTATCAATGACATTGAAAATTTGAACAAACTTTTAGGAAAATCTCATGGTGACCATATCAGACCAGGTTTGGGCTATATAGAGAAAAATAATTTCATGCAATTTTCATATCCCTTATTTGTTTCAAAGAAATAGAAGCATGTCAAATTTAATTACTGCAAAAAACATGGTCATGTAATAAATGATTGCAGAAAAAGAAAAAGGAGAAATGAAAGAACTACTAACAGTGTAGGACCTAAGAAAATATGGGTACTAAAATCATTGATTATTCCAATTACAGATGTGCTTAAAGACAAAGACAAAGCCTTTACACTGGTATCTAGTGATCTGGGTGGAAACCAAACTCTAAGGAACATGTCTAAGGTGCTTCAAAACCAAGCCCACGTCACCAAAAGTACATGGAATATTGATTGAGTCACCTAAACTAGGGTCCCAAACAAGTATGAGTACGAACATAAGTTGATGACTTCGGACAACCCTCTGACAGCAAAACGTGAGTCAGGAGAGGTATAGGTAACCTGTCCTCTACCAACATTATTGCCGCAGTGAGTTAGGAGAGGGGTTAAATCACTTATCCTACTCAGGTAACCCTTATAAATACAACTTATTTATTACTTGTAGAGGATCTAGATTGATTGCAGTTAGTATCTCCGTAATACTAATATTTTTATAATACCCGTACTAACTTAAGCATCGAAGAATCTTTTGTAGGAGCACCTCCGGTGTGTCTCTTTGACTGTGGTACAGATTGAACACCAAACTCACCTTTACGTGAAGAACTTAGGTTCCCACTGGACCTAGGTCTAAAATACCGTACTCCACTGAGGTGGTGTAAAAATTGAGAGCATAAGTGGACACTTCAGACTCCGGTTGAGAAAGGCCAACTCTTGACCCCGGACACCAGACAGAACATTGGCACACTCGGTGGGACCATATAAACTTTGAGTCCTATATCGCAATGAGAAACAAATTATGGATCGCAACAGAGGTAATGAAACCCTAGAAGGACATGTCTGAAATATTGCAAGGACATTGAACTATGTTGAGGGTATAGTGGAGACCTCGGGGATAGAGTTGAGGACACAGGCGATGATGCAGGCGGATCACTAGGATGAGATTATCAGGAAACTATGCCAAGAGCTCCAAGAACTTTGAAGAGTGGATGGAAGAGAGAACACCAATGAAAATCAGAGGCAACAAGATTTTCAGTATCAGCAGGAGTGATCTCAGACTTATGCTTATAAGGAGCAAGAGTCCACATACCAGACTGAGGAGATGAGCAGCCAAAGGAGGGCTATGCAGCATGGTGGGGGAGCTAAATATCGGTTTAGGATATTATACACAAGGAGGTTGATGATAAAGTTGCATATGCAAATATGCAAAGAAGTTTTGATAATGACAAAGCATTCATCATGATAATAGAATGGAAAAGGATCATAAACAAGAAGGTTTAAGCACAAAGATAATGGCTAAGAACAAAGAGATGAAGGTGCTTCACAAAGAGACAAAAAGTTAAAGAGATTAATGAACAAACAAGATGGAAACATGAGCTATGGAAGACAAGGTTGACGTCATGAACTCAAATCATGAAGAACAAGCTTATAAGTTGAAGAAGAATCAAGGAAACAAAGCATAAGGATCAAAGGAACAAGCCATGGGTCAATACATATCAAGAGGACATCGAAAACTTTGAATAATTGTATTAGATATATGTGCTAATCGATTACAGCACTATGGATAATCGATTACCTTGGTTCTGGAATGCACATAATCGAATACAGCAAGGAGCATAATCGATTACACAATTATAACAAATGGTATAATGTATCAGGTATTTTGTCTAATCGATTACAGGGCTAGGATAATCGATTACATTGGTTCTGTTTCACTCAAAATCGATTATACCATAAAATATAATGGATTACAATGCTGCGTACACAAATTAAATGCATCAGGTATAATTCATAATCGATTATAGGGGTATGACAATCGATCACATGGACTCTGTTTGATCACTAATCGATTATAAGGAAAGACATAATCGATTACACAGCTACTGGACACTTAAATTAATGGAATACAACGAAGCATAATCGATTACAGCTTGAGGTGTAATCGATTACCTAAGTGCCAGAATATGGGGAAACATTTTTAAAAGTGCAGATCCAGCTCATTACTCCATTTTCCACTCCTATGCCCATGATGTGCAACGGCTCTAAAGCCTTCAAAGTTCCTCTCCAAGGCTTACAAATGCATTATTCATTCAAGTTACTAAAGCAACAGAAGGAAATCATTCATAGCTTGTACTTGTGCCTTGTGAGTTCATTTTTTGTGTATAGTTTGATTATTCTGAAACTTAGGTTCTAAATTTGCCTATCCTCTCTTGTTGAGAGTCAGAATTTATGGGAGCCTTTCAATTGTATATCTACTCTATTGAGAGAGTTATTTGCTTGTAAACACAAACACCAAACACAAAATTTCACTCTAGTTTTGAGTGGTTACAAAGGTTGAGGTTCAACCTTTGGGTATTGAGAGTTTGAGAGATTGGGTGGAGTGCCCTTAGGCTAGTGAGGATTGAGTTCTTGAGTGTGGGACACTAGGAAGTTGCAATTGCTCATAGCTTGTATCTCTAAACTTTAACAGTGGAATCCTTCAAGTGGATTGCTTGAAGGCGAGACGTACACCAAGTTGGTGGAACTCGTTAAATTGGTTTGCATTTCTCTCTACCTTGAACTCTTTATACAACTACGCGTATAAACTATTTACTGAAATGCCTAAGCTGAATGTTTGAATTGAAGTTGTTGTTCAAGTAGAAACTAAACTCTACATGCCAAGTGTTTGATAATTTGCTTGAATCAATATTTGGTGAAGTTCTTAAAAACTGGAATTTGCTATAACTTGCCAAGTATCTAGAACATTGTTTCCTATCAACTCTTGTGTGATACTTACTTGATTTCTATCACTTATCTCATGCACACAAGCTGTTTGATAAATTGAATGAGCCTAATCTTTATAGGAAACATCATATTATTGATGAAATAAATCTAAGCACACCAACTGTTTGATAAATTGCCTAAACCAATAACTTGCCTTGTTTATCACACATAAGGCTGAATATTGTCACTGTACATCAAGTATTTCATAGTGTGATATGTGCATATAAGTTATTGTCTCTTCATCATTGCATCATTTGTATATTACTAACCATTTTCAAGGGGATTCCACGAGAAAGTTTGAAACACTCAAGTCACCCCCCTCTTGAGTATTGAGGCCTTGGCTAACATTAGTCATTGTGATCAACCTCTCTCTAATCTCTTCTTAGCTCTTCAAAGATAAAGACCTTCTTTGTTGTTCTGCTTCTAGTAAGTCTTGGTCTCTTGTCTTTCTTAACTTAGTGTATTCATTCTTCATTGTATATCCTTTATACAATAGGTTCAATGAGAAACCTTACACACTTTCATTAAAATCAGTTATTATGTAAAAGTTTGATGAGTTACCAGCCTTAGTTTCATTAGGAAACAGTTATGGCCTGAAGATACTTTTGAAAGAATACTTAGGTTGTTGAGCCAAAAGAGGCTTATTGAAAGAATACTTGGGTTTAAGCCAAGAGTGGTTTGAGTCAAGAATACTTATGGCATTGGTCTGGTGCTGTTACAATAATGGAAATCCTTCAAGTTAAAATGGACTGGACGTAGCTTCTGTTTTGGAAGTTAACCAGTATAAACTCTTGGTGTTGCCTATTCTCCTTTCATTCCTTCTTGTAACTTTGTTTTATAAAAGTTTGATTACTTGTGCATTAAAGGTTCAAACTTCCACAAAAGAGTCTAAGACTTATTCAACCCCTTTCTGAGTTTGACTCTGAACCATCAATTGGTAATAAAGCTTATCCTTTAGGTTGAGCACTCCCTCAAGTGAAAAGGAAAAAGATCTATGACAGTTTCTCAAAGTAATTAGTTGATTGTAGAAGGCTTATCTATCAATAGGCCACCAACTTTCTTTGAAGAAGACTACCCATACTAGAAGGATAGAATGAAGATGTTCATAAAATCCACCTAGTATAGTTTATAGGTAGTTATCATAAATGGTGATTATGTACCCCTTGTTGATAAAGATGAAAAGCTCAAATCCGAAGATGAATAGAGTTATATGAAAATAAGGAATTGGAGATAAATGCCAAGGCCAAATTCTTGCTTACTTGTGCTCTTAGCAAATCAGAGTACAATAAGGTGTTTAGCTATAAATCAGCTAAAGAAGTCTGGGACACTCTTCAACGTAATTATGAGGGCACCTCTAATGTTAAAAGATCTAAGAATATATTTTTAACCAAATAATATGATACCTTTAAGATGGAAAAACATAAGACTGTAGATCAGATGTATGGAAGATTCCAGACCCTGCTAACTAAGCTCTAGGCTATTGAAACTAAACCTTCTACTAAATACATTAATGTGAAGCTTCTTGAAAGTCTACTAGAGAGGTTTAATGCCAAATGCTTAGCACTAGAGGAAGCCAAAGATCTGAGTACCTTCACTTTGGATGAACTCCTTGGAGTACTTAGTGCATGAATTAAAGCTAAAACAGAAGGAAGTCAGCAAGCCTTCCTCCTCCAAAAACATTGCCTTGAAGTCTGATGAATCAGGAAAGAAGACAAAGGCCATAAAAGCTAAAGATTGCACAATCAGAGAACCTGGCCGTGATGAATCACTTTTGCATGTTTCCTTCTTCTATCTTGGCTCAAACCGTGACCCCTCTCTTCTTGATTTTGTTACATGTTTGATTTTTTAAAGTTTCGAGAATAATCAGAAATGACCGGCGAAGTTTAATCGGCGATTGATGAAATTTTGAAAATTGGTTCCCTTTTCCTCTTCTGAACCGTAAGAATAGAATAAGGTAAGGGGAGTTTATCTTTGTTTTGTTTCATTTTTAACTGTTCTATATTATTTCTATGGCTTCCGGGGATAACCCTTTCGAGTTTCATTATGATCTGACGGTCCAATTGAAAGTTACGTTATTTTTCATTATTGCCAATGATTTTATATTTATTTTTGGGTGAATGTATGTATTTTACAATTTATTGTAAAGGGTGCCTCGTGAATCATAAACCTGCCTAAGTTTTACCAAAGTTTATAGCCCAGTTGTGAAAATTCGGGATTTATAAGAATTTATTATGAGCTCGGTGGTATTTTAATTTGGGTTTGTAATTTATTATTAATTTATTTATATTTTTGTAATTTTTTCTAGTAAGCTCTGCTATTTTGAACAAGTCACCTGGCGAAAATTCTATGAGCATCACCGAAGAAATCACACATTTTGAGAAAATTCATGAATTCATGCCTGATCACATTTTATTTCAAATTTATTTTAAATTTACGATGCCAATGATTTAAAGAAATTATCGTACAAATTTTATATATTTGAAGGAATTTAATAAAGAAAATGGGTAATAAGAATTAACTAGGAAATGAGAGGCATTAGTTATAGTGATAGAATTTAAAGAAATGATGATTTTAATAATTAAAAGTGTTTCACAAAAGTTATATATAGCCTAAATATTTTTAGGTTATAAAATAAATTTTAGGTATAGTTACTAAGTAATAATGAATTAATCAAGAAATTGGATTTATATTAGAAATAATGATATTTTTAGTAACAGAAGTATATATATATATATATATATATATATGTTTAAATAAATAAATGAACTTAGGAACAATTAGTAAATAAACATTAAACTAATGATAGTGATGGTAGTTGGAGTTAAGAGCAACAATGACACATTGCTAATAAGAAGGCAAATTGAATGATGAGTATAAATTAAAGATTTAACTAGTTAGAAATAAATTTTCACTAATCAAACACAAAAAGGAAATTTTAAACTAGCTTTAAAAAGAAACATAAGTAAAAGTACAAGTTTACTATTTTATAAATGAATCTAGTTAATTCCACCAAAAAGGAGTGTTGGTAAACAAATTTTAGCTTTAGAAAGAAAGAAAAAAATAGATATACATATATATATGGTTTTTTTATATATAGATTTATTAATGGATATTTAATAATCTTAAATATATTTTAAGAAAATAGTTATGCTTATGTTAATCTAGTAGGAATTATTTAGTATACAAGTATTTTCTGGTATTTTAAAAAAATGATTAGTAAGTAAAAAGGAATATATATATATATATATATATATATATATATATATATATGATATAGTAAGAGTGAATACGAATTTATTATGAGGATACTGTACTACGAGATGAATTTAAAATAACTACGATATGACTATATCATTCGTACTAATTAGATAAACCGATGTGTGTACTTGGTGGGTATGTTGTTTAGATAAGTGATGTGTACGAATCTACATGTTGGTGTATGTGTGTTGATTTAATTATATGTATCTATGTATTGGTGGATGAATTTAATATGAATATACATAATGAGAATGAATAAATCATGTTAAGATGCATGGATAAATCAAGATACAAAAGAGAAAATAAGAATATGTCTCGGTATGGATCCTAATATGATTGAGAAATGATACAATGTAATTGGAACGAATCTGATGAGATGATGAAGCACTAAGGTACGAGTATTACCCCGTGAATTAATGGTTATGTGTACTCAAAACTCCTTTCATTCTTAATCGTCAGATGATGAGGTATATTGTGATTTGAGTAAGTACTAAGAGAAAATTATAAAATAGTTAAAGAAGGTATTGATAATTAAATTGGATGGCCAACCAATAATAAATAGGGGCAAAGTATACACCAATACAGCCAAAAAAACTCATACCCTCGGAATGACCTTACCCAATATTATTAAGATTTACACCATAAGTAACTTAGAATAAATTCTTGATAAGACTTAATTCTTTCATAGACCAGTGAAAGATATTTGATAAGGATGTAGTGAAATGAACCCAATGTTATGAATGAAAATGAGTTGTTGAGGAGACTCTACTGATGACAAGTAAAATAATAAAAGGAAGTGTATACATGCATCATTTGTATATGATTTGATAGGGACTAGAGCACATAATGAGGGGTATGCTGGAGGACAGAAGGGCTTTATCCCTATGTTGGATCTAGGAAGTACACTAGGAAGGGACCCCAAATGGCTCAAGAGTAGCACCCCGAGACCAGGCAAAACCATGTAATCCTGGTGTACTTCGACCCAGGCTAATGTTCCTATAACCATGGAGAGCCAAGTCCTGAGTATTGAGTGATAATGAATTATGGTGAGATGGGTCCATATGTTGTGCGGACATGTGTGTCCTGATTACCCTTGACGGGCTTTGTGGGCTCCAATCACTCTAGTGTATAAACATTGTGTCTACGGGTAGCCTAGGAAGGATGGGTTCTGACATGATATGATGATATGGTTTTAAGCCCACATGCATCATAATGGCTAAGAAAAAGATTAAGATAATGAAATAAAATCATGCATAGCATTATATTCTCTAAATGAAATTATGTTTGATTGTAATTATGAATTATTCATGAGGATTAGTGTTAATACTTTATGTGATAGTTATGGGTGAGGGGGAGAGTAGAGATATATATTCAGGGGTGATTGGGTAAGGTTGAGCTAGGATAGATAACTTAGTATGGATTAATTAGGAAACCCGGTTATGAAAAATAGAAATAAAAAATAATGTAGCCTTGTACTGTGTGAGAGGGATGTTAGAAATGACAACTCTCCGATTATGTGGAACAAGAGGCCTACCCTTACAGTATTTTCCCAGACCTCCCATCGGACCATGCTCTCGTGCTCGTAGAGACCGTACTGTACTTTGTATCGAGGGTCAGCCAGGTCCCAGTAACTAGCCTGTGATACTAGAGATTCTAGAGGATATTCCTGATGAGCAGCCCCGACAACAACCACTAGAGATTAAGTAGCCATATGATAAGGATGTCGAGGTGATAGAGAGTACCGTCTATCGTTACGAAGACCCTCCACTACCCCTTAGTGCCGAGGAGCTTGAGGAGTTGGCCAGTAGAGGGATAGCCATTACAGTGGATCCTTTAGGATTCCACCTATTACCAGAGCCTCCACGTGTCCCCAGATCTTTTTCCCTTGGGTATGTGTTGCTCATTCCGGGAGGAGATGATGCTGTCCCAAGATCACCCATTCCAGAGTATATCCCGCTTTTCCCTAAAGATAATGATGACCGAGAGGATCTAGCCATCATTCTAGCATTACCATAATAGATTCTCCCTGCAGAGCTGGTAGCAGCTACGTTCCTAAGGAAGTAGTAGGAGTACATGTCCACCAGGAGAGTCTTGTAGTGTCACCCATGGAGCGATTTTTGGCATGACATCAATGGGATTACTCATGAGGATACCTTCGCCATATCTTCAAGAGTTATATGTATGGTGAAATAGAGGATTATTGAGTCATGTCTACAAATGCCAGAGCTCTTTTATCTGAGGCCTACTATACTTACTTCAGTCGCCTCCATCAACCCATCCAACCTACTTGGGATCAACCTTCGACTAGTGTGGCTCCTACAAAGTTTCCTACCCAACCACCTCTGATGTATCCTCCCACTAGTACAACTGTTCGAGAGTCCCCTTGGACTGATGATGACTCCCTGCGTGGTGATGAGTAGAGTAGTTAATGTTAATCAAGTGGCCTCAATTACTCAAGAGAGGGGGTGAATTGAGTATAAAAATTTTACTTGGAATGCTTTTGAAATTAACTCTTTAATAAATATACTTGATGAAAATTATAAGTTTAATCACAAGTAATAACAATTTATACACAAGATGAAATAATGAGCACTTAATGTATAGCAAATAAATTCACTTAAGAAGTTAAAGTAATATTCAAGTAATAATATTAAATTAATCACCACACTATTTTGAGCACTTAGAAAAATAATGATTAATTTAAACACAATTAATTCAAGAATATTACTTAAATAATTTTAACAAATTACTAAATAATTTACAATTTATATTAAGGTAAAGGAATATGTACCTAATTTTAACATGCAAATTAATTAGTGATAATAAAGGAGTTTAAGCAACCAAGTTATAATCGTAACAAATTAAGCAAGCAAATTAAGTGCACAAATTTAAATGAGTTTAGGGAGGAGAGATTTGCAAACCGATATATACGAGTTCTACCACACCGGTGTACGTCTCGCCTCCAAGCAACCCACTTGGATAATTTCCACTATTGGAGATTAGAGATACAACTTTGAGCAATTGAAACTTCCTAGTGTCCTATACTCAAGAACTCAATTCTCACAAGTACAAGGGCAACCCACCCAATCTCTCAACCTCTCAATTTTACAAGGTTGAACCCCAAGCCAAAACTCTCAAAAATTTGGTAAAAGATTTTACAAAGATAACTCTCCAAAAGAGTGGATATACAAATTTTAGCTTTCATAAAATGATAACTCTCAAAGAGAGCATATGCAAATTTTAGCACTCTCAAAATAATTTTGCTCATTGACTCTCAGAATAATTTTCCAATTAAATGGAACAGAGAACTTATTAGCTAAAGAAGAAATAGGAGATCAAGGAAGAAAGCAAGAAGATGTTTTGTTGCTTGGGATGTCTTTCACTGCTTCAGCTTCCTCCTATTTATAGGACTCCAAAGGCATGGTTCCGTTGCCATCAATTCAATAATAAATTATAACTTGTATTATGGAGCATGGAGCGGCTAGCTTTAATTAATCAGATCATGCATAGTGCGATTCATAATTTCTGTAATGCGATCTGAAAAGCTTGTAGTACGATTTGTAGCTATCTCCACTTGAAATTCGAATTTAAACTGAATGAATAGATTCATTTCCTAAATGAATAGATTCATTTAGTGTATTTACACTTTCCAAACTCAAATGAATAGATTCAGGACTCATTTGAATAGATTCAGGACTTGATTTTATGAGCAACAGGTATAAGAATCGATTCAAGCTTTTAAAACTGAGTTACCTGGGCAAATAAAACTGTATGAATCGATTCATGCTAGTGTGAATCAATTCAACCCTTCAAAAATCACATCCTGGGCCTTTTGTATTCGTATGAATCGATTCAGGAGGGGATGAATCGATTCATCCTCTTGATTTTCCATATTTCACTTGCTTTTTCACCTATTTTGAGTTCCTTTTGCATGTACCTTGATTCCTTTGATCCTTGGGCACTTTGATGGCTTATTTTCACTTGTTTTAAACCTCTTTAAAAATACCTTAACATATGTTCTTGATGTTCATCAATTCTTATGTATTTGATTCTTAAATTCTTGATCCGTATTAGCTTGATCTTCAATTATTTGTCATTATCAAAACCTATGTCAACATATAAATATAGTTAAGAGTTTCTTTTATCTATTATTTTATGAATTTTGAATGGAAGCCTACGTGCCCGTAATTTTTAGTGTGTACAGTTACTATTTATGACCATGTATTGTATATAACCAGGTTCTATGTATGAGGTATCTGTTCCACCATGTTTGTATTGTACAAAAAAAATGTTTTTTTTAAAATTCATAATCTCTCAGTTAAGTAAGATGATCTAGTGGAAGGGATTGTCCTAGTTAACTAAGGTTGTTACAATATTAAGTTGTTTAGGTGAGTTTTGGGTTTTAAGAGAAACCATCTTGTCAAATAAATTTGGTTAAATTCATAAATGTCTTTCTTATAATTGAGCATTTACATTTGAGGGCGGTGATCTAGAAGCTATCCTATTGGAGGTTAGTCCAATGACTGACTTCTGCATTAGGTACAAAAACTTGATAAGGAAAGACATGAAAATGAATTATTCATTCTAGGTATTTGTTTAACAAAATGGTATATCTTAAGACTATCAAATGACACAAGAATTTTGAAAATCTTATTAGTATCTATAATAGTAATAATAGGTACCGATGGTCTAATCAAGGAACTTTGTATAAGAGTATACCTCATAGCCAAATAGGTAATTCAGTTAAACCGATTATCTAACCCTCTATTTAATGCTTTATATATAAAATAAGCAGCTACTTACTTTAAGCAAGTGTATGCAGGGGCTAGTTAGTCACATAGTTTATTACCTCTATCAGTGTCTTTGATGAGGTCATGATACCCTAAGGTTATACCTTCCTTCCATCTCAAAATGATTATGAAGAAGGATTAGAAGGTCGACTTACAGGTTCATATATATATATTAATATATATATATATATATATATATCTTTTGTCTTTGTTGGGTTATTTGCTTGGTGAAACAAATTGAGAGATTGATATTTAAATCAATAGTCACCCTTCCACTAGTCTGCTAAGATAATCTAAATTAATAAATGATATAGTCGCTTTATTGATAATGGTTTTTATCAATCATAGAAACGAAGTGTTCAAGAAAAGAATCAAGTTTGCATAATATGGATCTAATAGAAGATTAGTGCCAAGTTTAAACACTAAAGTTGTAGTAAAAGGGGTTGTCGTTCCACTAAGGAGGTGTTAGCTTGAAAATCTTAGTTCTTGAATTGATTTGACAAGAAGTTTTGTTTTGGTTGGTTGTAAAAGATTTTGATTTAAATAGTAACAAATGTAAAAGACAACACTAAAGATTTTTGGTGAAAATCAAATTTGGTAAACTAGGATTGATTGTTCATTGCTTCTTACCTTCTATAAGCTATGTAACTTTGCATATATATAACTTTAAATGATAACTTTTACGTCACAATCAAAGACATTTGTGTAACATCCCCATTTCTTAAATTAAGTACCGGATGAGTTTAGTTAATAAATTAAGGGCTAATTAAAGATTAAGAACTAATGGAAAAATTAACATTAGTGGCCAGGTTGAATTTACGCATGTGCCCCAGGTGTATAAAGAGGTTCAGCTTCCTCTACCCATTCATTTGCATGAAATGTTAGGAACGATGGAGAGAGTGAGAGTTGGAAGTTCTCCTCGTGGAAGATAAAAACATTGTTCTGTTCCTTCGTCTTTTCTTCTTCTTCTTCCTTCGAAAAGCATGAGAGTGAAGAAGTCGAGTTGAGAGCTTCTCCTTCGACAACTCTGGGATGACACTCTGTTCCTTCCCTGTTCTTTTATTTCCCTTCGTCGACTTCTCTCTTCTCCCTCTCCTTTGCTCGAAGCTGCCTGAGTCTCAGTGGAGATCTGCACTACGAAGTGCTTCGGGGAGGTTGGAGCGTCCACCAGCATTATGATGGAGTTGCTCAGGAGAGCGAGCAGAGAACTGGGTGTCTCAGAATCTTGGAAATCCCCACTGGACCGGGTGGGAGGTCAATGTGGTGCCCTGGGGGCTTGGGCCTCCCCGCTGATCTTGCATGCAGAGCTGTTTAAGGTGGGGGTGGCTCAGAGTTCCTCCAAAGCCAAGTGTAATGGTGGATGACTGATGCAGGGTCGTTCTATTAAGAACGAGTGAATAGACTGAGCGGAGCAACCGATTGGAGCTGCAAGCCCTTGGAGCCTTTGGAATCTTCATTCCAGGTAGGGGGCGCTTTGCATGTCAAATGCATGGTTTATGGACGGGTTCCGGGTGTTTTGCTTTAACGTGTTGTGTTGTGTCTGAGTGTGTTGATTGATGGTTGTGTTCGAGTAGGAGTGCTTGCAATGCCCGGGTCTAGGATGGTTGTGGTCTGTCTAGTGTTATGGTGATTCCGTCCTCGAGTGCTTGTTAATATTTCTGAGATGCATGCTGTTGAACATGAGAATGCAGAGTGAATACATGTGTGCGTTATCATTATTGCCGAGTGCATGAGTTAAAAAGGGGGTGACTTGTTGAGTTCTGTTTGCAGTTTTATGTCTAAATGTATGTTGATAAGTGCTTTATAACACAATAAATTAGATCCAGTTTGCTTAGGATTTTTATCATTATCCACTGTATTTCCTTTATTTATTGCGATTTTTGCTTTCTTTCCACTCTATTCTACTTGGGTATGTTATTTTGCAGAAATTAAGGCAATAAAGGGTCAAAAACAAGAGAAAAACGACCATAAAATGATAAAGAAACAAGAAGAACAAGCCCAAAGTGGAAAGAACTCTCTTTTTATGCTAAATTCCGACTCAGAATGCTGAATTCCGACTCATAGTGCTGAAATCCGACTCAAAATGACCAAATCCGAGTAGAAGGACTCAAAAATGATCAAATCCGAGTGGAATAACTCAGAATGGAGCATTGCCAAGTGGAATACTTCACTGTTGGAGGTGATTCTGAGTGGAAAGTTCCCTGTCAAAGCAATTCCGAGTGATATAAATGGCTAACTCGGTTGGAGGTTCAATGGTGAAAAAGAATGTCTCGATTAGAGGAGAATCCGAGTGAAAAAAGGGACTGACCTTGAATAGATGATGCCTAAAGCTATTTTTCGAGTGAAAGGATTGCTGATTGAAGAGAATCCGAGTGGGAGTTTTCTGATTACAAATATTCCGAGTGAAGGGATGCTGACTGAAGCAGATCTGACCAGGGAACAAGAACTTTTCTAGGCAAAAAGCTATTCCGAGTGAGTTGATTCCGAGTAGAAGAGGCCACTGAATGAATGTGTTGAATAAGGAGGAACCCGATTGGTTTCATTCAGAGAAAATGGCATTCTAAAGCGGAACAAAGCATTTCCGAGTAGTGTCTTAGCAAGCAAGGAAAAATCCGACCGGAAATGAATCACACTGAGACCGAGTGAGAAGTCTCCAAGCAAGACATTCGAGTGAGTTGGGGTAGAAAGCTGAATTTCCGAGCAAAGCAGGGCTCGGACATGAAAAGAATTCTATCAGCCAGATTCCAGTCTTTCAAGTCAAAATTTCTGAGTGAAAGGTATATCCGAGTGAGTTAATTGACGGCTGAAGTCAATTCCAAGTGGAAATCAACTCGGACTTCCGAGTGAAGATGTGATTTTATCATTTGAATGAGTAAAGGAAGGTGTCCGAGTGAATTCCTGAGAAATCCGAGCAAGATCTCTTCGAGTGGTTCAATTCCAGAGACATAGCCGAGTGAAACAGTGAAAGAAGACTTCCCAATCCTGAGTGAGCCACTTTCCAGTCGGTTCCGAGCCACCTTTTAATCAGTTCCGAGTGAATCACTTTTCACTCGGTTCTGATTCTGTCTTCAATCGGTTCCGAAGAAATAAAGCAATCGGAGTTGCCTTGCTCGTCTCCTCACAGCAACTAAACACTGTCCGACTTCACAGCAACTCAACACCGACCGGGGTCTTCCAAACACCGACCCTCAACTCAATACCAACCGGTCTTTCTTCCAAACACTGACCCCTCAACTCGACACCGAGCAAAGATTTCACTCGGTCTTCTATACAAAATGCACCTTTTTCCAGTCGGTTTTTTGCACAAAAGGCATTTTTCCACTCGGATTCTGGAGAGAAGGTGAAATCCGACCCACATTCCCTCTCTTCTATCCGCTGTCCCTTTCTTCTCCATCAATTCCACACCGTCCAGCCCACAACGTCCAGATCTCCATCCAACAGCAAGCCACAAAACCGACCAACACCTTCCAGGAAGCTGTCACTCGGTCTTGGGGATAAACAGCAAGCTTTCACTCGGTTTTGTGGAAAAACAACACTTTTCCACTCGAAATTTCTCCACCTGCACCAATCATCACTAAATCCAAGCACCGAATTATTGGAAATATTAAAATATGCAAATTGGAAACAAGTTGGCACAGCTGGAACTCACATGCAACAAAAGTTTCTTCCACTTGCAATTTTAACGTGTTTTCTTAGCTGGATTCATTCATCCATTCGCCTATAAAAGGGAGAGCACCACAGCATCAAGGAGCATCACTTGAATTCAATTCCTTTTCTTTCCTTTCTCGTTCTTCTTCTGTCCTTCTCTTTTCTTTTCTTTCTTTCTTCTTTATTTTTTCTTCCCCCGTCCTTTTCTTTCTTTCTTTCTTTTTTCTTTATTTCTTTCTTCGTTCTTTTTCTTTCTTTTTCGTTTCTCTTTCTATTTTCTTTTTCTTTATTTTATTTTAAGAGTTGTGAATTGTAAAAGTGAGTTATTTAAATTTGTAATTGGTGGAGGAATATTGCAATAAGGAATTACAGTGGTAAATTATTCTGAGCTTTTGGAGAAACCCGTAAGTCTTTATTTTTACCATGTCTTGTATGTTTTATTTTTCCATTATTTATATGAATTTGAATTATTTCATGAGTAGCTAAATTAATTATCTTGGGATGAAAGGGGTATGATAATATTTTATTGTTAATATTATTTTGACTTGGAATTAAATAAATTTCTGTTTTCCATTTAGTTTAAAAAATGCTCAATGCTTTTAGTGATTCCTAACAAGAACCTAAATGATAAAACTGTATACTTGCGGGTATATTAGTAAGTTTAGGTAATAAATAGAATTGAGAGATTTATTTTTACCGGAAAGCTTTGAACTAAACCTAAGATTTTTGAGATGCTTTTTGTGACCTCGGTAAAACCGTGAAAGTAATCAAAATTCTTTTGAGGAAATAAAAGGGATTTTCATAAAACGATAATGGGCCTTTTTGAGGATTAAGCAGCGCTTTCCACAGGTTAGGTACATTAATAGGATTCCGAGAGGAACATATTTATTAGCTTTTGGAAAATTCACCTTGGAAAACTTAATTTGATTCTTATTTATGAAAAGTTAAAATTCATTAACATAAGATAGAGTCTTAATCCCCCGAAATCCCAAGATACTCTCAACTCTGATTTTTTTTTTAGTGTCAAGTAAATTTTGTTTCTAAATTTAGATTTTTAAATTGTGTTTTATTTTACAAAAACCTTAAAAATCAATTGTGTGGATAATTAAATTTTAATATGCCGGTACTTTGAACACAGTCCCTGTGGAGAACGATAATCTTTTATATTACGCGACATAACCTGTGCGCTTACGGGCCCTGTCAAGTTTTTGGCGCCGTTGCCGGGGACTGTTGTCCCTCAAATATCGGTAATATTGAAGTTCAATTAGATCATACTTGTTAATATTTTTATTGTTATTTTTATTTTTATTTTTATTTTGTTTGTAATTTTGTATTTTGTTCTTTATTTTGTATATCTGTTATTTTTGAAATTGTTTGTTTTATTACTTTCTTTTTATGCGTTGAAGCCGTAGTGTCGATCTAAACTTAGGATTTGACCCTGAGATAGAACGTACCCTTAGAGCTTTAAGAAAACAACAAAAACAACAAAAAGAATAAAAAGAAAAACAAATGGCGGACCAACATAGACCCTTAAGAGATTTTGCCGCTCCAAGCACTAATGGGAGAGGATCTAGCATCCTCAGACCCACAGTGGAGGCTAACAATTTTGAATTGAAGCCTTCACTACTCTCAATGGTTCAACAGAACCAATTCGGAGGATTACCCTCCGAAGATCCAAATCTTCACCTTCAAATCTTTCTTGAATACTGTGACACCCTGAAGATGAACGGAGCCACTAATGATGCCATTCGCTTAAGACTTTTCCCTTTCTCCTTAAGAGATAAAGCGAGGGCGTGGTTATACTCTCTTCCTGAAGGATCCATCACGACTTGGGAACAATTGTCCAGCGCTTTTATCAATAAATGGTACCCAAGGAACAAGAATGATGTGCTGAGAAAACAAATCATAAATTTTTCACAAAAAGATGATGAATCCTTATATGAAGTGTGACGTCCCGTGTAATTTTACGAATAAATTTTTCGCATTTTTAAAAGATCATTTTAAAAATTCATAAATTAAATTCAGAGTTCACGTAATAGTTGATAATTGCAGAATATTATCATACATACTAGTCGTGAATAATTAAATTCAAGAAAACATTTAAGTAGCGGAAACGATTTAGAAAATAACAGTACATGATACGTTATACTTATTACAACCCATAAAATCAAAGTCCAAGTAATAATTCATATAGGCATCAATCATGGCATCACTCTTCATTCTGCGTGGCATTCACTGTAAAAATTGATGTAAGAGTGAGACAGAATATAGAATAAGTATAAAATAGATAAAATTACACAAACACAATCAACAAATCATAATGATATGATGGATATGCCAGACGAGTTCATTTATATTTAATGAGTCTTTAATTAGTCAATGATGTCATGCTGGATCCATTTGGTTTGGTGGGAATACTGCAGTAAAAGTCTCATAGAGACACAAATAGGGCTTTAGCATATACCATGAATCCCTACACTTCATGGCGCTTAAGTACCGAAGTACACAAGTATCATAAGTAGGGCTTTGCATAAACCATGAATCCCTACATTCCATGGCGCACAACAAAATAGGGCTTAACTCGTCATAGAGTAACCCCCCACCAGGGTAGGCAATCATGGAACCCCTAAATTCCATGGTGCGTCCAAATGCTTATGATGCATGAATGCCTTTAATTCTTATTACTATTTAACATACCATGATATCCATATTTCCAAAACCTCTTGAAAAATACAAGTCCTCAAGGGACACAATACACATAATAATTCAAAAAATCATGGATTTACTGTTTCAACCACATATGTCAATAACCACAAGGCATTCATGTACATATAAATTAATTTCGTTATTCATAATTATTCACCACCACAATATACAAACTGTATGATACTCAACAACATTCATAATAATTCATAATCACTCAAGAATTCAATAATAAATTATTACCCATAGAGAAAATATCATTTTCATTCATAATAGCCTTTATAAGTAAGTTTCAGCATTCCCAACAGCAACATACGTTAGTAAAACAGCCATAACATGGGCAAATAAAATCCTTTTTAGGTGATTCTACTTTCTGTAGTTCAATAACATAATTGTCTACAACTTTCATGAAGAACAAAATTTCAAATTCCAAACAAAAATATCACTTATCCACGAAATACTACACTGCCTCAAGGTGAGTTTTCAAAATGTACATATATTAGTAATTTGAACATTTCTGGAGCTACAAAAATAGTTTTGACATGAGACCAGTCCTAAATTACTCATAACACAATTATCTACAACTTTCATGAAGACACCAATTACTAATTCGCACCATAAAATTTCCAGTTTTAAAAATAAGATTCAGATTTCATAGTTAATAGATTTTCATCATGAGCATACTTGTGTATTTTTAGCATATATAGAGCTATAAGCATCCTTTTAACTTGAAACCAATTTCTATAGATTCTTAACATAAATATCTTTCACTCGGATATCAACACTTAGGAATATAGAAGTATTTCCTACTTGGGTTCTTACTCGGTTAATCATTACTTAGCCGAGATCAGACCAACTTCTTCAACTATGTTTCACTCAGAGTCCATCAGGGCCATTATCACTCGGAAAAAGGCCCATACATACGAGTCTCACTCGGAATTTAGCTTATATAGATAAGACTCACTTGGTTACTTATTTCAAAGACCGACTCATGCACTCAAGTTTGTCACTCAGTAAAAATAATTTTTTATTGATCATCATTCACTCGTTCTTCTCTCGGCAAAATAATCCAAACCGAGTCCCCCTTCACAGTCTTCAACACTCGGTTCCTCATTCCAAATCTGAGTCTCCATACACACACGGTTCCACTCGGTAAGACTTTTCAGAAACCGATTCTCCCTCATAGTTGTCCACTCACTCGGAATCTCATTCCAGGATTGACATATCTGGCCATCATACACCGTGTGTCCCCAGTCGGAATCCTTCCACTCGAAAGTATATTTTCCTCTGTAGTTCACTAAGAAATGAAGGCACTCAGTGAACTTTCAGTCAGAATTGCAACGTCTGACTATGATTGACTTGAAAACTAGTCATTCAGAAGCATTTGACTCGGAAACGAGTCTTTGGAGAGTACTTGACTCGAAAATGAGTCTTTCTGAAGTGTTTGACTCTGCAGTGAGTTACTCCAAGGTGAGTCACTCGGATTCTTTCACCCAGAAGTGGTTCTGTCAGTCCACTTCACACAAAAGTGTCTCTGGGGCAAGAATTCCACTCGGAATAAACCCTCTCGGCCATGTTCCACTCGGAAAACACAACCTTCACTCGGTATTTCCATTTTTTACTCGGAATTTCTCTTAGTCACTCGGAATTTTCATTCTTCACTCGGAACAGAGTCCCCTTTTAAGGCATATTTCACTCGGAAAATGGATCTTATCAACAAAGATCTATATAAATTCTATAATTAAACCCAAAAATGAAATTTTTGGAGTATTATAAACCATCCATAGAGTGTTTTATTCATTGATTAACACTAACAGATCTTCCATCCTTCAAAATTTACAAAATAGAGCTATTATTAAAAGCAGGATGTTACATGAAGCCTGGGAAAGATACAGGGAGTTGCTGAGAGAATGTCCTCACCATGGGATAGAAAGGTGGTTGACAATCCATATTTTCTATAATGGACTAACTTCCACACAAAAGATCTCTTTAGATGCTGCAGCTGGAGGAGCCTTCATGAGTAAAAATATTGATGAAGCTGAGAACCTGATTGAGGAAATAGCTCAAAACACTCACCAGTGGAACTCTGAGAGAGGATTATCTGCTAAAACACCAGGTAAGTATTCTGTTGATGCTCTTTCCCTACTTTCTGCCAAAGTTGAAGCATTAACATTAAAACTTGATAAAATAGGGTCAATAGGTGCTACTAATATTGTTTGTGAAGTTTGTGGTCTTTCAAGACATGGAGCTACAAACTGCCATTTAGCAATGACCCCTAATCAAGAACAAGAAATGCATCAGGTGGATGCTATTGGAAACTATGGTGGAAATTATCAAGGTAACTACAGACCTCCACAAGGTCCACCTGGCTTCTAAAATAGGCCACCTCAATTCCAAAGTAACTACAAACCTCAACAAGGAACCTATATTCCATAAAAATCAAAGCTAGAATCCTTGATGGAGACATTTGTAGCTACTCAACTTAAACAAAATGATGAATTCTCTAATGCAATAAAAAACTTGGCTTCAAAAGTGGACTCTCTTGCCACTCACAACAAAATACTGGAAAATCAAATTGTCCAACAAGCCTCCTATTCTCAAAGAGCACCGGGAACATTTCCTGGGAAACCAGAGGCTGGACCATCTAACCAAACCATGACTATCACTCTTAGGAGTGGTACTCAATACGATGGGCCAGTTGACAAGATTGCAAAGGAGGAAAAGAAAGTAGATGAATCTTCATCTCATCCAGTGATTGAAGAAGAGAAACCACAAGAAAAGAAGGAGGAGGTTAAGCCATATCAACCTCCCATTCCATTTCCTCAGCGTTTAGCTAAAGCAAAATTGGACAAACAATTTGGTAAGTTTCTTGATGTTTTAAAGAAATTGTATATTAATATTCCCTTCACAGATGCTTTGCAACAAATGCCCACATATGCAAAGTTCCTGAAGGATATTTTGTCCAACAAAAGAAGACTGGAAGAAGATGGTACAGTTGCACTTACTGAAGAGTGCAGTGCTCTAATTCAAAAGAAACTTCCACCCAAGCTCCAAGATCCAGGTAGTTTCTCTATTCCTTGCATGATTGGTGACATGAATATAGATAAAGCATTGTGTGATTTAGGAGCGAGTGTGAGTTTAATGCCATTATCTGTTGCTGAAAAGTTAGGATTGGGTGAGTTAAAACCTACTAGGATGTCTTTACAATTGGCTGATAGATCTGTAAAATATCCTATAGGAATTTTAGAAGATGTTCCTATTAAGATAGGAAAATTTTTTATACCTGCTGACTTTGTTGTGCTTGAAATGGATGAAGATTCTTTGATTCCTATTATTTTAGGTAGACCATTTTTAGCAACTGCAGGTGCTGTGATCGATGTCAAGAATGGTAAGTTGTCTCTAACTGTTGGAGACCAAAAGGTTGATTTTAACTTGAAAAATGTTTTAGAAAAACCTTATAATGATGTTTGTTGTACTGTGGATTTTGTCGAATAAGTGGTAAAGGAAGCAACTCTTCCTAATGACCCACTTGAAACTATTTTCATGATTGAGCCGATAGAAACATCTGATTGCTCTGAGGCCCCACATGATACTGAGGTCATGTGTGACAAAGTGGTAAGCGCCAATGTGGAATTAAAACCTTTACCAGCTTCTTTAAGGTATGAGTTTCTTGGCCCTAATTCCACATATCCTGTGATTATTAATGCTGAATTGAATCCATCTGAAACTGAAAAACTTTTGAAACAACTTAGGTTGTATAGAAAGGTAATAGGTTATATAATGGATGATATCAAAGGGATTAGCCCTTCTCTTTGTATGCACAGGATTACTGTAGAAGATGAAAGTAGGCCCACAGTAGCACCACTTAGGAGATTAAATCCTAAAATACAAGAAGTGGTTAAAAAGGAAATTTTGAAATTGCTTGATGCTGGAGTCATATATCCTGTTGATAGTAGTAAATGGGTAAGTCCTGTCCATGTGGTGCCTAAAAAGGGGGGAATAACTGTGATTGAAAATGATAAACATAACTTGATTCCTACTAGGATTGTCTCGGGTTGGCGCATGTGCATTGACTATAGGAAGTTAAATAGCGCCACGAAAAAAGATCATTTTCCTCTCCCTTTTATTGATCAGATGCTTGAAAGACTTACGAAACACTCTTATTTCTATTATTTGGATGGGTATTCAGGTTTTCATCAAATTCCCATTCATCCATCTGATCAAGAAAAGATTACCTTCACTTGCCCTTATGGGACTTATGCTTACAGACGTATGCCTTTTGGTTTATGTAATGCACCTGCGAGTTTTCAAAGGTGTATGCAAGCAATTTTTTCTGACCTTATTGAAAATGTGATGGAAGTCTTTATGGATGATTTTTCAATGCATGGTTTGGATTTTGATAATTGTTTAACAAATTTGTGCCAAGTCTTACAACGTTATGAAGAAACCAATTTGGTTCTAAATTGGGAAAAATGCCATTTTATGGTAAGAGAAGGCATAGTTCTTGGACACCTGGTGTCTGAGAGAGGTATAGAAGTTGATAAGGCTAAAGTGGAAGTGATTGAAAAATTGCCTCCACCTACAAATGTGAAAGGTATTCGGAGTTTTCTTGGACATGCAGGGTTTTACCGTAGGTTCATTAAAGATTTCTCCAAGATCACAAAGCCTCTTACAACTCTTCTGGGTAAGGATGTGCCTTTCAATTTTGATTCATCTTGTATGGAAGCTTTTTGCAGGATTAAGCAAGCTCTAATCTCTGCCCCCATCGTGCAACCACCTGATTGGAAACTCCCGTTTGAGTTGATGTGCGATGCAAGTGATTACGCAGTGGGGGCTGTGTTAGGACAAAGAAAGGATAAAAAGCTCCATGTAATTCATTATGCCAGCCGGACGCTAGATGATGCTCAGGTAAATTATGCCACAACTGAAAAAGAACTGTTAGCTATTGTCTTTGCTTTTGATAAATTTAGATCTTACTTGGTAGGTTCACATGTTACTGTTTACACTGACCACTCTGCCATTAAGTATCTATTGAATAAAAAGGAAGCAAAGCCTAGATTAATTAGGTGGATTCTAATATTGCAAGAATTTGACTTGGAAATTAAGGACAAGAAGGGTACCAAAAACTTGGTCGCTGACCACCTATCTAGGTTGACATCTGAAAAAGAAGAAACAGATAATATTCCTATCAATGAATCTTTTCCAGATGAACAACTCTTGAATCTTAGTATCCAACGTGTTCCTTGGTATGCTGATTTTGTAAATTTTCTTGCATGTGGTATCTTACCTCCTGATCTTAGCTTTCAGCAAAGGAAAAAGTTTTATGCAGATGTCAAGCATTATTATTGGGATGAACCACTCCTTTTCAAGCAATGTGTAGATGGTATGATTCGGAGATGTGTTTCACAAGATGATGTCCATGCTATCTTGGATCATTACCATTATCTTTCCTGTAGAGGACACATGAGCACCTCTAAGACAGCCGCTAAAGTATTGCAAGTTGGGTTCTATTGGCCAAATATTTTTAAGGGTGTACGTAAGTATGTTCTAACTTGTGATGCTTGCCAAAGAACAGGTAACATCGGTAAGAGACAAGAAATGCCATTGAATACCATTTTAGAAGTTGAATTGTTTGATGTATAGGGTGTTGATTTTATGGGACCTTTTCCTTCCTCTTTTGGAAATCAGTTCATATTAGTGGCAGTTGACTATGTGTCAAAATGGGTGGAAGCCATTGCTTCACCCCATTTCGATACTAAAACTGTTATTAAACTTTTCAAGAAAATAATATTTCCAAGGTTTGGGGTCCCAAAATATGTTATAAGTGATGGAGGGTCTCATTTTATTGAGAAAACTTTTCAGACCCTTCTAAAGAAATATGGAGTTAGACATAAGGTTGCTACACCTTATCACCCACAAACTAGTGGACAAGTTGAGGTATCCAATCGGGAAATTAAAAATATTCTTCAAAAAGTGGTGAATACATCATGTAAGGATTGGTCTATTAAGTTAGATGATTCCTTATGGGCGTATCGAACCGCATACAAAACTCCCATTGGAACCACGCCTTTTAAGCTAGTATATGGGAAGCCCTGTCATTTACCTGTTGAGCTAGAATATAAATCTTTTTGGGCTGTTAAAACTCTTAACTTTGATCATAGGCTGCAGGTGAACAAAGATTGTTGGAATTAAATGAGCTTGAAGAACTCCATCTAGATGCATACGAAAATGCCAGAATTTATAAAGAAAAAAACAAACAATGGCATGATCGTCACATCCAACGGAGAACATTTAATCCAGGTGCTATAGTTTGATTGTTTAATTCCAGATTGAAGCTTTTTCCAGGTAAACTGAGATCCCGATGGTCAGGACCATTCAAGGTGACAAAAGTCTTTCCCTTTGGAGCTGTCGAACTATGGAGCGAGAAATCTGGTACATTTAGGGTAAATGGACAAAGAGTAAACACTATCTGACAGGTCAACCAATACAACAAGCAAGTGACTTGGACTTGTTTGATGCTCCTGATGAGTAAATCCAAACGGTGAAGAGTCTGGCTGAAGACTTAAAACTTAGCACTGATAGGGAGGTAACCCTATAAAAAGTTGTTGTTTTATTTTAAGCTTTTATTCTCACAAAAAAAACCAACTATGTCAAACGCTGGTTTGGGTTTACTCCAGGTAAGTTTTCTTATCCTTTTATCATCCATTTTAACATTGAGGACAATGTCAAATTCTGGTTTAGGGTGGTAGATAAGAAAACTTAACTGTTTTGTTTCGTTGTGTGATTATTATATTTTTCATGCATGTGTGTTTTCCTCGCTTTGTTTGTCATCTTGTAATTTACCATGATTGCATGATAAATTTACTTTGAACACAAGGCTAAAGTATCTAAGGATCCCAAAATTTTGAGTAAAATTTTCAAAATTTGATTGTTTAAATGCCAAATCAATGTCCAAATGAACCTTATGTGATTAAAATTTTCTTTGAAAAGACTTTCTATGGTTAGACTTGAGCCAAAATGGGTTATTTATCAAACAAATTTTCAAAACCCATATTTTCTTGATTGAGTGAATCTCATAGTCATTAATATTCTAGAACTCGTTTTTCAACCAATTCAAAATGGTTTTTGATTATATGTCTTAGGATGATAAAGGCACAATTAGGTCTTATTCTTAAGCCTCAGAATTTTTACATAATTTGACCCCTAGTTTCCCCTTTTGAGCCTAAAAGAGAACATTTTTTTGAAACCTTTCATTGACTGATATTCTCTTGATGGTGAAAAAGTTGGAAATTTAGTGGAGCAAAGAAATAAAAAAGGACTTAAGGAAAATATGTATTGAATGCAAAGAAAAAAAAGAAAAAGAAAAAGAAAATCAAAAGGATGATATTGAATGAATTCCAAAAAGTCCATAAAAGTTCAAAAATTTGCTCTGTTAAATTTATGATGGTAATTTGAATCATTCATGACTATTAAAGCCCTTTTGTATTCCATTTTTCTTGAAATTCCTACCTTGACAATACAACCCAAGGCCACGTTACAACCTTTGAAAGACCTTTAGACTTTGACATATTTTCTATCTAAACTGTAGAGTTTCTAGTTCATTAACAAGCTCATGGTAATATTTTTTTGACTATGATGATTTGAGAGATACACAAACCTTGAAATACTTGAGTGAAAATTATGAGAAGAGTATCTCAAGTCTTGACATTGAAAATTGATTCACATAAGTAAATTAAAATTGGCATTTGAATAAATCTTTTTCTCTGTTTTGGATACCTTAGTTTATTAAGCTTAGTGTTTTCTGTATTTTATCTTGTGGAATATGGTGATTGCTTGAGGACAAGCAATGTTTTGGTTTGGGGTATTTTGATAAGTGCTTTATAACACAATAAATTAGATCCAGTTTGCTTAGGATTTTTATCATTATCCACTGTGTTTCCTTTATTTATTGCGATTTTTGCTTTCTTTCCACTATATTCTACTTGGGTATGTTATTTTGTAGAAATTAAGGCAATAAAGGGTCAAAAACAAGAGAAAAATGACCATAAAATGATAAAGAAACAAGAAGAACAAGCCCAAAGTGGAAAGAACTCTCTTTTTATGCTGAATTCTGACTCAGAATGCTGAATTCCAACTCATAGTGCTGAAATCCGACTCAAAATGACCAAATCCGAGTAGAAGGACTCAAAAATGATCAAATCCGAGTGGAATAACTCAGAATGGAGCATTGCCAAGTGGAATACTTCACTGTTGGAGGTGATTCCGAGTGGAAAGTTTCCTGTCAAAGCAATTCTGAGTGATATAAATGGCTAACCCGGTTGGAGGTTCAATGTTGAAAAAGAATGTCTCGATTAGAGGAGAATCCGAGTGAAAAAAGGGACTGACCTTGAATAGATGCTGTCCAAAGCTATTTTTCGAGTGAAAGGATTGCTGATTGAAGAGAATCCGAGTGGGAGTTTTCTGATTACAAATATTCTGAGTGAAGGGATGCTGACTGAAGCAGATCTGACCAGGGAACAAGAACTTTTCTGGGCAAAAAGTTGTTCCGAGTGAGTTGATTCCGAGTAGAAGAGGCCACTGAATGAATGTGTTGAATAAGGAGGAACCCAAGTGGTTTCATTCGGAGTAAATGGCATTCTCAAGCGGAACAAAGCATTTCCAAGTAGTGTCTTAGCAAGCAAGGAAAAATCCGACCGGAAATGAATCACACTCGGGCAGACTCTCAAGTTTCACACTGAGACCGAGTGAGAAGTCTCCAAGCAAGACATCTGAGTGAGTTGTGGCAGAAAGCTGAATTTTCGAGCAAAGCAGGGCTCAGACATGAAAAGAATTCTATCAGCCAAATTCCAGTCTTTCAAGTCAAAATTTCTGAGTGAAAGGTATATCTGAGTGAGTTGATTGACGACTGAAGTCAATTCCGAGTGGAAATCAACTCGGACTTCCGAGTGAAGATGTGATTTTATCATTTGAATGAGTAAAGGAAGGTGTCTGAGTGAATTCCTGAGAAATCCGAGCAAGATCTCTCTGAGTGGTTCAATTCCAGAGACATAGCCGAGTGAAACAGTGAAAGAAGACTTCCCAATTCTGAGTGAGCCACTTTCCAGTCGGTTCCGAGCCATCTTTTAATCAGTTCCGAGTGAATCACTTTTCACTCGGTTCCGATTCAGTCTTCAATCGGTTCCAAAGAAATAAAGCAATCGGAGTTGCTTTGCTCGTCTCCTCACAGCAACTAAACACTGTCCGACTTCACAGCAACTCAACACCGACCGGTTTCTTCCAAACACTGACCCTCAACTCAATACCGACCGGTTTTTCTTCCAAACACCGACCCCTCAACTCGACACCGAGCAAAGATTTCACTCGGTCTTCTATACAAAATGCACCTTTTTCCAGTCGATTTTGTGCACAAAAGGCATTTTTCCACTCGGATTCTGGAGAGAAGGTGAAATCTGACCCATATTCCCTCTCTTCTATCCGCTGTCCCTTTCTTCTCCATCAATTCCACACCGTCCAGCCCACAACATCCAGATCTCCATCCAACAGCAAGCCACAAAACCGACCAACACCTTCCAGGAAGGTGTCACTCGGTCTTGGGGATAAACAACAAGCTTTCACTCGGTTTTGTGGAAAAACAACACTTTTTCACTCGGAATTTCTCCACCTGCACCAATCATCACTAAATCCAAGCACCGAATTATTGGAAATATTAAAATATGCAAATTGGAAACAAGTTGGCACAGCTGGAACTCACATGCACCGAAAGTTTCTTCCACTTGCAATTTTAACGCGTTTTCTTAGCTGGATTCATTCATCTATTCGCCTATAAAAGGGAGAGCACCACAGCATCAAGGAGCATCACTTGAATTCAATTCCTTTTCTTTCCTTTCTCGTTCTTCTTCTGTCCTTCTCTTTTCTTTTCTTTCTTTCTTCTTTATTTTTTCTTCCCCCGTCCTTTTCTTTCTCTTTCTTTTTTCTTTATTTCTTTCTTCGTTCTTTTTCTTTCTTTTTCATTTCTCTTTCTATTTCCTTTTTCTTTATTTTATTTTAAGAGTTGTGAATTGTAAAAGTGAGTTATTTAAATTTGTAATTGGTGGAGGATATTGCAACAAGGAATTACAATGGTAAATTATTCTGAGCTTTTGAAGAAACCCGTAAGTCTTTATTTTAACCATGTCTTGTATGTTTTATTTTTCCATTATTTATATGAATTTGAATTATTTCATGAGTAGCTAAATTAATTATCTTGGGATGAAAGGGGTATGATAATATTTTATTGTTAATATTATTTTGACTTGGAATTAAATAAATTTCTGTTTTCCATTTAGTTTAAAAAATGCTCAATGCTTTTAGTGATTCCTAACAAGAACCTAAATGATAAAACTGTATACTTGCGGGTATATTAGTAAGTTTAGGTAATAAATAGAATTGAGAGATTTATTTTTACCGGAAAGCTTTGAACTAAACCTAAGATTTTTGAGATGCTTTTTGTGACCTCGGTAAAACCGTGAAAGTAATCAAAATTCTTTTGAGGAAATAAAAGGGATTTTCATAAAACGATAATGGGCCTTTTTGAGGATTAAGCAGCGCTTTCCATAGGTTAGGTACATTAATAGGATTCCGAGAGGAACATATTTGTTAGCTTTTGGAAAATTCACCTTGGAAAACTTAATTTGATTCTTATTTATGAAAATTTAAAATTCATTAACATAAGATAGAGTCTTAATCCCCCGAAATCCCAAGATACTCTCAACTCTGATTTTTTTTTAGTGTCAAGTAAATTTTGTTTCTAACTTTAGATTTTTAAATTGTGTTTTATTTTACAAAAACCTTAAAAATCAATTGTGTGGATAATTAAATTTTAATATGCCGGTACTTTGAACACAGTCCTTGTGGAGAACGATAATCTTTTATATTACGTGACATAACCCGTGCGCTTGCGGGCCCTGTCATATGTGAATAAGAATGCCATGATAATTTCCGAATGCATGAGATATGAGTTGATACGCTGATTCCCCATTTGGAATGTTGTGTTGAAATGCATGCTGATTTCATTAAGAATGTCGAATGGTGTACTGTAATATTGTTACCCTAATTTGCTTGTTATGAGTTACTATGACAAAACGCATGTGATGCTGTAATTAAACTGTGGATTTCTGAGTGAATCTAAATGCCGTGCTGAATCGATTGTGATCTTTTAATGGCTGCGTGAGACACGCTTGATAAGCTTGGATGCTTTGTGAAATTGCATGAGGTTGCATATATGAGAAAAAGGTGACCCGTGGAAGGTCAGAAGCCCTATGAGATGACTTTCAACTACAAATTCCTGGCTAGATCCGTGAGGGCCCGTGGTAGCCGGGGGAGCTAGAGTTAAGTCTCGAGACGTCTTGGGAAGACTGGTACCACGCGGGAAGGGCTAATGGACGAGAGGCAGGGAAGGAATCTGTAACTAAAATCACCGTTTAAGTCAGATCCGCATGCATGTATATAGGAGCATTGTTATTGAGAATAACATGGTTGATATAGCTTTGAATGGCTGAATGAATTCCGACTGAATGTGAATGTGCACACTTATGATTGTCATTGAGCTCAATGTGAATTACATGAATATGTGGATATGATATTGCGAATGAAATCTTTGATATAGTTTTGAATTAAGTTGGGTAGACCCGATTGTATGAGTACATATGTATTGATGCTATTGCCGAGTGTAATATGATGTTATGGTTATGGTGCATGCTGTAGTGAACAATATGAGTGATATAGCCATGAATAATTGGTATGAAATTCGACTGAGCGTCCGTATGCACATTAGTGCCATTGCCGAGTGCGTGGTGTGTTATGACTGTGAGCATATGTGATTATGAATGATATGAATTACTTGATCCTGACTGAATTGCATGAATCCGAATGAGTGACGTTATTATATAGCTGAGAATTGAGAATTAAATCCGAACCAATAACTAACATTTTATATGTAAAAGCTCACCCCTACACCATTTTTCAGTATATGCAGGTCGGACTCGGAATGGTGAGAAGGCCTAAACCCGAGTGATGGGTATCTGTGCTGTTGTGGTGTACAGAGTATACTGTACCGATTGTATATAGTCATGTTAAAGCCTTGGCCGGCTCTTGTGAATGTTGTATAATGAATACCAATTTATATGTATAAGAAATTCGAGTTATCAGTATTCCGAGTGTATGTTTATATATATATATATGGTTTACATTGGTAACATGTATTTGAGTCGGTCAGGATGTGATGATTGAATGAATAGTACTAAGTCAATGAATTGCCGAGTGGAATATTGTGGTGAGAACCATTTCCGTGTGAGGCTATGTATATATTCCGAGTGGCTAAATATTATACAAATCTGAGTGAACCACCTCAGAGGTAAGGAATGTTATAATGGTTGAGCATGAGATATATATATAAGCCGAGTGAGACTTAACTTAGTAAATTCCTCCGAGTGATGTGGGGATAGAGTAAACCCGAATGGAATTTAATTGGGAAGACCGCTTCTGAGTGAAGGAAGGTCTATGAGTTCTCCGAGTGAAAGAAGTAAATATATACCGAGTGACGAATGTGAAATACATTCCGGTTGTATTGAGGTTGAGGTACACCGAGTGAAAAATGTGTAATACGTTTCCGAGTGGATCCATTGTGATGTAATCCCGAGTAGCGTATAACTGGGGAAATAATCCGGGAAAAAGGGACTTCATTGTTACCGGGTGAGAAAGAGTCATGGACCCTGAGTGATAGGATTGAGGGAGTCATTTGCCGAGTGGTTATACTTATGACCTACATGAATGAAATAAGGAGCCGTGTAAATTCCCGAGTGAAGTACGAGTGTGATGATTTACCGAGTGAACCTATGTTCCAAATCCGAGTGAGAAATTACCTTGCACCCGTGTTCGCTCCAGCGAGTATGATTGGATGGAAGGCTTTTGAGTTGTTCGCTTAAGCGATTGGGTGTTCGCCCAAGCGAGTTGGGCTGTCTCGCTCAAGCGGAGTTGGATCTCGCTTGAGCGAGTGAACGTTTATGAAGACTCGCTGATGCGCTGTTGTTCTTCCGCTGTCGGTTTCTGTTTCTCTCACCTCCCATCCGTTTTAATTGAAAAAATTTTCCCTGGTCTCTCGGTTTGAGTTTAATTAATTAAGGATATTATAATTTGCATCGATCCCTCGAGTACAAAATTCATAAGAATGATTTCAACCTGCTGATCCCTCAGTCACCTTGAAAATATGCTAGCATTAATGATCGATTGTTTAGACATTCACTGTGTTAAATACCATCACTGGTCATCTACTCACAATGAGTATTTCATTCAGATCTGCTTTCAAAAGTTATTTCCCAATATACTTAAGAAAACCAAAGACAAGAAAGTAGTGATCAAGTACTTCCAAGCATTAAGTGCAGACTGAAATACAAAAACCATCAGATCATGTTATATATATAAAAAACTTACAGCAACATTACTTGGGGTTTGAATGATTACAACCAATCCCAATGAATGGATTTAGCTACTCATGCCTTGCATTTTCACTCAACAAAAGGAAATGAATAAGAAAGAAATTCAAAGTGAAATGAATGATTGAATGCTGAAGATGATTTGGTTCTCTGTTCTCTACTTTATTTATAGAGGAGTCATGCTTCAGCTTCTTCTTCCCAAGCTCAAGCGTAACCTCCACTTGCTGAGTGGCCACGCAGAGGTAGTCAGAGACATGCAGAAACACGTAGAAGTAGATAAGCTAGGATCGCACCATTGGCCAATATTTAATTGAGTAACCCATTCAGACTCATTCTATATGAATCCATACTCAAGCACAATGGTCACGCTTCTATTCTTCAGCCATGCTTAACCATGCTCAGCCATGCTCAGGAGTGCACTCAAGCGTAGGTTCCATACCCAAGCGCGCACGAACTTACGCTCAAGCGCCCTTGCAATGTCGTCCCTCACTCAAGCTTCCCCTTCTCACGCTTAAGCATGGAAGTGGTCTGATTGTCCCTCTATTCACGCTTAGACCATGCTTAAGCCAGACTGCAAGCGTGTAGTTACAAACTCAAGCGCCCCCTTCTCACGCTCAAGCGTGAAAGGTGGCCTGATGCTTATTTCTTTATGCTGTATCTTCTTCATGACCAAGACTAATTTTCTTTTAAGTTTTCCTTGCGCAACTTGGCCTTCTTGAATTCCTGTAACTTGTCAAGAGTTTTGAAGTAATATTTTTTCAAGAGTTTAAAAAGTTAGTCTTTACACAATGTATCTTTCATAAGGGATTTCATGCTTAATTATTTACCAATTAAGTTAAATTCTTTTCAAAAATGGGTTAAATTGAATCATGAAATAGCTATATAATAGACACTTATCAAACTCTTCCCAACCTAGCATTTTGCTTGTCCTCGAGCAAAAGAAGTAGGATTTAAGAAACAAGCATTCATGAAGATCAGATTCCAGTTGCAAAATTTTAAAGATAGTATTCATAGTTCAACTTATCAGGTCAAATAACATCCTTAATACCTATTCTTTTGAAATGTAATGCACAATTTAATTTTTCATAAAGCAAGTAACCTAATGCTGTAAGAATAAGGAGCTTCTCAATATTTAAGTAACCTAATGCTGTAAGAATAAGGAGCTTCTCAATATTTCTCACCAGGTGTCAGTTTCACACATCCCTCATTCAAAATGCCTAGCTAACATTGCCATTCATTTCTAATTAAACCAAAATCTAAAGAACAACAAGGATCAAAAAGGTCTTTTAGGGTTGTAATAAGGCTGGGCTAAATAAGAATTCTTGGTTTTTCTTGGATTTCAAATTGCATGCACAAAGAAGAGCATAAATCATGAAATCTTTCAAAGTTTATGAGGCTTCTTCCTTTTTAAGCTACAGAATTCTTTATCTTCTTTTTCTAGTTCTCTTTTTTGTTCAAGATTTCTATATGGAGAACTTATTACTTTTCTTTAACATTTTCTTTTTCAGCCTCTATTTCTTTCATCACCCTTTGAAAAAGTATTTTATGCTCTTTTCATAATAAGCATGTTGATAAGGTAGGAATTTCTTTCTTATGCTTAGGTTAGGGTGTTTTTATGAAATAAAATTTTTGGCTCAAATAGGCTACCAAAGAATAGGATATTTTATTAAGGGTAGCTTTTGGCTCTGGGCTAACTGTGTTTTCAAAAATGCCTTGATCATTTCCTTGCTTATTTCTTAAGAAGACGGTTAATCAGAAAATTAGGCAATGCAAACTTAACAATTAATGAGGCTCTCACTATTTAATTGTTCATTTTTCACCAGGTTTAAAGTTATACTCCAATATTCTAACAGTAAGAGGTTCAAGCATGTAAACAATTTCAAAAGTACATTTATTTCAATTTCCTGTTCTCAATTCAGGAAATTTGCCTTTTTCAAAATCAATGTTACTGTCTTAAAAGTTTGCTTTAACTTATTGAATATTGCATTCATTTTATTTTCTTGCGTACAGGTTAGAAAAATAATTCAGTTTCATGCATGTTCCTATTCACATATTTAAAGATCACTCAACTTCATCAATCAACAGATCATGCAAATTCATCAATCAAGCATAAAACTGAAATACCCCAATAAGAACCTGTTGTCTACAGCAAGTTAAAAATAAAAGAGAAAATAAAAAATGAGTCAAGCATAATTTAAAAAGGAAATCAGAAAGGAAACTCAAAGAAAATTCACTCATTATCATCCTGTGTCTTCTTCTGTCTCTTTTTCCCTGACTGGAGGTACCTGTGAAGAGGGTCCTGGTCCAGCTTATGAGGTCTCACCCCCTCCTAAGAACGGAGGCCTGTCCCCAGGTCAAGCAATGTGGGCTACAAACTGAGCAGGATCCATCCAGGGGTTGTGTTGGCCCGCAGGAATGCTATGATAAGCCCATGATACTGGTGCAAAAAACCTCTATGGTTGGCATTCTGTTGTGCCAAAAGATGGAGTTGACCAATGTTGAGCTGATAAATTCCTTCAAGGATCATCTTTATTTCACTATTAAGAGGGGGAGGGGTGGGTTCTGTCCCTGATGGTGGAGGTGCTGGAGATGTATCTGAGGCAGGTGGTGGAGGTACTCTGGGTGCAGTTGGTGCTTGGGTGCTACAATGACGCTCAATGAAGCGTTTGTCTATGGATGGCCTGATAGGTTTGAGGTCCTGTACCTCAATTCCATGCCCTGCACAAAAATCAGTAATGAAAGTAGGGAAGCCTAGACTCCCTTTTACCTTCTATCCTGCCTGAGAGTACTTTTGATCAGCCTTCACAAACTTTTGAATTTCATAAGAGATTATTTGGGCTAGATCAATGGATACATCATTTTGTAGAATGCAATACAGTAAATAACACCTGTTGAAAATGAAATCAGAGACATGTGCATTAGGTGCTATGTTAGCAAGAAGAAAAGAAGTCCACACTTGAGAGATGGTGGTCATGTCTTTTCTTAGAATTCGTAGTGGATTCTCTTTTTTCCCATCTGAAAGTGATGCCCTGGAATGCATATGGCTGCTTCAAGATCACTAGTGGCAACAAATTGGTTTCTCAAAATCATAGCGGCATATTCACTTGTCTCTCCCTCCCCTAACTCCATAATGCTGCCTAGGTAAAAGTTGATCTCATCTCTGCCATATGAGAGCTAATGGCCTCTCACATACGTCCTTCGATCACCTTTGCCTTCTTTAGTCCATGCATTGGCACAAAATTCCTTGACTTATTCAAGGTCATATTTCTCCTTTGGATGGCAGATCTTGAGCCAGTTCCTCCTTCTAATAACTTGTAGAAAGGCATCACACTCTCCCAATGCTAAATCCACTTTTTTTAGGGAATGAAAGTCCAGTTTTGAATATCTTCATAATGCTTACTTTTGTCCTTATTCCTAAATTTTAGAGCATTGTCTTGGTCATCAGTACGTGGCCTCTTTTCTTTATTTCTTCTTGATGATCCTACAATAGCTTTTGGTGGAGAAGAATAAGGTGTTTGTTTGACTCTTGCCATCTGTATAAAAGATATCAAATTTAATACAATGATGGTGAAATTATAATCAGGATGGCAAAAATCATAAGTGAAGTATCCTATAACAAAATTGTAGATCATACAAATACGAATGCTTCTCATGTATAATAAAGGATAAAGTCTCAAGAACATTTAAGTATTCATAACCAATATGCAAAATATGTTCTTTCAGGACTTTTGTCAAACAATTAACATGCACACCAAAGTCTTTGAGAAGTGATAGCATCAATCCTTTTTAAACAACCAAGAAAATAATCAAGAATGGCATGTTTTCACATCATGGTTGATGTACAGTAGGAATGAATATAAAGTATTTTTCAAGAATTCAACATATGCATTCCTAAAAGAGGTTATCATTTCTTCCTAACAAGGTAACAACATATTGAAAATTAAAAAGATAAGAATTCAGTGGTTACCTTGAAGAATCCGAAATCGATGCAGAGAAGAGAAAATACAGTGATCCTTAGAGTAAATTGTCAATAAAACGCAGTAAAAATGCTCAATAGAAATTAAGAGTAAGAAGGGAATGGGAAGTAAGTGGGGAGTTACGTTTTTGAACAATTTTGTACGGCCAAGCGAGCCAAGGTAAGAAACAATTTTTCCAACTGGCGCTTAAGCGTAGGATACCACACTGGTAAGTAAACAGAATCACACTCAGGCGTACTTAAGTGAAATACCCTAAGCTTAAAGCACGTACTTAAAAGGACCTGGCTAGGAAGCTCACGCTCAGGCGTGAATAAGGTGCGCTTAAGCAAAGCACTTAAACTCGGCAAACATAAAAATTCTTAAGCTTTCAAGGATCCGATCACACTCAAGCGTGATCAGCCTCGCTTAAGCGACGAAGAATAACAAGAACACCAAGGGGTGCGCTCAAGCGCATGTTCAAGTGCAATCTTCAAAAGACATTCTGTTTCATTCACGCTTAAGCGTGACATATCCACGCTTAAGCGTGAGATTTAAAAACTGACCCTGATTCTATAAATTCAAATCCTCACAGGCCATTACCCCTATTATTTCACTTGGAAATCATTCACTTGAGCGAATTTAAGTTAGAATCAAAAATGAAGTTCCTAGCTTGAGCGTGGCAGGTTACGCTTGAGCGTGATGCTTGATATTGGCTGAAACTTGTCCTTTCTTTTGAACTTGGCATTTGGCACTTAAAGTTGGTTGATGGATGTGATGAGTTGACCTAAAAATAAAGGTAAGAAAACTTCAAACCAATACACAAATTTTATTAAATTGAAATCAACAAAATTTGAAGGAAAATATAAAAGATTGGGTTTCCTCCCAAAAAACGCTTGTTTATCGTCTTTAGCTTAACGCCTGATAGATTTTTCAATATGGATCATGGAGCTGGTGGATAAGAGTGTTGAGTTTTGCCACCTTCTTTCCCAAGTATGGCCTTGACCTTCTTTCATTCAGATTTGAAATCCTTTCAAGAGTGTTTAAACTTTGATCTTTCTTGGATTCCTGCTGGGTGACTTTGTCTTCCATATATGTCTTGAAGCAACTTTGCTCATCTTTTGAGTATTTATTTGTTTCAACCATAGCAAAATTGACTTCTTCTTCTTGCATTTGCACTTTTAGTTTTTTGTCATCCACATCTATGATGACTTTGGCTACTTTCATAAATGGTTTCCCCAGTATTAGAGGAACTTTAGAATCTTCCTTCGTATCTATGATAACAAAAACTATATGGAATTTAAATTTTTCTATTTTTAACAAAACATTTTCAACAATACCATAGGGGGTTTTTATTGATTGATCTGCCAGTTTTAAAGTCATTTTTGTTGGCCTTACTTTAAAATCCCCTATCTTTTTAAGTATGGATAATGGCATCAAATTTACATTAGCACCGAGATCTAATAAAGCTTTTCTTTCTGAAAGATTTCTAATAGTGACAGGAATAGAAAAACTCCCTGGATCTTTGGTGTTATGAGGTACTGCCTTGTGGATGATAGCACTATGTCCACCTTCCAGCTCAGCTGTTTCCTCATTCAGTGTGGTCACAACCTTGCATTGCTCTATTGGGTTTATTTCAGTGTTTGCTCCATACTGAGGCTTCTGGTTTTCAGTAACTTGTCAGGCTAGCTGTCCCACTTGTGTTTCCAAGTTCCTAATTGATGCGTCAGTGTTCTTTTGACTTGTGAGAGAATCTTGCATAAATTTTTCCAAGGTGTCCTCTATTCTAGAAGTTCTCTCCATCAAGGAAGGACCATTGCTTTGATATGGTTTATTTGAAGAGCTGGGCTCTTGCTTCCATCCTTGGCCTTGATTTTGGTTACTTCTCCATCCCTGAAATGGTTGGTTAGAAAAATTTGAATTGAAATTGTCGGGCTTTCCTTGGTTGTTCATGAAATATACAGCTGTTTCTTGTGAGCCATAATTTTCATTTGGATGATCTCCTCTATAGAAATTACATGTTGTAGGTATTTGTTGTTGCATTAGTTGTGATGATTTCACTGCATGTAATTATTGTGGAAGATTAGCTATCTTTTGAGTCAATGCTTCCAATTGTTGAGTCAGAATTTTGTTCTGAGCTAGAATAGTGTCTGTGGTGTTTAAGTCAAGGACTCCTTTCCTTTGGACTTGTTGACGGTCATGTTGAGCTTGGTAATCTATTGAAGATAAAGCTTCTATTATCCTTATGGCTTAGTCAGCATCCACTGTCATTATGGTACCTCCTGCTGTTGCATCTAGTATCATTTTAGTGCCAGCCTTCAGACCACTATAGAAGATATTCAGTTGGGCTATATCTTCTAAACCATGATTTGGGCATTTCCTTAGCAGTGACTTAAAACGTTCTCATGCCTCACAGAAAGGTTCATCTTGGCCTTGTTTGAATGTTGTTATGTCTGACTTAGCCTTGATGAATCTAGAGGGGGAAAAAATCTTTGCAAGAACTTTTCTTCCACTGTTTTCCAACTATTCAAGCTTTGATTTTGATGGGATTGGAGCCATTCTTTTGCTTTACCTGCTAAAGAGAAAGTAAACAATCTTAGATATGTAGCTTCAATTACTTCTTGTTCAAAAGCTATAGTTCCAACTAAATCATAGAATGTGGCCAAGTGAGTATATGGATCTTCACTTGTCATTCCATGGCCCTTATTGTATTTGGAATAACAATGCTTGAATAATGTCTGGGTCCTTATTGTAATGCATAGTCTCCCAGTGTTCTTCTAGGTGGATTTTGATTATTGGTGTTGTCGTCCGCCATTTTCTGAGCTTGCATTGAGGAAGAAGTTTCTCCTACATGGAAGCTTTGCTCTTTCTTTGCTTTCTTGATCTTCTTGAGTAACCTGCTTATCTCTGGATCAAATGCAAGTTGCTCTTTTGATCCCTGTCTTCTTAAAAGCATAAATCAAGCACTTACTCAAGCAAAATTATCACATGTAAAGAAATTAAAAAAATGAACTAAAATTATTCACAAAGTCTTATCAATTCAATGCTTACATTTACAAACTTGAATCACCTCCCCGGCAACAACGCCAAAACTTGATAATAGTTTTTATCAATCATAGAAATGAAGTATTCAAGAAAAGAATCAAGTTTGTATAATATGGATCTAATGGAAGATTAGTGCCAAGTTTAAACACTAAAGTTGTAGTAAAAGGGGTTGTCGTTCCACTGAGGAGGTGTTAGCTTGAAGACCTTAGTTCTTGAATTGATTTGACAAGAAGTTTTGTTTTGGTTGGTTGTAAAAGATTTTGATTGAAATAGTAACAAATGTAAAAGACAACACTAAACAGTTTTGGTGAAAATCAAATTTGGAAAACTGGGATTGATTATTGATCGCTTCTCACCTTCTGTAAGCTATGTAACTTTTCATATATATAACTTGAAATGATAATTTTTACATCACAATCAAAGTCACTTGCATCGATCCCTCGACTATAAAATTCATAAGAATGATTTCAACCTGCTGATTCCTTAGTCACCTTGAAAATCATTCCAGCATTAATGATCGATTCTTTAGATGTTCACTGCATTAGATACCATCCCTGGTCATCTACTCACAATGAGTATTTCATTCAGATCTACTTTCAAAAGTTATTTCCTAATATACTTAAGAAAACCAAAGACAAGAAAATAGTGATCAAGTACTTCTAAGCATTAAGTGCAGACTAAAATACAAAAACCATCAGATCATGTTATATATATGAAAAACTTACAGCAACATTACTTGGGGTTTGAATGATTACAACCAATCCCAATGAATGGATTTAGCTACTCATGCCTTGCATTTTCACTTAACAAAAGGAAATGAATACAGAAAGAAATTGGAAGTGAAATGAATGATTGAATGCTGAAGATGATTTGATCCTCTATTCTTTGCTTTATTTATAGAGGAGTCATGCTTAAGCTTCTTCTTCCCAAGCTCAAGCGCAAACCCTACTTGCTGAATGGCTATATAGAGGTGGTCAGAGACATGTAGAAACACGTAGAAGTGGATGAGATGGGATCGCACCATTGGCCAATATTTAATTGAGTAACCCATTTAGACTCATTCTGTACAAATCCATGCTCAAGCGCAATGGTCACGCTGAAGCTTGAGTATATGCAGCTTCTACTCTTCAGCGATGCTTAACTATGCTCAGTCATGCTCAGGAGTGCACTCAAGCGTAGGTGCCACGCCCAAGTGCGCACGGATTTACGCTCAAGCGCCCTTGCAATGTTGTCCCTCACTGAAGCTTCCCCTTCTCACACTTAAGTGTGGAAGGGGTCTGATTGTCCCTCTGTTCACGCTTAGACTATGCTTAAGCCACACTAGAAGTGTGTAGTTACACACTCAAGCGCCCCCTTCTCACGCTTAAGCGTGAATGGGGGCCTGATACTTATTTCTTCATGCTGTAGCTTCTTCATGTCCAAAACTAATTTTCTTTTAAGTTTTCCTTTCTCAACTTGGCCTTTCTTGAATTCCTGTAACTTGTCAAGAGTTTTGAAGCAATTTTTCTTCAAGAGTTTAAAAAGTTAGTCTTTACATAATGTATCTTTCATAAGAGATTTCATGCTCAATTATTTACCAATTAAGTTAAATTCTTTTCAGAAATAGGTTAAATTAAATCATGAAATAGCTATATATTAGACACTTATCATTTATCTAAAGACTTGATCCGAGGTACTGTTCTAGTTTCTCTCAACTCCCAAGGGTATGTTGAGAGCCAACTTGGAAAGTGAGACCTTCATGTAGGTTGTAAAGGTGAAAAGATGTGTGGAGGAATATTCTTCTATATGCCCATTTCTTTATTCATTATTAATCTTGCTTACTTTGTTTTACTTTCTTTTTTGTGTTTGGGTGGTTCAATTGAATTATTTCATGCCTTACTTTTAAAGGCTGGGTGTTGTTGAGCCCTATCTTATTTCTTGTTAAGAATTAAATACTCCAGATGGATTGTAATTGATATTGATTTTTCTATGTGTGTGATTTCTGGGGAAACTCATGATTTTTCTCGTTCTATGTTTCCTGCCAACCATCCACATAAAGGAGGGGGCTCCAAATCTCCCCATAGGGGTCATGGGGCCAACAACCCTTAATATTGACTTCTAAAAAGTAAAAGTACTCCTCGTTTCTGTTTCATTTGATGGGGCCGTTGAAAACCACAAACCAATTTTTTAGTTGATAATTAGGTGGATCTTCAGATGGGAATGACTTCTATATTTTTACACCTAAAAATAGCTTAGGTTCTAGAGTAACTTTTAAAAAATCCAGAGTGATGGAATAGGAAACAAATTTGCTATGATTAGGAAAGGGGAAATGGTGAAAAAAAAAGGAAAAACATGTCACTAATTCCATATTTAATGAGATTAAGGACTATGAGAGTCGTATTCAAGATAGAACTAGAGAGGAGGTACCCTAAAACTTTCTCTGATAACAAAGATAAGGAGATAATAAATAATTTGCGGTAAGCTAAATGGGTTTAACGTCCTTACAAGATGAATCTATATAAGCATTTCCTTCCTATGCATTCAAAGTTGGCATAAATGAGTACTCATTTATAAGACTGTTCTTAAGCATACGACTCGTCTAAGGTAGATGAGCCACATAAACTGTTTGAATATTAAGCTTTTTTATGGTTATGCTAGCAATTTACAAACATAAACTACCATTCCAAATACATAAAACATAGGAACCCCGTCACTTTAAGTTTAATTTTTTTGAATCAATTGCTAATGAATGAGTTATTTCTGGCTTAATTGAAGAAATAGTTTTATTTAGAATGTAATGATCTTTGTTTTATGTAAAAAGACACACTGGTTTGTTATTTTCATAAGAGTAAAAATGATAGGTTAGTGCCCAATTCTTTCATTCCCAAGTCAGTTAATAAAGGTTTAGCTCATCTGTCTTTAAGTGTGCTTTTATGAAACTATTCTATTCAACTATATCATGATCCTCCATTCTATTCTGGCTCTATCATCACCTATTTAGAAAGCAACCTCTATCGTCTCTCATTCTAGTTCTATTTTTGCTTTACTTCATTACCTTCACTCAGCTCTCTAAGTAGAGAAAGAGATCTTATTCATCTGATCTTGGGTTGGCCTTTAAGTTGTTTGATATTGGTTATAATCTAGCTCTTCAATGCTATCAATGCTTTTAGTTTGGTTTTTTAGAAATATAAAAAGAAAAATATATATACTTTGATGGTCAATAGTGAAAGGAATGGATTTAGTACAGTTAATATCTTAGTTAAAAGATGGACAAAAGTCTCATTCGGTATGATGTAAGAGTTTCTTCAAGCTCCTTAAGAGAAAGATGGATCTTGGCTCCTTTCCTTGTTCTTCCTTCAATTCAATGGTTTGAATCCTTGTCCTTCAAGCTTGAACTAAAACAAACAAAGAGAAAATCTAAGGGAAAGTTGGACAAAATTGGGTGGAGAAGAAAAGAAGAGATGAAAGGGGTTTGGACAAAATGGAAGGGATGAAAGCGAAGAATGGAAGGTGAAGGTGGGAGGCCACTTCCTTAAGAAGATAACTCCCAATCTTGCCACCAAGAGGGAGAAGATCCTCTTGGATAAGAGCTTGCCCTAGAGAACTCAATCCTAGAGAGAAGGAGGAGCTTCTCACTCTAGAAATTTACACTCAATGTGGAAAATCTCAAAATGATAATTATTGTGTGAATTTACAAAGGAGAGCTCCCTTAGATAGCCTCTCTAGTAATTTGGCCAAGGGATGGAGAAATGGGTTTGGATGATGGATCCAAGGCCCACTAGTAAAAAAGGAGAGAACATGGCCTATACATGGCCCAAAGTGAAAGTACATGGCCCTAAATTGGCCCAATTGACCTAGCAAGGTCCAAATAAAACCTAAATGCCTAGAGAATCAAACTATGACCTATGTTACAAGATGAAAGCATGTAGATCCTCATGGCATCTCCCTTGGGCTTGGGCCTACTAAGTAAAAAGAGGAAGAATGACAAAGCTTTATGGATGCTCTCTTTAGCTTTCTTGGATTTGGCCCTTGTGAGGGGACCTTTATAAGCCTCTATTACTTTGTCTAGGATGGAGTGAGGATCCTCCCTTAGCTTGTCCCCATTATGCTCCCCCTCTTTGAAAGGATTTATCCTCAAATCTAAGGCATCAGGAGATAAGTCAGACATATTGAATGAAGCACTCACACCATACTCACCTGGTAAATCAAGGACATAGGCATTATTATTCATTTTCTTGATTATTTGGAAAGGGACATCACCTCTAGGGTTGAATTTGGATTTTCTTAAGTTTGGAAATCTTTCCTTTCTAAGATGTAGCAAAACCCAATCTCTAACCTCAAAGGTGACTTCCTTTCTTTTCTTATTAGCACAACAAGTATAGTGTTCATTTTTAGTTTGTATTTGGTTTTTAACCTTTTCATGAAAATCTTAAATAAACTTGGCCTTTGCCTCTCCATTCATGTGAAGGACAGAGTTAGAAACATCAATGGGTAAAAGGTTCGATGGTGTGAGAGGGTTAAAACCATACAACTTCAAAGGGACTATGCTTAGTTATTGAGTGTTGTACCCTATTATAGGTATATTGAATGTGGGGTAAACACTCATCCCAAGATTTAATATTTTTATTCACTAAGACCCTAGGAAGTTGAGACAGGGTCTTGTTTACTACCTCAGTTTGGCCATCCATTTAAGGATGACAAGTGGTAGAAAAGAGAAGCTTCGTTCCTAGCCTTGACCAAAGAGTTTTCCAAAAATGGCTTAGGAATTTGGTATCACTATCAGAAATGATAGTTTTAGGAACACCATGAAGTCTTATAATCTCTCTAAAGAAGAGTTTAGCAATATGACTAGCATTATCTACCTTATGATAAGGGATGAAGTGAGCCATCTTACTAAACCTATCCACCACTACAAAGATAGAATCCATTCCCCTTTGGGTCTTAGGCAAGCCCAACACAAAATCCATAGATATATCAATCTAAGGTGCACTAGGTGTAGGCAAAGGAGTATACAAACCACTAGGTGAAAGTTTGGATTTAGCTTTTCTACATACAATACACCTAGCATAATGTTTTTGTACACCTTTCTTCATTTTTGGCCAATAGAAGTGTTCATGTAGAATAGACAAGGTTTTACCTCTTCCAAAGTGGCACATTAAGCCTCCCTCATGGCTTTCTTTTAATAACAAATCTCTTAAAGAGCTCCTAGGAATGCAAAGTCTATTGGCTTTAAAGAGATAGCCATCTAAAATGAGAAGCCTCTATGAGATGAAGAAGTGAAAGATGAGTGGAAGATTTTGGAAAAATCAAGGTCACTTGGATACAAGGTCCTAATTTTATCAAGTCCAATAACTTTGGCTCCAAGAGAGGCAAGTAAAGAATGCCTTCTTGATAAAGCATCAGCCACAATATTAGATTTTCTATTTTTATACTTGATGACATATGGAAATTGTTCCAAGTACTCAACCCACTTAGCATGTCTTTTGCTTAACTTATGTCTCCCCTTAATGAATTTTAGTGATTAGTGATCACTATGTATAACAAACTCTTTTGGGATCAAGTAGTGTTCCCAAGTTTGTAGGGCTCTAATTAATGCATAAAATTCTTTGTCATATATGGGATAGTTGAGAGTTGCCCCATTGAGCTTTTCACTAAAGAAAGCAATGGGGTGACCTTCTTGTAATAGAACGGCTCCTATTCCTATATTTGAAGCATCACACTCAAGCTCAAAGGTTTTTGAAAAATTTGGAAGTGCCAATATTGGAGCATGAGTGAGCTTCTCCTTGAGATCTAGAAAGACTTTCTCTTGCCTTGGCCCCCATATAAAAGAAATATTCTTTTTCACCAACTCATTTAGAGGGGAGGCAAAGGTAGAGAAATCTTTCACAAATCTTCTATAGAAACTTGTTAGACCATGAAAGCTTCTTACTTCACTCACATTTTTAAGTGTTGGCCAATCTTGGATTGCCTTCACTTTTGAGTGATCTACCTCTACACCCTTAGAACTAACTACGAATCCCAAGGAATACAATGTTATCCATGCCAAAAGAACATTTTTCAAAATTTGCATAGAGATTGTTTGTTCTTAAAGCAAGCATAACTTGTTTAAGATGGTTTAGATGAGAGGTCATGGTCTTTGAGTAAATTAAAATGTCATCAAAGTAGACTACAACAAAATGCCCTATAAATTCCCTTAAAACATGATTCATGAGTCTCATAAAAGTACTTGGTGCATTAGTCAAGCCAAAAGGCATAACTAACCAATCATATAGTCCAAGCTTTGTTTTAAAAACGGCTTTCCATTCATCTCCCTCTTTTGATTCTTATTTGGTGATAGCCACTTTTAAGATCAATCTTGGAAAATATAGTAAATCCACTAAGCTCATCAAGCATATCATCAAGCTCTACAATCTGTACACATTCTCCATGAACCATCTTTTTTAGGAACTAGCAAAATAGGTAAAGAACAAGGGCTTAAACTCTCTCTAATCCAACCCTTAGATAGTAGTTCATTCACTTGATTCTCTATTTCTAGGCTTTCTCTAGGGTTGCACCTATATACAGGTCTATTTGGAATATTAGCACCAAGAATTAAGTCTATTTGGTGCTCAATGCCCCTAATAGGAGGTAAGCCTTTTGGGATATCTTTTGGGAAGAGATCTTTAAATTCATTTAGGATGTTTTGAATCCTTTTGGCAAAGGAGGAGGAGAAGAGACATTGAGCACACAGAAGTGCTAGGGATGTCTTTTGCATACATGATCAAGCAAAGTTTTTATGAAAACATAGCATGTTTCACATCATGTTTGTTGGCCAAGTAGTTTGATCTAGAGTCATCATAGATGATAACTCCTTTTCCTTTATCCTCTTTTTTATTTTTCTTATGTTTTTCTAGATGATTAGAGGAAGAAGATCCTAACTCTCTATCTCTTTTAAGCTTCATTTGTAGTTGATCTTTAGCTACTTGTTATGGAGTTAGGGGGTGTAAAACTATCTTCTCACCATCTAACTTGAATGTGAGGGTGTTAGTGAACCCCTTATGGATGACCTTCCTATCGAATTGCCAAGGTGTTCCTAATAGGATATGAGTTGCCTCCATAAGTACTACATCATAATTGACTGTATCATTATATGTGCCTATGGTGAAGTTGATTAAGACTTGCTTATTAACTAACATTTCCCCTTTTTCATTAAGCCATTGCAACTTATAAGGTCTAGGGTAATCTATTAGCTCTAAGCCCATCTTATTAACTAATCTTTGGCTCACTACATTCGCATAACTCCCACTATCCATAATAAGAGAACATAGTTTGTCATTTATGTAACATCTTATATAAAAGATGTTCTCCCTTTGTGTAGTGTCATCTAGCTTAACATGACTACCAAGCAACCTTCTAATCATGTAAATCTCACCATCATCCCCTAAAATATGCTCACTATCATAGGAATCACTACTTGAGTCATCACTTGAAGAGTGAGAATAAGAATAAGACTCTGATTGACTTGAGTAGGTTCCATTAGTTTTCAAAATCATTGTTCTTTTTGTTGGACAGTCAGAAGCAATGTGACCTCTACCAAGACATTTAAAACATTTTATGGTAGAAGATCTAGAGGATTGTGGTTTAGATGTGGATTTATGCTTATCTTTTTAGTGCCTAAAGACTTTACCATTCTTTTGTAACTCACTTTATGGTTTGGAAGAAGAAGTGCCCACTTCCCTCTCCCTAGGGTTTCTCTCAAACCTACCTTTATTCTCTTAACCTACCAACTTAGACTTGTAGGCTTTATTTTCCCCACTATAGGATTCTCTCTCTTTAAATTGGTTCTCTACCTTAGTGTATTGGTGTAGTAACTCTTCTATATCTACATGAGGAAGAAGTTCTACCCTATTTTTGATGTTCCTATTGAGGCCATGTAAGAACCTATGCATTAGGGTTTCTTCATCTTCTTCTAGATTGGCCCTAATCATGGCTATCTCTAAGGCTTTGTAGTAGTCTTCTATACTTTTTGAACCTAGGGTGAGTCTTTTTCTCAGGAGGGCTTTTAAGTCTACCCAATCATCTATGGGTGGAAAATCATCTTTTTTCCTTTCCTTACAAATTTGAGTCCACCACACTAAGGCATAATTTTGGAAAGAAAGAGTTGCAATCCTAACTTTTCTTTCTTTTTTTATTTGATGAGAATTAAACAATTGCTCAACTCTCATCTCCCACTCTAAGTAAGCTTCAACATCACTCTTGCCATTAAATGGGGGAATTTCAAGTTTTACCTCCCTTAAGCCTATGTCTTCTCTTTTATGTTCATGGTGTCTTCTATGTCTAGGTTCATCCTTACTATCACTATTGTTATGTCTTTGATTTCTTTGATTTCTATGTCTAGCTCTAGGGTTTTCATTATGCTCTAGGTTATTTAACCTATTGTTGATGTTATTCAAACTTTCCATTATATTATGAAGCATAGATTTGTTTTCCCTATCTCTAGAAGACATCTTTTAAAGTTGTTAAAGGAATTTGAGACCATAGAACAAAGTTGTAAACAAACTAGTCGAGGATGCTTGATGTAAAGCAAGTACTAGAAAATACACAACAATCCTAAAATACAAGTACTAGGTTTCTTTCCTAAAGGGAAACAAGAACCTAAGTTGTCTTGTACTAGGTTGTATCCTAGGATGTAGTACTATGATTAGTTATGTAAGACCTAGGTTATCTTTACCTATGTTTCTTATGAGAATCCTAGGTTGTAGTTAATCAAGTAACTAACCCTAAACAAGCTTAACTAATTCAGCTAACTAATTAGATTAACTAACCAAATTAGTTCAAACCCTAACTAGAATTAGTTATTTAGTTATGGAAGTTGTAACTAGATCTAACAACCCTAACTAACAACTAATTTCAGTTATGGATTGGTTATGACAACTAACAAATTTAGTTAGGATTAGTTATGATAACTGGAATTAGTTCTAACTACTAACTAATTAACCAACTTAGTTAAGACAAGCAACTAACTAACAAATTTAGTTAAGACCAACAACTAACTAACTACTTCTAGTTTTATCCAACTAACTAATTAACAAACAATCAAATGCATATGCTTCTACAAGCTGGCCGAAATTACCAACGGGAATTGAAAAATTAATAGTGTCAAAAGTCCAAAGTTCAATAGGTGTCCAAAATACAAGATAAAAACCTACTACATAAAACCTAAGAATTCATAAATTTCCCTAAGTGTTTAATGTTACAAGGCTTTTGCTTCCTTTACAAGGTCTTCACTTTTCTTCACTTGAATTTACAGAAGCTTCACCTCACCTACAAAATAATGCCAAGACAAAATCTTCAATGAAGTTTAGGTTAGCAAATAAGTTTAAAAAAAAAATTTAAACCTCTCAAGTGTATCTCTCAATTTCCTCTCTCAAGCTCCTTACCCTTACTCTTTAGTCTCAAGTCTACCAAAGCAATTGAACTCTTATCTCAAGGATCCTCAAGATGCTACCCTCAATGATGTAGAGAAGGGAATTACCAAAGGAATTATGAAAAGAAGACAACTCAAAGACAAAACTTAAGAAGGAATAAAAGACAAACTAAAAATGTTTAAGAAAGAAAAGCTACTCAAGTGGAATTCTTTTTGGATTTTTGATTATGAAAATACCCAAAGCAAGAAAAGCTTAAAAGAATAAAGGCTACACTAGGAAGGATTCAGCTTTGACAATTGATAGACAAAACAAGACAAGCAAGCAAAATAATATGCAAGAAACAAAGGAAGGAATCTTAAACCTAGAACACTAGAATTGCACACTTAAGCAAGCAAATGTAATTGAAACAAATGTAAGGTATCACTAGCACATGACTTTAGGTTTTGAAAATTGTATTTAGTTTGGTGCTTAAACTTCACATAATTTGTTAAAGAGGTCTATTTCCACACTTTATTTTTACACCCTTTTGAATTTTGAATTATAAGGGTTTTACTTTTCTTTTTATTTTGTACCTTTTCCTCTTTTCTTTTATCTCTTGCCTATTGTTTTTGTATGATACTTTTTCCAAGTTTTAGCTCCCAAAACTAAAACCCAAAACTAGCTACACAAGTTCAAAGTTCACTCTTTTGCTTAAGGAGAAAATACAACCTTCTTCTACCAAGATGAATAGAAGGTTATGATTCTTTTTGACAAAAAATTTTCTTTTATGCAAACAATATGAAACCAAAATTAAAGATGACCTAATAGTGCATTCAAAACAAAATTAAACCTAGATGCAAAACTAAGAATAGATTTCTATCATACCTAATGATGAGCTACCTTTTGGAGAACCTAAAATCAAGGTCTCCTAACACAATGGATTTGTAACCTTTAGAAGAGTTCCTAAAGAAGATTAGGTCACTCTTCACACACGGATTGCACTTGCTAAGGTGGATCAAAACAATTTACTAGAACATAGAAAAGGTTCCAACAATGGCACAACACACCTAGTTTGGCTCTAACTACCTAACAAACATGTAACTACCACACTAGCAACTTCACAACCGAAATAACTATGTGCCAAATCTGAATTTTTTAAGTCCTAAGCAAGACAAGATTAACCCAAACCAAAATTGAAAGAACGATATGCCAAAAATTGAAAGAACAATAAGAACTAACACAAAACTTCAAAGAAATAACAACTTTTTATGAATTTTCTATCACATTATGGCATCAACAAGACAATTATATGAAATAAACTTGCACAACCAGCCAGCAAAAGGAACTAAAAACCGAAAGCTAAAGGAAGAAGTAAGAAAAAAATCTCCTAGGCTCAAATGATACCAAATGATGTAGGAGTTTCTTCAAGCTCCTTAAGAGAAAGGTGGATCTTGGCTCCTTTCCATGTTCTTCCTTCAATTCAATGGTTTGAATCCTTGTCCTCAAGCTTGAATCGAAACAAACAAAGATAAAATCTAATGGAAAGTTAGACGGAATTGGGTGGAGAAGAAGAGAAGATATGAAAGGGGTTTGGACAAAATGGAAGGGATAGAAAGGAAGAATGGAAGGTAAAGGTAGGAGGCCACTTCCTTAGGGAAGATAACTCACAATCTCACCACCAAGAGGGAGAAGATCCTCTTGGATAAGAGCTTTCCCTAGAGAACTCAATCCTAGAGAGAAGGAGGAGCTTCTCACTCTAGAAATTTGCACTCAATGTGAAAAATCTCAAAATGATCATTATTGTGTGAATTTACAAAGGAGAGCTCCCTTATATAGCCTCTCTAGTAATTCAGCCAAGGGATGGAGAAATGGGCTTAGATGATGGAACCAAGGCCCACTAGTAAAAAAGGAGAGAACATGGCCTATACATGGCCCAAAGTGAAAGTACATGGCCCTAAAGTGGCCCAATTGACCTAGCAAGGTCCAAATAAAACCTAAATGCCTAGAGAATCAAACTATGACCTATGTTACAAGATGAAAGCATGTAGATCCTTATGGTGTCTCCCTTGGGCTTGGGCCCACTAAGCAAAGAGAGGAAGGATGACAAGGCTTTATGGATACTCTCTTTAGCTTTCTTGGATTTGGCCTTTGTGAGGGGACCCTTATAATTTGTCTAGGATGGAGTGAGGATCCCCCCTTAGCTTGTCCTCATTATAGTATCAATTGATGAATTGGCTTATCAAGTAGGAAAGAAAGTAAGATAAAGCAATCCTTTTTCTTTTATTTATTTAAGGGTGGTAGCTTTCTCTCTAAAGAAGTTGTTACAAGTAGTTTGACCTATGGATTGGATTCCTTCTTATGAAAGCTAGTGATTTAGGGATGATAGTTAGTCAACTAGGCATTGATTAAGGTAGTTAGCCTATAAGCCACTTTGATTGCCTTTTTCACTTTCCCCTTTTTTGTGTTTTTTCTCTTTTTTAGTGTTTTATCACTTCCAAAAGGACAAGAATTATAGTATATGACAAGAAATATAGTGCTCTAATTATTCATTTCCCTATATTAGGTATTGTCTTCATTTAATGGCTATAAGTATATAGCTCGCTAGCCTGGAAGCATTCTCGATTGAAACATGAAAGAGTTTGCAGTGCTACAAGAGGTACTCTCTTAACAAATTCATTTGAAAGAGCAAATCAAGTGAGACAAGATGGTGATAGCCAAAGTAAGAAAGTAAACCTTTTAAGTTTGTGCAAGACTAGGTTGTTAGTTAGACCTCCTTTAAGCACCCGAGAAGTTTTCCAAATACGGTACTCTGTCTAAAGAATAGGAATAGTAGTCATCAACTAATCAAAGTTAACCTTAAGAAGGTTATGAACTAGTTAATCATGTTTATAAAGAATAACCTTGGTTTAAGGTAGATTCCATTCAGGCTCATAGGAAGAGTAGGTAAATGCTAAACATGATTTAAAGTATAAATGATTAAAGTAAGAGGATAAAGTTAAGAGGCATAAGGAAAGTCAATAGTCCTAGAGCCTATTCTTTCAAAGAGCTAATTCGATAATAGTAAGACTGGTACGCTTTCACCAATAATAAATAGGCAAAGACAAATAACAGATATGACTAAAGCACTGGTAAGACCAATAGCGTCTGCATTGAGGAGATCTAGTTATTGATAAGTCTCAAAGAGACTTAATCATTGATCTATTTCCCCTTTAATTATGAGTTAAATAAGTTTAAAATAAATAACAAGTATTAAAAAAGTAGAAATATTGTAAAAACTAAGTTAATTATAAATTAGAGTTAATTAGTTAATTTATGTAGGGTAGCTTAACAAGTTGAAAAATGTTGCCTTTACTAACAAACATGCTACCTTTGCTGGAAAAAGTGTTGTTGAAGACTATCAAAGGGAACACTAGAGGGAATAGTTTTTTACGCGTTGCCATGCCTATACCTAGCATTCATTGTTCCATGTCTGATGCTAAATTTTTGCGCATTACCACACCTAAAAGGTCCAACATGGTGACACTCAGGACCTGATACATGTATTTTCTCCCTGCCAATGGGCGTTAGCATACCCAAAAACACCTAGCGTGGTGATGCCCAATTATGTGATGTAATTACGTCTTTTAAGTGTGTTACCACGCTAAGATACACTTCACCATGCCCATTCCAGCCTAATTATGTAACTTTTAGTTATCGAATGAATGACACAATTGTAATTTAAGTTACTTTGATTTTACTTATTAGTTACCTATATATAAGTCCTATGCTTGTAAAATTTAAATAATCCATCATTTTCTCAGATTATAATAAAATTCTAGATATATTCAGCTTCTCTCTCAATTTTCTTTCTTCTATTTTCTTTGTTTTTGGATCTTCTACCATAAACCACTTGTCCATCTCATTCTTCTTCATCCCTTTCACCCAGTGTGGCTAGATTCCTAGGTTAGGAAATAATGTTTTCTGAAACAATGCTTAGGGAATGGTGATTTGCGATTATGATGCATAGAGATTCGGTGAATAACTAGAATTCTTATCTTCTAATGTTGTTCTTGTAGTGATCATCCAAGGATTGATTAAAGAATTGGATTCTATAAAGGAAGCATTATCTTCAATTCTGAATTAAGGATTTCAAATTAATTTGGGAATGACCTAAGGGATTAGGATTTTCTAATTATGAGGTCTATATTAATTCATGCAATTTGATTTGTTAGGTTATGTTTACCTAAATGCTTAGGGGATCTAGTAAATTAGGGATTCTGACTAAAAGGACTGGGCTTTATCTCTGTATGAATTTGATCTTCAATTGTGAAATTAAAACGTATTTAATCCATATTTCATGTATCCAACCTAGTCGAGGAACGACTCTAATCCTAATAAATTGTTTGCATTTTCTTATCCTTACCTTTATTTTCATTTTATGGAAATTGATCAATACAACTAGTGCCATTGTTACATAGGAACATGATAATTGTTGTTCATATAGTGTTGACCTAGGATTGTTGTAATTTGAGATGTAACCATATAGGAACAATACTAAAATATACCTAGTTAAATGATTGGTACACTTACCAAAAGAAGATATGAAAATGTCACATTGGTTACCTTTTTTCTTATACACAATATAAGGAGGTGATTTGTTGATACTGAGAATGATAGAAGAAGCTTTAAATCCACTACTTTAGAATCTGGTCTTTGAGAAGGAGCTACATATGTTCTTGTTCGAGAATCCACATCCTGTTAAATCAATTGTAAGGGTGAAAAAGGCTTACTAAAAATGGGATCTTTGATAGAGAATTAGTAAGAATAAAGACAAGCCAATCTCTCGTGTCAATGTTTCATAAGCATTGCTAGCTCCGTCGAAGTTGTTATTGGTATAGCCACTCTTGGTAAAGTCTTAGCTTATCTTTTCTAATCATTGTTGGTGATCTTTTTACATTGTTAGGGATCCTGGTCTATGAGTTCTAAAATATAGCTATTTCTTTCCAAAAATGGATATCTAAGGAAGGAAAAATATGTAATGAATATAAGGATTGAAATAAGAAGCTACACATTTATGCCTAAAGTAGGCATCTATTGAATCAGATCTTCTCTTAGCCATTTGGTCTTGTTGGTGTGATTGTATATTATGCTTGATACAATAGAAGTTGCTCTCGTAATCTTTGCTCGGCTGTTTCCTATTGATGCGACAGTAACTCGAGATATAATATCTTTAGATAAGAGAAAATAGGTCTTTGATTAGTTTTAGATTGCACAATAGAAAACATTACTTATGAATTGAATCATCTAGTTGTTTGAATGTTTTTTAGATTTGGGTGGTTTTTAGTGTACCACACAAAAGATACAATATAAGAATTCAAGGACCCATCTTTCTTCAGCACAAAGTTGTTGAAGAAAGTTAGGATCTATATAAAGCTTAGCGATGAGTAGATCAAAAAGGTCTCGTGAAGTTAGAACCTTTTGTCGAGGATCATTCTTTTTCTCTTGAAGATAAATTGTTGCTTATTGGCATGTCAAGTGTGGGAACGGCAATGAGAAATTGCGTGTGAAAGGTTCTCTATCTGAGACTATCTAGTATGATACTCAAGTCGTCTAATAAAGTCTCTTTCCTAGTCTTATAAAATTATATTAGAGTGAGTAGTTTAAATTTCTCTTGATAAATGTTTTCTAGTTTCATCTCTCATGTCTTTCTTTCTTGGTAAATCCAACCAACAGTTTACAACAAAGAATTAAGTCTTTCCTCTTATTGAGGGGAGTAGTTATAAAATAAACCAAAGCAAAGGGAATTTGTATAGCTATTCCTCATGAAAGCTCTGTATGATATAGTGGAACCATGACAATTAGGATTTCAAGACATGACGACACCTATGATGCAAGAAATAATTTAATTACATCCCAATATCTTTTTCTTCCTTATTCTAACTTTGATTTTCATCTTATGGATCTTCGTTCATGCTTTATGGCATTTCAATTATAAAAAAAATATAATCTCATAAAGGTTATTCATGGAACTACTATCAAGATTCTTTAGACCATATTTCCTAATATCATCCCGATGTTCATTATTATACCATCATTTTCTCTATTATGCTCAATGGACGAGGTAGTAGTATATCCAGCCATTACTACCAAAGCTATTGGATATCAATGGTATTAGATTTATGAGTATTTAGACTATAATAGTTTTGATGAATAGTCACTCACTTTTAATAGTTATATGGTTGTAGAAGATGATAAAGAATCAAGTCAATAAAGTTTATTAGAGGTGGACAATAGAGTGGTTGTACCCTCATAGTTTAGTTATGTCTTCCTTAGGTGTCAAATGTGATGTTGTATTTGGTCATTTAAATCAGATCTCTATTTTGGTATAATGAGAAAAGGTTTACTATAATTAATGCATTGAGATTTACAGAACTAATCATGCCTTTTTACATACTGCTGTAGAAGCTTTACTTAGAAAAGATCATGGTTCTCTAGTATACTATATGTTGGCCCGGCTTGGGTTTCTTACCATAGCCCATTATGATAGGGGGTATAAGGTATTGACCATGCTCTAATACTACCAACTATGGATATGGAACCACTAGCAGATACTCTATAACTTCTGGAGGGTCCCTTTTGTTGGTCCTTTGGCAAGAGTACTGAATTCGTAATAGTCTTTAAGTATTTGAAAGGCTATCATGTCCATAGGGACTTGCGAGATATATGGAAAATATGAAATATTCTATGTAAATCACAAAGAATTATATTCACAATATGTTTAAAAGGTTGTTCATTAATTGTTGTTTGAGGAAAAATTAAATTCAAAGTTAGAAATTAACTAAGATTACGAAAATAATAATAAAAGACATTGGGATCAGACTTCCTGACTCTAACTAATTTGTTGAGTTCCTTATTACAAATACTTATGCATTTTACTAATGACAATATGGCATAGAGTTCATTATACCATATTCCTTAGAGATCAAATTCTAAACCCAAACATCAAATATGAATCCCTTAAGTATTCAATACTAAAGTTTGCTTTAAGAAAACGCTTTAACATCCATTAATTACAACCTTATTCCTAGATGAAGAGATTAATGAGCATTTCAACTATAAAACCCGTTTAGATACCTAAACACATGCATAATCATGCATGTGTTTGAAAACACATTAGGTAAACATAGCAGAATGCTATCATTGATATAAATGCATAAATATTCATAAAGATTCACTACAACAACATAATAGAAAGTAAGTTATGTCCAATCCCAATAAAAAGGGGGTTTAACCACTTATAATCATGATGGAAAACCTTATATACATCTGATAAAAAATAAAGCAAGATAAACCCTAGAATAAGCTCTAAGGTCTTAGAGAATAAAGAAAGACTTCCAAGCTCCAGGTTTTGCACTTTAATCTCTAAAGAATGCCTAAAACATATATTTTAGGGCTCTTAAGTGACCCTTCTCTAAAAGCTCTGCTCGAGTTGTAAATGCTTAGCTTGAGTGGATGGGTAAAAATTATATAATCCACTGGAGCCACAAGTACTTGGCTCGAGGAAATGGACCAAAACTTGTAGAATCCACTTGAGTCGCAAGTGGTTAGCTCGAGTGGATACCTTTTAGTGTTTGATCTTCATTTCTTCATTTACAGCTCCATTTTGATATCCAAAACCTATGAAAATATATTTAAAGCACTAGTTAGTTGGCAATCTAAGTGTTGTTTCAATCTAACACATTGGGAGCAATATAATGCATCAATTGAGAGTTTTAGTGTCAAATTAAACGTGAAAATTATTGATAAAGGAACCAAAAATTAGTAACTAAAACCCGTCTCTGGTATTCAGCGCCACCTAAAAATCTAACTTTGTAACAACCTCTGCTCTTGGATGAAGTCAAAGGTGACACCCTTTATGCAAGATATGCACTCCTCAATTTTAGAGTGGATGAAAATCTCCAACATATGACTTCTATTATTACCAACAAGGTAATATTAGAATGCAATATAAAGGCGGCATTGGTGTTTGATGGATTTGACCGGCATTCTATTCTTGATAAGTATAGAGACCTTCATCAACTTATCTATTCTCTATGAGGGAAGCTTTTGGCTGAGTGCACACATCGTGCCTATATTTCTCAAATAAAACATCTAGGCACTCGACAAAGTATTTCCTACAGATGGGTCATGGAAGCCATTAATAGCTCTTGTCTTTTTTTAGATAGGGCAAAGGAAGCTTAACTTAAGTGGAAATCATAACAAAAAAAACAAGCATTAGTGCTAATAGTTGGGATTCTGTCACTACTGGGTTTAGCAATAAACTTAACAACAATATACTTCCCGTTAATATGCCTGGCATCACTAACCTCTTTAATAACACCAAATGAATGTTGTGGCTGCTTAACCACCAAAAACATGTGTCTTAAACATATATTTTATCTATCCCTAATTTTTTTACCCCACAAGTCATTTTTTAAAAAAAAAACTTAGCATATATAACGACAACCAAAAGGTTGTTCCTTTTTTAATAAGGCTCATCGCTAAAACAGTGACAAACCCAGGGTAGATTTCAATAGTAATAAGCTTAGTAATGGTGTCTTCCCTGTTGCTACTCTAGGTTTCTAAATCTAGACTAGCAACGAATCCCTATCTCATTGGTGACACTAGCAACATCACAATTGCTGTCACCATTATGGGATCTCTAAATCCTAACTAGCAATGACACATGTATATCGATACAATAAGTGTCTAAATCCACACTAGCGATGTCATTATGGCTGTCATTTTTTGTGGTCTTTGAAGGGATATTTAGATACTCTCCTATACTTGCTCACCAAATAATCTAAGCGGTAGTAGATCATTAACAACCTTGTTCTTCATAAAAGTGTTGGTGTATACACTACAACTTGTTATGCTTTTTCATTATATCATTTTATGCTTATCAAAAAATAAGTCTTTTCAATTTTAAACTTGTTTATCCTTAGAATAATAGGTTATATGAGAACTATTCTATGTGTCCCTAATCAAGTATTTACACAAGGACATGTAAATACATTAAGACTAATGTGTGAGTGTATTAATAATCTGATCTCATAAATCATATATATAGATGATATCAAGTCTTCACAAGGGTACACATTAAGAGTAATAATGTACTGGGCGGATCCACCATGAGAATGTTGCATGGATCGTTACATGAGTGTCATAGATGGTTCTCAATGTGATAACACTATATGTAGTCCTTTGACTTAAAATCACTCCGATTCCTAGTAAGGAGTTTGTTGTTTAAATACAGTGAAACACCATATGTAATAAAGTGATCATAAAGGTTGTAATTGGGCAATGAATAAATCATATAAAGGGATGTGAGTGATGTAGATGAGATTTGTCTCTCCTATGTGACGAGAGTGATATCTATAGACCACTAAAAAATGCATGACTATGCTAGGGAGAATAAATTTTAGACATTTTTTCAAGTAAAGGCTACTCCAATATTGAGTAAAATGAATTGGGCCATACAAGGATGACGAAAACCATGCCTTAGTCCCAATTGGATATTGTGGCAAAAGAAGTAAAAAAATAAAATGGTTATTACTTCTAGCTTATGTCGATGCTAAATAATTTTCAAATATAATGATGCATTGCTAGATGCCACTCTTATATCATGTTAATAATAAAATGGTTTATTAATAATATGATCGGGTATTTTGCCTATAGGGTCACACACATAAAGTAAGCTCAACAAAGAATAATTTTATTTTACTTAGACTAAAATAAAACTATTGGGTATAACTCATTTAAATGATTTAGGAGACTAATCATTAAAGAGAGCTCATTAGGTCAGACCTAAGCCTATAAATAAAGAATGAGATGCTTATAGACGGCTACTCAAAAATATTTACATACACAATCTCGTTACAGTTACGATGGCTATGCATTGTCAAACTAGCATTTAGAGGTGTAGTTTCTGGTGGGAGTGCTTGCATGGACTCCTGAGAATAGTGTTAAGATTTCTTTGATAGACTAACTTGCTTCGCATTTATGAGAGGTAACCTGAAAATGAAATTTTAAAAATATTATTGTTTGCTTTGAAACATAAAGTTTACAATTTTCTATGGGAATCTTATGTGTTTCTGTTTCCTAACCTTGTCGGATTCCTTAACTGAAAGAAGTTTTGTTTCTCCTATATTGATGATTTAGCAATACCAATTTTCTATGACAATCAAAACAACTTGTCTTTCTAATTCATCTTAGCGAATACCCCTACTGTTTTCCATGTAAAAAGGGAAAACAAGTTTCCTTAAGGTCGACCACCTAGACAACATCCTATACACAGGGAAATCATTCACAACCTACATCGCAACAACTTTTATCATGAAATTATGTCATAGGTCAGAACCCTAGTATTCCTTAGTTCTATCAACATTTCCACCAATAGTTGTAAGAAGACATCAATTTTGGCCTTATAATTATCTAGTCCTAGAACAAGGATTGTTAAGAACATTACCTCCCTCTTCATACAAATTTCAGGTGGAAAATTATATAAAGTAAGTATTACTGGCCAACAGAGGTATGGCTTACCCTATGCACCAGACAAGTCGAATCCATCCATACCCAAGTCGTATGTTGTATGGGTCTTGTGAAAACTCCAGATACAAACCATTGAGATGTTTCCATGCTTTCCCATTTGATGGATGACACAAAAGACCCTCTTCATTCTAAGTTTGAGTGTGTCAACACATGTGTTTTCTCGTGGATAATGAAGCATACAAACGTTGTAGGCGGAATGTTATAGGAAAGTGCCAATCTTCCTTTTACCAATTCACATTACTCTTCTTCTTCTTGTAACAGTTTTCTATCATTCTTTGTTGTAATGAACACATTTGGTCACACTTTTGTCAATATACTCATTACGAAATAACATACAACCAACACAACATTCAACTTTTACACGTCCCAACCCAAGCTTCTTCATAGATCTCTTTGAACGATATAGGTTCGTTAGCATTCGGTTACCCTTAGGCATAGTCGAACTTGTAGACTTAATTGTTTGATTAAAACACCTTTCCGACATATTGTACTCTGACTTTAAGCTTAAAGCGAGTAGGGAGGCAGATAACTTAGTGTTAGAGTCACATCCATCCCAAAACGAGTTCTAAGCTGCTGCTAATACATCATAAAACTGTTGAATATCCAGATTCAGATCTTTCTCTATGCTCTCCCCTTGATCTGCAGGTTCTTCATTCTCTAAAACTTGACCAATTGAAGATCCAATATAACCCATCACCATTTACTACATGTTGTTGTAGTTCTCCCAACCACCCCCTACATCATAAGAAGATTGTTGCATAAGGACCACCAGGGGCTGAGGTGAGAATTGCTAACCATGGTTGTACTGGTAGTAATGATCCTTCATGCATCTATTTTCATTTATGTACATCATGACCATGTCTAGGAAATTAAACTTGGTGTATTCTCACTTCATTTAAGGACACTGAATCTTCTAGGTCAGTTTGATATCTAAACTGTTGCTTGTCAAAAATGGTATAAAGTCACATAATCTAAGCACAAACTCCTTTGTCATACAGTAATTTGAATCAAGTTGGTTATGGGATCCTTTCTTAATTTCCATTTAGTTTTAGCCCATTTAATTCAAATCCCGATAAATATTTTGCAAAAACAATTAATTAATAAACCACCTAACCTCAGAATACTTATTTAGTGTTAAAGGTTTAAAATTTATTTTAGAATAGTATTTACAAAGCCTATGGTTCCATTACAAACAGCAAAACATGCAAAACAGAAACAGGGATCTGACACCATACTATGCGTGGGCTCCCCTGTTCGAGCCTGACGCTACGCGTCAACATGACAGTAGCAATAATATTGCTGCCACACATTTTAGGCCTTTTGGCCAACTTCTGACCTACCTAAATGGCCCGATTTAGGTCCGATTGCCATGAAACTTTGTAGGCCATATATTTTTCCTATTTCAGAACTGTTGACATCATCCATTTTCCAAAATTCCATCATATGCTCTACTTATATGGAAGAATGCATTCAAGTCAAATAATGCAAATGCATGTACCAAACCTACCAATTCTTCTTCAAACTATGCGAGACCCATATGCACGAGTCACAAATGAGGTAGGGAACCCATTGGTCCCTTTCGAGGGTCCAAAAACCCATCGGATCTCAAAATCACCTATCCGGTTCCTATATTTCAACATTTTCCACTATTTCACTAGTATGCAAAACATAATCTAATTCTTCATCACACTCACCAGTTCATTCACAACACACCCAACAATTATGTCACATACATGCATCACGGTACCTACCAATTTCAAGCATTCATACAATGGCTCTGTGCCATACCACTACACATACACTATAATACTATCATTCTGCATCATCGCACATCATGAAATATAACCTGGGCATCATAATCACATAGATATAGCAAACACACTAGAATTATTCACTACCCAGATGGCTTCATTCCATTTGGTACTAACACACAATTACTAATTAAATTTACACATTCCACATCAATAGCTTACTATAAATCTACATTTCAAATCATCAAATAAATATACATATACCCATCATTGTATTTTGACTTCCTTTTTGCCCTGGCCTCAATTAGTGTTTGCCTCCATGGTGTCCATCGGTAACCCGCTACCAGTCACTAAAATCACAACAAGGGGTGAGTGATTAGAATTAAGAATTAATATAGAAATAAACACACAAATGCTAGGAAAAGCGTAATCTAGCTACATTTCTATTTAATAGCAATATTCATTATCACTTTCCAATCATTATTATTAAAGCCTCACTATCAAGCTAAACCACATTATTCCACACTAACTCAATCGCATACGCACACACACGCACATATATACATATATATATCATCCAACAAGCATGTCAATCAATCGCATCAGAATCACTATCGTACACCATTACCAATCACTTATTTCATTTCCCATAACACACCAGATATATAAACATGTTCATATAACGCACTAGATATATAAACATATTCATATAACATACTAGATATATAAACGTATTCACATAACACCCCAGATATATACATATAAACACATTCATATTTCCCTTCCACTGGACGCCTATTAGGAGCCGCTCCTTGATTGTGCCTATGCACCAGTGATCACTCCCTGCCCTTAACAATGTCCAGGATGTCACATTCTCCGCTGGAACCCTGCCAGGAGCCGCTCCTTGACCGTGCTAATGCACTGATGATCACTCCCCGCCATCAACAACACCAGGATGTCACGTGATCGCCAATATACATATCATCGCATATCAAAGCATATAAAATACAATTGACTCTTAGATAATATGACGCCCTAGTATCCAGATACTAAAAGGATCGACCTTCAGTTGGGAGTCTGACTTGACACCATGTGAACCCCACTTGGCTCCTCCTTAGCCACTAGGTCCTACTTGACCACTAGGTAGCTCAACTGGGTCTGACTTGACCACGAAAGCAAAAAATAAGGGTAACATATACCGTCGGTCGTCCTCCACCACATAGATAAATCACATAATCAATCATTGTACCATCCCGATTTAAAAATTAACTACCGAATGAGATTAGTGAATGAGTTAAGATTAATTGTAGATTAGAGAACTAATGGTTAATTAATTAATGTTAGTGGCCAGCGGTAAAGACGCATGTGCCCCTGGAGTATATAAGAGTTTCAGCTCTTCTCTTCTCCACTCACTTCCTCATTCGCGTCAAAGGTCGAGAGAACGCAGAGCTTCTCTTCAAAGGAAAACAGAGACACTGTCCGATCCTCTTTTCCTGCCCACTTCCCTCTCCATTCTCTTCGTCTTCCTCTTCATCTTCTTTTCCACTCAGAACTGTGTAGACCCGGGTGGAATGGTATGGCTGTGAGGGAACAGCGTAGTGGCAGAAGAAACAACATGGTGCTATGTCCTGGAGGTTGGATCCTCCTCTGTTCTTCTTCTCCTTCTCTTCTTCTTCCATCTGATGGGGTTGCATGAGTCCCGATGTGGATGTTAGCAGCGTGGGGCATCTCCGTTTGTGGGAAATGACCTACTGAGTTGAGAGCTAAGGGCCTTTCTTCGAAGGAAGCAGAGACGCTATTCTGTTCTCTTCTCCTGTACTCCTTCCTTTCCTCGTTGAGCCAGAGAGGGTGAGAGTATGCATTCCCCTCTGCATGCAACCAGTCTTCTTCCCTACTGTTCCTCGTCTCCTTCCTCGTCGTCTTCTCCTTTACCCAACTCAGCGATGTTGGGATGTCTTGGGACTGGAACCCTCCATTGTTGGCAAGATCAGACTGTTCGTGGGTATGGAAACAGCTTCAGATTCTCCATGCTGAGTGCGGAGTCCAGCGTCTGAACCAAGAGGTCGTGTGAGTTAGAGGGAGCGGTCGAAGGATGATTGGTCGTCACTGTTAGCTCGAGGAGCTCCTAGAATCTTCATTCCAGGTAGGGGGTATCTTATATCTTAAATGCATGGGTTATGGACGGGTTCCGGGTGTTAATGGCTTGCTAATTCTGTGTTTGATTCTGTGTTTTAATTACATGAAGAGTATATGATACCCGGATGCATGATGATTAGGAATCGAGTGTTGCATGTTTAGTTCCGTCCATGAAATGCATGTTGATAGCTTCAAGAGTATTGAATGGTTACATGAAACGAATGTGTGAAGTGTTGTTGATGATTACCATGTGACTTATGTGGCATGCTGGTTATTATGAGTTTGAAATGCTGACTGCATGTGAGAAAATGTTGACTTAGTGAGTCTGATGATATATCGTACCGATTGCATGTGATGCCTGTATTGCTGAATGAAAGTTGTGTATGAAATCTGTGTTGTGTGATGAATCCACGTGTGGCGCATGGGATGCGTTAATGCTGAGAGCATGTAGTGTGGGACACTACCATCGGTTATTAAAAGCATGGGACGCTGTTAAATCCTTGAGTGGGACTCAAGGTAGCCTTTAAGTGAGACTCAGGCTGCCCGTGAACACCGCTGTTGGCGCTGAGAGCGTTGGTGTCACCTGTGTGGGGAAACGGTTGGGTACCTGTAAAATGGCCATGCAGCTGGGAGCTGAATAGAAGGCTGGGAGCCTACGTTACAACGAATGAAAACCGATTACACATGAATACGGAATCGAGTGAATTAATCTGTGTACATGTACAGTTGATGTGTATGAAATCTGATTGCATGAGTATATGTTAATGTTATTGATATGGTGTATGCATATAGCCGAGTGATAATTGATGGATTCTGATCGGTAGATGTCTTATACGTGTCTTGATTAATTGGCATTGTTATGTTATTGATTGTTGCTATGTATGAACATATATATTGCTGCACTAATAAGGAATAATCTGAGTCAGTATCTATCATTTAATATCTAAGATACTCACCCCCCTACACCATTTTTCAGTATGTGCAGGTCGGACTCGGAATGGTGAGAAGGCCTAAACCCGAGTGATGGGTATTTATGTTGTTGTAGTGTATAGAGTATGCTGTACCGATTGTATATAGTTATATTAAAGCCTTGGCCGGCTCTCATGTAAAATGATGATTAAACATATTTATTTATAAGGATTGATTATGAGAATTATAGACATGGTGTCACTTGTATGGGATTATAAGTATTGGTAAATGTATAATATCAAGATAATGAGTATTCCGAGTGTATGATTATGTATATACATCTATGTTGTATGCTGGTGACTTGTGTTTGGGTAGACTGAGAGATGTTGATGGATAAAATATTGCTAAGTTAATGATTTTCTGAGTAGACATAGTTGTGAAGGTCATCTCCGAGTGAGGCTATAAATAGCTGTGCCTTCTTGTCCGAGTGGTAAAGATTTAAACGGATTCTGAGAGAAAACCCTTTAGATGAACCCATTCTGTGTAGGATTTGATGGGAGAATTTCCCGAGTGATCATAAGCCTAAATATTATCGGGTGAAAAATATGAGTGAACCCCGAGTGGGCAATGGGTTGAATATTCCAAGTGAAAATCCCGTATGAACCTCTCCCGAGGGGAGAGTTGTTGTAATGGTTTAGATTGGGACGAATTCTAAGTGTATGATATTTATAATTCGAAAGAGTGTTATATGTAATCCGAGTGAATGGGGATCTTGTTGGTGTATGCACTATGAGCTTTTATGCTTTTTCATTTGTATCATTTTTCTACTTATCAATAGAATAAATATTTCAGTTTAAAATTGTTTTAAAAACATATTTATCCTTGGAGTAATAGGTCATATAAAAATTATTCCTAAAATGTCCCTAGTTAAGTATTTACATGGGGACATGTAAATACACTGAGACTAGTGTGTGAGTGTACTGATGACCTGATCTCACAGATCATAGATATAGATGATATCGAGTCTTCACACGGGTACAAATTATGCAGAGGGATGTGAGTGATGTAGATGGGATTTGTCTCTTCTATGTGACAGGAGTGATATCCATAGGCCACTTGATGGAGTAAGACTAAGAAAACGCATGGCCATGCTAGAAAGAATAAATATTAGATATTTATTCGGATCCAGTCTACTCCGGTATCAAGTTAAATAAATTGGGCCGTACAAGGATGACGCGACCATGCCTTGGGCCCAATTAGGATATCGTGACAAAAGGAATAAACATATTAAATAATTGCCACTTATAGGTTATGTTGATAATATTCGGACATAATGATGCATTGCTAGATGCCGCTCTTATTTTATATTAATAATAAAATAGTTTATTATTAATATGACCGGGTATTTTACCTATAGGGTCACACACATAGAGTAAGCCCATCAGAAAATGTTGTCTTATTTTAGTTGGACTAAAATAAAGCTGTTGAGCCTAACTCATTTGGAATGAGTAAGGAGCCCACTGAGAGAACAAATTAGGTCAAACCTAAGCCTATAAATAGAGCATAAGATGCTCATAGGCCGTTCACTCAAGTGAGACACAAATTCGCAAAAGTTGCAAGAGCTACACGCCGTCAAACTAGCAGTTGGCAAGTGTTGCGATTCTGGTGGGAGTGCTCGTGTGGACTCCTAAAGGACGAGGCTACGACTGCTTCAGAGTTCTTCAAGAGGTAATCCAAAATGAATTTCGAAATTGTTTTTGTGCTTTGAAACACAGAACCTTGCAAATCCTATGGAATCCCTTCTATTTTTCCGCTGCTCATGCTTAGGGATTCACTAACAGATCTATACCCCGAGAGGTTAAGATTTGAATAAGTCCGAGTGGGACTTAACTTAATTATTCTCTCGAGTGAAGAAGATGATATATTCCGAGTGATGAATGATTGTGGAGACCCCTTCTGAGTGAAGGAAGGTCTATGTGTTCTCCGAGTGCGGAAGTTCAAAATATGCCGAGTGCTAAATGGTTAATGTTATCCGAGTGAATTATGGTTAAGTACACCGAGTGGTGTTTGATTGAGAAATATTCTGAGTGAGGAAGGTTTATGGATTCCGAGTGGGATAACCCTCATTTACCGAGTAGGTTGTTTATGTGATCCTTGAGGATAGAAAATAAATAACTAAGTATGATATGATGGGTCAATCCCGAGTGAATTGAACTCTAGATTCTGAGTGATCGAATACCGAGTGTGGCTTCTCGCTTCAATGAACAAGGTATTCGCTCCAGCGAGTGTGTGTCCTTTGGAAGGCTTTTGGGTTGGTTCGCTTAAGCGAATGGCCGTCGCCCGAGCGAGTTGGGCCGCCTCGCTCAAGCGGAATTGGATCTCGCTTGAGCGAGTGGGCGCTGTTTTATGGGCTTCGCTTGAGCGTTGTTTGTCTTCCGCTGTATGCCTTCTTGGTTGGTCTTAATTCTCTTACCTCCCATTCCCTTATTCTTTTTGGACCCGGTTCCATTGGTATTATTTTGGGAAAAATTTTCCCCATTTTGGGTTTTAATTTGTTAATTAAATTAGGATGTTTTATTTTGGTATTAGAGCTTTTGCTCTGTTCTGCCTTATGTTGGTTTTAGAATCCTAGGTGTTACATTTTGGTATCAGAGCAGACCAAAAGGTCCATGGCCAAGGTTTGCCTACTGCTAGTGGGCGGTTGTGTGCAATATGACCGGTTGTCATCATTGCTTGTGGTATTTTGTTGGATTTGATGCATGTTTAACCATGAATTGTGTGATTGTATGCATGAGTTTTGTGGAGGACAGTAGTGAGAGGTATCACTGTGAAAATATCGATTTGGGGGTAGAGGATTGTTACTATCCTGGTTCGGTTGTTCATTAAATAAGAGGTTGTTCTAAGTGTGGGGTTGAATGAGAGAAAAATGGAATGACAGGTGTTGAAACCTTTATGTATATTGAAACTGATTAATTGATTTGATCTTTTGTGTAGGCCCTATTAGTGGCTCGTAGTTGAGATATATTGATCGAATGGATTAGAACTCATATGTTGAGTTAGCTGAGTGAATAGTATTGAAGGAATCTCCTAGTGGGTTGAATTTAAATTCTGTGATTGGTTGTGCCATTTTTTTTAAAGGATGTTTTGTACCCTTGGCACGTGAATCCTATATGGTATATGATGTGATTAATTGATTAGCTGCAGTTTCCTAAGTTGGAAATCTGGGTATGTGATTGGTGATTAAATGTAAAACCTGATGCGTGCTTGGTTAGGATTGTGTCTCGGTTGTTGGTTGAGGAAACCGAGTGGATGGTATTAGCCTTTATAATATTTGGATGTTGGGGTGTGACCCACGATGGATAAATAGTGACCCCTTATGAATTCTAAGTCTGATAATTTATTAGTCATATGAGTTGTTGAACCTGAGTAAAGCAATTGCGTAGTAACTCATCGAGGCTTGAACTATTATTGTGTGATGATTTGGGTTAGACTCGGTGTTATAGTTGACAACCGAGTGAATTATTGATTGAATTATGACCCATAAGGTGTAGAAAACCGATTGGATTTAATGGGATCTTATATAATCAGACCTTATGGAATTAGACACTATGGTGATCTAGGCTCGGTGATAATTGGATGTTGTGGGTGTACTAGGTAACCACTGGAAATTTCGAGTCGGATAATCTGACTGACCTTATGGATTATTGAGCCGAGCATGTAATGGTATACTAAATTGTTGAAGCTTGAATTGTCTTAAGGTGAAATATAGATAGTAAATGGGATACCCGATTGATAATAATGGTAGGGTTGAAATCCGAGTACTTTTAGTACTAAGAGTAATGATTATGATGATTGTACTCCACTGGATTGTGTTTATGCTTGATGAATCATTAGGCTTAAAATTGATTGGTGGCCTGTGACGAGTGATGAAATGAGAGATTATAAGGCTGTTGAGTCATGGTTTGTGATGAATGAGATTTTAAAAAGAGGTATTTATCCGGTATAGGCTGAAAAGCCGATTGTTGATATGTCGAGTGAGGATAGGTGAATATAGTGTTGAATTCGTGTGATTCTTGTGGGATCGGAAACCTATTGCCATCTTACTGTTTTACAATAGTGATAAATTATATTTAATGATTGTTGCTGTGTGATGTGCCTAGGTGGTACATAATGACGAAGATATTGATGTAAATGTGTACTTATATATGTATATGAATTGCCATTAATTCTTGTGAGTTAGTATTAGTTGAGTGAGTGCAGTCGGTGTGAGTAAGTGTAACGTATGCTGTTCCGAGACGACTCCTCATCCTATAGGTATTGTGGCAGCGTACACATTACAGTGACTATGTAATTGTTGTAACCCTATAGGAATGAGACGTCATCCTATAAGTCGGATGCAGCAACTCATCAGTCGGACAGGTGAGGCTGTAGCTACTTATGGTGATGGTGAGTCTATCGGGCTGTTCTGAGTGAAAATGAGAGTTGTATTGAGTGAATAATAAGTGGCTGAGTTTTAAAATGTGGGTAAAAGGTTATTTAACATTGATATGCTCACCTCTGAGAGAATCAGAGGTTATTGGGTATAAATTAGCTATTGGCCAATAACATAATGATTGGGTATTAAAATAGATGAGTGATGGAGAAGGTGAGAGTTGCTCGGGAAAGATTTGTATATTCCGAGTGTGAGAAAATAGAACATGACTCCGAGTGAAATCTTTCTGGGAAAAAGAATTACTGAGTGAAATTATGATGTTCCGAGTGAAACATCGTTTTGGGAATTATTACTGAGTTTAGGATCTGTGCCCGAATGACACTTCTGGTGTTAGGCAAAATCCGCGTGAATATTTCTGAGTCGTGTGACTTTTGGAGTGTGTGCCTCGGAGTGTGATGTTTCCGAGTGGATTGGTACCGTGTGGGACGGTTCCGTGTGGAATGGTATTATGGGTGAAATTCCTAACACCCGTATGATATTCTATCGAGTAATCTTTCTTGGAGGAGAAGGGTATTTCTGGATGGGAAATAGGACCTAAAATAGGGAAGTTTACGAGTGAATGGCTCCTGAGGGGAATAGATACCCGAGAGGAAAATTTATTCATAATTGTGTTCGGGTTGATGTTTAGAGTTGTTAAGTTTGAACTCAGATTTGTAATTGATGTAGGCTTGAATGCCGAGTGAAAATTTTGTAAGTGGAAAGTTTTCCGGGTGTGAATTGTTTTCAAACCCCAAATAGCCCTTTTGATTGAGAGGTCCGTGACATTCTCTGGGTGTAGGCATGGAATTAGCCGAATGAATGGTTAGAAATTTGAGGTTCTAGAGCCGAGTGTGGTACCTGTACGAGGTAAATCCAGGCAAATTGTGCTAATTGGAGCACACTGGAGCTTTTTTAAGTGTTTGGCTCGGTATTATCAAGGCATATTATGGTTTAAGGAAGAGATTTAGTGGTCGGATGTTGATTATCCGAGGGTTTAATCCGAGATAAAATGGACAATAGTGAATATTGATGGGAATCGGTAACGTTGTTTACCGACTAGATTCTTCCAGCTGGTTAATTAGCATCCATAATGTGTCTTATGTGACATAAAATTTGAACTTACGCTCTGTGTGGGTACTTAGGTGTATTGAATGATTCCTTAGAATTGGGGGAAACGACGATAGATGTACACCAATTGGTGTTGTGAGTGTAGGGCCGAGTGGCCAAAAAACTAAAGGTACCATCGGTTATAGTGAATCGGCAGAGTTGAAGAGAGTAGATTGTACATTTTAAAAAATTGAATCCCCAAGTATATTGAATTCTATGAAAAGGTTGTACTCAGGTAGGACCTGACTCTAGTGATTATGCTGACTGGAATTGTGGGGAAGGTCGGTGAAACGCTTGAGAAGCGAAACTATACCGATTGGAATTGACTGATCGGTGAATGCTGGAGAAGCATAGGTATGTAATTGTTTAGAGTGGCATGACAGTGATATGTCGAGCGGTTGATTGGGGCAAGTATATATTGGAATTTCGAGGACAAAATTCTTTGAAGGAGGGGGGAATTGTAACATCCCGATTTAAAAATTAACTACCGAATGAGATTAGTGAATGAGTTAAGATTAATAGTAGATTAGAGAACTAATGGTTAATTAATTAATGTTAGTGGCCAGCGGTAAAGACGCATGTGCCTCTGGAGTATATAAGAGTTTCAGCTCTTCTCTTCTCCACTCATTTCCTCATTCGCGTCAAAGGTCGAGAGAACTGAGAGCTTCTCTTCAAAGGAAAATAGAGACACTGTCCGATCCTCTTTTCCTGCCCACTTCCCTCTTCGTTCTTTTCGTCTTCCTCTTCATCTTCTTTTCCACTCAGAACTGTGTAGACCCGGGTGGAATGGTGTGGCTGTGAAGGAACAGCGTAGTGGCAGAAGAAACAACATGGTGCTGTGTCTTGGAGGTTGGATCCTCCTCTGTTCTTCTTCTCCTTCTCTTCTTCTTCCATCTGATGGGGCTGCATGAGTCCCGGTGTGGATGTTAGCAGTGTGGGGCGTCTCCGTTTGTGGGAAATGACCCACTGAGTTGAGAGCTAAGGGCCTTTCTTCGAAGGAAGCAGAGACGCTGTTCTGTTCTCTTCTCCTGTACTCCTTCCTTTCCTCGTTGAGCCAGAGAGGGTGAGAGTATGCATTCCCCTCTGCATGCAACTAGTCTTCTTCCCTACTGTTCCTCGTCTCCTTCCTCGTCGTCTTCTCCTTCACCCAACTCAGCGATGTTGGGATGTCTTGGGACTGGGACCCTCCATTGTTGGCAAGATCAGACTCTTCGTGGGTGTGGAAACAGCTTCGGATTCTCCATGATGAGTGCGGAGTCCAGCGTCTGAACCCAGAGGTCGTGTGAGTTGGAGGGAGCGGTCGAAGGATGATTGGTCGGCACTGTTAGCTCAAGGAGCTCCTGGAATCTTCATTCCAGGTAGGGGGTATCTTATATCTTAAATGCATGGGTTATGGACGGGTTCCGGGTGTTAATGGCTTGCTGATTCTGTGTCTGATTCTGTGTTTTAATTGCATGAAGAGTATATGATACCCAGATGCATGATGATTAAGAATCGAGTGTTGCATGTTTAGTTCCGTCCACGAAATGCATGTTGATAGCTTCGAGAGTATTGAATGGTTGCATGAAACGAATGTGTGAAGTGTTGTTGATGATTACCGTGTGACTTATGTGGCATGCTGGTTATTATGAGTTTGAAATGCTGACTGCATATGAGAAAATGTTGACTTAGTGAGTCTGATGATATATCGTACCGATTGCATGTGATGCCTGTATTGCTGAATGAAAGTTGTGTATGAAATCTGTGTTGTGTGATGAATCCGCGTGTGGCGCATGGGATGCGTTAATGCTGAGAGCATATAGTGTGGGACACTACCATCGGTTATTAAAAGCATGGGACGCTGTTAAATGCTTGAGTGGGACTCAAGGTAGCCTTTGAGTGAGACTCAGGCTGCCCCTGAACACCGCCGTTGGCGCTGAGGGCGTTGGTGTCACCTGTGTGGGGAAACGGTTGGGTACCTGTAAAACGGCCAAGCAGCTGGGAGCTAAATAGAAGGCTGCGAGCCTACGTTGCAACGAATGAAAACCGATTACACACGAATGCGGAACCGAGTGAATTAATCTGTTTACATGTACAGTTGATGTGTATGAAATCTGATTGCATGAGTATATGTTAATGTTATTGATATGGTGTGTGCATATAGCCGAGTGATAATTGATGGATTCTGATCGGTAGATGTCTTATGCGTGTCTTGATTAATTGGCATTGTTATGTTATTGATTGTTGTTATGTATGAACATATATATTGCTGCACTAATGAAGAATAATCTGAGTCAGTATCTATCATTTAATATCTAAGATACTCACCCCCCTACACCATTTTTCAGTATGTGCAGGTCGGACTCGGAATGGTGAGAAGGCCTAAACCCGAGTGATGGGTATTTATGTTATTGTAGTGTATAGAGTATGTTGTACCGATTGTATATAGTTATATTAAAGCCTTGGCCGGCTCTCATGTAAAATGATGATTAAACATATTTATTTATAAGGATTGATTATGAGAATTATAGACATGGTGTCACTTGTATGGGATTATAAGTATTGGTAAATGTATAATGTCAAGATAATGAGTATTCCGAGTGTATGATTATGTATATACATCTATGTTGTATGCTGGTGACTTGTGTTTGGGTAGACTGAGAGATGTTGATGGATAGAATATTGCTAAGTTAATGATTTTCCAAGTAGACATAGTTGTGAAGGTCATCTCTAAGTGAGGCTATAAATAGCTATGCGTTCTTGTTCGAGTGGTAAAGATTTAAACAGATTCTGAGAGAAAACCCTTTAGATGAACCCATTCTGTGTAGGATTTGATGGGAGAATTTCCCGAGTGATCATAAGCCTAAATATTACCGAGTGAAAAATATGAGTGAACCCCGAGTGGGCAATGGGTTGAATATTCCGAGTGGAAATCCCGTGTGAACCTCTCCCGAGGGGAGAGTTGTTGTAATGGTTTAGATTGGGATGAATTCTAAGTGTATGATATTTATAATTCGAAAGAGTGTTATATATAATCCGAGTGAATGGGGATCTATACCCCGAGAGGTTAAGATTTGAATAAGTTCGAGTGAGACTTAACTTAATGATTCTCCCAAGTGAAGAAGATGATATATTCCGAGTGATGAATGATTGTGGAGACCCCTTCTGAGTGAAGGAAGGTCTATGTGTTCTCCGAGTGCGGAAGTTCAAAATATGCCGAGTGCTAAATGGTTAATGTTTTCCGAGTGAATTATGGTTGAAGTACACCGAGTGGTGTTTGATTGAGAAATATTCCGAGTGAGGAAGGTTTATGGATTCCGAGTGGGATAACCCTCATTTACCGAGTGGGTTGTTTATGTGATCCTTGAGGATAGAAAATAAATGACTAAGTATGATATGATGGGTCAATCCCAAGTGAATGGAACTCTAGATTCTGAGTGATCGAATACCGAGTGTGGCTTCTCGCTTCAGCGAACAAGGCATTCGCTCCAGCGAGTGTGTGTGCTTTGGAAGGCTTTTGGGTTGGTTCGCTTAAGCGAATGGCCGTCGCCCGAGCGAGTTGGGCCGCCTCGCTCAAGCGGAATTGGATCTCGCTTGAGCGAGTGGGCGCTGTTTTATGGGCTTCGCTTGAGCGCTGTTTGTGTTCCGCTGTATGCCTTCTTGGTCGGTCTTAATTCTCTTACCTCCCATTCCCTTATTCTTTTTGGACCCGGTTCCATTGGTATTATTTTGGGAAAAATTTTCCCCGTTTTGGGTTTTAATTTGTTAATTAAATTAGGATGTTTCATTTTGGTATCAGAGCTTTTGCTCTATTCTGCCTTATGTTCGTTTTAGAATCCTAGGTGTTACAATCATCTCTTACTCAACTGGCATAAAAGCCTCACCTTTTTAATCACTCAGGGCGGCCACACAGACCCGGCCCATGAATCTCCACCTAGGCGGCCACGCAGACCATGCCACAAATATGATATCATGCATCATAAGGTATCATATCACCAATAATCAATCATGATCGTAAATCTTAATCATCGGATGTATAAATGTAACCAATGCCACTTACTACACAATTTTACAACATACCTATTGTGACACCCTCGATTAACTAGGACAAATTCCCACTCTGGAGCGTCCTATTTAATTAAGGAGTCACTAAAAAAATAAGTATTTTTTTATTGGTGATCATCAGTACACGATTTTAAAATAAATATATTACATAGATCGATTCTTTTAACATGAGAGTATTTAAAAGAGTATGGAGCTCACTGGCTCCTGACAAGTACTGTAAAATAAGAACATAACAGAAATGTCGAGTCTATAACGATCTCTACACAAACAGAAAAAATACACAGATAACGCTTCAAAACTGGAATCCTCTATTACAGGTATTCCAAATCCTGCCTACACTCACCTTGTCCTTCTACCGATGATCACATAAAAGGAAAAATAGCACACAACAACAAAAGGGGTAGGTACAAAGCTCTCAACCCATAAATTATACATACAAGGGTGGCTTAATATTTTAAAATATAGAAAATTTACATACAACATACCTTAGTATAGACATACAAAACTTTTCATACACAAATATTAACAACTATGGGAGGGTTAGTCATATAATGATGACATGCTATGCATGTGTTAGATTCAATTACTGTAAGTCATAATTCATTACCAATATGCAATGGGGCCCAACTTCCATTCTTCAATCTCATATACCAATAATTATGTGTACAATCCGCCACCCTTATCTCCCCTGCCCAACTAGAGTGACCGGAGCTCTCCTCGTTCTGGTTTTCACAAATGGGTAAGGACTCATAGTCCCAACATCAAAATGGCCAATCACATATCACCACAGAACGGGCACTCCATGGTCATAGAAAATCTTGCCTCTTGTCGAAGTACACCAGAGTTTGCTATGGGCTGTCCGATGACGGGCGCGAATCTGATGCCACTTGGAATTCCTGCCTCCGGTTATACTCCCTAGACTGCCCTCAGGTATCGAGGCATTGGCAGATTCTTTAGTGTACTGATCACTGTATGCTCTAGGGGATTTATTCCAACATCCCTCCTCAAGTTTGAAAGCAAAATTCCATGTGCTTTTCTTATTACTAGGGTGCCCAAAGTCTAGACGGAACCTAACTCACAGAGCGTATTTGTCCTTAAAGCGTGTGAAGTATCTAAGCCATAAAACTTCTCGTGTTCGAGAGGCTAAGTCTCAAAGATTCAATACTACCAAAAATTCATTTCATTAAAAATATAAAATTACTTTCTAAACAAATTTTATAAGAAAATTCTTTTAGTATAAAATATTTAATTTATTGGTAAGATATAATAGAATATCTTGGTAAAAAGAGGTAATATAATTTCAATTATGTTTCTTAAAATATGATCTTAAGAAAAATCAAGTTTTTCCCATTAAGAGAGAAAAAGGCAAGTATGTTGTACCAGACTTAATCACTTATAAGTTCGTTTCGTTGTATTTACTTACAATAAACAAATTTAATTGATTTTTTTCTTCCTAAATTTGTTTGTAAATCCTTAGATAAAATTTATTAATATGATAAGGTAATTCTCCTAAGTTTATACTGAAGATAAAAGAATGCTTTCTTTTCTAACGTAAAGATACAAATTAGTAAAATTCAGTTTCTTTATCAAAACATTATTTTCGTTGTATTTTATCTAGGAAATTTCGATTTGAGTGATTCCAAAGTCAAAAGTGTTTAACTTTGAAAATACTAATTAAGTATAGTAAAATTAAAAATAAATTCTACCTAGAAAACAGCCTCTACATGAAAATTACCAAATGCCAAAGTTTGTTGTTCCAACATTCACAAAAATACGTTTTAAGAACAAATCGCGCGTCAAAATTCTTCCAACCAATTTTTTCTTCTTTGGGTATTTTTCTTATGCTCAAAATTCACTTCTTATACCACCAAATACTTTTCCAAAGTAGTTTTACTAAATTCTTCCATTTCCCTTAAAAATGCATTTTATACCATTTCTAACATTCCGTTCATGCCTAAACTCGGGTCCCTTTTAATTCTTTTAGTATATACCACATCCATAACATTTTTAAAATCATAATAATGCTCAAATATATTAAAATACAGCAGCACTAACCATCATAAATAATTTCCAAGAATTACTTTCTAAAATCCTTGTAATTCATTTTCTTAATGTTATAAACATATCATTTAAAGAACCACCTACACTGGTTCACATAGATTCCATGATTGCTATTGCCTCTTCTACAGTTTTGTTCATTAAAGAACCATCTGCCCATGGATCTAACATCATCTTGAATTGGGGCAATAAATCATGGTAAACGATCCTTACCTTTTCGGCATCATCCAAATTATGGTTTGGACATTTCCTTAAGAGTGCTTCGAATCATTCCCAAGCTTCACCTAAGGACTCATCATTATTTTGTGAAAAAGAATGTATGACTGTCATTGCATCAAAATATTTTGAAGGAGAATAAAATCTTTCCAAAAATTTCTTTTCAACATCAGACCAGTTTGCAAAACTACCAGGTGGATAAGCTTTAAACCATTCTTTAGCTTTACCAATCAAAGAAAAAGGAAATAATCTCATGTAAACAGATTCTTCTTGATTGGGTTCGAAACCAATTGTGCTGCATAATTCATAAAAACAGTTAAGTGTTCATAAGGTTCTTCATGATTTAAGCCAGCAAACTGATTTCTTGAATAATGTTAAGAGTAGCAGGTTTAATCTCTACCGTAGCAACAGGTCCTTGGAACATTCCCGAAACTCGGGGTGGACCATTGATAGCAGCAAACTGTCCCAATGTTCTCCTTTGTTCAGCCATATTTAAATTTTCAAAATTTTCAAAAGAAGATAAATTTGAAGAAGAATTAGTTTGTGTTTTTGATTTTAAAGCTCTAATTTTCTTTGCAAACTTTTCAATTTCTGGATCAAAGAAAAGTCTCCTGCAGAAGATCGAGTTTGCATACACAAACTAAGCAGAAACATTAGTGTAACAAGGGTAATTGAAGAAAAAGTGAATGAATAAATATACAAGTAAAAATTATTTACCTAAAAAATTACACGGTAAAAAAAATTACTGTTTTACCAAAACTATTCAATCCCCGACGACGGCACTGGAAAACTTGTTTGGACCAGTAAACTATTATGGTCTCTATTGGCAAGCGTACTAGTCAATTATAGTTTTCAAAAAAGATACCGTTCCCTCAAGGATTGAATATTTTGACGGTAAACAGTAAATTCTTAATTACTATGGTAAAAATATCTAACTTCATAAACAAAAGAACGATCTATTCACAATTTATACAATATTCACAAAATTGGATGATTGAGTTGTTCATGTGGTAAAAAGATAAAAAAAATCTATCTTAAAAGTTGAGTTACAATTTAGAATAGCTAAGATACTTGAGATAAAAACACAGAAAGACAAATCATGTTGGGAAGTTGGATCCCTAATCTAAAATAAAATGAAGGAACTCAAGACATGTATATTTAATCATCAAGTTCATGTCATTGCAGCTTAAAATCATTATAACCAATCTCTCGTGATATAAATTTTAAATTATTACCGTAAAGTCCCCTATAGAAGCTTTCTCAGTAATTAACTTGCATTAAGTTCAGGCCTTATCACAACAATGGTTAACAACCCCTATAGAATTGAGATACCAAGGGTATTCCAACTTTTACTTTCATTAAAACAGGTTTCAATACGGCATGAATAATCATTCTCCCATTTGACATTCACACTAATAAAACAAGTTTTAATACGCCTGAAAATCATTCTCCCATTTGACGTTTATACTAATAAAAGGTTGAAATACTAACATGTACTTAAATTATAAACATGCAGAGGTCAAATTCACAACATCATACTCAATAGATTAGTTCACCAATTCCAACATAAACAAATTAGTTACACATGGTAAAAGTAAAAACAACACTTACAGAGATTGACATTACGACGGTGATGGAAACACTTCACAATACACGATCATAATACTACACAACACTCTCAAGCATTTAGAAAACTACTCTAGAACTACAAACTTAAAAGAAACACTCAAACTCGAGTGTATAAGAGAGAAAAGAACTCTAAATGAAGAATGGGATGCTTTGAAAGTGTCACTAGTGGAAAAAAGACCTTTAAGCACGGTTCTGGGGAACCTTTAAGCACGGTTCCAGAACCGTGCTTGTTCCCACCGTGCTTGTAGATTAGGAATTTTAAGGACGGTTCCCAACCGTGCTTGTAAATGGCTTTTAAGCACGGTTAATTTCAACCGTGCTCGTAGGTGTGCACTTTTAAGCACGGTTCCTCCTGAACCGTCTTCGTAGCTCTGACTTTTAAGCACGGTTCCTCCTGAACCGTGCTCGTAAGTGGCACTTTTAAGCACAGTTCCTCTTCAACCGTGCTTGTTTCTGCTGGACTTTTAAGAACGGTTATAGCATAACCGTGCTTAAAATGGTGACTTTTAAGCACGGTTAACACCATAACCGTGCTTAAAACCTTAATTTTTTTTTTTAAAATTTTTATTTGATTTTTATTCTTTCCCAGAAACCTGTAAACAGTCCCAGACAGTCCAATGATAAATAATAATGAACGTTTAAAAAAATTCAATCAAACTGTCTAAACATCAAATATGGTATATAAAATGCACAATAAGCAATTAAGCTACACTAATAGGTATATAACTACACAGTAATAATATAATAAATGACAGAAGTCTATTGGGCTCCTTCCTTGAGTTGAAGAAGGCTGGAGGCCCATTGGTTTCTGATTTCGTCAATGTATCCTTCAGGGAACATTGAGGAAGAGTCTCGAAAGTGCTGTAAAGAAGACATAATCATTAATAAGTGAGCAACAAATTGTAATAGTAATATGTCAAAACCAAATAAATTAAAGTAGGCAGCAAAAACTTACAGTTGTCCATCCGTCTACTATACCAGATTGGACAATGGTGAGCATCGTCTTCATCACAAAATACCTACACTCAAAGTTGCCATCCTGCCGATAAGACTACAAGGTACCATACATTGATTTCATAATTAGTTATTGTTTTTGTTACTAATTGAGGTAACTTTAAAAGTAATGCTTATTAATTGAAGTGCTTACTTTTGGGAAGACCCACTCTAGTCTTTTCTTGCTCACTTTGCCGCGTAGTAGATGGTACCCAATTAAAGCCCTGTAAGAGAATAAAACATCAGTTTAGTTAATAGAATGACTTAATCAAATATGTAAAGTTGTTTTATTTTTTAAAAATCAACTTACCCGTCGAGTATTTTCATGTAGTCCGCACCAGGACTCCCATACAACGAACAGAAGCATGCAGCAATGCCGTCCTTCGGGCAAATGACCAACAGTTGCCAGTGAAGGCTGCAATGTACCATTGAATATTAACAACACAATCCATTATTAAATTGACAAAAATAACTAAATATTTATTAGACTCTTACTCTCTATGAAGTGGTGCAAGGTACACAGTCTTGTTCGAGGCATGCATCCAATTCTGGATGTATGCCTGAATCTCCTCCTTGCTGTTCCCACGAAGTTGTATTAGAGAGGGCTCCAGGAAACCATAAGTGTTCCCCCTTCCTGTTCCAACGCTCCCAACTCATCGTGGGCGATTACTTTGGCACATATGGCATTGAAAAATAAACACACCCTTGTTATCACATGTCTGACATTTTGAGGGAGAATGCGACGAATGGCAATGGGTAGAAATTGTTGCATCAGCATATAACAATCATGTGACTTCAAACCAACTAACTTCAGATCCTTCAAGGAAACACAAGTGTTGATATTGGAACCGTACCCAGATGGAACTTTGACACTACGCAACGATTCACACAAACTTTGCTTCTCTTTTCTAGACAAGGTATGACATGCTGGCGGTAAATATGTTCGTTTGCCCTTTACTTGTGGGTGCAACTCCTCACGTATACCCAACAACTCCAAGTCTAGACGCGAATTCAGGCCATCCTTCGTTTTTCCAGGTATGTTTAACAGGGTTCCAACTAAACTATCACACACGTTTTTCTCTACATGCATCACATCAATACAGTACCTCACATCAAGTTCTTTCCAATATGGCAGATCGAAAAATATTGACCTTTTCTTCCATGTGTTTTTTGAGATAGACTGCTTCTCAGACTTACCAAGAACCACATTGACTTCTTTCACCTTTTCATATACTTGTCGACCAGACAATGGTGGGGGAGGCATTTCAAACTCTTGTGCACCATTGAACGACTTCTTCAACCTACGAAGTGGATGATTAGGTGTGAGAAACCTACGATGTCGAAGATAAACATTTTTACTTCCATGATGTAGTCGATCAGAACTAGTTCCCTCCTCACATACAGGACACGCTTTATGTCCTTTGACGGTATACCCCGAGAGGTTACCATAGGCTGGAAAATCATTGATTGTACAGAATAACATAGCCTTCAAATTGAATGATTGTCCTGTAAGCCCGTCAAACACATCAACCCCCTCTTCCCATAACATTTTTAGGTCTTCAACTAACGGAGATAAATATACATCAATGTCGTTCCCTGGTTGTCGTGGACAAGAAATCATCATTGATAACATAACGTACTTCCGCTTCATGCACAACCATGGCAAAAAGTTATAAACAAACAACAAAACAGGCCACAAACTGTGGTTTGTGCTTTGGTTCCCATATGGGTTCATGCCGTCTGTGGCTAGCGCAAGCCTAACATTTCTTGGGTCACGGGCAAAATCTGGAAACATCGTATCCATTTTCTTCCACTGTAATCCATCTGCCGGATGCCTAACTAGTCCGTCAACAACCCTTTCATCAACATGCCATCTCATAAGCTTCGCATCATCTGTATTGGCAAAAAGACGCTTTAGTCTTGGAACTATAGGGAGATACCACAACACCTTCATAGGAGACCCCTTTTTGCAGAAATCATCAGAATCAACCTCTTTCTTCTTATACCGTGACACCCCACACCTAGGACATCGATGCAGCATTTCGTACTCACCACGGTATAATATACAATCATTTGGGCATGCATGTATCTTCGTATACTCCAAGCCCATAGGACACAACACCTTTTTAGCCTCATAGTTACGATTTGGCAAAGTGTTACCAACTGGGAGCATTTCTTTCAACAACTTAAGCAAGTCAGTGAAGCTTTTATCTGTCCACCCATTTAGCGCTTTCAAATTAAATAATCGTAAAACTGCTGACAACCTCGTGAAATTAGAGTAATTCGGATACAACGGCTTTTCAGAATCCTCACATAGACTTGCATATACGTGAGCTCTCTTAAAACTTTCTACCCCTACATCACGGATCATGAGCAAAGCTTTGGTCTTTTGTTTGAAAACTAGTACTTGGCACCTCAACATGTTCACCATGCCATATCCATCGCGTATAACTCTGAAGAAATCCATCACACAACAGATGTTCTTGAACAACTGTCAATTCTAGCCGGCGCATGTTTAAGCATTTAACACAAGGGCAAAAATACGTTCCATTCACCTCTTCAGCATTTCGTATCACGTACTCTATGAATGTTTCGACTCCACCCTCATATTCTGGACTTATACGTGAAGCAGTTATCCAACTTCGATCCATACTCACTGTTTACAATACCAGTAAATTTAACGGTGCTATGAATCTTACTTTCTTCACAAAGGTGGTGGTCCTACCCATTCAGGATGAACATTTTTCTATACTCATAGCTGCATACAACTTAGAAGTTATTTTAAAATTTGATAAAATTTCGACAGCATTTCACATTGGTCTCTAAGTACACGAAATGAAAGTGGTCACATCATCGTCAACCACAATCAAATATGCACCCAGAGAACAATATAGAATTTAACTAACCAAAACTTCATCAATTTTTAAAATAAGTCCTAAAACTTGTACATAGCAATGACGCATAAAAAATTGTTCACCCCAAACTGTCCAAATGGACAATTCAAGATTCAACACAAATGATGAAATCAATTAATTTAATTACCATTTGTGTCGAATCTCAAACGGGAAACTATAGTTCACTCGTATAATTTAAACAATCATAAACTCATTTAAAAGGGACTAAAATATTAACATTAGTTTCACCAAATTCAAATTCAAATTAAAGACAATAAACAAAGGATTTTATTACTTAACTATTAGTAATTTTTTATTTTGTCGGGTAGTATATACATTTAACATATCAACCTTTTTGTATTTAATTGTTTTTAATATTGCAACAAATATTACTCATGTTTATGTATTTAATCTAAGTTGATTAATTTATAACTTTTGATCTATAACTAAGTAACAATCAATCTAAGTTGATGAATCTATAATCTATAACTAAGTAACAATCAATCAAAGTATTTAATTTATATCTAACAAAATTCTAATTCCTAATATACAATATTTTCCTAAAACTAAGCCTAATATTAAGAGTATACAAAATAATTTCAACAATCAACACTTAATCAACACTTTTTTTATTACTTAACTATTAGTAATTTTTTATTTTGTTGGGTAGTATATACATTTAACATGTCAACCTTTTTGTATTTAATTTTTTTAATAGTGCAACAAATATTACTAATGTTTATGTATTTAATCTAAGTTGATTAATCTATAACTTTTGATCTATAACTAAGTAACAATCAATCTAAGTTGATGAATCTATAATCTCTAACTAAGTAACAATCAATCAAAGTATTTAATTTATATCTAACAAAATTCTAATTCCTAATATACAATATTCTTATTTTCCTAAAACTAAGCCTAATATTAAGAGTATACAAAATAATTTCAACAATCAACACTTAATCTATAGTTAACAAATAATTTTAATAATATATAACTAACTAAGCCTAACAATGCATTAATCTCAACCATAAGCATTAAAAATGGAAAATGTGGGTTTAAGAAAAAATACCTCTTTCGAAACACCCAACTTCAATGGAGACGAAGAAGGAGGCGGAAGGAGGGGAACGTTTAGAGGAAAGGTGAAATGGAGGGAGGGAGGGAGGAGGAAGACAACACGGTTATGGAGGGAGGAGGAAGAAAAAGAGGGAGAATGGAAGGAGGGGAATGTTTAGATGAAAGGTGAAATGGAGGGAGGGAGGGAGGAGGAAGACGAAGAAGGAGAATGGAAGGAGGGGAATGTTTAGATGAAAGGTGAAATGGAGGGAGAGAGGGAGGAGAAAGAGAACACGGTGAAATGGAGGTAATGGAGGGAGGAGGAAGAAGAGGAGGGAAAAGAAAACAACGCTTTTAAGTTTTTGAGAAAATGACCCTATAAGCATGGTTCCCCTTAGAACCGTGCTAATAGCTTCATTATTTTATTACTTTTAAGCACGGGTCCCTTCCAACCGTCTTCGTATCTTGCCTTTTAAGCACGGGTCCCTCACTACCGTGTTCGTAGGTTTTTTAAAAAAAAAATCAAAAAATAAAAACAACCTTTAAGCACGGTTCAAAGCAACCGTCCTTATAACTCTTTCAGAAAAAAAATTTAAAAAATTTTTCCAGTCTTTAAGCACGGTTCGTTGTCAACCGTGTTTGTATCTCTACTTTTAAGCACGGTTTCCAATCAACCGTCCTCGTATGTGACTTCAAAAATTTCAAAAATGCCACCGCCTTTTTTTTAGCACGGTTTTGACATAACCGTGCTCGTATCCTATCCTCGTAACCATTTTCTGCACTAGTGTGTGGAGAATGGCCCTATTTATAAGGCCGAGGAAGGGTCCTAACGCTACACGTCTTAAAGTGGCCATGATGGAATTTTTTATTCAATCATGCTCAGCCATGTAGGTCTGTCCCCTCTTTCGGCTTGGCAGCTTGCATGAGTGGATTGGCCATTATATGGGTCAAAAGCTGAGTGCTTGGCCACCTGGAAGTGGAATCCACGTAGCTTCTAACGCTATGTATGGGGTTGACATGTAGCGTCAACATCAGAAATCCTCACGCTACACGTGGTGTTGATGCTACGCGTCATCTCTTCAGTTCTTCAATTTTTCTCTTTAAATTCTTTACTTTTTCATTGCAAAACTAGAGAAAATTGATTAAGGTAGATAATTTCCAACAACTTCCATTTATTAAATTTAAAATCTAAATTTATTACAAATTAAACTAATTTTTATTATTTTCACACTATTTTTATTATGAAATTTATTATAAATTGGAGGACTAACATGCATCCACCACTGATAAGTCAATACCTCTATTCCAACTACAATTATTAAACATCTAACTTATAAGAGACGAATGACGCTTGTTAATAAACCTTTTTGGTTTTGAATTTTGGAAGGGCTATATCCTATTCAAGATGAATTTGTAATCATCTATAACTCATCAACTTGTTTGCATGAAACTTATCTTTTGTGGTTCATTGAAGTTTGGTAGCATTTCACATTAGTCTCCAACTTCACGGGCATGAATATCACATCAAACACCACACCCAGTCATACACCTAGAGATAATATGAAATCCTAGTAACTAAATTCTAACTGAACAACAAAATACAAGTTTCATACATGACAAGTCTAATAGGTTACACCTAGTGATTACAAATTCATCCTAAACTATCCAACCAAGACAACTCAAGATCTGATACGACATAGTTAGTCTCCATGATGTACTGAATCTTGAATGGGAAACTACTGGCTATGCACATGTGCTAGAATTCAATACTAATTAAATCTCCTAACTTCATGAGCTAAACTTCAAATGATTACAACAAAAGAGTAAAGGATTCCAAATAGGTTCCTATTATTATTGGTTCTAATACTGCACTACAAGATTCAGTGGCAGAGTTATACCTGCATTACATGGAGAAAGGTAGGGAAGTTAGCTTTCCTCCTCCCATAATGCGTGTGTAATTCTACGAGCCATACTCATAGTAAACATCACCGGATAAGGGAAACCTAGGTTTTCTCAAGCTAAAACTAAGTTGTCTGTAATGCTAAGTTCCGAGATTATTATATATGTAAATATGAGTTATCTACATGAAGCTTGATGAAATTTCAGTAGAGTCTCCACTGTAAACTCAACAATTGTAAAATTTAAGCCACACCCTATTACACTTATAAAAGTTCCCAGTACAGTTAAATCATTAATAATTAATCAAATCGCATCAAAATTAACTATCCAAGCATTTAAAGTGTCAAATCCTACACTAAATTAGTATTTCCATTTTCAAGTTCAAGCTCAAGCTTAATCCAGTCAACATATATATATATATATATTCACATCATATTGAAATCATAAAACTATAACCTTAGAATATTAAGCATACAATCAAATATTATCTTTTTATCGTACAATCAAAATTAAATATGATTCTTAATTTACTAGTTAGATAATCAAACAACACAAAAATTTAAGTTACTAAGTTACTAGCTATAGATGTGTAGCATATAGAATAATCATTCCTAAGTTACAAAGCAAATACTAAATTAAAACCAAAAAATATGCTACCTAAGTTACTAGGTAGAGAGGGTAGAGACTTACCTTGAAGGCAATACAATAAAAAATGTAACATCCCCATTTTAAATCAATTAGGAGATTTTAGGAAAATAAATCAGGCACGTGATTTTTTTCAATGATTCATAATTAATTGATTGATTAATTATTCGATGGTTGATAAATTATTTATTTAAAAGTGACCCATTAAATCGAGGAATCAATTGGGTTGGTTTTTAGGAATTAAATTGAAAGGGTGGTTAGTTTCGGTTGTCAACTAAAAGGGTCATAAAACCAACTACCCCTTAACTAACCCAAACTAAATTAATTAAATTTTTCCTATTTCTTTTTTCTCTTTCTCTTTTTCCTCTTTCTCTCATTCACGCCACTCACTCTCTTATTTTCACTATCACTTTTTCTCTCATTCATTTATCATCCTCACCAAATACACCATTTTTCTTTCTTCTTCATCATCTCTCATCACTTTCTTCATCTCCACAAAGCCATCATCTTTCTCCTGTAGCACCACCATACCATGCCATATCTTCCTCCTTCAGCATCTTCTTTTCTCTTTCTTTTTCTCATCTTCACTGTGCCACCTTCTCTTACCACCACCATTATCTTCCTTTCTCTTTCTCCTCCTTAAGCTGTGACCGCTCTTTCTCTTCCTCTCCTCCAACATTTTCATTTTCTCCTTATTCACCTCCTAGCCGTATCCACTCTCATCATCATCATTTTCTTCCCTTTTCACCACTAAAAAAACACCTGTTAGCCACGGAAATAATTGGTCGCTAATTCATCCCAAGTCCGTCGCTAAGGGTTTTAGCGATGGTATCTTAGACGGGACATTCGCCATCGCTAAAACCTTCGTCGAAAACACATCAGCGACCACAGACGCGTCGTCGCTAACATATTGACGGCATAACGCCGTCGCTAAAATGGTCTCTGCTTCACTGACCACAGCCGTCGCTAACTGTTGCCATATAGCGACGTAACGACTCCGTCGCTACTAACAGCCACACTGTGACCACCATATACCGTCGCTGTGGTTAAACATATAGCGACCGTCGCGTCCGTCGCCAAGTGTGGCCTTGCAGCGACCATGCTCCGCCGTCGCTACTGTTACTCTTATAGCGACCGTGCAAGTCCGTCGCTGTGGGAAGCCATACAGCGACTACAATATTCCGTCGCTGTGTGTGGCCAACCAGCGACCACTCTCCACCGTCGCTATTTTTACATTATAGCGACCATCTGATGCCGTCGCTAATTGGAATTTTTTATTTTTTTAAAAATTGGTTAAATATTTATAAGTTTTGTTAATTTTACTTTAAAAATGTAGATTAATATTTTGTATTTTGTACTGGCTGATAAAATTTTATAATTAAATTTGAATAATTTTTTTAAAATATTAAATTATTATGAAAAATAAAATAATGGATTAAATTTATTTATCAAATAGGTTGAATTATTAATGATAATTACAATAAGGCTTTTTTATTTGAATTTAATTACCAATAAATATTGACATAATAAATGAAGAATGACAAAATAAATACTAAATGAAATATAATATAAAAACTATAAATCAAATATACAATGTGTATAAATAATAAAAATACAATCGTGGTGGTGGGGGATCCTGGGGTGGTGGTGGGGCGCCTGGGAAGTGGGGGGGTAGCCTCGCCATCAACTACATAAGTAGCTCCTGCTGCTGAGCAAGTTGCCGGCGAGTCTTGGTGTGCTGCTCCTCAGCCCGCCGTCGGTCCGCCTCGGCCCGCTGTTGGTCCGCCTGGGCCCGCTCCTCCAACAGCTGCCTCTGACGTCGCTCCTCCTGTAGCTCATGGTTCAGGTTTTGAATTACCTGAACAACCTCAGTCGGAAGACCAAAGGAAGAGGAAGAGGAAGGGGTCTTCCCTTTTTTCGCCAGCTGCGTGCCGACATCACCCAATCCAAATACCCTCCCTTTCTTGTTCATACCGCCAACAGCCTCCATATAGATGGCGTTGTCGTCAGAACAAGATAGGGTGGGAGGAACCTCCCCTTCAGGAGTGGAAGCCACCAGGTCCGCCTCCTTCTCGGCCCTCTTGGCCTAATACGCCTCCTGTAAATTCAAAAACAATGATAGGATTAGTAAGCTGATTTGTAAATTATAAGCATGTGTCAGTTAAAAGTAAATACCGCTAGATCCATAGTCTTCTGGTTTACCCATGCACCGGCTTTGTTCTTCTTGGTCATTTGCATGACCTCAAACAAAGAAGGCTCCCGGTGCTTCTTCAGCTCCTGTGGTGGACAAAAAACATTGAGATTATTATTTGTAAACATGTCAGACGAATCATATTAAAAACATAAATATACTTACAAATCTTTTCTTGTGCTCGAGGGTTGAAATGCTACCCCCAGTGTAAACTGAGGCTGCAGCATCAGTGGCTCTGTTTGCCCTGTTCCGAGCACTTGCCTGCTGGAACGGGACACCGCCCCACTTCTGGACCATCCCGTCCCAATGGTCCTCCGGGATCCAACGAGGGCGCTCACCCTTGTCCCTCACCTTCCAAAGGGTACTCTTGATGATTTTGGAGGTCTTTGTGGCAAAGACCTTCCTAATCTCATCAATCATACCCTCTGCCCACTAGTAATCACGCTGTAAAATGAAATGAGAAATCAAAATTAATAAGAGGTCTATTTTACAAATCAAATCACAACAAATGAGCTAGGAACTTACCGAGAAGGTGTCAAACCACCTATCTTGGACAACCTTCCTAGCATCTGTCCAAGATATATATGGACCATCCCACTGGGCCTTTAAAACCTTAGTAATCGCTTTGGTAGTGCGACTACTATCAACAAAGCTGTAATGACAATAATTATATCAGGAGTATAACAATAGACAATCTAGGGAGACTCCCAAAATTCTGGCAGAGTCTCCCTTGTAAATGTAACATTTCCAAGTTTAAATAGTTACCCTGTTACAAATAGAAGAGTGCCCAGTACAATTTAATCTATACAAGTACTAATTAAAGTACTATACAATAAACCAACAAGTCTTTCCACTAAAGTTTAATATAAAGTACCATACAAATAACATAAAAGTTTTTGAGTTTTAGTCACTTACTCGTCTCCGGTCGGCACGGGTACCAACATGGGCAGGGGGGATGCCAGAGGTGGGGTGGCCTGATGGCCAGGGTCCTCCAAGCCACCAACTCCAAGAGTCTGCTCTGGGGTGGTCAGTTGTGGGGGTGATGGGGTGGTCTACTGTAGTGGTGGTGATGGAATGGTCTCCTGTAGTGGTGATGGAGTGCTCCGCTGTGGTGGTGATGGAGTGGTCTGCTGTAGTGGTGATGGAGTGGTCCGTTGTGGTGGTGATGAAGTGGTCTCCTACCCTGGGGTGGGAGTCCCCAGACGGGATACTGAGGTCCTGGACCCACCACCCCTACTGAAGGGCAGTCGACGTCCCGTCATCTGTGGATAAAATCATGAAAAGAAAGTTAGTCTCAGGATATATATAAACCTATGTATATATGTTTAACAACTACATACTCTGTGTCTGTTTCAGTTTCAAATTCCCCCTCAGTTTTAGTGTCACTGTGGTTATCTGTTTGAACAAGTTCATCAGTATCCAAATCAGCCCTAGACCATTTTGATCGAGAGACAAGGTCTTTGTCAATGTGTTCACCCCCGTAGTGGCGAGTGTCTCATCCATTATGACTGGATCAATGTTGAACAACAAATTGGCATCGTTGATCTCGTGTGGTGTAAGCTGATAAGCGTCATCGACCTCCTCGGAGACATTGTCAGTGATTTGACTTCGGGCCTTGGCCTTGATTACTGCATACCAGTCCCGATGTCCTCCCGGGAAGTCGGTGTAATAAACCTGCTCAGCTTGTTAGGCAAAAATGAAGGGATCAAACCCTTTATATCAAACCCTTTAACTGTCCGGCGGTGCCTTTAACACAAACCCCATAGTTATGGGTGCGCATCCCTTTACTCCATTGAAGAATATTAAACTTGTAGCCATTTACGTAGTAAATAGGCCATTTTTTAACAGTTTTCACCGGCCCCTAAGAAAGGGCTTGGAGTAAAGAATCTTCAATATGGTTGTTAGAGTCTTGTATCTATGTACAACATAACAAGTAGGTCATCGTTAGATACCGGGAGTTAGAAGCAAAGATAAAAAACACTTGGTATACGGGTCTTACGTGTTGCGCGAACCAACCAATGAACTTGGATGACACCTCACTATGAATTTGGTCATCAGTTAAATCATTTTGCTCAAGTTTTAGCATATCTGTATATAAGCTATTCAAAGGAAACAAATTTAGATACTATAAAAGCTACGTTTAGAATGTAACATATAACTTCTATGACTTACTCAATAAAGGGTTCCACTTATGGGCAATTTAGAAGAATGTACAAGTGAGCCGCCTTTTGATCTTTCTCATCAATGTAACATTTTGTGAGCTTGCCCCCCGGATGACCAGGATAGTTAAAAATCGATGTTTGTTCATCAAACCCTGTGCGGTTGGCTACCCCAAGATTGCGGGGAATTCTACTCATTCTAGTTTCTATCTCCGTCGGAAAATAGAAAGAAGCAAAGGTTGTCATTTCTTCGACTAAGTATGCCTCACAAATTGATGCTTCAACACAGGCTTTGTTCGACACTTTATCTTTTAAAGAGCGTAAGAATCTTCAACATCATTAACAAGTGTTAAGTTAGAAAATACTATTATAAGAAGTGTTTGCAAGGAAATTAAAGAGTTCTGGCGTTCACTTTTCGAATGGATACATCCAACGATACTGCACCGGGCCACCAACCAAGGCCTCGTACAGTAGATGGATAGGCAAATGCTCCATCAAGTCAAAAAAACTTGGTGGGAAAATCTGCTCCAACTTACAAATCAATACCGGGATAGTTTCTTCCATCTTCACAAGTTTCTCCACAGTCAATGAAGTAGCCGTCAACTCCTTTAAGAAGTGACTCAACTACACCAAAGGTTTCCAAATAGGCTTCGGTAAGGTATGAAACACGTACGGGAGTAATTGTTGCATAAACACATGGCAATCATGACTTTTCATGCCAAACACCCTGCCCTCCTTCACGTCGACACATCTACTCAAGTTAGAAGTGAATCCGTCAGGCAGGGTCAACCCATTCATCTAAATACACACAGCAATCTGTTGTGGTCTAGTTAAAGAATATTTTGCATGGGGTTTAAACATTCTTCCACGTCCCGCATCACTCAACTCCAGCTCCTTCCTAGAACACCAAATCAGAAGGTCTAGATGACTCTTCTCGTTGTCCTTTGTTCTCCCTTTGATGTCCATAACAGTGTCAAAAATATTCATGAAAACATTACGTTCAGTGTGCATGACATCAATGTTGTGTCTTAACAACAAGTCTTTCCAATATGGCAAATCCCACAAGACACTCTGCTTCACCCAGTGGTGTTCCTTACCATAACCTGCAAACTCCTTAACACTCTTGTCCCAGATGTAAGGATACTCTTCGACCCTCTGCCAAACCTGTGCACCAGATAACCTACGGGGTGGAGGTTCATTAACAACCTTGTTCTTCTTAAAAGCGGTTTTGTTTCTCCTAAACGGGTGATCCAACGGTAGAAACTTTCTATGACAGTCAAACAAACTTGTCTTGCCACTAACAGGGAGTGATTCCCCCCCGGTATGTTCCATGCATACAGGGCAAGCAAGCTTCCCAGACGTTGACCATCCAGAAAGCATACCATAGGCCAGGAAGTCGTTAATAGTCTACATCAAAACAGTACGCATCATAAAATTGTTCTTCAAAGACGCATCGTATGTCATTACCCCGATATCCCATAATTGTGATAACTCTTCAACCAACGGTTGCAAAAACACGTCTATGTTCGCCTTTGGATTTTTGGGTCCTGGAACCAGTATAGATAGAAACATGACCTCCCTCTTCATACACATATCAGGAGGCAGATTGTATGGGGTCAGTATGACTGGCCAACAAGAGTAAGCTCTTCCGTATTGACCAATGCCTAATGAGCTCTGCTCTCCACTAACAAACATCATTACACATGCATAAAAAATCATGTTATAAGCACACAAAACCATCGCCTAATGAGCTCTGCTCTCCACTAACAAACAATAATCAGCATATATACACTTTAAAAGATACAACACACATAGCCAGAAAGTTAGCGTTAGGGGATTACCTGGGAAAGACAGATAGCGATGAAGACAAAGCTGATGAGGGCCGAACACGAACCACACGTAAAGTGTGTTGGTCTGCATGACAAAGTTGATTGTTAACCTGTATTTAATTAACCATCAAAAAATTACTTTAGTTAACTGCAGTCGAGCAAACCAAATAGTGGCTTATTTGTTTGGTTGGAATAGAAATTGAGTAATCAAAAGAAAAAGTTTCATTATTTGACACAAGTTTAATTATCTTAAACGAAAGTTTTCATGACTATTTTTATAATTGATTACTAAAGGGATATTAGGAACTAAACAAGCATTTGTAGAATTAAAGGAGAGTTGGGATGTAGTTTAGATGTGGAAAAAAATGAGACAGATGCAACCATTCTTAACTTTGTGCGGATTTATTTAATCATGTGGGAATAAACTGAGTTGTGGCGCCCCTAACTTTAGAACTGTCCGTTTGGTACGCAATTGAAAAAAGGAGTTATGAAAATAAAAAAATTTTAAAAATTAATATTAATTATATTGATCTTTTATGTTGTTCGAGATAGTTAAAACTTTGTTTTAATCATTATATCTTTTTTTAAAATTAATTAAACTGAGATTTGATTAACTCATAGAAAACTAAACATGCCAAAATTAGGGATGTAACTATAATGCCTATTGGGTTATTTTTATATTCCCATAATAATTAAGCCGAACAAATCCTACATGTATGTGTATGGCATAAATATTTTTAAATTAATGGCATAAATATTCCCATAATGAGTATGTCGTACATGTGGATGGGTTTGAACTTGTTGAAGTCCCGTGGGAGGGAGATGAGGTGAACGGTGGAGCGCTTGTGGAACTGCAAGAGGTCTGGGTCATCATAGTAACGTTCCCATCCAAGTGAACTCAGCTTCCGTTCAAGCACCGCATATGAACTTATCATCTCGTTGCTTGCTGTGTGAACCAGCACCTTCCTGCTCCCTTCCCCTAGGTAGAAACGTAAACTCGATTTCCCTAGGTAGAAACGTAAACTTGTAAGAGTCTACGAGTTGACTCTAGAGTTTGACAACCATGGTTCTTACCCCAAATTAAGACCAAGCACAAGGCAAATAGAAAGCATCCTTGATGGCAATGACAAATTTCTCATGCGGGAGAACATGGAGAGAAAGGAAGAATGGATAGAAAGAAATACTTGTTCTTTGGCACAGGTTAAGAAAATCCAGGCTCTAGGAATACAATAAGGAGTTGGAGAGAGAAAATGAAGGAAGATAATAGGCACTCATAATTTGTAATATAGTGAAAGCTTGTTTGTAACATATAGAAGGTTTTTACTACTACTTTGTGCTTTACCTATTTTTCATCATGTTACCTATGCTTGGTTGTGTATAACAAACAAAAGGTTAATGCTTTACTATATTTCTGCTAAAGCAGGACTCATTGTATATTGTTTATACAAATATAGACATATACAGCACATACTTTTTTATCAAAAAACAGAACAAAACAATAGCAACGGGATTAAGAATTTCTCTAAGCTTTGTGAATGCCTCATTTGATACATAATGACACTATATACAGTAATTAGTAGATTAAGAAATTAATATTTTTGTCAACACCAAGTAGAAAAGCACAAAATCTAACTGAACTGATTAAGTCTAACATAATCAAATAATGGAACTTCTAGTAGAAGATGAATGAGACATGGGCATGGAAGAAGAATACATTTTATTAATACCATTTGGTTCTTGAAAGTGTAAGTTGTGGTACTTTAGTCCCTATTTCATTTATGCAAATTCCACTTATTTCTGAAATTGTTTACAAATTAACAACTTGTAGGATAAACTTGTCAACAAAATTTACATTAACTCAAAAATCAAAACAGAGTTGACCAATTTAGTAACCAAACTAGACTAAAATTTGAGAATGAGAACACAATTAAAAAGGCTAAATTATTGTTTTAAATTTAAAGAGAATGAGAACATTTTTACAAAAAAATGTTTAAAAGAAAACACAATTAAAAAGGCTAATTCCTAAGAAAAATAACCTAAAATAGGTTACTAATAGGCTTCATCATTCCATAAAACTTACATTGAAGGAGTGGATATGAAATATATACTAAATGGGATCAATTATATTATTTGGTATCCCAATCTTGATCAAAGTATCTTTCACGGTAACTTAATCGATCATATACCTTTTTAAGATCAAATTTAATAGTCATGCATGTCCCTTTAATATTACGCATAAATCAATGTATAGCCTCTTGAACAATTAAGATGTTATCTAAAGCTTGTCTTGAAGGAACAAAGATGGCTGGGTATGGACTAACAACCTTGTTCATTGTGCTTCGTAATCTCTTGGAAATAATCTTCATTTTAATCTTGTAAGAAATGTTGCATAAGCTAATAGGCTTGAATAACTTTAAACTAGTTGCGGTCTCACACTTTTGGATAAGAGTGATAAGCATTTGATTGATTTTTCCCACAACTTATAGGCTCTTCAAAGATCATTTTCATTGGTAGAAAACCACTTGAAATTTGTCAAGCCTTGGCCCTTTATACCTTTTACATATAGAAAGAGCTCGACACACTTCATAATCATTAACTCTTTGCCTCACCAACTATAACTCAACATTATCAAGCTTTGGATGTCTTCCTTAAAGTAATTCAGGTTCTAGTAGGCAATCATGGAAATATATGATCGTGAAGAACAAGTTGGCAGCCTCTTCCATTGTTTCAGGCTCTTGAATCCAACATCATCAGCATTTTGAATTCTTATATGATTTTTTTATATAAAATGGTAATTTGTACATACATTTTATATAATTCCTTACATAATAAAATAATAGTAATACATACATATATTTTATATATGAATTTGTACTTAAAATTAAAATTTTAAAAGAAAAAGAAAAAATAATTGTTTGGATAGAAGACCAGTTCAAACTGGTACTTTTTGCCTAGTTTTGGCTAGGTCAGGACCAGGTTTGACAAGTTCTATTTTTTGCTCCATTGCTTTTTTGGACCACCCAAACTAGTAACATGATTGATACATTAGAATTTTAGTCGAATCATCCTGTCTGATTCAATTTTCCAAACACTAACACGTTTAATTTCATGTTATACTTTATTTTTTTACATTGTTTAAATAAGTAAATTTTTCATTGTGCGTATTTTTTACAATATTTAATATTTGCTTTTAGTGTAATATATCTTATTTAAGATTAAGTAAGACTAAAGATGAGAATAGGTTGGACCAAGTAAGACTAAAATTTGTCAAATTTAGTAACCAAACTGTACATTAACCAAATGTAAAATCAATTAGAATTAGCAGTGGTACTTGTTTGGTATGAAATTCAACCACATTTCAACCACATTTGAACCACATTTGTAAGGTGGGGACAGGCTGTGTGGGGGCTCCCCTATTCACTCCATTAATCATCCTAATCCTTATTACCTTTTCTATTTCCCAACTCCTCCAACATTTCTTTTCAGAATCTCTCCTACCCTTCTTCTAGAACATTAATACAACAAAGCCTCGAATCATTTCCCTAAAGAATTTTAATTATCTCCACCTTATATACCCATGTACCATTAGTTAGCTTCATATTCTATACCTTAGATATAAATTTTTATTCACATGTGTTCTTTGAACAAACACAAGCATTTCAACCAGTTTCAACCATTTCACTAAACATCAAGCAAACAGCAAACATTTTAAAACAACAATGGCAGGATGGCATTGGCAGCAGCAAACACAACAAAATAAAGACAAAAAATAGCAGCACACACAAAAACAGCAACACATTGGCATTATGAATTAACAATCAGCAACACACACAATAAAATAAAGACAAAAACATTAAAGTGCAGCACACACAAGAAATCAATTCAAATCAAAATTGTAAAAATAAAAATTGTTGAATTAAAAAAATCATTGAAGGAGTTATTCGAACACACCTACGAGTTAGAGACAGTCGTGCGTGTGGTGGTCGTCGGGTCTGGTGGTCGTCGGATATGATGATGGTAATGGAAGGGAGGAAGCTGAGTAAGGAAGCTGAGTGTCAAACCTAACGATGAGCCTTCATTTTACAGAGAGCCTTCATTTCACAGAGAGAACAAAAGACAGATGGAGGAAGGAAGGAAGGGAAGAGAAAAGAAAAACTTACCTGGGTTTCTCAAAGAAGCTGACTGTCAAACCGCCGGCGGTGCGAGGCGCGACAGTGCTAGGCGGTTCACTGACGAAGTTATGTTGGAGACGGTGCTGGAGTGCGATGCGAGGGAGAGGGAAGGGCTGAGTCTGAGAGGGAAATCAAATTAGGGTTAGGGGAAATGATTTGGGGGGAGGGAAAGCCACTGTCTGTCGAGTTAGATTAAAAACTTAGCGACGGAAAAAACACCGTCCCTAACAAAGTCACTAAACTGGCAGATATAGCGACGGTATGAAACATTCTTCACTACTTAGAGACGACATACAATATTCGTCCCTAACTTTGAGTAGCTATCAGATAGTGTTAGCGACGGTATTCAATATCCGTCACTCCTTAGCGACGACGACACAACCGTCGCTACAAACAACAAAATAGCGATGAAACAGGGCCGTCGCTAACATTTGGCGAAACAAAACACTTAGAGGGAAAACAAAAAAAGGAGGGAATGAAATCTAGTGACCGCAATAGCAACGGGGTCACTATTAACGACGGTATATGTACCATCGCAACAACTTGGCGCCAACAAGTGGGAAACAAAAAAATGGAGGAACGAAATATAGCGACCGCACTAGCGATGATGTGTCGTTAGCGACGGTGGTAGCGACGGTGTTAGTCGTACTTGTTAGCGACGGGTGTATCTGGTCGCTAAATTAGTCACTAAGATATTTTCCCAGTCCCTATTTCCTTGTCGGTCGCTAATGCGGTCGCTACTTAGCGACGACTTTCGGTGGTCGCTATTTTTAGGTGGCAAATTGGGGTTTTTTTAGTGGTGTTTCTTCCACCAACCAAGTCATGCGCCTTTCCATCATTCTTCGACATTTTCACTCATGCTCTACAAAGGTATGTATATGCATACATGTTCTTATTTTCCACTTATTTTACTTGCATGCAACATGATCCACTTCATTTTTGGCATGTATGGTTTCCTTTCCCCTTGCATGCATGGATCTGTCTCTTTCCCTTTGCATGCGTTAATTTTGGTCTCCCCCTTCTCTTTTTAGGCTTGGTCGTGACCCCTATTAAAGGAAGGGGAAGATTGGCTCAAAAAATCCATATTTTAAAGCCCTGAGTGTTTAGGGTGTGCTTTCGAGGGTCGTCGGAAAGATTTTTAATCCTCGAGGTAGTTTTGACACCTCCTCGGTGAGTTTCATAACCTTCGGTAAGTAAGACCTTTTTTGAAACTCTATCGCTTTAGCATCTTGACTTCGGTTTTGGTGTTTCAGTGGTTTATAGGTTACGAGGATAATTTTTATTAATTTTTTGAAATTTTTTGAATATATGGTATTAATGTTCAAAGCTGAATTGGAGATCGAGACTTTGTTTCAAAAGCTGGATAACTCCTTTAGGTACATGTTGATGTACGAGGGGGTTTATCATTCGAGTAGCGAATAAGAATTTTATTTTTGGGGCAGTGACGTGGTTACTGTCGTGGTCCCGTCAAATTAGTACATTAAAATTAATTAATGTAGTACTAGGGTGTCAACCTAGGTCGTTCTCTTGAAGATCAACACAAAAATTTAGGAAAATCAAGTTTTAAAATTAATATTAAAACAAACAAAAATTTACCAAATAAAATTTATGTTTACAAACAGAAGTTCAACAAGCATACAATGGGGGGTTTGTTTAATTGTCACAGAAATTTAAAACAGCACTTAGAAAAATAAATAACAAGCGATTGATTTTCTTGGAGTAATGTAATTAAATTTATCCTTGGTTCACAAAAGATGGTATATACACTATCATTATGTTGATTTCTTAGCTCAATTTGAATTAATCAACTAAGCGTCTTTTTGAATTCACAATTCCTTTACTTTTATTTAAAAATGAATATTTTAATCAAGCATCCTAATTAAGCAAAAGGAGTCAAGATCGTAAAATCTAGGAATTATTGAGCATGCATAAGAACATTGCCTACATACATAATCTATTCTCAAATTATGGAATTAAGCAAACCATAATAACTAAAAGTGATTATGAAAATTATTAAGCATGCATACTTTCTTAACCAATTTTAATTTAAACCTCATTTTATTTTATTTGTATAATTAAAATGATTAAGCATACAAATTTAATTAAACATAATGGAATTAAACGAGTAGAGTAAGATTATGAAGAAATCAACAATAATAAAAGCATATTATTTTAGAAACAAGAACCTCAAAATCATTATTACAATAATTCTCCAAGAAAATCAATCTAAGGGTTTTAACCCTCCATAATTAAAACAAACTAAAAATTAAAACTGAACCCGAAATGAAGATCCTCCAGAATTTCTCCTTTGCTTCTCCTGACTTCTACGTTTCTCCCTTCTTCAAGATCTCCATGTCTCCTCTCTTGGCTCCCTATTTATAGCATTTCAAGGCTGATTTTTTTCATTAAAAATCATCCCATTACCATGTCATAATGCACTTCACGTTGGTATTTTAGAGAAAAAGGGAACATTGCTAATTCATACTTATGGCCGTGAACATCTTAAACTTGGTATGTTTTTTTTTCTTTTCAATTCTTTAATGCCATGTAATGGAAATAATTTGCAAACATTCTGCACTTTAGGGAGCCTTTCACGTTGAAATCTTGGTCATTATCAATTGTTTGCATTGAATAATTGTCACGTGGGACCCTTGCATGTGTAGCTGAAAATGGACTTGAAGAATGCATTTGTTTGCATCAAAATAATTAGAACATGGAGTCTTAGTTGGTTCAGTTTGTGAGTAGCACTTGGTTGCCAATTAATTGCATAAAGTAATGGTATATAGGACCTTGTTTAGGTACAACTGTTGGAAGCTTTTGATTACCATTTCAATTGCATAAAATATTGATCAATGAAGCCTTGTATTACCGTGAGGAACTTGGACAAGTAGGTGATGCATTTGGTTTATAAAAATTCAGCATGTAGGACCTTGTGTGGGTCATGGAATTATGCTACCAAATATTGCATAAAGTATTGGCAATTGGTCTTTTTTTCCTTGGTGCTGTGCGTGAGATTTAATAAAGAATGAATGGTGCATTTTGCTTGCAAAAATTCTGCACATGGGACCAATGTAGGCCTTGGAAATTATAGCATTTTAATGTGTTTCTTTTGCACAAAAATTTTGCACTCTGGTAGCTTATCAACCGTGTGGAATTTTGGCTCCTTGAAACAATTTTTTTTGCATTAAAATTCTAGATTGGAACCTTGCACAATGAACAAAATTATAAGATAAATAAAGAATTGTATTTTGGTCAATTAAATGGAACATTCAAAGCTTACATTTTGTAGGAATGGAATAATGATTTTAAGTTTTTGGATTTGATATTTTCAAATGATTAATTTAATACTAATCCATCAAATTTTTCCAATCCTAAAAAAATGTATTCTTTTAAGTGTTTCATATTTGTGCAAAATACAACACTTAACACTATCAACAGAAATAATAAGTAGAGATCACTGATTGACAAATTACACTAAAACACATTTATTAGGATTTAACAGTAAATAAAATAGACAAATAGAGTAAGTAATTAAAGGTAAAAAAGATAAGTTATCAAATACCCCTACACTTACTCTTTTGCACTCCTGGGAAAAATCAGAATAAAAACAAGTTTTACAATTTATTGAAAACATTAAGTTGAAAAACAGTAAACACACAAAACTGGCATGCTCATCATGAAATCTTAGGAATATACAGAGAAACAAGAGTTATCTAACATGTAAGATACAGAGCATCAAGATATGTATAAAAATCATCCAAACATTTTGACATGTGAGAATTAAATTAAACTGAAAGGAAAATCATAAGTGACAGGTCCTCGCAAGACATACTCTCAACTCTCAAGTGTTTTTGGTTTGTATATACTCTTAAAACATTTCCTGAAAAATAGACAGTCTAAAAATTTGGCAAGTTTCTCAATTCCACAATCAACACAAATGCATGTATAGATCGACAGGGCTTTTCAGGGTTGAAATGTGGCCAAGGTTAAGGTGGGTGGTAAAATTTTGGAAAATAAGTTTAAATGCCAAAAACAATGATGAAGCAATTAATTTAACAGGCAAACAGTGAGGGTAAAACATTTATTCTATCATATTTGGTCGCAATCATCAAAATATTTTTTTCATTTATTATTTTTTATCTTTTTCTTATGGATTGCATATCACTTGAAACAAGAGTTGCAACTCCTTTTTTGCGCACCCCCACACTTATTTGAATGCCTATTTTTGACTTGATTCCAAAGATCCAACATATTCTTTAAGGTATATGTTTTTGTTTTTGTTGTTTCTTTTTTTTTATTCGAGCTGTAATCAAAGAAATGGTTAAAGAGGCTCAAAGGGGCTAGCAAAGGATGATTTATTCATGGTAGGCTTATATGGATAGTGGCTCAATTGAACAAAATGCCTGTGTCATTTCAAATACATGTATATGAGTTTCAAGTATCATCAAGAAACAAGACAAAGATTGGGATTATGTATTCAGGAAAAAATCACACATGAAAGAATTAAGATGGTGTAAAGTGATCCATCTAATTTTTAAGGCTCAAAAATCTCACAAGGTATAATTCTATCATATATGATCATTTCTATATTATCATATCATTCTCAACATACCAAAAATGCTTGAGTTCAAATTATAACATATCATTAAGCTCATATCAGATATGAAATAAATTACCTGTTACTCATGCATATCTTAAAATTCCAATAAAACATGCCATTTTAGACAAAAAAAAAACACACAAAATCTTTATTTTTAAATAATTTTTTTCACACAGAAAAACAATTCACACAGAAAAACAATCATATAATAATACACAAAACAAAATAAAGAGTAGTTCCACCCCTACACTTGAATCATACATTGTCCTCAATGTAAAATAGAGCATACAAAAAAGACAATAAAATGAAAAAGTAAAAAGATGGGTAAGAAAAAACTCCCTTAGGGGGGATCAAGAAGTGGTTCCCCCAAAGCATGTTCCTCCATTGTGACATCTAAAAGTGAAGGATTTTCATGGAATGGCTTTAAGCATTGTCCATTAACCTTAAAGCTTTTGTTGGAGTTCTCACTTTTTATTTCAACAGCTCCATAGGGAAATACATTAATGACAATGAAAGGTCCTTCCCATTTGGAGCGGAATTTTCCAGCCATCAAATTCAACCGGGAATTAAACAGTAGCACTTTCTGCCCAGCTGCAAACTCCTTTCTAGCTATTGAGCTATCACGGAATTTCCTTGTTTTCTCCTTATAGAACTTTGAATTCTCACAAGCGGCCAAACGGATCTCATCAAGCTCATTTAATTGTAATTTCCTTTCTTCACCTGCTTGATCAAGTGCTAAGTTGCAAGCTTTTACAGCCCAGTAAGCACGATGCTCAATCTCCATTGGAAGATGACATGCCTTACCAAAAACAATTCTATAGGGAGACATTCCTATAGGGCCTTAAAAGCTATTCTATATGCCCAAAGAGCATCGTTCAGTTTCTTGCTCCAATCCTTTCTGTTAGGTTGTACAATCTTCTCCAGGATTCTCTTAATTTCTCTATTAGAAACTTCTGCCTGTCCATTGGTTTGGGGGTGATATGGAGTAGAGACTCTATGAATAACCTTATACTTCTAGAGCATAGCTTGCATGGTCCTGTTGCAGAAGTGTGTTCCTTGATCACTAATGATTGCTCTCGGAATGCCAAACCTGTAAAAAATTTGAGATCTAACAAAATCCACAACAACTCGAGCATCATGAGTTCTGGTGGCTTTAGCTTCCACCCATTTAGAAACATAATCTACAACTAACAAAATGTATGTAAAACCAAAGGATAGAGGAAATGGACCCATAAAATCAATACCCCAAACATCAAATACTTCACAAAACAATAGAGGTTGTTGAGGCATTTGTTATCACCATGTGATAGCATTACTAGCGCTTTGACATTCTTCACAGGTGTTACAAGTTCTCTATGCATCTTTAAAATTGGTGGGCCAGTATAAACTAGCGTCCAACACCTTCCTTGCTGTTCTTTGTGGACCAAAATGTCCACCAACTGGAGAAGCATGGCAGAATCGAAGAACTGATTCTATCTTATGATCGGGAATGCATCTTCGAATCACCTGATCATTACACAACTTCCACAAATACGGGTCATCCCATATATAATATTTTGCATCACTTTTTAATTTTAAAATTTGGTTTCTGGATGCATATGGTGGAAAAACAGAAGCAATAAGATAATTAACAATGTTAGCAAACCAAGGTGTATCAAAAGAATTAGAAATACTCATGAGTTGTTCATCGGGAAAATGGTCCCTAATACGTGCCGAATCAGGAGCGTTCTCAATTCTGCTTAAATGGTCTGCCACCAAATTTTGTGTTCCACTTCTGTCACGAATTTCCAAGTCAAACTCTTGGAGCAAAAGCATCCAACGAATTAACCTCGGCTTGGACTCACCTTTCTTCAGTAGGTACTTCAGAGCTACACGGTCAGTAAAGATAACTACTCGAGAACTGAGTAGGTAAGATCTGAACTTATCTAATGCAAAAACAATGGCCAAGAGCCTCTTTTTCAGTAGTGGTGTAATTTACCTGGGCGGCATCTAAAGTTTTAGATGCATAGTAGATGACCCTAGGCTGTTTGTCAATCTTCTAACCAAGGACAGCTCCCAATGCATAATTAGAGGCATCACACATCAACTCAAATGGGGCTGTCCAATCAGATGCTTGGATTATTGGGGTAGTGGTCAATGCTTGCTTGAGGCAATTAAAAGCCTCCTTACATTTTTCATCAAACTCAAATACCACATCCTTTTGAAGCAGATTGGATAGTGGTCTAACCTTCTTGCCGAAATCCTTTATGAATCTTCTGTAGAAACCTGCATGACCAAGAAAAGAATGAACCTCTCGTACATAAGAGGGGTAAGGTAAATGTTATATAACTTCTATCTTGATAGGATCTACCTCAATTCCTTTCTCAGAGATTACGTGCCCTAAAACTATTCCTTGTTTTACCATAATATGACATTTTTCATAGTTCAAGACAAGGTTAGCTTCAATACATCTATTTAAAACATTGTCCAAACTATCAAGGCATGCATCAAATGAAGATCCATAAACAATAAAATCATCCATAAACACCTGTATGCTATTTTCAATGAAATCATGAAAAATACTTATCATGCATCTTTGAAAAGTTCCAGGAGCATTGCATAGGCCAAAGGGTATTCTCCAATAAGCAAATGTACCAAAGGGACAGGTGAATATGGTCTTTTCTTAATCCTCAGGTGCAATGTGAATTTGAAAATATCTAGAGAATCCATCAAGAAAACAGTAGTGAGATTTACCTGCGAGACATTCAAGCATTTAATCAACGAAGGGTAAAGGGAAATGGTCCTTCTTCATTGCCTGATTTAGTCTTCTGTAGTCAATACAGACTCTCCAAATATTTTGCACTCTGGTAGGGATCAATTCATCCTTCTTATTTTTCACAACTGTGATCCCTGTTTTCTTAAGAACCACTTGAATTGGACTCACCCATTGACTGTCAGAGATAAGATAAATAATTCCTGCTTATAGAAGCTTGGTAATCTCCTTCTTAACCACATCAAGGATTATAGGGTTGAGTCTCCTCTGAGGCTGTCTTATTGGTTTAGCATTTTCTTCTAAAAATATCTTGTGCATGAACATGGATGGGCTAATTTCAGGGATGTCTGTCAATGTCCAGCCTATAGCCTTCTTGTGCCTTTTCAGAACCTGCAGTAATTTTTCTTCTTGATTTTCATCAAGAGAAGTGGAAATTATCACCGGGAGCTGTTCATCATCCCCTAAGTATACATACTTGAGGTTTTTAGGTAGGGGCTTTAACTCTAATTTGCGTGTCTACAAAACAGATGGAACTAACAAAGTAAATTTGAATTACGCTGCTTGCACCTCAAAAATTTTGCTTCTTGAAATCCTGCATTCAGGTTAATGCATTCTAGCTCCTTATGATTAACAGGTATATCTAAAAACTCTGAATTTGCAGTGATGTATTTATTAATTTCAGCACAAATATCATAACTTCTAGAATCATTACATGCAAAACATTTGTTTGAATCATCCATGCATTCCAAATCAACATTTTGAGAGATATTAGAAAGATATTCACAAATCAATTCATCCATAATGTCAATATGAAAAACAGAGTGATCTTCAGATGGGTATTTCATAGCATCAAGAATATTGAATTGAACTCTAGTGTCACCAAATTCCATAAGGAGGGTTCCAGAATGAACATCTATTTTGGTTCGGGCTGTTTTAAAAAAATGGTCTTCCTAAAATTATAGGAATAGGAATCTGAGATATACCTTCTTCCATATCAAGTATGAAAAAGTCAGCAGGGAAAACAAGTTGATCTACCTGAACTAAAACATCCTCTATGACTCCAGCAGGGTAAGCGGTACTTCTATTAGCTAGTTGAATCACTACACCAGTAGGTTGTAAATTTCCAAGAGACAAAGATTTGAAAACAGACATAGGCATAACATTTATTAAAGCTCCTAAATCTAACATGCAATTTTCAAATTTGTTATTGCCTATGATGCAGGGTATAGTAAACGTACCTGGATCTTTACATTTCTTAGGGATATTTGGAACTTCCTTACCAAGCAGTGCAGATACATTTCTTCCTATGCTTATCCTTTCATTTCCCTTGAGTCTCCTCTTATGAGTACATAACTCTTTTAGAAATTTGGCATACTTGGGTATTTGCTTGATTACATCAAGAAGAGATATATTCACTTCCACTCTCCTAAAAGTATCCAAGATTTCTTTGTCCACTTCTTCTATCTTCTTACTTGGAATTGCTTTAGGTGGGAAGGGAAGAGGGATATGAGGTAGGATTTATGGTGATTGTATCTTAGACTGTCTTGTGCTTGAAGACGATATATCATTCTCAACTGTTATGGGCCCATTTGTTTGATGCTCAGGTTCCTTGGGTATGGGTACTTCAAGGTTCTTACCTGATCTTAACTGAATTACACTCATATTTCTTGGATTTGCAACCGGTTGAGATGGTAATTTATCAGAGTTTTAAGACTGTAATTAGTTCAATGATGAAGCCAATTGCCTAATTTGGTTGCTCAAGATTTGGAAGGTAGCATCATTCCTCTGTTGATACTCCAAGTTCTGTGCAGCCATTTGTTTCACCAGTTCTTCCAAAGAATGGCCACTTGTGGATGGTTGAGGTGTAGGTCTTTGGAAGGTTAGTGCATTGCTTTGAAATGAGGGTTGGGGATTTTGTTGTTGGTTACCCCATCTGAGGTTTGGATGGTTCCTCCAACCTAGGTTGTATCTGTTGGTGGAAAGGTCATGGTTTTGTTGTTATTGTGGTGGAGGTCTATCATGGATGTTAGTTGCATAGGCTTGGGGATTATTATTATCCCTTTCTTGTAGAGAAGGACAACAATCAATGGGGTGCTATTGTGAAGAGCAGATGCCACATACTTTAGCAGTCATGGATTTTTGATTTACTGCTAATTGTGTGACCAAAGTGGTGAGAGCGTCAAGTTTACTCTCTAATTTAATGCCAGATGCACTAGAATTTGAATCATGTGTACTTTTAAAAGCATCGTTTCTTACACTGAATTGTTAAGAGTTGGATGCCATCTTCTCAATCAAGTTCCTTGCTTCAGTAGCAGTCATATCTCCTAAAGCTCCTCCATTTACCGCATCTATCATGTTGCGATCAACGTGGTGCAGACCTTCATAAAAGTACTGAAGAAGAAGTTGCTCAGAAATTTGGTGGTGAGGGCAACTTGCATAGAGTTTCTTGAATCTCTCCCAATACTCATAAAGACTTTCTCCAGAGAGTTGCCTAATGCTAGATATGTCCTTCCGGATTATAGTAGTTCTAGAGGCAGGAAAGAACTTTTCCAAGAACATTTTCTTTAAGTCATTCCAACTTGTGATTGATCTTGGAGCAAGGTAGTAGATCTAATCCTTAGCAACACCCTCTAAAGAATGAGAAAACGCTTTAAGATAGACATGGTCTTCTTCAACGTTTTGAGGTTTCATTGTAAAACACACAATGTAGAATTCTTTGAGGTGTTTACGCGGATCTTCACGCGCAAGACCATGAAACTTAGGCAACAAGTGTATAAGTCCGGTCTTAAGCATAAAAGGGACATCCTCTTCAGGATATTGAATACACAAACTTTCGTATGTGAATTCGGGTGCAGCTAGTTCTCTAAGAGTTCTCTCACGAGGTCCAGCCATATCAGAAAAACTAGCACTAGTACTTTCAGCAGATTCAGATGAGCTACTATCACTATCAATATCAATAAAGTTATTATTAAATCTAGCTTCTCTAATTAATCTATGAAAAGTTCTACCAATTTCTGGATCAAATGAATATAAATGCTCAAAAGTCCTTCTAGTTATACATAACATACAACAAGATATTTCATGATCATGAGCAATATATCATAAGAATCCTAAATCATACAAAAGGAATAAAATAAAACAAACACACAAACAAAAGAATTTTTTTATTATATTATTTTTTTTTTAATTTTCAATTTTATATTAAAGATAATTAATTTAAAACAAGAATTTTCCTAAAGATCGTTGGTCCCCGGCTGCGGTGCCAAAATTTGACATGGTTACTATCATGGTCCCGTCAAATTAGTACATTAAAATTAATTAATGTAGTACTAAGGTGTCAACCTAGGTCATTCTCTCAAAGATTAACACAAAAATTTAGGAAAATCAAGTTTTAAAATTAATATTAAAACAAACAAAAATTTACCAAATAAAATTGATTTTTACAAACAGAAGTTCAACAAGCATACAATGGGGGGGGGGTTTGTTTGATTGTCACAGAAATTTAAAACAGCACTTAGAAAAATAAATAACAAGCGATTGATTTTCTTGGAGTATTGTAATTAAATTTATCCTTGGTTCACAAAAGATGGTATATACACTTTCATTATATTGATTTCTTAGCTCAATTTGAATTAATCAACTAAGCGTCTTTTTTAATTCATAATTCCTTTACTTTCATTTAAAAATGAATATTTTAATCAAGCATCCTAATTAAGCAAAAGGAGTAAAGATCGTAAAATCTAGGAATTCTTGAGTATACATAAGAACATCACCTACATACATAATCTATTCTCAAAATATGAAATTAAGCAAACCATAATAACTAAAAGTGATTATGAAAATATTCATTAAGCATGCATACTTTCTAACCAATTTTAATTTAAACCTCATTTTATTCCATTTATATAATTAAAATGATTAAGCATACAAATTTAATTAAACAGAATGGAATTAAACAAGCAGAGTAAGATTATGAAGAAATCAACAATAATAAAAGCATATTATTTTAGAAACAAGAACCTCAAAATCATCATTACAATAATTCTCCAAGAAAATTAATCTAAGGGTTTTAACCCTCCATAATTAAAACAAACTAAAAATTAAAACTGAACCCGGAATGAAGATCCTCCAGAATCCCTCCTTTGCTTCTCCTGACTTGTAAGCTTCTTCCTTCTTCAAGATCTCCATTTCTCCTCTCTTGGCTCCCTATTTATATCATTTCAAGGCTGATTTTTTTATTAAAAATCAGCCCATTACCATATCATAATGCACTTCACATTGGTATTTTAGAGAAAAAAGGGAACATTGCTAATTCATACTTATGGCCGTGAACTTCTTGCACTTGGTATGTTTTTTTTTCTTTTCAATTCTTTAATGCCATGTAATGGAAATAATTTGCAAACATTCTGCACTTTAGGAAGCCTTTCACATTGAAAGCTTGGCCATTATCAATTGTTTGCATTGAATAATTGTCATATGGGACCCTTGCATGTGCAACTGAAAATGGACTTGAAGAATACATTTGTTTGCATCAAAATAATTTAAACATGGAGTCTTAGTTGGTGCAGTCCGTGAGTAGCACTTGGTTGCCAATTAATTGCATAAAGTAATGGTATATGGGACCTTGTTTAGGTGCAGCTGTTGGAAGCTTTTGATTACCATTTCAATTGCATAAAATATTGATCAATGAAGCCTTGTATTACCGTGAGGAACTTGGACAAGTAGGTGATACATTTGGTTTATAAAAATTCAGCATGTAGGACCTTGTGTGGGTCATGGAATTATGCTACCAATTATTGCATAAAGTATTGGCAATTGGTCTCTTTTTTCCTTGGTGCTGTCTGTGAGATTTAATGAAGAATGAAGGGTGCATTTTGCTTGCAAAAATTCTGCACATGGGACCAATGTAGGCCTTGGAAATTATAGCATTTTAATGTGTTTCTTTTGCACAAAAATTTTGCACTTTGGTAGCTTATCAACCGTGTGGAATTTCAGCATCATCCGCCAAATCATGATCTTACACAAGTCACTCTGTGTAATGTGAAGCGCTAATGGACTTATGCAGTCGAAAACATTTGCCTGTCATTGGACTCGGATGACGTCCTAGCCCAGCTCAGCCCCAATAATCCATAGCCTTTATACCGGATCTATGGCGGTCTTCTTGTCCTAGATGTAGTCTAATACCTTGTTGTATAGTTAAACATTAAAATAAATATGCTATGATACAAACCGTAAACTTATAATTTATTTGAAGTTCATTTCGTGAACATAACCAACTGTCAAAAGTCTATTGGGCCATATGAGAAAGTATCCTAGTGCCTGGCCGACGACCTATGACACTTGCGTCACGGTCTCGTCAAATTAGTACATTAAAATTAATTAATATAGTACTAGGGTGTGAACCTAGGTTGTTCTCTCGAAGATCAACACAAAAATTTAGGAAAATCAAGTGTAAAATTAATTTTTAACAAGCAAAAATTTAACATACATACAAAGATATTTGGGGGGTTTGATCGGTTGTCACAATTTAAATCAAAACAGAGTAAATATAAGATTTAGAACAATAAATAATAAGCGATTAATTTTCTTGGAGTATTGTAATTAGATTTATCCTTGGTTCACAAAAGATGATTTGTACACTTTCATTACTGTTAATTTCTTAGCTTAATTTGAATTAATCAACTAAGTGTCTTTTTCAATTCATAATTTGTGTTATTAAATCCATTTTAATAGGGGTTTTATATTAAAAACAAGAACCTCAAAATTATATTACAATATTCTCCAAGAAAATCATTCTAGGGGTTTTAGCCCTCTATAATTAAAACAAACTAAAAATAAAAGAACTGAACCCAGAATGGAGCGAGGAGGGAAGAAATCCTCCAGAGGCTTTGTGCCTCTGATGCTTGAAACAAGAAGCGAGAAAGGAAATGAAGTATTTGCAATATGAAGGTGTGTCCAGCAGCTTTATTTCTTCTCCTATTTATAGCAACTTATGGCATTGGGATGTTGCATTTAAAAATTCCAAGTTGCCTTAATGGAGCTAATCACTTTCTGCTGAGTGGAGCATGAATTATTTCAATAATACGATCCTGATTTCCTGGTGCGATGCAAGGCTGTCTCCACTTCTCATAATTCAAATTTGAACTTCATGAATCTATTCATTTTTACCATGAATCTATTCATTTAGTGTATTTTGTGCATTCCAATTGAAATGAATAGATTCAAGAATGGATTCAAGCTGATTTTTGCATGATTTTTGAGTGAATCAGATGTATTAATCGATTCAGGGTGATGATGAATCGATTCATAGCTTAATTTTTGCAATCCTAGGCCTTATTATTTGTGTGAATCGATTCATACCAGGGGGAATCGATTCATGCACTGATTTTTGTAATTCCTAGGCCATTTTCATGCATGAATCAATTCATGCTTCTCATGAATTGATTCATTGAACTGTTATGGTGCATTTTCATGGTTTTTGGATAATTTCCTGATATACAATCACTCATGATTCTTCCTCTTGACCCATGGTTATAATTCTTCAATTTACAAGCTTAATTATTTGCTATAAAATAAAAGAAACCAAGATTTCATTATTTCCATTTTAAAAATCAATCCTTAATTCATTTTAAAATCAAATATCAAATAAAGCACAAACTATGAAAATGTGTTAAAATGCAATATGTTACATAATAAGTGATGGCAAAATATACACATTTAAACAAATGAATTAAGGATAAATCATACATTATCAAATACTCCCACACTTACACTTTTGCACTCCCGGGCAAAATCAAAATAAAAAAAAGTTTTACAATTTATTGAAAACATTTAAGTTGGAAAATAGTAAACACGCAAAACTGGTATGTTTGTCATGAAATCTTAGGAATACACAGAGAAACAAGAGTTATTCAACATGCAAGATACAGAGCATAAAGTGATGTATGAAAATCAACCAAGCACTTAGGCATGTCAGAATTAAATCAAATTGAAAGGAAGATCATAAGTGACAGAACCTCACAAGACATACTCTCAACTTTCAAGTGTTTTGGGTTTGTGTATACACTCAAAACATTTCCTGAAAAATAGACAGTCCCATAAATTTGGCAAATTTCTCAATTCCACAATCAATACAAATGCATGTATAGATTGACAGGGCTTATCAGGGTTGTAATGTGGCCAAGGTAAAGATTTGGAAATTAGTCTCATATGCCATTAAGAATTATGGAGCAATTGATTTAACAGGTAAATAGTGAGGTAAAATATTTGTTCAATCACATTTGGTCGCAATCATCAATATCATTTTTCTTTATATTTTTCTTATGCAATTGCATAATACTTAAACTAAGAGTTGCGACTTGACAGGGCCCGCAAGCGTACGGGTTATGTCGCGTAATATAAAAGATTATCGTTCTCCACAGGGACTGTTTTCAAAGTACCGGCATATCAAAATTTAATTATCCACACAATTGATTTTCAATTTTTGGTATTTGTAAAAAAAATAAAAATTAACAGTAAAAATTTTTTTACCTTACAGTAAAAATAAAAATTTACCATGGGTGAAAAACAGAGTAGAGAGTATCTTGGGATTCCGGGGGTTTAAGATATTATTCTACGTTGAAGATTTCAACTTTTTATAAACAAAAATCAAATTAAGTTTTCCAAGGCGAATTTTCCAAAAGCCAATTAATATTTTCCTCTCGGATTCCTATTAATGTACCTGACTTACAGAAAGCGCTGCTTAATCCTAAGAAAGGCCCATTATCGTTTTATGAAAATCCCATTTTTACTTCCTCAAAAGAATTTTGATTACTTTCACGGTTTTACCGAGGTCACAAAAAGTATCTCAAAAATCTTAGGTTTAGTTCAAAGCTTTCTGGTAAAAATAAATCTCTCGATTTTATTAATTACCTAAACTTACTAATATACCCGTAAGTACTTAGTTTTACCATTTAGGCTCTTGTTAGGAATCACTAAATGCATTAAGTAAAATTTGAACTAAATGGAAAACAGAAATTTATTTACTTTAAGTTAAAATAACATCAACGTAAAATATTATCGTACCCCCGTTTTCCCAAGATAAAAATTTAGTTACACATGATACAGTAAAAATTCATACATATAATGGAAAGCAAATACAACATACAATTCATGGTAGAAATAAAACTTACGGGTTTCTCCAAAAGCCCAGTAATTTTTCCACCGTAATTCTTTGTTCCGAATCCTCCCACCGTATACAAATTTTACCACTCAATTTTACTATCCTCTCAAAATTACAACAAGGTACCAACAAAATAAAATTAAATTCTTCCTAAAAATTCTGCACCCTACACACGGTTTTTGTGACTGGAAAATGCTGTCCTTCATGGTCCAAAATTCAGCCTTTTTATAGCCTAAAATTCCCAATATTTCCTCTTAAAATATGGCATCATGCAAGGCATTTTTTTGTGGCCAGCCTTCTCCCAAAATCCGTGGCACAAAATGGTCTATATGAAGGGGCAATTTTCTTTTGTTGATCCGTGAGTGGGAAGCCCATTTTCATATAATATCCAAAAATAAATGGTTCTTTTCTTCTCATTGCCGTGAGTGGATGGAATGAATGGTCAAGGAAATTCATGCCTTTCTTGAATGCATTTTCGGTGGAATGTAGGATGAATTAGGCAAAGTGTTTAAACAATTGCATGTGGGACAAGATAGGCCATGAGAATTGGTGAATGGGTAGGATTTGGTCAAAGAAATAATAAACAAATTGGAACATGGTGGCTTTCTCTTGGTGGCCGTGTAAATGTATTGGAATGAAGGCAATTGGCATATTAAACTAATGAAGCATTGCCTTGTCTTTTCTTCTAGTGTTCAGCCGTGTGAATGTTTGTTTCAACAAGGCAAATGGCACATTAATTTTTTAATGGTACAAGCTGCAAAATATGTTAAACAAATAATGTATCTTGGTGGCCTTGCATTGTGTGTACCGTGGAATTGCATGACTTGGAACAAAGGTGAATGAATTTTGCAATAGAAAATTAGCACATGGATCATTCATTTGGCCGTGAGTGTGAAATGGTGTATGGCATTTGGACATTATCTTAATGGCACATGGGACAAGTGAATGGCTTTGAATATTTGGAAGCATGGAAGACTAGTCATTGCCGTGAATGGACCAAGAGAAAGCAAATGAATTCATGCATTCTTTGAATTAAAAAAAAAATAGAGTCATGTGGCATTTCAAAGTGTGTGGCCGTGTAGGTTTTCTTGCTTTTGCCAATGGTGAAAGTTGGTAAACAATGGTGCATGGATGGTCTAAAAAAAATCTGCACCAATGAAATTATTAGACAAATAAAACATTGCATTTTGATAATTTAAATGGAACATTTAAAATTTACAATTTGTAGAAATGGAAAAATAAGTTTAATTTCTTGGAATTGATATTTTCTATAATGATCAATTAAATATCAATCCATTATATTTTTCTAATTCTCAAAATTGTTTTCTTTAATTGTTCCATTTTCATTAATTCATGCAAAATACAACACTTGAACAGTGACAGTGAAATTAAAGCGGAAATCATGAAAATCGGGGGAAATAATACAGTAACAACGGAAAATTTAGATAAATTAAACAGTGAAAAATAGTGTTCTAAAACACTTATCACGACTCCTTTTAGCACACTCCCACACTTATTTGAATGCCCATTTTTGACTTGATTCCAAAGCTCCAACATATTCTTTAAGTAGGTGTATAGCGTATTTGAGCTGCAACAAAGAAATGGTTAAATAGGCTCAAATGGGCTAACAAATGATGATTTATTCATGATAGGCTTATATGGCTTGTGGCTCATTTGAACAAAATACATATGTCATTTCAAATACATGTATATGAGTTTCAAGTATCATCAAGAAATAAGACAAAGATCGAGATGTAAGCATTCAGGAATAAATCACACATGAAAGAATTAAGATGGTTTAAAGTGTTCCACTAAGTTTTAAGGCTCAAAAATCTCACAAGGCATAATTCTATCATCATGTGATCATCTCTCAATTATCATGTAATTCTCAACATACTAAAAATGCTTGAGTTCAAATCATAACATATCATTAAGCTCATATCCAAAATGAAAGAAATTACTTATTACTCACGCATATCCTAAAAATTTCAATAAAACATACAATTTTAAACAAAAACATACAAAAATTTTTATTTTTATTTTTATTTTATTATTATTATTATTTTAAAAGTTTTTTATTTCACTCAAAAACAATCATAATTACACACAAAACATAATAAAGACACAATAAAGAATAGTCCCACCCCCACAGTTGAATCATACATTGTCCTCAATGTAAAACAGAGCATATATAAAAGAATGAACAAGTAAAGAGATAGGTAAGAAAAACTCCCTCATGGGGGATCAAGAAGTGATTCCCTCAAAGCATACTCCTCCATTATGACATCTACAAGTGAAGGATTTTCATTGAATGGCTACAAGCGTTGTCTATTAACCTTGAAGCTCTTGTTGGAGTTCTCACTTTTTATTTCAACAGCTCCATGGGGAAATACATTAGTGATAATGAAAGGTCCTTCCCATTTAGAGTGTAATTTTCTGGCCATGACTTTCAACCTTGAATTAAACAGTAGCACTTTCTGTCTAGCAGCAAACTCCTTTCTAATTATTGAGCTATCATGGAATTTCCTTGTTTTCTCTTATAGAACTTTGAATTCTCATAAGCTGCCAAACGGATCTCATCAAACTCATTCAGTTGTAATTTCCTTTCTTTACCCGCTTAATCAAGTGCTAAGTTGCAAGCTTTTACAACCTAGTAAGCACGATGCTTAATTTCTATTGAAAGATGACATGCTTTACCAAAAATAACTCTATAGAGAGATATTCTTATAGGTGCCTTAAAAGCTGTTCTATGTGCCCAAAGAGCATCATCTGGTTTCTTACTCCAATCTTTCTTGTTAAGCTGTACTATCTTCTCCAGGATTCTCTTGATTTCTCTATTAGAGACTTTTGCCTATCCATTGGTTTGGGGGTGATATGGAGTAGAGACTCTATGAATAACCCCATACTTCTGGAGCATAGCTTGCATGATCCTGTTGTAGAAGTGTGTTCCCTGATCACTAATGATTGCTCTCGGAATGCCAAACCTACAAAAAGTTTGAGATCTAACAAAATCTACAACAACTCTAGCATCATTAGTTCTGGTGGCTTTAGCTTCCACCTATTTAGAAACATAGTCTACAACCAATAAAATGTAAGTACACCAAAGAATAGAGGAAATGGACCCATAAAATCAATACCCCCGATATCAAATACTTCCCAAAACAACATAGGTTATTGAGGCATTTGTTGACGCCATGTGATAGTATTACCAGCTCTTCGGCATTCTTCACAAATGTTACAAGTCTTCCATGCATCCTTAAAAATGATGGGCCAGTATAAACCAGAATTCAACATCTTCCTTGTTGTTCTTTATGGACCAAAATGTCCACCAACTGGTAAAGAATGGAAGAATCAGAGCACACATTTTATCTCATGATCGGGAATACATCTTTGAATCACTTGATCATTGTAGAACTTCCACAAATATGGGTCATCCCATACATAATATTTTGCATCACTTTTTAATTTTGAAATTTCATTTCTGGATGCATATGGTGGAAAAATAGAAGCAACAAGATAATTAACGATGTTAGTAAACCAAGGTGTATCAAAAGAGTTAGAAACATTCATGAGTTGTTCTTCGAGAAAATGGACCCGAATAGGTGCCGAATTAGGAGCGTTCTCAATTCTGCTTAAATGGTCTGCCACTAAGTTTTGTATTCCACTTCTGTCACAAATTTCCAAGTCAAACTCTTAGAGCAAGAGCATCCAATGAATTAATCTTGGCTTGGACTCACTTTTCTTCAACAAGTACTTCAGAGCTGCATGGTCAATAAAGACAACTACTCGAGAACCGAGTAGGTAAGATCTGAACTTATCTAATGCAAAAATAATGGCCAAGAGCTCTTTTTCAATAGTGGTGTAATTTACCTAGGCGGCATCTAAAGTTTTAGATACATAGTAGATGACCTTAGGCTCTTTGTCAATCTTCTGATCAAGGACAACTCCCATGCATAATTAGAGGCATCATACATCAACTCAAATGTGGCTGTCCAATCAGGTGCTTGGATTATTGGGGTAGTGGTCAATGCTTGCTTGAGGCAATTAAAAGCCTCCTTACACTTTTCATCAAACTCAAATACCACATCCTTTTGAAGCAGATTGGATAGTGGTATAGCCTTCTTGCTGAAATCCTTTATGAATCTTCTGTAGAAACCTGCATGACCAAGAAAAGAATGAACCTCTCGTACACAAGAGGGGTAAGGTAAATGTGATATAACTTCTATCTTGACAGGATCTACCTCAATTCCTTTCTCAGAGATTACATGCCCTAAAACTATTCCTTGTATTACCATAATATGACATTTTTCATAGTTCAAGACAAGGTTAGTTTCAATACATCTGTTTAAAATATTGTCCAAACTATTAAGGCATGCATCAAATGAAGATCCATAAACAGTAAAATCATCCATAAACACCTCTATGCAATTTTCAATGAAATCATGAAAAATACATATCATGCATCTTTGAAGAGTTCTAGGAGCATTGCATAGGCCAAAGGGCATTCTCCTATAAGCAAATGTACCAAAGGGACAGGTGAATGTGGTGTTTCTTGATCCTCAGGTGCAATGTGAATCTAAAAATATCCAGAGAATCCATTAAGAAAATAGTAGTGAGATTTACCTGCGAGACATTCAAGCATTTAATCAATGAAGGGTAAAGGGAAATGGTCCTTCTTCGTTGCCTGATTTAGTCTGTTGTAGTCAATACAGACTCTCCAAATATTTGGCACTCTAGTAGGGATCAATTCATCCTTCTTATTTTTCACAACTCTAATCCCTGTTTTCTTAGGAACCACTTGAATTGGACTCACCCATTGACTGTCAGAGATAGGATAAATAATTCTTGCTTGTAGAAGCTTGGTAATCTCCTTCTTAACCACATCAAGGATTACAGGGTTGAGTCTCCTCTGAGGCTGTCTTATTGGTAGCATTTTCTTCTAAAAATATCCTGTGCATGCATATGGATGGGCTAATTCCAGGGATGTCAGCCAATGTCCAGCCTATAGCCTTCTTGTGCCTTTTCAGAACCTGCAGTAATTTTTCTTCTTGATTTTCATCAAGAGAAGTGGAAATTATCACCGGGAGCTGTTCATCATCCCCTGAGTATACATACTTGAGGTTTTTAGGTAGGGGCTTCAACTCTAATTTGCGTGTGTACAAAACAGATGGAACTAACAAAGTAGATTTGAATTCCACTGCTTGCACCTCAAAAATTTTGCTTCTTAAAATCCTACATTCAGGCAATTAATTTAATAGGCAAACAGTGAGGGTAAAACATTTATTCTATCATATTTGGTCGCAATCATCAAAATATTTTTTTCATTTATTATTTTTTTATCTTTTTCTTATGCGATTGCATATCACTTGAAACAAGAGTTGCGACTCCTTTTTTGCGCACCCCCACACTTATTTGAATGCCTATTTTTGACTTGATTCCAAAGATCCAACATATTCTTTAAGGTATATGTTTTTGTTTTTGTTGTTTTTTTTTATTCTAGCTGTAATCAAAGAAATGGTTAAAAAGGCTCAAAGGGGCTAGCAAAGGATGATTTATTCATGGTAGGATTATATGGATAGTGGCTCAATTGAACAAAATGCCTGTGTCATTTCAAATACATGTATATGAGTTTCAAGTATCATCAAGAAACAAGACAAAGATTGGGATTATGTATTCAGGAAAAAATCACACATGAAAGAATTAAGATGGTGTAAAGTGATCCATCAAATTTTTAAGGCTCAAAAATCTCACAAGGTATAATTCTATCATATATGATCATTTCTCAATTATCATGTCATTCTCAACATACCAAAAATGCTTGAGTTCAAATTATAACATATCATTAAGCTCATATCAGATATGAAATAAATTACCTGTTACTCATGCATATCTTAAAATTCCAATAAAACATGCCATTTTAGACAAAAAAAAACACACAAAATCTTTATTTTTAAATAATTTTTTTCACACAGAAAAACAATTCACACAGAAAAACAATCATATAATAATACACAAAACAAAATAAAGAGCAGTTCCACCCCTACACTTGAATCATACATTGTCCTCAATGTAAAATAGAGCATATAAAAAAGACAATAGAATGAAAAAGTAAAAAGATGGTAAGAAAAACTCCCTCAAGGGGGATCAAGAAGTGGTTCCCCCAAAGCATGTTCCTCCATTTTGACATCTACAAGTGAAGGATTTTCATGGAATGGCTTTAAGCGTTGTCCATTAACCTTAAAGCTTTTGTTGGAGTTCTCACTTTTTATTTCAACAGCTCCATGGGGAAATACATTAATGACAATGAAAGGTCCTTCCCATTTGGAGCGTAATTTTCCGGCCATCAAATTCAACCGGGAATTAAACAGTAGCACTATCTGCCCAGCAACAAACTCCTTTCTAGCTATTGAGCTATCATGGAATTTCCATGTTTTCTCCTTATAGAATTTTGAATTCTCATAAGCGGCCAAACGGATCTCATCAAGCTTATTTAATTATAATTTCCTTTGTTTACTTGCTTGATCAAGTGCTAAGTTGCAAGCTTTTACAGCCCAGTAAGCACAATGCTCAATCTCCATTAGAAGATGACATGCCTTACCAAAAACAATTCTATAGGGAGACATTCCTATAGGGCCTTAAAAACTATTCTATATGCCCAAAGAACATCATCCATTTTCTTGCTCCAATCCTTTCTGTTAGGTTGTACTTTCTTCTCCAAGATTCTCTTAATTTCTCTATTAGAGACTTCTGCCTGTCCATTGGTTTGGGGGTGATATGGAGTAGAAACTCTATGAATAACCCCATACTTCCAGAGCATAGCTTGCATGGTCCTGTTGCAGAAGTGTGTTCCCTGATCACTAATGATTGTTCTCGGAATGCCAAACCTGTAAAAAATTTGAGATCTAACAAAATCCACAACAACTCGAGCATCATTAGTTCTGGTGGCTTTAGCTTCCACCCATTTACAAACATAATCTACAATTAACAAAATGTATGTAAAACCAAAGGATGGAGGAAATAGACCCATAAAATCAATACCCCAAACATCAAATACTTCACAAAACAACAAAGGTTGTTGAGGCATTTGTTGTCGCCATGTGATAGCATTACCAGCTCTTTGGCATTCTTCATAGGTGTTACAAGTTCTCCATGCATCTATAAAAATGGTGCGCCAGTATAAACTAGAGTCCAACACCTTCCTTGCTGTTTTTTGTGGACCAAAATATCCACCAACTGGAGAAGCATGGTAGAATCGAAGAACTGATTCTATCTTATGATCGGGAATGCATCTTCGAATCACCTGATCATTACACAACTTCCACAAATACGGGTCATCCCATATATAATATGAGACCACTTGTTCCGCTCGGATTAATTCCCACTGAGGATGGATACTGGCTGAGGCACTAATCCGAGTCATAAGAAGAACGCCGGTTCCATATTTCCACTGTTTGCCCATGCTGACTTGGATTCCCACTATCCAAGTGGATCATTGAATTATGAGGGGGCGGCTGACAACAAGACAAAAGAGAATTCCCACTAGCCGCCGTTCCCTATGGTTGTCGAGGTCCAGGCTGTTTCTCCATCACACACCAATGCACCATCCAAGTTGATTTGTTGATCTTGTGGGGCGGCTGACAATAAGACAAAAGAGAAAATAATAAAGAAGTCCCACTAGCTGCCGTTCCCCATGATTATTGACGTCCAGATTTCTATAAATAGAGGGGGGAGGTCTGAAGCAAAGACCAGCGTCGCCTTTGATATCCAGGCTTCATTCACTTTGTTACTTTCTTTTCTTTCTCTTTCGTTTTCTTTCTCTATCCCATTTCTTTCTCTTTTTATTTTCTTTTTCTTTTCTTTTTCTTTCTGTTTTTTAAGAGTTGTGAGGGTTGTAAAATTGAGTGTTCCAATTTGTAATTGGTGGAGGAATATCGCAACAAGGATATACAGTGGTAAAATTATTTTGAGCTTTTGGAGAAACCCGTAAGTCTTTATTTTTACCATGTCTTGTATGTTTTATTTTTCCATCATGTATATGAATTTGAATTATTTCATGAGTAACTAAATTAATTATCTTGGGATGAAGGGGGTGTGATAATAATTTATGATAATGTTATTTTGACTTTGAATTAAATAAATTTCTATTTTCCATTTGGTTCAAAAAATGCTCCATGCTCTTAGTGATTCCTAACAAGAACCTAAGTGATAAAACTGTATTCTTGCGGGTATATTAGTAAGTTTAAGTAATTAATAGAATCGAGAGATTTATTGTTACTGGAAAGTTTTTGAACTAAGCCTAAGGTTTTGAAATACTTTTTGTGACCTCGGTAAAACCGTGAAAGTAATCAAAATCTTTTGGGGAATAAATAAGGGATTTTCACAAAACGATAATGGGCCTTTTCTAAGGATTAAGCAGCGCTTTCCATAGGTTATGTACATTAATAGGATTCCGAGAGGAACATATTAATTAGCTTAAGGAAAATCCGAATTGGAAAACTTAATTTGATTCTTATTTATGAAAAGTTAAAATTCATTAACATAAAATAGAGTCTTGATCCCCCCAAAATCCCAAGATATTCTCAACTCTAATTTTTAAGTGTCAAGTAAATTTTGTTTCTAAATTTATTTTTAATTTGTGTTTTATTTTACAAAAATATTAAAAATCAATTGTGTGGATAATTAAATTTCAATATGCTGGTACTTTGAAAACAGTTCCTATAGAGAACGATAATCTTTTATATTACGCGACATAACCCGTGCGCTTGCGGTCCCTGTCAGCAGTGCATCAACAGAATCCCAAATTATATAAAGAAATAAAACAAACAAACAAATTTTACTTATATATATATATATTTTGAGATATTTTTTAAAAAAATTAATTTAAAACAATTTTCCTAAAGATCGTTGATCCCCGGCTGCGGCGTCAAAATTGGACATTTGCATCGCAGTCCCATCAAATTAGTACATTAAAATTAATCAATGTAGTACTAGGTTGTGAACCTAGGTCGTTCTCTCGAAGATTAACATAAAAATTTAGGAAAATCAAGTTTAAAATTATTTTTTAACAAACAAAAATTTAACATACATACAAAGATATTTGGGGGGAGGTTTGATCGGTTGTCACAATTAAAATCAAAACAGAGTAAATATAAGATTTAGAACAATAAATAACAAGCGATTGATTTTCTTGGAGTATTGTAATTAGATTTATCCTTGGTTCACAAAAGATGATTTGTACACTTTCATTACTGTTAATTTCTTAGCTCAATTTGAATTAATCAACTAAGCGTCTTTTTCAATTCACAATTTCTTTACTTCCATTTAAAAATGAATATTTTAATTAAGCATCCTAATTAAGCAAAAGGAGTCAAGATCGTAAAATCTAGGAATTATTGAGCATATGTAAGAACATCGCCTACATACATAATCTATTCTCAAATTATGGAATCAAGCAAACCGTAATTATTAAAAGTGATTATGAAAATATTCATTAAGCATGCATACTTTCTTAATCCATTTTAATAAAAATCTTATTTTATTCCATTTGTATAATTAAATCAATTAAGCATACAAATTTAATTAAAAAGAATAGAATTAAATAAGCAGAGTAAGATTATGAAGAAATAAACAATAATAAAAGTATACTATATTAAAAACAAGAACCTCAAAATTATATTACAATATTCTCCAAGAAAATCAATCTAGGGGTTTTAGCCCTCCATAATTAAAACAAACTAAAAATAAAAGAACCAAACCCGGAATAGAGCGAGGAGGGAAGAAATCATCCAGTGGCTTTGTGCCTCTGATGCTCGAAATAAGAAGCAAGAAAGCAAATGAAGTATTTGCAATGTGAAGGTGTGTCCAGCAGCTTCATTTCTTTTCCTATTTATAGCAACTGATGGCATTGGGATGTTGCATTTAAAAATTCTAAGTTGCCTTAATGGAGTTAATCACTAGGGTTTAGGGTTTAGGGTTTACGGTTTAGGATTATTTCAATAATGCGATCCTGATTTCCTGGTGCGATGCAAGACTGTCTCCACTTCTCATAATTCAAATTTGAACTTCATGAATCTATTTATTTTTACCATGAATTTATTCATTTAGTGTATTTTGTGCATTCCAATTGGAATGAATAGATTCAAGAATGGATTCAAGCTGATTTTTGCATGATTTTTGAGTGAATCAGACGTATGAATCGATTCAGGGTGATGATGAATTGATTCATAGCTTAATTTTTGCAATCTTGGGCCTTTTTATTCATGTGAATCGATTTATACCAGGGGGAATCGATTCATGCCCTGATTTTTGATTTTCCTGGGCCATTTTCACGCATGAATCGATTCATGCTTCTCATGAATTGATTCATTGATCTGTTATGTCATGCATAAATCCTGAGCCATTACTTGGTGTGTAACTCTCGGAGGATTATGTTCTTTTGGCAAGCGCACCAATCTTTAAATTTGTAATATATTTGATCATCCTATAGGGATTGAGGTGATTACCACAATCTTGGACTAGCACAAGCTAAACCAACACAAGCAGATAGAATTCATTCTGTTTTTATTGTTTTAAACTTTCTATGTTTTTGTATTTTTAGAAACAATAGAAGATGAAGTGTGATTAATGGAAGATAGGTTAGGATTACTTCAGCTTACAACTTCATCAAGAAACATACAATTGAGGTTCGATTAAGCTTCAGATGCGAGAGGACAATTCATAGATGGTTAATCCCTAATCCCTTAGGTGACTAACACTAATTCCTAAGCATTAAAACCTAATCCCTTAGGTGTTCAGTGACAGAGAAATCTAATACGAAATTGGGGGTTGAACCTTAACTATTCACCAAATTACTAGGCCTGAATTAGTTAGGAAGTTAGAAGTTACCTAAGCCTCAACCATGATTCCTCACTGGTCAGTTTCTTCATTTGGATCTAAATTTGTCAATTCAGCAGAGTGGATCCACTTCTTAGCTTGTTCTCCTCTTACTTCAGAAGATAATTTCCTCAATGCAGCTTCAAGATTCCACCAGAAGCTTCAGCAATCCCAACCCTAGGGGTTTAGAAACCCATGGAAATGGATTCAGACGAAGGAATATAGAGAAACATGGATGAGAGAATTTAGAGAGAGAAAAGAATTAAAGAGAGATTATAAATGGTAAAATGAATCATGTTATTGCTTCTGTGTGTGTCTCCCCCCTTTTTTTACAGAGTATGTACAAGTATATATAGGCAACTTACAGCTAGCTAACTAACTAACTAATTACAAGAGACACTTAATTAATACTTAAACTAACTAAACTAATTACATGACTATAGAGAAATAATTAATTACAAGACATTACTTAAATTACTAGGGTACATCAATAACTAACAACTTAAACGATAATTAGTGGAATCACTACAGCACTTCACTTGGAGGGAAAAATAGTGAATTGAATAAACAACCTCACGCTTGAGCATGATTTATTGGCGCTTAAGCGAGGTCATTAATTTATTCATTTTGTGCCTTCACGCTTAAGCGTGATTGAAATAAGCTTAAGCGTGAGCTTGAATTTGGACTTCACGCTTGAGCGTGAATAGAAGGTGCTTGAGCGTGATCGAGGTTTTCTACATGCTGTGACATTTACGTAGATTGCATGGTGACCTCTAGCTTAAGCGTGGAACTTCCAAGCTTGAGCGTGAAGTTTTAATTCCTTACTGCACCTGTTAAACAAATAAATGCCTAGCGTATGTACGCTGGCTGTCTAGTGTATGTACGCTGGGTTAGTGAATTTATAAATAAACATATTTCCTTAACTATTTTATCTTTTTAATCATTTTCTTGGATAATTTAAACACTTTTGAAATAAATAAATAAACCCAGAATTAATGACAATTTATTAAATAATAATGTCAAACTAAACAAAATTAAATGGATTAAGTTAAATTAAAGGTGAAATTATTAAGTCTTTTCAAGACTTATCATTATGGTGCATTTTCATGATTTTTGGACAATTTCTTGATATGCAATCACTCATGGCTTCTTCCTTTTGATCCTTGGTTATAATTCTTCAATTGACAAGCTTAATTTTTTCTTACAAAATAAGAGAAACCAAGATTTCATTATTTCCATTTAAAAATCAATCTTTAATTCATTTTAAAATCATTAAATAAAGCACAAACTATGAAAATGTGTTAAAATGCAATATGTTACACAATAAGTGATGGCAAAATATATACATTTAAACAAATGAATTATGGATAAATCATACATTATCAACCTACACCTCCACAATTAGCACTAAGACAATGACATTTGCTAGTATGATCTCCACATCAGAGACCCTGGACATACCATTAGTCAATGGCTGATGGTGAACCAAAGGGCCTAAGTTGTGCATCATACCAATGGCCACAGCCTCGTCCGACCCATTAATAAACAAGTCACACTGATGGGTAGCCTAAATGTTGACGCCATCATCATCATTGTTAGGAGCAACACAAGACCCTTTTATGCTAACTAGCCCAACCTGTATTTTTATATAGTAAATAATCCATAAACAGTGTCGTCAAGGTAATAATTATTCAACAATTAATGGAACTAAATTACATCTAACAAAATAAAATTGTGTATTAATATATTTATGTATAATCCTACAACCAATATAACTTGTGAGTCCACCACCGGTGCAGTAGGCTTCCGTTGTAGGCTGATGGACTGCATCACCTCCCTGCAAGGTTGTCATCTCCTACTACAGCCACTGGAAATTCTCTACATACTTTGCCTCCACTGCAGCTACTCTCAACTCTACCCCAACTCCACCAAGTCTTTCATTGATGACATCGAATATGCGGAAGAACCGTAGAAGCTCTGGAGGCTTGTAGTGAAGGGAGATTAGAAACCAATAACTTATTAAGAAAACAAAAGGAAACGAAACAATGTTAAACTTACCATGACCTTGACTAGCAGCACGAACTCTACTAGGGTGCTCTCTGGTCTTCTAATGGTGGCACTGAGTGTGTCCTGTGCCCTGTCTACCATGGTTGATGAATGACCTTATGGTTAATTGCTTAACCAAGAAATCCTGTAACGAAAACCTAGTGAATCTTATAACACCCTTGGTTAACTAAGACAATCCCTTCCACTAGATTATCCAGGTTAACTAAGAGGCTACAGGTTTTAGAAAAATATGGAAGTTTTTTTTGTATCAGAAAACTTGGTGGAACAGATACATCATATATACAACGCTACTGTATACGATATATAGTTATAAATAATAAAGTATACCTACTGATAATCAGGGGCATACAGGAACCTAAAATATGAAAGAAAACATTTATCCTAATCATCCTCGATCCAAGGGAGTCTGGCTAGTCCTTAATGCGAAGTTCGAGTTGATCTCTGCAGTGCCAGGTGTATAGTCCTATCAGAGGTTTGTAAAAGTAGTGTAAGGGTGAGTCTCTACTTCCACAACAATCAGAGAGTTGTCATTACTAATATCCTTCCCACACAATCTGAACAAGTTTGAAAACTGTACTCTCTCCCTCATTATGCAACAACCCTCATTTTATGTGTTTGGCCCTTAAGGTCAAATGTATTATTTTATGTGTGCAATGTGATACCCTCGATTAACTAAGACTAATTTCCATACTGGAATGTCCTACTTAATTAAGGATTCACTAATTATTTAAGAAAATAACAATTTTGTTATTAGTGATCAACAACACATAGTTCAAATAAACATTATAACATAGATTGATTCTTTATAATAATAGTATACTCAAAAGGTATAGGGCTCGTGGGCTCCCAATAACTACTGCAAGAATAATGACATAACTAAATGTTGGGACCTATTACAGTCTTGAAACCAACGATGAGTATAAACAGCCTGCGTCCACGGTTAAAGTCCTTTATTACAGGCAGTCCAGGTCCTGCTCATGCTCACCCAGACCTTCAGCTGATGATCAGAAAAAGGAAAGTAGACACACAATACAAAAGGGGTAAGTATAAGCTCTCAACCCTTGTACTTCATATGTAAAGGTGGCCATCAATATTATACAGACATGTACTAAATAGATACAAGGAATCTATCTAACATACACTAGGTAACCATATAGGGGAATAAATATCAATAGTGTTAGTCACATAATTATGGTATGTTATGCATAAATTAGGCTTATTATTACTAATCTTGATTAAGTGCTAGCATGCAATGAGGCCCAACTCCCGCTCATCAATCTCACATACTCATATCTAAGTGCATAACAATCCCACCTTATCTTCCTGTCCAACTAGAGCGACTAGAGCTTACCACGTTTTGTTCTCACAAAAGGGTAAGACTTATAGTCCCATCAGTAATGGATCCAATAGACATCTCATCAGAACGGGCACTTCATAGTCATAGAAACCCTCGTCTAGAGTCGAAGTACATTAGAGTTGCCACAGGCTTTCTGTATTTACATGTGATAACAGGTTTTGATAATGACAATGGAAACAAGCAATGGGAAGTCTTCAAAGAATCAAAAACAATTAGTGATTTCATATGAAAGAAGAAAATGGTCTCACAAAGGTTCAAGAGATGAAGAAACCAATGAATCAAACAAAAAGAAAGCAACCATGTATCATTAGATTCAAATGGATGACCAACAGGCATGAGAAAATGTCAAAATGAAGAGCCTGAATCGATTCAAGCACGAGTGAATCGATTCACAGCCCTGGAGGTCATAAAAATGAGAAACAGAATGGGTTGAATCGATTCACCATGACCCTGAATCGATTCACAGCCCTGGAAGTCACTAAGATTGCAAACAGTATGTCCTGAATCGATTCACAAGGACCTTGAATCGATTCACACGATGCTGACAGACCAGGAACCCAAAACAGAATGCTCTGAATCGATTCAAACAAGGCTCGAATCGATTCATTCGACTCTGAAACTCCAAAATGCATAAAACAGAATACTCTGAATCGATTCAAGGATCTATGAATCGATTCACATAGTGGGAAACACCACTAAACAGACAGACTTAAGTGGAAAACATACACTCAAATCCCACTATACGCAGAGACATGACTTGCAACGGCTAGAAGCTCAAGAATGGCTATAAATGAAGTATCAATTCAAGCAAGAAGAAGATAAGAGAGAAAGGCACAAAACAAGGCAAAAATATTCTTCCTCTAAGAGTCTTTCTAATTCATTTTTTCTCTTGTATATTCTGCAACTCTAGTTTCTAAATTTGCATATTCTCTCTTGTTGAGAGTTAGAATTTGGGAGAGCTTTTCATTTGTATATTTGCTCTATTGAGAGAGTGTATTGATTGTAAACACAAACTCCAAACACACAAAGTTATTCACTCTAGGTTGAGTGGTTGTTCACTCTAGGATTGAGTGGTTACAAAGGTTGTGGACTCAACCTTTGGGATATTGTGAGATTGAGAGATTGGGTGGGTTGCCCTTATACTTGTGAGGATTGGGTTCTTGAGTGTGGGACACTAGGAAGCCGCAATTGCTCAAAGTTGTATCTCTAGTCTACAATAGTGGAAAATCCTCTAAGTGGGTTGCTTAGAGGCGAGACGTACACCGGATTGGGTGGAACTCGTTATATCGGTTTGCAAGCTTCTCCTCCTTACTCTTTTACTTCCATATATTGCTTATTTGCTGATTCATATTGTTTGGTTGAGAAGAACACTCTTGAACTTGCTTAACTTGCTTTACTCTAGATATTGCACACCAAGTGTTTGCTAAATTGCTTCAACAATACATACCTCTTGTAGTGCATTGCATATCATTGTCACTTGCTTTCACTTGCACAATCTCATAAACTTGGTTATAGAAATCAATTTCAAAGGCATTCCAAGCAAAAGTTTTATAACTCAATTCACCCCCCCTCTTGAGTATTGAGGCCACTTGAACAACAAGTGGTATCAGAGCTTGACTCTTGGTAGATCAAGCTTAACAGCTTCAAGAGATTAAATGGCCTCAAGTTCTCAAAATGTTTTTCCCGAGGGTGGTGCGATAAATAGACCTCCCGCTTTCAATGGGGAAGGGTATGCCTTTTGGAAAGAGAGAATGAAAATCTTCATTCAATCAATTGACTTGAGAATATGGAATGCCATTGAAAATGGTCCCTATATACCAATGCATACCATAGATAGCAAGAATGTTGAAAAACCCATAGATGAATGGACTAGCGAGGAAGAAAAGAAAGTCCAATATGGCTACAAGGCCAAAAATCTCATTACTATGGCTTTAGGACAAGACGAATTTTTTAGAATAATGACATGCCAAACCGCTAAAGAAATGTGGGATACTCTTCAAGTAACCCATGAAGGTACTAATGATGTAAAGGACTCAAAGATTAGTACCCTTACTAGCCAATATGAATGCTTTAGGATAAATTCAGGAGAATCTATTGTTGATATGCAGAAAAGGTTTACACTTATTATTAACCATCTTATTACTCTTGGCAAAGTGTACACTAACAAAGAGCTTGTGCACAAAATTTTGAAAAGTCTCAGCAGGGAATGGCAACCTCTTGTCACAGCAATAAAACAATCTCCTAGCATCAATGAAATGTCTCTTGCAACACTCTTTGGAAAATTGCAAGAACAAGAGCAAGAACTTAAAGCATTGAAGCTAGCCGAGGAAGAGGAGAAATCCACCAAGAAGAAAGGGCTAGCCCTCAAAGCCACCTCCATGCATGAGGAAGAATCATGCAGTGACTTAGATGAAGAAGAAGAGTTTGGGCTGTTCGTAAAAAGATTTGGAAGATTTATGAAGAACAAAAAGTTCCAAAAGAACTTTAAGCCCCAAGGTAAGAAATCTACCTCTAATGAAACTTCATCTTCACCAAGCTGTTTTGAATGTGGCAAGGAAGGGCACTTCAAAGCCGATTGTCCAAACCTCAAAAAGAAGGGCAAGGACAAACAAAGAAGAAGAAGAGCCTATATTGCTTGGGACGAGAATGACGTGAGCAGCTCCGACGACTCGGAAGATGAGCAAGCCAATCTTTGCTTAATGGCAAATCATCAAGAAGAGGAAAATGAGGTAAATCTTCTTGACCTAGATAAAAATGAGCTGTTAGATGCATTTGAGGAATTATATGATAAGTTTACAAAAATCTCTAGTAAACTCAAAGCATCTAGAAAAACTAGTGATACTCTTGAATTGCATCTCATGGAAGCATGTAAAGAAAATGAGAGCTTAAAAGAAGAACTAGAGAAAGTTCAAACATGCTCTAGGGATAAACCTTGTGATTTTGCAAAGAAGTGCATAGTGTTAGAAACCAAGGTTGAAGACCTAAATAGGACACTAGAAAAATTCACTAATGGAAGAGATAATTTGAATATCCTACTTGGGCAACAAAAATGCATGTTTAGTAAAACCGGTCTAGGATATGACCAAGAACATAGTAATCATAAAATGGAAAAGCACTACAAAAACTTCTTTGCACCACCAAGCAAGTCCTCCTCACCTTTTATGAAATGCAATCATTGTGGTACCAAAGGACATAGTGCATATAAGTGTAGTGTTAGGAAACTAGGACCAAAGGTCTTAAGAAAGGTGTGGGTTCCCAAAGGAACGTTCCCACAAGCTAACCTTAAAGGACCCAACATAAAATGGGTACCTAGTTCTCTAAAATGATTTTGTTTTGCAGGTATGCTTCAAGACAAGCAACACCCATTGGTACTTGGATAGCGGGTGTTCGAAGCATATGACGGGAGATATAACCAAATTTACATCATTCACTCCCAAACGAAAAGGAAGCGTCACATATGGAGACAACACTAAGGGAAGAATCCTAGGCATTGGAAATATTGGTAAGAACTCTTCCACATCCATAAGTGATGTATTGTATGTTGAAGGCCTCAAACATAATTTACTTAGTATAAGTCAATTATGTGACAAAGGATATAGAGTCTTATTTGAATCAAATTGTTGCATAATTGAGCATAAGACTAATAAGGAAATCAAGTTTGTAGGCCAAAGAATTGATAATATTTACATGATTGATATGGATAGTTTGTCTACAAATGATGAACAATGCTTTATTTCAAAAGAGGATGAAACATGGCTATGGCATAGAAGAATAGCTCATATACATGTAGACCACTTGAACAAACTTGTTTCTAAAGATTTAGTAATTGGTCTACCAAAGCTTAAATTTGAAAATAGATTTTGTGATGCATGTCAAAAGGGAAAACAAGTAAAGGCATCTTTTCAATCCAAAAATATTGTTTCTACTCAAAGGCCTTTACAACTTTTGCACATGGATTTATTTGGACCATCCAAAATCAAAAGCTTTGGAGGTAATTACTATGGTCTAGTAATAGTAGATGACTATTCAAGATATACATGGACACTGTTTCTTGCTCATAAAAATGAAGCTTATCATGCATTCAAGAAACTTGCAAAGATTATCCAAAATGAGCAAAACTCAAAAATTGCATCCATTAGAACCGATCATGGGGGAGAATTTGAAAATCAATCTTTTGAAAAGTTTTGCGAAAAACATGGTATTAATCACAACTTCTCAGCTCCTAGAACTCCACAACAAAATGGAGTAGTTGAAAGAAAGAATAGATCTTTAGTGGAGCTTGCTAGAACCATGCTAAATGAAAACAATGTTGCAAAACACTTTTGGGCCGATGCGGTAAACACCGCGTGTTATGAATAGATGTTTGATAAGGCCTATTTTAAAGAAAACCCCCTATGAGCTTTACAAGGGTAGAAAACCCAACATTGCATACTTTCATATCTTTGGATGTAAATGTTTTGTGCTCAACAATAGAAAGGATAATCTAGGGAAGTTTGATGCAAAATCTGATGAGGCAATCTTCCTAGGATATTCTCAATCAAGTAAATGTTATAGAATTTTCAACAAACAAACAAATACTATTGAGGAATCTATTCATGTCAAATTTGATGAAAATAGCCATAACCCTCCGAGAAAGGAAGATGTTGATGATCTTGTAGGTACCTTTCAAGAAATGAACTTACAAGACAAAGAAGAAGAAGTCAACCATGATGGAGGTGCAGCACAAGTTGAGAAACAACAAGATTGGATAACTTTGAAGGATCATCCCTTGGACAAGATCATTGGAGAAATAACCAAAGGGGTAAGTACTCGCAACGCCATTAGAAATGCATGCAATCACTTGGCTTTTGTATCCCAAATAGAACCCAAGAATATTGACGAAGCCATTATTGATGAACATTGGATGTTGGCCATGCAAGAAGAGTTGAACCAATTTGAAAGAAATGAAGTTTGGGAACTTGTGCCAAGACCCAATGATCATCTAATAATAGGCACCAAATGGGTGTTTAGAAATAAGCTAGATGAAAACGGAATAATAACTAGGAACAAAGCTAGACTAGTTGCAAAGGGATACAACCAAGAAGAAGGAATAGACTATGAAGAAACATATGCTCCCGTAGCTAGGTTAGAAGCCATTAGATTATTGCTAGCTTTTGCATGTTGTATGGATTTCAAACTGTATCAAATGGATGTCAAAAGTGCGTTCTTAAACGGCTACATTCAAGAAGAAGTCTATGTAGATCAACCTCCTGGTTTTGAAAATCATATATTTCCAAATCATGTCTTCAAATTGAGAAAAGCCTTATATGGTTTGAAGCAAGCTCCAAGAGCTTGGTATGAAAGATTAAGCAAATTCCTTTTAGAACACAACTTTGAAAGAGGAAAGGTTGATACTACATTGTTTATAAAACGCAAACACAATGACATCCTCTTGGTACAAATTTATGTAGATGACATAATATTTGGTGCTACTAATGAAAATCTTTGTCAAGAATTTGCCAAGATTATGCAGAAAGAGTTTGAAATGTCCTTGATGGGAGAACTCACCTTCTTCCTCGGACTACAAATAAAACAAGCCATTGATGGAACGTTCATTAGCCAAACCAAATACTGCAAGGAACTACTTAAAAGGTTTGGAATGGACAAGGCAAACGAGATAGCTACACCTATGAGCACATCCTGCTATCTAGACAAAGATGAAAAGGGTAAGGACATTGAAATCACCAAATATCGAGGTATGATTGGATCCTTACTGTATTTAACTGCGAGTAGACCTGATATTATGTTTGCGGTATGCATGTGTGCTAGATATCAAGCATGTCCTAAAGAATCACACTTGACTGCCGTAAAAAGAATTTTGAAATATCTTGTGGGTACTCAAAATGTTGGTTTATGGTATCCCAAAGGCGTTGAATGTAATCTTTTAGGATATTCTGATTCCGACTTTGCGGGGTGTAAGCTTGATAGAAAAAGCACTAGTGGTACATGCCATTTGCTTGGTAGTTCCCTTGTTTCTTGGCATAGCAAGAAACAAGCAAGTGTTGCATTGTCAACAGCTGAGGCAGAATATGTAGCAGCTGGTAGTTGTTGTGCTCAAATTCTTTGGATGAGACAACAACTTCTTGATTTTGGCATTTCCTTGAACAAAGTCCCCATTAAATGTGATAACACTAGTGCCATTAATATCTCGAAAAATCCAGTAATGCACTCTAGGACCAAACACATTGAGATTAGGCATCACTTTATTAGAGATCATGTGTTAAAAGGGGATTGTGTGCTTGAACATGTTGAAACCTCTAGGCAACTAGCAGATATTTTCACAAAACCCTTGGCTAGAGAGCAATTTATTTACATTAGAAGAGAATTGGGTATTCTTGATATGACAAATTGTATTTAAAGTGATCACTTCATCTTGTGTATTGATTGCATGACATCTTTACTAGTGATTAATGCAAAAGAACCCCATGGAAATGGAGATTCAATGATCCTATATGGAAATCCTCATGCCTTGAATATATTGGAATGAAAAGAAATGAATTTTGGAGTGAAACAGCCCTTCGAATCGATTCAGCACCCCCTCGAATCGATTCAAAGACCTGTTGATTCAAAAATCCTCAAAACAGTATCGTTCGAATCGATTCACACTCCCCTTGAATCGATTCAAACACCTGATGATCCATATTCCCTCAAACAGAGAGGTTCGAATCGATTCACAGCATACTCGAATCGATTCACGCGTCTGATCCTTTCATTTTTCTCAAATCAGTAACGTACGAATCGATTCACAGCATTCCTCGAATCGATTCACGCGTCAGTTACTGCATATTCACGCTGATTAATTCACACACTCCCTCATTTAACTCTTCCACTATCTCCCACTCTCTCTTCTCAAAATCCTCAACTTTTAATCTCTTCAACTTCTTCTCCAAACCTTCCACTCAAATCCTTCATCTTCCATGGCTTCCTCCTCTCAACCTCGCAAGAAACAACGTGCAAACACCGCTGCAGCCTCTATGCCTCAACACTCTGATTTATCTAGATTATTCACTACCCAAAAGGATCTTGATAGGTACCAATCTTCATTCTCTGAGAAACATCTCATTTCTCCCCATTGGCTTGATCTCCCATTCTTTGAAGCATCTGGACTTCCTCTACTCACCACCTTACATCAACAAGAGCTAGTTGGCTTCATGGCTCTTGAGGAAGTAGCAATCTACCCCGAACTCATTCGTGTATTCTACTCCACTTTACGTCTTCAAGATGCTCGCTATATTGCCCGAGTGAAAGGTAAGACTATCATTCTTGATAATGAGGTAATGAATCAAGTTGGCTTACTCCCTCTTAGCAACGCTTCCTTCCATGGCAAAGAACCTCCTCTTGCATGGAATTATAATCCGTTGGAGGCAAGAGCTTTCTTTAATCTTGCAGGTCCCTCAAGCACGGTTGGCACCCTAAGTCTCCATCACCGCCTCTTGCACTTTGTCCTTGTCAAAATTCTCCTCCCCTCCGGTGGAAATTATGCAAGGCTAAATGAGGCCCAAATCTTGCTGCTCTGGGCAATTGTCAATGAGAAAGACATAAATTGGATTGACTTGGTTAGGCATCACATGGTTGAAGCCCAAAACCTCGCCCATCTTCCATATGCCATACTCATTACCAAATTGCTCCACCATTTTAAAGTGGACTTGAAAAATGAGATCAAGGAAGTGGTCGGTCCCAAGGCCCCTATTGGCAAATCTCATCTCACTAAGATGAATATTGTGGAATACCAAGGCATGTGGCAATTTCTTAGGCGTCCCCGACATGAAGTTGAAGATGACGCTCCTCCTCCTCCTCCTCCTCCTCCTCCACCCACTGCTACTGATGATCTTTTCACAAGACTCACTGCTCACCTGGACCAGCGCCTCAACTCCATGGAAGCAAACATCCACACTCGACTGGACAGGATTGAAGCCAACATGGAAGAGCGATACACGGAGCTTGCCACCCAGATATCCAGCATTCACTTCCCGCATCCATGACTGATCTTTACTTTTCTTTATTCCTTTTATTTTTCACTTTCAGACTTGGTTGTTTTGGTTTCTGTTTTGGTTAATTATTTGCACACTATCTCGTCTTAGTTTCTTACTTTGCTATGTCGGTTGAACAATTATCTCGTTTGGTTAATTATTTTGGTTTTTCTAAATTGCATTTGCCAGAGATTATTACTCGATTTACTGCTTATTCCCAACTTTTGTTTTTGATAATGACAAAGGGGGAGAGATAGAGAGATAAAGAAATATATGTGCGATAGAGAGATAGAGAGATAAAGAAATATATGTGCGATAGAGAGATAGAGAGATATATGTGCGATATTATGCGATATATATTCATGTGATACATGTGCGACATTATTTCAACGCTTGAAACCATTTGATGGTTTTATTGAAAAACAAAGGGGGAGACCTATTTTCTTAAAAGAAATAATCACTTAAAACAAGAGACATTAGTTTTCATAACTTGCTATTGGCTAATAAATACCCCAAGAGATGGCCTTTGGTTGTCATCATCAAAAAGGGGGAGAATGTATTTACATGTGATAACAGGTTTTGATAATGACAATGGAAACAAGCAATGGGAAGTCTTCAAAGAATCAAAAACAATTAGTGATTTCATATGAAAGAAGAAAATGGTCTCACAAAGGTTCAAGAGATGAAGAAACCAATGAATCAAACAAAAAGAAAGCAACCATGTATCATTAGATTCAAATGGATGACCAACAGGCATGAGAAAATGTCAAAATGAAGAGCCTGAATCGATTCAAGCACGAGTGAATCGATTCACAGCCCTGGAGGTCATAAAAATGAGAAACAGAATGGGTTGAATCGATTCACCATGACCCTGAATCGATTCACAGCCCTGGAAGTCACTAAGATTGCAAACAGTATGTCCTGAATCGATTCACAAGGACCTTGAATCGATTCACACGATGCTGACAGACCAGGAACCCAAAACAGAATGCTCTGAATCGATTCAAACAAGGCTCGAATCGATTCATTCGACTCTGAAACTCCAAAATGCATAAAACAGAATACTCTGAATCGATTCAAGGATCTATGAATCGATTCACATAGTGGGAAACACCACTAAACAGACAGACTTAAGTGGAAAACATACACTCAAATCCCACTATACGCAGAGACATGACTTGCAACGGCTAGAAGCTCAAGAATGGCTATAAATGAAGTATCAATTCAAGCAAGAAGAAGATAAGAGAGAAAGGCACAAAACAAGGCAAAAATATTCTTCCTCTAAGAGTCTTTCTAATTCATTTTTTCTCTTGTATATTCTGCAACTCTAGTTTCTAAATTTGCATATTCTCTCTTGTTGAGAGTTAGAATTTGGGAGAGCTTTTCATTTGTATATTTGCTCTATTGAGAGAGTGTATTGATTGTAAACACAAACTCCAAACACACAAAGTTATTCACTCTAGGTTGAGTGGTTGTTCACTCTAGGATTGAGTGGTTACAAAGGTTGTGGACTCAACCTTTGGGATATTGTGAGATTGAGAGATTGGGTGGGTTGCCCTTATACTTGTGAGGATTGGGTTCTTGAGTGTGGGACACTAGGAAGCCGCAATTGCTCAAAGTTGTATCTCTAGTCTACAATAGTGGAAAATCCTCTAAGTGGGTTGCTTAGAGGCGAGACGTACACCGGATTGGGTGGAACTCGTTATATCGGTTTGCAAGCTTCTCCTCCTTACTCTTTTACTTCCATATATTGCTTATTTGCTGATTCATATTGTTTGGTTGAGAAGAACACTCTTGAACTTGCTTAACTTGCTTTACTCTAGATATTGCACACCAAGTGTTTGCTAAATTGCTTCAACAATACATACCTCTTGTAGTGCATTGCATATCATTGTCACTTGCTTTCACTTGCACAATCTCATAAACTTGGTTATAGAAATCAATTTCAAAGGCATTCCAAGCAAAAGTTTTATAACTCAATTCACCCCCCCTCTTGAGTATTGAGGCCACTTGAACAACACTTTCGGTCTTGGGTGTGAATCTGAGCTATTGGAGGTCTACCCCCGATATACTCCTAAGACCGCCCTCACGGGATCGAGACACTGTTGTTTCTTCAGTGTACCCATCACTATATGCTCTAGGCGATCACTCTATCATCCCTCCTTAACTCTATATGTAATATGAAGTTTACTTTATCTTATCGTAAGGGTGCCCGAGTACTAGACGAACCCTTACTCCCCTAACGGAACCTTATCATAAACTATTCCTTATAATTTCTTTTAATGAGGATAATATTATGATCCAAGGCCTAGGTGCTACCTAATAGTCCTTCCTAGGAGCATTAAGGTTTGGGCTCGAAGTAAATTTAAATATAAAGGATTTCTAAGATCTTAATGTTCAATTTAAATATAAAGGATTTCTAAGGCCCGGGTGCTACCCAATTTTTATCATTTAGGTAATTTTTCAACATTCAAAATTCACATAATATGCCATCAAATACATGTCCAAAATAGTTTGGCCACTTTCTCTCATTTACCCACGTAAACACATTTTTAACCATTTTTAACTTGTCATTCGCGCCTACACTCGGGTCCCTTTTTAATCTTTCATCAAATATCAGATTTAACATTTTTGTGATTAATTTCAGTAACAAATAATTACATTACAAAAGCTTCATCACCTTGCATTTCCTTTAATTTTAAGCATACAAGGCAATTATCATAAATATAAGTATTTGATTCCTTAATTCATTAAAAAAATTCCAAAATTGAATCTACCTTTAAAAATTCATTTTTATCAATGAGATTTCAAAGATCAAGCCATGCATGTCAATTTTAATCACTAGGCCACTTAAGATAATGTTTTCAGACAAAAATCTATAAACTTTAAGTTATTTATCTTAAAGAAATTTTCCAACAGCAACACATTTTTGATCTATCCTTCTAAAAATTCATTTTTCAAACATGTTAACTTTTCTAGATTTAAGAAAATCAAGTATACAACATGCAGCCACTGAAATTGAAGGAACATTCATCCTTTTAATATTTCAATCAACAAGTAATTTTTTAACAATTGACAAGGCTGTCATTTTTTTAAATGAGTATCATGCATCCAAATTTATATCTCAAGCATCTAAAATTCATCTCAACCATGGGGAAAAGGGTCACATTAGTTTTATGCTTCAAGGATCATGAATTTTATGAATTATTTTTTAGTAAAATACACATGCATGCACCCAAAAATTTCTACAGCAAGACAACCATTAAGAATCTATCAATTCATAATTTGAAGTTCATAAGATTTAGAAATTTTGCACGATCATGGTGCAGCCATTGTACCACCCAAAATGACATGGATTTTTACAAATGATTTTCAAGACCAAAACCATAAAAAAAGCCTTTCGAGAGGGGAGGTGTGAGTTCTAGGGGCAACCACACTTCATCATGCATGTGAAATTAAGAACTTAAAGTAAGCAAATACCCCTTACCTTATAGTAGGTTCCGGTCAAGAGAAGAAGAGACACCAAGAGCTTGAAAAATTTGCTTTAGGATCACCATAAGTTGGAATATCAAGAGCAAAGAGAAGATGAAGGCTTGGTGAGGGATGACGTGGCGTGATGATGTTGAGAAGAAATGAAAGAAGTTGTTGTTTTTGGGAGGTAACAAAAAGTGGTGAAGTGTTTAGGAATTTATCTCATGCATGAGGTTTAAGGGAGGTGGTGAAGTGGTTTTACTTAATGTTATTGGAAGAATAGTGATGGTTAACGTGAGAAAAAGAGAAGGAGAAGAGGAAGAAGAGCTACTGGGCTTTTGTGACTTAGAGAAAGAAGGAGAAAATGTGAAGTGAAGTTTGCATGCATCATTCATTGGTGGCCAAGGATTTCGGTGGGAAGAGAGTGACAAGGAGAGGTTTCAAGGTTCCAACATGCATGTCCATATGTCAAGTTCAGCTTGCTAGAGTGTAGAGGAAGGAGTCATCAAGGGTGGGGCAAGTGTCCTTGGCATATATTGTCACATGATTGGTCTATTTTCATGCAAGGCTGAGGTGTGAGCATCAGATCCAGCAACTTGTCTAGGTTTTTAGAGGATGTTCCAATCTGAATTAGAAAAATACAAAACTTGAAAATTGTAGATCTTGTCTTATCATTAAAACAATATATAGCATGCAAAAATCCATCATCGGACGAGAGAGATATGTCCATTTTACAAAAACTATCCAATGTTGTTACCGGATTTAAGTTACTTACAAAGAATAATTTTTTAGGCCAAATTGGTGAATAATTAACCTTCATTACCTCTATCAAAGTTGGAGATAATTGAGTCTAGAAGATTTTGGTGAAAGAATTGTTTGATTTCATAGTTATATGAGTGACAAACATGGAAAACACCGGACATAATGTATGCTGTCACCAGGAAAATGTAAATCAGTGTAGTATTTTAAATTCTAGGATTTATTAAGCAAGAATAGGCTTTCATGGTCGACATCAAAGTTGTAAATAATTTTGATATGGAAATTTTAGGACAAGAATGACTTGATTCTAAAAACGGGAGAAGAAATTATACCCAAAATGATAATTGTTATCATTGATAATTGTTGGTGCCATTGTGGTTGGTACCAGTGTGAACTGGTGTGTGTGAATTGAGTTGCATTTGGTGAAATATTGTGAATGCCACACTAAAATGTTAAAAACAATGGCAAGATAATTGAAGTTGAAATACTCTAAGACTTGTGGGTTCACAATGTATTGGTGTTATACATTGAAAGTATGCTTGTTGATATGCCTGATTGATTTCCATGCATGGATTAATGTTGATGTAAATCCTTAGCCATTGTAATGAAAATGATGTGAATGGTGTGCCTTGAAGGGCTTTGAAATTGGTTGCATGCCATTATTTGTAATACTAAATGTAAAATATATATACCCCTAAGTTAGAGGGCGAGAAATCCTTGTGAGGTTAAGACCAGCATGTGCATTGTTGCATTGTTGCGTTCACGGCATGCATGACATCACATTTTATATGTGGTTGCGATCACAATGAAAAGTCTTGCGGGACTATGAAAGGGAGTACCCTTGCGTGGGGAAACTAATATGTTGACAAATGAATGTCGTTGTGATCACAATGAAAGTCTTGCGGGACTATATGAGAAAGAGTACCCTTACATGGGGGAAACCAACATGTGAATGATTATATGTGGTTGCGATCACAATGAAAGGTCTTGCGGGACTATATGAAAGAGGACCCTTACGGGGGACTTATGTTTGAATACCCTTCAGTGGTTGCAATCACTTGATATATGGAGATGATACAGATCTTGTAGGATCTTGTGAAAAGCACCCTTGCGGGGGATGATGGTTTATGTAACACCCTAAAATATAAAGAAAACAATTTATTGAATAATGATAATTAATTATTTATGGTCCAATAATTTGGGAGAATTAATTTGTCATTAGAGGTGAATTATCGGTAAATTGAGAATTACCAGAACCGGGTGATTTAACAGATGATATAGGACTCACTTAGTCAAATTAAATAATCGATGGGTCTAGAATGTTTGGAAAATTATTGTGGTTATGGTGGTATAGTTGAAATGATTTTTAGTGTTAAGGAAATAACTAATTGGACTCGACATATGTCATTAAACTGCAAACATACGAACTAAATGGAATTAAAAAGAAAATGAAAACTCCCTTTTCTTCTCTTCACCCAGCCGTTCACTTCCTCTCTCTCTCTCCCATATTGCTTTTCATGCTATTACCCAATGGATATAGGGTTTCGGGACACAATGGACAATAGGTAATGATACATGGCTTTACCCGTTGGACAATGACCAATTTTAGTCAACTTCTCACTCTTCCTCTTCTATTTTCGGTGATGCTTATCCCTCTCACCTTCTCTTTCATTTTTCCACTTCCTTCCTCCTCTCTAATGAACAAAACCAAACCACCTCCTTCTCCTTCCATTTTCTTGCCAAAATTAAAGATAAATCTAGGATTCATGAAGCATGGATGGCACTTTGGGGCTAATATTGAAGCATCTTACTCTTCCTCTCCATCATTTTCATTTTGGCCATGGCATGGAAAAGAAGTAAGACTTTGAATCCTTCCTCCTCTATTTGTGGTTTTATGAATACTTAAGTTTGAAATGGTGGTGTTAGAGGTTATGAGTGTTAATGAAAATGTGGAAACCCTAGGCTTGAATGTTTGAGAAATGATTTTGATTATGGTTTTATGAATATATGAGAATGAGGTTATTGAGTTTATGAGGATTCTTGGAAAATTATGGATGTTGAATATTATTGGAAAAATTTTAGAGAAACCCTAAGTATGATGATTTGAGGAATTGAGTTTGAGAATGATTGTGTGATGTTGTAGTTGGGTGTTGTTGGTTATGAAGGGAAGTGATAACAATAATGGTGGATGACCATTGATAATGGATACTTGACTTGATGAAGTCTTAGGCCATGATAAATACCATAAGAGTTTGTTGATTAATGATGGTCTTGAATGGAGCCAAGAGGCTTAAAATGAACTTGAAAGAATTGTGATGATAGTGGAGTGATTCATATAAAATATTAGATGCCTTATGGATAAGGGCCATAGTGTTGTTGTTGTTGGATTTTTTAACCTTTTGAAACCTAGAGAATCTTAGTTTTGGGAAAGGAATTCCCGAAGCCTAACATAAACGTATGAATTGGAGTTTAGACAAGTCTAGGACTTGATAATGAGTTTTGAGAGATGATGCCTTATGATGGCTTATTAATGGAATGTATATATATATATATATGTGTTTGTTGATAGGGAATTATGTTCTGGATGATGATGCGGAGCAATCAGAGCGTTTAGATTGCAGTTCTTCTCTCGAGGTAGGAGAGGAGTTTGCATTTCAAACTACATGAGTGAATAATTATTAATTATGTATATGTATGAACTCATACATTGCCTTGCCATAAATGTGTTAAATGTTGAATTGATGATGTGATGAATGATGGCTTGGCTTTTATTGAATATCAAGGAATTGTAACTGTATATATATATATATATATATATATATATATATATATATATAAGATGATGATAAGTGTTGGTTTGTCCCTTTTGTTGGACATAAATAAAGTGATGATATAGACCTATGGATGGATGAATAATTAAAATAGGGAGTGATAATTGTGATGACTATGAACAATGGCATAATTGTTTGTGATGAAAGTTGTTTAAAATAACAAAACCTCCATTATATAGTGGATGAATTGAAATGAAAAATAGGGAGGTATGACTTGTTGAATCAAGTCATAAATACATGAATTAAGGTATGAGAAATGTTAGTTAGGCCAATTTTACATTATGAGGATATTGGCATGTGAAGTAGAGTGAAAAACTTGAGATATAGGCATGTAATGACGATCTCGCTCAAGCGAGAGTCCCTTGTATCATAGGGGTGGCCTCTGGCCCAATTTTGCTCAGGCAAGTGGGAGTCTCGCTCAAGCGAGACGCGTACAAAATAGAAGGGTGAGCTACTAGAGAAATCTCGCTTAAGCGGGTGTGGCCGCGCTTGACCGAGCGTGATAGGAGAATAGTTCTGGACAAATCTCGCTTAAGCGAGTGGTGAGACATGTTGGGTCTCGCTCAAGCGAGCGAGCATGAGATTGGACACTGGATGGTTTTCGCTCGAGCGAGTGACCAGTTGAGAGGAACCTCGCTCAAGCGAGCGAGCATGGAAACGTTACTGGGAACATTTCGCTCACGCGAGAGGGCTCGCCCAAGCGAGCTATATTGATCTCTCTCAAGCGAAAGTGAATCTCGCTTGAGCGAGTTGCCCAGAATGGAATTTTATTTCATTTTCTTTGTTTTGGGATTATGATGGACCCCTTCTTTGTGTTGTGAGATAATTGAGGAAATATGTATGGGGTATTTAATGATGACATGATATAGTGGTGATAGGAATTATTTGACACATTTGGGATGAATTAATTATGATACATTTACCACCAAGAGTAGGATATGAATGAAGGGTAATGAGTAATGAATGGATGATGATGTTGATCATTTAATTATACAAGGGATGATTGACATTGAGGTTGATTGTTATTATTGATGAATTGTTGTGTACCATTGTGAGTGATACAAGTGCGATCTTGTATGTGTGGTTTGAAATATAATAATGAAATGTTGTGAACGCCACACCAATATATATACATAGATGAAACAACGGTAATGAATAATGATATAAAAATCCACTAACTGATTATGTGGTGATATTGATGAAAGTTTAATAAATGATGTTTATGTTGTGATGCCATTGTGGTTGATTGCAAGTATTGTCTTGCATATAAAATATGAGATATATATATATATATATATGAAAGATATCAAAATGAAATGCCATATATAAAACTCGAAACAATGGCTAAGAAACCAACAATGATAAAATCCACTAAGGTGTGTATGGTGGTGTTGGTGATTATGATGATGATGACTGATGAGTGGCATTTAGGATGCATAGTGTGAGAAATGGATTTGATTTGCATTGCATTGCATCCATGGCATATCATACGCTATCTATGTGGAATGTTAGGGGTTCCACTAGGCGGGCCCAGTGGGAGGGCGACCCAGTGCACGGGTATATTGTTGTTGTTGTTCCCTAGTGATTATGGGAATCACGAAGTTGTCCATAGTTTGGTGACGAGGCACCCTATGTGGCAGGCCCAGTGGGCGGGCGGCTCTGTGATGAGCAAGTTACCTCAGTGTCCGACGGGACACAGCTCTCTCGATATGTGTTCGGGAGGGGCCTGTAGCACTTGTGGCAAGTGAGGCCATGTTGTTGATCCGTAAGTCACGGGGTGACTAGCGCTACAGATGGGCAATAGCGGTTTGGTACCAGTAAAATATGTTGTTGAGCATGCATGATCTGAGAAGACGATTATTAATAGTCAAATGGCCTACAATCAGCTTTCCAAAGGGATTAGTGAGCAGAGATGGCATTAAAATTCCATTCATCTTCCGGATGACCACTGTGGCATCCCAAAAATAGGGGTCAATTTTTCGCAAAACAAACCTGGATCTATCGAAATCCCCTCTCATATATGAAGATATGAGAGCTGGTCCCATGGTCAAGAAGAAAACCAGCAGCGTGAAGCAGAAAAATGAAATGCCATTCAAGGAAAAAAAATGCAAAATGGAGAGAAGGCAAGGGAAATAAAACCGAGCACAAAGCCCAGCGAAAACCACACAGCGTCAGAGCGAGGCCCGCAACACAACGCCCACTCGCTCAAGCGAGATCCAACTCCGCTTGGGCGAGACAGCAAAACTCGCTCGGGCGAAAGCCCCTTCGCTTGGGCGAAACTAATATCAAGCCTTCCCTTAGAACCAAACTCGCTGGAGCGAATCCTTCAATCGCTGAAGCGAGGAGCCATTCGGCATTCAATCACACGAGAAACCGAGACATTCACACACTCGGTAAATGATCAGGTCGAGTCGGAATTCATGCCTAAGTCCTCTTGGAATTTAATATTTTAGTCCACTCAGCATAATGGGGCTCCGTTACTCGGAAAATAACCTCAACACTCACACACACTTCATAACTTGATTGTTAAATTTCATACACCAAAGCTCACACATGATCCACCCGGTAACTGAGGGTTATCCCACTCGGATTCCATAAACCCTCACTCGGAATTTCTACCAATCAAATGCCACTCGGTAAACATCAACCATTTAGCTCTCGGTATATTGAACTCCATCACTCAGAGAATACATAGGCTTCCTCTCGGCCATAAATCACTCAGTTTAAGCATTCTTAACCAACTCATCATCAGAGTGGTGTTCCACTCAGAATAATATCATTGTTCAGAAATAGTCTACACAATCAATTCCACTCAGAATGATCCAAACTCCTCAACACTCAGAGGAATTTCCCAAGTATTTCACTCGGACATATGAGATACTTAACCACTCAGGGAAACCAATAAGTCAAGTCCCACTCGGACTCATCCCATGTTTAAACACTCGGAATATAGGCATAACTCATATACTTAGAATTTTTCAAGCTAAACCATTACAAGTACACTTCCCTTAGAAGAAATTCACTTGGGTTCCACTCGGGAAACACTTATATTTCTCTTCACTCGGGAAAATCACCACACCATGTTACACTCGGACTCATTTTATAAATTAGCCCCTCAAATTACATATTACCTTATTCACTCGGAATAGGTCCCCATAATCACTTGGAATACATTCATAAATCATACACTTAGAATATAATCAATCCGAGTCATTACAACAACACTCCTCCTAGAAGAGGATCACTCGGATTTCCACTCAGGATTCATCAACTTAGAGGTATTTATACATCCTAATTTCCTAGTCACTAGGAAGCATCAAATCAACATAAATCACTCTTACTTATATATTCTCTAATTCCAAGTCCGACTACCACTACAGCAATACCCTTTCACCGATTCCTAACCATGTTATCAACATAACAGGTATGTATATATATATACGCATACACTCGGATACTTATTAACTTTATACTTCTCATTCATCAACACATTCAGTCGGCATGCATATAAGACCAACACTCGAAGTATATATATATATATATTAACATGCACTCGGGTTATTCAATCATCTTGCCTTTATTCATTCAACTAAACCCATTATCCGATACAAGTACATGATTTCAATGAAGCCAATACATATATATAGACATGCACTCGGGCTTCCAATAACCCAACTTCAATACATATATAAAGAGTATTCATTATACAACGTTAATATGAGTCGGTCAAGGCTGAATACATCAAAGACGCTCTGTACATTACATTATATACACAACCACATCAATAAACACCCAACACTCGGGTTTAAGACCACCACATCATCCAAGCCGACCTGCATACACTGAAAAATGGTGTAGGGGTGAGCATTACATATTAAATGACAGATATTGGCTCGGATTAATCATAGAATCCTTAACATGTCATAACACATACATTAATCAGCTCAACATTCACTGCCATTCAACATAAACAATCACAAGCGTTCTCAATCGGGTTTCTTACCCCTTCCACTCGGCTATAAAGCCTATTAACCTTATCAATAATACGATCCCTCAATCGGATTTCACCTCAAGTCTACCCCAAGACTATATCAACAATACTCATACTCCAAGCCATGCTCAAGGAGTCTGTCCGAGCCTAGCTCCAGGACTTAGCCAAATTCACCATATGTAGTCATCTAATTACCGATCGATATAAGAGTCCAACGCATTCCAGTGGCGAATCGGATGCATACGATTTCATTCACTCGGCGTTCAACGCCATTGTACTCGGCATTTCATCAAGCGTCTCATTTCACGCTTAGTGCCCCAGGCACTGCCCCGAGTCCAACTCAAGGTTTTTCATCACATTCATCATTAGGACCTCGTCCTCTTCATTCGGGATAACACCCTCGTGGCACCCCGCAAGGTGTTCATATTCAATACACAATAACACGTATGCATGTAAATTTACTCATATTCATTCGATTGCCCACTCAGAATATGCGTTCAACACTTTATGCACTCGGCAATTCAACAATAATCAGATGACTCGGCTTATATCATATCCGCTCAGCAACCCTGTGCCATCCACTCGGCAATTCTATGTCGTTCCCTCGGATTATCATATATTCACAAGCCTCATAGGCTGTTTCATGAGATACACTCGGACTTAGCATTTTCTAAGCCTCACACCATTGTATATGAAATTTCCACTCGGAAATCTACTCTATCAATCATCCCATGCCAATATTTCACTTAACATTCATCATCACAGTCTGTATTTATCCATTTATCACACATAAATTTAATAACAAACATCACATGCCCTTTTGAATACATAATTACATACGGGGACTCATGAATGGCCATACAATGCACTCAGCATACATAATACAAGTACATGCATCTCATGCATTAACTCACATCATCACAAATATCTTCATACATCTCTTGGACAGATAAACATGCACCATGTAACAATAAATAATCATACATCCGGGTTCAACTCAACAACAGCACACAATACACATCAAACACAACATAATGCAATCATGCCACCCGGAAATCCGTCCATAAGCCATGCATTTGAGATGCAAAGCCCCCCTTACCTGGGTGAAGCTTCCAGGAGTGAGAAGAGCCATCATGACTTCCACTCGTCCCAGTAACGTCCTCAGCTTGAAGAGCCAGCCACCATTTCCACTCAAGTCTTCAAGCCATCAACACCCAAGTTCCACTCTGCTCACAACCATGGAAGAATCCATGTTGTTTACTCAAGCAACAACCTCCAAGGCTTAGTACAAGGTTATTCCTTACTCATACAGCATCATCCTCCCCACCCTGGAGGACCACCAACTTCCATGCATGCCTTCTTCCTCACAGCAGCACCATACACCTTCAACAACAGTGGAGGATCACCATTCCTCCATGCAACATGCATGTCTTCATCTTCACAAGATCAGCACAACCTCACCAACAGTGAACCATCATGCATCACAAACCGAGGCATGCACACACACCCAGCTGCTACAGGCTCTCAGAACTGAGTCTCATACAACCCATCACATGGAGGAAGAAGGAGAGGAAGAAAGAGAAGCACCAAGAAGCAAGGTGTAACCCAACTTACACGCACAGCTACACGCTGTTTCACTCACCAAGTTGTTCCTTACACAGCCACACTCGTCCACTCGGTTCTACACCAAGCACGAGTGGAAGAAGAAGATGAAGAAGAAGAGGAAGATGAAGCAGAAGCTTCAATGAACTCTAGAGAGAATGAGGAGCATTTCTCTCATCAGAACATGCACCCACAAAGAATAAAGGGAAGGTAAGAAGTAAACATGCAACCAAGGCCTTATCATCTCAGCCTCATCAGCATCTAACTCATCACAACATCCCATCCTCATTTAATGCAAGTCCATCAATATTTAATGCACATTCTCTCAGCAATGATTACACAAACACACGTGGACAAGGAAGGAGAGAAAATCAGACCCATTTGACCATCAAAGCACCTAAGTCATCACCATGGGGACCACACAGAAGTAGAAAGAGAAAAGGAAAACTGGGCCCTACAATGATCCAAGAGCATCAGTGGTCCCTCTTTAATCAATTGCCTCGCCTGAGCGAATGCTACCCTTAAGATCCTTCGCTCGGGCGGATTCCATCCAGCAACTGATTCCCTTCGCCCCCTCTTGGGCGAAGTTCCATTCGCCTGGGCGAATTCCCTCTAGTGTCTAAACACTGATATTAGGTCGAGCTCGCTTGAGCGAGACTTACCCTCGCCTGAGCGAGAATTACCCAGAAGCTAAATTCCCAACATGAGAGTCTCTCGCTCGGGCGAGAATTCACTTCGCCTGAGCGAAATGATCAACACTGGCGCAGAAACTGAGAGCTCTCACCTTACTCATAATTTTATTCAACTCAGCCCATGTAATTACATTCAAGCCAGCTCAATTATTTCCAGTATACCATATACAACCTACGAGGCATATATTTGTCCAATCATTCATTCTTATAAAATTCTCATTCTAAACATATTAATCATATGAAGTTCAAACTCATCTTTATCTTATATATATTCATACCTTGCCACAATGATTCCACCTTTTCCCACACATCCTCACTAACCAAAGATTTTCCATTCATACTAATTACTCATTTTTTTTATAAAATTCGGGGTGTTACAATTCTCCCCACCTTCAAGGAATTTCGTCCTCGAAATTCAAGTATGAACCTACCTCAATAAACAACTTGGCATTCACTATATACCAAACAAATCATTTACATACTAATACTTTTCAAGTATTCACCGACTGCCAAATCCAGTCAGTACAATTTTACTTCTTAAGTAGTTACTAACCACACAACATGAAATTCCAAGACAGCGTACTCTTAACATCTTCCACTCAAAAGTGTCACCAATTGGCTCAGAAATCACCCACTCGGTTATCCACAATTCCACATCACTCAGCAACTCCTCACCTTGCTCGGAGCAATCCAATAGACTCAAGTCATTCCCATAAGCAGCTACAGTCTCATTTGCTGACCTATGAACTGTTGCATCCAACTTATAGGATGACATTTTATTCCTATAGGGTTACAACAATTGCATAGAGTCAATGCAAAATGCAGCCTGCCACAATACCTATGGTATGCAGAGTCATATCGAAACAACATCCTTACAATTATTTCACCCATACCGATCAATTTCACTCAGATAATGATAACCTATATGAAAATCAATGACATTTTATATCCATCTATAAACAATACATCTAAATTAACTTCATCATTAGGCATCCACAATGGTACATTGCTCACCAACAGCCAGCAATTATCCCTCATTAACACTGTAAAATGACATACTAACAACATACATCCAACCCACACAAGGTATATATACCATTCTTACACTTATTCTAATGCAATCATCTTGATATTAATCATCAAATGCCAGCCACACTCACCATAAAATGGCATAATAGCAATCGGTTTCCAGTACAAAACCGAGTAAATACCTCTTATTTAATCTTAGTTATCACAAAATCATAGTCAATTAGCCAACTACTCCCTCAATTCATCATTCATCACTAGCCATCAATCAATTTAAGCCTAGAAAATTTATTAAATTCTCTTAGGTATACCACTTGGTTTTCAATATGATTCTCAATCATAACAATAGGTTTCTATATTGGCAATTTTCTTCACTGAATGTAAACACATTCCACTGTTTGGATATACAATCACCATAATATCATGTTCATTATCCCCATATCCAGTACCAAGGTGTACTCGGATTTCAACCTTAAGACACTTTAAACCTCAACAATCCACATGATCAATCAGATTCTCTGACTCGGAATTCCAAGGGTTACTACACCTTATGAATCATAATTCAACTAACCACTCACTCGGTTTTTCAATCACAAAACCAGGACAGCACCCAAACCAACAGGTACATCACCATAACAATCCTCATAACATCCAATCACACATAATTATGCTTAACCAATTTGGGTTACCACACTTTGTGGCCCAGTACTTAATCCAATCATCTACTCTGTTTTCATACTTCAAACCAAGATATAATTCCAGCCAAGCAGGCATCAGGTTTTACATTCAATCACCTATCCCATATTAAAATCCTCACATCATAAGATTTCCCAACATTACTCACCCAGCCAACTTAGCATATGAGTTCAAATTCCTTCATAATCATGATTCGGCCATGAACCATTAGCATGGCATACACAAGAATTCAAATCAATTAATACAGTCTTAATACTTATGAGAGCTTCACTATCATCAATTAATCCATCACTCGGTTTTAGCACATTAAAACTGAGACACAATTTCAACATAACATATACCTGATTTCACATTTATACATTCATGATCATATTCAAATTCTTGAATTAGGAATCTACCATGAATCAACTTGATCATATATATATTAATCAAACAGAGCTCTCATGCCAAGGGTATAAATCATCATTTAAGAAATGGCACAATCAAACATCCATAATCCGAATTCAACACACTAGGAAATTCCTTCATTAACATTTTTCACATATTTCATTATTAAAATATCACAATAGCATACCAGTTTCACGAATCGCAATTCGTATCATAATTAAGCACAACATATACGTAATTACTAACACTGTCACTTTGCCATTTATCCACAAAAGCATTCATAATTATTATCATCAATAATTCACTAAGGTCTCACTCAATACCTCCTCGCAAGGGGTTTCTCCACACTCATGGTCATTCCATTTCAAATGCCATGGTCTTTGAACACATGCATATGTCAACTGTGTAATGCGTATGCAACGGATCCGATTTCATATCACAGGTGATCGCAACCACCATAATCAATCAATCATAGTCATGGGTTTCCCACCTTGCAAGGGGTACTCCCTCTGGCAACCTCGCAAGGTGCTTCTCGTGATCGCAACCACGTTTCAATAATTCACATAGGTTTCCCTCCTCGCAAGGGGTACTCCCGCCTCATGATCGCAACCATGGGCATCATAGGTGCTCGCAAGCCCTTTATCATATCATCATCACATTGGTTTCCCATCTCGCAAGAGGTACTCCCTTTATAGAATCCCGCAGGATCTTTCATCTTTGTGATCGCAACCACATAATATCAATGTTATGCCATGCCATGAATGCAATGCAATAATGCATATGTTCAACAACAACCTCGCAAGGATATCTCACCCTCTCAATCAGGGGTATATTATGTATTTCAGTTTATCATCAATGGCGTATAAATATTCACAAGGCCCCTCAAGGCACATCATTCAAATAATTGGCTTTCAATGGCCACAAACACCATTCATAATAATCCACACATGGATATCATAGACATAGCAACCATAATAATATCAATCCACACATAAAATCATTCGAGGCATATTCACCATTTATATATTTGGTAATCATCATTGCCTTACACACATACAAGTCAACTACTTGTATCCACCGCTAGAATGTCATAATATTTCTTTTTATCTATCAATATCCTTATATATTTTCATTGGGGATTTCCATCCCAACACAAGAGTATCATAATAATTATCCATCAATCCATATACATAATTCCTGGTCAATTAATCCGACTTCCATAAATATAAGGACACAACATTATGTCACTTCATTTTTCAAATCAACCTTCACAGCAGTAGTATCTTTCACTACTGTCCCAGCAAAGCACATAGGCATACAGCCATACAAACTATGCATAGGCATACATCAACCAATAAAATATTACCAGCAATAATGACAACTAATCATCATACATCCAAACGCTTACACTCGGTAAGCATACCTTGACCATAGACCTCTCTATTTGCTCAGATACCAAATTGTGACATCCCAAAAATAGGGGTCAATTTTTCGCAAAACAAACCTGGATCTATCGAAATCCCCTCTCATATATGAAGATATGAGAGTTGGTCCCATGGTCAAGAAGAAAACCAGCAGCGTGAAGCAGAAAAATGAAATGCCATTCAAGGAAAAGAAAATGCAAAATGGAGAGAAGGCAAGGGAAATAAAATCGAGCACAAAGCCCAGCGAAAACCACACAGCGTCAGAGCGAGGCCCGCAACACAACGCCCACTCGCTCAAGCGAGATCCAACTCCGCTTGGGCGAGACAGCAAAACTCGCTCGGGCGAAAGCCCCTTCGCTTGGGCGAAACTAATATCAAGCCTTCCCTTAGAACCAAACTCGCTGGAGCGAATCCTTCAATCGCTGAAGCGAGGAGCCATTCGGCATTCAATCACACGAGAAACCGAGACATTCACACACTCGGTAAATGATCAGGTCGAGTCGGAATTCATGCCTAAGTCCTCTTGGAATTTAATATTTTAGTCCACTCAGCATAATGGGGCTCCGTTACTCGGAAAATAACCTCAACACTCACACACACTTCATAACTTGATTGTTAAATTTCATACACCAAAGCTCACACATGATCCACCCGGTAACTGAGGGTTATCCCACTCGGATTCCATAAACCCTCACTCGGAATTTCTACCAATCAAATGCCACTCGGTAAACATCAACCATTTAGCTCTCGGTATATTGAACTCCATCACTCAGAGAATACATAGGCTTCCTCTCGGCCATAAATCACTCAGTTTAAGCATTCTTAACCAACTCATCATCAGAGTGGTGTTCCACTCAGAATAATATCATTGCTCAGAAATAGTCTACACAATCAATTCCACTCAGAATGATCCAAACTCCTTAACACTCAGAGGAATTTCCCAAGTATTTCACTTGGACATATGAGATACTTAACCACTCAGGGAAACCAATAAGTCAAGTCCCACTCGGACTCATCCCATGTTTAAACACTCGGAATATAGGCATAACTCATATACTTAGAATTTTTCAAGCTAAACCATTACAAGTACACTTCCCTTAGAAGAAATTCACTTGGGTTCCACTCGGGAAACACTTATATTTCTCTTCACTCGGGAAAATCACAACACCATGTTACACTCGGACTCATTTTATAAATTAGCCCCTCAAATTACATATTACCTTATTCACTCGGAATAGGTCCCCATAATCACTCGGAATACATTCATAAATCATACACTTAGAATATAATCAATCCGAGTCATTACAACAACACTCCTCCTAGAAGAGGATCACTCGGATTTCCACTCAGGATTCATCAACTTAGAGGTATTTATACATCCTAATTTCCTAGTCACTAGGAAGCATCAAATCAACATAAATCACTCTTACTTATATATTCTCTAATTCCAAGTCCGACTACCACTACAGCAATACCCTTTCACCGATTCCTAACCATGTTATCAACATAACAGGTATGTATATATATATACGCATACACTCGGATACTTATTAACTTTATACTTCTCATTCATCAACACATTCAGTCGGCATGCATATAAGACCAACACTCGAAGTATATATATATATATATTAACATGCACTCGGGTTATTCAATCATCTTGCCTTTATTCATTCAACTAAACCCATTATCCGATACAAGTACATGATTTCAATGAAGCCAATACATATATATAGACATGCACTCGGGCTTCCAATAACCCAACTTCAATACATATATAAAGAGTATTCATTATACAACGTTAATATGAGTCGGTCAAGGCTGAATACATCAAAGACGCTCTGTACATTACATTATATACACAACCACATCAATAAACACCCAACACTCGGGTTTAAGACCACCACATCATCCAAGCCGACCTGCATACACTGAAAAATGGTGTAGGGGTGAGCATTACATATTAAATGACAGATATTGGCTCGGATTAATCATAGAATCCTTAACATGTCATAACACATACATTAATCAGCTCAACATTCACTGCCATTCAACATAAACAATCACAAGCGTTCTCAATCGGGTTTCTTACCCCTTCCACTCGGCTATAAAGCCTATTAACCTTATCAATAATACGATCCCTCAATCGGATTTCACCTCAAGTCTACCCCAAGACTATATCAACAATACTCATACTCCAAGCCATGCTCAAGGAGTCTGTCCGAGCCTAGCTCCAGGACTTAGCCAAATTCACCATATGTAGTCATCTAATTACCGATCGATATAAGAGTCCAACGCATTCCAGTGGCGAATCGGATGCATACGATTTCATTCACTCGGCGTTCAACGCCATTGTACTCGGCATTTCATCAAGCGTCTCATTTCACGCTTAGTGCCCCAGGCACTGCCCCGAGTCCAACTCAAGGTTTTTCATCACATTCATCATTAGGACCTCGTCCTCTTCATTCGGGATAACACCCTCGTGGCACCCCGCAAGGTGTTCATATTCAATACACAATAACACGTATGCATGTAAATTTACTCATATTCATTCGATTGCCCACTCAGAATATGCGTTCAACACTTTATGCACTCGGCAATTCAACAATAATCAGATGACTCGGCTTATATCATATCCGCTCAGCAACCCTGTGCCATCCACTCGGCAATTCTATGTCGTTCCCTCGGATTATCATATATTCACAAGCCTCATAGGCTGTTTCATGAGATACACTCGGACTTAGCATTTTCTAAGCCTCACACCATTGTATATGAAATTTCCACTCGGAAATCTACTCTATCAATCATCCCATGCCAATATTTCACTTAACATTCATCATCACAGTCTGTATTTATCCATTTATCACACATAAATTTAATAACAAACATCACATGCCCTTTTGAATACATAATTACATACGGGGACTCATGAATGGCCATACAATGCACTCAGCATACATAATACAAGTACATGCATCTCATGCATTAACTCACATCATCACAAATATCTTCATACATCTCTTGGACAGATAAACATGCACCATGTAACAATAAATAATCATACATCCGGGTTCAACTCAACAACAGCACACAATACACATCAAACACAACATAATGCAATCATGCCACCCGGAAATCCGTCCATAAGCCATGCATTTGAGATGCAAAGCCCCCTTACCTGGGTGAAGCTTCCAGGAGTGAGAAGAGCCATCATGACTTCCACTTGTCCCAGTAACGTCCTCAGCTTGAAGAGCCAGCCACCATTTCCACTCAAGTCTTCAAGCCATCAACACCCAAGTTCCACTCTGCTCACAACCATGGAAGAATCCATGCTATTTACTCAAGCAGCAACCTCCAAGGCTTAGTACAAGGTTGTTCCTTACTCATACAGCATCATCCTCCCCACCCTGGAGGACCACCAACTTCCATGCATGCCTTCTTCCTCACAGCAGCACCATACACCTTCAACAACAGTGGAGGATCACCATTCCTCCATGCAACATGTATGTCTTCATCTTCACAAGATCAGCACAACCTCACCAACAGTGAACCATCATGCATCACAAACCGAGGCATGCACACACACCCAGCTGCTGCAGGCTCTCAGAACTGAGTCTCATACAACCCATCACATGGAAGAAGAAGGAGAGGAAGAAAGAGAAGCACCAAGAAGCAAGGTGTAACCCAACTTACACGCACAGCTACACGCTGTTTCACTCACCAAGCTGTTCCTTACACAGCCACACTCGTCCACTCGGTTCTACACCAAGCACGAGTGAAAGAAGAAGATGAAGAAGAAGAGGAAGATGAAGCAGAAGCTTCAATGAACTCTAGAGAGAATGAGGAGCATTTCTCTCATCAGAACATACACCCACAAAGAATAAAGGGAAGGTAAGAAGTAAACATGCAACCAAGGCCTTATCATCTCAGCCTCATCAGCATCCAACTCATCACAACATCCCATCCTCATTTAATGCAAGTCCATTAATATTTAATGCACATTCTCTCAGCAATGATTACACAAACACACGTGGACAAGGAAGGAGAGAAAATCAAACCCATTTGACCATCAAAGCACCTAAGTCATCACCATGGGGACCACACAGAAGAAGAAAGAGAAAAGGAAAACCAGGCCCTACAATGATCCAAGAGCATCAGTGGTCCCTCTTTAATCAATTGCCTCGCCTGAGCGAATGCTACCCTTAAGATCCTTCGCTCGGGCGGATTCCATCCAGCAACTGATTCCCTTCGCCCCCGCTTGGGCGAAGTTCCATTCGCCTGGGCGAATTCCCTCTAGTGTCTAAACACTGATATTAGGTCGAGCTCGCTTGAGCGAGACTTACCCTCGCCTGATCGAGAATTACCCAGAAGCTAAATTCCCAACATGAGAGTCTCTCGCTCGGGCGAGAATTCACTTCGCCTGAGCGAAATGATCAACACTGGCGCAGAAACTGAGAGCTCTCACCTTACTCACAATTTTATTCAACTCAGCCCATGTAATTACATTCAAGCCAGCTCAATTATTTCCAGTATACCATATACAACCTACGAGGCATATATTTGTCCAATCATTCATTCTTATAAAATTCTCATTCCAAACATATTAATCATATGAAGTTCAAACTCATCTTTATCTTATATATATTCATACCTTGCCATAATGATTCCACCTTTTCCCACACATCCTCACTAACCAAAGATTTTCCATTCATACTAATTACTCATTTTTTTTATAAAATTCGGGGTGTTACAACCACCAACAAATTTAGCATCGAAGAGGGGAAGTTGGGTAATCTCAACAAGTTATGCATCGGTGATCCTTAGAGTCACATTTTTGACTCTAGCTTTAAGTAACCCATCAACAAGCCTTAAATTGCAGAAGAAGACTCGCATGAGTTTCGGGTAGTAGACTTTTTCTTTAAGATTGAGAAAAGGAAAGAGATTGTAGTGGTGAAGGGAGTGAGTGAAGGTGAAACTGGGATGGTAAAAAATCTCAGCATTGATATAGTGAGGGGAGATGATATCCTTTTTAGAAAATTTTTGAATAAAGTTTTGGAGGTCTCTGGGATTGGTGAAGAACCTTGAAAAATCAAAGGGGTTATTGGTTTGGGCAAGAGAGGACCTAACTGTTTTCACATTCCTTGAAGAAGACATGGTGAGAAGAAAAAGATGAAGAGGTTTGGAAAATTTGGAGAGATTTAGAAGAAGGAGGAGGATTGGAGGTGTGAGATGATAAGAGTGAAGGAAGGGTATTTATAGGGTTTAAGAGTGAAAAATAGGGTTTAGAAGAAGGATTAGGATTGGGTGTAATAGGATCACACGGATTATGCATTTAAATCTGCGCACTTGATACATGTGTAATCGATTACGGGGTGATGGGTAATCAATTACGTCTCTTTAGAATTTGGAACGTCAGACTTTGTAATCGATTATACCCAGGGTGTAATCGATTGCGTTAAAAACAGAACCTTTTCAATCGATTAGGAAGAGTGGATAATCGATTAGCTGGAAGACAGAAAGTCTCTAATCGATTTGGCATAGGCCCTAATTGATTAGTGATAACCCAGAAGCTTACTAATCGATTATGAGCTACTGTGTAATCGATTATGGTCAAGACAGAATGCTTCTAATTGATTAACTTTGGCCATCTAATCAATTATGACAACCTAGAAATGCTTAAAACACATGTTCTTCAATCAAAAAGCATTAAGGACTCAGTTGTTGTCTCATCCAAAGGATTTGAGCACAACAGCTACCAGCTGTAACATATTCCGCCTCAGTTGTGGATAATGCAACACTTACTTATTTCTTGCTATGCCAAGATACAAGAGAACTACCAAGCAAGTGACAAGTACCACTAGTACTTTTTCTATCAAGTTTACATCCTGTAAAATCAGAGTCAGAATAACCAACAAGAGTGCATTCAACCCCTTTGGGGTACCATAAAACAACATCTTGAGTTCCAACCAAGTATTTCATTATTCTTTTTACAGCAGTAAGGTGTGATTCTTTTGGGCATGCTTGGTATCTTGCACATATATAAACATCAAACATGATATTCGGTCTACTAGCAGTTAAGTAAAGTAAGGATCCAATCATACCTCTATACTTTATGAGTTCTACATCCTTACCTTTCTCATCCTTATCCAAATAACATGAAGTGCTCATAGGTGTGGCAATTTCATTTGCCTTGTCTATGTTGAATTTCTTAAGCAACTACTTTCAATATTTGGATTGGCTAATGAATGTACCTTCTTTAGTTTACTTAATTTGTAGTCCAATGAAGAATGTAAGTTCTCCCATCATAGACATTTCAAACTCATCGTGCATTAACTTAGCAAACGCCTTGCAGAGTGATTCATTAGTAGCACCAAAAATGATATCATCCTCATATACTTGTACTAAAAGTATGTCATTCTTCTTGTGCTTAATGAATAATATTGTATCAACCTTTCCTCTTTCAAAATTGTTTTCCAGAAGAAATTTGCTCAATCTTTCATACCAAGCTCTTGGAGCTTGTTTTAAACCATATAATGCTTTTCTTAGTTTGAAAACATGATTTGGAAATTGATAGTTTTCAAAACCAGAAGGTTGATCAACATATACTTCTTCTTGAATGTATCCATTCAAGAAAGCACTCTTGACATCCATTTGGTACAATTTAAAGTCTTTACAACATGCAAAGGCTAATAATAATCTAATGGCTTCTAACCTAGCTACAGGTGCATACATTTCTTCATAATCTATGCCTTCTTCTTGATTGTATCCCTTAGCTACTAGCCTAGCCTTGTTTCTAGTGATTATACCATTTTCATCAAGTTTATTTCTAAAACCCCATTTAGTACCTATTATTTGGTGATCATTAGGTCTTGGCACTAATTCCCAAACTTCATTTCTTTCAAATTGATTTAGCTCTTCTTTCATGTCCAACATCCAATGTTCATCAATAATAGCTTCATCAATGTTTTAGGTTCAATTTAAGAGACAAACGCTAAATGATTGCAAGTATTGAAAGAGCGTCGGGTACTTACACCTTTAGTGATATCACCTATAATGTTGTCCAATGGATAGTCTTTTGAGGTGATCCATTCCTTTTGTTGAGTTTCCATACCTTGTGTTGTGTCTCCTTCTTTGTTGTCTTCTTCTTTGTCATCCAAGTTCAATTCTTGGAGGGTACCTACAAGATCATCAAAATCTTCCTTTCTCGGGGAGTTATGGCTATTTTAATCAAATTTCACATGAATTGACTCCTCAATAGTATTTGTTTGTTTGTTAAATACTCGATAAGATTTACTTAATGATGAATATCCAGGAAAGATTGCCTCATCAGATTTTGCATCAAACTTTCCTAGATTATCCTTTCCATTGTTAAGTACAAAGCATTTACATCCAAATACATGAAAGTAAGAAATATTTGGTTTTCTACCTTTGTAAAGTTCATAGCGGGTTTTCTTTAGAATAGGCCTAATCAAACATCTATTCATAACATGACAAGCGGTGTTTACCGCATCGGCCTAAAAATATTTTACAATGTTACTTTCATTTAACATGGTTCTTGCAAGCTCCACCAAAGATCTATTTTTCCTTTCAACCACTCCATTTTGTTGTGGAGTTCTAGGAGCTGAAAAATTGTGTTCAATACCATGTTTTTCATAAAACTTTTCAAATGATTGGTTTTCAAATTCTCCCCCATGATCGGTTCTTATGGATACAATCTTTGAATTTTGTTCATTTTGGATAATCTTGGCTAGTTTCTTAAATGCATGGTATGCTTTATTTTTGTGAGCAAGAAATAAGGTCCATGTATATCTTGAATAGTTATCTACAATTACTAGACCATAGTAATTACTACTAAAGCTTTTGATTTTAGATGGTCCAAATAGATCCATGTGCAAAAGTTGTAAAGGTCTTTGAGTAGAAACAACGTTTTTAGCTTGAAAAGATGCCTTTACTTATTTTCCCTTTTGACATGCATCACAAAATTTATTTTCAAATTTGAGCTTTGGTAAACCAATTACTAATTCTTTAGAAACAAGTTTGTTTAGATAGTCTATATGTATATGTGCTATTCTTATATGCCATAACCATGATTCATCCTCTCTAGTCATGAAGCATTGCATATCATTTGAAGACAAACTATTAACATCAATCATGTAAATATTATCAATTCTTTTACTAACAAACTTAACTTCCTTGTTTAGCTTATTTTTAATTATGCAACAATTAGATTCAAATAATACTCTATATCCTTTATCACATAATTGACTTATGCTAAGCAAGTTATGTTTGAGTCCTTCAACATATAATACATCACTAATTTGAAGTAGAAGAATTTTTACCAATGTTTCCAATACCAAGTATTCTTTCTTTGGTATTATCCCCATAAGTGACGCTTCCTTTTCTTTTGGGAGTGAATGTCGTGAATTTGCTCATATCTCTCGTCATGTGCTTTGAACACCCACTATCCAAGTACCAATGGGTGTTGCTTGCCTTGAAGCATACCTACAAAACAAAATTAGTTTAGAGAACTTGGTACCTATTTTATGTTGGGTCCTTTTTGGTTAGCTTGTGGTAATGTCCCTTTGGGAACCCACACCTTTCTTACCACTTTTGAACCAAATTTTCTAATATGGCAATTTAAAGCATTATGACCCTTAGCACCATAATGATTGCATTTAGTAAATGGTGATGAAGATTTTCTAGGTGGCACAAAGAAATTCTTGTAATGCTTTTCCTTTTTGGTGGAATTATATCCTAATCCGGTTTTGTCAAACATGCATTGTTGATTTCCAAGTAAAACATTCAAATTATCTCTACCATATGTGAATTTCTCAAGAGTTGTATTCAAGTCTAGGACTTTCTTTTCTAGATGATCACATTTTATAGCAAATTCACATGGTTTGATCTTGGAACATGGTTGAGCATTAGCTACTTTCTCTTTCAAGCATTCATTTTCTTTACTAAGCTCCATGAGATGCACTTCTAGAGTATCAATGGTTTTCCTAGACAATTTATACTTGTTTGAAATGTTAACAAATTTTTCATACAATTCCTCAAATGCATCAAGCAATTCATCTCTATCTAAGTCAAGAAAACTTACCTCATCATCTTTATCTTGATAATTTGCCATGAGGCATAGGTTAGCTTCCTCATTGTCTGATTCTTCCGAGCTACTCACTTCATTTTCATCCTAAGCAATGTAAGCTCTTCTTCTTCCTCTTTTCTCTTTGTTCTTCTTATTAAGGTTTGGACAATCCACCTTGAAGTGCCCTTCCTTGCCACACTCAAAGCAATTTGGTGAGGAAGAATTTTCATTTGAGATCGGTTTCTTACCTTGAGATTTGAAGCCCTTTGGGAAGCGTTTGTTTCTCATAAATTTTTTGAAATGCTTCACAAATAATCCAAATTCCTCATCCTTATCAAGTTCACTCTCGGATTCATCTTCCTTGATTGAAGTGGCCTTGAGAGCTAGACCTTTCTTCTTGGAGGATTTTTCTTCTTCCTCTGCCATCTTCAAGTCCTTCAGCTCTTGTTCTTACTCTTGTAACTTACCAAATAATGTAGCAAGAGACATCTCGTTGATGCTTAGAGATTGTTTGATGGCAGTGATAAGAGGTTGTCATTCCCTAGTAAGGCTTTTTAACACTTTATGAATAAGTTCTTTGTTAATGTAAGTCTTGCCAAGAGTAATGAGATGATTTATAATAAGGGTGATCCTCTTTTGCATATCAACAATCATTTCTCTGGAATTTAATCTAAAACTTTCATATTGACTGGTGAGTGTGCTAATCTTAGAATCTTTTACATGACTAGTTCCCTCATGGGTGACTTGGAGAGTGTCCCACATTTCCTTAGCAGTTTTACAAGTTACAACTCTAAAGGACTCATCCAGACCTAAGGCAAGGGTGATGAGATTTTTAGCTTTGTAGTTATATTAGACTTTCTTTCCTCCTCACTACTCCAGTCATCTATGAGTTTCTCAACTTGTTTACCATCTACAATATGCATTGGTATGAAGGGACCATTTTTAATTGTATTCCAAATTTTAAGGTCAATAGATTGTACAAAAATTTTCATCCTTTTTTTCCAAAATGCATAGTCTTCCTCATTGAAAGCAGGAGGTCTATTTGTGGCACCACCCTTAGGAAAAAGATTTAGAGAATTAGAGGCCATTGTTCTCTTGAAGCTGTTAAGCTTGATCTACCAAGAGTCAAGCTCTGATACCACTTGTTGTTCAAGTGGCCTTAATACTCAAGAGCGGGGGTGAATTGAGTGTTTAAAACTTTTCTTTGGAATGCCTTTGAAGTTGATTCCTTTTTTACAAAATATGCTTGTATGCTAGAGATAGGAAGTGTAGTGCAAGAATCAATGTAAAATAATGTGCAAATGTTACTTAGGCAATATGTCAAACACTTGGTGTGTAACACTTTAACTTAGCATAATTACTTAAGTTCAAGCAATAATATCAAAATCAAATCAATATACCAACCAAATGAAATAAGTAAATGCAAGAGAGTAGGGAAGAGAAGCTTGCAAACCAATTTAACGAGTTCCACCAACCCGGTGTACGTCTCGCCTTCAAGAAACCCACTTGAAAGATTTCCACTATTAAAGTCGAGAGATACAAGCTATGAGCAATTGCAGCTTCCTAGTGTCCCTCACTCAAGAACTCAATCCTCACTAGCATAAGGGGAACCCACCTAATCTCTTAAACTCTCAATACCCAAAGGTTGAACCCTAACCTTTATGACCACTCAACCTAGAGTGAAAAACTTTGGTGTTTTGGTGTTTGATTTACAATCAATAGACTCTCTTAATATAGTAGATAAGCAAATGAAAGGCTCTAACAATGATAACTCTCAACAAGAGAGGATTTATAAATTTAAGCTCTAAGTTTTAGAAATTGAAACTACACAAAGAAATAGAACTCATAAGGCATAAATGTAAGCTATGAATAATTTCCATTTGATATGTTGTATAGCTTGAATAAGTCTTGCATTTATAGGCCTTAGAGAGGTGCCCTAGAGTCTTTATAGCCGTTGCACAGCATGGGCATCTTATAGAAAATAGAGAAGTGAGCTAGTTTCCCACTTAAAAATGCTTTTCCCCAAGATCTGGCACTATCATAATCGATTACGCCTCGAGCTGTAATCAATTACACTTCGAATTCTTTAGTGTAATTGGATTGGTAATCAATTAGCCTTTCCCCTGTAATCGATTAGCCAAGAAACAGAACCTTGCTAATCGATTGTTTATACCTTGTAATCGATTATGAGTGCCACCTGATGCATTTAATTTTGTTACGCAGCATGGTAATCGATTATGACTCATGTGCAATCGATTATGGGACAAACAGAAACTCTGTAATCGATTAGTTCTTGTCTTGTAATCAGTTAGTAACATTACAGAACATTGGTAATCGATTGTGGCAGCCTTGTAGTCGATTAGAAGATGCACCTGATACTTTTTATTCAATTTCTCAGTTCGGTAATCGATTAGATTCCTTAGTGCAATCAATTAGGTAATAAACAAAATCTGTATAATCGATTAGGAATGACCTTGTAATCGATTGTGTGACACACAGAAGCTTTGTAGTCAATTAGCCATGGTCTTGTAATCGATTAGCTTCCGTATTTTCAGGTCTGATGCTTGGCCCTTAGTTTTTCTTCATTTTCATCTTGCAGGAGTTTTTCTCAATGAACCTTGGTCTTTGAAGTTTCATAAAACTCATACTATTTGTCTTGATTCTTCAATTGCTTTGTCATTATCAAAATCATATAACCTGAAATATATATTCAAACACAATATGTTGACACATTTTTCTATTACAGTAGGGGCATAGTAGCACACCTATGCTTGACCCACAATTTGGTGTTTATTCTCACAGTCAGATCCGCATTTGTTGCCTATTCCATTGTGCATATGCATTAGCCATTGTGGTATGGTGTTGATGAGATGGGTGATTGAGTACCTAAAAGACCACATAAAATTAATAAATGATATGAATACAACAAAACGATATTGAACATGATGGCGTGTACGTTATGGCCCAATGTAATGTATGGCATAATTATTATAATTGATGATAATAATGATAGCCCATGGTGGCTTTGAGAAAAGACCCGAATGGTCGACATTGACGACGTTGGCCCATTGTGGCATTGGAATAGATGTGTATATTCTTGCTTTGCTTTGACTTGATTAAAGAATATGAAATGTGTATATGTTGTTGAAGTAAGAATTTGTGATGATCATTGATGTGTTTAGCAAAGCTTACATGACGTTGATATGCATACGCACATAATTTTAATTGTATTCATATCGTCATTTGAAATGTATAACTCACTCTCCCATGTGGTCTATTTTTTAGTATTAATGTAGGAATATCATGGGATGAGGATGTTAATAAAGTAAAGTTTTTTGGAAGGTAAATAGTGGTAATGGAATGCCTTGGCCGGCAGTGTTTGTAATTTAGTAAGTTGTGTATAAAATGGATATTGTGATATTGTTACTTACTGATATTGATGGATGAATTATGAATTATATGTATATATGGGTGATGTATTAATATTTGGGATAGTGAATTTCTACCCATCTGATGAATATAAAATGATGATTAAGTAACCCTCTTAGGCATGAATAAGTAAAAGACGTACATGATTTGAAGGTTGAATTGGATGTGGTCAATTGTGAAATTTAAGTATTGGGATGTATGAGGCATGACCATATAGATATGTATATACATATATCTTAGGCATTGTATGTTCATGAAATTATTTGAAAAGATGATGGTTGTCTATTAGGCCTATGATATGCCGTTACATTCCTTGCCGAGCCTTTTCTCATATCCTCATATATGGGACTAGGCGTATGCCCGGTATACACATTCTTCTTCTACTCACTAGTGCAAAATATACATACTAGGACAGGATTTGAGCACGGTCCTTGCGAAACCGTGGTTAAAAGCTAGGCGGTGGCATTTTTGAAATTTTAACGAAGTGTTTTGAACACGGTTCTATGGTAACCGTGTTCGTAGGGAGCTACCAACACGGTCATCCTTGCAACCGTGCTTATAGGCCACTGACATTAATTTTTAAAAAATTTTCATATTACATACAAACACGGTTAGTATGCGACCGTGCTAAAAGGCATTTCAAATTAATTTTAAAAATTTTTTGTGTTATATACGAAGACGGTTAGTCTCTAACCGTGCTTATAGGCCACTGAAATTAAAATTTTAAAATTTTGCGTATTACATACTAACACGGTTGGGCATCAACCGTGCTTAAAGGTATTTGAAAATTAATTTTTAAAAATTTTTTACGTTATATACGAAGACGGTTGTGCTTGAACCGTGCTTATAGGGGTACTTACTAACACGGGTTTGCTGGGTCCGTGCTTATAGGCTTGCATACTAACACGGTTTGCTAGATTCGTGCTTATAGGTTCCACCTTTTACTCTTTTCGAAGTGCGTTTTTTCATTTCACCTTTCCTCTCTCTGCAGTTTCGTGTTTCCCTCCTTCTTTTCACAAGCTTCCATCTTCTCATTTCTTTTCACGAGGCGTCCTTCCATCTTCTCTTCTTCTCATTTCTTTTCACGTTCACGCTTTCTTCCCCTTCATTCATCCTTCGTCTTCCTCCATTGGAGCTAAGAGAGTTCTCAAAGCTATCAAGCTACGAAGGTACTAAGAAATCTCTTCGTCTTCCTCCACGAGGTGTTCATTGGCTACCACGAAGCTTCTTCTCTCTTCCACGAAGGCCACTTCTATATACGTTTCTTCAGGTTCTTTTCGAAACCCATTCTCCTCCTATGGTTATCTTGGTTGGAAATTTCTTTAGTTGATGCAATGTCAGTGTGGTATTTAGAAAATGAGCATGTTAAGATTACAAATACTTGATTAGGGAAATTAATGTTGTTAGCTATAGATTAGTGTTGTTAGTTATAGATTAGGAATGCTTACGATTAATTGTTAAAATTATTTTGTATTTCTGTCTTTATTAATTTGGGTATCTAAATTTAATTAAAGTAAAAAAGATAATATTTTTAACTAAATAAATACATAAACATTAATTAGTATTATTCCTTAGATTAGTTAAAAAAATTAAATACATAAAAATTGATAAGTTGAATTAAATAAAAAGTTAGTTGTAAGAGTAAAATAATAAAAAACAAGAACATTGTAACAAAATGAAATAACCCCATAATTAATGTTGATTAGGAAATTTAAGATTTATTAGATAATGAATTAATCCCATAATTAATTTAGTTGTATAATTTTAAATACTTTTATTATAATAATAATAAGTAGTTTTGTTTATTATTCAAGACCCCAATATTACATTGGAAATCTAATTTGTACCCGACTAAATTAAAAAATTGGTAGTGGTAAACTAATTACTGTCTTTAGTTTTAAATTTTAATTTTGTTTTGTTAATTTTGTTTGGTAATTATGATTTGTTATTTGTTTATGATGTGATAAGTTTATTTAGTCCCCTTCATATGAGTTTGTGATTTATTAAATTGTATGAGCGAACCATAGTTTCCCGTTTGAGATTCGACACAAATGGTAATTAAATTAATTAATCTCATCATTTGTGTTGAATCTTGAATTGTCTGTTTAGACAGTTTGGGATGAACAATTTTTTTATGCATCATTGCTATGTACAAGTTAGGACTTATTTTAAAATTTGATAAAGTTTTGGTTAGTTAAGTTTTGTATTGTTCTCTGGGTGCATATTTGATTGTGGTTGAATTTGATTTCACCACTTTCATTTCGTGTACTTAGAGACCAATGCGAAATGCTGCCGAAATTTTATCAGATTTTAAAATGACTCTTAAGTTGTATGTGGTTATGAGGTATAGAAAAATGTTCATCCTGAATGGGTAGGACCACCACCTTTGTGAAGAAAGTAAGATTCATAGCACCGTTAAATTTTAGGCTTTTGTAAACAGTGAGTATGGATCGAAGTTGGATAGCTGCATCACGTATAAGTCCAGAATATGAGGGTGGAGTTGAAACATTCATAGAGTACGTGATACGAAATGCTGAAGAGGTGAATGGAATGTATTTTTGCCCTTGTGTTAAATGCTTAAACATGCGTAGACTAGAATTGACAGAGGTGCGAGAACATCTGTTGTGTGATGGATTTCTTCAGAGTTATACGCGATGGATATGGCATGGTGAACATGTTGAGGTGCCAAATACTAGTTTTCAAACAAAAGACCAAAGCTTTGCTCATGAGGTTGATGATGACATGGATGACCGACTTGAGGATATGATCCGTGATGTAGGGGTAGAAAGTTTTAAAAGAGCTCACGCATATGCGAGTCTATGTGAGGATTCTGAAAAGCCGCTGTATCCGAATTGCTCTAATTTCACGAGGTTGTCAGCAGTTTTACGATTATTTAATTTGAAAGCGATAAATGGGTGGACAGATAAAAGCTTCACTGACTTGCTTAAGTTGTTGAAAGAAATGCTCCCAGTTGGTAACACTTTGCCAAATCGTAACTATGAGGCTAAAAAGGTGTTGTGTCCTATGGGAATGGAGTATACGAAGATACATGCATGCCCAAATGATTGTGTATTATACCGTGGTGAGTACGAAATGCTGCATCGATGTCCTAGGTGTGGGGTGTCACGATATAAGAAGAAAGAGGTTGATTCTGATGATTTCTGCAAAAAGGGGTCTCCTGCGAAGGTGTTGTGGTATCTCCCTATAGTTCCACGACTAAAGCGTCTATTTGCCAATGCAGATGATGCGAAGCTTATGAGATGGCACGTTGATGAAAGGGTTGTTGACGGATTAGTTAGGCATCCGGCAGATGGATTACAGTGGAAGAAAATGGATACGATGTTTCCAGATTTTGCCTGTGACCCAAGAAATGTTAGGCTTGCACTAGCCACAGATGGCATGAACCCGTATGGGAACCAAAGCACAAACCACAGTTCTTGGCCTGTTTTGTTGTTTGTTTACAACTTGCCGCCGTGGTTGTGCATGAAGCGGAAGTACGTTATGTTATCAATGATGATTTCTGGTCCACGACAACCAGGGAACGACATTGATGTATACTTATCTCCGTTAGTTGAAGACCTGAAAATGTTATGGGTAGAGGGGGTTGATGTGTTTGACGGGTTAACAGGACAATCATTCAATTTGAGGGCCATGTTATTCTGTACGATCAATGATTTTCCAGCGTATGGTAACCTCTCGGGCTATAGCATCAAAGGACATAAAGCGTGTCCTGTATGTGAGGAGGGAACTAGTTCTGATCGACTACATCATGGAAGGAAAAATGTTTATCTTCGACATCGTAGGTTTCTCACACCTAATCATCCACTTCGTAGGTTGAAGAAGTCGTTCAATGGTGCACAAGAGTTTGAAATGCCTCCCCTACCATTGTCTGGTCGTCAAGTATATGAAAAGGTGAAAGAAGTTAATGTGGTTCTTGGTAAGTCTGAGAAGCAGTCTGTCTCAAAAAACACGTGGAAGAAGAGGTCAATATTTTTTGATCTGCCATATTGGAAAGAGCTTGATGTGAGGCACTGTATTGATGTGATGCATGTGGAGAAAAATGTGTGCGATAGTTTGGTTGGAACCCTGTTAAACATACCTGGAAAAACAAAGGATGGCCTAAATTCGCGTCTAGACTTGGAGTTGTTGGGTATACGTGAGGAGTTACACCCACAAGTAAAGGGCAAACGAACATACTTGCCGCCAGCATGTCATACCTTGTCTAGAAAAGAGAAACAAAGTTTGTGTGAATCGTTGTGTGGTGTCAAAGTTCCATCTGGGTATGGTTCCAACATCAACACTTGTGTTTCCTTGAAGGATCTAAAGTTAGTTGGTTTGAAGTCACATGATTGTCATATGCTGATGCAACAATTTCTACCCATTGCCATTTGTGGCATTCTCCCTCAAAATGTCAGACATGTGCTAACAAGGGTGTGTTTATTTTTCAATGCCATATGTGCCAAAGTAATCGCCCACGATGAGTTGGAAGCGTTGGAACAGGAAGGGTTTCTTATACTATCCCAGTTGGAAATGTATTTCCCTCCTTCATTCTTTGACATAATGGTACACTTAATCATCCATTTAGTGAGGGAGGTCCGTTTGTGTGGGCCAGTGTTCTTGAGGTGGATGTATCCTGTTGAGCGATACATGAAAATTTTGAAAGGTTATATGAAGAACCAACGTCGTCCCGAAGCATCGATAGTAGAAAGGTACATTGCAGAGGAAGCAATTGAGTTCTGCACAGATTATATGTCACAGGCTGAAAGCATTGGTATTCCGAAGACTCGTCACGAAGGACGGTTGGATGGGAAAGGTACTATTGGGAAAAAAATTAAAAGCATGTCACGTGATGAAGTACTCCAAGCACACTTTTATATTTTGAACAACACAGACGCTGTGCTCCCGTATTTAGCTGCACATAAAGGTATAGTCAAAAGAAACAACCCTAGAATGGCTGAAAAGTGGGTGTTGAACGAACACAACAAAACGTTCATGCAGTGGTTCAAAATGACCCTTCTTAAAGATACATCTGCTTCTGAGACGTTGCATCGACTGGCCCTAGGACCTAACTTTGATGTAATCACTTATTGTGGATATGACATAAATAATTATTCTTTCTATACAAGGATTCAAGATGACAAGAGTACGGTGCAGAACTCTGGAGTTATGGTTGTGGCCGAATCAATGCATTTTTCCACTTCAAAGGACAAAAACCCTGTCATGGCTGAGATATGTTATTTTGGTGTCATTGAAGATATATGGGAAGTTGATTACGGTCGTTTCACAGTGCCTGTTTTTAAATGTAAATGGGTTGATAGCAAAAGTGGTGTCAAAATAGATGATTTTGGTTTTACGTTAGTGGACTTAAACAAGGTTGGTCATAAGGAGGAGCCTTTCATTATGGCAGCTCAAGTAAAACAAGTTTTCTACGTTGTTGACCCATCCGATAAACGGTGGTCAGTTGTTCTTCAAGGTAGACACAACATTGAGGATCCATGTCTTGATGTCCTAGACATACCTTGTCTAACAACACGTACACCAACAGATGTTGTGGAAGATCTCATAGATGATATAGTTGCGACTCGAAATGACCACCAGGAGGGTCTATGGGAAACATAGGGTATAGTTATATATCATTCATCATGTTTATGTATCATTCGTCATGTTTATAAACTGATTATTATTTTTTTGAACAGATACCTATGGCTGATCAGGATTCACATGTGAGATCTGACTCCCAGAGCACAGATTCCTCTTCTAGGAGGAGAGGTGTTACTCGGATGTCCAGTGTTGCACTTAGGCGCCGTCAGGGTCAGAGGACCCATGTTGACATTGATATTTGCACCGGGAGGACTTCAGGACCCAACGCCGCCAAGTTTCAGAGTTACTTAGGTGTCTTGGCACGGACGAAGGTGTCCATCATTATCCCTGATTGGGATAGTGTTGAGGAGGTCGTGAAGAATGCAATTTGGGCTGATGTTGTTGTAAGTATAATTATCTGTACATTTATTTACACGTATCGTAGTTTTTTTTATGCATAATAATCTCATCCTTGATTATTGTGCACTTGTAGGATGCTTGGGATATTCCTGCAGTTGATACACTACGCAGGAAGATCATGTCTGAGATCGCTGACCGATGGAGGACATTCAAGAGCAACCTGACCTCCACGTATATTTTAATTTTAAAATATCAATATTTAAACTCATCATTTTTTAAGTTATCAATTAGTTAATTCAAATATTGTGTAATTATAGGTATGTCTACGGGAAGAAGCAGGGTGAGTTTCTTGGAGATAGATACACATCCATAGATCGGCAGACTTGGGATGCGTTTGTGGCATCCAGGCACACAGATGAGTTTATGGTATGTATGTTTTACTGATTATGTTTTCTAGTTATCGGAGAATGTATAACGTATAAATGGCTTTGAATTGTTTTTGATGCAGGCAAGACGCATGAAAGCACAGGAAATTAAGGGGAAAAATGACTGCCCTCACACGTTGTCACGTGGGGGTTACCGATTATTGGAGGATCGGATAGTGCAGGAGAAAGCTATGCAGCGTCAAGGTAGCCACCCTGACGCTACTATTGTGGATCCCCCCTCTCCACCCACACGACATGAAAAATGGAAGCGTGCCAGGACGAAGAAGAGTGGTCAGTACACTTCATCACATGTTGAGGAGGTTGTCTCAAGGATTGTAAGTATAAAGCTTATCACTACTTTTTATGAAACGTTAAATGTCCATCAAACCCTAACACTGATCACTGATTTTTGGTTGCAGGATTCCTTGGTTGAGCAGTCGACCCAAGGGTCATTTGTCCCACATGGTAGGGATGATATATTGACCGGCGCCATCGGTCGACCAGAGCACCCTGGACGTGTACGTGCAGCTGGTCGAGGTCATGGTACGTTTACATTAATAGTCTTAGATTCTGTATGATAACATTTTTATTTCTAATTATTCTTTCTCTGCAGGCCTCCGAAGCTTTTTCGGCCATCCAGCCACCCCTTCCCAGTCCATATCTGATTTGGAGAAGACCTTTGAGGAAAAGGTTGCTGCAGTGAAGGCAGAGGCAAAGGAGGAAATGCAGAGGCTGCTTCAGGAAGAGATGGCACGGTTTCGGAGTGAGATGATGGCGTCATTCAGTCAACAATGTCAACCTACGCCACCAGTGATGGACCCACAGGTTACATTGTACATTATTTAATTGACTCACCTGTGATTCATTATCATTATTTCTTGAATAACTTTAAAATGTTGTGTAATTATGCGGACTAGGCGGGTCAGCACGAAGGGGTCATATGCTGCACCTGACGGTGACGATGACGACGTAAATCTTGGAGATGGCCGTCAGTGTGACCTATTTGTGGATGGAGTGGAAGAGCCAGTTGCCATTGGTTCAGTGTATAACCAAGGCCCTTTGGTTCACCATCAGAAATTGCCCGATGGTGTGTCAAGGATTTCGGTTGTACAGGTCCTTGAGGCAGATGCAGTTGTTCCCATTCCAACATCTGAGGTACATCTGGTCGGCCAGGCTGTAGGACACTTCCTTATATGGCCAACCAGACTTGTGTCACATTCTGGTCCCCAGGTATGCTCTTTACCCAAGCATCAACTATATATTAAGTTATGGTTTCAATAATCATAAGTTGCTTCTAATTTTTTAACTATTTTAACAGGGTGTTGCCCCATCAAAGAAGCCAGAGCCCCCCCTTGATCCGATAGAACGACTATGGGACATATCGGCTGGGCTTCGCAATTGCACTATCCCGGTCCCATGGGAGGAATCCGTTTTTGGTTTCCCTAGTGCTATCCCAGTGTACATTGCACGACCTGACTTGTGTGAGGTCCTAGTGGGGAACACGATGTTGAATATTTCAGTGATTCAGTGTTGGGAGCTGTAAGTATAATGTTTTTTATTCAATGATAGTGTCAATTAAATTTATATTTTTATAACACTAAACGTCTACAAATTTGATTAGGTTTTTACATAGACTTTGCATAGAGAGAGGTGTCGATAACACTTATGGTTTCCTGGAGCCTTCTCTAATACAACTTCGTGGGAACAGCAAGGAGGAGATTCAGGCATACATCCAGAATTGGATGCATGCCTCGAACAAGACTGTGTACCTTGCACCACTTCATAGAGAGTAAGAGTCTAATAAATATTTAGTTATTTTTGTCAATTTAATAATAGATTGTGTTGTTAATATTCAATGGTACATTGCAGCGTTCACTGGCAACTGTTGGTCATTTGCCCGAAGGACGGCATTGCTGCATGCTTCTGTTCGTTGTATGGGAGTCCTGGTGCGGACTACATGAAAATACTCGACGGGTAAGTTGATTTTTAAAAAATAAAACAACTTTACATATTTGATTAAGTCATTCTATTAACTAAACTGATGTTTTATTCTTTTACAGGGCTTTAATTGGGTACCATCTACTACGCGGCAAAGTGAGCAAGAAAAGACTAGAGTGGGTCTTCCCAAAAGTAAGCACTTCAATAATTAATAAGCATTACGTTTAAAGTTACCTCAATTAGTAACAAAAACAATAACTAATTATGAAATCAATGTATGGTACCTTGTAGTCTTATCGGCAGGATGGCAGCTTTGAGTGTGGGTATTTTGTGATGAAGACGATGCTCACCATTGTCCAATCTGGTATAGTAGACGGATGGACAACTGTAAGTTTTTGCTGCCTACTTTAATTTATTGAGTTTTGACATATTACTATTACGATTTGTTGCTCACTTATTAATGATTATGTCTTCTTTACAGCACTTTCGAGACTCTTCCTCAATGTTCCCTGAAGGATACATTGACGAAATCAGGAACCAATGGGCCTCCAGCCTTCTTCAACTCAAGGAAGGAGCCCAATAGACTTCTGTCATTAATTATATTATTACTGTGTAGTTATATACCTATTAGTGTAGCTTACTTATTGTGCATTTTATATACCATATTTGATGTTTAGACAGTTTGATTGAATTTCTTTAAACGTTCATTATTATTTATCATTGGACTGTCTGGGACTGTTTACAGGTTTCTGGGAAAGAATAAAAATCAAATAAAAATTTTTTAAAAAAAAATTAAGGTTTTAAGCACGGTTATGGTGTTAACCGTGCTTAAAAGTCACCTTTTTTAGCACGGTTATGGTTTAACCGTTCTTAAAAGTCAGGAGAAACAAGCACGGTTCAATAGGAACCGTGCTTAAAAGTTCCACTTACGAGCACGGTTCTGTAGTAACCGTGCTTAAAAGTCCACATACGAGCACGGTTCTGGAGTAACCGTGCTTAAAAGTGCCCACCTACGAGCACGGTTCTGGAGTAACCGTGCTTAAAAGTACCCACCTACGAGCACGGTTAATTTTAACCGTGCTTAAAAGCCACTTACGAGCACGGTTGAGAACCGTCCTTAAAAGCCCTTATTTACAAGCACGGTGGGAACAAGGACGGTTCTGGAACCGTGCTTAAAAGCCCTCCAGAACCGTGCTTAAAACCCTTTTTTCCACCAGTGACTGTAAACTCTGTTATTTTGTATAACATTATGGGCAAACTATTTAATGATCCAGTTATAGATAATCAAATCTTACCCTTTGGTTTTCTTTGGTTCGAGTCTTGATATAGTCGTGGTGATGTTTTGAAATTATTTTGAACGTGAAAAATTTACTCATATCTTTACCATTTAATTATCTAGATTACATCGGGATTCAAGTCTGAAAAATCCAGGGTGTTATAATTTAAGCGAATGTGCGTGGTTGCAAACATTTGAGAAACCATGTGCGCGTGGGTGATGTGGAAATGTTATGAATTGGATCCATTACATATGCATTATATAGTATAACATATGCATTAGCCATAGAAACATAGCATTTAAGATGGAGATGACCAAAGAAAAATGATAACCTCTTGAGGGTATAAATTGATTAAAGATGTAATGACTTAATAATGATATTTGTGAAAGCCCATATTCATAAAAGAGCAATATGAATGTGTATGTGCTTGATATGAATTGTGAATAATGAGGTTTGTATGCCTTAGATGATACCTTAATGATGACTTAGTGATGAATTTATCGTAAAGCACACATGTTGTTTGTATGCATGTACACATGATCATAATGTATTTAAAATCATCATTTTGAATGTATAACTCACTCTCTTATTTTTTCTCCTTTTTAGCATTGTGATGCAGGATTGTCATGGGATGAGATTGTGTCTTTGAATTAAAGCTTTGGAGAAGGTAAATAGTGGTAATGGAATGCCTTGGTTGGTAACGAATGTCAATTATGGTGTAATGAATAAATTGTATGTGATAATAGTGGACAACTATTAACTTGATGGATATTGTGTAAATGGAAATATAAGTGAATGATGAGGTTGATCTAAATTTGGAGAATTTCATCCATAATCCGTTGGTTATATATGTTAGCCATTCTTTATATAGAGTTTTATATAATAATTAATATAAAAAATTGAATGTCATTGTGTTGGAGTTGAACATTATGTCAATGAGAAATTAATGGATGATGATCATTATGATGATTAGAGATTTTATATGTGATAGGTGGTTGGATTGCAATAGTAGACTCATATGGTGAATTAGCATGATTGGTTGAGCCCTTTTCTCATATCTTCATATATGGGACTAGGCGTGTGCCCTGTTAACAGTGTTTAGGTTGCATTAGTTTTAAGGTCCATGTAGTCTTAGTTTTTGTTCATTTTATCTTATTTTCCCCATAATTTCCGTGGTTATTCTTCTATTTCCACATATGCTACTTGGGAAGTTGTATTTTGCAGGAATCTTTATTAATTAAGTCTATTTGCAAAAGGAATTGGAACAATTTGAATGGAATAGTGAAAATGGGAAGAGTTCAAGCTTGTGGAAGACTCAAAATTGAAGCCACTCCAACAATTGAAGAAGGATATACCAAAGAAGGCATATCGGAACCCAAAAACACCCATAAAACGTATGTTTGCCAAGGTTCAAAGAAAACCACTACTAGTGGAATTTCCCACTGGCCGTGGAACACACTAGAAATGTGAAAAAATCAAAGCAAAAAAATCCACTACGAGTGGGAAATTCCATTGGCCATGGAGTTCACTGCCAAAAAACTAAAGTTGGCAAAACGGGCTAACCCGTATGGACCTGCCTAAACCCGCCCAAAAAAATGTAGTGCGAGGGCCTAAAAATAAAATTTAAAATTAATAAGCAAGAAATAAAGCCTGACCCTAAAAATGCCCATAAAAATGGGACGAGTGCGGGGCGGCCCGAGTATTTTAAAAAAGTAAAAATTATAAGGAGTTTCTCTTTCGGTTAGGATTTTTCTTCCTTTCTTTCGACTTCTCATCTCACTATATATATAGAAGATGAATTTTGGTAGACTTTTAAAATGAACTTTGATGATAAATATTTATGAAACATTTTAAAAAAATATTACAAATATTCATAGTTGTTCTGTAAAAAAATGTTACATAGTTTTGTTTTTTTTATAGAATTTTAATTTTTTACAAATTTATTTTTTTAACTTTGTTTAAAGCGGGCCTCCCGAAGTGGCCCGCGGCCTGTTGATGTCCGGGCTAGGGCCTTTAATTTCAAAGCCCAAATTTTTAGGGCCTTTTTTGGCCCTGCCCTAAGTGGCCCGCAACTCGATAAAGCGTTGCCCGTTTAGGGCCACCCGCCCGAATTACCACCTATACAAAAAACCCACTGGCTATGGATTTTCCCACTGGTCGTGGTTTCTGCCCAGATTTTAATTTCCACAGGTTTTGGGTGTCACACAGTACGATCCACTAGGGTGCTTAACTTTAAATACAACATGCCATATGCTTATCTTATCATTAGGGTGCCTGAGTACTAAACGGAACCTTACTCGTTTGACGTATTTGTCCTTAAAGTGTGTAGAGTATTTATAATGAAAGGAATTTAAATTAATCATGGTACAGCCATGATACTGTGTTTGAATATGCTTTTAGGTTCACAGATTTTGATAATGACAAAGGAATATTGAAGAAACTCTTGGAGAAACAAGAAACAGCATCAGACCTGCAAAAACACGCAGGCTAATCGATTACGACGACAAGAATAATCGATTAGGAAGCTTCTGTTTGTACACTAATCAATTAAACACATAAGGATAATCGATTAGATAGCTTCTGTTTGTACACTAATCGATTACACAATAAAGATAATCAATTACTAAGATGAAAAATTGATTTAAATGTATCAGGTTCTTATGCTAATCGATTGCAAGATATCAGCTAATCGATTACAAAGCTACTGGAATGACAACTAATCAATTACATACAAGAACAATCGATTACCAAGCTGCGTAACCAAATTAAATGCATCAGGTGCCAGTCCTAGTCGATTACAAGATGAAGTACAATCGATTACAGAGGTTTTGAGTTGAAGCTAATTGATTACTAGGGATAGGCTAATCGATTACAACACAAATTACATTGAAAAATTCAAAGTGTAATTGATTACAGCTCGAGGTGTAATCGATTATGGTAGTGCCAGAAATTGGGGAAAATGCTTTTTAAATGGAAACCAACTCATTTCTCCATAGATCTCAGACACTTATCATATGCAACAGCTAGGAACTCCATTATGCTCATCTCCAAGCCCTATAAATGCAAGACTCCTTCAAGCTACTAAATGCAACACACAAATCCATCAAAGGGAAATCAAATCTTGAGTCTTGTGAGTTTTATTCTTGTATAGTTTCATTTTTCTGAAACTTAGAACTTCAACTTGTATATCCTCTCTTGTTGAGAGTTAGAATTTGAGAGAGCATTCATTTGTATATCTACTCTATTAAGAGAGTTACTTACTTGTAAACACTACACCAAACACAAAGGCTTTCACTCTAGGTTGAGTGGTCACAAAGGTTGGGGTTCAACCTTTGGGTATTGAGAGTTTGAGAGATTGGGTGGATTACCCTTGTGCTAGTAAGGATTGAGTTCTTGAGTGTGGGACACTAGGAAGCTGCAATTTCTCATAGCTTGTAATCTCTAAATCTCAATAGTGGAAATCCTTCAAGTGGGTTGCTTGAAGGCGAGACATACACCGGGGTTAGTGGAACTCGTTAAATCAGTTTACAAGCTCTTCTCCCTTACTCTTTTACATTCATATACTGCACTTAATTGATTTGTGTTGGTTAATTGTGGCTCATATACTTAAGCTTGCTTGAATTAGTTAACCTTGAATATTGCACACCAAGTGTTTGACTAATTGTCTCAGCTACGTACACCTCTTATTTTGCATTGTCTCTTGCATTATACTTGATTTCATCTTCATAATCTTTAAACTTGTGATAAAAGAATCAAGTTTAAAGGCATTCCAAGCAAAGTTTTAAAAACTCAATTCACCCCCCCTCTTGAGTATGAGGCCACTTGAATAACAAGTGGTATCAGAGCTTGACTCTTGGTAGATCAAGCTTAACAGCTTCAATAGATAAGATGGCCTCAAGTTCTCTAAATCTTTTTCCTGAGGGTGCTGCCACAAATAGACCTCCCGCTTTCAATGGGGAAGGTTATGCGTTTTGGAAGGAAAGAATGAAATTTTTTGTTCAATCCATTGATCTAAGAGTTTGGAATGCCATTGAAAATGGTCCATATATACCCATGCATACTATTAATGACAAGAATGTTGAGAAACCCATGGATGAGTGGACTAATGATGAAGAAAAGAAAGTTCAATACAACTATAAGGCTAAAAACCTTATTACTCCTGCTTTAGAACCCGATGAATTCTTTAGAGTAATGACTTGTCAAACGGCCAAGGAAATGTGGGATACTTTACAAGTAACCCATGAAGGTACTAGTGATGTAAAAGACTCCAAGATTAGTACCTTGACTAGTCAATATGAGAGTTTTAGGATAAGCGCCGGAGAAACCATTGTAGAAATGCAAAAGAGATTTACACTTATAATAAATCACCTTATTACTCTTGGAAAAGTATATACTAACAAAGAGCTTGTGCATAAAGTTTTGAAAAGTCTCAACAGGGAATGACAACCTCTTGTCACTGCCATCAAACAATCCCTAAGTATCAATGAGATGTCTCTTGCCACACTCTTTGGAAAGCTTCAAGAGCAAGAACTAAGAGAATTGAAGCAAGCGGAGGAAGAAGAAAAATCCTCCAAGAAGAAGGGCTTAGCTCTCAAGGCCACTTCTACACATGAAGAAGAATCATGCAGTGACCTTGACAAAGAGGAAGAATTTGGGTTGTTTGTAAAGAGATTTGGAAAATTCATGAAAAATAAAAGATTCCAAAAGAACTTCAAACCCCAAGGTAAGAAACCTATCTCTAATGAGTCTTCTTCTTCACCAAGTTGTTTTGAATGTGGCAAGGAAGGACACTTCAAGGCGGATTGCCCAAATCTTAAAAAAAAGAGCAAGGAGAAAAGAGGAAGAAGAATAGCTTACATCGCTTGGGATGAAAACGATGTAAGTAGCTCCGATGAGTCCAAAAGTGAAGAAGCAAATCTCTGCTTAATGGCAAATCACCAAGAAGAAGATAATGAGGTAAGTCTTCTTGATTTAGATAAGAATGAATTACTAGATGCTTTTGAAGAGTTGTATGATAAATTTATCAAGCTTTCTAGTAAATACAAATTGTCAAGAAAAACCATTGACACTCTTAAGAAGGACCTTATAGAAGTTTGTAAAGAAAATAAATGTTTGAAAGATGAATTAGAAAATGTTCAAGCATGCTCTAGGACCAAACCATGTGAATTTGTAAAGAAATGTGACATTCTAGAAACCAAGGTTTTAGATTTAAATAGAACATTAGAAAAATTTACAAATGGTAAAGATAACTTAAATATATTACTTGGAAACCAAAGATGTATGCTTGATAAAACCGGTTTAGGATACAACTCCACCAAAAAGGAAAAATTTTACAAAAACTTCTTTATACCACCTAGGAAATCATCATCACGTTTCATGAGATGCAATCATTGTGGTTTTAAAGGTCATAACTCTTCAAACTGTAATATTAGAAAATTAGGACCAAAGGTTATTAGAAAGGTATGGGTTCCCAAAGGGACATTACCACAAACTAACCTAAAAGGACCCAACATACAATGGGTACCTAGTTCTCTAAATTAATCTTGTTTTATAGGTATGCTTCAAGGTAAGCAACACCCATTAGTACTTGGATAGTGGGTGTTCAAAGCATATGACAGGAGACATAAGCAAATTCACATCATTCACTCCCAAAAGGAAAGGAAGTATGACCTATGGAGATAACACCAAAGGGATAATTCTAGGCATTGGAAACATTGGTAAAAATTCTCCTACTTCTATTAGCGATGTACTGTATGTTGAAGGCCTCAAACACAATCTACTTAGCATTAGCCAATTATGTGACAAAGGATATAGAGTTTTGTTTGAATCAAATTGCTGCATAATAGAGCATAAGATTAATAAGGAAGTCAAGTTTGTAGGTCAAAGAATTGATAACATTTACATGATTGATATGGATAGTTTGTACTCAAATGATGTGCAATGCTTCATGACTAAAGAGGATGAAACTTGGCTATGGCATAGAAGAATAGCTCATATACATGTAGACCATTTAAATAAACTTGTTTCTAAAGAATTAGTAATTGGTTTACCAAAGCTTAAATTTGAAAACAAATTTTGTAATGCATGTCAAAAGGGAAAAAAAGTAAAGGCATCATTTCAAGCTAAAAACATTGTTTCCACTCAAAAGCCTTTACAACTTTTGCACATGGATCTATTTGGACCTTCCAAAATTAAAAGCTTTGGTGGTAATTACTATGGTCTAGTAATTGTAGATGATTATTCAAGATATACATGGACGTTGTTTCTAGCTCATAAAAATGAAGCATATCATGCATTCAAAAAACTTGCTAAGATTATCCAAAATGAGCAAAACTCAAAGATAGCATCCATTAGAACCGATCATGGGGGAGAATTTGAAAACCAATCTTTTGAAAAATTTTATGAAAAATATGGTATCAATCACAATTTTTCAGCTCCAAGAACTCCACAACAAAATGGAGTAGTTGAAAGAAAAAATAGATCTTTAGTGGAGCTTGCAAGAACCATGTTAAATGAAAATAATCTTGCAAAACATTTTTGGGCCGATGCGGTAAATACCGCTTGCCATGTTACGAATAGATGTTTAATAAGGCCTATACTAAAGAAAACCCCTTATGAACTTTACAAGGGAAGAAAACTCAACATCTCATATTTTCGGATGTAAATGCTTTGTGCTCAACAATGGAAAGGATAATATAGGGATGTTTGATGCAAAAGCTGATGAGGCAATCTTCCTAGGATATTCACAATCTAGTAAATCTTATCGAATCTTCAACAAACAAACCAATACTATTGAGGAATCTATCCATGTTAAATTTGATGAAAATAGCCATAACTCCCCGAGAAAGGAAGATGTTGATGATCTTGTAGGTACATTCCAAGAAATGAGCTTGGAGAATAAAGAGGAAGGCAACAATAAAGGAGAAACAACACAACATGAGGAATCACAACAATGGATCACCTTGAAGGATCATCCCTTGGATAAAGTCATAGGTGAAATGACTAAAGGTGTAAGTACTCGAAACGCCATTAGGAATGCATGTAATCATTTAGCCTTTGTATCACAAATAGAACCCAAATGCATTGATGAAGCTATTATTGATAAACATTGGATGTTGGCCATGCAAGAAGAATTGAATCAATTTGAAAGAAATGAAGTTTGGGAACTAGTGCCAAGACCTAATAATCACCAAATAATAGGAACAAAATGGGTGTTTAGGAATAAATTAGATGAAAATGGTATAATCACTAGGAACAAAGCTAGGCTAGTAGCTAAAGGTTATAATCAAGAAGAAGGCATTGATTATGAAGAAACATATGCTCCCGTAGCTAGGCTTGAAGCTATTAGATTATTATTAGCCTTTGCATGTTGTAAGGACTTTAAATTGTACCAAATGGATGTCAAGAGTGCTTTCTTGAATGGATACATTCAAGAGGAAGTGTATGTTGATCAACCTCCAGGTTTTGAAAACTTCCAATTTCCAAATCATGTTTTCAAACTAAAGAAAGCCTTATATGGTTTAAAGCAAGCTCCAATAACTTGGTATGAAAGATTAAGTAAATTCCTTTTAGAAAATAACTTTGAAAGAGGGAAGGTTGACACAACATTATTTATTAAGCACAAAAAGAAAGACATACTATTGGTTCAAGTATATGTTGATGATATAATCTTTGGTGCTACTAATGAATCGTTGTGCAAAGAGTTTGCTAAGCTAATGCAGGAAGAATTTGAGATGTCCATGATGGGGGAACTTACTTTCTTCCTTGGACTGCAAATTAAGCAAACTAATGAAGGCACTTTCATTAGTCAATCAAAGTATTGCAAGGAATTGCTTAGGAAATTCAACATGGACAAGGCAAATGACATTACCACACCTATGGGCACTTCATGTTATTTGGACAAGGATGAGAAGGGTAAGGATGTTGAACTCACAAAATATAGAGGTATGATTGGATCCTTACTTTACTTAACCGCTATTAGACCGGAATCATGTTTACTATTTGTATGTATGCAAGATATCAAGCATGCCCAAAAGAATCACACCTAACTGCAGTAAAAAGGATAATGAAATATCTTGTTAGAACTCAAAATATCGGATTATGGTACCCCAAAGGGGTTGAATGCAATTTAGTTGGATACTCTGACTCTGACTTTACAGGATGTAAGCTTAATAGAAAGAGCACTAGTGGAACATGTCACTTGCTTGGTAGTTCTCTTATATCTTGGCATAGCAAGAAACAAGTGAGTGTTGCATTATCAACAGCTGAGGCAGAATATGTTGTAGCTGGTAGTTGTTGCGCTCAAATCCTTTGGATGAGACAATAACTCCTAGATTTTGGTGTTGTACTAGACTATGTGCCTCTAAAATGTGATAACACAAGTGCCATAAACATTTTAAAGAATCCTGTAATGCATTCAAGGACTAAACATATAGAGATTCGACATTATTTTATTAGGGATCATGTATTAAAGGGTGATTGTGTACTTGAACATGTTGAGACCACTAAACAACTTGCTGATATATTCACCAAACTGCTTGCAAAGGACCAATTCATTCATATTAGAAGGGAATTAAGAATCCTTGACATGATCAATTGTGTTTGAATGATGAGTATTTTTGATAAATTCTTATTGTATAGCATGTTTAAATGAGCTTGTTATCACTTGTGGTATGATTTATTAAGTCTCCAACATTCTTGTGTAAAATCTGCATAATCTGTAGTTTCCTGAACTATGTAATCGATTACAAAGAGCTATGTAGTCGATTACTAAGCCTCTGTTTCTTCAATAATCGATTACCCCTTGATAGATAATCGATTACTGAGATTCTGTTTCATGCCCAATCGATTAGCTTCTCTAAATAATCGATTAAAAACGTTTCAACTTCCTGATAATCGATTACCAACCTGTCCTAATCGATTGTGAAGACTTTGTTTCTCAACCTAATCGATTACCCACTTATCCTAATCGATTACCCCATGTGCAAAACGGTTCAACTTCTTCAGAAACTATGTACTAATCCTTTACCTATGGTTCGTAATCGATTAGCATCGGTACTGAGCAGTCAAACTGCTAGTTTTCGAGGCACTCCGAAACTCCCACCCCATTCACTCACTTCTCTCTATTCTCAACCTAAATTTTCCCTATAAATTCTCTTCTCCTCACTCTTTCATCTCACACTACCTCTTCTTTCTTCAATCTCCCAAGCTTTAAGAGCTTCCCTCTCCATTCTCTCATTCTCTTCTTCTTTGCATTGTTTCCTTTCCACCACCGTGTCTTCCTCACGCTCTGTCAAGAGGGCACGGTCCTCCATGGCCCAAGCTAACAACCCCTTAGAATTCTCTAGATTTTTCTCCTCTCCTAGAAACCTCCAAAATTTTATTAAGAACTTTTCTGAGAAAGACATCATCTCTCCCCACTACATCAATGAAGAAATCTTCAACCATCCAAGCTTCACCTTCACCCAAAACCTCCACCAGTATAATCTTTTCCCTTTCCTCACCCTCAAAGAGGAATTTTACTATCCAGAGCTTATTAGAGTTTTCTACTGCAACCTAAGGCTCGTAGATGGGTTGCTTGAATCCAAGGTCAAGAATATGACCTTAAGACTCACCAATGCTAAATTGGCGAAAATCTCTCTTCTTGCGCTCAATGACGCTGAATTTACTGGAGGAGATCCTGAGGACGAATGGGACTTCAATGCCAATGCTGCACGCCAATCGCTGTGGAGAGCTGACCTCCCAAGGAGCAACCATAAGTTGGTAGGTCACCTAACTATGAACAACCGTCTCCTTCACTTTTTTCTAGTAAAGATATTGGTTTCTCGTGGTGGGAACTATGCTTTGGTAGAGGAGGATGATGTTCTCCTAATGTGGGCAATGCAAAACCAAAAAGATATCAATTGGGTTCAAATGCTCCCGCTGTACATGCTCCAAGCCAAACACCAGCAAAAGCTCCCCTACGCCATCTTGCTCACTAAAATCTTTAAAGCTGTTGAAGTTGATTTGGCTGGCGAGTTATCGGAGAAGGTGCCTCCCAAAGCTTGCATTGGCACCCACCATTTCACAAAGCTGGGCTTAATGCTTACTCATGGGGTTTGGATGTCCAAGATGGATGGACTACATGCTAATGCCCCCTATGAAGCCCCTGCTGATGAACCGATCCCTCCTCCTCCTGCACCACAAGCTGCACCAGACGTCCCCACTGACCCCTTCGCCTCCCTCTATGCACACCTTGACCGTCGGTTCGACCGAATTGAGAACTCTCTTCAAGAGTTTTCAATGACTAAGCAACAACACTTTGAAATGATGCAACAACGTTATGATGAGTTGTCTCACCAGATTTCCAAGCTTCGCTTTTTTAATCTGGATAATTAGATCCATTTTATGAGTTTTGTTGCTCTATGTTCTGCACAATTTCCATTTCAATAATTTCCCTTTCTGCTACAATGAATAAAAGTTTTTTATTATATGTCTCTATTTGCATTATTATTTTTGATGATTCTAAAGGGGGAGAAGTACTTGTTCATCTGCTTCCTAATAATAAGAATTGACTGCTAAAAATAAGTGATAATAACAAGTGGTTAAATTGGATAATTATCTCTAAGGCATAGATTCCTTTAGATAGGGGGAGATTTGAAGTACTAAGAGATAATGCAAAAATTTCAAATATTGATTAAGAGATAATATAGAACCTGAAAAATAGATATAAAGATAATGCTCAAGATAAAGAGATAACATTGTGCAGATTTTGAATGTGCTTTTCTAGATAGAATTAGAAATAATAGATAAGTTATTTGAACTAACAACCCTCAAGAGATGAACACTGTTTGTCATTATCAAAAAGGGGGAGAATGTGTTTGAATATGCTTTCAGGTTCACAAATTTTGATAATGACAAAGGAATATTAAAGAAACTCTTGGAGAAACAAGAAACAGCATCAGACCTGCAAAAACACGCGGGCTAATCGATTATGACGACAAGAATAATCGATTAGGAAGCTTCTATTTGTACACTAATTGATTAAACACATAAGGATAATCGATTAGATAGCTTCTGTTTGTACACTAATCGATTACACAATAAAGATAATCGATTACTAAGATGAAAAATTAATTTAAATGTATCAGGTACTTATGCTAATCGATTGCAAGACATCAGTTAATCGATTACAAAGCTACTGGAATGACAACTAATCGATTACATACAAGAACAATCGATTACCAAGCTACGTAACCAAATTAAATGCATCAGGTGCCAGTCCTAGTCGATTACAAGATGAAGTACAATCGATTACAGAGGTTCTGAGTTGAAGCTAATCGATTACCAGGGATAGGCTAATCGATTACAGCACGAATTACATTGAAAAATTCAAAGTGTAATCGATTACAGCTCGAGGCGTAATCGATTACGGTAGTGCCAGAAATTGGGGAAAGTGCTTTTTAAATGGAAACCAACTCATTTCTCCATAGATCTCAGACACCCATCACAGGCAATGGCTAGGAACTCCATTATGCTTATCTTCAAGCCCTATAAATGCAAGACTCCTTCAAGCTACTAAATACAACACACAAATCCATCAAAGGGAAATCAAATCATGAGTCTTGTGAGTTTTATTCTTGTATAGTTTTATTTTTCTGAAACTTAGAACTTCAACTTGTATATCCTCTCTTGTTGAGAGTTAGAATTTGAGAGAGCATTCATTTGTATATCTACTCTATTAAGAGAGTTACTAGCTTGTAAACACTACACCAAACACAAAGGCTTTCACTCTAGGTTGAGTGGTCACAAAGGTTGGGGTTCAACCTTTGGGTATTGAGAGTTTGAGAGATTGGGTGGGTTACCCTTGTGCTAGTGAGGATTGAGTTCTTGAGTGTGGGACACTAGGAAGCTGCAATTGCTCATAGCTTGTAATCTCTAAATCTCTATAGTGGAAATCCTTCAAGTGGGTTGCTTGAAGGCGAGATGTACACCGGGGTTGGTGGAACTCGTTAAATCGGTTTGCAAGCTCTTCTCCCTTACTCTTTTACATTCATATACTGCACTTAATTGATTTGTGTTGGTTGATTGTGGCTCATATACTTAAGCTTGCTTGAATTAGTTAACCTTGAATATTGCACACCAAGTGTTTGACTAATTGTCTCAGCTACACACACCTCTTGTTTTGCATTGTCTCTTGCATTAAACTTGATTTCACCTTCATAATCTTTAAACTTGTGATAAAAGAATCAAGTTCAAAGGCATTCCAAGCAAAGTTTTAAAAACTCAATTCACCCCCCTCTTGAGTATTGAGGCCACTTGAATAATAGATACCACCCAAAGATCACAATTTTCCAAAGAGTTTTTTAAGATTTCAAGTTATAAAATAAGGATCTTTTGGGAGGTACCAAGGTATTTATACCTCACCATGCATGTATTAAATTATGGATTTAAACAAGCTAAATACTCCCTTTTACCACAATAAATTCATCCTCCAAGAAAAGATGACAAAGGCTTCAAGGCTTGCTTCTAGATCATTATTGTTTGCTTCACCAAGGAGAAGAAAAATGGATACTTGAGAGGTGGTGGATCAACGTGAATATGATGGTGAAAAGAGGAAGAAAACATTGTTGTTTGTGGAGGATTTAAAAAGGAAGTATAGTGTTTAGAAGGTGGTGTTTTGTTTATGGGAGTTAGAAAGGGTGGTGGAGTGGTTTAGGCTTGATGAGGGATGATGGATGATGATATTTAAGATGAAGAAAGTAGGAGAAAAGAAGAGATAGGCTTGCTGGATTTTTTTAACTTAGAGAGAAAAATGGAACCAAGAGAGACCAAGACTTAGTTTTTAGGAAAATGTCACTTTTGCACGGAACATCTTGTTGGACAAGGAGTACCCACGGCCAAAGAGAGAGTGGTATAGGTGTCAACCTTGTCTCATGCACAAGATAGGTGTCTTATGCAGCTGATTGAGTGATGGAGAAGGAGCTTGCATGGTCATGGCAAGTGGCAAGGTGGTGGTGCAACATGATTTGCTTATTCCCATGCAAAGGTGATGTGTCAAGCAACAAGGGCAGTGAATTGTTCATGGTTTTAAGGGATTTTGTGAGCCGTATAACACCCTGTGTTAATAAATAATAAATAATAAAACAGAGAAAATTTTTCACAATTAAAACCAGAATAATCGGGCACAAAAGAAATAAGAGAAGAGAAGGCAAGAGGAATAAAACCGACTCAAGGAGGCGGACAGCGGAAGAAGAAAAACGCTCAGGCGGATCAAATAACAACGTCCACTCACTCAAGCGAAAGCTACACTCGGCACTCACTCACTCCACTCGGCATTCCCGCACCCGGATTTCAGCGCTGGTTCACTCGGAAGGGTCCACTCTCTATTCACTCGGATTGGCCCTTATACACACCAGCCCCATTCAAAGAACATAGCACATTCCACGACTTCATTCAATCGGGACACATATACGAACAACTCGGAAATGATTCCCATCGCCACTCACTCGGAATCTATGAAGACTTCTCACTCGGAATAACTTTCACTTCCTTTTTGCCACTCGGATATTTCGCTCATTCTTTTCACTCGGTAACCATAATCTTTCCTACTCTAGTTATCCTTACTAAGTCAAGACTCACTCAGATTCCCTTGCTACTAATAATTTCCTACCATGGGGTCCACTTAGAGCCTTAGGTGTCGCCTTTCTGTCGGGAAACCTTCACTCGGCGGATTCTCACTCAGAAATTGTGAATTATTCCGCACTCGAAAAATCCTAACAGTTATCACTCGGAAAATATCTAGATCAATCCTCACTCGGTGTTCCACGCTGTTTTATTCACTCATTCTCACTCGGTATCACACTGTCTTATTCACTCGGGATTACCTAGACTCCTCTTCACTCGGGGGGAATCACTAACTCTCTTCCCACATCAACACTCGGCTCCATTTCGACTTATAGTTATACTAACCTCTCACACACAACAAGTACGCGTACATAGATTACTTGGATCTTTATGCACAGTATAGGATTTCACGCAACATAGTGGATATAAATAATTACAGGCACCAAAATCATGTCTTCTACCCCAGAGGGTTCAGGTTCTAATAAAAGGGACTAAGGCTAAAACATGAGCCGGCCAAGGCTTAACAAAACACATAAGCAGTATATACATAACATCTATTTTCCCATAGCGCACAAGCATTTCACTCAGCATTCAGCTCCTTCTCCATTCATCATCCCGAGAGACATTCACTGAAAATTTGCCACAGTAGGGGTGAGCTTATGCATTTAAAATGACAGTTAATGACTCGACATCAGCATCAATACTTGCCCTCACGTTCACTCGGGTTGCATACAATTTTGGATTTCAACCATGCAGAATATAATGCTTTTAAAGATATGTAATTACATACATATTACAAAGATTCATTTCCCGTCATACGAAATATGCATCAACTTACTCAGAATTCACTCGTATCATTCTGAGCCATCCCACTCGTCCTATCCTAACCAACATTTCACCTACATGCATGCCTGCGGATCCGACTAAGCAATGATCTTCAGTTACAGGTTCCCTTATTGTCCTCTCGTCCTTTAGCCCTTCCCGCGTGGTACCGGCCTCCCATTGACGTCTCGAGACTTAACTCTAGCTCCTACGGCTACCACGGGCTCTTACAGGATCTAGCCAAGGGTCTGCACCTGGAGATCATTTTGTTGGGACTCCTGACCTTCCACGGGTCATCCCATTTCCTGTACATACAACCTATACGCGTCAACCACGAGTACCCTCAACTATCCGACTCACTCCTAGTAACCATTAGCGTCACTCCCGAGCCCATATATTTTCCACATTCAATCATTCATCGTACCATCCTACACAGCACTCTCACAGTTAATGCATGCAATATCTCAAGAACCAGCCAACAATCAAGTACACATATTCTTTCGGTATTAACAACAATGAGAACATGCATCACAGGCGTTTATATATAACCAACTATCAGACTTCAACACAACGACCCTGAATACATGCATGCAAGTGTATAACCATAATCAGGACTCTGCAATCACATACATGGCAGTCAAGGATTCAAAATCATACATTGCACACAATTATCACAAACACATTCATATGTATGCACGGTAATACGTTCATCCGGTGCCGTCCATCGACCATGTATTTGACATGCAAGCGCCCCCTACCTTCTGAATGGACTCGAGAAGCTCTTTCGCTCTCCGACGTTTGGTCTGACGCCCTTTCTGCCTCGTCCAGTCCCCTTCGCACAGTCGTACTCTGCAATCGGCTCAGGGATAGGGAGTTGTTCTTCCTCTGCTTCGATTATCGTCCTTCACCAGTCGGAGGGGACTCTGACCCTTCTGTAGCACCGTCGCCGTGGATCTCCAGAAATGAAGAACAAGGACAGGGGAGAAGAAAAGAGGACGAAGAACAAAGAAAGAAGAAAAGAGAGGATGAAGCAGTGAGGAAGGATGAATATCCACGGTGATACAGGGTATATGTACATGTGTGCGAAGAGAAGGAGAGTGGGGTGGGAAAACATGAATCGCAGTCCCACTCACGCGACTCGCCAATCATAAGCAGCCACCTTTTACCAACTAAGCATAATTAATTTGTCATTATTTCTTAAGTTAAGTGGATTATAATTAACAATTAATTTCCTACTTGAAATCAAAATTGGGATGTTACAAGCTGAATTTGGAAAAATCCCAAACATAAAAGTTTTAGATCTTTTTCTTACCTTTAATTGGGTATATGGTACAAAACTGTTCATTAAGAAATGAGTGAGCTAAGGCCCATTTACGAAAATAGTGTAAGGTTGTGATGGGATTCTTGTTTCTTCTAAAGATTAATTTTATGGGAAACATTGGTGGGGAATTTGACTTTCTGCCCTTCATTAACGTTGTAGGTAATTGAGTTTAGAAAAATTTGGTGAAAGAATCATTCGATTTCATGGTCTTACGAATGAGAAACACAAAAAATACTGAACATAGTGCAAGATGCTACTAGAAAAACGTGCATCAGTATGGTGTTTTCAATTCTGGGATTTGTGGAGTAAGAATTGGCCTTCATGGTCAATATTAAAGTTGTAGATAAATTTGATACAAATATTTTTGGATAAAAATGACTCAAATCCAATAATGGAAGATGAAATTATGCATGAAATACGTACAGATGCGAATTTTACCAAAGACTACCAACATTGAAATGAAACAGCCAAGGGAATGCAATGATCGATTAAACTGTATTGATCTAGAAAGATTTGGCCTTCGATGTCTGCACAAAAAACCTAGATAGGCCTTGTCTCTATCGATCTCATAAATCTCTCTGGTATAGACAAGGGCTCATCTGTGAATGAATATTTCATTACAGAGATTTTGACACCGAGTTTGCACGAACCAAAGGTTATATGAGAGAGTTATGAATTTTTTTCTAAACCATGCACAGGGAAAAACATACAAACGTTGGAATTTTAAGGCGAACATACCTAATCTTTGATTTTGGGGTTGACAGAGTGAGAATTGGGGCTCGGGTCTTGAAATGGATATTGAATATCTTTTCAAAACGAAGAGGCCGAGATCAAAATTGTTCAATTCCAAGGTCGTATACTAAAGTTGGGTCCAAAACACTAAAGGTATTGGGTCGAGTTTGAAAACGATTTATGAAAGAACTAATTTATGGAAAAACGAGGGTGATAGAGTCCGAATCAAGCTTCGGCCTCTTCAGGAAAGGTTCCTAAAACATCAAAATGAGTCACCAGAGACTGACCGTGCAACCATCGGATATCCCAAGGTATACAAACAGTCAAACATAAGAGACATTAAAGGTTCTAATTGGGCCGGTCAGGTCAAGTCAGACACCTTTGATTCTTCACGGAAGAATCCTAACAAGGCTAGTTTCCCTACTAGATCACTAGTCTCAAGTTGAACGGTCAGAATCCGACCTTTAACTGGGTCCCACAGTTTAAATCTGAGGAACCAGGTGATATTTTATTATTAAATATAATTATCAAACAAATAAACAATTTAAAATATATAATTTCAAAATAAATTATTATAATTATTTAACTATTAAGTATTGTTGACAGGAGATAATTATCAACTGATATAATTATAAATTAATTAGTACCCCAAATAATCGTTGTTGAAGTATTATTTTTAATTAAATAGTATTGTCGAACGTTATTTATTATTTTCTTATCTCTACTTCTCTCACTCCTTACACTCTCTCAGTATTCTTATATTTCATGTTAAGTTCCGCTTATCCCTATTGTTCTCATCCTAAACTGTTCAGGGAACAGGCCAAAGCCTCGAGCTTCTTACCAAAAGCTCAACAGGGTATCCTTAGAGTCCTGAGGGTCTGGTTTCCTATTCTAAAAAATTAGGGCTGTTACACCATTCATGCATGTTTGTTCCTAATATTTTCCATTTTTTTTACTTGTATGATCATGAAATTGATCAATTCTGTTGCCAAAATTTTCTAGACTCATTTCTCTACAACTTTGATGAAGGGCATAAAAGCTAATTCCCTATCCATTTGTCTCAAAATTATTTCTGGCCACCAATTTAAATCCTGTCACAGCCTAGGATAACTTTCGCATTTGGGCCATATCTCCCTCGTTCGATATTGGATTTTCATGTACCATACCTAATTTTATAGAGGAGACATAGATATATAACTTTCATGTTTTGTATTTTTCCAAAATCCCACTATAACACCATCTAAAAATTAAGACAATTTACTGCCTCTATGAGTGACACATCAGCCATGCAAGGGAAGTGGTCCAATCATATATAAACAACCATGGGACACTTGTTTTTCCTTTGTTAACTCCTTCTCCCACACTCTAAGACCTGAGTAGGACACTTGGTAGGCATGCCAAGCAAGCTTGACGCCTCTCTTCTCCATCTTCCAACTGAAAATTCCTTAGCCTGCAAGGGAACATCATACAAAAACCCTTGTTTCTCTTAACACTTCTATTTTCTTCTAAGTCTTGAATGAACAAAATCAGCCATTCACTTCTTCCTCTTCCTTTCATGTCATTCATTAACATAATCCCATCTATGTTAAGCTCAAACGCTCATCATCCTTCTTAATCTCATGCACTAGCATTAACCAAACTCCAAAACACTTCATCATTTTCAAACATCTCCTACAAACAACAACTCTTACTTTCTCTTCTTTAAAAAATCACATTACCAATTCACTAAAATGACTTCCACTCTCTTGATTCTTGGTGCTACATGGTGATAATCTTGAAGTAAATTTTTAAGAACTTGTTGCTTCCTTCCTTAGGCTGTAACTACCTCTAAGGTAGGGAAGGAGTAATCTTTATTTTTTAAACCTTGATTCTTACATGCATCGTGTAGTGTGAATCCCTTTAAGATTCACACCTTGGTACCTCCCTTAAAAACTTGAATTTTTAACTCTAGATCACGAAAATAATTTGTTGAAACTAGTAATTACTTTAGGTAGGTACCATGGCTGCATCATATTTAGATTTATTTCTTGATTCTTATAAATTTTTGGTTGTAAATTATTGCATTCTAATGGTGTTACTACTACAGAAAAAATCATGACTTATGAGAGCTGCATGCATGTCCCTTTTGTTGACAAATCCTTGGAAATCTTTAATCTCTATTGTTATTAAAAGACATACTATGAATTCCCCTATATTTTAAGTGAATTTGGACATAAAAATATCATTTCGATAAAATAAAATAAACTTTTTAAGTGGTAGGACAGATTTAAGAATTTTCATTAAATTCCATACATGTTGTTAGAAATATTAAAGAAGCAGCTTTTTCCCATAAAAATTTTTGTGGCTACATGTTACCCCTTTAATTCATTAAATTTAAACATGTTCTATGCTAAGAGAATAATTTTTGAAGGACATAAAATTAAGAGTATGTTGTTGTTGGGAATTTGTCTCTAAGATAAATAATTTAAAATTGTAGATCGTTATGTGCAATTGTGATTCTAGTGCCCTGATAATTATTAGTAACATGCATGATTGAATTCTTAAAATTTTGTTGATAAAAATGAATTTTTGATAGAATTATAAATTCTAGAATTTTTGTGAAATTAGGGGATTTAACATTTAATTGTATAATAGTTACCTTGTATGCTTAATTAATGGAAAATAACTTATAAAAAATGTAAGGTATGATTTTAAAAAAAATGACATGTAGCTGCTGTAATTTTTCTTATTGTGGTACTGAAAATTAATGATAAAAATGTGTATAAATGTGATATTAGATAAAGATTTAAAAAGAGTCCTGAGTATAGTGATAAGTGTGCATGTTGGCTTCTTTTTAAGTGTTTTGAGGTGTAGTTTTAAGTCAATTTTGTCTTTGTTTCTTGCTGATTCCCTTGATTTCAATTCCATTCCGCATATATTACTCGGGTGTCTCTATTTTTGTAGGGTTATTAATGTTTCAGGTTTATTTTGATGAGAAACAGTAACTTAGATGCAAGAAGAAGCTTCTAGGAACCTTAGCAATGTCATCTGGAAAAGTTGGAACAAACCATTGCCAGTGGTTACAACCACTGGCTGTGGTTGGCATTGGAATAAAGAGGATCAAGTGGCAGTGACAACCATTGGCCATAGTTGGGACTATTTTTACAAGGATTCATTAGGCAGTGACCACCACTGGTCATGGTCTCCCACCACTGGCTGTGGTTGGCACTATGGCCAATTTAAATACAAGTCAAAGACAACCATTAGACATGGTTACAACCACTGGTCATGGTTGTCATCAGGTGCCTTGAAAATAATACGTATTGGAAGATTTGGACCATCAGACCCCGAACCATTACTAGTGGTTTACAATCACTTGCCGTGGTTGTCTGATAAGTGCTTTATAGTACAATAAATTAGACCCAATTTGCTTAAGATTTTAGTCATTATCCACTGTATTTCCTTTATTTATTGCGATTTTTGCTTTCTTTCCACTCTAGTCTACTTGGGTATGTTATTTTGCAGGAATTAAGGTAATAAAGGGTCAAAAACAAGAGAAAAACGACCATAAAATGATAAAGAAACAAGAAGAACAAGCCCAAAGTAGAAAGAACTCTCTTTTTATGCTGAATTCCGACTCAGAATGCTGAAATCCGACTCAAAATGATAAAATCCGACTCAGAAATGCTGAATTCTGACTCAAAATGACCAAATCCGAGTGGGATGACTGAGAAAGGACCAAATCCGAGTAGAATTACTCAGAATGGAGCAATTCCGAGTGGAATACTACACTGTTGAAGGTAAATCCGATTGGAATGGCTCAGAATGGAGCCTTTCCGAGTGGAACAATTCAGAATGGAGCATTGCCGAGTGGAATACTTCACTGTTGGAGCCAAATCCGAGTGGAAAGTTCCCTGTCAAAGCCATTCCGAGTGATAAATAGCTGACTCGAGTGAAGGATCAATGTTAAAAAGGAATAAGTCTCGGTTTTAGGAAAATCCGATTGGAAGCTGTCCGAATGCAACAATTCCGAGTGAAAAAAGGAACTGAGCTTTCATAAATGCTACCCAAAGGTATTTTCCGAGTGAAAGGATTGCTGATTGAAGTGAATCCGAGTGGGAATTTGCTGATTGAAGTAAATTCCAGTGAAGAATGCTGACTGAAGCAGGTCTGACCCAAGAACAAGTGCTTTTCTGGGCAAAAAGCTAATTCCGAGTGAATTGATTCCGAGCAGAAGGAATGCCATTGAATGAATAAATGCTGACTAAGGAGAATCCGAGTAGTTTCATTCGGATAACAAGGCATTTCCGAGTGGTGTCTTAATCGGACAAGGAAAAATCCGACCAGAAATGAATCACACTCGGGCAGACTCTCAAGTTTCACACTGAGCCCGAGTGAGAAGTCTCCAAGGAAAGGCCATTCCGAGTGAGTTGGGTCAGAAAGATGCATTTCCGAGCAAAGCAAGGCTCGGACATAAGAAGAAATTCAATCAGTCAAATTCCAACCCTTCAAGTGCAAGTTCCTGAGTAAAAGTGAAGGCCATTCCGAGTGAGTTGATTGACGACTGAAGGCCATTCCGAGTAAAAAGCATGAAGGCCGACTGAAATATTTCAAAGCAAATCCGAGTGAATTCCAAAGCAAAGCTTTAACCGAGTGGTCCAAATTCAGAGAAAGCCGAGTGAAAATGATTGGGAACCGATTGAATCTGAACCAAGTGAGTCTTCAATCAGTTCTGAATGAACTCCATGAACCTGAGCTGAGTGAATGGTTTCAGTCGGATCCGAGTCCCCTCTCCTTTCAAAACCGACCTATACTCCACAAACAACGGATCACTCCACACCGTCCCATTCCCTATCCGCTGTCCCTTTCTTCTTCTAATCCATACCACACACCGTCCTCTCCTTTCCATCCACAACTCCGTCCTCAAGCCACAACACCGTCCCACTTCATCTTCTATCCGCTGTCCCTTTTCTCTCCATCATCCACACCGCCCAGCAACCCATTTAACATAACACCGCCCAGACTCTCCTCTCCAACTAACACCGCCCGGACTCCTCTCCAACCAACACCGCCCAGCAACCCACTCAACACAACACCGCCCAGACTCCTCTCCAACCAACACCGCCCGGACTCCTCTCCAACCAACACCATCCAGCAATACTCTCCACACCGTACAGATCTCCATCCAACAGCAACTCCTCTCCGCGCTGTCCAGTTTGCACCCACACCCTCCAGCAAGCTTTCACTCAGATTTATGGGAAAATGACATTTTTCCACTCTGAATTTCATAATTCTGCACCAATCTTCACTAAAATCCAAGCACCGAATTATTGGAAATATTAAAATATACAAATTGGAAACAAATTGGCACAGCTGGAACTCACATGCACCGAAAGTTTCTTCCACTTGCAAATTGAACGTGTTTTCATAGCTGGAATCCTCCATCCATTTGCCTATAAAAGCAGCAGCAACCCATCAGCAAAAAAAACAACTTCTTCCCAGTCTAAAATTACTCCAGCTTCATTTCTTCGTTCCTTTTTCTCTCTTTTTCTCTTTAGTTTTCTTCTTTTCCATTTTTCTTTCTCTGTTCGTTTTTCTTCTCTTTCTTTTTATTTTCTTTTCTTTCTTTTATTTTGTAAGAGTGTGAGGGCTGTAAAAGTGAGAATTTAAATTTGTAATTGGTGGAGAAATTATTGCAACAAGAAATTACAGTGGTAAATTATTCTGAACTTTTGGAGAAACCCGTAAGTCTTTATTTTTACCATGTCTTGTATGTTTTATTTTTCCATTATTTATATGAATTTAAATTATTTCATGAGTAGCTAAATTAATTATCTTGGGATAAAGGGGGTATGATAATATTTTATTTTAATGTTATTTTGACTTGGAATTAAATAAATTTCTGTTTTCCATTTAGTTCAATTATGCTTAATGCTTTTAGTAATTCCTAACAAGAACCTAAATGATAAAACTGTATACTTACGGGTATATTAGTAAGTTTAGGTAATAAATAGAATCGAGAGATTTATTTTTACCGGAAAGCTTTGAACTAAACCTAAGATTTTTGAGATGCTTTTTGTGACCTCGGTAAAACCGTGAAAGTAATCAAAATTCTTTTGAGGAAATAAAAGGGATTTTCATAAAATGATAATGGGCCTTTCTGAGGATTAAGCAGCGCTTTCCATAGGTTAGGTACATTAATAGGATTCCGAGAGGAACATATTAATTAGCTTTGGAAAATTCGCCTTGGAAAACTTAATTCGATTCTTATTTATGAAAAGTTAAAATTCATTAACATAAAATAGAGTCTTAATCCCCCGAAATCCCAAGATATTCTCAACTCTGATTTTTAAGTGTCAAGTAAATTTTATTCTTATATTAATTTGTATTCTGTGCAACTTTAATTCGTGCTTTATTTTATAAAAATCTTAAAAATCAATTGTGTGGATAATTAAATTTCAATATGCTGGTACTTTGAACACAGTCCCTGTGGAGAATGATAATCTTTTATATTACGCGACATAACCCATGCGCTTGCGGGCCCTGTCATTGTCCCCACAAAGCTCAAAATCCCAATTTTTAGGATGCATATTAGAGGTAGTTAAGGGGAGTTCAGAAGACGCCGTTGCACAGAGAAAAAAGGAATGAAAAGGAGAGATTTTAGAAAGGGATTTGGCACGAGAAAATGCAAGGATTACTAAATTAACAACATCGAAGGATTTGGATTTCTAGGGATTTAGAGTGAGAACTCTACTTAGGTTTCTTGAATCTTTCTTTTCTTTTGTTTAGGGATTGTTTCTAATGTTGTGGATGTTTATAGATATGAATTGCGTTGTAATCTTGTTTATGAGTAACTAAATTGTAATTTTAGGATTAGGGAGTAATTATGTGATGTATCGAACCTAAATTCATGATTTTCTTAATTATAGCATTCTGTTTTCTATCATTTTCATGAGTTCTTATTGCTTTTAATAATTCAGAGATGAACTTAAATGATCTTAGACGTATTGGATAATCGAGAGTTTAGCGATCGTTAAAAAGCATGAAATTGAACCTGCGATTTTAAGTTACAACAATAGGTGAAATTGTTTGAGGAATTCATGGATTTTCATTGCGCTTAATGAACTCAAATAGCAAATTAAACGGTGTTCTTTGGTAATTGAGTGCGTTAGTAAGGTTCCGAGAGGAGATTACTAATTAATCCAGGATAATACCCCTTAGGATCAGAATGCGGTAATTGAGAAAAGATTAAATTTGGATAAGTACATTGCATAAGAACCCCTTAACTCCTAAGAGTCCCTTACAGATCTTGAAACCCTAAAAAGAATTAAAATTCCTATCACGTTTTTGTTTTCATTTAATTTACTACAATTTTTCATTGTCACAGATCTTGAAACCCTAAAAAGAATTAAAACTCCCAAGAATCACTGCTAAAACTAGTAATTGGGCACAATCCTCTTAGGAATGATCTTATTTATTACTACGATACCTCGTGCGCTTGTGGTTGGCTATCAAGTTTTTGGTGCCATTGCCAGGGATTGTGTTTCCCTTAATATTGCCTAAGCGGTGATTGATTAGACTAGAACTTTTTAATTTTTCTGCATTATTTTTCTGTTTTTTCTGGATTTTCTACAGAATTACACTTTGGTGTTTATGTTTTTATGGATTATGCAGGTCCTTTTATGCGAAGGAGTCATAACTTTGAACATATTTTTGACCCTAAAATTGAAAGGGCCCTTCAAAAGATCAGAGCCCTTCGGAAGCAACTAAAGTAACAAGCTTCAAGTTCAACTACCGAAGAACAAATAGACAATCCCAACAACAGAGCGCTTTGTGATTTTGCAGCACCCAATGCAATGGGTAGTAAGCCTAGCATCACATGACCTTCCATTGAAGTAAACAACTTCAAACTGAAACCATCTTTCCTCTCAATGGTTTAGCAAAATCAGATTGGTGGAATGCCTTCAGAAGACCTAAACCTCTATTTGTAGATTTTCCTTGAGTATTATGACACACTCAAGGTGAATAGAGTGTCAAGTGACGTGATCAGGCTAAGGCTTTTTCCATTTTTATTAAGGGAAAAAGACAGAGCATGGTTGTACTCACTTCCTTAGGAGTTGATTTCAACTTGGGAGCAACTATCACATGCCTTCCTCAACAAGTGCTACCCATAGAGCAAAACAGATGAGTTGAGGAAATAGATCATCACTTTCACTCAGAAAGATGATAAAACTTTGTATAATTCCTAGGAGAGGTATAAGGAAATGCTCTAGGAATGCCCGTACCATAGAATTAAACACTAGTTGACTGTGCATATATTTTATAACGGGCTCACTCAGAACCAGAAGGTAACCTTAGACACTACAGATGGTGGTGCTTTCATGAGTAAAAACATGGAGGAAGGTTACAACCTCATTGAGGAAGTTTCTCAAAACACCTACCAATGGTCCATAGAACAGAGTTTGCCGATAAAAACTCTAGGTAAGTACCCTTTAGGCGCTATCTCCTTACTTACTGCTAAAGTAGAAGCATTGTCTATTAAATTGTCTATTAAATTTGATAAGTTAGGAGCAGGTACTACTAACAGTGTTTGTGAGTTGTGTGGTGTTTTAGGTCATAATATCTCAGGTTATCAACTTAGAGTAACTAGAATACCGAGCCAAAGATGCATCAGGTGGATGCTATTGGAAACTATGGTGGAAATTATGGCAAGAATTTTAGACAACCACAAGGTCCACATGGTTTCTAAAACAGACCACATCCATTCCAAGGCAACCATAGTAACTATAGACAACCATAAAGACCCTTTATTCCTCAAAAATCAAAATTAGAGTCCTTGATGGAGATGTTTATAGCTACTCAACTGAAGCAGAACAACGAGTTCTCCGATGCCATCAAGAACCTAGCCTCAAAGGTGGGCTCTCTTGCCACCCATAACAAAATGTTGGAGAATCAGATTACCCCACAAGCCTTTTCTTCCATGAGATACCAAGAATATTTCCTGGGAAACCTGAGGTGGGACCATCCAATCACACTATGGCTATCACTCTTAGCAGTGGTACTCAGTATGATGGTCCGATTGGCATGACTGAATCAGAAGCTAAGGAGGAAAAGAAACTGGATGAGTCTTTATCTTATCTGGTGATTAAGGAAGAGAAACTGTGTGAGAAGAAAGAGGAGGTTAAGCCATATCAACCTCCCATTCCATTTCCTCAATGCTTGGCCAAGGCCAAGTTAGATAAACAGTTTGGTAAGTTTCTTGAGGTTTTAAAAAAATTATATATTAATATTCCTTTCACTAATGCTTTGTAGCAAATGCCTACCTATGCAAAGTTTCTGAAGGATATTTTGTCCAATAAGAAGAAGCTGGAGGAAGATAGTACAATAGCACTTATTGAGGAGTGCAATGCATTAATCTAAAGGAAGCTACCACCCAAGCTTCAGGATCCAGGTAGTTTCTCTATCCCTTGTATGATTGGTGACATGGCTATAGATAGAGCATTGTGTGATCTAGGAGCTAGTATTAGCTTAATGCCATTGTTTATTTCTAAAAAATTAGGATTGGGTGAGCTAAAGCCTACTAGGATGTCTTTACAGCTAGCTGATAGGTCTGTTAAATATCCTGTAAGTATTTTAAAGGATGTTCCTATCAAGGTAGGAAGATTTTTCATACCTACCGATTTTGTTGTGTTAAAAATGGATGAGGATTCCATGATCCCCATTATCTTAGGCAGGCAATTTTTGGCAACCGTGAGTGCGGTAATAGATGTTTAAAATGGTAAATTGTCTCTGACTGTTGGAGACCAACAGGTTCATTTTAACTTGAAAGATGCATTCAAAAACCCTTTTAATGATGATGTTTGTTGTAGTGTGGATTTTGTTGACCAAGTAGTGAAGGAAGACACTCTTCCTAATGACCCACTTGAATCTATTTTTATGATTGAGCTTATAGGAACATCAAATTGCTCTGAAGAAGATGCCCCACTAAAACATGACACTGAGGTCATGTGTGAAAAAGTGGTGAGCCCCTAGGAGGAATTAAAGTCGTTACCGGCTTCATTGAGGTATGAGTTGCTTGGTCCAAACTCCATATATCATGTGCTAGTAAATGCTGATTTGAATCCTTGTGAGACTGAAAACTTTTGAAACAACTTAGGTTGTATAGAAAGGTAATAAGTTATACTATGGATGACGTTAAGTGGATTAGCCCTTCTTTTTGCATGCACAAGATAACAATAAAGGATGAGAGTATGCCCACTGTAGAATCACTTAGGAGATTGAACCCAAAAATAGAAGTGGTTAAGAAAGAAATTTTAAAATTGCTTGATGCGGGAGTAATATACCTTATTGCTAGTAGCAAATGGGTGAGTCCGGTTCATTTGGTGCCTAAAAAGGAAGGAACAACTATGGTAAAATATGATAAACAGGAATTAATTTCTACTATGATAGTTTCTGGTTGGCGCATGTGCATAAATATAGGAAATTAAATAGTGACACAAAGAAAGATCATTTCCCTCTTCCTTTCATTGATCAGATGCTTGAGAGGCTTTCAAAACACTCTTACTTTTGTTATTTGGATGGGTACTCATGTTTTCATCAAATCCCCATCGACCCATCTAATTAAGAGAAAACTACCTTCACTTGCCCTTATGGGACTTATGCATATAGGCGTATGCCTTTTGGCCTATGTAATGCACATGTGACTTTTTAAAGGTGTATGCAGGCTATATTTTTTGGTCTTATTGAAAATGTGATGGAAGTTTATATGGATGATTTTTCATTGTATGGTTTGTATTTTGATAACTGTTTAACAAATTTGTGCCAAGTCTTGCAGCATTGTGGAGACCAATTTGTTCTTGAATTGGGAAAAGTGCCACTTCATGGTGAGGGAAGGCATAGTCCTTGGACACTTGGTGTCTAAGAGAGGCATAGAGGTCGATAAGGCTAAGGTGGAGGTGATTGAAAAATTGCCCCCACCTACAAATGTGAAAGGCATTCAGAGCTTTCTTCGGCATGTCGAGTTTTACTGGTGGTTCATTAAAGATTTTAGCAAGATCATTAAGCCTCTTACGAACCTTTTGGGTAAGGATGTTCTTTTTAATTTTAACTCATCTTGTTTGGAGGCTTTTGTAGGATTAAGCAGGCTTTGATCTCTACTCCTATTGTACAACCCCTCGATTGGGAACTCCCATTTGAATTGATGTGTGATTTAAGTGATCACGTAGTGGGGGCTGTGCTTGGGCGGCGAAAGGATAAAAAGCTTCATGTCATCCACTATGCCAGCCAAACACTTGATGACGCTCAGGTAAACTATGCCACAACTGAAAAGGAATTATTAGCCATTGTCTTTGCTTTTGATAAATTTAGATTTTACTTGGTAGACTCTCATCTTACTGTCTATACTGATCACTTTGCCATCAAGTATATTTTACATAAAAAAGAAGCAAAGGCTAATTAGATGGATTCTAATTTTGTAAGAATTTGACTTAAAGATTAAGGATAAGAAGGGTACCAAGAAGAAAATGTTTATTTTGTTTATTTTCTTGCATGTGGCATTTTACCACCTGACCTTGGTTTTTAGTAGAAGAAAATGTTTTTTGCAGATATGAGGCACTACTATTAGGATGAACCTCTCCTTTTCAAACAATGTCCTTTTTAAACTAGTTATTTACTCTCTGTTTCCTTTCTTTGCAATTAAATTTTTGAGAGCTATATTGTGAGAAATATATTTTCTTGAGTGCTAAAATTTGTATATCCACTCTATTGAGAGAGTCACACTTGTAAAATCACTTACATATATTCTGAGAGTTTTTAGGTTGGATTTCAACCTTGTAAAATTGAGAGATTATGAGATTGGGTGGGTTGCCCTTTAGCTTGTGAGAATTAAGTTCTTGAGTGTGGGACACTAAGAAGCTGTAATTACTTAAAGCGTGTATCTCAAATTCTCAATAGTGGAAATCCTCTAAGTGGGTTACTTGGAGGCGAGACATACACCGGTGTGGTGGAACTCGTATATATCGGTTTGCAAATCTCTCTTCTCTAAACTCTTTCATATTTGCATACTTAAATTGCTTACCTAATTTAATTGAGTTTATAAAGTGTTAAATTTATTTGATATATATATTACTTGTCACTTGTTTCGTACATAAATTGCTATTACTTGTGATTAAATTTATCATCTTCATTAAGTATATTCATTAAAGAACTAATTTCAAAAGAATTCTAAAAAAAAATTTTAATACTCAATTCACCCCCCCCCCCCTCTTGAGTAATTGAGGCCACTTGTATAACAAGTGGTATCAGAGCTTGACTCTTGGTTAATAAAGCTTAACAGCTTCAAGAAATAAAGATGGCCTTTACCTCATATAACATGTTTCCCGAGTGTGGTGCTACAAATCGACCTCCTGCTTTTAATGGGGAAGGTTATGCTTTTTGGAAAGAAAGAATGAAATTTTTTGTTCAATCAATTGATTTAAGAGTTTGGAATGCTATTGAAAATGGTCCCTTCATACCTATGCATATTGTTGATGGTAAACAAATGGAAAAACCCATGGATGATTGGACTAGTGATGAAGAAAAGGAAGTATAGTATAATATAAGGCTAAAAATCTCATTACTCTTGCATTAGGTATTGATGAATTTTTAGAGTAGTAACATATAAATCTGCCTAAGATATGTGGGATACTCTACAAATAACTCATGAAGGAACTAGCGATGTTGAGTATTCTAAAATTAGTACTTTAACTATCCAATATGAAAGTTTTAGAATGAATTCCGGTGAAACTATTTTAGAACTTCAAAAGAGGTTTACTTTGATTATTAATCATCTTATTACTCTTGGAAAATATTACACTAACAAGGAGCTTACACTAGTGGAAAAATGGATATAATCACGGTTAAAAATGGCCTTTAGTCACGGTTAAAGAACCGTGGTAGTAGATAAGGGGCTTTAACCACGGTTAACAACCGTGGTAATAAATCACATCTAACCACGGTTGTCGAGCATAACCGTGAATATAACAGACAATGTATATTCACGGTTATAGTAGAAACCGTGGATAAAGAACATCTATATTCATAGTTGTTTAGAATAAACGTGAATATAAGTAGTAAAAAAAATTCACTTACAGACGATGTATAATCAAGGTTATGGTAGTAACTGTGGATAAATAGTGGCTATAATCACGGTTGTTACCATAACTGTGAATAAACACTGAGGTTTTTTTTTACTATAGTTTTTGTTTTATTGTTTCCCAAACCTGCATTCAGACAACCAGTACAATATACAGTATCCCACCATATCCAGCAACAATATATAAAAAGAATGGTATATATATAACAATTAATTTGCTATCAATTCATAACAACCTAAAAAATGAAAGTATATACAATTAAGATGAATATAATCTAATAAAAGTAAACCCTAAATCCTACTAGATACATATATAAGAGAATAAAGATCCTATATCTAGCTAACTCATTTCATGACTTCAATGAAGTATACGGCCCATTGCTTTCTAACATCATCTACAAGTGTCTTTGAGAAATATGACCGGTCCTTAAAGTACTGCAAGCAATGCACAAAACAATTAGAACAAAAGCTATATTTATTACATGAAATTGATGAAATTGGTAGAAAAGTAGTCCAAATTGTAACACCCTAATTAATTGCAACTAAAAATTCCAAAAATATGAGAAAATTTTCACAAAACAGTCCCGTATTATTCGATATATGAGGGAGCAGGCAAGGGAAGAACGAAAAGCATTCACACGCACATAGCAACCTACAGGGAAACTAAACTGGGGCCGGCTCAATGGGTTTATCGTAACGCACCAACACTAGGGCGGATTGCACAACACCGTTTATTCGCTCAGACGGGTTCTGACACCGTCCAGGCGGAGTATGGTAATGCAGCAACGGATAGAGGAGATTTCGCAATGAGGCTTCCCTTCGAGTAATACTGGTCACCCAACGGGAGGAATAGATAAGGGAAATATGTTAATACATTCACACGTGTAGCATTCGGTGGAAAGGCGAAGTTAGAATCATCCTACTTGGCTAGGCGGGTTATATTTATCTTGGGCGGGCTGTCCTAGTTACTTGGGCGAGGTATGACGCCGCCTAAACGAAATCTACATAACGCCTCTTTAACACAACTACAAGGTAATTTCCTCCATCGGGTATGGACAAGGGTTCACTAAGTAAATCCTCACACTCGCATTTCACTCAGAAAAATGAGAAGTTACAGGGTACATATACGTTAGTAGGTTGTGGAGAAAGGAGGGATCTGAACCTATTCCACCCAGCTCAACTGAGTATGACGACGCCTGGGCGGACTTAGCCATAACGCCCAATTCGGGGTCAACATCGGGGTCTGGATTGTGTTAGCATCACAACGGATAGGAAAGGATAATGGTCGATATCTCACTCTGGTAATTACTCGCTTCAGCGTGAGTCCTCGCGCTTGGGCGAATTGCTCCCACACCTCGGGCGGGGTACGACTCCGCCCAGCGTATCCGACATAAATTTTCCTAAGACAATTCTCGGTTCACTCAGACTTAGCTATAACCTGCTCAATCAGACTACCCCTGCGTATCTATTTAAGCATAATTAGGAAACAAGGCAGCCCATAGCATCACACACACCATAACCATACATCCATATATATATATAAAAGTGCATGTCAATATTTACAATACAAAATCGGACTTCTCCTTGCCCGTAAAGTTCTATTCATCCCCAAAACATTAACATCCGGTATGAGCCAGTCCGGGCTTAATCTAACAACGCCTTAATTAAACCTTCCAAATGCATCAGCACTCCGCCCAGCATCCCAGCTCTGCTTCTGATCCTCCTCACGAGAGACATTCACTGAAAATGGCCACTGCAGGGGTGAGCTTTTACATGTAAAATGATACTCACAGACTCGGTATCAGCGTCAGCACACGCTCCTGCTATCACTCAACCTTTCTCAAGTAACCAAATTCATACAATTCTAACAACATTCATGACACACATAATTCACAGGGCTTATTCCACATCTAAATATATATTCATGCATTCAAAATCATACACATGCACATACATAGATTTATACATCACCACAATCAGCCTTATTTCTATATGCATGCCTGCGGATCCGACTCGGGTAAAGACTCTCAGTTACGGTCCCCTTTTCTTTTGGCCCCTCGTCCCTCAGCTCTTACCAGGTGGCACCGGCCTCCCCACGGCGTCTCGAGACTCTCTTCTCTAGCTCCAACGGCTGCCACGAGCTCTATTGGGATCTAGCCAGGGTTGGTAACTGGAAGTCGTTTCCCTTGGGGTTCTTGACCTTCCATGGGTCACCCCACTCTTACTCATGCAACTAACACATTCATTATTACACATCATCGCGCCATGAACACCTTACCGTAGTCATTAAGTAAGAACGGATATCCCCCACTACTCGTAATCATTTAGTCAGTCACGCCAGCGCATGTTACAATCGGTCATCAGACTAACAACATTGAGCAACCCAATTAAGAACATGCACATACATACTTTTCATAGTGACAACAAAATAGATCCATCATTATCATCCACGAACAGGTTACACCATCGCCACGAAGATCACTATCAGAATCTCAAATCATGCATCAGTTTTAGTAATTGTGAATACATGCACACATGCACAACATCAGTTCTAATGATTATAAATACATGCACACACACACCCGCACTCAGCAATACATTCATCCGGTACCGTTCTTAGACCATGCATTCGACATGCAAGCGCCCCCTACCTTTAGAAGGATCCTCAGAAACCTTTCTGTTCTCGTTGTTGGGTCCGACGTCTTTCTCCTGGTTCGTTCGGTCTTCCTTGGCTTGTCGTATCCTACGCCTGATTCTGGAATGAAGTGTGGTCCGTTCTCCAGTACTGCAACCCAGACCTCCAGGAGCGAAGAGTAAGATAGAAGAAGAAGAAAGATGAAGACGAAGGGAGGAAGTAGAGAATGAAGTGACGGAGAAGGGAGTCTGAAGAAATAGCAAGTGCGTTTTTCCGCCAAGGGCTCACGCTTATATATATATATGTGTATGTGCGCAGTAAAAGAAGAGTGGGATGGGAGAGTGCGTGTCCAGCAGTCACGTGCACTCCACCCCATCCCCTGACCACCACTATTTTTAATATTTTAATGGCTTAATCCTAAGTAGTTAAATGCAATTAACAGTTATTTCTTAGTTAAAAATCAAATCTTAATGGTTTATTCTTCATTCAGCATTAAATTTTAAAACGGGGATGTTACAGTTCTCCCCCACTAAAAAAGAATTTCGTCCCCGAAATTCAGTCGGTACTTACCTAGGTAAACAATTCAGGGTACTGCTGTCGCATGGCGTCTTCGCGTTCCCACGTGTAGGAGGTGGTCTTGCCTTGCTGCCACTCCACCTTAACCAGCCTTACGTTCTTGTTTCTTAAACGTTTTACCGATTGATCCACAATTCCAACTGGTGTAGTCACAGTTGTTAGGTCTTCCTTGATCTCTACCTCGTCGTCAGGCATCGTGTGGCTGGGGTCATGCAAATACTTCCTTAGCTGAGACACATGAAAAACGTTGTGTAATCGGGACAAGTGAGTTGGTAACGCGAGGCGGTATGCCACGGGGCCAATCCGTCCTACTACCTCATAAGGTCCGATGTAGCGAGGGCTTAACTTCCTACTTTTTAAGGCTCGTCCAACTCCTTTACTCGGAGAGGTTCTCAGAAACACTCGATCTCCGACTTGAAATTCCAATGGCTTGATGCGTTTATCATGGTAGCTCTTCTGCCTGTCTTGTGATGCTTTCATCTTCTCCCTTATTACTCGGATCTGTTCTGTGGTTTGCTTCACGATGTCTGGTCCTAGTAATAGACTTTCACCCGCTTCCGACCAGCAGAGTGGGGGTTCGGCATCTACGCCCATATAATGCCTCGTAAGGTGCCATGCCAATGCTGTGATGATGGCTGTTGTTGTACGTAAACTCGATCAAGGGAAGGTACTGCTCCCAGTCCCCACCGTACTCTAACACACACGCTCTCAATAAGTCTTCTAGACTCTGAATTATTCGCTCGGATTGTCCATCCGATTGGGGGTGGTAGGCAGAACTAAGCCAAAGCTTCGTCCCCAATTCCTGATGCATGTTGGTCCAAAACCTGGACGTAAATCTAGGGTCCCTATCTGAGACGATGGAAGTAGGTATGCCATGCAGTCGGATAACTTCTTGAATGTAGATTCGAGCCAATTTATGCAATGGGTACTTCATATTTACAGGTAAGAAGTGTGCACTCTTCGTCAATCTGTCAACAATGACCTAAATGGCATCATGGCCCGCTCGGTTTTTGGGTAATCCCATGATAAAATCCATCACAATTGAGTCCCATTTCCACACGGGGATCTCTAGAGGCTGCATTGCACCGTACGGTTTTTGGTGCTCTACCTTCGATTTCTGACAAGTGATACACCGGGCCACGTACTCCGCCACATCCTTCTTTAGTCCGGGCCACCAAAACTGTCTCCTCAAGTCGTGGTACATTTTCGTGGTTCCTGGGTGAATGCTGAGTAGGCTTTTGTGGGCTTCATCAAGCACCATTCTTCTCAATCTTCCTTCACTTGGTATGTATATTCTGTTTCTCACCCGGAAGATCCCATCTGACCCCTCTGCCAAGGATAAATCCTTTCCTTTAGCCTGAATTTCCTTCATTTCAGCTAGGTAAGAGTCCGCTTGTTGCTGTTCGTACACGGATTTTAAGAATTCATTGGCAATCCTCAACGTACCGATTATCATCTTCTGAGAGGAAGGGGCGTCAACATGCAAGTTCATGTCTCGGAATCGCTCCAACAACTCAACTTCTTTTGCCATCATGGCTGCTATGTGGAGGGATTTTCGACTCAATGCGTCTGCTACGACATTTGCCTTACCTGGGTGGTATTTCAACTCGAAATCATAGTCCTTCAAAAACTCAATCCATCTTCTCTGCCTCATGTTCAGCTCCTTTTGGTCGAATAGGTATTTGAGGCTCTTATGATCGCTGTACACTTCAAATTTGGATCCGTACAAGTAATGCCTCCAGATTTTCAATGCAAAAACTACTGCTGCCAACTCCAAGTCATGGGTCGGATAATGCTGTTCGTGGGGTCTCAATTGTCGAGAGGCATATGCTATCACTCGATCCTTCTGCATGAGTACACATCCTAATCCGAGTCCGGACGCGTCACAATAGACCACGAAGCTTTCTCGTAACTCAGGTAATGCCAACACCGGAGCAGTTGTCAACTTATTCTTCAGCTCTTGGAAGCTGCTCTCACACTCCGGACTCCACACAAAAGGAACGTTCTTCCGAGTCAATTTAGTCAGGGGTAATGCCAACTTAGAAAAACCTTCGATGAACCTTCTATAATAACCTGCCAAGCCCATAAAACTCCTTATTTCCGAGATCGATCTGGGCCTCTCCCATGCCATTACAGCAGCTACCTTCGCAGGATCCACCGAGACGCCTCGCTTGGAGATCACATGCCCGAGGAAGTGGATCTCATCCATCCAAAATTCGCACTTTGAAAGCTTTGCAAACAATTGCTTCTCCTTCAACACTTGGAGTACCGTCCTGAGATGTCCTTCATGCTCCTCAGATGTCTTAGAATAAACTAGAATATCATCGATGAAGACAACAACAAACCGATCTAAGAAGGAGTGGAATATGCTGTTCATGTAATTCATGAAAACAGCAGGGGCGTTTGTCACACCGAACGGCATCACTACATACTCATAGTGACCATACCTAGTCCTAAAGGCAGTTTTAGGAATGTCCGAGTCCTTTACTCGGATTTGGTGATATCCCGATCGTAAGTCGATTTTCGAGAAGACTGAGGCTCCACGCAGCTGGTCAATTAAATCATCAATTCTAGGCAGTGGGTATCGATTCTTGATTGTGAGTTTGTTAAGCTGTCGATAATCTATACAAAGTCTCATGCTGCCATCCTTCTTCTTAACAAGTAGCACAGGTGCGCCCCATGGTGACACGCTTGGTCTAATGAACTGCTTCTCAAGTAACTCATCCACTTGTTTCTTCAACTCTACCAATTCAGTTAAGGACATTCTGTAGGGTGCACTGGAGACCGGTTCGGCTCCAGGGATCAAGTCTATAGAGAATTCAACTTCTCTATTGGGAGGCACACTCGGGACGTCCTCTGGGAACACTTCTGGAAATTCGCAGACAACCAGAATTTCGTTCACTAGGGGCTCATTCTCATCTTTGGTTAGACAAAGCATTACAAATAGTTGGGTTATACCTAGTGCCGTGCCATCTTCAGTGGGTTGTTTTGGGAAAACTATCTCTCGGTTTCTACAATCTACTAATACCTTATTGGCTGAAAGCCAATCTATTCCAAGCACAATATCAAGACCCTTTAAGGGCATGCAAATCAGATTGAAGGTGAAACTCCGATCATACAACTCAAATGCTACATTTTTACATATTGACGATGTGAACACACTAGGGCCAGTGGGGCTGGCCACTTCCAAAGTCTGGTTCATAGACACAGTTGGTAGCTTCAACCGTTTCACGCACTCATCAGCTATAAAAGAATGGGTTGCTCCCGAATCGAAAACAACATTAAGCGTATTCATTCCAAGTGAGCACTTACATTGTACTAGATCGTTTGCTGGTGCAACATCCTCTGCATTGATGGTATAGATCCTTCCTGTCGCTGTTGGGCCGGTGTTCCTCTCTCGGCTGTTCGGGGCACGCATCATATTTCCTCTGGTTCCGTTGCCTCTGCCACCAGGTCGTTGGTTATCATTCACTCTGGTTCGATCTTGAAATCCTCCTTGACGCACATTGGTGTTTGCCTGGCGGAGTTGGGGGCAGTCCGGGCGAACGTGTCCCTTCTCTCCGCAGTGGTAGCATTTAACATTTGTATCATTGCATTCCTTAGCAAAATGATCACCGCCGCATTTAAAGCATCCGCCATACCTTGGTCGCCCACTCATCTGTCTCCCTCGGTCATTATGGTTCTGATATCTGGTGAAGGGTTCATTCCTCCTCACGTTCCCTGGCCTCTTGAAACGTGATTGCTGAGGCCTCAGGTGCTGGTTGGCTCTGCTGCACTGGCCCGAATGGGCCCTGTCATCCTCTTCGAATATTCTACACTTGTTCACTAAGGCAGGGAAACTCCGGATTTCATGGTATCTGCAGGCCCTCTTGATATCCGATCTCAGTCCGTTCTCAAACTTAAGACACTTGGAGTGCTCCGTTCCTGGCTGCTGGAAGGGCGGATAGAATAGGCATAATTCTTCAAATCTGGTCGCGTATTCTTCCACAGTCATGGAGCCCTGTTTTAACTCCATAAACTCCAGCTCTTTCCGACTCCTCACTGTGTCGAGAAAGTATTTGTCTAAGAAGCAGGCCTTGAAATCGTTCCACGTCAGTTAATTGTCATCTTCGGGGAATCGGCTCCTGGCTATCTTCCACCAATTCTCCGCTTCATCTCGCAGCATATACACTGCGCATTCCACCTTCTGGGCTTCGGTACAGCGAAGACCCCTAAAAATTCTCTCTAATTCCTGAGTCCACTTGAACGCCGCCTCAGGGTTCCGTCCTCCTAAGAATTCACTCGGCTTCCTCTTCAGGAAGCGGTCCAGCACATGGCCATCCTCAGGTTGAGTTTGGCCTTGCCTTTCAAACACATCAGCAAAGCGTTGGAATGCTGTGGCTATAGCCTCCATACTTTGACGATGCGCCATTCCTTATCCTGAAATTGACATTTAAGGATAAGTATACGGAGCCACTTACTACCGATCTAGTTATTAGTCCAACAATTAATAGCTTAGCACATTATGTCATTCGCCTAAGTCATACACACAATCGGACCAGGGGGAAACAACCCCTTGTCCTCAAGACAATCATCAATCAGGTCAACCAGCATCAGAACAATTTCAACCATTCAATCAAAAAGACACAAACACCACCGCTTACACTTGGTAAGCATACTTTGGCCTTGGACTTTTCAGTCCGCTCTGATACCAAAATGTAACACCCTAATTAATTGCAACTAAAAATTCCAAAAATATGAGAAAATTTTCACAAAACAGTCCCGTATTATTCGATATATGAGGGAGTAGGCAAGGGAAGAACGAAAAGCATTCACACGCACATAGCAACCTACAGGGAAACTAAACTGGGGCCGGCTCAATGGGTTTATCGTAACGCACCAACACTAGGGCGGATTGCACAACACCGTTTATTCGCTCAGACGGGTTCTGACACCGTCCAGGCGGAGTATGGTAATGCAGCAACGGATAGAGGAGATTTCGCAATGAGGCTTCCCTTCGAGTAATACTGGTCACCCAACGGGAGGAATAGATAAGGGAAATATGTTAATACATTCACACGCGTAGCATTCGGTGGAAAGGCGAAGTTAGAATCATCCTACTTGGCTAGGCGGGTTATATTTATCTTGGGCGGGCTGTCCTAGTTACTTGGGCGAGGTATGACGCCGCCTAAACGAAATCTACATAACGCCTCTTTAACACAACTACAAGGTAATTTCCTCCATCGGGTATGGACAAGGGTTCACTAAGTAAATCCTCACACTCGCATTTCACTCAGAAAAATGAGAAGTTACAGGGTACATATACGTTAGTAGGTTGTGGAGAAAGGAGGGATCTGAACCTATTCCACCCAGCTCAACTGAGTATGACGACGCCTGGGCGGACTTAGCCATAACGCCCAATTCGGGGTCAACATCGGGGTCTGGATTGTGTTAGCATCACAACGGATAGGAAAGGATAATGGTCGATATCTCACTCTGGTAATTACTCGCTTCAGCGTGAGTCCTCGCGCTTGGGCGAATTGCTCCCACACCTCGGGCGGGGTACGACTCCGCCCAGCGTATCCGACATAAATTTTCCTAAGACAATTCTCGGTTCACTCAGACTTAGCTATAACCTGCTCAATCAGACTACCCCTGCGTATCTATTTAAGCATAATTAGGAAACAAGGCAGCCCATAGCATCACACACACCATAACCATACATCCATATATATATATAAAAGTGCATGTCAATATTTACAATACAAAATCGGACTTCTCCTTGCCCGTAAAGTTCTATTCATCCCCAAAACATTAACATCCGGTATGAGCCAGTCCGGGCTTAATCTAACAACGCCTTAATTAAACCTTCCAAATGCATCAGCACTCCGCCCAGCATCCCAGCTCTGCTTCTGATCCTCCTCACGAGAGACATTCACTGAAAATGGCCACTGCAGGGGTGAGCTTTTACATGTAAAATGATACTCACAGACTCGGTATCAGCGTCAGCACACGCTCCTGCTATCACTCAACCTTTCTCAAGTAACCAAATTCATACAATTCAAACAACATTCATGACACACATAATTCACAGGGCTTATTCCACATCTAAATATATATTCATGCATTCAAAATCATACACATGCACATACATAGATTTATACATCACCACAATCAGCCTTATTTCTATATGCATGCCTGCGGATCCGACTCGGGTAAAGACTCTCAGTTACGGTCCCCTTTTCTTTTGGCCCCTCGTCCCTCAGCTCTTACCAGGTGGCACCGGCCTCCCCACGGCGTCTCGAGACTCTCTTCTCTAGCTCCAACGGCTGCCACGAGCTCTATTGGGATCTAGCCAGGGTTGGTAACTGGAAGTCGTTTCCCTTGGGGTTCTTGACCTTCCATGGGTCACCCCACTCTTACTCATGCAACTAACACATTCATTATTACACATCATCGCGCCATGAACACCTTACCGTAGTCATTAAGTAAGAACGGATATCCCCCACTACTCGTAATCATTTAGTCAGTCACGCCAGCGCATGTTACAATCGGTCATCAGACTAACAACATTGAGCAACCCAATTAAGAACATGCACATACATACTTTTCATAGTGACAACAAAATAGATCCATCATTATCATCCACGAACAGGCTACACCATCGCCACGAAGATCACTATCAGAATCTCAAATCATGCATCAGTTTTAGTAATTGTGAATACATGCACACATGCACAACATCAGTTCTAATGATTATAAATACATGCACACACACACACCCGCACTCAGCAATACATTCATCCGGTACCGTTCTTAGACCATGCATTCGACATGCAAGCGCCCCCTACCTTTAGAAGGATCCTCAGAAACCTTTCTGTTCTCGTTGTTGGGTCCGACGTCTTTCTCCTGGTTCGTTCGGTCTTCCTTGGCTTGTCGTATCCTACGCCTGATTCTGGGATGAAGTGTGGTCCGTTCTCCAGTACTGCAACCCAGACCTCCAGGAGCGAAGAGTAAGATAGAAGAAGAAGAAAGATGAAGACGAAGGGAGGAAGTAGAGAATGAAGTGACGGAGAAGGGAGTCTGAAGAAATAGCAAGTGCGTTTTTCCGCCAAGGGCTCACGCTTATATATATATATGTGTATGTGCGCAGTAAAAGAAGAGTGGGATGGGAGAGTGCGTGTCCAGCAGTCACGTGCACTCCACCCCATCCCCTGACCACCACCATTTTTAATATTTTAATGGCTTAATCCTAAGTAGTTAAATGCAATTAACAGTTATTTCTTAGTTAAAAATCAAATCTTAATGGTTTATTCTTCATTTAGCATTAAATTTTAAAACGGGGATGTTACACAAATGATGAGACTTACATCTGTCCATCCATCTACTAAATGTTGTTGAACGATGGTCAGCATGGTATGCATGACGTAATAGCCACACTCGAAGGTACCCTGCTGCCTGTAAGACTACAATGTACATAAAGTATAGAATAAGTGAATTCGTAACTTAAAAAATATATATTGAAGATTTGAATGAATATGATTGACTTACTTTTGGGTGCACACACGTAACTTTTCTTCCGTTGCACTTATTTCTAACCAGTAGATTGTATCCAACCACCGCCCTACGTCAAGCAAAACACAAGATAAGTTAGAATCGTATAGTTCTAAAAATGATGTAATCGAATTAGTACTTATTTTTTAGGGATTAACTAATCTGTCTACTATATTTTTCAGGTCTTGTGGAACACCCCGATGCAAAGTATCAAAGTACAGAGCAAGATAGTCCTGGGGACAGATCACCACAAGCGTCCAGTGAGCGCTGCAGTTACCAGTGATAAGTGAGACTTCAAAATGCAAAAATTAATAACAATAATTATGGAATAGAATATTACCCTTTATGATAGGGGCCCATGTATACAGCCTTCCTAGACTCAAACTGAAACATCCTTAATTAATTAAACTCAATTGAGAGACCGAGGAAAATTTTTCCCAATTAAAATGGATGGGAGGCGAGGGAAACAGAAACCGACAGCGGAAGGACAATAGCGCATCAGCGAGTCTTCATAAACGTTCACTCGCTCAAGCGGGATCCAACTCCGCTTGAGCGAGACATCCCAACATGCTTGGGTGAACACCCATTCGCCTAAGCGAACAACCCAAAAGCCTTCCATGCACTCACGCTCGCTGGAGCGAATACCTTGTTCGCTGAGGCGAGTAAGGCACTCGGTAATTCTCATCACTCGGAATCTGGGGTTCCATTCACTCGGGATTGACCCCCAACATATTATACTTAGTCATTTATTTTTATCCACAAGGGTCACATATACCATCCACTTGGGAAATGATAACTATTCCACTCAGAATCTATAAACTTCCCTCACTCAGAATAACTCCCAATCAAATACCCCTTGGTATATTTCAACCTTAACTCATTCGGAATATATTTCACATTCGCCACTCAGCATATATTTACTTCTTTCACTCGGAGAACGCATAGACCTTCCTTCACTCAGAAGGGGTCTCCCCAATTAAATTCCATTCGGGTTTACTCTATCCCCACATCACACGGAGGAATTTACTAAGTTAAGTCTCACTCGGCTTATATATATATCTCATACACTTAGAATATATCCCAATCTTAACCATTCCAACTTTCCTTACCTCTGATGTGGTTCACTCGGATTTATCTAATATTTACCCATTCGGAATATATACATAGCCTCACACGGAAATGGCTCTCACCATAACATTCCACTCGGAATTCATTGACTTAGTACTATTCATTCAATCATCACATCCTAACTGACTCAAATACATGTTATCAACGTAGACCATATATATATATATATATATAAACATGCACTCGGAATACTGATAACTCAGATTTCTTATACATATAAATTTGTATTCATTATACAACATTTTTAAGAGCCGGCCAAGGCTTTAACATGACTATATACAATCGATACAGTATACTCTGTACACCACAACAGCACATGTACCCATCACTCGGGTTTAGGCCTTCTCACCATTCCGAGTCAGACTTGCATATACTGAAAAATGGTGTAGGGGTGAGCTTTTACATATAAAATGTTAGTTATTGGCTCGGATTTAATTCTCAATTCTCAGCTATATAATAACATCACTCATTCGGATTCATGCAATTCAGTCAGGATTAAGTAATTCATATCATTCACAATCACATATGCTCACAGTCATAACACACTACGCACTCAGCAACGGCACTAATGTGCATACAGACGCTCAGTCGAATTTCATACCAATTATTCATGGCTATATTTGTAACACCCTAATTAATTGTAACTAAAAAAAAAATATTTTCCAAACAAATATCAGAAAATTTTTCACAAAACAGTCCCGTAATATTCGATATGTGAGGGAGCAGGCAAGGGAAGAACGAAAAGCTTTCACACGCACATAGCAACCTACAGGGAAGACTAAAACTGGGGCCGGCTCGATGGGTTTATCGTAACGCACCAACACTAGGGCGGATTGCACAACACCGTTTATTCGCTCGGACGGGGTCTTACACCGTCCAGGCGGAGTATGGTAATACAGCAGCGGATAGAGGAGATTTCGCACTGAGGCTTCCCTTCGAGAGATACTGGTCACTCAACAGGAGGAATGGAAAAGGGAAATATGTTAATACATTTACACGCATAGCATTTGGTGGAAAGGCGAAGTTAGAATCATCCTACTTGGCTAGGCGGGGTATATTTATCTTGGGCGGGCTGTCCTAGTTACTTGGGCGAGGTATGACGCCGCCTAAACGAAATCTACATAACGCCTCTTTAACACAACTACAAGTTAATTTCCTCCATCGGGTATGGACAAGGGTTCACTAAGTAAATCCTCACACTCGCCTTTCACTCAGAAAAATGAGAAGTTACAGGGTACATATACGTTAGTAGGTTGTGGAGAAAGGAGGGATCTGAACCTATCCCATCCAGCTCAACTAAGTATGACGACGCCAGGGCGGACTTAGCCATAACGACCAATTCAGGGTCAACATCAGGGTCCGGATTGCGTTAGTATTACAACGGATAGGAGAGGATAATGGTCGATATCTCGCTCTAGTAATTACTCGCTTCAGCGTGAGTCCTCGCGCTTGGGCGAATTGCTCCCACACTTCGGGCGGGGTACGACTCCGCCCAGCGTATCCGACATAAGTTTTCCTAAGACAATTCTCGGTTCATTCGGACTTAGTTATAACCTGCTCAATCAGACTGTCCCTGCGTATCTATTAAAGCATAATTAGGAAACAAGGCAGCACATAGCATTACGCACACCAAAACCATACATCTATATATATATAAAAGTACGCATCATATTTACAATACAAAATCAGACTTCTTCTTGTTCACAAGGTTCTATTCATCACAGAACATTAACATCCGGTATGAACCAGTTGGGGCTTAGTCTAACAGCGCCTTAATTAAACCTTCGAAATGCATCAGCACTCCGCCCAGCATTCCAGCTCTGCTTCTGATCCTCCTCACGGGAGACATTCACTGAAAATGGCCACTGCAGGGGTGAGCTTTTACATGTAAAATGATACTCACAGACTCGGTATCAGCGTCAGTACACGCTCCTGCTATCACTCAACCTTTCTCAAGTAACCAAATTCATACAATTCAAACAACATTCATGACACACATAATTCACAGAGTTTATCTCACATCTAAATATATATATATTCATGCATTCAAAATCATACACATGCACATACATAGATTTATACATCACCACAATCAGCCTTATTTCTATATGCATGCCTGCGGATCCGACTCGGGAAAAGACTCTCAGTTACGGCCCCCTTTTTCTTTTGGCCCCTCGTCCCTCAGCTCTTACCAGGTGGCACCGGCCTTCCCACGGCGTCTCGAGACTCTCTTCTCTAGCTCCAACGGCTACCACGAGCTCTATTGGGATCTAGCCAGGGTTGGTAACTGGAAGTCGTTTCCCTTGGGGTTCTTGACCTTCCATGGGTTACCCCACTCTTACTCATGCAACTAACACATTCATTATTACACATCATCGCGCCATGAACACATTACCGTAGTCATTAAGTAAGAACGAATATCCTCCACTACTCGTCATCATTCAGTCAGTCACACCAGCGCATGTTACAATCGGTCATCAGACTAACAACATTGAGCAATCCAATTAAGAACATGCACATACATACTTTTCATAGTGACAACAAAATAGATCCATTATTATCATCCATGAGCAGACTACGCCATCGCCACGAAGATCACTATCAGAATCTCAAATCATGCATCAGTTTTAGAAATTGTGAATACATGCACATATGCACAGCATCAGTTCTAATGATTACAAAACATGCACACACACACACACACTCAGCGATACATTCATCCGGTACCGTTCTTAGACCATGCATTCGACATGCAAGCGCCCCCTACCTTTAGAAGAATCCTCAGAAACCTTTTTCGTTCTTGTTGTTGGGTCCGATGTCCTTCTCCTGGTTCGTCCGGTCTTCCTTAGCTTTGTCGTATCCTGCGCCTGATTCTGGGATGAAGTGTGGTTCGTTCTTCAGCACTGGAATCAAGATCTCCAGGAGCGAAGAGTAAGATGGAAGAAGAAGAAGAAGAATGGAGACGAAGGGAGGAGGTAGAGGATGAAGTGACGGAGGAGAGAGTCTAAAGAAAGAGCAAGTGTGTTTTTTCTACCAAGGGCTCACGCTTATATATATATATATGTGCATGCGCACAGTAAAAGAAGAGTGGGATGGGAGAGTGCGTGCCCAGCAGTCACGTGCACTCCACCCCATCCCCTGACCACCACTATTTTTTTTTTATACTTTAATGGCTTAAACCTACTTAGTTAAATGCAATTAACAGTTATTTCTAGTTGAAATCAAGTCTTAATGGTTTATTCTTCATTCAGCATTTAATTTCAAAACTGGGATGTTACAGTTCTCCCCCACTGAAAAAGAATTTCGTCCCCGAAATTCAGTCGGTACTTACGTAGGTAAACAATTCGGGGTACTGCTGTCGCATGGCGTCTTCGCGTTCCCACGTGTAGGAGGTGATCTTGCCTTGCTGCCACTCCACCTTAACTAGCCTTACGTTCTTGCTTCTTAAGCGTTTTACCGATTGATCCACGATTCCAACCGGTGTAGTCACAGTGGTTAGGTCTTCCTTGATCTCTACCTCGTCGTCAGGCATCGTGTGGCTGGGGTCATGCAAATATTTCCTTAGCTGAGACACATGAAAAACGTTGTGTAATCGGGACAAGTGAGTTGGTAACGCGAGGCGGTATGCCACGGAGCCAATCCGTTCTACTACCTCATAAGGTCCGATGTAGCGAGGGCTTAACTTCCCACTTTTTAAGGCTCGTCCAACTCCTTTACTCGGAGAGGTTCTCAGAAACACCCGATCTCCGACTGAAAATTCCAATGGCTTGATGCGCTTGTCATGGTAGCTCTTCTGCCTGTCTTGTGATGCTTTCATCTTCTCCCTTATTACTCGGATCTGTTCTGAGGTTTGCTTCACGATGTCTGGTCCCAGTAATAGACTTTCACCCGCTTCCGACCAACAGAGTGGGGTTCGGCATCTACGCCCATATAATGCCTCGTAAGGTGCCATGCCAATGCTGTGATGATGGCTGTTGTTGTACGTAAACTCGATCAAGGGAAGGTACTGCTCCCAGTCCCCACCGTACTCTAACACACACGCTCTCAATAAGTCTTCTAGACTCTGAATCGTTCGCTCGGATTGTCCATCCGATTGGGGGTGGTAGGCAGAACTAAGCCAAAGCTTCGTCCCCAGTTCTTGATGCATGCTGGTCCAAAACCTGGACGTAAATCTAGGGTCCCTATCTGAGACGATGGAAGTAGGTATGCCATGCAGTCGAATAACTTATTGAATGTAGATTCGAGCCAATTTATGCAATGGGTACTTCATATTTACAGGTAAGAAGTGTGCACTCTTCGTCAATCTGTCAACAATGACCCAAATGGCATCATGGCCCGCTCGGTTTTTGGGTAATCCCATGATAAAATCCATCGCAATTGAGTCCCATTTCCACACGGGGATTTCTAGAGGCTGCATTGCACCGTACGGTTTTTGGTGCTCTACCTTCGATTTCTGACAAGTGATACACCGGGCCACGTACTCCGCCACATCCTTCTTTAGTCCGGGCCACCAAAACTGTCTCCTCAAGTCGTGGTACATCTTCGTGGTTCCTGGGTGAATGCTGAGTAGGCTTTTGTGGGCTTCATCAAGCACCATTCTTCTCAATCTTCCTTCACTTGGTATGTATATTCTGTTTCTCACCCGGAAGATCCCATCTGACCCTTCTGCCAAGGATAAATCCTTTCCTCTAGCCTGAATTTCCTTCATTTCAGCTAGGTAAGAGTCCGCCTGTTGCTGTTCGTACACGGATTTTAAGAATTCGTTGGCAATCCTCAACGTACCGATCGTCATCTTCTGAGAGGAAGAGGCGTCAACATGTAAGTTCATGTCTCGGAACCGCTCCAACAACTCAACTTCTTTTGCCATCATGGCTGCTATGTGGAGGGATTTTCGGCTCAATGCGTCTGCTACGACATTTGCCTTACCTGGGTGGTATTTCAACTCGAAATCATAGTCCTTCAAAAACTCAATCCATCTTCTCTGCCTCATGTTCAGCTCCTTTTGGTCGAATAGGTATTTAAGGCTCTTATGATCGCTGTACACTTCAAATTTGGATCCGTACAAGTAATGCCTCCAGATTTTCAATGCAAAAACTACTGCTACCAACTCCAAGTCATGGGTCGGATAATGTTGTTCGTGGGGTCTCAATTGTCGAGAGGCATATGCTATCACTCGATCTTTCTGCATGAGTACACATCCTAATCCGAGTCCGGACGCGTCACAATAGACCACGAAACTTTCTCGTAACTCAGGTAATGCTAACACCGGAGCAGTTGTCAACTTATTCTTCAGCTCTTGGAAGCTGCTCTCACACTCCGGACTCCACACAAAAGGAACGTTCTTCCGAGTCAGTTTAGTCAGAGGTAATGCCAACTTAGAAAAACCTTCGATAAACCTTCTATAATAACCTGCCAAGCCCATAAAACTCCTTATTTCCGAGATCGATCTGGGCCTCTCCCACGCTATTACAGCAGCTACCTTCGCAGGATCCACCGAGACGCCTCGCTTGGAGATCACATGCCCGAGGAAGTGGATCTCATCCATCCAAAATTCGCACTTTGAAAGCTTTGCAAACAATTGCTTCTCCTTCAACACTTGGAGTACCGTCCTGAGATGTCCTTCATGCTCCTCAGATGACTTAGAATAAACTAGAATATCATCGATGAAGACAACAACAAACCGATCTAAGAAGGAATGGAATATGCTGTTCATGTAATTCATGAAAACAGCAGGGGCGTTTGTCACACCGAACGGCATCACTACATACTCATAGTGACCATACCTAGTCCTAAAGGCAGTTTTAGGAATGTCCGAGTCCTTCACTCGGATTTGGTGATATCCCGATCGTAAGTCGATTTTTGAGAAGACTGAGGCTCCACGCAGCTGGTCAATTAAATCATCAATTCTAGGCAGTGGGTATCGATTCTTGATTGTGAGTTTGTTAAGCTGTCGATAATCTATACAAAGTCTCATGCTGCCATCCTTCTTCTTAACAAGTAGCACAGGTGCGCCCCATGGTGACACGCTTGGTCTAATGAACTGCTTCTCAAGTAACTCATCCACTTGTTTCTTCAACTCTACCAATTCAGTTGAGGACATTCTGTAGGGTGCACTGGAGACCGGTTCGGCCCCAGGGATCAAGTCTATAGAGAATTCAACTTCTCTATTGGGAGGCACACTCGGGACGTCTTCTGGGAACACTTCCGGGAACTCGCAGACAACCGGAATTTCGTTCACTAGGGGCTCATTCTCATCTTTGGTTAGACAAAGCATCATAAATAGTTGAGTCATACCTAGTGCCGTGCTATCTTCAGTGGGTTGTTTTGGAAAAACTATCCCTCGGTTTCTACAATCTACTAATACCTTATTGGCTGAAAGCCAATCTATTCCAAGCACAATATCAAGACCCTTTAAGGGCATGCAAATCAGATCGAAGGTGAAACCCCGATCATACAACTCAAATGCTACATTTTTACATATTGACGATGTGAACACACTAGGGCCAGTGGGGCTGGCCACCTCTAAAGTCCGGTTCATAGACACAGTTGGTAGCTTCAACCGTTTCACGCACTCATCAGCTATAAAAGAATGGGTTGCCCCCGAATCGAAAACAACATTAAGCGTATTCATTCCAAGGGAGCACTTACATTGTACTAGATCGTTTGCTGGTGCAACATCCTCTGCATTGATGGTGTAGATCCTTCCTGTCGCTGTTGGGCCGGTGTTCCTTTCTCGACTGTTCGGGGCATGCATCATATTTCCTCTGGTTCCGTTGCCTCTGCCACCAGGTCGTTGGTTATCATTCACTCTGGTTCGATCTTGAAATCCTCCTTGACGCACATTGGTGTTTGCCTGGCGGAGTTGGGGGCAGTCCGGGCGAACGTGTCCCTTCTCTCCGCAGTGGTAGCATTTAACATTTGTATCATTGCATTCCTTAGCAAAATGATCACCGCCACATTTAAAGCATCCGCCATACCTTGGTCGCCCACTCATCTGTCTCCCTCGGTCATTTTGGTTCTGATATCTGGTGAAGGGTTCATTCCTCCTCACGTTCCCTGGCCTCTTGAAACGTGATTGCTGAGGCCTCAGGTGTTGGTTGGCTCTGCTGCACTGGCCCGAATGGGCCCTGTCATCCTCTTCGAATATTCTACACTTGTTCACTAAGGCAGGGAAACTCCGGATTTCATGGTATCTGCAGGCCCTCTTGATATCCGATCTCAGTCCGTTCTCAAACTTAAGACACTTGGAGTGCTCCGTTCCCGGCTGCTGGAAGGGCGGATAGAATAGGCACAATTCTTCAAATCTGGTCGCGTATTCTTCCACTGTCATGGAACCCTGTTTTAACTCCATAAACTCAAGCTCTTTCCGACTCCGCACTGTGTCGGGAAAGTATTTGTCTAGGAAGCAGGCCTTGAAATCGTTCCACGTCAGTTGATTGTCATCTTCGGGGAATCGGCTCCTAGCTATCTTCCACCAATTCTCCGCTTCATCTCGCAGCATATACACTGCGCATTCCACCTTCTGGGCTTCGGTACAGCGAAGACCCCTAAAAATTCTCTCTAATTCCTGAGTCCACTTGAACGCCGCCTCAGGGTTCCGTCCTCCTAAGAATTCACTCGGCTTCCTCTTCAGGAAGCGGTCCAGCACATGGCCATCCTCAGGTTGAGTTTGGCCTTGCCTTTCAAACACATCAGCAAAGCGTTGGAATGCTGTGGCTATAGCCTCCATACTTTGACGATGCGCCATTCCTTATCCTGAAACTGACATTTAAGGATAAGTATACGGAGCCACTTACTACCGATCTAGTTATTAGTCCAACAATTAATAACTTAGCACATTATGTCATTCGCCTAAGTCGTACACACAATCGGACCAGGGGAAAACAACCCCTTGTCGTCAAGACAATCATCAATCAGGTCAACCAGCATCAGAACAATTTCAACCATTCAATCAAAAAGACACAGACACCACCGCTTACACTTGGTAAGCATACTTTGGCCTTGGACTTTTCGGTCCGCTCTGATACCAAAATGTAACACCCTAATTAATTGTAACTAAAAAAAAAATATTTTCCAAACAAATATCAGAAAATTTTTCACAAAACAGTCCCGTAATATTCGATATGTGAGGGAGCAGGCAAGGGAAGAACGAAAAGCTTTCACACGCACATAGCAACCTACAGGGAAGACTAAAACTGGGGCCGGCTCGATGGGTTTATCGTAACGCACCAACACTAGGGCGGATTGCACAACACCGTTTATTCGCTCGGACGGGGTCTTACACCGTCCAGGCGGAGTATGGTAATACAGCAGCGGATAGAGGAGATTTCGCACTGAGGCTTCCCTTCGAGAGATACTGGTCACTCAACAGGAGGAATGGAAAAGGGAAATATGTTAATACATTTACACGCATAGCATTTGGTGGAAAGGCGAAGTTAGAATCATCCTACTTGGCTAGGCGGGGTATATTTATCTTGGGCGGGCTGTCCTAGTTACTTGGGCGAGGTATGACGCCGCCTAAACGAAATCTACATAACGCCTCTTTAACACAACTACAAGTTAATTTCCTCCATCGGGTATGGACAAGGGTTCACTAAGTAAATCCTCACACTCGCCTTTCACTCAGAAAAATGAGAAGTTACAGGGTACATATACGTTAGTAGGTTGTGGAGAAAGGAGGGATCTGAACCTATCCCATCCAGCTCAACTAAGTATGACGACGCCAGGGCGGACTTAGCCATAACGACCAATTCGGGGTCAACATCAGGGTCCGGATTGCGTTAGTATTACAACGGATAGGAGAGGATAATGGTCGATATCTCGCTCTAGTAATTACTCGCTTCAGCGTGAGTCCTCGCGCTTGGGCGAATTGCTCCCACACTTCGGGCGGGGTACGACTCCGCCCAGCGTATCCGACATAAGTTTTCCTAAGACAATTCTCGGTTCATTCGGACTTAGTTATAACCTGCTCAATCAGACTGTCCCTGCGTATCTATTAAAGCATAATTAGGAAACAAGGCAGCACATAGCATTACGCACACCAAAACCATACATCTATATATATATAAAAGTACGCATCATATTTAAAATACAAAATCAGACTTCTTCTTGTTCACAAGGTTCTATTCATCACAGAACATTAACATCCGGTATGAACCAGTTGGGGCTTAGTCTAACAGCGCCTTAATTAAACCTTCGAAATGCATCAGCACTCCGCCCAGCATTCCAGCTCTGCTTCTGATCCTCCTCACGGGAGACATTCACTGAAAATGGCCACTGCAGGGGTGAGCTATTACATGTAAAATGATACTCACAGACTCGGTATCAGCGTCAGTACACGCTCCTGCTATCACTCAACCTTTCTCAAGTAACCAAATTCATACAATTCAAACAACATTCATGACACACATAATTCACAGAGTTTATCTCACATCTAAATATATATATATTCATGCATTCAAAATCATACACATGCACATACATAGATTTATACATCACCACAATCAGCCTTATTTCTATATGCATGCCTGCGGATCCGACTCGGGAAAAGACTCTCAGTTACGGCCCCCTTTTTCTTTTGGCCCCTCGTCCCTCAGCTCTTACCAGGTGGCACCGGCCTTCCCACGGCGTCTCGAGACTCTCTTCTCTAGCTCCAACGGCTACCACGAGCTCTATTGGGATCTAGCCAGGGTTGGTAACTGGAAGTCGTTTCCCTTGGGGTTCTTGACCTTCCATGGGTCACCCCACTCTTACTCATGCAACTAACACATTCATTATTACACATCATCGCGCCATGAACACATTACCGTAGTCATTAAGTAAGAACGAATATCCTCCACTACTCGTCATCATTCAGTCAGTCACACCAGCGCATGTTACAATCGGTTATCAGACTAACAACATTGAGCAATCCAATTAAGAACATGCACATACATACTTTTCATAGTGACAACAAAATAGATCCATTATTATCATCCACGAGCAGACTACGCCATCGCCACGAAGATCACTATCAGAATCTCAAATCATGCATCAGTTTTAGTAATTGTGAATACATGCACACATGCACAGCATCAGTTCTAATGATTACAAAACATGCACACACACACACACACTCAGCGATACATTCATCCGGTACCGTTCTTAGACCATGCATTCGACATGCAAGCGCCCCCTACCTTTAGAAGAATCCTCAGAAACCTTTTTCGTTCTTGTTGTTGGGTCCGATGTCCTTCTCCTGGTTCGTCCGGTCTTCCTTAGCTTTGTCGTATCCTGCGCCTGATTCTGGGATGAAGTGTGGTTCGTTCTTCAGCACTGGAATCAAGATCTCCAGGAGCGAAGAGTAAGATGGAAGAAGAAGAAGAAGAATGGAGACGAAGGGAGGAGGTAGAGGATGAAGTGACGGAGGAGAGAGTCTAAAGAAAGAGCAAGTGTGTTTTTTCTACCAAGGGCTCACGCTTATATATATATATATGTGCATGCGCACAGTAAAAGAAGAGTGGGATGGGAGAGTGCGTGCCCAGCAGTCACGTGCACTCCACCCCATCCCCTGACCACCACTATTTTTTTTTTATACTTTAATGGCTTAAACCTACTTAGTTAAATGCAATTAACAGTTATTTCTAGTTGAAATCAAGTCTTAATGGTTTATTCTTCACTCAGCATTTAATTTCAAAACTGGGATGTTACAATATTACTCATATTATTCACTACAGCATGCACCATAACCATAACATCATATTACACTCGGCAATAGCATCAATACATATGTACTCATACAATCGGATCTGCTCAAGTTAATTCAAAACTATATCAAAGATTTCATTTGCAATATCATATCCACATATTCATGTAATTCACATTGAGCTCAATGACAATCATAAGTGTGCACACAGATATTCAATCGGCTCTGCTTCGCGTGTTATCAGTTTTTATCGTTGCAACGAGGCTCCCAGCCTTTTATTCAGCTCCCGGCTGACTTGGCCATTTTACAGGTACCAAACCGTTTCCCCTCACATGTGACACCAACGCTCTCAGCGTCAACGGTGGTGTCACGGGCAGCCCTGAGTCCCACTCAATAGGCTACCTTGAGTCCCACTCAAGGATTTAACAGCATCCCATACTTTTAATAACCGATGGTAGTGTCCCACACTACATGCTCTCAGCATTTAACGCATCCCATGTGCTACGCGCGGAATAATCATACAACACAGATTTCACACAGCATATACTTTCACTCGGAAATCCATATTTTCATCGCATACATTGTAACATCCCAATTTCGAAGTTATATACCGAATAAGAATAAAACGTTAAGAATTTGAATGCAAGTAGGGAATTAATTGTTAATTATAATCAACATAGCTTAAGAAATAATAACAAGTTAATTAGGCTTAGTTGGTGAAAGGTGGCTGTTTGTGATTGGCGAAGTTGTGTGAGTGGACTGCGACTCACAACTTCCCATCCCACTCCCTTTTCTTCGCATGCGTATATATGCATACCCTGTATCACCGTGGATACCCATCTTCTCCCACTATTTCATCCTCTCTTTTCTTCTTCGCCTCCATCCTCTTTTCTCTATGCTTGCCCTTCGTTCCCAGAGATCATGACGACGGTGCTGGAGGAAGGTTAGAGCCCCTCTAACTGGTGAAGGACGATCGTTGAAGCAGAGGGAGAACAACTTCCCATCCCCGAGCCGATTGCAGAGTACGACGGAGTGAAGGAAGGCTAAATAAGTCAAAAGAAGGGCGTCAGACCCAACGTCGAGAACAAAAAAGCTTCTTGAATTCCTTCAGTAGGTAGGGGGTGCTTGCATGTCAAATGCATGGTCCACGAACGGTACCGGGTGAATGTATTGCTTTAAGTATGGGTGCATGTGTTGGTGGCGATTGAATAATATGCATGATTGTTGATTCTGGATCCTGTGTGTAAGATGGTAGTTGTACAATAATTGCATGTGACCCAGATGGTGGTAATTTAGCCTGTTAACCTTGTTATAGACGAATGAAATGCATGGTCCTACCTCTGTTAACACTGTAAGAGCATGAATGTGTGATTGTTGGTTGATTTGTTAGACGATATTACCTTGATTGTCCGATTGCTGTGCATGTTGTTATGGCTGGCAAAGTAAATATGAGGGCTGTGTTGAATCTATTCCTACTACGATGGTTTCGAAGGAGGCATCAGTTGAATAATGGTGCGTGCTGGTAAACGTATTAGCTGCATGTGTAAGAATGGGGTGACCCGTGGGAGGTCGAGAGCCCCGAGGGAATGACTCCCAGCTGCAGACCTTGGCTAGATCCTGAAGGGGCTCGTGGTAGCCGTAGGAGCTAGAGAGGAGTCTCGAGACGCCAATGGGAGGCCAGTACCACGTGGGAAGAGCCGAAGGACGAGGGGCCATTAAAGGGGGAAACTGCAACTGAAAGTCATTCCTCGAGTCGGATCCGCAGGCATGCATGTAGATATGAGGTTGATTAGGGTAGTGTGTATAGTATGTGTTGAGTGTTATGAATGATTCCCTAATGTGTGGATGTATGTGTACGTGTGAATGAAGATAAACTTTGTGTAGTATGTATGTTATAGACATTATTCCGATTGCATGATCTTAGTTCATCCTGAATATAGCTGAGTGAAAGTAAGTGTGCGTACTAACACTGATACTGAGTCTTTGGTTGTCATTTTACATGTAAAAGCTCACCCCTGCAGTGGCTACTTTTCAGTGAATATCCCTCGGAATAAAGGATGAAGAAGAGACCGGGTGCAGAGTAGAGGAACCGAGCGCTATGGAATACATGTGTATATGTAAATATTGTGTGTAAGGTCTTGTCAAGCCTTGGCCGGCTCGTATTTTGATTTTAGCCCCTATCTCTGAACTTGAATGCTTTTGGGTAGTAAAAGCATTCTAGTGCGTTGTAATATCTAAACACTTTCCTATATATATATACGTATTGTGTGTTGTTCTATGCTGTAGGTGACGTCGAGTGGTAAATATGGGTGTATAAGCGTACCTTCCGAGCGTAGGAGATCAGTGTTACTATGGGTAGAAGTGGGGCTAAGTTATCATTAGAAGGAAGCGAGATAATAAGTCATTCCGAGTGATGAGAGATTGAAATTATCCGAGCGATTGAAGTCGCATAGCTGGGAGTAGGAGTTGGTTCGAACCCCGTGAGTAACAATTGTGAAAATTCATGAGTAGAGGATAATCAACGATTTCCGAGTGAGAATTCACCGAGTGAGCAGTTCACCAACCAGGGGACGACACCTGAGACTCTAAGTGGACCCATTGTGATAAATCAGCAAGTAGATAAGAACCCGAGTGAGTCCTGGCTTAGTAGGAGAATTAGAGCAGGAGATAATATGGTTACCGAGTAAAAAGTAAGTAGAGTACCCCGAGCGGCGTAATGGACGTGGGGGGTTATCCCGTGTAAGGAGTCTTCATAGGTTCCGAGTGAGTGACTTGAGAATCGTCTTGGGTTGCCAATGTATATGTATATGTATATGTATATGTAATCCGAGCGGGTTAAGAAGTGGGCTTTCCCGAGTGAATTGCACGCTAGAAATCGAGTGGAACGGCAGGGTGCCGAGTGAACTCCTCGCTCCATCGAACACGGTATTCGCTCCAACGAGTGCGTTTTAGGAAGACTCTTGTGTGGGTATCACCTAAGCGAATCGTCCTTCGCCCGAGCGACCCGAGCTAATTCGCCCAAGTGTGTGGAGTTACGCTGAAGCGGGTGGACGTTGTTTGTAGGATTCGCCCAGGCGATGAAGTGTTCGCTTAATTGAATGGATCAGTCTAGCCTTGTTCCTTCCACCGAATGCTATGCGTACGAATATTCTTTCATTTTCCCTTGCCTTCCTCTTCTTCCTATACTGATTGACCAGTGGTTGACTTGTGAAAAATCCTTCCCTGTTTTTGGGGTTAATTATTTATTTAATTTAAAATTAGGGTGTTACATACATCACATGCCTTTTAATATAAAAGCCCCAACAGGGGTTAACATCACAGTTCACATATTATGCACTCAGCATTCAATGTCAGTAACATGCATCCTGTACCTTTAAACACAAAGTCACATACGAAACTAGCATAGCAAGCTCATACACCTCATGTATTCAAATCATCAATAACATGCATTTCACCTGGTTAAACATAAACCACGCACTGGAATTAGTATAACAATTCATACACTCGGCAATTCAAGAGAGTCAACCTGCATTTCAGTATAAACATCAAACAAATATTTTTCTACTGCCTCATAATAAAATGCGCTCGGCAATCACTGTAATAGCTTACACATACATTCACTTTGCATTCTCATGATCATCTATGCATATCTCATGAACGGAAACCAACATGCACCACACATTCGGCTACCACTCAATCACAGTACCATAATCAACAAATTACTAGTGCAACGCAACACAGTGAAGAGATTTCACCCGGTATCCGTCCATAAACCACATATTTGAGATGTAAGTTAGCTCCCCCTACCTGGAATGAAAATCCCAAAAACTCCTTTGACTCACAGCTCCGATCAGCTGCTCTCCGATCGATCCTTCAGTCACCTTCCTTCATTGAACGCTCCCGTCGTCGTATTCTGCACAGCTTGAAGGAATTGGAGGCTGTCTCACACTCTCGAGCAGTTCAGCCACCGAGACACTTAGTACATCTGCATGCAAGGACAGGGGAGGCCATTCGAGCCTCCAAGACACCCAGCTCTCTGCTCGCTCTCTTGAGCAGCTCCATCACAACGCTGGTGAACGCTCCAACCTCCCCGAAGCACTTTGTAGTGCAGATCTCCACTGAGACTCAGGCAGCTTCGAGCAAAGGAGAGGGAGAAAGAGAGAAGTCGACGAAGGGAAATGAAGGAATAGGGAAGGAACAGAGTATCGTCCCTGAGTCGTCGAAGGAGAAGCTCTCAACTCAACTTCTTCACTCTCATGCTCGACGAAGGAAGAAGAAGAAGAAAAGACGAAGGAACAGAATAACATTTTTATCTTCCTCGAGGAGAACTTCCAACTCTCACTCTCTCAATCGTTCCTAACATTTCATGCAAATGAATGGGTAGAGAGGAAGCTGAACCTCTTTATACACCTGAAGGCACATGCGTAAATTCAACCTGGCCACTAACATTAATTTTTCCATTAGTTCTTAATCTGTAATTAGCCCTTAATCTATTAACTAAACTCATCCCGGTATTTAATTTAAGAAATGGGGATGTTACAATTCTACCCCTCTCAAAGAATTTCATCCTTGAAATTCAAATATAACTTACCTCAACAAATAGCTCTTGATATCGCTGTCATACACCTCAACCGATTGTACCACTTCACTTCTTTAGCATTTCACCGATTGGCTAACAACATCACTCAGTATAGTTTTGCTCCACAAGTGGTTTACTGACCACTTCACAACACATCTTAGGATTCAACATGTTTGGAGCTCAATCCCCAAGGTACAAGTCACCTCATCCCATTCTGCCAGCTTACCATAACTTGTTGCTTCTTAGTTTCTTGGCCGTTCGGCCCGCTATTCATAGCACCGATCGGTGTACCCCCACCGTCGGATCTTCTAATTTAAGGAATCACTCGGCATAGCTTGGACTCTCTCACAGGGTATAAGCTCAACATTGTATCATATGAGACACATTAAGGACGTTAATCAATGAGTCGGGAAAATCTAGTCGGTAAGCAACATTACCGATTCCCTCTAATACTTACTAAAGTCTGATTTATCTCGGATTAAGCCCTCAGTTTTTCAGCATCCGACCACTAAAATTTCCCTTCCGAACTATAATGTATCTTGGCAATACCGAGACAGACACTCAAAAGAGTTCCCATGTGCTTTCATTAGCACAGTTTACCTGGGTTTACTTCGTACAGGCACTACACTCGGTCCTGTATTCTCGGATTTCTACCCATGCTTTCGGCTAATCCTTTACCTTTCTTCTAAAACGTCACTCGTAACTTCTCATTCAAAAATATCATTCGGGGTTTGAAGGTAATTCTCACCCGGAAGTCCTCCCACTACAAGACTTTATTCAGAATCCAAGTACACTTTGAAGACGAATCTGGGTTCAACTTCAGCAATTGCAAACATCGCCTGAGTACGATTTCCAAATAAGTTCTCCTCTCGGATACCTACTCCCTTCGGAAGCCATTTACTCAGAAAATTACTCGTTCAGAATTTCACTTTCCGTCCAAAAGTACTTTTCCCCCGGAAAAAGATTAATCGGTAGCACATCTATAGACTTAAGAATTTATCACTTAACACCTCTCTACATGGAACCGTCCACCCAGTACCATTCCATTCGGAATTTTCACAGTCCGAGACACTTCATCCGAAAGGTTACATGAATCGAAATTACTATACTCGGCCCTTATTCATAATTTCTCCAGCCTAAGAAGCACACAATTTTGAGTTTTTCTTATTCGGCAGTACCACTCTCGGAATAATCCATTCATAAACGTCTCACCCGGAGACTCGCACTCGGATTCTATCTTACGCATAAGCGTCACATTCGGACACAGTTTCCACAACTTCTTCATGACTGTCACAGTGATGTTTCACTTGGAACATCGTAACTTCACTTCACTTAGTGATTCTTTCTCCCAGAAAGATTTTACTCGGAATTATATTCCTTCTCTTCACTCAGAATCATCTTTACCTCCTGACACTCGAATTATATTAACCTTCCCTAAGTAAATTTTGCCTCATTAATTATCTCAGCTCGAAAATCATGATCCTTCACCGAATCCTCAATATTACTCGGCTAGGCCCATAGACTTCTAATTCTAGTGATAGGTTTGGGTCACAGATATATATACACTCTGCAACTAATTGCTCCCATTAGGATTCGGGATACCATCAATGAATACTCGTCATACCAACAACATTACCTGTAACACCCTAATCCTTGCAAATAATAATTCCAAACCATGAGAAAATTTTTCACAAAAACAGTCACGACTCATTCGACATAGAAGGGAAGAGGTAGGCAAGGGAAAATAAAGAGCATTCACACGCATATGGCAAATAACAGAAAAGCTAAGACTGGAACCGGTTCATTTGGTTTAATGTAACACACTAGCGCCAGGGCGGATTACATAATATCGATGGCTCACTCAGGCGGGGTCTGATACCGCCTGGGCGGGGTATGGAGGGGGATTCACAAAGAAAACTTTCCCACGAGTAACACTAGTCAATCAGTAGGAGGAAGTAGGTAAGGGGAAGGAGAAGGGAGATGTACATGTGCGGTAGTAGATTGTGGAGGAAAGGAGGGGTCCGAACTTTTTCCGCCCAACTCAACTAGGTATGGCAACGCCTGGGCAGACTCAATCACAACGCCCTAGCCGGGGTCAACACCGTGGTTGGGGTCGCATTAGCGCCACAACGGAGAGGAAGGGTAATTGGACGGTATCCCACTCTGACAACTACTCGCTTCAGCGCGAGTCCTCACGCTTGGGCGAACTGCTCTAGCACCTCGGCGAGGTATGACTCCGCCCACGTGAATCCAACATAAGTCTTCCTAGCCCGCACTCGCTGGAGCGAGTATATTGCTCGCTGAAGCGAGGAACTTCACTCGAAAAATTGGGAAGTTAAGTCTCACTCGGCTTCTCCAAACCCAACCACTCGGGACACCGATCCTTACTCACTCGGACTTTACATCCTTCGCTCGGATTATCAATACCTTACACTTAGGATCCAATCCTCCCTAAACCGCCAATTGAACTCCTCTCACAGCAGGGAATCACTCGAGGTTTTCACTCGGGAAGCGCCACTCTGCCTCACTCAGGATTTATTCATGATTTCGCTCGGAAAATACGAACTCTCCCTCACTCGGTTTTTACTGACATTTTTCACTCGGTAATGATCTCTCTTCTTGTGACCACTCGGGGGTTTTCACTCATCTTTCATTCTTCCCTCATTCGAAGCATATTTAAACTCTCTATTTCATCCTCTCAACCCCAAACTTATTCCCACTACTTACCCATAGCCACACCGGCCTCCTACGCTTGTAAGGTATGCTTAGGCGTCCGGACTTATCATTCAACACCTTCCGCAGCACAATATAACACGCAACACACACACATATATATATACATATATTTAGGAAACATCTAAATAATTACAAACACAACATGACCCTTCTATCCGAAGCGCTCAAGTTTCGTAAATAAGAACCAAGATCAAACACAAGCCGGCCAAGGCTTTTTCTAGAACATTAAATACAACATGCACACGGTATACACATATATACACACGTTCCATAATACTCGGCTGCTCTGCTCTACACCCGGCTCCTCCTTCATTCTTCATTCCGAGAGATGTTCACTGAAATATCGCCACTGCAGGGGTGAGCTTTTACATGTAAAATGATAATCAAAGACTCGGTATCAGCGTCAGTACACGCTCCTACCATCATTCAATCTTTCTCAAGTTAACCAAGTTCATGCAGTTCAAGACAACGTCCATAACACACATACTACACAGAGTTTATTTCCACATCCATACACATATTCATGCACTCGGAGATCCCACGCACGCACATAAATTCATGCATTCAGAAATCATACATATATATACATAGATTTATGCACCACCACGATCAGCCTCATATCTATATGCATGCCTGCGGATCCGACTCGGGTAATGACTTTCAGTTACGGTCCCCTTTCTTCTGGCCCCTCGTCCCTCAGCTCTTACCAGGTGGTACCGGCCTCCTATGGGCGTCTCGAGACTCTTCTCTAGCTCCTACGGCTACCATGAGCACTATCAGGATCTAGCCAGGGTCAGTAGCTGGAAGTCATTCCCTCGGGGTTTCATGACCTCCCACGGGTCACCCCACTCATACACATGCAACTAATGCATTCACCAGCACGTATCATCACGCCACGAATACCTCCTTCGTAGCCATTAAGTAAGAACGGATTTCCTCACAGTACTCGTATTTGTTTTGTCAGTTACACACGTTACAATCGATCATCAAAATAACAACATTGAACAAGCCAACTAAGATATACACACGCATATTTTTCACAGTGATAAGAAGATAGAGCCATGCATATCATTTGTCATCATTATTCACTAACAGACTATGTCATCCCCCATGAAATCGCTGTATTCCCACTTTAAGACACACGTGATCCTGAATCTTAAATCATGCATCAGCTTTAATGATTGTAAACACATGCACACACACACACTCAAGCAGTACGTTCATCCGGTACCGTTCGTAGACCATGCATTCGACATACAAGCGCCCCCTACCTATAGAAGAACCTCAGAAACCTTTCTGCTCTCGTCGTTGGGTCCGATGTCCTTCTCCTGGTTCGTTCGGTCTCCCTTGGCTCCGTCGTATCCTGCGCCTGGTTCTGGGATGGAGCGTGGTCCGTCCTCCAGTACTGCAGTCACGATCTCCAGGAGCGAGGAGTAAGACAGGGGGAAAAGGAGGATGGAGACGAAGAGGGAAAAGAGAGGATGAAGCGATGGAGGAAAAGAATCTGAAGGAACAGTGAGTGTTTTGTGACCAGGCTTATGTCTACCTATACATATATTCGCACGAGGAAGGGGAGAGTGGGTTGGGAGAGCGTGATCCCAACAGCCATGCGCACCACGCCCATCACCTGGCCATCACTATCCCTTATATTTTAATTAGTTTAGTGTTTTTCTGATTTCAGGGTGGTTGGGCTGCTAAACTCCCCAAATCATTTTACTCCTTTTCGATGGCTTAAATTCACGTGATAGTTAGATACAATTAATGGTTGCTTTTTCATTTGAAATCGAATCTTGATGGTTCATTTTTCATTCGGTAGTTAGCTTCAAACTGGGATGTTACAGTTCTCCCCCACTTGAAAAGAATTTCGTCCCCGAAATTCAGTTGGTACTCACCTAGGTAAACAACTCGGGGTACTGCTGTCTCATGGCGTCTTCGCGCTCCCAGGTACAAGAGGTAGTCTTGCCTTGCTGCCACTCCACTCTAACCAGCCTTATGTTTTTGTTTCTCAAACGCTTGACCGATCGGCCCACGATTCCAATTGGTGTAGTCACAGTGGTCAGGTCTTCTTTGATCTCTACTTCATCGTCAGGCATTGTGTGGCTGGAGTCATGTAAATACTTCCTTAGTTGAGACACATGAAATACGTTGTACAATCGGGACAAGTGAGTCGGTAATGCTATGCGGTATGCCACGGAGCCGACTCGTTCTAACACCTCGTAAGGCCCAATGTATCGAGGGCTTAACTTCCCACTCTTTAAGGCTCGGCCGACTCCTTTACTCGGAGAAGTTTTCAAAAACACTCTGTCTCCGACTGAAAATTCCAATGGTTTGGTGCGTTTGTCATGGTAGCTCTTTTGCCTGTCTTGAGATGCTTTCATCTTCCCTTGTATCACTTGGATCTGCTCTGTGGTTTGTTTCACGATGTCTGGTCCCAATAGTAGACTTTCACCCGTATCCGACCAACAGAGTGGGGTTCAGCATCTGTGTCCATATAGTGCCTCGTAGGGTGCCATGCCAATGCTGTGATGATGGTTGTTGTTGTACGTAAACTCGATCAAGGGAAGGTGCTGCTCCTAGTCCCCACCGTGCTCTAACACACATGCTCTTAATAAGTCTTCTAAACTTTGAATCGTCCGTTCGGATTGTCCATCCGATTGGGGGTGGTAGGCAGAACTAAGCCAAAGCTTCGTCCCCAATTCCTGATGCATGCTGGTCCAAAACCGGGACGTGAACCTAGGGTCCCTATCTGATATGATAGAAGTAGGTATGCCATGTAGTCGGATAATCTCATGAATGTAAATCCGAGCCAACTTATGCAATGGGTACTTCATATTCACAGGTAGAAAGTGTGCACTCTTCGTCAGTCGGTCAACAATGACCCAAATTGCATCATGGCCCGCTCGGTTTTTGGGTAATCCCATGATAAAATCCATCGCAATCGAGTCCCATTTCCACACGGGGATCTCTAGGGGCTGCATTGCACTGTACGGTTTTTGGTGCTCTACTTTCGATTTCTGACAAGTAATACACCGGGCCACGTATTCCGCCACATCTTTCTTTAGTCCGGGCCACCAGAACTGTCTCCTCAGGTCATGGTACATTTTCGTGGTTCCCGGGTGAATACTGAGTAGGCTTTTGTGGGCTTCATCAAGCACCATTCTTCTTAATCCTCCTCCACTCGGTATGTATATTCTGTTTCTCACCCGGAAGATCCCATCTGACCCCTCGGTCAAGGATAAACCCTTTCCTTTGGCCTGAGTTTCCTTCATTTCGATTAAGTATGAGTCTAACTGTTACTGCCCGTACACGGACTTCAAGAATTCATTGGCGATCCTCAATGTACCGATTGTCATTTTCCTCGAGGAAGGGGTGTCAACATGTAAGTTCATGTCTCGGAACCGCTCCAACAGCTCTACTTCTTTCGCCATCATTGTTGCCATGTGGAGGGATTTCCGACTCAATGCGTCGGCCACGACATTTGCCTTACCCGGGTGGTATTTTAACTCGAAATCGTAGTCTTTTAAAAACTCAATCCATCTTCTCTACCTCATGTTCAGCTCCTTTTGGTCGAATAGGTATTTGAGGCTCTTGTGATCACTGTACACTTCAAATTTGGACCCATACAAGTAATGCCTCCAGATTTTCAATGCAAAAACCACTGCTGCCAGCTCCAAGTCATGGGTCGGGTAATGCTTCTCGTGAGGTCTCAACTGCCGAGAGGCATATGCTATCACTCGGTCTCTCTGCATAAGTACACACCCTAATCCGAGTCCTGACGCGTCACAATAGACCACGAAGCTCTCTTGTAACTCGGGTAATGCCAGCACTGGAGCAGTCGTCAACTTGTTCTTCAGCTCTCGGAAGCTGTTCTCACACTCGGGACTCCACACGAAGGGAACGTTTTTCCGAGTCAATTTAGTTAGTGGTAATGCCAGTTTAGAAAAACCTTCGATGAACCTCCTATAATAACCTGCCAAGCCCATAAAACTTCTTATTTCCGAGACCGACCTGGGCCTCTCCCATGCTATTACAGCGGCTATCTTCGCAGGGTCCACCGAGACACCTCGCTCGGAAATCACATGTCCGAGGAAGTGGATCTCATCCATCCAGAATTCGCACTTTGAAAGCTTCGCAAACAACTGCTTCTCTTTCAGTACTTGAAGTACCGCTCGGAGATGTCCTTCATGCTCCCCGGAAGTCTTAGAATAAACTAGGATGTCATCGATGAAAACCACTACGAACCGGTCTAAATAGGAGTGGAATATGTTGTTCATGTAATTCATGAAAACAGCAGGGGCGTTTGTCACACCGAACGGCATCACTACATACTCATAGTGACCATACCGAGTCCTAAAGGCAGTTTTTGGGATGTCCGAGTCCTTCACTCGGATTTGGTGATATCCCGATCGTAGATCGATTTTCGAGAAGACTGAGGCTCCACGCAGCTGGTCAATCAAATCATCAATTCTGGGCAGTGGATACCGATTCTTGATTGTGAGTTTGTTTAGTTGTCGGTAATCTATGCAAAGTCTCATGCTGCCATCCTTCTTCTTAACAAGCAGTACAGGTGCGCCCCATGGTGATATGCTCGGTCTAACGAACTATTTTCTAAGTAACTCATCCACTTGTTTCTTTAACTCGGCCAATTCAGTTGCGGACATTCTATAGGGTGCGCTGGAGACCGGCTCGGCTCCAGGGATCAAGTCTATAGAGAATTCGATTTCTCTATTGGGAGGGACACTCGGTACGTCCTCAGGGAATACTTCTGGGAATTCGCAGACAATCGGAATTTCGTTCACTCGGACTTCACTCTCACCCTTGGTTAGACAAAGCATTATAAACAGTTGGGTTATACCTGGTGCCGTGTCGTTCTCAGTGGGCTGTCTCGGAAAAACTATCTCTCGGTTTCTACAATCTACTAACACCTTATTGGCGGAAAGCCAATCTCTTCTGAGCACGATGTCAAGACCCTTTAAGGGTATGCAAATCAGATCGAAGGTGAAACTCCGATCATACAACACAAACGCTACGTCCTTGCACATTGACGATGTGAACACATTAGTGCCAGTCAGGCTGGTCACTTCCAAAATCCGATCCATAGACACAATCAGTAACTTCAGACGCTCTACACACTCATCAACTATAAAAGAATGGGTGGCTCCCGAATCAAAAACAACGTTAAGTGTATTCTTACCGAGTGAGCACTTACACTGTACTAGGTCGTTTGCTGGTGCAACATCTTCTGCGTTGATGGTGTAGATTCTTCCTGCTGCTGGCTGATCGGTATTCCTCTCTCGGCTGTTTGGAGCACGCATCATGTTTCCTCTGGCCCCGTTGCCTCTGCCACCAGGGCGTTGGTTATCATTCACTCGGGTTCTTTCTTGAAATCCTCCTTGACGCACATTGGCGTTTGTTTGGCGGAGTTGGGGGCAGTCAGGACGAACGTGCCCCTTCTCTCCGCAGTGATAACATTTAACATTTGCACCATTGCAATCCTTAGCAAAGTGGTCGCCGCCGCATTTAAAGCATCTGCCATGTCTTGGTTGTCCACTCATCTGTCCCCCTTGGGCACCGCGATCTTGGAATTTAGTAAAGGGTCCTTTTCTCTCCATGTTACCCGGCCTCTTGAAGCGAGACTGCTGAGGCCTCAAATACTGGTTGGTTCTGCTGCTCCGGTCCGCATGAGCCTTGTCATCTTCTTCAAATATTCTACATTTATTTACCAATACAGGGAAACTCCAGATTTCTTGGTATCTACAGGCTCTCTTGATATCGGATCTTAACCCGTTCTCGAACTTAAGGCACTTGGAGCTCTCCGTCCCAGGTTGTTGGAAGGGTGGGTAGAATAGGCACAACTCCTCGAATCTTGTCGCGTATTCTTCCACAGTCATGGAGCCTTGTTTTAACTCCATGAACTCCAGCTCCTTCCGACTTCTCACAGTGTCGGGAAAATACTTTTCTAAGAAGCATGTTTTAAAATCGTTCCACGTCAACTGAGTATCATCCTCAGGGAATCGGCTTCTGGCTATCTTCCACCAATTCTCTGCCTCATCTCGCAGCATATACACTGCGTATTCTACCTTTTGGGCCTCGGTGCAATGAAGGCCCCCAAAAATCCTCTCAAACTCCCGAGTCCATTTGAACGCTGCTTCAGGGTTCCGTCCTCCTAGAAATTCACTCGGCTTCCTCTTCAAGAAGCGGTCCAGCACTTGGCCCTCCTCAGCTCGAGGCTGGCCCTGTCTCTCAAACACGTCTGTAAAGCGTTGGAATGTTGTGGCTATGGCCTCCATGCTTTGACGATGCGCCATCCCTTATCCTGAAATCAACATTTACGGATAAGTATACCTAGCCACTTACTATCGATCGGATTTCAGCCTAGTATTTATGAGCTTAGCACATTATGCGTTTTCGTAGGTCACACAACCAGTCGGGTTAGGAGGGACACCCTCCTACTCATAGTTTAACGTCAAAGTATCAACCAGATTCAACTTTTACCACAACAATCATGATTATTCAGTCAGGGGACACACAACCGCTTACCTTCGGTAAGCTTACCTTGGCCTTGGACCTTTTGGTCCGCTCTGATACCAAAATGTAACACCCTAATCCTTGCAAATAATAATTCCAAACCATGAGAAAATTTTTCACAAAAACAGTCACGACTCATTCGACATAGAAGGGAAGAGGTAGGCAAGGGAAAATAAAGAGCATTCACACGCATATGGAAAATAACAGAAAAGCTAAGACTGGAACCGGTTCGTTTGGTTTAATGTAACACACCAGCGCCAGGGCGGATTACATAATATCGATGGCTCACTCAGGCGGGGTCTGATACCGCCTGGGCGGGGTATGGAGGGGGATTCACAAAGAAAACTTTCCCACGAGTAACACTAGTCAATCAGTAGGAGGAAGTAGGTAAGGGGAAGGAGAAGGGAGATGTACGTGTGTGGTAGTAGATTGTGGAGGAAAGGAGGGGTCCGAACTTATTCCGCCCAACTCAACTAGGTATGGCAACGCCTGGGCAGACTCAATCACAACGCCCAAGCCAGGGTCAACACCGTGGTTGGGGTCGCATTAGCGCCACAACGGAGAGGAAGGGTAATTGGACGGTATCCCACTCTGACAACTACTTGCTTCAGCATGAGTCCTCACGCTTGGGCGAACTGCTCTAGCACCTCGGCGAGGTATGACTCCGCCCACGTGAATCCAACATAAGTCTTCCTAGCCCGTACTCGCTGGAGCGAGTATATTGCTCGCTGAAGCGAGGAACTTCACTCGGAAAATTGGGAAGTTAAGTCTCACTCGGCTTCTCCAAACCCAACCACTCGGTACACCGATCCTTACTCACTCGGACTTTACATCCTTCGCTCGGATTATCAATACCTTACACTTAGGATCCAATCCTCCCTAAACCGCCAATTGAACTCCTCTCACAGCAGGGAATCACTCGAGGTTTTCACTCGGGAAGCGCCACTCTGCCTCACTCAGGATTTATTCATGATTTCGCTCGGAAAATACGAACTCTCCCTCACTCGGTTTTTACTGACATTTTTCACTCAGTAATGATCTCTCTTCTTGTGACCACTCGGGGGTTTTCACTCATCTTTCGTTCTTCCCTCATTCGAAGCATATTTAAACTCTCTATTTCATCCTCTCAACCCCAAACTTATTCCCACTACTTACCCATAGCCACACCGGCCTCCTACGCTCGTAAGGTATGCTTAGGCGTCCGGACTTATCATTCAACACCTTCCACAGCACAAGATAACACGCAACACACATATATATATATATATACATATATTTAGGAAACATCTAAATAATTACAAACACAACATGACCCTTCTATCCGAAGCGCTCAAGTTTCGTAAATAAGAACCAAGATCAAACACAAGCCGGCCAAGGCTTTTTCTAGAACATTAAATACGACATGCACACGGTATACACATATATACACACGTTCCATAATACTCGGCTGCTCTGCTCTACACCCGGCTCCTCCTTCATTCTTCATTCCGAGAGATGTTCACTGAAATATGGCCACTGCAGGGGTGAGCTTTTACATGTAAAATGATAATCAAAGACTCGGTATCAGCGTCAGTACACGCTCCTGCCATCATTCAATCTTTCTCAAGTTAACCAAGTTCATGCAGTTCAAGACAACGTCCATAACACACATACTACACAGAGTTTATTTCCACATCCATACACATATTCATGCACTCGGAGATCCCACGCACGCACATAAATTCATGCATTCAGAAATCATACATATATATACATAGATTTATGCACCACCACGATCAGCCTCATATCTATATGCATGCCTGCGGATCCGACTCGGGTAATGACTTTCAGTTACGGTCCCCTTTCTTCTGGCCCCTCGTCCCTCAGCTCTTACCAGGTGGTACCGGCCTCCTATGGGCGTCTCGAGACTCTTCTCTAGCTCCTACGGCTACCACGAGCACTATCAGGATCTAGCCAGGGTCAGTAGCTGGAAGTCATTCCCTCGGGGTTTCATGACCTCCCACAGGTCACCCCACTCATACACATGCAACTAATGCATTCACCAGCACGTATCATCACGCCACGAATACCTCCTTCGTAGCCATTAAGTAAGAACGGATTTCCTTACAGTACTCGTATTTGTTTTGTCAGTTTTACACGTTACAATCGATCATCAAAATAACAACATTGAACAAGCCAACTAAGACATACACACGCATATTTTTCACAGTGATAAGAAGATAGAGCCATGCATATCATTTGTCATCATTATTCACTAACAGACTATGTCATCCCCTATGAAATCGCTGTATTCCCACTTTAAGACACACGTGATCCCGAATCTTAAATCATGCATCAGCTTTAATGATTGTAAACACATGCACACACACACACACTCAAGCAGTACGTTCATCCGGTACCGTTCGTAGACCATGCATTCGACATGCAAGCGCCCCCTACCTATAGAAGAACCTCAGAAACCTTTCTGCTCTCGTTGTTGGGTCCGATGTCCTTCTCCTGGTTCGTTCGGTCTCCCTTGGCTCCGTCGTATCCTGCGCCTGGTTCTGGGATGGAGCGTGGTCCGTCCTCCAGTACTGCAGTCACGATCTCCAGGAGCGAGGAGTAAGACAGGGGGAAAAGGAGGATGGAGACGAAGAGGGAAAAGAGAGGATAAAGCGATGGAGGAAAAGAATCTGAAGGAACAGTGAGTGTTTTGTGACCAGGCTTATGTCTACCTATACATATATTCGCACGAGGAAGGGGAGAGTGGGTTGGGAGAGCGTGATCCCAACAGCCATGCGCACCACGCCCATCACCTGGCCATCACTATCCCTTATATTTTAATTAGTTTAGTGTTTTTCTGATTTCAGGGTGGTTGGGCTGCTAAAACTCCCCAAATCATTTTACTCCTTTTCGATGGCTTAAATTCACGTGATAGTTAGATACAATTAATGGTTGCTTTTTCATTTGAAATCGAATCTTGATGGTTCATTTTTCATTCGGTAGTTAGCTTTAAACTGGGATGTTACATTACCACATTCCCAAAATGGCTATAGCAAATTCTAAACGGTGTTCTAGGTATATCAAAAACCTTAATCCACTCTAATGGCATTCTAATTGTCAATTGACTCTGAAAGACCGAGTCGCACATAATTGATCCTCCAAATCTTCAGTACTCGGTAATGGTTATTATTCCCTATAGTTAACTTACTCAATCAGTGGCAATCAAGGCATGATAACACACCACCGCCACACCTTTCGATCAGTAAGATAAAGTACTTATGTCGGCAAGATCACTTTCTTGTTTCCGATAGTCAACACCACTTTCACAACCAATTCCTACCCCACATAACCTCTGATTCTCTCAGAGGTAAGCACATCAATGTCCAACAAGCCCTCTATCCTCATTTTAATACACTACCAATTACTATCCACTCGACACACTCTCACCTTCACTCAAGACAGCCCGATAGACTCAACCATCACTATAAGTAGCTACTGTCTCACCTGCCCGACCTTTGAATTGCTGTATCCGACTTATAGGATGACGTCTCACTCCTATAGGGTTACAACAATTACATAGAGTCGCTGCAAGAGTGTACGCTACCACAATACCTATGGTATGAAAAGTCGTCTCGGAACAGCATAGCTCACACCGACTGTACTCACACAGATAATACTAATGCACATGAAATTAATGACAATTCACATAAATTTATAAACGATATATTTATATCAACATCATTGTTATGCACCGACTAGGGTACATTACACAACAACAGTCATAAGTTATCAATTACCATTACTGTAAAACTGTATAATAGCAATAGATTTCTGACTCACACAGGGTACATTATTCCATCATAAAGCTATAATCTGACAGTCCATTATTCCATCATGTCATCACTCATCAATCAATTGAAGCCTAAACAATTCATTAAACCCACTTAAGTATACATCTCGAGGTTACCATATAATTTCTGAGTAAATAACAAGTTTTTTTTTTTGCCTCAGTGAACTCTCTTCACCAATCATAAGTACAATCCACCTATTGGATGTACAATCAGCATCATCACACGGGTTCTATCATTACCCTACTCACTGCCCAAATGCACCCGGTTTTCTAATCCTTCAGGTGTCCATCCCAATAATATCCGATCATACGTGATCATGCCCAATCAACTGGGCCACCACACCTAGTAGTCCAACATCAACCAATCATTCACTCGGTTTTCATGCACCAGAAGCCGAGACACTATCCTAATTAAACATGCATCAGATTTTATATTTAATCACCTATCACATACCCAGATTTCCAACTTAGGAAACTGCAATAAATTACCTATGCCATAAACCACACACGTCATATATCATTCACTTAATCAACTCGAACATAGGAGTTCTAATCCATTCTATAAGCATGACTTGGCCATGAACCATTAGCATAGCACACCCAAGAGTCCTAACCAATTGATCCGACCTCCACCTGTACAAGGGTCCCAACATATATTATTCTATTTTCTTTCTGACCAACCTAAGCTTAGAATAACCTCTAAGCATTCCATAAATAACTGAACCAGGGTCGTAAGCAAGTCTCCTACCCCTAATTAACATCATAACAGTAATACCTTTCACTATTGTCCCCAACAACATATAGGCATGTAATCACACAATTCATGGTTACACATGTATCAATTCCAACAGAATACCATAAGCAATGATGACAACCGGCCATATTGCACAAAACCGCCCACACACAGTAGGCATACCTTGGCCATGGACCTTTTGGTCTGCTCTGATACCAAAATGAACCATCCTTAATTAATTAAACTCAACCGAGAGACCAGGGAAAATTTTTCCCAATTAAAACGGATAAGAGGCGAGGGAAACAGAAACCGATAGCGGAAGGACAACAGCGCATCAGCGAGTCTTCACAAATGTTCACTCGCTCAAGCGGGATCCAACTCCGCTTAAGCGAGACAGCCCAACACGCTTGGGCGAACACCCATTCGCCTAAGCGAACAACCCAAAAGCCTTCCATGCACTCACGCTCGCTGGAGCGAATACCTTGTTCGTTGAGGCGAGTAACGCACTCGGTAATTCTCATCACTCGGAATCTGGGGTTCCATTCACTCGGGATTGACCCCCAACATATTATACTTAGTCATTTATTTTTATCCATAAGGGTCACATATACCATCCACTCGGGAAATGATAACTATTCCACTCAGAATCTATAAACTTCCCTCACTCGGAATAACTCCCAATCAAACACCCCTCGGTATATTTCAACCTTAACTCATTTGGAATGTATTTCACATTCGCCACTCGGCATATATTTACTTCTTTCACTCGGAGAACGCATAGACCTTCCTTCACTCAGAAGGGGTCTCCCCAATTAAATTCCATTCGGGTTTACTCTATCCCCACATCACACTGAGGAATTTACTAAGTTAAGTCTCACTTGGCTTATATATATATCTCATAAACTTAGAATATATCCCAATCTCAACCATTCCAACATTCCTTACCTCTGATGTGGTTCACTCGGATTTATCTAATATTTAGCCATTCGAAATATATACATAGCCTCACACGGAAATGGCTCTCACCACAATATTCCACTCGGAATTCATTGACTTAGTACTATTCATTCAATCATCATATCCTAACCGACTCAAATACATGTTATCAACGTAGACCATATATATATATATATATAAACATGCACTCGGAATACTGATAACTCGGATTTCTTATACATATAAATTTGTATTCATTATACAACATTTTTAAGAGCCGACCAAGGCTTTAACATGACTATATACAATCGGTACAATATACTCTATACACCGCAACAGCACAGATTCCCATCACTCGGGTTTAGGCCTTCTCACCATTCTGAGTCCGACCTGCATATACTGAAAAATGGTGTAGGGGTGAGCTTTTACATATAAAATGTTAGTTATTGGCTCGAATTTAATTCTCAATTCTCAGCTATATAATAACATCACTTATTCGGATTCATGCAATTCAATCAGGATTAAGTAATTCATATCATTCACAATCACATATGCTCACAGTCATAACACACTACGCACTCGGCAATGGCACTAATGTGCATACAGACGCTCAGTCGGATTTCATACCAATTATTCATGGCTATATTACTCATATTGTTCACTACAGCATGCACCATAACCATAGCATCATATTACACTCGGCAATAGCATCAATACATATGTACTCATACAATCGGATCTGCTCAAGTTAATTCAAAACTATATCAAAGATTTTATTTGCAATATCATATCCACATATTCATGTAATTCACATTGAGCTCAATGACAATCATAAGTGTGCACACAGATATTCAATCAGTTCCGCTTCGCGTGTTATCAGTTTTTATCGTTGCAACGAGGCTCCCAACCTTTTATTCAGCTCCCAGCTGACTTGGCCATTTTACAGGTACCAAACCGTTTCCCCTCACATGTGACACCAACGCTCTCAGCGTCAACGGCGGTGTCACGGGCAGCCCTGAGTCCCACTCAATAGGCTACCTTGAGTCCCACTCAAGGATTTAACAGCATCCCATGCTTTTAATAACTGATGGTAGTGTCCTACACTACATGCTCTCAGCATTTAACGCATCCCATGCGCCACGCGTGGAATAATCATACAACACAGATTTCACACAGCATATACTTTCACTCGGAAATCCATATTTTCATTGTATACATCACATGCCTTTTAATATAAAAGCCCCAACAGGGGTTAACATCACAGTTCACATATTATGCACTTAGCATTCAATGTCAGTAACATGCATCCTGTACTTTTAAACACAAAGTCACATACGAAACCAGCATAGCAAGCTCATACACCTCATGTATTCGAATCATCAGTAACATGCATTTCACCCAGTTAAACATAAACCACGCACTGGAATCAGTATAACAATTCATACACTCAGCAATTCAGGAGAGTCAACATGCATTTCAGTATAAACATCAAACAGATATTTTTCTACTGCCTCACAATAAAATGCGCTCAACAATCACCGTAATAACATACACATACATTCACTTTGCATTCTCATGATCATCTACACACATCTCATGAACGGAAACCAACATGCACCACACATTCGGCTACCACTCAATCACAGTACCATAATCAACAAATTACTAGTGCAACACAACACAGTGAAGAGATTTCACCGGGTATCCATCCATAAACCACGCATTTGAGATGTAAGTTAGATCCCATCTACCTGGAATGAAAATCCCAGAAACTCCTTTGACTCACAGCTTCGATCGGCTGCTCTCCGATCGATCCTTCAGTCACCTTCCTTCACTGAACGCTCCCGTCGTCGTATTCTGCACAGCTTGAAGGAATTGGAGGCTGTCTCACACTCTCGAGTAATTCAGCCACCGAGACACTTAGTACATCTGCATGCAAGGACAGGGGAGGCCATTCGAGCCTCCAAGACACCCAACTCTCTGCTCGCTCTCTTGAGCAGCTCTATCACAACGCTGGTGAACGCTCCAACCTCCCCGAAGCACTTCGTAGTGCAGATCTCCACTGAGACTCAGGCAGCTTCAAGCAAAGGAGAGGGAGAAAGAGAGAAGTCGACGAAGGGAAATGAAGGAACAGGGAAGGAACAGAGTGTCATCCCTGAGTCGTCGAAGGAGAAGCTCTCAAGTCAACTTCTTCACTCTCATGCTCGACGAAGGAAGAAGAAAAAGAAAAGACGAAGGAACAAAACAACATTTTTGTCTTCCTCGAGGAGAACTTCCAACTCTCACTCTCTCAATCGTTCCTAACATTTCATGCGAATGAGTGGGTAGAGAGGAAGTTGAACCTCTTTATACACCCGGGGGCACATGCGTAAATTCAACCTGGCCACTAACATTAATTTTTCCATTAGTTCTTAATCTGTAATTAGCCCTTAATCTATTAACTAAACTCATCCTGGTATTTAATTTAAGAAATAGGGATGTTACACAAACATCCAATTCTGGATGTATGCCTGGGTGTCCTGCCTAGTGTTTCCTTGCTTCTGTATGAGAGAGGGCTCTAAGAAACCATAAGTTCCTTCAAAACCCAAGTCCACACAGAGTTTTATCAGAAACCTAAACAAGTTAAGACATGGTTAGCGACAAATAACTTGTATAATGAAAAACTTAGACAAAAAATAATATACTTACAGCTCCCACAGCTGAATAATGGAGATGTTCAGCATCGACGTCCCCGAAATAATCTCACATATGTCACTGTGTGTGATGTAAAGTGGTACTGCACTTGGACGGCCGAAAACTAGTGGCTGCCATAGGACCTGAACAGTCTCATCTCCTTGCTCATACCCGATGCGCCATAGCATCCAGATGGGATCGTCGGCTGGGTCTGGCCTCTTCAATGCCTGTTCCTGTTGAACAATTGACAACCATCATAGTTTGTACCATAATTGACAATATAACAAAATTAGTTAGTGTTTAAGGTTTTTACCTGTCCAGGGCAAACCAACAGAAGTCTGTTGGGCCACATCAGAAAGTGGCCCACCGCCTGACCGACGGTCTTCACCTCTGGAGTTGCCACTGGCACAGCAGCATCCTCCTCGAGGATGAGCACAACAGAGACCCTAGACATACCATCAGGTAATGTCTGATGGTGAACCACAGGGCCTAAGTTATAGACTATGTCAGTGGCAACTGGCTTCTCCGACCCATCAATGAACAGGTCACATTGACGAGTATCTGGTGGCTTAACCCTATCATCGTCAGGGTCAGCCGCAGCGCACGACCCCTTAGTGCTAACCCTCTGTTCCTACATATTTACACATCAAGCAGAAGTTATTAAACAATGAAATGAAGTGATTATAAATAATAAAACCGAAGAAATTGAATAAGGAATCTAACCTGTGGGTCACTAGGTGGTGCAGTAGTCTCCTGGTGGTGGCTGAGTGAGGCCTTCATCTCCTCCCTGAATCGGGCCATCTCCTGGTGGAGCCTAGATATCTCCTCCTGATACTCAGCCTTCACAACAGCCACCTTCTGCTCCACCAACTTCTCAAAGGAGGAGGCAGGGTCGGGAGCACCGTAATAGCTGCGGAGGCCTGTGAAATATGAGTGATTAGCCCATAATTGTTTAACAGATAACAAAATGAAAGGATACAGTTATTTACAACTTACCTACACCTCGACCAACAGCACGCACTCTTCTAGGGTGCTTTGGCCTGCCGATGGCGGTAGTCAAAATATCCTGCCTACCATGGGCTACGAAAGACCCTTGGGTTGATTGCTCAACCAAGGAATCCTAAAACCAAACAAGTTAGTATTCACTTCCTTCACGTAAACCAAAAAATAGACACTGATACAAGGGGAATACTTACTATCCGTGAGGTGACCTCCTGAGCTTGTGAGGAAGTGTATTCCCCACTCTTCTTGATCCTGGCCCGCTTCCATTTATCGTGGCGTGTAGGTGGGGAAGGGGGATCCACAATACCAGTGTCAGGCTGACTAGTCTAACACTGACTCAGCCTCTCCTGGGCCAGCCGCTCCTCCAACCTACGGTAACCCCCACGTGACAGTGTGTGGGGGCAGTCATTCAGCTTCCTAATGTCCCGGGCTTTCTTTCTGACCGCCTACAATAAGAAAAAAAAAATATTCAGAGTTAGCCGTTTAAATTATACATAATTTAATCATTTAAAAACCAATGTACCTGAAACTGGTCAGAATGCCTAAATGCAACCAAACTATCGCACACATTTTTCTCCACATGCATTACATCAATGCAGTCTTACATCAAGCTCCCTCCAATATGGCAGGTCAAAAAACACTGACTTTGTCTTCCAGTTGTTTTGTGTCGGGTGCTATTTTTCATACTTACCAAACTGCAAGTTGACGTCTTTCACCTTTTCATATGTCTGGCGACCAGATAGTGGTGGAGGAGCCATTTCAAAATCTTGGGCACCGTTAAACGACTTCTTTAACCTCCAAAACGGATGATTCGCTTTAAGAAACCTTCGATGTCGAAGATAAACATTTTTCCTACCGTGATGCAACCGCACAGAACTAGTCCCGTCCTCACATACTGGACAAGCTTTATGACCCTTCACGCTATACCCGGATAAGTTACCATACGCTGGAAAGTCATTGATCGTGCAAAATAGCATGGCATACAATTTGAATGACTGCCCGGTAGACCCGTCAAACACATCAACCCCGTCTTCCCACAACCTTTTGAGGTCTTCAACCAATGGAGTTAAATATACATCAATGTCGTTCCCCAGTTGTCGTGGACCAGAAATCATCATTGATAACATGACATATTTCCGCTTCATGCACAACCATGGTGGCAAGTTGTAAACAAACAACAAAACAAGCCATGAACTATGGTTTGTGCTCAGGTTCCCAAAAGGGTTCATGCCGTCTGTGGCTAGTGCAAGCCTAACATTTCTTGGTTCATGGGCAAATTCCAGAAAAATCGTATCCATTTTCTTCCATTACGATCCATCGGCCGGATGCCTAAGAAGTCCGTCAATAACCCTTTCATCAGCATGCTATCTCATAAGTTTTGCATCATCTGCATTGGCAAACAGATGCTTTAGTCTTGGAACTATAGGTAGATACCACAACATCTTTGCAGGAGACCTTTTAGTGCATACCTCATCAAAATCCGCCTCTTTCTTCTTATACCGTGACACCCCACACCTAAGACATCGATGCAGCATTTCTAACTCACCCCGGAATAATACACAATCAGTTGGGCATGCATGTATTTTCTTATACTCTAAACCCATAGGACACAACACCTTTTTGGCCTTATAGTTACGATTCGGCAAGGTGTTTCCAGCTGGGAGCATTTCTTTCAACAACTTCAGTAAGTCAGTGAAACTTTTATCCGTCCACACGTTTATGGCCTTCAAATTAAACAATCACAAAACTGCTGATAACCTCATGAAATTGACGCAGTTTAGATACAACGGCTGCTCAGAGTCCTCACACAGAGTCGTATATACATGAGCTTTCTTAAAACCTTCTACCCCCACATCATGGATCATATCCTCAAGTCGGTCATCCATGTTGACATCGGTGTCATGCATCGAGCTTCGATTTTTAGTTTGAGAACTGTTACTTGGCACCACCACATCTTCACCATGCCATATCCAATGCGTATAACTACGCAGAAAACCGTCACACAGTAGATGTTCTCGCATCTTTTCCAAGTCTACCCGACGCAGGTTCAAGCATTTAACACAAGGGCAAAAATACTTTCCATTCACCTCCACTGCATTCCTCGCTACGAATTTTATAAATGATTAAACTCCCCCTCGTACTCTAGACTTAGGCGTGATGCAGTTATCCAACTCCGATCCATACCAACTATTTACAAGGTGCTATAATCAATCTCACTTTTTCTACAAAGGTGGTGGTCCTATACCCATTTAGGATGACAATTGTTTTTATACGTCATTCATATATACAGGTTAGGACTTATTTTAAAATTTGATGAAATTTTGACAGCATTTTGCATTGGTCTCTAAGTACATAAAATGAGAGTGGTCAAATCAAATTCAACCACAACCAAATATGCACCCAGAGAACAACACAAAATGCAAGTTACCGAAAGTTTATCAAATTTTAAAATAACTCCTAACTTGTACATACTAACAATGACGTATAAAAAATAATTGTTCATCCCAAACTGTCCAAACGGACAATTCAAGATTTAACACAAATGATGAAATTAATTAATTTAATGACCATTTATGTCAAATCTCAAACGGGGAACTACGGTTCACTCATATGCACAACAACTTTCATACTAGTTAGCTAGTTAACTAGTATGAGCCTACGAGTTTGCAAGATTGAAAACCACATACATACAATAGACAGAAATAACATTATATACGAGCAACCAACAACAACAGCAATAACATTATATAAGTGAAATGTAACTTTTGATTACAACTCAACTCAAAAATCTAATAATGAAATATCAAAATTTTAAACTAAACTTCAACAGAACAATATTCATAAATGGAAAATGTTTTAAAGGGAATGATTAACAATGATGAAGTGAAAATTTTCCATTTAAAAATATCTAACTTGAACCTAGGAATACATTATGTTCATATCTAACAATGATGAAGTATAGATTTATGGATTATGGATTATGAATTATGGATCATGGATTATGATATATGAATTATGGATCATGTTGAGCTTTCCCGTTTACATAATTTATAGATATTCATACTTCAACCTTCTTTTTCAGGGAGTTTCTCAAACCAAGTCATTGAGAAAGTGTTGACTATGTAGAATAGTTCCATTGTTCCCACAAGGCATCTTATGATGAATTCCATTTTTGATTGCTTTATAGTAATTTTCTGATTATTAGTTAACTACTATATAACAGTGTAGCTTGTATTATTTCTAAGTAAATTTTTATTTTTATTTAAAATTTATGACCCACCCGCATAATGGTAGTTAATTATTCATTGTGTTAAACCCAGTATTCAGAGTTCCTATTGAGGTTACTATATAGAGGCAAGATTACAACAAACTTGTCCCTCAAATATTAATCAAATGTACAGATTATTTAATAGTTTCAAGTAGTTATTTCTAGAGTAAGGCTCTACATCTATATGTGTTTGATGATTTTCTAATCAGATATCTTGCTGCTCCTTTTTAAAATTTACATCTATCAGGCAATGTCACAGGCAATGAAAACACAATGAGATTGAAAAAAAATGAAAACACATGTCTAATTAGATATCTTGCTGCTCCCTTTTTACAATTTTTCATTAAATAGATTGAAAAAAAAAATTAGCACAACAATGAAAACACATGAAAACAGAGGCAATATCACAGGCAATGTCAAATAAGCAGAGACAGAGTTCAACTTCAACAATGAAAACACAAACTCAAAGACCTATATTCGTTCATGTTCGACTACACACAAACAGAGAGACAAGCTTTCCAGACATTGGTGATAAAGCATAACAACGAAGCAGGGCTAAAAAGTGAACGAAAGAAGAAGGGCAAGGGAGCACTTACCAGATAATGGTGAACGAAGAAGAAGAAGGGCACACAAAAGAAGAAGGAAGTAAATAGAGAAGCCTACGACCAGCAAAGAGGAGGACAAGGAAGAAGACGACAACTAGCGCGAAAGAAGAAGAGAAAGTGAAAAAAGGCTGAAAGGCGCGGCTTTTGAAGTTTCAGAAACGATGTATATTCACGGTTCCCCTTGAAACCATGAATATATTACACATATATTCACGGTTGAAAAAAAAAACTGTGGATAAATGTTAACTATATCACCACGGTTACGACCTCAACCGTGGATAAATATTAAATCTATAATCACAGTTATAGAAACAACCGTGGACATACAGTACCCAGTGATTAAACCCTAAAACCTGAACTATATATCCATGATTGGAAATACAACCGTGATTATAGACATCAATATATATCCATGGTTAACATCATAACCATGATCATACCCATGAATATATAGTCACGGTTGTGCACACAGCCGTGGACATATATTTTAGGTACTATATATCCATGGTTGACTCCTCAACCGTGAATATATATTGAGGGTACGATCACGGTTATGATGTTAACCGTGGATATATAGTTTTCTCTGATTATATCGTTCACCTTATAATTTCAAAAATGCCACCACGCATGTTTTTATCACTGATCCACTTCAACCCTTGAATATATCCCGTTGTTATATCCAATTTTTGCACTAGTGTTATCCATAAAGTTCTAAAAAGTCTTACTAGGGAATGGTAACCTCTTGTCACCGCTATCAAATAATCACCAAATATAAATGATATGTCCCTTGCTACATTGTTTGGTTAGTTGCAAGAACAAGAACAAGAGTTAAAAGATTTGAAACATGCAGAGGAAGAAGAAAAAGCCTCCAAAAAAAAGGGCTAGCTCTCAAGGCCACCTCATTTGATGATGAAGAATTCGATAGTGACCTTGACAAAGACGAAGAGCTAGGACTATTTATGAAGCGTTTTGGAAAACTCATGAAGAACGAACGCTTCCAAAAGAGCTTCACACATAAAGGTAAGAAACCTATCTCTAAAGAAAATAATTCCTCACCAACTTGTTTCGAATATGGAAAACAAGGACACTTCAAGGCAGATTGCCCAAACCTAAAGAAGAAAAACCAAAGAAAGAAAGGGAAAAGAAGAACATATATCGCATGGGATGAAAATGAAGTAAGTAGCTCGGACGAATCAAACAATGAAGAATAAAACCTCTGCTTTATGGCCAACCATCAAGATGAAGATGATGAGGTAAATTTCCTTGACTTAAATAAAGACGAACTACTTGATGCTTTCGAAGAATTGTATGACAAATTTGTTAAAATCTCAAACATGTATAAGTTATCTAGGAAAATGATTGATACTCTTGAAATGTATCTTGTAGAGCTTGGTAAAGAAAATGAAATTTTTTAAAAGGAAATATTAAATGTTCAAGCATGCTCTAAAAGTAAACCTTGTGAATTTGTAAAGAAATGTGACATTCTTGAAAAGAAAGTGTTAGACTTAAACAAGACACTTGAGAAATTTACCAATGGTAGAGATAATTTAAATGCACTTCTTGGAAAACAACGTTGTATGTTCAATAAAACTAGATTAGGTTATAATCAAGGATCACATGCTTACAAGAAAGAAAAACATTACAAAAATTTCTTTGTACGACCCAGTAAATCATCTACACTTTTCATGAAATGTAATCACTATGGTCTTAAAGGTCATAATTCTTACAATTGTAATGTTAGAAGATTAGGACCAAAAGTTATGACAAAAGTATAGGTTCCTAAGGGAACATTTTCACAAACTAACCTACAAGGACCCAACATAAAATGGGTACCAAGTTCTCTAACTTGACTTGTTTTGTAGGTATGTTTTAAAGCAAGTAACGCCCATTGGTACTTGGATAGTGGGTGTTCCAAACATATGACAGGAGACAAAAGTAAGTTTATATCATTTACCCCTCGAAACAAAGGTTTTGTTACTTATGGAGACAACACAAAAGGAAGAATACTTGGAATTGGTAACATTGGTAAAAACTCTTCTACTTCGATAAATGATGTATTATATGTTGAAGGACTTAAACATAACTTGCTTAGTATTAGTCAATTATGTGATAAAGGATATAAAATTGTTTTTATATCAAATTGTTGCATAATTGAAAATAAGCTAAACAAGGAAGTAAAGTTCATTGGTCAAAGAATCAATAATATCTATTTGATTAACCTTGATTGTCTTGCTTCAAATGATGTGCAATGCTTCATAATTAAAGAGGATGAATCATGGCTATGGCATAGAAGAATTGCTCACATTCATATAGAACATTTGAATAAACTTATTTCTAAAGATCTAGTAATTGGATTACCAAAGCTTAAATTTAAAAACAAATTTTACGACGCATGCCAAAAGGGAAAACAAGTGAAGGTCTCCTTTCAAGCTAAAAATGTTGTTTCAACTAATAGACCTTTACAACTTTTACACATGGATTTGTTTGAACCTTCTAGGGTCAAAAGCTTTGGTGGCAATTATTATGGACTTGTGATTGTTGATGACTATTCTAGATATACATGGACATTGTTTCTTACTTATAAAAATGAAGCATATCAAGCATTTAAGAAACTTGCCAAGATTATCCAAAATGAACGAAATTTAAAAATCATATCCATACGAACTGATCATGAGGGAGAATTTGAAAATGAACCCTTTGAAAACTTTTATGAAAAATATGACATTGAACATAATTTTTCAGCTTTAAGAACTCCACAACAAAATGGAGTTGTTGAAAAGAAAAATTGATCTTTAGCGGAGCTCGCAAGAACTATGTTGAATGAAAGTAATATTGCGAAACATTTTTTAGCCGATTTGGTAAATACCGCTTGTCATGTAATGAATAGATGTTTGATTAGGCCTATATTAAAGAAAACCCCCTATGAGCTTTACAAAGGTAGAAAACCAAACATTTCTTATTTTCACGTGTTTGGATGCAAATGCTTTGTTTTAAACAATGGAAAGGATAATCTTAGTATTTGATGCAAAATCTGATGAAGCAATATTTCTAGGTTATTCATCAACTAGTAAAGCTTATCAAGTCTTTAACAAATGAACTTGTACAACTGAAGAGTCCATACATGTTAAATTTGATGAACTTAACCAAAATCCTCCGAGAAAGAAAGTTGATGATCTTGTAGGTACTTTCCAAGAGATGACCTTAGAAAATAAAGAAAATGTCAAAGAAGACCTAATCCAAAGTCTCAACAAAAGGATTGGATCGCATCAAAAGACCATCCCTTGGAAAATGTCATAGGTGAATTAACCAAAGGTGTAAGTACTCGTAACGCCTTTAGAAATACATGTAATCATCTAGCCTTCATATCACAAATTGAACCCAAAAATATTGATGAGGCTATTATTGATGAATATTGGATGTTGGCTATGCAAGATGAATTAAATCAATTTGAAAGAAACCAAGTTTGGGAACTTGTGCTAAGACCCAATGATCATCAAATAATAGGTACTAAATGGGTTTTTAGAAATAAGCTTGATGAAAATGGAATAATAACTAGAAATAAAGCTAGATTAGTGGCTAAGGGATATAACAAAGAAGAAGGCATAGATTATAAAGAAACATATGCACCCGTAGCTAGACTAGAAGCTATTAGATTATTATTAGCCTATGCATGTTGTAAAGATTTCAAATTGTATCAAATGGATGTCAAAAGTGCATTCTTGAATGGATATATTCAAGAAGAAGTGTATGTTGATTAACCTCCCAGTTTTGAAAACTACCAATTTCCAAATCATGTTTTCAAACTAAGAAAAGCATTATATGGTTTAAAGCAAGGTCCAAGAGCTTGGTATGAAAGATTGAACAAGTTTCTCTTAGAAAACAATTTTGAAAGGGGAAAAGTTGATACTACACTGTTTATCAAGCATAAAAGAAATGACATACTTTTGGTACAAGTGTATGTGGATGATATTATATTTGGTGCTACTAATGAATCACTCTGCAAAGAGTTTGCTAAGATAATGCAGCATGAATTAGAGATGTCTATGATAGGAGAACTCACATTCTTCCTTGGATTCAAATCAAGAAAACTAGAATAGGGACATTCATTAGTCAGTCTAAATATTGCAAGGAATTACTTAGAAACTTCAACATGGACAAGGCAAATAAAATTGCCACACCTATAAGCACATCATGCTACTTGGATAAGGATGAGAAAGGTAAAGATGTTGAACTAACTAAGTATCGAGGTATGATCAAATCTTTACTCTATCTAACCGCAAGTAGACCAGACATAATGTTTGCTGTATGTATGTGTGCAAGATATCAGGCATGTCCTAAAGAATCACATCTCATTGCCGTAAAAAGAATTTTAAAATATCTTGTGGGTACTCAACATATTGGTTTATGGTATCCCGAAGGCGCTGAATGTGCTGTTGTAGGATATTCTAATTCTGATTTTGCTGGTTGCAAATTAGATAGAAAAAGTACCAGTGATACTTGTCATTTGCTCGAAAGTTCTCTTGTTTCTTGGCATAGCAAGAAACAAGTTAGCGTCTCGTTATCCACAGCTGATGTAGAATATGTTGCAGTTGGGAGTTGTTGTGCTCAAATCCTATGGATGAGACAATAACTTCTTGATTTTGGTGTTGTCTTAGACCAAATACCCATTAAGTGTGACAACACTAGCGCCATAAATATCTCCAAAAATCCTGTTATACACTCGAGGACTAAACACATTGAACTCCGTCATCATTTTATTAGAGATCATGTTTTGAAAGGAGATTGTGTTCTTGAATATGTTGAAATTTCCAAACAATTAGCGGACATTTTTACTAAACCCCTTCCAAAAGAGTAATTTATAAACAATAAAAGGGAATTAGGTATTTTGGAAATTATTTAATTGCATTTTAAAACTTATTTTCATTACTTTTAATTCTCTTAAATATATCTTTACTCTTTAAACTTAGTTTCACAAATATTTAACTTAAAGATTTATTTTTCCTTTATAAATTTTTTTAAATATTGATTTACTTTGAATTACTTATATTATCTTGGTATTTAAAATCCTCATCTCTCCATTAAAAGGTACTTATTTTTTCAATAATACCCCATAAATCTCTTGTTTTATTTTAAGTCCCCAAGAAGCATCTACTTAATTAAACATATTTCTTGAACAAAATAATCTCTTATGCACCACATGGATCTCAAAAATAAATGTCAAATAGCCTTTGATTTTCTTGACTTACTCATGAAACAAAATATTTGGCAATTACAAAAATTTTAATGTACAAACTTTTCCTTCGAAGCATTTCAAAGAGGGATTTTGAATTCAAGATTCAATTCAATCACATGTGGAGTTCTCTTGTCTCATGCTCCTTGTCCCATTTCACTCAAATCATGAAGCATCTCCTAAATCCCAAAGCTTTCTCATGAACTCTCTACAAGGCCTTTGAAATTTGCTTTCAAATAAAAAAAATTCATAAATTCCTTACTAAGTCAAAGCTTTTCTCCTGCAAAACCTTCAGAGAAATAAACATCTTGTGACTTATTTCTTTTCAATACCTTTCATGTGAGCAATAAAACAAAGGACATATTCTAAAGCATTGATTCTTTGCATATGAATTGAAACATATCACTCTCTGGAAGCCCATCACGTGAATAATAAGAAAACAACAAATTCTAACTTCATTCACACTGAATATTGCGCATGACACAAGCCAGGAATCGATTCCTATGATGATGAATCGATTCCCACGAATCTTTGTACACAAAATTGGCATTTTCTTTTAAGATGAATTGATTCCCCCAAGATGAATCGATTCCCACATCCCACTTTCCCTTACGTGAATCGATTCCCCTACCCTGAATCGATTCCCAAATTGATTTTCTTATAAAAACCAATGCTTATAGTGTCCTTTCGCCACACTACTTCATTGTTCTCACCCTCTAAGTTTTTGAACTCTCTTATTCTTCTCCTTTCTTTCCAAAAGTCTTCATGGCTTAATCATCCCAAAACAAGGAGAAAAGAAGAGGAGATGCTAGCTCTTCATCATCAAATATCAATGATCTCTCAAGACTTTTTAATAATCAAACCCAGCTTGAGAGGTACCTTGAAAAATATTCAGAAGGACTTCTTATACCCACTCATTGGCTTGATGTCCCACTATTCGACGAACATGATTTTCCTGTGCTAAATATCCCTAGGCAACAAAATCTTATGGAGTTCGTGGCGCTTGAAGAAAATCACATTTATCCTGAGTTGATTAGAGCCTTCTACTCAACCTTAAGGACCTCAAATGGGTGTTGCTTAGCCAAAATCAAAGGGGTAACTATTACCCTTGATGATAGTGTTCTTCATCAAGTCGGGAAGCTTCCAATCAACAATGTTGATTTCTTTGGCTTTGAACCTTCTCCCGATTGGAAATATAATTTGATTAATGCTCATGCTTTTCTAAATCTATCCTCTGTTTCTAAAAGCACAGTTGGGCAGTTGAACATCGACCATCGACTTCTCCATTACCTCTTGGTCAAAATCATCCTTCCAAAAGGGTCCAACAAAGCTAGAGTAAGTGAGAACTAAACTCTTATTCTTTGGGCAATACTCCATGAAAAAGAGATAAATTGGATCAGACTTATTCGTAATCATATGATTGACTTTAAAAGACTCACCAAACTTCCTTATGTTGTCTTAATCACCAAGTTTCCCAAGCATTTCAATGTTGATATTTCTAATGAAGTGAAAGAAGAAGTTGGACGCAAAGGAAAAATAGGGAGTACTCATCTCTTAGAAATGGGTTGGTATATCCAAGATGGAGCTTGGCAATACTCACCCCCACATGCACAAAATAGTGATGGTGATGAAGATCAACCTCGACAACAAGCACCTCCTCCACATACTACTAATTTTAATGATGCTTTCTTTAATAGGTTGACCTCTCATATTAATACTCGTTTTGATGCATTGGAAAATCACTTTGACGGGATAACTATTGGCATTGATGGAATGAAGAACAATATGAATGTGCATTTTGATCTAATTGAAGACAACATGACTACCCACTACAATGAACTCTTTCAATAATTTTGAGTTCCGATTTTTAATCTTTAAGCTAGTCTTTGTTGTATCCATCCTTGCATGTATCTTGTTTAACAAAATTTCACTTTATGTTTAATCTCTCTTTTCAATTTCTATTTATTTTTTTATGATGCCAAAGGGGGAGATAATATCTAAAATCAACATCTATATCTATCCTTGTTAAATTGCATGATTAAGGGGGAGTTTTATAATATTTCTTTATAACAAGTGATATCTATTGATGATATGTTATCTCTTTATCAAGTGGTATATTAGTAATCAACATGAATGAAAGACATAATTAAATTTGACAGGGGGATAAAACTAACACCCTAAGAGATGAACAATTGTTGTCATCATCAAAAAGAGGGAGAATGTGTTTGTATGTTGAAACAGGTTTTGATGAATGACAAATAATTGAAGGATCAAGAAATTTAATTGATAAATACAAAGGATGTTATACAAGTAAAAGCATAAAGATAAAGCTTACATGAGTCAAGAAATCAAGAATGGATGTTCTAGATCAAAAAGCATGCAAGAGATCATAAAAAATGAACTAATATGTATCAAAACGTATAAAGGGATCAAAAATAAAGAAAATAGCCCAGAATCAGACCTAGGAATTGATTCACCTCATTGGGAATTGATTCCCATATTGAGAAGAATGCCAGGAATCGATTCAGGAGCATTAGGAATCGATTCATCATGAATTTTGCACCCAGGAATCGATTCATCATGAATTTTGTACCTCCAGGAATCAATTCACTCGCTGTTTCTAATGCAAAAATGAACTGGATGAATCGATTCATCACTTAAATCACGCGTTGAATCATGGAAAACATCAGTACACATTTTCAGAAACTTAACTGCGCTGATTTCTCTCAAGACTCAAATTGAAACGGTGTTGCATTAATTGAGGCAAACAATCTCTTTCTCCAAGCCAAAAAATAAGCATACAGGAAACATGTAGGTAGACAAATTTCAAATTGATTGCCTAAATTGAGGATCGGGGATTGAAAACTCCATGCTTCTTTTTGCCTATAAATAGAGAAGGAACTAAAGGCAGAAGATACAACACCAACCAATGAAGAATTTCCTTGCTTCCTTGCTTTCTCTCTTTGCTTAAGTTATTTACTCTCTGTTTCCTTTCTTTGCAATTAAATTTTTGAGAGTTATATTGTGAGAAAAATATTTTCTTGAGTGCTAAATTTGCATATCCTTTTCTAAGAGAAGAAAAATATTTTTCAAGTGATTAAAATTTGTATATCCACTCTATTGAGAGAGTCACACTTGTAAAATCACTTACATAAATTCTGAGTGTTTTTAGGTTGGGTTTCAACCTTGTAAAATTGAGAGATTATGAGATTGGGTGGGTTGCCCTTTAGCTTGGGAGAATTAAGTTCTTGAGTGTGGGACACTAAGAAGCTATAATTGCTTAAAGCGTGTATCTCAAATTCTCAATAGTGGAAATCCTCTAAGTGGGTTACTTGGAGGCGAGACATACACGGTGTGGTGGAACTCGTATATATCGATTTGTAAATCTCTCTTCTCGAAACTCTTTCATATTTGCATACTTAAATTGCTTACCTAATTTAATTGAGTTTATAAAGTGTTAAATTTATTTGATATATATATTACTTGTCACTTGTTTCGTACATAAATTGCTATTACTTGTGATTAAATTTATCATCTTCATTAAGTATATTCATTAAAGAACTAATTTCAAAAGCATTCTAAAGAAAATTTTTAATACCCAATTCACCCCCCCCCCCTCTTGAGTAATTGAGGCCACTTGTATAACAATTACTGCATACTAAGTGTTTCAAGAATTGCTTAAACTAATAACTTGCCTTGTTTATCAAAATTAATTCTTGAATATTGTCTCTTCATCTCAAACTATTTTAATATGATATGTGCTTCATAATTATTATCTCTTCTACATTGTATCATTTGTGTACTAAGAACTATTTTCAAAGGGATTCCGTGTAAAAATTTGAAATACTCAATTCACCCCCCTTGAGTATTGAGGCCTTGGCTAACAAACGATGGCATGATCATCACATCCTCTGGAAGACATTAAATTTAGGTGACATAATTTTACTTTTTAACTCTCGTTTGAGGCTTTTCCCTGGTAAGCTAAGGTCCCGGTGGTCGGGGCCATTTAAGGTAACAAAGGTCTTTCCATTTGGAGCTGTCGAGTTATGGAGCAAAAAGTCTGGTCCATTTAAAGTAAATGAACAAAGACTTAAGCGCTACTTGACAGGCAAACCTATATAACAAGCAAGTGTATTGGACTTGCTTGATGTATCAGATTCTTGATTCCAAACGATGCAAAACGTCTGACTAAAGACATTAAACTTAGCACTGGTGGGGGAGATAACCCCTTGATTGTTTCTATCTTCATGTTTTCATTGCATGTTTCAAAAATTAAAAATAAAAAATCAAATAAAAGGAAAAACAAATAAACAAGAGCTTAATGGTTTGTTAAGTTATGGAGTAGGCATACTTTTTGGATTGCCATGATGTATATCTTGAACTTCCTCAAATGAATGTGTTCCTTACTTGGTGTTTTTCACTTGAATTATTACACAAACTAGTGCCAACCATAGGCTGTGGTTTGTCCCAAGAAATTTCCTGAAATATCTAAGTGTTTTCTAGGTACAAAACAGTGCCAACCACTGGCTGTGGTTATCCACCATTGGCAGTGGTTGGACTCTAATTTTTCCCACGTACTAAGTTATTTTTCTGGGCACAAAATAGTGCCAACCACTACCAGTGGTTTGCAACCACTCACCGTGGTTAGGCCCAATAAGTTCCCCCTTAATTGGTTAAAAATTAAGCATAAAATAGAAGCAACCACTGGCCGTGGTTGCCAACAAGGGACCCTTTTCCTTTTACATGCAAGATTTTTGGCCCAAAATAGAACCAACCACGGGCCGTGGTTATAACCATTGACCGTGGTTCGACCTAGCGTGGTGAAAAAACTGTTTTTAAAGGCTACACACTTATGTGCCCCTTTTTATACATGTTCCTGGTGGTTCTTTTCACTATTCCTTTTTGAAAACACAAAGCAAGGTGTCTTGTTTACTTGAGAAACCTAATTTCTTCTTAAATCATTTATCATCATCATCATCATCTTGTTACTTGCAACATCATTTTTCTTAACCAAATCAAGTAAGCATTTATTCACTTTCTCATCATTTTGGTTTTCTCATTTGGTTTTTGGGGTTTCTTAAAAATTAGGGATTTTGTATGGCATTGTTGAAATTGATTCATTTAATCTCTTCCTAAATGCTTTGTGATGCCTAGGAATGTTTAGAAACCAAGTGGGTATGATTAAATCCTTTTTGAACTATGCTTGATGTTCATCCTTTGTTATGAACCGTACTTGTGTTTCTTTTGCATTTAGTGATTATTGATTATGATTGGAACCATGTTTGGTGTTTCTTTCTTTCACTTTGAAACTTGATTGAGATATTGGACATAATGGGATGATTTTATTGATAAGAATATGGTATTTGGAGTTTATTTTTTGGTGCACACCACATGTTTATTTAAATGCCTAAGAGAATTAGTACATGAACTTTTGCATAGTTTGGGTGTGCATTTGGTCTAATTAACATTTCATTGTATCTATTTGTTCCTATAGGTATGATCCCCTCTCATAGATACCATGAATTTATGTCACCCTATATGTTCTTTTCTTATGTTTGATGCAAATTTGGAGCTTTGAATTAAATGTATTCCAACCTCCTTTTTACGGTCTGCATAGTCCATTTCCAAACTCCGTCCTAGCACCATGGCACCAAAGGTTTCTTCCAAGAAAAGGAAGACTAAAGGTAAGCCTTCTAACTACTCTGATCTTGATGATATTGAGTGCTCATCGAAGGGGCAAAATATGAGGTTGGAATCATTGTTGAAAAGGGAAATTATTCCCTCTAGATTTTTCTACAATGACACCTTAATAGAACTAGGAATTTTTTAGGATACTTTATGCATGTGTCAAATGTGCGGTGGGATTCTTTTATTGATTTATTTGAACTTACATATGAGCACACATCTATAGGGTTTTTGAGTGCAATGGAAGTAAATAGGCAAGGTCGCAGGTGGGAACTTTCTTTTCGACTTAACAATAATAATTATTTTATGGATCTAGATGAGGTAGCTAGCATCTATAGTTTTCCTCCAGGGGGTGCCACTAGTATTCCAAAGGAATTCAGACCAGGGTACTTTTGGTCCTTTATTTCCAAAGCAAGGGGTGACTATGATGCTTCCTCTTCCAAAGCTTCATCCATTCATCATCCCGTCTTCTGATACCTCCAGCGGTTTATGGCCCACTCTATTTTTGGTAGATATGATAGCCCCAGTACCATCTTGCAAGCTGAGGTATTTTTCTTGCATTCTATGCTTCATAATACTCCTATTGATTCTACTAAATGGTTATATAGCCAATTCTCCCGAGTTGGCAATGCTAGTTTCAGTAAGATTGTTCTTGCAGGCTACACTAACCCTATAGCTAGGTATGTGGGTATAGATTTAGAGCAAGATACTCTTCTTCACCAACCAAAAAGGGTTGATATGGGTGAATTAATAAACATGGGAATGATTATGAAGGAATATGATGTCTATTGTTTAGTTATTCTTGGCTTTTATGTTCCTCACCCTCTACCTAATCCTACTTTCACTAGTATGGTTGGTAAAACATCTTTCTTTTTTACAAAAACAGATGACCACACTCCGTTAGCTACGGAGATGCCAATTCCCATTGGGCCTTCAGAGCAGGGTGAGCCTTCTCACACCCGTAAGGAACAACCCTTCTCCATGATGTGTTTATATGTTGAAACAGGTTTTGATAATGACAAGTAAAATACAAAGACTCAAGCACAAACATGAACAATTCATAAGAACAAGGAGTGATTGTGTTTGATAAATGACAAGCACTTTATGGACACCAAGGGATAACAAAGGTCAAATACAAGAATTACATATCCATCAACAATGCACAAGAACAAAGAAACAAGCCATGTCTCAACATAAGTTTTTCAAACATGAAAAAACTTATGGAAAATGGCAAATAACAGTATTTGAATTGATTCTTGGTATATATGAATTGATTCATTCAACTAGAAGCTCAAAAATAACAAAATAAAATGGGTTGAATCGATTCAAGGGTTATGTGAATCGATTCATTCGACTGGAAATTCAAACTTGGCAAGTCAGAGAGCTTTGAATCGATTCATGAAGCTGGTAAATTGATTCACACGTTGGGAAAACCTTGTTTTTGGAAACAGAATGCTCTGAATCGATTCAAGGAAAGATGTGAATCAATTCCTATCATGGGAAACACCTTTTCGATAGTGCTTAAATTAAGAAACGACGCCTTATACTTCATTATCTTTGCTGGAATCAACTTGCCCAACTTGCACAACAGCTAGGAGACCTTCAAGCTCTATAAATAGCTTATGAATTCAACTCTTAAGTGCATCAATCAAGTGAAATCAAAAAGCTTGTAATCTATTAAGTTGAAATCCTCTTTGTAAGTTCATTTTCTGCAACTCTAGGTTTCAAATTTGTATATCTTAGTGAGTTACCATTGTGAGTGCTTACATTTGTATATCCACTCTATTGAGAGTTAATTCTTATAATTCCTTCCATCAAAACTGAGATTTAAGTTGTTTCAAAGGTTGGGGTTCAACCTTTGGGGTATTGAGAAATTGAGAGATTGGGTGGGTTGCCCTTGTACTTGTGAGGATTGAGTTCTTGAGTATAGGACACTAGGAAGCTGTAATTGCTCAAAGCTTGTATCTCTAATCTTCAACATTGGAATCCTTTAAGTGGTTTGCTTGAAGGCTAGACGTACACCACAAGTGGAAGTGGTGGAACTAGTATATCGGTTTGTAATTTTGTCTTCCTTGAACTCCTTTACATTACTGCACATTAACTGTTTGATAAATTACCTAAACTGAAATCTTGCCTAGTTTATCATATTTAAGTTGAGATTTGTTGCTACATACCAAGTGTTTGATATATTTCAACACACTAATTTTTAGTTTGTCATTTGGTTAGTTGTTATGATTCCTTTTGTATTGCATTAATTGAGAACTAAGAACTGATTTCAAAGGCATTCCAAGCAAAAGTTTTAAAACTTAATTCATCCCCCTCTTGGGTATTGAGGCCACTTATGTAGATGGAAAAGAGGTTGAAAAACTCGTGGATTATTGGACTAGTGATGAAGAGAGAAAAGTTCAATACAACTATAAGGCTAAAATCTCACCACCCTTTCCTTAGGCCTGAATGAGTTCTTTAGAGTTGTAACTTGTAAAACCGCAAAAGAAATATGGGATAATCTTCAAATCACCCATGAGGGAACTAGTGACGTGAAAGATTTAAAAATTAGTACTCTCATTAGTCAATATGAAAGCTTTAGAATAAACTTTGGTGAAACCATTTTGGAACTACAAAAGAGATTTAGCTTGATCATTAATCATCTCATTACTCTTGGTAAATCTTACACTAACAAAGAGCATATTCATAAAGTGTTGAAAAGTCTCACTAGGGAATGGCAACATCTTGTCATCACCATCAAGATATAACCCAATATAAATGAAATGTCTCTTGCTACTTTCTTTGGTAAACTACCAGAACAAGAGCAGGAACTTAAAGACTTGAAGAATACAGAGGAAGAAGAGAAGACCTCCAAGAAAAAGGGGTTAGCTCTTAAAGCCACATTAGTTGATGAGGATGAGTTAGAAAATGACCTTGATGAAGATGGAGAGCTTAGCTTATTTGTTAAGCGATTTGGGAGGCTCATGAGAAACAAGAAATTTCAAAACAACTTCACTAATCAAGGTAAGAAATCTCTTCCCAAAGAAAATAACTCCTTACCTAATTGTTTTAAGGATGGAAAGGAAGGTCATTGCAAGGCGGATTGCCCAAATATTAAAAAGAAGAACAAAGATCGAAAAGGAAAGAGAAAAGTATACATAGCTTGGGTTGACAACGATGTGAGTAGTTCTGATGACTCAGACAATGAAGAAGCCAACCTTTGTCTAATGGCCAATCACCAAGAAGAATGAGAAGAGGTAAATATTCATGATCTAGACAAGGATGAATTATTTGATGTCTTTGAGGAACTATATGATAAATTTATTGAAGTCCCAAATAAGTACATGTTGTCTAGGAAAACTATTGATACTTTTGAAAAACATCTTGTTGAACTTAGTAAAGAAAATGAAATGTTGAAAAAGAAAATTGACAATGATCAAACTTGCACTAAAACTAGACCATGTGAATTTGCCAAGAAGTGTGAAAAAATAGAAGAAAAAATCTTAGACTTAAACAAAACACTTGAAAAATTCATAAATGGTGGGGACAATTTAAATGCTTTACTTAGAAAACAAAGATGCATGTTTGATAAAATTGGACTTGGATTCAATACCATTAAGAAAGAAAAGTACTATAAAAACTTCTTTGTGCATCCTAGAAAATCATCATCACCATTCATGAAATGCAATCATTGTGGTTTCAAGGGACATAGTGCATCAAATTGTAATATTAGAAAACTAGGACCAAAAGTTGTGAGAAAAGTATGGGTTCCTAAAGGAACTTTACCTCAAACTAACCTACAAGGATCCAACATATAATGGGTACCAAAATCTTTTGTAGGTATGCTTTAAGGCAAGCAACACCCATTAGTATTTGGACAGTGGGTGTTCTAAACACATGATGGGAGACATAAGTAAGTTCACCTCATTTACTCCTAGAAGAAAAGGTAGTGTTACTTATGGAGATAATACCAAAGGAAAATTCCTTTGTATCGGAAATATTAGTAAAAACACCTCTACCTTTCTTAATGACGTTTTATATGTTGAAGGACTCAAACACAATTTGCTTAGCATTAGTCAATTATGTGATAAGGGATATAGAGTTCTATTTGAATCAAATTGTTGCATAATTGAAAATAAGCTAAACAAAGAAGTCAAGTTCATTGGTCAAAGAGTCGATAATATCTACATGAGTATTCTTGATTGCTTATCTTCAAATGATGTGCAATGCTTCTTGACTAAAGAGGATGAATCATGGCTATGACATAGAAGAATTACCCACATTCACATAGATCATTTGAATAAACTTGTTTCTAAAGAATTAGTGATTGGTTTACCAAAGCTAAAATTTGAAAATAAATTTTATGATGCATGTCAAAAGGGAAAACAAGTAAAGACATCTATTCAAGCTAAAAATGTTGTTTTAACTAGTAGGCCTTTACAACTTTTTCACATGGATTTGTTTGGACCTTCTAAGGTCAAGAGCTTTGGTGGTAATTACTATGGATTTATGATTGTGGATCATTACTCTAGATACACATGGACATTATTTCTAGCTCATAAGAATAAATTATATCATGCATTTAAGAAACTTGCCAAAGTTATCCAAAATGAACAAAACTCAAAAATTGCATCCATTAGAATCGATCATGAGGGAGAATTTGAAAAACTACCTTTTTAAAAATTTTGTGAAAAATATGGCATTGAACATAATTTTTCTGCTCCTAGAACTCCACAACAAAATGAAGTAGTTGAAAGGAAAAATTGTTCTTTAGCAGAGCTAGTGAAAACTATTGTGAAACATTTTTAGGCCAATGCGGTAAGTACCATTTATTATGTCATGAATAGATGTTTGATAAGGCCTATTTTGAAGAAAACCCCCTATGAACTTTACAAAGGTAGAAAGCCAAACATATCTTATTTTCATGTGTTTGGATGCAAATGTTTTGTATTAAGTAACGGAAAGGATAACCTGGTAAATTTAATGCAAAATCTGATGAAGCAATCTTTCTTGATTATTCTTCAACTAGTAGAGCCTATCGAGTCTTTAACAAACAGACTAGTATAATAGAGAAGTCCATTCATGTTAAATTTGATGAGAGTAACCAAAATCCTTCGAGAAAGGAAGATGTTGATGAACTTACAGATATTTTTGAGAAGATAACTTTGGACAAGAAGGAAGAAGAAGGAACCAACAGTGAAGATGAAGAAGAAGCTTCACAAAATGACATACAACAACCAAGTACTCAAAAGGAGTGGATTACTTCAAGACATCATCCAATTGAAAACATCATAGGTGATATCTCAAAAGGTGTAAGTACACGTAATGCTATTAGAAATACATGCAATCATTTGTCCTTTGTTTCACAAATTGAACCTAAAACCATAGATGAGGCTATTATTGATGAACATTGGATATTGGCAATGCAAGAAGAATTAAATCAATTTGAAAGAAATCAAGTTTGGGAACTTGTGCCAAGACCCAATGACCATCAAGTAATAGGAACTAAATGGGTGTTTAGGAACAAGCTTGATTAAAATGGAGTAATAACTAGGAATAAGGCTAGGCTAGTAACTAAAGGATATAATCAAGAAAAAGTCATAGACTATGAAGAAACGTATGCTCCAGTAACTAGATTAGAAGTAATTAGGTTGCTATTAGATTTTGCATGTTTTATGGATTTCAAGCTTTACAAAAACAATGACATACTATTGGTTCAAGTATACATTGATGATATCATATTTGGTGCTACTAATGAATTGCTCTGTAAAGAATTTGCCAAGATTATGCAGAATGAGTTTGAAATATCAATGATTGGAGAACTCACCTTCTTCCTTGGACTGTAAATCAAGCAAACAAAAGAAGGAATATTCATTAGCCAATCTAAATATTGCAAAGAACTGCTTAGAAAATTTGACATGGATAAAGCAAATGAAATAGCCACACTGTTGAGCACTTCATGTTATTTGGACAAAGATGAGAAAGGTAAGGATGTTGAAATCACAAGATATTGAGGTATGATTGGATCCTTACTTTACTTAACCACTAGTAGACTAGATATCATGTTTGTCGTTTGTATATGCGCAAGATATCAAGCATGTCCCACAGAATCTCACCTTACGGATGTAAAACGATTAATGAAATATCTTGTTGGAACTCAAAATATTGATTTGTGGTATCCTAAAGGTGCTGAATGTACTCTTGTAGGATATTCTAACTCTGACTTTGTAGGATGTAAACTTGATAAAAAAAGCACTAGTGGAACTTGTTATCTACTTGGTAGCTCTCTTGTGTCTTGGCATAGCAAGAAACAAGTAAGTGTATCTTTATCCATAACTGAGGCAGAATATGTTACAGCTGGGAGTTTTTATGCTCAAATTCTTTGGATGAAGCAAAAACTTCTAGATTTTGGTGTTGTTTTACACCATGTGCCTCTTAGATGTGATAATTTAAGTGCTATTAATATTTCAAAAAATCCTGTTATGCATTCGAGAACCAAACATATTGAGATTTGACATCATTTCATTAGGGGTCATGCTTTAAAAGGTGATTATGTACTTGAGCTTGTTGAAACCACTAAGCAATTGGCAGATATCTTCACAAAACCGCTTGCAAAAGAATAGTTCATAAACATTAGAAGGGAATTGGGAGTTTTGGAATATCTAATTGCATTTAAAAAATTCCTATACTTGTTTTTAATAACAAATTTTGATGTTAAAGATTTTGATAATATATGATTTTAAGTTTGAAAGAGTTAATGAGTTTTGAACAAGTGATATTTATGATTTTAAACTCTTTTGATTTAATGAAAATCTTAGCATCAATGATATTTTTGTGTATCCATATGTGTTAAGAGGTTTAGAAGCATCATGATTCTTAAATTTTTAAGTCCTGAATCGATTCTCTAAAGCCTTGAATTGATTCATGTCACTGGGTACCCATTTTTCACAAAGCAGAACCCTTTGAATTGATTCACCATAACCTTGAATTGATTCATATCACTGGATTTCTAATTTTTCATAAGTCAGAACCATTTGAATCGATTCACCATAACCTTGAATCGATTCATATCACTCGATGTCTAATTTTTCACAAGTCAGAACCGTTTGAATTGATTCACCACAACCTTGAATCGATTCATGTCACTAGAAGTTTAATTTTTCACAAGTTAGAACTGTTTGAATCGATTCAAATATAAGTTTAAATCGATTCACGAGCACACCTTTAAGGGAAATCATCATTTTTCTTTTTCATTTGTGTAAAACCAACCTCTCTCTTCAACCTTTTGCTCACCCTTCTTTCTACAAATCTCTATTCTCAACCCCATAACGCCCATGGCTTCCTCTTCACACTCAAAGAAAAAGAGAAGAGCAGATGTCACAAGATTTTTGCTTATTCTCATCTTTCAAGACTCTTTGACACTCAAAAGGAATTATCAAGGTACTTAGAGAACTTTTCTGAAAAATTACTCATTCCCCCTGTAACATCCCGATTTAAAAATTAATTACCGAATGAGATTAAAACCACTAAACTAAGGATAACTGCAAATGAGAATTACTTGTTAATTATGATTAATTTTAACTTAAGAATTAGATTAATGATTGATTATGATGTGTATGTGTGACACAAACGGAGCTGTTGTTTCACGTTCTCCCACCCCACTCTTTTCATTCTGTGTGTATATATATGATCAGAGCCCCACTGCTGTCCACTCACTATAATTCCTCGAGACTTTCCTCTTCCTCTACTTCTCTTCTTCTTCGTTCTTCTTCTCCTCTGTTCCCTGTTTCCGTAAACTTGCCACAGCGGTGTTGCAGAGGATTTGGAGTTCCCTTCGGTTGGTGAAGGACAATCGTCGAAGTGGAAGAAGAACAGCTTCCTGTTCCCAAGCTGATTAAAAGGGTGCGACTGTGTTCGAGGAAGACTGAACAAGTGAGAGTGGTGGATGAAGCAAGCAGGACAGCGGACAAACACTGAAACAGAGGAACTTCTTGGAGTCTCTTTAGTTGGTAGGGGGTATCTTATATCCTAAATGCATGGGTTATGGACGGGTTCCGGGTGTTAATGACTTGTTGATTCTGTGTTTTGCTTAGTGTGTTTTGATTGCGTAAAGGATATGTGATACCTGGATGCACGATGACTAGGAATTGAGTATTGCATGTTTAGTTCCGTCCATGAAATGCATGTTAATAATCTTGAGAGTATTGAATGATTGCATGAAGAGAATGTGCTAAAGTATTGTTGATGATTACCGTATGATTTATATGACATGCAGGTTACTATAAACCTAAATGCTGATTGCATGTGAGGAAAGATTAACTTATTGAGTTATGATAATATTTAATACCGATTGCATGTGATGCATGTATTGTCGAGTGAAAGGTTGTGTGTGTGAAATCTGTGTTGTATGATCATTCTGCGCGTGGTGCATGAGATGCATTGAATGCTGAGAGCATGTAGTGTGGGACACTACCATTGAATTGGTTATTAAAAGCATGGGATGCTGTTAAGACCTTGAGTGGGACTCAAGGCAAGCCGACTGAGTGGGACTCAAGGCTGCCCGTAACACTGCCGTTGACGCTGAGAGTGTTGGTGTTACAAGTGAGGGCAAACGGTTTGGTACCAGTAAAACGGCCAAGTCAGCTGGGAGCTGAATAAAAGGCTGGGAGCCTACGTTGCAACGATAAAAACCGATAACACGTGAAGCGGATCCGAGTGAATGAATCTGTGTACATGTACAACTGATGCTGATTGAGACCTGATTGTATGTGTATGCGTTAATGTTATTGAGAATGATATGTGCATATAGCCGAGAGATAACTGGGTAGATTCTGATCAGAAAATGTCTTATGTGTGTTCTGATTAATTGGCATTGTGTGTGTTATTGATGGTTGCTATGTATATATATATATTGTTGCATGATTGAGGAATAATCCGAGTCAGTATCTATCATTTAATATTTAAGATACTCACCCCTACTGTGGCTATATTTCAGTGAACATCACACGAGACGGTGACTGATGGAGGAGCTGCACATCGTGTGAAGTGCTTGAGTACTGTGGAATTATATATGTATATGTATATGCTGTGTATAAGGTTTTGTTATAGCCTTGGCCGGCTCTTATTTGGTCCTTTATCTAACTATATCAGAACTAAACTCTCTCGGGTTGAGAGTATGACAATGTGCATGTAAATATTTACATATATATATCATATTGTATGTTCATCCTATACTGTGTGTGAATATCCGGGTGGTGTACGTTACACTTACTAAGTATGTAAAGCCGCATAATTCTGAATAAATAAGAGTTAAGTTAATCCTGTATAAGGCGTGATGAGTGACTTTCTTCCGAGTGAGGAGAGGTTGGGCCAACCCTGATAAGTGCTTTATAGTACAATAAATTAGACCCAATTTGCTCAGGATTTTAATCATTATGCACTGTATTTCCTTTATTTATTGCGATTTTTGCTTTCTTTCCACTCTATTCTACTTGGGTATGTTATTTTGTAGAACTTAAGGTAATAAAGGGTCAAAAACAAGAGAAAAACGACCATAAAATGATAAAGAAACAAGAAGAACAAGCCCAAAGTGGAAAGAATTCTCTTTTTAAAGCTGAAATCTGACTCAGAAAGCAACAATCCGACTCAGAGCACTGAAATCTGACTCAAAATGGCCAAATCCGAGTGGGATAACTCAGAAATGACCAAATCCGAGTGGAAAGACTCAGAGTAGAGCATTGCCGAGTGGAATACTTCACTGTTGGAGCCAAATCCGAGTGGAAAGTTCCCTGTCAAAGCCATTCCCAGTGATAAATGGCTGAGGTTCAATGCTGAAATGGAATAAGTCTCGGTTGGAGGAGATTCCGAGTGGAAGCTTCCTCGACTGCGTCCATTGCGAGTGAAAAAGGGGACTGACGTTGAATAGATGCTGTCCAAAGCTATTCTCCGAGTGAAAGGCTTGCTGATTGAAGTAAATCCGAGTGAGGCTTTCTGATTTACAACTAATCCAAGCAAAAAGCTGTTCCGAGTGAATGGATTCCGGGTAGAAAGAAGCCACTGAATGAATAAGTGCTGAATAAGGAGGAATCCGAGTGGTTCCATTCAGAGAAGAAGGAATTCTCAAGCGGAACAAGACATTTCCGAGTAGAAGTCTTATCAAGCAATGAAAGATCCGACTGGGAATGAATCACACTCAGGCAGACTCTCAAGTTTTACACTAAGCCCGAGTAAGATGTCTCCAAGGAAGACTTTCGAGTGAGTTGGGCTATATTTCGAAGCAAAGTTTTAACCAAGTGGTTCAAATTCAGAGACAGCCGAGTGAAAATGGTTGGGAACCGATTGAATAAATTCTGATCCTGAGTGAGTCTTCAATCAGTTCCGAATGAACTCCATGAACCTGAGCCGAGTGAATGGTTTCAGTCGGTTCCGAGTCCTTCTGCAGTCAATTCCGACTGAATGGCTCAATCAGAAGTTGTTCTTCAGTCACTCTTCACTCGTCCTTTCATCCAGCTTCATTACCGACCGGTTCTCCTCCAAACACCGACCCCCCAACAACACTGACTGGCTTTCACTCGGATTTGTGTCCAAAGTCATCTTTTCACTCATTCTTTTGCACAAAAGGCCTCTTTTCCACTTGGATTCTAGAGAGAAGGTGAAAACCGACCCAATTCTTCACAATGCAACACCGGATCACTACCTCCATCAACACCGACTCCTTCCATCTCTTCACAGGCCCAACACCGGATCAATAGAACACCGGGCACAATCAACAACACTCCTCTCCACACCGTCCAGCAACTCCACTGTCCCTCAAGCCACAACACCATCCCCTCTTCTTTCAAAACCGACCTACACTCCACAACTCCAAACACCGTCCCATTCCCTCTCTTCTATCCGCTGTCCCTTTCTTCTTCTAATCCATACCACACACCGTCCTCTCCTTTCCATCCACAACACCGTCCAGCAATACTCTCCACACCGCCCAGCAACCCACTCAACACAACACTGCCCAGACTCTTCTCTCCAACCAACACCGTCCAGCAATACTCTCCACACCGCCCAGCAACCCACTCAACACTTTCCTCTCCACACCGTACAGATCTCCATCCAACAGCAACTCCTCTCCACGCTGTCCAGTTTGCACCCACACCGTCCAGCACTCAGCAAACCACCCTCCAGCAAGCTTTCACTCGGATTTGTGGGAAAATAACATTTTTCCACTCGGAATTTCATCATTCTGCACCAATCATCACTAAAATCCAAGCACTGAATTATTGGAAATATTAAAATATACAAATTGGAAACAAGTTGGCACAGCTGGAACTCACATGCACCGAAAGTTTCTTCCACTTGCAACTTGAACGCGTTTCCATAGCTGGAATCCTCCATCCATTTGCCTATAAAAGCAGCAGCAACCCATCAGCAAATAAATCATCTCTTCCCATCAATTACCATCAGCTTCATTCTATTTTCTTTTCTTTTCTTCGTTATTTTCTCTCTTTTTCTATTTAGTTTTCTTCTTTTCCATTTTTCTTTCTCTGTTCGTTTTTCTTCTCTTTCTTTTTATTTTCTTTTCTTTCTTTTATTTTGTAAGAGTGTGAGGGCTGTAAATGTGAGAATTTAAATTTGTAATTGGTGGAGAATATTGCAACAAGGAATTACAGTGGTAAATTATTCTGAGCTTTTGGAGAAACCCGTAAGTCTTTATTTTTACCATGTCTTGTATGTTTTATTTTTCCATTATTTATATGAATTTGAATTATTTCATGAGTAGCTAAATTAATTATCTTGGGATAAATGGGGTTTGATAATATTTTATTTTAATGTTATTTTGACTTGGAATTAAATAAATTTCTGTTTTCCATTTAGTTCAATTATGCTCAATGCTTTTAGTAATTCCTAACAAGAACCTAAATGATAAAACTGTATACTTGCGGGTATATTAGTAAGTTTAGGTAATAAATAGAATCGAGAGATTTATTTTTACCGGAAAGCTTTGAACTAAACCTAAGATTTTTGAAATGCTTTTTGTGACCTTGGTAAAACTGTGAAAGTGATCAAAATTCTTTTGAGGAAATAAAAGGGGTTTTCATAAAACGATAATGGGCCTTTCTGAGGATTAAGCAGCGCTTTCCATAGGTTAGGTACATTAATAGGATTCCGAGAGGAACATATTAATTAGCTTTTGGAAAATTCGCCTTGGAAAACTTAATTCGATTCTTATTTACGAAAAGTTAAAATTCATTAACATAAAATAGAGTCTTAATCCCCCGAAATCCCAAGATACTCTCAACTCTGATTTTTTAAGTGTCAAGTAAATTTTATTTTTGTATTCTGTGCAACTTAATTTTATGTTTTATTTTACAAAAACCTTAAAAATCAATTGTGTGGATAATTAAATTTTAATATGTCGGTACTTTGAACACAGTCCCTATGGAGAACGATAATCTTTTATATTACGTGACATAACCCGTGCGCTTGCGGGCCCTGTCAAGTTTTTGGCGTTGTTGCCGGGGACTGTTGTCCCTCAAATATCAGCAATATTGAAATTCGATTAGATCATACTTGTTAATATTTTTATTTTTAGTTTGTTTTATTTCTAGTTATTTATTTTTATTTTTATTTTCAAAGATCACCTTTGATCTTGGTCTGTTATGGAATTCTTAACAGGTGCTACTGACCTTTATTGTTGTATTTGTGGTGATTCAGGATATGCTGCTATAAATTGCTATTTTGCAATATCCTTAAACCACCATGAACAAGAATTTCATCAGTTGGATGCTATTGGGAACTATAACCATAACAGTGATTTTAGAAGCTTACCAGTATTCCAAAACTATCCTCCACAAAAATCCAAACTTGAAATACTGATGGAAAATTTTGTGAGCACCCAAGAAAAACAAAATGAAGAGTTCTCAAATGCCATAAAAACCTTATCTTCAAAGGTGGACTCTCTAGCCACCCATAACAAAATTTTGGAAAATCAAATTGTCCAACAGACCTTTTTTTCTCTGAGAACACCAGAAACATTTCCTGTAAAACCTGAGGTGGAACCATCTAACCACACCATGGACATCACTCTTAGGAGTGGTACTCATTATGATGATCCGGTTGGCATAACTAAAGAAGAAGCTAAGGAAGAGAAGAAATTGTATGAATCTCTATCTCATCCGGTAATTGAGGAGAGCAATTCACAGATCCAAAAGAAGGTACTGCCCAAGCTTCAGGATCCAGGTATTTTAGAGGTTATTCCTATCAAGGTAGGAAAATTTTACATACCTGTTAACTTTGTTATGCTTGAAATAGATTTTATTGACCAAGTGGTAGAGAAAGACGCAATCCAAAACCTCTCTCTTGATCCACTTGAATCTGTGTTATCTTATGACTTTTCAGGCATTTCAAAAACACACTTCTGTTATTTTTTGGCTAAAAGAGAACTGATCCCTAAGGTAGAATTCAGACCACTAAAACCTGTGTTCAGGTATGAATTGTATAGCTGAAGCTGGTTTAGAAAAGTCTGGCTGAAGACTTAAAACTTAGCACTTGTGGGGAGGTAACCCCATGTCTTTAATAAAATAAAAAATAAAAAAAAATAAAAAAAAACAAAAACAAAAACAAAAACAACTATGTCAAATGCTGGTTTGGGGTTACTACAGGTAAGTTTTCTTATCCTTTTATCATCCATTTTAACATTGAGGACAATGTCAAATTCTGGTTTGGGGTGGTAGGTAAGAAAACTTAACTGTTTTGTTTACGTTGTGTGATTGTTATTTTATTTTGCATGTGTGTTTTCCTTGATTTGTTTGTAATCTTGTAATTTACCATGATTGCATGATAAATTTACTTTGAACACAAAGGCTAAAGTATCTAAGGATCCCAAAATTTTGAGTAAAATTTTTAAAATTTGATTGTTTAAATGCCAAATAAATGCTTAAATGAACCTTATGTGATTAAAATTTTCTTTGAAAAGACTTTCCATGGTTAGACTTGAGCCAAAATGGGTTATTTATCAAACAAATTTTCAAAACCCATATTTTCTTGATTGAGTGAATCTCATAGTCATTAATATTCTAGAACTTGTTTTTTAACCGATTCAAAATGGTTTTTGATTATATGTCTTAGGATGATAAAGGCACAATTAGGTCTTATTCTTAAGCCTCAGAATTTTGCATAATTTGACCCCTAGTTGCCCCTTTTGAGCCTAAAAGTGAAAATTTTTCCTTGAAACCTTTCATTGACTGATATTCTCTTAATGGTGAAAAAAGTTGGAAATTTAGTGGAACAAAGAAATAAAAAAGACTTAAGAAAAATATGTATTGAAGAAAAGCAAGAAAAAGAAAAAGAAAATCAAAAGGATGATATTGAATGAATTCCAAAAAGTCCATAAAAGTTCAAAAATTTGCTCTGTTAAATTTATAATGGTGATTTGAATCATTCATGACTGTTAAAGCCCTTTTGTATTCCATTTTTCTTGAAATTCCTACCTTGACAATACAACCCAAGGCCACGTTACAACCTTTAAAAGACCTTTAGACTTTGACATATTTTCTATCTAAACTGTGGAGTTTCTGGTTTATTAACAAGCTTATGGTAATATTTTTTGACTATGATGATTTGAGAGATACACAAACCTTGAAACACTTGAGTGAAAATTGTGAGAAGAGTATCTCAAGTCTTGACATTGAAAATTGATTCACATAAGAAAAATAAAACTGGCATTTGAATAAATCTGTTTCTCTATTTTGGATTCCTTAGTTTATTAAGTTTAGTGTTTTTTTATCTTGTGAATATGGTGATTGCTTGAGGACAAGCAATGTTTTGGTTTGGGGTATTTTGATAAGTGCTTTATAGTACAATAAATTAGACCCAATTTGCTCAGGATTTTAATCATTATGCATTGTATTTCATTTATTTATTGCGATTTTTGCTTTCTTTCCACTCTATTCTACTTGGGTATGTTATTTTGCAGAACTTAAGGTAATAAAGGGTCAAAAATAAGAGAAAAACGACCATACAATGATAAAGAAACAAGAAGAACAAGCCCAAAGTGGAAAGAATTCTCTTTTTAAAGCTGAAATCTGACTCAGAAAGCAACAATCTGACTCAGAGCACTGAAATCTGACTCAAAATGGCCAAATCCGAGTGGGATAACTCAGAAATGACCAAATCCGAGTGGAAAGACTCAGAGTAGAGCATTGCCGAGTGGAATACTTCACTATTGGAGCCAAATCTGAGTGGAAAGTTCCCTGTCAAAGCCATTCCGAGTGATAAATGGCTGAGGTTCAATGCTGAAATGGAATGAGTCTCGGTTGGAGGAGATTCTGAGTGGAAGCTTCCCCGACTACGTCCATTCTGAGTGAAAAAAGGGACTGACATTGAATAGATGCTGTCCAAAGCTATTCTCCGAGTGAAAGGCTTGCTGATTAAGTAAATCCGAGTGGGAGCTTTCTGATTTGCAACTAATCCGAGCAAAAAGCTGTTCCGAGTGAATGGATTTCGAGCAGAAAGAAGCCACTGAATGAATAAGTGCTGAATAAGGAGGAATCCGAGTGGTTCCATTCGGAGAAGAAGGCATTCTCAAGCGGAACAAGACATTTTCGAGTAGAAGTCTTATCAAGCAATGAAAGATCTGACTGGGAATGAATCACACTCAGGCAGACTCTCAAGTTTTACACTAAGCCCGAGTGAGATGTCTCCAAGGAAAACTTCCGAGTGAGTTGGGCTATATTTCCGAGCAAAGTTTTAACCGAGTGGTTCAAATTCAGAGACAGCCGAGTGAAAATGGTTGGGAACCGATTGAATAAATTCTGATCCTGAGTGAGTCTTCAATCAGTTCCGAATGAACTCCATGAACCTGAGCCGAGTGAATGGTTTCAGTCGGTTCCGAGTCCTTCTGCAGTCAATTCCGACTGAATGGCTCAATCAGAAGTTGTTCTTTAGTCACTCTTCACTCGTCCTTTCATCCAGCTTCATTACCGACCGGTTCTCCTCCAAACACCGACCCCCCAACAACACTGACTGGCTTTCACTCGGATTTGTGTCCAAAGTCATCTTTTCACTTGTTCTTTTGCACAAAAGGCCTCTTTTCCACTTGGATTCTAAAGAGAAGGTGAAAACCGACCCAATTCTTCACAATGCAACACCGGATCATTACCTCCATCAACACCGACTCCTTCCATCTCTTCACAGGCCCAACACCGGATCAATAGAACACCGGCCACAATCAACAACACTCCTCTCCACACCGTCCAGCAACTCCACTGTCCCTCAAGCCACAACTCCGTCCCCTCTCCTTTCAAAACTGACCTACACTCCACAACTCCAAACACCGTCCCATTCCCTATCTTCTATCTGTTGTCCCTTTCTTCTTCTAATCCATACCACACACCGTCCTCTCCTTTCCATCCACAACACCGTCCAGCAATACTCTCCACACCGCCCAGCAACCCACTCAACACAACACTGCCCAGACTATTCTCTCCAACCAACACCGTCCAGCAATACTCTCCACACCGCCCAGCAACCCATTCAACACTTTCCTCTCCACACCGTACAGATCTCCATCCAACAACAACTCCTCTCCACGCTGTCCAGTTGGCACCCACACCGTCCAGCACTCAGCAAACCACCCTCCAGCAAGCTTTCACTCGGATTTGTGGGAAAATAACATTTTTCCACTCGAAATTTCATCATTCTGCACCAATCATCACTAAAATCCAAGCACCGAATTATTGGAAATATTAAAATATGCAAATTGGAAACAAGTTGGCACAGCTGGAACTCACATGCACCGAAAGTTTCTTCCACTTGCAACTTGAACACGTTTTCATAGCTGGAATCCTCCATCCATTTGCCTATAAAAGCAGCAGCAACCCATCAGCAAATAAATCATCTCTTCCCATCAATTACCATCAGCTTCATTCTATTTTATTTTCTTTTCTTCGTTATTTTCTCTCTTTTTCTATTTAGTTTTCTTCTTTTCCATTTTTCTTTCTCTGTTCATTTTTCTTCTCTTTCTTTTTATTTTCTTTTCTTTCTTTTATTTTGTAAGAGTGTGAGGGCTGTAAAAGTGAGAATTTAAATTTGTAATTGGTGGAGAATATTGCAACAAGGAATTACAGTGGTAAATTATTCTGAGCTTTTGGAGAAACCCGTAAGTCTTTATTTTTACCATGTCTTGTATGTTTTATTTTTCCATTATTCATATGAATTTGAATTATTTCATGAGTAGCTAAATTAATTATCTTGGGATAAAGGGGGTTTGATAATATTTTATTTTAATGTTATTTTGACTTGGAATTAAATAAATTTCTGTTTTCCATTTAGTTCAATTATGCTCAATGCTTTTAGTAATTCCTAACAAGAACCTAAATGATAAAACTGTATACTTGCGGGTATATTAGTAAGTTTAGGTAATAAATAGAATCGAGAGATTTATTTTTACCGGAAAGCTTTGAACTAAACCTAAGATTTTTGAAATGCTTTTTGTGACCTCGGTAAAACCATGAAAGTGATCAAAATTCTTTTGAGGAAATAAAAGGGGTTTTCATAAAACGATAATGGGCCTTTCTGAGGATTAAGCAGCGCTTTCCATAGGTTAGGTACATTAATAGGATTCCGAGAGGAACATATTAATTAGCTTTTGGAAAATTCACCTTGGAAAACTTAATTCGATTCTTATTTATGAAAAGTTAAAATTCATTAACATAAAATAGAGTCTTAATCCCCTGAAATCCCAAGATACTCTCAACTCTGATTTTTTAAGTGTCAAGTAAATTTTATTTTTGTATTCTGTGCAACTTAATTTTGTGTTTTATTTTACAAAAACCTTAAAAATCAATTGTGTGGATAATTAAATTTTAATATGCCGGTACTTTGAACATAGTCCCTGTGGAGAACGATAATCTTTTATATTACGCGACATAACCCGTGCGCTTGCGGGCCTGTCAAACCCTGAGTGGTGTACGCCCATCAAAATCATTTTCTTGATATGTCAGTCAATATGACATGGAGCGAGAGATTTCTTAGATACAATCTTCTGATTGAATGGTATTTTGATGATTCCGAGTGGAAGTCAACCGAGTAATGGGTACGGAAAACATTCCCGAGTGATAGGTGTGGGAAACACTTCCGAGTGATATCTGACCGAGAGGAGTACTCCGGGTGAGGAAGGAGGTATAAATCCTGAGTGAGGGGATTGTGGGAGTTAACTTCCGAGTGAGTCATAGTTGTGATGCCCCTAAGAATAAAATAGGGTGTGAGTGAGAGAACGTACGAGTGAATCGTGCGCATAAGACTTTTCCGAGTGAACCTAGACTCTGATTCCGAGTGAAGGAAAACCCGAGTGGAGTTACTCGCCTCAGAGACTAAGTGTTCGCTCCAGCGAGTGTGAGTGGAAAGGAAGGTCTTTAATTAGTTTCGCTTACGCGAATGGATGCTTCGCCCAAGCGAGATGGGTGGTCTCGCTCAAGTGGATTTGGCTCTCGCTTGAGTGAGTGAGCGCTGTTGGGTTCGCTTAAGCTTCATGTCTTCCGCTGTTTGCCGTGTGATCAGTTTTACTTTCCTTTTCCTTTCTTGTCCTGATTTCTACTCTCCTTAACCCTCAATTGCTCATTTTGCCCTTGAACACCCTTTGATCTTTGGGAAAATTTTCCCTGGTCTCGGTTTATTCTCAAATTAAAGCGGGTTATTTCATTTTGGTATCAGAGCAGACTTAAAAGGTCCAAGGCCAAGGTATGCTTACTCCCAGTGAGCGGTGATGTGCATTGTGACCAGTCGTCATAAATTGTTTGTAATATCTGAGGACATTGATGCCTAATTAAGTATCATTGTGTGGCCATGTGTTTATGAGATATTGTTCTAAGGGTAGAGGATCATTCCTATCCTGGTCCGATTAATTATATGATTTTAAGAATTGTATGATAATGTGTTATAGTTGTTGAATGTTGGGCTGAAATCTGATCGGTAGTGAGCAATTCTGTAAACTTATCCTTAAAAGGTGTGTTGATTTCAGGATAAGTCATGGCGAATCGTCATAGCATGGAAGCCATAGCCACGACATTCCAACGTTTCGCTGACGTATTCGAGAGGCAGAGCCAGCCTCGAACTGAAGATGGCCAAGTATTAGATCGCTTCTTGAAGAGGAAGCCGAGTGAGTTTCAAGGGGGATTTCATCCCGAAGCAGCTTACAAGTGGATTCAAGATTTGGAGAGAGTTTTTGGGGGCCTTCATTGTACTGAGGCCCAAAAGGCTGAGTGCGCAGTGTACATGCTGCGGGATAAAGCAGAAAACTAGTGGAAGATCGCCAGAAGCCGATTGACTGATGCTGACACCCAGCTGACCTGGGAAAATTTTAAAACGTGCTTCCTAGAGAAATATTTCCCCGACACAATAAGGAGTCGGAAGGAACTGGAATTTATGGAACTGAAACAGGGTTCCATGTTTGTAGAAGAATATGCAGCCAGATTTGAAGAGTTGTGCCTGTTTTATCCGCCCTTCCAACAACCTGGAACGGAGAGTTCCAAATGCCTTAAATTTGAGAACGGACTGAGATCGGACATTAAAAGAGCTTTCAGACACCACGAAATTAGAAGCTTTCCGGTGCTGGTGAATAAATGCAGAATTTTCGAAGAAGATGACAAGGCCCACTCGGGCCAGAGCAGCAAGGCAGACCCTTCCTTGAAGCCCCAGTAATCTCGCTTCAAGAGACCAAATAACGTTGGTAGAAGCAGACCCTTCTCCAGGTTTAGGGGTCGGAGTTAGCAAGGAGGACGACCAGTTCATAGTATGGGAGACGGCAAGTGTTTTAAGTGTGGAGGAAACCATTACGCTCGGGATTGCAACAACGATGATGGAATGGTATGCTACCATTGTAATGAGAGAGGGAACATTCGCCCTGACTGCCCTCAACTACATCAAGCAAACGCCAATGTGCACCATGGAGGCTTCCGAGGTAGAGGCCATGGAAATGGTGGCCGGGGAACTGGGGGTAGAGGCAATGAAACTCGAGGAAGCATGATGTTTGCCCCAAACGACAGGAGAAGAAATACCGACCAACCGGCTACTGGGAGAGTTTACGCAATCAATGCCGAGGAAGCTGCACAAGCGAATGACTTGGTGCAAAGTAAGTGCTCACTCGGTAAATATACACTTAATGTAGTTTTTGATTCTGGAGCTACCCACTCCTTTATAGCTGACGATTGTGTGAGACGTTTAAAATTGCCGACTGTGTATATGAATCAGACTTTGGAGGTAGCCAATCCAACCGGCGCTAAAGTGTTGACATCAATGATATGTAAAGATGTAACCTTTATGTTGGGCGATCGGAGTTTCACCTTCGATTTAGTATGTGTGCCTCTGAAAGACCTTGACATTGTACTGGGCATGGATTGGCTTTCAGCCAACAAGGTATTGGTGGACTGTCAAAACAGAAGAGTAATTTTCCCGAGGCAGACCAGTGATGACTACACGGTACAAGGTATAGCTCAGTTATTTATGATGCTTTGTTTGACTGAGGGAGAGGTTAGAGCCTGAGTGAATGAAATTCCAACTGTTTGTGAATTCCCCGAGGTGTTTCTGGAGGATGTGCCGGGTGTCCCTCCAAATAGGGAAGTTGAATTCTCTATAGACTTAGTCCCTGGAGCCGAGCCGGTCTCCAGTGCACCCTATAGGATGTCCCCAACAGAATTGGCTGAGTTGAAAAAGCAAGTGGATGAGTTACTCGGCAAACAGTTCATTCGACCGAGTGTATCACCATGGGGCGCACCGGTGTTACTTGTTAAGAAGAAGGATGGCAGCATGAGGTTATGTATAGACTACCGACAGCTAAATGAGCTTACGATTAAGAATCGGTACCCATTGCCCAGGATAGACGACCTAATTGACCAGCTTCGCGGTGCTACAGTCTTCTCGAAGATCGATTTACGATCGGGATACCACTAAATCCGGGTAAAGGACTCGGATATCCCCAAGACTGCCTTCAGGACCCGGTACGGCCACTACGAGTATGTAGTAATGCTGTTTGGTGTGACAAACGCCCCTGCTGTATTCATGAATTACATGAACAGCATCTTCCATCCATATTTAGACCGATTCGTAGTCATTTTTATTGACGATATCTTGGTCTATTCCAAGACCCCTGAGGAGCATGAGGAACACCTCCATTCGGTACTTCAAATATTGAAGGAGAAAGAGCTGTTTACAAAACTCTCGAAGTGTGATTTCTGGATGGATAAGATCCATTTTCTCGGGCATGTAATTAACATGGAAGGTGTCTCGATAGATCCTTCAAAGGTGGCAGCTGTAATGGCGTGGGAGAGACCCAAGTCGGTCTCGGAGATAAGAAGCTTCATGGGTTTTGCTGGCTATTATAGAAGATTTATTGAAGGTTTTTCTAAGCTTGCGTTGCCACTGACCAAGTTGACTAGGAAAAATGTCCCTTTCATGTGGAGTTCCGAGTGTGAGAGCAGTTTTCGAGAGTTAAAGACTAAGTTGATAACCGCCCCAGTGTTGGCATTGCCAAATTTGCAAGAGAGCTTCGTGGTCTACTGTTATGCATCGGGACTCGCCCTGGGGTGCGTGCTAATGCAGAAGGACCGAGTGATAGCTTATGCCTCTCGGCAATTGAGGCCGCACGAGCAGCATTATCTGACCCATGACTTGGAACTGGCAGCTGTGGTCTTCGCATTAAAGATATGGAGACATTACATGTACGGTTCCAAATTCGAGGTGTACAGCGACCACAAGAGCCTCAAATATTTATTCGACCAGAAAGAGCTGAACATGAGGCAAAGGAGATGGACGAAGTTTTTGAAAGACTATGATTTCGAATTGAAGTATCATCCGGGTAAGGCGAACGTTGTAGCCGACGCATTGAGTCGGAAATCCCTCCATGTGGCAGTGATGATGGTGAAGGAGGTGGAGTTACTAGAGAAATTTCGAGACATGAATTTGCATGTTGACGTCCCTTCATCTCGGAAGATAACGCTCGGTACGTTGAAGATTGCCAATGAGTTCCTGAAACTGGTATTTGAGTAGCAGAGGTCAGATCCCTACTTGGCTGAGATGAAGGAGACTCAGGCCAAGGGTAAGGACTTGTCTTTGACCAAGGGATCGGATGGAATTTTTCGAGTGAAGAATAGGATATATGTGCTGGGTGGAGGAGAATTAAGAAGGATGGTGCTTGATGAAGCCCACAAGAGCCTGCTAAGTATTCACCCGGGCACTACGAAGATGTACCACGATCTAAGACTATAATTCTGGTGGCCCGAATTAAAGAGAAATGTAGCAGAATATGTGGCTCGGTGTGTTACCTGTCAGAAGTCAAAGGTCGAACACCAGAAACCGTATGGTGCATTGCAACCCCTTGAGATCCCCGTATGGAAATGGGACTCAATTGCTATGGACTTTGTAATGGGATTACCTAAAACCCGAGCGGGTTATGATGCCATTTGGGTCATTGTTGACCAATTGACGAAAACTGCACACTTCCTGCCTGTGAACATGAGATATCCGTTACAGAAGTTAGCCCAAATTTATATCCACGAAATTGTCCGACTACATGGTGTGTCGACTTCTATCGTGTCGGATAGGGATCCTAGATTCACGTCCCGGTTTTGGACAAGCCTGCATAAAGAATTAGGCAAGAAACTTTGGCTAAGTTCCGCCTACCATCCCTAGTCGGATGGACAATCCTAGCGAAGAATACAAAGTTTGGAGGACTTACTGAGGGCGTGTGTGTTGGAGCACGGTGGTTGTTGGGAGCAGTACCTTCCCCTGATCGAATTTACATATAATAATAGCCACCACAGCAGTATTGGCATGGCACCCTATGAAGCACTGTATGGTCGAAAATGCCGAACCCCACTCTGCTGGTCGAAAACTGGTGAAAGTTTACTTTTGGGGCCAAAAATTGTGAAGCAGACTTCAGAACAGATCCAAGTAATTAGGGAAAAGATGAAGGCGTCTCAGGACAGACAGAAAAGCTATCATGATAAACGAACCAAACCACTTGAGTTTTTAGTCGGAGATAGGGTGTTCCTAAAGATTTCACCGAGTAAAGGAGTCGGACGAGCCTTGAAGAGTAAGAAGTTGAACCCCCGATACATTGGACCCTATGAAGTATTGGAGCGGGTCGGTTCTGTGGCATACCGGATAACATTACCGACTCACCTATCCCGATTGCATAACGTGTTTCATGTGTCTCAACTAAGGAAGTATCTACCCAATTCCACTCACGAAATGCCAGATGATGAAGTGGAGATCAAGGAGGATTTGACCACCGTGGCGATGCCGACTAGAATTATGGATCAGTCGGTAAAACGTTTGAGGAGCAAGAATGTACAACTGGTCGAAGTAGCGTGGTAGAAAAACGGGTGTACTTCTTATACTTGGGAACGCGAGGATGCAATGAGGCAGCAGTACCCCGAGTTGTTTATTTAAGGTAAGTTACCGATTGAATTTCAAGGACGAAATTCTTTGAGAGGGGGAGAATTGTAACATCCCGATTTAAAAATTAATTACCGAATGAGATTAAAACCACTAAACTAAGGATAACTGCAAATGAGAATTACTTGTTAATTATGATTAATTTTAACTTAAGAATTAGATTAATGATTGATTGTGATGTGTGTGTGTGACACGAACGGAGCTGCTATTTCACGTTCTCCCACCCCACTCTTCTCATTCTGCGTGTATATATATATGATCAGAGCCCCACTGCTGTCCACTCACTATAATTCCTTAAGACTTTCCTCTTCCTCTACTTCTCTTCTTCTTTGTTCTTCTTCTCCTCTGTTCCTTGTTTCCGTAAACTTGCCACAGCGGTGTTGTAGAGGATTCAGAGTTCCCTTCGGTTGGTGAAGGATAATCGTCGAAGTGGAAGAACAGCTTCCTGTTCCCAAGCTGATTAAAAGGGTGCGACTGTGTTCGAGAAAGACTGAACGAGTGAGAGTGGTGGATGAAGCAAGCAGGACAGCGGATAGACGCTGAAACAGAGGAACTTCTTGGAGTCTCTTTAGTTGGTAGGGGGTATCTTATATCTTAAATGCATGGGTTATGGACGGGTTCCGGGTGTTAATGACTTGTTGATTCTGTGTTTTTCTTGGTGTGTTTTGATTGCGTAAAGGATATGTGATACCCGGATGCACGATGACTAGGAATTGAGTATTGCATGTTTAGTTCCGTCCATGAAATGCATGTTAATAATCTTGAGAGTATTGAATGATTGCATGAAGAGAATATGCTAAAGTATTATTGATGATTACTGTATGATTTATGTGACATGTAGGTTACTATGAACCTAAATGCTGACTGCATGTGAGGAAAGATTAACTTATTAAGTTATGATAATGTTTAATACCGATTGCATGTGATGCATGTATTGTCGAGTGAAAGGTTGTGTGTGTGAAATCTGTGTTGTATGATCATTCCACGCGTGGTGCATGAGATGCATTGAATGCTAAGAGTATGTAGTGTGGGACACTACCATTGAATCGGTTATTAAAAGCATGGGATGCTGTTGTGAACACCTCTTTCGGTCCGGCCCAAATTGTTATGACACCGGCCCCAGCCTTGAAGTTGGTAACACCGGACAAGGCCTAAGTTAACACCGCACCTCAACTCCGCCCATGAGTCCTCATCTTAACACTCCGCCCATTAGTCCTCAACACTCCGCCCATGAGTCCTCAACACTCCGCCCATGAGTCCTCAACACTCCGCCAACCGCCCTCATTTGCACTCCGCCCTCATGAACGGTGTGGAACTCCGCCTCTTCACACACCGTCCCATAAACGGTGTGGCACTCCGCCCTCTTCACACAACGTTCCACAGACGGTGTTAGCTAACATCAACTCCGCCCAAACGTTCGTCCTCACCTCAGGAGTCCCTTAATGGCCGATGTCTCGGATCTGACAACAAAAAGACGAGTGAGTCCGGTCCAAGTAAGACGATCTTGTGGGCGGACCAAGGTCAAAATAGACACACCGGCTGGTAGTAAATCCGGACCAGGAAGGAGAACACCGGCCCCTGTGATTACATTGAAAGATTCAGTCAGTGTGAGGACACAGGTAATGGTTCTTAAGGCCCCACATCGGATCAGTGGAGACTCCGTCCAACCAATGGCTTTGCTAACCGGTGTCACAAAATTGACAACGGAAGGACGAGGTCGGAAGATTATGCGCGGTGACCTGGAATCGCACTCCCTAGAAAATGGCAGACAGGGAGGCGGAAGTGGGCAATTAAAAAAAATCCCACTGAAAACCCTGCTCCCCACCAATGATAATGGCCAGAGCTGCACACCACTACACAGATGGGTGAGTGGGGTTTCTGGTTGTCCCAAAACCCTCAGCCCATGACTCGAAGGCCCTATAAATGCCCCAACCAAGGAAGCTCAAGGGGTTAGTCTTCAGATTCTCCCTCTACGCGAGAAAACTTTGGAAATTCTCTCTGATTCCTCAAGGTCCTTAATTGACTTCCCCACCTGAAACCAATGACTTGCCTTAGTCACCACAAAGGACCCCTTAGTTCGAAAGAGGGTTTGAAGTTTCTCTTTTTCACTAATACAAAGCCACTGCTCTCACACCGTCCGTATCCCGAACGTACCTCGTCATCACAGAACTGACTCCGTTCCAACTCCCATACATTGTCAATCTTCGTTACTGCTCAACAGCGTTCACCCCGGACCAACTCCCTACAACACCGGTCGTGACCTTCGGATTTCCAGCTCAGGTCCAACTCCGGTCCATTGTCCCTGCCAGCGTACGAGTTCGAAATCAGTCTGACACCGTCACCGTGCTCAACCTCCCACATCGGTTCTCAGCTCGGCACACCGGTTCCACTCCTTTCCTTATTTCTTTGCTTCCAGTTCCCCTTTTTTACTTTCCTGTGAGTTTGCTGTTTGTTGATTGTAGTTGCCTGCGTTCCATTAGTTTGCGCTGTTAATATCTTTATTCTTTTCCATAATAAGTTGACATAATAAAAAGGGCGATTTTGTAAAAAATAGTGTCGTACGGGAGCACTCCTGTCTACACAACCCTCTTAAGATTCGTGCACGTGCGAAGAACTTCGCTTTGCATGGATCCTCCTCTTTAATGATATCCACCAATATCTTTCAGATTCCTTCCTAAAAATAGCAACATTCAGAACTACGTAACCCTGATTTCTTGACAATTCAAGAATACGTAGGAGCAGGACTTTAACTCCTGTCGGGCCCATCTTTCTTATTTCCTTTTTTTTGCTGATTTATTGCTTTACTTTTTATATTTTTTTCATAAACTTCCTTTTTCGGTCACTTCCGTGAAAATCAATTTAGACGTGACGTCTTGTTGGTTTCCCCATAGTTTTTGCCCAAGCCTCGCCATAATTTCATAGGGAAAGGGTACTTAGGACAAGACGTCCCGCTTATCCCTTTCCTATCCCTATCCTTTTATCCGAGGATGTCCAATTTAGACGTGACGTCTTGTTGGCATTCTCTCACCCCCTCTGTCTCATATCGAAGTCGAGCTTAATTCGGACAAGAACGTCCCATTAACCTCGCTTTGGCCTTCTATGTCTGTACAGTCCTTTACTCCATTCTATCATTTTCAAAATAAAAGGGAAGAAACCATGTTTTATTTAAGGCTATTTATGTCGTGCTTTCAGTCTTGGTACTGTCTTTGACAGGCGATGTAGGGTGCTAATACCTTCCCTACTCGTAACCGACTCCCGAACTTGGATTTCAATTTTTAAAACCAGCGCTTTACTGAACTTAGTTTTTTCCCAATGTTTTTCCCTATGGATAAAAATGTTGGTGGCGACTCCCTGTTTCATCTATTTTTCTCTTGCTCGCCGCGCCGTCGCGACCCAGGTTGCGACAGATGGCGACTCCACTGGGGACCTTCAAGAGAGTCAGGCCAGTTTGATTGAAAGCGCATGTTCTTTTTTTTTATATAACCTTTTTTAGCTCGGTTTTCTTCCCATTGTCTTATTTTCTATTGATTGTTGTGAATGTTTGTTCTTGTTTTAATCGTCTTGTTATTTGTTTCGTTGTCTATATTTTGCATGTCTATTGAACCCTAGGGCAGGAGACCATGTTACTTTTCCGTAAACATTGAACCCTAGGGTAGACGACATTGTATATTTGCTCTGTGTTTGTTCTTTGTGCAGAATGGGTAAGGTATAAGGTATGGACTGCCCTTCCACACACTACACTCACAATTATTTGCACACACTTATGAGTGGCGCCCTATACCCGGGCCTCAAATGAAGCTTAAGTTAGGAGGGGTTGGTAACGGAATCGTATGGGATGTACTTCCTATCCGGTATTCGTGAGAACCTCAACCAGAGTTCGACCTCTCATGATATACGCACTTAGTGAATTCCTCACTGTTTGCGTCCCTGTCATGATTAGGATCTTGGCTCTGGTGACCTTCTAGATGTCTAGCGGAAGCCACCCAACGTGAGAAATCCACTGTTAGATAAACTATAGGTCCCAGAAAAGGCTTTCAAAAAAAAACCTGGCTTAAGGCACAAAAGGGCAGGCTTTACTATACCTTATCTCATTCTCGCTTTCCCTTTAAATCCAAAATTGATGAACTGCTTACGTGTTCAAAGGGATACTTTATTTCAAACAAAGGGTGAATCATTTTTCTTTCTAAAAAAATAGTAATCCTTTAACAAATAAGCAGTTCCCTCACTTTTTGTGTGCTTATGAGTCCTGGGTTATAGATCTTCCCAATCGTCAAAATGAAAACAAAATTCTATTCAAGCAGATATTGATGACGTTGGGAAGATCCATAACCCGTGCGACTTTAGTTTCACATGAGTTTTGCCGACCGCTACTTCTCAAACTGAAAGTATTTTCCAATAAATTAATAAAGAAGTAATGGTTCACAAAACATAGCAGTAACTGATTTCTTTTTCTCTTTTTGCTCTTACAGGAAGCTGTTTGGAATTTAGCGGGTACCTTTGAGCAATATGGAAATTAACATGAGATCTGATAGTTGTGACACAAATGTGACCGAGTTGAGGAAAGTATTGCACCTTAAGGCCAAGAAGATTGACATGGGTAGTCTGCAAACAATGGGGAGAAAGTTAAGCCTGACACAGAAAATGGCTTTTACAAGAAAGTATGGAAGGATTCTGAAGTTGTTAGAAGTGGAAGTGCAAATTGAGGCGATCACTGCCTTAGCACAATTCTATGACCCACCTCTCAGGTGTTTCACATTTAGAGACTTTCAGTTGGCCCCATCCATTGAAGAATTTGAACAAATCTTGGGGATGCCTTTGGAAGGACAGATACCTTATCGTCATCTTGACCATCACGCAACTATTGCTTCCATCGCCCGTGTCCTGAAGATCCGTCCCGACACCTTAAGGGATGCACAACTAAACAGAAATCAGATCCCCGGATTCACTCGAGAATTTCTCGAGAAACATATGCAAGTCCTGGCAGAAAGAGAAGATTGGGAGGCCTTTATGGATGCTTTAGCTATTACCATCTATGGTGTTGTTTTGTTCCCCAACATTGATAACTATGTGGATTATGATGTTATTGCCGTATTCCTAGCTCGCAAGCACAGGCTTGAGAATCCTGTCACGGCTGTGTTGGCAAATGTGTACTACACCATGGATTTCTGTCACACACAAGGTGGAAAAAGGGTTGTTTGTTGTCTACCTGTTTTGTATGTATGGCTCACATCACACGTTTTCCACCAAGTTTGTAGGGCCGAATGTCCGGTTTCTGATCTGAAGCTATGTCAGTTAACGGTGAAAAGTGGGCGCGAGTGGGCCAATCACCTCATAGGGCTCACAGCTGAGAAAGTTAGGTGGTATCCCCAATGGTTGGAAGTTGAATCAATTGTTCATCACTGTGGAAATTACCCAAATGTTCCCCTTATTGGTACGCAAGGATGTATCAACTATAATCCCATCATAGCCAAGTGTCAGCTAGCTTATCCTTTGCTTGGACCACCTGATGAAGAGTCTCTCATTCCTTTCGTCTCATATTACTTGAAAGGAAGCTGTGTCCTTGTCATTCGGGATATAGCGAATGCATGGAAGAAAGTCCACCGAAAGGGAAGAGAACTGGGGGCCCGAAGCCATGATGTCAGAGGAGAATATTATGAGTGGATCTTGAATAGGGTCTCTATTGTTAAATTACCCTTCAGGAGTCCCCCTCGTCTCCAGGAAAATCCTCCTGCTCCATCACTTGTTGCGGAGGATGAAGCAACCAAGGCGCTAAAGACCAAAATAGAAGAGTTAGCTGCCAGGAACAAGAAGCTAGAGGAAGACTTATTGAGATGTCAGCAAGAATACACCCTTCAAAAAAGGGAGAACCTGGAGAACAAGCAAGCTGTTGAAGAGATCAGGAAGAAACGAAAGATTGATGAGAGCTACATGATAAAACAAGACCAATGTCTTCAAGCGGCCAATTCTCAACTAAAAATGAAGAACAAGCAAAGTGATACCATCCTGGCTGAGAAACGTCTTCTGAAGGATATGCTGGCACAATCGAAAGAAAATGAGCAGAATATCATGGTACAAAAAGAGCTCCTACAGACACAAGTCCACAAATTGGAACAACAGCTCAATAAAATGAAAAAGGCTTACGAACAAGAGATAAGTAGGGAACGACAACGCACCATAAACATTGAGCAAGATTGTCAAGAGACCATACGCCTCTTAGAAGCTGAACAAAATGAAACTATTCACTTATGGATGGATCGCTTTGCTAAGCTGGCGTACCTGGCCAACGGAACTCTAGAAGATCTCCCGTTTTTACTCAAACAAGCGGAAGGAATCGCTAACCCTGTCAACACTCCTAGGGAAATTACAACGTTCTTAGAATACTGCAGAGGACGAATTTGTAAAATGAAGGAAATGATTGCCCGAGCTAGAGATGGCTGATTTATTTTCCCACTTTGTAACTCGGCACTTTATGGCAATAATGTACTCTTTTCAAGATAATGGATTCCTTTATCTTCACAACTATCTCATGTTAATTTCCATTCAATGCTTTACTTAGTACTCTTGAACGTGACGTTCTGAGGAACAGTCGAAGGATCCGTCAAGTTCCAACATTGCTTCCCGCGTAATCTCGTTTCACTTAATTTTTTTTCTTTAATTCGCTTATCTTTTCTAAATTTTCTTTTGTGTTTCTTTCTAAAGACATTACGGGTAAACATTCTTACGGGACCAGGCTCAGGAAGAAACTCATGGCTGACATGGAACAAGAAAATGAGAATTTGAAGGCTGAGCTCACCCAGGTCAAGGAACAGATGGCCGAGATGGCCAAGCTCCTGGAAAGGAGAGTCGCAGAAGGGGGATCCTCTGCAGGGGTTGAAGACGCCCGGCAACAACCACCCACCTCTCATCACGGTCAAGATCCGGCTACAGGATCTGACCCCAGGACAACCGCACCTCCCCTCGTTGTTCGTATAAGGAGACTAAATCCTGCAAACACACAACAACATACCTTTGTGGATGAGGAAGGCAATGTTATTCCCTTTCCCCCGTATGGTTTACCGCACGGATATTTCCCACCACTCCAGGAAGAACCTTGCCACCAAGACCAAGTTCCCATCACTGCCCAGCCTAACACTAATCAACCAAACGACCCACTTACCCAAGCACAAGCCACCCAGATGCCACCCACTCATACTCAAGCCGCCCGAACACAAGCCGCCCAAGCGCAGCCTACTCATACCATTCATATACCCCGAACCACTGCCAAACCGGATACCTTCATACCAAACACTGACCTGTTTCATTCCTACCAGCAATATGGGAAGTTTGGTCAACACACTGCTGCCGGTCCGAGTGCTGTGGCTACCACCCAGGAAGAGAGGTTGGAATTCTTGGAAAGGCGTTTAAGGGAGATGGAAGGAACAAGTAAATTTGGGACAGGCACTGCTGCTGAACTTTGCCTAATCCCTGATGTCGTCATACCTCCTAAATTCAAGACGCCCGATTTTGACAAATACAGAGGGTTGACATGCCCAAAGAATCATCTAACCATGTACTGCCGTAAGATGGCTTCGTATGCGTCAAATGACCCTCTGCTGATTCATTGTTTTCAGGACAGCCTGGTTGGGGCTCCCCTGACATGGTACAATCATCTGGAACGCTCTCGTATACGCTGCTGGAAGGACCTAGCAGACTCGTTCATGCAACAATACAAATATAACCTGGACATGGCCCCGGATAGGGGACAGTTGCAGAACATGAGTAAGAAAGATAACGAGACGTTCAAGGAGTACGCCCAGAGGTGGCGCGAAGTGGCGGCACAGGTTGACCCACCTCTATCTGAAAAGGAGGTGATCACTATGTTCATAGATACGCTTCAAACTCCTTTCTATGAGAAGATGATTGGAAGTGTCTCGTCCCATTTCTCTGATATTGTCACTATTGGAGAAAGAATAGAAAATGGACTAAGGACCGGCAGGATAGTCCGAAGTCCATCTGGGATGGGAACTGCAAGGAGACGTACACTTGGCGAAAATAGGAGAAGAGAAGGGGAGACCAACTTGGTCTCTCACAACCAAAGAAGAAACCTGGCGGGGCCACCTGCCCCAGTTAGCCTTTCACCAGTATATCCCGGCGTGTCGCACCCGTATGTGGCAGCCATTCCAAACCATAATCCACCACAATTCAGACCAACCATTGTACGGCCGCCTGCGCCACCACAGATACCACACCAAGCACCGCAAGCCAACCCACCGCCAAATATCCAAAGAAGGAACAATGACCGTGCTCCACCCCAGTTCGATCCCATCCCAATGTCCTATACCGAACTCTTGCCTCACCTCATTGAAAAAACTCTAGTAGTACCCTGTCCCTTGAGGCCACTACAGCCACCTTATCCTAGGGGGTACGACCCTAATGCCCGATGCGATTATCATGTGGGTGCACCAGGCCATTCTACTGAAAATTGTCTGGCTTTGAAATATAAAGTAAGGGACCTGATTCAGGCAGATTGGATAAGCTTCCGAGAAGGAAGTCCAAATGTGACAACAAACCCTCTGCCTAATCATGAAGGACCCGGGGTCAATGCTATCGGGGAAGATGTGGAGTATACGTCCAATGTTGAGGACATTCAGATGCCTCTAAAAGGAATTCACTCCCTTATGTTTGAGGTAGGGTTAGTGAAGGACAAATGGGATGAAGACTTTGATGATGCCCAATCGACAAAGCAGCAAGAGTTTCGAAAAACTCTCCAAAGGTTTATGGACAGTCACACTATACGAGTCTGCAAGCGCCATGGCGATGAGGTAAATATGATACAGGGACAGACTGGACCTCGGGCCCCAAAACCCCTGGTCATATTTTATAGTAAAAACGCGTCGCTAACGCAGACCCCTGCCAGAACTACTATTACGGCACAGCCACCTGCTCCATTCCCGTATGACAACTCCCACGCCGTGCCTTGGAAGTATAACACGGACATAGTTGTTTCCAACCCCGTAATAGTTGATCTGGCGCCTGCTTTGTTGGTTACCAACATCGCCGGTGTAGGCGGAATGACCCAAAGTGGGAGAATATATGCGCCTTCGAAGCCAAAGCAGGACAAGACTGCTGCGGAAGGCAAAACCGGGAAGGTTGGGATCGCTGGCGAAGCAAAGAAGGTTGTGCCAGAAGAAGAGACTAAGGAGTTCTTAAAATTTATCCGCCACAGCGATTACCAGGTATTGGATCAGTTGAACTATACTCCCGCCAAGATCTCCTTATTATCTCTGCTGACAAGTTCTGAATCACATCGGAACGCGCTGATGAAGGTGCTAAGTGAGGCACACGTGAAACATGACTTGCCTGTTGATAAGTTCCAAGGCATTGTTGGACATATAGTGGCCAGTAACTATCTGACTTTCACGGATGACGAGGTGCCGGTGGAGGGGAAAGGACACAACAAAGCTCTCCACATCTCTGTGAAGTGTCAAGACCATATTATGGCAAAAGTGCTCGTCGATAATGGATCATCCTTGAATGTGATGCCTAAGTCTACATTAGCTAAACTACCCGTAGATGGGGCATGCATGAGACCGAGCTCCATGATAGTAAGAGCTTTTGATGGGACCCGACGGGAGGTCATAGGCGAAATTGAGCTACCCATACAAGTTGGACCCCATATCTTTCAAGTTCTCTTCCAAGTAATGGATATCATGCCCGCCTATAGTTGCTTGTTAGGGAGGCCATGGATCCATTCAGCAGGGGTAGTTCCTTCCACTTTACACCAGAAACTAAAGTTCATCGTTGATAACAGACTGGTAATCGTTTCGGGAGAGGAGGATCTTCTGGTCAGTAAGCCAGTTACCACCCCCTATGTAGAGGCAGCCGAGGAGGCCCTCGAGACATCATTCCAAGCTCTGGAGATAGCCAACGCCACAAGTATGTCTTTCCCAAAGGTACCGCTAGCAGTAGCGAAGACCATGCTGCGAGGAGGATATAAACCAGGAAAAGGACTCGGAAGAGAACTGGAAGGAAGAATTCAACCTGTCTGTCTCCCTGAGAACAAAAATAGGTACGGCCTGGGATACCAACCTACCACTGAAGACCAAAAAGGGGTAGAAGAAGAGAGGAGAGGGAAGAGGATTACTCGTCATACCAGGCATGCATTCAACACTGCGAAAATCCCCATCTGTGACCTCTACCAGAGCTTCAGGAGCGCCGGAGTAATGTTTCCAGATCAAGTGGCCGTGATCCAAAGTGATCTTGATGAAGGCCCCGGATTTGTGTATGCTGGCTCACCTGGTCAGGAACTGAACAACTGGGAGGTCATAGAATTCCCCACGATTTGTACCATTTCATCAAAGTAATCATGTTTTCTGTTCGATCCTTTAGCTATGCTTCGGGATCTCATTTTGTAACAATAAAAGCTTGTTTGTTTGTTTGAATAATAAATGCCGTCAGTTTCCAAATAGCTTGATCTGTTTAGTAACCTATTATTTAAACCTTTCTCTTGCTTGTTTTCCTTTTCATTTGCTATGATACACTGAAAATGCAGATCCGAAAGCGATTCATCTGAGAATAGTGAGAATTCGGTCTTATTTCACGATTCTGACTGTCTAACTGATTGCGCCAATGAGGAATATGATGAAGACTGTGATCCCTCGCCTGAGTTAACCCGGTTATTGGAACAAGAGGATAGGGAAATTCTGCCCTACTTAGAGATAGCCGAGGTTATCGATTTGGGAACTGGAGGAGTTAAAAAGGAAGTCAAAATTGGTACCTCGTTAAGTAAAGAACAGAGGTAGGAACTGATTGGGTTGTTGAGAGAGTTCAGTGATGTTTTCGCCTGGTCTTACCAAGATATGCCGGGACTGGACAATAGCATTGTCGAACATAGGTTACCATTAAAACCCGAATGTCCGCCAGTAAAGCAGAAGCTGCGACGTATGAAACCTGAGATGCTTTTGAAAATCAAGGAAGAAGTCAAGAAGCAATTTGATGCCGGGTTCTTAGCCGTGGTAAAATACCCACAGTGGGTGGCAAATATCGTCCCGGTCCCGAAAAAGGATGGTAAAGTACGAATGTGCGTGGACTATCGTGATTTGAACAGGGCTAGCCCCAAGGATGATTTTCCCCTGCCTCAGATTGATGTTCTGGTCGACAATACCGCGCAACATACGATCTTTTCATTCATGGACGGTTTCTCCGGATACAATCAAATTAAGATGGCGCCCGAGGATATGGAAAAAACCACATTTGTTACCTTGTGGGGAACCTTCTGTTATAAGATGATGTCTTTTGGTCTAAAGAATGCCGGAGCAACCTACCAAAGGGCCATAGTAACCCTTTTCCATGACATGATGCACAAGGAGGTAGAGGTTTACGTCGATGATATTATTGCCAAGTCTAAAACGGATGAAGGGCATATGGAAGACCTAAGGAAACTCTTCGAAAGGTTGAGGAAGTTCAAGCTTAGGCTAAACCCAGCCAAGTGCACCTTCGGCGCAAGATCCGGGAAATTACTAGGATTCATAGTAAGCAAAAGAGGCATAGAGGTCGACCCTGACAAAGTTAAAGCCATTCTTGAAATGCCTCCTCCCCGTACAGAAAAGGAAGTTAGAGGTTTCCTAGGGAGATTAAATTACATCGCTTGCTTCATCTCACAGTTGACGGCAACATGCGAGCCAATTTTCAAATTGCTCCGTAAGAACCAACCAGTTCAATGGAACGAGGATTGTCAAAAGGCTTTTGAAAAGATAAAGCAGTACTTGCAGAACCCGCCAGTTTTGATCCCACCTACCCCGGGAAGACCACTCATTTTATACCTTACAGTGTTAGATGAATCCATGGGTTGTGTGTTGGGGCAACATGATGAGACTGGGAAGAAAGAGCATGCCATTTATTATCTAAGCAAGAAGTTCACTGACTGCGAGATGAGGTATTCTGCTCTGGAAAGGACCTATTGTGCGTTAGCATGGGCAGCCCGACGTTTGAGACAATACATGATAAACCACACTACTTGGCTAGTTTCCAAAATGGACCCTGTCAAATATATCTTTGAAAAACCTGCCTTGACCGGAAGGATTGCTCGATGGCAGGTCCTGCTAACTGAGTACGATATAGTCTATGTCACTCAGAAGGCTATAAAAGGAAGTGTTCTGGCTGACTACCTAGCTCATCAACCCATAAGAGGTTATCAGCCCATGCAGTTTGACTTCCCGGACGAAGATATCATGGCCCTGATTGATGAAGAAGGAGCCCAAAAGGATAAATGGACCCTAAGGTTTGATGGTGCTTCTAACGCATTAGGACACGGAATCGGAGCAATCCTCATTTCACCTGACAGAGAACTTATCCCCGTTTGTGCTCGAATATGTTTTGATTGTACCAATAACATCGCTGAGTACGAGGCGTGTTCTCTGGGAATCCAAGCAGCATTGGATGCCAAAGTGAAGAAATTGGAAGTATACGGGGACTCTGCCCTGGTCATTCACCAACTAAAAGGAGAGTGGGAGACTAGAGACAGCAAATTAATTCCCTATCAAACTCGCATCAAAGAGTTGATTAAGGAATTTGATGATGTTTCTTTTCACCATGTTCCCCGGGAGGACAACCAAATGGCTGATGCTTTGGCTACCCTAGCATCAATGTTCAAGGTGAGCAATGATTACGACATGCCTCTCATTGAAATAGCGCGGTACCACGAACCCGCATATTGCCAGATGATTGAAAAGGAGTCAGATGGGAAGCCTTGGTACCACGATATCAAGAGGTATATCCGAAATCAAGAATATCCCGAAGGTGCTACAGAGAATGATAAGAGAACCCTGCGACGGCTCGCCATGGGTTTCTTTTTAAACGGTGATGTGCTTTATAAGAGAAATTATGACTCTGTCCTTCTTCGTTGCATCGACACCGACGAAGCAAGTAAAGTCATGAGGGATGTCCACGAGGGATGTTTTGGAACTCACACTAACGGACACGCCATGTCAAGAAAGATTTTGAGGGCTGGTTACTACTGGATGACCATGGAGTCAGACTGTTTTGCCTATGTTCGTAAGTGTCACAAATGTCAGATATACGCAGACCATATTCACGCTTCCCCGTCTTCCCTGAACGTCTTGTCAGCTCCCTGGCCCTTTTCAATGTGGGGTATGGACGTCATTGGACCCATCGAGCCAAAAGCCTCTAACGGTCATCGTTTCATTTTAGTCGCTATCGACTATTTCACAAAATGGGTAGAAGCTGCTTCGTACGCCAATGTGACAAGGAATGTTGTGGTTAAATTTGTCAAGCGTGAACTGATATGCCGGTACGGTCTGCCGAGTCAGATCATCACTGATAATGGCATGAATTTGAATAACAAAATGATGAAGGAACTTTGTGAAGACTTCAAAATCCACCATCATAATTCCTCCCCGTATCGCCCTAAAATGAATGGGGCAGTCGAGGCAGCCAATAAAAACATCAAGAAGATCGTACAGAAAATGGTTGTGACCTACAGAGATTGGAACGAAATGCTCCCCTTTGCTTTACATGGGTATCGTACCTCGGTCCGAACTTCAACTGGGGCAACTCCATTCTCCCTGGTTTATGGAATGGAGACAGTCCTGCCTTTCGAAGTAGAAATCCCTTCTCTTCGAGTGATAATGGAGGCAGAATTAAAGGAAGCTGAGTGGGTCCAAGCTCGACATGACCAGTTAAATCTGATTGATGGAAAAAGATTAACCGCCCTTTGTCATGGTCAGCTGTATCAGAAACGTATGAAACGAGCGTTTGAAAAGAAGGTACGACCTCGACAATTCCAAGAAGGAGACTTAGTCCTCAAGAAAATCTTGCCAATCCAAAAGGACATTCGAGGGAAATGGACACCTAATTACGAAGGACCATACGTCGTGAAGAAGGCTTTCTCTGGAGGAGCTCTAATTCTCACCAACATGGATGGAGAGGATCTACCAACGCCTGTGAACGCTGACGCGGTGAAGAAATATTTTGCCTAAAAAAAAAAAAAAAAAGAGGAGTGCTCGCTAGGCTGAAAACCCATGGGGCAGCCTAGGCAGAAATTATAGCTGCTTGATGAATCGAAAACCCGGAAGGGCGGCTCAGGTAGAATAAAAGCCACAAGTTCAGGCGTAAGGACGTGGACTCTTCAGAGAAGGAAAACTGGTCAGGCACGCGTATCTTTGTCAAAATCATTTCCCAGAAGTAAAATCAGAGGATGGTCTTGAAGTCGTGAGGAAAGATCCGGATTCTTATCACTCGCGGGGAATCGCTGGAGGGTTCAAAAGGCCATCTTTCTCTCCCACCTTTTAATTGTTTATACATATGTTTTGTTACCTCTACCTTCATTACCAATGTACATACTTATATTCAATAATAAAATAAGCTTTCCTTTTCCTTCCCCTGAATCTACGGCTGAATCTTATAAACGAACAAGTTTTTCTTAAGAGGAAATTTTTAAAATGAAAAGTGATGAAATGAAAAGTCGTGGTGGAACGAAATGCATCCTGGCATCAGACCTGGCCCGTGAGAAAGCATAACCAATCCTGCTAGTTATGTTCCTGGAAGACAGAATTTGTCTCTATCTCATCCATGAGCTATCTTGAAAGCCTATCTCTTAGGAAAGGTTGCTCGAAATGTTAATTCTTTTGTTACTCGTGCTTCTAACCATCTGTTTTGAAGGGTGATGGAACTACGTCACACTAAAATGAAGAACCTGACACAAAAATCTGGATCAGAAGTCTTCCCCAAGAGAAATCAGTAGATTTGCATCCCCAGTGAAGTCACGATCGCCGAAGCTGGCACTTCCCAAGTTCTCTTCCCCAGCAGAACCATAATCACCAAAAACTACACTTCCCAAAACCATCCCCAGTGGGACTGCACTTCCCAGTCAACCCAAACTGGGGCATCTCCCCAGATTTCTTTCAAAGGGCAGTCCCCTAACAACATGCAGCCATATCAAACTGGGGCATCTCCCCAGATTTCATTCTCTTTCCTTAGAAGGACAGTTCCCCGACAACCCCCCAGATTGTCTGTCCCAACTCACCTAACACTTTCCCAGTGGTACCATGAAGGTCACCCGGAGGAGTTATCCTTCCCCAGTGGAACTACACTTCCTAAACAATTCCAACAGGAGCATCGCCCCAGGCAGTTTCCCAAAGACTCGTAGTCATGACAAACCAAGGGCCACACCCCATATCTATTTTCCTATCAGTCAAGGGGCAATCCCCCACCTTTACCTTTCTGCAAACCAAGGGCCACACCCCATAATTATTTTTCCTGTCAGTCAAGGGGCAATCCCCACCTTTACTTTTCTACAAACCAAGGGCCACACCCCACAGTCATTGTTCCTGTCAATCAAGGGGCAGTCCCCCACATTTACCATTCGGCAAACCAAGGGCCACACCCCGCATTTATTTCCCTGTCAGTCAAGGGGCAATCCCCCACCTTTACCTTTATGCAAACCAAGGGCCACACCCCACATTTACTTTCCTGTCAACCAAGGGCCACACCCCGCATTTACCATTCTGCAAATCAAGGGCCACACCCCACATTTACTTTCCTGTCAACCAAGGGCCACACCCCGCATTTACCATTCTGCAAATCAAGGGCCACACCCCACATTTACTTTCCTGTCAATCAAGGGGCAATCCCCCACCCTTACCTTTTTGCAAACCAAGGGCCACACCCCACATCTATTTTCCTGTCAGTCAAGGGGCAACCCCCACCTTTACTTTTCTGCAAACCAAGGGCCACCCACCACAGTCATTGTTCCCGTCAGTCAAGGGGCAATCCCCACCTTTACCTTTCCGCAAACCAAGGGCCACATCCCACATTTATTTTCCTGTCAGCCAAGGGGCAATCCCCCGCCTTTACCACTCTGCAAACCAAGGGCCACACCCCACATCTATTTTCCTGTCAGTCAAGGGACAATCCCCCACCTTTACCTTTCTGCAAACCAAGGGCCACACCCCACATTTATTTTCCTGTCAGTCAAGGGGCAATCCCCCACCTTTACCTTTCTGCAAACCAAGGGCCACACCCCACATTTATTTTCCAGTCAGTCGAAAGACAACCCCATTTTTTTACTCTTCCATAAATCAAGGGCCACACCCCATATTTTATCTTCAATCAAGGGGCAATTCCCCACTCTTACCTTCCTATCACCCACCGTAAGTTAAAGAAGAAAGCAGTTCTCTTGATCCTTCAAAAAAAAAAAAAAAACGATGTTGATCCGATATGAACACTAGGTAGAGGAGGTCCACTCTATTCTAAGACGTGGTGATCCAAAGGAACGGTGTCATGACCCTCAAGGTCAAATGAAGTAGACCCTGTCAAGTTGCGAGAGACGGTGTCCCAATGGTTACACCTCTTACCACTTCGAGGCGTAACAAACGGTGTCATGAAACCCACCTCGGATAGAATTGGGTTGTTGCCAAGACCGATGTCAGGCCAATTACACCGGAGGTTTGAAGGTTGATCAAAGTTGTAGACGGGGTGGCCGTGATACACTAATCCGAGGTTCTATGCTTCGCAAAAGAATGTTCATGATGGTCCTAAGTTGATGATTAGACGGTGTTACTTCAAGTCATACCGGTCACAAGAGAGAGATACTTGGAAACATTTTGAAAGAGAAAGAAGACAAGCAGATGGATGAAAATTGCATTGTATTAATAGAGGGCACTGAGGCCATTACAAAAAGTAAAACTCCGGAGCCCATCCCGGAACAAGGCTAAGAAAAAACCTAAGAGTTGGGTGCTGGAGAGTCCGGTCTAGCAGAGGCTGTCCTCTCGGATTCCTCCGACACCGTCCTCAGTTCCATGCTCTGGCCTTCGGGGAGGGGCATCAGTTCATAAGGAATATCCTCAGGTTCCGAAGCCTGACCCCGGTCCATAGCATATAGGTGACCACCATGAAATTCATAGTAGACACCTATACCGTTCAGGTTAAGTTGAACAGCGGAATTCCGATGTACAACCTGGCGAACGGCAGAACTGAAGGCGACATCGGCCAGTACCGAAAATTCAGCCATCTGCTCCTCGGCTTCCATCCGCTCCTTCGCTTGCTCTTCCTGCACATCGGCAAGCTTCCCGGATAGTTCTTTGTTTTTCTCGTCCACCTCGGCCTTCGCAGCCTTGGCTTCATCCAGTTCGGTCCGGAGAGCTTTGAGAGCGTCCTCTGAAGCCTTAGCCTTAGCCTCAGCAGCATCTGCCCTCTTGGCAGCCGATGTGTAAGTAGCAGTGAGTTCGGACAGGTCCTCCTTGCTCTTGGTCAGCTCCTGCTCCTTCTGGGCCAAAGCAGTCTGAGCCTTGACTCTCAAGGCCTCAGCTTTTTTCATCCGGTCTAGGCATTCCTTAGCCTCGACTCCGGAGTAGTAAGAGCGGCCTAAAGAACTAAGAACTCCGGCCGCCTCGACCAAATTGAAAATGGCTGCTTCGGCAGCAGATTGGGCTTCAGGGGCAGGAAGATCGGCTTTGAGCTTGAAGGGGATGTGGACCCGAGCCGGAGTTCCTCCAACGTATTCCAGAAAGTCCGAGAGGCGGGAATTGACAACGATGTCCTCGGGTTGAGACCGGGCTGGAGAAATATTTACAGGACCGGCCTCCTCCTCCGTTGGCACCTCTACTTCGGCCGCAACCTTTCGAGCCTTTTGCTTTTTTGGCTTGGAGGTTGAGCCAACGTTGGACTTCCTTTTAGCTGGGGCCCTTTCAGCCGGTCCCAGAGTCATTGCCTCAATATTTTCTGCCGGTATGCTCACCACCTTGGCCGGCGTGCGTCGAGGAGTCACCCTGTTCTCCTGTGCGGCAGCGGCGGCATTCCGGGCTTCAGCAGCCTCTCTCAGTTTCCTGAGGATGTCTATCCGAGCCATCTCGCCTTCAAAAAAAAACGATGTTAGTACCGGTGTCAATGTATCAGAAATAAATAGATAATAAAAGGAGGAAAGTGAACAATGACTACCAAGGTAAGTATCCCGGCCTGACTCCGTCCCCAAAAGCCTCTTGCAGGAGAACTTGGCAATGGCCGAATAACCCTTCAGAGCGTCCAGGACTTTCTTGGACTCAGTTGACAAGTTACTCTCACTGACGATGTAGGCATTGCTTGTCAGGAGAAAGTGTTCATGAGTCCAACCGGTGTAAAACTTTCTGGAAAAATCAGAATTCTCCCAGAACACCGGCCTACCAGCATTGACCTCGACTTTGACATAGGAGTGTTTGAAACTGACCCCGTCCGTCTTGGCCGATTCGGTGTAACTTTCGAAGTTAACCACCTTTGAGTCGCAGCGGAGGTTGATGAAGCCTAGACCCCCTCTAGAGTTACCCCGGCGCATCACCCTACAATAAGTGAAAAAGAGGGCCACTGTGGGGACAAAGTGGAAGTACTCCCCAAGCACCTCCAAGGACCTTACCAAGCCCCAGCCATTGGGATGAAGTTGGCTAGGAGCGCAGTCAAGAAACCGGAGTACCCCCATCTCAAACTCAGTCAATGGAAGGCGGACGCCGATCTTGGAGAAGACCATCTCATACATAAAGAGGTTCCTTGACCCCGGTTGGTGGCAGATCCTGTCCGAGGTTTGGGGGCAGAATACGGTAAAGTCGTTTTCGTGCTCAACATCGGTATGAACAACGACATCTTCGATGGTGACATCGGCAGCATCTTCAGCATACCGGGAAACAATTGTCTTTGGGTCTTCATAAACCCAGAAGTAAGGATCTCTGGCCTTCTCAGCTAGCCAGTTGATCCGGTGTGCCAAGACATTTGTCTCAATAGGGTCAGTAATCAGAGCAACACCGGTGGAGGAATTTTCAGAAGCCATTCGGACGGTATGGCGAAGAAAGGGAATACAACTGTAAAAGGCCACATCGTCAGTAAGATATAAATCGGCACTGCTTCCCCCGTCACTAGCAGTGCCAAAGTTAAATGAGGAGCCTGACGATGTGTCAAACCCCTCTGTTTCCCACAAAGGCAATGCGGAGAAACGGTGCCCTGATGAGACGAACCGATGTGAAGCTCCCGAAGTTGCCCCACTTTGGTGACTCAGACCTCGGCTCGAAACTCCACCCGGCTGACGCCGGGATGTAATTGAAGGAGGACCAGACAGGACCTCAATGGAGTCATTACTCGAACCGGTGTCCCCCATGATCTATCTACAAAATTAAAGTGAAGGGTGGGATGGCTACCTGCTGAGGCGATGCGTGCAGTTCTTTTAGTACGAGCCAGGACGTAACACCGGAGGAAAAGCTTTAACGCCGGAGGAGAACTTTGAACACCGGAGAGGTTGAACGTCGGAGAGGCAGCACTTCAATATCAAGAAAGGAGTGAAAATGATGGATCCCCGAAGTTGCTTTTATAGAGGGAGGAGTTGAGATCCAGAACCTTCCACATTCCGGCCCATGGCCCATTAAAAAAAGGCCGACTTTTGGCATTCCGGCCCAATGGCGCGAATTTTAAATTTTGAAAGAGCCAGTTAGCTGATGACACGTGGGATGCTCAGTCACCCAGTGACGTGGACCACATTTAAGACAGGTCGGCTGTTTAAAATGCCACATCATTAAGCCCCACACCGGATTTTGGTCCTACTTAGCCCCTACAGCGGTGTTCATATCTTTACTCCCCTTTCACCTCGGAAATTTACATTTCTCGTGAAAGAGAGTAAAGAGGGGCATCTGTGAACACCTCTTTCGGTCCGGCCCAAATTGTTATGACACCGGCCCTAGCCTTGAAGTTGGTAACACCGGACAAGGCCTAAGTTAACACCGCACCTCAACTCCGCCCATGAGTCCTCATCTTAACACTCCGCCCATGAGTCCTCAACACTCCGCCCATGAGTCCTCAACACTCCGCCCATGAGTCCTCAACACTCCGCCAACCGCCCTCATTTGCACTCCGCCCTCATGAACGGTGTGGAACTCCGCCTCTTCACACACCGTCCCATAAACGGTGTGGCACTCCGCCCTCTTCACACAACGTTCCACAGACGGTGTTAGCTAACATCAACTCCGCCCAAACGTTCGTCCTCACCTCAGGAGTCCCTTAATGGCCGATGTCTCGGATCTGACAACAAAAAGACGAGCGAGTCCGGTCCAAGTAAGACGATCTCGTGGGCGGACCGAGGTCAAAATAGACACACCAGCTGGTAGTAAATCCGGACCAGGAAGGAGAACACCGGCCCCTGTGATTACATTGAAAGATTTAGTCGGTGTGAGGACACAGGTAATGGTTCTTAAGGCCCCACATCGGATCAGTGGAGACTCCGTCCAACCAATGGCTTTGCTAACCGGTGTCACAAAATTGACAACGGAAGGACGAGGTCGGAAGATTATGCGCGGTGACCTGGAATCGCACTCCCTAGAAAATGGCAGACAGGGAGGCGGAAGTGGGCAATTAAAAAAAATCCCACTGAAAACCCTGCTCCCCACCAATGATAATGGCCAGAGCTGCACACCACTACACAGATGGGTGAGTGGGGTTTCTGGTTGTCCCAAAACCCTCAGCCCATGACTCGAAGGCCCTATAAATGCCCCAACCAAGGAAGCTCAAGGGGTTAGTCTTCAGATTCTCCCTCTACGCGAGAAAACTTTGGAAATTCTCTCTGATTCCTCAAGGTCCTTAATTGACTTCCCCACCTGAAACCAGTGACTTGCCTTAGTCACCACAAAGGACCCCTTAGTTCGAAAGAGGGTTTGAAGTTTCTCTTTTTCACTAATACAAAGCCACTGCTCTCACACTGTCCGTATCCAGAACGTACCTCGTCATCACAGAACTGACTCCGTTCCAACTCCCATACATTGTCAATCTTCGTTACAGCTCAACAGCGTTCACCCCGGACCAACTCCCTACAACACCGGTCGTGACCTTCGGATTTCCAGCTCAGGTCCAACTCCGGTCCATTGTCCCTGCCAGTGTACGAGTTCGAAATCAGTCTGACACCGTCACCGTGCTCAACCTCCCACATCGGTTCTCAGCTCGGCACATCGGTTCCACTCCTTTCCTTATTTCTTTGCTTCCAGTTCCCCTTTTTTACTTTCCTGTGAGTTTGCTGTTTGTTGATTGTAGTTGCCTGCGTTCCATTAGTTTGCGCTGTTAATATCTTTATTCTTTTCCATAATAAGTTGACATAATAAAAAGGGCGATTTTGTAAAAAATAGTGTCGTACGGGAGCACTCCTGTCTACACAACCCTCTTAAGATTCGTGCACGTGCGAAGAACTTCGCTTTGCATGGATCCTCCTCTTTAATGATATCCACTAATATCTTTCAGATTCCTTCCTAAAAATAGCAACATTCAGAACTACGTAACCCTGATTTCTTGACAATTCAAGAATACGTAGGAGCAGGACTTTAACTCCTGTCGGGCCCATCTTTCTTATTTCCTTTTTTTTGCTGATTTATTGCTTTACTTTTTATATTTTTTTCATAAACTTCCTTTTTCGGTCACTTCCGTGAAAATCAATTTAGACGTGACGTCTTGTTGGTTTCCCCATAGTTTTTGCCCAAGCCTCGCCATAATTTCATAGGGAAAGGGTACTTAGGACAAGACGTCCCGCTTATCCCTTTCCTATCCCTATCCTTTTATCCGAGGATGTCCAATTTAGACGTGACGTCTTGTTGGCATTCTCTCACCCCCTCTGTCTCATATCGAAGTCGAGCTTAATTCGGACAAGAACGTCCCATTAACCTCGCTTTGGCCTTCTATGTCTGTACAGTCCTTTACTCCATTCTATCATTTTCAAAATAAAAGGGAAGAAACCATGTTTTATTTAAGGCTATTTATGTCGTGCTTTCAGTCTTGGTACTGTCTTTGACAGGCGATGTAGGGTGCTAATACCTTCCCTACTCGTAACCGACTCCCGAACTTGGATTTCAATTTTTAAAACCAGCGCTTTACTGAACTTAGTTTTTTCCCAATGTTTTTCCCTATGGATAAAAATGTTGGTGGCGACTCCCTATTTCATCTATTTTTCTCTTGCTCGCCGCGCCGTCGCGACCCAGGTTGCGACAGCTGTTAAGACCTTGAGTGGGACTCAAGGCAAGCCGACTGAGTGGGACTCAGGGCTGCCCGTAACATCGCCGTTGACGCTGAGAGTGTTGGTGTTACAAGTGAGGGCAAACGGTTTGGTACCAGTAAAACGGCCAAGTCAGCTAGGAGCTGAATAAAAGGCTGGGAGCCTACGTTGCAACGATAAAAACCGATAACACGTGAAGCGGATCCGAGTGAATGAATCTGTGTACATGTACAACTGATGCTGATTAAGACCTGATTGTATGTGTATGCGTTAATGTTATTGAGAATGATATATGCATATAGCCGAGAGATAACTGGGTAGATTCTGATCGGAAAATGTCTTATGTGTGTTCTGATTAATTGGCACTGTGTATGTTATTGATGGTTGCTATGTATATATATATATTGTTGCATGATTGAGGAATAATCCGAGTCAGTATCTATCATTTAATATTTAAGATACTCACCCCTACTGTGGCTATATTTCAGTGAACATCACACGAGATGGTGACTGATGGAGGAGCTGCACATCGTGTGAAGTGCTTCAGTATTGTGGAATTATATATGTATATGTATATGCTGTGTATAAAGTTTTGTTATAGCCTTGGCCGGCTCTTATTTTGGTCCTTTATCTAACTATATCAGAACTAAACTCTCTCGGGTTGAGAGTATGACAATGTGCATGTAAATATTTACATATATATATATCATACTGTATGTTCATCCTATACTGTGTGTGAATATCCGGGTGGTGTACGTTACACTTACTAAGTATGTAAAGCCGCATGATTCTGAATAAATAAGAGTTAAGTTAATCCTGTATAAGGCGTGATGAGTGACTTTCTTCCGAGTGAGGAGAGGTTGGGCCAACCCCGAGTGGTGTACGCCCATCAAAATCGTTTTCTTGATATGTCAGTCAATATGACATGGAGCGAGAGATTTCTTAGATACAATCTTCTGATTGAATGGTATTTTGATGATTCCGAGTGGAAGTCAACCGAGTAATGGGTACAGAAAACATTCCCGAGTGATGGGTGTGGGAAACACTTCTGAGTGATATCTGACCGAGAGGAGTGCTCCGCGTGAGGAAGAAGGTATAAATCCCGAGTGAAGGGATTGTGGGAGTTAACTTCCGAGTGAGTCATAGTTATGATCCCCCTAAGAACAAAATAGGGTGTGAGTGAGAGAACGCATGATTGAATCGTGAGCATAAGACTTTTCCGAGTGAACCTAGACTCTGATTTCGAGTGAAGGAAAACCCGAGTGGAGTTACTCGCCTCAGCGACTAAGTGTTCGCTCCATCGAGTGTGAGTGGAAAGGAAGGTCTCTAATTAGTTTCGCTTACGTGAATGGATGCTTCGCCCAAGCGAGATGGGTGGTCTCACTCAAGCGGATTTGGCTCTCGCTTGAGCGAGTGAGCGCTGTTGGGTTCGCTTAAGCTTCATGTCTTCCGCTGTTTGCCGTGTGATCGGTTTTACTTTCCTTTTCCTTTCTTGTCTTGATTTCTACTCTCCTTAACCCTCAATTGCTCATTTTGCCCTTGAATACCCTTTGATCTTTGGAAAAATTTTCCCTGGTCTCGGTTTATTCTCAAATTAAAGCGGGTTGTTTCACCCCCTCATTGGCTTGATATGTCATTCTTTGAATCCATTAGCCTTTCTTTTCTTGAGGATATTGAACATCAACGCCTCCTTGATTTTGTGGCACTTGAGGAAAACCACATATACCCTGAATTGATTCGTGTTTTCTATTCCCTATTACGCATGTCAAATGCTCGATGTATTGCCAAGGTGAAAGGGGTCACCATTGTTCTTGATAATGCGGTCATGAACTTGGTTGGAAAACTTCCCTTAAATGATGTGGATTTCTTTGGCAAAGAACCATCTCGTGAATGGGACTACAATCTCATTGATGCTCGTGCATTTCTCAATTTATCATCGTCCACCAAAAGCATCATTGTTGACATGGCCATCACCTAGGGGGAAGCCATAGACCCTACACAGTCTTTGGAGGTTTCCTTGGATGCTTTCAAGGACCCTATGACTAGGTCAAGGGCCAAAAGAGCAAGGGAAGGCCTCAAAAATCATTTAGCTTCTTCCATGGATATCTTGAGTGGTCCCAATACCAAGGAGGAGCTCTTGAAGACCCTTACCATTTTCTCTTGCTTTATAAAAGGGTAATGGGCTTAGTGTTGATGTTTGGGCCTCTTCTTTGGGCCAGACATATTTTGTAAATATTTTCCATTCTTTACATTTCTAGGTATATTAGGAATTTATTTTAGGAATTAGTTTGGGCTTTGCATAGCCATTGGTTTTGGGCCACTTTTGGGCCTTGTACCTTGTCCTTTTTGTATTCGGGCTTATATTAGGCCATTGTTGAGTCGGCTTTAGGATTGGGCCTTAGGAATTAATCCAAGGCCCATAATTAGCTAGCTTGGCTGAAATTGTAGAAGGAGTATATAAGCTCCTCTCCTTTGTTAATCTCTCATAAGTTGAATGTTAAGAAATATTATTAGAGTGAGAAATTCTTCCTTCTCTCTAGAAAGTAGAAGCACTAGGCTCCTTTCTCTTAGGTCTTATCCTTTGTACCCTCTCCCAAAGGTGGTGACTAGTACTCCTTATCTCTTTAGGCTTTAGAGAGTGGCGACAACCTCAATCCACCCTTGCCTCTCCATTTCCTTCCATGTTCTCTCAAATTCATGAACTAAATCTAGGTTCCTTCACTTAGTTTCTTCATTTTCCTTCCAAGAGAATTTCACCCAGCACCTCCTTCCTCTTCAAATCCATGAGCTTCCACTTAATATTGAAGGATTTTGCTTGGATCTAAGAAGACTAAAGAAGAAGATCCATCTCCAAGCTTTTCCAAGGCATTTTTTCCTATAACAGTTGGTAAACTAAACATCAAACACTGGTTACTTCATTATTGCTTGGTCAAGATCCTCCTACCCCAAGGAAGTAACAATGCTTGGGTAAGTGAGGCACAAATTCTTCTTGTATGGGCTATGGTGAACCAAAAAGAAATTAACTGGATCAAGTTGGTAAGGCAACATATGCTAGATGCTCAAAACCTCACCCATGTTCGTTATGATGTCCTCAATACCAAATTACCTCGTCATTTTTTGAGTGGATCTCAAAAATGAAGTTAAGGAGTTATTTGGTCCAAAGGGACAAATTAGCAACTCACACCTCACAAAAATGGGTCTGCATGAGAGACGTGGCATTTGGGAACTTCTCTGCCGACCACAATATGATGATGATGAAGCATTTCCTGCACTTGAACCAGAACCTTAAAAAGCACAGCCTATTGCACCCTCCACTGAGGAACTATTTGCTAGACTCGTAGCCCATATTGACCAGCAATTTGATGCTCTACACACTCACTTTGATAGGCTGGAAACCGATCTTAATGTAAGATATGAAGATCTGGCTCAACAAGTTACTGCATTACGTTTCCCTCCACCTTAGATAGCTTGTGTTATCGTGTTTTGTTTTTCTACATTAGGATTTTTTCACTTGCTTATGATGGTTTCTCTTTTCATTTTAGACTTGTGTTTTGCTTTATGGCTTGATGTTTGAACCTTTAATTTTCTTTAATGCACTATGCTTTAGACAATTATTTCTCTAATATATGATTACTCTTTCCTATATTTATGAGTTTTTGATGATGTCAAAAAAGGAGAGAAATATGTGTAAAGAAATATGTAAGAGAATTATGTGCTTACTTATAAAACTTATATCCATGATACGCTTAATTCATAAAGCCTATAGCATAACAAGTAGTAATAAATAAACCAAGTGATATAATGGTTATATCAAAATGAAACAAATGATAATCACAAGTGGTATCAAACAAGCAATAAAAAATACATTTCATTATCTATTTTGATGCTACATACCTTGATTAAAAGTGTAGATTTAGGGGGGAGAATAATACTTAAGAACAAAAGGCAAAATATATAAGAAGTGGTATCAATTACATTAGAAAGAGGGAGAATCATTAATTTGAATTATTATGAAACTAGCCCCTCTGAGAGATGACATTGGTTCTCATCATCAAAATGGGGGAGAATGTGTTTATATGTTGAAATAGGTTTTGATAGTGACAAGCAAAATACGGAGACTCAAGCACAAACATGAAAAATGCATAAGAACAAAGAGTGATTGTGTTTGATCAATGACAAGCACTTTATGAACACAAAGGGAGAACATGTTTGTATAATGATAAACATACAATAAGGGTCAAATACAAGAAGTACATATCCATCAATAATGCATAAGATCAAAGAAACAAGCCATGCATCAACACAAGTCTTGCAAACATTAAAAAACTTATGGAAAATGGCAAACAACAGCATTTGAAACGATTCTTGGTATATATGAATTGATTCATTCGACTAGAAGCTCAAAAATAACAAAACAAAATGGGTTGAATCCATTTAAGGGTTATATGAATCGATTCATTCGACTGGAAATTCAAACTTGGCAAGTCAAAGAGCTTTGAATCAATTCATGAAGCTGGTGAATCGATTCACATATTGGGAAAACCTTGTTTTGGAAATAGAATGCTCTGAATCGATTCAAGGAAAGATGTGAATTGGTTCCTATCATAGGGAACACCTTTTTGACAACCTTTAAATTAAGAAACGACGCCCCGTACTTCATTATCTTCGCTGGAATCAACTTGCCCAACTTGCACAACGGCTAAGAGACCTTCAAGCTCTATAAATAGCTTGTGAATTCAACTCACAAGTGTATCAATCAAGTGAAATCAAATAGCTTGTAATCTATTGAGTTGAAATCCTCTTTGTAAGTTCATTTTCTGCAACTCTAGGTTTCAAATTTGTATATCTTAGTGAGTTGCCATTGTGAGTGCTTAAATTTGTATATCCATTCTATTGAGAGTTAATTCTTGTAATTCCTTCCATCAAAACTAAGATTTAAGTTGTTTCAAAGGTTGGGGTTCAACTTTTGGATTATTGAAAGATTGAGAGATTGGATGGGTTGCCCTTGTGCTTGTGAGGATTGAGTTCTTGAGTGTGGGACACTAAGAAACTGTAATTGCTTAAAGCTTGTATCTCTAATCTTCAATAGTGGAATCCTTCAAGTGGTTTGCTAGAAGGCTAGACGTATACCACAAGTGGAAGTGGTGGAACTAGTATATCGGTTTACAATTTTCTCTTCCTTGAACTCCTTTACATTGCTGCACATTTACTGTTTGATAAATTGCCTAAACTAAAATCTTGACTAGTTTTTCATATTAAAGTTGAGATTTGTTGCTACAACCAAGTGTTTGATATATTTCAGCACACTAATTTTTAGTGTCATTTGGTTAATTGTTATCATTCCTCTTGTGTTGCATTAATTGAGAACTAAGAACCAATTTCAAAGGCATTCCAAGCAAAAGTTTTAAAACTCAATTCACCTCCCCTCTTGAGTATTGAGGCCACTTAGTTAACACATGGATCAGATGTATGCTTTACTTCAGCAAATGTTTACTGAGCACCTTCGTCAGGGGGCCCGAGTTGATCACATTTCTGATCGGGTTGATGCCATGTATTACTGGCATACCCAACAGGGTCATTTCCCCCTCCTTCTCCATGACAGGTACCAATTACGCTTTTGTGTCCTATTTCACTTCGTTCTAGACATTGAGGACAATGTTCGTCACTAGTTTGGGGTAGTGGGTACACAAAAGCTTAACTTTACTTTGTTCTTGTTCTTGTTTATGCTTTGTTTTTGTTTATGTTCTTGTTCATTGCATGATTGAGTTGTGTTATATTTATGGGTTATAAGATAACATTGATTGCCTAATTGCAATTACTATTGTTTGTATGATGAATGATTTAGACCGGCTAGATCTTGAACATAACTTGTTGGAATTGTAATTAAATAAATAAAAATAAAAATAAATATGATTGCTAATTTTTCTAGACTAATCCATCTTAATCATGTTATGTTTTCTCTAATTTGGCTAATTACCATATGAGATTTTGAGCTAAAGAGGGTGTTCATTTCATTAAAAAACATTGTTCAATTGCCTGTGTTTCCTTCTTTAAGTGATTCACACATCTTTAGGCACTCTAGAACTTGGCTCTTGACCATTTCAAAATGGTTTGTGAATGCATGCTTGGGATGAAAAAGGCACATTAGGTTTTGTTTCTTTAAGCCTCAAAATTTGTAAAATGCATGATCCACTAGTTGCCCCTTTTTGAGCCATGAAAAGATATATTCATTCTTTCAAAGCCTTAAGATATGATAGATTCAAGGAAAAGAAAGAAAAAAGGATTTTAATGGGTGCAAAATAAGAAGTTGATTTCAAATTAAAAAATGGTGAATGAAATCAATGATAAAAATAAATGAATCATACTCCTTATAGTTTTTGAATGCATAAGAGTTATTTGATTGAGGTTTTCCTTGTGACATTATTCTTTTCAGAGAATTAAGCCCTTTGTATTTCCCTTTTCTTGGTTGCCATTCCCATATTGTGAATCCCCTAGCCATGTCACAAACATTTGAAAGACCTTTAGACCAATGCATGTTTTCTTGATAACTGTGGAGATTGCGGTCAATTGCCAAACTTATGGTAGTGCCCAGGATGTTGTGATATGAGTAGATTAAAACACAAGCGCATACACTAAGTGAGAAGTGAGAGCGAGTACCCATAGTCTAATCTTAGTGAGTGTGGTCTGATTGTTTGGTTGGGTCCTATTCTGGTAGTTTGTGTAATCATTCAAAAATATAAAAATAAATAAATAAACACAAGATTCCTCAAGTTTATTTTGGTTCTCTTTTCTTCATTATACGTTTGTATGAATACAATGATTGCTTGAGGAAAAGGAATGTTTTAGTTTGGGGTATTTGATAAGTATACGTGTTGGCCTGTTTTTGAGTGTTTTTAGGTGTAGTTTTGAGTCATTTTTGTCTTTGTTTCCTCCCAATTTCCTTGATTCCAATTCCATTCTGCATATATTACTCAGGTATTTTTGTAGGGTTATTGATGTTTCAGGTTTATTTTGATGAAAAACAGAAACTTGGATGCAAGAATAAGGTTCTAGGAACCTTAGCAATCTGATTTGGTAAAGTTAAAACAAACCACTGCCAGTGGTTGCAACCATTGGCCATGGTTGGCACTGGAATGAAGAGGATCAATTGGCAGAGACAACCACTAGCCATCATTTCCACCACTGGCCATGGTTGGCACTGTTTTTGTAAGGATTCAGCAGGCAATGACCACCACTGTTTGTGGTCTCCCACCACTGACCGTGGTTGGCACTATGGCCAATTTAAATTCAAGTCATAGACAACCACTGGCCGTGATTGTCATCAGGTGCCTTGAAAATAATACGTTTTGGATGATTTAGACCATAAGACCCTAAACCACTACCAGTGGTTTGCAACCACTGGTCGTGGTTATCCCCTCGAAGCTTAGAATCCTGATATTTAGGATGCTTATTGGGGGCTGTTAAGGGGAGTTTAGAAGACACCTTTGCATAGAGAAAAAAGGAATATAAAAGGTGAGATTTTAGAGAGGATTTGTAGGGATTTAGAGAGACAACGCAAGGATTATTGGATCAACAACATCGAAGGATTTGGATTTCTAGGCATTTAGTGTGACAACTTTTCTCCGGTTTCTTGAATCTTTCTTTTCTTTTGTTTAGGGATTGTTTCTGATGTTGTAGATGTTTATAGATATGAGTTGCATTGTAATCTTGGGATTAGGGAGTAATTATGTGATTTATCAAACCTAGATTCCTGATTTTGTTAATCATGGGATTCTCTTTTCTATTCATTTTCATGAGTTCTTATTGCTTTTAATGATTCAGAGATGAACTTAAATGATCTTAGACGTATCAGATAATGAAGAGATTAGCAATCATTAGAAAGCATGAAATTGAACCTTCGATTTTAGGTTATGAAAGTAGGTGAAATCATTTAAGGAATTAATGGACTTTCATTGCGCTTAATGAACTCAATTAGCAAATTGAACAGTGTTCTTTGGTAATCGAGTGCATTAGTAAGGTTTCGAGAGGAGATTACTAATTAATCCAGGAAAATACCCCTTAGAATCAGAACGCGGTCATTGAGAATGGATCAAATTTGGATAGGTACATTGTATAAAATCCCCTTAACTCCCAAGAGTCCCTCACAGATCTTGAAACCCCAAAAAGAATTAAAATTCCCGTCACGTTTTTGCTGTTATTTAATTTACTACAATTTTTCATTGTCAATGGATTTTTCTAGATAATTGGATTGCTTCTAAAACTGGTAGTTAGGCACAATCCTTGTGGGAACAATCTTATTTATTACTATGATACCTCATGCACTTGCGGTTGGCTATCTTATAGGCGTGAATAATAGTTAGAACTTGTTAAAAATGTATTTATATGAGCAAATGAGGAAAAATAGCCAAACTGTTGAGGCGTGTATTTTGTGATGGATAAATGTCACTTTGAGTATTTAAAAAATTACCCAAATGAAGAAAATTGAATTGGAGATGTCCCTACGCGCTATTTGTCCTTAAATGTATTTTTATGAAAACTAAAGCAATGATTTTTAGCACTTTAGTGCATTTTCGGGTAGAACTTATTGCTGGGAAGAATTGACATGTAATTTTATTATATTTAATTAGTATTTTAAAAGTTAAGCACTTTTAGTTTTCGAATAACTCAATTTAGAGTTTTCTAGACAAAATACAACAAAAATGAAGTTTTCAATAAAATGACAAAAATAGAGATTTTACAACTCTCACTAGCTTGAAGAAAATTACATTTTTATATATAAGCCTAGAATAGATTTTAGTAATTATAATAAAGTATTTTTATTTGAGGTTCTAGTAATTTTTAAGATTTAAGGCCAATCTAGTCAGTTTTCTCGTAAATCAATATGATGAGATGATATCGATAAAAGGCCCGAAATGTTGTAAGAAATGCTAAGGTACCTTGTATTCAATTTCTTTTTGGAGATTTAATACTTCAATGTAAAATCACATTTTTAGAAGTGAAAACAAAAGAAGTTAGGAATCTTATTTTGTAAATTTATTAAATGAATATTTTACAATATTCCTTTAAAAAGGGATTTAGAAATAACTTAGGAATTAAGACCTTAGAAAATTTCTTTATAAAGTTCACTTCGAGGCCAAACCTCAGTGCTCCTAAGAAAGATTATTAGGTAGCACCTAGGCCTTGGCTCATAATATTCTCCTTATTAAAGGATTTATAATAAGTAGTTTTACACATTTTAAGGACAAGTACGTCGAGTAAGTGTGGTTCCGCCTAGTACTCGGGCACTTTTATGAAAAAATGACTAAATTACATGTTGCACGTGAAGCATGAAGAGGAATGATAGAGTGATCCCCTAGAGCATACAATGATGGGTACACTAAAGAACAGCGACTTCTCGATCCCCTAAGGGCGGTCTCAGGAGTATACCGGGGCAGACCTCCAATGGCTTGGATTCACGCTCGAGACCAGATAGCCAATGGCAACTCTGGTATACTTCGACTCTAGGTGAGTGTTTGTATGACCGTGTAGTGTTCGTTATACCGAGATATGTTTTGGATCCATTATTGATGGGATTGTGAATCCTTACCCTTTTGTGAAAAACAGAACGAGGCTAGCTCTGGTCGTTATAGTTGGACAAAAGGATAAGGCGAGATTATTGATATGTGTGAGATTGATGAGCGGGAGTTGGGCCCATTGCATAATTGGTATTTAATCAAGATAAATCATAATGAATCTAACACATGCATAGCATGCCATAATTGTGTGACTAACTCTATTGGCCTATATTATCTCTATGTATGCTTTTGAATTACTATGTAGTTGTGTTAGCAAGTGTAGTATGAGTTCTCTATTTCTGTCTGATATATGTTGTATAGTAATTATGGCTACCCTTGCATGTGAGTGATTTGGGTTGAGAGCTTATACTCACCCCTCTTGTGTTGTGTGTGGTTTTCCTTCATTGTGATCATTGGCTGAAGAACAGGACGAGCACGAGCAGGATCTAGACAACCTACAGTAGTGAGCTCGGGTAGTGGACGTAGGCTATTAGTACTTTTTGTTCGCGTTGAGACTGTTATAGGTCCCGATGTTTAGTTTTATGTTATTATTCTGTAATTGTTTTATTGGGAGCCTGCGAGCTCCGTACCTTTTGAGTAGACTTCTTTTATAGAGAATTGATCTATGTTATAATGTTTATTTTGAACTATGTGATGATGATCACCAAACACAAAAAAACTCCTATTTTTCTTAATAACTTATGACTCATTAATTAAGTAGGATGTTCCAATGTAAGAAATTGTCCTAGTTAATCGAGGGTGTCATACGTTGGGGTACTTATTTAATTTTTTCTAAGTTATCTAGCTCTACTCGAGCCCATTCTTTTGGACACATAACTCACTACCTTTCCCTCTCACCACTAACCGTCTCATGCAAAGTTATTAATTCAATCACATACAACACAAATTCACACAGATAAGATAATGCAATGCATGAGTTCCATTTTATTAATTTTGACCTTTTACTTAGCCATCATGATGCATGTGGGTCCATCTCCTTTTCATCAATCTCACTCAATCAATATCAATTGTGTGCATCAATCCCAGCTTATCCCCTTGCCCACCAGAGCGACTGGACCTCGCCTTATTCTGGTTTTCACAAAAGAATAAGGACACATAGACCTATCATCACAATGGATCTAATCACATATCGTCAGAATGGGCACTTCACGATCACAGTAACACTTTCTCTAAGTCAAAGTATACTAAGGTTACCACGGGCTGTCCAGTCTCGGGCGTGACTCTAAGCCATTGGAGGTCCACCCCGGTATACTCCCTAGACCTCCCATAGGGTCGGAATGTTGTTGTTCCCCAGTGTACCCCATCACTATCTGCTTTAGGGGATCACTCAACCATCCACCCTTATACTCCACATATATGATGCATGCAACACAAAATTTCATTTTCACTAGTCACCAGTAGGGTCCTTTCAATGACTCCATTTCATTTCTAACATCGGGTTCATTTCGTAAAGTCCTTGATTAAACACTTTTCTTTATTCATCATTCTTTTCGCAGTTACTCAAATCATAACACAGCTCATCTGATAATTAGGAACGAAATGAGTTCTTAACCTCTAAAAAACCTAAGGGTAATATTGGCAACCACAACGCCTATCATCACACTGGATCCAATCTCAATTATTTCATTATGTCCATAACTTAGTCACCTCGGGACCCCTACCGAGACATATCCTCATTTTTTTCTTACTTTTATTTTAGTTGATCCATCTCAATATAACTCATTTAATGCATCATGCAAGTCCCATTTATTTACCATACTATTTATTTCATTAATTCATGATATTCCTTGAGTATTTTTATCACATCGTGTTCCACACACATTTCATCATACCACACTCATCATGTATTTCATCACATATGTTCATCACGTAACTAACACATAAACATCTATGTACACAATCACATAGCAATCATCACACACAACATTCATTATACAAGCATCACGTAACAATCCTCGTACATGTTATCAAGGTAATAGAATCACACATTCTCATATAGATATACTCATGGATGTGTTCTTATAGGTAATTTAAGTATGGCTACTTATTTTACGAACACACATATTAGATTATTTGTCTCGATTACCTCCTTAACTAATCGACCTCATTTATAGTAAATTTGTACCCCTAGTATACCCTTTCATATCCATAATCATTTTTGGTTACCAAATAATCTTATATAACTATCAAGTATATCACCTGGGTGAACTATTTTAAATACACTTTAGTCATTTAACTTTTGAATACCATTATATAGTTATTCTTATTCCATGAAGTACATATTTAAGGTGCCAATAATTCCTATCATTGTCACTTATTTGCTACCACTAGATTAAATTATCCTAATTTGATTCGTATTCTATTTAAGTTGGTATTTTTAATTAGGATTCACTGAATGATATTGACATAAGTGTTCCTCCCTTTCTTAAATTCTTATTCCTCATAACATTCTTTTTAACTTATTAAACTTTCTTAGTGCTTATGTTAACTATCATGGTATCAATTTCTACTTCTCATTGAATTCTAGTATTTCTAATATATGTTTTATTTCTTCTTTTTTGTCTTTTTTTGTTTGTTTTTTTGGACCCAAAGTCACCTTAGTTACTTCCTTATAAATTTCATTTAACTTCCTAACATATTTCAACATACCTCAGTTATCTATAATATGTTCTTTTCTAATTATTTCCTTTTTAGGTCTTGAGATAACCCTTTTTTTAGTTTTATTTACTAACTATCAATAAGTTCTTATTTAATCCATTTTAACTTATTAATTACTTTCCCCATCGGATTAACTTAAAAGTCCATGCTATATTTAAATTATCGTCCTCATTTATTAGATTCTTGTTCTAGTTATTTCTAGGCTTCTTTGGTTACTAAGTACTCATCTATAGATTTTGTTACTAGCTCTAAGTTATCAACTGCTTTTATTACGAATCCAATTCCCTTGTTACTACACAATTACGCCATGTACTTGACTTTTAATAAAAGGATTCATTTTATAAAGTTAATTCTCATTATTAATTCCTTTTAACTACTTTAAAAAAAATTCATCCAATAGTCCAAAATATCCATATCTTTAGATTTCACCATTTCTCTAATAGTTCATCAAAACTTACTAAATGTCATTATCATTTTATCAATTTTATTTTTAGTCTTCTAGTATACAATTAAAACTTCCTAAATTTTACTAAATAATCAATAATATTTTTTCTTGAAAACGATACTCTGAAATTTTTATTTCTTCCATTTCTAATATATATATATTACTTGAAATTCATCATTTTTAATCTTTCTTTTGTTATTTATTTCTTTCTACCAAAAATTCCTTTTTATTTTATAAAAGCTTGTTTGGTAAATTTTCTCAAAATATCGTCAACGCTACAAAATTCTGAAATGAAGCGTAATTGCACTTAAATTAGTAAAATGCCTTATTTTGTGTAATTTTGTCGGTTTTACTCGTAGAATTCTAGTCAATTAATTTAATTAAATTAACGAGACTTACCAGATAAATATGACAAATTATATAGAATATTCAGAAATAAAGAATTACAACCAAATCAAATTTCTAATCCCACCCGCGCTACGAGCCTAAATTTCAATATTTTGCATAATAACTTTACTTCGGATAAAATTTTAATGGGATGTATGTTGGCCCGGTAATAATGGTATTTTATGTTTAACTGTTTGTTTTACTACCGGGTCATTAATTGGCAAGCGCACCAATCGTTTGTAGTTTTCAAAATTTAGATATCGTTCCACTAGGATTGAAAGTCCAATAACAATAGTAATTTTCTAGTCACTATGGTAAATGTAAAGAAACTTATAAACAAAAGAATGATTTATATACAATTTATACAATATTCACAGGATAACATGGTTGAATTGTTCATGACATAAAAAGAAAATAAAAATGTATCTAAAAAGTTGAGTTGCAATCTAGAATAGGTAAGATACTTGAGATAAACACAGATAGACAAATTATGTTGGAAATTGGATCCCTAATCTAGAATAACAATGAGGAACTCAAGACATGTATATTTAATCATCAAGTTTCATGTCATTGCAGCATAAATTCATTATAACCGATCCCTCGTGATATAAATTCTAAGAATTCACCATAAAGTCCGATCCTTCGTGAGCTTTCTTAGTAAAAACTTGCATTAAGTCCTGGCCTTATGGCAACAATGGTTAACAACCCCTATAGAATTGAGATACCTAGGGTATTCCAACTTTTACTTTCATTAAAACAAGTTTCAATACGGCATGAATAATCATTCTCCCGTTTGACATTCACACTAATAAAACAAGTTTCAATACACATGAAAATCATTCTCCCGTTTGACGTTTATATTAATAAAAGATTGAAATACTAACATGGACTTAAATCATAAACATGCAGAGGTCGAATTCACAACATTATACTCAATATATTAGTTCACCAATTCCAACATAAACAGATTAGTTACACATGGTAAAAGTAAAAACAACACTTACAGAGGTTGACATTACGAAGACGATGGAAACTTCACGATACAACGATCACAATACACCACAACACTCTCAAGTATCTAGAAAACTTTTCTAGAACTACAAACTCTAAAAGAAATACTCAAAACTCGAGTATAGAAGAGAGAAAAGAACTCTGAATGTAGAGAATGGGATGCTTAGAATGGTGTTGGATGGCCCTATTAGTGTCAGCACCCTTCTTCAGCCTCCATTAACGCAGCTGGTAGTGGCCACCTTGGAATATTTTATTCAATCATGCTTGGCCATGTGTCCCTGTCTCCACTGCGTTTTGGCCATTTGTGCTGAATGGAGTGGCCAATAATGGGTCACTAGGTGAGTGCTTGGCCAGCTTGGCTGTGGAGTCCACGCAGCTCTGACGCTATGCGTGGCTGTGACGCGTAGCGTCAGCATCAGAAGTACCCACGCTACGCATGGTGTTGATGCTGCGTCAGCTTCTCCAGATCTTCAATTCTCTCTTAAATTCTTTACTTTTTCACTGCAAAACTAGAGAAAATTGATCAAGGGCAGATTATTTCCAACAACATCTATTTATTGAATTTAAAACCTAATTTTCTAACAATTTACACAAATTTTTATTATTTTTATGAAATTTTTATTAAAAGATTTATTGTAAATTTGAGGACTAACAAATAGCCCCAACTTGAGACATTGCTCATCCTCGAGCAAGAGAGAAAAATAAAAAATAAAAATTTGAAATCAAATTTTTGAGTTAGTCCGAGAATTTACCACAAAAAGTAATTACACAATTTACCATTTTGAAATAATCAATTATAGAAATCTAATGTAACAAAGGTTTAATGATAAAATTCTTTACAATATTTTATTAACATATCAAGCATAATTTTAGGCTTACCTCTCCAAGTGTTTATCCCAATGCAATCGGTAACCTGTTTCACTAAATCGATCATAAAATCAAACAAATTTAATTTTGATTTTCATCTAATCAATGGTTGATTATACAGAGATATTTCAGAAATCACAAAGTCTTTTCAAGGGTTGTAATGAGGCTTGGCTACAAGAATTTATGGTTTTTCTTAGAATTCAAAAACCTAAAATCATAAAAGAGCATTTTATAATTTTTAGGCTTTCTCTTGGCCCGAGTCTCAATTCCTTTATTGATGAAAAATAAATACCCCCAAATTGATACTTTTCATTATTTTTGACTTTTTTTTTATATTTTATTTTCTTTTTCTTTGAAAAGAATCAAGTTGCTTAGTTTCACTCCCCATTTTTGTAAGAACACTCAAAATATTTTTATTTTGCTCAATTGCTCTTTTAATCGATCAAGTATAGGGAATGTTTAAAACTGTTTTAGGTTTAAGGGTACCAAAGAATTTATTCTCAGGCTCAACATTGGCTTGCAAAGGATAAAATAATTTTTACCAAGGTAAGCTGTTTGGCCCAAGTTTTCTTTTCACCAATAAATGTGCCTTGATCATTTTCTTGAATTCTCTGTACAACAACACAAATCAAAGATTAAAGCAAAATCAATTCGAATAAAGTTATGTCGATTAAACCCTTAAGTGTTTAAAAAGATCTCTCGACTTACCGGGTTATCAAAATTTGCTTGATAGATAATAAACTTATTGTAATTAAATTTATCAAAATTCCTAAGTTATAAGAGAATCAATAATTGATTTTACAAAATTGGTTTTATTATGTAAAAATTTTAAGTGAATAAATTAACTTACTAACAAAAATTGATTGATTTATTTATTTAAAAAGAAAAAATTTATTTTTGGATTCTTTTTTTTGAAGAAACATGCAAAAATATATCACGATAAAATTGCGCAAATGAAACACACCACACATAAGAAATACCATAATATAATCCAAAATATAAATATCAATGTAAACAATAATCTAAAAGTGTATGTAAAAGGTGCAGAAAATGAAGAAGATAGCACCATCAGTCCTCCATCTAGTCATCATCCTCCTCCTCCTCATAAGCATCACCATCAGAATCAGCCTGTGCTCCAGACGGTCCACCAGTCTCAGGGTAGATAGGTAAATCACCAGGCCAAGCTACATGAGCTGCAAACTCAGCCGATGTGACATATGGTGCTCCCTCACCCTAAAGTCTGTACTGATAAAATTCATCATGAAGATGAATATAAGCTCTGTGTGTGGCAGCCATCATCTGCATCATATGCTGATGCTCAAGTGTCATCCTGGCAAATCCCTCTGTGACAACATCAGCAGGTGGTGGCTGAACTGGTGGTCTCCTCCTTCTCGGTCTGGGTTGAGCCTCCTGCTCCAAAGGTGGAAGCTCGCACTACTGAACAAAGTAGTCCCTGTTCATCGAGACCTTGGGGACTCTCCCCGAAGAACTCGTGAACTCTGGTGATGGTACAGCAACTCCCTGCCTCCTTAGTAAGGCAGATATGATGAGGGGGAATGGAATAGGTCGGTTCACTTTATACCCAAGGGCATAAAAGTGAATCTGCTCAAAAATCAGCTCAGCTATATCGATGGTATAGCCCTGGAGAATAGAATAGAGAAGGCAATAGCGGTCAACTAGGATAGATGAAAGGTGGGTAACGGGGGTGATATTATGAAGCATGAGGTGAGACCACGCCTGGGCTAAAAGGGTCAGCTGGGTCTTTAGAAGGTTAGATGGACTCCGTCCAACCTTACTTAGGTTGAAAAAAATTCCATCTTTGCTCAAGAAATGAGCAACCTATTCGAGGGAGTATCCTAGATCACCCTCAGCAATGATCTTGTTTCTGTTTTCCTTCCAGAAACAAGTATCGTCCTCGGGAGTAGGCTCCCAAGGATTATCCAATAGGGTACTAATGGTATCCCGGTCATAAGTGATATGCCGGCCCCTAACCCAACTCGTCCTCTAATGTCCAATATCTGGTGCGTCCTGGCGAGTCCTATAGGCGTTTGCGTAAAACTTCATCACTAAGATGGGATCCCCCTCAGTAGGCAAGGAAAACAGGGGTCCCCATCTCCTCCTTTGGACCTCATCCTGTAGCTCAGGATAATCTCCAGCACTCAAATCAAGCACTCTCTCCCACATCAGCTTTTGGCCCTTAATCTGATAAAAGCAGGCCCATTTCACGTCAGTGTGAAATCTCGTGGGATCCCTTGGTCCCAGAACCTCCTCTCCTTGAAGATCAGAATCTTCAGAGGTAGTGTCTGTATCAGTGGCCTTTCTCTGTCTTTTAGAAGGACTAGTAGTAGGGATAGATTTCCTCGGTGCCATCTACAAAAAGAAAAATTTAAAAATCAAACACACATTATACTATTTGAAAAACATATCAAACATTGAAAAGTTAACAAACATACACAATCAACAAAATATTTGCACAAAATTTAAACATAAATATTTTTGGATTTTTTAAAAATTTTATTACAGAAGATTTACACAAAATACAACATTTAAATTCACACAAAATTTCACAACAACATATTTTTGAATTTTTTAAGAAAAGTTAAAATGAATATTTTAGGATTTTTAAATATTTATCAAAAATCAAGCACTTATAAACTTTTTACAAAACATGAAAATCATACAACATACATATTATTCAAATTTATGCAATTTTATTTTTATTCTTAAGCAAGAAAGTATAACAAACATGCAAACTAAGAAATTTAATTAATTAAAAAGAAAAAGAAACAACAAACAATAACAAACGGCATACTAGATAGAATTATTAACAACAGGAAACAAATATATACATGAAACAACAACATCACACAAAAAATCAAAAATTAAAAACAGAGGCTGACGCTACGCGTGGGTGGGACACTACGCGTCAGCTCTATTCTTCCCACGCTACACGTCAATGGGACGCTACATGTGGGCTTGCAGAGTAGAAACTGTAAAACAGGGGTTGCACAGCAGCAACCCCTCAAAAACTACATTCAATCCATTCAAATTCCTATTTCTAACAGCAATCAATCCCAATGGTTATCTAACCCTAACCCTAACCACATGCAACTCTAAGAATTAAAATTGAAATTAAAGAGAAAGGATTTTATAAAACTTACTTGGAATCCTTGAACGATTGAGGAATTGAAAGGTTGAGAGAAAAAGAGGATTTAGAAATTTAGGGTTTCTGCAGCAAAGTGAGACAGAGAGGGAATTTTAGGTTTTTAACACCTAAGATGGGCCTCTCTGGTTTAGTTTTAAAAACTGAAAGTGGGCCCTGATGCTACGCGTGTATGGGACGCTACGCGTCAGGATGAAAATTCAGAGTCCACGCTACGCGTCACTGTAGCGCTACGCGTGGGCTTCTGTTTTTGATTTTTCAAAATTTTGATTTTCAAAAACATTCTATTTTATGTTTAAAACCCCTTTTCTTTTCAAAATTAAATTTCTATCTAAAAATTTGAAAACCCTTTTTTTTTAATGTTCAATAAATTAAAAATAACAAAGAAAAAAATAGGTTGCCTCCCATTGAGCGCTAGGTTTAATGTCTCCAGCCAGACATTACCTCTGATTAATCAGGTGGTTTCTTAATTTTGGTTGAGGAATCACCTGTTTGTTTCTTCCTCCTTCTTCTTCTTCGATGCTTGATTACCTGTCTTTCATCATTCAAGTCATTGGTTAATTTAAAACAATTTAATTGATTGGGAAGAGATATATACCTGGTTTGGTTGAAGGGTAAACTTTTTCCTCATCATTTGTCCTAAGATGTTCATGAGCACTGAAGCTTACCTCCCCTTCATAGACTTTGACTGCAACCATACTTTTATCAACATCTACCTTTATCTTTGCAGTCTTCATGAAAGGTCTTTCTAAGATTAGGGGGATCTCAGTATCCTCCTTCATATCCAGTACTACAAAGTCAACCCTGAAGTGGTACTTATCAACCCTTACCAATACATCTTCCACAATCCCCACAGGTTTCTTCACAGAGCGATCCGTAAACTGTAAGTCTGTCTTAGCTTCTTTTAGCTCGAATTCATCAATGCGCTTTATTAAATCTAGGGGCATCAGATTGATGTTCGCCCCTAAATCTAACAAAGCATTCCTAATGTTGATACTTCCAATAGTTACAGGAATGGTGAAACTCCCCGGATCTTTACATTTTTCTGGAGTTATAATGGCAGTACAGTTTGTTTCTGGCTCTGTATTCACAGGCTCTTGTAGTTTTTTCTTTTTCATTTTTTTCATTTTTTTCATTTTTTTCTATTTTTTCACTTTCTTTTTCTTTTCCTTCTTTCTTTTTCTCATTTTTTTTCTACAATCAATTTTCACAACTTTAAAATTAGAAGCAACAGCATTACGTTGTTCCCTTGGGTTTTGAGTGTTTGTAGTGATTCTAGAATTTTTCAATTCAGCTATTTCTTTGCCAAGCTGACCCATTTGTAAGTCTAATGCTTTCCGGGTAGCTTCATTTGTTTCCACAAATTGCAATAACTGTTGGATAGATTCTTCAATTCTTGTCAATCTTGTATTGTCAATTTGTGATTGTTGTGGCTTAAATTGATTATTAGGAGGTCAGTTGGAAGGTCCAGTATCTTGTCTCCAGCCAGAATTCTGATTCTGCCATCCCTGTTGAAAATTGTTAGGAAAAAATTACCATAATTGAAAGAAAAGTTATCCAATGGTATTCTTTGATGGTTTAGAAAATTGGCTTGCTCTTGCTCATTTCTGTCAGGGGTACAGTAACCACATGGTTGTTCACCCATGCAATGCATATATTGTTTCAATTGAGCGGGGGGTGGTGATGTCACTTGAGCAATTTGAAGTTTCTCTAATTGCTTGCTCATAGCTTCAATTTATTGGGTCAGCAATTTTTGCTGAGCCAATACTGCATCATTCACTTCCAATTCTAGTATACCTGGCTTCCTCTGTACATTACCTCTTTCATGTTTTGCTTGGCGGTCACTAATAGACATTGATTCCAATATCTCAATAGCTTCTTCCACGGTCTTGTTCATTAAAGAACCACCTGCACAAGCATCTAACATCATCTTGAACTGAGGTAATAAACCATGGTAAACGATCCTTACCTTTTCGCCATCATCCAGGTTGTGGTTTGGACACTTTCTCAAGAGTGCCTTGAATCGTTCCCATGTTTCTCCTAATGATTCATCATTGTTTTGAGAAAAAGAGTGTATGGCTGTCATGGCTTCAAAATATTTTGAAGGAGAATAAAATCTTTCCAAAAATTTTCTTTCAACATCGGACCAGTTTGTAAAACTACCCGGTGGGCAAGATTTAAACCATTCTTTAGCTTTACCAATCAATGAAAAAGAAAATAATCTCATATAAACAGATTCTTCTTGATTGGGTTCAAAACCAATTGTGTTGCATAACTCATAAAAAATAGTTAAATGTTCATACGGTTCTTCATGATTTAAACCAGCAAATTGATTATTTTGAATAATATTTAAAGTAGCAGGTTTAATCTCCACTTGCACAACAGGTCCTTGAAACATTCCCGAAACTCGAGGTGGACCATTAATAGCAGCAAACTGTCCCAATGTTCTTCTTTTAGCAGCCATATTTGAAGTTTCAAGATTTTTAGAAATAGAAGAATTAGTTTGTGTTTTAGATTTCAAAGACTTGATTTTCTTTACAAACTTTTCTATCTCGGGATCAAAATAAATTTTTCCTGCAGTAGATCGAGTTTGCATACACAAACTAGAAAAAGAAAGTTAGTGTAACAATGATAAGAAAAAGTAAATAAACAAATAACAAAATTTAACTAAGGTAAAAAATCTTTACCACGGTAATTAAAAATTTACTGTTTTACTGAATCAATTCAATCCCCGGCGACGGCGCCAGAAAACTTGTTGGCCCGGTAATAATGGTTGTTTATGTTTAACTGTTTGTTTTTACTACCAGGTCATTAATTGGCAAGTGCACCAATCGTTTGTAGTTTTCAAAATTTAGATATCGTTCCACTAGGATTGAAAGTCCAATAACAACAGTAATTTTCTAGTCACTATAGTAAATGTAAAGAAACTTATAAACAAAAGAATGATTTATATACAATTTATACAGTATTCACAGGATAACATGGTTGAATTGTTCATGAGATAAAAAGAAAATAAAAATCTATCTAAAAAGTTGAGTTGCAATCTAGAATAGGTAAGATACTTAAGATAAACACAGATAGACAAATTATGTTGGAAATTGGATCCCTAATCTAGAATAACAATGAGGAACTTAAGACATGCATATTTAATCATCAAGTTTCATGTCATTGCAGCATAAATTCATTATAACCGATCCCTCGTGATATAAATTCTAAGAATTCACCGTAAAGTCCGATCCCTCGTGAGCTTTCTCAGTAAAAACTTGCATTAAGTCCTGGCCTTATGGCAACAATGGTTAACAACCCCTATAGAATTGAGACACCAAGGGTATTCCAACTTTTACTTTCGTTAAAACAAGTTTCAATACGACATGAATAATTATTCTCCCGTTTGACATTCACACTAATAAAATAAGTTTCAATACACATGAAAATCATTCTCCTGTTAGACGTTCATATTAATAAAAGATTGAAATACTAACATGGACTTGAATCATAAACATGCAGAGGTCAAATTCACAACATTATACTCAATAGATTAGTTCACTAATTCCAACATAAACAGATTAGTTACACATGGTAAAAGTAAAAACAACACTTACAGAGGTTGACATTACGAAGATGATGGAAACTTCACGATACAACGATCACAATACACCACAACACTCTCAAGTATCTAGAAAATTATTCTAGAACTACAAACTCTAAAAGAAATACTCAAAACTCGAGTATAAAAGAGAGAAAAGAACTCTGAATGTAGAGAATGGGATGCTTAGAATGGTGTTGGATGGCCCTATTTATAGGGCTGAGGAAGGGTGCTGGTGCTACGCGTCAGTCCCCTGACTCAGCCTGCATTAATGCAGTTGGTAGTGGCCACCTTGGAATATTTTATTCAATCATGCTTGGCCATGTGTCCCTGTCTCCACTGCGTTTTGGCTATTTGTGCTGAGTGGAGTGGCCAATAATGGCTCACTAGCTGGGTGCTTGGCCAGCATGGCTGTGGAGTCCACGCAGCTCTGATGCTACGCGTGGCTGTGACGCGTAGCGTCAGCATCAGAAGTACCCATGCTACACGTGGTGTTAATGCTACGCGTCAGCTTCTCCAGATCTTCAATTTTCTCTTAAATTCTTTACTTTTTCACTACAAAACTAGAGAATATTGATCAAGGGCAGATTATTTCGAACAACATCTATTTATTGAATTTAAAACCTAATTTTCTAACAATTTACACAAATTTTTATTATTTTTATGAAATTTTTATTAAAAGATTTATTGTAAATTTGAGGACTAACAATGTACGAGCTTCGAGATGTTTTTACGAAGAATACCAGAACACAGAGAAACGTAAAATAAAGTCGTAATCACCAAGGGTATCAAAAACTGCATATTCCCACTCTAACCTTCGGATCGCCACGAAACTTAAAAGGGTTATCGCCAAGGATACTGAAGAAACGATATCGAGCAGTTTACAACAAATAAAAATGAAGTGAAACCCCCTTCCCTCAAGGACACCTCACGGTTTTGTAGAGGAAAAGGGGGTGGCTTTGTCAAAATTTTGTCAAATGCTTGAAATCGCTCATCGATTGTCACTGATTATCCTTCGGTACCTAAAGACTCAACATACAACATCGAAAGGAATAGAGCATGTCACAACTAGCAAGAAAAGTAAAGGAACAGCCATGGGAATATCTAGAAATTGAAAGAAACTTAAAGAACTATTCACCAAAATTTATAGATCACTTGAATCCTTCCGCCGATCACTTCTGATCATTCTCGGATCCTTTAAAACACCAACATGCAAAATTTATCAAGTGCCTACAAATCACGGATAGCAAGGGAAAATGTAGGACAACTATGCATTTAATCAAAGTCAAAGGAATTAATTGCCGAAGATTTACCGTTCATTCAAAATCTTTCGTCGTTTATCGCTGACTACCACCGATCATTCTACGGGACCTAATAAACCAAACATGCAACCAACCAACAAGAAGGGGTCATGATTTTGAAGCCCAAAACTGAAGAGGGACAACACCAAAATCACATGCATATGGCTAGAAATTGAGGTGGAATAAAGAAGACAAGAATTTCAAGACCAAACTTGAAAACCTTACCTTAGAAGCAAGGATGGTGGCTACAATTTTGAAAGGTGGAGTATAGTGGTTATGGTAGCATATACTGTAACACCTTTGGTTAACTAGAACAATCTCTTCCATTAGATCATTCTACTTAACTGAGAGGTTACGAGTTTTAGAAAAATATGGAAAAATTTTTTTGTATAATAAATTTGGTGGAACAGATGTCTTATATACGCCTTAGTCATACACAACATATGGTCATATTCAACATATTGTACATACTGAAAATTAGGGGCACGCAGGCTCCCATCCAACCAGAAAAGAAAGTTAACTATGATAAGTGTCCTCGACCCAGGAAATGTCTGGTTGTTCCTCGATGCGAAGTCTGCACTGATCTCCCCGATAACAAGAGTATATGGTCCAGTCAGAGGTCTATAAAAATAACTATAAGGGTGAGTCTTTCTTCCATACATTCGAAGGGTTGTCATTTCTGACGTTCTCCCACAACATCCAAACAAGTATTCACATAATCCTTCCTCATCTCAGGTTCCTAATTTCTCTAAATTATCTGTCACCATTGAGTCCTACCTATTATTTCCCCTTTCCTTCTTCTCTAATATTCTACACTAATAATTATAGAATAATTCACATCTTCAATAACCATCACAATCACATACAATATCTCAGAATCATGTAATACAATGCATGGGTTCTATTACTTTCAGTTAATCTTTTCATTGTTTATCATGAATGCATGTGGGCCTAATTCTATCTCATCAATCTTATACTCATCATCATCATCAGAATATGTCCTGTTCAGGTAGCCCCTGAACACAACGTTTCTGTACTAGAGTGACCAGAGCCTACAAAGTCCCTTACATTATAGAGTATGAAGGACTCTCAGGTCCTATTTATCATCAGGGATCCATATCATATCATAAAAGGGGACTTGGCTCATCCACGGTCATAGTTACATTCTGTCATTTAGTCAAAGTACACCAGGCTTGCATCGTCTTACTCGGCTTAGGCGTGACTCTGATGCCATTGGGTTTTCATCCTGGTTGTACTCCTAAGGTTCTCCTCAGAGACCAAATGTGAATGTCCTCCAGTGTACCCATGGTGTATTGATGTAGGAGCTTCTTTTAGTCTCCTTTAGAAGGGATGGATCTAGGCTCCTCTCCTTGTTCTTCCTTCAAGCCAAGGATGAATTCCTTTCATCAAGGTTAGAACTGAAACAAACAAAAGGGAAAACTCTATGGAGTTGGACGAAATTTGGTGGAAGGGAAGAGAGAAAATGAAATGGTTTGGACAAGATGGAAGGAATGGAAGAGGAAGATGGAAGGTGAAGGAGGGAGGCCACTTCCTTAGGAAGATAACTCCATAATCTCACCACCAAGAGGGAGAAGATCCTCTTGAATAAGAGCTTCCTCTAGAGAACTTAATCCTAGAGAGAAGAAGAAGCTTCTCACTCTAGAAAATTTGCACTCAAGGTAAAAAATATCAAATGATCATTATTGTGTGAAATTACAAAGGAGAGCTCCCTTATATAGCCTTTTTAGAATTTGGTCAAGGAATGGAGAAATGGGCTTGGATGATGGATCCAAGGCCTAATAGTACAAAAGGAGAGAATATGGCCTATACATGGCCCAAAGTGAAAGTACATGGCCCTAAAGTGGCCCAATTGACCTAGCAAGGTCGAAATAAAATCTAAGTGTCTAGAGAATCTAACTATGACTTATGTTACAAGATGAAAACATGTAGATCCTTATGGTGTCTCCCTTGGGCTTGGGCCCGTTAAGCAAATAGATGAAAGATGACAAGGCTTTATGAATATTCTCTTTAGCTTTTTTGGACTTGGCCCTAGTGAGAGGACCTTTATAAGCCTCTATCCCTTTGTCCAATATAGTGTGTGGGTCCTCCCTTGGGATATCCTTATTATGTGCCCCCTCTTCAAAAGGATTTGTCCTCAAATCTAAGGCATCATCCTCTTTATCTAAATCAAAAGAAGATAAGTCAGACACATTGAATGAAGCACTCACACCATACTCACTTGGTAAATCAAGGACATAGGCATTATTATTCATTTTCTTGATTATTTGGAAGGGTCCATCATCTTTAAGTCGAGTTTGGATTTTCTCAAGTTTGGAAATCTCTCTTTTCTAAGGTGTAACCAAATCCAATCTCCAACCTCAAAGGTGACTTCCTTTCTCTTCTTGTTGGCACAATGAGTATAGTGTTCATTTTTAGTTTATATTTAGGTTTTAACCTTTTCATGAAAATCTTTAATGAACTTGGCCTTTGCCTCTCCATCCATGTGAAGGGCAGAGTCAGAGACTTCAATGGGTAAAATGTATAATAGTGTGAGAAGGTTAAAACCATACATAACTTCAAAGGGACTATGCTTAGTTATTGAGTGTTGTACCCTATTATAGCACAATGTTTTTGGACATCTTTCTTCATTTTAGGCCAATAGAAGTGTTCATATAGAATAGAAAATGTTTTATCTCTTCCAAAGTGGCCCATTAAGCCTCCCTCATGGCTTTCTTTTAATAATAAATCTCTTAAAAAGCTCCAAGGAATGAAAAGTCTATTGGCTTTAAAGAGATAGCCATCTAAAATATAGAAGCCTCTATGAGATGCAGAAGTGGAAGATGAGTGGAAGATTTTGGAAAAATCAAGGTCACTTGGATATAAGGTCCTAATCTCATTAAGTTTAATAACTTTGGCTCCAAGAGAGGCAAGTAAAGAATACCTTCTCGATAAAGCATCAGCCACAGTATTAGATTTTCTATTTTTGTACTTGATGACATATGGAAATTATTCCAAGTACTCAACCCACTTAGTATGTCTTTTGTTTAACTTATGTTGCCCCTTAATGAATTTTAGTGATTGATGATCACTATGTATAACAAACTCTTTTGGGATCAAGTAGTGTTCCCAAGTTTGTAGGACTCTAATTAATGCATAAAATTCTTTATCATATGTGGGATAGTTGAGAGTTGCCCCATTAAGCTTTTGACTAAAGAAAGCAATGGGGTGACCTTCTTGTAATAGGACAGCTCCTATTCCCATATTTGAAGCATCACACTCAAGCTCAAAGGTTTTTAAAAATTTTGGAAGTGTCAAAATTGGAGCATGAGTGAGCTTCTCCTTGAGATCTAGAAAGGCTTTCTCTTGCCTTGGCCCCCATATAAAAGGAACATTCTTTTTCAATACTTCATTTAGAGGGGGGCTAAGGTAGAGAAATCTTTCACAAATCTCCTATAGAAACTTGCTAGATCATGCTTCTTACATTACTCACATTTTTAGGCGTTGGCCAGTCTTGGATTGCCTTCACTTTTGAGTGATCTACCTCTACACCCTTAGAACTAACTACGAATCCAAGGAATACAATGCTATCCATGCCAAAAGAACATTTTTCAAAATTTTCATAGAGGTTATTTGTTCTTAAGACAAGCATAACTTGTTTAAGATGGTTTAGATGAGAGGTCATGGTCTTTGAGTACACCAAAATATCATCAAAGTAGACCACAACAAAATGACCAATGAATTCTCTCAAAACATGATTCATTAACCTCATGAATATACTTGGTGCATTAGTCAAGCCAAAGGGCATAACTAACCACTCATATAATCCAAGTTTGGTTTTAAAAGCAGCTTTCCATTCATCTCCTTCTTTGATTCTTATTTGATGATAGCCACTTTTAAGATCAATTTTGGAAAATATGGTAGAACCACTTAGCTCATCAAGCATATCATCAAGTCTAGGTATTGGATGCCTATACTTGATGGTTATGTTGTTTATGGCTCAACAATCTGTACACATTCTCCATGAACCATCTGTTTTAGGAACTAATAAAACAGGTAAAGCACATGGGCTTAAGCTCTCTCTAAAGCCAAAAATGTAGCATCCCGGTTTTGGATTTAATTACCGATTGAAGTTAATTACATAATTAGAATTATGGATTGAATAATAATAATAATAATAACAATAATGCAAAGAATTGACCCATGTGCCCTTGGTGGCTTAAGAGAGTTTCGATTCTCTCTCTCTTTGGAACGCTGATGGGAGTGGCCTTAATGGTGATGCGATGATTGATGGGAATTGCATTGAATGTGGATGGAGTGTTGATTGAGAGGGAGAGTGGACGCTGGGCTGTCACGGCAGAAGAGATAAGGGCTTGGCCTCTCATTTTCCAACCACTCTTTGCTCATTCTCTTTTGGGTATATGGAGAACCATTCTCCATTCTCTCTAAAGCTTTCTGAAGCTCTGCTTCTTCCTTGCTTGCTGTTCTTCGTCTTCTTCTTATCTTCTTCATCTTCTTCTTCCACTCAACGCTGAATAGAGCCCGAGTGGGAAGTGGAACACGATGAGGAACAGCATGGTTGAGAGAGATCTGTGTGGTGGTTGAGCAACAGCATGGTGCTGTGTGTTTTGGAGACAGAGATCCTCCTCTGTTTTGTCTAACAGCGTTGATGGATGCTTGGATACATGGTGGCATGGAGTCCTTCACTAGGTTGCGTGAGGACTGTGTTGTGCCTTAGAGGCTTGGGACTCTACACTGTTTTGCAAGGAGAGCATGGAGTGTAATGGAGGCAGAGCTGTTCATGTGACCGAGTGGCTCGGTGTTCCTCCAAGGGAGAGTGCTGTGTGAACAGCTGGAGCAGGGTCGTTCTGTTGAGAACGAGTGACTGAAGAATGTTCAGTCGGTGTTGCAAGCTCATGGAGCTTCTGGATCTTCATTCCAGGTAAAGGGGGCTATTGCATCTCAAATGTATAGTTTATGGACGCGTTTCCAGGTGAAACTAATACACTATGATGTGCTGTGTTTGTTTTGTTATTGTATGTTATTTGAGTTGAGCCCGGATGTGTGATGATTATTATCGTGTGGTGTATGATTTCCGTCCATATGATGTATGATGCATGTTGTGGTTATGTTAAATGTATGAGATGCATATTATGAATGCCGAGTGAATTTGTGTGGTCTTTTATTGGTCCCCGTGTGTGATGGTATGTTTAAATGCATGTGATGATTGACATTGAATATGCGAATGCTGAGTGCATAGGATGGGGACTACTATGTTAATGCCAAGTGGAATTTTATATGGAATAGCATGAGATGCTTACTAGTGTTGATTTTCGAGTGGAATGTTATATGAGAAAGCATGAGATGCTTGTTGTAAGGATAATCCGAGTGGATGGCATTGTGATTGCCAAGTGCATGAGATGTGGATCATCTGATTCGCCATTAGGAATGCCGAGTGCATATAGCGTTGGACGCTTAATACGGAGTCGGCAATCGGATGAATACGTGTTAAATATAATGAAAGACCTCGGGTTGGACTCGAGGCAGTGCCGAGTGCACTAAGCGTTGGACGCTTGATGAAAGACCTTGGGTTGGACTCAAGGCAATGCCGAGTGCATTGGCGTTGGACGCCCGATGAATGAGACTGTATGCATCCAATTCGCCACTGGAAATGCTTGGAGCATGAAGCGTTGGACGCTTATTGTTGAATCGGTAATCAGATGAAAATGTGTGAGGATATGATTAAGACCTTTGAGCGGGGCTCAGGCACTCACCTTGAGCGAGGCTCGGAGTTTAAACATTACTGATATTGATTGGAATAGATTTGGGGTAGAATCTGATTGGATGATACATTGTTATTGAGGATGTTGTGAATTATAGCCGAGTGAAATGGGTAAAATCCCGATCGGAAGATGTTATGTGAATGTCCATGTTAAATGGCAGTGTGTATGTTTGATTGATGATATATGTTATTGCATGGTTAAGGATTCGAAGATTAATCCGAGTCAATAACTGTCATTTAATATGTAAAAGCTCACCTCTACACCATTTTTCAGTGTATGTAGGTCGGAATGGGAATGATGTGAAGGCATTAACCAGAGTGCAGGGTATCTGTGTCGTTGTAGTGTACAAGTATATTGTACCGATTGTATATAGTCATATTAAAGCCTTGGCCGGCTCTTAAGAATGTTGTATAATGAATACGAATTTATATATATAAAAAATCTGAGTTATCAGTATTCCGAGTGTATGTTATATATATATACATTTTATATTGCTATGGTGATACTTGAGTCGGCTAGGAAGTGATGATGAAAGAATAATGCTAAGTTAATGAATTCCGAGTAGAATATTGTTGTGAGAGCCATTTCTGAGTGAGGCTACTGATGGTGTGGCCTTTTCCGAGTGAAATGTATGAGTAAACCCCGAGTGGGAAAGGGTTTGGATATTCCCGAGTGGGGAATCCCGTGTGAACCTCTTCCAAGGGAAGGGGGTTGTGATGGTTCGGGTTGAGGCATTTTTAGGGAGTCCTCTTCCGACTGAATGTGGCTATATATATATTCCGAGTGGATAAGTTTCAAATAAGTACGAGTGACTTAACTTGGTGACTTCCTCCTAGTGGGAATGGGTTAATGTATTACCCGAGTGAAGAATGGTTAATAAGTGACCGAGTGGTTTATAGCCGAGAGGTTATGTGATCTCCGAGTGGGGAAGATTAAATTATGTCGAGTGCAAAATGGATGTTGTATTCTGAGTGAATTGAGGTTGAAATATACCGGGTGGTATTGGACTGGGGAAATAATCCGTGTGAGGGGAAGCCTATGGACTCCGAGTGGAGTATCCGAGGGAATCATTTCCCGAGTGGAAATTATGACGCTTCCGAATGAAGCATGTGTGTGGGCTTCTTGAATAAACTATGTATTTGGCTAAGTATGAATTTGCCGAGTGAAGCATGACCCTATGGGGACAGTTCCTGAGTGGACGTGGTCCCGAAGCCGAGTGATGAAAATACCGAGTGTGGGTGTTCGCTTCAGCGATCAAGGTATTCGCTCCAGCGAGTGTGAATGGATGGAAGGTTTCGGGTAGGTTTCGCTTAAGCGAATGGTGTTCGCCCGAGGGAGATGGGCTGTCTCGCTCAAGCGGATTTGGATCTCGCTTGAGCGAGTGAATGCTGTAATGGGCTCGCTTAAGCTTGTTCTTTCGCTGTTGGTTTTTGTTTTCTTTTGCCTACGTTGATTTATTTTACCCCCGATTGCTTGGTTAATTTTGGAAAATTTTCCCTGGTCTTCGATTATGGGTTTAATTAATTTGGGCTGTTTCATTTTTGTATCAAAGCATTCTTAAAAGAATTAAGGATGTTTCAAAAAGCATTTAACTTTTAAAATACTAATTAAATATAGCTATATTAAGTACTATTTCTGCCCATAAAACAGCCCTTACACAAAAAGTCACAAGGTGCTAAAATTCATCATTTTAACATTAGTAAAAACGCGTTTTAAGGACAAATCACACGTCAAAATTTCTCCCAATCAGTTTTACTCATTTGGGTATTTTTCTTATACTCAAAATTCGTTTCTCGTATCAAAAAATACTTCTCCAAAATAGTTTTGCCAAATTCCTCCGTTTACCCATAAAAACGTATTTTTCACCATTCCTAAGTTTACCGTTCACGCCTAAACTCGGGTCCCTTCTTAATTCCTTTATTAATCATCACATCCACAATTTATTCTTCTTAATCAAACATAATATTCAACACTAAAAATTACAGCAACTTCAATCTTCTGTAACTTGCCAAGAAATGCATTTTAAAAGCCTTTAAATCATTTTCTTAGTATCGTGAACATGTCGCATAATTATTACAACTAAAAGTCACTCATTTCTTCTTTTAATAAAAATTCCAGAATTTAGTAAATATTCAAAAACTCATTTTTAACACATGAATTTAAAGATCAAGCCATGCAACCAAATCTCAATCACCAATTTCATTTTACGTAAGTTTATACATTAGGATCTATTAATGTCAAATTATTCAACTAACTATTAAAATTTCCAACAGTTACAATGGTTTGTTATTAGTTATAAAAAATCATTTTAAGGTATTTTAGATTCTTAAAAATATTATCCACACCACAAGCCATTAATTTAAACCAATAACACACAATATCCAACAATTATATCACACACATACATTTATAACAAAATTTCTGTTGAACCCAAAATTAGCAAGTTAGTAACTCCATCATTAAAAATTTCAGAATTTTAAAAAGTAAATAAAACCATGGTGCAGCCATGATACCACTTAAAGATCTAAATTTTTCCAAAGGATTTTTCAAGATCTAAGCCATACAAACAAAGATCTTTAAGGAGATATCAAGGTATAAGTGCTAAGGAACACTTATACCTCACCATGCATGCATCAATTCATGGATTTAAAACAAATTATGTACTCCCCCTTACCACCAAATTTTCATCCTCCAAGGTAGGTTACAAGGGATTTTAAGTGCTTGCTCCTAGTACTTCATGGCTTGCTTCATCAAGAAAGAGGAAAATGGAAGCTTGGAGGGTGATAAACCAACGTGAATATGATGGTGGAAGAGAAGGAAAATGTTGCTGTTGGGAAAAAATTCAAGGAGAAGGTGTGGTGTTTGGAAGTGGTGGCTTGAATCTTTGGGGTTAGGAAAGGTGGTGTGGTGATTTGGGATGGATGATCATGGATGGATGATGTTGTTTAGATGGAAGAAGGCATGAGAAGGTGGAGAAAAGTGTTGCTGGAATCTTTCTAAGTTAGATGAAAAATGGAGAAACAAAGAGAGAACAAGAGTAGCCTTAGGAAGTGGAATTTTTACATGCAATCTCTTGCCCCCAAGGAGTCATACGGCCAAAGAGTGAGTGAGGCAGGTGTCATCATTCATTCATGCACTTAATAGGTGTCATATGCAGCTGGTGGTGTGGTGGAGAAAGGCCTTGCATGTAACACCCTACTTTTTAATTTAATAAATAAAACCAACAGGGAAATTTTTCCAAAAAATAAACCAATGGTACCGGGTCCAAAAAGAGAAGGAAAGGAAGGCCAGAAATAAAATAAAAGCCGGCCAAAGCATTCATAATCTGACTCAAAATGGTGGTTGGAGTAGTTAGCAAACAACGTAAGGGCAGAGAGGCAAAAAGCCGACCAAAGAAGGGAAAAACTAAACTGAGAGACCAAGAGAAAGGGGAAAGGAAGGCAGTGAAAGAACTCGATTAGAAACAACCGAGCGGAAGAGCAAACAGCGCTTAAGCGAAGTCAAAACGAGAGCCTTCCAGCAACACACACTTGCTGGCGTGGATACCTGAGTCGCTGAGGCGAGCAACACACTCGATAATTCCTATCGCTCGGTATCAAACATCCATTCACTCAGAGTTAGGGGGTCTCACTAGCTCGGAGATGACCATAGTACACTTACTTCCCGTAACTTAGCCCCTTATGTTTTTATACACAAGGCCACGCAATAATCTACCCGGGAAACGTGGGTTATCCCACTCGGTATACATCAAACTTGGGTACAATCGGAATTCCCTTACACACTCATCACTCGGCATATTTTCGCTTCTCACTCGGAGAACACATAGACCCTCCTTCGTTTAGAAGGGGTCCCACAATCATTTATTGCTCAGAATGTCTCAGCCAGGTCCACTCGGGTTTTAGATATCATACACTTAGAATTCATTCCACTCTAAACCACTACACTAACTCTTCTCTGGGAAGAGGGTCACTCGAGGTTTTCACTCGGGAATACAACTCTTTCTCACTCGGGGTCCACTTATCTCTTTCACTCGGTAATGACCGTCCTTAATATCACTCGGGGAATTCTCCCATCAGATTTTACACAGTATAGGTTCATCTAAGGTATTCTACTCCGGATCCATCTAAGTATCACCACTCGAACAAGAAGACATAGCCATTTGCAGCCCCACTCGGAGCTGACTCCCACAATTATGTCTACTCGAAAAATTATTAACTGAGCAATATTCTATCCATCAACGTCTCTCAGTCTACCCAGACACAAGTCACCCGTAAATAACAGATATGAACATTCATAATCATGCACTCGGAATAACCATTATCTTAACATCATTGATTCATCAGCACCTGATATCCGATGCAAGCACAAACTATCAACGTAAACCATATACGTATATAAATATGCACTCGGGTCACAATAACTCAGATTACTTATATATATATATTCATATTCGTTATACAACACTGTTATTATGAGCCGGCCAAGGCTACAACTGACGAAACATGACAAAATACAATATAAGCACTCAACGGTCGGAGTGCACCTCACTCGGACCTGAGGCCTTATCATCACTTCAGAGTCCAACCTGCACACACTGAAAAATGGTGTAGGGGTGAGCTTTTACATATAAAATGACAGCTATTGACTCGGGTTTTACCTCAACCCTCACTTATATAATTTACCGGGTTCAATCCATAATGATATATATATATATATTGCCAATTAATATAAGAGTCAGACCACGTCATCCAATCATAATTCACGCAATAACATACATCCTCAATCATAGCATCACACTGCACTCAGCAACAACATCAATACACGCATATTCAATCATAGCATCACACTGCACTCAGTAACAACATCAATACATGCATATTCATTCAATCGGGATTCGTTCATACGACATCATCTAGTCGGAGTTCACTCAAATCGTTCAATCCATGCACATCCTAATAATCTTAATAACAATGCTCATACACTCATGCATGTGGATCCGACTTAAATAATGATTTCAGTGTAGTTTCTTTCCCGGCCCCCCGTCCGCTAGCCCTTTCCGTGTGGCACCAGTCACCCCGTGACGTCTAGAGACCCAGCTCTAGCTCCATCGGCTGCCACGGGTCCTCATGGATCTAGCCAGGAATCTGACTGGAAACCCTCTTATACGACTCCAGATGCCTTCCTGACCCCCCGTCCACTAGCCCTTTCCGTGTGGCACCGGTCAACCCGTGACGTCTCGAGACCCAGCTCTAGCTCCATCGGCTACCACGGGTCCTCATGGAACTGGTCAGGAATCTGGGAGTCCTCTCATGTATACAATCTCATGTAATTCCACAACAAGCATCCAAGCTTACTAGACGCGTCTCACACAGCCATTAATGGGTCACAACCGATCCCACATAGCATTACAACATCACACGCATCTATCATAGTAACTCACAACAAGCAATTCGGGTAATCAACATTACAGTACATCCACTCGACATTTTTAATGAAATCATCATGCACTCCAGTACAACGTTCAAATGGAAATCAAGCATCAATTCACAGCTCATGCATTCGGCAGTAATGGTAACGCACACATGTATTCACTCAGCATTCTCATGTTTCAACAGCATGCATCACAGAAATATCAACAAGCACTTAAGGACGGAGTTACACAACACTCAATAATTCACAGATACCACCAATCCGGAAGTTGCATGCCCAATCACTCGATCACAGTACACCGATCTACACATTTCACACACATATCACATTAAAGCAAGCACCCGGGACCTGTTCATAAACCATACACTTGACATGCAAAGCGCCCCCTACCTGCTGTCGGGGTTCAGGGACTCCTCGAGTTGCAATACTGACCGATCGTCCTTCTGTTACTCCTCCTCCACCAGCCTTCAAACTCAGCGTTGATCCTGGGTCAGAGTTGCTCCTTCCTCCAACGGGTTCGTCTCCCCCACGGCTCCAAGGCACTTCCCAGCACAGTCTTCCAACTGGGACACTAACAGCTCCAAGTGGAAGAAGAAGAAGGAGGGAAGAAGGCGACGGAGAGAAGAAGAGGACAGGGAGTAAAACAGAGCCGCGTTGATGTTCCTCCAGCAGCTCTCTACTCTCTCACTGTTCAACGTGAACGAGAGGGAAGAAGAGAAAACAGGGGAGGGGAAACCAGACGCACGCACTAGAAGAGCTGACCAGCATGAATTAATGAAGGAAAGAGAGAGCTGAGGTTGTCTTATACCCTTAGGGACACATACGTCCTTTCGCCTGGCATTATTATTATTATTATCACCCTTTATTCAATCATTTTCTAACCAATCAGCAATTAGTTTAATTATTCATTAATCCCAATTCTGCAGTTAACCCTTAATTAATGGCTTAGTCTCAATCGGTAATTAAATTAAAAATCAGGATGTTACATTGCATGGCTGGGACAAATGGCAAGGCGTGGTGCAACATGATTGGTTAATTGTTCATGCAAACTGATGAGTCAAGTGCAGGAGGTAGTCACTTTCTCGTGGATTTAAGGGGTCTTCTATGCCGAATTTGAAAATGAGACAAACACTAAAATTTTAGGGCTTTTTGTTATCTTTACTTTGGTATATGGCACAAAATTTTTCATTACGAAATGAGGGAGTTATGGCCCAAATAAAAAAGTAGTGTAGGGGTGTGATGGGATTATAGTTTCTTGCAAAGATTATTTTTCTGGGCCAAATTGATGGAGATTTGGGCTTTATGTTCTCCATCAAAGTTGTAGATAAATGAGTTAAAAATTTTTGGCAAAAGAATAGTTTGATTTCATGGTCATACGAGGGAGAAACGTGAAAAATACTAAACATAGTGTATGTAGCCACTCGAAAAACATGAATCAGTGTAGTACTTTAATTTCTGGGATTTGTGGGGTAAGAATTGGCTCTCATGGTCAATATCAAAGTTGTAGATAAATTTGATATGGAGATTTTGGGATAAGAATGACTCAAATCCAATAACAGGAGGTGAAATTACGCCTAAAATATGTACAGATGCGCATTTTGGCTTACCTGGGTAACTTAAAATCAAAGTTTTTGGGCTTGGGTGGTTAAAAACTGGCTTCGAGCTCTTCAAAAAAATTGTTAGGGACGATGTAAGGAACTTTTTAGGATAAGATAATTGACTCAAGTCCCTTAGATAATTTCTGGGCCAAAATTGGGGCAGTTATATAGTTTAAATAACTTAGTCAAAACACTTTAAATATTTTTACTAGATCATTAACGTGTTAATTGATAAATCTCTGTTATCATGAGTGTTACCAAACACATTACTATTATTATTTTAATCATCTCCATTTCTCACATAATTAAAGTAGGGATATTCGTCTCATACTCATAAAATCTTTTAAAATATAACTCAGCTATCACACACAAGCCAATCAGCCATAGCCTAATTATTAGTACACATGGAATTATCACAAAATTAAAATCTTTGGCCTCAAGGACCTAACACATAAAATGAGGGTTGTTACAGATCCAGCCTTCAAGTTCTTCACAAAAGTCATAGAGAATTTTGTTACAAAAATTATGAGACTAGGATTACACGAATCAGAGGTTGTATGAAAAAGTTATGATTTTTTAAATGAACCATGCACAAATTAAAAAGACTAAATAATGGGTTTTCAGAGTACCAATACTTGTGTTAACCAAGTGGCCTCAATTACTCAAGAGGGGGTGAATTGAGTATTAAAAATTTTACTTAGAATGCTTTTGAAATTAATTCTTTAATAAATATGCTTGATGAAAAAGATAAATTTTATCACAAGTAAATAACAATTTATACACAAGACAAAATAATAAGCACTTAATGTATGACAAGTGAATTCACTTAGAGAGTTTAAGTAATATTCAAGATAACAATTAAGAATATCAAATTAAATGTTACACTATTTTGAACACTTAGAAGGTAATAATTAATTTTAGCACAATTCAAGAATATTACTTAAATAACTTTAATAATTTTAATCTAAGTGATTTACAAATTTTATCAAACTAAAAGAACATGAACTTTAATATTAACAAGTAAATTAATAAAGTTGCTTAATTAATTAAATTATAAACATAAATATTTAGCAAGCAATTTTAAGTACACAAATTAAATGAGTGTAGGGAAGAGAGATTTGCAAACCGATATATACGAGTTCCACCACACCAGTGTACGTCTCGCCTCTAAGCAACCCACTTAGAGGATTTTCACTATTGGAGATTAGAGATACAACTTTGAGCAATCACGGCTTCCTAGTGTCCCATACTCAAGAACGCAATTCTCACAAGTACAAGGGCACCCCACCCAATCTCTCAATCTCAAAATTACAAGGTTGAAACCCCAACCCAAACCTCTAGAATTTTTGGTGTTTAGGTGTACAAAGATAACTCTCCAAAGAGTGGATATACAAATTAAAGCACTTGAGAATATTTTCCTTTCTAAGAAAGCATATGCAAATTTAGCACACAAAAATTATTTTCCTCTCTTAGAAAATAATATGCAAATTTTAGCACTCAAAATGATTTTTCTTTCTCAAGAAATAATATTCAAGTTTAGCTCTTAAAAATAATTTTGCTCACAAAACTCACTCTCAAAATAATTTGCCAAATAATAAAAAGAGAGAGCAATTAAGAAACAGAGAGCAATGAGAGAAATAAAGAGAGCAGCGTGGGGAAGGGAAGAAGAAGTGCTTGCTGTTGGTGTACTTCTGCCTTCCATCTCTTCTCTATTTATAGGAGTTCCAAGTGACTTGCTGCCAAAAAACATTTCCATCGATTCCTTAATTAATGCATTGGAAGACTTAATTTGCCAGCGATCCATGTTTCCTGACTTGAGAAGTGCAATTGTCCACCTCAATAAATACAACGCCGTTTCAATTAGAGTCTCTCGAGAGGATTCAACAGAGTTGAGTTTCTGAAAGTGCGTACTGATATTTTCCATGATTCAGCGCATGATTCCAGCTATGAATCGATTCTTCCAGTTCATTTTTCCATCAAAAACAATGAATGAATCGATTCCCAAACATTTTGAACATCATGAATCGATTCCTATAAGCAATGAATTGATTCCCACGTTGTTTTACAAGCATTAATCGATTCCTTCTTTAATGAATCGATTCATACGTTGATTTGCACATATGAATCGATTCCTCTTGCACTGTGAATCGATTCCTTTAAGTTTAAGACCAATGAATCTATTCTTTGGACTAATGAATCAATTCCTAATGCTGTTCCTTTGTGTTTTGTTGCGTTTTGGACCCTTTTTATCATTTGGCTCATGGTTCTTGATTCCTTTAATTCTTTGGCATTTTGTTGATCATTTTTCATTTGTTTTATACCTCTATAAATGCTTCGAATTAATTCTTTGAACTTCATCAATTTAATTCTTGATTTCTTGATTTGTATAAGCTTGAATTACTTCTAATTAATCACTTTACACAATATCCTTAATATATCTTCATTTGTTGTGTCATTATCAAAACCTACATCAACATAAAAATACAACTTGGTCCTCAATTTTGGGGATGACGGAGTACGAATCAGGGTTTAGGACTAGAAATAGAGATTATAGGTCACTTTATAACAAAGACATCAAGACTAGAATTATTCGATTCTAAGGTCGTATGTGAAGGTTGGACCCAAAACACTAAAAGTGCTCAGGCCGGATTCGGGGAATCAAATTGAATTAATCGTTTCTTTGGGAATCGGGGTTGACAGGGCCCGAATTTAGAAAAAGTTCCTAAAACATCAAGACGGTTCACTAGGGATTAATCGTGCTTCAATCGGATATCCCGAAGTGTGTACACAATTAAACGTGAAGAACGTTTGAGGTACAGGTCAGGCCTACCGGACCGAACCTATTACCATCGATTTACTACAAGAGTGTCCTATCCTAACAAGACTAGTTTCCCTATTGGATCACTAGTCTCAGGCTGAAATGCCAGGATTAAATCGTTCACTCAGTCCTACAGTTCAAATCTATTGACCCGATAATATTTTATTATTAAACATAATTATTAATTAAACAACTAATTTAAAATATATAAAATTTCAGAATTAACAAATAAATACTTAAATAACTAAAAATAAAATATTAATATAAATACTTATATATTTTCAAAATAATTAATTATATATAATATTAATATTAAATTTGAATATTAATTATTAAGTACTAAATTAATTATTATATGTTAAATTAAATATAAGCAGGGAATAGTTATCAACCAATTGATACTTAATTAAAGAAAATAATCATCATTAATATATTGTCTCTAATCGAACAACATTATTAAATGTTTTACTATTATTATCCTCTTATCTCGGCCTCTTTCACTCATCATTATGTATGTTTATCATTCTTCTAATTTATGTATCTCTCTAAGCTGGGTTTTCTCATTATTTATATTCTTTTGATATTCCTGTATCTTACATTTAATATCATACTAAAATCATTTGGGGAACAGACTGAAGCCTCAAGCTTTCTACTGAAAGCTCAACAGAGTATCCTCGGGAGTCCAGAGGGTCCAGGTTCCTACTCTCAAAAACCAAGGCTATTACAAATCTTGTTAGGAATAATGAGGAAAAGCAAAAAAAAACCCTAAACATTTTAAGAAGTTGAATACTTACATTGTCGTGTTTTTACTTTTAGGCCTAAATAGGAAGAGTTAGACCTTGCATGAGCTCCTTTCTTTCTGGTGCCACCTTCACCTAGGTTAGGAGTTAAGTTAGTTTAAGTTAACTAAGGTTAGATTTAGATAGCTTGTTAGGAAAGTTAGTAGTTTGTCTTTAAACAGAGTTGGGGTTTCATGCTATAGACAACTTTAGTTCATTTGAATGCATTAACATTTTGAGTTGTGAGAAACTCTCTCTAGAATTCCTAGAGCTTGTGCTAATTGTCATTTCTGTTATCTTTGGAGAACCTCTAAATTGGTGAACCTTATTGGCCTATCTTTCTCCTAGAGTGTATAGGTTATATTCCTTTCTTATTTTCTTTATTTGTCTATTCTCTTCTTCTAGAATTCTATTAGGAAATAAGCAGTTTCGCCCATGTCATGTACTATGGGAAGAGATTGACTCAACCTAATTTGAAGAGGTTTGGAGATCAAGAAACCCCTCAAAGATAAATCTAAGGTATCAAGATTTAAGGAATTCAAGAAATTCCTACATCACATATGATGTTTCATCCCCTTACTAGATAAATCTTATGATTCATCATAAATTTTGGTTCAGCCTAGAACATATGTTTTGTATTTGTCACTTCAAACGTTCAACGCCCTTTAAAACACACAATAACTTGACCTACTAATTGTGAGACCATTAATGATCATAACCCTTATACATTAATATGGACCTTCAAATGGTTTGGTAAGAAATGGATGGATCAAATTTGTCATGGCTACCAGTCAAACCAATCACCATCATAAAGTCAAATATTTACTAAAAAATAATGAAAAACACAAGTTGCAAGGCTAAAACCTCTAACTCTACACTAAAAATAACTTAAGTACTAAGACAAGTCAGTTCAATTGTTAATAGTTAGAATGTTTTTATTTCATATAAAGGTTTTAAATTATCCGATCACAATCCGGTATCTCAGATCTCTCCTACTTTCAATTTACACCAGTCTAATGGGATTTGATATTATGTATCTTTGAATTCAATGAGGATCTCAAAGTCTTCGATAATTAATTCGATCTGATCTCCAAGACTCGTGTTGGTGGGCAAATATGGGTGTTACTTTTAAGGACACTCTGAAGCTTAAGTCAGTGAGAGTTTAATACCGGAGCACTATAGGTATTAAATGTTGTACCTTACGGGTATTGAATGTAGGTATTTATAGGTATATGTTGGGGATGAGACATACCATGATATGACTTTTGTTATTTCTAGTCTACTTGGTACAAAAAAGGCTGTCATGCTCAATCTTTTCTACTATGTTTACACTTTCAGGTCTGATATGTCCCTATTAGTCTCAGGCTCCTCGCTCCTACATTGATCATAAATGACTTGGACGGGTGAGGGTTAGATTAGTATGCTTTAGTGCCATATTGGATTCCTTCAATTGCCAGTGCCATACAATTGGATGGATACCAATGTTATATCTTTAGATTAGGACCGGTATCATGCTCAGATCATTTTCCCTCTAATTAGTTGAAGTGACACACGTCACTTTAATAGGCTGTTTTATTCTGGTATTTTATTGCTTGGTATTGTTATATAAGGCGTTGAACATGTTTTTGAATTTTTGAGAGAAAATATATTATTGTGTAAGTCGTCGTACATGACATATGTGTCAAACATTGGGAAGATTAGTTGTTTAGTGGATGTAGAATCGTAGTGGAAATTGACACATAACACGTGGCATGTACTAGTTGGATGTATCACTTCATCTTCCGATATACCATTAGTCTCCGTATTTTGAGCCAAAATGATGTATTTGTAGTCCTGTATTAGACCATATCTATTCAACTTCCAACCTGTTGCCCCCATGTTTTCCTATAAATAAGGGCCAAGGCTAAGTGCTAAGTTGCTCAAAATTTTGAGCGTGACAACTCTAGCCTTCCATCATTAGCAACCGACATCCTTCCTAGCTTGTACCTAGAAAATCGCTTGTAAAGAACCCCAAGATAGTCTCTGTATCCTTTTTTTCTTAAATTCTATACATTGTTTTAATTTTTATGGTGTCAAACTAAGATAAATGAGACAGCCACGCAACTGACAAGTCAATTGAGATCCGCTCTAAACCACCATCGTGGCCTTGTATGAGAACCTGACAAAAACCACTATTATCGCAAACGAATATACGTAGGTGGGTTAGGAAGGGCCCTAGGGAAGCCACTCTAGCTACGCTAAGGTCTTCTCCTGCTAGGTGACTCTATCTTTTAAGATGGAGAGATCTTAGGTAGAAGAGCTATGACGAGACCTAGACTCAATGTTATCCTTTGAGTTAGATTCTTCCATTTTCACTTTGTCAATTACAAGGTCGCCCGTGGCAGCGTCATCTCACTCTTAAGAAAGATTCCAACATCATTTGCTACCATGTTGAAGACACCATTTTATACCGGTGTATACCTTTCTTAAAATAAGTAGTACAAAAAATGACCGCTAAAGACTCACTTTCTGAGGTAGAAATTCATCATGTTTTAACTGATCCAATGGACACCACCATGATCACAAACCAAATCAACTAGATGACTCGTAAGGCTAAAGACCTATACTTTAGGGTACATCAGGAGATTTTATTCTTTTGTAGCCACCATGCCAAAGCTGACGATGGGGCCCAACTAGATGCCAGGAGGATCTGGACCTCAAATAAATATAAAGATTACTTTTCCCTAGTGGCCCCTTTAATAAAGGACCATATCTATCATACCTTAAGAGACACGTATGTATATATGTACAAAATTAGATGGGAGTACAGTTCCCATTAAATGAGTTCGAGATGAAGGTATTGTGATTTTTAGACATCTCCTCTAGCCAGCTTCATCCAAACGGGTAGGGTCTAATACTGGCAATGTTCTTTCATTACGCCCGTATTCTGAGGCGTGGTAATCCCAATGGAGGTTTAGGGTTTGTCAACTTGTGGTGCTAAAGTAACATCGTCAACTTTGAGACTATGTTGAGTTAACGAAGATCACCAATGTCTCCTTTAAATAGTTATTTTTCAAAGTCTGTGTAGAGCCAAACTTGCGTATATTCTAGAAGAATGTAGAAGGTATGCTAAAGTTTTACATCGGATAGACCCACCAACACTTTCTTCTGGAGAGCGAGGCATACATGGTGAAGGATGATAAGTTGAACGAAGGATCACGATTGGTGGTTGATGCTTTACATGAAATTTCTCGACCTGGGCCGTTAACATGTCGGGTTCTCTTGGGCCCTATACGTAGTACTTGGCCTCCTTGGGTAATTCACACATATGTTTTTATTTGCTATTAATGACAAGTTAAAAGAGTTTGTCACCAATATCTAATCGTCTATATATTTTTTTACAAGGAGCATACACAGAAGTGCTTTGGACTAGCTGTGGAGAAATAATAAGGGTGATGAACACCAACCTCAAGGTGGAGAACCAAATTCTGCCTCAGCTTAAGAAGGCAAAGAAAGAATCTCTTCCCTCTAACCAAAGTGCCTATATTTTGAAGAAAAAGAAATGACCCCAAGAGGACACTAAGGGGTTCTAGAAAAAAGGAAGGCCAGAGAAGTCCACCCTATAGGACAGGGGTAAGGGTTCAGTGACTCCAACAGTAGGACTGAACAACATAGGCTAGGTTGACCTATAAACCATTATTATTCTCTCTGGCATGGAGAGAGGTGAAGAATATCTTCACTTGCTTTAGCCTATTGAAAGACAACAAAAAGAATTCCCCCTCCCCTTCCACCTCAAGGGCTACACCCTAAATAGAGTTGTATGGTCTACTTTAAAGAACCTCTCCATCCTCTATTCATTTGCTTTAGAAAGCCCCATGCTAGAGATTGATCACCTCCGTCAAAAAAAACACAAGGGTGTTAAAGGACCAGGGTAAGATCCATTGCTACCTTAAAGAATTAAATGAGAAGAATGCAAATTTTGAGAGGATGGAAAGTCATATAGGAAAAGCCTAAAAAGGAGGTTGTCGTAACCTGGATCGCGACGGCGCGGCGAGGAAGAAAAATTGTGTGTGAAACAGGGAGTCGCCACCAACGTTTTTATCCATAGGAAAAACATTGGGAAAAAACTAAGTTCAGTGAAAGCACTGGTTTAAAAAATGAGATTCAAGTTCGGGAGTCGGTTACGAGTAGGGAAGGTATTAGCACCCTACATCGCCTGTCAAAAACAGTACCAAGATTGAAAGCGCAATATAAATAGCCTTAAATAAAACATGGTTTCTTCCTTTTTTTTGTATTTTTATTTGAAAATGACGGAATGGAGTAAGAGAACTGTACAAACATAGAATGTCGAAGCGAGGTCAACGGGACGTTTCATCCGAATTAAACTCGACTTCGATATGAGACAGAGAGGGGAAGAGAATGCTAATAAGACGTCACGCCTAAATTAGACATCCACGAATAAAAAAAGGGACAGGGATAGGAAAGAGATAAGCGGGACGTCTCGTCCTAAGTATCTCTTCCCTATGAATTGTGGCGAGGCTTGAACAAAAACTAGGGGGAAATCAACAAGACGTCACGTCTAAATTGATTTTCATGGAAGCGATAAAAAAAGAACACTTATGAAAGAAACACGAAAGCAAAGAAATAAAATAACAAAAAAGAAATAAGAAAGATGGGCCCAACAGGAGTTGAGTCCCGCTCCTACGTATTCTTGAATTATCAAGAAATCAGGGTTACGTAGTTCTGAGTGTTTTTCTTTTAGGAAAAGATTGGGAAAATGTTGGTGGGTATCATTTTGGTGGTGAACCCATACAAGACGAAGTTCTTCGCACGTGTACGGATCCTATAGAGGTTGTGTAGACGGAAGTATTTTTCGTACGACACTGACTAAAAATGATTTTTTTCTTTTTTTTGATTTTTGATTTTACTTAGATTTGAAAGAAAACACATGAAACATCCATTTCCCTTTATTATTATTTTTTTAAAAACTACGAAGCAAAGGATGGAGGGTAGCAGAAGCTACAAGAGAGAAAGAGAAATAGTAAATTCGGAAAAGAGAGGGAAAACCGAGTGAGAGAAAAGAAAACCGAGTAAGAAAAAGGGAAAACCGAGTAAAAAAATAGAAAGCCGAGTGAAAAATAAAAATACCGAGTGAAAAATAAAAATACCGAGTGAAAGTTGGGAGACCGAGTGATGGAGAGAGACGGTGTTGGAGTTAAGAGGAGAGTGGGACCGGTGTGATGAGGATTTGAGGGATTGTTATTGTGGAAAACGGAGGACGGTGTGAGTTAGAGGGGGCTGTATGGTACTGGTTTGAGGAAGAGAAGGTCGGTTGGTGTGGGATGAGGTGAGGGTCGGTGCTGGAAAGTTGAAGAGCAGGTCAGTTTTGAGGTTTAAGGAGAAGGACGGTGTGGTTTTTGGGTGAGGAGAAGGAGGTCGGTTTTGGGAGGATGAGGTCGGATGGTGTGGGTAAGGAGTGAGGGGCTGTACGGGTTTAGGAGAGGTCGGATGAAGTGGATTTAAAGGAGGAAGGGATGGTGTGGTGTGGATTTAGGAGGTGGATAGTGTGGAGTTTAGGAGAAGACGAGGTTGATGGGTAGGAGGACGGTGTGGAGATGAGAGAAGGGCTGTACGGTGTAGGGAGAGAGAGGACGGGGGTGTGGGAGAAAGAAGAACAATATGGTGCTGGACCGAGTGAAGTAATGGTTGGTATGGGAGAGAGGAGAAGGAGAACTCAGGAGGCAGAGTTTTCTTGCAGGGAGAGCAAGTCCAACCCCCTGAGCCTCTTCAGCTGGGGCATTTATAGGGGTTGAAGACATGGGCTGAGTGCTAGGCCAGCTCAGGCTTCCACTCTGAGTGGAGGCAGCCTGGTAGTGGGGGATAGCGACTGGTGGAGATTTTTAATTTCTCCACTTCCTCCCCTGTCTGCCACCCCCAGGATTCCTGGATCCACTTGGGTGGTGGAATCCAAGTCAGCACGGGCGAACAGGGGGAGTAGGGGTCGGTTTTCTGCTTCTGACTCGGATTTAGTGCCTCAGTCGGTATACACCCATAGTGGGAAATAGTTCGAGTAGAAAAGGTGCCTTTTAAGCACTAGACCGAGTGGAAAAAGGTGCTGTTTATATAAAAACTGAGTGAAAGCTTTGCTCGGTATTGCTTTGTTGGACGAGCAAAACAATTCTGGTTGAAACATTCAATCGAAAATGACTGAAGAGATGGCTCAGAAATGGTTGAAAGGTGACCCGGAGATGGCTGAAAAGATGGCTCGGAAATAGGTGAAAAGTGACTCGGGAATGGGTAATAATACTGACTCGGAATTGGGTGAAAATGGCTCGGAATTGACTGAGAAGGGTGACTCAGAATTGTGTAAACAAATGGCTTGGAAATGGCTAAAAATGGCTCGGAAATTGAGTGGAAAGGGGCTCAGAAATGGGTGAAATATGACTCAGAAATGGGTAAAAGGATGGCTCAGAAATGGGTAAAAGTGGCTCGGAAATTGAGTGAAAGGACTCACTCGGTGCTGAGTTGAGGAGTCGGTGTTTAGCGTGAAGACCCCTGATGCTAAATTTTCTCTTCACTCCGCTTGAGTGAGAGTTTCTCGCTTAAGTGTTTGTTGAAGGAACTCGTTTTGTGATAATCTCGCTCAAGCGGAGAAAGACTCGCTCAAGCGAGACGTCTTCTTTCACTCGGATTTGCTCTGGAATTTTACCCGGAGGTCTCTGGAAATGAACGACTTGGTACTGCTTCTGTTTGAAGCATTCATTCGGCCCCTCTATTTGATTCAATCGACATCTCAGAAATAGTATATTCGGCTATACCCCTGGCCGACAGGTTAGCATCATTCTTCCTTTGTCTTAAGACCAATTCAATCGTGAAGTAAATTTCACTCAGAAATACATCACTCGGATTGAATCACTCGGAAATACATCATTTCTTTGGTCGGATACATGGCTCGGAAATGATTCAATCGGATGCATCAACCCACTGGGATTTACAATCGGGAGTCGTCCTTGTTTCTTCACTCAGAATGAAACTCTGAACTCAACTCGGGATGTACAACCTGACCACTCAGTGCATTCACTCGGAAACCGACCTTTTTTTCAATCAGAAGGGTTCTTCAATCGAAAACCAACCCACTCGGATGTATTCATTTAGGAGTCGGGCTCGGAATGGTTTTAATCAGAATTTGGAACTTGATGACGATTCAAATACATGTCTTGACAATAAACCACTCGGAAGTCAATTGCCTTTCTCTCAGAATTGCCTTAATCAGGAATTAACCCATTCGGACCTATTCATGTGGGGATTCTTTCCTCTAATGTCCCAGCCCGAGAGGTATTTCTTTTGAAACCGGCCTCTCATTGTTCTGAGGCATTTCTCTCAGCCTTTCCTCCAAGAACTCCCATTCGCAATCAGAAGTTCTTTTTACTCAGAAATTTCACTCAGACCTTCTTTTCACTTTGTTTCGCTTGGAAACACATCTCTCAGTAGCAAACCACTCGGAAATGACCCGATCAGAGGCGTTCCACTCAGAAATGACTCACTAGGAGGCATTCCACTCGGAAATGTACATCTCTCGGCAGCCAAACACTCGGAACTGACTATCCAGAGCCTTTTCTCGTTCAGAAATATATCCCACACTTGGAGCCACCCGGAAACTTGTCATTCGGAGATATCCCACTCGGAAATTTTACTCGAAAACGGCTGACTCGGATATCCCACTCGGAAATAGCCATTTTCACTCGGAAATATCCATTTGTCACTCGGAAATAGCCATTTTCACTCGAAAATAGCCATTTTTACTCAGAAATAGCCATTTTTTATTCACAAATATTATAGCCAGAAGGATTAGTTAAAATTGAAGCTCAGTCCTTTCTCCGAGATTGCTTTCCACTTGTGTCAGACCGAAAGAGGTGTTCACAGATGCCCCTCTTTACTTGTTTTTCACAAGAGAAACACGAAGCTTTTCGTGTTTTTGAGGTGAAAAGGAAGTAAAGATATGAACACCGATGTAGGGACCAGGTGGGACCTCTCAATAGGTATGGCGTCCGACGGTATTGGCAATCACGAGTTGTTGTGACCTTTTCCTCTTTTCCACATCTGTCTCTCTCTTTTTCTTTTTCTTTTTCTTTTTTTTTTCTTTTTTTTGATGTTCTTTTTTTTTGATCTTTTTGAGTTCTAAATGTACCGGGAAAAATTCTTTAAGTTAACAGGAGGTGAGAAGATCGGGATTGACCCCCGATAGACTGGAAGGTAAAGGGTTGCCTTGTTAGGCGAATGGGAAAGTAAAGGGTTGCCTTGTTAGGCGAATGGGAAAGTAAAGGGTGCTTGAATAGGCGATTGGAAAGTAAAGGGTGCCTGAATAGGCGAATGGAAAATAAAGTGTGCCTGAATAGGCGAATGGAAAGTAAATGGTGCCTGAATAGGAAAATGGAAAGTAAAGGGTGCCTGAATAGGTGAATGGAAAGTAAAGGGTGCCTGAATAGGCGAATGGAAAGTAAAGTGTGCCTGAATAGGCGAATGGAAAGTAAAGTGTGCCTGAATAGGCGAATGGAAAGTAAAGCGTGCCTGAATAGGCGAATGGAAAGTAAAGGGTGCCTGAATAGGCAACTGGAAAGTAAAGGGTGCCTGAATAGGCGAATGAAAAGTAAAGGGTGCCTGAATAGGCGAGTGAAAAGTAAAGTGTGCCTGAATAGGCGATTGGAAAGTAAAGGGTGCCTGAATAGGCGAATGGAAAGTAAAGGGTGCCTGAATAGGTGACTGAAAAGTAAAGGCTGCCTGAATAGGCGAATGGAAAGTAGAGTGTGGGGTTGACCCTCGGTTGAAAGGGAATGTAGAGATTTGGGGAGCTAACAGGACATCTCGTCCGAATTAACTCACTGGACTTAAAGGCTCGAGGTGATGCCCCGGTTTGACATAACTGAAGGTTCTTAGGGAACTGCTCCTTGATTGAAAGAGAATAAACCTGGGGTGATGCCCCAGTTTGACATGTTTTGAAAGAATCTTGTGGTATTGCCCCCTTGACTGAATAGATCTGGGGTGATGCCCCAGTTTGAGATGGTTTGGAGAAGCCTTGGGGAACAACCCCTTGACTGGAACAGAAGAAATCTGGGGAGATGCATAAGTTTGAGATGATTTAAAGGAACCTTTGGGAACTACCCCTTGACTGGAACAGAAGAAATCTGGGGAGATGCCCCAGTTCGAGTTGTTTAGGAAGGAATTGGTGATTCGGGGTACTGTTTCCTTGGATGAAGGAACCTGGGGTGATGCCCCAATTTGAACTATCTGTCTTGAAACCTTGAGGAGCTGCCCCTTGAGTAAGAAGAAATGATCCTAAGGTGATGCCCCAGTTTGATTTGTTTGGGAAGTGTAGTTCCACTGGAGAAGGATTGATGGCTTGGGGCATTGCCCCTTGATTGGGAAAGGGGAATCTGGGGTCCACCTAGTATGTGTGGATTCACTGAGAGAAATGTGTTGGGCCCTTTGGGGAGAGTTCTTCTAAGCCTGATTAGAAAATGTTCTTACTAGTGGGAGAAGATGATCTGAATTGTAGGCTCACTGGGGAGAGTTTGGTGATTCTACTGGGGGAAAGTTTTGCTGGAAACTATCCTTGAGCTTGGGAAGGAGATACGCTTGACTGTCAGAATGTATTAGGTAGAATCCTTGGAAGGGAGTTTGAGAAAGTGTCAGCTTTGGCAGTTGAGGAAAAGACTTCGAGAGGTGCCAACTTTGGCGATTTGGAAGGGATTCTGAAGAGTGTCAACTTTGGGGGTTGAAGAAGAGATTTTTTTGAAAAATGCCAATTTCGGCGATTTGGGGAAAGAATTCTGAGAAGTGCCAACTTTGGCGATTAAGGAGAAGACTTTGAGAGGTGCCAACTTTGGCGATTTGAGGAAGGAGTTCTGAGAAGTGCCAACTTTGGCGGTTAAGGAGAAGACTTGAAAGATTATAATTTTGGCAGCTGTGGTTCTATTGAGGAAAAGGACTTGATTGAGGCGTCAATGCTTGACATGACTGTCCGTTGTAATAACCTGCAGAAAAAGGGGTAAGTAGTGCAAAGATACATTCAAAAACTGGGTAGGTCCTGTGAAACCGCGGCCCTTAGGATAACTCATGGACAGAGGAGAATCAAAGAGGCGATCATAGCTTTGAAGCGCGTGCCTGGCTGAGTCTTTGTGATGATTGTCTAAGACGAGGTCAAGTAATGGGAGCGTCTTATCCCTTACGACTTTAAATGTTCACCATTCTTTCATTTTATTTTTATAAAAACACAATGTTTTATCAGATCAAGGCAATTCATAACACGTATCGAAAAAGGATAAATTTTATTCATGTATGTCAAACAGAATACAGAGAATGGATAGAGGGGAAAATAGATGGGATGGAATGAAGTTACATAGGACAGGTCAAGGCTAGGAGAAACAGGGAAGGTTCGAGGATCCTCCAGTGAATTCCTGAGACTAGTGAGAACCTTAATCCCACGTCACGACCTCAAGTACATCGTTCAACTCTGCCTTTGAGAGGGTAGTTTGACCATGGTCCACATGCCTTAGTTTGCACATTTTGCATTGGGAACTTTAGTTACTCTGCCGAGATGTTGACCCTAATTTTTACCTGAGCCACCTTTTCAGGTTTTCAACTCACCGTGTCGCTCTAACTTTTGCCTAGGCCGCCCTTTCAGGTTTTCAGCCTAGCGAGCTTTTCTCTTTCTTTATAATGTGTTCTTGTTTATTTTGGGCTGCATCCTTTACAGTAAAAAGTTAAAACTGATCACACTCCAGTTGAGTCTGCCTATCCTTTTCCAAATTTAGTTTGATCCTTTGGGAAACTGATGTTACTTCAAATAGGAGACTCTACTCCTATGCCATGTATCCAAGGAAATATTGGTGAGTCTTTTGGCATCAATGAGAGGGAATTACTTTGAATCATTATTTTGGCCTTTATTTTTCTCTCTCATTTTTTTTGTTTTCTGGATTTTTTCTTTTTCATTTTTTATTTTTTTTGTTTTGTTTCATTTTTTTGATCCCCTTGATGATGCAATGACTCAATCTGATAGACTATTTCCTTGGTTACATGAGCATGAGAAATAGCGTACCTTTTAAGGTTGAGGTGTTAATGATGACAAGAATGCAAGTTCTTGGCCTGACGACATTTGTTCCCCTTATACAGAAAATGACAGCTTGCTCGAGGATCTGGACGTAACCAGCTTTCCCCGCTTGGTATGTGCATTGGACTCCAAGCTTGACTCTATTTTTCATTTTTTCATTTTTTTGTATATTATTATTTTTTTTTTATGTTTTTTTTTGGCAAAGTCTTCCTCAATTGTGTCTACACTTATAAGCAATTTGCCCCTATTTATGCTGGTAACTGTTGAGGTTTCCTTAGATGACTGGCCTACCACTTGTCCAATTTGGGACTTGGCCATGTTGTCATTCCATAGATTCCTTCCACGTCCTGAAACAAAATTACTAATGCCTTCTGATAGATTGCCCCGTGATTCCTTCAGTTGTTCTTGACTTAGGGGTATTCTTTAACCTCTTGTTCTAAGAATCTTGTTAACTTGTGCGGTGGCTCACAGGTTTCCTTACCTTCTTCGTCGGTATAGTCGACTGGGTGATTGAAATCGTGAAGCGGAATTGTGATTTCACTAGTCTCAAGAGAATCATTTTTGGATCTACAATTCAGTATGTTATGGCAAAAATAAAAAGAGGGAAAGGGAACAAGTAAATAAAGAAAATGAATCAAAGCAAGGATAATGGGATGAGAAAAAAATGTTTTTTTTTGTTTCGATAAGCATTTATTGATTGAATGATAAAGCAAGTTTTTTCGCCCTTAATACATGAAAAGTCCCAAAGCCTTAGGCATAGCGGAGGGATAAACAAGATATTTAAGGCAATGACAAATTACTTTGGTGAATCGTTTACAATCGTAAGGAGTTCGACAGCTTCCCAATTACCAAACTCTTCGCCCGGTGGGCAGGCGATCACCAAATTGGCATTATCATCAAAACCATCTTCAATATCGGCCACCACGACATTAACTTCTGAACTTCCATGATTAGGCAGGGGATTTATGGTCACGTTAGGGCTTCCTTCTTGAAAACTAATCCAGTCGGCTTTGATCAAATCTCTCACTTTATATTTCAAAGCTAGGCAATTTTCTGTGGAATGCCCCGGTGCCCCAGCGTGGTAATCACAATGAACGTTTGGGTCATACCCCCTTGGATAAGGATGTTGCAATGGCCTCATGGGGGATGAAGCTACCAGACCTTTCTGAACAAGGATTGGAAAAAGTTCGGTATATGTTATAGGAATTGGATCAAACTGCACAGGGGTGCGCTCATTGTTGGGATTCCTTGTGTTCTGATTATGATTGGGTGGTCGAGTCACTTGCTGTGGGTGATGGTATGGCATGGGTTGCAGCGTTGGCGCTCTTACCATGGGCGGATGGAAATGAGGAGTATGAGCTGCCGGGCCATAAGTAGCAGCGGCCACATAAGGGTTGGGAACTTGAATCATGGTAGGGGCGAATGGTCTCGGTGGAGCTGTCTTTTAATTAGAAGAGATGGAATTAGTTTCTCCATCCCTTCTCCCAGGCACCGGCTTTCTTGTCATGCTTGCCCCAGATGGGCCCTGAGTGATCTTTCCTGTTCGTATTCCGCTCTCCACCCTTTCCCCAATAGTCACAATGTCGGAGAAGTTGGATGAAACACTACCAATCATCTTGCCATAGAAAGGTGATGGGAGTGTGTCAATAAACATTACGATTATCTCTTTTTCCGATAATGGAGGGTCCACTTGTGCCGCTGTTTCTCTCCAGCGTTGGGCATACTCCTTAAACGTTTCATTGTCCCTCTTCCACATGTTCTGTAATTGAACCCTGTTGGGTGCCATATCCATATTATACTTGTATTTCCTAAGAAAGGCATCTGCCAGGTCCTTCCAACAGCGAATATGGTTTCGCTCAAGGTGAGCATACCATGTAAGAGCGGCCCCTGCCAAACTATCTTGGAAGCAGTGGATCAACAGTTGGTCGTTAGAAGAGTAGGATGCCATCTTTCGACAGTACATCATGAGATGGTTCTTTGGACAAGTCATTCCCCGATACTTGTCGAAGTCAGGCATTTTGAATTTGGGCGGGAGGACAACATCTGTGACTAGGCACAGCTCAGAAGCATCTATCAGTCCAAAACCTCCAGCGCCTTCCATCATTCTCAAATGCTCTTCTAAGATTTCTATCTTTTCCTTTTGGGGAGCTGTGACCGTGCTATGACCGGCTACCGAGTTCATCATGCGGGTTGTATCTTGGAGATTGGTCATATAGGGGGTTGCGTATCCGTATGGATAACCGAGTGGTTGGTTGAACGGAGGCAACGCCTGATACTGGTTCATTATGCCTGTGTTTGGTGAGGGACCTTGGGGTTGGGCCATAGTTTGTACAACATAAGTTGGCTGAGTCATCTGGGCTCATGTGTTTTGGGCTTGTGCATTGCAGGTTGGCTGGGCCATCGGGGCTTGTGTGTTTTGGGTTTGGTAGGTTTGTGGGTCATGGGCTTGCGTGTTTTGGGTTTGGTGGAGTAGTGGCATGTTTGGCTGGGTGTGGTATGAAGCGTGAGGATTCATTGCTTGCTGGTCTTGGGTGTCTTGTTGGTTAGCGAGTGGGGGATAATACCCCGGTGGTAGGCCATAAAGTGGAAAAGGTACTGGGTTGCCCTCAGGACCGACACATGTATGCTGGGCCTCCATGGTAGGGTTAGGTCTTCCGACATGAATGGTGAGAGAGGGTGTCGTTGTGTTAGGGAGTTGGGTTCTTGCTGGGTCAGAACCAAGGGGGGTGGCACGGTGGCAGGCTGCTGTTGGGCGTCCTCAATACCTGCAGAGGAGCCTCCTTCTGTGAGTTTCTTTTCTAAAAGTTTAGTCGCCACTCGCTCTTTCAACAGATCGAACTCGGTTCTAAAGTCTCCGTCAATAGCTTCTGCCTCAGCCATGAGTTTCCTTTGGAGCCTGGTCTGGTAAGGATGCCTACCCGTGACGCCTGTGTCTCTATTTTAAAAAAAACAAAAATGTTAGGTGGAAATAGAAAGAAGGAGAATGTCGTGGAAAGCAATTACAGGCTTTGGCGAATATCCTTTGACTCTTCCTTAGAACTTATCATTCAAAAGTACTAGGTATGGTAAACATGGAAATTAATATGGGATAATTGTGAAGACAGGAGAAATCTTTCATCCTGAGGTGGGAGCCTCAAGCTCAAACATTTTCTTCGGGCAACTACAGCCCTTATTTCTTAAGTTCAATCCCATGTTAATTTCCATAGATACTCAAAGGGTATTTGTTAAATTCTGAATAGCCTTCCACAAAAGTGAGGATAAAGAGGAGAAATTAGTTGATGTCATGTTTTGGAACCGGTATTTCCCCATTGATTTAACATAAAGCAATTTTTCTTGGGGAAACAACGATTACCAAGGGTCTAAGTCGCAATAGTCATAAAATTTTTTTTTTAATTGTCATCGATGCCCCCCGTTGGAGCGGAAATAAAGTTATTTTTTTTTGACAATTAGGAAAATCTATGACTCAGGACTCAGAAGTACACGACCAAAAGAGGATTATCTATTCATCGGAAGAATACTGTGTGTTCCAAAACGGGTCATTATTTCAAAAACTCAGTAAATCTGCGGGTGGTAGATAATTCATTTTTTTATGGATAAAAGGGAAAGCAAAAATAACGTAAGGTAAAGTAAAGTTTACCCTTTTGTGGCCTAGGTAGGGTTTTGTTGAAAGTCTTTTCTAGGCCCTATGGCTTGTCTAAAAGTGACTCTCCACACCGGGTGGCTTCCGCTAGACATCTAGAAGGTCACCAGAGCCAAGATCTTAACCATGACAGGGACGCAAACAGTGGGGAATCCACTAGGTGCGTATATCATGAGAGGTCGAACTTTGGTTGAGGTTCTCACAAATACCGGATAGGAAGTACATCCCATACGATTCCATTACCAACCTCTCCTAACTTAAGCTTCATTTAGGGCCCGGGTATAGGGCGCCACTCATAGGTGTGTGTAAGTAATTGTGAGTGTAGTGTGTGGAAGGGCAGTCCATACCCTTTACCTTACCTCATTCTGCACAAAGAACAAACACAGAACAAATATACAAAGTCGTCTACCTTAGGGTTCAATGATTGTGAAAAAGTAACATGGTCTTCTACCCTAGGGTTCAACAAACATGCAAAACATTGACAACGAAACAAATAACAGGATACAATTAAAACAAGAACAAACATTCACAACAATCAATAGAAAATAAAATAAGGGGAAGAAATCCGAGATAACAAAGGCTATATAAAAAGAACATGCGCTTTCAATCAAACTGGCCTGACTCTATTAAGTGTCCCCTAAGGAGTCGCCGTCTGTCGCAACCTGGATCGCGACGGTGCGGCGAGGAAGAAAAACTGTGTATGAAACAGGGAGTCGCCACCAACATTTTTATCCATAGGAAAAACATTGGGAAAAAACTAAGTTCAGTGAAAGCACTGGTTTAAAAAATGAGATTCAAGTTCGGGAGTCGGTTACGAGTAGGGAAGGTATTAGCACCCTACATCGCCTGTCAGAAACAGTACCAAGATTGAAAGTGCAATATAAATAGCCTTAAATAAAACATGGTTTCTTCCTTTTTTTTGTATTTTTATTTGAAAACGACGGAATGGAGTAAGAGAACTGTACAAACATAGAATGTCAAAGCGAGGTCAACGGGACATTTCATCCGAATTAAACTCGACTTCGATATGAGACAGAGAAGGGAAGAGAATGCTAATAAGACGTCACGCCTAAATTAGACATCCTCGAATAAAAAAAGGGACAGGGATAGCAAAGAGATAAGCGGGACGTCTCGTCCTAAGTATCTCTTCCCTATGAATTATGGCGAGGCTTGAACAAAAACTAGTGGGAAATCAACAAGACGTCACGTCTAAATTGATTTTCACGGAAGCGACAAAAAAAAAGAACACTTATGAAAGAAACGCGAAAGCAAAGAAATAAAATAGCAAAAAAGAAATAAGAAAGATGGGCCCGACAGGAGTTGAGTCCCGCTCCTACGTATTCTTGAATTATCAAGAAATCAGGGTTACGTAGTTCTGAGTGTTTTTCTTTTAGGAAAAGATTGGGAAAATGTTGGTGGGTATCATTTTGGTGGTGAACCCATACAAGATGAAGTTCTTCGCATGTGTACGGATCCTATAGAGGTTGTGTAGACGGAAGTATTTTCCGTACGACACTGACTAAAAATGATTTTTTTCTTTTTTTTGATTTTTGATTTTACTTAGATTTGAAAGAAAACACATGAAACATCCATTCCCCTTTATTATTATTTTTTAAAAAAAACTACAAAGCAAAGGATGGAGGGTAGCAGAAGCTACAAGAGAGAAAGAGAAATAGTAAATTCGGAAAAGAGAGGGAAAACTGAGTGAGAGAAGAGAAAACTGAGTTAGAAAAAGGGAAAACTGAGTAAAAATGGAAAAACCGAGTAAAAAAATAGAAAACCAAGTGAAAAATAAAAATACCGAGTGAAAAATAAAAATACCGAGTGAAAGTTGGGAGACCGAGTGATGGAGAGAGACGGTGTTGGAGTTAAGAGGAGAGTGGGACCAGTGTGATGAGGATTTGAGGGATTGTTATTGTGGAAAACGGAGGACGGTGTGAGTTAGAGGGGGCTATATGGTACTGGTTTGAGGAAGAGAAGGTCGGTTGGTGTGGGATGAGGTGAGGGTCGGTGCTGGAAAGTTGAAGAGTAGGTCAGTTTTGAGGTTTAAGGAGAAGGACGGTGTGGTTTTTGGGTGAGGAGAAGGAGGTCGGTTTTGGGAGGATGAGGTCAGATGGTGTGGGTAAGGAGTGAGGGGCTGTACGGGTTTAGGAGAGGTCGGATGGAGTGGATTTAAAGGAGGAAAGGACGGTGTGGTGTAGATTTAGGAGGTGGATAGAGTGGAGTTTAGGAGAAGACGAGGTTGATGGGTAGGAGGACGGTGTGGAGATGAGAGAAGGGTTGTACGGTGTAGGGAGAGAGAGGACGGGGGTGTGGGAGAAGGAAGAACAATATGGTGCTGGACCGAGTGAAGTAATGGTTGGTATGGGAGAGAGGAGAAGGAGAACTCAGGAGGCAGAGTTTTCTTGCAGGGAGAGCAAGTCCAACCCCCTGAGCCTCTTCAGCTGGGGCATTTATAGGGGTTGAAGACATGGGCTGAGTGCTAGGCCAGCTCAGGCTTCCACTCTGAGTGGAGGCAGCCTGGTAGTGGGGGACAACGGCTGGAAGAGATTTTTAATTTCTCCACTTCCGCCCCTGTCTGCCACCCCCAGGATTCCTGGATCCACTTGGGTGGTGGAATCCAAGTCAGCACGGGCGAACAGGGGGAGTAGGGGTCGGTTTTCTACTTCTGACTCGGATTTAGTGCCTCAGTCGGTATACACCCATAGTGGGAAATAATCCGAGTGGAAAAGGTGCCTTTTAAGCACAAGACCGAGTGGAAAAAGGTGTTGTTTATACAAAAACTGAGTGAAAGCTTTGCTCGGTATTGCTTTGTTGGACGAGCAAAACAATTCTGGTTGAAACATTCAATCGGAAATGACTGAAGAGATGGCTCGAAAATGGTTGAAAGGTGACCCGGAGATGGCTGAAAAGATGGCTCGGAAATAGGTGGAAAGTGACTCAGGAATGGGTAATAATACTGACTCGGAATTGGGTGAAAATGGCTCGGAATTGACTGAGAAGGGTGACTCAAAATTGTGTAAACAAATGGCTTGGAAATGGCTAAAAATGACTCGGAAATTGAGTGGAAAGGGGATCAGAAATGGGTGAAATATGACTCGGAAATGGGTAAAAGGATGGCTCAGAAATTGAGTGGAAAGGGGCTCAGAAATGGGTGAAATATGACTCGGAAATGGGTAAAAGGATGGCTCGGAAATGGGTAAAAGTGGCTCGGAAATTGAGTGAAAGGACTCACTCGGTGCTGAGTTGAGGAGTCGGTGTTTAGCGTGAAGACCCCTGATGCTAAATTTTCTCTTCACTTAGATTGAGCGAGAGTTTCTCGCTTTAGTGTTTGTTGAAGGAACTCGTTTTGTGATAATCTCGCTCAAGTGGAGAAAGACTCGCTCAAGCGAGACGTCTTCTTTCACTCAGATTTGCTCTGGAATTTCACCCGGAGGTCTCTGGAAATGAACGACTCGAAGAAACCTTTACTCGGATTTTCTTGATAATATCATGGTTTGAAGTACTCAATCGGAGTTGCTTCACTTGGAAGGGTTTTGCTCGGCACTGCTTCTGTTTGAAGCATTCATTCGGCCCCTCTATTTGATTCAGTCGGCATCTCATAAATAGTATATTCGGCTATACCCCTGGCCGACAGGTTAGCATCATTCTTCCTTTGTCTTAAGACCAATTCAATCGTGAAGTAAATTTCACTCGGAAATACATCACTCGGATTGAATCACTCGGAAATACATCATTTCTTTGGTCGGATACATGGCTTGGAAATGATTCAATCGGATGCATCAACCCACTGGGATTTACAATCGGGAGTCGTCCTTGTTTCTTCATTCAGAATGAAACTCTGAACTCAACTCGGGATGTACAACCTGACCACTCAGTGCATTCACTCGGAAACCGACCTTCTTTTCAATTAGAAGGGTTCTTCAATTGAAAACCAACCCACTCGGATGTATTCATTCAGGAGTCGGGCTCGGAATGGTTTCAATCAGAATTTGGAACTTGATGATGATTGAAATACATGTCTTGACAATAAACCACTTGGAAGTCAATTGCCTTTCTCTCAGAATTGCCTTAATCAGGAATTAACCCATTCGGACCTATTCACTTGGGGATTCTTTCCTCTAATGTCCCAGCCCGAGAGGTATTTCTTTTGAAACCGGCCTCTCATTGTTCTGAGGCATTTCTCTCAGCCTTTCCTCCAAGAACTCCCATTCGCAATCAGAAGTTCTTTTTACTCAGAAATTTCACTCAGGCCTTCTTTTCGCTTTGTTTCGCTTGGAAACACATCTCTCAGTAGCAAACCACTCGGAAATGACCCGATCAGAGGCGTTCCACTCAAAAATGACTCACTAGGAGGCATTCCACTCGGAAATGTACATCTCTCGGCAGCCAAACACTCGGAACTGACTATCCAGAGCCTTTTCTCGTTCGGAAATATATCCCACACTTGGAACCACTCGGAAACTTGTCATTCGGAGATATCCCACTTGGAAATTTCACTCGGAAACGGCTGACTCGGATATCCTACTCGGAAATAGCCATTTTTACTCGGAAATATCCATTTGTCACTCGAAAATAGCCATTTTCACTCGGAAATAGCCATTTTTTTATTCAGAAATATTATAGCCAGAAGGATTAGTTAAAATTGAAGCTCAGTCCTTTCTCCGAGATTTCTTTCCACTTGTGTCGGACCAAAATAGGTGTTCACAGAGGTAAAGTGGCTTAAGGCTGAAGTGGAATGACTTATGAAAAATAAATGCAAACCTCAAATATATGAATAAAGGGCTATGGAAAGATCTCTAATACAAGTACTCTAAATACCAAACTAACAAGTGTTTATTTGGGCAAGCTGCGGTGGAGTCCTTCATTCATATTGTCCTATAAGTAATGCACTAGAACCATGGCTTCTCTCTTAAGCTCAACGAGATCATATTTTGTAACAAATTCTTCCAGGGTGAGTTAATGATTGAAGTCAACGAGGATGAGTATGAGTCAGTGGATGAGTTGTTTTGCCTCTTCCTACTGTCGGAAGATGAAAAGCAAATAGTTGAGCAGTGTGAGTCCCCCGGTCAAACTGAGGTGAACGATAACTAGAATGGTAACCAGGTGACCACTTCTCTCCTCTTGTCGCTTGAATCATGCCTTTCTTTATTTTGTTGTGATGCCTTGTGTCGGGATAGATTCCAGTTTAGTAAGTTTTATTTTTGTTAGAATATGGATGGTCGTGGTGCCTATTATTTTTCTTATCCTTTTTTGTAATTCCAGGTAGTAGTCCTATAGATTCTTTAAAAAACATGAAATGAATGAATATTTTGTTCAATATCATGTGTTGGCCTATAAAGATTTACACTTTGGTTAATAAAACAAATTACCCTTGTCAATTTGTAACATGGGCATGAAATGTAAGATGTTTTAGTATTGGTTCTCCGAATGTGACCTCTCATTGGGGTTCAATATGGATCCATAACGGATGCCAATCCTTGCCACTCATCAGGGTCAAACGGTCAAAACATCTGTAGATCATAGGATGCCACTTGTCGGGGTCTGGTTATCCATACTCATATTAGGTAAGCAACCCTGCTTCTCATTAGGTCTTTGAACTTGTTCATTTTATTGTTACTTAATTATATCAATGATTATGATGCCACTCGATAGAGTCTAGTTTATTCACCTTTATGTCGGGTGAATAACCTTACCACTCATTAGGGCAGTTAGCATTTGACAATGGTAAAAGAAATAATACTTTATGAATTTCTTGTGATTGATCTGGTTTACATCAAGCTACCTTGCCTGTATGCCTAATAATGCTTAAATTGTACATATGTTTTGAGCTGAATTGAGCATCATTTTGTTGGTAAAACATGATATCTAGAAGAAATTGTAAGTTAAATTGATTAAACGCACGATTCCAGATAAATTTTGTATAACATATGTTTTTGAGACTTTTATTCCATGTTTTGTGTAAATATAGGTGATAAGGAATGAAGAAGAGAAGAAGGAAGGAGCCATACTTAGAAATCCCCATGGAAATGTGAGAAAAGGCCAACTTCAGATGGACCCACTTAAGTGAGCTTAAAATTCACTTGAGTGACCAATTCACTTAAGCGGATGATAGCTTCGCTAGAGCGAGTATCAGGAAAAACAAAATAAAGGCTTCAACAAAGAACTCACTTGAACGAGTCTCAGTTTGCTTAAGCGAGAATTGTTCAGAGAGTAATTGAAGAGGATTCGCTTGAGTGAAGGAGCATTGGCCTAAGCGATTTTCATCCAGAAAGAAATGTCAAGAAATTCGCTTGAGCGAGACTCAATCCGCTCAAGCAAAATTTATCCAGAAACAATTCAACCATAATTTGCTTGAGTGGATCAAGCTGGGCTCAAGCGAATGGAACAGAGGAAAAACAGAGGATTGCATTCGCTTGAGCAAGCCACTCGCCCAAGTGAGTCTGTGAGGGAACAACTAAGCTTAAATGCCTTCCTTCAGGATGAAGAAACCTGGCTTGCATAAGCAAGTTAACTCTCGCTTGAGCAACACAGGTCATATATAAAGGAAACTTCATAAAAAGGAGATGAGTCGCAGAATTAGATTCTCTCCTTTAAGGGCATCTTGCAATACTCGGAGACCATTTTTCTTTTCATTTTTTCTTCTTCATTCATCTGGGGTTTATGTTATTAACATGAGTAGTGTAACACCTTCTTTCTTTGCAACTAATAAATTCCAGAAATATGAGAAAATTTTTCACAAAACAGTCACGTATTATTCGATATAGAAGGAAGCAGGCAAGGGAAGAATGAAGAGTATTCACACGCATAGCACTCGGTGGAAGGGCGGAGTTCGAATCATCCTGCTTGGCTAGGCGGGGTGTGTTTGTCCTGGTCGGACTCCACGGTGAAAGTGACCCGCTCATCCGTTGTCTCACACCGCCTAAACGATGTGTGACAATGCAACATAAGACGTGAAACTCTTCAAGTAAACCTTACATTAGCGTCTATTCGTTCCTACGGGTTGACCCTTTCTCAGAGAACGCCGGACGTTCAGCTTCAGAGGACAGGTGAGGGAAGAAGAAGGGAGATATACATATGCAGAAGTAGTTTGTGAAGGGAAGAGGAAGTGATTACACCGCCGTCCAGTTCGGCAAGGCACAACAACACCTGGACGGACTACATCACAATATTCGCTTACTCAGACGACGTCCAACACCGCCCTGCGAGGCAGAATAATGCGACAACGAAGGAGGGAAGTACATAGGCGGAGTCTCAAGTTGATATCTGCTTGCTTCAGCATGGTCCCACGCGCTTGAGCGAACCGTCCTAGTTACTTGGGCGAGGTATGACACCGCCTGAACGAGGTCAGCACAACGCCTCTTCAACACAAACACAAGGTAATTCCTCAATCGGATATGGACAAGGGTTCAGTAGGTAAATCCTCACACTCGCACTTCACTCAGGAAAAATGTGAAGTTACAGGGTACATATGCGGTAGTAGATTGTGGAGGAAGGAGGGGTCTGAGCCTATTCCACCCAACTCAACTAATTATGACAACGCCTGGGCGGACTCAACCACAACGCCCAAATCAGGGGTCAACACCGGGGTCTGGATTGCGTTAGCATCACAACGGATAGGAAAGATAATTGAACGGTGTCCCATTCTAACAACTACATCGCTCCAGCGCGAGTCCTCTCGCTTGGGCGAAATGTCCCCATACTTCGGGCGGGGGGTACGACTCCGCCCAACGTATCCGACATAAGTTTTCCTAAGGCAATTCTCAATTCACTCTGACTTGGCTATAGCCTGCTCAATCATTCTGTCCCTGCGTATCCATTAAAGCACAATTATGAAACAAGGCAGCTCATAGCATCACACACACGAAACCATACATCCATATATACATAAGAGTGTATGTCAATATTTACAATACAAAATCGGATTTCTCCTTGCCCATAAAGTCTATTCATCCCAAAACATTAACATCCGGTATGAACCAGTTAGGGCTTAATCTAACAACGCCTTAATTAAGCCTTCCAAATGCATCAGCACTCCGCCCAGCATTCCAGCTCTGCTTCTGATCCTCCTCTTGAGAGACATTCACTGAAAATGGCCACTGCAGGGGTGAGCTTTTACATGTAAAATGATACTCACAGACTCGGTATCAGCGTCAGTACACGCTCCTGCTATCATTCATCCTTTCTCAAGTAACCAAGTTCTTACAGTTCAAACAACATTCATGACACACATAATACACAGAGTTTATTCCACCTCCATATATATATTCATGCATTCAAAATCATACACATATACATACATAAATTTATACACCACCACAATCGGCCTTATTTCTGGCCCCTCGTCCCTCAGCTCTTACAAGGTGGCACCGGCCTCCCCACGGCGTCTCGAGACTCTCTTCTCTAGCTCCAACGGCTACCACGAGCACTATTGGGATCTAGCCAGGGTTGGTAACTGGAAGTCGTTTCCCTTGGGGTTCTTGACCTTCTATGGGTCACCCCACTCTCACTCATGCAACTAACACATTCATTATTACACATCATCGCGCCACGAACACCTTCGCCGTAGTCATCAAGCAAGAAGGGATTTCCCACACTACTCGTAATCATTCAGTCAATCACACCAGCGCATGTTACAATCGGTCATCAGACTAACAACATTGAGCAATCCAATTAAGAGCATGCACATACATATTTTTCATTGCGACAAGAAAATAGATCCATGCATATCATCCATCATTATCATCCACTAACAGGCTACACCATCGCCACAAAAAATCACTATCAGAATCTTAAATCATGCATCAGTTTAATAATTACGAATACATGCACACACACACACACCCACACTCAGCAGTATGTTCATCCGGTACCGTTCTTAGACCATGCATTCGACATGCAAGCGCCCCCTACCTTTAGAAGAACCTCAGAAACCTTTTTCCGTTCTTATCGTTGGGTCTGATGTCTTTCTCCTGGTTCGTTCGGTCTTCCTTGGCTTTGTCGTATCCTGCGCCTGATTCTGGGATGGAGTGTAGTCCGTTCTTCAGTACTGCAACCAAGGTCTCCAGGAGCGAAGAGTGAGAGAAGAGAAGAAAGATGGAGACGAAGAGAGGAAAGTAGAGGATAAAGTGACGGAGGAGGGAGTCTGAAGAAAATAGTAAGTGTGTTCATCACCAAAGGCTCACGTTTTATATATATGTACATGCGCACAGTAAGAGAAGAGTGGGATGGGAGAGTGTGCGCTCAGCAGCCACGTGCACTCCACCCCATCCCCTGACCACCACCATTTCCATATTTTAATGGCTTAAATCTACTCAGTTAAATGTAATTAACAGTTATTTTCTAGTTGAAATCAAGTCTTAATGGTTTATTCTTCATTCGGCATTTAATTTCAAAACTGGGATGTTACAGTTCTCCCCCACTGAAAAAGAATTTCGTCCCCGAAATTCAGTCGGTACTTACCTAGGTAAACAACTCGGGGTACTGCTGTCGCATGGTGTCTTCGTGTTCCCACGTGCAGGAGGTGGTCTTGCCTTGCTGCCACTCCACCTTAACCAGCCTTACGTTCTTGTTTCTTAAGCGTTTTACCGATCGGTCCACGATTCTAATCGGTGTAGTCACAGTGGTTAGGTCTTCCTTGATCTCTACCTCGTCGTCAGGCATCGTGTGGCTAGGGTCATGCAAATACTTCCTTAGTTGAGACACGTGAAATACGTTGTGCAATCGGGACAAGTGGGTTGGTAATGCGAGGCGGTATGCTACGGGGCCGATCCGTTCTAACACCTCGTAAGGTCCAATGTATCGAGGGCTTAACTTCCCACTTTTTAAGGCTCGTCCAACTCCTTTACTCGGAGAGGTTCTTAGAAACACTTGATCTCCGACTGAAAATTCCAATGGCTTGATGCGCTTGTCATGGTAGCTCTTTTGCCTGTCTTGAGATGCTTTCATCTTCTCCCGTATCACTCGGATCTATTCTGTGGTTTGCTTCACGATGTCTGGTCCCAATAGTAGACTTTCACCCGCTTCCGACCAGCAGAGTGGGGTTCGGCATCTACGCCCATATAATGCCTCGTAGGGTGCCATGCCAATGCTGTGATGATGGCTGTTGTTGTACGTAAACTCGATCAAGGGAAGGTACTGCTCCCAGTCCCCACCGTACTCTAACACACACGCTCTCAATAAGTCTTCTAGACTCTGAATTGTTCGCTCGGATTGTCCATCCGATTGGGGGTGGTAGGTAGAACTAAGCCAAAGCTTCGTCCCCAATTCTTGATGCATGCTGGTCCAAAATCTGGACGTAAACCTAGGGTCCCTATCTGATACGATGGAAGTAGGTATGCCATGCAGTCGGATAACTTCTTAAATGTAGATCCGAGCCAACTTATGCAATGGGTACCTCATATTTACAGGTAAGAAGTGTGCACTCTTCGTCAATCGGTCAACAATGACCCAAATTGCATCATGGCCCGCTCGGTTTTTGGGTAATCCCATGATAAAATCCATCGCAATCGAGTCCCATTTCCACACGGGGATCTCTAGAGGCTGCATTGCACCGTACGGTTTTTGGTGCTCTACCTTCGATTTCTGACAAGTGATACACCGGGCCATGTACTCCGCCACATCCTTCTTTAGTCCGGGCCACCAGAACTGTTTCCTCAAGTCGTGGTACATTTTCGTGGTTCCTGGGTGAATGCTGAGTAGGCTTTTGTGGGCTTCGTCAAGCACCATTCTTCTCAATCTTCCTCCACTTGGTATGTATATTCTGTCTCTCACCCGGAAGATCCCATCTGACCCCTCTGCCAAGGATAAATCCTTTCCTTTGGCTTGAATTTCCTTCATTTCAGCTAGGTAAGAGTCCGCCTGTTGCTGTTCGTACATGGATTTTAAGAATTCGTTGGCAATCCTCAACGTACCGATTGTCATTTTCTGAGAGGAAGGGGTGTCAACATGCAAGTTCATGTCTCAGAACCGCTCCAACAACTCAACTTCTTTTGCCATCATGGCTGCTATGTGGAGGGATTTCCGACTCAATGCGTCGGCCACGACGTTTGCCTTACCTGGGTGGTATTTTAACTCGAAATCGTAGTCCTTTAAAAACTCAATCCATCTCCTCTGCCTCATGTTCAGCTCCTTTTGGTCGAATAGGTATTTGAGGCTCTTATGATCGTTGTACACTTCAAATTTGGACCCGTACAAGTAATGCCTCCAGATTTTCAATACAAAAACTACTGCTGCCAGCTCCAAGTCATGGGTCGGATAATGCTGCTCGTGAGGTCTCAATTGTCGAGAGGCATATGCTATCACTCGGTCTTTCTGCATGAGTACACACCCTAATCCGAGTCCAGACGCGTCACAATAGACCACGAAGCTTTCTCGTAACTCAGGTAATGCCAACACCGGAGCAGTTGTCAACTTATTCTTCAGCTCTTGGAAGCTGTGCTCACACTCCGGACTCCACACGAAAGGAACGTTCTTCCGAGTCAATTTAGTCAGGGGTAATGCCAACTTAGAAAAACCTTCGATGAACCTCCTATAATAACCTGCCAAGCCCATAAAACTTCTTATTTCCGAGACCGATCTGGGCCTCTCCCATGTTATTACAGCGGCTATCTTTGCAGGATCCACCGAGACGCCTCGTTCGGAAATCACATGCCCGAGGAAGTGGATCTCATCCATCCAGAATTCACACTTCGAAAACTTTGCAAACAATTGTTTCTCATTCAACACTTGGAGTACCACTCTGAGATGTCCTTTATGCTCCTCAGACGTCTTAGAGTAAATTAAAATGTCATCGATGAAGACAACAACAAACCGATCTAAGAAGGAGTGGAATATGCTGTTCATGTAATTCATGAAAACAGCAGGGGCGTTTGTCACACCGAACGGCATCACTACATACTCGTAGTGACCATACCGAGTCCTAAAGGCAGTTTTAGGAATATCCGAGTCCTTCACTCGGATTTGGTGATACCCCGATCGTAGATCAATCTTCGAGAAGACTGAGGCTCCACGCAGCTGGTCAATTAAATCATCAATTCTAGGCAGTGGGTATCGATTCTTGATTGTGAGTTTGTTTAGCTGTCGATAATCTATACAAAGTCTCATGCTGCCATCCTTCTTCTTAACAAGTAGCACAGGTGCGCCCCATGGTGACACGCTTGGTCTAATGAACTGCTTCTCAAGTAACTCATCTACCTGTTTCTTCAACTCTGCTAATTCAGTTGAGGACATTCTATAGGGTGCGCTGGAAACCGGTTCGGCTCCAGGGATCAAGTCTATAGAGAGTTCGACTTCTCTATCGGGAGGCACACTCAAAACGTCTTCAGGGAACACTTCTGGGAATTCACAAACAATCGGAATTTCGTTCACTCGGGTTTCACTCTCATCCTTGGTTAGACAAAGCATCATAAATAGTTGGGTTATACCAGGTGCCGTGTCATTCTCAGTGGGTTGTTTTGGGAAAACTATCTCTCGGTTTCTACAATCTACTAATACCTTATTAGCTGAAAGCCAATCTATTCCGAGTATGATGTCAAGACCCTTTAAGGGCATGCAAATCAGATCGAAGGTGATGTTAACCAAGTGGCCTCAATTACTCAAGAGGGGGGGTGAATTGAGTATTAAAAAATTTCTTTGGAATGCTCTTGAAATTGATTCTTTTGTCACTATGTATATTTAAGATAATAAATTAGATAACAAGAAGCAACAAATTATACACAAGACAAACTAATAACTACTTAAAGAGTTTGAATAATGAATCAATTTAGTTACAAAGCAATTTATAGGACTTTTAGAAAGATTGATTCAAAAGAAGTGCTTAAGTTCAAGTTCAACAATGTTCAAAAAAAAAAAAGGTTTTCAACTTTAATGTATCATGCACTTAGTCAAATTAATAAAGCAAGGAATTAACCAAACAAATTAAGTGCACAAATTAAATGAGTTTAGGGAAGAAAGATTTGCAAACCGATGTATACGAGTTCCACCACGCCGGTGTACGTCTCGCCTCTAAGCAACTCACTTAGAGGATTTCCACTATTGTAGATTAGAGATACACTTTGAGCAATTGCAACTTCCTAGTGTCCCACACTCAAGAATCCAATCCTCACAAGTACAAGGGCACCCCACCCAATCTCTCAATCTCACAATTACAAGGTTGAAACCCAACCCAAAGCTTCTATGAAGTTTAGTGTTTAAGTGTACAAGGAAACTCTCTCACTAGAGTGGATATACAAGTTTAAAGCTTACACAAGATAGTAACTCTCAAAGAGAGGATATGCAAGTTAAGTACACAAATATTATCTTCCCACAAATTAACTCTCAAGAATTATACCAATCAAAGAATAAAGAGAGTAAGTAGAAGAGCAAGAGAATGGAGGAGGAAGAAAGCAAATGGAAATGCTTCAAATGCTTGGTGCAAGTTTTGCCTTCAACTCCTTCTCTATTTATAGGCTCCATGAGGCATGGCATGTGTAATATTTAATTCCTTGGGAGCTTGGAGTGTTAGGCATGTGTGTCTCCATTCAACTTGGCATTCCAATTCCAATAAACCTTTTAGTGTCTCCAAGAGAATATTGCATGTGCATCAAGAAGCATGTTTGTATAATATTTAATTTAATTGCATTTTCAATGTAACACATGCATGTGGAGAGGGACAAGTCATGGAACATTGCCTAGGAACCTTCAAGTTGAGTGAACCGAAGGAATTTATGAGTTTCCATGTGATTTTGCCTTCTGACAGCATGTTGAATCGATTCAAGAAGGGAGGGAATCGATTCATGCGCTTTGAATTGCATATTTTGGACCCCTGCAGCCGTGTGAATCGATTCACACATGGGTTGAATCGATTCAACCCTGAAGCAATCACATTTTGGGCACTGGAAACCGTATGAATCGATTCATACTTACCTTGAATCGATTCATGCACCTGATCCTTGAATTTTAGTGCATTTTTCACCCCTTTTTGGAACCCTTTTGCATATACCTTGGTTCCTTTGATTCTTAGACATTTTGATGATCAATTCTCACTTGTTTTGAGCTTCTTTAAATGCCTTTAACATATGTCCTTAATTATTCATCAAATTTAAACATCAACCAATTTAGATTCCACATTAAACATAATCAATTGCTTGATAACATCTTTGATACTTCTTCATTTGTTGTGTCATTATCAAAACCTACATCAACATACAAATACATTCTCCCCCTTTTTGATGATGACAACAAATGTTTGTCTCTTGGGGTGTTAGTATCATAACAATTCATATATATTGCAATAAAGACTCCCCCTATCATATATAATTTGATACTACATGTTGATGAAATCATAGACACAAGAAATCAAGAAAGTATTTAAGAAACAAAGGTCTCTCCCCCTTAATATATGTTCTCTCCTTCTTAGTCATCTCCCTTTAATCATACAATACTTTAAATATCTCTCACCTTTTACAAAGATAATTTTATAAATTCTTCCCCTTTCTTATAGATATATCTCTCCCCCTTTAAGAATATGTATTTCTCTCCCCCTTTGGCATCATCAAAAAGATTTCCTTATAAACATATACAACTTAAAGGTAGATGCATACATTTTGAAGTAGGATGACAATGCAACATGCATCACGAAATCATTCAAAGCATATAGGCACAGAATGTCTCATGGGAATCTAGCTATTTTTATGCGAGTTTGAAGAATCATGTTACTAGATGGTTGTTTTGTGAGGGATATATACAATGATTTAAATTTTGCAAGTTGCCAATGATTTTGTTGCACAAGAAAGTCAAGAAAATCAAAGGTCATTTGCCATTTATTTTTGAGAACCATGTTGTATATAGGAGATTATCTTTGTGTCAAAATATGTTTAAAATAAATGGGGACTCCACGGGTCTTTAAATAAGACAAGAGATTTGTAGAGAATTAAGTTGATTATTGGAAATGTAAGTATAAAAAAATTTGTATGTATATCACAAAGTAAGGTATTATGTTCAAGGAAATGAAAATTTTATGAAAGAGATGAGTTTGAAATCTTCAAGTTAAAGATTTGCAAAATTTTGTTCAAAGAGTAAGAGAGTGTGATAAAATAAATCAATTAGGAAATTTCCAAAATTCCTAACTCCCTTCTAATATTTATAAATTGGTCTTTTGGAAGGGGTTTTGTAAAAATGTCCGCCAATTGTTTTGAAGTTTCAACATATTCAAGTACACAATCTCCTTTCAAAACATGGTCTCTTATGAAGTGATGTCTTATTTCAATGTGTTTGGTCCTAGAGTGCATGACCGGATTCTTAGATATATTTATTGCACTAGTGTTATCACATTTAATGGGGACTTTATCCAAGGTAATACCAAAATCAAGAAGTTGTTGTCTCATCCATAGAATTTGAGCACAACAACTACCGGCTGCTACATATTCTGCCTCAGCCGTTGACAATGCAACACTTGCTTGTTTCTTGCTATGCCAAGAAACAAGGGAACTACCAAGTAAATGACATGTGCCACTAGTACTTTTTCTATCAAGCTTACAACCCGCAAAGTCGGAATCGGAATATCCTAAAAGATTACATTCAACGCCTTTGGGATACCATAAACCAACATGTTGAGTACCCACAAGATATTTCAAAATTCTTTTTACAGCGGTGAGATGTGATTCTTTAGGACAAGCTTGATATCTAGCACACATGCATACGGCAAACATAATATCGGGTCTACTAGAAGTTAAATAAAGTAAGGATCCTATCATTCCTCGATACTTAGTTATTTCAACGTCCTTACCCTTTTCATCTTTATCTAGATAGCAAGATGTGCTCATTGGTGTTGCTATTTCATTTGCCTTATCCATTTCAAAACGTTTGAGTAATTCTTTACAATATTTTGTTTGACTAATAAAAGTTCCTTCATTTGTTTGTTTGATTTGTAATCCTAAGAAAAAGGTGAGTTCTCCCATCATAGACATTTCAAATTCTTTTTGCATGAATTTAGCAAACTCTTGACAAAGGCTTTCATTTGTATCACCAAAAATTATGTCATCAACATAAACTTGTACCAAAAGAATGTCATGATTTTTACGCCTTATAAATAGTGTAGTGTCAACCTTTCCTCTTTCGAAATTATTTTCTAAAAGAAATTTGCTAAGTCTTTCATACCAAGCTCTTAGAGCTTGTTTCAAACCGTATAAGGCTTTTCTCAATTTAAAAACATGATTTGGAAATTTATGATTTTCAAAACCGGGAGGTTGATCTACATAAACTTCTTCTTGAATATAACCATTTAAAAAAGCGCTTTTGACATCCATTTGATAAAGTTTAAAATCCATACAACAAGCAAAAGCTAATAATAATCTAATGGCTTCTAACCTAGCTACGGGAGCATACGTTTCTTCATAGTCTATTCCTTCTTCTTGATTATACCCCTTAGCAACTAGCCTAGCTTTGTTTCTAGTTATTATTCCATTTTCATCTAGTTTGTTCCTAAAAACCCATTTGGTGCCTATTATTTGATGGTAATTGGGTCTTGGCACAAGTTCCCAAACTTCATTTCTTTCAAATTGGTTTAATTCTTCTTGCATGGCCAACATCCAATGTTCATCAATAATGGCTTCATCAATATTTTTGGGTTCAATTTGAGATACAAAAGCTAAATGATTGCATGCATTCCTAATGGCATTTCGAGTACTTACTCCTTTGGTTATTTCTCCAATGATTTTGTCCAAGGGATGGTCTTTTAGCGTTATCCAATCTTGTTGTTTATCAAGTTATGTTGTACTTCCTTCATTGTTGGCTTCTTCTTTGTTTTCCAAGTTCATTTCTTGGAAGGTACCTACAAGATCATCAAGTTCCTTTCTCGGAGGATTTTGGTTAAGTTCATCAAATTTAACATGTATGGACTCTTCAATTGTATAGGTTCGTTTGTTAAAGAGTCTATATGCTTTACTAGTAGATGAATAACCTAGAAAAATTGCTTCATCAGATTTTGCATCAAATTTGCCAAGATTTTCCTTTCCATTGTTTAAGACAAAGCATTTGCATCCAAAAATGTGAAAGTAAGAAATATTTGGTTTACGTCCTTTGTAAAGTTCATAGGGGGTTTTCTTTAGTATAGGCCTTATTAAACAACGATTCATAACATGACAAGCGGTGTTCACGGCATCGGCCCAAAAATGTTTTGAAATATTCGCTTCATTCAACATAGTTCTTGCAAGCTCCGCTAAAGATCGATTTTTCCTCTCAACTACTCCATTTTGTTGTGGAGTTCTTGGAGCCGAAAAATTATGTTCAATGCCAAACTTTTCACAAAATTTTTCAAAAGATTGGTTTTCAAATTCTCCCCCATGATCCGTTCGAATGGATGCTATTTTTAAATTTTGTTCATTTTGGATGACCTTGGCAAGTTTCTTGAATGCATGATATGCTTTATTTTTATGAGTAAGAAACAATGTCCATGTATATCTAGAGTAATCATCCACAATCACAAGACCATAATAGTTTCCACCAAAACTTTTGATTTTCGAAGGTCCAAATAAATCCATATGTAAAAGTTGTAAAGGTCTTGTTGTTGAAACAATATTTTTTGCTTGAAAAGAAGCCTTTACTTGTTTTCCTTTTTGACAAGCGTCACAAAATTTATTTTCAAATTTTAATTTTAGTAAACCGATAACTAAATCTTTTGAAACAAGTTTATTTAAATGGTCTACATGAATGTGAGCGATTCTTCTATGCCAAAGCCATGATTCATCCTCTTTAGTTATGAAGCATTGTACATCATTTGAAGCAAGGCAATCTAGATTAATCATGTAAATATTATCTACTCTTTGACCAACGAACTTTATTTCCTTGTTTAGTTTGTTTTCAATTATGCAACCATTTGATTCAAAAACGATTTTATAGCCTTTGTCACATAATTGACTAATACTAAGCAAGTTGTGTTTTAGTCCTTCAACATATAATACATCATTTATGGAGGTGGAAGAATTTTTACCAATATTTCCGATTCCGAGTATTCTTCCCTTTGTGTTATCTCCATAAGTAACAAATCCTTTATTTCGTGGAGTAAGTGATATAAACTTACTTTTGTCTCCCGTCATATGTTTAGAACACCCACTATCCAAGTACCAATGGGTGTTACTTGCCTTAAAACATACCTACAAAACAGTTCAAGTTAGAGAGCTTGGTACCCATTTTATGTTGGGTCCTTGTAGGTTAGTTTGTGAAAATGTTCCTTTAGGAACCCATACTTTTCTCACTACTTTTGGTCCTAATCTTCTAACATTGCAATTATAAGAGTTATGACCTTTAAGACCACAATGATTACATTTTACAAAGGGTGTAGATGATTTACAAGATTGCACAAAGAAATTTTTGTAATGTTTATCTTTCTTATGAGCATGTGATCCTTGATTATAACCTAGTCCCATTTTGTTAAACATACAACGTTGTTTTCCAAGAAGTGCATTTAAGTTATCTCTACCGTTGGTGAATTTTTCAAGCGTTGTGTTTAAGTCTAGTACTTTCTTCTCAAGTGTATCACATTTCCTAGCAAATTCACAAGGCTTATTCTTGGAGCATGCTAGATCCTTTATATTGTTTTTACCATTTGTAAACTTTTCTAGAGTTTTATTCAAGTCCAACACCTTAGTTTCTAGCATATCACATTTCTTTACAAACTCACAAGGTTTGGTCTTAGAGCATATTTGAGCATTTGCTAACTCTTCTTTTAAAGATTCATTCTCTTTACACACTTCCATGAGATGCATTTCTAGAGTATTACTAGTTTTTCTAGATGATTTAAGCTTATTAGAGACTTTTGTGAATTTATCATACAAATCATCAAGAGCATCAAGTAATTCATCCTTATCTAAGTCATGAAAGTTTACCTCATTTTCTTCATCTTGGTGATTTGCCATGAGACAAAAATTTGCTTCTTCATTTTCCGATTCATCCGAGCTAGTTATCTCGTTTTCATCCCATGCAACATATGCTCTTCTTCTTTCTTTTCTTTCTTTGTTTTTCTTCTTTAGATTTGGACAATCCATTTTGAAGTGTCCTTCCTTACCACACTCAAAACAAGTAGGTGAAGTAGAATTTTCTTTAAGTTTAGATTTCTTACCTTGTGGTTTGAAGTGCCTTTGGAAGCGCTTGCTCTTCATTAGCTTTCCAAACCGTTTCACAAATAGGCTTAGTTCTTCATCCTCATCAACTTCACTCTCGGTTTCATCTTCAACCATTGAAGTAGCTTTGAGAGCTAATCCTTTCTTCTTTGATGTCTTTTCTTCTTCTTCCGCTTGTCTTAGATCTTTCAACTCTTGTTCTTGCTCTTGTAGTTTACCAAACAAGGTTGCAAGAGACATCTCATTTATGGTGGGAGATTGCTTGATGGCCGTAACAAGAGGTTGCCACTCCCTAGTAAGACTTTTTAACACTTTATGAATGAGCTCTTTGTTAGAGTAAGATTTGCCAAGAGTAATGAGATGATTAATGATCAAAGTAAACCTTTTTTGAAGATCTAAAATAGCTTCATTAGGATTCATTCTAAAACTTTCATATTGGCTAGTTAAAGTGCTAATTTTAGAATCTTTGACATCACTAGTTCCTTCATGAGTTATTTGAAGGGTATCCCACATTTCTTTAGCCGTTTAACATGTTATTACTCTAAAGAATTCATCGGGACCTAAGGCCGAAGTAATAAGATTTTTTGCCTTATAACCATATTGCACTTTCTTTTCTTCTTCACTAGACCAAATGTCCATAGGCTTTTCAACTTGTTTATCATCCACAATATGCATAGGTATAAAGGGACCATTTTCAATAGCATTCCATACTCTTAAATCTATTGATTGTACAAAAATTTTTATTCTTGCTTTCCAAAAAGCATAACCCTCACCATTAAAAGCGGGAGGTCGATTTGTAGCACCACCCTCGGGAAACATGTTATATGAGGTTGAGGCCATTTGTTCTCTTGAAGCCGTTAAGCTTGATTTTCCAAGAGTCAAGCTCTGATACCACTTGTTAACCAAGTGGCCTCAATTACTCAAGAGGGGGGGTGAATTGAGTATTAAAAAATTTTCTTTGGAATGCTCTTGAAATTGATTCTTTTGTCACTATGTATATTTAAGATAATAAATTAGATAACAAGAAGCAATAAATTATACACAAGACAAACTAATAACTACTTAAAGAGTTTGAATAATGAATCAATTTAGTTACAAAGCAATTTATAGGACTTTTAGAAAGATTGATTCAAAAGAAGTGCTTAAGTTCAAGTTCAACAATGTTCAAAAAAAAAAAAGGTTTTCAACTTTAATGTATCATGCACTTAGTCAAATTAATAAAGCAAGGAATTAACCAAACAAATTAAGTGCACAAATTAAATGAGTTTAGGGAAGAAAGATTTGCAAACCGATGTATACGAGTTCCACCACGCCGGTGTACGTCTCGCCTCTAAGCAACCCACTTAGAGGATTTCCACTATTGTAGATTAGAGATACACTTTAAGCAATTGCAACTTCCTAGTGTCCCACACTCAAGAATCCATCACAAGTACAAGGGCACCCCACCCAATCTCTCAATCTCACAATTACAAGGTTGAAACCCAACCCAAAGCTTCTATGAAGTTTAGTGTTTAAGTGTACAAGGAAACTCTCTCACTAGAGTGGATATACAAGTTTAAAGCTTACACAAGATAGTAACTCTCAAAGAGAGGATATGCAAGTTAAGTACACAAATATTATCTTCCCACAAATTAACTCTCAAGAATTATACCAATCAAAGAATAAAGAGAGTAAGTAGAAGAGCAAGAGAATGGAGGAGGAAGAAAGCAAATGGAAATGCTTCAAATGCTTGGTGCAAGTTTTGCCTTCAACTCCTTCTCTATTTATAGGCTCCATGAGGCATGGCATGTGTAATATTTAATTCCTTGGGAGCTTGGAGTGTTAGGCATGTGTGTCTCCATTCAACTTGGCATTCCAATTCCAATAAACCTTTTAGTGTCTCCAAGAGAATATTGCATGTGCATCAAGAAGCATGTTTGTATAATATTTAATTTAATTGCATTTTCAATGTAACACATGCATGTGGAGAGGGACAAGTCATGGAACATTGCCTAGGAACCTTCAAGTTGAGTGAACCGAAGGAATTTATGAGTTTCCATGTGATTTTGCCTTCTGACAGCATGTTGAATCGATTCAAGAAGGGAGGGAATCGATTCATGCGCTTTGAATTGCATATTTTGGACCCCTGCAGCCGTGTGAATCGATTCACACATGGGTTGAATCGATTCAACCCTGAAGCAATCACATTTTGGGCACTGGAAACCGTATGAATCGATTCATACTTACCTTGAATCGATTCATGCACCTGATCCTTGAATTTTAGTGCATTTTTCACCCCTTTTTGGAACCCTTTTGCATATACCTTGGTTCCTTTGATTCTTAGACATTTTGATGATCAATTCTCACTTGTTTTGAGCTTCTTTAAATGCCTTTAACATATGTCCTTAATTATTCATCAAATTTAAACATCAACCAATTTAGATTCCACATTAAACATAATCAATTGCTTGATAACATCTTTGATACTTCTTCATTTGTTGTGTCATTATCAAAACCTACATCAACATACAAATACAGGTGAAACTCCGACCATACAACTCAAATGCTACATTTTTGCATATTGACGATGTGAACACATTAGCGCCAGTGGGGCTGGCCACTTCCAAAGTCCGATCCATAGACACAGTTGGTAACTTCAACCGTTCTACGCACTCATCAGCTATAAAAGAATGGGTAGCTCCCGAATCGAAAACAACATTAAGCGTATTCATTCCAAGTGAGCACTTACATTGTACTAGGTCGTTTGCTGGTGCAACATCTTCTGCATTGATGGTGTAGATTCTTCCTGCTGCTGGCGGACCGGTATTCCTCTCTCGGTTGTTCGGAGCACACATCATATTTCCTCTGGTTCCGTTGTCTCTGCCACCAGGTCGTTGGTTATCATTCACTCGGGCTCTATCTTGAAATCCTCCTTGACGCACATTGGCGTTTGTTTGGCGGAGTTGGGGGCAGTCAGGACGAACGTGCCCCTTCTCTCCGCAGTGATAACATTTAACATTTGCGCCATTGCAATCCTTAGCAAAGTGGTCGCCGCCGCATCTAAAGCATCCGCCATGTCTTGGTCGTCCACTCATCTGTCTCCCTTGGTCACCACGACCCTGGTATCTAGTGAAGGGTTCATTTCTTCCCACGTTCCCTGGCCTCTTGAAACGTGACTGCTGAGGCCTCAGGTGCTGGTTAGCTCTGCTGCACTGGCCCGAATGGGCCCTGTCATCCTCTTCGAATATTCTACATTTGTTCACTAATGCAGGGAAACTCCGGATTTCATGGTATCTGCAAGCCCTCTTGATATCCGATCTCAATCCGTTCTCAAACTTAAGACACTTGGAGTTCTCTGTTCCTGGCTGCTGGAAGGGCGGATAGAATAGGCACAATTCCTCAAATCTGGTCGCGTATTCTTCCACAGTCATGGAGCCCTGTTTTAACTCCATAAACTCCAGCTCTTTCCGACTCCTCACTGTGTCGGGAAAGTATTTGTCTAAGAAGCAGGCCTTGAAGTCGTTCCACGTCAGTTGATTATCATCTTCGGGGAATCGACTTCTGGCTATTTCCCACCAATTCTCCGCTTCATCTCGCAGCATATACACTGTGCATTCCACCTTCTGGGCTTCGGTACAGCGAAGACCCCTAAAAATTCTCTCTAATTCCTGAGTCCACTTGAACGCCGCCTCAGGGTTCCGTCCTCCTAAGAATTCACTCGGCTTCCTTTTTAAGAAGCGGTCCAGCACATGGCCATCCTCAGGTCGAGTCTGGCCCTGCCTTTCAAATACATCCGCAAAGCGTCAGAATGCTGTGGCTATAGCCTCCATACTTTGACGATGCGCCATTCCTTATCCTGAAATTGACATTTAAGGATAAGTATACGGAGCCACTTACTACCGATCTAGTTATTAGTCCAACAATTAATAGCTTAGCACATTATATCATTCGCCTAGGTCATACACACAATCGGACCAGGGGAAGACAACCCCTTGTCCTCAAGTCAACATCAATCAAGTTCAACTAGTATCAGAACAATTTCAACCATTCAATCAAAAGACACACACACCACCGCTTACACTCGGTAAGCATACTTTGGCCTTGGACCTTTTGGTCCGCTCTGATACCAAAATGTAACACCTTCTTTCTTTGCAACTAATAAATTCCAGAAATATGAGAAAATTTTTCACAAAACAGTCACGTATTATTCGATATAGAAGGAAGCAGGCAAGGGAAGAATGAAGAGCATTCACACGCATAGCACTCGGTGGAAGGGCGGAGTTCGAATCATCCTGCTTGGCTAGGCGGGGTGTGTTTGTCCTGATCGGACTCCACGGCGAAAGTGACCCGCTCATCCGTTGTCTCACACCGCCTAAACGATGTGTGACAATGTAACATAAGACGTGAAACTCTTCAAGTAAACCTTACATTAGCGTCTATTCGTTCCTACGGGCTGACCCTTTCTCAGAGAACGCCGGACGTTCAGCTTCAGAGGATGGGTGAGGGAAGAAGAAGGGAGATATACATATGCAGAAGTAGTTTGTGAAGGGAAGAGGAAGTGATTACACCGCCATCCAGTTCGGCAAGGCACAACAACACCTGGACGGACTACATCACAACATTCGCTTACTCAGACGATGTCCAACACCGCCCTGTGAGGCAGAATAATGCGACAACGAAGGAGGGAAGTACATAGGTGGAGTCTCAAGTTGATATCTGCTTGCTTCAGCATGGTCCCACGCGCTTGAGCGAACCGTCCTAGTTACTTGGGCGAGGTATGACACCGCCTGAACGAGGTCAGCATAACGCCTCTTCAACACAAACACAAGGTAATTCCTCAATCGGATATGGACAAGGGTTCAGTAGGTAAATCCTCACACTCGCACTTCACTCAGGAAAAACGGGAAGTTACAGGGTACATATGCGGTAGTAGATTGTGGAGGAAGGAGGGGTCTGAGCCTATTCCGCCCAACTCAACTAATTATGACAACGCCTGGGCGGACTCAACCACAACGCCCAAATCAGGGGTCAACACCGGGGTCTGGATTGCGTTAGCATCACAACGGATAGGAAAGATAATTGAACGGTGTCCCATTCTAACAACTACATCGCTCCAGCGCGAGTCCTCTCGCTTGGGCGAAATGTCCCCATACTTCGGGCGGGGGGTACGACTCCGCCCAACGTATCCGACATAAGTTTTCCTAAGGCAATTCTCAATTCACTCTGACTTGGCTATAGCCTGCTCAATCATTCTGTCCCTGCGTATCCATTAAAGCACAATTATGAAACAAGGCAGCTCATAGCATCACACACACGAAACCATACATCCATATATACATAAGAGTGTATGTCAATATTTACAATACAAAATCGGATTTCTCCTTGCCCATAAAGTCTATTTATCCCAAAACATTAACATCCGGTATGAACCAGTCAGGGCTTAATCTAACAACGCCTTAATTAAGCCTTCCAAATGCATCAGCACTCCGCCCAGCATTCCAGCTCTGCTTCTGATCCTCCTCTCGAGAGACATTCACTGAAAATGGCCACTGCAGGGGTGAGCTTTTACATGTAAAATGATACTCACAGACTCGGTATCAGCGTCAGTACACGCTCCTGCTATCATTCATCCTTTCTCAAGTAACCAAGTTCTTACAGTTCAAACAACATTCATGACACACATAATACACAGAGTTTATTCCACCTCCATATATATATTCATGCATTCAAAATCATACACATATACATACATAAATTTATACACCACCACAATCGGCCTTATTTCTATATGCATGCCTGCGGATCCGACTCGGGTAAAGACTCTCAGTTACGGTCCCCTTTTCTTCTGGCCCCTCGTCCCTCAACTCTTACAAGGTGGCACCGGCCTCCCCACGGCGTCTCGAGACTCTCTTCTCTAGCTCCAACGGCTACCACGAGCACTATTGGGATCTAGCCAGGGTTGGTAACTGGAAGTCGTTTCCCTTGGGGTTCTTGACCTTCTATGGGTCACCCCACTCTCACTTATGCAACTAACACATTCATTATTACACATCATCGCGCCACGAACACCTTCGCCGTAGTCATCCAGCAAGAAGGGATTTCCCACCCTACTCGTAATCATTCAGTCAATCACACCAGCGCATGTTACAATCGGTCATCAGACTAACAACATTGAGCAATCCAATTAAGAGCATGCACATACATATTTTTCATTGCGACAAGAAAATAGATCCATGCATATCATCCATCATTATCATCCACTAACAGGCTACACCATCGCCACGAAAAATCACTATCAGAATCTTAAATCATGCATCAGTTTAATAATTACGAATACATGCACACACACACACCCACACTCAGCAGTATGTTCATCCGGTACCGTTCTTAGACCATGCATTCGACATGCAAGCGCCCCCTACCTTTAGAAGAACCTCAGAAACCTTTTTCCATTCTTATCGTTGGGTCCGATGTCTTTCTCCTGGTTCATTCGGTCTTCCTTGGCTTTGTCGTATCCTGCGCCTGATTCTGGGATGGAGTGTAGTCCGTTCTTCAGTACTGCAACCAAGGTCTCCAGGAGCGAAGAGTGAGAGAAGAGAAGAAAGATGGAGACGAAGAGAGGAAAGTAGAGGATGAAGTGACGGAGGAGGGAGTCTGAAGAAAATAGTAAGTGTGTTCATCACCAAAGGCTCACGTTTTATATATATGTACATGCGCACAGTAAGAGAAGAGTGGGATGGGAGAGTGTGCGCTCAGCAGCCACGTGCACTCCACCCCATCCCCTGACCACCACCATTTCCATATTTTAATGGCTTAAATCTACTCAGTTAAATGTAATTAACAGTTATTTTCTAGTTGAAATCAAGTCTTAATGGTTTATTCTTTATTCGGCATTTAATTTCAAAACTGGGATGTCACAAGTAGCTAATCTTTTCATATGAATTGGATGTAATCAACTCAAACCTAACATATTGTGTTATATATTTATATTGTTGGTAATCGTTGTATTGGTTTTTGTTTTCCATTCTAATCTTAATGCTTGAATCTAACTAATCACTAGTTTCTTGATCTTAGTCTTCTCTGGTTATTGGAAAATAACTTTTCAAAACTGACATTGGATGGAACACTCATTGTTATTGATTATTAGGAATAATATTCAAGGCAATGAACGTTAAAATAATCGGGTATAAGGCTGGAATATTTGTAAATTAATTGAGGGATCAACGGTTTGGAAATATTCTTATGGATTTCATAGTCGAGGAATGGATACGAATGACTTAAGATTGTGACGTAAAAATCAATAGTTCAAAAGCAAATTATATTAATGTATATGTTGTACGTTAGGGAGAGATAAATGAATCCAATCCCTTTTTCTCTCATTTGATCCTCGTACTTGTCATTACTTAGATTGTCTTTATTTAATGCTCAAAGTTATCTTTAGTTTTTAGTTATATCTTATCAAATGAATCAAAACTTTGTTTCTCACCTAAACCATATGAAATCATATTGTTGAAACACCATTTCTTAGTGAAACAAGACTTTAATATACTACACTATGACGCGGAAAACTTACCGCTATTCTATTACAAGAAAAATCACATCAGTTCCTCATTGAAACATCCTAAGGAAAAAACTTGTAAGAAAAAGCCTAAGGTAGGAAAAAGAGTACATGACTTGTGACACCCGGTTAGCTATAATATACCTGAAGGTTTTGTATATTCTATCTGTTTATGATAGAGTCACCTCCTGGGGTAACTTTAAAACTCGATATGGTTCTTCCCGATTGGGCAAAAAAGCTTCCTTAATGGGTGAACTACTTTCCTATTGTAGCTTGTCATAAAACTAAGTCACCAACATTAAAATGCCAGAGTTAAAATTTCTTGTTGTATTGGATGACTGCCTTGGCTTTAAGTTCCTGATCCCGAATGAAGGCTGTTTCACGTAACTTGTGTAGACTATTGAGCTTATTGCATAGTCGGGCCCTGTTATCTTTTTCAGAAAACTATTGAACCCTTGCCAATATCTGACTAACCTAGATGGGGATAACAACCTCTACTCCATATGATAGTCAAAATGGTGATTCCCTAATAAAGGAATACGGAGTAGTCTAGTATACCCATAAGACATGGCACAGCTAATTGGTTCACTCATATTTTGCATTCTCTAGTCTTTTCTTAAGACCTTTTAGGATTTCTTGGTTTGCCACCTCGGCCTATTAATTGGTTTGAGGGTGCACAACAAAGGAAAAAATTTGCTAGATGTTTAACCCCTAAAGTAGTCCCATAAACTTTTTATTTGTGAACCAGGTTCCATTATCTGTTATGATGTGCCCAAGGACCCCAAATCGGGTAATAATATTTCATATACAAATTAACATGCTCTGGCTAAAGCAATATGGACAACGACCTTAGCCTTTATCCATTTAGTGAAGTATTCAACACCTATAATCAAGTATTTTATCCTATTTGACGATGTTGGGAATGGGCTAAGAATGTCTAGTCCCTATATGATGGAAAGGCTAGGGGATAATAGAAGTAAAGAGTTTCAGCCAAGGTATGACACAAATTTATAAAACTTTGGTAAACATCATATTTTCTAACATACTCATGGTATCCTTTTTCATTATGGGCCACCAATGTCCCACCCTCTAGATTTTGCGCGTTAGACTCTGGTTACCTATATAATGGCCATAAGTTTCTTCATGCACCTCGACCATGGCTTCTTCGATCTCTTATTCATTTGAACATTGAGGTATAGGATAGAATGTCCACGTTAAAAAATTATTTCGTCTATTATGGTGTAATTTGGAAGATCCTTCTTCAACTTTTCCTTTTCCAAGGGATCCATGGGGAGCTTCCCATTCGCCATATATCATGCAATAGAGGCTAACTAGGAGTCATCGTTGAACGATTTTACCTTGATAACATGTATTAGAATGAGAGCTGAGATGCTAGGTGTAGCAAGAGTGCTTTGTATGATGGTTGTCATGGATCCCACCTTTTTGGTACTGGCAAGGTGAGATAACATACTGGCTCGGGTATTCTCCTCTTGAGGAACATGCTTGAATTCCACCTTGTCGAATTATTGCTTGAGTTCCTTTACCTTTGCCAGATATTTGTTGGACACTTGTGAAATTAATAGTTGGGAATCACTACATAATGTGATCATTCTTGCTCCAACATCCATTATAACTCGTAAGCCTGCCAGCCAGTTTGTGGCAACAAAAGTTTGGGTTAGTGCTTGGCATGTTAGCCCTTTTCCATGCAAATAGATGCTTATACTCCTGAAGAAGTTAATCAATCACTTTTTCTATATCTTCTACCCACGCATTGCTAATATTCATTACTTTGTTAACATTATCTCCCATTATGACAATCTTGGAACCTCTATCAAGGGTTGGTTTTGACAGATTAAGGGGGTCAATCTTTAAGTCCTTTCTAGGGTCAAGGTCTATAAGGTTTACTGTGTAATGCCCTTGGTTAACTAGGACGATGTCCTCCATCGAGATGTCCCAATTAACTAAGGTGTTACTTAACTTTTTTAAAATTGAGAACTGAGTTTTTTTTGTACAAGAAAATAATGATGGATCAAGAACTTCAAGAAAAAAATTTTATAAATCACATGGTCTCAATAATATCTTACATACTCTGAATGATGGGGCATGCAGGCACCCATGAATTACAAATAATAAACAACCGAATTACTACCTCGTAGAGCTGGAGAGCCAACTTCTTCTGTTGTGCAACTCTGACAAGATCTTCTTCCCTCTTCAAATCCGTCCTTTGTAAGCCTTCAGTGCATATATGGATATACACGATACAACCACAAAAATAAATGGGTGTGTTTATCTCACTTCAGTCTTGTTGGGAAAACATACAAAAGTGCACCGTCATGTCTGACAAACTTCACACACATAGACAAATCATTAGGTGAATCTTACCTACCACAGATCCATACCATTCCTTTACTTTAAGTGTCTTATATATATATATATATATATATATATATATATATAATCTCTTAACAAATTACGATTCCATAATAATAACCCCAAATCCCTTCCTAATTGAGCTAGCACACAATTATGTTCAACAGCCACTCATATTCTTTCCATATTTATTTTGTCACCTAGTTATAATTCTATCATGACAATATACCTATCATTCAAACTCTTATTACTTACCCGAACCCTAAATATGACCTTATAGGGCATACTGAAATAATTAACTGTCATCCATTATGATGCTCGACCTTATGATCTCCTAGTGAACCAGCACATAATTATTATCAATATCATAAGGGTCTCTAGTGTACCCCTTGATGCATGCTCTAGTATTAAGTCCCAAATAAAAAACTCTTAATGTAGATGATGCATGTGTAATGCACATTCATATAATCTTAGTATTCACAATCCTCTTTATGGTCACCGAGTAGGGTGCTACCTCGATATGTCCTTTGTCCTTAATGTCATGTTCAAAGAATCCTTTCTCTAATAACTTCCTTACACTCTCTAATCCATTTACTTGTACTTTAATAGTCGTCTTCATTATTACAGAATACATATGTCTATGTGTATATATATATATACTTAATACTTTTCCAAAAATTGGTTACTAATGCTTTGTTCCAAAATAATTTATATGATTACGATAATCCTTGATTGAATTTTTGAAATGTGTTTTTATATACATGTATACTCATTCTTAAGTCCCTAATCCGTATTATGAGCATGCACTACTCGAAGTTGGGGGTTAAGATCCAAAGATGTCAGAAGTTTGTTGTTTTCCCCTTGGACCGATATAGTGAATGCCATCCCGTAACATTTATTGCAACAGAACTTTGTTCCTCAGTTCTAGAGGTCAAGATTTTTTAAACTTATTTATACATTAAAATACTCATAAAAAATTACTTATTTTTAAAAGACTTTTTAAAATTCAACGGTATTATTTACCCAAAAGCTATTTTCCTGTAAAATCGCCTGTTTGGTCAAAATGTTATAAACTTTAATACTTTTACTAAGAAAATCAGAACTTACTTAATTGTGAAAATCCTTCTCAAACATCCTTCCTATACCTACTTACTAATATAAAACAATTTAAAATATTTGTTTATGTTTACTTTTTGACCCGGTTGTTTTTAACATTCACTTATCTGAAGATTAAGGATAAAGTCTTACAGGTTACTCGATTTTACAAATCTCAATCATCATCAAAATCCATGGGGTCTATCACGTCAATATATATATTGGCATATGCCATCACACATCACCACCCTTATCGCATTTCTCAAGATTTATTCTTAAACAATTACTCTTCAAGGACCCTATCGGGACTTAGGTTTAAGTTCACATTTACATGATTACCCAACAAATAAGTTGCATTCTTAATCACATTTTCCCATAGCATTAGATAGCAAAAATCATGTAAGGAAATTTATACACCATTACAAAATTTACATAATTGCTACCTTACACTATACAATATCATATGCTCCTGCACTACCAATTGTTCAAAATCACAGAATGTCATACATCTTATTACAACATACCCATAATTATTACAACACATTCATGACCACTAAAGTTAACACATACACACGTAGATGTATTTTCTTACTTAGTCACTAAGCGTAGTCACTTAACTTATTGTTCTTGCATTTTACTGTTTACGTTACTAACTTATCCCTACTTACCATTTACTTAATAATTCCAATTAAATTTCTTATTAATCCTCTTATTTATTTTCCTAATCACCGTTTAGTTTATTTACGTATTATGTTCAACTAACAACCTTTTCTTATTTTATTTATCTCTTATTTATTTAATTCCCCCTTATTCCTTAAATAGATTTTCTAACTTATTTTTGTTTTCAATGTTACGTAGCCACACACATCAAACTATTTTCTATACTTATATGAGTCCAGCCAGCAATACAGATAAATATACATTACATATTTTTACGTATAAAAATAAGTTATTAAATTATTGCATGCATATTTTTGTCAACCACAAGCGTAAAATTTAAATTTTTTCAAAAGGTTAACTACATGCAAAATTTGGAGGTTTTTAGTAATTATTTTCTTTTTCTTGTCTAAATCATATTTTTCCTTTCTTTCAGACGTAGTCGTGGTTTGGCAGAGAACCCAAGTGAGGTTCCCACACATACGCATGTCAATATTCCAACAAAGACATTAGAGAACTCTGTCTTTTACCTCAAGTTCCTAAGTAAATTCTCCAAGCAGTATGTCGACTTCTCATTTTCCCTTATTCCTCAGCCTCGACGGCCGCTTTGAAACGTACACCAATCATCTGAAACTTGGAAACAAGAGTGGTGGCCTTAGAACACTCATGGTCGTTGGCTATACAGGGGGAAATAGAACTTTTTGGTTTTCCTAATTCACGTGTAACACACTAAACAAAATATGCATGGCGTGATTTCGTATTTTACTTACAACTCGGGCTACAGATGTCTAATTTCAATTATCTTAGTCTCAAAATTTTCATAACAGAATTTACCAGAACTTTCACGAAGGCACCAAAATCCCATTCCGAGCAAAACAACCTCAAAGTTTCAAAATACGATTGTTGCCGGTAGTGAAAATCTAGTCGGGACAGTGGTTAATGTTTGGGGCATAACTTTTCCTCTGAACGTCAAATTTTGGTGTTCTTTGGCTTATCAGAAAGAGAAAAGAGAGAGGAAAGACTTTCATATTGAAAACTTTTCCTAAAGTATACCAAAAATCTCTCCTATACGGCAATCAAAATTTTGGCAAGATTAACAAAATTTCAACATGTACAAAAATTAGATTCCATGGCTTTTAGACTACATGCAAGGCCTTAAGACACAACATGCAAATGGTGACAAATGGAAATCAAGGGGAACAAGCCAAGGGGGTTTCTCGGCCAAGGTGGAAAAGTAAAAGGGCAAGGGTTTTACCTCATAAACCTTTATGTATGGTAAGGAACAAGGCATGCATGGTTGGATGAAGGTGGTCGTGAGCTTGAAGTGATATAAAAATAGGGACTTTGGCTTTTGAGATCACATGCAAGGTATCAATGAAATCATAATTAAAGGAACAATTATCATGAAGAGGAAAGGCATGGAAATTCTTAGCCAATAAGAAGAATCAAGAGACATGAATCTCACCTCAAGGGCTTAAGCATACATGAAGAGGCAAGAGGGGTCTTAGGCATGGTGGAGGTTATGATGCCTCGGTAATGGTCTTGAAGAAGAAATGAAGGAAAATAAGAGGAGGAGAGTTAAGGAAGGTCTCGGACAAACTTGAGAAATGAGCAAGTGGAATGGTGTTTAGTGTGGTGGTGGCTGTATGGTGGAGGAAGAGATAATGAGAAAAATGCATAAGGTGGTTTTTTGGTGGCTAAGTGGAGATAAAGAGAATTGAGAGAGTGAAAGAAGGAGGTAGAAAAAGGGAAGCATTCAGTGATGGTGAGAAGTGGAAAGAATGCCTTTGGAAATAAGAATGTACAAATGTACTCCAACTTATTGTCTAAGGAGACTTCTGGGTGGACAAGGCTTAATGTTGGTGGTGCCATATGGTATGCTAGGTGGCAATATTCTAAAGAGTTTTGAGTGAGTAGAAGCCAAGTGTTGAGCGTTGGCTGTGCATAGAGAAAAGGAGCATGAGGTGGTGACACATGGGTCACTAGGTGGAATTTTCTCACTACTTTTGTCACAAAAATATGAATGAGCTCTAATGAGAATTAGGTAAAACAATAAATTTGAGAGTTATGGATTCTTTTTCTCCTCTTTCTAACAAGCTAAAGATCACCCAATTCCGATAGCCATAGCAGAAGTTATGGCCAAAATACTAAACACTTCCTAAGTTAAATGTGAATCTAGAAATAGTGACTTGTAGTAAAAACTGGGACTTATACGCTTCAAATCAACCTTTAGTGTCTTTATAAGAATTGTAGAGGATTTTATTATGAGAATTTCAAGATAAGAATCACTTAATTCCGACAACGGTAAAAAAAGTTGTGGCCAAAATATGAAAATAGGTTTGGTTACCGCGTGAATTCTAGAAGCAAGGAAAAGAATTAAAAACTGGGATTTATTATTTCAGAATTACCTTTTAGTCCTTCCTGAGAATTATAGAAAATCTCATTACAAAAATTTAGGGATAAGAATCGTTCAATTCTAACATCGAGAGGCAAAGTTACGTTGAATTTAGTAGGACATCTGTAGAATTTTTTACACAAATGAAAGAGACCGAGGAAACAAGATTAAGACTTCGACGAGTCTTAGGTGGATTGATTAGAAAATGAATTTTGGCCAATAGGTTTAACTTTGTACTCTTCCCTATTATCCAGGGTCTACAAAAATATTTGGTGCTCAACTCCGAGCCCAAATGCGAAGTGTCGATACGACACGCGGGTGTTCAAAAATTAATTTACGTCTGTTGATGTAACCATGTTATTCCAAATTTATTTATTATTTATTATTACTACCCTTATCTCCACTCCCATTCTATTTCATAATGCCAGATATTCTCTAAAATTCATAAGTATTTCCTTTGAAGCCATACATAAAATCACGTTATCGAATCGGCTGAAGCCTAAATATCACCATTGTCATCCAATAATAGACAAGTCATAACATTGGCTGAAGCCCCATATCTTTCACAAAAACATACCATAATGCACATACAAGCGAGGTTAGGGCCTAGGGGCTTGCCCCAAAATTTAGGATGTTACAGACTTACCCTACCCTAGCCTGCTATCATTCAACTTGTGTTGCTTCAATGTGACTTCTTCTTTCACTATCTATAGCAATATCAGGCCATCTGCTAGTCACCTTTGCCTCTTTCCTGAGCTCTTAGACAACATCGAGCTTTGAGGCCAAATTAGAATTATTATTTTCCTCTGAAAAGTACTCAACTTTTGTTAAGGTTGTTTGAAGCTCGACTGGTATCATAGCCTCGATGCCATAGGTGAGACAGTATGGAGACTCGTTTGTTGAAGAGTGCAGCGTGGTGGGGTAGGCCAAAAGGACATGGCACAGTTGGTTTGTCCAATCACCCTTAGCTTCCCCCAGACGCTTCTTGGGGCCCTTCAACACCTCTCTATTGGCTACCTCAGCTTAACCATTAGTCTACGGATGTTCAACTGATGAGAAAATTTGGATTATCCCTAATCCTTCCAACAGCTCTATGAACTTCTTATTAGTGAACTGGGTGCCATTATTAGTCACAATCCGTGTTGGTACCCCCAAACCGTGCTATGATGTTCTCATACATGAAATGTCTGGTCGAGCTGAAGTGATATGCACTAATGGCTCCACCTCGATCCACTTCATGAAACAATCAACTCCTATACTAAGGTACTTAATGCCCCTAGGAGCAGTAGGGAATGGGCCCAAGATGTCCAACCCCCATTAGTGAAAAGGCCAAGGCACTACGGAAGTGGATAGCTCCTTAGCTGGTGTGTGATGAAGGTTGGCAAACCTTTGACAAGGATCACACTTCTTCACAAACTCCGTATAATCCTTTTTGATTATGGGTCACCAATAACCAACCCTCGGGATTTTCCTTATCAAGCTCAGTCCTACACAGTGATGTTCACACTGGCCTTCATGTACTTCCTCCATAACGTCCTCCACCTCGTTCTCATTGAAATAACGGAGATAGGGTCAGAGAACCCTCTTCTAAACAACATGCCATCCATCATTGTGAAATAAGGTAACTCTTTCTTTACTCTCCTCTTCTCAGCTTCATCTGTGGGTTGTTGCCCATTAACCAAGTACCAGACAAAAGGGACTACCCATAAATCATAGTTGAACGCACGATAAGTAATGGCCATGTGCGGCGGGGTCAGGGGAATGCTGGGAGTGGTCAGAGTGCTCTAGACCACAGTGGTGGTACTCCCAGCCTACTTCGTGCTGGCTAACCTCGAGAGGATATCCGCCTTGGTGTTCTCCTCTCTTAGCACATGTTTAAATTCTAGTGTCGTGAAGCACTCCTTCAACTCATTGACACAGTTAAGATACAACTAGAGCTATGGCTCTCTCTCCTTATACTCTCCCCTTACTTGCGAAATCACCATCTATGAATCGCTACAGATGGTCACTTCTGAAGCCCCAATGCCCAACACTGCCCTCAGACCAGCAAGGTAAGCTTCATATTCTGCTTGGTTGTTGGACGTCTTAAAGTTAAACGTAGCGATATCTCCAAGTGCACCCTGTCATCACTTTTAACTACCATGTAGGCACCACTTCCTTTACTGTTGGAGGAACCATTAACGTATACCGTCCAATGAGAACGGGGGGTAGTTGGGTCCACTCCAATCATTTCTACTACGAAGTCTGCCAACACTTGAGCCTTTATTGCACCTTGAGGCTTATACGACACCTTAAACTCTGAAAGCTCAATAGACTATTGAATCATCCTTCTAGCCAAGTCCGGCTTGCTTAGCACTGAATGTGCATGAAAATAAGGCCTCAAACGCCTGGATGCCCAAACAACTTCCAGGGTAGCTTTTTTAATTTTTTGATACCGGCCCTTTGCTCCTTGCAACGTTTTACCAGTAAAGTATACAAGCCTCTACCCCTCTGGAGTCTCCTTCACCAAGGCAACCCCAAGGGCCTGATGAGACACTACCAAATAGAGGATAAGTAGCTCTCCGAGGTTAGGCTTCACCAAGATAGGTGGTCTAGACAACACCTCCTTGAGCTCCTAAAGCTCTTGCTCTTCTCCCCACTCAAACTTCTTAGACTTCTTTAAAATTTTATATAGAAGGATAGATCTGTGCGCTATCTTGAGCATGAATCATGCCAAGGCTGCCACCTTTCCATTCAACGACTGAAACTCCCTCAGGTTCTTGGGGCTCTACAAGTCCAAGATCGCTCGGCACTTGCTTGGGTTTGCCTCTATTCCATGTTAAGTCAACTATTAGGGAATCCTATTAGGGTCAACCAGCGGAAACACAAAGGATTCCCAAGAAAGAATTGCAAACTCGTATGTCTCAAAGCATTATGCTAAATTAAAATTTAATTAGGGTTTACCTCTTGTAGACGCAGAACAAGATCCTCGATCGAAGCAATTGTAGCTTCGCCTTTAGGAGTCCACACGAGCACTCCCACCAGAAAACTAACGATCCGAATGCTAGTACAGAATTTTAGTGTAATCTAATTTCTGAGCAGCAGCCTATGAGCATCTCATGCTCTATATATAGGCTTAGGTCTTGACCTGAGCTCTCATTAAACATTGGGCTCCTGACTCATTCTAAATGAGTTAGGCCCAAATAGTTTTATTTTCAGTCCAACTAAAATAAAACTATCCTCTGGTGGGCTTACTCTATGTGTGTGACCCTATAGGTAAAATATTCGGTTATATTAATAATAAACTATTTTATTATTAATATAAAATAAGAGCGGTATCTAGCAATACATCATTATGTCCGAATATTATTTATCATCGACATGACCTATAAGTGATAATTATTTTATATATCTATTCCTTTTGTCACGATATCTAATTGGGCCCAAGGCATGGTCGTCGTCATCCTTGTATGGCCCAATTCATTTTACTTGATACCAGAGTAGACTTTATAGAATAAATATCTAATATTTATTCGTCCTAGCATGGCCATGCATTTCATTAGTCTCACTCCATCAAGTGGCCCATAGATATCACTCCTGTCACATAGGAGAGACAAATTCCATTTACATCACTCACATCCCTCTGCATAATTTATCTATTGCCTAATCACAATCTTTATGGTCATCTTATTACAGATAACATTTGATTGTATTAAAACAATAAACTCCTTATGTAGGAATCGTAGTGACTTTAGGTCGAAGGACTACATACCATTATCACATTGAGAACCGTTTATGACATTCATGTAACGATTCATGCAACGTTCTGATGGTGGGTCTGTCCAGTACAACATTACTCTTAATGTGTACCCGTGTAAAGACTTGATACCATATATCCATGATTTGTGAGATCAAATCATAAGTACATTCACACACTAATCTTAATGTATTTACATGTCCCCATGTAAATACTTGATTAGGGACGTTTTAGGAATAATTCTCATATGACCTATTATTCCAGGATAAATAGCATTTGTCTAAAACTGAAAATACTAATTTTATTAATAACTTAAAATTGATACATTAATAGCTCGTAGTGCATACACCAACATCAACATGAAGCCTAGAAACTTTCCAGTAGGCACAGCAAAAGTGCACTTCAAAGGGTTTAAGCGCATGTTGTATTGCCTCTGGTGCGTGAAGCCTGACATAGATCTTCGACATGATTACCCCTAGCTGGGGTCTTGGGGATAATGTAATCAATGTACACCTCCACCAGCTTAGTGTGCATGCCTTCGAAGACTTTATTGATCATTCGCTGGTATGTTGCCCCAGCGTTCTTCAGACCAAAGGGCATGACAGTGTAACAGAAAACACCGAGGTCACTGACAAAAGCCATTTTCTCCTAATCCTGCTCCCACATCAAAATCTGGTTATACCCCGAATAAGCATCCATAAAAGACAAGTATTGGTAACCAGATGAGTCATCAACCATCCTATCAATGTTTAGGAGAGGGTATGGATCCTTTGGGCAGAAACGATTCATATCAACATAATTTGTACACATTCTTCATTTATCGTTGGCCTTCTGAACCATCGCCACATTAGAAAACCAGGAGGAATACTAGATTTCCCTGATAAATCTAGCCTTCAGGAGCTCCTCTGTTTGCTTACAAGCAGCCTTCTGCTTCTCTGGGCCTAACCTCTACTTCTTTTGGGCAACCAGCCTTATCTATAGATAAACAAATAACTTGTGGCAACAAAAATTAGGGTCTATCCCCGACACGTCAACAGCGGTCCATGCGAAAAGGTCTTTAAACTCCTCAAGGAGTGCAAGCAAGCACTTCTCCATCGTAACCTCTAACTTGTCATTTATGTTTGTGACTTTTTCTAGGCTATCTCCAAGCATAACTTCCCTGGAACCTCCTTCCGGTGTGGGCTTGGAAGGATTAAGCAGATGAATCTTAAGCTTCGCCCTGGGGTCGAGATCAATCAGGCTAACAGACCAAGCCGAGGTTCCTCCGTCATTCAGCTTTCTCTTCTTATTAAATGCCTCCAACTTCACCATCTTTAGGCTTAGATTATAACAATATCTGGCCATCTCCTAGTCACCCGTGATAGATGAGACATTATTGTCTTTATCAATGAACTTGATAAGGAGATGGAGCGTTGACACGATTACTTCCATGGCGTTCAGTGTGGGCCGGCCTATGATGTCGTTGTACGATGACTCCATATCAATCACCAATACTCTAGACTTTACCATTCGAGCTTTGGGCTCACCCTCAAATGATACATAAGTGTCAAGATAGCCCCTAGTTGGTTTCTTGGCTCTATTGAAGGTCATTAGTTCCTGCGTATAAGGTTGAAGATCGGAATCATTAAAACCCATTCTTTTAAAACAATTATAAAAATCACATCGTAGGAGCTCCCCTGATCCACAAGGATTCGCTTGACATCCTTGTTTGCTATGACTGCTATGATGACCACCGTGTTATCACTCCCAGGGATGGTTGGCCAAAGTCTTCATCGGAGAATGAAATATTTGGGGTAGCTACCCCGTCCTGGAACGGGAGATTGTCTCAAGGCTTTCCTTAAACTGAGAGAAACATGCGATGATGAGTCTTCCTCTCTATAATTGACGCTCCGCCACCAACAAACCCATCGGCAATCATATCAATCACTTCACACCGGCCTCCCTGCTGTTGCTAGGGCATCTCTTCCTTTTGAGCCACCTCGGTAATAACAATCCCCTTCTGCTTTTCAGCGGCAGTAAATCTCTTTATGGGACCCCGACTGTTATCACCATCATCATCGCGGTCACAGCCTCGCTTCTCCATCCGATCTGGCTCGTCCATGGACCTCTCTTTAAAGAGGTATTGCTTCAATTTTCCCTCACAGATGAGGGTCTCCACTGCGTCCTTCAAAGATATGCCCTCCTTAGTAGAGTGCCCCACCTATTCATGGAAATCATAAAACTTGTGCGAATTCCCAGGCCTTTTCAAAGGAGCCAGCCTCCTGATCCCATAGACACTGAACGTTGGCCACCCCACCTCTCTCAAAATCTAAGCTGGTCTAGCGTTAAATAAGGCATAGTTGCTGAAGGCTGCCATACATTTTTCTTGGTGCTGGGGCTGAAGGTTCTTGAATCTGTCCCTCTAGAAGGGCCTATCCGCCCTGACTCTTTCCTTTTCCCTGTGTGGCTGGGACACCGGATCAAGTGGCTTTGCTCTTGCCGTCATGGCCTCTAAGTGCATCTTAATGCCAACATATTCAGAGGCCTTCCTCCAGAATTCCTCAAACGACAATGGAGGACTCTTTCCCAAGGACAAGGCAAAATCACATTTAGGCTGAAAAGCCTCAATGACGATATGCAGTTGTATGGCCTCCGTGAGATTAGGGACCATGGCTGCCTCTTTATAAAATCTCTTCAAGAAATCCTTCAGAGTTTCATTTTCTATGTGACATCCTGGGGACATCCCTTGAGATAACAAAATAATCACTGAACATTGTCGCCATTTCCTCCCAGGAGTCTATTAAGCCTGATGAGAGCCCTTTGAACTAGCTAACTTCCCCACCCAAAGTACGGGGGAACATATGGCACATTATATCCTCCTCTACCCCCAGAAACATAGCCTTGTAGGCATACGCATCCAGGTGCTTACTTGGGTCCGTCTCGCCTGTGTATTTTCCTATGGAAAGGGGTTGCGTCGTCTACAGATGACTAGGGATAGGCACACTCATGAGTCTCCTAGAAAAAGGGACATTAAGTCGATAAGTCCCTGCAGTTGTTACTGGCTCCTTCCTCCTGCCGGATACCCTTTCACCTGAGTCTTGGGTTTGTTCACTCTCCTCATATACGGGAATCTTAGAATACTGGAGAGTTATGGACTTATCCCTACCAAAAGCCTCGTGGGTCTCCTCAGCCCGAGACACCACCTTCTCCTCTTTCTGCCTTCGGTCTCTCCTTAGCTCCCCTAACTCCTCTCTAAGTGCCTGATGACCTCATCACGAGGGTTAGGTGTTCCCACAGGCATCATCCTACGGGAGCTCCCCACGAGGGACTCGAAGGCTAGACGCTTATTGACCTAGATAGTGACATCTTCCATGTGTCCCTCCTGAAAGTCCCTCATATTTCCTTCCATGGTAGACTGTAAAACTTCTATAAAAAGAGGGAGTAACTCTCACGTGTCCCACCGAGCGTGCCAATGAACTGGTCTAAACCGGGGTCAATGATCCGGTATGGGACTAGCCACAAATGTCAACTGTTGAGAGTGATTTGTACATTGGTACAGTGGGTATCCAGTATTGTACCCTCTATCTCAGTGGGAGAATAAAGCCTTGTAGTCCTAGAGATCCTTCACACTAAGCTTTCGCGTTGATAAGGGGCGCAAGGTGGTGTCACCTGTGAAGATTCTCCAACGCTCAAGTCAGTAACCAGAAATGGAATTCAAGGTTTCTCAAGTGTAAGTTTGGGAATGAGTCTAACGTAACAGAGTAGTGAAGATATTGGTATTTAAATGCGTGCATGCGGAGAATGAAGAGTCATTAGGGTTAGGTGACCAATAGTACACTGTGCAGTGTATGATTTTGACACATGACGTGGGTGGCTCCGCGTCTCTTATGAACGTTCCCTCATATCTGTACCTTATAATTTTTGTTAGGTGACATGGATACTTTTCGATGTGTGAGGTATTGACCTAGACATACCGATATAGAAGAACTTCTAATACAGGTTTATAGTCTGGGGGTTTACCTACGACACCGGTAGTGAGTATGAGAACAGATGAAATTACCCTTATGTCCATGTGTGAATATAAGCACGGAACAAGTCCTCCAAGGTCTGAATAGTATGCTCAAAATGTCCATTAATCTACAGATGATATGTTGAACTCAATCTCAACTCAGTACCAAGCGCTCTATGCAAGCTTCCCCAAAATCTAGAAGTAAAGCAAGAATCCCGATCAGATACGATGCTTGAACGAACACCGTGTAATCGCATAATCTCCTTCACATACAAGCCTGCAAGCTTTTCCAAAGACCATTTCATATTCACGGCAAGAAAGTGAGCGTATTTTGTCAATCTCTCAACAATGACTTAGATGGCATCACTTCCGACACGGGTCTGAGTTAACCTAGATACAAAATCAATGGATACACTATCTCATTTCCATACAGGGATATCAAGAGGTTGTAGTGTTCTAGATGATTTCTGGTCCTCACCTTTAGATTTCACACAAACAACACATGAAGCAACAAAAATAACCATAGCTTTCTTCATTCTCGACCACTAGAATTGTTTTCTCAAATCATGATACATTTTAGTCAACCTAAGATAAATGTACAGAGAACCTTTATGAGCCTTAGATAGAATGTGCTTCCTGAACTAAATATCAGAAGTTATAATAATGCGATCCATAATTCGTCAAAGTCCATCAGAACCTCTCACCGAAGGTATCTATTTTCCCCTAGATTAGGTATCAATCAACTCTTTTAATTCATCATCAATTTTTTAAGCCACAACTGAAGATCTCAGGAACTCATTGTTGATTCTCAATAGTCTAACCACCATCTACCTAGGAGTACAAACAGCCACACCGAAATTCATATCTCGAAAACTCTCGATTAACTCATACACTTTCAACATCAGAGAATCCATATGTACAGACTTCCTACTCAATGCATTAGCCACAATATTGGTCTTTCCTGGATGGTACTATAAATCAAAGTCATAATCCTTCAAGTACTTCATCTACTGTCTCTGTCACATGTTCAGTTCCTTCTGATCAAACAAGTATTTCAAACTTTTATGGTCACTATACATAGTCAACCATGAATTATAAAGATAATGTCATCATATCTTGAGTACAAACACAACAAATGCTAGCTCCAAATCGTGTGTGGGATATTTTTGCTCATGTGGCCTTAATTGTCGAAAAGCATAAGTAATAGCATGGTGCTCCTGCATCAAGACACGCCCAAAACCAGCTTACGAAGCATCATAATAAACATGAAATTCCTTTGCCACATCAGGCAATACAAGTGTAGGTTTTACAGTCAATCGCTACTTCAGTTCATGAAAACTCCTTTTACACACCTCGTTCTATTATTGACATATAGAGTAATTGTCAGTTTTAATGACAATGGTGGCAAGTGGACCACTGTCGTGTAGTATATGTTTATAAAACCAGATGTCATTCCACTGGAGATCGTTGTTAAATTAATATTGAACTATTCCAATTGAAAGAAGAAATATTTTGAATAAGTCATTCAATTAGTTAACATAAATAAAAGTACACCTGAACAGTAACAAAGAAAATATTAAGAAACAATAGATTATAAAAGCTGGGATTGGAGTCCACCTTTCTCACCCTTCGATACGCAGTATATATTCACGTAAACAGTTTTCAAACTATTTTTCTTTACGCCACAATCAAAGTCATTCGTATCGATTCCTCGATTACAAAATTCATAAGAATGGTTTTGAAGATGACAATCCCTTGATCATTTTCGAATCCATCCCAGCATTAAAGACGATTGTATTAACATTCGTTTCCTCGATTATTATTCCTAATAATCAACGTTACGAGTTTTCCACTTAGATTAGTTTTTGAAAGCTATTTTCCAATAACAAACGAAAACTAAAAATTAGGAAACCATTGATCAGATAGCTTCAAGCAATAAGTATGAAATGAAAAACCAAGAATAAAGGAACCTTTTTATCCTGCTTCACCTATATTTATATGTTGAAATAGGTTTTGATGAATGACAAACAATTGAAGATCAAAGGATGTTACACAAGCATTTAAACATAGATCAAGGACAAATTGATTCAAATCAAGAAATCAAGAATCAAATGCATAAGAATTAATGAAGACCAAAGAATTAAGTTAAGGCATTCATAGAGGTCCAAAACAGGTGAAATAATTATCCAAAGTGCTAAAGAAAGATCATTTCAAAGAACCATGCAAGAAAGTATCAAGAATAGAACCAAACGAGGCAAAATGTATCAAAACTTGAAGGAAACAGGCCAACGAATCGATTCAAGACACTAAGGAATCGATTCATGCTGAAAATCAAGAGGAGGAATCGATTCAAGACACTAAGGAATTGATTCATGCTGAAAATGAAGAGGAGGAATCGATTCAAGACACTAAGGAATCGATTCATGCTGAAAATAAAGAGGAGGAATCGATTCAAGACACTAAGGAATCGATTCATGCTGAAAATTTAGAGGAGGAATCGATTCAAGACACTAAGGAATCGATTCATGCTGAAAATTTAGAGGAGGAATCGATTCAAGACACTAAGGAATCGATTCATGCTGGAAATTGGCTCAAGGAATCGATTCATAAACTGAAGGAATCGATTCATGCTACTAGGAATTGATTCCCCCTGCCAGGAATCGATTCATGTGTTGTTTTTAGTGCAAAAATACAATAGAAAAATCATTCAAACTTGTGCCGAATCATGGAAACTATCAATACACGTTTTCAGAAACTCAAGACAGCTTATTCCTCTCTCAAAGACTCAAACTGAACGGCGATTCCATTAATTGAGGCAGACAATTCACTTCTCAAGTCAGGAAACATGGAATGTTGGGAGATTAAGGCTTTCGATGCATAAAATCAGGAACCGGTGGAATTCAAATTTTTGGCAGCACATGTAGCATCCCGATTTTAAATAAAGTACCGAGTGAAATAAAGCCATTAAAATAATAATTTCAGAAGTGGGGAATTGTTTATTAATTACCATTAATTTAATTACTCAAATGAGTACTGATTAAGTAGGATTAGCTATTGATGGTTGCTGATGGGACTGGGTGACTTGAGCAGACTGCTGCTTCACGTTTTCCCTACCCCACCTTTCCGTTCTTTGTGCATGCATATATGTAGTTGGTCGATGGTCTCTTGCCTTTCATTCTTCAGAATTCGCTCTGTGATTTCCCTTCTTCTTCCTTCTTCTCTTTCTCCCTCGTTCTTCTTCTTCTTCTTCTCCTTCTCTGCTCTCTGTCCCCATTTCTGCTTACGGAGGCCATTTCAACGGTGCTGCAGAGGAGTCGGAGCCCCTTATACGAGTGAAAGACAATTGTCGGAGCGGAAGAAGAAACAGCCCCTGTACCCGAGCCAAGCACAGAAGACAACAGTGTTCGAGTGGAGGCTGAACGAGTGAAGGTGTAGAGCGAAGCAGCAAGGGAGAGGGCCAACACCCAAGCAGAAGAGTCTCTCGGAGTCTTATAGTTGGTAGGGGGAGTACCTTATATGTTAAACGTATGGATTATGGACGGGTTCTGGGTGTTGATGATTGTTGTTTTGTATTCTGTTTGTGTGTTATACTTGCATGTGGAGTGCGCAATACCAGAGCGCATGATAAGTAGGAGTTGAGTGTTGCATGTTTAGTATTATCCCTGAGATGCACGTCGATAGCTTAGAGAATATTGAATGATTGCATGGCAAGGGTGTGCTGTATTGTTGATGACGATAACTGTGTGGTTTATGTGACTTGTGAGTCGTTATAAATATAAAATGATGAATGCATGTGATCGAGTGTTGGTGTAGTGAATCTGATAATATTCATATTGATGCATGCGTAGTTGAATCCTGATGTTGCTGAATACCGATTGCATGTTATGCTTGTGTTGAGTGGAATACTTTATTGAATCCTGATATTGGTTGATATCAATTGCATAGGAAGCACGTGTTGCTGTATTCATCTACTTGAGCAATGATATTGATTGCATGGAAGTATGTGTGTTAAATCAATATATTGAGCTCTGAGAATTCGTGTTACCGATTGCATGTGAAGTATATATGACTGAGTGAAAAGTTGTGTGTATGAATTCTGTATTGTGTGATGAATCCACATGTGGCGTATGGGATGCGTTGTGCTGGGAGCACGTAGTGTGGGACACTACTATCGGTTAATTGAAAAGCGTGGGACGCTGTGAAATCCTTGAGTGGGACTCAAGGTAGTTTCCCAGTGGGACTCAGGCGGGCCGTGAACACCTCCGTTGACGCTGGAAGCGTTGGTGTCACCTTGTGGGAAAACGGTTTGGTACCTGTAAAATGGCCAAGCAGCTGGGAGCTGAATTGATAGCTGAGAGCTATGTATAAAAAGGCTGGGAGCCTACGTTGCAACGTCGAAAACCGATTACACACGAATGCGGAACCGAGTGAACTATTCTGTGTACATGCACTGACTATGCCGAATGAAACCTGTGCTATGCATGATTGTGATGTCATTGAAAGACTATATGCATGTTTAATACTAGCCGTGTGCATTAGATTGCTGCATGATTGATGATAATCCGAGTCAGTATCTATCACTTAATATTTAAGATACTCACCCTCTACTGTGGCAATTTTTCAGTGCATATCTCTCGCAATGAGGAGTGAATGAGGAGCTGAATGCCGAGTGAAGTGCTGGTGCACTATGGAGATAGAAGTTATGTATATACTGTTTATGTGTTTTGTTAAGCCTTGGCCGGCTCATGTTTAGCCTTAGTTCCTTTTATTAGAACCTGAACCCTTGGAGTAGAGGACATGATTTGGTGCCTATAATTAATTATATCTACTATGTTGCGTGAAACCCTATATTGTGTATGAAAATCCGAGTAACCTATGTATGCGTATTTGTTGTGGGTGAGAGGTTAGTATAACTGTAAGTCGAAGTGAAGTCGAGTGATGGCGTGGGAAGAGAGTTAGTGACTCCATCCGAGTGAAAGGAAGTCTAAGTAATCCCGAGTGAATGAGGCAGTGTGATGCCGAGTGAGAGTTTACCGACCAGAAGATGACACCTAAGACTCTAAGTGGATCCATTGTAATAGATTATTAAATAGCTAGGAAAATCCGAGTGAGTCCTGACTTAGAGGGAAAATCAGAGTAGGAAAGATTACGGGTACCGAGTGAGAATCGACCCTGACACCCTTAGAGTGATAACTGTAAGGTTTCCCGAGTGAGGAGCGACTGAGTATTTCCGAGTGAGAAGTCTTCATAGATTCCGAGTGAGCGGCCTTGGGAATCATTTGCGGGTTGCCAATATATATATATATATATATATATAAACCAATCGAGTGGAATCGTAGAGTGTGATATACTGTCTGGAAGGAACTGGGGTGCATTAGGGTCAATCCGAATGAACTAAGAAGTGGACCTTCCCGAGCGAACCATACACTGAAATCCGAGTGGGGGAAAATACCGAGTGGAGTGGCAGGATGCCGAGTGTAGTTTCGCTTAAGCGTTTCTTCCCTTCGCTGTGTGAGAGTTCATTTCCCTTGTCTTTTTCCCTTCTTCTCCTCGATGGGTCGGACTTGTTAATTTGAGTAGATTACGTGCGGTTTATTAACTTTAAAATTTGGAAAATTTTCCCTGTTGATTCTGTTTATTTAATTAAAAATTAGGGTGTTACATTTTGGTATCAGAGCAGACCGAAAGGTCCAAGGCCAAGGTGTGCTTATCGAGTGTAAGCGGTTGTGTGCATTGTGACCGAGTGGTCATCATTATTGTGGCTATTGTTGAATCTGATTGATATTGTAGTATTGATTTGTGGATGGGAGGTTGTTTTCCTCCTGGTCCGACTGATTGTATAACATATAGAAACAGTATAATGAGCTAAAGTTACTGAACGTTAGACTAAGATCCGATCGGAAGAATGTAACCTGGTAAACTCATCCTTGAAGGGGTGTGAATTTCAAGATAGGTCATGACGAATCGTCAGAGTATGGAGGCTATAGCCACAACATTCCAACGCTTTGCGGACGTGTTTGAGAGGCAGGGCCAGCCTCGAGCAGAGGATGGCCAAGTGCTGGACCGCTTCCTGAAGAGGAGGCCGAGTGAATTTCAGGGAGGACGTAACCCCGAGGCAGCCTATAAATGGACTTAGGAGTTAGAAAGGATTTTTGGGGGCCTTCACTGCACCGAGGTCCAGAAGGTAGAATGTGTAGTGTATATGCTGCGAGACGAGGCGGAAAACTGGTGGAAGATAGCCAGAAACCGACTAACTGACGATGATACCCAGCTGACCTGGGAAAATTTCAAGACATGTTTCTTAGAAAAGTATTTCCCTGACACCATCAGGAGTCAGAAAGAACTGGAATTCATGGAATTAAAGCAGGGATCCATGACTGTGGAAGAATAAGCGGTAAGATTTGAAGAATTGTGCTTATTCTACCCACCCTTCCAACAACCTGGAACGGAGAACTCTAAATGCCTTAAATTTGAGAACGGGTTGAGGTCAGATATCAAAAGAGCTTGCAGATACCAAGAGATTAAGAGCTTTCCCGTATTGGTGAACAAGTGTAGGATATTTAAAGAGGACGACAAGGCCCACTCGGGCCAGAGCAGCAGAGCAAACCATTACTTGAGGCCCCAGCAATCCCGCTTCAAGAGGCCAAACAACGCTGGTAGGAACAGACCTTTTTCCAGATTCGGGGGTCAGAACCAGCCAGAAAGATGACCAGTTATGGGAAACGGAAAATGTTTCAAGTGTGGAGGGAATCATTATGCTCGAGACTACAACAACGATGGTGAGATGGTGTGCTTCCATTATAATAAGAGGGGACACATTCACCCTGACTGCCCCCAACTCCGTCAAGCAAATACAAATGTGCGTCAGGGAGGCTTCCAAGAGAGGAGTCATGGACACGATGGTCAAAGACCGGGGGGCAAAGGCGATAGAGCTAGAGCAAATATGATGGTTGCCCCAAACAACCGGAGGAGGAACACCGACCAACCTGCTGCTGGAAGAGTCTACGCCATCAGTGCTGAGGAAGTTGCACAGGCGAACGACTTAGTGCAAAGTAACTGTCTACTCCGTAAATATACACTTAGTGTAGTTTTTGATTCTGGAGCCACCCACTCCTTCATAGCTGATGATTGTGTAAGACGTTTGAGATTACCGACTGTGGACATGGATCGGATTTTGGAAGTGGCCAACCCGACTGGCCCTAAGGTGTTGACATCATCCATGTGTAAAGACGTAACGTTTGTATTGGGCGATCGGAGTTTTACCTTCGATCTGGTGTGCGTTCCTTTGAAGGACCTTGACATTGTACTCGGTATAGACTGGCTTTCAGCCAACAAGGTGTTGGTGGATTGCAGAAATCGAAGGATAATATTTCCGAGACAGAACAACGCGGACTACACGGCACAAGGTATAACTCAACTATTTATGATGCTTTGTCTAACCGAAGGTGAGAGTAGAGCCCGAGTGAACGAAATTCCGACTGTCTGTGAATTCCCAGAGGTGTTTCCCGAGGATGTACCGGGTGTCCCTCCCGATAGAGAAGTCGAATTCTCTATAGACCTGATCCCTAGAGCTGAGCCAGTCTCCAATACACCTTACAGAATGTCCCCAATAGAATTGGTCGAGTTGAAGAAGCAGGTGGATGAGTTACTCGGAAAACAGTTCATTAGACCGAGTGTGTCGCCATGGGGCGCACCTGTGTTGCTTGTTAAGAAGAAGGATGGCAGTATGAGGCTATGTATAGATTACGGACAGCTAAACAAACTCATAATTAAGAATTGATACCCGTTGCCCAGGATTGACGACTTAATCGACCAACTACGTGGAGCCTCAGTCTTCTCGAAAATCGACCTACGATCGGGGTACCACCAAATCCGGGTGAAGGACTCGGATATTCCAAAGACTGCCTTTAGGACTCGGTATGGCCACTACGAGTATGTAGTGATGCCGTTCGGTGTGATAAACGCCCCTGCTGTCTTCATGAATTACATGAACAGCATATTCCACCCATATCTAGACCGATTTGTAGTAGTTTTCATAGATGACATCCTAGTCTATTCCAAGACCCCTGAGGAGCATGAAGAACACCTCCGAGTGGTACTTCAAGTATTGAAGGAGAGCATTTGTTTGCAAAGCTGTCAAAGTGCGATTTCTGGATGGATAAGATCCACTTCCTCGGACATGTGATTTCCGAGGAAGGTGTCTCGGTGGACCTTTCAAAAGTGGCAGCTATAATGGCATGGGAGAGACCCAAGTCGGTCTCGGAGATAAGGAGCTTTATGGGCCTGGCCGGTTACTATAGAAGATTCATTGAAGGTTTTTCTAAGTTGGCCTTGCCACTGACTAAAGTGACTCGGAAAAACGTCCCGTTCGTATGGAGTCCGGAGTGCGAGAGCAGTTTCCGAGAGCTGAAAGACAAGTTGACGACTGCTCCAGTGTTGGCATTACCTGACTTACGAGAGAGCTTCATGGTTTATTGTGATGCATCAGGACTCGGATTAGGATGCATGCTAATGCAGAAAAACTGAGTGATAGCGTATGCCTCTCGGCAATTGAGACCCCACGAACAGCATTACCCGACCCACGACTTGGAGCTGGCAGCCGTAGTCTTCGCATTGAAAATTTGGAGGCATTATTTGTTTGGGGCCAGATTTGAAGTATACAGTGATCACAAGAGCCTCAAATACTTATTCGACCAAAAGGAGCTGAACATGAGGCAGAGGAGATGGATGGAATTTTTAAAAGATTATGATTTCAAGCTGAAGTACCATCCGGGTAAGGCAAACGTTGTTGCCGACGCATTGAGTCAGAAATCCCTTCATATAGCAGTGATGATGGTAAGGGAAGTGGAGTTATTGGAACAGTTCTGAGACATGAACTTACATGTTGACATTCCCTCCTCTCGGAAAATAACAATCGGTACGTTGAAGATCGCCAATGAATTCTTGAAATCCGTGTACGAGCAGCAGCAGTCAGATTCCTACTTGGCTGAGATGAAGAAGACGCAGGCCAAGGGTAAGGATTTGTCCTTGACCGAGGGATCAGATGGGATCTTCCGGGTGAGAAACAGGATATACGTGCCGGGTGGAGGAGAATTGAGAGGAATGGTGCTTGATGAAGCCCACCAGAGCCTACTCAGTATTCACCCAGGTACCACGAAGATGTACCACGATCTAAGGGCACAATTTTGGTGGCCCGGATGAAAAAGGAATATGGTGGAATACGTGGCTCGGTGTATTACCTGTCAAAGGTCGAAAGTCGAGCACCAGAAGCTGTATGGTGCATTGCAACCCCTGGAGATTCCCGTGTGGAAATGGGACTCAATTGCTATGGACTTTGTCATGGGATTACCAAAAAACCGAGCGGGCCATGATGCGATTTGGGTCATTGTTGACCGACTGACGAAGAGTGCACACTTCCTACCTGTGAACATGAAGTACCCGTTGCATGAGTTAGCTCGGATTTACATTCACGAAATTGTCCGACTGCATGGTATACCAACTTCTATCGTATCGGATAGGGATCCTAGGTTCACATCTCGGCTTTGGACCAGCCTGCACCCAGAAATGGGTACGAAGCTTTGGCTGAGTTCTGCTTACCACCCTCAATCGGATGGACAATCCGAGCGAACAATCCAGAGCTTGGAAGACTTGCTAAGGGCGTGTGTATTGGAGCACGGTGGAAACTGGGAGCAGTATCTTCCCCTGATCGAGTTTACATACAACAATAGCCACCACAACAGTATCGGTATGGCACCCTACGAAGCACTTTATGGTCGAAGATGCCAAACCCCACTCTGCTAGTCGGGAACGGGTGAGAGTCTACTATTGGGGCCAGAAATTGTAAAGCAAACATCAGAATAAATCCGAGTGATAAGGGAAAGGATGAAGGCATCTCAGGATAGGCAGAAGAGCTACCATGACAAACGAACCAAACCATTAGAGTTTTCAGTTGGGGACCAGGTGTTTCAGAAGACTTCACCGAGTAAAGGAGTCGGGCGAGCCTTGAAGAGTGGAAAGTTGAGCCCCCGGTACATTGGGCCTTATGAGGTGTTGGAACGAGTCGGCTCCATGGCATACCGAATAGCATTACCGACTCACTTATCCCGATTGCATAATGTGTTTCATGTATCCCAACTAAAGAAGTACTTACCCGATTCTACTCACACAATGCCTGATGACGAAGTGGAAATCAAGGAAGACCTGACCACTGTGACTGTACCGACTAGAACCGTGGACCGATCGGTAAAGAGTTTAAGGATTAAGGACGTGCAACTGGTTGAAGTCGAGTGGCAACAGAACGGGTATACCTCTTATACCTCGGAACGCGAGGAGGCCATGAGGCAACAGTACCCCGATTTGTTTACTAAGGTGAGTCACCGAGTGAATTTCGAGGACGAAATTCTTTTGAGAGGGGGAGAACTGTAACATCCCGATTTTAAACAAAGTAAAGCCATTAAAATAATAATTTTAGAAGTGGGGAATTGTTTATTAATTACCATTAATTTAATTAATCAAATGAGTGCTGATTAAGTGGGATTAGCTATTGATGGTTGCTGATGGGACTGGGTGACGTGAGCAAACTGCTGCTTCACGTTTTCCCTACCCCACCTTTCCGTTCTTTGTGCATGCATATATGTAGTTGGTCGATGGTCTCTTGCCTTTCATTCTTCAGAATTCCCTCTGCGATTTCCCTTCTTCTTCCTTCTTCTCTTTCTCCCTCGTTCTTCTTCTTCTTCTCCTTCTCTGCTCTCTGTCCCCATTTCTGCTTACGGAGGCCACGTCGACGGTGCTGTAGAGGAGTCGGAGCCCCTTATACGAGTAAAAGACGATCGTCGGAGCGAAAGAAGAAACAGCCCCTGTACCCGAGCCAAGCGCGGAAGACAACAGTGTTCGAGTGGAGGCTGAACGAGTGAAGGTGTCGAGCGAAGCAGCAAGGGAGAGGGCCAACACCCAAGCATAAGAGTCTCTCGGAGTCTCGTAGTTGGTAGGGGGAATACCTTATATGTTAAACGTATGGATTATGGACGGGTTCCGGGTGTTGATGATTGTTGTTCTGTATTCTGTTTGTGTGTTATACTTGCATGTGGAGTGCGCAATACCCGAGCGCATGATAACTAGGAGTTGAGTGTTGCATGTTTAGTATTATCCCTGAGATGCACGCCGATAGCTTAGAGAATGTTGAATGATTGCATGGCAAGGGTGTGCTGTATTGTTGATGATGATAACTGTGTGGTTTATGTGACTTGTGAGTCGTTATAAATATAAAATGATGAATGCATGTGATCGAGTGTTGGTGTAGTGAATCTAATAATATTCATATTGATGCATGCGTAGTTGAATCCTGATGTTGCTGAATACCGATTGCATGTTATGCTTGTGTTGAGTGGAATACTTTATTGAATCCTGATATTGGTTGATATCAATTGCATGGGAAGCACGTCTTGCTGTGTTCATCTACTTGAGTAATGATATTGATTGCATGGAAGTATGTGTGTTAGATCAATATATTGAGTTCTGAGAATTCGTGTTACCAATTGCATGTGAACTATATATGACTGAGTGAAAAGTTATGTGTATGAAATCTGTATTGTGTAATGAATCCGCATGTGGCGCATGAGATGCGTTATGCTGGGAGCACGTAGTGTAGGACACTATTATCGGTTAATTGAAAAGCATGGGACGCTGTGAAATCCTTGAGTGGGACTCAAGGTAGTTTCCGAGTGGGACTCGGGCGGCCCGTGAACACCTCCGTTGACGCTGGGAGCGTTGGTGTCACCTTGTGGGCAAACGGTTGGGTACCTGTAAAATGGCCAAGCAGCTGGGAGCTGAATTGATAGCTGAGAGCTATGTATAAAAAGGCTGAGAGCCTACGTTGCAACGTCGAAAACCGATTACACACGAATGCGGAACCGAGTGAACTATTCTGTGTACATGCACTGACTATGCCGAATGAAACCTGTGCTATGCATGATTGTGATGTCATTGAAAGACTATATGCATGTTTAATACTAGCCGTGTGCATTAGATTGCTGCATGATTGATGATAATCCGAGTCAGTATCTATCACTTAATATTTAAGATACTCACCCTCTACTGTGGCAATTTTTCAGTGAATATCTCTCGCAATGAGGAGTGAATGAGGAGCTGAATGCCGAGTGAAGTGCTGGTGCACTATAGAGATAGAAGTTATGTATATACTGTTTATGTGTTTTGTTAAGCCTTGGTCGGCTCATGTTTAGCCTTAGTTCCTTTTATTAGAACCTGAACCCTTGGAGTAGAGGACATGATTTGGTGCCTATAATTAATTATATCTACTATGTTGCGTGAAACCCTATATTGTGTATGAAAATCCGAGTAACCTATGTACGCGTATTTGTTGTGGGTGAGAGGTTAGTATAAATGTAAGTCGAAGTGGAGTCGAGTGATGGCGTGGGAAGAGAGTTAGTGACTCCATCCGAGTGAAAGGAAGTCTAAGTAATCCCGAGTGAATGAGGCAGTGTGATGCCGAGTGAGAGTTTACCGACCAGAAGACGACACCTAAGGCTCTAAGTGGATCCATTGTAATAGATTATTAAATAGCTGGGAAAATCTGAGTGAGTCCTGACTTAGAGGGAAAATCAGAGTAGGAAAGATTACGGGTACCGAGCGAGAATCGACCCTGACACCCTTAGAGTGATAACTATAAGGTTTCCCGAGTGAGGAGCGACTGAGTATTTCCGAGTGAGAAGTCTTCATAGATTCCGAGTGAGCGGCCTTGGGAATCATTTGCGGGTTGCCAATATATATATATATATATATATATAAACCAATCGAGTGGAATCGTAGAGTGTGATATACTGTCTGGAAGGAACTGGGGTGCATTAGGGTCAATCCGAATGAACTAAGAAGTGGACCTTCCCGAGCGAACCATACACTGAAATCCGAGTGGGGGAAAATACCGAGTGGAGTGGCAGGATGCCGAGTGTAGTTTCGCTTAAGCGTTTCTTCCCTTCGCTGTACGAGAGTTCATTTCCCTTGTCTTTTTCCCTTCTTCTCCTCGATGAGTCGGACTTGTTAATTTGAGTAAATTACGTACGGTTTATTAACTTTAAAATTTGGAAAATTTTCCCTGTTGATTCTATTTATTTAATTAAAAATTAGAGTGTTACAGCACATACTCTGGAACTCCTATAAATAGAGAAGAAGTGAAACAGCACAGACACACCTTTGCAGCATCAAATACTTGCTTTCATTCTTTCTTCTTACTTACTCTCTGATTCTCTTTATTTTGAAGTATTAATTTTTGAGAGTTATATTGTGAGAAAAATATTTTTGAGTGCTAAAATTGCATATCCTCTTTAAGAGAAGAAAAATATTTTTTCAAAGTGCTTAAATTTGTATATCCACTCTATTGAGAGAGTCACACTTGTAAAATCACATACACAAAATCTGAGATACTTGTTGGGTTGGGATTCAACCTTGTAATTAAGAGATTGTGAGATTGGGTGGGTTGCCCTTTAGCTTGTGAGGATTAAGTTCATGAGTGTGGGACACTAAGAGACTGTAATTGCTCAAGGCGTGTATCTCAAATTCTCAATAGTGGAAATCCTCTAAGTGGGTTACTTGGAGGCGAGACGTACACCAGTGTGGTGGAACTCGTATATATCGGTTTGCAAATCTTCTCTTCCCTAATCTATTTAAATTTGTGCATTTAAATTGCTTGCTTAATTTGTTACGCTTAATAACTTTGTTATTCAAACTTCTTTATTATTCTCATTTAAGATTAAGTTTATCATCTTCTCTATATATATTTGTCAAAGAACCAATTTTACAAGCATTTCAACAAAAAATTTTAATACTCAATTCACCCCTCCTCTTGAGTAATTGAGGCCACTTGGTTAACAAGTGGTATCAGAGCTTGACTCTTGGTAAATTAAGCTTAACAGCTTCAAGAGAATGAATGGCCTCAAATTCCTTAAACCTTTTTCCTGAGGGTGGTGCTACAAACCGACCCCTACTTTTAATGGGGAAGGTTATGCTTTTTGGAAAGAAAGAATGAAAATTTTTGTTCAATCAATTGATCTAAGAGTTTGGAATGCTATTGAAAATGGTCCTTTCATACCTATGCATATTGTTGATGGTAAACAAATAGAAAAATCCATGGATGAGTGGACTAGTGATGAAGAAAAGAAAGTACACTATAATTATAAAGCCAAGAATCTAATCACTCTAGCCTTAGGTCCCGATGAATTTTTTAGAATAGTAACCTGCAAATCTGCCAAAGAAATGTGGGATACTCTTCAAATTACTCATGAAGGAACTAGCGATGTTAAGGATTCTAAAATTAGTACTTTAACTAGCCAATATGAAAGCTTTAGAATGAATTCCGGTGAAACCATCTTAGAACTTCAAAAAAGGTTTACCTTGATTATTAATCATCTTATTACACTTGGAAAATCTTACACTAACAAGCACTAGTGGAAAAAATGGAAATAATCACGGTTAAAAATGGCCTTTATTCATGGTTAAAGAACCGTGGTTGTTGCAGCCGTGGTAGTAGATGAGGGCCTTTAACCACGGTTAACAACCGTGGTAATAAATCACATCTGACCACGGTTAAGAACAACCGTGAATATAACTTACTATTTATATTCACGGTTATCGAGCACAACCGTGAATATAAGAACTAAAAGGTTTCAGTTACAAACTACTTATATTCACCGTTATGCTAATAACCGTGGATAAAGAGTATCTATATTCACGGTTGTCCAGTATAACTGTGAATATAGATTCTATTTATCCACGGTTGTCCATCATAACCGTGAATATAAGTACTAAAAGGTTTCAGTTACAAACTACTTATATTCACGGTTATGCTACTAACCGTGGATAAAATGTATCTATATCCACGGTTGTCCATCATAACCATGAATATAAGTAGTTTGTAACTGAAACCTTTTAGTACTTATATTCACGGTTATGATGGACAACTGTGGATAAATATAATCTATATTCACGGTTATGGTTCTAACCATGGATAAATATAGTCTATATTCACGGTTGTTACCATAACCATGAATAAATACTGAGGTTTTTTTTTTAATATGGATTTTGTTTTATCGTTTCCCAAACCTGCATTCAGACAACCAGTACAGTATACAGCATGCCACAGTAACACTATATAAAAAGAATGGTATGTATATAACAATTTATTTTCTATATCATTTCATAACAACCTAAAAAATGAAAGTATATACAATTAAGTTGAATGTAATCTAATAAAAGTAAACCCTAAATCCTACTAGATACATATATAAAAGAATAAAGATCCTATATCTAGCTTTGCCTAACTTCAATGAAGTGTGAGGCCCATTGCTTTCTAACATCATCTACAAGTGCCTTTGGGAAATATGACCGGTCCTTAAAGTACTGCAAACAATGCACAAAACAATTAGAACAAAAGCTTTATTTATTACATGAAATTGATGAAATTGGTAGAAAAGTAGTCCAAATGATAAGACTTACATCTGTCCATCCATCTACTAAATGTTGTTGGACAATGGTCAGCATAGTGTGCATGAAGAAATAGCCACACTCGAAGGTACCCTTCTGCCTGTAAGACTACAATGGATGTATAGTATAGAATAAGTGAATTCGGAACTTAAAAAATATGTATTAAGATTTAAATGAATACGATTGACTTACTTTTGGGTGCACCCATGCAACTTTTCTTCCGCTGGACTTGTTTCTAATCAGTAGATTGTATCCAACCACTGCCCTACGTCAAACAAAACATAAGATAAGTTAGAATCGTATAATTCTAAAAATGATAATTTGTACTTATTTTTTAGGGATTAACTTACCGGTCTACTATATCTTTCAGGTTTTGTGGAACTGTCCGATGCAAAGTATCGAAATGCAGAGCAAGATAGTCCTTCGGACAGATCACCACAAGCGTCCAGTGAGCCCTGCAGTTTCCAGTGATAAGTGAGACTTCAAAATGCAAAAATTCATGACAATAATTATGGAATAGAATATTACCCTTTATGATAGGGGCCCATGTATACAAACTTCCCAGACTCAAACATCCAATTCTGGATGTATGCCTGGGTGCCCTGCGGGGTGTTTCCTTGCTTCTGTATAAGCGAGGGCTCTAAGAAACCATAAGTTCCTTGGAAACCCAAGTCCACACAGAGTTTTTCCAGAAACCTAAACAAGTTAAGACATGGTTAGTGACAAATAACTTGTATAATGAAAAAATTGGACAAAATAAGGATATACTTACAGCTCCCACAACCGAAAGATGGAGCCGTTCAGCATCGACGTCCCTGAAATAATGTCACACATGTCAGAATGTGTAACGTAAACTGGAAAATCACTAGGACGGCCGAACACTAGTGGCTGCCATGGGATCTGAACAGTGTCCTCTCCTTGCTCATACCCGATGCGCCATAGCATTCGGATGGGATCCTTGGCCGGGTCTGGCTTCTTCAATGTCTGTTCCTGTTGAACAATTGACAACCATCACATTTTGTATCATAATTGACAATATAACCAAATTAGTTAGTGTTTAGGGTTTTTACCTGTCCAGGGGCAATCACTAGAAGTCTGTTGGGCCACATCAAAAAGTGGCCCACCGCCTGACCGACGGTCTTCACCTCCGGAGTTGCCACTGGCACAGCAGCATCCTCCTCGAGGACGAGCACAACAGAGACCCTTGACATACCATCAGGTAATGTCTGATAGTGAACCACAGGGCCTAAGTTGTACACCATACCAGTGGCAACTGGCTCCTCTGACCCATCAACGAACAGGTCACATTGACGGGTGTCTGGTGGCTCGACCCCATCATCGTCAGGGTCAGCCGCAGCGCACGACCCCTTAGTGCTAACCTTCCGTATCTACATATTTACACATCAAGCAGAAGTTATTCAACAATGAAATAAAGTGATTACAAACAATAAAACTGAGGAAATTAAATAAAGAATCTAACCTGTGGGTCGCTAGCTGGTGTAGTAGTCTCCTGGTGGTGGTTGAGTGAGGCCTTCATCTCCTCCCTGAATCGGGCCATCTCCTGGTGGAGCCTGGATATCTCCTCCTGGTACTCGGCCTTCACAACAGCCACCTTCTGCTCCACCAACTTCTCAAGGGAGGGGGCAGGGTCGGGAGCACCGTAATAGGAGCGGAGGCCTGTGAAATGTGAATGATTAGCCCATAATTGTTTAACATATAACAAAATGAAAGCATAGAGTTATTTACCACTTACCTACACCTCAACCAACAGCACGCACTCTTCCTGGGTGCTCTGGCCTGCCGATGGCGGTAGTCAAAATATCCTCCCATCCATAGGCTATGAAAGACCCTTGGGTTGATTGCTCAACCAAGGAATCCTGAAACCAAACAAGTTAGTATTCACTTCGTTCACGTAAACCAAAAAAAAGACATTGATACAAAGGGGAATACTTACTATCCGTGAGGCAACCTCCTGAGCTTGTGAGGAAGTGTATTCCCCACTCTTCTTGATCCTAGCCCGCTTCCATTTGTCGTGGCGTGTAGGTGGAGAAGGGGGATCCACAATACCAGTGTCAGTCTGACACTGACTCAGCCTCTCCTGTGCCAGCCACTCTTCCAACCTACGGTAACCCCCATGTGACGGTGTGTGTGGGCAGTCATTTAGCTTCCTAGTCTCCTGGGCTTTCTTTCTGGTCTCCTACAACAAGAAAAAAAAATATTCAGAGTTAGCCGTTTAAATTATACATAGTTTAATCATCTAAAAACAAATGTACCTGAAACTCGGCAGAATGTCTAGATGCAACAAAAGCATCCCAGGTCTCCTGATTGATAAAGGGATATTTCTCTCCAGGGAACTTTCCTTGGTCGTCCCCGAATACATACCTACAATTCAGGTACATTTAAACTAAGGATTGGTACAATTTGGTGAAGCGTTGATTAAGAATTTAAAGTTCAATATACCTCGTGGTGAGTATGGATTTGAACGACCTCCATCGCTCAGCCATCATACTGAGTACCTTCCTTCTCGCTATGTCAGAAGATGGTATGTTAAAAGAATCCTACATGAAAGGAGTTAGTCCATAAAGGAGTCCTTATTAAGAGTTACATGAAATAATACACTAAAATAAAACTTAAATAATATCTAAGTTACCAGAACATCACTCCATAGCTGGTTCTTCACCACCTCCTCGACACTATCCCAGTCGGGGGTAATGATGGACACCTTCGACCGAGCCACAACCCCCAAATAACTGCTTAACTTCGTGGCATTCGGCCCACTAAATCTACCGGTGTTGACATCCATGTCAACAAGTAGCCTCTCTCCCCGGTGACACTTAAGTGCAACGTCTGGCATCCGGGTAACACCTCTGCTCTTCCGAGTAGAGGAACCACTGGCCTGTGAGTCAGACCTGGATCGTCCATCCTGGTCAGCCATGAGTATCTGTCCAAACAAGGAAACAAAACTGTCAAATATTTAATATAACATTTAAAACAACGAATAACTAATATAACATGTAATTCAATGAATCACTAACAAGATTAATACCCTATTAAGATGAAATATTTTCCCATAAGCCTTCATGGTGGTCATGATGACTGGCAACTACATCATCTATGTCATGTTCCACGATAGATGTTGGAATACGTGTTGTAGTTGATGGAATTTCCATAATATCAAGATTGGGGTCTCTAATGTGTCTACCTTGGATAATAATTGACCACCGTTTGTCAGCTGGGTCAGCAACATAAAAAACTTGCTTCACCTGCGTTGCCATTATGAATGGTTCGTCCTTATGCCCTATCTTGTTGAGGTCCACCAACGTAACTCCTAAATCATCAATTTTGACACCGTTGCTATTGTCAACCCATTTGCATTTAAACACAGGAACGGTGAAGGGACCGTAATCAACTTCCCATATATCTTCAATCACACCAAAGTAGCATGACTCGGCCATCACAGGGTTGTTGTCCTTTGAAGTTGAGAAATGCAATGACTGAGCCACAACCATCACTCCACTGTTTTGATTTGTACTCTTTTCATCCTGTGTCCTTGTATAAAACGAATAGTTGTTTATGTCATACCCATAAAAGGTGAGGACATCAAAGTTCGGGCCCTGTGCTAGTCGATGTAATGTCGAGGATGCAGATGCATCTTTCAGGACGGTCTTTTGGAACCACTGCATGAAACTCTTGTTGTGTTCATCCAACAACCACTTTTCAGTCGTTTTAGGGTTGGTTTTCTTGACTAGCTCCTTGTGTGTGGCTAGATACGGTTGCATGTCGTCCGTGTTGTTTAAAATATACAAGTGTGCCTGAAGGACATCAGCACGTGGCATGCTCTTCATTTTTTTTCCAATCGTTCCTTTCCCATCCAATCTCCCTTCATGACGAGTCGTTGGAATACCAATGCTTGCAGCATGTGACATGTATTCAGTGCAAAACTCAATTGCTTCCTCTGCAATATATCTTTCCACAATTGAAGCTTCGGGACGACGTTGGTTCTTCATATACCCTTTCAATATCTTCATATATCGCTCAACGGGATACATCCACCGTAAGAACACTGGACCACACCAACGGACCTCTCTCACCAAATGGATGATTAAGTGGACCATTATGTCAAAAAAAGGGCAGGAAATACATTTCAAGCTGACATAATATAAGTGGTGCTTCCTGTTCCAACACATCCAATTCGCCGGGCACGATTACCTTGCAACATATGGCATTGAAAAACATACACAACCTTGTTATGACATTTCTCACATTTTTAGGAAGAATGTCACGAATGGCGATAGGCAGAAACTGCTGCATCAACATGTGACAATCGTGAGACTTCAACCCAACTAACTTCAAATCTTCATGGAAACACAAGAGTTAATGTTGGAGCCATAACCAGACGGAACTTTCACACTTCGTAACGATTCACACAATCTTTGCTTTTCTTTTCTGGACAACATATGACATGCTGGGGGCAAATATGTTCTTTTGCCCTTTGATTGTAGGTGCAAATCCTGACGTATACCCATCAACTCCAAGTCCATACGCGAGTTTAGGCCATCCTTAGTCTTCCCGGGTATGTTTAAGAGTGTACTAACCAAACTGTCGCACACATTTTTCTCCACATGCATTACATCAATGCAGTGTCTTACATCAAGCTCCCTCCAATATAGCAGGTCAAAAAACACTAACTTTTTCTTCCAGTTGTTTTGTGTCGGGTGCTGTTTTTCACACTTACCAAACTGCACGTTGACGTCTTTCACCTTTTCATATATTTGGCGACCAGATAGTGGTGGAGGAGCCATTCCAAAGTCTTGGGCACCGTTAAACGACTTCTTCAACCTCCAAAATGGATGATTCGCTTTAAGAAACCTTCAATGTCGAAGATAAACATTTTTCCTACCATGATGCAACCGCACAGAACTAGTCCCCTCCTTACATACTGGACAAGCTTTATGACCCTTCACGCTGTACCCGGATAAGTTACCATACGCTGGAAAGTCATTGATCGTGCAAAATAGCATGGCAGGCAATTTGAATGATTGCCCGGTAAACCCATCAAACACTTCAACCCCGTCTTCCCACAACCTTTTGAGGTCTTTAACCAATGGAGTTAAATATACATCAATGTCGTTCCCCGGTTGTCGTGGACCCGAAATCATCATTGATAACATCACATATTTTCGCTTCATGCACAACCATGGCAGCAAGTTGTAAACAAACAACAAAACAGGCCACGAACTATGGTTTATGCTCAGGTTCCCAAACGGGTTCATTCCGTCTGTGGCTAGTGCAAGCCTAACATTTCTTGGTTCATGGGCAAATTCTGGAAAAATCATATCCATTTTCTTCCATTGCGATCCATCGGCTGGATGCCTAAGTAGTCCATCAACAACCCTCTCATCAGCATGCCATCTTATAAGTTTTGCATCATCTGCATTGGCAAACAAACGCTTTAGTCTTGGAACTATAGGTAGATACCATAACACCTTTGCAGGAGACCCTTTAGTGCATACCTCATCAGAATCCGCCTCTTTCTTCTTATACCGTGACACCCCACACCTAGGACATCGATGCAGCATTTCTAACTCACCCCAGAATAATACACAATCGTTTGGGCATGCATGTATTTTCTCATACTCTAAACCCATAGGACACAACACCTTTTTGGCCTCATAGTTACGATTCAGCAAGCTGTTTCCAGCTAGGAGCATTTCTTTCAACAACTTTAGTAAGTCAGTGAAACTTTTATCCGTCCACCCGTTTATGGCCTTCAAATTAAACAATCGCAAAACTGCTGATAACCTCGTGAAATTGATGCAGTTTGGAGACAACGGCTGCTCAGAGTCCTCACACAGAGTCGTATATACATGAGCTTTCTTAAAACCTTCTACCCCCACATCACGGATCATATCCTCAAGTCGGTCATCCATGTCGACATCAGTGTCATGCATCGTGCTTCGATTTTCAGTTTGAGAGCTGTTACTTGGCACCACCACATCTTCACCATGCCATATCCAACGCGTATAACTACACAGAAAACCGTCACACAGTAGATGCTCTCGCACCTCTTCCAAGTTTACCCGACGCAGGTTCAAGCATCTCACACAAGGGCAAAAATACTTTCCATTCACCTCCACTGCATTCCTCGCTACGAATTCTATAAATGATTCAACTCCCCCCTCGTACTCTAAACTTAGGCGTGATGCAGTTATCCAACTCCGATCCATGCCAACTGTTTACAAGGTGCTATGATCAACCTCACTTTTTCTTCAAAGGTGGTGGTCCTATACCCATTCAGGATGACAATTGTTTTTATACGTCATTCATATATACAGGTTATGAGTTATTCTAAAATTTGATAAAATTTCAGCAGCATTTCGCATTGGTCTCTAAGTACACAAAATGAGAGTGGTCAAATCAAATTCAACCACAACCAAATATGCGCCCAGAGAACAACACGAAATGCAAGTTACCAAAATTTTATCAAATTTTAAAATAACTCCTAACTTGTACATACTAACAATGACGTATAAAAAATAATTGTTCATCCCAAACTGTCCAAATGGACAATTCAAGATTCAACACAAACGATGACATTAATTAATTTAATGACCATTTATGTCGAATCTCAAACAGGAAACTACGGTTCACTCATGCACAGCAACTTTCATACGATGAGCCTATGAGTTTGCAAGATTAACAACCATCCACATACAATAACAATAGAAATAACATTATATAAGAGCAACCAACAACAACATAAATAAAATGGATAATAATTTAGTTAACTTTTTACCTAAATTAGTATGTTGTTTCTAATTTGTGTTATTTTGAAGTACAAGTATGGTGTTGGAGTATGTATTATTGATTATGGATTATGATGTTGGTTTATAAGACTTTTAAAGAAACACTCGATGAAACTCACTTGTTCACTTAAGTGCATTTGGGTATCAAAAGAAAACGATTTAACTTTGAGTCTGGTGCTTATAATTCCAACCAAAGGAGTGAACACTTACTGCTTAATGTCAACTAATGCATAAATCACAATAAAATAAAAATTTCCTTCACAAGCTCTCTAGCATGTATAACTACTGATTATATTGTTCAGTCCAAGCTTAGAATTTGTGAAATAAACATTCCATCTTATAAGGGATTTGTCATTGGATAGTAAAATTTCTTTTAGAAACAAATTTATTCACAACAACATTATTTCTTTTAGAAACAAATAGTTATTAACAACAACATTATTAACAACAACATTATTTTTTTTAGAAACAAAGTTTCAGCCGCTTATTACAAATGGTTAACAACACAGAGTAACCAAACTTAATAACACACAGGCATTGTCAAATAATGACAGAGACAGAGACAGAGACAAGCTTAACCAAACCTAATAATAACACAGAGACAGAGACAAGCTTCACCTTGAACAATGAAATAATACCCACACACACAGAGACAACACATTCATTCAGGTTCGACTATACACAAGTGAAAACACACACAATATATTCCACAAACAATTATAGACCATAACAGTGAAGTAGCCCAGCAGTGAACGAAGAAGAAAGGTAATGAGGCACTTACAAGAAAATGGTGTGAATATGACAACAGCACGAAAGGAAGAAGGAAGAAGCAAGTGAACGTAGAAGCCCACGACCAGCAAAGAACAAACTCGAGCAACAGAGGAGAACGAGGAAGAAGACGACAACCAGCGCGAAAGAAGAAGAGAAAGTGAAAAAAGCCTGAGAGGCGCGGCTTTTGAAGTTTTAGAAAGGATGTATATTCACGGTTCCCCTTGAAACCGTGAATATATTACACATATATTCACGGTTAAACAAAAAACTGTGGATAAATGTTAACTATTTATCCACGGTTACGACCACAACCGTGGATAAATATTAAATCTATAATCACAGTTGTAGAAACAACCGTGGACATACAGTACCCAGTGATTAAACCTAAGACCTGAAATATATATCCACGGTTGCAAATACAAACCGTCATTATAGACATCAATATATATCCACGGTTATCATCATAACCCTGAACATACCTATGAATATATATCCACGGTTGTGAACACAACCGTGGATATATATCTCAGGTACTATATATCCACGGTTGACTTCTCAACCGTGAATATATATTGACGTGTACGATGACGGTTATGATGTTAACCGTGGATATATAGTTTTCTCTGATTATAACGTTCACCTTATAATTTCAAAAATGCCACCACGCATGTTTTTATCACTGATCCACTACAACCCGTGAATATATCCCGTTGTTATATCCAATTTTTACACTAGTGAAGGAGCTTATCGATAAAGTTCTAAAAAGTCTTACCTGGGAATGGCAACCTCTTGTCACTGCTATCAAACAATCGCCAAACATAAATGATATGTCTCTTGCCACATTATTCGGTAAGCTTCAAGAGCAAGAACAAGAATTAAAAGACTTGAAAATGGCGGAGGAAGAAGAAAAGTCTTCTAAGAAAAAAGGGCTAGCTCTTAAGGCCACCTCTATTGAAGAAGACAAATTTGAAAGTGATCAAGAAGATGATGATGATGAGTTAGGCCTATTTGTGAGGCGGTTTGGAAGGCTCATGAGAAACAAAAGATTCCAAAAAGGCTTCACCTCTAAAGGTAAGAAATTCGTTCCCAAAGATAATAATTCCTTACCAACTTGTTTTGAATGTGGAAAGAAAGGACATTTCAAGGTGGACTGTCCAAATCTCAAAAAGAAAAATAAGGATCAAAAAGGAAAAAGGAGAGCATACATAGCATGGGATGACAACGAGGTGAGCAGCTCGGATGAATCCGAGAACAAAGAAGCAAACCTCTGTCTCATGGTCAATCACCAAGATGAAGAAGATGAGGTAAACTTTCATGACTTAGATAAGGAAGAACTACTTGATGCTCTTGAAGATTTGTATGATAATTTTTTTAAAGTTTCTAATAAGCTTAAGTTATCTAGAAAAACCATTGACACGCTTGAAATGGATCTTATAGAAGTTTATAAAGAAAATAAATGTTTGAAAGATGAATTAGAAAATATTCAAGCATGCTCTAGGACCAAACCTTGTGAATTTGTAAAGAAATGTGATATTCTAGAAACCAAGGTTTTAGACTTGAATAGAACATTAGAAAAGTTTACAAATGGTAGAGATAACCTAAATGTTTTACTTGGAAAACAACGTTTCATGTTTGATAAAACTGGACTAGGTTTTAATGCCGTTAAGAAACAAAAGAATTATAAGAATTTTTTTATACCACCTAGTAAAACTTCATCACCTTTCATGACATGTAATCATTGTGGTTTTAAAGAACACAATGCATCTAATTGTAATGTTAGAAAACTAGGGCCAAAGGTTGTGAGAAAAGTATGGGTTCTTAAAGGAACATTACCTCAAACTAACCTACAAGGACCCAACATAAAATGGGTACCAAGTTCTCTAACTTGACATGTTTTGTAGGTATGCTTTAAAGCAAATAGCACTCATTGGTTTTTGGATAGTGGGTGTTCAAAACACATGACGGGAGACAAAAATAAGTTTACATCATTTACTCCACGAAATAAAGGACTCGTTACTTATGGAGATAACACGAAGGGAAGAATACTAGGAATTGGAAATATTGGTAAAAATTCTTCCACCTCTATAAATGATGTTTTATATGTTGAAAGACTTAAACATAACTTGCTTAGCATTAGTCAATTGTGTGATAAAGGCTATAAAATTGTTTTTGAATCAAACAGTTGCATAATTGAAAATAAGCTAAACAAGGAAATAAAATTCATTGGTCAAAGAGTAGATAACATTTATATGATTAATCTAGATTGTCTTGCTTCAAATGATGTGCAATGCTTCATAACTAAAGAGGATGAATCATGGCTATGGCATAGAAGAATTGCTCATATTCATATAGACCATTTAAACAAACTTGTTTCAAAAGATTTCGTTATCAGTTTACCAAAATTAAAATTCGAAAATAAATTTTGTGACGCTTGTCAAAAGGGAAAACAAGTAAAGGCTTCTTTTCAAGCAAAAAATATTGTTTCAACAACTAGACCTTTACAACTTTTACATATGGATTTATTTGGGACCTTCGAAAATCAAAAGTTTTGGTGGAAATTATTATGGTCTTGTGATTGTGGATGATTACTCTAGATATACATGGACATTATTTCTTACTCACAAAAACGAAGCATATCAAGCATTTAAGAAACTTGCCAAGATCATTCAAAATGAACAAAATTCGAAAATAGCATCCATTCAAACTGACCATGGGGGAGAATTTGAAAATCAATCCTTTGAAAAATTTTGTGAAAAATTTGGCATTGAACATAATTTTTCGGCTCCAAGAACTCCACAATAAAATGGAGTAGTTGAAAGGAAAAATTGATCTTTAACGGAGCTCGCAAGAACTATGTTGAATGAAAGTAATATTGCGAAACATTTTTGGGCCGATGCAGTAAATACTGCTTGCCATGTTATGAATTGATGTTTGATAAGGCCTATATTAAAGAAAACCCCTTATGAGCTTTATAAAGGAAGAAAACCAAATATTTCTTATTTCCACGTATTTGGATGTAAATGTTTTGTTTTAAACAATGGAAAGGATAATCTTGGCAAATTCAATGCAAAATCTAATGAAGCGATATCTTTAGGTTATTCATCTACAAGCAAAGCATATCGACTCTTTAACAAACGAACTTGTACAATTGAAGAGTCTATACACGTTAAATTCGATGAACTTAACCAAAATCCTCCGAGAGAGGAAATTGATGATCTTGTAGGTACCTTCCAAGAAATAAACTTGGAAGATAAAGAAGAAAACAAAAATGAAGAAAATACATCACAAAATGGCGAACCACAACAAAAGGAATGGATCACCATAAAGAATCACCCATTGGATAATATCATAGGCGAAATAACAAAAGGTGTAAGTACTCGAAACGTTATTAGAAATGCATGCAATCACTTAGCTTTTGTATCACAAATAGAACCCAAAAATATTGATGAAGCTATTATTGATGAACATTGGATATTGGCAATGCAAGAAGAATTAAATCAGTTTGAAAGAACCGAAGTTTGGGAACTTGTGCCAAAACCCAATAATCATCAAATAATAGGCACGAAATGGGTTTTTAGAAACAAGCTAGATGAAAATGGAATAATAACAAGAAATAAAGCTAGATTAGTTGCTAAAGGATATAATCAAGAAAAGGGAATAGACTATGAAGAAACGTATGCTCCCGTAGCTAGATTAGAAGCCATAAGATTATTATTAGCTTTTGCTTGTTGTATAGATTTTAAACTTTATCAAATGGATGTCAAAAGCACTTTTCTAAACGGTTATATTGAAGAAGAAGTTTATGTAAATCAACCTCCCGGTTTTGAAAATCATAAATTTCCAAACCATGTTTTTAAATTAAGAAAAGCTTTATATGGTTTAAAACAAGCTCCAAGAGCTTGGTATGAACGACTCAATAAGTTTCTTCTTGAAAATAATTTTGAAAGAGGAAAGGTTGATACAACATTGTTTATAAAATGTAAAAACCATGACATCCTTTTGGTACAAGTTTATGTTGATGACATAATATTTGGTGCTACTAACGAAATTCTTTGTCAAGAGTTTGCTAAGATTATGCAAGATGAATTTGAAATGTCCATGATGGGAGAACTCACATTCTTCTTTGGGCTACAAATTAAGCAAACAAAAGAAGAAAGTCAATCAAAATACTGCAAAGAACTACTCAAAAGGTTTGAAATGGATAAAGCAAATGAAATAGCCACACCAATGAGTACTTCTTGCTACCTAGACAAGGATGAGAAGGGTAAGGACGTTGAAATAACTAAATACCAAGGTATGATTGGATCCTTACTTTATTTAACAGCTAGTAGACCCGATATTATGTTTGCGGTATGTATGTGCGCTAGATATCAAGCATGTCCTAAAGAATCACATCTCACAGCCGTAAAAAGAATTTTAAAATATCTTGTGGGTACTCAAAATGTTGGTTTATGGTATCCCAAAGGAACTAAATGTATTCTTGTAGGATATTCTGATTCTGATTTTGCTGGGTGTAAATTAGATAGAAAAAGTACCAGTGGTACTTTTCATATGCTTGGAAGCTCTCTTGTTTCTTGGCATAGCAAGAAGCAAGTGTCGCGTTATCCACAGCTGAAGCAGAATATGTTGCAGCTGGAAGTTGTTGTGCTTAAATCCTATGGATGAGACAACAACTTCTTGATTTTGGTGTTGTTTTAAATCAAATACCCATTAAATGCGACAACACCAGCGCCATTAATATCTCCAAAAATCCAGTTATGCATTCACGAACAAAACATATAGAAATCCGTCACCATTTCATACGAGATCATGTTTTAAAAGGAGATTGTATTCTTGAATATGTTGAAACTTCTAAACAATTGGCTGATATTTTCACTAAACCCCTTCCAAAGGAACAGTTTATAAATATTAGAGGGGAATTAGGAATTTTAGAAATTGTTTAAATCATAAATTTCATTCTCTTAAATATTTTCACAAATCTTTAACTTAAAGATTTACTCTTATTTCATACAAATTCTTTTTTAAAAAAAATATTGATATACACTATCTTGAGATATTCACAAAAATCATATTAAAACCCCATTTATTGTTTTAAAATCTTCATTAAACATATTTGTGAGACAAATTAATCTCTTTAAAGTAGATGATCTCAAAAAAAAATTAAATGCAAAAATTGGCAATTGATTTTATTGACTTTGTGATGAAATAAAATCAAATGGCACTTGCAAAAAAAAAAATTTTCCTTCGAAGAGCTGCACCAAGAATTAAATTCAAACAATCAAAATGCACTCATGTGATCACCACTTGTATCATGTGCAAATCATTCTCGAGAAAAAGGCTCCAGCATGCTTCAAAACCTTTCATGAGAACAAGTCAAGAAAAACCACTTCCTAAGCATCTTGACCAATTCACGTGAACAATAAAACAAAAGAGAAAAGCATTGATTCCTTACATCTCATAATCTTTCATGTGAAGAATAAAACAAAACTTTCATTCCCAAATGCATTCACGTGAATCACTATGACCATGTAGCGAAATTGACCAAGACCAGCTAGGGGAATCGATTCCCCCTCACTTGATTTATCATCTGAATCGATTCCCATATACTCAAAGCTTCTAGAATTGCAAAATAACTCACATGAATCGATTCCCCTCCAGGATGAATCGATTCACGCGTTGTTTCCTCTATAAATAATGCTTTTCTCACGTTGTTTCTTCAAAGCCTCACCCAGTGCCTCATTTCGTTGCATAACTCTTTTCTTTTCTTCTCTAAAAATTCTCTCTATCTCCTCTGTTTCATTCAAAATCATGGCATCATCATCCCACTCTAGAAATAAAAAACGAGGAAATGCTGGTTCCTCTTCCTCAAACTCCAATGATCTCTCAAGACTTTTTGAGAATAAACTCCAACTTGATAGGTACCTCGAAAAATTTTCAGAACGACTCCTCATACCTGCTCATTGGCTTGATGTTCCGCTCTTCGACGAACATGATTTTCCGGTGCTCAACATCCTTAGGCAACAAAATCTTTTGGAGTTCGTCGCACTCGAAGAAAATCACATTTATCCTGAGTTGATTAGAGCCTTCTACTCAACATTAAGGATCTCTAATGGACGCTACCTAGCCAAAATTAAAGGGGTAACCATTACCCTTGATGACAATGTTCTTCATCAAGTCTGGAAGCTTCCACTAAATAATGTTGATTTCTTTGGCTCTGAACCATCTCCCGATTGGGAATATAATTCTATTGATGCTCGTTCTTTTCTAAATCTATCTTCTACTTCTAAAAGCACCGTTGGAGAGCTAAATATTGATCATCGCCTTCTACACTACTTCTTGGTCAAAATCATTCTTCCAAAAGGGTCAAACAATGCTAGAGTAAGTGAGAATCAAACTCTTATTCTTTGGGCTACGCTCCATGAAAAAGAGATAAATTGGATCAAACTTATTCGCATTCATATAGTTGACTCAAAAAAATTCACCAAACTTCCTTATGCTGTTCTAATCACCAAGCTTCTCAAACATTTCAATGTTGATCTTTCGAATGAAGTAAAGGAAGCAGCTGGGCGTAAAGGTAAAATAGGGAGCACTCATCTCTCAAAAATGGGTTGGTACAACCAAGATGGTGCTTGGCAATACTCACCTCCAAATGCACAAAGCAGTGATGACAATGATGATCAACCTCATCAACAAGCATTTCCTCCACCTCCTAATCCAAATGATGCCTTCTTTAAGAGGTTGACCTCTCATTTCGATACCCACTTTGATGCAATAAATGCTCGCTTTGATGGGATGACTTCTCACATTGATGGAATGGAGAACAATATGAATGCCCGTTTTGACCAAATAGAAGACAACATGACTACCCACTACAATGAACTCTCTCAACAATTTTCTGAGTTTCAATTTTTTAATCCTTGAAGATAGTCTTTATTGTATCCATCTTTACTTGTATCCTGTTCAATAAAATTTCATTATTTTATTTAAATTATCTTTGATTTTTGATGATGCCAAAGGGGGAGAATAAAACATCTCTATTAAATTGCATGATTAAGGGGGAGCCAATAAGATATGGATTAAGGGGGAGCCAATATGATATCATATCTCTATGCATGAAAATTATAATTACATTTGATAGGGGGAGTTCCATACCTTAAAAATATAACTGTTATGAAACTAACACCCCAGAGATGAACAATTGTTGTCATCATCAAAAAGGGGGAGAATGTATTTATATATTGAAACAGATTTTGATGAATGACAAACAATTGAAGAATCAAAGGATGTTACACAAGCATTTAAACATAGATCAAGGACAAATTGATTAGAATCAAGAAATCAAGAATCAAATGCATAAGAATTAATGAAGACCAAAGAATTAAGTTAAGGCATTCACAGAGGTTCAAAACAGGTGAAATAATTATCCAAAGTGCTAAAGAAAGATCATTTCAAAGAACTATGCAAGAAAGTATCAAGAATGGAACCAGACGAAGCAAAATGTATCAAAACTTGAAGGAAACAGGCCAAGGAATCGATTCAAGACACTAAGGAATCGATTCATGCTGAAAATCAAGAGGAGGAATCGATTCAAGACACTAAGGAATCAATTCATGCTGAAAATGAAGAGGAGGAATCGATTCAAGACACTAAGGAATCGATTCATGCTGAAAATAAAGAGGAGGAATCGATCAAGACACTAAGGAATCGATTCATGCTGAAAATTTAGAGGAGTAATCGATTCAAGACACTAAGGAATCGATTCATGCTGAAAATTTAGAGGAGGAATCGATTCAAGACACTAAGGAATCGATTCATGCTGAAAATAAAGAGGAGGAATCGATTCAAGACACTAAGGAATCGATTCATGCTGAAAATTTAGAGGAGGAATCGATTCAAGACACTAAGGAATCGATTCATGCTAGAAATTGGCTCAAGGAATCGATTCATAAACTGAAGGAATCGATTCATGCTACTAGGAATCGATTCCCCCTGCCAGGAATCGATTCATGTGTTTTTTTAGTACAAAAATACACTGGAAAAATCATTCAAACTAGCGCCGAATCATGGAAACTGTCAATACGCGTTTTTAGAAACTCAAGACAGCTTATTCCTCTCTCAAAGACTCAAACTGAATGGCGATTCCATTAATTGAGGCAGACAATTTCACTTCTCAAGTCAGGAAACATGGAATGTTAGGAGATTAAGGCTTTCGATGCATAAAATCAAGAACCGGTGGAATTCAAATTTTTGGTAGCACATACTCTGGAACTCCTATAAATAGAGAAGAAGTGAAGCAACACAGACACACCTTCGCAGCATCAAATACTTGCTTTTATTCTTTCTTCTTACTTACTCTCTGATTCTCTTTATTTTGAAGTATTAATTTTTGAGAGTTATATTGTGAGAAAAATATTTTTGAGTGCTAAAATTGCATATCCTCTTTGAGAGAAGAAAAATATTTTTTCAAAGTGCTTAAATTTGTATATCCACTCTATTGAGAGAGTCACACTTGTAAAATCACATACACAAAATCTGAGATACTTGTTGGGTTGGGATTCAACCTTGTAATTGAGAGATTGTGAGATTGGGTGGGTTGCCCTTTAGCTTGTGAGGATTAAGTTCTTGAGTGTGGGACACTAAGAGACTGTAATTGCTCAAGGCGTGTATCTCAAATTCTCAATAGTGTAAATCCTCTAAGTGGGTTACTTGGAGGCGAGACGTACACCAGCGTGGTGGAACTCGTATATATCGGTTTGCAAATCTTCTCTTCCCTAATCTATTTAAATTTGTGTATTTAAATTGCTTGCTTAATTTGTTACGCTTAATAACTTTGTTATTCAAACTTCTTTATTATTCTCATTTAAGATTAAGTTTATCATCTTCTCTATATATATTTGTCAAAGAACCAATTTTACAAGCATTTCAACAAAAATTTTTAATACTCAATTCACCCCTCCTCTTGAGTAACTAAGGCCACTTGGTTAACATCACCTAGTTGTATTTTTGCTCAAGTGAAATAGTTCGCTTAAGCGAATCTTGAGTATGCTTGTTCCCCTATTCTTGCTTCGCTTGCTTCTCTCTTGTTTAGTGTAACATCCCGATTTAAAAAAATTAATTACCGAACAAAATTAAGCCATTAAAATAATAATTTCAAAGTAGGAAATTACTTGTTAATTACAATTAATTTAATTAGTTAACTTAAGAATTTAATTAATTATGATGTGTAAGGCACGTGTGGGACTGCTGTACACACTCTCCCATCCTACTTCCGTCGTTCTCTAGTGCACATATATATGCCCAAGGTCACTATTGTTATTCATTTTCCTTCAGACTTCCTCTTCCTCTACTGCTTCGTTCTCTCTTTTCTTCACTTCCTCGTTCTTCGTCTTCTTCTCTTCTCCCCTGTCCTCTGTTCTCTATTTCTGGAAACGCACGGCGACGGTACTGTAGAAGACTCGGAGCTTCCTTCTGCCGGTGAAGAACGATCATTGAAGTGGAAGACGAACAGCTTCCTGCTCCCCGGTGCAACAACGCTCAAGGAAGCCTGAACGAGTGTGAGCCCTGGACGAAGCAAACTGAGAGACGACCAACGTCAAAACAGAGGAGCTTCTTGGAATCTCTTAGTTGGTAGGGGGTATCTTATATCTTAAATGCATGGGTTATGGACGGGTTCCGGGTGTTAATGGCTTGTTGTTTCTGTGTCTGATTCTGTGTTTTATTTGCATGAAGAGTATATAATACCCGGATGCATGATGTTTATGAATCAAGTGTTGCATGTTTAGTTCCGTCCATGGATTGCATGTTAATAGTCTTAAGAAATGTTGAATGGATGCATGAAAAGAATGTGCTAAGGTACTGCTGATGATTACCGTATGACTTGTGTGTCATGCATGTTAATATGACTTTGAATACCGTCTGCATGTGGAAAAATGTTTAGTGAGTCTGATGGTATACCGTGCCGATTGCATGTGATGCATGTATTGTCGAATGAAAGTTGTGTATGAAATCTATGCTGTGTGTTGAATCCGCGTGTGGCGCATGGGATGCGTTAATGCTGGGAGCATGTAGTGTGGGACACTACCATCGGTTATAAAAGCGTAGGACACTGATAAATCCTTGAGTGGGACTCAAGGTAGCCATTGAATGGGACTCAGGCTGCCCGTGAACACCGCCGTTGGCGCTGAGAGCGTTGGTGTCACATGTGTGGGGAAACGGTTTGGTACCTGTAAAATGGCCAAGTCAGCTGGGAGCTGAATAAAAGGCTGGGAGCCTACGTTGCAACGAATGAAAACCGATTACACACGGATGCGGAACCGAGTGAAATAACCTGTGTACATGTACAGTTGATGTGTATAAAATCTGGTTGTATGTGTTAATGTTATTGAGATGGTGCGTGCGTATAGCCGAGTGATAATTGATGGATTCTGATCGGTAAACGTTTTTATGTATGTCCTGATTAATTGGCATTGTTATGTTATTGATTGTTATGTATGAACATATTTATACTGCTGCATAAATAAGGAATAATCCGAGTCAGTATCTATCATTTAATATCTAAGATACTCACCCCCCTACTGTGGCAATATTTTACAGTGAATGTCTCTCGGAACGATGAATGAAGGTGGAGCTGCATGCCGAGTGGAATGTTTATGCACTATGGAAATATATGTATATATGTAGATACTGTGTATAAGGTTTTGGTTAAGCCTTGGCCGGCTCGTATTTTAATCTTAGTCTCTTTAAATCAGAATTTGAACTCTCCCGGGTTGAGAGTGTGACAATGTGCTTGTAATTATTTATATACATTCCTATATATATATATATATCTTACTGTATGTTTATTCTATGTTGTGCGTGAAATCCGAGTGATAGATATACGTACTTTCCGAGCGTGGGAGGTTAGCATGAGCTTAGGTAAAAATGGAACTAAGTTATTGTTGTGGGAAGCGAGATAGTGACTTTACCCCGAGTGAAGAAAGGTTTAGATGTTTCCGAGTGAATGAGGTCGTATAAACTGTTAGGATTTCCTCGAGTGGAGTATAACAATATGCTTCCGAGTGAGAACCTTCTGAGTAAGTGTCTTCCGACTGAAGAGTGACCTATAAGATCCTGAGTGAGGCCCGTTGTAGTAAACTTATTGGAAGCTAGAAGATTCTTAGGTGAGGCTTGATTTGGTAAGGGAACTTGAGTAATAAGGATTATATGTGCCGAGTGAAAGACGAGTGAAATACCGAGTGATAAAAGACCGTGAAGAATGTTCTGAGTGAAATGTACGTGTGGAATCCGAGTGAAATGACTATAGGAATCACCTCCCGAGTGGTCAACATCCGTGGCTTGAAGGAATGAAGTTATGAAGTGTGTGGTAAACTCCCGAAAGGAGCTTGTGAGTATAAGGGGTTAATCCGAATGAATCGTGAGTAAAGACTTTCCGAGTGAACATAGATTCTGAAATTCGAGTGATGGGGATTCTGAGTGGAGTTACTCGCCTCAGCGGCTAAGTGCTCGCTCCAGCGAGTGTGAGCGAAAGGGAGGTCTCTGATGGGTTACGCTTAAGCTATGCGAACTTCGCCCAAGCGTGTTGGGTTGTCTCGCTTGAGCGATATTGAATCTCGCCTGAGCGAGTAGGCGCTGTTGGGTTCGCTTATGTCCTGCATCTTCCGCTGATTGCATTGTGGATGGTTGCATTCCTTCCCTTTCCTTCTTCTCCTAATTCTACCCTCCTTAACTCTCAGCTAATCATTTTGCCCTTGAATCCCCTCTGATTTTGGAAAAATTTCCCTGGTCTCGGTTTATTCCCAAATTGAATTTAGGTGTTACATTTAGCTTGGGTGATTCCTATAAAAAATGATTCTGGGTGGATGTTGCTTGAACGGATATATCTCGCTGAAACGAATTAATGTTGGAAGCTCTCCACCTGAAACTCGCTGTCGTTCCTTGATATCACGCTTAAGTGAAAACCCTTCTTTTGCTATCTGGATAAAATCCGCTTAAGTGGTAGGAAGTCGTTTGAGCGATCTTGGTCTTAAATTCATTCTGGCCTATTTTTGCTTAGGCGAATTGGTTCTCGCCCCAAGCGAAATGCACAACTGATACTTCATTACAGTTCTTACTGCACTCACTCAAGCTGATGAAGATGTGGCTGCAGCGAATGGTTCGCTCAAGCTAATGTAGGCCTCGTTTGAGCAAATTATGTACTTTTTACTTTTAACTTGGGGAAATTAAGTGAAGCTTTTTTCTTTTCTTTTCTTCTTCTCTTCCTTTTTCTTCCAAATCTGAAATTCAATCAAAAGTAGGGTTTGGAAGTACCATTTTACATGTTTTCATATACAATACTTAGATTTCAATTTATCCTAAATTTAACTTGCAAAATAACCCAAACACCATATATTCCATTCATATAATGCCCAATTAACATCAAAAATATATACAATTTGGACACTTATCAACTCTCCCCGACCTAGAACTTTGCTTGCCCTTAAGCAAATGGTTAAAACTACCAAAATGAAAGGAATATCTTACTCAATCTAGATGGGCATATAGAAAAATAACTCAAATTTTTTTTTACATATGATAGCTCCTAAACATCTGCTTCAACTCATCAAGATAAATGTCAAATTTATGATTCACTATACAAATGAAAGCAACCAATCGCTGTTAAAACAAGAAATCCATTCTAACAATACCTCATAGGTGAGTGTTTACTCATTCAAGCACTGATCAAACGTTAGTCGATCATTACACTTCATTTCAATTCATAAGACAATCACTTAAATAATCATGGATCAAGAGGTCTTCAAAAAGGTTGTAATTTGGCTAGGCTAAACAAAGAACTCATGGTTTTTCTCAGAATTCAAAGGACATGCTAAGGACAAAGAATCATGCCATTCATACCTGACCCAACTGCCTTGATTATATACTTTCCTTTTGTCAATTTGGATTCTTCCTTTGCACATATAAGATTATTATTCCTCAAAATTTCTATTTTTTAGCATTTACAAATTATTTACATTGAGGAATTACTGTTCTTCTCATCCTTGCTCTTGCCAATTATTTATTCTTTACTTAACATAGAGCCAAACCCATTAAGCATAACCTTTCTAGAACATACTCCTTGCCCTTAACGTGCAAAAGGGTGGAACCTTTTAGTTACAACATGCTACAATAAGAGTTATAGAACAAAACTTTCAGCTCAAAGGGGGTTATGAATAAAATGGAGTGCACTTGATCACAGGGTTGCTTTTTGGCTCTAGCTTTATCTATTCTAAACAAAATTGCCTCTATCATATCCATGTTTGGCTAAGCAATAATCTCCACAAAAAAATTATGCAATAAAAAACCACGTAAGAATCAGTGAACTCTCTTTGTTTAAGTTTCACTCACTCACACGGCTAGCAGGCTTGATTTTAAACAAAAAAAAACGTTCAACCATTATTAGCTAATTCATAAATTGAAATTTACACATATTGCATTTAGCATTTATCAGGAAACTATCATATTTTCAAAAACTAGTTAATTTTCTACTTATGCAACTTAAGATTAATGCATATCTTCCTTCATTTCTTAACTTTCCCAAAACACAAACAAAAGAAAAGAAACGTGCCTAAACATATATAACACTAGCGTATGCAAAACATACATACTTCAAAATAAGTATCAAACTAAACCATAGTGCATAAAAGTAACGTAAATGAAAAACTCCAAATAGAAACATCAAATAAACTAAACCACAAGAGTTGATCAGTCCTTCGATGCTAATATATCGGTGACTACATGATCCAGTTGCTCTTTAAATTCTCTAACCTCTACTGCCTGCTACCCCTTAGTGGGCTCCTCCTAAGTATCTGTCTCAGCTGGCTATGACTCTGGTATAGATGCAGGTACTATACCTGGTATCTTATATGGCCCAGATGATAATGTTGGTGCTACTGGTGGTGGTGGTGGCTTAGGTACTGTCAGCTCAGTTGCTGGCCTTTCCTCCTTCGGGAGAACAGGACTGTCCCCAGGTCAAGCAACACAATCAGCAAACTCACCTGGTGACATAAAAGGGCCTGTTGGGTGACTAAAGTAACTGGTGCGATACAGTTACATCATGCCTCAATGCATAGCGGCCTGTTGTCGCTGTATATGGACAAGATGAGAAAGGATGAGGGGATCAGTAGGAGGGGGTAGTGGTGGAGATGGTGGAGATGGAGGTGGTACTATTGGTGCTGTTGTGGAAGGTATTAATGGAATTCGACAATTCTGATTAATAAATTTCTGATCTATAGATGGGTGAATTGGAGTGTTGGGGTGAACATCAACCCCCTGTGATGCACATAGTCTTGTAATGAAGGCAGGGAAACCAAGAGTTTCCTTGGGTTTAGCATCAGCAATGGTCATCTTCGGGTTTTGTGTGTAAACCAAAAGATCTCATCTGAGATAATCTGGGCTATATCCACTGATATTCTTGGTTGCAGAATGCAGTACAATAGCTCACATCTGGGCAACGGAAGGTCTGATACATAAGCATTCGAAACAATATTAGCCAATAGAAATGCAGTCCAAACTCTGGTCAACATACCCATGTCCTTCCTCAAAAGTCGGGTGGGCTGCTGATTTGCTCCGTATTGAAATGATGGTCAGGGAGACATAAGACCCACTCTGAGTCATAAGTACGATATATGTGACACTCTCTCTTGAGTCTTCCATATGTACAAAGCTCTCCTTCTTGCAACTATAATATTTCTCCTAAATGGTCATTGATAGTGTCCCTAGAGTGTGAAACCTATTTGCCTCTTACCCAAGTTCTTCGGTCCATGTATCCCTCCTTATTCCAAGCATTAGCATAAAATTCTATGACTATTTCCAGATCATACTTGACTCTAGGATTTGCTACCCTCAACCATTTTCTTGCCCTAAGAATGTTGAGAAACTCATCACACTCACTTTGCCTCAAATCAACTCTTCACTCCAGAAGAATGGTCTAATGTTGAATATTTTCAAAATGCTTGGCACGCTCTTTATCCCTGAATTTCTATTGAGGTGGTAGAGAGGGTTTAGATAGTCATTTCCGTTTGCCATGGTCTCTCCGTTCAAGACCCTTCCCTTGACCCCTTTGTGTTTGTGGACCGGGGCCACTATTTTTTGTGTGTGCCATACCTGAAAAACAAAGTTTTTGTCCAAGAGCATTAATTTAGTGCAAACTTTCAACGTACACAAAAGGCATTCTTACACAACATAGTATCGTTATTCAAATGAACAACTATCAGAACACTAAAGCAATAATGCATCAAATTCACGTTTGAATTTATACTGTATTAGCCAACAACACAATACACAAAAAACAGAGCATGTTCTAGGGCAATGTAGCCAACAACAAACATGCAAAATGATTTTCTAAACTACCACACCGCCTTTCAAATGAACTTAAATTCTCAAAGAACTAAAGTAGAAAGGACACTATATTCCAACTTCATGAGTTCACACACGAGAAAACAGGGGAAAAGAAGAAGACGAAAGGAAGAAGAAATGAAGAAATGGTACTTACTTGTTGATGTTGAAGAGAGAAATGGAACCAAATGGAACCAAATACACAAAACCTAGATGCTTTGATGAGAGAAATGGGGTTTCTGAAGATGGGAGAGAGCATTTTAACCTTGAAGAATAAAATGTAACTACCTAAATGGTTTTAAAGGTCTTAAAAAGCCTTGCCGCTTAAATTCACTTAGGTTAGAGTGGTTCGCTGAGGTGAATTTTAATGTTTCGAAATTGAAAAGACTCCTATTCGCTTGAGCCAATTTGACTCACTGCAGCGATTAAATGGTAGAAGCCCCATGATACTTATATTTAAAAACTCGCTTGGGCTACATAATTTCGCTTGAGCGAAACTTTGACAGAATAAGTTCCTTTTGAAATTCAAACACCCCCTTTCGCCTAAGTGGAAGCACTCTCATATAACTTTCAATTTTGCTTTGGGTATTTCACTAAAGCCGTAAGGTTCACCTAAGTGAGAAATTGAAAAAAACATTTGTGTTAATTCGCTTAAGCGAGATAATTTTGCTTGAACGAATTTTGTCCAATAATTATTCTTATTCATTTTGCTTGGGGCAAGCCTTATTGCTTTGAGCGAATATGATTTAAGGCACACTTCACTTGAGCGACGGGTCATGTCGCTTGAGCGAATTTTGCAGGTTGCAAAAACTTCAGCATTTAATGTTTTTCTGCAACTTTCGCTTAAGCGAATTTAAAGTCGCTTGAGCGAGTTAACCTTATCTTAAGCCAAATTTACAGATTATTCCTACAACTATACAAATCTTTGAACAAACCTTACTTCATCACTCTCTTGCATCAATTTCTTCTCACAAACATGCATAAGGACTAGATTCTCATTTAAAATCAAATTCACTACCAACTTGTTTTCTTCATCAAATCTAACTTCATAACAACATACACTTTCATACATAACATACGCATTTCACCAAAACTTAAAACACTTAAATCATGAATTTTCAAAATATAAACACTTAAAACATAAAAAATTCACACAGACATATCAACAAGGCTGGATTGCCTCCCAGTTAGCGCTTGTTTAACTTTATTAGCTTGATGCCTGTTATGTTTTCACAAATCATGTAAATGGATTAGCATATCAAGCCTTTCCACACCTCCTCCCAAGTAGGGTTTAAGTCTTTGTCCATTCACAATCCATGTCCTTTCAGATTCAGGATCCTTCAACTCAATTGCACTATAGGGTTTGATCTTTTTAACTAAAAAGGGTCCAGACCATTCAGATTGTAGCTTCCTTAGAAAACGTTTCAACTTGGAACTAAACAACAGCACAGATTGACCTGGATATAAGCTTTTCTTTATAATTTGTTTATCATGGTAAGCCTTCATCTTTTCCTTGTAAATTCTTGAAGATTCATAAGCTTCCAATCTCTATTCTCCCAGTTTCTCCATCTGAATCTTTCTTTCTTTTGCAGATGCCTCAGGGTCAAAATTAAGCAACTTCATTGCCTAATAGGCTTTATGTTCAAGCTCCATGGGGAGATAGCAACTCTTTCCATACACTAATTGATAAGGTGAGAACCCTGTTAGGGCTTTGAAAGCGGTTCTATATGCCCATAAAGCAATCAAGTTTCAAGGACCAATCTTTTATGCTTTGAGAAACCATTTTTTCTAAGATCCTCTTAATCACTCTGTTGGATACCTCCACTTGACCATTGGCCTGAGGATGATATGGAGATGTCACCTTATGCCTTACTCCATAGTGCTCTAAACACCTTTGAAGTTACACATTACAGAAGTGAGAACCTCCATCACTTATTAGCATATGAGGGGTACCAAATCTACTGAAAATATTCTTTTTTAAAAACTTGATAACAGTTTTAGCATCCGCCTTGGCATAGGCCATTGCTTCTACCCACTTCGAGACATAATCAACTGCTATAACAATATATTCATTTGAGAATGAGGTAGGTAGTGGACCAACAAAGACTATACCCCAACAATCAAACACTTCTACTTCTAGAATGGTTATCAATGGCATCTCATTTCTTTTGGATATACTTCCTGTCCTCTGGCAAGCATCACAATTCTACACAAAAGCATTGGCATCTTTAAATAAAGAAGGCCAATAGAAACCAGCTTGAAGGACTTTAGCAGTTGTCCTTTCTCCACTAAAATTGCCTCCATTGAGCTATGACAATGCCATAATATGTTCCTAGCTTCTTGTTGGGACACATATCTTCAAATAATGTTATCTAAACCAAGCTTAAATAAGTATGGATCGTCCCAAACAAACTATCGTGCCTCTTTCAGAAACTTATTCTTTTGTTGCCATGTAAAATCCTCAGGAAGCACTCCTGCAGCTTTAAAGTTTGTCATGTCTATGAACCATGACCTTTCTTGGATCAACAACAGCTTCTCATCAGGGAAGTCATCTTGAACTTTAGATTATGACTGTGTAACTTAAGTATTAATCAATCTGGACAAATGATCTGCAACATGATTTTCAATTCCCTTTTTAGCCTAAATAATCAAGTCGAATTCTTGTAAAAAAAGAATCCACCGGATTGGAATCAGGTTTATTCAACAAGTACTTAATAGCCGCATGATCTGTAAAAACAACAACTCGGGAACTAATTAAATAAGATCTAAATTTTTCAAGACTATACACTACTGCTAGCAATTATTTTTCAATGGTTGTATAATTGATTTGAGCCTCATTTAAAACCTTACTAGCATAGAACTATTATCGTTTTATTCTTTTTTTTGTCTCAAAACCAATGTTTTAAAAAACTAGACCAGTGATTGAACCAGTGAAGGCACTAATTCACGGTTCATTGGTTCAACATCGTAAACATATATGTATATATAATGCCAGGAAGTCATAATGAGTTGGTAGCTTAGTGGTCAGAGTGTTCCTTGCTACCTAGTGAATGCACCTACAATTCATATTATCTCTCTTCATCACAGAACTATTATCGTTTTATTTTTTTTTTGTCTCAAAACCAATGTTTTAAAAAACCAGACCAGTGATCGAACCGGTGAAGGCACTAGTTCACGGTTCATTAGTTCAACATCGTGGTCGAACCGGTGATAATAAAATAGATATTTTAATATAATATAATATCATATAATTATTGATATATTAATAATAAATTATATTCAAATAATTTTTTATTTTATTTAAAAATATTTTTTAATGGAATTTTTTAAAATAGCCAAAAAAACAAAAAACAAAACAAAAATAATTTTAAAACTCTAATCGGTTCAACCGATTTTCAATACCGATTTTGGCCGGTTCAGAATTTGTTGATTTTTTCCTTGACCAGTCTGGTATCCTGACTAGTTTCCAGTCCAACTAGTCAAACCAGCCGGTCTGGATTTTATAACCATGCTCAAAACTATTGTCACTATAAGAGTTCAAGGTGTAACCAATTTGTATTTTCCAACTATCCCTTTTCATTTGATCGATAAATAAGACTTTAAAAGTTAAAACATTATTTATTATTGATAAAATAATAGAATTAAATGAGAATATTTTAATTTATTTCAATTCAAATAACTACATATTTAATAATTTTTTCATCTATATAAAAAAGACTAAAATAACAATAATTTTAATACGAAGAGAGTATCAAAGTTCAAAATTAATTTACCCATCAATAATCACAAAATAACATGGACCATTAAATACAAAATTGTTGAACAAAAAGCCTTTATTGTCGCGACGTGAACGACTGGATAATGATTCCCACAAATTTGATTTTTTAAAATAAATTATAAAAAGATGTGGAGTCGCCACCAAGATTTTTATTTTATTTTAAAAGGGTAAAATATTAAAAAAACCTTTAGAGCTCTAGGTTTGGGAGTTGGTTATGAATAGGGAAGGTATTAGCACCCCTATTCGCCTGTTCCAAAGAAACAATACCTTAATTAAATTGCATAATTATTTTTAATAATTTAAAAGTGACCCAGTGATAAAAAAAATATTTACATAAAAAGAAAATTAATTTTTTAAAGAAAATGAGCCCGATAAGAATTGATCTTGCTCCTACGTATTCTTAGGTGCAATGGAAAATCAGGATTACGTAGTTCTTTGATTTTTTGTTAATAGGTATCATGTATCCCACGATCCAGATATGCTTTTTATAATAACTTTATTGGTGTAGTGTATCCCACAGCGCCAATAAAATTATTCATATAATTTTTAGAGTAACTTTATTGATATAATGTATCCCACGACACCAATAAAGTTATTCATTAAATTTTAGAGCAACTTTAATTGATGTAATGTATCCCATGACATCAATAAAATTGTTTATTAAATTTTAGAGCAACTTTAATTGATGTAATGTATCCCACGACATCAATAAAATTGCTTATTAAATTTTAGAGCAACTTTATTGATGTAATATATTCCATGAAACCAATAAAATTGTTTATTAATTTTTTAGAGTAATTTATTAATGTAATGTATCCCATGACACCAATCAAATTGTTTATTAATTTTTAGAGTAATTTTATTAATGTAATGTATCCCATTACACCAATGAAATTGTTTATGATTTATAGAACAACTTTATTGATGTAATGTATCTCACAACATCAATAAAATTTTTTATACCATATATGTTAAGAGAACAAACTTACAAGTTATATATACATTCTTTAAATCAATTAAAATAAATAAATAAATAAAAATTAAATACACATAAAGTAAATGACGAAAAAACTAACCAATCAAAGCATAAAATGAAAACAATAAAAAGATAACTATATACAACATAAATAATACATTAGACCTCCTTTTCTAAAGAAAAAAAAATGTACCTTCTTTTATGAAATTTTAAAGCTAGCTTCCAGATTTGGTAGCGTCTCTAGATTTTCTAAATTGAGACTTCCGTGGAAACACCAAATCTTTTCTAATGTGAAGATCAGTCAAAACCGCAACCACATAATATACTTAGAAATAAGTTATATTCACGGTGTTACTAGTAAGTATCTATAATTTTTTGTGTGTTTCTAAAGTGTTACTATGTGTTGTTATGTATAGCAACACAACGAGCACCACTTTCCTCAAAGTTTCCAATGTGGGATTAAATAGAGTTAACTATTATTTAGAAGTAACTTTCAATCTAAGTGTTAGAAGTCTCACATCGCCTACCTCATAACATATCGGATGGTTTAAATACTTGTTAAGCGACTCCAACCATTGAATGTCAATTGATTTTGGGATGGAACCTTTAACACTACATCTATCTCTCTCTTTTCCCATTGATTTTTTTTATTTTTTATTTTTTATTTTTTATTATTTTTTATTTTTCATTTTAACCAAACCCACCTTTTTTAAAAACCATATTTTTTAAATGTCTAAAGCTTTAGAACACCCTGGACAAAATTGGGTAGCAACAGCTTGCCCCTTTTTGCTTATTTCATATTACACTGTAGTAAGGAATAAGCAAAGACTGGGTGAACAAATTTTGTTCAGGATCTCAAAGCAACCATGGGCACCAGACACAAATGATTGACACATGACATATATGACCAGGAATTTTAACACACAAAGGGTGGAGAATATAGTCAGCAAAAAGTTTAACACACATGATGGGAGGTAGAACTTTTGCAAGAACAAAAGGGGTATATACGGTACATACGACAGGAAACACAGCACATACGGCAGATATGGCCAAAAGAACATATGACATATACGATAGGAAACATAGCACATATGACAGGAAACACAATACATACGATATATACGACATAACACATACGGCACATATGACAGGAAACACAATATATACGACCCAAACGGTAGAAAACACAACACATATGGTACATATGGCAAGAAGCACATATAACACATATGGCAGGAAACACAACACATACGGCGCATACGACATGAAACATACCACACATTGTTATTCAAGTGGCCTCAATACTCAAGAGGGGGGGTGAATTGAGTTTTTAAGACTTTTGGTTGGAATACCTTTGAACTTGATTCTTATATACAAATTTACAAGATTATACAAGTGAAATCAAGTTTAGTGAAATATGCAATGCAAAACAAAGGTAAATATAGCTGAGACAATTAAACAAACACTTGGTGTGCAGTATTCAAGATTTACCAATTTAAACAAGTTCAAGTATGCAAGCCACAATCAATCAACACAAGGCAATTAAGTGTAGTATATGAAAGTAAAAGAGTAAGGGAGAAGAGTTTGCAAACCAATTTAACGAGTTCCACCAATCCGGTGTACGTCTCGCCTCTAAGCAACCCACTTAGAGGATTTCCACTATTGTAGACTAGAGATACAACTTTGAGCAATTGCGGCTTCCTAGTGTCCCACACTCAAGAACCCAATCCTCACAAGTATAAGGGAACCCCACCCAATCTCTCAATCTCACAATATCCCAAAGGTTGAACCCCAACCTTTGTAACCACTCAACCTAGAGTGAACTTTGGTGTTTTGATGTAGTGTTTACAAGCAGGTAACTCTCTCAATAGAGTAGATGTGCAAGTGAAAGTTCTCTCAAATTTATAACTCTCAAGAAGAGAGAATATGCAAATGAAATCTCAGAAAATACAAGAATAAGGGCTTACTAAGCACAAGAGTAAGTAAAGATTGATAGCTTCTTGTTGTATATTTTGTGCTTGAGTTCCTCTTGCATTTATAGAGTCATTTCAGAGCTTGGTGAGTGCCTTGGTCTTCCTAGCCATTGCATGTAGTGGGTGTCTGAAGGAATGGTGGAGAAATGTGCTGGTTTCCCACTAATATGTGTTTTCCCACTATCGTAATCGATTATGCCTTAAGCTGTAATCGATTATACTTTGAATTTTTCATCTCTCTTCGCTATGTAATTGATTAGTTCCCATTGCCTAATCGATTAGATTCAAGTCAGAAGCTTGGTAATCGATTGAACTTTGCCTTGTAATCGATTAGCAATGATACCTGATGCATTTAATTTAGCTTCGCAGCTTCGTAATTGATTATATAGTCGTAGTAATTGATTAGATTAATTCCAGTAGCCTTCTAATCGATTGGCTGAATTCTCTTAATCGATTAGCTTTTATACCTGATACCTTTAATGCCATTTTTGGTTTTGGTAATCGATTAAACTATGTATGTAATCGATTATTGTAGTTCCAGTAGCTCTGTAATCGATTGTCTAAAATGTTGTAATCGATTAGCTTATTGTCCTGATGCAGTTGTTCCAAAACAGAAGCTGCCTAATCGATTAGCTGAGACTCCCTAATCGATTAGCTGTGCAGTTTTTCTGGGTCTGATTCCATATCTTTGTTTTTGCAAGGAATTCTTCAAGAGTGCTTTGTCATTATCAAAATCCTTGAACCTGTAATCACATTCAAAACACACACATGACATATACAGTAAGCGTTTAAGATAGGAAAGATTTATCACACAGCATTATAGGCAAAAGTGCAAAAATGTAACATAGGTAGAAATTTAACACGGGCAGGAGTTTAACACGATCCAAAAATTTAACACATTTGATAAAATTTAACACAATGCAGAAATCTAACACAGTTGCAGGAATTTAACACAATTGCAGGAATTTAACACAGTTACGGAAATTTAACACAGGTGCAGAAATTTAACACAATTGTAGAAATTTAACACAGGTATAGAAATTTAACATAGTTACAGGAATTAACAAAGTTGCGGGAATTTAACATAGTTGCAGAAATTTAACACAGTTGCAGAAATTTAACACATTTGCGGAAACTTGACACGGTGCGGAAATTTAACACAGGTGCGGAAATTCAACGCGGTGCAAGAAATTTAACACAGGTGCGGAAATTTAACACGGTGCAAGAAATTTAACACAGTTGCAGAATTTTAACACGGGTATAGAATTTTAACACGGTTGTAGAATTTTAACACGGTTGTAGAAATTTAACACAGTTGCAGAAATTTAACACAGTTGAAGAAATTTAACACAGGTGCAGGAATTTAATACAGTTACAGGAATTTAACACAGTTGTAGAAATTAAACACATGTGTGGAAATTTAACACAATTGCAGGAATTTAACACAGTTACGGAAATTTAACACAGTTGTAGAACTTTAACACAATTGCAAAAATTTAACACGGTTGCAGAAATTTAACACAGGTGCATAAATTTAACACAGTTGTAAAAATTTAACACAGGTGTAGAAATTTAACACAGTTGCAGGAATTTAACATAGTTGCAGAAATTTAACACAATTGCAGAAATTTAACACAGTTGCAGAAATTTAACACAGTTGCAGAAATTTAACACAATTATAGAAATTTAACACGTGAAGATATTCATTATCATGCAAAAATTAGGCAAAGATTTATCATCATGCAGAAGTAGAGAGAGATTCATCACCAAGCAGAGCATAGATTTTTAACTAGAAGGTTTTGCATTAGGTTGATTCCCCATTATCGTTATAACTTGTACGTTTTTGAGCTAGGATGGCCTTCATTGATTTAGTCTTAGATCTGAGATTAAGAGCAATCGTGAAGGTGGTGACTTTTATTTTTGTCAAGTAAGAAGCTAGGAACCCTCTATTGGCTTGGAGGAACCATTTTATCATTGAATGGTCATTTTCTTGGCATTGGCTATGCATGCCCCAACTATTGTGACTTTGAAAACCTTTTAGAGCAAACCTTAAGGCAATGATACTGCCCCCTATAGGAACATTTACCATAAGTTTTGGATCTTTGGAATGCCACAACCTTTCAAGTTCACTATAATTTCATCTTCATTCTGACCCTAACTTTTGCCTAGATCGCCCTTTCGGGTTTTCATTCTAGTGGGCTTCTCTTCATTTTCTTCTTTTCCACTTTTATTTGACCCTAACTTTTGCCTAGGATGCCATTTTGGGTTTTCATCCTAACGGGTTTTACTTTTTTCTTTTTCTTCTTTTTTTTTCTTCTTTACCTTTTGATTGGTCCTAATTTTTCCTAGACCATCTTTTCAAGTTTTCAATCTACCAGGCCTTTCTTCATTTTTAGGCATAATTCTTTTAGACAAGGATGGAGGAGTTGGTTGTTGTCCATATTGGTGAGGATTAAGGCTTCTCCTAAAAAGGACTTCTTAACAACATAAGGACCCTCATTGTTGCAATCCATTCTCATTAAACTAGGTTAATCATTGTAGAGTTGATCTTGGACCCGAGATTAAAAGTAGCCATTAAGTTGTTGATTTTCTGTTTTTTGTCAAGTGAGTGGTGTGTAACCCTTTGTGGTCGTACTGCGTCCATTTTATCACCTGTGTGCTATTATTATCATAATTATAGTGATTTATTTAATTTCCATATTTCAATTATTAACTCATGCATGTTTTACTAAATGAAATGAAAATAAGAATGAAAGGTATGATTGAACAATGAATAAAAGGAAAATTTTTATTGAGTCAAGAACTATAGGCACTATGGTGAATCAAGGGAACGACACTGGTACAAGGAAAAAGGAATTAGATGGGAGGGGTACCAAATAACCACCTTCTTGAAATTGACTATATGTGTTCCAAAAATTATGACTTTGAAAATCCTTCAAACTCGTCCTTGAAGTGATGGTACTACCTTTGACTAAACATTTGCCCCAAGTTTTGTAGAATCACCTTAGTGTAAAATGTCACAGCCTTTTAGGTCCACCCCGATTTTTATCTTCTACCTGCCCTAACTTTTGCATAGACTACCCTTTTAGGTTTTCAATCTAGCGGGCCTTTCTTCTTTTTCTTCTTTTCAACCTTTATTTGGTCCTAACTTTTACCTAGGCCGCTTTTTTGGGCTTTTAACCTAGCGGGCTTCTCTTGATTTTATTCTTTTTATTTATATTTGGCCCTAACTTTTGCCTAGGCTACCCTTTTTGTTTTAAGCCTAGCGGGCTTTTTTTGCATAATTTTCTCAATGACGTTTGATCACTAGGGTGGAAAAGTTCTTTGTTATCCATATCGGTGGAAAAGACTTTCTTCCAATATGAGTATCTTTTATAATTTGGGTGTCTATTTTTCTCATTGATTTTCTTGAATGAGCAAAGTCATTTTGAGTACTGAGTCTTCTTCATGGAGTTCCTGAGAAAAACCTTGAGCTTTTTATTACTTTTTATACAATTGGCCATAACATAAAGTTGTCAACCTCTTTTCTTCAATTTAGTTGATCGAACTTGGTCTAGACCCAATAGGCTTCATCCAAATTGACCTCCCTTAAGATTCTTAGGGAAAAAGTTTGTACTTCAAACGACAACAAACCTCCATACCGTATACCAATGAAAACTTGGTTGCCCCAGTTGAGGTATGAATTATGGCATGGTATCCTTACCAGGTAAATAGGAGCATCTCATGTTAATCTTTGAATGTTAACATTGTCTTTTGAGCAATTTTCTTGATTTTTTTTCAATTTGTTTTTGCTGATGGGAAGGAATTGTGGTGTTGTACCTTGAAGGTTCCAACTTGCTCTGAACAACCCATATCGACAAATTCTAAAGAAAGATCATTATTTATAGTCCAAGACCATACATATTGATAAATAGAACTCTTATTGACTTGATGAATAGACAGATCAACCGAAAAAATCATAACTATAATTAATAAAAAAATACTAGGAAAAGCCCACATACGACGAAGATTTTTTGTTGACGTTGGAAAAAAGATAAGTCCGATTCCTATTAAAATAGGAACTGGAAATGGAACGAAAGGTATAATCCATGAAGATTGATATGGAGGTACTTATGGCAGAACGGGCCAATCTAGTCTTTCAGAATAAAGTGATAGGTGGAACTGCCATTAAACAACTTATTAGTAGATTAATAGATCACTTCGGAATGGCATATACATCACACATCCTAGATCAAGTAAAGACTCTAGGATTCCGTCAAGCTACGGCTACATCCATTTCATTAGGAATTTATTTAAGTTTCTAACGGCACAATTGAATTATTTTTTTTTAGAATATTTCTACTTGGACACAAGTAAGATAAGAAAGAAGCGGACTCTAGCAAAAGACAAATAATCTCTCCTAGAATACCATTTTCCTTTCTACTTTGCTTAAAATTGTCTGTCTAAAATTATACCTTACTTTTAGTATGGGATCGAAAATTTGGTAGTCAATCATAACTAAAATGAAACGATGGCCATTTGAAGTTTTGGAGTTGATTCGTTTCTCTTCTCGGCTCAATTTGTCAAATTATCAAAGTTATAACATAAGGAACACACATAGTCATTTCCAAGAACATTACCTTCGGATTTTTGATTTATTTGAAAGAGAAAGTTGAGATGAAGTATTTTGTTTCTTTTTTTGCCTTTTTTTTCCTTTGGATGTTTTTGGTGTTTAGGAATTAAAGAATGATGAATAAGAAGATGATGGAAACATGCATTAATTAAAAATTAAAATATTGGCCCATTCAATAGATTCCTCCTAAAGCCTTGGCATAGCTATAGGAGCTGCACCATATGATTACTAAAAAAATAAACACAAGCAACTTAAAGGTTTCCAGTTGTTAAGCTTAAAATTTTTGGATAAGGGTACACCAAATCAACACTCGCAACCTTTTCTTCAGTGGCCACAACTCAATCAGAATGATTTGACCTAACGTTTGTAGCACTTGGGATCCCTTTTATGGCCTTTGTTGATTGCATGCATGGTCAAAGGATTAGCCTCTATAGTTGGTCCCTTGTTAGGTTAGGCTTATGGTTTCTTAACTAAGGTTGAGCCATTTTGAGGTTATTGGTGGATGGAAGAAGGGATTAGGGCATCAATGATTTGTATTGAGGGTAAAACATTTATTAAGCATTGGCTAAGTGGTATGATGAATGAAGGTAGCTAGGTTGATGAGTGGGTCAGGTGCCCCTAGGTTCTTGGTGAAAGACTAGAGGTTGAGTGTAGCCAGATGAAAGCTTATATGGGAGCTGAACATACTTTGGCGGGCATAGCTTGCAAAAGCTATATGTAGGGTTGAATCTGGGAGAGGTATAGGGGCTACTGAAGTTTCCCCTAAGGTGTTTTGAGATCCTTTTAGCCAAATCTTCTTTGATCTTTAAAGCCTCTACTCTTTCAACTGCTCAATCTTTTTCTAGTCTACCATAGCCCTTTCTTTTACGTGAGTGTTATAACAGTGATGGGGAATCAGTTTGAACATCTTTTACTTCCTTCGATAGCCAAACAACATATTAGCAAAATAATTTAAACAAAATAAAACAAAGGTTATTTCTTTTTGGAATCATAATTATTGTCACACGACATTGATTTACAAGTAATGTATAGAGATGGAAATTAACATAGGAGCAAAAGTGGACTCTTTATAAAGAAAACTCTTTATTTCAATGTTCATGAGTACGTAAGTCGAGCTTATCAGGGATTAACAGAAAGTACATTCCATCTAACACCACTAATAACTCTAAATATGGCTCAATCATTACTAGCCCTGAGAATGGTTGTCTTTAGTTCATCCATAAGTTCCTGGATATTATGATGCTTTGGGGTGTAAGGAAGGGAGACATGATAAAGGTGTATTATACATTAATTTCATGCTTTAATTTAACTCATTTTTCAAAAGAACTTAACTAATTTGGTGAAAAATTGAGTGCGATTCTTTTATAAATAAATACATTATCAATACTCTTGAAGATTTTGCAGGATGTACAAAGAAACAATCAAATTGGCTTACTTGATCTTGAAGGATAATGTGTGAAAAGTGAAATCAGTACCTGGGCGCTTGGGCGAACAGACCACACGCTTGAGCGTGGACTAAAAAAAGAAACAAAGAACCAACAGACCCCCCCCCCCCCCACGCTTGAGCGTGAAAGGGGGAAGCTTGAGTACAGAAATGAAAAAGATAGCCACGCTTAAGCATGCCTGAGCGTAAGAGACTCAACATTGTTAGCCTAGGTGGCCTCTAGGAAACTCAAGGGGGGGTGAATTGAGTAGTTAGGAACTTTCTCACTAATAAATTTCTCCTCTAAAAACTCAATATGCAATGATATGTGATTTGAATAATAATGCTTAAAACATAAAGAGTTTAAGGCTTAGAGAAGTGCAAACAGAGATTTATACTGGTTCGGCCAACCACTGCCTACGTCCAGTCTTCTCAAGACACCCTTGAGGAAATTCACTATAATCAAATCCCTTGATTACACCACAATGGGGACTCACACCCCGATCACAAATGCATTGGATGCTACACCACACCCAAGCACATCACCCTTGGATACTACACCATACCCAAGAACATCACCCTTGGATGCTACACCACATCCAAGAAGAACACCCTCAGAGATACACCACTCTAAGTATCAATCTCACTTTAGAGATAAAGAACTCTATAAAAAAACTCTCTTCAAGAGTATGATGAACAAATTGAGGAATAAGAAGAGTAATAACTCTATTAAGAGAATATGGCCATTATTGCTCTTAAGAAAAGATTGGAAGTATTTTTGTGTTGGTGTTATTGGTGTGCTTTTGCAAATGAAATACCCTCCTATTTATAGGAGAAGAAATGCCTTCAAGAGGTGTGAAATTATTGATTAAAATAATTAGAAAGGTACCTCTTGGATAAAATAATATTTTGTGAAAAGTTATAATGTTTCAACATGATTTTTTGCTTTCTGATCACGTTGTAATCGATTACATTAAATAGGTAATCGATTACAGCCTTTTAAAATCAGTTTTAAAACATAACATTCATATTGTAATCGATTACTTAAACATGGTAATCGATTACATTGCTGAGGTAATTGATTACACTAATGAGGTAATCAATTACACGATGTAATTGATTACACTAATGAGGTAATCAATTACATTCCATCAGAATGTTTTCTTATTTTAAAACCTTTTTATATTAATGGCCGTACTTTCTTTTTATAGAGTCTTACTTTAATTATGCCTTGGTCTTGGATCTTCATTCTTGATCTCTGGTATTGGCCTTGTCATTATCAAAATCCTTCATGGTCTTCATTCTCCCCCTTTTTGATGATGACAATATTTTATTGATTTCATGACTCTTTTTGTGCTTGACATGGTATACTAAATCTTCAAGTCTTGCATCCATGTTGTTAATCATGTCTTGCATATTTGTTGATATCAAAACCTTAGTTCTTCATTCTCCCCCTTTTTGATATTGACAACAATTCCTGAGAAGAAAAATAAACAGCATGCAAGATACAAGATTTTCTCCCCCTTAATTTTGGTTTAGTTGACAAGGTTTGATTGATTTTTCTCTTATTTTGCTTCTCATATATTAACCAGGTTTGATTGATTTTTCTCTTATTTTGCTTCTCATATATTACTCCCCCTTTGTCAATGGCAAAAAGAATATAAGAGCATAAAGTTTTAGCAGAGAGTGATGCACCTTGTTGTTTGATGTCACTCGTTATTTTGATATTGCTCTTTGTTACTTGTTGATTGATAGATGCTTCAAGAAATGTGTTGACTTTTCTTGTGGGTAAGAGTTAATCCTTAAGTGCCTCTCATCAATGATAATTCCTGCACTATTATAAATATTTGATCTTGGTACCCAAATTTTCTTGGGTCCTTGTGGGTTAGACGTGGATACTATATTCTTAGGAACCCAAATCATTTTTGTCTCAGTATAGCCTTTGTTCCTTATATGACATGTTGATGCACTGTGACCTTTTCTCACATAATGAGAGAATTTAACAAATGGGCTAGTTGAGGTCTTTTGTGAAATAAAGAGATTTTTCTACAACTTTTGCTTTTTGGAAGGATCAGATCCTGGTTCTGCTTTTAAATGACATTTTTGTTTTCCAAGAAGAATATCTAGGTTATCTCTTCCTATAGTAAATTTAACTAATGCATTTTTCAAATCATCAATCTCTTGAATATGCTTTTGACATGTTGAACATGTATGTTTAATGATAGTTTCATTTTTAAGCTTAGTTTCTAAGTCTTCCTTTTCTTCTTTAACTTGTCCTAGTTCATGATTGACCTTTGATAGACTTTCTTCTAAGATTAGGTTAGAATTTTTCATATTTAAGAATTTCTTAGCTAGTTTTTGATATTCATTATGAAGATCTTCAAAAGCTTCTTGCAATTCATCAAATGTAGGATTTGAGTCATTTACCTCTTCGGTGTTAGTCATTAGGCACAGATTTGTGTCTTCATGGTCTGATTCCTTGGACGAGCTTAAACCATTTTCATCCAGGTAATATAAGCTATTCTTTTATTTTTGGGATGCTTTTTCTTTTGCTTGTCAGACTTCTTATTTAGTTTCGGACACTCCATTTTCATATGTCCATATTTTCCGCATTCAAAGCATTTTGGACCTTGGTTAGATTCATCATTTTTGAAGGAATTCTTGAAGTTCGGCTTCCTTTGCCCTTCTTCTTTCTTTAGAAACCTGTTAAATTGTTTAACAAATAATTTAAGGTCATTATAATCATTTATACCTTCTTCATCATCTTCTTCATCATCATCTTCATTACTTTCTTTAATGGTTGATATGATGCTTTTAGAGCAATACTTTTCTTCTTTTTGTTGCTTTCCTCATGTTGATTCAATCTTTCAAGCTCGAGTTCATGCTCTTGTAATTTTCCAAAGAGTGTTGCAAGGGACATGCTTGACAAATCTTTTGATTCTGATATAGCAGTTACTTTTGGTTCCCATTCCCTATTCAAGCATCTTAATACTTTATCAATCAAATCTTCATTTGAAAAGGTTTTTCCTAAGCATGCAAGATGATTGATTATATGAGTGAATCTCTTTTGCATGTCTTGTATGCTTTCATTGTTGTTCATTCTAAATAATTCATATTCCCTAGTTAGGGTATTTATTCTTGATCTCTTAACTTCGCTTGTTCCTTCGTGAGTTACTTCTAAGGTATCCCACATCTCTTTTGCTGTCTTGCAATTAGATATTCTAAAGTATTCGTCCATTCCTAAGGCTGAGGTTATTATATTTTTGGCCTTGAGGTTATATTGGACTTTTGTTTTATCCGCACCAGTCCATTCACTTCTTGGTTTAATCATGGTCACTTCTCCAACTACTTTGGTTGGTATGAATGGACCATTTTCAATGGAGTCCCATATGTCTATATCAATAGCTTCTATGAATATTTGCATACGGGTTTTCCAATATTGATATCCTACTCCGTTAAATACAGGAGGTCTATGTATGGAGTTTCCCTCAAGAAAGATTGGATTGAAAGAGGCCATGGATCTTCTTGAGGTTGTTAAACCTTTTCCAAGATACGAGCTTTGATACCACTTGTTAGCCTAGGTGGCCTCTAGGAAACTCAAGGGGGGGTGAATTGAGTAGTTAGGAACTTTCTCACTAATAAATTTCTCCTCTAAAAACTCAATATGCAATGATATGTGATTTGAATAATAATGCTTAAAACATAAAGAGTTTAAGGCTTAGAGAAGTGCAAACAGAGATTTATACTGGTTCGGCCAACCACTGCCTACGTCCAGTCTTCTCAAGACACCCTTGAGGAAATTCACTATAATCAAATCCCTTGATTACACCACAATGGGGACTCACACCCCGATCACAAATGCATTGGATGCTACACCACACCCAAGCACATCACCCTTGGATACTACACCATACCCAAGAACATCACCCTTGGATGCTACACCACATCCAAGAAGAACACCCTCAGAGATACACCACTCTAAGTATCAATCTCACTTTAGAGATAAAGAACTCTATATGATGAACAAATTGAGGAATAAGAAGAGTAATAACTATATTAAGAGAATATGGCCATTATTGCTCTTAAGAAAAGATTGGAAGTATTTTTGTGTTGGTGTTATTGGTATGCTTTTGCAAATGAAATACCCTCCTATTTATAGGAGAAGAAATGCCTTCAAGAGGTGTGAAATTATTGATTAAAATAATTGAAAAGGTACCTCTTGGATAAAATAATATTTTGTGAAAAGTTATAATGTTTCAACATGATTTTTTGCTTTCTGATCATGTTGTAATCGATTACATTAAATAGGTAATCGATTACAGCCTTTTAAAATCAGTTTTAAAACATAAAGTTCATATTGTAATCGATTACTTAAACATGGTAATCGATTACATTGCTGAGGTAATTGATTACACTAATGAGGTAATCAATTACATTCCATCAGAATGTTTTCTTATTTTAAAACCTTTTTATATTAATGGTCGTACTTTCTTTTTATAGAGTCTTACTTTAATTATGCCTTGGTCTTGGATCTTCATTCTTGATCTTTGGCATTGGCCTTGTCATTATCAAAATCCTTCATGGTCTTCATTCTCCCCCTTTTTGATGATGACAATATTTCATTGATTTCATGACTCTTTTTGTGCTTGACATGGTATACTAAATCTTCAAGTCTTGCATCCATGTTGTTAATCATGTCTTGCATATTTGTTGATATCAAAACCTTAGTTCTTCAAACATCAGACCTTCTCCTCACGCTTGAGCTTGAATACCACACGCTTGAGCGTGACACAAAGAAAGCTTGAGCAAATGGAAACCAGCATCAGACCCCTTCCACGCTTAAGCGTGAGAAGGGGACACTTGAGCATAAGCCCGAGCACGCTTAAGCGTGACTCTGGGAGTGACCAAGCATAGGAAACACAGAAGCAGCTACAAGTTATCAGGTCCCTCACACTTGAGCGTGACTCATGCAGTATGGAGTTTGTAATTTAATATTAACCAATGGTGCGATGCCAACTCAACCACTTTGAGGTGTTTGTGAATGTCTCTGAATATTTCTTCATGGGCATTATGCAAGTGGGCAAAGAAAGCTGAAGCATAACCCCTATAAATCAAGCAGAAAAGATCATCGGAGGATATCTCCTTCATATCATCAAACACATCTCCTGCATCCTACATTCTTAACTATTCATTCTATATTCATTTCCAAATTTTCTCAAAGCGAAAATGCAAAGCATCAGTAGTTAAATTTCCTTTATTGGGATTGGTTGTAATCAATTCAAACCTGAAGTAATGCTGCTGTAAGTTTTTATGTATGTTAATGAGATTTGATAGTTTTTGTATTTCATTCTGCCATTAATGCCTGAAAGTACTTGATCACTATTTTCTTATTTTAAGTTTTCTTAAGTATACTGGGAAGTAACTTTTGAGAGCAGATCTGAATGAAATACTTGTTGTGAGTAGCTGACCAGGGATGGCATCTAACGCAACGAACGTCGAAACAATCGATCGGTAATGCTGGAATAGTTTCAAAGTGACTGAGGGATCAGCAGTTTGAAATCATTCTTATGAATTTTGTAGTCAAGGGATCGATACAAATGACTTTGATTCTGACATAGAAATTATCATTTCAAGTTACATACATGCAAATTTATTTAGCTTATGAAAGGTGAGATGCGATGAAACCAATCCCAGTTTTCCAAATCTGATTTCTTCCAAAACATTTTACTGTCATTATTTTCATTCAACACTTGTTGTTTATCTTGTATTCAATCTTTTCTATAACAAAATCAGAACAAATCTTCTGTCAACATCAATTCAAGAACTAAGATCTTCAAACCAACACCTCCTCAGTGGAATGACATCTATACTATACTACAATTACTGTTTTTAAACTTGGCACAAATATTCCATTGAGTTCATATTATACAAAATTGATTCTCTTTCCTTGAAAGCTTCATTTCTTTGTATGATTGATAAAAACCATTAACAAAACACAAATGCTTGAGCTTCACACAACATTTTAGGAACCTCTCTAGTAGCTTTTATGACCACACTAGCTAAGTGCATGAATCAATCATGCCAAAACTCAATATATGAGTCCTTGACTCGTAACTCTTGGTCTTTCAACTTGATCCTTTCATTGCATTTGTGGGCACATCGGATCACCTTGTCTTTCTAGAAGTTAAGCTCATAATTAGTTTGAAGGAACACAATTTCTTATTCCAAGTTATCAATCTGGTCCTTCAGACAATTCATTTCATCAAAAACAGAGTGTTTCTCATTGGTTATTTGAGTCAAGTGGGCCCTCAATTCTATTTTTTTGTCCCAGTCATCAATCTCTTTTGTGTTTTCAATATGGAGTAAACACCCTTCAAACACCCTCTAGCTCGACTATGGGAGTCCTGTTCTACCTGTAGTTCCTTAGCGATCTTTTCACATTCCCTGGTTTTGTCATTCAGCTTTTTCTTCAAAGTTGCATGGTCTTGGTGGCTTCGAAGGAGCTCTTTTTCTACTTCTTTTTTGCTCTTCGCCATCTTGGCTAATTCTTTATTGAGTTACCATAGTTCTATAGATTCATCCTTCTCAAGGAGCACAGGTTTTCCTAGATCATAAGCTTTAAATGGTTCAAAGGGAAGCTTAATTTGTTTTACCCTTTCCGTCATCCACTAACAGTAGGTTATGGATGGATCACAGAATTCAAGGTTTATTTCTCTACGTCCTACTACTGGATTCTTCCATGCTTTGTAGGCTTTCTAAAATCCTCCCACAAAACCTTTCTCTCCAAGGTAGTATATAACAGGTTTTAAGGCTCCCAAAGATGGTGAACCCCTCAAAGGGTAAGAATATTATCGCATAGCCAGAATGAGGTTGTAGTTGAAGAGAGCACGAGACCTGATAAGTGGTACATTAGGGTAATCCTTGTAGCGGTAAATAAGCTTAGACCTTTGTTGCTAGAATGGTTGCCATTTTATCTTTCCATCATATAAGCTACTACAAAATGTTTTCCAATCTTCTGGCTTTCTAATGTTTGTTCGAAATGCCATGTAGTCAACAATTGGACAAGTGATGCTGCTAGCTCTCTTAAACACATGGGAGGTGTAAAGGATGGGTAAACAACATAAGATCTTTTGTCCTCTTTTTTTTATGGCAAAAGAGCATAATGGAGTAGACATTAGCTAAAAGGGTTAAGACTGGAGATGCTGAGTACTTTGGAAAAGTCTATAAATACATTTATAGCGAGCTTGTCCACCAGGCTATTCGCGCTGGGAAACAAAACCACACCATAAATCATAAGAGAAGTTACTTCTAAAAAAGTATCCCACTTGGTTGTTGCCGCTAACCTTTGCATGTAGTCTTCTAGAAAGTTTTAGCTTAAACCCCAAGTTGTCTGATTTTCAATCTTTGATTTTCTAACTCATCAGGGTTCATCTTCAGGACTTCAACTATTTTGCTGATGTGGGTCATATTTCATGGAACTAGCTACTTCGCTGATGTGGGTCATATGTTAATGGAATTAATACGGCTTGTTGTTCCCTAATGGGAGGCTCAATATCTGCTCAAACTCTTTAATTATGGGACCCAACTAAAAATTGAAAATGAAACATCAGAGTAAAGGGTCAAAATACTGAGCAAAGGCAGTGATGGCCCCTTGCTGTTGTTAATCTCTTGATCCACCCATTCTTTTTTCAAATTCATGGACCACCATATATTTTACTTTTTTCGAAATCATGGTGTAACATCCCGGATTTTAAGGAAACTAAATTTATTGGATGACGATAACTGATTATTTAAGATCAAATAATTATGGGAGATGTTGTTAGACATTAGAGGTGAATTATCGGTAAATTAAGATTTACCGGAACCGGGTGAATTAACAGATGATGTGGGACCCACTTGATTTGATTAGATGTTTGATAGGTCTAGAATGTTTGGAAAATTATTGTGGTTAAGGTGGTATAGTTAGAATAATTTTTGGTGTTAAGAAATAATTAATTGGACTCGACGAATGATAATAACCGGGGAAAATACGAACCAAATGGGATTAACAAGAAAATGAAAATTTCCTTTCTTCCCTTCATTTCAGCCGTCCACTTCTTCTCTCTTTCCCATTTCTACTTTTCATGCTATTATACAATGGTTAATGGGGTTTTATGACCCAATGGACAAATGGCATAAAGCAAGGTTTTAACCATTGGACAATGTCCAATTTTTACTCAAATTCCTTCTCCCTTCTCTCATTTTTCGGTGACACCTCCTCCTCCTCACCTTTTCTTCACTTTTACTTCCTTCTTCCTCCTTCCATGGTAGAAACCGTCCACCACCTTCTCCACCTCTATTCTTGCTAAAAATTAAAACTTGAGCTTGGATTTGTGAAGCATTTATGGAGCTTGGGAGCTTGTAGGATCATCTCCTTTCTCTTCTTCACTCTCATTTTCATTTTGGTGGAGCTTAAGCTTGAGGTAAATATTTCTTACCTCCACCTTGTTTTATTTATGGTTTTGGGTTGTTGGGTTGAAGATGGTGATGTTAGAAACCTTGCATGTGGGTGGAAATGGAAACCCTAAGCTTGAATGTTTGGAAATGAAACCCTTGGTTTAGGGCTTTATGATTGTGTGAGATTTAGAGGTTGATGGGGTCATTATGATAAAATAAAATGGATTGAAGATTGATAGAGATTATTGATAGTTGTTGGGTGATTTTGGAGAAGAAACCCTAAGTATTAATAATTTGGGGGTTTTGACCCACTTGATGATTTTGATGATTATGGATGTTTATGAATGGAGTATATAAGAGGAATGGATTTTTAGAATCATTAAGATTGATTAAGGAGGTTGATGATATTTGCATGTGAGTAGATATGACTTGAGGAATAAATCTTGAGAATAGGAAAATGATAGGCAATGTTGAGTGATGTTATTGGTGATAACAATAATGGTGGATGACCATTGATAATGGATACTTGACTTGATGAAGCCTTAGGCCATGATAGATGCCATAAGGGTTTATTGATTAGTGATGGCTTAAGAGAGTCCATGGTGACTTAAGTTGAAATTGGATGCCTTGTGATAGCTTATTGGATACATGTGTATGTGTAATTATTGATAGGATTGTATCCCGAACGATGATGCATAATAACCATGGCAAACGGAGCGGTTGGATTGTGTTCTTCTCTCGAGGTAGAAGAGGAGTTTACATTTCAATTGCATGAGTGATTAATTAAAAATTATGTAAATGTGTGAACTCATGCAATGCCTTGCCATAAATACCTTATATGATTGATTTGATGAAGTGATGAATGATGGCTTGGCTTATGTTGATTGTTATGAAAATGTATGTATTTTTATAATGTTGATGATAAGTGTTTGATGGTCCCTTGGTTGGACATGAACTAAATAATGGTGACAAATTATGAATGAATGAACTACATGAATTGTAAAGAATTTTTGAAGTGGTTATGTGGAAAGATGAATGAGGGAGTGATGTGGGTTATAGTTAAAACCTCTCCCTTGTAAAATTAATTAAGTGAGCGTGATTGATGAGTTGGAATGAGGATTTTCCGAGTATGAATGGGTAGAGAGAGTTTTATATGCCTCATGTGATGTGTATGAAGTATTGGTTGTAATTAAATTGGCTTATAATGAGGTTTCATATGACGGCTTGTGTGAATTTTCGTTTCTGTCTATGTCCTGATATTCTCGCTCAAGCGAGAAGGGATCTCACTCAGGCGAGGATCCCCTGTATCAGTATTATGGTTCTGGACCAATCTCACCTAGGCGAGCGAGCTCTCCGCTCAAGCGAGACGAGTGAATGGTGAATGGGTGAGATTCTAGACGAATTCAGTCCGAGTGGGAATTTTAGAAAACAATTTCATGATGTGGTAAATTTTCGAGTGAAATTCTGAGTGAACTATGTCTGAGACAGGACCTCCCGAGTGAGGAAGTGAATATAATTCCGAATAAGAGGTCTTCGAGTGTGATATTCTGGGCAGTGGAGTTCCGAGTGGGAATTCCCGAGTTCAATGTAACTCGTTTCAAGTGGAGTCTCTCCGTGTGTGTAATTCCGAGTGGGATGGCACCGATTGGGGATATACGGTGTGAGTTTGTCTAGAAGTACTCTGGAATAACTTCACTCGTGTGAAAAAGAAGGGTAGTCAGTTTTGAAATAATTACCGAGTGAAGGACCTATCAGGAGATGAGTCGGTGTTGCAATAATTGCCGAGTGAAAGGTGAGTCGGTTTGGAAACAATTATGCCAAGTGAAAAACCGGGTGAAAGATGAGTCGGCTTTGGATTGATTTTGCCGAGTGGAAAACCGAGCGAGATGAGTCAGTTCTGGAATGATTTTGCCGAGTCAAAAACCAAGCAAGAGATGAGTCGGTTTGGATTGATTTTGCCAAGTGGAAAATCGAGCGAGATAAGTCGGTTCTGGAATGGTTTTGCCGAGTGAGAAACCGAGTGCTGGGAAGCCTTGCCGAGCGAGCGAGTGCAGAAGGTAAGGACAGCCTCTGGTCGGATTTCGCCTAAGCGAGTAGGTGCCTCGCCCAAGCGAATACCAGGGGAATTCGTTACTGGACGTTTCTCGCCCGAGCGAGTGGCTAGTTGAAGGGAGCCTCGCTCGAGCGAAAGCATGGGGAATTAGTTACTGGATAATTCTTGCTCGAGCGAGAGTGTGGTCCGCTTAAGCGGGAATCGGGTCTGATGCTTACAGCTTCTTCGCTTAAGGAAATTGTGGGCTCGCTCCAGCACTCCATGCTGTTGTTGCCCAGGCGAGTCTGGCCTATCTCGCTCAAGCGGAGTTGAATCTCGCTTGAGCGAGTTTCTACCAGAAATGGAATTTGCCCGATTTTAATTATGGTGAGCTTATGTTTGACCCCTTCTTGGTATTATGAGATAATTATGAGATGATATGAGTGGTATGCCATGATGATATGGCATGGTAGAGGCTGGAATCAATTAATACAATTGGGGATGAATTAATTGTGGTGTATTTACCACCTGAAATAGAATAGTGAAAGGGTGATAATGAGATTATGATGATGGGATTATGAGATATATCCTAGAGCGAATTTGAAATTGATGAAGGGATAATTGAATGACATGATATACAATATAAATTGATGAATTGGAGAAAATATGACATTAAATAATGATAGATGATGATGTTGAGCACTCTCTTGCATAAAGAGGTGTATATTATTATTGAGGAATTATTGTGTACCATTATGTGTGATACAAGTGTTATCTTGTATGTGTGGTTTGAAATATAATAATGAAATATTGTGAATGCCACACCAATATATGTGTATATATATATATATACACATGAGACAATGGTAATGAATAATGAGATGAAAATCCACTAAATGAAAGTGTGATAATAATGATGAATAATGTGTGTTATTGTGATGCCATTATGGTTGATTGCAAGTATTGACTTGCGTGTATGATGTGAAATATTTGTGAAATATGTTGAGATGAAAATGCCACATTAAAACTTGAAAACAATGGCTAAGAAACCAACAATGATAAAATCCACTAAGGTGTATGGTGGTGTTGGTGATCATGATGATGATGTTTGATGAGTGGCATTTAGGATGCAGAGAGTGAGAATGCATTTGATTTGCATTGCATTGCATCCATGGCATATCATAGCCGCCGATGTTGGAACATTAGGGGAGTTCCCTCGGCCGACCCAGTGGGAGGGTGGCTCAGTGCACGAGCAATTTGTTGTATCCCCTGTGACTCGATGTGTAAGTCACGAAGCCGCCCATGTATTGCTACGGGGAGCTACATGTGGCCGACCCTTGTGGGGGGTGGCTCTTGATGAGCAGGTGACCCCGGTGGTCCTTGGGATCACAGCCGCCATGATTTGATATCTGGCCGGCCCGCAACACCATATATTGAATATGTTGTATACCGCGGTCATGGTGAAAATGACCAGGTGTTGCAAAATGGGCGATGCGGTTTGGTACCAGTAAAAATATGGTGAATATGCATGCATTATGATATATGTGTACACATTTTACTACTGCAGTAGGGGCATGGTATGTGATCATGCTTGAACCCACAATTTGATGTTATTTCCCATAGTCGGATCCATATTTCTTATTGTCTATTCCATTGTGCATATGCATTAGCCATAGGAGCATTTGCATATAGCATGGATATATGCCAAATATGATGATGATTGAGTTGATGGTATGGTGTTGATGAGATGAGAAATTAATATACCAAAAGACCACATAAAAGTAATAAATGATATGAATATACGAAATGATGTTGAATACGACGATATGTATGATATGGCCCAATGTAATGAAGGGCGATGAGATAGATATATATTGGCCCATTATGGCGGTGTGATAGATGTGTATATGCTTGCTTTCCTATAAAAAGATGAAATAATAAGAATTATGTATATGATATTGAATTGACAAATTATGATAATTAGTGATGCATTTAGCAAAGCATACATGATGTTGATATGCATATGCACATAATTTCAATTGTATTCATATCGTCATTTGAAATGTATAACTCACTCTCCCATGTGGTCTACTTTTTAGTATTGATGCATGAAAACCATGGGATGAGAACACTTATGAAGTAAAGCTTTTGGGAAGGTAAATAGTTGTAATGGGATGCCTTGGCCGGCAGCATTGTAATTTAATGAGTTAGGTATAAAATGAATATCATGATGTTGTTAATTATTGTTGTTAATAGAGGAACTGTGAATATATATACACTTGGATAATGTACTAATAGTGGATATATGAATCTGAGGCTGAACTGGTTATGATCTATTATAAATATGAATGTTGGAGATGTATGTTGCATGATCATACAGATAGGTATATACATATATCGTAGGCATTGCATGCTTATGTGATTATGTAAAATGATGATGGTTGTATATTAGGCTTACCATATGTCATTGCATGCTTGCCGAGTCTTTTCTCATATCTTCATATATGGGACTAGGCGTGTGCCCGGTATACACATTCTTCTTCCGCTGCAAACTCTGTTATTTTGTATACCGAATGGGCAAACTATCTATCGATCCAGTTATAGGTTATTTAATCATCACTCTTTGGTTTTCTGTGATTCGGGTCTTGATGTGATCATGGTGGTGTCTCGGAAATATTTTCAAACGCGAAAAATTTATTCGCATTCTTACAAATTATGACGATTACATCGGGATTCGAGTACAGAAAATCAGGGGTGTTATACATGGACCAAGAGATTGACAACTCATATGGATGTGTCATTAATCCTTTACACAAACTTGAGAAAAAAAGAATTTGCACGTTTGTCCAAAGGATCAACGATCCATAGTATTACATAATTAAGGAAAGGTCAAAAAAGAAAGAAGGGCATGCCCCTTTAGTGTCCTAATTGGATTGTCTATTAGGTTCTGTCCTAGGGTTCTAGGGTATCTATACTTTACATCTCATAGGAAGGCGCTATTATTCCTAAAAGGCCACTAGAGCTCACGACTTTCTTAGACGTTTACCACAATAACAAGTACATGTCAATTATGGGACGCCCAAGAAAACCACACTCTACCTGGGCTTTCACGAAAACCAACAGGAAGTACATCTAAATTGACACCGTTAATTGCCCTCTATCCTAAAGGTTCTTCTCATGCTTTTGGGTGTAGAGCCACTCTTAGAATAAATTAGTGAGGTGTGTGCTAGGGGAGACACAAACCTGTCATAACTTATCCTTGAAAACAAACAATTGAGCCAAACACAATTCAATCCAAATAAGTATATACAAGGACAAACATTTATATACAACAAATATTCCAAACCTACAAAAGATAAGAACAAAAAAAAAACAAATAAACACAAAGGGTCACAAATAAACTAATACATGAATTATGCAATTAAAATGTCCCCAGTGGAGTCGCCATCTGTCGTGACGTGGACGACCGGATAACGATTCCCACAAATTTGATTTTTGAAAATAAATTATAAAAGATGTGGAGTCGTGACAGGACCCGCAAGCGCACGGGTTATGTCGCGTAATATAAAAGATTATCGTTCTCCACAGGGACTGTGTTCAAAGTACCAGCATATTGAAATTTAATTATCCACACAATTGATTTTTAAGGTTTTTGTAAAATACAGAGTGAAAGCTTTGCTCGGTGTTGCTTTGCTAGACGGTGTTGAGTTGCTGGACGTTGTGGAGAGGAACTGGACGGTGTTGTTGCTGTGAGGAGCTGGTCGGTATTGTTTGGATGGAGCCGGTGTTTGTGGCAGTGAAGAGAGCTGGACGAGCAAAGCAACTCTGATTGAAACATTCAATCGGAACCGATTAAAGAATGACTCGGAACCGATTGAAAAGTGATTCACTTGGAACTGATTAAAGAGTGACTCGGAACCGATTGAAAAGTGACTCACTCGGCACAGGTTCATGCCCTCCTTCTTTCACATGTGACCCACTCAGGATCGGGAAGTAAATGATTCAATCGGAACCTCTTAAAATGTTTCACTCGGCTGTGTCTCTGGAAATGAACCACTCGAAGAGACCTTGCTCGGATTTGCTCGGGAATAATTCAGTGGAGAACGACCCTTCCTTCACTCATTCAAATGATACACTCGGACACCTTCAATCGGAAGTCCGAGTTGATTTTCACTTGGAATTGCCTCAACCGTCAATCAGCCCATTCGGTTGTTTTCACTCGGGAGTCGGCTTTGCCTTTCACTCAGAAATTTGGAATTTTGAGAGAGTCTGGAATCTGGCCGATAGAAGCTCTTCACATGTCCGAGCTTTGTTTTGCTCGGAAATACAGCTCTCTGCCCCAACTCACTCGGAAGTCTTCCTTGGAGACATCTCACTCGGGCTTAGTGTGAAACTTTGAGAGTCTGCCCGAAAGTGATTCATTCCCGGTTGGATCTTTCCTTGCTTGATAAGACACTTTCTCCGAAACTCACTACTCGGAAAGGCTTTGCCAGACAATTGTTCTTTGAAGTTCAGATTTTCTTTCATTCGTAATCAACTCACTCGGGAGTCTTCCACTCGGAGGCATTTTTGTCCAGAAGAAGCAGTTGTTCCCCAAATCTAACCTGGTTCAATCAGCATTCCTTCACTCGGACAATAGCTTTGGGCAGTATTTCTTCAAAGTCAGTCCCTTTTTTCACTCAGATTAGTTGCAGTCGGAAAGCTTCCACTCGGATTCACCTCCAACCGAGACATATTCCTTCAAGGTCAGCCATTTTTCACTCGGAATGGCTTTGATAGGGAACCTTCCACTCGGATTTACCTCCAACATTGAAGTATTCCACTCGGCAACGCTCCATTCTGAGTCATTCCACTCGGATTTGATCATTTCTGAGTCATCCTACTCGGATTTGGTCATTTCTGAGTCCTCCTACTCGGATTTGGTCATTTCTGAGTCATCCTACTCGGATTTGGTCATTTCTGAGTCGGATTTCAGTATAAAAAGAGAATTTTTTCCATTTGGCTTGTTCTTCTTATTTCTCTATCATTTGATGGTCGTTTTTCTCTTGTTTTTGACCCTTTTATTACCTTAGTTTCTACAAAATAACATACCCAAGTAGAAAATAGTGGAAAGAAAGCAAAAATCATAAAAATAAAGGAAATATAGTGGATAATGATTAAAATCCTAAGCAAACTGAATCTAATTTATTGTGTTATAAAGCACTTATCAAGTCGCCACCAAGATTTTTATTTTATTTTAAAACGGTAAAATATTAAAAAAAACTCTTAAGAGCTCTAGGTTCCGGAGTTGGTTTCGAATAGGGAAGGTATTAGCACCCATATTCGCTTGTTCTAAAGAAACAGTAGCTTAATTAAATTGCATAATTATTTTTAATAATTTAAAAGTGACCCAATGATACAAAAGAAAAAATAAATAGTTACATAAAAAGAAAAATTAATTTTTAAAGAAAATGAGTCTGACAAGAATTGATCTTGCTCCTACGCATTCCCAGGTGCAATGGGAAATTAGAGTTACGTAGTTCTATGATTTTTTGTTAATAGGTATCATGTATCCCACGATCCCGATATGCTTTTTATAACAACTTTATTGGTATAGTGTATCCCATAACGCCAATAAAATTATTCATATAATTTTTAGAATAACTTTGTTGATATAATGTATCCCACGACACCAATAAAGTTATTCATTAAATTTTAAAGCAACTTTAATTGATGTAATGTATCCCATGACATCAATAAAATTATTTATTAAATTTTAGAGCAACTTTAATTAATGTAATGTATCCCATGACATCAATAAAATTGTTTATTAAATTTTAGAGCAACTTTAATTAATTTAATGTATCCCACGACATCAATAAAATTGTTTATTAAACTTTAGAGCAACTTTATTGATGTAATATATTCCACGACACCAATAAAATTGTTTTACACCAATAAAATTGTTTATGATTTATAGAACAATTTTATTGATGTAATGTATCTCACGACATCAATAAATTTTTTTATACCATATATGCTAAGAGAACAAACTTACAAGTTATATATACATTCTTTAAATCAACCAAAATAAATAAATAAGGATTAAATACACATAAAGTGAATGACGAAAAAACTAACCAATTAAGGCATAAAATGAAAACAATAAAAAGATAACTATATACAACATAAATAATAGAATAGACCTTCTTTTCTAAAGAAAAAAAAATGTACCTTCTTTTCTGAAATTTTAAAGCTAACTTCCGGATTTGGTAGCGTCTCTAGAAATGCGTCTCAAGATTTTGTAAACTGAGACTTCTGTGAAACACCAAATCTTTTCTTATGTGAAGATCAGTTAAAGCCGCAACCACATAATATACTTAGAAATAAGTTATATTCACGGTGTTACCAGGAAGTATCTATAACTTTTTGTGTGTTTCTAAAGTGTTAGTATATGTTGCTATATATAGCAACACAACGAGCACCATTTTCCTCAAAGTTTCCAATGTGGGACTAAATAGAGTTAACTACTATTTGAAAGTAACTCTCAATCTAAGTGTTGGAAGTCTCACATCGCCTACCTCATAATATATCGTATGGTTTAAATACTTGTTAAGCGACTCCAACCATTGAATGTCAATTGATTTTGGGGTGCAACCTGATTGATTTTTTTATTTTTTAATTTTTTTAATTTTTTGTTTTAACCAGACCCGCCTTTTTTAAAAATCATATTTTTTTAAATGTCTAAAGATTTAGAACAATCCAGACAAAATTGAGTAGCAACATTTACTACTTGCATGCCATTTTATACAACAGTTTCTTTACACACCAGCTACAAAATCACGCCCTTTACCTCTTCCAACTTAGCTTACTGACAATTACCAGTCACTCGATACCTACATAATGGGCCTGGACTGGCATACTTCACTATGGGATTATTCTTTGTTTTTTTTTTTTTTTTTTTTACTATGGATACTTGTATCTCACAAATCCCATGTGCAAAGGAAGAAAAAACGCAGGAAAGGAAAAGGGAAAGGAGACAAAAGTTGGGCAAGCAACTATCATTTTGAAGAAACTCCAGAAGCACAGCCAGCTATAGGAAGATCACCTGGGGTGCATACAAGAGCCCTTTGCTGTAAATGTCTGAGACTCTGTTCCATGCTGACTTGGACCATCTCAGCCAGCATCTTCTTTGCTTTACCAGATTGATCATCTCCATCAATCTGGGATATGATGTTGCATACTATGTTCTCGAGGGTGTCAGGTTGAATTTCAGATCTTGGGTAAGGGGATTCTCTCAGTAACTGCAACAGGTTGCGTGCTTTTGACTGAGACTTGGGTGTTCCTTGAACAGTAAGCTCAAGAAGTCCTGGAATGACACCTTCTTTGAGAATTGGTTCTCTATATTTACATCGATCACTTTGGCACATTGTCAACAGTGCTCCAACAGCATGCTCCCTACTTTGGAGAGTGCCGTTTTCAAGAACCTCCACAACTGCAAGAACCCCACCTTCTTCAGATGTCAAGGCAATTCTGCCCTCATCATAATCCACCAAGGATTCTATCAGAGCACAGCATTTTTCAGCTGTTTTTGAGGATGTTTTACAGGTTTTGAGAATATCAACTATGAAAGGGATTGGATTTGTCTTAAGAATGATGCTGAGGTTATTAGGGTGTGTTGATAAATTAGAAAGAGCCATTACTGTATCAGCTTTAGCTTGGGGGCTTCCATCTCCTAGGATCTCCACAAGAAGAGGAATGGCACCACAAGCACTAATAATTGGTTTGTTGGTTGAAGAAGCAGATAGTGTGAGCAGAGATGCAGTTGCAGACTCCTGCAGATTTAGATCTTCTGACTTGAGGAAACTAATTATCGGTTCTAATGCACCAGCCTCCACAATACTGATTTTATTCCTGCAAGATAAAACCACTTCAAGTAGTGAATAACTGAATTATGAGTGAAGACTACCTAAAAAAGATCAGCACTGAATCTGAAACATCTGACTGCAAAAGAAATAAAGACTAACTGGCCGGTAATTGTATTAAGCTCATGATTAACTGTTATAACTTCATGAGCTCAGGCTATAAAGTAACATCAGACATACCAAGCAAAAGAAATTAAATCCCAGTATATTTCAGTACTTCTAGCTCATTATCTAGTTGATGGCATTATATTCAATCAGAAGGTGGAAGATACCCAATCAGACCTTAGATGCAAGACGAACCATGCTGCCCATGCTACACTGAGGAAACAATAACGATTATCATTCCCCTGGTTTAACAAACACTCTTGTAGTTAGGGTGGTTAAATATTATGTCATACATCTGTTTTGCCAAGCACAGACTTGTCCATGATGCTGCCTCATTTATCAAGTCAATGACCTCTTTATTATTGGACAAATCAAAGCTCCTTGCCAAAGGTCCAATGGAAGAGGAAAAGGGAGAGAGGGAAGGAAGGATATAGATAAACGTAAAAGGCACTGTCTTCTCTTCTCAAAAGAATCTAAATAGACAATAGTGTCCGTTTAGTTCTTAGTTGGGGTTACTCAAACATGGTTGACTAGAAACAAGTTTTTGATCCATTAGCCAAAGGGAGTTGGATGATACCTTAAACAAAACTTTGTTTAAGCAATTGAGTTACCAAACAAACACTAAAACTCAAGCCAAAACTGTAAGTTTTAGGCCATACTTGCTTTGCAAAGATGAAAGATGGAAAGGTAGGAAATTTGGAACGAAAATCACTTCACACTTGTTTGGTACAACAACAAAACATAGAGAGGTTTAAACTAGAGTGCAACACATTCACACTCCACCCCATCATTGTCGGTCACTCCCACAATAGGAAAGTGATTTTTCACCCTCTAGCAAAGCAACAATGAATAAAAATCAAAACTTTCTATCCTCTCTTTAGTCATTCCCCTCCTCATTTTTCACCTTCCATTGTCCACCCACTTTGACAAACATAACCTTAAGGAGGAAAGGAGTATGAAAAAAGGAATTCAGTGGTTGAAAACCATTTTCAATTCAGAGATCTGAAGTCTGAACCACCACCTCCAGAAAGATTAAATCACTAATTTGAAAGCGTGGAGGATAAAGTCAAATGAGATAATAAGATAATAACAACTAAAATTTTTCCATTTCTACGTCCTAAAAGTCATTAAGGTATGCTAAGTAGCTTTCTTTTTTTAACTCGTTTGGCTTTTCCCGTATTTGATAAACATAACATTATTCGTCATCTAGATGACCATATTCAGAGCATAGCAGACAGATTTTAAACTAGCGCTGCTTTATGCAAATACTTAGTAGTCACTAACAAGAAGCGACAGCAAAGTAAAGGAAATAAAACTGTTCCATTTGCTAGAAGGTGAAATTAGACCAGCAGCAATAAATGATATAAAGATTACTTCGGGAATAAGACATGAGTAAAAGAAGAGGAAAAGGACACAAAAGGTAAAAAAGAAAAAGCACCATGTGAAACAAAGGAAATCCACCTCGCAATCAGATAAGCTTTTCAACAATAAAGCATCCAATTCTTACTTGTGATGTAGTATTAGTATGCATGTATTTTGGCTATCAAATACAATTACCATCGATTAAGTAACTTAATGGACATTCTAGTACTTATTAGATGTCATAATTCTCACCAAAATACACAAAATATTATTATTTAAACCCCTCCCCCCACCCACAAAATATTATATAATCGCCATCTTTCCCAACAAATGTCTAGCTAGATTATGAAAACGAAAATTCACCTATCCCACCCCAAAAAAAAGGCTCTATGTTTCCTTTATATTTCTATTAAGCAATCTGATGCAAATAGAAAGGAGAAAAAGAAAAAGAATCCCTTTCAAAAAAGAAATTGAAGGAATAAAGAACAGAATCCGAATCCAAGTATTAAACCATATATACACATATACTATACTAGTATTATTATTATACAAATAAAAATACATCAAATCCCGAATCAGAATTATTTTATTTCAATATATCGAATCCCCAACTCGATGGCTTCAAGGTATCGCATATGTTTCATAAAGCGCACGAATTCCCAGGATCCTAAAAAAGGCACGTCAAACAACAACAATAACAAAAAAAAACCACATGGTATTATAAATAAAGTAGTTAAATAACGAAAAAAAAGCCGCTATGAATAAATTAATTACACCCATAAAAATAATAACAAGTTAATTATTAAGCGTTTTTGCTTTTCATAAAAACATAATTAATTAGCCAGATTTTTAATTTTTTTTGGGCATAATGGTTGATGGAAGAAGAAGAAAAAAGAAGGGAAGTTAAGCTGGTACTTTTCATCTTTGACGGCGAGATTGAGCAAGGCGAGTAGAGCGGGTTCGTGTGACTCGGCCGAGTCGACTTGGAGCATGGAAACGAGTGGACCGACAGCTTCCGCGAGCTGCCGCCGACAACGTTGTGAGGTCTTCGTGAGTCGCCGGATGTCGCGGGCGGCTTGGAGCCGCAGCTCCGCCTCGCCGGAGTACAGCAGCTGCAACGCTCGGCGCACGGCCAACGGCGTCCGTGGCTCCTCCGTCTCGAAATTAACGCCGTCAGAGGAATAAGAAGACGAAGAAGACGAAGGAGAAAGCAAATGAGGACTGTCCATTGGAAGTGAGAGAAATCTAGAGAGAGAAGGAAACAAATCTGAGTGATTTGAAGAGGCTGAGAATCGCAAAATGGTTTGAAGGGGAGGTTCTGGGAGAAGCGTTAAGCAACAGTTATTGTAACTTATATAAGACAAAGGACGTTTAGAGAGAGAAAGAAAAAAAACTTTGTTTAGAATAAGTTTTATTTATTTATTTACTTGTTATTATTTTTATTTTCTAATTATTCTTTCGGCTGCTACTGCTGCAGCATTACAGTGAATCTTTAATATTATTTTTAAGTTTTTTTTAATTTAATAAATATTTTTTTATAATGAATAGATTAGAGTTATTTTTATTTTAAAAATTTATTTATTTTTGTTTATTTTTAAAATTTTAAACAAACACATAAAAATTTAAAATAAATATTTTTTTATTAAAAATATTTATCTTTTAAAATAAGTTTAAACAAACCGATCTATTTATACTAACTTTTTTACAGATTTGGGAAATGACCAATGTACCCCATCCACATGTTTTAAATTGCCTTCATATTCATTTTCGGGGCGAAGCAATTATTATGGTTATCACGGTATTTATTTAACGACATGGAATATTTCATTCCTAACCTCGTGTGTAATAGGATTAAATTTTATTAATAAGATTATGAGTTTAAACTTATTGTGAGAATTTTATAAGCAGATAATTTGTAAATATATTTATAAATAATAAATCTTAAAATATGTTTTGATTTTAATAAATATTTAAATTCAACTCATTTAAACTTATTTTTAAAAAGGGTATATCATTTTTTTTTACATTTGGATTTTTCTTTCCTAGACTTGGATTATGGTTCAAGTACATGGTTTTAAATTTGGATTGGACCGGTCGGTTCGATTAATTGGACCAGAAACTAGTTAAGGTACCAGTCGAGATAAGAGAAAAAAACAGATATCTTAGAACCGACTAAAACCAGTCTAAACCAGTCAAAGTTCTAAAAATGTTTTTTTTCCTTTTTTTGTTATTTTTAAAAGATTCTATTAAAAATATATTTAAATAAATAAAGAACTTATATATAATATTTACATATTATTTTTATTTAATATAATTTTGTAATCATATAAACGTAACTTAATTTTTATATAATTTATTATTAATATATCAAGAATTATATTATATTAAAAATATATATTTTATTATGAACGGTTCGACTATAATTCAACTATGATTGAATTAATAAACCGTAAACCAATATCTTTATTGGTTTAATCATCGGTCTAGTTTTTAAAATATAAGAAGTGTTATTGAATTTCAAAATTTAAGGATTGGTGTAGTTGCGAGAATTTGAATAGTAGCCTTCAGGTATTGTAAGTTCAAATATAAGTTCTAGTATTTTTATTATAACAATAAAAATTTCAAAATTTCAAATGAGTGTATTGTCAAGTGGGGAAATAAAAAATAATAATATAATTTATTTCTCAGCTCATTTCATTCTCATAGAAGGTTGGTAACGATGTTGATTACCAACGTGCTCATTTTATCGTCTTTAATCTAAATTATTATTGTGAACTTGTCATTTTTTTATTTTTTCCTTAAATGATCTTGTTTGGAGTTTAGTGTCTCTTAAAATGAGTATGTTTAATGAGGATTGAACCTAAAACTTTTCTTATAATTTCAGTATGTGTTGTCATTTAAGACATAATTGATTAGTCTATGAACTTATCATTTGATTCAATTGTCATATTTATATTCATAACAAAATAAAACTATTATAGGTAAATGTCTTACTGTTCAAGATAAAGATTTAAGAGAAAGAGAGAGGTCACCTTCGTTACACTAGAGGTAATTTTATTCAAACCAATAATGTTTAATGAGGTTAACTCTTAATAGTAATTTTTTCCATTTACAAAAATTGAACCTGAGATATTACTTGAAGAATAAATATGTAAAAGGAAATTAATATTTAATACATGATACAATTAAAAAAAAGGAAAAAAATAAATTTTGAGGAGAGTATTATTTCCCCATCTAGAAATTAAATTGAGCTAGAGTGGATAAGAGTAATGATTTTTCTTTGTGCTTACTATTTTTTCCTTTGCAACAGTGCAACACCCTAGTGCTCCTCCCTTGCTATGTAGAGCAAAAGCTATGAATCAATTTAACTTTTAACATATTATTTTAGGTTTTTTCATAATAATTGTAAAAATATCAACTCAATAATATAATTTTTATTTTCTTAAGCCAAGGGTATTATCTTTGAGTTCACAACCAAAAACTAATCCACTTAATTAATGTGTAAATGTCAATCTAGTGAATTTTCTCTCTCATTAATTCTTTTATACACATGACATTACAAGACTAAACATCTAAGTATATGATTAAAGTTTTCAATTATCTATTAATAATATCATATTTTATCCAAATTTTTAGAAAACTTAAAATAAAATAACGATAAATAAATTTTGTAATTATAAAATAAAATTTGAAAATAAATAACTTATATATTTTTCAAACCAAAAAATATATGCAAAAAATGCACATTTTTGTAGGTCTGTAAAGTTGGTTTTATAACTTATTTAGGAGTAAAAAAATAAAATAAAAGGAGTTAATAGTTTACAAGAGAAAAGCTACAAGGAGCTTCTAGCTTCTAAATACTACCTACAGATAAGTGTTTTCTTTCTTTCTTTATTTTTTTTTGATAATGTGTAATTTAGTACTAGATGACTTTCTATATTGGTCATTTCTGATATTTTACACCAATTTTTCAACAAAGTTTTAGAAATAGGTAACAGAATTTTACACCTATTCACAATCAGTATAGTTTGTTTTACATACTTGGTGTAAAATATTGTATGTTATACTAGTTTTCTTTTCGTAACTAATATGAAATATGATATTTTATATTGGTTCTTTTTCAAACCCGATGTAAAAAACTTATTTTTTTACACTTGTTATGTTTTATCATTAGTGTAAAAAACTACCTTTTATTCCTGTTTTCTTACTAGCATTATTTTCTAAATTTAAAATTAAACCAAAATTTACTTATATTTTATAATTCATATTAAGTCTAAATTCACATAATATATAAAAATATCACTTAAAACCAAAATAACTTATTAAAACAATTAAAGTAAACTTTTTAATATCATTTACACTAAAATAAAATTTACAATTAAAACAAAGTACACATAAATAAAAACTTTAATATCATTTACACTTAAATAAAATTTACACTAAAATAAAGAACCAATAAGACGTCAAAATGAAGAAAACATAAACTAACGCGCATTGAATAAAGAAAAATTATAAGTTAGAATGTTTTATTCTCAATTTTAAAGAAAAGAAAATGGAAATAAATTGGATAATGATGTGCCTCAAGTTTCATTTAAAAGTAAACACATTACTTAATCCTTCATTTATCCACGATTGGGTTAATAAGTCCCTTAAATATTAAAAATTTGTGAGGTCCTTCAACTTTCACTTCCGTTAACATAATAGTGATCCTTGCAACACATTTAAAAAATCCAAAAACAAAGACTTTAAAAAACTAGTAGAAAATCAAAAGCATGGGTATCCTAAATGTTATTGACATAGTGTAAACTTAAATGCTAAAAATTGCAAATCACTTCCAAAAAGTTCAACACAAAGAAAAAGTAAACATAAATTAAGCCGCATTGAATAAAGAAAAATTATAAGTTAGAATGTTGTATTCTCAATTTAAAAGAAAAGAAATTAGAAATAAATTGGATAATGATATGCCTCAAGTTTCATTTAAAAGTAAACACATTACTTACTCCCTCATTTATCCACGATTGGGTTAATAGGTCCCTTTAATATTAAAAAATATGAGGTCCTTCAACTTTCACTTTTGTTAACATAATAGGTCTTTGTTGTTAATTTCTTCAAACTTTTGTTAAGTTTTGCCTACGTGACCCTTTTTTTAACACGTGTGATGCCATGTAAGTTGCCACATCGATAATAAAACATAGTCGTTTTGCCAACTGACGGGTATAGGGACCTATTCTCAATATTTTAAATTTGTCAAAGACTAATTAGTGCTATTAGACTAACAAATAATGTTTTTATGTATAGGTATGTCATGTATTGGTGTTTGTGCAACCATTGCAAAGACATGGAACATGTAGAGGACCATTATCATGTTTGGTTAACAAAGGTGTCCTTCAATGAAACACATGCTCATTATGTCATTTTGGGTGTGTATGGGCAAAGAGTTTGGGAAAAGAAAGGATATATACCACATGAAGCATCCCTAATTAAAAGTTACTTTGAAATCTACATAACCTATTATATTTTAAAATAAAGATTTATTCTTAATAACTTAAAGTTTCAGATATCATAATGAGGGACCATAAAGTTACAACTTTCCTAAACATAATAAGCTACATTTGAAAGAGAAAAAAATAAATTACATTAAAATCATATCTAAAATAGGTGTATTCACACAACATTTTAAAGTCTACAAATAACTACCCTAACTTTAATACCTCTTTGTCCTATGACCATCATTAGCACCTGTCAAAACTTGAGATACACCATTGTTGTTGTTTGGGTTCTCCATCACTAGCACCTATCAAAGCTTAAGATGCACCATTTTTGTCGTTTAAGTTCTCCATTCCTTGTCTTATAACCACTTTTAAAACTTGTCAAAGCTTGGGATGCACCATTATCTTTGTTCAGGTTATACATTTCATCGCGTGAAGTAAGGAAGGTTGAGGTTCCAATTTTCACGCCTTGTTAATGACTGTCAGAGTTTACCTCCACTGTTGAAGGCTTCTCAATAAAGAAGAGAGGTAAAATTAGGGTTCAAAATTTAGAGATAAATGTAATTAAAAATTAATTTCATAAAAGAAATTAGGGTTCAGGTGGGATATATCCAATTTTTTCCCAAACTCTTGTCAGGTACATAGAAAATGACACAATTAGTAGATGTTGCATTGAAGGAGGCCATTGTCAACCAAACATGACAACGGTCCGTTGCATGTTCCCCTTTTGCAATGGTTGCACAAGCATATGCACGTGACATACTTGTTCATAAAAAAAAAATTTACTTGTCAATCGAATAACGCTAATTAGTCCATGATAAATTTAAAATTTTAAGAATAGGTCTCTATACCAGTTAGTTGCCAAAACAATTACGTTTTTGTTGTCCATGTGGCAGCCCATACGGCATCAAGAAAGGGCCATATAGGCAAATATTAACGGAAATCGGCAGTGACCTATTATATTAATGGAAGTGAAAGGTAAGGGACCACGCATAATTTTTAATATTTGAGAGATCCATTTACTTGATCATGTAAAAATCGGAACTAAATAATGTGTTTACTCTTCATTTAAATCTATTTTGTTTCAGAATACAAAACAATGAAATTTTTGGCCATTACATTTCGTTCTACCTTCTATGTTATCACAAAAAATATGGTTAATTACATCATTTTGAGTAATCAAATAAGACAAGTAGTTCATGAATTTGTGGCTAACGATAAATAACTACCTAATTTACATGAACAACTACTATTAGTTTGTTTTTTTGGTGGAAAAAGAACAACAAGCTCTGTTCAGACAATATCAACCAGTTATTTTTAAGTGATGATAATCCACTGATGTCATGCCAAAAAAAAATGACAAACCAAATTATTTACCTATTGCATGACATCTAGAAGCAGAGTATGGTTTGATGGCCTTAGATTTTGAAAGACACACCTCTGCACCATGCCACTGTGACAGACTTAAGTATACATTAGCAAGAGCATGCCATATTTCCAATTCCATATTCATAGCGTGATCCATGTAGTCCTGTTAAAAAAATAAGAAAAAAGAGATAAGCAGCGAAAAGCAACGTCTCCTCTGAAATCCATTTCTTACATGCATAAAATTGTTAAAAGAAAAGAAGAAGAAAGGAAAAACATAACAAGAGAAATAAGATAGCCATCTAGATTAAATAGAACAATCTTCGGAAGGCAATAATGACACAAGAACAAGGGCCTCTAATTCAGTCATTCAGAATTATAAATCAATCATCGTTGTAACCAACAAACCTTGTATAGCTTCTTCCATATTCCTGTCTGATCTAAAGCACCATTAACAATAGATTTTGCATCCATAAACCGTTTTTGAGCTGACAATATTGGGCTAACAATAACATTTTGCTTGCTGTTTCCAGGGATTGAAGTGCCTCTGATTGTCTCTCAAACCTCTCAACTAGAAATAGAAAATGTTAAGCGAGCTGAAAGTGAAACACTAAGTGAGAAACTGGCAAGACCTTCCAACTGATCACATTTTTTATCCAAGTTCTCGATCACTCTGCGGGCTAAGCTTGCCCCATCTTTTGCAAGATCAGGGTTCTCACAACAAATCTTAGAAGCTACTAACAAAGCGGGAACATGTTTCGGGTCCTCATTACTACTCAACAATTTTCTAAGAATTTTTAGTGCTACCAAGTCAAAATCTCCTGCAATTTACCCTCATTAACGAAGACTCAACTCTGTCTAGAATAATTTTGCTAGTTTGGGTAGCTTCTTCAAGAATGATTGAGAACACATACTAAATAACACTTTGGCTCCTCATGTAGCTCATAATTCCAAAGTCAAAATCTCCTGCAATTTACCCTCATTACCAAAGTTTTGAGGCAAGCCTTCAGGAATTGAAGACTCAACTATGTCTAGAATAATTTTGCTAGTTTGGGTAGCTTCTGCAAGAATGATTGAGAATACATATTAAATAACACTTTGGCTCCTCATGTAGCTCATAATTCCTTTATTCTTTTAAACATAAAAAATTAAACGAAATGTCCGCAAGAAAATTCCCCGTAAATTTTTGAAAAGTTGATTTTGTGCGAGGGTATCTAGGTCATGAAGAATTGAAGATGTTTGTGTCATTACTGTGAAATCTTGAAAGCTGCTTTTTAAGTATTAAAATAACCACTTCTTTTAATTTGCTGAGTTGTTTGACCAAAAGTTTAAACAAAAAAATGGTGCTTTGCCATTTGTAGTAAAATCAGAAGTAGAAAATTTAAGTCAAATTTTTATGTGTATTTTAAAAATGATTTTTTCTTTTTGGACAATTTCACAGTAAGGACAAATAAACATTCGATTCAAATTGGGCTGGAGAATAGTTAATACAAAAGTTATCAACCTAGAGATGAGGTATATATGGTGAAAAAATGTGTTCAGATAATCTAATAGACTATTGTATGCCTCACTACGACGGGGACAAATTCCAGAGCAATACACTGATAGCAGGTGCATGACAATGCCAAAATATGCAGACTAACTCTTACCATGAAGAAGTTAACACTTTAAATCGTAATCATGTAACAGAGCCAAATAAATGGAAAATACGGAAAGAGGACAGATAAAAATCATGTCAATGTGCGGAATTGCAGATAAAAAAGAAACATGCATAAAAAGGCCACAGGTTACTTGAGGTTAAAGAGCAAAGAGCAAATCTATAAATAAATAATAGGGGAGGGTACCTTTAAACCTTCCTAGAACCTGCAAACATCTAGCTTTGAGGAAAATTGCTTCCAACAGTAATCCAGCATTATATATAGACATTGGGGGACTAGCATGGTTATTAGAACATGGGTGAAGATATATTCAGCCATATGGGAGGGAAGATATTAGGATTTGTGGATGATTAAAGCCCATGTTCTACAAATCCCAGACTTTATAAATTATAAGAGTTGGTACTTATGTCTTCAGCCACATATCACTCTGGCAGTATCCAGACTTTCTAAACTGCTCCTATTATGCTGCCATAGTGCCATATAATATACCGCTGACTCTTAAAGAACATAAATTCATCACTTCCATAAAATCTTTACATATCCTCAGCAATTATTTTAACAAAATGACATCGTTTCAAGGAGGTAATATCAATTATGCAGGAAGAATAAATGGTAGACTTCGATTTAGAAATAAGAAAATAAGGCACAAGAAAAAGAAAAACTATTGGTTCTTTTTCTTTAAGAAATTAAACGAAACTTACCTAGTACACTTGCAGTACCTAGTCCTGATCAATAACAAAATCATGTAACAATTGAGCAATTCTTTCTCAATTGAACTCTCACACTCTCTCGGCTCTCAAGGCACAAGAGAATATTAAACTGAATTTTATGAATGAATCCTTTAATCTATATATAAGATGTATATTTATATCCTAATAAAACTCACTTAACAGCTAAACAACTTATAATTGCCTTAAAACAGAAAAATAACTAACCATGCTAACTACTATACAATATGACTTATTACAATTTCCCCTCCTACAAAGAAGGACTTTCCCTCAAGGCCTGTCTTATCACCAAGCAAAATCTGGATATCGATGCTTCAGCCAATGGAGTTCCTTCCAAAAAGCATCCTATGGATTTGTAAACTTCCACTACACCAAAACTTCAGTGACAACCCTATTACCTTTTTTCTTCATTCTCCTATCCAAAACTACCAATGGTTGTGGTACTAATTCACCTTCATCGGTATAAAGAGGTAGTTCCTGTGATACTGGATGAGGACCCTGATGTGCTTCTAATAAGGATACATGGAACACATCATGTATCTTAGTACCAGGTGGAAGTTCTAGTCTATAAGCAACTTGACCAATCCTTTCTAATATTTTAAAAGGACCAAAATACCTAGCAGATAATATATGAAGTGTTGTGTTGGATAAACTGAGTTGCTTGTAAGGCTAAATCTTTAGATACTCTAGATCTCCACATTGAAATTCCTTGTCCCTTCTCTTCATATCTGCATACTTCTTCATTCTACTTTGTACCTTAGCTAAATTCTCTAGTAGGAGTCTAGCTATCTGCTGCCTTGTTCTGATTGTCTAAGCCACAACCTCTACTAGCGATTCACCTTGAATTGCAAGATTTGATATTGGTGGGGGACAACCATATAAGGCTTCAAAAGGTGTCATGTTTATGGCTATGTGAAATTTGGTGTTATACCAATATTCAGCTGAAGGTAAGTGCTCAGTCCACTTCTTTGGTAAATCACCAGTCATGCATCTTAAATAGCATTCCAAAGCCTTATTTAATGCTTCAGTCTGTCCATCTGTTTGTGGATGGAAGGCTGTTGACTTAAGGAGCTTGACTTCATGTTGTTGCATCAATTTTGTCCAAAAATTGCTCATGAAAACACTATCTTTATCAGAGATGATTTCAGTTGGCCAACTATACAATTTAACCACATTATCTAAAGACACCTGCCCTACTTTAGCTGCTCCAAATGGATGTGCCAGAGGCAGAAAATGCACATACTTCATGTACCTGTCACAGACCACAAATATAATAGACATACCATTTGATTTAGGAAGACCAACAATAAAATCCAGTGAAATGGATTTCCAAGCCCTCTCGGGAATGGAGAGTGCCTGAAGTAAACTAGCAGGTAATTTGAGTATGGGTTTATTCTTTTGATATGTGGAACACTCTATCACCCATTTCTTAACTTCTTGTTGCAATCCCTTCCGATAAAATTGTTCTTGAATCCTTTTTGTAAGTGATGTTATCACCTGAATATCCACCCTTTGGAGAATTATGATAATGTTGAAGGATTTTCTTCTTGAGAGTTGTATCTAATCCAATTACTACCTTGCCTATTCTTCTTAGAAATGTGCCATCAAATATGTATTATTTGTAGGTTCCTTGATTCATTCTTGCCTTATCCACTATTTTCTATAGTTTGGCATTATTCCTCTAAGAATCCTTAGTAGCCATTAACAATTCAGAAGTTACATGTAGGATTTCAGCCAAGCTCCCTAAAAGCAGTCTTGATAATGCATCAACTACTATATTTTCCTTGCCTTTCCTGTATTCTATGCTGAAGTTGAGTCCCATCAACTTCTCTAGACCCCGATTTTGCATCAATGTTGTTGGAGGTTGCTCTAAAAGATATTTCAAAGCCTTCTGATCAGTTTTTATAATGAAATGTTGTCCCAAGAAATAATGCTGCCATTTCTTTACAGCAAATAGAATGACATAGAACTCTTTCTCATAAGCTGAAAGAAGTTGGTACTTTGGCCCCATTGATTTGTTGATATAGGCTATGGGATGACCATTTTACGTGAGGACTGCATTAATCCTTACTCCTGAAGCACCTGTCTTTATTGTAAATGTTTCATGAAAGTTTGGCAAAGAAAGAACGGGAGCTGCGGTTAAGGCTTCCTTCAATTTATTAAATGCATGATTAGCTTTTTCTGTCCATCTAAACTAAACATCCTTTTGTAGTAATTGAGTCAGTGGTTGAGTAATCTTACCATAATTCTGAATAAACCTTCTATAGTACCCTGAAAGACCTAAGAAACCTCTCAACTCTTTTACTGTCATAAGAATAGGCCACTGTTGAATGGCTTTAATTTTGTTGGAATCTGGTTGTACTCCCTGGCTTGAGATCAAGTGACCTAAATAGTTAATTCTTGTCTTTCCAAAACTACACTTTTTAAGATTAAGTGCCAAACTATGTTTATTGAGAATCTAAAAAAGTTGTTGCAAGACATGCAATATGATCAGACAAAGATTTTGTGTACACTAATATATCATCAAAAAAACCAAGATGAATTTCCTTAAGTGCTCCCTGAAAATATCATTCATCAAATTTTGAAATGTAGCTGGTGCATTACTGAGGCCAAAGGGTAACATCACCCACTTATAGTGCCCACTATGTGTCGTAAATGTTGTGTTGTGAATATCTGATTCTGCCATTCTGACTTGATTGTATCCACTCCTTAAATCCATCTTAGAAAAATAAATGGCACCATGTAATTCATCCAATAAATCCTCAATTAATGGCATAAGGAATTTATTCTTTACTGTCAATGCATTAAGCTTCCTGAAATCAGTACAACACCTTTAAGATCCATCCTTCTTTTTCACTAGCACTAATGGAGATGCATAATAGCTGCCACTTTCCCTTATAAATCTGGTCTGGAGTTGAGCTTTAACCTACCTCTTTATTTCTTCCTTCTGAGCATGTGGATATCTAAATAGTTTCAAACAAAATGGCTTGTCACTGGTCAAATGAATCTAGTGATCGTACCTTCTTTTAGGGGGTAGAGTGGTAGGTTCCTCGAACAAATGCTGATATTTATGAATGAGCTACTGTAATTCACTATCTTGTTGTTGAGTTAAGTGTTATAGATCTCTAGTTGGCCCTTCCAAAAGATAAACTAGACCTTGAACAGCAAGCAACATGGTTTGACCCTGAACAATTTTAATTTTACCTTCCAACTCAGTGACTATAGTTGACAGTTGTTCCCCTTGGAGACAAACTGGTTTACCATTATGTTGAAACCTCATGGTTAGTTGGGCACAATTCCAACTGATTTCACCCAAGGTTTTGAACCATTGCATTCCAAGGATAACTCCAAAAGTACTACTAGGGAAAATAAGGAAATCAACATAATAAACATGATTATTGAATCTCCATTCCATATCCGCACAACTTCTTGTAATTATCATACCCTGATTTTCTAGACCCGAATCCCGATGTAATCAAGATAATAATTAATAAAAATACGAGTAAATTTTTCACGTTTAAAATAATTTCAAAAACACCACAAAAATTACATCAAGACCCGAACCACAGAAAATCGAAGAGTGAGATTTAATAATTTATAAACTGGATCGCTAATCACAACGCCCACATATGTAAACAAAATAGTTTGAGTTTATAGCAGAAGAAGAATATGTATACAGGGCACCCGCCTAGTTCCATATATGAAGATATGGAAAAAGGCTCAAGCAATCATGCAATTTTATAATATAAGCCTATTAGGCCATAATCGACTATGCACATAAATTGTAATCATACATCATCAATTATAAGTAGCCTCTATGATGTAGGAGTTTCTTCAAGCTCCTTAAGAGAAGGTGGATCTTGGATCTTTCCTTCTTCAATCTTTCAAGCCAAAGATGTTGATCTTCTTCTTAGGAGGGAAACTAAATCATAAAAGGAAAAAACTATGGAAGAAGGGATAAAAATAAGAAGGAGAAAAAGGGATGAAAATAAAGTGAAAAGGATGAAAGGTGAAGGAGAAAGCTAAGGAAATGGGATAAGTGGTGGAGGCCACTCCCAAGAGAGGGAGATAACTCCTATCTCGCCACCAAGGAGGGAGAGACCCCTTAGATAAGAGCTTGCAAGAGCCTCACAAATCCTAGATAGAACGAGGAGAATCTCTCACTAAAAAGTGCACTCAAAGTGTCTAAAACTCAAAATGATATTAATGTGTGTCATTTTACAAAGGAAGAAGCCTTTATATAGGCAATAGTGCATTCGGCCAAGGAGAGCCTTGCTAGGATTCTCCATGTTTCCTAGGCCCAATGATGCTAAGAGAGAAAGGAGATGGCCTATACATGGCCCAATGTGAGAGTACATGGTCCTAAAGTGACCAATTGGCCTAATAAGGCCCAAATAAAGCCTAAGTTGTTAGTCAAGTGGCCTTAATACTCAAGAGGGGGTGAATTTAGTTTTTAAAACTTTTGCTTAGAAAGCTTTTGAACTTGATTCCTTTTTCATAAAAGATAATTATATGCAAGAAACAACAAGTATGGTGTAAGAAATGAGATAGAAAAGATGTGCAGAATTCACTTTGGCAATATATCAAACACTTGGTGTGCAAAAACTTAACTTAGCTAAATCAATCAATTTTAAGTAATGCAATCACAACCAAATCAATATCTGAGCTAGATGCAAAATGTAAATGCAAGAGAGTAAAGAAGAAAAGCTTGTAAACCGATATAACGAGTTCCACCACCCCGGTGTACGTCTCGTCTTCAAGCAACCTACTTGAAGGATTTCCACTATTGATGTTTAGAGATACAAGCTATGAGCAATTACAGCTTCCTAGTGTCCCACACTCAAGAACTCAATCCTCACTAGCACAAGGGCACCCCACCCAATCTCTCAAACTCTCAATACCCAAAGGTTGAACCCCAACCTTTATGACCACTCAAAACTAGAGTGAAGCTTTGTGTTTGGTGTTTATGTTTACAAGCAAATAACTCTCTCAATAGAGTAGATATACAATTGAAAGCACTCTCAATCTAATGACTCTCTAAGAGAAGAGAGAATATGCAAATTCAAGCTCAAAGTTTCAGAATAATGAAACTATACACAAAACAAACTCACAAGGCATAAGTACAAGCTATGAATGATTTTTTCCTTGATTACTTTGAGTAGCTTGAATGAATGGTGCATTTATAGGCCTTGGAGAGGAGCTTCAGAAGTTCATAGCCGTTGCACAACATGGGTACACGATTGGAAAATGGAGAAGTGAGCTGGATCTGCACTTAAAAACTTTTCCTCACATTCTGGCACTTAGGTAATCGATTACGTCTCAATCTGTAAGCGATTACGCTTTGTTATATTCCATTAATTTAAGTATCCAGTAGCTGTGTAATCGATTATGTCTTTCCCTGTAATCGATTAGTGGTCAGATAGAGTCAATGTAATCAATTAGCATAAGCCTGTAATCGATTATGCATTATACCTAATGCATTAATTTCTGTACACAGCACTATAATCGATTGTGTTTTATGTTGTAATCGATTATGAGTGAAATAGAACCAATGTAATCGATTATCCTAGCCTTGTAATCGATTATGCATTATACCCGATACATTATACCATTTATTGTAACATTGTAATCGATTGTCTTCTTTGCTATAATTGATTATGTCTCTTCCAGAATCAAGGTAATGAATTATAATAGTGTTGTAATCGATTAGGACATATACCTGATACATTTTATTTTCTGTTTCACAGCTCTGTAATCGATTAGCTTCATCTTATAATCGATTATCTTATGCATAAAGCTCAAGTCTGGTCTTTGATTTATTGTATACTCTTTGTACTTCTTCATTTTAAACTTCCTAGAAGTTTATGCACATGTCTTTGGCATTTTGAGTCTTCATGAACTTCATTTGTCGTGTCATGATTCTTCAATTTGTTTACTTTGTCATTATCAAAATCCTGGAACAATTTTCAAACACATAAGTAACCAGAGAATCTTGGACTTGGCCCTAGTGAAGGGCCCTTTGTAAGCCTCTAGTTCTTTGTCCAATATAGTGTGTGGGTCCTCCCTTAGAATGTCCTCATTACTCTACTTGAGACATCTCTCACCAAATGGTATAAATTCAAATATCATCATCTTTAGTATACGGTATCTTAATCATTCATTACAAGATATTTAACAGTCGCTACTGGCCAAGGCATTCCGTTACCACTATTTACCTTCTTCAAGAGCTTTAATTCAAAATCCCAAACTCATCCTATGACAACCCTGCATCACAATGCTAAAAAGGATACAACATGGGAGAATGAGTTATACATTCAAAATGACGAATATAAATACATTGTGATTATGTGTACATGCATTCAGCCAAAATGTGTGCTTTGCTATAAATCATTAATTCATTATTAAACCATCATCAAGATATTATCTTAGGCATACAAGCCTCATTGTTCACAATTCATGTCAAGCACAAGCACAAGCACAAGCACATACACATTCACATAGCTCTACATCATTAGGGCATTCAGAATTATCATCATTAAGTCATTTAAATCTTTAATCAGTTAACACTCTCTCAAGAGGTTCTCATCTCTTTTTGGTGATCTCCATCTCAAATGCCATGTACCTATGGCTAATGCATATGTCAACTGTTTAATTCATATGCAATGGATCCATTTCAATCACCCATACACACATGGTGTCTCAAGTGATCGCAACCACTTATAATTCAATCTCATATTGGTTTCCCGCCATGCATGGGGTACTCCCTTTTCATAGAATCCCGTAGGATTTTTCATTGTGATCGCAACCACTTATCAATCAATTCATATCGATTTCCTGCGGCGTTCATAGTCCCGCAAGACCAATTTCATTTCAATACACTGGTAATCGCAACCACCTTTATCATATCAATTTGTCATGTGATCGTAACCATAGACTCATTCCCCCATGCATAGGGTACTCAATCTCATAGAATCTCGCAGGATCTTTCTCATTTCAATATACTCGTGATCGCGACCATGTTCATCATTCTCAACATATGGGTTATCGCAACCACCTTCATTCATTCATATATTGGTTTCCCTCCACACATGGGGTACTCCCTCTCATATAGTCCCGCAAGACTTTCATCATTGTGATCACAACCATATATTCAATGTTATGTCATGCCATGAATACAATAATGCAATAATGCATATGCCAAATCTTAACCTCACAAGGATTTCTCACCCTCTCATTTAGGGCTATATTATATATTTAGTTTTGATATCATTGGCATACAATCAACCACAAGGCCCTCAAGGCTCAACATTCACATTTACATCAAACCATACATGGTAATTAAAAGCATATCAAGCATCATAGCATTAATCCATGCATGGAAGCCAACAAGGAATTTTAGAACATACATTCAGCAAATCATCATTACATCTCACACATAAAAGTCAATACTTGCATTAATCATAATGGCATCACAATCATCAATGATAATCTTCACCACTTATTCAAGGGCACGTTCATAACAATATCCCTTTTCATTCAACATTAACATTTATCATTCAATACGTGTGGCATCATCCACTTTTAATCATCATCAACATCACATCAAATTCATTGATTTACGCAACCCATGGCCATTCAATTGTCCCCTCATTAATTTCATTATCACACAAGGTGTGTCATATAACCATATCATTACTTTCATCATGATTCATAATATCACATCAATAGTGGTGTACATTCATGTTTTTCATAACATGATTTAGGTCGTATACATATTTTCTCAATATATGAGATCAACATCAACACCACCAAGACACACCACAATCACATATCCCTAATACAATCTCTTGTTTTTACATAATAAAAAGGAGTTTTGGGCAATAATGAGCCCATGACAAATTTTAACATTGAGAAATGTGAAAGGTTCATTCTTATTCTTAAAAATAGATGGACATGTCACAAATATCACCTATTAATCCCAATTTGGCAATCATAAAAAGTTGGGTTTATAACCCTCTTAAACTTGAGTTTTACAATGTAGTGGGTTCAATGTTTTATACCTAATGAGAGTTAGAAAACTCCAATTAAGGTAAGACCAATTTTTAAACATTTGTAACATAATTATCTACAACTTTCATGAAGAATTCGGAGGCCAAAAATGTCATTTAGATTCCCAAACAGGCCAAAAACAACAAAGGAATTACAACAGAAAAACAGCATAGCAGTGGCCATAACAGGGCCATGAATTGATTCAGCCCCTGCATGAATTGATTCATGTGTTCCTAAGTCCCAAAATTGACAAACAGGGGGCCTTGAATCAATTCAGACACTCCATGAATCGATTCACACGTTTCTGGAGCTCAAAATAGTGGAAACAGAGAGCCTTGAATCGATTCAAACATTGAGAAATTGAGGAACAGTAAATCCAGTGAGTCTTGAATCGATTCAAGCCTTTGTATGAATCTATTCAAGCAAATCCAGTATCCTCTGAATCAATTCAAAACAGTGTTTGAATCGATTCATGACAGCACAGAGGCTGTTTTATGCAGAAAAAGTCAATTTTTAAACTTCTAATCCCCCTAACTTTTTCATACGAATTTCAATGCCCACCAAATTTTAACACCAACTTATATATATTATTTGTGACGTGTGGCCACTGAATGCACTCAAAAATTCCCAAAAATGAAGGACTTATGCGCATAAATGCATTTTACCCATTTTAAGGCACTTTTGTGTAACTCAAGGGCCTATTCTCAATGGAATTGACCCATTCCAATTCCTACAAGTCATAAACTACATACGTGGGCTATTAGAACTATCACATGCCATCAAAATCACATACAACTCAATTTGACTCTATGAGTTTCCCAATTATGCATTATCTTTCAATCTTATCATCAATGTCATCACAATGGCCATCATATTCAATGCCAAGCATCCACATAAATTCTCAATTCATAAAACATATACTTCATCCCCTCAAGGATGGTTTATTAACATACATCATTTTGATCATCACACATATATATATATATAATCTCAATGGCCAACAATTTCCTACTCACATCATTTCAACATAACATGGCAAGGCAAGCATGAGTATTATCATATACATTAATCACTAATCATTCTATTCATGCATTTGGAATGTAAACTCCTATCCTACCTCGAGAGAAGAATAATGGCTTAGACGTCCCAATCACTCCGCCTCATTATCCGGAGTACAATCTATATATTACATACATATATCCCAATTAATTTGCCTTTCAAGGTACAACAACATATCCTAAACATGTTATAAACATGGTTTCATAACTTTCTTAGGTTTCGGGAATTCCTTTCTCATACATGAGATTCTCTATATTCAAAAGTGGGTTAAACCTACCCAACATACAACCATCACCGTTAAAGGGTTTCTTAACTTCACAACTTATCATATACTCAATTTCCACATATACATATATAAAATCATTCTTCGTGGCATTAATCCTCATCATATCATCTATTTGCTAAAAGCTTCAATGATCTTAATTCAAAAATTCACACCATTTATCATCCTAATAATTCTTCATTCATCAATCTTACTTCATTATGCCATGTAACTCACATTTTTCACCATAAATAAATATTCTTCTAACTTCATTAACAACACTCATGCTCTAAATATCACATATTTCCATTCAAAATCAACCCTCAAATCAACATTACATGTTTTCCCCAATTTCTTAGGACTAGGTTTCCATCAAAACCTAACAATCATTATCAATAATCATCAACCATCATCAATAGTTATTTCCTCTCCTCAATAACATTCCTCAACATCATTAAACATATATTCTAACAAAATTTTGCATTTCATACAATCAATAAGCCGTTCCAAGGCACCATCATAATTTCAAACAATGTAAATATATCTTAAGGCTTAATATCAAGTCCTAGACTTGATAAGACACCAATTCACACCATTGTGTTAGGTTTCGGGAATTCCTTTCCCAAAACCATGATTCTCTAGATCTAAAGGGGCTAACTATACCCAACAACAGCAATATCTCATCCTTCATCAAAAGGCATCCAATATCACTCAACCCATCCAATTGTCATCTTTGCCACTCAAGGTTCAACATGGTCTAACATAGCCTCTTCAAAGCCATCACCAATCAACAATTTCAATTCATTAATCCATCCCCACCATTATGGTTTAGTGCTCACACTCATTATTTCACACTTATGACAATACTCATTTATAGGTTTCATCATCCATGGTTCTTTACCATTTTAATCTACTCTCAATATCAATAATCAATATTACTCATTCAAAAACTTATTCTCGTATATAAAACCTCTCCAATGTCAATTACTCATAATTTTCTTAAGAATTTCTCAAAGCCCCAAAATCTTAATTTCTAGGGTTTTCATCAAGAACTCACTATCATCAATTCCAACTACATTTATGCCTCATTTCAAACATCCTTAGGCTAGCAATAGTGTATCCCATTTATTATCAACAACAACAATGAATCCCCAAGGATTGTCCAACCTAGGGTTTGGTTCTACACACCCTTATTCATCAAAATAACCTTTAATCTTCCATCACAACACTTAAATAAACTCAAAATCATTAACAAAATCCATGGGTGATCAAAATCTTACCTCTTTCTCCTAGCCCAAAGAAGAACACAAAATTGAGGAGATAAAAAGGGGAGGCCATCAAATATTTGCTCCAAGGTCCCATTAAATCTTCATAAATCTTGGGTTTGAAGTTGATTTTTGCAAGGAATGATGGAGGAGAAGAGGTGGATGGTTTTGGGTGAAGAAGAAGGGAGAAGAATAAGAAAAGCAAAGTGGGTGGGAAAGAGGGAGAGAAGCCAACAAAAAGTGATAGAGAAAAGAAGGAGTTTTTGATTTTAACTTAACCCCTTCATTAAGATTTTACCGTTTTATAATAAATATGATCTCCATTTGGGCTCAATACTTTATCTAAAAATTATTCCAAATATATATTCAGATTCCCCATAATATCCTTAACAGTCCTGACCAATGACATCTCAATCAGAGATACTTGGTCCGACACCCATATTTTAACCGGGTATAATTTCGTCTTATTTAGTCTTTATAAATTATGAACATCCATAATAAATCTCAATTTAATTATTTCTAAATTTTTGGGACATGTATCAATTAATATATAATTATTTATTATTTATTCTCTTCAATTAATCATTTTTATAAATTTTGGGATGTTACAGTAATCACCATTTGTTTGCCTGATGTAATTAGAACTTGAAAGTTTTGTATGCTTTGTGACTTTAATCCTAACTTTTTTACCCAATTTGCACAGATGAAATTATGAGTGCTTCCAGTGTCCATGAGGAAAGGTACTGCCTGTTTCTTAATCAAACCCTTCATCTACAAAGTGCTTCCATCCGCTGTTCCTTATAATGCATTCAATGAGATATGGACATCTACATCATTGATTAAACCCAAACTATGTTCTATTAATTCAGCATCTTGTTCCCCTTCAGAATCTGATGCCATTGTTAAATGCTCTTAAGCACTGAAAATAGCATTTAATTTGCCCTAAACTGTACATTTTTGTTTATGATCCCTCTCCCATTTTTCTCTACAGAATCTGCATAATCCCTTAGAAATCCTTTCATTGATTAGTTTCTTTGAGGTCAAATTTGTTGAAGATGATTTGTTATCAATGGTGGATTGTGAAACTGTTGGGCTATGATATTAATTCTATTGTAATGTAGTGATTGGATGATTTCTGGCATCGGAAGCTGAATTAGACCATGACCTGGTGTATCAAATTTGAGATTCTGAACTCACTGGTTTTGCTGGTGAAAATTTCTTTGCCATTTCAAGAAGCATCTCTTCTTGCAATCTTGCAATTTGAATTGCTTGAACTATGGTTGGTTTATGGATTCTTACGGATTTTTCCAATTCAAGATTGAGAGCAAAAGGAAAGAAACTCAAAGCTAGATCTTCTGAAATTACAACTCTAGCCAATAATGTGTTAAATTTTTCAAGAAAATCAAGTAAAGGCCTATCTTGCTTCAATTTTGCTAGTTCTACAACTGGATCATCAAAAGCACTTGAGTCAAATCTGTTAACTGTGTCCCGAAGAATTTATTTTCAAGAATTGCCTTTATTATTGATGTTCTGCATATAATGCCTTTGCCAAGCAAAAGCTTTGCCATCCATAGAGAGTAACAACAATCGACTTCTTTGATCCTCGAGTGTACCTTCCAATTCAAAGAATTGTTCAGCTTTGACTTTCTAATCCCTAAAGTTTGAGCCATCAAAAGAAGGAAAAGGAATATGTGCACATTCAGTTATTGATCTAATGTTTTCTTAAGTTTCACTCTGATTATCTTCCATATTTATGATCTTCTTGGCCACTGCTAATGCAGTTACTACTGTTGCAAGACTTTCTATTGATTTCTTGACAGATTTGAATGATTTCTGCACAATTTCTTGTTGATTAGCAAGATTATTTTCAAAGATTTCCATGCGAGTATGTTAATGTGAAATTATATGTGTGTATTTGGTACTTAGGGATAAATGTTGGTATGTTAATATGATGGTGTGTCTGATGAATAGTTAATGTTGTATCAATGGTTGTTATGCTACATGTGTGTGCCATCTATGTTTTGTGATGAGTAGGGCAGGATCATATGAGGCGTGATGAGATTAAAACATGACTAGGTTATAGATTACAATGAACATGTCACACTTAGTAATTGTTTGATGTGAATTTGGTATATATTTGATAATGGCAAAGTATAATTTATAAATATATCAGGTATTGATTTATGACGATGTGAACTCTGATGTTAAATATATGGGAATTATATCCCTGAGTTTGGGAGGTATTAGGTGTAATGGCATGGTAAGGGGAACACGTCAGTGATGACTGACTTCCCATGGAGAGATGGACAAGTAGGGCTAGTGTCCCACCTTTACATTTTTGGTGTAGCATGGATAATAGGCTATCTAAGAGACATCGTACACGAGGCAAACTGCCTTTAATCCCCAAAGATATTCTAGATAAGCTGGATGCACAGGCTATGGAGCTTCCTTTTCTTAGGATAGATGTTGGAATGATAAAGAGCATAGTATAAAGGAAAGAAGAATTACCTTATCTTTGTGGCTTGACCTCCTTCAAACAAGGTGTGGACAACAAGCATCGAAGAATATCTTGGGGAGCTGGGACTAGCTTCAGGGGAGGAAGGACCAATAAAGCATTGGTATATCATAAGGATATCTCTTCCCTCTTATGTCCAGGATCCCGATTCTAAGTGACATACTCAGAATTAGGATTCCTGTAAAAGATAAATTGTCGCCTAGGCTAGCGGCAGTAGTGAGATCCGTCCACCGGATGGACCCTTAGTAGGTTTAGGTTGCCCTTATGTATTAGGTAGTTGATTATATTATATTTTATTTTGTTAATGGGAGCCTACATGCCCTTGATTTCATTTGAGTATGTAAAGCAATTGTTGAATCATGTATGAGCTATTTGACTAATAAAGTGATGATTCACCATGTTTTGTGTTTCTTATGTATAAAAAAAACTCCTAGTTTTTCTTGGACTTATGCACTCTTAGTTAAGTAGGATGATCTAATAAACGGGATTTATCCTAGTTAATCGAGGGTGTCACATTGAGCACTCCAAGAAGTTCATCAAGACTGAGGGTGATGAGATTTTTAGCTTTCTCAAGGGCTAAGTACTTTGCATCGAACTTTTCTAGTAAACTCCCAAGGAGCTTGACATTTATGTCCTCAACTGACATAGTTGTCCCTAGGGATAGAAGTTTGTTTAACAGAGTTTGGAATCTTCCAAACATCTGATCTATAAATTCATACTTCTCCATCTTGAAGTTGTCATACTGTCATCTCAACAGTATTTTCTTTGATCTCTTGACATTGGATGTCCCTTCATAGTTTCATTGCAAAGCTTCCCAAACTTCCTTTGTGGTCTTGTAGCTGAATGCTTTGTTGTATTCAAATTTGCTTAAGACGTAAATAAGAAGATATTTGGCCTTTGAGTTGGCTACAATCTTTCTTATCTCCTGGTGGGTCCAAACATCTTCAGGTTTGGGCTTTGCATCAGTATCAACGGGAAAAGGGTTATCACCATTTATAATGACCCCCCCACAAGTTGTATTAGGTAGACTTGATGAACGTTTCCTCCTTGTCTTTCCAATACGGATAGTCCTCCCCTTAAGAGGCTAGAGGTTTGTTTACAGAGGATCCTTCTGCTATAAGCTGGTCATTCTGAGAAGCGGCCATGAATCTTTATCCTTTTCACTCATGGGAGTGTTCAACTCGAAATGACAAGCTCTAATACCAACTGATGGTTCAGAGTCACACTTAGAAGGGGAGGTTGAATAAGTCTAAAATATTTTTGCACAGAACTTAAGATTTTTCAAACGAGAAGCATAGTAGCAGACTTATGAACCAGACTTTAAAAGATAAGGTCAAGAGAGATAACACATAGATTTATACTGGTTTACCTCCAACACAGAAGCTACATCTAGTACCTTCAAACCTGAAGGATTTCCACTATTGTAAAAATGTCTTTTTACAACACCAGCAACACCCGTACCACAATTATTCTTGACTCCAGTCACTCTTGGCTTAATCCCAAGTATTCTTTCAAAAAGCTACTGTTGACTTAATACCCAAGTATTATTTCAAAAACCTTTCCATGCCAAGAACTATTTCCCACAAAAACTAACGTTGGCAACACACCAGACTTTTACCCAAGTAAAGATTTGAAAGAGTGTTTCTATTTGTGTTTCTAAGAACTTAGTGTATAAAGAGATACAAGATAAAGAGCAGATACACTAAGTATAGAAAACAAAGACTAAGGTCTACTAGCAGTAGAACAACAAAGAAAGTCTTTGCTTTAGAGGAGAAAGCTTAAACAGAGAGCTTGAAAGTACAGAGAGAAGCTTTCATGTTTATAATTCTTTAAATCGTGAACTTCTTCAAGGTCTGGATTCTCTTCATATTTATAGGCCAAGCATGGTGATCGTGGTGAATCAATTGAAGAAAGATAGTCATTGTGACCATTGGTCCTTGAAGCTGAGATGAGGACAAAACATCTGAAACGAGGTTCTTCTGAATTTTCACTAAAATGGTGTTCCTAGAGAGCTTTAGAGCAAAAGACCTTCTATATGCATTCTTTTTTCAACTAAAATGTGCAAAACATACAGGGTTAACCTTCTAATTGCTTTCTGACGCAAGTATTGATTTTTATCAGCTTTTCTGAAATGCACAGAGTAGTTTCCTCAATCTTCAATCGATGCAGTCATTGGTTCTTGCACTAATTTGTCTTCTTTCCTCTTTTGATGATAAGAGTAATTCCTCTTGATAAAAACTTAGTTTAGAACATCTTCGAAATTATCCTTGATTTTGTTTGATGCATGCTTTGGAGTAACGTTCTTGTTGCTTCAAAAGTACGGGGTTTGGTTAATGAAGCAAGTACGCATGCTAAGTTAAGAGAACAAAGTACGTATGACTTAGCAGTCCAAAAGTCTAGATGAGCGCACTTGAATCAGACTCTTCTTGAGCGTTGTTATTGGATCAAACTTTTCTTGAGACAAGCTTGTATGCAAGTTGTTTTTGATCCTAGACAGACTTGTTCTGAAATAACTTGCACAAATCAAGGTAGATTTTTTATTGGTGGACTTCCCCTTTTATTTATAACCTATGTATCAAAGATTTGTAACCCGAAACACTTAAATGAACAGGCCAGATAACACGTAGGCAGACTTTATTTAACTAAATTCCTAGATGTGTGTTATTAACAAATCTTAGGGTCTGGTAATTAACCAATGATTTTAAAATCTATTTACAAACCAGACTTGGTTCTAACACCCCTATTTTGTACCACAATTCCTTGATATTCACATAACCCATTTTTTTCAATATTCCACTAACCTCAAAATAAGTCCACCTATCCTCGTCTATATCCCATTTAGATACTTCTCCATTATATCTCACCTTTTCCCCATTTTTAATGACAAACGTTCCCCCATGGAAAATCTCTAGCTTAAACCGAGAATCCATTACTACCCTAACTCGTAAACAACAACACAAAAAGAAACCCCAAATATAAGAATAAATTCAATCAAACAAAATTATCTCTACCTGAATATGAAAAACATATGTCAACACCACAAATACATTTAGTGACCCTTGTTTCCCAAGCAAACCCAACCCCAATGACAAAACAAAGCATTATATGAATGAAAAGCATACCTCGGAAAACCACTTGTGATTACGACTGTAGCAACCACCTTCGCAACCTTCAACCTGTCTCTGACGAGTTACTTGGAGACAAAACAACCGTTCTTTTACTTAACTTACACGAAGAAGAAGATGAAGATCGTGATTTTCTATTTTCCCTCTAATTTAGCAAAACAACATCGTTTTAGTGTTGAAACCATTAGCAAATGATACATTGGCACATGGATATTGATATCCAGATTTGAGAGCATGTCAGACAACAATGACAAATGTTGTTACCTTGAGTTGACGGAAGGACTTAAGTGGAACATTTTAAACTAGATAGGGGACCAAAATGAAATTAAAAAACAATAAGAGACCAACTTAACATCTCATGAAACATAGGAGACCAACAAATATAATTTTCCTTTATTCACTTTTTTTCTATGAAAAGGGAAATGTATACAATTCATTTATTCATTCAAGTAACGTAGTTTTATTAATCCATTTTTATTATTTTTATTTTTCTTCTAATATCTTTCCTTTTTATTATATCCTATTCGAATAATATAACTTTCAAAAGCTATTTATCCACGTTTACACAGACTCTTGACTAAAAAATGATAAAAAAAAATATTCGAATAACACAAATCACATCAGACATTATTTGACACAATCTTTTATTCTATATTTCTCTTTTTATTTTCCGATGCTTCATTTCTTTTGTTTTTGTTGCCTTCAATTTCTTTTCTTCTTCTGACTCTAAAAACGCATCGATAAAAGTCCCTGATAATTTTCTTCATGGATATCGCCAATATTACCTTAAAAATAAAGGTGCCTAATTGGAGGACAACGTCGGAAACTGTGTCTGTTCGTTATTGGCACATTTCTATGCAACTTTTGTCACATGCCACATGAGCCTGTGTTCTTAGAGTACAAGTTTTGTATTCATAAAAGCAAGAGCATTTCAATATTAATGGCATTATAATTCATACTAATACGATTTTTTTATAATAAATCTCATGTTCTCATGGATAAGTTCCTTCCTTGAGCTTCAAGTGATTTTTCCACAAGTTTCATCTCTTTTTTTCTTCTTTATATAGGTTCTTGAGTGAGTGCTGCTATACTGTCGGTGTATTTTAGTTTTCCTTTTCACCAACTCAATTTTCCCACATAAAAGGAGAAACAATAACTTGATACAAAACTTCAAATCAATTAAAAATAATTGAATTGACGTGAGGAGTTGAGTCTATTCGGATAAAAAAATTGTACTAGTTCCAGTTTTGGATTGTGGATGGATGAACCCAATTAACGTAATTAGATATCCTTTCTATACTTTTTCCACTTAATTATTTATTTTAACAGTATGATGTAGAATTTTAAAATGTTAAAATTGTTAAACAAATCATAGAATATTTATAAAAGTAGCTTGATATGAAAATATTGATAGGTTGTAATATAAAATGATGGAATTTAAAATTCTTTTAATATGTGCCATTTAAAAATTTTCTTATTTATATTAAAAATGATCAAATTAAAATTTTATAATAATTTTAAAATTCTTCCCGTGCATCTAAATATATTGCCAATTTTAAAATTCTAAATTTTTTTTTAATCCAAACATAAGGTAAGATCTAAGACACACAAATAGAGTGTATTTTAGGTTTGTTGTTTATTTTCCTCACATCTTATCACCTTATGTCTAGCCTTTGACTTTCATGGTATTATGAGGTAGGGGTGTTCGTAGTCGGATTAGTTTGATTTTTAAACAAAATATCATTTAGTCACAATATTAAGTTACGTTTGATTCAACTAGAATATATGATGATATTCAATTCGATCAAGTATATTTTTTTGTAAAATCAAGTATAAGACATACCAATAAAATTAAGAATAGCTACTTCAAAAATAGAATAACAATAAAATAGTAATTCTAGCACAATAAAATCAAGATTATAATCATATTCTTCTTCTTCTTCTTTTTCTAGCTCCTCAACAACATCAATAAACATAAAGCTTTTTTCTTAGTAGCATGATCTTCTCCAAAAGCATGTGCAAGCTTATCAATAAGAGAGATTGTTGCGTTTTTGTAATATTTTTTGCATTTTGATGACCCTACACAAGAAAACAAAATGAACAATTTAAATTTAAAGTTGAATAGGAAAAAATTAATTAGAAGTTGTTCTTGTAAGGAAATGGGTGAATCAAGGTCATGGACAAGGTTATAGGAAGGTTTGGATTGAGAGTGACTCAAGGTTAGGAGTTGATAATGTGAGAAAATGGGTGAATTAGGGTCAGCTTCATGATCCCCTCCTATTTCATAATAAGGACATATTGTCTATGGAGTGGTCTGTCTTCATTTCATATGTGTACAGGGAAAGCAGCTCACTGACAGATTTTTTGGTAGGTCATGCTCATGCTTTGGAGATGGGATGTCATACTTTGGAGGACCCCTCTCAAGGGTCTGTGTTAGTTTTTTAAGGTTCAAAAATAGACTTAGAAGAGAGGGTCTTGTTTTTGTTTTAAACCTTTTGCAAAACTAAATTTAAAGCAAGTTACAGAGCAATAGACTTAGGTGAAAAAGGGTTCACAGAAGATTTATGTTGGTTCATTTCCAAGGGGGTAGCTGCTATGTCTAGTGCCTTCAATGTGAAGGATTTTTACTAACTCAAAATAACTACAAACTTAGCACTGAAAACCACTAGTATTCTTGACTCCAGCCATTTTTGACTTAAACCCAAGTATTCTTTAACAAAATGCCACTCTTGACTTAGCCTCAAGTATTCTTTCAAAAACCTCTTTAGGCCAATATTATTTCCCAATAGTAACTAGTACTTTAAACAACCTCCACAAGCCTAACAGGTTTCATAATGTTTTAAAGAAGATAAAAACATATTTCAAGCTTCTAACTTAGCACAACTAAGGATAATTCTGTAATAAATTTTTTACAATAATAGCTTGAATAAAATACAACTAAGGATATTAGATAATATGAAAGAGAATATACATAATTGTTTATGTACAAGAATGTTTTGAGTTTTTCATAGGTCTAGGTCTTTATTTTATAACTTACCTTGATTATGTGACTGTTGTAACTAGTGGGAATAAAATAATGACCCACTTACTTGAAAAGAATGGACAACATGCTTCTTGTGCAGTGTGACTGGAAGCATAACAACTAGTGGAGCTTTTCATGTAGCAGCCCATGGATTGAATGGAGAGGAATATTTTAATACCACTTGCTTCAACATGCTTTTATTTGAATCCAGCAGACTTCAATGGACCTTGGATCTTTCATAATTGATGTTATATTTAACTGATCCGACAAACTTTAGGAAGATAGTTTTGAAACACATTCTGACTTAGTGCATTTCTGGCTTGTTTGCATTCAGCCTAGTAAGTAGACTTTGGTACACAGAGTATTTTGTCTTGGATACTTGTATGATCTATCTTGCAACAAACCTTCAACAGATTTCGCCTTCACATTGCTTTTGTCTTGACATCTCTTAACATAATCCTTCATAGCAAACTTTGGAGTAGACTTAAGCTTCAAACTACTTTTGACATACTTCATGATTTAGTATATTTAACCAGACTTTAGCATATTGACTTTTGAATGATTTTAAGTTCTAAAAGAATATATGAGATTCTTAGGACCCCTCCAAAGTTTTGATCATCATAAAAACATTACATTATTTGTTAGGCTAATGTTTCAAGTTTGTCTAAAGTTAATATATACAAAATACAAGTCATAAGTCAAGAAACAAGAAGTCTTAAAAAGCTATCTGAAGGTTCCCAGAACTTAGAAACCCTAGAAGTGTAATTTAGACACTCCACATAGAAGATACTAAATACGAATCTCAAGCTAAAATTCGTGCTTCGATGATGATTGTAACCATTCCAACTTCAATCATAACTATTCATCTAATCAAAGCATCAAAAGGATTGCTTAAGAAAAAAAGTGTCCTTCTTATGTGTCAAAAAAGAAAGTCACACAACCAAAGTATTACAAACTGACAAACGACAAGAATGTGTTACGATACATCTCCAAAGGCTTCATCCATATGTCATGTTACCCTTGGATAAAGGCTCTTTGTCTCAATGTCTTTCTCTAGGATGCCTATATAAAGAAGCCTATTTGAAGAATACAAAGTGCCTTAACTTCTTACATCTATTCTTCTCTGCATATTCTACAAAAATTATCTAATTCTCTCTTGTAAATTAGTTAGACCTTTTCATTGTTTTATATCCTGAACAATTAGTTCAATTTCGTAATCTTAACCAACCCTAAGGTCTTTGTAAAGACTTGGAAAATTTTTATCTTCTCAGTGAAGTTGGTTGTGCTTGAAGAGGCTTGCTTAAGAAATAATGTTTAGGTAATTAGCCTGGAGAAGCTAAGTTAAGAAAGAATACTTGAGTTTTTATCATGGAGAGGTTAAGTTATGAAAGAATACTTAGGATCGTTGTAAGTAAGTGTAACTTGCATGTAGCTTCTTGATAGTTAATAAAAAATCTTGTTGGGCTCGAACATGGACTGGACGTGTTCTTGATTGTAAGGTGAACTAGCCATAAATTCACAACAAAGGGAAGTGTTAACTTACTGAGAAGGTGTCCAACCACTTATCCTGGATAGATTTCCCAGTATCTGTCTAAGAGATGTATGGACCATCCCACTGGGCCTTCAGAACCTTAGTAATCTCTTTGGTAGCATGACTACTATCAACAAAGCTGTAATAAACAATAGTTAGAAACAAATAAAACAACTTACACACAAGGAGGCTATTGAAATTTTGGCAGAGTCTCCCATGTAAATGTAACATTTCAAAATTTAAACGGTTGCCTTGTTACAAACAGAAGAGTTCCCAATACAGTTCAATGAATACAATTACTAAGTAACTAACATACAACAAACCAATTTAGGTACTATATGAATTATAATTACAAAGTAACTAACAAGCTACTAACTAAGAAACTTAAAACAAATTATATAGTAATACATACTTGTCTCCGCCCGGTAGTGGGACCAGAGTAGGTATGGGGGATTCTGGAGGTGGGGTCGCCTCATGGCCAGGGTCATCCAAACCCTACGGTGAAGGAATTTGCTGTGTTGTGGTCTTTGGTGGTGAAGGAGTTTGCTGTGCTATGGTGAAGAAGGAGTTTGTTATGCTGTGGTTGTCTGTTGTGGTGTGATCTACTGTGGTGACGAAGTCTACTGTAAGGTGGGGGTCTGTAGTGGTATGGTGGTCTGCTGTTAGGTGCTGGTCTACTGTGGTGTGCATAGATAGGATGTGGGGGTCCTCGAACCCTCACCCTGGCTAAACAGTAATCGACATCCCGTCATCTATGGATATAACCATGAAAACAAATGTTAGTCTCAAACTATAAAGATATGTATATATGTTTATTAACTGTATGCTTTGTGTCTGTTTTAGTTTGAAATTCTCCCTTAGTTTCAGTGTCACTATGGCTATCTACTTTAATAGGTTCCTTAGTCTCTAAATTGGCCCTAGACCATTTTGATTGGGAGACAACATCTTTGTCAATGTGTTCACCCCCAGTAGTGGCAAGTGTCTCATCCATTATCACTAGATCAATATTGAACATTGAGCTTGTTCGGAGCGAGCTAATAAGCATCCTCAACCTCATCGGAGACATTATCAGTGATCTGACTACGAGCCTTGGCCTTGATTACTTCGTACCAGTCCCGATGCCCTCTAGGGAAGTCCGTCTAATTTACCTGCTTGGCTTGTTGGGTAAAAATAAAAGGATCAAACCCTTTATATCTACTGCTTTTCTTGACCTCAACTAAACCATAGTTGTTATCAACCTTTGTTCCTATACCAATTGTGTTATCGTACCAATCACACTTGAACGATATCTCTCCTTAGTCGTCCGAAGAAAGAAACTTCAACAATCTCTATCAACACTTCATAAAAGTCTTCCTCTAATTGTCTGTCTGTGCCTTTAATACAAACCCGGTAGTTATGGGTGTGCATCCCTTCACTCCATTGGAAAACATTAAACTTGTAGCTGTTTACGTAGTAAATGGGCTATTTTTAAACAGTTTTCACCGGCCCCCAAGAAAGGGCTTGGAGTAAGGGATCTTTAATATGGTTATTAGGGTCTTCAATCTATTTACAACATAACACATGGGTCATCATTAGATATCTTAAATTTGAAGTTTAACTAAAAAATAGAAGGTATACGGGTCTTACGTGTTGTGTAAACTAACCAATGAATTTGGTCATCAGTTATATCATTTTGCTCTAGTTTCAACATATCTGTATATAAGCTATTTAAAGAACAATAATTTAGGTACAATAAAAGCTAGCTTTAGAATGTAAAGTATAAGTTGGTGATTTATTAAACATAGGGTCCCACTTTCGGGCAATTCAGAAGAATGTATAAGTGAGCCGCCTTTCGATGTTTCTCATCAATGTAACATTCTGTGACCTTGCCCCCAAGACGACTGGGATAGTTAAAAATTAAAATTGATTATCGAACCCTGCATTTGTGGCCACCTCAAGGTTATGGGGAATTCTACTCATTCTAGTTTCTATCTCTGTCAGAAAATAGAAAGAAGCAAAAATGGTCATTTCTTCCACTAAGTATGCCTCACAAATTGATGCTTCAACGCACGCTTTGTTTGAAACTTTGTCTTTTAAAGAGCGTAAGAATCTAGAAAAACATAAACACATGTTAAGTTACATAATACTATTACACCAAAAAAATTGTTCAACAAAATTAAGTAATTCTGACGGTCACCTTTCAAATGGATACATCCAACGATAACGCACTGGACCACCAACTAAGGCCTCGTATGGTAGATGGATAGGCAGATGCTCCATAGAGTCAAAGAAACTAGATGGGAAAATCTGCTCTAACTTACAAATCAAGACTTAAATACTTTCCTCTATTTTCACAAGTTTCCCCTTAGTTAACAAAGTTGTCATCAACTCCTTAAAGAAGTGACTCAACTCAACCAGCAGTTTCCAAATAGGTTTCGGTAAAGCATGAGATGCGTATGACAGTAGTTGTTGCATAAACACATGACAATCATGACTTTTCATGCCAAACACCCTGCCCTCCTTCACATTGACACATCTACTCAAGTTAGAAGAAAATCTATCTGGCAGGGTTAACCCATTCATCCACACACATACAACAATCTGTTGAGGTCTAGTTAAAACATATTTCGCATGCGGTTTAAAAATTTTTCCCGTCCCGCATCCCTCAATTCTAACTCCTTCTTAGAACACTAAATCAGAAGATCTAGTCGACTTTTCTCATTGTCCTTTGTTCTCCCTTTGATGTCCATCACAGTGTAAAAAATATTCATGAGAATATTTCGTTCAGTGTGCATCATATCAATGTTGTGTCTTAACAAGTCTTCCAATATGGCAAATCCCATAAGATACTTTGCTTCACCTAGAGGTGTTCCTTCCCATAATCCATAAACTCCTTAACATTTTTATCCCAGATGTACAGATACTCTTGGACTCTCTGCCATACCCATGTACTGGATAACCACAGGGTGGAGGTTTGTTAACCTACAATGGTAGAAACTTTCTATGATAGTAAAAAAACTTGTCTTGCCACTAACAGGGAGTGATTCCCCCTGGTATGTTCCATGCATACAGGGCAAGCAAGCTTCCCAGATGTTGACTATCCAGAAAGTATACCATACGCAAGGAAGTCATTAATGGTCCACATCAAAATAGCCCACATCATGAAATTGTTCCTCAAGGATGCATGATAGGTCATCACCCTGACATCCCATAATTGTGACAACTCCTCAACCATCGGTTGTAAAAATATGTCTATTTTCACCTTTGGATTTTTGGGTCCTGGAACCAGTGCAGTTAGAAACATGACTCCCTCTCCATACACATATAAGGGGGCAGATTGTATGGGGTCAGTATGACTAGCCAACTAGAGTACGCTCTTCCGTATTGACCAAATGGGTTGAACCCATCAATACATAAGCCAAGTCAAACATTGCGCAGCTCACCTGAAAAGTCCAGATATAGCTCATCCAAATACTTCCATGCTTTCTCATCGGAAGGATGGCACAAAAGATCCTCCTGTGTTCAATTTAGAGCATGCCAACGCATGTGTTTTGCCATGGACAATGAGGCATACAAACATTGAAGACGCGGTGTTATGGGAAAGTACCACGTTCTTCTTGGCCATCTTAGTTACTTTCCCTCTCCTTTTAACGGTTTAGTAGCGGTCCTCATTATAGTGTACACATTTTATGACACTCTTATCTGTAAACTCATTTCATAACAACATACACTCGCCAACACAATACTCTATCTTTACATAACCCAACCCCAAGTTTGCCAGTCTTTTCTTAGCATGGTATAGGTTTGATGGCATTCGATGATGACTAGGCATGGTGGAACCCATTAGATTGACCATTCTATTAAAACAACCAGCAGAAAGATTATAATCTGCCTTTAAGCTTAAAGCAACTAGGAAGGCGAATAATTCAGTGTGACTCTCGCACCCGTCACACAGTGGAGTCTGAGCCACCGCCAACAAATCATAAAATCTCTTTACCTCTAGATTAGGATCCTCCTTTACATTATTATCCTGATTCCCAGCTTGGTCATCATGTTCTAGCATACGCCTGATAGAGGGTCCAACATGATCCATCACCGTCTGCTCTATGTTGTTGTACATATCCCTGTTCGTAGTAAGACTGTTACACGGTTACAGACGATGGCCTGGGCGGTAACTGCTCACCATGATTGTACCAGTAGTAGTATCTTTCCATGAACCCCTTCTCACTTAGGTGAAAATGACATCATCCACGTAGTCAAAACTCATGAATTTGTAGTTTGAGCACAAACAACGAATCTTTTGAGTCACTTCAAAACCCGGCGTGTTCACCGTAGTGAACAGAATAAACTTCAACAAGCCCATCATAAACTTAGTCATTCACCGACTGCGATCTAGCCGATTGTACATCCATCGCCAATTTGCTAGAACCTCCATTCATAATATCTAACAAGCAGAGTTCTAGTTACTTTAATTTAAACATTATATGACTATCATTCATGTTGAGAAAAAGTCCAGTAAAAAATATAAGTTTTAAGACCCTAGACTTTATGATTTATTTATACCAATCATTAAGTATTTTTAGTTAAAGAATATAGTCTAAATTGCTCATAATGTTTTCTCTTAGTAAGCAATTTTTAGGATATGAAGATTAAGTTGTAAAAACTAAAGGGGGGGGGGGGGCAGATGTATGCTTTAAAAAGTCTAGTAAATCAACAAAAGTCTAATGGAAGCATCTTGTACAAAGAACTCTTTGTCAACGTTCGAATATCTATTTTGGTGATGCTTCAAAAGAAATGATCATACCATATTTGCATGCTGATCATCAAAGAACAAAAAGAACAAAATCAACATGAGTAGCAGTTGTCAGCGTACCAACTCCTGTTAACTCTGATCGCAAGTCAGAAACCTCGTCAGGACATCTCTATAAAGCAACCCCTCGCTCAATCAAGAATACACTTACAAAAATTTTTATGCATGGAAATACAAAAGAAACTATTTTCGTGAAAATATTGAAATATGATTCAGACCTCTCTCAAGCTTGGATTCAACTTCAAGGTCTGATCTCCAGAAGCCTATGGCAAAATACCTTCAAAGGATTTTCAACGTATATATCTCTTTTCAAGAAGCATCAACAACTATAACCTTCAAGCCTCTATAAATATCAAGGAAGTTTGAACATTCAAAGAGTAGAGAAATATCCAAGAAGGAAGCTCTTCAATTCATCATTCAATCTTAGTTCATTTTCTTATAAAAAGACAAAGACCCCCATTATTCTCTAGCTCTGCTTCTAGCAGACTCTAGTCTTATATCAAAAATACTTAGTGTTCGATCTTAAAATTTGTCTATCATTTTTGTACCCTAAGTTCTTAGAACATCTTCTTTTTATTGATTGTATAAGTCTGGTAAGTTACCAGTACTAGTTTGAGTGTTGGGAAACACTTTGGCCTGAAGAGGCTTTCAAAAGAATACTTGGGTTGAGCTAGGAGTGGCTTATTGAAAGAATACTTGGGTTGTGCCAGAAGTGGGTTGTTGAAAGAATACTTGGATCACGAGTCTGGTATTGTAAAGGAGTTTTTATAATAGTGGAAATCCTACAAGTTGGAAGGGACTGCACGTAGCTTTTATATTGGAAGTGAACCAGTATAAACTCTGTGTGTTTATTTCCTTCTTCTCTTTATTATTTGATTACTTGGACTTGTCTTTGGTTTGAAATTTACTGAAAAAGAGTCTAACATTTATTCAACTTCCCTTCTAAGTCTAAGTTTGAACCATCAATTGGTATCAGAGCTTATCCTTTGGGTTGATCACTCCCTCGAGTGAAAAGAATCAAGATCTATGGAAGCTTTTCAAAGTAATCAATTGATCACAGAAGGATCTTCCATCAACAGACCCCCAGCCCTCTTTGGGGAAGATTATCTATATTGGAAGAACAAGATGGAAATGTTCATAAAATCCACCCAATATAATCTTTGGGCTGTCATCATCAGTGGTGATTATGGCTCTCCTGTCAATGGTGAAGGACAACCTAAAGCTGTAAGCAAATAGAGCTTTGATGAAATCAAAAAAATAGAGATCAATGCAAAGCTAGATTTCTTCTTATATGCGCCCTCAGTAAGTCTGAATACAACAAGGTATTCAGCTATAAAATAGCGAAGGAAGTCTGGGATACTCTACAGCACAATTATGAAGGAACTTCAAATGTCAAAAGATCAAAGAAGATATTGTTGATGAAACAATATGAAAACTTCAAAATGGAGGAACATGAGTCAGTAGATCAAATGTTTGGAAGATTCCAAACACTTCTAAATGACTTCAAAAATCTTGCAACTACTTTCTTAATAGAAGATATAAATGTCAAACTTCTCGAATGCTTGCCTAAAAGATTCAACACAAAATGCTCTACTCTAGAAGAAGCTAAGGATCTGAGCACCTTCTCTCTGGATGAGATGCTTGGAGTTCTTAGGGTTCATGAGCTAAATTTTAAGCAAAAAGAAACTAGCAAATCTTCTTCCACTAAGAGCATTGCCTTGAAATCTGATGAAATAAGAAAATGCAAGGGTCTGAAAACAGAAGAAATGTCTAGTTCTGAACCAGACTCTGGTGAATTAGATGATGACACCGATGAAGAGTTAGCTCTTATAACCAAAAGGTTTCCTAAGATACTTAGGAAGAAGAAGTTTAGACTATAAACTTTCCAAAAGAAAAACTATAAAGGTAAAAGTCAATTCAAGTTTAAAACTGACAAATCTGTCTTAGAATGTTTTAATTGTAGAAAGCTAGGACACATAAAAGCAGAATGTCCTCTTCTAAACAAAGAAAGAAAGGACAAAAGGGAAAGAATGAAGTTTCCAAAGAAACAAAAAGGTATGATTACTTGGGATGATGAAGGATCATCCAACTCAGAAGAGTTTGATGAAGAAAGTGAGTCAACTCAAATTTGTCTCATGGCGAGCAAAGAAACAAACTCAGACGATAACCTCAGCGACTCAGACTCTGAGAAGTAAGTTACTCAGAACTCAAATAAAACTATGACTTGCTATTTAATGATCTCTCTAAACCATTAAAGAATTTCAAAAAACTGAAATTAAAGCATGTTCATATGATCACTAATTTTGAAAATCAAATCTTGTCATTAAAAGAAGAAAAACACAACACAAAAATTTTAGAAGAAAAATTAAATCTTGATGAATTAAGTAAAATAAGAAAAGAAAATACTTCTTTGAAAAAGGATTTCAAAAAATCTCAAAACCACTGCAACTTTCAAGAAAAAGAAATTGTTAAACTAAGAAATCTTGTCAACTCTCTTACCTCAGATCTAAGTAAGTTTGTTACTAGTACTAAAAACCTAAATGCTTTACTAGGAACATCCAAGGAAAATCAAAAGGGGCTTGGTCTAGGTTTTGTGAACAAGAAAAATGTTTTAAAATCTAAAGCTCTTAAGCATCCTTCATCTCCTATATTTGTTCTAGAAAAACGAAGAATCATTAAGTGCAATTACTGTAAAAATCATGGTCATTCTATAAATGAGTGCAAGAAAAGAAAGAGGAAGAATGAAAAATTCATTAACCATCTAGGACCCAAAAGAATATGGGTACCAAAATCATTAATCATTCCTTTTACAGATATGTTTGAAATCAAGAACAAAAAATTTGTAATGATATCTGGACAGTGGATGCTCACATCACATGACAAGAAAAAGGCCTATGTTCCTAGACCTGGAGAAATTTAAAGGAGGGTCTGTCACATTTGGAGGGAACCAGACTGGAAGAATCATTGGGTCTGGTAAATTCGGTAGATTTCCCTCACCTATCATTGAAAATGTATTCCTTGTTGATGGTCTAAAACATAACCTACTGAGAATCAGTCAATTTTATGACAGTGGGTACCAAGTTTCTTTTTACAAGAATAAGTGTACAATTATCAATCATGACAAAACCATACTTTTAATGCAAATAGACACAATAACCTCTATAAGGTAGACTTGAGCGAACTAAATGATTAGAATGTAAAATGTCTATTTTCAAATTCTGAAGAAAGATGGATCTAACATAAAAAGCTTAGACATGTAAGTCTCAAACTTATTTCAAAACTTCACAGAAAGGATCTTGTCAAAGTATTACTAAAAATTTCCTTTAACAACTCCCTACCATGTGAAGCAAGCCAAAGTGGGAAACAACACAAAACTTCTTTTAAAAACAAAGATTTGTTTCTACATCCAAACCTTAAGAATTGTTACATTTAGATCTATTTGGTCCCTCTCAAGTACCAAGTCTGGTAAGAAAGAAATATTGATTTATTATTGTTGATGACTACACCAGATTAACATGGGTATACTTCCTAGCCCACAAGGATAAGTCCATAAAAGTATTTAAAATCTTTTGCAAGAAAGTTCAAAATGAGAAAGGACACTATATTGGTACAATAAGAAGTGAACATGGGAGAGAATTTGAAAATGAAATTTTTGAAAAATTCTACAATGAGTCTGGGATAACTCAGTTTTTCCTCACCAAGAACTCCACAACAAAATGGATTTGTGGAAAGGAAAAATATATCTCTACAGGAAATGGCCAAAACCATGCTTTGTTAAATTGATCTTCCAAAATATTTCTTGACAGAAGCTGTGAGTACTTCTTGTTATATTCAAAATAGAGTTTTTAGTAGACCAATACTTAATAAGACTCCCTATGAATTATAGAAAGGTAGAAACCCAACATCTCATATTTTCATCCTTTTGGGTACACCTGTACATTCCGAATACCAGGGACTATCTTGGGAAATTTGATTCAAAGTGTGACAAAGGTATATTCATAGGATATTCTACCACATCAAAATCCTATAGAGTATTTAACACTTGAACTCAAACCATAGAAGAATCTATGCATGTAAGATTTGACGACCTTCAAAAGACTGATAGGAGATTGGTAGATCTAGATTTTGATAATGTAGGGATACAACAAGAAAAAGAGAAATCAAAAGATCCACCTGCTGAAGATGGTCAACTGAATTCAACAAATTATGAAAAGACTAAACAAGATCCATCCCCTGAACCTGAAAAGCCAAAAGAATGGAAATTGAAGGTTCATTATCCTTCAAACCTTATTATTGGAGACCAAGATATTGGAGTAAGAACCAGATCCAGCCTTCATAATCAGTCAACAGTTTCTCTCATCTCAGAAGTAGAACCAAAAAAATATTCTGGAAGCACTAAAGGATACAGATTGGATTCTTGCCATGCAAGAAGATTGTTGGTGTATGCACTACAAGCTATTAATGTATCAATTTTAACTTATCAATAAAATTAGTATTTTCAGTTTTAAGACTAATTTTAATGCTATTTATCATGGAATAATAGGTCATATGAGAATTATTCCTAAAATGTCCCTAATTAAGTATTTACATGGGGACATGTAAATACATTAAGATTAGTGTGTGAATGTACTGGTGATTTGATCTCATAAATCATGGATATATGATATCAAGTCTTTACACAGGTACACATTAAGAGTAATATTTTACTGGACAGACCCATCATGAGAACGTTGCATGGATTGTTACATGAGTGTCATAAACGGTTCTTAATGTGATAATGGTGTATAGTCCTTCGACTTGAAGTTAGTACGATTCCTACATAAGGAGTTTGTTGTTTTAATATAATCAAATGTTATCTGTAATAAGATGACCATAAAGATTGTGATTAGGCAATAGACAAATTATACAGAGGATGTGAATGATGTAGATGGAATTTGTCTCTTCTATGTGACAGGAGTGATATCTATGGGCCACTTGATGGAGTGAGACTAACGAAATGCATGGCCATGCTAGGACGAATAAATATTAGATATTTATTCTTTAAAGTCTACTCTGGTATCAAGTAAAATGAATTGGGCCATACAAGGATGACGACGACCATGCCTTGGGCTCAATTAGATATCGTGACAAAAGGAATAAATATATAAATAATTATCATTTATAAGTAATATCAATGATAAATAATATTCGAACATAACGATGTATTGCTAGATACCGCTTTTATTTTATATTAATAATAAAATAGTTTATGATATTCTATTTTTATGGTTCATACAAAAGAATGAAGAGTTCAAGGAAAGAGAATCAAGTTTGTATAATATGAACTCAATGGAATGGTTGTGCCAAGTTTAAACACAGAGGTTGTAATATAGTATAGATGTCGTTCCACTGAGGAGGTGTTAGCATGAAAATCTTAGTTTTGAATTGAGTTGACAAAAGATTTTGTTTTAGTTTGTTGTGAATGATGCTGATAAAAAAAATATAAATAACAGAAAGTAAAATTTGTAAAAGACAACAGTGAATGGTTTTGAGAAAAATCAGTTTTGTAAAACAGGGATTGGTTTCATCACATCTCACCTTCTGTAAGTTGCATAAGTTTTTATGTAAGTAACTTGAAAAGATAATTTCTACGCCACAATCAAAGTCATTTGCATCGATCCCTCGACTGCAAAATTCATAAGAATGATTTCAAACCGCTGATCCCTCAGTCACCTTGAAATCATTCCAGCATTATCGATCGATTGTTTTGACGTTTATTGCGTTAGATGCCATCCCTGGCCACCTACTCACAACAAGTATTTCTTTCAGATCTGCTTTCAAAAGTCACTTCCCAGCATACTTGAGAAAACTTAAAACAAGAAAATAGTGATGAAGTACTTTCAGGCATTAAACGCAGAAGGAAATACAGAAACTTATCAAATCTTATTACACACATAAAAACTTACAGCAGCGTTACTTCAGGATTGAATGGATTCCAACCAATCCCATAAAGGAAATTTTAGCTACTCATGCTTTGCATTTTCATCTTCAGGATATGAATACAGAAAATAATGGAAAAGTTGGAATTTGCAGGAAATACAGGGGATGAATGGAGAAGATCATCTCTGCTTCTTCTCTGCTTGATTTATAGATTTGATGCTTCCCTCTTCTTTCCCACTTGCGTAGAGCCCATAAGGAATCATTCAGAAACATGCAGAAACATTCCTAAATGGTTAAGTTGGCATTGCACTATTGGTGAATAAAATATTGGAAATCCCATGCTGCATGAGTCACGCTTGAGCTCAATGGTCACGCTCAAGCGTGAAGGGTCCTGATACTCATTAATTGCTTTCACGTTGAGCGTGGCCTTCCTGTCCACTTACGCTTGATTCACGCTTAACCCACGCTTAGGCGCGCTCGGTCTCACGCTTGAGCGCCTCCTTGTCTCGCTCAAGCGTGAGGAAGTTCCTGATCCTCTTTCATCTTCTCTCAAGCTGAATCTGTTACGCTTAAGCGAGCCCCTTTCTTTTCAACATTTATTTTTCACGCTCAAGCCACACTTAAGCGGGCTCAGGCTCACGCTCAAGCGACTCACTCCCACGCTTGAGCGTGAGGGGGTCCTGATGCTCTTTGCTTTCTTTCACTCTCACTTAAACGTGGAACATGTTACGTTCAAGCGTCCCTTTTGTCTTGTGCTGGTGTTTCTTGGTTTCTTCAGCCTTTTGTCACCTTTCTTCAATTATTTTGACAAATCAAGCTTGTGCTACACAACATGTTATTTATAACAAAAATCATGATTTGTTACTTGCTAATCTAGTTAAATTCTTTCCAAAATGGGTTTAATTGAAGTATTAAATCAATGTGAAATAACACTTATCAAACTCTCCCCAACCTAGATTTTTTGCTTGTCCTCAAGTAAAAGAAGTTTTGGAAAGGAAACCAAGCATTTCAATAAGATCAGATTCAATTGCAGACAAAATTTTAAATGACAATAATCTCAGTTTTTACTTAGGCAAATAACCTCCTTAATACCCATTCTTTGTAATGTAATGCATCATTAATTTGTTCACAAAGCCGGTAACCCATTGCTGTAAGAATAAGGAACTCTCATTATTTCTCACCAGGTGTGTGTGTTGCACATTCATCATGAGAACTGCCTAATTAACATTGCCGGTCATTTCCCATCAAAATCAATTCATAAGATAAGTAAGGATCAAAAGGTCTTTTCATGGTTGTAATGAGGCTGGGCTATCAAGAATTCTTGGTTTTTCATGGTTTCAAAGTGCATGCATGAAGAAGAAGAGCATTCGTTAGGTGACATGAGTTACACAAGCTAATAGGAAATCGGCACGTACCTCGCTTTCTTTCCTCCTCTGGTTGAGTCAATAAAGCTAGCTGCTGCTTTTAAACTATACTGATGTAGTGGGCGTTGGAAGCACAGTACGGGCAGAAGCAATCCCCAAGCATCATTTTAGAGCTCATTAGTCTTAGTGTGAAACCCAAGAAAAAGGGGTGCAATAGGTCACTATAGGAAGATGAACCCTCCATAAAATAAGGTCATTTAGGCGCCTAGGGAATTCAACTTATAGATAGGAAGAGGCCCCTGCAAAGAAGTTAACTTCTGGGATCTATTCTTGTGTTTTGAGATTCTTCTAACTTTTATAAGGCTTCTTCTTTTGTGCTACATAATCCTTTGTTTTTCTTTTTCTAGTTCTCTATTTTTGTTTAAATTTTTGGAGAACTTTATTATCTTTTTCATCCTCAGTTTCTTTTATCACCCTTTGGGAAAAGTATTTTATGCTCTTATCAAAATTTTTAAGCATGCTGATAGGATAAGGTTTTATTTCTCACGCTTGGGTTGGGGTGTTTGAATAAAATTTTTGGCTCAAAAAAGGGCTACAAAAATTAGGGCATATTCTTAAGGGTAGCTTTTTGGCTCTGGGTTATTTTATTTTCAAAATTGCCTTTATCATTTTCTTGCTTAATTTCTTATAAAATGTTAATCAGAAAATTAGGCAATGCAATTTGACAAATTCTAATGAGACTCTCAGTGTTTAAATTTCTCACTTCTCACCAGGTTATAAGGCTTACTTCCTTATTCTAACAGAAAAGGGTTCAAGCATGTAAACAATCAAAAGTACATTTATTCCAATTCCCTGGTTCTTAATTCAACTATTTTGCCTTTGTGAAAATCAGTGTTGCTGTCTAAAAATATTTTGCTTCTTAAAAACTTTTCTTGTTCAAAAAGTTAATTCTTTGGTTGGGTTTTCCAAGGCTGTTGTTTTCAAACATGTAACTTAGTGTCCAAAACAAACATAATACAAAATCACAAACAATTCCAAAGCATGCTGTAGTAGTATCAACTAAAAAAAATTCAAAGTAAAACTATATAATGTCAATCAAAAAGAAAACTTAAAGTAGCAGATTGAAGCAATTAAAAACTAAAGCATTAAAATTCATCACTCATCCTCAGAGGAATCATCGTCTGCTTCCTGGTTCCTTTCTGGCGGTCCTTGTGAAGAAGGTCCTGGCCTATCTTTTGCAGTCTCACCCCCTCCCGCAAAAGGAGGCCTGTCCCCAGGCCAAGCAATGAGGGCTTCAAATTGGGCGGGAGCCATCCAGGGGATGGGTTGACCTTGACTTGCTTGAGCGAGTCTATCCACGCTTGAGCGCGGTGACCCCCTGATGGTTCGCTTAAGCTGGGAAGATCATGCTTGAGCGTGACTTTAAACAGATCGTCCACGCTTGAGCGTATAACACCCCGGTTTTCCGGACTCAGATCCTGATGTAACCAAGATAATAATTAATAAAAATATGGATAAATTTTTCGCGTTTGAAAACCTTCAACGATTACATCAAGACCCGAATCACAAAAAACCAAAGCGTACGATTTAATAAACTAAAACTGGATCGATAGTTAAAATGCCAATAACAGTATACAAAAATAATAGAGTTTACAGCGGAAGAAGAATGTGTATACCGGGCAAACGCCTAGTCCCATATATGACGATATGAGAAAAGGCTCGGCAAAGCATGCAAATACCCGACATATACCTACGGAAACAAACCTCGTCTAATTCACTCACAACATATACATGCTTTGCCTAAGACACAATTATATATATATACATATACATACAGGAATCTTCTCCCAACTTCCACAATCATCAATGTTCATCATTCAATTTCAATCCTTCTAGAACACATTAAATCATATCTTCAATACTACATTTGTATTCACCATTCACAATTTCAGAGGATTATCTTATACATATCCAAAATCACTAAATCATCTATATCATCATAAACAATTTGTTCATAACATAAGAACTCATAAATGATGCCGGCCAAGGCACTTCCATTACCACTATTTACCTTCGCCAAAACTTCAATTCAAGTCTCATCTCGGCCCATGATGACCCTGTATCAAATGCTAAAAAGGAGACCACATGGGAGAGTGAGTTATACATTCAAAATGACGAATATAATATATATTGTGATCATGTGTATATGCATATAATCATCATGTGTGCTTTGCTATAAAACCATTAAATCATCATTCAATCATCATCTCATTATTATAATAGGCATACAAACATCATAAATCTCAATTCACAACATAAGCAAGCACAAGCATATACCCAATCACATTGCCACTTATCATCAAGGGCATTCACAATCATCATCATCATTTTATTAAATCTTTATTCACTTCCTCCTCGCAAGGGGTTTCTAATCTCTCGTGGTCATCCCATCTCAAATGCCATGCACCTATGGCTAATGCATATGTCAACTGTTTAATGCATATGCAAGAGATCCGATTTCATAATAGCGGGTGATCGCAACCACCATAATCATTCATTCATATTCATGGGTTTCCCGCCTCGCAAGAGGTACTCCCTCTAGCAGCCTCACAAGGTGCTTTCTCGTGATCGCAACCTCGTTCAACAATTCTCATAGGAACTTGCAAGCCCTTTTTTTTCATTTCAAATACCAAGTGATCGCAACCACTGGCTCATCATCATACAATGGTCCCCTCAGGGCCTTTCACTTTCCACAACCAGGTGATCGCAACCACCGGCCCAATATCATAGCATCATCAAGTTGGTTTCCCGCCTCGCAAGGGGTACTCCCTTTATAGAATCCCGCAGGATTTTTCATCCCTATGATCGCAACCACACAATATCAATGCTATGCCATGCCATGAATGCAAAATGCAGTAATACATATGCTCAATAACCTCTCAAGGATATCTCGCCCTCTCTCATAGGGTATATTTTAATTCAACATTTTCAATCGATAGCATACCATCATTTACAAAGCCCCTCAAGGCATTTTACTAACATACTTGGCATCTCAATGGTCACCATATCATTTCATAACAATCCACGCAAGGGAATCAAGAAGCATAGCCAATATCATAATATCAATCTACACTTGGAATTATCCAAGACATATTCATCATCCCACATATATGGCAATTACACTTATGCCCAATACAATCATGTTCTTGAACTTACATCTCAACACATCACATATACATATTTCATATCATGCGGTAAACCAATACTTGTATTCAACCATAGTGGTATTACAATATTATCTCATTCATCAACATTGCTTAGTAACCAGTGTGGCGACACAACGACTCATCGTTTCAATTCTAAGCCACTCATACAATATTGCACTTGTTACAAAATTCAATAATATTTCACAGTTCATCAATAATAACATATGTCCTCTTACACAAGGAATAATCATTACATTATTTATTGTTGCATGATACCGATATTATCTTCGATACATCGGTTTATAACCACCACCTCACCATTCAATCATTCCCCTGATGGGTTTGTAATCACCCAAGGGTACAATCTCATAACTCATCATCAATCCTTTAGCATTGCTCTCACATGTTCATTCTTGGTGGTTAAGATTTATGTTTCCCATTATGTATACTATGGGTGTAAACAAGTTATCCGAATATTTTAATCATTATTCAACACCACCATAATATATCCTGATTATATATCTCTATACATTCCCTCAAGCATCATACAATATAAGGGAAGAAGGCCCAACACCATCAAAACTGAGAAAATAATACAACTTTCAATTCTGGGCAATCCACTTGAGTGAGCCCTTACTCGCTTAAGCGAGATTAACATAGCTCGCTTAGGTGAGCCCCTTCGCGCGAGCGAAAATTATCCAGCAACGTTTCCATGCTCGTTCGCTTGAGCGAGACACCACATACTTGGCCACTCGCTTGGGCGAAATTGTTCCAGTAACCATTTCCTCAAATACTTGCTTGAGCGAGGCACCCACTTGCTCAAGCGAGATTCAGCCAGAGGCCATCCCCCTCATTCCACACACACGTCTCGCTTGAGCAAGGCACACCAGAGTCAGCCACTCGCTTGAGCGAGTATCGTTCCAGCATCAGACCCCCACACCCGCTCAAGCGTCTCACGCTCGCTTGAGCGAAAAACATCCAGTATCAATTTCCTCTCTTGCTTGCTCAAGTGCGGCCACGCCTGCTTGAGCGAGATTCGTCCAGTGTCTCCCCTGCTCACTTCACATTCGTCTCGCTTGAGCGAATAGCTCACTCGCTTGAGCGAGATTAGGCCAAAGGCCATAATAATGGTACAGGGGATTCTCGTTTGGGAGAGAATCCATCTCGCTTGAGCGAGATCATCAAAACTTATGCAGAAACGAAAATTCTCACAACCTAACACATGAAATCTCATTCTAGTTCAACTTAAATACATCTAACATATCATACACATCATATGAGGCATATACAACTTGTTCAAACATTCATACTTACAAATTCTCATTCCAAACTTATTAATCATGTTAAAATCATACTTATCATCATCAAACATACATATACATACTTCCATAACAATCATCACATCCTCCCACACATCGTTCTCAATAATTATCAAATTGCCATTCATATTATCTCAATAACTATATGGAAAGGCAAGCATGAGTACTAAAACACATACATCAATCACTATCAATTTACTCATGCAATTTGAATGTAAACTCCTCTCCTACCTCGAGGGAAGAACCGAAATCCGAATGCACGCTCCGAAAGCTCCGCCACACAATCCGGAATGCAATCTATATTATACCATACACATGTGCATTCACATAATCAATAACCATCATAATTTTAAACATTTGTTAGCTTATCATAAAGCTCAACATCAAGTCCTAAACTTGCTAAACATCAACTTATGCGATTGTGTTAGGCTTCGGGAATTCCTTTCCCAAAGCCAAGATCCTCTAGATCTTAAAGACCAACTAAACCCAACAACATCATCATCTCATCCATTACGTAATGTAATCTCAAATCACCTTAATCCTTCAAACATCATCATTATCACTCAATATTCAACTTAGCTCTCATATCCTCCAATAACCATAATTAACTAATCAAATTTAAATGGCACACCACAAATGATCTAGAACCTTATCAAGTCACAATCTTATCATACCAATCCCTCTCATTCCACATTCATAACAACACTTATCTATAGATTTCACCATAAATGGTCCTCTACCATTTCAAGTAACCTTTAACCTTAAATATCACCTATCCACATTCAACTAACCTCCCAAATTACAATATATCCCTTTTCCCAAATTCTTAGGGCTAGGGTTTCATGAGAACCCAACAACCATTATCAATATTCATCAACTATCATCAATGGCTATCTCTTATCATTAACATCATTCTCTAACTTCATTAAATATACTTTCAACTCATATTTTACACTTTCCCTAATTTATTAGAGTTAGGGTTTCCACTAGAACCCAACAACATTCATTATTACCCATTTATTCCTCATCACTTACCAACATAAATTTTAAGTACCATATTAAGTGTTCATAAAGGCTCACATTTAAGCAGCCCCACCTTAGGGTTTCCATATTAATGGCTTCATTCATTACTCCATTTGCATTAAACCTTCACCCAACAACCAAAACCCTAAACCTATGGTATAAACTCATGAAAAATGATGAGGAACTTACCTCAACCACGAGACAACCTGAGCTTCCAAGAGAGAGAGAGAGCCACACGAAAATGGAAGAGAAGAGGGGAACAAGATCCAACCACAAGCTTCTCCTTCAAGCTCCCAAGAGACAAAAATGGTGGAGGAGAAGAAGACTCCATTTGGCTTAGGTTTTGGAGAGAAGAAGAAGAGTGGGATATGAAGAGATGAAGAAGGAAATGTTTTGCCCCAAAATAGGACCAAGGAAGCTGACGGGAAAAGGGAAGAAATGAAGACTTTTGCCTTTAAAATTTTGTTCTCTCATTAAACTTTCATCGTTTTATGGATCTTTGTTCGGACCCAATACTAATTCTAAAAATTATTCCAAAGACATATTCGGATTCCCAATAATATTCTTAATAGCCCTGACCAACGGCATCTCCATCGGAGATACTTGGTCCTACACCCATATTTTAACCGGGTATAATTTTAACTCCTTAAGTCTCAGTAAATCATAAATATTCCTAATAAACCCCAACTTAATAATTCCAATATTTTTGGGACACTCATTAGTCCATTTATATTTATTCAATATTTATTCCACATATTTATTCATTTTTATAAAATTTGGGATGTTACAATCCACCCCACCTAAAAGAAATTTCGTCCTCAAAATTTGGCATCGATATACATATCGCAAGGCCATACCTCAGGCCACACATCAACAAGGTTCAACGACACTATAGAATAACATTGGACTTCCCAAAGTCCATCAAGACATGTTCATCATCACTTCATCATTCCTAACACAAAATTCCTACATCAAAGTGTGTCTTATGTCATCAATTACGACTCGTCCAACAGAGCTCAGATGTTCATACTCAGTACGACTAGATAGGCGCAGTACATTCACCATAAGCAGTTACAATCCCTACACCTGCCCGGCCTATGTGTTGCTGCATCCGACATACAGGAAGGCGTCCCAATCCCGTAGTGGTTGCCACAAACACATAAAGTCGGCGCATATGTGCATGTTGCCACAATGCCTATGGCATGTAGGGCCATATCGGGACCAGTACTTTATATTCCCATTGCTCACATCGATCACACATATTCAAACGATACCAGCCCACATAAGACTTAGTGACAATCCTCACCAATCCATAACTAACATATTCATATTTCATCGTCATTCTACAACTAATTTGGCATCCATCATGCCATACCAATCATCAATCTTATTTAACATTACCATATATTAGTGTACCAACCATAGATTTTCAATCATTACGGGGTAATTACCGCATCATCGGGCCTCATCCATCCCGAAGTCATGGTCAAATTGTCCAATAATCCATGTCTCTTCCATACATCGTTGGTTATAAATCGATTCAAGCCTAAACGAGTTACTAACTCGCAGGAAGTACGCAACTTCGAGGTCAACATAGGGTTTCTAATGATGTAATGTGCTTTCACATTAGGAATTCTCCTCACAGATCACAACCAAAGTCCATAAGAAAGACGTATAATTCATATCACATTACATCTCTACATGGTTTCTACCCTCGATATAGCACTTTTTAATTAAAGAGAGAGGTAATAACATGATCAAATTTCCATTTACTGACTCACAATCACGCATGTCATCCCTATGTCATATCATAATCCATAGCTAGTTTCATGATCACAACGTCGACGGTATACAATTTAGCCCAAAGTCATACCATAAAATCATGTACACCATAGTCAATACTAATCATACCCCAAATTCAACATTATTATTCATTAATCATCAGGGGTTACATTCATTATTCGCATTCCCTTACATACCAGCTTTAGCTTCAACAACGTGTTTCACAATTAATTTTGTTATGGCTCAACTATTCACAAGATTCGATCAATCACTAGACTTAGAAAGTCTAAGGGTTACCTATTACCCATTGTGGAATACTCCTATACCACACAATATCATTAGATATGGCTCATAAAAGTATCATAGAGCCTAGACCACCATAGGGTCAATTAAATCAATCATCCATAAGGTTTGATCATGCAAGATCATGCCAAATCAATGGGGTCGCCACACCTAGTGGCTTAAAATCAAATCAATCATTCACTCGGTCCTCAAATATGAAACCGAGTCATAACCCCAACCTAGTGAATCACAATTTCACATTCAATCATTTCATCACTTATGCATGTTCTCAATCTAAGGAGACATAGTAAGTCACTTGCATTATAGAATACAAGATTCTCATGCCAAGGATATGAAATCCATCTTTCACAAATAGTATAATCAATCCTTTTAATTCATCTCTCAACAATAACTTAATCAATCATTTTGTTCCATGAATACTCATGTTAGGGGATTCTTTCACTACCATTTATTCAATCAATTCACATGAACCACTCACATTCAATAAGCATACTTTGGCCAGGAGCCATAAGTGCAACTCATACAAGAGACCTAATCACATGATTCAATTCCAACACATCTATCAAGGCCTCAACATATATGGTCTACTACCATATCAACTCATCTTTCATATCCCATATTCATCAATTCAATATTTCATTTCCATGATTAACATTCAACATGGATAATCAAATCAATTTTATACTTAATGTATAAACATCAATGCATAATCACAATATTTTCGTCAATGGAAGGAAATAGGGTAAGGAACTTGGCCGGACTTACACAATCAAACATATTAATCACATCGTATAATTTATCCACAGTATTTAATCTCACGAATCATTCATGATTACTAATGAGCAACTAAGCTCCATAGGTGCATCACACGACCTTAATGATATTGGGCATAGTCCCATAAACGTCAATCATAACTTATGAATCATAATTTCACAGAGCCCACAATGAGCTGTCATTACAATCCTATACTAATAATTCACAAGAATAGCCATTAAGAAAGCATTGCCCTTATAATCAATTTACAATTCTTAGACAATTAGCCTTTCACCAATCCATATAGGGCAATCAATGCTTAACATAATATCATCCTCAAGATAGTTGTCACTCTTAAAATTATACAGAACAACCATATTACAATGATCCTTAAAATGTTTCCCAATCAAGCAATTATGCTCCAAACATCCATAATGCCAATTTATACAGAGCACCCATGCTCGGACAATGATTAATAACTTCAATACAACCAAACATGTTCTAGCAAAATCAACAACATTTATACAGAGCAGACCACTGTGACGCCCCAAAAATAGGGGTAAATTTTTCACGATTTAAAACAATTAAAGGATAGAAGAGATCGCGAGATGAAAACCTTGGCAAGCAATCCCCGGACCTAATTTAATAACCTATCTCATATGTGAAGATATAAAAAGGTGAACAATTAAGTCAAAGAGTGAACCTTGGATGATTTATCTCATGATCATCAACAAAAAGTAGCGGAAGTATGCAATTACATTAAGGAGATGAAGAGAAGTGGTAGAAGGTCAAGGGATGGTCTATCGATTTGATAAAATGTATTAATTATGCGTGTGGGGCGTTGTACGATCATATTATAGTCAAACAATACCAATGATATCCCAAGATAGAGGAAAAATATGAAAAACAGGGTCATGAATCGATTCAAACACACTATGAATCGATTCAAATGATTCTGGAGTGCAAAACAGTGAAAACAGGACCCCTTGAATCGATTCAAGCTCGTATGAATCGATTCAGACGCTTCTGGAACTCAAAATTATGCAAATAGAGGTCCTTGAATCGATTCAAGATCGTATGAATCGATTCAGGCCTTCCTGGAACCAAAAACAGTGAAAACAACAGCCCTCGAATCGATTCAGGGATCCTCGAATCGATTCGAGACAGCACAGTTGCTGTTTTATGCAGAAAAAGCCTTATTTTTGAACTTCTAACCCCCCTAACTTTTTCATATCAACTCCAAACGCTACCAAATTTTGACACCAACTAAAATACATCAATTGTAACGTATGGCCACCGGCCTCACCCAAAAATTCTCAAAAGTGAGGAACTTATTCAAATAAATGCGTTTAGTCCATTCCTGAGCCTTTTTGAGTAACTTAGGGGTCTATTCTCAACGGAATTGACCCGTTCCAGTTTCTACAAGTCACAAATCATGTATTCAAGCTATTGGAACCACCACACACTACCCAAAACTCATAAAACTTATTTTGACCCTACTAGTTCCTTACTTATGCATAACAATCATGAAATGTCATAAATTATACAGCACATATAGTCATCATTCACAATTCTCATCATTTGATCATCAAAGTGAGCAAAATTCAAGCACTCACACATTAGCGTCTTACATCACCAGGGTCATAACTGAAAATTGGTCTTATATGTAGGTTCCAATTTTCACACATAACTCACAAAATCATTATACATCATTCATACCAATTCATGGCTATACAAAATATGCAGAATACTATATATATTACAAATATTCTACACAAACCATAAAATCAAAATGTTACCGGCCAAGGCATTCTTTACCAAAAAGAGGCTTCCTTCACACTTCTCCTCCACAAACAGCTCCAAAGCGAAACCTACAACACAGGAGCTAAAAAGATATACCACAAGGAGAGTGAGTATACTTTCTCAATGATGAAAATCCAATAAATAAAACAATATATGCATGAATACAATACAACTATCTCCTCCTTAAGAGGAGTTTATTTTATATCAACATTCAATCAGCACTTCTTATTTCAAACACAATTATTCCTTAATTCCCTTATAATCAAATCAATCAAACTCACCATCACACCTTAGTAATTAAAAGGGAATATCCATACATATCACATCATCAAAGTATCACACTATAACATGCTTCAAGACTGATGCACATGCTAATGTCATTAAAATGCATATGCACGGATCCGATTTCATTTCCTCGGGTGATCGCAACCACCATAATCATATACTCATTCTCAATGGTTTCCCGCCTCGTAAGGGGTACTTCCTCTAGCAGCCTCACAAGGTGCTTCTCGTGATCGCAACCACGTTCAATATTTCATAAGGTTTCCCACCTCGCAAGGGGTACTCCCGTCTCATGATCGCAACCATGGGCATTCAATCACATTGGTCCCGCGGGGCCTTTCATTTCAATACCAGGTGATCGCAACCACCGGTCTAACAATCATAGGAACTCGCAAGCCCTTTTTCATTTCCATTATCAAGTGATCGCAACCACTTATCAACGTTATCATGATATGCATGTCATGCCATGTATACAACAATGCTCATACATGCCTCAATCTCATTTAGCTTATCTTACCCTCTCATCTAGGGTACATTCATTCTCAACCACATAATTTTCCACCAAATCATACACAAGAATCAATCTTCATATGAACTCAATCATGTATCACACATAATAAGCCATCCATAGCCTCACTTAGGCTTCATCACATAAACACTAAATTCACATCATCATACACAATTCACTTCACATACACATAATATCACCTTTATCCAAGCAAACATGTCATACTACATTAATACATACATTATCATCATAATTCTCATGCATTTAGAAAATACACCCCTCTCCTACCTCAAGAGAAGTAGACCTCTGGGGTCGATGTTCCTGCTTCACCAATATTGCCAAGCCCTACACCAATCAATTATAGGGCCACATCAAATATTCTTTCAAACACCAATTCAATATACATATACATAGGTATACACATGATTCTTATCATGTGGGAACTATTTATCAATTTCATTTATTTGCCTAATTAGGCTTCGGGAATTCCTTTTCTTAAATCACAATCCATTATTACCAAGAGCTACAACCTAATTGTTAGGTTATCCCATCTATTTAGCTTCCACCAACACCTTGGTGATTTTCCCACCTATTATGACTTCAAGTCAACATCAACATCATTAAATATCTCTACCTCATCATTTATAACACTCTTCCCATCAACAAATGCTAACTTCTTCAATAAATGCTATACTCTTCAATATTATACATTTCCTCCTAAAATTCAAATTTAGGGTTTTCATCAAACCTACCAACCTTCATAAATACTCATATACCTCCTTCTTTTCCCACCATAATTACAACTACCTCATTAATTATTCATAAGCTTGTATTTATGTCAACCCATCTTAGGGTTTCCACATTTAATGTTTCTCCTAGTAACCTACATACATGAAATGCTTGCTTAACATTGAAGACACATAGTAATATGTTTATATACATGGAAAATGGTAGTAATTTTACCTCAAGAGGAGTAAAGAGTGAGTTTGCAAAAGAGGAGAAGGTCCACAGGAAATTAAGGAGGAAGAAGGAGAAGATATTCTAAGCCCCAAGCCTCCTTGAGTCTCTTGAAGAATAATAATGGAGGAGGAAGATGTATTTCCTTTTAATTTGAAGTTCAAGGGAAAGATGAAGAGGAATAATGAAGAAGAAGAAGGAAAGAAGAAGAAGAAGAAGAAGAAGATAAGAAGAAGAGCATGTTCACGTGGAGAAGAAAATGCAACCGAAAATATCAAAGGAAAATATGAATTTAACATTTAAGTTATTAAGCTTTCATTAAACTCTTTCGTTTCCAAAACAAACAGGTTCGTTGTTCGGGCTCAATACGTATTCTAAAAATTATTCCGAATATAAATTCGGAATCCCAATAACATTATCTACGGCCCTGACCAACGGCATCTCAATCGGAGATACTTGGTCCGACACCTATATTTTATCCGGGTCAGTTTTCAACTCAACCGATCACCATAATTCACCAGCAATTTCGAAAAGTCTTGTTTAAATCTTTTCAAGAATTTTGGGATATTAATTAGCCCGCATTTAATTATTCCATATTTATTTTCCTAATTTATCTTCCTATTTTAAAAATTCGGGGTGTTACAATCCACCCCCCTAAAAGAAATTTCGTCCTCGAAATTCAACTTACCGGATTCAAATGCATGAGGGTATCGCTTACGGATATCGTCCTCGCGTTCCCAAGTAAGTGTTTCCATGTTTCCATGCTTCCATGCCACTTTTACTAATGGTACCATCTTATTCCGTAGTCTCTTCATGGAATATTCAACAATACGAACAAAAACGGGAAGGATGGATAAGTCATCCCACACCTCAACATCGTCAATAGAGATCACGTGCTGAGGATCATGTATATACTTTCTTAACTATGACACGTGAAATACATTATGTAAGTTCGTAAGCTGTGGAGGGAGTGCAATTCGATATGCGATGTCTCCAATCCGTTCTAAAATCTCATAGGGTCCAATGAATTTAGGGCTTAGTTTCTTGCTCTTCAAGGCTCTTCCTATACCTTTATCACGCGAAACTCGTAATAACACATGATCGCCAACTTGAAATTCCAGTGGATTTCTTCTTTTGTCATAATAGCTCTTCTGTCGGTCTTGAGCAATTTTCATCTTTTCCCGAATCATCTTGATCTGCTCGGTAGTTTTCTCAACAATCTCAGGCCCTAAGGCTAGATTCTCACCAACTTCAAGCCAACATAAAGGAGTTCGACACCTTCTTCCATATAAGGCCTCGTATGGTGCCATACCAATACTAGAATGAAAACTGTTGTTGTAGGTGAATTCAATCAGAGGCAAATATTTCTCCCACAAACCGCCATGCTCCAAAACACAAGCGCGTAGTAAGTCCTCAAGACTCTGAATAGTCCTCTCCGACTGCCCATCGGTCTGAGGATGATATGTCGAGCTTAGCTTCAGTTTTGAACCCATTGCCTCATGTAAGCTTCCCCAGAATCAGGAAGTAAATCGGGGGTCACGATCAGAAACAATGCTTGACGGCACGCCATGTAATCTCACAATCTCCTGAATATACAACTGTGCTAAATCTTGCAAGGAACTTTCCATACTGATTGGTAGAAAATGTGCGCTCTTTGTCAAACGATCTACAATCACCCATATTCCGTCACATCTGGACCTCGTTTTTGGTAATCCGGACACAAAATCCATGGCAATCACGTCCCACTTCCAAACAGGGATATCAAGTGACCTCAAAGTACCTGAAGATCTTTGGTGTTCCACCTTCGCCTTCTGACAAGTAAGGCAAGAAGCTACAAAGTTAGCAACATCACGTTTCATTCCGGGCCACCAAAAGTTCTTCTTTATATCATGATACATCTTGGTTGCACCAGGATGGATGCTAAAAATGCTTTTATGTGCTTCCTCTAGCACCGTGCGCCTCCAATCACCAAATGAAGGTACATACACGCGACCTTTTACTCGCCATATACCATCAACGCCTTCCATAAGAAATAAATTTTTCCCATTATCTTGAGATCTCCGCATCTCTTGTAAGTAATCATCATCTTTTTGTTTCTCTTTCACAAGCTCCAAAAACTCATTGCATATCTTCAAAGTAGCAAAACATAGTCTCTTGGAGGATTGAACCTCGGTTCCAACATTCAAATTCCGAAATTCTTCCATTAACTCGAACTCTTTGACCATCATAGCTGATACATGCAAGGATTTCCGACTAAGAGCATCGGCAACAACATTGGCTTTTCCCGGGTGGTACATCAATTTAAAATCGTAATCCTTCAAGAACTCCATCCATCTCCTCTGACGCATATTCAATTCCTTTTGGTCAAAAAGATATTTCAAACTTTTGTGGTCACTAAAAACCACAAATCTTGAACCATACAAGTAATGACGCCAAATCTTCAAGGCAAACACAACCACAGCCAACTCCAAATCGTGAGTTGGGTAATTAACTTCATGAGGTCGTAACTGGCGTGAAGCATAAGCTATTACACGTTCCTTCTACATTAGCACACATCCAAGTCCATGCTTGGAAGCATCACAATACACCACAAACTCTTCTTGTAAATCAGGCAACGCTAAGATAGGAGCAGAAGTCAGCCTCATCTTTAATTCCTCAAAGCACTTCTCACATTCAATCGTCCATACAAAAGGTTGGTTCTTCCTTGTCAAATTCGTCAAAGGTCTTGCAAAACAAGAGAAACCTTCAATAAACCTTCTATAATAACCTGCAAGTCCAAGGAAACTTCGGATTTCAGTAACCGTCGTAGGTCTAGACCATGCCATAACAGCTTCAACCTTAGAAGGATCCACCAAAATACCATCCTCAGATATTACATGTCCAAGGAACTGGACGCTCGTCAACCAGAATTCACATTTAGAGAGCTTGGCGTACAGCTGGTTCTCTCTAAGAATGTTCAGCACCACTCTCAAATGTTCTTCATGTTCCTCCCGGCTCTTGGAATATACTAGGATATCATCGATGAACACCACAACAAAACGATCCAGGTATTCATGAAAGATGTGGTTCATGTAACTCATGAACACCGCTGGAGCATTAGTCACTCCAAATGGCATCACGACATACTCGTAGTGGCCATATCGCGTCCTAAACACAGTTTTCGGAATGTCTGTGGCTCTCACCCGAATTTGATGATATCCGGAACGCAAATCAATCTTTGAAAATACCACTGCACCTCTCAGCTGATCCAACAGGTCATCAATGCGAGGTAAAGGATATCTATTCTTTATCGTCAGCTTGTTTAGTTGGCGGTAGTCTACACACAACCGCATAGTTCCATCCTTTTTCTTAACTAATAAAACAGGAGCTCCCCAGGGTGACACACTGGGTCGAACAAACTCCTTCTCAAGCAGCTCCTCAACTTGCTTCTTTAGTTCAACTAACTCTATAGGAGACATCCTATATGGAGCAATAGACACTGGTTCGGCACCAGGTACAAGGTCAATAGCAAACTCAACCTCCCTTGGAGGTGGTAAGCCAGGTATCTCATCAGGAAACACGTCCAAAAATTCAGACACCACGGGGATATCCATGGGACCGGGACCACTCGTCCCATCGACAAGAGATAGCAGTACACAAAGTTGAATTATACCTTGTACATCAAACTGTCCCCTATCAAGAGAAGGGAAAATAACAGTCCGTTGTTGACAATCAACCATGACTCTGTTGGCAGAAAGCCAATCCATACCAAGTATGATCTCCAGTCCCTTCATAGGTAAGCAAATAAAAGACGCAACAAACTTTCTCCCATCTAGGAGCATATCAACATTATCACACCGGTTAATCGATCTAAGACAAGTACCGGTTGGAGTGGTAATCATAAGAGCATTTTTCATTAGACACACCGGCAATCTCAATCGCCGAACGCAATCCTCAGATATAAAAGAGTGGGTCGCACCCGAATCGTAAATTACATGAACTGAATGTCCAAGGATTTCACACTTACTTTCAACCAGATTTTCTGCTCGTGCTGCTTCCTCACCGGTCACAGCAAATACTCTCCCGGCATTAGGTTGACGATCTCCTCCATCCCTATTTCCATCATTAGCATCATTCCCATTTCCTCGACCGTTGCCACGTCTTCCACCATTATAGCCACCTCGGCCACCACGTTGACCACCATTATTTCCATCACCACGGCCCCGACCACCATTATAGCCTCCACGGTTCACATGAACAGGTGCATTAGCACGATTGGGAATATTAGCTTGTACCGGAGCGGGTCTTGCAAGCATAGGACATGCAGGGCGGATATGTCCCACTTGATCACAATTAAAGCATATAACATCTTCACGATGCACACATTCCCGGACATAATGAGGTCCTCCACATCTATAGCATCTCGGCCCATTGGCTTTTGTATTTCCCCGGCCAAAAGTATTACCACGTCCACCGCCTCTAGCTTGAGCATTAGAAGGAGCACCCCTCAGAAAACGTCCTCTTCTAAAACCTCCTTGTCTTTTGAAATTAAAAGCTGGACCCTTCAGCTTAGAGTCAAACTTAGAGTGTTGAAAAGATGCATGTTCTTCATAGATACGACACTTATTCACAAGCACCGTGAAACTTCAGATCTCTTGATGACATATAGCCCTTTGAATATCAGGGCGTAACCCATTTTCAAACTTCACACATTTTGACACTTCAGTTCCCTCTTGTTGAAAATGAGGGTAGAATTCACAAAGCTCCTCAAACTTGGAAGCATACTCTTCCACCGTCATCGTGCCTTACTTGAGTTCCATGAACTCAAGTTCTTTCTTGCTCTTATAACTCTCAGGCACATATTTCCTCATAAGTTCACGCTTAAAGTTTTCCCAAGTTAAGGGAATTGCAGCAGCATTCATTCTATTCTTGGCGAGTCTCCACCAAGTCTCGGCTTCATCTCTCAGCATAAAAACAGCATACTCCACTTTCTGGAGCTCATTCCATTCAAAGCTATCAAAGATCCGCTCAACATTCCGGATCCAACCATAGGCTTGCTCACGCCTAAATCCACCATGAAATTCAGTAGGTTTTCGCTTTAAAAACATGTCAAGCCCCTGAGTGCCTTGTACAACAATAGGAGCAGATGGTCTTTCTGCCTCCTGTCTCTCACGGTTTTGCGATTCGAGAAAATCCGCAAAACGATTCAAGGCTCTAGCTATGGCATCATCATTATCTTGACGACGACGGGCCATCACAATATCTAAAACCACAACATAAAATTCAACCAATATCAGTAAACTCGTTCATAAAATTCCTCTGTGAGTTCATACTATAGTATTTCATTATAAAATTTACATTGTGACCCTCCCTCATGGAGTCCAATAGCAACATTTCATATTAAAGCTCATATAGCAACATCATCATATCATAACATAGTATGCATTAATAATATATAGGATTCATCATTGAGGGAGGATAGTGTGAAGAAGCTTGGCCGGACTTATAACAATCACATTCAATCCATAATCAATTCATACACCAATCAAATAACTATAACAGTCATTCATCAATCATATATCATGTTCTGGTAATAGCAACAACTAATAGCAGTAATACAGAGCGAATAATGCTCTGATACCAGATTGTGACGCCCCAAAAATAGGGGTAAATTTTTCGCGATTTAAAACAATTAAAGGATAGAAGAGATCGCGAGATGAAAACTTTGGCAAGCAATCCCCGGACCTAATTTAATAACCTATCTCATATGTGAAGATATGAGAAGGTGAACAATTAAGTCAAAGAGTGAACCTTGGATGATTTATCTCATGATCATCAACAAGAAGTAGCGGAAGTATGCAATTACATTAAGAAGATGAAGAGAAGTGGTAGAAGGTCAAGGGATGGTCTATCGATTTGATAAAATGTATTAATTATGCGTGTGGGGCGTTGTACGATCATATTATAGTCAAACAATACCAATGATATCCCAAGATAGAGGAAAAATATGAAAAACAGGGTCATGAATCGATTCAAACACACTATGAATCGATTCAAATGATTCTGGAGTGCAAAACAGTGAAAACAGGACCCCTTGAATCGATTCAAGCTCGTATGAATCGATTCAGACGCTTCTGGAACTCAAAATTATGCAAATAGAGGTCCTTGAATCGATTCAAGATCGTATGAATCGATTCAGGCCTTCCTGGAACCAAAAACAGTGAAAACAACAGCCCTCGAATCGATTCAGGGATCCTCGAATCGATTCGAGACAACACAGTTGCTGTTTTATGCAGAAAAAGCCTTATTTTTGAACTTCTAACCCCCCTAACTTTTTCATATCAACTCCAAACGCTACCAAATTTTGACACCAACTAAAATACATCAATTGTAACGTATGGCCACCGGCCTCACCTAAAAATTCTCAAAAATGAGGAACTTATGCAAATAAATACGTTTAGTCTATTCCTGAGCCTTTTTGAGTAACTTAGGGGTCTATTCTCAACGGAATTGACCCGTTCCAGTTTCTACAAGTCACAAATCATGTATTCAAGCTATTGGAACCACCATACACTACCCAAAACTCATAAAACTCATTTTGACCCTACTAGTTCCTTACTTATGCATAACAATCATGAAATGTCATCAATTATACAGCACATATAGTCATCATTCACAATTCTCATCATTTGATCATCAAAGTGAGCAAAATTCAAGCACTCACACATTAGCGTCTTACATCACCAGGGTCATAACTGAAAATTGGTCTTATATGTAGGTTCCAATTTTCACACATAACTCACAAAATCATTATACATCATTCATACCAATTCATGGCTATACAAAATATGCAGAATACTATATACATTACAAATATTCTACACAAACCATAAAATCAAAATGTTGCCGGCCAAGGCATTCTTTACCAAAAAGAGGCTTCCTTCACACTTCTCCTCCACAAACAGCTCCAAAGCGAAACCTACAACACAGGAGCTAAAAAGATATACCACAAGGAGAGTGAGTATACTTTCTCAATGATGAAAATCCAATAAATAAAACAATATATGCATGAATACAATACAACTACCTCCTCCTCAAGAGGAGTTTATTTTATATCAACATTCAATCAGCACTTCTTATTTCAAACACAATTATTCCTTAATTCCCTTATAATCAAATCAATCAAACTCACCATCACACCTTAGTAATTAAAAGGGAATATCCATACATATCGCATCATCAAAGTATCACACTATAACATGCTTCAAGACTGATGCGCATGCTAATGTCATTAAAATGCATATGCACGGATCCGATTTCATTTCCTCGGGTGATCGCAACCACCATAATCATATACTCATTCTCAATGGTTTCCCGCCTCGCAAGGGGTACTTCCTCTAGCAGCCTCACAAGGTGCTTCTCGTGATCGCAACCACGTTCAATATTTCATAAGGTTTCCCACCTCGCAAGGGGTACTCCCGCCTCATGATCGCAACCATGGGCATTCAATCACATTGGTCCCGCGGGGCCTTTCATTTCAATACCAGGTGATCGCAACCACCGGTCTAACAATCATAGGAACTCGCAAGCCCTTTTTCATTTCCATTATCAAGTGATCGCAACCACTTATCAACATTATCATGATATGCATGTCATGCCATGTATACAACAATGCTCATACATGCCTCAAGCTCATTTAGCTTATCTTACCCTCTCATCTAGGGTACATTCATTCTCAACCACATAATTTTCCACCAAATCATACACAAGAATCAATCTTCATATAAACTCAATCATGTATCACACATAATAAGCCATCCATAGCCTCACTTAGGCTTCATCACATAAACACTAAATTCACATCATCATACACAATTCACTTCACATACACATAATATCACCTTTATCCAAGCAAACATGTCATACTACATTAATACATACATTATCATCATAATTCTCATGCATTTAGAAAATACACCCCTCTCCTACCTCAAGAGAAGTAGACCTCTGGGGTCGATGTTCCTGCTTCACCAATATTGCCAAGCCCTACACCAATCAATTATAGGGCCACATCAAATATTCTTTCAAACACCAATTCAATATACATATACATAGGTATACACATGATTCTTATCATGTGGGAACTATTTATCAATTTCATTTATTTGCCTAATTAGGCTTCGGGAATTCCTTTTCTTAAATCACAATCCATTATTACCAAGAGCTACAACCTAATTGTTAGGTTATCCCATCTATTTAGCTTCCACCAACACCTTGGTGATTTTCCCACCTATTATGACTTCAAGTCAACATCAACATCATTAAATATCTCTACCTCATCATTTATAACACTCTTCCCATCAACAAATGCTAACTTCTTCAATAAATGCTATACTCTTCAATATTATACATTTCCTCCTAAAATTCAAATTTAGGGTTTTCATCAAACCTACCAACCTTCAAAAATACTCATATACCTCCTTCTTTTCCCACCATAATTACAACTACCTCATTAATTATTCATAAGCTTGTATTTATGTCAACCCATCTTAGGGTTTCCACATTTAATGTTTCTCCTAGTAACCTACATACATGAAATGCTTGCTTAACATTGAAGACACATAGTAATATGTTTATATACATGGAAAATGGTAGTAATTTTACCTCAAGAGGAGTAAAGAGTGAGTTTGCAAAAGAGGAGAAGGTCCACAGGAAATTAAGGAGGAAGAAGGAGAAGATATTCTAAGCCCTAAGCCTCCTTGAGTCTCTTGAAGAATAATAATAGAGGAGGAAGATGTATTTCCTTTTAATTTGAAGTTCAAGGGAAAGATGAAGAGGAATAATGAAGAAGAAGAAGGAAAGAAGAAGAAGAAGAAGAAGATAAGAAGAAGAGCATGTTCACGTGGAGAAGAAAATGCAACCGAAAATATCAAAGGAAAATATGAATTTAACATTTAAGTTATTAAGCTTTCATTAAACTCTTTCGTTTCCAAAACAAACAGGTTCGTTGTTCGGGCTCAATACGTATTCTAAAAATTATTCCGAATATAAATTCGGAATCCCAATAACATTATCTACGGCCCTGACCAACGGTATCTCAATCGGAGATACTTGGTCCGACACCTATATTTTATCCGGGTCAGTTTTCAACTCAACCGATCACCATAATTCACCAACAATTTCGAAAAGTCTTGTTTAAATCTTTTCAAGAATTTTGGGATATTAATTAGCCCGCATTTAATTATTCCATATTTATTTTCCTAATTTATCTTCCTATTTTAAAAATTCGGGGTGTTACAACCATGCTCTGATACCACCGTTGTAACACCCCGGTTTTCCGGACTCAGATCCCGATGTAACCAAGATAATAATTAATAAAAATGTTGGTAAATTTTTCACGTTTGAAAACCCTCAACGATTACATCAAGACCCGAATCACAGAAAACCAAAGCGTATAATTTAATAAACTAAAACTGGATCGATAGCTAAAATACCCATAATGGTATAAAAAAATAATAGAGTTTATAGTGGAAGAAGAATGTGTATACCGGGCAAACGCCTAGTCCCATATATGACGATATGAGAAAAGGCTCGGCAAAGCATGCAAATACCTGACATATACCTACGGAAACAAACCTCGTCTAATTCACTCACAACATACACATGCTTTGCCTAAGACACAATTATATATATATACATATACATACGGGAATCTTCTCCTAACTTCCACAATCATCAATGTTCATCATTCAATTTCAATCCTTCTAGCACACATTAAATCATCTCTTACATACTACATTTATATTCACCATTCACAATTTCAGAGGATTATCTTATACATATCCAAAATCACTAAATCATCTATATCATCATAAACAATTTGTTCATAACATAAGAACTCATAAATGATACCGGCCAAGGCACTTCCGTTACCACTATTTATCTTCACCAAAACTTCAATTCAAGTCTCATCTCGGCCCATGATGACCCTACATTACAATGCTAAAAAGGAGACCACATGGGAGAGTGAGTTATTCATTCAAAATGACGAATATAATATATATTGTGATCATGTGTATATGCATATAATCATCATGTGTGCTTTGCTATAAAACCATTAAATCATCATTCAATCATCATCTCATTATTATAATAGGCATACAAATATCATAAATCTCAATTCACAACATAAGCAAGCACAAGCATATACCCAATCGCATTGCCACTTATCATCAAGGGCATTCACAATCATCATCATCATTTTATTAAATCTTTATTCACTTCCTCCTCGCAAGGGGTTTCTCATCTCTCGTGGTCATCCCATCTCAAATGCCATGCAGCTCTGGCTAATGCATATGTCAATTGTTTAATGCATATGCAACGGATCCCATTTCATAACAGCGGGTGATCGCAACCACCATAATCATTCATTCATATTCATGGGTTTCCCGCCTCGCAAGGGGTACTCCCTCTAGCAGCCTCGTAAGGTGCTTTCTCGTGATCACAACCACGTTCAACAATTCTTATAGGTTTCTCGCCTCGCAAGGGGTACTCCCGCCTCGTGATCGCAACCACGGGCATCATAGGAACTCGCAAGCCCTTTTTTTCATTTCAAATACCAAGTGATCGCAACCACTGGCTCATCATCATACAATGGTCCCCGCAGGGCCTTTCACTTTCCACAACCAGGTGATCGCAACCACTGGCCCAATATCATAGCATCATCAAGTTGGTTTCCCGCCTCGCAAGGGGTACTCCCTTCATAGAATCCCGCAGGATTTTTCATCACTGTGATCGCAACAACACAATATCAATGCTATGCCATGCCATGAATGCAAAATGCAGTAATGCATATGCTCAATAACCTCGCAAGGATATCTCGCCCTCTCTCATAGGGTATATTTTAATTCAACATTTTCAATCGATAGCATACCATCATTTACAAAGCCCCTCAAGGCATTTTACTAACATACTTGGCATCTCAATGGTCACCATATCATTTCATAACAATCCACACAAGGGAATCAAGAAGCATAGCCAATATCATAATATCAATCTACACTTGGAATTATCCAAGACATATTCATCATCCCACATATATGGCAATTACACTTATGCCCAATACAATCATGTTCTTGAACTTACATCTCAACACATCACATATACATATTTCATATCATGCGGTAAACCAATACTTGTATTCAACCATAGTGGTATTACAATATTATCTCATTCATCAACATTGCTTAGTAACCAGTGTGGCGACACAATGACTCATCGTTTCAATTCTAAGCCACTCATACAATATTGCACTTGTTACAAAGTTCAATAATATTTCACAGTTCATCAATAATAACATATGTCCTCTTACACAAGGAATAATCATTACATTATTTATTGTTGCACGATACCGATATTATCTTCGATACATCGGTTTATAACCACCACCTCACCATTCAATCATTCCCCTAATGGGTTTGTAATCACCCAAGGGTACAATCTCATAACTCATCATCAATCCCTTAGCATTGCTCTCACATGTTCATTCTTGGTGGTTAAGATTTATGTTTCCCATTATGTATACTATGGGTGTAAATGAGTTATCCAAATATTTTAATCATTATTCAACACCACCATAATATGTCCTGATTATATATCTCTATACATTACCTCAAGCATCATACAATATAAGGGAAGAAGGCCCAACACCATCAAAACTGAGAAAATAATACAACTTTCAATTCTGGGCAATCCGCTTGAGCGAGCCCTTACTCGCTTAAGTGAGATTAACATAGCTCGCTTGGGCGAGCCCCTTCGCGCGAGCGAAAATTATCCAGCAACGTTTCCACGCTCGTTCGCTTGAGCGAGACACCACATACATGGCCACTCGCTTGGGCGAAATTGTTCCAGTAACCATTTCCTCAAACACTCGCTTGAGCGAGGCACCCACTTGCTTAAGCGAGATTCAGCCAGAGGCCATCCCCCTCATTCCACACACATCTCGCTTGAGTGAGGCACACCAGCGTCAGCCACTCGCTTGAGCGAGTATCGTTCCAGCATCAGACCCCCACACTCGCTCAAGCATCTCACGCTCGTTTGAGCAAAAAAACATCCAGTATCAATTTCCTCTCTTGCTCGCTCAAGCGCGGCCACGCCCGCTTGAGCAAGATTCGTCCAGTGTCTCCCCTGCTCACTTCACATTCGTCTCGCTTGAGTGAATAGCTCACTCACTTGAGCGAGATTAGGCCAGAGGCCATAATAATGGTATAGGGGATTCTCGCTTGGGCGAGAATCCATCTCGCTTAAGCGAGATCATCAGAACTTATGCAGAAACGAAAATTCGCACAACCTAACACATGAAATCTCATTCTAGGCCAACTTGAACACATCCACCATATCATACACATCAGATGAGGCATATACAACTTGTTCAAACATTCATACTTACAAATTTTCATTCCAAACTTATTAATCACGTTAAAATCATACTTATCATCATCAAACATACATATACATACTTCCATAACAATCATCACATCCTCCCACACATCGTTCTCAATAATTATCAAATTGCCATTCATATTATCTCAATAACTACATGGCAAGGCAAGCATGAGTACTAAAACACATACATCAATCACTATCAATTTACTCATGAAATTTGAATGTAAACTCCTTTTCTACCTCGAGGGAAGAGCCAAAATCCGAATGCACGCTCCGAAAGCTCCGCCACACAATCCGGAATGCAATCTATACACCATACACATGTGCATTCACATAATCAATAACCATCATAATTTTAAACATTTGCTAGCTTATCATAAAGCTCAACATCAAGTCCTAAACTTGTTAAACATCAACTTATGCGATTGTGTTAGGCTTCGGGAATTCCTTTCCAAAAGCCAAGATCCTCTAGATCTTAAAGACCAACTAAACCCAACAACATCATCATCTCATCCGTTACGTAATGTAATCTCAAATCACCTCAATCCTTCAAACATCATCATTATCACTCAATATTCAACTTAGCTCTCATATCCTTCAATAACCATAATTAACTAATCAAATTTAAATGGCACACCACAAATGATCTAGAACCTCATCAAGTCACAATCTTATCATACCAATCCCTCTCATTCCACATTCATAACAATACTTATCTATAGATTTCACCATAAATGGTCCTCTACCATTTCAAGTAACCTTCAACCTTAAAGATCACCTATCCACATTCAACTAACCTCCCAAATTATAATATATCCATTTCCCAAATTCTTAGGGCTAGGGTTTCATGAGAACCCAACAACCATTATCAATATTCATCAACTATCATCAATGGCTATCTCTTACCATTAACATCATTCTCTAACTTCATTAAATATACTTTCAACTCATATTTTACACTTTCCCTAATTTATTAGAGTTAGGGTTTCCATTAGAACCCAACAACACTCATTATTACCCATTTATTCCTCATCACTTACCAACATAAATTTTAAGTACCATATTAAGTGTTCATAAAGGCTCACATTTTAGCCACCCCACCTTAGGGTTTCCATATTAATGGCTTCATTCATTACTCTATTTGCATTAAACTTTCACCCAACAACTAAAACCCCAAACCTATGGTATAAACTCATAAAAAATAATGAGGAACTTACCTCAACCACGAGACAACCATGAGCTTCCAAGGAAGAGAGAGAGCCACACAAAAATGGAAGAGAAGAGGGGAAGAGGATCCAACCACAAGCTTCTCCTTCAAGCTCCCAAGAGACAAAAATGGTGGAGGAGAAGAAGACTCCATTTGGCTTAGGTTTTGGAGAGAAGAAGAAGAGTGGGATATGAAGAGATGAAGAAGGAAATGTTTTGCCCCAAAATAGGACCAAGGAAGCCGACGGGAAAAGGGAAGAAATGAAGGCTTTTTCCTTTAAAATTTTGTTATCTCATTAAACTTTCATCGTTTTATGACAAACAGGATCTTTGTTCGGGCCCAATACTAATTCTAAAAATTATTCCGAAGACATATTCGGATTCCCAATCATATTCTTAATAGCTCTGACCAACGGCATCTCTATCGGAGATACTTGGTCCGATACCCATATTCTATCCAGGTATAATTTTAACTCCTTAAGTCTCAGTAAATCATAAATATTCCTAATAAACCCCATCTTAATAATTCCAATATTTTTGGGGCACTCATTAGTCCATTTATATTTATTCAATATTTATTCCATATATTTATTCATTTTTATAAAATTCGGGATGTTATAGAGCGTGCTTGAGCTTGTACACTCCTGACATTTTTACCTCTTTTCTTGTTTTGAGCCTAAGTCCTTTCCTTTGAATGTATTGAAGACACTTGTTTTTCTTTTTACTTTTTGGCCCCTGGGATAATGAGTGATGAGTGATCCTGAAAAAGAAAATAAGAGAAAACTTTTAACAAAAAGATTGCTCAAATTGAAACTAACAAGATTAAATGAAAAAGGCTGGGTTGCCTCCCAACGGGCGCTTGTTTATCATCTTTAGCTTGACGCCTGATAGATTTTTCAATATGGATCATAGAGCTGATGGATGAGAGTGTTCAGTTTTTCCATCTCCTTTCCTAAGTCAGGCCTTGACTTTCTTCCATTCTATTTTTCAAGTGCACCTTCAATAGCAAAATCAGCTTCTTCTTTTTGCACTTGAATTTTTACTTTTCTGTCATCCACATCTATGATGACTTTGGCTGCTTTCAAGAATGGTCTCCCCAGTATTAGAGGAACTTCAGAATCTTTCTCCATATCTATGACAACAAAATTCTCATGAAATTCAAATTGATCAACTTTGACCTTAACATTTTCAGCAATAGCATAAGGGGTTTTTATTGACTGATCTGCCATTTTTAAAGTCATGTTTGTTGGCTTTACTGAAAAATCTCCTATACTTTTAAGTGTGGATAATGGCATCAAATTTACACTAGCACCAAGATCTAATAAAGCTTTACTTTTTGAAAGATTTCCAATAGTGACAGGAATAGAAAAACTCCCTGGATCTTTGGTGTTATGAGGTACTGCTTCCGAGATGATAGCACCATGTCCATCTTCTTTCTCAGTTGTTTCCTCATTCAGTGTGGTCACAACCTTGCAATACTGAGATGGTTTGTTTCAGTGTTTGCTCCATACTAAAGTTTTTGTTTTTCAGCAAGTTGTCGAGCTAGTTATCCCACTTGTGTTTCCAAGTTCCTAAGTGATGCCTCATTGTTCTTTTGACTTGCTAAAGAAGTTTGCATAAATTTTTCCAAGGTGTCCTCTAATCTAGAAATTCTCTCCACCAAAGAAGGACCATTATTTTGATATGGTTTATTTAAAGAGCTGGGCTCTTGCTTCTATCCTTGGCCTTGGTTTTGGTTACTTCTCCATCCCTGAAATGGTTGGTTAGAAAAATTTCAATTGAAATTACCAGACCTTCCTTGCTTGTTCATGAAGTATACAGTTACTTCTTGTGAGCCACAGTTTTCATTGAGATGATCTCCTCCATAAAAGTTACATATTGCAGGCATTTGTTGTTGCACTGGTTGTGATGATTGCACTACATGTAATTGTTATGGAAGATTGGATATCTTTTTGGTCAATGCTTCCAATTGTTGGGTCAAAATTTTATTCTGTGCTACAATGGCATCTGTGGTGTTTAAGTCAAGGACTCCTTTCCTTTGAATGTGCTGACGATCATGTTGAGCTTGGTAATCTGTTGAGGATAAAGCTTCTATTATCTTTGTGGCTTGGTCAGCATCCACTGTCATCATTGTTCCTCCTGCTGCTGCATCTAAAATCATTTTAGTGTCAGCCCTTAAACCACTGTAAAAAATATTAAGTTGTGCAATATCTTCAAGTCCATGGTTTGGGCATTTTCTGAGGAGTGATTTAAAGCGTTCCCATGCCTCACAAAAAGGTTCATCTTGGCCTTATCTAAATGTTGTAATATCTAATTTGGCCTTGATGAATCTAGATGGAAGAAAGAACCTTTGTAGAAATTTTTCTTCAACTATGTTCCAGCTATTCAAACTTTGATTTGGATGAGATTGTAACCACTCCTTTGCTTTTCCTGCTAAAGAGAAAGGAAATAGTCTCAAATATGTAGCATCAATAACATCTTAGTCAAATCCCATAGTTCCAACCAATTCATAGAATGTGGCCAAGTGAGTATACGGATCTTCACTTGACATTCCAGTAAATTGGTGTGAACTAATCAAACTAAGAAATGCTGGTTTTCATTTCTAGTGCTCTGACAGTGTTTGGAATTGCAATGCTTGAGAAATGTCTTGGCCCTTGCTGTAAAGCATAGTCTCCAAGTGTTCTTCTTGGTGGGTTTTGATTGTTGCTGTTGACATCCATTGTATCAGAGGAAGTTTGTCCTGCGTGGAAGTTCTGCTTGGCTTTCTTGATTTTCTTGAGGATCCTATCTATCTCTGGATCAAATGCAAGTTGTTCTTGTGTACCCTGTCCTCTAAAGATCATAAATCAAGTGCTCAAAATAGCAAAGTTAGTACATAAAAAAAAATTGAAAACAAATTTATGTACACTGTCTTGTCAATTCAATGCTAAAATGTTCAAACTTAAATCACCTCCCCGGCAGCAGCGTCAAAACTTGATATTTTGTTTTTATGGTTCATACAAAAGAATGAAGAGTTCAAGGAAAGAGAATCAAGTTTGTATAGTATGAACTCAATGGAATGGTTGTGCCAAGTTTAAACACAAAGGTTGTAATATAGTATAGATGTCGTTCCACTGAGGAGGTGTTAGCATGAAAATCTTAGTTTTGAATTGAGTTGACAAAAGATTTTGTTTTAGTTTGTTGTGAATGATGCTGATAAAAAAAATATAAATAACAGAAAGTAAAATTTGCAAAAGACAACGGTGAATGGTTTTGAGAAAAATCAGTTTTATAAAACAGGGATTGGTTTCATCACATCTTACCTTCTGTAAGTTGCATAAGTTTTTATGTAAGTAACTTGAAAAGATAATTTCTACGCTACAATCAAAGTCATTTGCATCGATCCCTCGACTACAAAATTCATAAGAATGATTTCAAACCGCTGATCCCTTAGTCACCTTGAAATCATTCCAACATTATCGATTGATTGTTTTGACGTTTATTGCGTTAGATGCCATCCCTGGCCACCTACTCACAACAAGTATTTCTTTCAGATCTGCTTTCAAAAGTTACTTCCCAGCATACTTGAGAAAACTTAAAACAAGAAAATAGTGATCAAGTACTTTTAGGCATTAAACGCAGAAGGAAATACAGAAACTTATCAAATCTTATTACACACATAAAAACTTATAGCAGCGTTACTTCAGGATTGAATGGATTACAACTAATCCCATAAAGGAAATTTTAGCTACTCATTCTTTGTATTTTCACCTTCAGGATATAAATACAAAAAATAATGGAGAAGTTGGAATTTATAGGAAATACAGGGGATGAATGGAGAAGATTATCTCTACTTCTCTGCTTGATTTATAGATTTGATACTTCCCTCTTCTTTCCCACTTGCGTAGAGCCCATAAGGAGTCATTCAGAAACATGCAGAAACATTCCTAAGTGGTTAAGTTGGCATTGCACCATTGGTGAATAAAATATTGGAAATCCCATGCTGCATGAGTCACGCTTAAGCTCAATGGTCACGCTCAAGCGTGAAGGGTCCTGATACTCATTAATTGCTTTCACGTTGAGCGTGGCCTTCCTGTCCACTTATGCTTGCTTCACGCTTAACCCACGCTTAGGCGCGCTCGGTCTCACGCTTGAGCGCCTCCTTGTCTCGCTCAAGCGTGAGGAAGTTCCTGATCCTCTTTTATCTTTGCTCAAGCTGAATCTGTTACGCTTAAGCGAGCCCATTTCTTTTCAACATTTATTTTTCACGCTCAAGCCACGCTTAAGTAGGCTCAGGCTCACGCTCAAGCGACTCACTCCCACGCTTGAGCGTGAGGGGGTCCTGATGCTCTTTGCTTTCTTTTACTCTCGCTTAAACGTGGAACATGTTATGTTCAAGCGTCCCTTTTGTCTTGTGCTGGTGTTTCTTGGTTTCTTCAGGCCTTTTGTCACCTTTCTTAAATTATTTTGACAAATCAAGCTTGTGCTACACAACATGTTATTTATAACAAAAATCATGATTTGTTACTTGCTAATCTATTTAAATTCTTTCCAAAATGGGTTTAATTGAAGTATTAAATCAATGTGAAATAACACTTATCAGTTTATTATTAATATAACTAAATATTTTACCTATAGGGTCACATACATAGAGTAAGCCCACCAGAGGATAGTTTTATTTTAGTTGGACTAAAAATAAAACTATTTGGGCCTAACTCATTTAGAATGAGTCAGGAGCCCAATGTTTAATGAGAGCTCATATCAAGACCTAAGCCTATATATAGAGCATGAGATGCTCATAGGCTGCTGCTCAGAAATTAGATTATAATCAAGTTTCTGTACTAGCATTTGGAACTTTGATTTTCTGGTGGGAGTGCTCGTGTGGACTCCTAAGGGCAGAGCTACAATTGCTTCGATCGAGGAACTCGTTTTGGGTCTACAAGAGGTAAACCCTAAATTAAAAAAAATTAATTTTGCATAATGCCTTGAGACATTTGTATTTGCAATCCTTTTTGGGAATCCTTTGTGTTTCCGTTGCCTAACCCTAATAGGATTCCCTAACAGAACTCAACCAATTTGAAAGAAGCAAAGTATGGACACTTGTTCTGAAACCCAAAGATAAAAGTATTATTGGTACTAAGTGGGTATTCAGAAACAAGTTAGATGAAGATGGAAGAGTAATTCAAAATAAAGCAAGATTGGTGGCTCAAGGATATAATCAATAAGAAGGTATAGACTTCATTGAAACCTTTGCTCCTGTAGCCAGAGTTGAGGCTATCAAGATACTTCTTGCATTTACAGCCTTTAAAGGTGTTATATTATATCATATGGATGTAAAAAGTGCTTTTTTGAATGGTTTTATTAAAGAAGAAGTTTATGTAAAACAACTTCTCGATTTTGAAGATATATCTCTTCCCAATCATGTTTTTAAATTAAGTAAAGCACTGTATGGTCTGAAACAAGCTCCTAGATCTTGGTACGACTGACTCAGTAAACTTCTTATTTCAAAAGACTTTATGAGAGGACAAGTTAACACAACCCTCTTCAGAAAAGGAACTAAGAACCACTTTATTATTGTAGAGATTTATATGGATGATATTGTTTTTGGTGCTACGAATGAAAGTCTGTGTACAAATTTTTCAAAAATAATGCAAGCAGAATTTGAAATGAGTATGATGGGAGAACCTAAATTCTTCTTAGGATTGCAAATTCAACAGACCAGTGATGGAATTTTTATTCATCAACAAAAATAAACCAATGGACTACTTTAAAAATTTAAAATGGCTAATGCCAAGCCCATGAGTACTCCTACGCATCCCAACTATACCCTAAATAAAGATGAGTCTAGTACATCAGTGAATCAGACCTTATATCGAGGAATGATTGGTTCACTCTTATATCTTACATCTAGTAGACCTGACATAATGTTTAGTGTATGTGTATGTGTAAAATATCAATCAGATCCTAAGGAATCACACTTGTCTGCAGTGAAGAGGATTCTAAGATATCTTATTGGAACGACTAATCTTGGGTTGTTCTACAAATGGACAGACTCTTTCACTCTCTTTCTGGATTCTGTGATGCAGACTTTGTAACACCCTAATTATCTACAACTAATAAATCCCAAAATGTGAGAAAATTTCTCACAAAAACAGTCACGTAACATTTGATGTAGAAGGGAGCAGGCAATGGGGAAAGCTAAGAGCATTCACGCGCATAAAGCAACGTACAGGGAAGCTAAAGGTGAGGCCGGCTCGATGGGCTTATCGTAACGCACCAACACTAGGGCGGATTGCACAACACCGTTTGTTCGCTTAGACGGGGTCCGACACCGTCCAGGCGGAGCATAGTAATGCAGCAGCGGATAGAGGAGATTTCGCACTGAGGCTTCCCTTCAAGAAATACTGGTCACTTAACAGGAGGAATAGATAAGGGGAAATAAGTTAATACATTCACACGTAAAGCATTTGATGAAAAGGCTAAGTTAGAATCATCCTACTAGGCTAGGCGGGGTATATTTATCTTGGGCGGGCTGTCCTAGCTACATGGGCGAGGTATGACACCGCCTAAACGAAATCTACATAACGCCTCTTTAACTCAACTACAAGGTAATTTTCCTCCATCGGGTATGGTCAAGGGTTCACCAAGTAAATCCTCACACACTCGCCTTTCACTCAGAAAAAATATGAAGTTACAGGGTACAAGTGCGATAGTAAGTTATGGAAGAAGGAAGAGTCTGAACCTATTCCGCCCAACTCAACTAATTATGATAACGCCTGGGCGGACTTAGCCATAACGCCCAAATCCGGGGTTCAGCACCGGGGTCCGGATTGCGTTAGTATCACAACGGATAGGAAAGGATAATGGTCGATATTTCGCTCGGGCCATTACTCGCTTCAGCGTGAGTTCTCGCGCTTGGGCGGATTGCTTCCCATACTCCAGGCGGGGTGCGACTCCGCCCAACGTATCCGACATGAGTCTTTCCTAAGACAATTCTCGGTTCGTTCGGACTTAACTATAACCTGCTCAATCAAACTGTCCCTGCTTATCTATTAAAGCATAATTATAAAACAAGACAGCACTTAGCATCACACACACAAAACCATACATCCATATGTACATAAGAGTGTATATTAATATTTACAAATGCAAAATCAAACTTCTTCTTGTTCATAAAGTTCTATTCAGCACAAAACATTAACATCCGGTATGAGCCAGTCCGGGCTTCATCTAACAACGTCTTAATTAAACCTTCGAAATGCATCAGCACTCCGCCCAGCACTCCGGCTCTGATTCTGATCCTCCTCACGAAAGATATTCACTGAAAATTGCCACTGCAGGGGTGAGCTTTTACATGTAAAATGATACTCACAGACTCGGTATCAGCGTCAGTACACGCTCCTGCTATCATTCAACCTTTCTCAAGTAACCAAGTTCATACAATTCAAACAACATTCATGATACGCATAATTCACAGAGTTTATTCCACATCTAAATATATATATTCATGCATTCAAAAGTCATACACATGCACATATACAGATTTATACATCACCACAATCAACCTTACTTCTACATGCATGTCTGCGGATCCGACTCGGGAAAAGACTCTCAGTTACAGCCCCCTTTTTCTTTTGGCCCCTCGTCCCTCAGCTCTTACCAGGTGGCACCGGCCCCCACGGCGTCTCGAGACTCAATTCTCTAGCTCCAACGGCTACCACGAGCCCTATTGGGATCTAGCCAGGGTTGGTAACTGGAAGTCGTTTCCCTTGGGGTTCTTGACCTTCCATGGGTCACCCCCACTCTTACTCATGCAACTAACACATTCATTTATACACATCATCGCGCCATGAACACATTACCGTAGTCATCAAGTAAGAACGGATATCTCCCATTATTCATCATCATTCAGTCAATCACACCAGCGCATGATACAGTCGATCATCAGACTAACCACATTGAGCAATTCAATTAAGAACATGCACATACACACTTTTCATAGTGACAACAAATAGATCCATCATTATCATCCACGAGCAAACTACGCCATCGTCACGAAGATCACTATCAAAATCTCAAATCATGCATCAGTTTTAGTAATTGTAAACACATGCACACATGCACAGCATCAGTTCTAATGATTTATAAAATACATGCACACATACACACTTGGCAGTACGTTCATCCGGTACCGTTCTTAGACCATGCATTCGACATGCAAGCGCCCCCTACCTTTTGAAGAACCTCAGAAACCTTTTTCCGCTCTTGTCGTTGGGTCCGATGTCCTTCTCTTGGTCCGTCCGGTCTTCCTTGGCTTTATCGTATGCTGCGTCTGATTCTGGGATGAGGTGTGGTCCGTTCTTCAATACTGGAATCAAGATCTCCAGGAGCGAAGAGCGAGATGGAAGAAGAAGAAGAATGAAGACGAAGAGAGAAAACAGAGGATGAAGTGAAAGAGAAGAGAGTCTGAAGAATTGGCAAATGCGTTCATCACTAAGGCTCACGACATATAAATATAAGTGTACATGTGCATGCGCATAAACAAGAGACGAGTGGGATGGGAGAGTGCGTGCCCGTCAGTCACGCGCACTCTACCCCGTTCCCTGTCAGCCACCATTTTAATATTTTAATGGCTTAAACTCACTTAGTTAAATGCACTTAACAGTTATTTCTAGTTGAAATCAAGTCTTAATGGTTCATTCTTTATTCAGCACTTAATTTTAAAACGGGGATGTTACAGTTCTCCCCCACTGAAAAAGAATTTCGTCCCCGAAATTCAATTGGTACTTACGTAGGTAAACAATTCGGGGTACTGCTGTCGCATGGCGTCTTCGCGCTCCCACGTGTAGGAGGTGATTTTGCCTTGCTGCCACTCCACCTTAACCAGCCTTACGTTCTTGTTTCTTAAGCGTTTTACCGATTGATCCACGATTCCAACCGGTGTAGTCACAGCGGTTAGGTCTTCCTTGATCTCTACCTCGTCGTCAGGCATCGTGTGGCTGGGGTCATGCAAATACTTCCTTAGTTGAGACACGTGAAATACGTTGTGCAATCGGGACAAGTGAATTGGTAACGCGAGGCGGTATGCCACGGGGCCAATCCGTTCTACTACCTCATAAGGTCCGATGTAGCGAGGGCTTAACTTCCCACTTTTTAAGGCTCGTCCAACTCCTTTACTCGGAGAGGTTCTCAGAAACACTCGATCTCCGACTCGAAATTCCAATGGCTTGATGCGTTTGTCATGGTAGCTCTTCTGCCTGTCTTGTGATGCTTTCATCTTCTCCCTTATCACTCGGATCTGTTCTGTGGTTTGCTTTACGATGTCTGGTCCCAGTAATAGACTTTCACCCGTTTCCAACCAACAGAGCGGGGTTCGGCATCTACGCCCATATAATGCCTCGTAAGGTGCCATGCCAATGCTGTGATGATGGCTGTTGTTGTACGTAAACTCGATCAAGGGAAGATACTGCTCCCAGTCCCCACCGTACTCTAACACACACGCTCTCAATAAGTCTTCTAGACTCTGAATCGTTCGCTCGGATTGTCCATCCGATTGGGGGTGGTAAGCAGAACTAAGCCAAAGCTTCGTCCCCAGTTCTTGATGCAAGCTGGTCCAAAATCTGGACGTAAATCTAGGGTCCCTATCTGAGACGATGGAAGTAGGTATGCCATGCAGTCGAATAACTTCTTGAATGTAGATTCGAGCCAATTTATGCAATGGGTACTTCATATTTACAGGTAAGAAGTGTGCGCTTTTCGTCAATCTATCAACAATGACCCAAATGGCATCATGGCCCGCTCAGTTCCTGGGTAATCCCATGATAAAATCCATCGCAATTGAGTCCCATTTCCACACGGGGATTTCCAGAGGCTGCATTGCACCGTATGGTTTTTGGTGCTCTATCTTCGATTTCTGACAAGTGATACACCGGGCCACGTACTCCGCCACATCCTTCTTTAGTCCGGGCCACCAAAACTGTCTCCTCAAGTCGTGGTACATCTTCGTGGTTCCGGGGTGAATGCTGAGTAGGCTTTTGTGGGCTTCATCAAGCACCATTCTTCTCAATCCTCCTTCACTTGGTATGTATATTCTGTTCCTCACCCGGAAGATCCCGTCTGACCCTTCTGCCAAGGATAAATCCTTTCCTTTAGCCTGAATTTCCTTCATTTCAGCTAGGTAAGAGTCCGCCTGTTGTTGTTCGTACACGGATTTTAAGAATTCGTTGGCAATCCTCAACGTACCGATTGTCATCTTCTGAGAGGAAGGGGCGTCAACATGCAAGTTCATGTCTCGGAACCGCTCCAACAACTCAACTTCTTTTGCCATCATGGCTGCTATGTGGAGGGATTTTCGACTCAATGCGTCTGCTACGACGTTTGCCTTACCTGGGTGGTATTTCAACTCGAAATCATAGTCCTTCAAAAACTCAATCCATCTTCTCTGCCTCATGTTCAGCTCCTTTTGGTCGAATAGGTATTTGAGGCTCTTATGATCGCTGTACACTTCAAATTTGGATCCGTACAAGTAATGCCTCCAGATTTTCAATGCAAAAACTACTGCTGCCAACTCCAAGTCATGGGTCGGATAATGCTGTTCGTGGGGTCTCAATTGTCGAGAGGCATATGCTATGACTCGATCTTTCTGCATGAGTACACATCCTAATCCGAGTCCGGACGCGTCACAATAGACCACGAAGCTTTCTCGTAACTCAGGTAATGCTAACACCGGAGTCGTTGTCAACTTATTCTTCAGCTCTTGGAAGCTGCTCTCACACTCCGGACTCCACACAAAAGGAACGTTCTTCCGAGTCAATTTAGTCAGAGGTAATGCCAACTTAGAAAAACCTTCGATGAACCTTCTATAATAACCTGCCAAGCCCATAAAACTCCTTATTTCCGAGACCGATCTGGGCTTCTCCCACGCTATTACAGCGGCTACCTTCGCAGGATCCACCGAGACGCCTCGCTTAGAGATCACGTGCCCGAGGAAGTGGATCTCATCCATCCAAAATTCGCACTTGGAAAGCTTTGCAAACAATTGCTTCTCCTTCAACACTTGGAGTACCGCTCTGAGATGCCCTCCATGCTCCTCCGATGTCTTAGAATAAACTAGAATGTCATCGATGAAGACAACAACAAACCGATCTAAGAAGGAATGGAATATGCTGTTCATGTAATTCATGAAAACAGCAGGGGCGTTTGTCACACCGAACGGCATCACTACATACTCATAGTGACCATACCTAGTCCTAAAGGCGGTTTTAGGAATGTCCGAGTCCTTCACTCGGATTTGGTGATATCCGGATCGTAAGTCGATCTTTGAGAAGACTGAGGCTCCACGCAGCTGGTCAATTAAATCATCAATTCTAGGCAGTGGGTATCGATTCTTGATTGTGAGTTTGTTAAGCTGTCGATAATCTATACAAAGTCTCAAGCTGCCATCCTTCTTCTTAACAAGTAGCACAGGTGCGCCCCATGGTGACACGCTTGGTCTAATGAACTGCTTCTCAAGTAACTCATCCACTTGTTTCTTCAATTCTACCAATTCAGTTGAGGACATTCTGTAGGGTGCACTGGAGACCGGTTCGGCTCCAGGGATCAAGTCTATAGAGAATTCAACTTCTCTATGAGGAGGTACACTCGGGACGTCCTCTGGGAACACTTCTGGGAATTCGCAGACAACCGGAATTTCGTTCACTAGGGGCTCATTCTCATCTTTGGTGAGACAAAGCATCATAAATAATTGGGTTATACATTGTGCCGTGCCATCTTCAGTGGGTTGTTTTGGGAAAACGATCTCTCGGTTTCTACAATCTACTAATACCTTATTGGCTGAAAGCCAATCTATTCCAAGCACAATATCAAGACCCTTTAAGGGCATGCAAATCAGATCGAAGGCGAAACTCCGATCATACAACTCAAATGCTACATTTTTACATATGGACGATGTGAACACAGTAGGGCCAGTGGGGCTGGCCACTTCTAGAGTCCGGTTCATAGACACAGTTGGTAGCTTCAACCGTTTCACGCACTCATCAGCTATAAAAGAATGGGCTGCCCCCGAATCGAAAACAACATTAAGCGTATTCATCCCAAGTGAGCACTTACATTGTACTAGATCGTTTGCTGGTGCAACATCCTCTGCATTGATGGTGTAGATCCTTCCTGGCGCTGTTGGGCCGGTGTTCCTCTCTCGACTGTTCGGGGCATGCATCATGTTTCCTCTGGTTCCATTGCCTCTGCCACCAGGTCGTTGGTTATCATTCACTCTGGTCCGATCTTGATATCCTCCTTGACGCACATTAGTGTTTGCCTGGCGGAGTTGAGGGCAGTCCGGACGAACGTGTCCCTTCTCTCCGCAGTGGTAGCATTTAACATTCGTATCGTTGCATTCCTTAGCAAAATGATCACCACCACATTTAAAGCATCCGCCATACCTTGGCCGCCCACTCATCTGTCTCCCTCGGTCATTATGGTCCTGATATCTGGTGAAGGGTACATTCCTCCTCACGTCCCCTGGCCTCTTGAAACGTGATTGCTGAGGCCTCAAGTGTTGGTTGGCTCTGCTGCACTGGCCCGAATGGGCCCTGTCATCCTCTTCGAATATTCTACACTTGTTCACTAAGGCAGGGAAACTCCGGACTTCATGGTATCTGCAGGCCCTCTTGATATCCGATCTCAGTCCGTTCTCAAACTTAAGACACTTGGAGTGCTCCGTTCCCGGTTGCTGGAAGGGCGGATAGAACAGGCACAGTTCTTCAAATCTGGTCGCGTATTCTTCCACAGTCATGGAGCCCTGTTTTAACTCCATAAACTCCAGCTCCTTCCGACTCCGCACTGTGTCGGGAAAGTATTTGTCTAGGAAGCAGGCCTTGAAATCGTCCCACGTCAGTTGATTGTCATCTTCGGGGAATTGGCTTCTAGCTATTTTCCACCAATTCTCCGCTTCATCTCGCAGCATATACACTGCACATTCCACCTTCTGGGCTTCGGTACAGCGAAGACCCCTAAAAATTCTCTCTAATTCCTGAGTCCACTTGAACGCAGCCTCAGGGTTCCGTCCTCCTAAGAATTCACTCGGCTTCCTCTTCAGGAAGCGGTCCAGCACATGGCCATCCTCAGGATGAGTTTGGCCTTGCCTTTCAAACACATCAGCAAAGCGTTGGAATGCTGTGGCTATAGCCTCCATACTTTGACGATGCGCCATTCCTTATCCTGAAATTGACATTTAAGGATAAGTACACGGAGCCACTTACTACTGATCTAGTTATTAGTCCAACGATTAATAACTTAGCACATTATGCTATCTCTATATATGTATATTATACAATCAATAGGACCAGGAGGGGCAACACCCTCCTATCCGCAAGCCAATATCAATCAAATTCAACCAATATCACAACAATTTCAACCATTCAATCAGAAGACACAAACACCACCGCTTACACTTGGTAAGCATACTTTGGCCTTGGACTTTTCGGTCCGCTCTGATACCAAAATGTAACACCCTAATTATCTACAACTAATAAATCCCAAAATGTGAGAAAATTTCTCACAAAAACAGTCACGTAACATTTGATGTAGAAGGGAGCAGGCAATGGGGAAAGCTAAGAGCATTCACGCGCATAAAGCAACGTACAGGGAAGCTAAAGGTGAGGCCGGCTCGATGGGCTTATCGTAACGCACCAACACTAGGGCGGATTGCACAACACCGTTTGTTCGCTTAGACGGGGTCCGACACCGTCCAGGCGGAGCATAGTAATGCAGCAGCGGATAGAGGAGATTTCGCACTGAGGCTTCCCTTCAAGAAATACTGGTCACTTAACAGGAGGAATAGATAAGGGGAAATAAGTTAATACATTCACACGTAAAGCATTTGATGAAAAGGCTAAGTTAGAATCATCCTACTAGGCTAGGCGGGGTATATTTATCTTGGGCGGGCTGTCCTAGCTACATGGGCGAGGTATGACACCGCCTAAACGAAATCTACATAACGCCTCTTTAACTCAACTACAAGGTAATTTTCCTCCATCGGGTATGGTCAAGGGTTCACCAAGTAAATCCTCACACACTCGCCTTTCACTCAGAAAAAATATGAAGTTACAGGGTACAAGTGCGATAGTAAGTTATGGAAGAAGGAAGAGTCTGAACCTATTCCGCCCAACTCAACTAATTATGATAACGCCTGGGCGGACTTAGCCATAACGCCCAAATCCGGGGTTCAGCACCGGGGTCCGGATTGCGTTAGTATCACAACGGATAGGAAAGGATAATGGTCGATATTTCGCTCGGGCCATTACTCGCTTCAGCGTGAGTTCTCGCGCTTGGGCGGATTGCTTCCCATACTCCAGGCGGGGTGCGACTCCGCCCAACGTATCCGACATGAGTCTTTCCTAAGACAATTCTCGGTTCGTTCGGACTTAACTATAACCTGCTCAATCAAACTGTCCCTGCTTATCTATTAAAGCATAATTATAAAACAAGACAGCACTTAGCATCACACACACAAAACCATACATCCATATGTACATAAGAGTGTATATTAATATTTACAAATGCAAAATCAAACTTCTTCTTGTTCATAAAGTTCTATTCAGCACAAAACATTAACATCCGGTATGAGCCAGTCCGGGCTTCATCTAACAACGTCTTAATTAAACCTTCGAAATGCATCAGCACTCCGCCCAGCACTCCGGCTCTGATTCTGATCCTCCTCACGAAAGATATTCACTGAAAATTGCCACTGCAGGGGTGAGCTTTTACATGTAAAATGATACTCACAGACTCGGTATCAGCGTCAGTACACGCTCCTGCTATCATTCAACCTTTCTCAAGTAACCAAGTTCATACAATTCAAACAACATTCATGATACGCATAATTCACAGAGTTTATTCCACATCTAAATATATATATTCATGCATTCAAAAGTCATACACATGCACATATACAGATTTATACATCACCACAATCAACCTTACTTCTACATGCATGTCTGCGGATCCGACTCGGGAAAAGACTCTCAGTTACAGCCCCCTTTTTCTTTTGGCCCCTCGTCCCTCAGCTCTTACCAGGTGGCACCGGCCCCCACGGCGTCTCGAGACTCAATTCTCTAGCTCCAACGGCTACCACGAGCCCTATTGGGATCTAGCCAGGGTTGGTAACTGGAAGTCGTTTCCCTTGGGGTTCTTGACCTTCCATGGGTCACCCCCACTCTTACTCATGCAACTAACACATTCATTTATACACATCATCGCGCCATGAACACATTACCGTAGTCATCAAGTAAGAACGGATATCTCCCATTATTCATCATCATTCAGTCAATCACACCAGCGCATGATACAGTCGATCATCAGACTAACCACATTGAGCAATTCAATTAAGAACATGCACATACACACTTTTCATAGTGACAACAAATAGATCCATCATTATCATCCACGAGCAAACTACGCCATCGTCACGAAGATCACTATCAAAATCTCAAATCATGCATCAGTTTTAGTAATTGTAAACACATGCACACATGCACAGCATCAGTTCTAATGATTTATAAAATACATGCACACATACACACTTGGCAGTACGTTCATCCGGTACCGTTCTTAGACCATGCATTCGACATGCAAGCGCCCCCTACCTTTTGAAGAACCTCAGAAACCTTTTTCCGCTCTTGTCGTTGGGTCCGATGTCCTTCTCTTGGTCCGTCCGGTCTTCCTTGGCTTTATCGTATGCTGCGTCTGATTCTGGGATGAGGTGTGGTCCGTTCTTCAATACTGGAATCAAGATCTCCAGGAGCGAAGAGCGAGATGGAAGAAGAAGAAGAATGAAGACGAAGAGAGAAAACAGAGGATGAAGTGAAAGAGAAGAGAGTCTGAAGAATTGGCAAATGCGTTCATCACTAAGGCTCACGACATATAAATATAAGTGTACATGTGCATGCGCATAAACAAGAGACGAGTGGGATGGGAGAGTGCGTGCCCGTCAGTCACGCGCACTCTACCCCGTTCCCTGTCAGCCACCATTTTAATATTTTAATGGCTTAAACTCACTTAGTTAAATGCACTTAATAGTTATTTCTAGTTGAAATCAAGTCTTAATGGTTCATTCTTTATTCAGCACTTAATTTTAAAACGGGGATGTTACAGACTTTGCAGGAGATAGACTTGATAGAAAAAGTACCAGTGGTGGATGTCGCTTCTTGGGGAGCAACTTAATTTCATGGAGTAGCAAAAAGCAAAACTTCATTGCACTTTCAACTGCCAAATCAGAATATATGTCTACATCTGGGTATTGCTCTCAACTCCTTTGGATCAAATATAACCTTGAGGATTACTCAATGAAAGGAGGAAAAATCCTACTATTTTGTGATAATACAAGTACAATAAACCTCTCCAAGAATCCTATTCAGTATTCTAGAGCAAAGCACATTGAAGTCAAATATCACTTCGTTCGTGACTATGTTTAAAAGGGAACCTTGGATCTAAAATTTGTGGACATAGACCATCAATGGGAAGACATCTTCACTAAGCCTCTAGCAGAGGCCAAGTTTAATTTCATTAAGCATAATTTAAATTTAAAAATTATTGCCTAAGTAGTCTGCTTTACGTATCAGTTTGATATACCTTGCCTTGTTTGACTTCACACTCTGAGAGACTTACTATAGAAAATGATTTTTAGTTTCTACTTTTTAAAATGTGCAGCAGTTATCATACTTTAGTATAACCATTCTCTGAATACATTTTCTCTCTCTTCTGTTGTAAATTTTTATAAACGTCCCCTCACTTTCACTCTTTCCCACCATTTTTCATCATATCTTTCTTTTCCTTCTTCAACTTTTCTTTTAAAAAACTTATCTCTTTTGAAAAACCATCTTCTTCTCTTCTTACCAAAGAAATGGCATTCAAAGCATCCAATATTGTTGAATCCTCGGTCTTTAACCTCAGACAGAACAAATTAGAAGGGAGTGATATCTCTGAAGAGCTCAACGACATTGGCTGGACTCAGTTCTGTCTCGACCAAACTTTTTATTCTTCATCCATGGTTCTCAGCTTCTGGAATTCTATCTTGGTGGATAAGTCAAGGTTTCTTTCTTGGTTTTCTTCACGGGAAATCCATAGAAATCTCTACGAACCTTATTGCTACTGTTACTAGATATCCCAATGTAGGGGAGGTGTACGATGAACTCTTCGAATTCAATGTGGTTTCTTCACTGGAGATCAATGAACTAATGTATAGAAATCAATATTCGGTCAAGTTTACATCCAAGTCTTTCTTCCCAAAGGCCAAAATGCTGCACCTTGTGATGAAACATATTGTTTCCCCTAGAAAAAGTACGAAGGACACTATTAGCAAGCTTGATCGTTTTTACATGTATCACACGCTCTCTAAAGAGAAGGTTAGTTTGCCGAACATCATCATGACGTATTTAATCTCATCCACAGGGAAGAAACAGACCAAGATTCCTTATCCTGCCATCCTTATAAAAGTCTATGCACTTGAAAATGTTCAACCCCCTTCAGTATTGGACTTGGTTACCCCTTCCATGATGGTTGGTAAGTTGCCTGCCTTCTATTTTGCACTTCACCTTTAAGTACCACTTCATCCCTTTGAAGAAAAGAAAGTCTGCTCCATCGCACACTCTAAGTACTCACTCCACTAAGAAGCTCAAGAAATTAGTTCTTGAAGAGTCTGATGCCCCCTCAGATAACCCAGACTCACTATCTGCTTAAGAATCCTTCTCCTCTCAGAATGCACCTCAAACAACACCTAAAGGTCCTCCGGACCGTGATGATCATCACCCCATTGGAAAACAGCAACAACATTCTTTTAAAAAGAAGTTTACATAGGATTCCTCTGCTTAGAACCCAAAACTCATAGAGCTTTGCAATGACTATCAGAGAGTCATGGCTAAGAATCATGACACCTTACAAGAATATGGTGGCTATCTGGCATACGCTCACTATCTATACTTCATCCATGGGTATATAAGGCACCATTCTCTTTCAGAAGTCTGGAACTGGGAATACATTGATTGGCTAAATCAGTTCTATGCCACAGTTGCCCTTTATCGTAGTGATACAAGTGTTTTCAAAGCTTCACTCAAGCGAAAGAGGTCTTCTTCCCCTAGGGTATCCTACAAAAGGCCAAAGTCTGAACCCCTGCCTTCCCTAGGCTCTGCTGCCTCCTCCCTCAACGTATTCCTCTTGTCATTTTGCCTCCACCATTAATCCCTACAAACTTCATATTCGCCCATTTACCCCCAAACTCTACCCCCTCTTCCCATTAAACGACTTCTTAAGTTCCCAGACCTATTTTTAAATGATGACCTGGGGATGTATCATATGCTTCAAGCTGAACAAACCTGTGTGGCTCGTGAACTTAAGCATGGCTTCATCAATCTTGATGATGTCTCTATCAAAAATTTCCCTGTTGCTACTCCTTGGAAGAAAATTCTCTTTGAAGTTCCATGTCCTCCATCACCCAATAAATAGATCTCTTTAGGACAACTTAAGCCTCCTAAACCTAAGCCTATCTACAAGGGTCTTCTTCATCCCAAGCAACTGCCTGTTGCAACTCTCAAGAGTCTTTAGATCGCGCCCAATCCTACTGAAGCTCACGCGGATGCCTTATGGTGCCATTGTCTTTGGACTCTTCAGGAAGAACCTTCTTTTTCTTATTCCTCATCCTTCCATAATCCTATCTTTTTATATCATCCCTCTTTGATCACTTTTTATTCCTCTTATCTGTTTATGTTTCAAACTCATTTTTCACTATTCTTTCATTTGCTGCCTTCCCTTTTTTTACTTCCAGTCTCACTCGCGATTTGTTTTTGAGTCTCGATGATGTTCTTTCTTTTGTTGATTACAAAAGGGGGAGTTAGTGTAGAAGTCTTTTGTGGATCAATGTAATGACTGGGAATGATACATATTGTATGTACAAATATTATCAATAAAGAATCCGCTTATTTTACTTCACCTTTATCATTCTTATGATTCTATGTTATTCTGATGATAAAATTTTCCCACAAAAAGACTTGATGTTTGTTATCAACAAATAGAGGGAGATTGTTGAGAAAAATTTTGGTGAAAAATATAAGTTTTAAGACCCCAGACTTTATGATTTGTTTATATCAATCATCAAGTATTTTCACTGAAAGAATATAGTCTGAATTGCTCATAATATTTTCTCTTAGTAAGCAATTTTAAGGATATGAAGATTAAGTTGTAAAAACTAAAGGGGGACGAATGTATGCTCTAAAAAGTCTGGTAAATCAACAAAAGTCTAATGGAAGCATCTTGTACAAAGAACTCTTTGTCAATATTCGAAAATCTATTTTGGTGATGCTTCGAAAGAAATGGTCATACCATATTTGCATGCTTATTATCAAAGAACAAAAAGAACAAAATCAAAATGAGCAGTAGCTATCAGCATACCTACTACTACAAACTCTGATCGCAAGTTAGAAACCTCACCAGGACATCTCTAAAAGCAACCCCTCGCTCAATCAAGAATACACTCAGGAAAAGTTTTGTGCATGGAAATACATAAGAAACTATTTTCATGACAATATCGAAATATAATTCAGACCTCTCTCAAACTTGGATTCAACTTCAAGGTCTGATATCTAGAATCCTATAGCAAAATACCTTCCAAGGATTTCCAACGTATATATCTCCTTTCAAGAAGCATCAACGGCTATAACCTTCAAGCCTCTATAACTATCAAGGAATTTTGAACATTCAAAGAGTAAAGAAATATCCGAGAAGGAAGCTCTTCAATTCATCATTCAATCTTAGTTCACTTTCCTGTAAAAAGACAAAGACCCTCATTATTCTCTAACTCTGCTTGTAGCTGACTCTGGTCTTGTGTCAAAAATACTTAGTGTTCGATCTTAAAATTTGTCTATCATTTTTGTACACTAAGTTCTTAGAACATCTTCTTTTTATTGATTTTATAAGTCTGGTAAGTTACCAGGACTAGTTTGAGTGTTGGGAAACACTTTGGCCTGAAGTGGCTTTCGAAAGAACACTTGGGTTGAGTCAGGAGTGGCTTATTGAAAGAATACTTAGGTTGAGCCAAAAGTGGCTTGTTAAAAGAATATTTAGAGCACGAGTCTGGTGCTGATATGGTAAAGGAGTTTTTACAATAATGGAAATCCTTCAAGTTGGAAGGGACTGAACGTAGCTTCTGTGTTGGAAGTGAACAGTATAAACTCTATGTGTTTATTTCCTTCTTCTCCTTATCATTTGATTACTTGTATTTGTCTTTGGTTTAAATTTTGCTTAAAAAGAGTCTAAGACGTATTCAACCCCCTTCTAAGTCTGACTCTAAACCATCAGTTCGTGAATCACTCTTTATCTCTTTGATGTTGTAAGTAGGTGGGGCCCTATCCTGTTCGGGATAAATATGAAACGATCCATAACCCGTCTACGTGTTTCTGTCAACCTTATATTATTAATGTTCGTTTGGAAATTCGGCAGCATTTCACATTGATCCCCGAGTACACAGAGATACATGTATATGAAACACCACACGTAGACATTCACCCAGAGGCAATATGAAACATAGTAGCCAAAATTCCAAAAGGACATCAACAACACAAGATAGAACACAAACAACAGCGATGAGTTTCACCCTACTGGTTACAAATTCATCCCAAACTGTCCAACTGAGATAATTCAAGATCAAACACAACACGATATGTCGGCCGATCATTTTGAACCCTGAACAGGAACCTAGTTGGTACAAACACGACTAAACCCTACATTGTTAACTTTTAAAGTAGTTTTTTGTGTACCCTAAAACAGGGAGCCTACCAAAATTTTGACAAAGTCTCCCCTATAAACTAAACATTTCCAAATTTTTTACAACGCCTTGTTACACACAAGATTTTCCAGTACAGTTCAATATATACGCTAGCGTTGTATATGAAATTAAGGGAGGTAATTATAACACCCTCGGTTAACTAGGACAATCCCTTCCACTAGATTGTTCTATTTAACTGAAAGGTTACTATTTTCTAAAAAATGTGAAAGTGTAAAAACTTTTGTTTGTAAAATCAAATAATAAACCGTAAAGACTCCACAAAATAAAACTGAAGTGTAGTAAATAAATAACCAAAACCAAAGTAACAAAATCATTCGTGGTGCATAATATATACATCATTATAAAGTGCAAGTCCTACCAGGTCCATCCTACTAGACAATAGGGGTTCGAAGGCTCCCTGACTATATACAATCAAAATAAAACAGGATAAACTCCCAAGTCTTTAGTCCTCATCACTCAATAGTGAATCCAGCGATCAAGTCCAAACATGGGTGGTGACTGAGAAGGAAGTGCAGCGCCTGTAACAGGCCCGAGCTAGAAGAAGGTTGATAAGGTGTGAGGGAAGAAAGCTGTCCATATCTCTCATTATACAAGTTAAAGGCCTCTCTCATCAAATCCCTAGCTGTGAGGGACATCTCAAGTAGTTGCACGGTCTCTCCATACAGATAGGTCCTAAACATGTGCCTGAGAAACCTATAGGACTGATCCCATTGTTGCCTGGCAATGAAAATATCCATCTGTATAGTAATGGGAGCCATAGTGGGAACAATGTGTTTATATGTTGAAACAAGTTTTGATAATGACAAACATGGACTCAAGCACGAAGAATGCATTAGTAATTAGTTGTCATCATCAAAAAGGGGGAGAATATAATTGGATAATGTTTTGATAATGACAAGCTTGTTAACAAAGGCAAGGTAAGACATACAAATATGAAGAATGTACATGAACAAGGAATAAATGTGTTTGATGATTGATAAAGTATTTGATGAACCACAAAGGGAAAATATGGTTAACAAATAGATGATATGCTCAAAGAACAAAGGATGTCATGCAAAGTAATTAATGAGCAATTAGAAGTGAATGATAAATGGCAATCCTATGACATGAATTAAATCATCATGAAGATCAAGCTTATACGGGTCAAGAAATCAAGAATTAAATGCATAAGGATTGATGAACATTAAGGATACATGTTAAGGTTTTTAAAAAGGTTTAAAACAGGTGAAAAATGATCATCCAAGTGCCTAAGGATCAAAGGAACCAAGCCGTATGCAATGGAATATCAAACAGGGTGAACTAAAGCATCAAAATTCATGTATCAGGTACATGAATCGATTCATACAGCAACACATGGCCATATGAATCGATTCATACGTAGAGACAGGGGCTAGAATTTGCAATTTTAATAGAATGAATCGATTCACTCCTAGAATGAATCGATTCATACGCTGTGCAGTTTATAATTTTACGTAGTGAATCCATTCATTTTCATCTTGAATCCATTCATTTTATTTTTCATGCGCAAATACACTAAATGAATCTATTCATTTAGGAAATAAATCTATTCATTCAGTTCAAATTTGAATTTCAAATTTGAAACTTCTGAAGCTCAGTGTGCCAACCTTGCATCGCATTATGAGTTTCCCACATCGCACTATGAATTAACAATTGCAGACATACGCTCCCTGCTTCCACTATGATAACTTGCAAGCATCAAAAAGAATTTTAAATTGCAAGAGCCATGCCAAGCGTTGCCTATAAATAAAGAGGAATTTGAAGAAGCAAAATGCACCAAACCTTTAAAGAAGCATTTCCTCTGATTCTCTCTTCTTTTCTATTTACGATTGCTTTTCTCTCTTGGTTCTTTAATTTGCATATTTCTCTTTAAGAGCTATTTGAGAGTTAGAGAGCGAAAATTATCTTGAGAAGCTTATATTTGCATACCCTCTCTGTGAGAGTTATTATTCCGTGAGAGCTTCAAGTTGTATATCTACTCTATTGAGAGAGAAAAGTCTTGTAAACCAAACACCAAAATTCTGAGAGTTTTAAGGTTGGGTTTCAACATTGGTTATTGAGAGATTATGAAATTGGGTGGGTTGCCTTTTGCTTGTGAGAATTGGGTTCTTGACTATGGGACACTAGGAAGCTGCAATTGCTGAAAGCTTGTAATATCAAATTCTTAATAGTAGAATCCTTCAAGTAGGTTGCTTGAAGGCAAGACGTACACCAGGGTGGTGAAACTCGTTATATTGGTTTACAAATTCTCTCTTCCCTTAAACTCCTTTATTATTGTGAATTTAAATTGCATGCTAAAATATTTATATCTAATTGGTTTGTTAAAATTGCTTAAATTTTAAATCCTTGAATTAATTGACTTAAATCTTGTTGGTTTTGATTATTGCATAAGTGAGTAGAATATTATTGTTAATAACTTGTTAAACTAGTTATGCTTAATTAATTTGTTAGAAATTATTTAAGTTAAATTGACTTAAATTTGTATTAGAATTAATTATTGCATACCAAGTGTTTTAAGAATTTCCTAAACAAATAACTTACCTTGTTTATTAAAATCAATTCTTGAATATTGTCCCTTCACCTCAAAAGTATTTTAGTATGGTATGTGCTTCATAATTATTATCTCTTGTACATTGTATCATTTATGCACTAAGAACTGTTTTCAAAGGGATTCTGCGTAAAAATTTGAAATACTCAATTCACCCCCCCTCTTGAGTATTGAGGCCTTGGCTAACAAGTGGTATCAGAGCTTGACTCTTGCCACAAGGCTTAACAGCTGCAGGAAATCAAGATGGCCTCTACCTCTTATGATGCATTTCCATAAAATGGTATAATAAATAGACCTCCAATCCTCAATGGAAAAGACTATGCTATTTGGAAAGAAAGAATAAAAATCTTTGTCCAATCCTATGACCTCAAGGTATGAAATGCTATTGAATTTGGTCCTTTCATTCCCAAATACATTATTGATAATGTAGAATGTATGAAGCCCATGAACTTATGGACTAAGGAAGAGGAAAGAAAGGTACAATTCAATCTAAGAGCTAAAATTCTTATCACATTAGCATTAGGACCTAATGATGTTTCTAGAGTAACAATGCTAAAGAAATATGGGAAACTCTTGAAACAATTTATGAAAATACTAATGATGATCAAGATGCAAGAACTAGTACTCTTTCTAGCAAATATGATGGATTCAAAATAAGTCCGAAAGAAGAGCTTATTGAATCAAAAGAAGAATTTGCCAACCTTTGCCTTATGACAAAGCACTCCAAAGATGATGAGGTAAGTTCTCTAAATGAATCTAGTGATGATGAAAATGAAATTGATAAAGATGAGTTGTTAAAAGCTTGTGATGAATTGCATGAAAAATTTGTTTTATTATCAAAGAGGTATGCATGTTCAAAACAAGCCATTTTAAAACTTAAAAATAAATTGCATGATGTTCACATAGAAAAAGAAAATCTTAGAGTTCAAAATGGTGAATTAATAGCTTCAAATGTCACTCCTAGGACTTGTAATGGAAATAAGAAATGTATGTTACTTGCTAAATGTATTCTTCTTGAAAAAGAGAATAAAGAACTAAAAGAAACACTTAAGAAGCTTATAAATAGTCAAAAGAATCTAAGTGTACCTCTTGAAAATCAAAAGTATACCCTTGATAAAATGGGAATAGGACATGGAAAATTTGAAAAGGAAAAAAAATACAAGAACTCCATTGCACCCCTTAAGGAGAAACCCAAACCTATTCTAAAATATGCAAACTATTAAAAAAAGGGTCATATAATATCCAATTGTTTTAAAAGAAGGCACATAGAATATAAAAGGAACCATTACAATTCTACTATGACTTATTCTTTGGATGCAACATGTTTCTATTATGGAATATATGGTCATATATCATCTAATTGCTTTATAAACAAATCCCGTCAAAAGTGTACAAGAAAGGTATGGATTCCAAAAACAACTTTGAAATCCTAAACTAATAAGAAATGACCCAACTCTCAAAGGGTACCATAAAACTTGAAATTTTTTAGGCATACTTTAAATGGGCAATTTCTCATTGACGAATGACCAAAGAATCAAGATTCACAATCTTCACAATCTTCACTCCAAATAACAAAGAATGAGAAAGATAAGGACGTAGGAACTGTAAAATGCCGATATATGACCGGATCCTTAGTAAACCAAATGCTATGTTTGTCATATGAGATCATATGCTTAATTATGTTGAAACATCTATGCACTTGGTTGATAGTTTATTGAGAATTTTTAGAAATGTCTAAATAATTTTATAAAGCCAAATTCCATACTTGTTCATAATAAATTTTTGATGATATATGAATTCTTGATGATGTATGAATTTTTGATGATGTATGAATTCTTGATGATATATGAATTCTTAATGATACATGAATTTTTGATTAAATATGAATTCTTGATGATGTATGAATTCTTGAATGATGTATGAATTCTTGATGATATATGAATTCTTAATGATGCATGAATTTTTGATTAAATATGAATTCTTGATGATGTATTGATTATTGAACAAGAGGTATTTTGTTAACTAGTGGTATCTAAGTAACAAGCATCTTCCTTTAACAATTAGTATCTAAATGACAAGTGACTTCTTTTAACAAAATGGTATCAATTGAATTACTGAGAAGAAGAGATCATGGGGACATAATCTTGATTATGCTTATACTTGTTATTACTACCACTATGCTCTGATAATAAATACATATATTGCGTGTACATGTGGTATCTATGCTCTGATAATTTATGCATAATTTGTTTCAATAAGTGGTATGTCATATAATTTTCCTAACAAGCAAGTATCTTTTCATAACAAGTGGCATTGAACTTCATATCAAGAAAATGTTATGACAAGTTGATTATGACAAATTTTATAGTTGTTTTAAGTTAGGACTATGTTATGCTTCTATGACTTATTTCTATGTTCTACAAAGCTGTCTATCTTAGGCAAAATGTTTCTATGAAATTATATGTTATTTTTGATAATGCCTAAGAGAAAGTATGTATACTCTATGTACGGTATAACAAGTGATTGCCTAGACTTTAACTTCATGATTAGTAACATCATAGGCATGAAGAAAAGAGATTAATGTTAAATGCCTATGCATCATGGTATATTAAGAGACAATGCATGAAATACTAGGAAACAATGCATGATATGTTAAGTGATAATGCATGACATGATCTTCTTTAATACACCATGCTTAAGCAATTGGTATCTGTAACATCCTAAATTTTAAAATAGAGAATAAATTAAGGAAATAAGTATTGAATAATTGAATGTGAACTAATTAATGTCCCTAAATATCAGAAATAATTTAATTAAGACTTTTGGAGACTATTAGTAATTTATTGAGATCGGATAAGCAGAAAACTAACCCGGATAAAATATGGGTGTCAGACCAAGTATCTCAGATTGAGATGCTGTTGGTCAGGGTTGTAGATAATATTATCGGGAGTCTGGATGTGTATTCGGAATAATTTTTTAGAATAAGCATTGAGCCCGAACAGAGAGCCTGTTTGTTTAAAAATGGAAGAGTTTAATGAAAGAGTAAAAATTTAAAACAAAATCCTCACTCTCTCACTCTCATTCTTGTGACCCTCTCTTTCTCCCTTACACATCTAAGAAAAACTTGATGCCCCTTTTCCCCTCTCATTTTCGTTCTTCAAGAGGCAAGGAGAAGACAATGGATGTTTGAAGCTCCCCCACTCTCCCCTCTATTTTCGTCACATCCTCCCTCTTGATTCCCATTTTCATTGTTTTGGAGCAAGGTAAGTTTCTTGCCATTTCCTTGTGTTTTGAACCTAGAAATGGTTATTTATGACTTGGGAGAGTATTAAATGATTGTGGGTAGTGAATGGAACCATTAAATATATAAACCCTAAGGTAAGGTGAAATAAATATGAACATTTATGAGCAATAAATGAGATGCACAAAAATGGAGTTAGGGAATGATGAATATTGAAGTGCATTTATGAAATGGTTGAGTTTTAATGAAACCCTAATTTATAATTTTGGAGAAATGTGTAATATAGATGGGGCTAACATTTATTGATGAGAGAAGTGTCATAAATGATGAGGTAGTGGCATTTAATGATGATTTATAATGTTGATTAGAAGTCATAAATGGAAAACTCACCAAGGAGTTAGTGGGAAATTAATGTATGTAGTGACCTAATAAATGGGGTTGTTGTATTGGTAATAATGAATGGAGATTTAAGGGAAGGAATTCCTGAAGCCTAAATGGGCAAATGAATGAAACCTATAAATAGCCTCTACATGATGAGAACTATGTGTACATATATGTGTATGTATGTTGAAATGGTGTTTGAATGAATGATTGATGTGGTCCTATAATTGATTGGTGTAGGACTTAATAACACTTGTGAGGCGGGAACATCAAATCTGGAAGTCTACTTTTCTTGAGTTAGGAGAGAGGTGTATTTTCTAAATGCATGAGAACTTGTATGATGATAATGTATGTGTAGATGTAATGTGGCATGTTTTCTTGAATGAATGTAGTAATTATGCACATGTGATGTGAAATTGAGTAAGGTCCTTATAGTAATTGATTGTGGAATAAGACCCTAATGAAGTTATGAGTGGTATAATGTGTGATGACATGTTAACGATTCCATGTGTGATTCGATGAATACTTGAAGTTCTTGGCTATAATATATGTTTGATTATGTGGAATTACATTGTAATTGAGTATGAGTGTACCCTAGATGAGAGGGTGAGATAATCCATATGAGGTTGAGGCATGCATGAGCATTTTACATACATAGTATGGCATGCATATTTTGATGATGTTGGTAAGTGGTTGCGATCACTTGATGTTTGGAATATAAAGGGCTTGTGAGTTCCTATGATTATTGGACCGGTGGTTGCGGTCACCTGGTATTTGAAATGAAAGGCCCTGCAGGACCATTGAGATTGAATGCCCGTGGTTGCGATCATGAGGCGGGAGTACCCCTTGTGAGGCGGGAAACCATTATGAATTGTTGAACGTGGTTGCGATCATGAGTAAGCACCTTGCGAGGTTGCTAGAGGGAGTACCCCTTGCGAGGCGGGAAACCAATGCGAATGATTGGATAATTTTGGTGGTTGCGATCACCTGATGGAATGAAATCGGATCCGTGCATATGCATTCTTAAACACCAGCATGTGCATTAGCCATAGAAGCATGGCATAGTGTGATATCCTGTCGAGAGATTATGTGAGGAGTAGGTGGAACTCCCCTTGAGTAATAACTGTAGTTATAATATTGGTTGGCGTGACTTGTGAATTTTGATGGATACATATGTTCAACGAATTCGATGAATGATTGATTTTGTGTTGATTGAGCTCCTGTTTAAGGAAAAGATATGTAATATTGTATTTATGTATATATTATCACATTTGTTAGATTTTCATCATTGAGAAAGTATATTCACTCTCCATGTGGTATATCTTTTAGCTCCTATGTTGTAGGGCTTGCCTATGGAGCTATTGTGTGGAGAAGAGGTGTGAAGGAAGCCTATTTTGGGTAAAGAATGCCTTGGCCGGCAATTGTTTTGAGTTTATGGTTTTACGTGGATTTTTGTAATGTATATAACTATAATGAATGTATTGTCTAGCTAAGGGTTGGTATAGATATTTGTGTGAATGATGAATAGATAATGGTGATTTTGGAAAGTCATGTAGGAAAATGAGACCCTTGTATTGTATCGCTCATTTTCATTGGTGACCTTGACAATGGTTAGATAATGGGATCATGTGTTATGCTGATAGAATTGATTAATGCATGGAGGTTTATCTAGATTTTGTGTTTTATAGAGCATACAATATGATAAGCTTGAATATGTTAAAATTCAAATGATTTTCATGCATGATTAGGGAACCTAATGGGTGAAAATGAGTTTTAAGGACTATGAATTATAGGTAATGATTCCAATAGTTCAAACGTATGATTTGTAACTTGTGTAAATTGGAATGGGTCAATTATACGAAGAATGGACCCCTATGTTGCTCTAAATGCCTTGAAATGAGCTAAATGTGTTTATGCGCCTAAGTTCCTTGTTTCTAGGAATTTTTGAGTACGGACAGTGGCCACACGTCACAAACAATATATTATAACTTGTGTTAAAGTTTGGTAGCATTCTGATATCGTTTGCATACATTTTGATAGTTGAGAAGTCCATTTTTTTTTCAAATCTGCATAATTTCTACATACTGATAGGGTGTAATCGATTAGCTCCCTTGACCCAATCGATTACAAGGCCCCTGTCTTTAAGGTAATTGATTACATTTAGTTTTGTAATCGATTATGAACCAACCCCAAGCCTTGTAGTCGATTAGATTGGTCCTTGTAATCGAATAGGTAAAATACTTGATGCATTACATAAATTCCAGGAGCTCTGTAATCAATTATTCCCAACTCTATAATCAATTAGTGTAGATTCCAGTAGCTTAGTAATCGATTATAATTAATATTATAATCGATTATGGACCCAACAGAAACAACGTAATCGATTATTCTAAGTGTTGTAATCGATTAGGTGAAACCCCTGATTCAATGTACCATTTCAGAAGCTCTATAATCGATTACGCGTTGCTCTATAGTCGATTATGGTAATGTAATCGATTAACTCCCACCCTGTAATCAATTGGGGCCTTTGATTTGTACATGAATTAATCGACTATATCAATCGGGATCGTAATGATACTACTTGAATATATCTTGCGTACTCTGATACCTTCTCATATCTTCATATATGAGACAGGTTATTGTAAGATCCGGGGAAGTGACTTAATATTTCCTATGTCATGTTCACTCCACCTACAAATAAATTTTGTATCGTGAAAAATTTACCCTTATTTTCGGGGTGTCTCAGTATCTATCTTGATTGACATTATAATTCTTATCTACGTCGTGTGTTTGATAATGCATGATCTTGACTATGAAAAGAAATTTGAAAATATGCATCATTGAGTTTGAAAAGAATTATTGAACAAAATTATAAAGAATGATGTATGCTTGAATGCTAACAATCTTATGCTAAATGCTTAAATGTTAATAATTTATATCAAGGGCTTAAATTGGTAATCCATCAATTGATATCATACATAACATCAAGATAACAAGTGGTATGACATCATATATATGTTATGGCAAATTTATTACAATGAGTGCATGACTTGCATTGCACATTTACAGTCGCACTATGACCATGATATGCTTCTGTGACTTGTCTCTATATGTTGCTAATTATCTATGCAAAATGCTTTCTCTCATATAATCATATATATCATATATTTTTTATAAATGCTATATGTGCTCTATGTAAGTGTTTGACTGGACTTAAGTCATAAAAGAAAATAAGCTGTATATATCACTTCATCCCTACTCTGATACCTAGATATAAGTATACATTGTTGAAAAAATCTTCTCTGTTATTACTCTGATACCTAGAAATGCATCTTTATAACAAATCAATAAAACAAGCAGTATTAATTAAATGATTAACAAGTGGTATCTATTAAAGAGGAGAAATCCTTAAAAGGTAAACAAATGGTGTCAGACTTGAACACTTGGTATCAACTAGCTTAACAATTGGTATATTAATATAAAAGTTAGTATCAATTACAGTAGTAAGGGGGAGCATACACATGAATAATTATCCTTGATCTCACTTTTCTATGATTATGTTTATGGCACTTATGTTTATAATTTTGTCTCTACTCTCCTATATGCTTACTTGGAAGAATATCCTTGTGTGTTTGATAATTCCAAAAAGGGAGAAGATTATGTGCTTATTTGAAATAATTATGTGCCTACCATAATTGAGAAAATTACTTGCTTACTTATATTTTGACTTATTAACAAATGTGCAAGTAATGATAACAATCAATGCTCTGATACCACTGCTGTAACACCCCGGCCTGAAAATAAGGGTAAATTTTTTGAGGTTTTAAAATAATTGTAAGTAGAAGAAATTCTATATATATATATATAATGCTGAGTAATTACCCTGCATCATTGAATAACCTATCTCATATATGAAGATATGAGAAAGGTATCAGAGTGCACCTCGGATGACTGGACTTGAGGTCGTCACAAGGGAAAAACAGAAAAATGAAATTAAATTTATGAGTTATTAAAATATATACCAAAATAAGGGTGGAAGACGCCTCATCGATTTGTTAAGCAATAGAAATATAATTTCATAATAATAATATCATTCATACATTATGAAGGTCATTAATGAAAATTAGCCATACACATAAGGTCTAATTTTCCTCTATGACGTCCAAAATCAACCATGATCAAATTAATTTCAAAATAAGCATATACACACTATATATTATACAAAAATAAATATATATGCGGGCCAAGGCTAACCCACATTCCTCCCACATTTACCTTTATCAATCCTCGACCTCCAAAAGTGTAGGATTTTACATCATACCTTCATTAATCTTAAAATGGCAACAGGGAGGTGAGTAACATAATCCAAATGTACCAAAGTCATACATTATGATGATATTTATACATGTGTGCATTACACTAATTTTTCAAGAAAACATCACAAGTTTTACACACATGATACATCATTCCATCTCAGCACATTACATGTTCAAATAAGTACATTCACAAATCAATATCATATACACAATATATCTTTAACATTCTTAATGCTCATCACACTTTTAACGTTAGTACCTTGGCTTACTTTCGCTCTATTTAACAATCATCCATCGCCACCACGGGCTATCAACTAGGCATATCTTCGGCTATATGCAAATGCTCTTAAAGCTAATACATATGCACAACAGAATTATTTTCAAGTGCGGATCCGACTGTGGGACACAACAACATATCAGATGTGGGACAAGCATAGGTATGTTACTATGCCCCTACTGTTGTAGTAAAATGTGTACACATATATCTTAATTCATGCATGCTTACAACATCATACTTTTACTGGTATCAAACCGCTCCCGCCCATCTGTAGCACTAGTCACCCCGTGACTGCGGATAGTAACCATAAGGGAATTTTTCATTAGGCACACCAGCAATCTCAATCGCCATACATAATCCTCGGATACAAAAGAATGGGTCGCACCCGAATCATAAATAACATGCATAGAAATTCTGAGTATTTCACACTTACTTTCAACTAGGTTATCGGCTTGAGCTACCTCTTCACCGGTCACAGCAAATACTCTTCTAGCAGTTTAATGATTAGCACCATGATTGTGACCATTCCGACCACCCTTACCATTACCTTGGCCATTCCCATTACCATGACCGTTGCCACCATTTCTGTTGCCATTACCATTTTGACCTCCATTAAAGCCGCCATTACCGGTTCCACGACCTATTAATCTAAAAGCACCATAGCCACCCCGGTTCCCATCATTGCGAGCCACTACATCCATAGCGTTCAAAAGACAATCGGGATAAATGTGACTCGGTTGGTTGCATCAATAACACACCACAACTTCTTTATTTCCACATTCACGGGCTAAATGGTTTCCACCACACCGGAAACATCGAAGTACTTGGCCATTACCTCGGCCACCACTTGTACCATGCCTTCCACCACCTCGTCCGCCTCTAAAAGAAGAAGACCCACATACAAATTATCTATTACTCTTAAAGTTAGCTTTCTTCATGAAGTTAGGGGATTGACCCTTCAGTCTATGATCATGTCCCGAATAATTTTTAGGCACCATATCATTCTCTTCAAAAATTCTACACTTGTTCACAAGAGTAGGAAAGCTCCTAATCTCTTGGTGACAAATCGCCTTCTTAATCTCTTGGCGCAATCTGTTCTCAAACTTAACACATTTTGAAGCTTCGATACCTTCCTATTGGAAAGGAAGGTAAAACACACATAGTTCTTCAAACTTCGAGGCATATTCCTCCACTGACATGCTTCCTTGTTTAAGCCCCATAAATTCCAGCTCTTTCTTATTCTTGTAGCTCTCAGGAAAATATTTCCTAAGGAACTCCACCTTAAAGTTCTCCCAATCCAAAGGAGTCTGAGCCATAAGCATACGCCCACGAGTGAGAATCCATTAAGATTCAGCTTCATCTCGGACCATAAACACCGCGTATTTGACTTTTTGAGCTTTCGTACACTCCATACTAGCAAATATCCATTCTAAGTCACGGATCCAAACATAAGCGTCCTCCAGTCTGTAACCCCCATGAAATTCGGAAGGCTTCTGCTTGAGAAATCGGTCAAGACCATGATTTAGCTGACCAGTGGGTTGTTGTTGCCATTCTAGGATATTGGCAAATCGATTGAAAGCTTCAGCCATAGCGGCTACGTCAATATTACGCCTATTCGCCATAAATCAATCACTCTATACACACAACACAAACATAATTAGAAACCTTGCGTTTCTTTCCTCAATATATATACCAATCATTATCGACTATCATTAATACAAATATCATCATAACATATTCATAATTGGAAGGTAAATGTAAGGAAGGAAATGCCTGGCCAGGCTTAATACTAACCACAATATAAAATAGTGAGTAATTCAAGCTCCAATAATGCTTAACTATAACTATGACATGTCAACATTAAGTGACAATCACTTTTTAACAACATTTAATTCATATAATTCATCAATGAGCAATCAATGCTCTGATACCACTGCTTTAACACCCCGGCCTGAAAATATGGGAAAATTTTTTGAGGTTTTAAAATAATTGTAAGTAGAAGAAATTCTATATATATATATATAATGCCGAGTAATTACCCTGAATCATTGAATAACCTATCTCATATATGAAGATATGAGAAAGGTATCAGAGTGCACCTCGGACGACCGGACTTGAGGTCGTCACAAGGGAAAAACGGAAAAATGAAATTAAATTTATGAGTTATTAAAATATATACCAAAAGAAGGGTGGAAGACGCCTCAACGATTTGCTAAGCAATAGAAATATAAATTTCATAATAATAATATCATGCCTTCCACCACCTCGTCCGTCTCTAAAAGAAGAGGACCCATATACAAATTGTCTATTACTTTTAAAGTTACCTTTCTTCTTAAAGTTAGAGGATTGACCCTTCAGTCTATGATCAAGTCCCGAATAATTTTTAGGCACCACATTATTCTCTTCAAAAATTCTACACTTGTTCACAAGAGTAGAAAAGCTCCTAATCTCTTGGTGACAAATCGCCTTCTTAATCTCTTGGTGCAATTCGTTCTCAAACTTAACACATTTTGAAGCTTCGATACCTTCTTGTTGGAAAGGAGGCTAAAACACACATAGTTCTTCTAACTTCGAGGCATATTCCTCCACTGACATGCTTCCTTGTTTGAGCTCCATAAATTCCAGCTCTTTCTTATTCTTGTAGCTCTCAGGAAAATATTTCCTAAGGAACTCCACCTTAAAGTTCTCCCAATCCAAAGGAGTGTGAACCGCAAGCATGCGCCCACGAGTGAGAATCCACCAAGATTCAGCTTCATCTCAGACCATAAACACCGCGTATTCGACTTTTTGAGTTTCCGTATACTCCATACTAGCAAATATCCATTCTAAGTCACGGATCCAAACATAAGTGTCCTTCAGTCTGTAACCCCTATGAAATTCGGAAGGCTTCCGCTTGAGAAATCGGTCAAGACCATGATTTGGCTGACCAGCGGGTTGTTGTTGTCGTTCTAGGATATCGGCAAATCGATTGAAAGCTTCAGCCATAGCGGCTGCGTCAATATTATGCCTATTCGCCATAAATCAATCACTCTATACACACAACACAAACATAATTAGAAACCTTGCGTTTCTTTCCTCAATATATATACTAATCATTATCGACTATCATTAATACAAATATCATCATAACATATTCATAATTGGAAGGTAAATGTGAGGAAGGAAATGCCTGGCCAGGCTTAATACTAACCACAATATAAAATAGTGAGTAATTCAAGCTCCAATAATGCTTAACTATAACTATGACATGTCAACATTAAGTGACAATCACTTTTTAACAACATTTAATTCATATAATTCATCAATGAGCAATCAATGCTCTGATACCACTGCTTTAACACCCCGGCCTGAAAATATGGGTAAATTTTTTGAGGTTTTAAAATAATTGTAAGTAGAAGAAATTCTATATATATATATATATAATGCCGAGTAATTACCCTGAATCATTGAATAACCTATCTCATATATGAAGATATGAGAAAGGTATCAGAGTGCACCTCGGACGACCGGACTTGAGGTCGTCACAAGGGAAAAACGGAAAAATGAAATTAAATTTATGAGTTATTAAAATATATACCAAAAGAAGGGTGGAAGACGCCTCAACGATTTGCTAAGCAATAGAAATATAAATTTCATAATAATAATATCATGCCTTCCACCACCTCGTCCGTCTCTAAAAGAAGAGGACCCATATACAAATTGTCTATTACTTTTAAAGTTACCTTTCTTCTTAAAGTTAGAGGATTGACCCTTCAGTCTATGATCAAGTCCCGAATAATTTTTAGGCACCACATTATTCTCTTCAAAAATTCTACACTTGTTCACAAGAGTAGAAAAGCTCCTAATCTCTTGGTGACAAATCGCCTTCTTAATCTCTTGGTGCAATTCGTTCTCAAACTTAACACATTTTGAAGCTTCGATACCTTCTTGTTGGAAAGGAGGCTAAAACACACATAGTTCTTCTAACTTTGAGGCATATTCCTCCACTGACATGCTTCCTTGTTTGAGCTCCATAAATTCCAGCTCTTTCTTATTCTTGTAGCTCTCAGGAAAATATTTCCTAAGGAACTCCACCTTAAAGTTCTCCCAATCCAAAGGAGTGTGAACCGCAAGCATGCGCCCACGAGTGAGAATCCACCAAGATTCAGCTTCATCTCAGACCATAAACACCGCGTATTTGACTTTTTGAGTTTCCATATACTCCATACTAGCAAATATCCATTCTAAGTCACGGATCCAAACATAAGCGTCCTTCAGTCTGTAACCCCTATGAAATTCGGAAGGCTTCCGCTTGAGAAATCGGTCAAGACCATGATTTGGCTGACCAGCGGGTTGTTGTTGTCGTTCTAGGATATCGGCAAATCGATTGAAAGCTTCAGCCATAGCGGCTACGTCAATATTATGCCTATTCGCCATAAATCAATCACTCTATACACACAACACAAACATAATTAGAAACCTTGCGTTTCTTTCCTCAATATATATACTAATCATTATCGACTATCATTAATACAAATATCATCATAACATATTCATAATTGGAAGGTAAATATGAGGAAGGAAATGCCTGGCCAGGCTTAATATTTACCACAATATAAAATAGTGAGTAATTCAAGCTCCAATAATGCTTAACTATAACTATGATATGTCAACATTAAGTGACAATCACTTTTTAACAACATTTAATTCATATAATTCATCAACGAGCAATCAATGCTCTGATACAACTGCTGTAGCACCCCGGCCTGAAAATAAGGGTAAATTTTTTGAGGTTTTAAAATAATTATAAGTAGAAGAAATTATATATATATATATAATGCCGAGTAATTACCCCGGATCATTGAATAACCTATCTCATATATGAAGATATGAGAAAGGTATCAGAGTGCACCTCGGACGACCGGACTTGAGGTCGTCACAAGGGAAAAATGGAAAAATGAAATTAAATTTATGAGTTATTAAAATATATACCAAAAGAAGGGTGGAAGACGCCTCATCGATTTGTTAAGCAATAGAAATATAATTTCATAATAATAATATCATTCATACGTTATCAAGGTCATTAATGAAAATTAGCCATACACATAAGGTCTAATTTTCCTACATGACCTCTAAAATCAACCATGATCAAATTAATTTCAAAATAAGCATATATACACTATATGTTATACAAAAATAAATATATATACGGGCCAAGGCTAACCCACATTCCTCCCATATTTACCTTCATCAATCCTCGACCTCCAAAAGTGTAGGATTTTACATCACACCTACATTAAGCTTAAAATGGCAATAGGGAAGTGAGTAACATAATCCAAATGTACCAAAGTCATACATTATGATGATATTTATACATGTGTGCATTACACTAATGTTTCAAGAAAACATCACAGGTTTCACACACATGATACATCATTCCGTCTCAACACATTACATGTTCAAATAAGTACATTCACAAAGCAATATCATATACACAATATATCTTTAACATTCTCAATGATCATCACACTTTTAATGTTAGTACCTCGGCTTACTTTCACTCTATTTAACAATCATCCATCGCCACCACAGGCTATCAACTAGGCATATCTCCGGCTATATGCAAATGCCTTAAAGCTAATGCATGTGCACAACGGAATTATTTTCAAGTGCGGATCTGACTGTGGGACACAACAATATATCAAATGTGGGACAAGAATAAGTGTGCTACTATGCCCCTACTGCAGTAGTAAAATGTGTACACATATATATCAATTCATGCATGCTTACAACATCATAGTTTTACTGCTAACAAACCGCTCTCACCCATCTGTAGACCTAGTCACCCCGTGACTGCGGATAATAACCATAAGGGCATGTTTCATTAGGCACACCGGCAATCTCAATCGCCATACATAACCCTCGGATATAAAAGAATGGGTCGCACCTGAATCATAAATAACATGCACAGAAATTCTGAGTATTTCACACTTACTTTCAACTAGGTTATTGGCTTGAGCTGCCTCTTCACCGGTCACGGCAAATACTCTTCTAGCAGTTTAATGATTAGCACCATGATTGTGACCATTCCGGCCACTATTACCATTACCTCGGCTGTTCCCATTACCATGACCGTTGCCACCATTTCTGTTGCCATTACCATTTCGACCTCCATTAAAGCCGCCATTACCAGTTCCACGACCTATTAATCTAAAAGCACCATAGCGACCCCGGTTCCCATCATTGCGAGCCACTACATCCGTAGCGTTTAAATTACAATCAGGATGAATGTGTCCCGGTTGGTTGCATCGATAGCACACCACAACTTCTTCATTTCCACATTGACGGGCTAAATGGTTTCCACCACACCGGAAACATCAAAGTACTTGGCCATTACCTCGGCCACCACTTGTACCATGCCTTCCACCACCTCGTCCGCCTCTAAAAGAAGAGGACACATATACAAATTGTCTATTACTCTTAAAGTTACCTTTCTTCTTGAAGTTAGAGGATTGAACCTTCAGTCTATGATCAAGTCCCGAATAATTTCCACTATAAGAAAATTAAGAATTAGCTATGAAAATTGGCTAGCAAACTTTTTCCTCACTAAATTGTAACTAAAAAGTGAAAAATTAACGAGGACTTTACGAGGAGTTAAAATTTCTAATAATAATTTCAATTTTTTAGTTTGTAAAAATTGGTGAGTATCTAGCGACAATATAACAAGAAAATTTCTCTCACAATATTTAATTTTGTCGCTAACTTGTTAGCTACAAAATATTTTCCTAGCCGAAGCATGATAATAATTTATCTTTTTTATTTTTAATGTTTGCTATGAAAATTTCCTAGCTAATTCTTAACGATATTACTTTTTTAAAATAATATTATTTATTATAAAATATTCAAAAAAAAGATGTGAATTCTAGCTCAGAAATTTAACTAGGACATATTTATCTCGCATAGTAGTAATTAATTAGCTAAGAAATTGCTAAACCATTTTCTCAGCAAATTAGAGAGGCTAGGTCGTAGGTTTGCGAGGCCAATTCTCTCACAAAGTAATAAATTTTCTTGACCTAACAAAAGTTGGTATTGGTTGTCCAAATGGAAGAGCCAGAATCATTTCACATTTCCATTCGGTCTCCACACGCCCCAAATCCCATACATATCCTTCGATCCATCGTACTCATCGCTTTCTGCTCTCTGGTTAGTAGTAGGCACCTTCGATCTACATGTTCTAAGGCTAAGCTCTTCTCTTCCTCTTGTTCTAGATCCTTCTTCTCTCATCCTCAGATTATAACCCTCTCTCCATTCTTCAATCTCTTCCACCGCACCACCACCACCGCCCTTCCAGGTGCTTTAACCTTCACTCTCATTCTTTCTCTAATCGTGTTTATTATTTCCGTTATGATATTTGCTTTTGATATTTATTTCCTGCAAGTATCAGTTTCTTATTTTAATTGAGGATTTTCATATTTGACGGTTAATCGCATGATTTATATCATTTAAATTGCTCACTATCTGGTTAATTCTGTTTCTAATTGTGTTTTGATTTGTCTTTCCTGTTGATTGATGCATATATACCATTTTAACTAAGGAAATTATTTCTATGGAAAACCTCATTGGCGTTCCCAAACATTTGGTGAATAAGCTTGCCAGTGATTTGAGTGCAATCAGTTCTTTTGTAAGTGCTTTTCTCATCACTTACATATGTTTTTTTAAAGTTTAATATATTAATACAAAGGGAAGAAGGTATAACTAGAAAAATAAAGAAATGATATTTATAAAACATGTATAATGTTCTATAAGGAGAGAAATATGACATAAGTTGGATGATGTGATGGACCTCATGGGCAGAGATAGAGAGAAAAAAACTATTGATGTTGTATAAATTCTTGTTGTACACATAATAGATTTTTAGAAGTATTTACTTTACTCTGCCTAATTTTTTGTAGGTGGATGATTCTCCATGTCTGTTAAGTTTTTATTTGGTACATTCAATTTAGAGTATACTACTTCCGAAATAGAGATGTACTAGATCTTGCAGATTCCTCTTGGGATTCCTGGTTGAACTACTTATCAGAGAGTTAATTATGCAACAAATTGGATGCCACACCCCAACTTAAATTGGTAGGTCCGAGGTAGAGATATTATACATGTACAGGATATCATCAAAGCATAATTAACATCACTCTAATTAGGATTTTCTTTGATATAAGCATTTTAAGCTCCTCATTGGCTTCTGTTACTGTTCTAACTCAATTAGCTATAAACAGTTATGTACACAGTCCAAAACCTTGGAATGACACAAGAATGTTAGCTCTGTGCTATGGTTTTTGCCTTTTATGCCCCATAAGACTCCGGAATCCAGAGTCTAGAGCAATCAATGTTACTATTTCAGAGACCTAAAACTTACTGGAATTACTTATTTCCTTGATGGATTGTTTTCCAACTTGCAATTAAGGTTATTATAGAGACCTAAAATTTTTTGGAATCCTTTATTCCTTGATGTATTTTTTCCCAACTCAAGATCTGTGACTACATCTCCTATTTTTTCCCTTGTTTTAAGTAACTTTCCACTTCATGTGGGCGCCTGATAAGTTTGGTGGCGTTGAATCAATAAAGTAGGCAAGGAAGCACGTCCTATCTGACATCAAACATCAGCCAGGTTACAATTGAATGTGTGAGGGTCCATTACATTTGACATTTAGGGAAGAAGGTATGTCTGAACTCTTGGCAGACCATAAGGAACTATCTTTATGGCCCAATCAATTATCAGAGATGGATTGATTTGCGAAGTAGTGCTTGGTGGGTCACTATTAATATATGTGTACCTTTGACTCTCATAATTGCTTGTGTAATTTTACATTTTAATTTTCTGTGTATCATTTTTCTATTGTCTAAGATTAAGGAAACTTGTATTTGCTGCCGACTGTTGTAACTCTAATATATCTGCAAATATCTTTTTCCCCTTGGTCTTAGTTGCAACTGGCCTTTTGCCACTTTTGGCGTATAGCCTTCCCATAAATCTTGAACATGACAAATAAATGAGCTGCAATAGAATGTTGTGGTATGATGATTGGACAACATCTTATTTTGAAGTCCTGTTTGGATGAAACATTTTTGGCATACTAACTCTATTTTGTTATCTGTATCCTAGCCATCTAACCTGTCGCAGCCACAACCATTTTCCCTTCAAAATATTTTATCAGATAGATTTAGAGACCTCTCTGCCAAATGTTAGAGTTAGTTAGCTGGATCTGGTCCTGTACCATGAAAGCAAGCACCTAGTCTATTTAATTCAGCTTCTTCATTTGACATGCTTCAGGATGTACCTTTTTTAGTTGAATTATCAAATAGCTTTGACAAAATTTACGATAATCAAAGGTTATCTGCCTCAACCTTGGAAAAGAAAAAGGAGGATTTGTCTGGAATATTAGTCAATTGGAGCATTAAGCTTGGGTCGTGGGAAATGGTTCTTATGAATAGTACTGCAGGCTTTGACCTATTCTAAATTCTTTTACCTTCTTTTGTTCTGTTATATGGTTTAGGAGGTGAAGGCATCAATTACCAACATGAAGATGACTTAATGACATGATTTTGTTTAAAATTATATTTCAGGAATGAGGGATGAGGACAAATCAAGGTCATGCCAAGAACCTCCTCCTCTGAAGGAAGATATATCTCTTCAACCTTTTGGGTTACCTGTACCGTATTCATCCCAAAATGAAAGAAATGGTTAACTTGGGGTTACTGGAAGTCATCCACAACAAACTCAACCTCTTCTAGGAAAGCAATTTAATGGCACTATACATTTAGCGCCTGACTCATCAAGTGAGGCTCAAGTTCGTAATGGGCAGCCTTGAGCAGATGCCCAAGGAAGAAACCAGTTACTGTCCCAGTACTGGCCTAGGTGTACTGATCTGGAGCTACAATAAATATCTATAGAGTATCCTTTAAATCACATATGATCACGGTGTTAGATTATATTTATAATAACTAGATTATTTCACTTCATTTTCCTATTTTGTCTAAAGGCATACGCCACATACCTGAAGCTACAGTGCCTTAACTTTATCCTTAGTTCCAATTCGGTGATTACTCCCTTGTTTCAAAAAACCTTGAGTACAATTGATGCTGGTCAAATTGGGCGTTCAGTGCTACCAAACAAATATGCTGAGTTTGGTATTGAGATTCTTCCTTCAAACTAATTTTGGGATAGTATTTTTGGATCAAGTATAAGTTATATAGATGCTTTATTTTCAAAGTAAACTAGAATTTTATTTTTGATTTTTAATAATTAATAATTGATAGTCTGCCATATTTAATGGTTGAATACCATAAGATTCCACATTTTTTCCATTTACTCTGAGTACATATAATAGGTCAGTGTGGTTTGATACTTCACCAATTTTTTCCCTTTTTCTTTGTACATAATAATTCTCATTTAATGAAAGATAAATATTACAATCATGTATTTATAGCAAAAAATAAGAAAACAAAATAACAAAGTGTAACAAAAAGTGTAACAGAATTGGCTAACTATGTGTGAACACCTCTTTTGGTCCAGTCCAAGTGGAATGAATATTTTTTATACTGAATTCTAATTCAGAGTGGTCAAATTCGAGTAGAATGGCTCCAAAATAATTAGAATCGAGCAAAATAACTCAGAATGAAGCTTTTCCAAGTGAAATATAGCTCTGTTGGAGGCAAATCCGATTGGAATGACTAAAAATGATCACATTTGGACAAGATGACTCAGGTTAAGGCATTTCCGAGTGAAATACAGCCCTGGTAGAGATAAATCTGAGTGAAAAACTCAAAAAATGGTCAAATCCGAGTCAAAATGAAGCATTTCCGAGTGGAATGACTCAAAAATGATGAAATCTGAGTGGAATCACTCAGAATGAGTCATTTCCGAGTGAAATGCTCCCTGTTGAAGTTGAATCCGAGTGGATAGCTTCCCTGCCAAGCCAGTCCGAGTGGATTATGCCCATTTTCAAGAGAAGTCTGAATGAAATGACTCAGGATGAGTCAATTCCGAGTGAAATGCTTCCTTATCGAAGGTGAATCTGAGTGGAAGGCTCTCTTTCAAGCCATTCCGAGTGCAAAAAAGGAAGGATCCGAATAAATCCTTCAAGCGTTGAAGTTTCTGTGTCACTTTTGAAGAAATTCCGAGTGAATAATCCCGACTGAAGGAATTCCGAGTGTTGTTCTTCAGTCAGAACCAACTGAAGCATTTTAGTCAACACCGAGTGAGTACTCCCACTCAAACTCGAGCCAATTTCCAATCGGTTTCGGAGTGAGACTTCAGTCAGTCAGCCACCTTTCCCGAGTCCTTTTTGGCTAATCAATTCTTCTCATCCCGAGTCCACTTCCACCAATTTCCGAGCCATGATTAAATCTCTTCCGAGCCATTTCAATCGGTTTCGAACTTCACTCATCCGAGTCCTCCTTTACCCATTTCCGAGCCATTTCAATCGGTTCCGAGTCCTCCTTTACACTCAACCTCCGAGTCCTCCTTCAAACCTTTCCCGAACCCATTTCCATCAATTTCCAGTCAGAACCGACTGGTAATTCAGTCAGTTTGCTTCTTCAAACCTTTCCCGAGCCCATTTCCATCAACTTCCAGTCGGAATCGACTGGCAATTCAGTCAGTTTGCTTCTTCAAACAAGATCCGAGTCAATTTCAAGTCGTTCTCCTCAATTTTCAATCGGCTCCGAGGCTTTTTCACTCGTTTTCGATTGAATGTCTCACAGCAACCACAAACCGAGTAAAACCACTCGGAAAGGAGTATTCTCACTCGGCCTTCTATGGGGAATGCCTCATTCCACTCGGAATTGACTCCCAGTGTAGATGAATACTGATTGGGAGGTTGATCCGAGCCGTTATCACTTGGATTTCACCATTCTAACTCGGATTTCAATATCCTCACTCGGAATTCCACTATCCTCACTCGGAATTCCACCATTTTCACTCGGATTTCCATAATTCTCACTCGGAATTCTTCCATTCTCACTCGGATTCCCACCAGGTCCCCCTGTTAGACCATGCTGACTTGGATTCCACCACCCAAGTGGATCCAGGAATCCTAGGGGTGGCAGACAAATGGCAAACAGGGGTGGAAGTGGGGGGAATTAAAAATTCCCACCCAGCCGTTGTCCCCCACTTCACTCTGAGTGGAGGCCTGAGCTGGCATTCCACTCGGAAGTGGAAGCCTGAGCTGGCCTTCCACTCAAACCAGCCTATAAATAGGCAAGGGGGAGGGCAGCTGAAAGGGGCATTCGGAGGAAGGGAAAACTCTGCCCAAACAAACCTCTGTTCTCTCTCTCTCTCACGCCAAGTCTTCTCTCCCTCTCACTTCACTTCACTCACCCCTCACCTTTCAAACTCTCTTTACCCCAATATCCTTTACACTCTCACTCAACAGCACTCCTTCCAGCTCCCTTTTCCCTCTCGGACTTGCAATTCTTGTCCCAATCGTTCTTCTCTGCTCAAATTTCATCCGGTAAGCCTCTTTCCACTCGGATTCTCACTATTTCACTCGGTTTCCCTTATTTTCACTCAGCTTTTCACTACTTTCACTCATATTGTCACTGTTTCACTGGTTTTCCCTTATTTTCACTCAGATTTTCACTGTTTCACTCAGATTTTCACTGTTTCACTCAGATCTTCACTGTTTCACTCAAATTTTCACTGTTTTACTCAGATTTTCACTGTTTCACTCATATTGTCACTGTTTCACTCGGTTTTCCCTTATTTTCACTCAGATTTTCACTATTTCACTCAGATCTTCACTGTTTCACTCAGATCTTCACTGTTTCACTCAGATTTTCACTGTTTTACTCAGATTTTCACTGTTTCACTCATATTGTCATTGTTTCACTCGGTTTTCCCTTATTTTCACTCAGATTTTCACTGTTTCACTCAGATCTTCACTGTTTCACTCAGATCTTCACTGTTTCACTCAGATTTTCACTGTTTCACTCATATTGTCACTGTTTCACTCGGTTTTCTCTGTTTTCACTCAGATTTTCATAGTTTTACTCGGTTTTCTTATTTTTCACTCAGTTTTCTTATTTTTCACTCGGTTTTCTTATTCTTCACTCGGTTTTCTTCATTTTTTGCACTCGTTTTCCTCTCCCACTCAGTTTTTTTTATTTTTCTTAATTAGTGTCGTACGGTAAATACTTCCGTCTACACAACCTTTATAGGATCCGTGCACGTGCGAAGCACTTCGCCTTGTATGGATTCTTCGCTAGAATGATGCCCATCAATATCTTCCTAATCTATTCCTAAAAAAAAACATTTTTAAGAACTACGTGACCCTGATTTCTCGAAAGCTCGAGAATACATAGGAGTGGGAAACAGTTCCTGTCGGGCCCATCTTTCTTTATTTAATTTTTTAGAGTTTCCTTTTTGTCTTGCTATCAAAAGGAGGAGCGAGATTAATTTGGACGAGACGTCCTGTTAATCTCATGTTAGTAATATCTCTTTAAAAAGGAGGAGCGAGGTTAATTTGGACGAGACGTCCTGTTAATCTCATATTTTTTTTTATATCTCTTTAAAAAGGTGGAGCGAGATTAATTTGGACGAGACGTCCTGTTAATCTCATGTAAATATTTTGTGTTGATCTTTGTTTATTTTTTTGTTTATTTTGTCGTTCCGTACATTTTTCTTTTTATGAAGAAGTTAAAATAATTATTGGGTTAATTATAATGCGCGCTATCAAATTGAGGTAACCGTTTTTATAACGGACAGTCGTGAGGTGCTAATACCTTCCTCACCTGTAATCAGACTCCCGAATCATGGAATCTCATTTTTATAAGCAGTGCTTTAACAAAAGGTTTTTCCACTATTTTATCCTAAAAAAATATTGGTGGCGACTCCCTGTTTATTATTTAAAACCGTTTCGAGGGTCGGCCGCGCCGTCGCGATCCCGGTCGCGACAGATGGCGACTCCACTGGGGAACCTAGAGAGTCAAGCCAGTCAATTTGATAGCGCATGTTTTAATTTGTATATTAATTATTTAACTTCTTCCTTTATTTTATTCCCTTGTCAATGTTTAGTTTCTGTTTTGTTTGTATTCAATTATTTATGTTCTGTAAATATCTGTGTGATCATTGAACCCTAGGGTAGTCGACTTTATTTTGTTGCTCTGTGTTTGTTCTATGTACAGGGTGAGTAAGGTACGGGTATTGAATGCCTCTTTCACACACTACACTCACAATTCGCACACACTTTTGAGTGGGACCCTATACCCGGGCCCAAATAAAACTTAAGAATAGGGGAGGTTGATAGCGGAGCCATTTGGGATGTACTTCCTGTCTGGTTACCGTTAGAATCTCAGCTAGAGTTCGACTTATTCATGGTTCCCACACTTAGTATACTTCCTACTATTTGTGGTCAACATCATGAGTAGGATCTTGGCTCTAGTGACCTTTAGAAGTTTTAGAACAAGCCAACTAATGCGAGATATCACTGTTAGACAAACCTTAGAGCCATTAGGAGACCTCCAGAAAAAAACCCACTTTAAGGCACAAAGGGGCAAACTTTACTTCTACCTTTTCTCATTCTCACTTTTCCTTCTGATCCAAAATAGAGGACTACTTGACCATTTAGTGGATTACTTTTTTAAAAAAAAATGACATACTTTTAACTAGTGATCCTTTAATGGGCAAATAGTTCTTTCTCTTTGTGTACAAGTCTTTGGGCCTTGAGTTACAGATCTTTTGAATCATAGAAAATACATATAAAAAGAAAAGAAATCAAAAGAAAAATCAATTTTCTTTGTATTGTCGATGATCAGAAAATCCGTAGTTCACATGACCTTTGATTTGACATAAGTTTTAGCAAATTGTAACCCCCCCTAAATACAAAGATGTTTTCAAGAAAATTACTAGGGGAGTATCGATTTGCAAAGCACGTCAATTCCCAATGGCTCTTTCTCTCCTTTTTTTCTATTCTCACCGGAGGCTATTTAGAGCTTAACGAATACCCTTGACCAAGATGTGGAAATTAATGTGGGATCAAACCTTTAAGAGACGGATCATGGTTCCCCGAGCTAGAAATAGCTAAATTTGAGACTCTTATTGCATTTCAGAATGAAGGATTTTTCTGTCTTCACAACTATCCCGTATTAATTTCCATGTCTACTATACTTAGTACTTTTGAACAATACATTCTAAGGAATGGTTAAAGGATGTTTGTCAGGGTCTGTGATTACTTCCACGATATCCTCTTTCCTTCTGTTTCCACCTGACATTTCTTTTTCTTCTTTCACTCGACACCGAAAGACACCTTTGTTAGACTTTCAAAGGAGACTCATGGCTGAAAGAGAGCAAGAAATTGAAAACCTCAGAAACGAAGTTAACCAGCTAAGGAAGCAAATGGCGGAGATGGCCAGACTTTTAGATAAGAAGATCATAGAAGAGGAACCTTCTGTGGGTGTCAAGAATGATCAACATTTGCCAACCACCCCACTCCACCTTCCTGGATTGACAAAAGACCAAATTCCCCCATTCCATAATCAACAAAAGGATCATGATGTACAAATGATGAATCCCCATATTTCACAGTCCTCCCAGTCGCCTGGGGCTCCTATCACAAGAATGTCTGCATCGGGAGATAAAGGGAAGAGAAAAGGGGATGCTAATTCCACTGCCCGTAACCAAAAAAGGGCCCAACCTAGATCAATAACACATACTCCCCTTCAACCTGCCAATCTCCCTGTACCTTACATGGCCACCACCACCCCTAACCAGGGCTCTAATTTTTTCCCATTTCAACTCTACTTTCGTCCGTATATCCCTCAAATACCTTCCCATTCTCGTTTGCCTGCTATTAGGTCTACCCTTCCACAACTCTATCATCCCCCACTAGTACAAACTCAGCCACTTAATCCAGACCAAAGCACAATAAAACCCATCAATAATCGAACACCAGCCCGGTTCGACCCCATTCCCATAACCTACACAGAACTTCTACCTCACCTTTTTCGTAATTCCCTTGCAGTACCTTGCCCACTAAAACCAGTGGTTCCTCCTTACCCCAAAGGCTATAATCCCAATGCCCGATGTGATTACCATGCTGGAGCCTCGGGGCACTCTACTGAGGACTGTCATACCTTGAAATTCAAAGTAAGGGATCTGATTAAAGCTAAGTGGCTAGATTTCCAGGAAGGGAGTCCCCATATAATTATAAACCCCAGGTCTAACCATGAGACCTCTGGGGTCAGTGTGATAAAGAGGGACTAGGGGTGTAAAGAGGATGCATGCAAGATTTTGTGAATCACACGCCAACTAGAGAGGTTCATGACCAAGAGACCACTTAGTTCCTTATGACTTTAAACTTCTGTCTCAACCCAAACGCTATGCCTAAGGCTTTGGGATATTGTTATGTAATAAGGGCAAAGACATGTTTTTATCATTTTAAGTTTCTCTCAATAAATATGTGTCAAATTTCAAAATGCCTTTTCTTACTTTCCTTATTACCACCTTGAATCCTTTTCCCTTTATCTACTTCTTTTTCTCATTTTACCATAAAAAAAACAAAAAAATACAGGACTAAAAATGATCCTTTTGAGAACAATGGGATCATGATTCCATTTCATAACTTTGACCACCCAGTTGATTACGCTGACGAAAAGGGTAGCAAAAACGAAAGTTCCTTGGCCGAATTGTGTAGGATGTTTGGATAAGAGTCGCCTAGTTCTACCCAAAGGCAAGGTCAGCACACAGGATGAAGAAGATTCACAAACAACTGAAGACGTTACAAGCTCAAAACTAAGATAGTGCCAGATTCCATAAATGGCGTATCCACCCTTCAAAGAAATGTTAGCATTGATCAACGTGGATGGTCAAGAAATACTCTAAAAAAAAAACAAAAAAAAAACAAAAATGATATAAAAAGTCAAGGTTGGTGCCTTACGTAAATACCAATTAAGGCGAGCTGATTCATGGATCAAATTATCACTTTTCCATATGGGGGTATAAATGTTATCAAGCTAAGAACACAGCAGAAACAATGTTTCATCTGTGTCGCAATATAACTATTCCCACACCAGTGTAACCAAGGGATTGGTCTACTGTGATACTATTAATATCATATTTTCTTTACCACATTGGTTAGGGGATAAAATAGCTAGACCATAACAAAGATACCAAAGGGGTCATTCAAAAAAAAGAAAAAAAAACAAAAAAAACAAAAAAAACAAAAAAAATGCAAAAAGAAAAAAAAACAAAAAAATAGATGAAAAATGAACAAGGAAATAAAGACTCAAAACGAGCCCCCTCATTGGTACTGAAAAGGGCACGCCTTTGTTTCTTTGGATACATGGTGTTAAGGGCAAATTTTTTTCATCTGAAATAACATCTACTCCCCCACAGGATGAGATCAAATTGAGAAAGATCAAATGTCATTGGCAATTAGTTTAAACTTTTGTTGTGAGGGACATAACCTAAAAAAAAAGAGGAAAAAAGAAAAAAAGAGAGACGTCACATGGAGAGAGAAGCTCGCTAGGCTGAAAACCTGGAAAGGCAGCCTAGGCAAAAGCTAGAGCGACCTGGTAAGCTGAAAACCTGAATAGGTGGCTCAGGCAATCAATTGGGATCAAGATTTTGGCCAAGTAATCATAGTCCGACTACCTTTTCAGAAGCAGAGTCAAGTGGTGAATTCAGAGTCATGATATGGGATTAAGATATGCTTTGTTCTCAACAGTTCACTGGAAGATCTGTAAAATCATTCCCACTCTACCCAATTATTAATATTTCCCATACATCTTCACTTGCTTTTTGATTTCCCTTTTTCCACACTTACTCGACTTGTAAATACAATCTCACCTATTTTTGACACGTATTTATTGTGATTTTCCATGATTTGATAAGACATATGTTCTCCCTTAATATATAAAAATGAGAAGGTAATGAAAATTTAAAGTCATGAGAACAAGATGTTCCTATTACTTGATTTCGCCTCAAGCAATCATTATGATGACTGGGCCTGACACGTTTCCAAAGCTAGGGTTGCTTCATCTGCTCTGTTTCAGTCATGAGTCACTTCGGATCTCTAAGGATTGTGTTTTTGTGGTAAGTCTTTTCAAGTTCCAATTTGTTTTGCACCGCTAACCTTTCTTGCAGGATGTTGTAATAAGTAGATGTGTCAAGCTTCAACCGCCAAAACTGGCACTTTCCAGGTGTATGTCCATCAGTCTCCGAAGCTCACTCTTGCCTTTACTCATTGAAGTAGGTCATCCATGAGTTTCTTCTCGGAACCCACCCAAATCATTGGACAAAACACCCTTCTATGGCCAAACATGACACCTTTCTGAGTTTCCATTTTGCTTTGAGATTTCCATGAAGTCCATCAATACCTTGTAGTCGAAGCCGACGTCCTCTCAAGGTTTCTGTCTTGTTCATGAGGCATGTTAGGGGTCACATCTCCAAGAGATCAACTTGGTATATTCTAGAACCTGGTTAATTTGGACGGGACGCCCTATTAACCCCCGAATCTTTCAAACCTGGGACTTTACCTCCTAAGTCTGTCATTCCTCACCTCCGGATCTTTTGTTGGCCAAGGGGTAGTGTCCTGAAGGTTTGAACTAAGGCATCCCCCTAGATTTCATCTGTCCTGGCCAAGGAGTAGTTTTCCCTAGGACTCTTTCAATCTTGTCAAACTGGGACATACCCCAGGACTTCTCTCTTTCAGATCAGGGGTAGTACACCTGAAAACTTCCAATCTTTCCAAAATTGGGGCATCTCCCCACGTCTCTATTCTCTTTATGTCAAGGAGAAGCACCCCTAATTCCTTCAGGCCAATTTTCTGAACATGGGCAACACCCTAGGTCTCCCTTCTTTCAGCCAAGGGGCAGTTCTCCAAAAATCCTTTCAATCATACTCTAACTAGGGCATCTCCCCAGGTTTCTCTTCCCTAAGAGACAATACCCTGAACTCCCAAGCAACCCAAAACTGGGGCATCCCCCAGATTTCTCTTCTCCGGTGGACCCACTATCATCTCTAAAAGGAAAATAGACTGAGGATTCCTCCTAAAAAAAAACACCAAATGGACTCAAAAAAAAAACAGAATTACCTTTCCGACAGAACCACAGAGATCAAAGGCCACGCATTCCTTTCCCAAGAGGAAAACACTTTCCCCAGTGAAGTTACTCTCATTAAAATGTCCTAAACCGAGACATCCATTAGATTTTTTTTCCTCCGACGGGCCTGCCATCCATTCCTCAATGGAACCATAATCGCCAAAGCCAGCGCCTTTCAAGGTTTCTTCTTCCATCAGGTGCCTTCAAAGTCTCATCCTTAACTGTTAAAGTCGCTATCTCTCAATTTCTTCCCCAAGTAGAACTACACTTCCCAGACAAATTAAGCTGGGGCATCTCCCTAGATTCCCCCAATGCTCTTCAGATCATTTCAAACTGGGGCATCTTCCCCAGGTTGTTATCTTTTGTCAACCCAAGGGCAGTACCCCATGCTTCCAGGAAGTTTGAGCTGGACATCACCTCGGGTCTCTCTTCGTCAAAAGGGAACGTACCCCCAAGCTTCTTCAACCGCCCTAAGTGGGGCGTCACCCCATATCCTTCCCCCAAAGGTAGTATCCCTAAATCTTCTAATCTTTCCAAAATTTGGGGTATCACCCCAAATCTTCCCTCCATTCGAGGGACAGTATCCCTAGCTCCTTCAGCTAGATTTTCCCCTATTTCTTTTCCTTCCGATCAAGGAACAGTTCCCCGAATCATCCAAGACAGCTTGAACTGGATCATCCCCAGATTTCTTTCTTTTAGTAAGCCCACTATACATCCCTAGTGGACCCCAGATTTTTCCTTCCAGTCAAGAAGCAGTTCCCCGAGATCCCTTCAATCTTCCTAACTGGGGCATCTCCCCCAGATTTCTTCTATTTCAGTCAAGAGGCAATTCCCCAAGATTCCTTCAATCATGTCAAACCGGGGCATCACCCCAGGATCACCCTTTTTCATTTAGAAAGCAATTCCCCAAGATTCCTTCAATCATGTCAAACTGGGGCATCACCCCAGGATCACCCTTTTTCATTTAGAAAGTAATTCCCCAAGATTCCTTCAATCATGTCAAATTAGGGCATCTCCCCAGGATCACTCTCTTTCGGTCAAAGAGTAATTCTTTCAGTCATGTCAAGCTGGGGCATCACCCCGAGCCTTTAGGACCAGTGAGTTAATTTGGACGAGACGTCCTGTTAGCTCCCCCCAATCTTTGTATTTTCTGTCAATTGAGAGTTAACCCCATCCTTTACCTTCTAGCCGCCTATCAAGGCATCCTTTACCTTTTCAGCCGCCTATCAAGGCATCCTTTACCTTTCCAGTCGCCTATCGAGGCACCCTTTATCTTCCAGTTGCCTATCAAGGCATCCTTTATCTTCCAGCCGCCTATCAAGGCATCCTTTATCTTTCCAGCCGCCTATCGAGGCATCCTTTATCTTTCAGCCGCCTATCAAGGCATCCTTTACCTTTCCAGCCACCTATCAAGGCATCCTTTACCTTTCCAGTCGCCTATCGAGGCATCCTTTATCTTCCAGCCGCCTATCAAGGCATCCTTTACCTTTCCAGTCACCTATCAAGGCATCCGTTATCTTTCCAGCCGCCTATCAAGGCATCCTTTATCTTTCCAGCCGCCTATCAAGGCATCCTTTATCTTTTCAGCCACCTATCGAGGCATCCTTTATCTTCCAGCCGCCTATCAAGGCATCCTTTACCTTTCCAGCCGCCTATCAAGGCATCCTTTATCTTTCCAGTCGCCTATCGAGGCATCTTTTATCTTCCAGTCGCCTATCAAGGCATCCTTTACCTTTTCAGCTGCCTATCGAGGCATCCTTTATCTTCCAGCCGCCTATCAAGGCATCCTTTACCTTTCCAGCCGCCTATCAAGGCATCCTTTATCTTTCCAGTCGCCTATCGAGGCATCCTTTATCTTCCAGCCGCCTATCAAGGCATCCTTTACCTTTCCAGTCGCCTATCGAGGCATCTTTTATCTTTCAGCCGCCTATCAAGGCATCCTTTATCTTTCCAGCCGCCTATCGAGGCATCCTTTATCTTCCAGCCGCCTATCAAGGCATCCTTTACCTTTCCAGTCGCCTATCAAAGCATCCTTTATCTTTCCAGCCGCCTATCAAGACATCCTTTATCTTTCCAGTCGCCTATCGAGGCATCCTTTATCTTCCAGTCGCCTATCAAGGCATCCGTTATCTTTCAGCCGCCTATCATGGCATCCTTTTCTTTCCAGCCGCCTATCAAGGCATCCTTTATTTCCCAGCCACCTATCGAGGTACCCTTTACTTTTCAGTCGCCCACGAGGGCAACCTTTACTTTCCAGTCTACTGGGGGTCAATCCTGATCTCATTACCTCCTGTTAACTAAAAGACAATTTTTCCCTGTCCACAAAAAAAAAGAAGAAGAAGAAGAAGAAGGGAAGAAGAGAAACAGAAGTGGAGAATGCTCGTTTTAAGAAAAAGAGGTCACACAGATTCGTGATTGCCCATACCATCAGTTGCCATACCGATCAAGAGGTCCCACTTGGCCCCCCTACATCGGTGTTCATATCTTTACTTCCTTTTCACTTCAAAAACACAGAAGCTTCGTGTTTCTTTTGTGAAAAAGAAGTAAAGAGGGGCATCTGTGAACACCTCTTTTGGTCCAGTCCAAGTGGAATGAATATTTTTTATACTGAATTCCAATTCAGAGTGGTCAAATTCGAGTAGAATGGCTCCAGAATAATCAGAACCGAGCAAAATAACTCAGAATGAAGCTTTTCCAAGTGAAATATAGCCCTGTTGGAGGCAAATCCGATTGGAATGACTAAAAATGATCACATCTGAATAAGATGACTCAGGTTAAGGCATTTCCGAGTGAAATACAGCCCTGGTAGAGATAAATTCGAGTGAAAAACTCAAAAAATGGTCAAAACCGAGTCAAAATGAAGCATTTCCGAGTGGAATGACTCAAAAATGATGAAATCCGAGTGGAATCACTCAGAATGAGTCATTTCCGAGTGAAATGCTCCCTGTTGAAGTTGAATCCGAGTGGATAGCTTCCCTGCCAAGCCAGTCTGAGTGGATTATGCCCATTTTCAAGAGAAGTCCAAATGAAATGACTCAGGATGAGTCAATTCTGAGTGAAATGCTTCCTTATCGAAGGTGAATCCGAGTGGAAGGCTCTCTGTCAAGCCATTCTGAGTGCAAATGGCCAAAAATCCAATTTTCGAGTGCAAAAAAGGAAGGATCCGAGTAAATCCTTCAAGCGTTGAAGTTTCTGTGTCACTTTTGAAGAAATTCCGAGTGAATAATCCCGGCTGAAGGAATTCCGAGTGTTGTTCTTCAGTCAGAACCAACTGAAGCATTTTAGTCAACACCAAGTGAGTACTCCCACTCAAACCCGAGCCAATTTCCAATCGGTTTCGGAGTGAGACTTCAGTCAGTCAGCCACCTTTCCCGAGTCCTTTTTGGCCAATCAATTCTTCTCATCCCGAGTCCACTTCCACCAATTTCTGAGCCATGATTAAATCTCTTCCGAGCCATTTCAATCAGTTCCGAACTTTACTCATCCGAGTCCTCCTTTACCCATTTCCGAGCCATTTCAATCGGTTTCGAGTCCTCCTTTACACTCAACCTCCGAGTCCTCCTTCAAACCTTTCCCGAACCCATTTCCATCAATTTCCAGTCAGAACCGACTGGTAATTCAGTCAGTTTGCTTCTTCAAACCTTTCCCGAGCCCATTTCCATCAACTTCCAGTCGGAATCGACTGGCAATTCAGTTAGTTTGCTTCTTCAAACAAGATCCGAGTCAATTTCAAGTCGTTCTCCTCAATTTTTAATCGGCTCCGAGGCTTTTTCACTCGTTTCCGATTGAATGTCTCACAACAACCACAAACCGAGTAAAACCACTCGGAAAGGAGTATTCTCACTCAGCCTTCTATGGGGAATGCCTCATTCCACTCGGAATTGACTCCCAGTGTAGATGAATACTGATTGGGAGGTTGATCCGAGCCGTTATCACTCGGATTTCACCATTCTAACTCGGATTTCAATATCCTCACTCGAAATTCCACTATCCTCACTCGGAATTCCACCATTTTCACTCGGATTTCCATAATTCTCACTCGGAATTCTTCCATTCTCACTCGGATTCCCACCAGGTCCCCCTGTTAGACCGTGCTGACTTGGATTCCACCACCCAAGTGGATCCAGGAATCCTGGGGGTGGCAGACAAGTGGCAAACAGGGGTGGAAGTGGGGGGAATTAAAAATTCCCACCCAGCCGTTGTCCCCCACTTCACTCTGAGTGGAGGCCTGAGCTGGCATTCCACTCGGAAGCGGAAGCCTGAGCTGGCCTTCCACTCAAACCAGCCTATAAATAGGCAAGGGGGAAGGCAGCTGAAAGGGGCATTCGGAGGAAGGGAAAACTCTGCCCAAACAAACCTCTGTTCTCTCTCTCTCTCTCACGCCAAGTCTTCTCTCCCTCTCACTTCACTTCACTCACCCCTCACCTTTCAAACTCTCTTTACCCCAATATCCTTTACACTCTCACTCAACAGCACTCCTTCCAGCTCCCTTTTCCCTCTCGGACTTGCAATTCTTGTCCCAATCGTTCTTCTCTGCTCAAATTTCATCCGTTAAGCCTCTTTCCACTCGAATTCTCACTGTTTCACTCGGTTTCCCTTATTTTCACTCAGCTTTTCACTACTTTCACTCATATTGTCACTGTTTCACTGGTTTTCCCTTATTTTCACTCAGATTTTCACTATTTCACTCAGATTTTCACTGTTTCACTCAGATCTTCACTGTTTCACTCAGATCTTCACTGTTTCACTCAGATTTTCACTGTTTTACTCAGATTTTCACTGTTTCACTCATATTGTCACTGTTTCACTCGGTTTTCCCTTATTTTCACTCAGATCTTCACTGTTTCACTCAGATCTTCACTGTTTCACTCAGATTTTCCCTGTTTCACTCAGATTTTCACTGTTTCACTCAGATCTTCACTGTTTCACTCAGATCTTCACTGTTTCACTCAGATTTTCACTGTTTTACTCAGATTTTCACTGTTTCACTCATATTGTCACTGTTTCACTCGGTTTTCCCTTATTTTCACTCAGATTTTCACTGTTTCACTCAGATCTTCACTGTTTCACTCAGATCTTTACTGTTTCACTCAGATTTTCACTGTTTTACTCAGATTTTCACTGTTTCACTCATATTGTCACTGTTTCACTCGGTTTTCCCTTATTTTCACTCAGATTTTCACTGTTTCACTCAGATCTTCACTGTTTCACTCAGATCTTCACTGTTTCACTCAGATTTTCACTGTTTCACTCATATTGTCACTGTTTCACTCGGTTTTCTCTGTTTTCACTCGGATTTTCATAGTTTCACTCAGTTTTCTTATTTTTCACTCGGTTTTCTTATTTTTCACTCGGTTTTCTTATTCTTTACTCGGTTTTCTTCATTTTTTGCACTCATTTTCCTCTCTCACTCAGTTTTTTTTATTTTTCTTAATCAGTGTCGTACGGTAAATACTTCCGTCTACACAGCCTTTATAGGATCCGTGCATGTGCGAAGCACTTCGCCTTGTATGGATTCTTCGCTAGAATGATGCCCATCAATATCTTCCTAATCTATTCCTAAAAAAAACATTTTTAAGAACTACGTGACCCTGATTTCTCGAAAGCTCGAGAATACGTAGGAGCGGGAAACAGTTCCTGTCGGGCCCATCTTTCTTTATTTAATTTTTTAGAGTTTCCTTTTTGTCTTGCTATCAAAAGGAGGAGCGAGATTAATTTGGACGAGACGTCCTGTTAATCTCATGTTTGTAATATCTCTTTAAAAAGGAGGAGCGAGGTTAATTTGGACGAGACGTCTTGTTAATCTCATATTTTTTTATATCTCTTTAAAAAGGCGGAGCGAGATTAATTTGGACGAGATGTCCTGTTAATCTCATGTAAATATTTTGTGTTGATCTTTGTTTATTTTTTTGTTTATTTTTTCATTCCGTACATTTTTCTTTTTATGAAGAAGTTAAAATAATTATTGGGTTAATTATAATGCGCTCTATCAAATTGAGGTAACCATTTTTATAACGGACAGTCGTGAGGTGCTAATACCTTCCTCACCTGTAATCAGACTCCCGAATCATGTAATCTCATTTTTATAACCAGTGCTTTAACAAAAGGTTTTTCCACTATTTTATCCTAAAAAAATATTGGTGGCGACTCCCTGTTTATTATTTAAAACCGTTTCGAGGGTCGGCCGCGCCGTCGCGATCCCGGTCGCGACACTATGGTTAGAAACTAATTAAGAAGCAAATAGTCTAGTTAGTTATCTTGTCAATGATTCTATTCTGATTGAGACCTTTTTTTTGCTATGTTTTTGCATCTTTGCTTACAAAATGCAAACGGGCCTTCATGGCATATGTATTTTAACGTATTTTTTTTAGAATAATGTTGTTCCTTTTATAGGTGCAAAGGGTGGAAAGGGAGAATAAAATAAGGTAAAATCTATACTTTGTTGCTTCTTCTTCCTTCTCAATTTTTCTTTAGTTAAGTCTTTGTGCTTAGTAGATTTTTTTTGTGTTACCTCACATTATGTGCGGCACACTGATATTTTATTTAGTTGTTTTTTGCTCTATTTTCTTGAATTATATCAGTTATTGTATATTTTTGTTTTTTTCTGTTGCCAATGAATCTTTTATGTGCGGTTTGTAGATCACATTATATTTGCTGGTTAAGTGTAACTTAAATGCCTCATGGTTATGGCTTCTCCTATCTAAGTCTTGGCATTTGGAAAAGTGTAGGAATAAAATATATAATTAACAATCTAATGACTTCTATTTATCATTCTCTTACTGCTAATAATTGTAATTAATCAAATATATAAATTTTTAATTCTCTAATATTTTCACAATAGTAATGCCATGTCATTGCTTATCTAACTGAGACTTAACATATTCTGGCTTGATCTAATATTTAAATTTTTAATTTCATATATTCCTTTCCTTTATTGTCTCATTGTCCTTCTTGGACAAATTGTTTTTATATAATTTATGGATCTAATGTTTATAGACAAGTACATGAATCATTGGCTGTTTCAAATGCTGTAGAGCTCTTTAAGCACCTAAATAGGTCCACAGGCACCAAATCTAGTAGCTGACATTCTTCGACGATACTTAGAGCATGATCTATTTGCTGCTTTTAACTATCTTAGAGAGAAAAAAATCATGGTAAATTGTTATTAATCTCATAGTTTGTATTTGTATTGATTGTGTAAGATGCAATGTTGAATGGTCATGATGTGCTTAATTTGACCATATATTTTTAATTGCTCTAAGTATCTGTATATTGGTCATGATGTGCTTAAATTGACCATACATTTGTTTATTTCTTATCTTGTATTTGCCATATTTATCTAATCATTTTTATTTCTTATCTTGTATTTGCCATATTTATCTAATTATTTGCAAGCACGTGATTTGATTTCAGATTGGTAGATAAACTTACTCTTTGTATAAGGAAGCTGTATCGAAAACAACCTAGGAAGAAATTATAACAAATATATGTATAGTTCTTTATGCTTATTAGTTTTTGACCTGGTCTCAATTTTTACTTTCAATTTGACCCTTTACATTTACAATTAATTTACCTTGTGCTATGTTGCTCTATATGTACCTTTTGTATTTAAATATATCTGCAGGAAATGTTTAGAATCACTTTTTTATTTTATCCTTGGTTCATTCTCTATTCATGTCCCTCCATGTTGTGAACTAGCCAAATTTGATTTGTTACATGACTTTGCAGGGAAGTTCCTTACACTCGTTACCCTCTAGGAATCTCATGAGTCGAAGTTTAATGAGACTAAGGCTATGGTCAAATTTCAACTTAAGAAGGTGCTCTGCATGGAAGTGGCAGTCAGAAATGTTAGTATGGAGAAGAAATAAATCTTCTAAAATTTTCCTAGATTAGACATAAATCAAAACTATATAGTTGGGCATTAATTAATATTTAAGACATTACAATGGTTACTTCACCATGAAAAATAAATTAATTCATGTAATGAGGAAAAACTATTTTATTAACAAGGCAAAAAAAAATATTTTTATATTGGACAGAGTTACATTTTTATATTGGTTCAAGAATAGTTATATTTTTAACAATTATTTTATTTTTAGAATGAAAACTTATATTTAAAAAAAATATATGTATGTAAATAATTAATATTAGATAAAAATATAATATTTACATTATATAAATAATTCTTTACTCGCTACGATTATTCCAACCAAAGCATATAAATTTAGAAAATATATTAATGCATTAATTTTTATAAAAAGGTATTGTAACGTTCCAATTTATGAACTACAAATTATTTCGTTGTGAAATTAAAAACTAATTAAAGATTTAGAAATGATATTTTTTATTAAATGATATTTTTTAAAACATTTATAGTATCAAAATATTATGTTTCAAATTTCTATTAAGGAACAAGTATTTTTTCTTTTTACAGTTAACTTATATTAAACTTTTATTTATTTTAATATATTATATAAACATTAATGTGTATTAAAATAATATAAATAATTATTAAAGATGTTATATATGATTTTTAAATAATTACTTTTTCTTCTTGAGAAGCATAAAAATATGAAATAAAAATACTATAATGTAGGTCAAAATATATATCATTATTATGAATATTTCTATCAATTACTATTTAATCATATTAAATTAAATTTAGTATAATATTTTTAAATAATTACTTTTTCTCAAACAAAGTAGAAAATGTGAAACACTACTTAAATATCATATTTTTAAGAAGAAAATCTTATATAATGATGACTGTTGTAAAATTAATTTACAAGCTACGAATTATTTCTTTGTGTAATTAAAAAGTTGTAAGAAAAATGATAAGAATTAAAGACTTAGAAATGATATTTTTTTATTAAAATGATACTTTTTAATACATTTAGACTATAGTACCAAAATATTGTGTTTCAAATTTCTGTTAAGGAACATGTATTTTTTCTTTTTAAAGTTAACTTATATTAAACTTTTATTTATTTTAATATATTTAAAAACATTAATGTGTATTAAAATAATATAAATAATTGTTGAAGATGTTTTTATATGATTTTTAAATAAGTATTTTTCCCAAACAAAGTAGAAAATGTGAAACACTACCTAAATATCATATTTTTAAGAAGAAAATCTTATATAATGATGACTGTTGTAAAATTAATTTACAAACTATAAATTATTTCTTTGTCTAATTAAAAAGCTGTTCGAATAATGATAAGAATTAAAGATTTAGAAATGATATTTTTTTATTAAAATGATATTTTTTAATACATTTAGACAATAGTACCAAAGTATTGTGTTTTAAATTTCTGTTAAGGAACAAGTATTTTTTCTTTTTACAGTTAACTGATATTAAACTTTTATTTATTTTAATATATTTGAAAACATTAATGTGTATTAAAATAATATAAATAATTATTGAAGATGTTTTTATATTATTTTTAATTAACTTCTTTTTCCCAAACGAAGTAGAAAATATGAAACACTACCTAAATATCATATTTTAAGAAGAAAATCTTACATAATGATGACTGTTGTAAAATTAATTTACGAACTATAAATTATTTCTTCGTGTAATTAAAAAGCTGTTAGAATAATGATAAGAATTAAAGATTTAGAAATGATATTTTTTAATACATTTAGACTATAGTACCAAAATATTGTGTTTCAAATTTTTGTTAAGGAACAAGTATTTTTTTCTTTTTACGGTTAACTTATATTAAACTTTTATTTATTTTAATATATTTGAAAACATCAATGTGTATTAAAATAATATAAATAATTATTGAAGATGTTTTTATATGATTTTCAATTAACTACTTTTTCCCAAAGGAAGTAGAAAATGTGAAACACTAATTAAATATCATATTTTTAAGAAGAAAATCTTATATAATGATGACTGTTGTAAAATTAATTCACAAACTGCAAATTATTTCTTTGCGTAATTAAAAAACTGTAAGAATAATGATAAGTATTAAAGATTTAGAAATGATATTTTTTATTAAAATGATATTTTATAATACATTTAGACTATAGTACCAAAATATTGTGTTTCAAATTTTTGTTATGGAACAAGTATTTTTTTCTTTTTACGGTTAACTTATATTAAACTTTTATTTATTTTAATATATTTGAAAACATTAGTGTGTATTAAAATAATATAAATAATTATTGAAGATGTTTTTATATGATTTTCAATTAACTACTTTTTCCCAAACGAAGTAGAAAATGTGAAACACTAATTAAATATCATATTTTTAAGAAGAAAATCTTATATAATGATGACTTTTGTAAAATTAATTTACGAACTACAAACTATTTCTTTGCGTAATTAAAAAACTGTAAGAATAATGATAAGTATTAAAGATTTAGAAATGATATTTTTTATTAAAATGATATTTTATAATACATTTAGACTATAGTACCAAAATATTGTGTTTCAAATTTTTGTTATGGAACAAGTATTTTTTCTGTTTACAGTTAACTTATATTAAACTTTTATTTATTTTAATATATTTGAAAACATTAATGTGTATTAAGATAATATAAATAATTATTGAAGATGTTTTTATATGATTTTCAATTAATTATTTTTTCTTCTTGAGAAGCATAACAATATGAAATAAAAATACTATAATATGTAGGTCAAAATAATATATATCATTATTATGACTATTTTTATCATTTACTATTTAATAGTATTAAATTAAATTTAGTATAACATTTTTAAATAATTACTTTTTTCCCAAATGAAGTATGAAAATGTGAAACACCAAAAAAATCAAAAACAAAAAAAAATCGGGCATTGCACAGGTCAAATTACTAGTTAATGTTACCCAAATTTTCACCCATCAATTTTTTCTTATTATGAGGTTGAAATTTTAATATTACTATATATTTTTATGTGAAATAGAACTATTATTTTTCATCATAATAAAAAATTATATATAATTATCTAATTAAATATCATGTTTTTATAAATTTTTTATAGAATTTTGAGTAATTTAAAAATAATTTATGAACTATGATGGTTTTTTGTAACAAAAGAAAAGTGTTTTCTCAGAAAATATTTTTTAATTAAAATGTGATATTTTCAAATATTTAAATTATAGTATCAAAATATTATGTTTAGAATTTCTTTAAGGAACAAGTATTATCTCTTTTTATAATTTACTTATATTAAAATTTTATTTATTTTAAAAATATTTTAATGTGTGAAAATTCCTCCTCAATATAATTATTCCCGCTAATTTCCCCCTTTTACTAAAAACTAGAAGCTATCTCCTATTTTGAAGAAAGGTTAAAAGAATATAAAACCTCCCATCACTGTCTACTGGTGCGTGTTTCCTCTTTTGATTCTTTTGCTGCGCGTCTTCCTTCATTGTGCGTCTTCCTTCATTGTGCATCTTTCTTCATTGTCCAACTCTCTCCCTCTTGCCACATTCTCTCACTGCATTGTTAGGGCTTGGTGTGACACAAAACAGAGCAAGCATCATCGTTATACTTCAAGACACGCCAAGACAAGATTTGGTTCAGATTGGGTGAGTGTTCCAACTAAGCAATTCTGATGAGTTTATGTTCTGTTCCATACACTTCAATTCTTGAATCTTCCAACTCTCCCTTTTGCCATATTCTCTCCTTGCATTGTGAGGGCTTAGTGTGACACAAAACAAAGCAAGCATCGATGTTATATTGTAATCCATCCTATTGGTAAATATGTAGGTATTCCCTGTAATCAAGTCTATTTACTGTTATAGGAGCTTTTTCAAAATACTCATTAATTAAAATTTTACATTCGTAAAATTTAAACTTATGATTTTGTTATCATAAATTCAGTTTTTGCAAGGAACCTTTATTCAAGTTGATTTTTATATGCTCACATGATTTAGTATTACCCTCGTGTCTACATTAAGTGTGTTTTAGTTTACTAGTCACGTAATTGTACATGTGATGTTGGCTGAGTTGTTTAACCTACACACCTTTGCATTTTTTTTTAAATTTATTATGACCTATATTTGAATTAAATAACTACTAATTAAAATAACTAGAGAAGATATGATGGTTTTCATTGTCTGGGAAATGGGAAATGATAGCATTTTTATAGAATTGTATGCCATGTATCTAATATATCAATATCCTGCCTGATTCACTGTGTTATTTCCATTTTTTTGAGGAGGCCCTTTTAGCTCTTTCTTTCATCATGCATTTATTTTTCTCAGTAATAATGTTGGCTAATGGCTTTAGATATAATTATGATGTTATTACCAGTTACTACTAGTTGTCACCAGTCATGACTAAGTTCTTCCAAGTATAATTGCTTTGTTGTATGCTTTTGATAAATACATGATTATCACATACATATATGATATACTGGTTTCTCATGTTGCTACAATTATGTGCAGAAGAACTATTTGATCACTTTATTAAGTTGGACGGATACTTTTTTAAGTTGGACGGATACTTTTTCTAGAGTTATGGAGACCTATATACACTTAGATAACAATTAGCATAGTCTCGTGTTTCTTGAAAATGGTCTTATGATCTACATCTACCCTTCAAATAGTTCTGAGAATAACATGTATAAGAAACTTGCCGCATGTTGATAGCCTCACTTTCAGAAGGTTTGGAATAAAATATTGTATTGCTTTTGAGTATGTCAAAAATGAATCTTCTTTTTCTCATTAGTAGACCTTCTACTCTGGGTTATTTTGATCCTAATTTTTTCCTATCTTTGCTTTATTCTACCCATACTACTCTTGGTTGTTATTATATTATGAAATGAATTGTCTGTAGGGTATGTTGATCATTTTACTTGTGTAATTCATTTTGTCTTAAGCTTTTTTTAATATTATTATTGTTAATTTGGTTTCCAACATTGAAACAGGAAATTATAAAATTAATATAGCTGCTGCTATTTTCAACATATTAAAATACATATCCTTTACAACTTGTTTTCTCTTTTTATTGAAATGGAAATTATATAGTCATTTACCTTCCTTGGATTTTATTTGCAGCTTGAGTCTAAAAGATTAAATTCTATAAGTTGTAAAACATTAATTCTTTTTTCTTATCCTTGTCAAAGTCACTAAACGCTGCCCATCACAGGTAACCATATATTTATTTTGTTCTTCTTCTTACCTAATAGTATTGACATGGTTTTGTTAGAAATTTTAATTTCTAATAATTAATATGGGCTGATATATTATTTATAGAATTTATATTGGCTATTCAATTAGGCTCAATTAAGGTGATCTGATATTGAAAAGCTCGTTAGACTATCAACAACAACAATAATAATAATATGGGCTTATATGAGTGGAAACCAAGATTTGACCCATTAGGGTTTAATGGGAACCCTAACAGGTATATAATCAACCAGTGGTCATGGTCCCCAAGACGTCAAATCATAAACCTAATTTTCTCTGCCCCATCAAAGAGAAATATCAAGTCCTATTGAGGAATCCGGTGATTTGGTTGAGGAAGACCATTGAACCAACAAACCATTCCGCTGCTACCTTCAGTCAAGATTAATGGATCCAGGTAATCCTATTATACTCCTCTTATTCGATAATCTAACGTAATGGTTCTTAAGTTTACTTTGAAATTCCATAAAGATTAATTGGGGATTTTCCAACAATTGGTATCAGAGCCTCCTTATTGTTAGATTATTGGATTTTAAAGTTAATTGATTTATCCTCTTAGAAACAATTTGGATTTATTTAATTAATTTTGAATTTTTCAATAATATACTCATCAATAATATCCTCTTGAGTTTTATTTTTTGTAGCATGATGCGATTATGATCCATGTTCTTTTATATATAATATATGGTTTCACCAATTCGCAATAGTGATAGTCAAGGTGCAGAATCCATTCCTTGTAATTGCCTTGTAATTGCATAAATCCTTGATTTTATTTGCGGAAAAATCATTACTTTATAAATTCTGTTCCACCGTTTTATTTTCCTTTTCTTTTAATTTTAGTTTAATGCATATATATATATATAAAAAGGGAAATAAGTTGCATACGTTTTTTTTGGCATATATATATATAAATATATATTATCTGTGCCTAGCGTGCCTTGATTTAAATCACTTATATATATTAAATAGGTTTTTATTTAATTCATATATGCGTGCTCCAATTTAATTTAATTATATATATTAAATGCCATATATAAATTTAGGAAATCAATGCAGTGTTTTTTTTGTAATATAATAATATTATATTGTTGTCGTGCATTTAAAATTTTGATCAGGTTGTTATGGTGTGTTTTTTAAATTTAATATATTAATTTAAAGTTAAATGCACCGTCTTTAAATTTGTTATAAATGTCGTTATGATTTTGAATTTTAAATTAAAGATGAAATTTTTTTTTTTGGACATGTCGCTGTGAAATATATATATATATATATATATATGGTAATTTTTTAATCTGGTTGCTATTTTATTTGAATAAATAAATAAATAAATTAGGCAGATAAAAGACCCTAATCAAATACTAATTTGTGTCCCTTCACATACTTCGAGTGGGACCCTACACCCAGGGGTCTGAATAAACCTTAAGTTTAGGGGAGATTGTGTAGCGGTGTCATTTGGGACATTCGTCTCTGTGTGACATCGTGAGAGCCTCAGCTAGAGTGTGACTTTCTCATGATGCCCACACCTGGTAGACTTCCTATCGTTGTGGTCAACATCATGGGTGGAGTCTGAACTCTAGTGGCCTTTTAGTAATTTAGAACAACCATCCAATGTGAGGAAGGGCAACACTAGTAATTTTTTTTAGATTCATTGATATAATATTTATTGCCAAAACAATCCCTGTTATAGAAATTAATTTAATTAAAATTACAAAAGTTGATTGCATGAGATTATTTATGCATTTTGTACTCATCCCAAAGGAAGATACAATCTGGCCAAATAATAACGTGCCTGTGATGATAAGTATGTGATAATAATAAAGTTAAAATCATGTGAATAATAGTCGGTCCAAAGAAAGGCTATTATTTGACAGAATTAATTATCAATATTTGATCGTTGCATTAAAGGTACCACTTACAAATTCATTTGTTGGTCCAAAGACTAAAAAATTAATGTTGTGCTCGGTGTCTTGTAATGGGTCTATCATGAGAATTATCTGAATATTTTATTTTATTTATTATTTATTTTAATCATATATACATTTATATTTTCTTTTTCAGTTGCTGTTGCTAGTGCTGTTAACTTTTCTGCTCAAATTAATTGTATCCCTCTACTTAATGGGACAAACTTCAAGGTCTTAAAGGAAGGAGTTGAGATAATTCTTGGCTGCATGGATCTTGATCTGGCACTTCGGGTTGCGAAACCCACTCCGACTCCCGAAAATTCGGAAGAGGATAAGGTTGAAAAGTGGGAACGCTCAAACCGAATGTGTCTAATGATCATGAAGCGATCCGTTCCAGAAGTTTTTCGAGGTTCTATTTCTGAGACCGAGAGTGCCAAAGATTTCCTTGATGCTGTTGAAAAATATTTCACCAGTAATGAGAAGGCTGATGCAAGCAGTTTGCTTGTCAAGCTGATCTCTATGAGATACAAAGGAACAGGAAACATAAGGGAGTACATTATGGAAATTTCTAATCTTGCATCAAAACTGAAAGCACTAAAGTTAGAGCTATCTGATGACTTGCTCGTGCACTTAGTTTTGATTTCTCTTCCTGCACACTTTGGACAGTTCAAGGTGAGTTATAATACTCAAAAGGATAAATGGACCTTGAATGAGCTCATTTCTCACTGTGTGCAAGAAGAGGAAAGGCAACAAAGGGACAAAACTGAAAGTGCTTATTTGGACTCAAATTCTCAAAATAGAAAGAGAAAGAACAATAAGGATGCTGTAGGAGGGACTTCTCAACAAAAGAAAGTTAAAAAGAATGAGAAAACACCTAATTGCTTCTTTTGTAAGAAGACTGGACACATGAAGAAAGAGTGTTCCAAGTACACCTCTTGGCGTGTAAAGAAAGGTAATTTTCTCTCTTTTGTTTGTTCTGAAGTTAATTTAGCTTTTGTACCTCATGATACTTGGTGGGTAGATTCTGGTGCTACTACTCATATTAGCGTATCCATGCAGGGTTGCCTTTGGAGTCGACCGCCAAGTGATAACGAAAGATTTATCTATGTTGGGGATGGCAACAAAGTTACGATGAAGGCTATTAGAACTTTTAGATTACATTTAAAAACTGGATTTTATTTGGATTTATTTGAGACTTTTGTCGTACCGTCTTTTAGGCGGAATTTAATTTCTATTTCTAATTTGGATAGATTTGGTTTTTCATGTTCATTTGGAAATAATAAATTTAGTCTCTATCAAAAATAAAATATTATTGGCTCTGGTTGTTTGATTGATAATCTATATATGCTTGATGTTGTTGCCTCTCGTAATGAAATACTGCAAATCAGTTCACGAGGAACAAAACATAAATTAAATGAGAACTCAGCCACATTATGACATAAGCGTTTAGGCCATATCTCTAAATAGAGAATTCAAAGGCTTGTGTCGGATGAGATTCTTGGACCCTTAGACTTATCAAAGTTTGAGGTATGCATTGAATGCATTAAAGGCAAACAAACAAACTCTAAAAAATTAGGTGCTGAAAGGGGTAAAGACGTTTTAGAATTAATTCACACAGATATTTGTGGACCATTCCCTACGCCATCATGGAATGGACAACAATATTGTATTACGTTCATAGATGACTATTCAAGGTACGGCTACCTATTTTTAATTCATGAGAAGTCTCAATCCCTAGACGTTTTCAAAACTTTCAAAGCTGAGGTTGAACTTCAACTTGGAAATAAAATTAAGGCTATCAAATCTGACCGTGGAGGTGAATATTACGGTAGATATGATGGATCGGGTGAACAACGTCCAGGGCCTTTTGTGCTTTTCCTACGGGAATGTGGCATCGTTCCTCAGTATGCTATGCCTGGGAAACCAAGCATGAATGGTGTTGCAGAACGTAGAAATAGGACTCTTAAGGATATGGTGAGAAGTATGGTTAGTCATTCTTCTTTGCCCGAGTCATTATGGGGAGAAGCGCTTAAAACTGCAGTGTATATCTTAAACAGGGTGCCAAGTAAAGCAGTTAACAAAACTCTTTATGAGCTATGGACTGGTAAAAAGCCAAGTTTAAAACATTTACACATTTAGGGTTGTCCAACTGAGGCGCGTCCTTATAGACCGCATGAAAGCAAGCTAGAATCAAGGACTGTTAGTTGTTACTTTGTTGGTTATCCTGAACGTTCTCGGGGCCATAAATTTTACAATCCTACTACTAAATCAATTTTTGAGATAGGGAATACGAGATTCCTTGAGGATGTTGAGTTTGGGAAGGAAGAGAACATAAGGAATGTCGTCTTTGAGGAAGAACTGGTTTTTAACCAAGACCAAGTTCTCGTGCCTATTACTATTCCAGTATCTAATCCTGTAATAGAGGACAATAATAAAGTTATTCCTAACATTGTCCCAGCATAAGACAACAACGAGGTTCTCCCTCAAGAACCTATAGAGCAAGCTCAACAACCTCAAGAAGTGCCATTGAGGAGATCTACTAGAGAAAGAAGAAGTGCAGTTCCAGATGATTATCTTGTGTTTCTTCAAGAACATGAGGATCGCATTAGCTTAACAGAAAATGATCCACTCAATTTCTATCAAGCTATGCATAGTTCTAACTCTAAAAAGTGGATTGATGCTATGAACGATGAGATGAAGTCTATGCAAGACAATAATGGTTGGGATCTTATTGAATTACCTAAAGGTGTGAAACCCATTGGTTGCAAATGGATATTTAAAACCAAGAGGGATTCAAAGGGTAATGTTGAGAGATATAAGGCCCGTTTAGTTGCTAAAGGCTTCACTCAAAAAGAAGGCATCGACTACAAAGAAACCTTCTTTCCAGTGTCTTCGAAGGATTCTTTTAGGACAATCATGGCACTTGTAGCTCATTATGACCTAGAGCTCTATCAGATGGATGTTAAAACTACGTTCCTAAATGGTGATGTAAAAGAAACAATTTACATGTTGCAACCAGAAAATTTTGTAATTGGTGACTCAAAATCTATGGTATGCAAATTAAAGAAATCCATCTATGGTCTCAAACAAGCTTCCCGTCAATGGTATCACAAATTTCATCAAACTATTACCTCATATGGTTTTGAGGCGAATGTAGTTGATGATTGTGTTTATCATAAATTTAGTAGGAGTAAATATATATTCTTGGTGTTATATGTCAATGATATACTACTTGCTAGCAGCGATATAGGCTTATTGCACGAAACCAAGAAATTTCTAACAAAGAATTTTGAAATGAAAGATCTTGGTGAAGCCTCTTTTGTATTAGGTATTGAAATACTAAGAGATCGTTCTCTTGGTATCTTAAGGTTATCACAAGAGAGCTATATCGATAAAGTTTTAGACAGATTCGGCATGAAAGATTGTAAACCAGGAGATATCCTGATAGCAAAGGGAGATAAATTTAGCCTCAAACAGTGTCCTAATAATGATCTTGAAATGAATGAGATGAAAAAGATTCCCCATGCTTCAGCTGTGGGAAGTCTTATGTATGCTCAAGTTTGTACTCGTCCCGATATTGCATTTGTAGTGGGAGTTTTGGGCAGATACTTAAGTAATCCTGGGATGCAGCATTGGAAGGCGGTAAAGCATGTAATGCGCTACTTGAAGAGAACAAAAGGAAATATGCTCACTTTTCAGAAGTCAGACAATTTGGAGATCATTGGGTACTCTGACTCTGATTTCGCTGGATGTCAAGACAGCGAACGCTCCACATCAGGATATATTTTCATGTTGGCTGGAGGAGCTATCTCTTGGAAGTTTGTTAAACAGACTATTATAGCTTCTTCAACCATGGCTGCAGAATTTATTGCTTGTTTTGAGGCATCCAACCATGGTATATGGCTGCGAAATTTTATCACTAATTTGTGTGTGGTTGATGGCATTGAAAGACCATTGAAGATCTATTGTGATAATAACTCAGCAGTTATTTATTCAAACAACAACAGCAATACAACCAAGTCAAAATTCATTGATATTAAGTTTTTGGTTGTAAAGGAAAGAGTTCAGAATAAACAAATTTCTATAGAACACATAGGGACTAAATTTATGCTAGCTTACCCACTTACTAAGGGCTTAATGCCTAAAGTTTTTCATGAGCACATTGCTCATATGGGTGTAATTCCTTACAAAATCTTAATTTAAGTGGGAGTTCCATTTATTCTATATGTTTCAGTTGATGTTTGTTATTTTGATTTAACCTATTTTATACAAAAACTTATGTTGTGATGATCTCTATAAAGAATAAAGTTTGGACCAGTTGAAAATAGGCATGCCTAAGATCACATTGCATGTAATTTCCATGCCACTTATCCATATTTGATCTATGTCATTGAGTATATACAATTGTGGTGATCACTGTGGTTTAATCAAATCCAATTATGATGCAGTGTTTCCCTGTTATATTATAAGATGGACCAGATTGTTTAAGGATAGTCTAAAAGTAAATAGCATACAGTTGCGCGCCTAAGGAATTTTGTAAATATAAATACTTAAATGAATATAAAGCCCAAGTGGGAGATTGCTAGAAATTTTAATTTCTAATAATTAATATGGGCTGATATATTATTTATAGAATTTATATTGGCTATTTAATTGGGCTTAATTAAGGTGATCTGATATTAATAAGCTCGTTAGACTATCAACAACAACAATAATAATAATATGGGCTTATATGAGTGGAAACCAAGATTTGACCCGTTAGGGTTTAATGGGAACCCTAACAGGTATATAATCAACCAGTGGTCATGGTCCCCAAGACGTCAAATCATAAACCTAATTTTCTCTGCCCCATCAAAGAGAAATATCAAGTCTTATTGAGGAATCCGGTGATTTGGCTGAGGAAGAGCATAGAACCAACAAATCATTCCGCTGCTACCTTCAGTCAAGATTAATGGATCCAGGTAATCCTATTATACTCCTCTTATTCGATAATTTAACGTAATACTTCTTAAGTTTACTTTGGAATTCCATAAAGATTAATTGGGGATTTTCCAACAGCTTTTACTAATGAATATTTCATCGATTTATCTATTTATTTTGGAAAGTATGCTCTTAAATTATATTTTCTTATTTCTTAGAGTCTGATGAATTGGTTGAACATAATTGAGTGAGCCCTTATAGGGGATAACAATAATTCATTCTTAAATAAATATTTTTATATTTGTGTTAAACTAATTACAACAAATATGCGATCTGATCGAACTTGGATTTTAAGAAGAAAAGATCACACTGGTCGTGTAAGTGAAGAATTCAAGAATGGGGTTGATGATTTCATTAACTTCGTGAGTAGAGATGTATCAAGTCGCATTCTTTGCCCATGCGCAAGATGTAAAAATCACTATTGGGAGGGAGCCTTTTTGGTTGAAAAACATTTGTATGAGTATGGATTCTTGGAAGGTTATGTAAATTGGACACTACATGGTGAACAAAGATAGGGGGATCATCGACCAACACCTTGTACAGAAGATTAAGATAGGGACATGAATCCGTATGTTGATATGGTCATGGATGCTGCTGGACTTGGACCAAATATAGAAGGTGAAAATTTTGAAGAAGATCCGAATCCTTCAGCTTCAAAGTTCTATGACATGTTAAAAGATGCTGATGAGTCTCTATAGGATGGTTGCAAGAAGTATACAAAATTATCAGCAGTAGTGCAACTACTCAATCTAAAATCTGAATTCAATATGAGTGAAAGTTGTTATGATAGAATGATCATGATAATCAAAAGTATGCTTCCAGAATCTAAAAGGTTACCTGAAAATTTCTACAGATCAAAGAGAATGGTGAGCGAGTTGGGGCTAGGATGCGTGAAAATTGATGTTTGCCCTGGACATTGTATGCTATATTACAAGGAAAATAGTGACAAGAAAATTTGCTCAATATGCAAACATGCAAGATTTAAACCAAGGGAAGAAGGTTCAAAAACTCAGAAAAAAGTGCCATACTCAGTCTTACGGTATTTTCCCATTATTCCAAGACTTCAACGCCTCTATATGTCAAAAAATACTGCACAATATATGCGTTGGCATGTGGATGGAGTGCGTTAAGATGAATCAGTGATCACTCATCCATCTGATGCTCAGGCTTGGAAAGTGTTTGACCATACCCATCCAACATTTGCGCAAGAGCCTCGAAATGTCCGACTTGGCCTATGTTCAGATGGTTTTAATCCTTTTGGCAATTCAAGTACCCCATACTCATGTTGGCCTATTTTTGTCACACCATACAATCTTCCCCCAAGTATGTGTATGAGAAGAGAATACATATTCTTGATTCTTTTGATTCCTGGACCAAAGTCACCTGGAAAATATATGGATGTCTATCTTAGGCCCTTGGTGGATGACTTAAAGGTGTTATGGGATGATGGTGTTAACACCTTTGATGCTTGGAAGAAGCAAAATTTTATGACGAAAGCAGCATTATTATGGACAATAAGTGATTTCCCCGCTTATGGGATGTTGTTTGGGTGGAGCACACACGAAAATCTTTCTTGTCCTTATTGTACGGAGCAAACCAAGGCATTTAGGTTGGATCATGGTAGGAAACCTTGTTGGTTTGATTGCTATCGACATTATCTTCCTATTGATCATGCTTTTCGTCGTGATCGACATTCTTTCAAGAGATCAACTTTGGTGAAGTCTTTGCCACCACAACAACTAAATGGGGTAGATATTTTACACAAAGTTAACCAAATTGGACAGATTACTTTATAGAGGAAAGAGCTACTCAAATAATATGGATTTGGTAAGAGGTTCAATTGGTTCAAGAAAAGCATATTTTGGGAATTGCCTTATTGGAGCACTAATTTGATATGACACAACTTAGATGTTATGCATATTAAGAAGAATGTGTTTGACAATATCTTCATACTTTTATGGACATAAAAGGAAATACTAAAGATAATGTAAATGCAAGGGAAGATTTGAAGGACATTTGTAGATGCTCCAACTTGGAGCTAATTGTTGATAATGGAAAGTTTAAGAAACCGAAGGCAACATATGCTTTAAGTGTCAATCAAAAAAAGGTGGTGTATGAGTGGATAAAAAAATTAAAGTTTCCTGATGGATATGTGTCAAATATTTCACGTTGCATCAATGTAGATGATGGAAAGATATATGGGTTGAAAAGTCATGACTGCCATATTTTCATGCAAAGGTTGATTCCTTTGGCATTTTGCGATATGTTGTCTAAACCTATATGGGGAGCTTTAACAGAACTCAGTTTGTTTTTCAAAGAAACAACAGCCACTCAAATACGTACTTCTATCATGGAAGATTTAGAGCTCTCCATCATTGAAACAATCTGCAAGCTAGAAAAGATTTTCCCCCTGACATTCTTTGATGTGATGGAACATTTGACTATACATCTTCCCTAGAAAGCTAAGATTGGAGGGCCAGTACAATACAGATGGATGTATCCATTTGAGAGGTGCATGTTGTACCTAAAAAGGAAGGTACGAAATAAAGCAAGGGTTGAAGGGAGTATCTGTGAAGTGTATATTCTAGAAGAAGTTTCCAACTTTGTGTCCTTGTATTTTGATCCTAGTATACAGACAAGACGTACTCAAGTTCCTCGGAATGATGATGGAGGTGAAGATATGATTGATGACCAATTATCCATTTTTAAACATCCATGTCGTCCTATTGGCAAAGGTTTGAAAAGATTCTTAACTGATATTGAGCTTCAAATTGTTGAGACGTATGTACTTGTGAATTCCATGGAAGTTGAACCATATCTCCAGTAAGTTTCCTTCAATTAGTGAATTCAGAAGTTATTTAAATTATGTTTAACACTAACAATTTTATATATTTATTTATTAGACAATTTGAGATTTTTTAAGGGAAACAAATCCAAATATATCTGAGGATCAAATATTGGAAAGTCGCGATAAAGACTTTAGTTGGTGGCTAAAGCATCAAGTAAGTCATTCATTCACAATGAGTGATATAAAAATTAATATTTTGTATTTTAAAATTTACAACCATTTATTGTGTTTGTCAAAATTTACAGGTGAGTATTGGTGAAATTGAGGAACGTACAATTCGAGACCTAAGTTTTGGTCCATCTAAGTCTGTGACTTCTTATAATGGGATAATAGTCAATGGGTATAGATTCCATACTAAAAGTTATGGACAAAATAAAGCTACTATGAACAGTGGTGTTTGTGTTAGAGGAAACATATATGGTGAAAATGACCTAGACTATTATGGCATCATTGAGGAGATATTGGAATTATCTTATTTAGGAAATAATAAAGTCCAAGTTTTAAAGTGTCATTGGTTTGATCCCATTAATGGAGTCAAGGTTGATAAAAATTTTGGATTGGTTGATATTAAAATCAAATCAAAACTTCACTCGAATGAGCCATTTGTATTAGCTAAACAAGCTCAACAAGTATATTACACTTGCTACCCACAAAGTACAAATAGAGCTACTAATGAATGGTGGGCTGCTTGCAAAGTCAGACCAAAGCTCTTTTTGGCTAAAATAATGAATGAAGATGATGACACAAATGAGTTGCATAACATTGATTATTATCAAGATGATGGATCCTTAAGAACACACAATGTTGTCATAGATGATGAACCATTGTTGTTATTTGATACCCATGCCCCAATGGAAGAAGTAAACACAAATGACATTTATAATGCCAAGGAAAATTTGAATGATGATCCCTTTATTGATGACAATGAAGATATTGTGGGTAGTGAGTCCATGGATGAAGATGAGGATTTGAATGATACATATTCAAGGAGTGATGATTATTGAATGTTAATCTTTAATTTATAATGGTATGATTAGTGAAATATGATTTACGTTTTACATGGATTTATTTAATAACTTTGGAATACATAATTACCTAAATCAAATGAAATTTCAATATGCAGATATTTATCATGTGAACCCGAGGTGGAGGTGTACGAAGTCGGGGTCGTGCAAGAAGCTATACTCTACATGAACTTTCACAACCAAACATTGCTTTTGATCCAACACAACTTTCTCCCCACTTATCAAGTATTGTTAATTATAATGTTTAGTCTTTTATATACTAATTCAAAATTTGTTTTAATGTCATTTTTTTGTCTTTGTTTACTTATTGTAGGTGACGATTCAACTTCCCGTAATGTGACAACTAATGGCCATGAGACTCATGAAAGGCAATCACAAGTTGCTAGAGCGCAACCAGCATCTATTAGGCAAAGAACCAATATGCAGCAAGCTTTTGGAAGTATAACAGCTCCTATTAGGCAAACAAAAAATGTTCAACAGCCTGTTGGTAGACAATCAACTAGTGTTCAAGAACCTATTAGGAAAAAAACAAATATTCAACAGCCTATTGGAAGACAATCAACTACTGTCCAGGAACCCACTGTCGACAAATCACCTACCCAATCGACACCAACGTTAGATCCAAATAACATTGGAAGTAGTGATCCAAACTCAGTGCCTTCTAGTGAAGCATCTAACCCCGTAACTATTAAGAAGCTTATTATATCTGTGGAGCCAGTTACTCACCCGTAAGTGGTTATAAATTACAAATTATATATTAATGTTATGTTGAATTAATAGGCTTGTTATATCAATTGTTATTTGACATGCAGAAGGAGGTTTATCCCATCATGTGTGACTCGTGATATTACAGCGGAAATCTTACCAAGGATGCCGATTGCAGCTAGTAAATGGAAAAAATATCCTATGGACGTGAAAGATACATTATTTGATGACTTTAAGGTTTACAAATAGTTATTGTGCTATTTTATTTTCATATTTTTATTTTCTATGAGATTTTCTTAACATTTTATTTATGTAGGAAAAATACAAGTTTGCAACTCCATATGATAGTAGCATGGCAAGGACTATTTGGGATCGAACATGCGGAGATCGTTACCCTGATCTATTGGCAAAGGCAAGAGAAGCAACCTTCAAGAAAATTAACTCAAATAATATTGCTGATTTAAAAGGTCATGGTCCAAGAGAAATGAGAAGAGAAGTCTGGGATGGTTTGGTTGACATTTGGGTCACTGAAGAATGGCAAAAAAGGTCACGGGCAGGACGAAGTAATAGGGCATCTATCCCTGATTCCATGTTACACACTAGAGGTTCAATAAGATTCGGTGAACATAAATAGAAAATGGTAATGTATCTATGATTTTATTTTATTTTTATCTTTATATATAGTACTTATTAATCCCTTCATATGTGGTTACAGGAGGCCGAATTGAAGCGCCATGTTACTTTTAGAGAATTGTATGATCGTGTTCATAAAAAGAAGAATGGGGATTATGTTTCTAAGTGCTCAAAGAATGTTATTGTGAGTATCTTTAAATTCAACACTTCATTTTGTATAATTGAAATGTAATTTTTTTTTAAGTTATACTATAATGTTGTGTTATAGAAGTAAACTTGAATTTCATTTTATATAAATAATATTTCACAGTGACAACTAGTTCATTGCTAGATTTGTAAATATGTACATGTTTTCTTTTAATATAGGAATCATATGATGTTGCCATAACAGAGAAGTATGGGCAAGATTCTGAGACTCATCCTATGGTTGATGAGGAAGTGTAGATTGATATTGTGGGTCACACCAAAAAAGGAAGAGTTCATGGTCTAGGTAATAGCTTAGAAATTGGTAGTTCATCACAAGGCTATGAGACTGGGCATCCTTCTTATCCTCCACCTACGGATGATACACGACTCACACAAATTGTAAATGATGCATTATCATCCTTTGTCCAGGCTCAACTAGTTCCATTACTATCTAGGATTCCTGGTTTCCAAGATGGACTTGTAACATCAACTGGAGCATCACAAGACCATGGTGCTAGGGAGGAGAATGAAGCAAACTTTGATGATCACGATGCCTTCAACTTAGACTGAATTATCAATTAGGATTTTTTTTACATGGTTTAGTATTAGAATTTTGATGTTTGACTTGACATTTGAATTTGTTTTTAGAACCACCTATTTTTGTTTAACTTGACATACAACTCTTAGGTTTACAAGAATTACTAAATAAATGGGATTTTCTTACATAATATTTTTCATTTACTTTTTTTCCTATTTATATTTTCTTTAATGGGTTGTTATCTTGAAGGTCACACATAAGCCTCTTTCCTTAATATGGGTCTTACTTTTACGTGTGGTTTTTGTTCATGATCCCCCATAGGTTCTTATATTGACATGTTGCATTATTTGTGTGGAATAAGTGTTTTGACCTTTTGCTAAATTCTAGGTCTATCTTACTTCCTTGGATCAATTTTAGTATTAGATTAATGTGGTTTTGGTAGTAGTTATTTTGCGACAATGTGCTCTTTGTTCTATGCTTTAGGGCATTTGGTTAGAACTTGGAGTATGTCTATTACATCTTTATGAAGGTTTCATTAGGGTAGCAGAAGAGAATGGTAAAGGAGAATGATACCAGAAATAATCCTCGCTTCTCTTAAAATTGACACGGCAGAGTATTCATGACAATCGAGCAGTTGTTACCTCTAGTTAGTCAAATGGCAGTGTAGGTATATGTAAATTTCTTATTTATTTATATATTTATTAATGTATGAAAGCATCTGGTTGGAATTGGACTAGTAACTTCCCTATTTTGGTTAATCTTTTTTATTTGGTTTGCTTGTTTGTACTGTAGAGAGTAACCCAAGAAGCAGCGAAGCTGGTGATGACTGGAGATCAGCCTTTGATGCAACTGCCAATGGACCAGTAAGCTGTAGTGGTTCATCATGATCAGGTTCCAATGGTCACAGTCCGCATTATATACAGCGATCCTACTACAGTAAGCCAAAGCTAGAGTTCCTAATTAGAAATCTATTCAATCAATGTTCCAATTTAATTTAAAGTCATAATTCCTAATTAGGCTTCTATGCAGTGCCTCGTGGTTCACGACTTCTTGTACTTCTTATGGCATATTGAGTCTAAGGTGGCATTTTTATTTGTTTATTTTTAAATTTCTTCTTCTTGTAGTTTTTGATTCAGCTTTTTGTGGTTTACAATGAAGGGTGATTCTGAAATAGATTGGAAAGCTACTAAGAAACTCATTAGGCACTAGAAAATATGTGGCATATTTTTGTTTTATAGCCCCTTGTTCCTTTTTTGTTAGATGTTCATGTTTGCATAAAAATAGATGAGCAAGGAGCATTGATGATTGCAAATGACATAACCTAGAGCTTGAGCCCTTTAATGCTATTCTCCTTTTTCTTATTCTGTTATACTTTTGTAGTAATTTTATTATACATTTATTTTGCAGTTTCCATATTACTTGAGCTTTATGAAGGGTGTGGTTGATTCCAATGACCTTTCTTTCAATGTTTCACAAGAGATCCTTCAAGAAAGCAGAATTGTAAGAGAACTTCATATTTTTCCTGCTGGACATAAATAAAGAATGTGGTGATAGGAAATATTTATTCACATACCTATTTTTGCTATATTTTCCTGCTGAACATGAATAAAGGGCATTGTGATAGGAAAAATTTATACATTTCCTATTTTTGATACAGGCCAAAATGTTTGGTTCTAACAATATTTAATTTTAAGTAAGAATAATGAGAGAAAGAGAGAGAGAATCGTCAGGAAGGTATTTGATATGATTCAAGACCTTGCTAAGAGTGGAAATAAAGAGGTTGGTTGCAATAAACTCAGTATTTGTATAGTTTTATGAATTGTGATTGAAGGGATGGTCATACTTGCTTGTGATTCCAGAACTACAAGAAATTCTGGGAGAACTTTGGTAGGTTCTTGAAACTAGGATACATTGAGGACATTGGAAATCATAAGCGTCTAATGCCACTGTTGTGATTTTACACATCCAAGAGTGAAGAGGAGCTTAAAAGTCTAGATGATTATATTGAAAACATGGGTGAAATCAAAAGGCTATATTTTACCTAGAAACTAACAGTTTGAAAAGTGTAAAAACTGCTCCATTTTTGGAGAAATTAGTTTAAAAGAATATTAAGGTATATTTAGTTATTGTAATATTTTGGTAATTTGGGCATGTAGTCGGGGTTCTGGTCAGTGAGGTGACAGGAAAGCTGGTCAGAAGTTGAAACCTGGCCTCCGCCTGCGGTCTTCTACTATCCTGTGGAGGGTGATGCTAACCTTTTTCTATACTTTTGGGTCCATTGTTATTGTAGGTTCTTTATTTGGTTGAACCTATTGATGAGGTTACCATTCAAAACCTACAGACAAAGAAAAGAAATTTGTTGACATCAGCAAGGAGGATTTAGAATTAGGTTTGTCATGCTTTCTACTTTGCTTCCATTTGTTGACTACCTTGTTTCCTGGAAATTTAGATTTTAGCATGGTTTCTCATAATGTTTTCTTAAATCAGGTGATGAGGACGAGGTCTAGGAGAGGGAAACTAAATAAGAAGACAACCTACTTTGTGATTGGATAAAACAACAGCTTGGAGACAAGGTGGCTAAAGTTCAAATCTCTAAGCGCTTGAGCTCATCTCCCTGTATACTTGTATCTAGGAAGTTTGGTTGGTCTGCAAATATGGAGAGGTGAGTTATTGAATTACAAGGCTTGCTTTTGGAACACTAGCAGTTTATCATTCTCATGATTCAAGGCTTATTCTTAAATTCTATTTTTTTAGATTAATGAAAGCACAAGCTCTTGGGGACACTTCAAGTTTAGAGTTTATGAAAGGGAGGAGAATTTTGGAGATTAATACAGATCACTCCATTTTGAAAGACTTGAGTGTAAGTTTGCATTATTAATACTTGATATAGTGTTAAGTTTCTAGATATTTTGCACATAAAAAATGTATACTTTCTACCTAGCCAAGAGTGTGGTGTCAGAAGGATAATTTAATTGTACAACTTGATAATGCCATTTAGAAGAAAGGTCTAGTCTATTTTCTAATATAGTGAAACATGAGAATATTTTATGTTGGTGTTTCTAGGTTTGTGTATCATAACATAAATTTCAACGCTTTCCTATTAAATTTCAGGCTCTTTATGAAGCTGTGGAATTGATATATGTTCTAAGTTGGAGGAACTCTTACTGAAAAAGAAATACTTCAACTATGGTGATTCCACGAAACTTCATTCTGAAAAGGTCTTGTGTAGTACTTCTCCTTAGTTTTTATTTATTCAAAATTGATATTGTATTATGTGAAATTGTTCTTGCTATTCATTTGGCTTTGAGGTCAAATAGTGGTTGGTTGTAGTAAAAATTAATTTTTGACCCAAAGCAAACTTTATCTACAATATCATTCTCAGGGGCCTGAATGTAATATCCACTTTGAGAATACCTAATCACTACCACTGGCATGAAGGATTAATCTCATACCTTTGCCTGTGGGATACATAGTCAAAGACCAAAAAATAGGCATGAGGTACATTATTTGTGCGATGTTTTTTAGCCTATTTACTCATTAGAATTCATTTCTTGACACTTGTACATATATTATATATTTATTGTATTTGGCTTGTCTATGGTCCAGGGTTTGAATTTAGGAATGTAAATAATATGTAAATTTATTTATTTATTTTATCAATTGTTTGCTTTAAATTTTATGTCTTTAAGAATTCTAAAATCTGAATACATCTTTGTTTTCCTCTTTATGTTTTATATTATTCATCCTAGTCCACCTTAATTTTTATTTGTTACTTTAATTGAGTGTAATTACAATTAATCCCCCTAAATCCAAAACTTCTTTCTTACAGACATCCTTTACCATGTTGCAAAGATCAACTGATGCTAGACCATGACCATCGTTTCCAATGACAACACCATCTGGGTTGATCATATATGGAACAACTCTTGCATTGATCTTGTTTTAAAAAAGGGTAGCTGCTAGCACCACCAAGGAAGGAAAATGAGGTTTTCAAGGCAATTGTGATTTTACTATGAAAATGGTGAGGAGGAATGTGAAGTTGGAAATCAAAGGTGACATGGCATATGTAGTGGGGATATTGATAGACCAAGGACCTTTTGTGACATATAAGATAAGATCAGCAAGGTTTTAATGCTTAGAGAATTATTTATGTAGAGACTAAAATTATTTGCTGGCTGGCTCGTTGATACATCATTGTTGCTAAATGTTTTTCATGGCTAAGCATTGGAGTGGATTGTAAAATTAACAATTTTTTAGGTCATATTTACTTTTAAAGGTTTAAAACATTGCCTTTAGCGTGGCTAAGTATTATGTAATTAATGTTGATCTTGATACACTTATATAAATTCAGTGTTCTAGATTAAGATTACAACTCTTTGGTTTATAAGAAATTTTATAAAAATAGGATTTTATTATATATTATTTTTCATTTATTTTTTGTTTCTACTTATATTTTATTTAATAGGTTGTTATTGAAAATATATTGGGGGATATAAAATAAACTATGAATAATTTAACAAATTTATTTTACCAAAAATAATTAAATTAACAAGAAAATTATGGACTATAAGTAATGGACTATTTAAGTTTTTACGGTAATACATTACTACAATAAAGTGAGGAAATTGCCAACATAATAGACTAGCAAACTTTCGAGGGATTTGTTGTATTTTAGTGAGGAATTTTGGCTACACTTTAGCGACAAAACACCGATAATAGTATTCTCCACCAAAGTTGCTAAAAAAATATAGCTTTAACTTAGCGACAAACTAGAGACACATGTTTCCTCACTATTTTATAACTAGTGACAAATTAGCAAGAAATTTGCTATAGTGTTGTGTCAAGTGTGTGAGGCTATTAGCGAGGAAATATTTGATTTTTTTATGATGATTTGCTACAATAAAGCGAGGAAATTGGCAAAGCAATAAACTAACAAATTTGTGAGGGATTTGATGTAGTTCACCAATGAAGTTTAGCTACAATTTTGTGACACAATACCGATAATAGTATCCCATAGCAAAGTTGCTACGAAAATGTTCCTGTAACTTAGCAACAAACTAGAGACTAACATTTCCTCACTATTTTATAAGCAGAGACATATTAGTGAGGAAATTGCATTCGTAGCTCATTAGCGACTTGTTTTTTCGCTATGAAAAGATCCGTAGCTATTTTCTCACTATTGTATCGCTATTAGATTTTGTGAGGCATTAACTACCATTTAGTGACATTTTTCTTCCTCCCTAAATTTCAATTTTCTTGTAGTGTTTTAGGCACCACATCATTCTCTTCAAAAATTCTACACTTGTTCACAAGAGTAGGAAAGCTCCTAATCTCTTGGTGACAAATCGCCTTCTTAATCTCTTGGCGTAATCCGTTCTCAAACTTAACACATTTTGAAGCTTCGATACCTTCTTATTGGAAAGGAGGGTAACACACACATAGTTCTTCAAACTTCAAGGCATATTCCTTCACTGACATGCTTCCTTGTTTGAGCTCCATAAATTCTAGCTCTTTCTTATTCTTGTAGCTCTCAGGAAAATATTACCTAAGGAACTCCACCTTAAAGTTCTCCCAATCCAAAGGAGTGTGAGTGATATGTGTTTTGCTTATATTGAGTTTACTGAAAGAGAATCAAGTTTGTATAATATGAACTCAATGAAATGGATGTGCCAAGTTTAAACACAGAAGTTGTAATATAGTATAGTTGTCGTTCCACTGAGGAGGTGCTAGAATGAAGATCTTAGTTTGAATTGATTAGGCAGAAAGTTTCAGTTTTGATTTGTTGTGAATGTTGCTGAATGAAAAACAGTAAGTAACAAAATAACAGAGGATAGCACTTTGCAAAATATAACAGTAAATGATGTTGGAAAAATCAGTTTTGTAAAACAGGGATTGGCTCCATCACATCTTCACCTCTGTAAGCTGCATAAGTTTCCATATAAGTAAATCGAAAAGACAAGTTCTACGTCACAATCAAAGTCATTTGCATCGATCCCTCGACTACAAAATTCATAAGAATGATTTCCAAACCGCTGATCACTCAGTCACTTTGGAAACCATTCCAGCATTATCGATCGATTGTTTTGACGTTTGTTGCGTTAGACGCCATCCCGGGCTACCTACTCACAACAAGCATTTCTTTCAGGGTCTGCTTTCAAAAGTCACTTCCCAGCATACTCAAGAAAACTTAGAACAAGAAAATAGTGATCAAGTACTTTCAGGCATTAAATGCAGAAGGAAATACAGAAACTTTATCAAATCTCATTACTCAATGAAAACTTACGACAGCATTACTTCAGTGTTGAATGGATTACAGCCAATCCCATAAGGGAAATTAGTTACTCATGCCTTGCATTTTCACCATCAAAGGAATGAATACAGAAAATGGAAAGTATGAAAATACAGAGGATGAATCTGATGTATGATGTGATAGGAGATTGATGATCCTGATGCCCTGTTTGCAGCTTGCTTTATAGGAGTTTTTGGCTCAGCTTCTCTTACCCACTTGCGTAGAACCCATGCGGCATCTCTCAGAGACTGGTGGAAACAGCAGAAAGTGGATGAGTTTGCATCGCATTACGGGTGAATAAAGAATTAAGAAACCCATGTTGTCTGAGTCACGCTTGAGCTTGATGGTCGCGCTTAAGCGTGAAGGGTTCTGATGCTTACTGATGGTCGCACGCTCAAGCTGAAATAACCACACTCAAGCGAGACCTTAATATCCATTCCTCACGCTCAAGCGTGTAAAGCCTATGCTCAAGCGCCCTTCATGTGCCTAGTCACGCTCAAGCTTTCTTTAGTCACGCTCAAGCGTGCCTCATGCGCAGGGTCACGCTCACGCTCACGCTTGATCCCTTTCAGCCGCGCTCAAGCGCTCTTGTGTTCACGCTCGAGCGTCCCCTTCTCATGCTCAAGCGTGGGTAAGTCTGATGCTGCTTGTTGTCCTTCAATCCACGCTCAGGGTCACGCTTGCTCCTCGCTTGGGCGCTTTAGGTCTCACGCTCAAGCGACGCGTTCTCCCGCTTGAGCGTGAGAGGGTCCTGAAGCTTCTCTGTTTTCTTTAGTCCTTCAACAAGGTTGCGCTCAAGCGTGCTCGAGGTTACCCTTAAGCGTGGGGTTCTGATGATGCTGAATCCTCTTGAATTTCTTTCAAGCTTTTGGAACCTGTCTTCAATATTTTTCAGAGCAAGCTTATTTACTTAACACATTATTATTTATAATAAAAATCATGCTCAATTTTATCAATCTAGTTAAGTATTTCAGGAAATGGATCCAATTGAGTCATGAATTTAATCACAAAATAAGCACTTATCAAACTCTCCCCAACCTAGATTTTTGCTTGTCCTCAAGTAAAAAGAAGTTTAGGAAAGGGAATCAAGCGTTCCAAAATCTAAGTTTCTGTTGCAGACAACAAGTCTAAAAGACAGTAATCTGAGTTGATGTCTAGGCAAATGATTTTCTTAATACCAATTCCTTGAAATGTAATGCACCATTACCTTGTTCATAAAGCATGTAACCCATTGCTGTAAGAATATAGAACTCTCATTATTTCTTACCATGTGTCTGTTTCACTCATCCATCATTAGAACTGCTCCGTTAACATTGGCCGTCATTTCTAGTAAAACCAAAATTCAAATGAATAGCAAGGATCAAAAGGTCTTTTAAGGATGTAATGAGGCTGGGCTAACAAGAATCTTTGGTTTTTCTTGGTTTCAAAACGCATGTTTAAAGAAGAGCATAAGTGTTTTTGGTTGATTTAGAAGGCTCCTTTTCTGCATTGAAACTTCAGAATTTTCTTTTGTTTTACTCCAGCTCTTTTATACAATCTTTAGAGAGCTTACTTATTCTTTCTGCATTTTCTTCTCCTGCCTCCATTTGTTTCATCTTCTTTTGAGAAAATTATTTTATGCTCTTTTTCAAGATGAACATGCAGGTAAGGTAGAATTTTTGCTTTTATGCTTAGCTCAGGGCAGAGAAAAATTTTCATGCTTTTATGGCTCAAAGATGGGCTGCCAAAAAAATCGGATATTTTTATCAGGGTAGCTTTTTGGCTTCTTGGCTAATTATTTTTCAAAATTGCCTTATCATTTCCTTGCTTGTTTCTTAAGAAAAAGGTTTAATTAGAAAATCAGTCAATGCTAATTTAACAAATTCAAATGAGGCTCTCAAGTGTTTAGATTTTTCTCACCTCTCATCAAGATATAAAGGTTACTTCCTTATTCTAACAGAAAAGGGTTCAAGTCATAAAAACAAGCAACAATACATGCATTCCAGTTCCTTGGTTCTTAATTAAGTCATTTTGCCTAAACAAAATCAGTGTTGTTGCCTAAAAACATTGTGCTGCTTAGAAACTTTTCTTTGTTCAAAAAGTGAAATCTTTGGTTGGGGTTTTCAGGGATGCTCAAAGTCTTTAATCATCAAAACAGGAATAATCAAAAACAAACAGGAATAATCACAGGCAGATAGGAATAATCACAGGCATATAATCTCAAACAATTTCTAAAGTGTGCTGTACTAAAGATAAAGTATGTACTAAAGGTAAAGTAAGGCTATAAATTGTCAAACTAAGTAGCAATTTTAATTGTCAAGAACTGAAAGCATTAAAAAGTTTCACTCTTCCTCGGATGAGTCCTCCTCTGTTCCCAATTCTCTTTCTGGAGGTCCCTGAGTTGAAGTTCCTGGCCTATCCTCCTGTGTAGCCTCACCTCCTCCCACAAACGGAGGCCTGTCCCCAGGCCAAGCAAGCAGGGCCTCAAACTGGGCAGGTGGCATCCATGGATTGTGTTGACCTGCAGGAATGCTATGATAAAGGCCATTGTGAACATGTAACAAACCTCTATGCTGAGCGTTCTGCTGGGCTAGGAGATGGCTGTTTTGAACTTTCAGGATGTGAATGCCTTGTAAAATCAGGTTGGCTTCAGTGCTGAGGGGGGGGTGGGCAGGTGCAGTGCTGAATGTTTGCTGTGCTGCTTGTGGGGCATGTAGAGGAGGTGCATCAGTTGCAGGGAGTGCTGGATTGCTGCAGTAACGCTCAATGAAGCGTTTGTCTATTGAAGGCCTGATTGGTTTGAGGTCTTGTACCTCAACACCATGAGCTGCACAAAAATCAGTGATAAAGGCAGGAAAACCAAGACTCCCTTTTACCTTTTGACCTGCCTGGGAGTACTTCTGGTCAGAAATCACAAACTTGTGGATTTCATCCGATAGTACTTGGGCTAGATCAATAGAGATGTTCTCTCTCAGAATGCAGTATAGGAGATAACACCTACTAAAAATCAAATCAGAAACATGAGCGTTAGGTGCTATGTTAGCTAATAAGAAGGAAGTCCAAACTTGAGCAACAGTAGTCATGTCCCTTCTTAAAACTCTCAGTGGTGTCTCTCCTTGCCCCATTTGGAAGTGGTGTCCTGGAACACAGATAGCGGCTTCAAGGTCATGTGTGGCAATGAACTGGTTCCTTGCAACCATGGCAGCATATTCGCAGATTTCCCCTTCTCCTAAGGTCATGATGTTCCCCAAGTAGAAATTGATGGTGTCTCTGTCATATGAGAGCCATGTACCCCGCACATAGGTTTTTCGTTCCCCCCCTCCATCTCTTGTCCACGCGTTTGTATAGAATTCTCTTACCACTTCAGGGTCAAATTTCTCCCTTGGGTAACATACTTTTAGCCAATTTCTCCTTCTTATAATCTGCAGGAAGGCATCGCATTCTCCCAAGGCCAAGTCTACTTTCCTTTCTGGTATGAATGTCCAATTTGAGATGTCTTCATACCGCTTGCTGTTGCCTTGCTTCCTGAATCTTGGAGCATCATCTTGTTTATCTGTTCGTGGTCTTTTGCCCTTGTTCTTTCGGGAACTTCTTTTTGGGGAAGTGGTGGCAGGGGGATTTGGTGCAGTTTGCTTGGTTCTGGCCATCTGCAAGAAGGTTAAGAACCACTTTGCACTTAAAATACTTCCTTTTAAGACTTTTATCAAACATTCAGCATGCATTAAAAGAATGTGAAATAGAAAAGGGACATGCATTACAATGAAAGTGAAACACAAGAACCAAACGTTGAATGTCTTTCTCTAACAATTCAGGAACAACCAAGTATAGATCATAGCATTCATTAAACACAGAGAGAAATGACATCAACATGTGCAAAAAGAAAGGTATAAATCCTCCCTAACACATATGCTGTTAGTTCAAAAAGAGGATAGGGCAGTAGTTACCTGGAAGGATCCGAAAGTGCAAGAGAGAATGGCTTGCAAAATAAGAGTGCGACTTATGAAATGAGAGTGAAAAGACAATTATTGGAGAAGAGAGGCAGTTACAAAACTTAGAGAGTTAGAAGGTTAATGAACGGTTATGTAAGTGAGATAGTGGGCAGTTTCAAAATTCTGCATTTATTAGCATCAGGGGCTGTTTGCATTCTCACGCTTGAATTCCACGCTTGAGCGCAATACAACCACGCTTGAGCGTGATCGATCTGGATGCAAAGTTTGAGAATGGAAACTTCACGCTTGAGCGCAATATAACCACGCTTGAGCGTGATCGGCCTGGATGCAAAGTTTGGGAATGAAAACTTCACGCTTGAGCGTGTTTTTGTCACGCTTGGGCGTAAGAGTTTCGCGCTTGAGCGCAGGTTTATCACGCTTGAGCGTGTGGGCATTGCTCCAAGGTATGCTTTCCTCGCTCAGGCTGGTTTTTATCTCGCTTGAGCGTACAACAAAGTTTTAATACCTGATGCTTTATCAATGTCTCGCTTGAGCGCATGTTTGAGCGCAGGTATGTTGCGCTTGAGCGCCAAAGTATCACGCTTGAGCGTGATCACCCATCTGATGCTTAGTTTAACTTCTCGCTTGGGCGCAGGGGTCTTGCTTTGAGCGTGTCAGCTTCTGATTGCTGTCCAGATCCTTTCGCTTAAGCGTAATAGGTCACGCTTAAGCGAGATCGGGTTTATTTTGTTGAAAATTTCTTTAGCAGAGGTGCCACGCTTAAGCTTGACTCTCACGCTTAAGCTTGATGAGGATGGTTTTAGGACTTACCTTGGCTCGCTTAAGCTAGATTATCCACGCTTGAGCGTGGTGATGTCCTCATGTCTCTCTGAACTCAGCCTCCAACTCCAGTTTTGTTTGCCTTTGTTTGAGACTCTTCTACAAGGTAAACAGAAACTTTTTTATTTTTTATTTTTATTTTTATTTTTATTTTTGAAAAATTTTCAAAGAAATAAAACACAAAAGATTGGGTTGCCTCCCAATAAGCGCTTGTTTAACGTCATTAGCTCGACGCCTGAGTTTGATCATGGGTCTTTTAGCAGGATATCAGTGGCAACCTTCTCCACTTCTCCCCCTAAATAGGGCTTTATTCTCTGTCCGTTCACGACCCAAGTTCTTTCAGATTTTGGATCTTGTAACTCAATAGCTCCATAAGGTTTCACCTCCCTGACAATAAAGGGTCCTGACCATTTAGTCTTGAGTTTTCCTGGGAATAATTTCATCCTTGAGTTGAAAAGGAGAACAGATTGTCCCTGGTAAAAACTTTTTTTCATGATGTGTCTATCATGGTAAACCTTCATTTTCTCTTTATAGATCCTGGATGAGTCATAGGCATGATTCCTCCATTCTTCCAACTTGTGCATCTGAATCTTCCTTTCTTCAGCTGATGCCTTTGGGTCATAGTTGAGGGTTTTCAGTGCCCAAAATGCTTTATGTTCAAGTTCCACTGGAAGATGGCAATTTTTACCATATACCAATTGATAAGGTGAAAATCCAGTTGGTGCCTTGTATGCTGTTCTATAGGCCCATAAAGCGTCATCTAACTTCAATGACCAGTCTTTTCTGCTTTGGCTGATTGTCTTCTCAAGTATCCTCTTAATTTCTCGGTTGGATACTTCCACTTGGCCATTGGCTTGAGGATGGTAAGGGGAAGTTACTTTGTGCTTGACTCCATAATGTTCAAGGCATCTTTGGAGTTGACTGTTGCAGAAATGAGAGCCTCCATCACTTATTAAAACTCTTGGGGTGCCAAACCTGCTGAAAATGTGTTTCTTAAGAAATTTGATGACAGTCTTGGCATCAGCTTTAGTACATGCCATGGCTTCCACCCACTTGGAGACATAGTCTACTGCCACAATTATGTACTCATTTGAGAATGACATTGGTAATGGCCCAGTAAAATCGATGCCCCAGCAATCAAAGACTTCTATTTCAAGGATGGCAGTCAAGGGCATCTCATGTCTTTTTGATATGTTTCCTGTCTTCTGACATGCTTCACAATGCTGCACAAAAACATTAGCATCTTTAAACAAAGAGGGCCAATAAAAACCTGATTGGAGGATCTTTGCTGCTGTCCTTTCCCCATTGAAATGTCCTCCATAGGGTGAGCTGTGACAGTGCCATAGGATGCTCTCAGCCTCCTCTTGGGACACACATCTCCTCAAGATGTGATCTGATCCAAGTTTGAATAGGTAGGGGTCATCCCATATGAATTGCTTTGCATCCCTTAGAAACTTCTTCTTCTGCTGCCATGAAAGGTCATCAGGCAGCATTCCAGCAGCTTTAAAGTTGGCCATGTCTGCAAACCATGGCCGTTCTTTCATCATCAGTAGCTTCTCATCAGGAAATTCTTCCTTCACTTCAGGTTGGAGCCGTGTGACTTCCTGATTGACAAGTCGGGACAAATGATCTGCAATGAAATTTTCGCTGCCCTTTTTGTCTTTGACTACTAGGTTGAATTCTTGCATTAGCAAGATCCATCTAATTAGTCTGGGCTTAGAATCAGGCTTATTCAACAGATATTTAATGGCAGCATGGTCAGTAAAAATAGTAATCTTGGAACCAATCAGATAAGGTCTAAATTTTTCCAGGCCAAACACTATTGCTAAGAGTTCTTTCTCTGTTGTTGCATAATTTGTTTGTGCAGGGTTTAAAACTTTACTAGCATAGTGTATAACATGAAAAATTTTAGCCTTTCTTTGTCCTAATACGGCCCCAACAGCATAATCACTGGCATCACACATTATTTCAAAATCTAGTCCCCAATCAGGGGCAACTATTACAGGTGCACATGTTAGTTTATGCTTTAGAGTTTCAAAGGCATGTAAACAAGAATCATCAAAAATAAAAGGAGTGTCTTTGTTTAAGAGATTACTCAAAGGCTTTGCAATTTTTGAGAAGTCCTTGATGAACCTTCTATAAAATCCTGCATGGCCCAAGAAGCTTCTGACTCCTTTTACATTTCCTGGTGGTGGCAATTTCTCGATTACTTCTACCTTTGCTTTGTCCACTTCAATACCTCTTTTGGAGATTTGATGTCCTAATACAATGCCTTCAGTCACCATGAAGTGACATTTTTCCCAATTCAAAACCAAATTGGTGTCTACACATCTTTTCAACACAATGGTCAAATTATTCAAACATTGATCAAATGATGAACCAAAAACAGAGAAATCATCCATGAAAACCTCTATGCATTTTTCCACCAAATCAGAGAAGATAGCAAGCATACATCTTTGAAATGTTGCAGGGGCATTGCACAATCCGAAGGGCATTTTTCTGTATGCAAATACCCCAAAGGGACATGTGAATGCTGTTTTTTCTTGATCCTCAGGTGCAACTGCGATCTGGTTATACCCTGAGTATCCATCTAGGAAGCAGTAGTATGCTTGACCTGCAAGTCTTTCTAACATTTGATCCATGAAGGGTAGAGGGAAGTGATCTTTCCGGGTAGCAGTGTTTAGTTTCCTGTAATCGATACACATCCTCCATCCTGTGACTGTTCTTGTAGGGATCAATTCATGCTTCTCATTCTGTATGACAGTGATTCCTCCTTTCTTTGGAACAACCTGCACAGGACTTACCCAAGAGCTATCAGAAATAGGATAAATTATACCAGCTTCTAGTAATTTAGTTACCTCCCCTTTTACCACTTCCTTCATAGTTGGGTTCAAACGTCTCTGTGGCTGAGCAATTGGTTTGAATTCTTGTTCCATGTAAATGTGATGAGTGCAGTAGGCTGGGCTTATTCCCTTCAAATCTTCCAGCCTCCATCCAATCGCTGTTGAATGTTCCTTTAACACTTGAATCAACTGCTTCTCTTCTGTACCTGTCAATTCCCTATTAATAATAACAGGTTTTTAGTTATCATTATCAAGAAAGACATATTTCAAGTGTGGAGGTAAAGCTTTTAACTCCACTTTTGGTGGGACAACTTCTTTTGTTTCCTCAGACAGCCTTTCAAAGTGACTTTCTTTTTGAGTATCTTGCTTGTCCTTCTTGTCTTCCTCCATTGCTCCAATGTTCAGCTTCTCTAGTGGGTCTCTGTTGAACCATTCGTTGGTTTGTTCTCTGATGGTTTCTTCTTCAATGTCAATTTTGAAGCACTGTTGTTTGTCTTTTGGGTATTTCATTGCATCAAACATGTTGAAGTTTACTTCTTCATCTTGCACTCTTACTTTTAACTTCCCGTCATCCACATCAATGATTACTTTTGCAGTCTTCATGAAGGGTCTCCCTAAAATGAGAGGTACTTCTGCATCTTCTTCTATATCCATTATGACAAAATCTACAGGAAATACAAACTTGTCAACTCTTACCAGTACATCTTCAGCTATGCCATATGGAAATTTCATAGACCTATCCGCCAGCTGGAGGGTCATCCGGGTTGGCTTCACCTCAAGATCTCCAATTTTTTTCACCATTGAGAGAGGCATTAGATTAATGCTTGCTCCCAAATCCAAGAGTGCTTTTCCTACTGGTAGAGTACCAATAGTTACTGGGATTGTGAAACTTCCGGGGTCTTTTGTTTTTTGTGGCAGTGCCTTTTGAATGATGGCACTGCAGCCTGCTGCAAGCTCCACTGTTTCTTCAGAAAATCTCTTCTTCTTTGTTAACAGCTCCTTCATAAATTTAGCGTAAGTTGGCATTTGCTCCATGGCTTCCACAAAAGGTATGTTTATTTGTAACCTTTTGAAGATATCCATAAATCTTGCAAATTGCCTTTCCTTGTCCATTTTTGAAGGGTTCTTTGGATACGGCAAGCTCTTCAGTTGTGGTGTTGGGTCGTCCACCTTCTTCTTCCCCTCTTTTATTTCTTTCTTTTTTTCTTTTTCAACTTCCTCCTTCATATCATTATTCTTCTTTTCACTAACTTCCTCTTCTGTTTCTTTTTCTTTTTCTACTTTTTCTTCCACCTTGTCATTCTCTTTTTGTCCAATGACCTTTCCACTTCTTGTTGTGATTGCTTTGCATTGCTCCTTTGGATTTGGGTGTGTATTAGCTCCAAATTGAGAGTTGTGATGCTCTACAATTTGGCGAGCCAATTGCCCCACTTGTGTCTCCAGGTTTCTTATCGAAGCATCAATGTTCTTTTGGTTGGTGATTGAGACCTGCATGAATTTTTCTAGAGTGTCCTCTAGTTTTGATGTCCTTTCTGTCAATGAAGGACCTTGTTGATAAGGTTGCTGTCTGTTGGATGTGCTTGCTTCTTGCTTCTATCCACCATTTTGACTATTCCTCCATCCCTGTGAAAAATTATTGGGGTAAGTATTGTTATTGAAATTACTTTGCTTACCTTGGTTATTCATATAGAGGATGGATTGGTCTCCTTGTTCTCCTTGGCAGTGTCCATTCTGATGTTCTCCTCCACAAAAGTCACATCTCATTTGTGCTTGTTGGTTTCCTGTAGAGGACTGTACAGCATGCAGTTATTGCGGGAGTTTTGCCATTTGCTGTGTGAGAACTTCAATTTGTTGTGTCAAAATCTTATTTTGAGCCAAAATGGCATCTGTTGTATTAAGTTCCAACACTCCCTTCTTTTGGATTTGTGTTCTGTCATGCTGAGCCTGGTAATCTGTGGATGATAATGCTTCAATGATCCTTGTAGCCTGTTCTGCATCCACTGTCATCATGGTTCCTCCAGCTGCTGCATCCAAAATCATTTTAGTATCACCCTTTAAACCACTGTAAAAGATATTCAATTGGGCAATATCTTCCAGTCCATGGTTTGGGCATCTTCTGAGGAGAGATTTGAAGCGTTCCCATGCTTCACAAAAGGGTTCATCATGGCTTTGTTTAAATGTTGTGATATCTGATTTAGCCTTGATGAATCTGGATGGTGGGAAGAATCTGTGTAGGAATTTTTCCTCCACTGTCTCCCAGCTGTTCAAGCTTTGATTTGGGTGTGACTGGAGCCATTCTTTGGCTTTTCCTGCAAGAGAAAAAGGAAACAATCATAGGTATGCTGCCTCAATTACTTCCTGTTCAAATCCCATTGTTCCTACCAATTCATAGAATGTTGCCAAGTGAGTGTAAGGATCTTCACTGGACATTCCATGAAATTGATGGGAACTAATTAAACTAAGGAAAGCAGGTTTCATTTCTATAGCCCTGATTGTATTTGGTATAGCAATGCTTGAGTAGTGTCTAGGTCCTTGTTGCAATGTGTAATCTCCAAGTGTTCTCCTTGGTGGATTTTGATTGTTGCTGTTGTCCTCCATTGTAACAGAGGAAGTTTGTCCTACGTGGAAGTTCTTCTTTGCTTTCTTGATTTTCTTGAGGAACCTATCTATCTCAGGATCAAATGCAAGCTGTTCTTTTGTACCCTGTCTTCTCAAGATCATAAATCAAGAACTCAAAGTAGCAAGGTTACTGAAAAATAAAAACAAATTACAAACAAGTTTATTTACACTGTCTTGTCAATTCAATGCTAAAATATTCAAGCTTAAATCACCTCCCCGGCAACGGCGCCAAAACTTGATATGTGTTTTGCTTATATTGAGTTTACTGAAAGAGAATCAAGTTTGTATAATATGAACTCAATGAAATGGATGTGCCAAGTTTAAACACAGAAGTTGTAATATAGTATAGTTGTCGTTCCACTGAGGAGGTGCTAGAATGAAGATCTTAGTTTGAATTGATTAGGCAGAAAGTTTCAGTTTTGATTTGTTGTGAATGTTGCTGAATGAAAAACAGTAAGTAACAAAATAACAGAGGATAGCACTTTGCAAAATATAACAGTAAATGATGTTGGAAAAATCAGTTTTGTAAAACAGGGATTGGCTCCATCACATCTTCACCTCTGTAAGCTGCATAAGTTTCCATATAAGTAAATCGAAAAGACAAGTTCTACGTCACAATCAAAGTCATTTGCATCGATCCCTCGACTACAAAATTCATAAGAATGATTTCCAAACCGCTGATCCCTCAGTCACTTTGGAAACCATTCCAGCATTATCGATCGATTGTTTTGACGTTTGTTGCGTTAGACGCCATCCCGGGCTACCTACTCACAACAAGCATTTCTTTCAGGGTCTGCTTTCAAAAGTCACTTCCCAGCATACTCAAGAAAACTTAGAACAAGAAAATAGTGATCAAGTACTTTCAGGCATTAAATGCAGAAGGAAATACAGAAACTTTATCAAATCTCATTACTCAAGGAAAACTTACGACAGCATTACTTCAGTGTTGAATGGATTACAGCCAATCCCATAAGGGAAATTAGTTACTCATGCCTTGCATTTTCACCATCAAAGGAATGAATACAGAAAATGGAAAGTATGAAAATACAGAGGATGAATCTGATGTATGATGTGATAGGAGATTGATGATCCTGATGCCCTGTTTGCAGCTTGCTTTATAGGAGTTTTTGGCTCAGCTTCTCTTACCCACTTGCGTAGAACCCATGCGGCATCTCTCAGAGACTGGTGGAAACAGCAGAAAGTGGATGAGTTTGCATCGCATTACGGGTGAATAAAGAATTAAGAAACCCATGTTGTCTGAGTCACGCTTGAGCTTGATGGTCGCGCTTAAGCGTGAAGGGTTCTGATGCTTACTGATGGTCGCACGCTCAAGCTGAAATAACCACGCTCAAGCGAGACCTTAATATCCATTCCTCACGCTCAAGCGTGTAAAGCCTATGCTCAAGCGCCCTTCATGTGCCTAGTCACGCTCAAGCTTTCTTTAGTCACGCTCAAGCGTGCCTCATGCGCAGGGTCACGCTCACGCTCACGCTTGATCCCTTTCAGCCGCGCTCAAGCGCTCTTGTGTTCACGCTCGAGCGTCCCCTTCTCACGCTCAAGCGTGGGTAAGTCTGATGCTGCTTGTTGTCCTTCAATCCACGCTCAGGGTCACGCTTGCTCCTCGCTTGGGCGCTTTAGGTCTCACGCTCAAGCGACGCGTTCTCCCGCTTGAGCGTGAGAGGGTCCTGAAGCTTCTCTGTTTTCTTTAGTCCTTCAACAAGGTTGCGCTCAAGCGTGCTCGAGGTTACCCTTAAGCGTGGGGTTCTGATGATGCTGAATCCTCTTGAATTTCTTTCAAGCTTTTGGAACCTGTCTTCAATATTTTTCAGAGCAAGCTTATTTACTTAACACATTATTATTTATAATAAAAATCATGCTCAATTTTATCAATCTAGTTAAGTATTTCAGGAAATGGATCCAATTGAGTCATGAATTTAATCACAAAATAAGCACTTATCAGTGAGCCGCAAGCATGCGCCCACGAGTGAGAATCCACCAAGATTCAGCTTCATCTCGGACCATAAACACCGCGTATTCAACTTTTTGAGCTTCCGTACACTCCATACTAGCAAATATCCATTCTAAGTCACGGATCCAAATATAAGCGTCCTCCAGTCTGTAACCCTATGAAATTCGGAAGGCTTCCGCTTGAGAAATCAGTCAAGACCATGATTTGGCTGACCAGTGGGTTGTTGTTGCCGTTCTAGGATATCGGCAAATCGATTGAAAGCTTCAGCCATAGCGGTTGCGTCAATATTACGCCTATTCGCCATAAATCAATCACTCTATACACACAACACAAACATAATTAGAAACCTTGCGTTTCTTTCCTCAATATATATACGAATCATTATCGACTATCATTAATACAAATATCATCATAACATATTCATAATTGGAAGGTAAATGTGAGGAAGGAAATGCCTGGCCAGGCTTAATACTAACCACAATATAAAATAGTGAGTAATTCAAGCTCCAATAATGCTTAACTATAACTATGACATGTCAACATTAAGTGACAATCACTTTTTAACAACATTTAATTCATATAATTCATTAATGAGCAATCAATGCTCTGATACCACTGTTGTAACACCCCGGCCTGAAAATAAGGGTAAATTTTTTGAGGTTTTAAAATAATTGTAAGTAGAAGAAATTCTATATATATATAATGCCGAGTAATTAACCCGGATCATTGAATAACCTATCTCATATATGAAGATATGAGAAAGGTATCAGAGTGCACCTCGGATGACCGGACTTGAGGTCGTCACAAGGGAAAAACGGAAAAATGAAATTAAATTTATGAGTTATTAAAATATATACCAAAAGAAGGGTGAAAGACGCCTCATCGATTTGTTAAGCAATAGAAATATAATTTCATAATAATAATATCATTCATACATTATCAAGGTCATTAATGAAAATTAGCCATACACATAAGGTCTAATTTTCCTACATGACCTCCAAAATCAACCATGATCAAATTAATTTCAAAATAAGCATATACACACTATATGTTATACAAAAATAAATATATATGTGGGCCAAGGCTAACCCACATTCCTCCCACATTTACCTTCATCAATCCTCGACCTCCAAAAGTGTAGGATTTTACATCACACCTACATTAAGCTTAAAATGGCAATAGGGAGGTGAGTAACATAATCCAAATGTACCAAAGTCATACATTATGATGATATTTATACATGTGTGCATTACACTAATATTTCAAGAAAACATCACAAGTTTTACACACATGATACATCATTCCATCTCAGCACATTACATGTTCAAATAAGTACATTCTCAATGCAATATCATATACACAATATATCTTTAACATTCTTAATGATCATCACACTTTTAATGTTAGTACCTCGGCTCACTTTCACTCTATTTAACAATCATCCATCGCCACCATATGCTATCAACTAGGCATATCTCTGGCTATATGTAAATGCTCTTAAAGCTAATGTATATGCACAACAAAATTATTTTCAAGTGCGGGTCCGACTGTGGGACACAACAATATATCAAATGTAGGACAAGCATAGGTGTGCTACTATGCCCCTACTGCAGTAGTAAAATGTGTACACATATATATCAATTCATGCATGCTTATAACATCATACTTTTACTGGTACCAAACCGTTCTCGCCCATCTGTAGCACTAGTCACCCTGTGACTGTGGATAGTAACCACAAGGGAATTTTTCATTAGGCACACCGGCAATCTTAATCGCCATACACAATCCTCGGATATAAAAGAATGGGTCGCACCCGAATCATAAATAACATGCACAGAATTTCTGAGTATTTCACACTTACTTTCAACTAGGTTATCAGCTTGAGCTGCCTCTTCACCGGTCACAACAAATACTCTTCTAGCAGTTTAATGATTAGCACCATAATTGTGACCCCGTGACTGCGGATCATCATTATGGCCTTACTTGCTAGAGTGCTATGGGCCTCCCCCGAACACATATCAAGGGAGCCATGCCCCGTCGAACGCCGAGGTAAATTACTCATCACAAAGCCGCTCTCCCACAGGGCCTGCCACATAGGGTGTCTCATCACCAAACTAAGGGTAGTTTCGTGATTCCCAGAATCATTAGGGAGCAATAACAGTATACCCATGCACTAGGCCGCCCTCCCACTGGGCCTGCCTATTGGAACCCCTAACATTCTATATAAGCAGCGAATGACATGCCATGGATGCAAATTCCAATCAATGCATTCTCACACTATGCATCCTAAACGCCACTCAATCAACTGTTCATTTATAACTACCATTTAGTGGATTTTAGTACTTTCAATCTTTACTAATTCTCGTTGGACTCACACACATCGGCAGTTAGTGGCTATCATAATTATCAATTCATATATATATAATTGGGATATTTCACATTATTGATTTCAATTCAAAATATGGTCTCAAACCATCATAACATATTCCATCAACATATTCGACATAATATCTAATCTGGTCTCAATACCGGTACCAAAGTACGGATATCACTTTCTTCGTTCTGTGTGTAATACTGACTTAGCAGGTAAAACTTCAGACATCAAGATCGGTCTCCTTTCATTAGGATACCAGATAATCATACTGGGTACATACAGCACCAATATAAAACCTCAGCCATCTACTGACTCTCGTGGCTGGTCCCACACCGGATCATTAACTCCGACTCAGACCAGTGTAATATTATATTCATCATTCCAAACACATGCCATATAACATCAATCATTCTAAATGCACTCAAATCATGGAATCATTGTATCGTCCACACTAGCAATCATTAAGTATAATCATATACATAGATTTTTACATCATCAATGTATGAAATCATACATTTAGAATAGTTACCCCCTCCTACCTCAAGAGAAGTAGTAATCTGTTAGGGAATCCCACCAGGGTCAGGCAGCAGAAACACATAGGATTCCCAAAAAAAGATTGAAATACAAACATCTCAAGGCAATATGCAAAATTAAATTTTGATTTAGGGTTACCTCTTGTTGATGCAAAACAAGTTCCTCGATTGAAGCTGTAACATCCTAAAAATTTCATTCTCATGTACAATCATTTTGATTTAGATCATCAATGATATTATCCATTTTATCTCAACTTTCTACATAAATTTTGGTTAGGACAACATCTTCAATTTAACCATTTACCATGGTAAATAATTTTAACTTTATACCTTAGGTAAAAGTTAATCAAATAACTTATTACCTATTTCCTTAGTTATTAATTTCTTTGGCTTTTCCAATTACTCTCATCAAATTACCACATATTCCACTCAAAATACGTCATCTTGTACACATTTTAATTGTTAGTTATAGTCCGAATTTGGAAATATAGTCAACTACAAAGTTCTTACTCGTTGTCTTAGCTTTCCAACAAGACCAAATTTGTTAAAATCCATTAAGATATGAGAGAGATATGCCTAAAATACCAAAACAGTGTCAGAATTGATATTTTACTTCAATCATATCATCTTGTACATATTTTAGTGCCTAGTTAGAGTCTGAATTTGAAAACGTGGTAAACTACAAAAGTTGTTGCCTGTTGTCTTAGAATTCCAACAAGACCAAATTTGTTAAAATCCATTATGATATGAGAGAGATATGCCCAAAATACTGAAACAGTGTGAGAATTGATATTTACTTCAATCATACAAGCTATATTATGTAGGCTGTGGAAATGGTCAACAATCCAGCTTATTTTTCCCACTTAAAACCTCCATTATTACTACAATTAATGTACCTAACATCCCACTACAATCCCATTATGAAAATCTTGTCCCCCACTTGTCATTTGCATGATTAAACCATCACTACATCTTGTTCCCAAGTCTAAATTTTTAGAACAAGCTAAAGTTAGTGAAGTCTCTCTCTCGTTTTCTTTTATTTTCTCCATCAAAGTTCCTCTTGATCTGAAGCTAGGACAATAAGAGAACACTTTCAACCACTTTAGGATCCTCCATTAAGGTAAGAGGGGATAGGGTTATGAATAAATATGGAATAGGTAGAATTGTATGCTATTCTAGGATTTCCAGATTTATTTTCGTAATTTTTACTTAATTTTGAAGCTGAAAATATGTGAATTTGACTTTGATTGATTCATCAAAGTTGTAGATCTTTTTGTTATGTGAATGTTAAGACTTGAACCAACTGATTTGGATATGTATAGCATGCGTTATAGTCAAAATACTACAGTATGTCTGTTCTGGAATATGTACCTTCTATTTTGTGTAAATATTAATATTTTGGGAATTATACATACATATTTAGACTTTGATTTCATCATAAAAGTTGTAGATATTTATGTTATGGATCTATATAAAGTGGTTTCAAGTTAAAAGAATATTTGTAGCTCTAGTTATACCTAAAATACAGAAGTATGTTCATGCTGAAAATCTACTGACGTGAATCACTGTTTGTATTTTTAAAACTGGGAATTTTGTGATGAGAATTAGTGTAGTATCTTCATAAAAGTTTTATATATTTGTGTTATGAGTAATTTAGAACTGGTCTCATGCCAAAATTATTTTTGTAGCTCTAGAAACGTTGAATTTACCAACATATGTACGTTTTGTTGCTTTCTTTGAGATAGTTTAGTATACTATGAATTTGTGATATTTCTGTTTGGATTTGGAATTTTTGGTCTGCATAAAAATTATAGATAATGGAATTATTGAAACACAGAACTTGGCCTCATTCAAAAATTATTTTTATACCATGAGTTATAGCTAATTTACTAAAGATTGTCAAACCAGTAAATTTTCCAGCAATTGGTGATAATGAAAAATGATAACCTATTGACTATTATGTGATTATGTGATGTTTCTGTTTGGGAGTTAAAATTATGGTCTTTATGAATGTTGTAGATAATTTTGTTATGGAACTACAGAAAGTGGTATTACTTAAAAAGGATTTGATTTGTTCACATTATGGTCTTTTTACTAATGTATGTTGCTATTGTAAATTTCTAAAATTTACCTATGATGATTATTATGGATGAAAATGATATTTTCCATGTGGGTAATGATTTATTATGAATTATTGAGGGATTATTGATTATTATGGATGTTATTGAGTGTCCTATGAATGTCATACAGTATATCTTTGTGAGGAATAATTATGTATGACTAAATTAATGTATACATGAATGCCTTGTGGTTTATTGAGATATGTTGTTGAACTATAAATCCTTGATTTTGAGAATTAATATATGTGATGTGTCCTTTGAGGACTTATGGCTTTCAAGTGATTATGGAAGTATTGATATCATGGTATGTTAAATTGATAAAGAGAATTAAAGGCATTCATGCATCATAAGCATTTGGACGCACCATGGAATTTAAGGATTCCATGATTGCCGGCCCTGGTGGGGGGTTACTCTATGATGACTTAAGGCCTTATTTTCATTGAGCGCCATGAAGTGTAGGGATTCATGGTTTATGCTAAGTCCTACTTATGTACTTCGATACTTGAGCGCTACGAAGGGTAGGGATCCGTGGCATTATGCTAAGTCCTACTTGTGTCTCTATGAGACTTTTTACTGCAGTATTCCCACTAAATCAAAATGGATCCAGCATGACATCTTTCAACTAAATTAAATATTATTAAATGTAAATGACCTTGTTTGGCATATTCATCATATCATAATTGTTTGTTGATTGTGTTTGTGCAATTTTACTTATTTTATATTTATTCTATATTCTATCTCACTCTTACATTATTTTTATAGTGCATGCTTCACAGAATGACGAGTGGTGCAATTAATGAAGCTTTTATGTTTTATTGCTTGGAATTTGACTTCATTTGAATTTTAATGTGTTGCAATAATATTATGTACCACGTACTGCAATCATATCTATCGTTTCTGCTATATAAATGTATTATGTTTTATTCGTTCACAACTAGTATGCATGATAATATTCCGCATTTATCAATTTTTAGGTGACCTTAGAATTTAAATTACGAATTTCAAAATGATTCTTTAAACGCGAAAAATTTATTTCAAAAATTTGGGTTAATTAATTGGAATTTGTAATTTGGGTTCTGGGTGTCACATTGGTGGTATCCGAGCATTTTCAAAAATTCAGGGCCAATTGCTATGACATGTACTGTTTCTTTGATATACTACGTGAATTGTTTGATTACTTGCTTGATAATATGTTAAGTATGTACTATATGACTTGTTGCCTAACTGATAAATTGTAGAGTACGTATAGTTGTGTTATAATCTTGTAATTTTATATAATATACTTTCCTTTAGAATTAGTATAAACCAAACTACGAATGTAGGATGGCAAGAAACAATAACGATGCTATCGCAGCCGCTTTTAAACGCTTGGCCGAGGTCTTAGAGAGGTAAAATCAACCAAGAAATACTAGAGGACTTCACGGATTGGATCACTTCTTGAAAAGGAAGCCATCACAGTTTAAAGGAGGCTATAATCCAGAGGTAGCATACCTATGGATTAAGGAAATAGAACACATCTTCCAATCTTTACCCTGCACAAAATTCGAAAAGGTGGAGTATGCCACCTACATGATGATTAAAGAAGCAGAGAACTGATGGATCCATACCAGGATTCGTATGACTGAGACTGACAGACCATTGGACTGGGCTAACTTCAGAGACTATTTTTTAGAGAAATATTTTCCAGCAAGGGTGAAGAGCCGAAAAGAGCTGGAATTCATGGAGCTGAAACAAGGCTCAATGTCTGTTGGTGAGTATGCTGCTAAATTTGAAGTGTTATCCCTCTTTTACCCTCCTTTCCAATAGGCAGGTGTTGAAGCCTCAAAGTGTATCAAGTTCGAGAATGGTTTGAATCTTGAAATCAAAGAGGCTATCTGTTATCAAGAAATTAGGAGCTTCTCAATCCTGATCAATAAATGCTGAATTTTTGAAGAAAACCACCAAGCCAGATTGGCTAAAGAGAAGATCAATAGACAATTGAGACCTCAGTCAGTTACCTTCAAAAGGAAAGGATCGTTTTATCCAAATCGTTTCAAGGGAGGATCATCATCATCTTCTGAGAGACGTAACAATCATGTGAATATAAAGTGTCATAAGTGTGGAGGTAATCACCATATACGTGACTGTAACAGACGCCTGAACGATGTCACTTGCTTTCGATGTAATTAGAAAGGTCACATCAGCCCAAATTGTCCACAAAACCATCAAATCAACAACAACAATGACAACAATAACACCATGAATAATCGAAGAGGTTCTAGTTATCAGGGAGGCCGTGGAGGAAACACGCGTGCTATTCAACCTCTAAGACAGAATGGGGAGTCAGCAGATAAGAGATTACAACCAGCAACAGGAAGAGTCTTTGCCATCAGCGGTTCAGAGGCAGACCAAGCAGACGACCTTATGCAAAGTAAGTGTGAGATCAATGGTACCATTTTATCTATATTGTTTGATTCTGGTGCTACACATTCTTTTATTTTTGAGGAGTGTGTTAGACATCTTCAATTACATGTAAAGTCTATGATGTATGACCTGATTATTTCCACTCCCACCGGTACACAACTTAGGACTACTAAGGTGTGTAACAATTGTTCTATGCTCGTAGAAGGTAGAAACTTTCTTGTCAATCTTGTTTATTTGCCTTTGAAGGATCTGGAAGTAATTCTAGGGATGAACTGGTTATCGGCGAATCGAGTCTTGGTGGACTGTCATAACAAGACCATGATATTTCCATAAGAAGGAAACACTATTTCTGACAATCCTAAGATCTTTGCTTTAAAAGGAGAAATTCAATTGTTTGTCTTATTTGCTCTTTCCAAAGGAGATGGTGAATCTGAAGTAATTGAGATGCCAATTGTCTCTGGATTCCCTAAAGTATCTCTAGAAAATGTCTCAAGTTTACCTCCAGAACGTGAAATAGAATTCTCAATTGACTTAATTCCAGGAGCAGAACCAGTGTCTAAGGCTCCATATCATATGTCACATGTTGAACTGGCAGAACTGAAAAAGCAAATTGAAGAGTTGTTGGAGAAACATTTCATCAGGCCCAGTGTGTCGTCATAGGAAGTGCCAATATTGCTCGTCAAGAAGAAAGATGGAAGCATGAGATTATGTGTAGATTATCGTTAGTTAAATAAATTGACAGTGAAGAATAAATACCCTTTGCCCAGAATTGATGATCTAATAGACCAATTGAGAGGTGCTACAGTATTTTCCAAGATTGATCTACGATCGGGTTATCATCAGATTCGTGTCAAGTCTGAGGATGTTCCAACGACAGCCTTTAGAACACGCTATGGTCATTACGAGTATCTGATGACGCCTTTCAGAGTGACCAATGCCCCAGCTGTATTCATGGATTACATGAATCGAGTGTTTCATCTATACTTGGATCAGTTTGTGATTATCTTTATTGATGACATTCTGATTTATTCTAAAACTTGGGAGGAGCATGAAAAACATCTTCGAGTGGTATTGTAGATTCTGAAAGAGAAGCAGTTGTATGCTAAGTTATCAAAATGTGAGTTTTGGTTGAAAGAGGTAAAGTTTCTAGGCCATGTGATCTCAAGCGAAGGAGTGCCTGTGGATCCTTCTAAAATAGAAGCTATAACAAAGTGGGAGAGACCTAATTCAGTTACTGAGATACGACGCTTCCTAGGATTAGCTGGTTATTACCGGAGATTCATTGAGGGGTTTTCTCGAATTGCCTTACCGATGACTCGTCTGACCCAGAAGAATCAACCTTTTGCTTGGACGCTAGAATGTGAGAAAAGTTTCCAAGAACTAAAATTGAAGCTTACATCTGCTCCAGTCTTAACTTAACCTAATCCACAAGAAGACTTTGTGATTTATTATGATGCTTCTAAGATAGGTTTAGGTTGTGTTTTGATGCAGCAACAAAAGGTGATTGCCTATGCTTCTAGGCAGCTGAGGTCACATGAAATGAACTATCCGACGCATGATCTAGAATTAGCAGCGGTGGTATTCGCTTTGAAAATCTGGAGACACCATTTGTATGGAGTCAAGTTTGAGGTGTTCAGTGACCATAAGAGCTTAAAGTATTTGTTCAATCAGAAGGAATTGAACATGAGGCAGCGAAGGTAGATGGAATTTCTTAAATATTATGATTTTGATTTGAAGTACCATCCAAGAAAAGCAAATGTGGTAGCAGATGCACTTAGTAGAAAATCCATTCATATGGCATCTTTAATGGTAAAAAAGATGGAAATGATAGAACAGTTCAGAGATATAAACTTGGGTGTGGAGATGAAATCTTCAAGAAGTATGACCTTGGGAACTTTGAAGATCACTAATGATTTTTTGAAGCTGATAGGTGAGAGGCAGAAAAAAGACTTGCAATTATAAGAATTGTGAGAGACTTAGGAGAATGGAAAAGATGTGGGATTATAAGAAGGATCAGATGGAATTTAGAGGATTAGAAGCAGAATTTGTGTACCAGATGATGTTGATCTAAGAAGGACAATCCTAGAAGAATCATATAAAAGTATATTGAGCATTCATCCTGGATCAACTAAGATGTATCAAGACCTGAAGAAAAGTTTTTGGTGGCCAAGGATGAAGAAAGAAATAGCTGAATATGTGTCTTCATGTCAGGTATGTCAAAAAGCCAAGGTGGAACTTTGAAGATCACTAATGATTTTTTGAAGCTTGGGTGTGGAGATGAAATCTTCAAGAAGTATGACCTTGGGAACTTTGAAGATCACTAATGATTTTTTGAAGCTGATAGGTGAGAGGCAGAAAAAAGACTTGCAATTATAAGAATTGTGAGAGACTTAGGAGAATAGAAAAGATGTGGGATTACAAGAAGGATCAGATGGAATTTAGAGGATTAGAAGCAGAATTTGTGTACCAGATGATGTTGATCTAAGAAGGACAATCCTAGAAGAATCATATAAAAGTATATTGAGCATTCATCCTGGATCAACTAAGATGTATCAAGACCTGAAGAAAAGTTTTTGGTGGCCAAGGATGAAGAAAGAAATAGCTGAATATGTGTCTTCATGTCAGGTATGTCAAAAAGCCAAGGTGGAACACCAGAAGCCATCTGGTGAACTGTAACCATTGGAGATTCCTATCTTGAAATGGGATGACATTACGATGGACTTTGTGTCAGGATTGCCAAGAACACGTTCAGGAAATGATGCAATCTGGGTTATTATAGACAGATTGACTAAGTCTGCTCACTTCCTCCCAATGAATATGAAGAATTCTCTACAAAAGTTGGCACAATTATATGTGAAAGAGATCGTAAGACTACATGGTGTACCATCTAGTATTGTGTTAGATAGAGATCCGAGGTTCACTTCCCGATTCTAGGGAAGCTTGCATCAGGAGTTGGGTTCAAGACTTTGATTAAGTTCAGCTTATCATCCTCAAACAGATGGACAGTCAGAACGTACCATACAAAGTTTGGAAGACTTACTGCGATCTTGTGTGCTCAAGCATGGTGGTAGTTGGGAGTAGTTTCTTCCACTAATTGAATTCACGTATAATAATAGCTACCATAGCAGTATTGGTATGGCTCCATTTGAAGCATTGTATGGCAGAAAGTGTCGAACACCCCTTTGTTGGTTAGAAACTGGTGAGAGTCTAATGTTAGGGCCTGAAATTGTGCAACATACTACTAAACAAATAGAAATAATCAGAGAGAAGATGAAGGGATCCCAGATAGACAAAAACACTATTAAGATAAAAGGAGAAAACCACTTGAGTTCTAAGTTGGTGATTATGTGTTTTTGAAGGTTTCGCCTCACAAGGGCATTGGTTGAGCACTAAAAAGTAAAAAGTTGAGCCCAAGGTTCATCGGACCATATGAAATTCTAAAGAGGATTGGCCCGGTGGCCTATCAGATTACACTTCCTCCTCACCTTGTAAATTTGCACAATGTGTCCCATGTATCACAATTGAGGAAGTATGTATAGGATCCCACTCATGTGATTGCTACTAATAATGTTGAAGTTAGAGAGAATTTGACCATTCTTGTAGACCCTACGCAGATTATGGAAAGGTCGATTAAACACCTGAGAAGAGAAAAGTTGTATATCTACTCTATTAATAGAGAAAAGTCTTGTAAACCAAACACCAAAAATCTGAGAGTTTTAAGGTTGGGGTTCAACCTTGGTTATTGAGAGATTGTGGGATTGGGTGGGTTGCCTTTTGCTTATGAGAATTGGGTTCTTGAGTGTGGGACACTAGGAAGCTACAATTGCCAAAGCTTGTAATCTCAAATTCTTAATAGTGGAATCTTTCAAGTGGGTTGCATGAAGACGAGACGTACACCGGGGTGGTGGAACTCGTTATATTGGTTTGCAAATTCTCTCTTCCCTTAAACTCCTTTATTATTATGAATTTAAATTGCATGCTAAAATATTTATATCTAATTGGTTTGTTAAAATTGCTTAAATTAAATCCTTGAATTAATTGACTTAAATCTTGTTGGATTTAATTATTGCATAAGTGAGTAGAATATTATTATTAATAACTTGTTAAACTAATTATGCTTAATTAATTTGTTAGAAATTGTTTAAGTTAAATTGACTTAAATTTGTATTGGAATTAATTATTGCATACCAAGTGTTTCAAGAATTGCCTAAACAAATAACTTGCCTTATTTATCTAAATCAATTCTTGAATATTGTCTATTCACCTCAAAGTATTTTAGTATGATATATGCTTTATAATTATTACCTCTTTTACATTGTATCATTTGTGTACTAAGAACTATTTTCAAAGGGATTCTGCGTAAAAATCGTAAAAATTTGAAATACTTAATTCACCCCCCTCTTGAGTGTTGAGGCCTTGGCTAACAAACAAGATCCTCTATCGCCATGTGAGGCACATACATGCTTATCGGCTCAGCAACTAGAGCAATGGGCATAAGAGGAGGAACTAAAGTTTCCACCATCTCTATAAAGTCGGAAGGTGGTAACTGCTCTGGTAGAGTTTGGAGGTTAGACGGGTTAGGCATAACTACATCAGTCGGTGCAGATCCAGGGCCTTCCAGAGGTTCTTCCTTTGGATCTTCATCCTCCTTTATGTCAGTGGCCCTTCCAGGAGACAGAGGAAAATATAACGGCGAAAGAGATCATGGAGGACGCGTTGGAGGAAGAGGCAAAGGGTGAAGCAATAGAACTCCTGAATCGATAGCGGCCTGATGCCTCGCTATCTCCTCCAAGTTTGTTGCACTAGGTGGAAATCGTGGATTCCCTGTACCGTTGCACGGTGCTCTCTATCACCTCCACGTTATTCTCATAAGGACGCTACAGCTCCCGCGGAAGAGGAATATCAGCTTGTGGATGGTCATCAGGGTGGTCCTCGGAACCTCAGGAATAACCAGTAGATGAGGAGGTCCAAAACCTCCCTCTACGGTGATCCTGGCGCGCTCACATTTGGTATGAGATCAAAGGCATATCGGTGGTCTGCAACAAAAGTAAGGGTGAGCTCTCTCTTCCAAACAAAATCAGAGAATGTCGTTTTTGATGTCTTCTCACATTCATCAATCAAATAGAACATGGATACTCGCACTTAGGGGGACACCTAGTTCCTCTAAGTTATATCACACCTTTCCGACTTTCCTAACGTTCCCAACATCATACCCCAGTTCCACGACTAATCTTTACTATCATCAGAATAGGTTCTATCACAACAGATATTCAATTATAGTCATAACATACCAATACTATGTAATGCAATGCATGAATTCTTCATTGTATTCAGATTATTCATTCTTCTTATTAGTTCATATGTATGCAAGTAGGCCCATTCTTATCTCATTAGCCATTCTCAACATCATCATCAATACCCGTCCTGTATAGTCTGTCCCTGTACACAACGTTTCTGGACTAGAGCAACCGGAGCCCACCAAGTTCTTTTATCACACAATTGGGTACGAAGGACTCATAGGTCTTGCTCAATATTGGATCCATTACATCATATCCATTACATCATATCTTTCAAGGCATGTGGAGTAGACATGGCTAGTGAACTTGCTGAGAAGGTGCCCTCCCAAGCTTGCATTGGCACTCACCATCTTAACAAAATGGGTATGGTATGTGTTGCTGGTAAATGGATCTTCAAAAGTGACAGAATTCATGGAAGTAGTCCATTTGAAGAAGACCATCCTACTCCAGTTTTTGATCCTACTCCTACTCCTGCACCTCAAGGCGAATCCTCCACTCCACCTGATCCTTTCACCTCCCTTTATGCATATCTTGATCGCCGCTTTGATAGACTTGAAAATTCCCTTCAAGAGTTTCAAATGACTGAGCAACAACATTATGAACTCATGCAACAACGCTATGAAGAGCTGACTCATCAAATTTCTGAATTTCGTTTTTCCATCCGGACAATTAGATCCTAGTTTTTCATGTTTTGTTAGGATTTCTTGATGCTTTTTTTTATTTCTGCACCTTGATTAATTTTATTTGCCTTATTTATTTTTGATGATTACAAAGGGGGAGATTAACATGCTTTTTATTTTCCTTCTTGCAATGAATGAGATTTCCCTTTCATATATTTATCTACATTGCCTTATTTATTTTTGATGATTACAAAGGGGGAGAATAATTGAAATTAAAGTTCATCTAATCTGTTTTCTGTTTTCACTAAAAGGGAAAATAATTAATTGAATTTGAATCTGTTTTCCTAAATCCATGTTAAATATATGCTAAAAACAACAAGCGGTTAATGATTATCCTCATTTTTTTTTGGCATAAACTCCTTCAGATAGGGGGAGATAATTTTTTTTAAGGATAACCTTAGAGATAACTTTAAAAGATAATCATTTATGATAATTATTTTGAACTAACACCCTCATGAGATGAACATTGTTTGTCATCATCAAAAAGGGGGAGAATGTGTTTGAATATATATTTCAGGTTGAATTATTTTGATAATGACAAAGGACATTGAAGGAGAAAAGCAAAAAGTTCAAGTTAACATGAAAACAGGGAAAACAAAATCAGATAAGCAAAAACGTAGAAGATAATCGATTACAAGACTCCAAATAATTGATTACACAAGTTCTGTTTGTGAACTAATCGATTACACCTATAGATCTAATCAATTACCTAAGCCCTGTTTATAACCTAATCGATTTCCCCCTTGGAGATAATCGATTACCAAGTTGAAAGTTTGAAGTAAGAGCATCAGGTACACTCCCTAATCGATTACAAGCGTGTAACAATTGATTACCAAGACTCTGGAAGATCACTAATCGATTACCAAGTCTGGAATAATCGATTACACAAGTTCTATTTTGCACTCTAATCGATTGCATGAAAGCATAATCGATTACAATACTACGAGACACAATTAAATGCATCAGGTGCCACTTGTAATCGATTACAAGGCATAAAATAATTGATTAGCAAGTCTCTATTTCCAATCTAATCGATTACACAACAATACCTAATCGATTACCAACTGAACTACAATGAAGATTTCAAAATGTAATCGATTACAACTCGAGGCATAATCGATTACCATCGTGCCAGAACTTGGGGAAAGTGTTTTTAAGTGCAAAACTAGCTCATTTCTCCATTCCAACTCAGTGCCCATAACTTGCAATGGCTAGGAAGACTCTAGCCCTCCCTTAAGACTCTATAAATGGCTCTTCAACTTAAGCACAATACAACACAAGAGGCAATCAATCCTTACTTACATTTGTGCTTAGTGAGTTCATTTTTCTTGTAAATTCTGAATATTTGAGCTTAGAATTTGTATATCCTCTCTTCTTGAAAGTTATAATTAGTGTGAGTTATTCACTTGCTTATCCACTTTATTGAGAGTAAATATCTTGTAAACACACACACCAAAACATCAAGTTTCATTCTAGGTTGAGTGGTTACAAAGGTTGGGGTTCAACCTTTGGGATATTGAGAGATTGTGAGATTGGGTGGGTTACCCTTTACTTGTGAGAATTGGGTTCTAGAGTGTGGGACACTAGGAGACAATTGCTCAAAATTTGTATCTCAAATCTTCAATAGTAGAATCCTTTAAGTGGGTTGCTTGAAGGCGAGACGTACACCGGGTTGGTGGAACTCGTTAAATGTGGTTTGCATTCTCTCTAACCTTAAACTCCTCTCTTAATTGTGCATGCAAACTGCTTGTTATATTGCCTTGGTTAATTGCTTATGTTGATTATGCTTTCTAGTAGTTTCTTGATCTTTGCACGCCAACTGTTTGATAAAATTACTGAGCCCTTACTCTTCATTAATTCTTATTTCTCAGTTAAGTATCTCTTGTTCTAAAAGTTCATCTTCTCTAATCAAAGCAATTTATGTGTGATACTCTATTGTTGCTTGTTCATTTCTATTTACCCATCAAAGTTGCATAAAGAACCAAGTTCAAAGGCATTCCAAGTCAAACTTTTAAAACACTCAATTCACCCCCTTCTTGAGTATTGAGGCCACCTGAATAACAAGATATACATTAACTTTTACTTTTTGATGCTTCATTATCATGTCATATTGCTACAAGTATATTCATAGTATACTCAGATAGTTACAACATCATTACTAATCAAGTTACACAAAGTATCAGCATTGAAATACGTCATACCATTCATCCATTATATTTAACTCGTCCTATCTAGTTATCACACATGTCTTACTTAATTATTCACTCCTCATCCCCTATTAAATCTGCTCTTTACAGTTCAAGTTATGTTTCACGAAGCTTATTATTTTCTAAGTGTTATAACCCTCTCATCTCCAAATCTCACTTTAAGTTCAATCAAGTACCTACTCATGTTTGTGTTGTATTATGGTCCAAGTATATTTCTATAACTTATTCCAAATGTGAACTGATTATGATGGTAAGTTTTACTACTAAGTGTTTTATGGTAATATCTTAATTATAGAGTCAAGTAACGTTCTTATCTTATTGATGTTTCTTATTATGTCCTTTCTCTTATGCTTGGAGTTAATTAAATATTACACCTGAATGACATCATTAATTAAAGTATTATCTATCGTTAAGATATACTAACCTTGTCCTAACCTTATAATTAGATGTTGGTTTCCTTGGGAGTATGCTAATATTTTTCTCCTAAATACCATTTGTTTATTCTAGTTTAATTTAATTAGTCTAACTTTTGATGCCATTATATGCATTAATTATCTTATGAGTAACTTAGCCATTTAGGCTCTCAATCTAATGAACGTTACTAAAATAACTCTTTGACTTCAACCATCTTGAGACTTATATTATCGGTCTATTCTACTATCCATTCCATACTACTCCGTTACTAGTCTAAGTAACACTTATTTTAATTCTATTCACCTTTATCAAACTTCTTACCTTAAGCCCTTAATACTTGCCTTTTAATTGATTCCTACTTTCTTACTAGTAAATTTTAACCCACTTATTAAATCTTTACATTTGCGACTTGACACTTACTTGTCTATTCTAGTCTTATTTTTAAGGTCTAATCTTATTCTAATTTCTAAAACTTGTAAGATTATAAATTTAGCTCTAATTACGAATAACTTATTCACATACTATTCTTTGGGTTTTCTTGGTTTAGGTTTTAGATTATAAGAGTCTCATTTTAAATCTTGTATTGAAATGTTAATATACCTTTAGTTAGTTAATATTAATTCTTTGATTCCTTTAAATTTCTATTGGGTCACTTAATTTATTAATCTCATATCCTTTAATTAAAAACTCATTATTTTGTTACTAACAAAATGTTAAATTAATAATTTGAAAACCTCAGTGAATCAAATTTAAATACTGTAAACGTCCCATTCAGTAAAATTCTTCGAAAAGCATGTACTTCTTGAGTCGACTCTAGCTATTGAGAAGCAAACCTAATATCTAATTAAGAGGCTTACCAAAAAAATTTATAACAAATTACATAATGGTACAAAAAATAAAAAATTTAATAATAGAACCATAAGTGAGCCCGTCTAACTCTAAAAATTCATAACTTTTCCGTCTTGGCTCCGATTTTAGTAAAATTTCCTCCGGTTGCTTGATCGTCGAGGCACACATTATTAGATTTTATAAAAGACTAAATTTTATTTTTTTAACATAACAAAATATCCTCGATTATTAAAAATTTCATATTTTGAAATCCGACAGTTAGATCACGATGAAACTTAAAATCATAATCCCTGGGTACTAGAGTAATGTTACGGGGCAATTTAAGACCCAAACAACCAAAAAAAGGCTCCCCTTACCTCATGGATGCTCACGATTTTGAGGAAGAGTAAGGGATAGCTCTCCAAAATTTCATCAAATGCTCCCAATTGTCCTTTGATAGCTACCGATAGTTCCGGATCCTAAAGAAAATTTAACATGCATGGTTAAAAGGGAAGGATAGCCATGTTTTTGACTCTAACAACAAGGAAAAACATCATTTAATTCTAAAATAGAAGCTGATTTTGAGCCAAGAAAAACAAGAACAACATTCAAAAGGAAAGCACCAACATTTTCACCTTGAATGGCTTGCGGTTTTGAAGCTCCTTAAACAAGGGAATGAAATTGATTTTTTAAGGCCATTGTATGAAAGTAAAACTGAAAATAAAGGGCTGTTTAAGTAGAGGATTGGTCACGGTTTGGAAGAGGTCAAAGAAGGAGGAAGGAAATTTAGATGATTGGAGGTGGAAGGTGGTGGTGTGGCTGTGATTTGGTGGGTTGTGGTGGCTGATATGGTGGTGCACGGTGGTGTTGGAGGAAGAGAAGAGCTGCTGGAATATGGAATTTTAGAATGAAGGAGGATTGTGAAATGGCTTGGCCGAGAATGAAGAGTAGCAAGAGTTGATGGGAATATGTTTTAATGATGGAGGAAGTTAACATTAAATGCTAAGTTGAGGTAACTATGGTGGGAGGTGTAAGTGTGAGTGGGTTGAGCTCTCCTAGAGGTGGCTGCTAGTGGTGGTTGGCTGGAAACCGGTGGCCAAAAAATTAATTTGTTACCCGATGGTTTTTAGGCGTGTAGAATTTTCAAGGAACCGAAATTAGAGACATTAAAAATAAATATAGGATAATTTGTAGACACCGAATCATGAAAAATTCCCAAAACAAAACTTATAGCTCTTCATTTTCCCTTCGATTTGATATATCATTTACAACGATCCAATATTGGTATCCCGAGATATGCCCGAAACAAGATAGGGTGCTCCAATGTTCCCGAATCAGGTAGGGCTGTAGAAAGACATTTGTAGTAATTTTTACTTTAAGAATTGGTCTTTGTGACCTTCATAAGACTTGTAGATTTCTTTAATACCGATCCATAATAAAAAGAATAAAGTGATTCTAATACCAGAAGAGGGTGATATGACTTTTTTTAATGAAACAGCCAGCATGGTGATGAGATGAATAGAGGTAAGCAAAGATCTCAAAAACTATACCAATATGAGAGGCTCCAACTTTTGAGTTCTTCACAAAAAATGTAGAGAATTTTGTTACGAAGATTTTGACACTGGGCTTGGTTGAATCAAAGGTCGTACGAGAAAGTTATGAATTTTTAAGTGAACCATGCGCAGAGTAAAAACGCGAATGACATGATTTTAAGGTGAATTTACTTAATCCTTGAATTTAGGCATGACAGAGCTGAAAATGGAGATCAAGGCCTAAAATAAAAGTTGAAGATCTCTTCAAAACAAAGTGAACAAAACCAGAATCATTCCCTTTAAGCTTTATTTGGAAAATTTAGGTCCAAAATGCTAAATATTTACAGACCAAATTTTAAGACGAAATTAAAGAAATGAGATAGCATGAGAACGAGGATGATAGAGTCCAAATCGAGTCTCGACCTCTACATAAAACATTCCTAAAACATCAAAACAAGTTGTCAGGGACTGACCATGTCACCATTGGATACTCTGAGGTATATGCACGACCAAACATAAGTGACATTAAAGGTTTTGATTGGTCCGATTAGACCAAGTTAGTTACCCTCGATCCACTACAAGGAAACTCTACTAAGACTAGTTTTCTTTATGGGTCACTAGTCTCAGGTCGCGTTACTGGAGACGATCGACAAATGGCCACATGTATAATGCCGAAAAATCCTTAATATTCTATTATTTAAATATTATTACCTATTAAAAACTTAATCAAATATTATTTTAATATTATATATATACATATATATATTTTTGAATAATTATTAAATATTAATTATAGTTATATATTTTAATTAAATCTTCATTAATTACTCCTAATTAATCTATTAATCTAAGCATAAATCATTAAAGGGTAATTAAGCAATTGGTCACAGTTTAACAAGGTAACTAATCATTAACAATTAATTTCTAATACCTATAATATTTTTACTAATACCCGTAGTTGCTCATCTATTATTTTCTTCTATCACTCGTTACACATTCCTATTTCTCTATTACTCTTAATCCTTCTTCAAATCTCTACTCTCCTACTACACCTTCCCTCATTCTCATACTTAGCTATTTATTAATACCTTGGAAACTGCTTTCCTCATTATTTCTTCTTATTCACAGCACTCAGGGGATTAGGCTGAAGCCTCAACTTCCTCAAGAAAGCTTATTAGAGCACTCTCAGAGATCCTGAGAGTCTAGGCTCTTACTCTAACAACTAAAGCTGTTATAGTAATCACCACAACCTAGTGAGCTCTGCTCTCCACTAACAAACAACAACACATATGCATAAAACATCTTGTTATCAGTACATAAAACCAATGCCTAATAAGTGATGCTTTCCACTAATAAACAACAATACACATGTATAATAGACATGTTATCAGCACACAAGACCAATTCCTAATGAGCTCTACTCTCCACTAACAAACAATAATTAACATGCATACACATCAAAAGATACAACATACATCATGAGAAAGTTAGCGTTAAGGGATTACTTGGGAAAGAGAGTCAGCGATGGAGACAAAGCTGAAGAGAGACGAACAAAGACCATGTGTAAGGTGTGTTGGTCTGCATGACAAGCCAACAAGTAGTTAATAGTTATAAATTTTTTGTGTTGAAATGAAAATATGAAAATGCACAACAAATTATTTTGAAAAAGTTTGTTTAAACAAGTTTTTAATAGTAGTTAAGAATCAATAGGCAAGATTTACCATAGCTTTATATATGGGTTCACTTAGTTATTATGATGGTTTAGGAAAGCTATGTTGATGATGGAAAGAAAGAAAGAAAAAGATTTTTCAGTATTATGGGTTCACTTGTCCACTTTGATTTTTTAGTATTCTAGCTGATTTTGTCCCCCATCTTAACAGACATTTTCCCATTCTTTAATTGTAAAATTGTTCCTAAACAAAAAAATATTCCTAAAGGTCCTTCTAAAAGCAACCAACTTGCTATTAATAGTGTTAGTCAAAGTTCCTAACATTCAACTGGTTCTCATAATGAGGTTTCTAAAGATGTAGTTAGTCCGAACAAGTCACAAGAGAGTGAAAGAAACCCAATCTCATGAAAGAAACCCAACCTCAAAGGCACAACATCATAGTAGAGATGTGGTATTATTTACACAGCAATGACTTTTTAGTGATCTAGAGACCTAGGTCCCATGTGAGAATAAGTCCATGAGAGAGGTAGCAGAGACTATATTTTCATTATGAAACATTCTAAGGGTTGATTGTACATAATTTTCTACTCATGTCTTAGCCTATATCAATTTTGTTACATCAATTATAGAAATAGACAAGTCCACAGAAAATGTCTTTACTCTAGAGGAACACAACAAACTCATGGATGAGGAAAAAATAAGACTTGCTTAACTCGAAGATGAGTATGTCAAGACCAAGGCTTTACTTGAAGCATTAAATCAACATAGACAAGAAATTTGTGAAGAGGTCTATAATCTCAAGGCAATGCTCCATGAAAAGGAAACCCAATTAAAATCTTGTGAGTTGGAGACATTGTAGATAGATACTTGTCTAGTTGATCTAAAGACAAGTATGTTAGAGGCTGATGTAACCTTGAAGGAGAGAACTGAGCACACAGAAGTAGCAAGAAAACTAAATAAACAAAGACATGTAAAGCATATTCCAGCGTGAGTTTGAATCTCCTTACTGACGCTTCTAATAAAAACTAACAAACAAAGATTTACATATTGAAAAAATAAACCTCGATTATAACACTTAAAGTATTTCAATAACTAATTATTTGGGCATGCATAACTCTAACAATATGTTTAACAACCCCGAATATTCATAGATCTTTGAAAAGCAGGGAGTAGAGAAATTTCTACATGATTCCATGTCATAAGGAAAAAGTGGCTTATTGTTAATAGTGGTTACTTCATCTAGAAAGGAGGATCAAAGTATTCACTCGTAAGGTCTAGTTTTAGCTTAGAAATGGGGTATGCCTTGTAAAATAGCTAAATAAATAAATGACAAAAGTTCACTACTTTGAAGAATTAATGATGTTGCTAGGACTTGGGAGACCTACATGGTTAGCAACTTATGAAACTATAATTATTAAATCATTATCTTTTTGTTTCATTTAGATAAGCATGATGTTTCTTATAGTTCTTCTCGGATGCTTACTTCTTAATTTTGACATCTACTGATAGTCTAAAGGAGTACTTTCATGGTGCTACCCTAGCAGATCCTAATGATGGTGAAACATTGATGCAGTATGCAAAGCTGGTGTCGGAGCACTACCATGACAAGGATAGAGCATTGGTATATTTTGAACATACAGCTTAAGCTGCACCTCAAGACAGGTAGATAACCACTGCTAAACTCTCTAGGATCTATGGCGTTGGAATGTAAATTTAGTTAGAATCAATTCCATAATTATGTATCAATTACCTAGACTAGTTCCTGATATTTCTCTTATTATAATTGATTTTTTCCTATTGTACTATGAAAGTATTTACACTATCAATGCACATAAAACTTTATTCTTATAATTTTTTATATTGTGAAAGTTTGTTTCATATGTTAGAACCTCTAATTTCACAACTTGATGCCTTTGAAAAATCAAAACCATATATGTTCATCTCCATCCATCACTGTCCATACCCAATAATGTTTTTCAACATTATTGTACAAAAAGGAAAAGATAAATGATGACCAATTAAGAGTTAAAATCAAAATAGGTGTCTAAGTCAAAAAGGGAAACATATTAGGCTAATAAGGAGTACACGACTCAAGTTAAAGATCAGAGTGTGAAATACTCTTAAATGGCTGGTAATAAGCCTGATTCTTATAAAGTTAAAGGATAAGAGGGGACTATATCTAATATGGATGGTTCTCTAAAGCTGATCAAGGATTTTGAACATAGCAGGGAAAATAAAAGCATCCTTAGGAGATCATAAATCAGGTTGCATCTATCACTTTTAATCCTAATAAAGAAACCTTAGCCTATATTTAAAATAAAAGAAATTTAATTCCTAAACTATCAGAATTTTACACTGCATCTGTGATGGAATTTGGATCAGTTTCTCTTGAATCTTTTAGGAACTCTGATTTATAATTATAATAAATTCATTGATGAAGAAGGTCTTTCCCAAACTAAAGTTGAGGACATTCTTATGCATAATTGTAATGTACCTAAAGAGGTTAACAAGATTGAGGTCGGAGGTAACTTGATAATGTACCTAAAGTTTCTAACTTGATAATGTTTCAATTTAAATAGATGGAACTTCAAATTTATTAAGGTTTATATTATCTTTTTAATGAGCCTAAACTTAGTTTCTACTTAAGAAATTTAAATCACTTCAAAAATAACTAATATAAATTTTATGAATAATATATAATGCACCTTCGTTTTATTAGAAATATAAATTTTTAACAACTTTTATTTTAGGATGTAATTCTGAATGTTTTTCAGTGTGTTTCATTTTCAATTGGAAACCTTAACTAGTTGGCCAAAAAAATATCTCTAATAGAGTTTGGCAAGTTTCAAACAAATATTATATAAATTAATATTAATTATTAGATAAGTGTATTTTAATATCTCTATTTTCATTTGTTTTTTTATCCAATTAATACATAGAGCTTATACCAAAATTACTTGAAAAATTTTAAATAGATGGAACTTCAAATACACATGATGAAAGAAAATTTTAAAATTCTTCTCTTTTTCTTTAACTTGTCTTAGATTACTGATTACAATAACTTCCAAACTTGACTCCTTTTATAATCATTACTCAGTATTAATTAACAATTACTAAAATCCTCCCTTAAAGTTTAGGTTCCTCTATCTATGCTAATGAAATAACTAGTTTTGTTTCCTTCTCATTCATCAACAACTATTGCAAAGCCCATGAAGAGTTCATAAGACAACGTAAATAGTCAAAAATCAAGCATCAATGTATTTCAGAAATTCTCAAACAACTTTTTTCACAAGACAGTTCTTAAATTTCTTGTTTCAGTGGTAAAGTAGCCTAAATTTTATTAGAGGGAAATATGGGACAGAGAGAGGATAAGGAATCCTCCTTAGAGAAAATAAGTATGAAACTAAAGAATGACAGAGTCAGAATATAGAAACTTATTTGAAATAACTCAGTTTTTTCAAAAAATCGCACTTCCTTGCACTCCTTTCGCAATGTCATCTCAGCCTGCCTTTATTAGAAAATTGATTACAAACAGCACTACACCAAAAGACTACAGATTTATAATTGACAGCTTACTAAAGATGCCATAATAGCAAAATGAATATTAGAGGGCAATCTATTGCATGAGGCTCCAACCTACTGCTGTTTGGGGAGGATAAATGTATGCGAGGGTCCAAAGGCAGCAACCTTATTGTTGTGTCAAGGGTAACCCTCATTAAATGTAAAATAGACATTTATAGTGGGTTTAAGCCAGCGTTTATTACCTTGGCATCAACAGATGACTATGAGTAATTAAAAGGTAAAGCACTCATTGATAAATGGAAAATGTTTTAACTTTTCAAGTCCACATGATATTGGGTTCGGTTGTAGTTTCATTTACTGAAAATGCTAAGGTTCATTTTTAATTCTTGCCCATTGATTAAGCATGCTAACACTATAAAATGTTTCATATTTAAACTGTCATTGTTATTAAAAAATCTTGCTGCACCATAATTATTCTTTGGAGTGATGAGAAGAGAGCATGAAATTCACTTAGTGTATTCATATTGTTTGGTGTAAGGGCATTATTTTGGTCTTTTTCCTATTAAGTCTCTCAAGAATTGAAACTTCAGCTTGATGTTACATGATCAGGACTATATGTTGCAAGCAATCTTATTTTTTAGCCCAACTTACTTTCTGTGAGGGTTTGGACCAGACAGAATCAAATTCTTAAAGTTAGCAGGCACATGATAGCTCACTCCAATATAAACATACATATTAGTACTAGGTGCTCTACACAACCCAAACGTTATTACTTAAAAAAAGAACTTTTAAAAACAAAACTGTCAAATAGATAATAATGATTCTACCTAATAAATTAAAAAATAATATTTATCCTACATTAGTTATAATTAAAAAACTAAATAATTAATTATCATTTAATTTTTTTGTTCATTCCCCCCAAAATAAAAAAAATAAAATGTTAGTTAGTGTTTAGTAAAGGATGATGAAAATTTTTATTTAAAGTTGTAATTAATACTCAATAATAAAATTGATTTAAAATCATGATTCTTGAATTTCAAGATAATCTAAATAAAAATTATTCTCATAAAATCTTTATACTTTAATTCCTCTTTTGAAAAAAAAAACAACAATTCCTTTTCTAATTTTATACACCAACTAACAAAAGGAGAGATGGGAAGAGAAAAAATTGCATCTTGTTCACAAATTCAAATGGTGCGAAATTAATTACCATCTTGTTCAAGTTCCTAAGCCCTTCTACTAGTATAAATAATAAGCATTGTCTTCTTTCCCATGGGACTTACCACTTATAATATCCCAAACCTGACTACAATTACATCTCTAACTCTAGCCTAAAAAAACCATCATTACTATCACCAACTAAGTTAGATTCCCAACTAAAGGTATACATTGCACCCTTAAAGAAAGGATGTAATGACAAAAATATCAAGTTATGGTTTTAAATTATGGTTTCATGTTGTCCACTTTGAACCCAAACTGAATATCAAATAAAAAAGAATTACAAAGTCTTTGTCAATTCTAATGAACATGAATCTAGAATTTATTTTGGGGGATTCAATGCTTTTGATGATCTATTTATGTCTAGTCATTTACACCTAATTAAAAAGCAACACTCAATTATATTAAGCATGTAATGGAACTATTGGTGGTCAACTTTATATTCCAAGCAATACAACAGTTTCCTTGTAAAACAAATCTAAAAAAACATTATCAACATACCCATATTTGCTGCCAGCACCACATGACAACACAGTACTACAAAATTCATCTAAAGTAAGAAAATAATAGATAGAAATTTCGAAGAAAACTTAAATCCAAACACCCAAAAAAGTTTCATTTTTCTTTCATAGAACCCCATTTAAATTGTAGGATCATGCAGTTCCAAAAGCAGGTAGGAAAAGAGGTACAAGAAAGTGAGAAACCCATGAGTAGATAATTATCATTAGGATTAGAGAACTAAAACCAAACATCAAAACACAGATAAGTAGTGATTCTAGTATAACCTTGAAGTTCACTTTAGCTTGAGCGTTAAAAGATGAAAGGAGGAGAATGAAGAATGTGATAATAATTGTCACATTGATAGTTTTTAGTAGAAGTATGTGGGCAGAGAATAATCTTTGTAGAAGACTTTTGTCTCTGGGACTTTGTTGTTAATTAGTTGTGTGCTTGAGTTTATTGTTAATGTGTAGTATGCTTAACATAAGACTATGATTTTAGTTATTAATTAATTAGTTAAACCATTTCACAAGTCAAGGTTTGAACAGGAGTAGGAAGAGGGTGCTGGACAGATGTTGTATTCACAGGACTAGCATAAGACTATGTTTGGCACTTTTGTTTTTGTTTAGTTCACTATTACTAAAAAAAAATAAGGTGAATAGTAAGGGTGAACGAAATATATTCATTAAAGGGTAAGCGTATAAATTTGTTTTCAAAGATTTTTAATAATAGAGTATAAATATAATCAATTATAGTATAGTTGAATATACATATAGGTTAACTGCTTAATCAAAAAAATTAATTGATTGACAAGAATAAAATATGAAAATAAATTTGATATAACCTATGAATGAAAAGTTTAAGAAATGTTAGACTTTGAAGCTCTATATATTTCCTTGAAACAACTTCTTTGAAGAATTAGACGCAAGTGAACGAGTAGAGACAAGTATGCCAAGAACTGTTATGTTGCACTAAATTATTACAATCAAGTGACAAGGAAAAAACTTATTTTTATGCATTAGAACTGAAGTGTTTAGGATAATATTTTTCAATATCATTCACAAGTAAATTAAAGCAACCAGCCTTTCAAATTTTAAGCAGTCTAATGTCATTTAAAGTAAAGCTCTAGAATCAATAAAATAAAAAACCCAATTTTACCTCAAAGATTTATATGTGCATCAATATCAAATGTCAGATTTTTTGAAAGCCAAAGCACTACATCTAGAATTCAGCATTATTTCCCATAATAACAAGGCTAAAGGCAAAAAGAACAGTATGTGTCGGTTTCTAATTCAACAAGATACACAAGCAAGATGTGCTCATCAGAGAACATGACCAAATTGATCAAAAACAAAATCAAACAAACTGTAAATTAGAAATGAGCTTGTTATCTCAAATAAAATAAAGATCTAACTTCCTTTCCATTTACTAAATCTATTCCTACCTTAACTATAAATGTATTATTTTAAACTTCAAATAGCCTAATGCACAACTTGAATCAATAACAACAATCCAGCCATAAATAAAATAATAATTGAACACCTAAAATATTAACACAATATGATAAGAGATACTTTAAACCTGGTAAGAAGTATAAACCTGCTTACAACATTTATAAGAAAATTTGTCAATTAATATACATCTATACATCTTATCCATCTAGTTATCAGTTTTATCAGACACATCATATTCATATATGCAGATACTTCACTAGTCAATTTCTAATACCAAAGACTTAGTTATATACTATATAACAAATATTATATTCACCCAACACTAACAAATTAACAATAAATCAAATACAAAGAGGGAGAGAGTTTCAGAGACACGATCTATATATTATAGAATGAGATAGAGTTTTGAATATATATATATACCTAAATTAAGCTAATTCTATTATATATAAATGTTATAAGATAAAGAAAAAAGATTATTATATATATATATATGATAACATGATTAGCTTTACTAGGATTGTATAAATATATATTATAGGTGCTAATAAGACAAAGGTGGAGCACGCAAAAAATAGGGAATCACGTAGAAGCTTGTATATATATATATATATATATATATATATATATATCAAACACACGTTGAAAAATGGGAGGGTTTAATTTTAAAGGAGGGTCAGTTCAAAAGGAAAAAGGTGACAAGAGCAACGGAAGTAGCGACAGTTGTTTTTCACTATAAGTAGCGACGGTAGCTTCACCATCACTACTGTTCACACCAACTCAAAAATGTGGAGGGAACCCGAATAAATGGACGAGGGAAAGTTAGCGATCGGTACCGCGACGGTGTGATAATTTATCGATGGTTGTTATATTTATATGTTGATGCAGGTTTTGATAATGATACAACAAATGAGGAATCAAACATATATAATTATGGACGACTTAATTATGTTTGATGTTTAAATTTGATGAACACCCAAAGATTTGAGTCAAAGCATTTGCAAAGGATTAAAACAAGTGGAAAATGTTCATCCAAGTGCCTAAGAATCAAAGCAACCAAGCCATATCCAATCTAACTTCAAAATGGGTGAAACAAAGCACAAATAGTCATGCATCAGGTGCATGAATCGATTCACATAACATCACATAGCTGCATGAATCGATTCCTACATGTAACAGGGAAAATATATGCAAAATTCAAGGCAGGAATCGATTCACACCTATGGGGAATCGATTCACACGTTATGTTTGGCCCAAGGAATCAATTTTAAAAGGCATGAATCGATTCACACCTATGGGGAATCAATTCACACATTATGCTTGGCCAGGACCTTCAAAATTCATGCCATGAATCGATTCACACTATGGGGGAATCGATTCACACATTGTATTTTGCCCAGTAACTTCAAAAATCCATGAATGAATCAATTTATATGCAATGGGAATTGATTCATACGCTGATTGAAGTCCAAAAACACTAAATGAATCGATTCATTTATAAAATAAATAGATTCATTCAGTGCAAATGGGTTCTGGAATTTGAATTGGAGCTCAGAAGTTTAAGTGACAGCATTGAAACGCTCTGTCATCCACTAAATAGAAACTGCACCCTCCATGTTGCACCATGCATCTAGAAAATTCAAAATTGCATTGAAAGAATTAATTCTCAATTTTTAATGGAAGGAATCCTTGAGTGGAAACAGCAGTAAAAACATACCAGGCAACATCATGGTTCTCTGACTCAAGCTCAATACTCCATTGTAGTTTTCTAATTAAAACACTATGCACGTTGGAATTTATTATGCAATCGCACCATCACTCTGATGGAATTTTTAATTGCAAACACCATACCAACATTTGCTATAAATAGAGAAGAAAGAGAAACAGCAAAGTGCACCAACCTTCAGAGAAGCATTTCCTTTGATTCTCTCTTCCTTTCCTTTCTACGTTGCTTTGCTCTCTTGGTTCTTTAATTTGCATATTCCTCTTTAAGAGCTATTTGAGAGTTAGAGAGTGAAAATCATTTTGAGAAGCTTATACTTGCATATCCTCTTTGTGAGAGTTATTATTATTATTTTGTGAGAGCTTCAAGTTGTATATCTACTCTATTAAGAGAAAAAAGTCTTGTAAACCAAACACCAAAAATCTGAGAGTTTTAAGGTTAGGTTTCAACCTTGGTTATTGAGAGATTGTGAAATTGGGTGGGTTGCCTTTTGCTTGTGAGAATTGGGTTCTTGAGTGTGGGACACTAGGAAGCTGGAATTGTTACGCCCCAAAAATAGGGGTAAACTTTTCGCGATTTTAGTATTATTAATCTACGAAAATCATAGGTGGTGAAACTGTCGGTCAATACCCTGGATCTAAAAAGACCTAACTTATATATGAAGATATGAGAAGGTAAGTTAAGGGAAATAACTATTGAGGAATTCTCAATTGAAAACAGTGGAAAATTTATTTAAATTATTGCTATATAGTTGGGTTCGAAGAGGTTAAACATCATAAGGATTAATGACCTCAAAATATATCCAAAGGGTTCATAAGTTGGTTTAAGACGAAGATCATATATAAAGAAAATGAAAGGTGATCAAGGCAATATAATTTGGAGGACCAGGACATCCCTCGCTCAAGCGAGAACCACACTCGCTTGAGTAAGTCCCAAGGGAGCGCTCGGGTGAGACATGAGGCGAGCTGAGCGAAAGAAATAAGAGAAGGATCAGGGGCCGACTCACTTGAGTGAGCCCCATCTCACTTGAGCGAGATCCTCAGAAGTCGCTTGGGCGAAGCAAGCGAACACAGGTGAAAATCGTCCAGAATCTACCCAACGCTCACTCGTTCAAGCGAATACCACCTTCAAAACCTTTTGCTCAAGCGAAATTTGACCAGTGGCGAATCCCCTCCCTCTCGCTTGGGCGAGATCCAACTCGCCTGGGCGATTTTCCTCCAGTGGCCATTCACTGATGCCAGGGCAGTCTTACTTGAGCGAGACACACTCTCGCCTAAGTGAGATTTGGCAAGTAGCCAAATGTTATGCAGGGGGAATTCTCGCTTGAGCGAGAACCCATCTCGCTTGAGCGAGAACCCATCTCGCTTGAGCGAGATTATCAGAAAAATGCAGAAACATGGGAATTCAACAACATATCTTACCAAAACTCAATTTAAGCCAATTCACTTAAATTCAGTACATCACATTCATCATGTTCAGCATTTTAAACTTGTTCCAAAAAATTCTGCCTATAAATCTACATCCCAACTCATGAATCACATTCTACTCTAACTTACTACTTGGCATATTCTATGAGATGCCGTTTTTCATATAACTCATCATTCTCTCATAGCTTATAACTACAGTCATGCTTCATCTTCAATATCCAATCAAGACTAAGGTCACCAATATATATATATATATATATATATATTCATCATTCATACGAGTATCTATACTAATCCATGGCTATACAAAATAATGAATACATCCATTTGCATCACAAGGTCTATATCAAAGCTATAAATTCAACCATTAGCCGGCCAAGGCATTCTTTACTCAAAATAGGCTTCCTTCACACCTTTTCTCCAAATAAGAGCTCCATAGGCAGCCCTACAACGTAGAAGCTAAAAAGATATACCACATAGAGAGTGAGTATACTTTCTCAATGATGAAAATCTAACAACACAAAATTAATCATTAATCATATTCAATGAATACATACATCCATCAAAATTCTTGAAGTCACACAAACCATTATCATAGTCACAGTTAACAATTAAAAGGGAGTTCCACCTACTCCTCACATAATCTCCTCAGCGGGCTATCACACTATGCCATGCTTCTATGGCTAATGCACATGCTAGTGTTTAAGATGTATATACACGGATCCAATTTCATTTCCTCAGGTGATCGAAACCACCATAATCATTCAATCATTCTCAATGGTTTCCCACCTCGCAAGGGGTACTCCCTCTAGAAGCCTCGCAAGGTGCTTTCTCATGATTGCAACCATGTTCAACAATTCATAATGGTTTCCCACCTCACAAGGGGTACTCCCGCCTCATGATCGCAACCATGGGCATTCCGTCTCAATGGTCCCGCAGGGCCTTTTATTTCAACACCAGGTGATCGCAACCACCGGTCCAATAATCACAAGAACTCGCAAGCCCTTTATATTCCAACATCAAGTGATCGCAACCACTTATCAATATCATCATGATATGCATGCCATGCTATGTATGCAACAATGCTCATGCATGCCTCAACCACATATAGGTCATCTCACCCTCTCATCTAAGGTACTCTTATAATCAATTTCAATGTTAATTCCCTATAGTCAACATATACATATATATATTCCACACATGATGTCCAAGAATCCTTATAGTCATAGATTTCAAACATTCATCAAGCCACACATGGAATCCATAACATGTCATCACTCAATAGACCACTCATAACCTTATCAAGGTTTCACTTGACAATTAATCATTACAAGAATCTTACTCAATTTCACATTACATACATATGATACTTCACCCATCCAAGAAAACATGCCACATTACATCAACACATACATTATCATCATACAATTTCTTATGCATTTAGAAAATATACCCTCCTCCTACCTCAAGAGAAGTAGGCTTCCTGGTTCGATGTTCCTGCCTCACAAGCGTTATCAAGTCCTACACCAATTGATTATAGGACCACATTAATTATTCATTCAAAAACTATATCAACATATATATATATATATATGTACACCTGATTCTCATCATGTAGAAGCTAGTTATAGATTTTATTCATTTACCTATTTAGGCTTCGAGAATTCCTTCCCATGAATCACCATTCATTATTATCAAGGTAACAACCTAATTAGTTATGTTACCCCATTTACCAACCTTACATTTAACTCACTCCAAGTGGGTTTTCATTTATGTTTTCCAACTACCATCTCTAATCATCATTTAATGTCAATACCTCATCATTAATAGCACTCTCTCTATCATTTAATGCTCATCTACTCACACATCATATTTCCCCTAATTTATAGGGTTAGGGTTTCACCAAAACCCATCCACTAAATAAATGTTTGTTATTCTTTCATCATCTCCCTTGCCATATGCATCCACCCATAAATATTCTTTTATATCTCTCATTAATGCCACCCCACCTAATGGCTCTACATATTAAATGCATTCCACCATCACTCCCATATACATTGCCCTCACAAAACCTTAAGAATCCATAGCCATGGTTTTTAAGTTCATGAAAAATGATGAGAGCACCATACCTTAAGCCAAGAAAGGTGAGTTCCAAGAATGATAGATGAAGATTACGAAAATGGGAGAGGGAAAGAAAGAGAGTTCAAGCTCCAAGCTTCTCCTTCTTGCTCCAAGAAACGAAAATAAGAGAGAAGAAATAGGTACCACCCTTTGATTAGGGTTTTTTGAAGAAGAAGGTGAGTGCAAAAGTGATAGGAAGAAGAAGAAGTAAGTTTGCTTAAGGAGAAGTGAATGTCACAAGGATGAGAGTGAAAAGTGAGGTTTTTATTTTGAGTTTTTTAAGCTTTCATTAAACTCTTCCTTTTTTCATAAAACAGGCTCTCAGTTCGGGCTCAATACATATTCTAAAAATTATTCCGAATACATATTCGGATTTCCAATAATATTATCTACAGCCCTGACCAACGACATCTCAATCAGAGATACTTGGTTCGACACCCATATTTTATCTAGGTTAGTTTTCTGCTTATCCGATCTCAATAAATTATTAAAGTTTCTGAAAATCTTAATTAAATTATTTCCAATATTTTGGGATATTAATTAGTCCAAATTCAACCATTTAATATTTATTTCCTCAATTTATTCTCTATTTTAAAATTTGGGATGTTACAATCCACCTCACCTAAAAGAAATTTCATCCTCGAAATTTGACATACCGGATTCGAATGCGTGAGGGTACCGCTCATGGATATCATCCTCACATTCCCAGGTGAGTGTCTCCACGTTCCCATGTTTCCACGCTACTTTCACCAGAGGTACCATTTATTCCGCAGCCTCTTCATGGAATACTCAGCAATACAGACCGAAACGGGAGGAACGGACAAGTCATCCTGCATATCAACATCATCAATAGAGATCACATGCAAGGGATCGTGTACATACTTCCTTAACTACCACACGTGGAACACATTATGTAGGTTTGCAAGCTGTGGAGGGAGCGCAATCCGATAAGCAACATCCCCAATCCGCTCTAAGATCTCATAAGGTCCGATGAATTTAAGGCTTAGTTTTCTGCTCTTTAATGCTCTCCCAATACCCTTATCACACGAGACTCGTAAGAACACATGATCACCAACTTGAAATTCAAGTGGTTTTCTTCTCTTGTCATAATAGTTCTTCTGTCGGTCTTGAGTGATTTTCATTTTCTCCCGGATCATCTTAATCTGTTCAGTGGTTTCCTCAACAATCTCAGGCCCTAAGGCCAATTTCTCTCTGACTTCTAGCCAACATAAAGGGGTTCGACACTTTCTTCCATATAACGCCTTATATGGTGCCATACCAATACTAGAGTGGAAACAGTTGTTATAGGTGAATTCAATCAGGGGTAGATATTTCTCCCATGAGCCACCATGCTCCAAAACACAAGCACGCAATAAGTCTTCAAGACTCTGAATAGTCCTCTCAGATTATCTGTCAGTCTGAGGATAATACGCCGAGCTTAGCTTCAACTTCGAACCTATCGCTTCATGTAAACTCCCCCAAAATCAGGAAGTAAATCGGGGGTCACGATCATAGACAATACTTGATGGCACACCATGTAACCTCATAATCTCCTGAATGTATAATTGTGCCAACTCCTGCAAGGAACTCTTTATACTGATCGGTAGAAAATGTGCACTCTTTGTTAAACGATCTACAATCACCCAGATTCCATCACATCTGAACCTCATTCTTGGCAAACCGGACACAAAGTCCATAGCAATTGCATCCCACTTCCAAACGGGGATATCAAGTGGTCTCAAAGTACCCGAAGGTTTCTGATGCTCTACCTTCACCTTCTGACAAGTAAGGCACGAAGCTACAAAGTTGGCAATATCACGTTTCATTCCAGGCCACCAAAAATTCTTCTTTACATCTTGGTACATCTTGGTCGCACCCGGGTAAATGCTAAAAATGCTTTTGTGTGCTTCCTAAAGCACTGTGTGACTCAAATCTCCAAATAAAGGCACATACACACGATCTCTTACTCGCCATAAGCCATCAACACCTTCCACAAGGAATAGATTTTCCCCATCATCTTGAGATCTTCTCATCTCTTGTAAATAATCATCATCTCTTTGTTTCTCCTTTACAAGCTCTAAAAACTCATTGTATATCTTTAAGGTAGCAAAACATAGCTTCTTGGGAGATTGTACTTCAGTTCCAACATTCAAATTCCGAAATTCCTCAATCAACTCGAATTCCTTAACCATCATGGCCGACACATGTAAGGACTTCCGACTAAGAGCATCGGCAACAACATTAGCTTTCCCGGGATGGTACATCAATTTAAAATCATAGTCTTTCAAGAATTCCATCCATCTCCTTTGGCGCATATTCAATTCCTTTTGATCAAAGAGGTATCTTAAGCTTTTGTGATCACTAAAGACCACGAACCTCGAACCATAGAGATAATGACGCCAAATCTTCAAGGCAAACACAACCGCCCCTAACTCCAAGTCGTGAGTCGGGTAATTAACTTCATGAGGTCGCAACTGGTGTGAAGCATAAGCTATAATACGTTCCTTCTGTATCAAAACACATCCAAGCCCATGCTTAGAGGCATCGCAGTATACCACAAAGTCTTCTTGCAAGTCAGGCAATGCCAAAATAGGCGCAGAAGTCAGTCTCATCTTTAACTCTACAAAGCATCTCTCATATTCAACCGTCCATACAAAAGGTTGGTTTTTCCTTGTCAAGTTTGTAAAAGGTTTAGCAAGGCGAGAAAAACCTTCGATGAATCTCCGATAATATCCGGCAAGTCCAAGGAAACTCTAGATTTCCGTAACCGATGCAGGTATAGGCCATGCCATAATGGCTTCAACCTTGGAAGGATCCACCGAAACACCTTCTTCGGATATCACATGACCAAGAAACTGGACGCTCGACAACCAGAATTCGTATTTAGAGAGCTTAGCATACAACTGGTTCTCTCTAAGAATATTCAACACAACCTTCAGATGTTCCTCATGTTCCTCGCGGCTCTTGGAATACACTAGGATATCATCGATGAATACCATAACAAAGTGATCCAAGTATTCGTGAAAGATATGGTTCATGTAGCTCATGAACACCGCTGGAGCATTAGTCACTCCGAATGGCATTACAACATACTCATAATGGCCATATCGCGTCCTAAAAGCAGTCTTCGGAATGTCTTCGGTTCTCACCCGAATTTGATGGTAACCAGAACACAAGTCAATCTTTGAAAACACCACCGCACCTCTTAATTGATCCAACAGATTATCAATACGAGTTAAGGGATATCTATTCTTTATTGTTAACTTGTTCAATTGGCGGTAGTCAACACACAACCGCATGGTTCCATCCTTCTTCTTGACCAGTAAAACAGGAGCCCCCCAAGGTGATACACTAGGTCGAACGAACTCCTTCTCAAGTAGCTCCTCAACTTGCTTTTTAAGTTTAGCCAACTCTATAGGAGACATCCTATAAGGAGTGATAGACACTGGTTTCACACCAGGTACAAGGTTAATAGTAAATTCAACCTCCTGTGGAGGTGGTAAACCAGGTATCTCCTCGGGAAACATATCCAAAAATTCCGACACCACTGGGATGCTAAAGGAATCGGGATTATTTATCCCACCAGCAAGAGATAGTAATATACAAAGTTGAGCTATACCTTGCACATCGAATTTCCCTACACCAGAAGAAGGGAAAATGATAGTCCGTTGCTGACAGTCAACCAAAACCTTATTGGTGGAGAGCCAATCCATACCAAGAATGATCTTCAATCCCTTCAGAGGTAAGCGAATAAACGACACAATAAATCTTCTCCCTTCTAGGTGAATGTCAACATTATCACATCAGTTAACCGATCTGAGACAAGTACCGGTTGGGGTGGTAACCACAACGGCATTTTTCATTAAACATACCGGCAATATCAATCGCCGAACACAATCCTTGGATATAAAAGAGTCGGTTGCACCCAAATCATAAATGGCATGAACTGAGTTTCTGAGTATTTCACACTTACATTCAACTAAATGATCTACTTGTGCCGCTTCCTCACCGGTCATGGCGAACACCCTTCCGGTATTTGGTTGAAGATTTCCACCATTTCTGTTTCCATCACGAGCACCATTGCCATTTTCTCGACCGTTGCCATGCCTTCCACCATTATAGCCACCTCGGCCACCATTGTTTCCATTACCACGGCCCCGACCACCATTGTGGCCTCTGCGGTTCACATGAGTGGGTACATTAGCACGGTTGGGAGTGTTAGCTTGCATTGGAGTTGGTCTTGCAAGCATAGGGCATGCAGGACGGATATGTCCCACCTGATCACAATTAAAGCATACCACGTCCTCACAATGCACACATTCACGAGCATAGTGTGGACCACCACACCTATAGCATTTCAGCCCATTGGCATTTGCATTGCCCCAACCAAAAGTGTTACCATGTCCACTGCCTCTAGCTTGAACATTAGAATGAGCACCCCTCTGAAAACGTCCCCTTCTTAATTTCCCTTGCCTCTTGAAACTGAAAGATTGACCCTTCAACTTAAAGTCAAATTTGGAATGATGAGGGGGAGCATGTTCTTCATAAATGCGGCACTTATTCACAAGTATCGTGAAGCTTCAGATTTCTTGATGACAAATGGCCCTTTGAATATCAGGGTGTAGGCCGTTCTCGAACTTCACACACTTAGAGGCTTCAGTTCCCTCTTGTTGATAAGGAGGGTAGAATTCACAAAGTTCTTCAAATTTGGAAGCATATTCTTCCACTGTCATTGTGCCTTGCTTGAGTTCCATGAATTCAAGCTCCTTCTTACTCTTATAGCTCTCGGGCACATATTTTCTCATGAGTTCAAGCTTAAAATTTTCCCAAGTCAAGGGAATAGTAGCAGCAATCATTCTACTCTTGGTGAGTCTCCACTAAGTCTCCACTTGATCCCTCAGCATAAAAACAACGTATTCCATTTTCTGGAGCTCATTGCATTCGAAACTATCGAAGATCCGCTCAATATCTCAGATCCAAACATAGGCTTGTTCGGGTCTAAATCCACCATGAAACTCAGATGGTTTCCGCTTCAAGAACATGTCAAGGCCTTGAGTACCTTGAACAGTAGGAGCAGGTTGCCTTTCCGCTTCTTGTCTATCACGGTTTTGCGACTCAAGGAGGTCCGCAAAACGATTCAAAGCTCTAGCTATAGTGTCATCACTATCTTGACGACGACGGGCCATCTCAATATCTATAATCATAACATGAGATTCAACTATCATCAATAAACTCGTTCATAAACCTCTCTATAGTTTCATACTATAGTACTTTATCATAAAAATTAAGTTATGGCCCTCCATCATGGAGTCCAATATCAACCAATTCATATTAAAGCTCATAAGAGCATATCATCTTATCATGGCGTCACATGTATTCACAAAACATAAGAATTCATCATTGAGGGAGAATAGTGTGAAGAAAGCTTGGACGGACTTATAGGAATCACATTTAATCCATAGTCAATTCATACATAGTCAAGCAACAATGGCAATCATTCATTAGATGCATGTCATACTCTAAGAATAATAATTGTGCACAGCAGTAAATAGCAAATAATGCTCTGATACCAGGTTGTTACGCCCCAAAAATAAGGGTAAACTTTTCGCGATTTTAGTATTATTAATCTACGAAAATCATAGGTGGTGAAACTGTCGGTCAATACCCTAGATCTAAAAAGACCTAACTCATATATGAAGATATGGGAAGGTAAGTTAAGGGAAATAACTATTGAGGAATTCTCAATTGAAAATAGCATAAAATTTATTTAAATTGTTGCTATATAGTTGGGTTCGAAGAGGTTAAACATCATAAGGATTAATGACCTCAAAATATATCCAAAGGGTTCATAAGTTGGTTTAAGACGAAGATCATATATAAAGAAAATGAAAGGTGATCAAGGTAATATAATTTGGAGGACCAGGACATCCCTCGCTCAAGCGAGAACCACACTCGCATGAGCGAGTTCCAAGGGAGCGCTCGGGTGAGACATGAGGCGAGCTGAGCAAAAGAAATAAGAGAAGGATCAGGGGCCGACTCGCTTGAGCGAGCCCCATCTCGCTTGAGCAAGATCCTTAGAAGTCGCTTGGGCGAAGCAAGCGAACACGGGCGAAAATCATCTAGAATCCACCCAATGCTCACTCAGTCGAGAGAATGCCACCTTTAAAAGCCTGTCGCTCAAGCGAAATTTGACTAGTGGCGAATCCCCTCCCTCTCACTCGGGAGAGATCCAACTCGCCTGGGCGATTTTACTCCAGTGGCCATTCACTGATGCTAGGGCAGTCTCGCTTGAGAGAGACACACTCTCGCCTAAGCGAGATTTGGCCAGTAGCCAAATGTCATGCAGGGGGAATTCTCGCTTGAGCGAGAACCCATCTCGCTTGAGCGAGAACCCATCTCGCTTGAGCGAGAACCCATCTCTCTTGAGCGAGATTATCATAAAAATGCAGAAACGTGGGAATTCAACAATATATCATACCAAAACTCAATTTAAGCCAATTCACTTAAATTTAGTACATCACATTCATCATGTTCAGCATTTTAAACTTGTTCCAAACAATCCTGGCCATAAATCTACATCCCAACTCATGAATCACATTCTACTCTAACTTGCTACTTGGCATATTCTATGAAATGCAGTTTTTCATATAACTCATCATTCTCTCATAGCTTATAACTACATTCATGCTTCATCTTTAATATCCAATCAAGACTAAGGTCACTAATGAAAATGAGCCATAAACTTGAGGATCTCATTTTCCTACATAACCTTCCAAAATCACCAATATATATATATATATATATATATATATATATATATTCATCATTCATACGAGTATCTATACCAATCCATGGCTATACAAAATAATGAATACATCCATTTACATGACAAGGTCGATATCAAAGCTATAAATTCAACCATTAGCCGGCCAAGGCATTCTTTACTCAAAATAGGCTTCCTTCAGACCTCTTCTCCAAATAAGAGCTCCATAGGCAGCCCTACAACACAGAAGCTAAAAAGATATACCACATAAAGAGTGAGTATACTTTCTCAATGATGAAAATCTAACAATTGTGATAATATATACATAGATGCAATATAACATCTCCTTCTCAATGGAGTTCAATCAACACAAAATTAATCATTAATCATATTCAATGAATACATACATCCATCAAAATTCTTGAAGTCACACCAACCATTATCATAGTCACAGTTAACAATTAAAAGGGAGTTCCACCTACTCCTCACATAACCTCCTCAGTGGGCTATCACACTATGCCATGCTTCTATGGCTAATGCACATGCTAGTGTTTTAGATGCATATACACGGATCCGATTTCATTTCCTCAGGTGATCGTAACCACCATAATCATTCAATTATTCTCAATGGTTTCCCGCCTCGCAAGGGGTACTCCCTGTAGCAGCCTCGCAAAGTGCTTTCTTGTGATCGCAACCACGTTCAACAATTCATAATGGTTTCCCGCCTCGCAACGGGTACTCCCGCCTCATGATCGCAACCATGGGCATTCCATCTCAATGGTCCCGCAGGGCCTTTTATTTCAACACTAGGTGATCGTAACCATCGGTCCAATAATCACAGGAACCCGCAAGCCCTTTATATTCCAACATCAAGTGATCGCAACCACTTATCAATATCATCATGATATGCATGCCATGCTATGTATGCAACAATGCTCATGCATGCCTCAACCACATATAGGTCATCTCACCCTCTTATAGGGTACTCTTATAATCAATTTCAATGTTAATTCCCCATAGTCAACATATATATATATATATATATATATATATTCCACACATGATGTCTAAGAATCCATATAGTCACAGATTTCAAACATTCATCAAGCCACACATGGAATCCATAACATGTCATCACTCAATAGACCACTCATAACCTCATCAAGGTTTCACTTTACAATTAATCATTACAAGAATCTTACTCAATTTCACATTACATATATATGATACTTCACCCATCCAAGAAAACATGCCACATTACATCAACACATACATTATCATCATACAATTTCTTATGCATTTAGAAAATATACCCCTCTCCTACCTCAAGAGAAGTAGGCTTCCTGGTTTGATGTTCCCGCCTCACAAGCGTTATCAAGTCCTACACCAATCGATTATAGGACCAAATTAATTATTCATTCAAAAACTATATCAATATATATATATATATATATATGTACACCTGATTCTCATCATGTAGAAGCTAGTTATAGATTTTATTCATTTACCTATTTAGGCTTCGGGAATTCCTTCCCATGAATCACCATTCATTATTATCAAGGTAACAACCTAATTAGTTAGGTTACCCAATTTACCAACCTTACATTTAACTCACTCCAAGTGGGTTTTCATTTATGTTTTCCAACTACCATCTCTAATCATCATTTAATGTCAATACCTCATCATTAATAGCACTCTCTATCATTTAATGCTCATCTACTCACACATTATATTTCCCCCAATTTATAGGGTTAGGGTTTCACCAAAACCCATCCACTAAATAAATGTTTGTTATTCTTTCATCATCTCCCTTGCCATATGCATCCACCCATAAATATTCTTTTATATCTCTCATTAATGCCACCCCACCTAATGGCTCTACATATTAAATGCATTCCACCATCACTCCCATGTATATTGCCCTCACAAAACCTTAAGAATCCATAGCCATGGTTTTTAAGTTCATGAAAAATGATGAGAGCACCATACTTTAAGCCAAGAAAGGTGAGTTCCAAGAATGGTAGATGAAGATTACGAAAATAGGAGAGGGAAAGAAAGAGATTTCAAGCTCCAAGCTTCTCCTTCTTGCTCCAAGAAACGAAAATAAGAGAGAAGAAATAGGTACCACCCTTTGATTAGGGTTTTTAGAAGAAGAAAGTGATTGGAAAAGTGATAGGAAGAAGAAGAAGTAAGTTTGCTTAAGGAGAAGTGAATGTCACGAGGATGAGAGTGGAAAGTGAGGTTTTTATTTTGAGTTTTTTAAGCTTTCATTAAACTCTTCCATTTTTCATTAAATAGGTTCTCAGTTCGGGATCAATACATATTCTAAAAATCATTTCGAATACATATTCGGATTCCCAATAATATTATCTATAGCCCTGACCAACAGCATCTCAATCATAGATACTTGGTCCGACACCCATATTTTATCCGGGTTAGTTTTCTGCTTATCCGATCTCAATAAATTATTAAAGTTTTCAAAAATCTTAATTAAATTATTTCCAATATTTTGGGATATTAATTATTCTAAATTCAATCATTTAATATTTATTTCATCAATTTATTCTCTATTTTAAAATTTAGGATGTTACAGCAATTGCTCAAAGCTTGTAATCTCAAATTCTTAATAGTGGAATCCTTCAAGTGGGTTACTTGAAGGCAAGACGTACACCGGGGTGGTGAAACTCATTATATCGGTTTGCAAATTCTCTCTTCCCTTAAACTCTCTTATTATTGTGAATTTAAATTGCATGCTAAAATATTTATATCTAATTGGTTTGTTAAAATTGCTTAAATTAAATCCTTGAATTAATTGACTTAAATCTTGTTGGTTTTGATTATTGCATAAGTGAGTAGAATATTATTGTTAATAACTTGTTAAACTAATTATGCTTAATTAATTTGTTAGAAATTGTTTAAGTTAAATTGACTTAAATTTGTATTGGAATTAATTATTGTATACCAAGTGTTTTAAGAATTGCCTAAACAAATAACTTGCCTTGTTTATCAAAATCAATCTTGAATATTGTCCCTTCACCTCAAAAGTATTTTAGTATGATATGTGCTTCATAATTATTATCTCTTGTACATTGTATCACTTGTGCACTAAGAACTGTTTTCAAAGGAATTCTGCAAAAAAAATTAAAATACTCAATTCACCCCCCCCCTCTTGAGTATTGAGGCCTTGGCTAACAAGTGGTATCAGAGCTTGACTCTTGCCACAAGGCTTAACAGCTGCAGGAGATCAAGATGGCCTCTACCTCTTATGATGCATTTCCACAAAATGGTACAATAAATAGACCTCCAATCCTCAATGGCAAAGACTATGCTATTTGGAAAGAAAGGATGAAAATCTTTATCCAATCCTATGACCTCAAGGTATGGAATGCTATTCAATTTAGTCCTTTCATTCCCAAATACATTGTTGATAATATAGAATATATGAAGCCCATGAACTTATGGAGTAAGGAAGAAGAAAGAAAGGTACAATTCAATCTAAGAGCTAAAATTCTTATCACATTAGCATTAGGACCTAATGATGTTTCTAGAGTTATTACTTGTAACAATGCTAAAGAAATATGGGAAACTTTTGAAAAAATTTATGAAAATACTAATGATGATCAAGATGCAAGAACTAGTACTCTTTTTAGCAAATATGAAGGCTTCAAAATAAGTTTAGAAGAAGAGCTCAATGAATCAAAAGAAGATGAAAGTGAAATTGATAAAGATGAGTTGTTAGAAGCTTTTGATGAATTGCATGAAAAATTTGTTTTAATATCAAAGAAGTATGAATATTCAAAACAAACCATTTGAAACTTGAAAATGAATTGCATGATGCTCACATAGAAAAAGAAAATCTTAGAATTCAAAATGATGAATTGATAGCTTTAAATGTCACTCCTAGGACTTGTAATGGAGATAAGAAATGTATGTTATTTGATAAATGTATGCTTCTTGAAAAAGAGAATAAAGTTCTAAAAGAAACACTTAAGAAGATTACATGTAGTCAAAAGAATCTAACTGCACCTCTTGAAAATCAAAAGTATACCCTTGATAGAACGAGAATAGGACATGGAAAATTTGAAAAGGAAAAGAAATACAAGAACTCCTTTGCACCCCTTAAGGAAAAACCCAAACCTATTCTAAAATATGCAAACTATGAAAGAAAAGGTCATATAATATCCAATTCTTTTAAAAGAAGGCACGTAGAATATAAAAGGAACCATTACAATTCTACTAAGACTTATTCTTTGAATGCTACATGTTTCTATTGTGGAATATATGGTCATATATCATCTAATTGCTTTATAAAGAAATCTCGTCAAAAGTGTACAAGAAAGGTATGGATTTCATAAATAACTTTGAAATCCTAAACTAACAAGAAAGGACCCAACTCTCAAAGGGTACCATAAAACTTGAAATTTTGTAGGCATACTTTAATCGGCAATTTCTCATTGACGAATGATCAAAGAATCAAGATTTATAATCTTACCCTAAAGAACAAGAGAATGTTGTAGGAATTATAAAGTTCCAAGGTATGATCGGATCCTTACTCTACTTAGCTCTTAGTAGACCAAATAACATGTTTGCTATGTGTGATCATATGATTAATCATGTTGAAACCTCTTGGAAATTAGTAGAATTTATCACTAAATCTCTTGGAAAGGATTTATTAATAAACATAAGGAAGAAATTAGGAGTCTTAGAAATCTCTAAATTGCATTCAAGAAATCAATGTCAATGTTTATGAATTTTGATATATGAAGATCTAACTTTGATTTGACATGTGATATTTAAGTTTGAGCATGAATGGTGTGAAGTTTTGAGATGGATAACTTAAAAAACCCCTTAAATTCATTACAATCTTAGGATTAATGATGTATGTGCATATCCTTATGATTTTGATTTTGATGATTGATGATGATTGGTGATAAGCTTGATGAATGGTTGCTTGAATAACATGTTTGATTCCATGAAAAACTTGAGATTAAGGTTGTTTGTGTCTATCCATGTGTGTTAGGAAGGATTAAAACATCTATGCATTTTGTTGATAGTTTATTGAGAATTTTAGAAATGTCTAAATAATTTTATAAAGCCAAATTCCATACTTGTTCACAATAAATTTTTGATGATATATGAATTATTGGTGATGTATGAATTCTTGAATGATGTATGAATTTTTATGATGTATGAATTCTTGATATATGAATTCTTAATGATGTATGAATTCTTGGTAATGTATGAATTCTTAATGATGCATGAAATTTTTGATTAAATATGAATTCTTGGTGATGTATCGATTATTGAACAACAGGTATTTTGTTTAACTAGTGGTATCTAAATGACAAGCATCTTCCTTTAACTATTGGTATCTAAATGACAAGTGACTTCCTTTAACAAAATGGTATCAATTGAATTAGTAAGAGGGAGAGATCATGGGGACATAATCTTGATTATGCTTATACTCGTTATTACTACCATTATGCTCTGTTAATAAATACATATATTGCATATACAAGTGGTATCTATGCTCTGATAATTTATGCATGATTTGTTATAACAAGTGGTATGCCATATAATTTTCCTAACAAGTAAGTTAATTATGACAAATTTTATAGTTGCTTTAAGTTAGGACTATGTTATGCTTCTATGACCTATTTTTATGTTAGGCAAAATGTTTCTATGCAGTTATATGTTGTTTTTGATAATGCCTAAGAGAAAATATGCTCTATGTACGGTATAACAAGTGATTGCCTAGATTTTAACTTCATAACTAGTAACATCATAGGCATGAAAAAAAGAGATTAATGTTAAATATCTATGCATCAAGGTATATTAAGAAATAATGCATGATATGTTAAGTGATAATGCATGACATGATCTTCCTTAATACACCATGCTTGAGCAATTGGTATCTATCTTGATTGACATTATAACTCTTATCTACATCGTGTGTTTGATGATGTATGATCTTGACTGTGAAAACAAATTTGAAAATATGCATCATTGAGTTTGAAAAGAATTATTGAACAAAATTATAAGAATGATGTATGCTTGAATACTAACAATCTTGTGATAAATGCTTAAATGTTAATAATTGATATCAAAAGCTAAAATTAGCAAATCCATTAAGTGGTATCATACATAGCATCAAGATAACAAGTGGTATGACATATATGTTATGGCAAATTGATTACAATGAGTGTATGACTTGCATTATGTAACACCCTCGGTTAGATAAGATAACCCTTCTATAGGATCATCCTATTTAACTAAGAGTGTTAACAATTTTCATAAAAAGTGAATATTTTTTTTTTAAATAAAGAGATGGCAGATCAGTGGAAGCAAATATTGAATATATCACATAGTCATTCACAAACTTACAAATAATTGTACTCATAACAGAATAGGGCACGCAGGCACCCTTAAATATTATACAGTCATCCGGTGTCTGATTATCATTAATAAATATTCAATCTATATAAATTCTATCTTTAAGGATCGTTCTCAGTGGGTTCAGCATATTGCTGTTCTTCATACTCGGGTTCTTGATTTCCTAATTCCTCTGAAAATTGTCAACAGTAAGGGTGAGTATAACCCAAGACCTTGATGGTTAATCCGGTGTGGACATAATCCAGTTAACATACAATATCACATAAATCATACAATTAGCATATTCACAATTATAACAATCAAGCATGTTGTCATGGAATGCATGAGTTGAATTTATTATGATTTATCTTTGGTTAAGTCTCATGATGCATGTGGGCCCAATAAATCATTTCTTTATCTCATTCTTTGGAATATCTTCATTCCATTCTAGAGCGATCAGGGTCCGCCCAAGCTCCCATAAGGTACAAATGAACTCATTGGTTCTCATCATTGATTTATATATTCTTGGAACTTGGATCCCTACGATCATAGTTACACTCCGTCATTTAGTCAAAGTACACTAGAATTGCATCGTCTCACCCGGCTATCAGGCGTGACTCTGATGCCATTGGGTTTCCGTTCCAGTTGTACTCCCAAGATTCTTCTACTGAGATCGAACGTGAGTGTCCTCCACCGTACCAAGTGTATGCTCTAGATATTTTTCTCCTTCAAAAATATTTTCATGATGCGAAATGCATTATTTTTATCATTAGATCCTTGGGTATCCTATGTGTTTCCAGTCTCATCATATTATTCACAAGCTCTTGGATTCCATCAACTTGTTTAGACGTTGCAATTTATTTTATTATCTTAATCGAGAAAATATATCGGTTGTATTTTGGGTTCAAAATTATACTACAAAGAGTAAGATAATATATTCCTTATTTTATTACTTATAATTGAATTAATAATAATAAACAATAACAATAATACTAGTTAATAGAAACAATAATAATAATAAGTATAATATTAATAAGAGTAATGATAATAAATGGAAATAAGAACAATAATGAAAATTATAACGCTCCAATAATTCAAAAAGGAGTAAAGAGGAGTTTCTGAATGAAAAATCCAAGTAAAAATGTTAAAACCAGCTTTTCCGAGGAGAAAGTTAAATACCGAGTGAAAAATGGGTTAACCGAGTGAAATAAGTTGAATACCGAGTGAAAATGAGTTTGCCGAGTAAAATAAGTCTGTTTCCGAGTGAAAATGAATTTTCTGAGTAAAATGAGTTAGATACCGAGTGTAATCAATAGGATTCCGAGTGGAATGAGTAGGATTCAAAGTAAAATCAGGCTGAGATGAGTTTCTGGGTAAAATGAACATGAATCTGAGTGAAATCAGACTAAAAGAGTTTTTTGTGAAGTTAAAAATGTTCTCTGAGTGAAATATGATTGTGGAAGAGTTTTCTGAGTGAAAATAATATGTTTTCCGAGTGAAATTACTGAAAAGAGTTTCCTGAGTGAAGTTAAACTGTTTTCCGAGTGAAATTAGATTGTGGCAGAGTTTTCTGAGTGAAATTACTATAATTCTGAGTGAAAATGAGTTTCTGAGTGAAATCAAGTATGATTCCGAGTGGAATCAGTATGAAAAGAGTTTCCTGAGTAAAAATGTTTGTGAGTCCGAGTGAAAATAAGTCTCTGAGTGAAATAACTATGTTTTCCGAGTGAAATCAGTTTGAGAAGTGTTTTCCGAGTGAAACAGATACTGAAAAGGATTTTCTGAGTGAAATAACTTAAATTCTGAGTCAAATCCGACTGAGAGAATTTTTCTGAGTGAAAATGTTTATGAATCCGAGTGAAAATAAGTTTCTGAGTGGAATAAAATATGATTCCGAGTGAAATTAGTCTGAAAGGAGCTTTTTGAGTGAAAATAAGATATTTTCCGAGTAAAATGTTTTGTCTGAATGATCTGGTCGGTTTATTGTAAAACAACTGAGTGAGATTATGTATTTTTAGGTGATCCGGTCGGTTTTCACAAAATCCGAGCTTATTACTCACTGAATCCGACTTCTGTTTTATAATTCCTCGCTGGAATTCACATAAACACCCAGGATTCTTAGTATCTTTACAATTCAACAACAATCATATCCTTCAAAATTCAATATTTATCATATCATTCAATCATCATGATTAACAAAACTTAACACAGTAAATCAATCATACACATAAAATATATGAAACAAATATATAACGATTTAAAGCATGTTAATTCAGACAATTCCCGAACCTGCCCAAGAAAAGTGAGGACCAAAGGTACCCCAACTCTTCCTAACACTCGGTTTTCCCCAGAATACCCGAGAATATACCCCCTTACCTTAATGGAGTTCTTGGATGAGAAATTTATGTTCCCTTCACTGTCATGGCTCCAGTTCTGAGTGAGAGAGAAAAGAAAAGAGAGAAGAAGAAGCTTGTACGAAGAGGAAATGATAATCAGGGGTGTGTCCTCCTTGTTCCAGCTCACAGCGAATTAGTAAGGAAAATGGAAGAGAAATACCTTTGAACGTATAGAAAAATGAGAAAGAGTGCGTATTTTGCTAAGTTCTCTTGGGTCTGAAAGCTTTAGACTTGAAATGAGTTCTGCTGTCAATTTAATAAGGAAAAAGGATGAGTGGGGGACAGCTTTTCGTGAGTGGGCTGCTAGTGGAGTGTCAGTGGAGGTAATGGACAATAAAATAAGGAGGTAGGCTATCTTAGTGCCCATTTCTGGCCGCCTACAAGCTATAGTGCGCATGATTGAATTAAATAAATTAAAATAGACACTGAAAGACAAAATTGGAGTCAACACGTCAATTTTGACACTGAATACCGAGTGAAATTCCACTCGGTTAGCCTCTTAGCCGACTGGAATTCTATTTCCGAGTCCGGCTATGGAGAACTCAGCAATTTCTACTGTTTCCTTTCCTTGGAGGGACTTAGTCCGGTCTGATTCAAGCCGATTCAAAATCTCTCAGATTCCCACTTGGTTAAGTCATCCTAAAACCGTGTCTACTCTTAGCCAGTCTCACTCGGTAATTTCAAACCAATCCGAGTCATCTCAGTCAGTCTCACTTGGAATTGGCTTATATACTTAAGACACTCAGTAAGGTTCTCAACCACAATTAACTAATCTCCACTCGGAAGTAGTCCAGTAGAGTATATCTCACTCGAAAGAGGAGTCATACCCATACACTCACTCGGAAATGGTTCAGCCTCCTATATTTCTCTCGTAATGGGCTCCTTCTACCATTTTCCACTCGGTATCCTAATCATACACATACGAAACCATTCAGAATCCTTAACTTAACACTATTTCATCCATCAGCACTTCCCAATAACACATTTCAGTCGGTAGGAAGCATCAAATCAACATAAAACATAAGTATATATGTATTCATTCACTCGGAATACTGCAATCAGAGAAGTTTCCTTCGGAAAAGGAAGTATTTGGCAAGGTATGACTCGGAAATGAGTCATTCTAGGGTGTTTTGACTCAGAGTTTTCACCCAGAAGTGATTTTCTTGAACACACTTCACTCCAATGTCTCTGAGGCCATGATGTCACTCGGTGGTAGCCCTCTCGATCATGTTTTACTCAGAAAGCATGACACTTACTCGGAATGCCATCCTTCACTCGGAATTTATAATTATTCACTCGGAATTCCTCTCTGTTACTCGGAACAGAGCCCTTTTCACTCGGAATTTGCATAATTTCATTAATGGTCTATATAAATTCCATTATTATGCATAAAAATGAAATTTTTGAGATACCACAGACCATCTACAGGGTATTTATTGACTTATTCTTACTTACAAACCTTCCATAATTTAAAATTACAAGGGTAAAACTGTTTCTAAAAACAGGGTGTTACACATTACACATTTACAACCGCACTATAACCATGATATGCTTCTATGACTTGCCTCTATGTGTTGCTAATTATCTATGCAAAATGCTTTCTCTTATATAATCGTATATTTTTTATAAATGCCATATGTGCTCTATGTAAGTGTTTGACTAGACTTAAGTCATAAAAGAAAACAAGTTGTATATATCACTTCATCCCTGCTCTGCTACCTAGATACAAGTATACATTGTTGAAAAATATTCTCTGTTATTGCTCTGATACCTAGAAATGCATCATTATAACAAATCAATAAAACGAGCGGTATTAATTAAATGATTAATAAGTGGTATCTATTAAGGAATAGAAATGCTTAAAAAGTAAATTTTTTTTAACAAATGGTGTCAGACTTGAACATTTGGTATCAACTAGTTTAACAATTGGTATATTAATATAACACCTTATATCAATTTTGGTAATAAGGGGGAGCATACACATGAATAATTATCCTTAATCTCACTTCTCTATGATTATGTTTATGGCACTTATGTTTATGATTTTGTCTCTACTCTTCAATATGCTTACTTGGAAGAATATCCTTGTGCATTTGATAATGCCAAAAAGGGAGAAGATTATGTGCTTATTTGAAATAATTATGTGCCTACCAAAATTGAGAAAATTACTTGCTTACTTATATTTTAACTTATTAATAAATGTGCAAGTAATGATAACAATCAAGAGAACTATATGTGTGCTTAATTGGAAAGAATCATGTGATGCTTACCATACTTGAAAGTGATATTAATTACATGATTAAAAATCAGTTAGCAATCAATTACATGATATAAGGAGAGAAACTATTGCATATATCCTTGATAGAATGGTTAATGGTATATATCTTTGATCATGTTGTGAGCTTTGATTTGAATTCTACTACTTTCTATGAAATACTTGCTCTAAATCTCTCTTATTCAAATAAATGGGTTTATATGTTGATGGAATAGATTATAACTAAGGAAGAAACCATTTAATAATGATTAAGTATGAAGTATATGATTATCTAAAAATATATATTAGTTATGATGCCTAAATAGGAGAGAAAAGAATATCGTATATGCCAAAAGGGGAGAGAATATAAGATTATTGTTTTATTTTTGATGATGCCAAAGGGGGAGAGAATATCATGTTATCATTTTGCTATTAAGGGGTGAGATAATATGAACTAATTTGTGATATATGTTGCATGTTTAAGGGTGAGTTTTATATGCAAATGGTATCCAACTCTCTATAATAACAAATATATTATTCGTAATTTTTGATGATGTCAAAGGGGGAGATAATATCTAAAATCAACATCTATATTTATCCTTGTTAAAATTGCTTGATTAAGGGGGAGTTTTATAATATTTCTTTATAACAAGTGATATCTATTGATGATATGTTATTTTTTATCAAGTGGTATATTTATAAATTATAATTAAAATTGATAGGGGAAGCTTTATTCTTTGAAAATATAACTGTTATGAAACTAACACCCCAAGAGATGAATATTTGTTGTCATCATCAAAAAAAGGGAGAATGTATTTATATGTTGATACAGGTTTTGATAATGATACAACAAATGAAGAATCAAACATATATAATTATGGATGACTTAATTATGTTTAATGTTTAAATTTAATGAACACTCAAGGATTTGAGTTAAGGCATTTGCAAAGGATTAAAACAAGTGGAAAATGTTCATCCAAGTACCTAAGAATCAAAGGAACCAAGACATATCTAATCTAACTTCAAAATGGGTGAAATAAAGCACAATAAGTCATGCATCAGGTGCATGAATCGATTCACACAGCATCACAAAGCTGTATGAATCGATTCCTACATGCAACAGGGAAAATATATGCAAAATTCAAGGCAGGAATCGATTTACACCTATAGGGAATCGATTCACATGTTATGTTTGGCCCAGGGAATCCATTTTAAAAGGCATGAATTGATTCACACCTATAGGGAATCGATTCACACGTTATGCTTGGCCCAGGACCTTCAAAATTCATGCCATGAATCGATTCACACGTTGTATTTTGACCAGTAACTTTAAAAATCCATGAATGAATCAATTCATATGCAATTGGAATTGATTCATACGCTGATTAAAGTCCAAAAACACTAACAAATCGATTCATTTATAAAATGAATAGATTCATTCAGTGCAAATGGGTTCTGAAATTTGAATTGGAGCTCAGAAGTTCAAGTGACAACATTGAAACGCTCCATCATCCACTAAACAGAAACTGCACCCTCAATGTTGTACCATGCATCTGGAAAATTCAAAATTGCATTGAAAGAACTAATTCTCAATTTTTAATGGAAGGAATCCTTGAGTAGAAACAGCAGCAGAAACACACCAGACAGTATCATTGTTCTCTGACTCAAGCTCCATACTCCACTGTAGTTTTCTAATTGAAACAACATGCTCTACTATGCACGATGGAATTTATTATGCAATGGCACCATCACTCTGATGGAATTTTTAATTGCAAACACCATGCCAACATTTGCTATAAATAGAGAAGAAGGAGAAGCAGCAAAGTACACCAACCTTCAGAGAAGCATTTCCTCTGATTCTCTCTTCCTTTCCTTTCTATGTTGCTTTGCTCTCTTGGTTCTTTAATTTGCATATTCCTCTTTAAGAGCTATTTGAGAGTTAGAGAGTGAAAATTATTTTGAGAAGCTTATACTTGTATATCCTCTTTGTGAGAGTTATTATTATTATTTTGTGAGAGCTTCAAGATGTATATATACTCTATTAAGAGAGAAAAGTCTTGTAAACCAAACACCAAAAATCTGAGAGTTTTAAGGTTGGGGTTCAACCTTAGTTATTGAGAAATTGTGATATTGGGTGGGTTGCCCTTTGCTTGTGAGGATTGGGTTCTTGAGTGTGGGACACTAGGAAGCTGCAATTGCTCAAAGCTTGTAATCTCAAATTCTCACTAGTGGAATCCTTCAAGTGGGTTGCTTGAAGGCGAGACGTACACCGGGGTGGTGGAACTCGTTATATCGGTTTGCAAATTCTCTCTTCCCTTAAACTCCTTTATTATTGAGAAATTAAATTGCTTGCTAAAATATTTATATCTAATTGGTTTGTTAAAATTGCTTAAATTAAATCCTTGAATAAATTGACTTAAATCTTGTTGGATTTAATTATTGTATATGTGAGTAAAATAATTGTTAATAACTTGGTAAACTAATTATGCTTAATTAATTTGTTAGAAATTGTTTAAGTTAAATTGACGTAAATTTTTATTGGAATTAATTATTGCATACCAAGTGTTTTAAGAATTGCCTAAACAAATAACTTGCCTTGTTTATCAAAATTAATTCTTGAATATTGTCCCTTGACCTCAAAAGTATTTTAGTATGATATGCGCTTCATAATTATTATCTCTTGTACATTATATCATTTGTGAACTAAAAACTATTTTCAAAGGGATTCTGCGTAAAAATTTGAAATACTCAATTCACCCCCCTCTTTATTATTGAGGCCTTGGCTAACAGTTATAGCAACGGATTATGGTTAAACTTAGCGACGGTATACTGTGTCGTAGTGATTCGGTCTCTAACTTTGTATTCGTGGTCCCTTTCCCTTGGTGGTCGCTAAATAACGATGGGGTACTGTGCGTCGCAAATTCTTGATAGCTGTCAGGGGTTTTCTAGTATTGTGAATTTGAAATTCAAAATGACAGAGAGTATGTTTAAATTATTATAATTCATTGTATGTAGTTCTTTGTTTGTTAAATATTTATTGCTTGTATTCATTGTATCAACAAATGACTACACATAGTACTTAGTATGGTAGTGGTCCTAGTAGTCACGGTGGTGCTTAGGGTGATGGTTCTCGTGACCATGGTGGTCGTAGTGCTTCATTGATGATGAGGTAGACATGTCGATCGCATCTTCTTCATAGCAACACACTTCTATAGCTACCATTGCTAGAGATCATTTAGCCACTGATAATTTAGTCATAGAGAAACCTATTTATTAACTAGTGTAGGTTATGGACACCTAAAACTCTCTCATATATGCACCAGCAGATCTTCCATAATACCAGTGGAAAACGGCCATAAGTAAGTCTCAAACTACTATATCTCTTACTTTATTTCAACTTTACTTTTGTTACTTTGTTAATTAAATACAATTAATTTGTTATATCAATTTCACTAATAATGATGGCATTGCCAAAGAAATCAATAAGATCATGAAAGGGAAGTATAATACTTCATGGATCTCATTTGGTAAGTTCCATTTTTGTATTGTACATTAACTTTGTGGTCATGTTAAGTTAATTATTTAGTTAATATTCTTTAATATTATAGGGGAAATACTAGTGGGCATCAAACAAAACACAACAGGTTAAGAAGGTCTTTAGGCATATTTTGTACAAATCCTACCTAACCTTTTTGAGAATATTTTGTACAAATACCACCAAACCAAGACGAAGCCTGAGTGGATCCACGACACTCGTTAAGAAGGCATGAACAAGAACTAGAATGATAAGCTCTCCAAGTAGAAGAGTCAGAAGAACAAGGTCCATTGATAAATGCCTAAATTATGTATATTTCTTGGTTATTTGGGTATAATTTTGATAGGAAATTAGTTAAATCTGGATAATTTTATGTATAATAAGTGATGAAATTTTAATTCCAAAGATTTTGTTAAATTGTGTAAATAAGTGTTCCTTATCCCAAGATTTTGTGTAATTGTAGGTGAGAAGATGAGGAAGAAAAAAAGGAAAAAGTCGTGAGATAAAAGTTCCCTTGAAAAGCTCAAAAAGTTTAAGTCTTAATCAACTCGCTTAAGCGAGCTTGAAATTTGCTTGAGCGAGTCTATCGCTTGAGCGAATAAGAATTTCGCTTGAGCGACATAGAGGCAGAAAAAAATTAAAGTATTAGAGGCTAATTTCACTTAAGCGAAAATCAGTCACTTAGGTAAAATCAAGATAGGAAGCAGCATTGCAAAATTCGCTTGGGCGAGCTTGAAATAGCTTGAGCGAAATCAAGGTAGAAAGTATTTTAAAGAATTTGCTTAAGCGAGCTTACCTTCGCACAAGCGAAATTCTGCCAGAAGCTATTAAATTCAAATTAGCTTGAGCGAGGTCATTCATGGAGCCCTAGCGAATGCAAAACAAGGCATTACAAAGGAGGCTGGACTCGCTTGAGCGAATCCACTCACTCAAGCAAGTGTACAAGGGAAATAACATTTTCCAAAGTTTCCTTAAAAGAAATCTCATTCGCTTAAGCGAGTTTATACTTGCTTGAGTGAGTTGGGCATTATGAAAGAAAAATTTAGATTTTTAGAGCAGTCTTCTTTGAAACAGAAAAAAGATTCATTCCTCCTACACGACTGACCTTCTATTGAAGAACATCATCAAGCCTTCTTTTCATCTTTTTCTTCATTTTAATTTGTTCTAATGGCTACCATGAATAGCTAAAACCTTTCTTTAGGATTGGATGTAATCAATTCAAACCTGATGTGTTCTGTCATATATTTATATATTCGGTACTTTGTTCTATTGATTTTGGTTTTCTATTCTATGTTTAATGCTTGATTCTATCTGATTAATAGTTTCTTGATTACAGTTTTCTTTGGTTATTGGAAAATGACTTTTGAAAATGGATCTAAATGGAACGCTTATTGCAGTGGTTATTAGGAATGATAATCAACGTAATGAATGTAAAAACAATCATGTGTAAGGTTGGAATATCTTTAAAGCAATTAAGGAATCAACGTTTTAGGAATATTCTTATGGATTTCATAGTCGAGGAACCGATACAAATGATTTAGATTATGACATAGAAATCATTAATTCGAATGCCTTTTACTTGTATATACATAAAGTACGAGAGGGCAAGATAAATGAAATCCAATCCTAGCTTTTTATTATTTGTTATCCTTGTCACCTTTATTGATTTCTACAGTTTATGTGCCTTTTGTTATTAGATAATTTAGTTAATTTTGCAATATGATCTTTATTCATAAATCCAACCAAAATAGTTTGAAGTTTAATTACTAAAAACCATTCCCCAGTGGAACGACACCCTATTTTCAATATATACTACAACGGGAACGTGGTAAACTTGCCATAGAACCCATTTATCACAAAAAAAATATACCACCAATTAAGTGGGTTGATGTTGATTCCTTAATCTACACTAGGAGTATGTAGTTGCATTAGGCGCCGCTGTCGGGGGGCGGTGTGTTTGGAAGATTTGATTTTGAACTACCAGGCATTATGAATAGTTTACATTTGTTGTTTGTCACTTGATTTTATCCTACATTGACATTTGCTTGCAATATTTTTCGCTTTATATTATTGAGAGGACAGGGATCTAAAGATTAATTAGAATTCGATCCTGAATTGGAAAGATCGCTCCTCAAAGGTAAAGGTAAAGCAACCTTTTTGAGCCTTATAAGTGTACATCAATTCACTGGAATGTCTCATGAGTTATACTCATCTATCCATATTTTATGAGTTGGTAGGTACTATAGTATTTGGACAAGGTGATTTGGAGGTTGCTTTTCTGTAATTATTTCCCTTCTCATTAGTAAGGAATGGCTTTAGATAGGACTAAATCAAAGCTTGAGTAATTAGTCCAATGTAGAGGAAAAGTTTTTACAAAGATTCTTTCTTTCATCCAGATTCATTAAAGCCAAATCAGATATCTTTACATTCAGGAAGGTAGCTGAAGAACCCTTCTGTGAGGCATGGCATCAATTTAAATCATTATATAAAAAATTCCCTAATCATGGCTTTGAGGATATTGCTTAGTTGAATATTTTTTTTAATGGGTTGAGAGCTGACACAAAAATGATACTAGATGCAGCAGCAGGTGGTACAATGATGACGGTTGATACGGATCAGGCAACTAGAATCATAGAAGCATTATCTTCTACAGATTATCAGGTGCAGCATGATCGCCACCAAGTGTAAAGAAAAGGAATACTTGATTTGAATACCACATATGCAATCTTAGCCTAGAATAAAATCCTCACTCAGCAAATAGTAGCACTGACATAGCAAATGGTAAAACTCCCACACAATTACATGTTGTACATGCTACTTCTATACAACAACAAATGCCACTTAGATGTGATTTTTTTGGAGGTGAACATCCTAATGAGCATTATGGCCTCAAAGAAGAATTAGTGCACTATATGGGAAACCAAAGCCAATAAGGTAATTTTAATTCCAATTACTCTAACCAACCTTTTCAGGGATGGTGGAACAACCAGAACCAGGCAGGATGGAAGCAGGATGCTAGTCCCTAGATTAAACTACCAGCAGAATCATTCTTCTTTATTTGAAAAGACTTCTAAGTTGGAAAGCATATTTGAAAAATTTATGCAAGCATCTTTGACAAATCAAAAGAACATAGAGGCATCCATCAAAAATTTGGAGAATCAAGTGGGACAGTTAGCTCGTCAGATCGCTAATCAACAAGGTCAACCTTATGGTGTTAACACTCAGTGTGAACACCTCTTTTGGTCCGGTCCAAGTGGAATGAATCTTTTTATACTGAATTCTAATTCAGAATGGTCAGATTCGAAAAGAATGGCTCCAAAATAATCAGAACCGAGCAAAATAACTCAGAATGAAGCTTTTCCAAGTGAAATACAACCCTGTTGGAGGCAAATCTGATTGGGATGACTAAAAAATGATCACATCTGAACAGGATGACTCAGGTTAAAGCATTTCCGAGTGAAATACAGCCCTGGTGGAGATAAATCCGAGTGAAAAAACTCAAAAATGGTCAATTCCGAGTCAAAATGAAGCATTTCCGATTTGAATGACTCAAAATTAATGAAATCCGAGTGGAATCACTCAGAATGAGTCATTTCCGAGTGAAATGCTCCCTGTTGAAGTTGAATCCGAGTGGATAGCTTCCCTGCCAAGCCAATCCGAGTGGATTATGCCCATTTTCAAGAGAAGTCCGAATGGAATGACCCAAAAAAGATGAAATCCGAGTGGAATCACTCAGAATAAGTCATTTCCGAATGAAATGCTCCCTGCTGAAGTCAAATCTGAGTGGAATATGCTCCTGTTGGATCAAATCCGAGTGAAATCACTCAGAATGAGTTAAATCTGAGTGACATTACTCTGAATGGAGAAAATCCGAGTGAAACTACTCAGTTTTGGGCATGTCCGAGTGGAGTACGACCTGTTGGGTGGGAAATCCAAATAATGACTCAACAATGGACCAATCCGAGTGGAGTATGACCTGTTGAATTCAATTCTGAGTGAAATGACTCAGATTAGATGTAAATCCGAGTGGATAATTCCCTTTCAGATGCATTCCGAGAGAAAATGCCAGTTTACAAGCCCTGATCGCAAAGAATGTCAATTCCGAGTCAAAAATGACCCTGTTAGAGGAGAATCCGAGCGGAAGATCCCCTACTGCAACAAATCCGAGTGAAAAAAGGAACTGACTACTGATCCGAGTAAATCCGAGTGAGTATCACTCGGTTGGAATGAAATCCGAATTAAAATAGCCAAACTTCCAGTTTCTGAGTAGAAGATAGGCAAAATCCGAGGGAAAATTCCCAAATTCCATTCGGATTAAAAGCTCACAAGGTCGGTTCCGAGTTGATCCTTCAAGCAGTGAAGTTCTATATCACTTTTGAAGAAAATCCGAGTGGATACTTCAATCAGAAATACATCCGAGCTGAAAAGAATTCTGAGTGTTGCCCCTTCAATCAGAACCGAGAGCAGCTTCTTAGTCAGAATCGAGTGAAGCATTTCCAGCCAGCACCGAATGAGTCATTTCACTCGATTTCCGACCCATTTTTCAGTCGGTTCCGTGTCATTCTTTTCTCGCCCACTCCTGAGCCAATTTCCAATCGGTTTCCGAGTGACACTTCAGTCAGTCATCCACCATACTTCAAACCTTCACCGAGCCACTTTTTACCCGTTCCCGAGTCATCTTTCTCCCAATTCTGAGTCACACTTCACATATTTCAGTCGGATCCGAGTCATTGGTCACTCGGATTGTGGAGAGGAGATGAAGTCCGAGTCAGTTTTCACTCGGTTCTGACTCAATCCAATTGCCCACTCAGTTTTCACATATTTCTTTAATTACCCACTCAATCCAATTGACACCAACATGATTTTCATTCGGTCTTTAGCACTCGGATTTAGGTGGCAAAGTGAAGACCGACCCCTTTTACACTCGGATTTAGGTGGCAGAGTGAAGACCGACCCCTTTTACACTCGGATTTCTAACATTCTCATTCGGAATTCAACATTATCACTCGGATTTCCCACATTCTCATTCGGAATTCAACATTCTCACTCGGATTTCCAACATTCTTACTCGGATTCCCACTAGGTCCCCCTGTTAGACCGTGCTGACTTGGATTCCACCACCCAAGTGGATCCAGGAATCCTGGGGGTGGCAGACAAGTGGCAAACAGGGTTGGAAGTGGGGGGAATTAAAAATTCCCACCCAGCCGTTGTCCCCCACTTCACTCTGAGTGGAGGCCTGAGCTGGCATTCTACTCGGAAGTGGAAGCCTGAACTGGCCTTCCACTCAAACCAGCCTATAAATAGGCAAGGGGCTGAAGCTTTCAACCCTTACACACACCTTACAGGACTTACACACAGAGATAGGCACACATTCTGCGCATTCTACACCCTCACCATTCCTTTTTCCTCCTTCTTCTCTTCATCAGCCAATCCTGTACCTCTTTCCTGTCTCCAACAGCCACGCCGTCCTCACCCCTCAACACAACACCGCCCAACACTTCATTTCTCTCAGCCAACACCGCCCAGCCAACCGTCCTCTCCAAAACCGACCTCCTCATCCCTTCACCTACACACCGTCCCAATTCCTCTCACAACACCGTCCTCTCCCCTCAAGTACACCAAATCCAATCTCCTCACTCCACTCAACTCTAATACCGTCCCTCTTCTCACTGTCTCACTCGGTAAATCACTTCTCACTCGGTAAGCTCACTGTCTCACTCGGTTTCTGCTATTTCCACTCGGTTTCCTTATTTTCACTCGGTTTTTCCTTGTCCTCACTCGGTTTTCTGCTTTCATCACTCGGTTTTACCATTTTTACTTGGTTTTTCCTCTTTCTCACTCGGTTTCTGCTTTCATCACTCGGTTTTACCATTTTTACTCGGTTTTTCCTCTTTCTCGCTCGGTTTCTGCTATTTCCACTCGTTTTTTGTAATTTTCTCTCGGTTTTTGCCATTTTCACTCGGTTTTTCTCTTCTCCCACTCGGTTTTCACTCATTTTCCCTCTATTTTCAGAATTTATTGTTTCCCTTTCTCTTTTGTAGCTTCTACTACCTTTGTCCTTTCGTTTCTTAGTAAAATATAATAAAGGGAAATAAATGCTTCCTATGTTTTCTTTCAAATCTAAATAAAAATCAATAAAAAGAAACAAATCATTTTTAAACAGTGTCGTACGGGAGCACTCCCGTCTACACAACCTCTTTAGGATTCGTACACGTGCGAAGAACTTCGCCTTGTACGAGCTCCCCACCTCAATGATATCCATCATCATCTCCCAAGTCTTTTCCTAAAAGAAAAACACTCAGAACCACGTAACCCTGATTTCTTGATAATTCAAGAATACGTAGGAGCAGGACTTTAACTCCTGTCGGGCCCATCTTTCTTATTTCTTTTTGCTGATTTATTTCTTTACTTCCACGTTTCTTTCATAAATGTTCTTTTCTTTGGTTACTTCCGTGAAAATCAATTTAGACGTGACGTCTTGTTGATTTCCCCCTAGTTTTTTTGCTCAAGCCTCGCCATAATTCATAGGGAAGGGATACTTAGGACGAGACGTCCTGCTTATCTCTTTCCTATCCCTGTCTTTTTTATTCAAGGATGTATAATTTAGGCGTGCCGCCTTATTAGCATTCTCTTCCCTTCTCTGTCTCATATCGAAGTTGAGTTTAATTCAGATGAAACGTCCCATTGACCTCGCGTTGACATTCTATGTTTGTACAGTTCTCTCACTCCATTTTGTCGTCTTTAAATAAAAAAATACAACAATGAAAGGGAAGAAATAAACCATCTTTTGTAAGGCTATTTATGTTGCGCATTTTCAATCTTGGTACTGTTTTTGACAGGCGATGTAGGGTGCTAATACCTTCCCTACTCGTAACCGACTCCCGAACCTGAATCTCAATTTTTAACCAGTGCTTTACTGAACCTAGTTTTTTCCAATGTTTTTCCTATGGATAAAAATGTTGGTGGCGACTCCCTGTTTCATTCCACCCATCCACTCTCTCTCGCCGCGCCGTCGCGATCTAGGTTGCGACAGATGGCGACTCCGCTGGGGATACTTAAGAGAGTCAGGCCAGTTTGGTTGAAAGCGCATTTTTTTTATATAGCCTTTTGTTAGCTTGGATTTCTTCCCCTTGTTTTTTTTATTTTCCGTTAATTGTTGTGAATGTTCGTTATTATTTGCATCTTGTTATTCGTTTTATTGTCCATGTTCCGTATGATTGTTGAACCCTAGGATAGAGGACCATATTACTTTCCTGTAATTATTGAACCCTAGGGTAGACGACTTTGTATATTTGTTCTGTGTTTGTTCTCTGTGTAGAATGGTGTAAGGTAAAAAGGTATTGAATGCCCTTTCACACACTACACTCACAAATTACTCGCACACACTTATGAGTGGCGCCCTATACCCGGGCCCCAAATGAAACTTAAGTTAGGAGGGGTTGGTATACAAAATCGTATAGGATGTACTTCCTATCCGGTGATCGTGAGAACCCCAACTAGAGTTTGACCTCTTGTGACATACGCACCTAGTGGTTCCCCACTGTTGTGTCCCTGTCATGGGTAGGATCTTGGCTCTAGTGACCTTCTAGAAGTCTAGTATAAGCCACCCGGTGTGGAGAGTCACTTTTAGATAAGCCCTAGGGTCCAGAGAAAACCTTCAACAAAACCTGATTTAGGCCACGAAAGGGCAAACTTTACTTTACCTTATGTCATTTTCACTTTCCTGTTATTAAAGAGGGATTATCTATCACCCAAAGATTCGATTAGTCAAAATCTTTGGAACACATGAGTATTCTTTGGGTGAATGGATGATCCTCTTTAACTGTTCCCTATATTTTTCTAACCATTTTTCGTGATTCCTTAGACGCTACGGGTAAGCATCCCTACGCGACCAGGCTCAGAAAGAAACTCATGGCCGAAATAGAGCAAGAGAATGAAAACCTGCAAGCTGAGGTTAATCAATTGAAAGAACAAATGGCTGAAATGGCCAAGATGTTTGAAAGGAGGATCGCAGAAAGGGATTCTTTAGCAGAAGTTGAAAATGCTAGGCAGCAATCTCCCATTCTCCAACACGCTCAAGGACATACTGGGGAACCAAGCTCAAATCCTGCAGGGCCTACTGTTACCGTTCGCCTTAGTAAGTCGAACCCTGCTCACGTTCAACAACACTCTTTTGTTGATAAAGAAGGGAATGTTGTACCCTTCTCACAGTATGGGTTACCCCCAGGCTATTTCCCACTACTCCAAGAGGAGCCAGATTATCAGGAAACAATCCTTCACGCGGCTCAACCTAACATCCCACCTGTCCGAAATCCTCAAACGATTCCGGTCCATACACAGGCTGAACAACCACAAGCTGCCCAAGCCGTAGTTGGACACCAAGCCTCAATTCTGAATGAGAGCCCGGCACATGTTGACCGACCAGTCAAGAGTGCTAGTCACTATATCGTCACAGGACCAAGTGCTGCCACTGCTGCTACCCAGGAAGGAAGATTAGAGTTCTTGGAAAGGCGATTAAAGGAAATGGATGGGAGGAATCGATTTGGATTAGGCAGTGCTGCACAACTCTGCCTAATTCCTGACGTTGTTATTCCTCCCAAATTCAAAACACCTGAATTTGATAAGTATCGGGGGCTGACATGTCTGAGAAACCATCTTACCATGTACTGCCGAAAGATGGCTTCGCATGCCTCCAACGACTCTCTGCTCATCCATTGTTTTCAAGATAGTTTGGCTGGAGCGCCTCTAACCTGGTATAACCATCTTGAACGTTCTCGTATACGCTGTTGGGAGGATCTGGCAGATGCTTTCATGCAGCAGTATAAGTACAATTTGGACATGGCGCCAGATAGAGTACAATTGTAGAACATGTCCAAGAAAGACAACAAGACATTCAAAGAATACGCCCAACGGTGGCGTGAAGTAGTAGCGCAAGTTGACCCACCTTTGTCTGAGAAAGAGGTGATCTCGACATTTATTGACACACTCCAATCGCCATTCTATGACAAGATGATCGGAAGTATTTCATCTCACTTCTCCGATATCGTCACTATCGGAGAAAGAATAGAAAATGGCCTCCGGACAGGGAAGATCGCCCGAGGCCCAGCTGGGGTTAATGCAGCAAGAAGACCCTCCCAGGGAGAAGGAAAGAGAAGAGAGGGAGAGACTAATCTAATCTCCCATAATCAGGGAAGAAACCAGCCGAGGCCACCCACCCCGGTCGCCTTTCCATCAACCTATCATAATACACCACATCCATATGTGGCCGCCGTTCAAACACCACATCCACCACATTTCCGCCCACCTGTCATGCGACCGCCTGCACCATTACAGGCACCATATCAACCACCACAAGCTCCGTACCAGCAGCCACAAATGAACCCGTCGAATCCAAATCAGAGAAGGCAAAATAACGACCGTGCCCCACCGCAATTTGATCCAATTCCCATCACTTACACAGAGCTTCTCCCTTACCTCATCGAAAACACGATGGTAGTACCCTGCCCTTTAAAGCCACTTCAGCCGCCGTATCCTAGAGGGTATGACCCGAACGCACGGTGTGATTACCACGCCGGTGCACCGGGACATTCTACTAAGAACTGCTTGGCACTGAAATTTAAGGTAAGAGACCTAATTCGGGCCGACTGGATAAGCTTCAAAGAAGGGAGTCCAAGCGTGACAACTAATCCCCTTCCAAACCATAAAGGATCGGATGTCAACGCTATAGAAGGGGATGAAGATTACATTTCCAAAGTAGAAGACATCCAGATGCCTTTGGAAACAATACACTCCCATATGCTGAAGATGGGATTAATAGAGGGGTCGTGGAGTGAAGAGCATAATGACCTCCAATCCGCAAAACGAAGAGACTTCCAGGAAACCCTTCAAAGACTCATGAATGCTCGAGTCATAGAGGTCTGTAGGCACCGTGAAGGACAAATAAATATGGTACAGGAACAGGGTAAGGCACGAGTTCCGAAACCCCTGGTCGTATACTATAACAAGGATATGCCAGCGGCTTCGGCTCCTGCCAAGACTGTCTTCACAGTAAGGGCACCAACTCCTTTCCCCTTCCAAAGTTCCCACGCTGTGCCATGGAGGTACAATACAGATGTGGTCGTCACCAATCCAGAGGCAGTCAACTCCATACCATCCTCCTCTATTACAAATATAACCGGAGTGGGAAAAATGACACGGAGTGGAAGGATATATACACCACCTGAGCCCAAGCAAGGCAAGACTACTGGAGAAGGAAAAACTAGAAAAGAAGTAGCCTCTGGCGAAACAAAGGGGGCTGTTACTGAAGAGGAAGCCCAGGAATTCCTGAAGTTTATTCGCCATAGTGACTACCAGGTGTTGGACCAATTGAACCACACCCCTGCGAAAATTTCCCTGTTGTCTTTGCTAATGAGTTCTGAACCACATCGAAACACGTTGATGAAGGTGTTGAGCGAGGCGCACGTGAAGAATGATTTACCCGTCGAACAATTTGGGGGCATAGTGGGGCAGATCGTTGCCAATAATTACTTGACCTTCATAGATGAGGAAGTACCTATTGAAGGAAGGGGGCACAACAAAGCCCTCCATATTTCTGTGAAATATCGGGATTATATCCTGGCAAAAGTACTTGTGGATAATGGATCTTCTCTGAACGTCATGCCAAAATCCACGTTGGCAAAATTGCCTTTCGACGGAACATACATGAGGCCTAGCTCTATGGTTGTGCGGGCTTTTGATGGGACACGTAGGGAAGTCATTGGAGAAATTGAATTGCCTATACAAGTCGGGCCCTGTACTTTCCAGGTACTCTTCCAAGTAATGGATATTGCGCCCGCCTACAGCTGTTTATTAGGGAGACCATGGATTTATTCGGCAGGGGTGGTCCCCTCCACGCTGCACCAAAGAATAAAATTCATCATCGACAACAAGTTGGTGACTGTTTCTGGGGAGGAGGACCTTTTGGTCAACAAACCCATATCCACTCCGTACATCGAGGTCGCCGAGGAAGCCCCTGAAACATCCTTCCAAGCCTTGGAGATTGCTAATGCAACAAGCGTTGTAAAGATGTCTTTCCCCAACGTACCTCTAATGGTGACGCTGAACATGTTGCGGAAAGGGTACCAACCCGGAAAAGGATTGAGGCGGGATATAGAAGGCATAACCTAACCGGTGAGTCTCCCGGAAAATAAAAACAGATATGGTTTGGGATATGAGCCCACTGTGACGGATAAGAAAAGGGTTGAAGAGGAAAAGAAGGGGAGGAGAGTTGCTCGCCTTACTGGGCAAGAGATCAACACTGCAAGAATCCCTATCTGCGATCTCTATCAAAGCTTTAAGAGCACCGAGGTAATATATCCGGATCAAGTTGGTTTATGCTTGCCATCCAGATCAAGAGCTGAGCAATTGGGAAATCATGGAGTTCCCTACAACCATTAACGTTCTATCAGAGTAATCACTGTATTTCATAATTTGGTGGTCCCCTTGCTATGCCCAAGGCTCCGGGACCCATTTTGTAATAAGGGCAAAACTTGTTTACTTTGTTTTTGAAAATCAATGAACACATTTTTATTCCCCATCACCTCATCTTTGTGTATTCTCTGTTTCTTAAACCTTTCACTTGCTTGCTTCTCTTTTCACTTTATAATATAACCCGAATGCAGATCCAAAAATGATTTCCCTGAGAACGATGAAAACCTGGATTTATTTCATGACCCTGTTTATCCAAATGATTGCGTCTACGAGGAAAGTGAGGAAGACTTTGGACCCTCATCTGAATTGACGAGATTGTTGGAACAAGAGGATAAGGAGATCCGCCTACATCAGGAGGAAATTAAAATCATCAACCTTGGAGGTGAAGGAGAAGATAAAATGATCAAGATAGGCACCTGCCTGAGTAAAAACCAGCAAGATGAATTGATTGAACTGCTACGGGAATTTTGGGATGTGTTCGCTTGGTCATATCAAGATATGCCAGGGTTGGATAACAGCATAGTGGAACATAGATTGCCTCTGAAACCAGAGTGTCCACCAGTTAAGCAAAAGCTGCGAAGAATGAAACCGAAAATGCTTTTCAAGATCAAGGAAGAGGTCAAAAAATAATTCGAAGCCGGTTTCTTGGCCGTAGCCAAATATCCATAATGGGTAGCCAACATAGTCCCGGTCCCAAAGAAGGATGGAAAAGTGCGGATGTGTGTGGACTATCGAGATCTAAACAGGGCCAGCCCTAAAGACGATTTTCCTCTTCCACATATTGACATGTTGGTCGATAACACAGCCCAGCACTCCATTTTCTCTTTCATGGATGGTTTCTCCGGGTACAATCAGATTAAAATGGCGCCCGAAGACATGGAAAAGACCACGTTCGTTACTTTGTGGGGTACTTTCTGTTACAAAGTAATGTCCTTTGGTTTGAAGAACGCAGGGGCAACTTATCAGGGAGCAATGGTCACTTTATTCCACGATATGATGCACAAGGAAATAGAGGTCTATATGGATGACATCATTGCAAAATCCAGAACCGAGGAAGATCATGTCCGCGACTTAAGGAAATTGTTTGAACGGTTGAGAAGGTTTAAGCTTAGATTGAATCCTGCCAAGTGCACGTTTGGCGCAAGGTCAGGCAAACTGTTGGGTTTCATTGTAAGCAAGAAAGGAATTGAAGTGGATCCCGACAAGGTCAGGGCAATCCTAGAAATGCCACCTCCTTGCACAGAAAAAGAAGTCAGGGGGTTCTTGGGAAGATTAAAATACATCGCTCGAATTATCTCACAATTGACATCGACCTACGAGCCGATCTTCAAGCTACTCCGCAAGAACCAACCGGGGCAATGGAATGAGGATTGCCAAACAGCTTTTGAGAAGATTAAGCAGTACTTGAAAGAACCACCAATATTGGTACCACCAACCCCTGGGAGACCACTGATTTTATACATGACGGTACTGGACGAGTCCATGGGCTGCGTATTGGGTCAGCACGATGAAATGGGAAAGAAAGAACATGCCATATATTACCTAAGCAAAAAGTTCACTGATTGCGAAATGTGATACTCTGCATTAGAACGAACTTGTTGCGCGTTAGCATGGGCTGCGAAGCGTTTAAGGCAATACATGTTGAGTCACACTACCTGGCTAGTCTCTAAGATGGATCCTATCAAGTACATCTTTGAGAAGCCAGCCTTGACCGGAAGGATTGCTCGATGGCAAGTGCTGCTAACTGAGTACGACATAACATATGTCACTCAGAAAGCCATAAAAGGGAACGCTTTGGCTGACTACCTAGCCCATCAACCCATAAGTGATTACCAACCAATACCGTTCGACTTCCCAGACAAGGATATTTTGGCATTGTCCGACGAAGAAGAAGGCGGTAACAAGGACAAATGGATTTTAAGATTCGATGGAGCTTCTAATGCTTTGGGACATGGAATCGGAGCCATTTTGATTTCACCAAAGAAAGAGTTCATCCCTATCTGCGCCAGGCTATGTTTCGATTGTACCAACAATGTCGCTAAATATGAGGCCTGCTCCTTAGGGATCCAAGTGGCATTGGATATGAAAGTAAGAACACTGGAAGTCTACGGAGACTCTGCTTTAGTCGTCCACCAGTTGAAAGGTGAGTGGGAAACCAGAGATAGCAAGCTTCTCCCCTATCACGCCCACATTATGGAAATGATCAGAGATTTCAAAGAGATTTCTTTTCATCATGTTCCTCGGGAAGATAATCAAATGGCTGACGCTTTGGCCACTCTTGCTTCAACGTTCAAAGTAAACAATGACTATGACGTGCCCCTCATCGAGGTAGAAAGGCGTCACGAGCCCGCATACTGCCAAGTAGTCGAAGAACAGTCGGATGGAAAACCTTGGTATCATGACATTAAGAGGTATATCCAGAGGCAAGAATACCCTGACAATGCCACAGAAAATGACAAAAGAACCCTGCGACGGCTCGCCATGGGGTTTTTCTTAAATGGAGACGTGCTTTACAAAAGAAACTATGATTCTATCCTTCTTTGCTGTGTTGATACCGCTGAAGCAAATAGAATCATGAGGGATATCCACGGGGGATCTTTCGGAACCCACATCAATGGGCACGCCATGTCAAGAAAAATCTTAAGGGCTGGTTATTTTTGGATGACCATGGAAGCAGACTGCTTCGCCTATGCTCGGAGATGTCATAAGTGCCAAATATATGCTGATCATATTCACGCACCCCCGTCATCTCTAAATGTTTTGTCAGCACCATGGCCTTTTTCGATGTGGGGCATGGATGTCATTGGTCCCATTGAACCAAAGGCTTCAAACGGCCATCGTTTCATTTTGGTAGCCATTAATTACTTCACAAAATGGGTGGAAGCAGCTTCATATGCTAATGTAACCAAAGGTGTTGTTGTTAAATTCGTCAAGCGTGAGTTGATATGTCGGTACGGCCTACCGAGTCAAATCATCACAGACAATGGTACAAACCTGAACAACAAAATGATGAAGGATCTTTGTGAGAGCTTTAAGATCTCCTACCATAATTCCTCTCCATACCGTCCAAAAATGAATGGGGCAGTCGAGGCAGCGAACAAGAATATCAAGAAGATAATACAGAAAATGGTGGTAACCTATAAAGACTGGAACGAAATGCTTCCTTTTGCTCTGCACGGTTATCGTACCTCAGTCCGGACCTCGACTGGGGCAACTCCATTCTCTTTAGTTTATGGCATGGAAGCAGTCCTGCCTTTTGAAGTGGAGATTCCTTCCCTCCGAGTAATCATGGAAGCCGAATTGGTTGAGGCTGAATGGATCCAGACTCGACATGACCAATTAAATCTGATTGATAGTAAAAGATTGACTGCCCTCTGCCATGGTCAGTTATATCAAAGGCGTATAAAGCGAGCATTTGAAAAGAAAGTACGACCCCGACAGTTCCAAGAGGGAGACTTGGTGCTCAAGAAGGTTTTGTCAATGCATAAAGATCACCGAGGCAAATGGACTCCTAACTACGAAGGGCCGTATGTCGTGAAGAAAGCTTTTTCCGGAGGTGCTCTCATACTCACCAACATGGATGGGGAAGATCTACCGATGCCTATAAACGCGGATGTAGTGAGAAGATACTATACGTAAAAAAAAAAAAAGAGGCTCGCTAGGTTGAAAACCTGAAAAGGCGACCTAGGCAAAAGTTAGAGCAATTGGTAGGGTCGAAAATCCTAAGAAAGCGGCCCAGACAAATTCACACCCTATAGATTCAACACTGCAATGCCAATTTTCCAAGTCACAGACAAGGGGATGGGTCTAGAACATCGAAGCCATTGTCAAGTCACGCCCTCGAAAGCAAAATCAGAAGATAAACAGGAAATCATGGAAAAGACCAGGAATCTTGTCGCTCTCAGGAAATCGATGGAGGATCTAAAAGGCCTTCCCTTCCATCCTTACCATCAATTCCTCACACCTTGTCATATTTTTGCATTATTATTGTCACCTGTACATATCTGTTGTTCATAAATAAAAAGTTTCCTTTCTTCTCACATGTGTTCATGACTAGAATGAATAAACAAGTTTTGCCTAAAAAGAGTTTCTTAAAAAATGAGTTTTGAGAAGAACGAAAACACAAAGTTATGGGGAACGAAGTGGACACCGTTGCCAGATCTTACCTTAAGCAAGCTCAACCAGCTTTGCGAAACAACCTCAATGAAGTCAGAAGTAATAATTATTTTGGCCATGAGTTACTTCAACGCCTGTCGCCAAGGGAATCCGTCTGTAAGTTTTTAATTAGTTTCGCGTTTCTCTGTTAACGGATGGCCAGGAACTATGATCCCCGAGATGCGTAGTTGCCCAACTCTCTCCTCAGCAGACCTTCGGTATGTCTGCAGTAAACCCCAAGTCCATTCTCTTTCACCCAAAGGGGCATTACCCTGAATCACCAAATTTTCTCCCCCAGTGGAACCATAATCGCCAAAAACTACATTTCCCAAATCCTTCCCCAGTGGGACTACACTTCCTAGTCAACCCAAAACTGGGGCATCTCCCCAGATTCTTCTTTCATTCAAGGGGCAGTTCCCCAAGACTCATCCAATCATGTCAAACTGGGGCATCTCCCCAGGTTTATTCTCTTATTCAAGGGGCAGTTCCCCAAGATTTCATCCAATCATGTCAAGCTGGGGCATCTCCTCGGGTTTATTCTTTCATTCAAGGGGCAGTTCCCCAAGATTTCGTCCAATCATGTCAAACTGGGGCATCTCCCCGGGTTTATTCTCTTATTCAAGGGGTAGTTCCCCAAGATTTCATCCAATCATGTCAAGTTGGGGCATCTCCCCGGGTTTATTCTTTCATTCAAGGGGCAGTTCCCCAAGATTTCATCCAATCATGTCAAACTGGGGCATCTCCCCGGGTTTATTCTTTCATTCAAGGGGCAGTTCCCTAAGATTTCATCCAATCATGTCAAACTAGGGCATCTCCCCAGGTTTATTCTTTCATTCAAGGGGCAGTTCCCTAAGATTTCATCCAATCATGTCAAACTGGGGCATCCCCCTGGGTTTATTCTTTCATTCAAGGCGCAGTTCCCTAAGATTTCATCCAATCATGTCTAACTGGGACATCTCCCTGGGTGTATTCTCTCAATCAAGGGGCAGTTCCCCAAGAACCCGTAGTCATGGCAACCAAGGGTCAACCCCAACCTTTACATTTCCTGCCAACAGTGAGTTAATTCGGACGAGACGTCCTGTTAGCTCCCCCAACCTCTACATTTCTTGCCAACATTGAGTTAATTCGGACAAGACGTCCTGTTAGCTCCCCCAACCTTTACATTTCCTGCCAACAGTGAGCTAATTCGGACGAGACGTCCTGTTAGTTCTCCCAATCTTTATCTTCCTGTCGCCGATCAAATGGCACCTTTACTTTCCTGTCGCCGATCAAATGGCACCCCCTTTACTTTCCTGTCGCCGATCAAATGGCACCTTTACTTTCCTGTCGCCGATCAAATGGCACCTTTACTTTCCTGTCGCCGATCAAATGACACCTTTACTTTCCTACCGCCGATCAAATAGCACCTTTACTTTCCTGTCGCCGATTAAATGGCACCTTTACTTTCCTGTCGCCGATCAAATGGCACACCTTTACTTTTCTGTCGCCGATCAAATGGCACCCATTTACTTTCCTGTCGCCGATCAAATGGCACACCTTTACTTTCCTGTCGCCGATCAAATGGCACCTTTACTTTCCTGCCGCCGATCAAATGGCACCCCTTTACTTTCCTGTCGCCGATCAAATGGCACCTTTACTTTCCTGTCGCCGATCAAATGGCACCTTTACTTTCCTGTCGCCGATCCAATGGCACCCCTTTACTTTCCTGTCGCCGATCAAATGGCACCTTTACTTTCCTGTAGTCGAACAAATGGCATCCTTTTACCTTTTAGTCACCAAAGAAGGCATCCTTTTTCTCCCGGTCGCTGAATGAGGCACCCTTCTACTTCATGTCATTGGATAATTCCCAGTTAACCGCTTCTTGCTAAAAATTAGAGCACTGCTTCACTTCTTTTTTCCAGATTTAAAAAAAAAAAGAAGAAAGAGAGAAAAGTGAAACGGAAGAGGAAAATGCTCGTCTTTAAAGAAGAAAGGTCACACTGACTCGTGATTGCCCACACCATCAGTCGCTATACTGATCAAGAGGTCCCACTTGGCCCCCTACATCGGTGTTCATATCTTTACTTCCTTTTCACTTCAAAAACACAGAAGCTTCGTGTTTCTTTTGTGAAAAAGAAGTAAAGAGGGGCATCTGTGAACACCTCTTTTGGTCCGGTCCAAGTGGAATGAATCTTTTTATACTGAATTCTAATTCAGAATGGTCAGATTCGAAAAGAATGGCTCCAAAATAATCAGAACCGAGCAAAATAACTCAGAATGAAGCTTTTCCAAGTGAAATACAGCCCTGTTGGAGGCAAATCTGATTGGGATGACTAAAAAATGATCACATCTGAACAGGATGACTCAGGTTAAAGCATTTTCGAGTGAAATACAGCCCTGGTGGAGATAAATCCGAGTGAAAAAACTCAAAAATGGTCAATTCTGAGTCAAAATGAAGCATTTCCGAGTGGAATGACTCAAAATTGATGAAATCCGAGTGGAATCACTCAGAATGAGTCATTTCCTAGTGAAATGCTCCCTGTTAAAGTTGAATCCGAGTGGATAGCTTCCCTGCCAAGCCAATCCGAGTGGATTATGCCCATTTTCAAGAGAAGTCCGAATGGAATGACCCAAAAAAGATGAAATCCGAGTGGAATCACTCAGAATAAGTCATTTCCGAATGAAATGCTCCCTGATGAAGTCAAATCCGAGTGGAATATGCTCCTGTTGGATCAAATCCGAGTGAAATCACTCAGAATGAGTTAAATCCGAGTGACATTACTCTGAATGGAGAAAATCCGAGTGAAACTACTCAGTTTTGGGCATGTCCGAGTGGAGTACGACCTGTTGGGTGGGAAATCCGAATAATGACTCAACAATGGACCAATCCGAGTGGAGTATGACCTGTTGAATTCAAATCTGAGTGAAATAACTCAAATTAGATTTAAATCCGAGTGGATAATTCCCTCTCAGATGCATTCCGAGAGAAAATGCAGTTTACAAGCCCTGATCGCAAAGAATGTCAATTCTGAGTCAAAAATGACCCTGTTAGAGGAGAATCCGAGCGGAAGATCCCCTACTGCAACAAATCCAAGTGAAAAAAGGAACTGGCTGCTGATCCGAGTAAATCTGAGTGAGTATCACTCGGTTGGAATGAAATCCGAATTAAAATAGCCAAACTTCCAGTTTCTGAGTAGAAGATAGGCAAAATCCGAGGGAAAATGCCCAAATTCCATTCGGATTAAAAGCTCACAAGGTCGGTTCCGAGTTGATCCTTCAAGCAGTGAAGTTCTATATCACTATTGAAGAAAATCCAAGTGGATGCTTCAATCAGAAATACATCCGAGCTGAAAAGAATTCCGAGTGTTGCCCCTTCAATTAGAACCGAGAGCAGCTTCTTAGTCAGAACCGAGTGAAGCATTTCCAGCCAGCACCGAATGAGTCATTTCACTCGATTTCCGACCCATTTTTCAGTCGGTTCCGTGTCATTCTTTTCTCGCCCACTCCTGAGCCAATTTCCAATCGGTTTCTGAGTGATACTTCAATCAGTCAGCCACCATACTTTAAACCTTCACCGAGCCACTTTTTACCCGTTCCCGAGTCATCTTTCTCCCAATTCTGAGTCACACTTCACATATTTCAGTCGGATCCGAGTCATTGGTCACTCAGATTGTGGAGAGGAGATGAAGTCCGAGTCAGTTTTCACTCGGTTCTGACTCAATCCAATTGCCCACTCAGTTTTCACATATTTCTTTAATTGCCCACTCAATCCAATTGACACCAACATGATTTTCATTCGGTCTTTAGCACTCGGATTTAGGTGGCAGAGTGAAGACCGACCCCTTTTACACTCGGATTTCCAATATTCTCATTTGGAATTCAACATTATCACTCAGATTTCCCACATTCTTATTCGGAATTCAACATTCTCACTCGGATTTCTAACATTCTCACTCGGATTCCCACTAGGTCCCCCTGTTAGACCGTGCTGACTTGGATTCCACCACCCAAGTGGATCCAGGAATCCTGGAGGTGGCAGACAAGTGGCAAACAGGGTTGGAAGTGGGGGGAATTAAAAATTCCCACCCAGCCGTTGTCCCCCACTTCACTCTGAGTGGAGGCCTGAGCTGGCATTCCACTCGGAAGTGGAAGCCTGAACTGGCCTTCCACTCAAACCAGCCTATAAATAGGCAAGGGGCTGAAGCTTTCAACCCTTACACACACCTTACAGGACTTACACACAGAGATAGGCACACATTCTGCGCATTCTACACCCTCACCATTCTTTTTTCCTCCTTCCTCTCTTCATCAGCCAATCCTGTACCTCTTTCCTGTCTCCAACAGCCACGCCGTCCTCACCCCTCAACACAACACCGCCCAACACTTCATTCCTCTCAGCCAACACCGCCCAGCCAACCGTCCTCTCCAAAACCGACCTCCTCATCCCTTCACCTACACACCGTCCCAATTCCTCTCACAACACCGTCCTCTCCCCTCAAGTACACCAAATCCAATCTCCTCACTCCACTCAACTCCAATACCGTCCCTCTTCTCACTGTCTCACTCGGTAAATCACTTCTCACTCGGTAAGCTCAATGTCTCACTCGGTTTCTGCTATTGCCACTCGGTTTCCTCATTTTCACTCGGTTTTTCCTTGTCCTCACTCGGTTTTCTGCTTTCATCACTCGGTTTTACCATTTTTACTCGGTTTTTCCTCTTTCTCACTCGGTTTCTGCTTTCATCACTCGGTTTTACCATTTTTACTCGGTTTTTCCTCTTTCTCACTCGGTTTCTGCTATTTCCACTCGTTTTTTGTAATTTTCTCTTGGTTTTTACCATTTTCACTCGGTTTTTCTCTTCTCCCACTCGGTTTTTACTCATTTTCCCTCTATTTTCAGAATTTATTGTTTCCCTTTCTCTTTTGTAGCTTCTACTACCTTTTTCCTTTCGTTTCTTAGTAAAATATAATAAAGGGAAATAAATGCTTCCTATGTTTTCTTTCAAATCTAAATAAAAATCAATAAAAAGAAACAAATCATTTTTAAACAGTGTCGTACGGGAGCACTCCCGTCTACACAACCTCTTTAGGATTCGTACACGTGCGAAGAACTTCGTCTTGTACGAGCTCCCCACCTCAATGATATCCATCATCATCTCCCAAGTCTTTTCCTAAAAGAAAAACACTCAGAACCACGTAACCCTGATTTCTTGATAATTCAAGAATATGTAGGAGCAGGACTTTAACTCCTATCGGGCCCATCTTTCTTATTTCTTTTTGCTGATTTATTTCCTTACTTCCACGTTTCTTTCATAAATGTTCTTTTCATTGGTTACTTCCGTGAAAATCAATTTAGACGTGACGTCTTGTTGATTTCCCCCTAGTTTTTTTGCTCAAGCCTCGCCATAATTCATAGGGAAGGGATACTTAGGACGAGACGTCCTGCTTATCTCTTTCCTATCCCTGTCTTTTTTATTCAAGGATGTATATTTTAGGCGTGATGCCTTATTAGCATTCTCTTCCCTTCTCTGTCTCATATCGAAGTTGAGTTTAATTCGGATGAAACGTCCCATTGACCTCGCTTTAACATTCTATGTTTGTACAGTTCTCTCACTCCATTTTGTCGTCTTTAAATAAAAAAAATACAACAATGAAAGGGAAGAAATAAACCATCTTTTGTAAGGCTATTTATGTTGCGCATTTTCAATCTTAGTACTGTTTTTGACAGGCGATGTAGGGTGCCAATACCTTCCCTACTCGTAACCGACTCCCGAACCTGAATCTCAATTTTTAACCAGTGCTTTACTGAACCTAGTTTTTTCCAATGTTTTTCCTATGTATAAAAATGTTGGTGGCGACTCTCTGTTTCATTCCACCCATCCACTCTCTCTCGCCGCACCGTCGCGATCCAGGTTGCGACACTCAGCCTAACCCAAAGGAGCAATGCAAGTCAATTACTACTAGGAGTGGTAGAACTATGGGGTTAAGTCTGAGAAAAAATGAAAAAATTGAGGGGGAAGTCGTAAATGAAAAAGAGAGTGAAGAAAAAGAAAGAGAGGGTGAGAAAAAGATTGAAAAAGAAAGAGTGATAAAAGAAAAGAATAAAGAAGAAGAAGATGTAAATAGAGAAGAAAAAGATAAAGATAAAAAAAGAGTGATAAAAGGAAAGAAAAGGTGGATACCCTAGTCCCTCAACTGAAGAGTCTACCTTATCCTAAAAATCCTTCTTAAAGAGACAAAGAAAGGCAATTTGCTCGTTTCATGGATTTTTTTAAAAGATTACAGATTAATGTATCATTTATGAAAGCCAAGGAACAAATGCCGACATATGCTAAATTCATGAAGGATTTGCTTTCCAAGAAGAAGTGGTTTTAAGAGGAAACTATGGAACTAGAGGTTGGTTGCAGGGCTATGACTCAGACAGCATTGTGTAGAAAGCCAAAGATCCTGGCAGTTTTACTATCCTAGTTACTATTCGTACTTTACCAGTAGGAAAAACTTAGTTAGATTTTGGAACCAGTATCAATCTGATGCCTCTTTCAATGCTAAAGTGGATTGGAGACTTAAAAGTCAGACCAACTAGAATGACTTTATAGTTGGCTGACAAATCTATGAAGTTTCCATATGGAGTGGCTGAGGATGTTCTAGTCCGAGTTGATAAATTTGTTTTCCCTGTTGATTTTGTTGTCATGGACATTAAAAAGGATCCCGAGGTTTCTTTGATACTAGCGAGACCTTTTATAAAGATGAAAAAAGTGATAATTGATGTTGATGATGGGAAGCTCAAGGTGCGAGTACAGGATGATGAAGTAAATTTTGTTGGTTCAAGGCCTTAAAGAAAATGTTGGAGTAATTGGATGGTGTTTGGAAGACTTGAAAGGAATTAGCCCAGCTTATTATACGTATAAAATTTTCATGGAACAAGAATAAAAGGCAGTTGCTTAACCTTAGAGGCGACTCAATCTAACAATGAAAGAAGTTATTGAAAAGGAATTCATTAAGCTTTTAGAAGCAGGAATGATTTACCCTATTTTAGATAGCTCTTGGGTAAGCCCTGTGTAAGTTGTTCCAAAGAAAGGGGGCATGATTGTTGTGAAAAATGAGAAAAATAAAATGATTCCTACCAAAACAGTCACCAATTAGCGTATGTGCATTGATTATAGAAAGTGGAATCAGGCGACCCGAAAGGACCATTTTCCATTACCATTCATGGACCAGATGCTAAAAAGATTGGCATGGTAGGCTTACTACTATTTTCTTGATGGTTACTCGGGGTATAATCAAATAGCAGTTACCCGCGAGGATCAGGAGGAAACTGTATTTACATGTCCTTATGGAATTTTGGCTTACAGGAAAATACCATTTGGATTGTGTAACGCGTTTGCCATATTCCAAAGGTGTATACTTTCCATCTTTTCTGACCTTGTGCAAAAATGTATAGAAGTCTTTATGAATGACTTTTGTGTCTTTGGATCATCATTTGACCATTGTCTAAATAATTTGGATATTGTATTGAGAAGATGCGTGGAAACTCATTTGGTTCTAAACTGGGAGAAATGCCATTTCATGGTAACTGAAGGCATTATTCTCGGTCATAAAGTTTCCAGTATAGGTATGGAAGTTGATAAAGCTAAGGTGGAAGTGGTTGAGAAACTACCACCACCAGTAAATGTGAAATGAGTTAGAAGTTTTCTTGGCCATGCAGGATTTTATCAGTGTTTCATCAAAGATTTCTCTAGAATCACCAGGCCATTGAGTAATCTCTTGAATAAAGATACTTCTTTTAATTTTAATCATGCATGTTTATCTACTTTTAAGTTATTGAAAAAAATTGATTTCTACCTCTATAATTGTTGCTCCCGATTGACATTTAGATTTTGAATTAATGTGTGATGCTAGTTATTATGCAATCGGAGCAGTTGTAGGGCAGAAGAAGTCTAAAATTTTCCATGTCATTCATTACACCGACAAGGTTTTGAATCCTGCTCAAATTAATTATGCAACCAGTGAAAAGGAAGTGTTGGCAGTAGTCTATGGCTTGGAAAAATTTAGACCATATCTGATTGGTTCTCGAGTTGTTTTCACAAATCATGTAGCTCTAAAGTATTTGTTAAACAAGTTTGATTCAAAGCCCAGGTTGATCAGGTGGATCTTGCTTTTGTAGGAGTTTGATTTAGACATCAAGCATAAGAAAGGAAGTGAGAATTTTATAGTAGATCACCTTTCCAGGCTCGTTAATAAAGAAGTCATAAATATACAGCCTGAGGTAGATAAATAATTCCTATATAAGAAGCTGTTATTGATTCAAGAAAGGCCATGGTTTACAGATATGGCTAATTATAAAGCAACATGAGTGATCCCTGATGATTATAGATGGTAACAAAGAAAAAATTCCTAAATTGGTTTGAATTACAAAGCAAGGCACTTTGTGTGGGATGATCCATATTTATTTAAAATTGGTTTGGATAATATCATCTGCAGATGTGTTTCTTCATAGGAAGCTAGGAGCATTCTGTGGCACTACCATAACTCAGCTTATTGAAAGGACAGCAACAAAAGTTCTTCAATATGGATTCTATTGGCCATCTATATTTCAGGATGCAAATGCCTTTCTACGACATTGTGATAGTTGTCAGTGATCTGGGAGTGTTTCTAATAGGAATGAAATGCCAATAAATGTTATCTTGGAGGTTGAAGTGTTAGATTGTTAGGGCATTGACTTTGTTGGCCCTCTTCTTGTTTCCTTTGCTAATGAATACATAGTAGTTATTATTGATTATGTTACCAAATGGGTCGAAGCCATTGCTTGTTCTAAAGCTGATGCTAAAACTATAATTAAATTCTCGAAGAAACATATTTTTTGCAAGTTTAACACTCCTAGGGTTCTTATCAATGATGGTGGATCGTATTTTTGTAGCACACAGCTTTAAAAATATTTAGAGCATTATGGAGTCAAGCATAAAGTAAATTCTCCTTATCATCCATAAGAAAATTTCCAAGCAGAAGTTTCCAACAGAGAAATAAAACGCATCCGGGAGAAAATTGTTTCACAAAGTCGAAAGGATTGGTCATTGAAGTTGGATGATGCTCTATGGGCTTATAAGACAGCCTATAAGGCCCTTACAGGATTTTCCCCATACTAGCTAGTCTTTGGTAAAAGTTTTCATCTTCTAGTGAAATTATAACCCATAGCATACTGGGTGATCAAGCAGTTGAATTTTGATTCTCGGCAGGCAGTTGAAAAGAGGAAGCATCAATTGAATGAGTTGGAAGAATGGAGGTTGAGTGCTTATGAATCCTCGAAAATACATAAAGAAAGGAAAAAAGTTTATCATGATAAGAAAATTTTGAAGAAAATCTTTTATCTAGGCTAATCTGTATTGTTGTTCAATTCAAGGTTGAAGCTTTTCCTAGGCAAGCTAAAACCCAATTGGTCAGGCCCATTTACTAATAAAGAAGTCAGGTCCTATGGTGTAGTTGAATTGTAGGATCCTAAATCTAAAAGGACCTGGATAGTTAATGGGCAGAGAATGAAACCTTACCTGGGAGGAGATGTGAAAAGGCTAACCATGCTTATTCACTTACATGATCCATGAAGCACATCAGGCGTCGAGCTAATGATGTAAAACAAGCACTTCCCGAGAAGCAACCCAGTTTTGTGTTATTGTTTGTGCTATTCTATTTATGTTCTTGTGTTCTTTGTAAGAGCCCTCATTTTTGTGTGCTAGGTTCTCGAAATAGTCACTTGTATTTTATGATAATTCTATGAGTACCACTGTCTGGACTACGGCCGACTTGTTTATGTGCTATGCTTTAAATGATTTTTGTGGGTGTGAGGCAAAAGTCCTGGTTTTAATTGTTTAATTAATTGAGATAATTAGGATAACATAATAATGTGTTTAATAACACTTTAATAACATAGATTTATAAAATAAAACATTAAGTGATTTAAAATAAATAATTAAGAAATTGTTTTAAGTTAATAAAATAGAGTAACTTCCCGGTTTGAGCCCAGAAATTATCCGAGGGACTTGAGTAAATTATTTTTATCCCAAAACTTCCCTCATTTTATTCCAACCACTTTCTTGAAGAGCCCAATACCCAATTTTAAACAGCCAAGCTTAAAAACATTGATTTTAAGTTACCCGGGTAAACCAAAATATGCGTTTGTACGTATTTTAGGCGTAATTTTCTCTCTCGGTATTGGATTTGAGTCATTATTATACCAAAATCTCTATATCGAATTTATATACAACTTTTATGTTGACCACTAAGACCAGTTCTCATCCCATAAATCCCAGAAATTAAAACGCTACACCAATTCACATTTTTCCAACATTAGTTTGCACTAGGTGCAGTGTTTTCTACATAACTCTCTCATATGGCCATGAAATTGAATGAGGCCTTCATCAAAATATTCCTAACACATTTCTCAACAACTTTTATGAATAAATAAAAGCCCAATTCACAACCCATTTGGCCCAGAAAATTATTTCTGCAAGGGACAAAAATCCTATTATAGCCCTGCACTCTTTTAGTAAATAGGTCATATCTCACTTAATTCTCAATGGATGCTTTTGTTCTTTATATGGATTTAAAGAGAACAAAAAGTTCTACAACCTTTATGTTCCGCCCAATTGCTAATTCACCCCATAAGAGACTCTAAACCTACAAGTAAGCTACTGCTACTACATGTGACACCTAAGCTTGCATGCATAAGGAACCAATGAGAGCACTCCATCACTTGGACACTTGTCCCAACCATGCATAACTCTTTACCACTTCACTATCACCCCTTGTGACACCTTTCTCTTGCATGAATCAAGCTTGACACTTGTTCCACCCAAGTGCATAGCTGTGTGACTATTTAGAGGCCAAGGGAACTCATGCAAAATTTGTCACTTTGCTTTGCTCTCCTTGTTACTTCTTTCTCTTAACTTAGAAAAAAATATCCAGCCAACATCTTCTCCTTTCTTTCATGTTTTCTTTATTCAAAACATTATCATACATCTATTATCATCCATCTCAAATCACCACCCCATCCTTTCTAGCTTCCATGAATACAACACAACTTCTAAACACTATACCTTCTCCTTAAAATCTTCCAACAGCAACGTTTTCTTTCCTTTTCACCATCAAGTTCACATCCATCCTCACCATCCATACATCCATTTTTTCTCTTCTCTTGATGAAGCAAGCTATGGTGGCCTAGAAGCAAACTTTGAAGTCCTTGACTTTTTCCTTAAGCACGAAATCTTGTTGGTAACGGGGGGTACATTGCTTGTTTAAAATCCATGATTTAATACATGCATGGTGGGATATAAGTGTTCCTTAGCACTTATATCCTAATGCTACCTTAAAGATCAAACTTTTATGGTTTAATCTTGAAAATCCTTGGAAAAGAACTATCTTTAAGGAGTATTATGGCTGCACCATGATTTTTGTTGAATCTTTTAAATTTTAAAATTTTTATGAAGATTACTAGCACTTGAGTTTTATTGCTGCAGATTTTTGTTGTAACTTTATTGCATGTGATAACTTGTTAAAACTTGATGGTGGTTGGCTTGATTGGTAGCTTATGGTGTTAGTAACATTTTTGAAAGTGTGAAATTTCTTAAAATGAGTTTTATATTTAAAAATGGATTTTTGTTGCTGCTGGAAAATTTTAATGGTTAGTAAATCACTTGATAATTTTAGATCTTAACACATAAACATGAAAGAAATGATTTTTGTGGTTGAAATTTTGTAACAATACTTGATCTTTTAAAATTTTATGATAAAAATAAAATTTAGTATAAAATTTTAATTCTGGAATTTTTTATTAAAATAAAAACAAGTGATTTAATGGTAGCAATTAAATGATATGTTTATGACGTTAAGAAAATAATTTAAAAGAATTTTAGAAAATAATCCTTCATGATTAATTGAAATTATTGGTGCTGTTGTATTTATATATTTGAGAAATATTTTTGATCATGAAAATGTTGTGAATGTGATAAATATTAAGAGAATTAAAAAGGGACCCGAGTTTAGGCGCGAATGAAACGTTAGAAACGGTACAAAATGCATTTTTATGGGCAAACAGAGGAAATTGGTAAAACTGTTTTTCAGGAATATTTTATGGTATTAGAAGTGAATTTTGAGCATAAGAAAAATACCCAAGGAAGAGAATTAGTTGGGAGAAATTTTGACGTGTGATTTGTCCTTAAAACGAATTTTTACAAACGTTAAAACAAAGGATTTTAGCACCTTATAACCATTTCGTGTGGGAGCTGTTTTTGGGTAGGATAAATGCTTAAAATATCTATATCTAATTAGTATTTTGAAAACTAAACACTTTTGGCTTTGGAATCACTTAAATCGGAATTTTCTAGGCAAAATACGATGAAAATGATGTTTTGACAAAGAAATAGAATTTTACTACTTTGTATCTTTACTTTAGAAAAGAAAGGATTCTTTTATCTTCAATATAAATCTAGGAGAATTACCTTATCATGTATTTTATCTAAGGATTTATGAAAAAAATTTTGAAAGTAAAATCAATCTAAATCGTTTGTACTAGAAGAACGAAGTTTTGATAAACCATAAAAAGTAACTATTTTAATATCCTTAATTTAGAAAAAGATAATTTCTTTTATTCCCAATATAGGACTAAAGGAAATGTTTTGTAATGATAAAATGTTTTACTCAAGGCTTTATAAAAATTTTTAGAAAGTCGAAACCAATTTAAATCGTTTGTTGTAAGTCAACATGGTGAAACGGTATTGGTAAAGAATTGAAAAATCATTAGAAAAATATTTTTGTCCTTATTTTTCTCTTAAATGTATATCTAACCTTTAAATTATACCTTTGAGTAAAAGAACAAAATAAGTTAGAGAATCTTACTCTCTAAGAAACTTAATTAATGAATTATACTTGAGGTGATATTAAATATATTTTGTCCTTATTTTTATCTTAAAGGTGATATTAAATTTTTAAGTTCATATTTTTGAACAAAGAAACCAAATGATTTAAAGAAATTGTGTTCTTTGAAAAGTTTATTAAATATATTATATATCTTTATAGATTTATAAATAAATTGGATCTTTTAATACTAGAAAGTTTTTTTTATAAATCTTGTTTAGAGAATGTTCTTGATATTTTTAGTAAAAGAGAAATAATTAGAATTTGGTTCCTTGTATCTACTATGCGAAAAGACCTTTACTATTAGATTCTCTAAACGCTTTAAGAATAAATACGCCTAACGAATAAGGTTCCGTCTAGACTTCGGGCACCTTAGTAATAAGATAAGTACATGGCATTTTGCATTTGAAGTTGAGGAGGGATGTTAGAAAAATCCCTTAGAGCATACAGTGATAGGTACACTGAAGAATCTGTCGCGCCTCGATACCTGAGGGCAATCTAGGGAGTATAACCGGAGGCAGGAATTCTAAGTGGCATCGAATTTGCGCCCGTTGCCAGACAGCCCATAGCAAACTCTGGTGTACTTCAAAAAGAGGCAGAATTTTCTATGACCGTGGAGTGCCCGTTTTATGGTGATGTGTGTGATTGGCCATTTTAATGTTGGGACTGAGAGTCCTTACCCTTTTGTGAAAACCAGAACGAGGAGAGCTCTGGTCGCTCTAGTTAGGCAGGAGAGACAAGGGTAGATGGTTGTACGTATGATTATAGGGATAGGAGATTAATGAGTGGAAGTTGGTCCCCATTGCATGTTGGTATTGAATTATATTTACAATAATTGAATCTAACACATGCATAGCATGCCATCATTATATGACTACCCCTTCGATTATTGTTGATATTTGTGTATGTATAGTATTATATGTCTATTATAAGATATGATGTGTGTAATCATTTCTATGGTTTTAAATCCTTGAGCTACCCTTGTATGTATTTATTATAGGTTGAGAGCTTTGTACTCACCCCTTTGTTATTGTGTGTTGTTTTTCCTTTCCCGTGATCATCAGCTGAAGGTCAAGGTGAACACGAGCAGCATCTGGACTACTCCCAGTAGAGGGCGTGGATCATGGGCGTTGGTTGTTTATATTCGCTGTTAGTGTCGAGACCGTTGTAGGTCCTGATGTTTATTTAATGTTATGTTATTTTGTAGTAACTGGCGTTGGGAGCCTGCGAGCCCCGTACCTTTTGAGTACACTAGTATGATAAAGAATCGATCTATATTATGACTTTTATTTGAACTGCATGTGATAATCACCAATGAAAAAAAAAACTCCTATTTTTCTTAAACAATTAGTGACTCCTTAATTAAGTAGGACGTTCTAGTGTGGGAATTTGTCCTAGTTAATCGAGGGTGTCACATTCTTACGTAGATCTTAGGTGTTTCTTCATCACATTGGATAAATTAAGAATTAGGAGAGGAAGATGCATTTTAACTTGAAGGAGAATGAAGATATGTGTTGGAAGGAATGAATTAATGGTTGATTGCTTATAAATTTTATGTTTATAATGAAAATAAAGTAGCATGAATATATTACAACTTTGGTGCCTCATTTGAATTTGTCTTCAATTAGTTATTGGAGCCTTAGTTATGTAAAGAAAGAATAGTCCATCATGGTGCATGGTTTCGGGGCAAAAAGTAGCAGAATCCAAAAATTGGCATTTAATCTTGAACAAGCCCTTTGATTTCATGTTTATAGCATAGCATTGATGGTTTGATTTATGATGATTGTCAAGGTAAGGTTGAACATGAAAATTCTATCTTGAGTGTGCTTAGATTGATGAAAAGAAGGAGCTAGCATTTCTTCAGTGATCAATCTCGTTCCAACAATTGTTATTACTCATTTAGGTCAACTCGTCAATCCGTATCTAATAACCACCGAAAGCCAAAGCTTCACTCTAGGTCGAAATCACTGCCTTTCGATCAATCCTTTTAATTCTAATGGCATCAATATGATATTAGACTTTTTCCTTAGAGAAGTGGGTGAAAGGCGGCAGGCAAAGCCATACAAATCCATAAGAGAGAGTCTGGTTTTCTTCCACGAATAGCGATTCCTATTCTGATAACTAGGAGAGAAGAAGAGGGGCAACCTATATTAAGATTAAGGCGGATATTCTCTGCTGTTCTTGATATCTATGAAAGCATGGGAGCTGTCTTCTCTTTGTAGTTTGGAGAGCAGGATAACCTGAAAAACTTATAGTGTTGGTCCTTCAATGCAAGAAGAAAGGTCACTCGCCATGAGTGCTTGCTGCGAAATGTCAGACTTGATGCAATGGTGGCAGAGATCAAGATCACTAAGCTAGTTGTTAATGTTGTTAAATTTTTTGGAAATGGTCAATTTGATGTAGCTTGGATGATGCTAGGTAAAATTTATTACAAAAATTCATGTTTCAAGCTAAAACAGGTCAACTCGCTCAAGCGAGCCTGATTTCACTTGAGCGAGTGTTGCAGACAGGCGTATTAAATTCTCATTGATGCATTATCTTTGAGTGATAAAATTTTGGCAAGTGCACCAGTCGTTAAAAATTATGTAATTTGATCGTCCCATAGGGATTGAGGTAATTACCACAACCAAGGACTAATACTAGCTGAACCAAACCAAATTTGGAAAGAATTCTTAATATTTTTACTTTTGTTAAATTTGATATTTTTGTATTTTCTAGTAGCATGCATAAGAGTTAAGGTGTAAAACAAAGAATTAAAATAGGTTAGTATTACTTCAGCATTCAATTTCATTCGAACTCATGCAATTGAGGTTCAATTCCAGTGAAAACATGTGATAGATTCCACAGATGGTTAACCCCTAATCCCTTAGGTGATTAACACTAGTTCCTTGCATTTAAACCCTAATTCCTTTGGTATTTACCTATAGAGAAGCTGATTGTGAAATTAGAGGTTGAACCCTAGTTATTCACCTAACATATAGGCCTGAATTAACTAAGTAGCAAGGAGTATACCTGAGCCCTAAGCCATGATTCCTCTTTGGAGAAGAGCTTAAAATAGATATGAATCTTTCAATCCAACAATGGAGTTCCACTTCCTTGCTTGTTCTCACATGAATTCAACTGAGATTTAACTTAATGAAGAGTTGAGAACTCCATTGAAGCCTCAGTAATCCTAACCCTAGAGGCTTAGCAACCCATGGAAGATGAAGACATAATTGGAGAAATGGAAGCCATAGAGAGAAGGGAGAGAATTTGGAAAAATGAAATTTTTAGAGAGAGAGTGAAATCTGAGTAATGAATCTGATTAAATGCCTCTGTGTGTTAATTACAATGTACTGAACATATATATAGTATTTGGTTTCAACTAACTAACTAACACTAAAATAATTAAAAACTTTCCCCAAAGGGAGGTTACAAGCAAATACTAAAACTTAACTTAACTAAAATACAATAGAAATTCAAATGTTCCGAATTCTCCTTCGTAATCACGTGTAACCTCGGTGGAAACTAGCGTTAGTAAGCTGCTTCTCTGTCTGGAAATATAGCTTGACTTTTATTTATGCGTAAGTACGTTGGAAACCAGCATAGGTGTAACACCCTTGGTTAACTAGGAAAATCCCTTCCACTAGATTATCCTGGTCAACCGAGAGGTTATGAGGTTTAGAAAAATTATGGAAGTTTTTTTTGTATCAGAAAACTTAGGGGACTAGATACAATATATACACAACACATGGTCATAACAGCAACTATACAAACTGAAAGTAAAGGGGCACGCAAACTCCTATAAAAGAAAATAAATTCACCTATTCTATTTGTTCTTAATCGAAGAAGAGTCTGGCTAGTCCTTGATATGAAGTTTGTGTCCATTTCCACAATGTTTGGAAAAATTTAGCGTAAGGGTGTCAGGAAGTGTCATCACTAATACCCGCCCCATATAATGGGCTCGTTTGTTTAAACTTATTTTAAGAGATAAGTGCTTTTTTAAAAAAGCACTTATTTTAAATTTTGACGTGTTTGTTTAAAGTTTCAAAAATAAGCAGAAGCTAAAAATAAGCTAATTTCAGCTTATATTAAGAAGCAACTCTGATCTACTTATTAAAAAAGTGATTATAAAAAAAGCGCTTTTTTATAATCACTTTTTAATAAGCTAAAACAAACAGACCCAATACAATCATCCAGAATTGATTCCCGCCCACTCTTTTTTGGGTCCCTAAGTTACCTTCTAAGTTATCTCACCACTCCTGGTCTTCTGACCATTTCAGTTTCCTATCCCTCTCTTAGGGTTACAAACGTCTATACAATCATAATTTCAGTATAGTGATGCAATGCATGAATCCATTTCATTATTTTGATTTTCTTCATTAGTCATCATGATGTATGTGGGCCCATCTACTTTTTAACAATCCCAACACAACATATATCATATTCCCGCCTTATACCCCTTGTCCACTAGAATGACTGGAGCTCTCCATGTCAGTTTCCCAAATCAAAAGATGTAAGGACCCTCGGTCCTGCCATAAATCATGGATCCACATAGGTCAGACAGGCAATACACGTTCATGGTAAGCCCCGCTCTAACTTGAAGTATACCTAAGTTGCCACGGGTTCTCCGGTTTTAGGCGTGATTCCTCACCATTTGGATGTCCGCTCCGGTATACTCCCAAGACCACTAATAGGGGTCGGTACCCTCAGGGTTCCTCAGCGTACCCTTCCCTCTCCACCCTTATTCTCCATGTATGATGTGTAATTCATGAATCTCAATCAATTATCTTATTGGTCCTTAGTAGGGTCCCTCTAATGAATCCGTTTCATTTCTAATGTCGGCTTATTTTATTTCATTAAATCACAAATACTTCTTTTCTTCTTTTTTCTTTTTTTTCTCAAGGTTTTTCAAATACATAATAATCTTGTCCGACACTTAGGAATGAAACGAAATCTCATACTTTCTAGAAAATCACGAGGTATATTGGCACTGTAATGCCCACTCATCATTCTGGATCCAATTTCCATATTTTCATAATCTAGTCATTCTCGGAACCCTCACTAAGGCTGCCTTTATGTTATCTTTTCTAATTTCTATTTAATATTTTTCACTTTGTTTAATTATTAGTGCATCGCACAACACAATTCATCATATTATGTTTACATCATCCAATCTATACACAACATTCATAATCATAGATCTTATACATCACACAAGCATCCATGACAACTAAATTAATCATAATACATTGACAATCCATCATCACAAATTAAATTGTAATACGCAATTAGTCATGTAGCAAGTATTATATCACAATTAACGTCTATTATGGTAAGGAATTATCACATGTTCGGTCGATGCTTATGGAGGATTTAAATACAACATTCACGTTTTAAATCTGGTATATTAATTAGTGCGTCATTCATGTTACTATTAATTTAGTTACTAAAATATACCCACATGTATATACATCCTAATTTAGTCCAAGTTAGGGGTATTTTATGGAAAGGATTTAGTTCCTTACGTGCTTTACAATCTTACGTGTTTTTACCTTCTAATTATATCCTATTCGAATCCTCAAGAGTCCAAATTCATTCTTTATGCGACACCTAAGTTCATCTTACATGACTTGCCATTTATTCCTTTCTACTAATTAAGATAACTCTATCTTAGTAGTATATTCCCTATATTTTATTATTAGTTAACTAATTTCTAGCGTATTTCTTAAACATGGTTTATGCCGCCACTAACCAATATTGTTCCTTGCTTGTCACACTCCATGTTATTACTATTTTAGTCTCGCTTCTTTCCTTTCCTAAATTATTACTAGTCGACACTATTCATTTATCTTAATCTTCATTATTACTAATCACCTTTTTCTTTTCCTTATTTTCTCTTCACCTAATATTACTATTGTATATAAGTCTATAATCTCCTAGATCATAATTTGGTTCATTTTAGATTTTTTTTGTGACTTGTCTAGCACTATTCTTTTTACACCTTACCGAATTAAAGTTGCTTACATATATTCTCAATTTCTTAGCCAGTTCCTATAATCTAATTCTTTTTATCCCAAAAGAGGTAAATTACTATTATTCTAAAGAAATAAAATTTACAATATATCTACTTTTCTTAGGAGAATATTTCTTTTATTAAGGTTGTAAAATAGTTCTCTTTCTCTTTTTTAAGAAAGTAACGTTTTCCCAATACTTTAGAAACATTAATTTAGATCAAGCACTTCCTTCTTAAAATTCTTTTCTTTTCTAAAAGATCCTTTTAGTTCAAAATGACTTTTCTAAGTCAATGAAATCTTCCTAATAATATCCTATCATTTTGAAGAAAAGTTCTTATTATACTACCAATAGTGTTAAATCCCTTAAATACCATTTTAGTCACCTTAAGTCAGAATTTCTTTTTAAGCCATAATAACCACTTTAAGCGCGATATCATAGTCGATCAACTTAATTAATTCTAGTGGGGCTTACCAGATGAAATCGTACAACTTACATTGAATCATAAAGAATAATAAAATATATACAACCATATCGAATCATCCAACCGTTCCCATGTCATTTTCTACTGCTTAACCAAATCGTGTAAAATTTTTATTTGGTAATCTTTTTCTTTTTAGTGAACTGGTACATTTTTTATTCTTTGTAGGTTATCGAAATAGAATATGTATATATATATATATATATATATTTAAACGTCCAAAACGCAGCGATAAGAAAAAGCTCGGATCTTCCAATTCCACCGTCTGATTGTAACAAAAATCAAGATAACGGTTTCTAACTATGTGAAGAATATTATAGCGGGATTGAAATCAATTTAAAACGATATAGAACCCCCCCTTACCTCATTGATTCTTATGGTCTTGAAGAGGGAAATAAAATGGTTTGCTTAAAAATTTTCCCCACCGAACTAGTCACCGATCCTCAGGGATTGCCCTTTGAATGCTAAAAAAATGACATGCAGCAATTTTAAGGATTTTGGAAGCCATGGACAGTCACCAAACAGCAAGGGTTTTGGCAAGAAAAGTGGAAGATTTCACCTTTTTAGAGTGTTCATAACCTTTAGGTTCTTCTTCGTTTAAGTGCTGATTCTTACCGGTGGTTTTAAGGAGCCTAAGATTAAGCATGCAACCCCCCAAGAGCAGCCATGGTACACAGTTTTAGAACCCTAAAAGTAGAAGAAGAATATTGATCAATATGCATGCATGGCTATAGGAATAATTAGAAAGAGATGGATGATCATAAACTAAGGGTTTCAAGTGCAAAGACCTTACCTTTTAGGCTAAGGGAGTCACGGTCAAAAGGAGATGAACAAGGGAGTGTGAATGTTGAATCCTTGGCTCTTAGATGATAAGAAAATAAAGAAACTATTGCTTCCTAGAAGAAGCTTTCACGCTGGCCAATGAGGAGAAAAAAGAGCAAGGCAATTTGTGTTGGTTTAGAAAAATGGTGATGGTTTGGTTAAAGTGGTGGTGGCTGGAAATTAAGAGAAGAAGAAGCAAGCAAATTTGAGGATGTGGAATGGCTATGTGATAACGTGGTCATCATGGCATGGTATAGGATAGCATGGTGTATGGATTTAATGATGAATGGCTTCTTAAAATTAGATGCAAGAGGTTTGTGGGAATGATATGTAACATCCCAATTTTGAAGTTAAATACCAAATGAAATAAACCATTAAGACCTGGATTTCAAAGTGGGAAGATAATTGTTAATTATAATCAATTTAATTTAAGGAATAATGAAAAATTAATTTAATTGGTAAAAGATGGCTGCTTGTGATTAGTGAGTCACGTGAATGGACTGCGATTCACGTTTTCCCCATCCCACTTCCTTCTCTTCGCATGCATATACATATACCCTGTATCACCGTGATATTCATCCTTCCTTACTGCTTCATCCTCTCTTTTCTTCTTCTTCGTCTTCGTCCTCTTTTCTTCCCCTGTTTTTATTCTTCATTTCTGGGGATCACGACGACGGTACTAGAGAAAGGTCATAGCCCCTCCGACTGGTGAAGGACGATCATTGAAGCAGAGGAAGAACAACTCCCCATCCCCGAGCCGATTGCAGAGTACGACGGTGCGAAGAGGGGCTGGACGAGTCAAAAAGGGCGTCAGACTAAATGTCGGAGAGCAGAAGAGCTTCTTGAGTTCCTTCGGTAGGTAGGGGGCGCTTGCATGTCAAATGCATGGTCCACGAATGGTACCGGATGAATGTACTGCTTTAAGTGTGTGCATGTGTCTGTGAAGACTGTGTATTATGCATGATTGTTGATCTTGGACTCCATGTGTATGATAGTAGTATCTTGTTAATAGTTATACAATAATTGCATGCAATCGAGATGGTGGTAATGTAGTCTGTTGGCCTTTCTGATATAGACGAGTGTGATGCACGGTTCTATTACTGTTAATACCGTGAGACATGAATATGTGGCTGTTAGTTGATTCGTCCGATGTTATTACTCTAAACTGTTGATTGCTGTGCATGCTGGTGTGATTGACAAAGTAAATATAGGGACTATATTGAATCGGTTTCTACCTTGGTGGTTACGAAGGATGTATCGGTTGAGTAATGATGCTTGCTGGTAAAATGCATAAGTTGCATGTGTAGGAATGGGGTGACCCGTGGAAGGTCAAGAGCCCCGAAGGAATGGCTTCCAGCTACAGACCTTGGCTAGATCCTGTGAGAGCTCGTGGTAGCCGTGGGAGCTAGAGATGAGTCTCGAGACGTCAATGGGAGGCCGGTACCACGCGAGAAGAGCTGATGGACGAGCGGCCAGTAAGGGGGAAACTGTAACTGAAAGTCATTACTTAAGTTGGATCCGCAGGCATGCATGTAGATATGATGTTGATTAGGATAGTACCGTGGCATGTGTTGGGTGTTATGAATGAATTCCGAGTGTGCGGATGCATGTGTATGTGTGAATAAGGATGAACTTTATGTAGTATGTATGTGAGTGTATGTTATTGATATTATTCTAATTTGCATGGCCTTAGTTTAATCTGAATGCGACTGAGTGAACGTAAGTGTGTGTACTGACACTGATACCGAGTCATTGACTGTCATTTTATATGTAAAAGCTCACCCCTACTGTGGCTACATTTTTCAGTGAATATCTCTCAGAATGAAGGATGAAGGAGGAGCTGAGTGCAGAGCAGAGCATCCGAGCGCTGTTGAATATATGTGTATATGTATATACTGTATATAAGATCTTGTTAAGCCTTGGCCGGCTCGTATTTTGGTTTTAGTCCCTTACATTAGAACTTGAACCCTCTTGGGTAGAGAGAACATGATGATACATTTGTAATTATTTAAATACATCCTTATATATATTGTGTGTTTATCCTACGCTATGAGTGATGTCTGAGTGATAAATATGGGTGTACAGGTATACTTTCCGAGCGTATGAGGTCGGTGTGACTATGGGTAGAAGCGGAGCTAAGTTGTTGTTGGGAAAAGTGAGATAGGGAGATATTTCAAGTGATGAGGAGTCGGATAGCACCGAGTGAGTGAGGTCATATAGCCTGGAGCGGGAATTGGTTTGAATTCTTTAAGTGATATCTGTGAGGTTTTCCCGAGTGGAGATTAATCAACGATTTCCGACTGAGAATCCACCGAGTGAGAGTTCACCGACTAGGGAACGACACCTAAGACTCTAAGTGGGCCCATTGTAATAAATTAGTAAGTAGCTAGAGAACCCGAGCGCGCCTTGACTTAGTGGGAAAATCAGAGTAGGAAATATTATGGTCACCGAGTGAAAAGTGAGTGAAATGTCCCGAGTGGCATGATGGGCATGAAAGTTATTCCGAGTGAGAAGTCTTCATGGATTCCGAGTGAGCAGCTTTGGGGATCATTTTCGGGTTGCCAATATATATATATATACATAATCCGATCGAGTGGAGCCACGGAGTGTGATAGGCTGTGTGGATGAAACTAGTATGTATTAGGGTCAATCCGAGTGAATTAAGAAGTGGACCTTCCCGAGCGAACCATACGCATGAAATCCGAGTGGGGAAAATACTGAGTGGAGTGACAGGATGCTGAGTGTAGTTTCGCTTAAGCGCTTCCCCTTTCGCCGTGCATTTGCCCATTTCCCCTTGTCTTTTTCCCCTCATTTTTCCTTGTTGCGCCCGGTTTTGTTATTCGAGCAGATTATGTACGGTTTATTAACTTTAGGATTTGGGAAAAATTTCCCTGTTGGTTTGATTTATTTAATTAAAAATTAGGGTGTTACATTTTGGTATCAGAGCAGACCGAAAGGTCCAAGGCCAAGGTATGCTTACCGAGTGTGAGCGGTTGTGTGTATTATGATCGAATGGTCATCATTATTGTGATATTGTTGAACCTGATTGATACTGTGATATTGATTTGTGGATAGGAGGTTGTTCCTCCTGGTCCGACTAATTGTGTAACATATAGAAATGGCATAATGTGCTAAGTTACTGAATATTAGGCTGAGATACGATCGGTAGTAAGTGACTTGGTATACTTATCCTTGAAGGGGTGTTAATTTCAGGATAAGGGATGATGGATCACCAAAGCATGGAGGCCATAGCCACGGCCTTCCAACGTTTTGCTGACGTGTTCGAGAGACAGGGCCAGCAATGAGCTGAAAGAGGCCAAGTGTTGGACCGCTTCTTGAAAAGGAAGCCGAGTGAATTTCAAGGAGGGCGTAACCCTGAGGCAGCTTTTAAATGGACTCAAGAGCTGGAAAGGATTTTTGGGGGTCTTCACTGTACCAAGGCCCAGAAGGTAGAATGTGCAGTGTATATGCTATGAGACAAGGCGGAGAACTGGTGGAAGATAGCCAGAAACCGATTTCCTAACGATGATACTCAGCTGACCTGGAACAATTTCAAGACATGCTTCTTAGAGAAGTACTTCCCCGACACAGTAAGGAGTCGGAAGGAATTGGAGTTTATGGAGTTGAAACAGGGTTCCATGACTGTGGAAGAATACGCGGCCAGATTCGAAGAATTGTGTCTATTCTACCCACCCTTCCAACAACCGGGGACGGAGAACTCCAAGTGCCTTAAATTCGAGAATGGATTGAGATCAGATATTAAGAGAGCCTGCAGATACCAAGAGATTAGGAGTTTTCCTGCATTGGTGAATAAGTGTAGAATATTTGAAGAAGATGACAAGGCCCACTCAGGCCAGAACAGTAGAGCAGGTTCTTCCTTGAGGCCTCAACAGTCACGCTTCAAGAGGCCAGGTAACATGGGAAGAAATGGACCCTTTACTAGATATCAAGATCGCAGTAACCAAGGGAGACAGATGAGTGGACGACCAAAATATGGCAAGTGTTTTAAATGTGGTGGTGACCACTTTGCTCAGAATTGCGTTAGTGCAGATGTTAAGTGTTTTCATTGCAAGGAGAAGGGGCACATTCGCCCTGACTGCCCCTAACTCCGTCAAACAAGTACCAATACGCGTCAGGGAGGTTTCCAGGTGAGGAGCCGTGGAAACAATGGTCAAAGCTCGGGGGGCGGAAGCAACAGAGCCAGAGGAAATATGATGGCTGCCCCAAATAATCGGAGGAGAAACACCGATCAACCAGCTGCTGGGAGAGTCTACGCCATCAGTGCTGAGGAAGCTGCACAGGCGAACGACTTAGTACAGAGTAAGTGCCTACTCGGTAAATATACACTTAGTGTAATTTTTGATTCTGGAGCCACCCACTCCTTCGTAGCTGATGAGTGTGTGAGACGATTGCGATTACCGACTGTGGATATGGATCGGATTTTGGAAGTAGCCAACCCGACTGGCCCTAAGGTGTTGACATCAACGATGTGTAAGGACGTAACGTTTGTGTTGGATGATCAGAGTTTTACCTTCGATCTTGTGTGCGTACCTTTGAAGGGCCTTGATATCGTGCTCGGCGTAGATTGGCTTTCAGCCAACAAGGTGTTAGTGGATTGTAGAAACCGAAGGATAATCTTCCCGAGGCAGCACAATGAGGACTACACGGCACAAGGTATAGCTCAACTGTTTATGATGCTTTGTTTAACCGAGGGTGAGAGTAAAGCCTGAGTGAACGAAATTCCGACTGTCTGTGAATTCCCAGAGGTGTTTCCCGAGGATGTACCGAGTGTCCCTCCCAATAGAGAAGTCAAATTCTCTATAGACCTGATCCCTGGAGCCGAGCCAGTCTCCAGTGCACCTTATAGAATGTCCCCAACAGAATTGGCCGAGTTGAAGAAGCAGGTGGATGAGTTACTCGAAAAACAATTCATTAGGCTGAGTGTGTCACCATGAGACGCACCTGTACTGCTTGTTAAGAAGAAGGATGGCAGCATGAGACTATGTATAGATTACTGACAGCTAAACAAACTCACAATTAAGAATCGGTACCCATTGCCCAGAATTGACGATCTAATTGACCAGCTGCGTGGCGCTTCAGTCTTCTCCAAGATTGATTTACGATCGGGATACCACCAAATCCGGGTGAAGGACTCGGACATTCCTAAAACTGCCTTTAGGACTCGGTATGGCCACTACGAGTATTAATGATGCCGTTCGGTGTGACAAATGCCCCTGTTGTCTTCATGAATTACATGAACAACATATTCCACCCATATCTAGACCGATTTGTTGTAGTTTTCATTGATGATATCCTAATCTACTCTAAGACTCCTGAGGAGCATGAAGAACACCTCCGAGCGGTACTTCAAGTGCTGAAGGAGAAGCATCAGCGCCTGGACGAAATCCAAGCGGTACTCCGAGCGGTACTCCGAGCGGTACTCCGAGCGGTACATCAGCGCCTGGACGAAATCCAAGACAACGCTGACTCGCTCAAGCGAGGTCCAACGCCGCCTGAGTGAAGTATAACAATGCAATAACGAAAGGAGGAAATGCTCAAGCGAAACCCAACACCAGCATCCACTCGCTTCAGCGCGATCCCACACGCTTGGGCGAACAGCCTTAGTCGCTCGGCGAGGCATGATTCGCCTAAGTGATGCCAACACAAAAGCCTTCCCAAACCCACACTCGCTGGAGCGAGTACCTTGCTCGCTGGAGCGAGGAGCCATACTCGGCTAGGCAAACGCTCGGAATCCCAAGTTACCCTTCAACTCATTCACTCAGAAAATGACAGCTAACTCACTCGGCATCCTACAACTGATCACTCAGAAATCAGGTAGTTAAGTCCCACTCAGAATTATTCAAAACTCAACCGTTCGGGTTACAGATCCTCACTCACTCGGATTATAAATATCTTACACTCAGAATCCATTGAAGCATCATCATCCGAATAAGAAGGCATAGCCATTTGCAGCCCCACTCGGAGTTGACTCCCCAATTACGTCTACTCAGAAATCAATAACTGAGCAATATTCTAACCATCAACACCCCTCAGTCTACCCAGACACAAACCACGCGGATACAACATATATGTACATGCATAATCATGCACTCGGAATACCCATTTCTTAACATCATTCGTTCCTCAGCACCTGTTATCAACGTGAACTATATACGTATAAAAACATGCACTCGGGACACAAGAGCTCAATTTACTTATATAAATATATATATATATTCATATTCATTACACCACACTGTTATTATGAGCCGGCCAAGGCTACAACTGACGAAACATGACAAATACAAAATAAGCACTCAACAGTCGGAGTGCACTTTACCCGGACCTGAGACCTTAACATCACTTCAGAGTCCAACCTGCACACACTGAAAAATGGTGTAGGGGTGAGCTTTTACATATAAAGTGACAGCTATTGACTCGGACTTTACCTCAATTCTCAATTATATAATTTACCGGGTTCAATCCATAACGATATATATATATATATACTGCCAATTAATATAAGAGCCGGACCACATCATTCAATCGGAATTCGCACAATAACATATATTCTCAATCATAGCATCACACTGCACTCAGCAACAATATCAATACCTGTACATTCATTCAGTCAGAATTCACTCATACGACATCATCTAGTCGGAGTTCACTCAATTCATTTAATCCATGCAAATCATAATAATCTCAATAACAATGCTCATAGACTCATGCATGCGGATCTGACTTAAACAGTGAGTTCAGTGCAGATTCCTTCCTGGTCCCTCGTCCACTAGCCATTTCCGTATGGCACCGGTCACCCAGTGACGTCTCGAGACCCAGCTCTAGCTCCATCGGCTACCACGGGTCCTCATGGATCTAACCAGGAATCTGACTGGAACTCATCTTATACGACTCCAGATGCCTTTCCGACCCCCCGTCCATTAGCCCTTTCCGTGTGGCACCGGTCACCCCGTGACGTCTCGAGACCCAGCTCTAGCTCCATCGGCTACCACGGGTCCTCATGGAACTGGTCAGGAATCTGGGAGTCATCCCACATATGCAATCTCATGTAATTCCACAACAAGCATCCAAGCTTACCAGACGCGTCTCACACAGCCATCAATGAGTCATAACCAATCCCCCACACAGCATTCGGATTCATTCGGAATCCCATATTTCCATTACAACAACACATGTATCTATCATAATAACTCACAACAAGCAAGCCTAGGTAACCACACTACAGCACATCCACTCAACATTTTTAACAGAGTCAGCATACTTTTCAACACAACATTCAAAATGGAAATCACGTATTAATTCACATCTCATGCATTCGGGGATAATGGTAACGCACACACGCATTCACTCAGCAAACTTATGTTTCAACAACATGCATCTCAGAAATATTAACAGGCACTCCAAGACGAAGTCACACAACCCTCAACCTTTCACAGATACCCTAACTCAGGAGTTGCATGCACAATCACTCAATTACAACACATCAATCTACACATTTCACACAACATATCACATTAAAGCAAGCACCCGGGACCCGGTCATAAACCATACACTTGACATGCAAAGCGCCCCCTACCTGCTGTCGGGGTTCAGATTCTCCTAATTTCAAAATGCAGTGCTAACTGATCGCCCTTCTGCTACTCCTCTTCCACTAGCCTTCGAGCTCAACGTTGATCCTGGGCTAGAGTTGCTCTTTCCTCCAACGGGTTCGTCTCCCCCACAGCTCCAAGGCACTTCCAGCACAGCCTTCCAATTGGAATACTAACAGCTCCAGGTAGAAGAAGAAGGAGAGGAAGAAGGCAATGGGGAGGAAGAAGAGGACAGGGAGTGGAACAGAGCCGCGTTGGTGTTCCTCCAGAAGCTCTCGACTCTCTCACTGTTCAACGTGATTGAGAGGGAAGAAGAGAAAACAGGGGAGAAGAGACCATATGCACACACAAGGAGAGCTGTCCAGTGTGAATAATGAGAGAAAGAGAGAGCTGAAGTTCTTTTATACCTCCAGGGGCACATGCGTCCTTTCACCTGGCATTTTCATTATTATTTATTCAATTATTTCTAACCAATCAGCAATTACTCTAATTAACCATTAATCCTAATTCTGTAATTAGCCTTTAATTAATGGCTTAACTTCAATCGGTAATTAAATTAAAAATCGGGATGTTACAGTTCTTCCCCTCTCAAAAGAATTTCATCCTCGAAATTCAAACACGTGCTTAGCCTCCATGAACCACTCGGAAAATCACTATCCTTGCATAATAAGCAATTACACATCTATGTTCCTCAAGTATTCATCCATTGCTTAAATCCCAGTCGGTACAATTGGCTTCCAAGGCAATTTACCGACCGCTCCACCCAGAAAACCGAGACATCATTCTTAACACATTTCCACTCAGAAGTGTCACCATTGACTCGGAATAACATTCCTTCCTTTCACTCAGACTGCCTCAACAAACGGATCGGAATACCACAGTCATGCTCTGACTGCAACTCTTCGCTTCTTCAACGTTTCCGACTGCTTCGCAATTTCTAATCAGCGTAAATAAAACAGCTCTTCATAGACTTCATTACATTCGGGATTCCATTTCCCACGTAGTTACCCCCATTCAACTCCGCCAGTTCACCCTAGCTATTGGCACTTTCCAGTCTCTTGGCCGCTCGGCCTTACACTCTCAATACCGATCAGCGTATTTACACCATCGGGTTCCCCGACTCAATGAGTCACTCGGCATGACAAAGAGCTCCCATAAAGCATAGGCTCGACATTGGGTCGCATGGGACACATTCCAGGTGTTATTCAACCAATTGAGAAGAGTCTAGTCGGTAAACAACATTACCGACTCCCTATAATACCCACTACCGACCGATTCATCTCAGATTAAGCCCTCGGATTCCCAAAATTTCGACCACAAAATTTCTTTCTTACCCAAAATGAACACTCAAACGAGTTCCAATATGCTTCAATTAGCACACTTGCCTGGATTTGCCTCGTGCAGGCACCACACTCGGTTCTAACATCTCAGATTCTTAACCATTCCTTTGGCTAACTCCATGCTTAAAAAACACGAATGTCACTCGGCCCTCTCATTCGAAAATATCAATCGGGGTTTTAAGGGCAGTCCTCATCCGGGAATCCTTCCACTTGTAAAATTTACTCATAATTCAAGCTTACCTCGAAACCAACCCGAGTCCAAGCCCAGCAGTCCCAACGCTGACCTGAGTACGATTTCAAATAAATCCTTCTCTTGGATATCTACTCCCCTTGGAGACCCTTCACTCGGAGACTTTCTATTTACCCAATTTCCACTCGGAATACAAGCCCACTCCAAACATAAATCTGAGTTCAGACTCAACAGCTCAACATCACCCGAACACAGCTATGAATAAGTTTACCGCTCGGTATTTACTCCCCCTTGGGTAATTCACTCGAAAACTTGCACGCTCGAAGTTCCATTTTCCTACAAGAAGTACTTTCCTCCTGGATGAAGATCACGTGGTGGAACATCACACGGGTATTAGGAATTCCACACTCGATGCCCTTCCACTCAAAACTGCTCCACACGGTAGCATCCACTCGGAAGTGGTACACTCTGAGTCAGATCACCCGGATCTTACCCTACTCAGAATGTTACGCTCGGACATTATCCTCTTAACTTAGTAATGATCCTCTCTATAAGGTTCTACTCAGAACACCATAATTTTCACTCAGTAGTTCTCTCTCACAAGGACTTCACTTAGAATTGTCCCCACTCTTACACACTCAGAATATACTAACCCTTCCCGAGCAATTCTTCACCTTATAATTTAATTTGGCTCAAATTCCTGGTTTCCCATTTAACTTACAGTATCACTCGGTTAGCCTTATAGAACTCCACTTCAGGGACAGATTTGGTCACCCCTCTTGTTTTAATAACTAATCATCGTCTTAGAAGCCAATCTATACCCAACAGCCTGTAATCCTCTCAGGGCAGACACACCAAGATCAACAAACCCTCTATCTTCATTTTGATATATAACCACATAATATTCCTTTAATATAACTCTCATCGTCACTCCGAACCGTCTGAAAGACTCGTCATCACCATAAGCAGCTACAGCTTCACTTGTCCGACTCATGAATTGCTGCATCCAACTTATAGGATGACGTCTCATTCCTATAGGGTTGCAACAATTACACAGTCACTGCAACGTGTACGCTGCCACAATGCCTACGGCATGAAGAGTCATCTCAGGACAGCATGCCTCACACCGACCAGACTCACTCAACTAGTACTAATTCACACGGTAATTAATGGCAATTCACACACATAAGTAATACGCCTACATCAACATCATGCATCACATAGGGTACATCACGCAACAACAATCATGAAAATTATGTATCACTTCTGTAAATCAGTATGATGACAATACAGCAATCGGCTTCTAGCCAACACTGAGTAAATAATTCCTCTAAATCTTATTCATCACAAAACCATGGCTTAGATTAAATTCTCAATTCTCAGTTATATGGTAACATCACTCACTCGGGTTCATGCAATTCAATCAGGATTAAGCAATTCACAATCACACATGCTGTCATAACCCACCATGGACTAGGAAATGGCACTAATGTACATACAGACACTCAGTCGGATTCACATCAATTATTCATGGCTACGTCATTGATCACCACAGCATGCACCATAACCATAACCACATATTGCACTCAACAATAGCATCAATACATATGTACTCATCCAATCGGGTTTACCCAAACCAATTCCCAACTATATTAAGGATTTCATTCACAATATCACATCCACATATTCATATAATTCACATTGATTTCAATGCCCATCATAAGCATGTACACAGACATTCAATCACGCAACATAGATTACTACTACTACAAAACGATGCAACGGGGGTAGATTTCCGACCCCACAAGTATACACCTAGTTATAAAATGACATATTAACAATCGGCCTCCCCCCAAATCATTACCGAGTAATTGTCATACGACGATAATCTTCGAATAGCAGTTGCCATTACCCAGGACAGTATAATAACAACCGGCTTCCAGAATGGTTTACCCTTACCTTTCATCTAGTCGCTCACCTGTACAACTTCCTCAGTACTGATGACTTAAACTCTGTCTGCAGCTGGTCGATCCGCGCTCCTCCCACAGTTATTTGGGGCAAATCTCCCGTTATCTCTAGTTCCTTTGCCTCTGCCACCGTTCCCTCGACCATTATTTCCGCGGTCTCTCTCTCGGAAACCCCCACGGGGCGTATCAGCATTCGAACGTCGCAGCAGTGGGCAGTTAGGGCGAATATACCCTCTCCCATTGCAATGGAAGCACACGACATCATCCCCTTCTTCACATTCTTGGGCAAAGTGATCACCACCACATATAAAACACTTACCGTACTTTGGGCGACTACCAGCATGACCATCTTGATTACCCCTGCCTCCGAGCCTAGAAGGGAGTCTGCTCCTACCAGAGTCATCCTGTCTTTTGAAGCGAGAGTGCTGAGGCTTCAAGGAGGGGCTTGCCCTACTGCTCTGGCCCGAGTGGGCCTTGTCATCTTCTTCAAATATCCTACACTTATTCACCAATGAAGGAAAACTCCTAACCTCTTGGTATCTGCAGGCTCTCTTAATATCCGACCTCAATCCGTTCTCAAATTTTAAACACTTTGAATTCTCCGTCCCCGGCTGTTGGAAGGGTGGGTAGAATAGGCACAATTCCTCAAATCTTGTCGCGTATTCTTCCACAGTCATGGACCCCTGCTTCAACTCCATGAACTCCAGTTCTTTCCGACTCCTGATTGTGTCGGGGAAGTACTTCTCTAAGAAGTATGTCTTAAAATTGTTCCAGGTCAGCTGAGTATCATCGTCAGGAAATCGGTTTCTAGCTATCTTCCACCAGTTCTCCGCCTTGTCTCGCAGCATATACACTGCATATTCTACCTTCTAGGCCTCGGTACAGCGAAGACCCCCAAAGATCCTTTCCAGCTCTTGAGTCCATTTAAAAGCTGCTTCCGGGTTACGTCCTCCCTGGAATTCACTCGGTTTCCTCTTCAGGAAGCGGTCCAGCACTTAGCCATCCCCTGCTCGAGGTTGGCCCTGCTTCTCAAACACGTCCGCAAAGCGTTGAAATGCTGTGGCTATAGCCTCCATGTTTTGACGATTCGTCATTACCTATCCTGAAATTCACACCCCCTTCAAGGATAAGTTTACAAGGTTACATTCTTCCGATCGGATCTTAGCCCAGTACTCAGTAACTTTAGCACATTTTACCATTTCCATATGTTATACATTCAGTCGGACCAGAAGGGAAATAACCTTCTGTCCACAACTCAATACTACATTATCAATCAGGTTCAATAAATACCATAATAATGATGACAACTTGGTCACAATGCACAACACCGCTTACGCTCGGTAAGCATACCTTGGCCTTGGACCTTTCGGTCTGCTCTGATACCAAAATGTAACACCCTAATTTTTAATAAATAAATAAACCCCAAAATAGGGAAAATTTTTTCATAAAAACAACCACTGGTCAATCGGCATAGAAAAGAAGAGGAAGGCAAGGGAAAAAGAAAGAACATTCATACGCATGGCATTCGGTGGAAGGGACAAGGCTTGAACCGACCCATTCGGTTCAACGAAATACATCAGCGCCTGGACGAAATCCAAGACAACGCTGACTCGCTCAAGCGAGCTCCAACGCCGCCTGAGCGAAGTATAACAATGCAACAACGGAAGGAGGAAATGCTCAAGCGAAACCCAACACCAGCATCTACTCGCTTCAGCGCGATCCCACACGCTTGGGCAAACAGTCTTAGTCGCTCGGCGAGGCATGATTCGCCTAAGTAATGCCAACACAAAAGCCTTCCCAAAGCCACACTCGCTGGAGCGAGGAGCCATACTCGGCTAGGCAAACGCTCGGAATCCCAAGTTACCCTTCAACTCATTCACTCGGAAAATGAAACCTAACTCACTCGGTATCCTACAACTGATCACTCGGAAATCAGGTAGTAAAGTCCCACTCAGACTTATTCAAAACTCAACCGCTCGGGTTACAGATCCTTACTCACTCGGATTATAAATATCTTACACTCAGAATCCATTGAAGCATCATCATCCGAATAAGAAGGCATAGCCATTTGCAGCCCCACTCGGAGTTGACTCCCCAATTACGTCTACTCGAAAATCATTAACTGAGCAATATTCTAACCATCAACACCCCTCAGTCAACCCAGACACAAACCACCCGGATACAACATATATGTACATACATAATCATGCACTCGGAATACCCATTTCTTAACATCATTCGTTCCTTAGCACCTGTTATCAACGTGAACTATATACGTATAAAAACATGCACTCGGGACACAAGAGCTCAATTTACTTATATAAATATATATATATATATATATATTCATATTCATTATACCACACTGTTATTATGAGCCGGCCAAGGCTACAACTGACGAAACATGACAAATACAAAATAAGCACTCAACGGTCGGAGTGCACTTCACCCGGACCTGAGACCTTAACATCACTTCAGAGTCCAACCTGCACACACTGAAAAATGGTGTAGGGGTGAGCTTTTACATATAAAGTGACAGCTATTGACTTGGACTTTACCTCAATTCTCAATTATATAATTTACCGGGTTTAATCCATAACGATATATATATATATACTGCCAATTAATATAAGAGCCGGACCACATCATTCAATCGAAATTCGCACAATAACATATATTCTCAATCATAGCATCACACTGCACTCAGCAACAGTATCAATACCTGTACATTCATTCAGTCGGAATTCACTCATACGACATCATCTAGTCGGAGTTCACTCAATTCATTTAATCCATGCAAATCATAATAATCTGAATAACAATGCTCATAGACTCATGCATACGGATCTGACTTAAACAGTGAGTTCAGTGCAGATTCCTTCCCGGTCCCTCGTCCACTAGCCATTTCCGTGTGGCACCGGTCACCCAGTGACGTCTCGAGACCCATCTCTAGCTCCATCGGCTACCACGGGTCCTAATGGATCTAACCAGGAATCTGATTGGAACTCATCTTATACGACTCCAGATGCCTTTCCGACCGCCCGTCCACTAGCCCTTTCCGTGTGGCACCGGTCACCCCGTGACGTCTCGAGACCCAGCTCTAGCTCCATCGGCTACCACGGGTCCTCATGGAACTGGTCAGGAATCTGGGAGTCATCCCACATATGCAATCTCATGTAATTCCACAACAAGCATCCAAGCTTACCAGACGCGTCTCACACAGCCATTAATGAGTCGTAACCAATCCTCCACACAGCATTCAGATTCTTTCGGAATCCCACATTTCCATTACAACAACACATGTATCTATCATAATAACTCACAACAAGCAAGCCTAGGTAACCACACTACAGCACATCCACTCAACATTTTTAACAGAGTCAGCATACTTTTCAACACAGCATTCAAAATGGAAATCACGTATTAATTCACATCTCATGCATTCGGGGATAATGGTAACGCACACACGCATTCACTCAGCAAACTTATGTTTCAACAACATGCATCTCAGAAATATTAACAGGCACTCCAAGACGAAGTCACACAACCCTCAACCTTTCATAGATACCCTAACTCGGGAGTTGTATGCACAATCACTCAATTACAACACATCAATCTACACATTTCACACAACATATCACATTAAAGCAAGCACCCGGGACCCGGTCATAAACCATACACTTGACATGCAAAGCGCCGCCTACCTGCTATCGGGGTTCAGATTCTCCTAATTTCAAAATGCAGTGCTAACTGATCGCCCTTCTTCTACTCCTCTTCCACCAGCCTTCGAGCTCTGCGTTGATCCTGGGCCAGAGTTGCTCTTTCCTCCAACGGGTTCGTCTCCCCCACAGCTCCAAGGCACTTCCAGCACAGCCTTCCAATTGGAATACTAACAGCTCCAGGTAGAAGAAGAAGGAGAGGAAGAAGACAATGGGGAGGAAGAAGAGGACAGGGAGTGGAACAGAGCCGCGTTGGTGTTCCTCTAGAAGCTCTCGACTCTCTCACTGTTCAACGTGATTGAGAGGGAAGAAGAGAAAACAGGGGAGAAGAGACCATATGCATGCACAAGGAGAGCTGTCCAGCGTGAATAATGAGAGAAAGAGAGAGCTGAAGTTCTTTTATACCTCCAGGGGCACATGCGTCCTTTCACCTGGCATTTTCATTATTATTTATTTAATTATTTCTAACCAATCAGCAATTACTCTAATTAACCATTAATCCTAATTCTATAATTAGCCTTTAATTAATGGCTTAACTTCAATCGGTAATTAAATTAAAAATCGGGATGTTACAAAAGTAGCAGCTATAATGGCGTGGGAGAGACCCAAGTCGGTCTCGGAGATAAGGAGCTTTATGGGCCTGGTTGGTTATTATAGAAGATTCATTAAGGGTTTTTCTAAGTTGGCCTTGCCACTGACTAAATTGACTCGGAAAAACATTCCCTTCGTATGGAGTTCTGAGTGCGAGAGCAGTTTCCGAGAGCTGAAAGACAAGTTGATGACTGCTCCAGTGTTAGCATTACCTAACTTGCAAGAGAGCTTCGTGGTTTACTGTGATGTGTCAGGACTCGGATTGGGATGCGTGTTAATGCAGAAAGACCGAGTGATAGCGTATACCTCTCGGCAATTGAGACCTCACGAACAACATTACCCGACCCATGACTTAGAGCTGGCAGCCGTAGTCTTCGCATTGAAGATCTGGAGGCATTATTTATTCGGGTCCAGATTTGAAGTATACAGTGATCACAAGAGCCTCAAATACTTATTCAACCAAAAGGAGCTGAATATGAGGCAGAGGAGATGGATGGAATTTTTAAAAGATTATGATTTCGAGCTAAAGTACCATCCGGGTAAGGCAAACGTTGTTGCCGACGCGTTGAGTCAGAAATCTCTCCATATAGCAGTGATGATGGTAAGGGAAGTGGAGTTATTGGAACAGTTCCGAGACATGAACTTACATGTTGACATCCCCTCCTCTCAGAAAATAACAATCGGTACGTTGAGAATCGCCAATGAATTCCTGAAATCTGTGTACGAGCAGCGGCAGTCAGATTCCTACTTGGCTGAGATGAAGGAGTCTCAGGCCAAAGGAAAGGACTTGTCCCTGATCGAGGGATCGGATGGAATCTTCCGAGTGAGAAATAGAATATATGTACTGGGTGGAGGAGAATTGAGAAGTATGGTGCTTGATGAAGCTCACAAGAGCTTGCTAAGTATCCACCCGGGTACCACGAAGATGTACCATGACCTAAGAGCACAATTTTAGTGGCCCAAATTAAAGAGGAATGTGGCAGAATACGTGGCTCGGTGTATTACCTGTCAGAAATCCAAAGTCGAGCACCAGAAGCCATATGGTGCATTGCAACCCCTGGAGATTCCCGTGTGGAAATGGGACTCAATTGCCATGGACTTTGTCATGGGATTGCCAAAAAACCGAGCGGGCCATGATGCGATTTGGGTCATTGTTGACCGACTGACGAAGAGTGCACACTTCCTACCTGTGAATATGAGATACCCACTGCATAAGTTGGCCTAGATTTACATACGCGAAATTGTCCGACTGCATGGAGTACCGACTTCTATCGTATCGGATAGGGATCCTAGGTTCACGTCCCGGTTTTGGACCAGCCTGCACCAGGAATTGGGTACGAAGCTTTGGCTAAGTTCCGCTTACCACCCCCAATCGGATGGACAATCCGAGCGAACGATTCAAAGCCTGGAGGACTTGCTAAGGGCGTGTGTGTTGGAGCACGGTGGAAATTGGGAGCAGTACCTTCCCCTGATCGAGTTTACATACAACAATAGCCACCACAACAGCATCGGTATGGCACCCTATGTAACACCCTAATTTTTAATGAAATAAGTAAAATCAACAGGGAGAATTTTCCAAATTTTAAAGTTAATAGACCGTACATAGCATAATCAGAGTAACAAATCTGACCCATCGAGGAGAAGAAGGAGGAAGAAAACAAGGGAAAAGGACTCTCGCGCAGCGAAGGGAAGAAACGCCTAAGCGAAACTACACTCGGCATCCTATAGTTCCACTCGGTATCTCCCCCGCTCGGATTTCAGTATATGGTTCACTCGGGAAGGTCCACCTCTTAATTCGCTCGGATTGACCCTAATGCACCCCATATCCTTCCAGACAGTACATCACACTCCCCATTTCCCATCGATTGGTTACATATATGTATATTGGCAACCCGCAAATGATTTCCCAAAGCCGCTTACTCGGAATTTATGAAGACTTCTCACTCGGGAATACTTAGTCATTCTTCACTCGGGAAATCTTAACAGTTTTCACGCTAAGGGTATCAGGATCGATTCTCACTCGGTACCCGAATCTTTCCTTCTCTGATTTTCCTTCTAAGTTGGGACTCACTCGAATTTTTCCCAGCTATTTAGTAATTTATTATAATGGATCCACTTAGAGTCTCAGGTGTCATTCTATGTTCTGTAAGCCCTCGCTTGGCATCACACTGCCTCAATCACTCGAGATTACCTAGTCTTCCTCCCACTCGGATGGAGTCACTGACTCCCTTCCCACGCCATCACTCAACTCCTTTTCGACTTATAGTCACACTAACCTCTCAACCATAACAAATATGCATACATAGGTTACTCGAATTCTCATGCACAATATAGGGTTTCATGCATCATAACAATTATAATTAATTACAGGCACCACATCATGTCCTCTACTACAAAGGGTTCAGGTTTTAATAAAAGGAACTAAGGCTTAACATGAGCCGGCCAAGGCTTAACAAAACACATAAACAGAATATTCATAACATCCGCCCCAATAGTGCATCAGCACTCCATTCGGTATTCAGCTCCTCATTCACTCCCCATTGCGAGAGATGTTCACTGAAAGATTGCCACAGTAGGGGGTGAGTATCTTAAATATTAAGTGACAGATATTGATTCAGGTTGTCCATAATTATACAGCTATATATGTATATATATACAATCATGCATGGCAACGATCAAAGTCAAGCAATACCCATCAACCAGGACACACGTCAAACTCTTACCGATCGGAATCTACCAGTTATCACTCGGCCTTGTGCACGTATCAATTTGACAACATTAACATACAACAATCAGTGACATAATAATACCTACGAATCAGAATGCACATATTGAACATTTCCCAGTCAGGATTCAATAATTCTCACTCGGTTATACATACACAACTTTTAATAATATTAACATGCATTCATAGGACATATCTCAATCAGCATCAACAACATGTGCACATAGAATAGTTCGCTCGGTTATATATATATTCATCATCTCATTAACATCATCACATGCATAATCAATTCCACTCAGCATCAGCAATGCATATACATAGATTATTCACTCGGTTCCGCATTCGTGTGTAATCAGTTTTTGACGTTGCAACGTAGGCTCCCAACCTTTTTATACATAGCTCTCAGCTATCAATTCAGCTCCCAGCTACTTGGCCATTTTACGGGTACCCAACCGTTTGCCCACAGGTGACACCAACGCTCTCAGCGCCAACAGAGGTGTTCACAGGCAGCCCGAGTCTCACTCGAGGGCTACCTTGAGTCCCACTCAAGGATTTTACAGCGTTCCACGCTTTAATAACCGATGGTAGTGTCCCACACTATGTGCTCCCAGCATAAATGCATCCCATGCGCCACACACGGATTCATCACGCAACACAGAGTTCATATACACAACAATACATGCATCTCATGCAATCGGCACCATGCATCATCAGCATTCAAACAGCACATGCATCTCATGCAATCAGTGCTAGGTATTAACAGAACTCCACAACACATGCATCTCATGCAGTCGACATTATATATCATCAAGACTCAAATAGTACATGCATCTCATGTAATCGGCATTATATATCATCAGGACTCAAATAGTACATGCATCTCATGCAATCGGCATTATATATCATCAGGACTCAAATAGTACATGCATCTCATGCAATCGGCATTAGGCAATGTCAGTTTCAATAAAGTATTCCAATCAACACAAGCATAACATACAATCGGTATTCAGCAGCAACAGGATTCAAACAACGCATGCATCAGTATGAATATTATCAGATCCACTACACCAACACTTAATCACATGCAATCAATATTTTATATTTATATCGACTCACAGGTCACATAAACTACATGGTTATCTTCATCAATCATTCAACACTCCACATGCAGGTATGTCATACAACAGAATACAGTACAACAATTATCAACACCCGGAACCCGTCCATAACCCATGCATTTAACATATAAGGTACTCCCCCTACCAACTACGAGACTCTGAGAGACTCCTCTGCCTGGGCGTTGGTCCTTTTTCCTAGTTGCTTCGCTCGATACTTCCACTCGTTCAGGGAAGAAGAAGAAGAAGAAGAGAAAGAGAAGGAGGGAGAGGAGAGAAATCGAAGAGGGAATTCTGAAAAAATGAATGGTAAGGGACCATCGACCACCATATATATGCATGCACAAGGAATGGAAGGTGGGGTAGGGGAAACGTGAAGCAGCAGTCTGCTCACGTCACTCAGTCCCATCAGCAACCACTAATGGCTAATCCTACCTAAATCAACACTCATTTGATTAATTAAGTTAATGATAATTAATAAACAATTCCCCACTTCTGAAATTATTATTTTAAGGGCTTTATTTCACCCGGTACTTCATTTAAAATCGGGATGTTACACCCTACGAAGCACTTTATGGTCGAAGATGCCGAACCCCACTCTGCTAGTCGAAAACGGGTGAGAGTCTGCTATTGGGGCCAGAAATTGTAAAGCAAACATCAGAACAGATCTGAGTGATAAGGGAAAGGATGAAAGCATCTCAGGATAGGCAGAAGAGCTACCATGACAAATGAACCAAACCATTAGAGTTTTCAGTCGGAGACAGAGTGTTTTTGAAGACTTCACCGAGTAAAGGAGTCGGGAGAGCCATGACAGGTGGGAAGTTGAGCCCCCGATACATTGGGCCTTATGAGGTGTTGGGACGAGTCGGCTCCATGGCATACCGAATAGCATTACCGACTCACTTATCCCGATTGCATAATGTGTTTCACGTGTCCCAACTAAGGAAATATCTAAATGATCCCAATCACACAATGCCTGATGAGGAAGTGGAAATCAAGGAAGACCTGACCACTGTAGCTATACCGATTAGAATTGTGGACCGATCGGTAAAGCGTTTGAGGAGCAAGGACGTACAACTAGTTGAAGTGGAATGGCAACAGAGCGGGACTACCTCTTGTACCTGGGAACGCGAAGACGCCATGAGGCAGCAGTACCCCGAGTTGTTTAACCAAGGTGAGTTGCCGACTGAATTTCGAGGACGAAATTCTTTTGAGAGGGGGAGAACTTTAACATCCCAATTTTGAAGTTAAATACCGAATGAAATAAACCATTAAGACCTTGATTTCAAAGTGGGAAGATAATTGTTAATTATAATCAATTTAATTTAAGGAATAATGACAAATTAATTTAGTTGGTAAAAGATGGCTGCTTGTGATTGGTGAGTCACGTGAGTGGACTGCGATTCATGTTTTCCCCATCCCACTTCCTTCTCTTCGCATGCATATACATATACCCTGTATCACCGTGATATTCATCCTTCCTTACTGCTTCATCCTCTCTTTTCTTCTTCTTCGTCTTCGTCCTCTTTTCTTCCCCTGTTTTTATTCTTCGTTTCTAGGGATCACGACGACGGTACTGGAGAAAGGTCATAGCCCCTCCGACTGGTGAAGGATGATCACTGAAGCAGAGGAAGAACAACTCCCCATCCCTGAGCCGATTGCAGAGTACAACGGTGCGAAGGGGGAATGGACGAGTCAGAAAGGGCGTCAGACCAAACGTCGGAGAGCAGAAGAGCTTCTTGAGTTCCTTCGGTAGGTAGGGGGCGCTTGCATGTCAAATGCATAGTCCACGAACGGTACCGGATGAATGTACTGCTTTAAGTGTGTGCATGTGTCTGTGACGACTGTGTATTATGCATGATTGTTGATCTTGGACTCCATATGTATGATAGTAGTATCTTGTTAATAGTTATACAATAATTGCATGCAATCGAGATGGTGGTAATGTAGTCTGTTGGCCTTTCTGATATAAACGATTGTGATGCACGATTCTATTACTGTTAATACCGTGAGACATGAATGTGTGGCTGTTAGTTGATTCGTCCGATGTTATTACTCTGAACTGTTGTTTGCTGTGCATGTTGGTGTAATTGACAAAGTAAATATAGAGACTATATTGAATCGGTTTCTACCTTGGTGGTTACGAAGGAGGTATCGGTTGAGTAACGATGCTTGCTGGTAAAACGCATAAGTTGCATGTGTAGGAATGGGGTGACCCGTGGAAGGTCAAGAGCCCCGAAGGAATGGCTTCCAGCTACAGACCTTGGCTAGATTCTGTGAGAGCTCGTGGTAGCCGTGGGAGCTAGAGATGAGTCTCGAGACGTCAATGGGAGGCCGGTACCACGCCGGAAGAGCTGATGGACGAGCGGCCAGTAAGGGGGAAACTGTAACTGAAAGTCATTACTTAAGTCGGATCCGCAGGCATGCATGTAGATATGATGTTGATTAGGATAGTACGTGTGGCATGTGTTGGGTGTTATGAATGAATTCCGAGTGTGCGAATGCATGTGTATGTGTGAATAAGGATGAACTTTATGTAGTATGTATGTGAGTGTATGTTATTGATATTATTCTAATTTGCATGGCCTTAGTTTAATCTGAATGCGACCGAGTGAACGTAAGTGTGCGTACTGACACTGATACCGAGTCATTGACTGTCATTTTATATGTAAAAGCTCACCCCTACTATGGCTACATTTTTCAGTGAATATCTCTCAGAATGAAGGATAAAGGAGGAGCTGAGTGCAGAGCGGAGCATTCGAGCGCTGTTGAATATATGTGTATATGTATATACTGTATATAAGATCTTGTTAAGCCTTGGCTGGCTCGTATTTTGGTTTTAGTCCTTTAAATTAGAACTTGAACCCTCTTGGGTAGAGAGAACATGATGATGCATTTGTAATTATTTAAATACATCCTTATATATATATTGTGTGTTTATCCTACGCTATGAGTATACAGGTATACTTTCCGAGCGTATAAGCTCGGTGTGATTATGGGTAGAAGCGGAGCTAAGTTATTGTTGGGAAAAGTGAGATAGGGAGATATTTCGAGTGATGAGGAGTTGGATAGCACCGAGTGAGTGAGGTCATATAGCCTGGAGCGGGAATTGGTTTGAATTCTTTAAGTGATATCTGTGAGGTTTTCCCAAGTGGAGATTAATCAACGATTTCCGACTGAGAATCCGCCAAGTGAGAGTTCACCGACTAGGGAACGACACCTAAGACTCTAAGTGGGCCCATTGTAATAAATTAGTAAGTAGCTAGAGAACCCGAGCGCGCCTTGACTTAGTGGGAAAATCAGAGTAGGAAATATTATGGTCACCGAGTAAAAAGTGAGTGAAATGTCCCGAGTGGCATGATGGGCATGAAAGTTATTCCGAGTGAGAAGTCTTCATGGATTCCGAGTGAGCGACTTTGGGGATCATTTTCGGGTTGCCAATATATATATATATATATATATATACATAATCTGATCGAGTGGAGCCACAGAGTGTGATAGGCTGTCTGGATGAAACTAGTATGTATTAGGGTCAATCCGAGTGAATTAAGAAGTGGACCTTCCCGAGCGAACCATATGCATGAAATCCGAGTGGGGAAAATACCGAGTGGAGTGACAGGATGCCGAGTGTAGTTTCGCTTAAGCGCTTCCCCTTTCGCCGTGCATTTACCCATTTCCCCTTGTCTTTTTCCCCTCTTTTTTCCTTGTTGCGCCCGATTTTGTTATTCGAGCAGATTATGTATGGTTTATTAACTTTAGGATTTGGGAAAAATTTCCCTGTTGGTTTAATTTATTTAATTAAAAATTAGGGTGTTACATGATACACGGTGATGAGATGGTGGGATTGCTAAATTTTTAGTATATTATAAGTTAAGCTACTTGTCAAGCAAGTAGTAATCAACTTATAGAACAAGTTTTAGTAACTTGTTCAGTAAGAAGTAAAGTGAAATCTAGTGGTGCCACACTAGGGGCCAAGTGGCATGGTGTAGAGGGTTGTGAGGACATGTGGTAGGTGATGATGATGCATGGGAGGGAGTTTTGAAGAGCTATACAAGTGCTCAAGACTTGGTGTCATGCAATTGGTCCATTTCCATGCAAAGCTGAGGTGTCAATACCAGCGGCAGCAACTTGTTCATGGATTTAGGGGTCTTTCTAGCCGAATTTGAAAATAGACCAAACATTAAAAGTTTTAGATCTATTTTTTATCTTTCATTTGGTATATGGCATAAAAAGTTTATTAAGAAATGACGGAGTTATGGCCCAAATACGAAAGTAGTGTAAGACAGTGATGGGATTATTGTTTCATGCAATGATTAATTTTCTGAGCAAACTTGGTGGGGATTTGGACTTTGTGTTCTTCATCAAAGTTGTAGGTAATGAAGTTAAGAAAATTTTGGCAAAATAATCGTTCGATTTCATGGTCATAGAGGGAGAAACGCAAAAAATACTGAACATAGTGCAAGCTGCCACTAGGAAAACATGAATCAGTATGTTATTTTAAATTCTAGGATTTAAGGAGCAAGAATTGATTTTTAATCCCTTCATGAAGTTTTTAGATCTTCTTTGTCTCTTTAATTTGATATATCATTTGCAACGATCCAAGTTCGGTAGCTCGAGATATATTCGATTTTTGACAGGGTGCTCTAGGAGCTTCTCGGATCAGCTACGTCTTCGAAAATAAATTCCCCATTAATTCTCCTTTGAGAATTGGGTTTCATGCGCTTCATAAACATTACAGATCTCTACTATATAGATCCATAGCAAAAAGATGGGGTGATTCAAGCACCAGACAGAAGAGATATGTGAATTTTAATGAAGACTTCCCCCATGATGATGAAACAGCCAAGGGGTTGTAAAGATATATTAAATTGTACTAATCTAGGGTGATTTAACTTTTGATGTCTCCATAAAAAATGTAGATAATTTTCTTACAGAGATTTTGACACTAAGTTTGCATGAATCGAAGGTCGTATGAGAGACTTATGAATTTTTATCTGAACCATGCGCATGGAAAAATTTACAAACATTGGAATTTTTAGGCGAACATACTTAATCTTTGATTTTGAGTTTGACAGAGTAAGAATCAGAGTTCGGTGCTAGAAACAGTGATTAACGATCTTTTCAAAATAAAGAAATTGAGACCAGAATCATTCGTTTTAAGGTCGTATACCAAAGTTTGGTCCAAAACACTAAAGATGCTCGGGTCGAGTTTTAAAACGATTTATGAAGAAACTGATTTATAGAAAAATGAGGGATGATAGAGTCTGAATCAAGCTTTGGCCTCTTCAAAAAAAGTTCGTAAAACATCGAGAGGAGTCACCAGAGACTGACCGTGCCACCATCGGATATCCCAAGGTATATGAACGGTCAAACATAGGAGACGTTAAAGGTTCTGATTGGCCCGGTTAGGCTAAGCCAGACACCCTTGATCCTTTAGAAAATGATCCTAACAAGACTAGTTTCCTTATTGGATCAGTAGTCTCAGGTCGAACGGTCAGAGTCTGACCTCAGGTTGGGTCCCACAGTTTAAATCTGAGGAACAAAGTTATATTTTATTATTAAATATAATTATCAAATAAATAAACAATTTGAAATATATAATTTCAAAATAAATTATTATAATTATTTATCTATTAAGTGTTGTTGATGGGAAATAATTATCAACTGATATAATTATAAATTAATTAGGACCTAAAATAATCGTTGTTAACGTATTATTTTTAATTAAACATTATTGTCAAATGTTATTTATTATATTCTTATTTCTGCTTCTCTCACTCGTTACATTCTCTCGGTATTCTTATATTTCATGTTAAGCTCCATTTATCTCTATTGTTTTCATTCTAAACTGTTTGGGGAACAGGCCAAAGCCTCGAGCTTCTTACCAATCAGGGCTATTACAGTAGGTACACTGGCTTTCTGCCTGGATCTTCCTTAATTAATCATCCTACGTGTAGAAAAGTTAAAAATGCAATGTAAGCATGCTGACTTACTGGATTATCATCTCCTTTGAATGCTCAGTTGCATGTAAGAACGCTCATGGTCAGCGTAGGCACGCTGACCCTCTGTCTTGGCACCTGATAGTCACTGCTTCCAACGTAACTTATAGGCGTGACGCACTAGTTTCTAGTCCTTCTTGTTAACGTATGTGTAGGTACGCCGTGAGCCAGCATAGGCACGCTGACCTTCTATTTTGGCTTGGGCTTTCTTGTATCCTCAGTGTTGGCACGCTGGTGACTAGAGTGAGTGCACCCAACTTCTAAAATCCTGCAATTACATCACCAATTTGTACCAGCGTAGGCACGCTCAAAAGAACCGTTAGCATGCTCAAGTCAATTAAAACTCAATAAACATCTTTTCTTACTATGTTATCTAATTATTCTTAATTAAACATATAATTATTAAAATAATAGATAGTTAATAAGTATTTAACCTCGACAATTATCTTCTAAATGATGCTTGAGTTTGATAATTAAACCTAATCTTTTACTTAAAACAAAGTTAAATATTATTGAATAATTAAGTCATTTCAAGACTTATCACTCATAAATGCTTGTTTTCTAAATTCGTCCAAGTGCGATTTCCTTCGCTTAACCGAAATGACCCTATTTTGATTATGGTTGAAATTCGCTTAGGCTAGAAAAACTTGCTTAAGCGACTTTTAGTGCAATTTGATTCTATGAGAATTTCACCTAAGCGAGATTTCTTAGCCCAAGCGAATCTGCATTTATTGCATCAAGTAAGCATCAGAGTGGAAATCGCTCAAGCGAGTTTTATCTCGCTCAAGCGAAAGGCTAAATTTGATTTGTGTGAATTTCGCCTAAGCTAAATAGGTTCAGCTTAAGCAAATTTCTTGAAAAATGGTTCTGCCTTAATTTCGCTTAAGCAAAACTTATTCTCTTAAGCGAGTTGTGGAGAAGGAACAAAGAGCTGCTTTTTGGCCATATTCGCTTAAGCGGCTATGAGCTTGCTTGAGTCATTTTCTTTTAAATTGATTTTGTGCTAATTTTACCAAAGCAACTTTATCTCGCTTGAGCGAATACACAACCTCTGAGTTTTTAGGGCTAATTCGCTCAAGCGAGCTAAAGTCACTTAAGCAAATTCGTGCAGTTAGGCTTTTTAATAAGCCATTTAACTTCATTTTAGTCGTTATAATACTTTCTAACATTGCACATTCTCTACCTTGAAGAGCTCTCGCTGCTCCGTTTGTGCGTCTAAGGGTTTTTCTTTCCTTGTTCTCCTCTCTTACTCATTTATATTCTCTTCCCAAGTAAGTTCTCCATTTTTCTTCCATAATGCATTTGCATTGTCTCCCTACTCTTTTCTTATTTTTCCCTTTCGCAATACATGCTCTGTTTCTTGTTCCCCGTTTTTCTTTACTTTACGCTTGCAAGTGTTATTGTCATTGTAAGTAATGGGTTGGTGAAATTTTGATGTACTTTCATGTCTTGATGTTCGTTATGTTATTTTTTGATGTCATTGTTGTTTAATGGTACTGATGGTCAAGGTTCACCCATGTTTTGTTTAATGGTCATATCTATATGCATGTATATTTTTTTTTGTGAATTGTTTTTCTGTGTGAAAAAAATATTTACATAAAGGTTTTTCCGTGTGTTTTTGTTTTTAAATGGCATGTTTTATTGGAATTTTAGGATATGCATGAGTAATAGGTAATTTCTTTCATGTTTGATATAAGCTTAATGATATGTTATGATTTGAACTCAAGTATTTTTGGTATGTTGAGAATGACATGATAATTGAGAGATGATCATATATGATAGAATTATGCCTTGTGAGATTTTTAAGCCTTAAAACTTGATGGGACACTTCAAACCATCTGAATTCTTTCATGTGTGATGTATTCCTGAATGCTTACATCTCAATCTTTGTCTTATTTCTTAATGATACTTTAAACTCATATGAATGTATTTGAAAGGACACAGGTATTTTGTTCAATTAAGCCACTATCCATATAAGCTTACCATAAATAAATCATCTTTTGTTAGCCCCTTTGAGCCTATTTAACCATTTCTTTGTTACAGCTCAAATAAGCTATATACCTACTTAAAGAAGATGTTAGAGCTTTAGAATCAAGTCAAAAATAGGCAGTCAAATAAGTGTGGGAGTGTGCTAAAAGGAGTCACAACTCTTAGTTTAAGTATTATGCAATTGCATAAGAAAAAATATTAAAAAAAAGAGATGATGATATTGATGATTGCGACCAAATACGATTAAAACAAATGTTTTACCTCATTATTTACCTGTTAAATTAATTGCTCCATCATTTTTTATGGCATATGAAACTAATTCCAAATCTTTACCTTGGCCATATTACAACCCTAATAAGCCTCGTCGATCTATACATGCATTTGTGTTGATTGTGGAATTGAGAAATTCGCCAAATTTATACGACTGTCTGTTTTTAGGAAATATTTTGAGTGTATACACAAACCCAAAACACTTGAGAGTTAAGATTATGTCTTGTGAGGTTCTGTCACTTATGATCTTCTTTTCAGTTTAATTTAATTCTCACATGCCTAAGTGTTTGGATGATTTTCATATATATCTTGATGCTTTGTATCTTGCATGTTGAATAACTCTTATTTCTCTGTATATTCCTAAGATTTCATGACAAGCATGCCAATTTTGTGTCTTATTGTTTTCAATAAATTGTGGTACCTATTTTTATTCTGATTTTGCCCAGTAGTGCAAAAGAATAAGTGTGGGAGTATTTGATGATGCATGATTTATCCTTAATTCCTCACTTTAAATGTGTATAATTTTCCATAACTTATTGTGTAATATATTGCATTTTAACACATTTTCATCATTTGAGCTTTATTTAATATTTAATTTGAAAATGAATTAAGGATTGATTTTTAATGGAAATAATGGAATCCTTATTTCTCTTATTTTGTAGTGAATGATTAAGCTTGTAATTAGAAAAGATTGACCAAGAATCAAGAGGGAGAAGACACAAGTGATTACATGTTCAAAAAGGGTCAATAAAGAAGAAAATAAGAGAAGAACAGGGTCAGGAATCAATTCCCAACATCCATGAATGAATTCCTACATAAAACAAAGCCCAAGAAGTGAAAATAAAGGCTGGGAATCGATTCCCCATAGACATTAATCGATTCCCCACAGACATGAATCGATTCATGCATTAAAAATGGCCTGGGAATCGATTCATAGCCCCCAAGAATCGATTCATATGCTATTTTGTCCCTAGGAATCGATTCCCAACCTCTAGGAATCGATTCATTTGCTTGGGAATGGATTCCCTACCTCCAGGAATCGATTCCTCACTTCAGGAATCAATTCATGTGTTGTTTTGACGCAATTTTCAACTGAATGAATCGACTCCTGCATGAAATCACGGATGGAATCACGGAGGAAAATCAGGAATGTTTTCTGGCATTAGGAAAAATAGGAAAACATCACTACACAATTTACGGAAGCACTACACGGAATGAAATATTTTATTGTAACAGAAGCCTTCCTTGAATGTTATAAATAAAGGAGAACGAGAGGCTTCAGAACACACCTTCACTTCATACTTCTCTCTTAGTTCCTTCTCCGTTCTTTCTTTCTTTTAAGCATCAGAGGAAGGCTTCTGGAGGAGTTGTTCTATTGATAAATGCTTTATAATATAATAAATTAGGTCTAAATTGCTTAGGATTTTAGTCATTATCCACTGTATTTCCTTTATTTATTGCGATTTTTGCTTTCTTTCCACTCTATTCTACTTGGGTATGTTATTTTGCAGGAATTAAGGAAATAAAGGGTCAAAAACAAGAGAAAAACGACCATAAAATGATAAAGAAACAAGAAGAACAAGCCCAAAGTGGAAAGAATTCTCTTTTTAAAGCTGAAATTCGACTCAGAAAGCAAAATTCCGACTCAGAGCACTGAAATCCGACTCAAAATGGCCAAATCCGAGTGGAATAACTCAGAAATGACCAAATCCGAGTGGAAGGACTCAGAATAGAGCAAATCCGAGTGGAAGGACTCAGAATAGAGCAATGCCGAGTGGAATACTGCACTGTTCGAGGAAAATCCGAGTGAAATGTTCCCTGTCAAAGCCATTCTGAGTGATAAATAGCTGAGTGGAGTGAAGGACCAATGCTGAAATGGAATAAGTCTCGGTTAAAGGTGATTCCGAGTGGAAACTCCCCGACTGCATCCATTTCGAGTGAAAAAAGGAGACTGACCTCCAACAAATATGTCCAAAGCTATTTTCCGAGTGAAAAAGCTTGCTGATTGAAGTGAATCCGAGTGGGAGCTTTCTGATTGCAACTAATCCGAGTGGAATCTGTTCCGAGTGAATGGATTCCGAGTAGAAGAAGGCCACTGAAATGAATAAATGTTGACTAAGGAGGAATCCGAGTGGTCTCACTCAGAGAAAATGACATTCTCAAGCAGAACAAAGCATTTCCGAGTAATTCTTAGCAAGGAAGGAAAAATCCGACCGGAAATGAATCACACTCGGGGAGACTCTCAAGTTTCACACTGAGCCTGAGTGAGAAGTCTCCAAGGAAAGGAATTCCGAGTAAGTTGGGTCAGAAAGATGCATTTCCGAGCAAAGCAAGGCTCGGACATGGAAGAATTCTATCAGCCAGATTGCAGTTCTTCAAAGTCCAAGTTTCTGAGTGAAAGTGAAGTCAAATCCGAGTGGAAATTAACTCGGACTTCCGAGTGAAGATGTGATTTTATCATTTGAATGAATAAATAAATTTGTCCGAGTGAATTCCAAAGCAATGTCCGAGCAAAGCTTTAACCGAGTGGTCTAAATTCAGAGACAGCCGAGTGAAAATGATTGGGAACCGATTGAATCTGAACCAAGTGAGTCTTCAATCAGTTTCGAATGAACTCCATGAACCTGAGCCGAGTGAATGTTTCAGACGGTTCCGAAGTCTTTCTGCAGTCAATTCCGACTGAATGGAAGATGCTCTTCAGTCAATCTTCACTCGTCCTTTCATTCAGCTTCATCACCAATCGGTTCTCCTCCAAACACCGACCAAATTCTTCACAAATGCAACCCCGGATCACTACCTCCATCAACACCGCCTCCTTCTACTTTCCTTCAAGCCACAACACCGTCCCTTCTCCTTTCAAAACCGACCTACACTCCATAAAATCCAAACATCGGATCACTCTCTACACCGTCCTCAATCCAGAAATCCGACCCACATTCCTCTCTTCTATCCGCTGTCCCCTTCTAATCCATACCACACACCGTCCCACTTCACCTTTCCTTTCCATCCATACCGCCCAGACTTCTCTCAAACCAACACCGCCCAGTAATCCATCAACCAACACCGCCCAGGCTCTTCTCTCCAACCAATACCGCCCAGGCTCCTAATCCACAACTCCGCCCAGACTCTTTTCCTTTCCATCCACAACCGTCCTCACCTCTCAACACACTGCCCAACCGTCCTCATCTCAACACACCGCCCAACCGTCCTCACCTCAACACACCGCCCAACCGTCCTCACCTCAACACACCGCCCAACTTCCCAACACCGTCTCTCTTTCTTCTTCTAATACATAACACCGCCCAGTAACCCTCTCAAGACCGCCCAGACTTTTCATCAATTCAACACCGTCCAGCCCACAACGTCCAGATCTCCATCTAACAGCAACTCCTCTCCACGCTGTCCAGTTCACTCACCAACACCGTCCAGCAAGCTTTCACTCGGATTTGTGGGAAAATAACATCTTTTCACTATGAATTTCATCATTCTGCACCAATCTTCACTAAAATCCAAAGCACCGAATTATTGGAAATATTAAATATGCAAATTGGAAACAAGTTGGCACAGCTGGAATTCACATGCACCGAAAGTTTCTCCCATTTGCAAATTTTAACGTGTTTCCTTAGCTGGATTCATTCATCCATTCGCCTATAAAAGGGAGAGCAACCAGGAGTATAGCATCAGTCATCTCTTCCCATTAATTACCATCAGATTTATTTTCTTCGTTACTTTCTCTCCTTTTCTCTTTAGTTTTCTTCTTTTCCATTTTTCTTTCTCTGTTCGTTTTTCTTCTCTTTCTTTCTATTTTCTTTTCTTTCTTTTATTTTGTAAGAGTGTGAGGGCTGTAAAAGTGAGAATTTAAATTTGTAATTGGTGGAGAATATTGCAACAAGGAAATACAAGTGGTAAATTATTTTGAGCTTTTGGAGAAACCCGTAAGTCTTTATTTTTACCATGTCTTGTATGTTTTATTTTTCCATTATTTACATAAATTTAAATTATTTCATGAGTAGCTAAATTAATTATCTTGGGATAAAGGGGGTATGATAATATTTTATTTTAATATTATTTTGACTTGGAATTAAATAAATTTCTGTTTTCCATTTAGTTCAATTATGCTTAATGCTTTTAGTAATTCCTAACAAGAACCTAAATGATAAAACTATATACTTACGGGTATATTAGTAAGTTTAGGTAATAAATAGAATCGAGAGATTTATTTTTACCAGAAAGCTTTGAACTAAACCTAAGATTTTTGAAATGCTTTTTGTGACCTCGGTAAAACTGTGAAAGTAATCAAAATTCTTTTGAGGAAATAAAAGGGATTTTCATAAAATGATAATGGGCCTTTCTGAGGATTAAGCAGCGCTTTCCATAGGTTAGGTACATTAATAGGATTCTGAGAGGAACATATTAATTAGCTTTTGGAAAATTCGCCTTGGAAAACTTAATTCGATTCTTATTTATGAAAAGTTAAAATTCATTAAACATAAAATAGAGTCTTAATCCCCCAAAATCCCAAGATATTCTCAACTCTGATTTTTTTAGTGTCAAGTAAATTTTATTTTTATATTTATTCATATTCTGTGCAACTTTAATTTGTGCTTTATTTTATAAAAATCTTAAAAATTAATTATGTGGATAATTAAATTTCAATATGCTGGTACTTTGAACACAGTCCCTGTAGAGAACGATAATCTTTTATATTACGTGACATAACCCGTGCGCATGCGGGCCCTGTCAAGTTTTTGGCGCCGTTGCCGGGGACTGTTGTCCCTCAAATATCGGCAATATTGAAATTCGATTAGATCATACTTGTTAATATTTTTATTGTTATTTTTATTTTCTTTGTCTTTTGTTCTATATTCTGTGTATCTATTGTTGTTTTATTTTTGTAATTATTTGTTTTATTTGTCATTTATTTTCTATTTATGCGACGAAGCCATAGTGTCGATCTAAACTTAGGATTTGACCCTGAGATAGAACGTACCCTTAGAGCTTTGAGAAAACAACAAAAACAACAAAAAGAATAAAAAGAAAAACAAATGGCAGATCAACACAGACCCTTAAGAGATTTTGCCGCTCCAAGCACCAATGGGAGAGGATCTAGCATCCTTAGACCCACAGTGGAGGCTAACAATTTTGAATTGAAGCCTTCACTACTCTCAATGGTTCAACAGAACCAATTCGGAGGTTTACCCTCTGAAGATCCAAATCTTCACCTTCAAAACTTTCTTGAATACTGTGACACCCTGAAGATGAACGGAGCCACCAATGATGCCATTCGCTTAAGACTTTTCCCTTTCTCCTTAAGAGATAAAGCAAGAGCGTGGTTATACTCTCTTCCTGAAGGATCCATCACAACTTGGGAACAATTGTCCAGTGCTTTTATCAATAAATGGTACCCAAGAAACAAGACTGATGTGCTGAGAAAACAAATCATCAATTTTTCACAAAAAGATGATGAATCCTTGTATGAAGCCTGGGAGAGATACAGAGAGTTGCTAAGAGAATGTCCTCGCCATGGGATAGAAAGGTGGTTGACAATCCATATTTTCTATAATGGACTAACTTCCACATAAAAGATCTCTTTAGATGCTGCAGCTGGAGGAGCCTTCATGAGTAAAAATGTTGATGAAGCTGAGAACCTGATCGAGGAAATAGCTCAAAACACTCACCAATGGAACTCTGAGAGAGCATTACCTTCTAAAACACCAGGTAAGTACTCTGTTGATGCTCTTTCCCTACTTTCTGCCAAAGTTGAAGCATTAATATTAAAACTTGATAAAATAGGGTCAACAGGTGCTACTAATATTGCTTGTGAAGTTTGTGGTGTTTCAGGACATGGAGCTACAAACTGCCACTTAGCAATGACCCCTAATCAAGAACAAGAAATGCATCAGGTGGACGCTATTGGAAACTATGGTGGAAACTATCAAGGTAACTACAGACCTCCACAAGGTCCACCTGGCTTCCAAAATAGGCCACCTCAATTCCAAAGTAACTACAAACCTCAACAAGGAACCTATATTCCACAAAAATCAAAGCTAGAATCCTTGATGGAGACATTTGTAGCTACTCAACTTAAACAAAATGATGAATTCTCTGATGCAATAAAAAACTTGGCTTCAAAAGTGGACTCTCTTGCCACTCACAACAAAATACTGGAAAATCAAATTGCCCAACAAGCCTCCTATTCTCAAAGAGCACCAGGAACATTTTCTGGAAAACCAGAAGCTGGACCATCCAACCAAACCATGGCTGTCACTCTTAGGAGTGGTACTCAATACGATGGGCCAGTTGACAAGACAGCAAAGGAGGAAAAGAAAGTCGATGAATCTTCATCTCATCCAGTAATTGAAGAAGAGAAACCACAAGAAAAGAAGGAGGAGGTTAAGCCATATCAACCTCCCATTCTATTTCCTCAGCGCTTAGCTAAAGCAAAGTTAGACAAATAATTTGGTAAGTTCCTTGATGTTTTAAAGAAATTATATATTAATATTCCTTTTACAGATGCTTTGCAGTAAATGCCCACGTATGCAAAGTTCCTGAAGGACATTCTGTCCAACAAAAGAAGACTGGAGGAAGATGGTACAGTCGCACTTACTGAAGAGTGCAGTGCTCTAATTCAAAAGAAACTTCCACCCAAGCTCCAAGATCCAGGTAGTTTCTCTATTCCTTGCATGATTGGTGACATGAATATAGATAAAGCATTGTGTGATTTAGGAGCGAGTGTGAGTTTAATGCCATTATCTGTTGCTGAAAAGTTAGGATTGGGTGAATTAAAACCTACTAGGATGTCTTTACAATTAGCTGATAGATCTGTAAAATATCCTGTAGGAATTTTAGAGGATGTTCCTATTAAGATAGGAAAATTTTTTATACCTGCTGACTTTGTTGTGCTTGAAATGGACGAAGATTCTTTGATTCCTATTATTTTAGCAGACCATTTTTAGCAACTGCAGGTGCTGTGATTGATGTCAAGAATGGTAAGTTGTCTCTAACTGTTGGAGACCAAAAGGTTGATTTCAACTTGAAAAATGTTTTAGAAAAACCTTATAATGATGTTTGCTGTACTGTGGATTTTGTCGAACAAGTGGTAAAGGAAGCAACCCTTCCTAATGACCCACTTGAAACTATTTTCATGATTGAGCCGACAGAAACATCTGATTGCTCTGAGGCCCCACATGATACTGAGGTCATGTGTGACAAAGTGGTAAGCACCAATGTGGAATTAAAACCTTTACCATCTTCATTAAGGTATGAATTTCTTGGTCCTAATTCCACATATCCTGTGATTATCAATGCTGAATTGAATCCATCTAAAACTGAAAAACTTTTGAAACAACTTAGGTTGTATAGAAAGGTAATAGGTTATACAATGGATGATATCAAAGGGATTAGCCCTTCTCTTTTTATGCACAGGATTACTGTAGAAGATGAAAGTATGCCCACAGTAGAACCACTTAGGAGATTAAATCCTAAAATGCAAGAAGTGGTTAAAAAGGAAATTTTGAAATTGCTTGATGCTGGAGTAATATATCCTGTTGATAGTAGTAAATGGGTAAGTCCTGTCCATGTAGTTCCTAAAAAGGGGGGAATAACTGTGATTGAAAATGATAAACATAACTTGATTCCTACTAGGATTGTCTCTGGATGGCGCATGTGTATTGATTATAGGAAGTTAAATAGCGCCACGAAAAAAGATCATTTTCCCCTCCCTTTTATTGATCAGATGCTTGAAAGACTTGCAAAACACTCTTATTTCTGTTATTTGGATGGGTATTTAGGTTTTCATCAAATTCCCATTCATCCATCTGATCAAGAAAAGACTACCTTCACTTGCCCTTATGGGACTTATGCTTACAGACGTATGCCTTTTGGTTTATGTAATGCACCTGCGACTTTTCAAAGGTGTATGCAAGCAATTTTTTCTGATCTTATTGAAAATGTGATGGAAGTCTTTATGGATGATTTTTCAGTGCATGGTTTGGATTTTGATAATTGTTTAACAAATTTGTGCCAAGTCTTGCAGCGTTGTGAAGAAACCAATTTGGTTCTAAATTGGGAAAAATGCCATTTTATGGTAAGAGAAGGCATAGTTCTTGGACACCTGGTGTCTGAGAGAGGTATAGAAGTTGATAAGGCTAAAGTGGAAGTAATTGAAAAATTACCTCCACCCACAAATGTGAAAGGTATTCAGAGTTTCCTTGGACATGCAGGGTTTTACCGTAGGTTCATTAAAGATTTCTCCAAGATCACAAAGCCTCTTACAACTCTTCTGGGTAATGATGTACCTTTCAATTTTGATTCATCTTGTATGGAAGCTTTTTGCAGGATTAAGCAAGCTCTAATCTCTGCCCCCATCGTACAACCACCTGATTGGAAACTCCCATTTGAGCTGATGTACGATGTGAGTGATTACGCAGTGGGGGCTATGTTGGGGCAAAGAAAGGATAAAAAGCTCCATGTAATTCATTATGCCAGCCGGACGCTAGATGATGCTCAGGTAAATTATGCCACAACTGAAAAAGAACTGTTAGCTATTGTCTTTGCTTTTGATAAATTTAGGTCTTATTTGGTAGGTTCACATGTTACTGTTTACACTGACCACTCTGCCATTAAGTATCTATTGAATAAAAAGAAAGCAAAGCCTAGATTAATTAGGTGGATTCTAATATTGCAAGAATTTGACTTGGAAATTAAGGACAAGAAGGGTACCAAGAACTTGGTCGCTGACCACCTATCTAGGTTGACATCTGAAAAAGAAGAAACAGATAATATTCCCATCAATGAATCTTTTCCAGATGAACAACTCTTGAACCTTAGTATCCAACGTGTTCCTTGGTATGCTGATTTTGTAAATTTTCTTACATGTGGTATCTTACCTCCTGATCTTAGCTTTCAGCAAAGGAAAAAGTTTTATGCAGATGTCAAGCATTATTATTGGGATGAACCACTCCTTTTTAAGCAATGTGCAGATGGTATGATTCGGAGATGTGTTTCACAAGATGATGTCCATGCTATCTTGGATCATTGCAATTCTCTTTCCTGTGGAGGGCACATGAGCACCTCCAAGACAGCTGCTAAAATATTGCAAGTTGGGTTCTATTGGCCAAATATTTTTAAGGATGTACGTAAGTATGTTCTAACTTGTGATGCTTGCCAAAGAACAGGTAACATTGGTAAGAGACAAGAAATACCATTGAATACTATTTTAGAAGTTGAATTGTTTGATGTATGGGGTGTTGATTTTATGGGTCCCTTTCCCTCTTCTTTTGGAAATCAGTTCATATTAGTGGCAGTTGACTATGTGTCAAAATGGGTGGAAGCCATTGCTTCACCCCATTCTGATGCTAAGACTGTTATTAAACTTTTCAAGAAAATAATATTTCCAAGGTTTGGGGTCCCAAAATGTGTTATAAGTGATGGAGGGTCTCATTTTATTGAGAAAACTTTTCAGACCCTTCTAAAGAAATATGGAGTTAAGCATAAGGTTGCTACACCTTATCACCCACAAACTAGTGGACAAGTTGAGGTATCCAATCGGAAAATTAAAAATATTCTTCAAAAAGTGGTGAATACATCACGTAAGGATTGGTCTATTAAGTTAGATGATTCCTTATGGGCGTATCGGACCGCATACAAAACTCCCATTGGAACCACACCTTTTAAGCTAGTATATGGGAAGCCCTGTCATTTACCTGTTGAGCTAGAATATAAATCTTTTTGGGCTGTTAAAACTCTTAACTTTGATCATAAGGCTGCAGGTGAACAAAGATTGTTGGAATTAAATGAGCTTGAAGAACTACGTCTAGATGCATACGAAAATGCCAGAATTTATAAAGAAAAAACCAAACAATGGCATGATCATCACATCCAACGGAGAACATTTAATCCAGGTGATATGGTTTTACTGTTTAATTCCAGACTGAAGCTTTTTCCAGGTAAACTGAGATCCCGATGGTCGGGACCATTCAAGGTGACAAAAGTCTTTCCCTTTGGAGCTGTCGAACTATAGAGTGAGAAATCTGGTACATTTAGGGTAAATGGACAGAGAGTAAAGCATTACTTCACCGGTCAACCAATACAACAAGAAAGTGGCTTGGACTTGTTTGATGCTCCTGATGAGTAAATCCAAACGGTGAGAAGTCTGGCTGAAGACTTAAAACTTAGCACTGATAGGGAGGTAACCCTATAAAAAGTTGTTGTTTTATTTTAAGCTTTTATTCTTAAAAAAAAAAACCAACTATGTCAGATGCTAGTTTGGGGTTATTACAGGTAAGTTTTCTTATCCTTTTATCATCCATTTTAACATTGAGGACAATGTCAAATTCTGGTTTGGGGTGGTAGGTAAGAAAACTTAACTGTTTTGTTTACGTTGTGTGATTGTCATTTTATTATGCATGTGTGTTTTCTTTGATTTGTTTGTAATCTTGTAATTTACCATGATTGCATGATAAATTTACTTTGAACACAAGGCTAAAGTATCTAAGGATCCTAAAATTTTGAGTAAAATTTTCAAAATTTGATTGTTTAAATGCCAAATAAATGCTTAAATGAACCTTATGTGATTAAAATTTTCTTTGAAAAGACTTTCCATGGTTAGACTTGAGCCAAAATGGGTTATCTATCAAATAAATTTTCAAAACCCATATTTTCTTGATTGAGTGAATCTCATAGTCATTAATATTCTAGAACTTGTTTTTCAACCGATTCAAAATAGTTTTTGATTATATGTCTTAGGATGATAAAGGCACAATTAGGTCTTATTCTTAAGCCTCAGAATTTTGTATAATTTAACCCCTAGTTGCCCCTTTTGAGCCTAAAAGCGAAAATTTTTTCTTTGAAACCTTTCATTGACTAATATTCTCTTAAATGGTGAAAAATTTGGAAATTTAGTGGAGCAAAGAAATAAAAAAGGACTTAAGAAAAATATGGTATTGGATGCAAAGAAAAGCAAGAAAAAGAAAAGAAAATCAAAAGGATGATATTGAATGAATTCCAAAAAAGTCCATAAAAGTTCAAAAATATGCTCTGTTAAAATTATAATGGTAATTTGAATCATTCATGATGTTAAAGCCCTTTTGTATTCCATTTTTCTTGAAATTCCTACCAATACAACCCAAGGCCGCGTTACAACCTTTGAAAGACCTTTAGACTTTGACATATTTTCTATCTAAACTGTGGAGTCTCTGGTTTATTAACAAGCTTATGGTAATGTTTTTTGACTATGATGATTTGAGAGATACACAAACCTTGAAACACTTGAGTGAAAATTGTGAGAAGAGTATCTCAAGTCTTGACATTGAAATTTGATTCACATTAGTAAATAAAAATTGGCATTTGAATAAATCTGTTTCTCTATTTTGGATTCCTTAGTTTATTAAGTTTAGTGTTTTCTGTATTTTATCTTGTGAATATGGTGATTGCTTGAGGACAAGCAATGTTTTGGTTTGGGGTATTTTGATAAATGCTTTATAATATAATAAATTAGGTCTAAATTGCTTAGGATTTTAGTCATTATCCACTGTATTTCCTTTATTTATTGCGATTTTTGCTTTCTTTCCACTCTATTCTACTTGGGTATGTTATTTTGCAGGAATTAAGGAAATAAAGGGTCAAAAACAAGAGAAAAACGACCATAAAATGATAAAGAAACAAGAAGAACAAGCCCAAAGTGGAAAGAATTCTCTTTTTAAAGCTGAAATTCGACTCAGAAAGCAAAATTCCGACTCAGAGCACTGAAATCCGACTCAAAATGGCCAAATCCGAGTGGGATAACTCAGAAATGACCAAATCCGAGTGGAAGGACTCAGAATAGAGCAAATCCGAGTGGAAGGACTCAGAATAGAGCAATGCCGAGTGGAATACTGCACTGTTCAAGGAAAATCCGAGTGAAATGTTCCCTGTCAAAGCCATTCCGAGTGATAAATAGCTGACTGGAGTGAAGGACCAATGCTAAAATGGAATAAGTCTCGGTTAAAGGTGATTCCGAGTGGAAACTCCCCGACTGCATCCATTCCGAGTGAAAAAAGGAGACTGACCTCCAACAAATATGTCCAAAGCTATTTTCCGAGTGAAAAAAGCTTGCTGATTGAAGTGAATCCGAGTGGGAGCTTTCTGATTGCAACTAATCCGAGTGAAAGCTGTTCCGAGTGAATGGATTCCGAGTAGAAGAAGGCCACTGAAATGAATAAATGCTGACTAAGGAGGAATCCGAGTGGTCTCACTCAGAGAAAATGACATTCTCAAGCAGAACAAAGCATTTCCGAGTAATTCTTAGCAAGGAAGGAAAAATCCGACCGGAAATGAATCACACTCGGGCAGACTCTCAAGTTTCACACTGAGCCCGAGTGAGAAGTCTCCAAGGAAAGGAATTCTGAGTAAGTTGGGTCAGAAAGATGCATTTCCGAGCAAAGCAAGGCTCGGACATGGAAGAATTCTATCAGCCAGATTCCAGTTCTTCAAAGTCCAAGTTTCTGAGTGAAAGTGAAGTCAAATCCGAGTGGAAATTAACTCGGACTTCCGAGTGAAGATGTGATTTTATCATTTGAATGAATAAATAAATTTGTCCGAGTGAATTCCAAAGCAAGGTCCGAGCAAAGCTTTAACCGAGTGGTCTAAATTCAGAGACAGCCGAGTGAAAATGATTGGGAACCGATTGAATCTGAACCAAGTGAGTCTTCAATCAGTTCCGAATGAACTCCATGAACCTGAGCCGAGTGAATGTTTCAGATGGTTCCGAAGTCTTTCTGCAGTCAATTCCGACTGAATGGAAGATGCTCTTCAGTCAATCTTCACTCGTCCTTTCATTCAGCTTCATCACCAATCGGTTCTCCTCCAAACACCGACCAAATTCTTTACAAATGCAACACTGGATCACTACCTCCATCAACACCGCCTCCTTCTACTTTCCTTCAAGCCACAACACCGTCCCTTCTCCTTTCAAAACTGACCTACACTCCATAAACTCCAAACATCGGATCACTCTCTACACCGTCCTCAATCCAGAAATCTGACCCACATTCCTCTCTTCTATCCGCTGTCCCCTTCTAATCCATACCACACACCGTCCCACTTCACCTTTCCTTTCCATCCATACCGCCCAGACTTCTCTCAAACCAACACCGCCCAGTAATCCATCAACCAACACCGCCCAGGCTCTTCTCTCCAACCAATACCGCCCAGGCTCCTAATCCACAACTCCACCCAGACTCTTTTCCTTTCCATACACAACCGTCCTCACCTCTCAACACACTGCCCAACCGTCCTCATCTCAACACACCGCCCAACCGTCCTCACCTCAACACACCGCCCAACCGTCCTCACCTCAACACACCGCCCAGTAACCCTCTCAAGACCGCCCAGACTTTTCATCAATTCAACACCGTCCAGCCCACAACGTCCAGATCTCCATCTAACAGCAACTCCTCTCCACGCTGTCCAGTTCACTCACCAACACCGTCCAGCAAGCTTTCACTCGGATTTGTGGGAAAATAACATTTTTTCACTATGAATTTCATCATTCTGCACCAATCTTCACTAAAATCCAAAGCACCAAATTATTGGAAATATTAAATATGCAAATTGGAAACAAGTTGGCACAGCTGGAATTCACATGCACCGAAAGTTTCTCCCATTTGCAAATTTTAACGCGTTTCCTTAGCTGGATTCATTCATCCATTCGCCTATAAAAGGGAGAGCAACCAGGAGTATAGCATCAGTCATCTCTTCCCATCAATTACCATCAGATTTATTTTCTTCGTTACTTTCTCTCCTTTTCTCTTTAGTTTTCTTCTTTTCCATTTTTCTTTCTCTGTTCGTTTTTCTTCTCTTTCTTTCTATTTTCTTTTCTTTCTTTTATTTTGTAAGAGTGTGAGGGCTGTAAAAGTGAGAATTTAAATTTGTAATTAGTGGAGAATATTGCAACAAGGAAATACAAGTGGTAAATTATTTTGAGCTTTTGGAGAAACCCGTAAGTCTTTATTTTTACCATGTCTTGTATGTTTTATTTTTCCATTATTTACATAAATTTAAATTATTTCATGAGTAGCTAAATTAATTATCTTGGGATAAAGGGGGTATGATAATATTTTATTTTAATATTATTTTGACTTGGAATTAAATAAATTTCTGTTTTCCATTTAGTTCAATTATGCTTAATGCTTTTAGTAATTCCTAACAAGAACCTAAATGATAAAACTATATACTTACGGGTATATTAGTAAGTTTAGGTAATAAATAGAATCGAGAGATTTATTTTTACCAGAAAGCTTTGAACTAAACCTAAGATTTTTGAAATGCTTTTTGTGACCTCGGTAAAACCGTGAAAGTAATCAAAATTCTTTTGAGGAAATAAAAGGGATTTTCATAAAACGATAATGGGCCTTTCTGAGGATTAAGCAGCGCTTTCCATAGGTTAGGTACATTAATAGGATTCCGAGAGGAACATATTAATTAGCTTTTGGAAAATTCGCCTTGGAAAACTTAATTCGATTCTTATTTATGAAAAGTTAAAATTCATTAAACATAAAATAGAGTCTTAATCCCCCAAAATCCCAAGATATTCTCAACTCTGATTTTTTTAGTGTCAAGTAAATTTTATTTTTATATTTATTCATATTCTGTACAACTTTAATTTGTGCTTTATTTTATAAAAATCTTAAAAATTAATTGTGTGGATAATTAAATTTCAATATGCTGGTACTTTGAACACAGTCCCTGTGGAGAACGATAATCTTTTATATTACGCGACATAACCCGTGCGCTTGCGGGCCCTGTCATCTATTCCGGGTCTGGTCTTTCTTAGCTTTAGTTTATTTTAATTATGGAGGGCTAAAACCCCTAAATTGATTTTCTTGGAAAATATTGTAATATAATTTTGAGGTTCTTGTTTTTAATATAGTATGCTTTTATTATTGTTAATTTCTTCATAATCTTACTCTGCTTATTTAATTCTATTTTGCTTAATTAAATTTATATGCATAATCGGTTTAATTATACAAATGGAATAAAATAAGATTTAAATTAAAATGGATTAAGGAAATATGCATGCTTAATGAATATTTTCATAATCACTTTTAATAATTATAGTTTGCTTAATTCCATAATTTGAGAATAGATTATGTATATAGGCGATGTTCTTACATATGCTCAATAATTCCTAGATTTTACGATCTTGACTCCTTTTGCTTAATTAGGATGCTTGATTAAAATATTCATTTTTAAATGAAAGTAAAGGAATTATGAATTGAAAAAGACGCTTAGTTGATTAATTCAAATTGAGCTAAGAAATCAACATTAATGAAAGTGTACAAATTATTTTTAGTGAACCAAGGATAAATTTAATTACAATACTCTAAGAAAATCAATCACTTGTTATTTATTGTTCTAAGTTTTATATTTACTCTATTTTAATTTTAATTGTAACAATCAATCCAACCCCCCGCAAAATATTTTTAGTATGTTTGTTAAATTTTTGTTTGTTAAAAAAATTAATTTTAAACTTGATTTTCCTAAATTTTTGTGTTGATCTTCTAGAGAATGACCTATGTTGACACCCTAGCACTACATTAATTAATTTTAATGTACTAATTTGACGGTACCACGACAGAAACACGTTAAACTTTGGCACCGCAGTCGGGGATCAATGATCTTTAGGAAAATTCTTGTTTTAAATTAATTTTTTATATAAAATTGAAAGTTAAAAATATATATAATATAATAATTAGAAAAAAATTTGTTTGTTTGTTTTATTTTATTTCTTTTTCATGATTTAGGATTCTTATGATATATTGCTCATGATCATGAAATATCTTGTTGTATGCTATGTATGACTAGAAGAGCTTTTAGGCATTTATATTCATTTGTTCCTGAAATTGATAGAACGTTTCATAGATTAGTTAGAGAAGCTAGATTTAATAATAACTTTATTGATACTGATAGTGATAGTATCTCATCTGAATCTACTAAAAGTACTACTGCTAGTTTTTCTGATATGGCTGGACCTCGTGAAAGAACTCTTAGAGAACTAGCAGCACTTGAATTCACATACAAAAGTTTGTGTATTCAATATCCTAAAGAGGATGTCCCTTTTATGCTTAAGACCGAACTTATACACTTATTGCATAAGTTTCATGGTATTGCGGTTGAAGATCCGCACAAACAACTCAAAGAATTCCACATTCTGTGCTCCATAATGAGACCTCAAAACATTCAAGAAGACCATATCTATCTTAAAGCATTTCCTCATTCTTTAGAGGGTGTTGCTAAGGATTAGCTTTACTACCTTGCTCCAAGATCAATCACAAGTTGGAATGACTTAAAGAAAATGTTCTTGGAAAAGTTCTTTCCTGCCTCTAGAACCACTACAATCCGAAAGGACATATCTGGCATAAGGCAACTCTCTAGAGAAAATCTTTATGAGTATTGGGAGAGATTCAAGAAACTCTATGCAAGTTGCCCTCACCACCAAATTTCTGAACAAATTCTTCTTCAATACTTTTATGAAGGTCTGCACCACGTTGATCGCAACATGTTAGATGCGGCAAGTGGAGGAGCTTTAGAAGACATGACTGCTGCTGAAGCAAGGAACTTGATTGAGAAGATGACATCCAATTCCCAACAATTTAGTGTTAGAAATAATTCTTTCAAACCCATGAATGATTCAAATTCTAGTGCATCTAGCATTAAATTAGAAAGCAAACTTGATGCTCTCACCACTTTGGTCACACAATTGGCAGTTAATCAAAAATCCATGACTGCTAGAGTGTGTGGCATCTGCTCTTCACAAGAGCATCCCATTGATTATTATCCCTCTCTACAAGAGAAGGGTGATGATAATCCTCAAGCCTATGCAACAAACATCTACCATAATAGACATCAACCACAACAGCAACAAAACCATGACCTTTCAACCAACAGATATAACCCAAGCTGGAGGAACCATCCAAACTTTAGATGGGGAAATCAATAAAATCCTCAACCCCTATTTCAAAACAATGCACCAACCTTCCAAAAGCCAAATCCTCAACCATCCACAAGTGGCCCTTCTTTGGAGGATCTGGTAAAGCAAATGGTTGCACAGAACTTGGAGTATCAACAGAGGAATGATGCTACAATTCAGAGTTTAAGCAACCAAATTGGGCAATTGGCATCATCATTGAACCAGTTACAGTCTCAAAACTCTGACAAATTACCATCTTAACCAGCTGCAAATCTAAGAAATGTGAGTACAATTCAGCTAAGATCAGGTAAGAATCTTGAAGTACCCATACCCAAGGAACCTGAGAAACAAACAGATGTGCCCATAACAGTTGAGAATGATGACCCTCTTCAAGCACAAGGAAGTCTGAGATGCAATCATCCCAAATCCTAAATCCCACCTCATATCCCTCTTCCATTCCCACCAAAAGCAATTCCAAGCAAGAAGATGGAAGAAGTAGACAAAGAAATTTTGGATACTTTTAGGAAAGTATAAGTGAATATACCTCTTCTTGATGCAATTAAACAAATACCCAAGTATGCCAAATTTCTGAAAGAGCTATGTACTCACAAGAGAAAACTCAAAGGCAATGAAAGGATAAGCATGGGGAGAAACGTATCTGCACTGCTTGGTAAAGAAGTTCCAAATATTCCTGAGAAATGTAAAGATCCACGTACGTTCACTATACCCTACATCATAGGCAATAAAAAATTTGAAATTTGCATGTTAGATTTAGGAGCTTCAATAAATGTTATGCCTATATCTGTTTTTAAATCTTTGTCTCTTGGAACTTTACAACCTACTGGTGTAGTGATTCAATTAGCAAATAGAAGTACTGCTAACCCTGCTGGAGTCATAGAGGATGTTTTGGTTTAGGTAGATCAGCTTGTTTTTCCTGCTGACTTTTTCATACTTGATATGGAAGAAGGTATGCGTCAAATTCCTGTTTCTATAATTTTAGGAAGACTATTTTTGAAAACAGCTCAAACCAAAATAGATGTTCATGCTGGAATCCTCTCTATGGAAATTAGTGACACAAGAGTTCAATTCAATATTCTTAATACTATGAACTACCCATCTGAAGATCATTCTGTTTTTCATATTGACATTATGGATGAATTGATTTGTGAGTATCTTTCTGATATCTCTCAAAATGTTGATTTGGAATGCATGAATGATTCAAACAAATGTTTTGCATACAATGGTTCTGGAAGTTGTAATATCTGTGCTGAAATTAATAAATACATATATTCTGATTCAGAATGTTTTGATATACCTGTTAACCATAAGGAGCTAGAATGCATTAACCTGAATGCAGGATTTCAAGAAAACTCTAACAAAATTGTTAAGGTACAAGCAGCAGAATCCAAATCCAAATCTACTTTGTTAGTTCCATCTGTTTTGCAGGCACCCAAATTAGAGTTGAAACCCCTACCTGAGAACCTTAAGTATGTATACTTAGGGGATGATGAACAGCTCCCAGTGATAATTTCCATTTCTCTTGATGAAAATCAAGAAGAAAAATTACTACAGGTTCTGAAAAGGCACAAGAAGGCTATAGGCTAGACATTGGCAGACATCCTAGAATTAGCCCATCCATGTGCATGCATAGGATATTTCTGGAGGAAAATGCTAAAGCAGTAAGACAGCCTCAAAGGAGACTCAACCCTGTAATCCTTGATGTGGTTAAGAAGGAGATTACCAAGCTTCTACAAGTAGGAATCATTTACCCTATCTCTAACAGCCAATGGGTGAGTCCAATTCAAGTGGTTCCTAAGAAAATAGGGACCACAGTTGTGAAAAATGAGAAGGATGAATTGATCCCTACCAGAGTGCAAAATAGTTACAGAGTCTGTATTGACTATAGGAGACTAAACCAAGCAACGAAGAAGGATCATTTCCCTTTACCCTTCATTGATCAAATGCTTGAATGTCTCGCAGGTAAGTCTTACTACTATTTTCTTGATGGATTCTCTGGATATTTTCAGATTCATATTGCACTTGAGCATCAAGAAAAGACCATATTCATCTATCCCTTTGGCACATTTGCTTATAGGAGAATGCCATTTGGCCTATGCAATGCTCCTGGAACTTTTCAAAGATGCATGATAAGTATTTTTCATGATTTTATTGAAAATTGCATAGAGGTGTTTATGGATGATTTTACTGTTTATGGATCTTCATTTGATGTATGCCTTGATAGTTTGGAGAAAGTTTTAAATAGATGTATTGAAACTAACCTTGTCTTGAACTATGAAAAATGTCATTTTATGGTAGAACAAGGAATAGTTTTAGGGCATGTAATCTCTGAGAAAGGAATTGAGGTAGATCCTGCCAAGATAGAAGTTATATCACATTTGCCTTACCCCTCTTGTGTTCGAGAGGTTTGTTCTTTTCTTGGCCATGTAGGTTTCTACAGGAGATTCAGAAAGGATTTTAGCAAAAAGGCCAGACCACTATCTAGTCTGCTATAAAAGGATATGGCATTTGAGTTTGATGAAAAGTGCAAGAAGGCCTTTAATTGCATTAAGCAAGCATTGACCACTACCCCCATAATCCAAGCACCTGATTAGACAGCCCCGTTTGAATTGATGTGTGATGTCTCTAATTATGCATTGGGAGTTGTCCTTGGACAAAAGATTGACAAACAGCCTAGGGTCATCTACTATGCATCTAAAACTTTAGATGCCGCCCAGGTAAATTACACCACTACTGAGAAAGAGCTTTTGGCCATTGTTTTTGCATTAGATAAGTTCAGATCTTACCTACTTGGTTCTCAAGTAGTCGTCTTTACTGACCATGCAGCTTTGAAGTACCTGTTGAAGAAAGGTGAGTCCAAGCGAAGATTAATTCGTTGGATGCTCTTGCTCTAAGAGTTTAACTTAGAAATTCGTGACAAAAATGGAACACAAAACTTGGTGGCAGACCATTTAAGCAGAATTGAGAACGCTCCTAATTCGGCACCTATTCGGGACCATTTTCCCAATGAACAACTCATGAGTGTTTCTAACTCTTTTGATACACCTTGGTTTGCTAACATTGTCAATTATCTTGTTGCTTCTATTTTTCCACCATATGCATCCAAAAATCAAATTTCAAAATTAAAAAGTGATGCAAAATATTATATGTGGGATGACCAGTATTTGTGGAAGTTGTGTAATGATCAGGTGATTCGAAGATGCATTCCTGAACATGAGATAGAACCAGTTCTTCGATTCTGCCATGCTTCACCAGTTGGTGGACATTTTGGTCCATAAAGAACAACAAGGAAGGTGTTGGACTCTGGTTTATACTAGCCTACCATTTTTAAAGATGCATGGAAAACTTGTAACACCCGTGAGAATGCCAAAGAGCTAATAATGTTATCATATAGCGTCAACAAATGCCTCAACAACCTATGTTGTTTTATGAAGTATTTGATGTTTGGGGCATTGATTTTATGGATCTATTTCCTCCATTCTTTGGTTTTACTTACATTTTATTGGTTGTAGATTATGTTTCTAAATGGGTGAAAGCTAAAGCAACCAGAACTAATGATGCTCGAGTTGTTGTAGATTTTGTTAGATCTCAAATTTTTTACAGGTTTGGCATCCCGAGAGCAATCATTAGTGATCAAGGAACACACTTCTACAATAGGACCATGCAAGCTATGCTTCAGAAGTATGGGGTTAATCATAGAGTCTCTACTCCATATCACCCCCAAACCAATGGACAGGCAGAAGTCTCTAATAGAGAAATCAAGAGAATCCTGGAGAAGATAGTACAGCCTAACAAAAAGGATTGGAGCAGGAAATTAGATGATGCTCTTTGGGCACATAGAACAGCTTTTAAAGCACCTATAGGAATGTCTCCCTATAGAGTTATTTTTGGAAAAGCATGTCATCTTCCGGTGGAGATTGAGCATCGTGCCTACTAGGCTGTAAAAGCTTGCAACTTAATACTTGATCAAGCAGGTGAAGAAAGGAAATTACAATTGAATGAGCTTGAAGATATCTGTTTGGCAGCTTATGAGAATTCAAAATTCTACAAGGAGAAAACAAGGAAATTTCATGATAGCTCAATAGTTAGAAAGGAGTTTGCTGCTGGACAGAAAGTGTTACTGTTTAATTCTCGGATGAAACTGATGGCTAGGAAATTACGCTCCAAATGGGAAGGACCTTTCATTGTCACTAATATATTTCCCCATGGAGTTGTTGAGATAAAAATGAGAACTCCAACAAAAGCTTCAAGGTTAATGGACAACGCTTGAAGTCATTCTATGAAAATCCTTCACTTGTAGATATCACAATGGAGGAGCATGCTCTGGGGGAACCACTTCTTGATCCCCCTTGAGGGAGTTTTTTCTTAATCATCTCTTTACTTTTTCATTTTATTATCTTTTATGTATGCTCTGTTTTACATTGAGGACAATGTATGATTCAAGTATAGGGGTGAAACTACTCTTTATTTTGTTTTGTGAATTGTTTTTTTGTGTATTTTGTTTTGTGAATTGTTTTTGTGTGAAAAAAATATTTAAGTAAAGGTTTTTGCGCGTGTGTTTTTGTTTTTAAATGGCATGTTTTATTGGAATTTTAGGATATGCATGAGTAATAGGTAATTTCTTTCAGGTTTGATATAAGCTTAATGATATGTTATGATTTGAACTCAAGCATTTTTGGTATGTTGAGAATGACATGATAATTGAGAGATGATCATATATGATAGAATTATGCCTTGTAAGATTTTTGAGCCTTAAAACTTGATGGAACACTTTAAACCATCTTAATTCTTTCATGTGTGATGTATTCCTGAATGCTTACATCTTAATCTTTGTTTTATTTCTTGATGATACTTTAAACTCATATGAATGTATTTGAAAGGACACAGGCATTTTGTTCAATTAAGCCACTATCCATATAAGCTTACCATAAATAAATCATCTTTTGTTAGCCCCTTTGAGCCTATTTAACCATTTCTTTGTTACAGCTCAAATAAGCTATATGCCTACATAAAGAAGATGTTGGAGCTTTGGAATCAAGTCAAAAATAGGCAGTCAAATAAGTGTGGGAGTGTGCTAAAAGGAGTCACAACTCTTAGTTTAAGTATTATGCAATCGCATAAGAAAAAATATTAAAAAAAAGAGATGATGATATTGATGATTGCGACCAAATGTGATTAAAACACATGTTTTACCTCATTATTTTCCGGTTAAATTAATTGCTCCATCATTTTTTTATGGCATATGAAACTAATTCCAAATCTTTACCTTGGCCACATTACAACCCTGATAAGCCCTGTCGATCTATACATGCATTTGTGTTGATTATGGAATTGAGAAATTTGCCAAATTTATGGGACTGTCTATTTTTAGGAAATATTTTGAGTGTATACACAAACCCAAAACACTTAAGAGTTGAGAGTTTATCTTGTGAGGTTCTGTCACTTATGATCTTCTTTTCAGTTTAATTTAATTCTCACATGCCTAAGTGTTTCGATGATTTTCATATATATCTTGATGCTCTGTATCTTGCATGTTGAATAACTCTTGTTTCTCTGTATATTCCTAAGATTTCATGACAAGCATGCCAATTTTGTGTGTTATTATTTTCAACTTAATGTTTTCAATAAATTGTGATACTTGTTTTTATTCTGATTTTGCCCGAGAGTGTAAAAGAATAAGTGTGGGAGTATTTGATGATGCATGATTTATCCTTAATTCCTCACTTTAAATGTGTATAATTTGCCATCACTTATTGTGTAATATATTGCATTTTAACACATTTTCATCATTTGAGCTTTATTTAATATTTAATTTGAAAATGAATTAAGGGAAATAATGGCATCCTTATTTATCTTATTTTGTAATGAATGATTGAGCTTGTAATTGGAAAAGATTGACCATGAATCAAGAGGGAGAATACACAAGTGATTACATGTTCAAAAAGGGTCAATAAAGAAGAAAATAAGAGAAGAACAGGGTCAGGAATCAATTCCCAGCATCCATGAATCGATTCCTACGTAAAACAAAGCCCAGGAAGTGAAAATGAAGGTTGGGAATCGATTCCCCACACATGAATTGATTCCCCACAGACATGAATCGATTCATACATTAAAAATGTCCTGGGAATCGATTTATAGCCCCCAGGAATCGATTCATATGCTATTTTGCCCCTGGTAATCGATTCCCAACCTCTAGGAATCGATTCATACCCCCAGGAGTCAATTCCTCACTTCAGGAATCGGTTCATGTGTTGTTTTTGACGTAATTTTCAACTGAATGAATCGACTCCCGCATGAAATCACGGATGGAATCACAGAGGAAAATCAAGAATGTTTTTTGGCATTACGAAAAATAGGAAAACATCACTACGCAATTTACAGAAGCACTATTGAGAATGAAATATTTTATTGTAACAGAAGCCTCCCTTAAACGCTATAAATAGGGGAGAACGAGAGGCTTTAGAACACACCTTCACTTCATGCTTCTCTCTTAGTTCCTTCTCCATTCTTTCTTTCTTTTAAGCATCAGAGGAAGGCATCTGGAGGAGTTCTTCCATTCCGGGTTCGGTCTTTCTTATTTTTAGTTTATTTTAATTATGGAGGGCTAAAACCCCTAGATTGATTTTCTTGGAAAACATTGTAATATAATTTTGAGGTTCCTATTTTTAATATAGTATGCTTTTATTATTGTTAATTTCTTCATAATCTTACTCTACTTATTTAATTCCGTTTTGTTTAATTAAATTTGTATGCTTAATCGGTTTAATTATACAAATAGAATAAAATAAGATTTAAATTAAAATGGATTAAGGAAATATGCATGCTTAATGAATATTTTCATAATCACTTTTAATAATTATGGTTTGCTTAATTCCATAATTTGAGAATAGATTATGTATGTAGGCGATGTTCTTACATATGCTCAATAATTCCTAGATTTTACGATCTTGACTCCTTTTGCTTAATTAGGATGCTTGATTAAAATATTCATTTTTAATGAAAGTAAAGGAATTGTGAATTAAAAAAGACGCTTAGTTGATTAATTCAAATTGAGCTAAGAAATCAACATTAATGAAAGTGTACAAATTATTTTTAGTGAACCAAGGATAAATTTAATTACAATACTCCCAGAAAATCAATCACTTATTATTTATTGTTCTAAGTTTTATATTTACTCTGTTTTAATTTTAATTTTAACAATCAATCCAAACCCCCCCAAAATGTTTTTTGTATGTTTGTTAAATTTTTGTTTGTTAAAAAAATTAATTTTAAACTTGATTTTCCTAAATTTTTGTGTTGATCTTCAAGAGAACGACCTAGGTTGACACCCTAGCACTACATTAATTAATTTTAATGTACTAATTTGACGGTACCACGATAGAAACACGTCACCATGCCATATCTTTGATTACTTTTTGAAATGAAATGAAAGACAATTCTAACTTGAACATGATTAGTGATGATATGAGAGAAACACTCACATGTAAGGATTTGAATCGATTTCTTGTTCTTACAGTAATTGGTTGCTTTCAATTTGTTTGGTGATTTGCAGGCAATGGGCATTTATCTTGATGTGTATGGAAGGCATCATATGTAGTTGTATATATAGTTGTTTCTTATCCTTATGAGATGTACTAATTTTTGGCAACCTTGTTTTACCTCTTTTACCTTGTTATCTTTTGCTTGAGGACAAGCAAGATTTTAGGTCGGGGACAGTTGATAAATGCCTAAATTATGTATATTTCTTTGTTATTTAGGTATAACTTTTATAAGAAATTAGTTAAATCTAGATAATTAGTTAAGTGATGAAACTTTAATTCTAGAGATTTTGTTACAAATTATGTAAAGAAGTGTTCCTTATCCCAAGATCTTGTGTAATTATAGGTGAAAAGATAAGGAAGAAAAGAAGGAAGAAGTCATGGAATAAAAATTCCCTTTAAAAGCTCAAAAGTTCAAGTCTTGATCAACTCGCTTAAACGAGCTTAAAATTCGCTTGAGCAAGTCTATCGCTTGAGCGACATAGACGCAAAAAAGAATTTGAGTATCAAAGGCTAATTTTGCTTAAGTGAATATTATAACACCCCTGATTTTCTGTACTCAAATCCCAATGTAATCGTCATAATTAATAAAAATGCGAACAAATTTTTTGCGTTTGAAAATATTTACAAGACACCACCATGATCACATCAAGACCCAAATCACAGAAAACCAAAGAGTGAGATTAAATAACCTATAACTGGATCGATAAATAGTTTTCCCATAACGGTATACAAAAATAATAGAGTATACAGCGGAAGAATGTGTATACCGGGCACATGCCTAGTCCCATATATGACGATATGAGAAAAGGCTAGGCAAGCATGCAAACACCAAACACAAACTTATTACTATATCACATTCATACACTTACAACATACGCATACATTGCCTAAGATACAATAATTATATATATATATATGTATATATATACATACATTTGGGGATCTTCTCCCGACTATCTCAATCATCAATGAACATCGCTCAATTTCAATTCTTCTAATACACATTAAATCATCTCTTACATTCCATATATATATATTCACCATCCATAAATTCAAGGATTATCTTATACATATTCAAAATCTCTAAATCATCTACATTCTCATAACCCATTCATTCGTTACATAAGGACTCATAAATGATGCCGGCCAAGGCACTTCTATTGCCACTATTTACCTTCACTCAAGCTTTAATTAAAAATCTGAACTTACCCCATAGCAACCTGCATCACAATGCTAAAAAGGAGACCTCATGGGAGAGTGAGTTATACATTCAAAATGACGAATAATATATATATATATATATTGTGATCATGTGTATATGCATACAACGTCGTGTGTGCTTTGCTTTAAAATCATTAAATTATCATTCATTCATTATCTCATTATTACAATAGGCATACAAGCCTCATGAATCGCAATTCATATCATAAACCAGCACAAGCATATACACAATCTCTTACACAATCACTTTGCCACTTATCAACAAGGGCATTCATAAATTATTCTCATCAATTCATTATATCTTTAATCAATACCTTCTCGCAAGGGGTTTATCATCTCTCGTGGTCATCCCATCTCAAATGCCATGGTCTTAAGGCTAATGCATATGTCAACTATTTAATGCATATGAAATGGATCCATTTCTTACCATCAGGTGATCCTATCCACCATACCAATCATTTCCCATTGATTATCACGATACCGTCATCACTCAGGGATACACCCTTAGTGGCACCCTGCAAGGTGATATATTCAACAATAATAGGACAACATCCTCTTCACTCCGAGATATACCCTTCGTGGCACCCCGCAAGGTGATATATTCAACAATAATAGGACAACGTCCTCTTCACTCCGGGATATACCCTTCGTGGCACCCCGCAAGGTGATATATTCAACAATAATAGGACAACGTCCTCTTCACTCCAGGATATACCCTTCGTGGCACCCCGCAAGGTGATATATTCAACAATAATAGGACAACGTCCTCTTCACTCCGGGATATACTCTTCGTGGCACCCCGCAAGGTGATATATTCAACAATAATAGGACAACGTCCTCTTCACTCCAGGATATACCCTTTGTGGCACCCCGCAAGGTGATATATTCAACAATAAATCAACAACAATAGGACAACATCCTCTTCACTCCGGGATATACCCTTCGTTGCACCCCGCAAGGTGATATATTCAACAATAAATCGACAACAATAGGACATCGTCCTCTTCACTCTAGGATATACCCTTCGTGGCATCCCGCAAGGTGATATATTCAACAATAATGCATATCAATGACATGCTATGCCATGAATACAATAATGCAATAATGCATGTGCCCAAAAACCTCGCAAGGATAGCTCACCCTCTCAATTAGGGTATATTTTAATTTGGCATTTCAATAATCATACATAATCTTTTATAAAGCCCTTCAAGGCATATCATTCATATAATTGGCATCTCATCGGCCACAAACATCATTCATAACAATCCACACATGGATGTCGAAGGCATAGCAAATAATCATAATATCAATCCACACATGTAACAACAAGGTGTTTTTGGAACATATATATATATATATATATAGCAATCATCATTGCCTCACACACATACAAGTCAATTACTTGTATCAACCACAAGGGTGTCATAATATTTCTCATTATTCATTAATGCCATTATACATTCATTTAGTGGTTTTCAACCCATCATAATTGTCATCTCCGATTTATTCGGTTATTAACATACACCTTGCTATTCAATCATTCCCATGAAGGATTCATAATCACTCAGAGGTACAATCCCATAACTCAATGTCAACCCTTGACATTGTTCTTACACACTTCATTCTTAGTGGTTAAGGATTCATGTTTCACATCGTGCATATTATGGGTATAAACAAATTTTCTCAATCTCTCAATCGTTATCCATCACCGCCCAATGATGTCATAGGCATATTTATATCCCCATACGTTCCCTCAGGTATCGCACAGGATAAGGGGAAGAAGGCCCAATACCATCAGAACCGAGAAAAGAAGGGAAAAATACCATCAGGGGTTACTCGCTCAAGCGAGACCCACATTCGCTTGAGCGAGACAGCCCATCTCGCTTGAGCGCCTTTACTCGCTCAGGTGAAATCATGCCAGTATCAAATTTCCATGTTACTCGCTTGAGCGAGACATCACACACCTGGCCAATCGCTCGGGCGAAATTGTTCCAGTGACCATTTCCACATGCATTCACTCGAGCGAGGCTTCCTTCAACTAGCCACTCGCTTAGGCGAGAATTGTCCAGTAAGGAATCCCACTGACACTCGCTTGGGCGAGACACCCACTCACTTAAGCGAAATCCGACCAGAGGTCGTCCTTCCTTTCCACACTCACTCACTCGGCGAGGCTTCCCAACACTCGGTTTTTCTCTCGGTGAATTTATTCCAGAACCGATACCTCTCGTTCATTCCTTCACTCGGCTAAATAATTCCAAGGCCGACCGTCTCTCGCTTCGGTCTTTCACTCGGCAAATTACTCTAAAACCGACTCATCACTCGATCGGCCATCACTCAGCAATTCATTCTAAAACCGACTCAACACCTGATCGATCCTCACTCGGCAAATTATTTCAAAACCAACTCATCTCTCGAGCGGTCTGACAATCGGCAAACTAATCCCAAGACCGACCATCACTCGCTCGGTCTTTCACTCGGTATATATTCCAAAAACTGATTCCCTTTCTTTTTCACTCGAGCTAGGCTTCCTAGCACTAAGTCTTTCACTCGGGTGGAATTATTCCAAAGTGCTTCTGGACAGACTCACCCCGTATATTCCCATCGGTGCCATCCCACTCGGAATTACACACACGGAGGCACTCCACTCGGAATAAGTTACTTTGAACTCGGAATTCCCACTCGGAACTCCACTGCCGGGAATATCATACAGGGGAACCTTTCACTCGGAATTATATGCACTTCCTCACTCGAAAGGTCCTGCCTCGGACATAGCTCACTCGGAATTTCACTCGGAAATTCACCACATCATGAATTTATTTTCTAAAATTCCCGCTCGGACGGAATTCGTCCAGAATCTCGCCTATTCACCCTTCACTCGTCTCGCTCGGTCGAGGCACAACAATACCAGTCACTCGCTTGAGTGAGTAGCGTCCCAACATCAGACTTCACACTCTCGCTCGCTCAGGCGCGGCCACGTCCGCTTGAGCGAGATTCGCCCAGTAACTCCCCTGATTGCATAACATGCATCTCGCTCGAGTGGAAATCCCACTCGCCTAGGCGAGATTGGCCCAGAGGCCATAATGCTGATACAGAGGATCCTCGCCTGAGCGAGATGCCATCTCGCTTGAGCAAGAATATCAGAATATACGCAAGAAACATAAGAAAATCACAATCAAACATACCAAAACTTATACCAGCCAAAATTCATCAAATCTAATATAGCATATACTTCATACTAGGCATTTAAAACCTGTACCAGACCTTTATACTCATTAACATTCAATTCAACCTATCAATCATGTCAAATTCAATTTTGTCATCATCTTATATGAATATACATTTTCATATCAATTCAACACATATTCTCACACATCATCCTCAATAATCATCAACTTGCCATTTCAATTAATTCAATACATATACATGGTAAGGCAAGCATGAGTATTCATCACATACAATAATCACTATCGAATTTACTCATGCAATTTGAATGTTAACTCCTCTCCTACCTCGAGGGAAGAGCCGAAATGGTTCCAATGCTCCGAATGCTCCATTGCATCACCCGTAATACGATCTACATAATATACATATGCATTCATACAATTAATAAGCCATCTCAAGGTATTCCTTATAATTCTTAAACATTTGCTAGCTCATCATGAAGCTCAACATCAAGTCCTAAACTTGGTAAATGTCCACTTATGCAATTGTGTTAGGCTTCAGGAATTCCTTCCCCAAAGCCAAGATCCTTTAGATCATAAAAGGCTAACTAAACCCAACAACATCATCATCACATTGTTACTCAATATTCAACTTAGCTCTCATATCCTTCAATAACCATAATGGTTTAGAACCTCATCAAGTCATAATCTTTTCACACCAATCCCTCACATTCCATATTCATAACAACACTCATCATTAAATATCATTCTCCAACATCATTAAACCTACATTCTACACACATTTCACACTTTCCCCAATTTATTAGAGTTAGGGTTTCACTAAAACCCAACAACACCATAATGCCATAATAACAACACCCCACCTTAGGGTTTCCTTATTTAAAGCTTCTCCCAACAACCCATATGAAATAAATACTCTCCCAAATACCAAGAACCCAAAATCTAGGGCATAAAGCTCATGAAAATGATGAAGAACTTACCTCACCCAAAGAGACAACATGAGCTTCCAATAGAGAGAGATCCACACGAAAATAGAGGAGAAGAGGGGAAGAGGACCCAACCATGAGCTTCTCCTTCAAGCTTCCATGAAAATGAAAATGGTGGAGGAGGGGAAGACTCCACATGGCTTAGGTTTTTGGAGAGAAGAAAAGAGGAAATGGAGAAGGGAAATAAGAGAAGAAGAAGAAGAAGTGTCATTTTCCAAATGAGGGCAAGAGCCCAACGAAAATAAGAAGAGAATAATAGGCTTTTGGTTTTAATTTTTAATTCTCCATTAAAATTTCATCGTTTTAAAATAAACAGGCTCACAGTTCGGGCTCAATACTAATTCCAAAAATTATTCCGAATATAGATTCGGATCCCCAATAATATTCTTAACAGCCCTGACCAATGGCATCTTAATCGGAGATACTTGGTCCGACACCCATATTCTATTCGAGTATAATTTCATCTCACATAAACACAATAAATTATAAATATCCCTAATAAATCCCAATTTTATCATTCCAATATTTCTGGGACACAAATCCACTCATATAAGATATTTTTTTATTTATTCTCATCAATTATTCATTTTTATAAAATTCGGGATGTTACAAATATCAATCGCTTGGGCGAAATCAAGGCAGGAAGCAGCATTACAAAATTCACTTGGGCAAGCTTGAAATGGCTTGAGCGAAATAAAGGCAGAAAGTATTTTAAAGAATTCGCTTAATCGAGCTTACATTTGCTCAAGCAAAATTCTGCCAGAAGCTATTAAATTATAATTCTCTTGAACGAGTCATTCATGGTGCACTAGCGAATGCAAAACAGGGATTACAAAGGAGGCTGGACTTGCTTGAGCGAATCCACTCGCTTAAGCGAGTGTGCAAGGGAAATAACATCTGGCAAAGCTTCCTTAAAGGTAAAGAAAGCCCATTCGCTTAAGCGAGTTTATACTCGCTTGAGCGAGTTAGGCATTATAAAAGAAAAACTTAGATTTTTGGAGCAGTCTTCTTCAGAACACAAAAAAGGATTCATTCCTCCTACGCGGCCAACCTTCCATTGAAGAACATCATCAAGCATTCATTTCATCTCTTCATTTTGATTTGTTGTAATGGCTACCATGAGTAGCTAAAACCTCTCTTTGGGATAGGATGTAATTAATCAAACCTGACATATTCTGTCGTATATTTATATATTTGGTACTTCGTTCTATTGATTTTGGTTTTCCATTCTATGCTTAATGCTTGATTCTATTTGATCAATAGTTTCCTGATTACGATTTTCTTTGGTTATTGGAAAATGACTTTCGAAAATAGATATGAATGGAACGCTCATTACGGTGGTTATTAGGAATCATAATCGACGTAATGAACGTCGAAATAATCATGTGTAATGCTAGAATATCTTTAAAGAGATTGAGGAATCAACGTTTTTAGAATATTCTTATGGATTTCATAGTTGAGGAACCGGTATGAATGGTTTAGATTATGACATAAAAATCTTTAATTTGAATACCTTTTATATGTATATACACAGAGTATGAGAGGGTAAGATAGATGAAATTCAATCCTGGCTTTTTATTATCTGTTATCCTTATCACCTTTATTGATTTCTATAGTTTATGTGTCTTTTGTTATTAGATAATTTAGTTACTTTTGCAATATGATCTCTATTCATAAATCTAGCCAAAATAGTTCAAAGTTTAATTTCTAAAAATTATCCCCTAGTGGAACGAGACTCTATTTTCAATATATACTACAACGGGGACGCGGTAAACATGCCACAGGGCCCATTTATCATTAAAAAAAGCTATCACCCATCAAGCGGGTTGATGTTGGTGCCTTAATCTACATGGGAGTATGTGGTTGCACATAGAAAAATGGTAACTATTGTGTTATTTTGTAGGCTCGAGAGATGGAGCACCTATCACCCCCCCAACACACACGCACAACTTATAATTTGATAGAGAGGATGAAAACATAAGGCCAGTCAATAGGTCAATGAGAAGGAGCAGACTATAACTGTAAGTTAACTGCTAAACTTAGGATATTTAATTTAAATTAAACTTAAATTGAATTCTATCTATTATAAGAATTGTATTGCTATGTGGCTGGTAACTTAGGATATTTATTTGAAAATAAAAAAATTATACTAGAATTTTTTTGTTTATTTTGAAGCGTAATTGAATTTTGGTTTCCCCTAATTATAAGGGAAACTGTGCCAAAATTTTGTCAACTTTTTAACTTTAATCACATAGTTTACTGATATTGATTAACTAAATTATGTAGGAGACGTATTAGGAGAAGAAGGCCAAGAAGGAGGCAGAGCTCGCTACACAGACAATGGATGAGATGGACAGGGGGGCACTGACTCTTTCTTCTACTGATGACAATGTTATTATTATAGAGTTTTTCGAAGGCATGGACAAGAAAGGGAATGTGTTCGGCCCTGGACAACTCGATAGGGAGTTCACCTTATTTTCACATTGCACTTGCTACTCAACTCCACCACTAAATTATGTCCAGTCATCGCGGACATGAATTGGAGCTTGTAGAAAAGATCATCGAGATTGTAGTACTCCGGGAGGTATAGTAGATCACCCAAGCTCAATGTCACACCACTCAAGAGATACTTGCCCAGTTCATGCGTATCATGAACTACCAGCCTCAACAGTCTTCTTAGTAGCAAGACCAGGAGCAGTAGCAACCCCCTTCTCCTCCTCCCCCTCCCCCTCCCCCTCCCCCTCCCCCTTCTTAACATTGTATTTCTTTTATTTTACACATTGTATTCAGGTTTTACACATATTATATATCTAATTTGGAGATTTACGTTGTTTATATAAATTTTTATCAATTTAATTGTTATTATTTTTATTATTTTGTGTTATAATATAGTCAAAATAATTTATGAATTTATAGTTAATTTAATTTATGAATTTGATTTGATGGTTAATTTTTATCTATCAAGTTATCAATATGTTTAGGCTTTTATTAATACATTTAAGCCTAAAAAAATAGAAAGCCAATGAATTAATAAATCATTAGTAATAACAAAGTCCGTCTCAAATGTACATAAAACATTTAGCGATGAAGTTGGTGAAGACATTGAAGAAGTCCCTTTCAGCGACAACCTAGCCCCTTTGCTAATATAACTTACGCTATTAACATTAGCGACAAGTCTGGCGACGTGTTTCATGTCCTCCGACATTGTAATGGGATCGACCCATCGCTAACTCCTTGTAACTACCTATTGGATGCAGATTGTAGTGATAATAAACTTCTATTATTAAAATTTTACCATATGTATCTACAAAGAGCTTGCTACCGAAATAGTGATGGGTGCAACAATAATCTTTAGCGATGGATGTAGGTATGGGTACTCCTACCATCACTATATACGTTGCTTTTAAAGAAAGGAGATGTATGGGTGAGTATGTCAACAATGGACATGGTTATATCAATCATATATATTTTTATGGCTATTAGTCATGTAATTAGGTGCAACGTCTAGCAATGGGATGTAGGAAAAAGTTGAGTTTGTCACTTGTCCTTTTAGCAATGATTTCCTAAGAATAGCAATAGATCATGTTTGCCACTAAATCATTTTTTTTGTGTTCTTGGATTAGTCCTTGTTTATATGGCTTTTAGTTGTCATATTTCTGTATCCAGATGATCTTGAGATGGTCCTGGAATGAGACATGGTCAACTTACTACTCGACAATGATATGATGAGTACAAGTTTTCATTTATGGGGAAAGTTAAGGCATAATAAGTTTCACTGAGTATGTCAGATTAGGAGATAGGTGACACAAGTTACTATCGTGGGGTGTCAACCTAGGTCGTTCTCTTAAGGATCAACACAAAAATTTAAGAAAATTAAGTTTTTAAAATAATTTTTAAAAAATAAAAACTCAACATACATACAAAGATATTTGGGGGGGCGGGTTTGAATGGTTTTCACAATTAAAATCAAAACAGAGTGAATATGAGATTTTGAACAATAAATAACAAGCGATTGATTTTCTTGGAGTATCGTAATTAGATTTATCCTTGGTTCACAAAAGATAATTTGTATACTTTCATTACTGTAAATTTCTTAGCTTAATTTGAATTAATCAACTAAGTGTCTTTTTCAATTCACAATTCTTGTACTTTTATTTAAAAAATGAATATTTTAATCAAGCATCCTAATTAAGCAAAAGGAGTCAAGATCATAAAATCTAGGAATTATTGAGCATATGTAAGAACATCGCCTACATACATAATCTATTCTCAAATTATGGACTTAAGCAAACCATAATAAGTAAAAGTGATTATGAAAATATTCATAAAGCATGCATATTTCCTTAATCCATTTTAATTTAAATCTTATTTTATTCCATTTGTATAATTAAATTGATTAAGCATACAAATTTAATTAAACAGAATGGAATTAAATAAGCAGAGTAAGATTATGAAGAAATAAACAATAATAAAAGCATACTGTATTAAAAACAAGAATCTCAAAGTGATATTACAATAATTCTCCAAGAAAATCAATGTAAGGGTTTTAGCCCTTCATAATTAAAACAAACTAAAAATAAAAGAAACTAACCCGAAATGGAGCACGGAGAGGGAGAAGAAGAAGAGGCAGAGAAGAAGAATAAGACTTGAAGGTTTTTATGGTGGTGTGTTTTGAAGGTTGAATGCCAAGCTATTTATAGGAGAAGAAATTGTGTCGGAAACAATAAAAAATGGACGAGTGGAATGCTAGTGTGTAATTAATAAACCTTCAGTGCTGATTCCACTTGATGAATACATTTCCTGCTGTTTCCACTTGATGAATCGATTACTAAAAGCATGGTTTGGGCAAAATTACAGTGTATGAATCGATTCCTAGCAGTGGGAATTGATTCCTAGGCTTTTCAAACACTCATGAATCGATTCCTAAGGGTAGGGAATCGATTCCCAGCTATATGAATCGATTCCCAAGAAGCATGAATCGATTCCTGGCAATGATTTCACGTGGGAATCGATTCCCAAGACTTGCTCTGGTGCTTTTTCTTGCATTTTTGACCCATTTCTTGATATTTAATCATTCATGGCTTTCTCTTCTTGATCATTGGTCATAATTCTTCAATTTTCAAGCTCAATTATCCCCTACAAAACAAAAGAAACTAAGATTTCATTATTCCTTTTTAAAAATCAATCCTTAATCCATAAAAATCAAATATTAAATAAAGCTCAAGTTATGAAAATGTGTTAAAATGCAATATATTACACAATAAGTGATAGCAAATTATACACATTTAAGCTAAGGATTTAAGGATAAATCTTGCATCATCAAATACTCCCACACTTATTCTTTTGCACTCCCAGGCAAAATCAGAATAAAAACAATTTTTTACAATTTATTGAAAATATTTAAGTTGAAAAACATAAACACACAAAACTAGCATGCTTATCATGAAATCTTAGGGATATACAGAGAAACAAGAGTTATTTAACATGCAGGATATAGAGCATCAAGATATATACGTAAATCATCCAAACACTTAGGCATGTGAGAATTAAATCAAACTGAAAAGAAGATCATAAGTGACAAAACCTCACAAGACATACTCTCAACTCTCAAGTGTTTTGGGTTTGTGTATACACTCAAAACATTTCCTGAAAAACAGATAGTCCCATAAATTTGGTAAGTTTCTTAATTCCACAATCAACTCAAATGCATGTATAAATCAACAGGGCTTTTCACTGTTGTAACGTGGCCAAGGTAAATATTTGGAAATTAGTTTCATATGCCATAAAGAATGATGGAGCAGTTGATTCAACAAGCAAACAGTGAGGTAAAATATTTGTTTAATCATATTTGGTCGCAATTATCAATATCATTTATATTTTTTTTCTTATGCAATTGCATAATACTTAAACCAAGAGTTGTGACTTCTTTTAGCATACTTCCACACTAATTTGAATGCCTATTTTTGACTTAATTTGAAAGCTCCAACATATTCCTTAAGTGTATAGCTTATTTTGAGCTGCAACAAAGAAATGGTAATAGGCTCAAATGGGCTAACAAAGGATGATTTATTCATGGTAGACTTATATGGCTAGTGGCTCAATTGAACAAAATGCCTGTGTCATTTCAAATACATTCATATGAGTTTCATGTATCATCAAGAAATAAGACAAAAATTAGGATGTAAGCATTTTAGGAATTAATCACATATGAAAGAATTTAAGATGGTGTAAAGTGATTCATCAAATTTTAAGGCTCAAAATTCTCATAAGGCATAATTCCATCATATATGATCATTCTCAATTATCATGTCATTCTCAACATACAAAAGTTGCCTAAATTCAAATCGTAACATATCATTAAGCTCATATCAAACATGAAAGAAATTACTTATTACTCATGCATATCCTAAAAATTCCAATAAAACATTCCATTTAAAAACAAAAACACAATTTTTTTTATGTTAGGAAAAACAAATAATCACAGATAGAGATCCCACCCCCACACTTAAATCATACATTGTTCTCAATGTAAAATAGAGCATACAAAAGTGGATAAGAAAATGAACAAGTAAAGAGATGGGTAAGAAAAACTCCCTCTAGGAGGATCAAGAAATGGTTCCCCCAAAGCATGCTCCTCCATTGTGACATTTACAAGTGAAGGATTTTCATGGAACGTCTTTAAGCGTTGTCCATTAACTTCAAAGCTCTTATTGGACGTTTCATTTTTTATTTCAACAGCTCCATGGGGAAATATATTAGTGACAATGAAAGGTCCTTCCCATTTGGAGCGTAATTTTTTGGCCATTAGTTTTAACTGGTAGTACTTTTTGCCTGACAATAAACTCCTTTCTAGCTATTGAGCTATCATGGAATTTCCTTGTTTTCTCTTTATAAAACTTAGAATTTTCATAGGCTGCCAAACGGATCTCATCAAACTCATTCAGTTGTAATTTCTTTTCCTTACCTGCTTGATCCAGTGCTAAGTTGCAAGCTTTTATAGCCCAATAAGCACAATGCTCAATCTCCACTGGAAGATGACATGCCTTACCAAAAACAATTCTATAGGGAGATATTGCTATAGGTGCCTTAAAAGTTATTCTATGTGCCCAAAGAGCATCATCCAGTTTCCTGCTCTAATCCTTTCTGTTAGGCTGTACTATCTTTTCCAGGATTCTCTTAATTTCTCTATTAGAGACTTCTGCTTGTCCATTGGTTTAGGGGTGATATGGAGTATCTCTCTATGAATAACCCCATACTTCCTGAGCATAGCTTGCATGGTCCTGTTGCAGAAATGTGTTCACTGATCACTAATGATTGCTCTCGGAATGCCAAACCTGCAAAAAATTTAAGATCTAACAAAATCCACAATAACTCGAGCATCATTAGTTCTAGTGGCTTTAGCTTCCACCCATTTAGAAACATAATCTACAGCCAATAAAATGTAAGTAAAACCAAAGGTTGGAGGAAATGGACCCATAAAATCAATGCCCCAAACATTAAATACTTCACAAAACAACATAGGTTGTTGAGGCATTTGATGTCGCCATGTGAGAGCATTACCAGCTCTTTGGCATTCCTCACAGGTGTTACAAGTTCTCCATGCATCTTTAAAAATGGTGGGCCAGTATAAACTAGAGTCCAACACCTTCTTTATTGTTCTTTGTGGACCAAAATGTCCACTAACTGGTGATATAACACCCCTGATTTTCTATACTTGAATCTCGATGTAATCGTCATAATTAGTAAAAATGTGAACATTATTCCAATATTTCTGGGACACAAATCCACTCATATACGATGATTTTTTTATTTATTCTCATCAATTATTCATTTTTATAAAATTGGGATTTATTAGGGATATTTATATTTTATTGAGCTTATGTGAGATGAAATTATACTCGAATAGAATATGGGTGTCGGACCAAGTATCTCTGATTGAGATGCCGTTGGTCAGGGCTGTTAAGAATATTATTGGGGATCTGAATCTATATTCGGAATAATTTTTGGAATTAGTATTGAGCCCAAACTGTGAGCCTGTTTATTTTAAAATGATGAAATTTTAATGGAGAATTAAAAATTAAAACCAAAAGCCTATTATTCTCTTCTTATTTTCGTTTGGCTCTTGCCCTCATTTGGAAAATGACACTTCTTCTTCTTCTTCTCTTATTTCCCTTCTCCATTTCCTCTTTTTCTTCTCTCCAAAAACCTAAGCCATGTGGAGTCTTCCCCTCCTCCACCATTTTCGTTTTCATGGAAGCTTGAAGGAGAAGCTCATGGTTGGGTCCTCTTCCCCTCTTCTCCTCTATTTTCATGTGGATCTCTCTATTGGAAGCTCATGTTATCTCTTTGGGTGAGGTAAGTTCCTCATCATTTTCATGAGCTTTATGCCCTAGATTTTGGGTTCTTGGTATTTGGGAGAGTGTTTATTTCATATGGGTTGTTGGGAGAAGCTTTAAATAAGGAAACCCTAAGATGGGGTGTTGTTATTATGGCATTAATGGTGGGTTGTTATAGGTGCATGAAATTAATACTTAGATGAGTGGAAAATTAATAAGCATTTATGGTGTTGTTGGGTTTTAGTGAAACCCTAACTCTAATAAATTAGGGAAAGTGTGAAATGTGTGTAGAATGTAGGTTTAATTATGTTGGAGAATGATATTTAATGATGAGTATTGTTATAAATGTGGAATGTGAGGGATTGGTGTGAAAAGATTATGACTTGATGAGGTTCTAAACCATTGTGGTTATTGAAGGATATGAGAGCTAAGTTGAATATTGAGTAACAATGTGATGATGATGTTGTTGGGTTTAGTTGGCCTTTTATGATCTAAAGGATCTTGGCTTTGGGAAAGGAATTCCCGAAGCCTAACACAATTGCATAAGTGGATATTTACCAAGTTTAGGACTTGATGTTGAGCTTCATGATGAGCTAGCAAATGTTTAAGAATTATGAGGAATACCTTGAGATGGCTTATTAATTGTATGAATGCATATGCATATTATGTAGATCGTATTACGGGTGATGCAATGGAGCATTCAGAGCATTGGAACCATTTCGGCTCTTCCCTTGAGGTAGGAGAGGAGTTAACATTCAAATTGTATGAGTAAATTTGATAGTGATTATTGTATGTGATGAATACTCATGCTTGCCTTGCCATGTATATCTATTGAATTAATTAAAATGGGAAGTTGATGATTATTGAGGATGATGTGTGAGAATATGTGTTGAATTGATATAAAAATGTATATTCATATAAGATGATGACAAGTTTGAATTTGACATGATTGATAGATTGAATTGAATGTTAATGAGTATAAAGGTATGGGACAGGTTTTAAATGCCTAGTATGAAGTATATGCTATATTAGATTTGATGAATTTTGGCTGGTATAAGTTTTGGCATGTTTGGTTGTGATTTTCTCATGTTTCTTGCGTATATTCTGATATTCTTGCTCAAGCGAGATGGGATCTCGCTCAGGTGAGGATCCTCTGTATCAGCATTATGGCCTCTGGGCCAATCTCGCCTAGGCGAGTGGGATTTCCGCTCGAGCGAGATGCATGTTATGCAATCAGGGGAGTTACTGGGCGAATCTCGCTCAAGCGGACGTGGCCGCGCCTGAGCGAGCGAGAGTGTGAAGTCTGATGCTGGGACGGTACTCACTCAAGCGAGTGACTGGTATTGTTGTGCCTCGACCGAGCGAGACGAGTGAAGGGTGAATAGGCAAGATTCTGGACAAATTCCGTCCGAGCGGGAATTCTAGAAAATAAATTCATGATGTGGTGAATTTCTGAGTGAAATTCCGAGTGAGCTATGTCGAGGCAGGACCTTTCAAGTGAGAAAGTGTATATAATTCTGAGTGAAAGGTTCCCCAGTATGATATTCCCAGCAGTGGAGTTCCGAGTGGGAATTCCGAGTTCAAAGTAACTTGTTCCGAGTGGAGTGCCTCCGTGTGTGTAATTCTGAGTGGGATGGTACCGATGGGAATATACGGGGTGAGTCTGTCCAGAAGCACTTTGGAATAATTCCACCCGAGTGAAAGACATAGTACTAGGAAGCCTAGCTCAAGTGAAAAAGAAAGGGAATCAGTTTTTGGAATATATACCGAGTGAAAGACCGAGCGAGTGATGGTCGGTCTTGGGATTAGTTTGCCGAGTGTCAGACCGCTCGAGAGATGAGTTGGTTTTGAAATAATTTGCCGAGTGAGGACCGATCAGGTGTTGAGTCGGTGTTGGAATGAATTGCCGAGTGATGGCCGATCGAGTGATGAGTCGGTTTTAGAGTAATTTGCCGAGTGAAAGACCGAAGCGAGAGACGGTCGGCCTTGGAATTATTTAGCCGAGTGAAGGACCGAACGAGAGGTATCGGTTCTGGAATAAATTCACCGAGAGAAAAATCGAGAGTTGGGAAGCCTCGTCAAGTGGGCGAATATGGAAAGGAAGGATGACCTCTGGTCAGATTTCGCTTAAGCGAGTGGGTGTCTCACCCAAGCGAGTGTCAGTGGGATTCCTTACTGGACAATTCTCGCCCGAGCGAGTGGCTAGTTGAAGGAAGCCTCGCTCGAGCGAATGCATGTGGAAATGGTCACTGGAACAATTTCGCCCGAGCGATTGGTCGAGTGTATGATGTCTCGCTCAAGCGAATAACATGGAAATTTGATACTGGCATGATTTCGCCTGAGCGAGTAAAGGCGTTCAAGCGAGATGGGCTGTCTCGCTCCAGCGAATGTGGGTCTCGCTTGAGCGAGTAACCCCTGATGGTATTTTTCCCTTCTTTTCTTGGTTCTGATGGTATTGGGCCTTCTTCCCCTTATCCTGTCCGATACCTGAGGGAACGTATAGGGATATAAATATGCCTATAACATAATTGGGCGGTGATGGATAATGATTGAGAGATTGAGAAAATTTGTTTATACCCATAATATGCACGATCTGAAACATGAATCCTTAACCACCAAGAATGAAGTGTGTGAGAACAATGTCAAGGGTTGACGTTGAGTTATGGGATTGTACCTCTGAGTGATTATGAACCCTTCATGGGAATGATTGAATAGCAAGGTGTTTGTTAATAACCGAATAAATTGGAGATGATAATTATGATGGGTTGAAAACCACTAAATGAATGTATAATGGCATTGATGAATAATGAGAAATATTATGACACCTTTGTGGTTGATACAAGTAATTGACTTGTATGTGTGTGAGGCAATGATGATTGCTATATATATATATATATATATTCCGAAAACACCTTGTTGTTACATGTGTGGATTGATATTATGATTATTTGCTATGCCTTCGACATCCATGTGTGGATTGTTATGAATGATGTTTGTGGCCGATGAGATGCCAATTATATGAATGATGTGCCTTGAAGGGCTTTATAAATGATTATGTATGATTATTGAAATGCTAAATTAAAATATACCCTAATTGAAAGGGTGAGCTATCCTTGCGATGTTGTTGGGCACATGCATTATTGCATTGTTGCATTCATGGCATAGCATGGCATTGATATGTATTATTGTTGAATATATCACCTTGCGGGGTGCAACGAAGGGTATATCCCAGAGTGAAGAGGACGTTGTCCTATTATTGTTGAATATATCACCTTGCGGGGTGCCACGAAGGGTGTATCCCTAAGTGATGACGGTATCGTGATAATCAATGGGAAATGATTGGTATGGTGGATATGATCACCTGATGGTAAGAAATGGATCCATTTCATGTGCATTAAACAGTTGACATATGCATTAGCCTTAAGACCATGGCATTTGAGATGGGATGACCATGAGAGAAGATAAACCCCTTGCGAGGAGGTATTGATTAAAGATATTATAAATTGATGAGAATAATTTGTGAATGCCCTTGTTGATAAGTGGCAAAGTGATTGTGTAAGTGATTGTGTATATGCTTGTGCTGGTTTATGATATGAATTGCGATTCATAAGGCTTGTATGCCTATTGTAATAATGAGATAATGAATGAATGATAATTTAATGATTTTAAAGCAAAGCACACATGACGTTGTATGCATATACACATGATCACAATATATATATTATTCGTCATTTAAAATGTATAACTCACTCTCCCATGTGGTCTCCTTTTTAGCATTGTGATGCAGGTTGCCATGGGGTGAGTTCGTATTTTTAATTAAAGGTTGAGTGAAGGTAAATAGTGGCAATCGAAGTGCCTTGGCCGACATCATTTATGAGTCCTTATGTAACGAATGAATTGGTTGTGAGAATGTAGATGATTTAGAGATTTTGAATATGTATAAGATAATCCTTGAATTTGTGGATGGTGAATATATATATATATATATATGGAATGTAAGAGATGATTTGATGTGTATTAGAAGAATTGAAATTGAGCGATGTTCATTGATGATTGAGATAGTCGGGAGAAGATCCCCAAATATATGTATATATATATATATATATAATTATTGTATCTTAGGCAATGTATGCGTATGTTGTAAGTGTATGAATATGATATAGTAATAAGTTTGTGTTTGGTTTTTGCATGCTTGCCTAGCCTTTTCTCATATCATCATATATGGGACTAGGCGTGTGCCCGATATACACATTCTTCCGCTGTATACTCTATTATTTTTGTATACCGTTATAGGCAAACTATTTACCGATCCAGTTATATGTTACTTAATCTCACTCTTTGGTTTTCTGTGATTCGGGTCTTGATGTGATCATGGTGGTGTCTCGGAAATATTTTCAAACGTGAAAAATTTATTCGCATTTTTATTAATTATGACGATTGCATCGGGATTCGAGTACAGAAAATCAGGGGTGTTATAGGTGAAGCATGGCAGAATCAAAGAACTGATTCTATCTCATGATCGGTAATGCATCTTCGAATCACCTGATCATTACACAATTTCCACAAATACGGGTCATCCCATATATAATATTTTGCATGACTTTTTAATTTTGAAATTTGGTTTCTGGATGCATATGGTGGAAAAACAGAAGTAACAAGATAATTAACAATGCTAGCAAACCAAGGTGTATCAAAAGAGTTAAAAACACTCATTAGTTGTTCATCGGGAAAATAGTCCTAAATAGGTGCCGAATCAGGAGCGTTCTCAATTCTGCTTAAATGATCTGCCACTAAGTTTTGTGTTCCACTTCTGTCATGAATTTCCAAGTCAAACTCTTGGAGCAAAAGCATCCAACGAATTAACCTTGGCTTGGACTCACCTTTCTTTAACAAGTACTTCAGAGCTGCATGGTCAGTAAAGACAACTACTCGGGAACCAAGTAGGTAAGATCTGAACTTATCTAATGCAAAAACAATGGCCAAGAGCTCTTTTTCATTAGTGGTGTAATTTACCTGGGTGGCATCTAAACTTTTAGATGCATAGTAGATGACCCTAGGCTGTTTATCAATCTTCTGACCAAGGATGGCTCCCAATGCATAATTAGAGGAATCACATCAACTCAAATGGGGCTGTCCAATTAGGTGCTTGGATTATTGGGGTAGTGGTCAATGCTTGCTTGAGGCAATTAAAAGCCTCCTTACATTTTCCATCAAACTCAAATACCACATCCTTTTGAAGCAGATTGGATAGTGGTCTAGCCTTCTTGCTGAAATCCTTTATGAATCTTCTGTAGAAACCTGCATGACCAAGAAAAGAATGAACCTCTCGAACATAAGAAGGGTAAGGTAAATGTGATATGACTTCTATCTTGGCAGGATCTACCTCAATTCCTTTCTTAGAGATTACATGCCCTAAAACTATTCCTTGTTCTACCATAAAATGACATTTTTCATAGTTCAAGACAAGGTTAGTTTCAATACATCTATTTAAAACTTTATCCAAACTATCAAGGCATGCATTAAATGAAGATCCATAAACAGTAAAATCATTCATAAACATCTCTATGCAATTTTCAATGAAATCATGAAAAATACTTATCATGCATCTTTGAAAAGTTCTAGGAGCATTGCATAGGCCAAAGGGCATTCTCCTATAAGCAAATGTGCCAAAGGGACAGGTGAATGTGATCTTTTCTAGATCCTCATGTGCGATGTGAATCTGAAAATATCCATAGAATCCATCAAGAAAATAGTAGTGGGACTTACCTGTGAGACGCTCAAGCATTTGATCAATGAAGGGTAAAGGAAAATGGTCCTTCTTGGTTGCTTGGTTAAGTCTCCTGTAATCAATACAGACTCTCCAACTGTTCTACACTTTAGTTGGGATCAACTCATCCTTCTCATTCTTCATAACTATGATCCCTGTTTTCTTAGAAACCACTTGAATCGGACTCACCCATTGGCTATTAGAGATTGGATAAATAATTCCTACTTGTAGAAGCTTGGTAATCTCCTTCTTAACCACATCAAGGATTACAGGGTTGAGTCTCCTTTGAGGCTGTCTTACTGCTTTAGCATTTTCCTCCAGAAATATCCTGTGCATGGCTAATTCTAGGGATGTCTGCCAATGTCCAGACTATAGCCTTCTTATTCCTTTTCAGAACCTGCAGTAATTTTTCTTCTTGATTTTCATCAAGAGCAGTGGAAATTATCACTGGGAGTTTTTCATCATGCCCTAAGTATACATACTTGAGGTTCTCAGGTAGGGGTTTCAACTATAATTTGGGTGCCTGCAAAACAGATAGAACTAACAAAGCAGATTTGGATTCCGCTGCTTGCACCTTAATAATTTTGTTAGAGTTTTCTTGAAATCCTGCATTTAGGTTAATGCATTCTAGCTCCTTATGATTAACAATCATATCTAAAGATTCTAAATCAGAATATATGTATTTATCAATTTCAGCATAAATATCACAGCTTCCAGAATCATTGCATGCAAAACAATTGTTTGAATCATCCATGCATTCTAAATCAACATTTTGAGAGATATCAGAAAGATATTCATAAATTAATTCATCCATAATGTCAATATGAAAAACAGAGTGATCTTCAGATTGGTATTTCATAGCATCAAGAATATTGAATTGAACTCTAGTGTCACCAAATTCCATAGAGAGGGTTCTAGAATGAACATCTATTTTGGTTCAGGCTATTTTCAAAAATGGTCTTCCCAAAATTATAGGAACAGGAATCTGAGGCATACCTTCTTCCATATCAAGTATGAAAAAGTCAGCAGGGAAAACAAGTTGATCTACCTGAACCAAAACATCCTCTATAACTCTAACAAGGTAAGCAATGCTTCTATTGGCTAGTTGAATCACTACACCAGTAGGTTGTAAATTTCCAAGAGATAAAGATTTGAAAACAGACATAGGCATAACATTTATTGAAGCTCTTAAATCTAACATGCAATTTTCAAATTTGTTATTGCCTATGATACAGGGTATAGTGAATGTACCTGAATCTTTACATTTCTCAGGGATATTTGGAACATCCTTACCAAGCAATGTAGATACATTTCTTCCCATGCTTATCCTTTTATTTCCCTTGAGTTTCCTCTTGTGAGTACAAAGTTCCTTCAGAAATTTGGCATACTTGGGAATTTGTTTGATTGCATCAAGAAGAGGTATATTCACTTCCCCTTTCCTAAAAGTATCCAAGATTTCTTTGTCCACTTTTTCCATCTTCTTGCGTGGAATTGCTTTAGGTGAGAATGGAAGAGAGATATGATATGGGATTTGAGGTGGTTGCATCTCAGACTTGCTTGTGTTTGAGGAGGGTACATCATCTTCAATAGCTGCAGGCACAGTTGTTTGCTTCTCAGGTTCCTTAGGTATGGGTACTTCAATGTTCTTAGCTGATCTTAACTGAATTGCACTCACATTCCTTGGATATGCAGCAGGTTGAAATGGTAATTTGTCAGAGTTTTGAGACTGTAACTGGTTCAATAATGAAGCTAATTGCCCAATTTGGTTGCTTAAACTCTGGATGGTGGCATCATTCCTCTGTTGATACTCTAAGTTTTATACAGCCATTTGTTTCACCAGTTCTTCCAAAGAAGGGCCACTTGAGGATGGTTGAGGTATAGGTCTTTGGAAGGTTGGTGCATTACTTTGAAATAGGGGTTGGGGATTTTGTTGTTAGTTACCCCATCTCAGGTTTGGATGGTTCCTCTAACCTGGTTGTATCTGTTGGTGGAAAGGTCATGGTTCTGTTGCTGCTGTTCTGGTAGAGGTCTATCATGGTAGATGTTGGCTGCATAGGCTTAGGGATTATTATTATCCTTTTCTTGTAGAGAAAGACAAAATCAGTGGGATGCTCTTGTGAAGAGCAGATGCCACACACTTTGGCAGTCATGGATTTTTGAGTCACTGTCAATTGTGTGACTAGAGTGGTGAGAGCGTCAAGTTTACTCTCTAATTCAATTCTAGATGCACTAGAATTTGAATCATACATGGGTTTGAAAGCATCATTTCTAACACTGAATTTTTGGGAATTGGATGTCATCTTTTCAATCAAGTTTCTTGCTTCAGCAGCAGTCATGTCTCCCAAAGCTCCTCCACTTGCCGCATCTAACATGTTGCGGTCAACGTGGTGCAGACCTTCATAAAAGTATTGAAGAAAAAGTTGTTCAGAAATTTGGTGGTGAAGGCAACTTGCATAGAGTTTCTTGAATCTTTCCTAATACTCATAAAGACTTTCTCCAGAGAGTTGCCTAATTCCAGATATGTCCTTTTGGATTGTAGCAGTTTTAGAGGCAGGAAAAAACTTTTCCAAGAACATTTTCTTTAAGTCATTCCAACTTGTGAGTGATCTTGGAGCAAGGTAGTAGAGCCAATCCTTAGCAACACCCTCTAAAGAATGAGGAAACACTTTAAGATAGACATGGTCTTCTTAAACGTTTTGGGGTTTCATTGTGGAGCATACAATGTGGAATTCTTTGAGGTTCACCCGCAAGACCATGAAACTTAGACAACAAGTGTATAAGTCCAGTCTTAAGCATAAAAGGGACATCCTCTTCAGGATATTGAATACTCAAACTTTCGTATGTGAATTCGGGTGCAGCTAGTTCTCTAAGAGTTCTTTCACGAGGTCCAGCCATATCAGAAAAATTTGCAGAATTATTTTCAACAGATTCAGATAAGATACTATCACTATCAATATCAATAAAGTTATAATTAAATCTAGCTTCTCTAACTAATCTATGAAAAGTTCTATCAATTTCAGGATCAAATGTGATCTGTCCCCGACCGGGGTCTAGGATCCGGTGTCGGGATAGCCTTAAGAGTTGAAGATTGAATGGAATTGAAGACTAGCTGTGTGTATCCGGTCTCTATGATCCGGCCTCTCGGTATATGGAGGTCGGTCTTGTTGTCCTGGAGATCCTTCACACCGACCTTTCGTGTTGGTGTGGGCGACAGGTGGTGTCACCTGTAAAGATTCTCCGACGCTCAAGTTAGAAGAGTGTAATATGAACTCTGTAATACTTAAGCAGTATAATAGTGAGAATGAGAGTAAGGACAACATCCCCTTTGACATGTATTGCAACATGTTATTTATAGCTGAGCGTAGAAGATGAATCGTTGGGTGTTAGTGGGCCCACTGGTTCTGATAACGTGTATCAAGAGTCAATCCGAGTGGGCCAGCATTCAGAGTATGCCAAGAGAGTAGGTGAATTATCAGTGTACTTTTCTGTCACATGGATGGAGAATAATCATCTTTTCCGTAAATTCCGCTGGTGATTGTACCCACTCCTGTCAGTGAATGAAAGGGACATATTTCGCTGTGCAGAATACCTTTCCCGTTATGATACTGAAGCAGTCGGTATTCTTGACTGGTGTAGGAGAGGTTCATCGAGTGTGTTGCAGACCGGATTGGTATTCTTGACACCGACTAAACACTAGGACGGCTATAATAACTCCTCTTTAGGTGAGACCGGATCAACATGTCTACCGACTGGACCATTATTCTGGGATACCGGTTGACTTCTAGGAAGGCTGAGTCGGCCTTTTGTCCTTAGAACTGGTATCCAAACCGGATAACCTTGGGGCCGGTATATCCCGCTATACAGGGTATCTTCGCTGATAAGCTATAATGAACTCTTATCTCATAGTGATCCTGAGGCAAACTGTTATACACATTGTGGCGAGGACGGATGAAGCATACGATGAAGTGAGAACGGATGAGGTGACAACGGATAACCGATGTGGCACTATCTTCCTGTAACACCGGTTCCCCCTCTAAGAGGTCACTCTGACTTTGTACTTTAGGTACCGGTATCCAGACCGGATCATTTGTCCCCTAGCTTATGTGAGGGACTGTTAAGTTGCTCATATGAGCTATACAACCTGCGAGAGGTCTGGATGCTAGTGTAACCTGTAAAAATACACGTTATATTTTTACCTTAGTAATACTCGTTAATCGTCAAACATTGGCACCAAGCGTTATGAATTAAACGGCTCTGAGTGAGCGATTCTGAGTAGAGGCTTGACTTTGAATGAACAACTCCGAGTGAACATTTGATTCCGAGTGACTGATTCAGAGTGAGCACTTGAGTCTGAGTGATCGAATCCAAGTGAAATTGGTTCTGGCCATGTTACCTGGGAAATTCCGAGTGATACTTCCGAGTGGAAGTTCTCAGATTGATTCTTCTGGGAGGAAGATTTCCGAGTGACCGTTCCCGTGTGGAAGATTTCCGACTGGTGCTTCAACGGCGCTCTGTTTAATTGTTCCAACCACACTCGGAGTTCGGTTTAGTCCTACAATCCGAGTCTTCATTCGGGTTGGAGATTTCCGAGTGCAACTCTCCTGATAAGGTGTCCCCGAGTGTGACATTTCTGAGCGGGATAAATACCGAGTGAGATATTTCTGATTCCCGGGTAGTATGGCACCGAGTGGAGCATTTTCCGGGTGAAACACTTCTGGACATATAGACTTTGACTTCGAATGAGAATGTTTCGGGTAGAGACTTTCCCGAGTAAATAATTCCTGATTTAAACTCCGAAGTGAGATATTCTTGACTTAAAGAATTCACGAGTCGGACTTCAGTGAAATATTGCCGACTGAAGAACTTAAGAGTCCAGCATCGAATTTGAAGTGTTTCCGAGAGAGGAATTCCAAGGGAAAATGTTTCCGAGTGAGGAATTTCCAGGAGTACTTCTGAGTGAATTCGATAACGATTGATTCTTCGGTAGCAACCGGCCAAGTCTAGAAGTCGTACTCGGAGTTCGGTTTAATCCTACAATCTGAGCCTTCAGTTGGTGTTGGATTTTACCCATTCACCATTTTTCTTCACTCAGTGTTGGATTTTACCCATTCATTGACCTTCATCACTCGGTGTTGGATTTTACCCATTCACCGGCCTTCATCACTCGGTGTTGGATTTTACCCATTCACCATTCTTCACCGACGTTCGGCCAAACCTACTAGTCGTACTCAGAGTTCGGTTCAATCCTACAATCCGAGCCTTCACCGGTGTTCAGCCAAACTTACTAACCGTACCCAGAGTTCGGTTTAATCCTACAATCTGGGCCTTCAATTGGTGTTGGATTTTACCCATTCACCATTCTTCACCGATGTTCGACCAAACCTACTAGTCGTACTCGGAATTCGGTTCAATCCTATAATCCGAGCCTTCACCGGTGTTCAGCCAAACTTACTAACCGTACCCAGAGTTCGGTTTAATCCTACAATCTGGGCCTTCAATTGGTGTTGGATTTTACCCATTCACTGTTCTTCACCGACGTTCGGCCAAACCTACTAGTCGTACTCGGAGTTCGGTTCAATCCTACAATCCGAGCCTTCACCGGTGTTCAGCCAAACTTACTAACCGTATCCAGAGTTCGGTTTAATCCTACAATCTAGGCCTTGAATCGGTGTTCACCCCTTTGTTCCTTCGAAGAGGTTCATCGCTAACAACAGATACATTGTTAGGATCATCCGTCCTGAAAGTATCTTGTCACAACGCAGTTATGCATCGAATAACATCATAAAGGCAATAGGTGAACACAGAGAATATTTCATTAATTATAAATTACAATACAAAAGAGAGAAAGAGAGCTGAGTCGGGGTTATGCCTCGCTAAACCTTCTTGGTAAAACTGATCAGAAAAACCCAAGTAAGGAAAAAAGAATGCACACCGTCTTACTGATGCTAAAATCCCGAGCCATTAACTTGGTGCTGAAAATCTTAGTAAAACAAAATATGATTCTCAGATTTACACTTATGGCAAGTGCACCAGTCGTTAAAATTGTAGAATATTTGATCGTCCCACAGGGATTGTGGTAAGTACCTCAATCTTGGACTAGTAAGCGCTGAACCAACACGAAATACAGGTAGTTCATTCGGTTTTTATGATTTTAATGTTTTCTAGTTGTTTTTGGTATTTTCAGAAATAGAGTTAAGATGAATGTGAAAAGTGATTAAAAGAAAGCAGGTCGGGATTGCTCTGGCTCACAATTTCCTCAAGAAATATGCAATTAAAGTATAATCGAACTTCACAATCTAGAGGACAATCCGCTTGTGGTTATTCCCTAATTCCTTAGGTGAAAAACACTAATCCTTAAGCAATGAACCTTAATTCCTTAAGTGCTCGATTAACCTAAGAATCTAATGCGAAATTGGAGGTTGAACTCTAACTATTCACCTAAATTGATTAGGCCTGAACTAGTTAGAAAGCTGGAAGTTACCTAAGCTTCAACCATGATTCCTCACTAGCGAAGTTCTTCATCAGTTCTGGATTTGTCAATCCAGCAATTCTGCTCCACTCCTCAGCTTGTTCGCCTCAGGATCTAGAAGCCGATCTCCTTGCTCACAGCTTCAAGACTCCATTGCTAACCTTCGCAATCCCAACCTTAGAGATTTAGAACTCCATTGACTTCAGTTCCATCGAAGGATTGTGGAACATCATGGAGGAGAGGATTAGAGAGAAAAAAATGTGTAGTGAGATACTCAAAGTGTTTAATGAATGTTCTCTGTTCTGTTATTTCGTATCTGTGAATGCGTGTGTATATCTCTCAGAATATGTACAACCTATATATATATGTTTCTACCTAACTAACTAACTTAACTGATAACTTAGAAAACTTAAGTTATCGTCTAAACTAACTAGTTACACAGTTTACAGAATGATTAACTAATTACAGCTCAGCTCTTAACAGGATCCAGCTCAGCCTTAGCTAATTTACAGCACAGCACCAGCTAATGAACAGCTCACTACTTAAGTTACTAAGGTTGCAGCAGTAGAGAAGAAGGCAATGGAAGCAGAAACAGTACTACACCAGGTGTGTGTTGTTGGAGGGAAGAAACAGGGTTTAAGTTACTGCTTTTACGCTTCAGCTTGCTAGGTTTTTGCTTGAGCGGATTAACTCTCGCTTGGGCGAGCTCGGGAATTGCACTGCAGTGTTGCTTTGTCGCTTAAGCGTTATGGCGAAGCTTGGGCGAATGAATGATGTTTTGAGGTCACGCTTGAGCGTAGGCTTGCTTTGCTTGAGCGAACTTTGACCCTCGCCCGAGCGATTTTAACTATCGCTTAAGCGAATTATCTTTTTCAATCAGCATTTCTGAAATGGACGCTCGGGTTCTTCCTTTTTATTTTCAATTGGTTCCTTGTTCTCTTTTGGAGTCGGTATCTTGGAAGTCTCACTCAGTCGGTCTTTGGACTCCTTTTAGTCGGATTTGTGAAGTCTCACTCGGATTTCTCCAAATCTCGCTCGGCTTTTGTAATTTTCACTCGGATTTGTCTTCTTTTCTCAAGTGCGCCCTGTTCCTGCACCATTAAACAGCTAATTGCCTAGCATTTATACGCTGGCTGCTTAGTGAATTTATAAATACTTCAAAATTCCTTAACTAATTAATATTTTCAATCATTTTCTTACATAAATGAAGTACTTTTGAAATTCATAACTAAAACACGAATTGTTATCAAATTATTAAATAATACTAACAAACTAACCAATAATTACTGAATAATGTTAAACAAAAAGGTGAAATAATTAAGTCTTTTCAAGACTTATCACATCCCTGTTGTTCAAGTGGCCTCAATACTCAAGAGGGGGGGTGAATTGAGTTTTAAAATTTTTGATTGGAATACCTTTGAAATTGATTTTTATAACCAAGATTGTGAGATTATGCAAGTGAAATAGAATGGAGGATAACAAGCAATGCACTACAATGAGAAATATTGCTGAAGCAATTTATCAAACACTTGGTGTGCAATATTAGAGGTATAACAAATTAAGCAAGTTCAAGTGAGCTCTTCTCAACCAATCAATACCAATCAACAAATATGCAGTAAATGAAAGTAAAAGAGTAAGGAAGAGAAGCTTGCAAACCGATATAACGAGTTCCACCCAATCCGGTGTACGTCTCGCTTCTAAGCAACCCACTTAGAGGATTTTCCACTATTGTAGACTAGAGATACAACTTTGAGCAATTGCGGCTTCCTAGTGTCCCACACTCAAGAACCCAATCCTCACAAGTACAAGGGCAACCCACCCAATCTCTCAGTCTCACAATATCCCAAAGGTTGAATCCTCAACCTTTGTAACCACTCAACCTAGAGTGAACAACCACTCAACCTAGAGTGAATAACTTGTGTGTTTGTTTACAATCAATACACTCTCTCAATAGAGCAGATATACAAATGAAAAGCTCTCACAACTTCTAACTCTCAACAAGAGAGAATATGCAAATTTAAGCTCACAATCTAACAACTCTTAGATGTATGCAAGTTTAGAAACTAGAGTTGCAGAATATACAAGAGAAAAATGAATTAGAAGACTCTTAGAAGAAGAATGTTAATGCCTTGTTTTGTGCCTTTTTCTCTCTTCTTTTCTTGCTTGAATTAATACTCCATTTATAGCCATTCTTGAGCTTCTAGCCGTTGTAAATCATGTCTCTGCGTATAGTGGGATTTGAGTGCTTGTTTTCCACTTAAGTCTGTCTATTTAGTGGTGTTTCCCACTATGTGAATCGATTCGTAGATCCTTGAATCGATTCAGAGTATTCTGTTTTATGTATTTTGGAGTTCCAGAGTCGAATGAATCGATTCGAGCCTTGTTTGAATCAATTCAGAGTATTCTGTTTTGGGTTCCTGGTCTGTCAGCATCGTGTGAATCGATTCAGGGTCCTTGTGAATCGATTCAGGACATACTGTTTGCAATCTTAGTGACTTCCAGGGCTGTGAATCGATTCAGGGTCATGGTGAATCGATTCAACCCATTCTGTTTCTCATTTTTATGACTTCCAGGGCTGTGAATCGATTCACTCGTGCTTGAATCGATTCAGGCTCTTCATTTTGACATTTTCTCATGCCTGTTGGTCATCCATTTGAATCTAATGATGCATGGTTGCTTTCCTTTTGTTTGATTCATTGGTTTCTTCATCTCTTGAACCTTTGTGAGATCATTTTCTTCTTTTATATGATATCTCTAATTATTTTTGATTCTTTGAAGACTTCCCATTGCTTGTTTCCATTGTCATTATCAAAACCTGTTATCACATGCAAATACATTCTCCCCCTTTTTGATGATGACAACCAATGGCCATCTCTTGGGGTGTTTATTAGCCAATAGCAAGTTATGAAAACTAATGTCTCTGTTTTAAGCAGTTATTTCTTTTAAGAAAATAGGTCTCCCCCTTTGTTTTTCAATAAAACCATCAAATTATCTTAATCGTTGAAATAATGTCGCACATGTATCACATTATCACATTCACATATATCGCACATATATCATATCGCACATGTATCGCACGTGTATCTCTCTATCTCTCTATCTCTCCCCCTTTGTCATTGTCAAAAACAAAAGTTGGGAGTATGCAGTAAATCGAGTAATAATCGCAGGCAATGCAGTTGAGATAAACCAAAATAATTAACCAAACGAGATAATTGTTCAACCGACATAGCAAAGTAATAAACTAAGACGAGATAATTGTGCAAATAAGTGACCAAAATAGAAACCAAAGTAAATAACCAAGTCTGAATGTGAAATAGAAAGAAAGAAAAGTAAAGATCAATCATGGATGTGGGAAGTGGATGCTGGATATCTGGGTGGCAAGCTCCGTGTATCGCTCTTCCATGTTTGCTTCAATCCTGTCCAGTCGAGCGTGGATGTTTGCTTCCATGGAGTTTAGGCGCTGGTCCAGGTGGGCAGTGAGTCTTGTGAAAAGATCATCAGTAGGAGCGGGTGGAGGAGAAGGAGGGGCATCATCTTCAACTTCGTGACGGGGACGTCTAAGAAATTGCCACCTGCCATGGTATTCCACAATATTCATCTTGGTGAGATGAGATTTGCCTATTGGTGCTTTGGGACCGACCACTTCCTTGATTTCATTTTTCAAGTCCACTTTAAAATGATGGAGCAATTTGGTAATGAGTATGGCATATGGAAGATGAGCGAGATTTTGGGCTTCAATCATGTGATGCCTAACCAAGTCAATCCAATTTATGTCTTTCTCATTGACAATTGCCCAGAGCAGCAAGATTTGGGCCTCATTTAGCCTTGCATAATTTCCACCGGAGGGGAGGAGAATTTTGACAAGGACAAAGTGCAAGAGGCGGTGATGGAGACTTAAGGTGCCAACCGTGCTCGAGGGACCTGCAAGATTAAAGAAAGCTCTTGCCTCCAATGGATTATAATTCCATGCAAGAGGAGGTTCTTTGCCATGGAAGGAAGCGTTGCTAAGAAGGAGTAAGCCAACTTGATTCATTACCTCATTATCAAGAATGATAGTCTTACCTTTCACTCGGGCAATATAGCGGGCATCTTGAAGGCGTAAAGTGGAGTAGAATACACGAATCAGTTCGGGGTAGATTGCTACTTCCTCAAGAGCCATGAAGCCAACTAGCTCTTGTTGATGTAAGGTGGTGAGTAGAGGAAGTCCAGATGCTTCAAAGAATGGGAGATCAAGCCAATGAGGAGAAATGAGATTTTTCTCAGAGAATGAAGATTGGTACCTTTCAAGATCCTTTTGGGTAGTGAATAATCTAGATAAATCAGAGTGTTGAGGCATGGAGGCTGCAGCAGTGTTTGCACGTTGCTTCTTGCGAGGTTGAGAGGAGGAAGCCATAGAAGATGAAGGATTTGAGTGGAAGGTTTGGAGAAGAAGTTGAGAGGTTTGAGAAGAGAGAGTGGGAGATAGTGGAAGAGTGAAATGAGGAAGTGTGTGATTTAAAGACTTGAATCAGCGTGAATATGCAGTAACTGACGCATGAATCGATTCGAAGGATGGGTGAATCGATTCGAGCGTTACTGATTTGAGAGAAATGGAAGGGTCAGGTGCGTGAATCGATTCGAGGATACTGTGAATCGATTCGAACCTCTCTGTTTGAGGGAATATGGACCATCAGGTGTTTGAATCGATTCAAGGGGAGTGTGAATCGATTCGAACGATACTGTTTTGAGGATTTTTGAACCAACAGGTATTTGAATCGATTCGAGGGGGTGCTGAATCGATTTGAAGGGCTGTTTCACTCCAAAATTCATTTCTTTCCATTCCAATATATTCAAGGCATGAGGAATTCCATATAGGATCATTAAATCTCCATTTCCATGGGGTTCTTTTGCATTAATCACTAGTAAAGGTGTCACGCAATCAATACACAAGATGAAGTGATCATTCAAACACAATTTGTCATATCAAGAATGCCCAATTCTCTTCTAATGTAAATAAATTGCTCTCTAGCCAAGGGTTTTGTGAAAATATCTGCTAGTTGCCTAGAGGTTTCAACATGTTCAAGCACACAATCCCCTTTTAACACATGATCTCTAATAAAGTGATGCCTAATCTCAATGTGTTTGGTCCTAGAGTGCATTACTGGATTCTTGGAGATGTTAATGGCACTAGTATTACCGCATTTAAGAGGCACATGATTCAATACAACTCCAAAATCTAGAAGTTGTTGTCTCATCCAAAGGATTTGAGCACAACAACTACCAGCTGCAACATATTCTGCCTCAGCTGTTGATAGCGCAACACTTACTTGTTTCTTGCTATGCCAAGAAACAAGAGAACTACCAAGTAAGTGGCATGTTCCGCTAGTACTTTTCCTATCAAGCTTACAACCTGCAAAGTCCGAATCAGAGTAACCAACTAAAGTACATTCAGCCCCTTTGGGGTACCATAAACCAACATCTTGAGTCCCAACAAGATATTTCATTATCCTTTTTACTGCAGTGAGATGAGATTCCTTAGGACAAGCTTGGTATCTAGCACACATACACACAGCAAACATGATATCCGGTCTACTAGCGGTTAAGTAAAGTAAGGATCCTATCATACCTCTATATTTTGTGAGTTCAACATCCTTACCTTTCTCATCCTTGTCCAAATAGCATGAAGTGCCCATGGGTGTGGCTATATCATTTGCTTTATCCATGTTGAACTTTCTGAGTAGTTCTTTGCAGTACTTAGATTGGTTTATGAATGTTCCTTCATTGGTTTGCTTGATTTGTAGTCCAAGGAAGAAAGTGAGTTCCCCCATCATGGACATTTCAAATTCTTCCTGCATAAGCTTGGCAAACTCCTTGCACATTGAATCATTAGTGGCACCAAAAATTATATCATCAACATAAATTTGTACCAATAGTATGTTATTCTTTTTGTGCTTTATGAATAGGGTTGTATCAACCTTTCCTCTTTTCAAAATGATTTTCTAAAAGAAATTTTCTCAACCTTTCGTACCAAGCTCTTGGAGCTTGTTTCAAACCATACAAAGCTTTCTTTAATTTGAAAACATGATTTGGAAATTGATGGTCTTCAAAACCTGGAGGTTGATCAACATATACTTCCTCTTGAATGTATCCATTCAAGAAAGCACTTTTAACATCCATTTGGTACAATTTGAAATCCCTACAGCATGCGAAGGCTAATAGTAGTCTAATTGCTTCTAATCTAGCTACGGGTGCATACGTCTCTTCATAATCAATGCCTTCCTCTTGATTATATCCTTTAGCTACTAGCCTAGCTTTGTTTCTAGTAATTATGCCATTTTCATCCAGTTTATTCCTAAAAACCCATTTGGTTCCTATTATTTGGTGATCATTGGGTCTTGGCACAAGCTCCCAAACTTCATTTCTTTCAAATTGATTTAGCTCTTCTTGCATGGCCAACATCCAATGTTCATCAATAATAGCCTCATCTATGTTCTTGGGTTCTATTTGTGATACAAATGCTAGGTGATTACAAGTATTTCTAATAGCATTTCTAGTACTTACACCTTGAGTCATTTCACCTATGACTTTGTCTAAGGGATGATCCTTCAAAGTTACCCATTCTTGTTGTCTCTCAAGTTGTGCTGCACCTCCATCATTGTTGACTTCTTCTTCTTTGTCTTGCAAGTTCATTTCTTGAAAAGTACCTACAAGATCATCAACATCTTCCTTTCTCGGAGGGTTATGGCTATTTTCATCAAATTTGACATGAATAGATTCCTCAATGGTATTTGTTTGTTTGTTGAAAATTCTATAAGATTTACTTGATTGAGAATATCCTAGGAATATTGCCTCATCAGATTTTGCATCAAACTTTCCTAGATTATCCTTTCCATTGTTGAGCACAAAACATTTACATCCAAAAATATGAAAGTATGCAATGTTGGGTTTTCTACCCTTGTAAAGCTCATAGGGGGTTTTCTTTAAAATAGGCCTTATCAAACATCTATTCATAACATAACACGCGGTGTTTACCGCATCGGCCCAAAAATGTTTTGCAATATTGTTTTTATTTATCATGGTTCTAGCAAGCTCCACTAAAGATCTATTCTTTCTTTCAACTACTCCATTTTGTTGTGGAGTTCTAGGAGCTGAAAAGTTGTGATTAATACCATGCTTTTCACAAAACTTTTCAAAGGATTGATTTTCAAATTCTCCCCCATGATCGGTTCTAATGGATGCAATTTTTGAATTTTGCTCATTTTGGATAATCTTTGCAAGTTTCTTGAATGCATGATATGCTTCATTTTTATGAGCAAGAAACAATGTCCATGTATATCTTGAATAGTCATCTACTATAACTAGACCATAGTAATTCCCTCCAAAGCTTTTGATTTTGGATGGTCCAAATAAGTCCATGTGCAAAAGTTGTAAAGGCCTTTGAGTAGAAATAATGTTTTTGGATTGAAAAGATGCCTTTACTTGTTTTCCCTTTTGACATGCATCACAAAATCTATTTTCAAATTTAAGCTTTGGTAGACCAATTACTAAATCTTTAGAAACAAGTTTGTTCAAGTGGTCTACATGTATATGAGCTATTCTTCTATGCCATAGCCATGTTTCATCCTCTTTTGAAATGAAGCATTGTTCATCATTTGTAGACAAACTATCCATATCAATCATGTAAATATTATCAATTCTTTGACCTACAAACTTAATTTCCTTATTAGTTTTATGCTCAATTATGCAACAATTTGATTCAAATAAAACTCTATACCCTTTGTCACATAATTGACTTATGCTAAGTAGATTATGTTTGAGGCCTTCAACATACAATACGTCACTTATGGAGGTGGAAGAATTTTTACCAATATTTCCAACGCCTAGGATTCTTCCTTTAGTGTTGTCTCCGTAGGTAACACTTCCTTTCCTTTTGGGAGTGAATGAAGTAAATTTGTTTATGTCTCCCGTCATATGCTTTGAACACCCACTATCCAAGTACCAATGGGTGTTGCTCGCCTTGAAGCATACCTACAAAACAAAATCATTTTAGAGAACTAGGTACCCATTTTATGTTGGGTCCTTTTAGGTTAGCTTGGGGGAATGTTCCTTTGGGAACCCACACCTTTCTTAAGACTTTTGGTCCTAGTTTTCTAACACTGCATTTATAAGCACTATGTCCTTTGGAACCACAATGATTGCATTTTGTAAATGGTGAGAAGGATTTGCTTGGTGGTGCAAAGAAACTTTCATAGTGTTTCTCCATTTTATGGTTACTGTGTTCTTGGTCATATCCTAAACCGGTTTTACTAAACATGCATTTTTGTTGCCCAAGTAGGATATTCAAATTATCTCTTCCATTTATGAATTTCTCTAGTGTCCTATTTAGGTCTTCAACCTTGGTTTCTAATACAATGCACCTTTTTGCAAAATCACATGGTTTATCCTTAGAGCATGTTTGAACTTTCTCTAGTTCTTCTTTTAAGCTCTCATTTTCTTTACATACTTCCATGAGATGCAATTCAAGGGTATCACTAGTTTTCCTAGATGCTTTGAGTTTACTAGAGATTTTTGTAAATTTATCATATAATTCTTCAAATGCATCTAACAGCTCATTTTTATCTAAGTCAAGAAGATTTACCTCATTATCTTCTTCTTGATGATTTGCCATTAAGCAAAGATTGGCTTGCTCATCTTCCGAGTCGTCGGAGCTGCTCACATCGTTCTCATCCCAAGCAATATAGGCTCTTCTTCTTCTTTGTTTGTCCTTGCCCTTCTTTTTGAGGTTTGGACAATCGGCTTTGAAGTGCCCTTCCTTGCCACATTCAAAACAACTTGGTGAAGAGGAAGTTTCATTAGAGGTAGGTTTCTTACCTTGGGGCTTAAAGTTCTTTTGGAACTTTTTGTTCTTCATGAATCTTCCAAATCTTTTTACGAATAGCCCAAACTCTTCTTCTTCATCTAAGTCACTGCATGATTCTTCTTCATGCATGGAGGTGGCTTTGAGGGCTAGCCCTTTCTTCTTGGTGGATTTCTCCTCTTCCTCGGCTAGCTTCAATGCTTTAAGTTCTTGCTCTTGTTCTTGCAATTTTCCAAAGAGTGTTGCAAGAGACATTTCATTGATGCTAGGAGATTGTTTTATTGCTGTGACAAGAGGTTGCCATTCCCTGCTAAGACTTTTCAAAATTTTGTGCACAAGCTCTTTGTTAGTATATACTTTGCCAAGAGTAATAAGATGGTTGATAATAAGTGTAAACCTTTTCTGCATATCTACAATAGATTCTCCTGAATTTATCCTAAAGCATTCATATTGGCTAGTCAAGGTACTAATTTTGGAGTCCTTTACATCATTAGTACCTTCATGGGTTACTTGAAGAGTATCCCACATTTCTTTAGCAGTTTGGCATGTCATTATCCTAAAAAATTCATCTTGACCTAAAGACATAGTAATGAGATTTTTGGCCTTGTAGCCATATTGGACTTTCTTTTCTTCCTCGCTTGTCCATTCATCTATAGGTTTTTCAACATTCTTGCTATCTGTAGTATGCATTGGTATATAAGGACCATTTTCAATGGTATTCCATATTCTCAAGTCAATTGATTGAATGAAGATTTTCATTCTCTCTTTCCAAAAGGCATACCCTTCCCCATTGAAAGCGGGAGGTCTATTTATCGCACCACCCTCGGGAAAAACATTTTGAGAACTTGAGGCCATTTAATCTCTTGAAGCTGTTAAGCTTGATCTACCAAGAGTCAAGCTCTGATACCACTTGTTGTTCAAGTGGCCTCAATACTCAAGAGGGGGGGTGAATTGAGTTTTAAAATTTTTGATTGGAATACCTTTGAAATTGATTTTTATAACCAAGATTGTGAGATTATGCAAGTGAAATAGAATGGAGGATAACAAGCAATGCACTACAATGAGAAATATTGCTGAAGCAATTTATCAAACACTTGGTGTGCAATATTAGAGGTATAACAAATTAAGCAAGTTCAAGTGAGCTCTTCTCAACCAATCAATACCAATCAACAAATATGCAGTAAATGAAAGTAAAAGAGTAAGGAAGAGAAGCTTGCAAACCGATATAACGAGTTCCACCCAATCCGGTGTACGTCTCGCCTCTAAGCAACCCACTTAGAGGATTTTCCACTATTGTAGACTAGAGATACAACTTTGAGCAATTGCGGCTTCCTAGTGTCCCACACTCAAGAACCCAATCCTCACAAGTACAAGGGCAACCCACCCAATCTCTCAGTCTCACAATATCCCAAAGGTTGAATCCTCAACCTTTGTAACCACTCAACCTAGAGTGAACAACCACTCAACCTAGAGTGAATAACTTGTGTGTTTGTTTACAATCAATACACTCTCTCAATAGAGTAGATATACAAATGAAAAGCTCTCACAACTTCTAACTCTCAACAAGAGAGAATATGCAAATTTAAGCTCACAATGTAACAACTCTTAGATGTATGCAAGTTTAGAAACTAGAGTTGCAGAATATACAAGAGAAAAATGAATTAGAAGACTCTTAGAAGAAGAATGTTAATGCCTTGTTTTGTGCCTTTTTCTCTCTTCTTTTCTTGCTTGAATTAATACTCCATTTATAGCCATTCTTGAGCTTCTAGCCGTTGCAAATCATGTCTCTGCGTATAGTGGGATTTGAGTGCTTGTTTTCCACTTAAGTCTGTCTATTTAGTGGTGTTTCCCACTATGTGAATCAATTCGTAGATCCTTGAATCGATTCAGAGTATTCTATTTTATGCATTTTGGAGTTCCAGAGTCGAATGAATCGATTCGAGCCTTGTTTGAATCGATTCAGAGCATTCTGTTTTGGGTTCCTGGTCTGTCAGCATCGTATGAATCGATTCAGGGTCCTTGTGAATCGATTCAGGACATACTGTTTGCAATCTTAGTGACTTCCAGGGCTGTGAATCGATTCAGGGTCATGGTGAATCGATTCAACCCATTCTGTTTCTCATTTTTATGACTTCCAGGGCTGTGAATCAATTCACTCGTGCTTGAATCGATTCAGGCTCTTCATTTTGACATTTTCTCATGCCTGTTGGTCATCCATTTGAATCTAATAATGCATGGTTGCTTTCCTTTTGTTTGATTCATTGGTTTCTTTATCTCTTGAACCTTTGTGAGATCATTTTCTTCTTTTATATGATATCTCTAATTGTTTTTGATTCTTTGAAGACTTCCTATTGCTTGTTTCCATTGTCATTATCAAAACCTGTTATCACATGCAAATACAATCCCCAAACTTAAATCTTGCTTGTCCTCAAGCAAATATTCAGATTAATTAACTAACAGCATTTGATCAATACACTCATCCTTTCCTTAACTTAGTTCATGCTATAATTATTGAATACCGATCATGCTTTCTTCTCGCAAATTCTGAAAATACAATAACTTACACGTCCTTTGGGAAACAAACTGTTGATGCTTTCCTCACTGGGTCAGTGTTTCACTCTTCTCTCGGTGTATGGGGTAAATAGAATGCACTCATCACCTGCATACTTGTTAGATAAACATAGGCTTGCAACAGTTCTACACGTCATGCCACATGCCAACACAATCGGATCAGTAAGGGCTTTTTAAGCTTATAATGAGGCTGGGCTACAGGCTCAATTATTGTTTTTTGAGTGAGTGTTAGGTTACAGGATGTATCCACTGATGCCTTAACTCAATTTTTAGCTTAACTGCCTTTTCCTTAGCAAGCTCCATTATTTTCCGAGTGAATGTTAACCTAACACTTTTGGTGCTTTGCACCTTCTTTTTCTTTTAGTCCTTCAGACTTTTCCCTTTTCTTTCTTCTTTTTCATCTTTTTCTGATCATATTTCAATCGGTGTATATATATATATATATATATATATATATATTAATTAGTGCTTTGCACCTTTTTCCTCTTTCTGGCTTTGTTACTTTTTCTCTCGGCTTTGCCTTTCTACCTTTCATTTGTCAAGATACTCACCCATAATTTAGGTCAGAGTGTGTCCTGAATTACTGTTAGGCACACTCTTCATCCCCAAACTTAAAACTTGCTAGTCCCTAGCAATAAGAAAGAACCGCGCAACTCACCAGTGGAACATCCAGGGGTAACTTAGTCAGGTTTTTCTAGATAGATGAGTTTGTAACGTTGGGTGAATAAACAGAATAAAAGGGTCTCAGGCTCAAATTTTGGGGTCAAAGGATAATTAAATATATTGGGAAGGTTACTTTTTGGCCCTGGCTAAATTAACAAGGAAGGCCTTCATCATTTCCGATTGATTGGCATACAAACAGTTAGCAAGTACTGAAGCAAATTCTGTCTCACTAACTAGCATGCAAGTTCACTCAGAAAAGCATAAAACAGGCTCAAAAGCTACGAATATAACAGTTAATCAGCCAGTCATGTCCCCAAACTTAATGTAAGATCATACATTCAGATTGCTAACTAGCATGCCGAGTAAACAATTTAATTAATGATGAAAAATAGTTAGGGGCAGATATGATGAGTTAAACAAAACCGATCAATTAATTTTATCTGACTAAGCTTAATGAATCAGCAACTTTTAAATTATTAAGATGGATTGAAAGAAACAATAAACATAATTTAGCAATTAATAAGTTAGAATATTAATTAAGGAACGAGTCGGAAAGATACTTCCCTTTTTTACCTGAGTGGCTATGGATGGGAAATACATAGTTGGATTGGGACGCATGGATTTTATCAATACATACGAAAAACCGAATAAAACAAACAAATTTAACAAGGAAAGAAAGTTTCATTACAAATCAAATAAAAGCACATTCATTGTTCAGGAAATAGTTTAGAATAATATCAAGTTAATTACATAAAAACATCATGAAAACGTGGAACAACTGCTTAAACATCCTGATCTTCATCGTCTTTGTCCTGTTGGGAAGATGGTGGAAAATCAGCTGCTCGGGATACGTCCTCAGAGGGAATCGTGAATCCAATGGAAGCCAACCACGTATCTCTATCAGGTGGGGCTCCTATTTCTGCCGTGTGCTCAACCCTCAGTCTCGTGGCAATCTTTCTGAGCATGAGATCATGGTTCAAAACCCGATCATAAATTCCAATTTGCATCTTCTTTATGACCTGTAATTCCTGCAACACTACAGAAATGTCAGAAGAAGAAGAACTAGCTCCTGCAGATTGCTTGGGACGCTCGGACTTCTTGGTTGTAAACTTTACAACATGATCTTCAGTAGCTTTAACACTTTCAACTTCTAGCAATTCATTCCTCTCAACTACAGGGGATGCATTCCTTTGAACCAGAGGAGATACATTCCCTTCAGCTAGACTTTGACTGGGCATATGTTCAGAAGAATCAGATATACTTATGGTTGCTACTTCCCTTTCGTTATCTATTTGTTTTCTCCTCACACTTCCTTCTGTAAAATTTGGTCTAGGTTTTTGCAGGAGTCTCTGTGATCTTCTTTTCATGATTAATGTTAAAAGAATGATGATAAACAACCTAAATAAAAAATAAGAACAGAAATCCAAAAGAAAGACAGCAAACCAAAACTGTGAGATGCATGGCTTATGAACAGTGGAATAACAACAACAATGAAACAAGAAAACACGAACTTAGAAGTGCACGAAATAAGTGAAAGAAGTGGAAAGATAGTACCTTTCTTAGAAACCAGAAAATGTCTTTTCGTCTTCAGCCCAAGTTCAGCATAGGTACTTAGGGTTTGGAAGCTGAAAAGTTTTTTTATACTGTTGAATTCAATTTCCAAGAAACGCGTAAATATGTTCCAGCTTTATTTATTACTTTATTATTATTATATATTATTGATATTTATTATTTATTATTTTCTTTTAATACACTCATATACTGGATAGGTAGAAGATCGAGTACGAGTGGGAAGTGATGCCAGGTGGACACAAGAGAATGGAAGATGAATAAATGAATAAACAATAAGAAAGAATGGGCGAATGAAAACTATAAGTAAATGAACAAGTGAGTAAAAGAATGAATGCGTGAAAGATCCGTGAATGAATATAGGATTCCGAGTGAATGAATAAGAGACAAAGAATGGAAGATTGTAAAGGAAGAGATCGCGTAAATGAGTGAAAAGAGTGAAACGATAATGACCGAATGAGTATGGAGAAAGATACCGAGTGATAGAGATCTGAGAAATGAAGAATGAGTGAATGACAATGAGAATTCGTGTGAAGAACAAAAATGACACGAGTGGAAAATCAAATGAATGAAATACCGAGTAAATAAAAAAAACGAGTGAACAAGACGAATGCACAAGGGGTCGAGTGAACTGAGGAAATGAAAAACGAGTGACTGAGGGAGGTAGAAATAATGAATAACAAACAAATCGAAGTGAATGAAGGAAACAAGTGGTTGGAAAGAATAGATGAAAAGATTCCGAGTCAATGGAATGAGTGAAAGCTAGACTGACTGGATGAAGGAGACGAGTAAATACACAAGCCAGTGGAAGAATAAATGGAAAAATGAATAACAAACTACCGAATGAATAACATCGAGAAATGAGTCGGTCAAAGAAATGAAAGAATTTGAATGAGACTGAAAGGATGAAAAACCGAGTGATGCGAACACCGGGTGAATGAAAAACTAAATAACAGGAAACTGGGTACAGGAAATACGAATGTGACAATCACGAATGAAAAACGAGTGGATGAAGAAGGAAAATACAGTATGAGAGAATCAAGAAAGAAAGAAGTGAAATGAAACAACAAGTAAGTGAATACCGAGTAGTGGTAGAAAAATGGAAAAACGAGTGAAAGAACCCGAAAGTATGTTTCATTGACCGGGTGAAAAAAAAATGAAAAGAAGAAGAAGATAAACTGAGTGGATAAAAGAATGACGATAGAGAGAACTGAGTGTTGGAAATACTGAGTGAATCGTAAAAGAAAAACAGAAGACACAACATTTATGAAACAATGAGTGAATTAAAATCGGGTGAATGGAAAAATAAATGACCGAGTGAATGGAGAATGAGTGAAATAGAGTGACCGAATGAATGAAAGCTGAGTGGGATACGAATGAAAAAAAAAAGAATAAATGTACGAGCGAGTGGAAGAAACCGAATACTCTAATGAGAAATTGAATGAATGAAAAAGGAACTGCAGAAAGAGACGCATGAAAGAAATACCGAGTGATAAAGATCGGGCAAGAGAATAAGAGAAAGCCGAGTGGATGAATGAAAAACTGAAAGACCGAGTGAAATGGATACAGAATTGATTGTGATGAGTGCGGAATCTAAGTGATAAAAGGCCGACTGAAATAAGTCGCCCTTCACCATCTGACCCGTTTATTAAATCAACGATCAGAAATCCTTTAAAGTCTTCCTTTTTATTTACATTAAAAATTGGAATTTTATTGAAAAATGACGAGTGAAGTTCAGTCAGGAAGAAGGGTTAAGAATAAGTAATAATTATCCGAGTGTACTATTCCCACTCAAACTCAGTAAATTTTCGCTTAAGTGCGAAACAAAAATCAGCAGTGTCTCGCTTAAGCTACAAGTGCTTCGCCTGAGCGAAATAGAAGAATCAAGCTCGGACTTCCTTCTTCAAACTTCACAAACTTTATTCACTAATTTTTTAGTTTTTCTTTTTATTCATTCCGACTCAAGGTTCAAAACAAAACAATCGGAACATAGGGCTGCCTCCCTAGAGCGCTTCTTTAAGGTCACTAGCTTGACCTTATGGCATCTAAGAAGATGCTTGCAGTAACAGGGAGGTTTTCTGCCTATCAAACTCTCCTCCAAAGTAGAGTTTGAGTCGCTGGCCATTTACCTTAAAAATCCGATCAGTAGTCGGGTCTTTCAGTTCGACTGCACCATGAGGAAAAACCTCATTTACAGTAAAAGGCCCCGACCACTTGGATCTGAGTTTTCCAGGGAAGAGTCTCAGTCGGGAATTGAAAAATAAAACCTGATCACCCTTTTTAAACTCTTTCCTATTAATCCACTTATCCTGCCATTTCTTTGTTTTCTCCTTATAGATGGAGGCACTTTGATAAGCGTTGAGTCAGAACTCCTCTAATTCATGGAGTTTCAAAACTCTTTCCTCCTGAGATTGGTCACAGTCCATGTTTAATAGCTTTGTGGCCCACCACGCCTTGTGTTCCAACTCCACAGGGAGATGACAAGCCTTACCGTATACTAATTGATACGGAGACATGCCAATTGGAATTTTGAAAGCTGTTCGGTAAGCCCACAATGCATCATCTAATTTTACCGACCAATCTTTTCTAGATTTTCCAACCACTTTCTCTAAGATTCTTTTGATTTCTCTATTTGACAGCTCGACTTGTCCACAAGTTTATGGATGGCAAGGAGTCGATATCTTATGTAACACCTCATAGTGACGCAGGGCTTTTTCCATTATCTTATTGCAAAAATGTGAACCCCCATCACTAATAAGTACTCTCGGAACTCCAAACCTAGAGAAAATATTCTTCTTTATGAACCTAAGCACCACATGTGCATCATTGGTTCTGGTCGGAATTGCCTCCACCCATTTGGAGACATAGTCTACAGCAACAAGTATATATTCGTTGGAGAACGACTTAGGAAAGGGTCCCATAAAGTCGATACCCCAAACGTCAAATAATTCCACAATTAGAATGTTTGTCAAAGGCATGCCAGCTTTAGCAGAGAGACCTCCGCTCCTTTGACATTTATCGCACCTTTTGACATACTCTTTAGCATCTTGAAAGATAGTTGGCCAATAAAAGCCACTCTGTAAGATTTTTGCTGCTGTACGGGAGGCACCATGATGACCTCCATAATAGGAGTCGTGGCAATGCCACAAGAGCCTTTCTTGCTCGGATTCAGGCACACACCGCCTGATCAATCCATCTACTCCTATTTTAAACAGAAATGGATCATCCCAAAGGAAGTTTTTACTATCATGAAAGAATTTTTTTCTCATTTGGGATGTCCAACCATCAGGTACCACCGAGGCACTTTTAAAGTTGGCCATATCAGCATACCATGGCCCGGTGATAATTGCCATCAACTTCTCATCTGGAAATTCTTCTTTTATTAAAACAGAATCCGACTCTCCTTCCAGACGAGACAGTTGGTTGGCAACTGAGTTCTCTACTCCCTTTTTATCTCGTATTTCTAAGTCAAACTCTTGGAGTAATAGAACCCACCTGATCAGTCTCGGCTTGGATTCTTTCTTTGCTAGCAAATACTTGATTGCCGAGTGGTCTGTATATACAACAACCTTGGCCCCAATCAAGTAAGCACAAAATTTATCAAATGCATACACCACAGCAAGCATTTCTTTTTCAGTAGTGGTGTAATGTATTTGATTTTCGTTCAACACTTTACTAGCATAATAAATTACATGAGTCAATTTTCCTACTTTCTGACCCAGTACAACTCCGACTGCAAAGTCACTTGCATCACACATTAATTCAAACGGTAAAGACCAATCAGGTGTTGCAAGGATCGGAGCTGAAATCAGACTTTGTTTCAATTTTTCAAAAGCCTTGACACAGTTTTCATTAAACGCAAATACATGATCTTTCAAGCAAGTCAGTCAAAGGCTTAGCTATTTTTGAAAAATCTTTAATGAACCTTTTATAAAAGCCAGCACATCCTAGAAAACTTCTCACTCCTTTCACGTTGATTGGAGGAGGAAGTTTTTCAATAATTTTTATCTTGGCTCGGTCCACTTGAATGCCCTCAGCAGAGATTTTGTGGCCAAGGACTATCCCTCCCTTAACCATAAAATGGCATTTTTCCCAGTTAAGGACGAGGTTAGTTTCTTGGTATCTCACCAGCACCTTAGATAGGTTGTTGAGGCATGTATCAAAATTACTCCCAAATACTAAGAAATCATCCATGAACACTTCAATGAATTTCTCCACCATATCCCCAAAAATTGCCAGCATGCACCTTTGAAAGGTTGCTGGAGCGTTGCACAACCCGAACGGCATGCGCCTATATGTAAAAATTCCATAAGGACAGGTGAATGCAGTCTTTTCTTGGTCTTTTGGGTCAACCACAATTTGGTTATAACCCGAGTACCCATCAAGAAAACAATAGTACTCATGCCCTGACAACCTCTTGAGCATTTGGTCAACAAATGGCAGGGGGAAGTGGTCTTTCCGAGTGAAGTCATTCAGCCTTCTGTAATCAATACACATCCTCCAGCCTGTTATGGGCTGGGTGGCAATAACTTCACCTTGGTCATTTCTTACAGTCGTCATTTCTCCCTTCTTGGGCACCACTTGGACCGGGCTGATCCAAGTGTTGTCCGAGATAGGATAAATGATTCCTGCATCAAGGAGCTTGACCACTTCCTTCCTTACCGCTTCCTTCATAATGGGGTTCAATCTGCGTTGTGGCTGTACTACAGGGGAATAGTCATCCTCCATCAGAATTTTGTGCATACAAAATGATGGATTGATTCCCTTCAAGTCAGAAATATTCCAGCCAATCGCAGATTCATGTGCCTTTAAAACCCCAATTAGTTTATCCACATCCTCATCGTTTAAGTCGGCATTAATAGTGACAGGATGTGTGTCGTCTTCTCTCAGGAAAACATATTTCAGATGAGAAGGTAAAGGTTTTAAATCACATTTTTCTTCAGAAGATTCCTTTCCTTTCTCAACTTCAGTAAATTTCAAATTATTTTTCTTTTCTTTTTCAAAATCACCTACTTCTAATATTTCCAGTAGGCTCAATATTTCCGAGTAAGAGTCATTTAACCCCTCAGTCTCAGAGTCAAAGTCATCCTCTAAAAAAGTTCGTAAGGCCTCTTCCTCAGTTTTTAAAAGCATTGGAGTGTGGTAGCTTTTAATCTCTTCAATCATTAAATAATCCATCCTTTCAGTCGGATGTTTCATGGAATTGAAGACATTGAAGGTTACCTGCTCCTCTTGAACTCTCAGCATGAGTTCACCTTTTTCTACATCAATCAATGCTCTACCTGTAGCTAGGAAGGGTCTACCTAAGATTAAAGGGATCTCTCGGTCAGCTTCCATATCCAACACTATGAAGTCTGCTGGAAAGATAAATTTATCTACTTTCACTAACAAGTCTTCCAGCATCCCTTGGGGATATTTAATGGACCTGTCAGCCAACTGCAAGGACATGCGAGTCGATTGTAAGTCATTAATTCCCAGTTTTTTCATCAAAGACAGAGGCATCAGGTTTATACTGGCTCCTAGATCACAGAGAGCACTTCCTACATGAATATCCCCAATTGCACACGGTATTGTAAAAGATCCCGGATCCTCTAGCTTTAGGGGAAGTTTCTTTTGAATGATTGCACTGCACTCTTGAGTGAGAGTAATCATTTCATCCCCCTTAAGCTTCCTTTTCTTAGATAATAATTCTTTCAAAAATTTTGCATAAGAAGGCATCTCCTGCAATGCCTCGGCAAAAGGGATATTGATGTGAAGTTTCTTAAAAACCTCTAAGAACCTAGCAAACTTCTGCTCCTCTATTTGCTTTTTAAACCTGTGTGGAAATAGAGCATTCCTCAGTTTTTCAGGAGTCAGCTTAGAAGCTTCCTCCAGAATCAGATCAACCTTTTTCTTTTTCTTTTGATGGACTTTATTTTCTTTTTCTTTTTCTGTTTCATTTTTATTTTCTGCTTTAGTATTTTCCTGCTCGGTTTCTTGTATTATTTCTTTTTCTTTTTCTTTTTCTGAACTTATTGCCTGACTCGGAGATGGAGAAATAATTTTTCCACTCCTAGTAATTATAGCCTTGCAATGTTCCCTTGGATTTACCTCGGTATCTCCAGGGAAATTGCCTACTTGCCTCTCAGCTAATTGTTTAGAAAGCTGTCCGACTTGATTTTCTAAATTTCTTATGGACGCTTCCTGATTCTTAAAACTGGCCTGAGTGGCCTGAATAAACTGAGAAAGTACATTCTCAAGTTCGGATTTTTCTTTAGCAGGGGGGTGAGAAGGTTGTTGTGGTCTATTTGTGGGTTGATTTGGTGGGATGTTCTGATTTAGATGTGGACCTTTCTGCCAGGAAAAATTGGGGTGATTCCTGTAATTAGGATTAAAGGAATTAGAAGGATAATTCCTTTGATATTGCTGCCCCATATAATTCACTTGCTCGGAAGGCACATTTGGATCACACAATCCATTCTCATGGTCTCCACCACAAAAGTCACAACTGATCATAGAAACTTGACTCGGCTTTTGGAGTTCTGAAATCTGTATGCTTAGTTTCTCCAAAGCCTGAGTCATCAGTTTACTCTGAGCCAAATAAGCATCTTGTGCTTCTAATTCTAATATCCCTCTCTTAGGGACTTGGCTCCTCTCACTAATCAAGCATTCATTAGAAGCCATAACGTCAATCAGCTCTATGGCTTCTTCTATAGTTTTTGTTGTTAACGACCCTCCAGCTAAGGCATCAATCAGGACCCTGGTAGCTGGCCTGACACCATTATAGAAAATAGTTACCTGTTGCACATCAGAAATCTGATGATGAGGACATCTCCTCAAACTTTCTTTATACCGATCCCATGCTTCCATCAAAGACTCACCTTCTCTTTGTTGGAAACATGTGATTTCATTGCGCAACTTTGCATATTTAGAGGGAGGAAAATATTTAATCAAGAATTTTTGTTGCAAGTCCTCCCAAGTTGAAATACTGCCTCTCGGTTGACTCTGTAACCAGGCTTTTGCTCGGTCCCTTACAGAAAACGGAAACAATCTCAGTCGGATTGCCTCGTCAGGGACTCCATTCATTTTTACTGTGTCACAGATTTGGAGGAAAGTTGCTAGATGCAAATTTGGATCCTCAACCTCACTTCCTCTGAATTGTTCATTTCTTACCAACTGCAGTAAAGCTGGTTTTAGTTCGAAATTATTTGCTGAAATTGGTGGCCTAAGGATGCTAGATTGCGATCCTTCTTCAGTCGGCCTGGAGTAGTCACCTAGTGTAACTCTCCTCTGTTCCATTTCTTTTTCTTCTTTTTGCTTTTTCTCTTTTCTTAGTCTACGTTCTAACAAGTCTATGTCAGGATCAAAGAAGAAAGGCTCTCCTCTTCTCCTTGACTGCATACAACAAATGTCACACAAAAGAATAATTCACAGCTACGACTAAATCTATGCGAAAATAACAAACTAATACTACTAAAAACAAAAGTGAAACTACGTATTAAATGCAAACAAAAGTAAAACGGTTCAGTCTAGTACCGGTCCAAGGATTGTTGATATTACTCAACAATCCCCGGCAACGGCGCCATTAACTTGATGCTAAAATCCCGAGCCATTAACTTGGTGCTGAAAATCTTAGTAAAACAAAATATGACTCTCGGATTTACACTTATGGCAAGCGTACCAGTCATTAAAATTGTAGAATATTTGATCGTCCCACAGGGATTGTGGTAAGTACCTCAATCTTGGACTAGTACAAGCTGAACCAACACGAAATACAGGTAGTTCATTCGGTTTTTATGATTTTAATGTTTTCTAGTTGTTTTTGGTATTTTCAGAAACAGAGTTAAGATAAATGTGAAAAGTGATTAAAAGAAAGCAGGTCAGGATTGCTTCGGCTCACAATTTCCTCAAGAAACATGCAATTAAAGTATAATCGAACTTCACAATCTAGAGGACAATCCGCTTGTGGTTATTCCCTAATTCCTTAGGTGAAAAACACTAATCCTTAAGCAATGAACCTTAATTCCTTAAGTGCTCGATTAACCTAAGAATCTAATGCGAAATTGAAGGTTGAACTCTAACTATTCACCTAAATTGATTAGGCCTGAACTAGTTAGAAAGCTGGAAGTTACCTAAGCTTCAACCATGATTCCTCACTAGCAAAGTTCTTCATCAGTTCTGGATTTGTCAATCCAGCAATTCTGCTCCACTCCTCAGCTTGTTCGCCTCAGGATCTAGAAGCCGATCTCCTTGCTCACAGCTTCAAGACTCCATTGCTAACCTTCGCAATCCTAACCTTAGAGATTTAGAACTCCATTGACTTCAGTTCCATCGAAGGATTGTGGAACGTCATGGAGGAGAGGATTAGAGAGAAAAAAATGTGTAGTGAGATGCTCAAAGTGTTTAATGAATGTTCTCTATTCTGTTATTTTGTATCTGTGAATGCATGTGTATATCTCTCAGAATATGTACAACCTATATATATATATATGTTTCTACCTAACTAACTAACTTAACTGATAACTTAGAAAACGTAAGTTATCATCTAAACTAACTAGTTACATAGTTTACAGAATGATTAACTAATTACAGCTCAGCTCTTAACAGGATCCAGCTCAGCCTTAGCTAATTTACAGCACAGCACCAGCTAATGAATAACTCACTACTTAAGTTACTAAGGTTGCAGCAGTAGAGAAGAAGGCAATGGAAGCGGAAACAGTACTGCACCAGGTGTGTGTTGTTGGAGGGAAGAAACAGGGTTTAAGTTACTGCTTTTACGCTTCAGCTTGCTAGGTTTTCGCTTGAGCAGATTAACTCTCGCTTGGGCGAGCTCGGGAATTGTACTGCAATATTGCTTTGTCGCTTAAGCGTTATGGCGAAGCTTGGGCGAATGAATGATGTTTTGAGGTCACGCTTGAGCGTAGGCTTGCTTTGCTTGAGCGAACTTTGACCCTCACCCGAGCGATTTTAACTATCGCTTAAGCGAATTATCTTTTTCAATCAGCATTTCTGAAATGGGTGCTCAGGTTCTTCCTTTTTATTTTCAATTGGTTCCTTGTTCTCTTTTGGAGTCGGTATCTTGGAAGTCTCACTCAGTTGGTCTTTGGACTCCTTTCAGTCGGATTTGTGAAGTCTCACTCAGATTTTTCCAAATCTCGCTCGGCTTTTGTAATTTTCACTCGGATTTGTCTTCTTTTCTCAAGTGCACCCTATTCCTGCACCATTAAACAGCTAATTGCCTAGCATTTATACGCTGGTTGCTTAGTGAATTTATAAATACTTCAAAATTCCTTAACTAATTAATATTTTCAATCGTTTTCTTACATAAATGAAGTACTTTTGAAATTCATAACTAAAACACGAATTGTTATCAAATTATTAAATAATACTAACAAACTAACCAATAATTACTGAATAATGTTAAATAAAAAGGTGAAATAATTAAGTCTTTTCAAGACTTATCACTTACCGACTAGCTGTAACAGCAGAAGGCGTTCTTAATTTTGATGGCCCGATCCCTAATCAATGACCTCTCGGCGGCCCAGATATTGTTGGGACATAACATCTTGTTGTGCCGACTCGCCAACCATAACTCCCTTTTTCTTTTCAGGAGTAGCTTCTTTGAAAAGATACTGTTTGAGTTTGCTCTCTCGGATCAGGGTCTTGATAGTATTCTTCAGAGCCTGACATTCATCTGTTCAATGGCCCTCTTGCTCATGGAATTCGCAGTATTTCCGAGGGTCGCCATGTTTGCGAAGCTAGGGCGGAGTCCTGACCCCGTATGCAGTAAGCGTTGGCCATCCGATCTCCCTCAGAATCTGAGACCGCTTAGAGTTTAACGGAGCATAATTGCCAAATACATGTATCCATTCTTCCTGACTCGGAGCTACAGGATTATCAAATACGCTGCCTTGGGCCAGTCTCTCCATGCATTCTGATCTGGGACAGTTTTTATTTCTCCGTTGTTGATGTGGCGTTGGGGATTTCCTTTTAGCTGCTGTTGCCTCCAAGTGCATTTCTATGCCCACGTATTTCGAAGCTTTTCTTCGAAACTCCTCCAACGTCATCGGAGGACTCTTTGCCAAAGACAAAGCAAAGGTAGATCCGGGCTATAAGGCTTCGACAATGATGTGAAGCTGAATAGCCTCTGTGAGGTTAGGCACCAAAGCAGCTTCCTTGTAGAATCTCTTCAAAAACTCTTTGAGAGTTTCATTTTCCCGCTGCCTTATCTGAGCCAAGGTATGGGAAGTCCTTGGAATGTCCCTAGAGATGATGAAATGGCTCTCAAATGAAGTCGCCATTTCTTCCCAAGAATCTATTGATTCCGAGGGTAAACTTTTGAACCAAGCGAGAGCTTCCTCCATTAAGGTTCATGGGAGCATCCTGCACATCACATCTTCATCAGCTCCCAAGTACATAGCCTCATACGTGTAAGCATCAAGGTGCTTAATGGGGTCAGCTTCTCCATTATACCTTCCGATGGAAAGTGGTTGAGTCGTTTACAAGTGCTTGGGGATGAGTATACTCACGAGCCTCCTTGAGAAAGGGACGTTGAATCGGTATGGCCCAGAAGCCATCGCTGTCTACCCCCTCTTCCTTGCACTGTTTCTGTCCCTAGAATCTTGAGTTTGTTCTCTCCTCTCAAAGGTAAGGATCTTAGAATACTGGAGAGTTGTGGATCTTTCTCTCGTAGATGCATGGCGAGTATCCTCCGCCTGAGACATCACTTTGTCCCCAGTTCTTCCTTTCTCCCTTCACAACTCCATCAACTCCTCCCTGAGTTGCCTGATAACTTCATCTCGAGGATCAAGGGTTGCCACTGGTACCATTCTCCTTGAGTGGGTTGCTAGTGATTCAAAGACGAATCTCCCCTCAGCTTGTTAATGGGTCACATCTTCCACATGACCATCCACAAAGTCGTGTCCATCTCCTTCCATGGTCGACTACTAACTTCTGCAGAAAGTGGGAATAACTCTACCGAGTCCCACTGGGCGTGCCAATGATCTGTCCCCGACCGGGGTCTAGGATCTGGTGTCAGGACAGCCTCAAGAGTTGAAGATTGAATGGAATTGAAGACCGGCTGTGTGTATCCGGTCTCTATGATCTGGCCTCTCAGTATGTGGAGGTCAGTCTTGTTGTCCTGGAGATCCTTCACACCGACCTCTCGCGTTGGTGATGGCGACAGGTGGTGTCACCTACGAAGATTCTCCGACGCTCAACTTAAAAGAGTGTAATATGAACTCTGTAATACTTAAGTAGTATAATAGTGAGAATGAGAGTAAGGATAACATCCCCTTTGACATGTATTGCAACATGTTATTTATAGCTGAGCAAGGAAGATGAATCGTTGGGTGTTAGTGGGCCTACTGGTTCTGATAACGTGTATCAAGAGTCAATCCGAGTGGGCCAGCATTCAGAGTATGCCGAGAGAGAAGGTGAATTATTAGTGTACTTTTCTATCACATGGATGGAGGATAACCACTTTTTCCATAAATTCCGCTGGTGATTGTACCCACTCCTGTCAGTGAATAAAAGGGACATATTCCGCTGTGCAGAATACCTTTCCCGTTATGATACTGAAGCAGTCGGTATTCTTGACTGGTGGAGGAGAGGTTCACCGAGTGTGTTGCAAACCGAATTGGTATTCTTGACACCGGCTGAACACTAGAACGGCTATAATGACTCCTCTTTAGGTGAGACCGGATCAACATGTCTACCGACTGGACCATTATTCTGGGATACCGGTTGACTTCTAGGAAGACTGAGTCGGCCTTTTGTCCTTAGAACCGGTATCCAGACCGGATAACCTTGGGGCCGGTATATCCCGCTATACAGGGTATCTTCGCTGATAAGCTATAATTGTAACATCCTGGATAATTATGGAAAATTTTATGAAGAGGAAAATATTAAAAGATTGTTTTTAGGAATTTATTTGATGTATGATTAGAAGGAGGAGGTTTAATTAAAGAATTATAAAGGAAAAAGGGAGAAATAACCGGTTGAGAAGGTAACCGGTTGGAGATAACTGGTTGTGCAGGTGACCGGTTGCCATGGGTATTAAAGAAAGGTTTCTTTCTCGTCCTTCAATTATTCACCCTCTCACAAGAAGCTTCTTCTTCTTCTTCTTTACCTGTTCCGTTTCTCCTTTTCCTTCCTCCATCGTCGAAAAGCTGGTGGCGGAACGAACACTGGTGAAACGCGTAAGAAGACTGCTGCTGGAACGGTGATGGAACGGTGAACCTAGGAACTCTTGAGGCGTGTGATGACTAATATTTTTACCCTTAATTACTTACTCTGTTTGTCTGTTTTATTTACTGTCAAATCCTAATAAATGTGTTTTAGCGTAAATTGTCAGTAATCTCCATTTGTAATTTTTATTTCACTATTTGTTAGTAATCACTGTTTTCTTATTTTTACTGTTACTATTGAGTGTTGAATTTTGTGATTTATGTTTTCTTTTACTGTTACTGTTTATTAGTGATTGCTATTTTTAATTGCTACTGTTTCTGTTTCTTTTGCATCAATTAGTATGTTTAAAATAATTTAAGCTTGCATGAATGTTTAGTTCTAAAATAAAATTTATTGAATTAACTAAGTTTAATTTGATTTTATTTTATTTTACAGGCTATCAAATTATTGGAAGCTTCATGATTATTTTGCAAATAAATTACCCTCCTCCAAGTACAAATTCACATTAATTACTTTTTCTTGACAAGTATATTAATGTGAAATTGTTTTAGCCTTATCAATGCTTAAAAAAAATGAACAAAATAAACTCCATTCAGCCATGGGTCCATGTGAAAGCTGCTGCAAAACAGCAATAAAATAGACAAAAACAGCAGAGAATTTCGTACAGCAACAGCAAGGAATTTTGACAGCAACAGCAAGGAATTTTGACAACAACAACAGTAAAAATAGGACAACAAAACAGCAAGCAATTGGACCCCTTTTTAGCTGCTGTTTTAACATGAATCATGGGCTGATGGGTGACCTTGTGCAGCTTGAAATGATCTCTTTTTCACTCTCTTAAATTCACGAGAATTGCTCTCTAGCAAAGGGGTCCCATGTGCTTAAATTTTTAATGCAATATTGCCTTCCATTTCCTCTTGCATCTCACGGCAATGTTGGCTTCCATAGTGCAAATTATTTTTTTTTCTCTCTTGCATTTACATGGTCAAAAAGCAAAGCATTGGTTCACCAAGTACAAGCTCATTCATGTAAAAGCTGATGGAAAAGGGACCCATGTGCACATGTTTTGTCCAAAGCATTCCTCTTTCTCTCATAATTCCCACGGCTACCAAAGGTCTCCACCCACTCAATATTTTATTTTCATACATCCTAATGACCAAAGGAAATTTCAAGTGCCCATTATTTTTGTTCTCTTGCATTCACACGGCTGCAACAAAGAAATCCCATCATTCATGAATATTTTAATTCATTCAATTGTCCACATGAATCCAAATGTGCATTAGTTTTTTTTATCATTCTCCCTCCAACCACTCCCACATTTCACGTTGAAAAGGGTCTTGTGCAAGCTCTATGTGCTTCTAAATTTTTTTTATTCAAAGCTTTTGTCCCTTTTCTCCATAAAAGCTTATGGGTGGTACAAAGAAAAGCCATTATTCAAAAATACCCCATATTGCCAACGTTAAAGGCTGTACAAAGCAAGGGAAAATGGACAATAATTCACGTGAATGGGCTAGTTGGTGGCAAAGAAAATTTGGACAACAAAAACAAGCTGGAATGGGTTCCCATTTTGTGATGGCCAACGCATAATAAAAGCAGGGAGAATGACAGTATAAATAGAGAGAGTCAGAAGGAATAAAGAGGTATAGAAACAGAGAGGAGTCAGAGGAATTGTTGGAGCAGAGAAGCAGTGGACAGCAGAAGAATTCCAGGGAGCGTCATTCCGGGTTCGGTTTTTATTTTGTTTTAATTATGGAGGGCTAAAACCCTTAGATTGATTTTCTTGGAGGTTAATGTAATGTTATTTTTGAGGTTTTGATTTTTAATACATTTCCCTGTTGTTAAACTCTTCATAATTCTAGCTTGATTATTTAATGTCTATTCGGTTTAATTAAGTTGTATGCTTAATCAATTTAATTAAACAATTAGGATTAAATAATAAAAATATATATTAAGATAGATTAAGAAATATACATGCTTAATGAATGTTTCAAAATCGATCTTGATAGTTGTGGTTTGCTTAATTCCATAACGTTGAAGTTAGATTATGTATGTAGGCGATGTTCTATGTATGTTCAATAATTCCTAGAATTTAAAATCTTGACTCCTTTTGCTTAATTAGGATGCTTGATTAAAATCTTCATTTTATGAAAGTAAAGGAATTATGAATTAAAAGACGCTTAGTTGATTAATTCAAATTGAACTAAGGGATTGACAGTAAGGAAGTGTATAGAAACCTTTTCAAATCCAAGGATAAAATAAATTACAATACTCCAAGAAAATCAATCGTTCGTTATTTACTTGTTCTACACTCATTTTGTATTTTATATTATGTTTTAAATTTCTGTAACACTTAAACAAACCCCCCCCATTGTATGCTTGTTGAACTTTTGTCTCTAAAAATAAATTTTAGTTGTTTTATTTTGGTTTGTTAAAAATTAGTTTAAGACTTGATTTTCCTAAATTTTAGTGTTGATCCTTGAGAGAACAACCTAGGTTGACACCCTAGTACTACATTAATTAGTTTTAATGTACTAATTTGACGGGGCCACGACAGTCGACGTCAAATTTTGGCGCCGCCGCCGGGGATCAGCGATCTTTAGGAAAATTGTTGTTTTAAATTAATTTTGTTTAATAATTTAAAAAAAAATTAAAAATAAAAATAAAAAAAAATTTTTTTTTTGTTTGTTTGTTTATTTTATTTTATTTCTTTTGCATGATTTAGGATTCTTATGATATATTGCTCATTATCATGAAATATCTTGTTGTATGCTATGTATGACTAGAAGGACTTTTGAGCATTTATATTCATTTGATCCTGAAATTGATAGAACTTTTCATAGATTAATTAGAGAAGCTAGATTTAATAATAATTTTGTTGATATTGATAGTGATAGTATTTCATCTGAATCTGTTGAAAATAATTCTGAAAATTTTTCTGATATGGCTGGACCTCGTGAGAGAACTCTTAGAGAACTAGCCGCACCTGAATTCACATACGAAAGTTTGTGTATTCAATATCCTGATGAGGATGTCCCTTTTATTCTTAAGACCGGACTTATACACTTGTTGCCTAAGTTTCATGGTCTTGCGGGTGAAGATCCGCACAAACACCTCAAAGAATTCCACATTGTGTGTTCCACAATGAAACCCCAAAACGTTCAAGAAGACCACGTCTATCTTAAAGCGTTTCCTCATTCTTTAGAGGGTGTTGCTAAGGATTGGTTGTACTACCTTGCTCCAAGATCAATCACAAGTTGGAATGACTTAAAGAAAATGTTCTTGGAAAAATTCTTTCCTGCCTCTAGAACAACTGCAATCCGTAAGGATATATCTGGCATTAGGCAACTCAATGAAGAAAGTCTTTATGAATATTGGGAGAGATTTAAAAAACTCTGTGCAAGTTGCCCTCACCACCAAATTTCTGAACAACTTCTTCTTCAGTACTTCTATGAAGGTCTGCACCACGTTGATCGTAACATGATTGATGCGGCAAGTGGAGGAGCTTTAGGAGATATGACTGCTGCTGAAGCAAGAAACTTGATTGAGAAGATGGCATCCAACTCTCAACAATTTGGTATGAGAAATGATTCTTTCAAACCCATGTTTGATTCCAATTCTAGTTCATCTGGAATTAAATTGGAAAGCAAACTTGATGCTCTCACCACTCTGGTCACATAATTAGTAGTAAATCAAAAATCCATGACTGCTAAAGTGTGTGGCATCTGTACTTCACAAGAGCACCCCACTGATTGTTGTCCTTCTCTACAAGAAAAGGATAATAATAATCCCCAAGCCTATGCAGCCAATATCTACCATGATAGACCTCCACCACAACAGCAACAAAACCATGACCTTTCCACTAATAGATACAACCCAGGTTGGAGGAACCATCCAAACTTGAGATGGGGTAACCAACAACAAAATCCCCAACCCCCATTTCAAAATAATGCACCAACCTTTCAAAGACCTATACCTCAACCATCCACAAGTGGCCCTTCTTTGGAGGATCTGGTGAAACAAATGGCTGCACAGAACTTGGAATATCAACAGAGGAATGATGCCATCATCCAGAGTTTAAGCAACCAAATTGGGCAACTAGCTTCATCATTGAGCCAGTTACAGTCTCAGAACTCTGACAAATTACCATCTCAACCAGCTGCAAATCCAAGAAATGTGAGCGCAATCCAGTTAAGATCAGGTAAGAACCTTGAAGTACCCATACCCAAGGAACCTGAAAAACAAATAACTGTGCCCACAACAGTTGAGAATGATGTACCCTCTTCAAGCACAAGCAAGTCTGAGATGCAATCACCTCAAATCCCACCTCATATCCCTCTTCCTTTCCCACCCAAAGCAATTCCAAGCAAGAAGATGGAAGAAGTTGATAAAGAAATCTTGGATACTTTTCGGAAAGTAGAAGTGAATATACCTCTTCTTGATGCAATCAAGCAAATTCCCAAGTATGCCAAATTTCTGAAGGAGTTGTGTACTCACAAGAGGAGACTAAAAGGGAATGAAAGAATAAGCATGGGAAGAAATGTATCTGCATTGCTTGGTAAGGAAGTTCCAAATATTCCTGAGAAATACAAGGATCCAGGTACGTTTTCTATACCCTGTATCATTGGCAATAACAAATTTGAAAATTGCATGTTAGATTTAGGAGCTTCAATAAATGTTATGCCTATGTCTGTTTTCAAATCTCTGTCTCTTAGAAATTTACAACCTACTGGTGTAGTGATTCAACTAGCCAATAGAAGTACTGCTTACCCTGCTGGAGTCATAGAAGATGTTTTGGTTCAGGTAGAACAATTTGTTTTCCCTGCTGACTTTTTCGTACTTGATATGGAAGAAGGTATGCCTCAAATTCCTGTTCCTATCATTTTGGGAAGACCATTTTTGAAAACAGCCTGAACCAAAAAAGATGTTCATTCTGGAACTCTCTCTATGGAATTTGGTGACACAAGAGTTCAATTCAATATTCTTGATGCCATGAAATACCCAGCAGAAAATCATTCTGTTTTCCAAATTGACATTATTGATGAACTAGTTTTTGAACATTTTTCTAATGTTGATTTGGAATGCATAGATGATTCAAACAAATGTTTTACATGCAATGATTCTGGAAGTTGTGATATTTATGCTGAGATTGATAAATACATAATTTCTGATTTAGAGTCTTTAGATATACCTGTTAACCATAAGGAGCTGAATGCAGGATTTCAAGAAAACTCTAACAAAATTTTCGAAGTACAAACTGCAGAATCCAAATCTACTTTGTTAGTTCCATCTGTTTTGCAGGCACCCAAATTAGAGTTGAAACCTCTACCTGAGAACCTCAAGTATGTATACTTAGGGGATGATGAACAGCTCCCGGTGATAATTTCCACTTCTCTTGATGAAAATCAAGAAGAAAAATTGTTACAGGTATTGAAAAGACACAAGAAGGCTATAGGCTGGACATTGGCAGATATTCCTGGAATTAGCCCATCCATGTGCATGCATAGAATATTTCTGGAGGAAAATACTAAAGCAGTAAGACATCCCAGAGGAGACTCAACCCTGTAATCCTTGATGTTGTTAAAAAGGAAATTACCAAGCTTTTACAAGCAGGAATCATTTATCCTATCTCTGACAGTGAATGGGTGAGTCCAATTCAAGTGGTTCCTAAGAAAATAGGGATCACCGTTGTGAAGAATGAGAAGAATGAGTTGATCCCAACTAGAGTGCAGAATAGTTGGAGAGTCTGCATTGATTACAGGAGACTTAACCAAGCAACCAAGAAGGACCATTTTCCTTTACCCTTCATTGACCAAATGCTTGAGCGTCTCACAGGTAAGTCTCACTACTGTTTTCTTGATGGATTCTCTAGATATTTTCAGATTCATATTGCACCTGAGGATCAAGAAAAGACCACATTCACCTGTCCCTTTGGCACATTTGCTTATAGGGGAATGCCATTTGGCCTATGCAATGCCCCTGGAACTTTCCAAAGATGCATGATAAGTATTTTTCATGATTTCATTGAAAATTGCATAGAAGTGTTTATGGATGATTTTACTGTCTATGGATCTTCATTTAATGCATGCCTTGATAGTCTTGATAAAGTTTTAAACAGATGTATTGAAACTAACCTTGTCTTGAACTATGAAAAATGTCATTTTATGGTAAAACAAGGAATAGTTTTAGGGCATGTAATCTCTGAGAAAGGAATTGAGGTAGACCCTGCCAAGATAGAAGTTATATCACATTTGCCTTACCCCTCTTGTGTTTGAGAGGTTCGTTCTTTTCTTGGTCATGCAGGTTTCTACAGAAGATTCATAAAGGATTTTAGCAAGAAGGCTAGGCCACTATCCAGTCTGCTTCAAAAGGATGTGGCATTTGAGTTTGATGAAAAGTGTAAGGAGGCTTTTAATTGCCTCAAGCAAGCATTGACCACTACCCCAATAATCCAAGCACCTGATTGGACAGCCCCATTTGAATTGATGTATGATGCCTCTAATTATGCATTGGGAGTTGTCCTTGGTCAAAAGATTGACAAGCAACCTAGGGTCATCTACTATGCATCTAAAACTTTAGATGCCGCCCAGGTAAATTACACTACTACTGAAAAAGAGCTCTTGGCCATTGTTTTTGCATTAGATAAGTTCAGGTCTTACCTACTCGGTTCCCGAGTAGTTGTCTTTACTGACCATGCAGCTTTGAAGTACTTATTGAAGAAAGGTGAGTCCAAGCCAAGATTAATTCGTTGGATGCTCTTGCTCCAAGAGTTTGACTTGGAAATTCGTGACAGAAGTGGAACACAAAACCTTGTGGCAGACCATTTAAGCAGAATTGAGAATGCTCCTGATTCGGCACCTATTCGGGACCATTTTCTCGATGAACACCTCATGAGTATTTCTAACTCTTTTGATACACCTTGGTTTGCTAACATTGTAAATTATCTTGTTGCTTCTGTTTTTCCACCATATGCATCTAAAAACCAAATTTTAAAATTAAAAAGTGATGCAAAATATTATATATGGGATGACCCATATTTGTGGAAGTTGTGTAATGATCAGGTGATTCGAAGATGCATTCCTGATCAAGAGATAGAATCAGTTCTTCGATTCTGTCATGCTTCACCAGTTGGTGGACATTTTGGTCCACAAAGAACAGCAAGGAAGGTGTTAGACTCTGGTTTATACTGGCCCACCATTTTTAAGGATGCATGGAGAATTTGTAACACCTGTGAGAAATGCCAAAGAACTGGAAACGCTATCACATAGCGTCAACAGATGCCTCAGCAACCTATGTTGTTTTGTGAAGTATTTGATGTTTGGGGCATTGATTTTATGGGTCCATTTCCTCCATCCTTTGGTTTTACTTACATTCTGTTAGCTGTAGATTATGTTTCTAAATGGGTGGAAGCTAAAGCCACCAGAACTAATGATGCTCGAGTTGTTGTAGATTTTGTTAGATCTCAAATTTTTTGCAGGTTTGGCATTCCGAGAGCAATCATTAGTGATCAAGGAACACACTTCTGCAACAGGACCATGCAAGCTATGCTCAGGAAGTATGGGGTTGTTCATAGAGTCTCTACTCCATATCACCCCCAAACCAATGGACAAGCAGAAGTCTCTAACAGAGAAATCAAAAGAATCCTGGAGAAAATAGTACAGCCTAACAGAAAAGATTGGAGCAGGAAACTGGATGATGCTCTTTGGGCACATAGAACAGCTTTTAAGGCACCTATAGGAATGTCTCCCTATAGAATTGTTTTTGGTAAAGCATGTCATCTTCCAGTGGAGATTGAGCATCGTGCTTATTGGGCTGTAAAAGCTTGCAACTTAGCACTTGATCAAGCAGGTGAAGAAAGGAAATTACAACTGAATGAGCTTGATGAGATCCGTTTGGCAGCCTATGAGAATTCAAAATTCTACAAGGAGAAAACAAGGAAATTCCATGATAGCTCAATAGCTAGAAAGGATTTTACTGCTGGACAGAAAGTGCTACTGTTTAATTCCCGGTTAAAACTGATGGCCGGAAAATTGTGCTCCAAATGGGAAGGACCTTTCATTGTTACTAATGTATTTCCCCATGGAGCTGTGGAAATAAAAAGTGAAAACTCCAATAAAAGCTTCAAGGTTAATGGACAACGTTTGAAGCCATTTCATGAGAATCCTTCACTTGTAGATGTCACAATGGAGGAACATAATTTGGGGGAACCACTCCTTGATCCCCCTTGAGGGAGTTTTTCTTACCCATCTTTTTACTTTTTCATTATATTGTCTATTTTGTATGCTCTGTCTTACATTGAGGACAATGTATGATTTAAGTATCGGGGTGGGAATATCCTTGTATGTTGTTGTGTGTTATTTTCATTGTGTGAATTTATGATTAATTTTGTGTGACTATTTTTCAAAAAAAAAAAAATTGTGTTTTTGTTTTAAAAAGGCATGTTTTATTAGAATTTTAAGATATGCATGAGTAACAGGTAAATTCTCCCATGTCTGATATAAGCTTAATGATACGTTATAATTTGAACTCAAGCATTTTTGGTATGTTGAGAATGACATGATAATTGAGAGATGATCATATATGATGGAATTATACCTTGTGAGATTTTTGAGCCTTAAAAAAAAAATTGATGGATCACTTTAAACCATCTTAATTCTTTCATGTGTGATTAATTCTTGAATGTTTACATCCTAATTTTTGTCTTGTTTCTTGATGATACTTGAAACTCATGTGAATGTATTTGAAATGATACAGGCATTTTGTTCAATTGAGCCACTAAGCCATAGAAGCCTACCATGAATAAATTATCCTTTGCTAGCCACTTTGAGCCTATTTAACCATTTCTTTGTTGCAGCTCAAATAAGCCATAGATGAAAAAACCAAAAATATACCTACCTTAAGGAATATATTGGATCTTTGGAATCAAGTCAAAAACAGGCATTCAAATAAGTGTGGGGGTGTACAAAAAAAAAAGAGTTCCAACTCTTGTTTCAAAGTGTTATGCAATCGCATAAAAAGAAAAAAAAAGAAAAAGAAAATATTGATGAATAAATTAAAAAATAAAATAAAATTTCTTGATGATTGCGACCAAATATTATACAGTAAATGTTTTACCCTCACTGTTTGCCAGTTAAATTAATTGCTCCATCATTCTTTTTGGTATTTAAACTTATTTTCCAAAATTTTTTTTCCACCTACTTTAACCTTGGCCACATTACAACCTTGGAAAGCCCTGTTGATCTATACATGCATTTGTGTTGATTATGGAATTGAGAAACTTGCCAAATTTTTTGGACTGTCTATTTTTCAGGAAATGTTTGAGAGTATACACAAACCCAAAACACTTGAGAGTTGAGAGTATGTCTTGTGAGGTTCTGTCACTTATGATTTTCCTTTCAGTTTGATTTAATTCTCACATGTCGAAGTGATTGGATGATTTTTATACATATCTTGATGCTCTGTATCTTACATGTTGAAAACTCTTGTTTCTCTGTATATTCCTAAGATTTCATGAAAAGCATGCCAGTTCTGTGTGTTTAATGTATTTAAATTTTTGGATGTTTTCAATAAATTGTAACACTTGTTTTTATTTTGATTTTGCCCAGGAATGCAAAAGAGTAAGTGTGGGGGTATTTGATGACTAATATTTTTACCCTTAATTACTTACTCTGTTTGTCTGTTTTATTTACTGTCAAATCCTAATAAATGTGTTTTAGCGTAAATTGTCAGTAATCTCCATTTGTAATTTTTATTTCACTATTTGTTAGTAATCACTGTTTTCTTATTTTTACTGTTACTATTGAGTGTTGAATTTTGTGATTTATGTTTTCTTTTACTGTTACTGTTTATTAGTGATTGCTGTTTTTAATTTCTACTGTTTCTGTTTCTTTTGCATCAATTAGTATGTTTAAAATAATTTAAGCTTGCATGAATGTTTAGTTCTAAAATAAAATTTATTGAATTAACTAAGTTTAATTTGATTTTATTTTATTTTACAGGCTATCAAATTATTGGAAGCTTCATGATTATTTTGCAAATAAATTACCCTCCTCCAAGTACAAATTCACATTAATTACTTTTTCTTGACAAGTATATTAATGTGAAATTGTTTTAGCCTTATCAATGCTTAAAAAAAATGAACAAAATAAACTCCATTCAGCCATGGGTCCACGTGAAAGCTGCTGCAAAACAGCAATAAAATAGACAAAAACAGCAGAGAATTTCGTACAGCAACAGCAAGGAATTTTGACAGTAACAGCAAGGAATTTTGACAGCAACAGCAAGGAATTTTGACAGCAACAGCAGTAAAAATAGGACAACAAAACAGCAAGCAATTGGACCCCTTTTTAGCTGCTGTTTTAACATGAATCATGGGCTGATGGGTGACCTTGTGCAGCTTGAAATGATCTCTTTTTCACTCTCTTAAATTCACGAGAATTGCTCTCTAGCAAAGGGGTCCCATGTGCTTAAATTTTTAATGCAATATTGCCTTCCATTTCCTCTTGTATCTCACGGCAATGTTGGCTTCCATAGTGCAAATTATTTTTTTTCTCTCTTGCATTTACATGGTCAAAAAGCAAAGCATTGGTTCACCAAGTACAAGCTCATTCATGTAAAAGCTGATGGAAAAGGGACCCACGTGCACATGTTTTGTCCAAAGCATTCCTCTTTCTCTCATAATTCCCACGGCTACCAAAGGTCTCCACCCACTCAATATTTTATTTTCATACATCCTAATGACCAAAGGAAATTTCAAGTGCCCATTATTTTTGTTCTCTTGCATTCACACGGCTGCAACAAAGAAATCCCATCATTCATGAATATTTTAATTCATTCAATTGTCCACATGAATCCAAATGTGCATTAGTCTTTTTTATCATTCTCCCTCCAACCACTCCCACATTTCACGTTGAAAAGGGTCTCCTGCAAGCTCTATGTGCTTCTAAATTTTTTTTATTCAAAGCTTTTGTCCCTTTTCTCCATAAAAGCTTATGGGTGGTACAAAGAAAAGCCATTATTCAAAAATACCCCATATTGCCAACGTTAAAGGTTGTACAAAGCAAGGGAAAATGGACAATAATTCACGTGAATGGGCTAGTTGGTGGCAAAGAAAATTTGGACAGCAAAAACAAGCTGGAATGGGTTCCCATTTTGTGATGGCCAACGCATAATAAAAGCAGGGAGAATGACAGTATAAATAGAGAGAGTCAGAAGGAATAAAGAGGTATAGAAACAGAGAGGAGTCAGAGGAATTGTTGGAGCAGAGAAGCAGTGGACAGCAGAAGAATTCCGGGGAGTGTCATTCCGGGTTCGGTTTTTATTTTGTTTTAATTATGGAGGGCTAAAACCCTTAGATTGATTTTCTTGGAGGTTAATGTAATGTTATTTTTGAGGTTTTGATTTTTAATACATTTCCCTGTTGTTAAACTCTTCATAATTCTAGCTTGATTATTTAATGTCTATTCGGTTTAATTAAGTTGTATGCTTAATCAATTTAATTAAATAATTAGGATTAAATAATAAAAATATATATTAAGATAGATTAAGAAATATACATGCTTAATGAATGTTTCAAAATCGATCTTGATAGTTGTGGTTTGCTTAATTCCATAACATTGAAGTTAGATTATGTATGTAGGCGATGTTCTATGTATGTTCAATAATTCCTAGAATTTAAAATCTTGACTCCTTTTGCTTAATTAGGATGCTTGATTAAAATCTTCATTTTATGAAAGTAAAGGAATTATGAATTAAAAGACGCTTAGTTGATTAATTCAAATTGAACTAAGGGATTGACAGTAAGGAAGTGTATAGAAACCTTTTCAAATCCAAGGATAAAATAAATTACAATACTCCAAGAAAATCAATCGTTCGTTATTTACTTGTTCTACACTCATTTTGTATTTTATATTATGTTTTAAATTTCTATAACACTTAAACAAACCCCCCCATTGTATGCTTGTTGAACTTTTGTCTCTAAAAATAAATTTTAGTTGTTTTATTTTGGTTTGTTAAAAATTAGTTTAAGACTTGATTTTCCTAAATTTTAGTGTTGATCTTTGAGAGAACGACCTAGGTTGACACCCTAGTACTACATTAATTAGTTTTAATGTACTAATTTGACGGGGCCACGACAGTCGACGTCAGTGTGGAACAGAGGTAAGGTGGGAAATTGAGTATTTCTTCCCTCCGTGCATGCAACCAGTCTTCTTCTCTTCATCAGCCACGATTGTGGTGTCTTGGAGGCTTGAAGTCCTTCACTGATGGTGAGGGTCGGAGCTGCTCAAGGGAGAGAATAGCGTTGTGTCTTGGAGGCTTGGAATCCTCCGCTGTCTTGCATGCAGAGCGTGGAGTGTTATGGGGGCAGAGTTGTTCGAGGGGGTGAACGGCTCGGAGTTCCTCCAAAGCAAAGTGCTATGTTGGACGACTGGAAGTAGGGTCACTTAATTGAGAAGAAGCGGTTGGAGAGCAACTGATCGGAATGGAGAGCTAGAGGATCTTCTGGAAGCTTTATTTCAGGTAAGGGGGTGTTCGGGTTTTAATTAATTAGAATTGGACACTGTCTGAGTCATTGGAACGACTGTGAACCAGGTAAGAGATGATGCCGAGTGAAATTGTGTGAATATATATATGAATGTACGTATGAATGTACACACCAATCAGTTTAGGATCATGTGTGTGTTTGTGACTTTGCTGAATGAAATTTGAGAATGTATGAGTATGCATGTGTGTGAGCACTGATCAGTTTCTGATCGTGTGACTAGAGGAGTATTTGATGTTGTGATAATTATGATAATACCGAATGAATTGTAAAAGAATGTGAATGAATGCATGTATATGTATGTATACCGATCAGTTTCTGATCGTGAGTGGTATATTCTGAGTGAAATGGAATTATTTAATGCTGTGATGAAATGATGGTGAGTGAAATGTGTATGCATGTATATGGACACCGATCAGTTGAAGATCGTGTGTGTATGTGTAAATCCGATTGAAATTTAAATGATGCTGTGACAATCGGTATTTTGTGGTACTGTGGAGTCGGGTTTGACAAGCAGGTCACTCGAGTGATGTTATTAATGAGTCGGGTTTGACAAGCAGGTCACCCGAGTGATAATGTGATGGATAGGCTTGACAAGTCGGTCGCCCTGTGATGTGAGCACATGCCAGTTTCTGGTAGTTGTATTTGTTGATTGATGATGATATAAAATATGACTATGTGGTATGGGATGGCCGACGGCATATGTTACCCTCGTTTCTGGCTTCAGTAGTCAAGTAGGACCCAGTTGAGCTACCTAGAGGTCTATGACCCAGTGGTTGAGGGGGAGTCAAGCAGGACTCGGTGAACCAAGCAGGGTTCACGGGGTGTCAAGTAGGACCCGCAGCTGAAGGCCAATCCTTTAGTATCCGGATACTAGGCATTGATTTTGTGAGTCAGTTGTGACAATTGATGACTTAATGATTTTGCCAAATGCAATTTGTTATAATTGCCGAATGAGAATTTGATATATTTGATGAGTATGATTTGACGTATTTACCGAGTGATTAGCTGTGTTTGCCGAGTATGAATTATTGTACTTGCTGAGGAAGATGTTATATTTTCTGAGTGAGAATTGATGAGTATGATGTTGTATTTGCCGAGGGAAATTTATTGTATTTGACAAGTGTAAATTGTTCTAATTGTTGTGTGATGGCTATATTTTCCGAGTGCAGTTTGCTATACTTGCTGAGTGAAGTTTGTTATATTTGCCGAGTGCAATTTTATTGCATCTGACGAATGTGAACTGTCATAATTTACCGAGTGTGATGGTTATAATTGCCGAGTGAGAAATGTAATAAGTGCCGAGTGTTAATTGCTATGATTGCCGAGTATGAGTGTATTGATGACTGTGAGTAAATGCCGAGTGAAATGTGCAGTTTGAGAATAAAGGAATCGGACGGAGTTTATATTCATATTTTATTTAAATTCCGTTCTAGATTAATTATGATGCTAAACACTCACCTTTGCTGTGGTTTACATTTTTAGTAACCAGTGACAGGTAAGAGGTTGGAGCCATGGAGATGCGCCAAGCGGAGGATTGATGCCAAGGCACCGAGTGAATTTGAATGAAGTGTAATATATGTATATATTGAGTTTTCCAAGTGCTTGATGTTACAGTGTTGCATGTGTGATGAAATAAATTCTTGACGTTAAATGATTGGTGTGTATTTTATAAATAAATTTTGCATTGCTGTAGTAGAGTTGATTACCGGGTGAAGTTAGCCGAGTGGATTTCTTCTTATCCGAGCAAGGGCCGATTGAATTGTTGCCCATTTGAGTTTCCTTCATTCTTTCTGAGAGGAGAATAACCAAGAGACCCATTTCCAAGTGGAAGATTAGGGACTCTCCGAGTGAACAATGGCTAAGCCTTCGAGTGAAGAAAGATAAGAGTGTTTCCGAGTGAAGGTTAAAGTGATTCCGAGTGGTGAGAATATTCTTCGTGTGATGAAGGATTGAGAGCTCTTCCGAGTGAAGGAAGGGTGGGATGTTCCTGAGTGAGCTATTGGCCGAGCAAACTATTTTGAGTGAAGCTTAAGATTGTATTCCGGGTGAGGTATACCCGAGAGAAACAGTTTCCGAGTGAATGAAAGCTAAGAGTTTTCCGAGTGATGAAATTGTAAGCTGTTACCGAGTGACACATAACCGAGTGGTCCTTTTCCGAGCAAAACCCCGACTCGTGAGTTTGGTTCGCCGTGTGGAATTTGCTCAAGCGAGTCGACACTCGCTTAAGCGAATCAGGGGCTCGCTCAGGCAAATACCCCTGACTCTGTTTTATCCCTTCCACTGATTTAGTCTTATTTTGTGTTGAAATATTTTCGGTCGCTCATTATTTTAATATGCTTTTATTCAAGGATTTATTTCCAGTCAGAAATTGCTATTTTAAGTATGATTTTATTATTTCGAAAGTATTTAAGAAAAGTAATTATCATTTTATTTTGAGACCGGGTGGATTTTATTTAAAACAGAAAAATCTATTGTGAAAAATGAGGAAATTGACAAGGGTCGTCACAGTTGGTATCAGAGCGGTTCTTTCTAGAGCTGAGTGGATGGGCGAACCGAGTGACTGTGTGAGTCCTATACTGGACTGTGTTTTGCATTTTATTGCATTGTACTTGTGGTTGTTTGTGCAGCTTGGCATCATTTCCTTGGCACTCTAGTGACGTTGTGTTTTATGTGAGGTAATTATTCGACTCCCTAATAAAGTATTGGTTATTAATGGTGAAGTGTTTATTCATTATAGAATAATTTATGGCCGGAAAGCTAGTTCTGATAGAGGAGATGGCTTCTTCTCGAAATTTTCCAAATTGATGAGTTGGACCGAATCAGGTCCCGCTCTTGATAAATTCCTGAAAAGGAATCCCTTTGCTTATAAAGGAAGGGCGTATGTTTGGATAGGAGAAACCGAGTCAGCTCTTGAGTATTTCGAGTGCTCGGAGGAGCAGAAAGTACAGTTTGTGAATTACCGGTTGAAGGACGAGGCTAGGACATGATGGTCTTTGACTAAGGTACCGATGAAGACGACGAATGAGTCGTTAGAGTGGACGAATTTCCGAGAGTGGTTTCTTATTAAGTACTTCTCGGATAATTATAAAATCCGGAAGGAAATGGAATTTGAGATTGAAACAGGGCCGAGTGTCAATGGCCGAGCACACTACTAAGTTTGATGAGCTGTGACTTCTATCACTCTTTCTCACTGGGAGGAACCGAGAGTAGTGAGTGTGCCAAGTATGAAGTGAGATTGTGAATTAGAATTTGCAGTGTGATTATGTTGATTAAGATTCGGGATTATCCAATTCTGGTGGACAAGGATATACTAACAGTGGAAGTGCAATTACAGAGGACCCTTCAGTCGGAAGATAAAAGGTCGTGAAGGCAAGAGGATCCAGTTGCAAGAAAATGGATCGGTTCTTTCATAGAGGTAAGTTTTCCGCTGTCTTCTTCTCTTTTGGTCGGATTTCTACTAGCTGATCTGGTAGTCAGTCAGATAGCCTAGTATGCTATAGTTATGGCTGAGAGCTATATTGCGAAACACTGTCTGAGTGGACGAATTGTTTCCAATGTGGACAACTGGGAGACCTTATACCGAGTGCCCACAGAGGCAGTAATCGAGTGGGCATAGCAACCGATCCAACATTTCTGGGACTCGGGGTACTAATTTTCCCGATAGGAGGTTAAATCCTGTGATGAAATGGGAAAAATGACATGAATTGTCACAGTTGGTAAGTGCGTTGGTAGCCATATGTTTGTCAGAATAATGGAGTTGGACGTTTCATAGAATGAAATAAATGGATGAATACTTTGACATGATTCTCCTTAGGAAGAATGAACCCCTATACATTTCTATCTGGTCGGGATGACAATTGATATTAGTTGTTCATCCGGGTGTTGAATGTACTTGATGGACGAGTAATAGCTGATGCAAGTTAGCAACGTTGTAAGAAGGTTAACTTTTTTGGAGGGGTGAGCCTCCTGTAGTGATCCCATAAGATGATTTAAATAAACATTACTATTATGTCATGTCCAAGTTGTTAGACGATTGATTAATGGACATTGGGAGAAATTCTGAGTAGATAATGGAGAATGGTGTAAGAATGTCGACTAAGTTGAAGGTGATAGACGAAAGGAGGTTAGTAATAATTTTCAGTGAGATAACTGATAAGGCGAGAATTCACTCGGAATAATTAAGAGAATGAAATGTGCGAATGATGGTTGAGTGAGGTATATATATGTATTGGACTGTTGTATGATAAGGAAAAGTAGTGAACGAAGGACGTGGGACGAAGTGATTAAAAAGTAGTTGAGTAAGAATTAAGAGAAGTTTTACCGAGTCGTTTGGACTTTGCATTGATATTAGTGTTACATGGGAATCATAATGGCTGGCCACCGTGGGTTCCTTTTTTAACATTAATTCCTTGTGAAGTTACCAATAGGCATAGGTAAATGGATAATGATGCAAACAGTTGCATGTTGATCGGTGATATGGATAGTTGGACTGTATACCTGACTTTCACTCGGATTAACCACGAAGTGTTGAACCTTTTGAGACTGATCACCTCAGGGAGTCGCACTAGTGGTTGAGGTCGTGTGAAGTCGGGGAGACAGAGGTGTGTTAGCCAATCTTGAGTGATCGGATTTAGAGAAAAGAGGCGTATGATTTGTATTTCTGAAGCCGGTAAAAGGTTAGAGATGAAGGACAAAAGAGCTGAGATTTGGTAACTGACGAATGATGAGTATAGAGAAGTAAATATTGTGACGTGGTAGTCGGTATGAATTACTATTAAATTTTGGGGAGAAGAGATGACCTAAAAAAGGAAATTTGATGAATTGAGTTCCTGCTAAGGTACACTGAGTGGAGAATTGCCGAGTGAATCATGTCTGAGAGAAGTACTCCTAAGTGAAGAAAAGCTGATTTCGAATGAGTACTTCTCGGGCCGAGATGTTTCTGAATAGTGAATAGTGGAGTACAACAGTTTCTGAGTGGAATGGTATATATACCGAGTGAGACTTTTTCCAGAGAAAGCACTTCTGGACAGAGAAAGAGGAGCTTCGAATGAGTCTGTTTCTAAGTGCATAATTCCTAAGGAGAGTAGATATCTGAGTCGTGAATTCATTTAATTCCTGCTCGGGTGTCTTAAAAATGGGCGAGAGCTTGTGCTCGGGAATGTCTTTGAGATGGTCTTCGATTCCGAGTGAATCATTTCCGAGAGGAATAATTTTTAGTGAAGAAAAGCTTGGACTCGGGCAGAGATATATCCGAGTGATATTCTCGAGGTAATTGGATTAATCAAAGGTAACGATGGAATTTGGAGATTCCAAAACCGAGTGTTGATGTAACGTGAGCTGAGTGGTTGTAGACCGATTAATCCAGTGTTCACTTCTTGGCTATGAACAGGTTGCCTTGATCCGAGAGAAAATGAAAATGGCCCAAGACCGACTGAAAAGTTACTATGACAGTCGGCATAGACTGCTTGAGTTTAGACGGGTGACTGGGTATTCTTGAAGGTTTCGCCGATCAAGGGTGTAGGTCGGATATTGAAAAGTCACAAGTTTAATCGGTAATGTTGCTTATCGACTGGATCTTCTCAGTTTGTTAACTAATATTTAGTGTTTCATGTGTCACAACTCCGGGTGAGTATTCCGTGTGATTTTATGGTTGTGCCGAGTGACTCATTTGAATTGGAAGACCTAACGGTGGAAGTTACACCAATCGGTATTGAGGAGTATCAGACCAAACGGCTAATAAACAAGGAAGTGCCATTGGTAAAAGTGAAGTGGCAGAGATTGAATGGGGTAACCGACCAATTGGAAAAATTGGAATCAGACATGAGATGAGTGTACCCTAATCTTTTCAGTAAGGAATATTGATTTCGGGGACGAAATCCCTTTTTAGGGGGGGTGAATGTAACATCCCAGATAATTATGGAAAATTTTGTGAAGAGGAAAATATTAAAAGATTGTTTTTAGGAATTTAATTGATGTGTGATTAGAAGGAAGAGGTTTAATTAAATAATTATAAAGGAAAAAGGGAGAAATAACCGGCTTAGAAGGTAACTGGTTGGAGATGACCGGTTGTGTAGGTGACCGGTTGCCATGGGTATTAAAGAAAGGTTTCTTTCTCTTCCTTCAATTATTCACCCTCTCGCGAGAAGCTTCTTCTTCTTCTTCTTCACCTGTTCTGTTTCTCCTTCCCCTTCCTCCATCGTCGAAGAGCTGGTGGCGGAACGAATACTGGTGAAACGCGTAAGAAGACTGCTGCTGGAACGGTGATGGAACGGTGAACCTAGGAACTGTTGAGGCGTGGAACAGAGGTAAGGGGGGAAATTGAGCATTTCTTCCCTCCGTGCATGCAACCAGTCTTCTTCTCTTTATCAGCCACGGTTGTGGTGTCTTGGAGGCTTGAAGTCCTCCACTAATGGTGAGGATCGGAGCTGCTCAAGGGAGAGAACAGCGTTGTGTCTTGGAGGCTTGGAATCCTCTGCTGTCTTGCATACAGAGCGTGGAGTGTTATGGGGGCAGAGCTGTTCGATGGGGTGAACGGCTCGGAGTTCCTCCAAAGCAGAGTGTTGTGTTGGACGACTGAAAGTAGGGTCACTTAATTGAGAAGAAGCGGTCGGAGAGCAACCGATCGGAATGGAGAGCTAGAGGATCTTCTGGAAGCTTTATTTCAGGTAAGGGGGTGTTCGGGTTATAATTAATTAGAATTGGACACTGTCTGAGTCATTGGAATTATGACTGTGAACTGGGTAAGAGATGATGCCGAGTGAAATTGTGTGAATATGTATATGAATGTACGTATGAATGTACACACCGATCGGTTTAGGATCGTGTGTGTGTTTTTGCTGAATGAAATTTGAGAATGTATGAGTATGCATGTATGTGAGCACCGATCAGTTTCTGATCGTGTGACTAGAGGAGTATTTGATGTTGTGATAATTGTGATAATATCGAATGAATTGTATAAGAATGTGAATGAATGCATGTATATGTATGTATACCGATCAGTTTCTGATCATGAGTGGTATATTCCGAGTGAAATGGAATTATTTGATGCTGTGATGAAATGATGGTAGTGAAATGTGTATGCATGTATATGGACACCGATCAGTTGAAGATTGTGTGTGTATGTGTAAATCCGATTGAAATTTAAATGATGCTGTGACAATCAGTATTTTGTGGTACTGTAGAGTCGGGTTTGACAAGCAGGTCACCCGAGTGATGTTGTTAATGAGTCGGGTTTGACAAGCAGGTCGCCCGAGTGATAATGTGATGGATGGGCTTGATAAGTCGGTCGCCCTGTGATGTGAGCACATGCCAGTTTCTGGTAGTTGCATTTGTTGGTTAATGATGATATGAAATGTGATTATGTGGTATGGGATGGCCGACGGTATATGTTACCCTCGTTTCTGGCTTCAGTGGTCAAGCAGGACCCAGTTGAGCTACCCAGAGGTCTATGACCTAGTGGTTGAGGGGGAGTCAAGCAGGACTCGGTGAACCAAGCAGGGTTCACAGGGTGTCAAGTAGGACCCCCAGCTAAAAGCCAATCCTTTAGTATCCAGATACTAGGCGTCGATTTTGTGAGTCAGTTGTGACAATTGATGACTTAATGATTTTGCCAAATACAATTTGTTATAATTGCCGAATGAGAATTTGATATATTTGATGAGTATGATTTGACGTATTTGCCGAGTGATTGGCTATGTTTGCCGAGTATGAATTATTGTACTTGCTGAGGAAGATGTGATATTTTCTGAGTGAGAATTGATGATTATGATGTTGTATTTGCCGAGGGCAATTTATTATATTTGACGAGTGTAAATTGTTCTAATTGCTGTGTAATGGCTATATTTTCCGAGTGCAGTTTGCTATACTTGCCGAGTGAAGTTTGTTATATTTGCCGAGTGCAATTTTATTGCATCTGACGAATGTGAACTGTCATAATTTGTCGAGTGTGATGGTTATAATTGCCGAGTGAGAAATGTAATAAGTGCCGAGTGTTAATTGCTATGATTGCCGAGTATGAGTGTATTGATGACTGTGAGTAAATGCCGAGTGAAATGTGCAGTTTGAGAATAAAGGAATCGGACGGAGTTTATATTCATATTTTATTTAAATTCCGTTCTAGATTAATTATGATGCTAAACACTCACCCTTGCTGTGGTTTACATTTTTAGTAACCAGTGACAGGGAAGAGGTTGGAGCCATGGAGGTGCGCCAAGCAGAGGATTGATGCCAAGGCACCGAGTGAATTTGAATGAAGTGTAATATATGTATATATTGAGTTTTCCGAGTGCTTGATGTTACAGTGTTGCCTGTGTGATGAAATAAATTCTTGACGTTAAATGATTGGTGTTTATTTTATAAATAAATTTTGCATTGCTATAGCAGAGTTGATTACTGGGTGAAGTTAGCTGAGTGGATTTCTTCTTATCCGAGCAAGGGTCGATTGAATTGATGCCCATTTGAGTTTCCTTCATTCTTTCCGAGAGGAGAATAAACGAGAGACCCATTTCCAAGTTGAAGATTAGGGACTCTCCGAGTGAACAATGGCTAAGACTTCGAGTGAAGAAAGATAAGAGTGTTTCCGAGTGAAGGTTAAAGTGATTCTGAGTGGTGAGAATATTCTTCATGTGATGAAGGATTGAGAGCTCTTCCGAGTGAAGGAAGGGTGGGATGTTCCCGAGTGAGCTATTGGCCGAGCGAACTATTTTGAGTGAAGCTCAAGATTGTATTCCGGGTGAGGTATACCCGAGAGAAACAGTTTCCGAGTGAATGAAAGCTAAGAGTTTTCCGAGTGATGAAATTATAAGCTGTTACCGAGTGACACATAACCGAGTGGTCCTTTTCCGAGCGAAACCCCGACTCGTGAGTTTGGTTCGCCGTGTGGCATTCGCTCAAGCGAGTCGACACTCGCTTAAGCGAATCAGGGGCTCGCTCAGGCGAATACCCCTGACTCTGTTTTATCCCTTCCGCTGATTCAGTCTTATTTTGTATTGAAATATTTTCGATCACTCATTATTTTAATATGCTTTTATTCAAGGATTTATTTCCAGTCAGAAATTGCTATTTTAAGTATGATTTTATTATTTCGAAAGTATTTAAGAAAAGTAATTATCATTTTATTTTGAGACCGGGTGGATTTTATTTAAAAGAGAAAAATCTATTGTGAAAAATAAGGAAATTGACAAGGGTCGTCACAATAATGAACTCTTATCTCATAGTGATCCTGAGGCAAATGGTTATACACATCGTGGTGAGGACGGATGAAGCATACGATGAAATGAGAACGGATGAGGTGACAACAGATAACCGATGTGGCACTGTCTTCCTGTAACACCGGTTCCCCCTCTAAGAGGTCACTCTGACGTCGTACTTTAGGTACCGGTATCCAGACCGGATCAAAATGAATATAAATACCCAAAAGTCCTTCTAGTCATACATAGCATACAATAAGATATTTCATGATCATGAGCAATATATCATAAGAATCCTAAATCATGCAATAAAACAAAACAAAGCAAATAATTATTTTTGAGAAAACAAATATTTTTATTTTTACTTTTTTTTATTTTTTAATTTTTTAACTAAAATTAATTTAAAACAAAAATTTTCCTAAAGATCTTTGATCCCCAGCTGCGGCGCCAAAATTTGACGTAAGTTACTGTCGTGGTCCCGTCAAATTAGTACATTAAAATTAATTAATGTAGTACTAGGGTGTCAACCTAGGTCGTTCTCTCAAGGATCTACACAAAAATTTAGGAAAATTAACTTTTTAAAATAATTTTTAAAAAAATAAAAAGTCAACATACATACAAAGATATTTGGGGAGGGGGGTTGAATGGTTTTCACAATTAAAATTGAAACAGAGTGAATATGAGATTTAGAACAATAAATAACAAGCGATTGATTTTCTTGGAGTATCATAATTAGATTTATCATTGGTTCACAAAAGATGATTTGTACACTTTCATTACTGTAAATTTCTTAGCTCAATTTGAATTAATCAACTAAGCATCTTTTTCAATTCACAATTCTTGTACTTTCATTTAAAAAATAAATATTTTAATCAAGCATTCTAATTAAGAAAAAGGAGTCAAGATCGTAAAATCTAGGAGTATATGTAAGAACATCGCCTACATACATAATCTATTCTCAAATTGTGGAATTAAGCAAACCATAATAATTAATAGTGATTATGAAAATATTCATTAAGCATGCATATTTCCTTAATCCATTTTAATTTAAATATTAGTTTATTCTATTTGTATAATTAAATCGATTAAGCATACAAATTTAATTAAACAGAATGGAATTAAATAAGCAGAGTAAGATTATGAAGAAATAAACAATAATAAAAGCATACTATATTAAAAACAAGAACCTTAAAGTCATATTACAATAATTCTTCAAGAAAATCAATCTAAGGGTTTTCGCTCTCCATAATTAAAACAAACTAAAAATAAAAGAACCTAAACTGGAATGGAGCACAGAGGGGGAGAAGAAGAAAAGGCAGAGAAGAAGAAGAAGACTTGAAGGTTTTTATGGTGGTGTGTTTTGAAGGTTGAATGCCAAGCTATTTATAGGAGAAGAAATGGTGTCGGAAACAATAAAAAATAGACGAGTGGAATGCTAGTGCGTAATTAATAAACCTTCAGTGCTGATTCCACTTGATGAATGCACTGCTATTTCCACTTGATGAATCGATTACTAAAAGCATGCGCAAAATTACAGTGTATGAATCGATTCCTAGGGGTGGGAATCGATTCCTAGGCCTTTCAAACACTCATGAATCGATTCCTAGGGCGGGGAATCGATTCCCAGCTATATACCAAGAAGCATGAATCGATTCCTGGCTATGATTTCACGTGGGAATCGATTACCAAGTTGGTGAATCGATTCCCAAACCTATTCTAGTGCTTTTTCTTGCATTTTTTTACCCATTTCTTGATATTTAATCATTCATGGCTTTCTCTTCTTGATCCTTGGTCATAATTCTTCAATTTTCAAGCTCAATTATCCCCTACAAAACAAAAGAAACTAAGATTTCATTATTCCCTTTTAAAAATCAATCCTTAATCCATAAAAAATCAAATATTAAATAAAGCTCAAGTTATGAAAATGTGTTAAAATGCAATATATTACACAATAAGTGATAGCAAATTATACACATTTAAACTAAAGATTTAAGGATAAATCTTGCATCATCATTCAACATGATTAGAGCTTTTCTTTTTAGAATGTTAAAAGTGAGGATACAAATGATTGACCCTTTTTTTATAGTGGAGCCTTGGGGGGCAAGATGGCTTCAAACAAAGGATGCAATGAATACAACATATAGGCTTGATGCTTCACATACCGAATGACAGCCGCACATAAAATGAAATGTCACACCTAATAACCAACCCCTCCCCAACGTGGCATTTCCAAAGACTCGACCATAACCTCGAACTCATGCTAAGGCATATTAGAAGGAAAAGTCTAAAGTTCATCCAACACAATACAAAATGAAAATTTTCAAAGACGACATATCAGCCCATTGAAGCAACTCTTAAATCACTTCAAGAAGCGGAAGGAAAATTGATCTGAGCCTAATACCGATGTCGATATCGTAAGGTCTATACCGACACTAAAACAATGTTATCTGGTATCCACGAGATTCAGGATAATAGAGCCATTACAATCCACAATACATGAGTATAACACATAAACCAATATCCCCAAGAGGTTAATTGTCTATACTAGGGTGCATACCGAAAAACATCTACAAATGTATCATGAATTACTGTATTTCCGCGCACCTTACAAAAAATATACCAATACAGGTGGCACCCCTCAACTATAAATATCCATACATTTCTAAGTCAAGGTATGTCTATTCTTCCCTCTTTCAAGCTTAAGTTATGATGTACCGGTTATTAATTTAAGCATCAAAGTATCTTTGCAAGTAACGCCACATTTCGCCCCTCACCTCAGAAAGACACCAAATTAGACTTTGGCTCAGTAACTCACATACCGGTCAGATCATTACATATCTAAATCCGATAACTCAATACCCGTCATATTGATGCGATAAACCCCGAGCCATTAACTTGATGTGAAAATCTTGAATCAATATTGACTTAAAATGTGACTCTCAGAGGATTTATTCTTTTGGCAAGCACACCAATCGTTAAATTTGTAATATATTTGATCGTTCCCACAAGGATTGTGGTAATTACCTCAGTCTTAGACTGATACAAGCTGAACCAACGCAATGTAGATAGATTTCATTCTGTTTTTGTTGTTTTATATTTCTAATGTTTTTGTATTTTCAGAGACAGTGTGAAAGGTGAAATGCGATTAATGGAAGATAGGTTAGGATTGCTTTAGTTTATAATTTCATCAAGAAACATGCATTTAAGGTTCAATCAAGCTTCAGACATCAAGAGGACAATCCACAGATGGTTAATCCCTAATTCCTTAGGTGAATAACACTAATCCCTAAGCATTAAACCCTAATCCCTTAGGTGCTCAATTAACAGAGGAATCTAATGCGAAATTGGGGGTTGAACCCTAACTATTCACCTAATTACTAGGCCTGAATTAGTTAGGAAGTGAGAAGTTACCTAAGCCTCAACCATGATTCCTCACAGGTGAGTTTCTTCATCAGATCTGGATTTGTCAATCCAGCAAAGTAGATCCACTTCTCAGCTTGTTCTCCTCATGCATCAGAAGTTAACTTCCTCAATACACCTTTAAGAATTCATTGCAAACCTTCGCAATCCTAACCCTAGGAGTTTAGAAACCCATAGACATAGGTTCTGTCGAAGGAATGTAGAGAGACATGGATGAGAGAATTTAGAGAGAGAAAAGAATTAGAGAGAGATTGGAAATGGAAAATGAATCGTGTTCTGTATTCTGCTGTACTCTGTCTCCTCTCTGTTTTACAAGGTATGTACAAGTATATATAGGCATCTAACTAACTATCTTAATTAATTACAAAGAAACCTTAATTAATAATTAAACTAACTAAACTAATTACATAATTTCAAATAAATAAATAATTACAACTCAATACTTAAATTACTAATGTACAGCAGCAACACATCAGGAAACGGTGCAGAGGGAACAACAACATTTAAATAACTGCCTTCACGCTTGAGCGTGAAGGGCTCTCGCTTGAGCGAGGTCGAATTATTCACTGTATTATGTGAGTCACGCTTGAGCGTGAGCGTGGAAACTTGGGCGTGGTCGGTGTTTTGGACTCATGCTTGAGCGTGAGTTTTCTCGCTTGAGCGAGGTCGTGCTTTCCTTTCTTTCTCTTCACTTATTTTGCATGAATCTCGCTTGAGCTTGCATCCTTCAAGCTTGAGCGTGAACTGTTCTTTGCTGCACCTGCACATGCAATTAAATAATTTCCTAGCATTTGTACGCTGGCTGTCAGCGTAGGTACGCTGGGTTAGTGAATTTATAAATAAACATAATTTCTTACTTAATTATTGTTTTTAATCATTTTCTTGCATAAATTAAACACTTTTGAAATAAATAAATAAAATAATAATTATTGACAATTTATTAAATAATAGTGCTAAACTAAACAATATTTAATGAATTATGTTAAATAAAAGGTGAAATAATTAAGTCTTTTTAAGACTTATCACATATCAATTTCCCTTTTCTTTTCTTTAAAACCTTTTATTTTTCTCCTCGTCAAACTTGTAAATAGTCTTCTACATCCAAAATTAATTTCATATATTGATTGTCTTTTTTCTAGTTGTTAACGTGACATTTCACCTTTTAAAATTAAAATCAATACCTATAATGCAGTTTCTTATATATCATACGGTTTCTCGTGTTATCAAGTTGGGCCTTTGTACTTGTAACCAAAAAACGTTGGGCTTCTGTACTGTAGATGCAGATCATTTTATGTGATACATTTGGGTAAGTTGGGAAACATGGTATTATTCAGGTTTCCACAAAAAAAAGGTTTAATTGTGGCAAGAGAAGGTCTAATTGTATTTTTAATCATCCAATAGTGATATATTTGTGGGATTTTAGTTCATAAGTTTTTAATGGTGCAATTTTAATTCTCCAGATTTTTAGAAAGTGCAAATTTACTTTATTTATCAATTTTTGTTAAATACATAAATTAACGTCACTCAAATAAAGTGACATGTCATCACAATTTCGTTTAAAGGTTTGATGAAAATTAACAGAAAGAAAAGAGTTGGAGACTAAAATTACGCGATTGAAATTTGAGAACTAAAATTACACAAATATCATTTTCGAATCTCAACTGAATTTAACACAACCGCACTTTCATAGAATTTAAACCAAAGACCTTTAGACTTAGACTAAGTTAAAGTTAAAACAATTTTACGGTTTGAGCTTTCAACATGATGATTATTACATAAATTAATTATTTTCATTTAGGTAACAATTCATGATTGGATTGACATCGGTATAAAATAAATTTGTACTTACATTGTATTATAATGGTTAAATTATTAGTCTGTTTCCATTAGTAGTCAATTTATCTAGTTAAATTATTTGCTCAATTATTGAACTCTAGAATCTCGATTGCCGATCTAAAAGTGGAAATTGAAAATATACACAACAATTTCGTATATATAAAAAATTATACAAATTGAAATTATTCAATATAAAAATGATCGCTAATAAAAAATCAACCAGACAACCTACAATTGTCCAACTGAGCTGTCACTTCCCTTCTTTTCTAGTTACATATCTTTGAAGCGTGATATGCTAAAATACCTTACCATTTACCACTTGACACGTAATAAATAAGTAACGTTCTTCCCTCGTTCATAAAACAAAAAAAATCTATATAATCATTAATTGAATTAACCATTAAATAAATGTATGAAACATAACAAAACGTGACCAATTTTTTTTAGTATAATTATATATATAGGACAAGTGAGAGGAGAGTGTTTTATGTGAGTAAGAGCAACTTATCTCAATTAAATTGTTGAGATTTAAAATGCGTACTAGAAAATTTGAGACTTTCCACATGAATTTATCTCTAACTAAAATTTCTAATTAAGGATTTTAGTTGGAGATATATTTAGGGATTTTAGTTTGAGATATATTTAATTAAGAATCTCGGCTTTTTTACTTTTACATAAATGTTTTTTTTCACTAGGTATAAGTTCTCAAGTTGAGAACATGTATTTTAGCAATCAAAGACAGTCGTCGTTAATTAGTGACCGAATTAGCGACCACTAGGGTAAAAAGGGACCTTCAAAAGGAAATTAGTGACGCAATCAGCAACGACACAGTATACCGTCGCTAAGTTTTGCAGCAGTCCATCGCCGATTCCGTCGCTAGACATACTCCGTTGTTGAAACGGTCGCTAAATTTCCCTCCCTCCAATTTTTTTGTTGGCGCCAAACGTAGCATCAGACGTATGGACGTTGCTAGCTTACTCTCTAGTTTTTGTTGTGCCTAAGTTAGCGACGGATATCGGTCGTTGCAAAGTCAAGATAAAGAGGCTTTGTCACTGAGGCCATCGCTAAGCTTATTATTGTTGGTCATTGTAATCCTTCAGCGACAGATTACTTATGTCGCTAGATTAGTCAAGTTAGCGACGAAGTCATTGTCGTCATTATTTCAGGCACCTGTCCACTTTTTTTTAAAACTAGCGACACAATTAGCGACCGTGTTACGCTCGTTGCTAAATCTAATAACTTATTCGAAGGTCCTAAACCTCTCCATTAGTTTCTTTTTTGCCCTAAACCATATTGGTTTCTCTCTTGCCCTTAAACCCTCTCTCTCACCTTCTCCTCTCTGTTTCTCGACCTCTGACCTCTGACCTCCAACCTCTGACACGACCTCAGACGAATGGTAAGTCCCTGCTTGCTTCTTCTCTTTTGCTGGCAAACACCCCTAACTGTCTCACATACTCTCTCATTGTCTCTCAGTCTCCGACGCGACCTCCACTGTTTGTTCTCTCCCCTACCCTACCTCTGACCTCAGTCTGTTAAGTCCCTTTTCCTTTTATTTTCTGTTGGGGAAATGACTGCGTTGTAACATTTGTTGATTCTTAAATTGTGTGAATGTTTTATCTGAATTTCATGTTGTTGGCTTTGTCAAGTGGTGTGTGTTATTATGTTATGATGGGTTTATGGATTCAATATGTGCTAATGGGTGAGGTGATATATGCGTTGCCTTTGGTATGTTTTTTTTGGCTACTTTGGAATTTAAAGTCAGGGACGGGGAGGGGAGCTATCACCTTTTGTCTTTATGTATACTTATTGCTTAAAAGAGTGTTTTTTAATAGGAAAATGTTAGTTTGGTTAGAAGTGTTAGCGGGAGATTCGAAGGCCTTTCCCTTTTTCTTCTCCTTTCTAATCGTTGGATCAGGCTGGTATTTCTTTTAAAAATGTGGTTTTTATTCTTACTTGTATGATATTGTAGTCCTTGTTTGATGTTTTGGATTTTAAGCTTTGACAGTCAAAGTCATGAAATTTATGGATTGAAGAAATCTCTCTTGGGTGGAGAAGAATGGTTTTTAGAATGCCAAGGGTTGGAAAATTTGTGTAGAAGTAGACTCTAGCTTTTTAATAGAAGTAAGGTGGAAAATAGTTTTGAGGGTTAGTTATGAGCAATGAGAACCTGATAATTGTGAAGTTGAGGGCAACTGATAATGAATTTGAAAGTATACAATTGAATATAGATTTAGCATTGATTTGTGTTTAGTTATGTTTTCAGTTATAAGGATTAGTGCATATTAGTGGCCCGTTACCTCATCATAATGTATGGTGTATATAACTAAATGATTTTCCTGGAAATAAGGACGATTTGATCTTTAAAATCTTTAAGACATGTCAAAATTAGAGTTGTAAAATAATGTCAGTATTTAGAACAAAAACTTAAGAAGAATAATAAGAGCCATCTTACACTGCTTAGGTGCATTGGAATGGATCCTTTTCATTATATATGGAGGAGTAGAAAGAGTTCTTGATCTTGAGAGGGCCATATGAGAGTTTTCTAATCCATTTAAGGCAAGAAGAGGCTAGAAATAGACCACCTTATTACCCATATTAGAGATAGCAAGGGCTCCCAATGTTCCATTTGGATTTGCATTCGTTTCTTATCCATGATTTGCCAAATAAATGTTCTAATTTTTTCTACTCCATGAATTTTCTAAATTCTGGTCCAATTTTGTTGTTCCTTGTTGGAAAATTACATGATTTGATCATAGATACTCTTTAAAGTGAATTTACCACTTCTCTCTCTACTCCATATAGTAAAGTCTTTTTGTAACACCCTAATTTAAACAAATCATAGACGAGAAAAACAGAGGAAAACTTTTCCACAATTAAACTAGAATGCCACCGTAAGGAATGAGAGGGGAAGAAGAACGAGAGTATAAAAGAATTACAAGGAACTAACAGCGGAAGAAGGGAAATCGCATAGGCGGTCATATAGCAACACGCACGTGCTCAAGCGAAAGCTTCACTCGGTATTCGCTCATTTCACTCGGTAATTCCGCACTCGGATTTCATCACCTGATTCACTCGGACTTGGCCCTTACACCTACTAGTCCCATTAGGAAAATGTAACTCATTCTACGATTTCATCAATCAGAACACATACACGGATAATACTGACATGGCCCCCACTAACACTCATTCAGGATCTATGGGGCTCCTCACTCAGAGTAATCTTTACGTCCTTTTGTCACTCGGGGTATTTTTACTTAATTTTCACTCGGTGACCATATCCTTCCGACTCTAAACATTCTACTAGGCTAAGACTCACTCGGATCCTTTTGTCACTAACAGCTTACTACAGCGGGGGTCCCCAAGAGTCTAAGAGGTCACTCTCTAGTCGGAAGAATCATCACTCAGCAAATTCTTACTCGGGGTTCGTTGATTATCCTACGCTCGGGGAAATCCTTGTATTAACCACTCGGAACGTGTATTTAGACTCTCAACCTTGACCCTAATAACTCGTTGTTAGGGGTAGTCTTCTATGTCAACTCTCACTCGAAGCTATCTGATTTCACTCACTCAAAACGTCTGAACTTTCCCCACTCGGTGACAGCGTCACAAACTCACCCTCTATACCCTAAATTGGCTTCCTACACGTTAAATTATGTTATTTCTTACACATTCGGGAATGTGAACACGTATATATAAAGGTTACCCAGGCATTTCACAGCATAAAACAGACATGCAGCATGGCATAACATAGGCATATATATATAGGAGTGCATATCACGGATCTACGACCACATTGTCATGTTCCCATTCTAAGGGAATCAACTTTGTATAAGAGACTAACAGCAAAACACGAGCCGGCCAAGGCTTAACCCAGAACACTATATACAGCATATGTACAGTCATAAAATTTCCATAGTGCTTCAACACTTCACCCGGCATTTCCGCTCCTCTTCCAATCCTCATTACGAGAGATGTTCACTGAAAGGAAATTGCCACGGCAGGGATGAGCATCTTAAATTTTAAATGATAGATACTTACTCAGGTTGTTTCATATTTATACAACTATATATATATGTACACACAGTCACACGTAGCAGTAATTAAGGTCAGAGTATAACTGATTAACCAGAACGCACGCACAAGATCCTTACCGATTAGGAACCTCCAATTGTCACTCGGCCCCTTACACATACCAACTCAATAATATTAACATACAACAAACAGTGGCATGATACTAAGGTCCGTGAATCAGAATGAATCTCTGGAATATTTAACAGTCAGGATCCCTGATTCTCACTCGGCCATATATATATATATATACATAACTCTCCGAGAATATAACATACATTCATAAGGCAGGTTTTACTTAGCATCAATAACACATGCACACGGATATATATATATATACATTCCTCATCTCATGCATAATCAATTCCAGCGATATCAACAGTTAATATACACAAATCATTCACTCGGTTCTGCGTTCGTGTGTAATCGGTCCTGACGTTGCAATGTAGGCTCTCAGCCTTTTGTACATAGTTCTCAGCTATCATTTCAGCTCCCAGCTGCTTGGCCATTTTACAGGTACCCAACCGTTTACCCACAGGTGACACCAATGCTCTTAGCGTCAACGGAGGTGTTCACAGGCAGCCCGAGTCCCACTCAGGGCTACCTTGAGTCCCACTCAAGGATTTCATAGCGTCCCACGCTTTATGACCGATGGTAGTGTCCCACACTACGTGCTCTTAGCACAACGCATCCCATGCGCCACACGCGGGTTCAACACACAGCATTGAATTCTTTTGCACACATCCTCTTATTCAATCACACAGATTTCACATGCAGTCGGTAACACACATTCTCAGGACTCCGCATGTTAATTTAGCACATACAAACTTCCATGCAATTATCATTATAGCAGCATATCAATCTAATGCAGTCGGTGTCATTTAATATCAAGTTCCTATGGGCGTTTTCATCAACTCAAGTTAACATGCGATCAATATACCACAGTGTTAGAACTTAATCAACGCATGCATCATATGAATATGAACAGATTCAACAACGTATTCCCAATAATCACAACATAACATGCAAACATCAAGGATGATACTAGCATGCAACACTCATTCTTACTTATCTCACACTCGGTTACTTCACATGCAAGCATTATCATACAACAGGATGCAGAGCTATCGCTTCAATACTCGAAACCCAAATTATAATCCATGCATTTAACATGTAAGGTACTCCCCCTACCAACTACGAGACTCCGAGAGGCTTTTTTGCTTGGGTGTTGGTTCCTTTCTTCGCTGCTTCACTCAGTGCTCCCGCTCGCTTAGCCTTTACTGGAATGCTAGCCACGAATGGTGTAGGGCTGTTTCTGCTTCGACGCTCTTCTTCTACTCGTGTGAGGGAGCTCTGACTCCTCTGCAACACCGTCACTCGTCTTCGGAAACAGGGGATAAAATAGAGAGCAGAGAAGGAGAAGAGAAGAAGAAGGAATTCGCAGGGAACTCTGAAGAACGAATGGCAAGGAGAACCATCGTCCACTTATAACGCATGCATGAAGGAAGGAATGGTGGGGTGGGAAAACGTGAGGAGCAGTCTGCTCACATCACCCAATCCCATTAGTACCCACTAACGCTAATCACTTCACTCTTTTTAGTTAATTTTGTTAAGTGTAATTAGTGGACAGATCTTACTTATCATTTTAAATGGCTTTTTATTTTGCGCGGTTACTTTTATTAAAATTGGGATGTTACAGTTCTCCCCCACTCGAAAAGAATTTCGTCCCCGAAATTCAGTCGGTAATTCACGTGAAATTCAGTCGGTTACTCACCTAAATAAACAACTCGGGGTACTGCTGTCTCATGGCGTCCTCGCGTTCCCAGGTACAAGAGGTAGTCTTGCCTTACTGCCACTCCACTTTAACCAGCCTTACGCTTTTGTTCCTCAGGCGCTTTACCGATCGGTCCACGATTCCAACCGGTGTAGTCACAGTGGTCAGGTCTTCTTTGATTTCTACTTCATCATCCGGCATTGTGTGGCTAGGGTCATGTAGATACTTCCTTAGTTGAGATACGTGAAACACATTGTGTAATCGGGATAAGTGGGTTGGTAGTGCTATTCGGTATGCCATGGTGCCGACTCGTTCCAACACTTCATAAGGTCCAATGTATCGAGGGCTTAACTTTCCACCTTTCAAGGCTCGTCCGACTCCTTTACTCGGAGTAGTCCTTAAAAACACTCTGTCTCCGATTGAAAATTCCAATGGTTTGGTGCGTTTGTCATGGTAGCTCTTTTACCTGTCTTGAGACGCCTTCATCCTTTCCTGTATTACTCAGATCTGCTCTGTGGTTTGCTTCACAATGTCTGGTCCCAATAGCAGACTTTCACCCGTTTCCGACCAGCAAAGTGGGGTTCGGCATCTCCGTCCATACAGTGCTTCGTAGGGTGCCATGCCAATGCTGCTGTGATGGCTGTTATTGTACGTAAACTTGATCAAGGGGAGGTACTGCTCCCAATCTCTACCATGCTCTAACATACACGCTCTTAGTAAATCTTCTAAACTTTGAATCGTCCGCTCGGTTTGTCCATCCGATTGGGGGTGGTAGGCAGAACTAATCCAAAGCTTTGTGCCCATTTCCTGGTGTAGGTTGTTCCAAAGCCGAGACGTGAATCTAGGATCCCTATCTGACACGATAGAAGAGGGTATACCATGTAGTCGGACAATCTCTTGAATGTAAATCCGAGCCAACTTATGCAACGGGTACTTCATGTTTATAGGTAGGAAGTGTGCACTCTTCGTCAGTCGGTCAATAATGACCCAAATGGCGTCATGTCCCGCTCGGTTCCTTGGTAATCCCATGACAAAATCCATGGCAATTGAGTCCCATTTCCACACGGGAATCTCCAGGGGCTGCATTGCACCGTACGGGTTTTGGTGCTCTACTTTTGATTTCTGACAAGTAATACACCGAGCCACGTATTCTGCCACATCCCTCTTTAGTCCGGGCCACCAGAACTGTTTCCTCAGGTCGTGGTACATCTTCGTGGTACCCGGGTGGATACTGAGTAGGATTTTGTGGGCTTCATCCAGCACCATTCTCCTTAACTCTTCTCCACTCGGAATGTATATCCTATTTTTCACTCGGAAAATCCCGTCTGATCCCTCGGCTAAGGGCAAGTTCTTTCCTCTAGCTTGAGTTTCCTTCATCTCAGCCAAGTAGGAGTCCGACTGCTGCTGCTCGTATACGGATTTTAGGAATTCGTTGGAAATCTTCAGCGTGCCGATCATCATCTTCCGAGAAGAGGGGGTGACAACGTGTAAGTTCATGTCTTTAAACTGTTCTAATAAATCCACCTCCTTCACCATCATCACCGCTGCATGAAGGGATTTCCGACTCAACGCGTCGGCAACAATGTTTGCCTTACCCGGATGGTACTTTAGCTCGAAATCGTAGTCCTTTAAAAATTCCATCCATCTCCTCTGCCTCATATTCAGCTCCTTTTGGTCGAATAGGTATTTGAGGCTCTTGTGATCGCTGTATACTTCGAATCTGGACCCGTACAAGTAATGTCTCCAGATTTTCAATGTGAAAACCACTGCTGCCAGCTCCAAGTCATGGGTAGGGTAATGCTGCTCGTGAGGTCTCAGTTGCCGAGAGGCATACGCTATCACTCGGTCCCCCTGCATGAGTACACATCCTAATCCGAGTCCTGATGCATCGCAGTAAACCACGAAACTCTGTTGCAAGTCAGGTAATGCCAACACTGGTGCAGTCATTAACTTGTTCTTCAGCTCTCGAAAGTTGCTCTCGCACTCAAGACTCCATACGAAGGGAATGTTTTTCCGAGTCAATTTAGTTAGTGGTGAAGCCAACTTAGAAAAACCTTCAATGAACCTCCTGTAGTATCTGGCCAAGCCCATAAAGCTCCTTATCCCTGAGACTGACCTGGGTCTCTCCCATGCCATTACGGCTGCCACCTTTGAAGGGTCCACCGAGACACCTTCCTTGGAAATCACATGTCCGAGGAAATGGATTTCATCCATCCAGAAGTCGCATTTCGAAAGCTTTGCAAATAACTGCTTCTCCCTCAACACTTGAAGTACTGCTCGGAGATGTCCTTCATGCTCCTCGGAATTCTTAGAATAGACTAGAATATCATCAATGAAAACAACTACGAACCGGTCTAAGTAGAAGTGGAATATGCTGTTCATGTAATTCATGAAGACAGCAGGGGCGTTTGTCACACCGAACGGCATCACTACATACTCGTAGTGACCATACCGAGTCCTGAAGGCAGTCTTTGGAATGTCCGACTCCTTCACTCGGATTTGGTGGTATCCCGATCGCAGGTCGATTTTTGAGAAAATTGAGGCTTCACGTAGTTGGTCAATGAGGTCATCAATTCTGGGCAGCGGGTACCGATTCTTAATCGTGAGTTTATTTAGCTGTCGGTAGTCTATACAAAGCCTCATGCTGCCATCCTTCTTCTTAACGAGCAGTACAGGTGCGCCCCAAGGCGATACACTCGGCCTAATGAATTGTTTTCCGAGTAATTCGTCCACTTGCTTCTTAAGCTCAGCCAGTTCAGTTAGGGACATCCTATAGGGTGCACTGGAGACTGGTTCGGCTCCAGGGATCAGGTCTATAGAGAATTCGACATCTCTATTGTGAGGGACACTCGGTACGTCATCAGGAAATACCTCAGGGAATTCACAGACAGTTGGGATTTCATTCACTCGGGTTTTACTCTCACCCTGGGTTAGACAAAGCATCATAAACAATCGGGTTATACCTTGTGCTGGGTCGTCCTCATTATGCTGCCTCGGGAAGATTATCCTTCGGCTTCTGCAATCCACTAACACCTCGTTGGCTGAAAGCCAATCTATTCCAAGCACAATATCGAGGTCCTTTAAAGGTATGCACACCAAATCGAAAGTGAAACTCCGATCACACAACACAAATGTCACATCCTTATATACTGACGATGTCAACACTGAAGGGCCAGTTGGATTGGCTACTTCCAAAGTCCGATCCATAAATACAGTCGGTAACTTTAAACGCTTTACACACTCATCAGCTATAAAAGAATGGGTAGCTCCCGAATCGAAAACAACATTAAGTGTATGTCTACCGAGTGAGCACTTACATTGTACCAGGTCATTTGCTTGTGTAGCACCCTCTGCGTTGATGGCATAGACCCTCCCCACTGCTGGTTGGTCTGCATGGTTACTTAAAGCAAGTATTATGTTCCCCTTAGCTCTGTTGCCTCTGCTACCCGGTTGTTGGTTATAATGCACTCGGCCTCTCCCTTGGGAACCTCCCGGACATACGTTGGGGCTTGCTTGACGGAGTTGGGGGTAATTGGGGCGAATATGTCCTCTTTTATTACAATGGAAGCACACCATTTCACCACTGCTGTTGCAGTCTCGAGCATAGTGGCTTCCTCCACACTTGAAACATTTACCGTCTCCCACCACTGGTCGTCTTTCAGACTGATTCCGCCCTCCATATCTGGAAAAAGACTTGTTTCTACCAACGTTGCTTGCCCTTTTGAAGCGGGATTGCTGGGGCCTCAAAGAATAGTTAGCTCTGCTGCTCTGGCCCGAATGGGCCTTGTCATCTTCCTCAAATATCCTACACTTGTTTACTAATGCAGGAAAACTCCGTATCTCTTGGTATCTACAAGCCCTCTTAATATCGGATCTTAGCCCATTCTCAAACTTAAGGCACTTGGAACTTTCCGTCCCAGGCTGTTGGAAAGGTGGGTAGAATAGGCACAACTCCTCGAATCTGGTCGCATACTCTTACATAGTCATGGAGCCTTGTTTCAACTCCATAAACTCTAACTCCTTCCGACTCCCTACTGTATCGGGAAAGTACTTCTCCAAGAAGCATGTTTTGAAATTGTTCCATGTCAGCTGAGCATCATCATCAGGGAATCGGTTCCTGGCTATCTTCCACCAGTTTTTCGCCTCATCTCGCAGCATGTACACTGCACACTCCACCTTCTGGGCCTCAATACAGCGAAGACCCCCAAAAATCCTTTCCAGCTCCTAAGTCCACTTAAACGCTGCCTCAGGATTCCTTCCTCCTAGAAATTCACTCAGCTTCCTCTTCAGGAAGCGGTCCAGTACTTGGCTCTCCTCAACTCGAGGCTGGCCCTGCCTTCCAAACACATCCGCAAAGCGTTGGAATGCTGTGGCTATAGCCTTCATGCTTTGTCGATTTGCCATCCCTTATCCTGAAATTAACATCCAAGGATAAGTACACTGAGCCACTCAATACCAATCGGATTTCAGCCTAATGTTTTAGTATCTTAACTCATCATTCCATTCCTATATGTTATACGATCAATCGGCCCAGGAGGGAACAACCCCCCTATCCACAAGTCAATATCAATCAGGTTCAACTAACATTACAATCAGGATGACCACTCGGTCACAAGCATACAACCGCTTACACTCGGTAAGCATACCTTGGCCTTGGACCTTTCGGTCTGCTATGATACCAAAATGTAACACCCTAATTTAAACAAATCATAGACGAGAAAAACAGAGGAAAATTTTTCCATAATTAAACTAGAATGCCACCGTAAGGAATGAGAGGGGAAGAAGAACGAGAGTACAAAAGAATTACAAGGAACTAACAGCGGAAGAAGGGAAATCGCATAGGCGGTCATATAGCAACGCGCACACGCTCAAGCGAAAGCTTCACTCGGTATTCGCTCATTTCACTCGGTAATTCCGCACTCGGATTTCATCACCTGATTCACTCGGACTTGGCCCTTACACCTACTAGTCCCATTAGGAAAATGTAACTCATTCTACGATTTCATCAATCAGAACACATACACGGATAATACTGACATGGCCCCCACTAACACTCATTCAGGATCTATGGGGCTCCTCACTCAGAGTAATCTTTACGTCCTTTTGTCACTCGGGGTATTTTTACTTAATTTTCACTCGGTGACCATATCCTTCCGACTCTAAACATTCTACTAGGCTAAGACTCACTCGGATCCTTTTGTCACTAACAGCTTACTACAGCGGGGGTCCCCAAGAGTCTAAGAGGTCACTCTCTAGTCGGAAGAATCATCACTCAGCAAATTCTCACTCGGGGTTCGTTGATTATCCTACGCTCGGGGAAATCCTTGTATTAACCACTCGGAACGTGTATTTAGACTCTCAACCTTGACCCTAATAACTCGTTGTTAGGGGTAGTCTTCTATGTCAACTCTCACTCGAAGCTATCTGATTTCACTCACTCAAAACGTCTGAACTTTCCCCACTCGGTGACAGCGTCACAAACTCACCCTCTAGACCCTAAATTGGCTTCCTACACGTTAAATTATGTTATTTCTTACACATTCGGGAATGTGAACACGTATATATAAAGGTTACCCAGGCATTTCACAGCATAAAATAGACATGCAGCATGGCATAACATAGGCATATATATATAGGAGTGCATATCACGGATCTACGACCACATTGTCATGTTCCCATTCTAAGGGAATCAACTCTGTATAAGAGACTAACAGAAAAAACACGAGCCGGCCAAGGCTTAACCCAGAACAGTATATACAACATATGTACAGTCATAAAATTTCCATAGTTCTTCAACACTTCACCCGGCATTTCCGCTCCTCCTCCAATCCTCATTACGAGAGATGTTCACTGAAAGGAAATTGCCACGGCAGGGGTGAGCATCTTAAATTTTAAATGATAGATACTTACTCAGGTTGTTTCACATTTATACAACTATATATATATGTACACACAGTCACACGTAGCAGTAATTAAGGTCAGAGTATAACTGATCAACCAGAACGCACGCACAAGATCCTTACCGATTAGGAACCTCCAATTGTCACTCGGCCCCTTACACATACCAACTCAATAATATTAACATACAACAAACAGTGGCATGATACTAAGGTCCGTGAATCAGAATGAATCTCTGGAATATTTAACAGTCAGGATGTAATATCCCCATTTTAATTAAAACAACCAAGTTAAATAAAAAGTCAACAAGTCAACACCTCCTTTAATTTAATTAATTAAGATGTAACAGAATAATTAGCGTAGAAGCATGGTGGCATGGGCAGGATTATCGCGTTTCCCCCCATCCCACCATACTGCACTCCGCGTGAGTATATATATATATATATATATATATATATATATATATATATTCGGGTGATGGTGATGTTCTTCACGCAGAGGACCCAACGAGCTTCCTTCTTCGTTCTTCTTTTCTCTTGTTTCTTCTCTTGCCTTCTCCGCTCTCCAGTCCATCCCCTGCTTCGAGAACCAAAGTGACGGTGCTACAGTGGAGTGGAACTCCCTACACTTGAGAGGACGATCGTCGAGTAAAGCAGCAGAGAGGAGAGCCACCACCCAAACAGGAAGAAATCCCTCGGAGTTTCGTAATTGGTAGGGGGAGTATCTTCTATCTTAAATGCATGGGTTATGAACAGGTTTCGAGTGCAAATGCTTGCTATATCCGTGCTCTGATGGTGTATTGCGTTGCATGTGAGTATGTATAGTTCGGTTGCATGACGAGTGAGAAATGAGTGATTGCATGTTAATACCTTTCTCACAGATGCATGTGTTGCAGGATCTCAGTTTGCATGTTGAGTTGTGTTGATATGAATGTCGGACTGGAGCTACCCAAGTTATAGAAATGCATATGTTGATATGTCTGCTATAATAAATTGTTTGCATGTAGGAAATGCCTTCTTTAAATGGATTTTGACACTGTCTTACATCGATTACATGATAGGTTATGATAACTTGAAATGCCTGACTGGACTTGTGATTTTTAGAATGATGCATGCGTTGAATGAAGCTGTAAACTGTTTGCATGTCTGGATCGAACGAAATGTTGTGGATATTTGAATATGGAATGATAACTGATTGCATGACAGCTATATATATTGAGTCTGGATAATGTGTACTACTGGTTGCATGGTGTGTGTATATGCTTGAATGCGAGATTGCATGCATGAGATAAATGTTGTGCGTTGAATCCGCGTGTGGCGCATGGGATGCGTTGTGCTGGGAGCACGTAGTGTGAGACACTACCTTCGGTCATCCAGCGTGGGACGCTGTAAAATCCTCAGGTGGGACTCGGGGTAGCCCTTGAGTGGGACTCGGGCTGTCTGTGAACACCGCCGTTGGCGCTGAGAGCGTTGGTGTCACCTGTGGACAAACGGTTGGGTACCTGTAAAACGGCCAAGCAGCTGGGAGCTGATCTGATAGCTGAGAGCTATGTATAAAAAAGGCTGTGATGCCTACGTTGCAACGTCGGTCCGATACACACGATGCGGAACCAAGTGAAATTTTTGTGCTTATCATTGTTGACATTACTACTACAGTTAATGTTGTTGAAATTGGTTAAGCTTGCTGTGTGGGAAGTGAATGGGTGAAATGCGTAGGACTAAGTGGATGCTCTGTGCATGTGTTATTGATTGAAAATCTATTATGCATTTGATATCGTGTATGAGTATGCTGAACGTGTCTGCCAAGTAATCCATTCCGTGTGTACGTACCCTAGATGCTGAGTGAAAACTGTTTTCGTGACTATACGTGTATATGTATATGCATGCAAGTGTATCCGTGCCATTGAAAATGCTATGACTACAACCGAGTGACGATCGGTAAACAGAGAACGGTAAGAGTTACTTATATATGTCTTGATTGATGGATGTGGCCCTGATCTTAATTGTGTTGTACGTATGTGTATTGTTGTGTAATTGGCAGATAACCTGAGTCGGTATCTATCATTTAAAATTTTAGATGCTCACCCCTGCAGTGGCTATTTTTCAGTGAATGTCTCTAGAGATGAGGACCAGAAGCAGAGCCGGAACGCTGGGCGAAGTGCTGATGCATTTGGAAGGCTTAATTAATGCGTTGTTAGATTAGGTCCTAACTGGTGCATACCGGATGTTAATGTTTTGGGATAAATGAAACTTTATGGACAAGGAGAATCCGATTCCATGTTTATAAATATTGACATGTACTCTTATTATATATATCTAGATGTATGGTTTCGTGTGTGACATGCTATGTGTTACCTTGTTTCATGTTTGTGCTTTAGTGGATACGCAGGGACGGTATGATTGAGCAGGCTATAGCCAAGTCAGAGCGGATTAAGAATTGTCTTAGGAAAACTTAGGCCGGATACGTTGGGCGGAGTCGTACCCCGCCCGAAGTATGGGGATATTTCACCCAAGCGAGAGGACTCGCGCTGAAGTGAGTAATTATCAGAGTGAGATACCGCCCATTATCCTTTCCTATCCGTTGTGATGTTAATGCAATTCCAGACCCTGGTGTTGACCCCTGTTTTGGGCGTTGTGGTTGAGTCCGCCCAGGCGTTGTCATAATTAGTTGAGTTGGGCGGAATAGGTTTAGACTCTTCCTTCTTTCACCACCTACTACCACATATGTACATTGTAACTTCCCGTTTTCTGAGCGAAGTGCGAGCGTGAGGAATTACCTAGTGAACCCTTATCCATATTCGATTGAGTCATTACCTTGTAGTTGTGTTGAAGAGGCGTTGTGCAGATTTCGTTTAGGCGGTGTCATACCTCGCCCAAGAAACTAGGACAGTTCGCCCAAACGCGTAGACTATGCTGAAGCAAGTAGATATCAACTCGAGGTTCCGCCTATGTACCTTCTTCCTCCGTTGTCGCATTATTCCGTCTCGCTGGCGGTGTTGGACATCGCCTGAGTAAGTGAATGTTGTGATGTAGTCCGCCCAGGATAAATATACCCCGCCTAGCCAGGTAGGATGATTCGAACTCCGCCCTCCCACCGAATGCTACGCGTGTGAATGTATTAACATCTTTCCCTTATCTATTTCCTCCCGTTGAGTGACCAGTGTTACTCGAAGGGAAGCCTCCTTGTGAAATATCCTCTATCCGCTGCTGCATTACCATACTCCGCCTGGACGGTGTCAGACCCCGTCTAAGCGAACAAACGGTGTTGTGTAATCCGCCCAGGTGTTGGTGCGTTACGACAAACCCATTGAGCCGATCCCAGTTTTAGCTTCCCTGTAGGTTGCTATATGCGTGTGAATGCTCTTCATTCTTCCCTTGCCTGCCCCCTTCTATATCAAATGTTACGTGACCGTTTTGTGAAAAATTTTCTCATGTTTTTGGAATTGTTAGTTGCAAATAATAAGGTGTTACATTTTGGTATCAGAGCGGACCGAAAGGTCCAAGGCCAAGGTAAGCCTACCAAGTGTAAGTGGTTGTGTGTATGATCATGATTGTTGTGGTGTGAATTTAACTTGACTGGTACTCTGTTACTGACTCATGGGTGGGAGGAGTTGTTCCTCCTGACCCGACTAATTGTGTGACATACGAGAACACATAACGGGCTAAGTTACTAAATGTTAGACTAAATTCCGATTGGAATTAAGTAACTAGGAATACTTATCCTTGAATGTTGATTTCAGGATAAGGGATGGCACATCGCCAAAGCATGGAGACTATAGCTGCGGCATTCCAACGCTTTGCAGATGTGTTTGAAAGGCAGGGCCAGCCTCGAGCTGAGGAGGGCCAAGTAATGGACCGCTTCTTAAAGAGGAAGCCGAGTGAATTCTTAGGAGGACGGAACCCTGAGGCGGCGTTTAAGTGGACTCAGGAATTAGAAAGGATTTTTGGGGGTCTTCGCTGTACCGAAGCCCAGAAGGTGGAATGTGCAGTGTACATGCTGCGAGACGAAGCAGAGAACTGGTGGAAAATAGCCAGAAGCCGATTCCCTGAAGATGATAATCAACTGACGTGGAACGATTTCAAGGCCTGCTTCTTAGACAAATACTTTCCCGACACAGTGAGGAGTCGGAAAGAGCTGGAGTTTATGGAGTTAAGATAGGGCTCCATGACTGTGGAAGAATACGCGGCCAGATTCGAGGAATTATGCCTATTCTATCCGCCCTTCCAGCAGCCAGGAACAGAGAACTCTAAGTGCCTTAAGTTTGAGAACGGATTGATATCGGATATTAAGAGGGCCTGCAGATACCACGAGATACGGAGTTTCCCTGCACTAGTGAACAAATGTAGAATATTTGAGGAGGATGACAAGGCCCATTCAAGCCAGAGCAGCAGGAACCACTATTCCCTGAGGCCCCAACGACCTCATTTCAAAAAGCCAAGCAATGCCAATAGGAACAAGCCTTTTTCCAGATATGAAGGACGGAATCAACCTGGAAGACGACCAGTGGTAGGAGACAGAAGGTGTTTCAAGTGTGGAGGAAATCACTTTGCCAGAGACTGCAAGGATGATGGTGATGTAGTGTGCTTTCACTGCAACAAGAGGGGACACATCCGCCCCGACTGCCCCCAACTACGCCAAGCAGACGTTAATGTGCGTCAAGGAAGATTTCAAGAAAGGAACCGAGTGAATGATGACCAACGTCCTGGTGGCAGAGGCAACGGAGCCAGAGGAGACGGGATGCGAGGGAGGAACACCGGCCCAACAGCGACAGGAAGGATCTACACCATCAATGCAGAGGATGTTGCACCAGCAAACGATCTAGTACAATGTAAGTGCTCACTTGGAATGAATACACTTAATGTTGTTTTCGATTCGGGAGCTACCCATTCTTTTATAGCTGATGAGTGCGTGGAACGGTTGAAGTTACCAACTGTGTCTATGAACCAGACTTTGGAAGTGGCCAGCCCCACTGGCGCTAATGTGTTCACATCGTCAGTATGCAAAGATGTAGCATTTGAGTTGTATGATCGGAGTTTCACCTTCGATCTGATTTGCATGCCCTTAAAGGGTCTTGACATCGTACTCAGAATAGATTGGCTTTCAGCCAATAAGGTATTAGTAGATTGTAGAAACCGAGAGATAGTTTTCCCAAAACAGCCCACTGAGGACGGCACGGCACTAGGTATAACCCGACTATTTATGATGCTTTGTCTAACCAAAGATGAGAGTGAGACCCTAGTGAACGAAATTCCGGTTGTCTGCAAATTCCCAGAAGTGTTCCCAGAAGACGTTCCGAGTGTGCCTCCCAATAGAAAAGTTGAATTCTCTATACACTTGATCCCTGGAGCCGAACCGGTCTCTAGTGCACCCTACAGAATGTCCTCAACTGAATTGGCAGAGTTAAAGAAACAAGTGGATGAGTTACTCGAGAAGCAGTTTATTAGACCAAGCATGTCACCATGGGGCGCACCTGTGCTACTTGTTAAGAAGAAGGATGGCAGCATGAGACTTTGTATAGATTATCGACAGCTTAACAAGCTCACAATCAAGAATCGATACCCACTGCCTAGAATTGATGATTTAATTGACCAGCTGCGTGGAGCTTCAGTCTTCTCGAAAATCGATCTACGATCGGGGTATCACCAAATCCGAGTGAAAGACTCGGACATTCCTAAGACTGCCTTTAGGACTCGATATGGTCACTACGAGTATGTAGTGATGCCGTTCGGTGTGACAAACGCCCCTGCTGTTTTCATGAATTACATGAACAGCATATTCCACTCCTCCTTAGATCGGTTTGTTGTTGTTTTCATCGACGACATCCTAGTTTATTCTAAGACATCTGAGGAGCATGCAGGACATCTCAGAACGGTACTCCAAGTGTTGAAGGAGAAACAATTGTTTGCAAAGCTCTCGAAGTGCGAATTCTGGATGGATGAGATCCACTTCCTCGGGCATGTGATCTCCGAGCGAGGCGTCTCGGTGGATCCTGCAAAGGTAGCTACTGTAATAGCATGGGAGAGGCCCAGATCGGTCTCGGAAATAAGAAGTTTTATGGGCTTGGCAGGTTATTATAGGAGGTTCATAGAAGGTTTTTCTAAATTGGCATTACCCCTGACTAAATTGACTCGGAAGAACGTTCCTTTCGTGTGGAGTCCGGAGTGTGAGAACAGCTTCCAAGAGCTGAAGAATAAGTTGACAACTGCTCCGGTGTTGGCATTACCTGAGTTACGAGAAAGCTTCGTGGTTTATTGTGACGCGTCCGGACTCGGATTAGGGTGTGTACTCATGCAGAAAGATCAAGTGATAGCATATGCCTCTCGACAATTGAGACCCCACGAGCAACATTATCCGACCCATGACTTGGAGCTGGCAGCAGTAGTTTTTGCATTGAAAATCTGGAGACATTACTTGTACGGGTCCAAATTTGAAGTATACAGCGATCATAAGAGCCTCAAATACCTATTCGACCAAAAGGAGCTGAACATTAGGCAGAGGAGATGGATTGAGTTTTTAAAGGACTACGATTTCGAATTAAAATACCACCCAGGCAAGGCAAATGTCGTGGCCGACGCACTGAGTCAGAAATCCCTCCACATGGCAGCAATGATGGCAAAAGAAGTTGAGTTGTTGGAGCGGTTCAGAGACATGAACTTGCATGTTAACACCCCTTCCCCTCAGAAAATGACAATCGGTACGTTGAGGATTGCCAACGAATTCTTAAAATCCGTGTACGAACAGCAACAGGCAGACTCTTACCTAGCTGAAATGAAGGAAATTCAAGCCAAAGGAAAGGATTTATCCTTGGCAGAGGGGTCAGATGGGATCTTCCGGGTGAGAGACAGAATATACATACCAAGTGGAGGAAGATTGAGAAGAATGGTGCTTGATGAAGCCCACAAAAGCCTACTCAGCATTCACCCAGGAACCACGAAAATGTACCACGACTTGAGGAGATAGTTCTGGTGGCCCGGACTAAAGAAGGATGTGGCTGAGTACGTGGCCCGATGTATCACTTGTCAGAAATCGAAGGTAGAGCACCAAAAACCGTACGGTGCAATGCAGCCTCTAGAGATCCCCGTGTGGAAATGGGACTCAATTGCGATGGATTTTGTCATGGGATTACCCAAAAACCGAGCGGGCCATGATGCCATTTGGGTCATTGTTGACCGATTGACGAAGAGTGCACACTTCTTACCTGTGAATACGAAGTACCCATTGCATAAGTTGGCTCGGATCTACATTCAAGAAGTTATCCGACTGCATGGCATACCTACTTCCATCGTATCAGATAGGGACCCTAGGTTTACGTCCAGGTTTTGGACCACCATGCATCAAGAATTGGGGACGAAGCTTTGGCTTAGTTCTGCCTACCACCCCCAATCGGATGGACAATCCGAGCGAACAATTCAGAGTCTAGAAGATTTATTGAGAGCGTGTGTGTTAGAGCACGGTGGGGACTGGGAGCAGTACCTTCCCTTGATCGAGTTTACGTACAACAACAGCCATCATCACAGCATTGGCATGGCACCTTACGAGGCATTATATGGACGCAGATGCCGAACCCCACTCTGTTGGTCAGAAACAGGTGAAAGTCTACTATTGGGACCAGACATCGTGAAGCAAACCACAGAGCAGATCCGAGTGATAGGGGAGAAGATGAACGCATCACAAGACAGGCAAAAGAGCTACCGTGACAAGCGCATCAAGCCATTGGAATTTTCAATCGGAGATCGAGTGTTTTTGAGAACCTCTCCGAGTAAAGGAGTTGGACGAGCCTTAAAAAGTGGGAAGTTAAGTCCTCGATACATTGGACCTTATGAGGTGTTAGAACGGATCGGCCCCGTAGCATACCGCCTCGCATTACCAACCCACTTGTCCCGATTGCACAACGTATTTCACGTGTCTCAACTAAGAAAGTATTTACATGACCCCAGCCACACGATGCCTGACGATGAAGTAGAGATCAAAGAAGACCTGACCACTGTGACTACACCGATTGGAATTGTGGACCGATCGGTAAAACGCTTAAGAAACAAGAACGTAAGGCTGGTTAAGGTGGAGTGGCAGCAAGGCAAGACCACCTCCTGCACGTGGGAACGCGAAGATGCCATGAAACAGCAGTACCCCGAGTTGTTCATTTAGGTGAGTTACCAACTAAAGCTTCACATGAATTACCAACTGAATTTCGGGGACGAAATTCTTTTTAAGAGGGGGAGAACTGTAACATCCCCATTTTAATTAAAACAACCAAGTTAAATAAAAAGTCAACAAGTCAACACCTCCTTTAATTTAATTAATTAAGATGTAACAGAATAATTAGCGTAGAAGCATGGTGGCATGGGCAGGATTATCGCGTTTCCCCCCATCCCACCATACTGCACTCCGCGTGAGTATATATATATATTCGGGTGATGGTGATGTTCTTCACGCAGAGGACCCAACGAGCTTCCTTCTTCGTTCTTCTTTTCTCTTGTTTCTTCTCTTGCCTTCTCCACTCTCCAGTCCATCCCCTGCTTCGAGAACCAAAGTGACGGTGCTACAGTGGAGTGGAACTCCCTACACTTGAGAGGACGATCGTCGAGTAAAGCAGCAGAGAGGAGAGCCACCACCCAAACAGGAAGAAATCCCTCGGAGTTTCGTAATTGGTAGGGGGAGTATCTTCTATCTTAAATGCATGGGTTATGAACAGGTTTCGAGTATGGATGCTTGCTATATCCGTGCTCTGATGGTGTATTGCGTTGCATGTGAGTGTGTATAGTTCGGTTGCATGACGAGTGCAAAATGAGTGATTGCATGTTAATACCTTTCTCACAGATGCATGTGTTGCAGGATCTCAGTTTGCATGTTGAGTTGTGTTGATATGAATGTCGGACTGGAGCTACCCAGGTTATAGAAATGCATATGTTGATACGTCTGCTATAATAAATTGTTTGCATGTAGGAAATGCCTTCTTTAAATGGATTTTGACACTGTCTTACATCGATTGCATGATAGGTTGTGATAACTTGAAATGCCTGACTGGACTTGTGATTTTTAGAATGATGCATGCGTTGAATGAAGCTGTAAACTGTTTGCATGTCTGGATCGAACGAAATATTGTGGATATTTGAATATGGAATGATAACTGATTGCATGACAGCTATATATATTGAGTCCGGATAATGTGTACTACTGGTTGCATGGTGTGTGTATGTGCTTGAATGCGAGATTGCATGCATGAGATAAATGTTGTGCGTTGAATCCGCGTGTGGCGCATGGGATGCGTTGTGCTGGGAGCACGTAGTGTGAGACACTACCTTCGGTCATCCAGCGTGGGACGCTGTAAAATCCTCGGGTGGGACTCGGGGTATCCCTTGAGTTGGACTCGGGCTGTCTGTGAACACCGTCGTTGGCGCTGAGAGCGTTGGTGTCACCTGTGGACAAACGGTTGGGTACCTGTAAAACAGCCAAGCAGCTGGGAGCTGATCTGATAGCTGAGAGCTATGTATAAAAAAGGCTGTGATGCCTACGTTTCAACGTCGGACCGATACACACGATGCGGAACCAAGTGAAATTTCTGTGCTTATCATTGTTGACATTACTACTACAGTTAATGTTGTTGAAATTGGTTAAGCTTGCTGTGTGGGAAGTGAATGGGTGAAATGCGTAGGACTAAGTGGATGCTCTGTGCATATGTTATTGATTGAAAATCTATTATGCATTTGATATCGTGTATGAGTATGCTGAACGTGTCTGCCAAGTAATCCATTCCGTGTATACGTACCCTAGATGCTGAGTGAAAACTGTTTTCGTGACTATACGTGTATATGTATATGCATGCAAGTGTATCCGTGTCATTGAAAATGCTATGACTACAACCGAGTGACGATCGGTAAACAGAGAACGGTAAGAGTTACTTATATATGTCTTGATTGATGGATGTGGCCCTGATCTTAATTGTGTTGTACGTATGTGTATTGTTGTGTAATTGGCAGATAACCTGAGTCGGTATCTATCATTTAAAATTTTAGATGCTCACCCCTGCAGTGGCCATTTTTCAGTGAATGTCTCTAGAGATGAGGACCAGAAGCAGAGCCGGAACGCTGGGCGAAGTGCTGATGCATTTGGAAGGCTTAATTAATGCGTTGTTAGATTAGGTCCTGACTGGTTCATACCGGATGTTAATGTTTTGGGATAAATGAAACTTTATGGACAAGGAGAATCCGATTCCGTGTTTATAAATATTGACATGTACTCTTATTATATATATCTGGATGTATGGTTTCGTGTGTGACATGCTATGTGTTACCTTGTTTCATGTTTGTGCTTTAGTGGATACGCAGGGACGGTATGATTGAGCAGGCTATAGCCAAGTCAGAGCGGATTAAGAATTGTCTTAGGAAAACTTAGGCCGGATACGTTGGGCGGAGTCGTACCCCGCCCGAAGTATGGGGATATTTCGCCCAAGCGAGAGGACTCGCGCTGAAGCGAGTAATTATCAGAGTGAGATACCGCCCATTATCCTTTCCTATCCGTTGTGATGTTAATGCAATTCCAGACCCCGGTGTTGACCCCTGTTTTGGGCGTTGTGGTTGAGTCCGCCCAGGCGTTGTCATAATTAGTTGAGTTGGGCGGAATAGGTTTAGACTCTTCCTTCTTCCACCACCTACTACCACATATGTACATTGTAACTTCCCGTTTTCTGAGCGAAGTGCGAGCGTGAGGAATTACCTAGTGAACCCTTATCCATATTCGATTGAGGCATTACCTTGTAGTTGTGTTGAAGAGGCGTTGTGCAGATTTCGTTTAGGCGGTGTCATACCTCGCCCAAGAAACTAGGACAGTTCGCCCAAACGCGTAGACTATGCTGAAGCAAGTAGATATCAACTCGAGGTTCCGCCTATGTACCTTCTTCCTCCGTTGTCGCATTATTCCGTCTCGCTGGCGGTGTTGGACATCGCCTGAGTAAGTGAATGTTGTGATGTAGTCCGCCCAGGATAAATATACCCCGCCTAGCCAGGTAGGATGATTCGAACTCCGCCCTCCCACCGAATGCTACGCGTGTGAATGTATTAACATCTTTCCCTTATCTATTTCCTCCCGTTGAGTGACCAGTGTTACTCGAAGGGAAGCCTCCTTGTGAAATATCCTCTATCCGCTGCTGCATTACCATACTCCGCCTGGACGGTGTCAGACCCCGTCTAAGCGAACAAACGGTGTTGTGTAATCCGCCCAGGTGTTGGTGCGTTACGACAAACCCATTGAGCCGATCCCAGTTTTAGCTTCCCTGTAGGTTGCTATATACATGTGAATGCTCTTCATTCTTCCCTTGCCTGCCCCCTTCTATATCAAATGTTACGTGACCGTTTTGTGAAAAATTTTCTCATGTTTTTGGAATTGTTAGTTGCAAATAATAAGGTGTTACACAGGATCCCTGATTCTCACTCGGCCATATATATATATATATACATAACTCTTCGAGAATATAACATACATTCATAAGGCAGGTTTTACTTAGCATCAATAACACATGCACACGGATATATATATATATATACATTCCTCATCTCATGCATAATCAATTCCAGCGATATCAACAGTTAATATACACTAATCATTCACTCGGTTCTGCGTTCGTGTGTAATCGGTCCTGACGTTGCAACGTAGGCTCTCAGCCTTTTGTACATAGTTCTCAGCTATCATTTCAGCTCCCAGCTGCTTGGCCATTTTACAGGTACCCAACCGTTTGCCCACAGGTGACACCAACGCTCTCAGCGCCAACGGAGGTGTTCACAGGCAGCCCGAGTCCCACTCAGGGCTACCTTGAGTCCCACTCAAGGATTTCACAGTGTCCCACGCTTTATGACCGATGGTAGTGTCCCACACTACGTGCTCTTAGCACAACGCATCCCATGCGCCACACGCGGGTTCAACACACAGCATTGAATTCTTTTTCACACATCCTCTTATTCAATCACACAGATTTCACATGCAGTCGGTAACACACATTCTCAGGACTCTGCATGTTAATTTAGCACATACAAACTTCCATGCAATTATCATTATAGCAGCATATCAATCTAATGCAGTCGGTGTCATTTAATATCAAGTTCCTATGGGCGTTTTCATCAACTCAAGTTAACATGCGATCAATATACCACAGTGTTAGAACTTAATCAACGCATGCATCATATGAATATGAACAGATTCAACAACGCATTCCCAATAATCACAACATAACATGCAAACATCAAGGACGATACTAGCATGCAACACTCATTCTTACTTATCTCACACTCGGTTACTTCACATGCAAGCATTATCATACAACAGGATGCAGAGCTATCGCTTCAATACTCGAAACCCAAATTATAATCCATGCATTTAACATGTAAGGTACTCCCCCTACCAACTACGAGACTCCGAGAGGCTTTTCTGCTTGGGTGTTGGTTCCTTTCTTCGCTGCTTCACTCAGTGCTCCCGCTCGCTTAGCCTTTACTGGAATGCTAGCCACGAATGGTGCAGGGCTGTTTCTGCTTCGACGCTCTTCTTCTACTCGTGTGAGGGAGCTCTGACTCCTTTGCAACACCGTCACTCGTCTTCGGAAACAGGGGATAAAATAGAGAGCAGAGAAGGAGAAGAGAAGAAGAAGGAATTCGCAGGGAACTCTGAAGAACGAATGGCAAGGAGAACCATCGTCCACTTATAACGCATGCATGAAGGAAGGAATGGTGGGGTGGGAAAACGTAAGGAGCAGTCTGCTCACGTCACCCAATCCCATCAGTACCCACTAACGCTAATCACTTCACTCTTTTTAGTTAATTTTGTTAAGTGTAATTAGTGGATAGATCTTACTTGTCATTTTAAATGGCTTTTTATTTTGCGCGGTTACTTTTATTAAAATTGGGATGTTACACTTTTCCTAATTCCTCATTTGATGGATGAAAACATTCGTCAGATCTAAAATTGTAGTTGGTAACAAGTTATCCATTTCACCCCATTTTCAATCTCTATTTGTTATCATGTCTTTGATCTTAATTGAGGGTTGGTCTTTAGTGATTTAGTTTGTTATGTCTTGAAGTTTCAAATCCTTTCTTAACCATTTACTATTCTAGAAAGAAATTTTTCTACATTTCCAATCATCCAAAATTCTTATTTGTTATTCTTTTCCCAAATTGAAGCTAAGTATTTCCAAAGAGCTGAATCTAAGTTTCTTATATCCAGACTTGAATACTGAGAAATGTTCCCTCTATACTTTCCTTGAAGAACTTGAATATACATGCTTTGTTTTGCTGACCTCATTTCCCAAGTTATCTTCATCATGTATGCCTTGTTCATATTTTAAAGACATTTAACTCTAAGTCCTTCTTGTTTGTGCTTTGTAATGTCATCTCATTTAATTAAATGAGCCTTCCTTCTGTTTTTTATGTCTCCTCATATAAGGATTTTTTGGATCTTGTGAATTTCTTTTATAACATCATATGGAATTTTTATTGACATCATAGAGTAAATATGGATGGAATTAATAACTAATTTTGATAGAGTAATCTTTGCATCCATAGATAGATTACTTCCCTTCTAGTTAGTCAACTTAAATTTAATTTTATCTATTAACACATTGTTATTGCTGGGTCAAATAAACGTTAAATTAATATAATATAAGGTAAGCAACCTTAATCGTTTCTCGAGGACCTTAGTCAAATTAATTACACTTAATTTATTTAACAAAAAGGGGGCTTTGTAGTTGAGATTGGAAAGGAAACTAGATAATAATAATGCAAAAAGTAAATTTATGAGTGGGTAATAAATCAAATTTAGAAACAACCAACTCAAGGAATTAATAAATCTTTAGTTAAATAATCATTGATCACAAGTATGATTAAATATAATTAATTTCTTAACCTTGAATCACTTGGAATCTCTAAATGATTATATTCTAGAAAATCTTCTAGAATCAAATTAATAAACTAATAAGAATATTCAATCGATATATTCTTATTAATTACTAAGATAACTTTAGAACCATAATTTGATTGAGTTAAGAAAATAAATAGAAATCTCTTATTTAGTTACTTAATTTTTTATTCTCAAATTGATTATTGATTAATCGACCAACATCATTTTAGATTATAGATTATTTAATTGTATACCAATCGGTTATACACTTAAATTATCTATTATCATAAGTGTTTGAGAAACAAGGAAAAGTAATTATCTTCAATCAAATATTAAGAGCAAGAACTCAAAGTTAACGTAAGTGTTTTTTGGCCCTCTTTGGGATTATCTTGTTGTCTGCAATTGATGAAATTCCAAGTTGCTTGGTTTTTATTTAGGGTCCTGGTGCTAGAACTAGTTCTGGATTGCCGCCAGCTGTTACCAATGCTGATAGAAACACAGGTAGTCTAGTCAAGTTCTCTTGTAGAGGGATAGCCTTCTGATTTTTTTATCTATATGTTCCTCTATCGTATTGTAGTTCAATAAGTTTATTTTTGAAGCGTATGATTTCCTTTATATTCATGTACTCTTGTACTCACTGTTGCTATATAGTTACTTTCAATATGTTTTCCTTCTATCCATTGATGTAGGTTTTACAATTGCCGAAGTATCTCTTAGAATTTTTTTCCTGAGTTTGATCTCTTTGGTGGTTTAAAATGCTTTTATTATAGTGAAATTGTAATAATTTAATTGCTTGGTTGCTATATAAGAGGGTATAACATTTTTCTTTTATTATATTTAACTAATTTGACATTGTATAGGAGACAAGACTCAATGAACTTTTTCATAGTATTCCTACCTTGGACGAGCTTTATGCTTATGAGATGGTTTTAAGACTGACATCGTCATAATTGGAAGTTAATTTTTCCCTTTACATAAATGTATTTTACAATTTTAATGCATATAGTTTCAAATAATGCTTATAATCATATTCTTAAATAATTTCTCAGATCCAACATAGAAATAATGAAAACTTTAAACATGGTTTATTTGTTTGGACCAGATTAATATTCTTTACTTTCTGTTGTTAGTTATAGTCAGCTACAACTTTTTCTGAAGAAATCAATTCATTATAATTATTATAGTTATAAGTCTGTTGGTTGGCATAACAGGGATTAGAATTGCTAAATGATAGAGTCTGTTCATCTTCATATCTAATTTTACTAGGATTCATCTTCATTGATAGACCTCTATCTTCATATCTTCGCTTCCAGTTAAAAAGAGTTATCAACTAACTGGTACTGGTTTTCTTTATCCTCATATAGTGCTGAGAAGGAGGAAAACCTCCAATTCCATAAAAGATTTGAAGCATCTCCAAATGCATCAGGCCTTTCCTTAAGAAACATGATGTTACAATCAAATAGCAGTATAAGGTAATACTTTCCATTACTTATCCAGCCATGGTTCATGTTGGCCTTTTTCCCTTGTTTTCATTTTAGTTGCTCATTTATTTGTCTTCACCTTTACTTCTTTTATTAGTTGTCAATTATCTCAGTTTGTCAATTATCTCTCATAAATGTATATTTGATCTAATTACTTTGGATTTCTTATACTTAAAATATATATGAATTATGCTTATTTGGTTATGCTATATTAAAAGTAGATATGATATGTTCCTAATGACTCTAAAATATTAAGCTATGCCAATCTACAATTGAATTCTCATTTTCAGGTTCTATAATAGCGGGTCTGCTATATTCATTTTTACCTTCATAAGTTTACTTTGGTATTAATATGTTGAACCCACCCCTGTATAAGAAATACTTGACAAGTTTAAAGGTAGTTCCAAAAAAATGTTATATATAAGTTCACGTATTTTAAAATTTCACTCAATGTATTTGTAATTTTTGGCATTGTTATGCCTCAAACTAGACAAGCACAAACCATGCACAGTGATAGTATGCAATAGGATATTTACAGCCTTGCACTATAAAGATCATATAGTACTTGTCACATGTTAAGAAGTGAGTCAATTTAACTGGTTCTCTCCCTTGTTGGCAGATGTAACCATTATTTTTTAATTGAAATAATTTTACTTATAAAAGTTCTTTGGGTGGCAACTTGATGGTTATCATTAATATATATTATTATATTTATATATTACTTTTTTGTATGGTTTGAATTTGAGTTTAACACGTTTAAGATAAAGGCTTTTTTGTTTAAAATTTAATAAAACTATAGTAATTTTTTATACTCTAATTTGAGATCAAGTTAAGTTGACCGTTGTCAAATTAGCACTTGATAGTTTTCAATTCTTTAAGACAAATTATATTTATATCTAAATAATGAATGATGTAAAAAAATATAAAAATAAATTATGTCAACTACTGTATAATTGATTAAATGCTTGGAGTAATTTCTTGGTTATTTTTAACTAGTAAACCCTGTCATTTTTTTTTCTTTGGATGAGACTACTTTAATTATTTGATTGCACCATCAGTGCCATTGATCTAATTTAAGTAATGCTTTATAGTATAGCTTATATGTTTGGAACTATTAATACCTTCAAGTACTAGTATAATGGGAATATGTGAACTTCATTACTAACTAGTATTTGTTTATTTATAGGGACCCTCGGGAATACTGTAAGGAAGTGGGAGTCACACTTCTGTACCAAATAGCTGATTCTTCACGGTGACGTAGAGCCAGTCCTATAGATTCCTCCCAAAGCATTAATGTTTTTATTTTTAATTGTATTTTCATTTTCAATTTGCAATGAATTTTTAATTGTGTTTGGAAATTGAATTAGAACACATAATGTGTTTATTGTCATTTCCTTTCCTAGCAATTAGTATTTCCAGATTCTGTATTTTCGTTTGTAATTTTTTTAAAATTATCATGTAATTTTTTATATTATCTTGTAATTTGACAATTTTTAATAAAAGTTATATGATTAGAGCTTTCTATTTGGATATAATGAGGACATTCATTGTATCATTACGATTTGGTAGTAGAATAAAAGGGAAGTATAAAATATAAAGAAAACAGGGAAAAAATAATTTTTTTTACATCAGTTGTAGTAACTAACCGGTGTTAAAAGTCTATTTTTTGTACTGGTTGTTACGAGTAAGACCGGTGTGAAATATAATATTTACACCGGTCGTTATCAATAGAACCGGTATGGAATATAATATTTACACTAGTTGTTACCAACAGGACCGGTGTAAATATTATATTTTACACCGGTTTTAATCCAAAAGGCCCGATGTAAAATCTATTTTTCTCACCGGTCCCAAAACCGGTGTAAAAAGTCCCTATTTTTCTCACCGGCTTCATCTACACCGGTCCTACAACTGGTGTTAAAAGCAAAAAAGGACCGACGTAAAAAGCCTTTTTTCCACTAGTGAAACATGAGAATAAATCCCCCTGATTATTCTTATATATATATATATATATATATATATATTCACCATTTCTTCTTCTTTTTCCTTCTTTTTTTTAAAATTCCCTTTTTCTTCTTTTTCTTACTTTCTTTTTGAACAATGAAACAATAACATACATAATCTTAGATATATTTCCACAATCATCAAGAACCTTTATTTATAGCAATTCCAAAACTCCTAATCAATTTCTAAGTAAAGGTGATCATGTTTTTAGGCTATTGACTAATTATGTGGCTAAATCAAGAAATAGATATAGGCTTAACGTGGGTAACATGGAAAATGTGCAAGGTAAGGCATATGGCTAGTGGTTGGTTAAAATAAAAATGGCCCTACCCACATCAAAGCATGCATATGGAACATAATACATCAAAAATAAACAAGTCAAGTTCTAGAGTACTAATAAATAAAGGTCAATCAAGAAAGAAAAAAGATGGCATAATGTGGTCCATCCAATTAAGCTCAAAATCTCATCGAGGTTGGTCAATCTATCACAATTCATGTACAATTTGATTTTTCCAAACCTACTTATTAAATTAATATGCAAGGAAATTATTCATAACATGTCATGTGATGCATAAATCCTGATGGCTTATATTCTTTTGGCAAGTGCACCAATCGTTAAATTTGTAATATATTTGATCGTCCCACAGGGATTGAGGTAATTACCACAACCTAGGACTAGTACAAGCTGAACCAAAACACAAGAAGATAGAATTCATTCTATTTAGGCTTTTCTATTACTTTTTATATTTTTGTATTTTCAGAAACAATAGAAGATATGAAGTGTAATTGATGGAAGATAGGTTAGGATTATTTCAGCTCACAATTTCATCAAGAAATACACAATTAAGGTTCAATCAAGCTTCAGATTCAAGAGGACAATTCACAGATGGTTAATCCCTAATTCCTTAGGTGATTAACACTAATTCCTAAGCATTAAAGACTAATCCCTTAGGTGTTCAGTGACAGAGAAATTTAATATGAAATTGGGGATTGAACCCTAACTATTCACCTAATTACTAGGCCTGAATTAGTTAGGAAGCTAGAAGTTACCTAAGGTTTCAACCATGATTCCTCACTGGTGAAATGCTTCAATTAGGCCTGGATTTGTCAATCCAGCAATGTAGATCCACTTCTCAACTTGTTCTCCTCATGCTTCAGAAGATAATTTCCTTAATGCAGATTCAAGATTCCATTGGAAGCTTCAGTAATCCCAACCATAGGAGTTTACCAACCCATGGGAATGGATTCAGAACGTGGAATGTGGAGAGCCATGGAAGAGAGAGTTTAGAGAGGGAAAATGTTTAGAGAGAGATTGAAAATCAGAAAATGAGAGTTGTATATTGTTTTCACGCGTTAGTTATAGAGTATTTACAACTTTATAAAGTTATGGCAAAAACTAACTAACTCTAATTAACTCTAATTAATTACAAAGGAAACTTTATAACAATTAAACTAACGAAACTAATTAACTAATTACAAGGGACTGACTAATTATAATATGATAATTAAATTACTAAAATATAAACATAGTCGGCAACTAATAAAATTGAATAATTAAAGGTAACCACTGCAGCAATTCACGTTGAAAGAGAATAATAAACTAGGCAAATAGACACCACGCTTGAGCGTGGTATGTTAAATTGATGCATGCAGGGTGACCTCACGCTTGAGCGCGATCTTGTCCGCTTAAGCGTGATATATAAACTCTTTGATGCAGGTGACTTCACGCTTGAGCGTGACTCTTGTCCGCTTGAGCATGATACGTTATTCTGATGTATGCATGGTGATCTCACGTGAATGCAGGGCTCACGCTTAAGCATGAAACTTGTTCACTTAAGCGTGGAACTCCTTCGCTTGAGCGTGGTGACCTTAACCTTGATGCATGCTGTGACTTTTACATGGATTGCATGTTTACTTCACGCTTAAGTGTAGAGCTCTCTTGCTTGAGTGTGATGACTTCGCTTAAGCGTGACCCTTATTCGCTTGAGTGAAGTATATTACATCTTACTAGATCTGCGCATACGTATGCTGGAATTCCAGCATATGTACGTTGTAACATCCCTGTTTTTAGTAGCAGTCTGGTTCAGTAAATTTTGAAGTGTGGAAGGTCAGTAAGTAAGAATAAGTGAGTAAATACCTTATATAGGGTCAGTAATACTCCAAAAATTCTATTTTTGGGTATAATTACGGAATTTATACAGACCTTTGAGGATATTATTCAAATTCCGAGTGATAGAAAGAGAATCCGAGTGAGGAATGAAATTCCGAATGTAAAGTTAGGTTGACCGAATAAAACATTACTAAAAAGGATACTACTGAGTGAAATCTTGCTCTTAGAGACAGCTGGAGTGAAGTGGGATTCAAGGGAATCACTTCTGGGTGAATATTCCGAGTGAAAACACCCTTGAAACACTCACTTCCGAGTCAAACTTTACCAATTGCTTCTTTTCAAGTGGTAATCTCTATGATTACAGCATGACCGAGTGAAATATAGAGTAATGGAAGCTTATTCCGAGTGGAATATATAGGACAGAGATATTTCCAAGTAAGGTTTATGTCTGTTACTCATTTTCCGAGTGGTGAAAGACCTGAAAAGATTCTGAATGAAATGTATTTTGATGAAGGACTTAAAGGCTTGAGTAGTTAAGTATGAAATAAACCCGAGTGAATGAAACCCTTTAAGTGATGGAGAGTTTGAATGGTTCTGAGTAGACAAGAATTTATTAGGTCTGAATGAGAAACCCGAGTGAATGCTGAGGAGTTTCGAGTGAATGAATGCATATGTAGAGTTGATGCCTTCTACCGACTGAAATGTGTTATTAAAATTATTGGGAAGTGTTGATGGAAGAAATAGTGATTTAAGTTATGAATTCCGAGTGGTTATATATAAATATTGTGTGGTTAAGGAATTACTTGGTTTGAATATGAGTGATGATAAATGAATGATACTAAGTGAACTGATACCGAGTGGAAAATGGTAGTGGGAACCGTTCTGAGCAAATAATAGTGTGCACAGAGCCATTTCCGAGTGAATCTAAGGTATATAAACAAAATCCGAGTGACACTCTTATGTGTGGGTCTTTTCCGAAAGGTGATGGCCTTAAATAGGCTTTTGATTGGAAATTATAGTTGAAGATGGTCTAAACCGAGTGAAGGGAGTGGAGAGAGAGACTTTAATACTCCTGCAAGTTAATTTCCAAATAAAGGATGTTATAGTTCTGAGTGGAAACTATATATATATATTCCGAATGAATATGGATATCCTTTTCCGAGTGAGCCTAAGGTGTTATGAAATCCGAGTAAAAAGTGATTTAATGTTGAGTTGACTAAGGAATGATTTAGTTAAGTGAGAATAGATTATTTGCCGAATGGAAATCCTGAGTAAAGAGAATCTGACTGAATCCAGAAGAAATCCGACCTAGAGAGGAGAAATCCGACTAGATGCTTTAAGAAGAAACAATCATGAGTGAGGACCAAGAGAAATGAATCGGTTTTAGAAGATTTCCGAGCCAAGAAGGGCTGATTCGGATTTCTCTTAAGAAATCCAATGTCAACACTCCACACCGGTTGGCTATTAAGTCCATTCTTAGATTAGGAGTTCACACCGGACAGCTCTGAGCCGGTGTTTATCACAACACCGCCCTCCTTCCACAGACGGTGCCCTCAACTCCTTCACACACACCGTCCTTCCCTACTTTTACACTCAACACCGCCCACTCCATACCGCCCTCTCTTAGTACGCCCTCATACTGCACTCCGCCCTCAGACTGCACTCCGCCCTCACACTGCACTCCGCCCTCACACTCCACACCGCCTTCACACTCAACACTGCCTTCTTCACTCCATGCCGCCCCTCATAATTTAATACCGCCCTCACACACCCAATACCGCCCTCACATGTGATACCGACCTCTTTGCCAGCACTGAATATCTTTTTAATTCCACTTCAGATAGTGGTCAGCCCACTTAATCACATAAATCCAAAAAGGAGTGGCTCAATGAACCAATCGCAAGAGAAAGTTGCACCCATTATAATACCTTTATGTATTTTATTTCAATCAATGCAAAGCTGACTGTAAAAGGAGTCAAAAGACTCCATTATCACACCTAATCCTCCAACCAATGTTTTCCACTCACTTTCTTATTATTAACCCAGTGTGTAACACCCTAATTAATTGTAACTAAAAAGAAAATTTCCAAACAAATATCAGAAAATTTTTCACAAAACAGTCCCGTATTATTCGATATATGAGGGAGCAGGCAAGGGAAGAACGAAAAGCCTTCACTCGCACGTAGCAACCTACAGGGAAAACTAAAACTGAGACCGGCTCGATGGGTTTATCGTAACGTACTAACACTAGGGCGGATTGCACAACACCGTTCATTCGCTTAGACGGGGTCTTACACCGTCCAGGCGGAGTATGGTAATACAGCAGCGGATAGAAGAAATTTCGCACTGAGGCTTCCCTTCGAGAATTACTGGTCACTCAACAGGAGGAATAGATAAGGGAAATATGTTATTACATTCACACGCATAGCATTTGGTGGAAAGGCGAAGTTAGAATCATCCTACTTGGCTAGGCGGGGTATATTTATCTTGGGCGGGCTGTCCTAGTACTTGGGCGAGGTATGACGCCGCCTAAACGAAATCTACATAACGCCTCTTTAACACAACTACAAGGTAATTTCCTCCATCGGGTATGGACAAGGGTTCACTAAGTAAATCCTCACACTCGCCTTTCACTCAGAAAAATGAGAAGTTACAGGGTACACATACGTTAGTAGGTTGTGGAGAAAGGAGGGATCTGAACCTATTCCACCCAGCTCAACTAAGTATGACGACGCCAGGGCGGACTTAGCCATAACGCCCAAATCCGGGGTTCAACACCGGGGTCCGGATTACGTTAGTATCACAACGGATAGGAAAGGATAATGGTCGATATCTCGCTCTAGTAATTACTCGCTTCAGCGTGAGTCCTCGCGCTTGGGCAAATTGCTCCCACACTTCGGGCGGGATACGACTCCGCCCAACGTATCCGACATGAATTTTTCCTAAGACAATTCTCAATTCACTCAGACTTGGCTATAGCCTACTCAATCATACTGTCCCTGCGTATCTATTAAAGCACAATTATAAAACAAGGCAGCACATAGCATCTCACACACAAAACCATACATCCATATGTACATAAGAGTGTATATTAATATTTACAATGCAAAATCAGACTTCTTCTTGTTCATAAAGTTCTATTCATCACAGAACGTTAACATCCGGTATGAACCAGTCCGGGCTTCATCTAACAACGCCTTAATTAAACCTTCGAAATGCATCAGCACTCCGCCCAGCATTCCAGCTCTGTTTCTGATCCTCCTCACGAGAGACATTCACTGAAAATGGCCACTGCAGGGGTGAGCTTTTACATGTAAAATGATACTCACAGACTCGGTATCAGCGTCAGTACACGCTCCTGCTATCATTCAACCTTTCTCAAGTAACCAAATTCATACAATTCAAACAACATTCATGACACTCATAATTCACAGAGTTTATTCCACATCTAAATATATATATTCATGCATTCAAAATCATACACATGCACATATATAGATTTATACATCACCACAATCAGCCTTATTTCTATATGCATGCCTGCGGATCCGACTCGGGTAAAGACTCTCAGTTACGGCCCCCTATTTCTTTTGGCCCCTCGTCCCTCAGCTCTTACCAGGTGGCACCGGCCTCCCCACGGCGTCTCGAGACTCTCTTCTCTAGCTCCAACGGCTACCACGAGCTCTATTGGGATCTAGCCAGGGTTGGTAACTGGAAGTCGTTTCCCTTGGGGTTCTTGACCTTCCATGGGTCACCCCACTCTTACTCATGCAACTAACACATTCATGATTACACATCATCACGCCATGAACACATTACCGTAGTCATTAAGTAAGAACGAATATCCTCCACTACTCGTCATCATTCAGTCAGTCACACCAGCGCATGTTACAATCGGTCATCAGACTAACAACATTGAGCAATCCAATTAAGAACATGCACATACATACTTTTCATAGTGACAACAAAATAGATCCATCATTATCATCCACGAGCAGACTACGCCATCGCCACGAAGTTCACTATCAGAATCTCAAATCATGCATCAGTTTTAGTAATTGTGAATACATGCACACATGCACAGCATCAGTTCTAATGATTATAAAAACATGCACACACACACACCCGCACTCAGCAATGCATTCATCCGGTACCGTTCTTAGACCATGCATTCGACATGCAAGCGCCCCCTACCTTTAGAAGAATCCTCAGAAACCTTTTTCGTTCTTGTTGTTGGGTCCGATGTCCTTCTCCTGGTTCGTCCGGTCTTCCTTGGCTTTGTCGTATCCTGCGCCTGATTCTGGGATGAAGTGTGGTCCGTTCTCCAGTACTGGAATCAAGATCTCCAGGAGCGAAAAGTAAGATGGAAGAAGAGGAAGAATGGAGACGAAGAGAGGAGGTAGAGAATGAAGTGACGGAGAAGGGAGTCTGAAGAAATGGCAAGTGTGTTTTTTCTGCCAAGGGCTCACGCTTACATATATATATATGTGCGTACATGCGCATAAATAAGAGAAGAGTGGGATGGGAGAGTGTGTGCTGCAGCAGCCACGTGCACTCCACCCCATCCCTGACCATCACCATTTTTTTATACTTTAATGGCTTAATCCTACTTAGTTAAATGCAATTAACAGTTATTTTCTGGTTGAGATCAAGTCTTAATGGTTTATTCTTCATTCAACATTTAATTTTAAAACGGGGATGTTACAGTTCTCCCCCACTGAAAAAGAATTTCGTCCCCGAAATTCAGTCGGTACTTACGTAGGTAAACAATTCGGGGTACTGCTGTCGCATGGCGTCTTCGCGTTCCCACGTGCAGGAGGTGATCTTGCCTTGCTGCCACTCCACCTTAACCAGCCTTACGTTCTTGTTTCTTAAGCGTTTTACCGATTGATTCACGATTCCAATCGGTGTAGTCACAGTGGTTAGGTCTTCCTTAATTTCTACCTCGTCGTCAGGCATCGTGTGGCTGGGGTCATGCAAATACTTCCTTAGTTGAGACACGTGAAATACGTTGTGCAATCGGGACAAGTGGGTTGGCAACGCGAGGCGGTATGCCACGGGGCCAATCCGTTCTACTACCTCATAAGGTCCGATGTAGCGAGGGCTTAACTTCCCACTTTTTAAGGCTCGTCCAACTCCTTTACTCGGAGAGGTTCTCAGAAACACTCGATCTCCGACCTGAAATTCCACTGGCTTGATGTGTTTGTCATGGTAGCTCTTCTGCCTGTCTTGTGATGCTTTCATCTTCTCCCTTATTACTCGAATCTGTTCTGTGGTTTGCTTCACGATGTCTGGTCCCAATAGTAGACTTTCACCCGCTTCCGACCAACAGAGTGGGGTACGGCACCTACGCCCATATAATGCCTCGTAAGGTGCCATGCCAATGCTGTGATGATGGCTGTTGTTGTACGTAAACTCGATCAAGGGAAGGTACTGCTCCCAGTCCCCACCGTACTCTAACACACACGCTCTCAATAAGTCTTCTAGACTCTGAATCGTTCGCTCGGATTGTCCATCCGATTGGGGGTGGTAGGCAGAACTAAGCCAAAGCTTCGTCCCCAATTCTTGATGCATGCTGGTCCAAAACCTGGACGTAAATCTAGGGTCCCTATCTGAGACGATGGAAGTAGGTATGCCATGCAGTCGAATAACTTCTTGAACGTAGATTCGAGCCAATTTATGCAATGGGTACTTCATATTTACAGGTAAAAAGTGTGCACTCTTCGTCAATCTGTCAACAATGACCCAAATGGCATCATGGCCCGCTCGGTTTTTGGGTAATCCCATGATAAAATCCATCGCAATTGAGTCCCATTTCCACACGGGGATCTCTAGAGGCTGCATTGCTCCGTACGGTTTTTGGTGCTCTACCTTCGATTTCTGACAAGTCATACACCGGGCCACGTACTCCGCCACATCCTTCTTTAGTCCGGGCCACCAAAACCGTCTCCTCAAGTCGTGGTACATCTTCGTGGTTCCTGGGTGAATGCTGAGTAGGCTTTTGTGGGCTTCATCAAGCACCATTCTTCTCAATCTTCCTCCACTTGGTATGTATATCCTGTTTCTCACCCGGAAGATCCCATCTGATCCCTCTGTCACGGATAAATCCTTTCCTTTAGCCTGAATTTCCTTCATTTCAGCTAGGTAAGAGTCCGCCTATTGCTGTTCGTACACGGATTTTAAGAATTCGTTGGCAATCCTCAACGTACCGATTGTCATCTTCTGAGAGGAAGGGGCGTCAACATGCAAGTTCATGTCTCGGAACCGCTCCAACAACTCAACTTCTTTTGCCATCATGGCTGCTATGTGGAGGGATTTTCGACTCAATGCGTCTGCTACGACATTTGCCTTACCTGGGTGGTATTTCAACTCGAAATCATAGTCCTTCAAAAACTCAATCCATCTTCTCTGCCTCATGTTCAGCTCCTTTTGGTCGAATAGGTATTTAAGGCTCTTATGATCGCTGTACACTTCAAATTTGGATCCGTACAAGTAATGCCTCCAGATTTTCAATGCAAAAACTACTGCTGCCAACTCCAGGTCATGGGTCGGATAATGCTGTTCGTGGGGTCTCAATTGTCGAGAGGCATATGCTATCACTCGATCTTTCTGCATGAGTACACACCCTAATCCGAGTCCGGACGCGTCACAATAGACCACGAAACTTTCTCGTAACTCAGGTAATGCTAACACCGGAGCAGTTGTCAACTTATTCTTCAGCTCTTGGAAGCTGCTCTCACACTCCGGACTCCACACAAAAGGAACGTTCTTCCGAGTCAATTTGGTCAGAGGTAATGCCAACTTAGAAAAACCTTCTATGAACCTCCTATAATAACCTGCCAAGCCCATAAAACTTCTTATTTCCGAGACCGATCTGGGCCTCTCCCATGCTATTACAGTAGCTACCTTCGCAGGATCCACCGAGACGCCTCGCTTGGAGATCACATATCCGAGGAAGTGGATCTCATCCATCCAAAATTCGCACTTTGAAAGCTTTGCAAACAATTGCTTCTCCTTCAACACTTGGAGTACCGCCCTGAGATGTCCTTCATGCTCCTCAGATGTCTTAGAATAAACTAGGATATCATCGATGAAAACAACGACAAACCGATGTAAGAAGGAGTGGAATATGCTGTTCATGTAATTCATGAAAACAGCAGGGGCGTTTGTCACACCGAACGGCATCACTACATACTCATAGTGACCATACCTAGTCCTAAAGGCAGTTTTAGGAATGTCCGAGTCCTTCACTCGGATTTGGTGATATCCTGATCGTAAGTCGATTTTCGAGAAGACTGAGGCTCCACGCAGCTGGTCAATTAAATCATCAATTCTAGGCAGTGGGTATCGATTCTTGATTGTGAGTTTGTTAAGCTGTCGATAATCTATACAAAGTCTCATGCTGCCATCCTTCTTCTTAACAAGTAGCACAGGTGCGCCCCATGGTGACACGCTTGGTCTAATGAACTGCTTCTCAAGTAACTCATCCACTTGTTTCTTCAACTCTACCAATTCAGTTGAGGACATTCTGTAGGGTGCACTGGAGACCGGTTCGGCTCCAGGGATCAAGTCTATAGAGAATTCAACTTCTCTATTGGGAGGCGCACTCGGGACGTCCTCTGGGAACACTTCTGGGAATTCACAGGCAACCGGAATTTCATTCACTAGGGTCTCATTCTCATCTTTGGTTAGACAAAGCATCATAAATAGTTGGGTTATACCTTGTGCCGCGCCATCTTCAGTGGGTTGTTTTGGGAAAACTATCTCTCGGTTTCTACAATCTACTAATACCTTATTGGCTGAAAGCCAATCTATTCCAAGCACAATATCAAGACCCTTTAAGGGCATGCAAATCAGATCGAAGGTGAAACTCCGATCATACAACTCAAATGCTACATTTTTACATATTGATGATGTGAACACACTAGGGCCAGTGGGGCTGGCCACTTCTAAAGTCCGGTTCATAGACACAGTTGGTAGCTTCAACCTTTCACGCACTCATCAGCTATAAAAGAATGGGTTGCTCCCGAATCGAAAACAACATTAAGCATATTCATTCCAAGTGAGCACTTACATTGTACTAGATCGTTTGCTGGTGCAACATCCTCTGCATTGATGGTGTAGATCCTTCCTGTCGCTGTTGGGCCGGTGTTCCTTTCTCGGTTGTTCGGGGTACGCATCATATTTCCTCTGGTTCCGTTGCCTCTGCCACCAGGTCGTTGGTTATCATTCACTCTGGTTCGATCTTGAAATCCTCCTTGACGCACATTGGTGTTTGCCTGGCGGAGTTGGGGGCAGTCCGGGCGAACGTGTCCCTTCTCTCCGCAGTGGTAGCATTTAACATTTGTATCATTGCATTCCTTAGCAAAATGATCACCGCCGCATTTAAAGCATCCGCCATACCTTGGTCGTCCACTCATCTGTCTCCCTCGGTCATTATGGTTTTGATATCTGGTGAAGGGTTCATTCCTCCTCACGTTCCCTGGCCTCTTGAAACGTGATTGTTGAGGCCTCAAGTGCTGGTTAGCTCTGCTGCACTGGCCCGAATGGGCCCTATCATCCTCTTCGAATATTCTACACTTGTTCACTAAGGCAGGGAAACTCCGGATTTCATGGTATCTGCAGGCCCTCTTAATATCTGATCTCAGTCCGTTCTCAAACTTAAGACACTTAGAGTGCTCCGTTCCCGGCTGCTGGAAGGGCGGATAGAATAGGCACAATTCTTCAAATCTGGTCGCGTATTCTTCCACAGTCATGGAGCCCTGTTTTAACTCCATAAACTCCAGCTCTTTCCGACTCCTCACTGTGTCGGGAAAGTATTTGTCTAGGAAGCAGGCCTTGAAATCGTTCCACGTCAGTTGATTGTCATCTTCGGGAAATCGGCTCCTGGCTATCTTCCACCAATTCTCCGCTTCATCTCGCAGCATATACACTGCGCATTCCACCTTCTGGGCTTCGGTACAGCGAAGACCCCTAAAAATTCTCTCTAATTCCTGAGTCCACTTGAACGCCGCCTCAGGGTTCCGTCCTCCTAAGAATTCACTCGGCTTCCTCTTCAGGAAGCGGTCCAGCACATGGCCATCCTCAGGTTGAGTTTGGCCTTGCCTTTCAAACACATCAGCAAAGCGTTGGAATGCTGTGGCTATAGCCTCCATACTTTGACGATGCGCCATTCCTTATCCTGAAATCGACATTTAAGGATAAGTATACGGAGCCACTTACTACCAATCTAGTTATTAGTCCAACAATTAATAACTTAGCACATTATGTCATTTGCCTAGGTCATACACACAATCGGACCAGGGGGGAAATAACCCCTCATCCTCAAGACAATCATCAATCAGGTCAACCAGCATCAGAACAAATTCAATCATTCAATCAAAAGACACAAACACCACCGCTTACACTTGGTAAGCATACTTTGGCCTTGGACTTTTTGGTCCGCTCTGATACCAAAATGTAACACCCTAATTAATTGTAACTAAAAAGAAAATTTCCAAACAAATATCAGAAAATTTTTCACAAAACAGTCCCGTATTATTCGATATATGAGGGAGCAGGCAAGGGAAGAACGAAAAGCCTTCACTCGCACGTAGCAACCTATAGGGAAAACTAAAACTGAGACCGGCTCGATGGGTTTATCGTAACGTACTAACACTAGGGCGGATTGCACAACACCGTTCATTCGCTTAGACGGGGTCTTACACCGTCCAGGCGGAGTATGGTAATACAGCAGCGGATAGAAGAAATTTCGCACTGAGGCTTCCCTTCGAGAATTACTGGTCACTCAACAGGAGGAATAGATAAGGGAAATATGTTATTACATTCACACGCATAGCATTTGGTGGAAAGGCGAAGTTAGAATCATCCTACTTGGCTAGGCGGGGTATATTTATCTTGGGCGGGCTGTCCTAGTACTTGGGCGAGGTATGACGCCGCCTAAACGAAATCTACATAACGCCTCTTTAACACAACTACAAGGTAATTTCCTCCATCAGGTATGGACAAGGGTTCACTAAGTAAATCCTCACACTCGCCTTTCACTCAGAAAAATGAGAAGTTACAGGGTACACATACGTTAGTAGGTTGTGGAGAAAGGAGGGATCTGAACCTATTCCACCCAGCTCAACTAAGTATGACGACGCCAGGGCGGACTTAGCCATAACGCCCAAATCCGGGGTTCAACACCGGGGTCCGGATTACGTTAGTATCACAACGGATAGGAAAGGATAATGGTCGATATCTCGCTCTAGTAATTACTCGCTTCAGCGTGAGTCCTCGCGCTTGGGCAAATTGCTCCCACACTTCGGGCGGGATACGACTCCGCCCAACATATCCGACATGAATTTTTCCTAAGACAATTCTCAATTCACTCAGACTTGGCTATAGCCTGCTCAATCATACTGTCCCTGCGTATCTATTAAAGCACAATTATAAAACAAGGCAGCACATAGCATCTCACACACAAAACCATACATCCATATGTACATAAGAGTGTATATTAATATTTACAATGCAAAATCAGACTTCTTCTTGTTCATAAAGTTCTATTCATCACAGAACGTTAACATCCGGTATGAACCAGTCCGGGCTTCATCTAACAACGCCTTAATTAAACCTTCGAAATGCATCAGCACTCCGCCCAGCATTCCAGCTCTGTTTCTGATCCTCCTCACGAGAGACATTCACTGAAAATGGCCACTGCAGGGGTGAGCTTTTACATGTAAAATGATACTCACAGACTCGGTATCAGCGTCAGTACACGCTCCTGCTATCATTCAACCTTTCTCAAGTAACCAAATTCATACAATTCAAACAACATTCATGACACTCATAATTCACAGAGTTTATTCCACATCTAAATATATATATTCATGCATTCAAAATCATACACATGCATATATATAGATTTATACATCACCACAATCAGCCTTATTTCTATATGCATGCCTGCGGATCCGACTCGGGTAAAGACTCTCAGTTACGGCCCCCTATTTCTTTTGGCCCCTCGTCCCTCAGCTCTTACCAGGTGGCACCGGCCTCCCCACGGCGTCTCGAGACTCTCTTCTCTAGCTCCAACGGCTACCACGAGCTCTATTGGGATCTAGCCAGGGTTGGTAACTGGAAGTCGTTTCCCTTGGGGTTCTTGACCTTCCATGGGTCACCCCACTCTTACTCATGCAACTAACACATTCATGATTACACATCATCACGCCATGAACACATTACCGTAGTCATTAAGTAAGAACGAATATCCTCCACTACTCGTCATCATTCAGTCAGTCACACCAGCGCATGTTACAATCGGTCATCAGACTAACAACATTGAGCAATCCAATTAAGAACATGCATATACATACTTTTCATAGTGACAACAAAATAGATCCATCATTATCATCCACGAGCAGACTACGCCATCGCCACGAAGTTCACTATCAGAATCTCAAATCATGCATCAGTTTTAGTAATTGTGAATACATGCACACATGCACAGCATCAGTTCTAATGATTATAAAAACATGCACACACACACACCCGCACTCAGCAATGCATTCATCCGGTACCGTTCTTAGACCATGCATTCGACATGCAAGCGCCCCCTACCTTTAGAAGAATCCTCAGAAACCTTTTTCGTTCTTGTTGTTGGGTCCGATGTCCTTCTCCTGGTTCGTCCGGTCTTCCTTGGCTTTGTCGTATCCTGCGCCTGATTCTGGGATGAAGTGTGGTCCGTTCTCCAGTACTGGAATCAAGATCTCCAGGAGCGAAAAGTAAGATGGAAGAAGAGGAAGAATGGAGACGAAGAGAGGAGGTAGAGAATGAAGTGACGGAGAAGGGAGTCTGAAGAAATGGCAAGTGTGTTTTTTCTGCCAAGGGCTCACGCTTACATATATATATATGTGCGTACATGCGCATAAATAAGAGAAGAGTGGGATGGGAGAGTGTGTGCTGCAGCAGCCACGTGCACTCCACCCTATCCCTGACCATCACCATTTTTTTATACTTTAATGGCTTAATCCTACTTAGTTAAATGCAATTAACAGTTATTTTCTGGTTGAGATCAAGTCTTAATGGTTTATTCTTCATTCAACATTTAATTTTAAAACGGGGATGTTACACAGTGCTATGACTCTAAGAACACATACACACACGAAACATAGCCACAGACACACCTCTGTTATCAATTCCTCTTCCTATAAGCTTCTTCCTCTTTCTTTTCTTTTCTCTCTCACTCGGATCTGAAGCAACACAGTGAAGGGAACATTTTCTTCTCATCTAAAGAACTCCATTAAGGTAAGAGGGGAGAGGGTTGTGAATAACTATGAAATGGGTAGAGTTGTATGCTGTTCTAGGATTCCAGTCTTAATTTCGCATCTTGTGGCTTAATTTTGAAACTGAAAACGTATGAATTTGCCTTTGACTTCTTCATGAAAATTGTAGATCTTTTTGTTATCTAAATTATGAGACCTGATTCAATTAATTTGAGTATGTATAGCAAAAGTTATAGCCAAATTACTACTGCATGTTCGAGTGAAAGACTTATTCCATGTTTTGTGTATATTTTGATATTCTGGGAATTATACATGCATAATCAGCCTTGGATGTCTTCATGAAAGTTGTAGATATTTATGTTGTGGATCTTTAGAAAGTGGTTTCACATTAAAATAATTTTTGTAGTTCAAGTTATGCTCAAATAACTGAAGTATGTGCAAGCTGAAATTCTGAAATTCTGAAATCCAAATCTTGTTTTCAATACTGGGAATTTTGTGTTATGAATTAGTTGTTGGTGTCTTCATGAAAGTTGTAGATATTTGTGTTAAGATTAATTTAGAACTGGTTTCATGCAAAAATGATTTTTGTAACTCAAGAAACACTGAAATTACTAACATATGTACGTTTTGAAAAAAAAAAAACTCACCTTGAGGTAGTGTGGTATTTCGTGAATAAGTGATATTTCTGTTCGGAATTTGAAATTGTGATCTTCATGAAAGTTGTAGACAATTATGTTATTAAACTACAGAAAGTGGAATCACCTAAAAAGGAGTTGATTTGCTCATGTTATGACTGTTTTACTAATGTATGTCGCTGTTTGGAAATGCTGAAATTTGCTTATAATAGTTATTATGGATAAAAATGATATTTTCTCTATGGGTAATGATTTATTATTGAATTCTTGAGTGATTATGAATTATTATAAATGCTTTGGAGTACCATACAGTTTGTATATTGTGATGGTGAATAATTATGAATGACATAATTAATATACATGTACATGAATGCCTTGTGGTTATTGACATATGTGGTTGAAACCGTAAATCCATGATTTTGTGAATTATTATGTGTATTGTGTCCCTTGAGGACTTGTATTATCCAAGAGGTTTTGGAAATGTGGATATCATGGTATGTTAAATGATAAAGAGAATTAAAGGCATTCATGCATCATAAGCATTGGACGCACCATGGAATTTAGGGGTTCCATGATTGCCTACCCTGGTGGGGGGTTACTCTATGATGAGTTTAAGCCCTATTTTCACAAGAACCATGGAAGTGTAGGGATCCATGGTTGTGCAAATTCCTACTGGTATACTTATTTGTGCAGGAGCCATGAAGATGTAGGGATTCATGGTTATGCTAATTCCTATTTGTGTATTTGAAAGCGAGGGCCATGAAGATGTAGGGATTCATGGTTATGCTAATTCCTATTTGTGTACTTGAAAGCGAGGGCCATGAAGGTGTGGGGATTCATGGTTATACTAATTCCTACTGGTGACTCTATGAGATTTTTTACTGCAGTATTCCCACCAAACCAAATGGATCCAGCATGACATCATTTGACTAATTGAAGAATTATTAAATTGACTTGATTGGCATATTCATCATATCATTATGAGTTGTTGATTGTGTTTGTGCAATTTTATCTATTTTATATTTATTCTATATTCTGTCTCACTCTTACATTAATTTTTACAGTGAATGACATGCAGAATGCAGAGTGATGCCATGATTGATGCCTATTTGAATTATTACATGAACTTTGATTTCATGGGTTGTAATAAGTATAACTTGTCATGTATTATTATCTTCTAAATCGTTTCCGCTATTTGAATATTTCCTTGAATTTAATTATTCACGACTAGTATGTATGATAATTTTCCGCTGTTATCAACTGTTACATAAACTCTGAATTGAATTTATGAATTTTAAAGTAATCTTTCAAAAACGCGAAAAATTTACTCGAAAATTTTAATCTACATTTCGGGGATTTCGGGGCGTTACATGTTGGTATCAGAGCATTTTCAAAAATTCAGGACCAGTTGCTATGACATGTATTGATTCTTGATATACTATATGAATTGTTTGATTATTTGTTTGATAATATGTTACGTATGTACTATATATTGTGACTAACTAATAAAATGCAAAGTGATTTGTTTGATTACTAGCTTGATGATATCATAATGAGTGTTATATGACTTATTGCTTATCTGATAAATTGTAGAATACTTATAGTTACGTTATAATATTATATATATATATATATACATACGATATATTTTCCTATAGGATTAGTATAAATCAAACCATGAATATAGGATGGCAAGGAACGAGAACGACGCTATGGCAGCTGCTATCAACCGTTTGGCTGAAGCTATAGAAAGGCAAAATCAACTAAGAATTTTCGAAGAAAATCACCAAGACAGATTGGCACGAGAAGAGATTAACAGACAACTGAAACCTCAGTCAATTACTTTCAAAAGGAGAGGATCGTTTTATCCAAATCGTTTTGAGGGAAGATCATCATCTTCTTCTGAAAAATGTAACAATCATGTGAATATAAAGTGTTTTAAATGCGGAGGTAATCACCATGTACGTGATTGCAACAGACCCTTAGGAGATGTCACTTGCTTTCGCTGTAATCAGAAAGGCCACATCAGCCCAAATTGTCCACAAAACCGTCAAAACAACAATAACACCGTTAATAATCCAAGAGGTTATGGTTATCGAGAAGTTTGTAGAGAAAACGCTCGCGCTGTTCAACCTATAAGACAATATAGGGAGTCAATAGACGAGAGATCACATACAGGAAGAGTCTTTGACATCAGCGGGTCAGAGACGGATCAAACAGGCGATCTTATGCAAAGTAAGTGTGAGAACAATGATACCATTTTATCTATGTTGTCTGATTCTTGTGCTACACAGAACTAAGTTAGACGTTTTCAATTATCCGTGAAGCCTATAATATATGATTTGATTATTTCCATTCCCAACGGTACACCACTTAGGATTTCTAAGATGTGTGACGATTATTCTGAACTCACAGAAGATAAGAACTTTCTTGTCAATCCTGTTTATCCTTGAAGAATATGGAAGTAATTCTAGGAATGAATTGGATATCGGTAAATCAAGTTTTAGTAGACTGTCATAACGAGACCAAGGTATTTCCATTAGAAGAAAATCCTATTTCAGACAACCATTTTGTGAGTCTTTTTCCATACCAATCAACCATGTCTTCTTATTCTTTAATGTGAAAATAGTCCAAATGATGGAAACTCATTATTTCCCTTTTCATTTTCTTGGACATACTAAGGCTAGAGAATACGTAGAGCTTAAGGTGAAATTCTTTTACCCTTTTTGTTGTTTTAGGTTTTGGTTTATATGATCATAGGAGAGTGCATTATGAATGAGTTTAGAAATCATTTTCATATGAAACCCAAAGGAATAATATGTCTTAAGTATCTTTGGATAAGTGTGAAATGGTACACGAAGATTTTAAAATTTGAGATGGAAGATGATGGTTGTTAATGGAGATTGTTTGATTTTAGTGGAACCCTGACTCTAGGATTTGAGGAAAAAGAGTAATAACATCCTGTGAGATGATCTTTAGATAAAACCCATGATAATGTGTATGTAGTATTATTAATGATGGAGATTAGTGGATATTAGAAATAATTAATGAGTTTTGATGAAAGGTATAGTGAGTTGAGGATTCTGACTAAATTGATGATTTTGATGACTTTGAATAATCTAGAATGATTACATGAATGTTTGAAGCATTAGGTATTGATTAATAAGGATTGGAAAGATGAGTGTATATGAGTATTGAGGAATTAATTTAGATTGTTATGATGAAGTCAAAAATGGTTGTAAGCCATCGATAGTGGATTAAGGAAATAATCGATAGTGGATTTAGATACTTGAGTTAACGAATAGGTATGCTATTTTGAAATAAGTTGAATGATCTTAGATGAAACCAAGAGGCTTATAATGAGTTTGAGTAAAATTTTGATGATGGTTGAAAGATTCAGGTGATGAGTTGGAAGTCTTAAGGCTAAGGGTCATAATATTAATGTTGTGAGATATGGTTAGCTATTAAGGATTTAAAAGAATCTTGATCTTGAGAGAGAAATTTCAGAAGCCTAACCTAGGCGTACAATTTGGATTCAGAAACGTCTAGGACTTGATAATAAGTTTTGGGGGGGACGATGTCCTATGATGGTATATTAATAGCATGTATAAATATGATTGTGAAGGGAATGTATTCAAAACGATGATGCAGAACGATTTCACCTTTTGAATTTCGGGACGAAATTCCTAAAAGGGGAGGAGAATGTAACATCCCTGTTTTTAGTAGCAGTCTGGTTCAGTAAATTTTGAAGTGTGGAAGGTCAGTAAGTAAGAATAAGTGAGTAAATACCTTATATAGGGTCAGTAATACTCCAAAAATTCTATTTTTGGGTATAATTACGGAATTTATACAGACCTTTGAGGATATTATTCAAATTCCGAGTGATAGAAAGAGAATCCGAGTGAGGAATGAAATTCCGAGTGTAAAGTTAGGTTGACCGAATAAAACATTACTAAAAAGGATACTACCGAGTGAAATCTTGGTCTTAGAGACAACTGGAGTGAAGTGGGATTCAAGGGAATCACTTCTGGGTGAATATTCTGAGTGAAAACACCCTTGAAAGACTCACTTCCGAGTCAAACTTTGCCAATTGCTTCTTTTCGAGTGGTAATCTCTATGATTACAGCATGACCGAGTGAAATATAGAGTAATGGAAGCTTATTCCGAGTGGAATATATAGGACAGAGATATTTCCAAGTAAGGTTTATGTCTGTTACTCATTTTCCGAGTGGTGAAAGACCTGAAAAGATTCTGAATGAAATGTAGTTTGATGAAGGACTTAAAGGCTTGAGTAGTTAAGTATGAAATAAACCCGAGTGAATGAAACCCTTTAAGTGATGGAGAGTTTGAATGGTTCTGAGTAGACAAGAATTTATTAGGTCTGAATGAGAAACCCGAGTGAATGCTGAGGAGTTTCGAGTGAATGAATGCATATGTAGAGTTGATGCCTTCTACCGACTGAAATGTGTTATTAAAATTATTGGGAAGTGTTGATGGAAGAAATAGTGATTTAAGTTATGAATTCCGAGTGGTTATATATAAATATTGTGTGGTTAAGGAATTACTTGGTTTGAATATGAGTGATGATAAATGAATGATACTAAGTGAACTGATACCGAGTGGAAAATGGTAGTGGGAACCGTTCTGAGCAAATAATAGTGTGCACAGAGCCATTTCCGAGTGAATCTAAGGTATATAAACAAAATCCGAGTGACACTCTTATGTGTGGGTCTTTTCCGAAAGGTGATGGCCTTAAATAGGCTTTTGATTGGAAATTATAGTTGAAGATGGTCTAAACTGAGTGAAAGGAGTGGAGAGAGAGACTTTAATACTCCTGCAAGTTAATTTCCAAATAAAGGATGTTATAGTTCTGAGTGGAAACTATATATATATATTCCGAATGAATATGGATATCCTTTTCCGAGTGAGCCTAAGGTGTTATGAAATCCGAGTAAAAAGTGATTTAATGTTGAGTTGACTAAGGAATGATTTAGTTAAGTGAGAATAGATTGTTTGCCGAATGGAAATCCTGAGTAAAGAGAATCCGACTGAATCCAGAAGAAATCCGACCTAGAGAGGAGAAATCCGACTAGATGCTTTAAGAAGAAACAATCATGAGTGAGGACCAAGAGAAATGAATCGGTTTTAGAAGATTTCCGAGCCAAGAAGGGCTGATTCGGATTTCTCTTAAGAAATCCAATTCAACACTCCACACCGGTTGGCTATTAAGTCCATTCTTAGATTAGGAGTTCACACCGGACAGCTCTGAGCCGGTGTTTATCACAACACCGCCCTCCTTCCACAGACGGTGCCCTCAACTCCTTCACACACACCGTCCTTCCCTACTTTTACACTCAACACCGCCCACTCCATACCGCCCTCTCTTAGTACGCCCTCATACTGCACTCCGCCCTCAGACTGCACTCCGCCCTCACACTGCACTCCGCCCTCACACTCCACAACGCCTTCACACTCAACACTGCCTTCTTCACTCCATGCCGCCCCTCATAATTTAATACCGCCCTCACACACCCAATACCGCCCTCACATGTGATACCGACCTCTTTGCCAGCACTGAATATCTTTTTAATTCCACTTCAGATAGTGGTCAGCCCACTTAATCACATAAATCCAAAAAGGAGTGGCTCAATGAACCAATCGCAAGAGAAAGTTGCACCCATTATAATACCTTTATGTATTTTATTTCAATCAATGCAAAGCTGACTGTAAAAGGAGTCAAAAGACTCCATTATCACACCTAATCCTCCAACCAATGTTTTCCACTCACTTTCTTATTATTAACCTAGTGCTATGACTCTAAGAACACATACACACACGAAACATAGCCACAGACACACCTCTGTTATCAATTCCTCTTCCTATAAGCTTCTTCCTCTTTCTTTTCTTTTCTCTCTCACTCGGATCTGAAGCAACACAGTGAAGGGAACATTTTCTTCTCATCTAAAGAACTCCATTAAGGTAAGAGGGGAGAGGGTTGTGAATAACTATGAAATGGGTAGAGTTGTATGCTGTTCTAGGATTCCAGTCTTAATTTCGCATTTGTGGCTTAATTTTGAAACTGAAAACGTATGAATTTGCCTTTGACTTCTTCATGAAAATTGTAGATCTTTTTGTTATCTAAATTATGAGACCTGATTCAATTAATTTGAGTATGTATAGCAAAAGTTATAGCCAAATTACTACTGCATGTTCGAGTGAAAGACTTATTCCATGTTTTGTGTATATTTTGATATTCTGGGAATTATACATGCATAATCAGCCTTGGATGTCTTCATGAAAGTTGTAGATATTTATGTTGTGGATCTTTAGAAAGTGGTTTCACATTAAAATAATTTTTGTAGTTCAAGTTATGCTCAAATTACTGAAGTATGTGCAAGCTGAAATTCTGAAATTCTGAAATTCTGAAATCCAAATCTTGTTTTCAATACTGGGAATTTTGTGGTATGAATTAGTTGTTGGTGTCTTCATGAAAGTTGTAGATATTTGTGTTAAGATTAATGTAGAACTAGTTTCATGCAAAAATCATTTTTGTAACTCCAGAAACACTGAAATTACTAACATATGTACGTTTTGAAAAAAAAAACTCACCTTGAGGCAGTGTGGTATTTCGTGAATAAGTGATATTTCTGTTCGGAATTTGAAATTGTGACCTTCATGAAAGTTGTAGACAATTATGTTATTAAACTACAGAAAGTGGAATCACCTAAAAAGGAGTTGATTTGCTCATGTTATGACTGTTTTACTAATGTATGTCGCTGTTTGGAAATGCTGAAATTTGCTTATAATAGTTATTATGGATAAAAATGATATTTTCTCTATGGGTAATGATTTATTATTGAATTCTTGAGTGATTATGAATTATTATAAATGCTGTGGAGTACCATACAGTTTGTATATTGTGATGGTGAATAATTATGAATGACATAATTAATATACATGTACATGAATGCCTTGTGGTTATTGACATATGTGGTTGAAACAGTAAATCCATGATTTTGTGAATTATTATGTGTATTGTGTCCCTTGAGGACTTGTATTATCCAAGAGGTTTTGGAAATGTGGATATCATGGTATGTTAAATGATAAAGAGAATTAAAGGCATTCATGCATCATAAGCATTGGACGCACCATGGAATTTAGGGGTTCCATGATTGCCTACCTTGGTGGGGGGTTACTCTATGATGAGTTTAAGCCCTATTTTCACAAGAACCATGGAAGTGTAGGGATCCATGGTTGTGCAAATTCCTACTGGTATACTTATTTGTGCAGGAGCCATGAAGATGTAGGGATTCATGGTTATGCTAATTCCTATTTGTGTATTTGAAAGCGAGGGCCATGAAGATGTAGGGATTCATGGTTATGCTAATTCCTATTTGTGTACTTGAAAGCGAGGGCCATGAAGGTGTGGGGATTCATGGTTATGCTAATTCCTACTGGTGACTCTACGAGATTTTTTACTGCAGTATTCCCACCAAACCAAATGGATCCAGCATGCCATCATTTGACTAATTGAAGAATTATTAAATGGACTTGATTGGCATATTCATCATATCATTATGAGTTGTTGATTGTGTTTGTGCAATTTTATCTATTTTATATTTATTCTATATTCTGTCTCACTCTTACATTAATTTTTACAGTGAATGACATGCAGAATGCAGAGTGATGCCATGATTAATGCCTATTTAAATTATTACTTGAACTTTGATTTCATGGGTTGTAATAAGTATAACTTGTCATGTATTATTATCTTCTAAATCGTTTCCGCTATTTGAATATTTCCTTGAATTTAATTATTCACGACTAGTATGTATGATAATTTTCCGCTGTTATCAACTGTTACATAAACTCTGAATTGAATTTATGGATTTTAAAATAATCTTTCGAAAACGCGAAAAATTTACTCGAAAATTTTAATCTACATTTTGGGGATTTCGGGGCGTTACATACGTTGGATGTCCTGCACCTGATCCTGCAAACTACAACATATAAATGCCTAGCGTATGTACACTGGCTTTCTAGCGTATGTACGCTAGGTTAATGAATCTCTCAAATAAACATATTTCTTTATGTACTTATCTTTTTAACCGTTTTCTTGCACAATTTAAATATATTTGAATTAAATAATTAAAACAAGAAAGAATGACAATTTATTAAATAATAATACCAAACTCAACACAATTTAATGGATTAAGTTAAATTAAAGATGAATTTATTAAGTTTTTTCAAGACTTATCACATCCCCAAACTTAAAGCTTGCTTGTCCTCAAGCAAGGACTCAGATTAATTAAATCAATTACACTTACTCAAGACAATAAACCTTTCCTTAACTTATTTCATACCATAATTATTGAATTCTCTTCATGCTTTCTTTTTGCATCTTCTGAAAATAAAATTACTCACACTTCCTTTAAGAACAAGCTGGTGATGCTTTCCTCACAAGGATTAGTGTTTCACTCTTCTCTCAGTGTATATGGTTAATTTCATGCACTCGTTAAGGGCACCTGCATAATTGTCAGCTCAACATAGGCTTGCAATAGTTCTAAACATTATGACATATGCTAGCATAATTAGATCAGTAAGGGCTTTTTAAGCTTGTAATGGGGTTAGGCTACAGGCTCCATTTTTGTTTTTTAGTCAATGTTGGGTTAAAAGATGTGCCCACTGATGCCTTGCCTCAATCTTAACTTAAACGCCTCTACTAACCAGCTCTTTTGCTTTTCATTTTTTTTATTTTTTTTTCAGATGAAGGATAACTCAACTACTTGTGGTGCTTTGCACCTTTTTCTCTTTTAGTTCTTTAGACTCTTTCTTTCTTTCATTTTTTTTCAATACCATTTTTCTTCTATATAGGAATTGCCTTTTTTTTACTGATTTTTTACTTTTCTTTTGCTTTTGCTGTTCTTCCTTTCATTTTTCAAAATCCTCATCTACAATTAAGGTTAGAGTGTGTCCTTTAATTGCTGTTAGGCATACTCTTCATCCCCAAACTTAAAACATGCTAGTCCCTAGCAATAAGATAAGACTCAGCAGATCATCAGTGGTACATCCAGGGATAATTCACTTGGTTTTTCTCAGATAAATTGGCTTGTAGAGTTAGGTATATCATTAGAATGAAAGGGTCTTAGGCTCAAACATAATTATTAGGTCAAAGGATAATTAATAATATGGATGGCTAAATTTGGCCCTGGCTAATTGTTAAAGAAGACATTCATCATTTCCAATTGGCAATATATAAACATTAGCAAGCACTGAAGCAAATTCTATCTCACTAAGCAATAATGTAGACACACTCAGAAAAGAAATAATAAAGGCTCAAAAGCTCATAAATTTCAGGTAATCAGCCAATCATGTCCCCAAACTTAATGCGAGATTACAAATTCAGATTGCTAACTAGCATGATGAATATACAAATAAATACGGATGGAAATAGTTATGGACAGGGATTATGAATCAAGCAATGCGAATCAATTAATTTATCCAATTGATGTTTGAGAATCAATAAGATTTAAATAATTAAGATGAGTTCTAAATTAAATAGAATTAACACCTTCCATAAATTAATGGGAGTAATGGATAAATTACTTCCCTTTTTACCTATATGGAAAGGATTTGGTGAGTGATGATTGTAGGAATTAGACAATACAAATCTGAAAAGAAATAACAACAAACAACTTAACATGGAAATAAAATTTCATTACAACTGAAAAAGGGAATACATTGTTCAAGAAAGGACATTAAAAGAAGTTATTACATCACAACATTAACTTAACATAAATGACAACAAATTAAAATATCAATCTTCCTCTCCTTTATCTTCTTCATCAGCAGCCTCAGCCATAGGCTCATCATTTTGTTACTTAGGGTGGGGTGGAAATTCAGTTGTTAAAGGTGTGTCATCAGGGAGAATGGTGAACCCAATGAAAGCTAACCATAAGTCTCTGTCAGTTGGAACTCTTATTTCTTCAATGTGGTCCACATTCAGTGCATTAGCAATCTTCCTCAACATAAGATCATGGTTTAGGACTAGATCATAGGTCTCTAGTTGCATCTTCTTCATGGCCTGGAGTTCTTGCATTACCATAGAGAAATCAAAAGAAGTACCTAAACCTGTTGAAGGTGGTGGTGCAGAAGATGATGGGTTGGGTTGTCTGTGACGCTTTGACTCTTGAGGCAAAAAGTGGTCAATGTGGTCTACTACCCAGTACTTATCCATAATCCTCTTAGTATTCACCTTTGTTAGTTCTTCATAGTTCAACCTAACCTAATTCTTTTGGGCCAATAAAGTGATAACAGAGCAATATCGCAGTTGGAGATTTTTTTCAATAACTTTTACCATCTCCGCCAGTATTAACTCACCCAAATTAACATACAGGCCTTGCATTAAATAGTAAATCAACACCAACCTCTTAATGACAACCTCAGTAGCATGAGCCGTAGGTTGCAGGGATGAAAGGACGTAGTGGCACCATAAGAGGGGGAGATGATTCAAATAACTCTTCTTGACACATTTTGGTGCACCACTCACTTTTATTATATATGCAGCCCCTTGTTCACAACATTCCTCTAGAATTTCTTTCCTAAGCTTCTCATTTTCAGCCCTATGGAAGATATTCACTATCCACGTGTATTCATATTCTTCACCTTCTAGTATAGGTATTTTCAAAAGCTTATTCAGTATGTGCCCAGAGAGAGGAATGGTGACTCCTCTCAAGAAGGAAGAAAAAGGTACCTTATCTTCAATAGAATGGCTTTTAAATTAGCATAGAACTCCCTAGTGAGTTCTTGATAACCATTGCCTAAATTCTCATTAAGATACTGCCATCCCCTTGCAAATATAGCAGCCTTTACATCAATATCAGAGCAATTATCTTCATCAAGGACCAGAGCCCTTTCCTTTATTACTCCTCTATTTTTGAATTTTTTCTCATATTCTTGAGAAGCCTTGAGGTCCCTAAACCTATGCCCATCAAAATCCTCATTTCTCTTGGAGTTCTTTTCTTCCTTAAGGCTTTTACTTTTTTTGGGTGATGGAGAAACAGGGGTGCTTACAGTAGCCACCCCCTTTCCTTTCTCTTTTGAGGTTTTCTTCACACTTTCCATTTCAACAACTCTTTCTGGCTTTCTAAAGAGTCTTTGTGATCTCGTGGACATTGTGAGTGTTAAGGATGGTATTTATAGAGCCTAAATGGGTGTAGATGCATGAACAACACAACCATAGAGAAGTGAAAATATAAGATGAAAAGATATGATGGATGCAAGAAGTTTGAAATTGAAATAATGAAATACCAAAATCCTAGTTATTAACTGAAATCAAGGAATGAAAAGATATTACCTTTCAAAGAATTCCAAAGATTGTGCCTTTTCCTCTTCATAACCCAAGTTTCCAACGTAAAGGGATGTGAATTAGGGTTTGTACGCTGAGAGGGGGTTTTTATACTGCTGAACCAAGCGTATAAGGTACGCGTAGGTACATGGAATCCTTGGCGTACATACAGCCACATTAAATCACAATAAGTGGTAACAGGTGTAGGCCACGCTGTACAAAATCACGCTTGAGCGTATGACATGCTTAAGGGGATCACAGGGTTCACGCTTGAGCATAAAGTAGTCACGCTTAAGCGCGAAGGCACAACAGAGTGTAACAGGTGGTAAATTATGGTGCTCATACTCAAGCGCGCCCGAGTAGTCACACTTAAGCGTGACATTCTCTCGCTCAAGCGCGACAGCATAACATGTGTAACAGGTTCGGTACAATTACTCCCACGATCATGCTTAAGCGTGCATATTCCTCGCTCAAGCGCTAGACATATCCATGGATCACGCTTTAAGCGTGAAGGCGCACGCTCAAGCGTCATTTCTTTCTTAAAGTTTAAACTGCCAGCATGAAGGGTCACGCTTAAGCGTGACTCGAGCTCACTTAAGCGCAAAGACATACACAGGGACTCTCGCTTAAGCGCGTATAGATTCGCCCAAGCTATAAGGGTTCTCGCTTGAGCGTATAGAGTTCTCGCTCAAGCGAGAAGGCAAAAGTTAGTCCACGCATAAGCGAGCTATCTCCTCGCTTGAGCGCCAAGGGGACCTGATTCTAATTTATTTACGCGTAGCAACGCCTAGTTTGGAGCGTATGTATGCGTACCTCCTGGTCCATAATTTTGTTATTTTGTTGATGTGCGTATGTACACTGGAATTCAAAGTTTATACACTCAAACCTTATTCAAAATGTTTCAAGCTTATTCACACCTTATTCAAATTTTTTTGATTTTATTATTATTATTTTTTATTATTATTATTTGAAAAACACCAAACACAAACTACAACAATTAAAATATAGGGTTTTCTCCCTCAAGTGCTTCTTTAAGGTCACTAGCTTGGCCTTTGACAGCTAAGAGGATGCTTGTAAAAACATGGAGGATTTCCGCCTATCCAACTCTCCTCCATAGTAGAGCTTGAATTTCTGGCCATTCACTATGAATGTTTTTCCAGTGGCTGGTTGTTTTACCTCAATTGCACCATGAGGGAAAACCTCATTCACAATGAAAGGTCCAGACCATTTGAATCTGAGTTTTCCTAGAAAGAGTCTCAGTCTAGAATTAAATAACAAGACCTTGTTATCCTTCTAAAACTCTTTTTTGTTTATCCATTTATCATGCCACCTCTTAGTTTTCTCTTTATAGATTGAGGCACTTTGATAAGCATTGAGTCTGAACTTCTCAAGTTCATGGAGGTTCAAGACTCTCTCCTCTTGAGACTTGTCAAGATCCATATTTAATAGCTTTGTGGCCCACCATGCCTTATGCTCTAACTCTATAGGAAGATGGCAAGCCTTACCATATACCAACTGATAAAGTGACATGCCAATTGGAGTCTTAAATGTTGTCCTATAGGCCCACAATGCATCATCTAATCTCACAGACCAATCCTTCCTAGATTTCCCTACCACTTTCTCTAGTATCCTTTTAATTTCTCTATTAGATAGCTCAACTTGTCCACAAGTTTGTGGATGGTAGGGAGTAGACACCTTATGGAGTACCTCATAATGTCTCAGGGGTTTTTCCATAATTCTATTGTAAAAATGTGACCTTCTATTACTAATGAGGACTCTTGGGACTCCAAACCCAGAGAAAGTATTCTTCTTTATAAACCTCAGCACCACATGTGCATCATTAGTTTTGGTAGGAATTGCCTCTACCCACTTGGAGACATAATCCACAGTAACAAGGATATACTCATTGGAGAATGACTTTGGGAATGGTCCCATGAAGTTAATGCCCCAAACATCAAATAACTCCACAACTAAAATATTTGTCAAAGGCATGCCAGCTTTAACGGAGAGGCCTGCACTTCTTTGGCACTTATCACACCTTTGCATATATACTCTAGCATCATGAAAAATTGTTGGCCAATAAAAGCCACATTGCAATACTTTTGCTGCTGTTCTAGAGGCACCATGGTGTCCTCCATAATAAGAGTCATGGTAGTGCCATAAGAGTCTTTCTTGCTCTAATTCAGGCACACATCTCCTGATAATTCCATCTACTCCTATCTTATACAGAAAGGGATCATCCCATAGAAAAGTTTTGCTGTCATGAAAGAACTTTTTCTTCATTTGGGATGTCCACCCTTCTGGTACCACAGAGGCACTTTTAAAGTTGGCCATATCAATAAACTATGGAACTGTGGTAATTTCCATCAGCCTCTCATTTGGAAATTCCTCTTTCATCAAGATAGAGTCCGATTCTCCCTCCAGACGAGAGAGTTAATCAGCCACTGAGTTCTCTACTCCCTTTTTATCTCTTATTTCCAAATCAAACTCTTGGAGTAATATAACCCACCTGATCAATCTTGGCTTTGATTCTTTTTTAGCTAGCAAGTACTTGATTGCTGAATGGTCTGTATAGACAATGACCTTAGCACCAATTAGGTAAGATCTGAGTTTATCAAAAGCATACACCACAGCAAGCATTTCTTTTTCAGTAGTGGTGTAGTTTATTTGATTCTCATTCAGCACCTTACTAGCATAATAAATAAGATGTGTTAATTTTTCTTTTTCTATCCTAGTATAGCTCCTATAGCGGAATCATTTGCATCACACATGAGTTTAAATGGTAAAGACCAATCAGGTGCTGCAAGGATGAGACCTATAGTTAATCTTTGTTTTAGATTTTCAAAAGCCTTAACACAGTTTTCATCAAAAACAAAAGCATGATCTTTTACCAGTAAATCAGTCAAAGGCTTTGCTATTTTTGAAAAATCTTTTATAAATCTCCTATAGAAGCCAACACATCCTAAGAAACTCCTCACTCCTTTCACATTGATTGGAGGAGGAAGCTTTTGAATGATATCAATCTTGGCTCTATCTACTTGAATGCCCTCTACAGAGACTTTGTGGCAAAGGACTATCCCTCCTTTAACCATAAAATGACATTTTTCCTAGTTGAGGACAAGATTAGTCTCTTGACATCTCACCAACACCTTAGATAGGTTATTGAGGCATATATCAAAGTTGTTTCCAAACACAGAGAAGTCATCCATGAACACCTCAATGAACTTCTCTACCATGTCCCCAAAAATTGCCAGCATACACCTTTGAAAGGTTGCTGGTGCATTGCACAAACCAAAAGGCATGTACCTATATACAAAGATTCTATATGGATAGGTAAATACTGTCTTCTCTTGATCTTTTGGATCAACCACAATCTGGTTGTAACCAGAATATCTATCAAGGAAGCAATAATACTCATGACCTGACAGCCTCTCAAGCATTTGGTCTACAAATGGTAGAGGAAAGTGGTCTTTTCTAGTGGAGTCATTTAACCTTCTATAGTCTATGCACATCCTCCAACCTGTAGTTGGTCTAGTGGTAATGACTTCACCTTTTTCATTTTTAACAGTGGTCATCCCTCCTTTCTTAGGCACCACTTGGACCGGACTGATCCAAGCACTGTCCGAGATAGGATAGATAATTCCTGCATCAAGGAGTTTAACCACTTCTTTCCTCACAGCTTCTTTTATTATGGGGTTTAACCTTCTTTGTGGTTGAACAACTGGGGAATAGTCATCCTCCATCAAAATTTTATGCATACAAAATGATGGACTAATCCCCTTTAAATCAGAAATGTTCCAACCAATGGCAGATTCATGTTTCCTTAAAACCCCTATCAGGTTTTTCTACATCCTCATTATTTAATTCAGCATTAATGATTACTGGATGTGATTCATTATTTCCCAAGAAAACATATTTCAAATGAGAAGGCACGGGTTTCAAATCACGTTTGTCTTTAAACACCTTTTTACCCTTCTCAATTACAGTATTATTTAAGTTTTCTTTCATTTCAACTTCTACTTCCCCTACTTCAGATGCTTCTAGTAGGTTTAGTTACTCATTATATGAGTCATTTAACTCCTCAGTCTTGGAGTCAAAATCATCTTCAAGAAAGGCTTGTAAAGCCTCTTCTTTAGCCTTCAACAGCATAGAAGTCTTATAGTTTTTAATTTCTTCAAGCATAAAACAATCCATTTTATTAATTGGATGTTTCATAGCATTGAAGACATTAAAAGTTACCTGCTCCTTCTAAACTTTCAGCATGAGTTCCCCCTTCTCTACATCAATTAAAGCTCTTCCAGTAGCTAAGAAGGGTCTCTCTAAGATTAAGGGAATCTATCTATCAGCTTCCATGTCTAAAACTACAAAATCTGCTAGAAAGATAAACTTATCTACCTTTACTAACAAGTCTTCCATCCCATAAGGATATTTGATAGACCTATCAGCCAACTGCAAAGACATGCGAGTTGGTTGCAGGTCATTAATTCCTAATTTTCTCATTAAGGACAAAGGCATAAGGTTTATACTAGCTCCTAGGTCACATAAAGTACTTCTAACATGAATATCCCTTATTGCACAAGGTATTGTAAAAGATCCAGGATCTAGTTTTTGAGGGAGTTTCTTTTGAATAATTGCACTACACTTTTGAGTAAGAGCAATCATTTCATCTCCCTTAAGTTTTCTCTTCTTAGACCGAAGTTCTTTAAAAAATTTAGCATATGATGGCATCTCTTGCAATGCCTCAGCAAAGGGAATATTTATGTGAAGCTTCTTGAACACATCTAAGAACTTAGCAAACATTTGCTCTTCTATCTGTTTCTTAAATCTATGTGGACATGGAGCATTCTTTAATTTCTCAGGAGTTAGCTTGACAACTTCCTCTAAGATCAAATCATTATTTTTCTTCTTTTGATGAACTTGATTTTTTTCTCTTTTTCTGTTTCTATTTGGTTTTTAGTTTTATCATTAACTTGCTCACTTTCCTGCTCTTTTTCTTTTTCTGCATCTTTTTCTAAATTATTTTCTTGACATAGAGTAGGGAGAAGAATTTTCCCAATCCTTGTGGTTATTGCCTTGCAATGTTCCCTAGGATTTACCTCAGTATCTCCAGGAAAATTACCAGATTGTCTCTCAGCTAGCTATTTTGATAGTTGTCTAACCTGATTTTCTAGATTTCGGATGGACGCTTCTTGATTTTTAAAACTGGCCTGAGTAGCCTGAATGAACTGAGGTAGAACATTCTCAAGTTTAGACTTTTCTTTAGGGGGAGGTAGTTGTTGTGGTCTAGTTGTGGGTTGAGTTTGTGGCATGTTTTGATTCAAATGTGGACCTTTTTGCCATGTTGTTGTGATCATTATTTTTCTTCTTTTGAAAAATTAGGGTGGTTTCTATAGTTTTGATTAAAGGAATTAGAGGGATAATTCCTTTGAAATTGTTGCCCCATGAAATTAAATTGTTTAGCAGGTATATTTGGATCACACGTGCCATTCTCATGGTCTCCACCATAAAAATCACAACTCATCATGCAGACTTGACTAGGCTTTTGGAGTTCTGAAATCTGTACACTCAATTTCTCTAAAGCCTGAGTCATCAACTTACTTTGAGCCAAATAAGCATCTTGTGCTTCTAATTCTAGTATCCCTCTTTTAGGGATTTGGCTCCTTTCACTAACTAAGCATTCATTTGAGCCATAACATCAATTAGCTCTATAGCTTCTTCTACAGTTTTTATAGTTAGTGAACCTCCAGTTGAGGCATCAATCAAGACCCTAGTAGCTGGCCTTAGACCATTATAAAAGATGATAACTTGCTACACATCAGGGATTCTATGATGAGGACATTTTCTCAAACTCTCTTTGTACTTATTGTAACATCCCGATTTAAAAATTAATTACTGAGTGAAATTAATCCATTAAAATAATAATTGCAAAGTGGAAAATTACTTGTTAATTATAATTAACTTAATTAATTTAGCTTAAGAAAATAATGGCTGATTAATTATGATTAATTGTTAATAGTTGGCTGCTTGTGATTGGTGTGTGACGTGAGTGGACTGCCATTCACGAACTCCCACCCCACTCTTCTTCTCTTCGTACGTATATACATATGTCCAGAGCCACTGTTGTTATTCATTTCCCTTCAGACTTCCTCTTCTGCTACTTCTCTTCTCTTCGTTCTATCTTCTCTTTTTCTTCTTTGCTCTTCTTCTTCTCCCGTGTTCTCTGTCCTCTGTTTCTGGAAACCCATGACGACGGTGCTGCAGAAGATTCAGAGTTTCCTTCTGTTGCTGAAGGACGATCATCGAAGCGGAAAAAGAACAGTTCCCTGTTCCTGAGCCGATTACAGAATACAACGGCATTCGAGGGGGGCTGGACGAGTGGGAGTACTGGACAAAGCAACAAGGCAGAGGATCAACGTCAAAACAGAGGAGCCTCTCGGAGTCTCTTAGTTGGTAGGGGGGTATCTTATATCTTAAATGCATGGGTTATGGACGGGTTCCAGGTGTTAATGGTTTGCTGATTCTGTGTCTGATTCTATGTTTTATTTGCATGAAGAGTACATGATACCCGGATGCATGATGATTAAGAATCGAGTGTTGCATGTTTAGTTCCGTCCATGAAATGCACGTTGATAGCCTCGAGAGTATTGAATGGTTGCATGAAACGAATGTGTTGAAGTGTTGTTGATGATTACCGTGTGACTTATATGGCATGCTGGTTATTATGAGTTTGAAATGCTGACTGCATGTGAGAAAATGTGGACTTAGTGAATCTGATGATGTGTTACACCGATCGCATGTGATGCATGTATTGTTGAATGAAAGTTGTGTATGAAACTTGTGTTGTGTGATGAATCCACGTGTGGCGCATGGGATGCGTTAATGCTGGGAGCATGTAGTGTGGGACACTACCATCGATTATTAAAGCGTGAGACACTGTGAAATCCTTTTGAGTGAGACTCAAGGTAGCCTTTGAGTGAGACTCAGGCTGCCCGTGGACACCGCCGTTGGCGCTGAGAGCGTTGGTGTCACCTATGTGGGCAAACGGTTTGGTACCAGTAAAACGGCCAAGCAGCTGGGAGCTGAATAAAAGGCTGGGAGCCTACGTTGCAACGAATGAAAACCGATTACACACGAATGTGGAACCGAGTGAATTAATCTGTGTACATGAACAGTTGATGTGTATGAAATCTGATTGTATGAGTATATGTTAATGTTATTAAGATGGTGTGTGCATATAGCCGAGTGATAATTGATGGATTCTGATCGGTAGATGTCTTATGCGTGTCCTGATTAATTGGCATTGTTATGTTATTGATTGTTGCTATGTATGAACATATATATTGCTGCACTAATGAGGAATAATCCGAGTCAGTATCTATCATTTAATATCTAAGATACTCACCCCCTACTGTGGCTATATTTTACAGTGAATGTCTCTCGGAATGATGAATGAAGGAGGAGCTGCATGCCGAGTGAAGTGCTTGTGCACTATGGGAATATATGTGTATATGTATATACTGTGTATAAGGTTTTGTTAAGCCTTGGCCGGCTCGTATTTTGGTCTTAGTCACTTTATATCATAATTTGAACTTTCTCGGGTGAGAGTATGACAATGTGCCTGTAAATATTCATATATATTCCTATACATATCGTACTGTACGTTTATTCTATGCTGTGTGAAGGTCCGAAAGGTCCGAGTGGTATATATCCATGCTTTTTCGAGTGAGAACCTTCCGAGTGAGTGTTTTCTGATAGAAGAGTGATCTATAAGGTTCTGAATGAAACCCATTGTAGTAAACTTATTGGAAGTTAGAAGATTCCTAGGTGAGACTTGACTTAGTAAGATAACTTGAGTGAGAAAGACTAGATATGCCGAGTAAAAAACAAGTGAAATACCCTGAGTGGTAAAAGACCGTGAAAGATATTCCGAGCGGAATGTACTCTTAGATTCCGAGTGGAATGACCATGGGAATCATTTCCCGAGTGGTCGACATTTGTATTCTGAAAGAATGATGTTGTGGAGTGTGATGTAAACTTCCGAATGAAGCATGTACGTGTAGGGGTTAATCTGAATGAATCGAGAGTAAAGACTTTTCCGAGTGAACCGGACTCTGAATCCGAGTGAGGGAATACCGAGTGGAGTTGATCACCTCAGCGATTAAGTGTTCGCTCCAGCGAGTGTGAGCGAAAGGAAGGCCTCTGATTTGTTTCGCTTAAGCTATGCGTACTCCGCCCAAGCGTGTTGAGTCATCTCGCGCAAGCGATATTGAATCTCGCCTGAGCGAGTAGGCGCTGTTGGGTTTGCTCATGTCCTGCATCTTGCGCTGTTGCCTTGTGGATGATTTGCATTCCTTTCCCTTTCTTTCTTGTCCTGATTCTACTCTTCTTAACCCTTAACTGCTTATTTTGCCCTTGCATCCCCTTTGATTTTTGGAAAAATTTTCTTGGTCCCGGTTTATTCTCAAATTGAATTTAGGATGTTTCATTTTGGTATCAGAGCATCCTTAAGAAATCTTGGATGTTTCATTTTGGTATCAGAGCAGACCTAAAAGGTCCAAGGCCAAGGTATGCTTACCAAGGGTAAGCAGTGGTGTACATTATGACCGAGTGTCGTAATTAATTACTATACCTGATGGATTCAATCCATGTTTAAGCACGATTTTCATGGCCAAGTGCCTATGAGGTTTTGTGTTAAGGGTAGAAGATTGTTTCCCCTCCTGGTCAGATTAATTATATGATGTTTAGAAATTGTGTGATGATGTGTTATAATTATTGATGGTTGGGATGAGATCTGATCGGTAGTAAGTAACTTTGTAAACTTATCCTTGAAGGGGTGTTAATTTCAAGATAAGTCATGGCGAATCGACATAGCATGGAAGCCATAGCCATAGCGTTCCAGCATTTTTCTGACGTGTTTGAGAGGCAGGGCCAGCCTCGAGCTGAAGATGGCCAAGTATTGGATCGCTTCCTGAAGAGGAAGCCGAGTGAGTTTCAAGGAGGATTTAATCCCGAGGTAGTATACAAATGGATTCAAGATTTGGAAAGAGTTTTTGGGGGCCTTCACTGTACTGAGGCCCAGAAAGTTGAGTGCGCAGTATACATGCTGCGAGACGAAGTAGAAAATTGGTGGAAAATCACCAAAAACCGACTGACTCACACGAGCATCATACTAGTCTGGGAGAATTTTAGAGCGTGCTTTCTGGAAAAGTATTTCCCTGACGCGGTGAGGAGTCAGAAGGAACTGGAATTTATGGAGCTGAAGCAAGGTTCCATGTCTGTGGAAGAATATGCTACAAAGTATGAGGAACTATGTTTGTTTTATCCGCCTTTCCAACAACCTGGAACTGAGAGTTCCAAATGCATTAAGTTTGAGAGCGGGCTGAGGTCGGATATTAAGAGGGCGTTCAGACACCAGGAAATTAGAAGTTTCCTGGTATTGGTGAATAAATGCAGAATTTTTGAAGAGGATGACAAGGCCCACTCGGGACAAAGTAGCAAAGCAGACCATTCCTTGAAGCCCCAGCAATCTTGCTTCAAGAGGCCGAACAACGCTGGTAGGAACAGACCCTTTTCTAGGTTTGGGGGTCGGAGTCAGCAAGAAAGACGACCAGTTATGGGAGACGGAAAATGTTTTAAGTGTGGAGGAAATCATTACGCTCGGGATTGCAACAGCGATGGTGGGATGGTGTGTTACCATTGTAATGAGAGGGGGCACATCCGCCCTGACTGTCCCCAACTACGTCAAGCAAACGCCAATGTGTGCCAGGGAGGTTTCCAAGGGAGAAGCCGTGGAAATGGTGGCCAAGGATCGGGGGGCAGAGGTAATGGAGCCAGAGGAAATATGATGTTTGCTCTAAACAACCGAAGAAGAAATACCGACCAACCGGCTGCTGGGAGAGTCTACGCCATCAGCGCTGAGGAAGCTGCACAAGCGAATGACTTGGTGCAAAGTAAGTGCTTACTCGGTAGATATACACTTAATGTAGTTTTTGATTCTGGAGCTACCCATTCTTTTATAGCCGATGAGTGTGTAAGACATTGAAAATTACCGACTGTGTATATGAATCGGACTTTGGAAGTAGCTAATCTGACCGGCACTAAAGTGTTGACATCAATGATGTGTAACGATGTAACCTTTGTGTTGGGGGATCGGAGTTTCACCTTCGATTTAGTATGTGTGCCTCTGAAAGATCTTGACATTGTACTTGGCATAGATTGGCTTTCAGCCAACAAGGTATTGGTGGACTGTCAAAACTGAATAGTAACTTTTCCGAGGCAGAACAATGAGGACTACACGGTACAAGGTATAGCTCAGTTGATTATGATGCTTTGTTTAACTGAGGGAGAGAGTAGAGCCCGAGTGAACGATATTCCGACTGTTTGTGAATTCCTCGAGGTGTTTCCGGAGGATGTGCCGGGTGTCCCTCCAAATAGAGAAGTTGAATTCTCTATAGACCTGATCCCTGGAGCCGAGCCAGTCTCCAGTGCACCTTATAGAATGTCCCCAACAGAATTGGCTGAGTTGAAAAGCAACTGGATGAGTTACTCGGAAAGCAGTTCATTCGACCGAGTGTATCGCCATAGGGCGTACCTGTGCTACTTGTTAAAAAGAAGGATGACAGCATGAGATTATGCATAGATTACCGACAGCTAAACAAGCTCACGATTAAGAACCGATACCCATTGCCCAGAATCGACGATTTGATTGACCAACTGCGTGGTGCTTCAATTTTCTCGAAGACCGATTTACGATCGGGATACAACCAAATCTGGGTGAAGGACTCAGATATTCCAAAGACTACCTTTAGGACTCGGTATGGCCACTACGAGTATGTAGTGATGCTGTTTGGTGTGACAAACGCCCCTGTTGTATTCATGAATTACATGAACAGCATATTCCACCCATATTTAGACCAATTCGTAGTTGTTTTCATTGACGTTATCTTAGTCTATTCTAAGACCCCTGAGGAGCATGAGGAACACCTCCGAGCGGTACTTCAAGTATTGAAGAAGAAGTAGTTGTTTGCAAAACTTTCGAAGTGCGATTTCTGGATGGATAAGATCCACTTTCTCGGACATGTAATTTCCATGGAAGGTGTCTCGGTAGATCCTTCAAAGGTGGCAGCTATAATGGCATGGGAGAGACCCAAGTCGGTCTCGGAGATAAGAAGCTTTATGGGCCTAGCTGGCTATTATAGGAGGTTTATTGAAGGTTTTTCTAAGCTTGCTTTGCCACTGACTAAATTGACTCGGAAAAATATCCCTTTCGTGTGGAGTTCCGAGTGCGAGAGCAGTTTCTGAGAGTTAAAAGACAAGTTGACAACCGCTCCAGTGTTAGGATTGCCAAACTTGCAAGAGAGCTTCGTGGTTTATTGTGATGCGTTGGGACTCGGTCTGGGGTGCGTGCTAATGCAGAAAGACCGAGTGATAGCTTATGCCTCTCGGCAATTGAGGCCTCACGAACAGCATCTGACCCACGACTTGGAATTGGCAACTGTGGTCTTCGCATTAAAGATATGGAGGCATTACTTGTACGGATCCAAATTCGAAGTGTACAGCGGCCACAAGAGCCTTAAATATTTGTTTGATCAGAAATAGCTGAACATGAGGCAGAGGAGATGGATGGAGTTTTTAAAGGATTACGACTTCGAGCTGAAGTATCATCCGGGTAAGGCGAACGTTGTTGCCGACGCCTTGAGTCGGAAATCCCTCCATATGGCAGTGGTGATGGTGAAGGAGGTGGAGTTATTGGAGCAATTCCGAGACATGAATTTGCATGTTGACGTCCCTTCGTCTCTGAAGATAACGCTCGGTACATTAAAGATTGCCAATGAGTTCCTAAAATTGGTGTTTGAGCAGCAGAAGTTAGATCCTACTTGGCTGAGATGAAGGCGACTCAGGCCAAGGGTAAGGACTTGTCTCTGACCGAGGGACCGGATGGAATTTTTTCGAGTAAAGAATAAGATATATGTGCCGGGTGGAGAAGGATTAAGAAGGATGGTGCTTGATGAAGCCCACAAGAGCCTGCTGAGTATTCACCCGGGTACCACGAAGATGTACCATGACCTAAGACTACAATTCTGGTGGCCCGGATTAAAGAGAAATGTAGCGGAATATGTGGCTCGGTGTATTACCTGTCAGAAATCGAAGGTCGAGCACCAGAAGCCGTATGGTGCATTGCAACCACGGGAGATCCCCGTATGGAAATGGGACTCAATTGCCATGGACTTTGTCATGGGATTGCCTAAAACCCGAACGGGGCACGATGCTATTTGGGTCATTATTGACCGATTGACTAAGACTACACACTTCTTACCTGTAAACATGAAATACCCGTTACATAAGTTAGCTTAGATTTACATCCGTGAAATTGTCTGACTGCATGGTGTGCCGACCTCTATCGTAACGGATAGAGATCCTAGATTCACGTCTCGGTTTTGGACCAGCCTGCACCAGGAATTGGGTACGAAACTTTGGCTAAGTTCTGCCTACCACCCCCAATCGGATGGATAATCCGAGCGAACGATACAAAGTTTAGAAGACTTACTGAGAGCATGCGTATTGGAACATGGTGGGTGTTGGGAACAGTACCTTCCCTTAATTGAATTTACATACAACAATAGCCACCACAGCAGTATTGGTATGGCACCCTACGAAGCACTGTATGGTCGAAAATACCGAACCCCACTCTGTTGGTCAGAAACGGGTGAAAGTTTGCTATTGGGGCCGAAAATTGTGAAACAAACCTCAGAACAGATCCAAGTAATAAGGGAAAAGATGAAGGCGTCTCAGGACAGGCAGAAGAGCTACCATGATAACGAACCAAACCACTGGAGTTTTCAGTCGGGGATAGGGTGTTTCTAAAGATTTCACCGAGTAAAGGAGTCGGGAGAGCCTTGAAAAGTGGGAAGTTGAGCCCCCGATACATTGGGCCTTATGAGATATTGGAACGAGTCGGTTCCATGGCATACCGAATAGCGTTGCCGACTCATCTATCCCGATTGCATAACGTGTTTCACGTATCTCAACTAAGGAAATATCTACATGATTCCACTCACACGATGCCGGATGATGAAGTGGAGATTAAGGAGGATCTGACCACTGTGACTGTACCGACTAGAATTGTGGACCGATCGGTAAAGCGTTTGAAGAGCAAGGATGTACAACTAGTTGAAGTAGCATGGCAGCAAAACGGGTGTACTTCTTATACCTGGGAACGCGAGGATGCCATGAGGCAACAGTACCCCGAGTTGTTTACTAAGGTGAGTTACCGCTTGAATTTCGGGGACGAAATTCTTTTGAGAGGGGGAGAATTGTAACATCCTGATTTAAAAATTAATTACCGAGTGAAATTAGGCTATTAAAATAATAATTGCAAAGTGGAAAATTACTTGTTAATTATAATTAACTTAATTAATTTAGCTTAAGAAAATAATGGCTGATTAATTGTGATTAATTGTTAATAGCTGGCTGCTTGTGATTGGTGTGTGACGTGAGTGGACTGCCATTCACGAACTCCCACCCCACTCTTTTTCTCTTTGTACGAATATACATATGTCCAGAGCCATTGTTGTTATTCATTTCCCTTTAGACTTCCTCTTCCGCTACTTCTCTTCTCTTCGTTCTCTCTTCTCTTCTTCTTCTTCGCTCTTCTTCTTCTCCCCTGTTCTCTGTTCTCTATTTCTGGAAACCCACGACGATGGTGCTGCAGAAGATTTAGAGTTTCCTTCTGTTGCTGAAGGACGATCATCGAAGCAGAAGAAGAACAGTTCCCTGTTCCCGAGCCGATTGTAGAATACAATGGCATTTGAGGGGGGCTGGACGAGTGGGAGTACTGGATAAAGCAACAAGGCAGAGGATCAACGTCAAAACAGAGGAGCCTCTCGGAGTCTCTTAGTTGGTAGGGGGTATCTTATATCTTAAATGCATGGGTTATGGACGGGTTCCAGGTGTTAATGGTTTGCTGATTCTGTGTCTGATTCTATGTTTTATTTGCATGAAGAGTACATGATACCCAGATGCATGATGATTAAGAATTGAGTGTTGCATGTTTAGTTCCGTCCATGAAATGCATGTTGATAGCTTCGAGAGTATTGAATGGTTGCATGAAACGAATGTGTTGAAGTGTTGTTGATGATTACCGTGTGACTTATATGGCATGCTGGTTATTATGAGTTTGAAATGCTGACTGTATGTGAGAAAATGTGGACTTAGTGAATCTGATGATGTGATACACCGATCGCATGTGATGCATGTATTGTTGAATGAAAGTTGTGTATGAAACTTGTGTTGTGTGATGAATCCGCGTGTGGCGCATGGGATGCGTTAATGCTGGGAGCATGTAGTGTGGGACACTACCATCGGTTATTAAAGCGTGAGACGCTGTGAAATCCTTTTGAGTGAGACTCAAGGTAGCCTTTGAGTGAGACTCAGGCTGCCCGTGAACACCGCCGTTGGCGCTAAAACCATTGGTGTCACCTATGTGGGCAAACGGTTTGGTACCAGTAAAACGGCCAAGCAGCTGGGAGCTGAATAGAAGGCTGGGAGCCTACGTTGCAATGAATGAAAACCGATTACACATGAATGCGGAACCGAGTGAATTAATCTGTGTACTTGAACAGTTGATGTGTATGAAATCTAGTTGTATGAGTATATGTTAATGTTATTAAGATGGTGTGTGCATATAGCCGAGTGATAATTGATGGATTCTGATCGGTAGATGTCTTATGCATGTCCTGATTAATTGGCATTGTTATGTTATTGATTGTTGCTATGTATGAACATATATATTGCTGCACTAATGAGGAATAATCCGAGTCAGTATCTATCATTTAATATCTAAGATACTCACCCCCCTACTGTGGCTATATTTTACAGTGAATGTCTCTCAGAATGATGAATGAAGGAGGAGCTGCATGCCGAGTGAAGTGCTTGTGCACTATGGGAATATATGTGTATATGTATATACTGTGTATAAGGTTTTGTTAAGCCTTGGCCGGCTCGTATTTTGGTCTTAGTCACTTTATATCAGAATTTGAACTCTCTTGGGTGAGAGTATGACAATGTGCCTGTAAACATTCATATACATTCCTATACATATCGTACTGTACATTTATTCTATGCTGTGTGAAGGTCTGAAAGGTCCGAGTGGCATATATCCATGCTTTTCCGAGTGAGAAGCTTCCGAGTGAGTGTTTTCCGATAGAAGAGTGATCTATAAGGTTCTGAATGAAACCCATTGTAGTAAACTTATTGGAAGTTAGAAGATTCCTAGGTGAGACTTGACTTAGTAAGATAACTTGAGTGAGAAAGACTAGATATGCCGAGTGAAAAACGAGTGAAATACCCTAAGTGGTAAAAGACCTTGAAAGATATTCCGAGCGGAATGTACTCTCAGATTCCGAGTGGAATGACCGTGGGAATCATTTCCTGAGTGGTCGACATTTGTATTCTGAAAGAATGATGTTGTGGAGTGTGATGTAAACTTCAGAATGAAGCTTGTACGTGTAGGGGTTAATCCGAATGAATCAAGAGTAAAGACTTTTCTGAGTGAACCAGACTCTGATTTGTTTCGCTTAAGCTATGCGTACTCCGCCCAAGCGTGTTGAGTCGTCTCGCGTAAGCAATATTGAATCTCGCCTGAGCGAGTAGGCGCTGTTGGGTTCGCTCATGTCCTGCATCTTCCGTTGTTGCCTTGTGGATGGTTTGCATTCCTTTCCCTTTCTTTCTTGTCCTGATTCTACTCTCCTTAACCCTTAACTGCTTATTTTGCCCTTGCATCCCCTTTGATTTTTGGAAAAATTTTCCTGGTCCTGGTTTATTCTCAAATTGAATTTAGGATGTTTCATTTTGGTATCAGAGCATCCTTGAGAAATCTTGGATGTTTCACTTATCCCATGCTTCCGTCAGAGATTCACCCTCTCTCTGCTGGAAATAAGTGATTTCTGTGCGTAACTTGGCATACTTGGAAGGAGGGAAATATTTAATCAGAAATTTTCTTTGTAAATCCTCCCAAGTGGATATACCGCCTCTTGGTTGACTCTGCAACCAGGCTTTTGCACGGTCCCTTAGAGAAAAAGGAAACAATCTCAATCTTATTGCCTTATCAGGGACACCATTCATTTTCACTGTATCATAAATTTGGAGGAAGGTTGCTAGATGCAAATTTGGATCCTTAATATCACTTGCTCCGAATTGATTATTTCTAACCAACTGCAGCAAAGCCGGTTTAAGTTCAAAATTATTAGCTGTAATTGGAGGCCTAAGGATGCTGGATTGCGATCCTTCTTCAGTAGGCCTAGAGTAGTCACCTAGTGTAACTCTCCTCTATTCTATTTCTTGCTGTTCTTTTTGTCTTTTCTCTTTTCTAAGCTTACATTCTAACAAATCAATATCAGGATCAAAGAAGAATGGCTCTCCTCTGTTCCTTGACTGCATACACTAGATATTAGACACAAAATCATTTTCAATGCTACTGCTACTACTACACACAAGCTACTACTATACTAAAACGAAATTTAACTGCTACTAAATGCAAAAACAAAATTAAATGGTTCAGTCTAGTACCAGTCCAAGGATTGTTGATATTACTCAACAATCCCCGGCAATGGCGCCATTAACTTGATGCATAAATCCTGATGGATTATATTCTTTTGGCAAGCGCACCAATTGTTAAATTTGTAATATATTTGATCGTCCCACAGGGATTGAGGTAATTACCATAACCAAGGACTAGTGCAAGCTGAACCAAAACACAAGAAGATAGAATTCATTTTGCTTGGGCTTTTCTATTACTTTTTATATTTTTGTATTTTCAGAAACAATAGAAGAGATGAAGTGTAATTGATGGAAGATAGGTTAGGATTACTTCAGCTCACAATTTCATCAAGAAACACGCAATTAAGGTTCAATCAAGCTTCAGATTCAAGAGGACAATTCACAGATGGTTAATCCCTAATTCCTTAGGTGATTAACACTAATTCCTAAGAATTAAACCCTAATCCCTTAGGTATTCAGTGACAGAGAAATTTAATGTGAAATTGGGGATTGAACCCTAACTATTCACCTAATTACTAGGCCCGAGTTAGTTAGGAAGCTAGAAGTTACCTAAGCTTTCAACCATGATTCCTCACTGGTGAAATTCTTCAATTAGCCCTGGATTTATCAATCCAACAATGTAGATCTACTTCTCAGCTTGTTCTCCTCATGCTTTAGAAGATAATTTCCTCAATGCAAATTCAAGATTCCATTGGAAGCTTCAGTAATCCCAACCATAGGAGTTTAGCAACCCATGGGAATGGATTCAGAATGTGGAATGTGGAGAGACATGGAAGAGAGAGTTTAGAGAGGGAAAATGTTTAGAGAGAGATTGAAAATCAAAAAATAAGAGTTGTATATTGTTTTCACGCGTTAGTTACAAAGTATTTACAACTATATAAAGTTATGGCAAAAACTAACTAATTCTAATTAACTCTAATTAATTACAAAGGAAACTTCCTAACAATTAAACTAACAAAATTAATTAACTAATTACAAGGGACTGACTAATTATAATACAATAATTAAACTACTAAAATACAAACATAGTTGGTAACTAATAAAATAGAATAATTAAAGGTAACCACTGTAGCAATTCACGTTGAAAGAGAATAATAAACTGGGTAAATAGACACCACGCTTGAGCGTGATCTATACACGCTTGAGCGTGGTACGTTAAATTGAAGCATGCAGGGTGACCTCACGCTTGAGCATCATGTCCACTTAAGTGCGATCGTGTCCGCTTGAGCATGATACATAAACTCCTTGATGCAGGTGACTTCACGCTTGAGCGTGACTCTTGTCCGCTTGAGCGTTATTCTGATGCATGAAACTTGTTCGCTTAAGTGTGGAACTCCTTCGCTTGAGCGTGTTGACTTTAACCTTGATGCATGCTATGACTTTTACGTGGATTGCATGTTTACTTCATGCTTAAGTGTAGAGCTCTCTTGCTTGAGCGTGATGACTTTGCTTAAGCGTGACCCTTATTCGCTTGGGCAAAGTATATTACATCTTACTAGATCTGTGCGTACGTACACTAGAATTCCAGCATATGTACGTTGGATGTCCTGCACCTGATCCTGCAAACTACAACATATAAATGCCTAGCGTATGTACGCTGGCTTTCTAGCGTATATACGCTAGGTTAATGAATCTCTCAAATAAACATATTTCTTTATATACTTATCTTTTTAACCATTTTCTTGCACAATTTAAATATATTTGAATTAAATAATTAAAACAAGAAAGAATGACAATTTATTAAATAATAATGCCAAACTCAACACATTTAATGGATTAAGTTAAATTAAAGATGAATTTATTAAGTCTTTTCAAGACATATCATCATGGAATATTGGACAAAGGTGATGTGATTACTCATTACTAAGACAAATCCCAAAAAAAAATCAGTAAAGGGCATGCAGAATATAAAATAAAGATGATGTTTATGGTTGTAGAATGGTTGATGTCGAATGGAAAGGATCGTGGTAAAGGTAAAGGCAAACGATACCCGACACTAAAATAAAGATAGTGGTCGTTTGTGTGTATGTGTATTTTTTATTATTTTTTAAAATTAAAAATTGTTTTGATAAGGAAGGTGAAACAGTTGTGGTTATCCGAATGAGATGTGTTGTAAGGATGCATCTCAAGAGTTTGCACTCTTTACTCAGCCCATCCCAACTTTAAACAAAAGCACTCATGACACAATTAATTTTTTTATTTTTATTAAAAAGATTAAACAAAAGTGATACTAAAACTAAATAGTGAAGGATGCGTCTCAAGACTTGGGTTCTCAAAGATGCATCTTTATGACTTTAGATGCAACTTGTCCAAATTAATATTTACTTTGCCCATCCATTACAAAAAGATAATATATATATCAATCAGACCCCCTACACTTATTCAAGACATTATCCTCATTGCCTTATATGATTTCTATAGTCCTTTTTTTATTTTTTAATAGAGATAAAGGTGAGAAAGAAATTATAACTGAAGGGTGGTGTCTGGTTTTGGATTCTTACACTTGTGTGAGTGATCCTTATCTTGCTTCAAGAAGGGTTGAGGTTGGGGTAAAAAGCTCTGTAAAATATCAATAAATTAATCTACATTTGAAGAAGCATGAATCAACGATCGATCGACTTGAGTCATAAGGCTTTATTCCATAGCTTTATCTAAAAAATTAACAAACTGTCATAAAAACCATCAATATTTAAAAATCCTAATGGCTTTTTATGAAGGTTCATGCTACATGTTGATGCAATGCAAAATATTTCCTCAAAAGTACCGAAACCTTCAGGAAGTGCAATAAAGGCTTCAACACCTATAACCATACGGGCCATTCGTTGATGATGCTTATAACTTTTATCTCAGTTCTAACAGAAATAGTTGGTGTAATTCTTGCATGTTGTAGCATGATACTAAAGATGTTGCTTCCTTCAACTAGTGCAGATAGTGGCATGGAACCTCTCAAACCCTGTATTCCTCCTCTATACAAGACATTTATTTTTTCACAGCCAATAGTTTCCCTAACTCAGTAGCTGCTATTGGGTACTCCTCACAATTACCATTGTTTGATCCACCAAACACATAAATAGATTTGATTTTTTTCATTTTTTTGTGTTTTCTATATAGAGTTATGCGCCCTTATATAGATGAAAATTGAGATGCAATAACTGATGACAAATAAAAAGTTTACACAATTATTATGGTATAAAAAGAAATGACAGTACTAAAGAAAATTGAAAGGACATGGTTGAAGAAAATAAAAACAGGTAACTTTTAAAAGTCAAAGTGAATTCAGAAAAGTAAAACATTGAAAGTAATCATAAAAATGTACAGTAGTTGTGATTATACCTCACATCTTCCTCTGGTTTTATATCTAGTAACGACTTGAACACCTTCTGTGAGTCGAGGTTTTTACTACCTATCCAGTTTTCTTATAAACTGGCAAACAAGGCAATATTTGTAGTTCTCATGGATGAACAATTCCACATGGATACGTCTCAAGAGTACTGATGATTTTATCTAAGTTGTACTCTTTACTCAGCCCATCCCTTATAAATTTAATTTTGTCCACCTGATTTATAGATACCATTCTAGGGTTCCTACAATGTGTATTACAGTTCCATCTTAGACACTTGTGGCAAAATCCCATCCTCTTAGCTCTTCATTTTTTAGAATAAGAACTACATCCCATACCTGGTAAATGTTTTATATAAGACTTATGTAATTCAAAGACGTAACTTCACTTCGATAAGCCAATGAACATCCTCTAGAATGCCAAAATATGTGAGTAGCTTTAACCTTTGAACTCAAGCTTTGTAAATTTTTACAATGACATCACGTGGAAGTGTAGGGAATCTATCTTTGAGTTTTGCAAGGGTTTGTTCCCTTGTTAGATTACTTTGAAGTTGTAGTTGTTTAGAAAAGAGAGAATAAAAAACGAGGTTATAGAGGATAGTAGAGATGAAGAAGGTAAAAAAGTGATAGGTTGTTTAACATCATGAGCCTGACGATGACGTTTTAACTACTGCAAGAAAATGATAATAATGCCAAAACAATAATAGTAATAATGATTGGGACAAGCGTTAGCATTAAAAAAAATAATGATGTAATTAATTGATATCCATTTATTTATTTATTATATATAAATATTGTTGTTTGGAAAAATTAGTCAAAATATTTGGCATCACATAAATACACTTCCGTATCTGTGTGCTCTTGGAACCCTTGAAAAAAAGGTTTAAATTGGTGCCCATTTACCTTAAAAACTTTATTTGTCGCTTTATCTGAAATCTCAATCACACCATAAAGAAAGATATTAGTTATTTCAAATGGGCCTGCCCATTTAGAGAGAAGCTTACCAGATATAAGCTTTAGACGTGAATTGTACACTAAAATATTTGTCCAATGAAAAAGTTTTTTCTCAAGACATGTTTGTTATGAAATGAGTTGACTTTCATAAGCTTCCAAACGGATTTCTTCAAGTTCCTGTAGTTGGAGTTTCCTTTCTTCACCGGTCTTATTTAAGTCCAAGTTATATTGTTTTACTATCTAATAAGCTTTGTGCTCAATTTCTACGGATAAGTGGCATGATTTTCCAAAAACAATCCTATAGGGTGACATTCCTATAGGTGTTTTATAAGCTGTTCTATATGCCCAAAGAGCATCTTCTAGCCTTTTGCTCTAATATTTCCTATTTAGTTGCACTGTCTTTTGAAGGATCATTTTTAATTCCCGGTTGGACACTTTAGCTTACCCATTTGTTTGGGGGTGATAAGGTATTGAAACTTTATGCATAACTATATAGTTTTTAAGAAGGGACTCCATTTTACAGTTGCAAAAATATGATCCTTGGTCACTGATGATGGCCTTAGGAACACTAAACCTATAAAATGTGTGTCATCTAACAAAATCTACAGTAACTTTAGAATCATTAGTTCGAGTATGTTTAGCCTCTACCCATTTAGACACATAGTCGACTATAAGCAGTATATAAACAAAACCAAAAGATACAGGAAAAGGTCCCATGAAATCTATGCCTCAAACATAAAAAATTTCATAAAATAATATGGGTTGTTGAGGCATCTCATTTCTACGAGATATGATTCCCATTCTTTGACATTGTTCGTAAGCTTTACAAAATGTATATGGGTCATGAAAAATTGCTAGCCAATACAAACCAAATTCTAACACTTTCCTTGTTGTACGTTGAGGTCCAACATCCACCTAATTAATCTTGGTTTTGTATCTGGTTTCTTTAAAAGGAACTTTAATGTTGCATGATCTAAAAATACAACCACTTTTGAAGTAAGCAAATAAGATCTAAATTTATCAAGTGCAAACACAATAACAAGTAGTTCTTTTTCTATGGTAGTATAGTTAATTTGTGCAATATCCAAAGTTCGTGAGGCATAGTAAATGACATGTTATACTTTACCTACTCATTGAGCAAGAACAACTCCTAATACATAATCTAGTATCAAGATGATGGGAGTGTTAGTTAAAGCTTTCTTTAAGAAATCAAAAGCCTCTTTACATTTGTCATTAAAATAAAATATTATATTTTTTGTAGTAAGTTAGACAACAAAAAGGCTATCTTACTGAAGTTTTTTATAAACCTCATATAAAAGCCTGCATGGCCAAGAAAAGAATGAATATCTCACACACAATAAAGATAAGGTAATTGAGAAATTACATCAATTTTTGTAGGGTCTACTTCTTTGCCATTTTTAGATATTACATGGTCTAAAACTATTCCTTCTTATACCATGAAGTAATATTTCTCATAATTCAGAACAAGGTTAGTTTCAATGCATCTATGTAATACTTTAAGCAAGTATTAAATGATGAACCATACACTGTGAAATCATCCATAAATACTTCCATGCAATTTTCATGAAAATCAACAAAGATACTAATCATGCATCGTTAAAAGGTACTAGGGGCATTGCATAAGGCAAAAGACATCCTCTTATAAGCAAAAGTGCCAAAAGGACATATAAATGTTTTTTCTTGATCTTTTGGTGCAATGTAAATTTGGAAGTAACTTGAAAATCCATCTAAAAAGCAGTAATGAGACTTACCTACTAGTCGTTCTAACATTTGATCAATGAAAGGCAAAGGAAACTGATCCTTTCGAGTTGCTTTATTAAGTTTCATGTAATCAATGCATACTCGCCAACTATTCTGGATTCTGGTTAGATTTAGTTCATCATTTTCATTTTTGACCACTGTGATTCTAGACTTCTTAGGAACCACTTGTACAAGGCTGACCCAAGTGTTATCTGATACAGGGTAAATGATGTCATTTTGTAATAATTTTGTTACCTCTTTCTTAACTACATCCAGGATCTGGGGATTAAGTTTTCTTTGTGGTTGCCTTACTAATTTAACTTCTCCCTCTAGTAGAATTCTATGCATATATATGGAAGGGCTAATACCTGAGACTTCTATCAAAGTCTAACCAATTGCTTTCTTATGCTCCTAATAATCTACAATAACCTTGTTTCTTGATCAACATTTAGTTTGTTAGAAATAATCACTGGAAGATTCTTATCTTCCTCTAAATATGCATACTTTAAATGTTCAGGAAGAGGTTTTAACTCTAACATGGGAGGCTGCATTATAGAAGGAATCAATTTGGTTGTATTTGTCTCAGTAACTTATCCTTCAACATAATTAGATGTATTTGTAACTACTTTTATCAAATTATTGCACTCTGATTCTGTTGAAACAACAATTGAAACTATGTTTTCTATTTTAAAGGAGCTTGCATCATTTTTATCATTAGCAAATATTTCTCAATTTCAACACATACATTACATTGATGAGAATCCATGCATGAATTACAAACAAATGAATCACATAAATCAGACAATGTAGGAAAATCAACATCATCAAACAACTTAATAATATTACCATCAACTAAATCAGTTATTAAATCAATTTAGAAAACAAAATGTTGTAAGATGCTTTATAGAATCTAAAATGTTAAATCTAACCACACTATCTTCAAATTCCATGGAAAGTGTTCCTGTATGCACATCTATCTTTGTCTTAGCTATTTTTAAGAATAGTCAACCTAAAATTATTGGAGCTTTATTGGTGGAAGTCTTACTCTCCATATCCATAACATAAAAATATGTAGGAAAAATTAAATCATTAACTTTAATAAGGACATCTTCAATGATACTTACAGGATGTGTAGAGCTTTGATTTGCTAACCACACTTGTAGTTTACAAAGGTCTAAGGGAAAGTAAAGTAAATACAGTCATAGGCATAACATTAATGGATGCATCTAAGTCTAGTATGGCATTTTCAAGTTTGTTATTGCCTATTATGCATGGAATGGTAAATGTTCGAGGGTCTTTACACTTTTCTAGTATATGTGACAAATATTTCTCAATCAATGCAGAAACATTTATACTTATGTTAATCCTTTCATTGTCTTTCAATCTTCTTTTGTTAGTGCATAGTTTTGTAAGGAATTTAGCATATCTTTGGATTTGCTTGCTGGCTTCTAATAAAGGTATATTTACCTCTACTTTTCTAAATGTTTCCAAGATCTCTTCATCCATTTTCTTATTTTGTGTAGATTTTTGTCTTTGTAGAAATGGAAGAGGGATATGTTGTTTATTAGGACCCATTGTAGAAAAAAATTTGTAAAAGATATATCATTATCATTATTACTTGAACTATCTAAAACTTCTTTTGCATGTTTTCTATGACAATAGTATTTTTAGTTTGTTATTGTTTTTTTGGTCCATGGATAGCTTTACCAGGTCTTAAAGTAATTGCACTTACATTTTTAGGATTGACAACTATTTGAGTGAGTAACTTATCTAAACCTTGAGTCTACAAAAGGTTTAAGGATGTAGCCAATTGACCAATCTGATTTTCAAGAGTCTGAATTATAGCCTTAATTCTCTTTTGGAAGTTCAAATTGTCTGCTATCATTTGCTTTATTAATTCCTCCAAATTTGATTTCTTAGTGGAAGGTACAACTACTTGTGTAGCTTGTTGTTGTACGTGAGGAGGTTGATAAGGCTTGCTTGGTTCAGTATTTGTCTGACAATGTGCATGAGGTTGTTGTGAGGAATTACCCCATCTTAAATTAGGGTGATTTCTCTAACCAGGATTATATATGTTGGAAAAGGGATCATAATTGCCAAGTGTTTGTTGTGGTGGTCTGCTTATATGTTGGCAATACATACTTGAGGATTTTTATTGGGAATTTTAGCTTCCTGCAATGTAGGTCAACAATCAGTATAATGATATATAGAAGTACAAATGGCACATACCTTAGCATGGTTTGCAGGTTGTTATTTTTGAGACAATAATATTTTTCATAAGAGTTGCTAGTTCAGCAAATTTATTTTCCTTTTTTATCTCCATCATTAGTAGTTTTAATCCCATGGACTCCTCTAATTACTCCAGAATTGTTCCTAGTGGCATGTTGTTGAGCATTAGAGGCCAATATTTCAATTAAAGTTTTTACTGCATTTGTAGTTTTATTTTGTAAAGCACCACCACTAGTTGCATCAACCAAAGTTCTATCCATTGGATTAAGACCTTCATAGAAATATTGTATAAGAAGTTGGTCCGTAATTTGGTGATGGGGACAACTAGCACACAATCTTTTAAATCTTTCCCAGTTTTCATAAAGATTTTCCCGGTCATGTTGCTGGATGCCACATATTTCTTTTCTAATTGAGGAAGTTCTTGAAGAAGGGAAAAATTTTTTGAGAAACATTTTCTTAAGGTCATCCCAGCTAGTAATAGAGCCTAAGGAAAGGTAAAATACCTTATCCTCAGTGGCATCTGCTAAGGAGAAAGGAAAAGCTTTAAGTTTTACATGTTCTTTTGAAACCCCTTTAGGTTTCATGGTAGAGTAAAGGATATGAAATGCTTTTAAGTGTTTGTGAGGATCTTCACCTGCACGACCATGAAACTTAGGAAATAAATGAACTAAACTAATTTTAAGCACAAAAGGAACTTCTTCCTCAGGATATAAGATGCATGATGTTTGATTAGTGACATCTGGTGTAGCTAGTTCTCTTAATGACTTTTCATCCATGTTATCAACTACAATATTATTATAGGTTTGGTTATTATTGCCTAATAGTCTCTTGGATGATCTAAGTAGTTGATGAAATGTTCTATCTATTTCAGAATCAAAAGGATGTAGTGGTTTGGGATTAGATGTAGTCATGCACAATACATATATACATATTGCAAGGAAATAATACAACTACGTAGAAAAAGGAAAAAGTTATCATTTTAATTATGTAATGCTAAGAACATATATTAAATATTTAAAGACTTAATTTTTTTATATTTATATTTTTTAAATGGTTGAAAATGAGATCACTAAAAAATAAATAAAAATATAATAAAGTGGATTTTTTTTAACAAGCTCACGTTCAACCAAACCTAGAAATTTTCAATACTCCTACAAAAAATGTAAAACATATTAGGTAACCAATTGATGCAAATAACTAGGACCAGAGGTCCCCGACAACGACGCCAAATTTGACACGTGTCATTGTCGGGTCAAATAAAAGTTAAATTAATATAGAATAAGGTAAGCAATCTTAGTCGTTTCTTAAGGACCTTAGTCAAATTAGTTACACTCAAGTACGATTACAAGTAATCACTGATCACAAGTATGATTAAATATAATTAATTTCTGAACCTTGAAACACTTAGAATCCCTGAATGATTATATTCTAGAAAATCTTCTAGAATTAAATTCATGAACTAATACTGAGTTAAGAAACTAAATAGAAATCTCTTATTTAGTTACTTAATTTTTTATTCTCAAATTGATTATTGATTAATCAACTAACATGATTTTAGATTATAGATTGTTTAATTATGTACCAATTGGTTATACACTTAAATAATCTATTATCATAAGTTTTTGAGAAAAAACATAGAAATGTAATGGAAACTTAAGCATGTATTTATTATGTATCTATCTTGTTTATTCCTTACAACTTCAAGCATGTATTTATAGCCAAGGTATCAGAGCACTATACATTCATATTCTAAACATTGATGCAATTATTTCAACATTGGTGGAGTAGAGATTACAATAATTCAAAGAAATGAAAAGGTTACTTTTTGAAATTCATTTTTTTCACATTTTCCATCTTGCATGGCAGCTCTGACCCTCTAGATGACATTATTTCCCCAAAACTTCAATATAAAAGTTGTAGATTCTTATCTGATTGAAATTTTGCCGTAAGAACCAAGTCATTTGGACATCTAAAGCTCAAGATATGTGTATTTTAGTGAACCATGTAAATACTGGTTGGACACATACAGGCTGATTGATTCAAGCTCTATTTCTTCATCCTTTTCAGATGTAAAATAACCAAATATGATCATCATAATGTAGGCCTTTACCTTAGCTTTCCATGGTCTCCAAGATTAGCTCATTTAGATCACAAAAGCCCAAATTATGACCAAAACAAACCAAGACACTTAAGATACAAACAAAAAATGAAAATTGAAGCATATATACATAATACTTGAATTAAACTAAACAGTATAAAACTTAATTAAAATACTATTATTAAACATAATAAATATATAATAAACTCCAAGTGTAAAACTATAATAAGTGTATTAAAATTCATTCATCATCTATCATAATAACTGTATTAAACATAATAAATATATAATAAACTCCAAGTCACTTTCTTAGTAATTGGAAGAATTTGAATGTTATGGGTTTGTTTGGTGTTATTGATTAGTCCAAGTATGTTATGATTTGCTTCAAAGAATTAGAATGTTATACAGTTTTGGGAAATCTTAAACAAATACTTTTTTAATGTTAAAACTAATTTTCTTTTCCAGAAGTAAAGGTAATTACTTTTTAAAAAATACTAAAACAAATGAACTTTAACTTGTTGTTTACCATTTATTTAAATTTGCCTTAGTATGTATTTATTATAGTTTATAGTTTGGGTTAATTGCGTTAATAATAGAGTTAGTTTATTTGGTGTCATTAAATTTTTGTTATCTACTTTATTCATAAGGTTAATTTAGTCAGTTTATCATTTAGATTGAATCAATTATCTTATTGGTAAATTTAATTTAGTTTGCTTATGATTAGATTATACTACTTTTAGATTAGATTTGGTAATTACTCTGTTAGTGAGAATGAGTCTATAAATATATAAATAGATAAATAGATCTGTAGTATATAAATACTTTTAATCTGTATATGCTCTAGTAGGTACAGACCATTATTAATTTGCCTTCAATATTGTCGTAGTGCTTTGAATCTTTCTCCAAAAGCCCTTCTAACTCTCTTCTTCCAAGGTGCATCTTTCACGCAACTATACTTTTGTCTATATTGAAATATGTGCTTTCATGATAGTTAAATTCAAACAAAGTTAGTTTAAAATGTTAATATACTAAAAAAAGTTTTTTATAGATGAAAAAAACATGTCCAGAAGTTAGATGTGAATATTTTTTACTGAAATAAGATTATTTCAAATGAAAAAAATGTGTCCCAAGTACTAAATTATTGATGCATTCTTTGTCATGAAACTTGGTAATAATCATCATCACCTAAAAAAGTATACATATATTAATTGAGTAGGATATATAAATTATTGTAAACTCTTTGATATTGTCTTTAATTCTAATGATCTCTTATAAGGGTAACCATTTATATAAGGGTAACCATTTGCTAGCTGATGCTGAATTTTTAGACTACTATTTAGGCCCCATTAGATTTTTATTGTGTTCCTGTTTGGTCCCTGTATAGTACTTGTTTAGAAATAAGCCTTTTAAGGTTATATATTTAACTACAGTAGGCTGTTTTCTATGTGTAACAGGGCGCTTGTAAAATTTTGAAATGTCTAGTTTACAAGGTAGATTCTGCCAAAATTTTGGTAGGCTTCTTTTATTATTAGACCGTGTATGTACCCATTAGGTTCTAGTTCAAGACACAACATAACAGGTCGATCCACCGTGTTATGTTGGATCTTGAATTATCCCGGTTGGACAGTTTAGGATGAATCTATAAATAGTAGGACATAACCTATAGATATTGGTGTTTGTGTGAAACTTATGTTGTTGAAGTGCAATTGGAATTTTGGTTTTTGCATTTTGTGTTGTCTCTGGGTGCATGTCTGTATGGGATGTTTCAACCCGCGTGTACCTCTATATACTCAGGGACCAATGTGAAATGTTGCCGAAATTTCAATTAAATGTCAATACATAAACTTCACACAAACATACAGATAGGTTACAAATGGTTACATTTCCATTCTGAATGAGATACGACCCCACCTACTTACAACATCAAAGAGATAGAGAATGATTCATGAACATTAGAAACGTTTTGTTAAATTAAAGTAACCAGTCCTATCATCATTAGGTATCATGAATGGAGGTTCTGACACACCAACGATGGATGTACAACCGGTTAGATCGTAATCGGTGAGTCACTAAAGAGTTTTTGATGGGGTTGTATGAGTTTATTCCATTTTCTATGGCTAACACCCCTGATTTTGAAGCAACTCAGAAGACCGTCGTCCTTGCTCTAAGTGCAGATGCATGAGTTTTGAATACGCGGATGACGTGATGTACCACTTAAATGAGAAGGGATTCATGAAAGGATATTATTGGTGGTATAACCATGATGAGTAGTTACCGCCCAGGCCACTGACTGTACATGTGCAACAATCTTACTATGAAGTAGAGGGCAACATGGATAACTACAACAACATAAAGTAGATGGTGATGGATCATGTTAGACCTTCCACCGAGCATATTCTAAAGCATGATGATGAACCTGGGGATCAGAATAAGGGTGTAGAGGAGGATCCTAATTCGGATGTTAAGAGATTTTATGATTTGTTGGCGGCGGCCCAGACCCCATTATGGGATGGTGATAAGTCTTGAAAAGACTTAATAATTTCATCTTTAATTTAACTTAATCCATTAAATATTCTTTAGTTTGGCATTATTATTTAAAAAATTATCAATAATTCTTGTTTTAGTTATTTAATTCAAAAGTGTTTAAATTGTGCAAGAAAATGGTTAAAAAGATAAGTATATAAGGAATTATGTGTATTGAGAGATTTATTAACCCAGCATACATATGCTAGAAAGCCAGCGTACATACGCTAGGCATTTATTTTTTGCATGTTGTAGGATCAGGTGTAGGACATCCAGCGTACATATGCTGGAATCCCAGCGTACAACGTATGTACGCACATAAACAGAACCTGAAAATAGAAGCATCAAGCTCAAGCGTGAAACAACCATGCATTCACGTAAATATCATAGCATGCACCAAGTAATGTGCCACGCTCAAGCATACACGACCACGCTTAAGCGTGAAGTTTGTTACCATGCTCAAGCACCTATGTACCATGCTTAAGCATAAGGTTGCCCTGTATGTATGTAAAGGCTATTTAAAGGGACACTCAAGCGCAGCAAGTCACGCTTAAGCGTGAAGACATCCTGTATGCATCCAAAGGAAAGGATCCAAGTTTAGCTTTGCAATCTTACCATGTAGTAATGTGAGCATGCAGCAAGCAAGTATCAAATTATATTTGAAGAGTTAAGCAACCATGTCATGTGAGATTATTGGCACAATACATGATACTCCTTCAACATCAAATTACAATAGTGACCTTTAGTTATGTATCAGTTACTGTTTATTTTGTATTTTAGTAACTTAAGTATTGTATGTAATTAGTTTAGTTATTTTAATTATTAATTAGTTTCCTTTGTAATTAATTAGAGTTAGTTAGTTAGTTAGTTTTGCTGTAGCTGTATATATATTTGTAAATAAAGAGAGAACACACAGAAGCAATAACACGATTCATTTTCTCATTTCTAATCTCTCTCTAATTCTTTTCTCTCTCTAAATTCTCTCATCCATGTCTCTCCGCATTCCCTCGTCCGAATCCATTTCCATGGGTTTCTAAACCCCTAGGGTTGGGATTGCTGAAGCTTCCGATAGAATCTTGAAGCTGCATTGAGGAAATCATCTTCTGAAGTAAGAGGAGAACAAGCTGAGAAGTAGATCTACTCTGATGAATTGACAAATTTAGATCCAAATAAAGAATCTCACCAATGAGGAATCATGGTTGAGGCTTAGGTAACTTCTGGCTTCCTAAGTAATTCAGGCCTAGTAAGTAGGTGAATAGTTAGGGTTCAATCCCCAATTTCACATTAGATTTCTCTGTCATTGAACACCTAAGGGATTAGGGTTTAATACTTAAGAATTAGTGTTAGTCACCTAAGGAATTAGGGATTAACCAACTGTGAATTGTCCTCTTGTATCTGAAGCTTAATTGAACCTCAATTGCATGTTCCTTGATGAAGTTGTAAGCTAAAGTAATCCTAACCTATCTTCTATTAATCACATTTCATCTCCTATATTGTTTCTGGAAATACAAAAATATAGAAAGTATAAAAACAACAAAAACAGAATGAATTCTTCACTGCGTTGTTCTGGTTCAGCTTGTGCTAGTCCAAGATTGTGGTAATTACCTCAATCCCTGTGGGATGATCGAATATATTACAAATTTAATGATTGGTGCGCTTGCCAAAAGAAGATAAATCCTCCGAGAGTTACACACCAAGTTAATGGCTCAGGATTTATGCATCAGACAGGTGTAAAAGTCATACTAAATTATCTACCTCTCTAGCTGATTTAAGCATAAAGGCAGAGTATAATCTCTCGAAGGGTTATGTTGATGGAATGGTCGCTTTGATGGGTTCCACTATGCCAAACGATAATAGAATGCCCTTAAACCTATACTATGCTAAGAAAAGTGTGGCAAACTTGGGGTTGGGATATGTGAAGATAGAGTGTCATGTTGATGGGTGTATGTTGTTCTAAAACGAGTTTGTAGACAAGAGTGTGGACAAATATGTATACTATAGCAAGGATTGTTAGAAAACCGTTAAGAGAAAAGAGAAAGTAACTAGAAGGACAAGGAAGAAAATGTGGCACTTTCCAATTACACCACATCTTTAACGTTTATATGCCTCATTGTCCACGGCAAAACACATGCATTGGCATGCTCTGAATCGAACACAAAAGGGTCTTTTGTGTCATACATCTGATAGAAAAGCATGGAAGTATTTGGATGGGTTATACCTGTACTTTTCACATGATCTGAAGAATGTATGACTTGGCCTATGTACTAACCGATTCAAATGTTTGGTCAATACAGAAGAGCGTACTCTTGTTGGCTAGTCATACTAAACCCGTACAATCTGCCTCCTGAGATATGTATGAAGATTAAGATTATAAAGAAATTAACAATAATAAAAGAGTACTATATTAAAAACAGAAACCTCAAAATCATATTACAATAATCTCCAAGAAAATCAATCTAAGGGTTTTAGTCCTCCATAATTAAAACAAACTAAAAACAAGAAAGATCGAACCCGAAATAAACAAAAGAGGAAGAGAAAATTTCCTCCAGAGGCCTTATACCTCTGTGTTTCTCAAAATTGAAGCTGGAGGAATGATGTGAAGGTGTGTTGAATGCTTCAATTCTTCTTCTATTTATAGGCCAGGAAAATAACCAGCGAGCATGGAGTGTTGCAAGTGGATCCCCTTTCTGTGTAGTGCTTCAATTTTAAAATTCTCAATGCAATGCAAGGCTATTTCCACTAATATAAATCGATTACTAAAAGCATGAATCGAATTCATTTGCATTCTGTGCCTTCCATTTAGACAAAATTGCAGTGTATGAATCGATTCCTAATGCATATCAATCGATTCTCAAGCTTGAGAAACACGTGTGAATCGATTCCCATGGGCTATGAATTGATTCATGGCTTTTAATTTCATGATTTTTGCTCCCTGATCACGTGTGAATCAATTTACACTTTATATGAATTGATTCATGGCTTCAAATTTCCAATTCTTGGGCTTTTCCAATGCATGAATCGATTCATGCTTCCTATGAATCGATTCATTGACTTGTTCTTCACTTGTTTTATGCTTTATTAACCATTTCTAAACATGTAATCACTTGTGCCTTTTCCTCTTGATTCTTGTTCATTATTTTCTAATTGCAAGCTCAATTATTCACTACAAAATAAGAGAAACCAGGATTTCATTATTTCCAGTAAAAACTAATTCTTAATTCATTTTAAAAATCAAATATTAAATAAAGCTCAAATTATGAAAATATTTTAAAATTCAATATATTACACAATACGTAGTGGCAAATTATACACATTTAAAATGAGGAATTAAGGATAAAATATGCATTATCAAATATCCTCACACTTACTCTTTTGCACTCCCAGGCAAAATCAAAATAAAAACAAGTTTTACAATTTGAAAACATTAAGTTGGAAAACAAGAAACACACAGAACTCACATGCTCGTCATGAAATCTTAGGAATATATAAAGAAACAAGAGTTATTTAACATGCAAGATAAAGAGGATCAAGATATGTATGAAAATCATCCAAACACTTAGGCATGTGAGAATTAAATCAAACTGAAAAGAAAATTGTAAGTGACAGAACCTCACAAGACATACTTTCAACTCTCAAGTGTTTTGGGTTTGTGTATACTCTCAAAACTTTTCCTAAAAAATAGACAGTCCTATAAATTTGGAAAGTTTCTCACCATAATAAACACAAATGCATGTATAGATCGACAGGGCTTTTCAGGGTTATAATGTGGCCAAGGTTAAGGTGGTTGGTAAAATATAGGATTAGTGGCAAGTACCAAAAAGCATAAAGGAGTAAATAATTTTTACAAGTAAGCATGAGGATATAACACTTGTGTTCCATTTTCTTTTAGTCGCAATCATCAAAATATTTTCTTTTCATTAATTCATCATTTTTCATCATATTTTTCTTATGCGATTGTATAATACTTAAACCAAGAGTGTGACTCCTTTTATCTCACCCCCACACTTAATTAAATGCCTGTTTTTGACTTGATTCCAAAGCTACAACATATTCCTTAAGGTAGGTATATTTTTGGTTTTTTTGACATGGCTTATTTGAGCTGCAACAAAGAAATGGTTAAATAGGCTCAAAGGGGTTAACAAAAGATGATTTATTCATGGTAGGCTTATATGGCTAGTGGCTCGTTTGAACAAAATGCCTGTGTCATTTCAAATACATGTATGTGAGTTTCAAGTATCATTAAGAAATAAGACAAAGATTAGGGTGTAAGCATTCAGGAATAAATCACACATGAAAGAATTAATATGGTGTGAAGTTATCCATCAAATTTTAAGGCTCAAAAATCTCATAAGGCATAATTCCATCATATATAATCATCTCTTAATTATCATGTCATTCTCAACATACCAAAGTTGTCTAAGTTCAAATCATAACATATTATGAAGCTAATATCAAACATGAAAGAAATTACTTATTACTCATGCATATCCTAAAAATTCCAATAAAACATGTCATTTTAAACAAAAACACATAATTTTTTAATAGAAAAATAGTCACACACAAAAAATAATAAACACAATAAAGAACAGTCCCACCCCACACTTGAATCATACAATGTCCTCAATGTAAAATGGAGCATACAAAAATGGACAAGAGAATTAATAAGTAAAGAGATGGGTTGATGAGGGAGTCAAGAAGTGGTTCCTCCAAAGCAAGCTCCTCCATTGTGACATCTACAAGTGAAGGATTTTCATGAAATGGCTTCAAGCGTTGTCCATTAACTTTGAAGCTCTTGTTGGAGTTTTCACTTTTTATCTCAACAGCTCCATGTTAGTGACTATGAACGGTTATTTCCATTTTAAGCATAGTTTTACGGCCATGACTTTCAACCGGGAATTAAACAGTAGCACTTTCTGTCTGACAGCAAACTCTTTTCTAGATGTTGAGCTATCATGAAATTTTATTGTTTTCTCTTTATAGAACTTTGAATTCTCATAAGCTGCCAAACAGATCTCATCAAGCTCATTCAATTGTAACTTCCTTTCCTCATCTGCTTGATCAAGTGCTAAGTTGTATGTTTTCACAGCCCAGTAAGCACGATGCTCAATCTCCACCGGAAGATGACATGCCTTACCAAAATATAACTCTATAGGGAGATATTCCTATAGGTGCCTTAAAAGTTGTTCTATGTGCCCAAAGAGCTTCATCCAGTTTCCTGCTCCAATCCTTTTTGTTAGGCTGTACCATCTTCTCCAAGATTCTCTTGATTTCCCTGTTAGAGACTTCTGCTTGCCCATTGGTTTGGGTGTGATATGGAGTAGAGACTTTATGAATAACCCCATACTTCCTGAGCTTAGCTTGCATGATCCTGTTGCATAAGTGCGTTCCTTGATCACTAATGATTGCTCTCGGGATACCAAATCTATAAAAAATTTGAGATCTAACAAAATCCATAACAACCCGAGCATCATTAGTTCTGGTGGCTTTAGCTTCTACCCATTTAGAAACATAATCCACAACCAATAAAATGTAAGTAAAACCAAAGGATGGAGGAAATGAACCCATAAAATTAATGCCCCAAACATCAAATACTTCACAAAACAACATAGGTTGTTGATGTATTTGTTCTTGCCATGCGATTGCATTACCAGCTCTTTGGTATTCCTCACAAGTGTTACAAGTTCTCCATGCATCCTTAAAAATAGTGGGCCAGTATAAACCAGAGTCCAACACCTTCCTTGCTATTTTTTATGGACCAAAATGTCTACCAACTGGTGAAGCATGGTAAAATCGGAGCACTGATTCTATCTCATAATTTGGAATGCATCTTCGAATAACTTGATCACTGCACATCTTCCACAAATAGGGGTCATCCCATATATAATATTTTGCATCACTTTTTAATTTTGAAATTTGGTTTCTGGATGCATATGGTGGAAAAACAAAAGTAACAAGGTAATTAACAATGTTAGCAAACCAGGGTGTAATAAAAGAGTTAGAAATACTCATGAGTTGCTCATCGAGAAAAAGATCTCGAGTAGGTGAGGAATCATAAGTTTTCTCAATTCTGCTCAAATGGTCAGCCACCAAGTTTTGTGTTCCACTTCTGTCACAAATTTCCAAGTCAAACTCTTGGAGCAAGAGCATCCAACGAATTAACCTTGGCTTGGATTCACCCTTCTTCAATAAGTACTTTAGAGCTGCATGGTCACTAAAGAAAACTACCAGAGAACCGAATAAGTAAGATCTAAACTTATCTAATGCAAAAACAATAGCCAAGAGCTCTTTTTCAATGGTGGTGTAATTTACCTGAGCAGCATCTAAAGTTCTAGAAGCATAGTAGATGACCCTAGGTTGTTTGTCAATCTTCTGACCAAGGACAGCTCCCAATGCATAATTAGAGGCATCGCACATTAATTCAAATGGGGTTGTCTAATCAGGTGCTTGGATTATGGGGGTAGTGATTAATGCTTGCTTGAGACAGTCAAAAACCTTCTTGCACTTTTCAACAAACCAAACACCACATCCTTTTGAAGCAGATTAGATAGTGGTCTAGCCTTTTGCTGAAATCCTTTATGAATCTTTTGTAGAAACCTGCATGACCAAGAAAAGAATGAACCTTTCGCATGCAAGAGGGGTAAGGTATGTATGATGTAACACCCCAAATTTTTAAATAGAGAATAAATTAAGAAAATAAATATTGAATAATTGAATATGAACTATTTAATGTCCTAAAATATTGGAAATAATTTAATTGAGATTTACAGAGACTGTTAGTGATTTATTGAGATCAGATAAGCAGGAAACTAACCCGGATAAAATATAGGTGTTGGACCAAGTATCTCTGATTGAGATGCTGTTGGTCAGGGCTGTAGATAATATTACTGGGAGTACGGATGTGTATTCAGAATAATTTTTAGAATAAGTATTGAGCCTGAATAGAGAGCCTGTTTGTTTAAAAATGGAAGAGTTTCATGAAGATTGAGAATTTAAAAATAAAACCTCACTTTTTCACTCTCATTTTCATTCAAGTGCTGAACTATTTTGGCAAAACACTCCTTTCTTCTTCTCCTCTTATCTTCTTCATCTCTTTTCCCTCTCTAACCCTAAGCCAAGGTGCTACCCTTCATTATCCCTCTCATTTTCGTTTCATAAAGGCTTGGAGAAGGCTTGGAGCTTGAAGTTCTTCTCCCTTCTTCTCCTTAATTTCGTGAAGCCCTCTCCTCTTTTGAGAATTCCTCCATTACTTCACTTGAGGTAAGGTTCTAGCCATATTTTAAGTATATAAACCTTTAGTTATGTGTCTTTAATGTTAAGAGAGCATTTAATGTATGTGGGTTATTAGGAGAAGCTTTAAATATGGAAACCCTAAGGTGGGTGTCATAAAGACAAGCTTTAAATGGTATTAATGGGGTAGATGCTTTTATGGTTGGAAGGAGATGAGAATGTATGATTATTTTTTAATGTTGATGGGTTTTGGTGAAACCCTAACCTTATAAATTAGGGAAATATGATGTGTGGGTAGATGGGCATTAATTAAGGGTGAGAATGTCATTAATGTTGGAGTACAATCATAAATGATGATTGGTAATGGTGGTTGGAAACCATAAATGAAAACCCACATAGAATGAGTTAAATGTAAGGTTGGTAAATGGGGTAACCTAACTAATTAGGTTATTGCCTTGATGATAATGAATGGTGATTTAAGGGACAGAATTCCCGAAGCCTAATTAGGCAAATGAATAAAGCCTATAAATAGTCTCTACATGATAAGAATCATGTGTACATATATGTATATATATATTAAATGGTGTTTGAATAAATGATTGATGTGGTCCTATAATTGATTGGTGTAGGGCTTGATAATACTTGTGAGGTGGGAACGTCGAACCCGAAAGTCTACTTCTCTTAAGGTAGGAGAGAAGTGTATTTTCTAAATGCATGAGAACTTGTATGATGATAGTGTATGTGTTGATGTAATGTGGCATGTTTTCTTGAGTGGATGTAGTATTATGTGTATGTGATGTGAAATTGAATAAGGTCCTTATAATGATTGATTGTGGAATAAGACCTTAATGAAGTTATGAGTGATATAATGTGTGATGACATGTTATGGATTCCATGTGTGGTTTGATGAATACTTGAAATCTTTGGCTATAATGATTCTTGAATACTATGATTGGAATGTATATATGATAAGTCTTGAAAAGACTTATTTATTTTACCTTCAATTTAACTTAATCCATTCAATATTGTTTAGTTTGGCATCATTATTTAATAAATTGTCAATAATTCTTATTTTATTTATTTATTTCAAAAGTGTTTAATTTATGCAAGAAAATGATTAAAAATAATAATTAGTTAAGGAAATTTGTTTATTTGTAAATTCACTAAACCAGCGTACATACGCTGGACAGCCAGCGTACAAACGCTAGGCAATTGTTTGTTTACATGTACAGGAGCAGTTCACGCTCAAGCTTGATGGATACAAGCTCAAGTGAGAGATGCATGCAAAGTACGTAAAAAGAAAGGAAGGAAAACACGACCACGCTCAAGCGGACCATAGTCACACTTAAGCGTGACTTCACTGCACCATGGATTTAACTTTCACGCTCAAGCGCCTCCCGTTCACGCTCAAGCGTGAAGACCAAACACACTCACGCTCAACGATCACGCTTAAGCGTGATTCCATTTTATTCATTAATTCAAGCACGCGCTTAAGCGTTAGTTAGTCATGCTTAAGCGTGGTGTTAGTTACGCAGTTAGTTATTCTTCCCTCCAAATGCTGCAGTCCGCTTTAATTGGTTTTTGTTCCTATTTTGCCGTTGTATCTTAGTAACTTAAGTAATGTATGAAATTAATTATTTCTCTGTAATTATGTATTTAGATTAGTTAGTTTAATTATTAATTAAGTTTCTTTGTAATTAATTAAGTTAGTTAATTAGTTATTTGTCTATATATACCTATACATACTCTATAAGTGCAGAACAGAGTACATAATAATAACACGATTCATTTTCCCATTTTCAATCTCTCTCTAGTTCCTTTCTCTCTTTAAATTCTCTCATCCATGTCTTTCCACATTCCTTCATCAGAATCCATTTCCATGGGTTTCTAAACCGCTAGGGTTGGGATTGTGAAGGTTTGTAATGAATTCTTGAAGGTGTATTGAGGAAGTCAACTTCTGCTGCATAAGGAGAACAAGCCAAGAAGTGGATCTACTTTGCTGGATTGACAAATCCAGATCTGATGAAGAATCTCACTAGTGAGGAATCATAGTTGAGACTTAGGTAACTTCTGGCTTCCTAACTAATTCAGGCCTAGTAATTAGGTGAATAGTTAGGGTTCAACCCTTAATTTCACATTAGATTTCTCTGTAATTGAATGCCTAAGGGATTAGGGTTCAATGCTTAGGAATTAGTGTTATTCACCTAAGAAATTAGGGATTAACCATATGTGAATTGTCCTCTTGAGTCTAAAGCTTGATTTAACCTTAATTGCATGTTTCTTGATGAAATTATAAGCTGAAGTAATCCTAACCTATCTTTCATTAACCACATTTCACATTTTATACTGCTTCTGAAAACACAAAAACATAGAAAATATAAAACAACAAAAACAGAATGAATATTATACTGCATTGTGTTGGTTCAGCTTGTACTAGTCTAAGATTACGGTAATTACCACAATCCCTGTGGGAACGATCAAATATATTACAAATTTAACGATTGGTGTGCTTGCCAAAAGAAATAAATCCTCTAAGAGTCACACTATAAGTCAATCACAATTTAGGATTTTTCAACCAAGTTAATGGCTTAGGATTTATGCTCCAAGTTAATGGCGCCGTTGCTGGGGATTGTTGAGTAATATCAACAATCCTTGGACCGGTACTAGACTGAACCATTTAATTTTGTTTTGCATTTAGTAGTAGTTTAATTCTCATTTTTAGTATAGCAGTAGTTTGTGTATAGCAGTAGCTTTAATATTGTTTGTGTCTAACATTTGGTGTATGCAGTCAAGGAACAGAGGAGAGCCTTTCTTCTTTGATCCTTACATTGATTTGTTAGAGCGTAAGCTTAGAAAGGAGAAAAAGCAAAAAGAACAACAAGGAATGGAACAGAGGAGAGTTACACTAGGTGACTACTCTAGGCCTACTGAAGAAGGATCGCAATCTAGCATCCTTAAGCCTCCAATTACAGCTAATAACTTTGAACTTAAACCGGCTTTGCTACAGTTAGTTAGAAATGACCAATTCGGAGGAAGTGAGGTTGAGGATCCAAATTTACATCTAGCAATCTTCCTCTAAATCTGTGATACTATAAAAATGAATGGAGTCCCTGAAGAAGCAATAAGATTAAGATTATTTCCGTTTTCTTTAAGGGAAAGGGCTAAAGCTTGGTTGCAAAGCCAACCAAGAGGTAGTATTTCCACTTGGGAGGATTTACAAAGAAAATTTTTGATTAAATATTTCCCTCCTTCCAAATATGCCAAATTGTGCACTGAAATCACTTGTTTCCAGCAGAAAGAAGGTGAATCTCTAATGGAAGCATGGGATAGGTATAAAGAGAGTTTAAGGAAATGCCCTCATCATCAAATCACTGATGTACAGCAAGTTACCATCTTTTATAATGGTGTAAGACCAGCAACTAGGGTCTTGATTGATGCCTCAGCTGGAGGTTCATTGACCACAAAAACTATAGAAGAAGCTATAGAGCTGATGATGTTATGGCTTCTAATGAATGTTTAGTTAGTGAGAGGAGCCAAATTCCTAAAAGAGGGATATTAGAATTAGAAGCACATGATGCTTATTTAGCTCAAAGTAAGTTGATGACTCAGGCGTTAGAGAAATTAAGTGTACAGATTTCTGAACTTCAAAAGCCTAGTCAAGTTTGTATGATAAGTTGTGATTTTTGTGGTGGAGACCATGAAAATGGCATGTGTGATCCAAATGTGCCTGCTGAGCAAGTGAATTACATGGGGCAGCAACAATTTCAAAGGAATTATCCCTCTAATTCCTTTAATACTAACTATAGGAATCACCCTAATTTTTCATGGTAGAAAGGTCCACATTTGAATCAAAATATGCCACAAAATCAAACCACAAATAGACAACAATCTCTTCCCCCGCCTTCTAAGGAAAAGTCTGAACTTGAGAATATGTTATCTCAATTCATTCAGGCCACTCAGGCCAGTTTTAAAAATCAAGAAGCATCCATTCAAAATTTAGAAAATTAGGTTGGACAGTTGTCAACACTGGTGCAAAAAGGACTTTTAAGCACGGTTCTGGGGACCCTTTAAGCACGGTTCTGGAACCGTGCTTGTTCCCGCCGTGCTTGTAGCTTAAGACTTTTAAGGACGGTTCTCCAACCGTGCTCGTAGGTGACTTTTTAAGCACGGTTATTTTCAACCATGCTCGTAGGTGGGACTTTTAAGCACGGTTATTTTCAACCGTGCTCGTAGGTTGGACTTTTAAGCACGGTTCCTCCTGAACCGTGCTTGTTTCTGCTGGACTTTTAAGAACGGTTAAGGCTTAACCGTGCTTAAAAGGGTGACTTTTAAGCACGGTTAAACCTTAACCGTGCTTAAAACCTTAATTTTTTTTAAAAATTTTTTTTTTTGATTTTTATTCTTTCCCAGAAACCTGTAAACAGTCCCAGACAGTCCAATGATATAATAATGAACATTTTAAAAAATTCAATCAAATTGTCTAAACATCAAATATGGTATATAAAATGCACAATAAGTAATTAAGCTACACTAATAGATATATAACTACACAGTAATAATGTAATTAATGACAGAAGTCTATTGGGCTCCTTCCTTGAGTTGAAGAAGGCTGGAGGCCCATTGGCTTCTGATTTCGTCAATGTATCCTTCAGGGAACATTGAGGAAGAGTCTTGAAAGTGCTGTAAAGAAGACATAATCATTAATAAGTAGGCAACAAATCGTAATAGTAATATGTCAAAACCAAATAAATTAAAGTAGGCAGCAAAAACTTACAGTTGTCCATCCGTCTACTATACCAGATTGGATAATGGTGAGCATCGTCTTCATCACAAAATACCCACACTCAAAGCTGCCATCCTGCCGATAAGACTACAAGGTACCATACATTGATTCATAATTAGTTATTGTTTTTGTTACTAATTGAGGTAACTTTAAAAGTAATTCTTATTAATTATTGAAGTGCTTACTTTTGGGAAGACCCACTCTAGTCTTTTCTTGCTCACTTTGCCGCGTAGTAGATGGTACCCAATTAAAGCCCTGTAAGAGAATAAAACATCGACCAGGTTAATAGAATGACTTAATCAAATATGTTAAGTTGTTTTATTTTTTAAAAATCAACTTACCCGTCGAGTATTTTCATGTAGTCCGCACCAGGACTCCCATACAACGAACAGAAGCATGCAGCAATGCCGTCCTTCGGGCAAATGACCAACAGTTGCCAGTGAAGGCTGCAATGTACCATTGAATATTAACAACACAATCCATTATTAAATTGACAAAAATAACTAAATATTTATTAGACTCTTACTCTCTATGAAGTGGTGCAAGGTACACAGTCTTGTTCGAGGCATGCATCCAATTCTGGATGTATGCCTGAATCTCCTCCTTGCTGTTCCCACGAAGTTGTATTAGAGAGGGCTCCAGGAAACCATAAGTGTTATCGACACCTCTCTCTATGCAAAGTCTATGTAAAAACCTAATCAAATTTGTAGACGTTTAGTGTTGTAAAAATATAAATTTAATTGACACTATCATTGAATAAAAAACATTATACTTACAGCTCCCAACACTGAATCACTGAAATGTTCAACATCGTGTTCCCCACTAGGACCTCACACAAGTCAGGTCGTGCAATGTACACTGGGATAGCACTAGGGACATCAAAAACGGATTTCTTCCATGGGACCGGGATAGTGCAATTGCGAAGCCCAGCAGATATGTCCCATACTCGTTCTATCGGATCAAGGGGTGGCTCTGGCTTCTTTGATGGGGCAACACCCTGTTAAAATAGTTAAAAAATTAGAAGCAACTTATGATTATTGAAACCATAACTTAATATATAGTTCATGCTTGGGTAAAGAGCATACCTGGGGACCGGAATCTGACACAAGTCTGGTTGGCCACATAAGGAAGTGTCCTACAGCCTGGCCGACCAGATGTACCTCAGATGTTGGAATGGGAACAACTGCATCTGCCTCAAGGACCTGTACAACCGAAATCCTTGACACACCATCGGGCAATTTCTGATGGTGAACCAACGGGCCTTGGTTATACACTGAACCAATGGCAACTGGCTCTTCCACTCCATCCATAAATAGGTCACACTGACGGCAGTCTCCAAGATTTACGTCGTCATCGTCACCGTCAGGTGCAGCACATGACCCCTTCGTGCTGACCCGCCTAGTCTGCATAATTACACAACATTTTAAAGTTATTCAAGAAATAATGATAACGAATCACAGGTGAGTCAATTAAATAATGTACAATGTAACCTGTGGGTCCACCACTGGTGGCGTAGGTTGACATTGTTGACTGAATGACGCCATCATCTCACTCCGAAAGCGTGCCATCTCTTCCTGAAGCAGCCTCTGCATTTCCTCCTTTGCCTCTGCCTTCACTGCAGCAACCTTCTCCTCAAAGGTCTTCTCCAAATCAGATATGGACTGGGAAGGGGTGGCTGGATGGCCGAAATAGCTTCGGAGGCCTGCAGAGAAAGAATAATTAGAAATAAAAATGTTATCATACAGAATCTAAGACGCTGGAGTGTAAACATACCATGACCTCGACCAGCTGCACGTACACGTCCAGGGTGCTCTGGTCGACCGATGGCGGCGGTCAATATATCATCCCTACCATGTGGGACAAATGACCCTTGGGTCGACTGCTCAACCAAGGAATCCTGGAACCAAAAATCAGTGATCAGTGTTAGGGTTTGATGGACATTTAACGTTTCATAAAAAGTAGTGATAAGCTTTATACTTACAATCCTTGAGACAACCTCCTCAACATGTGATGAAGTGTACTGACCACTCTTCTTCGTCCTGGCACGCTTCCATTTTTCATGTCGTGTGGGTGGAGAGGGGGGATCCACAATAGTGGCGTCAGGGTGGCTACCTTGACGCTGCATAGCTTTCTCCTCCACTATCCGATCCTCCAATAATCGGTAACCCCCACGTGACAACGTGTGAGGGCAGTCATTTTTCCCCTTAATTTCCTGTGCTTTCATGCGTCTTGCCTGCATCAAAAACAATTCAAAGCCATTTATACGTTATACATTCTCCGATAACTAGAAAAACATAATCAGTAAAACATACATACCATAAACTCGTCCGTGTGCCTGGATGCCACAAACGCATCCCAAGTCTGTCGATCTATGGATGTGTATCTATCTCCAGGAAACTCACCCTGCTTCTTCCCGTAGACATACCTAAAATTTAAAATATTTGAATTAACTAATTGATAACTTAAAAAATGATGAGTTTAAACATTGATATTTTAAAATTAAAATATACATGGAGGTCAGGTTGCTCTTGAATGTCCTCCATCGGTCAGCGATCTCAGACATGATCTTCCTGCGTAGTGTATCAACTACAGGAATATCCCAAGCATCCTACAAGTGCCATATAATCAAGGATGAGATTATTATGCATAAAAAACTACAATACGAGTAAATAAATGTATAGATAATTATACTTACAACAACATCAGCCCAAATTGCATTCTTCACGACCTCCTCAACACTATCCCAATCAGGGATAATGATGGACACCTTCGTCCGTGCCAAGACACCTAAGTAACTTTGAAACTTGGCGGCGTTGGGTCCTGAAGTCCTCCCGGTGCAAATATCAATGTCAACATGGGTCCTCTGACCCTGAAGGCGCCTAAGTGCAACACTGGTCATCCGAGTAACACCTCTCCTCCTAGCTGAGGAATCTGTGCTCTGGGAGTCAGATCTCACATGTGAATCCTGATCAGCCATAGGTATCTGTTCAAAAAAACAAGAATCAGTTTACAAACATGATGAATGATATATAAACATGGTGAATGATATATAAACATGGTGAATGATATATAAACATGATGAATGATATATAAACATGAGAAATGATATAACATGAGAAATAATATATCAACTTCCCATATATCTTCAATGACACCAAAATAACATAACTCAGCCATGACAGGGTTTTTGTCCTTTGAAGTGGAAAAATGCATTGCTTCGGCCACAACCATAACTCCACAGTTCTGCACCGTACTCTTGTCATCTTGAATCCTTGTATAGAAAGAATAATTATTTATGTCATAGCCACAATAAGTGATTACATCAAAGTTAGGTCCTAGTGCCAGTCGATGCAACGTCTCTGAAGCAGATGTATCTTTAAGAAGGGTCATTTTGAACCACTGCATGAACGTTTTGTTGTGTTCGTTCAACACCCACTTTTCAGGCATTCTAGGGTTGTTTCTTTTGACTATGTCTTTATGTGCAGCTAAATACGGGAGCACAGCGTCTGTGTTGTTCAAAATATAAAAGTGTGCTTGGAGTACTTCATCACGTAACATGCTTTTAATTTTTTTCCCAATGGTACCTTTCCCATCCAATCGCCCTTCGTGACGAGTCTTCGGAATACCAATGCTTTCAGCCTGTGACATATAATCTGTGCAGAACTCAATTGCTTCCTCTGCAATGTACCTTTCTATTATCGATGCTTCGGGACGACGTGGGTTCTTCATATAACCTTTCAAAATTTTCATGTATCGCTCAACAGGATACATCCACCTCAAGAACACTGGCCCACACAAACGGACCTCCCTCACTAAATGGATGATTAAATGTACCATTATGTCAAAGAATGAAGGTGGGAAATACATTTCTAACTGGGATAGTATAAGAAACCCTTCCTGTTCCAACGCTCCCAACTCATCGTGGGCGATTACTTTGGCACATATGGCATTGAAAAATAAACACACCCTTGTTATCACATGTCTTACATTTTGAGGGAGAATGCCAGGAATGGCAATGGGTAGAAATTGTTGCATCAGCATATGACAATCATGTGACTTCAAACCAACTAACTTCAGATCCTTCAAGGAAACACAAGTGTTGATATTGGAACCGTACCCAGATGGAACTTTGACACTACGCAATGATTCACACAAACTTTGCTTCTCTTTTCTAGACAACGTATGACATGCTGGCGGTAAATATGTTCGTTTGCCCTTTACTTGTAGGTGCAACTCCTCACGTATACCCAACAACTCCAAGTCCAGACGCGAATTCAGGCCATCCTTCGTTTTTCCAGGTATGTTTAACAGGGTTCCAACCAAACTATCACACACGTTTTTCTCCACATGCATCACATCAATACAGTGCCTCACATCAAGCTCTTTCCAATATGGCAGATCAAAAAATATTGACCTTTTCTTCCATGTGTTTTTTGAGATAGACTGCTTCTCAGACTTACCAAAAACCACATTCACTTCTTTCACCTTTTCATATACTTGTCGACCAGACAACGACGGGGGAGGCATTTCAAACTCTTATGCACCATTGAACGACTTCTTCAACCTACGAAGTGGATGATTAGGTGTGAGAAACCTACGGTGTCGAAGATAAACATTTTTCCTTCCATGATGTAGTCGATCAGAACTAGTTCCCTCCTCACATACAGGACACGCTTTATGTCCTTTGACGCTATAGCCTGAGAGGTTACCATACGCTGGAAAATCATTGATCGTACAGAATAACATGGCCCTCAAATTGAATGATTGTCCTGTTAGCCCGTCAAACACATCAACCCCCTCTACCCACAACATTTTCAGGTCTTCAACTAACGGAGATAAGTATACATCAATGTCGTTCCCTGGTTGTCGTGGACCAGAAATCATCATTGATAACATAACGTATTTCCGCTTCATGCACAACCACGGCGGCAAGTTGTAAACAAACAACAAAACAGGCCAAGAACTGTGGTTTGTGCTTTGGTTCCCATACGGGTTCATGCCATCTGTGGCTAGTGCAAGCCTAACATTTCTTGGTTCACAGGCAAAATCTGGAAACATCGTATCCATTTTCTTCCACTGTAATCCATCTGCCGGATGCCTAACTAATCCGTCAACAACCCTTTCATCAACGTGCCATCTCATAAGCTTCGCATCATCTGCATTGGCAAATAGACGCTTTAGTCGTGGAACTATAGGGAGATACCACAACACCTTCGCAGGAGACCCCTTTTTGCAGAAATCATCAGAATCAACCTCTTTCTTCTTATATCGTGACACCCCACACCTAGGACATTGATGCAGCATTTCGTACTCACCACGGTATAATACACAATCATTTGGGCATGCATGTATCTTCGTATACTCCAAGCCCATAGGACACAACACCTTTTTAGCCTCATAGTTACGATTTGGCAAAGTGTTACCAACTGGGAGCATTTCTTTCAACAACTTAAGCAAGTCAGTGAAGCTTTTATCTGTCCACCCATTTATCGCTTTCAAATTAAATAATCGTAAAACTGCTGACAACCTCGTGAAATTAGAGCAATTCGGATACAACGGCTTTTCAGAATTCTCACATAGACTCGCATATACGTGAGCTCTTTTAAAACTTTCTACCCCTACATCACGGATCATATCCTCAAGTCGGTCATCCATGTCATCATCAACCTCATGAGCAAAGCTTTGGTCTTTTGTTTGAAAACTAGTACTTGGCACCTCAACATGTTCACCATGCCATATCCATCGCGTATAACTCTGAAGAAATCCATCACACAACAGATGTTCTCGCACCTCTGTCAATTCTAGTCGGCGCATGTTTAAGCATTTAACACAAGGGCAAAAATACATTCCATTCACCTCTTCAGCATTTCGTATCACGTACTCTATGAATGTTTCAACTCCACCCTCATATTCTGGACTTATACGTGATGCAGCTATCCAACTTCGATCCATACTCTCTGTTTACAATACCCGTAAATTTAACGGTGCTATGAATCTTACTTTCTTCACAAAGGTGGTGGTCCTACCCATTCAGGATGAAAATTTTTCTATACCTCATAACCACATACAACTTAGGAGTCATTTTAAAATTTGATAAAATTTCGGCAGCATTTCGCATTGGTCTCTAAGTACACGAAATGAAAGTGGTAAAATCAAATTCAACCACAATCAAATATGCACCCAGAGAACAATACAAAACTTAACTAACCAAAACTTTATCAAATTTTAAAAAAAGTCCTAACTTGTACATAGCAATGACGCATAAAAAAATTGTTCATCCCAAACTGTCTAAACAGACAATTCAAGATTCAACACAAACGATGAAATCAATTAATTTAATTACCATTTGTGTCGAATCTCAAACGGGAAACTATGGTTCGCTCATACAATTTAATAAATCACAAACTCATATAAATTTAAATAAACTTATCAAATTCTGAAATTATAACAAATATAAATTACATCCACAAAATTAGTAACACATAATAATTAAAAAGCAATTAAAGAAAGTAAACAATGTACAATAAACTAAATTAATTAGATCAACCCAAAAAATTATGTATTTAAAATTTTTAATTGCCTAATCAACAAAAATAACTCCTATTAATTATTTTGTTACAATTCATATAATTTATTATTTTACATTTACAACTTAATTTTTATCTACTTCATAATCTATAACTAAGTAACAATCAATCAAACTATTTAATTTATATCTAACAAAATTCTAATTTCCTAATATATAATATTCTTATTTTCCTAAAACTAAGTTTCATATTAACAGAGTATACAAAATAATTTCAACAATCAATACTTAATCTATAGTTAACAAATAATTTTACTAATATTTAACTAACTAAGCAAAACTTGCATTAATCTATAGTTAACAAATAATTTTACTAAGAGAAAATGTGGGGTTTTAGAAAACATACCAATTTCGGAATGCCGAACGTCAATGGGGATGGAGGGAGCAAGGAGAATGGAAGAAGACAACGGAAGACAACGGAGAACGGCGTCGTACGGATTGAGAGAGAGGAGGAGGAATACAACGGAACAACAAAGCGGCGTCGTGCGGAATGACAAAGAGGAGGAGGAGGAGGAATACCACGGAATGGCGTCGTGCACGATGAGAAAGAGTAATGGAGGGACGGAGGAGGAAATGAATGAAGGGGAATGTTGAAATGAAAGCTGAAATGGAGAGAGGGAGGAGGAAGAAGAAGAATGGAGGGAAATGAAAAGAGTGATATGATAATGAACCTGGACAGTCGCGCATAACGAGGGGACTACCCTATAAGCACGGTTCCAGAGAGAACCGTGTTAGTTGCAAGGCTTTTAAGCACGGACCCACGTAACCGTGCTAGAAGATGAATTTTTTAAAACTTTTGAGCACGGTTCCCTCCTCAACCGTGTTAGTAGCGTACACATTTAAGCACGGTTCCCCTTAAACGTGCTTGTAAGTCATTTAAAAAAATTATTTTAAAAAATTTTAGTAACCTTTAAGGACGGTTCTGCGCAACCGTCTTTGTAAGTCTTTTTAAAAAATTATTCAAAAAATTTTTAATAACATTTAAGCTCGGTTCAATGGTAACCGTCTTTGTAAGTCCTTTGAAAAAATTATTTTAAAAAATTATAATAACTTTTAATCACGGTCCGCATATAACCGTGCTTATATATTGGTTTTAAGGACGGATTTTCTTCAACCGTTCTTGAATATCACTTTTAAAATTAAAACACACTTTCTCCTATTTACAAAAATGCCACCGTGCTCCTTTTAAGCACGGGTATGTGGTAACCGTGCTCGTATCCTGTCCTCATAGACCATTTTTGCACTAGTGCAAAACAATTAGCTGAGAGACAATCAGGCAATTTTCCTGGAGATACTGAGGTAAATTCTAGGGAACATTGCAAAGCGATAACTACAAGGAGTGGGAAAATTCTTCTCTCACCTCCAAGTCATTAAGTGAGTTTAGAAAAAAGATACTAAAAAAGAAAAAGAGCAGGAAAGTGAGCAAGATAATAATAGAACTAAAAATAAAGTAGAAACAGAAATAGAAAAAGAAAATCATGTTAAAGAAAATCCAGTCGATCAAAAGAAAAAGAAAAAGGTTGATTTGATCTTGGAGGAAGCTGTCAAGCTAACTCCTGAGAAATTAAAGAATGCTCCATTTCCACATAGATTTAAGAAACAAATAGTGGAGCAAAAGTTTGCTAAGTTCTTGGATGTGTTTAAAAAGCTTCACATAAATATTCCATTTGCTGAGGCATTGCAAAAGATGCCTTCATATGCTAAATTTTTGAAAGAACTTCTGTCTAAGAAGAGAAAGCTTAAGGGAGATGAGATGATTACTTTCACTCAAGAGTGTAGTGTAATTATTCAAAAGAAACCCCCTCAAAAGCTGGAAGATCCTGGATCTTTTATAATACCTTGTGCAATAGGGGATGTTCATGTAGGAAGTGCTTTATGTGATCTAGGAGCTAGCATAAACTTGATGCCTTTGTCCTTAATGAGGAAGTTAGGAATTAATGACCTGCAACCAACTCGCATGTCTTTGCAGTTAGCTGATAGGTCTATCAAATATCCTCATGGGATGCTGGAAGATCTGTTAGTTAAGGTAGATAAGTTCATCTTTCCAGCAAATTTTGTAGTTTTAGATATGAAAGCTGATAGAGGAATTCCTTTGATTTTAGAAAGACCCTTCTTAGCTACAGGTAGAGCTTTAATTGATGTAGAGAAGGGAGAACTCATGCTGAGAGTTCAAGAGGAGCAAGTAACTTTTAATGTCTTCAATGCTATGAAACATCTAGCTGAGAAGATGGATTGTTTTATGATTGAAGAAATTAAAAGTTATAAGACTCCTATGCTGTTAAAAACTGAAGAAGAGGTTTTATAAGCCTTTTTGGAGGATGATTTTGACTCTGAGACTGAGGAGTTAAATGACTCACATACTGAGTTGCTGAACCAACCTGAAGCATGTGAAGTAGGTGATTTTGAAAATGAAAAGAAAGAAAAGTTAAATAATACTAAACTTGAGAAAGATAAGGAAGTGTTTGAAGAAAAACATGATTTAAAACCTTTACCTTCTCATTTGAAATATGTTTTCTTAGGAGATAATGAATCACATCCTGTAATCATTAATGCTGATTTAGAAAATGAGAATGTAGAAAAACTGATAGGGGTTTTAAGAAAACATGAATCTGCTATTGGCTGGAACATTTCTGATTTAAAGGGAATTAGTCCATCATTTTGTATGCATAAAATTTTAATGGAGGATGACTATTCCCTTGTTCTTCAGCCACAAAGAAGAATAAACCCCATAATAAAAGAAGCTGTAAGGAAAGAGGTGGTGAAACTTCTTGATGTAGGAATTATCTATCCTATCTCGGACAGCGCTTGGATTAGTCCAGTCCAAATGGTGCCTAAGAAATGAGGGATGACCACTGTTAAGAATGAGGAAGGTGAAGTCATTGCCACTAGACCAACTATAAGTTGGAGAATGTGTATAGATTATAGAAGGCTTAATGACTCCACTAGAAAAGACCACTTTCCTTTACCATTTGCAGACCAAATGCTTGAGAGGCTATCAGGTCATGAGTATTACTGCTTCCTTGATGGATATTCTGGTTACAAACAAATTGTGGTTGATCCAAAAGATCAAGAGAAGACAACCTTCACCTGTCCTTATGGAATCTTTACATATAGGCGCATGCCTTTTGGTTTGTGCAATGCACCAGCAACCTTCCAAAGGTGTATGCTGGCAATTTTTGGGGACATGGTAGAGAAGTTCATTGAGGTGTTTATGGATGACTTCTTTGTGTTTGGAAATAGTTTTGATATATGCCTCAGCAACCTTTCTAAGGTGCTGGTAAGATGCTAGGAGACTAATCTTGTCCTTAACTGGGAAAAATGTCATTTTATGGTTAAAGAAGGGATAGTCATTGGCCATAAAATCTCTGCTGAGGGCATTCAAGTAGATAGAGCCAAGATTGATATCATTGACAAACTTCCTCCTCCAATCAATGTGAAAGGAGTGAGGAGTTTCTTAGGATGTGCTGGCTTCTATAGGAGATTTATTAAGGATTTTTCGAAAATAGCTAAGCCTTTGACTGATTTACTTGTGAAAGATCATGTTTTTGTTTTTGATAAAAACTGTGTCAAGGCTTTTGAAAATTTGAAACAAAGATTAATTTCAACTCCAATCCTTACAGCACCTGATTGGTCTTTACCATTTGAACTAATGTGTGATACAAGTGATTTTGCTGTAGGAGCTGTACTGGGACAGAAAAAGGAAAATTAACACATGTCATTTATTATGCTAGCAAAGTATTAAATGAGAATCAAATAAATTAGACCACTACTAAAAAAGAAATGCTTGTTGTGGTGTATGCATTTGATAAATTCAGAGCTTACTTGATTGGTGCTAAGGTCATTGTGTATACATATCATTCAGCAATTAAGTACTTGCTATCTAAAAAAGAATCAAAGCCAAGATTGATCAGATGGGTTCTTTTACTCCAAGAGTTTGATTTGGAAATAAGAGATAAAAAAGGAGTAGAGAACTCAGTGGCTGATCAACTTTCTCATCTGGAGGGTGAATCTGATTCTATCTTGATTAAAGAGGAATTACCAGATGAGAGGCTGATGCAATTATCACCGGGCCATGGTATGCTGATATGGACAACTTTAAAAGTGCCTCTGTGGTACCTGAAGGGTGGACATCCCACATGAAGAAAAAATTCTTTCATGACAGTAAAACTTTTCTATGGGATGATCCATTTCTTTATAAGATATAAGTAGATGGAATTATCAGGAGATGTGTGCCTGAATCTGAGCAAGAAAGACTCTTATGGGACTTCCATGACTCCTATTATGGAGGACACCATGGTGCCTCCAGAACAGCAGCAAAAGTTTTACAATGTGGCTTTTATTGGCCAACAATTTTTCAGGATGCTAAAGTATATGTTCAAAGGTGTGATAAGTGTCAAAGAAGTGGAGGTCTTTTTGCTAAAGTTGGCATGTCTTTAACAAATATTTTAGTTGTGGAGTTATTTGATGTTTGGGGTATCGACTTCATGGGACCTTTCCCAAAGTTATTCTCTAATGAATATATTCTTGTTGCTGTGGATTATGTTTCCAAGTGGGTGGAGGCAATCCCTACTAGAACCAATGATGCACATGTGGTGCTTAGGTTTATAAAGAATAATATTTTTTCTAGATTTGGAGTCCCTAGAGTCCTCATTAGTGATTGAGGGTCATATTTCTGCAATAGAATCATGGAAAAAACCCTGAGACACTATAAGGTATTGCATAAGGTATCTACTCCATATCATCCACAAACTTGTGGACAAGTTGAGCTGTCTAATAGAGAAATTAAAAGAATATTAGAGAAAGTGGTAGGGAAATCTAGGAAGGATTGGTCTGTGAGATTGAATGATGCATTGTGGGCCTATAGGACAGCATCTAAAACTCTAATTGGCATGTCTCCTTATCATTTGGTATATGGTAAGGCTTGCCATCTTCCTGTGGAGTTAGAACATAAGGCATGGTAAGCCACAAAGCTATTAAATATGGATTTTGACCAATCTCAAGAGGAAATAGTCCTAAAACTCCATGAACTTGAGGAGTTTAGACTCAATGCTTATCAGAGTACCTCAATTTATAAAGAGAAAACTAAGAGGTGGCATGATAAGTGGATAAATAGAAAAGAGTTTCAAAAAGATGATAAGGTCTTATTGTTTAATTATAGGATAAGACTCTTTCCAGGAAAATTTAGATCTAAGTGGTCTGGACATTTTATTGTGAATGAGGTCTTCCCTCATGGTGCAATTAAGTTGAAAGAACCAGCCACTGATAGAACTTTTAAAGTGAATGGCCAAAGACTCAAACTCTACTTTGGAGGAGAGTTTGATAGGCAAAAAACCTCCATACTGTTGCAGGCATCTTCTTAGATGTTAGAAGGTCAAGCTAGTGGCCTTAAAGAAGCGCTTGAGGGAGGCAACCCTACATTTTGATTCATTGCATTTTATGTTTTGTGTTTGAAACATTAAAGGGAAACTAAAAATTTTGAATAAAGTGTGAATAAACTGGTAAATTTTTTAATAAGGTTTGAGTGTTCATACCCTCAATTCCAAGTGTACATACTTGCAAATGCATTAGCTAGAATTAGAATTAGGTACCCATGGCGGTTGAGCATGATTTTTTCACGCTTAAGCGTGAATGGTGCCTGGTTTTAATTCCTTATGTTCGCTTAAGCGAGTATAATGGCGCTTAAGCGAGTGCATCCATTTCTTTTATTTCGCTCGAGTGAAGCACTTTTCGCTTAAGCGAATTTCATACAGAATGAAAATTACCAAAGTCTTTTCTCCTCGCTCAAGCGTAACCATGTGAGCTTAAGCAAGAAGGTCTTGTTTTTCCTACACGCTCAAGCGAGAACTTGTCAAGCTTGAGCGTGATCGTGATGTGTAACCCCCTGTTGCACTGCGCTTGAGCGTACATTACTCACGCCTGAGCGTGAGCTCGTCTGTAAGCCACTGATTCTCACTCTTGAGTATGCAATAGCTTCGCCTGAGCGTGCTCGGGTATGATTAGATTGGAAGCTTTCTATTCCAACTTGTCGCTTAAGCGGATATCAATCACGCTTAAGCGTGATAGCTACTGGCGCCTAATATGAATAGCGCGCTTGAGCTTGCTAACCATGCTCTGAGCGTGCCTTGTATATAAGCTTTACGCTTAAGTGCCCCAAGCTCACGCTTGAGCATGATCGGGGCTGAGGAAATTAAAAGCTCCTTATTTAAAATTGTCGCTTAAGCAGATACCAATCACGCTTAAGCATGATCGTCACAGTGGAGCAGCATGGTTTGTCGCTTAAGTGTGAGCTTATTGTGCCTTCTACTGATTCCCACGCTTTGAGCGTGACTTCTGAATGTACCTCGCCTGAGCGCCCAGGATCACGCTTGAGCGTGATCGTGACCCCTGGTGCCTAATACAAACCTTGCGCGCTTGAGCTCAGCTAACCACGCTTTGAGCGTGACTTGTTATTGTTGCCGCACTTGAGCGCCCTAACCTCACGCTTGAGCGTGATCGGGCTGGGGCAGTTAGAAAGCTTTCTGTTCAAATTTCTCACTTAAGCGAGATGCTGTAAGCTTAAGCGTGAGTGTCCCATTGAAGTAATCTGATACCTGTTTGTTTGGCGCTTGAGCGTAGTTCTTCACGCTTGAGCATGACATTCACTTACATATCATTCACTTGAGTGAATAATGGTTTGCTTGAGCGTGATTCATACCTGATGCTACCTATGTGTTTTTAATTTGGGCGTTTATACGCCAAGATTTCAGCGTACTTACGCGTACTTCAGGCATTGGGTTCAACAGTATAAAACCCCCTCAGTGTACAAACCCTAACTCTTTACATTGGAACCTTGGGTTTTGAAGAAGAAAAGGCACAGTCTCTGATTTCTTTGAAAGGTACCATCTTTTCAATTCTTACTTTCACTTTATAGTTAGAGTTGTTGTAGTTCACTGTTTCAATTTCAAATTTCTTTCATCCATCATATCTGTTCATCTTAAATTTTTCATTTTGATTGTGGTTTTGTTGTTTGTATATATGTATCCATTTAGGCATTATAAATACCATCACCATGATCAGAAGATCACAAAGACTTTGTCGAAAACCTGAAAAAAGTGTTGAAATAGAAAATGTGAAAGAAACCCCAAAAGAGAAAGGAAAAGGGGTGGCCATTATCAGTATCCCTGATTCTCTATCAACTGAAAGGAGTAAAAGTCTTGAAGAAGGAAGGAAGTCTCAGACAGTTGAGGGTTTTGATGGGTATAGGTTTAGAGATCTCAAGGCAGCCCACTTATATGAAAAAAAGTTTAAAAACAGAGGAGTAATAAGGGAAAGGGCTCTGGTCCTTGATGAAGAAAACTATTCTGATTTTAATGTAAAAGATGCTATGATTGAAAAGGGATGACAGTTCTTTAATGGGAATTTAGGAAATGGTTACCAGGAACTCACTAGAGAATTCTATACCAATCTGAGGACTCATTCTATGGAGGATAAGTTTCCTTTTTCTTCTTTCTTGAGAGGAGTCACCATTCCTCTAACTGGTCACATATTGAATAAGTTATTGAAAGTACCTATATTGGATGAGGAAGGATGTCACTACACATGGAAAGTAGATATCTTTCATAGGGCTGAAAATGAAAATCTTAGGAAAGAAATTTTAGAGAATGTTGTGAACAAGGAGCTGCCTATATAACAAAGGTTAATGGTGCACCAAAAAGTGTCAGGAAGAATTGCTTGAATCATCTTTCCCTTTTATGGTGCCACTATGTCCTTTCATCCCTGCAACCTGTGGCTCATTCTACTGAGATTACCATTAAGAGGTTGCTGTTGATTTACTGTTTAATGAGAGTCCTGTATGTTAATCTGGGTGAGTTAATACTGGAGGAGATGATGAAAAATCTTGAAAATAATCTCCAATTGCCATATTGCTCTGTTATCACTTTGTTGGCAAAAACAAATCAGGTTAGGTTGAATTATGAAGAATTGACAAAGGTAAAGCCTGAGAGGATTATGGACAAACGTTGGGTGATAGACTACATTGACAATTTTATGCCTTAAGAGTCAAAGCGTCCCAGGCAACCTAATCCAACATCTTTTGCACCACCACCTCCAACAGGAGCAGGTACTTCTTCTGATATTTCCATGGTAATGCAGGAACTACAGGTTATGAAGAAGATGCAGCTAGGAACTTATGATCTGGTCCTGAACCATGATCTCATGCTGAGAAAGATTGCCACCACATTGAATGTGGATCACACTGAAGAAATGAGAGTTCCACCTGACAGAGATTTATGGTTGGCTTCCATTGGATTCACCATTCCCCCTGATGATACACCCTTAGCAGCTGAATTTCCACCCTACCCTGAGCAAGATAATGATGAGTCTATGAATGAAGAAAATAAAGAAGAGGATGACTGATCTTTTACTTTGTTTATGTGTTATTTTGCTATTTTCAAGTTGTAATGACTTTGTTTAAATATTCTCTTGAACAATGTATTTTCTTTTCAATGTAATGGAACTTTATTTCTATGTTGAGTTGGTTGTTGTTATTTCTTTTCTGAATTGTATTGTTAAATTCATGAACACCATTCCTCACCATTCACTACCATCCAGGTAAAAAGGGAAGTAATCTATCCTTTCATCTCATTGATTGATAAATAATGTTAATTTTGTTTAATTTAGAATCCATCTTAATAATTTAAAGTTTGCTGATTCTCAGGCTCTAATCGGATAAATTAATTAATTTACATTTCTTGATTCATGATCCCTGCCCATAACTATTTTCAATCCTGTATTATTTCTTTATTTATTATGCTAGTTAGCAATCTGAGTTTATAATCTTGCATTAAGTTTGGGGACATGATTGGCCGATTACCTGTTATATTATTAGCTTTTGAGCCTTTATTAATTCTTTGTTGAGTGTGCTTGCATTCTTGTTTAGTGAGACAGAATTTGCTTCAGTACTTGCTAATTGATTATATGTTTGCCAATTGGAAATGATGAAGGCCTTCTTTGTTAATTTAGCGAGGGCCAAATTTAGCTATCCTTAATGTTATTAATTATCCTTTGACCCAACAATTATATTTTGAGCCTGAGACCCTTTCATTCTAATTATGTACTTAACTTTACAAGCCTATGTATCTAAGAAAAACCAAGTGAATTATCCCTAGATGTTCCACTGATGAATTGTTGAGTCTTGTCTTATTGCTAGGGACTAGTAAGTTCTAAGTTTGGGGATGAAGAGTGTGCCTAACAGCAAAGGACACACTCTGACCTTAATTATAGATGAGGATTTTGAAAAATGAAAAAGAAAAAAAATGAAAGGAAGAACAACAAAAGAAAAAGAAAAGTGAGAAATCAGCAAAGCAAAGGTACAAAGCACCACAAGGAAAAAATGGTATTGAAAAAAAGTTGAAAATGATGAAAGAAAAGAAAGAAAGAAAAAGTCCAAAGGACTAAAAGAGAAGAAGGTACAAAGCACCCCTTCATCTGAAAAATAATGAAAGCAAAGAGCTAGTTAGTAGAGGCATTTAATTTAAGATTGAGGCAAGGCATCAGTGGGCACATCTTTTAACCCAATATTGACTAGAAAAACAAAAATAGAGCCTGTAGCCTAACCCCATTATAAGCTTAAAAAGCCCTTACTGATCCAATTGTGCTAGCATATATCATGATGTTTAGAACTGTTGCAAGCCTATGTTGATCTAACAATTATGCAGGTGATGAGTGCATAGTATCGAACCTATACACTGAGAGAAGAGTGAAACACTAATCCAGTGAGGAAAGTATCACCAGCTTGTTTCCCAAAGGAGGTGTGAGTAATTATACTTTCAGAATTTGCAAAAAGAAAGCATGATTGGTATTCAATAATTATGGTATGAATTAAGTTAAGGAAGGGTTGATTGTCTTGAGTAAATGCAATTGATTTAATTAATCTAAGTATTTGCTTGAGGACAAGCAAGTTTTAAGTTTGGGGATGTGATAAGTCTTGAAAAGACATATTTATTTTACCTTTAATTTAACTTAATCCATTTAATATTGTTTAGTTTGGCATCATTATTTAATAAATTGTCAATAATTCTTATTTTATTTATTTATTTCAAAAGTGTTTAATTTATGTAAGAAAATGATTAAAAATAATAATTAGTTAAGGAAATTTGTTTATTTGTAAAGTCACTAAACCAGCGTACATACGTTGGACAGCCAGCGTACAAACGCTAGGCAATTGTTTGTTTACATGTACAGGAGCAGTTCACGCTCAAGCTTGATGGATACAAGCTCAAGTGAGAGATGCATGCAAAGTACGTAAAAAGAAAGGAAGAAAAACACGACCACGCTCAAGCGGACCATAGTCATGCTTAAGTGTGACTTCACTGTACCATGGATTTAACTTTCACGCTCAAGCTTGAAGACCAAATACACTCACGCTCAATGATCATGCTTAAGCGTGATTCCATTTCATTCATTAATTCAAGCACGCGCTTAAGCGTTAGTTAGTCACGCTCAAGCGTGGTGTTAGTTGCGCAGTTAGTTATTCTTCCCTCCAAATGCTGCAGTCCGCTTTAATTAGTTGTTGTTCCTATTTTGCTGTTGTATCTTAGTAACTTAAGTAATGTATGAAATTAATTATTTCTCTGTAATTATGTATTTAGATTAGTTAGTTTAATTATTAATTAAGTTTCCTTGTAATTAATTAAGTTAGTTAATTAGTTATTTGTCTATATATACCTATACATACTCTGTAAGTGCAGAATAGAGTACATAATAAAAAACACAATTCATTTTCCCATTTTCAATCTCTCTCTAGTTCCTTTCTCTCTCTAAATTCTCTCATCCATGTCTTTCCACATTCCTTCGTCAGAATCCATTTCCATGGGTTTCTAAACCGCTAGGGTTGGGATTGCGAAGGTTTGTAATGAATTCTTGAAGGTGTATTAAGGAAGTCAACTTTTGCTACATGAAGAGAACAAGCCAAGAAGTGGATCTACTTTGCTGGATTGACAAATCCAGATCTGATGAAGAATCTCACTAGTGAGGAATCATAGTTGAGACTTAGGTAACGTCTGGCTTCCTAACTAATTCAGGCCTAGTAATTAGGTGAATAGTAAGGGTTCAACCCCCAATTTCGTATTAGATTTCTCTGTAATTGAATACCTAAGGGATTAGGGTTCAATGCTTAGGAATTAGTGTTATATAGCGAAAATGATAAAGAAGATTACAGTACATGGTACATAATATTATTACAACCCATTAAAATTCAAATGAAATCATAGTCCAAGCAATAAAACATAAAAGCTTCATTAATTGCATCACTCGTCAATCTGTATAGCATGCACTGTAAAAATAATGTAAGAGTGAGACATAATATAGAATAAATATAAAATAAATAAAATTGCACAAACACAATCAACAAACCATAATGATATGATGAATATGCCAAACCAGGTCATTTGCATTTAATAATCCTTAATTTAGTCAAATGATGTCATGCTGGATCCATTTTGGTTTGGTGGGAATACTGCAGTAAAAAGTCTCATAGAGACACAAGTAGGACTTAGCATAATGCAATGAATCCCTACACTCCATGGAGCTCAAGTGTCGAAGTACACAAGTAGGACTTAGCATAAACCATGAATCCCTACACTCCATGGCGCTCAAGTACCAAAGTACACAAGTAGGAATTAGCATAACCATGAATCCCTATACCTTTATGGCTCCTACGAAAATAGGGCTTTAACTCATCATAGAGTAACCCCCCACCAGGGTAGGCAATCATGGAATCCCTAAATTCCATGGTGCGTCCAAATGCTTATGATGCATGAATGCCTTTAATTCTCTTTATCGATTTAACATACCATGATATCAATATTTCCATAATCACTTAGAAAACAACAAGTCCTCAAAGGACACATCACATATAATAATTTTCAGAATCATGGATTCACTGTTTCAACAACATATCTCAATAAACCACAAGGCATTCATGTATACATTAATTTAGTCATTCATAATTATTCATGACAAAAATATATATACTATATGTCATGTATAGGACACTCAATAACATCCATAATAATCAATAATCCCTCAATAATTCAATAATAGATCATTACTCATATGAAAAATATCATTTTTATCCATAATAACCATTATAGGTAAGTTTCAACATTTTACAACAGCAATATACGTTAGTAAAACAACCATAACGTGAGCAAATCAAATCCTTTTTAAGTAATTCTACTTTCTGAAGTTCCATAAAAAATTATCTATAACTTCCATGAAGACCATAATTTCAAATTCCAAACAAAAACATCACATAATCACAGTATACTAAACCATCTCAAAGAAAGTAACAAAACATACATATGTTGGTATTTTCAACGTTTCTATAGCTACAAAAATAATTTTGGCATGGGACCAGTTCTAAATTACTCATAACACAAATATCTAAAACTTTTATGAAGACACTGAACACTAATTCTCATCACAAAATTTGTAGTTTTAAAAATACAATTCGTAATTTATGTCAGCAGATTTTCATCATGAACATACTTCTGTATTTTAGGCATAACTAGAGCTACAAATATCCTTTTAACTTTAAAACACTTTCTATAGATCCATAACATAAATATCTACAACTTTTGTGAAGACATTAAAGTCTAAATATGTATGTATAATTCCAATAAAATTAATATATACACAAAATAGAAGATACGTATTCCAAATAGACATGCTGTAGTATTTTGGCTATAACTCATGCTATACATATCCAAATCAGTCGGTTCAAGTCTCAAAATTCACATAACAAAAAGCTCTACAACGTTGATGAAGAAGTTAGAATCAAATTCACACGTTTTAAGCTTCAAAATTGAGCAACAAGTTACAAAAATAATTCTAGAAAATCCTAGAACAGCATACAATTCTACCCATTCCATATTTATTCACAACCCTATCCCCTCTTACCTTGATGAAGGGTCTTAGATTGGTTGAAAAACGTTTTCTTCTTACTGTCCTAGCTTCGAATCAGAGTGACTTGTACGTAGAGAAGGAAATGAGAATGAGAGACTTTTACTAATTTTCGTTGTTCTGAGAATTCAGACTTGGAAAAGGTGTAGTATTGATTTAATAATGTACAAGACAAGTGGGGGACAAGCTTTCTTGTGACTGGAGATTAGGTGCATCAATTATGGAAATAATAGAGGTTTTAGATAAGAAGTGAGCTGTATTTTGGCCATTACCGCCTCCTACCTACTGGAGCTTTGTTTGATTGAAGTAAATATATTAAAATATATATACTAGATGACATGATTGGAGTAAAAAGGTGCAAGTTTGATAATGGAACGGAAAGAGCCGCGATGCGAATGCTGGTGAGTGCATTAAGTCTGCCAAATTCTAACAGGTATGAAGCAGGTCAATTTCTCTCGGTCACTCAGAACAGATCCTTTTTTTCACTCGGACAGTCTTATTTTAGACATTATTCACTCGGAAAATGGATAATATCATTAATGGTCTAGATAAATTCCATGATTTTACACGAGAATGAAATTTTGGGATATTACAGACTACCCAAAGGGTATTTTATTTACTTCATTATCACTTACAGAACTTCCATACTTCAAAATTTACAAGATTAAGACTGCTACTAAAAACAGGGATGTTACACTCTCCTCCCCTTTTGGGAATTTTGTCCCGAAATTCAAAGTTAAAATAATTGAGGGTACAATTCTCTAATCTTTTCCTCAATTTCCCAAGTAGTGTCCCCATCATCTGACTGACTCCAAACTACTTTGACTAAAGAGATTTTCTTGCCTCTTAGCTGTTTTAGACGTCGGTCAACAATCTTAACCAGTGATGCTTCAAAGGTAAGGTTTTCTTTCAGAACAAACTGATCAGGACTCAGAACATGATCAAAGCTTGGTACATATTTACGGAGTTGGGAAACATGAGAGACATTATGAAGGTTTGTTAACTCGGGTGGCAGAGCAATACGGTACGCATTGGATCCTATCTTTTGCAGAATCTAATAGGGTCCTACGTATCTAGGACTTAACTTCTTGGCCTTTAGAGCTCTTCCTACACCAGTGGTAGGGGTAACTTTAAGGAATACATGGTTTCCTTCCTCAAATTCCAATGGCTTCCGGCGTTTGTCATAATAACTCTTTTGTCTATCTTGTGAAGCCTTCATTGCCATTTGGATATTTCGGACTTGTTCTGTAGTTTTCTGAACAATCTCTAGTCCAATTATCGTCTTTTCACCTGTTTCATACCAACACAAAGGTGTACGACATTTTTTTCCATATAGAGCTTATAACTCAATAATTTACAGACGCTGCCGGCCAAGGCATTCCATTACCACTATATACTTTCCTAGAAACTTTACTTCATAAACATTCTCGTCCCAAGGTTTTCCTATATCAATACTCAAGAGAAGAACCGCAATCCAAGTGCTCCGATTGCCTCGATCGTTCCGCATCATCGTCCGGAACACAATCCTATCACAAACATACATATACATGCTATTAATATACCATCATAAGGCATCATCCCCCAAAACTCATTATCAAGTCCTAGACTTGTCTAAATCCAATTTACACGCTCATGTTAGGCTTTGGGAATTCCTCTCTCAAGACCAAGATTTTTTAAATCTTAAAGGGCTAACCACATCTAACAACAACAATACTATGGTCCTTAGCCTTAAGACATCCAAATCATCACATGAATCATTCAACCATCACCAAAATTTATTCAAACTCATTATAAGCCTCTTGGCTCCATCTAAGACCATCACCAATTCAACTATTTCAAAATGGCATACCCACTCATCAACTCAAGTATCTATTTCCTTAATCCACTATCAATGGCTTGCAACCATTTTTAACATCACCATAAACCCCAACAATCTAAATTAATTCCTCCAACCACATACATACTCATATACACTCCTCTCCCAATCCTCAATAATCAACACCAATGCTTCAAACATTCATTTCCTCATATATAATCATTCTAGAGTATTCAAAGCCATCAAAATCATCAATTTAGCCAAAATCCTCAAATCACTACACTTAGGGTTTTTCATCAAAACTCAATAACCATTTCTAATAACCACCAATCTCCATCATTAACAACACCCACACACACATTATCATGGGTTTTCACTAAAAATCATCTTTCATGACATTATTACTCATTTCCCCCAAATCCTAGAGTTAGGGTTCCACTAAAATCAAATAATCACCATTAACAACCATCATCTTCCATCTCTAATCTTGAAATTTTCGTATACCACTTCACACCCGTCCAAAAACACACATAAAACACATCCCACCTTTGGGTTTTACATGAAAATGGTTCCTATTCCTAAACCCATTCATAAGGCACTCTCCTAACCACATAGAAACCAAAACCTAGGGCCAAAAACATCAAAAGAGTAGAGAAATTTACCTCAAGCTCCAAGCTATCCCAAGCCCTAGCATGTACACGAAAATGAAGGGAGAGAAAGAGGGAAATAAGTTATATCTTGGTCCATCATTAAAATGTTTTATAACAAACAGGATCTCCGTTCAGGCTTAATACTAAATCCAAAAATTATTCTGAATAAAGATTCGGATTCCCAATAATATTCTTAATAGCCCTGACCAATGGCATCTCAATCGGAGATACTTGGTCTGACACCCATATTCTAACCGGGTATAATTTTAACTCTTAAAGTCCCAATAATATTTGACGAATTTCCTGTCGTAGCCCTCCTTCAAATTTTGCGCATCTCGACGCTTCTCCCATTTGGGTGAAGTAGGGGCAACATTTGGCCAATTCATCAAACTTAGAAGCGTATTCCCCAACTGTCATATTACCTTGTTTTAAATTAAAGAATTCATGCTCCTTCTGCCTCCTTATGTCTTCAGGGAAGTATTTGGCGAGAAATTCTACCTTGAATCGTCCCCAAGTGATGACGTGTCCATCAGATGTTAATCTGATTCTAGCATGGGTCCACAAATGCTCTGCTTCCTCAACCAACATGAAGATGGCAAAGGTTATCATGTCCTCATCAGGGCATCGCATAGCGGTAAAAATCTTTTCGAGGTGCTTGTCGCAACCTAAATCGCGACGGCGTGGCGAGAAAGAGAGAAATGGTGTGGAATGAAACAGGGAGTCGCCACCAACGTTTTTATCCATAGGAAAAACATTGGAAAAAAACTAGGTTCAGTAAAGCACTGGTTAAAAATTGAGATTCAAGTTCGGGAGTCGGTTACGAGTAGGGAAGGTATTAGCACCCTACATCGCCTGTCAAAAACAGTACCAAGATTGAAAACGCGCAACATAAATAGCCTTACAAAAGATATTTTATTTCTTCCCTTTTATTATTGTATCTTTTTTTATTTAAAAAACGACGGAATAGAGTAAGAGAATTTGCACAAACATAGAATGTCGAAGTGAGGTTAACAGGACGTTTCATCCGAATTAAACTCGACTTCGATATGAGACAGAGAGGGGAAAAGAATGCTAATAAGGCGTCACGCCTAAATTATACATCCTCGAGTAAAAAGGATAGGGATAGGAAAGAGATAAGCAGGAGGTCTTGTCCTAAGTATCCCTTCCCTATGAATTGTGGCGAGGTTTGAACAAAAAAACTAGGGGGAAATCAACAAGACGTCACGTCTAAATTGATTTTCACGGAAGTAACCAAAAAAAAAACATTTATGAAAGAAACATGAAAGTAAGGGAATAAATCAGCAAAAAGGAATAAGAAAGATGGGCCCGACAGGAGTTAAAGTCCTGCTCCTACGTATTCTTGAATTATCAAGAAATCAGGGTTACGTAGTTCTGAATGTTGTTTTTTTAGGAAAAGACTTGGGAGATGATGATGGATGTCACTGAGGTGGGGAACTCGTACAAGGCGAAGTTCTTCACACGTGTATGAATCCTAAAGAGGTTGTGTAGACGGGAGTACTCCCGTACGACACTGTTTAAAAAAATGATTTGTTTCTTTTTTGGGTTTTTATTTAGATTTGAAAGAAAATATAGGAAACATTTATTTCCCTTTATTATATTTTACTATGAAACGAAAGGAAAAAGGTAGTAGAAGCTACAAAAGAGAAAGGGAAACAATAAATTCTGAAAACAGAGGAAAAAATGAGTGAAAACCGAGTGGGAGAGGAGAAAACCCGAGTGAAAATGGCAAAACCGAGTGAAAATTACAAAAAAACGAGTGGAAATAGCAGAAACCGAGTGAGAAAGAGGAAAAACCGAGTAAAAATGGTAAAACCGAGTGATGAAAGCAGAAAACCGAGTGAGGACAAGGAAAAACCGAGTGAAAATGAGGAAACCGAGTGGAAATAACAGAAACCGAGTGAGAGCAGTAGCTTACCGAGTGAGAGGTGATTTACCGAGTGAGATAGTGAGAAGAGGGGGTGAGTTGAGTGGAGTGAGGAGATTGGATTTGGTGTACTTGAGGGGGGTACTGGACGGTGTGTAAGAGGAATTGGGACGGTGTGTAGGTGAACGGATGAGGAGGTCGATTTTGGTGAGGACGATTGGCTGAGAGGAATGAAGTGCTGGGCGGTGTTGTGTTGAGGGGAGAGGACGGTGTGGCTGAGAGGTATGAAGTAATGGGCGGATAGAGGGAGGAGGAGAAGGGAATGGTGAGGGGCTGCGCAGTGTATATGGTGTGTGTATGTATGTATGTAAGGCTGAAAGCTTCAGCCCCTTGCCTATTTATAGGCTGGTTTGAGTGGAAGGCCAGCTCAGGCTTCCACTTCCGAGTGGAATGCCAGCTCAGGCCTCCACTCAGAGTGAAGTGGGGGACAACGGCTGGGTGGGAATTTTTAATTCCCCCCACTTCCACCCCTGTTTGCCACTTGTCTGCCACCCCCAGGATTCCTGGATCCACTTGGGTGGTGGAATCCAAGTCAGCAAGGCGGAGATCCGAGAGAGGAGGTGAAGAACCGAGTTAAAATATTGAAATCCGAGTGTAAAATGGTGAAATCCGAGTGAGAATCACTCGGATCACCCTCTCAGTCAGCATTCCTCCACATTAGGAGTCAAATCCGAGTGAAAATGGTGAAAATCCGAGTGAGAATCACTCGGATCACCCTCTCAGTCAGCATTCCTCCACATTGGGAGTCAAATCCAAGTGAAAATGGTGTAATCCGAGTGAAAATGGTGAAATCTGAGAGAGGATTTGGAAAACCGAGAGAAAATATTGTAATCCGAGTGAGGATATTGAAATTCTGAGAGAGGATGCTGAAAATCTGAGAGAGGATGTGGAAAACCGAGAGAAAAGATTGTAATCCGAGTGAGGATATTGAAATTCTGAGAGAGGATGTGGAAAACCGAGTGAAATGGTGGAATTCCGAGTGAAAATGGCTCGGATTAATCCCTCAGTCAGTGTTCAACCATGGTTGGAATCGATTCCGAGTGAGAAAAGGGGTCAGTCCTCATTTTGCCTCTTGGATCCGAGTGGACCGAGTGAAATCATGTTGATGTGTGACTCGGAACATTCAGACTGAAACAATCATGTTAATCAAAGATATTCCAACTGGAACACTCAGTCAGAACCGAGTGAGAAGTGACTCACTCGGTACCGACTGAAAATTGGCCCGGACCTAAATTCCTCTCCATAATCCGAACCACCAATGACTCGGAACCGACTGAAAAGTGTGAAGTGTGACTCGGAATTGAAAGATGGCTCGGAAAGGTGTAAAAGATGACACGGAGGGGATTTGGTATTGGTAAAAATTGACTCGGGAAAGTGTAAAAGAGGACACGGAGCCGATTGAAAATCAAAGAAAAAGACTCGGAAGTTGAGTGTAAAGGGTCTCGGAGTTTGCTAAAGGATGACTCGGAGCCGACTGAAAATCGAAGAGAAAGACTCGGAAGTTGATTGGGAGAGTACCTGGCTCAGACTTCACTTCCTCTCCACAATCCGAGTGACCATTGACAGGGAACCGACTAAAATGGCTCGGAAATTGGAATTTTGGCCATTTTTCGCTCAGAAATAAACTTCTTCACACTCAGAATTAGAAATTTGAATTTCTTCACTCGGAATGGCTCTGACAGGGAAGCTTTCCACTCAGAATTGACTCATTCTGAGTAATTCTACTCGGATTTGATCATGTATGTGTCATTCCGCTCGGATTCCCCAACAGGAGCCTATTCTACTCGGAAATGCTTCATTATTACTCGGTTTTTGATCATTTCTGAGTAGTTCTACTCAGATTTGCTCCATTCTGAGTAGTTCCACTCGGTTTTGATCATTTCTGAGTCATCTTACTCGGATTTCTCTTCAACAGGGACATTTTCTACTCGGATTTGATCCCTTCTGAGTAATTTCACTCGGATTTAATCCGTTCTGAGTATTTTCACTCAGACTTACTAGTTTTTGGGCCATTCCACTCGGATTTTTGTTCAACAGGGGCATTTTCTACTCGAATTTGATCCTTTTTGAGTCATTTCACTCAGATTTGCCTCTAACAGGTCTATATTCCACTCGGAAATGCTTCCATTATAGTCATCTTGCTCGGATCTGACCATTTTTGAGTTATTCTATTCAAATTTGACCATTCTGAATTGGAATTAAGTATAAAAAGAATCATTCCACTTGGACCGGACCAAAAGAGGTGTTCACAGATGCCCCTCTTTACTTCTTTTTCACAAAAGAAACACGAAGCTTCTGTGTTTTTGAAGTGAAAAGGAAGTAAAGATATGAACACCGATGTAGGGGGGCCAAGTGGGACCTCTTGATTGGTATGGCAACTGATGGTATGGACAATCACGAGTCTGTGTGACCTCTTTTTCTTAAAACGAGCATTCTCCACTTCTATTTCTCTTCTTCTTTTCTTCTTCTTCTTCCCTTTTTTTTGTTTTTTTGTTTTTTTTTGAATGGACAGGGAAAAATTGTCTTTTAGTTAACCCCCAGTAGACTGGAAAGTAAAGGTTGCCCTCGTGGGCGACTGAAAAGTAAAGGGTACCTCGATAGGTGGCTGGGAAATAAAGGATGCCTTGATAGGCGGCTGGAAAGTAAAGGATGCCATGATAGGCGGCTGGAAGATAAAGGATGCCTTGATAGGTGGCTGGAAGATAAAGGATGCCTTGATAGGCGGCTAGAAAGATGACGGATGCCTTAATAGGCGACTGGAAGATAAAGGATGCCTCGATAGGCGACTGGAAAGGTAAAGGATGCCTTGATAGGCAGCTGGAAGATAAAGGATGCCTTGATAGGCGGCTGGAAAATAAAGGATGCCTTGATAGGCGGCTAGAAAGATGACGGATGCCTTAATAGGCGACTGGAAGATAAAGGATGCCTCGATAGGCGACTGGAAAGGTAAAGGATGCCTTGATAGGCGGTTGGAAGATAAAGGATGCCTTGATAGGCGGCTGGAAAATAAAGGATGCCTTGATAGGCGGCTAGAAAGATGACGGATGCCTTAATAGGCGACTGGAAGATAAAGGATGCCTCGATAGGCGACTGGAAAGGTAAAGGATGCCTTGATAGGCGGCTGGAAGATAAAGGATGCCTTGATAGGCGACTGGAAGATAAAGGATACCTTGAAAGGCGGCTGCAAGATAAAGGATGCCTTGATAGGCGGCTGGAAGATAAAGGATGCCTTGATAGGCGGCTGGAAGATAAAGGATACCTTGATAGGCGACTGGAAAATAAAGGATGCCTTGATAGGCGGCTGGAAGATAAAGGATGCCTTGATAGACGACTGGAAAATAAAGGATGCCTTGATAGGCGGCTGGAAAGATAAAGGATGCCTTGATAGGCGGCTGGAAAATAAAAGGAGTGCCTGAATAGGCGAATGGAAAGGAAAAGTTGCCTTAATAGGCGGCAAGAAGGGAAAGGGTGCCCTGATAGGCTAATGGACGGGAAAGAATGTCTGAATAGGCGAATGGAAAGTAAAGATTAGGGGGAGCTAACAGGACGTCTCGTCCGAATTAACTCACTGTTGGCATGAAATGTAAAGGTTGGGGGAGCTAACAGGACGTCTCGTCCAAATTAACTCACTGCTGGCAGGAAATGCAAAGGTTGGGGGAGCTAACAGGACGTCTCGTCCAACCTTAACTTACTGGACTTCAAGGTTCATGGTGATGCCCCGGTTTGACATAATTGAAGGTTGTTGGGGAATTGCCCTTTGACTGGAACAGAAGAGACCTGGGGAGATGTCCCCCCAGCTTGAGATGGTTTGAAGGAATCTTGGGGAAGGGCCAGAATAAAAGAAATTTGGGGAGATGCCCCAGTTTAAAGGTTCTTGAAAGAATCTCGGGGAATCATCCCCTGTGATAGTAGGAGGAGAGACATGGGGAATCGCCCCCTTGATTGCGAACGGAGAAACATGGGGTGATGCCCCGGTTTGACATGATTTTAGAGAATCTTGGGGAATCGTCCCCTTGACGGTAAGAGGAGGAACATGGGGAATCGTCCCCTCGATTGAGAAAGGAGAAACATAGGGTGATGCCCCAGTTTGACATGATTGGAGGGATTCTTGGAAATTGGCTAGAACAAAAGAAATCTGGGGAGATGCCCCAGTTTGGAGGTGATTTGAAGGTTGTTGGGGAACTACCCCTTGAATGAACAAAAGAAATCTGGGGAGATTCCCCTTGAGTGAGAAGGAAATGATTCTGGGGTGATGCCCCAGTTCGATTTGTCTGGGAAGTGTAATTCCACTGGAGAAGGATTGATGGCTCGAACATCACTCCTAGATTGGGAAGGTAAAATCTGGGGTCCGCCTAGTATGTGTAGATCTACCGAAAAAAATGTGCTGGGGCTCTTTGGGGAGAATTCTTCTTGCTTGACTGCTGGAGTGTATCAAGTAGATTCCCCGGAAGGGAGTTTGAAAAGTGTCAGCTTTGGCAGTTGAGGAGAAGACTTCAAGAAGTGTCAACTTTTGTGATTTGGGGAAGGGCTTTGAGGAGTGCCAACTTTGGCGATTAAGGAGGAGACTTTAACGATCCTAGTTTTGGCAGCGGAGGTTCCATTAAGGAAAAGGTCTTGATTGAGGCGTCAGAGCTTGACATGACTGTCCGTTATAATAACCTGCAGAAAAAAAGGTAAGTAGTGCAAAGATACATTCAAAAAAACTGGGTAGGTCCTGTGAAACCGCGGCCCTTAGGATAACACATGGGCAGAGGAGATTCAAAAGGGGCGATCATAGCTTCGAAGCGCATGCCTGGCTGAATCCTTGTGATGATTGTCTAAGGCGAGGTCAAGTAGTGGGAGTGTCTTATCCCTTACGACTTTAAATGTTCACCATTCTTTCATTTATTTTTATAAAAAAAACACAATGTTTTATCAGATCAATGCAATTCATAACACGTATCAAAAAAAAGGATAAATATTATTCATGCAGGTCAAACAGAATACAGAGAATGGACAATGATAAGTGTTTTATAACATAATAAATTAGATTTAGTTTACTTAGGATTTTAATCATTATGCACTGTATTTCCTTTATTTATTATGATTTTTGCTTTCTTTCCACTATATTCTACTCGGGTACTTTTATTTTGCAGAAATTAATAGATTTGGAATTATTGATGATCCATTTTAAGAATGAATGAATATAAATGGAAAATGGATTCAAGAACCCAAAAAGATGATCAAAGTGTCAAAGGATGACAACAATCAAGAACCATGAGCTATACTGTCCAAAACGCCTCAAAAATGCAAGAAAACACTTCCAGGAAAGGGTAGGAATCGATTCACCCTTACAGGAAACGATTCCCATGTGAAACATAAGCCAAGAATCGATTCAAGGCTGTTGGGAATCGATTCATAGGGCTGGGAATCGATTCCCCCCTTATAGGAATCGATTCATTGAGGATTAAAAGGGCAGGAATCGATTCATGAAGGCCAGGAATCGATTCATCATGCTGGGAATCGATTCCCACCTTTAGGAATCGATTCACACGCTGTTTTGAAGGCAAAAATCAACTGGAGGAATCAATTCATCAGTGAAATCATGCGCCGAATTATTGGAAACAACAAAAATACGCAAATTGGAGACAACTGGAACAGCTGGAAATCACATGCACCGAAAGTTTCCAACTTGCAACGCGTTTTCTTAGCTGGCTTCCTCCCTTCCTTCGCCTATAAAAGGAGAAGCAATCCAAGCAGAGAAGGCATCCAGATCCAAATCCCATTCTTCATCAGCTTCATTCCTTTCTTTCTCTTTCGTTTTCTTTCTCTGTTTTATTTTCTTTCTCTTTTTATTTTCTTTTTCTTTCTTTTATTTTTGTGTAAGAGTTGTGAGGATTGTGAAATTGAGTGTTCCAATTTGTAATTGGTGGAGGAATATTGCAACAAGGAAATACAGTGGTAAATTATTCTGAGCTTTTGGAGAAACCCGTAAGTCTTTATTTTTTACCATGTCTTGTATGTTTTATTTTTCCATTATTTATATGAATTTGAATTATTTCATAAGTAGCTAAATTAATTATCTTGGGATGAAGAGGGTATGATAATATTTTATTTTAATGTTATTTTGACTTGGAATTAAATAAATTTCTGTTTTCCATTTAGTTCAATTATGCTTAATGCTTTTAGTAATTCCTAACAAGAACCTAAATGATAAAACTGTATACTTACGGGTATATTAGTAAGTTTAGGTAATAAATAGAATCGAGAGATTTATTTTTACCAGAAAGCTTTGAACTAAACCTAAGATTTTTGAAATGCTTTTTTGTGACCTCGGTAAAACCGTGAAAGTAATCAAAATTCTTTTGAGGAAATAAAAGGGATTTTCATAAAACGATAATGGGCCTTTCTGAGGATTAAGCAGCGCTTTCCATAGGTTAGGTACATTAATAGGATTCCGAGAGGAACATATTAATTAGCTTTTGGAAAATTCGCCTTGGAAAACTTAATTCGATTCTTATTTATGAAAAGTTAAAATTCATTAAACATAAAATAGAGTCTTAATCCCCTGAAATCCCAAGATACTCTCAACTCTGATTTTTTAGTGTCAAGTAAATTTTATTTTTATTCATATTCTATGCAACTTTAATTTGTGCTTTATTTTATAAAAATCTTAAAAATTAATTGTGTGGATAATTAAATTTCAATATGCTGGTACTTTGAACACAGTTCCTGTGGAGAACGATAATCTTTTATATTACGCGACATAACCCGTGCGCTTGCGGGCCCTGTCAGACAATAGGGAAAATACAGGGGATGAAGTGAAGCCTCGTAGGACAGGTCAAGGCCAAGGGAAATAGGAAAGGTTCAAAGATCCTCCAGTGAATTCCTGAGACTAGCGAGAATTATCTCTTCCATTAGTGAACTTTTCTAGTGTCCTATTTAGGTCTACAACCTTGGTTTCTAATATAATGCATCTTTTTGCAAAATCACATGGTTTAACCTTAGAGCATGCTTGATTGTTTCTATCATTTGTAAGTTTTTCAAGAGTTTTATTCAAATCCAAAACCTTAGTTTCTAGCATATCACATTTCTTTGAAAACTCACAAGGTTTGGTCCTAGAACATGTTTGAATATTTGCTAACTCTTCTTTTAAGGATTCATTTTCTTTACACACTTCCATGAGATGCATTTCTAGAGTATTACTAGTTTTTCTTGATAACTTAAGCTTATTAGAGACTTTGGTGAATTTATCATACAAATCATCAAGAATATCAAGTAATTCATCCTTTCCTAAGTCATGAAAGTTTACCTCATTTTCTTCATCTTGGTGATTGGCCATGAGGCAAAGATTTGCTTCTTCATTTTCGGATTCATCCGAACTACTCACCTCATTTTCATCCCATGCTATGTATGCTCTTCTTCTTTCCTTTCTTTCTTTGTTCTTCTTTTTTAGATTTGGACAATCCACTTTGAAATGTCCTTCCTTTCCACATTCAAAACAAGTTGGTGAAGTAGAATTTTCTTTAGGTATAGATTTCTTACCTTGTGATTTGAAGTTCCTTTGAAAGCGTTTGTTCTTCATGAGCTTTCCAAACCTTTTTATAAATAGGCTTAACTCTTCATCTTCGTCAAGATCACTCTCGGTTTCATCTTCAACAATTGAAGTAGCTTTGAGAGCTAGTCCTTTCTTTTTGGAGACTTTCTCTTCTTCTTCCGCCATCTTCAATTCTTTTAGCTCTTGTTCTTGTTCTTGCAACTTACCAAATAGTGTAGCAAGAGACATTTCATTGATAGTAGGTGATTGTTTGATGGCCGTGACTAATGGTTGCCATTCCCTGTTAAGACTTTTCAAGACTTTGTGAATAAGCTCTTTATTAGTATAAGTCTTTCCAAGTGTAATGAGTTGATTTATAATGAGTGTAAAACGTTTTTGCATATCAACAATAGATTCATTGGTATTTAGCCTAAATCACTCATATTGACTAGTTAATGTACTAATCTTAGAGTCTTTAACATCATTTGTACCTTCATGGGTTACTTGTAAAGTATCCCACATCTCTTTAGCCGTTTCACATGTTATTACTCTAAAGAATTCATCGGGACCTAAGGCCGAAGTAATAAGATTTTTTGCCTTATAACCATATTGCACTTTCTTTTCTTCTTCACTAGACCACATGTCCATAGGCTTTTCAACTTGTTTATTATCCACAATATGCATAGGTATAAAGGGACCATTTTCAATAGCATTCCACACTCTTAAATCTATTGATTGTACAAAAATTTTCATTCTTGCTTTCCAAAAAGCATAACCCTCACCATTAAAAGCGGGAGGTCGGTTTGTGGCACCACCCTCGGGAAACATGTTATATGAGGTTGAGGCCATTTGTTCTCTTGAAGCCGTTAAGCTTGATTTTCCAAGAGTCAAGCTCTGATACCACTTGTTAACCAAGTGGCCTCAATTACTCAAGAGGGGGGGTGAATTGAGTATTAAAAACTTTTCTTTGGAATGCTCTTGAAATTGATTCTTTTGTCACTATGTATGTTTAAGATAATAAATTAGATAATAAGAAGCAATAAATTATACACAAGACAAACTAACAACTACTTAAAGAGTTTGAATAATGAATCAATTTAGTTACAAAGCAATTTATAGGACTTTTTAGAAAGATTGATTCAAAAGAGATGCTTAAGTCCAAGTTCAACAAAGTTGTTCAAAAATGGTTTTCAACTTAGTATATCATGCACTTAGTTCAATTAATGAAGCAAGGAAGTTAAGCAAACAAATTTGGTGCACAAATTAAATGAGTTAAGGGAAGAAGGATTTGCAAACCGATGTATACGAGTTCCACCACGCCGGTGTACGTCTCGCCTCTAAGCAACCCACTTAGAGGATTTCCACTATTGTAGATTAGAGATACACTTTGAGCAATTGCAACTTCCTAGTGTCCCACACTCAAGAATCCAATTCTCACAAGTACAAGGGCACCCCACCCAATCTCTCAATCTCACAATTACAAGGTTGAAACCCAACCCAAAATTTCTAAGATGTTTGATGTTTGAGCATACAAGGAAACTCTCTCACTAGAGTGGATATACAAGTTTAAAGCTTACACAAGATAATAACTCTCAAAGAGAGGATATGCAAGTTAAGTACACAAATATAATCTTCCCACAAATTAACTCTCAAAAATAATCTCAAGAAATATGCCAATCAAGAATAAAGAGAGTAAGTAGAAGAGCAAGAGAATGGAGGAGGAAGAAAGCAAATGGAAATGCTTCAAATGCTTGGTGCAAGTTTTGCCTTCAACTCCTTCTCTATTTATAGGCTCCATGAGGCATGACATGTGTAATATTTAATTCCTTGGAGCTTGAAATGTTAGGAATGTGTGTCTCCATTCAACTTGGCATTCCAATTCCAATAAACCTGTTAGTGTCTCCAAGAGAATATTGCATGTGCATCAAGAAGCATGTTTGTCTAATATTCAATTTAATTGCATTTTCAATGTAACACATGCATGTGGAGAGGGACAAGTCATGGAACATTGCCTAGGGTCTTTCAATTTGATCCAACCGAAGGGAATTTAGAGTCTGCGCATGATTTTTGTTCCTGACAGCATGTTGAATCGATTCAGGCAAGGAAAGAATCGATTCATGCACTTTGATTTGCACAATTTGGACCCCTGCAGCCGTGTGAATCGATTCACACATGGGTTGAATCGATTCAACCCTGATAAAATCATATTTTGGCCACTGGAAAACGTATGAATCGATTCATACTTACCTTGAATCGATTCATGCACCTGATCCTTGAATTTTAGTGCATTTTTCACCCCTTTTTGGAACCCTTTTGCATATACCTTGGTTCCCTTGATTCTTAGGCATTTTGATGATCAATTCTCACTTGTTTTGAGCTTCTTTAAATGCCTTTAACATATGTCCTTAATTATTCATCAAATTTCAACATCAACCAATTTAGATTCCACATTAAACATAATCAATTGCTTGATAACATCTTTGATACTTCTTCATTTGTTGTGTCATTATCAAAACCTACATCAACATTCAAATACATTCTCCCCCTTTTTGATGATGACAACAAATGTTTGTCTCTTGGGGTGTTAGTATCATATCAATTCATATATATGGCAAGAAAGACTCCCCCTATCATATAATTTGATATCACATGTTGATGAAATCATAGACACAAGAAATCAAGAAAGTATTTAAGAAAACAAAGGTCTCTCCCCCTTAATATATGGTTTCTCCCCCTTAATATATGTTCCCTCATTCTTAGTCATCTCCCTTTGATCATACAATACTTTAAATGTCTCTTACCTTTTACAAGATATTTTTATAAATTCTTCCCCTTTCTTATAGATATATCTCTCCCCCTTAAAAAAAATATGTGTTTCTCTCCCCTTTTGGCATCATCAAAAAGATTTCCTTTTAAACATATACAACTTAAAGGTAGATGCATACATTTTTGAAGTAAGATAACAATGCAATATACATCACGAAATCATTCAAGGCATATAGGCACATAATGTCTCATGGGAATCGATTCATCTAGCTATTTTTACGCAATTTTGAAGAATCATGTTACTAGATGGTTGTTTTATGAGGGATATATATGATGATTTATATTTTGCAAGTTGCCAATGATTTTGTTGCACAAGAAAGTCAAGAAAATCAAAGGTCATTTGCCATTTATTTTTGAGAACCATGTTGTATATAGGAGATTATCTTTGTGTAAAAATATGTTTAAAAAAAAATAGGGACTCCACGGGGTCTTAAAATAAGACAAGAGATTTGTAGAGCATTAAGTTGGTTATTGGAAATGTGAGTATAAGTTTTTTTTTTTTTTTTTTTTAAAAAATTTGTAAGTATATCACAAAGTAAGGTATTATGTTCAAGGAAATGAAAATTTTATAAAAAAGATGAGTTGGAAATCTTCAAGTTAAAGATTTGCAAAATTTTGTTCAAGAGTAAGAAAGTGTGATAAAATAAATTAATTAGGAAATTTCCAAGATTCCTAACTCCCTTCTAATATTTATAAATTGGTCTTTGGAAGGGGTTTTGTAAAAATGTCCGCCAATTGTTTTGAAGTTTCAACATATTCAAGTACACAATCTCCTTTCAAAACATGGTCTCTTATGAAGTGATGTCTTATTTCAATGTGTTTGGTCCTTGAATGCATGACCGGATTCTTAGATATATTTATTGCACTAGTGTTATCACATTTAATGGGGACTTTATCCAAGGAAATACCAAAATCAAGAAGTTGTTGTCTCATCCAAAGAATTTGAGCACAACAACTACCGGCTGCTACATATTCTGCCTCAGCCGTTGACAATGCAACACTTGCTTGTTTCTTGCTATGCCAAGAAACAAGGGAACTACCAAGTAAATGACATGTGCCACTAGTACTTTTTCTATCAAGCTTACAACCCGCAAAGTCGGAATCGGAATATCCTAAAAGATTACATTCAACGCCTTTGGGATACCATAAACCAACATTTTGAGTACCCACAAGATATTTCAAGATTCTTTTTACAGCGGTGAGATGTGATTCTTTAGGACAAGCTTGATATCTAGCACACATGCATACGGCAAACATAATATCGGGTCTACTAGAAGTTAAATAAAGTAAGGATCCTATCATTCCTCGATACTTAGTTATTTCAACGTCCTTACCCTTTTCATCTTTATCTAGATAGCAAGATGTGCTCATTGGTGTTGCTATGTCATTTGCCTTATCCATTTCAAAACGTTTGAGTAATTCTTTACAATATTTTGTTTGACTAATAAAAGTTCCTTCATTTGTTTGTTTGATTTGTAATCCTAAGAAAAAGGTAAGTTCTCCCATCATGGACATTTCAAATTCTTTTTGCATGAATTTAGCAAACTCTTGACAAAGATTTTCATTTGTAGCACCAAATATTATGTCATCAACATAAACTTGTACCAAAAGAATGTCATTATTTTTACGCCTTATAAATAGTGTAGTGTCAACCTTTCCTCTTTCGAAATTATTTTCTAAAAGAAATTTGCTAAGTCTTTCATACCAAGCTCTTGGAGCTTGTTTCAAACCGTATAAGGCTTTTCTCAATTTAAAAACATGATTTGGAAATTTATGATTTTCAAAACCGGGAGGTTGATCTACATAAACTTCTTCTTGAATATAGCCATTTAAAAAAGCGCTTTTGACATCCATTTGATAAAGTTTAAAATCCATACAACAAGCAAAAGCTAATAATAATCTAATGGCTTCTAACCTAGCTACGGGAGCATACGTTTCTTCATAGTCTATTCCTTCTTCTTGATTATACCCCTTAGCAACTAGTCTAGCTTTGTTTCTAGTTATTATTCCATTTTCATCTAGTTTGTTCCTAAAAACCCATTTGGTGCCTATTATTTGATGGTCATTGGGTCTTGGCACAAGTTCCCAAACTTCATTTCTTTCAAATTGGTTCAATTCTTCTTGCATGGCCAACATCCAATGTTCATCAATAATGGCTTCATCAATATTTTTGGGTTCAATTTGAGATACAAAGGCTAAGTGATTGCATGCATTTCTAATGGCATTTCGAGTGCTTACCCCTTTGGTTATTTCTCCAATGATTTTGTCCAAGGGATGGTCTTTTAGGGTTACCCAATCTTGTTGTTTGTCAAGTTGTGTTGCACCTTCTTCATTATTGGCTTCTTCTTTGTCTTCCAAGTTCATTTCTTGGAAGGTACCTACAAGATCATCAACTACCCTTCTCGGAGGATTTTGGTTAAGTTCATCGAATTTAACATGTATGGACTCTTCAATTGTAAAGGTTCGTTTGTTAAAGAGTCTATATGCTTTACTAGTAGATGAATAACCTAGAAAAATTGCTTCATCAGATTTTGCATCAAATTTGCCAAGATTTTCCTTTCCATTGTTTAAGACAAAACATTTGCATCCAAAAATGTGAAAGTAAGAAATATTTGGTTTACGTCCTTTGTAAAGTTCATAGGGGGTTTTCTTTAGTATAGGCCTTATTAAACAACGATTCATAACATGACAAGCGGTGTTTACCGCATCGGCCCAAAAATGTTTTGAAATATTTGCTTCATTCAACATAGTTCTTGCAAGCTCCGCTAAAGATCGATTTTTCCTTTCAACTACTCCATTTTGTTGTGGAGTTCTTGGAGCCGAAAAATTATGTTCAATGCCAAACTTTTCACAAAATTTTTCAAAAGATTGGTTTTCAAATTCTCCCCCATGATCCGTTCGAATGGATGCTATTTTTAAATTTTGTTCATTTTGGATGACCTTGGCAAGTTTCTTAAATGCTTGATATGCTTCATGTTTATGAGTAAGAAACAATGTCCATGTATATCTAGAGTAATCATCCACAATCACAAGACCATAATGGTTTCCACCAAAACTTTTGATTTTCGAAGGTCCAAATAAATCCATATGTAAAAGTTGTAAAGGCCTTGTTGTTGAAACAATATTTTTTGCTTGAAAAGAAGCCTTTACTTGTTTTCCTTTTTGACAAGCGTCACAAAATTTATTTTCAAATTTTAATTTTGGTAAACCAATAACTAAATCTTTTGAAACAAGTTTATTTAAATGGTCTACATGAATGTGAGCGATTCTTCTATGCCATAGCCATGATTCATCCTCTTTAGTTATGAAACATTGTACATCATTTGAAGCAAGGAAATCTAGATTAATCATGTAAATGTTATCTACTCTTTGACCAACAAACTTTATCTCCTTGTTTAGTTTATTTTCAATTATGCAACCATTTGATTCAAAAACAATTTTGTAGCCCTTATCACATAATTGACTAATACTAAGCAAGTTGTGTTTTAGACCTTCAACATATAACACATCATTTATGGAGGTGGAAGAATTTTTACCAACATTTCCGATTCCGAGTATTCTTCCCTTTGTGTTATCTCCATAAGTAACAAATCCTTTATTTCGTGGAGTAAGTGATATAAACTTACTCTTATCTCCCGTCATATGTTTGGAACACCCACTATCCAAGTACCAATGGGTGTTACTTGCCTTAAAGCATACCTACAAAACAATTTAAGTTAGAGAGCTTGGTACCCATTTTATGTTGGGTCCTTGTAGGTTAGTTTGTGAAAAAGTTCCTTTAGGAACCCATACTTTTCTCACCACTTTTGGTCCTAATCTTCTAACTTTGCAATTATAAGAGTTATGACCTTTAAGACCACAATGATTACATTTTATAAAAGGTGAGGAGAATTTGCTTGGAGGTACAAAGAAATTTTTGTAGTGTTTTTCCATTTTGTGATTGCTATGTTCTTGATCATATCCCAAGCCGGTTTTACTAAACATGCATTTTTGTTGCCCAAGTAGGATATTCAAATTATCTCTTCCATTAGTGAACTTTTCTAGTGTCCTATTTAGGTCTACAACCTTGGTTTCTAATATAATGCATCTTTTTGCAAAATCACATGGTTTAACCTTAGAGCATGCTTGATTGTTTCTATCATTTGTAAGTTTTTCAAGAGTTTTATTCAAATCCAAAACCTTAGTTTCTAGCATATCACATTTCTTTGAAAACTCACAAGGTTTGGTCCTAGAACATGTTTGAATATTTGCTAACTCTTCTTTTAAGGATTCATTTTCTTTACACACTTCCATGAGATGCATTTCTAGAGTATTACTAGTTTTTCTTGATAACTTAAGCTTATTAGAGACTTTGGTGAATTTATCATACAAATCATCAAGAATATCAAGTAATTCATCCTTTCCTAAGTCATGAAAGTTTACCTCATTTTCTTCATCTTGGTGATTGGCCATGAGGCAAAGATTTGCTTCTTCATTTTCGGATTCATCCGAACTACTCACCTCATTTTCATCCCATGCTATGTATGCTCTTCTTCTTTCCTTTCTTTCTTTGTTCTTCTTTTTTAGATTTGGACAATCCACTTTGAAATGTCCTTCCTTTCCACATTCAAAACAAGTTGGTGAAGTAGAATTTTCTTTAGGTATAGATTTCTTACCTTGTGATTTGAAGTTCCTTTGAAAGCGTTTGTTCTTCATGAGCTTTCCAAACCTTTTTATAAATAGGCTTAACTCTTCATCTTCGTCAAGATCACTCTCGGTTTCATCTTCAACAATTGAAGTAGCTTTGAGAGCTAGTCCTTTCTTTTTGGAGACTTTCTCTTCTTCTTCCGCCATCTTCAATTCTTTTAGCTCTTGTTCTTGTTCTTGCAACTTACCAAATAGTGTAGCAAGAGACATTTCATTGATAGTAGGTGATTGTTTGATGGCCGTGACTAATGGTTGCCATTCCCTGTTAAGACTTTTCAAGACTTTGTGAATAAGCTCTTTATTAGTATAAGTCTTTCCAAGTGTAATGAGTTGATTTATAATGAGTGTAAAACGTTTTTGCATATCAACAATAGATTCATTGGTATTTAGCCTAAATCACTCATATTGACTAGTTAATGTACTAATCTTAGAGTCTTTAACATCATTTGTACCTTCATGGGTTACTTGTAAAGTATCCCACATCTCTTTAGCCGTTTCACATGTTATTACTCTAAAGAATTCATCGGGACCTAAGGCCGAAGTAATAAGATTTTTTGCCTTATAACCATATTGCACTTTCTTTTCTTCTTCACTAGACCACATGTCCATAGGCTTTTCAACTTGTTTATTATCCACAATATGCATAGGTATAAAGGGACCATTTTCAATAGCATTCCACACTCTTAAATCTATTGATTGTACAAAAATTTTCATTCTTGCTTTCCAAAAAGCATAACCCTCACCATTAAAAGCGGGAGGTCGGTTTGTGGCACCACCCTCGGGAAACATGTTATATGAGGTTGAGGCCATTTGTTCTCTTGAAGCCGTTAAGCTTGATTTTCCAAGAGTCAAGCTCTGATACCACTTGTTAACCAAGTGGCCTCAATTACTCAAGAGGGGGGGTGAATTGAGTATTAAAAACTTTTCTTTGGAATGCTCTTGAAATTGATTCTTTTGTCACTATGTATGTTTAAGATAATAAATTAGATAATAAGAAGCAATAAATTATACACAAGACAAACTAACAACTACTTAAAGAGTTTGAATAATGAATCAATTTAGTTACAAAGCAATTTATAGGACTTTTTAGAAAGATTGATTCAAAAGAGATGCTTAAGTCCAAGTTCAACAAAGTTGTTCAAAAATGGTTTTCAACTTAGTATATCATGCACTTAGTTCAATTAATGAAGCAAGGAAGTTAAGCAAACAAATTTGGTGCACAAATTAAATGAGTTAAGGGAAGAAGGATTTGCAAACCGATGTATACGAGTTCCACCACGCCGGTGTACGTCTCGCCTCTAAGCAACCCACTTAGAGGATTTCCACTATTGTAGATTAGAGATACACTTTGAGCAATTGCAACTTCCTAGTGTCCCACACTCAAGAATCCAATTCTCACAAGTACAAGGGCACCCCACCCAATCTCTCAATCTCACAATTACAAGGTTGAAACCCAACCCAAAATTTCTAAGATGTTTGATGTTTGAGCATACAAGGAAACTCTCTCACTAGAGTGGATATACAAGTTTAAAGCTTACACAAGATAATAACTCTCAAAGAGAGGATATGCAAGTTAAGTACACAAATATAATCTTCCCACAAATTAACTCTCAAAAATAATCTCAAGAAATATGCCAATCAAGAATAAAGAGAGTAAGTAGAAGAGCAAGAGAATGGAGGAGGAAGAAAGCAAATGGAAATGCTTCAAATGCTTGGTGCAAGTTTTGCCTTCAACTCCTTCTCTATTTATAGGCTCCATGAGGCATGACATGTGTAATATTTAATTCCTTGGAGCTTGAAATGTTAGGCATGTGTGTCTCCATTCAACTTGGCATTCCAATTCCAATAAACCTTTTAGTGTCTCCAAGAGAATATTGCATGTGCATCAAGAAGCATGTTTGTCTAATATTCAATTTAATTGCATTTTCAATGTAACACATGCATGTGGAGAGGGACAAGTCATGGAACATTGCCTAGGGTCTTTCAATTTGATCCAACCGAAGGGAATTTAGAGTCTGCGCATGATTTTTGTTCCTGACAGCATGTTGAATCGATTCAGGCAAGGAAAGAATCGATTCATGCACTTTGATTTGCACAATTTGGACCCCTGCAGCCGTGTGAATCGATTCACACATGGGTTGAATCGATTCAACCCTGATAAAATCATATTTTGGCCACTGGAAAACGTATGAATCGATTCATACTTACCTTGAATCGATTCATGCACCTGATCCTTGAATTTTAGTGCATTTTTCACCCCTTTTTGGAACCCTTTTGCATATACCTTGGTTCCTTTGATTCTTAGGCATTTTGATGATCAATTCTCACTTGTTTTGAGCTTCTTTAAATGCCTTTAACATATGTCCTTAATTATTCATCAAATTTCAACATCAACCAATTTAGATTCCACATTAAACATAATCAATTGCTTGATAACATCTTTGATACTTCTTCATTTGTTGTGTCATTATCAAAACCTACATCAACATTCAAATACAAAGGGTTCACTCAGCAAATCCTCACACTCGTACTTCACTCGGGAAATCAGGTAGTTAAGTCCCACTCGGACTTATTCGAAACCCAACCGCTCGGGACACGAATTCCACTCGGACTTTACGTCTTTCACTCAGATTATCAATACCTTACACTTAGGATCCAACCCGCTCTAAACCACTATTCAAACTTCTCTCTCAGAAAGGAATCACTCGGGGTTTTCACTTAGGAGACACAAACTCTGCCTCACTCGGGATTTATTTATGATTTCGCTCGGAGTCCCATAACATGTTCACTCGGAGAGGTCACCAAGAAATCTTCACTCGGAACCACCAACTTAACATAATTTCACTCCTCAACGGCCCTCGAAACCTCTAGTAACACTTCTCAGTCGGAAACTCATCGAATCGGTGCGAAGCACATACATGTGAATACATGTCTTCAGAAACATGAATCTGTCCACAATCAAATCTACCGACCCATAACATGTAACCATACACGTACAAAATATGCGTTCGGATCATAATAACTCAGATTACTTTATATATATATATATTCATATTCGTTTTACAACACTGCTATTATGAGCCGGCCAAGGCTACACGAACAGAACACAATGATGCAGTACAAGTATTCAGCAGTTGGAGTACACTACACTCGGGCTTGAGACCCTATCATCACTTCAGAGTCCAACCTACATACATACTGAAAAATTGTGCAGGGGTGAGCTTCTACATGTAAAATGATAATCAAGGACTAGGTATCAGCGTCAGTACACGCACCTACCTTCATTCAATCTTTCTTAAGTTAACCAAGTTCATGCAATTCAAGACAACGTCCATAACATACATACTGCATAGAGTTTATCTCCACACCCATACATACATCCATGCACTCGGAGATCATACACACACACATAGATCCACGCACTCGGAAATCATACACACACACATAGATTCTTGCACTCGGAAATCATACACATATACATAGATTCGTGCACTCGGAAATCATACACACACACATAGATTCATGCACTCGGAAATCATACACACACACATAGATTCATGCACCACCACGATCAGCCTCATGACTATATGCATGCCTGCGGATCCGACTCGGGTAATGACTTTCAGTTACGGTTTCCCTTCTTCTGGCCCCTCGTCCTTCAGCTCTTACCAGGTGGTACCGGCCTCCCATGGGCATCTCGAGACTCTTCTCTAGCTCCTACGGCTACCACGAGCACTATCAGGATCTAGCCAAGGTCTGTAGCTGGAAGTCATTCCCTCGGGGTTCATGACCTCCCACAGGTCACCCCACTCTTACACATGCAGCTAATGCATTTACCAGCACGTATCATCACACCACGGATACCTCCTTCGTAGCCATTCAGCAAGGACAGATTCCACACAGCACTTATATTCGTTTTATCAGTCACACCAACACACGCTACATTCGGTAATCAAAATAACAACATCGAACAAGTCAACTAAGAGCATACACACACATATTTTTTTTTACAGTGATAAGAAGATAGAGCCATGCATATCATTCGTCATTATTAATTACTAACAGACTATATCACCCCCATGCAATTGCTGTATCCCCACTATAAGACACACGAGGTTCAGAATCTTAAATCATGCATCAGCCTTAAATCATTGTAAACACATGCACACACACACTCAAGCAGTACATTCATCCGGTACCGTTCATGGACCATGCATTCGACATGCAAGCGCCCCCTACCTGGTTGAAGCTTTCAATCGGCCAATTCGACGCCCAGTTCCAGAGGAACGCTGAATCATTCTCAGCGCATCTGCATGCAGGAGCAAGGAGACCATTCAGGTTCCTGAGATGCCCAGCTCTCTGTTCATTCTCTGGGGAGCTCCATCACAACGCTGCGAACACTCCTACCATTTCGAAGTTCCTCGCAGATCTCCACTGAGGCTTGGCAGCTTCGAGCAAGAAGAGGAAGTCGACGAAGGAACAAGGAAGGAGACAGGTTGCATGCAGGAGGAAGGCACACCTGCACTCTTTCTGGCTTCGTCGAGTGAAGAAGGAGGACTCCGATCCTCAGCCACCATTGTTGGGAGCTCACAGGAACAGCGAGTAGAGAAAAGAAGAAGAGGAGAAGGAGAGTGAGGAGCGAAGAAGAAGAGGGAACAAAAGGAGATGCGTACTTTAATGACCCAAGGCACCTATATTTATATAAGCATGCGCGTGCACGAGGAAGAGGAGAGTGGGGTGGGAGAGCGCGCACAGTAGCAGCCTCCCCCCCACACGCGTCATACGCACATGGTCCCATCCAATCAGTCGTTGGCAACCAATCACCATCAGTCAGCCTTTCTTCTCTTAACTTAAATTAATTAAACCAATTATAATTAACAAATAATTCTCCCCACACTTATCAATTTATTATTTTAATGATTTATTTTCATTTGGTAATTAGTTATTAAATCGGGATGTTACAGTGCTCCTTCTGGATTGAAGCCTCCCTTGAATTGCGTAGGATTGTTTCTCTGAAAGTCAGCTAGTCCTTGGCTCTGCCTAGTAGAAGCATGAGGTAATTCTTGTCGTTCTATTACCTCCACGATTCGAGTAAGAAGTTCCTCCATGACATGATCATTGTTTCGGCGAGCCATTAGGAAATTGCTGAAAGAATATCAACAAAAAGGTTCAGGGTATATATTAGGTGAAGAATTCCACATAGGAAATTTAGTCTTAGGTGTTTTATGGATTGTTCAATATTTCTATCAGAGTACGTGGAAACCTAATGGTCCACTTCCCAAGCTTAATGAATCGACTATGCTCTGATACCACCAATGTAACACCCTCGGTTAAACAAGATAGACCCTTCTATAGGATCATCCTATTTAACTAAGAGTGTTAAAAGTTTTTAGAAAAAGTGAATATATTTTTTTAATAAAATAATAGCAGATCAGTGGAAGCAAATAGTAGATAATTCACATAGTCATTCACAAACTATAAGTAATTGTACTCTTAACCGAATGGGGCACGCAGGCACCCTTAAATAGATACAGTCATCCATTGTCTTATTATTCATTAATAAATATTCCACTACAGATATTCTACTTTTAATGAGTTCTCCTAGTTGGTTCAACGTATTGCCGTTCATCGTACTCCGTTTCTTGGTTTCCTAGCTCCTCTGTTATTATTCAACAGAAAGGGTGAGTATAAACCCCAGACCCTGAAGGTTCCCGGTGCGGACATATCCAGTCAACAGATAATATCACATAAATCATACAATTAACATATTTATAACTATAACAATCAATAATGTTGTCATGGAATGCATGAGTTTGGTTTATTATGATTTATCTTTAGTTAAGTCTCATGATGTATGTGGGCCCAATAAATCAATCCACCATCACCATTATCTCATTCTTTGGCAGTTGTTCTACTCAAGTTGCCTCTTGGGCACAACGTTTCCATTCTAGAGCGATCGGAGCTCACCAAGTCCCCCATTCATTATTCAATCATCATAAGGTATGAATGAACTCACAGGTTCTCATCATTATATTATCTTGGGACTTGGCTCTACACGATCATAGTTACATTCCGTCATTTAGTCAAAGTACACCAGAATTGCATCGTCTGACCCAGCTCCAGGCGCGACTCTGATGCCATTGGGTTTCCATTCCAGTTGTACTCCCAAGATTCTCCTCAGAGACCGAACGTGAATGTCCTCCAGCGTACCAGGTGTATGCTCTAGTTTTACTCCTTCAAAAAATATTTTCATGATGCGAAATGCATTATTTTTATCACTTGATCCTTGGGTATCTATGTGTTTCCAGTCTCATGATATTTATTCTTAAGTTCTTGGGTCCCATCGATTTTTCAGACGTTGTAAGTCCTTTTTTATTATTTTATTTATTCTTATTCTAGAAAATATATCGGTTATATCTTGACTAAAATAATACTTCATTTAAAGAGTAAGTAGTATGTTTCTTATTTCATTATTCATAATTAAACAATAATAATATTAGTAACAATAATAATAGTTAATAATAATAGTAATAAGAATAATAATAATAATAATAATAATAATAATAATAATAATAATAATAACTAGAATAATGATAATGATAATAATAATAAATCATATTCATAATTATAAGTTCCTTATTTCATTGTTCATAAATAATCAATAATAATATTAGTAACAATAATAATGATAATAATAATAGAAATAAGAATAATAATGACAATGATAATAATAATAATAATTCTGATAATAATAATAATAATAATAATCATAATCATAATAATAACAGTGGTATAAATGGTAACCCTTCATCATTATTCCCACGTTCATCACATTTTTCAAAACTTCCTCACTGGAATTCACATAGACATCCATGGTTCTTAATATTTTCACAATTTAATACCGATCATGTCATTTAATTCATCATGGTTAATAATAATCAACTTAACCAATTAATCATATACATATCAATAAAAATGTATAAAACAAATATATAAACATTAAAACATTTAATTTAACAACCATTCCTGAACCTGCCCTGGAAAGGTGTGGACCAGAGGTATCTTAACCCTTTCCAAACACTCAGTTCCCCCCTAGAATACCAGAGAATATACCCCCTGACCTTAATGGAGTTGAGGACGTTCTGTTATTTCCCTTGCTTCAGCTTATTGTGACAAGAAAAGAAAACTGAGAGAGAGACTTGTACGTAGAGAAAGAAATAAGAAAGAGAAGCCTTTGCTAATTTTCGTTGGTTCTGAGAGTTCAAACTTGGGAATGAGTTATGGTATTGATTTAATAATGCAAAAGACAAGTGGGGGACAAGCTTTTTCGTGATTGAATGTCAGGTGCATTAATTATGGAAATAATAGAGGTTTTAGATAAGAAGTGAGCTGTATTTTGACCATTTCCGCCGCCTACGTACAGGAGCTAGCATGATTGAAATAGATATATATATATTAAAATATATAAAAGATGCTATGATTGGAGTAAAAAGGTGCAAGTTTCCTTGTAGGTGGCTCATCCGTGATAATACACTCAGATTTGTGTGAACCAGCCGACCGGTCAATAGCATGAACGAACCTTTTGGTTAAGAATAGCGTCTTGGTCCAGCCCTGTTCCAGTCGATTTCCATTGATCATGCCCCTTTTCAATTCTGAAGCTGTTCAACATTTCTCTTTCCGAGAAGTTCCAGCAGCCTCTTTCCGATCAGAGTAGCTTCACTCGGAAGGGAATTCACTCGGAAGTGTTTCCGCTTGAAATACTCGGTTAGCTTTTCCTTTCCTCGGAATGACTCACTCAGAAATGTCTCACCCGGACTCATCCAGAATTTATATCACTCGGATTTATATATATCTATCTGAAAAATGTTCTCAGTCAGCCACTTTTCCTTCGGATATATCCCTGACTGAATTTCTTCACTCGAAAAATACTTCTCTCAGAAGTGCATAACTCGGAAATCATATGACTGAAAGGATCATTCGGAGTTTTTGTTACTCGGAAATCTTTTAACAGAGATCATTCAGAGTTGATCAGTCTTCTCAGAAATCATTCTTCTTGGGGATATCACTCGGATATTTACTTCTCTCGGAAGCTTTTCACTCAGAACTAGTCAAAGTCATCCTCTGTTCCAGAAGCATTTCTCCTGAAATGACTTACTCGGTATATTTCAATCGGTGCTATATCACGCGGAAATCGGAAACCTCACTCGGTGTTATACCACTTGGAAAATGTCTCACTCGGGTGAACTCCCACATGGTATTGTCACACTCAAAGACACCCCATTTGGAAGAGTTACACTCAACTCTGAGCTAACCCACTCAGAATTTATCTACTCAGACATATCTTGATCCGAGAAGTACCCATTCGAAATCAACTTTTCTTTGGTTGGACGCACTTCTCTTGGAAACGTTTCACTCGGAGATGTTTCATTCGGGAATGAGGCACTTGAAAATGTTTGACTCGGAAACGAGTCACTCGAAGATGTTTGACTCGGAAACGAGTCATTTGAAGACGTTTGACTCGGAAACGAGTCATTCCAAAGCGTTTGACTCAGAAATAAGTCATTCAAAGATATTTGACTCGGAAATGAGTCATTCAAAGACATTTGACTTGGAAAGGAGTCATTCGAAAGCGTTTGACTTGGAAATGAGTCATTCAAACATATTTGACTTGGACCTTTCACCCAGAAGTGGTTCTCTCGAACACACTTCACTCAGAATGTCTCCGAGGCCAGGACTCCACTCGGAAGTGGTTCACTCAGTCATGACTCACTCAAAAGCATAACCTTCACTCAGAATTTCTCTCGGTCACTCAGAAACACAACCTTCACTCGGAATTTCTCTCGATCACTCAGAACAGATCCCTTTTTTCACTCAGACAGTCTTATTTTAGACATTATTCACTCGAAAAATGGATAATATCATTAATGGTCTAGATAAATTCCATGATTTTACATGAGAATAAAATTTTGGGATATTACAGACTACCCAAAGGGTATTTTATTTACTTATTATTACTTACAGAACTTCCATACTTCAAAATTTACAAGATTAAGACTGCTACTAAAAACAGGGATGTTACACATTCAACCCCTTTGGGGTACCATAAACCAACATTTGGAGTTCCAACAAGATATTTCATTATCCTTTTTACTGCAGTTAGGTGTGATTTTTTTGGACATGCTTGATATCTTGCACACATACAAACAGCAAACATGATATCTGGTCTACTAGCGGTTAAGTAAAGTAAGGATCCGATCATACCTCTATATTTTGTGAGTTCAACATCCTTACCCTTCTGATCCTTGTCCAAATAACATGAAGTGCCCATAGGTGTGGCAATGTCATTTGCCTTGTCCATGTTGAATTTCCTAAACAATTCCTTGCAATACTTTGATTGACTAATGAAAGTGCCTTCATTAGTTTGCTTAATTTGTAGTCCAAGGAAGAAAGTAAGTTCCCCCATCATGGACATCTCAAATTCTTCCTGCATTAGCTTAGCAAACTCTTTGCACAACAATTCATTAGTAGCACCAAAGATTATATCATCAACATACACTTGAACCAATAGTATGTCATTTTTCTTGTGTTTAATGAATAATGTTGTGTCAACCTTTCCTCTTTCAAAATTGTTTTCTAAAAGGAATTTACTTAATCTTTCATACCAAGCTCTTGGAGCTTGTTTTAAGCCATACAATGCTTTCTTTAGTTTGAAAACATGATTTGGAAGTTGATAGTTTTCAAAACCTGGAGGTTGATCAACATACACTTCCTCTTGAATGTATCCATTCAAGAAAGCACTCTTGACATCCATTTGGTACAATTTAAAGTCCTTACAACATGCAAAGGCTAATAATAATCTAATGGCTTCTAGCCTAGCTACGGGAGCATACGTCTCTTCATAATCAATGCCTTCTTCTTGATTGTAACCTTTAGCTACTAGCCTAGCTTTGTTCCTTGTGATTATACCATCTTCATTTAATTTATTCCTAAACACCTATTTTGTTCCTATTATTTGGTGATCATTGGGTCTTGGCATTAGTTCCCAAACTTCATTTCTTTCAAATTGATTCAATTCTTCTTGCATGGCCAACATCCAATGTTCATCAATAATAGCTTCATCAATGCATTTGGGTTCTATTTGTGATACAAAGGCTAAATGATTACATGCATTCCTAATGGTGTTTCGAGTACTTACACCTTTAGTCATTTCACCTATGACTTTATCCAAGGGATGATCCTTCAAGGTGATCCATTGTTGTGGTTGCTCATGTTGTGTTGTTTCTCCTTTATTGTTGACTTCTTCTTCTTCATTCAAACTCATTTCTTGGAATGTTCCTGCAAGATCAACAACATCTTCCTTTCCCGGGGAGTTAAGGCTATTTTCATCAAATTTTACATGAATAGACTCCTCAATAGTGTTTGTTTACTTGTTATAGATTCGATAAGATTTACTAGATTGTGAATACCCTAGGAAGATTGCCTCATCAGCTTTAGCATCAAACTTTCCTAGATTTTCCTTTCCATTATTGAGCACAAAGCATTTACATCCAAAAATATGAAAATATGAAATGTTGGGTTTTCTTCCCTTGTACAGTTCATAGGGGGTTTTCTTTAGAATAGGCCTTATTAAACATCTATTCATAACATGACAAGCGGTATTTACCGCATCGGCTCAAAAATGTTTCGCAATGTTATTTTCATTTAACATGGTTCTTGCAAGCTCCACTAAGGATCTATTCTTCCTTTCAACTACTCCATTTTGTTGTGGAGTTCTAGGAGCTGAAAAATTATGATTGATACCATGTTTTTCGCAAAACTTTTTAAAAGATTGATTTTCAAATTCTCCCCCGTGATCGGTTCTAATGGATGCTATTTTTGAATTTTGCTTATTTTGGATAATCTTAGCAAGTTTCTTGAATGCATGATATGCTTCATTTTTATAAGCAAGAAACAAGGTCCATGTATATCTTGAATAATCATCTACAATCACTAGACCATAGTAATTACCACCAAAGCTTTGGATTTTGGAAGGTCCAAATAGATCCATGTGCAAAAGTTATAAAGGCTTTTAAGTGGAAACAATGTTTTTGGCTTGAAATGATGCCTTTACTTGTTTTCCATAGCCAAGTTTTATCCTCTCTAGTCATGAAGCATTGTACATCATTTGAGGATAAACTATCCATATCAATCATGTAAATATTATCAATTCTTTGACCTACAAACTTGATTTCCTTATTAATTTTATGTTCAATTATGCAACAATTTGATTCAAACAAAACTCTATATCCTTTGTCACATAATTGACTAATGCTAAGTAAATTGTGTTTGAGGCCTTCAACATACAATACATCACTAATAGAAGCAGAGGAATTCTTACCAATGTTTCCAATGCCTAGAATTCTTCTTTTGGTGTTATCTTCGTAGGTCACACTTCCTTTCCTTTTGGGTGTGAATGATGTGAATTTGCTTATGTCTCCCGTCATATACTTTGAACACCCACTATCCAAATACCAATGGGTGTTGCTTGCCTTGAAGCATACCTACAAAACAAGATTAATTTAGAGAACTAGGTACCCATTGTATGTTGGGTCCTTTTAGGTTAGTTTGTGGTAATGTCCCTTTGGGAACCCACACCTTTCTAATAACCTTTGGTCCTAATTTTCTAACATTACAATTTGAAGAGTTATGACCTTTAAAACCACAATGATTGCATCTCATGAAAGGTGATGATGATCTCCTAGGTGGTACAAAGAAGTTTTTGTAATATTTTTCCTTTTTGGTGGAGTTGTATCCTAAACTGGTTTTATCAAGCATACATCTTTGGTTTCCAAGTAATATATTTAAGTTATCTCTGCCATTTGTAAATTTTTCTAATGTTCTATTTAAATCTAAAACCTTGGTTTCTAGAGTGTCACATTTCTTTACAAATTCACACGGTTTGGTCCTAGAGCATGCTTGAACATTTTCTAATTCGTCTTTCAAACATTTATTTTCTTTACAAACCTCTATAAGGTCCTTCTCAAGAGTGTCAATGATTTTTCTTGACAATTTGTATTTACTAGAAAGCTTGATAAATTTATCATACAACTCTTCAAAAGCATCTAGTAATTCATTCTTATCTAAATCAAGAAGACTTACCTCATTATCTTCTTCTTGGTGATTTGCCAGTAAGCAAAGATTTGCTTCTTCACTTTCGGACTCATCGGAGCTACTTACATCGTTTTCATCCCAAGCGATGTAAGCTCTTCTTCTTCCTCTTTTCTCCTTGCTCTTTTTCTTTAAATTTGGGCAATCCGCCTTGAAGTGCCCTTCCTTGCCACATTCAAAACAACTTGGTGAAGAAAAAGACTCATTAGAAATAGGTTTCTTACCTTGGGGTTTGAAGTTCTTTTGGAATCTTTTATTTTTCATGAATTTTCCAAATCTCTTTACAAACAACCCAAATTCTTCCTCTTCGTCAAGGTCATTACATGATTCTTCTTCATGTGTAGAAGTGGCCTTGAGAGCTAAGCCTTTCTTTTTGGAGGATTTTTCTTCTTTCTCCGCTTGCTTCAAATCTCTTAGTTCTTGCTCTTGCTCTTGAAGCTTTCCAAAGAGTGTGGCAAGAGACATCTCATTGATACTTGGGGATTGTTTGATGGCAGTGACAAGAGGTTGCCATTCCCTGCTAAGACTTTTCAAAACTTTATGCGTAAGCTTTTTGTTAGTATATACTTTTCCAAGAGTCATAAGGTGATTTATTATAAGTGTAAATCTCTTTTGCATTTCTACAATGGTTTCTCCGGTGCTTATACTAAAACTTTCATATTGACTAGTCAAGGTACTAATCTTGGAGTCTTTTACATCACTAGTACCTTCATGGGTTACTTGTAAAGTATCCCACATTTCCTTGGCCGTTTGACAAGTCATTACTCTAAAGAATTCATCGGGTCCTAAAGCAAGAGTAATGAGGTTTTTAGCCTTATAGTTGTATTGAACTTTCTTTTCTTCATCATTAGTCCACTCATCCATGGGTTTCTCAACATTCTTGTCATTAATAGTATGCATGGGTATATATGGATCATTTTCAATGGCATTCCAAACTCTTAGATCAATGGATTAAATAAAAATTTTCATTCTTTCCTTCCAAAACGCATAACCTTCCCCATTGAAAGCGGGAGGTCTATTTGTGGCACCACCCTCAGGAAAAAGATTTAGAGAATTTGAGGCCATCTTATCTCTTGAAGCTGTTAAGCTTGATCTACCAAGAGTCAAGCTCTGATACCACTTGTTATTCAAGTGGCCTCAATACTCAAGAGGGGGGTGAATTAAGTTTTTAAAACTTTGCTTAGAATGCCTTTGAACTTGATTCTTTTATCATAAGTTTAAAGATTATGCAAGTGAAGTCAAGTTTAATACAAGAGCTAATGCAAACAAGAGGTGTATATAGTTAAGACAATTTATCAAACACTTGGTGTGCAATATTCAAAGTAAACTGACTCAAACAAGCTCAAGTATGTAAATCCCAATCAACCAACATAGATCAATTCAATGCAGTATATGAATGTAAAAGAGTTAGGGAGAGGAGCTTGCAAACCAATTTAACGAGTTCCACCAACCCCAGTGTACGTCTCGCCTTCAAGCAACCCACTTGAAGGATTTTCACTATTGAAGTTTAGAGATTACAAGCTATGAGCAATTGCAGCTTCCTAGTGTCCCACACTCAAGAACTCAATCCTTACTAGCACAAGGGCAACCCACCCAATCTCTCAAACTCTCAATACCCAAAGGTTGAACCCCAACCTTTATGACCACTCAACCTAGAGTGAAAAGCCTTTGTGTTTTGTGGTGTTTACAAGATATGAACTCTCTAAATAGAGTAGATGTACAAGTGAGTGCTCTTTCAAATTTCTAGCTCTCAACAAGAGAGGATATACAAGTTAAAGCTCAACTTTCAAAAAATGCAAAGATATAAACTCACTAAGCACAAGAAAGGATTGAAGAATTGATTGTCTCTTACTTCTCTGTTGTTGTGCTTGTGTTTCCCTTGCATTTATAGAGCCTTGGAGCAGCTTCAAAGTCCTTCTAGCCATTGCAAATAGTGGTTCTAGCTTGTCTATGCCTATTTTAGGTTTTGGATAGTTGGTTCCCACTTAAATCTATCTTTTTAGTGGTGTTTTCCACTTCTTGAATCAATTCGTAGCTTCGTGAATCGATTCAGAGCATTCTGATTTGTGCATTTTAGAGTTCCAGATTCGTATGAATCGATTCAGGCCTTGTTGAATCGATTCAGGGCATTCTGTTTGGGGTTCCTGGGCTTGCATCTTCGTGTGAATCGATTCAGGGTCATGGTGAATCGATTCATGACATTCTGTTTCCAATTTTGGTGACTTCCAGGGCTTTGAATCGATTCAGGGTCATGGTGAATCGATTCATGACATGCTATTTCCAATTTTTGATGACTTCCAGGGCTATGAATTGATTCATTCGTGTGTGAATCGATTCAGGCATTGTATTTTGATGTTTTTCCATGCCTGATGGTCTTTCCTTGATGTGTTATGATCCATGGTTGCTTTCCTTTGTCTTTGTGCATTGGTTTCTTGATTTCTTGACCTTGTGGAAACGTTTTCTTCATGATTTCTTGAGTTTCTTGATTTTATATATCAACTTTGATTGTTTCATTGGTTTTTGATTCATGAAGATCTTATAATGCCTTGTGCTTTTGTCATTATCAAAAACCTATTAACAACATGCAAATACATTATTCACCTAAGGAATTAGGGATTAACCATCTGTGAATTGTCCTCTAGAGTCTGAAGCTTGATTGAACCTTAATTGCATGTTTCTTGATGAAATTATAAGCTGAAGTAATCCTAACCTATCTTCCATTAACCACATTTCACAATTTATACTACTTCTGAAAACACAAGAACATAAAAAATATAAAACAACAAAAACAGAATGAATATTATACTGCATTATGTTGGTTCAGCTTGTACTAGTCTAAATTGCCGTAATTACCACAATCCCTATGGGAACGATCAAATATATTACAAATTTAACGATTGGTACGCTTGCCAAAAGAAATAAATCCTCTAAGAGTCACACTATAAGTCAATAACAATTCAGGATTTTTCAACCAAGTTAATGGCTCAGGATTTATGCATCAATATATATATTTGATTATGTGGAATTAACATTGTAATTGAGCATAAGTGTACCCTAGATGAGAGGGTGAGATAATCCATATGAGGTTGAGGCATGAATGAGAATTAATGCATATGTATAGCATGGGATGCATAAGCATATTTGTAAAACGAATAACCTTGCGGGGTTCCATGAAGGGAGTACCCGACGTGATGATGTTATGATGATTGATGAACAAATAACCTTGTGGGGTTCCACGAAGGGAGTACCCGACGTGATGATGTTATGATGATTAATGAATGAATAACCTTCGAGGTTCCACGAAGAGAGTACCCGGCGTGATGATGTTATGATAATTGACGAATGAATAACCTTGAGGGGTTCCACGAAGGGAGTACCCGACATGATGATGTTATGATAATTGATGAATGAATAACCTTGTGGGGTTCCATGAAGGGAGTACACGACGTGATGATAATTTAATGGATGTGATTGTGATTCACTATTGAAATGAAAACGGATCCGTGCATATGCATTCTCAAACACCAGCATGTGCATTAGCCATAGAAGCATGGCATAGTGTGATATCTTGTCGAGAAGATCATGTGAGGAGTAGGTGGAACTCCCTGTGAGTACTAGCTATAATTGTGATATTGGTTGGTGTGATCTAGTGGATTTTAATGGATATATTTGTTCAACGAATTTGATGAAGGATCGATTTTGGGTTGATTGAGCTCCTTTTTAAGGAAAAGATATGTAATATTGCATTTATGTATATATTATCACAATTATTAGATTTTCATCATTGAGAAAGTATACTCACTCTCCATATGGTATATCTTTTTTAGCTCCTTTGTTGTAGGGCTTGCCTATCGAGCTCTTGTGTGGAGAAGTGGTGTGAAGGAGATCCTTTTTGGTAAAGAATGCCTTGGCTGGCAAATGTTTGATTTTATGACTTTTACGTAGGCTTTTGTAATGTACGTAGATATAATTCCATTTTGTATAGCTACTGAGACGCCCCAAAAATAGGGGTAAATTTTTTGTGTTTTGCAAGAATTAATCCCTCGAAGAAATAAGATAGAGAGCTTTGATCAATGCCCTAGATCTATGCGACCTATCTTATATATGAAGATATGAGAAGGTATCAGAGTACGCAAGATATATTCATGTAGTACCATTACGATCCCAATTCATATAGTCGATTAATCCATGTATAAATCAAAGGCCCTAATCATTTACGGGGCACGAATAAATCGATTACCATTCGATAATTGATTACAGTACAACAGGTAATCAATTACAGAGCTCCTGGAAATGGCACCATGAATCAGGGGTTATAACTAATTGATTACAACTTTCAGAATAATCGATTACATTGTCCCTGTTAGGTTTATAATCGACTATTCTGTTAACCTTAATCGATTACAAAGTTCCTGGAATCGATTCTAATCGATTAGAGAGTTGGTAGTAATTGATTATAGAGCTCCTGGGATTCATGTAATGCATCAGACATCCCACCTAATCGATTACAGGGATAATTCTAATCGATTATTAGACTTCGAATGGTTCATAATCGATTACAGTACTCAGTGTAATCGATTACCTTAAAAATAGAGGCCCTATAATCGATTAGGTCAGTAGGAATAATCAATTACACCCTATCTTATGCAGAAATTATGCAGATTTTATAAGGAAAATGAACTTCTCACATACCTAAACCTATGCAAATGATATTAGAATGCTACCAAACTTTAACACAAGTTATAATATATCCTTCGTGACGCGTGGCCACCGGCCGTACTAAAAAATTCCTAGAAATGAGGAATTTATGTGCATAAATGCATTTAGCTCATCTCAAGGCATTTAGAGCAACATAGGGGTCCATTCTTGGTATAATCGACCCATATCAATTTACACAAGTCACAAATCATACATTTGAGCTATTGGAATCATCACACACTACCCAAAACTCATGAAACTCATTTTGACCCTACTAGTTCCTTACTTATGATGACAATCATGAAATATCATCAATTATACAGCACATAAAGTCATCATTCACAATTCTTATCATTTGTTCATCAAAGTGAGCAAAATTCAAGCACTCACACATTATCATCTTACATCACCAAGGTCATAACCGAAAATTGGTCTTATATGTGGGTTCCAATTTTCACACATGACCTACAAAATCATTATATAGCATCCATACCAATTCATGGCTATACAAAAAATGTAGAATACTATATACATTACAAACATTCTACACAAACCATAAAATCAAAATGTTGCCGGCCAAGGCATTCTTTACCAAAATAGGCTTCCTTCACACCACTTCTCCACACAAGAGCTCCATAGGCAAGCCCTACAACACAGGAGCTAAAAAGATATACCACAAGGAGAGTGAGTATACTTTCTCAATGTTGAAAATCTACAATTGTGATAATATATACATGAATGCAATATAAACATTCCTCCTTAAGGCAAATTTGATCAACACCAAAACAAACATTCATCAAACTCACTGAACATATATATCCATTTAAATTCATAAGAACACATCAACCATTAACCCTTTTACAGTTGGTATAAAAAGGAAATTCCATTTACTCTTCACACAATCCCCTCAACAGGGTGTCACTCTATGCCATGCTGCTGTGGCTAATGCACATGCTAGTGTTTAGAATGCATATGCACGGATCCGATTTCATACCAACGGGTGATCGCAACCACCATAATCATTCATTCATATTCATGGGTTTCCCGCCTCGCAAGGGGTATTCCCTCTAGCAGCCTCGCAAGGTGCTTTCTCGTGATCACAACCACGTTCAATAATTCATAATGGTTTCCCGCCTCGCAAGGGGTACTCCCGCCTCATGATCGCAACCATGATCTCAATGGTCCCGCAGGGCCTTTCATTTCAAATACCAGGTGATCGCAACCACCGGTCCAATAATCACAGGAACTTGTAAACCCTTTTATATTTTCAACATCAAGTGATCGCAACCACTTATCAATCATCATCATGATATGCATACCATGCTATGTATGCTATGCTCATGCATGCCTCAATCTCATATGGTCTATCTCACCCTCCCATCTAGGGTACACTCATACTCAATAACACCATTAGTTTTCCATAGTCAACATATCCATATATATATTCCAATCATAAAATTTCAAGAATCCATATAATCACAGATTTCAAGCATTCATCAAGCCACACATGGATTCCATAACATTTCATCATATATTATGCCACTCATAGCCTCGTTAAGGCTTCAATCCACAATTAATCATTTAAAGCACCAAGTTCAATTTCACATCACAAACATATGATATCACATTCATTCAAGTAAATATACCACATTACATCATCATATACATTATCATTATACATGTTCTCATACATTTAGAAAATACACCCCATCTCCTACCTCAAGAGAAGTAGACTTCCGGGGTTGATGTTCCCGCTTCGCCCGTGTTATCAAGTCCTATACCAATCATTATAGGACCACATCAATTATTCATTCAAAAGCCATTTCAATATACATATACATATCTATGTACACCTAATTTTCATCATGTGGAAGCTATTCATGGATTTTCTTTATTTACCCATTTAGGCTTCGGGAATTCCTTCCCCTAACTCACCATTCATTATTATCAAGTAACAACCTAATTAATTAGGTCACCTTTTATATTAGATTTCCCACCAACACCTTGGTGAGCTTCCCATTCATTGTGACTTCCAATCAACATTATAAATCATCATTAAATGCTTCTATCTTATCATTTATAACACTTCCCTCTTCAATAAGTATTAACCCCATCTACATTACATATTTCCCCCAATTCTGAAGTTAGGGTTTCCACCAAACCCACCAACCTTCATAAATACTCATTAACCTCCATCTTCTCCCCACCATAATTGTAACTACCTCATTAATTATTCATAAAGCTTACATTTATGTCAACCCATCTTAGGGTTCCCACTTTTGGAGCTTCTCTCAACAACCCACATGCATTTAATGTTTTCTTAACACCAAAGCAACAACTATATATTAATATACATGGAAAAATGGTAATGATCTTACCTCAAGAGAAAAGAAGAATGGGTTTGCAAGAGAGGAGGAGGACCACACGAAAATAAGAGAAGGAAGGGAGAAGAGACTTCAAGCTCCAAGCTTTCCTTGAGCCTCTTGAAGAATAATAATGGAGAAGGGAGATGTATCTCCTTTTGCTTAGGGTTTTAGGGGAAGATGAAGAGGAATAATGTAACATCCCGAATTTTAAAATAGAAGATTAATTAAGGAAAATAAATATTGATAAGTTGAATATGAATTTTTTAATGTCCCAATAAATTGAAATTAATTAAATTAAGATTTTTGAGAATTGTTGGTAATTTATGGAGATCGATTGAGCTGAATATAAGCTGGTTGGAATATGGGGGGTCGGACCAAGTGTCTCGGATTGAGATGATATTGGTCAGGGCTGTAGAGAATAATATTGGGAATCCGAATATACATTCGGAATAATTTTTGGATCAAGTATTGAGCCCAAACGAAGAGCCTGTTAGTGACAAAAATGATGAAATTCTAATAAATGGAAATCAAATAAAACAAAAAGCCCAAAATTCCTTTCCTTCTCCACGCTAGCTTCTTCTATTGCCGTGGAAACATTCCTCTTCATCTTACTCTCCATTTCACTCTCATTCTTCTTCTCTTCTTCTTCCAAGAAGCTTAAACTCAAGAGGTGATCATCTCCTACCCTATTTTTGTTGAAGAAACTTGAAAGCTTGGAGTTCTCCCATCTTCCTCCTCTCTTTTCCGTGCTAACTCTCTTCTTCTCTTGAACCCATTTCGTTTGGGTGTGAGGTAAGTTCTTTCACCATTTTTGGAATGGATTGATGATGATATTATGGGGTATTATGATTTAGAGAGGAGATGCATGTGCATGGGTGTTTATTAGAGCATTTAATACTTATGCCCTAGAATGGGTCATCATAAATGTGAGTATTTATGAAGAGGAAATGGTAGTTGGTGCATTAATGAGGGTAGAGAATGAAGGTTTATGATGTATTAATGAAGGTGGATAGGTTTTGGAGGAAACCCTAACCTTGAAGTTAGGGGGAAAATAGTTAAAGTGAGTTTAAGAATGTGTTTAATGGAGAAATATATGTCGTTGAGGAGTTTTGTGAAGCTTGGGGATAGGGTTGTCTTGTAACCCTTGAATTTAATAATGGTGGCTTAATGGGAAGGAATTCCCGAAGCCTAATAGAGAATAAAAATGATATCCACAACATGTCTAACACATGTTGTGACATTATAAATATGAATATGACTAAATAGAATTGAATTGATGACTTGAGTAGTTGATTGATTAAGGTTTTACATGAATGTGACATGAATGATGAAGTTGTTTGTTGAGATTGAGAATAAAGAGAATGCCACCTAAAGATTTGAACTATTGTGAACAATCAATGTTAATAAAAACTTGTGGTGATGTTGATGATGGTGTTGATGATGTTGGATGATGAGTGGCATGTATAGGATGCATAGAGTGAGAAATGCATATGATCTGTATTTGCATCCATGGCATACTGCATAGCCGCCGTTGTGGGACATTAGGGGAGTTCCCTTTGCCGACCAAGTGGGAGGGTGGCTTAGTGCACGAGCAAGATGTTTTCCCCTTGTGACTTTCAGTAAAGTCACGAAGCCACCCATGTATTGCTTCAGGGAGCTGCATGTGGCCGACCCTTGTGGGGGGTGGCTCTTGATGAGCAGGTGACCCCGGTGGTTTTTATGATCACAGCCGCCATGATTTAATATCTGGCCGGCCCGCAACACCATATGTTGATATGTTGTGTACCGCGGTCATGGTGAAAATGGCCAGGTGTTGCAAGATGGGCGATGCGGTTTGGTACCAGTAAAACAATTGGTGAATGCATGCAATTTAAAGAATAAGTGTACACATTTTACTACTACAGTAGGAGTGTGGTTAAATGACCATGCTTGAAACCCACAGTTGGTGTTGAATTTCCCACAGTCAGATCTGTAATTGTTGAAATATTCCTTGTGCATATGCATTAGTTAAGAGCATTTTCATATAGAAGTAAGTATGCCAAGGTGGTGAGATGTGATGATGACTTTGTGAGGTGGTAAAAATATAATTAAGACAACATAAAAGATATGAATACCAGTTAAAGGTTGTGTAACAATTCAATGGTTAAATAATATGATTATGTATATGCTTGTGTTCTTTGGGTGAAATTGTGTTGGTATATGGCATGGTGATTATTATTGATGTTCAAAGTATATAGGTGGGTTGCCTTTATGCATAATCACTTGGTATTCATATTCATACCTTTGGAATGTGGACTCACTCTCCCATATTGTCAATTTTAGACTTGTGATGCAGGGCATTCAATGGAAGAGTAAGCATTTTGAAGTATACTTATGGTTGTGGAGGTAATTAGTGTATAGGGAGCGCCTTGGCTGGCGATATATGTAAACATATGTATTTTGTGTAGTAGAAGATGTAGTGAATGTTTGTTTTGGGAATTTACAAGATAAGTGATTTTGGAGGGTCATGGAGGAAAATGAGAAATTGTATGTGTATCTCATTTTTATTTGTGACCCTAAGTATGTATGAAGGATTCATTTAAATTGGAATGTTTCTATATGCTGATGAATGAATGAAGAATTATATTTGAATGTCGATTTTATTAAGTTAAAGAGATAGAGAATTGATTTTCATATGTTTGATGAGTTGAATGGAAAATTGGTGAGTAAGATGATGTAGAACAAGTTTTAAATGACTCATAGGATGTTTGAGACATAGTGAATCCTTGTAAAATAGATGGAATTCAATTTTAGTAGGTTGTGTTGTGCAAGTTTCGAGTTCTGCATGATGTCTGATGTTTTTGCTCAGGCGAGGTGGATTCTCGCCCGTGCGAGAGTCCCACCTATTTAGGAATTAGCTTCTGGACAATTCTCGCTTAGGCGAGAGTGAACCTCGCTCAAGCGAGATTATCCCAGTATCAGTGTTTAGATACTGGAGGAAATTCGCCCAGGCGAATGGAGCTTCGCCCGAGAGAGGGCGAAGGAATTAGCCACTGGTCTGATTTCGCTTAAGCGAATGGCCAGTTCGCTCAAGCGAGAATGTTAGTAGATCAGGGATTTAACTACTGGACGAAATCTGCCCGAGCGAAGAGTCTTGAGGGATGGCATTTGCCTAGGCGAGACAATTAAATGGTGAGTGGGTGAGTTCCTGAACAAACTTTGTCTAAGTGGAAGTTTTCAAAATAAACTAAGAGGTGGTGTAATTTCCGAGTGAATTCTGAGTGACCTAAGTCTGAGTCATGACCTTCCGAGTGAGGAAGCGTACATAATCTGAGTGAGAAGACTCTTGAGTGTGGTGATCTGGGCAGTGGAGTCCCGAATGGGGAATATCCGAGTCCAGTGTAACTTGTTCCGAGTGGTGTGTCCCGATTGTACATTTCCGATTGGGTGAACACCGATTGGAAATACTCGGTGTGAGTTTGTCCAGAAGTCCCCTGGGATAACTCCACTCGAGCGAAAAAGAGAGGAAGTCAGACTTGTAATAATATACCGAGTGAAAGCTGGTCGGGTAATGAGTCAGTCGTGGAATGCTATCCCGAGTGAGTGTCCAACTAGTTGGAGAGTCGGTTTCTGGGAAGTTTTCCGAGTATAACACCGAGTGGGTGAAGACTCGAATTTGAAATACATTTACCGAGTGGGAGATTGATTGAGAGAGGACTCGGTCTAGACTGACTTTGTCGAGTAGAGGATTGAGTGAATGATGGGTCAGTCAGGAGGATTCTGCCGAGTAAAAACCCAAGTGTTGGGAGTCGGATTTGGAGGGGCTTTGCTAAGTGAAAACTTAAGTATTGGAAAGCCTTATTAACGAGTAGGTATAAGCCCAGCTCTGTAAGTTGTTCGCCTAGGCGAGGAAGACTCGCCCAAGCGAGTCAATCATGAATTTGATTCTGGACGAATTTCACCCAGGCTCGCTGGTTTCGCCCAAGTGAGGTTTGTGTGACTCGCTCAAGCGAGTCAGAATTCGCTTGAGCGAGATCGTCCCCTGATGCATAATTATTCCCTTCGTTCAACTTTTCTTTACTTCACCCAGTGTGCCCACGTTGGCTCGCTCAAGCGGATGAGAGTCTCGCTTGAGCGAGGGGCACTCTGTTACTCTTTTTTGCCTTCATTTTAATTCATTTCAATTCCCTTGCAATAAATGTGCATCCATGCCATATTTTAATGGAATTCTGGTTTTTGTATGACTCATGGGATTTCATGAGGTCCTTTCCCTTAAACTTATTTTCACAAGGAATAATTTGATTAATTCTTCCGCTGATTTAAACTTGGAAAATTATCATGAAAATTTAATATTTTAATTTCACCCTCTCATATCTTCATATATGGGAGTGGTTCATCATTGATCCAGGTACTGTGTCAAAAATGCTTCTGCACTTAATTTCTTTCATTGAATTTATGATTTATAAAAACGCAAAAAATTTACCCTGATTTTTGGGGTGTCTCAAATAATGAAGAAGAAGAAAAGGGAATGTGTTTGCGTAAAAGAAGAAGAGAGAGTCATGGGAATGAGAGTGAAAATGGTGAGGTTTTGTTTCAATTTTTCATCTTTCACTTAAACTCTTTCATTTTTAAATAAACAGGCTCTCCGTTCAGGCTCAATACTTATTCTAAAAATTATTCTGAATACATATTCGGATTCCCAATAACATTATCTACAGCCCTGACCAACGACATCTCAATCGGAGATACTTGGTCCGACACCCATATTTTATCTGGGTCAGTTTTCCACTTATCCGGTCACAATAACTCACTAATAGTCTCCGAAAATCTTATTTAAATTATATTTAGCATTTTGGGATATTAATTAGCCCACATTTCATTATTCAATATTTATTTTCTTAATTTAACTTTCTATTTTGAAAATTCGGGGTGTTACAGCTACGAATTAATGTGGACAAATGGTGTGGATGATGAATATATGATGATGATTTTTGGAGGTCATGGATGGAAAATGAGACCCTAGTACTTATGGCTCATTTTCATTGGTGACCTTAACTTTGATTAGACAATGAAAATGATGTATGATGCAGTTAGAAGTGATGAATGAATGAAGGTTAATATAAGGATTGCATTTTCTTGAAATACATATAGTAATAAGTTTAGTTAGAATATGGTTCATGAGTTGGAATAAAAATTTATAGGTACAATGGTTCAGAATGAGTTTTAAAGGCTTAACATGATGTATGTGATGTGATGAATTTATCCAATTTGGCTTGAATTGAGTTTTGGTATGTTGAGTTGCTTAATTCCCCTGTTATCTACGTTTTTACTGGTATTCTCGCTCAAGCGAGATGGATTCTCGCTCAGGCGAGAGTCCCCTACATTGGTGTATGGCCACTGGCCAAATCTCGCTTAGGCGAAAGTGGGTCTCGCTCAAGCGAGACTGCCCATACATTAGGGGTTGGTCACTGGAAGAAAATCGCCCAGGCGAGTAGGGTCTCGCCCGAGTGAGAGCGAGGGATTTTACCACTGGACCAATTTTGCTTGAGCGAATGGCCTTGAAAGGTGGTACTCGCTCAAGCGAGTGAGCGTATGTTTGATACTGGAAGAATCTCGCCCACGCTCGCTTGCCTCGCCAAGTGAATCCTATGGATCTCGCTCAAGCGAGACGGCTCCTGAAGCTTTTTGCATCCTTTTCGCTCAGCGTGTGATGTAGCTCGCCCAAGCGTCCCACTCGGTGTCGCTCAAGCGAGTTTGGATCTCGCTTGAGCGAGTGGAGCCCAGAATCTCCAATTTTGCATTGCTTTAAATATTTTTCCATTTCTTTGTATCCAACCTTTTTCATGTATCATCTTATAACACCTTGGGTATATTTGGTTATTGAAGAAAACTTACTGAGTGGAAAACACTTAAGTTGAATATTTCGTTGTGACTTGATGAGGTTCTAAACCATTGTGGTTATTGAAGGATATGAGAGCTAAGTTGAATATTGAGTAACAATGTGATGGTGATGTTGTTGGTTTTAGTTGGCCTTTTATGATCTAGAGGATCTTCGCTTTGGGAAAGGAATTCTCGAAGCCTAACACAACTGTATATGTTAGTGTTTAGCAAGTCTAGGACTTGGGGTTGAGCTTTATGATAAGCTAGCAAGTGTTTAGAATTATGATGGTTATTAATTACGTGAATATACTTGCATTTGGTCTGTAGATCGTATTTTGGATGATGCAATGGAGCATTCGGAGCATTGGAATCATTTTGGCTCTTCCCTCGAGGTAGGAGAGGAGTTAACATTCAAATTGCATGAGTAAATTCGATAGTGATTGTTGTATGTGATTAATACTCATGCTTGCCTTGCCATGTGTATGTATTGAATTAATGGAATTGGCAAGTTGATGACTATTGAGGATGATGTGTAAGAATATGTGGATTTGTTGTGGCAAGGTATGAATATATGTATATAAGATGATGATGAGTTTGAATACAACATGAATAATATGTTTGAAATGTAAATCAATAAGAATGAGTGTGTGAACAAGTGGTATATGCCTTTTATAATGTGTAAGAACGTTGGATAGGTCTAAATTTGACTTATATTGAGAACTTCCGAGTGAGAGTGCTTGGAACGAGGTGTATATGCCTCACATGTTATATATGATAGTGTATAATTTTGTATTTCCTGCAGGGATTCTGTAGAACTCACTCAAGCGAGTGAGAATCTCACGCGAGTGAGATTGTTGTAGTATATGGGATTTGCTACTGGCCCGAATTCGCTCAGGCGAATGGCCATTTCGCCCAAGCGGGATTGTTAATAGAATCAGGGGTAGCCACTGGATAAAATTCGCCCGAGCGAAGGATCTGGGGGATAGTATTCGCCCAAGCGAGATAAGTGAACGGAGAATGGGTGAGATCCTGGACAAGTTCTGTCCGAATGGGAGTTTTGAAAACAATTTAAGTTCTGGTGAATTTCCGAGTGAAATTCCGAGTGACCTATGTCCGAATCAGGACCTTCCGAGTGAGGGAGTGGATATAATTCTGAGTGAGGGGTCTCCCTGTATGATATCCCGAGCAGTAGAGTTCCGAGTGGGAATTTCCGAGTTCAAAGTGACTCGTTCCGAGTGGAGTCCCTCCGTGTGTGTAGTTCCGAGTGGGGATGGCACCGATTGGGGATATATGGTGTGTTGTCCAGAAGTATTCTGGAATAACTTCACTCGTGTGAAAATGAAAGGTAGTCGATTTTTTGGAATAAATTATCGAGTGGAAAACCGAGTAAGAAAAGACTAGGTCTGGAGTGAAGTTGCCGAGTGAAAAATAGATTGAGATGACTCGGACTTGGAATTAAGTTGCCGAGTGAAAGACTGATTGAGACGACTCGGATTTGGAATGAATTATTGAGTGAATGACCGATTAAGTGTTGAGTCAATGTTACGGTGAATTGCCGAGTGAATGACCGACCGAGTGATGAGTCGATTTTTGGTGTAATTTGCCGACTGAAAGACCGAGTGAGTGAGAAGTCGGTCCTGGAAAGATTTAGCTGGGTGAAGGACCGAATGGGAGGAATCGGTTCTAGAACAGGTTCACCGAGTAAAACCGATTGATGGGAAAGACGACCTCTGGTGTGTGGTGCTTCGCTCAAGCGAGCCACATGGAAATTTGATACTGGCGTTATTTTGCCCGAGCGAGATAGGCTCGCTCAAGCGAGACTGAGGTCTGATACTTAAAACCCCCCTTTCGCTCAGGAAAACTTGGGGCGGTTAAATGAACTATCCTCATCTCACTCAAGCGGAGGTGAATCTCGCTTGAGCGAGATACCCGAAAACTTGGGATTTTGTTATTTCCCTCAATAATTGATGCCGAGCCCCATTTCCTTATATTATGGGATATTTATGAAGATATATATGTGGTAATTATTGATGATATGCCACCATGGGGAAATGGAAATAAATTGATGAATCTGAAATAAATTATTTGTGATGTTTTCACCACTAAGAGTGGGATAAGAGGGAATGATGATGAGAATTTAATAAAGAGGCTATAAGATGCATTTTAAGACAATGATGATAAATAATGAGAGGAAAGCCCACTAAAGGAATGTATGATAACATTGATGAATATTACCTAATGATGCAAACATAATGTGGTTGATACAAGTCATTGACTTGTATGTGTATGAGGCAATGATGATTGCTATATATATATATATATATGTTCCGAAAATGCCTTGTTATCACATGTGTGGCTTAATATTATGATGCTTGTTATGCCTTTGATATCCATATGTGGATTGTTATGAATGATGCTTATGGCCAATGAGATGCCAATTATATGAATGATGTGCCTTAAGGGGCTTTGCAAATGATTATGAATAATTATTAAAATGCCAAATTAAATTATATCCCTAATTGAGAGGGTGAGATATCCTTGCGAGGTTGTTAGGCACATGCATTATTGCATTGTTGCATTTATGGCATAGCATGGCATTGATATGCATTATTATTGAAAAATCACCTTACGGGGTGCCACGAAGGGTATATCCCAGAGTGAAGACGATGTTCTCGTAATTATTGTTGAATATATCACCTTGTGGGGTGCCGCGATGGGTAGATCCCGAAGTGAAGATGATGTTGATCATATTGTTGAATATATCACCTTGCGGGGTGCCACGAGGGGTGTATCCCCAAGTGATGATGGTATTGTGATAATTATTGTGAAGTGAATCACCTTGCGGGGTGCCACGAAGGGTATATCCTGGAGTGAAGAGGACGTTGTCCTATTGTTGTTGAATAAATCACCTTGCGGGGTGCCACGAAGGGTATATCCCGGAGTGAAGAGGACGTTGTCCTATTGTTGTTGAATAAATCACCTTGCGGGGTGCCACGAAGAGTGTATCTCTGAGTGATGATGATAATTTAAGTAATTATGATTATTATTGAATTTGAAATCGGATCCGTTGCATATGCATTAAATAGTTGACATATGCATTAGCCTTAAGACCATGGCATTTGAGATGGGATGACCACGAGTGATGAGAAACCCCTTGCGAGGAGGTATTGAGCAAAGTCATAATGAATTAATGATGATAATGATTGTGAGTGCCCTTGTTGATAAGTGGCAAAGTGATTGTGTATATGATTATGTATGTGCTTATGCTTGAGTATGATATGAGTTGCGATTCATGAGGCTTGTATGCCTATTATGATAATGAGATAATAAATGAATGACAATTTTATGATTTTATAGTAAAGCACACATGATGAATGAATGCATATACACATGATCACAATATATATATTATTCGTCATTTTGAATGTATAACTCACTCTCCCATGTGGTCTCCTTTTTAGCATTGTGATGCAGGTTGCCATGGGATGAGTTCAGATTTTAATTAAAGCTGGAGTGAAGGTAAATAATGGTAGAGGAAGTGCCTTGGCCGGCATCATTTATGGATTCTTGTGTAATGAATGAATTGTTTATGAGAATATAGATAATTTAGAGATTTTGAATATGTATAAAGGTAATCTTTTGAATTGTGAATGGTGAATATATATGTAGAATGTAAGAGATGATTTAATATGTATTAGAAGGATTGAAATTGAATGATGAACATTGATGGTTGTGATTGTCGGGAGAAGATTCCCGAATGTATATGTATATATATGTATATATATATATAATTATATCTTAGGCATTGCATGCTTATATAATTATGTAAAATGATGATGGTTGTCTATTAGGCTTATGATATGCCATTACGGGCTTTGCCGAGCCTTTTCTCATATCGTCATATATGGGACTAGGCGGGTGCCCGGTATACACATTCTTCCGCTGTAAACTCTATTATTTTTGTATACCGTTATGGGCAATTTATCTATCGATCCAGCTTAGGGTTATTTAATCTCACTCTTTGATTTTTTGTGATTCGGGTCTTGATGTGATCATGGTGATGTCTTGGAAATATTTTCAAACGCGAAAAATTTATTCACATTTTTATTAATTATGACGATCACATCGGGATTCGAGTACAGAAAATCAGGGGTGTTATATGGAAGCCATAAATCCTCGTGATGTTACCCTCTTATAATCCAATCATATTGTGCCAACGTAAATGATTCTTTTCGCTATTTTCAAATGAAAAATTCTTATTGATCATTTCTTTAACCTACCTTCTCATATCTCCATATATGAGACAGGTCCCTCATAGATCCAGGGTATTGAATGATAGCTTCACCACTTTATGATATCATAAACTAATGCTATTAAAATCATGAAAAAATTTACCCCTATTTTCGGGGTGTCACAACCTGGTATCAGAGCATTATTTGCTCTTTACTGCTGTGAACAATTATTATTCTTAGAGTATGACATGCATTTAATGAATGATTGCCATTGTTGCTTGACCTTGTATGGATTGACCCTGGATAAAATGTGATTGCTATAAGTCCGGCAAAGCTTTCTTCACACTATTTGTAACATCCCGATTTAATAATTATTTACCGAATGAATATAAATTGCTAAAATAGTAATTCCAGAAATAGAAAATTAATTGTTAATTATATTCGATTTAACTTGAGGAATAGTGACGAATTAAATAAGCTTAACTGGTAAGGGGTGGCTGTTTGCGATTGGTGAGTCCGTGAGTGGGACTGCAATCCACGATTTCCCACCCCACTCTCCTCTTCCTCGTGCACGTGCATGCTTATACATATATGTGCCCTGGGTCATGGAAGCTATGCATCTCCTTCAGATTCCTCTTCTTCTCTTCTTCGCTCTTCATTCTCCTTCTCCTCTTCTTCTTTCTCTACTCGCTGTTCCTGCGAGCTCGTAACAATGGTGGCTGAGGATATGGGTCCTCCTTCTTCACTCGACGAGCCAAAGAGAGTGCAGGTGTGCCTTCCTCCTACAACCAACCTGTCTCCCTCCTTGTTCCTTTGACGACTTCCTCTTCTTGCTCGAAGCTGCCAAGCCTCAGTGGAGATCTGCGAGGAACTTCAAGATGGTAGGAGTGTTCACAGCGTTGAGATGGAGCTCCTCTAGGGAATAAACAGAGAGCTGGGCATCTCAGGAACCCGAATGGTCTCCCTGCTCTTGCATGCAGATATGCTGAGTGTGACTCAGCGTCCCTCTGAAACTGGGTGTCGTCTTGGCCGACTGAAAACTCCAGTCCAGGTAGGGGGAGTATCTTCTATCTTAAATGCATGGGTTATGAACAGGTTCTGAGTGCTGATGCTTGCTATATCCGTGCTCTGATTGTGTGTTGTGTTGCATGCGAATGTGTACAGCCCAGTTGCATGACGAGTGAAAGATGAGTGTTGCATGTTAGCATCTTCCATAGAAATGCATGCGTTGTGGAGTCTTGTTACCATAGAACCCGATTGCACGTTGCGTTATAGTGATGCTGACGATTACCGTGTATTTTACATGACCTGTAGGTTGCTATAAGCTTAGAATGCTGACTGCATGAGATAGAATATGACTCAGTGAATCTGATAATATACCATACCGATTGCATGTGTTGTCTGAGTCTTGACATTGCTTAATGCCGATTGCATGTATGTTGTTTGAGTCTTGTTGATGTGTTAGATGCGTGTATTGTTGAATGCTGATGATGTATAATGCCGACTGCATGTGACGCATGTGTTGTGGAACGCTGTTAATGCCTAGCAATGATTACATGAGATGCATATGCTATTAAGTTCCGAGAAAGTGTAACACCGACTGCATGAGATGCATGTGTTGTTGCGTACTGTTAATGTCCAGCATTGATTGCATGAGATGCATGTGAAATTGAATGCTGATGATGTATGATGCCGGTTGCATGAGATGCATGTATGGCTGTGTATATGAACTCTGTGTGTGTGATGAATCCGCGTGTGGCGTATGGGATGCGTTTGTGCTGAGAGCACGTAGTGTGGGACACTACCATCGGTTTTTAAAGCGTGGGACGCTATGAAATCCTTGAGTGGGACTCAAGGTAGCCCTTGAGTGGGACTCGGGCTGCCTGTGAACACCTCCGTTGGCGCTGAGAGCGTTGGTGTCACCTGTGGGCAAACGGTTGGGTACCTGTAAAATGGCCAAGCAGCTAGGAGCTGAATTGATGGCTTGGAGCCATGTGTAAAAAGAAAAGGCTTGGAGCCTACGTTGCAACGTCTAAACCGATACACACGAATGCGGAATCGAGTGAGATAATATGTGTTTATTAACTGTTGATAATGTTGGAATTGGTTGTGCATTTGATAATGTTTATGAAGATGATGAATGTGTATGCCCGAGTGAATTATTCCGTGTGCACCTGCCTTGGATGCTAAGTGAAACCTGTTTCATGAATATATATATATGTGTATTAGTGTTACTGAAATATTATGTGTGTAGCCGAGTGAGAATTGTTGAATTCTGATTGAGAAATATTCAATATGTGCATTCTGATTCATGGGTATTGCTATTAAGTCACTAATTGTCGTATGTTAATGTTGTTGAATGGATGCGTGCATAAGGCCGAGTGATAATTGGTGGATTCCGATCGGTAAGAGTCTTTTGTGTGTCCTGGTTGATTGATGCTACTCTGACTATAACCGTTGCCATGTATAATTGTGTGTATATATATATATTGTTGTATAATTGTGAGGCAACCTGAGTCGGTATCTGTCATTTAAAATTTAAGATGCTCACCCCTGCACCATTTTTCAGTATGTATGCAGGTTGGACTCTGAAGTGATGATAAGGTCTCAGGTCCGAGTGAGGGGTACTCCGACCGCAAGTGTATATTTTGTATGTGTCATGTTTCGTCAGTTGTAGCCTTGGCCGCCTCGTAATAACCGTATGGTGTATTGAACATGAATATATATATATACGTATAGGTAATTGAGTTATTGTGACCCGAGTGCATGTTTTTATACATATATATATATATACGTATCACGTTGATAACGGGTGCTGAGGAATGAACGAGGTTAAGGTAATAGACATTCTGAGTGTATGATTATGCGTTTACACTATGTTGTATACGAGTGGTCGTGTTTGGGTAGACCGAGGGACGCTGGATGGTTAGAATACTGCTCAATTAATGATTTTCGAGTGGACGTAGTTGGGAAGTCAACTCCGAGTGGAACTGGGAATGGCTATGCCTTCTTGTTCGAACGATGATACTTCGATGAACTCTGAGTAAAATACCTTGGATGAACCTGTACTATGTAAGACCTGATGAGAGGATTCCCGGGTGAAAACGAGGGCGGCCCTTACCGAGTGAAAATGTAAGCAAAAACCGAGTGAGGAAGAGTTCGTGTTTTCCGAGCGAAATCATAAATAAATCCCGGGTGAGGCAGAGTTGTGCCTCCCGAGTGAAAACCTCGAGTGATTCCCTGCTGAGAGAGGAGTTTAATTAGTGGTTTAGGGTGGATTGGATCCTAAGTGAAAGGTATTGATAATCCGAGTGAAAGATGTTATGTCCGAGTGAGTGAGGATTGGTGTCCCGAGTGGTTGGGTTTGAATAAGTCCGAGTGGGACTTGACTTCCCGATTTCCCGAGTGAAGTGCGAGTGTGAGGATTCGCCGAGTGAACCTTGTCCATATCTGATTGAGAAATTACCTTGTGTCTGTGTTGGAGGGGCTTTGGGTTGACCTCGCTTAGGCGGTGTCATACCTCGCCCAAGCGACTAGGGCGGTCCGCCCAAGCGCATGGAACCGTGCTGAAGCGAGCAGATATCAACGTGGAACTCCGCCTATGTACCTCCCTCTTCCGTTGTCGCATTATCATGTCTCGCTGGGCGGTGTTGGACATCGCCTGAGCGAGTGGACATTGTGATGTAATCCGTCCAGGCGTTGTTATGCCTTGCTGAACTGGACGGGCGGTGTAATCACTTCCTCCTTCCGTGGTTGCACTGTTATGCTTCGCTCAGGCGGCGTCGGACCTCGTCTGAGCGAGCCAGTTATCTTAGTCTTCGCCCAGGCGTTGTTGTGTTTCGCTGGACCGAACGGGTCGGTCCCAACCTTGTTTCCTCCGCTGATTACCATACGCACAAATATTCTTTTATTTCCCCTGCCTTCCTTCCCTTATTATTCATGCCCGGTTCTTCTTGATTGTCTCTGGGAATGGAGCGAAGGGAGTGCTGATTGGACTGATTTAAGCTGTTGTGCTCCGCTGAATACCGGCTGAGTGCTTGTCCTTCCTTGCGCTCCGCCCCTTTTGTTATCCGGTTGCCTTATAGTCTATTTGGTTACTTACTTTTTTGGAAAAATTTTTCCCGTATTGGTTCTTAATTATTTATTAAATTAGGGTGTTACACTATTCTCCCTCAAGGATCAGTACTTATGATTATGTGAATGCATATGACACTATGATAAGATGATATGTTTTTATGAGCTTTAATATGAATTGGTTGATGTTGGACTCCATGATAGAGGGCCATGACTTAATTTTTATGATGAATGACTATAGCATGAGACTATAGAGAGACCTGTGAGCCAGTTTACTGATGTTGGTTGAATTTAATGTTATGGTTATAGATATTGTCATGGCTCATCATCGTCAAGATCACGATGACGCTATAGCTAGAGCTCTAAATCATTTTAGGACCTTCTTGAGTGACAAAACCATGATAAACAAGAAGCAGAAAGTCAACCTGCCCCTGCTGTTCAAGGTACTCAAGGCCTTGACATGGTTTTGAAGCGAAAACCATCCGAGTTTCATGGTGGATTTAGGCCTGAGCAAGCCTATGTTTGGATTCGAGATGTCGAGTGGATCTTCGATAGTTTCGAATGCACTGAGCTCCAGAAAGTGGAGTGTGCTGTTTTCATGATGAGAGATGAAGTAGAGACTTGGTGGAGACTCACCAAGAGTAGGATGATTGTTGCAGCTATTCCCTTGACTTGGGAAAATTTTAAGCTGAACTCATGAGAAAGTATGTGCCTGAAAGCTATAAGAGTAAGAAGGAGCTTGAATTCATGGAACTCAAGCAAGGCACAATGACGGTGGAAGAGTACGCTTCCAAGTTTGAAGAACTCTGTGAATTTTACCCTCCTTATCAGCAAGAGGGAACTGAAGCTTCTATGTGCGCGAAGTTTGAGAACAGACAACGCCCTAACATTCAAAGGGCCATGTGCCATCAAGAGATTCGAAGTTTCACGGTACTTGTGAATAAGTGCCGCATTTGTGAGGAACATGCTCCACCTCATCACTTTAAATTTGACTCTAAGTTGAAGGGTCAATCTTCCAATTTCAAGAGGCAAGGAAATTTCAGAAGGGGACGTATTCAGAGGGGTGCCCATTCTAATGTCCAAGGCAAAGGCAGTGGACATGGCAACACCTTTGGCTGGGGCAATGTAAATGCCAATGGGCCGAGTATCTTCAACCAAATGCCGGAAGGGTGTTCGTTGTAACCGGTGAGGAAGCAGCACAAGCAGATAATTTAGTTAAAAGTAAGTGTGAAATACTCGGACATTCAGTTCATGTTATTTATGATTCGGGTGCGACTCATTCCTTTATATCCGAGGATTGTGTTTGGTGTTTGAGATTGCCGGTGTGTTTAATGAAAAATACCCTTATGGTTACTACCCCAACCAGTACTTGTCTCTGATCGATTAACCGGTGTGATAATGTTAATATGCTCCTAGAAGGGAGAAGATTTGTTATGTCTTTAATTTGCCTGCCAATGAAGGGATTGGAGATCATACTTGGTATGTATTATCTCTCCGCCAATAAAGTTTTGGTTGACTGTCAACAGCGGACCGTCATTTTCCCTTCTTCTGATGTGGGAAAATTCGATGTGTAAGGTATAGCTCAACTTTGCATATTATTATCTCTCACCGATGGGACAAATAATCCTGATCCCCTTAGTATCCCTGCGGTGTCAGACTTTTCAGATGTGTTTCCCGAGGAGATACCCGGTTTACCACCTGCACGGGAGGTTGAATTCACTATCGATCTCGTACGTGGTGCGGAACCGGTATCTATCGCTCCTTATAGGATGTCTCCTATGGAGTTAGCTGAACTTAAAAAGCAAGTTGAGGAGCTACTTGAAAAGGAGTTTGTTTGACCCAGTGTGTCACCCTGGGGGGCTCCTCTTTTATTGGTTAGGAAGAAGGATGGAACCATGCGGTTGTGTGTTGACTACCGCCAGTTGAACTCGATGATAATAAAGAATAGATATCCTTTACCTCGTATTGATGATCTGTTGGATCAATTAAGAGGTGCTGTGGTGTTTTCGAAGATTATTTGCGCTCTGTTTACCATCAAATTCGGGTGAGAACCGAATGTAACATCCTGGATTTTAAGGAAAATAAATTTATTGGATAATGATAATTAATCATTTATGGTCAAATAATTATGGGAGATGTTGTTAGACATTAGAGGTGAATTATCAGTAAATTAAGACTTACCGGAACTGGATGAATTAACTGGTGATGTGGGACCCACTTGATTTAATTAGATGTTTGATGGGTCTAGAATGTTTGGAAAATTATTGTGGTTAAGATGGTATACTTAAAATGATTTTTGGTGTCAATGAAATAATTAATTGGACTCGATGTATGATAATAACCGGGAAAATATGAACCAATTAGAATTAAAAGAAAACTAAAAATCCCATTTCTTATCCCATCCTCACCGTGGCCCCTTTCTCCTTATCACTTGGTTCTTTTACCCGTTGGATAATGGGGAATTATTAACCATTGGTAAAAGCAACTTGATACACTCTTTTACCCATTGGGTAATACCCAATTTACACTAAAATTCCTCTATCTTTCTCCTTATCACCGTGGAGTGTTTGCCCTCTTCATTCACTCTTCATTTCACTTCTCCTTCATTTCCCATTCGTCCCAACACCGTCCCCCACTCTTTCTTCTTCTATCTCTTACTAAAATCAAGAGCTAAGCTTGGATTTGTGAGGCTAGAATGGCATTTATGGAGCTTGGGAGCTTGTGGGATCATCTTCTTCCTCTTCCTCACTTCATTTTCGTTTTTGGTGGAGCTTGAGCTTGAGGTAAAGATTTCTTACCTCCACCTTGTTTTATTTATGGTTTTGAGTTGTTGAGTTGAAAATGGTGATGTTAGAAACTTTGCATGTGGGTGGAAATGGAAATCCTAGGCTTGAATGTTTGGAAAGGAAACCCTAAGTATTAATGATTTGGGGGTTTTGACTTGATGATTTTGATGATTATGGATGTCTATGAATGGAGTATATGAGAGGAATGGATTTTTAGAATCATTAAGATTGATTAATGAGGTTGATGATATTTGCATGTGAGTAGATTTGATGACTTGAGGAATAAATCTTGAGAATAGGAAAATGATAGGCAATATTGAGTGATGTTATTGGTGATAACAATAATGGTGGATGACCATTGATAATGGATACTTGACTTGATGAAGCCTTAGGCCATGATTGATGCCATAAGGGTTTATTGATTAGTGATGGCTTAAGAAAATCCATGGTGACTTAAGTTGAAATTGGATGCCTTGTGATGGCTTATTAATTTCATGTACATATGTGTGTTGTTGATAGGATTGTATTCTAGACGATGATGCATAATGATCAAAGCAATCAGAGCATTGGAATTTTGATTTCTTCTCTCGAGGTAGGAGAGGAGTTTGCATTTCAAATAGCATGAGTGAATTAATTGTTAATTATGTATATGTTGAACTCATGCAATGCCTTGCCATGAATGTCTTATGTGATTAATTTGATGAAGTGATGAATGATGGCTTGGCTTATGTTGATTGTTATGAAAATGTATGTATTTATATAGTATTGATAATAAGTGGTTGATGGTCCCTTGGTTGGACATAATCGAAATAAGGGTGATAAATTATGAATGAATGAACCACACGATTGTAAAGAATTGTTTTGAAGTGGTTATGTGGAAAGATGAATGAAGGAATGGTGTGGGTTATAGATAAACCTTTTCCCATTGTAAAAATAAATAAGAAACAGTGATTGATGAGGTGGAATGAGGATTTTCTGAGTAAGAATAAGTAGGGAGAGAGTTATATATACCTCATGTGATGTGTATGGTGTATTGGAGGTGATTCAGTTGGCTTAGAATGAGATTCCGAGTATTAGATTATGAGAATCTTCAATACTGCATATGTCCTGGTGGTCTCGCTCAAGCGAGATGGGATCTCGCCCAAGCGAGAGTCCCCTACTTCAGTGAATTAGTTACTGGAGGAAATTCGCCCAGGCGAATTGAGCTTCACCTGAGCGAGGGCGAAGGAATTAGCCACTGGTCTGATTTCGCTCAAGCAAATGGCCAGTTCGCTCAAGCGAGAATGTTAGTAGATCAGGGATTTAGCTACTGGACGAAATCAACCCAAGCGAAGAGTCTTGAGGGATGGCATTCGCCCAGGCGAGACAAGTAAATGGTGATTGGGTAAGTTTCTGAATAAACTTTGTCTAACTGGGAGTTTTTGAAATGAATTAAGAGGTGGTGGAATTTCCGGGTGAATTTCGAGTGACTCATGTCCGAGTCATGACCTTTCGAGTGGGGAAGTGGGCATAATTTGAGTAGAAGGTTCGTGAATATGATGATCTGGGCGGTGGAGTCCTGAATGGCAAATTTCTGAGTCCAGTGTAACCTGTCCCGAGTGGAGTACCTTCTAATGTGCAATTCCGAGTGAGACTATAGCCATTGGGCCTTTTTCGAGTGGTGAAGGCTTAAGAGGACTCCGGGGGGAAATGTGTTTTGAGAGATCCATTTTAATAACCTAATCCGAGAGGGATCTTAGTGAGAGAATTCCCTGAGTAATGATAGGTCTAATTATTCCTGAGTGGAAAATCCTGATTGAACCTCTCCTAAGGGGAGAGTGATTGTGATGGTTCTGATTGAGGTATCCTAGGGGTTCTTTTCTAAGTGAATAAAGATATATAATCCGAGTAGACAAGACTTAAATAGGTCTGAGTGTGACAGCTTAGTGAATTCCTCTGAGTAACGAGAGGTTAGAGTAATTCCGAATGGAACTTGATGGTGGAGTCCGAGTGTGCAATTCCGAGTGGGATGGCACCTATGGGGATATACTGAGTCTGTCCAGATGTATTTTGGAATACCTTCGTCTGAGTGAAGGCTGAATGCTAGGAGACCTAGCCCGAAAGAAAGAAAAAGGAGTTGTTTTAGAGATAATCTGGCCGAGTGAAACTGAGTAGGAGATAAGTCATTTTTGAGATGATTATGCCAAGTGGAAACCGGGCGAAAGATGGGTCGGCTTTGTATTAAGTTTACCGAGTGAAAGTCTGATTGAGATGACTCGGTTTTGGAATGAAATTGCCGAGTGAAAGATTGATTGAGAGATGACTCAGATTTGGAGTTAATTGGCCGAGTGAAAGATGGGTCGGTCTGGATTATTTTGCTGAGTGGAAAACCTGAGTGCTTTGAGCCGGTTTCAGGGAGATTCTGCCGAGTGAAAGCCCCAATGTTGGGAGTCGGTTTTGATTGATTTTATTGAGTGGACAACCGAGTGAGATGAGTCGGTTTTGAATGAAATGCAGAGTGAAAACCGAGAGTTGGTAAGGAATAACCTCTAGTCAGATTTCGCTTAAGCGAGCTGATGCTTCGCTCAAGCGAGCGTTAAAGGAATTGGCTACTGGAAGTTTTTCGCTTACGCGAAAGGGGGTCGCCCAAGCGAACCTGGCCTGTCTCACTCAAGCGGATGTGGATCTCGCTTGAGCGAGTTTCCACCAGAAATCGAATTTACCATATTTCAATTATGGAAGGCTTATGTTGGACCCCTTTTTTAGTGTTATGAGATGAATAAGAGATGACATGAGGGATATGCCAGGACGATAAAGCATGAAAATGGCCGAAATTAATTAATACTATTGGGGATGAAATAATTGTGATATAAATTGATGAATTAGAGAAAAATGACATTAAATAATGATAGATGATGATGTTAGGCACTCTCTTGCACAAAGAGGTGTATATTGTTATTGAAGAATTGTTGTGTACCATTATGTGTGATACAAGCATGATCTTGTATGTGTGATGTAAAATATAATAATGAAAATGTTGTGAATGCCACACTAATATATATATACATATATATGTATACATGGGACAATGGTAATTAACAATGAGATGAAAACCCACCAAATGGAAGTGAGGTACTATTGATGAATATTATATAATATTGTAATGCCATTATGGTTGATTGCAAGTATTGACTTGCCTGATATGAAATATATGTAAAATATGTTGAGATGGAAATGCCACATTGAAACTTGAAAATAATGATTAAGAAACCAACAATGATGAAATCCACTAAGGTGTATGGTGGTGTTGGTGATTATGATGATGATGATTGATGAGTGGCATTTAGGATGCACAGAGTGAGCTTGCATTTGATTTGCATTGCATTGCATCCATGGCATATCATAGCCACCGATGTTGGAACATTAGGGGAGTTCCCTCGGCCGACCCAGTGGGAGGGTGGCTTAGTGCACGAGCAATTTGTTGTATCCCCTGCGACTCGGTGTGTGAGTCACGAAGCCGCCCATGTATTGCTACGGGGAGCTACACGTGGCTGACCCTTGTGGGGGGTGGCTCTTTATAAGAAGGTGACCCCGGTGGTCCTTGGGATCACAGCCGCCATGATTTGATATCTGGCCGGCCCGCAACACCATATGTTGAATATGTTGTATACCGCGATCATGGTGAAAATGACCAGGTGTTGCATGATGGGCGATGCGGTTTGGTACCAGTAAAAATATGGTGAGTATGCATGCATTATGATATATGTGTACACATTTTACTACTGCAGTAGGGGCATGGTATGTGATCATGCTTGAACCCACAATTTGGTGTTTATTCCCACAGTCGGATCCGCATTTGTTGTTGATTATTCCATTGTGCATATGCATTAGCCATAAGAGCATCTGCATATAGCATGGAGATATGCCAGAATATGATGATGATTGATGATGATTGAGATGATGGTATTGATGTTGATGAGATGAGAAGTTAATATAATGAAAGACCACATAAAAGTAATAAATGATATGAACATACGAAATGATGTTAAATATGACGATATGTATGTTATGGCCCAATGTAATGAAGGGCGTATTTGTTTATGTTTGATAATGATGATGTTAGCCCATGGTGGCTTTGATGAAAGACCAGAATGGTCTATATTGATGTGTTGGCCCATTGTGGCGATGTGATAGATATGTGTTGGCCCATTGTGGCGGTGTGACGAATGTGTATATGCTTGCTTTGCTATGATTTGACGTATAAGTATATATACTGATGAGTTAATGATATATGATGATTGTTGATGTGTTTAGCAAAGCATACATGATGTTGATATGCATATGCATATAATTTCAATTGTATTCATATCGTCATTTGAAATGTATAACTCACTCTCCCATGTGGTCTACTTTTTAGTATTGATGCAGGAAAACCATGGGATGAGGACGTTTATGAAGTAAAGCTTTTGAGAAGGTAAATAGTTCTAGAGGAATGCCTTGGCCGGCAACATTGTAATCTAATGTGTTATGTACAAAATGAATATTATGATGTTGTTAATTAGTGTTGTTGATGGACGAACTGTGGATATAAAGATACACTTGGATGATGTACTAATAGTGGAGATATATGAATTGAGGTTGGGCTGGTTATGGTCTATTATAAATATGAATATTGGAGATGTATGACGCATGACCATATAGATAAGTATATACTTACATCGTAGGCATCACATGCTTATGTGATTATGTAAAATGATGATGGTTGTATATTAGGCTTACCATATGCCATTGCATGCTTGCCGAGCCTTTTCTCATATCTTCATATATGGGACTAGGCGTGTGCCTGGTATACACATTTTTCTTCCGCTGTAAACTCTGATATTTTGTATACCGAATGGGGAAACTATTTATCGATCCAGTTATATGTTATTTAATCTCACTCTTTGGTTTTCTGTGATTTGAGTCTTGATGTGGTCATGGTGGTGTTTTGGAAATGGTTTCCAACGCGAAAAATTTATTCGCATTTTTATTAATTATGTCAATCACATCAGGATTCGAGTACAGAAAATCAGGGGTGTTATACCGAAGACATTCCGAAGATTGCTTTTAGGACGAGATATGGCCATTACGAATATGTTGTAATGCCATTCGGAGTGACTAATGCTCCAGCGGTGTTCATGAGCTACATGAACCGCATCTTCCATGAATACCTGGATTGCTTCGTTGTGGTATTCATAGATGATATTCTAGTGTATTCCAAGAGCCGTGAGGAACACAAGGAACATTTGAAGCTTGTGTTGAACATTCTTAGAGAGAACCGATTATACGCTAAGCTCTCTAAATGTGAATTCTGGCTGACGAGTGTCCAGTTCCTTGGACATGTGGTATTTGAAGAAGGCGTTTCGGTGGATCCTTCTAAGGTTGAAGCCGTTCTGGCATGGCCTAGACCTATATCGGCTACTGAAATCTGGAGTTTTCTTGGACTTGCCGAATATTATCGGAGGTTTATCGAAGGGTTTTCTTGTCTTGCTAGACCTTTGACAAACTTGACGAGGAAGAACCAACTTTTTGTGTGGACGGTTGAGTGTGAGAGATGCTTTGAAGAGTTAAAAATAAGGCTGACTTCTGGGCCTATCTTGGCATTACCTAATGTACAAGAAGATTTTATGGTGTACTGTGATGCTTCCAAGCATGGACTTGGATGTGTTTTGATGCAGAAAGAACGTGTTATAGCTTATGCTTCATGCCAGTTACGACCTCATGAGGTTAATTATCCGACTCACGATTTGGAGTTGGCGGCGGTTGTGTTCACCTTGAAGATTTGGCATCATTATCTCTATGGTTCGAGGTTCGTGGTCTTTAGTGATCACAAAAGCTTGAAATATCTTTTTGATCAAAAAGAGTTGAATATATGCTAAAGGAGATGGATGGAATTCCTGAAAGACTATGATTTTAAATTAAGGTACCATCCGGGGAAAGCTAATGTTGTTGCCGATGCTCTTAGTCGGAAGTCCTTACATGTGTCGGCTATGATGGTAAAGGAATTTGAATTAATTGAGGAGTTTTAGAATTTGAATGTTGGGACCAAAATTCAACCTCCAAAGAAGCTATGTTTTGCTACCTTGAAGATATGCAATGAGTTTTTAGAACTTGTAAAGGAGAAACAAGAAGATGATGAATACTTACAGAAGATAAGGAGATCTCAAGGCGATGGGAAAAATCTATTCCTTGTTGAGGATATTGATGGCTTATGGCGAGTGAAAGGTCATGTGTATATGCCTTCATTCGGAGATTTGAGACATACGGTGCTTGAGGAGGCGCACAAAAGCATTTTTAGTATTCACCCTGGTGCGACCAAGATGTACCAAGATGTAAACAAGAATTTTTGGTGGCCTAGAATGAAACGTGACATTGCCAACTTTGTAGCTTTGTGCCTTATTTGTCAGAAGGCGAAGGTAGAACATCAGAGACCTACAGGTACTTTGAGACCACTTGATATCCCTGTTTGGAAGTGGGATGTAATTGCTATGGATTTTGTGTTCGATTTTCCAAGAACAAGGTCTAGATGTGATGGAATCTGGGTGATTATGGATCGCTTAACGAAGAGTGCACATTTTCTACCGATCAGTATGAAGAGTTCCTTACAGGATTTGGCATAGTTATATATTCAAGAGATTGTGAGGTTACATGGTGTGCCATCAAGTATTGTCTCTGATCGTGATCCCCGATTTACTTCCCGAATTTGGGGGAGCTTACATGAAGTGATAGGTTCAAAGTTGAAGCTAAGCTCGGCGTATCACCCTCAGACGGACGGACAATCCGAGAGGACTATTTAGAGTCTTGAGGACTTATTGCGTGCTTGTGTTTTGGAGCACGGCGGTTCGTGGGAGAAGTATTTGCCCTTGATCGAGTTCACCTATAATAATAGTTTTCACTCTAGTATTGGCATGGCACCATATGAGGCGTTATATGGAAGGAAGTGTCGAACCCTTTTATGTTGGCTTGAAGTCGGTGAGAATTTGGCCTTAGGGCCTGAGATTGTTGATGAAACTACTAAATAGATTAAGATGATCCGAGAGAAGATGAAAATCGCTCAAGACCGATAGAAGAGCTATTATGACAAGAGGAGGAAGCCACTTGAATTTCAAGCAGGCGACCATGTGTTCTTACGAGTCTCGCGTAATAAAGGTATCGGGAAAGCTTTGAAGAGCAGAAAATTGAGCCCTAAATTCATCTGACCTTATGAGATCTTGGAACAGATTGGGGATGTCGCTTATCGGATTGCGATCCCTCCACATCTTGCAAACCTACATAATGTGTTCCACGTATCGCAGTTAAGGAACTATATTCACAATCCTTTGCACGTGATCTCTATTGATGATGTTGATGTGTGAGATGACTTGTCCGTTCCTCCCGTTTCGGTCTGTATCGTCGAGTATTCCATGAAGAGGTTGCGGAATAAAATGGTACCTCTGGTGAAGGTAGCATGGAAGCATGGGAACGTGGAGACACTTACTTGGGAACGTGAGGATGATATCCGTAAGCAGTACCCTTACGCATTCAAATCTGGTATGTCAAATTTTGAGGACGAAATTTCTTTTAGGTGGGGTGGATTGTAACACCCCAAATTTTTAAATAGAGAATAAATTAAGAAAATAAATATTAAATAATTGAATATAAACTATTTAATGTCCTAACATATTGGAAATAACTTAATTGAGATTTACAGAGACTGTTAGTGATTTATTGAGATCGGATAGGCAAGAAACTAACCCGGATAAAATATGGGTGTCGGACCAAGTATCTCTAATTGAGATGCCGTTGGTCAGGGCTGTAGATAATATTACTGGGAGCCCGGATGTGTATTCGGAATAATTTTTAGAATAAGTATTGAGCCCGAATGGAGAGCCTGTTTGTTTAAAAACGGAAGAGTTTAAAGAAGATTAAGAATTTAAAAATAAAACCTCACTTTTTCACTCTCATTTTTGTTCAAGTGCTGAACCATTTTGGCAAAACACTCCTTTCTTCTTTTCCTCTTATCTTCTTCATCTCTTTTCCCTCTCTAACCCTAAGCCAAGGTGCTACCCTCCATTCTCCCTCTCATTTTCATTTCATAAAGGCTTGGAGAAGGCTTGGAGCTTGAAGTTCTTCTCCCTTCTTCTCCTTAATTTTGTGTGGCCCTCTCCTCTTTTGAGAATTCCTCCATTACTTCACTTGAGGTAAGGTTCTAGCCATATTTCAAGAATATAAACCTTTAGTTATGTGTGTTTAATGTTAAAAGAGCATTTAATGTATGTGGGTTATTAGGAGAAGCTTTAAATGTGGAAAACCTAAGGTGGGTGTCATAAAGACAAGCTTTAAATGGTATTAATGGGGTAGATGCATTTATGGTTGGAAGGAGATGAAAATGTATGATTATTTTTGAATGTTGACAGGTTTTGGTAAAACCCTAACCTTGTAAATTGGGGGAAATATGATGTGTGGGTAGATGGGCATTTATTAAGGGTGAGAATGTCATTAATGTTGGAGTATAATCATAAATGATGATTTGTGATTGTGGTTGGAAACCATAAATGAAAACCCACATAGAATGAGTTAAATATAAGGTTGGTAAATGGGGTAACCTAACTAATTAGGTTATTGCCTTGATGATAATGAATGGTGATTTAAGGGAAAGAATTCCCGAAGCCTAATTAGGCAAATGAATAAAGCCTATAAATAGTCTCTACATGATAAGAATCATGTGTACATATATGTATATGTATATTGAAATGGTGTTTAAATGAATGATTGATGTGGTCCTATAATTGATTGGTGTAGGGCTTGATAATACTTGTGAGGCGGGAACATCAAACCCGGAAGTCTACTTCTCTTGAGGTAGGAGAGGAGTGTATTTTCTAAATGCATGAGAACTTGTATGATGATAATGTATGTGTTGATGTAATGTGGCATGTTTTCTTGAATGGATGTAGTATTATGTGTATGTGATGTGAAATTGAATAAGGTCCTTATAATGATTGATTGTGGAATAAGACCTTACTAAAGTTATGAGTGGTATAATATATAATGACATGTTATGGATTCCATGTGTGGTTTGATGAATACTTGAAGTCTTTGGCTATAATGATTCTTGAATACTATGATTGGAATGTATATATATTTGATTATGTGGAATTAACATTATAATTGAGCATGAGTGTACCCTAGATGAGAGGGTGAGATAATCCATACGAGGTTGAGGCATTGTCGCGACCGGGATCGCGACGGCACGACCGACCCTCAAAACGAGTTTTAAAAAAAAAAATGAACAGGGAGTCGCCACCAATATTTTTAGGATAAAATACCGGGAAAACCTTTAATTAAAGCATTTGTCAAAAAATGAGATTCCAGATCCGGGAGTCTAATTACAGGTGAGGAAGGTATTAGCACCTCACAGCTGTCCGTTATAAAAACGGTTACCTCAATTTAATAGCACGCATTATAATTAACCCAATAATTATTTTAACTCTTCCATGAAAAGAAAATATGCGAGACGACAAAATATATAAAAATAAACAGAAATAAACACGGAATATTTACATGAGATTAACAGGACGTCTCGTCCAAATTAAACTCGCTCCACCCTTTAAAAAAAATGAGATTAACAGGACGTCTTGTCCAAATTAAACTCGCTCCTCCTTTTTAAAATAAAAAGAATAAAGAATAAAAGAAATAAAAATTGCAATAATAATGATAATAACAATAGTCACACCTTTTATGCTAATTTAAATAGAATGTGTGAAGCACTCATTTTATTAATATTTATCAATCAATAAAGATTAATTGATAATTAAAAAAGGAAGACAAAATCACCGAATAACAATTAATTTAGCAGAAGATAAAATAAATACAAGTATTAAGGATAAGGTGAAGAGTGGGACCGGTGTGATGAGAAAGGAGTTGGATGGTGTTGTGGGCTTGAGGTGCTGGACAGAGGGGAAATGGGGAATAAGGTGTTTTTTTTTTATAAATGAAGTGTTTTTTTTAATAGAGGGGAACGGTGTTTGAAAAGGAAGGGCAGAGAGGTGTGTGTGTGATTTGGTTTTAATGGAAGAAAGGAAAAGTGAAGTGAGCGTGGAGTGAGGTGAGGTGAGGGAGAGTGGGACAGTATAGGGGGGCTGTGAGGAATGAGGGGGTCGGTATTTGGAAGGTGCTGTGAGGAAGGTGTTGGGGCGGTGTGAAGAGGCTTGTGTTTGGAGGGTGCTGTGAGGAAAGTGTTGGACGGTGTTGAGGATGGTGTGGGCGGCGTTGAGAGGAAGGTGTTGGGCGGTGTGTGGGCAGTGTGGAGAGGACAGTTGTGGAGAGTGTGTGTGTGGGCGGTATTGAGTGGGAGTAAGGTCGGTTGATGTGAGCAGTGAGGTCGGTTGAGTGAGGAGATAATGGTATTGGGAGGAGGTTTGGGACAGTGTTGGAAAGGGCTATGAGGACGGTCTTGGGGAGGTGTTAAGGAGGGTGTTGGGCGGTGTGTAGGCAGTGTGGAGGGTAAGGTGTTGGGCGGTGTTGAGAACGGTGTGGGGAAGGGGGCAGTGTTTAAGAAGAGGAAGTTGGACAGTGAGAGGGTGGTGTGGAGAACGGACTGGGAAGGAGATTTGGGCGGTGTGTGGATGAGGGAGAAAGCTTTTTTTTTCTTCTCTTTCAATGAATCCTCCAGGGATCCTTTCTTCTTCCTTCGCTTGCTGTATTTATAGAGCATTTGAGAAGCACGTTGATTGCCTGAACAGGAACAGAGACAGCCTGGCTGCCAATTAGTGAAGTTTTTTTAATATTTCCTCCTTGTCTTGTTGTCAGCTGCCCCTTGAAATTGTCAAACAACTTGCATGGTGGTGTTGGCAACAGCCTGGATTTTTGACAATTAAGCAAAATGAAGGCTGGTGGCAATTCTTTATCACTTTCCACCTTGTTTTATTGCCAACTACCCTCCGTAATTCAAGGATCCACTTGGATAGTGGACATCCAACTCAGCAAGATGAAAATCCGAGAGAAAGTGATGAAAATCCGAGTGAGGAAGACAGAATTCCGAGTGAAATGACTCGAGTCAGCTTCTCAATCGGTATTTATCCATATTGGGAGTGAGTTCCGAGTGGAATGAAGCATTTCCAATGGTAAACCGAGCGAAAACACACCCTTCCGAGTGAGAATTGCTCGGTATGAGGTTACTGTGAGACACTCAGTCGGAGCCGAGTGGAAAATGACTCGGAACCGACTGAAATGGTTGCAATGGGCTCGGTAATTGGCTTGAGGAGGATTAACTAGCTGAATTGCCAGTCGATTCCGAGTGAGCATTGGTTCGGACTTAAGTGAGAGTGGTGAGCCAGCTTTGGGTGAAAATTGATGGTTCGGGTTTGGTGAAAACGAGCTCAGTGATGCTTAAATATGGCTCGGAAATAAGTGGAATGAAGGGTGATGGCTCGGAGCCGACTGAAAATGGAAGGGACTCGGTGCAGACTGGAAATACCTCACTCGGTTCTGAGTGGATAACCTTTACTTGGTACTGATTGAAGAACATCACTCGGAATACTCCTTCTTCCCTTGGTTCCGAGTGGATTTTTACTCGGAATTTCTTTCAGTCGTCCCTTATTTCATCCACTTGAAAATTTGACCTTTTTACTTATTTTCCAATCGGTAATTGGCTTTCATTCGTCACTCAGGAATGGCTTTCACTCGGGAATCAGGTATTCGATGCATTTTCTTAGAAGTTCTTCACAAGTCCAAATCTTGATTTGCTCGGAAACACATGCTTGTTCTCCAAGTCACTCGGAGTCGGCCTCATGCTTCAATCAGAATCAAAAACTTAGTCTTCATCAATCGGCATCGTCTTTCTTTGCACTCAGAAATTAGAAGTTCAGCCATTTGCACTCGGAAATTGCCTTCTTATTACTCAGAATTTGGAAGCTTGGCATTTTCACTCGGAATCTGCCTGTTTTTTCGATCAGAACATGGAAATTGGACGTGTCACTCAGAAACTGTCTCTTTTCCACTCAGAGGTTGGAATTTCACTGTTTTTCACTCGGATTCTGGTCTTCTTTCCACTCAGAGGTCGGAATTTGGCTTCTGCACTCGGGTCCAGCCCTCTTTGTGTCCTTCCTTGACACTTGAGGTCCACTTGGAGGCTCTTTTACTCGGAAATGATCATTCCGAGTCCTTTCACTCGGAAATGATCATTTCCGAGTCAGAGGTTTTTTTTTTTTATTATTATTTTTTTTTTTGATTTGTTTGATTTTTTTATTTTTTTTTGATTTTTTTTTAAATTCTTAATTCTTTTCCCTTGTGAATTCCCCATTCTTGGTGAAAATTGTCTGGAACGAAATAGGTGTTCACAGATGCCCCTCTTTACTTCTTTTTCATGAGGAAAAAGCATGAAGTTTTTTCTTGCCTTTTTTGAAATGGAAAGGGAGTAAAGACGTGAACACCATTGGAAAAGTAGAAAGTGAAGGTGTTACTTCTTGGTTAACAGGAATGATGAGGATGTTGTCTCTAGGTTGACAGCAAAGGTAAAAGGATGAGGGTGTTGCCTCTCGATTGACTGGAAAAGTAGAAGGATGAGGGTGTTGCCTCTCGATTGACTGAAAAGTAGAAGGATGAGGGTGTTGCCTCTCGGTTGAAAGTAAAAGGATGAGGGTGTTGCCTCTCGGTTGACTGGAAAAGTAGAAGGATGAGGGTGTTGCCTCTCGGTTGAAAGTAAAAGGATGAGGCTATTGCCTCTCGATTGACTGAAAAAGTAGAAGGATGAGGGTGTTGCCTCTCGGTTGAAAGTAAAAGGATGAGGGTGTTGCCTCTCGATTGACTGAAAAAGTAGAAGGATGAGGGTGTTGCCCCGGTTTGTCATGACTGAAGCCCTGGATAGAAAGGGGATAAATCTGGGGTAATGCCCTAGTTTTAAAAGGTTTGGGAGAATTTTGGGGAACTGTCCTTTGACTGAAAGAGAATGGATCTGGGATGATGCCCCAGTTTGAATTGTTCAGGAAGTGTAGCTCCACCGGGGAAAGGTTTGGTTAGCACTTGCCTGGTATCCTTCATGGTTCCACCGGGGAAGTACTAGATGATTTGGGATGTTGTCCTTTGATCGGAAAAATGATCTGGGGGTTGTTGGGGAACTGTCTTTTTAAGGAAAGAGAATGAAATCTGGGGAGATGCCCCAGTTTAATATGATTGGAAGTCATTTGGGGAATTGCCCTTTGAATAAACAAAAGAAATCTAGGGGAATGCCCCAATTTGACATAACTGAAGGTTGTTGGGAGACTGCCCCCTTGAGAGAAATCTGGGGAGACGCCCCAGTTTGACATAACTGAAGGTTGTTGGGGGACTGCCCCCTTGAAAGAAATCTGGGGAGATGCCCCAGTTTGACATAACTGAAGATTGTTGGGGGACTGCCCCCTTGAGAGAAATCTGGGGAGATGCCCCAGTTTGACATAACTGAAGATTATTGGGGGACTGCCCCCTTGAGAGAAATCTGGGGAGATGCCCCAGTTTGAGCTTTTTAGTGAGAGGAGTATGATGGACGCTAGTTTGGTAATGGTGAGCTCACTGGGGAAAGATAAGTCCTCTTAAGCCTGATCAAAGAAACATCCTGATTGAGGAAATTGATCCCATTTTTATGGAACTCCTTGGGAGAGATCTTCAGTCTATAGGTCTCGCTGAGAGAAAACTTTGGCTAATACCTGCTTTTGGATGATTGATTTGGCGTCCCGCTGACAAAAGAATGAGTTAGTATAAAAAGACTTACAGGTAAATTTTCCTTGGCGACTGGCTCTTTAAGATAACTCATGGATGAAACAGAAACATCCTCCGACTTTTGGCGAGAGTATTTAGCGGAAATGGTTATGCTTATACCAAGCGAAGTTTGGCGCTAGGAAACATTTCATCCCCCATAACTTTATGCTCTGTTGTTTCCAATTTCAAAAATTTTAGGCAAAAACTTGTTTATTCATAAAAAATGAACACATGTAGGATGAAGGGAGATTTTATAAACATCAGATATGTACAGCGATAATATTAAACACAGTGATGTGACAAGGTATATAAAGAATTGAAGGCAAAATAAAAAGAAAAAGGCTCATATATCCTCAAATGATCCTCCGCGAGCAATGAGAAACTTGATCCCATATCATGACTTTGTGTTCGTCTTTTGATTTTGCTTCTGAGGGCGTAATTTGACAATGACCCTAATACCCGTTTTGACCTCCTTTGACTTTGGCTTGAAGGGTTTATGTTGTGGAGTAGAATTTGTAGAACCGCCTTTTTAGGTTTTCGGCTCATCTTGCTGCCTTAACTTTTGCCTAGGTCGCCTTTCCAGGTTTTCAACCTAGCGAGCTCTTTTTCCCTTTTTTTTTATGTCCTTTTTTTTATTCTGCAAAGTATCTTTTCACTGCATCGGTATTGACAGGCATTGGCAGGTCGTCTCCATCCATATTAGTGAGTATAAGGGCTCCTCCGGAGAAAGCCTTCTTTATAACATATGGTCCCTCATAATTAGGTATCCATTTCCCTCGGACATCCCTTTGAATTGGCAAAATCTTCTTGAGGACCAAATCTCCCTCTTGGAATTGTCGGGGGCGTACTTTCTTTTCGTATGCCCGCTTCATGCGTCTTTGATACAATTGTCCCTGGCAAAGGGCAGTTAATCTTTTCCCATCAATTAGATTCAATTGGTCATATTTGGCCTAGATCCATTCAGCTTCTTGCAATTTAGCCTTCATGATCACCCTATGGGATGGAATTTCCACTTCGAAGTGTAGTACAGCTTCCATTCCATAAACCAAAGAAAATGGGGTTGCCCCAGTTGAGGTTCGCACCAAAGTTTGGTATCCATGTAGCGCGAAAGGGAGCATTTCATGCCAGTCTTTGTAGGTTACTACCATCTTTTGCACTATCTTCTTTATATTTTTGTTGGCTGCTTCAACCGCTCCATTCATTTTCGGACGGTATGGAGAGGAGTTGTGATGGGAGATTTTAAAACTCTCACAAAGCTCCTTCATCATTTTGTTGTTTAAATTTGTACCATTGTCCGTGATGATTTGGTTTGGTAGGCCATACCGGCATATCAGCTCACGCTTGACGAATTTGACCACAACATTTTTCGTCACATTGGCGTATGAAGCTGCTTCTACCCACTTGGTGAAATAATCGATAGCAACCAAAATGAAACGATGACCATTTAAGGCTTTTGGTTCAATGGGCCCAATTACATCCATACCCCACATTGAAAAAGGCCATGGTGCTGACAAGACATTTAGGGATGAAGGAGGAGCGTGAATGTGATTAGCATAAATCTGACATTTATGACACCTTCGTACGTAAGCAAAACAATCGGCTTCCATAGTCATCCAATAATACCCAGCTCTCAGTATTTTTCTTGACATAGCATGCCCATTTGTATGAGTTCCGAAAGATCCTTCGTGGATATCTCTCATGAGCTGGTTTGCTTCAACGGTATCAACACACCGGAGGAGAATGGAATCATAATTCCTCTTGTATAGCACGTTACCACTCAATAGGTATCCCATGGCTAGCTTTCTCAAAGTTCGTTTGTCATTGTCCGTGATACCTTCAGGGTATTCTTGGCATTGGAGGTATCTTTTGATGTCATGATACCAGGGCTTGCCATCCGGTTCTTCTTCTATGGCCTGGCAATGGGCAGGTCCTTGCTGTTTCTTTACCTCAATGAGAGGCACTTCGTAATCATTGCTGACCTCAAACATAGCATCTAGGGTGGCTAAAGCATCTGCCATTTGGTTGTCTTCCCGTGGAACATGATGGAAGGTAACTTCATCGAACCTTTTGATCATCTCTTTGATATGAGCATGATAGGGAACTAGTTTATTATCTCTAGTCTCCCACTCATCCTTTAGTTGATGGATAACTAAAGCAGAATCTCCATAAACTTCCAGAACCTTTATTCCCACGTTTAGAGCTGCTTGTATTCCTAGAGAGCATGCTTCATATTCCGCAATATTATTGGTGCAGTCAAAACACAGCCGAGCGCAAATAGGGATGAATTCCTTATCAGGTGAGATTAAGATAACCCCAATTCCATGTCCGAGTGCATTGGATGCTCCATCAAATCTCATGATCCATCTGGTTTCCAGGTCATCTTCTTCTTTGGAAAGAGCCAAGATATCCTCATCTGGGAAATCGTGCTGCATTGGTTGATAAGCTTTAATGGGTTGGTGTGCCAAGTAATCTGCCAGCGCACTCCCTTTAATTGCCTTTTGGGTGACATATATTATGTCATATTCCGTCAGTAACACTTGCCAACGGGCAATCCTTCCAGTCAAAGCGGGTTTTTCAAAGATATACTTGACGGGATCCATCTTAGACACCAGCCAAGTAGTATAATTAAGCATGTATTGCCGTAAGCGTCGGGCAGCCCAAGCCAATGCACAACACGTTCTTTCAAGAGATGAATACCTCATCTCACATTCGGTAAATCTCTTGCTCAAGTAGTAGATGGCGCATTCCTTTCTTCCGGTCTCATCATGTTGACCCAATACACATCCCATGGATTCATTCAACACAGTCAGGTATAGGATTAATGGTCTCCCATGAATTGGTGGCACCAAGACTGGTGGCTCCAATAAGTACTGTTTTATTTTTTCAAATGCAATCTGGCAATCCTCATTCCACCGTCCAGGCTGATTCTTGCGAAGCAATTTGAAAATCGGCTCACAAGTTGCCGTCATTTGGGAAATGAATCGGGCGATGTAATTCAATCTTCCCAAGAATCCTCGGACTTCTTTTTCAGTACGAGGAGGAGGCATTTCCAGAATTGCCTTGACTTTGTCAGGATCAACTTCTATCCCCTTCTCATTCACAATGAACCCTAACAATTTGCCGGATCTTGCGCCAAAAGTGCACTTGGCGGGATTCAATCTAAGCTTGAATTTCCTCAACCTTTCGAAGAGTTTTCTCAGGTCAGCAATATGCTCCTCCTCAGACCTGGACTTGGCAATTATGTCATCCACATAGACCTCTATTTCCTTGTGCATCATGTCGTGGAAGAGAGTCACCATTGCCCTTTGATAGGTGGCTCCTGCATTTTTTAATCCGAAGGACATTACTTTGTAACAAAAGGTGCCCCATAGTGTGATGAACGTGGTCTTTTCCATATCTTCTGGTGCCATCTTGATCTGGTTATATCCCGAAAATCCATCCATAAATGAGAAGATGGAATGCTGAGCTGTGTTATCAACCAATACGTCAATTTGAGGTAAAGGAAAATCATCCTTAGGACTCGCCCGATTCAAGTCTCGGTAGTCCACACACATCCTTACCCTCCCATCTTTCTTTGGAACGGGAACTATGTTGGCTACCCATTGCGGATACTTAGCTACGGCTAAGAAACCAGCGTCGAATTATTTCTTGACTTCTTCTTTGATCTTAAGAAGCATTTCTGGTTTCATTCATCGTAACTTTTGCTTGATCGGTGGACATTCCGGCTTTAAAGGCAACTTGTGTTCCACAATGTTATTATCCAGACCTGGCATATCTTGATACGACCATGCAAAAATGTCTCGAAATTCTCGGAGTAGTCTAATCAATTCACTCTGCCGTTGTTTGCTCAAGAGGGTGCCTATCTTGACTTCTTTATTTTCCCCTTCCTCTCCCAAGTTAATGGTCTCAATCTTTTCCTGATGAGGTTGAATTTCTTTATCTTCTTGTTCCATTAACTTTGTCATCTCGAGTGAAGGTTCAAAGTCTTCCTCACTATCCTCATAGGCATAATCATTTGGATTATCAGAGTCATGAAATAGAACCGAGTTTTCATTGCTCTTAGAAGAATCGCTTTCAGATCTGCATTTAGTGTTATATCATAATGAATGAAAACAAAAAAAGGCAAGCAAATGGAATGTTTAAAAGAAAGAGATTGAACAAAGATGAGGTATGAAATCAGACTGTATTCATTTAATTTAATAAACAAGAAAATTTTTGCCTTTATTACAAAACAGATCCTAAAGCCTTAGGCATAGCAAGAGGATCGACAAGTTTTGAAAACAACAATTACTTTGGCTGAGGATTGATAGTTATGGGGAACTCTACGATTTCCCAGTTGTCTAGTTCTTGACTGGGTAAGCAAGCGTGCACTAATTCCACATCATGGCTGTGTCCGTCTCCAACCATAGCCACCTGACCCGGATATATAATCCCGGCGCTTCTGAAGCTTTGATAGAGGTCACAAATAGGGATTCTAGCAGTGTCGAACTTTTGACCGGTAAGGCGAGCGATCCTTCTCTCCCTTCTTTCTTCTCCCACCCTTTTTCTATCAGCTGCTGTAGGCTTGTATCCCAGACCATACCTATCCCTGTTTTCTGGGAGACGTATAGGTTGGGTTCTCCCTTCCAATTCTCATCCTAACCCCTTTCCCAGCTTGTATCCTTCTCTCAACATTGTCTTTGCAACCATCAGAGGCACATTTGGGAAGGACTTCTTTGTAATGCTCGTTGCATTGGCCACCTCTAAAGCCTGAAATGAGGTTTCAAGGGCTTCCTCAGTCGCTTCAATGTATGGGGTGTTGGCAGGCTTACTAACCAACAAGTCTTCTTCTCCAGAGACAATGACTAACTTGTTGTCAATGATAAACTTCAACTTTTGATGTAGAGTAGAAGGAACTACCCCAGCCGAATGGATCCACGGCCGTCCCAGCAAACAACTGTATGCGGGCGTAATATCCATGACTTGAAAAAGGATTTGAAAATTGCATGGCCCAACTTGTATAGGCAATTCAATTTCTCCCATGACTTCTCGGCGAGTTCCGTCAAAAGCCCGGACTACCATGGAACTGGGTCTCATATGGGTCCCATCAAAAGGCAACTTTGCCAACGTAGATTTTGGCATTACATTCAAGGACGATCCATTGTCAACCAGCACCTTCGCCATGATATGATCTTGACATTTTACGGAGATATGAAGGGCTTTGTTGTGCCCTCTTCCTTCCGCTGGTGTCTCATCATCCGTAAAAGTTAGATAATTGTTGGCCATAATGTGTCCCACTATGCCCTTGAATTTATCTACCGGCAAATCATGTTTCACATGTGCCTCACTCAAAACTTTCATCAGCGTGTTCCGGTGTGGTTCAGAACTCATTAGTAAGGACAACAGAGAAATTTTTGCCGGGGTGTGGTTTAGTTGGTCCAACACTTGGTAGTCACTATGACGAATGAATCTAAGAAACTCTTGGGCTTCCTCTTCAGTTACTACCTTCTTTGCTTCACCGGAGGATTCTCCCTTCCCATTCCCTGTGGCTTTGTCAAGTTTTGGTTCTGGGGAAGCATACACTCTTCCACTTCGGGTGACACCCCCGATTCCGGCAATATTCGTGACAGGGGATGATGGGGTAGGCTCAACGGCCTCAGAACTGGTAACGATCACATCAGTACCATACTTCTATGGTACAGCTCGCGAATCCTTGTAAGGGAATGGGGTTGGAGTGTTTACCGTGATGACAGTTTTAACAGGGGTTGAAGCCACAGGTGCATTTTTATTGTAAAATATGACTAGAGGTTTTGGAGCTCGAACTCGGCCTTGCTCTTGTATCATATTTATTATGTCTTCACGATGCCGGCAAACTTCTATGACGTGACTGTCCATAAATCCCTAAAGGGTTTTCTGGAAGTCTCTTCGCTTTGCGGACAGGAGGTCATTGCACTCTTTATCCCATGATCCTTTTATCAATCCCATCTTAAGCATATGGGAATGAATTGTTTCCAACGGCATTTGGATGTCCTGAACTTTGGAAATACATTCCTCATCTTTTTCCACAGCGTTAAAGCCTGGTCTCCCATGGTTAGGCAAAGGATTGGTGGTCACATTCGGGCTTCCTTCCTTGAAGCTTATCCAATCAGCTCTGATTAAATCTCTTACCTTAAACTTCAATGCCAGGCAATTTTCGGTGGAATGTCCCGGTGCACCGGCATGGTAATCACATCGCGCATTTGGGTCATACCCTCTGGGATAAGGTGGTTGAAGCGGTTTTAAAGGACAAGGTGCCACTAAGGTGTTTTCAATAAGATGGGGGAGAAGCTCTGTGTAGGTCATGGGAATTGGATCAAATTGCACTTGAGTGCGGTCATCATTCTGTCTCCTCATGTTCGGATTTGGTGGGTTTATTTGGGGTGGTTGATATGGTGTTTGTGGTGGTGCGGGTGGTCGCATGAAAGGTGCTCGAAAATGTGGTGGGTTTGGATTCGGAATTGTAGCTACATATGGGTGTGGTGTGTTATGGTAAGTTGACGGAAAGGTGACGGGAGTAGGTGGTCTGAGCTGGTTCCTTCTTTGGTTGTGAGAGACCAGGTTAGTCTCTCCCTCTCTTCTTTTTCCTTCTCCAAAAGAAGGTTTTCTTGCTGTCCCAGCCCCAGATGGGCTACGAGTAATCTTCCCCGTTCTCAAGCTATTCTCTATTCTTTCTCCGATAGTGACGATGTCGGAGAAGTGGGAAGAAATGCTTCCAATCGTCTTGTCATAGAAAGGTGACTGGAGTGTATCAATAAATGTGGAAATCACCTTTTTTTTGATAGAGGTGGATCGACTTGTGCTGCTACTTCTCGCCACCGTTGGGCATATTCTTTAAACGTCTCATTATCTTTCTTGGCCATGTTTTACAACTGTACTCTATCTGGCGCCATATCCAGATTATACTTGTACTGTTGCATGAAAGCGTCTGCCAGATCTTCCCAACAGCGTATACGAGATCGTTCAAGGTGGTTGTACCAGGTAAGAGGTGCTCCCGCCAAACTATCCTGGAAACAATGAATGAGCAAAGGGTCATTAGAAGCATGAGAGGCCATCTTCCGACAGTACATGGTTAGATGGTTCTTTGGACATGTTAGCCCCCGATATTTGTCAAACTCTGGCATTTTGAATTTGGGGGGAATGACAATATCAAGAATCAGACAGAATTGTGCAGCACTGCCCATTCCAAACCTGTTTGTTCTTTCCATTTCTCGGAATCGCCTTTCCAAGAATTCTAGTCTCCCCTCCTGGGTAGTAGCAGCAGTATTTGGACCCGCAGTAGCATGATGACTGGTATCCCTAACTGGTTGGTCGACATGTGTCGGGTTTGCATTAGGCATTGAGATGTGGGGTCTGGCTGTCGTCTGGGTAGCTTGTGGTTGCGTAACTTGTGCAGGGATTGGATTTGCTTGAGGGTCTCGGACGGGCGGGACACTTGGTTGGGCCGTATGTAAAATCGCCTCTTGATAATCAGGTTCTTCTTGAAGCGGTGGGAAATAACCCTGTGGCAATCTGTAAGGTATGACGTTACCTTCTGCATCTACAAAGATGGGTTGCTGGGCTTCAGCAGTGTTTGGTTTCCTAACATGAATGGTTAGGGGAGGCGCAGCTGGGTTTGAACTTGGTCCCCCAGTGGGACCCTGAGTGGACGGTCGTTGTCTAGTGTCTTCAACTCCTGCTGAAGAATCCCCTTCTGTGACCCTTCTCTCAAGAAGTTTGGCCATTTCAGCCATTTGCTCTTTCAGTTGATTGACTTCAGCTCTCAAACTCTTATTTTCTTGTTCTATTTCAGCCATGAGTCTGGTATTAAGCCGAGTCGCGTAAGGATGTTTACCCGTTATTTCTGGGAAGTCAACAAGAAATTGTTAAAAGGAAAGTAAAAAAAAAAACAGCAAAAGAAAAACAAATGATACGTGAAGCAATCGCGGAATTCAGCCAGTATCTTTCGACTTTTTTCAGAACTTCATTCAAAAGTGATGAGTGGAAATTAACATGAGGTAGTTGTGGGGACATGAAGAAACCCCCTTTTTTTCGGAATACATTACTGCTGCCAGCCTATTTTTATGCAGAAAAAGTAAATCAGCCATTCCTAGCTCCGGTAATCATGGCCCTCATTTTACAAATCCATTCTCTACAATAATCAAGGAAGGTTACAATTTCTCTTGGAGTGTTAAGAGGATTAACCATCCCCTCAGCTTGCTTGAGTAGGAGCGGGAGGTCTTCCAGAACTCCATTAGCCAAATATGCCAAGTGGGCAAAGCGATTCATCCATGAATGAATATCTTCATTTTGCTGTGTTAGTTCATCTTTCAAAACACGGATAGCTTCTCCACATTCTCGTTCAGCATCTATCAAGCGCCTTCGCTCACCATTTATCTCATGCTGGTAAGCTTCTACCATCTCATCAAGCTGATGCTCTAATCGGCAAACTTGCAATTGCAGATGTTCTTTCTGTACCAAGACATTTTGCTCGCGCTCTTTGGCTCTTGCCAACATGTCCCTTAGAAGCTGCTTATCAGTCAACATGGTATCTCTTTGCTTGTTCTTCGCTTTTAGTTGAGCATTAGCCGTTCGGAGGCATTGGCTTTTTTTCCTCAGGTAGTCCCTTTCAATTTTTCTTTTCTTTCCAATCTTCCTGATGGTTTGTTTGCTTTCTAAATTCTCCCTTTTCTGAAGGGCACATTCTTGCTGAGATATCAGCAATTCTTTTTCCAATTCCTTATTTTTGGGGGTTAACTCTTTTATTTTGGCTCTCATTGCCTCTTCTTCAAGGGTAGGAGAGGTAACATGTGCGCCTGTCGGGAGATAGGAGGGACTTTTGAAAGGTAGCTTGACAATAGAAACTCTGTTTAAGACCCATTGGTAGTACTCTTCCTTCACGGCGTGGCTTCGACTTCCTAATTCTTTCCCTTGTTTGTGGACTTTCTTCCATGCATTTGCTACATCCCGAATGACAGACGTGCAATCCCCCTCTGAGAAATAAACGATGAAAGCAGTAAGGGATTCTCCATCGGGTGACCCAAGTAAGGGATAGGCTAGCTGACGTTTGGCTATGACAGGGTTGTAATTAATACACCCCTGAGTACCCATGAGAGGAACATTCGGGTAGTTTCCACAATGGTGTATTATGGTGTCAACCTTCAACCATTGCGGGTACCACCTTACTTTATCAGCTGTGAGTCCTACCAGGTGATTGGCCCATTCACGCCTATTCTTCGCTACTAACTGACATAACTTTAGATCTGAGACTGGACATTCAATTTTGCTGACTTGATGGAAGACATGTGATGTAAGCCATACATATAGAGCAGGTAAACAACAAATGATTCTCTTTCCACCTCGTGTACAGCAGAAGTCCATGGTGCAGTATATATTTGCCAATATAGCAGTGACAGGATTTTCAGACTTGAACCTATGGGCAAGGAAAACGCCAATAGCATCATAGTCCACATAATTGTCGATATTAGGAAACAAGATAACTCCATAAATGGTGAGAGCTAGAGTATCCATGAAGGCTTCCCAATCTCTTTTCTCAGCTAGCAAGTGCATGTGCTTTTCAAAATACTCTCGATCAAATCCCAGGATCTGATTTCTATTCAGTTGCGCACTCCTTAACACTTCTGGGTGAATCTTTAAGACATTAGCAACAGTAACAATATTTGCTTGACGTCCAAGATGACGGTAAGGTATTTGTCCTTCTAATGGCATCCCCAGAATTTGTTCAAACTCCTCAACTGACGGAGCTAATTGGAAGTCCCAGAAGGTAAAACAACGGAGAGGTGGGTCATAGAATTGAGTCAAAGCCGTAATTGCCTCGACTTGTACTTCCACTTTTAGCAGTTTTAGGATCCTCCCATATTTCCTTGAGAAAACCATCTTCTGATTCATGTCCAATTTCTTCCCTAATGCTTGTAGACTGGTTGTATCAACTTTCCTAACCTTAACATGCAGTAATCTTTTCAACTCGGGTACATTTCCACCACAACTATCTGACCTCATGTTAATTTCCATATTTCACTCAAAGATACTGGCCAAGCCCTTAATAGCTTCCTGTAGGGACATAAAGAAAAGAAAAATCAATCACTGACATGCTTTGCAAATTGATACTCCCCTAATAACTTTCTGAAAACATTTTGGGATTTAGGGAAGTTACAATTTGTCGAAACTTGCAATAAATCAAGGATCTTACGAGCTATGAATTTTCTGATTATTTTTTCTTCTTTTTTTTAGAAAGTTCATAACTCCAGATCCTAAGACTTAAGCAAACATAAAAAGAAAGGTCCACTTGCCCATTAGAGGATCACAGGTTAAAAATAGATTATTCTTTGAAAAAGTAATCCTCTAAACAGGCAAGCGGTCCATTAGTTTGGATTGGAAGAGAAAACGAGAATGGGAAAAGGTATAAGTAAAGTTTGCCTCTTTGTGCCTTAAGTCGGGTTTTTCTGAAGATGCCTTAATGGTTCTAAGGTTTATTTATCAGTGATGTCTCACATTGGGTGGTTTATTCTAAAATTTCTAAAGGTCACTAGAGCCAAGATCCTACTCATGATGTTGGCCACAAATAGCAGGAAGTCTACTAAGTGTGGGCACCACGAATAAGTCGAACTCTAGCTGAGATTCTCACAGTAACCAGATAGGAAGTACATCCCAAATGGCTCCGCTATCAATCTCCCCTAATCTTAAGTTTTGTTTGGGCCCGGGTATAGGGTCCCACTCAAAAGTGTGTGCAAGTTGTGAGTGTAGTGTGTGAAAGAGGCATTCAATACCTGTACCTTACTCATCCTGCACATAGAACAAACACAGAGCAACAAAATAAAGTCGACTACCCTAGGGTTCAATGATCACACATATATTTACAGAACATAAAGGATAGGACACAAATAAAACATAGACCAAATAAAATAAAGGAAAAAGTCAAATAATTAATATGCTAATTAAAATATGCGCTATCAAATTGACTGGCTTGACTCTCTAAGTCCCCAGTAGAGTCGCCATCTGTCGCGACCGGGATCGCGACGGCACGACCGACCCTCAAAACGATTTTTTTTAAAAAAAAAAATGAACAGGGAGTCGCCACCAATATTTTTAGGATAAAATACCGGGAAAACCTTTAATTAAAGCATTGGTCAAAAAATGAGATTCCAGATCCGGGAGTCTAATTACAGATGAGGAAGGTATTAGCACCTCACAGCTGTCCGTTATAAAAACGGTTACCTCAATTTAATAGCACACATTATAATTAACCCAATAATTATTTTAACTCTTCCATGAAAAGAAAATATGCGAGACGACAAAATATATAAAAATAAACAGAAATAAACACGGAATATTTACATGAGATTAACAGGACGTCTCGTCCAAATTAAACTCGCTCCACCCTTTTAAAAAAATGAGATTAACAGGACGTCTTGTCCAAATTAAACTCGCTCCTCCTTTTTAAAATAAAAAGAATAAAGAATAAAAGAAATAAAAATTGCAATAATAATGATAATAACAATAGTCACACCTTTTATGCTAATTTAAATAGAATGTGTGAAGCACTCATTTTATTAATATTTATCAATCAATAAAGATTAATTGATAATTAAAAAAGGAAGACAAAATCACCGAATAACAATTAATTTAGCAGAAGATAAAATAAATACAAGTATTAAGGATAAGGTGAAGAGTGGGACCGGTGTGATGAGAAAGGAGTTGGATGGTGTTGTGGGCTTGAGGTGCTGGACAGAGGGGAAATGGGGAATAAGGTGTTTTTTTTTTATAAATGAAGTATTTTTTTTTAATGGAGGGGAACGGTGTTTGAAAAGGAAGGGCAGAGAGGTGTGTGTGTGATTTGGTTTTAATGGAAGAAAGGAAAAGTGAAGTGAACGTGGAGTGAGGTGAGGTGAGGGAGAGTGGGACAGTATAGGGGGGCTGTGAGAAATGAGGGGGTCGGTATTTAGAAGGTGCTGTGAGGAAGGTGTTGGACGGTGTTGAGGATGGTGTGGGCGGCGGTGAGAGGAAGGTGTTGGGCGGTGTGTGGGCAGTGTGGAGAGGACAGTTGTGGAGAGTATGTGTGTAGGCGGTATTGAGTGGGAGTGAGGTCGGTTGATGTGAGTAGTGAGGTCGGTTGAGTGAGGAGATAATGGTATTGGGAGGAGGTGGGGACAGTGTTGGAAAGGGCTATGAGGACGGTCTTGGGGCAGTGTTAAGGAGGGTGTTGGGCGGTGTGTAGGCAGTGTGGAGGGTAAGGTGTTGGACGGTGTTGAGAACGGTGTGGGGAAGGGGCAGTGTTTAAGAAGAAGAAGTTGGACAGTGAGAGGGCGGTGTGGAGAACGGACTGGGAAGGAGATTTTGGCGGTGTGTGGATGAGGGAGAAAGCTTTTTTTTTCTTCTCTTTCAATGAATCCTCCAGGGATCCTTTCTTCTTCCTTCGCTTGCTGTATTTATAGAGCATTTGAGAAGCACGTTGATTGCCTGAACAGGAACAGAGACAGCCTGGCTGCCAATTAGTGAAGTTTTTTTAATATTTCCTCCTTGTCTTGTTGTCAGCCGCCCCTTGAAATTGTCAAACAACTTGCATGGTGGTGTTGGCAACAGCCTGGATTTTTGACAATTAAGCAAAATGAAGGCTGGTGGCAATTCTTTATCACTTTCCACCTTGTCTTATTGCCAACTACCCTCCGTAATTCAAGGATCCACTTGGATAGTGGACATCCAACTCAGCAAGATGAAAATCCGAGAGAAAGTGATGAAAATCCGAGTGAGGAAGACAGAATTCCGAGTGAAATGACTAGAGTCAGCTTCTCAATCGGTATTTATCCATATTGGGAGTGAGTTCCGAGTGGAATGAAGCATTTCCAATGGTAAACCGAGCGAAAACACACCCTTCCGAGTGAGAATTGCTCGGTATGAGGTTGCTGTGAGACACTCAGTCGGAGCCGAGTGGAAAATGACTCGGAACCGACTGAAATGGTTACAATGGGCTCGGTAATTGGCTTGAGGAGGATTAACTAGCTGAATTGCCAGTCGGTTCCGAGTGAGCATTGGTTCGGACTTAAGTGAGAGTGGTGAGCCAGCTTTGGGTGAAAATTGGTGGTTCGGGTTTGGTGAAAACGAGCTCAGTGATGCTTAAATATGGCTCGGAAATAAGTGGAATGAAGGGTGATGGCTCGGAGCCGACTGAAAATGGAAGGGACTCGGTGCAGACTGGAAATACCTCACTCGGTTCTGAGTGGATAACCTTTACTTGGTACCGATTGAAGAACATCACTCGGAATACTCCTTCCCTCGGTTTCGAGTGGATTTTTACTCGGAATTTCTTTCAGTCGTCCCTCATTTCATCCACTTAAAAATCTGACCTTTTTACTTATTTTCCAATCGGTAATTGGCTTTCATTCGTCAATCAGGAATGGCTTTCACTCGGCAATCAGGTATTCGATGCATTTTCTTAGAAGTTCTTCACAAGTCCGAATCTTGATTTGCTCGGAAACACATGCTTGTTCTCCAAGTCACTCGGAGTCGGCCTCATGCTTCAATCAGAATCAAAAACTTAGTCTTCATCAATCGGCATCGTCTTTCTTTACACTCAGAAATTAGAAGTTCAGCCATTTGCACTCGGAAATTGCCTTCTTATTACTCAGAATTTGGAAGCTTGGCATTTTCACTCAGAATCTGCTTGTTTTTTCGATCAGAACATGGAAATTGGACGTTTGTCACTAGGAAACTGTCTCTTTTCCACTCAGAGGTTGGAATTTCACTGTTTTTCACTCGGATTCTGGTCTTCTTTCCACTCAGAGGTCGGAATTTGGCTTCTGCACTCGGGTCCAGCCCTCTTTGTGTCCTTCCTTGACACTTGAGGTCCACCTGGTGGCTCTTTCACTCGGAAATGATCATTCCGAGTCCTTTCACTTGGAAATGATCATTTCCGAGTCAGAGGTTTTTTTTTTTTTGATTTGTTTGATTTTTTTTTTGATTTTTTTTTTAAATTCTTAATTCTTTTCCCTTGTGAATTCCCCATTCTTGGTGAAAATTGTCTGGAACGAAATAGGTGTTCACAGGCATGCATGAGCATTAATACATATATATAGCATGACATGCATAAGCATATTTGTAAAACGAATAATCTTGCGGGGTTCCACGAAGGGAGTACCCGACGTGATGATGTAATGATGATTGATGAACGAATAACCTTGCGGGGTTCCACGAAGGGAGTACCCGACGTGATGATGTTATGATGATTGATGAATAAATAACCTTGCGGGGTTCCACGAAGGGAGTACCAGATGTGATGATGTTATGATAATTGACGAATGAATAACCTTACGGGGTTCCACGAACGGAGTACCCGACGTGATGATGTTATGATAATTGATGAATGAATAACCTTGCGGGGTTCAACGAAGGGAGTACCTGACGTGATGATAATTTAATGGATGTGATTGTGATTCACTATTGAAATGAAAATGGATCCGTGCATATGCATTCTTAAACACCAGCATGTGCATTAGCCATAGAAGCATGGCATAGTGTTATATCCTGTCGAGGAGATTATGTGAGGAGTAGGTGGAACTCCCTTTGAGTACTAACTGTAATTATGATATTGCTTGGTGTGACCTAGTGGATTTTAATGGATATATGTGTTCAACAAATTTGATGAAGGATCGATTTTAGGTTGATTGAGCTCCTTTTTAAGGAAAAGATATGTAATATTGGATTTATGTATATATTATCACAATTGTTAGATTTTCATCATTGAGAAAGTATACTCACTCTCCATGTGGTATATTTTTTTTAGCTCCTGTGTTGTAGGACTTGCCTATGGAGCTCTTGTGTGGAGAAGTGGTGTGAAAGAGGTCCTTTTTGGTAACGAATGCCTTGGCCGGCAAATGTTTGATTTTATGACTTTTACGTAGGCTTTTGTAATGTACGTAGATATAATGCCATTTTGTATAGCTACGAATTAATATGGACAAATGGTGTGGATGATGAATATATTATGATGATTTTTGGAGGTCATGGATGGAAAATGAGACCCTAGTACTTATGGCTTATTTTCATTGGTGACCTTAACTTTGATTAGACAATGAAAATGATGTATGATGCAATTGGAATTGATGAATGAATGAAGGTTAACATAAGGATTGCATTTTCTTGAAATACATATAGTAATAAGTTTAATTAGAATATGGTTCATGGGTTGGAATGAAAATTTATAGGTATGATGGTTCAGAATGAGTTTTAAAGGCTTAACATGATGTATGTGATGTGATGAATTTAACCAATTTGGCTTGAATTGAGTTTTGGTATGTTGAGTTGCTTAATTCCCCTGTTATCTATGTTTTTACTGGTATTCTCGCTCAAGCGAGATGGATTCTCGCTCAGGCGAGAATCCCTTGCATTGGTGTATGGCCACTGGCCAAATCTCGCTTAGGCGAGAGTGGGTCTCGCTCAAGTGAAACTGCCCATGCATCAGGGGTTGGTCACTGGAAGAAAATCTCCCAGGCGAGTGGGGTCTCGCCCGAGCGAGAGCAAGGGATTTTGCCACTGGACCAATTTCGCTTGAGCAAATGGCCTTGGAAGGTGGTACTCGCTCAAGCGAGTGAGCGTAGGTTTGATACTGGAAGAATCTCGCCCACGCTCGCTTGCCTCACCCAAGCGAATCCTGTGGATCTCGCTCTAGCGAGATGGGGCTTGCTCAAGCGAGACGGCCCCTGAAGCTCCTTTCATCCTTTCAACTTAGCGTGTGATGTAGCTCGCCCAAGCGTCCCACTCGGTCTTGCTCAAGCGAGTTCGGATCTCGCTTGAGCAAGTGGAGCCCAGAATCCCCAATTTTGCATTGCTTTAAATATTTTCCCATTTGTTTGTATCCAACCTTTTCCTTGTATCATCTTATAACACCTTGGGTATATTTGGAAGCCATAAATCCTCATGATGTTACCCTCTTATAATCCAATCATATTGTGCCAATATAAATGATTCTTTCCGCTGTTTTCAAATGAGAAATTCTCATTGATCATTTCTTTAACCTACCTTCTCATATCTCCATATATGAGATAGGTCCCTCATAGATCTAGGGTATTGAATGATAGCTTCACCACTTTATGATATCATAAACTAATGCTATTAAAATCGCAAAAAAAATTTACCCCTATTTTTGGGGTGTCACATATGATATGACTTCTATGTTGGCAGGGTCTACCTCAATTCCTTTCTCAGAGATTACATGCCCTAAAACTATTCCTTGTTCTACCATAAAGTGACATTTTTCATAGTTTAAGACAAGGTTAGTTTCAATACATCTGTGTAAAACTTTATCCAAACTATCAAGGCATGCATCAAAAGAAGATCCATAAATAGTAAAATCATCCATAAACACCTCTATGCAATATTCAATGAAATCATGGAAAATACTTGTCATGCATCTTTGAAAAGTTTTAGGAGCATTGTATAGGCCAAAGGGCATTCTCCTATAAGCAAATGTGCCAAAGGGACAGGTGAATGTGGTCTTTTCTTGATCCTCAGGTGTAATGTGAATCTAAAAATATCCAAAGAATCCATCAAGAAAATAGTAGTGAGACTTACTGGTAGGGCTTGCAAGCGCACGGGTTATGTCGCGTGATATAAAAGATTAACACAATGGAAAACAAAAATTTATTTAAATCAAAGTCAAAATTTATATAAAAGATTAACACAAGGGCTCGCAAGTATACAGTTTTATCACTTAGGTTCTTCTTAGGAATCACTAAGAGCATTGAGCATAATTTGAACTAAATGGAAAACAGAAATTTATTTAAATCAAAGTCAAAATAAAATTAACATAAAATATTGTCACACCCCTAAACTCCCAAGATATTTAATTTAGTTACTTATGAAATAATTCAAATTCATACACATGATGGAAAAATAAAACATACAAGACATGGTAAAAATAAAGACTTACGGGTTTCTCCAAAAGCTCAAAATAATTTCACCACTGTATTTTCTTGTTGCAATATTCCTCACAACTCTTACACAACAAATAAAAGAAAGAAAGAAAAGAAAATAAAAAGAGAAAGAAAATAAAACAGAGAGGAAAACGAAGGAAAAAGAAAAGAGAAGAATGAAGAATGAATGTTGGATGCTCTCTGCTTGCAACTTCTTCTCCTTTTATAGGCGATGGAAATGAGGCACCGAATGAAAACGCGTGCGTGATTTAAGGAGCAAGTGGAAATTTTTAGTGCATGATTTCCAGCTGTTTCCAAGTTGCGTTTTGCTGTTTCCAATGATTCGGCGCATGATTTGATTGATGAATCGATTCCTTCAGGGTATTTTTCCATCAAAAACAGCGTACAAATCGATTCATTTGAAGTGGGAATCGATTCATGGACTGAGGAATCAATTCATGGCATGAGGAATCGATTCATGGCATGAAAACAGCTTGGGGAATCGATTCATGCATGCAGGAATCGATTCATGAAGTGAGGAATCAATTCTTCATGCATGTTTTTGTAATTTTGGGCTAAATTTAACGTGTGAATCGATTCCCACCAGTGGTGAATCGATTCACACCCCTGTTATTGCATTTCTTGGTGCTTTTTGGTCCCTTTTTGGCATAAATTTGCTTATGGCTTCCTCTTTTGATCTTTAGGCACTTTGATCATCTTTTTAGGTTGGAAATCTTGAGTTCTTGAATCCATTTTCCATTTACATTCATTCACTCTTAAAATGGATCTTCAATAATTCCAAATCTATTAATTTCTGCAAAATAAAAGTACCCGAGTAGAATAAAGTGGGAAGGAAGCATAAATCATGTAAATTTAAGAAAATACAGTGGGAATGATATAAAATTCTAGTTGAATGAAACCTATATAATGGTGTTCTAAAACACTTATGACTTACCTGTAAGATGCTCAAGCATTTGATTAATGAAGGGTAAAGGAAAGTGGTCCTTCTTAGTTGCATGGTTCAGTCTCCTGTAATCAATATAGACTCTCCAACTATTCTGCACGTTGGTAGGGATCGATTCATCCTTCTTATTTTTCATAACTGTGATCCTTATTTTCTTAGGAACCACTTGTATCAGACTCACCCATTGGCTGTCAGAGATAGGGTAAATAATTCCTGCTTGTAGAAGCATGGTAATCTCTTTCTTAACAACATCAAGGATTATTGGGTTGAGTCTCCTTTGGGGTTGTCTTATTGGTTTTGCATTTTCCTCCAGAAATATCCTATGCATGCACACAGATGGACTGATTCCAGGTATGTCTGCCAATGTCCAACCTATAGCCTTCTTGTGCCTTTTCAAAACCTGCAGTAATTTTTCTTCTTGATTTTCATCAAGAGAAAAGAAAATTATTACTGGGAGTTGTTCATTATCCCTTAAGTATACATACTTGAGGTTCTTAGGCAGGGGCTTCAACTCTAGTTTAGGTGCCGGCTGACACGCCCTGGAAATTAGGGGGTAATTAAATAAATAAAATTTGGATAATAAAAATAGAGGATAAATTTTTTGCAATTTAAAACAATTAAAGAATGGAAGAAATCGCGAGATGAAAACTTTAACAAGTAATCCCCGAACCCTTTTTAATAATCTATCTCATATATGAAGATGTAAGAAGGTGAACAATTAAGTAAAGAGTAAACCTTGGATGATCAATCTCATTATCATCAACAAGGAGTAGTGGAAGTGTATAATTACATTAAGAAAATGAAGGGGAGTGGTAGAGGGTCAAAGGATGGTCCATTGAATTGTTAAAATGTATTAATTATGCATATAGGTCATTGTACAATCATATCATAGTGTGAAAATAGGGCCATGAATCGATTCAAGCACCCCATGAATCGATTCAAATGGTTCTGGAGTTCAAAACATTGAAAACAGGACCCCTTGAATCGATTTAAGCCCGTATGAATCGATTCAAACGTTTCTGGAATCAAAAATAGTGAAAACAAGGGCCCTTGAATCGATTCAAACTCGTATAAATCGATTCAAACGCTCCTGGAACCCAAAATTATGAAAACAGGGGTCCTTGAATCGATTCAATATCGTGTGAATCGATTCAAATGCCCTTGGAGCCCAAAACAGTGAAAACAACACCTCTTGAATCGATCCAGAGATCCTTGAATCGATTTAAGACAACACAGTTGTTGTTTTTATTCAGAAAAAACATATTTTTGGACTTCCAACCCCCTAATTTTTTTATATCAACTCCAAACGCTACTAAATTTTAACACCAACTAAAATATACCGTTTGTGATGTGCGGCCTTACTCAAAAATTCTCAAAAATGAGAAACTTATACAAATAAATGCATTTAGTCTATTCTTGAGCCTTTTTGAGTAACTTATGAGTCTATTCTCAATGGAATTCACAAATCATGTATTTCAGTTATTGGAACCACCACGCACTATCCAAAACTCATAAAACTCATTTTGACCCTATTGGCTCCTTAATTATGCATGAACTTCATATGCAATCTTTACAAATTAATTAATCAATCAAACATTATACACACTAATGCCATCAATTGGCCAAGAAACTTCATAATTAATACTTATTCATCAATATGGTAAGCTAGATCAACATGTCCTTATCAACATCAACTAATATTAAGGTCACTACCTAAAAATTGGCCTTTGAAAATATATAAGATCCAATTTTCACAAGTGACCCCCCAAAAGAATACATACTAACATTCATGAAATAAAATGAGTATATACATATATCCGTTGTTTTACAAAAGGAATGTCGGCCAAGGCTTACAAACTTCCATTCCATATTTACCTCCTCCATGACTCAATTCCTCCAAAAGAGTGAATTATTCAAGATACCTACATCAAGCTTTAAAATGGTAACAAAAGAGGTGAGTAACATATACCAAATGATTCAAAATCATATATAATGATGATACCAATACATATATGCATAACATGTATTTCTCAAGAAGCATCATAAACTTCTTTCACACATCATCTCATTCCATTCAACATTATACATGTCCAAATCAATACATTCACAATTCACACATCACAATCATGGCATTCTCAATAAAGGTCATCACACATTCAATGTTAGTACCATAACTTCCTTCCTCTTTATTTAATAATCATCCATCACCACCATGGGCTACCAACTAGGCATATCTCCAGCTATATGTAAATGCTCTTATGGCTAATGCATATGCACAAAGAAATCAATAACAATTGCAGATCCAACTGTGGGAAACAATATCATATCAAGTGTGGGTCAAGCATAGGTGTGCTACTATGCCCCTACTGCATTAGTAAAAGTGTACACTTATATCTCAACTCATGCATGCTCAACATCATATTTTACAGGTACTAAACCGCTATCGCCTATTTGTAGCACTAGTCATCCTGTGACTTACAGATTCAATAACATGGCCTTACCTGCCATAAGTGCTACAAGCCTCTCCCGAACAAACATCGAGATAGTCGTGCCCCGTCGGACACCGAGGTAACTTGCTCATCACAGAGTCGCCTGCCCAATGGGCTTGCCACATAGGGTGCCTCGCCACCAATTTAAGGGCAGCTTCAAATTCCCAGAATCACTAGGGAACAACATCGGATGTTCAATAACAATGTAATTAATACAATCATGGTTCCAAACCATCACAACAACTCTCATTAATTATGAGTCAATTCAACATCATATTCATCAATCCACAAACATAAGCCATATAACATCATTCATTCTAAATGCATTTTAATCAAGTAGTCATCAATTCATTCATCAAAGCCAATTAGCACAACACAATCATATACACTTACATCACTAATGGATGAAATCAAGCATTTAGAGATGTTAGCCCCTCCTACCTCAAGAGAAGTAGAAATCAATACGGTCTGATGGTCCCGCCTTATCAATGGGGTCGTTCCCTATATTATACAGCATACCATACAATCAACTTTTATTCAACTACCAAGTCTCAAGTGTTCATATTTGTTTCTTGGTGCTTTCATACCATTTTAATCCTCAACTTTATTTACCTCATCTCATCCACCATAACCACTATAGGTTAGGTGTCTAATCTTATTATTGTGCATTCAAAGCTAAACCCATTCATGGGCTTCCTCATTAATGAACTCTACCAACCCTTTACCATCATTAATCGTTATTACACATCATAAATAACATCTACCATCAATAATAAATGCCCATCTAGCCACAAATCATATTTCCCCCAATTTATAAAGTTAGGGTTCTAGCAAAAACCCAATAATTACCATTTATATTCATCATTTTCCATCATCTTCATGCCATTTTCATGTACCACCCAAGGCCCTCATAAAAATCACATTAAAATACCCCACCTTAGTGTTCTTATCATAAATGCCTCCCATTCATAACCCATATGCATAAACTCTCTCCCAACCAATACCCAAAACCTAGGACTTAGAGCTCAAGAAAATGAAGAGAAATCTTTACCTCAAGCCAAAAGAGGAGAGCTCCAAGAATCAAAGAAGAGAAATAAAAAAATGAGAGGGAGAGAAGAGCTCCAATCACAAGCTTCACCTTCTTGCTTGATGATGAGAACGAAAATAGAAAGTGGGAGAAATGGCACACACCACACTTGTGGTCTTTTAGAAGAAGATGATGATGATGATGATGATGAGTAAGAGGTGAAGAGATAGAGAAGGAAAGTGTTTTCCTTAGAGGGAGAAAAGGTCACGTGAAGATGAGAGGGAGAGGAGAAGAGTTTGTGTTTTATTTTAACCTCTCATTAAAAGTTTCCCGTTTTAGATCAAATAGGATCTCTGTTCGGTCTCAATACTTTATCTAGAAATTATTCCAATTACATATTCGGACTCCCAATAATATTCTTAACAGCCCTGACCAACAACACCTCAATCGAAGATGCTTGCTCCGACACCCATATTTTAATCGGGTCCAATTTTAACTCCTGAAGCCCTAATAAATTATGAATAACCCCTAAAAATCCTAATTTAATTATTTCCAATCTTTTAGGATATTAATTCACTCACATATAATTATTCAGGTATTTATTCCATATCAAGTGTGAAAAAGTCAGCAGGAAAAACAAGTTGATTTACCTGAACCAAAATATTCTGTATGACTTTAGCAGGCTGAGCAGTACTTCTTTTTGCTAACTGAATCACTACACCAGTAGGTTGTAAAGTTCTAAGGGAGAGAGATTTGAAAAGAGACATAGGCATAACATTTATTGAAGCTCCTAAATCTAACATGGCATTTTCAAATTCGCTATTGCCTATGATGCAAGGTATAGTGAACGTACCTAGATCTTTATATTTTTCAAGAATGTTGGGGACTTCCTTACCAAGCAGTGCTGATACATTTCTTCCCGTGCTTATCCTCTATTGCCCTTCAGTCTTCTTTTGTGAGTACACAGCTCCTTCAGAAATCTGGCATACTTTGGTATTTTCTTGATTGCATCAAGAAGAGGTATATTCACTTCCCTTCTCCTAAAAGTATCCAAAATTTCCTTATCCATTTTTCCATCTTTTTACTTAGAATTGCTTTTGGTGGGAATGGAAGAGGGATTTGAGGTGGAGATATCTTAGACTTTTTTATGCTTGAAGAGGGTACATCATTCTCAACCATTGTAGGCTCAGTGGTTTGTTTCTCAGATTCCTTGGGTATAAGTGCCTCAAGATTCTTAGCCGATCTTAACTGAATTGCGCTCACATTCCTTGGATTTACAGCCGATTGAGATGGTAATTTGTCAGAATTTTGAGACTGTAATTGGTTCAATGATGAAGCTAACTGCCCAATTTGATTGCTTAAGTCTTGGATGGTAGCATCATTTCTCTGTTGATATTCCAAGTTCTATGCAGCCGTTTGTTTTACCAGTTCTTCCAAAGAAAGGCCACTTGTGAATGGTTGAGGTATTGGCTTTTGGAAGGTTGGTGTATGATTTTGAAATGGGGGTTGAGGATTTTTTTGTTGGTTTCCCCATCTTAGGTTTGGATGATTCCTTCACCCTCTTGTATCTGTTGGAGGAAAGGTCATGGTTTTATTGCTATTGTGGAGGTCTATTATGGTATATGTTAGCTACATATGCTTAGGGATTATCATCACCTTTCTCTTATAGAGAAGGACAATAATCAGTGGGATATTCTTGTGAAGTACAAATGCCACACAGTTTGGCAGTCATGGATTTTTTTATTAACTGCCAATTTTGTGATAAAAGTGGTGAAAGCGTCAAGTTTGCTCTCTAAGTTAATTCCAGATACACTAGAATTTGAATCATACATGTTTTTAAAAGCATCATTTCTTACACTAAATTTTTGGGAGTTGGATGTCATCTTCTCAATCAAGTTCCTTGCTGCAGTAGTAGACATGTCTCCCAAAGCTCCTCCACTTGCCGCGTCTAGCATGTTATGGTCAACGTGATACCTTCATAAAAGTATTGAAGAAGTTATTTATAAATTTGATGGTGAGGGCAACTTGCACAGAATTTCTTGAATCTCTCCCAATACTCATAAAGGCTTTCCCTAGAGAGTTACCTGATTCTAGATATGTCTTTCTGGATTGCAGTAGTTCTAGAGGCAGGAAAGAATTTTTCCAAGAACATTTTCTTCAAGTCATCCCAACTTTTGATTGATCATGGAGTAAGGTAGTAGAGCCAGTCCTTAGCAACACCCTTTAGAGAATGAGGAAATGCTTTTAGGTACACATGATCCTCTTGAACATTTTGAGGCTTCACTGTGGAGTACACAATATGAAATTCTTTGAGATGTTTATGCGGATCTTCACCTGTAAGGCCATAAAATTTTGGCAACAAGTGTATAAGTCTGGTTTTAAGCACAAAAGGGACATCATCTTCAGGATATTGAATACACAAACTTTCGTAAGTGAATTCAGGTGCAGCTAATTCCATAAGAGTTCTTTCACGAGGTACTTGTTCAGCCATATCAGAAAAATTTGCAGTAGTACTTTTAGTAGATTGAGATGAGATACTATCACTATCAACAAAGTTATTATTAAATCTAGCTCCTCTAACTAATCTATGAAACATCCTATCTATTTCAGGATCAAATGAATGTAAATGCCCAAAAGTTATTCTAGTCATACATAGCATACAACAATGTATTTCATGATCATGAGCAATGCATCATAAGAATCCCAAATCATGCAATAGAATAAAACAGATAAACAAATAATTATTTTTGATTTTTTATTATAAAAAATTATTTAAAACAAGAATTTTCCTAAAGATCGTTGATCCCCGGCTGCGGCGCCATAATTTGACGTGATCTGTCGCGGTCAGTCAAATTAAAACATTAAAAATAATGTAGTACTAGGGTGTGAACCTAGGTCGTTTCTTGAGGATCAACACAAAAATTTAGGAAAATTAAGTTTAAAATAATTTTAACAAACAGAAATTCAACAAACATACAAATATATTTGGGGGGTTTGGTTTGGTTGTCACAGTAAAATTTAAAACAGAATAAATATAAGACTTAGAACAAATAAATAACAAGCAACTAATTTTCTTGGAGTACTGTAATTATATTTATCCTGGGTTCACAAAAGATGATTTAGACACTTTCATTACTGTTGATTTCTTAGCTCAATTTGAATTAATCAACTAAGTGTCTTTTTCAATTCACAATTCGTTTACTTACATTCAAACTGAATGAACATATTAATCAAGCATCCTAATTAAGCAAAAAGAGTCAAGATCGTAAAATCTAGGAATCATTGAGCATACATAAGAACATCACCTACATACATAATATATTCTCATATTACGGAATTAAGCAAACCATAATAATTAAAAGTGATTACGAAAATATTCATTAAGCATGCATACTTCCTTAATCCATTTTAATGAAAATCTTATTTTATTCCATTTGTATAATTAAATTGATTAAGCATACAAATTTAATTAAATAGAATGGAATTCAAACAAGCAGAGTAAGATTATGAAGAAATCAACAATAATAAAAGAGTACTATATTAAAAACAGAAACCTCAAAATCATATTACAATGATCTCCAAGAAAATCAATCTAGGGGTTTTAGACCTCCATAATTAAAACAAACTAAAAACAAGAAAGATCGAACCTGGAATATATAGAAGAGGAAAAGAGAATTTCCTCCAGATGCCTTATGCCTTTGTGTTGCTCCCAATTGAAGCTGGAGGAATGATGTGAAGGTGTGTTGAATGCTTCAATTCTTCTTATATTTATAGGCCAGGAAAATAACCAGCGAGCATGGAACGAGCATGGAGCGTTGCAAGTGGATCCCCTTTCTGCGTAGTGCTTCAATTTTAAAATTCTCAATGTGATGCAAGGCTGTTTCCACTAATATGAATTGATTCATTTGCATTTTGTGCCTTCCATTTAGACAAAATTATAGTGTATGAATCGATTCTTAATGCATATGAATTGATTCCCAGGCTTGAGAAACACATGTGAATTGATTCCCATGGGCCATGAATCGATTCATGGCTTTTAATTCCATGATTTTTCCTCCCTGATCACGTGTGAATCGATTCACACTTTGTGTGAATTGATTCATGGTTACGAATTTCCAATTCCTGGGCTTTTCTAACGCACGAATCGATTCATTGACCTCTTCTTCACTTGTTTTATGATTTATTAACCCTTTCTGAACATGTAATCGCTTGTGCCTTTTCCTTTTGATTCTTGTTCATTATTTTCCAATTGCAAGCTCAATTATTCACTACAAAATAAGAGAAACTAGGATTTCATTATTCCAGCAAAAACTAATCCTTACTTCATTTTAAAAATCAAATATTAAATAAAGCTCAAATTATGAAAATGTGTTAAAATGCAATATATTACACAATAAGTAGTAGCAAATTATACACATTTAAAATAGGGAATTAAGGATAAAATATGTATTATCAGTTATTAATTTTCCCTAACTTTACGGGTCTACATTACTTAATGAGGTGTAAATTTTTGTTTACTAAGTGATCATGTTTTATTTTAATAGGTTAGGCCCCTTAACCCCCTTAATGTAATTAGATTGAATATTGTCTCACTTTTTCCTTACTAGCATTTTTCATTTTGAGCTTAAGGGATAAGGTGGGCATTATCTTCAAATTGTAGGTGATTAAGGATAAAGTGCACGCATATTATATTTAGTATTACTTTCTTGTATCTCGATGCATCTCCATCTCATCACCTCATATCAAGGTACATTTTATCACATCATTCCACATCATTACATCATCACACATTACCATCATACCATACTAGGACCCCATTGAGACTTACTCTTATTTGTATTTTGCATCGTGATTCATCACATACACACAGATATGTAGTCTTTATACTACAATTTTATACAATTACATCACATACACAAGCATCATATAATTATAGAAGCTCATCCAAGAAATTTGACATACACATACTCATATACATTTAGTACACATACATAACCAGGCATCACATCGATCAACCACATATATTACTTATTAATTTCCTTCCTTGTTTTTATTCTAACACTTGTCATCGTTATCATAGGGCTATTATATTCAATTTTACTCATAAGTATCTACTTGTCACTTGGGCTCTAATTACTTGTCTTACCTAATTTATCTCGGTACTAGAAGTAATTGTAACTTATATTTATTTGGTTACTAAAATTCCTGAAAATCGCACGTAACATGTTCCTCTAAATTTTACTTGATATGGGTCTTATTATTTTCCTTAGTTTACAATATATTTCTATTTATCACTAAATCCTTTGTTATTATTTTTATTTATAGTATAAGAAAATCATGGTTGTTACTTTACTAAACTAATAAAGCTACACCGGTTATTATCATTATGTCCTCATTTCAAAGACCATGATTACTTTATGTGATTTGAGTAACTATAACCTTTCACTTTTAAAATATAATCCTAACCTTTAGTGACACTTATTATTGGTAAAGTCATATATTTTATCCCTTAGTTGGTTGTTACCCTATTTGAAATAATTTATTAACATGTGTATGTGTATAACCTATAAAATCATAACTCTATCCAATAACCCTTAACCATTTATTTTATTACCACGACTGTAACTTCCTTATCTTAATATTATTAATGCTATTGATACTCCTTTTTTGCTAATAACACGTCATTTTCCTAGTTTATTAACTCATACACATATATATATAAACACATAAAAGTTAACAAAACATAATTTCATTTTATAACTGTTAACCCGACGATAGCGTCTGATCCGTTTGTTTCCACCACCGAGTTGTTAATTGTTAAGCACACCAATCGTTTGTAGTTTTCAAAATTTAGATATGGTTCCACTGGGATTAAAAGTCCAATAACAACAATAATTTTCTATTTACTATGGTAAATGTGAAGAAAGTTATGGACAAAAGAATGATTTATATACAATTTATACAATATTCACAAGATAACATGGTTGAGTTGTTCATGAGATAAAAAGAAAATAAAAATCTATCTAAAAAGTTGAGTTGCAATCTAGAATAGGGAAGATACTTGAGATAAACACAGATAAACAAATTATGTTGGAAATAGGCTCCCTAATCTAGAATAACAATGAGGAACTCAAGACATGCATATTTAATCATCAAGTTTCATGTCATTGCAGCTTAAAATCATTATAACCGATCCCTCGTGATAAAAATTCTAAGAATTCACCGTAAAGTCCGATCCCTCGTGAGCTTCCTCAGTAAAAACTTGCATTAAGACCTGGCCTTATGGCAACAATGGTTAACAACCCCTATAGAATTGAGATACCAAGGGTATTCCAACTTTTACTTTCGTCAAAACAAGTTTTAATACGGCATGAATAATCATTCTCCCGTTTGACATTCATACTAATAAAACAAGTTTCAATACACATGAAAATCATTCTCCCATTTGACGTTCATATTAATAAAAGATTGAAATACTAACATGGACTTGAATCATAAACATGCAAAGGTCGAATTCACAACATTATACTCAATAGATTAGTTCACCAATTCCAACATAAACAAATTAGTTACACATTGTGAAAGTAAAGACAACACTTACAGAGTTTGACATTATGAAGACGATGGAAACTTCATGATACAACGATCACAATACACCAAAACACACTCAAGTATCTAGAAAACTATTCTAGAACTACAACTCATAAAAGAAGTACTCAAAGTCGAGCACAAAGAGAGAAAAGAAGAGTAGTAAATGAGAATGGGATGATTTGAATGGTGTTGGATGGCCCTATTTATAGGGCTGAGCAAGGGGGCTGACGCTACGCGTCAGTGTGACGCTACGTGTCAGGCCCCTGACTCAGCTTCCATTAAACAACTGATAATGGCCACTTCAAATTATTAAATTTGATCATGCCTGGCCACTTGGACGTGTTTCCACTGTATTTTGGCCATTTGTGCTTAGTGGGGTGGCCCTTGGTGCTGAGTGGGGTGGCCATTATTGGGTCAAAGCTGAGTGCTTGGCCAAGTTGGATGTGGAGTCCACGCAGCACTGACGCTACGCGTGGCTGTGACGCGTAGCGTCAGCATCAAAATTCAGAGTCCACGCTACCCGTGGGATTGATGCTAAGCGTCAGATCCTCCAGTATAATTTTCTCTTGAATTCTTTACTTTTTCACTGCAAAACTAGAGAAAATTGATCAAGGGCAAGTTATTTCTAACAACATCCATTTATTGAATTAAAACCTAATTTTCTAACAAATTAACCAAATTTTTATTTATTTTTATGAAATTTTTATTAAAAGATTTATTGTAAATTTGAGGACTAACAAATACCCCCAACTTGAGACATTACTCGTCCTCGAGCAAGAGAGAAAAATACAAAATAAAAATTTGAAATCAAATTTTTGAGTTAGTCCGAGAATTTACCACAAAAAGTAATTACACAATTTACCATTTTGAAATAATCAATTATAGACATCTAATATAACAAAGGTTTAATGATAAAATTCTTTATAATATTTTATTAACATACCAAGCATAATTTCAGGCTTACCTCTCCAAGTGTTTATCTCTGTGTAATAGGTAATCTGTTTCACTCAATCAATCATAAAATCAAACGAATTTAACTTTGATTTTCATCTAATCAATGGTTAGTTATACAAAGTTAATTCAGAAATCACAAGGTCTTTTCAGGGGTTGTAATGAGGCTTGGCTTACAAGAATCAATGGTTTTTCTTAGAATTCAAAAACCTGAAATCATAAAAGAGCATTTTATAATTTTTAGGCTTTCTCTTAGCCTAAACTTCTCATTTTCTTTTATTGGTGAAAAATAAATACCCCCAACTTGATTCTTTTCACTATTTTTGACTTTTCTTTTTTTATACTTTATTTTCTTTTGAAAAGAATCAAGTTGCTGATTTTCACTCCCCATGTTTGTAAGAACACTTAAAGATATTTTATTTTTTATTTTTTTTCATTTATTTCAACTGCTCTTTTAATCTATCAAGTATAGGGAATGGTTAAAACAAATTTAGGTTTTAAGGGTACCAAAGAATTTATTTTAGGCTCAAATTGGCTTTCAAAGGATAAAATAATTTTTACCAAGGTAAGCTGTTTGGCCCAAGGTTTCTTTTCACCAATAAAATAATTTATTTTCCTGAATTCTCTGTACAACAACACAAATCAAAGATTAAAGCAAAATCAATTCGAATGAAATTATGTCGATTAAACCCTCAAGTGTTTAACAAGATCTCTCAACTCATCGGGTTTTTGAAATTTACTTGATAGTTAATAAACTTATTATAATTAAATTTATCAAAATTCCTAAGTTATAAAAGAATTAATAATTGATTTTACAAAATTGGTTTTATTATGTAAAAATGTTAAGTGAATAAATTAACTTTCTAACAAAAATTTGATTATTTATTGAAATTTTATTATTGGATTTTTCATGAAAAAACATAATTACGCAAGATTAAACACACCACATAATAAAAGACAAAATATAATATAATCCAAAAATAATATCAATGTAAACAAGGAACTAACAAAAAATGTATGTAAAAAAAATGCAAAAGATAACACCATCAATCCTCCATCTGGTCATCATCCTCCTCCTCCTCATCAGCATCACTATCAATATCAGCCTGTGCTCCAGAAGATCCACCAGTCTTAGGGTAGGTAGCTGAATCACCGGACCAAGCTACATGTGCTGCAAACTCAGCCGGGGTGACATATGTTGCTCCCTCTCCCTGTAACCTGTACTGATAAAATTCATCATGAAGATGAATATATGCTCTATGAGTAGCAACCATCATCTGCATCATATGCTAATGCTCAAGTGAAATCCGGGCAAATCCCTATGTGACAGCATCAGTAGATGAAGGCTGAACTGGTGGTCTCCTCCTCCTAGGTCTGGGCTGAGCCTCCTGCTCCAGAGGTGGAAGCTTGCACTGCTGCACAAAATAGTCTCTGTTCACTAGAACTTTAGGGACTCTCCCTGAAGAACTAGTGAACTCTGGTGAAGGTACAATGACTCCCTGCCTCCTCAATAAGGCAGATATGATGAGAGAAAATGGAATGGGGCGGTTCACTTTATACCCAAGGGCATAAAAGTGAATCTGCTCAGATATAAGCTTGGTGATGTCAATGGTATGGCCCTAAAGAATATAAAAGAGAAGGCAATAGCGTTCAACTGGAGGAGATGAGAGGTGGGTGACAGGAGTGATGTTATGAAGCATGAGGTGGGACCATGCCTGGGCTAGAGGGGTCAGCTGGGTCTTCAGGAGGTTAGATTGACTCCTTCCAACCTTACTTAGGTTGAAAAAGATTCCATCTTTGCTCAAAAAATGAGCAACCTCCTCGAGGGAATATCCTAACTCTCCCTCAGCAGCAATCTTGTTTCTGTTTTCCTTCCAGAAACAAGTATCATCCTCGGGAGTAGGCTCCCAAGGATTACCCAATAGGGTACTGATAGTGTCCTGGTCATATGTAATATGTCGGCCCCTCGCCCAACTCGTCCGCTGCTGTCCTATACTTGGTGCGTCCTGGCGAGTCCTGAAGGCGTTCGCATAAAACTCCATTACTAAGATGGGGTCCCCCTCAGTCGGTAGAGAAAACAGAGGTCCCCATCTCCTCCTCTGAACTTCATCCTGCAGCTCAGGATAGTCTCCAACACTAAGATCCAATACTCTCTCCCACATCAGCTTTTGGCCCTTAATCTGATGAAAGCGGGCCCATTTCGTGTCAGTGCGAAATCTCGTAGGATCCCTCGGTCCTAACACCTCCTATCCTTGAAGATTAGGATCCTCAGAAGTAGTATCGGTGTTAGTGGCCCTTCTTTTTCTTTTAGAAGGACCAGTGGTAGGGATGGATTTCTTCGGAGCCATCTACAAAAAGTAAAAATTAAAATTAAACATACATTTAATTAAAAAGTAAATCACACTTTAACAATCATATACAATCAACCAAATATTTACATAAAATTTTAAAAACACAAATATTTTTGGTTTTTCTAAGGATAAAAATTTACACAAAATAGACATGTAATTCACAAAATTCAAAACAACATATTTTTGTATTTTTGTGATTTATAAAGAAAATTAATATGCATATTTTTGGATTTTTAACAATAAAACAAAAATTCATACAAAATAATATGCATACAAATTTTTTTTTTAATTTTTATTAATGCAAGAAAGTATAACAAATACTAAATAAGAAAATTTATTAATTTAAAAGAAAACAATGAACAAACTTCAAAATAGGCATACTGGACTGATTTATTAAAAACAAAAAATAAATATATACATGAAACAGTATACATCACTCAAAATTTAACAAAATTAAAAACAGAGGCTGACGCTACGCATGGGTGGGACGCTACGCGTCAGCCTGTTCTACCCACGCTACGCGTCAATGGAACGCTATGCGTGGGCTTTCAGTTCATCCTCACGCTACGCGTCAGTGGGACGCTACGCGTGAGCTGCACAGAACAGAAACAAAATCAGGAGTTGCACAGTAGCAACCCCTTTCCAAACCACATTTAATTTAATCAGCAAGCAATTTCCAATGGTCATCTAATTCTAACCCTAACCACATGCAATTCTAAGATTTGAAAATTAAAATCAAACTAAAGAGAAAGGGTTAGAAAACTTACTTGTGATCCCTTGAGCAAATATGAGAAGGTTTGGAAGTGTTGAGAGAAAAAGAGGGTTTCGAATTTTTAAGGTTTTGAAAACTAAAGTGAGGCAAAGAGGAGGTTTTAGGTTTTAAAACCTAAGATGGGCCTCTCTGGTTCAGTTTTAGAAACTGAAAGTGGGCTCTGACGCTACGCGTGGTTGGGAAGCTACGCGTCCTATTGAAAATTCAGAGTCCACGCTACGCGTCACAGTGGCGCTACGCGTGGGCTTCTGTTTTTGATTTTTAAAAATTTTGATTTTCAAAAACCTTTTCTTTTGAGTTTTAAACCCCTTTTCTTTTAAAAACATAATTCTAAAAATTTTTGTTTTGTTTTGTTTTGTTTTTTTATGTTAAAAATAATTGAAAATAACAAGAATGGGTTGCCTCCCATTGAGCGCTAGATTTAATGTCTCCAGCCAGACGTTACCTCTAATTAATTAGGTGGTCTCCCAATATTCGTTGAGGAATCACCTATCTTTTTCTTCCGCCTTCTTCTTCTCCAATGCTTGATTACTTGTCTTTCATCATTCAAAGCATCGGTTAATTTAAAACAATTTAATTGATTGGAAAGAGATATACCTGGTTCGGTTGAAGGGTAAACTTTATCATTCGTCCTAAGATGTTCATGAGCACTGAAGTTTACCTCTTCTTCATAAACTTTGACTGCAACCATACTTTGATCAACATCTACTCTTATCTTTGCAGTCTTCATGAAAGGTCTTCCTAGGATCAGGGGGATCTCAGTATCCTCCTTCATATCCAGTACCACAAAGTCAACCCTGAAGTGGTACTTATCAACCTTTACCAATACATCTTCCACAATCCCAAAAGGCTTTTTGACAGAGCGATCCGTAAACTGTAAGTTCGCCTTTGCTTCTTTTAGCTTATATTCACCAATACGCTTTATTAAATCTAGGGGCATCAGATTGATGTTTGCCCCTAAATCTAACAAAGCATTCCTGATGTTGATATTTCCAATGGTTACAGGGATGGTGAAACTCCCCGGATCTTTACATTTTTCCGAAGTTGTGATGGCAGTACAGTTTGTTTCTTGCTCTATTTTCACAGATTCTTGTATATTTTTTTCATTTTCAATTTTTTTATTTTTTTATTTTTTCACTTTCTTTTTCTTCTTCTTTCTTTTTCTCACTCTTTTCTTTACAATCAATTTTTACAACATTAGAAGAAACAACATTACATTGTTCCCTTGGGTTTTGCGTGTTTGTAGTAAACCCAGAACTTTTCAATTCAGCTATTTCTTTAGCAAGCTGACCCATTTGTATATCCAATGCTTTCCAGGTAGCTTCATTTGTCTCCACAAATTGTAATAACTGTTGGATAGATTCCTCAATCCTTGTCAATCTTGCATTGTCAATTTGTGATTGTTGTGGCTTAAATTGATTGTTAAGAGGTCTGTTGGAAGGTCCAGCATCTTGTCTCTAGCCAGAATTCTGATTCTGCCATCCCTGTTGAAAATTGTTAGGAAAAGAATTACCATAATTGAAAGGAAAGTTACCCAATGGTATTCTTTGATGGTTCAGAAAATTGGCTTGCTCTTGCTCATTTCTATAGTAACCACATGGTTGTTCTCCCATGCAGTGCATACATTGTTTAAGTTGAGCAGGGGGTGGTGATGTTACTTGAGCAATTTGGAGTTTCTCCAATTGCTTGCTCATAACTTCAATTTGTTGGGTCAGCAATTTTTGTTGAGCTAATACTGCATCATTCACTCCCAATTCGAGTATTCCTGGCTTTCTCTATACATTACCTCTTTCATGTTTTGCTTGGCGGTCACTGATAGACATTGATTCCAATATTTCAATTGCTTCCTCTACAGTTTTATTCATTAAGGAACCACCTGCATAAGCATCTAACATCATCTTGAACTGAGGTAATAAACCATGGTAAACGATCCTTACCTTTTCGGCATCATCCAGGTTGTGGTTTGGACATTTTCTTAAGAGTGCCTTGAATCGTTCCCATGTTTCCCCTAATGATTCATCATTATTTTGAGAAAAAGAATGTATGGCTGTCATTGCTTCAAAATATTTTGAAGGAAAATAAAATCTTTCCAAAAATTTTCTTTCAACATTGGACCAGTTTGTAAAACTACCCGGTGGACAAGATTTAAACCATTCTTTTGCTTTACCAATCAATGAAAAAGGAAAAAGTCTCATGTAAACAGACTCTTCTTGATTGGGTTCAAAACCAATTGTGCTGCATAACTCATAAAAAACAGTTAAATGTTCATATGATTCTTCATGATTTAAACCAACAAATTGATTGTTTTGAATAATATTTAAAGTGGCAGGTTTAATCTCCACTGGTACAACAGGTCCTTGAAACATTCCCGAAACTCGGGGTGGACCATTAATAGTAGCAAACTGTCCCAATGTTCTCCTTTCAGCAGCCATATTTGAATTTTCAAAAGTTTTAGAAGTAGAAGAAGATTTAGTTTGTGTTTTAGATTTCAAAGACTTGATTTTCTTTACAAACCTTTCTATTTCAGGATCAAAATAAATTTTACCTGCGGTAGATCGGGTTTGCATACACAAACTAGAGAAAGAAAGTTAGTGTAAAAATAAGTAAAAGTAAAAAAATTTTTTAACTAAGGTAAAAAAAATATTTACCACGGTAATTAAAAATTTATTGTTTTACTGAAACAATTCAATCCCCCGCGACGACGCCAGAAAACTTGTTAACCCGGCGATAGCGTCTGATCTATTCGTTTCTACCACCGGGTTGTTAATTGGCAAGCGCACCAATCGTTTGTAGTTTTCAAAATTTAGATATCGTTCCACTGGGATTGAAAGTCCAATAACAACAGTAATTTTCTATTTACTATGGTAAATGTGAAGAAAGTTATGGACAAAAGAATGATTTATATACAATTTATACAATATTCAGAAGATAGCATGGTTGAGTTGTTCATGAGATAAAAAGAAAATAAAAATCTATCTAAAAAGTTGAGTTGCAATCTAGAATAGGGAAGATACTTGAGATAAACACAGATAAACAAATTATGTTGGAAATTGGCTCCCTAATCTAGAATAACAATGAGGAACTCAAGACATGCATATTTAATCATCAAGTTTCATGTCATTGCAACTTAAAATCATTATAATCGATCCCTCGTGATATAAATTCTAAGAATTCACCATAAAGTTCGATCCCTCGTGAGCTTTCTCAGTAAAAACTTGCATTAAGACCTGGCCTTATGGCAACAATGGTTAACAACCCCTATAGAATTGAGATACCAAGGGTATTCCAACATTTACTTTCGTCAAAACAAGTTTTAATACGGAATGAATAATCATTCTCCCGTTTGACGTTCATATTAATAAAAGATTGAAATACTAACATAGACTTGAATCATAAACATGCAGAGGTTGAATTCACAACATTATACTCAATAGATTAGTTCACCAATTCCAACATAAACAAATTAGTTACACATGGTGAAAGTAAAGACAACACTTACAGAGTTTGACATTACGAAGACGATGGAAACTTCACGATATAACAATCGCAATACACCAAAACACACTCAAGTATCTAGAAAACTATTCTAGAACTACAACTCATAAAAGAAGTACTCAAAGTCGAGTACAAAGAGAGAAAAAAAGAGAAGTAAATGAGAATGGGATGATTTGAATGGTGTTGGATGGCCCTATTTATAAGGCTGAGCAAGGGTGCTGACGCTACGCGTCAGTGTGACGCTACGCGTCAGGCCCCTGACTCAGCTTCCATTAAACAGCTGATAATGGCCACTTCAAATTATTAAATTTGATCATGCCTGGCCACTTGGACGTGTTTCCACTGTATTTTGGCCATTCGTGCTTAGTGGGGTGGCCCTTGGTGCTGAGTGGGGTGGCCATTATTGGGTCAAAGCTGAGTGCTTGGCCAAGTTGGATGTGGAGTCCACGCAGCAATAACGCTACGCGTGGCTGTGACGCGTAGCGTCAGCATCAAAATTCAGATCCTCCAGTATAATTTTCTCTTGAATTCTTTACTTTTTCACTACAAAACTAGAGAAAATTGATCAAGGGCAAATTATTTCCAACAACATCCATTTATTGAATTAAAACCTAATTTTCTAACAAATTAACCAAATTTTTATTTATTTTTATGAAATTTTTATTAAAAGATTTATTGTAAATTTGAGGACTAACAATAACCATTAACCATATCAATTTTATTTACCTTAGGTGCTTTATTTATTATTATTATTATTTATAAAACCGATAACCCATTATTGGTTAATTAATTTGATATTCAATATATCTATAGTTTTATGTATCTATATACATAGATACTCAAAAAATATAACTTTACTTTTAATAATCTCAATGCGTCGAAATACACATTATTTTTTGTCGTCGTCGCCATTCTTATTATTTTATTTCAGCCCTTTTATAACCTTTTAATTATTATCGGTGTTATATTTATTTTAATACTATTAAGCGTCGCGCGAGTTATTATTTTACAGTCATCGGTGTAATAAAATAAAATTATAATAAAACGTAAAATTTGGTGGAAAGCCCGTAACGAGCAGTTTTTCTGGAAAATTCTCGACAAGACCTCCGAAAAGGGTGACGAAACTCTCGAAAAGTTGGCGGATCACACATGCAAGAGTACTAGACTTAACGACGGAAGTAAAAACTCATAGAAACTTGGCGGGGCTCATCAAAAATGGTAGAAGCTCCCAAAACCCCCAGTAGAAAATTCCAAAAATCTTGAAACTTCACAAGAACAGGTTATTATTTAATACTATTAGGCACCGTGTGGGTTATGATTTTACATTCGTCGGCATAATAAAATAAAAAAATTAAAATAAAATTACAATTAAGCGTAAAATTTGGCGGGAAGCCCGTAACAAGCAGTTTTTCCGACAGATCCGCAAGACCTCCAAAGAGGGTGGTAGAACTCTAGAAACATTGGTGGATTACATATGCAAGATTACCTGAATTAACGACAGTAGCAAAAACTCATAGAAATGCCAGCGGGGCCTATCGAAAGTGGTAGAAACTCCCGAAACCACCGCTAGAAAATTCTAAAAATCATAAAACTTCATAGGAGGGTTAAACAAATATACAGGCATAATTAGAAATTGACAAAACTGAGTTTGAATGGGAGAATCCCTCCCTTTACCTCATGGTTGTGTGGTTGTCCGAAGGAGGAAGAAGTTGCTTGGGCACACCCAAAGCTTACATACAAAGCCCGACAGAGGGAGACGGGGTTGCCACGGTCACATGCGTGAGGAACCAAGGTGAGGTTAAGCTTGAAAATAAAATTCGACAAAAGATCAAGAAGGAAAATCAATAAAACGCTTACCGATCGATGGTTGGTGGTCGCGAATCGAAAAATAGGGTGGCGTAACGGTTCCTAGAAGTAGTGGAAACCTTCACGATGGCTGCCTTGGTAATGGTGGGTGGTGATTTTATGGTGGAAGCGGAGGTGGAGGTCGCGGGATGGGTGAAGAGGAAATGGGTAAGGCCGCGGCTAGGGAGGTCGAGGGTGGAGGAGAGACAATATGGTGGAGGCCCGTGGTGGGTGTGTGATAGTTCAATGGAGGCTCGTGGTGGTTGATGGTGGTGGAGGAGAGTCATAGGATTAAGAAAAGAAGCAGTGGAAGGAGTTGTTGAGAATAAGAAGATGAAGTAGTGTAAAGGTGGTTTGGTGATTTTATAGAAAAATGGGAGGTTAAGGTGGTGACACGTAGGGTGATGGGTGTTTGATAAGTGTGTATGTTGTCTTGTCTTTTAGTGTTTTTAGATGTAGTTTTTATTTATTTTTACCCTTATTCCTTCCGATTTCCTTGATTTTGCATTTAGTTCCACATAGACTACTCGGTTGTCTCTATTTTTACAGGACTATTGAGGTTTCAGGTTCATTTTGATGAGAAATGGTAACTTAGATGTAAGAAGAAGCCTTGGGGAACCTTAGTTGTATAATTCGGCAAAGTCAAAACAAACCACTGGCCATGGTGGCAATTCACTGGCAGTGGTTAACACTCGAACAAAGAAAATGAAGAGAACCAAGTGGTAGAGACCACCAGTGGCCGTGGTTTCCCACCAGTGGCCGTGGTTTCCCACCACTGGCCATGGTTGGTGCTGGTTGTGCAAAGATCCATCAAACAGAACAAACCACTGTCTGTGGTTTCCTATAACTGGTCGTGGTTGTCACTGTGGTGCTATGTTACATTGAAATTTGGGAGATATGGAGCATCAGACCCTGAACCACTGCCAGTGGTTTGCCATTACTGGTCATGATTGCCCCTATGAAACCCTGTTTCCTGATTTTTAGGATACATATTAGGGGTAGTTGAAGGGGGTTCTGAGGAGATACATACACAGGGACTTTAGGCACTAAAGAGAAGAAAAGAGGAACGAAAATAAGAGCTTTCTCAAGGGGATTTTGGAGGAGATTCCAGGACCAACACGAAGAACACTCAGATTTACAGATTGGGAGGAAGATTAAGAAGAGTTAGTGAGAGCTTGTCTTCTATTTTCTAAACCCTATTTTCTATATTTGGGTTTTCTTGTATGTTGGGAATGGGTTTCTTAGTTTTTGGTTGTGTAATTAATTCTATGTTGAACTAAATTGCTTATCTTGGGATTCAGGGGGTAGTATGCATATGTATTGAAATGATTTTTTTATCTTCTCCGTTTATGAAATTTATGTTTACTATTTGATTTCATGAATGCTTAATGCCTCTACAAGACTTCGAGAGAAGCGTAGTTGATTCCAAATGATGTAGGCTACGAGAGTAGGTATATTGTTTGAAAGCATAAAATTGAACCTATGGTTTTGAGTTACGAGAGTAAGAGAAACCATTTGAGGGCTAATGGGTTTTCACAAAACGTAATGGACTTAATTAACAAATTCAATGCGGTTCTTTGGGAATTAGGTACATAGTAAGGCTTCGAGAGAAGGTTGCTAATTACTTTAGGAAAATCTACCTTAGAAACTAAATTTCATAATTGGGGAAATGAATTACATGAAATTTGATACTAGCATATGAATCTTTTTAACTCCCAAGAGTTTTCCTTTGATTGATCCTTAGAAAGCATTTGATTTCTATTCCACAAGAATTAAGTTTTTTCTTTCATGCTATTGCTATCATTTAATTTACTACAATTTTTCAATCATTAAAGGGTTTTTCTAGATAATTGAACTACTATTAAAACCAGTACATGGGCACAATCTCTGTGGGAATGATATTTTTATTACTGCGATACTCCATGCGCTTACTGTTGGCTATCACGTTTTTGGCGCCATTACCAGGGATTGTGTTTTTCCCAATATTGGCTAAGCGGTGTTTGATTAGACTAATGTGTATTTTCTGCATATTTTTTGCATTTATCTGCATTTTCAGTTTTATTTCAATTTTTTTTCTACAGAATTACGCTTGTTTTTCTTTGTTGTCTATAAATTTGTGCAGGCCCCTTTATGCGAAAAAGCGACAACTTTGAGCATATATTTGATCCTGAGATTGAAAGAACTCTTCGAAAGATCAGACTTCTTAGGAAACTCATTGAACAAAATAGGTACCAATTTTCAAGTTCAACAAGCCAACCACAAATAGAAAATCAAGACAACAGAGCACTTCATGATTTTATAACGCCTAATGCGATGGGCCGAAGGTCTAGCATTACTAGACCCAACATTGAGGCGAATAATTTTGAGTTGAAGTCATCCTTACTCTCGATGGTTAAATAAACTTAGTTTGGAGGATTGCCATCCGATGATCCCAATTTGTATCTTCAGATTTTCCTTGAGTATTGTGACACACTCAAGGAAAATGGGGTCTCAAATGATGCAATCCGGCTTAGGCTTTTCCTATTTTCTCTAAGGGACAAGGTGATAGCCTTTTGCAAGCGTACGAGATATCGCAGTAATAAAATTATCGTCCCACGGGGATTGTTCCCAATTACCGGTTTATAGCATTTTGATTATCTAGACAATTCATTTGTTGGTTCAGAAATTTATAACGCAAAGAACTAAATGACATAAACAGAGAACACTAAGCAACAACAATAAAAGGATTGATTTGGAGATGATGGAGATTAATTTCTTGGGAAGTAAAGATTCACATAAATATGGGTGCCAATATTTAATGCGGTTCGATTTCTAGATCATTAAATCATGTTTCTTAAGGTAAGTTTTCCTAAATTGATTAGTGACTTTCTCTCGAAACCTCACTAACGTACCTAATTATTGAAGAGCCGCGTTCAATTCACTAATTAGGTCCTTTAAGCTTTATGAAAACTCGGATATCCCTCAAAGAGTTTCGTTCACTTTCGTAACCCGAATCCCTAGGTTCGATTTTGTGTAATTCAAACTATACACTAATCTTTCGATTACCCATACCGTTTACAATCATCCATACTTATCTCTAAGCTTAATGGAAGCATTAAGAACTCACAAAATTGAATAAGAACACAATTTAACAACCAAGAATGAAGAACATTACATATGGGTTCACATAAATGCTACACCTTAATTCCCAAGAGAAATGTTTAATGTGCCATGGAAACAACTATGATAATACCACAATACAAGGAATTCAAACCAAACATAGAAGGAAAATCAAAAGATGAAAAGGGATTCAGAAAATACAAGAGGAAGTTCTCACTAAATCTCCTAAAATCTTTCTCCCAATTCTGCAGAATTTGATCTCCTTTGACGTTTTAGCCTTGATCCCTTTCGAAAATCCTTGGCAAAGCTTTCCATTTTTCTCCCAAAAAGTGTCCCTCAATGTCTCTCCCCCTTTTCCCTTTTGAAAACTGCCCCTTTTATTCAGAAACTGCTCCAAAAATTAAAGCAAGTGCAGAACGCGCAAAAACCCACTGGCAGTGGGACAAACCCACTGGCAGTGGGTTTCTCTGGAATTCAAAAAAACCAATTTTTCCTCCTCCGGGCAGCAAGATCCACGGCCAGTGGGAAAAACCCACTGGCAGTGGGTTTCCAACAGCAAGGCCCACGGCCAGTGGGAAAAACCCACTGGCAGTGGGTTTCTCTAAACTTCACAAAATGCCTTTTCTTTTACTGTTTTAAGGCCCCGAAGTGTTTCTTTGGTTTTTCCTTCTTTTATTCCACTTCCAAGAGCGAATCCTTTCTTCTTTTTGAGCTTCCAAATGGTTGGACTATCTTCCATCCATCACATGCTTCATCAAATGCACTGCGTTCTTGCATTTATGCACCTAAATCAAGGTTATTCCTGCAAAACTTTAAACACCCAAGTGACATGTGCGGAATGAAGGAAATCATACAGAAAATAAGAGGAAAATGACACAGATTACCTAGAAATCCTAAGTAAAAACATCACAAAACAATGCAAATTAAATACCTATCAAAACACCCCAAACTAAAACATTGCTTGTTCCCAAGCAATCATCATCACCACAAATATGAACAATAGAGAATGACGAACTCAGAATAACTTGAGGAACCCAATTAGAGAAAAGAAATTTAACAGATTATTGCAAGATTACCCAAACAGGAACCACACAATTATTCATACTATACTCACAAGACTAGGCTATAGACACACATCCTTTCATTTCTCTCTAAGTATTTAAGCTTGTGTATAAGAATAACTCAAATCATAACATTTCAAGACACTACCATAGGCTTGGCAAGTGACCTTAATCTCCATAGTTATCTAGAAAACAAGTTATGGTCAAAAGGTCTTTCATCTGGCTATAATGGGGCCATGGGTTCACAGATGCGGGAATGGATACCAAGAAAAAGGAAATTCAAAGGGCTATTATCCAATGAAACCTCTGAGAATAATTAAGTTTCAGAAGGCAAACCAGAAAGCATATTTTTTTATTCCTTCAAAAACTTCTAAGGAGTCCTTTTTGTTTTCATTTTTAAACTTAACTCCTTTCTCTACCTTGCTTTCATCCTTTTCTTTGTTTTTCCCAACAATTTTTTCTTTAGTTGGAAACACAAAATCATTTTGTTTATTTTTGTTTCCCAACTAAAACTCACTTTTCTCTTAGCCATTTTCATTCTAGTTGCCATCCTTGAATTTATGTTATTTTCTCAGGAATTTATCAAACCAATTACCAAAGGGTTTCAAAAACAAAAACCAACAGTTTAGGTTCAACAAAGGGCAACTAATGGTGTATTATAACTTTCAAAATTCGGAGGCTAAAGAACAAAACCTACGGTGCCTTTTTCATTCCATAACGAGTAATCACCAACCATTTTGAATTGGTCACAAGCCAAGTTCTAGAGCGCTTTAAATGTATGACACACTCAATAGAAGAAAACAGGGGTTTTCTAAATGTTTATGTTCAAAGGCTACCCCATTTTGGCTCAAAAGCTCTCAAAATACATGGTGGGTGAAATAGACCTAGTAAGAGAAAACACATAATCATAAAGCATAGTACCTCTAGACAATCAAACAATCATCATAACAAATTATTTGTTTTTTTTATTTGGATTCCACAAGGCCCTAAAATTACGTTAATCCAAACTGAAACAATTTACGGCAACAATGATCACTAGAAAACTAGCTATGTTGTCCTAAATGAAAACACATTAAAAACATAATGCATGCAAACTACATCCTAACATGATAAAATGAAACCGAGAGGAAAATGCAACAGGTAATCAAACAAAATCAAGTGAAATGACAAACTGAAAAAGGCTCAGAATAAGTTTCATCGTACCTACCACCCCAAACTAAACTTGAGCAGTGTCCTCACTGTTCAGAAAAGGGAGAGCAATGTACAGTGAAACTTATATAAACATGAACTAAGAAATCCATGAAACATGCACCACCAAGTCTCCCAATTTCACATATCACACTTCACACATGAATAATAATGCAATAAATGTCCATTATGTGTCATGGAGTCTCAATCATGAAGAAAAAAGTGCATGTGGGTTTCAATGTATAATGATGAACATGATGAACATGATAAAGCCAAACAAGAAATTGATAGCATACCCATATGAATTTTTCATCAAAATAAACTCATATGAACATATATAAACAGTTTTACATGATCAATTTCATCAAAAATCACCCAATATAGCAAGTAAAAGACAACCCCAAACTAAGAGAAAGAACCCCAAATCTGAGTAAAAAAATGAGACTTACTTTGATGAAAGATGTAGAAAGGAGTGATGTAAAGTTTGTGATGAGTAAAAGAAATTGGGGGAAAGTGAGTGGGGTTCAAGCAATTTCTCAACCTAAGAGTGATTTGCAATGGCAGTGTGATGGAATGAGGGAGAGTGCAAGAGTGGAGGAAACCCACAGTCAGTGTGTGCATTAAATAACAAAAACTGCAGCTGTATGAGAACCCATGGCCAGTGGGTAAAACACACGGCCAGTGGGTTTCGCTGCCTTGGGCTCTAAAAGTTGCACGTTGGACCTGTTCGAAACCCACAGCCAGTGGGAAATTCCCACGGCCAGTGGGTTTCTCTGTTTCTCACCCAGAAAAAATTTTCGCTTGTTAAGTATGACCCTTGTAAAAAAAAACCCACTGGCAGTGGACTTTACTGTTTTGTCCCAAAAAAAATTTTACACTTTAAGTTAGAGGAGTCCACTGCCAGTGGAAAAAAACCACAGCCAGTGGACTTCACTGTTTTCAAACATTAAACTCCCCCTTTTGCACCTAAACTTGGTTGCATTTGTTTGCACTTGTCCTAGGAATCACATGCATGCATTCAAAATAGAAAAAATACAAGAGAAACATGCAACAAAGACAATCAATCATGCAATTGAGATAGGATTACACATTATTATTCATCAAAGATAAATCAATATGTAATAACCTCACAACGAATCACAGATGGAAACCAAGAAATAATAAAGAGATTTTTTTCTTAATTAATTTTTTTTTGTGAAACAAAACACACAAATTCAAATAAGAAAAAGAAATTTAAGATTACCATGGAACCATGGGGTTACCTCCCCATAAGTGCTAAGTTTAACGTCTTTAGCCGGACGCTATACCTAAATTACAACCAAAAACCTATTAGAGCCATGAAATTCATACCTCAGTGTAGAATTTAAAGGTTTAAGTTCCACATTTGGGTTCACCACTTTGTCACACATGACTTCAGTATCATTGTTCAATGGTGCATAACCCTTACTGCATTTGGATGTTCCTGTAGGCTCATTCAGAAAAACAAAATCAAGTGGATCCTTAGGAAGAATCTCTTCCTTCACCACTTGGTCAACTAATTCAATGTTACAACAAACATTATCATGAAGAGGTTTTTTCAAAGCATCTATCAATTTAAATTCAACCTTTTGATCCCCTACAGTCAGAGATAACTTACCATTTTTAACATCAATCACGACACCTGTAGTTGCTAAAAATGGCTTGCCTAATATAATGGGGATCATAGAATCCTCATCCATTTCTAGCACAACAAAGTCAGCAGGGATAAAAATTTTTCCTACCCTAATAGGAACATCCTCTAAAATACCTACAGGATACTTAATAGATCTATCAGCCAATTGTAAGGTCATCCTAGTAGGTTTCAATTCATTCAATCCCAGTTTCTTAGAAATAGACAGAGGCATCAGGCTAACACTAGCTCCTAAATCACATAAAGCTCTATCTATTGGAATATCACTAATCATGCATGGGATGGAAAAACTACCTGGATCCTGAAGCTTGGGTGGTAGCTTTCTTTGGATAAGTGCACTACACTCTCCAGTAAGTGCTACAGTACCCTCCTCTTCCAACCTTCTTTTATTGGACAAGATATCCTTCAGAAACTTTGCGTATGTAGGCATTTGCTACAAAGCATCTGTGAAAGGAATATTAATGTATAGTTTTTTCAAAACTTCTAAAAACTTACCAAACTGTTTGTCCAACTTGGCCTTGGCCAAGCGCTGAGGAAATGGAATTGGAGGTTGATATGGCTTAACCTCCCCCTTCTTCTCTTGTTTCTCTTCTTCCAAAGCAGGTGGAGGTGATACGGTCTCATCCTTCTTAGGGTCATTCTCAACTTGCTTTTCCTTTGGAGGCATTAGACCTTCACATTGTGTACCACTCCTAAGCATTACAGCCATGGCGTGGTTGGATGGACCTGCTTCTGGTTTTCCTGGAAATGTCCCTGGAATTCTAGTAGAGCTGGAAGCTTGTTGAGCAATCTGAGTTTCCAATATCTTGTTGTAAGTGGCAAGCGAGTCCACCTTTGCAGCTAGGTTCTTGATGGCATTGGAGAACTCATCATTCTGCTTTAGTTGAGTAGCTACAAATGTCTCCATCAAGGACTCTAATTTTTATTTTTGAGGAATGAAGGGTCCTTGTGGTTGTCCGTAGTTATTCTGGTTGCCTTAGAATGGAGGTTGTCTATTTTGGAAACCAGGTGGGCCTTGTTGTTTGTAGTTGTTCCCAAAATTTCCATCATAACTCCTAATAGCATCCCCTTGTTGCATTTCAGCCTCGGGCCTTGGGATACACCAAGCTGACAACCTGTTCTGCTATGACCTGTAACTCCACATAATTCACACACCACATTAGAAGCACCTGTTCCTAACTTATCAAATTTAACAGATAGTGCTTCTACCTTAGCAGTAAGAAGGGAAATAACATCTAAAGAATACTTACCTGGAGTTTTTGTTAGTAGGCTCCGTTCAGATGACCACTGGTAGGTATTTTGGGCGACCTCCTCAATGAGGTTGTAACCTTCCTCCATGTTTTTGTTCATGAAGGCACCACCAGCTGCGGCATCCAAGGTTACTTTTTGGTTTGGAGTCAACCCATTATAGAAAATGTGCACCGTTAACCAACGTTCAATGCCATGATGTGGGCATTCCTGGAGCATTTCCTTGTACCTTTCCCAGGCGTCGTACAAGGTCTCATCATCCTTCTAATTAAAAGTGATTATCAGCTTCCTCAATTGGTCTGTTTTGCTCCTGGGATAATATTTGTTGAGGAAGGCATGAGACAGCTGCTCCCATGTAGTGATCGACCCCTCCGGAAGCGCATACAACCAAGCTCTGGGCTTGTCCCTTAATGTGAATGGGAAAAGCCTAAGCCAGATTGTGTCACTTGAGACCCCATTCACCTTGAGCGTGTCACAATACTCAAGGAAAATCTGAAGATGTAAGTTGGGATCCTCGGATGGAAATCCTCCAAACTGACTTTGTTGAACCATCGAGAGCAAGGATGGCTTCAACTCAAAATTGTTCACCTCAATGTTTGGTCTAGTGATGCTAGACCTCCTACCCATTGCATTGGGCGCTGCAAAATCACGGAGTGCTCTGTTGTCTGGATTATCCATTTGCTCGTCGGTAGCTGAACTTGAAGCTTGCTATTTGCTTTGCCTTAGTCGCTGCCAAAGTGCTTTGAGTTTCCTTAGTGTGCGTTTGATTTCGGGGTCGAAGATGTGTTCGAAGCTAGAACACTTTCGCATAAACGAACCTGCACAATCCACAAACACACAAATATCCAAGCGTAATTCTGCAGAAAAATTAAAACAAAAACCAGAAAAATTATGCAGAAAAAAATAAAATAAAAGAATCTAGTCTAATCAAAACATCGTTTAGCCAATATTGGGGGACAATCCCCGGCAACGGCGCCAAAAACTTGATAGCCTTTCGCAAGCGTACGGGATATCGCAGTAATAAAATTATCGTCCCACAGGGATTGTTCCCAATTACCGGTTTATAGCATTTTGATTATCTAGACAATTCATTTGTTGGTTCAGAAATTTATAACGCAAAGAACTAAATGACATAAACAGAGAACACTAAGCAACAATAATAAAAGGATTGATTTGGAGACGATGGAGATTAATTTCTTGGGAAGTAAAGATTCACATAAATGTGGGTGCCAATATTTAATGCGGTTCGATTTCTAGATCATTAAATCATGTTTCTTAAGGTAAGTTTTCCTAAATTGATCAGTGACTTTCTCTCAAAACCTCACTAACGTACCTAATTATTGAAGAACCACGTTCAATTCACTAATTAGGTCCTTTAAGCTTTATGAAAACTTGGATATCCCTCAAAGAGTTTCGTTCACTTTCGTAACCCGAATCCCTAGGTTCGATTTTGTGTAATTCAAACTATACGCCAATCTTTCGATTACCCATACCGTTTACAATCATCCATACTTATCTCTAAGCTTAATGGAAGCATTAAGAACTCACAAAATCGAATAAGAACACAATTTAACAACCAAGAATGAAGAACATTGCATATGGGTTCACATAAATGCTACACCTTAATTCCCAAGAGAAATGTTTAATGTGCCATGGAAACAACTATGATAATACCACAATACAAGGAATTCAAACCAAACATAGAAGGAAAATCAAAAGATGAAAAGGGATTCAGAAAATACAAGAGGAAGTTCTCACTAAATCTCCTAAAATCCTTCTCCCAATTCTGTAGAATTTGATCTCCTTTGACGTTTTAGCCTTGATCCCTTTCGAAAATCCTTGGCAAAGCTTTCCCTTTTTCTCCCAAAAAGTGTCCCTCAATGTCTTTCCCCCTTTTCCCTTTTGAAAACTGCCCCTTTTATTCAGAAACTGCTCCAAAAATTAAAGTAAGTGCAGAACGCGTAAAAACCCACTGGCAGTGGGAAAAACCCACTGGCAGTGGGTTTCTCTAGAATTCAAAAAAACCAATTTTTCCTCCTTCGGGCAGCAAGATCCACGGCCAGTGGGAAACACCCACTGGCAGTGGGTTTCCAACAGGAAGACCCATGGCCAGTGGGAAAAACCCACTGGCAGTGGGTTTTTTTATGCATAAAATACTCACTCCAGAGGGGTCCACGGCCAGTGGGAAAAAGCCACTGGCAGTGGGTTTCTCTAAACTTCACAAAATGCCTTTTCTTTTACTGTTTTAAGGCCCCGAAGTGTTTCTTTGGTTTTTCCTTCTTTTATGCCACTTCCAAGAGCGAATCCTTTCTTCTTTTTGAGCTTCCAAATGGTTGGACTATCTTGCATCCATCACATGCTTCATCAAATGCACTGCGTTCTTGCATTTATGCACCTAAATCAAGGTTATTCCTGCAAAACTTCAAACACCCAAGTGACATGTGCGGAATGAAGGAAATCATACGGAAAATAAGAGGAAAATGACACAGATTACCTAGAAATCCTAAGTAAAAACATCACAAAACAATGCAAATGAAATACCTATCACAAGGCCAGAGCTTGGTTGTATGCACTTCCGAAGGGGTCAATCATTATATGGGAGCAGTTGTGTCATGCCTTCCTTAACAAATATTATCCAAGGAGCAAAACAGACCAGTTAAGGAAGCAAATCATCACTTTTACTCAGAAAGATGATGAAACTCTTTATGATGCCTAGGAAAGGTACAAAGAAATGCTTTGGGAATACCCACACCATGGTATTGATGCTGGTTGACGGTGCACATTTTCTATAATAGGCTCACTCCAAATCAGAAGGTAACCTTGGATGTCGCAGCTGGCGGTGCCTTCATGAGTAAGAACATGGAGGAAGGTTACAATCTCATTGAGGAGGTTGCCCAAAACACATACCAATGGTCTTCAGAAAGGAGTTTACCAAGAACTCCAAGTAAGTACTCTGTTGATCTTCTCTCTTTATTAACTGCTAAAGTAGAGGCATTATCTGTTAAAATTGATAAATTTGATAAATTAGTAATAGGTACTTCTAATCTTGTTTGTGAGTTGTGTGGCGTTTTAGGTAATAACATTTCAGGATGTCAGCTTGGAGTGAATTAGAATGCTAATCCAGAGATGCAACAGGTGGATGCTATTGGGAACTATAGTGGAAATTATGGCAATAATTTCTGACAACCACAAAGACCACCTAGTTTCCAAAATAGACCACCTCCCTATCAAGGCAATTAGAGTAATTTTAGATAACCACAAGGACCATACATTCCATAGAAATCTAAGGTGGAGTCCTTGATGGAGACCTTTATGACCACCCAGTTAAAACAAAATGATGAGTTCTCCGATGCTATTAAGAAGCTGACCTCCAAGTTGGATACTCTTGCCACCCATAATAAAATGTTGGAAAACCAGATTGCTTAGCAGGCTTCATCCTCTTAGAGAATGCCAGGAACCTTTCCTGGAAAGCCCAAAACGGGACCATCCAGTCACACCATGGCTATCACTCTTAGGAGTGGTACACAGTATGATGATCCAATTGGCATGACTGAGGAAGAGGCAAAGAAAGAAAAGAAAGTGGAAGATTCTCATTCTCATCTAGTAACCGAGGAAGAGAAACAAATTGAAAAGAAGGAGGAGGTGAAACCATATCAGCCTCTAGTTCCATTTTCTCAGCGCTTGGCTAAGGCTAAGCTTGATAAACAGTTTGGTAAGTTTCTTGAAGTTCTTAAGAAGCTTTATGTTAATGTTTCTTTTATAGATGCCTTGCAGCAAATGCCGACATATGTGAAGTTCTTGAAGGACATCTTATCCAATAAAAGAAAATTAGAGGAGGATGGTACAATAGCACTCACTGAGGAGTGTAGTACTTTGATCCAAAGGAAGCTACCACCCAAGCTTCAGGATCCACGTAGTTTTTCTATCCCTTATATGATAGGTGATATGTCAATAGATAGAGCTTTATATGATTTAGGAGCTAGTGTTAGCCTGATGCCTCTGTCTATTTCTAAGAAGTTGGGATTGAGTGAATTAAAACCTACTAGGATGTCCTTATAATTGGCTGATAGATCTATTAAGTATCCTGTAGGTATTTTAGAGGATGTTCCTATTAGGGTAGGAAAAATTTTTATCCTACTGATTTTCTTGTGCTAGAGATGGATAAGGATTCTATGATCCCTATTATATTAGGCTGGCTATTTTTAACCACTGAAGGTGCAATAATTGATGTTAAAAATGGTAAGTTGTCTCTGACTGTAGGGGACAAAAGGTTAAATTTAATTTGATAGATGCTTCAAAAAAACCCTTTCAGAATAATGTTTGTTGTAGCATTGAATTAGTTGACCAACTGGTGAAGTGATAAGTGATAAATAAGCAATAATTTCATGATTCAATTCAACTCATTTTGTAAAGAATTTAATTAAATTGATGAATAAGTGAAAGGAAATTGAGCATGATTCTGTTATGATGGATACATGGTATAAAAGAGAAAACATTGTTAAAACTCTTGAAGAAATGCAGGAAGTTCAAGAATAAATCAAGGAAAGCAAGAACAAATCAAGTCAGCACACTTAGTCATGAAGAATCAAGATTAAATCATGAAATACCAGCATCTCACGCTTAATGTGCGCTTGAGCAAGAAAAATTAAAGCATCAGACCCCTTTCACGCTTAAGCCTGGACAGGAGACGCTTGGCCGCGAGACTTGCATGCTTGGGTATGATACTAGGCGTGGCACAATTTGAATATCAAGCTTAAAAGGGCGCTCAAGTGTAAACACAAACAGAAACATCAGACCTCCTACGCTTGAGCGAAGAATAAGGAGCTTAAGTGTGACTTCAACTTTAAGCATGGGTTGATAAGTCTTGAAAAGACTTAATAATTTCATCTTTAATTTAACTTAATCCATCAATTATTGTTAAGTTTGGCATCACTATTTAATAAATTATCATTCTTTCGTGTTTTAGTTATTTAATTCAAACGTGTCTAAATTACGCAAGAAATTAAGTAAAAAGATAAGTATATAAGGAAATATGTTTATTTGAGAGATTCATTAACCTAACGTACATACACTAGAAAGCCAGCTGTACATATGCTAGGCATTTATATGTTCTATTTTGCAGGATCAGGTGCAGGAGATCCAACGTACATACGCTGGAATCCCAGCATACGTACGCGTACAAACAAAATCAAATAAAGAGAAGAATCAGCAAGGCACACGATCACGCTCAAGCGACTATCCTTCATGCCCAAGCGTGAAGTCAAAATACAATCTACGCTCAAGCTTGTATGCTCCACGCTTAAGCGTGAGGTAACTATGCATTCACGTAAATAGAGAGACATAACATGTAGCAAGATAGTGATCACGCTCAAGCGACAAAGAATCACGCTCAAGCGTGATGTCATAGAATTCATTAACTTATAGATCACGCTCAAGCGTGCATCGACCACGCTCAAGCGTGCATCGACCACGCTCAAGCGTGCATCGACCACGCTCAAGCGTGGAGTCTGTTTTTCCCAGATTGTTACTTCTCCTTCAATGTCAAACTACAATAGTTCCCCTTAATTATTTTGTATCAGTTGATGTTTATTTTATATTTTAGTAACTTAAGTATTGTATGGAATTAGTTTAGTTATTTTAATCATTAATTAGTTTCCTCTGTAATTAATTAGAGTTAGTTAGTTAGTTTTGTTGTAGCTATATATATTTGTAAACACTCTGTAAAAAAAGACAGGAGGGAATACACAGAAGCAATAACATGATTCATTTTCTTATTTCTAATCTCTCTAATTCTTTTTTCTCCCTAAACTCTCTCATCCATGTCTCTTCACATTCCTTTGACTGAATCTATTCGCATGGGTTTCTAAACCCCTAGGGTTAGGATTGCTGAAGCTTCTGATGGAATCTTAAAGCTGCATTGAGGAAATTATCTTCTAAAGCAAGAGGAGAACAAGCTGAGAAGTGGATCTACTCTACTAAATTGACAAATTCAGATCCAAATGAAGAATCTCACCAGTAAGGAATCATGGTTGAGGCTTAGGTAACTTCTGGCTTCCTAACTAATTCAGGCCTAGTAAGTAGGTGAATAGTTAGGGTTCAATCCCCAATTTCGCATTAGATTCTCTGTCACTGAACATCTAAGGGATTAGGGTTTAATGCTTAGGAATCAGTGTTATTCATCTAAGGAATTAGGGATTAACCAACTATGAATTGTCTTCTTGCATCTGAAGCTTAATTGAACCTCAATTGCATGTTTCTTGATAAAGTTGTAAGTTGAAGTAATCCTAACCTATCTTCTATTAATCATAAAAATATAAAAATATAGAAAGTATAAAACAACAAAAACAGAATGAATTCTTCACTGTGTTGTTCTGGTTCAACTTGTGCTAGTCCAAGATTGTGGTAATTACCTCAATCCCTGTGGGACGATCAAATATATTACAAATTTAACGATTGGTGCACTTGCCAAAAGAAGATAAATCCTCTGAGAGTTACACACCAAGTTAATGGCTTAGGATTTATGCATCAAGTTAATGGCGCCGTTACCGGGGATTGTTAAGTAATATCAATAATCCTTGGACCTGTTATTCAAGTGGCCTCAATACTCAAGAGGGGGGGTGAATTGAGTTTTAAAACTTTCTAGTTGGAATGCCTTTGAAATTAATTTCTTTTGCACTAAGTATATTTGTATGTAAGAAATAGCAAGTGTAGAGCAAGAATCAAAATGAGATAGTGTGCAAATGTTGCTAAGGCAATTTATCAAATACTTGGTGTGCAACACATTAACTTCGCCTAGTTACTTAAGTTCAAGCAATAATATCACAATCAAATCAATATACCAATTAAGTACAATAAGTAAATGCAAAAGAGTAGGGAAGAAAAGCTTGCAAACCAATTTAACAAGTTCCACCAACCCGGTGTACGTCTCGCCTTCAAGCAACCCACTTGAAGGATTTCCATTATTGAAGTTTAGAGATATAAGCTATGAGCAATTGCAGCTTCCTAGTGTCCCACACTCAAGAACTCAATCCTCACTAGCACAAGGGCAACCCACCCAAACTCTCAAACTCTAAATACCCAAAGGTTGAACCCCAACCTTTGTGACCACTCAACCTAGAGTGAATAAACTTGGTGTTTTGATGTTTGGTTTTACAATCAATGAACTCTCTCAATAGAGTAGATGAACAAATGAAGGCTTATACAATTTCTAACTCTCACAAGAGAGGATTTACAAATATAAGCTCTAAGTTTCAGAAAATGAAACTAAACAAAGAAATAAAACTCACAAGACTCAAGCTTTGATTTTCCTTTGATGGATTTTGATACATTGAGTAGCTTGAAGGAGTCTTGCATTTAGAGGCCTTGGAAAGGTGCCCTAAAGTCTTCAGAGCCGTTGCACAACATGGGCATTCGTGTTGGAATGGAGAAGTGAGCTGGTTTCCCACTTAAAAACACTTTTCCCCAAATTCTGGAACCAGTGTAATCGATTAGGCCTCGAGCTGTAATCAATTACACTTTGAATTCTTCAGTGTGATTTGACTGGTAATCGATTAGCCTTTCCCATATAATCGATTAGCTAAGAGAGAGAACCTTGCTAATCGATTGTTTTTCACTCTATAATCAATTGTGAGTGGCACCTGATGCATTTAATTGTGTTACGCAGTATGGTAATCGATTATGACTCATGTGCAATCAATTATTGTACAAACAGAAACTCTGTAGTCGATTAGTTCTTCAACGGTAATCGATTAGTGGCCTTACAGAACATTGGTAATCGATTGTTGCAGCCTTGTAGTCGATTAGCAGATGCACCTCATGCTTTTAATTCATTTTCTCAGCTTGGTATTGAATTGGATTCCTTGGTGCAATCGATTAGGTGACAAACAAAAGTTCTCTAATCGATTAGGAGAGATCTTGTAATCGATTATGTCACAGCCAGAAGCTTCGTAGTCGATTAGCTCTGGTCTTGTAATCGATTAGCTTGCTTGTTTTTACAGGTCTGATGCTATTTTCTCTGATTTTATCCTTGCATGTGTTTTTATGAACACTTGACCTCTTTGCCATGATTCTTCAATTGCTTTTTGACCTCTTTGTCATTATCAACATTATGCAACCTAAAATACATATTCAAACACATTCTCCCCCTTTTTGATGATGACAAACAATATTCATCTCATGAGGGTGCTAGTCCAAATAAAGTTTTCTCCCCCTTTCTTGAGGAGTTTATGCATATGTGTCTTGTTGCTCTAAAATTAAGGCCAGTTAATAACCATATAATTAAAGCCAATTGAGAATTAATATGTGTTAATCAATTAATCCACTTGATGATTGTTACTCTACTTGTTGATTGCCATTTGCTATTTTGGTTATAAAAGATGAACACTAATTCTAATTCTTCTCCCCCTTTGTAATCATCAAAAACACATATAGCGATATAAGAAATGGAAAATTCATTCATTGATAAGGGAAATTACAGAAGCAAATTGCAGAATGGAAATTGCATAACAAAAAGGAAACAAAACAAAAAACAAAACAAGAAGGATCTAATTATCTAGATTAAAGAAACGCATTTCAGAAATTTTGTTTGAGAGCTCCTCATAACGTTGCTCCATGAGCTCAAAATGCTATTGCTCGGTCATTTGAAATTGTTGAAAAGTGTTGTCAATTCTTTCAAAGCGTTGATCGAGATAAGCATAGAGAGAGGTAAAAGGGTCAACGGGAGCAGATGGTTCACCTTGTGTTTCTTAAGTTGCAGGAGAAGGAGGGGCAGGATCATTGGCTGGAGCTTCAAAAGGAATGTTGGTATGAATACCTTCCATCTTGGAGAGCCAAGCTCCATTTACATAGATGATACCCATCTTGGTGAGGTGATGGGTGCCAATGCATGCTTTTGGAGGTATTTTCTTAGGAAGTTCCCTAGCAAGGTCAACACCAAAAGCTTTGAAAAGTTTTGTGAGAAGGATGGCATAAGGAAGCTTTTGTTGATCCTTAGCCTTGAGCATATGCAACTTCAATAGCTGAATCCAATTAATTTCTTTCTCATTTTGCATAGCCCACATCAAGAGCACATCATCTTCTTCAACCAAGGCATAATTACCACAATGAGGGACCAAGAGTTTAACCAAGAAAAAGTGAAGGAGGCTGTTATTGATAGTTAGATGGCCCACCAATTTGTGATTGCTCTGGGGATGGTCAGCTTTCCAAAGGGATTGGTGAGCAGTGATGGCATTAAAGTCCCATTCATCCTCTGGATTTCCACCAGTAAACTCAGCATCAGAGAGGGGAAGTTATGTGATCTCAGCTAGTTGGGCATTGGTGATCCTTAGAGTCATATTCTTGACTCTAGCCTCAAGTAATCCATCAACGAGCCTTAAATTATAGAAAAAGACTCGCATGAGTTCCGGGTAGTATACTTCCTCTTTGAGAGTGAGGAAGGGAAAAAGATTGTAGTGATGGAGGGAGTGAGTGAAGGTGAAGTGGGATGGTCAAAGATTTCAGCATTGATGTAGTGAGGGGAGATGATATCCTTTTCAGAGAACTTTTGGATGAAGTTTTGGAGGTCTCTAGGATTGGTAAAGAACCTTGAAAAATCAAGGGGGTTATTGGTTTGGGCAAGTGAGGATCTAGCTCTTTTCATATTCCTAGAGGAAGACATTGTGTGAATGGAGAAAAAAAGATAAAAAGAGTGAAGGGTCTTTGAAGAATTTGAGATGTTGGAGGGAGGAGAGGTGTTGGAGGTGTGAGGTAGAAGAGGTGAAGGAAGGGTTATTTATAGGGTGAAAATAGGGGTTAGAGATGAGAAATAGGGTTTAAAGAGGTGAGTGTGGATTGGGCCAACGATTTTCACTTGGATTCTGCAGAAGTCACGTTTCTGATACACTCATAATCGATTACGGGGTTACTCGTAATCGATTACACCCTTTCAAAATTTGAATCGTCAGGTGTTCTAATCGATTGGGCCAGGTTGGTAATCGATTGCATTGAAAATAGAACCTTGGAAATCGATTAGGAGGAGTATGTAATCGATTATCAGGAAGATAAAACGTCAGTAATCGATTGGACAGAGGTTCTAATCGATTTGGCATGAAACAGAGAGCAAGTAATCGATTAACTTTTAGAGTGTAATCGATTATATACGAAACAGAAGGTTACTAATCGATTAAGTAAGGCTTAGTAATCGATTAGGGAAGCCCAGAAATACTTAGAACATACAGATTTCAAACAAAGGCACTTGAGATTCAATATATCATACCTCAATCAATCACCTGCTTATTAAATATACTGTAAAGCAAGGAATTATCAAAATCATTCAATATTCAAACACAATTTGAAATATCTAGGATTCCTAATTCTCTTTTAATATATATAAATTGTTCTTTTGCAAGAGGTTTGGTGAAGATATCAGCTAATTGCTTAGAGGTTTCAACATGTTCAAGCACACAATCACCCTTTAACACATGATCCCTAATGAAATGGTGTCTAATCTGAATATGTTTGGTTCTAGAGTGCATCACGGGAATCTTTGAAATGTTAATAGCAATTTATCACATTTTAAAGGCACATGATCTAACATAACACCAAAATCTAGGAGTTGTTGTCTCATCCAAAGGATTTGAGCACAATAACTACCAGCTACAACATATTCTACCTCAGCTGTTGATAATGCAACACTCACTTGTTTCTTGCTATGCCAAGATACAAGAGAACTACCAAGCAAGTGACAAGTACCACTAGTGCTTTTTCTATCAAGTTTACATCCTGCAAAATCAGAGTCAGAATATCCAACAAGAGTGCATTCAACCCCTTTGGGGTACCATAAATCAACATCTTGAGTTCCAACCAAATATTTCATTATTATTTTTACAACAGTAAGGTACGATTCTTTTGGGCATGCTTGGTATCTTGTACACATATAAACAACAAACATGATATCCAGTCTACTAGCAGTTAAGTAAAGTAAGGATCCAATCATACCTCTATACTTTGTGAGTTCTACATCCTTACCTTTCTCATCCTTATCCAAATGACATGAAGTGCTCATAGGTTTGGCAATTTCATTTTCCTTATCCATGTTGAATTTCTTAAGCAACTCCTTACAATATTTGGATTGACTAATGAATGTACCTTCTTTGGTTTGCTTAATTTGTAGCCCAAGGAAGAATGTAAGTTCTCCCATCATGGACATTTGAAATTCATCCTGCATTAACTTAGCAAACTCCTTGCAAAGTGATTCATCAGTAGCACCAAAAATGATATCATCTACATATACTTGCACCAATAATATGTCATTCTTCTTATGCTTAATGAATAATGTTGTATCAAACTTTCCTCTTTCAAAATTGTTTTTCAAAAGAAATTTGCTTAATCTTTCATACCAAGCTCTTAGAGCTTGTTTTAAACCATATAAAGCTTTTCTTAGTTTGAAAACATGATTTGGAAATTGATAATTTTCAAAACTAGGAGGTTGATCAACATATACTTCTTCTTGAATGTATCCATTCAAGAAGGCAGTCTTGACATCCATTTGGTACAATTTGAAATCTTTACAGAATGCAAAGGCTAACAATAGTCTAATAGCTTTTAACCTATCTATGAGAGCATATGTTTCTTTATAATCTATGCCCTCTTCTTGATTGTAAACCTTAGCTACTAACCTAGCTTTGTTTCTAGTGATTATTCCATTTTCATCTAGCTTGTTCCTAAATACCCATTTAGTACCTATTATTTGGTGATCATTGGGTCTTGGCACTAACTCCCAAACTTTATTTCTTTCAAATTGATTTAGTTCTTCTTGCATGGCCAACATCCAATGTTCATCAATAAGAGCTTCATCAATGGTTTTAGGTTCAATTTGAGAAATAAATGCTAGATGATTGCAAGTATTGAAAGAGCGTTGGGTACTTACACCTTTTGTGATATCACCTATAATGTTGTCCAATGGATGGTCTTTTGAGGTGATCCATTCCTTTTATTAAGTTTCTACTCTTTGTGTTGTGTCTTTTTCTTTGTTATCTTCTCCTTCGTCATCCAAGTTCAATTCTTGGAAAGTACCTACAAGATCATCAAAATCTTTCTTTCTCGGAGGGTTATGGCTATTTTCATCAAATTTCACATGAATTGATTCCTTAATAGTATTTGTTTGTTTGTTAAATACTCGATAAGATTTACTTGATGATGAATATCCAAGAAAGATTGCCTCATCAGCTTTAGCATCAAACTTTCCTAGATTATCCTTTCCATTGGTAAGTACAAAGCATTTACATCCAAATATATGAAAATAGGAAATGTTTGGTTTTCTATCTTTGTAAAGTTCATAGGGAGTTTTCTTTAGATAGGCCTTAATCAAACATCTATTCATAACATGACAAGCGGTATTTACCGCATTGGCCCAAAAACATTTCACAATATTATTTTTGTTTAACATGGTTCTTGCAAGCTCCACCAAAGATCTATTTTTCCTTTCAACTACTCCATTTTGTTTTGGAGTTCTAGGAGCTGAAAAATTATGACTAATACCATGTTTTTCGTAAAATTTCTCAAATAGTTGATTTTCAAATTCTCCCCCATGATCAGTTCTTATGGATGCAATCTTTGAATTTTGATCATTTTGGATAATCTTGGCTAGTTTCTTGAATGCATGATATGCTTCATTTTTATAAGCAAGAATCAAGGTCCATGTATATCTTGAATAGTCATCTACAATTACTAGACAATAGTAATTACCACCAAAGATTTTGATTTTGGAAGGTCCAAATAGATCCATGTGCAAAAGTTGTAAAGGCCTTTGAGTAGAAACAATGTTTTTAGCTTGAAAAGATGCCTTTACTTGTTTTCCCTTTTGACATGCATCATAAAATTTATTTTCAAATTTGAGCTTTGGCAAACCAATTACCAATTCTTTAGAAGCAAGTTTGTTTAGATGGTCTACATGTATATGTTTTATTCTTCTATGCCATAACCATGATTCATCCTCTCTAGTCATGAAGCATTGCACATTATTTGAAGACAAACTATCAACATCAATCATGTAAATATTATCAAATCTTTTACCAACAAACTTAACTTCCTTGTTTAGCTTATTTTCAATTATGCAACAATTTGATTCAAACAATACTCTATATCATTTATCACATAATTGACTTATGCTAAGCAAGTTATGTTTGATTCCTTCAATATATAATACATCACTAATTGAGGTAGAAGAATTTTTACCGATGTTTCCAATGCCAAGTATTCTTCCTTTGGTATTATCCCCATAAGTGACGCTTTCTTTTCTTTTGGGAGTGAAGGTTGTGAATTTGTTCATATCTCCCGTCATGTGCTTTGAACACCCACTATCCAAGTACCAATGGGTGTTGTTTGCCTTGAAGCATACCTACAAAACAAAATTAATTTAGAGAACTTGGTACCTATTTTATGTTAGGTCCTTTTTCGTTAGCTTGTGGTAATGTCCCTTTGGGAACCCATACCTTTCTTACCACTTTTGGTCCAAGCTTTCTAATATGGCAATTTAAAGCATTATGTCCTTTAGCACCACAATGATTGCATTTAGTGAATGGTGATGAAGATTTTCTAGGTGGTACAAAGAAGTTTTTGTAATGCTTTTCCTTTTTAGTAGAGTTATATCCTAAACCAGTTTTATCAAACATGCATCTTTGATTTCCAAGTAATACATTCAAATTATCTCTACCATTTGTAAACTTTTCTAAGGTTTTATTTAAGTGTAAAACCTTAGTTTCTAGGATGTCACATTTCTTTACAAAATCACAAGGTTTATTCTTGGAGCATGCTTGAACATTTGCTAATTCCTCTTTCAAACATTCATTTTCTTTGCCAAGTTCTACAAGATGCATTTCAAGAGTATCAATAGTTTTCCTAGATAACTTGTATTTGCTTGAGATTTTAACAAACTTATCATACAATTCCTCAAATGCATCTAGTAATTCATTTCTATCTAAGTCAAGGAGACTTACCTCATCATCTTCATCTTGATGATTAGCCATGAGGCATAGATTGGCTTCCTCATTTTTGAATTCGTCCGAGCTACTTATCTCATTTTCATCCTAAGCAATGTAAGCTCTTCTTCTTCCTCTTTTCTCTTTGTTCTTCTTCTTGAGATTTGGACAATCCACCTTGAAGTGTCCTTCCTTACCACATTCAAAGCAATTTGGTGAGGATGAATTTTCATTTGAAATTGGTTTCTTACCTTGAGGTTTGAAGCTCTTTTGGAAGCATTTGTTTCTTATAAATTTTATGAAACGCTTCACAAACAGTCCAAACTCTTCTTCTTCATCAAGCTCACTAGCAGATTCTTGTTCATTGATAGAAGTGTCCTTGAGAGCTAGACCTTTCTTCTTGGAAGATTTTTCTTCCTCTTCCGCCATCCTTAATTCTTTCAACTCTTGTTCTTGTTCTTGTAACTTACCGAATAGTATAGCAAGAGACATTTCATTGATCTTAGGAGATTGTTTGATGGTGGTGACTAGAGGTTGCCATTCCCTGGTGAGACTTTTTAACATTTTATGAATAAGTTCTTTGTTAGTGTAAGTCTTGCTAAGAGTAATGAGATGATTTATAATAAGGGTGAACCTCTTTTGCATATTAACAATTGTTTCTCTAGAATATAATCTAAAGCTTTCATACTGACTAGTTAAGGTACTAATCTTAGAGTCTTTGACATCACTTGTACCTTCATGGGGTTATTTGTAAGGTATCCCACATATCCTTGGCGGATTTACATGTAACTACTCTAAAGAATTCATCAGGGCCTAAAGCTAAAGTGATTAGATTTTTGGCTTTATAGTTATATTGGACTTTCTTTTTTTCTTCGCTAGTCCAATCATCCATCAATTTTTTAACTTGCTTACCATCTACAATATGCATGGGTATGAAAGGACCATTTTCAATTGTATTCCAAACTTTATGATCAATAGATTGTACAAAAAGTTTCATCCTTTCTTTCCAAAAAGCATAGCCTTCCCCATTGAAAGCAGGAGGTCTATTTGTGGCACCACCCTCAGGAAAAAGATTTAGAGAATTAGAGGCTATTGTTCTCTTGAAGCTATTAAGCTTGTTCTATTTGTGGCACCACCCTCAGGAAAAAGCTGTTAAGCAGGAGGTCTATTTGTGGCACCACCACTTGTTATTCAAGTGGCCTCAATACTCAAGAGGGGGGTGAATTGAGTTTTAAAACTTTTAGTTGGAATGCCTTTGAAATTGATTTCTTTTTCACTAAGTATGTTTGTATGTAAGAAATAGCAAGTGTAGAGCAAGAATCAAAATGAGATAGTGTGCAAATGTTGCTAAGGCAATTTATCAAATACTTGGTGTGCAACACATTAACTTCGCCTAGTTACTTAAGTTCAAGCAATAATATCACAATCAAATCAATATACCAATTAAGTACAATAAGTAAATGCAAAAGAGTAGGGAAGAAAAGCTTGCAAACCAACCCGGTGTACATCTCGCCAACCCGGTGTACGTCTCGCCTTCAAGCAACCCACTTGAAGGATTTCCATTATTGAAGTTTAGAGATACAAGCTATGAGCAATTGCAGCTTCCTAGTGTCCCACACTCAAGAACTCAATCCTCACTAGCACAAGGGCAACCCACCCAATCTCTCAAACTCTAAATACCCAAAGGTTGAACCCCAACCTTTGTGACCACTCAACCTAGAGTGAATAAACTTGGTGTTTTGATGTTTGGTTTTACAATCAATGAACTCTCTCAATAGAGTAGATGAACGAATGAAGGCTCACACAATTTCTAACTCTCACAAGAGAGGATTTATAAATATAAGCTCTAAGTTTCAGAAAATGAAACTAAACAAAGAAATAGAACTCACAAGACTCAAGCTTTGATTTCCCTTTGATGGATTTTGATGCATTGAGTAGCTTGAAGGAGTCTTGCATTTATAGGCCTTGGAGAGGTGCCCTAAAGTCTTCAGAGTCGTTGCACAGCATGGGCATTCGAGTTGGAATGGAGAAGTGAGCTGGTTTCCCACTTAAAAACGCTTTTCCCCAAATTCTGGCACCAGTGTAATCGATTAGGCCTCAAGCTGTGATTGATTACACTTTGAATTCTTGAGTGTAATTGGACTACTAATCGATTAGCCTTTCCCATGTAATCGATTAGCTAAGAGACAGAACCTTGCTAATCGATTGTTCTTCACTCTGTAATCGATTATGAGTGGCACTTGATGCATTTAATTGTGTTACGTAGCATGGTAATCAATTATGACTCACATGCAATCAATTATTGTACAAACAGAAACTCTTTAGTCGATTAGTTCTTCAACGGTAATCGATTAGTGGCCTTACAGAACATTGGTAATCAATTGTTGTAGCCTTGTAGTCGATTAGCAGATGCACCTCATGCTTTTAATTCATTTTCTCAGCTTGGTATTGAATTGGCTTCCTTGGTACAATCGATTAGGTGACAAACAGAAGCTCTCTAATCGATTAGGAGAGATCTTGTAATCGATTATGTCACAGACAGAAGCTTCGTAGTTGATTAGCTCTGGTCTTATAATCGATTAGCTTATGTGTTTTTACAGGTCTGATGCTATTTTCTTTGTTTTCATCCTTGCATGTGTTTTTATGAACACTTGACCTCTTTGCCATGATTCTTCAATTGCTTTCTAACCTCTTTGTCATTATCAAAATTATGCAACCTGAAATACATATTCAAACATAGGACCGATACTAGACTGAACTATTTAATTTTGTTTTTGCATTTAGTAGCAGTTTAATTCCCATTTTTAGTATAGCAGTAGTTTGTGTATAGCAGTAGTAGTAGTTGTGAATTATTTTTGTGTCAAATATTTGGTGTATGCAGTCAAGGAACAAAGAAGAGCCTTTCTTCTTTGATCCTGATATTGGTTTGTTAGAACGTAAGCTTAGAAAGGAGAAAAAGCAAAAAGAATAGCAAGAAATGGAACAGAGGAGAGTTACACTAGGTGACTACTCTAGGCCTACTGAAGAAGGATCGCAATCTAGCATCCTTAGGCCTCCGATTGTAGCTAATAATTTTGAACTTAAACCGGCTTTGCTACAGTTGGTTAGAAATGATCAATTTGGAGGAAGTGAGGTTGAGGATCCAAATTTGCATCTAGCAACCTTCCTCCAAATTTGTGATACTGTGAAAATGAATGGTGTTCCTGATGAGGCAATAAGATTGAGATTGTTTCCTTTTTCTCTAAGGGACCGTGCAAAAGCCTGGTTGTAGAGTCAACCAAGAGGTAGTATATCCACTTGGGAGGATTTACAAAGAAAATTTCTGATTAAATATTTCCCTCCTTTCAAGTATGCCAAGTTGCGCACAGAAATCACTTGTTTCCAACAGAGAGAGGGTGAATCTCTGATGGAAGCATGGGATAGGTACAAAGAGAGTTTGAGAAAATGTCCTCATCATAGGATCCCAGATGTGCCATAAGTTACCATATTCTATAATGGTGTAAGACCAGCAACTAGAGTCTTGATTGATGCCTCAGCTGGAGGTTCATTAACGACAAAAATTATAGAAGAAGCTATAGAATTGATTGATGTTATGGCTTCAAATGAATGTTTAGTTAGTGAAAGGAGCCAAATCCCTAAGAGAGGGATATTAGAATTAGAAGTGCAGGATGTTGATTTGGCTCAAAGTAAGTTGATGACTTAAGCTTTAGAGAAACTAAGTGTACAGATTTCAAAACTCCAAAAGCCTAGTCAAGTTTGCATGATGAGCTGTGACTTTTATGGTGGAGACCATGAAAATGGCATATGTGATCCAAATATGCCTGTTGAACAAGTTAATTTTATGGGGCAACAATTTCAAAGGAATTACCCTTCTAATTCCTTTAATCCTAACTATAGGAACCACCCCAATTTTTCAAGGTAGAAAGGTCCACATTTGAATCAAAACATGCCACAAAATTAAACCATAACTAGATCACAACAACCATCTCTCCCTCCCTCTAAAGAAAAGTCTAAACTTGAGAATGTTTTATCTCAGTTCATTCAGGCCACTCAGGCCAGCTTTAAAAATCAAGAAGCGTCCATCCGGAATTTGGAAAATCAGGTTGGACAACTGTCAAAATAGTTAGCTGAGAGATAGTCTGGCAATTTTCCTGGAGATACTAAGGTAAATCCAAGGGAACATTGCAAGGCAATAACCACAAGGAGTGGAAAAATTCTTCTCCCTACTCCAAGTCAGGACAATAATTCAAAAAAAGATGCCGAAAAAGAAAAAGAGCAAGAAAGTGAGCAACTTAATGATAAAACTGAAAACAAAGTAGAAACAGAGAAAGAGAAAGAAAACCAAGTTCATCAAAAGAAAAAGAAAAAGAATGATTTGATTTAAGAGGAAGCTGTTAAGCTAACTCCTGAGAAATTAAAGAATGTTTCATTTCCACGTAGATTTAAGAAACAGATAGAGGAGAAAAAGTTTTCTAAGTTCTTAGATGTGTTTAAAAAGCTTCACATAAATATTCCCTTTACTGAGGCACTGCAAGAGATGCCATCATATGCTAAATTTTTGAAAGAACTTCTGTCTAAGAAGATAAAGCTTAAAGGAGATGAAATGATTGCCCTTACTCAAGAGTGTAGTGCAATTATTCAAAAGAAACTCCCTCAAAAGCTAGAAGATCCTGGATCTTTTACAATACCTTGTGCAATAAGGGATGTTCATGTTGGAAGTGCTTTATGTGATCTAGGGGCTAGCATTAACCTAATGCCTTTGACCTTAATAAGGAAGTTAGGAATTAATGACCTGCAACCAACTCATATGTCCTTGCACTTGGCTGATAGGTCTATCAAATATCCTCATGGGATGCTGGAAGATCTGTTAGTTAAGGTAGATAAGTGCATCTTTCCAGCAGATTTTATAGTTTTGGATATGGAAGCTGATAGAAAGATTTCTTTAATCTTAGAGAGACCCTTTTTAGTTACTGGAAGAGCTTTAATTGATGTAGAGAAGGGAGAACTCATGCTGAGAGTTCAAGAGGAGCAGGAAACTTTTAATGTCTTTAATGCTATGAAACATCCAGCTGAGAAGATGGATTATTTTATGCTTGAAGAAATTAAAAGTTATAAGACTTCTATGCTGTTAAGAACTAAAGAAGAGGCTTTACAAGCCTTTCTTGAGGATGATTTTGACTCTGAGACTGAGGAGTTAGATGACTCACATACTGAGTTGCTGAACCTACTAGAGGCATATGAAGTAGGGGAAGTAGAAGATGAAAAATGTTCCAATTAAATAATGCTACAATTGAGAAAGGTAAGGAAATGTTTGAAGAAAAACTTGATTTGAAACCTTTGCCTTCTCATCTGAGATATGTTTTTTGGGAAATGATGAATCACATCCTGTAATCATTAATGCTGAATTAAATGAGGAGGATGTAGAAAAACTGATCGAGGTTTTGAGAAAACATGAATCTGCCATTAGTTGGAACATTTCTGATTTAAAGGGGATTAGTCTATCATTTTATATGCATAAAATTCTGATGGAGGATGACTTTTCCCCAGTTTTTCATCCACAAAGAAGATTAAACCCTATAATGAAAGAAGCTGTAAGGAAAGAAGTGGTTAAACTCCTTGATACAGGGATTATCTATACTATCTCGGACAACGCTTGGTTCAGTCCGGTACAAGTGGTGCCTAAGAAAGGAGGGATAACCATTGTTAAAAATGAAGAAGGTGAAATCATTGCCACTAGACCAACTACAGGTTGGAGAATGTGTATAGACTATAAAAGGTTAAATGATTATACTAGAAAAGACCACTTTTCTTTACCATTTGTAGACCAAATGCTTGAGAGGCTGTCAGGTCATGAGTATTATTGCTTCCTTGATGGATATTCTGGTTACAACCAAATTGTAGTTGATCCAAAAGATCAAGAGAAGATAGCCTTTACCTGTCCATATAGTATCTTTGCATACAGGCGCATGTCGTTTGGTTTGTGTAATGCACCAGCAACCTTTCAAAGATGTATGTTGGCAATTTTTGGGGACATGATAGAGAAGTTCATTGAGGTCTTCATGGATGACTTCTCTATGTCTGGAAACAACTTTGATATATGCCTCAGTAACCTATCTAAGGTGTTGGTGAGATATCAAGAGACTAATCTTGTCCTCAACTGGGAAAAGTGTCATTTTATGGTTAAAGGAGGGATAGTCCTTGGCCACAAAATCTCTGCTGAAGGCATTCAAGTAGATAGAGCCAAGATTGATATCATTGAAAAGCTTCCTCCTCCAATCAATATGAAAGGAGTGAGGAGTTTCTTAGGATGTGTTGGCTTCTATAGGAGATTTATAAAAGATTTTTCAAAAATAGCAAAGCCTTTGGCTAATTTGCTGGTGAAAGATCATGCTTTTGTTTTTGATGAAAATTGTGTCAAGGCTTTTAAAAATTTGGAACAAAGATTAATTTCAGCTCCGATCCTTGCAGTACCTTATTGGTCTTTACCATTTGAACTCATGTGTAATGCAAGTGATTTTACTATAGGAGGTGCACTAGGGTAGAAAAAAGAAAGATTAACACATGTCATCTATTATGCTAGTAAGGTGCTAAATAAGAATCAAATAAACTACACTACTACTAAAAAAGAAATGCTTGCTCTGGGGTATGCATTTGATAAATTCAGAGCTTACTTGATTGGTGCTAAGGTCATTGTCTATACAAATCATTCAACAATCAAGTACTTGCTAGCTAAAAAAGAATCAAAGCCAAGATTTATCAGATGGGTTTTATTACTCCAAGAGTTTGATTTGGAAATAAGAGATAAAAAGGGGGTAGAGAACTCAGTGGCTGATCAACTCTCTCGTCTAGAAGGTAAAATAGATTTTATCTTGATAAAAGAAGAATTTCCGGATGAGAGGCTGATGGAAATTACCATAGGGCCATGGTATGCTAATATGGCCAACTTTAAAAGTGCCTCTGTGGTACCAGAAGGGTGGACATCCCAAATGAAGAAAAAGTTCTTTCATGACAGTAAAACTTTTCTATGGGATGATTCATTTCTTTATAAGATAGGAGTAGATGGAATTATCAGGAGATGTGTGCCTGAATCAGAGCAAGAAAGATTCTTATAGCACTGCCATGACTCCTATTATGGAGGACACCATGGTGCCTCTAGAACAGCAGCAAAAGTGTTACAATGTGGCTTTTATTGGCCAATAATTTTTTAGGATGCTAAAGTATATGTGCAAAGGTGTGATAAGTGCCAAAGAAGTGGAGGCCTCTTTGCTAAAGCTGGCATGCCTATGACAAATATTTTAGTTGTGGATTTATTTGATGTTTGGGTCATTGACTTCATAGGACCATTCCCAAAGTCATTCTCCAATGAGTATATCCTTGTTGCTGTGGATTATGTCTCCAAGTGGGTGGAGGCAATCCCTACCAGAACCAATGATGCATATGTGGTGCCTAGGTTTATAAAGAAGAACATTTTCTCTAGATTTGGAGTCGCTAGAGTCCTCATTAGTGATGGAGGGTCACATTTCTGCAATAGAATCATGGAAAAAGCCTTGAGACATTATGAGGTATTGTATAAGGTGTCTACTCTATATCACCCACAAACTTGTGGGCAAGTGGATCTTTCCAATAGAGAAATCAAGAGAATATTAGAGAAAATGGTAGGGAAATCTAGGAAGGATTGGTCTGTGAGATTAGATGATGCATTATGGGCCTATAGGACAGCATTTAAGACTCTAATTGGCATGTCACCTTATCAGTTGGTATATGGTAAAGCTTGCCCTCTCCATGTGGAGTTAGAGCATAAGGCATGGTGGGCCACAAAACTATTAAACATGGATTGTGATTAATCTCACGAGGAAAGAGTCCTAAAACTCCATGAACTTGAGGAGCTCAGACTCAATGCTTATCAAAGTGCTTCAATCTATAAAGAGAAAACTAAGAGGTGGCATGATATGTGCATAAATAGAAAAGAGTTTCACAAGGATGATAAAGTCTTGTTGTTTAATTCTAAACTCAGATTCTTTCCAGGAAAACTCAGATCCAAGGAGTTTGGACCTTTTATTGTGAATGAGGTTTTCCCCCATGGTGCAATTGAGTTGAAAGAACCAGCCACTAGAAGAACTTTTAAAGCGAATGGCCAAAGACTCAAGCTCTACTTTGGAGGAGAGTTTAATAGGTAGAAATCCTCCATGCTTTTACAGGCATCTTCTTAGGTGTCAAAGGTCAAGCTAGTGACCTTAAAGAAGCGCTTGAGGGAGGCAACCCTACATTTTAACTGTTGTAGTTTGTATTTTGTGTTTTTAAACAATAATTGAAAACTAAAAAGTTTGAATAAGGTGTGAATAAACTTGTAAAATTTATGAATAAGGTTTGAGTGTATAAACTTTGAATTCCAATGTACGTACGTACTTTCCCAAAATAATAAAATTATGGATCAGGAAGTACACGTACATACGTTCCAAACTGGGCATTGTTACGTGTAATTAAATCAGTATCAGGCCCCCATTGGCGCTCAAGCGAGAACATTCCACGCTTGAGTGAGCTCGGGGAGTAACAATCATGACCCTGTGTATGCCTCGCGCTTGAGCAAGCTCGTGTTCACGCTTAAGCGTGACCCTTCACGCTAGAGTTGGCGCTTGAGCGGGTACCTTGATGCTTGAAGCGTGATCTCCCCTGTGTGCTTCGCGCTTGAGCGAGGAATATCAGGCTTAAGCATGATCGTACCTACACCAAACTTGTCACCATGTTATGCCTCGTACTTGAGCGTATTAATGCGTGCTTGAGCATGCTCGGGTTTGAAACAGTTGAAAGCTTGCTATTCTAAGCTTTATGCTTGAGTGAGAGATTTCACGCTTTAAGCGTGACTACTATACCAAGCTGTCGCTTAAGTGTGAACACTTCACGCTTGAGCGTGAGCCTCCTTTGAACCTAACGCGCTTGAGCTTAAACCATCACGCTTTAAGCATGATTTTTGCTGTGCGCTCGTGACATCTTAGTATGATTGTACGCTTGGGCAAGAAGTTTGGCGCTTAAAGCGGGCACCTTATTAATGCTTGTGCGCTTAAGCTAGACCATATGCGCTTGAGCGTGTGACCTTTAGGAAAGCTGTTTACGCTTAAGTGAGTAATTGTACGCTTGCAGCGTGAGCGTGTTTCTTTGGGGAATGCTCGGAGTGCTTGAGCGAGACCTCTATCCGCTTGAGTGAGCTCGCTTGTAGCTTGGACATGACTTTCATTGAATGCCTGGTGCTCAAGCGAGGATTAGTCACGCTTAACCGTGATCGTGGAAGTGTCTTTACTGTTGTGCCCATGCGCTTGAGCGTGACCTTTTCACGCTTGAGCATGACCCTCCGTTGTATATGACTCGCTTAAGCGAATAATGGTATGCTTGCAGCGTGATTCACATCTGTTACCACCTGTTGTGAATTAATGTGGGCGTATGTACGCCAAGATTTCAATGTACCTACACGTACCTTAGGCATTGGGTTCAGCAGTATAAAAACCCTCTCAGCGTACAAACCCTAACTCTTTACATTGGAAACTTGGGTTTTGAAGAGGAAAAGGCACAATCTCTAGATTCCTTTGAAAGGTAACATCTTTTCACTTCTTCATTTTAGTTAATGGTTAGAATTCTTATATTTTAGTGTTTCAATTTCAATTTTCTAGCATCCATCATATCTTTTCATCTCACATTTTTATTTTTCTATGGTTGTGTTGTTTGTGCATTTGTACTCATTTAGGCTCTATAAATACCATCCTTAACAATCACAATGTCCACGAGATCACAATGACTTTTTAGAAAACCAGAAAGAGTGGCTGAAATAAAAAGTGTAAAGAAAACCCCAAAAGAGAAAGGAAAAGGGATGGATACTATAAGCACTCTTATTTCTCCTCCACCTAAAAAGAGTAAAAGCCTTGAGGAGCAAAAGAACTCCAAGAGAAATGAGGATTTTGATGGGTATAGGTTTAGGGACTTCAAGGCTGCTCAAGAATATAAGAAAAATTCAAAAACAGATGAGTAATAAGGGAAAAGGCTCTGGTCCTTGATGAAGATAATTGTTTGGATATTGATGTAAAGGCTGCTATGTTTAAAAGGGGAAAGCAGTATTTTAATGAGAACTTAGGCAATGGTTATCAAGAACTCACTAGGGAATTTTATGCCAATCTAAGGGCCAATTTTATTGAGGATAAGTTTCCTTTTTCTTTCTTCTTGAGAGGAGTCACCATTCCTCTATCTGGTCAGATACTGAATAAGCTTTTGAAAATATCTATTTTAGATGATGAAGGATGTCACTACACTTGGAAAGTGGATATCTTTCATAAGGCTGAAAATGAGAATATTAATAAAGAAATTTTAGAGGAATGCTTTGAACAAGGATCTGCATATATAACAAAAGTGAGTGGTGCACCAAAAAGTGTCAGGAAGAGTTGTTTAAATCATCTCCCCCTCTTATGGTGCCACGATATCCTTTCATCCCTGCAACCCGTGGCTCATGCTACTGAGGTTGCCATTAAGAGGTTGGTGTTAATTTATTGTTTAATGAGAGGCCTGTATATTAACTTGGGTGAGATGATGAAAGCCATTGAAAAAAATCTCCAACTGCCATATTGCTCTGTTATCACTTTGTTAGCCCAAAAGAATCAGGCTAGGTTGAACTATGAAGAATTGACAAAGGTGAAGCCTGAAAGGATTATGGACAAGTACTGGGTGATAGACCACATGACCACTTTATGCCTCAAGAGTCAAAGCGCCAGAGACAACCCAAACCAATATCTTTTGCACTACCACACCTAACAGGTCCAGGTACTTCTTTTGACATCTCTATGGTAATGTAAGAACTTCAGGTCATGAAGAAGGTGCAGCTAGGAACCTATGATCTGGTCCTGAACCATGATTTGATGCTAAGGAAGATTACAACTACACTAAATGTTGACCACACTGAAGAAATGGGAGTTCCACCGGACAGAGACTTATGGTTGGCTTCCATTTGATTCACCATTCCCCCTGATGACACACCTTTCGCAACTGAATTTCCACCCCATCTTGAGCAAGACAATGATGAGCCTATGGATGAAGAAAATGAAAAAGAGGATGACTGATATTTTACTTTGCTTATATTTCTGTTATGTTATTTTCAGGTTGTAATAACTTTATTATAGTATCTTTTCTTGAACAATGTATTCCCTTTTCAGTTGTAATGAAATTATATTTTCCCTGTTAAGTTGTTGTTATTCTTTTCTGATTTGTATTATCTAATTTATGCATGCCATCACTCACCAAATCCTTGCCATATAAGTAAAAAAGGAAGTAATCTATCCTCTCATCTCATTAATTTGTGAAATGTGTTAACTATACTTAATTTAAAATCCATCTTAATTATTTAAATCTTGCTAATTCTCAGGCATCAATTGGATAAATTAATTGATTCGCATTGCTTGATTCATGATCCCTGTCCATAACTATTTTCATCCTTAATTATTTATTTATTCACCATGCTAGTTAGCAATCTGAATTTGTAATCTCGCATGAAGTTTGGGGACATGATTAGCTGATTACCTATAATTTATGAGCTTTTGAGCCTTTATTATTTCTTTTCCGAGTGTGCCTGTATTCTTGTTTAGTGAGACAAAATTTGCTTCAGTGCTTGCTAAATGATTATATGTTTGCCAATTAGAAATGATGAAGGCCTTCTTTGTAAATTAGCCAGGGCCAAATTTAGCCATCCTTACTATTAATAATCCTTTGACCCAATAATTATGTTTGAGCCTGATACCCTTTCATTCTAATTATGTACCTAATTTTACAAGCCAATTTATCTAAGAAAAATCAAGTGAATTATCCCTAGATGTACCACTAATGAACTGCTGAGTCTTATCTTATTGCTAGGGACTAGCAAGTTTTAAGTTTGGGGATGAAGAGTGTGCCTAACAGTAATTAAAGGACACACTCTGACCTTAATTATGGATGAGGATTTTAAGAAATGAAAGGAAGAACAGCAAAAGTAAAAGAAAAGTGAAAAATCAGCAAAGCAAGTCTTATAATAAAAGAAAAATGGTATTGAAAAAAAAAGAGAAATAAAGACAAAAAAAAGAGTCCAAAGGACTGAAAGAGAAGAAGGTGCAAAGCACCACAAGTAGTTGAGTTATCCTTCATCTGAAAAAAAAATGATGAATGAAAAGCAAAAGAACTAGTTAGTAGAGGCATTTAAGTTAAGATTGAGGCAAGGCATCAGTGGGCACATCTTTTAACCCAACATTCACTAGAAAAACAAAAATAGAGCTTGTAGCCTAACCCCATTACAAGCTTAAAAAGCCTTACTGACCCAATTGTGCTAGCATATATCATGATGTTTAGAACTGTTGCAAGCCTATGTTGATCTAACAATTATGCAGGTGATGAGTGCATGAAATTGAACCTATACATTGAGAGAAGAGTGAAACACTAATCCATATGAGGAAAGCATCACCAGCTTGTCCCCAAGGGAAGTGTGAGTAATTATATTTTCAATAGTTACAAAAAGAAACCATGAAAGGAATTCAATAATTATGGTGTGAATTAAGTTAAGGGAAGGTTGATTGTCTTGAGTAAGTGCAATTGATTTAATTAATCTGAGTCCTTGCTTGAGGATAAGCAAGCTTTAAGTTTGGGGATGTGATAAGTCTTGAAAAGACTTAATAATTTCATCTTTAATTTAACTTAATCCATCAATTATTGTTAAGTTTGGCATCACTATTTAATAAATTATCATTCTTTCGTGTTTTAGTTATTTAATTCAAATGTGTCTAAATTATGCAAGAAATTAAGTAAAAAGATAAGTACATAAGGAAATATGTTTATTTGAGAGATTCATTAACCTAGCGTACATACACCAGAAAGCCAGCGTACATACGCTAGGCTTTTATATGTTCTATTTTGCAGGATCAGGTGTAGGAGATCCAACGTACATACGCTGGAATCCCAGTGTACGTACGGGCATAAACAGAATCAAATAAAGAGAAGAATCAGCAAGGCACATGATCACACTCAAGTGACTATCCTTCACGCCCAAGCGTGAAGTCAAAATGCAATCTACGCTCAAGCTTGTATGCTCCACACTTAAACGTGAGGTAACCATGTGATCTGTCCTGAACCGGGGTCAAGAGATCCGGTGTCGGGCCAGTCATAAATAGTGATATAATTACGTCTCTGAAGATCGGTTATGTGAGTATCCGGTCTATATATCCGGTATCTCTGTATGAAGAGGGCGGATTGGGCGTCCTGGAGGTCCTTCACACCGTCCTCACGCGTTGAAGTGGGCAAAAGGTGGTGTCACCTGCAAAGATTCTTCGACGCTCAAGTCAGTGATACAATTCCAAGTGAAGAATGTTTTCAGAGAGTAATTGTAAGTTGAAAATTAGTCGAAGATCCCCCCTTCATTGATGAAAAGAGTTCATATACCTGATTGGCTCGATATTCAAGGATTCGTTAGTGGGGAACCACTAACCTCCAATAACATTGTAAATTATTATTTTATTGCGCACTTGCCAGTATGATTGGGTCAAGTGGCTATTTTATATTGAGCGTAGGGAGTGTAGGCTGGGTTTAGGGGACAAGTTGATCATTCCCGTGAGCAGAATTTGGCTCGTAGTGTGGGGGAATTATTGATCGGTCCCTGTAGCAATGCCCTTTGTTTTCTGTATGGTGACCTGTATTTTATCCGGTGTCATGGTGTTATCCTGGACAACCGGTATAGGGAGAGCACCTGATACGGAATTAGAGTCCGGATGTATACCGATGACACCGGTTGCACGTTAGCAAATTGTCAAAGACGTTGAAATATGTCTTGTAGAATGGATACCGGTATCGAGACCGGATCATATGTCCCCTAGCTTGTGTGAGGGACTTTGTAGTTGTTCACATAAGCTATTCAACCTGTGAGAGGTCTAGATGTCGGTATGCTTATGCGGAAAATATTTTCTTACACATGTATTACTATATCGTGAAGAACCGTTCTTTAAATTCCCCGATGTCATGATGTTGTTACAACAGATCCAGACAAAGATTCGCTGTATGAGAATTTCAAAAGTTTTTTGAAAATGATAACTCTTAAAATTCGAGCAACGGCTGTAAAGCATAAATTGCGTCGCATGATTAGGCATTAAATGTTTTTAATCACGTGCGCGAGCAATTATTGCGTCTGAGGCATATATTTCAGTAACCGTCGCTTAGGCCTTAATGGGCTTACAACTTCTGGGCCCAATGGAAAGGCCTTTTGGCAAATTGACGTTGTTTTGGCGCCCACGAATTTGAAACGACTGGGTCATTTGACTTGTAAACCGACGCGTTTAGTCGTGGATGACACAACCTTAAGAGTTGGTAACTTGAACCCCTTCGATTCTTATAGAAGAAGCACTTGGTGGGTTCTGGGAACCACGTACTTCTGATTCCTTAACAAAACTCTGCAGAAATTTTGTAAGGATGTTTACCGCTCGTTTTGCGAAGCTTTCTCAGCCTCCATCTTCCTTATCTTCTGAGGTAACCATTTTCTTCCCTCTGTTATTTCCGTCTTCTTTTGCTCTGTTGTTTTTGCTTGAAAAGAATGTATCTTAAGAGGGGGAGATTAACTTCTCGCAACCCTAATTATCGTGGGGGAAGAATCACTGTGATTCTTCCGAGGGCTGAGTCATGTCGCTTAGAAAGGGATGTTACTCACAGTGGAGAGTGACTTTTCCCTTCTCAGAGTCGTCCTCTGATTGTAGTTGCTCTTCGAAAAGTGAGATGAGTAATGATTGTTACCATTCTGACGATGTGACTTTTTATCGTAGAGTAGAGATTTTTGTCAAACGATGACTGGAGAAGGAACCTCTGGAGATCAAACTGTTCTGAAAACAACAGAAGGTCTGTACAGCATAGTTGCCTCTCGGCTAAACTAGGAAGAACTCCAGGCTAAGTGGCCCTTCTGCTGGGTAGCTGATGAGTTTAAAAACTTAGCTTCCCATCACGTGAATGAGGACGGAGCTCGGATTCAGCCAAGGTTTACAGTTTATGCAGAGGAGGAAATGAAAAAATGGTTCAGGGTATTTGCACCGCTCTCTACAGAACGGATATGCCACGTTGTCCCAGATGAACGTTTAGTATATATGCACGATTTTGTATTTCATCACCTCAGAGTTCGTTTCCCTTTATCCGAGTTCTAGATGGGTGTATTAAGGTTCTTAAGTTGCGCACCTTCTCAACTTCATCCCAATGGATGGGGATTAATCCGTTCTCTGGAAGTATTGGGTGACTACTTCAATTTCACACCCACCGTGGCGATGCTGTTCTACTACACTCAGGTAGTTCGGAAGGCTAACAAGCGAGGCCGTGTAGGTCTAGTCACACTCCAGACTCTATGTTCCTTCGTGAACTTCGAATCCTACACCGATTCGGCTAAAGTTGACGGGAAGTCATTTAAGTCTTTCTTTACCCGGATATCAATTAAAAAGAATAAGACCGTCTTCTGGAAGAATGAAGAGGGTCTTAATAAATTTCCTCTGAGCTGGACTCATGAGCACTTTCTTCTGAACTCTTGAGCATACTACACTCATCAGTCCGAGCTGTCTACTGAAATGGCAATGGTGTTATTCGCCCTTGAAGCATATTCTACACGCTTTAAAGCATTTTTGTGTAGACGTCTTTTAAGTAGTTCAAGCGAAGTCCGGGACGAATATCTACGTAATTCCTGTTTTATTCCTTTTTTACTCCTTTGTTGATTGTATTGAGCATTTCTTTGTTGCTGATACGTTTTATTTATGCATGTAGGTGAAATAGAACAAAAATCTCCAAACATGGACAAGCTGAAATCCTTGAAAGCAGGAGGTAAATCCGTAGCTGGTGAGAATGAAATTCAACCTAAGAAGGATTCTGTGAAGGGTTGTTCTGAGTTGATCATTCTGACCTCGGATGTCGAAGGGGAAATTCCGCTGGTGGAGGGTGATTCGACTGGTGTTGGTGCAACTGCGAGTCAACCCAAAATAACAGAGAGGAGGAAGAAGATCAAGAATGACCCTTCAGGAAGATCAACAAAGAAACATAAACCTTCAAGGAGTCCGGAAAGAGCGAGGGCCTCCAAAGGTAAAGCTGTAGGGACCTCAGATGCAGCTAAAGTTTCTTCCGGACTCCACAAGGGTATTGTTTTCGGGGTCTTTGGGTGAAATCCGATCTCTTACCCAACTGCTTCATTCCTTACTCCCTTCCTTTCATACCGGGGGACAACTCCAGCGATCCTTGCTCAGCCACTATACGAACTCTGACCCACGCTTAAATCTAAAGAAATCAAAGAGGCGTGTGAGGCCGGAAAATTTAGCAGAACTTACTGGGATGCTTAACTTGCTCAGCCTGTTAGCTGATGATGCTGATAAGGTTGATGAGCTGAGTGATAAAGTAGAACAGCTCAACGTCTCGGTAGAGAAGGATAAAGCTGCCCTAAGATTAGCTGAAGATCACCTCAACAAGTCTAAAGAGTTCAGAGATTTTATGAACAAGGAAAATCTCAAGCTCAAAGCCATGCTTAAAGACTTGGAGGGTAAACTGACAGAGAAGGAGGAGATGCTTGGTAAATCACAAGAAGAACTCCGTAGCAGTCAAGCTAAACAAGCTGATCTTGAAGATAAAAGCAAAGCTGCTACGGAGGATTATTTTAAACAAGCAGAGGAATGGTCCCAAAAGGAGAAAAAGTTCCCCTTTGAGATTAAGAGACTAAAGGCTAGGAGTACAGAACCTCAGGGATCGGGTGGAGAACTTCTGAGGTTACGGGAAGAATTAGCTGTGGCTAAAGCTGAGGCGAAGGAAGCTATTGATATGTGCACCCAAGCAGTTGAAGAATCCTTCGGCCTAGCTATATGCCAAGTTTTCTACCGTAGCCTCACTGTGCCGCTTAACCTCTATGGTATGGATCCGTTCTATGAATTCCATGGAGGGAGGTTAGTCGCAGTGGTTGATGGTCGACATGAGGATCCTCCGGAGTCCTTATATGGTTTGCCCCCTCTTCCCAAGGGTCAAAGTATGTGCCCGGATTTCGTTATTCCTATGCCTGAGGTCGCCTCATCTACAGGAGGTACGAAGGCTCTGGAAGAGAAGATTCTAGAGGAAATCCCAAAGGAAGGGACACAAGAACTTGGAGAAGGGGAAGGACAGAAAGAGACTGAAGAGCAACTTCCCCCTCCGTAGTTCTGTTATTTTTTATATGTAAAGTTGTGTTCCGGGATCAACTCTGGTATTACATGTAATCTTGGTTTTCATGAATGAATAAAATTCCCTTCAGAAATTTGTCTTCAATACTTCCTGAAAAATAGTATAACTTAGATGTATATATCGTTTCAGTAATCGATAATCCGTTCTGTATGGCTAACATAAATTTAGATCATATAAGATACATAAATTTAGAACGGAGAGATATATACATGAATATTGTTCCCAAGTACAAGTATGTTAAGGAACAGGCACCTGTCATAGGGCATCAACTTTAATACTTTTTGGGGAGAGAGGGAGTCGATCCGTTGAGCACAGAAGTAGTGTCATAAGACGGATGACTAGTACTCATTCGTATTATTCTCACTGGAGATAAAAATGTCGTCCATTGTGAGAGTATTGTTCCGGACTTGGGGAACTGCAAAGATACATAAAAATGATGGTTGGGTATTCTATCATGAGGATGACGATGGGAATTTGTCTGTGCCAGGAGTCACATCATCATATCACAGAATAAGTGATAGAGAATATCCGTCCTGGGGAAATACATCTCAATCATAAGAGTATGGATTGAGCCCTCAAAATCTTCCATCATAAGGATGATGATGGGAATTTATCCATGCTAGGAGTTACATCATCAAATCACAGACTAGGTGATTGAGATCATCCGTCCTGGGGAAAATATATTTTAATCGTAGGAGTAATTGTCAACGCCAGGAGTTACATTGTCAAATCACAGAATAGGTGATTAAGCTCATCCATCCTGGGCAAGTACGTTTCAATCGTCAGGGTACAGACTGAGTTTTCAATTTCGTGTTCAAATCCGGTATCGAGACAGGGTCATCACTCTATTTGTCCCCTAGCTTGTGTGAGGGACTAGTAAAGTGGCTCATATAAGCTACGTCGTTTGTAATAAGTCTGGATGCCGAATGATATACGTCGTTTATAAAAGACATTACGTTGTCACATAAATATCTGTTCTTGGAACGAAGGTTCCGTTGTCGTAGCGCTCCTTAGGACGGATTCATACAAAAAGTTTTTTGTGTGGGAATCCCAGAAGTTATTGAAACTTGCAACCCTTGGTATTCGAGTAACAGTTGCAACGTTTCTCATGATTGGACATTAAATGTATTTAATCACGTGGGCGAGCCATTATTGCTTTAAATGCGCATGTCTTTATAACTGTCACTCAGGAGCTTTATGGGCCTGAAATTTAAATTCTGAGGCCCATTTCAGAGGCCTTTTGACGAATCAACGTTGATTTCGCACCTCAGGGTTTGAAATGACAGCCTTGTATTTACCAAAAAGGTGTCGTTTGGTGGTAAACGACATAACCTTCGACCCATAATTGAGTCTGTTGACCTCTTAGTGAATTTAAAAGGAAAACTTAGTGGATTCAGAAATCACTTAGTCTTGATTCCCTGACGAAACTCTATAAAAATTTTGAGAAGACATTCCTGTTTGCTTGTGTGAATTTTGATTCACGATCTTTCTTCATTCCTAGGTAACCTTTCCTTCGTCTTCTCATATTTTCTTCTAGTTTTTCTAAATGTCTGGGAGAGGTTTTGGTGGCTCGAGCCACGTTGGCCCTAGGGGAAGAGGAGGAAGAGCCTTGTCTCGAACTTCCTCAAGTCGTGGTGGGAGGATCCCTGTGATCTTCCAATCAAATCCACTTCATTCAGAGAGAGAGACGTCGCCCTACTCAAGGCGAAGGGTGATTATACCCTCTTCAGAATCCTCTTCTAGTGAGAGTGAGGAGAGCGCTGATTTATACCTCTGTGATGATGTGAGTTTTTATCGCAGCGTGAAGGTGTTTAAATTAGCTGTAAAGAAGATGATTAGAGAGCACCTCTGGTAGCGGAGCACCATCTCAACAATATGTCGTGAAGACAGCTTCTGGACTATGTAATGTAGTTGCACACCGGATTAACTGGGTGAAGTTTCAACAGGAACGTCCATATAGCTGGGTTGGCTCGCTTTACAGTCTTTAAAAAGGAAAAGTATAAGGAGCGTTTTATGGTGTTGGCTCCACTTCCATCAGAATAGATATGTCATACACCGGATGAAAGGTCAATATACATGTATGACTTCCTCTTTCTGAATTTAGGTGTGCGCCTTCCCTTAACAAAATTTCAGATGGGGGTCTTGAGGTTTTTGGACTGCACCCCCTCTCAGCTTCACCCCAACGGATGGGGTTTGATCCATTCTCTTGAAGTGCTTGGTGAGCACTTCAACTTCACGCCGACGGTCGCTATGCTTTTCTATTTCACATAAGTGGTCCGTCGTGCAAATAGGGAGAAGGGAGGAGTAAGTTTGATAACCCTCCGGACTCACTCCAAGATCATCAACTTTGAGTCCTACACTGACTCTGCCAAAGTTGATGGGTGTTCCTTCAAATCTTATTTCACCAGGATCCGTGTTAAGCCTGAGGATCCAATTTTTTGGTTGAATAAAGATGGGATTCAAGAATTTCCCACGGCCTGGACGCATGAGCATTTTTTGTTAACCTCCCAGGCCTATTATACTGATGAAGATGAATTAACCCCAACTTCGATTTCCATTCTTTCTTCTCTTCAATCATACACCGCCTCGCACAAATTTTTCTCCTGCAGGCGTTTGCTAGGGTTAAAGACCACCTGCGAGGAATATTTATGTAATTTTCTGTCATTTTTCATGTTCTTTCTTTTTATGTCTTGAAATTTTCTATCTCTGATGGTCTTCTTATCTGATTATACAGTTGAAGTCGAGGCTGAGTCATCAGAGATGGACAAGTTGAAGGGGCTCAAAGCTGGAGGGAAATCCGTTGCGGCTGAGAATGATATTCAGGAAAAACGGAATTCCAAGAAGGCTACCATTGAGACCATAATACTCACTTCGTCTGCTGGTGACGATATTCCCTATTGGAGGGTGGATCTGAGAAGCTGACCTCTACTGTTGAGGGAAAAAAGGTTCGAGAGAAGAGGAATAAAGCAAAAAATGACTCCTCAAAGAAAACGGACTCTCAGCCTTCCCCCAAAAAACCAAAGACTTTCGAAGGGGCAGTTGATCTTGGGGCCTCTAAAGGAAAGGGAGTAGAAGGGACGACAACGGCTGCCCCAAGTAATGTGGTCATCTTCGGCGCAAAACCAATAACTTCCTACTTTGCGCCCAGGGTTTCTTGCCCCCCTCCAGGCAACTCCAATCTTGCCCCATACTTAGTGTATGAGGGTCCAGTTCCTGAGTGTATGAGGGTCCAGTTCCTGAATGTATCCCCGATTCTCCGTATAAGCTGAAGACTTTAGAGCCTGGAGAAGTAAGTCAAGCTTGTGACGCCGAACAATGGCAACTGGCTGAACTGTCTTTTGAGGTCGGTTCGCAGGCTGTCAGAAGATAACGAAAGACTTGGCAAGTTGTCAGGCAAGGTTAACGACCTTACCGTTGCCTCAGCAAAGGACAAAGTGAACATTCTTCGCTTGGAAAGTCGGTTGGAGGCTTCCAAGGAAGAAGGGTACCAGAAAGACGAAGAAATCTCCAGGCTGAAATATCTTGTTAACGAGCTGGAGGCCCAAGTGCTTGATCAGAAGAAAATCAATTCCGACCTCCATGCCAGCCTCTGTACGGAGAAGGAGCATTCTACTAAGTTGGGAGAGGAATTGAAGGCAAATAAGGTCGTTTACTCCAAAGGAGTTGAAGACTGGGCTCGTAGGGAAAAAGAGCTGCTCCTGGAAATTGAGAACTTAAAGCTGGCAGGTTCGAATGATGTCGTTACCGCTCTGAAAGGGGATTTGACTGCTGCGAATGCCCGAGCGGAAGAGGCTATGGATATTCGTGTCCAAGCAGTCGAGGAATCTTTCGGGTTGGTTGTACGTCAAATTCAATACCAGAATCCCAAAGTGGAACTAAATTTGAACGGTATTGATCCGTTCTATGAGTTTCATGGAGGGAAACTCGTAGCTTTGGTTGACGATCATCAGGAGGAACCGCCAAACACCAAGTATAAGCTGGCTCCTCTCCCCAAAGGCTAGTCAATGGGACCTTCTCTCCTGACCCCTATCACCAAGCAGCCTAGAAGCGAAGGAACAAGTGCTAGTGCTGACGTAGGTAGAGCAGCTGGTGATAGGGGAGGCGAGGCCGGAGATAAAGGCAAAGGAAAGGGTGGAGAGACAAGCCAACATAAATAGTGTCTTCCTTGTCTTATAGTTTTTACTGATTCAAATCTACTGTGTTCCGGGATCAGCTCTGTAACACCCTAATTTAATAAATAAATACCAAAACAGGGAAATTTTTTTTCCACAAAAATAAACCAATGGACTATAACACAACCGGGTATAATATGGAGGGAATGAAACAAGAGAAATAGAGACATTCGTAAGGCATACAGCGGGAGAAAAAGGGCCTACGCGAGCCCACAACCACGCTCAAGCGAAACAGCCACTCAGTACACATTGCGCTCAAGCGAGATTCAACACGCTTGGGCGGGACAACCCGACTCGCTCGGGCGAAGTACGCATAGCTTAAGCGTAACCCATCGGAGACATTCCTTTCGCTCTCACTCGCTGGAGCGAACACTTAGTCGCTGGGGCGAGTAACACACTCGGTAATTCCCATCACTCGGGGTCGGTGTTCCATTCACTCGGGATTGACCCCAACATTTTATACTTAGTCATTTATTTTTATCCATAAGGGTCACGTAAAATCCACTCGGGAATGATAACTATCCCACTCGGAGTCCATAAGACTTCCCCACTCGGAATACCTCCTAATCAAACACTACTCAGTATATTTCAACCTCGATACAATTAGGATTCCCTTACACACTCATCAATCGACATATTTACACTTCTCACTCAGAGAACACATAGACCTTCCTTCACTTAGAAGGGGTCTCCACAATCATTTATCACTCGGAATATTCCAGCCAGATTTACTCGGTATACATCATCATGTTCACTCGGGGAAAATCAGAAAGTTAAGTCCCACTCGGACATATTCGAACCTTAACCACTCGGGGTGTAGATCCTCACTCACTCAGATTATATATATAACATTCATTCGGATTATAAATATTATACACTCTGAATTCATCCCAATCTAGACCATTACAACAACCCTCCCCTCGGAAGAGGTTCACTCGGATTTACCACTCGGAAATAATCAAATCCTTTCCCACTCGGGATTTACCCATATCTTTCACTCGGTATTACTTACGCCTAACATTACTCAGGAAATTCTCCCATCGAATCCCACACAGTGTAGGTACATTTAAAGGGATTTTTCTCAGAATCCTTTTAAGTTTTCTCCACTCGGGAAAGAAGCCCAACACTATAGTCTTACTCGGAATCATCAACTTAACACTAATTCACCCATTAACAATTCTCAAAAAATTCAACAACACTTCACAATCAATACAGTGTATGTCACTAATATAACCACACACATGTATATATGTAAACATACACTCGAATACTCATCATCCTAACATTATTCATTCACCAACACTTATTATTCGATGCAATTAACACCATACCCATGCAAAGTATATATATATATATATGTATACGTGTACTTGTCTACAATTATGGTAGGTATTACTCATAACCAAAGATGTTAAATTATCATATTACATGAGAGCCGGCCAAGGCTATACTGACTAAACATAATAAATACAATATAAGCACTCAGCAGTCGGAGTGCGCCTCACTCGGACTTGAGGCCTTATCATCACTTCTGAGTCCGACCTGTACATACTGAAAAATGGTGTAGGGGTGAGCTTTTTCATATGAACTGACAGTTATTGCCTCGGATTATACCTCAATCCTCAATTATACAATTTACATGGCTCAATCCATAAATATATATACATTGCCAATTAATATAAGAGTCACACAACATCATCCAATCGGAAATTGCTCTATAACATACGTTCTCAATCATAACATCACATTGCACTCAGCAACAGCATCAATACATACATATTCATTCAGTCGGAATTCACTCATACAACATCATCTAGTCAGAATTTACTCAATCATTCAAATCCATGCAATCAGGTTAGTCTCAATAACAATACTCTCACACACATGCATGCGGATCCGACTTAAACTGTGATTTCAGTTGCAGATACCTTCCCGGCCCCTCGTCCACTAGCCCTTTCCGTGTGGTACCAGTCACCCCGTGACGTCTCGAGACTTAGCTCTAGCTCCATCGGATACCACGGGTCCTCATGGATCTAGCCCAGAATCTATGACTGAAAATCATCTCATATGGCTCCAGATTCCTTCCCGGCCCCTCGTCCACTAGCCCTTTCCGTGTGGTACCGGTCACCTCGTGACGTCTCGAGACCCAGCTCTAGCTCCACCGACTGCCACGGGTCCTCATGGATCTAGCCAGGAATCTGGAAGTCATCTCATATATGTAATTTCATGCAATTCCACAACAAGCATCCAAGCTTACTAAGTGCGTCTCACGCAGCCATCAATAGGTCACAACCGATTCCACACAGCATTCAGATTCACTCGGAATTCCACAGTTTCATCACAGCATCACATGCATTTATCATAGTAACTCATAACAAGTAAATCAGGGTAACAACACTACAATACATCCACTCGACATTTGTAATGAAATCAGCATGCATTTCAACCCAACATTCCAAATGGAAATCAACATATCAACTTATATCTCATGCATTCGGAAATTATAGTGATACTTATATTCACATGCATTCAGTCATCATTCTCAGAAACATTAACACGCACTCATGGACGGAATCACACAACACAAAACAGTTCACGGATATCACAAAATCCGGGAGTTGCATGCACAAATACTCAGTCACAATACATCTATCAACATGCTTCAAACACAACACAACATATTAACGAAAATCTCCCCGGAACCCGTCCAAAAACCATACACTTGACATGCAAAGCGCCCCCTACCTGCTGTCGGGGTTCAGAGACTCCTCGAGTTACAATGCTGACCGATCGCCCTTCTGTTACTCCTCCTCCGACAGCCTTCGAACTCAGCATCAATTCTGGGCCAGAGTTGCTCCTTCCTCCAACAGCCTTCGAACTCAGCATCAATTCTGGGCCAGAGTTGCTCCTTCCTCCAACGGATTCGTCTCCCCCACAGCTCCAAGGCACTTCCCAGCACAGCTTCCAACTGGGACACTAACAGCTCCAAGTGGAAGAAGAAGAAGAAGGGGAAGAAGGTGACGGAGAGGAAGAAGAGGACGGGGAGTGAAAACAGGGCCGCATCACTGTTCCTCCCAGAAAAGCTCTCAACTCTCTCCCTGTTCTTTCTAAATGGACGACGCGAATGAGAGTGAACAAGAAGAGAAACAATGGAAAGAAGAGACCAGACTCACGCACAAGAAGAGCTGTCCAGCGTGAATAATGAGGGAAAGAGAGAGCTGAAGTCATCTTATACCATTAGGGGCACATGCGTCCTTTCGCCTGGCATTATTATTATTATTATCATTATTTATTCAATCATTTTCTAACCAATCAGCAATTAGTTTAATTAATCATTAATCTCAATTCTGCAGTTAAACCTTAATTAATGGCTTAATCTCAATTAGTAAAATCAGGATGTTACAAGCTCCGGATTACTGAATCAATTCTTTCATGTAATTCAGTATTTGATCAATGAAAAGACAACTTGCTTTATATGTTTGTCCGTTGAAAATAATTTCAATAGAATCATTGTATGTGTAATGATCCAATCCGGATTTAGACGCGTGAATACTAAATCGGATAGCAGCAAACAAGTTCAGTTCCCATGTATAGGTACTTTAATAACCAAAGGCTCGATTTGATAGAAAAGATAGAATATCTTTTGTTGTATTGATATTGTAGTGTGATGAAATTATTTACTTAAATCACACGAGCCCGGTAAAAGGTGTACCTTAATCTTTGATGATTGGGCTTTCAATTATAAGTACCATAATGGGGTTTGCCGTTGTGAGGAAACGTATTGTCATCATGAGATCGGCTTGCAGTGTTAATCTTGAGAGGTAGTAATTGTGACACGTTTACTAAGTGTTCGATCCTCGGAATACTTGTCAGCCGTTTGATGCTGTCCCCAAGCATTATTGGGTGATCAGTTCCGAGTGAACATTTGACTCTGAATGGATTATTCTGAGTAAATGTTTGATTCTAAGTAAATGATTCCGAGTAAGGTTGGTTCTGGCTAAGTCACCTGGGAAATTCCATTACCCCTCGTGTTGCTCAGTAAAAGCATGTACGTTTTATCCGAGACTTATTTTATATCAAGGACGGTACTTTATCTTGGACGAATTCCGAGTGATACTTCCGAGTGGAAGTTCTTCTGAGAGAGAACACCGAGTGGGAGTTCTTCTGAGTGAGAGCTTCGAGTGGAAGCTCCTCTGAGTGAGAGCTCCAAGTGGAAGCTCCTCTGAGTGAGAGCTCTGAGTGGAAACTCTCAGATTAATTCTTTCTGAGTAAAGAGTTCCGATTGAACCTTCCCGGGTGGAAGGTTCCGAGTGATCCTTTAGCCTCACTCGGTTTGATTGTACTTACTACACTCGGAGTTCAGTTTAGTCTTACAATCTGAGTTTTCATTCAGGCTCAAGTTTTTTGAGTACAAATTTTCCTGAGTGGAGTATTTCCGAGTGGGCTACTTCAGGGGAAGTATTTTTGGTCAGAGAAAGGTTCTGACTTTGAATGAATGTGTTTCGGGTTGAAATATTCCCGAGTAAATAATTGCTGATTGGAACTTTGAAATGAAGTATTTTCGAGCAAAATTAATAAGAATGATGATTGATTCCTCACGAGTCAGATTTCAGTGAAATATTGCCGACTGAAGAATTTTCAGCGTCTAGATTCGAACTTGAAGCGTTTACGAGTAAGGAATTCCAAGGAAAAGTATTTCCGAGTAGGGAATTCCTAGGGGAAGTACTTCTCAGGGATTTTTGAATAACCCCGAGTGTGATACTTTAGCGCAGGATTTCACCGAGTGAAGCATTTTCAATCGGGATATGACCGAGTAAAATGTCTCCGATTCCCGCGTGGCATAGCACCGAATAGAGAATTTCTGAATAGGAAAAACTCCGAGTGAATAGGATATCACCGAGTGACATATCTCCGACTCCTGCATGGCACGGTACCGAATGGAGAATTTCCGCATGAAATGCTTCGGGTGAATACGCCTCAGATAGAGACATACCTGAGTGAATTATTCCTGATTGCAACTTCAAAGAAATAATAAGGATTCCTGAGTCAGGGTTCGATAAAACATTGCCGACTGGAGAATTCATGACCCGAACTTTGAAGTTAAAATATTTCCAAATAAGGAATTTCAAGAGAAAGTATTACCAATTGAAGAATTTCCAGGAGAAGTACTTCTGGGAAATTTAGAGTTCGGTGTAACTTACTTGTTGTATTTGGAGTTCGGTTCGATCCTACAGTCCAAGCCTTTCATTGGGGTTTAGTTTTGATCCTACAACCCATGTCTTTCTTAGCGTTCAATTTAATCCTACTAACCGTTCTTCAGTCGGTGTTTAGGTTTTATCCATTCACCGTTCTTCACCGACATTCGGCCAAACCTACTAGTCGTACTCGAAGTTCGGTTCAATCCTACAATTCGAGTCTTCGACACGGGGTTCGGATCAGGGCTAATCCTGAACCTACTGTGCCCGTTACTTGGGGTTCAGCGTGGTCTTGAAGAAGCTTACTGCGCCCAAGCTTTCTCCGGTGTTCGGCCATATCTACTAACCGTACTTGGAGTTTGGTTTAATCCTACAATCCAAGCCTTCAACGGTGTTCAACCAAACTTACTAACCGTACCCAGAGTTCGGTTTAATCCTACAATCTGGGCCTTCAAATGGGGTTCGGTACAGCCTTATGAAAAGGTTTGATCCTACTGCGCCCTCTTCCTGGGATTCGGTATGGTTTTTACAAGAAAACCAATCCTACTGTGCCCAGGTCTTCAATCATTCATACATATTTGAAGAGTTACATTGTCAACTACAGAATGGGTAGTTGAGATCATCCGTCCTGAATATGTTTGTGCACGCTGGATAGACTGAAAATCACAGCATAAGAAAAACTTGAAAGAGTTAAGTTGGTGTATGAGATTCTTATTGAACAAAAATAAGAATTACAATAAAAGCGTAGCTGGGATTATGATATAACGATTTCTCCGTTGAACAATCTCAAGTGAGGAGAAAAGAGTGCATGTTGCTCCAGCAGCTAGCTATAATAAATGCACAAGTTCTGGGTATTCCATTTGTTTCGGATTGGAGTGCCATCAAGGTTTTCAAGGCGGTAAGAGCCTTTGCCAGCAATCTCGGATACCCTGTATGGGCCTTCCCAGTTTGGGGCTAGTTTGCCTTGATGAACGAATTTGTTTCCCACACTTGCTTTCCTCAAAACCAAATCTCCGACGTTGAAAGTCCTTGATTGGACTCGTTTGTTGTATCGAAGGGCGACTTTGGCTTTGATGGCCTGATCTCTAATGAATGCGTCTTCTCTGAGTTCTTGTATGACATCCATTTCTGATGCCAAGTTAACGTTATTGCTTTCTTCAGAGAAGTACTTGACCCTAGTAGAAGAAATTTGCAGTTCCACAGGTATCATTGCCTCCACCCCATAGGTCAGGCGATATGGGGATTCATTGGTGGAAGAATGAGGCGTTGTGCGATATGCCCAAAGGAAGTGGCACAACTGGTCTGTCCATCCACCCTTGGCTTCACCAAGACATTTCTTCAGTCCTTTCAGCACCTCCCTGTTGGCCACTTCAGCTTGGCCGTTAGTTTGGGGATGTTCGACAGAGGAAAATATCTGGGTTATTCCTAACCTTTCGAGTAAATCTGTAAACTTCCTGTCCATGAATTGGGTGCCATTGTCTGTGACAATCCACGCTGGGACTCCGAATCGTGTTATAATATTTTCATACATAAAACGACGAGTTCGGGATGAAGTAATATGCACCACTGGCTCTGCTTCAATCCACTTAGTGAAATAATCGACCCCTACAATGAGATATTTGATGCCCCCAGGAGCAGTTGGGAAAAGGCCCAAAATATCCAATCCCCATTGGTAGAACGGCCATGGAACAGTGGATATGAAGAGTTCTTCTGCCGGTGTGTGGTGAAGTTTAGAAAATTTTTGGCAGGCATCGCATTTCTTGACAAAGTCAATGGAGTCCTGCTTCATTGTGGGCCACCAATATCCCGCTCTGAGGATTTTTCTCATCAGACTTCTTCCTCCAGCGTGGTGTCCACATTGTCCTTCGTGCACTTCCTCCATTACTCCATGTACCTCATTCTCTCTTAAACAGATTAAGTAAGGTACTGAGAGTGCCCTTCTGTAGAGGTTACCATCTATCATAGTGAAGTATGGCAGTTCTCTCTTTATTCTCTTCTTTTCCTTCTCATTAGTAGGAAACTGCCCATCGGCTAAATAACGGATGTAGGGGGCCATCCATGTGTCACCATAAAGGGAATTGGTCATTATGGCATTTAGCGAAGGGAAAAGAGGAATGTTGGGCATCGTCAGTGTGCTCTGGACCAACGTTGTGGTGCTGCCTGGCCTTTTGGTGCTTGCTAATCTGGAGAGTATATCCGCTTTTGTATTCTCTTCGCGTGGAACATGTTTAAATTCCATTTTTGAGAATTTCTCTCTCAACTCCTTGACACAGTTTAAGTACAATTGGAGTTGAGGCTCACGAGCTTGATAATCTCCCAGGATCTGTGAAATCACGAGTTGTGAATCACTGCAGAGCATTGCCTCAGAAGCTCCGATGTCAATCGCGGCTCGAAGTCCAGCCAAGCAAGCTTCGTATTCAGCTTGGTTGTTGGAAGTTTTGAAATTAAAATGAAGGGAGATCTCCAAGTGTACTCCGTCATCACTTTCAAGAACTACACCTGCACCAGAGCCCTTTTGATTCGATGAACCATCAACATAGATGGTCCAATGAACACGAGGTGTGTCTGGATCTATCCCTGTCATTTCCACAATAAAATCGACCAGGACCTGAGCTTTAATAGCGCCTCGAGGTTCATAGGATATATCAAACTCTAAGAGTTCAATAGACCATTTGATCATCCTACCAGCGAGGTCAGGCTTGATTAACACAGAGCGGAGTGGTAGATCCGTTCTTACGAAGATTGGATGTGCGTGAAAATATGGATGTAGCCGTCGAGAGGCCCAAACAACAGCGAGGGCGGCCTTTTCAATTTTTTGATACCATATCTCAGCACCTTGTAATGTTTTGCTGGTGAAGTAGACCGGCCTCTGTCAATCAGGAGTTTCCTTTACTAAGGCTACGCCCAAAGCTTCATCTGAAATAGCCAAGTATAGGATGAGCGTATCCTCGGGGTCAGGCTTCCTTAGAATAGGAGGTTTGGAAAACACCTCCTTAAGCTCTTGGAATGCTTGTTCTTGTTCTTGTCCCCACTCGAATTTCTTGGACTTCTTCAGAACTTTATACAAAGGAAGTGACCTGTGAGCCATCTTTGGCATGAACCGTGCCAAGGCTGCTACTTTGCCATTCAGGGATTGGACTTCTCTCAGATTCTTTGGACTCTGCATGTTGAGAATTGTTTGGAACTTCCCTGGATTGGCCTCGATACCGCGTTGAGTTAACATGAAACCCAAAAACTTCCCAGCTGGGACAGCGAAAGTGCATTTCAATGGGTTTAGCCTCATGTTAAATTCTCTCAAGTGGATAAACACTTGGCGTAGGTCTTCAATATGATCACCTCCAACCGATGTCTTGGCTATGATGTCGTCGATGTACACCTCAACAAGTTTGGTGTGCATTCCCTCAAACACCTTATTGATGATACGCTGGTATGTGGCCCCAGTATTTTTCAGGCCGAAGGGCATAACGGTGTAGCAAAAGACACCATCATCATTGACAAAAGTTGTCTTCTCCTGATCCTCCTCGCACATCAAAATTTGGTTGTAACCTAAGTACGCATCCATGAAGCTCAGGTACTGATAACCAGAGGAATCATCCACTATCCGATCTATGTTAGGAAGAGGATAAGGATCCTTTGGATAGTAACGGTTGAGGTCCACATAATCAATGCACATTCTCTGTAACATCCCAAATTTAATAAAGTACCGAGTGAATAAAGCCATTAAAGTAATAATTTCAGAAGTAGGAATTTGCTTATTAAGTACCATTAATTTAATTAATCGAGGGTGTGTTGATTTAAAGGGAGGATTGACCTTAGTGGGTGCTGATGGGACTGGGTGACGTGAGCAGACTGCTCCTCACGTTTTCCCACCCCACCATTCCTTCCCTCATGCATGCGTTTATAAGTGGACGATGGTTCTCCTTGCCATTCGTTCTTCAGAGTTCCCTGCGAGTTTCTTCTTCTTCTTTTTCTTCTGCTTCTTCTTCTCTTCTCCTTCTCTGCTCTCTATTTCATCCCCTGTTTCGGAAGACGAGTGACGGTGTTGTAGAGGGGTCAGAGCTCCCTTACACGAGTAGAAGAAGAGCGTCGAAGCAGAAGCAGAAACAGCCCTGCACCATTCGTGGCTAGCATTCAAGTAAAGGCTAAGCGAGCGGAAGCACTGAGTGAAGCCGCGAGGAAGGGAACCAACACCCAAGCAGAGAAGTCTCTCGGAGTCTCATAGTTGGTAGGGGGAGTACCTTACATGTTAAATGCATAGGTTATGAATGGGTTCCGAGCGTTGAAGTGATAGTTCTGTATCCTGTATATAAAAATGCTTGCATGTGGAGTAACCGAATGTGAGACAAGTGAGAATGAGTGTTGCATGTTATTACCATCCTTAAAGATGCATGCGTTGTTTGAACTCCGATACCCTATAACCCGATTGCATATTACGTTGTGTTGACTGGAATGCTTGTTGAATCCGTTCATGTTTGTATGCATGCGTGTGTCGACTGAGTCTTGACACTGTTGTATACCGATTGCATATTATGTTGTACTGATTTGAAATGTTTGTTGGAACCTGTTGATCTTCATATGGATGCCTGTGTTGAGTAAGTTTTAATACTGCTGTGTACCGAGTGCATGTTATGTTTGAATTAATAAGCACGCTGATAGAAGCTCGAAATTGAGTGATACCGATTGCATTGGATTTATATGTTGTTAATAGAGCTAGGATGATGATTGTATGGAAGTATGTGTATGTTAAATAAATATGTAGAATCCTGGGAATGCGTATTACCGACTGCATGTGAAATATGTATAACTGAGTGAAGGTTGTGTGCATGAATACTATGTTGTGTGATGAATCCGCATGTGGCGTATAGGATGCGTTGTGCTGAGAGCACGTAGTGTGGGACACTACCATCGGTTATAAAGCGTGGGACGCTATAAAATCCTTGAGTGGGACTCAAGGTAGCCCTGAGAAGGACTCGGGCTGCCTGTGATCACCTCCGTTAGCGCTGAGAGCGTTGGTGTCACCTGTGGGCAAACGGTTGGGTACCTGTAAAATGGCCAAGCAGCTGGGAGCTGATTTGATAGCTGAGAGCTAGGTATAAAAAGGGCTGAGAGCCCACGTTGCAACGTCTAAACCGATACACACAAATACGGAACCGAGTGAATATTTTGTGTTCACATTGCTACTGATGTTATGTGGAATTAGTTGTGCTTGTAACGGTGTTAGTAAGACGATATATATATATATATATCCTCATGACCGAGTGTACTATTCCGTGTGTATATGATGTTAATGCTGATTAAAGTCTATTCCATGAATGTAGGTTCTGTATTGGAGAATTGCATGTATATATATATATATATCTGAGTAAGGATTGTGGATTCTGACTGATAATTGTTCAATAAAAGCATTCTAATTCACGTATCGTAATATACTACCACTAATTGTTGCATGTTGATATTATCAAATTGATGTGTGTGAAAGGATGAGTGATATCTGATGGATTCCAATTGGTAAGGATCTTGTGTGTGTTTTGGCTGATTGGCATTGCCCCGACTATAATAGTTGCCATGTGTAATTGTGTATATAAATATTGTTGTATAAAGGTGAGGCAACCTGAGTCAGTATCTATCATTTAAAATTTAAGATGCTCACCCCTGTTGTGGCAATTTTCAGTGAACATCTCTCGTAATGAGGAGTGGAGGATGAGCTGAAATGCCGGGTGAAGGGTTGCTGCACTATGAGATATCATGGCTGTGTATATGCCGTACATAGTGTTTGAGTTAAGCCTTGGCCGGCTCGTGTTTTGTCGTTAGCCTTTAAATCAGAATTGAATTCCTTGGATCGGGAACATGACTTCTTGGTTGTAAATTCATAACATACACGTATATATATATATATATATATGTCTATGTTTATACCACGTTACATGTCTATCTCATGTTGTGAAATGTCCGAGTGATCTATATATATATATGTTCATATCTCTGATTGCGTAGGAAATGACATAATCCAGCTTGAAGGAAGCTAATTCATGGTCTAGAGGGTGAGTTTATGATTTTGTAACCAAGTGGAAGAGATGTAGATGTTCGGAGTAAGTGAAAATCAGATAGCTCCGAGTAGGGGTTGACGTAGAAGACTGCCCCAACGACTAACTGCTAGGAATCCTCCCGAGTGTAGAACAGTCAATAATTCCCGAGTGAGAATTTGCCGAGTGATGGTTTTCTCGAATGGAAAGTGACACCTTAGACTGTAGAGGATCCCACCGTAGTGAACTATTGGTAATAAAGGAATCTGAGTGAGTCTTAGCTTAGTAGGATGCTTAGAGTAGGAAGGTGATGGTTACCGAGTGAAAACTAGGCGAGACATTCCGAGTGGGAGCCAGTGAGGACCATTCCCGTATTGTTCGTGTATGTATTCTGATTGTTGAGGTCGTGGAATAAATTACGTGTCCGAGTGGACTGAGGTCGAGTTCTCCCGAGTGAATTAGGCGCTGGAATCCGAGTGCAGAAATGCCGAGTGAAGTGAGCAGATACCGAGAAAAGCCTTCGCCTGAGCGGGTATGCGTAGCTGCGGGTTTCGCTTAAGCGATTTCCTCTTCTTCAGCTGTCATCTCCTCCGAATCGGTTTTATCTCCCTTGTTCTCTTTTCCTTTCATTTTCTTGTGCCAAGGCATTCTGATTTTCCTTTAATTGTGAAAAATTTCCCTGATTTTCTTGCTTATGATTTGTTTAAAATTTGGGTGTTACATTTTTGGTATCAGAGCAGACCGAAAGGTCCAAGGCCAAGGGATGCTTACCGAGTGTAAGCGGTTGTATGCTTCTGACCGAGTGGTCATCCTGATTGTGATGTTAGTTGAACCTGATTGATATTGACTTGTTTAGGGTTAGTTGAACCGGTTGTGATGTTTAGTTGAACCGGTTGTATGCTTCTGACCGAGTTGCAACGTCTGAACCGATACACACAAATGCGGAACCGAGTGAATATTCTGTGTTCACATTGCTACTGATGTTATGTGGAATTAGTTGTGCTTGTAACGGTGTTGGTAAGACGATATATATATATCCTCATGACCGAGTGTACTATTCCGTGTGTATATGATGTTAATGCTGATTAAAGTCTATTCCATGAATGTATGTTCTGTATTGGAGAATTGCATGTATATATATATATATATATCTGAGTAAGGATTATGGATTCTGACTGATAATTGTTCAATAAAAGCATTTTAATTCACGTATCGCAATATACTACCACTAATTGTTGCATGTTGATATTATCAAATTGATGTGTGTGAAAGGCTGAGTGATATCTGATGGATTCCGATTGGTAAAGATCTTGTGTGTGTTCTGGCTGATTGGCATTGCCCCGACTATAATAGTTGCCATGTGTAATTGTGTATATAAATATTGTTGTATAAAGGTGAGGCAACCTGAGTCAGTATCTATCATTTTAAATTTAAGATGCTCACCCCTGTTGTGGCAATTTTCAGTGAACATCTCTCGTAATGAGGAGTGGAGGAGGAGCTGAAATGCCGGGTGAAGGGTTGCTGCACTATGAGATATCATGGCTGTGTATATGCCGTACATAGTGTTTGAGTGAAGCCTTGGCCAGCTCGTGTTTTGTCGTTAGCCTTTAAATCAGAATTGAATTCCTTGGATCGGGAACATGACTTCTTGGTTGTAAATTCATAACATACACGTATATATATATATATATATATATATATATGTCTATGTTTATACCACGTTACATGTCTATCTCATGTTGTGAAATGTCCGAGTGATCTATATATATATATGTTCATATCTCTGATTGCGTAGGAAATGACATAATCCAGCGTGAAGGAAGCTAATTCACGGTCTAGAGGGTGAGTTTATGATTTTGTAACCGAGTGGAAGAGATGTAGATGTTCGGAGCGAGTGAAAATCAGATAGCTCCGAGTAGGGGTTGACGTAGAAGACTGCCCCAACGACTAACTGCTAGGAATCCTCCCGAGTGTAGAACAGTCAATAATTCCCGAGTGAGAATTTGCCGAGTGATGGTTTTCCCGAATGGAAAGTGACACCTTAGACTGTAGAGGATCCCACCGTAGTGAACTATTGGTAATAAAGGTATCTGAGTGAGTCTTAGCTTAGTAGGATGCTTAGAGTAGGAAGGTGATGGTTACCGAGTGAAAACTAGGCGAGACATTCCGAGTGGGAGCCAGTGAGGACCATTCCCGTATTGTTCGTGTATGTATTCTGATTGTTGAGGTCGTGGAATAAATTACGTGTCCGAGTGGACTGAGGTCGAGTTCTCCCGAGTGAATTAGGCGCTGGAATCCGAGTGCAGAAATGCCGAGTAAAGTGAGCAGATACCGAGAGAAGCCTTCGCTTGAGCGGGTATGCGTAGCTGCGGTTTTCGCTTAAGCGATTTCCTCTTCTTCCGCTGTCATCTCCTCCGAATCGGTTTTATCTCCCTTGTTCTATTTTCCTTTCATTTTCTTGTGCCAAAGCATTCTGATTTTCCTTTAATTGTGAAAAATTTCCCTGATTTTCTTGCTTATGATTTATTTAAAATTTGGGTGTTACATTCTCTATTTGCCGTTGGCTTTCCGGACCATTATTACATTTGATAGCCATGAGGAATAACGGATTTCCTTGATAAATCCGGCCTTCAGTAATTCCTCAGTTTGTTGGCAAGCTGCTTTCTGTTTCTCTGGTCCCAATCTTCTCTTCTTTTGGGTAACCGGTCTCGTCTCTGGGTAGACGGATAATTTATGACAGCAGAAAGCAGGATCTATGCCAGGCATATCGGCTGCAGTCCATGCAAAGAGGTCTTTGAACTCCTGTAGGAGCATCAACAGTCGCTGCTCCTTTTCTGTATCTAGCTTGTCATTAATATGGGTGACCTTTTCTAGAGAATCTCCCAATACGATGTCCTTAGAACTTCCATCCGGTGTGGGCTTTGATGGGTTGGATGGATCAATGTGCAAATCCGCCCTAGGGTCCAGGTCAACAAGGCTCACAGAACCAGCAGCTGTTCCACAATCGTTGAGTTTCCTCTTTTTATTGGAGGCTTCTAACTTTGTCATATTCAGGCTCAGGTTGTAACAGTACCTGGCCATCTCTTGGTCACCTCGAATAGAGGAAACAACATTGTCCTTATCGATAAACTTAATAAGGAGGTGTGGAGTTGACACGACTGCCTCCATAGCATTCAGGGTGGGGCGTCCTATGATGCCGTTGAATGGTGCCTCGACATCAATTACCAGCACTCGGGATTTAACCGTTCTGGCTCCTGGCTCACCATCAAAGGAAATAAGGATGTCAAGGTACCCCTTTGTTGGTTGCTTTGCACCATTGAAAGCTGTTAGTTCCTGTGTGTAAGGCTGTAAGTCTGAGTCATTAAAACCCATTCTTTTAAAGTAATTATAAAAACTAACATCACAGGAACTTCCCTGGTCAACAAGGATTCTTCGGACGTCCTTGTTGGCTATCACTGCAACGATGACTACAGCATCATCTCCACCAAGAATGGTAGGACCAAAATCCTCATCAGAGAATGAAATTATTGGAGCTTCAACCCCTCCTCTGTAAGGACGATTGTCTTTAACTTTTCCTTGTATAGATAGAATCATTCTATGATGATTCTTGCGGCCTGTAATTGAAGCTCCTCCCCCAGCGAACCCTCCAGCGATCATGTCAATGACTTCACGTCGGCCCTGATGCTGTTGCTGAGGCATGTCATCTCTGTGTGCTATATCATCAGTCATTACACCTTTCTGTTTCTCCGTAGCAGAGAATTTTCTAATCAGATTACGGTTTTTGTCATCCCCATCGTCTGGATCTCTTTCTCTTTTCTCATTCCGATCTACCATGTCAAAGGATTTTTCTTTGAACAGGTACTGCTTTAGTTTGCCTTCTCTAATTAACGTTTCGACTGCATTCTTTAGAGCTTGGCATTCATCAATGGAATGACCTGTTTGTTCATGAAAATCATAGTACTTATGGGGGTTCCCTGGTCTCTTCACAGGGGCTGGTCTCCTAATGCCATAGATATTAAATGCTGGCCATCCTACCTCTCTCAAAATCTGAGATGGCCTGGCTGACAGAGGTGCATAATGGCTAAAGGAATTAACACGCCTTTCTCGAGGTCGAGGAGAGGATTTATTAACTTTGGGGTTGTTGAATGGCCGCTCCATGAATTCTGACCTCATTTTCTCCTTATCTCTCCGCGGCTGTGAATGTGGTGTTGGTGGCTTTTTCTTTGCAGCCATGGCCTCTAGGTGTATCTCTATACCCACATACTTTGAGGCTTTTTTCCTGAACTCCTCAAATGTTGTTGGCGGACTCTTTGCTAGTGAGAGAGCAAACGCTGATCCTGGCTGCAATGCCTCGATAACGATATATAGCTTAATGGACTGTGTGAGGTAAGGAACCAGGGATGCTTCCTTGTAAAACCTCTTCAGGAAATCCTTTAAAGTTTTGTTTTCACCCTGCTTAATTTGGGCCAAAGTATGAGATGTCCTGGGAACATCTCTAGAGATGACAAAGTGAGTTTCAAAAATAGCTGCCATTTCAGCCCAGGAATCTATGGATCCAGAAGGTAAACTTTTGAACCAGCTGAGGGCCTCTTCTGACAATGTTCGTGGGAATATCCGACACACCATGTCTTCATCAGCCCCCAAGTACATGGCTTCAAATACGTAAGCATCAAGATGCTTAGTAGGATCAGTTTCGCCATTATACTTTCCAATGGAAAGAGGCTCAGTGGTTTGCAGATGTTTGGGGATATGGATACTCATAAGTCTCCTTGAAAAAGGAACTTTGAGCTTGTAAATCACTGGGGGTACTGTAATTAGCTCCTTCTTCCCTCGAGCAACTCCATCATCAGAATCGTGGGTCTGTTCTCTCCCCTCAAACGTGGGGATGTTTGAGTATTGGAGAGTTGTGGATTTTTCTCCATCGGTTGTATGGGGAGTGTCTCGTGTGCGAGATGACTCCTTGTCCTCACTTTGCCTTCTCTCTCTTCGTAATTCTGTGAGTTCTTTCTGGAGTTGACTAATCAACTCATCGCGAGGATCGGGGCTAGACACTGGTACCGCCTTCTTTGAGCTGCCCCCTTGAGAATCGAAGTTAAGCTTTCTGAAGGCGTTCGTGTTGGTTCTGCCTTCAGGTTGATTCTCCACAAAGTCATATGCTTCACCTTCTATGGATAATCACTTGTTCTTTCGCAGGATATGGGAATAACTCTACCGTGTCCCACTGGGCGTGCCAATGATTTGTCCTGAACCGGGGTCAAGAGATCCGGTGTCGGGCCAGTCACAAATAGTGATATGATTACGTCTCTGAAGACCAGTTATGTGAGTATCTGGTCTATATATCCGGTATCTCTGTATGAAGAGGGCGGATTGGGCGTCCTGGAGGTCCTTCACACCGTCCTCACGCGTTGAAGTGGGCGAAAGGTGGTGTCACCTACAAAGATTCTCCGATGCTCAAGTCAGTGATAATATTCCAAGTGAGGAATATTTTCAGAGAGTAATTGTAAGTTGAAAAGTAGTCGAAGATCCCTCCCTTCATTGATGAAGAGAGTTCATATACCTGATTGGCTTGATATTCGAGGATTCGTTAGTGGGGAACCACTAACCTCCAATAACATTATAAATTATTATTTTATTGCACACTTGCCAGTATGATTGGGTCAAGTGGCTATTTTATATGGAGCGTAGGGAGTGTAGGCTGGGTTTAAGGGACAAGTTGATCATTCCCGTGAGCAAAATTTGGCTCGTAGTGTGGGGGAATTATTGATCGGTCCCTGTAGCAATGCCCTTTGTTTTCTGTATGGTGACGTGTATTTTATCCGGTGTAATGGTGTTATCCTGGACAACCGGTATAGGGAAAGCGCCTGATACAGAATTAGAGTCCGGATGTATACCAATGACACCGGTTGCACGTTAGCAAACTGTCAAAAACATTGAAATATGTCTTGTAGAACGGATACCGGTATCGAGACCGGATCACCATGCATTCACGTAAATAGAGAGACACAGCATGTAGCAATATAGCGATCACGCTCAAGCAATAAAGAATCACGCTCAAGTGTGATGTCATAGAATTTATTAACTTATAGATCACGCTCAAGCGTGCATTGACCACGCTCAAGCGTGGAGTCTATTTTTCCCAGATTGTTACTTCTCCTTCAACGTCAAACTACAATAGTTCCCCTTAATTATTTTATATCAGTTGATGTTTATTTTTTATTTTAGTAACTTAAGTATTGTATGTAATTAGTTTAGTTATTTTAATCATTAATTAGTTTCCTCAGTAATTAATTAGAGTTAGTTAGTTAGTTTTGCTATGGCTATATATATTTGTAAACACTTTATAAAAAGACAGGAGGGAACACACGGAAGCAATAACATAATTCATTTTCTCATTTCTAATCTCTCTCTAATTCTTTTCTCTCTCTAAACTCTCTTGTCCATGTCTCTTCACATTCCTTCGACTGAATCCATTCCCATGGGTTTCTAAACCCTTAGGATTGGGATTTCTGAAGCTTCCGATGGAATCTTGAAGCTGTATTGAGGAAATTATCTTCTGAAGCAAGAGGAGAACAAGCTAAGAAGTGGATTTACTCTGCTGAATTGATAAATTCAGATCCAAATGAAGAATCTACTTCTGGCTTCCTAACTAATTCAGGCCTAGTAAGTAGGTGAATAGTTAGGGTTCAATCCTCAATTTCACATTAGATTTCTCTGTCACTGAACACCTAAGGAACTAGGGTTTAATGCTTAGGAATTAGTGTTATTCACCTAAGGAATTAGGGATTAACCAACTGTGAATTGTCTTCTTGCATCTGAAGCTTAATTGAACCTTAATTGCATGTTTCTTCATGAAGTTGTAAGCTGAAGTAATCCTAACCTATCTTCCTTTAATCACATTTTATCTCCTATATTGTTCTGGAAATACAAAAATATAGAAAGTATAAAACAACAAAAATAGAATGAATTCTTCAATGCGTTGTTTTGGTTCATCTTATGCTATTCTAATATTATAGTAATTACCTCAATCCCTATGGGACGATCAAATATATTACAAATTTAATGATTGGTGTGCTTGCCAAAAAAAGATAAATCCCCCGAAAGTTATACACCAAGTTAATGGCTCAGGATTTATGCATTATGGGTCAAGCGTAAACAAACAGTGAACATCAGGGCCTCTCACGCTTGAGCGTGACCAACTACGCTCAAATGTGATTCGTACAGAATGGGTCCTTTAATTTAGTATTAGCCAATGTACGATACCAGCGCATCCACTTCTCTGTGTTTCTGCATGTTTCTGACCACTCCTAGAGTGAGACTTGAGTGAGACTTTCATTATAAAAATAGAGGATTGCAGAGAAGAGAAAATCATCAATCATTAGATCACTTCAGAGTCTTAGCTCTTCTTCACCATTCAAAACACGGAGAGATTCAGTGAGGAATATGAAATTCATGTGTAGCTAAACTCTCCATTGGGGTTGGTGGTAATCACTTCAAACCCAACCTACTGCTATTGTATCCTTACATGTATGGCAATGAGAATTAATGGTTTTTGTGTTTCATTCTATGCTTAATGCCTGAGAATACTTGATCACTACTTTCTTGATTTTGGTTTTTCTTAAGTATATTGGGAAATAACTTTTGGAAATAGACCTGAATTAAATGCTTATTGTAAGTAGCTGCTAGGGATGGCATCTAATACAACAAACGTCTAAACAATCCATCAATAATGCTGGAGTGATTTTAAAGCGATTGAGGGATCAACGGTTTGGAATCACTTTTATGAATTTTGTAGTCAAGGGATTGATGCAAATGACTTTGATTGTGACATAAAAACTATTTTTTCAAAGTCCATACATGCAAATTTACACAACATAGGGAAGATGAGATAGATGACACCAACCCCAGTTTCATTCACTTGATTTTTATCAATTTTTATTGATTTGCTATCACAATCATTTATTTCCAGTTTTAGTTACGTTCATTATCAACTTATTAAAACACCAATGCAAATATTAAGTCGTATCAATTCATAAGATCCAGACTCCTAAGTTTATTGCTCCTCAGTGGAACGACACTCTTCTATTACTATAACTTCCGTGATTTAACTTGGCACGACCTTTTATATTATACAAACTTGATTCTTATCTCACTTCCAAAGATAAGTCATTCAAGAAATCTATTACCATGAAGGAAGAGATTCTTCAATAAGGACCCACTTGATTTTGTTTTTCTGAATGAGCTTGCAGGAACATCAAAATGCAGTAAGGATTATGCACCACTGAAACATGATACTGAAGTCATGTGTGACAAAGTAGTGAACCCAAATATGGAACTTAAGCCTTTAAATTCCACACTAAGGTATGAATTTCATGGCTCTAATAGGTTCTTGGCTGTATTTTAGGAATAACGTCCGGCTGAAGATGTTAAACTTAGCACTGGTGGGGAGGTAACCCCATAATTGTTTATATCTCTATGTTTTAGTTGAATGTTTCAATTAGTACAAAAGAAAGAAAAAATCAAATAAATAAAAAAACAAATAAGCAAGAACTTGTTGAATTGCTATGTTTTGGAGTAAGGCATAATTTTGATTACCATGATGCATGTCTTAATTTGGATCATTTGAATGTATGCTTAACTTGGTGTTTTGCATTTATTTAGTGACATATGACAGTGGCAACCACAGGTTGTGGATTGCCACCACAGGCTATGTTTTGACCCAATAATTTTCATGAAATGTGTAAGTGTTTTCTGGGTGAAAAACAGTGCCAACCACTAGCTGTGGTTATCCACCACTGGCAGTGGTTTGGCCTAGGCATTTTCCACTACAAACATGAAATTTTGGGTAGAACACAGTGACAACCATTGGCAGTGGTTTCCTACCACTGGCCGTGGTTGCCAACAAGGAATTTTTAAAATGCTACACATCCATATGCCTTTTTTATGCATGTTTTTGGTGGTTCTCTTCACTCATCTCTTTTGATAACACATTTTTGCATGGGTTAGTTATGAATTAATTCTAATGCACACCACATTGTATCTATTTGTCCACATATGACTTAAAATATTTCTTAATAGATATCTTTGATGTGTGACACCATTCTTATAACCCCCTGCCATTTGTGATGCATGTAAAACTAAGATATTGAACTCTATGCATCCCAACTTCTTTTTTGATGTTTTGTTTAGTCCATTTCTTAGTACCCATATCAACATGTTTGGCAACTAAAGCTTAAAATAAGAAAAGGAAGACTAAAGGGTCATTTTCCCCCTCCTTCTCCATGACAGATATTTGTTAAGATTTTGTGTCCTTCTTCACTCCAAATTAGTCATTGAGGACAATGTCGGTCATTAGTTTGGGGAAGTAGGTACACAAAACCTTAACTTCACTTTGTTCTTTCTTTCTATTCTGTTTTTCTTCTATTTTTGTTTTTGTTCATTTGTATGTTTGAGTTATGTTTTATTTGTGTGTCATAGTATAGCATTGATTGTCTGTGTGCAATTACTATTTTTGTATGATGAATGATTTAGACCGGCTAGATCTTGAACATAACTTGTTGGAATCTTGATAAAAAATTTAATTAAAAATAAAAATAATTGCTAGGTTGCCAAAATAACCTTTACTTCATGATGCTATGTTTTCTCTGATTTGGCTAATTACTATAGTAAGCTTTTGAGCCAAAAAAGGTATTCATTTCATAAAAAATTTTTATTCAATAGCCTGTATTTCCTTTTTTGAATGTTTTACAGATCTTTAGGCATTCTAGAACTTGGCTTTTGACTTTTCAAAACGGTTTATGAATGCATGCTTGGAATGAAAAAGGCACATTAAGTTTTGTTTCTCTAAGCCTCAGAATTTGACAAATGCATGATCCATTAGTTTTTTTGAGCCATGAAATGTTATGTTATTCTTTCAAATCTTCAATATATGATGTTTTCTGATTTATATGTAGAAGAGGAAAGTAACATAAACTAAATAAGGTTGGAAAAATGTTTGAGAAATAAAATCATGATAGTTTGGGTTTGGTGATTCAAAAAAAAAGAAAAAAAAGGTATTAGTGAATGTAAAATAAGGAGTTGATTTCAAGTTGAAAATAAAAATTAGTGAATGAAATCAATGATGAAAATAAATGAATCATACTCCTTATAGCTTCTAAATGTATAATAGTTATTTGATTGAGGTTTGCCTTGTGATATTGCTCTTCTCAAAGAACTAAGCCCTTTGTATTCCTTTTTTTTGTTTCCATTCCCATTTTGTGACTCCCCCGTCCCCTGACCACGTTACAACCATTTGAAAGACCTTTAGACTAAACCATGTTTTCTTGATAACTGTAGAGACTGCAGTCAATTACCAAGCTTATGGTAGTGTCTAGGATGTTGATAGGAGTTTAGCTTGCATTAGTTTTAGGGTCCATTTAGTTTAATTTTAGTTTATTTTCATCTTATTTTTCCCTAATTGCCATGGTATTTCTTTTATTTCCACACATGGTACTTGGGTAGTTGTCTTTTGCAGAAACCTTCACAAGATAAATCTATTACCAAAAGGATTTGGAAGTTCTTGAATGGGATGATGCAAATGAGAAGAGTTTGTAGAAAACCTAAGATCAAAGCCAACCTAACAAGGGAAGAAAAACGTACCAAAGAAAGTACTGCAGAACCCAAAAGCACCCTCAAAATGCACATTTGCCAAGGTTTAGAGAAATCCACTGCCAGTGGAAAAAACACTAGCCATGGATTACACTGGATGAATAGGAATTTTTGAGTTAGAAAAATCCACTAGCCGTGGGATTTCCCACTGGCCATGGAATCCTCTACCTAAAAAACCCACTGGTCATTGATTTTACCACTACCAGTGGTTTCTGCCCAGTTTTCTTAATGTAATGCATTTAGGTGTCACACAATGCGATCCACTGCCAATGGATTTTCCCACTGCCAGTGGATTTCACACGTTGCAACAGTTACTTTTAGATTTTACAAATTTTAAAAAAAGAGAGGGCAAAAATATAAGAACGGACTGAAAGAGAGACGCAAGACAGTTTTTGGGTGAAAAATTAAGGGTTTCTTCTTAAAGATCTTGGAAAAACAAAGGAAGATCAAGGGTTCAAGCTTGGAGAAAGAGATTGGAAGATTTGTGAGAACTCTTCTTGTACCTTTAATCCTTTATTTTTGTAACTCTTATTTTCTGAATGATGGGATCAATTCTTGTAACTTATGGATTTGTAACCTCTTCCATGAGGAACTAATTTCTTATTCTTGGGATTTGGGGAAAAATATGTGTGTGTATCAAATTAGGTTACTTTGATTTTCTTTGTTATTGGATTTATGTTTTCTATTCATTTTCATGAGGTCATAATGCTTCTAATGACTTAGAAATAAGGTTAAATGGATTTAAACAATATGGATGATCGAGAGATTGGCATATCCTTAGAACGCATGAAATTGAACCTAGGGATTTGGATTACAAAAGTAAGCAAAGCTCTTTGAGGAATAATGGGATTTTCATAGAGTGTAAAGGACCTAATTAACAAATTAAATATGGTTCTTTGGTAATTAAGTACGTTAGTGGAGTTTCGAGAGAAGTACACTAATTAGCCAAGGGAAATCCACCTTAGGAACAAAAATTGAATAATGGAGAAAAGAGTAGTTTTAAATTTCATACATTGCATATGAACCTACCGATTCCCAAGAGTTTTTTTCATCTTGATTCTAAAAGAGGGATTTCGATTTGAGTTTTCTGTCAATTACCTTTAGTTCTTAATTAATTTTACTGCACTTTTTACTTTGAAACAAATTGTCTGGATAATTGAATCACTGTGAATTGGTACTTGGGCACAATCCTTGTGGGAATGATAACTTTTTATTACATGATACCTCGTGCACTTACGGTTGGATATAAGATGTTGTGACATGAGTAGATTGAAACACAAGCACATACACTGAGTAAGAGTGAGTACCCGTAGTCCAATCTTAGTGAGCATGGTCTGATTATTGGTTGGGTTCCCTTCTGGTATTCTAGGTAATCATTCAAAAACACAAAAACAAAATAAATAAACAAAAGATTCCTCAAGTTTGTTTGGACCTGTCGCTCTTTATTGTTTATCTGTATGAATATAATGATTGCTTGAGGAAAGTAATGTTTTAGTTTGGGGTATTTTGATAAGTGTGCATGTTGTCTTGTTTTTGAGTGTTTTTTAGATCTAGTTTTTATTTTATTTTACCCTTATTCCTCCTGATTTCCTTAATTTTGCATTTAGTTCCACATAGACTACTCGGTTGTCTCTATTTTTACAGGACTATTGAGGTTTTAGGTTTATTTTGGTGAGAAATGGTAACTTGGATGCAAGAAGAAGCCTTGGGGAACCTTAGTTGTGTAATTGGGCAAAGTCAGAACAAACCACTGGCCGTGGTGGCAAACCACTGGCCGTGGTGGCAAACCACCAGCAGTGGTTGTCACTGGAATGAAGAAAATGAAGAGAACCAAGTGGCAAAGACCACCACTGGCCGTGGTTTCCCCCCACAGGCCGTGGTTGTCACTGTGGTGATATGTTACATTGAAATTTGGGAGATTAGGAGCATCAGACCCTGAACCACTGCCAATGGTTTGCCACCACTGGCCGTGGTTGCCCCCATAAAACCCTATTTCCTGATTTTTAGGATGCATATTAGAGGCAGTGTAAGGGGGTTTTAAGGAGAGTGTTGCATTCTTTTGATAAGCATAAAAATTAGTAATGATTATTAACATATAAAGAAGTGAAGTGTTTAAATAAAGAATCAAGTTTGTATAATATGAATCTAATGGAAGATTAGTGCCAAGTTTAAACACTAAAGTTGTAGTAAAAGGGGTTGTCGTTCCACTGAGGAGGTGTTAGTTTGAAGATCTTAGTCATTGAATTGATTTGACAAGAAGTTTTGTTTTGGTTGGTTGTAAAAGTTTTTGATTGAAATGATTAACAAACAATAACAAATATAAAAAGATAACACTAAAGGGTTTTGGTTGAAATCAAATTTAGAAAACTGGGATTGATTGTTCATCTCTTCTCACCTTCTGTAAGCTATGTAGCTTTGCATATATATAACTTGAATTGATAATTTTTACGTCACAATCAAAGTCATTTGCATCGATCCCTCGACTACAAAATTCATAAGAATGATTTCAACCTGCTGATCCCTTAGTCACCTTGAAATCATTCCAGTATTAATGATCGATTGTTTAGACGTTCACTACGTTAGATACCATCCCTGGTCATCTACTCACAATGAGTGTTTTATTCAGATCTGCTCTCAAAAGTTATTTCCCAATATACTTAAGAAAACCAAAGACAAGAAAATAGTGATCAAGTACTTTTAAGCATTAAGTGCAGAATGAAATACAAAAACCATCAGATCTTGTTATACATATGAAAGACTTACAGTAGCATTACTTGGGGTTTGAATGATTACAACCAATCCCAATGAATGGATTTAGCTACTCATGCCTTGCATTTTCACTCAACAACAGGAAATGAATACAAAAAGAAATTAGAAGTGAAATAAATGATTGAATACTAAAGATGATGTTGATCCTCTATTTTTCTGCTCTATTTATAGAGGAGTCACGCTTGAGCTCCTTCTTCCCAAGCCCAAGTGCAACCCCCACTTACTAAGTGGCCATGCAGAGATGGTTGGAGACATACAAAAGTGAGTGTGCTGGCATCGCACCAATAGCCCATATTTAATAAAAAGTCCCATACTTCTTCAAACATGCTCAAGCGTAAGATATTGTTGCTTGAGCGTGCCTACACTTAAGTATAAGATTTCCACGCTCAGGCGTGAAGGGGGCCTATGCCTTTCCTTTGCTCTCCTGTTCTCACACTTGTGCCACGCCCAACATCGCGCTCTAGCACGCATGGGTTCAAGCTCAAGCGCCCTCTTCTCACGCTCAAGCGTGGAAGGGGTCTGATGCTTTTCACATGATTTCCTATGCTCACGCTTGATCACGCCCTTGGTCACACTCAAGCATGCACAGACTCAAGCTCAAGCGTCCTCTTCTCACGCTCAAGTGTGAGAGGGGTTTGATGCTAATGTCCCTTCGCTCAAGCGTTCTTCAAGCGTGGCCTTCAGCACTCTTTCGCTCAAGCGCCCTTTGTATCTAGCTCAAGCGTGGCATGAGTCTTATGCATGGTTCAAGCCTTATGCTTTTTCATGATCAAGACCAAGTATGCTGACTTGATTATTTTCTTGTAATTTCTGCATTTCTTTAAGAATTTTGGCAAAATAATATCTTGTATGCAATGTATCCTTCAAAATAGATTTCATGCTTAAATTCCTTTACTTATTCACCAATCAAGTTAAATTCTTTACAAAATAAGGTCAATTGGTTCATGAAATCAATGCTTAATTTATACTTATGAAACTCTCCCCAACCTAGACTTTTGCTTGTCCTCAAGCCAAAATAATGAAAGTTTAAGCATGAAAATGTTCATGATGCTTAGATTCTCAAGATGAACACAATTAAAAAATAGTATTTGATTTCTTTAGGCTTATGGCATCCTTAATACCCATTCATGTGAAATATGATGCACAATTTAATTTTTCATAAAGCAAGTAGCCCAACGCTGTAAGAATAAAGAGCTTCTCATTATTTCTCACTAGGTGCCTGTTTCACACATCCATCATTAGAGTTGCCTAGTTAACATTGCTAGTCATTTCCAATCAAACAAAAGTTAAAAGAACAGCAAGGATCAAGAAGGTCTTTTATCAAGGTTGTAATGAGGTTAGGCTTAACAAGAATTCTTGGTTTTTCTTGGATTTTAAATTGCATGCCCAAAGAAGAGCATAAGTAATGAATTTTTCAAAGTTTATGAGGGTTCTTCCTTTTCAAAATTCTTTATCTTCTTTTTCTAGTTCTCCTTTTTGTTCAAATATTTCTGTATGGAGAACTTGCTATTTTTCTTTAGCATTTTCTTTTTCAACCTCTATTTCTTGCATCACTCTTATTGAAAAAATATTTTATGCTCTTTTCTCATTAAGTATGTTGATAAGGTAGGAATTTTATTTTTCACGCTTAGGGTGTTTTTATAAAAAAAAAATTTGGCTCAAGTGGCTACCAAAGAATGGGATATTACGCTTAAGGTTAGCTTTTTTTTGGCTCTTGGCTAAATTTTTCAAAGTGCCTTGATTATTTCCTTGCTTATTTCTAAAGAAAAAGGTTAATCAAAAAATTAAGCAATGCCACTTAACAATTTCTAATGAGGCTCTTAGTGTTTAATCGCTCTCTTCTCACCAAGTTTAAAGGCATACTCCAATATTCTAACAGAAAAAGGTTCAAGCCTGTAAAGAATTTTAAAAAAAAGTTTAGTTATTTCATTTCTTGGTTCGTAATTCAGCCAATTTTCCTCTTCAAAATCAATGTTACTGTCTTAAAAGTTGCTCTAACTTATTGAATCTTTGCATTCATTTAATTTTCTTGCTTCAGGTTGGAAAAATAATGCATGTTCCTATACACACATTTAAACAGAGCAATCAATCTTATCAATTAGTAGATCATTCAAATTCATCAATGAAGCATAAAATTCAAACTAAAATACTCCAAGAGGAAAATGTTGTCTGCAGCAAGTTAGGAATAAAAGAGAAAATTAAAAATAAATCTAACAGTAATTAAAAAGGAAATAATAAACCAAAAAAGAAACTTAAAAGGAAAATTCACTCATCATCATCATCTGTGTTTATCTCTTCTTCCCTGACTGGAGGTATCTGTGAAGATGGTCCTGGTTCAGCCTGCGAGGTCTCACCCCCTTCTAAGAAAGGAGGCCTGTCCCCAGGCCAAGCAATGTGTGCTAAAAATTAAACAGGATCCATCCATGGGTTATGTTGGCCTGCTGGAACACTATGGTATAGCCCATGATGCAGGTGCATCAGACCTCTATGGTTGGCATTTTGTTGTGCCAAAAGATGGCTTTGCCTAATATTGAGCTGATAAATTCCTTCAAGGATCATCTTTGTTTCGCTGTTGAGAGGGGGAGGGGCAGGTTCTATTCCTGATAGTGGTGATGCTTGAGGTGCAGTTGGTAGAGGTACATCTGGTACAGGTGATGCCTGGATGCTACAATATCATTCAATGAAATATCTGTTTATGGTGGTCTGATAGGCTTGAGGTCCTGTACCTTAATTCCATGTCCTGCATAAAAATCAATAATGAAAGCAGGAAATCCTAAGCTCACTTTTACCTTCTGTCCTACCTGGGAATACTTTTGATCAGCCTTCACAAACTTGTGGATTTCATCAGAAATGATTTGATCTAAAAATCAGATCAGAGACACGTGCATTAGAAGCGATGTTAGCAAGCAGAAAAGAGGTCCAAACTTAAGAAATGATGGCCATGTCCTTTCTTAAGATGCATAGTGGATTCTCTCCTTGCCCCATCTGAAAATGGCGCCCTGGTATGCATATTGCTGCTTCGAGATCATTAGTGGCAATGAACTCATTTCTTAGTTTCATCGTGGCATAGTCACATGTCTCTCTTTCCCCTAACTCCATAATGCTGCCTAGGTAGAAGTTGATCTCATCTCTACCATATGAGAGCCAATGGCCTCTGATATATATCCTTCGATCACCTTCTCCCTCCTTAGGCCATGCATTGGCATAGAACTCCCTCACAACCTCTGGATCATATTTTTTTCTTGGGTAGCATATCTTCAACCAGTTTCTCCTTCTAATAACCTATAGAAAGGCATCATACTCTCCCAAGGCCAAATCTACCTTTCTTTCAGGTATGAAAGTCCAGTTTGAAATATCCTCATAACATTTACTCTTGTCCTTGTTCCTGAATTTTGGGGCATTGTCCTTGTCATCAGTGCGTGTCATTTTTGCTTTATTTCTTTTAGAACTTTTTGCTGGAGAAGTGTGTGGAGGGGAACTTGGTGCCACCTGCTTGGTTCTGGCCATCTACAAGCAATCATCATATCAAATGGCAAGATAAAGGGGTGAGTCTCTAATAATCTCAGTAACAATTTCAGTGAGCCTAGGGACTTCTTACTCAATGTATCAAGATGCATCCATTTCCAATCACGCATGCCTATTAGCGACTAAGCAAAGCAACAGTGATTTTATTTGGCATAACAAGTTCAATCTGTTAACATCAAGTATGTATGACATATTCTGAACTTTTATCGGATAGTTGGTATGCATCCTTAAAGTAGAAGGGATTTTTCATAATTTTCACTTTAAAATAATAAAGCAATTCAATATCGAATGAACCAATCTAGATGAAATAGATCCATTTTTCATATAAGCAAGCAAAACAGAGAAGCATAATTCCATATGAACACCTAAACATGCTTTCTACAACTCAACACAGCAAAACATATGCAAGATGTTGTAGAGAAAAGAGAAACAGTTTAGAGTTACCTTGCTTCCAATGAGAATGCACAATGTAGAAGAAAACGTATTGCACCCTTTGAGTGAATTGAAAAAATGTAATGCAGTTATAATGCTCAATAAAAACTGACAGAGAGAAGGGAATGAGAGTAAGTGGGGAGTTACGTTTTCAGAATCTAGAATAATGGAGAGGATTACCTTTTAATGTGGCAATGAGTGGCATCAGATGGCAGTTTTTAAACTGCTAGCTTAAGCGTGGGTAGGCCACGCTTAAGTGTGGGCGAGACAGAATGAAACTGGAGTCTTTTGCTTAATGCTACGCTTGAGCATGCCTTACTGGTGCCATTTTATTCCTTCTCACTTAAGCGAGTATAATCACGCTGAAGCGTGATCGTTCTTACCAAAGGTTCCATGCTTAAACCTTCACTTGAGTGAGTAATGGAAAATTTTCATTTCGCTTAAGCGTGACTTAGCACGCTCGAGCAAGACATCCCCTGAAGGTCTAAAATTTTCTTACGCTTGAGCCTCCCTTACTTCGCTAGAGCGTGGTAACTCCCCTGATGCTTAATTTATTCTCGCTTGAGCGAGAGAAGTGATGCTTGGGCATGATCGGGGTGAATTTAAAAATTTTTGATTTGACAGACTTTATCTTTTTGTTGTCAAGCTTAAGCGTGACTTCTGTACTTGAGCGTGGATCAAATAGAATGTCACTTACCTGGCCACGCTTAAGCATGGATACTCACGCTTGAGCGTGTATAAACCTAATACTTTATTTTCTTTCCTCGCTCAAGCTTGAAACCATTCGCTTGAGCGGATTTAAGACAGAATCAAAAGTGAATTTCCTAGCTTGAGCGTGGCAAGTTACGCTTGAGCATGGTAACTTGACATTAACTGAAATTTGTCCTTCCCTTTGTAGTTTGCCTTTGACATGTGAAGTTGGTTGATGAATGTGATGAGTTGATCTGAAAAGCAAGGTAAGAAAACTTTAAAAATATTATACAAACTAATTGAATTGAAATCAACAAAATGAATAGAAAATATAAATGATTGGGTTGCCTCCCAAAAAGCGCTTTGTTTAACATCATTAGCTTAACGCCTGACTACTTTCTCATGGATCCTTCAAATGAATGATGGTGGTGACCTTTTCCACCTCTCCTCCTAGATAAGGTTTGAGTCTTTGACCGTTCACCTCCCATGTTCTCTCAGATTTAGGATCTTGCAACTCAATGACCCCATAAGACCTTACTTCTTTCACTGTGAAAGGTCCTGACCATTTAGACTTTTGTTTTCCTGGGAACAATTTTAGCCTTGAATTAAATAGGAGAACAGATTGTCCTGGATAAAAACTCTTTTTCACAATTTTCTTGTCATGGTAAGCCTTCATTCTTTCCTTACAGATCCGTGAAGATTCATAGGCTTCCAACCTCCATTCTTCCAACTTTTGCATCTGAATTTTTCTTGCTTGAGCTGATGCCATGGGATCATAGTTGAGTACTTTTATTGCCCAAAATGCCTTGTGTTCAAGCTCTACAGGAAGATGAAAACTTTTTCCAAACACCAATTGGTAAGGTGAAAATCCAGTTGGTGCTTTGTACGTTGTTCTATATGCCCATAAAGCGTCATCAAGGACCAATCTTTCTTGTTTTGGCCAATTGCCTTTTCTAAAATCCTTTTGATTTCTCTGTTGGACACCTCTACTTGGCCATTGGCTTGAGGGTGATATGGAGATGTTACCTTGTGCTTCACTCCATAATGTTCTAGACATCTTTAATGTTGTATGTTACAGAAATGAGAACCTCCATCACTTATCAGCACTCGTGGGGTACCAAACCTACTGAAAAATGTTTCTCTTAAGAAACTGAATCACGGTTTTGGCATCAGCTTTAACACATGCCATTAGTTCTACCTACTTTGATATATAATCCACTCCTATAACAATGTACTTATTTGAAAGTGAAGTAGGTAGGGGTCCAACAAAGTCTATACCCCAGCAATCAAAGACTTCTATTTCAAGAATGGTGGTTAATGGCATCTCGTTCCTTTTTGATATGCTACCTGTCTTGTGACATGCATCACAATGCTGTACAAAAACATTAGTATCCTTAAACAATGAAGGCCAATAAAAACCTGATTGAAGAATCTTAGTTGCTGTCCTCTTTCCATTGAAGTGTCCTCCATACGGTGAGCTGTGATAGTTCCATAAGATGTTATTGGCTTCTTCCTGAGATACACATCCCCTCAGAATATTGTCTGATCTAAGTTTAAACAAGTATGGATCATCCCATATAAATTTTTTCCATCTTTTAAAAACTTTTTCTTTTATTGCCATGAAAGATCATCAGGGAGCATTCCTGCAGCTTTAAAATTTTCCATGTCTGCAAACCATGGTCTGTTCTAAATCAACAGTAACCTCTCATCTGGGAAGTCATGTTGAACTTCAGGTTGCATTTTTGAGAATTCATTATTAATCAATCTTGACAAATGGTCAGCTACATGGTTTGCACTTCCTTTCTTGTCTCGAATAATCAAATTAAATTCTTGTAGGAGAAGAATCCACCTAATTAGCCTTGGTTTAGACTCATATTTGTTCAACAAATACTTAATAGTTGCATGGTCTGTAAAAATAACAACTTGGGAACCAATTAAATATGATCTAAGTTTTTCAAGGCCATACACTATCGCTAGCAATTCTTTTTCTGTTGTAGCATAATTTATTTGAGCTTCGTTCAAAGCTTTACTATTATAGTGTATGGGATAAAAAACTTTAGATTTTCTTTGACCAAGAACTGCACCTACTGCATAGTTGCTTGCATCACACATCATTTCAAAATCAAGTTCCCAATCAGGAGCAACTATAATAGGAGCAGTTATCAATTTTTCCTTTAACAAATTAAAAGCAGTTAAGCATGCATCATCAAATTGAAAACAATTATCTTTTTGTAATAAATTACTCGGAGGTATGGCGATCTTGGAAAAGTCCTTGATAAACCTACTGTAGAATCCTACATGTCCTAGAAAGCTTCTTACTCCTTTGACATTGGTTGGTGGAGGCAGCTTGTCAATCACTTCCACTTTGGCTTTGTCTACCTCGACGCCCCTTTTAGAAATTTGATGTCCTAGCACAATCCCTTCAGTTACCATGAAGTGCCACTTCTCCCAATTCAAGACTAAATTGGTTTCCATGCATCTTTTCAGCACCGTGTTTAAATTTTCTAGGCAATGCTCGAATGATGATCCAAAAACAGAGAAATCATCCATGAAGACTTCTATGCATTTTTCCACCAAGTCTGAGAAAATAGCCAGCATGCACCTTTGAAATGTTGCTAGACCATTACATAGTCCAAAAGGCATTTTCCTATATGCGAAAATCCCAAAAGGACATGTGAATGCTGTTTTTTCCTGGTCTTCTGGTGCAACAAGTATCTGGTTATATCCGGAGTAACCATCCAAAAACAATAGTATGCTTGTCCTACTAACCTTTCAAGCATTTGATCCATGAATGGTAGAGGAAAATGGTCCTTCCTGGTTACTGTATTAAGTTTCCTGTAGTCAATGCACATTCGCCAACCTGTGACTGTTCTTGTAGGAATTAATTCATTCTTGTCATTTTTTATAACAGTCGAGCCTCCTTTCTTTGGGACCACCTGCACAGGACTCACCCATGAACTATCAGAGATAGGATAAATTATTCCTGCTTTAAGTAATTTAGTTACCTCTCCTTTTATAACTCCTTTCATGGTTGGATTCAGACGTCTCTGAGGTTGAGAAACAGGTTTGAATTCTTGCTCCATATAAATATGGTGCATACAGTATGCTGGGTTGATTCCCTTTAAGTCTTCTAGTCTCCATCCGATGGTAGTTGAGTTTTCTTTCAACACTTGAATTAATTGTTTTTCCTCAGATTCTGACAAGTGACTATTCATAATAACAGGCTTTTGTCCCTCCTCATCAAGAAAAACATATTTCAAGTGTGATGGTAAGACTTTCAATTCTATCTTCCCCATTTGTACAACATCATTCTTTTTATTTTCTTCCTCTGTAACTCCTTCTTTCATTGGTTCTTTCTCACAACTCTTTTCTTCCACCTTTTCTGCTTTCTGCTCTTCTTGTCCAATGACCTTTCCGCTCCTTATGGTAATTGCTTTGCATTGCTCTTTTGGGTTTGGGTGGGTATTGGCTCCAAATTGCAAATTATATTGTTCTGTAATTTAACGAGCCAATTGCCCTACTTGTGTTTCCAGATTCCTAATTGAAGCCTCTGTATTTTTCTGGTTGGTAATTGAAACTTGCATGAACTTTTCTAGAGTGTCCTCCAATTTTGATGTTCTTTCCATCAGAGGAGAACCCTGTTGGTACGGTTATTGTTGTCTGTTTGATATGCTTACTTCTTGTTTCTATCCTCCATTTTGATTATTCCTCCATCCCTGTGAAAAATTGTTAGAATAAGAATTGTTATTGAAATTACCCTGCTTACCTTGATTGTTCATATAGAGGATGGATTGGTCAGGTTGTTCTCCTTGGCAGTGTCCATTCTGTTGATCACCTCCACAAAAATCACATTTCAATTGTGACTGTTGATTGCCTACAGAGGTTTGCACTACATGTAATTGCTGAGGAAGTTTTTCCATTTGTTGTGTGAGAGCTTCAATTTGTTGGGTCAGAATCTTGTTTTGAGCTAGAATGGCATCTGTGGTATTTAGCTCCAATATTCCCTTCTTTTAGACTTGAGTTCTATCATGTTAGGCTTGGTAGTCTATGGAGGATAGTGCTTCAATGATTCTTGTGGCTTGTTCTACATCCACTGTCATCATGGTACCTCCTACCGCTGCATCTAATATCATTTTGGTGTCTGCTCTTAATCCACTGTAAAAGATATTTAGTTGGGCAATATCTTCTAAACCATGATTTGGGCATTTCCTGAGTAGTGACTTAAAATGTTCCCATGCCTCACAGAAAGGTTCATCTTGGCCTTGTTTGAATGTTGTTATGTCTGACTTAGCCTTGATAAATCTAGATGGGGGGAAAAATCTTTGTAAGAATTTTTCTTCCACTGTGTCCCAATTATTCAAGCTTTGATTTGGATGGGATTGGAGCCATTCTTTTGCTTTTCCTGCTAAAGAGAAAGGAAACAATCTTAGATATGCAGCTTCAATTACTTCTTGTTCAAAACCCATAGTTCCAACTAATTTATAGAATGTGGCCAAGTGAGTATATGGATCTTCACTTGTGATTCCATGGAATTGGTGGGAACTAATTAAACTAAGAAAAGCAGGTTTCATTTCTATGGCCCTTATTGTATTTGGAATAGCAATGCTTGAATAATGTCTAGGTTCTTGTTGTAATGCATAGTCTCCCAGTGTTCTTCTAGGTGGATTCTGATTTTTACTGTTGTCATCTGCCATTTTTTGAGCTTGCATTGAGGAAGAAGCTTCACCTACATGGAAGCTTTGCTTTTTCTTTGCTTTCTTGATCTTCTTGAGTAACTTGTCTATCTCTGGATCAAATGCAAGTTGCTCTTTTGATCCCTGTCCTCTTAAAAGCATAAATCAAGCACTTACTCAAGCAAAATTACCACATAAAAAAATGAAAAATGAACAGAAACTATTCATAAAGTCTTATCAATTTAATGCTTAGATTTTCGAACTTGAATCACCTCCCCGGCAATGATGCCAAAACTTGTTACATTCTTTTGGTAAGCATAAAACTTGGTATTGATTCTTAACATATAAAGAGATGAAGTGTTCAAATAAAGAATCAAGTTTTTATAATATGAATCTAATGGAAGATTAGTGCCAAGTTTAAACACTAAAGTTGTAGTAAAAGGGGTTGTCGTTCCACTGAGGAGGTGTTAGTTTGAAGATCTTAGTCCTTGAATTGATTTGACAAGAAGTTTTGTTTTGGTTGGTTGTAAAAGTTTTTGATTGAAATGATTAACAGACAGTAACAAATGTAAAAAGATAAGACTAAAGAGTTTTGGTGGAAATCAAATTGAGAAAACTAGGATTGATTGTTCATCGCTTCTCACCTTCTGTAAGCTATGTAGCTTTGCATATATATAACTTGAATTGATAATTTTTACATCACAATCAAAGTTATTTGCATCGATCCCTCGACTACAAAATTCATAAGAATGATTTCAACCTACTGATCCCTCAGTCACCTTGAAATCATTCCAGCATTAACGATCGATTATTTAGACGTTCACTACATTAGATACCATCCCTGGTCATCTACTCACAATGAGTGTTTCATTCAGATCTGCTCTCAAAAGTTATTTCCCAATATACTTAAGAAAACCAAAGACAAGAAAATAGTGATCAAGTACTTTCAAGCATTAAGTGCATAATGAAATACAAAAACCATCAGATCTTGTTATATATATGAAAGACTTACAGCAGTATTACTTGGGGTTTGAATGATTACAACCGATGCTAATGAATGGATTTAGCTACTCATGCCTTGCATTTTCACTCAATAAGAAGAAATAAATACAGAAAGAAATTGGAAGTGAAATGAATGATTGAATACTGAAGATGATGTTGATCCCCTGTTCTTCTGCTCTATTTATAAAGGAGCCACACTTAAGCTCCTTCTTCCCAAGCTCAAGCGCAACCCCGACTTGCTAAGTGGCCATGTAGAGATGGTCAGAGACATACAGAAGTGGGTGTGCTGGCATCACATCATTGGCCCATATTTAATAAAAAGTCCCATACTTCTTCGAACATGCTCAAGCGTAAGATATTCTTGCTTGAGCGTGCCTACGCTTAAGCATAAGATTTCCACGCTCAGGCATGAAGGGGGCCTATGCCTTTCCTTTGCTCTTCGATTCTTAAACATGTGCCATGCCCAGCATCACGCTCAAGTGCACATGGTTTCAAGCTCAAGCGCCCTCTTCTCACGCTCAAGCGTGGAAGGGGTCTAATGCTTTTCATATGATTTCCTATCCTCGCGCTTGATCACGCCCAGGGTCACACTCAAGCGTGCACGGGCTCAAGCTCAAGCGTCCTCTTCTCACGCTCAAGCGTGAGAGGGATCTGATGCTAATGTCCCTTCGCTCAATCGTTCTTCAAGTGTGGCCTTCAGCACTCTTTCCCTCAAGCGCCCTTTGTATCTAGCTCAAGCATGGCATGAGTCTGATGCATGGTTCAAGCCTCATGCTTCTTCATGATCAAGACCAAGTATGCTGACTTGATTGTTTTCTTGTAATTTCTGCATTTCTTCAAGAATTTTGGCAAAATAATATCTTGTACGTAATGTATCCTTCAAAAGATATTTCATGCTTAAATTCCTTCACTTATTCACCAATCAAGTTAAATTCTTTACAAAAATAAGGTCAATTGGTTCATGAAATCAATGCTTAATTTATACTTATCAGAGAGACATACACAGGGACTCTAGGCACTGAAGAGGAAAAAAGAGGAATGAAAAGGAGAGCTTTCTCAAGGGGATTTTGGAGGAGATTCAAGGACCAATATGAAGAACACTCAGATTTAAAGATTGGGAGGAAGATTAAAAAGAGTTAGTGAGAGCTTGTCTTCTATTTTCTAAACCCTACTTTTTATATTTGGGTTTTCTTGTATGTTAGGAATGGGTTTCTTAGTTTTTGGTTGTGTAATTAATTTTATGTTGAACTAAACCCCTTATCTTGGGATTAAGGGGGTAGTATGCACATGTATTGAAATGATTGTTTTTCATCTTCTCCATTTATGAAATTTATGCTTACTATTTAATTTCATGAATGCTTAATGCCTCTTCAAGACTTCAAGAGAAGCGTAGTTGATTCCAAATGATGTAGGCCATGAGAGTAGGTATATTGTTTGAAAGCATGAAATTGAACTTATGGTTTTGAGTTATGAGAGTGAGAGAAACCATTTGAGGGCTAATTAACAAATTGAACGCAGTTCTTTGGGAATTAGGTACATTAGTAAGGCTTCGAGAGAAGGTTGCTAATTACTTTATGAAAATCTACCTTAAAAACTAAATTTCATAATTAGGGAAATGAATTACATGAAATTTAATACAAGCATATGAACCTTTTTAACTCCCAAGAGTTTTCCTTTGATTGATCCTTAGAAAACTTTTGATTTCCATTCCAAAAGTACTAAGTTTTCTCTATCATGCTATTGCTATCATTTAATTTACTACACTTGTTCCATCATTAAAGGGTTTTTCTAGATTATTGAACTACCGTTAAAACCAGTTCTTGGGCACAATCTCTGTGGGAACGATATTTTTATTACCGCGATACCTCGTGTGCTTGCAGTTGGCTATCAGTGTTGTGAGGTGGTGGAGCATGGAAGGGTCGGGTGGCACAGCGTGGTGGTGCTAGAAAATGGTTGTTGGAAATGTTAACTTAGGGCATAAGAAATGGGGTATGTTTTAGGTTTTTGGTAATTGGATTTCAAGATAGTTTTAATAAATCTTTATTTTATTCTAGAATGGGAATTTAAAAAATGCCTAAAGCTAAAGTTTAGGATTTTTTTCCTTCAAATTGATATAAAGAATAAGCAATTCTGATATTGGTAGCTCAAAATATGGGCAAACTAAGGGAAAATGCTCTTAGAGCTCCCGAATTTCCAAAAACTAAAAAGATGACATTGTTGGGAAAAATTCTTTAGGAATTGGTCTTCAAGCTCTACATAAAAGTAGTAGGAGTGTTTGATACAAGTCCATAGAAAAGGAACAAATTGATTCTGACATTGATGAAAGAGTTATATGTGATTTACTGAACCTGGTCTGATGAGTGATATTTTTAATTCAACTATGAAAAGATTAATTATTCTATACTTGTGGGAGGAGATTTGGCTCTAAATGTAACATCCTGCTTTTAATAATAGCTCTTTTTGGTAAATTTTGAAGTATAAAAGATCTGTTAGTGTTACTCAATGAATAAAAACACTCTATGGATGGTTGAGATACTCCAAGATTTCATTTTCTGGGTATAATTATAGGAATTACATAAACCTTTAATGATGAGGCCCAAATTCCGAGTGAAAATACCTTAGAAAGAACTGTCCGAGTAAGAAAGAGAGTCTGTTCCGAGTGAAAACTACAAATTCCGAGTAACCAAAAGGAATTCCGAGTGGAAAATGGAAATACCGAGTGAAAATGGTGTTTTCCGAGTGGAACATGGTCAAGAGGAATTATTCCGAGTGAAATTCTGTCTCAGAGACTCACTGTTGGGTCGAACATGTCAGGAAGACTTAATTCCGAGTCAAGTTTTTCAAAGGATTCATTTCAGAGTCAATTATTGCTAAGTGACTCATTTCCGAGTCAAACATCCCAGAGAGACTCATTCCTGAGTCAAGCATCTTCCAAAGACTCGTTTCCGAGTCAATTAGGATCAGAAGTTGCAATCCTGAATGAAGGAATTCCGATTGACAACATATATGTTTTGGGTCGGTTTAGAATCAATTATACCGAGTGACAACTTACGTACCTTGAGACATTTTCAGGCGAATCTGTCTAGTACGAAAAGTGAGTGAAATTCTGAGTGAAGGATTACCAATTCTGACTGAAGGTTACAAAATTCGAGTGAGTTGTCCAAAGTCAGGACCTCCTTGGTGAGGAAGGGATAGGATTCCGAGTAGTTATATATATATATTGAATGGTTAAGACATTACTAGGCTTGAATAAGAAGGGTAATGAATGAATAATGCTAATTGAGTAGATACCGAGCGGAAAATGATAGTAAGAACCCGTTCCCAGTAAATTGTAGTAAGCACAGAGCCAATTCCGAGTGAGATGCTGCTCAGAAGACGAGTTGATAAACTTGTAGTATACTTCCGAGTGAAATAAGGTTGGGAGATATTCCGAGTGAACAATGTTGTATGTATTTTGACTAGGAAGTAACCATTCTGAATGAAAAAGTTAACCTGTAGTCCGAGTATCTAAGTATGAAATAAAACCAAGTGAAATGAATCCCTCCAAGAGATAAGAAGTTTGAATGGTTCCGAGTAGACAAGAATTCATTAGAATGAGAGGTCAGAATAATGCCAAATGGAGCTTAATGGTGGAATCCGAGTGTGCAACTCCGAGTAAGAAGATACCGATTGAAGAAATTCGTGTGAAGAACTTGGGAACAACTTCACCGAGTGGAAGACCTTGTGCTGGATGGATTATTTGAGAGGAAAAAAAAGAGTTTAGAATGAACACCGAGTGAAAGTTAACCAGGAAATATGTCAATCCTGGAATAAGGTTTCGAGTGAATGGATGAGTTGTACCAGGTGGAACAGTGTGTAGAGATGACTCGGATATAGTTTGAAATTACCAAGTGAGACTGACTAGAACAGACACGGTTTTAGGATGACTTAACCGAGTGGTAATCTGAGGAATTTTGAATCAGTTTAGGACGACTTGACATAATGAACAACCGAATGAAAAGGAAATCGTAGACCGGATGGAACATTTCCGAGTGCCTCGACCCGTCCTGAACTAGGACCTAAGATCCGATGTCTCTTATAACAGCTTGGATGGGCGGTGTAAGGGAAGACTGACTGATTTTAGACCGGATTAATACTCCACACCGGCTAGCTGCTAAGGAAGTTGTTCTTAAACCGGTGTGCACACCAAACAATTCTGAGCCGGTGTTCACAAACCGACCTCCTCGTAACGACACAACAGCATTCCTCCCATACCACAACACCGTCTCCTTCCATGGACGTTGTCCCTCAAAATCCCACACACACCGTCCTTTCCTTCTTCACTCAAGACCGCCCTCACACCCTCCACACTGCTCTCACACAGCATACCACCTCATACGCCACACCGCCCTCTCTTAATACCGCCCTCATACTACACTCCGCCCTCACACCCTACACCGCCCCATACACTCTATGCCGCCCTCTTCAAAATCTTCAACAACGAACACCTTTTAACTCCACTCAGACCACTTTATATAAATTAATATATCACTAATCTCTTTAATGCAAAGATGACAGGGGGACGAGTCAAAAGGTTCCATTAAATCTCACCTAATCCTCCATTCAAGTCTGCCACTTATTCTCTCATTATTAACAACTTACCACCTACATACGAACCACTTAGCAAATCACACACTCTTTTTCTTCTTCTTCTCATTCTTGTACGTTCTAAAGGCTGTTCTTTCCATTTCTTCCATTACGGACTGGAACGAGGGAACTACAAGACATACCTTGTTAATCAAAGGACATCAAATCAGGTAAGAGGGGAGAGGGTTGTGAATAACTATGAAATGGGTAGAGTTGTATGCTGTTCTAGGATTCCAGTCTTAATTTCGCATTTGTGGCTCAATTTTGAAACTAAAAACGTATGAATTTGCCTTTGACTTCTTCATGAAAATTGTAGATCTTTTTGTTATCTAAATTATGAGACCTGATTCAATTAATTTGAGTATTTATAGCAAAAGTTATAGCCAAATTACTACTGCATGTTCGAGTGAAATATTTGTTCCATGTTTTGTGTATATTTTGATATGCTGGGAATTATACATGCGTAATCAGCTTTGAATGTCTTCATGAAAGTTGTATATATATATGTTGTGGATCTTTAGAAAGTGTTTTCACATTAAAATGATTTTTGTAGCTCAAGATATGCTCATAATACTGAAGTATGTACAAGCTGTAAATCTATGAACTTGAAATCCGTATTTTATTTTTAAAACTGGAAGTTTTGTGGTAAGAATTAGTGATTAGTGCCTTCATTAAAGTTGTAAATCTTTTTGTTATGTGAATTTTGAGACCTGAACCGATTGATTTGAGTATGTGTAGCAAAAGTTATAGCCAAAATACTACTGCCTGTCCGAGTGAAAGATTGTTCCATGTTTTGTGTATATTTTGATGTTCTGGGAATTATACATGCATAATTAGCATTGGCGGTCTTCATGAAATTTGTAGATATTTAAGTTGTGGATCTTTAGAAACTGGTCTCACATCAAAATAATTTTTGTAGCTCAAGTTATGCTCAAATTACTGAAGTATGTGCAAGCTGAAATTCTGAAATTCTAAAATTCTGAAATCCGAATCTTGTTTTTAAAACTGGAAAGTTTGTGGTGAGAATTAGGGGTTTGTGTCTTCATGGAAATTGTAGATATGTGTGTTAAGAATAATTTAGAATTGGTTTCATGTCAAAATCACGTCGGTAACTCCAGATACATTCTAAATACTAATCTGTGTACATTTTGGAAAACTTATCTTGAGGCAGTATGGTATTTTGTGAATAAGTGGTATTTCTAATTGGAATCTGAAGTTGTGTTCTTCATGAAAGTTGTAGATAATTGTATTGTTAAGCTATAGAAAGTGGAATCATCTAAAAAGGAGTTGAATTGCTCATGTTATGACTGTTTTGCTAATGTATGTTGCTGTTGGGAATGCTGAAATTCATTGAATAAGGCTATTATGAAAGAAAATGATATTTTCTCTATGGATAAAAATTTATTATTAAATTCTTGAGTGATTATGAGTTATTAGAAATGTTGTTGAGCATTATGCAGTATGTTTGATGTGGTGATGAATAATTATGAATAACGAAAACACTTTGTATGTACATGAATGCCTTGTAATATTGATACATGTGACTCAAAATAGTAAATCCTTGATTTTGTGAATTATTACGAGTGTTGTGTCCTTTGGGGACTTGTATTCTAAGAGGTTTTGGAAATATGGATATCATGGTATGTTAAAAGAATTAAAGGCATTCATGCATCATAAGCATTCGGACGCACCATGGAATTTAGGGGTTCCATGATTGCCTACCCTGGTGGGGTGTTACTCTATGATGAGTAAAGCCCTATTTTGTTGTGTGCCATGGAGTGTAGGGATTCATGGTCTATGCAAAGCCCTACTTATGATAATTGTGTACTTCGGTACTTAAGCACCATGAAGTATAGGGATTCATGGTATATGCTAAAGCCCTAATTGTGTAAGCGCCATGAAGTATAGGGATTCATGGTATATGCTAAAGCCCTAATTGTGTAAGCGCCATGAAGTATAGGGATTCATGGTATATGCTAAAGCCCTAATTGTGTAAGCGCCATGAAGTATAGGGATTCATGGTATATGCAAAAGCCCTAATTGTGTCTCTATGAGACTTTTACTGCAGTATTCCCACCAAAACCAAATAGATCCAGCATGACATCATTTGACTAATTGAAGAATTATTAAATGGACTTGTTTGGCATATTCATCATATCATTATGAGTTGTTGATTGTGTTTGTGCAATTTTATCTATTTTATACTTATTCTATATTCTGTCTCACTCTTACATTAATTTTTACAGTGAATGACACGTAGAATACAGAGTGATGCCATGATTGATGTCTATTTGAATAATTACTTGAACTTTGATTTCATGGGTTGTAATAAGTATAACATGTCATGTAACATTATCTTCTAAATCGTTTTCGCTATTTGAATATTTCTTGAATTTAATTATTCACGACTAGTATGTATGATAATTTTCCGCTGTTATCAACTGTTACATGAACTCTGAATTGAATTTATTAATTATAAAATGATCTTCCGAAAACGCGAAAAATTTACTCGAAAACTTTAACTAACGTTTCGGGGCGTTACATGTTGGTATCAGAGCGTTTTCAAAAATTCAGGACCAATTACTATGATATGTATTGATTCTTGATATACTATATGAATTGTTTGATTAATTGTTTGAGAATATGTCCTATATGTGCTATATGACTTGTGCCTGACTGATAAACTGCAAGGTGATTTGTTTGATTACTAGCCTGATGATATGATAAATGTGCGTTATATGACTTATTGCTTATCTGATAAATTGTAGTTACGTTATAATATTATATATATATATATATACATACGATATATTTTCCCATAGGATTAGTATAAATCAAACCATGAATATAGGATGACAAGGAACGAGAACGACGCTATGGCAGCTGCTATCAACCGTTTTGCTGAAGCTATAGAAAGGCAGAATCAACTAAGAATTTTCGAAGAAAATCACCAAAACAGATTGGCACGAGAAGAGATTAATAGACAACTGAAACCTCAGTCAACTACCTTCAAAAGGGGAGGATCATTTTATCCAAATTGTTTCAAGGGAGGATCATCATCTTCTTCTGAAAAACGTAACAATCATGTGAATATAAAGTGTCATAAGTGCAAAGGTAATCACCATGTACGTGATTGCAATAGACGCTTAGAAAATATCACTTGCTATCAATGCAATCAGAAGGGGCACATCAGCCCAAATTGTCCGCTGAAACAGCAAATCAACAACACTATCAATAAGCAAAGAGATTCGGGTTATCAAGAAATTTGTAAAGGAAACGCTCGTACTGTTCAACATATAAGACAGTATAGGGAGTCCACAGACGAAAGATCACATACAGGAAGAGTCTTTGACATTAGCAGCTCAGAGGCAGACCAAGCAGGCGACCTCATGCAAAGTAAGTGTGAGATCAATGACACCATTTTATCTGTGTTGTCTGATTCGGGTGCCACACCGAAGTAAGTTAGACATTTTCAATTACCCGGGAAGCCTATAATATATGACTTGATTATTTCCATTCCCAACTATACACAACTTAGGATTACTAAGGTGTGTAACGATTATTCTGAACTCACAGAAGGTAGGAACTTTCTTGTCAATTCTGTTTATCTTTGAAGAATATGGAAGTAATTCTAGGAATGAATTGGATATCGGTGAATCAAGTTTTAGTAGACTGTCATAACGAGACCGAGGTATTTCAATTAGAAGAAAATCCTATTTCAGACAACCATTTTGTGAGTCTCCTTCCATACCAACCAACCATGCTTTCTTATGAAGATGGTTCAAATGTTTAGAAACTTTATATTCTCTCTTCATTTTCGTGGATATACTAAGGCTAGGGATAGCGTGGAACTTAAGGTGCAATTCTTATACTCTTTTGTTGTTTTAGGTTTTGGTTTCTACGATCATAGAAGAGTGCATTATGAATGAGTTTAAGAATAGAAATCATTTCCATGTGGAACCCAAAGGAGGAATATGTCTTAAGTATCTTTGAATAGGTGAGAAATAATATACGAATATTTTAAGATTTGAGATGGGAAGTAATGGTTGTTAATGGTGATTGTTTGATTCTAATAGAACTTTAATTTTAGGATTTAAAGGGAATAAGTAATAATGTCATGTGAGATGATCTTTAACGAAAAACCAGGATGATGTGTGTATTGGTGTTATTGATAATGGAGGTTAGTGGTTGTTAGGAACTTGGTGAAATGAGGATTTTGATTAAGTTGATGATTCGGATGACTTTTAATACTCTAGGATGACTATATATGGGGAATTGAATTATTGAAACATTGGTATTGGAGACTAGGAGAAGGATGTATATGGGTATGTGAGTGATTAGAGGACTTAAATTTAGATTGTTGATGTTTATGATGATGATAAAAGTGGTTGTGAGCAATTGATAGTGAATTAAGGGAATAATACTAGAATCACTTTGAAGTAGTTGAATTAGTAATGGTTGAATGATTCATGTGATGGTCTGGAAAGCTGAGAGCCATACTATTGTTATTGATAGGGATAGTTAGCTCTTTAAGATTTAGAGAATTTAGGCCTTGGGAAAGGAATTCCCGAAGCCTAACATAGACGTGTAAATTGGATATAGATAAGTTTGGAACTTGATAATGAGTTTTGGGGGAAGATGCCTTATGATGGTATGATAATAGCATGAATATGTATAGTTGTGATAGGTTTGTGTTCCGGATAATGGTGCGGAATGATTCCAGCTTTGAAATTTCGAGGACGAAATTTTTTATTAGGGTGGGAGAAATGTAACATCCTGCTTTTAATAATAGCTCTTTTTGGTAAATTTTGAAGTATAAAAGATCTGTTAGTGTTACTCAATGAATAAAAACACTCTATGGATGGTTGAGATACTCCAAGATTTCATTTTCTGGGTATAATTATAGGAATTACATAAACCTTTAATGATGAGGCCCAAATTCCGAGTGAAAATACCTTAGAAAGAACTGTCTGAGTGAGAAAGAGAGTCTGTTCCGAGTGAAAACTGCAAATTCCGAGTAACCAAAAGGAATTCCGAGTGGAAAATGGAAATACCGAGTGAAAATGGTGTTTTCCGAGTGGAACATGGTCAAGAGGAATTATTCCGAGTGAAATTCTGTCTCAGAGACTCACTGTTGGGTCAAACATGTTAGGAAGACTTAATTCCGAGTCAAGTTTTTCAAAGGATTCATTTCAGAGTCAATTATTCCTAAGTGACTCATTTCCAAGTCAAACATCCCAGAGAGACTCATTCCTGAGTCAAGCATCTTCCAAAGACTCGTTTCTGAGTCAATTAGGATCAGAAGTTACAATCCTGAATGAAGGAATTCCGATTGACAACATATATATTTTGGGTCGGTTTAGAATCAATTATACCGAGTGGCAACTTACGTACCTTGAGACGTTTTCAGGAGAATCTGTCTAGTACGAAAAGTGAGTGAAATTCTGAGTGAAGGATTACCAATTTTGACTGAAGGTTACAAAATCCGAGTGAGTTGTCCAAAGTCAGGACCTCCTTGGTGAGGAAGGGATAGGATTCCGAGTAGTTATATATATATATATTGAATGGTTAAGACATTACTAGGCTTGAATAAGAAGGGTAATGAATGAATAATGCTAATTAAGTAGATACCGAGTGGAAAATGATAGTAAGAACCCTTTCCCAGTAAATTGTAGTAAGCACAGAGCCAATTCCGAGTGAGATGCTGCTCAGAAGACGAGTTGATAAACTTGTAGTATACTTCCGAGTGAAATAAGGTTGGGAGATATTCCGAGTGAACAATGTTGTATGTATTTTGACTAGGAAGTAACCATTTTGAGTGAAAAAGGTAACCTGTAGTCCGAGTATCTAAGTATGAAATAAAACCGAGTGAAATGAATCCCTCCAAGAGATAAGAAGTTTGAATGGTTCTGAGTAGACAAGAATTCATTAGAATGAGAGGTCAGAATAATGCCAAATGGAGCTTAATGGTGGAATCCGAGTGTGCAACTCCGAGTAAGAAGATACCGATTGAAGAAATTCGTGTGAAGAACTTGGGAACAACTTCACCGAGTGGAAGACCTTGTGCTGGATGGATTATTTGAGAGGAAGAAAAAGAGTTTAGAATGAACACCGAGTGAAAGTTAACCAGGAAATATGTCAATCCTGGAATAAGGTTTCGAGTGAGTGGATGAGTTGTACCAGGTGGAACAGTATGTAGAGATGACTCGGATATAGTTTGAAATTACCAAGTGAGACTAACTAGAACAGACACGGTTTTAGGATGACTTAACCAAGTGGTAATCTGAGGAATTTTGAATCAGTTTAGGACGACTTGACATAGTGAACAACAGAATGAAAAGGAAATCGTAGACCGGATGGAACATTTCCGAGTGCCTCGACCCGTCCTGAACTAGGACCTAAGATCCGATGTCTCTTATAACAGCTTGGATGGACGGTGTAAGGGAAGACTGACTGATTTTAGACCGGATTAATACTCCACACCGGCTAGCTGCTAAGGAAGCTGTTCTTAAACCGGTGTGCACACCAAACAATTCTGAGCCGGTGTTCACAAACCGACCTCTTCGTAACGACACAACAGCATTCCTCCCACACCACAACACCGTCTCCTTCCATGGACGTTGTCCCTCAAAATCCCACACACACTGTCCTTTCCTTCTTCACTCAAGACCGCCCTCACACCCTGCACACTGCTCTCACACAGCATACCACCTCATACGCCACACCGCCCTCTCTTAATACCGCCCTCATACTGCACTCCGCCCTCACACCCTACACCGCCCCATACACTCTATGCCGCCCTCTTCAAAATCTTCAACAACGAACACCTTTTAACTCCACTCAGACCACTTTATATAAATTAATATATCACTAACCTCTTTAATGCAAAGATGACAGGGAGACGAGTCAAAAGGTTCCATTAAATCTCACCTAATCCTCCATTCAAGTCTGCCACTTATTCTCTCATTATTAACAACTTACCACCTACATACGAACCACTTAGCAAATCACACACTCTTTTTCTTCTTCTTCTCATTCTTGTACGTTCTAAAGGCTGTTCTTTCCATTTCTTCCATTATGGACTGGAACGACGGAACTACAAGACATACCTTGTTAATCAAAGGACATCAAATCAGGTAAGAGGGGAGAGGGTTGTGAATAACTATGAAATGGGTAGAGTTGTATGCTGTTCTAGGATTCCAGTCTTAATTTCGTATCTTGTGGCTCAATTTTGAAACTGAACACGTATGAATTTGCCTTTGACTTCTGCATGAAAATTGTAGATCTTTTTGTTATCTAAATTATGAGACCTGATTCAATTAATTTGAGTATGTATAGCAAAAGTTATAGCCAAATTACTACTGCATGTTTGAGTGAAAGATTTGTTCCATGTTTTGTGTATATTTTGATATGCTGGGAATTATACATGAGTAATCAGCTTTGAATATCTTCATGAAAGTTGTAGATATATATGTTGTGGATCTTTAGAAAGTGTTTTCACATTAAAATGATTTTTGTAGCTCAAGATATGCTCATAATACTGAAGTATGTACAAGCTGTAAATCTGTGAACTTGAAATCCGTATCTTATTTTTAAAAATGGAAGTTTTGTGTTAAGAATTAGTGATTAGTGCCTTCATGAAAGTTGTAAATCTTTTTGTTATGTGAATTTTGAGACCTGAACCGATTGATTTGAGTATGTGTAGCAAACGTTATAGCCAAAATACTACTGCCTGTCCGAGTGAAAGATTGTTCCATGTTTTGTGTATATTTTGATGTTCTGAGAATTATACATGCATAATTAGCATTGGGGGTCTTCATGAAAGTTGTAGATATTTAAGTTGCGGATCTTTATAAACTGATCTCACATCAAAATAATTTTTGTAGCTCAAGTTATGCTCAAATTACTGAAGCATGTGCAAGCTGAAATTCTGAAATTCTGAAATTCTGAAATCCGAATCTTGTTTTTAAAACTGGAAAGTTTGTGGTGAGAATTAGGGGTTGGTGTCTTCATGGAAATTGTATATATGTGTGTTAAGAATAATTTAGAATTGTTTTCATGTCAAAATCACGTCTGTAACTCCAGATACGTTCTAAATACTAATCTGTGTACATTTTGGAAAACTTATCTTGAGGCAGTATGGTATTTTGTGAATAAGTGGTATTTCTAATTGGAATCTGAAGTTGTGTTCTTCATGAAAGTTGTAGATAATTGTATTGTTAAGCTATAGAAAGTGGAATCATCTAAAAAGGAGTTGAATTGCTCATGTTATGACTGTTTTGCTAATGTATGTTGCTGTTGGGAATGCTGAAATTCATTGAATAAGGCTATTATGAAAGAAAATGATATTTTCTCTATGGATAAAAATTTATTATTAAATTATTGAGTGATTATGAGTTATTAGAAATGTTGTTGAGCATTATGCAGTATGTTTGATGTGGTGATGAATAATTATAAATAACGAAAACACTTTGTATGTACATGAATGCCTTGTAATATTGATACATGTGACTCAAAATAGTAAATCCATGATTTTGTGAATTATTACGAGTGTTGTGTCCTTTGGGGACTTGTATTCTAAGAGGTTTTGGAAATATGGATATCATGGTATGTTAAAAGAATTAAAGGCATTCATGCATCATAAGCATTCGGACGCACCATGGAATTTAGGGGTTCCATGATTGCCTACCCTGGTGGGGGGTTACTCTATGATGAGTAAAGCCCTATTTTGTTGTGTGCCATGGAGTGTAGGGATTCATGGTCTATGCAAAGCCCTACTTATAATAATTGTGTACTTTGGTACTTAAGCGCCATGAAGTATAGGGATTCATGGTATAAGCTAAAGCCCTAATTGTGTAAGCGCCATGAAGTATAGGGATTTATGGTATATGCTAAAGCCCTAATTGTGTAAGCGCCATGAAGTATAGGGATTCATGGTATATGCTAAAGCCCTAATTGTGTCTCTGTGAGACTTTTACTGTAGTATTCCCACCAAAACCAAATGGATCCAGCATGACATCATTTGACTAATTGAAGAATTATTAAATGGACTTGTTTGACATATTCATCATATCATTATGAGTTGTTGATTGTGTTTGTGCAATTTTATCTATTTTATACTTATTCTATATTCTGTCTCACTCTTACAGTAATTTTTACAGTGAATGACACGTAGAATGCAGAGTGATGCCATGATTGATGTCTATTTGAATAATTACTTGAACTTTGATTTCATGGGTTGTAATAAGTATAACATGTCATGTAACATTATATTCTAAATCGTTTTCGCTATTTGAATATTTTCTTGAATTTAATTATTCACGACTAGTATGTATGATAATTTTCCGCTGTTATCAACTGTTACATGAACTCTGAATTGAATTTATTAATTATAAAATGATCTTCCGAAAACGCGAAAAATTTACTCGAAAACTTTAACTAACATTTCGGGGCGTTACACTAAAAGTCTTCATGAAAGTCATAGATAATTTTATTATAAGAATTATGCAGTTGGAAACACACAAATTGGACATCGTTTAAGAGAGATATGAATTTTCTAGTGAATTATGCATAATTTAACAGGATTAACAAACAGGGTTTCAAAGTTCGAATCCTTGATTCTCAAATTGGGGATGATTGGTTGCAAATTAGCCTTAGAGGCTAGAAATAAAGATTGTAAGGTTTTTCATAAGGAAGAAACCAAGACAAGAAATTCTTGATTTCGATATTGTGGTCAAAAGTTATGCCTAAAACACTAAAGGTGTTTGAACCAAACTTGGGGTTCCAATTTAACTGGGTGATTTCTTGAAAAACAGGGCTAATAGGGTCCAAATTAGAGTTGGGTCCCTTCAGGAGAACTATTTAGATTATTGAAATGAATCATTAAAGACTGACTATGCTGGAATCAGACATTTAAAAGTACTTATACGACCAAACTAGGGAGGTATATGAGGTACGGGTCGAGCCTATAGGGCCAAACCTATTTTCCTCAATTTACTACAAGACTTGCTCTAACTAGACTAGTCTCCTAGTCTCCCTAAGGGTATACTAGTCTTGGGCCGGATTGTCAGTACATGACCACCCATTGGGTCCTTAAGTTATATTCAAGAACCCCATAATATTCTATTATTAAATATTTTTATCAAATAAATAAATATCAATTAAACATTATTATCACTATTAAACACACACAAACATATATATATATCTGAAATTATTAATTAAATAAATAAATATTAATTAGCTAATCAATTTAAATATTGTCATGAAACATTATTAAATATGATTATAAAATATTCTTATTAAATATTTTGATCGTGTAATTATTGATCCGGTGTGAATATCGGCCCCATAAATTAGCTATACCAGACATTATTAAACAACAATACTTGTAAAAACAAAGACAGAACTAGACTGACCTTCAGGAATGCTGATATTAAGATCTTTTCAGTACGGAATATATGACAACGACCCCGGTCAAAAGTGGCAGGTGATATGTTATTTTTGAAAGTTTATACAGAACTTGTTTAGCCAAAACTTGGTATTGTACAGAAGTGAAGTAGAGTATTCAGAGAAAGAGAATCAAGTTTGTATAATATGAGCTCAATGGAATGGTTGTGCCAAGTTTAAACATAGAGGTTGTAATATAGTATAGATGTCGTTCCACTGAGGAGGTGCAGTATAAAAATCTTAGTTTTGAATTAATTTGATAGAAGGTTTTGTTTTGCTTTGTTGTGAATGATGTTGAATGAAAAAGTCAATAAATAACAAAGAGTAGATTGTAAAAGATGACAGTGAATGGTTTTGAGAAAAATCAGTTTGTAAAACAGGGATTGGTTTCATCACATCTCACCTTCTGTAAGTTGCATAACTTTTTATGTAAGTAACTTGAAAAGATAGTTTCTATGTCACAATCAAAGTCATTTGCATCGATCCCTCGACTACAAAATTCATAAGAATGATTTCAAACCGCTGATCCCTCAGTCACTTTGAAATCATCCCAGCATTATCGGTTGATTGTTTTGACGTTTATTGCGTTAGATGCCATCCCTGGCTACCTACTCACAACAAGTATTTCATTCAGATCTGCTTTCAAAAGTCACTTCCCAGCATACTTGAGAAAACTTAAAACAAGAAAATAGTGATCAAGTACTTTCAGGCATTAAACGCAGAAGGAAATACTGAAACTTATCAAATCTCATTACACACACAAAAACTTACAGCAGCGTTACTTCAGGATTGAATGGATTACAACCAATCCCATAAGGGAGATTTAGCTACTCATGCTTTGCATTTTCACCTTCAAAAATGAATGCAGAAAATAATGGAAAAGTTTGGATTGTGAAGGAAATACAGGGGATGAATCGGGATGATTGATATCCTGTTTTCTGCTTGATTTATAGGGGTTATGGTTCAGCTTCCCTTGCCACTTGCATAGACCCCATGAAGGAATATTCGGAGACATGCAGAAACACAAGAAAATGGTTGAGTTGGCATCGCACCATTGGTGAATATTAAATTAAAAATCCCATACTGCATGAGTCACGCTTGAGCTTAATGGTCACGCTCAAGCGTGAAAGGTCCTGATGCCCACTGTTTGCCTCTCGCTTAAGCCAAGCTTAGCCATGCTTAAGCGTCTTATCCTTGTCAAGCCACGCCCAAGCCACGCTCAGTCCACGCTCAAGCGTGCTAGTCATACCCAGGGTCACGCTCAAGCTGACTTACCCACGCTCAAGCTTGCCATTCCTGTCCAGCATGTTTAATTCACACTTGCTCCTCGCTTAGGCGCGCTCGGGCTCACGCTCAAGCGACTCATTCCCACACTTGAGCGTGAGGGGGTCCTGATGCCTCGTTCACTAAACTCTCAACTAAATATATCCTTGCTAGCTAAGGTCACGCTTGAGTGAACTCATGCTTACGCTCAAGCGTGAGATCCTCTTGTAGTAGTGTTTGAACCATGCTCAGTGTGCTTCTTTGATCATTCATCGTGGCTATGCTTAAGCGCACTCGAGTGTCGCAACCTGGATCGCGACGGCGCGGCGAGAGAGAGTGAAACCTGCTTTGATGGAACAGGGAGTCGCCACCAACATTTTTATTCATAGGAAAAACATTGGAAAAAAACTAGGTTCAGTAAAGCACTGGTTAAAAATTGAGATTCAAGTTCAGGAGTCGATTACGAGTAGGGAAGGTATTAGCACCCTACATCGCCTGTCAGAAATAGTACCAAGGTTGAAAGCGAAATATAAACAGCCTTAAACAAAACATGGTTTCTTCCTCTTTTATTTTTATTTTGAAAATGATAGAATGGAGTAGAGAACTGTACAGACATAGAATGTTGAAGCGAGGTCAATGGGACGTTTCATCCGAATTAAACTCGACTTCGACACGAGACAGAGAGGGTGAGAGAATGCCAAAAAGACGTCACGTCTAAATTAAACATCCTCGGTTAGAAAGGATAGGGATAGGAAAGAGATAAGCAGGACGTCTTGTCCTAAGTATCCCTTCCCTATGAATTGTAGCGAGGCTTGAACAAAAACTAGGGGAAAATCAACAAGACGTCACGTCTAAATTGACTTTTCACGGAAACGACAAAAAGGAACATCACGAAAGAAACACGAAAGCAAAGAAAATAAATCAGTAAAAAGAAATAAGAAAGGTGGGCCCGACAGGAGTTAAAGTCCTGCTCCTACGTATTCTTGAATTATCAAGAAATCAGGGTTACGTAGTTCTGAGTTTTTCTTTTAAAAGATTGGGAAAATGTTGGTGGGTATCATTTTGGTAAGGAACCCATACAAGACGAAGTTCTTCACACGTGTACGGATCCTATAGAGATTGTGTAGACGGAAGTATTTTCCGTACGACACTGACTAAAAATGATTTGTTTCTTTTTTTTTCTTGACTTTATCTAGATTTCAAAGAAAACACAAAAGACATTTATTTCTTTTTCATTATTATTACAAAGTAAAAAGAAATTTAACTGAATGAACTTTAGGAAAGTAAACAAGTCCAAAAAATACAAACTCAGCAGATGAACGTTTAATAATAAAAAAAACGAAAGGAAAGAACACAGAACAGAACTGGTGGTGAGGTTGTTGAGGGAACAGCTTACAGATGTTGACAGAACTGGTGGTGTGGATTCTGCTGGTGTGGATATGGGGTTGAAGGACCGAACAGTGGTAAGGAGATTCAGGAAATGTTGGGAAATATATTGGGTTTAGGAGGCTGGGACGGTGTGGTGTTTAGGGAGTATTGGGACGGTGTGGAGATTGATAGGTGTTGGGACGATGTAGTGTTTAAGGAGTATTGGAACAGTGTTCAGGAGTTGTTGGGACGGTGTGGCGGGATTAGGACGGATTAGGGTAGAACCGGGTGATGTTCAGGAATATGGATACAGTATGGTAGATTTAGGAGATCGGTGTGAAGGGCTACAGTGAATCGGTGGAGTTGATGAGGATCTAAGGGAGGACAGTGTTGTTGGGAGGATACTGTTAGAACGATGTGGGTTGGAGGCTGAGACGGTGTGGTGTTCAAGGAATATGGAGATGAATTGGGAGGTGTTGGGACGGTATAGTTTAGGGAGTATTGGGACGGTGTGGATTGGGAGATGTTGGGACGGTGTGGATTGGGAGGTGTTGGGACGATATGGTTTTTGGGGGTATTGGGACGGTGTGGTGTTTAGGAGTGAACTAGGACAGAACTGTGTGAAGGGAATGAATTCCTTAAGACTCTTGAAGTGAAATTTAGAAGTTTCCCCTCTTTCCAGCTCTGGACCGTGCCAAGAACTTACCAGCCAGCCCCCTGTGCATCTTCATGAGAGGTATTTATAGAGGGCTCTTGGACATGGGCCGAGTGGACAGCTCAACCTCCACTTGGTGGAGGCAACCTGGCCACTAACAGATAGTGGGGGGACAATGGCTGATGAGAAATTTTTAATTCTTCCACTACCGTCCCCTTGTCTGCCACCTTTAGAAAGTGTAATTCTGAGTCAGTGCGCATAAGCATCCGGGCTCATTCCTCCGTTGTCAGGTTTGTGACCTCGGCCACGCAAGACATCGGTTTCATGTTCCAACAACCGGTCCGATGTGGCTTATTTAGAATCCAGACCGGTGTCACATTTACACTAGTCAGACCTTTTCAATGTTTGGGGTACCATGGGATCGGTGTTTTTCCTCGTGGCCCGGATTCACTGCCTCAGTCAGCATCCATCCTTAGTGGGAGTGAATTCCGAGAGGAAAAAAAAAGGGTCAGTCTTCACTTTGCCTCCTAAATCCGAGTGGGAAAAGGTCCCTTTTGTGCAAAAGACCAAGTGAAATCATGTTGGTGTTGTGTGCAATTGGATTGAGTGGGCAATCAAAGAAATTCCGATTGAAAAGTGACTCGGATCTGACTGAAAAATGACTCAAACTGAAGAGGGACTCCACTTCTCGCTTGAGCGTAACAAGAATCGCTTGGGCGAAAGACCTGAAGAGGACTCGGAAATGATCGAAGGATGACTCGGAATTAGGTGGAAAGTGGCTCGGAATTGAGTGAAAAGTGGGTGAAGTATGACTCAGAATTGGCTAAAAATGGCTTGGAAATTGAGTGAAAGGTGGGTGAAGTATGACTCGGAATTGGCTAAAAATGGCTCGGAAATTGAGTGAAAGGACTCACTCGGTGCTGATCGGAAATACTTCACTCGGTTTTGACTGAAGAAGCAACTCTCGGTTCTGATTGAAGAGGCAACACTCGGAATTCTTTTTAGTCGGATGTATTTCGCTCGGATCTCATCTCTGCGTGAAACATTCACTCGGAATTTCTTTAAAAGTGACAAAGAACATCACTGCTTGAAGGATTTACTCGGAACTGACCTTAGGAGCTCTTAATCAGAATGGAACTTGGACATTTTCACTCGGAACCTACCTTCTTTGCACTCGGAAATTGGAATTTTGGCCATTTTTACTCAAAATTTGGAGACTTAGCAATCTTCACTCGGATCCGGCCTTCTTTCCACTCGGGAATTGGAATTTGAATTTCTTCCCTCGGAATGTGCCTATTTTCCACTCGGATTTGATCCATACTGAGTCATTTCACTCGGATTCCCCCAACAGTGGCCTATTCCACTCGGATTTGACCATTTTTGAGTTTTTTCACTCGGATTTATATCCACCAGGGCTGTATTTCACTCGGAAATGCTTTAATCTGAGTCATCCTGCTTGGATTTGATTATATTGGAGTCATTCTACTCAGCAGATCATTCGGACATGAAATCCAGCCCTCTCAAAATCCTTTCTATTTGGGTCGGACCGAAAGAGGTGTTCACATCGAGCTCATGCTCAAGCATGAGATGCCTTTGCCCAAGCGTTCCATCCTTCGCTTTAAGCGTACAGGTAGTCTTCTTGATTTCTTCCATGCTTTTGGTACCTTTCTTCAACATTTGGTCAAATCAAGCTTGTGTTAAGCAATGTGTTATTTTCAATACAAATTCATGCTTAATTGATTACATTCTTTTCAAAAAATGAGTTTAATTGAAGTATTAAATTAATGTAAAATAACACTTATCAGTAGGTGGACAACTTGTGTCTGCCAAAAGCTGCAAACTTGGCCCCATGACACAAGTCAAATCGCCACTTACAATTAAGGGATATAAATAACTCATTCATTAAGCTATATGATGATGCATGATTTATCTCTAATTCTCCAATTTAAATGTGTATAATTTGCCATCACTTAGTGTGTAACATATTGCATTTTAACACATTTTTATCATTTGATCTTTATGTAATATTTGATTGTTAATTTGTGTCAAAAGAAAATAGATCAAAGAAACTCAAGAATTCCAATCCAAAATGAAGATCAAAGTGCCTAAGGATCAAAGGAATCAAGAAATATTCAAAAGGATCTCAAAAAGGGTAAAAAGTGTGCAAAATATGGAGAATCAGGGGGATGAATCGATTCATCCCCCTCTTGAATCGATTCATGCGAATTGAATGCACCAGGAAGTGAAATTTTGAGCCATGAATCGATTCATTCTGGCTTGAATCGATTTATACGTCTGAATCATGCAAAAATCAGCATTTTGAATCGATTCATTTGAGTTTCAAAGGCAATGAATCGATTCTTCCATCAAATGAATCGATTCATACGTGTAAAATTAGCCCAGAATTGCATTTTGGAAGCATGAATCGATTCCTCCCACCAATGAATCGATTCATGAGTGAATAATTGGCCCAGAAACACGTTTTTCAAGCTTCTGGAAGGTGGGCAAAGCACTGAGATGGTGGGAAATGCACTGAAGATGATCATGGAGCACCATTGATTTGATTAATCAAGAGTGCATCTTCCATTATGAATTAATTATGGCAAAAACTTGCTTGTGAAATCCTATAAATAGGCACAAGAGGAAGGGGCAGAGACACACCATTCTTCATTCTTCAATTCCTCCCTCACTCATACGTTCTTCCTCTGCTTCTCTTCTTTGTTGGAGTTTCTCCAGCAACTTCTTCATTTCCGGGTTAGTTCTTTGTTTGTAATTGTAATTATGGAGGGCTAAAACCCTTAGATTGATTTTCTTGGAGAATGTTGTAATGTAATTTTGAGGTCATTAATTTTAATATAGTATGCTTTTATTAATGTTATTTCTTCATAATCATTTTCTACTTATTTAATTCCATTTTGTTTAATTGAATTTGTATGCTTAATCGGTTTAGTTATTCAAATGGAGTTAAATAAGATTTCAAATTAGAATGGATTAAGGAAATATGCATGCTTAATGAATATTTTCATAATCACTTTTAATAATTATGGTTTGCTTAATTCCATAATTTGAGATTAGATTATGTATGTAGGCGATGTTCTTATGTATGCTCAATAATTCCTAGATTTTAAGATCTTGACTCCTTTTGCTTAATTAGGATGCTTGATTAAAATATTCATTTTTAAATGAAAGTAAAGGAATTGTGAATTGAAAAAGACGCTTAGTTGATCAATTCAAATTGAGCTAAGAAATTAACATTAATGAGTATACAAGTTATCTTTAATGAACCAAGGATAAATTTATTTACAATACTCCAAGAAAATCAATCGCTTGTTATTTATTGTTTTAAATCCTTTATTTACCTTGTTTTAATTTTAATTGTGACAACAAAAATCAATCAAACCCCCCCCCCCCCAATTGTATGTTAGTGAACTTATGTTTGTAAAAATTTTTAGTTGTTTAGTTTTTTTTTTTTTATTTCTAATTGTTAAAAATTAATTTAAGACTTAATTTTTCCTAAATTTCTGTGTTGATCCTTGAGAGAACGACCTAGGTTGACACCCTAGTACTACGTTAATTAATTTTAATGTACTAATTTGACGGAATAACGACTGCAAAAATTTCAACGTCAAATTTTGGCGCCGTTGCCGGGGATCAACGATCTTTAGGAAAAACTCTTGTTTTAAATTAATTTTTTTTTTAATTGAAAAAAAAAAAAGAAAATTTTAATTAAAAAAAAAATTTTTTTTTTTTTGTTTGTTTGTTTGTTTATTTTATTTCTCTTGCATGATTTAGGATTCTTATGATTTATTGCTCATCATGATCAAATATCTTGTTGTATGCTATGTATGACTAGAAGAACTTTTGAGCATTTATATTCATTTGATCCTGAAATTGAAAGAACTTTTCATAGGTTAGTTAGAGAAGCTAGATTTAATAATAATTTTGTTGATATTGATAGTGATAGTATTTTTTCTGAATCTGTTGAAAGTACTGCTAGTTTTTCTGATATGGCTGAACCTCGTGAAAGAACTCTTAGAGAACTAGCTGCTCCTGAATTCACATACGAAAGTTTGTGTATTCAATATCCTGATGAGGATGTCCCTTTTATTCTTAAGACCGGACTTATACACTTGTTGCCTAAGTTTCATGATCTTGCGGGTGAAGATCCGCACAAACACCTCAAAGAATTCCACATTGTGTGTTCCACAATGAAACCCTAAAACGTTCAAGAAGACCATGTCTATCTTAAAGCGTTTCCTCATTCTTTAGAGGGTGTTGCTAAGGATTGGTTGTACTACCTTGCTCCAAGATCAATCACAAGTTGGAATGACTTAAAGAAAATGTTCTTGGAAAAATTCTTTCCTGCCTCTAGAACAACTACAATCCGTAAAGACATATCTGGCATTAGGCAACTCTCTGGAGAAAGTCTTTATGAATATTGGGAGAGATTTAAAAAACTTTGTGCAAGTTGCCCTCACCACCAAATTTCTGAACAACTTCTTCTTCAGTACTTCTATGAAGGTTTACACCACGTTGATCGCAACATGATTGATGCGGCAAGTGGAGGAGCTTTAGGAGATATGACTGCTGCTGAAGCAAGAAATCTGATTGAGAAGATGGCATCCAATTCTCAACAATTTGGTGTGAGAAATGATTCTTTCAAACCCATGTTTGATTCCAATTCTAGTTCATCTGGAATTAAACTTGAGAGCAAACTTGACGCTCTCACCACTCTAGTCACACAATTGGCAGTAAATCAAAAATCCATGACTGCTAAAGTGTGTGGAATCTGCTCTTCACAAGAGCACCCCACTGATTGTTGTCCTTCTCTACAAGAAAAGGATAATAATAGTCCTCAAGCTTATGCAAGTAACATCTACCATGATAGACCTCCACCACCACAAAACCATGACCTTTCCACCAATAGATACAATCCAGGTTGGAGGAACCATCCAAATTTGAGATGGGGAAACCAACAACAAAATCCCCAACCTTCATTTCAAAACAATGCACCAACCTTCCAAAGACCTACACCTCAACCACCCACAAGTGGCCCTTCTTTGGAGGATCTGGTGAAACAAATGGCTGCACAAAACTTGGAGTATCAACAGAGGAATGATGCTACCATCCAGAGTTTAAGCAACCAAATTGGGCAATTGGCTTCATCATTAAGCCAGTTACAATCTCAAAACTCTGACAAATTACCATCTCAACCAGCTGCAAATCCAAGAAATGTGAGCGCAATTCAGTTAAGATCAGGTAAGAACCTTGAAATACCCATACCTAAGGAACCTGAAAAACAAAAAGATGTGCCCACAACAGTTGAGAATGATGAACCCTCTTCAAGCACAAGCAAATCTGAGAAGCAACCACCCCAAGTTCCATCTCATATCCCTCTTCCTTTCCCACCAAAAGCAATTCCAAGCAAGAAGATGGAAGAAGTAGACAAAGAAATTTTGGATACTTTCAGAAAAGTAGAAATAAATATACCTCTTCTTGATGCAATCAAACAAGTCCCCAAGTATGCTAAGTTTCTGAAGGAACTATGTACTCACAAGAGGAGACTCAAAGGGAATGAAAGGATAAGCATGGGAAGAAATGTATCTGCACTGCTTAGTAAAGAAGTTTCAAATATCCCTGAGAAATGCAAGGATCCAGGTACGTTTTCTATACCCTGTATCATAGGCAATAATAAATTTGAAAATTGCATGTTAGATTTAGGAGCTTCAATAAATGTTATGCCTATGTCTGTTTTTAAAACTTTGTCTCTTGGAAATTTACAACCTACTGGTGTAGTAATTCAGCTAGCCAATAGGAGCACTGCTTACCCTGCTGGAGTTATAGAAGATGTTTTGGTTCAGGTAGAACAGCTTGTTTTCCCTGCTGACTTTTTCGTACTTGATATGGAAGAAGGTATGCCTCAAATTCCTGTTCCTATCATTTTGGGAAGACCATTTTTGAAAACAGCCAAAACTATAATTGATGTCCATGCTGGAACCCTTTCTATGGAATTTGGTGATACTAAGGTAAGATTTAAAATTCTAGATGCCATGAAATATCCTTCTGAAAATCATTCTGTTTTCCAAATTGACATTATTGATGAACTAGTTTTTGAACATTTTTCTGATGTTGATTTGGAATGCATAGATGATTCATACAGTTGTTTTGCATGCAATAATTCTGAGAATTGTCATATTTGTGCTGAAATTGACAAATACATAACTGCTGATTTAGAGTCTATAGAAATACCTGTTCTAAATGCAAATTTTCAAGAAGACTCTAACAAATTTTTTGAGGTGCAAGAATCCAAATCTGCTTTGTTAGTTCCATCTACTTTGCAGGCACCTAATCTGGAGCTAAATTTCTTACTTGAAAACCTCAAGTATTCATACTTGGGAAATGATGAGGAGCTTCCGGTGATAATCTTTACTTCTCTTGATGAAAATCAAGAAGAAAAATTGCTGCAAAATTTGGAAAGGCACAAGAAGGCTAGACCACTATCCAATCTGCTTCAAAAGGATGTGGTATTTGAGTTTAATCCACCTTGAGGGAGTTTTTCTTACCCATCTCTTTACTTTTTCATTATATTGTCTATTTTGTATGCTCTGTCTTACATTGAGGACAATGTATGATTTAAGTGTGGGGGTGGGATCATTTATGTGTTTTTGTGTGATTATTAAATTTGTGTTTTTGTGTGATTATTAAATTTTGTGTGATTTAAAAAAAAAAAAAAAAATTGTGTGTTTTTGTTTTAAATGGCATGTTTTATTGGAATTTTAAGATATGCATGAGTAACAAGTAAATTCTTTCATGTCTGATATGAGCTTAATGATATGTTATAATTTGAACTCAAACATTTTTGGTATGTTGAGAATGACATGATAATTGATAGATGATCATATATGATGGAATTATACCTTGTGAGATTTTTTGAGCCTTAAAATTTGATGGATCACTTTAAACCATCTTAATCCTTTCATGTGTGATTAATTCCTGGAAGCTTACATCTTAATTTTTGTCTTGTTTCTTGATGATACTTGAAACTCATATGAATGTATTTGAAGTGATACAGGCATTTTGTTCAATTGAGCCACTAAGCCAGATAAGCCTACCATGAATAAATTATCTCTTGATAGCCATTTTGAGCCTATTTAACTATTTCCTTGTTGCAGCTCAAATAAGCCATGGATGAAAAACCAAAAATATACCTACCTTAAGAAATATATTGAAGCTTTGGAATCAAGTCAAAACAGGCATTCAAATAAGTGTGGGGGTGTGCAAAAAGGAATTGCAACTCTTGTTCCAAGTGTTATGCAATCTTATTAAAAAAAAAAAAATAAAAAATTGCCAAATACCATACAATAAATGTTTTACCCTCACTGTTTGCCAGTAAAATTAATTGCTTCATTATTCTTTTTGGTATATATATATAAATATTTCATCCATTTTAACCTTGGCCACATTGCAACCCTGTGAAAGCCCTGTTGATCTATACATGCATTTGTGTTGATTGTGGAATTAAGAAACTTGCCAAATTTTTAGACTGTTTGTTTTTCAGGAATTGTTTTGAGTGTATACACAAACTTTAAACACTTGAGAGTTGAGAGTATGTCTTGTGAGGTTCTATCACTTATGATCTTCTTTTCAGTTTAATTTAATTTTCACATGCCTAAGTGTTTGAATGATTTTTATATATATCTTGATGCTCTGTATCTTTCATGTTGAAAACTCTTGTTTCTTTGTATATTTCTAAGATTTCATGACAAGCATGCCAGTTCTGTGTGTGTTGTTTTCAACTTAATGTTTTCAAATAAATTGTGATACTTGTTTTTATTTTGATTTTGCCCGGGAGTGCAAAAGGATAAGTGTGGGAGTATTTGATGATGCATGATTTATCTCTAATTCTCCAATTTAAATGTGTATAATTTGCCATCACTTAGTGTGTAACATATTGCATTTTAACACATTTTTATCATTTGATCTTTATGTAATATTTGATTGTTAATTTGTGCCAAAAGAAAATAGATCAAAGAAACTCAAGAATTCCAATCCAAAATGAAGATCAAAGTGCCTAAGGATCAAAGGAATCAAGAAATATTCAAAAGGATCTCAAAAAGGGTAAAAAGTGTGCAAAATATGGAGAATCAGGGGGATGAATCGATTCATCCCCCTCTTGAATCGATTCATGCGAATTGAATGCACCAGGAAGTGAAATTTTGAGCCATGAATCGATTCATTCTGGCTTGAATCGATTCATACGTCTGAATCATGCAAAAATCAGCATTTTGAATCGATTCATTTGAGTTTCAAAGGCAATGAATCGATTCTTCCATCAAATGAATTGATTCATACGTGTAAAATTAGCCCAGAATTGCATTTTGGAAGTATGAATCGATTCCTCCCACCAATGAATCGATTCATGAGTGAATAATTGGCCCAGAAACACGTTTTTCAAGCTTCTGGAAGGTGGGCAAAGCACTGAGATGGTGGGAAATGCACTGAAGATGATCATGGAGCACCATTGATTTGATTAATCAAGAGTGCATCTTCCATTATGAATTAATTATGGCAAAAACTTGCTTGTGAAATCCTATAAATAGGCACAAGAGGAAGGGGCAGAGACACACCATTCTTCATTCTTCAATTCCTCCCTCACTCATACGTTCTTCCTCTGCTTCTCTTCTTTGTTGGAGTTTCTCCAGCAACTTCTTCATTTCCGGGTTAGTTCTTTGTTTGTAATTGTAATTATGGAGGGCTAAAACCCTTAGATTGATTTTCTTGGAGAATGTTGTAATGTAATTTTGAGGTCATTATATGCTTTTATTAATGTTATTTCTTCATAATCATTTTCTACTTATTTAATTCCATTTTGTTTAATTGAATTTGTATGCTTAATCGGTTTAGTTATTCAAATGGAGTTAAATAAGATTTCAAATTAGAATGGATTAAGGAAATATGCATGCTTAATGAATATTTTCATAATCACTTTTAATAATTATGGTTTGCTTAATTCCATAATTTGAGATTAGATTATGTATGTAGGCGATGTTCTTATGTATGCTCAATAATTCCTAGATTTTAAGATCTTGACTCCTTTTGCTTAATTAGGATGCTTGATTAAAATATTCATTTTTAAATGAAAGTAAAGGAATTGTGAATTGAAAAAGACGCTTAGTTGATCAATTCAAATTGAGCTAAGAAATTAACATTAATGAGTATACAAGTTATCTTTAATGAACCAAGGATAAATTTATTTACAATACTCCAAGAAAATCAATCGCTTGTTATTTATTGTTTTAAATCCTTTATTTACCTTGTTTTAATTTTAATTGTGACAACAAAAATCAATCAAACCCCCCCCCAATTGTATGTTAGTGAACTTATGTTTGTAAAAATTTTTAGTTGTTTAGTTTTTTTTTTTTATTTCTAATTGTTAAAAATTAATTTAAGACTTAATTTTTCCTAAATTTCTGTGTTGATCCTTGAGAGAACGACCTAGGTTGACACCCTAGTACTACGTTAATTAATTTTAATGTACTAATTTGACGGAATAACGACTGCAAAAATTTCAACGTCACTATAAAGGCACTAAGCAAAGCAGTGAACCATTTAGCCTCTCACTTTAAAACTCCGTAATATAATTTTTCTCCGTTATAACCGTACTGACTAAAGCATCGGAGTCCCTCTTGCAGGTACACCTCCGGTGTGGTCACATGGACAACGGTTGGAATTGACCCATTACTTCTTTGAACATGAAGAGCTTGGTGTTCCCACTGAACCCAAGTTTACAATATCGTACTCCCACTGAGACGGTGTAAAACAGTAAGAGAGAGTGAGATTTTCAACACCAGTTCAGGAGGTACTATTTTAGACCCCGTACACCGGTTAGACCATTGGCATGCCTAGTGGGATGTGTAAATTGAGTCTCGCATCATGAAGAAGTCATAGAAGTAAATAGGCGGAATAGAGCCCTACAAGGATATGTCTGGAACATCACGCATAGGGTCAAACCACGGATCCTGGAGTACAGAGGAGGGATTGTAGAAACACCTAGAACGAAGCAACCTCAGGGGAAGATACAAGCCATAATGCAGCCAGACCCTTGAGATGAACTCATCAAACAACTCCAGATGGAATCCAGGAGCTGAAGCAGAGTAAGGGGCGAAGAGAAGATGTAGTCGGAGAATGGAGGCAACAGAAACCTTCTCATACTCATGAATATTCACAAGCACAAACTAATGATGAGTAGGAGTCAACATACTGGACTATAGAGTTGAACAACCAGAGGAGAAGCCCATAACAAGGGCGAGCTGGGGAATACTGGCTTAGCGTACCATTCACCAAAAGATTGATGAGCGTATCCATTCCGATCCAGGACGACATCTAGATGTTTATGCTAATGAGTCATTATTTTTGGGAGCAAAAGAGGATGTAATGTGTAGAATATTCCCGAGGACGCTATCTGCTGAAGCTTTAGGGTGGTTTAAAAGCTTGCCATTAGGGTCAATTGATTGATGGGAGGACTTGGCTCATGCTTTCTTGCAACATTTTATAGTATCAAGGGATGTTCCTAGAACGTCTCATACCCTAGCAAAGATAAAACAAGGACCAGAGGAAAGTCTTAGAGACTTCTTAAAGAGATTTTACAAAGAAGTCGTACTAGTACCGGGGTTAACTGAACAGATTCAGCTATATATAGCAGTTGAAGCTCTGCAACCGTAGTCACAATTTGCTTTATCTTTGGCGAAGGGGGATCACAAGACTTTTAAAGAGTTTAGGAGAAAGGCAGCTAAGTATGTTGGGAGAGAGATGCACCTTACTGCTGTGAAAGGAAAGACCCCGGTTACAGAAGATAGCTTGTAGGCTCATAAACAAAGGGCTCAAAGTTTGGTGGAAACAGAGAACGGGATGCCCCTCAAAGACAGAAGGAGCGAAGGAGTGTAAACCTTACTCATTTCACACCTTTGGTAGTACATCCTAGCCAAATCCTAAGAGAAGTGAGGGTAAGAGGTTTTATGGTAAATGGGATTAGAAACCCATACCAATGGAAAGACCAGGCAATGCAAATAAGTATTGAGTTCCATGACCAGACCGACCATAATACAGATGAATGCCGACAACTAAAAGAGGCCATTGAAACCTTAATTAGGGAAGGAAAATTGAAACAATACCTATTTCGACAAAGAGGGTATGAATAACAAGTGAAAGAGCCTCCCAGAAGAAGAGACACTGGCCCGGCAAAGGAAGAGGAGAATAGGGATTCTAGAAAACCGGCCTTGGACAAAGGCAAGGCAGTTATTGACAATATCGAAGAGGATGATGACTCATGGATGAAGCCCCCAGATTTTAGAAGGAAGAACGTAATCGATATGATCGTAGAAGGATTTGCAGGAGAGGGAGTATCCAATTCGGCCCGGAAGAACCATTTAAGAATGATCATGTCTGTTTAGACTAAAACGGACAATAAACCATACCAGGGTGGAGTATAGACCCTGTTGATCACCTTTTGAGATGAAGACTATGGACCACCACTGTACCTGGAGGAGATGACGTAGTGGTTATCAAGGCGGTGATAGCCAACAAAATAACCAAAAGGATTCTAGTTAATCATAGAAGTTCTTGTGATGTAATCTTCTATGATTGCTTCAAAAAATGGGATTAACAGATAATGATTTATAGCCTTACACCCCGGGATTTGACAGCATTTAATAGAGCAAAGCAACCCACCAAAGGCTACTTAGACACGAGACTGACATTTGCAGGAGAGCCAGGGTCAAAGACTGTCCAGACTCGGGTACTGGTAATAGATGTGAAGTCTCCCTTCAATGGCATCTTAGGCAGACCGTCCTTGAATGCTTTAGAAGCGATGGTTTTGACACCACACTTGTTGGTCAAATTCATAGACAAAGATAATCAGGTGTCTTAGTTAGAGGGGACCAGCAAATGGCAAGGTACTATTATAACCTCAGTGTTTTGATGACCAAAATAGAGAAGATGCTTAAAAGGAAACGTTTGAATGATGGCAGATTGGTGTCGGGGTCAGTAAACTTGATAGATTTAGATCCAAGAGAAGAAAAGATAACGGATCCAATGAATCCTCAGAGGCCGACAATGGAAGGAGGAATCAAAGTAGTAATGTTAGATGATGACCCAAGCAAAACTACCAGAGTAAATGAATGTTTGGAGAAAGGTATAGAAGAATGGTTGGTAAAACTCTTAAGAGAGTTCAAGCATCTTTTTGCATGGACAGTAACAGACATACCTGGGATAGATCCAAATTTCTGTTGCCAGAAGTTAGCGATATACCCAGAGTCAACGGCGGTTACACAAAAGAAAAAAGACTTGGACCTGAGAAACAACAGGCCATTTGTGAACAGACGGAGGAGCTGCCAAAGGCAGGATTCATCAGGGAGGTCTAGTATTCAACCTGGGTGTCTAATGTTGTAATGGTGAAAAAGTAAACAAAAAATGATGGATGTTCATTGATTTTACGAATTTAAACAAATATTCTCCAAAGGACCCATATCCATTCCCAAGCATTGACTAAATGGTAGATGATTCTTCGATGTATCAATTCTTATCATTTATGGATGTATATTCCGGGTTACAACCAAATTCCAATGTGGAAGGATGATAAAGAAAAAACCGCTTTCGTGAATGACAAAGAAGTCTTCTATTACATTGTGATGCCATTGGGGCTTAAGAGCGCCAGAGAACCATATCAAATGATGATGAACAAAGTATTTAACGAGATGAGGTCTAAAACAGTTGAGATGTATGTGCACGACATCATAGCGAAGACACTAACAGGAGGAGATCATGTCGAAGACTTGATAAAGATCTTTGAAAGAATACAAATATATAACATGCAGCTAAACCCTCTAAAATGCACCTTTTCAGGGCTATCAGGGTGGTTCCTAGGGTTCATGTCGACCCAAAAAGGAATAGAGGCTAACCCAGACAAATGCAAGGTAATCAAGGAGCTCTAGAGTTTGACAAATGTGAGAAAAGTCCAATCACTGAGTGGAAAAATGGTAGCGTTATCCCAGTTCATGCCTAAAATGGAACATAGGGCATTACTACTCTATAAAATATTAAAGAAGAATAAAAAGTTTGAATGGGGAGAAGAGTAAGAGGAAGCTTTCCGGAGTGTTAAAGAGGTGTTAGCTAACCCTCCAATATTGATGAAACCTAACCCAGGTGAACAACTATTTATATACTTAGCGTTGTCAGATGAAGCGTTGGGAGTAGTCCTAGTAAAAGAAACTATAGAAGGACAGAGACCAATTTATTTTATGGGAAAAGTCTTACAAGGATCTGAAGGGAAGTATCAAAAGCTTGAAAAAGCTGCCCTAGCGTTGGTTTAGACATCTAGACGATTGAGGTAGTACTATTATACCCATCCTATTGTAGTCCGACCTGACCTGCCATTACGGGTCATACTACACAAGCCAAACCTAGCAAGAAGAATGATGAAGTGGGGGTGTAGATCTTTCAAAGTTTGACATTTCCTTCGAACCAAGGACGATTATCAAAGCTCAGGTCTTAGATGATTTTGTAACTGAGCTGACAGGGGACTCTCCCTTACCAATACGAGAGCACAGGACCATCTTCGTGGATGGGTCCTTAAACTCAAAAGGATATGGAGCCGAAGTTATAATAAAAAACAAGGATGGGGTTAGCATAGAAGTTTCACTTAGATTTAATTTCAAAATATCAAACAATTAGGCAGATTATAAAGCCTGTCTGACAGGTCTGAGAGCAGCCCTAGATGTAGGAGCTAAAAGCATCGTGCTGTTTAGCGATTCTCAGTTAGTAATCTCTCAAATTAATGGAATGTATCAAAAAAAAGAGCCACTTTTGTAGCAATACCTGGTGAAAGTGAAAAAGCTAGAAGAAAAATTTACTCAAATCGAGTATAAGCAAGTTCCAAGAGAAGATAATGTTAGAGCCGATGTTTTATCCTGTCTAGCTAGAACGATGACTATGGTCGTTCAAAGCACTCTGGAAAAGCCCAGTATAATGACTCATAGGTCATCCTTTTCATCAGGTACCTGGTAAACAGATAACTTCTAACAGACCCCTTAGAAAAGAAGAAACTCAAGAAGCAGTTGCCTAACTATGTGTTAGTGGATGGAAGTTTGTTTTGAAGAGGAATATTGGCCCCGTACCTAAAATGTCTGAATGAAGTGGAGATAGGAAAAGTGCTGGATGAGGTACATGAGGGAACGTGTGGACATCATTGCAAGGGCAAAAGTTTAGCCAGGAAGATAGCACGTGTAGGATATTGGTGGCCCATGATGGCAAAAGACGCGATAGAGTAGGTCCAGAAATGTGACACTTGCCAAAAGTATAGCAATGAACACCATGTCCCGACTGAAGAACTCTTTACGTCGGCAGTTCCATGGCCCTTCCACCAGTGGGGAATGGATATCTTGGGCCCATTCCCAAAAGAATCAGGTGGAGTCAAATACTTGATAGTGGGAGTTGATTATTTCACTAAATGGATAGAGGCCGAAGCAGTGGTGCACATCACAGCAGCCCAGACTCGAAGATTCATTTATAAGAACAAAATCACCAGATTTGGCATCCTAGACAGAGTAATTATAGACAATGGAACGCAATTCACAGATGCCAAGTTTATGAGTTTAATGGAAGGACTCCAAATCCAGCAAGTATTCTCATCGGTAGAGCATCCACAGATAAACAAAAAGCCGAGGTCGAGAATAAAAAATATTAAAAGGCTTGAAGAAGCGATTGGGAGATACGAAGGGGAAATGGGCAAATCAACTATGTCACGTCCTTTGGGCATACTGAACTATGCCCGACTCCTTTATAGAAGAATCTTCATTCTGGTTGGTCTATGGGGTTGATGTAGTCATACCGGTGGAAATTAATCATATCTCCCTAAGAATCCAATAGTTCAATGAAGGAGAAAATGAGCGGCGGCTATGAGATGAACTGGAATCCCTATACAAGGTGAGAGAAGCTGCTTTCATCTGAGATCAGGATATTAAAGCCAAGGTCGCATTGTGGTACAATAAGAAAGTACAAAAGAGAAGGTTTAATATCAGAGATCTAGTCATAAGAAGAGCATCAGTTGGTAACTGATTTGTGTATCAAGGAAAGCTTGCACCGATGTGGGAATGCCCATACCAGGTACACAATGTCACAATAAGAGGAACTTATTTATTAGAAACTCTAGAAGGGGAAGAATTTAAAAATAAATGGAATGTAAAGAATCCCCCCATGTATTTTAGCTAACTGGCATCATAAGCCATGCACTCTTTTTCCCTACCTAGGTTTTGTCCTACAGGGTTTTCCTAGGAGGTTTTTAACGAGGCATGTAGCCGGGGTGCAAAGTTGTTAATGAAAATCATTTGAAGCAAAATGAAACATGTCAAGTTGTGTACTTAGCCAAGAGTTAAAAGTTACTAAACCCTGGAGTGGTTAAAAACCCCAGAACGGTTATTTTTCATTAAACCTGGAGTGTTGAAAACCCCAGAACGATTATTTTTTGCTAAACCCTAGAGTGGTTGAAAACCCCAGAGTGGTTATTTTTCGTTGAACCCCAGAGTAGTTGAAAACCATAGAGCGGTTACTTGTCGTTGAACCCCGAAGTGGTTGTAAAATCCTAGAGCGGTTACTTTTCATTGAACCCCGAAGTGATTGTAAAACCCAGAGTGGTTACTTTTTGTTAAACCCCGGAGTGGTTGTAAATCCCTAGAGCGGTTATTTTTCGTTAAACCCCAAAATGGTTACAAAAACATAGACTAGTTGAATTTTGATTAAATCATAGAGCGGTTATTTCACATTAAAAATGATTACTCATTCCAAGATATGAAACGCCAAACATTCATAAGTTACTAAGAGAAAGAGACGACATGCAAATGCAAATATATAAGATTAAAAAGATGGCAAAATGTTCACCACGCCCAAAATGTAATTAAGGGGCATGAATTCAAGTCATTACAAAATAAAAAGGGCGGAGCTCATCCCGCCTACATAGCAAACAATTTAAGAGTCATGACCGGCCTAGTCGTTGTCATTATTCCCTACTCCTTCTTGTCGGCAGCCCGATCACCTTGTTCTTCCTAACGAGGCACGTTGTCCTTATCAGCTGACAGTGGAGTAAATTTGAAGGGCTCATCAGTAGGAATGTAAGCCCTGCCATCAACCTCGGTCACTAGTTCCCCTTCGTGGAATATGTTGAAAAAAATAATCCTGTTCAAGTTCAAATTAATATCGGGGTTACGATAGACGACCTGGCGAACTATACCATCCCGGATTTTAAAGAAAATAAATTTATTGGATAATGATAATTAATTATTTATGGTCAAATACTTATGGGAGATTTAATTTGACATTAGAGAAGAATTATCGGTAAATTGAGACTTACCGAAATCGGAGGATTTAGCGGATAGTGTGGGACCCACTTGACTAAATTAGATATTTGATGGGTCTAGAATACTTAGAAAATTATTATGGTCATGGTGGTATAATTAAAATAATTTTTGGTATTGAGGAAATACTTAATTGGACACAGCGAAGTTATTAAGGGGGGAAAATATGAGTCAAATGGAATAAAAAGAAAATGATAAATCCCATTTTCCCCCTCATTCCACTGTAGCCCCTCTTCTTCCCCTCCTTTTCATTCTTTTAACCATTGGATAATAGGATCTATGGACCATTGGAAAAAGTAACTAGAGACACTCTTTTAACCATTGGGTAATGCCCAATTTTCACTAAATTCCTCTCTTCTTCTCTCTATTACCGTCCAAGTCTCTTCTTCTCCCATCACTCCTCATTTTCTTCTTCTTTTCCTCTCTTTCTATGGCAAAACTGCCCACCTCTCTTCCACTTCCATTCTTGCCAAAATCAAAGACTAAGCATGGATTTATGGAGCATATATGGGACATTGGGGCAAAGCTTGGACCCTCTCCCTTTTCCTCTCTTCCCATTTTCATTTTTGGCTTGAACATGGAGATGAGGTAAGGTTTATCACCTCTTCACTATTTCATTTATGGTTTTGTGGTATTGGGTTGGAAATGGTGATGTTAGGAACCTTACTTGTGGGTGGAAATGGAAACCCTAGGCTTGAATGGTTTAGAGGGGTGATTTTTGAATAAGGGATAATGCCCAATATGGATGAATATTATTGTGGATGAAATGTTTTATGAAGATGGTGAAGATTGATGTTGAATGGTTGATTTTGATGAAAACCCTAGGTTGATAAATTGGGGGTTTCTAGAAAAACTAGTGAATTTGATGATTTTGATACTTTAAAATGATTTATATAAAAGGGAATGAATTGTTAGAAGCATTGAGATTGGTTAATGAGGTTGGTGAAATTTTGAGCTAAGTTCATGAGATTGTGTATGATAATATGTGCATGTTGGTAGGCATGATGATTTGAGGAATTAATCTTAAGAATGGGTAAATAATGATCAATGTTGAGTGTTGTTATTGTGATAGAGAGATAATAATGGAGGATGACCATTGATGATGGTTAAATGATTCATGTAATGATCTGGAAGCCTTAAGAATAAGGGTCATAGTGTTGTTGTTGTTGGATTTGTTTAGCCCTTTAAGATTTAGAGAATCTTGGTTTTGGGAAAGGAATTCCTGAAGCCTAACATGAGTGTATAAATTGGGTTTAGACAAGTCTAGGACTTGATAATGAGTTTTAAGGGATAATGCCTTATAATGGTATATTAATAGCATGTATACGTATGTTTATGATAGGATTGTCTTCTGGACGATGATGCGGAATGATCGAGGCAATCAGAGCACTTGGATTGTGGTTCTTCTCTCGAGGTAGGAGAGGAGTTTACATTTTAATTGCATGAGTGAAAAATTGTTAATTGTTTATGTGTGAACTCATGCAATGCCTTGCCATGAATGTATTAAATGTTTAAATTGATGAAGTGATAAATGATAGGCTTGGTAAATTTTTGAATTTTGGAAATTTTATATATATAGATATGAGATGGTGATGAATGGTTAGTGGTCCCTTGATGGGAATTGATGCATTGTAATGAAAGACCCATATTGAAATGAATTATAAATGGTTCGGGTCATATTGTAGTTCACAATGTGCATTTTTTAATGCATAATCATGGAAGTGAAGGGGTCAAATAGAGTTTTATGTGATTTTGATGGCTTCGGATAGTCCCAATAGCCCATATATGTAGTTTATGACTTGTAGGAATTGGAATGGGCAAATTTTAATGAGAATTGAACCTTGAGTTGCCTAAAAATGTTATAAATTGAGTTAAACGCATTTATGCGCATAAGTCCCTCAATTATAAGAATTCTTGAGTGAGGCCGGTGGCCGCGCGTCACAAATGATGTATATTTATTGGGGTTAAAATTTCGTAGCATTTGGAGTTCATACGAGAAAGTTAGGAGGGTAAGAAGTTGGAAAATCATACGTTTTCTGCATAAAAACAGCAGCAGGGCTGTCTTGAATCGATTCAAGACCCTTTGAATCGATTCAAGAGGTGATGTTTTCACTGTTTTGGGCTCCAGAGGCGTTTGAATCAATTCAAGGCCCTCTGTTTGTCAATTTTGAGATTTTGGGACGCTTCAATCGATTCACACGAGCCTGAATCGATTCAGAGCCCTGTTATGGCTACTGTTATGCTGTTTTGCCAACTGCTCTATTTTCTTTGCTGTTTTTGGCCCGTTTGGGCATTTAATGATGTTTTTGGCCTCCAACTTCTTCATGAAAGTCGTAGATAATTATGTTACAGAGGTGTGAAAATTGGTCTTGCCGTAATTTGAGTTTTCTAACTCTCATTAGGTGTAAAACATCGGACCCACTGCATTGTAAAATTCAAATTTAGGAGGGTTTTGAACCCAACTTTTTATGGTGGTCAAATTGGGACTAATAGGTGATATTTGTGACATGTACCATTATTATTAAGACTAAAAGTGAGCTTTTCTTATGTCTTAGTAATGAAAGTTAACATGGACTTATATTTACTTAAAACCCATTTATCATATAAAAATAAGAGATTGTATTAGGGGTAATGATGGGTGATGTTGGTGATCAATCCCTTGAATAAGGATGATTGTTATTATAGATGATTGTGAATGTCATTGAGTTGATACAAGCATAGGCTTGTATGTGTGGTTTGAATTACATTTGTGAATTATTGTGAATACCACACTAATATGTAAGACAATGGTGATGAATAATGAGATGAAAATCCACTAAATGAATGTGTGGTAATATTTATGAATGATATGTAATGATGTGATGCCATTGTGGTTTATCACAAGTATCGACTTGTATGTATGATATGAAAAATATGTAAAATGTGTTGTAACAAAATGCTACACTTAAAACTTGAAATCAATGGCTAAAACCAACAATGATAAAATCCACTAAGGTGTGTATGGTGGTGTTAGTGATTATGATGATGATGATTATTGAGTGGCATGATAGGATGCATAGTGTGAGAATGCATTGATTGGCATTTGCATCCATGGTATATTATACGTTGTCTATGTGGAATGTTAGTGGTTCCACTAGGTGGGCCCAGTGGGAGGGCGACCCAGTGCACGGGTAATTTGTTGTTGTTCCCTAGTGATTCTGGGAATCATGAAGCTGTCCATAGTTTGGTGACGAGGCACCCTATGTGGCGGGCCTAGTGGGCGGGCGGCTATGTGATGAGCAAGTTACCTCGGTGTCCGACGGGACACAGCTCTCTTGATGTGTGTTCTGGAGGGGCCCATAGCACTGGCGGTAAGTGAGGCCACGTTGTAGATCCACAAGTCACGGGGTGACTAGTGCTACAGATGGGCGAGAGTGGTTTGGTACCAGTAAAATATGATGTTGAGCATGCATGAATTGAGATATAAGTGTACACTTTTACTACTGTAGTAGGGGCATAGTAGCACACCTATGCTTGCCCCACAATTTGGTGTTTATTCCCACAGTCGGATCCGTATTTGTTATTAATTCCATTGTGCATATGCATTAGCCATAAGAGCATTTGCATATAGTATAGAGATATGCCAGAATATGATGATGATTGAGATGGTGGTATGGTGTTGATGAGATGGGTAATTAAATACCTAAAAGACCACATATGAGTAATAAATGATATGAATATACGAAATGATATTGAATATGACGATATGTATATTCTGGCCCAATATAATGAAGGGCGTATTTGTTTATGATTGATGATAACGATGTTAGCCCGTGGCGGCTTGAGAATAGACCGGAATGGTCAATGTTGATGATGTTAGCCTGTTGTGGCGTTGGAATAGATGTGTATATGCCTGCTTTGCTATGACTTGGTTAATGAATATGAAATATGTCTATGTTGTTAAGTTAATAATTTATGATGATCATTGATGTGTTTAGCAAAGCATACATGATGTTGATATACATATGCATATAATTTCAATTGTATTCATATCGTCATTTGAAATGTATAACTCACTCTCTCATGTGGTCTACTTTTTAGTATTGTTGTAGGAAAACCATGGGATGAGGACGTTTATGAAGTAAAGCTTTGGTGAAGGTAAATAGTAGTAATGGAATGCCTTGGCTGGTAGCGGGTATAAATTACTTCATTGTGAATAATGTGTATATATAATGATATGATGACTATTGATATTGGTGGATGTATTGTTAATAATGTATAAGTGTTAATGATATATGATTTTAAGGTTGAATCGAATGTGGTCAATTATGAAATTATGGATAATGGAGATGTATGATGCATGACCATATAAATAAATATATACATATATATTAGGCATTGCATGCTTATGTGATTATGTAAAATGATAATGTTTGTCTATTAGGCTTATGATATGCCTTTGCATGCTTTACCGAGCCTTTTCTCATATCTCTATATATGGGACTAGGCGTGTGCCCGGTATACACATTCTTCTTCCGCTGTAAAACTTTGTTATTTTGTATACTATTATAGGAAAACTATTTAATGATCCAGTTATATTTTATTAAATCTCACTCTTCGATTTTCTGTGATTTGGGTCTTGATGTAATCGTTAAGGTGTTTTGGAATTCTTTTGAACGCCAAAAATTTACTCGCATTTTTATTAATTATTTGTTTTGATTACATCAGGATTCGAGTCTGGAAAATCAGGGGTGTTTCACGAACGGCATGGCTGAATACGTCCATAGCGGCCTGGGCAAATGATGTCATATCTTGGTTATATTTCTCTGCTAAGATTGGATCACTGTAGAGAGATCTTGATTCTTGTTTTGAAGATCAGCCACTTGTTTCTCTAGGTTGTCCACCTTTTGGCAAAGACCATCAGTAGTTTTCTTCATATCGCTCTCAGTCTTCTAAAAGGTCTGGATGGACTCATTGAATGTTTTTATCCACTAATGAGCCCGGGTGTTATCGTCAAAAATACGGGAATTCTTCTCCTTAATCCGTTCTATCTCCCTCTTTGGACTCTTAGTGGCCACGGAGTATAGAACAGAAAGGGTCTTCATGTGCCCCCATATCATCGTCTCCAGGATGAAATCGAGGGCTTGGGCTTCCAATCCCTTCTTCAGACGCTATGGGAGGCGCAGTTCCATAGGAGGAGTAGTGGTCTTATCAATCACATCCTCCAGGGCAACCAGGTCACTCTCAGCATTGGTAATTTCATTTGGCTGACTGCTCTCTTCAGCGACGGCCTTGCCTTTGTCGTGATCCTCTTACACCCCGAATGGCCTCTGTTTTTTGCTGGGGGTAGCCTTGTTGGTTTTTTTCCTTCCTCTTGGCGACGGGGTCAGCCTGGATAAGGATGGAGCCACCTGGGATTTGCATGGCATGGGCCCTCTTTGCCTGAGGGGTAACCTTATTTTCCTTAGCAATATTGGCCTGAGCACCGGCCAAGTGCTTACATAGGGTCTCCAACGTGTCCGCGCTCATGTTCCCTGAAATTACACAAGGTAAAAGCCGATATTAGAAACAAGCTGAAATAAAAATTATTTGAAACATTTGTAAAACAACTGCAAATATGTGTAAAGGGAATACCCAGTTGAGCAAGGTATTTATCCTTGCTGGCCATGTAGTTCAACAGAGAATGGCACTTTATTGAGGTCCCACGAGAGATGTTATGGAGGATGTCCACCACGACCTTAGAGCACTCAGAGAGCCCACTCTCTTCAACCACGTAAGCAGAGATCTCCAGAAGGAAATATTGGTGAGTACAGCTGGTGTGGATCTTGAACCGACCTTCCTCATCTTGTCAAAAAGGGAACTCCAGTCCTTTGGCGCAAAGCTTCACAAAAGAATTTTTAAAAGAAGTCCCTGCAAGCTTGCAGGAGTTAGTGAATGCTTCAAAATTGACGATGTTGCTCTCACATCAAAGGTCCACAAAGCCCATTCTAGTACTGCCACGATGGATGACTCGGGCATAACAAAAAAAGAGGGCAATAGTGGGGTGAAGCTGAAATGGGAGCTCAAAACTTTAAGGGCCAATACTAAGGCCTATCCATTGGGATGTAATTGGCTAGGGGAGATGTCCAAGAACTGAAGTACGCCCATCCCGAAGTTGGTGAGGGGGAACCTGACTCTGACCTTCGTCATGGTGCATTCATGAAAAAAATAAAAACCTCTCATGAGGGATGGTACATATGTGTTCATCGTGGGTGGGGGCATAAAGAGTGAAAGAATTGGCATACCATCGAGATTGCCAAAAGGTGTCATCCTCAAGTTCAGTGTCCCCATCTTCACTGGCATGACGGCTGCGAGTAGTGAAGACTCTCTAGAAACCTAGAAATAAGGATCTTCAGCTTTGCGAGCTAGCCAGTCCACCTGATTTGTAATCATATAAGTGTCTTTGGGATCATTCCTTACGTAGGGGGATCCACCGATGTCCATGACTACAATGTGTTCTAAAATAGAAATGGTTTGGGGAAAATAATGGTACGATAGATCTAGGTGAAGGATGGTTATAAGGAGAAGACTCTGGGTTTTGTTCAACTCAGAATCCCGTGTTCACCCATTGGCGAATATCGGTGTACATGAGCTACACACCACAGCAAGGAACTTCCTTTGGCCTAGAAACAGAGGGGTTGGAAATTATTTCCACCAAACTATCTAGAGGGGCCGGTGTTAGACTTAAAGGAAGATATCTAAAAAGAAAAAAATCTGGAGTTAGGGAAGAACAGCTACCTGAGTGGCAGATTCGGTTGTTCTTTGTGTGTGGGTCAGGAAGGAGAAGAAAAGTGAGCATAGATAATGAGGCAGAGTTTCGAAAAAAGGATGCCAGAGTGACAAAGCAGCTGAAATCCACCTACTTTTAGAGATGGCAATATGGTGTGGGCCGAAGTTGAAGCGTCACAGGCCCATGGATGAGATAGAATACGAAGCGTCGAGACCTAGTGAAGCAGCGTCGTTTGAGTTTTGAACGACGCAACCGTTCAAACAAGAAGGCGCATAATAAAACACACTAATGATTGGTTGCCAAGTCAGTAATCCACATGCCAAGTCACTTTTTTGACGAACAGGCGTAATAAATGTAGTTGTCGAGACGATGTCAGAAAAGTCAAGCCAGTCCGAACACAGAGAATAGGATCATCATAACGGTCAAGTTATGGAAAATCCTAAATCTACCATCCTGGCGTATATCATCACCTCTGTTGTAGGAATTCCCACTAAGGTTAAAAACTCAACTCATTATTATAACTAAGTCACAACAACAAGCTAGGGGGCAAATGATCTGGTAGGAATATCGACTCCAAAAATTAGTTATACTGGACATTATTAAAATACCAACAATAGTTGTAAAAACAAAGACAGAACCAGACTAACCTTTAGAATGCTAGTATTGAGATCTTTTCAGTACGGAATATATAACAACGACCCCGGTCAAAAGTGGCAAGTAGGCAACTTATGTCTACCAAAAGCTACAAACTCTGCCCCCTGACATAGGTCAAATTGGCCACTTACAATTAAGGTAAAAACTGTATAAAGAACTCATTCGTTAAGCCATAAGGGCACCAAGAAAACCAGTGAACCATTTACCCTCTTACTTTAAAACTCTGTAATGTAAGTTTTCTCCGTTATAACCGTACTGACTTAAGCATTGGAGTCTTATTTATAGGTACACCTTCGGTGTGGTCACGTGGACAACGACTGGAATTGACCCATTACTTCTTTGAACACGAAACGCTTGGTGTTCTCATTGAACCCAAGTTTACAATACCGTACACCCACTGAGACGATGTAAAACAGTGAGAGAGAGTGAGATTTTAACACCGATTTGGGAGGTACTATTCTAGACCCCGTACACCAGTCAGACCAATTATTATTAATCGTTACCATCAATTAAGTACTATTTCCAAACATTAATTAACACTAAACAAATATATCACTACCAAATAAATATTACTATTACATATTATCACTAAGCACCAAACTACTACTAAACAAATACCATATTATGATCGTACTATATTTCTTATTGTTGGGTATTCACTTACTCTTCTTTATCTCTTTATTTCCTCTATAGTTATCTTACATCCTTATTTATTCTCATTATCTCCTCATAACTCCTGTGTTCTTAACCCGGTTTCTCATAACTCACATCCTCTTGGGGGTCGCTATATCTCATACTAACATCTTGGTCAAGCTCACTTTCACTATTGCCTTATAATGAAGACACTCCACAGGGTAGGCCGAAGCCTCATGCTTTCCTTAGAAAGCTCAACAAGACATATTTAGGGGTTCCTGGGCTCTAGAACATTGCCCTAAAGTTTTAGGCTATTACATTATCTATAAAGAATAAGCTTTAGAGATTAGGGAAGGCCCTTTTCCCATTATAGAGTGTATTTCCTCTCTTAAGCAAATTGAAAATTCCCACATATATAAAATATTTTAAAGTCTAAATTAATTAATAAGTGAACCAATTAGAGATCCAAATAAAAATAAAATTTTCAATAAATTAAATTAACAACTTAAAGTATTTATTCTAAAAGTTCTTAATACACTTATGGTAACTCACTATCATTCTAAGAGTTCTTAGTATACACTTTCTTAGGTACTCTAAAAAAACTTGACTATACATATTCTTGATTTTCTCATGATAAATTACGTTAGCTTTTATTCACTTAAGAAAAATATTTTCAAATTAAGATATGGGTATACATTATAATAAGCAATAATAATAGAAACGATAAATAGAAGCCATGAGTTCAACTAATAGAAAAGTTTAAAATTTGGAGTGAAATATTTGAGTGTGAAGAATAAAGAAGAGATAGGAAGTGAAATTAAGAAAGATATATACATAAGTTAAGACCTTTATAGATCCAATGAGGAACCTATCTATAACTCATTTATATTAATCATTATCTTAGCATTACAAAACAAATCATTAATTATTTTTATATGATAAGAGAGTAAGAAACACATAAATATGTTGATTATGTAAAATCAAATTTCAATACCGTTGGTCTTTTGCTTTGAACATATTGTCCTCACCACAGCGTATTTGGAGGACATACCATAGCATAGATAATGAGGGAGCTCATCTTACACGGACAGGATGTCAACCTTTTGACATGAGAATGTCATCCATGAATACAGACATGTCAACAACCACGTCATTGATAAAATATGCAAAAGTAACTAACAATCGTATCATTACACTACTAAAAAATACCTTTAAGCGGTAGAAAAAACCTGCCGCTAACAAGAAGGTTTTCGTCGCTAATTCGTATCCGCGGCAGAATAAGCTATGGCGTTCCTCTGTCACTACGAGTCTGGTTGTTAACACATTAGCGATGGCAAATTAAGCCTATAGCAAAGTTTATAATAGAAGTACCTTGTCACTAAAGGGTGACACATTGGTGGTCCCCATTGTGATAATATCCATCTCTAATTGAGTTACAACTAGCGACAGGTTCACCGTCATCGTTGTGGGATTAGAGTACTTTCGTCACTGAACGCGTCGCTAAAGGTAGGCCATTTTAGCGACGGACACTCTATCATAGCTAATGGCATGACCACAACCCGTCGCTAACGTTGTCGCTAAATGATCAAGTTCAGCGATATATAGACTCATAATAAACAGAAACAGATAACAAGATATAAAAATAATTAGTAAAAAACAAAATCAAATAAAAAATGTAAATAAAGCAAAACTAATTTACAACTATAAAAATAAAAAAATTACAAAAATGTGTAAGAATAAAAAAATAAATACAAATATCAACTGGGGAGATCCTGGGCTGGTGGGTCTGGCTGGGAAGCAAAGCCTGGGCTAGCTCGAGGCCAAAAGACTCTTTGAACTGGAGGATTAGAGCCTCCTAATATGCCAACTATCTGTGAGTCTCCTTTCGATCCCACTCAGCTCACTGATCTATTAACAATACCCGCTGACGGTCCGCCTCAGCTCACTCCTCCGCCAACTGCCTCTGTCTACGCTCTTCTGCGAGCTCGTTGTTCAGGTTATGAATAACCTGAACAACATTTGTTGGCAATGTAAAAGAAGAGGCAAAGGCCTTCCCAATCATGGTTATCTGGGTCCTGATCCCAGGGAGGCCAAACACCATCCTTTTCTTGTTGACGCTTTGAACAGCCTCTAAATAGATAGTGTTATCGGCGGTAGAAGAAAGGGTGGGAGGTGCCTCCCCGTTAGGTGTTTAAGAAGATAGCTCAGCCTCCTTCTAGGTCTACATGGCCTGGCACGCTTCCTGCATATGTTTAGAAAAATCAAATAAGTTAGTAAATGTAAATCTATAAAAAAATCTAAAAACATTTGTAAGTTTAGTACAAGAGATGTAAGGACCATTTGAGACGCCCTCCTAAATATAAGGGTAACTTAATAAATAAAATTTGGATAATAAAAATAAGGGATAAATTTTTCACGATTTAAAACAATTAAAGGATGGAAGAGATCGCGAGATGAAAACTTTGGCAAGTAATCCCCGGACCCATTTTAATAACCTATCTCATATATGAAGATATGAGAAGGTGAACAATTAAGTCAAAGAGTGAACCTTGGATGATCAATCTCATGATCATCAACAAGAAGTAGCGGAAGTGTACAATTACATTAAGAAAATGAAGGGAAGTGGTAGAAGGTCGAAGGATGGTCCATTGAATTGTTAAAATGTATTAATTATGCGTGTAGGTCATCGTACAATCATATTATAGTCAAACAATACCAATGATACCCCAAAACAGAGGAAAAGGTGTGAAAACAGGGCCATGAATCTATTCAAACATCCTCTGAATCGATTCAAATGATTCTGGAGTGAAAAACAATGAAAACAAGACCCCTTAAATCGATTCAAGCTCGTATGAATCGATTCAGACGCTTCTGGAACTCAAAATTATGCAAACAGGGGTCCTTGAATCGATTCAAGATTGTATGAATCAATTCAGGCCTTCTTGGAACCAAAAACAGTAAAAACAGCAACTCTTGAATCGATTCAGGGATCCTCGAATCGATTTGAGACAGCACAGTTGCTTTTTTATGCAGAGAAAGCATTATTTTTGGACTTCCAACCCCCTAACTTTTTCATATCAACTCCAAACGCTACCAAATTTTAACACCAACTAAAATACACCATTTGTGACATGTGGCCACCGGCCTCACTCAAAAATTCTCAAAAATGAGAAACTTATGCAAATAAATGCGTTTAGTCTATTCCTGAGCCTTTTTGAGTAATCTAGGGGTCTATTCTCAATGAAATTGACCCGTTCCAGTTTCTATAAATCATAAATCATGTATTTAAGTTATTGGAACAACCACACACTATCCAAAACTCATAAAACTCATTTTGACCCTATTGGTTCCTCAATTATGCATGAACTCCATAGGCAATCTTCACAAATTAATCAATCAATCAAGCATCATGCACACTATTGTCATCAATTGGCCAAGAAACTTCATAATTAATATTCATTCCTCAATATGGTAAGCTAAATCAACATATCCATATCAACATCAACCAATATTAAGGTCACTACCCAAAAATTGGCCTCTCAAAACACATAGGATCCAATTTTCACAAGTGACCCCCAAAAGAATACATACTAATATTCACGAAATAAAATAAGCATATACATATAATTGTTGTTTTACAAAAGAAACACCGGCCAAGGCTTACAAACTTCCATTCCATATTTACCTCCTCCATGACTCAGTCCTCCAAAAGAGTAGAGTATTCAAGATACCTACATCAAGCTTTAAAAATGGCAACAAAGGAGGTGAGTAACATATACCAAATGATCCAAAATCATACATTATGATGATATCATTATATAGATGCATAATATGTATTTCTCAAGAAGCATCATAAATTTCTTTCACACATCGTCTCATTCCATTTAACATCATACATGTCCAAATCAATACATTTCACAATTCACACATCACTATCATGGCATTCTCAATAAGGGTCATCATACATTCAATGTTAGTATCACCACTTCCTTCCTCTTTATTTAACAATCATCCATCGCCACCACGGGCTACTAACTAGGCATATCTCCGGCTATATGCAAAAGCTCTTATGGCTAATGCATATGCACAAAGGAAACAATAACAATTGCGGATCCGACTGTGGGAAACAATATCATATCAAATGTGGGTTAAGCATAGGTGTGCTACTATGCCCCTACTGCAGTAGTAAAATGTGTACACATATACCTCAATTCATGCATGCTCAACAACATACTTTTACTGGTACCAAACCGCTCTCGCCCATCTGTAGCACTAGTCACCCCGTGACTTGCGGATCTACCACGTGGCCTCACTTGCCACAAGTGCTACGGGCCCCTCCCGAACACACATCGAGAGAGTCGTGTCCCGTCGGACACCGAGGTAACTTGCTCATCACAGAGCCGCCCGCCCACTAGGTCCGCCACATAGGGTGCCTCGTTACCAAACTATGGACAGCTTCATGATTCCCAGAATCACTAGGGAAAATACAATAACATACCCGTGCACCGGGTCGCCCTCCCACTGGGCTCGCCTAGTGGAACCCCTAACATTCCACATAAACAGTGAATGATATGCCATGGATGCAAATGCAATGCAGATCAAATGCATTCTCACACTATGCATCCTAAATGCCACTCCACCATCAACAATTCATCCCCAACTCTTTAGTGGAACTCTAGGTTCTCATCATCCTCAACCATCACCAACATTCATTAGATTTCATATACATAATAGTTAGTGGCAATCACAAATCATTAATTTATATATCATAGGATGTTCATCAACAATGTAATCAATACAATCATGGTTCTAAACCATCACAACAACTCTTATTATTTAAGAGTCAATTCAATGTCATACTCATCATCCCATAAACATAAACCACATAACACCATTCATTCTAAATGCATTTTCAATCAAGTAGTCATCAATTCATTCATCCAATCCAAATAGCATAACACAATCATATACACACACATCACTAATGGATGAAATCAAGCATTTAGAGAATGTTACCCCCTCCTACCTCAAGAGGAATATAAATCAACGCGGTCCGATGGTCCCGTCTCGTCGATGGGGTCGTTTCCTACATTATACAACATACCACACAATTATCCTCTATTCAAACCACCAAGATTCAAGTGCTCTTAATTAACCACTTGGTGTTTTATGCCTTTTTAATTCTCAATCTTTACTTATTCATTTAATCCACCATAACCACCATGGGTTAGGTGCCCAATCACATTATTATGCATTTATGGTTGAACCCATTCATGGGCTTCCACATTAATGAACTCCACCAACCATTTACCACTATTAATGGTCACTACACATCATAAATAGCATCTACCATCAATAATAAATGCTCATCTACCTACATCTCATATTTCCCCAATTTATAAAGTAAGGGTTTCATCAAAAACCTAATAACCACCATTTGTGTTCATCATTTTCCATCATTCTCATGTCATTTTCATGTGCCACCCAAGGCCCTCATAAAACTCAAATTAAATACACCCCACCTTAGGGTTTCTCATCATAAATGTCTCTCCTAACATAACCTATATGCATTAACTCTCTCCCAATAACCAATACCCAAAAGCTAGGGCTTAAAGCTCATGAAAATAAAGAGAAACCCTTACCTCAAGCCAAAAGAAGTGAGCTTCTAGAATGGGTAAGAAAGAACACGAAAATGGAGAGAGAGAGAGTGAGAGAGAGAGCCTCCAAGTTCTAAGCTCCAAACGAAAATGGAAGAGGAAGATGGCACACACCACACTTGTGGGTTTTTGAAGAGAAAGAAGAAGAAGAAGAAGAAGAAGAAGATGGTGAAGGGAAGGAGAAGAAATAAAAAACTAAAGAGTATAGAAGAAGGGAAGTGTGACATGAATGAAGAGAAGAGTGAGAGAGTTTAGTGTTCTAATTTAACCCATCACTTAAAGTTTTCCGTCTTAAATCAAACAGGACCGCTATTTGGGCTCAATACTTTATTTAAAAATTATTCTGATATATATCCGGACTCCCAATAATATCCTTAACAGCCCTGACCAATATCATTTTAATCAGAGATACTTGGTCCGACACTCATTTTCTAATCGGGTATAATTTCAGCTTATAACGCCACAATAATTTATGAATAACCCCTAGAAATCTTAATTTAATCATTTCAACATCTTGGGAAATTTATTGATTCCATGGTTGATTATTTAATATTTATTCCCAATATTTTAATCATCTTATATAAAATCAGGGATGTTACACCATTCCACTAGGCCTTCAGAACCTTAGTAATCACTTTGGTAGTGCAAGTACTATCAACATAACTATAGTTCAAACAATGAAACAATTAATCAACAAAATTGAAATCTTAAAACTAACATAAACTAGTGAGTCCATTGAAATTTCAGCAGAGTCTCCCCAGTAGACCGGACATTTCCAAATTTTTACAAGTACCCTATTACACATAGAAAACTTTCTAGTACAATTTAATTTAGAGAAACATCAACAGACATGTAATAGTTATGTTATCAACACACATACTAGTACCTAGTGAGCTTTGCTCTCCACTAACAAACAACAATCAAATCTATATCAACATTACAAATAACATAAGTATATAGCATATATAACAATACCTAGTGAGCTTTGCTCTCCATTAACAAACATCAATCATATCAATCTCAACAATACAATTAGTTATGTTATTAGCACATACACCAGTACAAAAAGACATAAACTTGAGGAAATATAGTAATACTTACTCGTCTGAGTTCAATAATGGGTTTAGAGTGGGAAGGGGGTCGGATACTGATGAAGGGGTCACCTTATGGACCTACTCCTTCTGCTACACGTCTAGGGTAGATGAGGCTACAACATCACCCAAAACTATCGGTGTGGGCGTTCGATGTGTAGTGTCATCTGTCGATGTGGTCTCCCTCTGTGTGCTAGAGGTACCAAGCCGTGTAACCAAAGAGTGTCTACCACCACCCCGACCAAACCGTCCTCTGCGTCTAGACATCTGTTAATAAAACAATGTAAGCATTAATTAGTAAAAACAATAACATATATATATATATACATATATTTATATAGTACTCTATACTTTGTGTTTGTTTAAGTTTGGAAGCCTCTTTCGTTGTTAGTGTAACTGTCAAAAATTGTTTCAAACGTGTTATCATTATCTAAATTGGCCCTGGACCGTTTTAATGAAAGATAGCTTGTGTGTCAATGTGTTCACCGCCTAAGGCCGCAAGTGTCTCATCCAATATGACTGGATCAATATTCAACATTGAATGACTATCATGGAGGTCGCTCGAAGCTAGTTGATAAGCATCTCCAACCTCATTAGAGACGTTATTAGTGATCTGACTACGAGCCTTGGCTTTGATGACCTACTTAGCTTGCTGGGCAAAAATGAAGGGATCAAACCCTTTATATCTAGCGGTTTTTTCACCTCAACTAATCCATAAAGGTTGTTGACTTTTGTACTGTTAGTCCTCAAATTTACAATAAATCTTTTAATAAAAATTTCATAAAAATAAATAAAAATTTGGTTAATTTGTTAGAAAATTAGGTTTTAATTCAATAAATGGATGTTGTTGGAAATAATCTACCCTTGATCAATTTTCTCTAGTTTTGTAGTGAAAAAGTAAAGAATTTAAGAGAAAATTATACTGGAAGATCTGACGCAGGCATCAATCCCACGCGTAGCGTGGACTCTGAATTTTGATGCTGACGCTACACGTGGCTGTGACGCTGCCTGGACTCCACATCCAACTTGGCCAAGCACTCAGCTTTGACACAATAATGGTCATCCCACTCAGCACCAAGGGCCACCCCACTAAGCACAAATGGCCAAAATACAGTGGAAACACGTCCAAGTGGCCAGGCATGATCAAATTTAATAATTTGAAGTGGCCATTATCAGCTGTTTAATGGAAGCTGAGTCAGGGGCCTGACGCGTAGCGTCAGCACCCTTACTTAGCCCTATAAATAGGGTCATCCAACACCATTCAAAACATCCCATTCTCATTCACTTCTCTTCTTTTCTCTCTTTGTACTCGACTTTGAGTACTTCTTTTGTGAGTTGTAGTTCTAGAATAGTTTTCTAGATACTTGAATGTGTTTTGGTGTATTGTGATCGTTGTATCGTGAAGTTTCCATCGTCTTCGTAATGTCAAACTCTGTAAGTGTTGTCTTTACTTTCACCATGTGTAACTAATTTGTTTATGTTGGAATTGGTGAACTAATCTATTGAGTATAATGTTGTGAATTCGACTTCTGCATGTTTATGATTCAAGTCCATGTTAGTATTTCAATCTTTTATTAATATGAATGTCAAACGGGAGAATGATTTTCATGTGTATTGAAACTTGTTTTATTAGTATGAATGTCAAACGGGAGAATGATTATTCATGCCGTATTAAAACTTGTTTTGACGAAAGTAAAAGTTGGAATACCGTTGGTATCTCAATTCTATAGGGGTTGTTAACCATTGTTGCCATAAGGCCAGGTCTTAATGCAAGTTTTTACTGAGAAAGCTCACGAGGGATCGGACTTTACGATGAATTCTTAGAATTTATATCACGAGGGATCGGTTATAATGATTTTAAGCTGCAATGACATGAAACTTGATGATTAAATATGCATGTCTTGAGTTCCTCATTGTTATTCTAGATTAGGGATCCAATTTCAAACATAATTTGTTTATCTGTGTTTATCTTAAGTATCTTACCTATTCTAGATTACAACTTAACTTTTTAGATAGATTTTTATTTTCTTTTTATCTCATGAACAACTCAACCATGCTATCTTGTGAATATTGTATAAATTGTATATAAATCATTCTTTTGTCCATAACTTTCTTCATATTTACCATAGTAAATAGAAAATTACTGTTGTTATTGGACTTTCAATCCCAGTGGAACAAAATCTAAATTTTGAAAACTACAAACGATTGGTGCGCTTGCCAACTAACAACCCGATGGTGGAAACGAATGGATCAGACGCTATCGCTGGGTTAACAAGTACCCATGCCGATTGTGTTGTCATACCAATCACACTTGAATAAAACTAAATCTCTTAACCCGTCCAGAGAAAAAAACATGAATGATCCCTTTTAACACACCATAGAAGTCCTCCTCTAAATATCCATTCTTGCCTTTAACACAAACCCCAAAGTTCCATTGGAAAATATTAAACTTATAGCCATTTACATAGTAAATTGGCCCTTTTTCAACAGTTTTCACAGGCCCCTAAGAAAAACCTTGGAGTAAAGGGTCTTTAACTTGGTTGTTTAGGTCATGAATCTATTCAAAGCATAACATAAAACAATGTTAGAATATACATAGCTATACAACTTTAAAAAAACATAAAGTGTATGGGCCTTACGTGTTATGCAAACCAGTCGATGAACTTGGATGATACCTCAATACGAACTTGGTCGTCAGTTATATCATTTTGCTCTTGTCTCGGTATATCTACATATATACTATTTAAAGAACAATAGTTTAACTACATGAAAATCCTATGTTCAAATTGGAAAAATGTAAAAGTAGGTGACTTACTTGAGATATGTAAGGCTAGTTAGATACTCTCTGCCACACCTGTGGATTGGATAACCTTGTTTTTCTTAAAAGCGGTTCTTGATCTCCTATAAGGGTGATCCAATGGTAGGAATTCACGATGACAATCAAAATAACTTGTCTTGCCATTAAAGGGGAGTGATTCCACCCGATATGTTCCATGCATGTAGGGCAGGTAGCTGAGTGTTTCGGAGGTGTAGGAACCTTCACTGTTCTTGCCTACGCAGTTGGGTGCATGGAAGTCTGGGTGTCTTGGAGACAGGACTGGTCGGGTAAGGGAACAGCTTTGGAACCCCCACTGTCCTTGCATGCAGGGAGTGTCTCGGTGACTGAACTGCTCGAGAGTGTGAGACAGCTTCCGATTCCTTCAAGCTGTGCAGAATACGACGACGGGAGCGTTCGGTGAAGAAGGGTGACTGAAGGATTGATCGGAGAGCAGTCGATCGGAGCTGTGAGTCAAAGGAGCTTCCGAAATCTTCATTCCAGGTAGGGGGGCTGCCTTACATCTCAAATGCACGGTTTATGGACGGGTTCCGGCTGAAATCACTCTACTTTGTGTGTTATACTTGAATGTGTTGTTTAGCATCTTGTGACTGATAGTTGAGCAACACCCGGGTCTGTAATAGTTACAAACTATGTAGTATCGTGGAATTCCACCTTGAGTGCATGAGATGTGGTCTGATGTGCCAATTCCTGTTGGAGATCTTATGTTGAAATGCATGTTGATTTCATCTAAAATGTTGAGTGCATGTACTGAGACGTTGCTATGCCGGTTCTTGTTTATGAATTAAAATAACAAAATGCATGTGAATGTTACTAGAATTGACGAGTATACTATATACGAATGTAGTGCTGAATCCGTGTGACTTATAATAATTATATCAAATGCATGTGTGTGGTGTCATGAATACCGAGGCCATTATACTGGGAGATAGTGGATAATATCCGTAGACGTTATATATTAAATGCATGTTGATTCTATTGAGATGCCGAGTGTATGAGCTTGCTATGCTGATTTCGTAGGTGACTTTGTATTTAAAAGTACGGGATGCATGTTATTGACATTCAGTGCTGAGTGCATAATATGAGAACTGTGGTGTTAACCCCTGTCTGGGCTTTTATATTAAAAGGCATGTGATGTATGCGATGAAAATATGGATTCTGAGTGAATGTATATGCTGTGTGGAATTGGTTGTAGTTCTATAATGGCTGTATGCAATGTATTTGATGAATACGACCATATGCATCTGATTCGCCCCTTGAAATGCTATGAGCATATAGTGTGGGACACTAATACAAAAATGGCAATCAGATGAATATGTGTGAAAAAGTCCTTTGAGCGATGCTCAGGCACCCCTTGAGCGAGGCTCGGGGTTTAAAATTAAAGTCCTTTGAGCGGGGCTCAGGCAAACCTCTTGAGCGGGGCTCGGGGCTTAGCCCGTGACACTGTCGTTGACGCTGAGAGTGTTTGTGTCAAATGAGAGGGCAAACGGTTTGGTACCAGTAAAACGGCCGGATCAGCTGGGAGCTAAGTAAAAGGCTGAGAGCCTATGTTGCAACAATAAAATTTAATAATAATGAATCGGATCCGATTGAATATCTGTGTGCATACTTATAATTGTCATTGAGCTCAATGTGAAATGTTTTAATTTGTGGATATGAATTGATTGGGGTGAATCCGATTGGATGAATGTATGAATACTGATGTTATGGTTGTGATATATATTGTGGTGAATAATATGAATTATATAGCCACATATGAACTGAGTAATCCCGATTGGAGGACTGTATGTATGCTGATGTTGTTGCCGAGTGCAATATGAAATTATGGCTGTAGTATATGTTGTGTTGGATATTGTGAATTATAGAACCTGAATGAATTGAATAATTTCCGATCGGGTAATGTTGTGTTGAATGACAGTGTGTTACAACTGATTTTATGGATAAATCCGAGCCAATAACTAACATTTAATATGTAAAAGCTCACCCCTACTGTGGCTATATTTTTCAGTATGTGCAGGTCGGGTGATGAATGACGAGAAGGCCTTAAACCCGAGTGATGGGTATCGATGCTGTTGTAGTGTACAAAGTACATTGTACCGATTGTATATAGATATATTAAAGCCTTGGCCGACTCTCATGTAATATATTGTCTAAACATATCTATTATGAGGATTGACTATCAGAGTTGTGAACAAGAATGCACAAATATATATATATATATATATATATATATATATATTTTATGTTAGTACGACATTGTTTGGATTGACTAGGAAGAGGTGTTGAATGAATAATGTTAAGCCAATGAATTCCGAGTGGAATATTGTGGTGAGAGCTGTCTGAAAGATGGAGGCTTAGAATAGTTCCGAGTAAACTTTAGCGAGTGGGCCCTTCCGAGTGTTGAAGGCTTAAAAGATTTTGAGTAAAATGTACTCGAGTGGACTACTTAGAGAGGAAGGCTGGTCCATATGGTACCAAGTGAAAATAATTGCGTAAATATTCCCGAGTGGGGAAAATTCTGATTGAACCAACTCTGAAGTAAGGAGTGTTGTGATGGTTCTGATTGAGGTGTTTTAGTAGACATACTCCGAGTGAATAAAGTTCTATATTCCGAGTGGATAAGACTTAAATAAGTCCGAGTGAGACTTAACTTAGTAAATTTCTCCGAGTGATGGGAGGTTAGAGTAATCCGAAGAGAATTTGATTGTGGGGACTCCTTTTGAGTGAAGGAAGGTTTAAGTGTTCTCCGAGTAAGAAAAGTGAAAATATGCCGAGTGATGAATGTGTAATATATTTCTGATTGTGTTGAGGTCGAAATATCCAAGTGGTGTTTGACTGGGAAAATGTTCCGGGTGAGGGAAAATTTATAGATTCCGAGTGGAATAGCCATCATTGTCCAAGTGGATTTGTGTGGGACCTTCTTGAATGAAAATAAGCAACTGTGTGTAAACTTCCGAGGGAAGTATGACATGTTAGGATCGTTCACGAGTGAATGGAATCCCTGATTCCGAGTGATGGAATACCGAGTGTAATCACTCGCTTCAGCGAATAAGGGTTCGCTCCAGCGAGTGTGGAATGGGGAGGAAGGTTTCTGGTTAGTTTCGCTTAAGCGAATGGGTGCTTCGCCCAAGCGAGATGGGTTGTCTCACTCAAGCGAATTTGGGTCTTGCTTGAGCGAGTGAACACTAATCGGGTTCGCTTAAGCTTTGTTCTTCCGTTGGGATGCCTTGTGATTAGTTTTCTACCTTCCTCGCCTGCAGATTGTTTTATTCTGTCCCGGTTGCTTTGTAAATTTAGAAAAAATTTTCCCTGGTCTCGGTTTGGGGTTTATTAAGTCGGGTTGTTTCAAGTTAGGTCTATTTGTGAGGCGTTTTGGAAGGCTCATGAGAAACAAAAGATTCCAAAAGGGCTTCACTTCTAAAGGTAAGAAATTCGTTTCCAAAGATAATAATTCCTTACCAACCTGTTTTGAATGTGGAAAGGAAGGACATTTCAAGGAGGACTGTCCAAATCTCAAGAAGAAAAACAAGGATCTAAAAGGAAAAAGGAGAGCATACATAGCATGGGATGACAACGAGGTGAGTAGCTCGGATGAATCCAAAAATGAAGAAGCAAACCTCTGTCTCATGGCCAACCATCAAGACGAAGACGATGAGGTAAACCTCCATGATTTAGATAAAGATGAATTTTTTGATGCGTTTGATGAATTGTATGATAAATTTGTTAAACTTTCTAGTAAGTATAAATTATCTAGAAAAACCATAGAAACTCTTGAAACGCATTGTATCGAACAGGTAAAAGAAAATGAGATTTTAAAATGGGAAGTAGTAAATGTTCAAGCATGCTCTAAAACCAAACCTTGTGAATTTGTTAAGAAATGTGACATTCTAGAAACTAAGGTTTTAGACTTGAATAGAACATTATAAAAGTTTATAAATGGTAGAGACAACCTAAATGTTTTACTTGGAAAACAACGTTGCATGTTTGATAAGACTGGACTAGGTTTTAATGCCGTTAAGAAACAAAAGAATTATAAGAACTTTTTCATACCACGTAGTAAAACTTCATCACCTTTCATGAAATGCAATTATTGTGGTTTTAAAGGACATAGTGCATCTAATAGTAATGTTAGAAAACTAGGGCAAAAGGTTGTGAGAAAAGTATGGGTTCCTAAAGGAACATTACCTCAAACTAACCTACAAGGACCCAACATAAAATGGGTACCAAGTTCTCTAACTTGACATGTTTTGTAGGTATGCTTTAAAGCAAGTAACACCCATTGGTATTTGGATAGTGGGTGTTCAAAACACATGACGGGAGATAAAAGTAAGTTTATATCATTTACTCCATGAAATAAAGGGTTCGTTATATATGGAGACAACACAAAGGGAAGAATTCTAGGAATCGGAAACATTGGTAAAAACTCTTCCACTTCTATAAATGATGTATTATATGTTGAAGGACTCAAACATAACTTGCTTAGCATTAGTCAATTATGTGATAAGGGCTATAAAATTGTCTTTAAATCAAACTATTGCATAATTGAAAATAAGCTAGACAAGGAAACAAAATTCGTTGGTCGAAGAGTAGATAACATTTATATGATTAATCTAGATTGTCTTGCTTCAAATGATGTGCAATGCTTCATAACTAAAGAGGATGAATCATGGCTATGGCATAGAAGAATTGCTCACATTCATGTAGACCATTTAAACAAACTTGTTTCAAAAGATTTAGTTATCGGTTTACCAAAATTAAAATTTGAAAATAAACTTTGTGACGCTTGTCAAAAGGGAAAATAAGTAAAGGCTTCTTTTCAAGCAAAAAATATTGTTTCAACATGTAACACCCTAATTTAAACAAATCATAGACAAGAAAAACAGGGAAAATTTTTCACAATTAAAACCAGAATACCACGGTATAAGAAATGAGAGGAGAAGAAGAATAAGAGAACAAAAGAAATTCAAGAAACTAACAGCGGAAGAAGGGAGAAATCGCGTAGGCAGGTCACATAGCAACGCGCACACGCTTAAGCGAAGACTTCACTCTGTATTCGTTCATTTCACTCGGCATTTCCACACTCGGGTTCCAGCGCCTGGTTCACTCGGAAGGATCCAACCTCAGTCTACTGGGACTTAGCTCTTGCACCTACTAGTCCCATTCGAACAATGAAACTTATTCTACAGTTTCATCAATCAGAACATATACGCGAATAATACGGAAGTGGTCCCCACTATCACTCACTCGGGATCTAGGAGGACTCCTCACTCAGAGTAATCTTCATGTCCTTTTTGTCACTCAGGGTATTTCACTTAGTTTCCACTCGGTAACCATAATCTTCCGACTCTCAACATTCTACTAGGCTAAGACTCATTTGGATTCTTTTGTCTCTAACAGCTTACTACAGTGGGGTCCCCTAGAGTCTAAGGTGTCACTCTCCAGTCGGAAAAACCTTCACTCGGCGGATTCTCACACGGGGTTCTTTGATTATCCTATGCTCGGGAGAAATTTTAGTAATAACCACTCGGAACGTCTAGTTAGGCTCTCAACTTCGATTCTAACAACTCATCGTTAGGGGCAGTCTTCTATGTCAATCCCTACTCGGAGTTATCTGATTTCACTCACTCACAGCGTCTGAACCTTCCCACTCGGTGACAGAGTCACAAACTCCCCTCTAGACCATAGGTTGGCTTCTTCATGTTAAGTTATGTCATCTCCTGCACATTCAGGAATATGATTGCACATATATATAAAGATTACCCAGGCATTTCACAGCATAAGATAGACATGCAACATGGCATAAACATAGGCATATATATATATATATATATATATATATGTATATAGGAGTGCATATCACGGATTTACAACCACATTGTCATATTCCCATTTTAAGGGGATCAACTCTGTATAAAAGACTAACAGCAAAACACGAGCCGGCCAAGGCTTAACCCAAAACATTATATACAGTACATGCACAGTCATAAAATTTCCATAGTGCTTCAGCACTTCACCCGGCATTTCAGCTCCTCCTCCAATCCTCATTATGAGAGATGTTTACTGAAAAATTGCCACAGCAGGGGTGAGTATCTTAAATTTTAAATGATAGATACTGACTCAGGTTTTCTCACATTTATACAACTATATGTATATGCACTCACAATCACACGTGGCAATGATTAAGGTCAGAGTATTACTAATCAACCAGAACACACACAAGATCCTTACCGATCGGAATCCACCAGTTGTCACTCGCCCCTTACACACATCAACTCAATAACATTGACATATAACAATCAGTGACATGATGTTAAGGTCCATGAATCAGAATGCATCTTTTGAACATTTATCAGTTAGAACCCACAATTCTCACTCGGCTATATATATACGCAACTCTTCAACAACATAACATACGTTCATAGAACAGGTTTCAATCAGCATCAACAGCATATGCACACGGATATCTATATATATACATTCATCATCTCATGCATAATCAGTTCCAGCAATATCAGCAGTTAATACACACAGATTATTCACTCGGTTTCGCATTCATGTGTAATCGGTTCTGACGTTGCAACGTAGGCTCTCAGCCTTTTGTACATAGCTCTCAGCTATCATTTCAGCTCCTAGCTGCTTGGCCATTTTACAGGTACCCAACTGTTTGCCCACAGGTGACACCAACGCTCTCAACGCCAATGGAGGTGTTCACAGGCAGCCCGAGTCCCACTCGAAGGCTACCTTGAGTCCCACTCAAGGATTTTACAGCGTCCCACGCTTTATAACCGATGGTAGTGTCCCACACTACGTGCTCCCAGCATAACGCATCCCATGCGCCACACGCGGATTCATCACACAACATAGAGTTCATGCACACAATCTTTAACTCAGCCATACATACTTCACATGCAGTCGGTAATACCATTTTCAGAACTCCACATATTAATCCAACACACACATACTTCCATGCAATCATCATCATAACTCCATTAGATGGATACAGCAACATAAAGGTCCAATGCAATCGGTGTCAATCAATATCAAGATTCTATAAGTATTCTCATCAACTCAAGCATCACATGCACTCGGTATACAACAGTATCAGGACTTAATCAACGCATGCATCCATATAGAGATCAACAGATTCAAATAAGTATTCCAATCAACACGACATAACATGCAATCGGTATACAATAGTGTCAGGACTTAATAAACGCATACATCTTCAAGGGTAATGATAACATGCAACACTCACTCTCACTTATCCTACACTCGGGTACTCCACATGCAGGCACATCATACAAATAGAATGCAGAGCCACACGTATCAACACCCGAAACCCATTCATAACCCATTCATTTAACATGTAAGGTACTCCCCCTACCAACTACAAGACTCCGAGAGACTCTCTGCTTGGGTGCTGGTCCTTTTTCCTCGCTGCTTCACTCAACACTTTCACTCGTTTAACCTTCACTGGAATACTGCTGCCTTCCACGAGTGGTGCAGGGCTGCTTCTGCTTCTGCTTTGACGCTCGTCCTTTACTCGTATAAGGAAGCTCTGACTCCTCTGCTGCACCGTCAATGTGGCTTCCGAAACAGGGAGTGGAAACAGAGAGTAGAGAAGGAAAAGAGAAGAAGGAAAACAAGAGAGAAAGAGAAGGAGGAAGAAGAAGAAGAACTCGTAGGGAAAATTGAAGAATGAATGGCAAGAAAAGCCATCAACCAATTATAAACGCATGCATGAAGGAAGGGAATGGTGGGGTGGGAAAACGTGAGGAGCAGTCTGCTCACGTCACCCAGTCCCATCAGCATCCACTAAAGCTAATCACCTTTTGATTAATTAAGTTAAGGGTAATTAGTGAACAATTTCCACTTCTGAATTATTATTTTAATGGCTTATTTCACCCGGTACATTATTATATAATTGGGATGTTACAGTTCTCCCCCACTCAATAGAATTTCGTCCTCGAAATTCAGTCGGTAACTCACCTTGGTCAAACAACTCGGGGTACTGCTGCCTCATGGTATCTTCGTGCTCCCAGGTATAAGAGGTATACCCGTCCTGCTGCCACTCCACTTCAACCAGTGGCACATTCTTACTTCTTAATCGTTTTACCGATCGGTCCATGATCCTAGTGGGTATAGTTACAGTGGTCAGGTCTTCTCTGATTTCCACTTCATCATGAGGCATTGTGTGAGTAGAATCTGGCAGATACTTCCTTAGTTGAGACATATGAAACACGTCATGCAATTGAGAGAAGTGAGTCGGTAATGCTATTCAGTATGCCATGGAGCCGACTCGTTCCGACACTTCATACGGCCCAATGTATCGAGGGCTTAACTTTCCACTCTTTAAGACTCGCCTGACTCCTTTACTCGGTGAAGTCCTTAAAAATACCCTGTCTCTGACTGAAAATTCCAATGGTTTGGTACGTTTGTCATGGTAGCTCTTCTGCTTATCTTGAGACGCCTTCATCTTTTCTCTTATCACTCAGATCTGTTCTGAAGTTTGTTTCACAACCTCTGGCCCCAATAGCAGACTCTCACCCGATTCCGACCAGCAAAGCGGGGTTCGGCATCTTCAACCATACAGTGCTTCGTAGGGTGCCATACCAATACTATTATGATGGCTGTTATTGTACGTAAACTCAACCAAGGGAAGGTACTGCTCCCATTCCCCACCGTGCTCTAGCACACACGCCCTTAGCAAGTCCTCGGGGCTTTGAATCGTTCGCTCGGATTGTCCATCCGATTGGGGGTGGTAAGCAGAACTAAGCCAAAGTTTCGTACCCATTTCCTGGTGCAGGCTGGTCCAAAACCGGGACGTGAACCTAGGATCCCTATCCGATACGATAGAAGTCGGTATACCATGCAGTCGGATAATTTCGCGAATATAAATCTGAGCTAACCTATGCATCGGGTACTTTATGTTCACAGGCAGGAAGTGTGCACTCTTCGTTAGTCGGTCAACAATGACCCATATCGCATCATGGCCCGCTCGATTTTTGGGCAATCCCATGACAAAGTCCATGGCAATTGAGTCCCATTTCCACACGGGAATCTCCAGGGGTTGCAATGCACCATATGGCTTCTGGTGCTCCACTTTTAACTTCTGACAGGTGATGCACCGAGCCACATATTCTGCCATGTTCCTCTTTAATCCGGGCCACCAGAACTGGGTTCTTAGGTCATGTACATTTTCGTGGCACCCGGGTGGATACTTAGCAAGCTCTTGTGTGCTTTATCAAGCACCATTCTTCTCAATTCTCCCTCACCCGGCACGTATATTCTATTTCTTACTCGGAAGATTCCATCTGATCCCTCGGTCAAGGATAAATCCTTGCCTTTGGCCTGGGTCTCCTTCATCTCAGCCAAGTAGGAATCTGACTGCTGTTGCTCGTACACGGATTTCAGGAATTCATTGGTAATCCTCAGCGTACCGATCGTCATTTTTTGAGAGGAGGGGATGTCAACATGTAAGTTCATGTCTCGGAACTGTTCCAATAACTCCACCTCCTTCACCATCATCACTGCTACCTGAAGGGATTTCCGACTCAACGCGTCGGCAACAACGTTTGCCTTACACGGATGGTACTTTAGCTCGAAATCATAATCTTTTAAAAATTCCATCCATCTCCTCTGTCTCATGTTCAGTTCCTTTTGGTCGAATAAGTATTTGAGGCTCTTGTGATCACTGTATACTTCAAATCTGGACCTGAACAAATAATGCCTCCAGATTTTTAATGCGAACACCACAGCTGCCAATTCCAAATCATGGGTCGGATAATGCTGCTCGTGAGGTCTCAATTGCCGAGAGGCGTACGCTATCACTCGGTCTTTCTGCATTAGCACGCATCCTAATCCGAGTCCTGATGCATCACAATAAACCATGAAGCTCTCTTGCAAGTCAGGTAATGCCAGCACTGGAGCAGTCGTCAACTTGTCCTTCAGCTCTCGGAAGCTGTTCTCACACTCGGAACTCCATACGAAGGGAATGTTTTTCCGAGTCAATTTAGTCAGTGGCAAGGCCAACTTAGAAAAACCTTCAATGAATCTTCTATAATAACCTGCCAGGCCCATAAAGCTCCTTATCTCCGAGACCGACTTGGGTCTCTCCCATGCCATTATAGCCGTCACCTTCGAAGGGTCCACCGAGACACCTTCCTCGGAAATCACATGTCCGAGGAAATGGATTTTATTCATCCAGAAATCACACTTTGAAAGCTTTACAAACAACTGCTTCTCCCTTAACACTTGGAGTACCGCCCAGAGATATTCTTCATGCTCCTCAGAAGTCTTAGAATAGACTAGGATGTCATCAATGAAAACAACTACAAATCGGTCTAAATATGGGTGGAATATGTTGTTCATGTAATTCATGAAGACAGCAGGGGCGTTTGTTACACCGAACGGCATCATTACATACTCGTAGTGACCATATCGAGTCCTAAAGGCAGTCTTTGGGATATCCGAGTCCTTCACTCGGATTTGGTGGTATCCCGATCGCAGGTCAATTTTCGAGAAGACTGAGGCTCCACGCAGTTGGTCGATCAAGTCATCAATTCAGGGCAATGGGTATCGGTTCTTAATCGTGAGTTTGTTTAGCTGTCAGTAGTCTATACAAAGCCTCATGCTGCCATCCTTCTTCTTAACAAGCAGTACAGGTGCGCCCCAAGGTGATACACTCGGCCTAATGAATTGTTTTCTGAGTAACTCATCTACTTGCTTCTTCAGCTTGGCCAATTCAGTTGGGGACATTCTATATGGTGCACTGGAGACTGGCTCGGCTCCAGGGATCAGGTCTATAGAGAATTCGACTTCTCTATTGGGAGGAACACTCGGTACGTCTTCAGGAAACACCTCTGGGAATTCACAGACAGTTGGAATTTCGTTCACCCGGGCTTTACTCTCACCCTCGGTTAGACAAAGCATCATAAACAGTTGAGCTATACCTTGTGCCGTGTCGTCTTCATTGTGCTGCCCCGGGAAGATTATCCTTCGGTTTCTGCAATCCACTAACACCTTGTTGGCTGAAAGCCAATTTATTCCGAGCACAATGTCAAGGTCCTTTAAGGGTATGCACACCAAATCAAAAGTGAAATTTCGATCACACAACACAAATGTTACATCCTTGCACATTGATGATGTCAACACCTTAGCGCCATTCGGATTGGCTACTTCCAAAGTCCGATCCATAAACACAGTCGGTAACTTTAATTGCTTTACACACTCATCAGCTATAAAAGAATGGGTGGCTCCCGAATCAAAACAACATTAAGCGTATATCTACCGAGTGAGCACTTACATTGTACCAAGTCATTCGCCTGTGTAGCATCTTCCGCGTTGATGGTGTAGACTCTTCCTGCTGCTGGTTGGTCGGTATTCCTCTCTCGGCTATTTGGAGCAAGCATCATGTTTCCTCTGGCTCTGTTGCCTCTGCCACCCGGTCTTTGGTTATCATTCACTCGGTTTCTCTCTTGGAAACCTCCTTGGCGTACACTGGTGTTTGCTTGACAGAGTTGGGGGCAATCGGGGCGAATGTGTCCCCTTTTATTACAATGAAAGCATACCACCTCACCATCGTTGTTACAGTCTCGGGCATAATGATTTCCTCCACACTTGAAACACTTTCCGTCTCCCACAGCTGGTCGTCTTTCATGCTGGTTCCAACCCCCAATTCTGGAAAAGGATCGGTTTCTGCCAACGTTACTCGGCCTCTTGAAGCGGGATTGCTGGGGCCTCAAGGAATGGTTGGCTCTGCTGCTCTGGCCCGAATGGGCCTTGTCATCCTCCTCAAATATCCTACACTTATTCACCAAAGCAGGAAAACTCCGTATCTCTTGGTATCTACAAGCTCTCTTAATATCAGATCTTAATCCATTCTCAAATTTCAGGCACTTGGAGCTCTCAGTCCCTGGTTGTTGGAAAAGTTGGTAGAATAGGCACAACTCTTCAAATCTGGTCGCATACTCTTCCACAGTCATGGAGGCTTGTTTCAACTCCATAAACTCCAACTCCTTCCGACTCCTTACTGTGTCGGGGAAGTACTTCTCTAAGAAGCATGTCTTGAAATCGTTCCAGGTCAGCTGATTATCATCTTTAGGGAATCAGTTTCTGGCTATCTTCCACCAGTTTTCCGCCTCGTCACGCAGCATATATACTGCACATTCTACTTTTGGGCCTCGGTACAGCGAAGACCCCCAAAAATCCTCTCCAGCTCCTGAGTCCATTTAAAAGTTGTCTCAGGGTTCCGTCCTCCTAGAAATTCACTCGGCTTCCTCTTCAGGAAGCGGTCCAACACTTGGCCCTCCTCAGCTCGAGGCTGGCCCTGCCTCTCAAACACGTCTGCGAAACGTTGGAATGCCATGGCTATAGCCTCCATGCTTTAGCGATGCGTCATCCCTTATCCTGAAATTAACACCCCTTCAAGGATAAGTATACCAAGCCACTTACCACCGATCGGATTTCAGCTTAATGTTCAGTAACTTAGCACATCCTACTATTTCTATATGCTACCCAATCAATCGGACCAGGAGGGAAACAACCTCCTATCCACAAGTCAATATCAATCAGGTTCAATCATGATGACCACTCAGTCAGAAAGCACCCAACCGCTCAGACTCGGCAAGCATACCTTGGCCTTGGACCTTTCGGTCTGCTCTGATACCAAAATGTAACACCCTAATTTAGACAAATCATAGACAAGAAAAATAGGGAAAATTTTTCATAATTAAAACCAGAATACCACGGTATAAGAAATGAGAGGAGAAGAAGAATAAGAGAACAAAAGAAATTCAAGAAACTAACAGCGGAAGAAGGGAGAAATCGCGTAGGCAGGTCACATAGCAACGCACACACGCTTAAGCGAAGACTTCACTCGGTATTCGTTCATTTCACTCGGCATTTCCGCACTCGAGTTCCAGTGCCTGATTCACTCGGAAGGATCCAACCTCAGTCTACTGGGACTTAGCTCTTGCACCTACTAGTCCCATTCGAACAATGCAACTTATTCTACGGTTTTATCAATCAGAACATATACGCGAATAATACGGAAGTGGTCCCCACTATCACTCACTCGGGATCTAGGAGGACTCCTCACTCAGAGTAATTTTCACGTCCTTTTTGTCACTCGGGGTATTTCACTTAGTTTCCACTCAGTAACCATAATCTTCCGACTCTCAACATTCTACTAGTCTAAGACTCACTTGGATTCTTTTGTCTCTAACAGCTTACCACAGTGGGGTCCCCTAGAGTCTAAGGTGTCACTCTCCAGTCGGAAAAACCTTCACTCGGCGGATTCTCACTTGGGGTTCGTTGATTATCCTACGCTCGGGAGAAATTTTAGTAATAACCACTCGGAACGTCTAGTTAGGCTCTCAACTTCGATTCTAACAACTCATCGTTAGGGGCAGTCTTCTATGTCAATCCCTACTCGGAGTTATCTGATTTCACTCACTCACAACGTCTGAACCTTCCCACTCGGTGACAGAGTCACAAGCTCCCCTCTAGACCATAGGTTGGCTTCTTCATGTTAAGTTATATCATCTCCTGCACATTCGGGAATATGATCGCACATATATATAAAGATTACCCAGGCATTTCACAGCATAAGATAGACATGCAACATGGCATAAACATAGGCATATATATATATATATATGTATATAGGAGTGCATATCACGGATTTACAACCACATTGTCATATTCCCATTTTAAGGGGATCAACTCTGTATAAAAGACTAACAGCAAAACACGAGCCGGCCAAGGCTTAACCCAAAACATTATATACAGTACATGCACAGTCATAAAATTTCCATAGTGCTTCAGCACTTCACCCGGCATTTCAGCTCCTCCTCCAATCCTCATTATGAGAGATGTTTACTGAAAAATTGCCACAGCAGGGGTGAGTATCTTAAATTTTAAATGATAGATACTGACTCAGGTTTTCTCACATTTATACAACTATATGTATATGCACTCACAATCACACGTGGCAATGATTAAGGTCAGAGTATTACTAATCAACCAGAACACACACAAGATCCTTACCGATCGGAATCCACCAGTTGTCACTCGCCCCTTACACACATCAACTCAATAACATTGACATATAACAATCAGTGACATGATGTTAAGGTCCATGAATCAGAATGCATCTTTTGAACATTTATCAGTTAAAACCCACAATTCTCACTCGGCTATATATATACGCAACTCTTCAACAACATAACATACGTTCATAGAACAGGTTTCAATCAGCATCAACAGCATATGCACACGGATATATATATATATATATATACATTCATCTTCTCATGCATAATCAGTTCCAGCAATATCAACAGTTAATACACACAGATTATTCACTCGGTTCCGCATTCGTGTGTAATCGGTTCTAACATTGCAACGTAGGCTCTCAGCCTTTTGTACATAGCTCTCAGCTATCATTTCAGCTCCTAGCTGCTTGGCCATTTTACAGGTACCCAACCGTTTGCCCACAGGTGACACCAACGCTCTCAGCACCAACGGAGGTGTTCACAGGCAGCCCGAGTCCCACTCGAAGGCTACCTTGAGTCCCACTCAAGGATTTTACAGCGTCCCACGCTTTATAACCGATGGTAGTGTCCCACACTACGTGCTCCCAGCACAACGTATCCCATGCGCCACACGCGGATTCATCACACAACATAGAGTTCATGCACACAATCTTTAACTAGCCATACATACTTCACATGCAGCCGGTAATACCATTTTCAGAACTCCACATATTAATCCAACACACACATACTTCCATGCAATCATCACCATAACTCCATTAGATGGATACAGCAACATAAAGGTCCAATGCAATCGGTGTCAATCAATATCAAGATTCTATAAGTATTCTCATCAACTCAAGCATCACATGCACTCGGTATACAACAGTATCAGGACTTAATCAACGCATGCATCCATATAGAGATCAACAGATTCAAATAAGTATTCCAATCAACACGACATAACATGCAATCGGTATACAATAGTGTCAAGACTTAATCAACGCATACATCTTCAAGGGTAATGATAACATGCAACACTCACTCTCACTTATCCTACACTCGGGTACTCCACATGCAGGCACATCATACAAACAGAATGCAAAGCCATAAGTATCAACACCCGAAACCCATTCATAACCCATTCATTTAACATGTAAGGTACTCCCCCTACCAACTACAAGACTCCGAGAGACTCTCTGCTTGGGTGCTGGTCCTTTTTCCTCGCTGCTTCACTCAACACTTTCACTCGTTTAACCTTCACTGGAATACTGTTTCCTTCCACGAGTGGTGCAGGGCTGCTTCTGCTTCTGCTTCGACGCTCGTCCTTAACTCGTATAAGGGAGCTCTGACTCCTCTACTGCATCGTCAACGTGGCTTCTGAAACAGGGAGTGGAAACAGAGAGCAGAGAAGGAGAAGAGAAGAAGGAAAGCAAGAGAGAAAGAGAAGGAGGAAGAAGAAGAAGAACTCGCAGGGAAAATTGAAGAATGAATGGCAAGGAAAGCCATCAACCAATTATAAACGCATGCATGAAGGAAGGGAATGGTGGGGTGGGAAAACGTGAGGAGCAGTCTGCTCACGTCACCCAGTCCCATCAGCATCCACTAAAGCTAATCACCTTTTGATTAATTAAGTTAAGGGTAATTAGTGAACAATTTCCACTTCTGAATTATTATTTTAATGGCTTATTTCACCCGGTACATTATTATATAATTGGGATGTTACACAACAACTAGACCTTTACAACTTTTACATATGGATTTAGTTGGACCTTCGAAAATCAAAAGTTTTGGTAGAAATTATTATGGTCTCGTGATTGTGGATGATTAATCTAGATATACATGGACATTATTTCTTACTCACAAAAATGAAGCATATCAAGCATTTAAGAAACTTGCCAACATTATTCAAAATGAACAAAATTTGAAATTAACATCCATTCAAACTGACCATGGGGGAGAATTTGAAAACCAATCCTTTGAAAAATTTTATGAAAAATTTGGCATTGAACATAATTTTTCGGCTCCAAGAACTCCACAACAAAATGGAGTAGTTGAAAGGAAAAATCGATCTTTAGCGGAGCTCGCAAGAACTATGTTGAATAAAAGTAATATTGTGAAACATTTTTGGGCCGATGCAGTAAATACTGCTTGCCATGTTATGAATCGATGTTTGATAAGGCCTATATTAAAGAAAACCCCTTATGAGCTTTATAAAGGAAGAAAACCAAATATTTCTTATTTCCACGTATTTGGATGCAAATGTTTTGTTTTAAACAATGGAAAGGATAATCTCGGCAAATTCGATGCAAAATCTGATGAAGCAATATTCTTAGGTTATTCATCTACTAGTAAAGCATATCGACTCTTTAACAAACGAACTTGTACAATTGAAGAGTCTATACACGTTAAATTCAATGAACTTAACCAAAATCTTTCGAGAGAGGAAATTGATGATCTTGTAGGTACCTTCCAAGAAATGAACTTGGGAGATAAAGAAGAAAACAAAAATAAAGAAAATACATCACAAAATGGCGAACCTCAACAAAAGGAGTGGATCACCATAAAGAATCACCCATTGGACAATATCATAGGTGAAATAACAAAAAGTGTAAGTACTCCAAACGTTATTAGAAATGCATGCAATCACTCAGCTTTTGTATCACAAATAGAACCCAAAAATGTTGATGAAGCTATTATTAATGAACATTGGATATTGGCAATGCAAGAAGAATTAAATCAGTTTAAAAGAAATGAAGTTTGGGAACTTGTGCCAAAACCCAATAATCATCAAATAATAGGCATGAAATGCGTTTTTAGAAACAAGCTAGATGAAAATGGAATAATAACAAGAAATAAAGCTAGATTAGTTGCTAAAGGATATAATCAAGAAGAGGGAATAGACTATGAAGAAACGTATGCTCCCGTAGCTAGATTAGAAGCCATAAGATTATTGTTAGCTTTTGCTTGTTGTATAGATTTTAAACTTTATCAAATGGATGTCAAAAGCGCTTTTCTAAACGGTTATATTCAAGAAGAAGTTTATGTAAATCAACCTCCCGGTTTTGAAAGTCATAAATTTCCAAACCATGTTTTTAAATTGAGAAAAGCTTTATATGGTTTGAAACAAGCTCCAAGAGCTTGGCATGAACGACTCAGTAAATTTCTTCTTAAAAATAATTTTGAAAGAGGAAAGGTTGATACAACACTATTTATAAAACGTAAAAACCATGACATCCTTTTGGTACAAGTTTATGTTGATGACATAATATTTGGTGCTACTAACGAAATTCTTTGTCAAGAATTTGCTAAGATTATGCAAGATGAATTCGAAATGTCCATGATGGGAGAACTCACATTCTTCCTTGGGCTACAAATTAAGCAAACAAAAGAAGGAACTTTCATCAGTCAAACAAAATACTGCAAAGAACTACTCAAAAGGTTTGAAATGGATAAAGCAAATGAAATAGCCACACCAATGAGTACCTCTTGCTACCTAGACAAAGATGAGAAGGGTAAGGACGTTGAAATAACTAAATACCGAGGTATGATTGGATCCTTACTTTACTTAACAGCTAGTAGACCCAATATTATGTTTGTGGTATGTATGTGCGCTAGATATCAAGCATGTCCTAAAGAATCACATCTCACTGTCGTAAAAAGAATTTTAAAATATCTTGTGGGTACTCAAAATGTTGGTTTATGGTATCCCAAAGGTGCTAAATGTATTCTTGTAGGATATTCTGATTCTGATTTTGCTGGGTGTAAATTAGATAGAAAAAGTACCAGTGGTACTTGTCATATGCTTGGAAGCTCTCTTGTTTCCTGGCATAGCAAGAAATAGGTAAGTGTTGCGTTATCCACAGCTGAAGCAGAATATGTTGCAGCTGGAAGTTGCTGTGCTCAAATCCTATGGATGAGACAATAACTTCTTGATTTCGGTGTTGTATTAGATCAAATACCCATTAAATACGACAACACCAGCGCCATAAACATATCCAAAAATCCCATTATGCATTCACGAACAAAACACATAGAAATCCGTTACCATTTCATACGAGATCATGTTTTAAAAGGAGTTTGTGTTCTTGAATATGTTGAAACTTCTAAACAATTGGCGGATATTTTCACTAAACCCCTTCCAAAGGAACAATTTATAAATATTAGAAGAGAATTAGGCATTTTAGAAATTGTTTAATCACAAATTTCATTCTCTTAAAAATTTTCACAAATCTTTAACTTAAAGATTTACTTTTCTTTCATACAAATTCTATTTTTGAAAAATACTGATATACAATTTACAAAAATCATATTAAAACCCCATTAATTGTTTAAAATCTTCATTACACATATTTGTGAGATAAATTAATCTCTTATGAATCACATGATCTCAAAAACAAATGCAAATTAACCTTTGATTTTCTTGATAAATTCATGAAACAAAATCATTGGTAAAACTGCAAAATTTTGAACTCTTTGAATATGCCTTAACGTGACACCATACCAGGAAAATGAAATAGTGACCAAAAGGCACCTCCTTCACTTCACATGAACTCTACATTTTCCTCTCATGATTCTCTACATTCACGTGACCTCATTCACATTTTTATGAAATTGATGAATCCTTTAAAGACATGAAGACAAAGATTTAGTCTTCCACTTTCTCGTGATTGCATATGGCTCCAACATGCATTCTTCCAAAGCTTTCATGTGAACTAAGACAAAATGACAAGAGCTAAGCTTCTCGTGACTTTTCCACGCGTGGCATGCAAAAATCACACAATGAATCGATTCCCCCTCTCCAATGAATCGATTTATATGCCATACATACAATAGGAATCGATTCTCCCTACACTGAATCGATTCACGTGTCATGCCTCATAGAAAATGATGAATCGATTCCCATGGGTCCAGTGCCTATAACTTGTCAAAAATTCCAATGATGAATCGATTCCCCTCTTATTGAATTGATTCCTGTCTTATGTTTTGGCAACAATGAATCGATTCCCCAATGATGAATCGATTCCCACACCATTTCTTGTATAAATTGACATGCCTTCTACGTTTTCCCCACAACACTCCTCCTTGCCACTTCCAGTTCCGATTTCCATTCTCTAAAATCCTCTCTAATTTCTTTGTCTCACTCAAAACATGGCTTCATCATCCCACTCTAGAAAGAAGAAACGAGGAGATGCTGGTTCCTCTTCCTCAAACTCTAATGATCTCTCAAGACGTTTCGAGAATAAACTCCAACTTGACAGGTATTTCAAAAAATTTTCAGAATGACTCCTCATACCTGCTCATTGGCTTGATATTCCGTTCTTCGATGAACATGACTTTCCGGTACTCAACATCCTTAGGCAACAAAATCTTTTGGAGTTTGTCACACTCGAAGAAAATCACATTTATCCTGAGTTGATTAGAGCCTTCTACTCAACATTAAGGATCTCTAATGGACGCTGCCTAGCCAAAATCAAAGGGGTAACCATTACCCTTGATGACAATGTTCTTCATCAAGTCGGGAAGCTTCTACTAAATAATGTTGATTTCTTTGGCTCTGAACCATCTCCCGATTGGGAATATAATTCTATTGATGCTCGTGCTTTTCTAAATCTATCTTCTACTTCTAAAAGCACCGTTGGAGAGCTAAACATTGATCATCGCCTTCTGCACTACTTCTTGGTCAAAATCATTCTTCCAAAAGGGTCAAACAATGCTAGAATAAGTGTGAACCAGACTCTTATTCTTTGGGCTATGCTCCATGAAAAAGAGATAAATTGGATCAAACTTATTCGCAATCATATAATTGACTCAAAAAGACTCACAAAACTTCCTTATGCGGTTCTCATCACCAAGCTTCTCAAACATTTCAATGTTGATCTTTCGAATGAAGTAAAAGAAGTAGTTGGGCGTAAAGGTAAAATAGGGAGCACCCATCTCTCAAAAATGGGTTGGCACAACCAAGATGGTGCTTGGCAATACTCACCTCAAAATGCACAAAGCAGTGATGACAATGATGATCAACCTCATCAACAAGCATTTCCTCCACCTCCTACAAATCCAAATGATGCCTTCTTTAATAGGTTGACCTCTCATTTCGATACCCGCTTTGATGCAATAAATGCTCGCTTTGATGGGATGACTTCTCGCATTGATGGAATGGAGAACAATATGAATGCCTGTTTTGACCAAATAGAAGACAACATGACTACCCACTATAATGAACTCTCTCAATAATTTTCTAAGTTCCGATTTTTTAATCCTTGAAGTTAGTTGTATCCATCTTTACTTGTATCCTGTTCAATAAAATTTCGTTGTTTGTTTAAATTCTCTTTGATTTTTGATGATGCCAAAGGGGGAGAAAATAAAACAACTCTATTAAATTGCATGATTAAGGGGGAGCCAATATGATATGACATCTTTATTAATGCATGAAAATTATAATTACATTTGATAAGGGGGGTTCCATACCTTAAAAATATAACTGTTATGAAACTAACACCCCAGAGATGAACAATTGTTGTCATCATCAAAAAGGAGGAGAATGTATTTGTATGTTGAAACAGGTTTTGATGAATGACAAATAATTGAAGGATCAAGAAATCTAAAGGATGTTGTACAAGCAATTAATCAAAAATCATCAAGAATGATACGGGACAAGAAATAATTATTCAAGTGCCAAGGAATCAAGAACCATCCAAAACGCATGAAAATATATCAAAAATGCAAAGAAACAGGTCCAGGATTGCAAGGAACTGATTCACACCTATTGAAAAGCTGTAGGAATCGATTCACAAGCAGAGGAATCAATTCACAGCATCAAGGAATCGATTCACAATTGCAGGAATCGATTCATCATGGTGAATTGCCTCAAGGAATCGATTCAAAGACTTTAGGAATCGATTCATGCTCAAAAATGCCTCAAGGAATCGATTCAAAGACTTTAGGAATCGATTCATGCTTAAAAATGCCTCAAGGAATCGATTCAAGGACTGCAGGAATCGATTCATGCTATTGGGAATCGATTCCCCTTGCCAGGAATTGATTCATGTGATGTTTTTAGTGCAAAAATGACCTGGAAGAATCGATTCATAGCTGGAATCATGCGCTGAATCATGGAAATTATCAGTACATGTTTTCAGAAACTCAACTCCGTTGATTCCTCTCTCGAGACTCTCTAATTGAAACTGAGGCAGACAATTGCACTTCTCAAGTCAGGAAACATGGATCGCTGGAAAATTAAGTCTTCCAATGCATTGATTAAGGAACCGGTTGCAATTAAGTTTTTGGCAGCATGTACCTTCCTTTGCCTATAAATAGAAAGGAAACTGAAGAGGTAGAACACACCACACAGACAGCAAACACATTCCTTGCTTTCTCCTTTGTTCTCTCTAAATTCCTTGTCTATTAACTCTCTAACTTATTTTTTCTTTGCAATATTTTTGAGAGTTATATTGTGAGAAAAATATTTTCTTGAGTGTTAAAATTTACATACTCTTTTAAAAGAAAATATTTCTCAAGTGCTTAAATTTGTATATCCACTCTATTGAGAGAGTCACACTTGTAAAATCACATTCACAAATTCTGAGAGATTTTGGGTTGGGATTCAACCTTGTAATTGAGAGATTGTGAGATTGGGTGGTTTACCCTTTTGCTTGTGAGGATTAAGTTCTTGAGTGTTTGACACTAAGAAGCTGTAGTTGCTCAAAGCGTGTATCTCAAATTCTCAATAATGGAAATCCTCTAAGTGGGTTACTTGGAGGCGAGACGTACACCAGTGTGGTGGAACTCGTATGTATCAGTTTGCAAATCTTCTCTTCCCTAATCTATTTAAATTTGTGCATTTAAATTTCTTGCTTAATTTGTTACGTTTAATAACTTTGTTATTTAAACTTCTTTATTATTCTCATTTAGGATTAAGTTTATCATCTTCTCTATATATATTTGTCAAAGAACCAATTTCACAAGCATTTCAAGAAAAATTTTTAATACTCAATTCACCTCCCCCTTTTGAGTAATTGAGGCCACTTGGTTAACAGAAAGTACCACATTTTCTTCCTTGTCGTTCTAGTTACTTTCCCTCTCCTTTTAACAATTTTGTAACGATCCTTGCTACAGTGTACATATTTGTCTGTACTTTTGTCCATGGATCGTTTGGGAACAACATACGCCCTTCAACACAACACTTTATTTTTACATATCCCAACCCCAAGATCGCTACACTGTATTAGCATAATGCAGGTATGACGACATTTTGTTTCTGTTTGGCATAGTAGAGCCTAACAAATCAACCATTCTATTAAAACAACCTCTGGAGAGATTATACTCTGCCTTTCTGCTTAAAGCAACTAGGGAGGTAGATGATTCGGTATGATTTTCACAACCATCCCATAAAAGTGTTTAGGCTGCCACCAACAAATCATAAAATCTTTTGACATTTGGATTAGGATCCTCCTCTACACCCTCAGTCTGATCCCTAGGTTCGTCATCATGTTGTAGAACACGTCTGGTGAAAAGTCCAACATGATCCATCACCATCTGCTCCATGTTGTTGTAGTTATCCCTATTGCCCCTTACTTCATAATAAGATGGTTACACAAGTACGGTCGGTGGCCTGGGCGGTAACTTCTCACCATGGTTGTACAACCAATAATATCCTTTCATGAATCCTTTCTCAATTAAGTGGCACATCACGTCATCCACGTATTCAAAATCCATGCATCTGCACTTAGAACAAGGACAACAGATCTTCTAGGTCCCTTTAAACTTAACGGTGTTGGCCGTAATGAATAGAATAAACTCACACAACCCTATCAAAAACTCTTTAGTGACTCACCAATTATGATCCAGCTGGTTATACATCCATCAATGTGTCGGGACCTGAAACATCCTAAGTTTAATTTGAGAACAAACCGAGACCAGGGGAAAATTTTTCCAAAAATTGAAGGGTGTTCAGGGACAGGACAAGCAATGGAGGGTTAAGGAGAGTAGAATTAGAACAAGAAGGAAAAGAAAGTAAGACCGATCGCACGACAAACAACAGAAGATACAAGCTTGAGCAAAACCCAACAGCGCGCACTCGCTCAGGCGAGGTTCCACATCGCTTGAGCGAAACAACCCAACACGCTTGGGCGAAGCACACATAGCTTAAGCGAAACTAATCATAGACCTTCATTTCACTCACGCTCGCTGGAGCGAACCCTTAGTCGCTGAGACGAGTAACTCCACTCGGTATTCCCTCACTCGGATTCAGAGTCTAAATTCACTCGGAAAGGTCTTTACCCACGATTCATTCGGATTAACCCTTACACGTACAAGCTCCTTTTGGAAGTTTACTTCACACTCCTTAACATCATTTGTCCGAGTCACAGATCTTGACCACTCGGGAAATGATTCCCATAGCCATTTCACTCAGAATCTATAAGTACATTTCACTCGGAATATCCCTCACGGTCTTTTACCACTCGGGGTATTTCACTCGTCTTCTTCACTTGGCATGTTCTCACTCGGGAGTATTTAATTATTCTCCACTTGAGAAAATCCTAACAGCTTACCTCTCTAAAGGTTTTCAGTTCAATCCTCACTCGGGATTATACGACCTCATTCACTCGGAAACATCTAAGCCCTATACAACCATAGGCTAATTATAAGAAGGAGTTTCTCATTCGTCTAATTTTCTCTCAGGGATAGTCTTAATGAACCTATTTCACTCAGAATCGGTTAAACCTTTCTTCACTCGGAATAAGGTCACTACCTCGCCTCCCACAACAATAACTTAGCTCAATTTTCATGAAATCATACGACCTCACACGCTCGGACAAGTATAATATATATTCCACTTGGACATTCACACGCAGCATAGAATGAACATACATTAGGATGCATATACATATAAATATTTACATGCACATTGTTATACTCTCAACCCGAGAGGATTTAATTCTGATATAGTTAGACAAAGACCAAAATGAGAGCCGGCCAAGGCTATGACAAAACCTTATATACAGTATGTGCATATACACATATATTCCCACATTACACAAGCACTTCACACGGCATGCAGCTCTTCCATCATTCGTCATTCCGAGAGACATTCACTGAAATATAGCCATAGTAGGGGGGTGAGCTTTTACATATAAAATGATAGTTAGAGACTCGGCATCGGCATCAACACACACACACGTGTTCGCTCGGAATACACTCAATTTAAATTAAGGCCATGCAGACTATGATATTTTCAATAACATACACTCACATACATATCACGTGAAGCTCATTTTCATTCATACAGAAGCATGCATCAACTCATTTGGGATTCATTCGTATCACTCCCTAGTTATGCGAATCATACTATTCTATTTAACGATGCATCTACATGCATGCCTGCGGATCCGACTTAAACAATGATTTTCAGTTACAGGTTCCCCTTACTGGCCTCTCGTCCATTAGCCCTTTCCACGTGGTACCGGCCTCCCATTGACATCTCGAGACTTAACTCTAGCTCCCTCGGCTACCACGAGCTCTCACAGGATCTAGCCAAAGGCCTGTAGCTGGAGATCATTTCTTTGGGGGCTCCTGACCTTCCACGGGTCACCCCGTTCCTATACATGCAGCTTATGTGTTTTATCAGTGAGCATCCTTAATTATCCGACGCATTCCTCGTAACCATTAGAGTCATAACCGATCCAACATAGTTCCTACATTCACTCGTCAATCGTACCAGCATACCCAGCAATCAAATAGTTCATGTTTATAACATCCCAGATAAAATCAACCAACAGCCACACATACATATCCTCTCGATATTAACAATAATAGGAACATGCATCACACGCGTTTATGTGTAAATGACTATCAGAACTCAGCACAATAACCCTGAATACATACATATAAATGTATAACTATTAACAGGACTTTACTATCACACATATGGTATCCAAGGATTAACAATCATGCATTGCACACAGTCATCATAGACACATTCGCACACACGTAAGGTAATACGTTCATCCGGTACTGTCCATAAACCATGCATTTGAGATGCAAGTGCCCCCTACCTATTGAAGGGACTCGAGAAGCTCCTCTATTTCCCGACGTTTGGTCCGATGCTCTATTTGCTTCGTTCACCACTCCCACTCATTCAGTCTCCGTCGAACACAGTTGTTACCCTCTAATCCTCTTGGGAACTGGAAGCTGTTCTTCACCCGTTGTCCTTCACTAACAGAGGGGGCTACGAATCCTCTGCACACCGTTGTCGCGAGTTCACAGAACAGAGAACAGGGAGAAAAAGAACGAAGAAGAAAAGAAATAGAGAAAGAGAAGTCTCGAAGGGTTATGGTGAGTGGACAGTAGTGGGGCTGATTATATATATACGTGCATAATGAGAAGAGTGAGGTGAGAGAACGTGAAGCAACAGCTCATCATGTGGTACACACACGCAAGTCACAATCAATTAACCATTAATCAAGTTCTTAAGTTAAAATTAATTAATAAGTAATTCATGCTTGTGCAATTATTTTTAGTGTGGTGGTTTTAATCTCGTTCGGTAATTAATTTTCAAATCGGGATATTACAATTCTCCCCCTCTCAAAGAATTTCGTCCTCAAAATTCAATTGGTAGCTTACCTTAAATAAACAACTCGGGGTACTGCTGCCTCATGGCATCCTCGCGCTCCCAGGTATAAGAGGTACTACCATGCTACCTCAACCAGTTGTACATCCTTGCTCCTTAAGCGTTTTACCGACCGGTCCACAATTCTAGTCGGTATTGCTACTGTGGTCAAGTCCTCCTTGATCTCCACTTCATCATCCGACATTTCGTGAGTGGAATCGGGTAGATACTTCCTTAGTTGAGACACATGAAACACGTTATGCAATCTGGATAGGTGAGTCAGTAATGCTATTCGGTATGCTACAGGACCGACTCGCTCCAATACTTCATAGGGTCCAATGTATCGAGGGTTTAACTTTTTACTCTTCAAGGCTCGTCTGACTCCTTTACTCGGTGAAATCTTCAGAAACACCCTATCCCCGATTGAAAACTCCAGTGGTTTGGTTCGTTTATCGTGGTAGCTTTTCTTCCTGTCCTGAGATGCCTTCATCTTTTCCCTAATTACTTTGATATGTTCTGAGGTTTGTTTCATAATTTTCAGCCCCAATAGTAGACTTTCACCCGTTTCTGACCAACAGAGTGGGGTTCGGCATTTTCGACCATACAGCGCTTCATAGGGTGCAATACCAATACTGCTGTGGTGGCTATTGTTGTATGTAAATTCGATCAGGGGAAGGTACTGCTCCCAACACCCACCATGTTCCAACACACACACCCTCAGTAAGTCCTCTAAACTTTGTATCGTCTGCTCAGATTGTCCATCCGACTAGGGGTGGTAGGCAGAACTTAGCCGAAGTTTCGTACCTAATTCCTGGTGCAGGCTGGTCCAAAACCGAGACGTGAATCTAGGATCCCTATCCGATACGATAGAAGTCGGCACGCCATGCAGTAGGACAACTTCGCGGATATAAATCTGGGCTAACTTATGTAATGGATGTCTCATGTTTACAGGCAGGAATTGTGCACTTTTCGTCAATCGGTCAACAATGACCCAAATCGCATCATGACCCGCTCGGGTTTTGGGCAATCCCATGACAAAGTCCATGGCAATTGAGTCTCATTTCCATACGGGGATCTCAAGGGTTGCAATGCACCATACGGTTTCTGGTGCTCGACTTTTGATTTCTGACAGGTAATACACCGAGCCACATATTCCACTACATTTCTCTTTAATCCGGGCCACCAGAATTGTAGTCTTAGATCGTGGTACATCTTTGTGGTGCCCGGGTGAATACTCAGCAGGCTCTTGTGGGCTTCATTAAGCACCATCCTCCTTAATTCACCTTCACCCGGCACATATATCCTATTCTTCACTCAGAAAATTCCATGCGGTCCCTCGGTCAGAGACAAGTCCTTACCCTTGGCCTGAGTCTCCTTTATCTCAGCCAAGTAGGGATCTGACTTTTGCTGTTCAAATACCAATTTCAGGAACTCATTGGTAATTTTCAACGTACCGAGCGTTATCCTCCGAGACGAAGGGATTTACAAATTCATGTCTTAGAATTGCTCCAATAACTCCACCTCCTTCACCATCATCACTGCCACATGGAGGGATTTCCGACTTAACGCGTCGGCTACAATGTTCGCCTTACCCAGATGATACTTCAGCTCGAAGTCGTAATCCTTTAAAAACTCCGTCCATCTTCTCTGCCTCATGTTCAGCTCTTTCTGGTCGAATAAATATTTGAGGCTCTTGTGGTCACTGTACACCTCGAATTTGGAACCGTACAAGTAATGCCTCCATATCTTTAATGCGAAGACCACAGCTGCCAATTCCAAGTCATGGGTCGGATAATGCTGCTCGTGAGGCCTCAATTGCCGAGAGGCATAAGCTATTACGCGGTCTTTCTGCATTAGCACGCACCCCAGGACGAGTCCCGACGCATCACAATAGACCACGAAGCTCTCTTGCAAGTTTGGCAGTGCCAACACTGGAGCGGTTGTCAACTTATTCTTTAACTCTTGGAAACTGCTCTCACACTCGGAACTCCAAATGAAAGGGACATTTTTCCGAGTCAACTTAGTCAGTGGCAAAGCAAGCTTAGAAAAACCATCAATAAACCTTCTATAATAGCCAGCTAGGCCCATGAAGCTTCTTATCTCCGAGACCGACTTGGGTCTCTCCCATGCCATTATAGCTGCCACCTTCGAAGGATCTACCGAAACGCCTTCCTTAGAAATTACATGCCCGAGAAAGTGGATCTTATCCATCCAAAAATCACACTTCGAGAGTTTTGCAAATAGCTATTTCTCCTTCAATATTTGGAGTACCAAACGGAGGTGTTCTTCATGCTCCTCAGGTGTCTTGGAATAGACTAAAATATCGTAAATAAAAACTACTACGAATCGGTCTAGATATGGGTGGAATATGTTGTTCATGTAATTCATGAATACAGCAGGGGCATTTGTCACACCAAACGGCATTACTACCTACTCGTAGTGGCCGTACCGAGTCCTAAAGGCAGTCTAAGGGATATCCGAGTCCTTCACCCAGATTTTCTGGTATCCCGATCGTAAATCGATCTTCGAGAAGACTGTGGCACCACGCAGCTGATCAATTAAGTCATCAATCCTAGGCAACAGGTATCGGTTCTTAATCGTGAGCTTGTTCAGCTGTCGGTAATCTATACATAACCTCATGCTGCCATCGTTCTTCTTGACAAGTAGCATAGGTGCTCCCCATGGTGATACACTCGGTCGAATGAACTGCTTCCGAGTAACTCATCCACTTGCTTTTTCAACTCAGCCAGTTCTCTTGGGTGTAACACCCTAATTTTAATAAATAATAATCCCAAAAACAGGAAAAAATTTCACAAAATCAACCACTGGTCAATCGGCATAGAAAAAGAAAGAAGAAGGCAAGGGAAATAAATAAGCATCCACACATATAGCAATCAGCAGGAGGAACAAGGCTGGAACCGACCCATTCGGTTCAGCGAAACACATCAGCGCTTGGGCGAAATCCATGACAACTCTGACTCGCTCGGGCGAAGTTCCAATCCCTTGGGCGATACCACGACAAAAGCCTTCCAGCAGCACACACTCGCTGGAGCAGATCCTTCATTCGTTGAAGCGAGAAGCCTCACACGGCAAATTCATCACTCGGCATCGGGACCTCCATACACTCGGTAAATGACTAAGTCCACTCGGAAATCAGGTAGTTAGGTCCCTCTCAGACTTATTCAGAACTCAACCACTCAGGATGCAGACCCTCACTCACTCGGATTTTACATCTTTCACTCAGATTATCATTGCCTTACACTTAGGATCCAACCCACTCTAAACCACTATTCTAACTCCTCTCTCAGAAGGGAATCACTCAAGGTTTTCATTCGGGAATTACAAACTCTTCCTCACTCGGGATTTACTTATAATTTTCACTCGGAGTCACCCAACATGTTCACTCAGAAAAACCACCCAGAAATCTTCACTCGGTTATAAACATTCATCATCTCATTAACACCTTCGCATGCATAATCAATTCCAACAATATCAACAGTTAATAGGCACATAGTATTTCACTCGGTTATAAACATTCATCATCTCATTAACACCTTTGCATGCATAATCAATTCCAACAATATCAACAGTTAATAGGCACATAGTATTTTGCTCGGTTCTGCATTCGTGTGTATCGGTTTAGACGTTGCAACGTAGGCTCCCAGCCTTTTTATACATAGCTCTCAGCTATCAAATCAGCTCCCAGCTGCTTGGCCATTTTACAGGTACCCAACCGTTTGCCCACAGGTGACACCAACGCTCTCAGCGCCAACGGAAGTGTTCACAGGCAGCCCGAGTCCCACTCAAGGGCTACCTTGAGTCCCACTCAAGGATATCATAGCGTCCCACGCTTTAATAACCGATGGTAGTGTCCCACACTACATGCTCTCAGCACAAACGCATCCCATGCGCCACACGCGGATTCATCACACAACACAGAGTTTATATACAGAGCCATACATGCATCTCATGCAATCGGCATCATACATCATCAGCATTCAAACAACACATGCATCTCATGCAATCAATGCTGGACATTAACAGAACTCAACAACACATGCATCTCATGCAGTCGGTGTTACACATTCTCAGAACTCAATAGCATATGCATCTCATGCAATCAGTGCTAGGCATTAACAGTATTCGACAACACATGCATCTCATGCAGTCGGCATTACACATCATCAGCATTCAACAATACACACATCTCATGTGACTGGTATAACACAACATCAGGACTCAAACAACATACATGCAATCGACATTAAGTAATGTCAGGACTCAGACAACACATGCAATCAGTAAGGTACATTATCAGATTCACTAAGTCATATTTTATCACATGCAGTCAGCATTCTGAACTCATAACAACTTGCAGGTCATGTAAAACACACGGTAATCATCAACATTACTTCAACACATTCCTTTCACACAATCGTTCAACATTCACAGGCCATCAACATGCAACACTCAACTTTTACTCGTCATGCAACTGGGCAGTACACACTCGCATGCAACACAACACACAATCAGAACACGGAAACAGCAAGCATCAACACTCGGAACCCGTTTATAACCCATGCATTTAAGATAGAAGATACCCCCCTACCTGGACTGAAGCTTTCTGTCGGTCAACACGACACCTAGTTCCAGAGGGACACTGAGTCACACCTAGCACATCTACATGCAAGAGCAGGGGAGACCATTTGGGCTTCTGAGATGCCCAGCTCTCGGTTCATTCCCTGGAGTAGCTCCATCACAACGCTGTGAACACTCCAACCACCTTGAAGCTCCTCGTAGCGCAGATCTCCACTGAGGCTTGGCAGCTTCGAGCAAGGAGAGGAAGTCGACGAAGGAACCGCGGGGAAGAAGACTGGTTGCATGCAGGAGGAAATGCACACCCGCACCCTCTCTGGCTCGTTGAGTCAAGAAGGAGGACTCTGATCCTCAGCCACCATTGTTGCGAGCTCACAGCAACAGAGCGCAGAGGAGGAAAAAGAAGATCGAAGAGTGAAGAAGAAGAAGAAGAAGAGAGAACGAAAGAAGAGGAGTCTGAAAGGAAGAATGAAGGATAGTGTACCCATATATACATGTACGAAGAGAAGGAAGAGTGGGGTGGGAAAGCGCGCACAGCAACAGCCCCCCCCACACGCGTCATAAGCACATAGTCACATCTAATCAGTCATTCTTTCTTTTCTTAACTTAAATTAATTAAACCAATTATAATTAATAAATAATTCTCCCTATACTTATCAATTTATTATTTTAATGATTTATTTTCATTCGGCAATTAATTATTAAATCGGGATGTTACAGTTCTCCCCCTCTCAAAAGAATTTCGTCCTCAAAATTCAATCGGTAACTTACCTTGCATACATAACTCAGAAGATTGCTGTCTCAATCACTCACACGATGGTGCTTTCTCAAGCATTCACCGATCGGATCACAATTCCACTCGGTAGAGATTCACCACTCTAGCGGTTCACTGATCGCACCATAATTCCAGTCGGCAAGACACAAAAGTCAGGTCCCACCTGATTGCAACCTCATCGCAGAATTTAATATATATATAGGGATTCAATTTCTAAAATGTACCATGTCCCTCATTTAACTTAGCCAATTTCGTCATAAGCAATGGCACTTCCTAATTTCCTGGCCGCTCAGCCATATACTCTCAACACCATTCGGCATATTCACACCACCGGTTTCCTGACTCGAACGAGTTACTCGGCACAATAATGAAATCACATGAAGCATAGGCTCGACATTGTGTCGTGAGGAACACATCCTTAGAGGTTATTCAACCAGTTGGGAAAAATTTAGTCGATAAACAACACCACCGACTCCCAAAATACTCACTCCCGACCGATTTATCTCGGACCAAATCCTCGGGTTTTCAAAACCCGACCACAAAATCTCTCTCTTACACCAAAGGGAATACTCAAGGAATTTCCATGGGTTTCAATTAACACAATTTACCCGGATTTGCTTCGTATATGCACTACACTTAATTCTGAAATCTTAGATTCCTACCCATGCTTCCGGCTAATTCCATGCTTTCATCCTGAGAGTTTCATTCGGTCCTCTTACACAAAACATCACTCGGGGTTTGAGGGTAATTCTCACCCGGAAATCCTTCCACTTACCAGAAATTCACTCGTAACTTGAGCCTGCCCCGAAACCAAACCTGAGTTCAAGCTCAATAGTCCTAATCACTGACCTGAGTACGACTTCAATTAAATCCTTCACTCAGATACTTGCACACTCTAAGTTCCATTTTCCGACCCGAAGGACTTTTCTCCTGGAAGATCACTCGGTTGGACATCCCAAGGGTATTAGGAATTCTACACTCGCTATCTTACTATTCAGAATCATTCCACACGGTACCATTCCACTCAGAAGTGATACACTCCGAGTCACATTACTCAAATTCTTGCTCTACTCAGAAGGTTACGCTCGGACACTATTCCCTTAACTTAATAATGATCTTCTCAATAAGGTCTTCACTTGGAATTGTCTCCACTCCTACACACTCGGAATTTACTAACCTTTCCCGAGCAATTCCTAACCTTACAATTTAGTTTGGCTCCAATCCTGGTTTCCTCATTAGGCTTACAGTATCACTCGGTTAACCTTTCAAAACTCCAATTTCAGTGACAGTTTGATCACCCTTCTTATTCCAATACCAATCATCCTTTTAGTAGCCAATCTGTAACCAGCAACCTCTAATCCTCTCAGAAGCAGACACGTCAAGGTCAAACAAACCCTCTACCTTTATTTTGGTAACAATCGCATAATATTCATTTAATATAACTCTCATCATCACTCGGAATCGTCTGAAAGACTCACCATCACCATAAGCAGTTACAGCTTCACCTGCCCGACTCATGAATTGCTGCATCTAACTTATAGGATGACGTCTCATTCCTATAGGGTTACAACAATTACATAGTCACTGCAACGTGTACGCTGCCACATTACCTATGGCAGGAAGAGTCATCTCAGAGCAGCATGCCTCATAAGGACCAGACTCACCCAACTAATACTAATTCACACGGTAGTTAATGGCAGTTCACACACATAAGTAATACACCTACATCAACATCATGCATCACATAGGGTACATCACGCATCAATAATCACGAAAATTATTTATCACTTCTGTAAAACAGTATGATGGCAATACAATAATCGGCTTCTAGCCAACACCGAGTAAATATTTCCTCTAAACCTTATTCCTCACAAAACCATGGCTCGGACTAAATTCTTAATTATCAGCTATATAATAACATCACTCCCTCAGGTTCACGCAATTCACTCAAGATTAAGCAATCCACAATCACATATGCTATTATAACACATCACGAGTTCAACAACGACACTAATGTACATACAGACACTCAGTCGGATTTCATACCAATTATTCATGGCTATATTATTGTTCACTACATCATGCACCATAACCACAACATCATATTGCACTTGGTAATAGCATCGACATATACATATATTCATCTAATCAGATTTACCCAAATCACTTCCAACTACATTAAGGATTTCATTCACAATATCATATTCACATATTCGTATAATTCACTCTGAGCTCATTTATCATCATAAGTGTACACACAGACATTCAATCAGAAATCGTGCCCTAACATACATTCTCAATTATAACATTGCATCACACTTGGCAACAACATCAATACATGTACTTTCACTCAGTCAGACCTCATTCATACAACATCATCAAGTCAGAAACTACTCAAATCATTCAAATCCATGCAGATCATGTCAGCCTCAATAATAATGCTCTCATACACATGTATTCATGCAGTCGGCGAATCAGATGCATACAATTCATTCACCAGGAGTCCAACTCTAATGCACTCGGCATTTGCCTTGAGTCCAACCCAATGACTTTCATTAAGCATCCAATGCTCATGCTCCAAGTATGGCCTCTAGTCCAACTCGGAGGTCTTTTAGGATTAATCTCAGAATCCTCAATACCCCACGCATTCATCTGATTGCCCACTCTGAAAAACGTTCAACGCTGATGCATTTCATTATTAATCACACACAGCTCTTATTTGTTGACTCACAGCATGAGCCACTCGACATTCTCATTGGCATACATATATTTATATATACACATCCTTCAGACGGGGTATCACCACAACGATTTACAATTAATATCTATCACAATATCTGGTGTTGCATGCATCAATAATTAATCACACACAGATCACGTATTTCAATCATCAAACAACTATCATGTTTCAATTATAGAGCAATACATAAAAGCAGTTCACCCGGAACCCATCCAAATTACATCGTTTCGACTCATATAGGTCAGCATATAAATATATCCATCAATCATTCACTCAATTATCATAAACCAGGAACCAAGACTCTATCATAATCTACTTATTCAATCAGGGTTCACACTCAATCACCTATATCATGTATATATATTACGCAAGGTTCATGTGATAGGTTACAAAACATCCGTCATAAATAGCACTCGGCAGTAATGGTAACACTCCTATTTACAAGTATTCCATCAGTATTCGCAGAATTATTAACATGCATTCGCGGACAGAGTCACACCATCACTAAACAGTTCACAAATACCACAATCCAGGAGTTGCATGCACAACTACTCAATCTTAGTACAACTACCAACACATCTCACACATAACACATCACATAATAATCATTCAAGCCTCAATGAGTTACTACGCAATTGTTCTACTCGGCTCAACAACTCACAAGGTTAATAAATTATTAGACTTAGAATCCCTAAGGGGTCACTATTTATCCAGTATCCCACGATGGGTACCTCACAATATTCGAATTCCTCAACAAGGCACAGGCATACAACCACACCATTCTTAGTCAACATACACCAAATCCAATAGAAGATCATAAGCACATATTATCACACGAGTCATGATTGAACAGGTATCAACATACATTAGAATATCATAAGCAATTGCGACAGTCTGGCTTAATGCACTCAACCGCCCACTAACAGTAGGCAAACCTTGGCCATGGACCTTTTGGTCTGCTCTGATACCAAAATGTAACACCCTAATTTTAATAAATAATAATCCCAAAAACAGGAAAAAATTTCACAAAATCAACCACTGGTCAATCGGCATAGAAAAAGAAAGAAGAAGGCAAGGGAAATAAATAAGCATCCACACATATAGCAATCAGCAGGAGGAACAAGGCTGGAACCGACCCATTCGGTTCAGCGAAACACATCAGCGCTTGGGCGAAATCCATGACAACTCTGACTCGCTCGGGCGAAGTTCCAATCCCTTGGGCGATACCACGACAAAAGCCTTCCAGCAGCACACACTCGCTGGAGCAGATCCTTCATTCGTTGAAGCGAGAAGCCTCACACGGCAAATTCATCACTCGGCATCGGGACCTCTATACACTCGGTAAATGACTAAGTCCACTCGGAAATCAGGTAGTTAGGTCCCTCTTAGACTTATTCAAAACTCAACCACTCGGGATGCAGACCCTCACTCACTCGGATTTTACATCTTTCACTCGGATTATCATTGCCTTACACTTAGGATCCAACCCACTCTAAACCACTATTCTAACTCCTCTCTCAGAAGGGAATCACTCAAGGTTTTCATTCGGGAATTACAAACTCTTCCTCACTCAGGATTTACTTATAATTTTCACTCGGAGTCACCCAACATGTTCACTCGGAAAAACCACCCAGAAATCTTCACTCAGTTATAAACATTCATCATCTCATTAACACCTTCGCATGCATAATCAATTCCAACAATATCAACAGTTAATAGGCACATAGTATTTCACTCGGTTATAAACATTCATCATCTCATTAACACCTTTGCATGCATAATCAATTCCAACAATATCAACAGTTAATAGGCACATAGTATTTCGCTCGGTTCCGCATTCGTGTGTATCGGTTTAGACGTTGCAATGTAGGCTCCCAGCCTTTTTATACATAGCTCTCAGCTATCAAATCAGCTCCCAGCTGCTTGGCCGTTTTACAGGTACCCAACCGTTTGCCCACAGGTGACACCAACGCTCTCAGCGCCAACGGAGGTGTTCACAGGCAGCCCGAGTCCCACTCAAGGGCTACCTTGAGTCCCACTCAAGGATTTCATAGCGTCCCACGCTTTAATAACCGATGGTAGTGTCCCACACTACGTGCTCTCAGGACAAACGCATCCCATGCGCCATACGCGGATTCATCACACAACACAGAGTTCATATACACAGCCATACATGCATCTCATGCAATCGGCATCATACATCATCAGCATTCAAATAACACATACATCTCATGCAATCAATGCTGGACATTAACAGAACTCAACAACATATGCATCTCATGCAGTCAGTGTTACACATTCTCAGAACTCAATAGCATATGCATCTCATGCAATCAGTGCTAGGCATTAACAGTATTCGACAACACATGCATCTCATGCAGTCGGCATTACACATCATCAGCATTCAACAATACACGCATCTCATGTGACTGTTATAACACAACATCAGGACTCAAACAACATACATGCAATCGGCATTAAGTAATGTCAGGACTTAGACAACACATGCAATCGGTAAGGTACATTATCAGATTCACTAAGTCATATTTTATCACATGCAGTCAGCATTCTGAACTCATAACAACTTGCAGGTCATGTAAAACACACGGTAATCATCAACATCACTTCAACACATTCCTTTCACACAATCGTTCAACATTCACAGGCCATCAACATGCAACACTCAACTTTTACTCGTCATGCAACTGGGCAGTACACACTCGCATGCAACACAACACACAATCAGAACACGGAAACAGCAAGCATCAACACTCGGAACCCGTTCATAACCCATGCATTTAAGATAGAAGATACCCCCCTACCTGGACTGAAGCTTTCAGTCGGTCAACACGACACCCAGTTCCAGAGGGACACTGAGTCACACCTAGCACATCTGCATGCAAGAGCAGGGGAGACCATTCGGGCTTCTGAGATGCCCAGCTCTCGGTTCATTCCGTGAAGTAGCTCCATCACAACGCTGTGAACACTCCAACCACCTTGAAGCTCCTCGTAGCGCAGATCTCCACTGAGGCTTGGCAGCTTCAAGCAAGGAGAGGAAGTCGACGAAGGAACCGCGGCGAAGAATACTAGTTGCATGTAGGAGGAAATGCACACCCGCACCCTCTCTGGCTCGTTGAGTCAAGAAGGAGGACTCCGATCCTCAGCCACCATTGTTACGAGCTCACAGGAACAGAGCGCAGAGGAGGAAGAAGAAGATCGAAGAGTGAATAAGAAGAAGAAGAAGAGAGAACGGAAGAAGAAGAGTCTGAAAGGAAGAATGAAGGATAATGTACCCATATATGTATGTACGAAGAGAAGGAAGAGTGGGGTGGGAAAGCGCGCACAGCAACAGCCCTCCCCACACGCGTCATAAGCACATAGTCACATCTAATCAGTCATTCTTTCTTTTCTTAACTTAAATTAATTAAACCAATTATAATTAATAAATAATTCTCCCCATACTTATCAATTTATTATTTTAATGATTTATTTTCATTCAGTAATTAATTATTAAATCGGGATGTTACATTGGGGACATTCTATAAGGCGCACTGGAGACCGGCTCGGCTCCAGGAATCAAGTCTATAGAGAATTGAACTTCTCTGTTTGGAGGGACACCTGGCACATCCTTCGGAAACACCTCGGGAAATTCACAGACAGTCAGAATATCGTTCACTCGGGCCCTACTCTCTCCCTCAGTTAAATAAAGCATCATAAATATCTGAGCTATACCTTGTACCGTGTAGTCATCATTGATCTACCTCAGAAAAATTACTCTTCGGTTCCGACAGTCCACCAATACCTTGTTGGCTGAAAGCCAATCCATGCCCAGTACAATGTCAAGGTCTTTCAAAGGCACACATACCAAATCGAAGGTGAAGCTCTGATCACCCAACGTAAAGGTTGCATCTTTACACATCATTGATGTCAACACTTTAACGCCGGTTGGATTAGCTACTTCCAAAGTCCGATTCATATACACAGTTGGTAATTTCAAACGTCTCACATAGTCGTCAGCAATAAACGAGTGGGTAGCTCCAGAATCAAAAACTATATTAAGTGTATATCTACCGAGCGAGCACTTACTTTGCACCAAGTCATTCGCTTGTGCAGCTTCCTTTGCGTTGATGGCGTAAACTCTCCCGGTAGCCAGTTGGTCGGCATTTCCTTTCCTGTCGTTTGGGGCAAACATCATGTTTCCTCGAGTTCCATTGCCTCTGCCCCCAGTTCTGTGGCCACCATTTCCACGGCCTCTCCCTCGGAAGCCTCCACGATGCACGTTGACGTTTGCTTGGTGTAATTGAGGACAGTCGAGGCGAATATGCCCCTTCTCATTGCAATGAAAACATATAACATCTCCTCCGCCATCACGATTCTGAGCAAAGTGGTTGCCACCACATTTGAAACACTTGCCATATTTTGGACGACCACCAGTCCGACCCCCTTGGTTACCCCGACCTTTATATCTAGCGGAGGGTCCACTTCTTCCAACGTTACCTGATCTCTTAAAGCGTGACTATTGAGGCCTCAAGGAGGGATCTGCATTGCTGCTCTGGCCCGAGTGGGCCTTGTCATCTTCCTCGAAAATTCTGCATTTGTTCACCAGCACCGGAAAGCTTCTAATCTCCTGGTGTCTGAAAGCTCTTTTAATGTCCAATCTCAGTCCGTTCTTAAATTTAAGGCATTTGGAACTCTCAGTCCCGGGTTGTTGGAAGGGCGGGTAAAACAGGCACAACTCTTCAAATTTGGCTGCATATTTTTCTACAGACATGGAACCTTGTTTCAGTTCCATAAATTCCAGTTCCTTTCGACTCCTTATTGTGTCGAGGAAATACTTCTCTAGGAAGCACGTTTTAAAATTTTCCCAGGTCAGTTGGGTGTCAGTATCAGTCAATCGGTTTTTGGTGATCTTCCACCAATTTTCCGCTTCGTCCCGCAGCATGTACACTGCGCACTCGACTTTCTGGACCTCAGTAGAGTGAAGGTGCCCAAAAATTCTCTCCAAATCTTGAGTCCATTTGTAAGCTGCTTCGGGATTAAATCCCCCTTGAAACTCACTCGGCTTCCTCTTCAGGAAGCGATCCAGTACTTGGCCATCTTCGGTTTGAGGCTGGCTCTGCCTCTCGAATACGTCAGCAAAATGCTAGAAGGCCGTGGCTATGGCTTCCATGCTATGATGATTCGCCATGACTTATCCTGAAATCAACACCCCTTTCAAGGATAAGTTTACAGAGTTGCTTAATACCGATCGGATTTCAGCTCAACATTCAACATCTATAACACATTATCATACAATTCTTAAACATCACGTAATTAATAGGACAGGATAGGAACAATCCTCTACCCTTAGAACAACATCTCATAAACACATGGCCATACAATGATACTTAATTAGGCATCGAAGCCCTCAAATATTACAAACAATTTATGACAACTTGTCATAGAGTACATTACCGCTTACTAGGAGTAAGCATACCTTGGCCTTGGACCTTTTAAGTCTGTTCAGATACAAAAATGAAACATCCTAAGTTTAATTTGAGAATAAACCGAGACCAGGGGAAAATTTTTCCAAAGATCGAAGGGTGTTCAGGGACAGGACAAGCAATGGAGGGTTAAGGAGAGTAGAATTAGAACAAGAAGGAAAGGAAAATAAGGCCGATCGCACAGCAAACAGCGGAAGATACAAGCTTGAGCAAAACCCAACAGCGCACACTCGCTCAGGCGAGGTTCCACATCGCTTGAGCGAAACAACCCAACACGCTTGGGCGAAGCACACATAGCTTAAGCGAAACTAATCATAGACCTTCATTTCACTGACGCTCGCTGGAGCGAACCCTTAGTCGCTGAGACGAGTAACTCCACTCGGTATTCCCTCACTCGGATTCAGAGTCTAAATTCACTCGGAAAGGTCTTTACCCACGATTTATTCGGATTAACCCTTACACGTACAAGCTCCTTTCGGAAGTTTACTTCACACTCCTTAACTTCATTCGTCTGGGTCACAGATGTTGACCACTCGGGAAATGATTCCCATAGCCATTCCACTCAGAATCTATAAGTACTTTTCACTCGGAATATCCCTCACGGTCTTTTACCACACGGGGTATTTCACTCGTCTTCTTCACTCGGCATGTTCTCACTTGGGAGTATTTAATTATTCTCCACTCGAGAAAATCCTAACAGCTTACCTCTCTAAAGGTTTTAAGTTCAATCCCCACTCGGGATTATACGACCTCATTCACTTGGAAACATCTAAGCCCTATACAACCGTAGGCTAATTAGAAGAAGGAGTTTCTCATTCGTCTAATTTTCTCTCAGGGATAGTCTTAATGAACCTATTTGACTCAGAATTAGTTAAACCTTTCTTCACTCGGAATAAGGTCACTACCTCGCCTCCCACAATAATAACTTAGCTCAATTTTCATGAAATCATATGACCTCACACGCTCGGACAAGTATAATATATATTCCACTTGGACATTCACACGCAGCATAGAATGAACATACATTAGGATGCATATACATATAAATATTTACATGCACATTGTTATACTCTCAACCCGAGAGGATTTAATTCTGATATAGTTAGACAAGGACCAAAATGAGAGCTGGCCAAGGCTATGGAAAAACCTTATATACAGTATGTGCATATACACATATATTCCCACATTACACAAGCACTTCACACGGCATGCAGCTCTTCCATCATTCGTCATTCCGAGAGACATTCACTGAAATATAGCCACAGTAGGGGGGTGAGCTTTTACATATAAATGATAGTTAGTGACTCGGCATCGGCATCAATACACACACACGTGTTCGCTCAGAATACACTCAATTTAAATTAAGGCCATGCAGACTATGATATTTTCAATAACATACACTCACATACGTATCATGTGAAGCTCATTTTCATTCATACAGAAGCATGCATGAACTCATTCGGGATTCATTTGTATCACTCCCTAGTCATGCGAATCGTACTATTCTATTTAACGATGCATCTACATGCATGCCTGCGGATCCGACTTAAACAATGATTTTCAGTTACAGGTTCCCTTTACTGGCCTCTCGTCCATTAGCCCTTCCCGCGTGGTACCGGCCTCCCATTGACGTCTCGAGACTTAACTCTAGCTCCCTCGGCTACCACGAGCTCTCACAGGATCTAGCCAAGGGTTTGTAGCTGGAGATCATTTCTTTGGGGGCTCCTGACCTTCCACGAGTCACCCCGTTCCTACACATGCAGCTTATGTGTTTTATCAGCGAGCATCCTCAATTATCCTATGCATTCCTCGTAACCATTAGAGTCATAACCGATCCAACATAGTTCCTACATTCACTCGTCAATCGTACTAGCATACACAGAAATCAAACAGTTCATGTTTATAATATCCCAGATGAAATCAACCAACAGCCACACATACATATCCTCTCGGTATTAACAATAATAGGAACATGCATCACACACATTTATGTGTAAATGACTATCAGAACTAAACACAATAACCCTGAATACATGCATATAAATGTATAACTATTAACAGGACTCTACTATAACACATATGGTATCCAAGGATTAACAATCATGCATTGCACACAGTCATCATAGACACATTCGCACACACGTAAGGCAATACGTACATCCGGTACCGTCCATAAACCATGCATTTGACATGCAACCGTCCATAAACCAAGCTCCTTTATTTTCTCTCACTTTTTATTATGAAAATAACAATAAATTAAGGACTAACAAACTACCCCCAACTTACGAATTTGCTCGTCCTTGAGCAAAACAAACTAAAACTATGAACCAATCTTTTGAAAATAATTTTTTTGAAATATTTGAAAACTTACCACAAGTCATTCATAACTTACCGTTTAAAATGATCGACATTGATAACTTGTGTAAAAGAAGCTTAGAGATAAAACTATCACAATGTCATGTTAATAAATCAAGCTTATTTCAAGTCTTACCTCACAAGTGTTTCTCTTTGTGAAAAGGTAACCTGTTTAACTCAATCAATCAAACAAATTTAATTTTGATTTTCATCTTATCAATCGTCATTCATACAGAATCAAACAAGAATCACAAGGTCTTTTCAAAGGTTGAAATGAGGCTTGGTTATAAGAAATCATGGTTTTTCTTGGAAAGAAAACACCTGAAATCATAAAAGAGCATTTCATAATAAATTTAGAGTGTTTTTCTTGGTTCAAAACTCACTTCCTTTTTTGATAAATACCCCAACTTAGTTCTTTTATTTCTTTTTCTAAATTTGCATATATATTTCTTTCCTTTTTTTACTTTTATTTTTTCATATATATGCATGACTAATGTAATTTTTATAAAAAGAACTAGGTTCATAATTTCACTCCCCATTTTGTAAGAGTGCTCAAAAGAATTTTCCTTTTTATTTTAATGTTCTTTTACTTAATCATATGAAAGGGAATGATTGGAAAATATTTATGGTTGAAGGGTGCCAAACAAAAATATTTTTAAGGCTCAAAATTTGGTTAACAAAGGATAAATACTTTTTACCATGGTAAACGTTTTGGCCCTAATTCATGTGTTTACCAATAATGTGCCTTGATCATGTTCTTGGATCCTCTGTATAACAACAAAGATCAAATAATTAAGCAAAATCAATTTGAAAGAAATTATGTCGATACCTTTAAAGTGCTTAAAATAACTCTCAGCTTACCGGGTTTTTGAAATTAGCTTGAATATTAATAAGAACATTGTAATTTGTTTTATAAAACTGTTTTAATTGCATAAGAATCAATATTTGATTATTTAAAATGACTTATTATGTAAAACTTTAAGCGCATAAAATTTTCAACTTTGACAAAAATTTTTGATTTAAGAAAATCACTCTTATTTTTGTTTTTATTTAATTAAGAAAATCACACTACTCCTATTACACAAAAATAAAACATCACACTATACCAGATAAAAGTCATACCAAAAATACCAAACTAAATAACCAAAATCATAAAGTAACTAATGTAATAATGTAAAATGCAGGAATGTAAAAATAGTCATAAAATGCAAGAAATGAATATGGTGCTCAGTCGTCCTCCTCCTGTATCTGATCATTATCATCCTCCTCCTCAGCAGTGTCACCCTCTATGTCAGCCTGAGAACCAGATATGCTACCTCCCTTAGGATATGTCGGTTGGTCTCCTAGCCAAGCCACATGAGAAGCAAACTCATCAGGCGTCTAAAAAGGTGCATCTGCTCTCTGAATCCTGTACTGATAAAATGAGTCATGTAAATAAACATAGGCTCCATGGGAAGCTGCCATCATCTGGATCATGTGTTGATGGTCTATCCTACTCCGAGTCAGCTCCTAGAGGACAACATCACTGGAAGTCGCCTAAGGTGGTCTCCTACGCCTCGGTCTGGGCTGGCCATCCTCCTCAATAGGTGGCATCTCGCAGTGCTGAACAAAGTAAATCATGTTCACTAGAACATTGGGTACTTGCCCCGATGAACTAGTGAACTCTGGAGAAGGTACTTGCACTCCCTGCCTCCTCAGTAAAGTAGAAATGATAAGTGGAAATGGTATTGGGCGATTCACCTTATACCCAAGGGCATAATGGTGAATCTACTCAAAAATAAGGGCAACAATGTCAATGGTGTGTCCCTGTAGAATAAAGTATAACAAACAACATCCTCAACTGGTAAGCTAGAGAGATGGGTCACTGGAACAATGTTATGGAGCATCAGGTACATCCATGTCTGGGCGATCGGTGTCAGCTGTGTCTTCAGCAATTTGGAAGGTGCTCTATTAACCCTGCTAAGGTTAAAATAAATCCCTTCCTTACTCAGAAAATGAGCAACCTGCTTTAGGTCAAATCCTAGACCACCCTCCTCAATAGTAATCTTGTTTCTGTTCTTCTGCCAGAAACAAATATCATCCTTAGGAGTGGGCTCCCAAGGATTACCCAAAAAGGTACCTGATGTTCGGTGAATCTTGCCATGTCCCATAAGCATTGGCATAGAACTCCATTACCAGGATATGGTCCCCTGCCATATGTAAAGAAAATAGTGGTCCCCATCCTCTCCTCTAAATCTCATCCTGCAGCTCAAGATAGTCACCAAGTCCTAAGTCAAGGACTCTTTCCTAGATGAGTCTATAGCCCTTGATTTGATGAAACCTGGCGCATTTCACATCTGTCTTGAACCTGGTGATATCCTTAGGTCCAAGCTACTCCTTTTGCTCCTCCTGTATATCTAGGTCCTAAGAGGAAGTAATGTCAGTCCTCTTCTTTTTTCGACCGGTAACAGGGATGAACTTCTTCGGTGCCATCTGCAAAATAAATTAAAATATAACACACATTTAGACAAAAAACAAACCACAAACATAATTTTTAAGGAAATATGTTACACAACACATATGCATTCATTAGGAAAACATACCACAAATAAATTCATATTTTGGTTTTTATTCAAAAATTTTCAAAATAAAATTTCTTAAACTAAAACATGAACATAATTCAAAATACACAACAATCACACATTTTAAGATTAAAATCAAAAGTTTATTTAATCTAATATACAAGAAATAAGAATCTGAGAAATTAAACTTACAAAGTAACACATAATTACTTAACAACAAAAAACAAAATGATCAAACACAAAATTTGGAAAAATTGAAACAGGGGCCTGACGCGTTCGTCAGCTCTGTTTCCTCACGGTACGCGTTAGGGGGACACTACGCGTGAGGGTGTAGTTTTGAATCCCAAAGTTAGAGGTTGTGCAGTAGCAACCCCATTTCACTCATTCAATCAAAAATAGCAAACATTACCAGTCTTATGGGTCGCTAATTCTACCTATTCTAATCCTAACCACATGCTTTCTAAAAGTTGAAAAACAAAAATTGAAAAGAGAGAAGAAAGTAACTTACTTGAATAATGAATGCAAAATAGAGATAATATGGATTGGTGAAGGTTTTAGGTTTTGAAAATAAGTTTTGAGAAAGTGGAAATAAGAAAATAGGGTTTTAGGTTTTAAATTTTTGAAATGGGCTTTCTATGAAGTGGGCTTTAATTTTTTAAGAACTGAAAACAGACCTTACGCTACGCGTGGGTGGGACACTACGCGTCAGGTCTGGAATTTTAACCTCACACTATACGTGGCTTTGAAGCTACGCGTGCGAGTTAAATTTCCATTTTCTTTAATTTTAATTTTTAAACCTTGTTTTTAGGCCGTTTTAAACCCCTTTTATTCGTAAAATTCTTAAATTAATTAAAACATTCTTCTTTTTTTTGTTTTTTAATTTATAAACAAACTAATATGGAAAATGTAACACCCTCGGTTAAATAAGATAATCCCTTCCACTAGGCTATCTCAGTTAACTAAGAGGTTACTAGTTTTTAGAAAAATATGGATTTTTTTGTACTAGAAAGCTTAGTGGAATAGGTACATCATATTCATTACTTAGTCATATGTAATACATAGTCGCAATAGTAACTGTACATACTGAAAGTAAAGGGGTAGGATCCTAAGAATGAAAAAAAATTTAACCTATTCTATTCACCCACGGTCCAAGAAAAGTCTAGCTGATCCTCGATGCGAAGTCTGTCTCTATCCCTACGATATCTAGAAAAATTTAGAGTAAGGGTGAGTCTCCACCTCCACAACAATCGGGAAGGTATCTCATTGACACTGACCCCACATACAACATAATTAATCTAGGATCGAGTCCTTCCCACTCCCTTTGGGGTACCTAAGATACATTCTAAGTTATCTCCCACTCTTGATCTTAGTTGACCATTCCTATTTTCCCATTCACCTCTCAGAATTACTAAGATCTATACAATCATACTCAAACAATGAGAAATCATAATCTTAGTACAATGATGTAATGCATGAGTTCATTTCATTATTTCCAATCTTTTATTAATCATCATGATGCATGTGGGCCTATCTCTTCCTCCTCAATCTCAATCAGTACTAATCCCTCCTTATCCTACCTGTCCACTAGAGCGATCGGAGCTCTTCTCATTTTGTTTCCATAAAAATGGGTAAGGACTTGCGGTCCTATCAATCATAAATCAATCACACATCACATCAGAATAGGCACTCAATGGCCATAGAAACCCCCGCCTCTTGTCGAAGTATACTAGAGTTTGCCATGGGCTGTCCAGCTTCAGGCGCAAATTCAAGACATTGAAGGTCTGCCCCCAGTATACTCCCTAGATCACCCTCGGTGAATCAAGGCGCAGCAGTAGTGTACCCCTTAGTGTTATGCTTTAGGGATTGTCCATCACCCTTATCCTCCATGTATGATGCACACTACACATAATTTCTTTTCACTAGTCATCGGTAGGGTCTTTTTAATGACTTTATTCCATTTCTAACGTCGGGCTTCTTTCTTTTAATTAAATTTTTAATTAATTCTTTCTTTGCTTTCTCAAAATTCCCCAATCCATAATGGTCTTACCCGATACTTAGAATTGAAACGAGATTTCATATTTTCCAGAAAACCACAAGGTATATTGGCGCTACAACGCCCATCATCACATCAGATTCGATCTAATCTAGTTACATCATTTTCACAATTCATTTATCTCAGGATCACTATCGAGACATTTCTTCATTCATTCTTTTCTTATTTATTTCAACATATTTATTTAATGCATTATACAAGTGTTATTCATCACATCATTCGTTATGTTAACTCATGATATTCTTTAAGTGTTCCTACTACACAACATCATGTACTTTTAGCACAATGTTTATCACGTAACTACACACGTACATCCATGTACATAATCATTTACAATCATACATTCAATCATATTACATAATCAGCCAATTAACAAATGCCATATCACACAATAATTATTAGACACACCATATAATCTACATTTCAATATCCACTATTACTACGGCTTAACAAGTGATCGCACATTTAACATCACTAAAAGTTTACTTATATAGGCATTTAGATGTAAGCATTCTTATTATATCCTTACCGTTTATCTAGTTTACGTCATTAGCATTTCCTTAATTTAGTTCGTTATCAAAGGCATACTATCATTTGATTCAATCCTTTTTTCACCTTTAAATTATTCCTTTGTTAGGCATTCTTCATTTACTTATGTGTGATTATTTCCTTAATTTAATTTCCTGAGGTCCAATTATGAACTCTTTAGTCATCGTTAAGCGGTCTCACTATTGATTTTCTTTTACTGATCCAATTAAACTTTATTAACTGAATGACTTGCTTTCTTGGTCACTAAATGGGTCACTATTTCTTTAGGTACAATTGTCAATTTAGTAATGTTCTTTCTAAATTTCTATCTACTAATCTTTTAGTGCTTTTTCTTTACTCCTACTTTGTTTAATTTCTTCAACAAATTTGTTTCTTGAATTATATTCTTTTAGTCAGCTAGAGTTTACTTTCTCTACGATGCTAATTTATTGCTTATATTCTTTAGCACAAAAAACGAAGCGATTCAAGCACCGGATAAGGGAGATATACAACTTTTACTAAAGACTGCCAGCACAGTGATAAAACAGCTAATAGGTTACAAAGATCTATTAAATTGTACCGATCTAAAATGATTTAGCCTCGATGTGTTCACAAAAAACATAGATAATTTTGTTATAGAGATTTTAACACCAAGTTTGCATGAATCGAAGGTCGTATAAGAGAGTTATGAATTTTTCTGAACCATGCACAGGGAAAAACGTCCAAACAGTGGAATTTTTTAGGCGAACATACTTAATCTTCGATTTTAAGGTTGATAGAGTGGGAATCGAAGTTCAAGGCTAGAAACAGAGGTTAAAGATCTTTTCAAAGCAAAGAGATTGAGACTAAAATCGTTCGATTCCAAGATTGTATGGAAAAGTTAGGTCCAAAACACTGAAGGTGCTCGGATCGAGCTTTAAAGCGATTTTTGAAGAAACTGATTTATAGAAAAATAAGGATGATAGAGTCCAAACCAGGCTTCGGCCTCTTCAAGAAAAGTTCCCAAAACATTGAAACAAGTCACCAGGGACTAACCGTACCGCCATCAGATATCCCGAAGTATATGAACTGTCAAACGTAAGAGACGTTAAAGGTTCTGATTGGACGGGTTAGGCCAAGTCAGACACTCTTGATCCTTTATGAAAGGATCCTAACAGGACTAGTTTCCCTACTGAATCACTATTGTTGGATCGAACGGTTAGAGCCCGACCTCAGGCCAGGTCCCATAGTTCAAATCTGAGGAACCAGACGATGTTTATTATTAAAATATTAAAATAACCAATTAATTCTTAACTAAACTTCATTATAAATAAACTTTCATATTTTAAACAATATTAGGCATCAAAATAAACATTATATGATTATTTTATTAATTAAAATTATTAATAATAAAATCCATTAACCAATCTATATGGAAATAAGATATTAACTACTAATTACCTCTATTAAAGGGTTAATTAATGTCTTATGAAATCCTGGGTTCGAACAATTATCTAATCTTAAAATCTAACTTGACAATTAAATAAATCTAAATATTCTCAATCAGCTATTGTTAAAATCAACAGATGGCTGGCTAACATCATTTATAAATTACTGAAATTAAGCATCATTCATTAATTATTATTTCAACATTATTAACAAAATATATCTCCACCTTATTAACAGTCACAATGTCAAACAAAACATGATTGTCTCCTTAAATAAATCACTACCAATTCAATAAATTCTCTTTTTACTAAACATCACTATTAAACACAGCCTCTATCACTCGCCTATCTTATTTAATTAGGTTGTTCTCTACTCACATCCTTTTGAGTCTCACTTTCTCACACTCAGTAATTAGGGGATCAGGCCAAGGCCTCAACTATCCTAAAATACTTAATAAAGCACTCTCGAAGGTTCCGATTGGGTTTCCTATTCTGAGAAATTAGGGCTGTAACAAAAAAATAATGGGTTGCCTCCCGTTGAGCGCTTGATTTACTGTCTCTAGGTTGACATTACCTGCAAATCTTAAATCTGTTAAGTAACAAATGGTTGTGAGTCTGTTGATCTCACCACCCAAATAAGGCTTTAATCTGTGTCCATCCACAATCCAACTTCTTTTAAAAGTTAGTTCCTCAATTTCAACTGCTCTGTATGGTTTAACCTTTTTAATCACAAATGGGCCTGACCATTTAGATTTCAATTTACCAGGAAATAATTTTAATCTTGAATTAAATAATAAGACCTGTTGATCTAGTGTGAAGATCTTTTTCTTTAATTTCTTATCATGGTAAGTTTTCACCTTGTCCTTGTAGCACCTGGATGATTCATAAGCATTATTCTGCATTTCCTCTAACTCAAATAATTGCAACTTCCTTTTGTCAGCTGTAGCAATTTAATCAAAGTTGAGGAATTTATGTGCCCAGTACGCTTTATGTTACATTTCAACTAGGAGGTGACAAGCTTTTCCATAAACCATCTGAAAAGGGGAAACACCAATAGGAGTTTTGAATGCAGTTCTGTATGCCCAAAGTGTATCATCAAGTTTCTGTGACCAATCCTTTCTTGAAGAAGACACAATCTTTTCCAAGATTCTCTTCACTTCTTAATTTAAAATCTCAGCTTGACCATTTATTTGTAGATGATATGTTATGGCCACCTTGTGTCTTACACCATAATGTTGTAACACCTTTTAAAGAACTTTGTTATAGAAATGTGAACCTCCATCACTAATCAAAGTCCTTGATGTTCTAAACCTACACAAAATATTTTTCTTTAAGAAATTCACCATAATTTTGGAATCAACATTAGGTGAAGCAACTACTTCCACCCATTTGGAAACATAATCAACTGCCAAAAGAATAACTTGATTAGATTAAGAGTTAGGGAAGGGTCCCATGAAGTCAATTCCCCAGCAATCAAATACCTCAACCTCTTGTATGTTTATGAAAGGAATTTCTTGCCTCCAGGTTATATTCCCTGTTTTTTGGCAATTGTCATAAAATTATACAAATAAGTAAGAATATTTAAATATAGAAGGCCAATACAGACCCGATTGAAGGATCTTTGCAACAGTCCTCTCTCTATTAAAATGGCCTCTATAAAGGGATTTATGGTAATGCCACAACACATTATTTATTTCCCATTTAGGCATACAACGTCGTAACAAATTATCCACACCAATTTTAAATAGATGAAGTCATCCTAGACAAAATATTTAGCATTTGTTAAAAACTTTTTTCTCTATTGCCAAGTTAAATCATTGGGAAGAATTCCTGTTGCTTTAAAGTTGGTCATGTCAGCAAACCATTGCCTTTTTGCTATTTCAAACAATTTCTCATCAAGAAATTCCACTTCAATTTCATTTTCCTTGGCAGTGACCTCATCGTTTATCAATCTGGATAAATGGTTAGAGACTACATGTTCACAACCCTTTTTATCTTCAATTTCAAGATCATATTCTTATAGGAGTAAAATCCATTGGATTAACCGAGGCTTAAAGTCTATTTTAGTCAAAAGATATTTGATAGCTGCATGGTCAGTAAAAACAATTATTTTTTAGCCTATCAAATATGATCAAAATTTTTCTAAGGCATACACTATGGCTAGTAATTCTTTCTCAGTGGTTACATAGTTTACTTGATTTTCATTTAAAACTTTACTAGCATAATGTATAACCCTAAAAATATTTTCATGCCTTTAACCTAAAGCAGCTCCTACAACATAATCACTAGCATCATACATAAGTTCATAGGGTAAATTCCAATTAGAAGTAACAATAACTAGAGCAGAAATCAGTTTTTCTTTCAAAGAATTAAAAGCTTTAAGACATGCATCACCAAACTTAAATTCAACATTCTTGTTCAAGAGGTTTGTCAAAGGTTTAGCAATTTTTGAAAAATCCTTAATGAACCTTGGGTAAAACCCAGCATGTCCTAAAAAACTTCTAATTCTTTTCACATTCACAGGGGTGGGAGTTTTGAGATTACCTCAATTTTTGCTTGGTCTACTTCAAAACCTTTTGTAGAGATTTTATGACCAAGTACAATTCTTTTTGTCACCATGAAGTGACATTTCTGCCAGTTTAAAACTAGATTTGTATCAATACACTACTTCAGTATGATGTCCAAGTTGGATAGACATATATCAAAGGAGTTCCCAAACACAGAAGTCATCCATGAAAATTCTACGCTCTTTTCAACTAAATCTACAAAAATAGCAAAAATACATCTTTGAAATGTAGCAGGTGCATTATATAATCCAAATGACATTTTTCTATAAGCAAAAATTCCAAAAGGACATGTAAAAATAGTCTTTTCTTAATCAAAAGGATCCACAACAATTTGGTTATATCCAGAATAACCATCAAGAAAGCAGTAGAAAGCCTGTCAAGACAATCTTTCAAGCATTTGGTCCATAAAGGGGAGAGGAAAATGATCTATTCTAGTAACTTGGTTCAATTTCCTATAGTCTATACATATTCTCCAATTGGTGATAGTTCTTGTTGGAAGTAATTCATTTTTATCATTTACAATTACTGTCATACCTCCTTTTTCGGTACCACTTAGGCCGGGCTTACCCATGCACTATTAGAAGTAGGATAGATAATACTTGCTTTCAATAATTTTAGAACCTCTTTCTTTATTACATCTTTCATTATAGGATTGAGGGATCTTTAAGGTTGAGCTACAGGATTGAAATCATCTTCTAATAAAATTTTATGCATGCAATAAGATAGACTTATACCTTTCAAATCTTCTAGTGTCCATCCAATGGCTTCTTGATTATCCTTTAATACCTCCGCCAATCTTGCTTCTTTTGTTTTAGTTAGTAAACTACTAATATTAACTGGTTTAAGATTACCTTCCTTTAGAAAGATATATTTGAGGTGCGAAGGCATTACTTTCAGCTTAGGTTTCTGGATCTCTTCAATAGGTGTCCCCTAGAGTTCCTTAATCCTTTTAGTTTTAGAGGAAATTTCTTTCCCTCTCTCCAGCTCTTCCAAGCACCTATCTATCTGTCTTTCCTCTTCCTTATTTAAACAATCAATAGAGTCAATCAATAAATTATTGAGGGGGTCAAAATAAGACATACCTTTTGATACGGAGAGGCAAACTTCATCAAGAGTGTCCACTCTAAAACAATCTTGTTTCGGGTTAGGATGCTTAATTGCTTTGAAAACATTAAAATTTACCTCTTCATCATGCACTATGTGAAACATCCTTACCTAATTAAAACCCAAATCGAGACCAGGGAAATTTTTTCCAAAATTCACCAAGCAGTCGGGGTAAAATAAATCAACGTAGGCAAAGGAAAGCAAAAACCGACAGCGGAAGAACAAAGCTTAAGCGAGCCCAACAGTGTTCACTCGCTCAAGCGAGACCCAAATCCGCTTGAGCGAGACAACCCATCTCGCTTGGGCGAAGCACCATTCGCTTAAGCGAAACCAACCAGAAACTTTCCTTTTATTCACACTCGCTGGAGCGAAATCTCATTCGCTGAAGCGAACACCCACACTCGGTATTCTCATCACTCGGATTCGGAGGTTCCATTCACTCGGGATCGACCCCAACATACATGCCTCCCTCGGAAGCTCATATATAATCCCTTACTCAGATTATTTCCCAATTAAATACCACTCGGTATATTTCAGCCTCAAAACAATCAGAATGTATTACACATTCACCACTCGGTGTATCATCATTTTTCCCACTCAAAGAACACTTAGACCTTCCTTCACTCAGAAGGGGTCCCCACAATTAAATTCCATTCAGGCTTACTCTATCCCCACATCACTTGGAGGAATTTACTAAGTTAAGTCTCACTCAGCTTATTTATGTCTTAACCACTCGGGATATAGAACCTCATTCACTCGGAATATATAATCTTATACACTTAGAATATATCCTAATCTCAACCAGTACAACACTCCTTACCTCTGAGATGGTTCACTCGGGATTTCCACTCAGAAATACCCAAACCCTTCCCCACTCGGGGTTTTACTCATGCTTTTCACTTGGCAACTCATGGACTAGTCTTCCCTCGGAAGTAGCCCACTCGAGTACATCTTACTCGGATCTATCCTAAGCCTTTATCACTCGGAAAAGTCCTTATACTTAAGCCTCACTCGGGAATGGCTCTCACCACAACATTATTCCACTCAGAATTCATCAACTTATCATTATTTTATCCATCAACATTCCTCAGTCAATCCAAGTAACATTATATCCACATAAAATATATAATTATACACATACATAAATGTATACTTGTCCACAATTCGGATAATCAATCCTCATATATATAAGTATGTTTAATCTTCATATTACATGAGAGCCGGCCAAGGCTTTAACAGAACTATAAATACAAACGGTACAGTATACTCTGTACGCTACAACAGCACAAATACCCATCACTCGGGTTAAGGCCTTCTCGTCATTCACCACACCGACCTGCGTATACTGAAAAATGTAGTAGGGGTGAGCTTTTACATATTAAATGTTAGTTATTGGCTCGGATTTATCCACAATTCCTTAACTATAGGATAACATATCTCTATCAGTTGTAACACACTATCATTCAACACATCATTACCCGATCGGAAATTATTCAATTCATTCAGGCGCTATAACTCACAATATCCAGTACAACATATACCACAGCCATAATTTCATTTTGCACTCGGCAACAGCATCAGTATACATACAATATGCCAATCGGAATTACTCAATTCATACATGGCTATATAATTCATATTATTCACCACAACGTGTTAGGAAATCCCTAAGCATGAGCAGCGGAAAAATAAAAGGGATTCCATAGGATTTGTAAGGTTCCGTGTTTCAAAGCACAAAAACAATTTCGAAATTCATTTTGGATTACCTCTTGAAGAACTCTGAAGCAGTCGTAGCCTCGTCCTTTAGGAGTCCACACGAGCACTCCCACCAGAATCGCAACACTTGCCAACTGCTAGTTTGACGGCGTGTAGCTCTTGCAACTTTTGCGAATTTGTGTCTCACTTGAGTGAACGGCCTATGAGCATCTTATGCTCTATTTATAGGCTTAGGTTTGACCTAATTTGTTCTCTCTAAAAGTGGGCTCCTTACTCATTCCAAATGAGTTAGGCCCAATAGCTTTATTTTAGTCCAACTAAAATAAGACAACATTTTCTGACGGGCTTACTCTATGTGTGTGACCCTATAGGTAAAATACCCGGTCATATTAATAATAAATTATTTTATTATTAATATAAAATAAGAGCGGCATCTAGCAATGCATCACTATGTCCGAATATTATCAACATAACCTATAACTGATAATTATTTAATATGTTTATTCCTTTTGTCACGATATCCTAATTAGGCCCAAGGCATGGTCGCGTCATCCTTGTACGGCCCAATTTATTTTACTTGATATCGGAGTAGACTGGATTCGAATAAATATCTAATATTTATTCTTTCTAGCATGGCCATGCATTTTCTTAGTCTTACTCCATCAAGTGGCCTATGGATATCACTCCTGTCACATAGGAGAGACAAATCCCATCTACATCACTCACATCCCTCTGCATAATTTGTTCATTGCCTAATCACAAACTTTATAGTCCTCTTGTTACAGAAGACGTTTAATTGTATTAAAACAATAAACTCCTCATGTAGGAATCGTAGTGACTTCAGGTCGAAGGACTACATATATCATTATCATATTGAGAATCGTTTATGACAATCATGTAACGATCCATGCAACGTTCTCATGGTGGGTCTGTCCAATACATCATTACTCTTAATGTGTACCTGTGTGAAGACTCGATATCATCTATATCTATGATCTGTGAGATCAGGTCATCAGTACACTCACACACTAGTCTCAGTGTATTTACATGTCCCCATATAAATACTTGACTAGGGATATTTTAGGAATAATTTTTATATGACCTATTACTCCAAGGATAAATATGTTTTAAAACAATTTTAAACTGAAATATTTATTCTATTGATAAGTAGAAAAATGATACAAATGAAAAAGCATAAAAGCTCATAGTGCATACACTAACACAACGTATATCATAACCATAACATCAATATTCATGCATTCATCCACTCGGATTCACTCAAGTCAATTCCAAACTATACCAAAGATTTCATTTTCAATATCATATCCACATATTCATATAATTTACATTGAGCTCAATGACAATCATAAGTGTGCACATAGATATTCAATCGGATCCGATCCATTATTATCAAATTTCATTGTTGCAACATAGGCTCTCATCCTTTTACTCAGCTCCCAGCTGATCCGGCCGTTTTACTGGTACCAAACAGTTTGCCCTCTAATGTGACACAAACACTCTCAGCGTCAACGGCAGTGTCACAGGCTAAACCCCGAGCCCCGCTCAAGAGGTTTGCCTGAGCCCCGCTCAAAGGACTTTAAATTTAAACCCTGAGCCTCGCTTAAGGGGGTGCCTGAGCCTCGCTCAAAGGACTTTTCACACGTATTCATCAAATACATTGCATGTAGCCATTATAGAACTACAACCAATTCCACACAGCATATACGTTCACTCGGAATCCGTATATTCATCACATACATCACATGCCTTTTAATATAAAAGCCAGACAGGGGTTAACACCACAGTTCTCATATTATGCACTCTGTACCAAATGTCAATAACATGCATCCCGTACTTTTAAATACAAAGTCACCTACGAAATCAGCATAGCAAGCTCATACACTCGGCATCTCAATAGAATCAACATGCATTTAATATATAACATCTACGGATATTATCCACTATCTCCCCGTATAATGGGCTCGGTATTCATGACACCACACACATGCATATGATATAATTATTATAAGTCACACGGATTCAGCACTGCATTCATATATAATATACTTGTCAATCTTAGTAACATTCACATGCATTTTGTTATTTTAATTCGTAAACAAGAACCGGCATAGCAACGTCTCAGTACATGCACTCAGTATTTTAGATGAAATCAACACGCATTTCAACATAAGATCCCCCAACAGGAATCGTCACATCAGACCACATCTCATGCACTCAAGATGGAATTCCACGACACTACATAGTTCGTAACTATCACAGACCGGGTGTTGCTCAACTATCAGTCACAAGATGCTAAACAACACATTCAAGTATAACACACAAGCAGAGTGATTTCACCCGGAACCCGTCCATAAACCGTGCATTTGAGATGTAAGGTAGCCCCCTACCTGGAATGAAGATTCCGGAAGCTCCTTTGACTCAGCTCCGATCGGCCGCTCTCCGATCGATCCTTCTGTCACCCTCCTTCACCGAACGCTCCCGTCGTCGTATTCTGCACAGCTTGAAGGAATCGGAAGCTGTCTCTCACTCTCGAGCAGTTCAGTCATGATAAGTGCTTTATAACACAAAAAATTAGATCTAGTTTGCTTAGGATTTTAATCATTATGCACTGTATTTCCTTTATTTATTGTGATTTTTGCTTTCTTTTCACTATATTCTACTTGGGTATGTTATTTTGCAGAAATTAAGGTGATAAAAGAGTCAAAAACAAGAGGAAAAAAGACCTCAAATGATAAAGAAAACAAGAAGAACAAGCCAAAATGGAAAAAATCCTCTTTTTATACTGAAATCCGACTTAAAATGACCAAATCCGTGTAGGATGACTCAGAAAGGACCAAATCCATGTGGAATGACTCAGAATGGAGCTTTACCGAGTGGAATACTTCACTGTTGGAGCAAAATCCGAGTGGAAAGTTCCCTGTCAAAGACATTCCGAGTGCTAAAAGGCTGACCCTATTGGAGGATCAATGCTGAAAAGGAATAAGCCTCGGTTGGAGGTGAAACCGAGTGGAAGCTCCCTGATTGCAACCATTCCGAGTGAAAAAAAGGGATTGGCCTTCAATAAATACCGTTCAGAGCTATTGTCCGAGTGAAGGGATGCTGACTGAAGTAAGCTGATTGGGGAACAAGTGTTTTTCTGGGCAAAGCTGTCCCGAGTGAATTGATTCTGAGCAGAAGAAGCCACATAATGAATAAACTATTGAATAAGGAGGTCTCCGAGTGGTTTCATTCAAAGAAGATGACATTCTCAAGCGGAACAAGGCATTTCCAAGTAGTGTCTAATCAAGCAAAGAAATATCCGACCAGAAAGGAATCACACTCGGGCAGACTCTCAAGTTTCACACTGAGCCCGAGTGAGAAGTCTCCAAGGAAGACATCCGAGTAAGTTGGGGCAGAAAGCTACATTTTCGAGCAAAGCAAGCCTCAGACATGGAAGAACTTCTATCAGCCAGATTCCAGAGTCTTTCAAGCTCCAATTTTCTGAGTGAAAGGCAAAGCCATCTCTGATTCCCGAATGGATTAATTGACGACTGGAGGCAATTCCGAGTGGAAATCAACTCAGACTTCCAAGTGAAGGTGTCTGATTTTATCATTTGAATGAGTAAAGGAAGGTGTCTGAGTGTATTCCTGAGCAAATCCGAGCAAGGTCTCTCCGAGTGGTTGAATTCTAGAGACATATCCGAGTAAAACAGTGAAAGAAGACTTCTCGCTTGAGCGAGCCTTTCTCCGCCTGAGCGAGATTATCACAAAATGGTTTCCTTCAATAAACGCTTAAGCTAAATAAATTCTCGCTTGAGCGAAGGATGGACAGTGACCTACTGGAGTATTTTCTCTTAAGCGAGAAACTCTCGCTCAAGCGAAATGAAGAGAAAATTTAGCATCAGGGGTCCTCACAGCACAACACCGACTCTATCCAACCCCTCAGCTGCAACACCGACCGGTTCTTCTCCACAACGTCCAGCAACCCAAACACCGGATCAACCTTCCATCCATTCACTCCAATACCGGCTCTATCCATGCACACCGGATCAACCCTCCATCCACTCACACCGACCACAATCAACTCAACATCGGATCAACCCTCCATCCACTCACACCAACCACAATCAACTCAACACCGGATCAACCCTCAAACTATACTGACTCCTTCTAATTCTCCATCCAACAACAACACCGACTCTCCTCAAGCCATAACACCGTCCCCTCTCCTTTGAACACTGCCCAGACTCCTCTCCTACCAACACCGCCCAGCAACACACTCTCTTCACACCGTCCAGAAACCAGCACCTTCCAGCAAGCTGTCACTCGGTCTTGTGGAAAAACAACACCTTTTCCACTCGGAATTTATCCACCTGCACCAATCATCACTAAATCCAAGCACCGAATTATTGGAAATATTAAAATACGTAAATTGGAAACAAGTTGGCACAGCTAGAAGTCACATGCACCGAAAGTTTTCTCCCACTTGCAAATTGGAACGCGTTTCTTAGCTGGATTCCTCCATTCCTTTGCCTATAAAAGCAACACCCCATCCATCATCGAAATCCAATCCCTTCTCATCCAGTTCTCTTCGTTCCTTTCTCTCTTTTTCTCTTTAGTTTTCTTCTTTTTTCCCTTTTTCTTTCTCTGTTCGTTTTTCTTCTCTTTCTTTTTATTTTATTTTCTTTCTTTTATTTTGTAAGAGTGGTGAGGGCTGTAAAAGTGAGAATTCCAATTTGTAATTAGTGGATAAATTATTGCAACAAGGAAATACAGTGGTAAAATTATTCTGAGCTTTTGGAGAAACCCGTAAGTCTTTATTTTTACCGTGACTTGTATGTTTTATTTTTCCATCATTTATATGAATTTGAATTATTTCATGAGTAACTAAATTAATTATCTTGGGATGAAAGGGGTATGATAATAAGTTATTGTTAATATTATTTTGACTTGGAATTAAATAAATTTTTGTTTTCCATTTAGTTCAATTATGCTCAATGCTTTTAGTGATTCCTAACAAGAACCTAAATGATAAAACTGTATACTTGCGGGTATATTAGTAAGTTTAGGTAATAAATAGAATCGAGAGATTTATTTTTACCGAAAAGCTTTGAACTAAACCTAAGATTTTTGAGATGCTTTTTGTGACCTCGGTAAAACCGTGAAAGTAATCAAAATTCTTTTGAGGAAATAAAAGGGATTTTCATAAAACGATAATAGGCCTTCCTGAGGATTAAGCAGCGCTTTCCATAGGTTAGGTGTAACACCCTAATTTAAATAAATAATAAGCCCAAATCACAAGGAAGATTTTTTCAAAAATTAAATAAACCAGAATGGACCATAAAACAACCGGGTAACATATAGAATGGAAAGCAAAGGAGAACAAGGCACCCATTCGGCAATCAACGGAAGGACCACAATTCAAACCCGACCAAACAGTATACCTCCGCTCAAGCGAGGTCCAACACCGAATGAGCGAGACATGACAATGCAACAACGGAAGAAGGAGATGCTCAAGCGAAGCCCAACACCAGTATCCACTCGCTTCAGCGCGATCCCACACGCTTGGGCAAACAGCTCTAGTCACTCGGGCGAGGCACGATTCGCTTAAGCGTTGCCAACACAAAGCCTTCCCAAACACACACTCGCTGGAGCTAAATCTAATTCACTGGGGCGAACACAGGTACAAGGTAATTTCTCACTCGGATTTGGGACATATGTTCGCTCGGTAAATCATCACGTTCATACCTTACTCAGAATCCACACAGCTCTTCGTTTCACCCATATAGGTCACAAGTATAAACCACTCGGGAAATCTGGTAGTTAAGCCCCACCCGGACTTATTCAAGCTCAACCACTCGGTCTACAGATCCTCACTCACTCAGATTTTACATCATTCACTCAGATTATAAATGTCTTACACTCAGAATCCATTCCATTCTAAACCACTACACTAACTCCCCTCTCAGGAGTGGATCACTCAAGGTTTTCACTCGGGGTTTACTTATATCCTTCACTCAGAATCACTCAGTGTATTCATTCGGAAATACCCAATTACTATAGTCTCATTCGGAATCATCAACTCAGCATAATTCATTCATCAACAACCTTCGAATCAACACATCCCAGTCGGAAGACGCATCAAATTAACATAAAGCACTTATGTATAAATATATGTACTTAAAAATATAAACCTGCCCACAAATCCAATCTACCGACCCGAAAACATGTAACCATATACTCGGAATACCCAGTATCTTGATATTATGCATTTACTAATACTTGCGATACCATACAAGTGACACCATGACTATTCAATCTTTATAAATGAATATATTTAATCGTCATTTTACATGAGAGCCGACCAAGGCTACACTGACGGAACATAATAATGCAATACAAGTACTCAACAGTCGGAGTGCACTACACTCGGACTTGAGGCCCTATCATTATTTTTGAGCACGACCTGCACACACTGAAAAATAGTGTAGGGGTGAGCATCTTAGATATTAAATGTTAGATACTGACCCAGGTTGTACCACAATTATACAGCAATATATATATATACATGCAATTATACATAGCAACGATTAAAGTCAAAGCAAATACAATCAACCAGGACACACATCAAACTCTTACCGATCGAAATCCATCAGTTATCACTCGGCCAGGTGCACATATACAGCCAATAACATCAATATAGCAACAATCAGCAACATGATAATACCAACGAATCAGAACGCACATGTTCAACATTTTCCGATCAGAATCTAACAGTTCTCACTCGGCTATACACACATAACATTTCAATCACCTTGATATATGTTCATAGAACAGATTCAGTCAACATCAACAGCATATGCACACAGAATAATTCAATCAGTTATATACATTCATCATCCCATTAACATCATCACCTGCATACTCAATTCCAAATAATATCAACAGTTAATACACACAGTATTTCACTCGGTTCCGCATTCATCATCTCATCAACATCATCAATGCATAGTCAACTTCCAAACAATATCAATCAGTTAATACACACATAGTATTTCACTCGGTTCCGCATTCGTCATCTCATCAACATCATCAATGCATAGTCAACTTCCAAACAATATCAATCAGTTAATACACACATAGTATTTCACTCGGTTCCGTATTCGTGTGTATCGGTTTAGACGTTGCAACATAGGCTCTCAGTCTTTTTATACATAGCTCTCAGCTATCAAATCAGCTCCCAGCTGCTTGGCTGTTTTACAGGTACCCAACCGTTTGCCCACAGGTGACACCAACGCTCTCAGCGCCAATGGAGGTGTTCACAGGCAGCCCGAGTCCCACTCAAGGGCTACCCACTCAAGGATTTCACAGCGTCCCACGCTTTAATAACTGATGGTAGTGTCCCACACTACGTGCTCTCAGCATAAACGCATCCCATGCGCCACACGTGGATTAATTACACAACACAGAGTTCATAGACACAGCCATACATGCATCTCATGCAATCAGCATCATACATCATCAGCATTCAAACAGCACAAGCATCTCATGCAATCAATGCTGGACATTAACATAACTCAACAACACATGCATCTCATGCAGTCGGTATTACACATTCTCAGAACTCAATAGCACATGCATCTCATGTAATTGGCATTAGGCATTATCAGCACTCAACAACACACGCATCTCATGCGGCTGGTATAACACGTCATCAGGACCCTAACAACACACATTCAATCGGCATTTAAACAATGTCAGGACTCAAACAACACATGCAATCGGTAAGGTACATTATCAGATTCACTAAGTCATATTTCACCATATGCAGTCAGCATTTTGAACTCATAACAACTTGCAGGTCATGTAAACACACGGTAATCACTAACAGCACTTCAACACATTCCTTTCACACAATCGTTCAACCTTCACAGGCCATCAACATGCGATACTCAACTTTCACTCGTCATGCAACTGGGCAGTACACACTCGCATACAACACAACACACGGTCAGAACATGGAAACAGCAAGCATCAACACTCGAAACCCGTTCATAACCCATGCATTTAAGATAAAGGATACCCCCCTACCTGGACTGAAGCTTTCAGTCGGTCAACACGACACTCAGTTTCAGAGGAACACTGAGTCACTCTTAGCACATCTGTATGCAAGAGTAGGGGAGACCATTCAGGTTTCTGAGATGCCCAGCTCTCGGTTCATTCCCTGGAGTAGCTCCATCACAACGCTGTGAACACTCCCACCACCTTAAAGCTCCTCGAAGTGCATATCTCCACTAAGACTTGGCAGCTTCGAGCAAGGAGAGGAAGAAGGAGGGAAGCCGACGAAGGAATGAAGGAATAAGGAAGGAGACGGGTTGCATGCAGAGGGAATGCACACCCTCACCCTCACTAGCTCGTCGAGTAAGGAAGGAGGACTCCGATCCTCAGCCACCATGGTTGCGAGCTCATGAAAACAGAGCGCAGAGGAGAAAGAAGAAGATCGAAGAATGAAGAAGAAGAAGAAGAAAAGAAGAGAGAACGGAAGAAGAGGAGTCTGAAGAAAGATGCATAATATCAGTGACTATAGACACATATATATGCATATTCGTGCACGCAGAAGAGAAGAAGAGTGGGATGGGAAGTCATGCACAGCAGCAGCCCCCACACGTGTCATATTCACATAGTCACAATCAATCAGCCTTTGCTTTCTTAACTTAAATTAATTAAACCAATTATAATTAATAAATAATCTTCCCCACTTAGCAATTATTATTTTAATGATTTATTTTCATTCGGTAATTAATTATTAAATCAGGATGTTACATTAGGTACATTAATAGGATTCCGAGAGGAACATATTAATTAGCTTTTGGAAAATTCGCCTTGGAAAACTTAATTCGATTCTTATTTATGAAAAGTTAAAATTCATTAACATAAAATAGAGTCTTAATCCCCTGAAATCCCAAGATACTCTCAACTCTGATTTTTTTAAGTGTCAAGTAAATTTTGTTTCTAAATTTAGATTTTTAAATTGTGTTTTATTTTATAAAAACATTACAAATCAATTATGTGGATAATTAAATTTTAATATATCGGTACTTTGAACACAGTCCCTGTGGAGAACGATAATCTTTTATATTACGCAACATAACCCATGCGCTTGCGGGCCCTGTCAAGTTTTTGGCGCCATTGCCGGGGACTGTTGTCCCTCAAATATCGGCAATATTGAAATTCGATTAGATCATACTTGTTAATATTTTTTGTTCGTTTCTTTTATATTTTTCTTTATTTTTATTCTGTTTGTTAATTTGTATTTTGTTTTTTATTTTGTGTCTCTGTTGTTGTTTTATTTTTGTAATTGTTTATTTTATTTGTCATTTATTTTCTTTTTATGCGACGAAGCCGTAGTGTCGATCTAAACTTAGGATTTGACCCTGAGATAGAACGTACCCTTAGAGCTTTAAGAAAACAACAAAAACAACAGAAAGAACAAAAAGAAAAACAAATGGCAGACCAACACAGACCCTTAAGAGATTTTGCCGCTCCAAGCACTAATGGGAGAGGATCTAGCATCCTTAGACCCATAGTGGAGGCTAACAATTTTGAATTGAAGCCTTCACTACTCTCTATGGTTCAACAGAACCAATTTGGAGGATTACCCTCTGAAAATCCAAATCTTCACCTTCAAATCTTTCTTGAATACTATGACACCTTGAAGATGAACGGAGCCACCGATGATGCCATTCGCTTGAGACTTTTCCCTTTCTCCTTAAGAGATAAAGCAAGGGCATGGTTATACTCTCTTCCTGAAGGATCCATCATAACTTGGGAACAATTGTCCAGTGCTTTTATCAATAAATGATACCCAAGGAACAAGACTGATGTGCTGAGAAAACAAATCATAAATGTTTCATAAAAAGATGATGAATCCTTGTATGAAGCCTGGGAAAGATACAGGGAGATGCTAAGAGAATGTCCTCACCATGGGATAGAAAGGTGGTTGACAATCCATATTTTCTATAATGGACTAACTTCCATACAAAAGATCTCTTTAGATGCTGCAGCTGGAGGAGCCTTCATGAGTAAAAATGTTGATGAAGCTGAAAACTTGATTGAGGAAATAGCTCAAAACACTCACCAGTGGAACTCTGAGAGAGGATTATCTGCTAAAACACCAGGTAAGTACTTTGTTGATGCTCTTTCACTACTTTCTGCCAAAGTTGAAGCATTAACATTAAAACTCGATAAAATAGGGTCAACAGGTGTTACTAACATTGTTTGTGAAGTTTGTAGTATTTCAGGACATGGAGCTACAAACTGCAATTTAGCAATGACCCATAATCAAGAACAAGAAATGCATCAGGTGGATGCTATTGGAAACTATGGTGGAAATTATCAAGGTAACTACAGACCTCCACAAGGTCCACCTGGCTTCCAAAATAGGCCACCTCAATTCCAAGGTAATCAAAGTAACTATAACCCTCAACAAGGACCCTACAATCCACAGAAATCAAAACTAGAGTCCTTAATGGAGACATTTGTAGCTACTCAACAGAAGCAGAATGATGAGTTCTCCAATGCAATAAAGACCTTAGCTTCAAAAGTGGACTCTCTTGCCACCCATAACAAAATATTAGAGAATCAAATTGCCCAACAAGCCTCCTACTCTCAAAGAGCGCCGAGAACATTTCCTGGGAAACCCGAGGCTAGACCTTCCAACCATGCCATGGCTATCACTCTTAGGAGTAGTACTCAATATGATGGTCCAGTTGGTAAGACTGAAGAGAAAAAGAAATTGGATGAGTCTCTATCTCACCTGATGAATAAGGAAGAAAAACCACAAGAAAAGAAAGAAGAGGTTAAGCCATATCAACCTCCTATTCCATTTCCTCAGCGCCTGGCTAGAGCAAAGTTGGACAGACAATTTGGTAAGTTTCTTGATGTTTTAAAGAAATTGTATGTCAATATTCCCTTCATAGATGTTTTGCAGCAAATGCCTATCTATGCGAAGTTCTTGAAGGATATTTTGTCCAATAAAAGAAAGCTGGAAGAAGACGGAACAGTGGGACTTACTGAAGAATGTAGTGCTTTAATTCAAAAGAAGCTACCACCTAAGCTTCAGGATCCAGGTAGTTTCTCTATCCCATGTATGATTGGTAACATGACAATAGATAGGGCATTATGTGATTTAGGAGCTAGTGTTAGTTTAATGCCTTTATCTATTTTTGAAAAATTAGGATTGGGTGAGCTAAAACCTACTAGGATATCTTTACAGTTGGCTGATAGATCTATCAAATATCCTGTAGGAATTTTAGAGGATATTCCTATTAAGATAGGAAAATTTTTTATACCTGCTGACTTTGTTATGCTTGAAATGGATGAAGATTCTTTGATTCCTATTATTTTAGGCAGACCATTTTTAGCAAATGCAGGTATTGTGATCGATGTCAAAAATGGTAAGTTGTCTCTAACTGTTGGAGACCAAAAGGTTGATTTTAACTTGAAAAATATTTTAGAAAAACCTTTTAATGATGTTTGCTATAGAATTGAAATTGTTGACCAAGTGGTGAAGGATGAAACTCTTCTTAATGACCCACTTGAATCTATTTTTCTGAATAAGTTTGCAGGAACATCAAAAAGCAGTGAAGGTAACATACCACTGAGACATGACACTGAGGTCATGGTGAGCCCAAATGTTGAACTTAAATCTTTACCTTCCATACTAAGGTATGAGTTTCTAGGCCCTAATCGATTCTTGACTGTGATTGAGGGATAGAGTCTGGCTGAAGACGTTAAACTTAGCACTTGTGGGGAGGTAACCCCATGTCTTTATTTTTATTTTGAAAAAAAAAACAAAAACAAAAACAAAAACAAAAAAAAACAAAAAACAAAAAAAAATAACTATGTCAAATCCTGGTTTGGGGTTACTACAGGTAAGTTTTCTTATCCTTTTATCATCCATTTTAACATTGAGGACAATGTCAAATTCTGGTTTGGGGTGGTAGGTAAGAAAACTTAACTGTTTTGTTTATGTTGTGTAATTGTTATATTTTTCATGCATGTGTGTTTTCCTTGTTTTGTTGTAATCTTGTAATTTACTATCATTGCATGATAAATTTACTTTGAATATAAAGCTAAAGTATCTAAGGACCCCAAAACTTTGAGTAAAATTTTCAAAATTTGATTGTTGAAATGCCAAATAAATGCTTAAATGAACCTTATGTGATTAAAATTTTCTTTGAAAAGACTTTCCATGGTTAGACTTGAGCCAAAATGGGTTATTTATCAAACAAATTTTCAAAACCCATATTTTCTTGATTGAGTGAATCTCATAGTCATTAATATTCTAGAACTTGTTTTACAACCAATTCAAAATAGTTTTTGATTATATGTCTTAGGATGATAAAGGCACAATTAGGCCTTATTCTTAAGCCTCAGAATTTTTGCACAATTTGACCCCTAGTTGCTCCTTTTGAGCCTAAAAGTGAAAAATTTTCTTTGAAACTTTTCATTGACTGATATTCTCTTAATGGTGAAAAAGTTGGAAATTTAATGGAGCAAAGAAATAAAAAAGGACTTAAGAAAAATATGTATTGAATGTAAAGAAAAACAAGAAAAAGAAAAAAGAAAATCAAAAGGATGATATTGAATGAATTCCAAAAAGTCCATAAAAATTCAAAAATTTGCTCTGTTAAATTTATAATGGTGATTTGAATCATTCATGACTGTTAAAGCCCTTTTGTATTCCATTTTTCTTGAAATTCCTACCTTGACAATACAACCCAAGGCCATGTTACAACCCTTTGAAAGTCCTTTAGACTTTGACATATTTTCTATCTAAACTGTGGAGTTTCTGGTTTATTAACAAGCTTATGGTAACTTTTTTTGACTATGATGATTTGAGAGATACACAAACCTTGAAACACTTGAGTGAAAATTGTGAGAAGAGTATCTCAAGTCTTGACATTGAAAATTGATTCATATAAATTAAAATTGGCATTTGAATAAATCTTTTTCTCTGTTTTGGATTCCTTAGTTTATTAAGCTTAGTGTTTTCTATATTTTATCTTATGAATATGGTGATTGCTTGAGGACAACCAATGCTTTGGTTTGGGGTATTTTGATAAGTGCTTTATAACACAATAAATTAGATCTAGTTTGCTTAGGATTTTAATCATTATGCACTGTATTTCCTTTATTTATTGTGATTTTTGCTTTCTTTCTACTATATTCTACTTGGGTATGTTATTTTGCAGAAATTAAGGTGATAAAAGAGTCAAAAACAAGAGAAAAAAGACCTCAAATGATAAAGAAAACAAGAAAAACAAGCCAAAATGGAAAAAATCTTCTTTTTATACTGAAATCCGACTCAAAATGACCAAATCCGAGTAGGATGACTCAGAATGGAGCTTTGTCGAGTGGAATACTTCACTGTTGGAGCAAAATCCGAGTGAAAAGTTCCCTGTCAAAGACATTCCGAGTGCTAAAAGGCTGACCCTATTGGAGGATCAATGCTGAAAAGGAATAAGCCTCGGTTGGAGGTGAAACCGAGTGGAAGCTCCCTGACTGCAACCATTCCGAGTGAAAAAAAAGGGACTGACCTTCAATAAATACCATTCAGAGCTATTGTCCAAGTGAAGGGATGCTGACTGAAGTAAGCTGATTGGGGAACAAGTGTTTTTCTGGGCAAAGCTGTCCCGAGTGAATTGATTTTGAGCAGAAGAAGCCACAGAATGAATAAACTATTGAATGAGGAGGTCTCCGAGTGGTTTCATTCGGAGAAGATGACATTCTCAAGCGGAACAAGGCATTTCCGAGTAGTGTCTGATCAAGCAAGGAAATATCCGACTGGAAAGGAATCACACTCGGGCAGACTCTCAAGTTTCACACTAAGCCCGAGTGAGAAGTCTCTAAGGAAGACATCCGAGTGAGTTGGGGCAGAAAGCTGCATTTCCGAGCAAAGCAAGGCTCAGACATGGAAGAACTTCTATCAGCCAGATTCCAGAGTCTTTCAAGCTCCAATTTTCTGAGTGAAAGGAAAAGCCATCTCCGATTCCCGAATGGATTAATTGACGACTGAAGGCAATTCCAAGTGGAAATCAACTCAGACTTCTGAGTGAAGGTGTCTGATTTTATCATTTGAATGAGTAAAGGAAGGTGTCCGAGTGTATTCCTAAGCAAATCCAAGCAAGGTCTCTCCGAGTGGTTCAATTCCAGAGAGATATCCGAGTGAAACAGTGAAAGAAGACTTCTCGCTTGAGCGAGCCTTTCTCCGCCTGAGCAAGATTATCACAAAATGGTTTCCTTCAACAAACGCTAAAGCGAAATAAATTCTCGCTTGAGCGAAGGATGGACAGTGACCTACTGGAGTGTTTTCGCTTAAGCGAGAAACTCTCGCTCAAGCGAAATGAAGAGAAAATTTAGCATCATGGGTCCATACAGCACAACACCGACTCCATCCAACCCCTCAACTGTAACACCAATCGGTTCTTCTCCACAACGTCCAGCAACCCAAACACCGGATCAACCTTCCATCCATTCACTCCAATACCGGCTCTGTAACATGCTAAGTTCAATTTGAGGATAACCGAGACCAGGAAAATTTTTCCAAAAATCAAAGGGGATTTAAGGGCAAGATGAGCAGTGGAGTGTTAAGGAGAGTAGAATCACAATAAGAAAGAAAGGGAAAGGAATGCAAACCATCTACAAGGCAACAGCGGAAGATGCAGGATATGAGTGAACCCAACAGCGTCTACTCGCTCAGGCGAGATTCAACATCGCTCGAGCGAGACAACCCAACACACTTGGGCGAAGCACGCATGGCTTAAGTGGAACCCAACAGGGACCTTCCTTACGCTCACACTCGCTGGAGCGGACACTTAGTCGCTGAGGCGAGTAACTCCACTCGGATTTTCCTTCAATCGGATTTCAAAGTCTAAGTCCGCTCGAAAAAGGCTTTACTTTCGAATCATTCGGGTTAACCCTTACACGTACAAGTGTCATTCGGAAGTTTACCTCTCATTCCTTAACTTCATTCACTCGGATCATAGATGTTGACCACTCGGGAAATGATTCCCATAGCCATTCCACTCGGGATCTATAAGGACTACTCACTCGGAATATCTTTCACGGTCTTTTACCACTCGGGTGTATTTCGCTCATTTTTCCCCCGGCATATATAATCTTTCTCACTCAAGTTATCCTACTGAGTCAAGACCTACTCAAGGATCTTCTAACTTCTAATAAGCTTACTATAATGGAGTTCACTTAGAGCCTTAGATATCATTCCTCTATTGGAAAACATTCACTCGGCAGGTTCTCACTCGGAAATATTTAATTATTCCCACTCGGGAGAATCCTAACAGTTATCACTCTGAAGTGTTCAGGTCAATCCCCACCCGGGTTTGTGCGACCTCATTCACTCGGAAACATCTGATTCCATCCTCACTCGGGATAAGGTCACTATCCCGCCCCCACAACAATGACTTAGCTCCATTTTTACTTAGAGTCATACCAACCTCCCACGCTCGGAAAAATGCGTACATATATATCACTCGGACCTTTACTCACACAGCATAGAATAAACATATAGTATGATATGCATAGGAGTGTATATGAATATTTACCGGCACATTGTCATACTCTCAACCCGAGAGAGTTCAAATTCTGACATAGAAAGGCAAAGACCAAAATACGAGCCGGCCAAGGCTTAACAAAACCTTATACATAGTATATACATATACAAACATATCCCTATAGTGCATAAGCACCTCACTCGGCATACAACTCCTCCTTCATTCATTATTCCGAGAGACATTCACTGTAAAATATAGCCACAGTAGGGGTGAGCTTTTACATATAAAATGACAGTTAGTGACTTGACATCAGCATTAGTACACACACTCATGTTCACTCGGGTTGCATTCAATTTAAATTTAAGCCATGCAGACTATGATATTTTCAATGTCATACACTTACATACATATTACGTGAAGTTCATTTTTATTCATACAAAAGCATGCATCAACTCATTCAAAATTCATTCGTATCACTCTGAGTCATACCGCTCATACTATCCTAATCAACATTACATCTATATGCATGCCTGCGGATCCGACTTAGGCAATGATTTTTAGCTACAGTCCCTGTGGATAATTAAATTTTAATATGCCGGTACTTTGAACACAGTCCCTGTGGAGAACGATAATCTTTTATATTACGCGACATAACCCGTGCGCTTGCGGGCCCTGTCAAGTCATCGAGACACTCCCTGCATGCAAGGACAGTGGGGGTTCTAAAGCTGTTCCCATACCTGACCAGTCCTGCCTCCAAGACACCCAGACTTCCATGCATCCAACTACGTAGGCAAGAACAGTGGAGGTTCCTAAACCTCCGAAACACTCAGCGACCTGCTCACTTCTTGAGCAGCTTTGTCTCACCATCATTAAAACATTCTAACAATTCTGGGCACTCAATGCTGCTCACTTCCACTTGAGATCCCATTAGCCTTCGAGTGGAAGAAGAGGGTGAAGAAGAAGAAAACAGTAGGAAAGAGGAGGCCAGATGCATGCATGAAGAGAAATATGTCCAGCTTTCCAGTTTTTCTCCAGCAGCGTGAATAATGAGGGAGAGAGAAAGCTGAAGTTCTTTTATACCAACAGGGGCACATGCGTCCTTTCACCTGGCATTATTATTATTATTATTTATTCAATCATTTCTAACCAATCAGCAATTAGTCTAATCAACCATTAATCTTAATTCTGTAATTAACCCTTAATTAGTGGCTTAATCTCAATCGGTAAAAATCAGGATGTTACACTCTGACTGCAAGTTTTTCATTGTCAACATCAATCAATAGTTCAGTAGTCTTTATAAATGGTCTTTCAAGAATTAGGGGAACTTTAGTATCCTCCTCCATGTCTAATACCACAAAATCAACAGGGAAGTAGAACTTCTCCACCTTCACAAGTACATCTTCCACTATTCCATAGGGTCTTTTGATTGAGTGGTCTGTTAGTTGTAGAGTCATCTTCATCCTTTGTGGATTAAGATCACTTATACGCTTTATCATACTTAGGGGCATTAAATTGATGCTAGCCCCTAGGTCTAATAAAGCCTTTCCAATATTTACACTTCCAATAGAAACAGTAATGGTGAAGCTTTCAGGGTCCTTTGACTTTTCTGGCATATTGTATTGTAAGATTACGCTACAACCTGTTACAAGTTCCACAATTTCTTCATTATACCTCCTTTTCTTTGTAAGCAATTCCTTCATTATACCTCCTTTTCTTCATTATACCCGACAGGAATGTTTATTTGTAACTGCTTGAAAATCTCAAGGAATCTTTTGCACTCTCTTTCCTTATCCTTTCTTGAAGGTGCATAAGGATAAGGTAGATCCCTGACTAGAGGTGTCTGACCCAAATACTGATTTTTTCTTTTTTATTTTTTTGATTTTTTGCTTTTTCATTTCCTTTTTCTTATTTTTAATTTTTTTCTTTTTCTTTTTCTTCATTCTCTTTTTCTTTTTTTCTTCTTTGTTTTTTTCTTTTTCACTCTCTTCATTTTCTTTACAGCTTTCTTTACAATCAGTCCCTACAATTTTACCACTCCTAGTGAAAATAGCTTTACATGGTTCCCTTGGGTTCTGGGTATGGGCAGAAAAACCATAACTTTTCATTTCAGCTACTTCATTTGCTAGTTGTCCCAGTTGCAAATCCAACGCTTTTCGTGCGTCTTCATTTGTTTGCATATATTACAGTAATTGTTGGATAGCATCTTTTATCCTTGTCAGCCTAACATTTTGATCAGGTTGTGGTTGTTGTTGAAACTAATTGTTGGGAGGTCTGTTGGAAGGTCTAACACCTTGTTTCTAGCCAAAATTTTGATTTTCCCATCCCTGTGGATAATTGTTAGGGAAAAGATTACCAATATTGAAAGGAAAATTCCCTACAGGTAATCTTTGGTTGTTAAAAAAATTAGCTTACTCATGTTCAATTCTATTAGGTGCACAATAACCATAAGGTTGTTCACTCATGCAATGTACGCACTGTTTCAACTAAGCTAGGGGTGGTGATGACACTTAAGCAATCTATAGTTTCTGCAATTGCTTGTCATTGCCTTAATTTGTTTTGTCAACGATTTCTATTAAGCTAGGACTGCATCATTGACTCCTAACTCAAGCATACCTGGCTTCCAGGAAACATTACCTTTTTCATGTTTTGCTTGTCTGTCACTAGTAGACATGGACTTCATTATAGTTATTGCCTCCTCTGCTATTTTTTCATTAATGATCCACCTACACAGGCATCTAACATCATCTTAAACTGAGGCAATAAACCATGATAGATGATTCTTACCTTTCTACTATCGTCTAAATTATGGTTTAGACACTTTCTTAATAATGCTTTGAATCGTTCTCATGCTTCTCCTAATGACTCATCATGTTTTTGTGAAAATGAATGAATGGCTGTCATAACTTCAAAATATTTAGAAGGGGAATAAAACCTTTCCAAAAATTTTCTTTCGACATCAGACCAATTTATAAAACTACCAGGAGGACAAGATTTAAACCATTTTTTTGCCTTCCCAACCAAAGAAAAAAGAAATAGTCTCATGTATATAGATTCTTCTTGATTGAGTTCAAAACCAATCGTGCTGCATAATTCATAAAAAATAGTTAGATGTTCATACGATTCTTCATGATTTAAACCAACAAATTGATTGTTTTAAATTATATTCAATGTAGTAGGTTTAATTTCCACTATTGCAACAGCTCCTTGAAACATTCTTGACACACGGGGTGGTCCATGAATAGTAGCAAACTATCCCAAAGTCTGTCTTTGTTGTTCTCTAGCCATTTTAAAATTTTCAAAATTATGAAAAGAAGATAGAGTTAAAGACGAATAAGAAGAAGTAGTAGTTTGTGTTTGGGATTTCAAAGATTTAAGTTTTTTTTATAAATTTTTCGATCTCAAGATCATAGAAGAGTCTTCCTATAGAAGATCGAGTTTGAATACACAAACTAAACAGAAAAAGTTAGTGTAAGAAGAATAGGTAAAGAAAAAGTAAAAATAAAAATTATATGAGTAAAAAGTAAAAATGAAAATTTACCTAAGTTAAAAGTGAAGAAATTTTACCACAGTAATTAAAAACTTACTGTTTACTAAAAATCGAATCAATCCCCAACGACGGCGCCAGAAAACTTGTTGTTAATTTGGCAAGCGCACTAATTTATCATTGTAGTTTTCAAAAGATTAGATATCATTCCCTCAAGGATTGATTGGTTTCAGTGAGTGATAGTAATTTTTAGTTACTATGGTAAAAGTATGAAAACTTATTAACAAAAGAATGTTTCGTATACAAATTTTTACAATATTCACAGATTTAGAGATTGATTTATACATTGAGTAAAAAGATAGTATAAAAATAATTATGAAACTATCTAGAAAATGATTTATAAAAATAACAGCTTAGAACAATTCCAATACTTGCATAATTCATAATCACAACATCTTGTTCATAGATTAGTTCACCGATTCTAACATAAACAGATTAGTTACGCATGGTAAAAGTGAAAACACAACTTACAATTGGAGAGATGATGAACATTGAACTAAACTGGACACTGACTTCACAACTCGAAAGGAAAATAGACCTAAAACAATAATCTCAAGTATATGGAAGCTACTTTCGCAACTCAAAACTCAAGATACTCTGAATTGGATGCTCAATGGATAGGAAAAGGATGTTGAAACCCTTGGCAAAATAGTCCTATTTATAGTGGAGAAGTTTAGACCTGACGCTATGTGTGGGTGTGGCGCTACGCGCCAGGTCTCTAACTTAGACTTCATTAATCTTCTAGATTTTCAGCCATAATGTCCCATTATTGATTAAATAATGTGCAGACAAGCTTCAATCCTTGTTCCCTATTGCATTAATGCCTTTGGTATGTAGTGGATTGGGCGTTATTTAGCATTATTTAGCCCCTCTTTCTTAGTGAAATTCCTCCTGTCAATGGGATAGACGTAGCACCTGACGCTATGTGTGGGCTTGACGCTACGCATCAGGACCAAAATCTTAATGCTAAGCATGGGGTTGATGCTACGCATCAGCCCTCTATCTTGCCTGTATTTTTCCTTTTTATATTCAAATTTTCATTACAAAAAAATGGGAAAAATGGGTTATGCCAAGTTAAATTTAATAACTTCCATTTATTTGTAATAAAACCAAAATTTAATTCTATTTAAAATAATTTTTATTTATTTTTTCTCATTTTTTATTATGAAAATAACAGTAAATTAAGGACTAACAATAGCCTCCCTCAACCCCTCAACAATTCATACACCCCTTAACATGCCACAACAATAATACTTGGAGCATTGCACACCACACTAATGTCCCTACTGGACTTCCCTTACACCACTATCCAACCGACTTACATAGTCGTCCTCAATTTGTCAGCTTGAAACCCAAACCGTTTCACCCCCTTTTACACCAAGACTGATGTTTATAAAAATTCTTGAAAGATATTATAGCTTTCAGCCTTTATCGGTACCTTCCTATGATAGGAAGATTGACCTGGTAAACATTTGGATTTCTTTACAAACAAGATGATATTCATTGGTGTAAGTGATAATTTGGCCTGTAGAATGTTCTCATGCATCCTTAAAGATGATGCTTTAGCATGGTTGAAACCTTTGCCATCTCTCTTAATTGATTCCTAGGATGACATGCATAGTGCCTTTTCATTATTTCCTGCGATACCCTAAAAATATCACATACCCTGTCCTAGGTTAAGTAGAAGAAATATGAGTTAGTTAAAGACTCTTTGCTACGCTTTTACAAGGAGTCAAGGTTGGTCCTTAACCTTACTAACATCATCCAGTTCTATATCTTGATAGAGGCAATTTACCTATATTCACCCTTCACTCTATCACTGACAAGAAAGCCACCATAAACAATGGATGATCTCAAGACCAGCACATCCAAGTATATCGATTAAGAGTTACACAAAGAATAAGCAAATCCTCTAAATTTAGAGCTTGTGAATGAAAGGCTTAAGGATGAAAAGTCAATAAAGGACTCATGGATAATATCAATAGAAAGATGAGAGAATATGTTCTTCACTAATTATACTGCTTTGAATGTCAACCAGTATCAAATCTTTAAGGAGATTAGACTTATAGGATTGGCCAGAGTTGATAAGTGTTTCCTTCTGAAGCTAACAACCAATAAGCAGTTTTTTTTTGTAAATACCACCAGGGGTATAGTCACTCCATCGATAAATGTTGTCAACTTAAAAGCGCCATTAGAAAGTTAGTATGAGATTATAGCTATAAAAATATGTTAAGATTAAATTTGATTATCATAGTAGCTTATCTAAAAAGAGCCGGGAATACCTATAAGAAGAAGATAAAGGAGCTGCTAAAAAGAAAGATATTGTCATTGTAGAAACTAGAAATACTAAAGAGGATAATAAGTTATAGGAAAGTGGAAAAGTAAGTCATCTATGGGGTGGTCAATATGATTGTAGAAGGGTTCATTGGACATAACAACACCCTAACCTCTAAAATGAAATACCTAAGATTAGTAGCTAGCGTCTAAGTCAACCTAAGAATTCACAAAAAACTGACTACATCATTAGTCACCTTCACAGATAAAGATTTTAAGGACATAGAGCAGCCATATGGTGACACTATAGTGATTCAAGTCATCATCTGTAACACCATGGTCAAACGTTTGTTGATTTACCAAGGAAGTTCATGTGATATCCTACTCTATGAAGCCTTTCAAAGAATGGGCTTCAAAGACGTTGATTTAATAGCTCACTGTCAAGGACTAATGGCTTTTAATGGAGCAATAACCTAAAACATAGATCATGGTAGAGGGTAACCCCGGTTGTCACCGTGAAGTCAAAATTTTTTGTCTTGGATATTAGATCCTTTTTAATACGATCACAGGAAGACTCAATTTACATGCCTTAGAAGCAATAGTTTCTATGTACCATTTAATGATGAAGTTTATTGATCATAGCAACATTATCTCTTGTGTTAGAGGAGACCACAAAGTGGCCAAAGAAACATATAACATGAGCTTCCAACTAGGGAAATAGACAAAATGAAATAGAAGAGAAAATCAAATGACCCACCCAAACCTAGTTGTTGGTACTTGCAACATGATAGAGTTAGACCCAAGAGCAGACTTTGAAGATGATTGGGATCATCTAACTCATCCATAGCCTAAAGATGAAAATAATTCTCCCGTTTGACATTCATACTAATAAAAGATTGAAATACTAACATGCACTTGAATCATAAACATGCATAGGTCGAATTCACAACATCATACTCAATAGATTGGTTCACCAATTCCAACCAAAATAGATTAGTTACATATGGTAAAAGTAAAAACAACACTTATAGAGATTGACATTATGATGACGATGGAAACACTTCATGATACAATGATCACAATACTACACAACACTCTCAAGCATCTAAAAAACTACTCTAGAACTACAAACTCACAAAAGAAAGTGTAACATCCCCATTTCTTAAATTAAATACCGGATGAGTTTAGTTAATAAATTAAGGGCTAATTACAGATTAAGAATTAATAGAAAAATTAATGTTAGTGGCCAGGTTGAATTTACGCATATGCCCTGTAACATCCCAATTTTTTTTTAATAATGTACCGGGTGAATAAAGCCATTAAATAATAATTACCGAAGTGGGAATTTGTTTATTAATTACCATTAACATAATTAATCAAAGGGTGTGCTGATTGAAAATGGCAATTAGCCTTAGTGGGTGCTGGTGGGACTGGGTGACGTGAGCAGACTGCTCCTCACGTTTTCCCACCCCACCATTCCTTTTCCTCATGCATGTGTTTATAATTGGACGATGGCCTTCCTTGCCATTCGTTCTTCAGAATTCCCTGTGAGTTTCTCCTTCTTCTTCTCTTCTCCTTCTCTGCTCTCTGTTCCATTCCCTGTTTTGAAAGCCAAGTGACGATGCTGCAGAGGAGTCAGAGCTCCCTCATACGAGTAGAGGACGAGCGTCGAAGCAGAAGCAGAAACAGCCCCTGCACCCCACGTGGAGGGCAGTAGCATTCAAGTAAAAGCTAAGCGAGTGGAAGCGTTGAACGAAGTAGCAAGGAAGAGAACCAACACCCAAGCAGAAAGCCTCTCGGAGTCTCGTAGTTGGTAGGGGGAGTACCTTACATGTTACATGAACGGGTTTCGAGTGTTGATAATGGTGGTTCTTTATCCTGTTGTATGATATGCTTGCATATGGAATACCCGAATGTAAGATAAGTGAGAGTGAATGTTGCATGTTATTATCATCCTAGAAGATGCATGCGTTGCTTGAGTTCCGATACCACAGAACCCGATTGCATGTTATGTTGTGTTGATTGGAATGCTTTGTTGAATCTGTTCATGTTCATATGGATGCATGTGTTGGTTAAGTCCTGATACTATTGTATACCGATTGCATGTTATGTTGTGTTGATTGGAATGCTTGTTTGAACCTGTTGATCTTCATATGGATGCATGCGTTGATTAAGTTCTGATACTGCTGTATACCAAGTGCATGTTATGCCTGAGATGATGAGAATGCTTATAGAAGTTTGATATTAATTGACACCGATTGCATTGGACTCATATGTTGCTATTGGAGCTATGATGATGATTGCATGGAAATATGTGTGTGTTAAATTAATACGTGGAGTCCTGAAAACGCGTATTACCGACTACATGTGAAATAGGTATAACTGAATGAAAGGTTGTGTGCATGAATTCTATATTGTGTGATGAATCCGTGTGTGGCGTATGGGATGCGTTATGCTGGGAGCACGTAGTGTGGGACACTACCATCGGTTATTTAGCGTGGGACGCTGTAAAATCCTTGAGTGGGACTCAAGGTAGCCCTCGAGTGGGACTCGGGCTGCCTGTGAACACCTCCGTTAGGCTGAGAGCGTTGGTGTCACCTGTGGGCAAACGGTTGGGTACCTGTAAAATGGCCAAGCAGCTGGGAGCTGAAATGATAGCTGAGAAGCTATGTACAAAAGGCTGAGAGCGTACGTTACAACGTCAGAACCGATTACACACGAAAGCGGAACCGAGTGAATAATCTGTATATCTATATATAATCCTACTGATGTTGTGAGGAATTAATTATGCATGTGATGATGCTAGTAGGACGACGCATACTAATGACTGAGTGCATTATTTCATGTGCATGTGTTGTTAATGCTGACTGAGATCTACTTTATAAATGTATGTTATGTTGTTGAAGAGCTGTGAATATATGACCGAGTGAGAATTTGTACTCTGATTGATAAATGTCCTATAGATGCGTTCTGATTCATGGTTCTTAATATCATGTCACGGATTGTTGTATGTTAATATTATTGAGCTGATGTGTGTAAAGAGCCGAGCGACAACTGGGGATTCTGATCGGTAAGGATCTTATGTGTGTTCTGGATTGATCAGTAAAACTCTGACCTTTATTATTGCCACGTATGATTGTGTGTATGTATTTATATAGTTGTATAAATATGAAGCAACCTGAGTCAGCTCCTATCATTTAAAATTTAAGATACTCACCCCTGCTGTGGCAATTTTCAGTGAACATCTCCCGTAATAAGGATTGGAAGAGGAGCTGAAATGCCGGGTGAAGTGCTGATGCACTACGGAATTTTATGTCTATGCATATGCTGTATATAGTGTTTTGAGTTAAGCCTTGGCCGGCTCGTGTTTTGTTGTTAGTCTTTTAATCAGAGTTGAATTCCTCGGAATGAGAACATGATATTGTGGTTGTAAAACTGTGATATACACTTCTATATATATATGTGCCTACGTCTGTGCCATGCTGCATGTCCATCTTATTATGTGTGATGCCTGGATAATCTATATATATAAATGTATATGTGCGGTCATATTCCCGAATATGTAGGAAACGTCACAACTCAGCATGAAGGAGGCCAATCTATGGTTTAGAGGGCGAGTTTATGATTCTGTCACCGGGCGGGGAAGGTTCAGACGTTCTGAGTGAGTGAAATCAAATAGTTCCGAGTAGGGATTGACGTAGAAGACTGCCCCCAACGACGAACTGTTAGGATTCAGAGTTGAGAGTCTGGTTATGCTTCCGAGTGACAACTGCTAGGAATTCTCCCGAGCGTAGAATAATCAATGATCCCCGAGTAAGAAATTGCTGAGTGATGGTTCTCCCGACTGGAGAGTGACACCTTAGACTCTAGGGGACCCTACTGTAGTAAACTGTTGGTAACGAAAGAATCTGAGTGAGTCTTAACTTAGTAGAATGTTTAGAGTAGGCAGATTATAGTTACCGAGTGAAAATTTGGTGAAATAACCCAAGTGGCATAGAGGGCGCGTAGGCTGTCCCGAGTGAGGAGTCATCATAGAATCCGAGTGAGTGATAGTGGGGACCATTCCCGTGTTATTCGTGTATGTGTTCTGATTGTTGGAACCGTAGAATAAATTACATTCCCGAGTGGGACTAGTAAGTGCAAGAGCTAAATCCGAGTGAACTGAGATTGGACCCTTCCGAGTGAATTGGGAGCTGGAATCCGAGTGCGGAAATACCGAGTGAAGTGAGCGAATACCTAGTGAAGCTTTCGCTTGAGCGAGTGCGCGTTGCGGTGTGATTCGCCCAAGCGATTTCCCCATTCTTCCGCTGTCAGCATCTTTGATTTAGTTTTACCTCCCTTGTTCTTCTTCTCCTCTCATTTCTTTTGTGCCAAGACATTCTGATTTTCTTTTAAAAAAATTTTTTTTTCTCTACTTTACTGTCTTTGATTCATTAAATTAGGGTGTTATATTTTGGTATCAAAGCAGATTGAAAGGTCCAAGGCCAAGGTGTGCTTGCCGAGTGTGAGCGGTTGTGTACTTTCTGACTGAGTGGTCATCATGATTGAACCTGATTGATATTGACTTGTGGATAGGAGGTTGTTTCCCTCCTGGTCCGATTGATTGTGTAGCATATAGAAATAGTATGATGTGCTAAGTTACTGAACATTAGGCTGAAATCCGATCGGTAGCAAGTGGCTTGGTATACTTATCCTTGAAGGGTGTAATTTCAGGATAAGGGATGACGCATCGCCAAAGCATGGAGGCTATAGCCACGGCATTCCAACGCTTTGCAGACGTGTTTGAGAGGCAAGGCCAGCCTCGGGCTGAGGAGGGCTAAGCACTAGACCGCTTCCTGAAGAGGAAGCCGGTGAATTTCTTGGAGGACGGAACCCTGAGGCAGCGTTTAAGTGGACTCGGGAGCTGGAAAGGATTTTTGGGGGTCTTCATTGTACCGAGGCCCAGAAGGTAGAGTGCGCAGTGTACATGCTGCGAGACGAGGCGGAAAACTGGTGGAAGATAGCCAGAAACCGATTCCCTGATGATGATGCTCAGCTGACATGGAATGATTTCAAGACATATTTCTTGGAGAAGTACTTCCCCGACACAGTAAGGAGTCAGAAGGAGTTGGAGTTTATGGAGTTGAAACAAGGTTCCATGACTGTGGAGGAGTATGCGACCAGATTCGAAGAGTTGTGCCTATTCTACCCACCTTTCCAATAACCGGGGACGGAGAGTTCCAAGTGCCTTAAATTTGAGAATGGATTGAGATCTGATGTTAAGAGAGCCTGTAGGTACCAAGAAATACGGAGTTTTCCTGCACTGGTGAATAAGTGTAGGATATTTGAGGAAGATGACAAGGCCCATTCGGGCCAGAGCAGCAGAGCCAACCATTCCTTGAGGCCCCAACAATCCCGCTTCAAGAGGCTGAGTAATGCTGGCAGAAACTGATCCTTTTCCAGATTTGGGGGTCGGAATCAGTCTGAAAGACGACCAGTTGTAGGAGACGGAAAATGTTTCAAGTGTGGAGGAAATCATTATGCACGAGACTGCAACAACAATGGTGAAATGGTGTGTTTCCATTGCAATAAAAGGGGACACATTCACCCCGATTGCCCCCAACTCCGTCAAGCAAACACCAGCGTACGTCAAGGAGGTTTCCAACAGAGAAACCGAGTGAATGATAACCAACGACCGGGCGGCAGAGGCAACAGAGCCAGAGGAAACATAATGCTTGCTCCAAATAACCGAGAGAGGAATACCGACCAACCAGCAGTGGGAAGAGTCTACGCCATCAACGCAGAGGATGCTGCACAAGCAAATGACCTAGTACAATATAAGTGCTCACTCGGTAGACATACACTTAATGTTGTTTTCGATTCGGGAGCCACCCATTCTCTTATAGCTGATGGGTGTGTAAGGCGTTTAAAGTTACTGACTGTGTTTATGGATCGGACCTTGGAAGTGGCCATTCCGACTGGTCCTAAAGTGTTGACATCGTCAATGTGCAAGGATGTGACATTTGTGTTGTGTGATCGAAGTTTTACTTTCAATTTGGTGTGCATACCCTTAAAGGACCTTAACATTGTGCTCGGAATAGATTGGCTTTCAGCCAACAAGGTGTTAGTGGATTGTAGAGACGAAGGATCATCTTCCCAAGGCAGCATAATGAAGGCGACACAGCACAAGGTATAACCCAACTGTTTATGATGCTTTGTCTAACCGAGGGTGAGAGCAAAGCCCGAGTGAACAAAATTCTAACTGTCTGTGAATTCCCAGAGGTGTTTCCTGAAGACGTATCGAGTGTCCCTCCCAATAGAGAAGTCGAATTCTCTATAGACCTGATCCCTGGAGCCGAGCCAGTCTTCAGTGCACCATATAGAATGTCCCCAACTGAATTGGCCGAGCTGAAGAAGCAAGTAGATGAGTTACTCGGAAAACAATTCATTAGACCGAGCGTATCACCATGGGGCGTACCTGTACTGCTTGTTAAGAAGAAGGATGGCAGCATGAGGCTTTGTATAGACTACCGACAGCTAAACTCACAATTAAGAATCGTTACCCGTTACCCAGAATTGATGACCTCATTGACCAACTGCGTGGAGCCTCAATTTTCTCAAAAATCGACCTACGATCGGGATACCACAAAATCCGAGTGAAGGAATCGGACATCCCAAAGACTGCCTTTAGGACCCGGTATGGTCACTACGAGTATGTAGTGATGCCGTTTGGTGTAACAAACGCCCCTGCTGTCTTCATGAATTACATGAACAACATATTCCACCCGTATTTAGACCGATTCGTAGTTGTTTTCATTGATGACATCCTATTCTATTCTAAGACTTCTGAGGAGCATGAAGAACATCTCCGGGCGGTACTCCAAGTGTTGAGGGAGAAGCAGCTGTTTGCAAAGCTTTCAAAGTGTGATTTTTGGATGGATAAAATCCATTTCCTCGGACACGTAATTTCCGAGGAAGGTGTCTTGGTGGACCATTCAAAGGTGGCAGCTGTAATAGCATGGGAGAGACCCAAGTCAGTCTCAGAGATAAGGAGCTTTATGGGCCTGGCAGGCTATTATAGAAGATTTATTGAGGGTTTTTCTAAGTTGGCCTTGCCACTGACTAAATTGACTCGGAAAAACATTCCCTTCGTGTGGAGTCCCGAGTGCGAGAACAGTTTCCGAGAGCTGAAGGACAAGTTGACGACTGCTCCAGTACTGGCATTACCTGACTTGCAAGAGAGCTTCGTGGTTTATTGTGATGCATCAAGACTCGGATTAGGATGTGTGCTAATGCAGAAAGACCGAGTAATAGCGTATGCCTCTCGGTAATTGAGACCTCACGAGCAGCATTATCCGACCCACGACTTGGAACTGGCAGCTGTGGTGTTCGTATTAAAAATCTGGAGGCATTATTTGTTCGGGTCCAGATTTAAAGTATACAGTGATCACAAGAGCCTCAAATACTTATTCGACCAAAAGGAACTGAACATGAGGCAGAGGAGATGGATGGAATTTTTAAAAGATTATGATTTCGAGCTAAAGTACCATCCGGGTAAGGCAAACGTTGTTGCCGACGTGTTGAGTCGGAAATCCCTTCATGTAGTAGTGATGATGGTGAAGGAGGTAGAGCTATTGGAACAGTTCCGAGACATGAACGTACATGTTGACACCCCCTCCTCTCAGAAAATAACGATCGGTACGCTGAGGATTGCCAAAGAATTCCTGAAATCCGTGTACGAGCAACAGCAGTCAGATTCCTACTTGGCTGAGATGAAGGAGACTCAGGCCAAAGGCAAGGATTTGTCCTTGACCGAGGGATCAGATGGAATCTTTCGAGTAAGAAATAGAATTTACATGCCGGGTGGGGCAGAATTGAGAAGAATGGTGCTTGATGAAGCACACAAGAGCCTGCTAAGTATCCACCCGGGTGCCACGAAGATGTACCATGACCTGAGAACCCAGTTTTGGTGGCCCAGATTAAAGAGGAATGTGGCAGACTATGTGGCTCGGTGCATCACCTGTCAGAAGTCAAAAGTGGAGCACCAGAAGCCGTACGGTGCATTGTAACCCCTGGAGATTCCCGTATGGAAATGGGACTCAATTGCCATGGACTTTGTCATGGGATTGCCCAAAAACCGAGTGGGCCATGATGCGATTTGGGTCATTGTTGACCGACTGACGAAGAGTGCACACTTCCTAGCTGTGAACATGAAGTACCTGATGCATAGGTTAGCTCAGATATATATCCGCGAAATTATCCGACTGCATGGTATACTAACTTCTATCGTATCGGATACGGATCCTAGGTTCACGTCCCGGTTTTGGACCAGCCTGCACTAGGAAATGGGTACAAAACTTTGGCTTAGTTCTACTTACCACCCCCAATCTGATGGACAATCCGAGCGGACAATCCAGAGCTTAGAGGACTTACTAAGGGCGTGTGTACTAGAGCACGGTGGGGATTAGGAGCAATACCTTCCCCTGATTGAGTTTACGTACAATAACAGCCATCACAATAGTATTAGTATGGCACCCTACGAAGCACTATATGGTCAAAGATGCCGAACCCCGCTTTGCTGGTCGGAAACAGGTGAGAGTCTGCTATTGGGACCAGAAATTGTGAAGCAAACTTCAGAGCAGATCCGGGTGATAAGAGAAAAGATGAAGGCGTCTCAAGATAGGCAGAAGAGCTACCATGACAAACGTACTAGACCAGTGGAATTTTCAGTCGGAAACAAGGTATTTTTAAGGACTTCACCGAGTAAAGGAGTCGGTCGAGCCTTGAAGAGCAGAAAGTTAAGCCCTCGATACATTGGGCCTTATGAGGTGTTGAAACGAGTCGGCTCCATGGCATACCAAATAGCATTACCGACTCATTTATCTCGATTGCATGACGTGTTTCATGTGTCTCAACTAAGGAAGTACCTGCCAGATTCTACTCACACAATGCCTGATGATGAGGTGGAAATCAAAGAAGACCTGACCGCTGCTACTATACCGACTAGGATAGTGGACCGATCGGTAAAGCGAAGGAGCAAGAACGTGCAACTGGTTGAAGTGGAATGGCAGTAGGACGGGTATACCTCTTATACCTGGGAGCGCGAGGATGCCATGAGGCAGCAGTACCCCGAGTTGTTTGACCAAGGTGAGTTACCGACTGAATTTCGAGGACGAAATTCTTTTGAAGTGGGGGAGAATTGTAACATCCCATTTTTTTTTAATAATGTACCGGGTGAATAAAGCCATTAAATAATAATTACCGAAGTGGGAATTTGTTTATTAATTACCATTAACATAATTAATCAAAGGGTGTGCTGATTGAAAAGGGCGGTTAGCCTTAGTGGGTGCTGGTGGGACTGGGTGACGTGAGCAGACTGCTCCTCACATTTTCCCACCCCACAATTCCTTTTCCTCATTAATGTGTTTATAATTGGACGATGGCCTTCCTTGCCATTGGTTCTTCAGAATTCCCTGTGAGTTTCTCCTTCTTTTTTCTTCTCCTTCTCTGCCCTCTGTTCCATTCCCTGTTTTGAAAGCCAAGTGACGGTGCTGCAGAGGAGTCAGAGCTCCCTCATACGAGTAGAGGACGAGCATCGAAGCAGAAGCAGAAACAGCCCCTGCACCCCACGTGGAGGGCAGTAGCATTCAAGTAAAAGCTAAGCGAGTGGAAACGTTGAATGAAGCAGCAAGGAAGAGAACCAACACCCAAGCAGAAAGCCTCTCGGAGTCTCGTAGTTGGTAGGGGGAGTACTTTACATGTTAAATGAACGGGTTTTGAGTGTTGATAATGGTGGTTCTTTATCCTGTTGTATGATATGCTTGCATATAGAATACCCGAGTGTAAGATAAGTGAGAGTGAATATTGCATGTTATTATCGTCCTAGAAGATGCATGCGTTGCTTGAGTTCTGATACCACAGAACCCGATTGCATGTTATGTTGTGTTGATTGGAATGCTTTGTTGAATCTGTTCATGTTCATATGGATGCATGCGTTGGTTAAGTCCTGATACTGTTGTATACCGATTGCATGTTATGTTGTGTTGATTGGAATGCTTGTTTGAACCTGTTGATCTTCATATGGATGCATGCGTTGATTAAGTTCTGATACTGCTGTATACTAAGTGCATGTTATGCTTGAGATGATGAGAATGCTTATAGAAGTTTGATATTAATTGACACCGATTGCATTGGACTCATATGTTGCTATTGGAGCTATGATGATGATTGCATGGAAATATGTGTGTGTTAAATTAATACGTGGAGTCCTGAAAACGCGTATTACCGACTGCATGTGAAATAGGTATAACTGAATGAAAGGTTGTGTGCATGAATTCTATATTGTGTGATGAATCCGCGTGTGGCGCATGGGATGCGTTGTGTTGGGAGCACGTAGTGTGGGACACTACCATCGGTTATTAAGTGTGGGACGCTGTAAAATCCTTGAGTGGGACTCAAGGTAGCCCTCGAGTGGGACTCGGGCTGCCTGTGAACACCTCCGTTGGCGTTGAGAGCGTTGGTGTCACCTGTGGGCAAACGGTTGGGTACCTGTAAAACGGCCAAGCAGTTGGGAGCTGAAATGATAGCTGAGAAGCTATGTACAAAAGGCTGAGAGCCTACGTTGCAACGTCAGAACCGATTACACACGAAAGCGGAACCGAGTGAATAATCTGTATATCTATATATATAATCCTACTGATGTTGTGAGGAATTAATTATGCATGTGATGATGCTAGTAGGACGACGTATACTCATGACTGAGTGCATTATTCCGTGTGCATGTGCTGTTAATGCTGACTGAGATCTACTCTATAAATGTATGTTATGTTGTTGAAGAGCTGTGAATATATAACCGAGTGAGAATTTGTACTCTGATTGATAAATGTCCTATAGATGCGTTCTGATTCATAGTTCTTAATATCATGTCACGGATTGTTGTATGTTAATATTATTGAGCTGATGTGTGTAAAGAGCCGAGCGACAACTGGGGATTCTGATCGGTAAGGATCTTATGTGTGTTCTGGATTGATCAGTAAAACTCTGACCTTTATTGTTGCCACGTATGATTGTGTGTATGTATTTATATAGTTGTATAAATATGAAGCAACCTGAGTCAGCTCCTATCATTTAAAATTTAAGATACTCACCCCTGCTGTGGCAATTTTCAGTGAACATCTCCCGTAATAAGGATTGGAAGAGGAGCTGAAATGCCGGGTGAAGTGCTGATGCACTACGGAATTTTATGTCTGTGCATATGCTGTATATAGTGTTTTGAGTTAAGCCTTGGCCGGCTCGTGTTTTGTTGTTAGTCTTTTAATCAGAGTTGAATTCCTCGAAATGAGAACATGATATTGTGGTTGTAAAACTGTGATATACACTTCTATATATATATGTGCCTACGTCTGTGCCATGCTGCATGTCCATCTTATTATGTGTGATGCCTGGATAATCTATATATATAAATGTATATGTGCAGTCATATTCCCGAATATGTAGGAAACGTCACAACTCAGCATGAAGGAGGCCAATCTATGGTTTAGAGGGCGAGTTTATGATTCTGTCACCGGGCGGGGGAAGGTTCAGACGTTCTGAGTGAGTGAAATCAAATAGTTCCAAGTAGGGATTGACGTAGAAGACTGCCCCCAACGACGAACTGTTAGGATTCAGAGTTGAGAGTCTGGTTATGCTTCCGAGTGACAACTGCTAGGAATTCTCCCGAGCGTAGAATAATCAATGATCCCCGAGTGAGAAATTGCTGAGTGATGGTTCTCCCGACTGGAGAGTGACACCTTAGACTCTAGGGGACCCTACTGTAGTAAACTGTTGGTAACGAAAGAATCTGAGTGAGTCTTAACTTAATAGAATGTTTAGAGTAGGCAGATTATAGTTACCGAGTGAAAATTTGGTGAAATAACCCGAGTGGCATAGAGGGCGTGTAGGCTGTCCCGAGTGAGGAGTCCTCATAGAATCCGAGTGAGTGATAGTAGGGACCATTCCCGTGTTATTCGTGTATGTGTTCTGATTGTTGGAACCGTAGAATAAATTACATTCCCGAGTGGGACTAGCAAGTGCAAGAGCTAAATCCGAGTGAACTGAGATTGGACCCTTCCGAGTGAATTGGGAGCTGGAATCTGAGTGCGGAAATACCGAGTGAAGTGAGCGAATACTGAGTGAAGCTTTCGCTTGAGCGAGTGCACGTTGCGGTGTGATTCGCCCAAGCGATTTCCCCATTCTTCCGCTGTCAGCATCTTTGATTCGGTTTTACCTCCCTTGTTCTTCTTCTCCTCTCATTTCTTTTGTGCCAAGACATTCTGATTTTCTTTAAAAAAAAAATTTTTTTTCTCTACTTTACCGTCTTTGATTCATTAAATTAGGGTGTTATATGCCCCCGGGTGTATAAAGAGGTTCAGCTTCCTCTCTACCCATTCATTCGCATGAAATGTTAGGAACGATTGAGAGAGTGAGAGTTGGAAGTTCTCCTTGAGGAAGATGAAAACGTTGTTCTGTTCCTTCGTCTCTTCTTCTTCTTCCTTCATCGAGCATGAGAGTGAAGGAGTTGAGTTGAGAGCTTCTCCTTCGACAACTCAGGGACGACACTTTGTTCCTTCCCTGTTCTTTTATTTCCCTTCGTTGACTTCTCTCTTTCTCCTTCTTCTTTGCTCGAAGCTGCCTGAGTCTCAGTGGAGATCTGCACTACGAAGTGCTTCGGGGAGGTTGAAGCGTTTGCCAGCGTTGTGATGGAGCTGCTCAAGAGAGCGAACAGAGAACTGGGTGTCTCGGAAGCTTGGAAATCCCCACTGGACCGAGTGGAAGGTCAATGTGGTGCCCTGGGGGCTTGGGCCTCCCTGTTGATCTTGCATGCAGAGCTGTTTAAGAGTGGGAGTGGCTCGGAGTTCCTCCAAAGCCAAGTGTAATGGTGGATGACTGATGCAGGGTCGTTTTATTGAGAACGAGTGAATGGGCTGAGTGGAGCAACCGATTGGAGCTACAAGCCCTTGGATCCTTTGGAATCTTCATTCCAGGTAGGGGGCGCTTTGCATGTCGAATGCATGGTTTATGGACGGGTTCCGGGTGTTTTGCTTAAGGCATTGTGTTATCTGTGAAATGTGTTGATTGATGTGTTGCAATTGAGTAATAGTGCATGCAACTCCCGGATTTGTGATATCTATGAACTGTTTAGTGTTGTGTGATTCTGTCCATGAGTGCATGTTAATATTTCTGAGAATGCTGACTGAATGCATGTAAACATGAGTGTCATTATGATTGCTGAATACATGAGATGTGAGTTGATACGTTGATTTCATTAAGAATGACGAGTGGGTGTACTGTAATATTGTTACCTTGATTTGCTTGTTATGAGTTACTATGATAAAACGCATGTGAATGCTGTGATGGAACTGTGGATTTCTGAGTAAATCTAAATGCCATGCTGAATCGGTTGTGATCTTTTAATGGCTGCGTGAGACGCACTTGATAAGCTTAGATGCTTGTTGTGAAATTGCATGAGGTTGCATATATGAGGAAAGGGTGACCCGTGGAAGGTCAGGAGCCCTATGAGATGATTTACAGCTACAGATTCCTTGCTAGATCCGTGAGGGCCCGTGGTAGCCGAGGGAGCTAGAGTTAAGTCTCGAGACGTCTTTGGAAGACCGGTACCACGCGGGAAGGGCTAATGGACGAGAGGCCGGGAAGGAATCTGTAACTGAAATCACCGTTTAAGTCAGATCCGCTTGCATGTATGTAGGAGCATTGTTATCAATAATAACATGATTAACTTGACTTTGAATGAAATGAATGAATTTCGATTGAATGAATGGGTGATCACTAAAACTGTTGCTGAGTGTAAGGTGTTCGTATATTGTGTGCATTTATACATTTATGAGTAGCATGAGTATTCTAGCCACGAATGCGTTGTATGAATTCTGAATAGCCGATGTCGAGTGTATATTAATGTTGATTGTGAATTATACTGTATTGTATTATTGAGAATGTATGAGCTAACCCGAGTCAATAGCTGTCATTTTATATGTAAAAGCTTACCCCTACTGTGGTTATATTTTCAGCATATGCAGGACTGTATAGTGAATGACGAGAAGGCATTGGACCCGAGTGAAGGGTGCCTTTACTTTTGCTGTGTACATAATGTAATGTACCGAGTGTACATGGATACGTTTAAGCCTTCGTCGGCTCTCCTGTAAATTATTGTTGAATATATATATATTTACTTGTTATATGAGTTAACAGTCGGGTTGTGAACAAGAGTCAATACATATATGCTTGTATGTTACGATGCTATGTTGATACTGGATTGACTAAGAAAGGTGCCGAAGGTATAATACTGAGTCTATAGATTCCGAGTGGACTGGTGAGAGCCTGTTTCAGATAGTGAAGGCTTAGAATCATTCCGAGTGATGCTTAGCGAGTGAGGGTTTCTGAGTGTTGAAGGTTTAAAATGGTTTTGTGAGAAACTCTTTTTGATTTGGTGAAGTTTTCCAATTGATGAGAAACTAGAGCAATTCTGAGTGAATAAGATTATAAATATATCTGAGTGGATAAAGGGTATGTAAGTCTGAGTAAGACCTAGTGAATGCCTCCGAGAACTGGAAGGCTAGAGTATCCCGAGGAAGACTTAGTTAAAGAGATCATTTCCGAGGAGTGAAGAGTTAACGTGTTCCCGAAGCGAGGAAGAATAAGTATACCGAGTGAAAAATGTGTGATACGTTCCGAGTAGATCCATTGTGATGTAATTCCGAGTAGCGTATAACTAGGGAAATAATCCGGGTGAAGGGGACTTTATTGATACCGAGTGAGAAAGAGTTCTGGATCCCGGGTGATGGGATTGAGGGAGTCATTTCCCGAGTGGTTTATACTTGTGACCTACATGAATGAAATAAGGGACTGAATATTCCCGAGTGGAAAATCCGAGTGAACCTCTTCCGAGGGAAGAGCTGTTGTAATGGTTCAGATTGGGATGTATTCTAAGTGTATGATATATATATAATTCCGAGTAAATGAGGTTCTATATCCCGAATGGTTAAGATTTAGAACAAGTCCGAGTGGGACTTAATTTAATGGTTTTCCCCGAGTGGATTGTATATGTGACCCTTGTGGATAAAAATAAATGACTAAGTATAATATGTTGGGGGTCAATCCCGAGTGAGTGGAACCCCAGATTCCGAGTGATGGGAATTACCGAGTGTGTTACTCACCTCAGCGAACAGGGTACTCGCTCCAGCGAGTGTGAGTGCATGGGAGGCTTTTGGTTTGGCTTCGCTTAAGCGAATGGCTGTCTGCCTGAGCGAGTTGGGCTGTCTCGCTCAAGCGTGCTGGATCTCGCTTGAGCGAGTGTACGCTGTTTTTGGGTTTCGCTTGAGCGTTATGTTCTTCCGCTGGGCTGCGCAGCGAATGGTTTTCCATTTCACTTGCCTTCCTTTCCTTTCCCTTCTTCTATTGTGCCCGGTTTCATTGGTTCCGATCGGTTTTTGGGAAAAAATTTCCCTGTTTTGGGTTTTATTTATTTATTAAATTAACGGTGTTTCAGAAACACTCAAACTTGAGTGTATAAAGAATCAAATTGGACTGTATGTGATATAGATTGGATGCCTTGAAAGTGTGGAGAATGACCCTATTTATAGGGCTGAGGAAGGGTCTTGACGCGTAGCGTCCTGCTGGGGCATAGCGTCAGACCTCTGATGCAGCCCCCTTTTATTAATTAATTTTTGGTGGAAATTAATTAATCAAAAGTAATTAATTAATGCCAGACAAGTCCCCCACTGCAATTTGGCACGTTATGATCATGGAATGGCCATTAAGCATAAAACATTATCCCACTTTCATAATGCATTGACCACTAGTTAGTGGTGTCTTTGTAGCTCTGACGCTACGCGTAGCATCAGCATCAAAAGTTTGCCACGCTATGCGTGGGTTTGATGCTAGGCGTCAGCTCTTTAGTTGTTCAATTTTCCTCTTTAAATTCTTTACCTTTTCACTATAAAACTAGAGAAAAATTGATCAAGGGCAGATTATTTCCAACAACTTCCATTTATTGAATTTAAAATCTAAATTTATTACAAATTAAACTAATTTTTATTATTTTCACACTATTTTTATCATGAAATTTATTGTAAATTTGAGGACTAACATTCATACACTTTCATTACTGTTGATTTCTTAGCTCAATCTCATTTAATCAACTAAGTGTCTTTTAATTCACAATTCCTTTACAGACATTCAAACTGAATGAAAATATTAACCAAGTATCCTAATTAAGCAAAAGGAGCCAAGATCGTAAAATCTAGGAATTATTGAGCATACATAAGAACATCGCCTACATACATAATCTATTCTCATATTATGGAATTAAGCAAACCATAATAATTAAAAGTGATTATGAAAATATTTATTAAGCATGCATACTTTTTTAATCCATTTTTAATGAAGATCTTATTCTATTCTAATTGTATAATTAAACCGATTAAGCATGCAATTTAATTAAACAGAATGGATTTCAAACAAGTAGAGTAAGATTATGAAGAAATCAACAACAATAAAAAAGCATTATGTTAAAAACAGAAACCTCAAAATCATATTATAATAACCTTCAAGAAAATCAATCTAAGGGTCTTAGCCCTCTAAAATTAAAACTACTAAAAAAAATAAGAATGATCAAACCCGAAAGGGAGAAGACAGCTTTCCAAGAGGCCTTCTGCCTCTGTATTTTCACTGCCCTAATTGATGTTCAGAAGAAGGTGTGTAGAATGATTCAATTGTTCCTCTATTTATAGGCCATAGAAAGTAAGAAGTGAGCATGGAGCATTGCAAGTGGACTCCCTTTCGACGTAGTGCTTCAATTTAAAATTCTTAATGCGATTCAAGGTTGTTTCCACTAAAAGATTCGATTCATAATTTATCAGAATTGATTCATTGAACTGAAATTTGAATTCTAAAACATATGAATCAATTCAACAGTGATATGAATCGATTCAGAAGCTTATTTTGGCCTTCCAATTTCACATGAATCAATTCAATAGTGCTATAAATCGATTCAAGGCTTTTGATTCATGATCATGGACTTGCAAAAATGTATGAAACGATTCATCCTTGCTTTGAATTGATTTAGAAGCTTTAATTTTCCAATTCTAGGCATTTTACCCCTATGAATCGATTTAGGCTTCCTCTGAATCGTTTTATGGACTTGTTATGTTGTTGTTCATGCTTTGTTTACTCTTTCTTGAGGTGTGATCAGTTGTGGCTTCTTCCTCTTGATCCTTATGCAATTGATGATCATTTTTTAATCCTTGTAATGTCTTTTACATGTATTCATGAATTTGCTTGTCATTAAACACATTTAATCCTTGTCCTTGTTGATGGTTGATGTTGTGCTTGAGTCCTTAAATTCATTTTAAGATCAAATATCAAATAAAGCTCAAATTTTGAAAACGTGCTAAAATGCAGTATATTACATAATAATTGGTGGCAAATTATACACATTTAAAGTAAAGAATTAAGGATAAAATATGCATTATCAAATACCCCCACACTTACTCTTTTGCACTCCTGGAAAAAATCAAAATAAAAACAAGTCTTTCAGTTTATTGAAATCATCAAGTTGGAATATAGTAATCATAAGGAACTGCCATGCTTGTCATGGAACCTTAGGAATATACAGAGAAGCAAGAGTTATTTAACATGCAGGATGCAGAGCATCAAGATATGTATGAAAATCATCCAAACACTTAGGCGTGTGAGAATTAAATCAAACTGAAAAGAAGATCATAAGTAACAAAACCTCACAACACATACTCTCAACTCTCAAGTGTTTTGGGTTTGTGTATACACTCAAAACATTTCCTGAAAATAGACAGTCCCATAAATTTTGCAAATTTCTCAAATGCACAATCAACACAAATGCATGTATAGATCGATAGGGCTTTTTCAGGGTTGAAATGTAGCTAGGTTAAAATTGGGTGGTGAATATTTTGGAATTTAGTTTTAGATGTCAAAAAGAAAGGTAGAACAATTAGTTTAACAGGAAAACAGTGAGGGTAAAACATTTGTTCAATCACATTTGGTCACAAATATTCTCAGTAATTTTTTTTTTTTTATGAATTGAAGAACAGGTAAAACCAAGAGTTGCGACCCTTGTAAGCACACCCTTATATTTATCTGAATGCCCAATTCTGAATTGATTTCAAAGTTCCAGCATATTCCTTAAGGCATAGACAATTTTGGTTTTTCGTCCAAGGCGTGTTTTACTCTGCAATAAAGAAATGGTTGAACAGGCTCAAAGGGGGATAGCAAAGGATGATTTATTCATAGTAGGTTTATATGGCTAGTGGCTCAATTAAACAAAATGCCTATGTCATTTGAAATATGTGCATATGAGTTTCAAGTATCATCAAGAAACAAGACTACGATTAGGATGTAAGCATTCAGGAATAAATCACACATGAAATAAATAAGATGGTGTGAAGTGATGCATCAAATTTTAAGGCTCAAAAATCTCACAAGGCATAATTCCATCATATATGATTATCTCTCAATTATCATGTCATTCTCAACGTACCAAAAATGCCTAAGTTTAAATCATAACATATTATAATACTTATATCAAGCATGAAAGAAACTGCCTACAACTCATATACAGTCTAAAATCCCACGAAAACATGCCATTTAACAAACAAAAATAGTGATTTTTATTGAAAATAAGCAAAACACTTTTTTTAGCACATGAATAAACAACATACAAAAAAACAATAACACAATAAAGAACAGTCCCACCCCCACACTTAAATCATACATTGTCCTCAATGTAAAGCAGAACACATAAATTGGACAAGAAGATGAAAGAGTAAAGAGATGGGTAAGAAAACTCCCTCATCAAGGGGGGTCAAGAAGTGGTTCCTCCAAAGCAAGCTCCTCCATTGTGACATCTATAAGTGAAGGATTTTCATGGAATGGCTTCAAGAGTTGTCCATTAACCTTGAAGCTCTTGTTGGAGTTTTCACTTTTTATCTCAACAGCTCCATGGGGAAATACATTAGTGACTATGAAAGGTCCTTCCTATTTGGAGCATAATTTTTCGGCCATGAATTTCAACCGGGAGTTAAATAGTAGCACTTTTTGTCTGACAGCAAACTCCTTTCTAACTATTGAGGTATCATGGAATTTCCTTGTTTTCTCCTTATAGTACTTTGAATTCTCATAGGCTGCCAAGCAGATCTCATCAAGCTCATTCAATTGTAATTTCCTTTCTTCACCTGCTTTATCAAGTGCTAAGTTGTAAGTTTTCACAGCCCAGTAAGCATGATGCTCAATCTCTACCGGAAGATGACATGCCTTACTGAAAATAACTCTATAAGGAGACATTCTTATAGATGCTTTAAAAGCTGTCTTGTGTGCCCAAAGAGCATCATCCAATTTCCTGCTCCAATCTTTTCTGTTAGGTTGTATAATCTTCTCCAAAATCCTTTTTATTTCCCTGTTGGAAACTTCTGCCTGTCTATCGGTTTAGGGGTGATATAGAGTAGAAACTTTATGCATAACCCCATACTTCCTGAGCATAGCTTGCATGGTCCTATTGTAGAAGTGTGTTCCTTGATCACTGATGATTACTCTCAGGATGCCAAACCTGTAAAAAATTTGAGATCTAACAAAATCCACAACAACCCGAGCATCATTAGTTCTGGTGGTTTTAGCTTTTACCCATTTAGAAACATAATCTACAGCTAACAGAATATATGTAAAACCAAAGAATGAAGGAAATGGACCCATAAAATTGAGGCCCCAAACATCAAATACTTCACAAAACAACATAGGTTGTTGAGGCATTTGTTATTGCCATGTGATTGCATTACCGGCTCTTTGGCATTCCTCACAAGTGTTACAAGTTCTCCATGCATCCTTAAAACTGGTGGGTGAGTATAAACCAGAGTCCAACACCTTCCTTGTTGTTCTTTGTGGACCCAAATATCCACCAATTGGTGAAGAATGGCAGAATCAGAGCACTGATTCTATCTCATGATCTGGAATGCATCTTTGAATAACCTGGTCACTACACAATTTCCACAAATAGGGGTCATCCCATATATAATATTTTGTATCACTTTTTAATTTTGAAATTTGGTTTCGGAATGCATATGGTGGAAAAATAGAAGCAACAAGATAATTAATAATGTTAGTAAACCAGGGTATAACAAAAGAGTTAGAAACACTCATGAGTTGTTCATTGGCAAAATAATCCCAAACTGGTGCTGAATCAGGAGCGTTCTAAATTCTGCTCAAATGGTCTGCCACCAAGTTTTGTGTTTCACTTCTATCACGGATCTCCAAGTCAAACTCTTGGAGCAAAAATATCCAACGAATTAACCTTGGCTTAGACACCTTTCTTCAATAAGTACTTCAGAGTTGCACCAGTAAAGACAATTACTCAAGACCCGAGTAGGTATGATCTAAACTTATCTAATGCAAAAACAATTGTCAAGAGCTCTTTCTCTGTGGTAGTGTAATTTACCTAAGCAGCATCTAAAGTTTTAGATGCATAGTAGATGACCCTAGGTTATTTGTCAATCTTCTAACTAAGGACAGCTCCCAATGCATAATTAGAGGCATCGCACATCAACTCAAATAGAGCTATCCGATCAGGTGATTGGATTATGGGGGTAGTGGTCAATGCTTGATTCAGGCAATTAAAAGCCTCCTTGAAATTTTCATCAAACTCAAATACTACATCCTTTTGTAGCAAATTGGATAGTGGTCATGTCTTTTTGTTAATATCCTTTATGAATCTTCTATACAAACCTGCATGACCAAGAAAAGAACGAACCTCTCGTACGTAAGAGGGGTAAGGAAAGTGTGATATTACTTCTATATTGGCAGGGTCTACCTCAATTCCTTTCTTAGAGATTACATGCCCTAAAACTATTCCTTGTTCTACAATAAATGACATTTTTCATAGTTCAAGACAATATTAGTTTCAATACATCTGTTTAAAACTTTATCCAAACTATCAAGGCATGTATCAAAAGGAGATCCATAAACAGTAAAATCATCCATAAATAGCTCTATACAATGTTCAATGAAATCATGGAAAATACTTATCATGCATCTTTGAAAAGTTCCAAGAGCATTGCATAGGCCAAAGGCCATTCTCCTATAAGCAAATGTGCCAAAGGGATAGGTGAATGTGGTCTTTTCTTGATCCTCAAGTACAATATGAATCTGAAAATATCAAGAGAATCCATCAAGAAAATAGTAGTAAGACTTACCCGTGAGACGTTCAAGCATTTGACCAAAGAAGGGTAAAGGAAAGTAGTCTTTCCTAGTTGCTTGGTTCATTCTCCTATAATCAATACAGACTCTCTAGTTGTTCTGTACTCTGGTAGGGATCAATTAATCCTTCTCATTTTTCACCACCGTTATTCCCGTTTTCTTAGGAACCACTTGAATTGGACTCACCCATTGGCTATCAGAGATAGGGTAAATAATTCCTGCTTGTAGAAGCTTGGTAATCTCTTTCTTAACAACATCAAGGATTATTGGGTTGAGTCTTTTTTGGGGTTGTCTTACTAATTTAGCATTTTCTTCCAAAAATATCCTATGCATGCACATAGATAGGCTAATTCTAGGAATGTTTGCCAATGTCCAGCCAGGAGCCTTCTTGTGCCTTTTTCAGAACCTGCAGTAATTTTTCTTCTTCATTTTCATCAAGAGAAGTGGAAATTATCACAGGGAGCTGTTCATCATCCCCCAAGTATACATACTTGAGGTTCTTAGGTAGGGGTTTCAACTCCAATTTGGGTGCCTACAAAATAGATGGAACTAACAAAGCAGATTTGGATTTTGCTCCTTGCACCTCAACAATTTTGTTAGAGTCTTCTTGAAATCCTGCATTTAGGTTAGTGCATTCTAGTTCCTTATGATTAACAGGCATATCTAAAGACTCTGAATTAGTATATATGTATTTATCAATTTCAGTACAAATATCACAACTTTCAGAATCATTGCATGCAAAATAATTGTGTAAACACCACTTTTTATTATTTTATTATTTTCATTGCCTGAGAAGAAACAGTGCCTCTTCCTTTTCTTTCTTCATTTTTTGTTTTTATTTTGCCCTCCATCTTTTCTTTAGTGCAAGGTTCAGAATTTGGAAAAGGAGTTATTTTTTTAGAACCGAAATAGGGAAATTGAAAGTAACTGGAACACCTCAAAAATAGGGGTAAATTTTTTGCAATCTTAATATCATTAATTTATGAAAACATAAAGTGGTAAAGCTTTCATTCAATACCCTGGACCTGTGAAGGACCTGTCTCATATATAGAGATATGAGAAGGTAGGTTAAAGAAAATGATTAATGAGGAATATTCAATTGAAAACAGTGAAAGGAATTATTTAAATTGATGACATATGGTTGGGTTTAAAGAGGTTAAACATCATGAGTATTTATGACTTCAAGATATGCCCAAAGTATTTATAAGACGGTACAAGAAGAAGGTTTGATGTAAAAAGAAGGGAAAATAATCAAACAATGAAATTTAGAAAATTAGAGCATAACTCACTCAAGCGAGAGTCACACTCACTTGAGCGAGACCGAGTGGGGCGCTTGGGCAAGCTATGGCACACGCTGAGCAAAAAGAAGAAAAAGAGTATCAGGGGTCATCTCGCTTGGGCAAGCCCCAACTTGCTTGAGCGAGATCCTCAGGGTTCTTCGGAGAGGCAAGAAAGCGTCAACGAAATTCGTCCAGAATCTAGCATACGTTCACTCACTTGAGTGAGTGCCACATCCAAAGGCCTTTCGCTCAAGCGAAAATGGTCCTGTGGCAAATTACCTCACTCTCACTCAGGCGAGATCCTACTCGCCTGAGGGATTTTCCTCCAGTGGCTAACCTTTTGATGCATGGGCAGTCTCGCTTGAGCGAGACCCACTCTCGCCTAAGCGAAATTTGGCCAGTGGCCATACACCAACGTAGGGGATTCTCGCCTGAGCGAGAATCTATCTCGCTTGAGCGAGAATACCAGTAAAAATGCAGATAACATGGGAATTAAACAAATCCACATACCAAAACTCAATTCAAGCCAAATTGGTCAAATTCATCACATCAGATACATCATGTTAAGCATTTAAAACTTGTTCCAAACAATCATACCTATAAATTTTCATTTCAACTCATGAATTACATCCTAATTAAGCTTATTACTATATATATGCTCTATAAAATGCAATTTTTATAGAAACCTTTATTCATTCATCAATTTTAACTGCATCATTCATCATTTTCATTATCCAATGAAGGTTAAGGTCACCAATGAAAATGAGCCATAAGTACTAGGGTCTCATTTTCCATACATGACCTCCAAAATCATCATCATATATTCATCATCCACACCAATTATCCATATTAATTCGTGGCTATACAAAATGTCTTTATACCTACATACATTACAAAAGCCTACGTTAAAATCAAACATTTACCGGCCAAGGTATTCTTTACCCAAAATGGACTTCCTTCACACCATTTCTCCGCACAAGAGCTCCATAGGCTACACTATAACACAAGAGCTAAAAAGATAGACCACATGGAGAGTGAGTATATTTCCTCAATGATGAAAATCCAATGATTAGTGATAACATACATATGAATGCAAGATTAAATGTCTCCTCCTAGAAAGGAGTTCAAATGGCATAAAAAATCAATCATTTATCCAATTCATTGAACATAAATATCTATCAAGATTCACATAGTCACACCCACCAATAACACAATTAGAGATAGTGATCACAGAGAGTTCCACATACACCTCATAGAACTTCCTCAATGGGATATCGCATTATGCCATGCTCCTATAGCTAATGCACATGCTAGTGTTTAAGATGCATATGCACGGATCTGACTTTATTTCATTAGGTGATCGTAACCACCATAATCATTCACTCATTCACATTGGTTTCCCACCTCGTAAGGGGTACTGCCTCTAGCAGCCTCGCAAGGTGTTTTCTCGTGATCGCAAGCACGTTCAACAATTTATACTGGTTTCCCGCTTCGCAAGGGGTACTTCCGCCTCGTGATCGCAACCATAGGCATTCAATCTCATTGGTCCCGCAGGGCCTCTCATTTCAAATACCAAGTGATCGCAACCACCGGTTCAATAATCACAGGAACTCGCAAGCCCTTTAGATCACAAATCTCAAGTGATCGCAATCACCTTTCAAGTACCTTGTTATGCATGCCATGCTATGTATGCAATAATGCTCATGCATGCCTTGACCTCATGAGGATTGTCTCACCCTCTCATCTAGGGTACCACTCATACTCAATCACAATATTTATTCCACATCATCAAACATATATATATATATATATACCATTCCACAATTAACCACCGCAATTCAATTCTCTATTTCATACCACACACATATAACACTACGCCTATTCATGGAGTAACACGCAACATGGCATCAATACATACATTATCAACATACAAGGTTTCATGCATTTAGAAAATACACCCCTCTTCTACTTCAAGAGAAGTAGGCTTCTGGGTTTGATGTTCCCACCTCACAAGCATTATCAAATCCTACATTAATCAATTGTAGGACCACATCAATCATTCATTAAAGCATTATCATCAATATATATATACATATACATATGATTCTCATCATGTAGAAATTATTGATAGGTTTTATTCATTTGCCTAATTAGGCTTCGGGAATTCCTTCCCTTTGATCATCATTCATTATTATCAAGGCAACAACCTAATTAGTTAGGTTACCACCTATACCAACCTCACATTTAACTCACTTTAAGTGGGTTTTTCATTTATGGCATCTAACCACCATCACCAATCATCATTTATGGCTATAACTCATCATTAATTAATGCCTTTCACATTCATATTACACATTTCCCCCAATTTCATAAGTTAGGGTTTCATTAAAACTCAACCATTTCATAAATGCACTTCAATATTCCTCATCCTTCAACCCTATTTTCGTGCACCCCATTTATTTCTCAAAAATGTCTCAATTTATTTCACCCCAACTTTGGTTTTCCTTATTTGAAGCTTCTATTCAATACCCACTTACCTTAACTACTCTCCCAGATCATAACTACCCATTTTCTAGGTTCAAAACACAAGAAAAAGGCAAGAAACTTACCTTGCTCCAAAAATGAAATGAGAATCAAGAGGGAGAGAGGTTGTGACGAAAAGGGAGAGGAAAATGGGAGAAGCTTTAAGCATCCATTGTCTTCTCCTTTCTCCTTGACAACAAAAGTGAAGAAGGAAGAGGGCACCAAGCTTTTTCTTAGATTTATAAGGGAGAAGAGAGTGAAGAAGGTGAGTGGGAAAGTGATAGAAAGAATAAGAAGAAGTGTGTTTGCATAAGGGAGAGAGAGAGTCACGACAAATGAGGGTGAAAGGGTGAGGTTTTGTTTTAAGTTTTTAAGCCCATCATTAAACTCTTCCATTTTTTAATAAACAGGCTCTCTGTTCGGGCCCAATACTTTATCTAAAAATTATTCTGAATACATATTCGGATTCCCAGTAATATTAGCTACAGCCCTAACCAATGGCATCTCAATCAGAGATACTTGGTCTGACTCCCATATTTTAACTGGGTCAGTTTTCTACTTATCCGGTCTCAATAAATTTCTAACAGTTTCCAAAAAATTTAATTTATTTATTTTTTTATATATTTTTGGACATTAAATAGTTCACATTCAGTTACTCACTATTTATTCCTCTAATTAATTCTATATTTTAAAATTTGGGATGTTACAATCCACCCCACCTTAAAGAAATTTCGTCCTTGAAATTTGACTTACCGGATTCGAATATGTGAGGGTACCATTCTCGGATATCATCTTCACGTTCCTATGTGAGTGTTTCCACATTCCCGTTCTTCCACGCTACTTTCACCAAAGGTACCATTTTATTCCGCAACCTCTTCACGGAATACTCGATGATACGAATCAAAACGGGAAGAAAGGATAAGTCATCTCGCACATCAACATCATCAATAGAGATCACGTGAAAGGGATCATGAATATACTTCCTCAACTGTGACACGTGGAACACATTATGTAGGTTTGCAAGATATGGAGGGAGCGTAATCCGATAAGCGACATCTCTAATTCGCTCCAAGATCTCGTAAGGTCCGATGAACTCAGGGCTTAATTTTCTGCTCTTCAAAGCTCTTCCAATACCCTTATCACGCAAAACTCGTAAAAACTCATGATCGCTGACTTGAAATTCAAGTGGCTTCCTCCTCATGTCATAAAAGCTCTTCTGCCAGTCTTGGGCAATCTTTATCTTCTCTTGGATCATCTTAATCTGTTCAGTGGTTTCCCCAACAATCTCAGGCCCTAAGGCCAACTTCTCACCAACTTCAAGCCAACATAAAGGGGTTTGACACTTCCTTCCATATAACGCCTCATATGGTGCCATGCCAATACTAGAGTGGATACTGTTATTGTAGGTAAACTCAATTAGAGGTAAATATTTCTCCCATGAACCACCGTGTTCCAAAATACAAGCACGTAATAAGTCCTCAAGACTTTGAATAGTCCTCTTAGATTCTCCATCAGTCTAAGGATGATACGCTGAGCTTAGCTTTAGTTTTGAACCCATCGCTTCATGTAAGCTCCCCCAAAATCAGGAAATAAATCGAGGGTCACGATCAGAAATAATACTTGATGGCACACCATGCAACCTCACAATTTCTTTGATGTATAACTATGCCAAATCCTGTAAGGAACTCTTCATACTAATCGGTAGACAATGTGCGCTCTTTGTTAAGCGATCCACAATCACCCAGATTCTATCTCATCTAGACCTCCTCCTTGGTAGTCCGGATACAAAGTCCATAGCAATTACATCCCACTTCCAAACAAGGATATCAAGTGGTCTCAAAGTACCCAAAGGTCTCTGATACTCTACCTTTTCCTTCTAACAAATAAGGCACAATGCTACAAAGTTGGTAATATCATGTTTCATTCCGGGCCACCAAAAGTTCTTCTTTAAATCTTGGTACATCTTGGTCACACCAGGGTGAATGCTAAAAATGCTTTTGTGTGCCTCCTCAAGCACTATATATCTCAAATCTCCAAATGAAGGCACATACACACGACCTTTTACTCGCCATAAGCCATCAACACCCTCAACAAGGAATAGATTTTTCCCATCGCTTTGAGATCTCCTCATCTCCTGTGAATAGTCACCATCTCCTTGTTTCTCCTTTACAAGCTCTAAGAACTCATTGCATATCTTTAACGTAGCAAAACATAACTTAGGGGAAGATTGAATTTCGGTCCCAACATTCAAATTCTAAAATTCCTCAGTCAATTTGAATTCTTTGACCATCATGGCCGACACATGTAAGGACTTTCAACTAAGAGCATCAGTAACTACATTAGCTTTTCCTAGATGATACCTTAATTCAAAATCATAGTCCTTCAGGAATTCCATCCATCTCCTTTGGCGTATATTCAATTCCTTTTGATCAAATAGGTATTTCAAGCTTTTGTGGTCGCTAAAGACCACGAATCTCGAACCATAGAGATAATGACGCCAAATCTTCAAGGCGAATACAATCGCCGCCAACTCCAAGTCGTGAGTCGGGTAGTTAACTTCATGAGGTCGCAATTGGCGTGAAGCATAGGCTATAACATGTTCTTTTTGCATCAAAACACATCCAAGTCCTTGCTTACAAAGTCTTCTTGTAAATCGGGCAATGCCAAGATAGGTGCAGAAGTCAGCCTCATTTTTAACTCTTCAAAACATATCTCACACTCGACTGTCCATACAAAAGGTTGGTTCTTCCTTGTCAAATTCGTCAAAGGTTTAGCAAGACGAGAAAAACCTTCAATGAACCTTCGATAATAACTGGCAAGTCCAAGGAAACTCCAGATTTTAGTAACCGATGTAGGTCTAGGCCATGCCATAACGGCCTCAACCTTAGAAGGATCCATCGAAACACCATCTTCAGATATCATATTTCTAAGAAACTAGATGTTTGCCAACCAGAATTCACATTTAGAGAGCTTAGCATACAACCGATTCTCTCTCATAATATTCAACACAAGCTTCAAATATTCCTCGTGTTCCTCACGGCTCTTGGAATACACCAGGATATCGTCAATGAATACCACAATGAAGCGATCCAGGTATTCATGGAAGATACGGTTCATGTAGCTCATGAACACCGCTGGAGTGTTAGTAACTCTGAATGGCATTACAACATACTCATAATGGCCATATCGCATCCTAAAAGCAGTCTTCGGAATGTCTTCAGTTCTCACCCGAATTTGATGGTAACCAGAGCGCAAATCAATTTTTGAAAACACCACAGCACTTCTTAATTGATCCAATAGATCATCAATATGAGGTAAGGGGTATCGATTCTTTATTGTCATCTTGTTTAATTGGCGGTAGTCAACACACAACCGCATGGTTCCATCCTTCTTCTTTACCAATAAAACAGAAGCCCCCCAAGGTGACACACTGGGTCGAACAAACTCCTTCTCAAGTAGCTCATCAACTTGCTTCTTAAGTTCAGCCAACTCCATAGGAGACATCCTATAAGGAGCGATAGACACAGGTTTCGCACTGGGTACAAGATCGATAGTAAATTCAACCTCCCGTGAAGGCGGTAAACCGGGTACCTCCTCAGGGAATACGTCCAAGAATTCTGACACCACAGGGATATTAAGGGGATCGGAACCATTTGTCCCGTCGGTAAGAGCTAGTAATATGCAAAGTTGAGCTATACCTTGCATATCAAATTTCCCCACATCAGAAGAAAGGAAAATGATAGTCTGTTGTTGTCAGTCAACAAAAACTTTATTGGCGGAGAGTCAATCCATACCAAGTATGATCTCCAATCCCTTCATAGGCAGGCAAATGAAAGACACAACAAACCTTCTCCCTTCTAGGAGCATGTCAACATTATCACACCGGTTAACCAATCTGAGACAAGTACTGGTTGGGGTGGTAACCACATGGGCATTTTTCATTAAGCACACCGGCAACCTCAATCGCCGAACACAATCCTCGGATATAAAAGAGTGGGTTACACCCAAATCATAAATGACATGAACTAAATTTCTGAATATTTCACACTTACTTTCAACTAAGTTATCTACTTGTGCTGCTTCCTCACCGGTCACAGCAATTGGTTCCTTTTTCTCAAAAGATAATTATATGCAAGAAACAGCAAGTATAGTGCAAGAAATAAGATAGAAAAGATATGGAGAATTCACTTTGGCAATATATCAAACACTTGGTGTGCAAGAACTTAGCTTAGCCAAATCAATCAAATTTAAGTAATGTAATCACAACTAAATCAATAAACCAGCCAGATGCAATATGTAAATGCAAGAGAGTAAGGAAGAAAAGCTTAGAAACCGATATAATGAGTTCCACCACCCTGGTGTACGTCTTGCATTAAAGCAACCAACTTGAAGGATTTCCATTATTGAAGTTTAGAGATACAAGCTATGAGCAATTGCAGCTTCCTAGTGTCCCATACTCAAGAACACAATCCTCACTAGCACAAGGGCACCCTACCCAATCTCTCAAACTCTCTATACCCGAAGGTTGAACCTCAACCTTTGTGACCACTCAAAACTAGAATGAAGCTTTGTGTTTGGTATTTTTGTTTACAAGCAAATAACTCTCTTAATAGAGTAGATACACAAATTGAATAGCTCTCACAAATTCTAATTCTCAACAAGAGAGGATATGCAAATTTAGAACCTAAGTTTTAGAAACTGAAACTACAAGAGAAATAGACTCACTAAGCACAATGTATTACTTTGATTGATGACTTCTTGTTCTTGTCCCACTTGCTTGATGTACTTGAATTTGAGCTCTATTTATAGGCCTTGGAGAGGAGCCATGGAGGTTCAGAGTCGTTGCACAACATGGGCACAAAGATGGAAAATGGAGAAATGAGTTGGATCTGCACTTTAAATCATGTCCCCAAATTCTGGCACTAAGGTAATCGATTACGCCTTGATCTGTAATCGATTACACTTCATTGTAACCCATTAATTTCAGTGTCCAGTAGCTGTGTGATTGATTAGGTCTTTTCCTGTAATCGATTAGTTGTCAGACAGAGTCAATGTAATCGATTAGCATACCCTTGTAATTGATTATGCATTATACATGATGCATTTAATTCCTGTACGCAGCACTGTAATCGATTATGTTCATGTTGTAATCGATTATGAGTCAAACAGAACCATTGAAATTGATTATCCTAGCCTTGTAATCGATTAGGTAAAATACCTGATACATTATACCATTTATTGCAACATTGTAATCGATTATCTTCTTTGCTGTAATCGATTATGTTTCTTTCAGAATCAAGGTAATCGATTATCCTAGTGTTGTAATTGATTGGAACATATACCTGATACAATTATTCAAAGTTTTTGTAGATCTCTAATTGATTGGCTTCATCATGTAATCGATTAACTTATGCACAAAAATCATGTCTGGTATTTGATTGATTGTAAGGTCTTTCTACTTTTTCATTTTAATCTTCCCAGAAGTTTATGCACATGATTTTAGCTCTTTCAATCTTCATGAACTTCATTTATCATGCCATGATTCTTTGAATGGTTGCTTTGTCATTATAAAAAATTTAATATGTAAGTGATTGTGACCTGAAATAATTTTCAAACATATTCTCCCCCTTTTTTATGATGACAAACAATGTTTATCTCATGAGGGTGTTAGTCCAAATAAAATTTCTCCCCCTTTCTTAAGGAGTGCATGCATAATATTAAGAATCATGAAAGTGCTCAATTAATCTATTTTGTATACTATTTTATTAAAAGTTTTTAGAGCTCTTATTAACCATTTATAGATTTCTTAAAGATTTGATTTGATGAACGTTTATTTTCTCTCCTTCTTTGAATATTTGATGAACTTGTAATTCTTCTCCCCTTTGTAATCATCGAAAATAAATAATGCGAGTAAAGGATAGAGATAAACAATAGAGTAAAGAAAGTTCAATCATTGAGGAAGCAAATTACAGAAGCAAAGTAGAAATTCAAACAAGAGAAAAACATAAAAGCAAAGCAGAAAAACATAAAAGCAAGTTATTTATCAGGAGTAAAGAATTGGAGATCGTTAAGCTTGTGGGATAGGTCTTTGTATTTTTGCTCCATTATCTCAAAATGTTGTTGCTCAGTGGTTTGAAACTCTTGAAGAGAGGTCTCATGTCTTTCAAAGCGTCGATCAAGATAAGGAGAGAGAGCTGTGAAAGGATTAGCAGGAGTAGAGGTAGCAGGAGCAGCGGGTTGATCTTCTTCAAATGGGGCACTGCTACGAACACCATCACTTTTAAAGACCCATAAGCCATCAACCATAATTGTCCCTATTTTGGTGAGATGATGAGGACTAATACAAGCTTTAGGAGGTAGCTTCTCTTGAAGTTCCCCACTAAGATCTACACCATAGGCTTTGAAAATTTTTGTTAAAAGAATGGCATAGGGTAGCTTGTGTTGATCCTTGGCTTTAAGCATGTGGAGCTTTAGAAGCTGAATCTAGTTAATTTCCTTGTGGTTTTGCATGGCCCACATTAGCACCATATCTTCTTCCTCAACAAGAGAATAGTTTCCTCCACGAGGAACTAAAAGCTTGACTAAAAGAAAGTGAAGAAGATGGTTGCTTAGGGTAAGATGACCTACTAACCTATGATTGCTGTAGGGGCGGTCGGCCTTCCACAAAGAGCGGCATGCAGCAATGTTGTTGAAATCCTATTCATCTTTGGGGTGACCACTAAAAGAATTAGCATTGGTGAGAGGAAGGAGGCTTATCTCAGAAAGTAGCTCATTTGTGATCTTGAGAGTCACATTCTTGACTCTTGCTTTAAGCACACCATTAACAATTTTCAGGGTGCAAAAGAAGACTCGAATAAGCTTCGGGTAATAAAATTCTTCTTTGAGAGAGAGGAAGGGGATGAGATTATAGTGGTTGAGATATTGAAGAAAAGTGAAAGTGGGGTTGTCAAAGAGTTCAACATTGATGAAGTGAGGAGTAATGATATCTTTCTCAGAAAATTTCTTGATAAAATTTTGGAGTTCTCTAGGAGAAGAGAAAAACCTTGAGAAGTCAATAGAATTGTGGGTTTGGACAGTGGAAGATCTTTCTCTTTTGATGTTCCTTGAGGAAGACATGGTGAAGAAGAAGAGAAGATGAAGAAGATTTAAGGTTTTAGAGAGGTAGAGAGATATACAAGAGATGAGAGTTGTGGTGTGAGATGAAAGGGGTGAAGGAGGAGGTATTTATAAAGTTTAGAGGTGAGATTTAGGGTTTAGGAGAGGTTTAGGATTGGTTAGCCCAAGCTTCACACAGATTGAGCATTAAAAACTGTAATCCTGGTGACTTCGTAATCGATTACGGGCCGGGCGTAATCAATTATGCCTCTAAAGAATTTGAAACATCAGGCCCGATAATCGATTAGACCAAGTGTGTAATCGATTAGATTTTACACAGAAGCTCAGTAATCGATTAAGATGAGGATATAATCGATTACATGTGTAACACCTTCTTTCTTTGCAACTAATAAATTCCAGAAATATGAGAAAATTTTTCACAAAACAGTCACGTATTATTCGATATAGAAGGAAGCAGGCAAGGGAAGAATGAAGAGCATTCACACGTATAGCACTCGGTGGAAGGGCGGAGTTTGAATCATCCTGCTTGGCTAGGCGGGGTGTGTTTGTCCTGGTCGGACTCCACGGCGAAAGTGACCCGCTCATCCGTTGTCTCACACCGCCTAAACGATGTGTGACAATGCAACATCAGACATGAAACTCTTCAAGTAGACCTTACCTTAGCGTCTATTCGTTCCTACGGACTGACCCTTTCTCATAGAAAGCCGGACGTTCAGCTTTAGAGGACAGGTGAGGGAAGAAGAAGGGAGATATACATATGCAGAAGTAATTTGTGAAGGAAAGAGGAAGGAGGGGTCTGAACCTATTCCGCCCAACTCAACTAATCATGACAACGCCTGGGCGGACTCAACCACAACGCCCAAATCAGGGGTCAACACCGGGGTCTGGATTGCGTTAGCATCACAACGGATAGGAAAGATAATTGAACGCTGTCCCATTCTAACAACTACATCGCTCCAGCGCGAGTCCTCTCGCTTGGGCGGAATGTCCCCATACTTCGGGCGGGGGTACGACTCCGCCCAACGTATCCGACATAAGTTTTCCTAAGGCAATTCTCAATTCACTCTGACTTGGCTATAGCCTGCTCAATCATTCTGTCCCTGCGTATCCATTAAATCACAATTATGAAACAAGGCAGCTCATAGCATCACACACACGAAACCATACATCCATATATACATAAGAGTGTATGTCAATGTTTACAATACAAAATCGGATTTCTCCTTGCCCATAAAGTCTATTCATCCCAAAACATTAACATCCGGTATGAACCAGTCAGGGCTTAATCTAACAACGCCTTAATTAAGCCTTCCAAATGCATCAGCACTCCGCCCAGCATTCCAGCTCTGCTTTTGATCCTCCTCTCGAGAGACATTCACTGAAAATGGCCACTGTAGGGGTGAGCTTTTACATGTAAAATGATACTCACAGACTCGGTATCAGTGTCAGTACACGCTCCTGCTATCATTCATCCTTTCTCAAGTAACCAAGTTCTTACAGTTCAAACAACATTCATGACACACATAATACACAGAGTTTATTCCACATCCATATATATATTCATGCATTCAAAATCATACACATATACATACATAAATTTATACACCACCACAATCGGCCTTATTTCTATATGCATGCCTGCGGATCCGACTCGGGTAAAGACTCTCAGTTACGGTCCCCTTTTCTTCTGGCCCCTCGTCCCTCAGCTCTTACAAGGTGGCACCGGCCTCTCCACGGCGTCTCGAGACTCTCTTCTCTAGCTCCAACGGCTACCACGAGCACTATTGGGATCTAGCTAGGGTTGGTAACTGGAAGTCATTTCCCTTGGGGTTCTTGACCTTCTATGGGTCACCCCACTCTCACTCATGTAACTAACACATTCATTATTACACATCATCGCGCCACGAACACCTTCGCCGTAGTCATTAAGCAAGAACGGATTTCCCACACTATTCGTAATCATTCAGTCAATCACACCAGCGCATGTTATAATCGGTCATCAGACTAACAATATTGAGCAATCCAATTAAGAGCATGCACATACATATTTTTCATAATGACAAGAAAATAGATCCATGCATATCATCCATCATTATCATCCACTAACAGGCCACACCATCGCCACAAAAATCACTATCAGAATCTTAAATCATGCATCAGTTTTAATAATTATGAATACATGCACACACACACACACCCACACTCAGCAGTATGTTCATTCGGTACCGTTCTTAGACCATGCATTCGACATGCAAGCGCCCCCTACCTTTAGAAGAACCTCAGAAACCTTTTTCCGTTCTTATCGTTGGGTCCGATGTCTTTCTCCTGGTTCGTTCGGTCTTCCTTGGCTTTGTCGTATCCTGCGCCTGATTCTGGGATGGAGTGTAGTCCGTTCTTCAGTACTGCAACCAAGGTCTCCAGGAGCGAAGAGTGAGAGAAGAGAAGAAAGATGGAGACGAAGAGAGGAAAGTAGAGGATGAAGTGACGGAGGAGGGAGTCTGAAGAAAATAGTAAGTGTGTTCATCACCAAAGGCTCACGTTTTATATATATGTACATGCGCACAGTAAAAGAAGAGTGGGATGGGAGAGTGTGCGCTCAGCAGCCACGTGCACTCCACCCCATCCCCTGACCACCACCATTTCCATATTTTAATGGCTTAAATCTACTCAGTTAAATGTAATTAACAGTTATTTTCTAGTTGAAATCAAGTCTTAATGGTTTATTCTTCATTCGGCATTTAATTTCAAAACTGGGATGTTACAGTTCTCCCCCACTGAAAAAGAATTTCGTCCCCGAAATTCAGTCGGTACTTACCTAGGTAAACAACTCGGGGTACTGCTGTCGCATGGTGTCTTCGTGTTCCCACGTGCAGGAGGTGGTCTTGCCTTGCTGCCACTCCACCTTAACCAGCCTTACGTTCTTGTTTCTTAAGCGTTTTACCGATCGGTCCACGATTCTAATCGGTGTAGTCATAATGGTTAGGTCTTCCTTGATCTCTACCTCGTCGTCAGGCATCGTGTGGCTAGGGTCATGCAAATACTTCCTTAGTTGAGACACGTGAAATACGTTGTGCAATCGGGACAAGTGGGTTGGTAATGCGAGGCGGTATGCTACGGGGCTGATCCGTTCTAACACCTCGTAAGGTCCAATGTATCGAGGGCTTAACTTCCCACTTTTTAAGGCTCGTCCAACTCCTTTACTCGGAGAGGTTCTCAGAAACACTCGATCTCCGACTGAAAATTCCAATGGCTTGATGCGCTTGTCATGGTAGCTCTTTTGCCTGTCTTGAGATGCTTTCATCTTCTCCCGTATCGCTCGGATCTGTTCTGTGGTTTGCTTCACGATGTCTGGTCCCAATAGTAGACTTTCACCCGCTTCCGACCAGTAGAGTGGGGTTCGGCATCTACGCCCATATAATGCCTCGTAGGGTGCCATGCCAATGCTGTGATGATGGCTGTTGTTGTACGTAAACTCGATCAAGGGAAGGTACTGCTCCCAGTCCCCACCGTACTCTAACACACACGCTCTCAATAAGTCTTCTAGACTCTGAATTGTTCGCTCGGATTGTCCATCCGATTGGGGGTGGTAGGCAGAACTAAGCCAAAGCTTCGTCCCCAATTCTTGATGCATGCTGGTCCAAAATCTGGACGTAAACCTAGGGTCCCTATCTGATACGATGGAAGTAGGTATGCCATGCAGTCGGATAACTTCTTGAATATAGATCCGAGCCAACTTATGCAATGGGTACCTCATATTTACAGGTAAGAAGTGTGCACTCTTCGTCAATCGGTCAACAATGACCCAAATTGCATCATGGCCCGCTCGGTTTTGGGTAATCCCATGATAAAATCCATCGCAATCGAGTCCCATTTCCACACGGGGATCTCTAGAGGCTGCATTGCACCGTACGGTTTTTGGTGCTCTACCTTCGACTTCTGACAAGTGATACACCGGGCCACGTACTCCGCCACATCCCTCTTTAGTCCGGGCCACCAGAACTGTCTCCTCAAGTCGTGGTACATTTTCGTGGTTCCTGGGTGAATGCTGAGTAGGCTTTTGTGGGCTTCATCAAGCACCATTCTTCTCAATCTTCCTTCACTCGGTATGTATATTCTGTCTCTCACCCGGAAGATCCCATCTGGCCCCTCTGCCAAGGATAAATCCTTTCCTTTGGCTTGAATTTCCTTCATTTCAGCTAGGTAAGAGTCCGCCTGTTGCTGTTCGTACACGGATTTTAAGAATTCGTTGGCAATCCTCAACGTACCGATTATCATTTTCTGAGAGGAAGGGGTGTCAACATGCAAGTTCATGTCTCGGAACCGCTCCAACAACTCAACTTCTTTTGCCATCATGGCTGCTATGTGGAGGGATTTCCGACTCAATGCGTCGGCCACGACGTTTGCCTTACCTGGGTGGTATTTTAACTCAAAATCGTAGTCCTTTAAAAACTCAATCCATCTCCTCTGCCTCATGTTCAGCTCCTTTTGGTCGAATAGGTATTTGAGGCTCTTATGATCACTGTACACTTCAAATTTGGACCCGTACAAGTAATGCCTCCAGATTTTCAATGCAAAAACTACTGCTGCCAGCTCCAAGTCATGGGTCGGATAATGCTGCTCGTGGGGTCTCAATTGTCGAGAGGCATATGCTATCACTCGATCTTTCTGCATGAGTACACACCCTAATCCGAGTCCGGACGCATCACAATAGACCACGAAGCTTTCTCGTAATTCAGGTAATGCCAACACCGGAGCAGTCGTCAACTTATTCTTCAGCTCTTGGAAGCTGTTCTCACACTCCGGACTCCACACGAAGGGAACATTTTTCCGAGTCAATTTAGTCAGGGGTAATGCCAATTTAGAAAAACCTTCGATGAACCTCCTATAATAACTTGCCAAGCCCATAAAACTTCTTATTTCCGAGACCGATCTGGGCCTCTCCCATGCTATTACAGCAGCTACCTTCGCAGGATCCACCGAGACGCCTCGCTCGAAGATCACATGCCCGAGGAAGTGGATCTCATCCATCCAAAATTCGCACTTCGAGAGCTTTGTAAACAATTGTTTCTCCTTCAACACTTGGAGTACCATTCTGAGATGTCCTTCATGCTCCTCAGATGTCTTAGAATAAACTAGAATATCATCGATGAAGACAACAACAAACCGATCTAAGAAGGAGTGGAATATGCTGTTCATGTAATTCATGAAAACAGCAGGGGCGTTTGTCACACCGAACGGCATCACTACATACTCGTAGTGACCATATCGAGTCCTAAAGGCAGTTTTAGGAATGTCCGAGTCCTTCACTCGGATTTGGTGATATCCCGATCATAGATCAATTTTCGAGAAGACTGAGGCTCCACGCAGCTGATCAATTAAATCATCAATTCTAGGCAGTGGGTATCGATTCTTGATTGTGAGTTTGTTAAGCTGTCGATAATCTATACAAAGTCTCATGCTGCCATCCTTCTTCTTAACAAGTAGCACAGGTGCGCCCCATGGTGACACGCTTGGTCTAATGAACTGCTTCTCGAGTAACTCATCTACCTGTTTCTTCAACTCTGCCAATTCAGTTGAGGACATTCTGTAGGGTGCACTGGAGACCGGTTCGGCTCCAGGGATCAAGTCTATAGAGAATTCAACTTCTCTATTGGGAGGCACACTCAGAACGTCTTCTGGGAACACTTCTGGGAATTCGCAGACAACCGGGATTTCGTTCACTAGGGTCTCACTCTCATCTTTGGTTAGACAAAGCATCATAAATAGTTGGGTCATACCTAGTGCCGTAACATCTTCAGTGGGTTGTTTTGGGAAAACTATCTCTCGGTTTCTACAATCTACTAATACCTTATTGGCTGAAAGCCAATCTATCCCAAGCACGATATCAAGACCCTTTAAAGGCACGCAAATCAGATCGAAGGTGAAACTCCAATCATACAACTCAAATGCTACATTTTTACATATTGACGATGTGAACACATTAGCGCCAGTAGGGCTGGCCACTTCCAAAGTCCGATCCATAGACACAGTTGGTAACTTCAACCGTTCCACGCACTCATCAGCTATAAAAGAATGGGTAGCTCCCGAATCGAAAACAACATTAAGCGTATTCATTCCAAGTGAGCACTTACATTGTACTAGGTCGTTTGCTGGTGCAACATCTTCTGCATTGATGGTGTAGATTCTTCCTGCTGCTGGCGGACCGGTATTCCTCTCTCGGTTGTTCGGAGCACGCATCATATTTCCTCTGGTTCCGTTGTCTCTGCCACCAGGTCGTTGGTTATCATTCACTCGGGCTCTATCTTGAAATCCTCCTTGACGCACATTGGCGTTTGTTTGGCGGAGTTGGGGGCAGTCAGGACGAACGTGCCCCTTCTCTTCGCAGTGATAACATTTAACATTTGCGCCATTGCAATCCTTAGCAAAGTGGTCGCCGCCGCATCTAAAGCATCCGCCATGTCTTGGTCGTCTACTCATCTGTCTCCCTTGGTCACCACGACCCTGGTATCTAGTGAAGGGTTCATTTCTTCCCACGTTCCCTGGCCTCTTGAAACGTGACTGCTGAGGCCTCAGGTGCTGGTTAGCTCTGCTGCACTGGCCCGAATGGGCCCTGTCATCCTCTTCGAATATTCTACATTTGTTCACTAATGCAGGGAAACTCTGGATTTCATGGTATCTGCAAGCCCTCTTGATATCCGATCTCAATCCATTCTCAAACTTAAGACACTTGGAGTTCTCCGTTCCTGGCTGCTGGAAGGGCGGATAGAATAGGCACAATTCCTCAAATCTGGTCGCGTATTCTTCCACAGTCATGGAGCCCTGTTTTAACTCCATAAACTCTAGCTCTTTCTGACTCCTCACTGTGTCGGGAAAGTATTTGTCTAAGAAGCAGGCCTTGAAGTCGTTCCACGTCAGTTGATTATCATCTTCGGGGAATCGACTTCTGGCTATTTTCCACCAATTCTCCGCTTCATCTCGCAGCATATACACTGCGCATTCCACCTTCTGGGCTTCGGTACAGCGAAGACCCCTAAAAATTCTCTCTAATTCCTGAGTCCACTTGAACGCCGCCTCAGGGTTCCGTCCTCCTAAGAATTCACTCGGCTTCCTTTTTAAGAAGCGGTCCAGCACATGGCCATCCTCAGGTCGAGTCTGGCCCTGCCTTTCAAATACATCTGCAAAGCGTTGGAATGCTGTGGCTATAGCCTCCATACTTTGACGATGCGCCATTCCTTATCCTGAAATTGACATTTAAGGATAAGTATACGGAGCCACTTACTACCGATCTAGTTATTAGTCCAACAATTAATAGCTTAGCACATTATATCATTCGCCTAGGTCATACACACAATCGGACCAGGGGAAAACAACCCCTTGTCCTCAAGTCAACATCAATCAAGTTCAACTAGTATCAGAACAATTTCAACCATTCAATCAAAAAGACACACACACCACCGCTTACACTTGGTAAGCATACTTTGGCCTTGGACCTTTCGGTCCGCTCTGATACCAAAATGTAACACCTTCTTTCTTTGCAACTAATAAATTCCAGAAATATGAGAAAATTTTTCACAAAACAGTCACGTATTATTCGATATAGAAGGAAATAGGCAAGGGAAGAATGAAGAGCATTCACACGCATAGCACTCGGTGGAAGGGCAGAGTTCGAATCATCCTGCTTGGCTAGGCGGGGTGTGTTTATCCTGGTCGGACTCCACGGCGAAAGTGACCCGCTCATCCGTTGTCTCACACCGCCTAAACGATGTGTGACAATGTAACATCAGACATGAAACTCTTCAAGTAGACCTTACCTTAGCGTCTATTCGTTCCTACGGACTGACCCTTTCTCATAGAAAGCCGGACGTTCAGCTTTAGAGGACAGGTGAGGGAAGAAGAAGGAAGATATACATATGCAGAAGTAATTTGTGAAGGAAAGAGGAAGGAGGGGTCTGAACCTATTCCGCCCAACTCAACTAATCATGACAACGCCTGGGCGGACTCAACCACAACGCCCAAATCAGGGGTCAACACCAGGGTCTGGATTGCGTTAGCATCACAACGGATAGGAAAGATAATTGAACGCTGTCCCATTCTAACAACTACATCGCTCCAGCGCGAGTCCTCTCGCTTGGGCGGAATGTCCCCATACTTCGGGCGGGGGTACGACTCCGCCCAACGTATCCGACATAAGTTTTCCTAAGGCAATTCTCAATTCACTCTGACTTGGCTATAGCCTGCTCAATCATTCTGTCCCTGCGTATCCATTAAAGCACAATTATGAAACAAGGCAGCTCATAGCATCACACACACGAAACCGTACATCCATATATACATAAGAGTGTATGTCAATATTTACAATACAAAATCGGATTTCTCCTTGCCCATAAAGTCTATTCATCCCAAAACATTAATATCCGGTATGAACCAGTCAGGGCTTCATCTAACAACGCCTTAATTAAGCCTTCCAAATGCATCAGCACTCCGCCCAGCATTCCAGTTCTGCTTCTGATCCTCCTCTCGAGAGACATTCACTGAAAATGGCCACTGCAGGGGTGAGCTTTTACATGTAAAATGATACTCACAGACTCGGTATCAGCGTCAGTACACGCTCCTGCTATCATTCATCCTTTCTCAAGTAACCAAGTTCTTACAGTTCAAACAACATTTATGACACACATAATACACAGAGTTTATTCCACATCTATATATATATTCATGCATTCAAAATCATACACATGTGCATACATAAATTTATACACCACCACAATCGGCCTTATTTCTATATGCATGCCTGCGGATCCGACTCGGGTAAAGACTCTCAGTTACGGTCCCCTTTTCTTCTGGCCCCTCGTCCCTCAGCTCTTACAAGGTGGCACCGGCCTCTCCACGGCGTCTCGAGACTCTCTTCTCTAGCTCCAACGGCTACCACGAGCACTATTGGGATCTAGTCAGGGTTGGTAACTGGAAGTCATTTCCCTTGGGGTTCTTGACCTTCTATGGGTCACCCCACTTTCACTCATGCAACTAACACATTCATTATTACACATCATCGCGCCACGAACACCTTCGCCGTAGTCATTAAGCAAGAACGGATTTCCCATACTATTCATAATCATTCAGTCAATCACACCAGCGCATGTTACAATCGGTCATCAGACTAACAACATTGAGCAATCCAATTAAGAGCATGCACATACATATTTTTCATAGTGACAAGAAAATAGATCCATGCATATCATCCATCATTATCATCCACTAACAGGCCACACCATCGCCACAAAAATCACTATCAGAATCTTAAATCATGCATCAGTTTTAATAATTATGAATACATGCACACACACACACACACCCACACTCAGCAGTATGTTCATCCGGTACCGTTCTTAGACCATGCATTCGACATGCAAGCGCCCCCTACCTTTAGAAGAACCTCAGAAACCTTTTTCCGTTCTTATCGTTGGGTCCGATGTCTTTCTCCTGGTTCGTTCGGTCTTCCTTGGCTTTGTCGTATCCTGCGCCTGATTCTGGGATGGAGTGTAGTCCGTTCTTCAGTACTGCAACCAAGGTCTCCAGGAGCGAAGAGTGAGAGAAGAGAAGAAAGATGGAGACGAAGAGAGGAAAGTAGAGGATGAAGTGACGGAGGAGGGAGTCTGAAGAAAATAGTAAGTGTGTTCATCACCAAAGGCTCACGTTTTATATATATGTACATGCGCACAGTAAAAGAAGAGTGGGATGGGAGAGTGTGCGCTCAGCAGCCACGTGCACTCTACCCCATCCCCTGACCACCACCATTTCCATATTTTAATGGCTTAAATCTACTCAGTTAAATGTAATTAACAGTTATTTTCTAGTTGAAATCAAGTCTTAATGGTTTATTCTTCATTCGGCATTTAATTTCAAAACTGGGATGTTACAACATGGATCACAGAATACCTACAATCGATTATATAGAGACATGTAATCGATTATGTACAACACAGAAAGCTCATAATCGATTATATTGGGTATGTAATTGATTATAGTATGCCCAGAAATGCATAAACACATGTTTTCTTAAAAAGGCATACAATTCTCTTCCTATTTTAACATCTTAACATACATATTTGCTAATTTTGGTTACTCAAAGACAATTTTTAGCATCCAGAATTCCCAATTCTCTTCTTATGTTAATGAATTATTCTTTTGCAAGGGGTTTGGTGAATATATTCGTTAATTGATTAGATGTTTCAACATATTCAAGCATACAATCACCTTTCAATACACGATCTTTAATAAAATGATGTCTTATTTCTATATATTTTGTCCTTGAATGCATGACAGGATTCTTAGATATATTAATGGCATTAGTATTATCACACTTAAGAGGCACATGGTCTAAAATAACACCAAAATCTAGAAGTTGTTGCTTCATCCATAAAATTTGAGCACAACAACTCCCAACAGCAATATACTCTGCCTCAGCTGTTGATAATGCCATACTAACTTGCTTCTTGCTATGCCATGAAACAAGTGAGCTACCAAGCAAGTGATAAGTGCCACTTGTGCTTTTTCTACCAAATTTACATCCTACAAAGTCAGAGTCAGAATATCCTATAAGAGTACATTCAACACCTTTAGGATACCAGAGGCCAACATCTAGAGTTCCAACAAGATATTTCATTATACGTTTTACAGCAGTTAAGTGTGATTCTTTTGGACATGCTTGATATCTTGCACACATACACATGGCAAACATGATATCTGGTCTACTAGCGGTCAAGTAAAGTAAGGATCCAATCATACCTCGATATTTTATGAGTTCTACATCCTTACCTTTCTCATCCTTGTCCAAATAACATGAAGTGCTCATGGGTGTGGCAATTTCATTTGCTTTATCCATGTTGAACTTCTTGAGCAACTCTTTGTAGTATTTGGATTGACTAATGAAAGTTCCTTCTCTAGTTTGCTTGATTTGCAACCCAAGGAAGAATGTGAGTTCTTCCATCATGGACATCTCAAATTCATTTTGCATTATCTTAGTAAACTCTTTGCAAAGCAACTCATTAGTGGCATACATATAAACTTGCACCAAAAGTATGTAATTTTTTTTGTGCTTAATGAAAAATGTTGTATCAACTTTTCCTCTTTCAAAATTATATTCTAAGAGAAATTTGCTCAATCTTTCATACCAAGATCTTGGAGCTTGTTTTAAACCATACAAAGCTTTTCTTAGTTTGAAAACATGATTTGGAAATTGATAGTTTTCAAAACCAGGTGGTTGATCAACATACACTTCTTCTTGAATGTATCCATTTAAGAAGGCACTTTTGACATCTATTTGATATAATTTGAAATCCTTACAACATGCAAAAACTAATAATAACCTAATAGCTTCTAACCTAGCTATGGGAGCATACATTTCTTCATAGTCGATTCCTTCTTCTTGATTATATCCCTTAGCAACTAGCCTAGCTTTGTTTCTAGTGATTATGCCATTTTCATCAAGCTTGTTCCTAAATACCCATTTGGTTCCTATTATTTGATGGTCATTGGGTTTTGGCACAAGTTCCCAAACTTCATTTCTTTCAAATTGATTCAATTCCTCTAGCATGGCCAACATCCAATGTTCATCAATAATAGCTTCATCAATGGTTTTAGGCTCAATTTGTGAAACAAATGCTAAATGATTACAAGTATTAAAAATGCGATGAGTACTTACACCCTTAGTGATATCACCTATAATGTTGTCTATGGGATAATGTTTTAATGTGATCCACTCTCTTCGAGGCTTTATTGTTGTTGTTCATCTTAAGAAGCTACTTCATTATTGATTCCTACTTCTTCCTTGTTTTCTAGAGTCATCTCTTAGAGTGTACCAATATTTCCAATGCCAAGGATTCTTCCTTTGGTATTATCTCCATAAGTGACACTTCCTTTTCTTTTTGGCGTAAATGATGTGAACATGCTTATATCACCCGTCATATGCTTTGAACACCCACTATCTAGGTACCAATGGGTGTTGCTTGCCTTGAAGCATACCTACAAAACAAGTCAAGTTAGAGAACTTGGTATCCATTTTATGTTGGATCCTTTTTGGTTAGTTTATGGTAATGTCCCTTTGGGAACCCACACCTTTCTTATAGCCTTTGGTCCAAACTTTCTAACATGGCAATTTAAAGCACTATGACCTTTAATACCACAATGATTACACTTCATAAAAGGTGATGATGATTTTCTAGGAGGCACAAAGAGATTCTTGTAATGTTTTTCTTTCTTAGTAAGATTAAATCATAAACTAGATTTGTTAAACATGCATCTTTGTTTTCCAAGTAATGCATCTAAATTATCTCTACTATTTATGAATTTCTCAAGAGTTTTATTCAAGTCTAAGATTTTCTTTTCTAGGTGATAATATTTCTTCACATATTCACATGGTTTTGTTTTAGAGCAAGTTTCATTTTCAACAACTTTAATTTTAAAAATTTTATTTTCTTTTACTTGCTCAATTAGATGCATCTCAAGAGTTTCTATGGTTTTTCTTAACAACTTATACTTGCTAGATATTTTACTATATTTATTATATAATTCTTCAAAAGCATCATACAATTCTTCCTTATCAAGTTCATGAATATTTACCTCATCTTGCTCTTCTTGGTGGTTGGCCATTAAGCATAGGTTTGCTTCTTCATTGTCTGAATCGTCGGAGCTACTCACATCATTTTTGTCCCATGCTATATAGGCTCTTCTTCTTCCTCTTCTTTCTTTGTTTTTCTTCTTTAAATTTGGACAATCTACTTTGAAATGTCTTTCCTTGCCACATTCAAAACAAGAGGGTGAGGATGCATTATCTTTAAATGTAGGTTTCTTACCTTGGTTTGTGAAGCTTCTTTGAAACTTCTTGTTTTCATAAACTTCCCAAATCGCTTTATGAATCGCCTAAATTCTTCATCCTCATCAAGGTCACTTTCTAACTCATCCTCATCAATTGAGGTGGCTTTGAGAGCAAGACCCTTCTTCCTGGAAGATTTTTCTTCTTCTCCACATTCTTCAAGTCCTTGAGCTCTTGCTCTTGTTCTTGAAGCATTCCAATCAATGTAGCTAGAGACATGTCATTGATGCTTAGAGATTGCTTGATTGCGCTGACAAGAGGTTGCCATTCCCTAGTAAGGCTTTTCAACACTTTGTGAATAAGCTCTTTGTTAGAATAAGATTTTCCAAGAGTAATAAGATGATTAATAATCAAAGTAAATCTCTTTTGAAGTTCTAAAATAGTTTCACCTAAAGCTTTCATATTGGCTAGTCAAGGTACTATGTTAGAGTCTTTAACATCACTAGTTCCTTCATGAGTAACTTGAAGGGTATCCCATATTTCTTTTGCAGATTTACATGTTACAACTCTAAAAAATTCATCAGGACCTAAGTCAAGAGTAATAAGATTTTTTGCTTTGTAATTGTATTGAACTTTCTTTTCTTCGTCACTCGTCCAATCATCCATGGGCTTTTCAGCTTGTCTACCATCAACAATATGCATAGGTATAAAAGGACCATTTTCAATAGCATTCCATATATTCAAATCAATTGATTACATAAAAAATTTTATCCTTTCGTTCCAAAAACATAACCTTCCCCATTAAAAGCAGGAGATCGATTTGTAACACCACCCTCGGGAATCATGTTATATGAGATAGAGGCCATCTTAATCTCTTGAAGCTATTAAGCTCTATTAAACAAGAGTCAAGCTCTGATACCACTTGTTAGTCAAGTGGCCTCAATACTTAAGAGAGGGTGAATTAAGTTTTAAATCTTTTGCTTGGAAAGCCTTTGAAATTGATTCATTTTTCTCAAAAGATAATTATATGCAAGAAACAGCAAGTATAGTACAAGAAATAAGATAGAAAAGATGTGTAGAATTCACTTTGGCAATATATCAAACACTTGGTGTACAAGAACTTAGCTTAGCCAAATCAATGAAATCTAAGTAATGCAATCACAACCAAATCAATAAACTAGCCAGATGCAATATGTAAATGCAAGAGAGTAAGGAAAAGAAGCTTGCAAACTGATATAACGAGTTCCACCATCTCGGTGTACGTCTCGCCTTTAAGCAACCCACTTGAAGGATTTCCACTATTGAAGTTTAGAGATACAAGCTATGAGTAATTGTAGCTTCCTAGCGTCCCACACTCAAGAACTTAATTCTCACTAGCACAAGGGCACCCTACCCAATCTCTCAAACTCTCAATACCCAAAGGTTGAACCCCAACCTTTGTGACAACTAAAAACTAGAATGAAGCTTTGTGTTTGGTGTTTTTGTTTACAAGTAAATAACTCTCTTAATAGAGTAGATACATAAATTGAATAGCTCTCACAAATTCTAACTCTCAACAAGAGAGGATATGAAAATTTAAAACCTAAGTTTCTGAAGCTGAAACTACAAGAGAAATGGACTCACTAAGCACAATGTATTGCTTTGATTGATGACTTCTTGTTCTTGTCTCACTTGCTTGATGTGCTTGAATTTGAGCTCTATTTATAGGCCTTAGAGAGGAGCCATGGAGGTTCAGAGTCGTTGCACAACATGGGCACAAATATGGAAAATGGAGAAATGAGCTGGATCTACACTTAAAATCACGTCCCTAAATTCTGGCACTAAGGTAATTGATTACGCCTTGATCTGTAATTTCTATGTCAAGTAGTTATGTAATCGATTAGGTCTTTTCCTGTAATTGATTAGTAGTCAGACAGAGTCAATGTAATCAATTAGCATACCCTTGTAATCGATTATGCATTATACCTGATGCATTTAATTCCTGTACGCAGCACTATAATCAATTATATTCATGTTGTAATCGATTATGAGTCAAAAATAACCAATGAAATTGATTATCCTAGCCTTGTAATAGATTAGGAAAAATACCTGATGCATTATATCATTTATTATAAGATTGTAATCAATTATCTTCTTTGCTGTAATCGATTATGTTTCTTCCAGAATTAAGGTAATCGATTATCCCAGTGTTGTAATCGATTGGAACATATACCTAATACAATTATTTAAAGTTTTTGTAGCTCTGTAATTGATTGGCTTCATCATGTAATCGATTAGCTTATGAACAAAAATCATGTCTGGTATTTGATTGATTGTAAGCTCTTTGTATTTCTTTATTTTAATCTTCCTAGAAGTTTATGCACATGATTTTAGCTCTTTGAATCTTCATGAACTTCATTCGTCATGTCATGATTCTTTGAATGGTCGCTTTGTCATTATCAAAAATTTAATATACAAGCGATTGTGACCTGAAGCATTTTTCAAACACACTATTATCACTGTTTGGTATTTTAGTGTCATTGTTTTATATTTTATTGTAACTATTTGATTAAGTTTTCAATTTAAGATTAATTTGGATGAGACATCATGTTGATCTTATTTCAAAAATTTCTTTGTTTGTGTTGTTGGTTTCCTTTTTTTGAGAAGTTAAACTAATTTATAGGCTATTAAATATGTGCGTAATCAATATGAGGTAACCGTTTTATAATAGACAGTGTGAGGTGCTAATACCTTCCTCACCTATAATCAGACTTCTGAACTTGGAATTTCATTTTTATAACCGGTGCTTCAACAAAGGTTTTCCCAGTATTTTATCCTTAAAAATATTGGTGGCAACTCTCGGGTTTTTTTGAAAGGATTTTGAAACTGTTTAATCTTTTGTTTTAGGGTAAAATATACACATGGTCCCCTACGTTTATCTGAAGTCTCAGTTTGGTCCTATATGTTTTTTTTGTCCCAGTTTGGTCCTATACGTTTATAAAACGCATCAAACTTTTCCCCTCTGTTAACACCGTTAGAAATTTGGACGGAAATGTGACGTGACACTTGAGTGACACGTGTCACGATTTGGTTGGTGACACGTGTCACAATCTGATGGGCTGAGTGGTTTAGGTTGAAAATTAAAAACATTTTGCCTTCCATGGGACTTGAACTTGGCACCTTTAATTGACAAAAGAGGTTGCTTTACCACTAGGCCAAGGTGCACCTTTGTAATAAGATGATGATTTTTTATTTATAAAACATACACTTAAGTTAATTATATGTTAAAAATATATTATTAAATATATTATTGATAATATACTTATAAAATTATAAAATTATAATTTAATTTAATTTAATTTTTTAAAATATATTTTTAAAAAATATATTTAAAATATTTATCAATAACTATTAACGTATTACTAATATATTTTTAAGTAAATGATATAATATATTAATATTATTTATTATTAATATAAATTATTGTAAATATAATTTTTAATGATACTTTAAAATATATATTTTAAATAATACTTATTATTATTAAATAATTTTAAAATGTATTATAAAATAATATATTTAAATATTATTAAATATTATGTTAATAATAATTTATATTAATAATAGTAAATATAATTTTTAATGATATATTAAAATATATATTTTAAATAATACTTATTATTATTAAATAATTTTAAAATGTATTATAAAATAATATATTTAAATATTATTAAATATTATGTTAATACTATTTATAGTATAATTTATTTAATAATACATTTTTAATAATAAATATTATTAAATATTTAAAAATTTATTTTTAAAATGTTAGATTAATATTTAATAATTTTTTGAGAAGGATTTTATTAATAATATATTTAATAAATTTATTTATTATAACTAATAATATTATACATATAATTAACTTAAGTGTATGTTTTATAAATAAAAAACCATCATCTTAATACAAAGGTACACCTTGGCCTAGTGGTAAAGCAACCTCTTTTGTCACTTAAAGGTGCCAAGTTCAAGTCCCATGGAAAGCAAAATGTTTTTAATTTTCAACCTAAACCACTCAGCCCATCAGATTGTGACACGTGTCACCAACCAAATCGTGACACGTGTCACTCAAAGTGCCACGTCACATTTCCGTCCAAATTTCTAACGGTGTTAACAGAGGGGAAAAGTTTGATGCGTTTTATAAATGTATAGGACCAAACTGGGACAAAAAAAACATATAGGACCAAACTGAGACTTCGGATAAACGTAGGGGACCATGTGTATATTTTACCCTTTGTTTTAAGGGTCGGCCTCCCGCCGCGATCCTGGTCGCGACAGCTAGTGACTCCACTGGGGACTTTAAGAGTCAAGCCTAACAAATTGATTGTGCGTGTTTATTTAGCCTTTAATTATTTGACTTCTTTATTTTTATACCGTTTGTTTTTCGTCGATGTTTGTGTGTAATCGTTGTGTTGTTATATTTTTGCCATTTTATTTTCGGTCAATGTTTATATGTTGTTGAACGCTAGGATAGTTGACTTTATTTTATTTGCTCTTTATTTGTTCATTGTGAAGGATTGTGTAAGGTAAAGGTATTGGATGCCCCTTTCATACACTACACTCCTAATTTGCACACACTCAAAAGTGGGACCCTATACCCGGGCCCAAATGAAACTTAAGAATAAGGAAGGTTGGTAGTGGTGTGATTTGGGATGTATGTCCTGTCTGGCTATCGTAAGAACCTCAGCTAGAGTTCGGCTTATTCGTGGTGTTCCCCACCTAGTAGACTTCCTACTGTTGTGGTCAACATCATGAATAAGATCTTGACTCTAGTGACCTTTAGACTGTTAGTGTAAGCTAGCTCATACGAGATATCACTATTAGACGAATCTTAGAACTGATAGGGGGCCTTAAAAAAATTGACTTAGGGCACAAAGGGGCAGACTTTCCCTCTACTTTTCCTCATTCTCATTTTCCCTTTAATCCAAATCGGTGGACCACTTTCCTGTTTAGCGGATTAGTTTTTCCAAAAATGCCTTTTCTTTTAAACTGGTGATTCCTTAGCAGGCAAGCAGTCCTTTCCTTTGCACATTTTCCAAATCGTCAAGGATCAAAAGAGTCAAAAAATCCAAAAATTCAAAAAGAATCAAAAAGGACAAAATAAAAAAAAGAGTCAAAAAATGTTGATAATGATCGGAAGGTCCGTAACCCATGATTCTCGATTTGTCACTAGTTTTGTCAATCGTTACTCCCTGAATATAAAAATGTTTTTCAAGAAAGTTACGAAGGGAGTAGCGATTTACGAAGCACATCGATTCCCGATGACTGATTTTCTCATTTTTTTTCTGTTCTCGCAGTAAGCTATTCAGAGCTTCGCAAATACCTTTGAGTGAAATATGGAAATTAACATGGGGTTCGATAATTATGGTATGCATGTGACTGAATTAAGGAAGTTACTGCATGTTAAGGCCAAGAAGGTTGACACAGCTAGTTTGTATGTGTTGAGGAAAAACTTGATCTGAATCAAAAGATGGTCTTTTCAAGGAAATAGGGGAGGATCCTAAAATTGCTGGAAGTTCAAGTACAGTTCGAGGCGATCACTGCATTGTTTCAGTTCTATAATCCACCTTTCAGTTGTTTCACATTTTGAGACTTTTAGTTAGCTTCATCTGTTGAGGAGTTTGTTCGGATTTTGAGAATGCCACTAGAAGGGAAAAAACCTTATCGTCATCTCGAGCATCAGCCGAATAATGCTTCTATTGCCTGTATCCTAAAGATCAATCCAGAGGTGTTGAGAGAGGCATAACTAAGCAGAAACCAGACTGCGGGGTTTGCTCGGAGTATCTTGAAAAACACATGCATGCCCTGGCTAAAAAGAAGGATTGGGAAACCTTCATGGCCACTCTGGCTCTCACTATTTACGGTGTCATATTATTCCTCGATATCGACAATTATATGGACTATGGCGCTATTGATGTTTTCCTCGCCCGCAAGCTCAAATTTGAGAATCCTGTCACTACTATCTTGGCCAACGTCTACTATACTATGGACTTCTGCCATACACAAGGTTGAAAGAGGGTCATTTGTTGTTTACCTTCTCTGTACGTGTGGCTTACATCCCATGTCTTCAACTAAGTCAGCAAGGTTGAGTGCCATGTTTCTGATATAAAGTTATGCCAGCTATCAATTAAGAATAGGTATGAGTGGGCTAATTATCTTGTAGGGCTCAGACCTGAAAAAGTAAGGTGGTACCCGCAATGATTGAGGGTTGACACCATCATCCACCACTGTAGAAATTACCTGAATGTTCCTCTCATGGGCACTCAGGGGTGTATTAATTACAACCCTGTCATAGCCAAGTGCCAGTTGGCCTACCCACTGCTCGGACCACCCGATGAGGAATCACTCACTCTCTTCATCTTCTACTATTCAAAAGGGTACTACACCTCTGCTATTCAGAATATAGCGGATGCATGGAAGAAGGACCATCAGAAAGGGAAAAAGTTAGGAGTTAGGAGTCACACTGTAAAAAAAGAATATTGTTAATGGATCCTAAATAGGGTCTCCATTGTCAATCTGTCATTCAAAAGTCCCTTCTATCTCCCAACAAGCACGTTGGTTCCCCCGCCTACCTTTGAAGATGAAGCAATAAAAGCCATGAGAGCCAAGATAGAAAAGCTGACTACCATGAATAAGAAGCTGAAGGAAGAATTGCTAAAGTGCCAGCAGGAGTGTGCCCTTCAAAGAAGAGAAAATCAAGAAAGTAAGTAGATTATTGAAGAGGTTGAGAAGAAACGGAAAACTAAAAGAGACCACATGAGAAAGCAAGAGCAATACCTCCGAGCGGCCAACTCGTAACTAAAGATGAAGAGCCGTCAAAGAGACACCATTCTCACTGATAAGCAGCTTTTGAGGGATATGTTGGCAAAGGCCAAGGAAAATGAGAGAAACTCTCTGGTGCAAAAAGAATTACTACAGTCACAAATTCATAGGGTGGAGCATCAACTCAACGAGGTGGTAGAGGCTTGTCAACGAGAAATAAACGGCAAGCGTCAACACGCAATAGAAGTAGAACATGACTGTCGTGAAGTAATATGCATCATGGAGGCTAAGATGACACAGCAAGATGAAGTCATTTGTTCATGGATGAACCATTTCGCCAACCTGGCGCATGTGGCTAATGGGGCTCTCGAAGACCTCCCGCTCCTGCTCAAACAAGCCGAAGAAATGGCCAACCCTTTTTCTATCCCCAAAGAAATTGTGACCTTCCAGGGTTACTGTAGGGAACAGATTTGTAAAATGAGGGCCATGATTGCCCAAGCTAGGAACGACTGATTTATTTTCCTTATTGTAACAAGAACTTTCAACAGTAATGTATTTTTTGGGATTCAAAATAAAGGATTCTTTTGTCTCCATAACTATCTCATGTTAATTTCCATTCCTCGCCTTACTTAGTACTTTTGAACGTGACGTTCTGAGGAATAGTCAAAGGATACTCGTCAAGTTCTAAATTGCTTCACGCGTAATCTTATTTACTCTTCCTTTACCGCTTCGTTTTAATTATTTAACCGCTTTCCCTTCTAGCAAATTTCTATTTTTTCTTTCTTTTATTTCTAAAAGACATCATGGGTAAACATCCCTACCGGACCCGACTACAAAAAAAACTCATAGCCGAAGTAGAAATTATGGACGAAGATCTTAGGAACGAGGTCAACCAATTAAGGGAGCAGGTAGCAGAGTTGACCAATCTCCTGGAAAAGAGAATCATAGATGGGGGCTCATTCATGGGTATTGAGGACTCCCAACAGCAACCTCTCACCCCGCTCTATCCTCCTGGTTTTGGCCTGGCGAGGGCCTAATTCCTAATCCCACAACACCTCCTCTCACTATCAATGTCAGGAGGCCTAACCCTACTGCTGATCCCCAACTATCGTACGCCATATCCTTTACGCAACAACACACATTCGTCGGCCCGGATGGCAAACCGGTACCTTTTCCACCTTACGGCCTACCACTAGGATACTTTCCCCCACTCCTCACTAACCCATAAGGCAACCACGATGTCACACCCCAATTTTCTGAGTCGAATCTCAATGTAATCAAGATAATAATTAATAAAAATACGAGTAAATTTTTCGCATTTAAAATAATTTCGAAACACCACAATGATTACATTAAGACCCGAACCCCTTGAAAACCGAAGAGTGAGATTTAATAATTTATGAACTGGATCGCAAATCAAAACGTCCACATATGTATACAAAATAATTTGAGTTTACAGCGGAAGAAGAATATGTATATGGGTAACCCGCCTAGTTTCATATATGAAGATATGGAAAAAGGCTCAAGCAATCATGCAATTTCATAACATAAGCTTATTAGGCCACAATCGACTATGCACATAAATCATAATCATACATCATCAATTTTAGGTAGCCTCTACATGAGTTATCTCTCACCAAATGGTATCAATACAAGTATCACCATGATCATGTTTATACATCTCTATTTATCAGAATTATTATACATAAATCAATTATTGCATCATATTTAACAAATGCTGCCGGCCAAGGCATTCCATTACCACTATTTACCTTTTTCAAGAGCTTTTATTCAAAAACCCAAACTTGTCCTATGGCAAACCTACATCACGATGCTAAAAAGAAGACAACATGGGAGAGTGAGTTATACATTCAAAATGATGAATATAAATACATTATGATTATGTATACATGCATACAATTATCATGTGTGCTTTGCATATAAATTATTAATTCATCATTGAATCACAACCGTATTTCATAAGTAGGCATACAAGCCATATGAATCGTAATTCACAATATAAGCAAGCACAAGCATATACACAACCACATTGCCACTCATCAACATTGGCATTTACAAATCATCATCTTCAAATTATTAAATCTTTACTCAATTCCTCCCCATAAGGGGATTGTCATCTCTCTTGGTTATCTCAATCTCGAATGCCATGAACCTATGGCTAATGTATATGTCAACTGTTTAATGCATATACAATGGATCCATTTCTTATCGTCAGGTGATCGCAACCACCATATCATTCATTTCACAAATCTACATACCAATTGTCATCACATTGATTTCCCGCCTTACAGGGGGTACTCCCTCCATGGAACCCCGCAATGTTATTCCTTTCACAAATATCATATCATCATCACGTCAGGTACTCCCTTCGTGGAAACCCGCAAGGTTATTCATTCATTAACTATTATAACATCATCACATCGGGTACTCCCTTCGTGAAACCCCGCAAGGTTATTCATTCACGAAATATCATAACATCATCACGTCGGGTACTCCCTTCATAGAACCCCGCAAGGTTATTCATTCATTAAATATCATAATCTCATCATGTTGGGTACTCCCTTCGTGGAACCCCGCAAGGTTATTCATTCATTAAATATCATCACATCATCACGCCGGGTACTCCCATTGTGGAACCCTGCAAGGTTATTCATTGTGATCCCAACCACATAATATTAATGCTATGCCATGCCATGAATGCAACAACGCAATGATGCAACAATGCTATGACAGAAACACCATCAATGAGCACCTTGGAGATGTATTGCAGTTGGAGGAAGATGAATTGTGCATATACGGCAGATTGAAGAAAGAGCGTTATGTGTATTTTGTTCACAAGTTCGAATATGTTCTATGCCTTCCTAACCACTATTTTCAGAGGGGCGCCAACCAACATCCTACCCGACTTCTCAGAAAAGACATAGCAGGACCTTCATTGTCCGCACCTTACATTAAAGCTCCACCACCGAGACCACCTCTACCTCCTACAACAGATCCCATCCTTCTCACCCACCTCACTCATATCCAGCAGCAACAGGCAGCTCTTAACAGAGCAATCACATATTTCTACTGTGCTAGCTATTGGAGTCACCCATCAGGACCCTTCATGCACCTAGATGAGTTCATTGCCAAAGTTGCTTGGCCTAGGGACAGTCCAACTTTCCCGGAGGAGGAGAGGCCAGTAGCTGCAGCTGAAGCTGAACAGGTAGCACCATCACCACCACCACCACCACCACCCGAACCAGCAGAGACACTAATCCTAGCATCATCATCAGTTGTTGCACAGACTCAGGAGCAGCAGGATGCTGAGGATAGAGAGTTCGAGGAGCAGCTCGATCGTGTGGTCACTGACATCTTGATGTCGCGTGATTGATCAGCCTCTATGGTTCCATTTCATTTTGTCGAGTTTATTTACGTTTATGCTATTTTAAATTCAGCAGTTGTTTCAGTACTTTTACTTTACAGTATTTTCATATGGTTTATAGATTCACATGCTTATGTTTATCTGAATTTTGTTGCATACGCTAGTTGTTATGTTTAGGCATGAATTTTTTTTTTGGTTAATGTATGCAAGGTTTTGGATAAGTGAAGAAAGATGTGAATTAATCTTAAGTTGCATAAAAGGAAAGACAACTAGTTTTGGAAAATATGATAACTCCTTTTGAATGCTGAATGAAATCTTTCTAAATCTTGAGTTAGGAATTAGTTCATAATGTTTGAACCCTTTTCTGTGAAGATAAAGAAATCAAGATAATTAACCCAGTGAGAGAGTGCAACCTTAAACACCGAGAGTTCATTGATTCTTGTGTAATCTTTCATTGCATATATTTTCTAGCAAGGATCATTGCTTAGTCAAACATGGACAGGATAGAGGCAAACTTTGTGTAGAATAGGTTTAAACAGGAGCCAAAAAGCCAACCTAAGGTTTTAAAAGGAGTTTAATTCTTATTTCACCATTACCTTTCTCACTCTCCTTTAAAAACCTCTCGCTCCCACATTTTCTTCCACTCCCATTTTCGGTTTCGGAGATTTAGCATCACTTTCTCTTCTTCTTTTCAGTTTAAGGTTCCTAATTTTCATCACCCACAGGTAAGTTCTCCAACACAGAGTTGCAATTTCTATATTCCTCTCTATTCCTCATGGGTAGTTTTAGTGAGAGAACGTTTTCAGCTTTCACATGCTAACAATTTTGAGACATGCACTTCATTATAGGGTTAGGTTTTGTTGTTACTAGTGTGAATAAATCATGAATATACACTCATGCCCTAGGATCAAATACTAGTCATGTCCTAGAATATTGATGCTCTGTTTTTCTAAATTCCACAAAGTAAATTGTACCTATTGTTCTGTTCTGAGAAATTGGTTCATTAAGATCATGCTTTAGGTCACAATTTTTGTTAGAATATAGAATAACCTGTCATTACATGGTTCTCATTGGTATGAACTGAATTGCTTGAATATTCCTCTGTTTTAATACTCTGTTTTGACACCATGAAATGTTGGCAGAAACTAGTATATATGGTGCACATTAATTGTTTGCAAAAGTGCCTGCATGTACATGATGCTTTCACAAGCCTTATGCTTATAATGTGCTTATGATTTCTTTACAGAAAATGGTAAGAACCAAAAATGCCTAAGAAATACAAAGAGGGCAGGAAAGGGCTGCTACGCATAGGAATCGTCAAAAAAGGAAGCGTACTTCTTCTCCATTGAATCAAAAGTTTAAGACCAAGGAAACTGAAAAGCGATTTCACGACATTCACCACTGGACCATCCTGCCAGAGCGTCAAGCGGATTTAAGGGAAGGCGAATGTGATGACTTCATGAACATGCTAAGAAAAAGAAAGTGGCTGCGAGTTTCCAATCCTCGGGTAAAATATGACCCTGAAGTGGTGAAGGAATTCTATGCAAACGCTTGGTGGACTGAAGGTGCCATGGACCGAAGAGCTTGGCGGGGCCATTGGATTTCCTATGACACAAACACCATCAATGAGCACCTTGGAGATGTATTGCAGTTGGAGTAAGATGAATTGTGCACATACGGCAGATTGAAGAAAGAGCGCTATGTGTATTCTGTTCACGAGTTGGAATCTATTTTATGCCTTCCTAACCACCATTTTTAGAGGGGCGCCAACCAACATCCTACCCGACTTCTCAGAAAAGACATAGCAGGACCTTCATCGTCCGCACCTCATATTGAAGCTCCACCACCGATACCACCTCCACCTCCTACAACAAATCCTATCCTTCTCACTCACCTCACTCATATCCAGCAGCAACAAGCAGCTCTTAACAGAGCAATCATATATTTCTACCGTGCTAGCTATTGGAGCCACCCATCATGACCCTTCATGCACCTAGATGAGTTCATTGCCAAAGTTGCTTAGCCTGGGGACAGTCCAACTTTCCCGGAGGAGGAGAGGCCAGCAGCTGCAGCTGAAGCTGAATAGGTAGCACCATCACCACCACCACCACCATCCGAATTAGCAGAGACACCAATCGTAGCATCATCATCAGCTGTTGCATAGACTCAGGAGCAGCAGGATGCTGAGGATAGAGAGTTCGAGGAGCAACTCGATCGTGTGGTCACCGACATCTTGATGTCGCGTGATTGATCAACCTCTGTGGTTCCATTTCATTTTGTCTAGTTTATTTACGTTTATGCTATTTTAAATTCAGCAGTTGTTTCAGTACTTTTCCATTATAGTATTTTCATATGGTTTATAGATTCACATGCTTATGTTTATCTGAATTTTGTTGCATACGCTAGGTGTTATGTTTAGGCGTGAAATTCTTTTTTTGGGTTAATGTATGTAAGGTTTTGGATAAGTGAAGAAAGGTGTGAATTAATCTTAAGTTACATAAAAGGAAGGACAACTAGTTTTGGAAAATATGATAACTCCTTTTGAATGCTGAATGAAATCTTTCTAAATCTTGAGTTAGGAATTAGTTCACAATGTTTGAACCCTTTTCTGTGAAGATAAAGAAATCAAGACAATTAACCCAGTGAGAGAGTGCAACCTTAAACACCGAGAGTTCATTGATTCTTGTGTAATCTTTGATTGCATAAATTTCTAGCAAGGATCATTGCTTAGTCAAACATGGACAGGATAGAGGCAAACTTCGTGTAGAATAGGTTTAAACAAGAGCCAAAAAGCTAACCTTCAATCGTAATCAATCCAATTTTTTTCTTTAACCCCATTGAGCCAAAAAGTTTATTTTTCTTTAACCTTAGAACATGCTTGTATAAAAGATCCAACCCTAATGCATGCTAAGGACAAGAACAATCTTTTAAGAGGGCTATGTGAATAATTTGGCTATAAATGTTAAAAAGAAAGGAAAAATTGGAAAATGAATCAAAATTCTCCTAGAAATGTCAAAGAATAAACAAAAGTAAGGAGGAATACAAAGAAGAATTCAATGGCTCAAGTAAAGGAAGAATAAGAAAACAATAGCCAAGGCTAAGAAATTTGATTGTCCTTAGTATGTTCTTTGTATTCCAAAGAAAAACTAATAAGTTTCTTGTAAGCCTGGCCAAGTTAAAACCTACTAAAGACCTTTTGATCCATGTTTGTTTGAGTAGTTATCTTATGCAGTGAAATGAAATGCAATGATTGAATAACACTTGATCAATGATATAGAGAGCAAACACTCACATGGAAGGTATAAATAGAGAGGGTTTCTTGTTTTCACAGCAGAGTGGTTATTTGCAATTGTGTATCACATTTCAAACCTAGAATTTGGTTAGATGAATTGAAGCATGATTAAGGACTTATCATTTATAAATAGTGAAAAGTTGTCCTTCATTTTAATTGCAGCTATGATTAATTAGGATCTTTGTTTCACTTAGCTTTCTCTTGACCATTTGCTTGAGGACAAGCAAAGTTCTAGGTTGGGGAGAGTTGATAGATGTCCAATTTATATATATTTTATAGTGATAATAAAGCATAAATTGGATATAATATGCAATGTTTGTCATTTTGTAAGCTAGATAGAACATAAATTGTGATATAAACATTGTACAAGTTGATTGGTTAATTTTGTTGCAATTCTAGGGAAAATTAAAGAAGAAAGGAGAAGGGAAAATAAAAGAAGAAAATTCATTAAGTTTTGAGCAAAGAAGTGATATTCGCTGAAGCGAAGGTTATATCGCTTGAGCGACTCAAAGTTGGTGAGGCCATATTGAAGGCTCGCTTGATAGAACAAGGAAATTAACAGATACCAGTATCAGGTCAAGACTCGCTTGAGTGAGAAGCCTATCCGCTCAAGCGAAATCAGGCCAGTGAAGAATGGTAAAGAAGTCGCTCAAGTGAAGACATTTCGTGAAACATCCTTACCTAATTAAAACCCAAACCGAGACCAGGGAAATTTTTTCCAAAATTCACCAAGCAGTCGGGGTAAAATAAATCAACGTAGGCAAAGGAAAGCAAAAACTGACAGCGGAAGAACAAAGCTTAAGCGAGCCTAACAATGTTCACTCACTCAAGCGAGACCCAAATCCGCTTGAGCGAGACAAACCATCTCGCTTGGGCGAAGCACCATTCACTTAAGCAAAACCAACCAGAGACCTTCCTTCCATTCACACTCGTTGGAGCGAACCCTTATTCGTTGAGGCGAGTAACTCCACTGGGTATTTTCATCACTCAGATTCGGGACCATGTTCACTCGGGAACTGTCCCCATAGGGTCATGCTTCACTCGGCAAATTCATACTTAGCCAAATACTTGGTTTATTCAAGAAGCCCACAAACATGCTTCATTCGGAAGCGTTATAAACATACACTCAGAATACTGATAACTCAGATTTCTTATACATATAAATTTGTATTCATTATACAACATTCTTAAGAGCCGGCCAAGGCTTAAACATATTTATTTACAATATATAAATACAATACGCACTCCAACAATCTGAGTGCCCAACACTCGGAATTGAGGGTATCTCCTCATTACCAGTCTGACCTGCATACACTGAAAAATATTGTAGGGGTGAGCATTTACATATTAAATGACAGTTATTGACTTGGATTAATCTTTGAATCCACAACGATGCAATAACATATATCATCAATCAAACATACACACTGCCATTTAACATGGACATTCACATAACATCTTCCGATCGGGATTTTACTCATTTCACTCGGCTATAATTAACAACATCCTCAATAACAATGTATCATCTAATCGGATTCCACCCCAAATCTATTCCAATCAATATCAGTAATGTTTAAACTCCGAGCCTCGCTCAAGAAGAGTGCCTGAGCCCCGCTCAAAAGTCTTAATCATATCCTCACACATTTTCATCTGATTGCTGATTCAACAATAAGCGTCCAACGCTTCATGCTCCAAGCATTTCCAGTGGTGAATTGGATGCATACGGTCTGATTCATCAGGCGTCCAACGCCAATGCACTCGGCATTGCCTTGAGTCCAACCCAAGGTCTTTCATCAAGCGTCCAACGCTTAGTGCACTCGGCACTGCCTTGAGTCCAACCCGAGGCCTTTCATTATATTTAACACATATTCATCCGATTGCCGACTCTGTATTAAGCGTCCAATGCTATATGCACTCGGCATTCCCAATGGTGAATCAGATGACCCACAACTCATACACTCGACAATCACAATGCCATCTACTCGGATTATCCTTACAACAAGCATCTCATGCTTTCTCATATAACTTTCCACTCGGAAATCAACACTAGTAAGCATCTCATGCTATTCCATATAAAATTCCACTCGGCATTAACATAGCAGTCCCCATCCTATGCACTCAGCATTCGCATGTTCAATGTCAAGCATCACATGCATTTAAACATACCATCACACACGGGGACCAATAAAAGACCACACAAATGCACTCGGCATTCATAATATGCATCTCATACATTTAACATAACCACAACATGCATCATACATCATATGGACGGAAATCATACACCACACGATAATAATCATCACACATCCAGGCTCAACTCAAACAACATACAATCACAAAACAACACAACACATCACAGTGTATTAGTTTCACCCGGAAACCCGTCCATAAACCATACATTTGAGATGCAATAGCCCCCTTACCTAGAATGAAGATCCAGAAGCTCCATGAGCTTGCAACACTGACTGAACGTTCTTCAGTCACTCGTTCTCAACAGAATGACCTTACTCTAGCTATTCACACAGCACTCTCCCTTGGAGGAACACCGAGCCACTCGGTCACACGAACAGCTCTGCCTCTATTACACTTCATGCTCTCCTTGCAAAACAGTGGAGAGTCCCAAGCCTCCAAGGCACAACACAGTCCTCACGCAACCCAGTGAAGGACTCCTTGCCACCATGCATCCAAGCATCCATCAACGCTGTTAGACAAAACAGAGGAGGATCTCTGTCTCCAAAACACACAGCACCATGCTGTTGCTCAACCACCACACAGATCTCTCTCAACCATGTTGTTCCTCATCGTGTTCCACTTCCCACTCGGGCTCTATTCAGCGTTGAGTGGAAGAAGAAGATGAAGAAGATAAGAAAAAGACGAAGAACAGCAAGCAAGGAAGAAGCAGAGCTTTAGAAGCTTTAGAGAGAATGGAGAATGGTTCTCCATATACCCAAGAGAGAATGAGTAAAGAGTGGTTGGAAAATGAGAAGCCAAGTCCTTATCTCTTCCGTCGTGACAGCCCTCTCCCATCAGCCATCACATCCTATCCTCATTTGATGCAATCCCATCAGTCATCATTAATCACATTCAGCGTGAATAAAGAGAGAGGGAGAGAGAGAACCGAAGTTCTCTAAAGCCACCATGGGCATCAAGGTCATTTCCTGGCCAGATATTATTATTATTATTCAATCCATAATTCTAATTATGTAATTAACTTCAATCGGTAATTAAATCCAAAACCGGGATGTTACATTTCGCTGGAGTGACAATGTAACAGAATGCAATAACAATGTCTTCGCTCAAGCGTATGGATAAAAGCGTCAAGCGAAATTCCTCCAGTGAGTTACAATGTTGAATTCGCTTGAGCGACCTGATTTCGCTCAAGCGAAATTTGTCCAGAATCAAAAAGCATAAGACTCGCTGCAGCGAAGGACTTAAGGACCAAGCGAAATTCAAATAGAGGCTCATCATCTTGAGTTTCGCTCAAGCGGAAGTGGTCGCTTGAGTGAATCAAGCATATAAATGAAGCAGGACGTGGACTTTCTTCATGGTGAAGTATGCATCTCGCTTGAGCGAGACTTAAACTCGCTTGAGCGATTTAATGCATTATAAAAGAAATTAATAGGAAACAGAGGCGGACGGAAGGAGGTTATGCATGCAGAGTGAGAAAACGTGAGAAGCAGTTTTCTTACAAACAGTGTATCTAGCTTAGGTTTTTCTTCTTCATCTCACTTATATTGTATTATCATGGCTACCATGAGTGGCTAATTCTTCCATTGGGATTAGAGGCAACCAATCAATCTGGATGAACACGTATGTAATGTTTATGTAATTGATGAATTTGTTTTATGATTCTTGGCTTTTCATTTCATTCTTATTGCCTGAATCTGCTTGATTAACAGTTTCTTGATTTAAGTTTACATTTGTTATTGGAAAATAACTTTCGAAAATGGTTCTAAATGGAATGCTCATTGTGAGTAGATAACCAGGGATGGCATCTAACGCAATGAACGTCAAAACAATCGTACTTAATGCTGGAATAGATTTGAAACGATCAAGGGATTGACGTTATCAAATCTCTTCTTATGGATTTCATTGTCAAGGAATTGATATGAATGACTGTGATTATGACGTAAAGAATCATTTCGCAAACATTGATTACATGAATATTAAAAGTGTATCAGAAGGGGAGAAAGGTGAATCCAATTCCCAAACTCTAAACTCTGTCATTTCACTTACATTTCTTGTATTGCTTTCATAGATTCATAAATTTACGAAGAGTTGTTTAATTCATTATCATGAAAACCATAAATCATTTCTGCCGTAATAATTTGAAATCGAATTGAAACGATCCATAGTGGGGACGAAATTTGTTCTCTTGAACATATACTACACTGATAAGTGGTATACTTGCCACAAGTCACTTTAAAACTGACCATCTGAGTGTTTTGTGAATATATCATACCCAAACAATCAGCAAGTTTTTGGCGCCATCCGCCGCGGATCGAATTTAAATTGAATTCAATTATTTCGGTTTGTGAATATAGTACTTGTAATTTTCTACTGTTATATCTTTCTCTTGGCTAACCTCTTTGTTGGAAGTTTTGCTTATGATATTAAGAAGTCAGGGATCAAAAGAACAGGTTAAAATAGATCCTGAAATCGAGAAGACTTTGAAGAGAATTAAAGCTAAAGCAAAAGCACAACAAGAGGAAGGACAATCTTCTTCTTCAACTTTATCACCAATATTAACTCCAAAAATTGAAGATATGGAAAGACAAAACCAACCACCAAGGCGTACTTTGGGAGATTATGCAAATCAACAAGGACCACGATACTTCTCAAGTATTGTGATGCCACAAACAAGAGCCTTGGAGATGAAACCAGCCTTTCTAAGTTTGATAAGTGCTCATTAATTCACTGGAATGTCCAATGAAGATCCTTATACTCATTTGGCAACTTTCTATGAATTGGTTGGTACCATGGGTTTTAGTCAAGAGGATATGGAAACTGCATACCTTCGTTTATTCCCATTTTCATTGGCTGGAAGAGCTAAGGAATGGTTACAATCACACCCTAATCAGAGCTTGACTAGTTGGTCTGATGTAGAAGAAAAATTTCTGCACCGTTTCTTTCCTTCATCAAGATTCATAAAAGCTAAATCTCATATTTCAACATTCCGTCAACGAGCTGAGGAACCATTTTGTGAAGCATGGGATCGTTTTAAATCACTACTTCATAAGTGTCCAAATCATGGTTTTGAAGACATTGCTCAATTGAATATCTTTTATAATGGCCTTTGACCAGACACAAAGATGATTTTGGATGCTACAGCTGGTGGCACAATGATGACAGTTGATGCTGATCAAGCTACTAGAATTATAGAAGCTTTATCCTCAACGGATTAGCAAGCTCAGCATGATCGTCAACAAATTCAGAGGAAAGGAGTTCTAGATTTGAATACTTCAAATGTTATTTTGGCCCAAAATAAAATCTTGACTCAATAGATTGAAGCTTTAACTCAACAAATGGCCAAACTCCCATAGCAATTACATTCTGTGCAGTCTTCACAACCAATACAACAACAAAACGCAAGATGGGATTTCTGTGGAGGTGAACATCCGAATTGTTATTGCAGAGCACAAGGGGAGACAACTCATTATATAAATAACCAAGGTAAACCAAATAATTTCAATTCTAATTATTCTAACTAATAATTTCAGGGGTGGAGGAGTAATCAACATCAAGGACAAGGATGGAAACAAGAACCAAGTTCTTCAAATAGACCATATCAAAGTAACTATCCTTCTTTGATGGAGAAGACTTCAAGACTGGAAGATACCTTGGAGAAATTCATGCAAGCTTCTTTAACAAACCAGAAAAATACTAAGGCATCAATAAAGAATTTGGAGACTCAAGTGGGACAATTGGCCTGACAAATTGCTAAAAATCAACGACCTCAATATAGAGCTAATACTGAGCCAAATCCGAAGGAGCATTGCAAAGCTGTCACAATAAGAAGTGGTAGACAAATTGGAGTTGAGCAAGGAGAAAAAGAAAAAGAAAAAGAAGAGATTTTGAGAGAAAGGAAAGAAAAAGAAAGAGAGTATGAAAAAGAAAATGAAAAAGAAAGGAAAGAAAAAGAAAAAGAATGTGAAAAAGATATAAAAGAAAATGTAAATAGAGAAAATGAAAAAGAGAAAAACAAAAAGAGTAAGTTAGAGAAAGGCAAAGGCAAGGCAGATAAAGAGTTGCCTCAATTAAAAAGCATGCCTTACCAAAAGAATCCTTCAAAGCAGGACAAAGAAAGACAATTTGCAAGGTTCATGGACATCTTTAAAAGGCTTCAAATTAATGTCCCATTCATGGAAGCTATAGAGCAAATGCCCACCTATGCAAAATTTATGAAGGAGTTATTAACAAAGAAGAGAAGATTTTCAGAAGAAACAGTTGAATTGGAAGCCGGATGTAGTGCCATTATCCAAAAGGCATTACCGCCTAAAACTAAGAATCCAGGACGTTTCACAATTCCCGTCACTATTGGTCATATACCGCTAGGGAGAGCATTACTGGATTTGGGAGCAAGCATAAATCTAATGCCACTCTCAATGCTCAAAAGGATTGGAGATCTTGAGATAAGGCCAACAAAGATGACATTACAATTGGCTGACAGATCAATGAAGTTTCCTTATGGTATGGCAGAAGATGTCTTGGTAAAGGTGGAGAAATTTGTATTTCTAGTGGACTTTGTGATAATGGACATGGAAGAGGATGCTGAAGTACCATTGATCTTAGGAAAATCATTTATGAAAACTACTAAAGTAATCATAGACGTTGATGATGGTAAACTAAAGGTACGAGTTCAAGATAAAGAGGTAAATTTTAATGTTTTTGAAGCAATGAAATATCCAGCAGATAAACAAAATTGCTTCAAGATTGATGTTGAAGATGAGGTCATTGAAGGACAGCTTAATAAAATGCAAAATTCAAGTCTTCTTGAAAAGGCTTTGATAGGAGCTGTTGAGAATCTTAATGATTTTGAAGCTGAAGAAGTCAGGCAGATTCTGCAAAGATTAGATGCAGGAAAAGAAAGTAACAGTAAACAAGAGGTAGTGGAGACCCTTCCTCAAAAGCAAGTTTCTAAAGTTCAAAAGTTAGAGCTGAAAGAGTTGCCCTCACATTTAAAGTATGTCTTTTTAGATGCTAAAGGACAAAAACCAGTTATCATTAGCAAAAACTTGTCAAAGGAGGAAGAAGACAAATTAACTGAGATCCTAAAGAAGAATGAAGAGGCAATTAGGTGGAAGTTGAGTGATTTAAAAGGAATTAGCCCTTCATATTGTATGCACCACATCTTTATGGAGCAAGAGTATAAGCCTGTAGCACAACCTTAGAGAAGATTAAATCCAACCATGAAAGAAGTTGTTAAAAAGGAGGTCATCAAATTGTTGGAAGCTGGGATGATCTATCCAATTTATGATAGTGATTGGGTGAGTCTAGTACAGGTTGTACCAAAAAAAGGAGGTATGACAGTGGTGAAAAATAACAACAATGAGCTCATTCCTACGCTACAGTAACTGGTTAGAGAATATGTATAGACTACAGGAAGCTCAATCAAGCTACAAGAAAGGATCATTTTCCATTACCTTTCATGGGCCAAATGTTGGACAGATTGGCTGGACAAGCATATTACTATTTTTTGGATGGTTATTCAGGTTACAATCAAATTGCAGTAGCACCAGAAGACCAAGAAAAAACAGCATTTACTTGTCCTTATGGTGTTTTTTCTTATAGAAAAATGCCTTTCGGACTTTGTAATGCTCCGACCACTTTTCAAAGGTGCATGCTCTCTATCTTTGCTGATCTTGTAGAGAATTGTATAGAAATTTTCATGGATGATTTTTCAGTTTTTGGTAAATCATTTGAGTTATGCTTAGAAAATCTTGACACTGTGCTTAAAAGATGTGTAGAGACTAACTTAGTGCTAAATTGGGAAAAATGCCATTTTATGGTATCCAAAGGCATTGTGTTAGGCCACACAATTTCAAATAAAGGCATTAAAGTGGATCGTGCTAAAGTGGAAGTTATTGAAAAATTACCTCCACCAATCAATGTCAAGGGTGTTAGGAGTTTTCTTGGGCATACTGGTTTTTACCGAAGGTTTATTAAGGATTTTTCAAAAATTACAAAACCTTTGAGTAATTTGTTACAAAAAGACATTCCTTTTCATTTTAATAAGCTTGTTTATGAGCTTTTCAACTGTTGAAGCAAAAATTGATTACTACTCCTATCCTAATGGCTCCAGATTGGTCGCTTGATTTTGAATTTATGTGTGATGCAAGTGACTATATTAGTGCAGTGCTTGGACAGAGGAAATCTAAATTGTTCCATCCTATATATTATGCTAGTAAAGTTTTAAATGAGGCACAAATAAATTATGCCGCAACAGAGAAAGAATTACTAGCTGTAGTATATGGATTGGAAAAATTTAGATCATATTTAATTCGTCCCAAGGTTGTTTGTTTTACAGATCATGCTGCAATAAAATACCTATTAAACAAACAAGATTCCAAACCCAGATTGATTAGATGGATCCTGTTTTTACAAGAATTTGATTTGACCATTCATGATAAGAAAGGTAGTGAAAATCATATAACAGATCATTTATCCAGGCTGATCAACAATGAAGTTACAACACTACAGCCTGAAGTCCAAGAAGAGTTTCCGGATGAGAAATTATTATTGATTCAGTAGAGGCCATGGTTTGCTGACATGGCTAATTTTAAAGCTACAGGGATACTTCCGAAAGATTTCACCTGGCAACAAAAGAAGAAATTTTTGAAGGATGCACAACAATATGTATGGGAGACCCATACCTGTCTAAACTTGGATCTGATCATATACTGAGAAGATATGTATCTCAACTGGAAGCCAAGAGTATTTTGTGGCATTGTCACAGTTCAGCATATGGAGGCCACTTTAATGGAGAAAGGACAACAGCAAAGGTCCTTCAATCAGGTTTTTTTTGACCCACTTTATTTAAAGATGCTAACTTGTTTGTGCAAAGTTGTGATGTATGCCAAAGAACAGGTAGTATGACTAGGAGAGATAAAATGCCATTAACAGCCATTTTGGAAGTTGAAGTTTTTTATTGTTGGGGCATAGAATTTGTTGGACCCTTACCAGCCTCACTTTCTAATGAGTACATTTTAGTCGCTGTGGACTATGTTTCCAAGTGGGTTAAGGCAACCTCTTGTGCCAGGGCAGATGCCAAAACTGTTACAAAATTTTTAAAAAGAAATATTTTTAGTAGATTTGGCACCCCCAGAGTTTTGATAAGTGATGGAGGATCCCACTTTTGCAATACACAACTGCAAAAATGTTTAGAGCATTATGGTGTAAGGCATAAGGTGACTTCTCCATACCATCCACAAGCTAATGGGCAAGTGGAAGTGTCCAATAGAGAAATTAAAAGGATTCTGGAAAAGACAGTCTCTCAAAGTAGAAAAGATTGGTCTCTGAAGTTAGATGATGCTCTCTGGGCTTATAGGACTACTTTTAAAGCCCCAACAGGATTCTCACCCTATCAACTGGTTTATGGCAAGAGTTGTCATTTACCAGTAGAGTTGGAGCATAAAGCGTATTGGGCAATGAAGTTGCTCAATTTTGATCAAGAAGCATCAGCCAAGGAAAGAAAGGTTCAGCTAGAAAAACTTGGAGAATGGAGGCTAGAAGCATATGAGTCTTCAAAAATCTACAAAGATCGAATGAAGGCTTATCATGATAAGAAAATTATGAAAAAGAGCTTCTATCCAAGTCAGTTTGTGTTGTTATTTAATTCAAAATTAAAACTCTTTCCAGGGAAACTGTGCTCGAAATGGTCAGGACCTTTTCAAGTCAAAGAAGTAAAGCCATATGGTGCAGTGGAACTTCAAGATCCAACATCTGAAAGAACCTGGACTGTCAATGGACAAAGGCTTAAACCCTACATGGGAGGAGGCGTGGAGAAGCTAAATATGCTACTCCACTTTTCTGATCCCAAGTGAAACAAATCAGGCATCGAGCTAACGACGTTAAACAAGCACTAACTGGGAGGCAACCCAGTATGTTTGATCTTTTACAAGTTTTAGTTGTTTGAATTTTCCTATGTATGATATGTTTTATAAGTAAGTGTTAAGATCAAAGAAACTGAAGAATGGAATAATGAGATGAATTTGTGAAGAAAATTTAAGTGGAAGATTAAAGTTTCTAATAGGGGAAAATTTGCTAGAGCGAGTACCACTTCGCTCAAGCGAATGAGATCTACACATACTTTCCCTTAAGGCCATTGCCATTCGCTTAAGCGAACAATTACAATTTTGATACTGGATAAAATTTTCTTAAGCGAATTGAAATCCGCACAAGCGAATTATGCAGAGTTTCCATAACTTTGAAAAATTTTAACTTTCTGCAACATTCGCTTCGGCGAATTAAAAACCGCTCAAGCGAGATTCCTTCATTTAAACACTGGAACAAAATCACCCAAGCGATTACCACGCGCTCAAGCGAGTTTTGTCCAGAAAAGAAACTCTAAAGACTCGCTCAAGCGCCATTTAATTCGCCCCAGTGAATTTTGGCCAGTGTCTAAAATATACCTGTTTGCCTAAGCAAAATTTATTCTGTATGAGTGAAAGGATTTTTAAAAGTATCAGGTACCTTTCCCACTCTATTTCGCTACAGCGAAGTTAGGTCGCTTAAGCAAAATAAGAGGCTCTTCACTTTCAAGAATAAAATTCGCTGTAGCGATTTACATTCCACTTGAGCGAATTTTAGCGGTCTCCAATCCCAATGGAAGAATTAGCCACTCATGGTAGCCATGATAATACAATATAAGTGAGATGAAGAAGAAAACCTAAGCTAGATACACTATTTATAAGAAAACTGCCTCTCACGTTCTCCCACTCTGCATGCATAACCTTCTTCCTTCCATTTCTGTTTCCTATTAATTTCTTTTATAATGCATTAACTCGCTCAAGCAAGTTTAAGTCTCGCTTAAGCAAGATGCATACTTCACCATGAAGAAAGTCCACGTCCTGCTTCATTTATATGCTTGATTCGCTCAAGCGACCACTTCCGCTTGAGCGAAACTCAAGATGATGAGCCTCTGTTTGAATTTCACTTGGTCCTTAACTCCTTCGCTGCAGCGAGTCTTATGCTTTTTGATTTTGGACATATTTCACTTGAGCAAAATCAGGTCGCTTAAGCGAATTCAACATTGTAACTCACTGGAGGAATTTCGCTTGATGCTTTTATCCATACGCTTGAGCGAAGACATTGTTATTGCATTCTGTCACATTGTCGCTCCAGCGAAATGTCTTCACTTGAGCGACTTCTTTATCATTCTTCACTGGCCTGATTTCGCTGGAGCAGATAGGCTTCTCGCTCAAGCGAGTCTTCACCTGATACTTGTATCTGTTAATTTCCTTGCTCGCTCAAGCGAGCCTTCAATATGGCCTCAGCGACTTTGAGTCGCTCGAGCGATATAACCTTCGCTTGAGCGAATATCACTTCTTTGCTCAAAACTTAGTGAATTTTCTTGTTTTCTTTTCCCTTCTTCTTTCTTCTTCAATTTTCCCTGGAATTGTAATAAAATTATCCAATCAACTTGTACAATGTTCATATCACAATTTATGTTCTATCTAGCTTACAAAATGACAAACATTGCACATTATATCCAATTTATGCTTCATTATCACTACAAAATATATATAAATTGGACATCTATCAACCAATGGGAATTAAAAGAAAACCAAAAATCCTAACTCCCCCTCTCATTTCCACCGTCCTCTTTTTCTCCCTCTCACTTAACCCTTTTGCCCATTGGATAATAGGGGATTATTACCCATTGGTAAAAGGTAACATGATGCGCTCTTTGGACCAATGGATAATGTCTAATGTCTAATTTTTACATATTTCCCCTCTCTTTTTCTCTATAACCGTGGATTTCTTTTCTTCTTCTCCCATCACTCTCTATTTCTTTCTTCTCTTCCTCCCTCTCATGGCCAAACCGTGACCTTCCCCTTTGGTACCCATTTTCCATCAAAAATTTCACTTGAGCTTGGATTTGTGAACATCAAAAGGAACATGGGAGATTTTCTTGGGTCATCTTCTTCCTCTCCTCCATTTTCAGTTTTTGCTTTAGCATGGATGGTGAGGTAAGATTTTGAACCCATTCTATTTTATTGCTAGTTTTTATGATGCAAAAGCTTGGGATATTGGCATTGGATTGTATGGGTGATGAAGGAAATGTTGAAACCCTAAGCATGAATAATGGAGGTGTGATTTTGAATATGGTTTGATGTTGTGTGGTGTGGAGAGTTATAATGTCCATGATGATTTAAGAAGATTGATTGGGATTGTTGTTAAGTGATTTTAGATGAAAAACCCTAAGTATTGAAAATTTGGGGGTTTTGGCTAAATTAGTGATATTAATGGGTCGGATGCTCTTAGAATGAGTTATGAGAGAAAAATGAATTTCTAAAAGTATTGGAATTGAATATTGAGGTTGATGAAATTTTGAACTAAGTCCAAAATGTATGTATGATGATATATGCATGTGAAACCCAAACCATAGGGTAGATGAGCATTGGGAACATTGTGTGCTATTTATATTGGTTGGCACTTTGATGATGATAACATGCTTATGATGATATGTGAAAATGATTGGTCATAATTCTTAGAGTTATTGAGTTTTGATTAGGTTCCAATCTTAAAGTTGAAAGATATATATATATAAAGATATATAAGAATTAGAAGAGTTGATATTAGAGGTTGTTAGATTTTGATGAGGATTTGATGAGGCCTTAGGCCATGATATGTGTCACTTGAAATTTATTGATTGATGATGGTTTAAGTGAAGCTAAGATGGCTTATAATGAATTTGAGTGATAGTGATGATAATTGGATGATTCACGTGATAAGTTGGATGCCTTAAGGATAAGGGATATAATATTGTGGTTGTTAGGTTTAGTTAGCCTTTTGAGACCTAGACAATCTTGGTTTTGGGAAAGGAATTCTCAAACCCTAACATAAGCATACGAATTGGAGTTTAGACAAGTCTAGGCCTTGATAATAAGTTTTAAGAGATTATGCCTTATGGTGGCTTATTAATAACATGTATATATATGTTTGTTGATAGGACTATATTCCGGACGGTGATGCAGAATGATCGAGGAAATCAGAGCGTTTGGATTGCGGTTCTTCTCTCGAGGTAGGAGAGGAGTTTACATTTCAAATTGCATGGGTGAATAATTGTTAATTATGTATATGTATGAACTTATGTAATGCCTTTCCATGAATGTGTTAAATGTTTGGATTGATGATATGATGAATGATGGCTTGGCTTATGTTGAATGTTATGAAAATATATAAATGTGATGATGATAAGTGTTATGATGTCCCTTTGTTGGACATGAATTATTGGTAATGAAAATCTATGAATAGATAAATTACCTGAATTGTGAAGTGGTGTTATGATAATTAAGCATAATGACATGTGTGATTGTAAGAAAATTTGTGTTGAAACCTCCCTCATGTAGTTGATAAATTAGAATAGGAGTGGAGAGGTATAACTTGTTGAATTAGGACTAAAAGATGTGATTTAATGTGTGTATAGTATTGAATTGGGCCAATTTTGCATGAGTTGGATAGTGGTAAGCAATGAAGAATGAAAAACTTAAGTTTTGGACGTATGATGGTAATCTCGCTCAAGCGAGATGGATTCTCGCTCAAGTGAGAGTGCCCTGCATCAGTGGGGTAGCCTCTGGCCCAATTTCGCTCAGCCGAGAAAGGGTCTCGCTTAAGCGAGACGTGTGTGGAATAGGTGGGCGAGCTACTAGAAGAATCTTGCTCAAGTGGGTATGGCCGCGCTTGAGCGAACAAGATGGAAAAATGGTTCTGGGTCGATCTCGCTTAAGCGAGAGTCGAGGTAAGTTGAATCTCGCTCAAGCGAGTGAGCCTAAAGTGAGATACTGGACAATTTTCGCTTAAGCGAGCGTGAGTTGCTTGAGCGGGCACGAGGGGTCTGATATTAACACTCTACTCGCTCAGGCGAGTGACCAGTTGAGGGGAGCCTCGCTTAAGCGAGCGTGTGAGAAAATGACATTGGAGGAATTTCGCCTAGGCAAGCGTTGCTCGCTCAAGTGAGTGGCGATGATCTCGCTCAAGCGAGAAGGGCCTCGCTCAAGCGAGTTGCCCAGAATGGAATTTTATCTTATTTTCTTTGTTTTGGGATTATGATTGACCCCTTCCTTGTATTGTGAGACATTTGAGGGAATGTATAGGGGTATATAAGCATGATATAATATAGTGGTGTTTGATATGGATTAAAACATTTGGGATGATGCATTTATACCTATAATATGTAATGAAAATCATAATTGTTGACCACTAAGAGTGGGATATGAATGAAGGGTAATGAGTAATAAATAGATGATGATGTTGATCATTTTCTTATATAAAGGATGATTGTCATTGAGGTTGATTGTTATTATTGATAAATTGTTGTGTACCATTGTGAGTGATACAAGTGTGATCTTGTATGTGTTTTTTGAAATATAATAATGAAATGTTGTGAATGCCACACCAATATATAGATGAAACAATGGTAACGACAAATGATATGAAAATCCACTAAATGATTATGTGGTAGTATTGATGAAAGATTAATGAATGCTAATGATGATTTATGATGTTTGTGATGCTATTGTGGTTGGTTGCAAGTGTTGACTTGCAAGTATAATATATGATATAATGAGATAAAAATGCCACATATAAAACTTGAAAAACAATGGCTAAAACCAACAATGATAAAATCCACTAAAATGAGTGTGGTGGTGTTGGTGATTATAATGATGATGATTAATAAGTGGCATTTAGGATGCATAGTGTGAGAAATGCATTTGATTTGCATTGCATTGCATCCATGGCATATCATACGTTACCGGTAAGGAATATTAGGGGGTTCCCCCGGTTGGCCCAGAGGGAGGGCGGCTCAGTGCACGAGCATTCTTGTTGTTTCCCCTATGACTCGGTGTGTGAGTCATGAAGCTGCCCTTAGTTTGGGGACAAGGCACCCTATGTGGCTGGCCCAGTGGGCGGGCGGCTCTATGATGAGTAAGTACCTCGGTGTCTGACGGGGCACGGCTCTCTCGAGGTATGTTCGGGAGGGGCCCATAGCATTTTTTGCAGTTGAAGCCATATTGTTGATCCGCAAGTCACGGGGTGACTAGTGCTACAGATGGACGATAGTGGTTTGGTACCAGTAAAAGATGTTGTTGATATGCATGCATGCTTTGAGATATGTGTACACAGTTTTCTACTACAGTAGGGGCATAGTAGCACACCTATGCTCGACCCACAATTTGGTGTTTATTCTAACAGTCGGATCCGTATTTGTTGTCTATTCCATTGTGCATATCAATTAGCCATAAGAGCATTTGCATATAACATGGAGATATGTCAGATGATGATGATTGATGATGATTGAGATTATGGTATAGTGTTGATGAGATGGGTAATTGAGTACCTAAAAGACCACATAAAAAATTAATAAATGATAAGAATACAACAAAACGATATTGAACATGACGATGTCTATGATATGGCCCAATGTGATAAAGGGCATAATTATTTATGATTGACGATAATGGTGTTAGCCCATGGTGGCTTTGAGAAAAGACCTGAATGGTCGATACTGATGATGTTTGCCCGTTGGGCGTTGGAGTAGATGTGTATATGCTTGCTTTGCTATGAATTGATGGGTGAATACATGATGTGTATATTCTTAAATGAATAAATTATGATGATTGTTGATGTGTTTAGCAAAGCATACATGATGTTAATATGCATATGCACATAATTTCAATTATATTCATATCGTCATTTGAAATGTATAACTCACTCTCCCATGTGGTCTCCCTTTTAGCACTGATGCAGGAATATCATTGGACGAGAATGTTTATAAAGTAAAGCTTTTGGGGAAGGTAAATAGTGGTAACGAAATACCTTGGCCAGCAGCATTTGTAAATTAATGAGTTGTGTATAAAATAGATATTATGATGTTGTTAATTATATATGTTAAATATGTAATTATTTTGGGAATGTATAGGATGTTGATTTATTAATCCTCTAGGTATGTACAAGTATTGGAAATACATAAATCGAGGGATGAATTTGAATATGGTCAATTATAGATTATGAATATTGGAGATGTATGATGCATGACCATGTAGATATATATATGCATATATCTTAGGTATTGCATGATCATGAATTTATGTGAAAAGACAATGGTTTCCTATTAGACTTATGATATGCCTTTGCATGCTTTTCCGAGCCTTTTCTCATATCCTCATATACGGGACTAGGCGTATACCCGGTATACACATTCTTTCCATTGTATACTCTGTTATTTTGTATACCGTTATGGGCAAACTATTTAGCGATCCAGTTATAGATCATGAAATCTCACCCTTTGGTTTTTTGTGGTTCGAGTCTTGATGTAGTCACGGTGGTGTTTTGAAATCATCTTGAACGCGAAAAATTTATTCGTATTTTTATTGTTTAATTATTTAGATTACATCAGGATTCGAGTCCAGAAAATCAGGGTGTTACATACTTGGCATCTCAATAGCCACAATACCATTCTCACATTAATCCACGCATGGAATTCAAGAAGCATAGCAAGCATCATAGTATGAGTCCACACATGGGAATCAATCAAGGTATCTTAATAAACACATTTCAAATTCATAGCATCACGTGCTAGCCAACACGATTCAATTTACATGTACAAGATTACACTTGTATCAAACACAATGGCATTGCAATCATTAATAGTAAAAATCACCATTAAACTAAGGGTATGTTCAACAACAATATCCTTTTTCATTCAACATCATTAATCATATTCAATATGGTTGCATCATCAACTTTTGCTCATCATTGATACTATTTCAATTTCATTGAGTTATAATAACTCATTGCCATTCAATTGTCCCCTCATTAGTTTCATCGTCAATTAAGGTGTGTCATAAAATCACATCATTTACTTTTCATCATGATTCATAATATATTAATAGAGGGGAAGCATACATGTTTTCATAACGTAGCATAGGCATACACATACCTTGCCATGGCCTTAAGCCATTCCCCAATCACCACTAAGACACACCACACATACACCTCTAGTGAATTCGCTCGTTTTTACATAATAAAAGGGGTTTTGGGCAATAATGAGCCCATGATAAATTTCAACATCAAGACATGAGGAAAGCTCATTTTTATCTTTAAAAGTAGTGGGACATGTCACAAATATCACCTATTAGTCCTAATTTGATAACCATAAAAAGTTGGGCTCAAAACCCTCTTAAATTTGAATTTTATGACACAGTATGTCCGGAGTTTTATGCCTAATGAAAGTTAGAAAACTCCAATTAATGTGAGACCAATTCTCACACCTCCGTAACACAATTATCTACAACTTTCATGAAGAAGTTGGAGGCTAAAAATGTCATTAAGGTTCCCAAACAGGCCAAAAACAGCAAAGAAATCACAATAGTTGGACAAATAGCATGATAGTGGCCATAATAGAGCCATGAATCAATTCCCTTATATGGTGAATCGATTCATGCATCCAAAACTCTTAAAATTGACAAGCAGGGGGGTGGGAATCGATTCCCCCTTGGTATGAATCGGTTCACGCGTGCCAATGCCCAAAAAAAGTGAAATAGAGGAGTATGAATGATTCAACCCCTGGTGTGAATCGATTCACACATTTCTGGAATTATGAATAGTAAAACCAGAGGGCTTTGAATCAATTCACACACTATTATGAATTGATTCATGACAGTACAGAGCCTGTTTTATGCAGAAAAATTACATTTTTGGAACTTCTAATCCCCCTAACTCTTTCATATGAATTCCAAAGCCCACCAAATTTTAACACCAACTTATTTATATTATTTGTGATGTGTGGCCACTAGCCTCACTCAAAAATTCCCAAAAATGAGGGAATTATACGCATAAATGCATTTTACCCGTTTTGAGGCGCTTTTGCGCAACTCAAGGGCCTATTCTTAATGGAATTGGCTCATTCCAATTTCTACAAGTCATAAACTACCTATATGGGCTATTGGAACTATCACATACCATCAAAATCACATAAAACTCTATTTGGCTCTATGAGTTTCTCAATTATGCATTATCTTTCAATCTTATCATTAATGTCATCATAATGTCCATCATATTCAATGCCATGCATCATTGCTAAATTCATAAACATATACTTCATCCCCTCAAGGATGGTTCATCAACAAATGTACACATATATCATTCACAATAGCCAATAATTTACCACTTATTTCATTCATCAAACTCCATTCATCTCATCATTTAAATATACATATGACAAGGCAAGCATGAGTACTACAATATACATAAATCACTAATTATTCTACTCATGCATTTGGAATGTAAACTGCTCTCCTAACTCGAGGGAAACGCTCCAATCGTTTTTCCACGTCGTCTGAATTACAATCTACACATTCCACATATATCATCTGTAACACCCTAAATTTTACAAATAGAAATCCCAAAAACTACGAGGAAATTTTTCACAAAAGCAGCCACGAATCGTCTGACACAGAAGGGAAGAAGAAGGCGAGGGAAGCAGAAGAGCATTCACACGCATATGACAAGCAACAGGGGAATTAGGATAGAGACCGGTCTATTCGGTTCGGTGTGACGCTCCAGCATCTGGGCAGGATTCCAGGACGGAAGGTGACTCACTCATCCGTTGTCCAACACCGCCTGAACGATGCCACAACGAATGAAAACTCCTCAAGCAAACCTCACATCAGTGTCTACTCACTCTCACAGGACGAACCTTTCTTCGAGGGAACCACTGGGCGCTCAGCATAAGGGAGCTGGTGAGGGAAGGATAAGGAAGACACATATGTATGGCAACCTAAGGAAGGGTGAAACTTGAACCACTCCGCCCAGTTCAGCAAAGCGCAACAACGCCTGGGCGAAGTACTCTACAACGTCCACTCGCTCAGGCGGGGTCCAACACCGCCCGAGCAAGACAGGATAATGCACAACGGAGAGGAAGACATTCGGGCGGAGTCCAACACAAGGCCTCTCCAAACACGCACTCGCTGGACCTAGGTCTAACTCGCTGAGGCGAACACCGGTACAAGGTAATTTCCCATTCGGAAATGGACGAGGTCCACTCGGCAAATCTTCATGCTTGCACTTCACTCGGAAAATCAGGTAGTTAACTCACTCGGCACGCCACGACTTATTCGTTCAGAGTATTTATAACGCCCACTTAGAATTCATTAAAGGGGGTTTCTCTCAAAATCCTTTACGTTTTCCCCCACTGGGAAAGAGCCCAACACAATCCACCTGCATACAACCCAGGTTTATACACAATCACACACTCGGAGTACCCATTATCTTAACAATATATACATGCATATGTTCACCAACACTTACAATCCCATACAAGTACCCATATCTATACTTCTCCTAATCAATCTTTATAAATAAATATGCTAAATCGTCATTTTACATAAGAGCCGGCCAAGGCTACCCTAACTAAATATAATGAATACAATATAAGCACTTAACACTCGAGGTGCACCACACTCGGACTTGAGGCCCTGACAGCACTTCCGAGTCCGTCCTGCACATGCTGAAAAATGGTGTAGGGGTGAGCTTTCACATATACAATGACAGTTATTGGCTCGACTTAGAATACACATTCCCTTTCAACATACTCTACCTATCTTAATCAATACCAGCATTCACTAACATTTAATAAAGCATCTACACAAGTCACTAGTCGGATTACTCACGTCATTCACGGTTATCTAATTTCTACTATTCACAACAACATATCCCTTAACAATAACATCAGTAATACTTAACCTCAGCGTCAAACACACACACAAATCCAGTCAGAATTAAGTAATAGCATTCACAGATTTTAAGGAGCGTGCTGCTCTTGACAATGATGCCCCTACCTATATGCATGCGGATCCGACTTAACAATAACTCTTAGTTACAGATCCCTTTTCTGGCCCCTCGTCTGATAGCCCTTACCGTGTGGTACTGGTCTCCCAAGGACGTCTCGAGACTTAACTCTAGCTCCCACGGCTACCACGGGTCCTCTCAGAAACTAGCCAAGGGTCTGTAGCTGGAAATCATATCATTGGGTTCCTGACCTTCCACAGGTCACCCTTTAACCATAAATGCAACCTCATGCATGTCCCGGCAGTCATCCACACTCAGCAAGTTCATCTTAAGTAATTCATATCGTATCCACCCAGAAGTCAACAATAGACCACACCATGTGCTTGATATTCACATTACAATTTAACATGCAATTCATACATTAACTCCACAACATCACCAATGTCATCATACGTTTCTTAGACAGCAATAGTCATACACCACACAGGTAATAATCATCACTCATCCAGACTCCACTCAGCAGCATGTACAACATATAGCAAACAACACATTCTGAACGCATGCATGTGAGTACGAAATATTTAACAGGACTCTATTAACACACACATACGATATCCAGTGATCAACAGTCAAACACTTCACAGAGTCATAATCATACAAACACACAAGGTAATACGTTCGCTCGGACCGTCCAGAAACCATGCATTGGACATGCAGAGCGCCCCCTACCTGCTGCCAGAGTTCAGAGGCTTCTCGAGTTGCAAGACTGACCGATCGTCCTTTCGTTACTCCTCCTCCAACAGCCCTCGAGCTCAACGTTGATTCTGGACCAGAGTTGCTCCTTTCCTCCTACGGGTTCGTCTCCCCCACAGCTCCAAGGTACTTCCCGCACAGCCTGCCAACTGGAATACTAACAGCTCCAGGTGGAGAAGAAGGGAAGGAAGAAGGCAATGGGGAGGAAGGAGAAGGCAGGGAGTGGAACAGAGCCATGTTGGTGTTCCTCCAGAAGCTCTCAACTCTCTTGCTGTTTAACGCGATTGAGAGGGAGGAAGAGAAAACAGGGGAGAGGAGGTCATATGCACGCACAAGGAGGCTAACAGCGTGAATTAGTGAAGGTAAGAGAGGGAGCTGAAGTTGTCTTATACTACCAGGGGCACATGCGTCCTTTCACGGCATTATGATCATTATTATTTATTCAATTATCCCTGACCAGTCAGTAATTTATTCTAATTAACCACTAATCCTAATTCTCTAATTAACCTTTAATTAATGTCTTAATCTCGACCATAGTTAATTTAAAATTGGGATGTTACAGTTCTCCCCCACTCAAAAGAATTTCGTCCTCGAAATTCAATGCATACTTAGCCTCAACGAACCGCTCGGAAATTACGGCCATACCACAATAAGCAATTACACCTCTATGTTCCTCATGTATTCATTCATCGCTTAAATTCCAGTTGGTATGATTGGCTTCCAAAGCAATTTACCAACCGATCCACCCAGAAAATCGAGACGTCATTCTTAACACATTTCCACTCGGAAGTGTCACCATTGACTCGGAATTACATTCCTTCCTTCCACTCAGACTACCTCAACAAACGGATCGGAATACCACGATCCTGTTCTGGCTACAACTCTTCATTTCTCAACGTTTCCGACTGCTTCGCAATTCTAATCAGCGTAAATAAAACAGCTCTTCATAGACTTCATTACACTCGGAATTCCATTTCCCACATAGTTACCCTCATTCAACTTTGCCAGTTTACCCTAGTTGTTGGCACTTTCCAGTCTCTTGGCCGCTCGGCCTTACCCTTTTGATACCGATCGGCGTATTTACACCATCGGGTTTCCCGACTCAATGAGTCACCCGGCATGACAAAGAGCTCCCACAAAGCATAGGCTCGACATTGGGTCGCATGGGACACATTCTAGACGTTATTCGACCATTTGGGAAGAATCCAGTCGGTAAGCAACATTACCGATTCCCTAGGATACCCACCACCGACCGATTCATTTCGGATTTAGCTCTCGGATTTTCAAATTTTCGGCCACGAGATTCTTTTCTTAGCCAAAATGAACACTCAACGAGTTCCCATAAGCTTCAATTAGCACATTTGTCCGGGTTTGCCTCGTACAAGTACCACGCTCGGTCCATACATTTCAACTCCTTAACCATTCCTTTGGCTAACTGCATACCTATAACCCACAAATGTTACTCGGTCCTCTCACTCTAAAATTTCAATCGGGGTTTTAAGAACAGTTCTCATCCGGGAATCCTTCCACTTGCAGAATTTACCCATGATTCAAGCCTTCCGTGAAACCAACCCGAGTCCAAACCCAGCAGTCCCAACCGCTGACCTGAATACGATTCCAAATAAACCCTTCTCTTGGATATCTACTCCCCTTGGAGATCCTTCACTCGGAGACTTTCTATTTACCCAATTTCCACTCGGAATACAAGCCCACTCCAAACATAAATCTGAGTTCAGATTCAACAGCTCAACATTACCCAAACACAGTTATGAATAAGTTTACCGCTTGGTATTTACTCCCCCTTGGGTAATTTGCTCGAAAACTTGCATACTCGAAGTTCCATTTTCCGACGAGAAGTACTTTCCTTCGGGATGTAGATTACGTGGTGGAACATCACACGGCTATTAGGAATTCCACACTCGATGCCTTTCCTCTCAAAACCGCTCCACACGATACTATCCACTCGGAAGTGGTACACTCCGAAACACCTCACCCGAAATTCACACGACTCGGATATTCCACTTTGATTTTACCTAACACAGAAGTGCCATTCGGACACAGCTCCTTATGGATAAATAAAACGATGCTTCACTCAGAATTGTCTCCACCCTCACATATTCAGAATTTACCAACCTTTCCCGAACAATTTCTACCTTACAATTTAGTTTGGCTCCAATCCCGGTTTCCTCATTAGGCTTACAGTAGCACCCGGATAACTTTTCAAAAACTCCAACTTCAGTGACAGTCGATCACCCTTCATATTCCATTACCAATCATCCTTTTAGTAACCAATCCATACCCGGCAACCTCTAATCCTCTCGGAAGCAGACACGCCAAGGTCAAATAAACCCTCTTTCCTCATTTTGATAAGCAATCGCATAACACTCATTCAATATAACTCTCGTTACCACTCGGAAACGTCTGAAAGACTCACCATCACCATAAGCAGTTACAGCTTCACTTGCCCGACTCATGAATTGCTGCATCCAACTTATAGGATGACGTCTCATTTCTATAGGGTTACAGCAATTACATTGTCACTGCAACGTGTATGCTACCACATTACCTATAGCAGGGAGAGTCCTCTCAGAGCAGCATGCCTCACACAGACCAGACTCACCTAACTAATACTAATTCACACGAAAGTTAATGGCAGTTCACATACAACTTAGAAGCAATACATCCACATCAACATTATGCATCACATAGGGTACACCACGCAACAAGCAGCATGAAAGTTATTTATCATTCCTGTGAAACCGTTGATGGCAATACCACAATCGGTTTTCAGCCAATACCGAGTAGATATTCCCTCTAAATCCTATTCAACACAAAATCATGGTTCGAATTAAATCCTCAATCCCTAGCTAGATAATGAAATCACTCAGGTTCATGCAATTCAATCAGGTTTAAGTAATTCACCATCACATGCTATCATAACATACTACAGACGCGGCAACGGCACTAATGCACATGCAGGCATTCAATCGGATATCACCCAATCATTCATGGTTACATCATGGTTCACTACAACATACATCCTAACCATAACATACACTGTACTCAACAATAGTATCAACATACATGTGCTCATTCAATCAGATTTACTTAGATCAATTCCAACTATATTAAGGATTTCATTCACAATATCATATTCAATCGGAAATCGTACAATAACATGGATTCTCAATCATAACATCACATTACACTTGGCAACAGCATCATCACATGTACACTCATTCAGTCAGGGCTCATTCATACAACATTCTCAAGTTGGAATTAGCCCAATCATGGGTATCCATGCGAATTATGCTAATCTCAATAATAATACTCTTACACACATGCATGCAGACCTGATTTAAACAGTGATTTTACCTCATGTAATTCTCATGTAATTCCTTACAGGCAACCAAGCTACCAGGTGCGTTTCACGCAGTTATTAATAAGTCATTACCATTTCAACACAGCATACAAATTCACTTGGAATCTCACAGTTTCATCAAGCATCACAGGTGTTTGTCATACAACAAGCAAACAGGGTACCAATACCACATCACATCCTCTCAGTACTTTATAGTGAAGTCAGCATGCATCCCAACACAACATTCCGAATGGAAACCAACATATCAATTCACATACCAAGCATTCGGAAATTATCATGGCATTTCCATTCACACGAAATCCACACAGCGTTGCATGCACTCGGTAACCACAATGTTCACATGCCATTTAAGTATTTTAACACCACATGGATTTATGCTTTGCCTCCTACCTTAATGCACTCGGCATCAGTGTCATCACACAAGCATTCATCTGATTGCCCACTCTGAAAAACGTTCAATGCTGATACACTTCACTACAATCACACACAGCTCTTATTCGCTGACTCGCAGCATAAGCCACTCGACCTTCTCATTAACATATATATATATATATATATGCACATCTTTCAGACGGGATATTTATCACAACGGTTCTCAATCAATATCTATCACAATATCCGGGTGTTGCATGCATCAATAATTAATCACACGCAGATCACGTATTTCAATTATCAAACAATTACCATGTCTCAATTATAGAGCAATACATAAAAGCAGTTCTCCCTCAATCACCTATATCATATATATATATTACGCAGAGTTCATGGGCTGGGTTACACAACATCCGTCACGAATAGCACTCGGTAGTAATGGTAACACTCCTATTTTACAAGTATTCAGTCAGTATTCGCAGAATCATTAACATGCATTCACGGACAGAGTCACACCATCACTAAACAATTCATAAATACCACAATCCAGGGGTTGCATGCACAACTACTCTATCTCAGTACAGCTACCAACACATCTCACACATAACACATTACATGATAATCATCCAAGCCTCAATGAGTTACTACGTAATTGCCCTGTTCGGCTCAACAGTTCACGAAGTTAATAAATTACTAGACTTAGAATCCCTAAGGGGTCACTATTTACCCAGTATCCCACGATGGGTACCCCTCAATATTCAAATATTGTTATAAGGTCTAGTACCATTCACTCGGTTTTTCACACACCCGACCAAGACAGTATCCAAGTCGAACAGATGTTCTATTTCACATTCACTCGTTCATGGTCATGCCTAATCAACTGGGTCACTACTCCTATTGGTCCAGCATCTAGTGCATCACTCACTTGGTTTCCTCAATCGCCACCGAGACCCAACCCTATTTTAACATATATATGACCTCACCTTTACTCACTTATTACACACCCAGATTTTTAACCTAGGAATTACAACCCATCCCTTATACTACAAATCACATACATCATGTACCATTCATTGTTCACACAATCAAATTCCTCAACAAGGCACAGGCATACAACCACACTATTCATAGTCATCATATACCAAATCCAGTAGAAGTTCATAAGAACATATCATCACACAAGTCATGATTAAACATATATTAACATTTAATGAAATACCACAAGCAGTTATGATAAGCTGGCATAATGCACTTAACCGCCCACTAACAGTAGGCAAACCTTGGCCATGGACCTTTTGGTCTGCTCTGATACCAAAATGTAACACCCTAAATTTTACAAATAGAAATCCCAAAAACTACGAGGAAATTTTTCACAAAAGCAGCCACGAATCGTCTGACACAAAAGGGAAGAAGAAGGCGAGGGAAGCAGAAGAGCATTCACACGCATATGACAAGCAACAGGGGAATTAGGATAGAGACCGGTCTATTCGGTTCGGTGTGACGTTCCAGCATCTGGGCGGATTCCAGGACGGAAGGTGACTCACTCATCCGTTGTCCAACACCGCCTGAACGATGCCACAACGAATGAAAACTCCTCAAGCAAACCTCACATCAGCGTCTACTCACTCTCACAGGACGAACCTTTCTTCGAGGGAACCACTGGGCGCTCAGCATAAGGGAGCTGGTGAGGGAAGGATAAGGAAGACACATATGTATGGCAACCTAAGGAAGGGTGAAACTTGAACCACTCCGCCCAGTTCAGCAAAGCGCAACAACGCCTGGGCGAAGTACTCTACAACGTCCACTCGCTCAGGCGGGGTCCAACACCGCCCAAGCAAGACAGGATAATGCACAACGGAGAGGAAGACATTCGGGCGGAGTCCAACACAAGGCCTCTCCAAACACGCACTCGCTGGAGCTAGGTCTAACTCGCTGAGGCGAACACCGGTACAAGGTAATTTCCCATTCGGAAATGGACGAGGTCCACTCGGCAAATCTTCATGCTTGCACTTCACTCGGAAAATCAGGTAGTTAACTCACTCGGCACGCCACGACTTATTCGTTCGGAGTATTTATAACGCCCACTTAGAATTCGTTAAAGGGGGTTTCTCTCAAAATCCTTTACGTTTTCCCCCACTCGGAAAGAGCCCAACACAATCCACCCGCATACAACCCAGGTTTATACACAATCACACACTCGGAGTACCCATTATCTTAACAATATATACATGCATATGTTCACCAACACTTACAATCCCATACAAGTACCCATATCTATACTTCTCCTAATCAATCTTTATAAATAAATATGCTAAATCGTCATTTTACATAAGAGCCGGCCAAGGCTACCCTAACTAAATATAATGAATACAATATAAACACTTAACACTCGAGGTGCACCACACTCGGACTTGAGGCCCTGACAGCACTTCCGAGTCCGTCCTACACATGCTGAAAAATGGTGTAGGGGTGAGCTTTCACATATACAATGACAGTTATTGGCTCGACTTAGAATACACATTCCCTTTCAACATACTCTACCTATCTTAATCAATACCAGCATTCACTAACATTTAATAAAGCATCTACACAAGTCACTAGTCGGATTACTCACGTCATTCACGGTTATCTAATTTCTACTATTCACAACAACATATCCCTTAACAATAACATCAGTAATACTTAACCTCAGCGTCAAACACACACACAAATCCAGTCGGAATTCAGTAATAGCATTCACAGATTTTAAGGAGCGTGCTGCTCTTGACAATGATGCCCCTACCTATATGCATGCGGATCCGACTTAACAATAACTCTTAGTTACAAATCCCTTTTCTGGCCCCTCGTCTGATAGCCCTTACCGTGTGGTACCGGTCTCCCAAGGACGTCTCGAGACTTAACTCTAGCTCCCACGGCTACCACGGGTCCTCTCAGAAACTAGCCAAGGGTCTGTAGCTGGAAATCATATCATTGGGTTCCTGACCTTCCACAGGTCACCCTTTAACCATAAATGCAACCTCATGCATGTCCCGGCAGTCATCCACACTCAGCAAGTTCATCTTAAGTAATTCATATCGTATCCACCCAGAAGTCAACAATAGACCACACCATGTGCTTGATATTCACATTATAATTTAACAAGCAATTCATACATTAACTCCACAACATCACCAATGTCATCATACGTTTCTTAGACAGTAATAGTCATACACCACACAGGTAATAATCATCACTCATCCAGACTCCACTCAGCAGCATGTACAACATATAGCAAACAACACATTCTGAACGTATGCATGTGAGTACGAAATATTTAACAGGACTCTATTAACACACACATACGATATCCAGTGATCAACAGTCAAACACTTCACAGAGTCATAATCATACAAACACACAAGGTAATACGTTCGCTCGGACCGTCCAGAAACCATGCATTGGACATGCAGAGCGCCCCCTACTTGCTGCCAGAGTTCAAAGGCTTCTCGAGTTGCAAGACTGACCGATCGTCCTTTCGTTACTCCTCCTCCAACAGCCCTCGAGCTCAGCGTTGATTCTGGACCAGAGTTGCTCCTTTCCTCCTACGGGTTCGTCTCCCCCACAGCTCCAAGGTACTTCCCGTACAGCCTGCCAACTGGAATACTAACAGCTCCAGGTGGAGAAGAAGGGAAGGAAGAAGGCAATGGGGAGGAAGGAGAAGGCAGGGAGTGGAACAGAGCCGCGTTGGTGTTCCTCCAGAAGCTCTCGACTCTCTTGCTGTTTAACGCGATTGAGAGGGAGGAGGAGAAAACAGGGGAGAGGAGGTCATATGCACGCACAAGGAGGCTGACAGCGTGAATTAGTGAAGGTAAGAGAGGGAGCTGAAGTTGTCTTATACTACCAGGGGCACATGCGTCCTTTCACGGCATTATGATCATTATTATTTATTCAATTATCCCTGACCAGTCAGTAATTTATTCTAATTAACCACTAATCCTAATTCTCTAATTAACCTTTAATTAATGTCTTAATCTCGACCATAGTTAATTTAAAATTGGGATGTTACATCATCACAAGGCATCATCATAATTTCAAGCAATGTAAATATATCTTAATGCTTAATATCAAGTCCTAGACATGTCTAAACTCCAATTCATACGCTTATGTTAGGCTTCGGGAATTCCTTTCCTAATGCCAAGATTCTCTAGGTTTCAAAAGGGCTAACCACACCTAATAACAACAATGTCACATCCTTTACCAATGTTTATGGATTGATTTTTAATTAATTACCGAGTGTGGTAAATTTCAGGATTAAGGTTATGGATTGATTAAGTTAATGGTTGATTAAGATTAATTGCCAATTAGGCAAATTATTGAATAATAATAATAATAATAATAATAATAATAATAATGCAAGAATTGACCCATGTGCCCTTGGTGGCTTTTGAGGAACTTCGGTCCTCTCTCTTCCCTCTCTCTTTAATCACGCTGGTTGTGATTTGATGGCTGAGAGAATTAGCATTAAATACAGATTGGATTGGACTTAATAGTGACATGATGGCTGATGGAGTGAGAGCTGATAGGGCAGTGTGTTGATAAGCTTCGGTTGCACATTTCCCTTCTCATTCTTATCATTTTTCCTTGGTGTATGTTCTGATGAGAGAAACACTCCTCCTTCTCTCTAGAGCTCTCTGAAGCTTCCGCTTCTTGCTCCTTATTGTAACTGTTTCGTCTTCTTCTTCTTCTTCTCCTTCTTCCATTCGTAGACGGTTGGGGCTCGTTTTGGGGAGCCTGCAGCAGCGTGGGGTTGCCTCGGAGTTGTGGAAAATGGTCCACTGTGTGAGGCAGAGCTGCTTGCGAGGAAGAAGACATGCATGGTGCTTGGAAAGCATGTGGTCCTCCACTGTTGGTGAGGACGATGATGAGCCTTGGAGGCTTAGTTGCTCGAGTGGAGACAGAGTTTGTTCTCTAAAGCTGCGAGCAGAGTGTTGGTGGCTGGGGCTGAGTCGTTCTGTGAGAACGAGTGGCCAATGGAACTGCTAGAATCTCCATTCCAGGTAAGGGGGGCTTTGCATGTCAAATGTATGGTTTATGGACGGGTTTCCGGGTGAAACTTATTACACTGTGTTGTGTTTGCTATGTGTTGCATGTTGTTTGAGTAGTAGCCCGGATGTATGATATCTATTATCTGTGTAGTGTATGATTTTCTGTCCATATGAAGTATGATGCTTGTGATGATGAGTAAATGCATGAGATGCATGTGATTGTAATTGTTTTGTTGTGCTGAGTGCAATAGGCTGTGTGACAGCATGTATATCCCTGTTGTGGTTTATGTTAAATGCATGTATTGGGGACTGTTATGACAATGCCGAGTGGGCTCTATATGGGAAAGCATGAGATGCTTAGTGTAAAAGATAAATCTGAGTGGATGGCATAGGATTGCCGAGTGGATGAGATGTGAGTCATCTGATTTGCTGTTGGAAGTACCGAATGCATATAGCGTGGGACACTAAATACCGAGTGGGCAATCGGATGAATATGTGTTGAATGTAATATAAGACCTCGGGTAGGACTCGAGGTAGTGCCGAGGGCACTAAGCGTGAGACGCTTGATGAAAAGACCTTGAGTTGGAGTCAAGGCAATGCCGAGGGCATTGGCGTGGGACGCCTGATGAGTATGGGACCGTATGCATCCGATTGGGCACTTAATGCTTGGAGCATATAGCGTTGGACGCTTATTGTTGAATCGACAATCAGATGAAAATATGTGAGAATATGATTAAGTCCTTTGAGCGGGGCTCAGGCATACTCCTTGAGCGAGGCTCGGAGTTAAGCATTATAGATAGTGCTGGAATAGAGTTGGGGTGAAATCCGATTGGATGAATACATTGTTATTGAGGATGTTGTGCGTTATAGCCAAGTGAAATGGGTAAATCCCGATCGGAGGATGTTTGTGAATGTTCATATTTAAATGGCAGTCCGTGTTATGTTTGATTGAGTTAATGAATTTGTATAACTGGGGGTTGTGTTGTAATCCGAGTGAGTAACTGTCATTTAATATGTAAAAGCTCACCCCTACACCATTTTTTAGTGTGTGCAGGTCGGTCTCGAAATGATGAGAAGGCCTTAACCTGAGTGATGGGTATTTGTGCTGTTGTAGTGTACAAGTATATTATACCGATTATATGTGGTCATATTAAAGCCTTGGCCGGCTCCTAACAATTATGTATCATGAATACAAATATATATGTATAGGAATCTGAGTGCATGTTCATATATATATATGGTTTACATTGATATCATGTACTTGTATCGGATAATAAGGGTTGGTGAATAAATAATGTTAAGATGATAAGTATTCCGAGTGTATGGCTATATATATATATATATTGATATATTGATAACATGTATTGGTATCGGCTGAAGAGTGTTGAATGTATAAAATAATGTTAAGTTAATGATTCCGAGTGAGGCTATAGTGATTGGGCCTTCTTTTCCGAGTGGAGAAGACTTAAAAGGTTTCCGAGAGAAATTCCTTTTGATGAACCTATTCTGTGTGGGATTTGATGGGAGAATTCCCCGAGTAATCATAGGCCTAAATATTACCGAGTGAAAAAAATATGAGTAAACCTCGAGTGGGAAAGGGATTGAATATTCCTGAGTGGGAAATCCAAGTGAACCTCTTCCGAGAGAAGAGCTGTTGTAATGGTTCAGATTGGGATGTATTCTAAGTGTATGATATATATATAATCCGAGTGAATTAGGTTCTATATCCCGAGTGGATGAGACTTAGCACAAGTCCGAGTGGGACTTAACTTAATGGTTTTCCCTGAGTGAATAAGATGATACATGCCGAGTGAATCTGGCTAGAATATTCTGAGTGATGAATGATTGTGGAGACCCCTTCTGAGTGAAGGAAGGTCTATGTGTTCTCCGAGTGAGGGAAGTGGAAATATACCGAGTGATGAATGTGAAATACATTCCGATTGTATCAAGGTTGAGATGGACCGAGTGGTATTTGTTTGGGTGATATCCCGAGTGAAGGAAGGTTTATGGATCCCGAGTGGGATAATCCTCATTTCCCGAGTGGATCTTGTGTGTGACCTATATGGATAAAAATAAGGAATTAAATATGGGCTTCCGAGGGAGGCATGTATGTTGGGGTTGTTTTCCGAGTGAATGGAATCCCTGATTCCGAGTGATAGAATGACGAGTGTGGCTTCTCGCTTCAGTGAATGAGGCATTCGCTCCAGCGAGTGTGATTGGATGGAAGGCTTTTGGGTTGGCTTCGCCTAAGCGAATGGGTGTCGCCCAAGCGTGTTGGGCTGTCTCGCTCAAGCGATGTTGGATCTCGCTTGAGCGAGTGAACGTTTTGTGGGCTCGCTCAAGCGCTGTTGTGTCTTCCGCTGGGCTGAGTTATGATCGGCTTTATTTTTCCCTTCCGCTTTTACCGTGTGAGTGACTTTTCTTTCCCTTCCATTCCCTTCTCTTATTGTGCGTTTTAATTTTTGTAAACAAAAAAAATAAATAAAAAATGGGATGTTTTAACCACTGCGCAGGTTGGCCCCCGCTATTAGAGAAAGAAGTAATTGCGATGTTTATCAATACGCTCCAGTCACCTTTCTATGATAGAATGATTGGTAGTGTCTCATCTAACTTCTCAGACATTGTGACCATCAAAGAAAAAATAGAGACTGGAGAGAGGACAGGAAAGATTACTCGGGGCCTATCTGGGGCATCCACTGTGAAAAGACCGACGCCAGGTGATGGTAGAAGGAGAGACGGGGAGACCAACTCCATATCTTATGATCAGAGGAGAGCCCAACTAAGACCATTTGCCCCTGCCGCTTTTTAAGCCCCCAATCCTTACGCGCCATATCCATATTTGGCTGCCACCATCCATAACCCAACCTCTTATCCTCCCCAGTTCCATCCACCCATTGTCAGGGCACCAATACCGTAGCCTATGCCGTACCTCCCTCTACAACAAGAAGCTCAGCCACTTAACCCCAATCAGAATACAAGAAGACCCAACAAAGACTGCACCCTCATTCAATTTGACCTCATCCCGATGACGTACACTGAGCATCTGCCTTAGCTCATTTGTAATGGTCTAGCGGCCCCCTGTCCATTAAAGCCAGTGCAACCACCTTACCCAAAGAGGTATAATCCTAACGCCCATTGTGATTACCACGCTAGGGCATCAGGGCATTCCATGGAGAACTGCGTGGCTCTGAAATATAAGGTGAGAGATCTGATTAAGGCCAACTAGCTTAACTTCCAAGAAGAAAGCCTGAATGTGGCCATGAATCCCATACCCAGCCATAGGAATTCAGGGGTTAACGCCATGGAAAAGGATGAGGAGTACGTGAAGAATGTTGCTGATATAAGAATGTCGTTGAAAGAAATTCATTCCCAATTGATTGAGATGGGATTAGTCGAGGGCCCCTAGAGTCGTGAGCATGAAAATGATCAGACTACCAAACGCCAAGGCTTCTGTAAAGTCCTTCAAGGGATTATGGACAGCCATATTATGTAAGTCTGTAAGTGCCACGAAGGTAAGGTAAACATGATCCAGGAACAGACAAGGGCATGGGTCCCTAAGCCTTTGGTAATTTCCTACAACAAGAGCCCTCCAGTGGCCCCTGTTTCTGTGCAACCAATCATCACCATTCAGACACCTACCCCGTTTGTATTTAAAGACTCTTGTGTCGTACCTTAGAAGTATGACGTAGATGTGGTCATAGGCTCGGTGATGAGTGACCCATCTCTGTCATCCTTAACAAACATTGCTGGGGTAGGAGGTGTGACCTAGAGTGGGAGGGTGTACGCCCCTCCGGAGCCGAAAAAGGATTAAATTACTAGAAAAGCCAAGGTAGGCAGAGAAGAGACTAGTGGTGAAGCCAAAAAGGCCGTGACTGATGAAGAGGCCCACAAATTCTTAAACTTTATTCAACACAGTGAATTTCAAGTGCTTGACCAACTAAACCACACCCCTGCAAAAATCTCTCTATTATCATTACTGATAAACTCTAAGCCATATCGAAAGACATTGATAAAGGTGCTAAACGAGGCCCACATCAGTCATGACATTCCCGTTGATAAGTTTCAGGGAATAGTGGGACATATTATTACAGACAACTATCTGACCTTCACTAACGATGAAATACTGACAGAGGGAATGAGGCACAACAAAGCTCTCCATATGTCCATGAAGTGCCAAGATCATATCTTGGCAAAAGTGCTTATTGACAATGGGTCATCCCTCAACGTCATGCCCAAATCTACGTTGGCCAAGTTACTATTCGATGGGACTTATATGAGGCTGAGTGCCACGATAGTACGAGCTTTCGATGGAACTCGCAGGGAGGTCATGTGCGAGATTAAGCTACCAATACAGGTTGGGCTGTGCACATTTTAGGTCCTTTTTCAAGTCATGGATATTGCGCCTGCTTATAGCTGTTTGTTGGGCCAGCCATGGATTTACTCTGTTGGGGTGGTCCCCTCTACCCTGCACCAAAAGCTAAAGTTCGTCATTGATAATAAGCTGATAATTGTTTCTGGTGAGGAGCACTTTCTGGTCAGTAAACCCCCAACGACTCCTTATATCAAGACAGCAGATGAGGTTCTTGAGACCTCTTTCTAGGCATTGGAAATAGCAAATTCCACCTACGTAGGGGAAGGAGTTGCAATGGTGAGGGCTTACATACTGAGTGCATCCTTAGTGGTGGCAAAGATGATGCTGCGTGAGGGGTATAAACCTGGAAGAGGGCTAGGGCGTGCTTTGAACAGAAAGGTGGAAGTTGTATGCCTGCTTGAGAATAGAAAGGGTTTTGGCTTGGGATACCGGCCCACAGCCGCTGATAGAAGAAGGGTGGAGGAAGAGAAAAGAGAAAAAAGGGTCGCCCGTCTCGCTGGCAAAGAGCCTTGTACTACAAGAGTCCCCTTCTGTGATCTCTATCGAAGCTTTCGGAGCACAGGGTTGAAGCCTCCAGACCAAGTGGCCGCCATTGGAGACAGTCTCTATGATGATGCTAATTTTGTGATTGCTTGCCCACTAGGCCAAGAACTTTGTAACTGAGAGGCCGTCGGGCTCCCTACGACTTTAAATGTTTCACCAAAGTAATTTGATTATGCTTTAAATATTTGTTGGTCCCTCTGCTATGCCTAAGGCTTTGGGACTCTTTCATGTAATAAAGGCAAAAACTTGTTTTATCATTTTCATCAATAAATGGGTATCAAATTTTACCAAATTGCTCCTTGATTTCCTTATCTCTTCTTTGAATCCTTTTCCTTTACTTCATTGCTTCCCTTTTTTTCATTTTGCCATAATACACTAAATTCCAGATCCAAAAATGATTCTCCTAAGAATAGTGAGGTCTCGATCCTGTTTCATGACTTTGATCACCCGATTGATTACGCCAATGAAAGATTGTGAGTCACCGCCCGAGCTAACAAGGTTGTTGGAGTAGGAGGATAGAGAGATTCGACCCCACCAAGAAGAGGTCAAGATCATTAATCTAGGAGATGAGGAGGATGCAAAGGAGGTCAAGATCGACACTTCCCTAAGTAAGGAGCGAAGGGAAGAACTGATTAAGTTGTTAATGGAGTTCTGTGACATCTTTGCCTAGTCTTATCAAGATATGCATGGGTTAGACGCTAGCATTATTGAGCATAAATTGCCCTTGAAGCCTGAGTGCCCACCGATACTGTAGAAGCTACACTGAATGAAGCTAAAAATGCTCTTGAAGATCAAAGATGAGGTTAAGAAATAGTTTCACATCGGGTTCTTAGCTGTGGCAAAGTACCCTCAGTGGGTGGCAAATATTGTTCCTGTCCTGAAGAAGAATGGAAAGGTGCGGATGTACGTAGACTATCGGGACCTGAACAAGGCTAGCCTTAAAGATGATTTCCCTCAACCATAGATCGACGTCTTGGTAGATAACACAGCCCAACATTCCATTTTCTCGTTCATGAATGGTTTCTCCAGGTATAACTAGATTAAGATGGCGCTTGAAGATATAGAGAAGACCACATTTACCACTCTATGGGGCATCTTTTGTTACAAAGTGATGTCCTTCAGGTTGAAAAATGTTGGGGCAACCTATCAAAGGGTGATGGTGACCCTTTTCCATGATATGATGCCTAAGGAGATCAAAGTCTACGTGGACGACATTATCGCCAAATCTAGAACTAAGGAGGGACACATTGTTGATCTAAGGAAGCTTTTCGAACGGCTTAGGAAGTTCAGGCTTAGCTTGAACCCGGCCAAGTGCACCTTTGGCACAAAGTCAGGTAAGCTGTTAGGATTTATGGTAAGCGAAAGAGGGATAGAGGTTGATCCTAAAAAGTTAAGGTGATTCTCAAGAAGCCTTCTCCCCATACAGAAAAAGAGGTCCGAGGATTCTTGGGAAGGCTAAACTATATTGCCTAGTTCATCTCGTAACTGACAGTTACTTGTGAGCCAATCTTCAAGTTTCTCTGCAAAAACCAACTGGGGTAATAGGATGAGGACTGTCAGGTGGCTTTTGAGAGGATTACGTAGTACTTGTAAGAACCACCAAGTCTGGTACCTCCAACCCTCGGGAGACCGCTAATCTTGTATGTTGGGTCAGCATGATAAAACTAGAAAGAAAAAGCATGCTATCCACTGCCTAAGCAAAAAGTTCACTGATTGTAAAATGAGATACTTCACTCTAGAGCGAACTTTTTACGCGTTAGCATGGGCCGCCAGGTGATGCATAATCTCAAAGGATTATATTCTTTTGGCAAGCGCACCAATCGTTAAATTTGTAATATATTTGATCGTCCCACAGGGATTGAGGTAATTACCAATACCTAGGACTAGTACAAGCTGAACCAAAACACAAGAAGATAGAATTCATTCTGTTTATGCTTTTTTGTACTTTCTATGTTTTTGTAATTTTAGAAACAATATGAAAAATGAGATGTATTTAACGGAAGATAGGTTAGGATTGCTTCAGCTAACAATTTCATCAAGAAACATACAATTAAGGTTCAATCAAGCTTCAGACTCAAGAGGACAATTCACAGCTGGTTAATCCCTAATTCCTTAGGTGACTAACACTAATTCCTAAGCATTAAACCCTAATCCCTTAGGTGTTCAGTGACAGAGAAATCTAATGCGAAATTGGGGATTGAACCCTAACTATTCACCTAATTGCTAGGCCTGAATTAGTTAGGAAGCGAGAAGTTACCTTAGCCTCAACCATGATTCCTCATTGGTGAGAATCTTCAATTAGGTCTGGATTTGTCAATCCAGCAGTGTAGATCCACTTCTCAGCTTGTTCTCCTCATGCTTTAAAAGATGATTTCCTCAATGCATATTCAAGAATCCATTGGAAGCTTTAGCAATCCCAACCCTAGGGGTTTAGCAACCCATGGGAATAGATTCAGAAGAAGGAACGTGGAGAGCCATGGAAGAGAGAGTTTAGAGAGGTAAAATGTTTAGAGAGAGATTGAAAATCAGAAAAATGAATTAGTGTTATTGCTTCTGTCTGTAAATTACAGAGTATTTATAACTACATATAGCTAAGGCAAAAACTAACTAAACTAACTTTAATTAATTACAAAGGAAACTTCCTAACAATTAAACTAATGAAACTAATTAATTGATTACAAGGGAATGACTAATTATAATACAAATATAATCAGCAACTAATAAAATAATTAATGGTAACTACTACAACAATTTACGTTGAAGGAGTATAATATACTTTGCAAACAAGCTTCACATGACATCCTTACTTAAATCTTAAAATATAATTTAGCGTTCTGTATGTTCACGTGAATGATGGGATGACAAGGCTAAGTTTGTGAATTGCTTCCTTTGGCTTTTACGTGAACACAAAGTGAGTTCACGCTTCAGCGTGACCTTTGTTCGCTTGAGCATGATGACTTCACACCTAACTGGTTCTGCGCATATATACACTGGGAGGCCAGCGTATATACGTTGGACCACTGACTTGCTGATTCTTCTCTTTTCAGGTTCTATTTGTGAACGTACGTACGCTGAGATTCCAGCGTATGTACGCTGAATTTCCTGCACCTAGATCCTGCAAAATACAAACATATAAATTCCTAGCGTATGTACGCTGGCTTTCTAGCGTATGTACGCCAGGTCAATGGATCTCTCATTAAACATATTTCTTTCCTTAAGTGCTTATCTTTTTATCTATTTTCTTGCATAATTCAAACACATTCAAATTAATTAATTTAAACAAGAAAGAATGACAATTGATTACATAACAATGCCAAAGTTAACAATATTTGATGGATTAAGTTAATTAAAGATGAAATTATTAAGTCTTTTCAAGACTTATCACATCCCCAAACTTAAAGCTTGCTTATCTTCAAGCAAGGACTTGGATTAATTAAATCAATTACACTTACTCAAGACAATCAACCTTTCCTTAACTTAATTCATGCCATAATTATTGAATACCATTCATGCTTTCTTTCTACAACTTCTGAAAATATAATTACTCATACTTCCTTTGGGAACAAGCTGGTGATGCTTTCCTCACATGGATTGGTGTTTCACTCTTCTCTCAGTGTATAGGTTCAATTGTATGCACTCATCACCTGCATAATTGTCAGATCAACATAGGCTTGCAACAGTTCTAAACATCATGACATATGCTAGCACAGTTGAATCAGTAAGGGCTTTTTAAGCTTATAATAGGGTTAGGCTACAGGCTTCATTTTTGTTTTTCTAGTCAGTGTTGGGTTAAAAGATGTGCCCACTGATGCCTTGCCTCAATCTTAACTTAAATGCCTCTACTAACCAGCTCTTTTGCTTTTATTTTTTTTAGATGAAGGATAACTCAACTACTTATAGTGCTTTGCACCTTCTTCTCTTCCAGTCCTTTGGACTCTTTCTTTCTTCTCTTTCATTTTTTTTTCAATACCATTTTTCTTCTATATAGGAATTGCTTTACTGATTTTTCACTTTTCTTTTACTTTTGTTGTTCTTCCTTTCATTTCTCAAAATCCTCATCTATAATTAAGGTCAGAGTGTATCCTTTAATTGTTGTTAGGCACACTCTTCATCCCCAAACTTAGAACTTGCTAGTCCCTAGGAATAAGATAAGACTCAGCAGTTCATCAGTGGTACATCCAGGGATGATTCACTTGGTTTTTCTCATATAAATAGGCTTGTAAAGTTAGGTATATAATCAGAATGAAAGGGTCTCAGGCTCAAACATAATTATTAGGTCAAAGGATAATTAATAGTGATTAGAATGGCTAAATTTGGCCCTGGCTAATTTACAAAGAAGGCCTTCAGCATTTCCAATTGGCAAACATATAATCATTAGCAAGCACTAAAGCAAATTCTGTCTCACTAAAAAATACTGTAGGCACACTCGGAAAAGAAATAATAGGCTCAAAAGCTAATAAATTACAGGTAATCAGCCAATCATGTCCCCAAACTTAATGTGAGGTTATAAATTCAGACTGCTAACTAGCATGGTGAATATACGAATAATTAAGGATGAAAGAAATTATAGATAGGGATCATGAATCAAGCAATGCGAATCAATTAATTTATCCAATTGATGCTTGAGAATCAACAAGATTTAAATAATTCAGATGGGTTCTAAATTAAGCACAGTTAACACATTTCATAAATTAATGAGATTAGGGGATAGATTACTTCCTTTTTTATGTATATGGTCAAGGATTTGGTGAGAAATGGTTGCAGGAATTGAACAATACAAAGCAAAAAAGAAATAAGATTGAACAAGAACAAGGAAATTTGATTTTATTACAACTAAAAAAGAAATACATTGTCCAAGAGAGGATACTAGCATAAAGTTATCCCAAAAGTAAATTAGCATACCTGAGATGAATAGACATGATGGATACAATAATTTTGAAATTGAAATGGTGGGATGCAATGATTCTAGCCATTAACTGAAATTAAGGAGGGAAAAGATGTTACCTTTCAATAGTATCCAAAGAATATGCTTTTTTTTCATCAAGAGCTAGAGCTTCCAATGTAATGGGGCTGAAGTTAGGGTTTGTATGCTAGGTGTGATATAAATACTGCAGAACCTAGCATATGTACATTGACCATGAGCGTACGTACGCTCAACTTTTGGTTTCTGCAGGTGGTAATAGGCAGGCACACACATGGGTACGCTGGATCTGGGCATACATACGCTCAGGTTCTGACTTTACAGGTGCAAAGGTGTAAGCCACGCTGCAAGCATACAAGCTCACGCTCAAGTGCTACTTTCTCCTCGCTTAAGCGCCAAGCACTCCTCGCACAAGCGCCCAAAGGTCACGCTGCAAGCATACATGCTCCTCGCTCAAGCGCGCAAGGGTCACGCTTAAGCGTATGGCACTCCATGCTCAAACGCATGGTACACACTAAAGGATCACGCTGTAAGCGCCACTTAATTTTTTGTTTTTGTGCATGGCATGTCCAGAGGTCACGCTTAAGCATGCTTACTCCTCGCTTAAGCGTGCTTACTCCTCGCTTAAGCGCGCTTACTCCTTGCTTAAGCGCGCAAGGGGGCCTCATTCTTATTTCTTCATGTTGTTTACCTTTAACCTTTTACGCGTAGCTATGCACAGTTTGGAGTACGTACGCATACCCTTATCCTAGCTATTGGACTCATGCATAGGTACACTAAGATTGCACGTATGTACGTTGTTAAAAGTCCAATAACTTTGATGTTCATATTAATAAAGAGTTGAAATACTAACATGCACTTGAATCATAAATATGTAGAGGTCCTAATCACAACATCATATAATAGATTGATTCACCAAACTCTAACATAAACAATTTAGTTACACATGATAAAAGTAAGAACAACACTTACAGAGTTTGACATTACAAAAGTGATGGAAACTTCACGATACAATGATCACAATACCTCACAACACTCTCAAGTATCTAGAAAACTATTCTAGAACTACAAACTCACAAAAGGAACACTCAAACACGAGTGAATAAGAGGGGAAAGAACTCAGAAGAATGGAATGGGTTGCTGGAAGTGTGGAGAATGGCCCTATTTATAGGGCTGAGGAAGGGTCCTGACGCTACGCGCCAGCCTGACGCTACGCGTCAGGTCCTTGACTCAGCTTCCATTAAACAACTTGAAATGGCCATGATTGTGTAATTATTTTAATTAATCATGCCCAGACAGGTGTGTCTTGTCCCCCTCTTTCGGCTTGGCACTTAGCTGAAGTGGATTGGCCCATTTTGGGCCACTTGGCTGAGTGCTTGGCCACCTAGAAGTGGAGTCCACGTTGCTTCTGACACTACACGTGGCTGTGACGCGTAGCGTCAGCATCAAAAATCCCTACGCTATGCGTGGTGTTGATGCTACGCGTCAGCTTTCTAGTTCTTCAATTTTTCTCTTTAAATTCTTCATATTTTCACTGCAAAACTAGAGAAAATTGACCAAGGGCAGATTATTTCTTAACAACATCCATTTATTGAATTTAGAACCTAAATTTCTAACAAATTAACCAAATTTTTATTCTTTTTACAAAATTTTTATTAAAGATTTTATTATAAATTTAAGGACTAACAAATACCCCCAACTTGAGACATTGCTCGTCCTCGAGCAAGAGAGAAAATAAAATTTGAAATCAAATTTTTGAGTTAGTCCGAGAATTTATCACAAAAAGTAATTTCACAATTTACCATTTTGAAATAACCAAAAATAGATATCTTATCTAACAAAAGTTTAATGACAAAAATCTTCACAATGTTTTATTAACAAATCACGCATAATTTCAGGCTTACCTCACAAGTGTTTATCTCTGTGCAAAGGGTAACTTGTTTTACTCAATCGATCATAAAATCAAACAAATTTAATTTTGATTTTCATCTAGTCAATGGTTAATCATACAGAGATAATTCAAAAATCATAAGGTCTTTTCAAGGGTTGTAATGAGGCTTGGTTACAAGAAATTATGGTTTTTCTCGGAATTCAAAAATCTAAAATCATAAAAAAGCATTTTATAATTTTTAGGCTTTCTCTTGGCCCAAATCTCAATTCCCTTATTGATGAAAAATAAATACCCCCAACTTGATTCTTTTCATTATTTTTGATTTGCATGTATTCAATTTTTTTCATTTACATGCATTATTTTTTTTTTTTGAAAAGAATCAAGTTGTTTAATTTTCACTCCCCATTCTTGTAAGAATACTTGAAATATCTTTTATTTTGCTCAATTTCTCTTTTAATTAATTAAGTATAGGGAATGGTTAAATTTGATAAAGGTTAGGGGTACTAAAGAATTTATTTTTCAGACTCAAAATTGGCTTTCAAAGAATAAAATAATTTTACCTTGGTAAGCTTTTTGGCCCAAGGTTTCTTTTACCAAAAATATGCCTTGATCATTTTCTTGACTTCTCTGTACAACAACACAAATCACAGATTAAAGCAAAATCAATTTGAATGAAGTTATGTTGAAACCCTCAAGTGTTTAAAAGATCTCAACTCATCGGGTTGAAATTAGCTCGATAGTTAATAAAATTATTGTAATTGAATTTTATCAAAATTCCTTAATTACATTAAAGAATCTATAATTGATTTTAAAAAAATGGTTTTATTGTGTAAAAACTTTAAGTGTATAAATTTCCTTATCTTCAAAAATTTGATTTATTTATTAAAAGGATAAAATTTATTATATATTATATATTTTTTAAGATAATACGCTAAAATAAAACACACCATATAATAATAAAAATAAACCATAATATAATCCAAAGTCAACTAAACCAATGTAAATACCAAACTAAATGAAAACTGAAATGTATGTAAAAGGTAAAGAAAAATAACATCATCAGTCCTCCATGTGATCCTCATCATCTCCTCCTCATCTGCATCATCCTCTGTCTCAACATGTGTTCCAGACGGTCCACCAGCCTCAGGGTATGTAGGTGAATCACCAGGCCAAGCTACATGAGCTACAAACTCAGCTGGTGTGACATAAGGTGCTCCCCCTGAAGTCTGTACTGATAAAATGCATCATGAAGATGTATATAAGCTCTGTGTGTGGTAGCCATCATGTACATCATATGTTGATGCTCAAAAGTCATCCTAGCGAATCCATCAGTGATAGCATCAGCAGATGGTAGCTGAACTGGTGGTCTCCTCCTCTTCTGTCTAGGCTGAGCCTTCTGCTCTAGTTGTGGAAGCTCGCACTGCTAGACGAAATAATCTCTGTTCATTACAACCTTGGGAACTCTCCCTAAAGAACTAGTGAACTCAGGCGATGGCACGACAAACTCCTTGCCTTCTTAGTAAGGCAGATATAATGAGAGGGAAGGGAATAGGACGGTTCACCTTATACTCGAGGGCATAAAGGTGAATCTGCTCAGATATCAGCTCAGCAATGTCAATAGTATGGCCCTGAAGAATAGAGTAAAGAAGGCAGCAGTGATCAACTGGGATAGAAGAGAGGTGGGTGACAGGAGTGATATTATGCAGCATGAGATGAGACCACGCCTGAGCTATAGAGGTCAGCTCGGTCTTGAGGAGGTTTGATGGAGTCCTTCCAACCTTACTCAGGTTGAAGAAGATTCCATCCTTGCTCAAGAAGTGAGCAACCTGATCTAGGAAGTATCCTAAATCACCATCCTCAGTCGCAACCTTGTTTCTGTTTTCCTTCCAGAAACAAGTATCGCTCTCGGGAGTAGGCTCCCAAAGATTACCCAAAAGGGTACTAATGGTGTCTCGGTCATACGTAATATGTCGACCCCTAACCCAACTCATCTCTGATAGCCGATATTTGGAGAGTCCTGGCGAGTCCTGTAGGCGTTCGCTTAAAACACCATCACTAAGATAGGGTCCCCCTCAGTAGGTAGGGAAAACAGAGATCCCCATCTTCTCCTTTGGACCTCATCCTGTAGCTCAAGATAGTCCCCAGCACTCAGATCTAAGACTCTCTTCCAGATAAGTCTTTGGCCCTTTATCTGATGGAATCGGGCCCATTTCGCATCAGTACGAAATCTAGTGGGATCTCTAGGTCCTAGCTGCTCCTCACCTTGAAGATCTGGATCTTCAAAGGTGGTATCTGTGTCAGTGGTCCTCCTCTGTCTTTTTAAGCCAGTAATAGGAATAGATTTCCTAGGTGCCATCTACAAAAAGAAATGTTTAAAAAAATCAAACACACATCATACTATATTAAATCATGCCAAACATCAAAAATTAACAATCATATTTTTGGTTTTTATATTCTATGCAAAACAATAAAACCTCATCCAAAACTTACACAACATAAAATTTTATTTACAACAAAATTTTTACACATTATCAAAACAATGCATATTTTTGGATTTTTAACATATAACAGAATTCAAAAATCTTTACAAATTATAAAACACAAATATTTACAAAGTTTAATTTATTTATTTTTATGCAAGAAAGTATAACAAATATACAATTTTAAGAAATTTTATTAAATTTTAAAAAGAAAAAATGGACAATCAACAACAAAAATTAAACAGAACAGATTTATCAAAGACAGAAAAAATAGAAAAACAGAATATACGTTATTAGAAATTAAAACACAAAATTGATAGAATTCAAAAAACAAAGGCTGACGCTACGCGTGGGTGGGAAGCTACGCGTCAGCCCTGTTCTGCCCACACTACGTGTCAGTGGGACGCTACGCGTGGGGTTACAGTTCATGCCTCACACTACGCGTCAGTGGGACGCTATGCGTGAGGTACGCAGTTTCAATCACAAACAGGGGTTGTGCAACAACAACCCCTCAAAACTTTATTCAATCAAAACAATCCCTAAATCTAACAGCAATCAAATCCCAGTGGTTTTCTAATCCTAATCCTAACCACATGTTTTCTAAAAATCAAAAATCAAAAGCAAACTTTTAAAGAGAAAAAAGAGAAGATATTTACTTTGAATCCTTGTGAAGTTGATGAAAGAATGAGGGAATATGGATGATTGAGAGTGAAAATTAGGGTTCTGAGAGGCAAAGTAAGGCAGAGAAGGAAATTTAGGTTTTTAAAACCTAAATTGGACCTCTCTGGTTCAGTTTTAAAAACTGAATGTGGGCTCTGACGCTACACATGGATGGGACGCTACACGTTAGGTTAAAATTTTTACCTCCACGCTACGCGTAGGTAAGACGCTACGCGTGGGGTTTTTTTTATATATATAAAAATAAATATAAATTAACAAGAAAATAATGGGTTGTCTCCCATTGAGCGCTTGATTTACTGTCTCTAGCTAGACATCCTGCACATTACAAATCAGTCAAATAACAAATGGTAGTGAGTCTGTTGATCTCACCACCCAAATATGGTTTCAATCTCTACCCATTAACCATCCAATTTCTTTTGGAACTTGGATCTTCAATTTCAACTGCTCCATAAGATTTAACTTTCTTGATTACAAGAGGGCCTGACCATTTAGATTTCAATTTACTAGGAAATAGTCTTAATCTTGAATTAAACAATAAAACTTGCTGATCTGGTATGAAGTGTTTATTTTTAATTTTCTTATCATGGTAAGCTTTCACCTTGTTTTTTTATTTTTTCCAACTCAAATAACTACAACTTTCTTTTGTCAACTGCTGCATTTGGATCATGGTTGAGAAATTTTAAAGCCCAATATGCTTTATGTTCCATCTCTACTGGAAGATAACAAGCTTTTCCATAGACTATTTGGAAAGAGGAAAGGCTAATTGGAGTCTTAAATGCAGTTCTGTATGCCTAGAGTGCATCATCAAGCTTTTGTGACCAATCTTTTCTAGAGGAAGACCTAGTCTTTTCCAAAATCCTTTTCACTTCCCGATTTGAAATCTTAGCCTGTCCATTAGTTTGTGGATGATATGTTGTGGCCACTTTATGTCTCACTCCATAGTGTTGTAACACTTTATGAAGAACTTTGTTACAAAATTTTGATCCTCCATCACTGATCAAAGTTCTTGGTGTTCCAAACCTGTAGAAAATATTTTTCTTCAAGAAATTCACTACAGTTTTGGTGTCAGCATTAGGTGAAGCAATTGCTTCTACCCATTTCGAAACATAATCGACTGCCAAAAGAATGTATTGATTAAATTGAGAGTAAGGAAAGGGTCCCATGAAATCAATACCCCAACAATCAAATATCTCAACCTCCTGAATGTTTGTGAGAGGCATTTCTTGTCTTTTGTTAACATTACCTGTTCTTTGGCAGTTATCACAAGCTTGTACAAATGAGTAAGAGTCTTTAAAAATAGAGGGCCAATACAAACCTGATTGAAGAATTTTTGCAGCAGTTCTTTCTCCATTAAAATGTCCTCCATAAAGGGATTTATGACAATGCCACAACACATCTTTCTTTTCCCAATCGGGTACATAACGACATAACAAATTATCCACACCAATTTTGAATAGATGAGGGTCATCCCAAACAAAGTATTTTGAATCTTTGATTTTTTTTCTTTGTTGCCAAGTTAAATCATTTGGAAGAATTCGTGTTGCTTTAAAATTGGTCACATCAGCAAACCATGGCCGCTTTGTTATTTCAAAAATTTTTTCATTAGGAAATTCTTCCAAGATATCTTTTCCTTTGGCACTGACCTCATCATTCATCAATCTAGGAAGATGATCAGCGACCATATTTTCACTACCCCTTTTATCTTTTATTTCAAGATCATATTCTTGAAGGAGTAAAATCCATTGGATTAACCGAGGTTTTGAATCAGTTTTGGCCAAAAGATACTTGATTGCAGCATGATCAGTGAAAACTATTGTTTTTGATCCAATCAAGTATGATCTAAATTTTTCTAAGGCATACACTATGGCTAGTAATTCCTTTTTAGTAGTTGCATAATTTATTTGATTTTCATTTAAAACTTTACTAGCATAGTGTATAACCCTAAAAACTTTTTCATATATTTGACTTAAAACTGCTCCTACAACATAATCACTTGCATCGCACATAAGTTCAAAGGGTAAATTCCAATTAGGAGAACAATTACAGGGGCAGAAACCAATTTTTCTTTCAAGGAATTAAAAGCTTTAAGACATGCTTCATCAAACTTGAATTCAACATCTTTATTTAGAAGATTTGTTAAAGGTTTAGCAATTTTTGAAAAATCTTGAATAAATCTTCTATAGAATCCAGCATATCCTAAAAAACTTCTAATACCTTTTACATTCACAGAGGGTGGGAGTTTATAGATTACCTCTATTTTAGCTTGGTCTACTTCAATACCTTTAGAGGAAATTTTGTGACCAAGTACAATTCCTTCTTTCACCATAAAGTGACATTTCTCCCAATTGAGCACCAAATTTGTTTCAATACACCGCTTTAGTACGGTGTCTAAATTGGTTAGACATGTTTCAAATGAATTTCCAAAGACTGAGAAGTCATCCATGAAAATCTCAATGCTCTTTTCAATTAGATCTGCAAAAATAGCAAACATGCATCTTTGAAAAGTAGCAGGTGCATTACACAATCCAAATGGCATCTTTCTATATGCAAATATACCAATGGGATATGTGAACGCAGTCTTTTCCTGATCAATAGGGTCAACAACAATTTGATTATATCCAGAATATCCATCAAGAAAGCAATAGTAAGCCTGTCCAGACAATCTTTCAAGTATTTGATCCATAAAAGGAAGTAGAAAATGATCTTTTCTTGTTGCTTAATTTAGTTTTCTATAATCAATGCACATTCTCTAACTAATGACAGTTCTTGTTGGGATTAATTCATTTTTATCATTAACAATTACTGTCATACCTCCTTTTTTTGGAACAACTTATACAGGACTTACCCATGCACTATCAGAAATAGGATAGATAATACCTGCTTTCAGTAATTTCAAAACCTCCTTCTTAGTTACCTCTTTCATGGTTGGATTGAGGCGTCTTTGGGGTTGAGCAACAGGTTTAAAATTATCTTCCAGTAAAATTTTATGCATGCAATATGATGGGCTTATACCTTTCAGATCTTCAAGTGTCCATCCAATTGCTTCTTGATTTCTTTTCAAGACTTCAACCCGTTTTTCTTCCTCTATTTCACTTAACAAATTACTAATACTCACTGGTTTTAAATTACCTTCTTTCAAAAAGATATACTTTAAGTTGGAAGGTAGCACTTTCAATTTAGGCCTCTTGATTTCTTCAACAGGTACTTTTTGAATTTCTTCAATTTCTCCTGATTTAAGGGAAATTTCTTTCCCTTGATCAAGATTTTCAAGATATTTGTCTACTTGTTTTTCTTCTTCTTCACTCAAGAATTCCATAGAGTTAGTTAATAACTTAATAAAAGGATCAGAATTTGACATACCTGTGGATATGGAGAAGCAGACTTTGTCGAGAACATCCACTTTAAAACAATCTTGCTTTGGGGTTTAGGGTTGGTTTGGATTGGGATGTTTAATGGCTTTGAAAACATCAAAGTTTACTTCTTCATCGTGAACTCTTACTGCCAGCTTCCCATTATCTACATCAATGAGCACTCTAGCAATCTTCATGAATGGTCTTCCCAGGATTAGGGGAACTTCAACATCTTCCTCCATGTCTAAAACCACAAAGTCAACAAGGAAGTAAAACTTGTCAACTTTCACAAGTACGTCTTCCACAATACCATAGGGTCTTTTGATTGATCTATCAGCCAATTACAGAGTCATCTTTGTTCTTTGAGGATCAAGGTCACCAATTCGCTTCATCATGTAACATCCCAGATTTTTAAATAATTATAAATTTTAGATTAAGGTTATGGATTGATGGAATTAATGGTTAATTAAGGATTAATTGCCATTAGGCAAATTATTGAGTGATAACAATAATAATTTTAATAATAATAATGATAATAATAGGAAATTGACCAAGGTGCCCTTGGTGGTGTTTGAGAGAGTTTCGGTTCTCTCTCTCCCTCTCTTTCATGTGGTCCCCACGAGTGATGGCTGATGGCTTTAATTGGATGGAATGTTGATGGGACTTGCATTAATAAGGAAGTGGCTGCTGATGGAGATTAGAGGCTGTGGCAGAGCAGTGTAATGATGGGCTGAATGGGAGTGTGTATGTGTGTGTGTTGATAAGGCTTTAGCTTTGGTTTTCCTCCTCACTCTCTTTATTTCCTTTGTGGGTGCATGTTCTGATGAGAGAAATGCTCCTCCTTCTCTCTAGAATTCATTGGAGCTCCTGCTCTTTCGTTCTCTCCTTTATCTTCTTCTTCCACTCACGCATGGTGTAGAACTGAGTGGAGTATGCTGGGAATCAACGTGTTGCTGTGAGGAACAGCATGGGGGAGTGCAACAGCGTGTGGCTGTGTGACTTGGAGGCTGGGTTCTTCCTTTGGTTCCCTAGTGCTTCCCCTTCGTCTTCTTCTTCTTCTTCTTCTTCTCCTTCATATGATGGGCTCGGTTGGAGCTTGCAGCTATGTGCATGCCTCAGTTTGTGATGCATGATGGTTCACTGTTGATGAGGCTGTGCTGCTCTTGTGAGGATGAAGACATGCATGGATGGTGCATGGAAGCTTGGTGGTCCTCCATGGTGGGGAGGATGGTGCTGTTCGAGAGTAGAACAGCTTTGTACTAAGCCTTGGAGGTTGCTGCTCGAGTGAAACAGCATGGATTCTTCCATGGCTGTGAGCAGAGTGGAACTTAGGTGTTGATGGCTTGAAGACTTGAGTGGAAATGGTGGCTGGTTCTTCAAGCTGAGAACGTTACTGGGACGGGTGGAAGCCATGATGGCTCTTCTCACTGCTGGAAAGCCGAGCAGAGTGCTGCTATGGCTGGGCCGAGTGGCCATATGACTCCTGGAAGCTTCATCCAGGTAAGGGGAGCTATTGCATCTTAAGTGCATAGTTTATGGACGGACTTCCGGGTGACTTTATTGTATTGTGTTGTGTTTTGTTGGATGCTGTATGTTGTTGAGTTGAACACGGATTGATGTTTATTATTTAAGTTGTGCATGATTATCCGTCCAAGAGATGCATGATGATATTTGTGATGATGATTATATTATGATGCTTGAGATGCATGTGTGATCCTCTATTTGTCCCTGGTGTGTTGTACATTCGAATGCATGTGAGCTTTATTGATGTATATGCGTATGCTGAATGCATGTATGGGGACTGTTATGATGAATGCCGAGTAGGCTTATAGATGAAAGCATGAAATGCTTATTGGAAAGGATAAATCCGAGTGAATAGAGGATAATCCGAGTGGATGGCATAGGATTGCCGAGTGGTTGTGATGAGTTGCCGAGTCACCTGATTTGCTGTGGAAATGCTGAGTGCATATAATGCTGAATGCTAAATACCGAGTGGGCAATCGGATGAATATGCGTTTAATGAAATTGAATGCGTTTTTGTGATATGAGACCCGGGTTGGACTCGGGCAGATCCTAGGGCACTAAGCGTGAAATGAGACGCTTGATGAAGTCCTTGGGTTGGACCCAAGGCAGATGTCGAGTGCATTAGAGTTGGACTCCGAGTGAATGTGACCATATGCATCCGATTCGCCACTGGAATGCTTAGAGCATGTATATATATACCGATCTGTAATCAGATGATGAAATATGTGAGAACGTGATTAAGTCCTGGAGCTGGGCTCAGGCACACTCCTTGAGCAGGGCTCGGAGTTGAGTGAAATCCGAGTGGATCAGTATACTTGTTACTGAGTGAATTGAGCTTTATAGCCGAGTGAAATGGGTGAAATCCCGATTGGAAGATGCTTGTGATTGTTCATATTGAATGGCAGCGTTTGTTGTGCTGATTGATATATATATATGTTATTGCATGTTGAGGATTCTGTGATTAATCCGAGCCAATATCTGTCATTTAATATGTAACGCTCACCCCTACACCATTTTTTCAGTATGTGCAGGTCGGATAGCTGAGGTGAGGGCCTTTAACCCGAGTCTTGGGTGTTTATAATAAAGGCTGTGTATATAATATTATGTTCCGAGTACATTTGATGTATTAAAGCCTTGGCCGGCTCATAACAATGTTGTATCATGAATATGAAATATATATGTACTGGAATCCGAGTGCATGTTAATATATATATATATACTTCGAGTGAATGGTATTATATGCATACCGACTGAATGTGTTGGTGAATAGAAAGTATAAAGATATTAAGTATCCGAGTGTATGGTTATACATATATAGGTCGGTAGTCGGATTTGGGAATTAGAGAATAAATGTACATAAGTGATTTATGTTGATTTGATGCTTCATACTGACTAGGAAATGATGTTGTATGAATATTTCTAAGTTATTGAATCCTGAGTGAAATATAAGTGGCTTAGTTGCTTTTCCAAGTGAGTCTTATGTATGTGACTCCATATCCGAGTGTGACTCATGTGTGTGAGCCTCTTTCTGTGTGTTGGTAGCTCTTGTGGATTCTGAGTGGAGAATATGGGTAAACCCCGAGTGGGGAATGATTCGAGTATCCCGAGTGGGGAATGATTCGAGTGACCCTCTTCCGAGAGGAGAGTTGTTGTTATGATGGATTAGATTGGGAATATTCTAAGTGATTTATATATATGTTATCCGAGTGAACATGGGAACCTATTCCGAGTGAATAAGGTAATATGTATTCTGAGTATTTAAGTATGGGATGAATCCGAGTGGGACTTGACTTAATGGTTTTCCCCGAGTGGTTAAGTATTTCATAAGTCCGAGTGAATTACTTGATGGATGAATACTGAGTGGAGTGTGGATGTGGAGACCCCTTCTGAGTGAAGGATGGTTGGGGTATTCTCCGAGTGAGAAATGATGAATATGCCAAGTGGCGTTTGATTGGATGATATCCCGAGTGAGAGGAGTTATTGGATTCCGAGTGAGATTATTATTACTTTCCGAGTGGCTTATTCTGAGGCCTCTATGGATAAAAATTTAATGACTAAGTTATGGGCTTCCGAGGGAGGCAGTGTTGGAGTCATTACAGAGTGAATGGTTGTCTCGAATACCGAGTGATGGGAATACCGTGTGTGGCTTCTCGCTTCAGCGAGTGAGATCTCGCTCCAGCGGGTATGTGATTGGAAGGGCTTTTGTTGTGGTTCCGCTTAAGCGAATGTGTGCTCGCCCGAGCGAGTTGGGCGTCTCACCCAAGCGGGCCTGTGTCTCGCTTGAGTGAGTGGGCCTGGTGTAGCCTTCGCTTGAGCGCTGGCTGCTTCTTCCCCTGGGCTGCTTCTGGTCGGTTTTTCCTTCTTCTTGCCTTCCTTTCCTTTTTACTAATGGTCATTGGACCTAGCTCTCATATCTTCATATATGGGAGTGGCTTTTAATTATTGATCCAGGTATATTCTAAATAATTGGCCCGGTTCTTCATGATTATTTTGGGAAAAATTTCCCCTGTCCCGGGTTTAACTTTAATTAATATTTTGGATGTTACATTTTGGTATCAGAGCAGACCGAAAGGTCCATGGCCAAGGTTTGCTTACTGAGTGTAAGCGGTTATGTGCGGTATGACCCAGTGGTCATCATTTCTTGTGGTGTTTCTCAGCCTGAGTTAGCCGAGAGAGAATGTAATGGTAATGTTGAGTCGGTTGTGAGGAAAATTGGGTGATGGTATTGGAGCTCTCATAATTATTGAAACTGTGTTAATTGATTTGAACTCTTGTGTATGCTATGTTAATGATTCATGGTCGAGTCATATTGATTGGATGGATTTGAACTCATATGCTGAGTTGGCTGAGTGAGTAATGTTGGGGAATCCCATGATGTGAGGAATTGATATGGTGAGGTACCTGTTAGTTTGGGTACTGTCTCGGTTTTGTGATTGAAAACCGAGTGAGTTGTTGATTGAATTTCTGACCCTGAGTTGTACATATCTGTGGGTGTAGTGAGTTATTAGGCTTAAATCCGAGTCGTGGCCTGTAGTGAATGGTGATATTAAGGAATATTAGGTTGATTGGCCAATAGTTTGTGATGGATAAGATTAAAGAAGGAATTTTTACTCGGTTTGGATTGGAAACCGACTGCTTTTATGCCATTTTATGGAGAGTGTGACTGGTATTTGATGATTATTATCATGATGATTGCATTAGAATAAGTGTAAGGAGGGCATATATGCCTTGTGTGGGTCGGATGTATGCTGTTAGTATGTCATTCTACAGTGATAATGATGGATAATTGCTGGCTGTTAGTGAATAACGCACCTGTGATTCTGTTTAATAATGCTATTGATGATGGTGTGTTATTTATAGATTGGTATAAATTACTAATAAATTTTTAGTGAATCAACATTATTTGAGTGAATTTGATCGGTATGAGTGAAATAGTATGTGAGGATGCTGTTCCGAGAGGCTCTCCATGCCATAGGTATTGTGGTAGTGTGCATTTTGCTATGACTCTATGCAATTGTTGTGACCCTATAGGAATGAGGCATCATCCTATAAGTTGGATGCAGCAGTTCATAGGTCGGCAAGTGAGACTGTAGCTTCTTATGGAGATGGCTTGAGTCTATTGGACTGCTCCGAGCAAGGTGAGGATTTGAATCTGGATGGATGAGTATGTGGTCGAGTATTAAAATGATGGACAAGTGAAAGAAAGAGGTGCTGGGTGAAGTGGAATTGTGAATACCCGAATGGGTGATTTCCGAGCCAATTGGTGACACTTCCAAGTGGAAGGTGTTAAGAATGGGCTGTCTCAGAATTTCTTGTGGTGTGGTCAGTAGCCACTTGAGAAGTGGGTTTGTGCCGATTGGAAATTGACTGGTTGGTGAATGCTTGGAAGGCATTGGTATGTAAGTTGTTCTGGGTGGCATGCAGTGTTATGCCGAGTTGTTATTGAGGCAGGTTCCTGATTGAATTTCGAGGATGAAATTCCTTAGAGGTGGGGAGAGTGTAACATCCCAGATTTTTAAATAATTATAAATTTCAGATTAAGGTTATGGATTGATGGAATTAATGGTTAATTAAGGATTAATTGACATTAGGCAAATTATTGAGTGATAACAATAATAATTTTAATAATAATAATGATAATAATAGGAAATGGACCAAGGTGCCCTTGGTGGCGTTTGAGAGAGTTTCAGTTCTCTCTCTCCCTCTCTTCCGTGTGGTCCCCACGAGTGATGGCTGATGGTTTTAATTGGATGCAATGTTGATGGGACTTGCATTAATAAGGAAGTGGCTGCAGATGGAGATTAGAGGCTGTGGCAGAGCAGCGTAATGATGGGCTGAATGGGAGTGTGTGTGTGTGTGTGTTGATAAGGCTTCAGCTTTGGTTTTCCTCCTCACTCTCTTTATTTCCTTTATGGGTGCATGTTCTGATGAGAGAAATGCTCCTCCTTCTCTCTAGAATTCATTGGAGCTCCTGCTCCTTCGTTCTCTCCTTTATCTTCTTCTTCCACTCACGCATGGTGTAGAACCGAGTGGAGTATGCTGGGAATCAACGTGTTGCTGTGAGGAACAGCATGGAGGAGTGCAACAGCATGTGGCTATGTGACTTGGAGGCTAGGTTCTTCCTTTGGTTCCCTGGTGCTTCCCCTTCGTCTTCTTCTTCTTCTTCTTCTCCTTCATATGATGGGCTCGGTTGGAGCCTGCAGCTATGTGCATGCCTCAGTTTGTGATGCATGATGGTTCACTGTTGATGAGGCTGTGCTGCTCTTGTGAGGATGAAGACATGCATGGATGGTGCATGGAAGCTTGGTGGTCCTCCATGGTGGGGAGGATGGTGCTGTTCGAGAGTAGAACAGCTTTGTACTAAGCCTTGGAGGTTGCTGCTCGAGTGAAACAGCATGGATTCTTCTATGGCTGTGAGCAGAGTGGAACTTGGGTGTTGATGGCTTGAAGACTTGAGTGGAAATGGTGGCTGGTTCTTCAAGCTGAGAACGTTACTGGGACGGGTGGAAGCCATGATGGCTCTTCTCACTGCTGGAAAGCCGAGCAGAGTGCTGCTATGGCTGGGCCGAGTGGCCATATGACTCCTGGAAGCTTCATCCAGGTAAGGGGAGCTATTGCATCTTAAGTGCATAGTTTATGGACGGACTTCCGGGTGACTTTATTGTATTGTGTTGTGTTTTGTTGGATGTTGTACGTTGTTGAGTTGAACCCGGATTGATGTTTATTATTTAAGTTGTGCATGACTATCCGTCCAAGAGATGCATGATGATATTTGTGATAATGATTATATTATAATGCTTGAGATGCATGTGTGATCCTCTATTTGTCCCTGGGTGTGTTGTACATTCGAATGCATGTGAGCTTTATTGATGTATATGCGTATGCTGAATGCATGTATGGGGACTGTTATGATGAATGCCGAGTAGGCTTATAGATGAAAGCATGAAATGCTTATTGGAAAGGATAAATCTGAGTGAATAGAGGATAATCCGAGTGGATGGCATAGGATTACCGAGTGGTTGTGATGAGTTGCTGAGTCATCTGATTTGCTGTGGAAATGCTGAGTGCATATAATGCTGAATGCTAAATACCGAGTGGGCAATCGGATGAATATGCGTTTAATGAAATTGAATGTCTTGTTGTGATATGAGACCCGGGTTGGACTCGGGAAGTGCCTAGGGCACTAAGCGTGAAATGAGACGCTTGATGAAGTCCTTGGGTTGGACCCAAGGCAGATGCCGAGTGTATTGGAGTTGGACTCCGAGTGAATGTGACCATATGCATCCGATTCGCCACTGGAATGCTTAGAGCATGTATATATATACCGATCGGCAATCAAATGATGAAATATGTGAGAATGTGATTAAGTCCTAGAGCTGGGCTCAGGCACACTCCTTGAGCAGGGCTCGGAGTTGAGTGAAATCCGAGTGGATCAATATACTTGTTACTGAGTGAATTGAGCTTTATAGCCGAGTGAAATGGGTGAAATCCCGATCGGAAGATGCTTGTGATTGTTCATATTGAATGGCAGCGTTTGTTGTGCTGATTGATATATATATATATGTTATTGCATGTTGAGGATTCTGTGATTAATCCGAGCCAATATCTGTCATTTAATATGTAAAGCTCACCTCTACACCATTTTTTCAGTATGTGCAGGTCGGATAGCTGAGGTGAGGGCCTTTAACCCAAGTCTTGGGTGTTTATGATAAAGGCTGTGTATATAATATTATGTTCCGAGTACATTTGATGTATTAAAGCCTTGGCCGGCTCATAACAATGTTGTATCATGAATATGAAATATATATGTACTGGAATCCGAGTGCATGTTAGTATATATATATACTTCGAATGAATGGTATTATATGCATACCGACTGAATGTGTTGGTGAATGGAAAGTATAAAGATATTAAGTATCCGAGTGTATGGCTATACATATATAGGTCGGTAGTCGGATTTAGGAATTAGAGAATAAATTTACATAAGTGATTTATGTTGATTTGATGCTTCATACCGACTAGGAAATGATGTTGTATAAATATTTCTAAGTTATTGAATCCTGAGTGAAATATAAGTGGCTTAGTTGCTTTTCCGAGTGAGTCTTATGTATGTGACTCCATATCCGAGTGTGACTCATGTGTGTGAGCCTCTTTCTGTGTGTTGGTAGCTCTTGTGGATTCTGAGTGGAGAATATGGGTAAACCCCGAGTGGGGAATGATTCGAGTATCCCGAGTGGGGAATGATTCGAGTGACCCTCTTCCGAGAGGAGAGTTGTTGTTATGATGAATTAGATTGGGAATATTCTAAGTGATTTATATATATGTTATCCGAGTGAACATGGGAACCTATTCCGAGTGAATAAGGTAATATGTATTCTGAGTGTTTAAGTATGGGATGAATCCGAGTGGGACTTGACTTAATGGTTTTCCCCGAGTGGTTAAGTATTTCATAAGTCCGAGTGAATTACTTGATGGATGAATACCGAGTGGAGTATAGATGTGGAGACCCCTTCTGAGTGAAGGATGGTTGGGGTATTCTCCGAGTGAGAAATGATGAATATGCCAAGTGGCGTTTGATTGGATGATATCCCGAGTGAGAGGAGTTATTGGATTCCGAGTGAGATTATTATTACTTTCCGAGTGGCTTATTGTGAGGCCTCTGTGGATAAAAATTTAATGACTAAGTTATGGGCTTCCGAGGGAGGCAGCGTTGGAGTCATTACCGAGTGAATGGTTGTCTCGAATACCGAGTGATGGGAATGCCGTGTGTGGCTTCTCGCTTCAACGAGTGAGATCTCGCTCCAGCGGGTATGTGATTGGAAAAGCGAATGTGTGCTCGCCCGAGCGAGTTGGGCGTCTCGCCCAAGCGGACCTGTGTCTCGCTTGAGTGAGTGGGCCTGGTGTAGCCTTCGCTTGAGCACTGGCTGCTTCTTCCCCTGGGCTGCTTCTGGTCGGTTTTTCCTTATTCTTGCCTTCTTTTCCTTTTTATTAATGGTCATTGGACCTAGCTCTCATATCTTCATATATGGGAGTGGCTTTTAATTATTGATCCAGGTATTTTCTAAATAATTGGCCCGGTTCTTCATGATTATTTTGGAAAAAATTACCCTGTCCCGGGTTTAACTTTAATTAATATTTTGGATGTTACACATCATACTTAGAGGCATTAGATTAATGCTAGCCCCTAAGTCTAACAAGGCTTTTCCAATATTCATACCTCCAATAGAGACAGGAATGGTGAAACTTCCAGGGTCTTTTGACTTTTCTAGCATGTTATGTTTCAAAATAGCACTGCAACCTACTTCAAGTTCAACGATTTCTTTATCATACCTCCTCTTTTTGGTGAGCAATTCTTTCATAAACTTTGCATATATTGGCATCTCTTCTAATGCCTCAGAAAATGGAATGTTTATATGTAATTGCTTAAAGATTTCAAGGAATCTCTTGTATTCCTTTTCCTTATCCTTCTTTGATGGTGCATGTGGATAAGGTAAATCTTTAACTGGAGGTGTCTGACCCAAATACTAATTTTTTTGTTTTTTAATTTTTTAATTTTTTTGTTTTTCTTCATCATTCTTTTCTTTATCTTTTTTCTCTTCTTCTTCTTTCTTTTCTTCTTTTTCTTCTTTCTTTTCTTTTTCTTTTTCTTTTTCTTTACAATCATTTCCTACAACTTTACCACTTCTTGTAAAAATAGCATTACATTGTTCTCTTTGATTTTGAGTGTTTACAGAAAAACCAGAGCTTTTCATATCAGCTACTTCTTTTGCTAACTGTCCCAATTGCATATCTGACGTTTTATGTGCTACTTCATTTGTTTGCATGTATTGTAGCAACTGTTGGATAGACTCTTTTATCCTAGTTAGCCTTGCTGTTTGATCAGATTATGGTTGTTGTTTGAATTGATTATTAGGAGGTCAGTTAGAAGGTCCAACATGTTGTTTCCAGCCAATATTCTGATTCTACCAACCCTGTGGGTAATTGTTAGGAAAAGAATTACCAAGATTGAAAGGAAAGTTACCTAAGGGTATTCTTTGATGGTTCAGAAAATTGGCTTGCTCTTGCTCATTTCTATCAGGGGCACAGTAACCACATGGTTGTTCTCCCATACAATGCATACATTGTTTCAATTGAGCAGGAGGTGGTGATGACATTTGAGCAATTTGCAGTTTCTCTAATTTTTGCTCATAGCCTCAATTTGTTGAGTCAGCAATTTTTGCTGAGCCAATACTGCATCATTCACTCCCAATTTGAGTATACTTGGCTTTCTTTGTACATTACCTCTTTCATATTTTGCTTGTCGGTCACTGATGGACATTGATTCCAATATTTCTATTGCTTCTTCCACAGTTTTGTTCATTAAAGAACCACCTGCACAAGCATCTAACATCATCTTAAACTGAGGTAACAAACCATGGTAAATGATCCTTACCTTTTTGACGTCATTTAAGTTGTGGTTTGGACACTTCTTCAAGAGTGCCTTGAATCGTTCCCATATTTCCCCTAATGATTCATCATTATTTTCTGAAAAAGAATGTATGGCTGTCATGGCTTCAAAATATTTTGAAGGAGAATAAAATCTTTCTAAAACCTTTCTCTCAACATCGGACCAGTTTGCAAAACTACCCGGTGGACAAGATTTAAACCATTCTTTAGCTTTACCAATCAATGAAAAAGGAAACAATCTCATATAAACAAATTCTTCTTGATTGGGTTCAAAATCAATTGTGCTGCATAACTCATAAAAAATAGTTAAGTGTTCATAAGGTTCATCATTATTTAAACCAGCAAATTGATTATTTTGAATAATGTTTAAAGTAGCTGGTTTAATTTCTACAGCAGCAATAGGTCCTTGATACATCCCTGAAACACGAGGTGGTCCATTAATAGTAGCAAACTATCCCAATGTTCTTCTTTCAGCAGCCATATTAGAATTTTCAAAATTTTTAGATTTTTCAAAAAAAGAAGTTTTTTTTTAGATTTTAATGCTTTAAGTTTCTTTACAAACTTCTCGATCTCAGGATCAAAGAACACCTTTCCTGCAGAAGATCGAGTTTGCATAAACACACTAAATAAAGAAAAGTTAGTAAAACACCTTTAAAATGAATGAATAAATAAAAAAAATTTCACTAGGGTAAAAAAATATTTTTACCATGGTAATTAAAAATTTACTGTTTTACTAAATCAATTCAATCCCCAGTGACGGCGCCAGAAAACTTGTTAACCCCTGTGTCACTATTGGGTTACTAATTGGCAAGCGCACCAATCGTTTGTAGTTTTCAAATTTAGATATTGTTCCACTGGGATTGGACGTCCAATAACTTACAGTAATTTCTTATTTACTATGGTAAATTTATCAATGATTATTAACAAAAGAATAATTTATAAACAATTTATACAATATTCACAGAATTTGAAAGTTGATTTGTTCATAAGGTAGAAAAATAGAAAAGATAAAATCTAACTATAAAGTTGAGATGAAATTCAGAATAATTCAGATACTTGAAGTAAAAACACAAATTAACAAATTATGTTGGAATTGGGATCCTCGAACTAAAATATAATGAAATAATTACAAACATACATACTTAATCATCAAGTTCATGTTATTGCAGCTTAAAATCATTATAACCAATTCCTCGTGATATAAATTCTAAGTATTTATCGGAAAGTTCGATCCCTCGTGAGCTTTCTCAATAAAAAATCGCATTAAGTCCTGGCCTTATGGCAATAATAATTACCAATTCTATCCCTAGTAATTGGCATATTAAGGGTATTTCAACTTTTACTTTTATTAAAACAGATTTTAATTCGGCATGAATAGTGATTCTTTCGTTTGATATTCATACTAATAAAACAAGTTTTAATACACATGACAATCATTCTCCCGTTTGATGTTCATATTAATAAAGAGTTGAAATACTAACATGCACTTGAATCATAAATATGTAGAGGTCCTAATCACAATATCATATAATAGATTGATTCACCAAACTCTAACATAAACAATTTAGTTACACATGATAAAAGTAAGAACAACACTTATAGAGGTTGACATTACGAAAGTGATGGAAACTTCACGATACAATGATCACAATACCACACAACACTCTTAAGTATCTAGAAAACTATTCTAGAACTACAAACTTACAAAAGGAACACTCAAACACGAGTGAATAAGAGAGGAAAAAACTCAGAAGAGTGGAATGGGATGCTGGATGTGTGGAGAATTGCCCTATTTATAGAGCTGAGAAAGGGTCTTGATGCTACGCGTCAGGTCCCTGACGCAGCTTCCATTAAACAGCTCGAAGAGGCCATGATTGTGTAATTATTTTAATTAATCATGCCCAGACAGGTGTGCCTTGTCCCCCTCTTTCGGCTTGGTACTTAGCTGAAGTGGATTGGCCCATTTTGGGTCACTTGGCTGAGTGCTTGGCCACCTGGAAGTGGAGTCCATGTTGGTTCTGAGGCTACGCGTTGCTGTGACACGTAGCGTCAGTATCAGAAATCCCAACGTTACGCCTGGTGTTGATTTTACACGTCAGCTTTCTAGTTCTTCAATTTTTCTCTTTAAATTCTTTATATTTTCACTACAAAACTAGAGAAAATTGATCAAGGGCAGATTATTTCTTGACAACATCCATTTATTGAATTTAGAACCTAAATTTCTAACAAATTAACCAAATTTTTATTCTTTTTACAAAATTTTTATTAAAGATTTTATTATAAATTTGAGGACTAACATAAGCCAACTTTCTGGTCAAACACTTTTATTCTTTTACTGATACGCATATATACACTGAAATCCAACGTATGTATGCTCAAACCTTATTCACACATTTTTCAAGCTTTTCAGTCTTTTCTTCTTTCTCCCTTTTTAGTTTTCATTTGTTGATTTTTTGTATTTATAAGGAAATTAAAAGTAACAAAGAACCAATATGAAACACAAAATGAAAAATGGATGTTGTACAATGGTATGACTACAAAACACAAAATTGAATTTTTTCAAATAAAGGAATTAAGATACATGAATAGAAACTACCTGCATGGAGAGAAAGAGATGGTGTAGAGGTGCATACTTTGGTGGTTCATTATTCAAGGAATGGAGGTAAGCGTAAGAACGCTTCTTAGGAGCATCACAACACTGATTTTTCTGGCCAAGGTGGATGCAAAGAAGCAGCAAGCTAGCGTAGGCACACCTTGGGCTAGCATTCTTATGTGTGGCCTCTGTGGTGTATTTTAAAAAGGGTGCCTACTTCATGCGTAGGCATGCTCAGTGGACAGCGTAGGCATGCTAGTCCACTGTGTAATCCTGAAAGTTCTCTTTTACTTTTTCTTTTCTTTTTCTTCTCTTTTTTTTACTCTATTTTTTTTTTTGAAAAGTTTCTCACTACTTTATTATTGCACAAGAAAAAGAAATATAAGCTGATCCCCCTGGATCCCATTGCTTATGACCATAGATTCTTGGTCTTTTTACTCCTTGTTTCTCCTTGTTGTGTTTGAGGCTAATGCTCAACACAATTTTCCTTCTATCCTTCTTTTTCCACTCTTTCGGCTTTTTCTTCTTTTTCTTTCCTTCACTCTTTTTCTTTTTCTATTTTATGTTAGTCTCCCTCTTTTTATGCCATAAACAATGTTCTTCTTGACTTGAGAATTTGCATTTCCTTGTGATTTCCATAGCTGCAGTAGTCACCACTAGCAAACGCTTCATATGACATGGTTGAGTTTCTTCTTCTTTTATATTCTCAACATCTATACATATGAATTTTTCTTGTGCATGAATCTCTACTTCTTTCTTTGTATTCACACTTGGCTCCAACCAAACTTTTGTATCATGATTGTGTTGCCAACATGTAGTTTCCATCTCAATCGAGACTTTATCCTCTTCTATCACTTCTTGCTCAATAATAGTATCTAATTGATTCTCAGCTTCCTCAATGGCTTCTGTTGTCATTTCTTCAATTTGCACTCCTGCAACACTTTCATCATCAAAGAAATTATTCAATGACAACTCTTGCTCTTGTTCTTCTTCAGACCAATCTTCTTCATTGCAATCATCGAAGAATGCTTCACTAGATATACTATCATCTTCCAATTCTGAAGTATAATCTCTATAGCTTTCCTCTTCGCATTCTTCAATTAACTCTTCTTCCATCAAATATCCCTAAAATTTCTTATTTTCTTTTTCTTCTTTTATTTCTACATCAACTTCAAGTTCAAGTTCATCCATTCTAATGTTTTCTAGCTGGTCTTCTTCTTCCCCAAACTTGGTTTCCTCATCTAGACAAGCATCATCATCCCATGGCTCTTCATATTGGTCCACTCTTTGTAAAACCACTGTGTTTCTTTGCTCTTCAGCCAATTGCTTTGTAATAAAATCCACTTGCTTCTGAATATTCATGATTGAATTATCAAAATTTTTTAGGCCAGTTTGAGTGACTTTTATAAATTGAATTAAAATCCTTTCTAACTTCGATGGCTTTTTTTCAATTGGTGGTATCTCATCCACATGATTCATGCATAGGCTTTGGGAATATTGAAGAAACTCTGCTAAGGTGTCATCAAGATCCATCACCTGTAACTTTTCACTTTCCAAAGGAACTTGAAAAAACATAACTGCAACAACTAACTACAAACAAGGCTACTGCAATGGTTAGTGCTACCACTAAAATAGCCAAAAACAACTAACAGCAAACACTCAACACAATACCAACACTTAACAAAATCTACTCCTACAACAAAATTCACTAACAACTAACAAAAATTACAGAGACTAAAAAAATGGTTCAATCTTGTACTGGTCCAAGGATTGTTGATATTACTCAACAATCCCTGGCAACGGCGCCATTAACTTGACGCATAATCTCAAAGGATTATATTCTTTTGGCAAGCGCACCAATCATTAAATTTGTAATATATTTGATCATCCCACAGGGATTGAGGTAATTACCAGAACCTAGGACTAGTACAAGCTGAACCAAAACACAAAAAGATAGAATTTATTCTGTTTATGCTTTTCTGAACTCTCTATGTTTTTGTAATTTCAGAAACAATATGAAAATAAGATGTATTTACGGAAGATAGGTTATGATTGCTTCAGTTCACAATTTCATTAAGAAACATGCAATTGAGGTTCAATCAATCTTCAGACTCAAGAGGACAATTCATAGTTGGTTAATCCCTAATTCCTTAGGTGATTAACAGTAATTCCTAAGCATTAAACCCTAATCCCTTAGGTGTTCAGTGACAGAGAAATCTAATGCGCAATTGGGGATTGAACCCTAACTATTCACCTAATTGCTAGGGCTGAATTAGTTAGGAAGCCAGAAGTTACCTTAGCCTCAACCATGATTCCTCATTGGTGAGATTCTTCAATTAGTTCTGGATTTGTCAATCCAGCAGTGTAGATCCACTTCTCAGCTTGTTCTCCTCATGCTTTAGAAGATGATTTCCTGAATGCATATTCAAGAATCCATTAGAGGCTTTAGCAATCCCAACCCTAGGAGTTTAGCAACCCAAGGGAATGGATTCAGAAGAAGGAACATGGAGAGCCATGGAAGAGAGAGTTTAGAGAGGGGAAATGTTTAGAGAGAGATTGAAAATCAGAAAAATGAATTAGTGTTATTGCTTCTGTCTGTAAATTACAGAGTATTTACAACTATATATAGCTAAGGCAAAAACTAACTAAACTAACTCTAATTAATTACAATGGAAACTTCCTAACAATTAAATTAACGAAACTAATTAATTGACTATAAGGGAATGAATAATTATAATATAAATATAATCAGCAACTAATAAAATAATTAATGGTAACTACTACAATAATTCACATTGAAGGAGTATAATATACTTTGCAAACAAGCTTCGCGTGACATCCTAACTTAAATCTTAAAATATAATTTAGCACTTGCTTGCTGCATGTTCACGTGAATGATGGGATGACAAGGCTGAGTTTGTGAATTGCTTCCTTTGGCTTTTACGTGAATGCAAAGTGACTTCACGCTTAAGCATGACCTTTGTTCGCTTGAGCATGATGACTTCACACCTTACTGGATCTGCGCGTATGTACTTTATGTGCAACATCCCAAAATTTTAAAATAGAAGATTAAATCAAGGAAAATAAATATTGACAAATTGAATGTAAATTATTTGATGTCCTGAAATATTGTGAATAATTAAATTAAAATTTTTAGTGACTGTTGGTGATTTATTGAGATCGGTTAAGCTGAAAATAAGCCCGATTGGGATATGGGTGTCAGACCAAGTATCTCTGATTGAGATGATATTGGTCAGGGCTATTTAGAATAATATTGGGAGTCCGAGTATATATTCGGAATAATTATTTTCAGATGAAGTATTGAGCCCAAATAAAGAGTCTGTTAGTGGTAAAACAATGAAATTTTAATGAATAGGAATAAAAGTAAATTAAAAACCCATTCTTTCTCTTATTCTTTCGTTGGCATGCTGAAGGGAATAAGAAAAACACTTCACTTCTTCTTCTCTTCACCTTTTCTTCATTTCTTCTTCTTCTTCCTTCTAAAACCGTAACCTTGAGTGTTAACTTCTCCCCTCTCTACATTTTCATTGAGAGGACTTGGAAACTTGGAGTTCTTCCCCTCTTCTTTCCCTCATTTTCATGTGGCCTTCCTCTCCCTTGTAAACCCATTTCGTTTTGGGTGTGAGGTAAGATATACTCACTCTTTTGTTGAGTTTTAGCCATGGGTATGTGTATTTATTCTTTGGGGAGTAATGTATGTGGATGGGTGGTTGTAGAGAAGCATTTAATGCTTATGCCCTAAGGTGGTTGGCAATAAATGTGAGGTTTTAATGAGGGCTTAATAATGGTGATGTATTTATGATGGGAAGGAGATGAGAGATAGATGTATTTATGAATGTGGTTGGGTTTTGGCAAAAACCCTAATTTTGAGATTTGGGGAAAATGGTTAATGTTGATTTAAGAACATGTTTTATGAAGAAATGCATGACATTAATGAACATGGATGTGGATGAATGGAGTTACATGAAGTTTAGGGCTATTGTTGTTGGTAGCCCTTGAATTTAATGGATGTGGCTTAATGGGAAGGAATTCCCGAAACCTAACAAATAATGAAAATGATGGCTATGACATGTTTTATGCATGTTATAGATTGTTGATGTAACAATAGTCAATTAGAATTGAACTTATGTTCGGAATAGCTGATTGATTAAGGTTTTACATAATGTAGGATCCATTCTGAACGACGAGGCGGGTACGTCTTATCAATCTGAATTCTTCTCTTGAGGTAGGAGAGGAGTCTTAATGTTATTTGATTGCCATATGTATTGGTATGCATGTTAGCCTTGCTTGGAATGATATGTGTAGATAATGTGTTTGGTAACATGCTTTGGTGCATTTAGAATACTCATAGTGTGCTATATGGTGGTGTAGAATGATCTATAATATGAAGTGATGCTTATATCCACCATGAATGTAATGTGATTGTTGGTGGTGTTGATTGAGAATTATTGTAATGCCACACAAATGTTTAAATTAATAAGAATAACCAACAATACTGAATCCACTAAAACCCATGAGGTAATGTTGGTAATGGTGTTGATGATAATGTATGATGAGTGGCATGTATAAGATGCATTGAGTGAGAAATGCATATGATTTGTATTTGCATCCATGGCATACTGCATAGCCGCCGTTGTTGGAATATTAGGGGAGTTCCCTCGGCTGACCCAGTGGGAGGGTGGCTCGGTGCACGAGCAAGTTTTATTTCCCCTGTGACTCGGTGTGTAAGTCACGAAGCCGCCCATGTATTGCTTCGGGGAGCTATATATGGCCGACCCTTATGGGGGTGGCTCTTGGTGAGCAGGTGACCCCGGTGATTGATAAATCAATTTTAATACACTTCTTATAGTTTTACACTTGGGGTTTATTATATAATTACTATGTTTAATAATAGTATTTTAATTAAGTTTTATGTTGTTTAGTTAAATTGAAGTATTATGTATATATGGTTCAATTTTCGTTTTTTGTATGTATCTTGAGTATCTTGCCTTCTTTTGGCCATAACTTGGGCTTTTGTGATCCAAATGAGCTAATCTTGGAGCCCATGGAAAGCTAAGACAGAGGTCTACATCATGATGATCAGATTTGGTTATTTTGCATCTGAAAAAATGAAGAAATGGAGCTTGAATCAATCAGCCCTCATGTGTCCCACCAGCATTGACATAGTTCACCTAAATACACATATCTAGAGCTGTAGATGTCCAAATAACCTTATTCTTGTGCCAAATTCTCAATAAGACAGAGATCTACAACTTTCATGTTGACGATCTTTCAAAATTCGGCCATCTAGATGGTCATATTTGACTCGCAAGGTGGAGCAGATAAAGAGGAGAATGAATTTCAATGCCTACCATTATCTTCTTTTGAATTATTGTAATTTCAAGCCCACCAATGTTAAAAAAATGCATTAATGATCAGAAAATGAATGTATAGTATCATGATATCTTGCCTATAAATAGATGCTTAAAGTTGTAAGGAAGATACACAAGAGATACATAAGAAATACATGCTTTAGTTTTCATTACATTTCTATATCTTTGCTTTAGTTTCTTAAGTTTTAGTTCCTTCTCTTGCTTTATTTCTTTGTTCTATATTCCATCCCTCAAGTTATGGTTTTCATTTCCCTTCCTCAATATCAAGTAAGTTAATTTTATTATTTGTTATTTACTTTTATAATCAAAGTTATAGTAAATTTAATATTAGCTTTCATTGTTAAAAATTATCATGGAAGCTTAATCTTTTAAAATCAACTCAAGGAATTTAATTTTTCTTTATGTTAACTTTGAGTTCTTGCTCTTAATATTTTGATTGAAGATAATTACTTTTCTTTGTTTCTCAAACACTTATGATGGTAGATTATTTAAGTGTATAACCGATTGGTATATAATTAAACAATCTATAATCTAAACTGATATTGGTTGGTTAATCAATAATCAATTTGAGAACAAAGATTAAGTCACTAAATAAGAGATTTCTATTTAGTTTCTTAACTCAATCAAATTATGGTTTTAAAGTTATTTTAGTAATTAATAATAATATATCTATTGATTATTCTTATTAGTTCATTAATTCAATTCAAGAAGATTTTCTAGAATATAATCATTTAGGGATTCCAAATGATTCAAGGTTGAGAAATTAATTATATTTAATCATATTTGTGATCAATGATTAGTTAACTAAAGATTTATTAATTCCTTGGGTTGGTTGTTTCTAAATTTGATTATTCTTACTCATAAATTTACTTTTTGCACTATTATATAATCACTTAATTTTCCTTTCAATCTCAATACAAACCCCCCTTTGTTATAATTAAATTGAGTGTAACTAATTGAACTAAGGTCCTCGAGAGACGACTAAGGATGTTCACCTTATACTATATTAATTTAACTTTTTATTTGACCCGACAACGACAGCGTGTCAAATTTGGCGCCGTTGTCAGGGACCTTTGGTCCTAATTATTTACATTCAATTATCTAATATATTTTACATTCTTTTGTAGGTGTATTGAAGATATTCAGGTTTGGTTGAATGTGAGCATATAAAAAAATAAAAAAAATTTCAGATAAAGTGACAAACAAGGTTTTCAAGGTAAATGGGCACCAACTTAAACCTTTCTTTCAAGGGTTCCAAGAGCACATAGATACGGAGGTGTATTAGTGTGATGCCAAATATTTTGACTAATTTTTCCTAATAACAAAATTTTAAAAATAAAAAATAAAAAATAAAAAAATAAAAAAATAAAAAATAGACATCAATTAGTTACATCATCATTTTTTTGGTGCTAACACTTGTCTCAATCATTATTACTATTATTGTTTTGGCATTATTATTATTTTCTTGCAGTAGTTAAAAGGTCATCGTCAGGCTCGTGACGTTAAACAAGCGCTTGATAGAAGGCAACCTATCACCTTTTCACCTTCTTCATCTCTACTATTCTCTATAACCTCGTTTTCTATTCTATCTTTTCTAAACAACTACAACTTCAAAGTAATCTGACAATGGAACAAACCCTTGCAAAACTTAAGGAAAGATTCCCTACACTTCCACGCGATGTGGTTATAAAAATTTAGAAAGCTCGAGTTCAAAGGTTAAAACTACTCACATATTTTGGCATTCCAGAGGATGTTCGTTGTCTTATTGAAGCAAAGGTACGTCTTTCTGGTGAATTACATAAATCTTATATAAAACATTTGACAGGTATAGGACGTAGTTCTTATTCTAAAAAATGAAGAGCTAAAAGGACGGGAGTTTACCATAAGTGTGCAAGATGGAATTGTGATACACGTTGTAGAAACCCTAGAATGGTATCTATAAATCGGGAGGACAAAATTAAATTTATAAAGGATGGACTGAGTAAAGAGAACTTGGATAACTTAATCCAAACTCTTGAGACGTATCCATGTGGAATTGTTCAAGGAGTCCTTCTGAAATTATATGATCTATTCATTCAACAAAAAGAAAACTATAGCCTTGGGAATCTAGCGTTAAATGACCCTGTTTGCCAGTTTATAAGAAAACTTGATGGGTAGCAAAAACCTCGACTCATAGAAGGCGTTTAAGCCATTACTGGACGTAAAGCCAGAGGAAGATGTGAGCCACAATCATAACTACTATACATATTTACTGTTGTTTTCAATGTTTTACTTTTCTGAATTCACTTTGACTTTTAAAATTACCTATTTTTATTTTCTTCAATCATGTCTTTTCAAATTTTTTCATTACCATCATTTCTTTTTATATAATAATAATTATGTAAACTTTTTATCTTTCATCAATTATTTCATCTCAGTTTTCATCTATATAAGGGCGCATAACTCTATATGGAAAACATAAGAAAAAGATGAAAAAAATAAAATCCATTTGTGTGTTTGGTGGATCCAACAATGGTAATTGTAAGGAGTACCTAATAGCAGCTACTAAGTTGGAAAAACTATTGGCTGCGAAAGAAATAAAGGTCTTGTATAGAGGAGGAGTACAGGGTTTGAGAGGCTCTATGGCACTGTCTGCACTAGTTGAAGGAAGCAACGTCTCTAGTATCATCCTACAACATGTTGGTATTACACCAGCTATTGCTTTAGGAACTGAGGTAAAAGTTACAAGCATCCATCAACGAATGGCTCGTATGGTTATAGGTGCAAAAGCCTTTATTGCACTTCTTGGAGGTTTTGGTACTTTTGAGGAAATATTTTGCATTGCATCATGGTGTAGCATGAACCTTCATAAAAAGCCATTAGGATTGTTAAATATTAATGTTTTTATGACAGTTTGTTAATGTTTTTAGATAACGCTGTGGAACAGGGCCTTATAACTCTAGATGATCGATCATTCATTCATGCTTCATCAAATACAGATGAATTGATTGATATTTTATAGAGCTTTTTACCCCAACCTCAACCTTTTTTGAAGCAAGATAAGGATCACACACACAAGTGAAAGAATCCAGAACCAGACATCACCCTTCGGTTATAACTTCTTTCTCACCTTTATCTATATTAAAATAAAAAAATAAAAAAGAAAAAAAAAGAGACTGTGGAAATCATATAAGACACTGAGGACAATGTCTTGAATAAGTGTGGGGGGGTCTGAGTTATATATATATTCTATTATTATTTTTGTGAGGGATAGATAGAGTAAAGATTAATTTGGGAAAGTTGCATCTAAAATCATAAAGATGCATCTTTGAGAACCAAAGTCTTGAGACGTATCCTTCACTGTATAGTTTCAGTATCACTTTTGTTTAATTTTTTTGTTTTAAAATAAAAAATAATTTTTTTTGTCATGAGTACTTTTGTTAGGATGGACCGAGTAAAGAGTCCAAACTCTTGAGATGCATCCTCACAATAAATCTCACTCAGATAACCATAATTGTTTCACCTTTTTTATCAATTTTTTTAAAAAAAAACACACACACACACATAGCCACTATCTTTACTTTAGTGTCGCGCCTTTGCCTTTACCTTCACTGGAATCATTTCCATTCGACATCAACCATTCTGCAACCATAAACATCATCTTCATCATTCTCCAGCCGCCACACTTTGCCTTCATCCTTTTCTTTCAGATCAGAGCCGCACCTCACCACTAGTCAATCATCAGGTTCTTTATTTTCTCTTAATGGATGATATACCAGAGTCTTTCTATAGGCATACGAATGAATTAAGATGTATGTTATTACTCTTGATGCTACTCATGGTTATGTTGATGATATTTTTCTTTTGGGTTCTAACACAAGTCCCATGAAACTGGGTTATATGACACAATCAAATTGTTCAGTTATACTAATCATTTCACATGTAATTAAACTGACTAATTTGTTGTAGGTATCTTCGTTACCAAGCGCCCTTGAAAAAAAAGTACAGAGCAAGAAGCATAAGGAACCGGATCTTGACACCAATATTTGGTTATGATTTATTTTTCCTTCTTTGTTTCTTGTCCATAAAAAATCATCATTTTTTAGTTTTATTTTATTTTAAATTCTACATACCCTTTACTAATTTTTTTTAAATTTTTCTCAGTAATGAGTAATTAAATCACCCTTATCCAATATTTCATGACATGTTGTGAATAATTCCCTTGCATATTAATTTAATAAGTTATTTGTAAAGATCAAATTGTATATGAATTGTGATAGATTGACCACCCTCAGTGAGATTTTGAGCTTAATTAGATGGATCATATTATGCCACCTTTCCTTTTTCTTCATTAACCCTTATTTATTAGTACTCTAGCCATGTGCATGCTTTGATGTGATTAAGGCCATTTTTGCTTTAACTAACCACTAGCCATATGCCTTACCTTGCACATTTTCCGTTGTGACCCACATTGAGCCTATATCCATTTCTTGATTTAGCCACATAATTAGCCAATAGCCAAAAAAAAACATGATCACCTTTGCTTAGGAATTGATTAGGAGTTTTGGAATTACTATGAATAAAGGTTCTTGATGATTGTGGAAATGTATCCAAGATATGTATGTTGTTGTTTCATTGTTCAAAAAAGAAAGTGAAAAAATAAAAAGGAAATGTTAAAAAAAAGAAAAAGAAAAAGAAAAAGAAAAAGTGGTAAATATATGTATGAAAATAATCAGGAGGATTTATTCTCATGTTTTATCCTCCATCATGTTTCATTTTATTAAGTATTGAGTTTCAAAATGTACTTCCACAATCACTGAATCACTTACTCCATTGCTCTTGTTCAATCCTAAGTTTAGTCATACTATTTCATTTTATCCACCTTGTATCACCTTGGCCCCATTACAACCTTAATAAATTCCTTTTGATCTCTGCATGCATATGTGTTCAAATATAGAAATTAGAAATTTGTCAAGCCTATGATAGTGCTAATTTATTTGGGTGATTTATGAGAGTATACACAAACCCAAGCAATTGAGATATAGACAGCATAAAGAGAATATCTATCATATTTTCATCCACTCTTTGATTTGATCACTCAAATTGTGTAACTAATATGTAATGCTTCTTACTCACACTTATCATGACTTTTTGATATAAGGGATGATGTGTATTATTTATTATTTTAGACTTTAAAAAAAATTCAAAAATCAATTTGAAAAAAAAACTTTTTCTGTTGTTTCTCATTTTAGTTTTTGGTTTGGTTTTGCCCTGGAGTGCAAAAGCTTAAGTGTGGGGGAATTTGATAAATCAATTTTAATCCACTTCTTATAGTTTTACACTTGGGGTTTATTATATAATTACTATGTTTAGTAATAGTATTTTAATTAAGTTTTATGTTGTTTATTTAAATTGAAGTATTATGTATATATGGTTCAATTTTCGTTTTTTGTATGTATCTTGAGTATCTTGCTTGTTTTGGCCATAACTTGGGCTTTTGTGATCCAAATGGGCTAATATTAGAGCCCATGGAAAGCTAAGACAGAGGCCTACATCATGATGATCAGATTTGGTTATTTTGCATCTGAAAAAATGAAGAAATGGAGCTTGAATCAATCAGCCCTTATGTGTCCCACCAGCATTGACATAGTTCACCAAAATACACATATCTAGAGCTGTAGATGTCCAAATAACCTCATTCTTGCGCCAAAGGTGGAGCAGATAAAGAGGAGAATGAATTTCAACACCTACCATTATCTTCTTTTGAATTATTGTAATTTCAAGCACACCAATATTAAAAAAATACATTAATGATCAGAAAATGAATGTATAGTATCATATGATATCTTGCCTATAAATAGATGCTTGAAGTTGTAAGGAAGATACACAAGAGATACATAAGAAATACATGCTTTAGTTTTCATTACATTTCTATATCTTTGCTTTAGTTTCTTAAGTTTTAGTTCCTTCTCTTGCTTTATTTCTTTGTTCTATATTCCATCCCTCAAGTTATGGTTTTCATTTCCCTTCCTCAATATCAAGTAAGTTAATTTTATTATTTGTTATTTACTTTTATAATCAAAGTTATAGTAAATGTAATATTATCTTTCATTGTTAAAAATTATCATGGAAGCTTAATCTTTTAAAATCAACTCAAGGAATTTAATTTTTCTTTATGTTAACTTTGAGTTCTTGCTCTTAATATTTTGATTGAAGATAATTACTTTTCTTTGTTTCTCAAACACTTATGATGGTAGATTATTTAAGTGTATAACCGATTGGTATATAATTAAACAATCTATAATCTAAACTAATGTTGGTTGGTTAATCAATAATCAATTTGAGAACAAAGATTAAGTCACTAAATAAGAGATTTCTATTTAGTTTCTTAACTCAATCAAATTATGGTTTTAAAGTTATTTTAGTAATTAATAATAATATATCTATTGATTATTCTTATTAGTTCATTAATTCAATTCTAGAAGATTTTCTAGAATATAATCATTTAGGGATTCCAAATGATTCAAGGTTGAGAAATTAATTACATTTAATCATATTTGTGATCAATGATTAGTTAACTAAAGATTTATTAATTCCTTGGGTTGGTTGTTTCTAAATTTGATTATTCTTACTCATAAATTTACTTTTTGCACTATTATATAATCACTTAATTTTCCTTTCAATCTCAACACAAACCCCTCCTTTGTTATAATTAAATTGAGTGTAACTAATTGAACTAAGGTCCTCGAGAGACGACTAAGGGTGTTCACCTTATACTATATTAATTTAACTTTTTATTTGACCCGACAACGACAGCGTGTTAGTGGTCCTTGGGATCACAGCCGCCATGATTTGATATCTGGCCGGCCCGCAACACCATATGTTGAATATTTTATATACCGCAGTCATGGTGAAAATGACCAGGTGTTGCAAGATGGGTGAAGCGGTTTGGTACCAGTAAAACAATTAGTGAAATGCATGTAAATTTAAGAATAAGGTTACACATTTTACTACTGCAGTAGGGGTATGATTGGATGATCATACTTGAGTCCCACAATTGGTGCTTATATTCCCAAAGTCAGATCTACAATTGTTGAAATATTCCACTGTGCATATGCATTAGCTTAAGAGCATTTGCATATAGTAAGGAAGTATGCCGAAGGTGATGAGATATGATGATGGATGTGATGAGGATGTAATGATATACTAAGACAACATAAAAGATATGAATACCAAATAATAGTTTGTGTGATAGCCAAATTGTGGTGGGACTTGGTTATGTATATGTTGTGTACTTTGCCTAAATTGTAATGTTACTTGTGATGTATGTATGATGGTGTTGTGATGATAAAGAGTATGGTGAATGATATGTATGTCCAAAGTATACATGTTTTGATGCATATGTACATAATCGCATGGTATTCATATTCATTCCTTTGGAATGTGTGACTCACTCTCCCGTGTTGTCCATTTTTAGATTTATGATGCAGGGCAGTTGTGGGGAGAGTGGACATTTTGAAGTACATTTTGGTTGAAGAGGTAAATAGGTGTATAGGAAGTGCCTTGGCCGGCTAGGTTTTTATGTAGCATGTGATGTATATGTATGCTTATTTTGTGATCTAGATTGTATTTGATGATTTTGAGGGTCATGTAGGAAAATTGGACCTTGGTGAGCATGGCCAATTTTCATTAATGACCCAAATGATGTAATGCAATGAATGATGATGCTGGTTAATGTTTAATTTCATGAATGAATGAGGCATTTCATAATTTATAGCATTTTGTGAAGTTTAAGTTGGAATGATTTTAAATCCTATGCATTGAGTGAAAGAGATTTGATTTGAAGGGTATGAACAATTGGGAGATCTTATAAATATAGAATAAAGTGCAACTAATGAATTAGGATAGGCTTAAATGGTAGGAAATGAGATTTGATAAGCCAAGTTGAGTAAATTTCCCATTTTTGCACAAATTCTGCAGAACTCGCTCAAGCGAGTGGGAATCTAGCTCGAGTGAGATGCTTATGAAACAGGGGTATGGCCACTGGCCGAAATTCGCTCAAGCGAACGGCCTTCTCGCTCAAGCGGGATTGGATTGGAATCAGAGGTTGGTGACTGGACCATTTTCGCTCAAGCGAAATGGTCCTGGATTGGTGATCACTCAAGCGAGGAAGAAGAGAATTAGACATTGGACGATTTTCGCCCAGGCGAGACATGCCTCGCCCAAGCGAAAATTAGGCAGAGAGTTCTTCATGTCACTGGGACGATCTCGCTCAAGCGAGAAGGAACTCGCTCAAGCGAGATTGGCTCCTGATGTAAAACTCTTCTCTCGCTCAAGCATTTCGCTGACACGCCCAGGGTGAATTCTTGATTCTCGCTCAAGCGAGGTGAGGCTCGCTCAAGCAAGAGGAGCCCCTGATACTGAATTTTTCCTTTGCTCAGCCTTTCCTGGTTTCACCCAAGCGTGGCTACGTTGGCTCGCTCAAGCGAATGCGATTCTCGCTTGAGCGAGTGACACCCTGATGCACATATTTGTTTTATTTTAAATGATTATATTTCCTTTGCATCAAAACTCTCCTTGCAACATCTTAAAAATAAGTTTGGACCTATTATGGATCCCTGAACCTTATGAAATCCCCTTTCTTTAATTTTAATCATGCAACAATTACATTAAATTAATCAATTAATTCTTCCGCTGTGTCTAAATAGAACTTTAATATGAAATTACCCTTACCCTCTCATATCTTCATATATAGGAGTGGCTTTTATAGATCCAGGTGTTGTATTTAAAAGCTACACCACTCTAAATATTTAAATAATTTGAGATTTATAAAACGTGAAAAATTTCCCCCGCATTTTTGGGGCGTCTCACTGGGAGGCCAGCGTATGTACGTTGGACCACTGACTTACTGAGTCTTCTCTCTTCAGGTTCTGTTTGTGAGCGTACGTACGTTGAGATTCCAGTGTATGTACGTTGAATTTCCTGCACCTAGGTCTTGCAAAATACAAACATATAAATGCCTAGCGTATGTATGTTGGCTTTCTAGCGTATGTACGCTAGGTTAATGGATCTCTCAATAAACATATTTCTTTCCTTAAGTGCTTATCTTTTTATCTATTTTCTTGCACAATTTAAACACATTCGAATTAATTAATTAAAACAAGAAAGAATGACAATTCATTACATAACAATGCCAAAGTTAATAATATTTAATGGATTAAGTTAAATTAAGGATGAAATTATTAAGTCTTTTCAAGACTTATCACTAGGCGCCTAAGGCAATACATGTTGAATCACACCACTTGGCTAGTTTTAAAAATAGACCCCGTCACATGTTTGAAAAGCCCGTTTTGACAGGAAGGATTGCTCGTTGGCAAGTGTTATTAATTGAGTACGTGACAGGGCCCGCAAGCGCACGGGTTATGTCGCGTAATATAAAAGATTATCGTTCTCCACAGGGACTGTGTTCAAAGTACCAGCATATTGAAATTTAATTATCCACACAATTAATTTTTAAGATTTTTATAAAATAAAGCACAAATTAAAGTTGCACAGAATACGGATAAATATAAAAAATAAAATTTACTTGACACTAAAAAAAAATCAGAGTTGAGAGTATCTTGGGATTTTGGGGGATTAAGACTCTATTTTATGTTTAATGAATTTTAACTTTTCATAAATAAGAATCGAATTAAGTTTTCCAAGGCGAATTTTCCAAAAGCTAATTAATATGTTCCTCTCGGAATCCTATTAATGTACCTAACCTATGGAAAGCGCTGCTTAATCCTCAGAAAGGCCCATTATCGTTTTATGAAAATCCCTTTTATTTCCTCAAAAGAATTTTGATTACTTTCACGGTTTTACCGAGATCACAAAAAGCATTTCAAAAATCTTAGGTTTAGTTCAAAGCTTTCCGGTAAAAATAAATCTCTCGATTCTATTTATTACCTAAACTTACTAATATGCCCGTAAGTATACAGTTTTATCATTTAGGTTCTTGTTAGGAATTACTAAAAGCATTAAGCATAATTGAACTAAATGGAAAACAAAAATTTATTTAATTCCAAGTCAAAATAACATTAAAATAAAATATTATCATACCCCCTTTATCCCAAGATAATTAATTTAGCTACTCATGAAATAATTTAAATTCACGTAAATAATGGAAAAATAAAACATACAAGACATGGTAAAAATAAAGACTTACGGGTTTCTCCAAAAGCTCAAAATAATTTACCACTATATTTCCTTGTTGCAATATTCTCCACCAATTTACAAATTTAAATTCTCACTTTTACAGCCCTTACACTCTTACAAAATAAAAGAAAGAAAAGAAAATAGAAAGAAAGAGAAGAAAAACAAACAGAGAAGGAAAAATGGAAAAGAAGAAAACTAAAGAGAAAAAGAGAGAAAGTAACGAAGAAAAGAAATGAATCTGATGGTAATTTTTGGAAGTGATGATTGATTGCTCCTGGTTGCTCTCCCTTTTATAGGCGAATGGATGAATGAATCCAGCTAAGGAAACGTGTTAAAATTTGCAAGTGGGAGAAACTTTCGGTGCATGTGAATTCCAGTTGTGCCAACTTGTTTCCAATTTGCATATTTAATATTTCCAATAATTCGGTGCTTGGATTTTAGTGAAGATTGGTGCAGAATGATGAAATTCATAGTGGAAAAAATGTTATTTTCCCACAAATCCGAGTGAAAGCTTGCTGGACGGTGTTGGTGAGTGAACTGGACAGCGTGGAGAGGAGTTGTCGTTAGATGGAGATCTGGACGTTGTGGGCTGGACGGTGTTGAATTGATGAAAAGTCTGGGCGGTCTTGAGAGGAATACTGGGCGGTGTTATGTATTAGAAGAAAAAAGGGAGACGGTGTTGGGAAGTTGGGCGGTGTGTTGAGGTGAGGACGGTTGGGCGGTGTTGAGAATATTGGGAAGGAGAGGACGGTGTTGTGGATGGAAAGGAAAGGAGTCTGGGCGGAGTTGTGGATTAGGAGCCTGGGCGGTGTTGGTTGATGGATTACTGGGCGGTGTTGGTTTGAGAGAAGTCTGGGCGGTATGGATGGAAAGGAAAGGTGAAGTGGGACGGTGTGTGGTATGGATTAGAAGGGGACAGCGGATAGAAGAGAGGAATGTGGGTTGGATTTCTGGATTGAGGACGGTGTAGAGAGTGACTTGAAGGAAAGTAGAAGGAGGCGGTGTTGATGGAGGTAGTGATCCGGTGTTGCATTTGTGAAGAATTGGGTCGGTGTTTGGAGGAGAACCGATTGGTGATGAAGCTGAATGAAAGGACGAGTGAAGACTTACTGAAGAGCATCTTCCATTCAGTCGGAATTGACTGTAGAAAGACTCGGAACCGTCTGAAACATTCACTCAGCTCAAGTTCATGGAGTTCATTCGGAATTGAAGACTCACTTGGTTCAGATTCAATCGGTTCCCAATCATTTTCACTCGGCTGTCTCTGAATTTGGACCACTCGGTTAAAGCTTTGCTCGGATTTTGCATTGGAATTCACTCGGACAAATTTATTTACTCATTCAAATGATAAAATCACATCTTCACTCGGAAGTCCGAGTTAATTTCCACTCGGATTTGACTTCACTTTCACTCAGAAACTTAGACTTTGAAGGACTGGAATCTGGCTGATAGAATTCTTCCATGTCCAAGCCTTGCTTTGCTCGGAAATGCATCTTTCTGACCCAACTTACTCGGAATTCCTTTCCTTGGAGACTTCTCACTCAGGCTTAGTGTGAAACTTGAGAGTCTGCCCGAGTGTGATTCATTTCTGGTCGGATTTTTCCTTCTGCTAAGAATTACTCGGAAATGCTTTGTTCTGCTTGAGAATGTCATTTTCTCTGAGTGAGACCACTCGGATTCCTCCTTAGTCAGCATTTATTCATTTCAGTGGCCTCTTCTACTCGGAATCCATTCACTCGGAACAGCTTTCAATCGGATTAGTTGCAATCAGAAAGCTCCCACTCGGATTCACTTCAATCAGCAAGCTTTTCACTCGGAAAATAGCTTTGGACATATTTATTGGAGGTCAGTCTCCTTTTTTTACTCGGAATGGATGCAGTCGGGGAGTTTCCACTCGGAATCACCTTTAACCGAGACTTATTCCATTTCAGCATTGGTCCTTCACTCCAGTCAGCTATTTATCACTCGGAATGGCTTTGTCAGGGAACATTTCACTCGGATTTTCCTCCAGCAGTGCAGTATTCCACTCGGCAATGCTCTATTCTGAGTCCTTCCACTCGGATTTGGTCATTTTTGAGTTATCCCACTCGGATTTGGCCATTTTGAGTCGGATTTCAGTGCTCTGAGTCGGATTTTTGCTTTCTGAGTCGAATTTTAGCTTTAAAAAGAGAATTCTTTCCACTTTGGGCTTGTTCTTCTTGTTTCTTTATCATTTTATGGTCGTTTTTCTCTTGTTTTTGACCCTTTATTACCTTAATTCCTGCAAAATAACATACCCAAGTAGACTAGAGTGGAAAGAAAGTAAAAATCGCAATAAATAAAGGAAATACAGTGGATAATGACTAAAATCCTAAGCAATTTAGACCTAATTTATTATATTATAAAGCATTTATCAGTACGACATAACTTATGTCACTCAAAAAGCCACAAGAGGGAGTGCCCTAGCAGACTACTTAGCGCACCAGCCCATTAGTGACTACCAACTGATACAGTTCTACTTCTCGGATGAGGATATCCTGGCGCTATTTAATGAAGAAGGTGATCATAAAAATAAGTGGATCTTAACATTCGATGGTGCTTCTAATGCACTGGGGCATGGAATTAAAGCCATCTTGATTTCACCAGATAAAGAGCTCATCCATGTTTGCGTCAAATTGTGTTTCGATTGTACCAATAACATCGCTGAGTATGAGGTGTGCTCTTTGGGAATCCAAGCGACATTGGATGCAAAAGTGAAATTGTTGGAAGTCTACAGAGACTCTAATTTGGTCATCCACCAATTGAAGGGCAAGTGGGAGACTAGGGACAACAAGTTGATTCCCTATCACACTCATATCAAGGAGATGATCAAGGAGTTTGATGAGATCTCTTTTTATCACGTTCTTTGAGATAACAATCAGATGGCTGAAGCCTTGGCCATTCTCACCTTATTGTTCAAAGTGAGTAATGACTACGATATGCCTCTTATTGAGATAGAGATGCATCGTGAGCCTGTATACTGTCAGGTGGTGGAGTAAGAGTTAGATGGGAAACCATGGTATCATGATATTAAGAGATATATCTAAAGTCAGGAGTAACCTGATGGTGCTACGAAGAACGATAAGAGAACCCTAAGACGGCTTTCCATGGGTTTCTTCCTAAATGGGATGTGTTTTACAAAAGAAACCATGACTCTATCCTCCTTCATTGTGTTGACACTATTGAGGTAAACAAAATCATAAGGGATGTCCACGAAGGATCTTTTGGAACTCACACTAATGAGCACGCTATGTCGAGGAAGATCTTAAGGGCCGGTTATTACTGGACGACCATGGAAGCAGACTACTTCGCCTATGTTCGCAAGTGTCTCAAATGTCAAATATACACTGACCATATTCACGCACCCCCGTCATCCCTGAATGTCCTGTCAGCACCGTGGCCCTTCTCAATATGGGGCATGGATGTCATTGGGCCCATTGAACTAAAAGCCTCAAACGGTCATCGTTTTATTTTGGTCACCATTGATTATTTCATGAAGTGGGTAGAGGCGGCCTTATATGCCAATGTAACAAGGAACGTTATGGTCAAATTTTTCAAGCAAGAACTGATATGTCAATAGGCTTGCCAAGTCAGATTATTACTGACAATGGTATAAATTTGAACAATAAAATGATGAAGGAACTCTGCGAGAGCTTCAAAATTCACCACCGTAATTCCTCTCCTTATCGGTATAAGATGAATAGGGTAGTTGAGGCAGTCAATAAGAACATCAAGAAGATAGTACAGAAGATGGTGGTAACCTTCAAAGATTGGAGCGAGATGCTCTGTTTTGCTCTACACGGGTATCGCACCTCGGTCCGAACCTCGATAAGGGTGACCTCGTTCTCCTTAGTGTACGGCATGGAAGCAGTCCTGCCTTTTGAAGTGGAAATACCATCTCTCTAGGTGATGATAGAGGCAAAATTAGAAGAAGATGAATGGGTCCAGGCTTGACATGACCAATTGAATTTGATTAATGGAAAAAGACTGACTGCCCACTGTCATGGTCAGCTGTATCAGAAACGCATGAAATGAGTGTTTAAAAAGAATGTGCGACCTTGACAGTTCTAAGAAGGAGACCTGGTCCTTAAGAAAATTTTACCGATCTGAAAGGACAACCAGGGTAAATGGACACCTAACTATAAACGGGCGTATTTTATGAAGAGAGCTTTTTCTGGAGGAGCCTTAATACTCACTAATATGGACGGTGAGGACTTGCCGATGCCCACAAATGCAAACGCTGTGAAGAAGTACTTTGCCTAAGAAGGGAATGTCAGAAACAAAAGCACAAAAAAGAAAAACACAAAGAAAGGAAAAAGAAAGAGAAAGAAAAGTAAAAATGATGCTCGCTAGGCTGAAAAGCTGAAAAGGCGGCCTAGGCAAAAGTTAGAGCGACCCAGTGAGTCAAAAACCTAAAAAAATAGCTTAGGTAAAATTAGGGTCAAAATTCTGGCAGTATGATTGGAACCTCTGATGTAAGAAGTACAACTCCAAACTGGGGCACGTGGATCATTGTCGAACTACCTTCTCGGAGGCAAGGTCAAAGGGTGAAGCCGAAGTCGTGATACAGGATTGAGATACACGTTATTCTCAGGGATTCACTAGAGGATCTATGAACCTTCCCCGTTTCGCCTACCCTTGACCTTTCTACTTGTCTCCATTTATTTTATTTACTTTCCCTGCTTTCCTTTCTACGTAATTGTTTGATATACATAAATAAAATTTTATCCTTTTCGATACGTGTTCATGTTATGAGTTTTATTGATGTGATAAAACATGTGTTTTTAATAAATACAATGAAAAAGTGATGAACATTTAAAGTCGTAAGGGACAAGATGCTCCTATTACTCAATCTCGTCTCAGGAAATCATCATGGAGAATGGGCCAGACGCGTACTCTGAAGATAAGGTTACCTCATTTATTCTGTTTCATTCATGAGTCATCTCAGAGGTCATGGTTTTAGGGGGATCTACCCAAATTTTAATTTGTTTATCTTTGCAATACTTAATCTCATCTACATGTTTTTATAGCATACTGTCGCATTAAGTCTCAACACCTCAATCGCCAAAGTTGGCCCTTTTTAAGTTTTCGTTCCTTAATTGCCAAAGTTGGCACCCTTTAAATTTCTTGTGTTTGTCGCTAAAGCTGGAACTTTTCAAGTTTTTGTTCCTAAATTGCCGAAGTTGGCACCTTTTAATTGTCTTTACTGCCAAAAGTTGGCTCCTTTTAAGTTTTTTAATTGTCTTTATCAACAAAGTTGGCTCCTTTTAAGTTTTTGTTTCTTTATCACCCAAGTTGGCTCCTTTTAAGTTTCTGTTTCTTTATCGCCGAGGCTGGCACCTTGTAAGTTTCTTTTCCTTAATTACCAAAGCTGGCACCTTTCAAGTTTCTTTATTGCCAAAGTTGGCACCTTTTAAGTTTCTTTATTGTCAATGTTGATACCTTTTAATTTTTTTTAATGCTAAAGTTGGTACCTTTTACAATTTCCTTGACGCCGTTTTTTAAACTTTTTCATTGCCAGAGTTGGCACCTCTTCAAGCTTTTATCGCGAAGGATTGGCATTTTTATGTTTTCTTATTGCCAAAGTTGGCTCCATTTAAGTTTTACTTGTAGCCAGGATTGACACCTCTTTAATCTTTTACCCCTAAAGTTAAGGCTTTTAAATTTCTATGTTAGCAAAGCTGGCACCGTTTAAGCTTTCTCATTGCTGAAGTCGGCATCTCTTTAAGTTTCTGTCGCACCGTTTAAGCTTTCTTATTGTCGAAGTTGGCACCTCTTTAAGTTTCTATCGCACCTTTTAAATTCTTCATTGCCAAAGTCGGCACCTCTTTAAGTTTTTATCACCCAAGTTGGTACTTTTAGATTTCTTATTTGTCAAAGTTAGCACTTCTTTAAACTTGTTATCGATTTAAGCCTTCTTATTGCTAAAGTTTGTACCCTTTAAATTTCTTACTGCCAAAGCTGACGCTTTTTAATTTCTTCATTACTAAACATAGTTTCCTTTTTAATTTCTTGATTATAGAGTTAGCATCATTTTAGTTTCTTGGTCGTCAAATCTGACATCCTTTTTGAGTCTCAATGAGCACTAATTTCATGGACCCGATCCAAGCAGCGTTGTTCACATCTTTACTTCTTTTCCGCGATGACCATATGAATAAGGCATTCATATTTCCTTGAAAAGAAGTAAAGAGGGGTAGTTGTAAACACCACTTTTTCTTATTCTATTATTTTCATTGCCTGAGAAGAAACAGTGCCTCTTCCTTTCTTTCTTCCTTTTTTGTTTTTATTTTGTCCTCCATCTTTTCTTTAGTGCAAGGTTCAGAATTGGGAAAAGGAGTTTTTTTTCTGAACCTAAAAAGGGAAATTGAAAGTAACCATATAAGAGAGTCAATGGCTCAAACCTCAACAGAATTGAAATAGCAAACTCAGCAAAATAGAAGGAAGAATTTTCTTAAAACTCAAATCAAATCATGAAAATGGTAACAAAAGTTTCAATATAACACACCAACAGCAAGACCAAAAGGGGGTCGTCTGAAAAATTCAAGAACTCTTTTTTTCTCATTTCTCTATACTCACAGAGAACAAGAGTAACACTCTCCTCTAAAAAATTTAGTTATTCTTCCTCCCATTTTCTTCGACCAAGCAACCAGAAAACCACATTCATCCTCAACCTACAATATCATCACCTTTTTCAAACCATAAACCCCTTCCAACAGCAATCACAAATCAACAACCAAACCCAAAAATCCAAAAGCCAAAACACCAAATAGTAATCAAAACAACCAGAGAACAACCAAAAGAGAAAAGAGGAAGAGGAAGTTCTTGTTGCTAGAGAACCGACCCTCCCTGCGCCAGTCATCTTCTTCACAGAACCGACAACCTCCACCCACGCAAGACCGACTAGAACCAGGGCCCTACCAACTACGAGTTAACCCCACGACTGAGCCCATCACCACCCTTACGCCGCTCGACCCCGACTAGGTCACGGTCTCCTCCGCCAGCCGTACCCGATCTCGCCACCGTCCGCTCCCTCTTCTTTACTCTCAGTCGACTCTCTATCTCCCCTCTATCTTTTCTATCTTCCATTTCCACCCCTGATGCCTCTCTTCTCTCTTTTAGCTTTTGTGTTCAATACATACCTAATGGGTTTTTGTCCTTGTTATCCCGTTTCTTTGTTAAATGGGCTTCAGTATTTCTGAAGCCCAATAAGGGCAAAGTTCCTTTTTTGCCAAATAGCATAAACTTGATTAAAAACACATAAACAAAAAGTATTTGTTATTATTGTAGTTATCACTAGAGGCTTCATTAGAATTTTATGTCTAAAATTGTTAAGTAGAATAGTGTATATTTTTGGTATTTTAGAGTTGGTATTGAGTTTCTACTATGTTATTTCTAAAATAAAACTTTAAGAAAAAAACAATAAATAGTTTCCTATTATAAATCTTAAGAAAAAGAAAAACGATGTAACACCCCAATTTTCCAGACTCGGATCCCGATGTGATCCAGATAATAGTTAATAAAATGTGGGTAAATTTTTCACGTTCTAAGTAAGTCTGATGTCACACCAAAACCCGAATCACAGAAAACCGAAGCGTACGATTTCATAAAATATAACTGGATCGATATCTAACTTGCCCATAACTGTATACCAAAATAATAGAGTTTACAGCGAAAGAGAAATGTGTATACCGGGCAAACGCCTAGTCCCATATATGACGATATGAGAAAAGGCTCGGCAAAGCATGCAAATACCCGACATAGACCTAATAGAACAAAGCCCGTCTAATTCGCTCACAACATACACATGCATTGCCTAAGACACAATTATAAATATATACATATACATCCGGGGATCTTCTCCCAACTATTACTATCATCAATGTACATCATTCAGTTTCAATCCTTCTAACATCATCATTATCACTCAATATTCAACTTAGCTCTTATATCCTTCAATAACCATAATTAATTAATCAAATTTAAATGGCACACTACAAATGATCTAGAACCTCATCAAGTCACAATCTTATCATACCAATCCCTCACATTCCATATTCATAACAACACTTATCTATAGATTTCACCATAAATGGTCCTCTACCATTTCAAGTAACCTTCAATCTTAAATATCACCTATCCACATTCAACTAACCTCCCAAATTACAATATATTCATTTTCCCCAAATTCTTAGGGCTAGGGTTTCATGAGAACCCAACAACCATCATCAATATTCACCAATCATCATCAATGGCTATCTCTCATCCTTAACATATATTCCATTCACATTTTACATTTCCCCCAATTTATTAGAGTTAGGGTTTCATTAAAAACTCATCACCATCATAAATACTCATCAATTTTCCACCCATCCAATTATTAATTTCATGCACCCACAACAATCCCACCATTAATTCCATAATAACAACACCCCACCTTAGGGTTTCCCATCATAAATGCCTCTCCAAGATCTACCCATACATATTTAACACTCTCCCAACAACCCAATCACATAACCAAGGGTTAGAGCTCAAGAAAATAGAGAGGAAGCTTTACCTCAAGCAAAAGGGAGTGAGCTCCAAGAATGGGAGAGAGAGAACGAAAATACAAGGGAGAGGGAGAGCTTCTAATCACCATTGTCATCTCTTCCAAGCTTGAAGGAAAATGAAAATGAAGAAGGAGAAGGCACACCACCATGCTTAGGGTTTTTAGAAGAGGAAGAAGAAGATGAGTGGAAGAGGAAATAAAGAGAATAGGAAGAAGAAGGAGAAGAAGAAGTGACGTGAAATTGAGAGAAGGGGGAGGGATTTTTGTTTTAAGGTTTAACCCTTATTAATAGTTTCTCCGTTTTATAATATACAGGTTCTCTGTTCGGGCTTAATACTAAATCCAAAAATTATTCTGAAGATATATTCGGATTCCCAATAATATTCTTAACAGCCCTGACCAACGGCATCTCAATTGGAGATACTTGGTCCGACACCCATATTCTAACTGGGTATAATTTTAACTCTTAAAGTCCCAATAAATCATAAATAATTCTTATAATTCTCAATTTAATCATTTTAATATTTTTGGGACATTTATTAACCCATTTATAATTATTTAATATTTATTTCTCATATTTAATCATTTTTATAAAATTTGAGATGTTACAATCCACCCCACATAAAAGAAATTTCGTGCTCAAAATTTAACATCGACATATACCGTAAGGCCACACTTTGGGCCGCACACCAGCAGAGTTCAACGACACCATAATTAACATAGGACTTTCTAAAGTCCACCAAGACATATTCTTTATCATTCCATCATTCCTATCATAAAATTTTTTCTATATCCAAATGTGTTATATATCTTTGGTTATCGTTCATCCAACAGAGCACACATGTTCATACTCAGTACGTCCCAATAGGCTCAGTACATTCACCATAAGCAGTTACAATCCCTACACCTGCCCGGCCTACGTGTTGCTGCATCCGACATACAGGAAGGCGTCCCAATCCCGTAGTGGTTACCACAAACACATGAGGTCGGCGCATAAGTGCGCGTTGCCACGATGCCTATGGCATGTAAATTCCTATTAGGGCGAGTACTTCGTATTCCCATTGCTCACATCGGTCATACATATCCTAATAACATCAATTCACATGAGACTTAGTGACAATTCTCACAAGTTCCTAATTAACAGATTCATATCTCATGGTCATTATTTGATTAACTTGGCATAACTCATGCCATACCAATTATCAAATATTAGTTAACATCACCATATATTAGTGTACCAACCATAGATTGTTAACCATTACGGGGTAAATACCGCATCATCGGGCTTTATCCATCCCGAGGTCATGATCAAATCACCTAATAATCCTTTACCTTATTCACACATAGCTGGCTATAGATCCATTCCAGCCTAAACAAGTCACTAACTCGAAGAAAGTACGTAACTCCAAGGTTAACATAGGGTTTCCAATCATGTAATATGCTTTCACATTAGGAATTCTCCTCACAGATTGTTAGTCCTCAAATTTACAATAAATCTTTTAATAAAAATTTCATATAAATAAATAAAATTTGGTTAATTTGTTAGAAAATTAGGTTTTAATTCAATAAATGGATGTTGTTGGAAATAATCTGCCCTTGATCAATTTTCTCTAGTTTTGCAGTGAAAAAGTAAAGAATTCAAGAGAAAATTATACTGGAAGATCTGACGCATAGCATCAATCCCACGCGTAGGGTGGACTCTGAATTTTGATGCTGACGCTACACGTCACAGCCACGCGTAGCGTCAGTGCTGCATGGACTCAACATCCAACTTGGCCAAGCACTCAACTTTGACCCAATAATGGTCACCCTACTCAGCACCAAGGGCCACCCCACTAAGCACAAATGGCCAAAATACAGTGGAAACACGTCCAATTGGCCAGGCATGATCAAATTTAATAATTTGAAGTGGCCATTATCAGCTGTTTAATGGAAGCTGAGTCAGGGGCCTGACGCGTAGCGTCACACTAACGCGTAGCGTCAGCACCCTTGCTCAGCCTTATAAATAGGGCCATCCAACACCATTCAAAACATCCCATTCTCATTCACTTCTCTTCTTTTCTCTCTTTGTGCTTGACTTTGAGTACTTCTTTTGTGAGTTATAGTTCTAGAATAGTTTTCTAGATACTTGAGTGTGTTTTGATGTATTGTGATCGTTGTATCGTGAAGTTTCCATCGTCTTCGTAATGTCAAACTCTGTAAGTGTTGTCTTTACTTTCACCATGTGTAACTAATTTGTTTATGTTGGAATTCGTGAACTAATCTATTGAGTATAATGTTGTGAATTCGACTTCTGCATGTTTATGATTCAAGTCCATGTTAGTATTTCAATCTTTTATTAATATGAATGTCAAACGGGAGAATGATTTTCATGTGTATTGAAACTTGTTTTATTAGTATGAATGTCAAATGGGAGAATGATTATTCATGCCGTATTAAAACTTGTTTTGACGAAAGTAAAAGTTGGAATACCCTTGGTATCTCAATTCTATAGGGGTTGTTAACCATTGTTACCATAAGGCCAGGTCTTAATGTAAGTTTTTATTGAGAAAGCTCATGACGGATCGGACTTTACGGTGAATTCTTAGAATTTATATCACGAGGGATCGCTTATAATGATTTTAAGCTGCAATGACATGAAACTTGATGATTAAATATGCATGTCTTGAGTTCCTCATTGTTATTCTAGATTAGGGATCCAATTTCCAACATAATTTGTTTATCTGTGTTTATCTCAAGTATCTTACCTATTCTAGATTGCAACTCAACTTTTTAGATAGATTTTTATTTTCTTTTTATCTCATGAACAACTCAACCATGCTATCTTGTGAATATTGTATAAATTATATATAAATCATTCTTTTGTCCATAACTTTCTTCATATTTACCATAGTAAATAGAAAATTACTGTTGTTATTGGACTTTCAATCCCAGTGGAACGATATCTAAATTTTGAAAACTACAAACGATTGGTGCGCTTGCCAATTAACAACCCGGTGGTGGAAACGAATAGATCAGACGCTATCGCCGGGTTAACAAGTTTTCTGGCGCCGTCACCGGGGATTGAATTGTTTCAGTAAAACAGTAAATTTTTAATTACTGTGGTAAATATTTTTTTACCTTAGTTAAATTTTTTTATTTTGTTTACTTTTACTTTTACACTAACTTTCTTTGTCTAGTTTGTGTATGCAAACCCGATCTACTATAGGTAAAATTTATTTTGATCCTGAGATAGAAAGGTTTGTAAAGAAAATCAAGTCTTTGAAATCTAAAACATAAACTAAATCTTCTTCTACTTCTAAAACTTTTGAAAATTCAAATATGGCTGCTGAAAGGAGAACATTGGGACAGTTTGCTGCTATTAATGGTCCCCCCTGAGTTTCGGGAATGTTTCAAGGACCTGTTGTACCAGTGGAGATTAAACCTGCCACTTTAAATATTATTCAAAACAATCAATTTGCTGGTTTAAATCATGAAGAACCATATGAACATTTAACTTTTTTATGAGTTATGCAGCACAATTGGTTTTGAACCCAATCAAGAAGAGTCTGTTTACATGAGACTTTTTCCTTTTTCATTGATTGGTAAAGCAAAAGAATGGTTTAAATCTTGCCCACCGGGTAGTTTTACAAACTGGTCCAATGTTGAAAGAAAATTTTTGGAAAGATTTTATTCTCCTTCAAAATATTTTGAAGCCATGATAGCCATACATTCTTTTTCTCAAAACAATGATGAATCATTAGGGGAAACAAGGGAACGATTCAAGGCGCTCTTGAGAAAATGTCCAAACCACAACCTGGATGATGCCGAAAAGGTAAGGATTGTTTACCATGGTTTATTACCTCAGTTCAAGATGATGTTAGATGCTTGTGCAGGTGGTTCCTTAATGAACAAAACTGTAGAGGAAGCAATCAAAATATTGGAATCAATGTCTATCAGTGACCGCCAAGCAAAACATGAAAGAGGTAATGTACAGAGGAAGCCAGGAATACTCAAATTGGGAGTGAATGATGCAGTATTGGCTCAGGCAAAATTACTGACCCAACAAATTGAAGTTATGAGCAAGCAATTGGAGAAACTCCAAATTGCTCAAGTAACATCACCACCCCTTGCTCAACTTAAACAATGTATGCACTGCATGGGAGAACAACTGTAACACCCTAATCATTTGCAACTAATAATTCCAAAAATATGAGAAAATTTTTCACAAAACAGTCACGCAACATTTGATATAGAGGGGAGCAGGCAGGGAGGAAACGAGGAGCATTCACTCACATATAGCAACCTACAGAGAAGCTAAAACTGGGGCCGGCTCAATGGGTTTATCGCAACACATCAACACTAGGGCGGATTACACCACACCATTTGTTCGCTTAGACGGGGTATAAGACCGTCCAGGCGGAGTATAGGAATGCAGCAGCGGATAGAGGAGATTTCGCAAGGAGACTTCCCTTCGGGTAACACTAGTCACTCAACTGGAGGAAATAGATAAGGGAAGTATGTTAATACATTCATACGCGTAGCTTTCGGTGGAAGGCGGAGTTAGAATCATCCTACTTGGCTAGGCGGGGTATATTTATCTTGGGCGGACTGTCCTAGTTACTTAGGCGAGGTATGACACCGTCTAAACGAAATCTACATAACGCCTCTTTAACACAACTACAAGGTAATTTCCTCCATCGGGTATGGACAAGGGTTCACTAAGTAAATTCTCACACTCGCATTTTACTCAGAAAAACGAGAAGTTACAGGGTACATATACGATAGTAGGTTGTGGAGAAGGGAGGAGTCTGAACCTATTCTGCCCAACTCAACTAATTATGACAACGCCTGGGCGGACTCAACCGTCACGCCCAGATCAGGAGTCAACACCGGGGTCTCGTTCTAATAACTACATCGCCTCAGCGCGAATCCTCACGCCTGGGCGAATTGCTCCCATACTTCGGGCGGGGTACGACTCCGCCCAACATATCCGACATGAATTTTTCCTAAGACAATTCTCAATTCACTCAGACTTGGCTATAACCTGCTCGATCATACCGTCCCTGCGTATCTATTAAAACACAATTATGAAACAAAGTAGCACATAGCATCACACACACCAAAACCATACATCCATATATATACATAAAAGTGTGTGTCAATATTTACAATACAAAATCGGACTTCTCCTTGCCCTTAAAGTTCTATTTATCCCTAAAACATCAACATCCGGTATGAGCCAGTCCGGGCTTAATCTAACAACGCCTTAATTAAACCTTCCAAATGCATCAGCACTCCGCCCAGCATTCCAGCTCTGTTTCTGATCCTCCTCACGAGAGACATTCACTGAAAATGGCCACTGCAGGGGTGAGCTTTTACATGTATAATGATACTCACAGACTCGGTATCAGCGTTAGAACACGCTCCTGCTATCATTCAACCTTCCTCAAGTAACCAAGTTCATACAGTTCAAACGATATTCATAACACACGTAATACACAGAGTTTATTCCACATCCAAATATATATATTCATGCATTCAAAATCATACACATGCACATACATAGATTTATACATCACCACAATCAGCCTTATTTCTATATGCATGCCTGCGGATCCGACTCGGGTAAAGACTCTCAGTTACAGTCCCCTTTTTCTTTTGGCCCCTCGTCCCTCAGCTCTTACCAGGTGGTACCGGCCTCCCCACGGCGTCTCGAGACTCTCTTCTCTAGCTCCAACGGCTACCACGAGCTCTATTGGGATCTAGCCAGGGTTGGTAACTGGAAGTCGTTTCCCTTGGGGTTCTTGACCTTCCATGGGTCACCCCACTCTTACTCATGCAACTAACACATTCATTATTACACATCATCGCGCCATGAACATCTTACAGTCGTCATTAATTCAGTCAGTCACACCCGTGCATGTTACACTCGGTCATCAGACTAACAACATTGGGCAATCCAATTAAGAACATGCACATACATACTTTTCACAGTGACAACAAAATAGATCCATGCATATCATCCATCATTATCATCCACGAACAGGCTACACCATCGCCACGAAGATCACTATCAGAATCTCAAATCATGCATCAGTTTTAGTAATTATAAATACATGCACACATGCACAGCATCAGTTCTAATGATTATAAATACATGCACACACACACCCACACTCAACAGCATGTTCATCCGGTACCGTTCTTAGACCATGCATTCGACATGCAAGCGCCCCCTACCTTTAGAAGAATCCTCAAAAACCTTTTCCGTTCTTGTTGTTGGGTCCGATGTTCTTCTCCTGGTTCGTCCGGTCTTCCTCTGCTCTGTCGTATCCTGTGCCTGATTCTGGGATGAAGTGTGGTTCGTTCTCTAGTACTGGAACCGAGACCTCCAGGAGCGAAGAGTAAGATAGAAGAAGAAGAAGAAAGATGAAGAAGAAGAGAGGAAGTAGAGAATGAGGTGACGGAGAAGGGAGTCTGAAGAAATGGCAAGTGTGTTTTTTCGCCAAGGGCTCACGCTTATATATATATATATATGTGCATGCGCACAGCAAAAGAAGAGTGGGATGGGAGAGTGCGTGCCCAGCAGTCACGTGCACTCTACCCCATCCCCTGACCATTACCATCTTTAATATTTTAATGGCCAAATCCTAAATAGTTAAATGCAATTAACAGTTATTTCTTAGTTAAAAATCAAATCTTAATGGTTTATTCTTCAATCAGCATTAAATTTCAAAACCGGGATGTTACAGTTCTCCCCCACTGAAAAGAATTTCGTCCCCGAAATTCAGTCGGTACTTACGTAGGTAAACAATTCGGGGTGCTGTTGTCGCATGGCGTCTTCGCGTTCCCACGTGTAGGAGGTGATCTTGCCTTGCTGCCACTCCACCTTAACCAGCCTTACGTTCTTGTTTCTTAAGCGTTTTACCGATTGATCCACGATTCCAACCGGTGTAGTCACAGTGGTTAGGCCTTCCTTGATCTCTACCTCGTCGTCAGGCATCGTGTGGCTGGGGTCATGCAAATACTTCCTTAGCTGAGACACATGAAAAACGTTGTGTAATCGGGACAAGTGAGTTGGTAATGCGAGGCGGTATGCCACGGAGCCAATCCGTTCTACTACCTCATAAGGTCCGATGTAGCGAGGGCTTAACTTCCCACTTTTTAAGGCTCGTCCAACTCCTTTACTCGGAGAGGTTCTCAGAAATACTCGATCTCCGACTTGAAATTCCAATGGCTTGATGCGTTTGTCATGGTAGCTCTTCTGCCTGTCTTGTGATGCTTTCATCTTCTCCCTTATCACTCGGATCTGTTCTGTGGTTTGCTTCACGATGTCTGGTCCCAGTAATAGACTTTCACCCGCTTCCGACCAACAGAGTGGGGTTCGGCATCTACGCCCATATAATGCCTCGTAAGGTGCCATGCCAATGCTGTGATGATGGCTGTTGTTGTACGTAAACTCGATCAAGGGAAGGTACTGCTCCCAGTCCCCACCGTACTCTAACACACACGCTCTCAATAAGTCTTCTAGACTCTGAATTGTTCGCTCGGATTGTCCATCCGATTGGGGGTGGTAGGCAGAACTAAGCCAAAGCTTCGTCCCCAATTCTTGATGCATGCTGGTCCAAAATCTGGACGTAAATCTAGGGTCCCTATCTGAGACGATGGAAGTAGGTATGCCATGAAGTCGGATAACTTCTTGAATGTAGATTCGAGCCAACTTATGCAATGGGTACTTCATATTTACAGGTAAGAAGTGTGCACTCTTCGTCAATCTGTCAACAATGACCCAAATGGCATCATGGCCCGCTCGGTTTTTGGGTAATCCCATGATAAAATCCATCGCAATTGAGTCCCATTTCCACACGGGGATTTCTAGAGGCTGCATTGCACCGTACGGTTTTTGGTGCTCTACTTTTGATTTCTGACAAGTGATACACCGGGCCACGTACTCCGCCACATCCTTCTTTAGTCCGGGCCACCAAAACTGTCTCCTCAAGTCGTGGTACATCTTCGTGGTTCCTGGGTGAATGCTGAGTAGGCTTTTGTGGGCTTCATCAAGCACCATTCTTCTCAATCTCCTTTCACTTGGTATGTATATTCTGTTCCTCACCCGGAAGATCCCATCTGACCCTTCTGCCAAGGATAAATCCTTTCCTTTAGCCTGAATTTCCTTCATTTCAGCTAGGTAAGAGTCCGCCTGTTGCTGTTCGTACACGGATTTTAAGAATTCGTTGGCAATCCTCAATGTACCGATCGTCATCTTCTGAGAGGAAGGGGCGTCAACATGCAAGTTCATGTCTCGGAACCGCTCTAACAACTCAACTTCTTTTGCCATCATGGCCGCTATGTGGAGGGATTTCCGACTCAACGCGTCTGCTACGACGTTTGCCTTACCTGGGTGGTATTTCAACTCGAAATCATAGTCCTTCAAAAACTCAATCCATCTTCTCTGCCTCATGTTCAGTTCCTTTTGGTCGAATAGGTATTTGAGGCTCTTATGATCGCTGTACACTTCAAATTTGGATCCGTACAAGTAATGTCTCCAGATTTTCAATGCAAAAACTACTGCTGCCAGCTCCAAGTCATGGGCCGGATAATGCTGTTCGTGGGGTCTCAATTGTCGAGAGGCATATGCTATCACTCGATCCTTCTGCATGAGTACACATCCTAATCCGAGTCCGGACGCGTCACAATAGACCACGAAGCTTTCTCGTAACTCAGGTAATGCCAACACCGGAGCAGTTGTCAACTTATTCTTCAGCTCTTGGAAGCTGCTCTCACACTCCGGACTCCACACAAAAGGAACATTCTTCCGAGTCAATTTAGTCAGAGGTAATGCCAACTTAGAAAATCCTTCAATGAACCTTCTATAATAACCTGCCAAGCCCATAAAACTCCTTATTTCCGAGATCGATCTGGGCCTCTCCCACGCTATTACAGCAGCTACCTTCGCAGGATCCACCGAGACGCCTCGCTTGGAGATCACATGCCCGAGGAAGTGGATCTCATCCATCCAAAATTCGCACTTTGAAAGCTTTGCAAACAATTGCTTCTCCTTCAACACTTGGAGTACCGCCCTGAGATGTCCTTCATGCTCCTCAGATGTCTTAGAATAAACTAGAATATCATCGATGAAAACAACGACAAACCGATCTAAGAAGGAGTGGAATATGCTGTTCATGTAATTCATGAAAACAGCAGGGGCGTTTGTCACACCGAACGGCATCACTACATACTCATAGTGACCATACCTGGTCCTAAAGGCAGTTTTAGGAATGTCCGAGTCCTTCACTCGGATTTGGTGATATCCTGATCGCAAGTCGATTTTCGAGAAGACTGAGGCTCCACGCAGCTGGTCAATTAAATCATCAATTCTAGGCAGTGGGTATCGATTCTTGATTGTGAGTTTGTTAAGCTGTCGATAATCTATACAAAGTCTCATGCTGCCATCCTTCTTCTTAACAAGTAGCACAGGTGCGCCCCATGGTGACACGCTTGGTCTAATGAACTGCTTCTCAAGTAACTCATCCACTTGTTTCTTCAACTCTGCCAATTCAGTTGAGGACATTCTGTAGGGTGCACTGGAGACCGGTTCGGCTCCAGGGATCAAGTCTATAGAGAATTCAACTTCTCTATTGGGAGGCACACTCGGGACGTCTTCTGGGAACACTTCCGGGAACTCGCAGACAACCGGGATTTCGCTCACTAGGGTCTCACTCTCATCTTTGGTTAGACAAAGCACCATAAATAGTTGGGTTATACCTAGTGCCGAGCCATCTTCAGTGGGTTGTTTTGGGAAAACTATCTCTCGGCTTCTACAATCTACTAATACCTTATTGGCTGAAAGCCAATCTATTCCAAGCACAATATCAAGACCCTTTAAGGGCATGCAAATCAGATCGAAGGTGAAACTCCGATCATACAACTCAAATGCTACATTTTTACATATTGACGATGTGAATACACTAGGGCCAGTGGGGCTGGCTACTTCTAAAGTCCGATTCATAGACACAGTTGGTAGCTTCAACCGTTTCACGCACTCGTCAGCTATAAAAGAATGGGTTGCTCCCGAATCGAAAACAACATTAAGCATATTCGTTCCAAGTGAGCACTTACATTGTACTAGATCGTTTGCTGGTGCAACGTCCTCTGCATTGATGGTGTAGATCCTTCCTGTCGCTGTTGGGCCGGTGTTCCTTTCTCGGCTGTTCGGGGTACGCATCATATTTCCTCTGGTTCCGTTGCCTCTGCCACCAGGTCGTTGGTTATCATTCACTCTGGTTCGATCTTGAAATCCTCCTTGACGCACATTGGTGTTTGCCTGGCAGAGTTGGGGGCAGTCCAGGCGAACGTGTCCTTTCTCTCTGCAGTGGTAGCATTTAACATTTGTATCATTGCATTCCTTAGCAAAATGATCACCGCCGCATTTAAAGCATCCGCCATACCTTGGTCGTCCACTCATCTGTCTCCCTCGGTCATCATGGTTCTGATATCTGGTGAAGGGTTCATTCCTCCTCACGTTCCCTGGCCTCTTGAAACGTGATTGCTGAGGCCTCAGGTGCTGATTGGCTCTGCTGCACTGGCCCGAATGGGCCTTGTCATCCTCTTCAAATATTCGACATTTGTTCACTAAGGCAGGGAAACTCCGGATTTCATGGTATCTGCAGGCCCTCTTAATATCCGATCTCAGTCCGTTCTCAAACTTAAGACACTTAGAGTGCTCCGTTCCTGGCTGCTGGAAGGGCGGATAGAATAGGCACAATTCTTCAAATCTGGTCGCGTATTCTTCCACAGTCATGGAACCCTGTTTTAACTCCATAAACTCCAGCTCTTTCCGACTCCTCACTGTGTCGGGAAAGTATTTGTCCAAGAAGCAGGCCTTGAAATCGTTCCACGTCAGTTGATTATCATCTTCGAGGAATTGGCTTCTGGCTATCTTCCACCAATTCTCCGCTTCATCTCGCAGCATATACACTGCACACTCCACCTTCTGGGCTTCGGTACATCGAAGGCCCCTAAAAATTCTCTCTAATTCCTGAGCCCACTTGAAAGCCGCCTCAGGATTCCGTCCTCCTAAGAATTCACTCGGCTTCCTCTTCAGGAAGCGGTCCAGCATATGGCCATCCTCAGGTTGAGTTTGGCCTTGCCTTTCAAACACATCAGCAAAGCGTTGGAATGCTGTGGCTATAGCCTCCATACTTTGACGATGCGTCATTCCTTATCCTGAAATTGACATTTAAGGATAAGTATACGGAGCCACTTACTACCAATCTAGTTATTAGTCCAACAATTAATAACTTAGCACATTATGTCATTCGCCTAAGTCATACACACAATCGGACTAGGGGAAAACAACCCCTTGTCCTCAAGTCAATCATCAATCAGGTTCAACTATCATCAGAACAATTTTCAACCATTCAATCAAAAGACACAGACACCACCGCTTACACTTGGTAAGCATACTTTGGCCTTGGACTTTTCGGTCCGCTCTGATACCAAAATGTAACACCCTAATCATTTGCAACTAATAATTCCAAAAATATGAGAAAATTTTTCACAAAACAGTCACGCAACATTTGATATAGAGGGGAGCAGGCAGGGAGGAAACGAGGAGCATTCACTCACATATAGCAACCTACAGAGAAGCTAAAACTGGGGCCGGCTCAATGGGTTTATCGCAACACATCAACACTAGGGCGGATTACACCACACCATTTGTTCGCTTAGACGGGGTATAAGACCGTCCAGGCGGAGTATAGGAATGCAGCAGCGGATAGAGGAGATTTCGCAAGGAGACTTCCCTTCGGGTAACACTAGTCACTCAACTGGAGGAAATAGATAAGGGAAGTATGTTAATACATTCATACGCGTAGCTTTCGGTGGAAGGCGGAGTTAGAATCATCCTACTTGGCTAGGCGGGGTATATTTATCTTGGGCGGACTGTCCTAGTTACTTAGGCGAGGTATGACACCGTCTAAACGAAATCTACATAACGCCTCTTTAACACAACTACAAGGTAATTTCCTCCATCGGGTATGGACAAGGGTTCACTAAGTAAATTCTCACACTCGCATTTTACTCAGAAAAACGAGAAGTTACAGGGTACATATACGATAGTAGGTTGTGGAGAAGGGAGGAGTCTGAACCTATTCTGCCCAACTCAACTAATTATGACAACGCCTGGGCGGACTCAACCGTCACGCCCAGATCAGGAGTCAACACCGGGGTCTCGTTCTAATAACTACATCGCCTCAGTGCGAATCCTCACGCCTGGGCGAATTGCTCCCATACTTCGGGCGGGGTACGACTCCGCCCAACATATCCGACATGAATTTTTCCTAAGACAATTCTCAATTCACTCAGACTTGGCTATAACCTGCTCGATCATACCGTCCCTGCGTATCTATTAAAACACAATTATGAAACAAAGTAGCACATAGCATCACACACACCAAAACCATACATCCATATATATACATAAAAGTGTGTGTCAATATTTACAATACAAAATCGGACTTCTCCTTGCCCTTAAAGTTCTATTTATCCCTAAAACATCAACATCCGGTATGAGCTAGTCCGGGCTTAATCTAACAACGCCTTAATTAAACCTTCCAAATGCATCAGCACTCCGCCCAGCATTCCAGCTCTGTTTCTGATCCTCCTCACGAGAGACATTCACTGAAAATGGCCACTGCAGGGGTGAGCTTTTACATGTATAATGATACTCACAGACTCGGTATCAGCGTTAGAACACGCTCCTGCTATCATTCAACCTTCCTCAAGTAACCAAGTTCATACAGTTCAAACGATATTCATAACACACGTAATACACAGAGTTTATTCCACATCCAAATATATATATTCATGCATTCAAAATCATACACATGCACATACATAGATTTATACATCACCACAATCAGCCTTATTTCTATATGCATGCCTGCGGATCCGACTCGGGTAAAGACTCTCAGTTACAGTCCCCTTTTTCTTTTGGCCCCTCGTCCCTCAGCTCTTACCAGGTGGTACCGGCCTCCCCACGGCGTCTCGAGACTCTCTTCTCTAGCTCCAACGGCTACCACGAGCTCTATTGGGATCTAGCCAGGGTTGGTAACTGGAAGTCGTTTCCCTTGGGGTTCTTGACCTTCCATGGGTCACCCCACTCTTACTCATGCAACTAACACATTCATTATTACACATCATCGCGCCATGAACATCTTACAGTCGTCATTAATTCAGTCAGTCACACCCGTGCATGTTACACTCGGTCATCAGACTAACAACATTGGGCAATCCAATTAAGAACATGCACATACATACTTTTCACAGTGACAACAAAATAGATCCATGCATATCATCCATCATTATCATCCACGAACAGGCTACACCATCGCCACGAAGATCACTATCAGAATCTCAAATCATGCATCAGTTTTAGTAATTATAAATACATGCACACATGCACAGCATCAGTTCTAATGATTATAAATACATGCACACACACACCCACACTCAACAGCATGTTCATCCGGTACCGTTCTTAGACCATGCATTCGACATGCAAGCGCCCCCTACCTTTAGAAGAATCCTCAAAAACCTTTTCCGTTCTTGTTGTTGGGTCCGATGTTCTTCTCCTGGTTCGTCCGGTCTTCCTCTGCTCTGTCGTATCCTGTGCCTGATTCTGGGATGAAGTGTGGTTCGTTATCTAGTACTGGAACCGAGACCTCCAGGAGCGAAGAGTAAGATAGAAGAAGAAGAAGAAAGATGAAGAAGAAGAGAGGAAGTAGAGAATGAGGTGACGGAGAAGGGAGTCTGAAGAAATGGCAAGTGTGTTTTTCCGCCAAGGGCTCACGCTTATATATATATATATATATGTGCATGCGCACAGCAAAAGAAGAGTGGGATGGGAGAGTGCGTGCCCAGCAGTCACGTGCACTCTACCCCATCCCCTGACCATTACCATCTTTAATATTTTAATGGCCAAATCCTAAATAGTTAAATGCAATTAACAGTTATTTCTTAGTTAAAAATCAAATCTTAATGGTTTATTCTTCAATCAGCATTAAATTTCAAAACCGGGATGTTACAACAACCATGTGGTTACTATGGAAATGAGCAAGAGTAAGCCAATTTTCTGAACCATCAAAGAATACCATTGGGTAACTTTCATTTCAATTATGGTAATTCTTTTCCAAACAATTTTCAACAGGGATGGCAGAATCAGAATTTTGGCTGGAGACAAGATGCTGGACCTTCCAACAGACCTCCTAACAATCAATTTAAGCCACAACAATCACAAATTGACAATGCAAGATTGAAAAGGATTGAGGAATCTATCCAACAGTTATTGCAATTTGTGGAGACAAATGAAGCTGCCCGAAAAGCATCAGACATACAAATGGGTCAGCTTGCAAAGGAAATAGCTGAATTGAAAAGTTCTGGGTTTACTGCAAACACTCAAAACCCAAGGGAACAATGTAATGTTGTTTCTTCTAATGTTGTAAAAATTGATTGTAAAGAAAAGAATAAGAAAAAGAAAGAAGAAAAAGAAAAAGAAAGTAAAAAAATAGAAAAAATGAAATAGAAAAAAATATGCAAGAACCAATAAATGAAGAGCAAGAAACAAACTGTACTACCATCATAACTCTGGAAAAATGTAAAGATCCGGGGAGTTTCACCATTCCTGTAACCATTGGAAATATCAACATCAGGAATGCTTTGTTAGATTTAGGGGCAAACATCAATCTGATGCACCTAGATTTAATAAAGCGCATTGGTGAATATGAGCTAAAAGAAGCGAAGACGAACTTACAGTTTGCAGATCGCTCTATCAAGAAGCCTTTTGGGATTGTGGAAGATGTATTGGTAAAGGTTGATAAGTACCACTTCAGGGTTGACTTTGTGGTACTGGATATGAAGGAGGATACTGAGATCCCCCTGATCCTAGGAAGACCTTTCATGAAGACTGCAAAGATAAGAGTAGATGTTGATCAAAGTATGGTTGCAGTCAAAGTTTATGAAGAAGAGGTAAACTTCAGTGCTCATGAACATCTTAGGACGAATGATAAAGTTTACCCTTCAACCGAACCAGGTATATCTCTTCCCAATCAATTAAATTGTTTTAAATTAACCGATGCTTTGAATGATGAAAGACAAGTAATCAAGCATTGGAGAAGAAGAAGGAGGAAGAAAAAGACAGGTGATTCCTCAACGAATATTGGGAGACCACCTGATTAATTAGAGGTAATGTCTGGCTGGAGACATTAAATCTAGCGCTCAATGGGAGGCAACCCATTCTTTTCTTGTTATTTTCAATTATTTTTAACATTAAAAAAATAAAATAAAACAAAAATTTTTAGAATTATGTTTTTAAAAGAAAAGGGGTTTAAAACTCAAAAGAAAAGGTTTTTGAAAATCAAAATTTTGAAAATTCAAAAACAAAAGCCCACGCGTAGCTCCACTGTGACGCGTAGCGTGGACTCTGAATTTTTAACAGGACACGTAGCTTCCCAACCACGTGTAGCGTCAGAGCCCACGTTCAGTTTCTAAAACTGAACCAGAGAGGCCCATCTTAGGTTTTAAAACCTAAAACCTCCTCTCTGCCTCACTTTAGTTTTCAAAACCTTAAAAATTTGAAACCCTCTTTTTCTCTCAACACTTCCAAACCTTCTCATATTTGCTCAAGGGATCACAAGTAAGTTTTCTAATCCTTTCTCTTTAGTTTGATTTTTAGAATTGCATGTGGTTAGGGTTAGAATTAGATGACCATTGGAAATTACTTACTGATTGAATTAAATATGGTTTGGAAAGGGGTTGCTGTTGTGTAACCCCTGATTTTGTTTCTGTTCTGTGCAGCTCACGCGTAGCGTCCCACTGACGCGTAGCGTGAGGATGAACTGAAAGCCCACGCGTAGCGTTCCATTGACGCGTAGCGTGGGCAGAACAGGCTGACGCGTAGCGTCCCACCCACGCGTAGCGTCAGCCTCTGTTTTTAATTTTGTTAAATTTTAAGTGATGTATACTGTTTCATGTATATATTTATTTTTTGTTTTTAATAAATCAATCCAGTATACCTATTTTAAAGTTTGTTTGTTGTTTTCTTTTAAATTAATAAATTTTCTTATTTAGTATTTGTTATACTTTCTTGCATTAATAAAAATTAAAAAAAAATTTATGCATATCATTTTGTGTGAATTTTTGTTTTATTGTTAAAAATCCAAAAATATGCATATTAATTTTCTTTATAAATCACAAAAATACAAAAATATGTTGTTTTGAATTTTGTGAATTACATGTCTATTTTGTGTAAATTTTTATCCTTAGAAAAACCAAAAATATTTGTGTTTTAAATTTTGTGTAAATATTTGGTTGATTGTATATGATTGTTAAAGTGTGATTTACTTTTTAATTCAATGTGTGTTTAATTTTAAAATTTTTACTTTTTCTAGATGGCTCCGAAGAAATCCATCCCTACCACTGGTCCTTCTAAAAGACAAAGAAGGGCCACTGACACCGATACTACTTCTGAGGATCCTGATCTTTAGGGACAGGAGGTGTTAGGACCGGGGGATCCTACGAGATTTCGCACTGACGCGAAATGGGCCCGCTTTCATCAGATTAAGGGCCAAAAGCTGATGTAGGAGAGAGTATTGGATCTTAGTGCTGGAGACTATCTTGAGCTGCAGGATGAAGTTCAGAGGAGGAGATGGGGACCTCTGTTTTCTCTACTGACTGAGGGGGACCCCATCTTAGTGATGGAGTTTTATGCGAACGCCTTCAGGACTCACCAGGACGCACCGAGTATAGGATAGCAGCGGACGAGTTGGGTGAGGGGCCGACATATTATATATGACCGGGACACTATCAGTACCCTATTGGGTAATCCTTGGGAGCCTACTCCCGAGGATGATACTTGTTTCTAGAAGGAAAACAGAAATAAGATTGCTGCCGAGGGAGAGTTAGGATACTCCCTCGAGGAGGTTGCTCATTTTTTGAGCAAAGATGAAATCTTTTTCAACCTAAGTAAGGTTGGAAGGAGTCCATCTAACCTCCTGAAGACCCAGCTGACCCCTCTAGCCCAGGCGTGGTCCCACCTCATGCTTCATAACATCACTCCTGTCACCCACCTCTCATCTCTTCCAGTTGAACGCTGTTGTCTTCTCTTTTTTATTCTTCAGGGCCATACCATCGACATCGCTGAGCTTATATCTGAGCAGATTCACTTTTATGCCCTTGGGTATAAAGTGAACCGCCCCATTCCATTTCCTCTCATCATATCTGCCTTACTGAGGAGGCAGGGAGTCATTGTACCTTCACCAGAGTTCACTAGTTCTTCAGGGAGAGTCCCTAAATTTCTAGTGAACAGAGACTATCTTGTGCAGCAGTGTGAGCTTCCACCTCTAGAGCAGGAGGCTCAGCCCAGACCTAGGAGGATGATGACCAGATGGAGGATTGATGGTGTTATCTTTTGCACCTTTTTACATACATTTTTATTGTTAGTTCCTTGTTTACATTGATATTATTTTGGATTATATTATATTTTGTCTTTTATTATGTGGTATGTTTAATCTTGCGTAATTATGTTTTTGCATGAAAAATCCAATAATAAATTTTTCAATAAATAATCAAATTTTTGTTAGAAATTTAATTTATTCACTTAACATTTTTACATAATAAAACCAATTTTGTAAAATCAATTATTAATTCTTTTATAACTTAGGAATTTTGATAAATTTAATTACAATAAGTTTATTAACTATCAAGCAAATTTCAAAAAAAAACCCGGTGAGTTGAGAGATCTTGTTAAACACTTGAGGGTTTAATCGACATAACTTCATTCGAATTGATTTTGCTTTAATCTTTGATTTGTGTTATTGTACAGAGAATTCAGGAAAATGATCAAGGCACATTTATTGGTGAAAAGAAACCTTGGGCCAAACAGCTTACCTTGGTAAAAATTATTTTATCCTTTGAAAGCTAATTTGAGCCTAAAATAAATTCTTTGGTACCCTTAAAACCTAAATCTGTTATAACCGTTCCCTATACTTGATTAATTAAAAGAGCAGTTGCAATAAATGAAAAAATATCTTTAGTGTTCTTACAAAAATAGGGAATGAAAATAAGCAACTTGATTCTTTTCAAAAGAAAATAAAGTATGAAAAAGAAAAGTCAAAAATAGTGAAAAGAATCAAGTTGGGGGTATTTATTTTTCACCAATAAAAGAAAATGAGAAGTTTGGGCTAAGAGAAAGCCTAAAAATTATAAAATGCTCTTTTATGATTTTAGGTTTTTGAATTCTAAGAAAAACCATTGATTCTTGTAAGCCAAGCCTCATTACAACCCCTGAAAAGACCTTGTGATTTCTGAATTAACTCTGTATAACTAACCATTGATTAGATGAAAATCAAAATTAAATTAATTTGATTTTATGATTGATTGAGTGAAACAGGTTACCAATTGCATTGAGATAAACACTTGGAGAGGTAAGCCTGAAATTATGCTTGGTATGTTAATAAAATATTGTAAAGAATTTTATCATTAAACCTTTGTTATGTTAGATGTCTATAATTGATTATTTCAAAATGGTAAATTATGTAATTACTTTTTGTGGTAAATTCTCGGACTAACTCAAAAATTTGATTTCAAATTTTTATTTTTTATTTTTCTCTCTTGCTCGAGGACGAGCAATGTCTCAAGTTGGGGGTATTTGTTAGTCCTCAAATTTACAATAAATCTTTTAATAACAATTTCATAAAAATAAATAAAAATTTGGTTAATTTGATAGAAAATTAGGTTTTAATTCAATAAATGGATGTTGTTGGAAATAATCTTCCCTTGATCAATTTTCTCTAGTTTTGCAGTGAAAAAGTAAAGAATTCAAGAGAGAATTATACTGGAAGATCTGACGCGTAGCATCAATCCCACTCGTAGCGTGGACTCTGAATTTTGATGTTGACGCTACGTGTCATAGCCACGCGTAGCGTCAGTGCTGCGTGGACTCCACATCCAACTTGGCCAAGCACTCAGCTTTGACCCAATAATGGTCACCCCACTCAGCACCAAGGGCCACCCTACTAAGCACAAGTGGCCAGGCATGATCAAATTTAATAATTTGAAGTGGCCATTATCAGCTGTTTAATGGAAGCTGAGTCAGGGGCCTGACGCGTAGCGTCAGCACCCTTGCTCAGCCCTATAAATAGGGCCATTCAACACTATTCAAAACATCCCATTCTCATTCACTTCTCTTCTTTTCTCTCTTTGTGCTCGACTTTGAGTACTTCTTTTATGAGTTGTAGTTCTAGAATAGTTTTCTAGATACTTGAGTGTGTTTTGGTGTATTGTGATCATTATATCGTGAAGTTTCCATCGTCTTCGTAATGTCAAACTCTGTAAGTGTTGTCTTTACTTTCACCATGTGTAACTAATTTGTTTATGTTGGAATTGGTGAACTAATCTATTGAGTATAATGTTGTGAATTCGACTTCTGCATGTTTATGATTCAAGTCCATGTTAGTATTTCAATCTTTTATTAATATGAATGTCAAACGGGAGAATGATTTTCATGTGTATTGAAACTTGTTTTATTAGTATGAATGTCAAACGGGAGAATGATTATTCATGCCGTATTAAAACTTGTTTTGACGAAAGTAAAAGTTGGAATACCCTTGGTATCTCAATTCTATAGGGGTTGTTAACCATTGTTGCCGTAAGGCCAGGTCTTAATACAAGTTTTTACTGAGAAAGCTCACGAGGGATCGGACTTTAAGGTGAATTCTTAGAATTTATATCACGAGGGATCGGTTATAATGATTTTAAGCTGCAATGACATGAAACTTGATGATTAAATATGCATGTCTTAAGTTCCTCATTGTTATTCTAGATTAGGGATCCAATTTCCAACATAATTTGTTTATCTGTGTTTATCTCAAGTATCTTACCTATTCTAGATTGCAACTCAACTTTTTAGATAGATTTTTATTTTTTTTTTATCTCATGAACAACTCAACCATGCTATCTTGTGAATATTGTATAAATTGTATATAAATCATTCTTTTGTCCATAACTTTCTTCACATTTACCATAGTAAATAGAAAATTACTGTTGTTATTGGACTTTCAATCCCAGTGGAACGATATCTAAATTTTGAAAACTACAAACGATTGGTGCGCTTGCCAATTAACAACCCGGTGGTGGAAACGAACGGATCAGACGCTATCGCCGGGTTAACACAGATCACAACCAAAGTCCATAAGAAAGACATATAATTCATATCACATTACATCTCTACATGGTTTCTACCCTCGATGTAGCACCTTTCAATTTAAGAGGGAGGTAATAACATGATCAAATTTCCATTTACCGACTCACAATCATGCATGTCATCCCTATGTGATATCATAATCCATAGCTAGTTTCATGATCACAACGTCGACGGCATACAATTTAGCCCAAAGTTATACCATAAAATCATGTACACCATAGTCAATACCAATCATACCCCGAATTCAACATTATTATTTATCAATCATCAGGGGTTACGTTCATTATTCGCATTCCCTATCATGATAGTTCTAGCCTCGACAATTTAATTCACAATCAATCTTACTATGGCTCGATTAATCATAACGTTCGACCGATCATCGGACTTATAAAGTCCAAGGGGTTACCTAGTACCCATTGTGGGATACTCCCACAACACACATCATTAAGTATGGCTCATAAAATAACATAGAGTCTAGACCACCATAGGGTCCAATTAAATCAATCATCCATAAGGGTTGATCATGCAAGATCATGCCAAATCAATGGGGTCACCACACCTAGTGGGTTATAATTCAAATCCATCATTCACTCGGTTCACAAATATGAGCCCGAGTCATAACCCCAACCTAGTGAATCACAATTTCACATTCAATCATTTTATCACTTATTCATGTTCTCAATCTAAGGAGACATAGTAAGTCACTTGCATTATAAAATACAAGATTCTCATGCCAAAGGATATAAAATCCATCTTTCACAAGTAGCACAATTAATCCTTTTAATTCATCTTTCAACAATAACATAATCAATCATTTCATTCCATGAATACTCATGTTAAGGAATTCTTTCACTACCATATATTCAATCAACTCATATGAACCACTCACATTCAATAAGTATACTTTGGCCAGGAACCATAAGTGCAACTTGTAACATCCCCGTTTTAAAATTAAACGCTGAATGAAAAATAAACCATTAAGACTTGATTTCAACTAGAAATAACTGTTAATTGTATTTAACTAAGTAGGTTTAAGCCACTAAAATATGAAAATGGTGATGGTCAGGGGATGGAGTGGAGTGCACGTGGCTGCTGCAGCACACACTCTCCCATCCCACCCTCCTTTTACTGTGCGCATGCACATATATATGTATATAAGCGTGAGCCCTTGGCAGAGAAAACACACTTGCTATTTCTTCAACCTTTCTCCTCCGTCACTTCATCCTCTACTTCCTCTCTTCGTCTCCATCTTTCTTCTTCTTCCATCTTACTCTTCGCTCCTGGAGATCTTGATTCCAGTACTGAAGAACGGACCACACTTCATCCCAGAATCAGGCGCAGGATACGACAAAGCCAAGGAAGACCGGACGAACCAGGAGAAGGACATCGGACCCAACAACAAGAACGAAAAAGGTTTCTGAGGATTCTTCTAAAGGTAGGGGGCGCTTGCATGTCAAATGCATGGTCTAAGAACGGTACCGGATGAATGTATCGCTGAGTGTGTGTGTGTGTGTGCGCATGTTTTGTAATCATTAGAACTGATGCTGTGCATGTGTGTATGTATTCACAATTACTAAAACTGATGCATGATTTGAGGTTCTGATAGTGATCTTCGTGGCGATGGCGTAGTCTGCTCGTGGATGATAATGATGGATCTATTTTGTTGTCACTATGAAAAGTATGTATGTGCATGTTCTTACTTGGATTGCTCAATGTTGTTAGTCTGACGACCGATTGTAATATGCGCTGGTGTGACTGACTGAATGATGACGAGTAGTGGAGGATATTCATTCTTACTTAATGACTACGGTAAGGTGTTCATGGCGCGATGATGTGTAATAATGAATGTGTTAGTTGCATGAGTAAGAATGGGGTGACCCATGGAAGGTCAAGAACCCCGAGGGAAATGACTTCCAGTTACCAACCCTGGCTAGATCCCAATAGAGCTCGTGGTAGCCGTTGGAGCTAGAGAAGTGAGTCTCGAGACGCCGTGGGGAGGCCGGTGCCACCTGGTAAGAGCTGAGGGACGAGGGGCCAAAAGAAAAAGGGGGCTGTAACTGAGAGTCTTTACCCGAGTCGGATCCGCAGGCATGCATATAGAAATAAGGCTGATTGTGGTGATGTATAAATCTATGTATGTGCATGTGTATGATTCTGAATGCATGAATATATGTTTAGATGTGGAATAAATTCTGTGAATTATGTGTGTCATGAATGTTGTTGGAATTGTATGAATTTGGTTACTTGAGAAAGGTTGAGTGATAGCAGGAGCGTACTGACGCTGATACCGAGTCTGCGAGTATCATTTTACATGTAAAAGCTCACCCCTGCAGTGGCCATTTTCAGTGAATGTCTCTCGTGAGGAGGATCAGAAGCAGAGCTGGAATGCTGGGCGGAGTGCTGATGCATTTCGAAGGTTTAATTAAGGCGCTGTTAGACTAAGCCCCAACCGGTTCATACCGGATGTTAATGTTTTGTGATGAATAGAACTTTATGAACAAGAAGAAGTCTGACTTTGCATTGTAAATATTAATATACACTCTTATGTACATATGGATGTATGGTTTTGTGTGTGTGATGCTATGTGCCGTCTTGTTTTATAATCGTGCTTAATAGATACGCAGGGACAGTATGATTGAGCAGGCTATAGCCAAGTCAGAGTAAATTGAGAATTGTCTTAGGAAAACTTATGTCGGATACGTTGGGCGGAGTCGTACCCCGCCCGAAGTGTGGGAGCAATTCGCCCAAGCGCGAGGACTCACACTGAAGCGAGTAATTACCAGAGCGAGATATCGACCATTATCCTTTCCTATCCGTTGTGATACTAACGCAATCCGGACCCCGGTGTTGAACCCCGGATTTGGGCGTTATGGCTAAGTCCGCCCAGGCGTTGTCATAATTAGTTGAGCTGGGTGGAACAGGTTCAGATCCCTCCTTTCTCCACAACCTACTAACGTGTGTGTACCCTGTAACTTCTCACTTCTCTGAGTGAAAGGCGAGTGTGAGGATTTACTTAGTGAACCCTTGTCCATACCCGATGGAGGAAATTACCTTGTAGTTGTGTTAAGGAGGCGTTATGTAGATTTCGTTTCGGCGGCGTCATACCTCGCCCAAGTAACTAGGACAGCCCGCCCAAGATAAATATACCCCGCCTTGCCAAGTAGGATGATTCTAACTTCGCCTTTCCACCAAACGCTATGCGTGTGAATGTATTAACATATTTCCCTTATCTATTCCTCCTGTTGAGTGACCAGTAATTCTCGAAGGGAAGTCTCAGTGCGAAATTCTTCTATCCGCTGCTGTATTACCATACTCCGCCTGGACGGTGTAAGACCCCGTCCGAGCGAATAAACGGTGTTGTGCGATCCGCCCTAGTGTTAGTACGTTACGATAAACCCATCGAGCCGGCCCCAGTTTTTAGCTTCCCTGTAGGTTGCTTTATGCGCGTGAATGTTCTTAGTTTTCCCCATTGCCTGCTCCCTTCTACATCAAATGTTACGTGACTGTTTTTGTGCAAAATTTTCTCATGTTTTTGGGGATTTATTAATTGCAAATAATTAGGGTGTTACATTTTGGTATCAGAGCGGACCGAAAAGTCCAAGGCCAAAGTATGCTTACCAAGTGTAAGCGGTGGTGTTTGTGTCTTTTTGATTGAATGGTTGAAATTGTTCTGATGCTGGTTGACCTGATTGATGATTGTCTTGAAGACAAGGGGTTGTTTTCCCCTGGTCCGATTGTGTGTATGACTTAGGCGAATAACATAATGTGCTAAGTTATTAATTGTTGGGCTAATAACTAGATCGGTAGTAAGTGGCTCCGTATACTTATCCTTAAATGTCAATTTCAGGATAAGGAATGGCGCATCGTCAAAGTATGGAGGCTATAGCCACAGCATTCCAACGCTTTGCTGATGTGTTTGAAAGGCAAGGCCAAACTCAACCTGAGGATGGCCATGTGCTGGACCGCTTCCTGAAGAGGAAGCCGAGTGAATTCTTAGGAGGATGGAACCCTGAGGCGGCGTTCAAGTGGACTCAGGAATTAGAGAGAATTTTTAGGGGCCTTCGCTGTACCGAAGCCCAGAAGGTGGAATGCGCAGTGTATATGCTGCGAGATGAAGCGGAGAATTGGTGGAAGATAGCCCGGAGCCGATTCCCCGAAGATGACAATCAACTGACGTGGAACGATTTCAAGGCCTGCTTCCTAGACAAATACTTTCCCGACACGGTGAGGAGTCGGAAAGAGCTAGAGTTTATGGAGTTAAAACAGGGTTCCCTGACTGTGGAAGAATACGCGACCAGATTTGAAGAATTGTGCCTATTCTATCCGCCCTTCCAGCAGCCGGGAACGGAGCACTCCAAGTGTCTTAAGTTTGAGAACGGACTGAGATCGGATATCAAGAGGGCCTGCAGGTACCATGAAATCCGGAGTTTCCCTGCCTTAGTGAACAAGTGTAGAATATTTGAAGAGGATGACAGGGCCCATTCGGGCCAGTGCAGCAGAGCCAACCAACACCTGAGGCCTCAGCAATCACGTTTCAAGAGACCAGGGAACGTGAGGAGGAATGAACCCTTCACCAGATATCAGAACCATAATGACCGAGGGAGACAGATGAGTGGGCGACCAAGGTATGGCGGATGCTTTAAATGTGGCGGTGATCATTTTGCTAAGGAATGCAATGATACAAATGTTAAATGCTACCACTGCGGAGAGAAGGGACACGTTCGCCCGGACTGCCCCCAACTCCGCCAGGCAAACACCAATGTGCGTCAAGGAGGATTTCAAGATCGAACTAGAATGAATGATAACCAACGACATGGTGGCAGAGGCAACGGAACCAGAGGAAGTATGATGCATGCCCTGAACAGTCGAGAGAGGAACACCGGCCCAACAGCGACAGGAAGGATCTACACCATCAATGCAGAGGATGTTGCACCAGCAAGCGATCTAGTACAATGTAAGTGCTCACTTGGAATGAACACGCTTAATGTTGTTTTCGATTCGGGGGCAACCCATTCTTTTATAGCTGATGAGTGCGTGAAACGGTTGAAGCTACCAACTGTGTCTATGAACCGGACTTTAGAGGTGGCCAGCCCCACTGGCCCTAGTGTGTTCACATCGTCAATATGTAAAAATGTAGCATTTGAGTTGTGTGATCAGAGTTTCACCTTCGATCTGATTTGCATGCCCTTAAAGGGTCTTGATATTGTGCTTGGAATAGATTGGCTTTCAGCCAATAAGGTATTAGTAGATTGTAGAAACCGAGAGATAGTTTTCCCAAAACAACCCACTGAAGATGGCGCGGCACAAGGTATAACCCAACTATTTATGATGATTTGTCTAACCAAAGATGAGAATGAGCCCTTAGTGAACAAAATTCCCGTTGTCTGCGAATTCCCAGAAGTGTTCCCAGAGGACGTCCCGAGTGTACCTCCCCATAGAGAAGTTGAATTCTCTATAGACTTGATCCCTGGAGCCGAACCGGTCTCCAGTGCACCCTACAGAATGTCCTCAACTGAATTGGTAGAGTTGAAGAAACAAGTGGATGAGTTACTTGAGAAGCAGTTCATTAGACCAAGCGTGTCACCATGGGGCGCACCTGTGCTACTTGTTAAGAAGAAGGATGGCAGCATGAGACTTTGTATAGATTATCGACAGCTTAACAAACTCACAATCAAGAATCGATACCCACTGCCTAGAATTGATGATTTAATTGACCAGCTGCGTGGAGCCTCAGTCTTCTCAAAAATCGACTTACGATCGGGATATCACCAAATTCGAGTGAAGGACTCGGACATTCCTAAAACTGCCTTTAGGACTAGGTATGGTCACTATGAGTATGTAGTGATGCCGTTCGGTGTGACAAACGCCCCTGCTGTTTTCATGAATTACATGAACAGCATATTCCATTCCTTCTTAGATCGGTTTGTTGTTGTCTTCATCGATGATATTCTAGTTTATTCTAAGTCATCTGAGGAGCATGAAGGACATCTCAGGACGGTACTCCAAGTGTTGAAGGAGAAGCAATTGTTTGCAAAGCTTTCAAAGTGCGAATTTTGGATGGATGAGATCCACTTCCTCGGGCATGTGATCTCCAAGCGAGGCGTCTCGGTGGATCCTGCGAAGGTAGCTGCTGTAATAGCGTGGGAGAGGCCCAGATCGATCTCGGAAATAAGGAGTTTTATGGGCTTGGCAGGATATTATAGAAGGTTCATCGAAGGTTTTTCTAAATTGGCATTACCCCTGACTAAATTGACTCGAAAGAATGTTCCTTTTGTGTGGAGTCCGAAGTGTGAGAGCAGCTTCCAAGAGCTGAAGAATAAGTTGACAACTGCTCCGGTGTTGGCATTACCTGAGTTACGAGAAAGCTTCGTGGTCTATTGTGACGCGTCCGGACTCGGATTAGGATGTGTACTCATGCAGAAAGATCGAGTGATAGCATATGCCTCTCGACAATTGAGACCCCACGAACAACATTATCCGACCCATGACTTGGAGTTGGCAGCAGTAGTTTTTGCATTGAAAATCTGGAGGCATTACTTGTACGGATCCAAATTTGAAGTGTACAGCGATCATAAGAGCCTTAAATACCTATTTGACCAGAAGGAGCTAAACATGAGGCAGAGAAGATGGATTGAGTTTTTGAAGGACTATGATTTCGAGTTGAAATACCACCCAGGTAAGGCAAATGTCGTAGCAGACGCATTGAGTCGAAAATCCCTCCACATAGCAGCCATGATGGCAAAAGAAGTTGAGTTGTTGGAGCGGTTCCGAGACATGAACTTGCATGTTGACGCCCCTTCCTCTCAGAAGATGACGATCGGTACGTTGAGGATTGCCAACGAATTCTTAAAATCCGTATACGAACAGCAACAGGCGGACTCTTACCTAGCTGAAATGAAGGAAATTCAGGCTAGAGGAAAGGATTTATCCTTGGCAGAAGGGTCAGATGGGATCTTCCGGGTGAGGAACAGAATATACATACCAAGTGAAGGAAAATTGAGAAGAATGGTGCTTGATGAAGCCCACAAAAGCCTACTCAGCATTCACCCAGGAACCACGAAGATGTACCACGACTTGAGGAGACAGTTTTGGTGGCCCGGACTAAAGAAGGATGTGGCGGAGTACGTGGCCCGGTGTATCACTTGTCAGAAATCAAAGGTAGAGCACCAAAAACCGTACGGTGCAATGCAGCCTCTAGAAATCCCCGTGTGGAAATGGGACTCAATTGCGATGGATTTTATCATGGGATTACCCAAAAACCGAGCGGGCCATGATGCCATTTGGGTCATTGTTGACAGATTGACAAAGAGTGCACACTTCTTACCTGTACATATGAAGTACCCATTGCATAAATTGGCTCGAATCTACATTCAAGAAGTTATTCGACTGCATGGCATACCTACTTCCATCGTCTCAGATAGGGACCCTAGATTTACGTCCAGGTTTTGGACCAGCATGCATCAAGAACTGGGGACGAAGCTTTGGCTTAGTTCTGCCTACCACCCCCAATCGGATGGACAATCCGAGCGAACGATTCAGAGTCTAGAAGACTTATTGAGAGTGTGTGTGTTAGAGTACGGTGGGGACTGGGAGCAGTACCTTCCCTTGATCGAGTTTACGTACAACAACAGCCATCATCACAGCATTGGCATGGCACCTTACGAGGCATTATATGGGCGTAGATGCCGAACCCCACTCTGTTGGTCGGAAGCGGGTGAAAGTCTATTACTGGGACCAGACATCGTGAAGCAAACCACAGAACAGATCCGAGTGATAAGGGAGAAGATGAAAGCATCACAAGACAGGCAGAAGAGCTACCATGACAAGCGCATCAAGCCATTGGAATTTTCAGTCGGAGATCGAGTGTTTCTGAGAACCTCTCCGAGTAAAGGAGTTGGACGAGCCTTAAAAAGTGGGAAGTTAAGCCCTCGCTACATCGGACCTTATGAAGTAGTAGAACGGATTGGCCCTGTGGCATACCGCCTCGCGTTACCAACTCACTTGTCCCGATTACACAACGTTTTTCATGTGTCTCAGCTAAGGAAATATTTGCATGACCCCAGCCACATGATGCCGGACGACGAGGTAGAGATCAAGGAAGACCTAACCACTGTGGCTACACCGGTTGGAATCGTGGATCAATCGGTAAAGCGCTTAAGAAACAAGAACGTAAGGCTGGTTAAGGTGGAGTGGCAGCAAGGCAAGATCACCTCCTACACGTGGGAACGCGAAGACGCCATGCGACAGCAGTACCCCGAATTGTTTACCTACGTAAGTACCGACTGAATTTCGGGGACGAAATTCTTTTTCAGTGGGGGAGAACTGTAACATCCCCGTTTTAAAATTAAACGCTGAATGAAAAATAAACCATTAAGACTTGATTTCAACTAGAAATAACTGTTAATTGTATTTAACTAAGTAGGTTTAAGCCACTAAAATATGAAAATGGTGATGGTCAGGGGATGGAGTGGAGTGCACGTGGCTGCTGCAGCACACACTCTCCCATCCCACCCTCCTTTTACTGTGCGCATGCACATATATATGTATATAAGCGTGAGCCCTTGGCAGAGAAAACACACTTGCTATTTCTTCAGACTTTCTCCTCCATCACTTCATCCTCTACTTCCTCTCTTCGTCTCCATCTTTCTTCTTCTTCCATCTTACTCTTCGCTCCTGGAGATCTTGATTCCAGTACTGAAGAACGGACCACACTTCATCCCAGAATCAGGCGCAGGATACGACAAAGCCAAGGAAGACCGGACGAACCAGGAGAAGGACATCGGACCCAACAACAAGAACGAAAAAGGTTTCTGAGGATTCTTCTAAAGGTAGGGGGCGCTTGCATGTCAAATGCATGGTCTAAGAACGGTACCGGATGAATGTATCGCTGAGTGTGTGTGTGTGTGTACGCATGTTTTGTAATCATTAGAACTGATGCTGTGCATGTGTGTATGTATTCACAATTACTAAAACTGATGCATGATTTGAGGTTCTGATAGTGATCTTCGTGGCGATGGCGTAGTCTGCTCGTGGATGATAATGATGGATCTATTTTGTTGTCACTATGAAAAGTATGTATGTGCATGTTCTTACTTGGATTGCTCAATGTTGTTAGTCTGACGACCGATTGTAATATGCGCTGGTGTGACTGACTGAATGATGACGAGTAGTGGAGGATATTCATTCTTACTTAATGACTACGGTAAGGTGTTCATGGCGCGATGATGTGTAATAATGAATGTGTTAGTTGCATGAGTAAGAATGGGGTGACCCATGGAAGGTCAAGAACCCCGAGGGAAATGACTTCCAGTTACCAACCCTGGCTAGATCCCAATAGAGCTCGTGGTAGCCGTTGGAGCTAGAGAAGTGAGTCTCGAGACGCCGTGGGGAGGCCGGTGCCACCTGGTAAGAGCTGAGGGACGAGGGGCCAAAAGAAAAAGGGGGCTGTAACTGAGAGTCTTTACCCGAGTCGGATCCGCAGGCATGCATATAGAAATAAGGCTGATTGTGGTGATGTATAAATCTATGTATGTGCATGTGTATGATTCTGAATGCATGAATATATGTTTAGATGTGGAATAAATTCTGTGAATTATGTGTGTCATGAATGTTGTTGGAATTGTATGAATTTGGTTACTTGAGAAAGGTTGAGTGATAGCAGGAGCGTACTGACGCTGATACCGAGTCTGCGAGTATCATTTTACATGTAAAAGCTCACCCCTGCAGTGGCCATTTTCAGTGAATGTCTCTCGTGAGGAGGATCAGAAGCAGAGCTGGAATGCTGGGCGGAGTGCTGATGCATTTCGAAGGTTTAATTAAGGCGCTGTTAGACTAAGCCCCAACCGGTTCATACCGGATGTTAATGTTTTGTGATGAATAGAACTTTATGAACAAGAAGAAGTCTGACTTTGCATTGTAAATATTAATATACACTCTTATGTACATATGGATGTATGGTTTTGTGTGTGTGATGCTATGTGCCGTCTTGTTTTATAATCGTGCTTAATAGATACGCAGGGACAGTATGATTGAGCAGGCTATAGCCAAGTCAGAGTAAATTGAGAATTGTCTTAGGAAAACTTATGTCGGATACGTTGGGCGGAGTCGTACCCCGCCCGAAGTGTGGGAGCAATTCGCCCAAGCGCGAGGACTCACACTGAAGCGAGTAATTACCAGAGCGAGATATCGACCATTATCCTTTCCTATCCGTTGTGATACTAACGCAATCCGGACCCCGGTGTTGAACCCCGGATTTGGGCGTTATGGCTAACTCCGCCCAGGCGTTGTCATAATTAGTTGAGCTGGGTGGAACAGGTTCAGATCCCTCCTTTCTCCACAACCTACTAACGTGTGTGTACCCTGTAACTTCTCACTTCTCTGAGTGAAAGGCGAGTGTGAGGATTTACTTAGTGAACCCTTGTCCATACCCGATGGAGGAAATTACCTTGTAGTTGTGTTAAGGAGGCGTTATGTAGATTTCGTTTCGGCGGCGTCATACCTCGCCCAAGTAACTAGGACAGCCTGCCCAAGATAAATATACCCCGCCTTGCCAAGTAGGATGATTCTAACTTCGCCTTTCCACCAAACGCTATGCGTGTGAATGTATTAACATATTTCCCTTATCTATTCCTCCTGTTGAGTGACCAGTAATTCTCGAAGGGAAGTCTCAGTGCGAAATTCTTCTATCCGCTGCTGTATTACCATACTCCGCCTGGACGGTGTAAGACCCCGTCCGAGCGAATAAACGGTGTTGTGCGATCCGCCCTAGTGTTAGTACGTTACGATAAACCCATCGAGCCGGCCCCAGTTTTTAGCTTCCCTGTAGGTTGCTTTATGCGCGTGAATGTTCTTAGTTTTCCCCATTGCCTGCTCCCTTCTACATCAAATGTTACGTGACTGTTTTTGTGCAAAATTTTCTCATGTTTTTGGGGATTTATTAATTGCAAATAATTAGGGTGTTACACAACTCATACAAGAGACCTAGTCACATGATTCAATTCAAACATATCAATCAAGGTCTCAACATATATGGTCTACCACCATATCAACTCATATTTTATACCTCATATTCATCAATTCAATATCTCATTTCCATGATTAACATTCAACATGGATCCGTCATTAAATCAATTTATATTCAATATATCAACATCAATGCACAATAACAATGTATTCGTCATTTGAAGGAAATAGGGTAAGGAACTTGGCCGGTCTTTCACAAAAGAAACATATCAATCACATTGAGGAATTCATCCATATGCATTCAATCTCATAATTTCATTAAGCTTTCCAATAAGCAGCTATGCTCCACAAGTGCATCATACAACCTCAATGAAAAAGAGTATACTCCCAATAAACAACAACCACATCTTATGAATCACAATCTCATAAAAAGTCCTCGATGAGCATTAATCCCAACTCGATTCTAATGATTCACAATAATTCCTCAATAAACAATAATGCCCTTATAATCAATTCATATTTCTTAGACAACTAGTTATTTGCAAGTCCATATAGGGCAATCAATACCCCTACATATCATCATCCTCTAGATAATTATCACTCTTAAATCTATACAAAATAACCATATTACAATAATCATCAAAATGTTTCCCAATCGAGCAATTATGCTCCAAACATCCATAATGCCAATTTATACAGAGCACCCATGCTCGGACAATGATTAATAGCTCCTATACAAATAAACATCTTCTAGCAAAATCAACAACATCCATGCAGAGCAAAACATGCTCTGATACCTCCTTTGTAACACCCCAGTTTTCCAGACTCAGATCCCGATGTGATCAAGATAATAGTTAACAAAATACGGGTCAATTTTTTGCGTTCTAAGTAAGTCCGATGTCACACCAAAACCTGAATCACAGAAAACCGAAGCGTACGATTTAATAAAATATAACTGGATCGATATCTAACTTGCCCATAACGGTATACCAAAATAGTAGAGTTTACAGCGGAAGAGAAATGTGTATACCGGGAAAACGCCTAGTCCCATATATGACGATATGAGAAAAGGCTCGGCAAAACATGCAAATACCCGACATAGACCTAATAGAACAAAGCCCATCTAATTCGCTCACAACATACACATGCATTGCCTAAGACACAATTATAAATATATACATATACATCCGGGGATCTTCTCCCAGCTATCACTATCATCAATGTATATCATTCAGTTTCAATCCTTCTAACATCATCATTATCACTCAATATTCAACTTAGCTCTTATATCCTTCAATAACCATAATTAATTAATAAAATTTAAATGGCACACCACAAATGATCTAGAACCTCATCAAGTCACAACCTTATCATACCAATCCCTCACATTCCACATTCATAACAACACTTATCTATATATTTCACCATAAATGGTCCTCTACCATTTCAAGTAACCTTCAATCTTAAATATCACCTATCCACATTCAACTAACCTCCCAAATTACAATATATTCATTTTCCCTAAATTCTTAGGGCTAGGGTTTCATGAGAACCCAACAACCATTATCAATATTCACCAATCATCATCAATGGCTATCTCTCATCCTTAACATCATTCTCTAACATCATTTAACATACATTCCATTCACATTTTACACTTCCCCCAATTCATTAGAGTTAGGGTTTCATTAAAAACTCATCACCATCATAAATACTCATCAATTTTCTACCCATCCAAGTATTAATTTCATGCACCCATAACAATCCCACCATTAATGCCATAATAACAACACCCCACCTTAGGGTTTCCCATCATAAATGCCTCTCCAAGATCTACCCATACATATTTAACACTCTCCCAACAACCCAATCATATAACCAAGGGTTAGAGCTCAAGAAAATGGAGAGGAAGCTTTACCTTAAGTAAAAGGGAGTGAGCTCCAAGAATGGGAGAGAGAGAGAACGAAAATACAAGAGAGAGGGAGAGCTTCTAATCACCATTGTCATCTCTTCTAAGCTTGAAGGAAAACGAAAATGAAGAAGGAGAAGGCACACCACTATGCTTAGGGTTTTTAGAAGAGGAAGAAGAAGATGAGTGGAAGAGGAAATAAAGAGAATAGGAAGAAGAAGGAGAAGAAGAAGTGACGTGAAATTGAGAGAAGGGGGAGGGATTTTTGTTTTAAGGTTTAACCCTTATTAATAATTTCTTCGTTTTATAATACACAGGTTCTCTGTTCGGGCTTAATATTAAATCCAAAAATTATTCCGAAGATATATTCGGATTCCCAATAATATTCTTAACAGCCCTGACCAACGACATCTTAATCGGAGATACTTCGTCCGACACCCATATTCTAACTGGGTATAATTTTAACTCTTAAAGTCCCAATAAATCATAAATAATTCTTATAAATCTCAATTTAATCATTTTAATATTTTTGGGACATTTATTAACCCATTTATAATTATTTAATATTTATTTCTCATATTTAATCATTTTTATAAAATTCGGGATGTTACAAACGAAATATTAATAAATGCCCCTTTGTCATAATAAAATAAATAGCTTTCATTTGTGTTAAATGAAAATGGAAACACTAAAATCTAAATATCTCTTAAAAAGGGGAGAAGAGTAAATAGTTTTATTTATGTTAATTATTAAAAATAAAAATATTAATATATATTTCCTTTTTAGAATAAATTGTTTCAAAATCTTATAAGCAATCTCGTACAAAATTACTTTTTCCTACATTTGCGATATAAGACTTTTAAGGTTTATGCACGTGAGAATTACTTCACCTTGTATTTCTCCTTCCTTATAAATTTGCTTTCATTATTAAAAATCAAATCAATTAAAAATAATTTTAAATATAATTTTAGATATTTTTCTAAAATTTAATCCCAAAGAACTACGTAAGCCTGATTTTTCGAAAGTTTGAGAATATATAGGAGCGGGAATCAGTTCCTGTCGGGCCCACTTTCTTTTGTTTAATTTTTTTATGTCTCTGTTATTATCTCAATCAATTTTATCTCTTTAATATTCAATTTTAAAATAATATTTTTATTAAATGAGGTTAATTTAGACGAGACGTCTTGTTAACCTCACATTTTTAATACCTCGTATTTAAGTAATATTTACTATAAAACGAGGTTAATTAAGACAAGATATCTTGTTAATCTCATATTTATAATAATTTAAATTATAAGAGGAGATTAATTTAGACGGGACGTCTTGTTAATCTTCTTAAATTTTCTAATATTTTTTATTTATAATATTTATTATAAAAGGGTTTAATTTAGATGAGACATCCTGTTAATCTATTTCTTTGGTTTTAATCCACTTCATGTCATTTCATATTGCTTTATCCCATCTCATTCCATTTAATCTAATTCCATACAACTTTATTTTTGTCTTAATTTCTAAATCTTTATTATGACCTAAGGTTAATTTGGACAGGAAGTCCTGTTAATCCTTACTGTCACAGTTTAATTTTCTAGTGTCATTGTTTAGTTTGTTTCTACTGTCACTGTTTAGTCCCTTACTGTCACTGTTTGGTATTTTACTGTAACTGTTTAATTAAGTTTTCAATTTAAGATTAATTTGGACGAGACATCCTATTGATCTTATTTCAAAAATTTCTTTGTCTGTGTTGTTGGTTTCCTTTTTTTGAGAAGTTAAACTAATTTTTAGGCTATTTAATATGTGCGTAATCAATTTGAGGTAACCGTTTTATAACGGACAGTCTGAGGTGCTAATACCTTCCTCACCTACAATTAGACTTCCGAATTTGGAATTTCATTTTTATAACCAGTGCTTTAACAAAGGTTTTCCTGGTATTTTATCCTTAAAAATATTGGTGACGACTCCTTGTTTTTTTCAAAGGGAGTTCAAAACTATTTAATCTTTTGTTTTAAGGGTCGGCCTCCTGCCGTGATCCCGGTCGCGACAAATTGTATGAATCATCCATGCATTCCAAATCATCATTTTGAGAGATATCAGAAAGATGTTCACAAATCAATTCATCACTCAAATCAATATGGAAAATAGAATGATTTTTATGTGGGTGTTTCATAGCATCTAGAATATTGAATCTAACTCTAGTGTCACCAAATTCCATAGAGAGAGTTCGAGTGGACATCTATTTTGGTTTGGGCTATTTTCAAAAATGGTCTTCGTAAAATTATAGGAACAGGAATGTTAGACACACCTTCCATATCATGTATGAAAAAGTCAATCGAAAAAATAAGTTGATTTACCTAAACCAAAACATCCTCTATGACCCCAGTAGGGTGAGCAGTACTTCTATTTGCTAACTGAATTACTACACCAGTTGGTTGTAAAGTTCCAAGGGATAGAGATTTGAAAATAGACATAGGCATAACATTTATTGAAGCTCCTAAATCTAATATGACATTTTCAAATTTGCTATTGCCTATGATGCAAGGTATAGTAATCGTACCTGGATCCTTACATTTTTCAAGAATATTGGAAACTTCCTTACCAAGTAGTGCTGATACATTTCTTCTTATGCTTATCCTCTCATTGCCCTTAAGTCTCCTTTTATGAGTACACAGCTCCTTCAGAAATTTGGCATACTCAGGGACTTGTTTGATTGCATCAAGAACAGGTATATTCACTTCCACTCTCCTAAAAGTATCCAAAATTTCCTTATCCACTTCTTCTATCTTTTTACTTGGAATTGCTTTTGGTGGGAATGGAAGAGGGATTTGAGGTGGAGATATCTCAGACTTTCTTATGCTCGAAGAGGGTACATCATTCTCAACCATTGCAGGCTCAGTGGTTCTTAGGTTCCTTGGGTATGGGTGCCTCAAGATTCTTACCCGATCTTAACTGATTTGCGCTCATATTCCTTGGATTTGTAGCTGGTTGAGATGGTAATTTATCAGAATTTTAAGACTGTAATTGGTTCAATGATGAAGCCAACTGCCCAATTTGATTACTTAAGTTCTGGACGGTAACATCATTTCTTCGCTGATACTCCAAGTTCTGTGTAGCCATTTATTTTACCAGTTCTTCTATAGAAGGGCCACTTGTGGATGGTTAAGGTATTGGCTTTTGGAAGGTTGGTGTATGGTTTTGAAATGGGGGTTGAGGATTTTGTTGTTGGTTTCCCCATCTCAGGTTTGGATGATTCCTCCACCCTGGGTTGTATCTGTTGGTTGAAAGGTCATAGTTTTGTTGCTGTTGTAGAGCTCTATTATGGTATATATTGGCTACATAGGCTTAAGGATTATCATCACCCTTCTCTTGTAGAGAAGGACAATAATCAATGGGATGTTCTTGTAAAGTGGAAATGCCACACACTTTGGCAGTCATGGATTTTTTATTAACTGCCAATTATGTGACCAAAGTGGTAAGAGCGTCAAGTTTTCTCTCCAATTTAATTCTAGATACACTAGAATTTGAATCATACATGTTTTTAAAAAGCATCATTTCTTACACTGAATTATTAGGAGTTGGATGACATCTTCTCAATCAAGTTCCTTGCTGCAGCAGCGGTCATGTCTCCCAAAGATCCTCCACTTGCCGTGTCTAGCATATTGCAGTCAACATGGTGTAGACCTTCATAAAAGTATTGAAGGAGAAGTTGTTCAGAAATTTGATGGTGGGGCAACTTGCACAAAGTTTCTTGAATCTCTCCCAATACTCATAAAGGCTTTCCCTAGAGAGTTGCCTAATTCCAGATATGTTTTTCTAAAATGCAGTAGTTCTATAGGCAGGAAAAAACTTTTCCAAGAACATTTTTTTCAAGTCATCCCAACTTATGATTGATCTCGGAGCAAGGTAGTAAAGCCAGCCCTTAGCAACACCCTCTAGAGAATGAGGAAACCCTTTTAGATATACATGATCTTCTTGAACATTTTGAGGTTTCATTGTGGAGCACACAATGTGGAACTCCTCCAGATGCTTGTGTGGATCTTCACCTGCAAGACCATGAAACTTTGGCAACAAATGTATAAGTCTCGTTTTGAGCACAAAAGGGACATCCACTTCAGGATATTGAATACACAAACTTTTATAAGTGAATTCGAGTGCAGGTAGTTCCCTAAGAGTTCTTTCACGAGGTACTTGTGCAGCCATATTAGAAAAATTAGCAGTAGTACTTTTGGCTTTTCTAACTAATCTATGAAATGTCCTATCTATTTCAGAATCAAATGAATATAAATGCTCAGATGTTGTCCTAGTCATACATAGCATACAAAAATGTATTTCATGATTATGAGCAATGCATCATAAGAATCCCAAATCATGCAATAAAATTAAACAAAGAGATAAATATTTATTTTTGATTTTTGATTTTATTTTATTTTAAATTATTTTAAAACAAGAATCTTCCTAAAAATCGTTGATCCTCAGTAGCGGCGCCAGAATTTGACGTGCACTGTCACGGTCGGTCAAATTGAAACATTAAAAATAATGTAGTACTAGGGTGTGAGCCTAGGTTGTCCCTTGAGGATCAACAAAAATATTTAGGAAAATCAAGTTCTAAAATTTATAACAAACAGAAATTCAATAACATACAAAGATATTTTTGAGGGTTTGGTTGGTTGTCACAATAAAAATTAAAATGGGAAAAATACAAGATTAGAACAAATAAATAACAAGCGATTGATTTTCTTGGAGTATTGTAATAGGATTTATCCTTGGTTCACAAAAGATAATTCGTACACTTTCATTACTGTTGATTTCATAGCTTAATTTGATTTAATCATCTAAGCGTCTTTTAATTCACAATTTCTTTACTTACATTCAAACTGGATGAAAATATTAATCAAGCATCCTAATTAAGAAAAAGGAGTCAAGATCGTAAAATCTAGGAATTATTGAGCATACATAAGAACATCGCCTACATACATAATCTATTCTCATATTATGGAATTAAGCAAACCATAATAATTAAAAGTGATTATGAAAATATTCATTAAGCATGCATACTTTTTTAATCCATTTTTAATGAAGATCTTATTCTATTCCAATTGTATAATAAAACCGATTAAGCATATAATTTAATTAAATAGAATGAAATTCAAACAAGTAGAGTAAGATTATGAAGAAATTAACAACAATAAAAGAGCACTATGTTAAAAATAGAAACCTCAAAATCATATTACAATAACCTTCAAGAAATTCAATCTTAGGGTCTTAGCCCTCCATAACTAAAACAACTAAAAAAATAAGAATGGTCGAACCCGGAAGGGAGAAAAGAGCTCTCTAAGAGGCCTTCTGCCTCTGTATTTTTGCTACCCCCAATTGATGTTCAGAAGAAGGTGTGTAGAATGCTTCAATTCTTCCTCTATTTATAGGCCATGGAAAGTAAAGAGTGAGCATGGAGCATTGCAACTAGACTCCATTTCAGCGTAGTGCTTCAATTTAAAATTCTCAATACGATTCAAGGTTGTTTCCACTAAAAGATTCGATTCATAATTCATCACAATCGATTCATTGAACTGAAATTTGAATTCTAAAACATATGAATCAATTCAACAGTGATATGAATCGATTCAGAAGCTTATTTTGGCCTTCCAATTTTGCATGAATCGATTCAATAGTGCTATGAATTAATTCAAGGCTTCTGATTCATGATCCTGGACTTGCAAAAATGTATGAATCGATTCATCCTTGCTTTGAATTGATTCAGAAGTTTCAATTTTCAAATTTCAGGTATTTTACCATGCATGAATCGATTCAGGCTTCCTCTGAATCGTTTCATGGACCTGTTATGCTATTGTTCATGCTTTGTTTACTCTTTCTTGAGGTGTGATCAGTTGTGGCTTCTTCCTCTTGATCCTTATGCAATTGATGATCATTTTTTAATCCTTGTAATGGCTTTTACATGTATTCATCAATTTGCTTGTAATTGAACACATTTAATCCTTGTCCTTGTTGATGGTTGATGTTGTGCTTGAGTCCCTAAATTCATTTTAAGATCAAATATCAAATAAAGTTTAAATTATTAAAAAGTGTTAAAATGTAGTATATTACACAATAATTGGTGGCAAATTATACACATTTAAAGTAAGGAATTAAGGATAAAATATGCATTATCAATACCTTCGAAGATGACTTGCACTGTTCGCTTTGTATGCACTTGAGAAACAACTAAGTTAATACCGGTAGTTGATGTCGATTAGATTGATGTAGGAGTAGAGTGACAACAAGGGTGGAAAGTGAAAAATTTGTACAAGTGTCGCTTTATTTATAGTCGAGGGCTAAGGGGCTAATGGGCGTAAAACTGTTTCACACATTTATGACAATGTGCAACCATATCGTTTTGCATACTGAATAATAAGTGCATAGAAATAGAAGCAATAGGGCTATTCAACAAACACCATATGTCCTCAATAACATTTGACTATGCAAGAGTAGCTATACCAGTTCAGGAAAAGCATACACTGGTAAAAAGTCTTTAAACCAAAAGTATGTCATACCAGCACGAGTCAAAATTTTTAAAAGCATCATCATACCTTAAGTCACTTCAATAGGTTGGGGAAAATGATTTAAGCCTGATATCGGCCCAAATTTCCATGGAAACAACCGTAAGTGACAAGGTATATCCAATTTGTTTCATCCTCCAAAACCATGCGACAAATCCGTATGGATCACCTACATGAAGCTCCAATACCCAATCTTTATACCAGATCAATTAAGATCCGGTATCGAGTCAAGGTTGAGGGACTTGTTGGGGGCATGTCAGCCCAAGACTTACAGATGTGTTAGGAATCTCTACGTTTGTGATAAATTTCCCCGTCCTTTATAAAAAAAGTACTGACATAAGGTATCACAAAAATAATCCTCACCCAACCCTTATAAATCCAACCCATTTACTACAGTTGAAGGTACTAACTTAAGCTCTGATATTGATTATCTAGTATTGACTTGAGTGTCAGAGCAATGTGAGATACTGATGATTATTGGATTTGGTCATATTAAGATCTTAAGATCCCCATTGGACTCAAAGATCAATACCGGATTCTCATAAAACCAGTGTAATATACAATAACCATAACACCTAGTACCTATTTCGGAAGTTTATCTCCCATGTCAGATAAAACAACATAAAAGAATAATATTGTATATTTTATTAGATAAAATTGAATAAAAATAATTAAATAATAGTAATTCATACCTACATTTCATATATATATATCATAAAAATATTTTAAGATTCAAAATTTAAAAGAAGAAAGGTAAAAAGAAAAAAATTAGGGTCATTTGGATTGTGAAAAGTTTCCTATGCTCATTTTCTATTTTTAATTTTAATATAAAATTGTCATCATGTTTCCTATTTTTAAAATTTTAGACTATAAAAAGTGAAAATGGGAAATGAAATCAGGAAACAAAAAAAAAGTTGTTTTTAATGTTTCTTGTGTAAAATTTTGGAAACATGAAACAAAATGACAGATTTCTAATTAAAGTTTAAAATAGGAAACGTTTTCATAATCCAAACAACCCCTTATTTTTTTAGAAAAAAACGTTTAAACTAGTTCATTGGTACTGGCTTTCAAACGGTTTTGCCCAGTTCAAAACTGATTTAACCATTTTTCTTACTTCTTTTTCATATTAAGTATTCATCTTAAGGGAATACTTTAGTCTCTTACAGTTTTTTTCAATTAAGACTTGATGTTGTCATCAACAAAAATAAAGAGATTGTTAAAACCAAGACAATTAGTACTCCATAATTTTATGTGATAACAAATGAAAACAACTTAAGTGAAATATTATGATGAAGACTAATATGCGTGTTCAACGAGCAGGAATGCTAAGTTTGTTATACTTATCTTTTCAAAGAAACTAAGCAAAGTTGGTGTATCACTAAAAGTTTATTATCCATCTTTAAGCTAGAGGTGTAACCAACAAGCTTAGTATCTTGGACCTTTCATCTGTTACAATTGTCACACACGTCACAGCTGCTACAGAAGCATAACAAACAAGCTTAAGATCTTCATTTTCTTGACCTTATTCTTGTTAAGTTTGTTATTGTTTCTGATAAAATTCCCTTAAGTAAAAGGTTCAAAAAGTTAGACTTTAATCAACCTCTTCTAAATATATATATATACATTTTTATTATTCATTTACGTTGGTGTTTTGATTTGTTTTTAATATGTGTGATGTTAGAAATCTAAAATAATATTAAAAAAATTCAACTATACCGTTGTGCTAATAAGATTATGCTCTAACACCACTAAAAAAACCCTAAACAGCTACCTTGACTTAGCGACCACTGATGCCCGTCGCTAATTAGCGACCGAGTTAGCGACCGCCTGGAAAAAAAGGGACCAAAAAAATGTTTACGACTCCCTTAGCGACCATAAAAAAGCCGGTCGCTAAAAATTGCAATAGTCCGTCACTATGACCGTCGCTAACTCTACCCTCGTCGCTAGTGCGGTCGCTAGGTTAAACCTCCTCCCTTTTTTGTTTTCCCTCCAAGTTTTTGCTGGCGCCAAATCTTAGCGACGGTAACTACCGTCGCTACATTTCCCTCCAAACATTAGCGACGTTGACACTGCGTCGCTATGTTTTGTATTAGTGACAGGTGTTCAGTCGTCGCTATAATTTTCGGTCTTCCCTCCATACTTTTACTTTTAAGAAGGGAAGGTAGTGACAGTGGGGTGACACCGTCGCTAATATTCAGGGGATTAGTGACGGAATTGGTGTGTCGTCTCTAATATTCAGAGGATTAGTGACGGCATTGATGTGCCGTTGCTAATATTTAGGGGATTAGTGACGGAATTGGTGTGTCGTCGCTAAATGTTTTAATTGTAGTGACGTTTTTATCGACGGTGGTATACCGTCGCTAAGGGTTAGTCATACTCGACCAGCGCCTCTCCCTAATCATTTGCCCTAACTCTCAATCCCTCCCTCCTCTATTTCCCTGACTCCCTCCAACTCCCTCCCTTCCTCTATCCCTTCCTCTGACTTCCTCCACCTGTTTCCTCCTTCTGTTCCTTCTTCTGGCATCACCGTCTCTCTCCAACCCTCTCTCTCTTCCTCCGTTTGAAGCTTCTCACTGAGTTTCTCTCTCATAAACCTCCGGTCTAGCTCCAACCCTCTCTGTCTTCCTCTGTTTGAAGCTCCTCACTCAGTTTCTCTCTCACAAACCTCCGGTCCAGCATTTTTCCTCACTCCCTCGGCTTACCTCACTCTTGTCCAATCTGGAAGTATCCTCCATTTGAAGCTCCCTCCAACAGCTCCTTCTCTCTAGTCAAGGTGTGTTTGAATAACTCATTGCTTTTTCTTTTTATCTAGTTGATGTTTGTTGTACTAGATGTTGTAATAAGGTAGCTTATGTTATAGGTAGTAGAGCATATGGGTTTCCTAATATGGTTTGCATAGATGATTCATATGGGTTATATTGCATTTTTAGCATTCTGTTTCGAATTTTGGCAGGCACTAGTTTTACATTTGATTTTGGTAACTAAACCCACCCAAAACTAGATTTACATTTGGTTTTGCATCAAATTCTAACATATTGTTGACCTTGCTAATGCATTCTCTTCCTAAAATCTTTTGTCCATTGGTTAACCAATGTTGTTGTGGGAATAGAATATCACAAGTGAAGGCACGGGGTACTAGCTAGTAGTGGTTACCCATGTTTGTGTTATGGCATTGTCGATACATGAGAATTTGTTCTCAGAAATTTAACAGGGGTGTTACTTTTCAATTTTAATAGTCTATGTAAATTTATCGAGATTTAATTAATTAATTATTAATTTTATTTTCATACTTATATAGTAAAGGGAATGTATTAAGATTTTGATTTAACTAGGTTCTATAGAATTTGTTACAGTAGAACAAGTTTAAACTTTCACTCATTTTATTACTGGGGGTATATATACACAACATTTTAACTGGGAGATTTTTTGCAACAGGAACTGAATGTAAATGAGGCAGAAGCTTCTGTTTCTATAAACAGCCTTGTGTTTTAATTTGCTTCAAAATATACATTAATTTAGAAAAGTTTTGAATTAGCAAACGCCGAGAGATGTCAATTATGTTATCTGATCCAGTTGGTGAGGGTATCGGGTTTTAGTCCATATACAGATCAATTATGTTATTGGTCATGATATGTTTTCAAATTTAATTCTAAAAAATTAAACTAAATCATGCCTATCACTCAAAACACTACATACTATATGAATTTAATAAAATTGGGAGAGTTTGAAAGTTTTAACTTACCAAACATTTGTCAACAAAGTTCTGGAAGCGGATTTGAAGCTTTTGGTAACACTCGTAGGTATAGAATGATTCCTACAAGCACCAACAATAATAAAAGTGGTTGTAGAGTGGGATGTTGTGTCCCACACAAATAAAGAAAAGTTGTTGTAGCGTAGGACTTTGTGTCCACCGAAAAGCTTAACGTAGGAGTCACACCTCACATAGGCATTTGTATGAGGTTTTTTTCTAGGACTTGCGTGGGACATGACTCCCACGCAAAGTGGCTTTTACTTAAGCTTTTTCGGTTGTTGCATGTGACTTTATTCCATGCAAAAATCCTTATATTCTTGTCGTGGTTATTGTAGCAGTTGGGGTTTTTGCCCACCCATATACCTATTTTTATATACGCAATAAGGACTAAGGGAGCATGCAAGGAAAGTTTAAATTTTAGGATAAATAATATTTTAGTCATCTATCTTTCACATTTTCATAACTTATTTTTATAGTTAATATAGTGCTTATGTTTTTAAAATGTTTCAATTAGCTTCCTCTACCTACTTTTGGTTAAGTCCTTGAACAAAGATCTAGTGTAACTCATTACTTAAAAACCACTTACTTCATCACTAAATCACAACTTCATTAGGTCTATATGTTTGTATATACATACATACACACGTATTTTTTAGTGTTAGTTTAAATACAACATGAATAAAGTGATATATCATAAATTATTAATTCATATAATTTTTTCAATTCATATGACTTAACACATCATATTATTTTTTTAAGGGTTTAAGTTAAAAAAATCAAAAGATAGAAGATTCGGATAATGATTCAGCCTAGATTTTATCCTAAGAAAAAATAGAAGAATATTTACAATAAATATTTATATATTTATTATTAATAATTATTAATAAATATATTTTGTTGATCAAATTATAAATGAAATATTTTAATATATAATTTAAATATTATTTATATAAAATATACTACTTTACTACTCTTTTTAATTAATATTTTTTTTGTAGTTTTACCCTCAAATTTCACTTTTCTAAAAGTTTACCAAAACATTTTTCAACCACATACAATCACTACTTTCCAATTCATTTTTACAATAAAGTATCTGAACATAAATTACTGTTTTAAAACCCCAATTTTCCTAACCATGTTTTCGAAACCTCAATTTTTCAAATTCCGTTTCATAACTCTTACATCAACTTTTAACTAAACGGATCCTAAATCATATATTTCGAACGGGTTATTTATTAGAACTGCAAGCCATTTTAGAATATTCAGATTATTGATGACCAACCAATTATAATGGCCCAATTGCCATTCGGATGGTTGAATTGCTTTTTTCCCCCTTTCTATAAAATTTGAATGACTAGATTAATATTTGATGGATAATCGTTCATATGCAATGATACAAATTTCTTTCAACTCTCTGCCTGTAAGTTGGACATTTTTAATCTCTTGGGATTTTAAAACTTTGAAGTTAGTTGTTACCTCTAAAAAATATATTCAGTTTAATTATTTTTCAGCATAAAATATCAGTAAAAAATATAGTAAAAAAAGAATTGAAATTAATGAATGACTTTTTTACAATATGAAGGCTTGATTCAGAGTTTTTAAAATTCTAGAGACTAAAATGGCCAGCCTGTAACATCCCAGATTTTTAAATAATTATAAAATTTCAGATTAAGGATTATGGATTGATGGGATTGATTACCAATTAGGTAATTTATTGTATAATAATAATAATAATAATAATAATATATGCCTTTGGTAGCTGGTGGGCCCGGTTCTCTCTCCCTTTCTCTCTCTTTATGCACGCTGGTGGTAGGTGATACCTTAAGAGTTTTGGTTTCCTTTCTCTCCCTTGTCCACATTAGGTGTGGGTAATCATTGCTAGAGGAATGACATTAAATGCTGATGGACTTGCATTAAATGAGGATGGGATGGCTGATGGAGTGTGTATGTATGTTGATAAGCTTCAGCTTTGGATTTTCCCCCTCACTCTCTTCATTTCCCTCGTTGGTGCATGTTATGGAGTGAGAGAAATGCTCTCCCTTCTCTCTGAAAACTCTTTGGGGACTCTTCTTCTCCTTCATCTCTTTCGTCTCCTTCATCTTCTTCTCCACTCATGAACTGTGTTGAACCGAGTGGAAGAGTGTGGCTGTGTAAGGAACAGCTTGGTGAGTGAAACAGCTGGTGGCTGTGTGTGTAAGCTGGGTTGCACCTTGCTGTTTTGGTGCTTCTTCTTCCTCTTCTTGTTCCTCCATATGATGGGTTGGATGGGGCTCGGTTGGGAGCCTGCAGCAGTTTGTGTGGATGCCTCGTTGTGGAAGATGACCCACTATTTTTGAGGCTGTGTTGTTGTGTGGATGAAGATATGGATGGTGCATGGAGGTTTGGCTGTCCTCCACTATTTGTGAGGACTAGCTCACGGTGCTGTGGGAAGTATAGAACAGCTTCATGTTGTGCTAGGAGGTTTCTCCAGTGACTCGATGGCTTGAAGGCTTGAGTGGAGATTGCGTTTGGGACCTCTACTGGGCCGAGTGAGGTCTGTGGTGCCTTGGAGGCTTGGCATGGTGTGCTTGGTAGCTGACCTGCTTCGAGGGAAGCCATGTTGGCTCTTCCTACGTTGGAATATCGAGCAGAAGCTGCTATGGCTGGGTCGAGTGGCCATATGACTCCTGAAAGCTTCATCCAGGTAAGGGGGGCTTTGCATCTCAAATGCATGGATTTCTGGACGGGTTTCCGGGTGAAACTCCCTCATTATGATGCGTGGTATTTGATGTGTGTTGTTTTTGTTGATTTCCGAGTGATTAGTGGCCCGGATATGTATGATGTTTATGTTTGTATTGATGTGATTGATGTCTGTCCATGCAGTATATGTTGATGTTTATGAAAATGAATTTGTTATGATGCTTGAGATGCATGTTATGTTGATATTGAGTGCATGGTGTGGCCCTCTACTAATTCCTATGTGAAATCATACATTTAGATGGATGTAATGCGTATTGATGCATATGTTTATGATGAATGGATGATTAGGGGCTGTTATAGCTAATATCGAGTGAAATATTGGCATGGGATGATTAACAGAGTTGATTTCCGAGTGGAAATTTCATATACAATGGTGGAAGGCTTAGAAAATGCTAAGTCCGAGTGTATCCCATGAAACAGCCTATGAGGCTTGTGAATAGATGATAATCCGAGTGAATGGCATAGTGATTGCCGAGTGAATGGCATAGTGATTGCCGAGTGAACGACATAGTGATTGCCGAGTGGATGGCATAGGATTGCCGAGTGGATGTGGTATAAGCCGAGTCATTTGATTGTTGTTGAATTGCCGAGTGCACATGATGTTGAACGCAGATTCTGAGTGGGCAATCGAATGAATATGAGTTGAAGTTATATGCATACGTGTTATTGTGTTATTGAATATGAACACCTTGCGGGGTGCCACGAGGGTGTGATCCCGAGTGAAGAGGACGTGGTCCTAATATTGAATATGATGAAAGACCCGGGTTGGACTCGGGCGGTGCCTGGGGCACTAAGCGTGAAATAAGACGCTTGTTCTTGGGGCAGAAGCAATTTGTTTAGCTTTACACCCGTCCCAAGGTATCATTTCTAATACATCTGTGGGGCAGGCTCGGATACATTGAGTACATCCTATACATGTATCATAAATCTTTACTGAATGTGACATTGGATCTATAGTAATCTTTGAATATCCAAAATTAAAAATTTTCGATCTAGTAAACTCATAAAGGAATGATATATTTAGACACCAGATGAATCAATGATTTATCAGAATTTTGCTACTAAAAATTGACTTATAGATAAACTCATACGACTGAGAGTAGCACCAAAATACTTTGATTTATTTCTTATGTTTGTCATGAAATGCCGAGTGCATTGGCGTGGAACGCCGAGTGAATGAAATCGTATGCATCCGATTCGCCACTGGAATGTGTTGGACTCCTACACCGATCGGCAATCAGATGACAACATATGGTGAATATGGCTAAGTCCTGGAGCTGGGCTCGGACAGACTCCTTGAGCATGGCTCGGAGTATGAATAGTGTTGATATAGTCTCGGGGATGAGAGAAATCCGAGTGAGCCAGTATACTTGTACTGAGTGAATTGAGCTTTATAGCCGAGTGAAATGGGTGAAATCCCGATCGGAAGATGCTTATGATTGTTCATGTTGAATGGCAGTGTTTATATGCTGATTGATGTTGTGTGCTATGGCATGTTGTGGATTCTATGATTAATCCGAGCCAATATCTGTCATTTAATATGTAATGCTCACCCCTACACCATTTTTCAGTGTTTGCAGGTCGGTTTGGCATGTTATAATGGCCTTAAACCCGAGTGATGGGTATTTATGATAAGGCTGTATGAATAATGTTATATCCCGAGTACGTTTGATGTACTAAAGCCTTGGCCGGCTCATATTAATATTGTATAACGAATACAAATATATATGTATAGAATCCGAGTGGATGAACATAATCATGAACATGAAATATATGTATTGGGATCTGAGTGTATGTTAAGATATAGGTATATATATATATATATACTTCGAGTGATGGTATTATATGCATACCGATTGAATGTGTTGGTGAATGGAAAGTATAAAGATAAGAATCCGAGTGTATGCTTGTGTATATACATATATGTTATGTTGACAACATGGTTATGAATCGGTGGATGTGTATTGCTGTAGTAGTAGTCGGACTTGGAATTAGAAAATATACAAGTACAAGTGATTTATGTTGATTTGATGCTTCCTATCGACTAGGAAATGATGATGTATGAATATCTCTAAGTTGATGAATCCTGAGTGGAATATATGTGGCTTAGTTGCTTTTCCGAGTGAGTCTTATGTATAGGACTCCATATCCGAGTGTAACTCATGTGTGAGCCTCTTACTGTGTGATAATGACTCTTGTGGATTCTGAGTGAAGAATATATGGTGAACCCTGAGTGGGGAATGATTCGAGTAATCCGAGTGGAAATCCGAGTGATCCTCTTCCGAGAGGAGTGTTGTTGTAATGACTCAGATTGATTATATTCTAAGTGTATGAATTATGAATGTATCCCGAGTGAATATGGGAACCTATTCCGAGTGAATAGGGTAATATGTAATTTGAGTGGCTAAGTTATGGAATAAGTCCGAGTGTGACTTGATGTTATGATTTTCCCTGAGTGATGAGAAATATAAGTGTTAACCGAGTGATTTATGGCTGAGAGGAATTCTATGTACTTTCTGAGTAGGGAAGTTCTATTATGCTGAGTGCTAAATGGTTGATGTTTACCGAGTGACTCGAGGTTGAATTACACCGAGTGGTTTGATTGGATAACATCCGAGCGTGAGGGCTTATGGAATCCGAGTGAGATACCCTTCATTTCCCGAGTGGATCTTTATGTTGACTTTGTGGATAAAATTGAGAGACTGAGTTATGGGTTGCCGAGTGAGGTGACTGTTGGGGTAGTTCCCGAGTGGCGGAACCCCATTATGCTGAGTGGACTAAGATATTAAATTCCGAGAGGACTTAGGCATGAATTCCGATTGGACCTGATTGTTTACTGATAAGTGTTTTACAACACTGTTTTTCACTGTTTAAATTGTTTACATTTTCTGTTGTTACTGTATTATTTCCTCCGATTTTCATGATTTCCACTTTAAATTCACTATCATTGTCCAAGTATCATATTTTCCCAAATTTCATGATTTCTGTAATCATTTCACTGCTTCTGCTCAAGTGTTGTGTTTTGTTTGAATTAATTTAAAATGGAATAAAATAAAATAAAATATTTTTTTAGAATTGGAATAATTTAGTACTAAATATTTAGTACTTCAAAATTGTCAAAGAACTTAAATTCCATTTCTATTAAAATAATTTTATTTTAATATTCCATTTAAATTAATTCAAATTGTTTATTTCTCTAAATGCAAGGTTAATTCAATTAATCCATTTCCTCCTTCTTTTCTTGTTCACGTTGAAATATTTTTTAGAAGAGATCCATTTGCCAAATTTATTCAATTCTTCCACCATTGTCTCTTGTCCCATATGCTTGAATATTTTGAATGCAAAGATTTCCACTTTCCTAGAGCTAATTCACGTGAAAATGCTATGCCAAAGAGGTCCCATGATGCATTGTTTTAATGAACCAAAAGCAATCTCCCATTTCCAACTTTGTATTTACGTTGGAAGCTCTCTACAAAGCAAGATTCCTTTGTCCATTATTCAAAAGCACCACACGGTCAACAACAACAACTCAAGCCTTTGTCCATTAGTCCACATGGTCACTTGTTTCTTTGTCCATTGTGCCAATTTTTTTTATGCTGAAGTTTCCACATTCTACAAGCTTTTAACGTGAAAGCTGAAGGAAATTGGCAAAGTGCTAAATTCTTTTTGATTACAAGGCCCACATGCTGAATTATTTCTTAAATAATTAAGCATTCATTCACCTAAAACTACAAGAAGCATTTAACGTGAAAAGCAGCTGGAAATGGGACAGCATTCAACATTATTTGGACAGCAGCATTAACGTAAAAATGATGGCTGATTGGCAATGGAAATTTAGCAAACAGACAACATTTAACGTTTTGGGCTGCTGGAATTTTGGACAGTAAAACAACAAAAACAGCAAGTGAAATCTGACAGCAAATAGCAAGGAATTTTTGAACAGCAACAGCATGAAACAAACAGCAAGAAGACAACAATAAATGGGACACTAAACAGCAGAATAATGAAGGTAAATGGAGACAGCATTTAACGTGAATGGGTCTCCATTTCTTGCTCCATATTGCCAAGGAAAAGTGAGGGGACAAGGTGGAAGAATAGGCTGGACAGATTGAAAGAAAATAAAAATAAAAATCAGCTGAAACCAGTATAAATATGGGACAGCAAATGCAGAGAGGAGTCAGTTTTTTTGGCAGTGAGAGTTTGGAGAAAGCAGGAGGGAATTTTGAGGCAGAGAATAGTGAGTCAGAAAATTAAACAAAAGAAAAACACTGTGCGTGTAGTGTGGAATTTTATTTCTTTGTATTGTATTTTTATTTTGTGAAATAAGAATTGAGAGGATAGTGAAATTGAGCGGTTAAATTTATATACGGTGGAGGGATCCGGAACAAAGATTTACGGTGGAAAATTTACTGGGCTTTTGGAGAAACCCGTAAGTTTTATTTACCATGAATTGTATGTTGTATTTCCTTTTCATTATATGTATGAATTTATACCGTATCATGTGTAACTAAATTTTTATCTTGGGAAAACGGGGGTACGATAATATTTTACGTTGATGTTATTTTGACTTAAAAGTAAATAAATTTCTGTTTTCCATTTAGTTCAAATTTTACTTAATGCTTTTAGTGATTCCTAACAAGAACCTAAATGGTAAAACTATGTACTTACGGGTATATTAGTAAGTTTAGGTAATTAATGAAATCGAGAGATTTATTTTTACCGGAAAGCTTTGAACTAAACCTAAGACTTTTGAGATGCTTTTTGTGACCTCGGTAAAACCGTGAAAGTAATCAAAATTCTTTTGAGGAAGTAAAAATGGGATTTTCATAAAACGATAATGGGCCTTTCTTAGGATTAAGCAGCGCTTTCTGTAAGTTAGGTACATTAATAGGAATCCGAGAGGAAAATATTAATTGGCTTTTGGAAAATTCGCCTTGGAAAACTTAATTTGATTTTTGTTTATAAAAAGTTGAAATTGTCAACGTAGAATAATATCTTAAACCCCCGGAATCCCAAGATACTCTCTACTCTGTTTTTCATCCACGGTAAATTTTTATTTTTACTGTAAGGTAAAAAAAATTTTACTGTTAATTTTTATTTTTTCACAAATACCAAAAATTGAAAATCAATTGTGTGGATAATTAAATTTTGATATGCCGGTACTTTGAACACAGTCCCTGTGGATACGATAATCTTTTATATTATGCGACATAACCCGTACGCTTGCGGGCCCTGTCAAGTTTTTGGCGCCGTTGCCGGGGATCGAACCCGGGTCCTCCGCGTGACAGGCGGAAATACTTACCACTATAGGTAAGAAAACTTAACTGTTTTGTTTACGTTGTGTGATTGTTATTTTATTTTGCGTGTGTGTTTTCCTTGTTTGTAATCTTGTAATTTACCATTATTGCATGATAAAGTTACTTTAAACACAAGGCTAAAGTATCTAAGGACCCCAAAAATTTTGAGTAAAATTTTCAAAATTTGATTGTTTAAATGCCAAATAAATGCTTAAATAAACCTTATGTGATTAAAATTTTCTTTGAAAAGACTTTCCATGATTAGACTTGAGCCAAAATGGGTTATTTATCAAACAAAATTTCCAAACCCATATTTTCTTGATTGAGTGAATCTCATAGTCATTAATATTCTAGAACTTGTTTTTCAATCGATTCAAAATGGTTTTTGATTATATGTCTTAGGATGATAAAGGCACAATTAGGTCTTATTCTTAAGCCTCAGAATTTTGTATAATTTGACCCCTAGTTGCCCCTTTTGAGCCTAAAAGCGAAAATTTTTCTTTGAAACCTTTCATTGACTGATATTCTCTTAATGGTGAAAAAGTTGGAAATTTAGTGGAGCAAAGAAATAAAAAAGGACTTAAGAAAAATATGGTATTGGATGCAAAGAAAAGCAAGAAAAAGAAAAAAGAAAATCAAAAGGATGATATTGAATGAATTCCAAAAAGTCCATAAAAATTCAATAATTTGCTCTGTTAAATTTATGATGATAATTTAAATCATTCATGACTGTTAAAGCCCTTTTGTATTCTATTTTTCTTGAATTTCCTACCTTGACAATACAACCCAAGGCCACGTTACAGCCTTTGAAAGACCTTTAGACTTTGACATATTTTCTATCTAAACTGTGGAGTTTCTGCTTTATTAACAAGCTTATGGTAATATTTTCGACTATGATGATTTGAGTGATACACAAACCATGAGACACTTAGAGTGAAATTATGAGAAGAGTATCTCAAGTCTTGACATTGAAAATTGACTCACATAACAAATTTAATTTTGGCATTTGAATAAATCAATTTCTCTGTTTTGGGTTCCCTAATTTACTAAGCTAAGTGTTTTTTGTTTCTTATTGTGTGAATATGGTGATTGCTTGAGGACAAGCAATGTTCTGGTTTGGGGTATTTTGATAAGTGTTTTACAACACTGTTTTTCACTGTTTAAATTGTTTACATTTTCTGTTGTTACTGTATTATTTCCTCCGATTTTCATGATTTCCACTTTAAATTCACTATCATTGTCCAAGTATCATATTTTCCCAAATTTCATGATTTCTGTAATCATTTCATTGCTTCTGCTCAAGTGTTGTGTTTTGTTTGAATTAATTTAAAATGGAATAAAATAAAATAAAATATTTTTTTAGAATTGGAATAATTTAGTACTAAATATTTAGTACTTCAAAATTGTCAAAGAACTTAAATTCCATTTCTATTAAAATAATTTTATTTTAATATTCCATTTAAATTAATTCAAATTGTTTATTTCTCTAAATGCAAGGCTAATTCAATTAATCCATTTCCTCCTTCTTTTCTTGTTCACGTTGAAATATTTTTTAGAAGAGATCCATTTGCCAAATTTATTCAATTCTTCCACCATTGTCTCTTGTCCCATATGCTTGAATATTTTGAATGCAAAGATTTCCACTTTCCTAGAGCTAATTCACGTGAAAATGATATGCCAAAGGGGTCCCATGATGCATTGTTTTAATGAACCAAAAGCAATCTCCCATTTCCAACTTTATATTTACGTTGGAAGCTCTCTACAAAGCAAGATTCCTTTGTCCATTATTCAAAAGCACCACACGGTCAACAACAACAACTCAAGCCTTTGTCCATTAGTCCACATGGTCACTTGTTTCTTTGTCCATTGTGCCAATTTTTTTTTATGCTGAAGTGTCCACTTTCTACAAGCTTTTAACGTGAAAGCTGAAGGAAATTGGCAAAGTGCTAAATTCTTTTTGATTACAAGGCCCACATGCTGAATTATTTCTTAAATAATTAAGCATTCATTCACCTAAAACTACAAGAAGCATTTAACGTGAAAAGCAGCTGGAAATGGGACAGCATTCAACATTATTTGGACAGCAGCATTAACGTAAAAATGATGGCTGATTGGCAATGGAAATTTAGCAAACAGACAGTATTTAACGTTTTGGGCTGCTGGAATTTTGGACAGTAAAACAACAAAAACAGCAAGTGAAATCTGACAGCAAATAGCAAGGAATTTTTGAACAGCAACAGCATGAAACAAACAGCAAGAAGACAACAATAAATGGGACACTAAACAGCAGAATAATAAAGGTAAATGGAGACAGCATTTAACGTGAATGGGTCTCCATTTCTTGCTCCATATTGCCAAGGAAAAGTGAGGGGACAAGGTGGAAGAATAGGCTGGACAGATTGAAAGAAAATAAAAATAAAAATCAGCTGAAACCAGTATAAATATGGGACAGCAAATGCAGAGAGGAGTCAGTTTTTTTGGCAGTGAGAGTTTGGAGAAAGCAGGAGGGAATTTTGAGGCAGAGAATAGTGAGTCAGAAAATTAAACAAAAGAAAAACACTGTGCGTGTAGTGTGGAATTTTATTTCTTTGTATTGTATTTTTATTTTGTGAAATAAGAATTGAGAGGACAGTGAAATTGAGCGGTTAAATTTGTATACGGTGGAGGGATCCGGAACAAAGATTTACGGTGGAAAATTTACTGGGCTTTTGGAGAAACCCGTAAGTTTTATTTACCATGAATTGTATGTTGTATTTCCTTTTCATTATATGTATGAATTTATACCGTATCATGTGTAACTAAATTTTTATCTTGGGAAAACGGGGGTACGATAATATTTTACGTTGATGTTATTTTGACTTAAAAGTAAATAAATTTCTGTTTTCCATTTAGTTCAAATTTTACTTAATGCTTTTAGTGATTCCTAACAAGAACCTAAATGGTAAAACTATGTACTTACGGGTATATTAGTAAGTTTAGGTAATTAATGAAATCGAGAGATTTATTTTTACCGGAAAGCTTTGAACTAAACCTAAGACTTTTGAGATGCTTTTTGTGACCTCGGTAAAACCATGAAAGTAATCAAAATTCTTTTGAGGAAGTAAAAACGGGATTTTCATAAAACGATAATGGGCCTTTCTTGGGATTAAGCAGTGCTTTCTGTAAGTTAGGTACATTAATAGGAATCCGAGAGGAAAATATTAATTGGCTTTTGGAAAATTCGCCTTGGAAAACTTAATTTGATTTTTGTTTATAAAAAGTTGAAATTGTCAACGTAGAATAATATCTTAAACCCCCAGAATCCCAAGATACTCTCTACTCTGTTTTTCACCCATGGTAAATTTTTATTTTTACTGTAAGGTAAAAAACTTTTTACTGTTAATTTTTATTTTTTCACAAATACCAAAAATTGAAAATCAATTATGTGGATAATTAAATTTTGATATGCCGGTACTTTGAACACAGTCCCTGTGGATACGATAATCTTTTATATTACGCGACATAACCCGTACGCTTGCGGGCCCTGTCATTTACCGAGTGAATGAATGTCTCGGTTTCCCGAGTGATTGAATGTCGAGTGGCTTCTCGCTTCAGCGAGTGATTCCTCGCTCCAGTGAGTATGTTGTTTGGGAAGGCTTGGGGTCGGATTCGCTTAAGCGAATGGTGGTTCGCCGAGCGAGTTGGTCGGTCTCGCTCAAGCGGATTTGGATCTCGCTTGAGCGAGTGCACGCTGTTTTGTGGTTCGCTCAGGCGCTGTTGTGTTCCGTGTGAATAGTTTTAATTCCCTTGCCCTCCCTGTCTGTCTTTTCTTCCTGGCCATGGGGCCAGCTCTCATATCTTCATATATGGGAGTGATTTAATTATTGATCCAGGAATGTTATCATAATTCATGAAATTTTCCCTCTAAAACCAGGGTGTCACATTCTGGTATCAGAGCAGACCGAAAGGTCCATGGCCAAGGTTGCTTACTGAGTGTAAGCGGTTATGTGCTGTATGACTGAGTGGTCATCATTTCTTGTGGTGTTTCTCAGCTTGAGTTGGCCGAGAGAGGATGTAATAGTAATGTTGAGTCGGTTGTGAAGAATTTAAATTGTGAAATTGCTTGTGCCATTGTAAAGGATGTTTTATACCCTTGGCACGTGAATCCTATATGGTATTTGACGTAATTGGTTAGTTGCTGTCCCTAGATTAAAAATTTGAATATGATCATGAATGAATAAATGTGAAATCAGGTATATGTTAAATTGAGATTGTGTCTCGGTTTCTGAGGTGTGAAAATCGAGTGAATGATTAGTTGATATAGGACCACTAGGTGGGGTAACCTAATTGATTGGGCGTGATCAAGTATGATCGGAATATTATTGAAATGGATATATGAGAATTTTAAAAAAAACTGGGTGTGAAATTGATGAAATTGGATATCTGAGGATTTGGGTTAGACTCGGTATTGTGGTTGAAAGCCGAGTGATTGGATGGTTGAATTATGACCCATAAGGTGTAGTAACCCGATCGGACTCTGTATGATCTTATACTGTTAGACCTTGTGGAACTAGACTCTATGTTGATTTTGACTCGGTGATAGTTGGATGTTGTGAGGGTACTCGGTAAACCTTGTAGTTCTGAGTCGGATAATCCGATTGACCTTATGTATTGTTGAGTCAAGTAATTGTATAACAAATTATTGAGGTTTGAAGTGTCTTAAGGTTAAAATCCGAGTACACTTTGGTACTGGATATGGTGATAATGGAAATAATATTATGATGATTGTATATCCGACTGGCAGACTGTGTTTATGCTCAGTAAAGAGAGTTACCAATGTAGAAACCTATTGTTATGATTGAAAATCATATTAAAAACCGAGTGATATATCTAAGAGAATTTGATGAATTCCCTAGGCTTTAATTAATTGATGGCTAGTGATGAATGATGAATTGAGGGATTGATTGGCTGATTGACCATGATTTTGTGATGAGTAAGATTAAAGAAGGAATTTTTACTCGGTTTGGACTGGAAACCGATTGCCATTACGCCATTTTATGGTGAGTGTGGTTGGCATTTGATGATTATTACCATGAGATTTACACTAGAATAGGTGTATGGACTGGATGTATGCTCTGTATGGGTCGGAAATCTATTGATGATATACATTTTACTGTGATGATGATTGATGTTTACCGACTGTTAGCATGTGATGCACCAGTGTTGGTGCGTCATAGTGGAAATATATTGCTTATATATCAGCATTATCCGAGTGATTTTGGTCGGTATGAGTGAAAAGATTGTGAGGATGTTGTTTCGGTATGACTCTACATGCCATAGGTATTGTGGCAGTGTGCATTTTGCATTGACTCTATGCAATTGTTGTGACTCTATAGGAATGAGGCATCATCCTATAAGTTGGATGCAGCAGTTCATAGGTCGGGCAAGTGAGACTGTAGCTGCTTATGGGGATGGCTTGAGTCTATCGGACTGCTCCAAGCAAAGATGTGAGTGTGATGAGTGTGCAGTAAATATTAATGTATCAAAATATGGATGGGTGAATGAGAGGAATATAATTCTGAGTGAAATAATTACTGAGTGAAATTATGATGTTCAGAATGAAATATCCTTAAGTGGGTGGAGCTTTTCTGAGGCGAAGTGAAGCCTGGATGTTGGTGTACTGCTCGATTTGGAATGTTTCTGAGCAGTGAATACCCGAGTGGGTGATTTCCGAGTCGGTTGTGACACTTCTGAGTGGAAGGTGTTAAAAGTGTGATGTCTCGAAATTTCTTGTGGTGTGATCGGCAAATCGTTTGAGAGGTGAAATTGTGCCGATTGGAACTGACTGGTCGGTGAATGCTTGGAAAGCATTGATATGTAAGTTGTTTTGTGTGCCATGCAATGGTATGCCAAGCTATTTATTAAGGTATGTTATGTTTGAATTTCGAGGACGAAATTCCTAAAAGGTGGGGAGAGTGTAACATCCCAGATTTTTAAATAATTATAAAATTTTAGATTAAGGATTATGGATTGATAGGATTAATTACCAATTAGGCAATTTATTGTATAATAATAATAATAATAATAATAATAATAATAATAATAATAATATATGCCTTTGGTAGCTGGTGGGCCCGGTTCTCTCTCCCTTTCTCTCTCTTTATGCACGCTGGTGGTAGGTGGTGCCTTAGGAGTTTTGGTTTCCTTTCTCTCCCTTGTCCACGTTGGGTATGGGTAATCATTGCTAGGGGAATGGCATTAAATGCTGATGGACTTGCATTAAATGAGGATGGGATGGCTGATGAGTGTGTATGTATGTTGATAAGCTTCAGCTTTGGATTTTCCCCCTTACTCTCTTCATTTCCCTCGTTGGTGCATGTTATGGAGTGAGAGAAATGCTCTCCCTTCTCTCTGAAAACTCTTTGGAGACTCTTCTTCTCCTTCATCTCCTTCGTCTTCTTCATCTTCTTCTCCACTCACGAACTGTGTTGAACCGAGTGGAAGAGTATGGCTGTGTAAGGAACAGCTTGGTGAGTGAAACAGCTAGTGGCTGTGTGTGTAAGCTGGGTTGCACCTTGCTGTTTTGGTGCTTCTTCTTCCTCTTCTTGTTCCTCCATATGATGGGTTGGATGGGGCTCGGTTGGGAGCCTGCAGCAGTTTGTGTGGGTGCCTCGTTGTGGAAGATGACCCACTGTTTTTGAGGCTGTGTTGTTGTGTGGATGAAGAGATGGATGGTGCATGGAGGTTTGGCTATCCTCCACTGTTTGTGAGGACTAGCTCACGGTGCTATGGGAAGTATAGAATAGCTTCATGTTGTGCTGGGAGGTTTCTCCACTGACTCGATGGCTTGAAGGCTTGAGTGGAGATTGCGTTTGGGACCTCTACTGGGCCGAGTGAGGTCTGTGGTGCCTTGGAGGCTTGGCATGGTGTGCTTGGTAGCTGACCTGCTTCGAGGGAAGCCATGTTGGCTCTTCCTACGTTGGAATGCCGAGCAGAAGCTGCTATGGCTGGGCCGAGTGGCCATATGACTCCTGGAAGCTTCATCCAGGTAAGGGGGGCTTTGCATCTCAAATGCATGGATTTCTGGACGGGTTTCCAGGTGAAACTCCCTCATTATGATGCGTGGTATTTGATGTGTGTTGTTTTTGTTGATTTCTGAGTGATTAGTGGCCCGGATATGTATGATGTTTATGTTTGTATTGATGTGATTGATGTCCGTCCATGCAGTATATGTTGATGTTTATGAAAATGAATTTGTTATGATGCTTGAGATGCATGTTATGTTGATATTGAGTGCATGGTGTGGCCCTCTACTAATTCCTATGTGAAATCATACATTTAGATGGATGTAATGCGTATTGATGCATATGTTTATGATGAATGGATGATTGGGGGCTGTTATAGCTAATATCGAGTGAAATATTGGCATGGGATGATTAACAGAGTTGATTTCCGAGTGGAAATTTCATATACAATGGTGGGAGGCTTAGAAAATGCTAAGTCCGAGTGTATCCCATGAAACAGCCTATGAGGCTTGTGAATAGATGATAATCCGAGTGAATGGCATAGTGATTGCCGAGTGAATGGCATAGTGATTGCCGAGTGGATGGCATAGGATTGCCGAGTGGATATGGTATAAGCCGAGTCATTTGATTGTTGTTGAATTGCCGAGTGCACATGATGTTGAACGCAGATTCCGAGTGAGCAATCGAATGAATATGAGTTGAAGTTATATGCATACGTGTTATTGTGTTATTGAATATGAACACCTTGCGGGGTGCCACGAGGGTGTGATCCCGAGTGAAGAGGACGTGGTCCTAATGTTGAATATGATGAAAGACCCGGGTTGGACTCGGGCAGTGCCTGGGGCACTAAGCGTGAAATGAGACGCTTGATGAAATGCCGAGTGCATTGGCGTGGAACGACGAGTGAATGAAATCGTATGCATCCGATTCGCAACTGGAATGCGTTGGACTCCTACACCGATCGACAATCAGATGACAACATATAGTGAATATGGCTAAGTCCTGGAGCTGGGCTCGGACAGACTCCTTGAGCATGGCTCAGAGTATGAATAATGTTGATATAGTCTCGGGGATGAGAGAAATCCTAGTGAGCCAGTATACTTGTACTGAGTGAATTGAGCTTTATAGCCGAGTGAAATGGGTGAAATCCCGATCTGAAGATGCTTGTGATTGTTCATGTTGAATGGCAGTGTTTATATGCTGATTGATGTTGTGTGCTATGGCATGTTGTGGATTCTATGATTAATCCGAGCCAATATCTGTCATTTAATATGTAATGCTCACCCCTACACCATTTTTCAGTGTTTGCAGGTCGGTTTGGCATGTTATGATGGCCTTAAACCCGAGTGATGGGTATTTATGATAAGGCTGTATGAATAATGTTATATCCCGAGTACGTTTGATGTACTAAAGCCTTGGCCGGCTCATATTAATGTTGTATAACGAAAACAAATATATATGTATAGAATCCGAGTGGATGAACATAATCATGAATATGAAATATATGTATTGGGATCCGAGTGTCTGTTAAGATATAGGTATATATATATATATATATACTTCGAGTGATGGTATTATATGCATACCGATTGAATGTGTTGGTGAATGGAAAGTATAAAGATAAGAATCCGAGTGTATGCTTGTGTATATACATATATGTTATGTTGACAACATGGTTATGAATTGGTGGATGTGTATTGCTGTAGTAGTAGTCGGACTTGGAATTAGAAAATATACAAGTACAAGTGATTTATGTTGATTTGATGCTTCCTATCGACTAGGAAATGATGATGTATGAATATCTCTAAGTTGATGAATCCTGAGTGGAATATATGTGGCTTAGTTTCTTTTCCGAGTGAGTCTTATGTATAGGACTCCATATCCGAGTGTAACTCATGTGTGAGCCTCTTACTGTGTGATAATGACTCTTGTGGATTCCGAGTGAAAAATATATGGTGAACCCCGAGTGGGGAATGATTCGAGTAATCCGAGTGGAAATCCGAGTGATCCTCTTCCGAGAGGAGTGTTATTGTAATGACTCAGATTGATTATATTCTAAGTGTATGAATTATGAATGTATCCCGAGTGAATATGGGAACCTATTCCGAGTGAATAGGGTAATATGTAATTTGAGTGGCTAAGTTATGGAATAAGTCCGAGTGTGACTTGATGTTATGATTTTCCCCGAGTGATGAGAAATATAAGTGTTAACCGAGTGATTTATGGCTGAGAGGAATTCTATGTACTTTCTGAGTAGGGAAGTTCTATTATGCTGAGTGCTAAATGGTTGATGTTTACCGAGTGACTCGAGGTTGAATTACACCGAGTGGTTTGATTGGATAACATCCGAGCGTGAGGGCTTATGGAATCCGAGTGAGATACCCTTCATTTCCCGAGTGGATCTTTATGTTGACTTTGTGGATAAAATTGAGAGACTGAGTTATGGGTTGCCGAGTGAGGTGACTGTTGGGGTAGTTCCCGAGTGGCGGAACCCCATTATGCTGAGTAGACTAAGATATTAAATTCCGAGAGGACTTAGGCATGAATTCCGACTGGACCTGATTGTTTACCGAGTGAATGAATGTCTCAGTTTCCCGAGTGATTGAATGCCGAGTGGCTTCTCGATTCAGCGAGTGATTCCTCGCTCCAGTGAGTATGTTGTTTGGGAAGGCTTGGGGTCGGATTCGCTTAAGCGAATGGTGGTTCGCCGAGTGAGTTGGTCGGTCTCGCTCAAGCGGATTTGGATCTCGCTTGAGCAAGTGCACGCTGTTTTGTGGTTCGCTCAGGCGCTGTTGTGTTCCGTGTGAATGGTTTTAATTCCCTTGCCCTCCCTTTCTGTCTTTTCTTCTTGGCCATGGGGCCAGCTCTCATATCTTCATATATGGGAGTGATTTAATTATTGATCCAGGAATGTTATCTTAATTCACGAAATTTTCCCTCTAAAACCAGGGTGTCACACAGCCCATACAATCTTGAAGAATTTGTTGAGAAAAACAATACTCATTATAGTATTCAATTGATGGCTGAAAGATATTATTGATTTCACAAAAGATTAGTTAATAAGTTTTCTTTTATGTAAAACTTTATATTAATATAAAGTTTCTTTTATATTTGATATATCCTATAATGAAATTATTGGAGTTTAAGTATGAGAGTCAAGTCTTATATATATTAATGATATGAACAAGATAAGAGTTTTATATATAGACAAATTCATACATTTAACAAAGTTTGAGTTGTACTGTATTTTAAACTATGTTCTTATTATGTGGTTGCGCTCCCCAGTTTCATCCTATCTTTCTATCAACAGTGGCAAGATGACCAACTTAAATAAGTACATGTCTCCCTATAGTGATGTGAAAGTGTCCCACAAGAAGACTATAAAGGGTTATTTACACCTGGATGAAGAAGAGGCTTCCATTGAATATGGAGCATTGAATATAAAAAAATTCATACTTGAGAGGGTGTTTGAATTCATGTGTAAACGTTTAGTCTTATATTAGTTGGATGTGGACAACTCTTGAGGGGTTCATAAGTAAAGAAACTCACATACCTAATCCTTCTTGTTTGCTTGTTCATTTGGCTTTTGTTCTCTGTACATGAAAATGATTTTCCAAGTGTAGAGAATCCTTTCTTTCAATCCCAACAAAAACTACAGTATCATTGGTAACATGTTTATGACATGGAAGCATAGTGTGTGCAGCCACTACTGGTATACAGATTTCTATTATAGCGTCCTGTGTAACAGTCAACAAAAGTGAAGAATCCTAAGATCATCAACTCTGTACCAAATTTAGAAACATGAAAACCTTATTTAAATATATTAGACAAGGAGAAAGGGAATGAGTGACCCTCTACTAAGAAAAATTAAGAAATTATAATAATTAACATTTGCTTCATTCATATAATAATGACAAAAAACCACTAAAAATTCATCTATATAACCTGATTTAAGCCTCTCAATTGCTTCAACCAAATCGTTCTTCTTATGTTTCCTCAACCACTGCAACCACTACCTACTCCTCTTATATCCAATTAGTATAAGGCATACAAGAACAATTATTCAAGCACTTGACTCTGCATCCTTCTAGATCTATTGTCTCATCTACCCAAGTATGGTAGTACTTTCAAATCTTCCACTCTCAAAAATCTATCATTGAGTTTGTTACTACAGTTTAGTGGTTTATTCCGGACACATCCTTGATTCCAATTAGATGAGTTCCAAGCTTGTGGTAACTTTAGACTAAACCCAGTTAAACACTGGCGGATTTGGGAGCCTGTGATCATACAATTATCATTTGCTCTACATATACCATAATAGTCACAATTGTCATTTGCAAGTGTTTTATAGACCTTCCAAACTTATTCATCTTCCATCCACACGTATCGAGTACACATATCGGTTGGACTCAAGGTTCCCATTTTGTACTCATTCACCCAATATACTAATTTAAAACCTCTATTATTATGTGTGTTCACATTTACCTCTTTATTAATACTTCGGCGTTTACGGTTATTTCAAGTCATTCTTCAACTACACTAGAAGACAAAAAAGATAAATAAAAACGCACAACAACATCAGTGTTGTTATAGCCGTGACTTATTAGACAACATCAAGCTTTGTGATGGATGCTTACAGATCCTGACTAAATAAGTAAATGCATCTCATTCCAAATGGCATCATTTTGTATCCAAATTTGCTCCAGTGATGTCCATTAAGTACTTACATTTGCTACAACTTCATTATTTTCTTTATATAACCCATAGTAGTCAATCCCAAAACGCGTAGCGTCGCGGACAACCCCAAAACTGGGATCACGGCGTCGCGGAGCAAATCGTGGATGCTATTTTACACTATCGCGAGTAAAATAAATATATATATTGCATATGTAAAGAAAAAATAGAGATAAATAACTAAAAATATTCTAAATGCATAAGCCTTAACTAGAAAACTAATATTATCCAATAAAAAACCTTATCTAAATTCATGAATTCATATCAAAAATTAAAATTCCATAAATCAAAGAACCAAAGATATGTAGAAGTAGAAATATATCACAAAATCAAGCCCTTTTTTCTTCTACAAAAGTTCCTCATTTTCTAATGCCAAAACAAAGTAAAATAGAGGAAGAAGAACAGTAACGGGAAATGAATAAAGAAAGAAAAAGATGATGAGATGCAAAGAGCCAAGGATTGAGTTTTGAAGGTGATCATGGGTGGGGGTGAGGGAAAGAGAGAAAGAGACAAAACAAGATGATAAGCTAGAATGGGGAGTCAGGCGTCAAAATAAGCTAGAATATGAAAGGAATATAGAATAAAAGCAACTGAAGACCTTAAAATGCAGGTTGGATAGTTAGAAACCTATATAGGGCCAATATGTTCATGTGATTATGAATGTAATGCAAAATCACAATACCTTTGAATATGAATTAAAGAGTGACATAAGTTACTCATTGTGCACCACTTCATTCCTTAACATTGATCATAATGTATCAATTTAATAGCATCTATAAGGTAAACTTGTATCCTCAATTTGTTGTCCCGCCCATTTTGATGATGAACTTAATCTATAATTTACTTTACATGTCTCTCTTTGTTTAGTTTCCTTGCTACTTGTAACTGTCCAACCACTTATTGGTTTGTCGTGCAGACTAGCACACGTTACGTGTGGTCTCTGATCGTCTGTCGACAGCTTCCACTTCATCCCTGACTTTTTTGCCCAGGTAATCCCCTAACACTGACTTTCTCATTATGTGTATGCATGTCAATTGTTGTTTGTTAGTGGAGAGCAGAGCTCATTAGGCAATGGTTTTGTGTGCTGATAACATGATTTTTTATACATGTGTAATGTTGTTTGTTAGTGGAGAGCAGAGCTCATTAGGAATTGGTTTTGTGTGCTGATAACATGATTTTTTATGCATGTGTAATGTTGTTTGTTAGTGGAGAGCAGAGCTCATTAGGAATTGGTTTTGTGTACTGATAACATGATTTTTTATGCATGTGTAATGTTGTTTGTTAGTGGAGAGCAGAGCTCATTAGGCATTGGTTTTGTCTGTTGATAACATGATTTAGGACTTAATACCTCTCAATATCACATACAATGTGTAGCATATATAATTATCTATACTGGGAAGTTTTCTGTATGTAACAGGCCGTTTCTAATTTTGGGAAATGTCTAGTTTACAGGGGAGACTCAGCCAAAATTTTGGCAGGCTCCCTTTCTTAGGGAACTTAAAAAATGAAACTCAACTTTAATAATGTAGGGTTTAGTCGTGTGTGTACCCATTAGATTTCCGTTCAAGTTTCAAAACAACCGGCTGATGTACCGTGTTGTGTTGGATCTTGAATTGTCCCGGTTGGACAGTTTGGTATGAATTTATAACCAGTAAGGCGTAACCCATCAATGTTGTATGTGGTCTATCTTGAGACGTTGAATGTTCATTTAAAATTTCGGTTATGGTGTTTCGTATTGTCCCCAGGGTGCATGACTGCGTGCGGTGTTTGATAAGTGCTATTTCATATTGATTTAATATTTCAATTTAACTCATTTTTGAAAGAATTTAACCAGATTAGTAATTAATTAAGCATGATTTTTGTTGAAAATAACACATTGTGTAAAACAAGCTTGATTTGACAACATATGTGAAAAAAAGTACCAAACAAGGCTTGAAGAAACCAAGAAGGACCAACACATCAAAGCCCAGGGACGCTTGAGTATGGCATTCAACACGCCTAAGCGTGATTTAAAGAAGACAACTCCCCACGCTTGAAAGCAGCTGGAGCAAGAAGTGTTAAGAAGAATCTCACGCTTGAACGTGAGCCCGAGCTCGCTCAAGCGTGACCCTGAACATAGTTGTGCGCTTAAGCGGAGGACTTACGAAACTTGAGTGTGACATAATTCAGCATCAGGTCCAAGCACGCCTGAGCGTGAGATAAGCATGGATTGAGAAGAAGAGCGCCTGAGCGCAAAGATTCCACGCCTGAGCGTGACTGATAGATAACAGAGCATAAATTCAAGCTCGCCCAAGCGTGAATCAAGCGTGGAAACTAGCATACTGAACAAGAAGGCCACGCTTAAGCGTGGTTAAGACAGCTTGAGTGTGAGACAACCAAGTGGACATCAGAACCCTCCACGCTTGAGCGTGACCACCAAGCTCAAGTGTAACTCATGCAGTATGGGAATTTTAATTTAATATTCACCAATGGTGCGATGCCAACTCAACCATTTTCTTATGTTTCTGCATATCTCCGAATATTCCTTCATGGGGTCTATGCAAGTGGCAAAGGAAGCTGAACCATAACCCTTATAAATCAAGCAGAAAATAGGACATCAAGCATCAGATTCATCCCCTGTATTTCCCTCACAATCCAACCTTTTCCATTATTTTCTATATTCATATTTTGAAGATGAAAATGCAAAGCATGAGTAGCTAAACTCCCTTATGGGATTGGTTGTAATCCATTCAATCCTGAATTAATGCTACTGTAAGTTTTTATGTTGTAATGAGATTTGATAACTTTCTGTATTTCCTTCTGCGTTTAATGCCTGAAAGTACTTGATCACTATTTTCTTGTTTTAAGTTTTCTCAAGTATGCTGGGAAGTGACTTTTGAAAGCAGATATGAATGAAATACTTGTTGTGAGTAGGTAGTCAGGGATGGCATCTAACGCAATAAACGTCAAAACAATCGATCGATAATGCTGGGATGATTTCAAAGTGACTGAGGGATCAGCAGTTTGAAATCATTCTTATGAATTTTGTAGTCGAGGGATCGATGCAAATGACTGTGATTGTGACGTAGAAACTGTAACATCCCGATTTAAAAATTAACTACCGAATGAGATTAGTGAATAAGTTAATATTAATTGTAGATTAGAGAACTAATGGTTAATTAATTAATGTTAGTGGCCAGCAGTAAAGACGCATGTGCCTCTGGAGTATATAAGAGTTTCGGCTCTTCTCTTCTCCACTCACTTCCTCATTCGCGTCATTCCACTTACCAAAGGTCGAGAGAGAGCTGAGAGCTTTTCTTCAAAGGAAAACAGAGACACTGTCCGATCCTCTTTTCCTGCCCACTCCCCTCTTTGTTCTCTTCGTCTTCCTCTTCATTTCCTTCTTCCACTCCACACTGAGTAGAACCGAGTGGAACAGCGTAGTGGCAGAGGGAAACAACATGGTGCTGTGTCCTGGGGGCTGGATCCTCCTCTGTTCTTCTTTTTCTTCTCGTCTTCTTCCATCTGATGGGGCTGCATGAGTCCCGGTGTGGATGTTAGTAGCGTGGGGTGTCTCAGTTTGTGGGGAATGACCCACTGAGTTGAAAGCTAAGGGCATTTCTTCGAAGGATGCAGAGACACTGTTCTGTTCTCTTCTCCTGTCCTCCTTCTTTTCCTCGTTGAGCCAGAGAGGGTGAGGGTGTGCATTCCCTCTGCATGCAACCAGTCTTCTTCCCTACTGTTCCTCGTCTCCTTCTTCGTCGTCTTCTCCTTCACCCAACTCAGCGATGTTGGGATGTCTTGGGACTAGAACCCTCCATTGTTGGAAAGATCACACTGTTCGTGGGTGTGGAAACAGCTTCGGATTCTCCATGTGAGTGCGGAGTCCAGCGTCTGAACCCAAAGGTCGTGTGAGTTGGAGGAAGCGGTCGAAGGATGATTGGTCGACATTGTTAGCTCGAGGAACTCCTGGAATCTTCATTCCAGGTAGGGGGGGTATCTTATATCTTAAATGCATAGGTTATGGACGGGTTCCGGGTGTTAACGATTGTTGTTCTGTGCTCCGATTAGTGTGTTGTGTTTGCATGAAGAAAATATGATACCCGGATGCATGGTGATTAGGTGTTGCATGATGCATGTCTGATTCCATCCATGAAATGCATGTTAATAGCCTTGTGAATATTGAATGGTTGCATGAAAAGCATGTGTTGAAGTGTTGTTGATGATTACCGTGTGACTTATGTGGCATGCAGGTTATTATGAGTTTAAATGCTGACTGCATGCGAGAAAATGTTGACTTAGTGAGTCTGATGATGTATTATACCGATTGCATGTGATGCATGTATAGTTAAGTGAAAGGTTGTGTATATGAACTCTGTGTTTGTGTGATCAATCCGCGTGTGGCGCATGGGATGCGTTAAATGCTGAGAGTATGTAGTGTGGGACACTACCATCGGTTATTAAAAGCATGGGATGCTGTTAAATCCTTGAGTGGGACTCAAGGTAGCCTATTGAGTGGGACTTAGGGCTGCCCGTGAACACCGTCGTTGGCGTTGAGAGCGTTGGTGTCACATGTGTGGGGAAACGGTTTGGTACCTGTAAAATGGCCAAGTCAGCTGGGAGCTGAATAAAAGGCTGGGAGCCTACGTTACAACAAATAAAAATCGATTACACACGAATGCGGATCCGAAATTAATCTGTGTACATGTATAGTTGATGTTGATTGAAATCTGATTGTATGAGTATATGTTAATGTCATTGAAATGATATGTGTATATAGCCGAGAGATAACTGTTGGATTCTGATCGGAACATGTCTTATGTGTGTCCTGATTAATTGGCATCGTGTATGTTATTAATGGTCGCTGTGTATATTTATGTTGTTGCATAACTGAGGAATAATCCGAGTCAGTATCTATCATTTAATATCTAAGATACTCACCCCTACACCATTTTTCAGTATGTGCAGGTCAGACTCGGAATAAGGAGAAAGCCTTAACCCGAGTGATGGGTATTTATGTTTTTATAGTGTATAGAGTATGTTGTACCAATTGTATATAGTTATATTAAAGCCTTGGCCGGCTCTCATGTAAAATGATGATTAAACATATTCATTTATAAGGATTGATTATGAGAATTATAGACATGGTGTCACTTGTATGGGATTATAAGTATTGGTAAATGTATAATGTTAAGATAATGAGTATTCCGAGTGTATGATTATGTATATACATCTATGTAGTATACTGGTGACTTGTGTTTGGGTAGACTGAGAGATGTTGATGGGTAGAATATTGCTAAGTTAATGATTTTCCGAGTAGACATAGTTGTGAGAGTCATCTCCGAGTGAGGCTATAAATGGCTGTGCCTTCTTGTCCGAGTGGTGAAGACTTAAAGGATTCTGAGAGAAATCTCTTTTAATGAACCTATTCTGTGTGGGATTTAATGGGAGAATTTTTGAGTAATGCTAGGCTTGATTATTCTGAGTGAAAAATATGTGTGGATCCCGAGTGGGAAAGGGTTTGGATAATTCCGAGTGGAAACCCCGAGAGAACCTCTTCCGAGGGGAGAGTTGTTGTAATGGTTTAGATTGGAATGAATTCTAAGTGTATGATATTTATAATCCGAATGAATGATATATAATCCGAATGAATGAGGAACTATATTCTGAGTGGTTGGGATTTGAATAAGTCCGAGTGGGACTTGACTTAATGATTTTCCCCGAGTAAATAAGGTGATATTTGCTGAGTGCATCTGGCTGGAATAATCCGAGTGATGTATGACTGTGGGGACCCCTTCTAAGTGAAGGAAGGTCTATAGGTTTCCCGAATGAGTGGAACTCCTACACTGAGTGATTGAATGCCGAGTGTGGCTTCTCGCTTCGGCGAATGAAGAATTTGCTCCAGCGAGTGTGAATGGATGGGAAGGTTGTTTGGTTGACTTCGCTTAAGCGTTAGGTTCTTCGCCCGGGCGAGTTGGGCTGTCTCGCTCAAACGGAGTCGGATCTCGCTTGAGCGAGTGCACGTTGTACTGGTTTCGCTTGAATCCTCTTGTGTTTCCGCTGGGCTGGTTGGTCTTCTTCTTTTATTCCCTTTCCATCCCTTCTTTTGCTCGGTTGTTTTATGGGCTGCCGGTTGCTTATGGTTTATTTTGGAAAGCTATCCCTTGCCCTTCCATTCATTTTATGTTTCCCTCGGATTGCATGTTATTTTTGGAAAAATTTCCTGGTTGTTTTTATGGATTATTTTTAGGAAAAATTTCCCTGCCTCGATTTTGGTTTTAAGAGTTTGTAGGATGTTTCAGAAACTATCTTTTCAAGTTACATACGTAAAAACTTGTACAGCTTACAAAAGGTGAGATGTGATGAAACCAATCCTTGTTTTACTAAACTGATTCTTTCTCAAAATTATTCACTGTTATCTTTTGCAAAATTTCACTCTCTGTTATTTATTACTTTTTCAATCAGCAACATTTATAACAATCTAAAACAAAACTTTCTGTCAAATCAGTTCAAAGCTAAGGTTTTTATGCTAACACCTCCTCAGTGGAACGACAACTATACTATATTACAACCTCTGTGTTTAAACTTGGCACATCCATTCCCTTGAGTTCATGTTATACAAACTTGATTCTCTTTCATTGAACTCTTCATTCTAATATATGAAAACAACTGTATCAGTGCTTCATACCATACGTATCTCTGTGTACTCGGGGACCAATGCGAAATGCTGCCGAAATTTCAAATGAACATCAACGACACAAGATAGACCATATACAACATCAATAGGTTACGGATGGTTGCATATTCATCCCGAATGGGATAGGGCCCCACCAATTTGCAACATCAAAGAGATAGAGTGATTCACAACCGATAGTAAAATAAAATTTTGAAAATGTAAAGTAACAGAAATCGTGCTTGTTAGATATTGTAAATGGAGGTACCGGCAAATCGGCGATGGATGTACAACCGACTAGATCGTAGTCGGCGAGTGACTGAGCAATTTATGATGGGGCCGTTCGCTACGGCAAACACGCCTGGATTTGAAGTGACTCAGAAGATTCGTTGTCCGTGCTCAAGGTGCAAATGCATGAGTTTTGAATACGCGGATGATGTCATGGGCCACCTAACTGAGAAAGGGTTCATGGAAACATACCACTACTGGTACAACCATGGTGAGCAGTTACCGCGAAGACCATCAGACGTAACCGTGCAACAGTCTTACTACGAGGTTGGAGGAAACAGGGATACGTACAACAACATAGAACAAATAGTGATGGATCATGTTGGACCCTCCACCGGGCGTATGCTGGAACATGATGACCAAGCAGGTCATGGAGACTCTGACAATGTAGAGGAGGATCCTAATCCGGAGGTAAAGAGATTTTATGATTTGTTAGCGGCGACTCAGACTCCATTGTGGGACGGGTGCAACAGTCACACTGAGTTATCCGCCTCCCTAGCTGCTTTAAGCCTAAAGGCAGATTATAATCTTTCTGGAGGTTGTTTTAATAGGATGGTCAATCTGATAGGTTCCACTATGCCTAGTAATCATCGAATGCCAACAAACCTGTACCATGCTAAGAAACAAGTGGCAAACTTGGGGTTGGGTTGTGTGAAGATAGAGTGTTGTGTTGGCAGATATATGCTGTTCAGAAATGAATTTGCAGATAAGAGTGTCACAAAATGTCTACATTGTAATGAGGAACGCTACAAAACCGTTAAAAGGAGAGGGAAGGTAACCCGGACGGCCAGGAAGAAAATGTGGTACTTCCCTGTAACACCGCATCTTCAATGCCTGTATGCCTCATTGTCCACGGCAAAATACATGCGTTGGCATGCTCTGAACCAAACACAAGAGGGGTTTCTTTGCCATCCTTCCGACGGGAATGCATAGAAGTGTTTGGATGAGCTATATCCGGACTTTTCTGGCCAGCCGCGCAATGTAAGACTTGGCTTATGTACTGATGGGTTTAACCCGTTCGGTCAATACGGAAGAGCTTACTCTTGTTGGTCAGTCATACTGACCCTATACAATCTGCCTCCTGATATGTGTATGAAGAGGGAGGTCATGTTTCTATCTATACTGGTTCTAGGACCCAAAAATCCAAAGGCGAACATAGACGTGTTTTTGCAACCGTTGGTTGAAGAGTTATCATAATTATGGGATGTCGGGGTAATGACATATGATGCGTCTTTGAAGAACAATTTTATGATGCGTGTTGTTTTAATGTGGACTATTAACGACTTCCCGGCCTATGGTATGCTTTCTGGATGGTCAACGTCTAGGAAGCTTGCTTGCCCTGTATGCATGGAACATACCGGGGGGAATCACTCCCTGTTAGTGGCAAGACAAGTTTCTTTGACTGTCATAGAAAGTTTCTACCATTGGATCACCCGTTTAGGAGAAACAAAACCGCTTTTAAGAAGAACAAGGTTGTTAATGAACCTCCACCCCGTAGGTTATCTAGTGCATGGGTCTGGCAGAGGGTCGAAGAGTATCCTTACATCTGGGACAAGAGTGTTAAGGAGTTTGCGGGTTATGGTAAGGAACACCACTGGGTGAAGCAGAGTATCTTGTGGGATTTGTCATATTGGAAAGACTTATTGTTAAGACACAACATTGATGTCATGCACACTGAACGTAATGTTTTCATGAATATTTTTGACACTGTTATGGACATCAAAGGGAGAACAAAGGACAACGAGAAGAGTCATCTAGACCTTCTGATTTGGTGTTCTAGGAAGGAGTTGGAATTGAGGGATGCGGGACGTGGAAGAATGTTTAAACCCCGTGCAAAATATGCTTTAACTAGACCATAACAGATTGTTGTGTGTATTTGGATGAATGGGTTGACCCTGCCTGATGGATTCGCTTCTAGCTTGAGTAGATGTGTCGACGTGAAGGAAGGAAGGGTGTTTGGCATGAAAAGTCATGATTGCCATGTGTTTATGCAACAACTACTCCCGTACACGTTTCATGCCTTACCGAAGCCTATTTGGAAACCGTTGGTGGAGTTGAGTCACTTCTTTAAGGAGTTGACGGCTACTTCGTTGACTGTGGAGAAACTTGTGAAGATGGAAGAAACTATCTCGGTATTGATTTGTAAGTTGGAGCAGATTTTCCCACCAAGTTTTTTTGACTCGATGGAGCATTTGCCTATCCATCTACCGTATGAGGCCTTGGTTGGTGGCCCGGTGCAGTATCGTTGGATGTATCCATTCGAAAGGTGAACGCCAGAACTCTTTAATTTCCTTGCAAACACTTCTTATAATAGTATTTTCTAACTTAACATTTGTTAATGATGTTGAAGATTCTTACGCTCTTTAAAAGATAAAGTGTCGAACAAAGCCTGCGTTGAAGCATCAATTTGTGAGGCATACTTAGTCGAAGAAATGACAACCTTTGCTTCTTTCTATTTTTCGACGGAGATAGAAACTAGAATGAGTAGAATTCCCCGCAATCTTGGGGTAGCCACCCGCACAGGGTTTGATGAACAAATATCGATTTTCAACTATCCTGGTCATCCGGGGGGCAAGCTCACAAATTATTACATTGATGAGAAAGATCGAAAGGCGGCTCACTTGTACATTCTTCTAAATTTCCCAGAAGTGGAACCCTTTCTTGAGTAAGTCATAAAAGTTATATGTTACATTCTAAACGTAGCTTTTATAGTATCTAAATTTGTTTCCTTTGAATAGCTTATATACAGATATGCTAAAACTTGAGCAAAATGATTTAACTGATGACCAAATTCATAGTGAGGTGTCATCCAAGTTCGTTGGTTGGTTCGCACAACACGTAAGACCCGTATACCGAGTGTTTTTTATCTTTGCTTCTAAATCTCGGTATCTAACGATGACCTATTTGTTATGTTGTACATAGATACAAGACCCTAACAACCATATTGAAGATTCCTTACTCCAAGCCCTTTCTTGGGGGCCGGTGAAAACTGTTAACAAATGGCTATTTACTACGTAAATGGCTACAAGTTTAATATTCTTCAATAGAGTGAAGGGATGCGTACCCATAACTACGGGGTTTATGTTAGAGGCACTGCCGGACAGTTGGAAGAAGACTTTTATGGAGTGCTGACGGAGATTGTTGAAGTTTCGTTCTCTGGATGACTAAGAAGAGATATTGTTCTATTCAAATGTGATTGGTTCGACAACACAATCGGTGTTGGAACAAAGGTTAACAACAACTACGGCTTAGTTGAGGTCAAGAAGAATGGTAGATATAAAGGATTTGATCCCTTCATTTTTGCCCAACAAGCTGAGCAGGTTTATTACACTGACTTCCCTGGAGGACATCGGGACTGGTATGCAGTAATCAAGGCCAAGGCCCGAAGTCAGATCACTGACAATGTCTCCAAGGAGGTCGATGACGCTTATCAGCTTGCACCACACGAGCTCAACGATGCCAATTTGTTGTTCAACATTGATCCAGTTATAATGGATGAGACACTCGCCACTACGGGGGGTGAACACATTGACAAAGACCTTGTCTCTTGATCAAAACGGTCTAGGGCTGATTTGGATACCGATGAAGTTGTTCAAACAGATAACCATAGTGACACTAAAACTGAGGGGGAATTTGAAACTGAAACAGACACAGAGTATGTAGTTGTTAAACATATATACATAGGTTTATATATATCCTGAGACTAACCTTTCTTTTCATGATTTTATCCACAGATGACGGGACATCGACTGCCCTTCAGTAGGGGTGGTGGGTCCAGGACCCCGGCATCCCGTCCAGGGACTCCCACCCCAGGGTAGGAGACCACTCCATCACCACCATAGCGGACCACTCCATCACCACTACAGCAGACCACTCCATCACCACCACAGCGGACCACTCCATCACCACTACAGCAGACCACTCCATCACCACCACAGCTGACCACCCCATCACCCCCACAGCTGACCACCCCAGAGCAGACTCCTGGAGTTGGTGGCTTGGAGGACCATGGCTATCAGGCCACCCCACCTCCGGCATCCCCTCTGCCCATGTTGGTACCCGTGCCGGCCGGAGATGAGTAAGTGACTAAAACTCAAATACTTTTATGCTATTTGTATGGTACTTTATATTAAACTTTAGTGGAAAGACTTGTTGGTTTATTGTATGTTACTTTAATTAGTACTTGTATAGGTTGAATTGTACTGGGAACTCTTCTGTTTGTAACAGGGTAACTATTTAAACTTGGAAATGTTACATTTACAGGGGAGACTCTGTCGGAATTTTGGGAGTCTCCCTAGATTGTGTGTTGTTATACTCCTGATATAATTGTTGTCATTACAGCTTTGTTGATAGTAGTCGCACTACCAAAGCGATTACTAAGGTTTTAAAGGCCCAGTGGGATGGTCCATATATATCTTAGACAGATGCTGGGAAGGTTGTCCAAGATAGGTGGTTTGACACCTTCTCGGTAAGTTACCACATCAATTTGTTGTGATTTGATTTGTAAAATAGACCTCTTATTAATTTTGATTTCTCATTTCATTTTACAGCGTGATTACTAGTGGGAAGAGGGTATGATTGATGAGATTAGGAAGGTCTTTACCACAAAGACCTCCAAAATCATCAAGAGTACCCTTTGGAAGGTGAGGGACAAGGGTGAGCGCCCTCGTTGGATCCCGGAGGACCATTGGGACGGGATGGTCCAGAAGTGGGGCGCTGTCCCGTTCCAGTAGGCGAGTGCTCGGAACAGGGCAAACAGAGCCGCCGATGCTGCAGCCTCAGTTTACACTGGGGGTAGTATTTCAACCCCCGAGCACAAGAAAAGATTTGTAAGTATATTTATGTTAAACATTTCTATTATGATTCGTCTGACATGTTTACAAATAATAATCTAAATATTATTTGTCCACCACAGGAGCTGAGGGAGCACCAGGAGCCTTCTTTGTTTGAGGTCATGCAAATGACCAAGAAGAACAAAGCTGGTGCATGGGTAAACCAGAAGACTATAGATCTAGCGGTATTTACTTTAAACTCACACATGCTTATAATTTACAAATCAGCTTACTAATCCTATCAGTGTTTTTTAATTTTCAGGAGGCGTATCAGGCCAGGAGGGCCGAGAAAGAGGCGAACCTGGTGGCTTCGACTCCTGAAGGGGAGGTTCCTCCCACCCTGTCTTGTTCCGATGACAACGCCATCTATATGGAGGCTGTTGGCGGTGTGAACAAGAAAGGGAAGGTCTTTGGATTGGGTGGCGTCGGCATGCAGCTGGCGAAAAAGGGGAAGACCCCTTCCTCTTCCTCTTCGTCTGGTCTTCCGACTGAGGTTGTTCAGGTAATTCAAAACATGAACGATGAGCTACAGGAGGAGCGACGTTAGAGGCAGCTTTTGCAGGAGCGGGTCGAGGCGGACCGACGTTGGGCCGAGGCGGACCGACAGCGGGCCGAGGAGCAGCACGCCGAGACTCGTCAGCAACTTGCTCAGCAGCAGGAGCTACTGATTGATAAGTGCTTTTTAATACAATAAAATAGATTTAGTTTGCTTAGAATTTAGTCATTATCCACTGTATTTCCTTTTATTTATTGCGATTTTTACTTTCTTTCCACTCTATTCTACTTGGGTATGTTTTGCAGGAATTAAGGAAATAAAGGGTCAAAAACAAGAGAAAACCGACCTACTCCACAAACTCCGTCCTCAATCCAGAACACCGCCCAGACTTTTCCCCAACCAACACGGCCCAAGTTCCTAATCCATGACACCGCCCAAGCTCCTAATCCATGACACCGCCTAGATTCTTCACTCAACCAGACTCCTCTCCTTTCCATCAACAACACCGTCCCATTCCTTATCCGCTGTCCCTTTCTTCTAATCCAAGCCTCAACACCGCCCAGCAACCGGCCTCACCTCTCAACACCGCCCAACCGTCCTCACCTCTCAACACCGCCCAACCGTCCTCACCTCAACACACCGCCCAACTTCCCAACACCGTCTCCCTTTCTTCTTCTAATACACAACTCCGCCCAGACTCTCAAATCACAACACCGCCCAGACTCTTAAACCACAACACCGTCCAGCAGTACTCTCCACACCGCCCAGACTCTCTTCACAGGCCCAACACCAGATCAATTGAACACCGCCCAGTAACTCACTCAACACAACACTGCCCAGCAACACCGGCTCCATCCACCACACCGTCCAGCAACTCCACTGTCCCTCATATCACCATACCTGCCACATACAAACCAACAACGCCCAGCAACTAATACCAAACAGCAAGCTTTCACTCGGTCTTGTGGAATTCCAGTACTTTTCCATTCAGAATTTGCCCAGCTGAATAAATCCAAGCACCGAATTATTGGAAAATATTAAAATAATGCAATTTGGGACAGTTGGAAGTCACATGCACCGAAAGTTTCTTCCACTTGCAAATTGAACGCGTTTTCATTGCTGGAATCCTCAATCCATTTGCCTATAAAAGCAGCAGCAACCCATCAGCAAACAACAACTTCTTCCCAGTCAATTACCATCAGATTTCTTTTCTTCGTTACTTTCTCTCCTTTTCTCTTTAGTTTTCTTCTTTTCTATTTTTTCTTTCTCTGTCCGTTTTTCTTCTCTTTCTTTTTATTTTCTTTTCTTTCTTTTATTTTGTAAGAGTGTGAGGGCTGTAAAAGTGAGAATTTAAATTTGTAATTGGTGGAGAATATTGCAACAAGGAAATACAAGTGGTAAATTATTTTGAGCTTTTGGAGAAACCCGTAAGTCTTTATTTTTACCATGTCTTGTATGTTTTATTTTTCCATTATTTACATGAATTTAAATTATTTCATGAGTAGCTAAATTAATTATCTTGGGATAAAGGGGGTATGATAATATTTTATTTTAATGTTATTTTGACTTAGAATTAAATAAATTTCTGTTTTCCATTTAGTTCAATTATGCTTAATGCTTTTAGTAATTCCTAACAAGAACCTAAATGATAAAACTGTATACTTACGGGTATATTAATAAGTTTAGGTAATAAATAGAATCGAGAGATTTATTTTTACCGGAAAGCTTTGAACTAAACCTAAGATTTTTGAAATGCTTTATGTGACCTCGGTAAAATCGTGAAAGTAATCAAAATTCTTTTGAGGAAATAAAAGGGATTTTCATAAAACGATAATGGGCCTTTCTGAGGATTAAGCAGCGCTTTCCATAGGTTAGGTACATTAATAGGATTCCTAGAGGAACATATTAATTAGCTTTTGGAAAATTCGCCTTGGAAAACTTAATTCGATTCTTATTTATGAAAAGTTAAAATTCATTAACATAAAATAGAGTCTTGATCCCCTGAAATCCCAAGATACTCTCAACTCTGATTTTTTAAGTATCAAGTAAATTTTGTTTCTAAATTTGGATTTTTAAATTGTGTTTTATTTTACAAAAATATTAAAAGTCAATTGTGTGGATAATTAAATTTCAATATGCTGGTACTTTGAACACAGTCCCTGTGGAGAACGATAATCTTTTATATTACGCGACATAACCCGTGCGCTTGCGGGCCCTGTCACTGATGCAGTTGATGGCGAGACTACCCCCCCTCACTTCCCAGGCGCCCCACCACCACCACAGGATCCCCCACCCCCATGATTGTATTTTTATTATGTATACACATTGTATATTTCATTTATAGTTTTTATATTATATTCCATTTAGTATTTATTTTGTCATTCTTCATTTATTATGTTAATATTTATTGGTAATTAAATTCAAAGAAAAACGCCTTATTGTGATTATCATTAATAATTCAACATATTTGATAAATAAATTTAATCCATTATTTTGTTTTTAATAATAATTAAATATTTTAAAAAAATTATTCAAATTTAATTATAAAATTTTATCACCCAATACAAAATATTAATGAACATTTTTAAAGTTAAATTAACAAAACCTATATATATTTAAACAATTTAAAAAAAAAATAAAAAATCCCATTAGCGACGGACAGAGGTGGTCGCTATATAAAGACTAATAGCGACGGGGAGTAGTAGTCGCTGTATGGCTAGCAATAGCGACGGATACCTTGGTCACTATAAGGCTACTACTAGCGACGGCTATAATTGGTCGCTGTATGCCTACTATAGCGACGGTCGTAGCTGGTCGCTGTTTGGCTACACATAGCGACGGATAAAGGTGGTCGCTACATAATACTTATAGCGACGGGGTAAGGGCGTCGCTATATGTCTACTAGTAGCGACGGGGTACTGGTCGTCGCTGAACGTGGTCGGTTAGCAACGGCTGAGATCAGTGAAGCAGAGACCATGTTAGCGACGGTGTTACGCCATCGGTAATTTAGCGACGGTGTCTCGGTGGTCGTTGATCTATCTTTGACGAAGGTTTTAGCGACGGTTGTTTCGCTGTCTGAAATATCGTCGCTAGTCCTATTAGCGACAGTTTTTGCATTGATTAGCGACCAATTCTTTTCGTCGCTAACAAATGCTTTTTAGTGGTGTAAGAATATCAATTAAATACTATTAACTATTAAAAGGGGAGATACTTAAGAAAAAAATATGAAAATATGAGATAGATAAAAAAATACAATAAGTATGAGGGATCTCTAGCGATCTACCTTCTCTAACATAATTTTACATAAGTTATAAATATAACGGGTATAAAACAATACTGGTGTGAAAACCATTTTTTTATTAATTACTTCTATTAATATTATAAAAAAAATATATTTTTTACCCGGTTATAAAAATAAACGATGAACAAAATTGGTATAACAAAAAATAAATGAGTTTTAATGTTTAATTTTATTGATCCAACGGTTTATATTGTATAGGAGAAAGATGAAGAAGGAAAGTGATAAGAAGGATTCAAATTCAAAAGTATGAGACCAAAAATCTACCAGTAACAATGTACCTATCTAACACACTCTTGAAGATACACTTTCTCATTGGTTGAAATTGATTGGAGGCTCTATTTGTCATTTAAGGAATTTAACTTAGGACTGGGCAAAAGCGTTATAACCGGCCCAAACCTGAGAACCGAAAAACATAAATCGAAAAAATTCGGATAGTGACAAAAACCGGTTAAAATTAAAATTTTCAGTTAAATGTGGGTAAGTTTGGTCGGTGGTGGGCCTAAAAAATTAGACCCATCAGTACCCACCACCGACCGAGAGTCTGAAATAAAAATAGACAAGAAGGCCCAACTGTGAAAAGGCCCAAGTGAAGTAGTTACCCTAATTTTTTATAAGCAAATCCATCACACTGTGTGAGGAGAGGAGCTGTCAAAACTCAAAATTGCAGCATCAAACCCTCATTCTCTTCATGGCATCCTTCACCTTCACAGCTTCCCTCTTGAGTCCTGACAGCGACCATGTCTTCCCCTTGCCTCTGCTCCAACGTTTCTTTATTTTCCACCACTCTCCACTCATTCATTCTCATGTTTGACGCTCATCTTCTTAGTTCTCTCTCTCCAAACCTTTAACCTTCATGGTAGACGAGACTCTAATGAAGATGTGGTGGTAACAATGTTGTCATCAGTAGAGGAAACAAGAACGAAGGAGGTAGAGGCAATGAAAACCATGACAGTAGAGCACATGGAGACAATCAAAAACATGGTGTAGAAGATGATGCTGAATGTGACTTTCATATGTTTGTTTCTAGAGTTTTTCTTTTTCACTAACTCTTGATTTTAGATTTGTGTTCTTTATTTTGTTTTTATTTTAGTTATATTGTTGTATTCCTGTATGTGAAAGTTTAGATATGTAAAATTTCAGATCTCAACTCTGTTATTCTGGTTGTGTGTTCCTGTATAGATATGTGAAATTTTAGTTTTTTTTGTCAAACCGTTTGGAACCACCCGCATAATCCATCACCCGTTTTTCCCGCCATCTGATTTATCCGAAAGAAAAAATGATCATAAATGGGTATCTATTTGCAGATGTCTGGATTAATTCGGTTGGAAGGTTTCTGAACCAAAATCGATCCAGACCGACCGCTGCTCAATGGTTGTCGAAGTAATTTCACAATTGAATAACCCTTTAAATGCACTTATTTAATTAAGGGATTGTCCAATTGCATTTACTGGTAGGAGAGAAGACTAGAACAGCTTAAGAAACTGATGCTTCAGTGGAATATAAGAAGTTGTATCTTAGTTTAGATTTAGCAGCTATGTACACCCAAAAAAGTTTGGAAATTATTTTTCAATTAGAATAATAGTTTCAAGATATATAGCTAATTTTAAGAGGAATTGAATACGAATAAAAACATAAATTGAAGATGTGGATGGGTTTTAAACATAGGCAAATTAAATTTGTACATATCTAAGTGAAGCCCGACCGAGAGAGAATGAGAGAGTGTGAGGAGACGGGGAGGAGACAAAGGAAGAAAGAACGATTTTGGGTTAGTACAAGGACGAGTTACATCATTTTATTTCATAAACTTTTCCGAGAATTAAAAATATCAAGATTTATGGCGGATGTTTCAGAAATGGGGATAGGTTTAGGAGGTGTTTGTTCCTGCAAAGAGAGACAAATGTGGTTGGAAGTACGGCTTTGTGAGATTTTTAGATGTGGAGAACCATGTACTCTTGGAGAAGCAACTGGATCAGGTGTGGATTGGATATCTGAAGTTGTGCGTTAATCTTCCAAGATTTACACACGATAAACTAGTTGTAAAATCCAATTTGGATATCATGATCAAGCCCTTGAACAAAATCCTCATATGGGTAACAAATCTATTTCTTATGCTTAAGTTATTAGGAATGGTGAACAATCAAAACTGTAGAGAGGTAAGGAAAAGGGATCATTAAGAAAGATGGGAATGGGAAAAGTATGGATCCTGTAGTGGTGTGACCATGAAATGTCAATTGAAACAAGTTCAATGGCGTGGCTAAAGAATGAGTGTGTAAGGAGGTTGATTGATATTGCAAGACTAAATACCCTTCACGAATCTTTCGTGTTGAATTTCTACCATTTAGTTGAGGTATATAAGGGATAATTTGGTGTATCTTTCAGCAATGGAGGGTGACAATTTACATGATCTTTTGAAGACTGCAGAGGAATGATTGGCATCTGTGTTTGAGTCTTTAATACCATGGGATTCTGGTATCTAGTCACAGATTGGCATGGGTGAGATGTGCGGGCTTTCCTTTAGATGTCAGGCATGAGTGTTTTTTCCATAAGGTAATTTCATCATTTGACACTTTTGTTATGATAGATGATAACACTAGAAGTATGGGAAGATTGAAATATGCAAGATTGAAATATGCAAGATTATTGGTTTGCATTTTGGCAAAGGGAGTTGTGGTACATCATGAAGATATCAAAATAAATAAGAGCATTTTTTCTCTCCGTTCGCTGAGGAATTAAGTAAAAAGTAGGGAAAAGGGTGTTGCTGTTATAGAGGTCATCATGGTTGCTCCTCTCTTTCATCATTTGTGGATGGTGATGATTTAGAAACGTTGTTGTCGTGTTTCGATGTGGAAGACAAGCGTGACACCATGTCCGATGGTGGGTTTCCGATCGAGGGCAATTCTCGAATATTGCAATATAATTCAAATTTAAATTCAAATTTGAATTTTAATGTAACAACTGCAAATAAATTGGTAACGGACGTTAATGAGCCGATTATCTTGGCTAATGATATGGAGGAAGAAGCTAAGTCTAATTCATTGAATGTAGACGGATTTGAAGTTGGGCCTATTGAATTGAAAATGCATAATGGGCTGGAGAAAACTCGGACGTCGCTAGGCCATGATGTTTCGCCCAATAATGTTCACGTCGTGGGCCAAGGTAGCAATTTATTTTCGCATGGGAAGGAGCATGTGGTTTCGGATCAACGTGGCCAAGTTAATTTTCAAACACGTGAATTTGGTCATATGGATCACGTGGATGAGCAACAGCATGCAAACCGTAACCGATTATTTAGCGTGAGGCCCAGTGAACAAAACGATTTTCATGTGGCGGCTGGTACTGAAGATACATTGAAGGATATGTTTATTATGTGTGGTTTCAGAAGAATAGGAAGCTTCGAGGGATAATTCGTGTGACTTGGGGTCAGGACTAAGCGTGATTTATTGCCTAGTAAGATACTGCCAAGAATGAGTCATGAAGAAGGCATTAAAAAATGTGTCATTGGATAAAAAATGTGTCATTGGATGGAATGGGAAAGGATTATGTGAGCAATGAGGATGGGTCTTCTTTTATTAATTCTGAACCGCTACCTATCTCCTCTTCTTGTGTTGCCTCAAGGGAACATTTATTACCCTTTAATGTAAGAAGGAGAAAGACTAAAAAATGATAAAAAGAACGTTAAGAGCAAACAATTGCGTGATTGGAAGGTGTTTTGGTGTGAGTGAGATGAATCCGGTGTTGTGACTCCTAACCAAGTTAATTGTCGTCAAGATAGTATGGCCCTGGTTCAATTAATAGCTGCTGGTCTTGTTCATGAGAATAATGACTCTGTTTGGTTCAAACAAATAATCATACTAAGGTGGTCTCATTGTGGGAGATTGGGAAAAAGTTGGGTGTTACGGTGGTGGGGGATGATGGTGAGATTATTCGGTGCATGGTGGATAAGGAGGTAAGGGATAAAATTGAAAGAAGTAAACAATTGGTTGGGGATAAATCAGGTGGGTTGAATACAGTTGTTAATGAAGGTTCTTGAGTTATAATGTGTATGGGTTGGGGGGTAGGCTAAAGAAAAAGTGGTCAGTGAGCTGATATGTAAGATGAGGGTTGATTTTATTGGGATTCAAGAGACAAAGTTGAGTAATATAGATGAACAGGTGGTGGAATTGATTTACCGAGGCTCAGAATTTGAGTGGAGTGCTTCTTCGTCAGTAGGTATTATGAACACCTCTTTTGGTCCGGTCTAAGTGGAATGAATCTTTTTTATACTGAATTTCAATTCAGAGTGGTCAAATTCGAGTAGAATGGCTCCAGAATAATCAGAACCGAGCGAAATAACTTAGAATGAAGCTTTTCCAAGTGGAATATTGCCCTGTTGGATGCAAATCCGAATGGAATGACTCAAAAATGATCAAATCCGAGTAGAATGACTTAGATTAAAGCATTTCCAAGTGAAATACAACCCTGGTGGAGATAAATCCGAGTAAAAAACTCAAAAAGGGTCAAATCCGAGTCAAAATGAAGCATTTCCGAGTGGAATAGGCTCCTGTTGGGAGAATCCGAGTGGAATGATTCAAAAAGGGTTAAATCCGAGTCAAAATGAAGCATTTCCGAGCGGAATGATGCATAAATGATCAATTCCGAGTAAAAGATATCCGAGTGGTATTTGGCCGAGTGTGGCAAGCAAAAATAAAGGAAAGGCTTGAAGAAAAGACCCAGTAAAGAACAATCCGAGTGAAATGACTTAGTTTGGGACAAAATCCGAGTTGAAGGCTCCCTGCCAAGCCATTCCGAGTGGATTATGCCCATGTTGACGAGAAGTCCGAATAAAATCACTCAGAAATGATCAAAGCCGAGAGAAAGGACTCGGAACAGATCAAATCCGAGTAGCAGTAATCAGGATGAGTCATTTCCGAGTGGAATGTGCTCCAGTTTGAGTGAATCAGAGTGGGATGACTCAGAAATGATAAAAACCGAGTGAAATTACTCAGAATGAGTCATTTCCGAGTGAAAGTACCCCGTTTCTAAGTCCTGAGTGGGAAGCAAACTCTTTCCGAGTGAAAATGCCACGTTCCGACTGAAACATTTTAGGAAGGAGTGAATCTGTGCCAAATGATCAATCTTCAATCGGTTTCCGAGTGACAACAACTGAGTGGAAGGATTTCCAAGCCAATCTTCACTTATCTTTCTTCAAACAACCAATTCCGTGCCAATCCTTCAAATACCGAATCCACTCCTTTTTCACCCAGATTCTGAGTCATCTTTTACATATATCCGAGTCAATTTTTACCAATTTCCGAGTCACCATTTTCACCCGTTCCCGATTCATCTTTCAGTTCCGAGTCACACTTCACACATTTCAGTCGATTATGGAGAGGAATTTAAGTCCGAGCCAATTTTCAGTCGGTACCCAGTGAGTCACTTCTCGCTCGGTTTTGACTGAATGTTCCAGTCGGAATTTCTTTGATTGCCCACTCATCAACATGATTGTTCCAGTCTGAATGTTCCGAGTCACACATCAATATGATTTCACTCGGTCTTTTGCACAAAATGAACCTTTTCTCACTCGGATTAAGGAGGCAAAGTGAAGACTGACCCCTTTTCTCACTCGGAATTGACTCCAACCGTGGATGAATACTGACTGAGGGACTAATCCGAGCCATTGTCACTCGGAATTCCACTATCCACACTCGGATTTCCACCATTTGCACTCGGAATTCAGCCATTGTCACTCAGAATTCCACTATCCACACTCAGATCTCCACCTTGCTGACCTGGATTCCACCACCCAAGTGGATCCAGGAATCCCGGGGGTGGCAGACAAGGGTGGAAGTGGGGGGAATTAAAAATTCCCACCCAGCCGTTGTCCCCCACTTCACTCTGAATAGAAGTGTGACCTGGCATTCCACTCGGAAGTGGAAGCCTGAGCTGGCATTCCACTCGGGCCAGCCTATAAATAGGCAAGGGGAAGGGCAGCTGAGGAGGGGGGGCATTCATTAGAGGAGAAAAACTCTGTCAAAAAAATGTTCGCTCTCTCTCTCTGACACCAATTCTTCTCTTCTTCTTCTTCCATCATCCCTCACCATATTGCCACAATCCTTCCATCCTCCACCCCTCTCCTACTCCAACACCGTCCTCACTCCCACTCAACAGCACCTTTCCCAGCCTTTTCCCCTCTCGGACCAGCACTCCTACTCCATCATCACTCGGTTTTCGCTCAACCTTCACCCAGTATTCCTCTTACCACTCTGATTTACTATTTTGCACTCGGTTTCCCTTATTTCCACTCAGATTCTCACTGTTTCACTCAGTTTCTCACTATTTCACTCAGTTTATTCACTGTTTCACTCAGATTCTCACTGTTTCACTCGGATTTTTAATTTTCCACTCGGATCTTTCCAGTTTCCCTCGGTTTCCCTGTTTTCACTCGGATTTTCATAGTTTCACTCGGATTTTCATAGTTTCACTCGGTTTTCTTATTTTTCACTCGGTTTTCTTATTTTTCACGCGTTTCTTTCATTTTTTTTTGCAGTCAGTTTTCACTCATTTTTTTTGCTTTGTACTAAAATATGATAAAGGGAATAAATGTTTCCTATGTTTTCTTTCTAGTTTAAATAAAAATCAAAGATAAATCATTCTTAGTTAGTGTCGTACGGAAAATACTTCCGTCTACACCACTTTTATAGGATTCGTACACGTGCGAAGAACTTCGCCTTGTATGGGTTCCTCACCATAATGATTCCCATCAAAATTTCCTTAATCTTTTTCCTAAATAAAAAAAAACTTTTAAGAACTACGTGACCCTGATTTCTCGAAAGCTCGAGAATACGTAGGAGCGGGAAACAGTTCCTGTCGGGCCCATCTTTCTTTATTCAATTTTTGGAGTTTTTCCATTTTCATCTTGCTGTTAAAAGGAGGAGCGAGGTTAATTTGGACGAGACGTCCTGTTAATCTCATATCTTTTTTTATCTCTTTTAAAAGGAGGAGCGAGTTTAATTTGGACGAGACGTCCTGTTAATCTCACGTAAATATTTTGTGTTGATTTTTTTTTTGTTTATTTTGTCGTTCCGTACATTTTTCTTTTCATGAAGAAGTTAAAATAATTATTGGGTTAATTATAATGCGCACTATCAAATTGAGGTAACCGTTTTTTATAACGGACAGTTGTGAGGTGCTAATACCTTCCTCACCTGTAATCAGACTCCCGAATCATGGAATTTCATTTCTATAACCAGTGCTTTAACAAAAGGTTTTTCCACTATTTTATCCTAAAAAATATTGGTGGCGACTCCCTGTTTATTATTTAAAATAGTTTCGAGGGTCGGCCGCGCCGCCGCGATCCCGGTCGCGACAGGTATTACAGGGGGATGCTATGTGCATGGGATATATTGAAATTTCAAAAAAATCAGGTGTTTGAAGGTTGTGGTTTTTTAGGGATGATTGGATGCTCGGAAGACAGCAGCCTTCTGTATTCATAAATGTTTACTCTTCTTGTCTACTGGTGAAAAAGAAAAGGTTGTGGGAGGAGTTGTTGCAGGAAAAATGTATGTTTAAGGAGTGTTCTAAGTGGTGTATGGGTGATTTTAATGTTGTTTGGTGTAATGGGAAGAGAAAAGAGGTGGTTGTTGAGGAATCTACTGTAAGTAATACAAAGATGAGAATGTTTAATGAATTTTTCTTGCAATGGAGTTGGTGGACCTTCTTCTGTAGGGTAGGAGTTTTATGTGGTATAGGCCTAATGGGACGGCTATAATTCGATTGGACAGATTCTTTTGTTCTTACCAGTGGTTGCAGTCATATCCAAATTATACACAATTGGCTTTGAACAGAAATTTTTCTGATCATTGCCCGATGCTACTAAAGGTAGTGGATATGGATTAGGGGCCGAGACCGTTTAGGGTGTTAGATTGTTGGTTGCAACAACCTGGGTTTAAAGCTTTTATGGAAAAGACATGGAATAATTTGAAAATTGAGGGTTGGGGAGTCTTTATGTTGAAAGAAAAATTAAAAAGTTTGAAGATGTCTTTGAATGAGTGGAATTACAAAAGTTTTAGTGTGTTGGGAGTGAGATTGAAGGAGATGGAGCGTAAAATAAAGGTATTGGATTTACAAGAGGAAAATAATGGTTTGAATAAGATGAGTGTGATGACTCCTAAGAATTTGGTGGCAGAAATGGTAGGAGATTGCTAGAATAGAGGATTCAATTTTGTTATAAAACTCTAGAGTTAAGTGGTTACAAGAGGAGGACTCAAATTCTAAATACTTTCATGTTGTTATAAATAAAAGGCGACATGGAAGTGCAATTCATAGATTATGGTTGGATGGAACATGGGAGGAGGATCCGACAAGGGTCAAAAAGGGTGTTAAATCTTATTTCTTGAAGAAATTCATGGGTGATACTTAGAACAGGCTTGTGTTGGATGGTGTTGAATTTTTGATATTGGGGGAGGATATTAATGATAAAATTAATGAGAAGTTTTATGAGGAAGAGATTCGGTTAGCTGTTTGGGAGTAGGATGGGTTAAAAAGCCCAGAGCCTGATGGGTTTAATTTTAATTTTATTAAATCCTTTTGGAATTTGTTGAAATTGGATGTGTGTAGAATGATGGAAGAATTTTAGGAAATTGGGGTGTTTCCCGCGGGCTCAAATTCGTCCTTCTTAGCGTTAATTCCAAAAGGTACGGCTCACGCGGGGTTAGGTGATTATAGCACTATATCATTGGTGGGTTGTGTTTATAAAATTATTGCTAAGGTGTTTGCTTGTCAGTTGAGGGGTGTTATAGGTGGGATTGTCAGTGAAAATTTGTTAGCGTTTGTGGGGGAGAAACACGCTAGATGGCGTGATTGTTTCAAATGAGTTAATTGATGATGTGAAGAGGAATCATAATTCTTGTTTAATTTTTAAAGTGGATTTTGAGAAGGCATATTGTAACACCCTAATTTTAATTAAATAAATAAAATCAACGGGGAGGTTTTTCCAAATTTTAAAGTTAATAAACCGGGTCCAACGAGGAAAGAAGGGAAGGAGACAAGGAAAGAATTCATGCACAGCGAAAGGAAGAAACACTTGAGCGAACCCAATGGCATCAGGTACTCTCGCTCAAGCGAGAGCTAACTACGCTCGGGCGATTCTACTCAAGATCTCCAGTCCGCACTACACTTGCTGAAGCGATGCTACACCCGGCATCCCGTCATTCCACTCGGTTTTTAGCATATGGTTCACTCGGGGAGGTTCACTTCCTAATCCACTCGGACTAACCTTAATACCCGCCAGATTCATCCTGACACCATATCAAACTCCGCTGCTCCACTCGATCGGATTATATACGTATACGTATTGGCAATCCGAAAATGATTCCCAAAGCCGCTCACTCGGAATCTATGAAGGCTTCTCACTCGGGATAACTTTCACGTCCATTACGCTACTTGGGCATTCTACTCACTTTTCGCTCGGTAACCATAATATTTCCTACTCTAATTTTCCTACTAAGTCAAAACTCACACGGGTTCTCTAGCTACTTACTAATTTATTACAATAAATCCACTTAGATTCTTAGGTGTCATTCCCTAGTCGGTGAACTCTCACTCAGCGGATTCTCACTCGGAATCGTTGATTATCCCCTACTCAGAAAACCCCACAATCATCACTCACAGGTTTCGCTCCAACACCTACTCCAGACTATGCGACCTCAATCACTCGGACAATTCAACCTCCCATCACTCGGAATGACTTGTCATCTCGCTTTTCCCCAACAACAACTTAGCTCCACTTCTACCCATAGTCACACTGACTTCCTATGCTCGGGAAGTATACTTATACATCCATGTTTATCGCTCGGACATCACCTACAGTATAGAATAAACACACAATATATATATATATATACATATAGGGAAGTATTTAAATAATTACAACGCATTAACATGTTCCATCTACCTGAAAGTGTTCAAGTTTTGATATAAAGGCTAAAGTCAAAATATGAGCCGACCAAGGCTTAACAAGACCTTATACACAAGTATATACATATACACATATATTCCATAGCGCTCGGTTTCTCTGCTCCGCACTCGGCTCCTCATTCATCCTTCATTCCGAGAGATATTCACTGAAAAATGTAGCCACAGTAGGGGTGAGCTTTTACATGGAAAATGACAGCCAAGGACTCGGTATCAGTGTCAGTACGCACACTTACGTTCACTCGGTCGCATTCAGATTAAATTAAGGCCATGCAATTTAGAATAATATTAATAACATACACTCACATACATACTACATAAGGTTCGTCCTTATTCACACATGCACATGCATCCACACACTCGGAATTCATTCATGACACCCAACCCATGCCACACGTACTATCCTAATCAACATCATATCTACATGCATGCCTGCGGATCCGACTTAAGTAATGACTTTCAGTTACAGTTCCCCTCTTACTGGCCTCTCGTCCATCAGCTCTTCCCACGTGGTACCGGCCTCCCATTGGCGTCTCAAGACTCATCTCTAGCTCCTACGGCTACCAAGAGCTCTCACAGGATCTAGCCAAGGTCTGTAGCTGGAAGCCATTCCCTCAGGGCTCATGACCTTCCACGGGTCACCCCATTCCTACACATGCAGCTTATGCGTTTTACCAGCAAGCATCATCACTCAACCGATACCTCATTCGTAACCATCAAGGTAGAAACATATCCAACACGGTCTCTATATTTACTTTGTCAATCACACCAACATGCACAGTAATCAAACAATCAAGGTAATAACATCGGACGAATCAACTAACAGTCACGCATTCATATTCTCACAGTATTAACAGAGATAAAACCATGCATCTCACTCGTCTATATCAGTAAGGCTAACAGACTACATTACCACCATCTTGATTACATGCAATTATTATCTAGCTACTATCATACACATGGAATCCAAAATCAACAATCATGCATAATACATAGTCGTGACAGACACATGCACACGCTTAAAGCAGTACATTCATTCGGTACCGTTCGTGGACCATGCATTTGACATGCAAGCGCCCCCTACCTACAGAAGGAATTCAAGAAACTCTTCTGCTCTCCGATGTTTGGTCTGACTCCCTTTCTGACTCGTCCAGTCCCCCTGGGTACCGTCGTCTCTGCAATCGGCTCAGGAATGGGAAGTTGTTCTTTCTCTGCCTCAATGATCGTCCTTCACCAGTTGGAGGGGCTCCGACCTTTCTCCAGCACCGTCGTCGTGATCTCCAGAAACGAAGAACAGAACAGGGGAAGAGAAGAGAGAACGAAGATGAAGAAGAAGGAAAAAGGGTGAAGCAGTAAGGGAATGATGAATATCTACGGTGATACAGGGTGTATGTATATGCATGCGAAGAGAAGGAAATGGGATGGGAAAACGTGAATCGCAGTCCACTCACGTGACTCGCCAATCACAAGCAGCCATCTTTTACCAACTAAATTAATTTGTCATCATTCCTTAAGTTAAATTGATTATAATTAACAATTATCTTCTTACTTTGAAATCAAGGTCTTAATGGTTTATTTCATTCGGTATTTAACTTCAAAATTGGGATGTTACACATATGATTCAATTTGTTAGGATTTTCTATTTTATATGATGAGAATGTTGAGTTTTACTAATAGATGGATAAGATGAATCATGTGTTGTTTAATGTCCTTCTATGTGTCTATTCTTATGAATAGGAGTCTAACCTTAGAGTTTCCTATGAGGTGGGGAATAAGGTAGGGTGATCCTATGGCCCTTTTTCTATTTCTTTTTATGGCTGAGGGGATTAGTGGGATAATGAGGGAGGTAGTGAAGAAGAATTTGTTTAAAGGTGTACTTGTAGGGGATGATCAGGTGTGTATTTCTCATTTACAGTTTGCTGATAATACTTTATTCTTTGGTGACTTGTCTCTAAGGAATGTTATGACATTGAAAAGTGTGTTGAGATGCTTTGAATTTGTGTCTGGGATGAAGGTTAACTTTTTTAAGAGTAAATTGGGAGCTGTTTTTGGTAATAAGGAGGAAGTGGCTCAATATACAGATTTGTTGTAGTGTAATATTATGAGATTGTCTTTCTTGTATCTTGGTATTCCTTTGGGGGTGAATCCAGGGAGAAGGTGTACTTAAGATCCTATTGTCTTGAAATTTCAAAAGAAAATTGTCCCTTAGGAATCAGCATCATTTATCCTTTGGTGGTTGTCTCTGTCTTCTTAAATGGGTACTTTCCTTGCTCCTTTTTTTTCTTTTCTTTTTTTAAGGCATCTATTTATGTTTTAAAAGTACTAACTTCTTTGCAAAGTTTCTTTTTGTGGGGAAAGGGTGAGACGAGGAAAAAATATGTTGGGTTAAATATAGCAAATGTGTTGAAGTAAGGAGGCAGGTGGGTTGGGTGTGAGGGATTTGAGAAAATTTAGTTTTACACTATTGAGAAATTGGGTGTGGAAGTTGTTGGGGGATCATGAGTGTTAGTGGGATAAAGTATTAAAATCTAAATATGGGAGTGATGTTTGGTCTAAGGATTTAGATGTTTTTAAGAAAGGTTCAAGATTATGGCGTTACTTAAGAGTGTATTAAAACTATCTGATGAGTTGGGGTGGTTTAAGTCTAGTATAAGGAGGTTGATGGGTGATGGGGAAAAAAACAAGATTTTGGTCTGATTGCTGGTTAGGGGGAAAATGTTAAAGTCCAGGTACCACAAGTTGTTCTTAATGTCATCACAACAACATGCTTTTGTAGCTGATATGGGTGTATAGGTGGATAATACGTGGGTCTGGGATCTTAAATGGCGCGAGAGTTTTTCGTCTGGGAACGTGATTTGTTTTCATTTCTTCTTCATGATCTTGAAAGTTTTGATGGTCTACGTATGATAGAGCAAGACTCTTGGATATGGTTGAGATCTTCTTTTGGTCAGTTTTCTATGAAGTCGCATTTTGTGTGTTCATTTTGGAACAATGTTGTGCCTCTTAAAGTCGAAGGATTTGGATGGAGGTTAATTCTTAATCGAGTTCAAACTATGAATAATTTAGCTTCACGTGGGATTGTGTTTGATAATTCTCCTGACTTATGTGTCTTTTGGTGATTGTGAGAAGAATTGTTCTCATCTTTTCTTTTTATGTAAAGTTTCTTATTCATTATGGCAGATATGTTTTGATTGGTTGGGGTTTTGCTCGGTTTTGTATCATTGTGGTAAGGAACACTTTGAATGTATTTTGGGATATGAGTTTAATAAAGTGACTAAACTTGGGTTGACTGTGATGTGGTTTGCTACTGTTTGGACTATTTGGGATGTAAGGAATGGCGTCATTTTTAAGGAAGGAAATATGAATGTTGAGAACATATTTGAATTTGTTCAGTACATATCATGTCTATGGTTAAGATTTTGCCCGAATGAGTTCTATAGAAGTTTTGTTAAATGGTATAAGGAGAATTTATGTTATGCTTATCAAGATTATAATTAATTTCTTTTTGTATATGAATTATGATACCCATTAAACCTATATATTTTATTTTTAATTATTAAAATTATCACATTATTTTTTATTTTTAAAAGTTTGTAAAAAAATAAAATATATATATATATATATTTCAATGTATTTTGTACGAAGTTTTAAAAATAAAAAGTAATGTGTTTATAATTAAAAATGAAAAGAGAAAATAATAAAAACGGAAAAAAATAAAGAAGTTGTTAGCTTTTATTTTGGATTAAACCTGGCAACTATGACAACTGATTTATTATGTTCAAGACTCAACAAGCAAGTTAAGAAGTATCCTACCCTAACCTCCAAGTTGTTGCATCGATCATGGCTACTTCTTAGGTAACAGCTCATTCTGATATTTATTGTCAATTCTGAGGAAAGTCAAAATTTTGTATTTTAATAACTATAGTTCTTAGCAATTAATAGCAGCAGGATAATTTCCTAGACATTGAGACAAATTCATGTGATTGATGTCGCCTCTCCTTCTAGATTAATTATGCTAATAACATGCATGCAGACCATAAGGTAATAATATACTATACATAATCCTTAAAGAAGGAAGATACTTTAGATCTAGTTATAGAACACTTCATCTTAACTATTACATAGAAAAGACAATGTAGGCATAGATATTGTTAATGAAATTCTAGGAAATGGTAGCAGCATCAGCATGCATAAAGTGCTAGATATTGATTTAGATGTTGCATATTTTCAAAGGTCATGCATTCTGAATTTCTAAAAATACCCTTCAGAACGAACTACTTTCAGATCAGCAAGGCTTTTCATGTTCTCCAAAGTTGTGCTTGAGTTGTTGTGGCATTATTAGTTCCTTGGACTCATGATATTCAAGTGTTGGTTCACTTTGAGCTGGCACTTTTTTCTCTTTGTGATGAAAGAATGGCATCGATGGCTTCTTTTACTTGAGAAATATCAGGAGCTTTTCCACCTTGGACAGGCCAAATCTCATCAGTTGCCAAAACCTGAACAATGATGTCACATGCCAAGTTTCAATTCAGAGAACATTCAAGAAACTGTATGGTATATGAAGTAAGAGAAAAACTAATGTTTAAAGTCTCACCTTCACTTGAAGTTGTAGAAACTTTACATAACTGATTGCTTTTTCCAGCATGGTAACCAAATCAACCTGCAAATTCATCATCGAAGTTAAATCGTCATTGAGTAATGAGTCTTTTGCCATGCCTTGTGGGAGGAGAGAGCAGGGTTGTTTTTGATTGGACTGAAGTCATATGATAATTTCCCCAATATTACTAAACTCCCAAGAGATTATTAAAAAGAATTCTTACCTTGGAGCCATTAGGCACCAATTCTTGTAGTGTCTTTAACCGCTCGCTTATCCTCTCTCTTCTATTCTGTGAGACAAACATTCTACCAGCACTGAATCTCTTATTTAAACTTTGCTTAGTTTGCAATCAAAACTTTGCACATATCTAACATAATTTGACTTAGGATTGAAGAAAACCTTGGCAGCCACACTTTGAGGATCCTTGGATGGACTTGACTTATGTTTTGGTGTTATACTCTCAGTTGAACATTGCTTCTTGGCAGCTTTCAAGCTCTCTCCCTGAAAACACAGTCAAAGTTCACATTAATTACCATTCTAATTTCAGAAAGTTTCTAAGGACTACTCTTGAACAAGTGAGTTTTGGTACAATTAAGGAATACCATAGAAGGGCGTTTTTTCAAGACAGATTCGTGTCCTTCTGACTTCTTTTTGAGGCTACCATCAGGGACAGTTTGTGCTGAGTAGAGCCAACCAGAAGAACTTTGGCCATGTTGCTTCTCTTTTGCATTATTGACAATGGAGCTACAGCCACTAGAATTTTGAAAGAAATTGAAATCCTGTGCCAGGTGCAATTCTGTAGTGCTTCTTGGACTAGTTTGGTTCCGTTGGTTGTAGCCTTGATGCATATTATTCTCCCAAACACTATTATCTTCTTTCAAGTAATAATTGTTAGGGACCAGCCTGTTCTGTTGAAAGCTAAGCAAAGATTCACTAGCTTGCATGAGAATATTGCTGTACCCTCCTTTGAAATTAATCAGAGATTCTGCTTCTTCGAGATGATAGTTTGTGCCGTTATAAGCATACCCTTTGCCACTGCCACATAGAGGAGGAGAATGGGTTATAGCTGAATCATTGCTGAGCCCATTTGTTGTCTGTGAGCCATCTTCCTCTTCTGGCATAACTTTGTACTCATTATCGACCCTGTGAGTAGTCATAGAGGTAATCTCCACACTAGTCTCACTGAAAACACAGGTATGAATGTTGCTACAATCACGTAGAATTTTTTGGTCTTTGGCCAGTGCCATTAGAAAGGTAAAGCAAAACTAATTGCAAAAGCAATTAAGAAGGTTTTGTTCAGGCTGGTCAACAATGAGAATGACAACTAGTTAGTAAGGAAGGCCTATTTGTAGATGTTAAATATTCAATTCAAACGTTATTTATATCCGCCCCCTTGCCAAGATTAAGGATTCTAATACACCCTTTTATCTTTCTTAAAAGAACATCTAATTAATATTTAGAAGAATATTTGATATTGTATTAAAATTTTAAAGGATATAATTATAAAAAATAATTTTAGTATTATCTTGAATTCCTAAAAAGAAGATATATTTAGAAACAAATCTAAACCCTTAAAGGATACTAGATGAAAAGAATCAGGAAGTATTAATGAAGATGTGATAGTGTGACAGAAACATTAACAATCGGAAAACAAGAAATATTAAGATATGTTTATGAAATTCCATGATGTGAGTTTAATTCATCTTCATAATCATGCATATTGGGAGTGTTAGCTGGCAGAAGTTAATGCATTGGAAGCAGAGAAGATAAAAACGTTGCAAAACAGCATAATGGTCGCCGTATCATTCGCAAAACCCACGTCTCTCTTTGATGTAGAAGCTGGAACTAGCTACTTGAGGTAGCTTCTTGCATGCTTCCTTTCAATCTCTTAAGCACGTGCACTTATATTGTATTTTATGCCGTGTATGTTAACATTCTGAGTAGTTGCCTAAAAATAGTTATTGAACTGGCTGACAACACTGATTGGCATGCATGAAGGTTGCGTATTTGTTCTATTAATATATGTACTCTTTCATACTGAATTCAATCGCTACGAATAATCAGCAAATTTAGCGTGGGAGACCCAAAAATTGCAACGCTAAAGCACATTAGCTTGGGATACAACCTTTCACGTTAGATTTTTTGTATGTAAAATTGCTATAACAACTCGACCCTCACCTTAATTTTTACGTGTAACTTAATAATCCATATCACATATGGAGGCAGAAAGTGACTGTGTGACATTATGTTTCATGTACAAAACCTTTTTTAAAAATATTTTCTTTTTTTAATATTTATAACCATAATATTTGTTAAAATTAAATTTCAATTCACTAACCACATCAATCAATTAATGAATCATACTCAGCATGAATCAATTTTCATTAATACAAAAACACAATTAATATTTAAAATTTAATTAATATATACACATTATAATTAATATAAACTATAATAAATTGTTAATTTTAAATACAAATTTTATCAATATTGATAGACAACCAACATGTAGCGTGTTCAATCACAGTGTAACACCTAAATAAAAATAAAGTTAATATTACATATATATAAATATATAAATAAATGTATAAAACTAAAAGTTTAATTAAATTAATTATCTTATTCATTCTACTCCACTTCCTCGTAGGTATGACCATCATCATCATCATCATCTCTACCACCACCTTTATCTTCTGAACTGTTCTGAGACTCAACCTTATCCCCATCATCAGCAATAGAATGTTGAATTGGTGGAAGTTTCTTCACTTTCAGTAACTAAATAACTAAACTAATCTCCCGATAGTCATTCATCAATCTCGTTAATGGTTCTTGCTCTGTTAATAGTCTCATAGGTGATGTTCTAGATGAATGATAGGGAAGATCTTCATAAGACTTAGTTGTTATGGACACATGTCAATCATGCTTACTTGCACACAAAGTTGGATATGGTACATATATAATAGACTTGACGTGTATTTTACACTAAAATGAATGGATCATATTGATCATAACATCTAGTTTAATTTATTTCGACAATGTCATATTGTGAATTGATAATGGTCCCTTACATCATGGATCATACCATTCATAGGATCCTCAACCTACACAACACACACACATATATAGTCAATGGTTAAGCTCAATTAAACTTGATGTATATTTAACTCTTGATAGTTATTAAGTTTTAAAATGGACTTTACATATTGTTTGAACCACATTGCGAAGTTAGCATGTATGAATGTATGATCAGTGACGTTGAATTATTGACAATTTCATACTTTTGCATGAAGAACCTATACTATAGTGAAAATAACTATTGTTCGAAATGAATTTTATCATGTTAATAGAATGTAAGTGTTACTAGTGTAGAAACTTATTCTAATTATAGCTTGACCTCAATACAATTGATCAACACATATAGCTGAGAAGATTTATATTATTGATCATTCACCCCTGGTCTTTCATCTTTGTCACTGAATCTTCCACCCTTCAATAGTATGGAGATTGGGTTTTCATTGACATAATCATCAATCATATTCTGATCATTCCTTATATTGGTTGCCAACACATTGTAGCTTTTAAAGTAACAGGAGGTGAAGTAAGTTGTCTCACAATACAAATAAATGCTAGAAATTAATCCTTCCACTAGTGCTTTATTTTTTACTACACACTTTGACTATCCTATAAACCTATAAAATCAACCAAGTAAAACTAAAAAAATGATATAACAAACTACAAGTGGCAATTAACTAATTAATTAACAAGAAAAATTGTGTTAGTTATCTCTCGAACGGGTATATCCATCTGTAATGGACATGACCACCTAACTTAGCTTTCTTTGATAGGTGTACTATAAGTGTAACACCCTAATTAATTGCAACTAAAAATTCCAAAAATATGAGAAAATTTTTCACAAAACAGTCCCGTATTATTCGATATATGAGGGAGCTGGCAAGGGAAGAACGAAAAGCATTCACACGCACATAGCAACCTACAGGGAAACTAAAACTGGGGCCGGCTCAATGGGTTTATCGTAACGCACCAACACTAGGGCGGATTGCACAACACCGTTTATCCGCTCAGACGGGGTCTGACACCGTCCAGGCGGAGTATGGTAATGCAGCAGCGGATAGAGGAGATTTCACAATGAGGCTTCCCTTCGAGTAATACTGGTCACTCAACGGGAGGAATAGATAAGGGAAATATGTTAATACATTCACACGCGTAGCATTCGGTGGAAAGGCGGAGTTAGAATCATCCTACTTGGCTAGGCGGGGTATATTTATCTTGGGCGGGCTGTCCTAGTTACTTGGGCGAGGTATGACGCCGCCTAAACGAAATCTACATAACGCCTCTTTAACACAACTCCAAGGTAATTTCCTCCATCGGGTATGGACAAGGGTTCACTAAGTAAATCCTCACACTCGCATTTCACTCAGAAAAATGAGAAGTTACAGGGTACATATACGTTAGTAGGTTGTGGAGAAAGGAGGGATCTGACCTATTCCACCCAGCTCAACTAAGTATGACGACGCCTGGGCGGACTTAGCCATAACGCCCAATTCGGGGTCAACATCGGGGTCTGGATTGTGTTAGCATCACAACGGATAGGAAAGGATAATGGTCGATATCTCACTCTGGTAATTACTCGCTTCAGCGTGAGTCCTCGCGCTTGGGCGAATTGCTCCCACACTTCGGGCGGGGTACGACTCCGCCCAGCGTATCCGACATAAATTTTCCTAAGACAATTCTCGGTTCACTCAGACTTAGCTATAACCTGCTCAATCAGACTGTCCCTGCGTATCTATTAAAGCATAATTAGGAAACAAGGCAGCACATAGCATCACACACACCAAAACCATACATCCATATATATACATAAAAGTGCATGTCAATATTTACAATACAAAATCGGACTTCTCCTTGCCCGTAAAGTTCTATTCATCCCCAAAACATTAACATCCGGTATGAGCCAGTCCGGGCTTAATCTAACAACGCCTTAATTAAACCTTCCAAATGCATCAGCACTCCGCCCAGCATTCCAGCTCTGCTTCTGATCCTCCTCACGAGAGACATTCACTGAAAATGGCCACTGCAGGGGTGAGCTTTTACATGTAAAATGATACTCACAGACTCGGTATCAGCGTCAGTACACGCTCCTGCTATCACTCAACCTTTCTCAAGTAACCAAATTCATACAATTCAAACAACATTCATGACACACATAATTCACAGAGTTTATTCCACATCTAAATATATATTCATGCATTCAAAATCATACACATGCACATACATAGATTTATACATCACCACAATCAGCCTTATTTCTATATGCATGCCTGTGGATCCGACTCGGGTAAAGACTCTCAGTTACGGTCCCCTTTTCTTTTGGCCCCTCGTCCCTCAGCTCTTACCAGGTGGCACCGGCCTCCCCACGGCGTCTCGAGACTCTCTTCTCTAGCTCCAACGGCTACCACGAGCTCTATTGGGATCTAGCCAGGGTTGGTAACTGGAAGTCGTTTTCCTTGGGGTTCTTGACCTTCCATGGGTCACCCCACTCTTACTCATGCAACTAACACATTCATTATTACACATCATCGCGCCATGAACACCTTACCGTAGTCATTAAGTAAAAACGGATATCCCCCACTACTCGTAATCATTCAGTCAGTCACACCAGCGCATGTTATAATCGGTCATCAGACTAACAACATTGAGCAATCCAATTAAGAACATGCACATACATACTTTTCATAGTGACAACAAAATAGATCCATCATTATCATCCACGAGCAGGCTACACCATCGCCACGAAGATCACTATCAGAATCTCAAATCATGCATCAGTTTTAGTAATTGTGAATACATGCACACATGCACAGCATCAGTTCTAATGATTATAAATACATGCACACACACACACCCGCACTCAGCAATACATTCATCCGGTACCGTTCTTAGACCATGCATTCGACATGCAAGCGCCCCCTACCTTTAGAAGAATCCTCAGAAACCTTTCTGTTCTCGTTGTTGGGTCCGACGTCTTTCTCCTGGTTCGTTCGGTCTTCCTTGGCTTGTCGTATCCTGCGCCTGATTCTGGGATGAAGTGTGGTCCGTTCTCCAGTACTGCAACCCAGACCTCCAGGAGCGAAGAGTAAGATAGAAGAAGAAGAAAGATGAAGACGAAGGGAGGAAGTAGAGAATGAAGTGACGGAGAAGGGAGTCTGAAGAAATAGCAAGTGCGTTTTTCCGCCAAGGGCTCACGCTTATATATATATATATATATGTGTATGTGCGCAGTAAAAGAAGAGTGGGATGGGAGAGTGCGTGTCCAGCAGTCACGTGCACTCCACCCCATCCCCTGACCACCACCATTTTTAATATTTTAATGGCTTAATCCTAAGTAGTTAAATGCAATTAACAGTTATTTCTTAGTTAAAAATCAAATCTTAATGGTTTATTCTTCATTCAGCATTAAATTTTAAAACGGGGATGTTACAGTTCTCCCCCACTGAAAAAGAATTTCGTCCCCGAAATTCAGTCGGTACTTACCTAGGTAAACAATTCGGGGTACTGCTGTCGCATGGCATCTTCGCGTTCCCACGTGTAGGAGGTGGTCTTGCCTTGCTGCCACTCCACCTTAACCAGCCTTACGTTCTTGTTTCTTAAGCGTTTTACCGATTGATCCACGATTCCAACCGGTGTAGTCACAGTGGTTAGGTCTTCCTTGATCTCTACCTCGTCGTCAGGCATCGTGTGGCTGGGGTCATGCAAATACTTCCTTAGCTGAGACACATGAAAAACGTTGTGTAATCGGGACAAGTGAGTTGGTAACGCGAGGCGGTATACCACGGTGCCAATCCATTCTACTACCTCATAAGGTCCGATGTAGCGAGGGCTTAACTTCCCACTTTTTAAGGCTCGTCCAACTCCTTTACTCGGGGAGGTTCTCAGAAACACTCGATCTCTGACTTGAAATTCCAATGGCTTGATGCGTTTGTCATGGTAGCTCTTCTGCCTGTCTTGTGATGCTTTCATCTTCTCCCTTATTACTCGGATCTGTTCTGTGGTTTGCTTCACGATGTCTGGTCCCAGTAATAGACTTTCACCCGCTTCCGACCAACAGAGTGGGGTTCGGCATCTACGCCCATATAATGCCTCGTAAGGTGCCATGCCAATGCTGTGATGATGGCTGTTGTTGTACGTAAACTCGATCAAGGGAAGGTACTGCTCCCAGTCCCCACCGTACTCTAACACACACGCTCTCAATAAGTCTTCTAGACTCTGAATTGTTCGCTCGGATTGTCCATCCGATTGGGGGTGGTAGGCAGAACTAAGCCAAAGCTTCGTCCCCAATTCTTGATGCATGCTGGTCCAAAACCTGGACGTAAATCTAGGGTCCCTATCTGAGACGATGGAAGTAGGTATGCCATGCAGTCGGATAACTTCTTGAATGTAGATTCGAGCCAATTTATGCAATGGGTACTTCATATTTACAGGTAAGAAGTGTGCACTCTTCGTCAATCTGTCAACAATGACCCAAATGGCATCATAGCCCGCTCGGTTTTTGGGTAATCCCATGATAAAATCCATCGCAATTGAGTCCCATTTCCACACGGGGATCTCTAGAGGCTGCATTGCACCGTACGGTTTTTGGTGCTCTACCTTCGATTTCTGACAAGTGATACACCGGGCCACATACTCCGCCACATCCTTCTTTAGTCCGGGCCACCAAAACTGTCTCCTCAAGTCGTGGTACATTTTCGTGGTTCCTGGGTGAATGCTGAGTAGGCTTTTGTGGGCTTCATCAAGCACCATTCTTCTCAATCTTCCTTCACTTGGTATGTATATTCTGTTTCTCACCCGGAAGATCCCATCTGACCCCTCTGCCAAGGATAAATCCTTTCCTTTAGCCTGAATTTCCTTCATTTCAGCTAGGTAAGAGTCCGCCTGTTGCTGTTCGTACACGGATTTTAAGAATTCGTTGGCAATCCTCAACGTACCGATTGTCATCTTCTGAGAGGAAGGGGCATCAACATGCAAGTTCATGTCTCGGAACCGCTCCAACAACTCAACTTCTTTTGCCATCATGGCTGCTATGTGGAGGGATTTTCGACTCAATACGTCTGCTACGACATTTGCCTTACCTGGGTGGTATTTCTACTCGAAATCATAGTCCTTCAAAAACTCAATCCATCTTCTCTGCCTCATGTTCAGCTCCTTTTGGTCGAATAGGTATTTGAGGCTCTTATGATCGCTGTACACTTCAAATTTGGATCCGTACAAGTAATGCCTCCAGATTTTCAATGCAAAAACTACTGCTGCCAACTCCAAGTCATGGGTCGGATAATGCTGTTCGTGGGGTCTCAATTGTCGAGAGGCATATGCTATCACTCGATCCTTCTGCATGAGTACACATCCTAATCCGAGTCCGGACGCGTCACAATAGACCACGAAGCTTTCTCGTAACTCAGGTAATGCCAACACCGGAGCAGTTGTCAACTTATTCTTCAGCTCTTGGAAGCTGCTCTCACACTTCGGACTCCACACAAAAGGAACGTTCTTCCGAGTCAATTTAGTCAGGGGTAATGCCAACTTAGAAAAACCTTCGATGAACCTTCTATAATAACCTGCCAAGCCCATAAAACTCCTTATTTCCGAGATCGATCTGGGCCTCTCCCATGCCATTACAGCAGCTACCTTCGCAGGATCTACCGAGATGCCTCGCTTGGAGATCACATGCCCGAGGAAGTGGATCTCATCCATCCAAAATTCGTACTTTGAAAGCTTTGCAAACAATTGCTTCTCCTTCAACACTTGGAGTACCGTCCTGAGATGTCCTTCATGCTCCTCAGATGTCTTAGAATAAACTAGAATATCATCGATGAAGACAACAACAAACCGATCTAAGAAGGAGTGGAATATGCTGTTCATGTAATTCATGAAAACAGCAGGGGCGTTTGTCACACCGAACGGCATCACTACATACTCATAGTGACCATACCTAGTCCTAAAGGCAGTTTTAGGAATGTCCGAGTCCTTCACTCGGATTTGGTGATATCCCGATCGTAAGTCGATTTTCGAGAAGACTGAGGCTCCACGCAGCTGGTCAATTAAATCATCAATTCTAGGCAGTGGGTATCGATTCTTGATTGTGAGTTTGTTAAGCTGTCGATAATCTATACAAAGTCTCATGCTGCCATCCTTCTTCTTAACAAGTAGCACAGGTGCGCCCCATGGTGACACGCTTGGTCTAATGAACTGCTTCTCAAGTAACTTATCCACTTGTTTCTTCAACTCTACCAATTCAGTTGAGGACATTCTGTAGGGTGCACTGGAGACCGGTTCGGCTCCAGGGATCAAGTCTATAGAGAATTCAACTTCTCTATTGGGAGGCACACTCGGGACGTCCTCTGGGAACACTTCTGGGAATTCGCAGACAACCGGAATTTCGTTCACTAGGGGCTCGTTCTCATCTTTGGTTAGACAAAGCATCATAAATAGTTGGGTTATACCTAGTGCCGTGCCATCTTCAGTGGGTTGTTTTGGGAAAACTATCTCTCGGTTTCTACAATCTACTAATACCTTATTGGCTGAAAGCCAATCTATTCCAAGCACAATATCAAGACCCTTTAAGGGCATGCAAATCAGATCGAAGGTGAAACTCCGATCATACAACTCAAATGCTACATTTTTACATATTGACGATGTGAACACACTAGGGCCAGTGGGGCTGGCCACTTCCAAAGTCCGGTTCATAGACACAGTTGGTAGCTTCAACCGTTTCACGCACTCATCAGCTATAAAAGAATGGGTTGCTCCCGAATCGAAAACAACATTAAGCGTATTCATTCCAAGTGAGCAGTTACATTATACTAGATCGTTTGCTGGTGCAACATCCTCTGCATTGATGATGTAGATCCTTCCTGTCGCTGTTGGGCCGGTGTTCCTCTCTCGGCTGTTCGGGGCACGCATCATATTTCCTCTGGTTCCGTTGCCTCTGCCACCAGGTCGTTGGTTATCATTCACTCTGGTTCGATCTTGAAATCCTCCTTGACGCACATTGGTGTTTGCCTGGCAGAGTTGGGGGCAGTCCGGGTGAACGTGTCCCTTCTCTCCGCAGTGGTAGCATTTAACATTTGTATCATTGCATTCCTTAGCAAAATGATCACCGCCGCATTTAAAGCATCCGCCATACCTTGGTCGCCCACTCATCTGTCTCCCTCGGTCATTATGGTTCTGATATCTGGTGAAGGGTTCATTCCTCCTTACGTTCCCTGGCCTCTTGAAACGTGATTGCTGAGGCCTCAGGTGCTGGTTGGCTCTGCTGCACTGGCCCGAATGGGCCCTGTCATCCTCTTCGAATATTCTACACTTGTTCACTAAGGCAGGGAAACTCCGGATTTCATGGTATCTGCAGGCCCTCTTGATATCCGATCTCAGTCCGTTCTCAAACTTAAGACACTTGGAGTGCTCCGTTCCTGGCTGCTGGAAGGGCGGATAGAATAGGCACAATTCTTCAAATCTGGTCGCGTATTCTTCCACAGTCATGGAGCCCTGTTTTAACTCCATAAACTCCAGCTCTTTCCGACTCCTCACTGTGTCGGGAAAGTATTTGTCTAGGAAGCAGGCCTTGAAATCGTTCCACGTCAGTTGATTGTCATCTTCGGGGAATCGGCTCCTGGCTATCTTCCACCAATTCTCCGCTTCATCTCGCAGCATATACACTGCGCATTCCACCTTCTGGGCTTCGGTACAGCGAAGACCCCTAAAAATTCTCTCTAATTCCTGAGTCCACTTGAACGCCGCCTCAGGGTTCCGTCCTCCTAAGAATTCACTCGGCTTCCTCTTCAGGAAGCGGTCCAGCACATGGCCATCCTCAGGTTGAGTTTGGCCTTGCCTTTCAAACACATTAGCAAAGCGTTGGAATGCTGTGGCTATAGCCTCCATACTTTGACGATGCGTCATTCCTTATCCTGAAATTGACATTTAAGGATAAGTATACGGAGCCACTTACTACCGATCTAGTTATTAGTCCAACAATTAATAGCTTAGCACATTATGTCATTCGCCTAAGTCATACACACAATCGGACCAGGGGAAAACAACCCCTTGTCCTCAAGTCAATCATCAATCAGGTCAACCAGCATCAGAACAATTTCAACCATTCAATCAAAAAGACACACACACCACCGCTTACACTTGGTAAGCATACTTTGGCCTTGGACTTTTCAGTCCGCTCTGATACCAAAATGTAACACCCTAATTAATTGCAACTAAAAATTCTAAAAATATGAGAAAATTTTTCACAAAACAGTCCTGTATTATTCGATATATGAGGGAGCAGGCAAGGGAAGAACGAAAAGCATTCACACGCACATAGCAACCTACAGGGAAACTAAAACTGGGGCCGGCTCAATGGGTTTATCGTAACGCACCAACACTAGGGCGGATTGCACAACACCGTTTATCCGCTCAGACGGGGTCTGACACCGTCCAGGCGGAGTATGGTAATGCAGCAGCGGATAGAGGAGATTTCGCAATGAGGCTTCCCTTCGAGTAATACTGGTCACTCAACGGGAGGAATAGATAAGGGAAATATGTTAATACATTCACACGCGTAGCATTCGGTGGAAAGGCGGAGTTAGAATCATCCTACTTGGCTAGGCGGGGTATATTTATCTTGGGCGGGCTGTCCTAGTTACTTGGGCGAGGTATGACGCCGCCTAAACGAAATCTACATAACGCCTCTTTAACACAACTCCAAGGTAATTTCCTCCATCGGGTATGGACAAGGGTTCACTAAGTAAATCCTCACACTCGTATTTCACTCAGAAAAATGAGAAGTTACAGGGTACATATACGTTAGTAGGTTGTGGAGAAAGGAGGGATCTGACCTATTCCACCCAGCTCAACTAAGTATGACGACGCCTGGGCGGACTTAGCCATAACGCCCAATTCGGGGTCAACATCGGGGTCTGGATTGTGTTAGCATCACAACGGATAGGAAAGGATAATGGTCGATATCTCACTCTGGTAACTACTCGCTTCAGCGTGAGTCCTCGCGCTTGGGCGAATTGCTCCCACACTTCGGGCGGGGTACGACTCCGCCCAGCGTATCCGACATAAATTTTCCTAAGACAATTCTCGGTTCACTCAGACTTAGCTATAACCTGCTCAATCAGACTGTCCCTGCGTATCTATTAAAGCATAATTAGGAAACAAGGCAGCACATAGCATCACACACACCAAAACCATACATCCATATATATACATAAAAGTGCATGTCAATATTTACAATACAAAATCGGACTTCTCCTTGCCCGTAAAGTTCTATTCATCCCCAAAACATTAACATCCGGTATGAGCCAGTCCGGGCTTAATCTAACAACGCCTTAATTAAACCTTCCAAATGCATCAGCACTCCGCCCAGCATTCTAGCTCTGCTTCTGATCCTCCTCACGAGAGACATTCACTGAAAATGGCCACTGCAGGGGTGAGCTTTTACATGTAAAATGATACTCACAGACTCGGTATCAGCGTCAGTACACGCTCCTGCTATCACTCAACCTTTCTCAAGTAACCAAATTCATACAATTCAAACAACATTCATGACACACATAATTCACAGAGTTTATTCCACATCTAAATATATATTCATGCATTCAAAATCATACACATGCACATACATAGATTTATACATCACCACAATCAGCCTTATTTCTATATGCATGCCTGTGGATCCGACTCGGGTAAAGACTCTCAGTTACGGTCCCCTTTTCTTTTGGCCCCTCGTCCCTCAGCTCTTACCAGGTGGCACCGGCCTCCCCACGGCGTCTCGAGACTCTCTTCTCTAGCTCCAACGGCTACCACGAGCTCTATTGGGATCTAGCCAGGGTTGGTAACTGGAAGTCGTTTTCCTTGGGGTTCTTGACCTTCCATGGGTCACCCCACTCTTACTCATGCAACTAACACATTCATTATTACACATCATCGCGCCATGAACACCTTACCGTAGTCATTAAGTAAAAACGGATATCCCCCACTACTCGTAATCATTCAGTCAGTCACACCAGCGCATGTTATAATCGGTCATCAGACTAACAACATTGAGCAATCCAATTAAGAACATGCACATACATACTTTTCATAGTGACAACAAAATAGATCCATCATTATCATCCACGAGCAGGCTACACCATCGCCACGAAGATCACTATCAGAATCTCAAATCATGCATCAGTTTTAGTAATTGTGAATACATGCACACATGCACAGCATCAGTTCTAATGATTATAAATACATGCACACACACACACCCGCACTCAGCAATACATTCATCCGGTACCGTTCTTAGACCATGCATTCGACATGCAAGCGCCCCCTACCTTTAGAAGAATCCTCAGAAACCTTTCTGTTCTCGTTGTTGGGTCCGACGTCTTTCTCCTGGTTCGTTCGGTCTTCCTTGGCTTGTCGTATCCTGCGCCTGATTCTGGGATGAAGTGTGGTCCGTTCTCCAGTACTGCAACCCAGACCTCCAGGAGCGAAGAGTAAGATAGAAGAAGAAGAAAGATGAAGACGAAGGGAGGAAGTAGAGAATGAAGTGACGGAGAAGGGAGTCTGAAGAAATAGCAAGTGCGTTTTTCCGCCAAGGGCTCACGCTTATATATATATATATATATATGTGTATGTGCGCAGTAAAAGAAGAGTGGGATGGGAGAGTGCGTGTCCAGCAGTCACGTGCACTCCACCCCATCCCCTGACCACCACCATTTTTAATATTTTAATGGCTTAATCCTAAGTAGTTAAATGCAATTAACAGTTATTTCTTAGTTAAAAATCAAATCTTAATGGTTTATTCTTCATTCAGCATTAAATTTTAAAACGGGGATGTTACAATAAGCATTGAATCAAAGAAGCTTGATGACCTAAATCTTTCAAACTCACATAAAATTGATGGAATGTTTTCCCCCAAGTTTGAAGCATAACCATCAAGGGTCCTTATTTCTTTAATTTATTAGCAAATTATCTTTGCTTCAAAAGGTGACGAGGACCTCACACGGTTTAAGACCATGAGTAGAGTGGAGGATGCCTTGGAGGCTCTTCAAAGCCCTTTGACTAGGTTAAAGGCTAAGATGGCTAGGAAGGACAAATAAGCCCCTACAACACTTGCAAGTTTCATTTCTAGAGCATATGATTGGTCCAAGCCCATCAATGTCACATTTAAGACTTTCTCTCACTTTTCATGTACTATTCTTTTAAGGTGAAGCCTCCATACATTACTACAAAGAAAGGCCTTTGTCAATGGTTTTGCCCAACGGTTCCATATACAAAAAATGTATGCATTGACATTGTTACTTTATTGCCTATAATTTGTAAAAGGAACCATAGATAAAACATTACCATTGTCTATAGTTTAAATATTTGACTTTTGACAATGATGTATGTTAGAGAAAAGTCTGAACTCATGATTGAGCAGTCTGAACCCCATGAGATTTGTTAATAATGCACTTTAAGACTCTCAGCTAAAATGAAGTTTGTACTACTTGTTTGTCTAACATTTCTGTTCAAGTGTGCCAGGAGTCCGTAGAGCTCCATTTACAAAAGAAAGGGTCTGAATTAAAAAAGTTCACACTCTTTCAAGCTTCACTGGATCAAGTATTTTTTTTGTGTCTTCAGACCACGAGAAGATCTGTGACTCTCCGAGATCTTGAAAAGGATCTTTCCTTTCCAAATATCACTACAACAAAAGGTGGAATTACCCGCGGGTATATAGCGGCGGTTTTATAGTAACCGCCGCCGCTGATATAGTCTCAGCGGTTCTAGTGGCGGTTTATTATAACCGCCATAAATGCATGGGTTACAGGGGCGGTTTGCCTAGCGTATTGCTTAACCGCTGTTGGATCCACTAAAAGTTACATGATTGCTCAAGCCCCCTATTTTGGTTTCCCCCTTTTGAAATCCCTATTCTTTTCACTTTCCCCCTTTTGGTTTCTCTCTACTCTTCCATGTTCTTCATTGTTCCCTCCCCTACCGCGTGCGCCCTGTTGTTCCCTCTCCAACCACCATTGTCTTCGTGCCACCGTGGTATTGTTCCCTCCCTTATTGCGTGTATGCTGTTGTTCCTTCTTCGACCACCATGGTGTTGTTCTCCTTGTCTCCCTCGTATATCCTTTTAGGGTCCTGCTTCTCTCCAGGTGCGAGACTAAGCCTGGCCTACAAATTCATTTGTTGGGATCGCGAACAAGAACAACTAGGTAAACTTGTTGAACCACTTTAGAGTCAATTTTTTATGCTAACTAGTAAACCTTATAATCCTTTTTCTTTGTTCTTGCACATTGAAGCAATTAGCAATTCCTTTGCTACCGTTTGTCTTTGGCGTCAACGATATTGTTGCTCAACTCCATTCCACTACTCGGGACTTATCTACATCTCCGAAGGTACTGTTTTCTCATATTCCTTCATGTTCTTTTTTGCGTTCCTTCATTTTTTGTATACCTTCGTTTTGGTCCCCGAGATTGGTAGCGTTGTCACTTTAACCCTGTTTTTTGGAATTTATTACTTTTTTTTATGAGGGAATACATTACTTTAGTCATGAAATTGTTTGCCATCGATTAATTAGGGGCTTTTAGAATTCATGTTGTCAATCAATTATAGTATCAACTAATATATTTTTAGTTTTAATTACAAAACTTTCATGTTGATTTCTATTATATATCTTGTTTTAATTGTTTTTATTATTTACTGTACAACATTTTTGAAACAAACTATAAGGTAATTGTTTTGTAATGAACTGAAAAATAGTAAATGAAAATAGAAATAATTTTCTAAAACTGAATGCCTCCTTAGAGACTAAAGTGATGATTATGAACAAGATCAGAGGCTAAAGTAATGACTTTGAACAAAGTCATAACTAAAGTGATAGTTTCTAAAAGCTAGGATTGAAGTGTCTAAAGCTAACAATTCCAGGGAACAAAGTAAAGCTTTACTCGTTTGAATATGTTGTTTAATTTATTTTTAAGACTATTGTTGAATACTTTAATACTACTTTCTATTTAGAAATTCTTGTGTGACAAACTCATCCATCTGAAGCTTGAAACCTTATAACTGTTAAATTCTTATAATATCTTAGCCTAATGAAGTCATGGTTTTAGGCCTGAGGGAACTAGACCAACATATTCCATCTTCAAATCTTATCGCTTTCAATCTACAGTAAACAAGAATCAATAATAATATTTTCAAATCTGGCTTTCGCCATGTGGACTTTGTTAAGATAACAGAAAGAGTATCAGCTTTATAGGATTATGACCCCAGGAGAGCAGTCTCTCTTGAAAATTAGTTTTAATTTAAACCATTTTTTTGGGAAAAACATTCAACACTGATTTTTTTAGGAAATTCAATTTTCCAGCAAAACCAATTTATAAACCACATTAAGGTTTAGAACCTTTTGTAAAATATAGCTCATGACTTCATGGTTTTAAATCAATGTTGAACCTAAAACTAGCATAGAAACCAGTTTTAAACCTGTTCACGTAAAATGCTCATTGGTCTGGCTTTTGGAAAATGAACCATTTGTTGGGATTAAACTGGATAAAGTGTAGATTTTTTAAAAACTTAAACCATGCACAGGCCTAATTTGCTCCCTTGCTAGTGAATGGTGAAGAATTAGTTGATTAGTCGTGTTCTTCATTGTATTCTTTCAAGTTTTCTCCTCGACATTGATGATATCATAGCAGCCAACGAAAATCCTCTGCCCCTCTTGGATTAAAAGGGAATAAATTTTGTGAATTTACTTTTCTATGCTTCCCATTCTTCAATTCTACTAATTTGACTATGGATTGATTTTAATTGATGAAGCTTTTTTATTAGATTAATTTAGATCAGAATTGAATGTTTTATAAGATTAATTTAGATCAGAATTGAATGTATTTTTTGTCTTCATTTTAGATACACTTAATGTTTTATCTTTCATGTTTCTCCTTTATTGTAGGTCATTAATTTATTGTTACTAGATTTTATTGGTGGAAGACTTATTGGGCTTGTGACTTCAAGAGATGAAATTCTGGACCTACTTAAGGTTGGATGTCAAATGTAAAAAATCCTCATAATTATTTTCTGTAATGATTTTCCACTAATTTTCCACTAATGAAATGTATTTATAACAGAGTATTGATTGAAATTGAAGTTTGTTTTTCCTTTAACTTTTTAACAATTTCTTTTATGTGATTAGAAGGTATTTTTATAGGTTAGCTTTGTGATAGCTCTTTATTTTTATCTCCCTCATTTATAGTTAGATCATGCAATGAACCTGAAGTGAAATGTTTATGTGAAGGGAAGAAAGAATGATCAGAGTTAGAGGTGGTATCAGTCTTGGATTCCTGAAATGATTATTTAAAAGATTAAAGAAAAAGAATTTTTATCTTGTAACATGTTTTACAAAGAAAAGAAAAAATATGCATGTACTACAAAGGCTTATTTAGTTCTTAAGAGAAATGAAACTTACTTCAAGTTATTCATTTCATATAGTATAAGCAAGAGAGAAAAAACACGTTTTGTACTACTTAAAAAAATAGTTAGTGATCTGTTTGTTTTGAAGCTATCATTGGCTATAAAGTTTATTCCGACATCGTTAACCCTTGATTCAGGAGTAACCAGGCCACCACCACTTCTAGGTGAAGTTGATCTGCTGAGTTGTAAGGACAAGGTAAGAATGCTATAGAATTTGACAGACTTAATAACATAATTAAAAATTTGATACTTGCCTGCCAGTCAAATCATGTTCTGTAAATGTTGACAATTGTATGGTTGTTTTTTTATTGCTTCTCAAAAGGAGGGTATTGATACCGATGCTACAATGCATGATCACATCAAGAAGCTGCTTGATCGATTTTATACAACTAAGGATGCTAGCACTCATTTTACACCAACTAATCTTGTAAGCTCCTATTGCTGATTGAAAGAACATGTTTTCTTTTTTAGTTTCTTGAAATTTATCTCTGGTTCTTGTGATCTTTTCTTTAGTTATCTCTGATGTTGTTTACTACAATTAAGAAGAGTTACATGTGAGGTTATTGGGCTAGAAGAGGTTGTTGTGCCTGTGTATCATTGTCTCTGATGTTGTTCATCATTGTCAATTTATTATCTATAAAACTTCATAACAAAGTGACATGGGCATCAATATTAATTTTGTAGTGCTTTAGCTATATTTACTTGTTTAGAAATTGAAGAATATCAATATTGCAAAATTCTTATGGATCTTGTATTTTCATTTGCTTAATTAGAAGGTATTTCTTTTTCAAATATGTGCTGCCACAGGCAATTGAAACAAAAAAGAGGCATGCTATTTTTTCATATTTTTTTATTAATCATGCCTTCGATATTAAGTGTGAGGCACTTGTTATGGGATACGATGATATGGGGTAAGTAAAATTTTGTTTCATTTGAAAAATGTCTAATCCATATTCTTTATTTGATTTAAGTGGATCTATATATTCTATCATGTCACATTATATTATATATTATATGTTGTCACATTATATTATATATTATATACTTTCATGTTGTACAACTGCTTCTGTATATAGATTAATTATTAATTTATTATAAATGTGAAATTGGAGCATATATATATATATCAAATATTTAATAGGTTTCTTTCTTAATTGGATTTGCTCAAAAAGTAAAATTTGTGGTAGTTCTTTGACAGTTTACCTTATGTCAAGCTCTAGAGAAGTTTGCCTCACATTCAACAAGCAAGTTTGTCAAAGCATTGTGCATGATGAATATTATTTTAATGCTAATTGTTTTTGTTCTTACAATATTATTATATTTTACTTATATTTTTTTGTATTAGGTTACCTTGGAGAGTAATGGCAAAGTGTTTTTAATTAATGGTGTTCTTCTACCGTTTAAGGTTGGCGAAATTGATTCAAGAATCTATTATTTTTAAATAAGTATATATACTTATATTGTTTTTTTTTAATTTCAGGATGGAGTATCACCTACACAAGCAAGACCCTCTTTCTTAGCTAGTTATCATCCTTAAGTCATATAATTTTATATGTTATGACTTTACTATATGAGTTTGATTTAGTTGTATAACATTTTGTATAAGTCAATTTTATTGTTGCTACTATATTACTTGTTGGATTAAAACATATTCACTTTGTTATTAATATATAATTCTTATTGAGCTATTGATTCTTGTAAGTATATTTTTATATGTTTACTTCAATATACTATATATATATATATTTATAATAAAATGATTTAGTATATGAAAACTTAATTATATATAAAGCAAAATAAAAATCTAATTATGTAGTCAATAAAATATGAAATATAATCGTGGCATTAAAAAAATTAATAAGGATAAAATATGATGTTATAATTTAAAAAAAAAACTGATTGGCATTATAAAAATATTATTGGAGCTTTGCGGCGGTTGTAACCGCAGAAAACATCATTATGGCAGTTTTCTAGGCAGTTACACTATTTGCGGTGGTTATTCCAGCGGTTAAGAAAAACTGTCGCTAAATGCCTAGCGGCGGAGCATTTAGCGGCGGTTTTAAAACTACCGCAGATGTCATTTAGTGGCGGTTTAAACTGCCGCTAATTTCTAAAATAACCACCGTTAAATTCCCTTTTTGTTGTAGTGTATGAGGCTGCTAGAACTTTCACATGTCTTCTCTGAAGCTATCATCAAAAAGGTAATCAATAAAAAAGTTGAAGACTTTCTCACGTGTATCAGAAAAACTGCCTCACATGTCTCAAGGTGTCAGAAAAGCTGAACCTGATCAGAACGTATAGCCTAAGGTCAACTGCTATAGAGTGTACGTGCTTTCCTAAATTACATAAGCAAAAAGGATCTTTTGCTAAAGACTTTTGGAGTTGCTTAGATAAAGAAACTTCTCTAAAGCATGTGCTTGCACTTATTGACAGCGCAATCCTCAAGAGATCAACATCCTTCGAAGCTAAACCAATGAATATTTTCAGAAGGACTATAAATACAAGAATCTTTTGAAAACAAGACAGAGACGCTGCTTAACTTGATACTTGAACACTCTATTGTTTTCTCTCTAGAAACCAAAGTCTGAGAGACTTTTTCTTAAAGTTTCTAAGTTCTTGTATTTACTACATAAGTCCTCTTATAGTTTTTTTTAGTACAGACCATGACTTTGTTAGCCCAGGTGGCCTCTAGGAAACTCAAGAGGGGGGGTGAATTGAGTAGTTAGGAACTTTTTCACTAATAAATTTCTCCTCTAAAAACTCAATATGCAATGATATATGATTTGAATAATAATGCTTAAAACATAAAGAGTTTAAGGGTTAGAGAAGTGCAAACAGAGATTTATACTGGTTCGGCCAACCACTGCCTACGTCCAGTCTTCACAAGACACCCTTGAGGAAATTCACTATAATCAATTCCCTTGATTACACCACAATGGGGACTCACACCCCGATCACAAATGCATTGGATGCTACACCACACCCAAGCACATCACCCTTGGATACTACACCATACCCAAGAACATCACCCTTGGATGCTACACCACATCCAAGAAGAACACCCTCAGAGATACACCACTCTGAGTATCAATCTCACTTTTAGAGATAAAGATCTCTTACAAGAAAACTCTCTTCAAGAGTATGATAAACAAATTGAGGAACAAGAAAGAGTAATAACTCTATTAAGAGAATATGGCCATTATTGCTCATAAGAAAGGATTGGAAGTATTTGGTATATCTTGGTGTTATTGGTGTGTTTTTGCAAATGAAATACCCTCCTATTTATAGGAGAAGAAATGCCTTCAAGAGGTGTGAAATTATTGATTAAAATAATTGGAAAGGTACCTCTTGGATAAAATAATATTTTGTGAAAAGTTATAATGTTTCAACTGTTAACCAAGTGGCCTCAATTACTCAAGAGGGGGGGTGAATTGAGTATTAAAAACTTTTCTTTGGAATGCTCTTGAAATTGATTCTTTTGTCACTATGTATGTTTAAGATAATAAATTAGATAATAAGAAGCAATAAATTATACACAAGACAAACTAACAACTACTTAAAGAGTTTGAATAATGAATCAATTTAGTTACAAAGCAATTTATAGGACTTTTTAGAAAGATTGATTCAAAAGAGATGCTTAAGTCCAAGTTCAACAAAGTTGTTCAAAAATGGTTTTCAACTTAGTATATCATGCACTTAGTTCAATTAATGAAGCAAGGAAGTTAAGCAAACAAATTTGGTGCACAAATTAAATGAGTTAAGGGAAGAAGGATTTGCAAACCGATGTATACGAGTTCCACCACGCCGGTGTACGTCTCGCCTCTAAGCAACCCACTTAGAGGATTTCCACTATTGTAGATTAGAGATACACTTTGAGCAATTGCAACTTCCTAGTGTCCCACACTCAAGAATCCAATTCTCACAAGTACAAGGGCACCCCACCCAATCTCTCAATCTCACAATTACAAGGTTGAAACCCAACCCAAAATTTCTAAGATGTTTGATGTTTGAGCATACAAGGAAACTCTCTCACTAGAGTGGATATACAAGTTTAAAGCTTACACAAGATAATAACTCTCAAAGAGAGGATATGCAAGTTAAGTACACAAATATAATCTTCCCACAAATTAACTCTCAAAAATAATCTCAAGAAATATGCCAATCAAGAATAAAGAGAGTAAGTAGAAGAGCAAGAGAATGGAGGAGGAAGAAAGCAAATGGAAATGCTTCAAATGCTTGGTGCAAGTTTTGCCTTCAACTCCTTCTCTATTTATAGGCTCCATGAGGCATGACATGTGTAATATTTAATTCCTTGGAGCTTGAAATGTTAGGCATGTGTGTCTCCATTCAACTTGGCATTCCAATTCCAATAAACCTTTTAGTGTCTCCAAGAGAATATTGCATGTGCATCAAGAAGCATGTTTGTCTAATATTCAATTTAATTGCATTTTCAATGTAACACATGCATGTGGAGAGGGACAAGTCATGGAACATTGCCTAGGGTCTTTCAATTTGATCCAACCGAAGGGAATTTAGAGTCTGCGCATGATTTTTGTTCCTGACAGCATGTTGAATCGATTCAGGCAAGGAAAGAATCGATTCATGCACTTTGATTTGCACAATTTGGACCCCTGCAGCCGTGTGAATCGATTCACACATGGGTTGAATCGATTCAACCCTGATAAAATCATATTTTGGCCACTGGAAAACGTATGAATCGATTCATACTTACCTTGAATCGATTCATGCACCTGATCCTTGAATTTTAGTGCATTTTTCACCCCTTTTTGGAACCCTTTTGCATATACCTTGGTTCCTTTGATTCTTAGGCATTTTGATGATCAATTCTCACTTGTTTTGAGCTTCTTTAAATGCCTTTAACATATGTCCTTAATTATTCATCAAATTTCAACATCAACCAATTTAGATTCCACATTAAACATAATCAATTGCTTGATAACATCTTTGATACTTCTTCATTTGTTGTGTCATTATCAAAACCTACATCAACATTCAAATACATTCTCCCCCTTTTTGATGATGACAACAAATGTTTGTCTCTTGGGGTGTTAGTATCATATCAATTCATATATATGGCAAGAAAGACTCCCCCTATCATATAATTTGATATCACATGTTGATGAAATCATAGACACAAGAAATCAAGAAAGTATTTAAGAAAACAAAGGTCTCTCCCCCTTAATATATGGTTTCTCCCCCTTAATATATGTTCCCTCATTCTTAGTCATCTCCCTTTGATCATACAATACTTTAAATGTCTCTTACCTTTTACAAGATATTTTTATAAATTCTTCCCCTTTCTTATAGATATATCTCTCCCCCTTAAAAAAAATATGTGTTTCTCTCCCCCTTTGGCATCATCAAAAAGATTTCCTTTTAAACATATACAACTTAAAGGTAGATGCATACATTTTTGAAGTAAGATAACAATGCAATATACATCACGAAATCATTCAAGGCATATAGGCACATAATGTCTCATGGGAATCGATTCATCTAGCTATTTTTACGCGATTTTGAAGAATCATGTTACTAGATGGTTGTTTTATGAGGGATATATATGATGATTTATATTTTGCAAGTTGCCAATGATTTTGTTGCACAAGAAAGTCAAGAAAATCAAAGGTCATTTGCCATTTATTTTTGAGAACCATGTTGTATATAGGAGATTATCTTTGTGTAAAAATATGTTTAGAAAAAAATGGGGACTCCACGGGGTCTTAAAATAAGACAAGAGATTTGTAGAGCATTAAGTTGGTTATTGGAAATGTGAGTATAAGTTTTTTTTTTTTTTTTTTTTTTAAAAAAAAAAATTTGTAAGTATATCACAAAGTAAGGTATTATGTTCAAGGAAATGAAAATTTTATAAAAAAGATGAGTTGGAAATCTTCAAGTTAAAGATTTGCAAAATTTTGTTCAAGAGTAAGAAAGTGTGATAAAATAAATTAATTAGGAAATTTCCAAGATTCCTAACTCCCTTCTAATATTTATAAATTGGTCTTTTGGAAGGGGTTTTGTAAAAATGTCCGCCAATTGTTTTGAAGTTTCAACATATTCAAGTACACAATCTCCTTTCAAAACATGGTCTCTTATGAAGTGATGTCTTATTTCAATGTGTTTGGTCCTTGAATGCATGACCGGATTCTTAGATATATTTATTGCACTAGTGTTATCACATTTAATAGGGACTTTATCCAAGGAAATACCAAAATCAAGAAGTTGTTGTCTCATCCAAAGAATTTGAGCACAACAACTACCGGCTGCTACATATTCTGCCTCAGCCGTTGACAATGCAACACTTGCTTGTTTCTTGCTATGCCAAGAAACAAGGGAACTACCAAGTAAATGACATGTGCCACTAGTACTTTTTCTATCAAGCTTACAACCCGCAAAGTCGGAATCGGAATATCCTAAAAGATTACATTCAACGCCTTTGGGATACCATAAACCAACATTTTGAGTACCCACAAGATATTTCAAGATTCTTTTTACAGCGGTGAGATGTGATTCTTTAGGACAAGCTTGATATCTAGCACACATGCATACGGCAAACATAATATCGGGTCTACTAGAAGTTAAATAAAGTAAGGATCCTATCATTCCTCGATACTTAGTTATTTCAATGTCCTTACCCTTTTCATCTTTATCTAGATAGCAAGATGTGCTCATTGGTGTTGCTATGTCATTTGCCTTATCCATTTCAAAACGTTTGAGTAATTCTTTACAATATTTTGTTTGACTAATAAAAGTTCCTTCATTTGTTTGTTTGATTTGTAATCCTAAGAAAAAGGTAAGTTCTCCCATCATGGACATTTCAAATTCTTTTTGCATGAATTTAGCAAACTCTTGACAAAGATTTTCATTTGTAGCACCAAATATTATGTCATCAACATAAACTTGTACCAAAAGAATGTCATTATTTTTACGCCTTATAAATAGTGTAGTGTCAACCTTTCCTCTTTCGAAATTATTTTCTAAAAGAAATTTGCTAAGTCTTTCATACCAAGCTCTTGGAGCTTGTTTCAAACCGTATAAGGCTTTTCTCAATTTAAAAACATGATTTGGAAATTTATGATTTTCAAAACCGAGAGGTTGATCTACATAAACTTCTTCTTGAATATAGCCATTTAAAAAAGCGCTTTTGACATCCATTTGATAAAGTTTAAAATCCATACAACAAGCAAAAGCTAATAATAATCTAATGGCTTCTAACCTAGCTACGGGAGCATACGTTTCTTCATAGTCTATTCCTTCTTCTTGATTATACCCCTTAGCAACTAGTCTAGCTTTGTTTCTAGTTATTATTCCATTTTCATCTAGTTTGTTCCTAAAAACCCATTTGGTGCCTATTATTTGATGGTCATTGGGTCTTGGCACAAGTTCCCAAACTTCATTTCTTTCAAATTGGTTCAATTCTTCTTGCATGGCCAACATCCAATGTTCATCAATAATGGCTTCATCAATATTTTTGGGTTCAATTTGAGATACAAAGGCTAAGTGATTGCATGCATTTCTAATGGCATTTCGAGTGCTTACCCCTTTGGTTATTTCTCCAATGATTTTGTCCAAGGGATGGTCTTTTAGGGTTACCCAATCTTGTTGTTTGTCAAGTTGTGTTGCACCTTCTTCATTATTGGCTTCTTCTTTGTCTTCCAAGTTCATTTCTTGGAAGGTACCTACAAGATCATCAACTACCCTTCTCGGAGGATTTTGGTTAAGTTCATCGAATTTAACATGTATGGACTCTTCAATTGTAAAGGTTCGTTTGTTAAAGAGTCTATATGCTTTACTAGTAGATGAATAACCTAGAAAAATTGCTTCATCAGATTTTGCATCAAATTTGCCAAGATTTTCCTTTCCATTGTTTAAGACAAAACATTTGCATCCAAAAATGTGAAAGTAAGAAATATTTGGTTTACGTCTTTTGTAAAGTTCATAGGGGGTTTTCTTTAGTATAGGCCTTATTAAACAACGATTCATAACATGACAAGCGGTGTTTACCGCATCGGCCCAAAAATGTTTTGAAATATTTGCTTCATTCAACATAGTTCTTGCAAGCTCCGCTAAAGATCGATTTTTCCTTTCAACTACTCCATTTTGTTGTGGAGTTCTTGGAGCCGAAAAATTATGTTCAATGCCAAACTTTTCACAAAATTTTTCAAAAGATTGGTTTTCAAATTCTCCCCCATGATCCGTTCGAATGGATGCTATTTTTAAATTTTGTTCATTTTGGATGACCTTGGCAAGTTTCTTAAATGCTTGATATGCTTCATGTTTATGAGTAAGAAACAATGTCCATGTATATCTAGAGTAATCATCCACAATCACAAGACCATAATGGTTTCCACCAAAACTTTTGATTTTCGAAGGTCCAAATAAATCCATATGTAAAAGTTGTAAAGGCCTTGTTGTTGAAACAATATTTTTTGCTTGAAAAGAAGCCTTTACTTGTTTTCCTTTTTGACAAGCGTCACAAAATTTATTTTCAAATTTTAATTTTGGTAAACCAATAACTAAATCTTTTGAAACAAGTTTATTTAAATGGTCTACATGAATGTGAGCGATTCTTCTATGCCATAGCCATGATTCATCCTCTTTAGTTATGAAACATTGTACATCATTTGAAGCAAGGCAATCTAGATTAATCATGTAAATGTTATCTACTCTTTGACCAACAAACTTTATCTCCTTGTTTAGTTTATTTTCAATTATGCAACCATTTGATTCAAAAACAATTTTGTAGCCCTTATCACATAATTGACTAATACTAAGCAAGTTGTGTTTTAGACCTTCAACATATAACACATCATTTATGGAGGTGGAAGAATTTTTACCAACATTTCCGATTCCGAGTATTCTTCCCTTTGTGTTATCTCCATAAGTAACAAATCCTTTATTTCGTGGAGTAAGTGATATAAACTTACTCTTATCTCCCGTCATATGTTTGGAACACCCACTATCCAAGTACCAATGGGTGTTACTTGCCTTAAAGCATACCTACAAAACAATTTAAGTTAGAGAGCTTGGTACCCATTTTATGTTGGGTCCTTGTAGGTTAGTTTGTGAAAAAGTTCCTTTAGGAACCCATACTTTTCTCACCACTTTTGGTCCTAATCTTCTAACTTTGCAATTATAAGAGTTATGACCTTTAAGACCACAATGATTACATTTTATAAAAGGTGAGGAGAATTTGCTTGGAGGTACAAAGAAATTTTTGTAGTGTTTTTCCATTTTGTGATTGCTATGTTCTTGATCATATCCCAAGCCGGTTTTACTAAACATGCATTTTTGTTGCCCAAGTAGGATATTCAAATTATCTCTTCCATTAGTGAACTTTTCTAGTGTCCTATTTAGGTCTACAACCTTGGTTTCTAATATAATGCATCTTTTTGCAAAATCACATGGTTTAACCTTAGAGCATGCTTGATTGTTTCTATCATTTGTAAGTTTTTCAAGAGTTTTATTCAAATCCAAAACCTTAGTTTCTAGCATATCACATTTCTTTGAAAACTCACAAGGTTTGGTCCTAGAACATGTTTGAATATTTGCTAACTCTTCTTTTAAGGATTCATTTTCTTTACACACTTCCATGAGATGCATTTCTAGAGTATTACTAGTTTTTCTTGATAACTTAAGCTTATTAGAGACTTTGGTGAATTTATCATACAAATCATCAAGAATATCAAGTAATTAATCCTTTCCTAAGTCATGAAAGTTTACCTCATTTTCTTCATCTTGGTGATTGGCCATGAGGCAAAGATTTGCTTCTTCATTTTCGGATTCATCCGAACTACTCACCTCATTTTCATCCCATGCTATGTATGCTCTTCTTCTTTCCTTTCTTTCTTTGTTCTTCTTTTTTAGATTTGGACAATCCACTTTGAAATGTCCTTCCTTTCCACATTCAAAACAAGTTGGTGAAGTAGAATTTTCTTTAGGTATAGATTTCTTACCTTGTGATTTGAAGTTCCTTTGAAAGCGTTTGTTCTTCATGAGCTTTCCAAACCTTTTTACAAATAGGCTTAACTCTTCATCTTCGTCAAGATCACTCTCGGTTTCATCTTCAACAATTGAAGTAGCTTTGAGAGCTAGTCCTTTCTTTTTGGAGACTTTCTCTTCTTCTTCCGCCATCTTCAATTCTTTTAGCTCTTGTTCTTGTTCTTGCAACTTACCAAATAGTGTAGCAAGAGACATTTCATTGATAGTAGGTGATTGTTTGATGGCCGTGACTAATGGTTGCCATTCCCTGTTAAGACTTTTCAAGACTTTGTGAATAAGCTCTTTATTAGTATAAGTCTTTCCAAGTGTAATGAGTTGATTTATAATGAGTGTAAAACGTTTTTGCATATCAACAATAGATTCATTGGTATTTAGCCTAAAGCACTCATATTGACTAGTTAATGTACTAATCTTAGAGTCTTTAACATCATTTGTACCTTCATGGGTTACTTGTAAAGTATCCCACATCTCTTTAGCCGTTTCACATGTTATTACTCTAAAGAATTCATCGGGACCTAAGGCCGAAGTAATAAGATTTTTTGCCTTATAACCATATTGCACTTTCTTTTCTTCTTCACTAGACCACATGTCCATAGGCTTTTCAACTTGTTTATTATCCACAATATGCATAGGTATAAAGGGACCATTTTCAATAGCATTCCACACTCTTAAATCTATTGATTGTACAAAAATTTTCATTCTTGCTTTCCAAAAAGCATAACCCTCACCATTAAAAGCGGGAGGTCGGTTTGTGGCACCACCCTCGGGAAACATGTTATATGAGGTTGAGGCCATTTGTTCTCTTGAAGCCGTTAAGCTTGATTTTCCAAGAGTCAAGCTCTGATACCACTTGTTAACCAAGTGGCCTCAATTACTCAAGAGGGGGAGTGAATTGAGTATTAAAAACTTTTCTTTGGAATGCTCTTGAAATTGATTCTTTTGTCACTATGTATGTTTAAGATAATAAATTAGATAATAAGAAGCAATAAATTATACACAAGACAAACTAACAACTACTTAAAGAGTTTGAATAATGAATCAATTTAGTTACAAAGCAATTTATAGGACTTTTTAGAAAGATTGATTCAAAAGAGATGCTTAAGTCCAAGTTCAACAAAGTTGTTCAAAAATGGTTTTCAACTTAGTATATCATGCACTTAGTTCAATTAATGAAGCAAGGAAGTTAAGCAAACAAATTTGGTGCACAAATTAAATGAGTTAAGGGAAGAAGGATTTGCAAACCGATGTATACGAGTTCCACCACGCCGGTGTACGTCTCGCCTCTAAGCAACCCACTTAGAGGATTTCCACTATTGTAGATTAGAGATACACTTTGAGCAATTGCAACTTCCTAGTGTCCCACACTCAAGAATCCAATTCTCACAAGTACAAGGGCACCCCACCCAATCTCTCAATCTCACAATTACAAGGTTGAAACCCAACCCAAAATTTCTAAGATGTTTGATGTTTGAGCATACAAGGAAACTCTCTCACTAGAGTGGATATACAAGTTTAAAGCTTACACAAGATAATAACTCTCAAAGAGAGGATATGCAAGTTAAGTACACAAATATAATCTTCCCACAAATTAACTCTCAAAAATAATCTCAAGAAATATGCCAATCAAGAATAAAGAGAGTAAGTAGAAGAGCAAGAGAATGGAGGAGGAAGAAAGCAAATGGAAATGCTTCAAATGCTTGGTGCAAGTTTTGCCTTCAACTCCTTCTCTATTTATAGGCTCCATGAGGCATGACATGTGTAATATTTAATTCCTTGGAGCTTGAAATGTTAGGCATGTGTGTCTCCATTCAACTTGGCATTCCAATTCCAATAAACCTTTTAGTGTCTCCAAGAGAATATTGCATGTGCATCAAGAAGCATGTTTGTCTAATATTCAATTTAATTGCATTTTCAATGTAACACATGCATGTGGAGAGGGACAAGTCATGGAACATTGCCTAGGGTCTTTCAATTTGATCCAACCGAAGGGAATTTAGAGTCTGCGCATGATTTTTGTTCCTGACAGCATGTTGAATCGATTCAGGCAAGGAAAGAATCGATTCATGCACTTTGATTTGCACAATTTGGACCCCTGCAGCCGTGTGAATCGATTCACACATGGGTTGAATCGATTCAACCCTGATAAAATCATATTTTGGCCACTGGAAAACGTATGAATCGATTCATACTTACCTTGAATCGATTCATGCACCTGATCCTTGAATTTTAGTGCATTTTTCACCCCTTTTTGGAACCCTTTTGCATATACCTTGGTTCCTTTGATTCTTAGGCATTTTGATGATCAATTCTCACTTGTTTTGAGCTTCTTTAAATGCCTTTAACATATGTCCTTAATTATTCATCAAATTTCAACATCAACCAATTTAGATTCCACATTAAACATAATCAATTGCTTGATAACATCTTTGATACTTCTTCATTTGTTGTGTCATTATCAAAACCTACATCAACATTCAAATACATCAACATGATTTTTTGCTTTCTGATCACGTTGTAATCGATTACATAAAATAGGTAATCGATTACAGCCTTTTAAAATCAGTTTTAAAACATAACGTTCATATTGTAATCGATTACTTAAACATGGTAATCGATTACATTGCTGAGGTAATTGATTACACTAATGAGGTAATCAATTACACGATGTAATTGATTACACTAATGAGGTAATCAATTACATTCCATCAGAATGTATTCTTATTTTAAAACCTTTTTATATTAATGGCCGTACTTTCTTTTTATAGAGTCTTACTTTAATTATGCCTTGGTCTTGGATCTTCATTCTTGATCTCTGGCATTGGCCTTGTCATTATCAAAATCCTTCATGGTCTTCAGACTTATAGTAGTCTTTGACTTTGTGTACCATGTAATCATTTCATATCTTTGTATGCTGACTTCAAACACTCTTTTTACTATCACTTTTTGCTTTCTAGTGTGTTGCCAGAATTTGTTGGTGTTGGGAAACACTGTGGCCTAAAGAGACTTTTGAAAGAATAATTGGGTTTTTAGCCAAGAGTGGCTAGTGTCAAGAATACTTGGGATAAGCCAGAAGTGGTTGGAGTCAAGAATACTTGTGCATTGGGCTGGTGCAGATTGTAAAGGTGATTTACAATAGTGAAAGATCCTTCGGTCTAAAGGGATTGGACTAGCTCTATATTGGAAGTGAACTAGAATAAATTTCCGCTGTGCATTTCCCTTATTCCTTTCTCTGGTCTATTAAAAATTACTTTCTGCCCGAGCAGTCTGTAAGCGAGGTTTTTTTTTAAAAAAGAGTTTAAAACTTATTCAACCCTCATTCTAAGTTTAACTCTATACCATCAATGTATAAAATGTCTATAGTTAAATATTTAAACCACGAACAATGGTATAACTAATCTACATCAGTATAAAGGATCCGGTATAGGAACCAGCCCTTAGATCTTGTTGTATGTGTTGTTTATGTTACATTGGTCTAGTTAAGATCTGGTATTATATCTTCCATTCCAGTAAGGAGATAGAAGTCTTGGAGTGCTTCCTGAGAAATCTCACCAGTTCTACATGTTGTGGGGCGAAGGGGGGGTGTTACCTATAAAGACACTCCAACGCTCAAGTCAACAAATTATTCAAAGGAAGAATATCAGTGCTCGGTTGTAAGTTAGGATTCAAAAATTCTACCTCTCTTCTGTCGATTCATGGGTATTTATATCAGATGGTAGTGGAAGGGTCGATTTGGCCTTGGGGGACATTCCGTAAGATGTGTTAGTATGATTCTAATCTTTATAAAAAAGTTATACACGACAGAGGCGCCCCATAATAGTTGTACCTTCCTCTCTATCATTTTGAAAGTTACTTTCTAACATGCGGTTACATAAGTTAATGTTGATCCACCGGTATCGAGAGAATGACTTGTACTGGTATTAGATCATAGGTCTCATACCCGATGCCTGACAACACCCCGTAAGTTTACGAGTGTGTCACATAATATAAAAATGATTGTTCTCCACAGGGACCATGTTCTCAAATACTCATGATTTTAATTTTAATTATCTAGAAAATAGGATCAAAGGTGTTTTGCTTTTAAAAAATAAAAAGACAATTAAATAAAATTGCAATGGAGAAATTCTTTGAAGAAAAAGATTCAATTAAAAGGATCTTTAGATTAAGGAAATAAAATTGCTCTATATTGATGTGTAAAGATTTTTTTTTTATCTCTAAATATCATATATCTCAGGATAAATTTTCCTAATTCATTAGTTTTCTCTTCTCAAAGCTCAACTAAATTACTTTATTTTCAAAGAACAACATTCGATTTAAAAACAGAGCCCATTAACGTTTCATAAAAATCTTAGAGTCCTCAAAAGATTTAGTTACTTTTGTAATTTCAATCTTAGGTTCAATTGCCTAAATTGATTAACTAGGTTCACTTCTTAATCCCTCCCTAATTAATTAAAAATCACTCATACCTATCTCTAGATCATTGAGCGTATTCAAACATTAAGTAATTAAAGAGAATAGTGATTTTATTGATAAAAATATAGTAAAGATACATTAATACATTATAATCTACCCCTAAATCCCAAGAAAAATAACCTAGCTACACATGGTTTAGGAATTTTCAAAACCAACAATGGAGTCCATGATTACAAAGAATTACAAAGTAGAAACTAAGAAAACCAAAAAAGGAATACAAAAATAGACCAAATTATGAAGTCTTTGCGAATCCCCATTCATTCTTCCTCTTTTTCCTTTAAAATTCTCGAAGGAATCCTTCTTCCAAGCTCCCTTTCTTGCCTCTATAGTGTTTTGTGCCTCCAAGAATGCAGAACCGATTTGGCCCACCTTTTGGCTTAAATAATGCAAAATTTTCAAAATAGGGTTTCCTGTCAGAGCACGAACCACGACTTGGCCGTTGAGTGCTCTACTAGGTCCCTTTTTCAGGTTTTGAATAATCCTGAAGCATGACCATAGTTCCAACCATGGCTTGGCCGTGGAGTCCACTACCTGGGTTTCTTCGTTTTTTGGGCATGAAAGACCTTGTTCTGAGTTGTTTTTCTATTTTTTTTTGAAGATAATCCTTCAAAACCTATTTTTCCTGTAAAACTCGCAAACAAAGTAGCAAAGGAGTGAAAGAATGAAACGACCAAGGGATTTAGGGGATTATTATGCAAAATGACCTAAAAATGCCTAACAAAAGGATCCTAAATTGATGTATTTTAGAGACATATCAAAATACCCCAAACTAAGACATTGTTTGTCCCTAAGCAATCATCATATTCACTAAGTCTTAAAAAAGTAAGCAAGGATCTAGCATGCAAAGGAACCTAAGCAGAATTATGATCATTTTTTTTTTGAAATTAGGGATGAAATGTAAATGTCAAATAACTCATGTTTTCTTTTAAACCATACTTTAAATAATTCAACAGTATTACTCTCTCACCAATCCTCTCTAAGTGTATCAGAGAGTCAAACATTTCACTCAAGTCAAATCAATAAAAGCATTACCATAGGCTTGAAAAGTGACCCTAGATCTATGGTACTAAGAAAGCACACCCAAGTTAAAAGGTCTTTTCATGGTTGTAATGGGGCTAAGGGATTAAACTTTAGGTATGGAAGCCAAGAAAAAGATATCACAAAGGGTTTATGTTATTAAGTGGCCTCAATTGTAACATCCCAATTTTGATTTTGAGTAGGAAATTAATTGTTAATTATAACCAACTTAACTTAAGAAATAATGACAAATTAATTATGCTTAGTTGGTAAAAGGTGGCTGCTTATGATTGGCGAGTCGCGTGAGTGGGACTGCGATTCACGTCTTCCCACCCCACTCTCCTTCTATTCGCACGCATGTACATATACCCTGTATCACCGTGGATATTCATCCTCCCTCACTGCTTCATCCTCTCTTTTCTTCTTTCTTCGTTCTTCGTCCACTTTTCTTCTTCCCTGTCCTTGTTCTTTATTTCTGGAGACCCACAGCGACGGTGCTGCTGAAGGGTCAGAGTCCCCTCCGACTGGTGAAGGACGATCATTGAAGCAGAGGAAGAACAACTCCCCATCCCCGAGCCGATTGCAGAGTACGACTGTGCGAAGGGGACTGGATGAGGCAGAAAGGGCGTCAGACCAAACGTCGGAGAACGGAAGAGCTTCTTGAGTCCCTTCAGAAGGTAGGGGGCGCTTGCATGTTAAATGCATGGTCGATGAACGGCACCGGATGAACGTATTACCGTGTATGCATATGGATGTGTTTGTGATAATTGTGTACAATGCATGATTGTGAATCCTTGACTGCCATGTGTGTGATTGCAGAGTCCTGATTATGGTTATACACTTGCATGCATGTATTCAGGGTCGTTGTGTTGAAGTCTGATAGTTGGTTATATATAAACGCCTATGATGCATGTTCTCATTGTTGTCAATACCGAAAGAATATGTGTGCTTTATTGTTGGCTGGTTCTTTGAGATATTGCATGTATTAACTGTGCGAGCGCCGTGCATGATGGTACGATGAATGATTGAATGTGGAAAATATGTGGGCTCGGGAGTAACGCTAATGGTTACTAGGAGTGAGTCGGATAGTTGAGGGTACTCGTGGTTGACGCGTATAAGCTGTATGTACAGGAAATGGGATGACCCGTGGAAGGTCAGGAGTCCCAACAAAATGATCTCCAGGTGCAGACCCTTGGCTAGATCCTGTGAGAGCCCGTGGTAGCCGTAGGAGCTAGAGTTAAGTCTCGAGACGTCAATGGGAGGCCGGTACCACGCGGGAAGGGCTAAAGGACGAGAGGCCAGTAAGGGAACCTGTAACTGAAGATCATTGCTTAGTCGGATCTGCAGGCATGCATGTAGACAAAATGTTGGTTAGGGTAGGATGAGTGGGATGGCTCGGAGTGATACGAGTGAATTCTAAGTGAGTTGATGCATATTTCGTATGACGGGAGATGAATCTTTGTAATATGTATGTAATTGCATGTCTTTAAAAGCATTATATTCTGCATGGTTGAAATCCAAAATTGTATGCAACCCGAGTGAACGTGAGGGCAAGTATTGATGCTGATGCCGAGTCATTAACTGTCATTTTAAATGCATAAGCTCACCCCTACTGTGGCAAATTTTTCAGTGAATGTCTCTCAGGATGACGAATGGAGGAGGAGCTGAATGCTGGGTGAAATGCTTGTGCGCTATGGGAAAATGGATGTTATGTATATACTACTTATGTGTTTTGTTAAGCCTTGGCCGGCTCATGTTTTAGCCTTAGTCCCTTTTATTAGAACCTGAACCCTCTGGGGTAGAAGACATGATTTTGGTGCCTGCAATAATTTATATCTACTATGTTGTGTGAAATCCTATACGGTGCATGAAGATCCGAGTAATCTATGTACGCGTACTTGTTGTGTGTGAGAGGTTAGTATAACTATAAGTCGAAATGGAGCCGGGTGTTGATGTGGGAAGAGAGTTAGTGATTCCCTCCGAGTGAAGAGAAGTCTAGGTAATCCCGAGTGAACAAGATAGTGTGATACCGAGTGAGAATGAGTGAATAAGACAGCGCGGAACGCCGAGTGAGGATTGATCTAGACATTTTCTGAGTGCAGAATAATTCATAATTTCTGAGTGAGAATCCGCCGAGTGAAGGTTTCCCGACAGAAAGGCGACACCTAAGGCTCTAAGTGGACCCCATGGTAGGAAATTATTAGTAGCAAGGGAATCTGAGTAAGTCTTGACTTAGTAAGGATAACTAGAGTAGGAAAGATTATGGTTACCGAGTGAAAAGAATGAGCGAAATATCTGAGTGGCAAAAAGGAAGTGAAAGTTATTCCGAGTGAGAAGTCTTCATAGATTCCGAGTGAGTGGCGATGGTGTAACATCCCAGTTTTGAAATTAAATGCTGAATGAAGAATAAACCATTAAGACTTGATTTCAACTAGAAAATAACTGTTAATTGTATTTAACTAAGTGGGTTTAAGCCATTAAAATATAAAAAAAAAATAAAAAAAAAATAAAAAAAAATAAAAAAAAAATGGTGGTGGACAGGGGATGGGGTGGAGTGCACGTGACTGCTGGGCACGCACTCTCCCATCCCACTCTTCTTTTACTGTGCGCATGCACATATATATATATATATATATAAAACGTGAGCCTTGGGGAGGAACGCACTTACTCTTTCTTCAGACTCTTTCCTCCGTCACTTCATCCTCTACTTCCTCTCTTCGTCTCCATTCTTCTTCTTCTATCTTACTCTTCGCTCCTGGAGGTCTTGGTTGCAGTACTGGAGAACGGACCACACTTCATCCCAGAATCAGGCGCAGAATACGACAGAGCCGAGGAAGACCGGACGAACCAGGAGAAGGACATCGGACCCAACAACAAGAACGGAAAAGGTTTTTGAGGATTCTTCTAAAGGCAGGGGGCGCTTGCATGTCGAATGCATGGTCTAAGAACGGTACCGGATGAACGTACTGCTAAGTGTGTGTGTGTGTGTGCATGTATTTATAATCATTAAAACTGATGCTGTGCATGTGTGCATGTATTCATAATCATTAAATCTGATGCATGATTTGAGATTCTGATAGTGATTTTCGTGGCGATGATGTAGCCTGTTAGTGGATGATAATGACGAATGATATGCATGAATCTGTTTTCTTGTCACTATGAAAAATATGTATGTGCATGCTCTTAATTGGATTGTTCAACGTTGTTAGTTTGATGACCGATTGTAACATGCGCTGGTGTGATTGACTGAATGATTACGACTAGTGTGGGAAACCCGTTCTTGCTTAATGACTACGGCGAAGGTGTTTGTGGCGCGATGATGTGTATTAATGAATGTGTTAGTTGCATGAGTGAGAGTGGGGTGACCCATAGAAGGTCAAAAACCCCAAGGGAAACGACTTCCAGTTACCAACCCTGGCTAGATCCCAATAGAGCTCGTGGTAGCCGTTGGAGCTAGAGAAGAGAGTCTCGAGACGCCGTGGGGAGGCCGGTGCCACCTGGTAAGAGCTGAGCGACGAGGGGCCAGAAGAAAAGGGGACCATAACTGAGAGTCTTTACCCGAGTCGGATCCGCAGACATGCATATAGAAATAAGGCTGATTGTGGTGATGTATAAATCTATGTATGTGCATGTGTATGATTTTGAATGCATGAATATATATTTAGATGTGGAATAAACTCTGTGAATTATGTGTGTCATGAATGTTGTTTGAACTGTATGAACTTGGTTACTTGAGAAAGGTTGAGTGATAGCAGGAGCGTGTTCTAACGCTGATACCGAGTCTGTGAGTATCATTATACATGTAAAAGCTCACCCCTGCAGTGGCCATTTTCAGTGAATGTCTCTCGTGAGGGGGATCAGAAGCAGAGCTGGAATGCTGGGCGGAGTGCTGATGCATTTGGAAGGTTTAATTAAGGCGTTGTTAGATTAAGCCCTGACTGGCTCATACCGGATGTTAATGTTTTAGGGATAAATAGAACTTTGAGGGCAAGGAGAAGTCTGATTTTGTATTTTAAATATTGACATACACTTTTATATATATATGGATGTATGGTTTTGGTGCGTGTGATGCTATGTGCTGCCTTGTTTCATAATTGTGCTTTAATGGATACGCAGGGACGGTATGATCGAGCAGGTTATAGCCAAGTCAGAGTGAATCGAGAATTGTCTTAGGAAAAACTTATGTCGGATACGTTGGGCGGAGTCGTACCCCGCCTGAAGTTTGGGAGCAATTCGCCCAAGCGTGAGGATTCGCGCTGGAGCGATGTAGTTGTTAGAACGAGACCCCGGTGTTGACCCCTGATTTGGGCGTTGTGGTTGAGCCCGCCCAGGCGTTGTCATAATTAGTTGAGTTGGGCGGAATAGGTTCAGGCTCCTCCTTTCTCCACAACCTACTATCGCACTTGTACCCTGTAACTTCCCGTTTTTCTGAGTGAAGTGCGAGTATGAGGATTTGCCTAGTGAACCCTTGTCCATACCCGATCGAGAAAATTACCTTGTAGTTGTGTTAAAAGAGGCGTTGTGCGAATTTCGTTTAGGCGGTGTCATACCTCGCTCAAGTAACTAGGACAGTTCGCCCAAACGCGTAGAACTATGCTGAAGCAAGTAAATATCAACTCTAGATTCCGCCTATGTACCTTCTTTCTCTGTTGTCGCATTATTCCGTCCCGCTGGGCGGTATTTAACATCGCCTGAGCAAGTGAATGTTGTATTGTAGTCCGCCCATGATAAATATACCCCGCTTAACCAAGTAGGATGATTCTAACTCCGCCCTTCCACCGAATGCTTCACGTGTGATTGTATTAACATCTTCCCCCATCTATTTCCTCCTATTGTGTGACCAGTGTTACTCGAAGAAAAAGCCTTCTTTGTGGAATTCCCTCCATCCGCTGCTGCATTCCCATACTCCGCCTGGACGGTATAAGACCCCGTCCGAGCGAGCAAACGGTGTTGTGCAATCCGCCCTAGTGCTGATGCGTTACGATAAACCCATTGAGCCGGCCCCAGTTTTAGCTTCCCTGTAGGTTGCTATGTGCGCGTGAATGCTCTTCGTTTCCCCCTTGCCTGCTCCCTTCTATATCGAATGTTACGTGACCGTTTTGTGAAAAATTTTCTCATATTTTGGAATTATTAGTTACAAATAATGAGGTGTTACATTTTGGTATCAGAGCGGACCGAAAAGTCCAAGGCCAAAGTATGCTTACCAAGTGTAAGCGGTGGTGTATGTGTCTTTCTGCTTGAATGGTTGAAAATTGTTCTGATGATAGTTGAACCTGATTGATGATTGACTTGAGGACAAGGGGTTGTTTTCCCCCGGTCCGATTGTGTGTATGACCTAGGCGAATGATATAATGTGCTAAGCTATAAATTGTTGGACTAATAACTAGATCGGTAGTAAGTGGCTCCGTATACTTATCCTTAAATGTCAATTTCAGGATAAGGAATGGCGCATCGTCAAAGTATGGAGGCTATAGCCACAGCATTCCAACGCTTTGCGGATGTATTTGAAAGGCAAGGCCAGACTCAACCTGAGGATGGCCATGTGCTGGACCGCTTCCTGAAGAGGAAGCCGAGTGAATTCTTAGGAGGACGGAACCCTGAGGCGGCGTTCAAATGGACTCAGGAATTAGAGAGAATTTTTAGGGGTCTTCACTGTACCGAAGCCCAGAAGGTGGAGTGCGCAGTGTATATGCTGCGAGATGAAGCGGAGAATTGGTGGAGAATAGCCAGAAGCCGATTTCCTGAAGATGACAATCAACTGACATGGAACGATTTCAAGGCCTGCTTCTTGGACAAATACTTTCCCGACACAGTGAGGAGTCGGAAAGAGCTAGAGTTTATGGAGTTAAAACAGGGCTCCATGACTGTGGAAGAATACGCGACCAGATTTGAGGAATTGTGCCTATTCTATCCGCCCTTCCAGCAGCCAGGAACGGAGCACTCTAAGTGTCTTAAGTTTGAGAACGGACTGAGATCGGATATTAAGAGGGCCTGCAGATACCATGAAATCTGGAGTTTCCCTGCCTTAGTGAACAAGTGTCGAATATTTGAAGAGGATGACAGGGCCCATTCGGGCCAGTGCAGCAGAGCCAACCAGCACCTGAGGCCTCAGCAATCACGTTTCAAGAGGCCAGGAAACGTGAGGAGGAATGAACCCTTCACCAGATATCAGAATCAGAATAACCGAGGGAGACAAATGAGTGGACGACCAAGGTATGGCGGATGCTTTAAATGCGGCGGTGACCATTTTGCTAAGGATTGCAATGATACAAATGTTAAATGCTACCACTGCGGAGAGAAGGGACACGTTCGTCCTGACTGCCCCCAACTCCGCCAGACAAACACCAATGTGCGTCAAGGAGGATTTCAAGATCGAACCCGAGTGAGTGATAACCCACGACCTGGTAGCAGAGGCAACGGAACCAGAGGAAATATGATGCGTGCTCTGAACAGCCGAGAGAGGAACGCCGTTCCAACAGCGGCAGGAAGGATCTACACCATCAATGCAGAGGATGTTACACCAGCAAACGATCTAGTACAATGTAAGTGCTCACTTGGAATGAATACTCTTAATGTTGTTTTCGATTCGGGAGCTACCCATTCTTTTATAGCTGATGAGTGTGTGGAACGGTTGAAGTTACCAACTGTGTCTATGACCCGGACTTTGGAAGTGGCCAGCCCTACTGGCCCTAGTGTGTTCACATCGTCAATATGTAAAAATGTAGCATTTGAGTTGTATGATCGGAGTTTCACCTTCGATCTGATTTGCATGCCTTTAAAAGGTCTTGATATTGTGCTTGGAATAGATTGGCTTTCAGCCAATAAGGTATTAGTAGATTGTAGAAACCGAGAGATAGTTTTCCCAAAACAACCCACTGAAGATGGCACGGCACTAGGTATAACCCAACTATTTATGATGCTTTGTCTAACCAAAGATGAGAGTGAGACCCTAGTGAACGAAATTCCGGTTGTTTGCGAATTCCCAGAAGTGTTCCCAGAAGACGTCCCGAGTGTGCCTCCCAATAGAGAAGTTGAATTCTCTATAGACTTGATCCCTGGAGCCGAACCGGTCTCCAGTGCACCCTACAGAATGTCCTCAACTGAATTGGCAGAGTTGAAGAAACAAGTGGATGAGTTACTTGAGAAGCAGTTCATTAGACCAAGCGTGTCACCATGGGGCGCACCTGTGCTACTTGTTAAGAAGAAGGATGGCAGCATGAGACTTTGTATAGATTATCGACAGCTTAACAAGCTTACAATCAAGAATCGATACCCACTACCTAGAATTGATGATTTAATTGACCAGCTGCGTGGAGCCTCAGTCTTCTCGAAAATTGACTTACGATCGGGATATCACCAAATCCGAGCGAAGGACTCGGACATTCCTAAAACTGCCTTTAGGACTCGATATGGTCACTACGAGTATGTAGTGATGCCGTTCGGTGTGACAAACGCCCCTGCTGTTTTCATGAATTACATGAACAACATATTCCACTCCTTCTTAGATCGGTTTGTTGTTGTTTTCATTGACGACATCCTAGTTTATTCTAAGACATGGGAGGAGCATGAAGGATATCTCAGAGCGGTACTCCAAGTGTTAAAGGAGAAGCAATTGTTTGTAAAGCTCTCGAAGTGTGAATTCTGGATGGATGAGATCCACTTCCTCGGGCATGTGATTTCCAAGCGAGGCGTCTCAGTGGATCCTGCGAAGGTAGCTACTGTAATAGCATGGGAGAGGCCCAGATCGGTCTTGGAAATAAGAAGTTTTATGGGCTTGGCAGGTTATTATAGGAGGTTCATAGAAGGTTTTTCTAAGTTGGCATTACCCCTGACTAAATTGACTCGGAAGAACGTTCCTTTCGTGTGGAGTCTGGAGTGTGAGAACAGCTTCCAAGAGCTGAAGAATAAGTTGACAACTGCTCCGGTGTTGGCATTACCTGAGTTACGAGAAAGCTTCGTGGTCTATTGTGACGTGTCCGGACTCGGATTAGGGTGTGTACTCATGCAGAAAGATCGAGTGATAGCATATGCCTCTCGACAATTGAGACCCCACGAGCAGCATTATCCGACCCATGACTTGGAGCTGGCAGCAGTAGTTTTTGCATTAAAAATCTAGAGACATTACTTGTACGGGTCCAAATTTGAAGTGTACAGCGATCACAAGAGCCTCAAATACCTATTCGACCAAAAGGAGCTGAACATGAGGCAGAAAAGATGGATTGAGTTTTTGAAGGACTATGATTTTGAGTTAAAATACCACCCAGGTAAGGCAAACGTCGTGGCCGACGCGTTGAGTCGGAAATCCCTCCACATAGCAGCCATGATGGCAAAAGAAGTTGAGTTGTTGGAGCGGTTCCGAGACATGAACTTGCATGTTGACACCCCTTCGTCTCAGAAGATGACAATCGGTACGTTGAGGATTGCCAACGAATTCTTAAAATCCGTGTACGAACAGCAACAGGCGGACTCTTACCTAGCTGAAATGAAGGAAATTCAGGCTAAAGGAAAGGATTTATCCTTGACAGAGGGGTCAGATGGGATCATCCGGGTGAGAAACAGAATATACATACCAAGTGAAGGAAGAATGAGAAGGATGGTGCTTGATGAAGCCCACAAAAGCCTACTCAGCATTCACCCAGGAACCACGAAGATGTACCATGACTTGAGGAAACAGTTCTGGTGGCCCGGACTAAAGAGAGATGTGGCGGAGTACGTGGCCCGGTGTATCACTTGTCAGAAATCAAAGGTGGAGCACCAAAAACCGTACGGTGCAATGCAGCCTCTAGAGATCCCCGTGTGGAAATGGGACTCAATTGCAATGGATTTTATCATGGGATTACCCAAAAACCGAGCGGGCCATGATGCAATTTGGGTCATTGTAGACCGTTTGACGAAGAGTGCACACTTCTTACCTGTAAATATGAGGTACCCATTGCATAAGTTGGCTCGAATCTACATTCAAGAAGTTATCCGACTACATGGCATACCTACTTCCATCGTATCGGATAGGGACCCTAGATTTACGTCCAGGTTTTGGACCAGCATGCATCAAGAATTGGGGACGAAGCTTTGGCTTAGTTCTGCCTACCACCCCCAATCGGATGGACAATCCGAGCGAACGATTCAGAGTCTAGAAGACTTATTAAGAGTGTGTGTGTTAGAGTACGGTGGGGACTGGGAGCAGTACCTTCCCTTGATCGAGTTTACGTACAACAACAGCTATCATCACAGCATTGGCATGGCACCTTACGAGGCATTATATGGGCGTAGATGCCGAACCCCACTCTGCTGGTCGGAAACGGGTGAAAGTCTACTATTGGGACCGGACATCGTGAAGCAAACCACAGAACAGATCCGAGTGATAAGGGAGAAGATGAAAGCATCACAAGACAGGCAGAAGAGCTACCATGACAAGCGCATCAAGCCATTGGAATTTTCAGTCGGAGATCGAGTGTTTCTGAGAACCTCTCCGAGTAAAGGAGTTGGACGAGCCTTAAAAAGTGGGAAGTTAAGCCCTCGCTACATCGGACCTTATGAGGTATTAGAACGGATTGGCCCCGTGGCATACCGCCTCGCGTTACCAACTCACTTGTCCCAATTGCACAACGTATTTCACGTGTCTCAACTAAGGAAGTATTTGCATGACCCCAGCCACACGATGCCTGACGATGAGGTAGAAATTAAGGAAGACCTAACCACTGTGACTACACCGGTTGGAATCATGGATCAATCGGTAAAACGCTTAAGAAACAAGAACGTAAGACTGGTTAAGGTGGAGTGGCAGCAAGGCAAGACCACCTCCTACACGTGGGAACACGAAGACGCCATGCGACAGCAGTACCCCGAATTGTTTACCTAGGTAAGTACCGACTGAATTTCGGGGACGAAATTCTTTTTCAGTGGGGGAGAACTGTAACATCCCAGTTTTGAAATTAAATGCTGAATGAAGAATAAACCATTAAGACTTGATTTCAACTAGAAAATAACTGTTAATTGTATTTAACTAAGTGGGTTTAAGCCATTAAAATATAAAAAAAAAAATGGTGGTGGACAGGGATGGGGTGGAGTGTACATGACTGCTGGGCACGCACTCTCCCATCCCACTCTTCTTTTACTATGCGCATGCACATATATATATATATAAAACGTGAGCCTTGGGGAGGAACGCACTTACTCTTTCTTCAGACTCTCTCCTCCGTCACTTCATCCTCTACTTCCTCTCTTCGTCTCCATTCTTCTTCTTCTATCTTACTCTTCGCTCCTGGAGGTCTTGGTTGCAGTACTGGAGAACGGACCACACTTCATCCCAGAATCAGGCGCAGAATACGACAGAGCCGAGGAAGACCGGACGAACCAGGAGAAGGACATCGGACCCAACAACAAGAACGGAAAAGGTTTTTGAGGATTCTTCTAAAGGTAGGGGGCGCTTGCATGTCAAATGCATGGTCTAAGAACGGTACCGGATGAACGTACTGCTAAGTGTGTGTGTGTGTGCATGTATTTATAATCATTAAAACTGATGCTGTGCATGTGTGCATGTATTCATAATCATTAAAACTGATGCATGATTTGAGATTCTGATAGTGATTTTCATGGCGATGGTGTAGCCTGTTAGTGGATGATAATGACGAATGATATGCATGAATCTGTTTTCTTGTCACTATGAAAAATATGTATGTGCATGCTCTTAATTGGATTGTTCAACGTTGTTAGTTTGATGACCGATTGTAACATGCGCTGGTGTGATTGACTGAATGATTACGAGTAGTGTGGGAAACCCGTTCTTGCTTAATGACTACGGCGAAGGTGTTTGTGGCGCGATGATGTGTATTAATGAATGTGTTAGTTGCATGAGTGAGAGTGGGGTGACCCATAGAAGGTCAAAAACCCCAAGGGAAACGACTTCCAGTTACCAACCCTGGCTAGATCCCAATAGAGCTCGTGGTAGCCGTTGGAGCTAGAGAAGAGAGTCTCGAGACGCCGTGGGGAGGCCAGTGCCACCTGGTAAGAGCTGAGGGACGAGGGGCCAGAAGAAAAGGGGACCGTAACTGAGAGTCTTTACCCGAGTCGGATCCGCAGACATGCATATAGAAATAAGGCTGATTGTGGTGATGTATAAATCTATGTATGTGCAGGTGTATGATTTTGAATGCATGAATATATATATTTGGATGTGGAATAAACTCTGTGTATTATGTGTGTTATGAATGTTGTTTGAACTGTATGAACTTGGTTACTTGAGAAAGGTTGAATGATAGCAGGAGCGTGTTCTAACGCTGATACCGAGTCTGTGAGTATCATTATACATGTAAAAGCTCACCCCTGCAGTGGCCATTTTCAGTGAATGTCTCTCGTGAGGGGGATCAGAAGCAGAGTTGGAATGCTGGGCGGAGTGCTGATGCATTTGGAAGGTTTAATTAAGGCGTTGTTAGATTAAGCCCTGACTGGCTCATACCGGATGTTAATGTTTTAGGGATAAATAGAACTTTGAGGGCAAGGAGAAGTCCGATTTTGTATTTTAAATATTGACATACACTTTTATATATATATGGATGTATGGTTTTGGTGCGTGTGATGCTATGTGCTGCCTTGTTTCATAATTGTGCTTTAATGGATACGCAGGGACGGTATGATCGAGCAGGTTATAGCCAAGTCCGAGTGAATCGAGAATTGTCTTAGGAAAAACTTATGTCGGATACGTTGGGCGGAGTCGTACCCCGCCCGAAGTTTGGGAGCAATTCGCCCAAGCGTGAGGATTCGCGCTGGAACGATGTAGTTGTTAGAACGAGACCCCGGTGTTGACCCCTGATTTGGGCGTTGTGGTTGAGCCCGCCCAGGCGTTGTCATAATTAGTTGAGTTGGGCGGAATAGGTTCGGGCTCCTCCTTTCTCCACAACCTACTATCGCACTTGTACCCTGTAACTTCCCGTTTTTCTGAGTGAAGTGCGAGTATGAGGATTTGCCTAGTGAACCCTTGTCCATACCCGATCGAGAAAATTACCTTGTAGTTGTGTTAAAAGAGGCGTTGTGCAGATTTCGTTTAGGCGGTGTCATACCTCGCTCAAGTAACTAGGACAGTTCGCCCAAACGCGTAGAACTATGCTGAAGCAAGTAAATATCAACTCTAGATTCCGCCTATGTACCTTCTTTCTCTGTTGTCGCATTATTCCGTCCCGCTAGGCGGTATTTAACATCGCCTGAGCAAGTGAATGTTGTATTGTAGTCCGCCCATGATAAATATACCCCGCTTAACCAAGTAGGATGATTCTAACTCCACCCTTCCACCGAATGCTTCACGTGTGATTGTATTAACATCTTCCCCCATCTATTTCCTCCTATTGTGTGACCAGTGTTACTCGAAGAAAAAGCCTTCTTTGTGGAATTCCCTCCATCCGCTGCTGCATTCCCATACTCCGCCTGGACGGTATAAGACCCCGTCCGAGCGAGCAAACGGTGTTGTGCAATCCGCCCTAGTGCTGATGCATTACGATAAACCCATTGAGCCGGCCCCAGTTTTAGCTTCCCTGTAGGTTGCTATGTGCGCGTGAATGCTCTTCGTTTCCCCCTTGCCTGCTCCCTTCTATATCGAATGTTACGTGACCGTTTTGTGAAAAATTTTCTCATATTTTGGAATTATTAGTTGCAAATAATGAGGTGTTACAGATGGGAATCATTTCCGAGTTGTTCATGTATGTGCCCCGATTGAATGAAGTCGTGGAATGTGCTATGTTTTCTGAATGGGGCTGGTATGTATAAGGGCCAATCCGAGTGAATAGAGAGTGGACCCTTCCGAGTGAACCAACGCTGAAATCCGGGTGCGGGAATGCCGAGTGGAGTGAGTGAGTGCCGAGTGTAGCTTTCGCTTGAGCGTGTGGACGTTGCTATTGATCCGCCTGAGCGTTTTTCTTCTTCCGCTGTCCGCCTCCTTGGGTCGGTTTTATTCCTCTTGCCTCCTCTTCTCTTATCTCTTCTGTACCTGATTATTCTGGTTTTAATTGTCAAAAAAAAATTTCTCTGTTTTATTATTTATTATTTATTAACTTAGGGTGTTATATCAATACTCAAGAGGGGGTGAATTGAGTAGTTTTAAAACCATTTAGAATGCTCTTAAAAATCATTCTTTTATACTAAGAGTACTTAATAAGAAAATTTAAATAGCAAAGTGGAAATATAATACTCATTAAGACCAATTCAATACAGTATAATTAAATAATACCAATAATTAAAAGAAGTTTAGGGAAAGAAAAATTACAAACCGATATACTAGTTCCACCATTTCTATTGTGGTGTACGTCTAGTCCCCAAGCAATCCACTTGGAGAAGTTTCACTAGTGAGAATTTGAGATACAACACATGGAGCAATTACTGTTAGGGAATCCCTAGTACATGAGCAGCGAAAATACAAGGATTCTCATAGGATTTACAAAGCGTTGTGTTTCAAAGCACAAGACAAACACAAAAAAAATTTGTTTTAGGATTACCTCTTGAAGAACACCGAAGCAGTCGCACTGCTACCAGAATCGCAACACTTGCCAACTGTTAGTTTGACGGCGTGTAGCTCTTACAACTTTTGCGAATTTGCGTCTCACTTTAGTGAGCGGCCTATGAGCATCTTATGCTCTATTTATAGGCTTAGGTTTGACCTAATTTGTTCTCTCTAAAGAGTGGGCTCCTTACTTATTCTAAATGAGTTAGGCCCAATAGCTTTATATTGATGTAGGTTTTGATAATGACACAACAAATGAAGAAATATTAAGGATGTTGTCAAACAAAATAATTATGTTTGATGATAGAATTTGAAAGAATGATTCAAGGCATTTAAGGAAGTTTAAATCAAGTGTAAATGATCAACAAATGTGCCAAGAATCAAAGGATTGGAGCCAAGACTCATTAAATATCAAAAAGGGTGAAACAAAGTATCAAAATTCATGCAACAGATGCATGAATCGATTCACATAGCAATGCATAACCACATGAATTGATTCCTACATTTAGAAAGGCCCAGGAAGTGAAAATTTAAGGTTTGAATCGATTCCTCCTTGCATTGAATCGATTCACACGGTTCAAATTAGTCCAGAATGTGTTTTTCAACATAATGAATCGATTCCCTTCTCTTTTTGAATCGATTCACGCGTGGAATTTTGCCCAGTAACTTTATTTTAATGACATGAATCGATTCACATATCATAAGAATCGATTCACAAGGCTGTCAGGAACAAAAACATGCGTAGACTCCAGTTCCTCTTCGGTTCACTCAAATTGGAAGACCCAAGGCAATGACTCATGCTTTGTCCCACTCCACATGCATATGTCTTATTGGAAATACAATGCAATTTGAATTAAGACAAGCATGCCTAACTTTTCAAGCTCCCAAGGAATTAAATATTGTAAAAACCCATGCCATTGGAGCCTATAAATAGAGAAGAAGTTGAAGGCAAAACTTGCACCAAGCATTTGAAGCATTACCATTTGCTTTCTTCCCCCTCCATTCTCTTGCTCTTCTTCTTGCTCTCTTTATTCTTGATTGGCATATTTCTTAAAGTTATTTTTGAGAGTTAATTTGTGGGAAAATTATGTTGTGTACCTAACTTGCATATCCTCTCTTTGAGAGTTATTACTTTGTGAAAGCTTTAACTTGTATATCCACTCTATTGAGAGAATTTCCTTGTATACTTAAACACCAAACATACTAGAATCTTTGGGTTGGGGTTTCAACCTTGTAATTGTGAGATTGAGAGATTGGGTGGGGTGCCCTTGTACTTGTGAGGATTGGATTCTTGAGTGTGGGACACTAGGAAGTCGCAATTGCTCAAAGTTGTATCTCTAATCTACAATAGTGGAAATCCTCTAAGTGGGTTGCTTAGAGGCGAGACGTACACCGGTGTGGTGGAACTCGTATATATCGGTTTGCAAATCTCTCTTCCCAAAATTCATTTAATTTATGCACTTAAGTTGCTTGCTTGATTCATTGTTTCATTAACTTGGACTAAGTGCATGTTATACTAAGTTGTAAACTATTTTGATTAACATTGTTGAACTTGGCTTTAAGTAACACTCTTGAATTAATCTTTCTAAATCTTCATAAATTGCTTTGTGGTTAATTTGATTCTATATCTTGATTATTACTTAGACTCTTTAAGTACCTATTATCTTGACTTGTGCATAATTTGTTATCACTTGCCATTAAGCTTATCTTCTTCAATAAACATAGTAACTAAAGAATCAATTTCAAAAGCATTCAAAGTAAAATTTTTAATACTCAATTCACCCCCCCTCTTGAGTAATTGAGGCCACTTGGTTAACAGTCGCACTGCTACCAGAATCGTAACACTTGCCAACTGCTAGTTTGATAGCGTGTAGCTCTTGCAACTTTTATGAATTTGTGTCTCACTTTAGTGAGCGGCCTATAAGCTTCTTATGCTCTATTTATAGGCTTAGGTTTGACCTAATTTGTTCTCTCTAAAGAGTGGGCTCCTTACTTATTCTAAATGAGTTAGGCCTAATAGCTTTATTTTAGTCCAACAAATATAAAACAAAATATTTTTTGATGGGCTTACTCTATGTGTGTGACCCTATAGGTAAAATACCCAGTCATATTAATAATAAATTATTTTATTATTAATATAAAATAAGAGCGGCATCTAGCAATACATCATTATGTCCGAATATTATTTAATATCAACATAACCTATAAGTGATAATTATTTTATATGTTTGTTCCTTTTGTCACGATATCCTAATTGGGCCCAAGCCATGGTCGCGTCATCCTTGTACGGCCCAATTTATTTAACTCGATACCAGAGTAGACTTAATCCGAATAAATATCTAATATTTATTCTTTCTAGCATGGCCATGTGTTTCCTTAGTCTTACTCCATCAAGTGGCCTATAGATATCACTCCTGTCACACAGGAGAGACAAATCCCATCTACATCACTCACATCCCTCTACATAATTTGTTCATTGCCTAATCACAACCTTTATAATCCTCTTGTTACAGAAGATGTTTAATTGTATTAAAACAACAAACTCCTCATGTAGGAATCGTATTGACTTTAGGTCGAAGGACTACATATACCATTATCACATTGAGAATCGTTTATGACATTCATGTAATGATCCATGCAACGTTCTCATGGTGGGTCTGTCCAGTACATCATTACTCTTAATGTGTACCTATGTGAAGACTTGATATCATCTATATCTATGATCTGTGAGATCAGGTCATCAGTATACTCGTACACTAGTCTCAATGTATTTACATGTCCCCATGTAAATACTTGACTAGGTACATTTTAGGAATAACTTTCATAGACCTATTACTCCAAGGATAAATACGTTTTAAAACAATTTTAAATTGAAATACTTATTTTATTGATAAGTAATAAAATGATACAAATGAAAAAGCATAAAAGCTTATAGTGCATACACCAACAATCTCCCAGTTGCACTAGAGCCAATCAGACATTTGCCTAATGCCTAATGATCTAGTGTTCCCCTCATGTTTTTATTGTGTAAGAGGTTTTGTGAGTGGGTCAGCAATATTCTCATCAGTATGCACCTTACATATCTTTACATCTCCTCGGTCAAGGATCTCTCGAATGAGATGAAATCGCCTAAGTATATGCTTGGATCGTTGATCTGATCTAGGTTCCTTTGCTTGTGCGATTGCTCCACTATTGTCATAGTAGAGACTTATAGGGTCCACAATGCTAGAAACAATCCCAAGTTCTGTTGTGAACTTCTTGATCTATACTGCCTCTTTTGCAGCATTTGAGGCAGTAATATACTCAGACTCTATAGTAGAATCAGTAATTGTCTCTTGCTTTGAACTCTTCCAGCTCACAGCGCTACCATTTAGACAAAACACGTACCCAGATTACGATCTTGAGTCATCCTTATCAGTTTAGAAGCTAGCATCAGTGTAACCTTTTACAATGAGCTCTTCTTCCCCTCCATATATCAAGAATGAATCCTTAGTTTTTCTTAAGTACTTCAGGATATTCTTGACAGTAGTCCAGTGACTTTCACCGGGATCAGACTAGTATTTGCTCGTCATGCTTAAAGCGTATGAGACATCTGGTCGGGTACATATCATGGCATACATGATTGATCTAATAGCAGATGCATATGGAATCTTATTCATCCATTCTCTCTCTTCTTTAGTGGAAGGCGATTGACCTTTTGATAAGCTTATGCCATAAGCCATAGGCAAAGTTCCTTTCTTGGAATCTTGCATGTTAAACCTTTTTAACACTTTGTCTATGTATATATTCTGACTTAGGCCAAGAAGTTTTCTTGATCTATCTTTATAGATCTTAATTCCTAACACGTAGGTTGATTCACCTAAGTCTTTCATAGAAAAACAGCTTCCCAACCAACTCTTCACAGAATGAAGAGTAGAAACGTCATTTCCAATAAGTAGTATGTCATCAACATACAGAACGAGTAAAACAATTGTGCAGTCACTAACCTTCTTGTAGACACAAGGTTCATCCTCATTTTTAGTAAAGCCAAATTGTTTAACAACTTTATCAAAACAAAGATTCCAGCTTCTGGAAGCTTGCTTAAGTCCATATATAGAACGTTGTAGTTTGAACACATTCCTGGATGCTTCAGGCTTAACAAAGCCTTCGGGTTGTGTCATGTACACTTCCTCAAGAAGATTTCCATTAAGGAAAGTAGTCTTGACATCCATTTTCCATATCTCATAATCATGGTATACAACAATAGCAAGCAGAATCCGAACAGACTTTAACATAGTAACTGGGAAAAAAGTTTCATCATAGTCTATACCATGTATTTGCTTGAAACCTTTAGCCACCAACCTTGCTTTAAAGGTACTTATATTATCATCCGTGTCAGTTTTCTTTTGAAAACCCACTTGCATCCTATAGGTTTTACCCCTTCAGGTGTATCAACTAAGTTCCAAACTTGATTAGTGTAGATGGAGTCCATTTCAGATTCCATGCCTTCTAGCCATTTCTCAGATTCTGGACTTGCAATGGCCTCTTCATAAGATGTTGGCTCATTTTGATCCATTATGAATACGTCTCCTTCCTGAGTTAGAAGAAATCCATATCTTTCAGGTTGTTGACGTATTCTACCTGATCTACGCAAGTCTTGTGCTACTGGAGCTGGTGTTATCACAACATTTTGTGGGTCTTGCTCCATTTCCACCATTGGCTCTTCAATGCCTTGTGAGTCTTGCATTTCTTTAAGTTCTACTTTCCTCCCACTGATTCTTGTAGAGATGAATTCCCTTTCTAAGAATACAGCATTTTGAGCAACAAACACTTTGCCTCGGTAGGATTGTAAAAATAATAACCCTTAGTTTCTTTTGGGTATCCCACAAAAAGACATTTATCTGACTTAGGCCCAAGTTTATTAGAACTTTGACGCTTAACATAAGCTTCACAACCCCAAATCTTAAGAAAAGACATACTAGGTTGTTTCCCAGTCCATATCTCATATGGTGTCATTATGACAACCTTTGATGGAACACGGTTAAGTGTGAAAGTTGCTGTCAATAAAGCATGTCCCCAGAATGAGTTAGGGAGGTTAGTTTGACACATCATTGATCGAACCATGTCCAACAAGGTTCTATTTCTCTGATCAGAAACCTCATTCCATTCTGGTGTTCCAAGGGGAGTAAGTTGAGATATAATCTCATACTCTTTAAGATATTCATCAAACTCTAGGCTTAAATATTCACCACCTCGATCGAATTGAAGTGCTTTAATTGTCTTCCCACACCAAAGCAGTCGTAGCCTCGTCCTTTAGGAGTCCACACAAGTACTCCCACCAGAACCGCAGCACTTGCCAACTGCTAGTTTGACGACGTGTAGCTCTTGCAACTTTTGCAAATTTGTGTCTCACTTTAGTGAATGGCCTATGAGCATCTTATGCTCTATTTATAGGCTTAGGTTTGACCTAATTTGTTCTCTCTAAAGAGTGGGCTCCTTACTCATTCTAAATGAGTTAGGCCCAATAGCTTTATTTTAGTCTAACTAAAATAAAACAAAACATTTTCTGATAGGCTTACTCTATGTGTATAACCCTATAGGTAAAATACCCGGTCATAATAATAATAAATTATTTTATTATTAATATAAAATAAGAGCGGCATCTAGTAATGCATCATTATGTCTGAATATTATTTAATATCAATATAACCTATAAGTGATAATTATTTTATATGTTTGTTCCTTTTGTCACGATATCCTAATTGGGCCCAAGGCATGGTCGCGTCATCCTTGTACGGCCCAATTTATTTTACTTGATACCGGAGTAGACTTGTTCCGAATAAATATCTAATATTTATTCTTTCTAGCATGGCCATGTGTTTCCTTAGTCTTACTCCATCAAGTGGTCTATAGATATTACTCCTGTCACATAGGAGAGACAAATCCCATCTATATCACTCACATCTCTCTGCATAATTTATTCATTGCCTAATCACAACCTTTATAGTCCTTTTGTTACAGAAGACATTTAATTGTATTAAAACAACAAACTCCTCATGTAGGAATCATAGTGACTTCAAGTCGAAGGACTACATATACCATTATCACATTGAGAATCGTTTATGACATTCATGTAATGATCCATGCAACGTTCTCATGGTGGGTCTGTCCAGTACCTCATTACTCTTAATGTGTACCCGTGTGAAGACTTGATATCATCTATATCTATGATCTGTGAGATGAGGTCATCAGTACACTTACATACTAGTCTCAATGTATTTACATGTCCCCATGTAAATACTTGACTAGGGACATTTTAGGAATAACTTTCATATGATCTATTACTCTAAGGATATATATGTTTTAAAATAATTTTAAACTGAAAACTTATTTTATTGATAAGTAGAAAAATGATACAAATGAAAAAGCATAAAAGCTCATAGTGCATACACCAACAATTATGGTTTCACAATGTCCCACACTTGAAACTTAATCCTTACACAGTTTGGGCAAGCCACCCAATCTCACAATCTCTTAATATCACTTAGGTTCAACCAACCCTACTCTTTGGAAATAAGGATTATAATGGCTATAACCTCTCAAAGGTGAATAAACAACTTGAAAGCTCAAAAATGGATTCCTCACAATGGAGTGATAAATCTAAGAGTAAGACTCAACAATAAGTGTGTACCAATTTATTTCTTGTGTGTATTCCTCTTCCTTGTGAATTTGATTTCTATTTATAAGGTCTTGAAACTTGAAAATAAAGAAGGAACTAATTAAGGTTCCTGCCATATTTTGGGAATTGATATTCTTTTTTTGCGTTTTCATTTTTAATGCTGATATCATATATATATTTGTACCCTAATTGATTATATTAATATCCTAATCGATTAGTCCTGAACTTACAAATTACACTTACTCAGCTAATCGATTGCATAACTGATTTTTCCTTTTTCTTTTCTTTTAGGAACTGTGATCGATTATCCTTATTTTCCTAATTGATTAGAGAATTGATATATTCTTTTTCTTTAATTTTTGATATTTGTAATCGATTACTCCTTACATGTTAATCGATTATCACGTGGCTGATTTTAGTTCTTAGCATTCTTACATGGTAGTGACCTTGTATAATATTCATTCTTTTGCTCATAGATCCTATAATGTAATTTTAACAACATTTATCAAATAACTTCATTTCATCTTGATTTCTTCAATAAGATTGTCATTATCAAAACCTATTAAAACATATGCAAACACAACTTAAAGCATAATCATAAGAGGTTTTTCAAATTTTGTAGAAACTAGGAAAAATAGAATCCAAGTTCTACCAATTTCTAGGGACCCTCTATATTTTTTAACCCTTTTATTCATTTACTTGTTTTCTTTTTTCTTTTTCTTCTTTTTCTCTTCCATTCTTTTCTATTTCAATTTTCCATTTATATGATTCTCTTCTTTTAGGTCCCCTATTTTCCAATTTTTGTTGCTCTCTTATTCCTTATTTACATACTTAACCTCAAAACTCTTTTCCATTTACATACTATTTAAGGGGGCCTCATCATCCTCCCTTGTATTATCACCGGCAAAAAATGAAAGAATCCTTGCCTTTCATATTCTTGAGAGCTGGGTCTGGCAAGGGGTGAGACATCCTTCTTTCAGGAATAACCAAACAATGTAAACTAGAATATTTTACAATCATGTCCATATGAATCAATTCATCCATATTAACCCTTTTTGGAGCATAGATATCCTTGTCACGGGATAGGTCTACTCCCACATATTTGGCAATTAGGGTAATGTACCCCACAATTAGAATTTTTCCAGATATGGCTTTCCTGACTCTAGAAAATTGACTACAGAGCCATTTGATAGAGTCTATATGGTCAACATTCAGCATAACTAACAAAAAGTAAACCTTAGAGAGTCTCATAGTGTTGGGACTCTTACATCTAACAAAGATTGACCTCACAATATAACATTGTAAATAGCAAAATACAGGGTGATGAATGTAAGAGGCCTTCATAGTGGAGGCCTCATATCTACCTAAGTCAGTAATTTTATTCCAGAAGTGATTAGGTTAGAAGCCAAGAGGAATAGAATAAAAAAAACCAGCAGGAAAGCCATAAATAACAACCACCTCAAAAAGGGGCAAAGTAAAATCAAAGTTATCTAATTTAAAAGACATCTCCCAACCAACTTGATCCCTTATTCTTTTAACCACTAAAGAACTTAGGATTTCAAGAGATACTCTTTCATAGGTCAATTTAAACAGAGTAATAAAATTATCCCAACCTTCGTTACTTATCATTCCAAGTGTATCATAAAAAATTCTTAATGTCTTTAGTGTATCAACAAAGAAAAATCTAGAGGAAATTATTTCACTTTTTCTTAAGGTCTCTATACTCATCTTTTGCTCTTGAGTAAAGCATTCTATGCTATCAATGTCAAAGAGATCGAGGTTAGAGTTACCTGAAATGCGTTTCCTCTTTGGTGCTTGTTGGGAGGAGGAGGTAGCCTTACCTTTGCCCTTGTTAATCTTTAGAGCCATTGATGTCCTTATAGAGCTTTAAGAGAAGATGAAAACTTGTAAAACTTGAAAAGATAAGGACACCCACACACAAAATTAGAATGCCAATGCAATTTTAGTGAAATATTTATAAAGATTTGGCAATGGAAAGTGTGATTTGAGGGAGAAGGAAGCAAATGGCTATGGAGGACAAAACGGGGACGACTAGGGCTTTGGAAGAATGAGGAAGAATAAGTGTGAGAGAAGAAGGGGAAATTTAGGCACTTGAAAACGTGAATATAACCACCAAGTATGAACCACAACTGCGTAATTTGTTTTGTTTGGCCTTTTTTTTATTTTGAATTTTAAAATTCAAATTTCTCTCATTTTTTTTAATTCAAAAGTCTGAAATTTGAATTTTTTTAAATAACTCTTTAGAACCATGATCATATTTCAAACCATAGGTAGGCCATGGTTCATTCTGTTTTGAGACCAAAAATTACACAACTTAGAACATTTGAAACAATGGCCATATTTCAAACCATGGCCTCGCCATGGTTCAATCTGTCTTGGCACCAATTTTTCAGCATTTCACACTCCACCAAACCATGGCCATATTTCCAAACATAGCCTGGCCATGGTTCAATCTATTTGACAGTTTCTCTTCTCTTCTTCCAACTTTAACTCTCCCATGTTACCCCCAAACTAGATCTTTAGCATCCCTTGATCTTCTTCTATTCGCTCCTCTATATTTCATCCTCCAAGTTCTCTTGGAAGGCTCCTTTATTTCGCCAAAGTAAACATCTCTCTTTCTTTTATTTATTTTTGTTTTTTCAACATATGTAGGGTTGCCTCCCTATGAGTGCCATGTTTATGGTATATAGCTTGACCTTCCCAAGTTCTTCTTTATCATCCAGGCTTACCCAACTTTTGGGGCACCTTGCTTATTGCCTCTTGTGACTGGAAACAGTACTTTCTCTTGTATCTTTTCAAAGCATTTTTAAGCTTAACCTTGGCTTTCATTTCTTCTTGAGGTAAGAGTTCCTCACCACCCTTCTTCAATGGATCACCTACAAAATCAATAAAAGACACCAAAATAGAAATTTATGGATAATGAGGAGAGCTTTTTAAGGTATCATCCTTCACCAATATAACAACTAATATCAACCACTAGATTTTTATCATCTTTTTCAAGGTTAACTTCAACTTTCTTGTTTCCAACACTTAAAGACAATTTCCTATTTCTTACAACCACAACCACTCTTACAGTGGCAAGAAACAACCTCCCTAAAATGATAGGGATCATAGAATCTTCCTGTATTTCCAATACCACAAAATCAATAGGTATGAGAAATTCACCAACCTTAATAGGGACATCCTAAATTATTCTCACAAGATGTTTCACAGATCTATCAGTAAATGACAAAGACATCCTAATGGTTTCAATTCACCTAAATCAAGTTTCTTGAAAATAGATAAAGGCATCAAACTATAACAAGCCCCTATCATGCATGGTATGGAGAAGCTGCCCAGATCTTGAAGCTTAGGGGGAAACTTCTTCTAACTCATAGAATTGCACTCCTTAGTAAGTGCAACATTTTCAGCATCCTCAATTTTCCTTTTATTGGACAAAATATCCTTAAGAAACCTATCATAGGTTGGCATTTGTTGCAATGCCTCCACAAATGGAATATTAACATATAGTTTCCTAAGGAGTTCAAGCAACTTACCAAATTGCTTGTCCATTTTAGCTTGCCAACCTTTGAGGATAGGGAATTAGAGGTCGTTAAGGCTTTGCTTCTTCCTTCTTCTCCATCTTAGCATCATAAATTTTGGATGTATAGGTTACATATAACTTGCCAACAAGGGGCTTCTCATATGTTGGTGCAGACTCTTCCAACACCTCTTTTTGCCTCAATGTGACTGTGATGATATGGTTTATAGGATCTTCTTCGGGCTTCCTAGGAAAAGTGCCTAAAGTCCTTATGGATTATGAGGCTTACTGAGCTATCTGTGTTTCAAACATCTTGATGTGGACAAATATGACATCCACTTTGGAAGATAGGCTTTTAATAGCTTCAAAAAACTCCTTATTTTGCTTCATTTGGTTTCTTATGAAAGTCTCCATCAAGGATTCCAGTCTTCATTTTTTATGGTACAAATGGGGCTTGTGGTCAAAAAGTCCTTAGGAAGGCCTAAAATTGCCTTACCTACTTTGTTTGAATGGCCCTTTATTTTAGAATCCAGGATGACACTTGTAGTTGTTTCCATAACCACTACTCTGATAGTTTCCTATGGTATCCACATGATGCACCTCCAGTTCCTAGTTTTGTAGAAGTCCTAGCTGACAAACGCTAGCCATATGACCTACATTTCCATACAACTCATAAACAACATTAGAAGCACTTGTTCCAAGTTTATCAAATTTAATAAATAGTGTTTCTACCTTGGTAGTCAATAATGAAATACCATCAACAAAGTATTTACCTAGAGTTTTGGGAAGTAAACTCTGTTTGGAGGACCATTGATAAGAATTTTGAGCTACCTCCTCAATTAGATTATACCCTTCCTACATGTTCTTGCTCATAAAGGCGCCACCAGTTGTGACATCCAAAGTAACCTGATGGCTAGAAGTAATTCCATTGTAAGAAATATAGACCGTCATCCATCATTGTATCCCATAGTGGGGACACTCTCTCAATAGTTCCTTGTACCTCTCCCAAGCATCGTACAAGCTCTTATCTGTCTTTTGCATGAAAGATATGATTTGCTTCCTCAACTTATCAATTTTACTCCTTAGGTAATATTTATCAAGGAAGGCCGCGAAAAGCTCAGTCCATATAGAGATGGACCCTTCAAGCAAAGAGTATAGCCAAACTGTTAGTTTATCCCTCAAAGAGAAAGGGAAAAACCTTAATCAGATTATGTCACTTGATGCACCATTCACCTTCAAAGTGTCACAATATTCCAGGAAAACTTAGAGGTGAAGGTTGGGATTTTTAGATGGCAATCCTCTAAATTGATTCTACTACACTATGGAGAGAAGAGAGGGCTTAAGCTCGAAATGATTTGCCTCTATAGTAGGCCATGTAATGCTTGGCCCTCTACCTATGGTATTTGGAGCGGCAAAGTCCCTAAGTGCCCGGTTATCCTATTCAACCATGTTCGCAGGTTGCTCTTCAAAGAGTTGTCTTTGAGTGTGCCCTCTTGCAAGGAGAGTGCACTCAATTTCGGGATCAAAATCAAGGTCAGGATCCATACTCCTAGTCCTTCGCTTAAAAATACCTACACAACACAGACAAAAATAGACCAAGGGTAATATTTATTTTTTAAAATTTATAAAATAAATAAATCAAAAAGAAAAATAGGCAAAAACAAATAGCAAAAATTAATTAAATAAAATAAAATAAAAATAAAAATAAAATAAAATAAAGAAAAATAGTAAAGGCATCTAAACTAAACAAAATCAAAATCACTGAATATTGAGGGGAAACACAGTCCTCGACAACGACACCAAAAACTTGACAATGTCCCGCAAGTGTACGGGTGTGTCACGTAATATATAACTGTTCTCCACAGGGACAGTGTTCTCAAGTACTCGTGATTTTAACTATAATTATCTAGACAACAAGATCAAAGGTGTTTTATTTTAAAAACTAAAAATACAATTAAATAAAATTGTAATGGAGAAATTCTTTAAAGAAAAAGATTTAATTAAAAGGATCTTGGGATTAAGGAAATGAAATTTCCTTGTATTGACATGTAAAGATTTTGTTTTTATCTCTAAGGTTAATATATAACTCAGCCCTCTTAAAGTTTAGGGTTTTGTAAAAAACCCCTTAAAATACCTCCACTTTGGGCCCTTAAAAAATTGTAGGGTTTGCAAATTTAAGGAAACATTAAGTTTGACTGTTAATTGATGAGGTGGCTAACGTTTGTGTCACCTCATCAATGGCACATAGTTGACATGTGTCATTCTTAAAAAAATAAAAATTTAAAATTTCACATCAGAGTTTAGCTAGAAGCTTCATTAACATTACATTTTTCTCGGGAAATAGATTCAAAACATCCATCAAAATAGATTCAAAACATCCTAGAATTGAATCTAGAATTTCGCTTGAACATTACAACTTCAATTAATGACCAAATCTACATAATGAATAGACCGAATAGCATATATAATCACAAATCAAAAATTTAAAGTCAAAATATTAACTTTTAAGTTTCCCCCAAAATAATCGTTAGGTTCGACATCTAAAATTGGATTAAGATAGAAGTAAGAAACCACGGCTACCACCAACACCTTCTATTTTTGCCATTTTCTCTCGTGTGCTCTCTTTCTCTCTTTTGTGTGAGTATGGGAATGAATTATTAGGAGGAGAGAAACCCAAATGACACCACCAATTTTACCGACCTCTATTCCGTTCTCTTCATTAATGACCCCAGTTCCTTCCTTGTCATGCTCTCACTAGTCCTATTCGTCCTTTACCTCACCAAAATCTTTTTCCATTATGAAATTCTTCCAGAAAACTTAACCACCTAGCAAGACAAGGAATAAACTAGTTATTTTGGTTTCTTCAATGGCATGATTATTGTTTACCTATTGGCTTTTAGGTTCATGCCGAACCCTAGTGCCCCTGCGTCCCATGTGTTTGTCGTCGTGTTAGTGGTTCTGTTAGTGACGTTGTTGGGTATCCCTGTCTACTCTTACTAATACTACGTATTTGGGCTTTATGTTGTATGTTACAGTTCTTAGAACTTTTGAACTCCCGAGTTCATTTATTAAACAAAGAGCGTGAATTGGGCTTTAAAGATTTAGAGAGAGAAAATGAGATCTAGTTAGGGATTTAGAGAGAGAAAGTGAAGGAAACCTCCACATTGGGATGTTTTGAAGCTATTTTAATGGATGTTTAGAATCTGTTTCCCTAGGAAAATATAATGCTAATAAAGCTTCTAGCTAAAATCAGATGTGGAATTTTAAATTTTATTTTTTTAAAAACTGACACATGTGAACTATGTGTCACTAATGAGGTGGCACAAATGTTAGCCACCTCATCAGTTAACAGCCAAACCATGCAAACCCTATAATTTTTTAAGTCCAAAAGTATAGGGTTTTTTAAAGGGGTTTTACAAAATCCTAAACTTTAAGAGGGCTGAGTTTATCTTTTAACTTACTTGTAAATATCATATATCTCAGGGTAAATTTTCCTAATTCATTAGTTTTCTCTTCTCAGAGCTCATCTAAAGTACTCTATTTTCAAAGAACAACGTTCAATTTGAAATCAGAGCCTATTAAGGTTTTATGAAAATCTTAGAGTACTCAAAACATTTAGTTACTTTTGCAATTTCAATCTTAGGTTCAATTTCCTAAATTGACTAACTAGGTTCACTTCTCAGTCCCTCCCTAATTAATTAAAAATCACTCACGCCTATCTCTAGATCATTCATATACAAACATTAACCAATTAAAGAGAATAATGATTTCATTGATAAAAATAGAGTAATTATACATCAATACATTACAATCTACCTTTAAATCCCAAGAAAAACCTAGCCACACATGGTGTGGGAATTTTTAAAACCAACAATTAAATCCACGATTACATATGGTGTTGAAGGTCGGCTTTATAAGGGAGGTGGAATACTCTTCCTGGGTCTCAAATGTAGTGATGGTGAAGAAAGAAAACGACAAATGGCGGATGTGCACAGATTTTACAAATTTGAACAAGTGTTGTCCTAAAGACCCGTACCCACTTCCTAGTATTGATTAGATGGTAGATGATTCTTATGAGTACCAATTTTTGTCCTTCATGGATGCGTACTTTGGGTATAATCAAATCCCAATGTGGAAGGAAGATAAGGACAAGACGACATTTATAAATGATAAAAGAGCATTTTGTTATACGGTCATGACGTTCAGGTTGAAGAACGTCGGAGCCACTTACCAGAGAATGATGAACAAGGTATTTGAAGGAATGAGATCGAAGACAGTGGGGGTAAATGTTAATGATACCATAACCAAGGCCCCGGTGGGAGGAGATCACATTGAAGACTTGAGAAGGGTGTTTCAAAAACTCTAGCTATACAACATGAGGTTGAATCCATTGAAATATACGTTTGCGGTGCCTGCAGGGTGGTTCCTGGGGTTTATGCTCACCCAGAGGGGCATAAAGGCTAACCCCAACAAATGCAAATTTATGAAGGAACTTCAAAGTCCAACCAATGTAAGGGAGGTATAATCATTGAATGGAAAAGTGGCAACACTATCCCAGTTTATGCCAAAAATGGCACACCGGTCATTACCTCTCTATAAGGCGCTGAATAAGAATAAGGAATTTCTATAGGGAGAAGAGCAAGAGAGAGCTTTTCAAGAATTGAAGGAAGTTTTAGCCAACCTACCGACCTGACCCCGGAGAGAAACTATTTGTTTATCTCTCTGTATCAGATGAAGCTATTGGGGCTGCACTGATAGCGGAGATGATTGAAGGCCAAAGATGAGTGTACTTTGTAGGAAAAATGCTATAGGGATCAGAGGGCCGATATTAAAAGTTAGAGAAGACAGCTTTGGCATTAGTCTGGACGTCCCAACATTTAAGGTAATACTTTTATGCGCATCCTAACACAGTCTGGACTGATCTCCCTTTGAGAACAATCTTTCATAAACCAGACCTAGCAAGAAGAATGGCAAAATGGGCTATAGAATTATCGAAGTTCGATATCTCTTACAAACCCAGGACGGCAATAAAGGCTCAAATATTGGCTAATTTTATGACGGAGTTGACAGGAGAGGCCCCAACACCATTATGGGAGCACTGGATGATTTATGTTGATGGGTTGTCAAATAGAAAAAGGTGTGGGGCCGGAGTAGTTATAGAAAGTAAAGACAAGGTGAGTGTAGAAGTCTTCCTCAAGTTTGATTTTAGAACATCAAACAATCAGGCGGAATACGGGAATGTTTAGTAGGACTCAGGGCGGCTCCACATGTGGGAGCCAAACAACAATACTATGCAGTGATTCACAACTTATGATTTCGTAGATTAATGGAAGCTATCAGGCCAAAGAGCCATTATTACAACAATATCTGGCCAAGGTCAAGGAGTTAGAAGAGAGGTTTGCGAGTGTGGAGTTTAAACATGTACCTAGGAAGGAAAATATAAGAGCGGATGTCTTGTCTTGACTAGCAAGCACCAAAAAGGCAGGATCCACAACCACGGTTATACAGAGCACTTTAGATACTGTAAGTATTTTGAATCTACTCAAAGTATGAATCATTTAATTTAGAGCTTATCCAGAAGACTCATGGGTCATTCCAATCATCTGGTACATGGTGAGCAGATAACTCTCAGAGTGCCCACTTAAGAAAAAGAAGTTGAAGAAAGAGTTACCAAACTTTATATTGATGGATGGAAACTTATTCAGGAGAGGGATGTTGGCTTTTTACTTAAAATGTTTGAATGAAGCTACGATTGAGGATGTCTTAACCGAAGTGCATGAAGGCACGTATGGCTACCACTGCAGAGGAAGAAGTCTAGCTAGAAAGATTCTGTGCATAGGCTACCAGTGGCCCACTTTCGCTAAGGACGGAATATGTCAAAAGATACGATGCTTACCAAAAGAGCAGCAATGAACATCACGTTTCGGCAGAGGAATTATTCACATCGGCTATCCCATGGCCCTTTCATCAATGGGGCATGGTATTTTAGTACCCTTTCCAAAAGCGCCCGACGGAGTTATGTATTTGATAGTTATAGTAGACTACTTCACCAAATGGATAGAGGCAGAGGAGTTGTACATATACGGTACGTACCAAAAGATTTTTCTATGAAAATGTAATCACAAGGTTTGGAATACCAGGAAGGGTCATCATGGATAATAGAACATAGTTCATAGATTCTAACTTTAAAATTCTCCTTGAAGGACTCTAGATCAAGCAAGTTTTCTCTTCAGTGGAGCATCCTCAGACTAATGGGCAAGCCGAAGTCACAAATAGAGAAATCTTGAAGGGTTTAAAGAAGCAACTTGGTGATGCAAAAGGGGAATATATAGGCTAACCAACTTTGCCATGTCTTATGGGTATATAGAATAACACCTCATTCATTTATAAGACAAGCCTCATTCCTGTTGGTGTATGGTGTGGACGTAGTGATACCGGTGAAAATAAATGAAATTTCACCAAGAGTTTAGCAATTTGACGAGGTGGATAATGGCTAGATATTGAAAAATAAGTTTGATTTACTGCCAAAAGTAAGAGAAGTGGCTTTTTTCTAGGAGCAAGCGGTCAAGGCTAAGGTCGCACTATGTTATAATATAAAGGTTCATCAAAGAAGGTTCAATGTAGGTGACCTCGTCTCGAGAAAAGCATCAGTTGGAAATCGTTTTACGCACCAAGGAAAGTTAGCACTGACATAGGAAGGACCATATCGGGTGAATGAAGTCACACCGGGGGGAGCTTATCTCTTCGAAACTCTAGAAGGAGAAGTTTTCAAAAATAAATGAAATATAAAGAACCTGCGTGTATATTACAGCTAACTGCGCCATAAGTCGTGCACTCTTTTTCCCTTCCTAAGGTTTTTCCCACAAGGTTTAATTAGGAGGTTTTTAATGAGGCATGCAGTCGGGGTCCTTATTTAGAAATATAATACAAGTTTGAAGTATTTGTTACTTGTTATCTGGTTTCAAGAGTGGTTCATTTATTTTAAACCCCAGAGTGGTTGAAAACCCCAGAGTGGTAGTTATAATTAAACCCTGGAGTGGTTGAAAAACCCCAGGGTGGTTAAGTTACAATTAAATCCTAGAGTGGTTGACAAACACTTGAGTAGTTCAGTTACAATTAAACCCCGGAGTGGTTGAAAATCCCCAAAGTGGTAGAAAATCCCCAGAGTGGTAGTTACAATTAAACCCCAGAGTGGTTGAAAAACCCTAGAGTGGTTAAGTTACAATTAAACCCCGGAGTGGTTGAAAATCCCCAGAGTGGTTAAGTTACAATTAAACCCTGGAGTGGTTAAAAACCCCAGAGCGGTTCATTTATAATTAAACCCTAAGTGGTTGAAAAACCCCAGAGTGGTTAAGTTACAATTATACCCTAGAGTGGTTGAAAAACCTTAGAGCGGTTCATTTATATTAAAACCCAGAAGTAGTTTAGAACTCCCAGGGTGATTCGATTGTGTTAAGATTAAACAATTAAGTGCTAATTGTTAAAATAATACACGACAAAGTGATATCGCTTAGATATTATCGAAAGAATCCATTTTAGGACCTTGGTTGGTACAAGTAGTTAAAAATAAAATAGTTACAAAAAAAAAGGCACACTGGCCAATCTAACATTGTCAAAAATGAGGGCACAACTTATCCCATCTACAGAGCAAATGCAAGAATAAATCTAATGGTTGGAGGGGCCACCGTCCTCCTCTCTCTGATCCGGCATCTTCTCCATGCTGGTGCTCTTTAGGGACGGTGTCATCTTCCCCCACAACCAAAGGGGTGAACTTGAAGGGCTCATCAAAAGGGATATAAGACTGTCCGCCCACCTCGGCTACTAGCTCACCATTTTAGAACGGTTAAAAAACTAATTCCATTAAGGTTGAGAGGGTTACCTCGGTTCTGGTAAGCAACCTGGTGAACCGCATGGCTGAAGGAGTCCATAGCGGCACGAGCAAACTTCATCATGTCGTCTTTATATTTAGCTTGCTCATCTTTGACCGCCATGGACAGATCTTCATTTTTCTTTTGGAGCTCGGTCATAAGTTTTTCCAGGTGGCCCACCTTACTATAGAGTCCATCCCTTTCCTTTTTCAGGTCTTCCTTAGATTGTTGAAGAACTGGTTTGCTTCGTTGAGGGTTTTAATCCTCTGATGAGCCCACCCACAATCGTTAGAGAGGCGAGAAGTTTTATCCTTCAACCACTCCATCTCTCGTTTGGGTCCTTTAGTGGCGGCGGAGTAGATGGTTGAGATAGTTTTGATGTTGTACCACATCACCGTCTCCAAGACGAATGTGATGTTGTTTTGATTAAGTCCCTCCTTGAGCTAGAATGAAAGAGAGAAGCCAGTGTTAGGAGGAGTGGTTCAGACAAGAAGTTCTTCGAGAGCCTCCATACCAGAAGGAGGAGTAGGATTTTCATCTTCAGTGGGCACGTCGGTGGCCAACCCCTTGACCTTGTCTAAAGCCTGTGGGGCGGGGTCAACCCTCTGTCTTTTTAAAGCACCCCAGTATGCTTCTTCCCCTTCTTATTGTTGTTAGGGGCATCTTCAATGACAATGACCCCGCCTGGAATATAGAGACCCAGGGCCTTTTTCAGCTTTGGGTTGACGTTGTTCTCGGTGGAGACATCGGCCACTAAACCCTCCATGAGCTGTCAGAGATTCTCTAAAGCATCAATACTTATATTTCCTAAAAAGATAAGTTATTACTAAAATCGAGGTATGAAAGTTAGTAAAGGAAAATTAGAAGAGAAGATAGGTATCCAAATGAGCAAAGTACTCATTTCGTGTCTCCGTAATGGCTAGAAGAGAGTGGCATTTAAGGGGGCCACTCGAGAGAGATTGTGGAGGGCATCGACCACGGCCCTGGAAGATTCAGAGAGGGAAGAGTCCTCGACAGCATAAGTCGTGCTCTTCAGAAGAAAATGTTTATGAGTCCAGCCGGTGTGGATCTTGAACCGACCTTCCTCGTCCTTCCAGAAAGGGGGGTCCGTCCCCTTAACGAAGAGCTTTAAGAAAGAGTTCTTGAATAAGGCTCCTGCAATCATGCAGAACTCTACAAACGCCTTAAAATTGACAATGCTCTGGCATTGTAGGTTTACAAATCCCATTCCAGTACCACCTTGGTGCATCACACGAGCGAACTAGAAGAAAATAGTGACGATTGAGGTGAAGCCTAAGTACTTGCTAAGGACTTCAAGGGCAAGGACTAAGGCCGAACTGTTGGGATGGAGTTGACTGGGGGCGATGTCCAAAAAATGCAACTCCCCAATCTCAAATTTATTTAAGGGGAACTAGACTCCCTCCTTTGTTATTATGTAGTCGTGGAAAAATAAGAAGTGGTCTCTTGGAATACTTATGTGTGTGGGGGGGGTAGGTAGAAAGGAACGAAAAAAGAAAAAAAATTCAGTAAATAACAGAATCATGAATAGGGAACTATATCAGTGACCTACCTAATTTTATTGTAGAAATTTTCAGGATCAATGATTAGACCATGCAAACTAGAAATGTTTTTTCTTGGATAAAGGAAAAGATTACCCAATCCATTTCCATATCACTCATAATATATATAATAACTCGAGCACCCATTTCAAATGCATATCCCATTTTTGCACAGCAGGGTTATGAAAATCCACGAGAAGCAACCGGCCGTATTGTCTGTGCCAATTGTCATTTGGCTAATAAGCCCGTGGATATTGAGGTTCCACAAGCGGTACTTCCCGATATAGATCCGCTCTGTGAGTGTAAGGGTAAAATGGGCGAAGGAGTTGGCATACTTCCTAGCACGCCAGTGGTACTCAATTTCAAGCTCCACATCATCCGTAGCCTTGGCAAGGCAGCTGTAGACAGCTAGAACATCTTGTGAAACCTATAAGTATAGGTCTTCGACTTTCTGGGCCAACCAATTCACTTTATCAACTATCATAAAGTGTCGTTAGGGTCGTTCCTCAGTATGGATGAACTGGCAGTGTCCATGGTTATGACGTGTTCTAAAAATGGCACAGTGGAGTAAAAGTCAGTATCATTAGCGTAGTAATGCACTACACTGGAATCCTCACCCCGGTCTGAGGACAAGAAAGGTAAGGGTGATTGAGGCTCTTAAACTCTAGAAGTAGAAGACTCCAGCTCTTGGGGATTTGGAATACCCCGGTTGACTCGAGTTATCCACCTGTGGGTATCCGTTTGTGTGAGTCGTGGTCCTTGACGACGGACCCCAAGTGGCCAAGAGGTTGAAGGATTTGAAATAATTTCACAAGAGCTATCCTGATCCTGGCCGTGGTTAGTTGAAAAAGCAGACATCGTAAATAAAGAAAGGGGTTGAGAGGCTAGCTATGTGTATGGTGCGAACTGTTCTTCTAGTACGGGCCACGACAAGGTGAGAAGAAAGACAGATACTACGAACGGGTAGAGTTTCTTAAGGAAAAATGCAAAGTGAAAAACAAGTAAAGGTTACTCCTTATATAAGCTTCAAAATCCCATGGCCCGAAGTTCAAGCATTGTGGCCCATGAACAAGATGGAAGTCGAAGTGACACGGCCCTAAAGTAAGTATCGCTTTGCACTAGAGTGGTGTCATTAGATGGCGTGTGAAGTAAATAAACCATTCATGAATCGCCACGTCAGCAATCTGCGTGAAATGACAGCTTTTTTAGGCGGCGCACATTAAATGCTATACCTAACCCACCATGTATGGCATATCAGACGCATCTGCACAACGGTCATAAAGTCACAATGACAGAAATCAAAAATACAACTACATGACATTCCACCGGAGTCACAAAGTAGCTCGTTATTGTGACAATGTCACAAAAACAAGCTAAGGGGAAAATGATCTGGGGTGCTAATCGGACTCCATAATTCAGGGAGGGGGTCCTATTGAACAATGCCATATCATCAGAATTATGAGGAGAGCCTGGTTTGACTGTCATAGCCAAAGTCTAGAAGCTAATATAACTATGGTCCTATAGTCAAGACTCTGGTCAACACTGATAATCAAACAATGAGTCAAAATTGGTATGGGCAACATGTCCCCACAAACATTATCACTACAGTAAGTTAGGAGATGGGTCAAATCACCTCTCCTACTCAGGTATTTCCTATAAATATATTTTATTTCTTACTACAAAAGAATCTGAACTAATTGACAGGGCCCGCAAGCGCACGGGTTATGTCGCATGATATAAAAGATTATCGTATCCATAGGGACTGTTTTCAAAGTACCAGCATATTGAAATTTAATTATCCACACAGTTTGATATTTTAAGTTTTGATAAAATAAAACTCAAAATAAAGTTTTACACAGAACAAGAATAAATACAGAAACGAAATTTTCTAGACACTTAAAAATCAGAGTTGAGAGTATCTTGGGATTTCGGGGGATCAAGACTTTATTTTATGCTAATAATTTTAACTTTTCATAAATAAGAATCAAATTAAGTTTTCCAAGGCAGATTTTCCTTAAGCTAATTAATATGTTCCTCTCGGAATCTGATGATGCATGATTTATCTTTAATTCTTCACTTTAAATGTGTATAATTTGCCATCACTTAGTGTGTAATATATTGCATTTTAACACATTTTCATCATTTGAGCTTTATTTAATATTTGATTTTTAATGTGTGCCAAAAGAAAATGGATCCAAGAACTCAAGAATTCCAATCCAAAATGAAGATCAAAGTGCCTAAGGATCAAAGGAATCAAGGAATATGCAAAAGGATCTCAAAAAGGGTGGAAAAATACACAAAGAATGGAGAATCAGGTGGATGAATCGATTCATACCCCACTTGAATCGATTCACACGGTTTAATGCACCCAGGATGTGAATTTTTGAAGCTTGAATCGATTCACCAGCACTTTGAATCGATTCATTCGGGTTTGAAATGGTTGAATCGATTCTTCCCTCCATTGAATCTATTCACACGTTAATTTTTAGGCCAGAATTGCATTTGGAAAGCATGAATCGATTCATTTCACTTTTGAATTGAGACGCCCCCAAAATAGGGGAAAATTTTTCACGTTTTTGAAAAATATTAATAAATCAAATAATTAGAGTGGTGAAGTATTTTTCACCAAACCCCGGGATCTAAGACAAACCACTCCCATATATGAAGATGATTTTCCAATCAGAGTCAACATACAATACATCACTAATAGAAGTAGAAGAATTCTTACCAATGTTTCCAATGCCTAGAATTTTTCCTTTGGTGTTATCCCCATAAGTGACGCTTCCTTTCTTTTTGGGAGTGAATGATGTGAACTTGCTTATGTCTCCCGTCATATGCTTTGAACACCCACTATCCAAATACCAATGGGTGTTGCTTGCCTTGAAGCATACCTACAAAACAAAATTAGTTTAGAGAGCTAGGTACCCATTTTATGTTAGGTCCTTTTAGGTTAGCTTGTGGTAATGTCCCTATGGGAACCCACACCTTTCTTATAATCTTTGGCCCTAGTTTTCTAACATTACAATTTGAAGAGTTATGTCCTTTAAAGCCACAATGATTGCACTTCATAAAAGGTGATGATGATCTCCTAGGTGGTACAAAGAAATTTTTATAGTGTTTTTCCTTTTTGGTGGAGTTGTATCCTAAACCAGTTTTATCAAACATACATCTTTGATTTCCAAGTAATACATTCAAGTTATCTCTACCATTGGTGAACTTTTCTAATGTCCTGTTTAAGTCTACGACCTTGGTTTCTAAGATATTACATTTCTTTGCAAAGTCACAAGGTTTATCCTTAGAGCATATTTGAACATTTGCTAATTTTTCTTTTAGACATGCATTTTCTTTGTCAAGTTCTACAAGATGCGTTTTAAGAGTATCTATAGTTTTTCTTGACAATTTGTATTTACTAGAAAGCTTGATAAATTTATCATACAGTTCTTCAAATGTATCAAGCAATTCATTTTTATCTAAGTCAAGAAGACTAACCTTATTATCTTCCTTTGGATGATTGGCCATCAAGCAAAGGTTTGCTTCTTCGTTTTCGGACTCATCGGAGCTACTTACATCGATTTCATCCCAAGCGATGTAGGCTCTTCTTCTTCCTCTTTTCTCCTTATTCTTCTTCTTAAGGTTTGGGCAATCCGCCTTGAAGTGCCCTTCCTTGCCACATTCGAAACAACTTGGTGAAGAAGAGGATTCATTAGAAATTGGTTTCTTACCTTAGGGTTTGAAGTTCTTTTGGAATCTTTTATTTTTCATGAACTTTCCAAATCTCTTCACAAACAAACCAAATTCTTCTTCTTCGTCAAGGTCACTGCATGATTCTTCTTCATGTGTAGAAGTGGCCTTGAGAGCTAAGCCTTTCTTCTTGGAGGATTTTTCTTCTTCCTCCGCTTGCTTTAAATCCGTTAGTTCTTGCCCTTGCTCTTGAAGCTTTCCAAAGAGTGTGGCAAGAGACATCTCATTGATACTTGGGGATTGTTTGATGGCAGTAACAAGAGGTTGCCATTCCCTGCTAAGACTTTTCAAAACTTTATGCACAAGCTCTTTGTTAGTATATATTTTTCCAAGAGTAATAAGGTGATTTATTATAAGTGTAAATCTCTTTTGCATTTCTACAATGGTTTGTCTGGAGTTTATCCTAAAACTCTCATATTGACTGGTTAAGGTACTAATCTTGGAGTCTTTTACATCACTAGTACCTTCATGGGTTACTTGTAAAGTCTCCCATATTTCCTTAGCCATTTGACAAGTCATTACTCTAAAGAATTCATCAGGTCCTAAAGCAAGAGTAATGAGGTTTTTAGCCTTATAGTTGTATTGAACTTTCTTTTCTTCATCATTAGTCCACTCATCCATGGGTTTCTTAACATTCTTGCCATTAATAGTATGCATGGGTATATATGGACCATTCTCAATGGCATTCCAAACTCTTAGATCAATGGATTGAATAAACATTTTCATTCTTTCCTTCCAAAATGCATAACCTTCCCCATTGAAAGCGGGAGGTGTATTTGTCGCACCACCCTCAGGAAAAAGATTTAGAGAACTTGAGGCCATCTTATCTCTTAAAGCTGTTAAGCTTGATCTACCAAGAGTCAAGATCTGATACCACTTGTTATTCAAGTGGCCTCAATACTCAAGAGGGGGGTGAATTGAGTTTTTAAAACTTTGCTTAGAATGCCTTTGAACTTAATTCCTTTATCACAAGTTTAAAGATTATGCAGGTGAAATCAAGTTTAATGCAAGAGATGATGCAAAACAAGAGATGTACGTGGCTGAGACAATTTGTCAAACACTTGGTGTGCAATATTCAAAGTTAACTAATTCAAGCAAGCTTAAGTATGTAAATCACAATCAACCAACACAAATCAATAAAGTGTAGTATATGAATGTAAAAGAGTAAGGGAGAAGAGCTTGCAAACCAATTTAACGAGTTCCACCAACCCCGGTGTATGATAAGTCTTGAAAAGACTTAATTATTCTGCCTTTTAGTTGACTTAATTCATTGTTTAAGTGATTAGTTTAGCCTTATTATTTAATTAATTGTTAATAAATTATAATTTATTTAACTAGTTCAGAAGTGCTTAATTTATGTAAGAAGCTGATTAAAAACATTAATTAGTTAAGAAATTGAGTTTATTTATAATATCATTAACCCAGCATACAAATACTAGACAATCAGTGAACAAACGCTGGGCAAATTAGTTGTTTATTGGTGCAGGAAAAGGAGCGCTCAAGCCGAAAGGAAAAATCCGAGCGAGTTTTGGAAAATCCAAGTGAGACTTCACAAATCCGACTGAAAAGAGTCCAAAAGATACTGACTCCAAAATAGAACAGGGAACCGATTGAGATAAAAAGAAGAACCCGAGCGTCAATTTTAGAATGCTGATTGAATAATCAATTCGCTCAAGCGAGAGTTAAATTCACTCAAGCGAGGGTCAAAAATTCACTCAAGCAAGCAAGCTTACGCTCAAGCGTGACCCCAAAATATCACTCTCGCCCAAGCTTCTCCATCACGCTTAAGTGAGAAAGCAATACTGCAGTACATATCTCAAGCTCGCCCAAGCGAGAACCCAGTTCGCTCAAGCGAAAAGGCTGATATTTAAAACATTGATTGTTCCCTCCAGAAGACACTCGGCACCAGTGTTGTTTCCTGCTGCCTTCTCTCCTACTTCTGCACCTTAGTAATTTAAGTAGTGAGCTATTATTAGTAGTGCTGTGCTGTGATTAGCTAATGATGAACTAGAATCTGTTAAGAGCTGAGTTGTAATTAGTTAATTATTCTGTAATTATGTAATTAATTAATTAGTTTAGTCATTAACTTAAGCTTTCTAAGTTATTAGTTAAGTTAGTTAGTTAGGTAGATGCCTATATATATGTTTGTACATATTCTGTGAAAAACAGAGACAGATTCACATAGAATACATCAAACATAATTCATTCAAAACTTTGAACATCTCACTACTTTATTTTCTCTCTCTAATCTCTCCTCCATGACGTTCCACAATCCTTCGATGGAACCGAAGTCAATGGAGTTCTAAATCCCTAAGGTTGGGATTGCGAAGGTTAGCAATGGAATCTTGAAGCTGTGAGCAAGGAAATCAACTTCTAGATCCTGAGGCGAACAAGCTGAGGAGTGGATCTAAATTGCTGGATTGACAAATCCAGAACTGATGAAGAACTTCGCTAGTGAGGAATCATGGTTGAAGCTTAGGTAACTTCCAGCTTTCTAACTAGTTCAGGCCTAATCAATTTAGGTGAATAGTTAGAGTTCAACCTCCAATTTCGCATTAGATTCTTAGGTTAATTGAGCACTTAAGGAATTAAGGTTCGATGCTTAAGGATTAGTGTTTTTCACCTAAGGAATTAGGGAATAACCACAAGCGGATTGTCCTCTGGATTATGAAGTTTGATTATACTTTAATTGCATGTTTCTTGATGAATTTGTGAACCGAAGCAATCCTGACCTATTTTCTATTAATCACCTTTCACATTTCATCTTAACACTGTTTCTGGAAACACAAAAACAACTAGAAAACATTAAAACAACAAAAACCGAATGAACTTTTTGTGCTTGTGTTGGTTCAGCTTGTACTAGTACAAGATTGAGGTACTTACCACAATCCCTGTGGGACGATCAAATATAATACAATTTTAACGACTGGTGCGCTTGCCAAAGCGTAAATCTTCTGAGAATTACATATCAAAATAATGACTCGGAGATTTGGCATCAAGTTAAGGCGCCGTTGCCGGGGATTGTTGAGTAATATCAACAATCCTTGGACCGGTACTAGACTGAACCGTTTACTTTTGTTTACATTTAATACGTAGTTTGAATTTTGTTTTTATTAGTAGTAGTTTGTTGTTTTCGTGTAGCTGTATTTGTATCGTTCTTTTGTTTGACATTTGTTGTATGCAGTCAAGGAGCAGAGGAGAGCCTTTCTTCTTTGATCCTGATATCGATTTGTTAGAACGTAAACTGAGAAAAGAGAAAAAGAAAAAAGAACAAAAAGAAATGGAACAGAGGAGAGTTACATTAGGTGACTACTCCCGGCCGACTAAAGAAGGATCGTAATCTAGCATCCTTAGGCCACCGATTTCAGCAAATAATTTTGAACTTAAACCAGCTTTACTACAGTTGGTAAGAAATAAACAGTTCAGAGAAAGTAAGGTTGAGGATCCAAATTTGCATCTAGCAACCTTCCTCCAAATTTGTGATACAGTAAAAATGAATGGAGTCCCTAAAGAGGCAATCCGACTGAGATTGTTTCCATTTTCTCTAAGGGATCGAGCTAAAGCCTGGTTGTAGAGTCAACTGAGAGGCAGTATTTGCACTTGGGAGGACTTGCAAAGAAAATTTTTTATTAAATACTTTCCTCCTTCTAAATATACGAAGTTGCGCAATGAAATCACGTGTTTCCAACAAAGAGAAGGTGAATCTTTGATGGAAGCATGGGATCGGTATAAAGAGAGTTTGAGGAGATGTCCTCATCATCAGATTTCTGATGTGCAACAAGTCACTATTTTCTATAATGGTGTCAGGCCAGCTACCAGGGTCCTGATTGATGCCTCGGCTGGAGGCTCATTAACAACTAAAACTGTAGAAGAAGCCATAGAGCTGATTGACGTTATGGCTTCTAATGAATGTCTGATTAGTGAGAGGAGCCAAGTCCCTAAGAGAGGGATATTAGAACTAGAAGCACAAGATGCTTATCTGGCTCAGAGTAAGCTAATGACTCAGGCTTTGGAGAAACTAAGCATACAGATTTCAGAACTCCAAAAGCCGAGTCAAGTTTCTATGATAAGTTGTGACTTTTGTGGTGGAGACCATGAAAATGGAATGTGTGATCCAAATGTGCCTTCCGAGCAAGTGAACTATATGGGGCAGCAACAATATCAAAGGAATTATCCTTCTAATTCCTTTAATCCTAATTACAGGAATCGCCCCAATTTCTCCTGGCAGAAAGGTCCACATTTGAATCAGAACATCCCACAAAATCAACCCACAAATAGACCACAACAACCTTCTCACCCTCCTGTTAAAGAAAAGTCAGAACTTGAGAATGTACTTTCTCAGTTCATCCAGGCCACTCAGGCCAGTTTTATAAATCAGGAAGCATCCATAAGAAATCTAGAAAATCAAGTCGGACAGCTTTCTAAGCAATTAGCTGAGAGGCAAGCAGGCAATTTCCCTAGAGATACTGAGGTAAATCCAAAGGAACATTGCAAGACTATAACCACTAGGAGTGGAAAAATTATTTCTCCATCTCCGAGTTAGGAAATAAGCTCAGAAAAAGATAAAGAAAAAGAAATAGTGCAAGAAACTGAGCAGGTTAATAATGAAGCTAAAAATGAAAATGAAACAGAAAAAGAAAAAGAAAATAAAGTCCACCAAAAGAAAAAGAAAAAGGTTGATCTTATTCTGGAGGAAGCTTCTAAGCTGACTCCTGAAAAACTGAGGAATGCTCCATTTCCACACAGGTTTAAAAAGCAAATAGAAGAGCAAAAGTTTGCTAGGTTCTTAGATGTATTCAAGAAACTTCACATAAATATCCCTTTTGCCGAGGCATTGCAGGAGATACCTTCCTATGCAAAATTTTTGAAAGAGCTATTGTCTAAGAAGAGGAAGCTTAAGGGGGATGAAATGATTGCTCTCACTCAAGATTGCAGTGCAATCATTCAAAAGAAACTTCCTCAAAAGCTAGAAGATCCTGGATCTTTTACAATACCATGTGCAATTGGGGATATTCATGTAGGAAGTGCTCTTTGTGACCTAGGAGCTAGTATAAATCTGATGCCTCTATCTTTGATGAAAAAACTGGGAATTAATGACCTGTAACCGACTCGCATGTCTTTGTAGTTGGCTGACAGGTCCATTAAATATCCCCAGGGGATGCTGGAAGACCTGTTAGTTAAGGTAGACAAATTTATCTTCCCAGCAGATTTTATAGTGTTGGATATGGAGGCTGATCGAGAGATTCCTTTGATCTTAGGTAGACCCTTTCTAGCTACAGGCAGAGCATTGGTTGATGTAGAAAAGGGTGAACTCATGCTGAGAGTTCAAGAGGAGCAGGTAACTTTTAATGTCTTCAATTCCATGAAACATCAGACTGAAATGATGGATTGTTTAATGATTGAAGAAATTAAAAGTTACCAGACTCCAATGCTTTTAAAAACTGAGGAAGAGGCCTTACGAACCTTTTTGGAGGATGACTTTGACTCCGAGACTGAGGAGTTAAATGACTCTCACTCAGAAATGCTGAACCTACTGGAAGTATTGGAAGTAGGTGATTTTGAAAAAGAAAAGAAAAATGATTTAAAAATTACTGAAGTTGAGAAAGGAAAGGAAGTTTTTGAAGAAAAATGTGATTTAAAACCTTTACCTTCTCATCTGAAATATGTTTTCATGAGAGAGGACGAAACACATCCTGTCATTATTAATGCTAACTTAAAAGAAGAGGATGTTAACAAATTAATAGGGGTTTTAAAGACACATGAATCTACGATTGGCTGGAATATTTCTGACTTGAAGGGAATCAGTCCATCATTTTGTATGCATGAAATTCTGATGGAAGATGATTATTCCCCTGTAGTTCAGCCACAACGCAGATTGAACCCCATAATGAAAGAGGCTGTCAGGAAAGAGGTGGTCAAGCTTCTTGATGTAGGAATCATCTATCCTATCTCGGACAGCGCTTGGATCAGTCCGGTCCAAGTGGTGCCTGACAGGGCCCGCAAGCGCACGGGTTATGTCGCGTAATATAAAAGATTATCGTTCTCCACAGGGACTGTGTTCAAAGTACCAGCATATTGAAATTTAATTATCCACACAATTGATTTTTAAGATTTTTATAAAATAAAGCACAAATTAAAGTTGCACAGAATATGAATAAATATAAAAATAAAATTTACTTGACACTTAAAAATCAGAGTTGAGAATATCTTGGGATTTCGGGGGATTAAGACTCTATTTTATGTTAATGAATTTTAACTTTTCATAAATAAGAATCGAATTAAGTTTTCCAAGGCGAATTTTCCAAAAGCTAATTAATATGTTCCTCTCGGAATCCTATTAATGTACCTAACCTATGGAAAGCGCTGCTTAATCCTCAGAAAGGCCCATTATCGTTTTATGAAAACCCCTTTTATTTCCTCAAAAGAATTTTGATTACTTTCACGGTTTTACCGAGGTCACAAAAAGCATTTCAAAAATCTTAGGTTTAGTTCAAAGCTTTCCGGTAAAAATAAATCTCTCGATTCTATTTATTACCTAAACTTACTAATATACCCGCAAGTATACAGTTTTATCATTTAGGTTCTTGTTCGAAATTACTAAAAGCATTGAACATAATTGAACTAAATGGAAAACAGAAATTTATTTAATTTAAAGTCAAAATAACATTAATATAAAATATTATCATACCCCTTTTATCCTAAGATAATTAATTTAGCTACTTATGAAATAATTCAAATTCATATAAATAATGGAAAAATAAAACATACAAGACATGGTAAAAATAAAGACTTACAGGTTTCTCCAAAAGCTCAGAATAATTTACCACTGTATTTCCTTGTTGCAGTATTCTCCACCAATTACAAATTTAAACAACTCACTTTTACAATTCACAACTCTTAAAATAAAATAAAGAAAAAGAAAATAAAAAGAGAAATTAAAATGAAAAAGAAAGGAAAAGGAACGAAGTAAAAAAAATGAAAAGAAAGAAAGAGAAGGACGGAAGAGAAAGAAAGAAAAGGAAAACAAAAGAGAGAGAAGAAAGAAGAGGAATTAATGCTGATGGAATTGATGCCTTGGTGGTGCTGTCCGTGTTCCCTTTTATAGGCAAAGGAAGGGAAGAAGTCAGCTTGGAAAACGCGTTGCCAGTTGGTGCAATTGTCTTCTTCTCAGCCGCCCCACCATCACAGCTTGGAGACAGCCTGGATGGTGTCAATTGGGAGAAAACTTTCAGTGCATGTGACTTCCAACTGTCCCAAATTGCATTATTTTAATATTTCCAATAATTCGGTGCTTGGATTTATTCAGCTGGGCAAATTCCGAGTGGAAAAATGGGTCGGTTTTCATCTTTTCTCCAAAATCCAAGTGAAAGCTTGCTGGAGGGTGGTTTGCTGAGTGCTGGACGGTGTTGGTTGGAGAGAAGAGTCTGGGCGGTGTGAAGTTGGTATTGGACGGTATGGAGAGAGGTGTTGGAGAGGAGTGTTGTTGATTGTGGCCGGTGTTCTATTGATCCGGTGTTTGGCCTGTGAAGAGATGGAAGGAGTCGGTGTGGATGGAGGTAGTGATCCGGTGTTGCATTGTGAAGAATTGGGTCGGTTTTCACCTTCTCTCTAGAATCCGAGTGGAAAAATTCCTTTTGTGCACAAAACCGACTGGAAAAAGGTGCATTTTGTAAAGAAGACCGAGTGAATCTTTGCTCGGTGTCGAGTTGAGGGGTCGGTGTTTGGAAGAAAACCGGTCGGTGTTGAGTTGCTTTGAAGTCGGACAGTGTCTGAGGAGACGAGCAAAGCAACTCCGATTGCTTTATTCTTTCGGAACCGATTGAAGAGTGAATCGAAACCGAGTGAAAAGTGATTCACTCGGAACTGATTAAAAGGTGACTCGGAACCGACTAGTTTCATTCGGCTATGTCTATGGAATTGAACCACTCGGAGAGAGACCTTGCTCGGATTTCTCAGGAATACACTCGGTCACATTCAAATGGTAAAATCATACCTTCACTCGGGAGTCCGAGTTGATTTCCACTCGGAATTAACTTCAGTCGTCAATCAAATCACTCGGAATAGCCTTCACTTTCACTCAGAAACTTTGGAATCCGGCTGATTGAATTTCTTTTATGTTTGAGCCTTGCTATGCTCGGAAATGCAGCTTTCTGCCCCAACTCACTCGGATGTGCTTTTTTTGGAGACTTCTCACTCGGGCTCAGTGTGAAACTTGAGAGTCTGCCCGAGTGTGTTTCATTTCCGGTCAGATTTTTCCTTGCTTGCTAAGACACTACTCGGAAATGCCTTGTTCCGCTTGAGAATGCCATTTTCTCCGAATGAAACCCCTCGGATTCCTCCTTATTCAACACATTCATTCAGTGGCCTCTTCTACTCGGAATCAACTCACTCGGAACAGCTTTTTGCAGTTTTTATTGAAGGTTAGTCCCTTTTTTCACTCGGAATGGTTGCATTCAGACAGCTTCCACTCGGAATCACCTCCAACCAAGACTTATTCCTTTTCAGCATTGAACCTCCAACAGAGTCAGCCATTTATCACTCGGAATGGCTAAGACAGGGAACTTTCCACTCAGATTCTAATCCAACAGTGAAGTATTCCACTCGGATTTGCTCAATTCTGAGTAATTCCACTCGGATTTGGTCATTTTGAGTCGGATTTTAACATTCTGAGTCAGAATTCAGCATTTCTGAGTCGGATTTTAACATTCTGAGTCGGATTTCAGCATAAAAAGAGAGTTCTTTCTACTTTGGGCTTGTTCTTCTTGTTTCTTTATCATTTTATGGTCGTTTTTCTCTTGTTTTTGACCCTTTATTACCTTAATTCCTGCAAAATAACATACCCAAGTAGAAAATAGTGGAAAGAAAGCAAAAATCACAATAAATAAAGGAAATACAGTGGATAATGATTAAAATCCTAAGCAAACTAGATCTAATTTATCGTGTTATAAAGCACTTATCAAAATACCCCAAACCAAAATATTGCTTGTCCTCAAGCAATCACCATATTCACAAGATAAAATACAGAAAACACTAAGCTTAATAAACTAAGGAATCCGAAACAGAGAAACTGATTTATTCAAATGCCAATTTTATTTTTCTTATGTGAATCAAATTTCAATGTCAAGACTTGAGATACTCTTCTCACAATTTTCACTCAAGTGTTTCAAGGTTTGTGTATCTCTCAAATCATCATAGTCAAAAAACATTACCATAAGCTTGTTAATAAACCAGAGACTCCACAGTTTAGATAGAAAATATGTCAAAGTCTAAAGGTCTTTCAAAGGGTTGTAACGTGGCCTTGGGTTGTATTGTCAAGGTAGGAATTTTAAGAAAAATGGAATACAAAAGGGTTTTATCAGTCATGAATGATTCAAATTACCATTATAAATTTAACAGAGCAAAATTTTTAAACTTTTTGGAATTCATTCAATATCATCCTTTTGATTTTCTTTTCCTTTTTCTTGCTTTTCGTTGCATTCAATACATATTTTTCTTAAGTCCTTTTTTATTTCTTTGCTCCACTAAATTTCCAACTTTTTCACCATCAAGAGAATATTAGTCAATGAAAGGCTTCAAGGAAAAATTTTCACTTTTAGGCTCAAAAGGGGCAACTAGGGGTCAGATTGTGCAAAAATTTCGAGGCTTAAGAATAAGACCTAATTGTGCCTTTATCATCCTAAGACATACAATCAAAAAAACCATTTTGAATCAGTTGAAAAACAAGTTCTAGAATATTAATGACTATGAGATTCACTCAATCAAGGAAATATGGGTTTTGAAAATTTGTTTGATAAATAACCCATTTTGGCTCAAGTCTAATCATGGAAAGTCTTTTCAAAGAAAATTTTAATCATATAAGGTTCATTTAGACATTTATTTGGCATTTAAATAATCAAATTTTGAAAATTTTACTCAAAATTTTGAGGTCCTTAGATACTTTAGCCTTGTGTTCAAAGTAAATTTGTCATGCAATCATGGTAAATTACAAGATTACAAACAAAGCAAGGAAAACACACATGCATGAAAAATATAACAATCACACAACGTAAACAAAAACAGTTAAGTTTTCTTACCTACCACCCCAAACCAGAATTTGACATTGTCCTCAATGTTAAAATGGATGATAAAAGGATAAGAAAACTTACCTGGAATAACCCAAAACCAGCATCTGACATAGTTGGTTTTTTTTTTTTAGAATAAAAGCTTAAAATAAAACAACAACTTTTTATAGGGTTACCTCCCTATCAGTGCTAAGTTTTAAGTCTTCAGCCAGACTTCTCACCGTTTGGATTTACTCATCAGGAGCATCAAACAAGTCCAAGTCACTTGCTTGTTGTATTGGTTGACCTGTCAAATAGTGCTTTACTCTCTGTCCATTTACCCTAAATGTACCAGATTTCTCGCTCCATAGTTCGACAGCTCCAAAAGGAAAGACTTTTGTCACCTTGAATGGTCCCGACCATCGGGATCTCAGTTTACCTGGAAAAAGCTTCAATCTGGAATTAAACAGTAAAACCATATCACCTGGATTAAATGTTCTCCGTTGGATGTGACGATCATGCCATTGTTTGGTTTTTTCTTTATAAATTCTGGCATTTTCGTATGCATCTAGACGGAGTTCTTCAAGCTCATTTAATTCCAACAATCTTTGTTCACCTGCAGCCTTATGATCAAAGTTAAGAGTTTTAACAGCCCAAAAAGATTTATATTCTAGCTCAACAGGTAAATGATAGGGCTTCCCATATACTAGCTGAAAAGGTGTGGTTCCAATGGGAGTTTTATATGCGGTTTGATACGCCCATAAGGAATCATCTAACTTAATAGACCAATCCTTACGTGATGTATTCACCACTTTTTGAAGAATGTTTTTAATTTCCCTATTGGATACCTCAACTTGTCCACTAGTTTGTGGGTGATAAGGTGTAGCAACCTTATGTCTAACTCCATATTTCTTTAGAAGGGTCTGAAAAGTTTTCTCAATAAAATGAGACCCTCCATCACTTATAACACATTTTGGGACCCCAAACCTTGGAAATATTATTTTCTTGAAAAGTTTAATAACACTTTTAGCATCGGAATGGGGTGAAGCAATGGCTTCCACCCATTTTGACACATAGTCAACTGCCACTAATATGAACTGATTTCCAAAAGAAGAGGGAAAGGGACCCATAAAATCAACACCCCATACATCAAACAATTCAACTTCTAAAATGGTATTTAATGGCATTTCTTGTCTCTTACCAATGTTACCTGTTCTTTGGCAAGTATCACAAGTTAGAACATACTTACGTACATCCTTAAAAATATTTGGCCAATAGAACCCAGCTTGCAATACTTTAGTGGCTGTTTTAGAGGTGCTCATGTGTCCTCCACAGGAAAGAGAATGGCAATGATCCAAGATAGCATGGACATCATCTTGTGAAACACATCTCCGAATCATACCATCTGCACATTGCTTGAAAAGCAGTGGTTCATCCCAATAATAATGCTTGACATCTGCATAAAACTTTTTCCATTGCTGAAAGCTAAGATCAGGAGGTAAGATACCACATGCAAGAAAATTTACAAAATCAGCATACCAAGGAACACGTTGGATACTAAGATTCAAGAGTTGTTCATCTGGAAAAGATTCATTGATGGAAATATTATCTGTTTCTTCTTTTTCAGATGTCAACCTAGATAGGTGGTCAGCGACCAAGTTCTCGGTACCCTTCTTGCAATATTAGAATCCACTTAATTAATCTAGGCTTTGCTTCCTTTTTATTCAATAGATACTTAATGGCAGAGTGGTCAGTGTAAACAGTAACATGTGAACCTACCAAGTAAGACCTAAATTTATCAAAAGCAAAGACAATAGCTAACAGTTCTTTTTCAGTTGTGGCATAATTTACCTGAGCATCATCTAGCGTCCGGCTGGCATAATGAATTACATGGAGCTTTTTATCCTTTCTTTGCCCCAACACAGCCCCCACTGCGTAATCACTCGCATCGCACATCAGCTCAAATGGGAGTTTCCAATCAGGTGGTTCTACGATGGGGGCAGAGATTAGAGCTTGCTTAATCCTGCAAAAAGCTTCCATACAAGATGAATCAAAATTGAAAGGCACATCCTTACCCAGAAGAGTTGTAAGAGGCTTTGTGATCTTGCAGAAATCTTTAATGAACCTGCGGTAAAACCCTGCATGTCCAAGAAAACTCCGAATACCTTTCACATTTGTGGGTGGAGGCAATTTTTCAATCACTTCTACTTTAGCCTTATCAACTTCTATACCTCTCTCAGACACCAGGTGTCCAAGAACTATGCCTTCTCTTACCATAAAATGGCATTTTTCCTGTGCATACAAAGAGAAGGGTTAATTCCTTTGATATCATCCATTGTATAACCTATTACCTTTCTATACAACCTAAGTTGTTTCAAAAGTTTTTCAGTTTTAGATGGATTCAATTCAACATTAATAATCACAGGATATGTGGAATTAGGGCCAAGAAATTCACACCTTAATGAAGCTGGTAAAGGTTTTAATTTCACATTGGGGCTTACCATTTTGTCGCACATGACCTCAGTATCATGTGGGGCCTCAGAGCAATCAGATGTTTCTGTCGGTTCAATCATGAAAACAGTTTCAAGTGGGTCATTAGGAAGGGTTGCTTCCTTTACCACTTGTTCGACAAAATCCACAATACAACAAACATCATTATAAGGTTTTTCTAAAACATTTTTCAAGTTGAAATCAACCTTTTGGTCTCCAACAGTTAGAGACAACTTACCATTCTTGACATCGATCACAGCACCTGCAATCGCTAAAAATGGTCTGCCAAAAATAATAGGAATCAAAGAATCTTCGTCCATTTCAAGCACAACAAAGTCAACAGGTATAAAAAATTTTCCTATCTTAATAGGAACATCCTCTAAAATTCCTACAGGATATTTCACAGATCTATCAGCTAATTGCAAAGACATCCTAGTAGGTTTTAGTTCACCCAATCCTAACTTTTCAGCAACAGATAATGGCATTAAACTCACACTCACTCCTAAATCACACTCGCTCCTTCGGTTTCTACAATCCACTAACACCTTGTTGGCTGAAAGCCAATCTATGCCGAGCACGATATCAAGGCCCTTCAAAGGCACGCACACAAGATCGAAGGTAAAACTCCGGTCGTCCAACACAAACGTTACGTCCTTACACATCGTTGATGTCAACACCTTAGGGCCAGTCGGGTTGGTTACTTCCAAAATCCGATCCATAACCACAGTCGATAATCGCAATCGTCTCACACACTCATCAGCTACGAAGGAGTGGGTGGCTCCAGAATCAAAAATTACATTAAGTGTATATTTACTGAGTAGGCACTTACTCTGTACTAAGTCGTTCGCCTGCGCAGCTTCCTCAGCACTGATGGCGTAAACTCTTCCAGCAGCTGGCTGGTCGGTGTTCCTCCTCCTGTTATTCGGGGCAAACATCATATTTCCCCTAGCTCTGTTGCCTCCGCCCCCTGAGCGTTGACCATCATTCCTACTGCTCCTCACGTGGAATCCTCCCTGACGTACGTTGGCACTTGTTTGACGGAGTTGGGGGCAGTTAGGGCGAGTGTGCCCCTTCTCCTGGCAATGGAAACACTCGACATTTACACCATCGCAATTCTGAGCGAAGTGGTCGCCACCACATTTAAAACACCCGCCATGTTTTGGTCGTCTATTCCTCTGTCCCCCTCGGTCACTGCGATCTTGATGTCTTATAAAGGGTCTATTTCTTCCCATGTTTCCTGGCCTCTTGAAGCGTGACTGGTGAGGCCTCAAGGAGGGACCTGCTCTACTGTTCTGGCCTGAGTGGGCCTTGTCATCTTCTTTGAATATTCTACACTTATTCACCAGTGCAGGAAAGCTCCTGATCTCTTGATATCTGCAGGCTCTCTTAATATCTAACCTCAATCCATTCTCAAATTTGAGGCATTTGGAGCTCTCAGTCCCGGGTTGTTGGAAGGGCGGGTAGAATAGACACAATTCTTCGAATCTAGTTGCATACTCTTCCACAGTCATGGAACCCTGTTTCAACTCCATAAACTCCAACTCCTTCCGACTCCTTACTGTGTCGGGAAAGTACTTCTCTAAGAAGCATGTCTTGAAGTTGTTCCAGGTCAGTTGAGCATCATCATCAGGAAATCGGCTTCTGGCTATCTTCCACCAGTTCTCCGCCTCGTCTCGCAGCATATACACTGCACATTCTACCTTCTGGGCCTCGATACAGCGAAGGCCTCCAAAGATCCTTTCCATATCTTGAGTCCATTTAAAAGCTGCCTTAGGGTTCCTTCCTCCCTAAAATTCACTCGGCTTCCTCTTCAGGAAGCGGTCCAGCACTTGGCCATCCTCAGCTCGAGGCTGGCCCTGCCTCTCAAACACGTCCACAAAGCGTTGGAATGCTGTGGCTATAGCCTCCATGCTTTGGCGATGCGTCATCCCTTATCCTGAAATTAACACCCCTTCAAGGATAAGTACACCAAGCCACTTACTACCGATCGTATCTCAGCCTAATATTCAGCAACTTAGCACATTATGCCATTTCTATATATTACACAATCAGTCGGATCGGGAGGGGTAACCTCCTATCCACAAATCAATATCACAGTATCAATCAGGTTCCACAATATCACAACAACGATGACCATCCGATCATAATACACACAACCGCTCACACTCGGCAAGCATACCTTGGCCTTGGACCTTTCGGTCTGCTCTGATACCAAAATATAACACCCTAATTTTTAATTAAATAGATAAAATCAACAAGAAAAAATTTCCAAATTTCAAGGTTAACAAACCGTGCATAATCTGTTTGAATTGATAAAACCGAGTACAACAAGAAAAGGAAGGGGAAGAAGACAAGGGAGAAACTCACGCACAGCGAGAGGAAGAAGCGCATAAGTGAACCCGATGGCACCAGGTGCACTCGCTCAAGCGAGGGCTAACTACGCTCGGGCGATTCTACACAAGATCTCCAGTCCGCACTACACTTTGCTGAAGCGATGCTACACTCGGTATCCTGACATTCCACTCGGTTTCTAGCGTATGTTTCACTCAGTAAATCATCACGCTCGTGCTTCACTTGGGAGGGTTCACTTCCTAACCCACTCGGACTAACCTTAGTACTCGCCAGCCCATTCTGACAGCATATCACACTCTGCTGCTCCACTCGATCGGATTATATACGTATACGTATTGGCAATCTAAGAATGATTCCCAAAGCCGCTCACTCGGAATCTATGAAGACTTCTCACTCGGGATAACATTCACGTCTATTACACTACTCGGGCATTCTGCTCACCTTTCACTCGGTAACCATCATATTTCCTACTCAAATTTTCCTACTAAATCGAGACTCACTCGGGTTCTCTAGCTGCTTATTAATCTATTACAACAAATCCACTTAGAGTCTTAGGTGTCGTTCCCCAGTCGGTGAATTCTCACTCGGCGGGTTCTCGCTCGGAATCGTTGATTATCCTCTACTCAGAAAACCTCACAATTATCACTCTCAGGATTCGCACCAACTCCTACTCCAGGCTATGCGACCTCAATTACTCGGACCATTCAACCTCTCATCACTCGGAATGACTTGCCATCTCGCTTTCCCCCAACAACGACTTAGCTCCACATCTACTCATAGTCACACTGACTTCCTACGCTCGGAAAGTATACTTATACATTTAGGTTTATCGCTCGTACATCACCCACAGCACAGAATAAACATAGAATATATATATAGGGAAGTATTTAAATAATTACACACGCATTAACATGTTCCTTCTACCTGAAGTGTTTAATTTCTGATATAGGGACTAAAAACAAAATATGAGCCGGCCAAGGCTTGACAAAACCTTATACACAGTATATACATATACACATATATTCCATAGCGTTCGGGTTCTCTGCTCTGCACTCGGCTCCTCCTTCATCCTTCATTCTGGGAGATGTTCACTAAAAAATGTAGCCACAGTAGGGGTGAGCTTTTACATGGAAAATAACAGCCAAGGACTTGGTATCAGTGTCAGTACGCTCACTTACGTTCACTCAGTCACATTCACATTAGATTAAGGCCATGCAAATTAAAACAGTATCAATAACATATACTCACATACATACTACATAGAGTTCATCCTTACTCACACATGCATATGCATCCGCACACTCAGAATTTATTCATAACACCCAATACATGCCACGCGTACTATCCTAACCGACATCATAACTACATGCATGCCTGCGGATCCGACTTGAGTAATGACTTTCAGTTACAATTCCCCCTTTTTCTGGCCTCTCGTCCATCAGCTCTTCCCGTGTGGTACCGGCCTCCCATGGGCGTCTCGAGACTCCTCTCTAGCTCCTACGGCTACCACGAGCTCTCTCAGGATCTAGCCAAGGTCTGTAACTGGAAGTCATTCCCTCGGGGCTCATGACCTTCCACGGGTCACCCCATTCCTATATATGCAACTTATAGGTTTAACCAGCAAGCAACATCACTCAACTGATACCTCCTTTGTAAACATCAAGGTAGAAGCATATTCAACACGGTTTCTATCTTTACTTTGCCAAACACACCAACATGCACAGTGATCGAACAATCAAGGTAATAACATCAGACGAATCAACTAACAGTCACACATTCTTATTCTCATATTATTAACAGAGGTAGAAGCATGCATCTCACTCGGCTATATCAGAAAGGCTAACAAACTACATTACCACTATCTTGCTCACATGTAATTATTATCTAGCTACTCATCATACACATGGGATCCAAGATCAACAATCATGCATAATATACAATCGTGTCAAACACATGCATACACCTAAAGTAGTACATTCATCCGGTACCGTTCGTGGACCATGCATTTGACATGCAAATGCCCCCTACCTACTGAAGGAAGTTCGAGGGGTTCCTCTGTTTTCCCGACGTTGGTCTGATTGCCTTGCCCAGGCTCACTCTCGTTCGGCCTCCTTGGTCGTAGTCGCACCGTGACACAGGGGTTGTTCGTCTTTCACCCTGATGATCGTCCTTCACCAGCCGAAGGAACTCAAGTCTTCTACAGCGTCGTCGTCGTGCGTTCTCAGGAATAGAATAGGGAGCAGGGGAAGGAAGACGAAGGGTAAGGGGGAAGAGAGTACAAGAAGGAAAAAGAAGAGAAGAGAGGAAGAGGGAGTCTAAAGGAGATGCGTAGCTTTAGTGACCAGAGGCACATATATAAACATATGTGTGCACGAGGGAGAGTGGGATGGGAAAATGTGAATTACAGTCCCACTCACCTAACTCCCAATCGGAAGCAGCCACCTCCTACCAACCAAGCTTAATTAATTGTCACTATTTCTTAGGCTGAGTTGATTATAATTAATAATTAATTTTTCCTTCTTTGCAATCAGAATCTCAATGGTTTATTTTCATTCGGTATTAATCCTCAAAATTGGGATGTTACAGTTCTCCTCCTCACAAAAGAATTTCGTCCTCGAAATTTAGTCGGTCACTTACTTTGGTTAAACAGCTCGGGGTACTGCTGCCTCATGGTGTCTTCACGTTCCCAGGTACAAGAAGTAGTCCTGCCTTGCTGCCACTCTACTTCAACCAGTTGTACGTCTTTGCTCCTCAAACGCTTTACCGATCGGTCCACGATTCTAATCGGTATAGTCATAGTGGTCAGGTCTTCCTTGATTTCCACTTCATCATCAGGCATTGTGTGGTTGGGGTCATGTAGATATTTCCTTAGTTGAGACACATGAAACACGTTGTGCAATCGGGATAAGTGAGTCGGTAATGCTATTCGGTATGCCATGGAGCCGACTCGTCCCAACACCTCATAGGGTCTAATGTATCGGGGGCTCAGCTTTCCACCTTTCAAGGCTCGCCCGACTCCTTTACTCGATGAAGTCTTCAAAAATACTATGTCTCCGATTGAAAACTCTAATGGTTTAGTTCGTTTGTCATGGTAGCTCTTCTTCCTATCCTGAGACGCCTTCATTCTTTCCCTTATCACTCGGATCTATTATGACTTTTGCCTTACAATTTCTAGTCCCAATAGCAGACTCTCACCCGTTTCCGACCAGCAGAGTGGGGTTCGGCATCTTCAACCATAAAGTGCTTCGTAGGGTGCCATACCGATACTGTTGTGGTGACTATTGTTGTATGTAAACTCGATCAGGGAAAGGTACTGCTCCCAATTCCCTCCGTGCTCCAGCACACATGCCCTTAGCAAGTCTTCCAGGCTTTGAATAGTTCGTTCGGATTGTCCATCCGATTGAGGGTGGTAAGCGGAACTTAGCCAAAGCTTCATACCCAATTCCTAGTGCAGGCTGGTCCAAAACCGGGACGTGAACCTAGGATCCCTATCCGATACGATAGAAGTCGGTATACCATGCAGTCGGACAATCTCGTGAATGTAAATCCGAGCTAACTTATGCTACGGGTACTTCATGTTCACAGGTAGGAAGTGTGCACTCTTCGTCAGTCGGTCAACAATGACCCAGATCGCATCATGGCCCGCTCGGTTTCTTGGTAATCCCATAACGAAGTCCATAGCAATTGAGTCCCATTTCCACACGGGAATCTCCAGGGGCTGCAATGCACCGTACGGCTTCTGGTGCTCGACTTTCAATTTCTGACAGGTAATACACCGTGCCACATATTTGATAAGTGTTTTAGAACACTGTTTTTCACTATTTAAATTGTTTACATTTTCTGTTGTTACTGTATTATTTCCTCCGATTTTCATGATTTCCGCTTTAAATTCACTGTCATTGTCCTAGTATCGTATTTTGCATGAATTAATGAAAATGGAACAATTAAAAACACAATTTTGAGAATTTGAAAAATATGATGGATTGATATTTTTATTTTTATTTTTATTTTACTGTTTTCACTGTATTTTTACTACTGTCTATATTTTTCAGCAGCTCCACTGTTTCTACTGCTGTTTTCACTACTGTTTCTGCTGTCTGTCACTGTTTTTCCAGCACTGTTTCTGCACGTTTTTCATCTATTTTTCCACTGTTTTCAGCCCTGAAAACTTGGTTTTTGCTGCTGGAAAATTGTGTTAAAAATGGTTTCTTCTTTGGCTCCATGTACCAATAAAATAATGTGCAAATGCCTTCCAAATTCTTCATGCATTCCACGGTTGAACACAAGAAGCCAAGGCACCACTTGCTTTCAATTTTTTTAAGCTTTTCACCTAAGACTTTATCCCACCATGGCCTACCAACAAAGTTTCATAAACTTTGCCAAATGAATTCATTCATTCACGGCACCATACAACAAGAAAAGGCATGGCACTTTGTTTTCATTTGTTTAACATTTCCTTTTCCAATTATCATGGCCTACCTTGTCCCACCATGTTTTGCTTTCATTTATTTTGAATTATTTGACCATTGCATCCAACTCACTCTCACGGCACAAGAAAGAAAAGGCAAGGCAACATGCAATTTTCTTTAATATTCCTTTGCCTTCATCCATTCACATTCACGGCCACACATAAGCAAAGCAAGTGTTTGATTCGTTTAATGTTCTTTGACCATTTCAAAAGCTCATTCCACCGAAAATGCAAAGGATACAAGACAAGTTCCATTGCAAATTGAAAGAATATTGATGGGCTTCTCACTCACGGCTGGACATACAAAAATAAAGGGCCAATCAAATGCTTGAATTATTTTATCCTTTGACCAAATTCATTCTTCATTCACGGCTGCATCAAGGGAAGGCAAAACCAATTGCATTTTGGCCTCTTATGTCACGAAAATGGGAGAGGAGCTGGCCACTTGAAAATGCCATGCAAAATGCCATGCGAAAATGCCATGATTCAAGGGAATTGATAGGATAATTTCAGCTATAAAAGGGCTGGAATTTGGGCTGGAAAACTAGAGAATTCATCACATTTTTTGCATCACATTTCCAGCCCCAAAACCGTGTGGGTGCAGAATTTTCTAGGCAAAGAGTTCTATTTTTTTAGTTACCTTGTTGTAATTTTGAGAGGATAGTGAAATTGAGTGGGAAAATTTGTATACGGTGGGAGGATCCAGAACAAAGAATTACGGTGGAAAAATTACTGGGCTTTTGGAGAAACCCGTAAGTTTTATTTCTACCATGAATTGTATGTTGTATTCCCTTTCCATTATATATATGAATTTTTACCGTATCATGTGTAACTAAATCTTTTATCTTGGGATGACGGGGGTATGATAATATTTTACGTTGATGTTATTTTAACTTGAAGTAAATAAATTTCTGTTTTCCATTTAGTTCAATTTTGCTTAATGCTTTTAGCGATTCCTAACAAGAGCCTAAAAGGTAAAACTAAGTACTTACGGGTATATTAGTAAGTTTAGGTAATTAATAAAATCGAGAGATTTATTTTTACCGGAAAGCTTTGAACTAAACCTAAGATTTTTGAGATGCTTTTTGTGACCTCGGTAAAACCGTGAAAGTAATCAAAATTCTTTTGAGGAAGTAAAAATGGGATTTTCATAAAACGATAATGGGCCTTTCTTAGGATTAAGCAGCGCTTTCTGTAAGTCAGGTACATTAATAGGATTCCGAGAGGAACATATTAATTGGCTTTTGGAAAATTCGCCTTGGAAAACTTAATTTGATTTTAGTTTATGAAAAGTTAAAATTGTTAACGTAAAATAGTAATTCAAAACCTCGGAATCCTAAGATACTCTCAACTCTGTTTTTCACCCACGGTAAACTCTTATTTTTACTGTAAGGTAAAAATTTTTTTACTGTTAATTTTTATTTTTCACAAATACCAAAAATTGAAAGAGAATTGTGTGGATAATCAAATTTTGATATACCGGTACTTTGAAAACAGTCCCTGTGGAGAACGATAATCTTTTATATTACGCGACATAACCCGTGCGCTTGCGGGCCCTGTCAAGTTTTTGGCGCCGTTGCCGGGGACTTTTGTCCCTCAAATATCGGCAATTTTGAAATTTGATTAGATCATACTTGTTAATATTTTTATTGTTATTTTTATTTTTATTGTTATTTTCTTTATAATTTTGTATTTTGTTCTATATTCTGTGTATCTGTTTTATTTTGTAATTGTTTGTTTTATTTGTCATTTATTTTCTATTTATGCGACGAAGCCGTAGTGTCGATCTAAACTTAGGATTTGACCCTGAGATAGAACGTACCCTTAGAGCTTTGAGAAAACAACAAAAACAACAGAAAGAACAAAAAGAAAAACAAATGGCAGACCAACACAGACCCTTAAGAGATTTTGCCGCTCCAAGCACTAATGGTAGAGGATCCAGCATCCTTAGACCCACAGTGGAGGCTAACAATTTTGAATTGAAGCCTTCACTACTCTCAATGGTTCAACAGAACCAATTCGGAGGATTACTCTCCGAAGATCCAAATCTTCACCTTCAAATCTTTGTTGAATACTGTGACACCCTGAAGATGAACGGAGCCACCAATGATGCCATTCGCTTAAGACTTTTCCCTTTCTCCTTAAGAGATAAAGCAAGAGCGTGGTTATACTCTCTTCCTGAAGGATCCATCACGACTTGGGAACAATTGTCCAGTGCTTTTATCAATAAATGGTACCCAAGGAACAAGACTGATGTGCTGAGAAAACAAATCATCAATTTTTCACAAAAAGATGATGAATACTTATATGAAGCCTGGGAAAGATACAGAGAGTTGCTAAGAGAATGTCTTCACCATGGGATAGAAAGGTGGTTGACAATCCATATTTTCTATAATGGACTAACTTCCACACAAAAGATCTCTTTAGATACTGCAGTTGGAGGAGCCTTCATGAGTAAAAATATTAATGAAGCTGAGAACCTGATCGAGGAAATAGCTCAAAACACTCACCAATGGAACTCTGAGAGAGGATTACCTTCTAAAACACCAGGTAAGTACTCTGTTGATGCTCTTTCCTTACTTTCTGCCAAAGTTGAAGCATTAACATTAAAACTTGATAAAATAGGGTCAACAGGTGCTACTAATATTGTTTGTGAAGTTTGTGGTGTTTCAGGACATGGAGCTACAAACTGCAACTTAGCCATGACCCCTAATCAAGAACAAGAAATGCATCAAGTAGACGCTATTGGAAACTATGGTGGAAACTATCAAGGTAACTATAGACCTCCACAAGGTCCACCTGGCTTTCAAAATAGGCCACCTCAATTCCAAAGTAACTACAAACCTCAACAAGGAACCTATATTCCACAAAAATCAAAGCTAGAATCCTTGATGGAGACATTTGTAGCTACTCAACTTAAACAAAATGATGAATTCTCTGATGCAATAAAAAACTTGGCTTCAAAAGTGGACTCTCTTGCCACTCACAACAAAATACTGGAAAATCAAATTGCCCAACAAGCCTCCTATTCTCAAAGAGCACCGGGAACATTTCCTGGGAAACCAGAGGCTGGACCATCTAACCAAACCATGGCTGTCACTCTTAGGAGTGGTACTCAATACGATGGGCCAGTTGACAAGACAAAAAAGGAGGAAAAGAAAGTCGATGAATCTTTATCTCATCCAGTAATTGAAGAAGAGAAACCACAAGAAAAGAAGGAGGAGGTTAAGCCATATCAACCTCCCATTCCATTTCCTCAGCGCTTAGCCAAAGCAAAGTTGGACAAACAATTTGGTAAGTTCCTTGATGTTTTAAAGAAATTGTATATTAATATTCCTTTCACAGATGCTTTGCAGCAAATGCCTACATATGCAAAGTTCTTGAAGGACATTCTGTCCAACAAAAGAAGACTGGAGGAAGATGGTACAGTTGCACTTACTGAAGAGTGCAGTGCTCTAATTCAAAAGAAACTTCCACCCAAGCTCCAAGATCCAGGTAGTTTCTCTATTCCTTGCATGATTGGTGACATGAATATAGATAAAGCATTGTGTGATTTAGGAGCAAGTGTGAGTTTAATGCCATTATCTGTTGCTGAAAAGTTAGGATTGGGTGAACTAAAACCTACTAGGATGTCTTTACAATTTGCTGATAGATCTGTAAAATATCCTGTAGGAATTTTAGAGGATGTTCCTATTAAGATAGGAAAATTTTTTATACCTGCTGACTTTGTTGTGCTTGAAATGGACGAAGATTCTTTGATTCCTATTATTTTAGGCAGACCATTTTTAGCAACTGCAGGTGCTGTGATTGATGTCAAGAATGGTAAGTTATCTCTAACTGTTAGAGACCAAAAGGTTGATTTCAACTTGAAAAATGTTTTAGAAAAACCTTATAATGATGTTTGCTGTACTGTGGATTTTGTCGAACAAGTGGTAAAGGAATCAACCCTTCCTAATGACCCACTTGAAACTATTTTCATGATTAAGTCAACAGAAACATTTGATTGCTCTGAGGCCCCACTAAAACATGATACTGAGGTCATAGGTAACAAAGTGGTAAGCCCCAATGTGGAATTAAAACCTTTACCAGCTTCATTAAGGTATGAGTTTCTTGGCCCTAATTCCACATATCCTGTAATTATTAATGCTGAATTGAATCCATGTGAAACTGAAAAACTTTTGAAACAACTTAGGTTGTATAGAAAGGTAATAGGTTATACAATGGATGATATCAAAGGGATTAGCCCTTCTCTTTGTATGCACAGGATTACTGTAGAAGATGAAAGTAGGCCCACAGTAGAACCACTTAGGAGATTAAATCCTAAAATGCAAGAAGTGGTTAAAAAGGAAATTTTGAAATTGCTTGATGCTGGAGTAATATATCCTGTTGATAGTAGTAAATGGGTAAGTCCTGTCCATGTGGTGCCTAAAAAGGGGGGAATAACTGTGATTGAAAATGATAAACATAACTTGATTCCTACTAGGATTGTCTCTGGTTGGCGCATGTGCATTGATTATAGGAAGTTAAATAGCGCCACGAAAAAAGATCATTTTCCCCTCCCTTTTATTGATCAGATGCTTGAAAGACTTGCGAAACACTCTTATTTCTGTTATTTGGATGGGTATTCAGGTTTTCATCAAATTCCCATTCATCCATCTGATCAAGAAAAGACTACCTTCACTTGCCCTTATGGGACTTATGCTTACAGACGTATGCCTTTTGGTTTATGTAATGCACCTGCGACTTTTCAAAGGTGTATGCAAGCAATTTTTTCTGATCTTATTGAAAATGTGATGGAAGTCTTTATGGATGATTTTTCAGTGTATGGTTTGGATTTTGATAATTGTTTAACAAATTTGTGCCAAGTCTTGCAGCGTTGTGAAGAAACCAATTTGGTTCTAAATTGGGAAAAATGCCATTTCATGGTAAGAGAAGGCATAGTTCTTGGACACCTGGTGTCTGAGAGAGGTATAGAAGTTGATAAGGCTAAAGTGGAAGTGATTGAAAAATTGCCTCCACCCACAAATGTGAAAGGTATTCGGAGTTTTGTTGGACATGCAGGGTTTTACCGTAGGTTCATTAAAGATTTCTCCAAGATCACAAAGCCACTTACAACTCTTCTAGGTAAGGATGTGCCTTTCAATTTTGATTCATCTTGTATGGAAGCTTTTTGCAGGATTAAGCAAGCTTTAATCTCTGCCCCCATCGTACAACCACCTGATTGGAAACTCCCATTTGAGCTGATGTGCGATGCAAGTGATTACGCGGTGGGAGCTGTGTTGGGGCAAAGAAAGGATAAAAAGCTCCATGTAATTCATTATGCCAGCCGGACGCTAGATGATGCTCAGGTAAATTATGCCACAACTGAAAAAGAGTTGTTAGCTATTGTCTTTGCTTTTGATAAATTTAGGTCTTATTTGGTAGGTTCACATGTTACTGTTTACACTGACCACTCTGCCATTAAGTATCTATTGAATAAAAAGGAAGCAAAGCCTAGATTAATTAGGTGGATTCTAATATTGCAAGAATTTGACTTGGAAATTAAGGACAAGAAGGGTACCGAGAACTTGGTCGCTGACCACCTATCTAGGTTGACATCTGAAAAAGAAGAAACAGATAATATTCCCATCAATGAATCTTTTCCTGATGAACAACTCTTTAATCTTAGTATCCAACGTGTTCCTTGGTATGCTGATTTTGTAAATTTTCTTGCATGTGGTATCTTACCTCCTGATCTTAGCTTTCAGCAAAGGAAAAAGTTTTATGCAGATGTCAAGCATTATTATTGGGATGAACCACTCCTTTTCAAGCAATGTGCAGATGGTATGATTCGGAGATGTGTTTCACAAGATGATGTCCATGCTATCTTGGATCATTGCCATTCTCTTTCAAGTGGAGGGCACATGAGCACCTCCAAGACAGCTGCTAAAATATTGCAAGCTGGATTCTATTGGCCAAATATTTTTAAGGATGTACGTAAGTATGTTCTAACTTGTGATGCTTGCCAAAGAACAGGTAACATTGGTAAGAGACAAGAAATGCCATTGAATACCATTTTAGAAGTTGAATTGTTTGATGTATGGGGTGTTGATTTTATGGGTCCCTTTCCCTCTTCTTTTGGAAATCAGTTCATATTAGTGGCAGTTGACTATGTGTCAAAATGGGTGGAAGCCATTGCTTCACCCCATTCTGATGCTAAGACTGTTATTAAACTTTTCAAGAAAATAATATTTCCAAGGTTTGGGGTCCCAAAATGTGTTATAACTGATGGAGGGTCTCATTTTATTGAGAAAACTTTTCAGATCCTTCTAAAGAAATATGGAGTTAAGCATAAGGTTGCTACACCTTATCACCCACAAACTAGTGGACAAGTTGAGGTATCCAATCGGGAAATTAAAAATATTCTTCAAAAAGTGGTGAATACATCACGTAAGGATTGGTCTATTAAGTTAGATGATTCCTTATGGGCGTATCGGACCGCATACAAAACTCCCATTGGAACCACACCTTTTAAGCTAGTATATGGGAAGCCCTGTCATTTACCTGTTGAGCTAGAATATAAATCTTTTTGGGCTGTTAAAACTCTTAACTTTGATCATAAGGCTGCAGGTGAACAAAGATTGTTGGAATTAAATGAGCTTGAAGAACTCCGTCTAGATGCATACGAAAATGCCAAAATTTATAAAGAAAAAACCAAACAATGGCATGATCGTCACATCCAACGGAGAACATTTAATCCAGGTGATATGGTTTTACTATTTAATTCCAGACTGAAGCTTTTTCCAGGTAAACTGAGATCCCGATGGTCGGGACCATTCAAGGTGACAAAAGTCTTTCCCTTTGGAGCTGTCGAACTATGGAGCGAGAAATCTGGTGCATTTAGGGTAAATGGACAGAGAGTAAAACATTACTTCACCGGTCAACCAATACAACAAGCAAGTGACTTGGACTTGTTTGATGCTCCTGATGAGTAAATCCAAACGGTGAGAAGTCTGGCTGAAGACTTAAAACTTAGCACTGATAGGGAGGTAACCCTATAAAAAGTTGTTGTTTTATTTTAAACTTTTATTCTAAAAAAAAAAAAAAACAACTATGTCAGATGCTGGTTTGGGGTTATTACAGGTAAGTTTTCTTATCCTTTTATCATCCATTTTAACATTGAGGACAATGTCAAATTCTGGTTTGGGGTATTTTGGTCCCGGCAATGGAACCAGGTAGGTAAGAAAACTTAACTGTTTTGTTTACGTTGTGTGATTGTCATTTTATTATGCATGTGTGTTTTCTTTGATTTGTTTGTAATCTTGTAATTTACCATGATTGCATGACAAATTTACTTTGAACACAAGGCTAAAGTATCTAAGGACCCCAAAATTTTGAGTAAAATTTTCAAAATTTGATTGTTTAAATGCCAAATCAATGTCTAAATGAATCTTATGTGATTAAAATCTTCTTTGAAAGGACTTTCCATGGTGAGACTTGAGCCAAAATGGGTAATTTATCAAACAAATTTTCAAAACCCATATTTTCTTGATTGAGTGAATCTTATAGTCATTAATATTCTAGAACTTGTTTTTCAACCGATTCAAAATGGTTTTTGATTGTATGTCTTAGAATGATAAAGGCACAATTAGGTCTTATTCTTAAGCCTAAGAATTTTTGCACAATTTGACCTCTAGTTGCCCCTTTTGAGCCTGAAAGTGAAAATTTTTCTTTGAAACCTTTCATTGACTGATATTCTCTTAATGGTGAAAAAGATAGAAATTAAGTGGAGCAACTTGAAAAATAAAAAGGACTTAAGAAAAATATGTTACGGGATGAAAAGAAAAGCAAGAAAAGAAGAGAAAATCAAAAGGATGATATTGAATGAATTACAAAAAGTCCATAAAAATTCAAAAATTTGCTCTGTTAGCTTCTGAAATTATGATGGAAGTTTGAATCATTCATGACTGTTTAAGCCCTTTTGTACTCCATTTTTCTTGAAATTCCTACCATGACAATTCAACCCATGGCCACATTACATCCTTTGAAAGACCTTTAGACTTTGACATGCTTTCTATCTAAACCGTAGAGTTTCTGGTTGATCAACAAGCTTATGGTAATATTTTTGACTATGATGATTTGAGTGATACACAAACCATGAGACACTTAGAGTGAAATGGTGAGAAGAGTATCTCAAGTTTTGACAATGAAAATTGACTCACATAAGAAAATTAATTCTGGCATTTAAATAAATCTGTTTCTCTGTTTTGGGTTCCCTAGTTTACTGAGCTAAGTGTTTTATGTATATTGTCTTGTGAATATAGTGATTGCTTGAGGACAAGCAATGTTCTGGTTTGGGGTATTTTGATAAGTGTTTTAGAACACTGTTTTTCACTATTTAAATTGTTTACATTTTCTGTTGTTACTGTATTATTTCCTCCGATTTTCATGATTTCCGCTTTAAATTCACTGTCATTGTCCAAGTATCGTATTTTGCATGAATTAATGAAAATGGAACAATTAAAAAACACAATTTTGAGAATTTGAAAAATATGATGGATTGATATTTTTATTTTTATTTTTATTTTACTGTTTTCACTGTATTTTTACTGCTGTCTGTATTTTTCAGCAGCTCCACTGTTTCTACTGCTGTTTTCACTACTCTTTCTGCTGTCTGTCACTGTTTTTCCAGCACTGTTTCTGCACGTTTTTCATCTATTTTTCCACTGTTTTCAGCCCTGAAAACTTGGTTTTTGCTGCTGGAAAATTGTGTTAAAAATGGTTTCTTCTTTGGCTCCATGTACCAATAAAATAATGTGCAAATGCCTTCCAAATTCTTCATGCATTCCACGGTTGAACACAAGAAGCCAAGGCACCACTTGCTTTCAATTTTTTTAAGCTTTTCACCTAAGACTTTATCCCACCATGGCCTACCAACAAAGTTTCATAAACTTTGCCAAATGAATTCATTCATTCACGGCACCATACAACAAGAAAAGGCATGGCACTTTGTTTTCATTTGTTTAACATTTCCTTTTCCAATTATCATGGCCTACCTTGTCCCACCATGTTTTGCTTTCATTTATTTTGAATTATTTGACCATTGCATCCAACTCACTCTCACGGCACAAGAAAGAAAAGGCAAGGCAACATGCAATTTTCTTTAATATTCCTTTGCCTTCATCCATTCACATTCACGGCCACACATAAGCAAAGCAAGTGTTTGATTTGTTTAATGTTCTTTGACCATTTCAAAAGCTCATTCCACCGAAAATGCATAGGATACAAGACAAGTTCCATTGCAAATTGAAAGAATATTGATGGGCTTCTCACTCACGGCTGGACATACAAAAATAAAGGGCCAATCAAATGCTTGAATTATTTTATCCTTTGACCAAATTCATTCTTCATTCACGGCTGCATCAAGGGAAGGCAAAACCAATTGCATTTTGGCCTCTTATGTCACGGAAATGGGAGAGGAGCTGGCCACTTGAAAATGCCATGCAAAATGCCATGCGAAAATGCCATGATTCAAGGGAATTGATAGGATAATTTCAGCTATAAAAGGGCTGGAATTTGGGCTGGAAAACCAGAGAATTCATCACATTTTTTGCATCACATTTCCAGCCCCAAAACCGTGTGGGTGCAGAATTTTCTAGGCAAAGAGTTCTATTTTTTTAGTTACCTTGTTGTAATTTTGAGAGGATAGTGAAATTGAGTGGGAAAATTTGTATACGGTGGGAGGATCCAGAACAAAGAATTACGGTGGAAAAATTACTGGGCTTTTGGAGAAACCCGTAAGTTTTATTTCTATCATGAATTGTATGTTGTATTCCCTTTCCATTATATATATGAATTTTTACCGTATCATGTGTAACTAAATCTTTTATCTTGGGATGACGGGGGTATGATAATATTTTACGTTGATGTTATTTTAACTTGAAGTAAATAAATTTCTGTTTTCCATTTAGTTCAATTTTGCTTAATGCTTTTAGCGATTCCTAACAAGAGCCTAAAAGGTAAAACTAAGTACTTACAGGTATATTAGTAAGTTTAGGTAATTAATAAAATCGAGAGATTTATTTTTACCGGAAAGCTTTGAACTAAACCTAAGATTTTTGAGATGCTTTTTGTGACCTCGGTAAAACCGTGAAAGTAATCAAAATTCTTTTGAGGAAGTAAAAATGGGATTTTCATAAAACGATAATGGGCCTTTCTTAGGATTAAGCAGCGCTTTCTGTAAGTCAGGTACATTAATAGGATTCCGAGAGGAACATATTAATTGGCTTTTGGAAAATTCGCCTTGGAAAACTTAATTTGATTTTAGTTTATGAAAAGTTAAAATTGTTAACGTAAAATAGTAATTCAAAACCCCGGAATCCTAAGATACTCTCAACTCTGTTTTTCACCCACGGTAAATTCTTATTTTTACTGTAAGGTAAAAATTTTTTTACTGTTAATTTTTATTTTTCACAAATACCAAAAATTGAAAGAGAATTGTGTGGATAATCAAACTTTGATATACCGGTACTTTGAAAACAGTCCCTGTGGAGAACGATAATCTTTTATATTACGCGACATAACCCGTGCGCTTGCGGGCCCTGTCAATATTCTGCCATATTCCTCTTTAATCCGGGCCACCAGAATTGTGCTCTCAGATCGTGGTACATCTTCGTGGTACCCGGGTGAATACTGAGTAGGCTCTTGTGGGCTTCATCAAGCACCATTCTCCTTAATTCTCCTCCACCCGGTACATATATTCTGTTTTTCACTCGGAAGATTCCATCCGATCCCTCGGTCAAGGATAAATCCTTACCCTTGGCTTGAGTCTCCTTCATCTCAGCCAAGTAGGAGTCTGACTACTGTTGCTCGTACACGGATTTTAGAAATTCATTGGCAATCCTTAGCGTACCGATTGTCATTTTCCGAGAGAAGGGGATGTCAACATGTAAGTTCATGTCTCGGAACTGTTCCAATAACTCTACTTCCTTCACCATCATCACTGCTACATGAAGGGATTTCCGACTCAACGCGTCGGCAACAACATTTGCCTTACCCGGATGGTATTTCAGCTCAAAATCGTAATCCTTTAAAAATTCCATCCATCTCCTCTGCCTCATGTTCAGCTCCTTCTGGTCGAATAAGTATTTGAGGCTCTTATGATCACTGTATACTTCAAATCTGGACCCGTACAAATAATGCCTCCAGATTTTCAATGCGAAGACTACGGCTGCCAGCTCCAAGTCGTGGGTCGGGTAGTGCTGTTCGTGAGGTCTTAATTGCCAAGAGGCATACGCTATCACTCGGTCTTTCTGCATTAACACGCATCCTAATCCGAGTCCTGATGCATCGCAATAAATCACGAAGCTCTCTTGCAAGTCAGGTAATGCCAACACTGGAGCAGTCGTCAACTTGTCCTTCAGCTCTCGGAAACTGCTCTTGCACTCGGAACTCCATACGAAGGGAATGTTTTTCCGAGTCAATTTAGTCAGTGGCAAGGCCAACTTAGAAAAACCTTCAATGAATCTTCTATAATAACCAGCCAGGCCCATAAAGCTCCTCATCTCCGAGACCGACTTGGGTCTCTCCCACACCATTACAGCTGCCACTTTCGAAGGGTCCACTGAGACACCTTCTTTAAAAATCACATGTCCGAGGAAGTGGATCTTATCCATCCAGAAATCACACTTTGAAAGTTTTGTAAACAACTGCTTCTCCTTCAGCACTTGAAGTACCGCTCGGAGGTGTTCTTCATGCTCCTCAGAAGTCTTAGAATAGACTAGGATATCATCAATGAAAACGACAACAAATCGGTCTAGATATGGATGGAATATGTTGTTCATGTAATTCATAAAGACAGCAGGGGCGTTAGTCACACCGAACGGCATCACTACATACTCGTAGTGACCATACCGAGTCCTAAAGGCAGTCTTTGGAATATCCGAGTCCTTCACCCGGATTTGGTGGTATCCCGATCGTAGGTCGACTTTCGAGAAGACTGAGGCTCCATGCAGTTGGTCAATTAGATCGTCAATTCTGGGTAGTGGGTAACGATTCTTAATTGTGAGTTTATTTAGCTGTCGGTAATCTATACATAGTCTCATGCTGCCATCCTTCTTCTTAACAAGCAGCACTGGTGCGCCCCATGGTGATACAGTCGGTCTAATGAATTGTTTTCCAAGTAACTCATCTACCTGCTTCTTCAACTCGACTAATTCAATTGGGGACATTCTATAAGGTGCACTGGAGACTGGCTCAGCTCCAGGAATCAATTCTATAGAGAATTCGACTTCTCTATTGGGAGGGACACTCGGTACATCCTCGGGAGACACCTCTAGAAATTCACAGACAGTCGGAATTTCGTTCACTCGGGCTTTACTTTCACCCTCGGTTAAACAAAGCATCATAAACAATTGAACTATACCTTGTGCCGCGTAGCCCTCATTGTGCTTCCTCGGGAAGATTATCCTTCGGTTTCTACAATCCACTAACACGTTGTTGGCTGAAAGCCAATCTATGCCGAGCACGATATCAAGGCCCTTCAAAGGCACGCACACAAGATCGAAGGTAAAACTCCGGTCGTCCAACACAAACTTTACGTCCTTACACATCGTTGATGTCAACACCTTAGGGCCAGTCGGGTTGGTTACTTCTAAAATCCGATCCATAACCACAGTCGGTAATCGCAATCATCTCACACACTCATCAGCTACGAAAGAGTGGGTGGCTCCAGAATCAAAAATTACATTAAGTGTATATTTACCGAGTAGGCACTTACTCTGTACTAAGTCGTTCGCCTGCGCGGCTTCCTCAGCACTGATGGCGTAAACTCTTCCAGCAGCTGGCTGGTCGGTGTTCCTCCTCCTGTTATTCGAGGCAAACATCATATTTCCCCTAGCTCTGTTGCCTCCGCCCCCCGAGCGTTGACCATCATTCCTACTGCTCCTCACCTGGAATCCTCCCTGACGTACGTTGGCACTTGTTTGACGGAGTTAGGGGCAGTTAGGGCGAGTGTGCCCCTTCTCCTGGTAATGGAAACACTCGACATTTACACCATCGCAATCCTGAGCGAAGTGGTCGCCACCACATTTAAAACACCCGCCATGTTTTGGTCGTCTATTCCTCTGTCCCCCTCGGTCACTGCGATCTTGATGTCTAGTAAAGGGTCCATTTCTTCCCATGTTTCCTGGCCTCTTGAAGCGTGACTGGTGAGGCCTCAAGGAGGGACCTGCTCTACTGTTCTGGCCTGAGTGGGCCTTGTCATCTTCTTTGAATATTCTACACGTATTCACCAGTGCAGGAAAGCTCCTGATCTCTTGATATCTGCAGGCTCTCTTAATATCTGACCTCAATCCATTCTCAAATTTGAGGCTTTTGGAGCTCTCAGTCCCGGGTTGTTGGAAGGGCGGGTAGAATAGACACAATTCTTCAAATCTAGTTGCATACTCTTCCACAGTCATGGAACCCTGTTTCAACTCCATAAACTCCAACTCCTTCCGACTCCTTACTGTGTCGGGAAAGTACTTCTCTAAGAAGCATGTCTTAAAGTTGTTCCAGGTCAACTGAGCATCATCATCAGGAAATCGGCTTCTGGCTATCTTCTACCAGTTCTCCGCCTCGTCTCGTAGCATATACGCTGCACATTCTACCTTCTAGGCCTCGGTACAGCAAAGGCCTCCAAAGATCCTTTCCATCTCTTGAGTCCATTTAAAAGCTGCCTCAGGGTTCCTTCCTCCCTGAAATTCACTCGGTTTCCTCTTCAGGAAGCGGTCTAGCACTTGGCCATCCTCAGCTCGAGGCTGGCCCTGCCTCTCAAACACGTCCGCAAAGCGTTGGAATGCTGTGGCTATAGCCTCCATGCTTTGGCGATGCGTCATCCCTTATCCTGAAATTAACACCCCTTCAAGGATAAGTACACCAAGCCACTTACTACCGATCGTATCTCAGCCTAATATTCAGTAACTTAGCACATTATGCCATTTCTATATATTACACAATCAGTCGGATCGGGAGGGGTAACCTCCTATCCACAAATCAATATCACAGTATCAATTAGGTTCCACAATATCACAACAACGATGACCATCCGATCATAATACACACAACCGCTCATACTCGGCAAGCATACCTTGGCCTTGGACCTTTCGGTATACTCTGATACCAAAATGTAACAACCTAATTTTTAATTAAATAGATAAAATCAACAAGAAAAAAATTTCTAAATTTCAAGGTTAAGAAACCGTGCATAATCTGTTTGAATTGATAAAACTGAGTACAACAAGAAAAGGAAAGGGAAGAAGACAAGGGAGAAACTCACGCACAGCGAGAGGAAGAAGCGCATAAGCGAACCCGATGGCACCAGGTGCACTCGCTCAAGCGAGGGCTAACTACGCTCGGGCGATTCTACACAAGATCTCCAGTCCGCACTACACTTTGCTGAAGCGATGCTACACTCGGCATCCTGACATTCCACTCGGTTTCTAGCGTATGTTTCGCTCGGTAAATCATCACGCTCGTGCTTCACTTGGGAGGGTTCACTTCCTAACCCACTCGGACTAACCTTAGTACTCGCCAGCCCATTCTGACAGCATATCACACTCTGCTGCTCCACTCGATCGGATTATATACGTATACGTATTGGCAATCCAAGAATGATTCCCAAAGCCGCTCACTCGGAATCTATGAAGACTTCTCACTCGGGATAACATTCACGTCTATTACACTACTCGGGCATTCTGCTCACCTTTCACTCGGTAACCATCATATTTCCTACTCAAATTTTCCTACTAAATCGAGACTCACTCGGGTTCTCTAGCTGCTTATTAATCTATTACAACAAATCCACTTAGAGTCTTAGGTGTCGTTCCCCAGTCGGTGAATTCTCACTCGGCGGGTTCTCGCTCGGAATCGTTGATTATCCTCTACTCAGAAAACCTCACAATTATCACTCTCAGGATTCGCACCAACTCCTACTCCAGGCTATGCGACCTCAATTACTCGGACCATTCAACCTCTCATCACTCGGAATGACTTGCCATCTCGCTTTCCCCCAACAACGACTTAGCTCCACATCTACTCATAGTCACACTGACTTCCTACGCTTGGAAAGTATACTTATACATTTAGGTTTATCGCTCGTACATCACCCACAGCACAGAATAAACACAGAATATATATATAGGGAAGTATTTAAATAATTACACACGCATTAACATGTTCCTTCTACCCGAAGTGTTTAATTTCTGATATAGGGACTAAAAACAAAATATGAGCCGGCCAAGGCTTGACAAAACCTTATACACAGTATATACATATACACATATATTCCATAGCGTTCGGGTTCTCTGCTCTGTACTCGGCTCCTCCTTCATCCTTCATTCCGGGAGATGTTCACTAAAAAATGTAGCCACAGTAGGGGTGAGCTTTTACATGGAAAATGACAGCCAAGGACTTGGTATCAGTGTCAGTACGCTCACTTACGTTCACTCAGTCACATTCACATTAGATTAAGGCCATGCAAATTAAAATAGTATCAATAACATATACTCACATACATACTACATAGAGTTCATCCTTACTCACACATGCACATGCATCCACACACTCGGAATTTATTCATAACACCCAATATATGTCACGCGTACTATCCTAACCGACATCATAACTACATACATGCCTGCGGATCCGACTTGAGTAATGACTTTCAGTTACAATTCCCCCTTTTTCTGGCCTCTCGTCCATCAGTTCTTCCCGTGTGGTACCGGCCTCCCATGGGCGTCTCGAGACTCCTCTCTAGCTTCTACGGCTACCATGAGCTCTCTCAGGATCTAGCCAAGGTCTGTAACTGGAAGTCATTCCCTCGGGGCTCATGACCTTCCATGGGTCACCCCATTCCTATATATGCAACTTATACGTTTAACCAGCAAGCAACATCACTCAACTGATACCTCCTTTGTAAACATCAAGGTAGAAACATATTCAACACGGTTTCTATCTTTACTTTGCCAAACACACCAACATGCACAGTGATCGAACAATCAAGGTAATAACATCGGACGAATCAACTAACAGTCACACATTCTTATTCTCACATTATTAAAAGAGGTAGAAGCATGCATCTCACTCGGCTATATCAGAAAGGCTAACAGACTACATTACCACTATCTTGCACACATACAATTATTATCTAGCTACTCATCATACACATGGGATCCAAGATCAACAATCATGCATAATATACAATCGTGTCAAACACATGCATACACCTAAAGTAGTACATTCATCCGGTACCGTTCGTGGACCATGCATTTGACATGCAAGCGCCCCCTACCTACTGAAGGAAGTTCGAGGGGTTCCTCTGTTTTCCCGACGCTGGTCTGATTGCCTTGCCCAGGCTCACTCTCGTTCGGCCTCCTTGGTTGTAGTCGCACCGTGACACAGGGGTTGTTCGTCTTTCACCCTGATGATCGTCCTTCACCAGCTGAAGGAACTCCAAGTCTTCTGCAGCGTCGTCGTCATGCGTTATCAGGAATAGAACAGGGAGTAGGGGAAGGAAGACGAAGGGTAAGGGGGAAGAGAGTACAAGAAGGAAAAAGAAGAGAAGAGAGGAAGAGGGAGTCTGAAGGAGATGCGTAGCTTCAGTGACCAGAGGCACATATATAAACATATGCGTGCACGAGGGAGAGTGGGATGGGAAAACGTGAATTGCAGTCCCACTCACGTAACTCCCAATCGGAAGCAGCCACCTCCTACCAACCAAGCTTAATTAATTGTCACTATTTCTTAGGCTGAGTTGATTATAATTAATAATTAATTTTTCCTTCTTTGCAATCAGAATCTCAATGGTTTATTTTCATTCGGTATTAATCCTCAAAATTGGGATGTTACATTAACAAGCATGATCTAATTGAATTTCAATATTGCCGATATTTAAGGGATAACAGTCCCCGGCAACGGCGCCAAAAACTTGACAGGGCCCGCAAGCGCACGGGTTATGTCGCGTAATATAAAAGATTATCGTTCTCTACAGGGACTGTGTTCAAAGTACCAGCATATTGAAATTTAATTATCCACACAATTGATTTTTAAGATTTTTATAAAATAAAGCACAAATTAAAGTTGCACAGAATACGAATAAATATAAAAATAAAATTTACTTGACACTTAAAAATCAGAGTTGAGAATATCTTGGGATTTCGGGGGATTAAGACTCTATTTTATGTTAATGAATTTTAACTTTTCATAAATAAGAATCGAATTAAGTTTTCCAAGGTGAATTTTCCAAAAGCTAATTAATATGTTCCTCTCGGAATCCTATTAATGTACCTAACCTATGGAAAGCGCTGCTTAATCCTCAGAAAGGCCCATTATCATTTTATGAAAACCCCTTTTATTTCCTCAAAAGAATTTTGATTACTTTCACGGTTTTACTGAGGTCACAAAAAGTATTTCAAAAATCTTAGGTTTAGTTCAAAGCTTTCCGGTAAAAATAAATCTCTCGATTCTATTTATTACCTAAACTTACTAATATACCCACAAGTATACAGTTTTATCATTTAGGTTCTTGTTCAGAATTACTAAAAGCATTGAACATAATTGAACTAAATGGAAAATATAAGTTTATTTAATTTAAAGTCAAAATAACATTAATATAAAATATTATCATACCCCTTTTATCCCAAGATAATTAATTTAGCTACTCATGAAATAATTCAAATTCATATAAATAATGGAAAAATAAAACATACAAGACATGGTAAAAATAAAGACTTACAGGTTTCTCCAAAAGCTCAGAATAATTTACCACTGTATTTCCTTGTTGCAGTATTCTCCACCAATTACAAATTTAAACAACTCACTTTTACAATTCACAACTCTCAAAATAAAATAAAGAAAAAGAAAATAAAAAGAGAAATTAAAATGAAAAAGAAAGGAAAAGGAAGAAAGTAAAAAAAATGAAAAGAAAGAAAGAGAAGGACGGAAGAGAAAGAAAGAAAAGGAAAACAAAAGAGAGAGAAGAAAGAAGAGGAATTAATGCTGATGGAATTGATGCCTTGGTGGTGCTGTCCGTGTTCCCTTTTATAGGCAAAGGAAGGGAAGAAGTCAGCTTGGAAAATGCGTTGCCAGTTGGTGCAATTGTCTTCTTCTCAGCCGCCCCACCATCACAGCTTGGAGACAGCCTGGATGGTGTCAAGTGGGAGAAAACTTTCGGTGCATGTGACTTCCAACTGTCCCAAATTGAATTATTTTAATATTTCCAATAATTCGGTGCTTGGATTTATTCAGCTGGGCAAATTCCGAGTGGAAAAATGGGTCGGTTTTCATCTTTTCTCCAAAATCCGAGTGAAAGCTTGCTGGAGGGTGGTTTGCTGAGTGCTGGACGGTGTTGATTGGAGAGAAGAGTCTGGGCGGTGTGAAGTTAGTATTGGACGGTGTGGAGAGAGGTGTTGGAGAGGAGTGTTGTTGATTGTGGCTGGTGTTCTATTGATCCGGTGTTTGGCCTGTGAAGAGATGGAAGGAGTCGGTGTTGATGGAGGTAGTGATCCGGTGTTGCATTGTGAAAAATTGGGTCGGTTTTCACCTTCTCTCTAGAATCCGAGTGGAAAAATGCCTTTTGTGCACAAAACCGACTGGAAAAAGGTGCATTTTGTAAAGAAGACCGAGTGAATCTTTGCTCGGTGTCGAGTTGAGGGGTCGGTGTTTGGAAGAAAACCGGTCGGTGTTGAGTTGCTTTGAAGTCGGACAGTGTCTGAGGAGACGAGCAAAGCAACTCCGATTGCTTTATTCCTTCAGAACCGATTGAAGAGTGAATCGGAACCGAGTGAAAAGTGATTCACTCGGAACTGATTAAAAGGTGACTCGGAACCGACTGGAAAGTGGCTCACTCAGGATTGGGAAGTCTGCTCACTGTTTCACTCGGCTATGTCTATGGAATTGAACCACTCGGAGAGAGACCTTGCTCAGATTTCTCAGGAATACACTCGGTCATATTCAAATGGTAAAATCACACGTTCACTCGGGAGTCCGAGTTGATTTCCACTCGGAATTGACTTCAGTCGTCAATCAAATCACTCGGAATAGCCTTCACTTTCACTCAGAAACTTTGGAATCCGGCTGATTGAATTTCTTTTATGTTTGAGACTTGCTATGCTCGGAAATGCAGCTTTCTGCCCCAACTTACTCGGATGTGCTTTCTTTGGAGACTTCTCACTCGGGCTCAGCGTGAAACTTGAGAGTCTGCCCGAGTGTGTTTCATTTCCGGTCGGATTTTTCCTTGCATGCTAAGACACTACTCGGAAATGCCTTGTTCCGCTTGAGAATGCCATTTTCTCCGAATGAAACCCCTCGGATTCCTCCTTATTCAACACATTCATTCAGTGGCCTCTTCTACTCGGAATCAACTCACTCGGAACAGCTTTTTGTAGTTTTTATTGAAGGTCAGTCCCTTTTTTCACTCGGAATGGTTGCATTCAGACAGCTTCCACTCGGAATCACCTCCAACCAAGACTTATTCCTTTTCAGCATTGAACCTCCAACAGAGTCAGCCATTTATCACTCAGAATGGCTAAGACAGGGAACTTTCCACTCAGATTCTAATCCAACAGTGAAGTATTCCACTCGGATTTGCTCTATTCTGAGTAATTCCACTCGGATTTGGTCATTTTGAGTCGGATTTTAACATTCTGAGTCGGAATTCAGCATTTCTGAGTCGGATTTTAACATTCTGAGTCGGATTTCAGCATAAAAAGAGAGTTCTTTCTACTTTGGGCTTGTTCTTGTTTCTTTATCATTTTATGGTCGTGTTTCTCTTGTTTTTGACCCTTTATTACCTTAATTCCTGCAAAATAACATACCCAAGTAGAAAATAGTGGAAAGAAAGCAAAAATCACAATAAATAAAGGAAATACAGTGGATAATGATTAAAATCCTAAGTAAACTAGATCTAATTTATCGTGTTATAAAGCACTTATCAGTGCCCAAGAAAGGAGGGATGACAACTGTTAAAAATGAAAAAGGTGAAGCCATAGCTACTAGACCGACCACAGGATGGAGAATGTGTATAGACTATAGAAGGTTGAATGACTTCACTCGAAAAGACCACTTTCCCTTACCGTTTGTTGACCAGATGCTTGAGAGACTGTCGGGTCATGAATACTACTGCTTCCTTGATGGTTACTCGGGTTATAACTGCTGGTGTATTTTAAGAGAATCAAGTTTGTATAATACACTCAAAGGAACGTGCCAAGTTTCAAACACGGTAGTTGTAGTTATAAAGGATATCGTTCCCACTAAGGATCATCAGCAATTGAAACTTAAAATATTACGGCGGATTAAAACGATTGTTTTCATGGTTTTTGAGTTCAAAATATAAACTGCAATATATGAACGAGTATGCAATGAAATGAAAGGAGTTTGTCAAGTTTTAAAAACTGGGATTAGGATTCACCGATCTTACCTTCCGATGCACAATGTATATTCATGAAAACGGGGTTTGAACTATAATACTTTACGTCACAATCAATGTCATTCGTATCAATTCCTTGACTACGAAGTTCATAAGAATAGATTTGATAACGTCAATCCCTTGATCATTTCAAATCCATTCCAGCATTACGACCGATTGTTTGGACGTTCAATGCGTTAAATACCATCCCTGGTTATTTACTCACAATGAGCATTTTATTTAGATCTATTTTCGAAAGTTATTTTCCAACAACAAACGGTAACTTAAATCGAGAATTTGTTGATCAAACAAATCCACGCAATAAACATGAAATGAAATACCAAGAATCATAGAACAAATTTACCCGATTCATGAATATATCATTTATGATCTTCAAGTAAGAAAGGCTACATCCAATCCCAAGGAGAGGTTTAGCCACTCATGGTGGTCATTACAACTTAGAAAAGATGAAGAAAAGAAAGAGTACAAAGTGTTTCTAACTATCCAAACTAGCCAGCCCCGCCGCCCCTGTATTCCATGCAGTAAGCTTATATAAAAGAATACTCGCTCAAGCGAGTTTATATTTCGCTCAGACGAGGAGCATTCTTCAGCACGAAGGAAATCCACGTCCTGCTTCATTATGGGCTTGATTCGCTCAAGCGATTCAGATTCGCTTAAGCGAATCTTCATATCTGATACTTTATTCCTTTTCGCTTGAGCTATTTCTTCATCCACTTCAGCGAACCCTTTAAATTTAGGTTCTGGATAAATTTCGCTTGAGCGAAATAATGTCGCTCAAGCGACCTCTACATTGCTGCATTCTGGAAGAAGTTCGCTGGCTTTTCTATTCAAACGCTTGACCGAGGCTAATGTTATTCCATTCTGTACCAATCTCGCTCAAGCAGACTCTGTTTCGCTCGGGCGAATACTTCATTATTCAATACTGGCTTGATATCGCCTGGGCGAATCACTCCTCGCTCAAGCGAGTCTTGACCTGATACTGTTATTTCTTATTTTTCCATGCTCGCCCAAGCAAGCTCTTAAATTTATCCTCAGCGACCATGATTCGCTCAAGCGAGATAGCCTCCGCTTGAGCGAATATCACTTGTTTGCTCAACACTTGGTGAATTTTCTTCATTTCTTTTCTTTTCTTCTTTCTTCTTCCTGGAATTGCAACAAAATTAGCCAATCAACCTGTACAATGTTTATATCACAATTTATATTCTATTTAGCTTACAAAATTGATAAACATTGCACATTATATCCAATTTATGCTTCATTAACCATACAAAATATAGGTAAATTGGACATCTATCAACTCTCCCCAACCTAGAACTTTGCTTGTCCTCAAGCAAATGGTCAAGAGAAAGTTTAAGTAAAACAAAGATCTTAATTAATCACAGCTGCAAATAAAATAAAGGACAACTTTTCACTATTCACAAATGATAAATCCTCAATCATGCTTCACTTCATCTAACCAAATTCTAAGTTTGAAAATATAATACACAATTGCAAGTAACCACTCTGCTGTAAAAACAAGAAATCCTCTCAGTTTATACCTTCCAGGTGAGTGTTTGCTCTCTTTATCATTGGTCAAGTGTTATTCAATCATTGCATTTCATTTCACTGCATAAGATAACCACTCAAACAAACATGGATCAAGAGGTCTTTAATAGGTTGTAACTTGGCCAGGCTTACAAGAAATTTATTGGTTTTTCTTTGGATGCAAAGACATACTAAGGACACTTAGATTTCTTGGCCTTGGCTTTTGTTTTGTCATTCTTGCTTCATTTAAGCCATTAAACTTTTCTTTATATTCCTCCTTCATTTTGTTTGTTCTTTGACATTTCTAGGAGGATCTTATTTTGTTTTTTTTTTCAATTTTTCCTTTCCTTTTTACAGTTACAGCCAAACTCTTCACATACCCTTCTTGAAAAATTGTTCTTGTCCTTAGCATGCATTAGGGTTGGATTTCCTTTCACAAGCATATTCTAAGGTTAAGAAAAGAAACTTTTTGGCTCAATTGGGGTTAAACACAAAAATTGGATTGATTACCATTGAAAGTTGGCTTTTTGGCTCTTGTTTAGACCTATTCTACACAAAGTTTGCCTCTATCCTGTCCATGTTTGACTAAGCAATAATCCTTGCCGGAAATTCATGCAATGAAAGATTACACAAAGATCAATAAACTCTCGGTGTTTAAAGTTGCACTATCTCACTGGGTTAATTGTCTTGATTTCTTTATTCTCACAGAAAAGGGTTCAAGCATTGTGAACTAATTCCTAACTCAAGAATTAGAAAGATTCATTCAACATTCATAAGAATTATCAGAGTTTCCAAAACTAGTCATCCTTCCTTTTATGCAAGCCTAAGATTAATTCACATCTTTCTTCACTTTTCCATGTCATGAAAACAAAATTTCCGCGCCTAAACATTACAACTAACGTATGCAACAAAATTCATTTAGGCGTAAACATGAAAATCTAACTATAAATCATGTGAAATTAGCATAAAACAAAGGTACTGAACAATAAGTAATGAATTTAAAGTAACATAATAAAAAGGAACGTAATTTAAAGTAACATAAGCTTAAATAAACTTGACAAAATAAAAAGGAACCACAGCAGCATGCTCAGTCATGCGACATCACAATATCAGTGACCACTCGATCCAGTTGCTCTTCAAACTCCCTGTCCTCAGCCTCCTGCTGCTGCTGAGTCTATGTATCAGCTACCTGTGACTCTGGTGCTGTGACAGGTACAACTGCTGGTCCTGATGATGTGGATGGTGGTGGTGGTGCCTCTGGCTCAGCGTCAGCTGCTGGACTCTCCTCCTCCGGCAGAATGAGACTATCCCCAGGCCAAGCGACACGCTCCACAAACTGGTCGGGGTGCATAAAAGGGCCTGAAGGATGACTCCAATAGCTGGCTCTGTACTGGTACAACATGCCTCTGTGTAGAGCGGCGTGCGGTCGCTCAATGTGAAGAAGATGAGCAAGAAGGGTAGGATCATATGTAGGTGGTGGTGGTGGCTGGAGAGGTGGTGGAACTAGAGGTGAGGATGGTTTTTGCTGTGATGTAATGGGCTGTGTGGATGATGAAGGTCCTGCTGTAGATTGTGTCTCAATTCGACAGTTCTGATCAATAAACTTTCTGTCGATAGAAGGTCGAATCAGGATGGTCGAATCGACATGGACTCCCTGTGATGCACATAGACCTGTAATAAAAGCAGGAAAACCCAAAGTAGCTTTTGGTTTTGCATCTGCGATCGTAGACTTTGGGTTTTGCTGTGCAAAACGGAAAATCTCATCTGATATAATCTGAGCAATGTCTACAGTGATGCGTGGATTCAAGATACAGAGAAGAAGTTCACATTTAGGTAATGAAAGGTCTGAGACATGGGCATTTGGAACTACGTTTGCTAAGAGAAACGCGGTCCACACCCGTGTCAACATCTTCATATCCTTCCTCAAGAGTCGGGTAGGATGTCGGTTGGCTCCCCTTTGAAAATGGTGGTTAGGGAGGCAGAGAGTTGATTCCAACTCTTGTGTGGAATACACATGACGTTCCTTCTTCAATCTTCTATATGTGCATAGTTCATCTTCTTCCAAATGCAGTACATCTCCCAAGTGCTCGTTGATAGTGTTTCTATTGTAGGAAATCCAGTGACCCCTAACCCAAGCTCGTCGGTCCATGGCACCTTCGGTCCACCAAGCGTTAGCATAAAATTCCTTCACCAGTTCCGGATCATATTTAGTCCGAGGGTTTGCAACTCGCAACCACTTCCGTTTCCTGAGCATATTCATAAACTCATCACATTCACCTTCTCTCAAGTCAACTCGGCGTTCTGGAAGTATGGTCCAGTGGTGAATATCTTGGAACCGCTTTTGGGTTTCTTTCATCTTGAATTTCTGATTCAAGGGAGGAGAAGAGTCGGATGTGCGCTTTTGTTTGCCTTTGTCCCTGTGCGCAGCGGCCCGTTCTTGCCCTCTTTGAATTTCCTGTGCGTTTTTGGTTCTTGCCATTGCCTAAAATTACATTGAAACACACCATTTTATTAGTATGCAACATGTACATTATGGATAAACAAAGATTTAACAATAGTTGCAACTATATATGATGGCTAATGAGCTGACAAGGAATAATCCTAACAATGGAATATAGCATAACCAAAAATAGAGCATGACGAAAGGTTTCAACAGTTACAAAAAACACTGTTCTATTGATGCCATTAATAAAAAAAGAACATGGTCATTTGTTCTTGCCAAGACAGAACATAATCAGAAACTTCATGTAGTTACATGCATTATATCCCAGCAGCCACACCATAATCAAAAACAGAGCATGCTTCTTGCCAATGGTCTCACTACTTTATCCTAGGGCATGATTTACATTTTGATACCATTATGCAAAACAACATTACAGAGATGAAAATCAAACCCTAACCAATATACGATCCTCATCCTAAGCAACATTCAAGATTTAAAAGCATACATAACATGAGAAAGTTGGATAAGATGAAGGGATGAATGAGAGTTGAGAAAACTTACTTGAGAACTATGGAAATGAATGAAAAACAAGAACTTGATGAAAAGTAATGAGGGAGAAAACCAGTGAAAACTCTTCGAAATTGAAGATGGAGATGAGAGGAGTTCGTGAGCGGAGAGGTTTTAAAAGAGAGGAAATATTGTAACTGAAGACTGAGTATTAAATTGCTTTTAAAAACCTCAACCGCTTAAAATCGCTCAAGCTAGAACCATTCACTGCAGTGAATTTTAAGTTTCAATCTCTCATTTTGCTCAAGCGATTCTGATTTGCGCTGTAGCGAAATCTAAGTGAACAGATACCTGATGCTCCCAAAAATCCTCTCGCTTGAATTAAATAAGTTTCACTTAGGCGAATCTATATCTTTTAGACACTGGATAAAATTCGCTAGGGCGAAATAAGTGGCACTTGAGCGAGTTTGCGATGTTTCCTTTCTGGACAAAAATTGCTTCAGCGATAGGTACTCGCTTGGGCGATTTTGTTCCAGTGTTTAATAGAAGATAACTCACTTGAGCGGGACTTAATTCGCCTGAGCGAGAATTGCAAAAAATGGAATTTTTCAAAGTTATGAAAATTCTGCAAACTTCGCTTGAGCGGGTTTTAATTCGCTTGAGCGAATATTGTCCAGAGGCTATTTCTTTGTTCTTGGCCTGAGCAAAAAGTAATATTTTTGAAGCGAAAGTGACATTCGCTTATGCCAAAAGTGAGTCGCTTAAGCGAATTCTGTCCAGTATCAAAATTGAAGTTTTTCGTTTAAGCGACTTTGAGCGAATGTGGGTATTTGGCTTATTCGCTTAAGCGACGTAGTATTCGCTTGGGCGAATTGCTCCATACTGAAAGATTTTAATCTTCCACTGGCATTTGCTTCAAAACTCATCTCATCATTCCATCCTTTGGTTTCTTTGATCTTCTCACTCACTTATAAAGCACATCATACAAAAGTATTCACACAACTACAAGTTATAACAAAACAAAACAACAACAAATCAAACACACTGGGTTGCCTCCCAGTTAGCGCTTGTTTAATGTCGTTAGCTCGACGCCTGATTGATTGTTCAGTCTGGATCATGTAAGTGGTGAATAAGAGTGTTAAGCTTTTCCACCTCCTTTCCCAGATATATCTTTGATCTTCCTTCATTCAGATTTGAAATCCCTTCAAGAATGTTTAAACTTTGATCCTTTTTGGATTTCTGGTGGGTGACTTTGTCTTCCTCATTTGTTTTGAAACAAACATCAATATTGATTTCTTCTTCTTGCACTCAGATTTTTACTTTTCTGTCACCCACATCTATGATGACTCTGGCTGCTTTCAGAAATGGTCTCCCCAATATTATAGGTACTTTTGAATCTTCCTCTATGTCTATGATAGCAAAATTCACCTGAAATTTGAATTTATCAATTTTTACCACAACATTTTCAGTAATACCATAGGGAATTCTTGTTGATTGATCTGCCAATTGTAAAATCATTTTTGTTGGCCTTATTTCAGAATCCCCTATCTTTTTAAATATAGATAATGGCATCAAATTAACGTTGGCACCAAGATCTAATAAAGCTTTTCTTTCTAAAATATTTCCAATGGTTATGGGGATAGAAAAACTCCCTGGATCTGTGGTGTCATGATCTACTGCTTTTTGGATGATATCACTATACCCTTCCTCCATCTCAGTTGTCTCCTCATTTAGTGTTGTCACAGCTTTGCAATGCTCTTTTGGATTTAGCTCAGTGTTTGCCCCATACTGAGGTCGTTGATTTTTAGCAATTTGTCGAGCCAATTGTCCAACTTGAGTCTCTAAATTTTTTATAGATGCCTCAGTATTCTTCTGGTGTGTTAGAGAAGCCTGCATAAATTTCTCCAATGTGTCCTCCAATCTAGATGTTTTCTCCATCAGAGACGGTCCTTGTTGGTTGGCTTGGGGTCTATTGAATGTGCTAGCCTCTTGCCTCCAACCTTGGCCTTGATTTGCATTGTTCCTCCATCCCTGAAATGGTTGATTAGTAAAATTGGAATTAAAATTATTTTGTCTACCTTGATTGTTCATGTAATGGGCAGCTTTTTCCTGCGACCCACAATGTCCATTTGGATGTCACCTCCACAAAAATCACATCTTGCATTCATTTGTTGCTGAGGTTGTGCAGATTGAACTGAGTGTAATTGTTGAGGAAGTTTGGCCATCTGTTGAGTTAAGGCTTCAATCTGTTGGGTCAGAATTTTGTTTTGAGCTAAAATAGCATCAGAAGTATTCAGGTCAAGGATTCCTTTCTTTTGTACTTGCTGCCTATCATGCTGTGCTTGATAGTCTGTGGATGACAAAGCTTCTATGATTCTAGTAGCTTGGTCAGCATCTACTGTCATCATTGTTCCGCCAGCAGCAGCATCTAAAATCATCTTTGTGTCAGGCCTTAGCCCTTTGTAGAAAATGTTCAGCTGTGCTATATCTTCAAATCCATGATTTTGACATTTGCGCAATAAGGACTTGAATCTGTCCCATGCTTCACAAAAAGGTTCTTCCATCCCTTGACGGAAAGTTGAAATGTCAGACTTTGCTTTTATGAACCTTGATGGTGGAAAGAAATAAAACAGAAATTTCTCCTCCACACTAGACCAATTATTCAAGCTTTGGTTTGGATGCGATTGCAACCATTCTTTGGCCTTTCCAGCTAGAGAAAATAGGAACAAGCTGAGATATGCTGATTCAAGATCTCCTTGCTCAAAGCCCATAGTACCTACCAATTCATAAAATGTAGCTAAGTGAGTATATGGGTCTTCATGTGACATCCCAGTAAATTGGTGAGCACTAATCAAGCTAAGAAATGCTGGTTTCATTTCCAAAGCTCTGGTTTGTGGGATTGCTATGCTTAAAAAATATCTGGGTCCTTGTTGGTTGGCATAGTCTCCTAAGGTGCGCCTTGGTGGTTGACGTCCTTCCATGTTTTCAAGTTTTGGAGTTGATAATGGTGGTGAAGTTGGAAAAGAAGAAGATTGTCCCTCCTCTTGTTGTGCTTTAGCTTTGGCTTTGATTTTCTTCAAAGTCTTGTCAATTTCAGGATTTATTTCAGCATGTTCTTTGAATCGCTGACTTCTTAATATCATAAGCAAAGCTAGCAAAAGAGAGGTTAACCAAGAAAGTGATACAAAAAAACACAAAAATGCAATACGTACAGTATTCACGCATCGTAATAACTTAATTCAATTACTTTGAACCCCGGCGGACGGCGCCAAAAACTTGCTGGTGTATTTTAAGAGAATCAAGTTTGTATAATACACTCAAAGGAACGTGCCAAGTTTCAAACACGGTAGTTGTAGTTATAAAGGATATCGTTCCCACTAAGGATCATCAGCAATTGAAACTTAAAATATTACGGCGGATTAAAACGATTGTTTTCATGGTTTTTGAGTTCAAAATATAAACTGCAATATATGAACGAGTATGCAATGAAATGAAAGGAGTTTGTCAAGTTTTAAAAACTGGGATTAGGATTCACCGATCTTACCTTCCGATGCACAATGTATATTCATGAAAACGGGGTTTGAACTATAATACTTTACGTCACAATCAATGTCATTCGTATCAATTCCTTGACTATGAAGTTCATAAGAACAGATTTGATAACGTCAATCCCTTGATCATTTCAAATCCATTCCAGCATTACGACCGATTGTTTGGACGTTTAATGCGTTAAATACCATCCCTGGTTATTTACTCACAATGAGCATTTCATTTAGATCTGTTTTCGAAAGTTATTTTCCAACAACAAACGGTAACTTAAATCAAGAATTTGTTGATCAAACAAATCCACGCAATAAACATGAAACGAAATACCAAGAATCATAGAACAAATTTACCCAATTCATGAATATATCATTTATGATCTTCAAGTGAGAAAGGCTACATCCAATCCCAAGGAGAGGTTTAGCCACTCATGGTGGTCATTACAACTTAGAAAAGATGAAGAAAAGAAAGAGTACAAAGTGTTTCTAACTATCCAAACTAGCCAGCCCCGCCGCCCCTGTATTCCATGCAGTAAGCTTATATAAAAGAATACTCGCTCAAGCGAGTTTATATTTCGCTCAGGCGAGGAGCATTCTTCAGCATGAAGGAAATCCATGTCCTGCTTCATTATGGGCTTGATTCGCTCAAGCGATTCAGATTTGCTTAAGCGAATCTTCATATCTGATACTTTATTCCTTTTCGCCTGAGCTGTTTCTTCATCCATTTCAGCGAACCCTTTAAATTTAGGTTCTGGACAAATTTCACTTGAGCGAAATAATGTCGCTCAAGCGACCTCTACATTGCTGCATTCTGGAAGAAGTTCGCTGGCTTTTCTATTCAAACGCTTGAGCGAGGCTAATGTTATTCCATTCTGTACCAATCTCGCTCAAGCGGACTCTGTTTCGCTTGGGCGAATACTTCATTATTCAATACTGGCTTGATTTCGCCTGGGCGAATCACTCCTCGCTCAAGCGAGTCTTGACCTGATACTGTTATTTCTTATTTTTCCATGCTCGCCCAAGCAAGCTCTTAAATTTATCCTCAGCGACCATGATTCGCTCAAGCGAGATAGCCTCCACATGAGCGAATATCACTTGTTTGCTCAACACTTGGTGAATTTTCTTCATTTCTTTTATTTTCTTCTTTCTTCTTCCTGGAATTGCAACAAAATTAGCCAATCAACCTGTACAATGTTCATATCACAATTTATATTCTATTTAGCTTACAAAATTGACAAACATTGCACATTATATCCAATTTATGCTTCATTAACCATGCAAAATATAGGTAAATTGGACATCTATCAATAACCAAATTGTGGTTGACCCAAAAGATCAAGAGAAGACAGCATTCACCTGTCCATACAGAAGTTTTGCCTATAGGCGCATGCCATTCGGTTTGTGCAACGCTCCAGCAACCTTTCAAAGGTGTATGCTGGCAATCTTTGGGGACATGGTGGAGAAATTCATTGAAGTATTCATGGACGATTTCTCTGTCTTTGGTAGTAGTTTTGATTCATGCCTCAGCAACCTATCTAAGGTGCTGGTGAGATGCCAGGAGGCTAACCTTGTCCTTAACTGGGAAAAATGTCATTTTATGGTTAAGGGAGGGATAGTCCTTGGCCACAAAATCTCTGTTGAGGGCATTCAAGTGGATAGAGCCAAGATAGAAATCATTGAAAAACTTCCTCCTCCGATCAATGTGAAAGGAGTGAGGAGTTTTCTAGGATGTGCTGGCTTCTACAGAAGATTTATAAAAGATTTTTCAAAAATAACTAAGCCTTTGACCGACTTGCTTGTAAAAGATCATGTGTTTGTGTTTAATGAAAACTGTGTCAAGGCTTTTGAAAAATTGAAACAAAGTTTGACTTCAGCTCCGATCCTTGCAACACCCGATTGGTCTTTATCGTTTGAATTAATGTGTGTTACAAGTGACTTTGCAGTCGAAGCTGTGCTGGGTCAGAAAAAAGGAAAATTAACTCATGTAATTTATTATGCTAGTAAAGTGTTGAACGAAAATCAAATACATTACAACACTACTGAAAAAGAAATGCTTGCTGTGGTGTATGCATTTGATAAATTTCGTGCTTACTTGATTGGGGCCAAGGTCATTGTATATACAGATCACTCGGAAATCAAGTACTTACTAGCTAAGAAAGAATCTAAGCCGAGACTGATCAGGTGGGTTCTGTTACTCCAGGAGTTTGACTTAGAAATACAAGACAAAAAAGGAGTAGAGAACTCAGCTGCCGATCAACTGTCTCGTCTGGAAGGTGAATCGGATTCTGTTTTAATAAAAGAAGAATTTCTAGATGAGAGGTTGATGGCAATTATCACCGGGCCATGGTATGCTGATATGGCCAACTTCAAAAGTGCCTCGGTGGTACCTGACGGCTGGACATCCCAAATAAAGAAAAAATTCTTTCATGATAGTAAAACCTTCCTTTGGGATGATCTATTTCTGTATAAAATAGGAGTAGATGGAGTGATCAGGCGATGTGTGCCTGAATCTGAGTAAGAAAGGCTCTTGTGGCATTGCCATGACTCCTATTATGGAGGACATCATGGTGCCTCCCGTACAGCAGCAAAGGTTTTACATAGTGGCTTTTATTGGCCGACTATCTTTCAGGATGCTAAAGTGTATGTCAAAAGGTGTGATAAATGTCAAAGGAGTGGAGGTCTCTCTGCTAAAGCTGGCATGCCTTTGACAAACATTTTAGTTGTGGAATTATTTGACGTCTGGGGTATCAACTTTATGGGACCATTTCCAAAGTCGTTCTCCAACGAATATATACTTGTTGCTGTTGATTATGTCTCCAAATGGGTGGAGGCAATCCCGACCAGAACCAATGATGCACATGTGGTGCTTAGGTTCATAAAAAAGAATATTTTCTCTAGGTTTGGAGTTCCGAGAGTGCTCATTAGTGATGGGGGTTCACATTTTTGTAATAAAATAATGGAAAAATCCCTGCCTCACTATGAGGTTTTACATAAGATATCCACTCCTTACCATCCACAAACTTGTGGAAAAGTTAAGCTGTCAAATAGAGAAATCAAGAGAATTTTAGAGAAAGTGGTCGGGAAATCTAGGAAAGATTGGTCGGTAAAATTAGATGATGCATTGTGGGCCTACAGAACAACCTTCAAAACTCCGATTGGCATGTCCCTGTATCAATTAGTTTACGGTAAGGCTTGTCATCTCCCTGTGGAGTTGGAACATAAGGCGTGGTCGGCCACAAAGCTATTAAACATGGATTGTGACCAATCCCAGGAGGAAAGAGTTTTGAAACTCCATGAACTGGAGGAGTTCCGACTCAACGCTTATCAAAGTGCCTCCATTTATAAGGAGAAAACAAAGAGGTGGAACGATAAGTGGATCAATAAGAAGGAGTTTCAAAAGGGTGATCAGGTTTTGTTATTCAATTCCCGACTGAGACTCTTCCCTGGAAAGCTTAGATCGAAGTGGTCGGGGCCTTTTACTGTAAATGAGGTTTTTCCTCATGGTGTAGTTAAGCTGAAAGACCCGACCATCGATCGGATTTTTAAGGTGAATGGCCAGCGACTCAAACTCTACTTTGGAGGAGAGTTTGATAGGCAGAAAACCTCCTTGTTACTGCAGGCATCCTCTTAGATGCCAAAAGGTCAAGCTACTGACCTTAAAGAAGCGCTCTAGAGAGGCAACCCTACGTTCCAAGTGTTTTATTTTGTGCTTTGTGTCGGAATTAATAAAAAGGAAACTAAAAATTTAGTGAATAAAGTTTAAATAAAATTTGTGAAGTTTTAAAGAAGGGAGTCCGAGCCTGATTCTTCCATTTCGCTCAGGTGAAGCACTTGTAGCTTAGGCGAGAAGCTGCTGCTGTTGTTTCATGCTTAAGCGAAAGTTTACTGAGCTTGAGCGAGAGTGGTACACTCGGATAACTGTTACTCATTCTTAACCCTTTTTCCCGACTGAACTTCACTCGTCATTCTTCAATAAATTCCAAATTTTGATGTGAATAAAAAGGGGGACTTTAATAAATGATTTCTGATCGTTGATTTAATAAACGGGTCAGATGATGAAGGGTGATTTATTTCAGTCAGCCTTTTATCACTCGGATTCATCACTCATCACAGTCAGTTTTGTATCAATTAGTCTCCTATTCACTCAGTATATTTTCTTGTCAATCTTGTGTTCACTCGGTCTTTCGTTTTTCTTTTTCATCCACTCGTCTTTCTCACTCAGTCTCTCATTCCCTCGCCCGATCTCTTTCACTCGTTCTCCATTCACTCGGTCACTCGTTCATTCTTCCACTCGTCACTTATTCACCCGAACGTTTTCACTCATTATTTCATGAATGCTTTGTGTGTGTTTTTCTTTTTCATCCACTCAGTATTTTCATTCACTCAGTTTCCCCTGTAGTTGTTCTTTTATCCACTCAGTTTATCTCCTTCTTGTTCTGTATTTCACTCGTGTTTATTCACCCAGTCAGTCATTCATTCTTTCGTGTTCTTCCACTTGTTTTTTCCGTCCTTCCTACCACTCGTTGTTCATTCATTCGTTTTTCATTCTTACCCGGTATAATCCACTCGGTATTCATTTACTCATTGTTCCGTTCCACCTAAATTCTTTCTCGGTTTTCTCACAAACCTCTCTGTATTTTTATTTTTCATCCACCCTCAATCTACTCGTCTTTCTTCCACTCAGTAACTCTTTCTTTTTCATTCCTCACCTGTCATTCAGTCTTTCATTACCGCACTCTATCTTTTATCCATTCGTTCTTCCACTTGTTGTTTCATTCACTCAGCTTTGCTCTCATTTTTCCGTTCGTCTTTTATTCATCGGTTCTTCTATTTACTCATTCCTTCTCTGCACTCGTTGTTTTGTTTACTCTTCCACTCGTCCTTTACCACTCAGTATCTTTCTCCATATTCACTCGGTCATTTTCTTTTCACTCTTTCACTCGGTCTCTTCCTCTACAGTCCTCCATTCACTGTCTCCCACTCTATCACTCGGTCTTCATTCATTCATTCACTCTAATTCACTCATCCTTTATTCACTCTGTCAATCTCCCACTCATTCATTCTTCCACTCGTTCTTCCATACACTCTTCCAATCGTCATTTATTTCACTCTTTCTTTCTTTCACTCGGTCTTACTTTCATTGTTCTTTCTCCCACTCGCTTTTCTGTTGACTCTCATCTTAATGCAGTTATGCACTCGTCTCTCATGCACTCTACTTCATTCATCTATTCTTTCACTCATTTTTGTATCCATTCGTCCTTCATTCACTCAGGATCATTTCCATTCAGTTTTCATTCACTTGGTATCCTGTATTCATTCACGTGTCGTTCTTCATTTGTTCTTCCACTCACTCTTTCATTTACTTATCGCTTTCATTCGTTCGTTCTTTTTTCATCGATTGTTCATTCATTCATCTTCTTCATCACTGTTACTCATTTTTCATGAGTCCACTCAGCATCTCTTCCCACTCTCACTCGATCTTCCACCTATTCAGTATGTGAGCCGAGTGAGAGTGCCTTTAAAAAAAATATATATAATAATAATAATAATAATAATAATAATAATAAAGTAATAAATAAAGCTGGAGTATACTTACGCGTTTCTTGGGTAGTGACTTCTACAGTATAAAGCCCTTTCAGCGTCCAAACCCTAAATTCCTACGCTGAAACTTGGGTTGAAGACGAAAATGCACCTTCTGATTCCTAAGAAAGGTACCATCTTTCCACTTATTTCACTTATTTCGTTCACTTCTAAGTACATGCTTAGTATTTTCCTGTTTCTTTGTTAATATTCTTCCATTGTTCATAGCCATGCATCTCACATTTTTGGTTTGCTGTGTTTCTTTTGGATTTCTGTTTTTATTTTCATTTAGGTTATTTATCAGCATTTTTTTATCATTAACCATGAAAAAAAGATCACAGAGACTCCTGCAAAAACCTAGACCAAATTTTGCAGAAGGAAGTGTGAGAAAAAAGCAAACAGATAACGAAAAGGAAGTGGCAAATATAAGTATATCTGATTCTTCTGAACTTGCACCCAGTCAAAGTCAAGCTGAAAGGAATGCATCTCATTCGGTTCAGAGGAATGCATCCCCTGCAGTTGAGAGAAATGAATCGCCAGAAGTTGAAAGTTTTGACAGGCACAGGTTCAGAGATGTTAAGGCTGCTGAAGACTATGATATAAAGTTTAAGACCAGAGAGATCGAGCGTCCCAGGCAATCTGCAGGAGCCGGTTCTTCTTCTTCTGACATTTCTATGGTGTTGCAGGAATTGCAGGTCATGAAGAAGATGCAACTTGGAATTTATGATCGGGTCTTGAACCACGATCTCATACTCAAGAAGATTGCCACCAAATTGAGGGTAGAGCACACAGCAGAAATAGGAGCCCCACCTGACAGAGATGCATGGTTGGCTTCCATTGGATTCACTATTCCCTCTGAGGACGTACCTCTAGCAGCTGACCTCTCACCATCTTTCGAGCAGGACAAAGAGAATGCGGATCAAGATGATTGATTTTGTTGATCCGTATTTTGTTTATTATGATGTTTTTATGTAATGACTTGACATTATTTTAAGTGTTTCCTGAACAATGAATTCTCTTTTATTTTAGTTGTAATGAAATTTTATTTCCTTGTTAAAATTGCTTGTTATTATTCTGTTTTTCGAATGTATCGGTAAATTCATGCATCCCAATCCGACCACGTGTTTCCCATTCACAGCCACTCAGGTAAAAAGGGAAGTATTTTATTACTCCGACTCCTTAATTGATATTCTGACTCATTAATTGATAAAATATATTTATTGTTTAATTTCAAATCCGTCTTAATAAGTTAAAGTTTGCTGATTCTTAGGCTGTAGTCGGATAAATTAATTGGTCGGCTTTGTTTAACTCATGATCCCTGCCCATAACTATTTCATTATTAATTAATTGTTTACTCGGCATGCTAGTTAGCAATCTAAAGGTATGACCTTACATTAAGTTTGGGGACATGACTGGCTGATTAACTGTTATATTCGTAGCTTTTGAGCCTGTTTTATTCTTTTCCGAGTGAACTTGCATGCTAGTTAGTGAGACAGAATTTGCTTTAGTGCTTGCTAATTGATTGTATGCCAGCCAATCAGAAATGATGAAGGCCTTCTTTGTTAATTTAGCCAGGGCCAAAAAGTAGCCTTCCTAATATATTTAATTATCCTTTGACCCAATAATTATGTTTGAGCCTGAGACCCTTTTATTCTGTTTATTCACCTAACGTTACAAGCCTATTTATCTAGAAAAAACTGACTGATTTACCCCTGGATGTTCCACTGATGAATTGCTCAGTCTTACTTATTGCTAGGGACTAGCATGTTCTAAGTTTAGGGATGAAGAGTGTGCCTAACAGTAATTAAGGACACACTCCGACCTTGGTTATAGATGAATAAATAGAGAAATGAAGGGAGAAATAGAAAAGCCGAGAAGAAAAATGAAAAAATCAGCAAGGAAAAAGGTGCAAAGCACCGAAAAAAAATGTGATCGGAAAAAGATGGAAAAAAAGAAAAAAATGGAAAAGTCCGAAGGACTGAAAGAAAAAGAAGGTGCAAAGCACCGCAAGTTATTAAGTTAGCATTCACTCAAAAAATAATGGAGCTTGCTAAGTAGAGGCAATTAAGTTAAAATTGAGTCAAGGCATCAGTGGATACATCTTGTAACCCGACACTCACTCAGAAAACAATAATTGAGCCTGTAGCCCAGCCCCATTATAAGCTTAAAAAAAAGCCCTTACTGATCTGATTGTGTTGGCATATGGCATGACGTTTAGAACTGTTGCAAGCCTATGTTTATCTAACAAGTATGCAGGTGATGAGTGCATTCTATTTACCCTATACACCGAGAGAAGAGTTAAACACCGACCTAGTAAGGAAAGCATCAACAGCTTGTTTCCCAAAGGAGGTGTAAGTTATTATACTTTTAGAAATTGCAAAAAGAAAGCATGGTTGATATTCAATAATTATAGCATGAACTAAGTTAAGGAAAGGTTGATTGTGTTGAATAACAGCTTGTTAGTTAATTAATCTGACTATTTGCTTGAGGACAAGCAAGTTTTAAGTTTGGGGATATGATAAGTCTTGAAAAGACTTAATTATTCTGCCTTTTAGTTGACTTAATTCATTGTTTAAGTGATTAGTTTAGCCTTATTATTTAATTAATTGTTAATAAATTATAATTTATTCAATTACTTCAAAAGTGCTTAATTTATGTAAGAAGCTGATTAAAAACATTAATAAGTTAAGAAATTGAGTTTATTTATAATATCATTAACCCAGCATACAAATACCGGACAATCAGTGAACAAACTCTGGGCAAATTAGTTGTTTATTGGTGCAGGAAAAGGAGCGCTCAAGCCGAAAGGAAAAAGCCGAACGAGTTTTGGAAAATCCGAGTGAGACTTCACAAATCCGACTGAAAAGAGTCCAAAAGATACCGACTCCAAAATAGAACAGGGAACCGATTGAGATAAAAAGAAGAACCCGAGCGTCAATTTCAGAATGCTGATTGAATAATCAATTCGCTCAAGCAAGAGTTAAATTTGCTCAAGCGAGGGTCAAAAATTCGCTCAAGCAAGCAAGCTTACGCTCAAGCGTGACCCCAAAATATCACTCTCGCCCAAGCTTCTCCATCACGCTTAAGCGAGAAAGCAATACTGCAGTACATATCTCAAGCTCGCCCAAGCGAGAACCCAGTTCGCTCAAGCAAAAAGACTGATATTTAAAACATTGATTGTTCCCTCCAGAAGACACTCGGCACCAGTGTTGTTTCCTACTGCCTTCTCTCCTACTTCTGCACCTTAGTAATTTAAGTAGTGAGTTGTTATTAGTAGTGCTGCGCTGTGATTAGCTAATGATGAACTGGAATCTGTTAAGAGCTGAGCTGTAATTAGTTAATTATTCTGTAATTATGTAATTAGTTAGTTAGTTTAGTCATTAACTTAAGCTTTCTAAGTTATTAGTTAAGTTAGTTAGTTAGGTAGATGCCTATATATACGTTTGTACATATTCTGTGAAAAACAGAGACAGATTCACATAGAATACATCGAACACAATTCATTCGAAACTTCGAACATCTCACTACTTCATTTTCTCTCTCTAATCTCTCCTCCATGACGTTCCACAATCCTTCGATGGAACCGAAGTCAATGGAGTTCTAAATCCCTAAGGTTGGGATTGCGAAGGTTAGCAATGGAATCTTGAAGCTGTGAGCAAGAAAATCAACTTCTAGATCCTGAGGCGAACAAGATGAGGAGTGGATCTGAATTGCTGGATTGACAAATCCAGAACTGATGAAGAACTTCGCTAGTGAGGAATCATGGTTGAAGCTTAGGTAACTTCCAGCTTTCTAACTAGTTCAGGCCTAATCAATTTAGGTGAATAGTTAGAGTTTAACCTCCAATTTCGTATTAGATTCTTAGGTTAATTGAGCACTTAAGGAATTAAGGTTCAATGCTTAAGGATTAGTGTTTTTCACCTAAGGAATTAGGGAATAACCACAAGCGGATTGTCCTCTGGATTATGAAGTTTGATTATACTTTAATTGCATGTTTCTTGATGAATTTGTGAACCGAAGCAATCCTGACCTATTTTCTATTCATCACCTTTCACATTTCATCTTAACACTATTTCTGGAAACACAAAAACAACTAGAAAACATTAAAACAAAAAAAACCGAATGAACTTTCTGTGCTTGTGTTGGTTCAGCTTGTACTAGTACAAGATTGAGGTACTTACCACAATCCCTGTGGAACGATCAAATATAATACAATTTTAACGACTGGTGCGCTTGCCAAAGCGTAAATCTTCTGAGAATTACATATCAAAATAATGACTCGGAGATTTGGCATCAGTGTACGTCTCGCCTTCAAGCAACCCACTTAAAGGATTTCCACTATTAAAGTTTAGAGATTACAAGCTATGAGTAATTGCAGCTTCCTAGTGTCCCACACTCAAGAACTCAATCCTCACTAGCACAAGGGTAACCCACCCAATATCTCAAACTCTCAATACCCAAAGGTTGAACCCCAACCTTTGTGACCACTCAACCTAGAGTGAAAAGCTTTTTTGTTTGGTGGTGTTTACAAGATATGGACTCTCTAAATAGAGTAGATACACAAGTGAATGCTCTCTAAAGTTTCTAACTCTCAACAAGAGAGGATATACAAGTTAAAGCTTAATCTTCAGGAAATGCAAAGATATGAACTCACAAAGCACAAAGAATGAATGTAGAATTGATTGCCTCTTGTATCTTATTTCTTGTTGTTGTGCTTGATTTTCTCTTACATTTATAGAGCCTTGGAGCAGCTTCAAAGTCCTTCTAGCCGTTGCAAGTAGTGGTTCCAACTTGTCTTTGCGTATTTTAGGTTTTGGGTGGTTGGTTCCCACTTAAATCTGTCTTTTAGTGGTGTTTCCCACTTCTTGAATCGATTCGTAGCTTCTTGAATCGATTCAGGGCATTCTGATTTATGCATTTTAGAGTTCCAGATTCGTATGAATCGATTCAGGTCTTGGTGAATCGATTCAGGGCATTCTGTTTGGGGTTTCTGGGCTGTCAGCTTTGTGTGAATCGATTCAGGGTCATGGTGAATCGATTCATGACATGCTGTTTCCAATTTTGGTGACTTCCAGGGCTGTGAATCGATTCAGGGTCGTGGTGAATCGATTCATGACATGCTGTTTCTAATTTTTGGTGACTTCTAGGGCTGTGAATCGACTCATTCGTGTGTGAATCGATTCAGGCATTGCATTTTGATGTTTTTCCATGCCTGATGGTCTTTCCTTGATGTGTTATGATCCATGGTTGCTTTCCTTTGTCTTTGTGCATTGGTTTCTTGATTTCTTGACCTTGTGGAAATATTTTCTTCATGATTTCTTGAGTTTCTTGATTTTATATATCAACTTTGATTGTTTCATTTGTTTTTCATTCATGAAGATCTTCTAATGCTTGTGCCTTTGTCATTATCAAAACCTGTTAACAACATGCAAATACAGCTTCTGAGTTGGAAATGAACCAGTATAAATCTCTTGTGTGTTTTTCTCTTTCCGTATCTCTTACACAAGTCTATTGCTGTCTCTTTCACACGCTTTCTATCTTACAAAAATTTGCTCCACTGTGCAAATCTCATTGTCATTTAAATATCATTTTTTGGTTTAAAAAAATGAATAGACTTATTCAACCCCCTTCTAATTTTTTTCTCCGAACCATCAAATACTAAGGGGATGAATGAGATGGTGAGGGATGTTAAAACCTTTGATAATGAGCCCTATTTATAGTGGAAGAGTTTGGTCCTGACGTTACGCGTGGCTATGGCGCTACATGTCAGGTCTGAAATTTGGCTTCCATGCTACGCGTATAGTTAATGCTATGCGTCAGGGTTTGCTGACTCATAATGCATTATTCTTCTCCTAATTTTCAATAATAATTCGTAATTATGCTTTCAATAATGAGCAGACATAGTCCTCATTGTCCCCTATTGAGTTTATGCCTCATTTTTGTAGTGGATTGGCCATTATATGCAATGATTTAGGCCATTCTGAAGTGAAATCCAGCCTGTCAATGGGACACGTGTTGTCAGGTTCAAAATCCTAATACTGAGCATGGCTATGATGCTACGTGTCAGCCTTCTAAATTATCTTATTTTTCCATTTTCAATCTCAAATATTCACTACAAAAATAGAGAAACTGAGTAAAATTAAACCGCTTGCATTTATTTATAAAACAACCTTAATTTTATATTTATTTATACCTTATTTTATTTATTTTATCACTCTTTATATAATAAAAATATCAACAATTTAAGGATTAACAGATGGCACCAAAAGGCATCAGCATGCTTCTTTATAGGATTGGCAGCAAACAAGATGCTTCCGAGATAATCCGCAAGGAGCTCACAAGGTCTGAGAGGACCTTTATAGTGAGGCTTAGACTTGGGGAGCATAGGTTGTGATAAGTCTTGAAAAGACTTAATTATTCCACTAATTATTTAACATAAATTACTAACTATTGATTAGTTTTATTATTATTATTTAATAATTTGATAAGAATTCATATTGTAGTTAATTATTTCAAAAGTATGTTATCTATGTAAGAAACCGATTGAAAATTTTAATTAAATAAGGAATTTTGAAGTATTTACAAATTTACTAAGCAGCCAGTGTATAAATGCTAGGCAAGTAGCTATTTATTGGTGCAGGAACAGGACGGACTCGAGACAAGAAGAAAATTTTGAGTAAAATCTTACAGAGCCGAGCGAGATTTGATGAATCCGAGTGAGACTTCTTCAATTCCGACTGAGTGAGACCTCTAAGACACTGACTCCAAAAGAGAATAAGGGCTCAGAATACTGCATGTAAAACCCGAGTGTCAACTACAGAATACCGATTTGACAAGTACTCCGCCCAAAGCAACTACTCCGTCCAAGTACTCCGCCCAAAGCAAGACTACGCCCAAGCTTACTTAAGAAGACAACGCCCAAGACACCGGTTATAAAAGAGAAGAAGATCGGAATGCTACATAAGAAACCGATGTGTTTAGTCATTATTTAATCCATCCTAGTAAAAATCCGGACTCACTCAAGCATAACTTTAAGAGTCCGTCCTCGCCCAAGTTTTGCCATAACGCCCAAGAGAGAAAGAAACACTGCAGTGATAATCCGGACTCAACCAAGCGAAGCTTAACCCGCCCAAGCGAATACTCAGCAGCTAAAGCATCAAGGCAGTAATTTAAATACCGTTCCTTCCCTCCAACAACACACTTGGTGCAGTACTGTTCCGCTCCCATTGCCTTCTTCTCTACTACTGCAACCTCAAGTAACTTAAGTAGTGAGCTGTCAATTAGCTGGAGCTGAGTTGTACATTAGCTAAGGTTGAGCTGGATCCTGTTAAGAGCTGAACTGTAATTAGTTAGTTATTTTGTAAACTATGTAATTAAGTAGTGTTAGTCGTTAGCTGAAGTGTTCGGAAGTTATCAGTTAAGTTAGTTAGGTAGAAACTTATAAATAGGTTGTACATACTCTGTAGTTGAGGGGGCAAGAATAGTAGTAGTGTGTGTAGAGACACAGAGAAAAGTAATACAATTTCATTTTTCCATTTCCAATCTCTCACTACATTTTTCATCTCTCTAAACTCTCTCCTCCATGACGTTCCACAATCCTTCGATGGAACCGAAGTCTATGGAGTTCTAAATCCCTAAGGTTGGGATTGTGAAGGTGAACAATGGAGTCTTGAAGCTGTGAGCAAGTAGATCGGCTTCGAAGATCTTGAGGCGAACAAGCTGAGGAGTGGAGCAGAATTGCTGGATTGATAAATCCAGAACGGATGAAGAACTTCACCAGTGAGGAATCATGGCTGAAGCTTAGGTAACTTCCAGCTTTCTAACTAGTTCAGGCCTAATCAATTTAGGTGAATAGTTAGAGTTCAACCTCCAATTTCGCATTAGATTCTTAGGTTAATCGAGCACTTAAGGAATTAAGGTTCATTGCTTAAGAATTAGTGTTTTTCACCTAAGGGATTAGGGACTAACCACAAGCGGATTGTCCTCTAGATTGTGAAGTTTGATTATACTTTATTGCATGTTTCTTGAGTAAATTGTGAGCAAAAGTAATCCTGACCTGTTTTCTTTTAATCACTTTTCACATTTCACCTTAACTCTGTTTCTCAAAATATAAAAATAACTATAAAACACTAAAACCATAAAAACCGAATGAATTTCATGTATTTTCTGTTGGTTCAGCTTGTACTAGTCCTAGATTGAGGTATTTACCACAATCCCTGTGAGACGATCAAATATACTACAATTTTAACGACTGGTGCGCTTGCCATAAGTGTGAATCCGAGAGTCACATTTCATTTTACTAAGATTTTACCATCAATTTAATGACTCGGGATTTCAGCATCAGTTGCTTCATCCTGCTTAATTGAATGTTGATTGTTAGGTTTTGCAAGTGGTCTGGTGCAATCAAAATTTTCTTCCCAGGGGACATAACTTTATGAAACTTATGCAAACCATGTTTCATGTACCTAATAATAGTGGTTTCTTTAGCCTTCAAAGCAAAGTACATTGCAATGTCTTCTTCTGAGAAGAGGTGGGGGAGGTTCATGAGTTTTTCAAAAGGCATAGAAGTTACATAGTGAAGGGCATCCGGAAATATATGGACTTTTCTTTCATTAAAACCAAGTACATTTACAATGGCTAGGTTGTGATGGTTAAAATAGCCTAGATCACCTTTATCAAATATGGGTTTGAAGTATTTAAAAAGAGGGGCTCGAGGGGTGATAAAATGAAAGGGAAGCAGTTTAGATGGTGAAGGTGGTTATGGAACAAGGACAAGAGCTAGTCTTAGTTTAGGTGGAATTTGATTCATCTGGTCTAGCTAAGAGGCAAGTTGGGCTATTGGGTAGTCTGGTCTAGTTTGGGTGATAAGTAAATTCAGGCTGGGATGGGCTACTCATAGAATCAGACTTTGCTCTCTTTGTACTTGACTCAGATTCTGAATCAGTCTTTTTCGTCTAGCTAGTAACTTTGGCTTTGAAATTAGTTTCATAACTTTGATATTCTCTAATAACCTTACAGTATCTATTGATCCAGTCTATGTGGTTGCACTTTAGAACATCATTGTCAGGGAAACTCTTGAGGTATCTAGAGATGAACTTGGTATACTTGGCAAAACTGGGGTAACCACCACACTTCATTAATTCCTTTTTATTTACCCATATGGCATTTAGGTAAGCAAACTTGAGTTCATTGTACTTGGCTTGCCACCTAGTACCAGTCCAACTAAGCACAGAAATAGTAGGATGTAGTGCAATAAAGACATTCATGAATTACTTATAAGCTTTAGCAGTAAGAGAGGATAGGGTCTGTTGTTACCGAGGTTATTGTTGTTGTGGTTGTTGTTGTTGAGGTTGTTGTTACTGAGGAGCTTAAGAAACTTGCTTTTTTTGCTCTACAGTTTATTGATTATTATATGATCATCAGAGTCTAATGATCTTTTTGCATCCTTAGTGCCCTCAGGTATAGGCTTCTTAACAGGAGAAGGTGAATGAGGAGCAACTAAGTAAAGCTTTACATCTAAGGGTGAATTTTAGCTTTTAGACTCATTAGAACTATCCAAAACTAGTCTTTTGGATTTCTTGGTAGGAAACTTGACTCTGTCATTCTTTCTCTTGAGGGTTGGCTTCATTGGCACAACTTCAGACTTCTTCATCTTGATGTATACCGGGGTAGACCTCTTCTTCTTTTGAACATGTGAGGAGAGACCTTTCCAAGGTCTGATCAGGCAGAGGTGAGAATGTTGGAAGCTTACTCATCAGGGATGTTGACTGAATCATGTCACTGACAGTCTGAGTTTCATATTCTCTAGTGCAAATACCTTCATCAACACTGCTGGGTAGGGAATCTTGTTCTGCTTCTTCCCAACTAAAGAAATGAGATAGGTTATGATGATGTTAGGCAGACTAACCTTTTCCTTCATAAGCATATGGTACATACAGAACCTGTCCAGCTTGGTGGCAGTATCTTTGGCGTTTTTCCTTTGGCATAATACTTTCCTCATAACCAGGTGTAGCATCTTGACTTTAGGAAGAAGGTTTCCAGAAACAGTCTTGGCTGGGTGAGTGGCACCATACAGCGTCTTGTTGATTTCAAGACTTGAGACCACTTCATACTCAAAATCATCAGCAAACACATTCCTAACAAACGGGTGACAGGGCCCGCAAGCGCACGGGTTATGTCGCGTAATATAAACGATTATCGTTCTCCACAGGGACTGTGTTCAAAGTATCAGTATATTGAAATTTAATTATCCACACAATTGATTTTTAAGGTTTTTCTAAAATAAAGCACAAAATTAAGCTGCACAGAATACGAACAAATAAACAAAATTTTCTAGATACTTAAAAATCAGAGTTGAGAGTATCTTGGGATTTCGGGGGATCAAGACTCTATTTTATGTTAATGAATTTTAACTTTTCATAAATAAGAATCAAATTAAGTTTTCCAAGGCGGATTTTCCTTAAGCTAATTAATATGTTCCTCTCGGAATCCTATTAATGTACCTAACCTATGGAAAGCGCTGCTTAATCCTTAGAAAAGACCCATTATCGTTTTGTGAAAATCCTTTTTTTTTAAATTCCCCAAAAGATTTTGATTACTTTCACGGTTTTACCGAGGTCACAAAAAGTATTTCAAAAACTTAGGCTTAGTTCAAAAACTTTCCAGTAACAATAAATCTCTCGATTCTATTAATTACTTAAATTTACTAATATACCCGTAAGTATACAGTTTTATCACTTAGGTTCTTGTTAGGAATTACTAAGAGCATTGAGCATTTTTTTAAACTAAATGGAAAACAGAAATTTATTTAATTTAAAGTCCAAATAACATTAATATAAAATATTATCACATCCCCTTTATCCCAAGATAATTAATTTAGTTACTCATGAAATAATTCAAATTCATATAAATGATGGAAAAATAAAACATACAAGACATGGTAAAAATAAAGACTTACGGGTTTCTCCAAAAGCTCAGAATAATTTTACCACTGTATTTCCTTGTTGCAATATTTCTCCACCAATTACAAATTGGAATACTCACTTTTACAATTCACAACTCTTAAAATAAAAGAAAGAAAAAGAAAATAAAAGAGAAATGGAAACGGGACAGAGAAAGAAAATAAAGAGAAACAAAAAAGAAAGAAAACAAAAAAAAAGGAAAAGAAGAGGAAAAGAAAACAAGAAAAGAAAATGGAACAAAGATAGAAACGAAGAAAAGAGGAACGAAAAAAAAAAGAAGAGAACGAAAGAGAGAAAAGAAAGAAAAGGAATTTAAAGTACAAAAAAAATGAATTGAAGTGATGCTGTCCGTGTTCCCAGTGATGCCTTTCTCCTTCAGACCGCCCCTCTATTTATAGAGGTCTTGGACGTTAACAATCGGTGGCAAGTGGGCCTTTTTTATTAATTTTTTGTGTCAGCCGTCCCACAATCACAACTTGGAGACAGCCTGGATGGTGACAATTATAGGGAACGGTGGAGAGACAGCCTTTGTCTTGTTGTCAGCCGCCCCTTCACAAGTCAAGGATCCACTTGGATAGTGGAAATCCAAGTCAGCAAGGGCAATCAGTGGAAATATAGAGTCGGTTTGCTCTTTTTGACTCGGATTTGGTGCCTCAGTCAGTATACAACCACAGTGGGAAACAATCCGAGTGGAAAAAGTGCCTTTTGTACACAAGACCGAGTGAAAGCTTTGCTCGGTGTTGAGTTGAGGGGACGGTGTTTGGGCTGGATGAATGGAGAACTGGACATGTTGTTGCTGTGAGGAAGGGATGAGTGAAGAGTGACTCAGAACTGATTGAAAAGTGATTCATTCAGTACTGATTAAAAAATGGCTCGGAACTGACTGAAGAGGGACTCGGAACCGACTGGAAAGTGGCTCACTCGGCACAGGTTTAGACCTTCTTCTTTCACATGTGGCCCACTCAGGATTGGGAAGTCTTCTTTCACTGTTTCACTCGAATATGTCTCTGGAATTGAACCACTCGGAGAAACCTTTGCTCGGATTTGCTTGATAGTCATTCAGTCGAGAATGACCCTTCCTTAACTCATTCAAATGATACACTCGGACACCTTCATTCGGAAGTCTGAGTTGATTTTCACTAGGAATTGCCTTTAGTCGTTAATCAACTCACTCAGATATACCTTTCACTCAGAAATTTGAACTTGAAAGACTCTGGAATCTGGCTGATAGAAGTTCTTCCATGTCCGAGCCTTGCTTTGCTCGGAAATGCAGCTTTCTGCCCCAACTCACTCGGTAGTCTTCCTTGGAGACATCACACTCGGGCTTAGTGTGAAACTGTGAGTCTTCCTGAGTGTGATTCATTCCCGGTCGGATCTTTCATTGCTTGAAGAGACATTTTTCTAAAACAAACTACTCGGAAAGGACCTGTTCCGCTTGAGAATGCCAGCTTCTCCGAATGACACCACTCAGAGATTCCTTTTCTTTGCTCAAAATGCCATCTTTTCTAAATGAAACCACTCGGAGATCTCTTTATTAAACATGTTCATTCAGTGGCTTCTTCTGCTCGGAATCAACTCACTCGGGAGTTTTCCACTCGGAGGCAATTTTGCCCAGAAGAAGCAGTTGTTTCCCAAATCAGACCTGTTTCAGTCAGCATCCCTTCACTTGGACAATAGCTTTGGGCAGTATTTATTCAAGGTCAGTCCCTTTTTTCACTCAGAATGGTTGCAGTCGGACAACTTCCACTCGGATTCACCTCTAACAGGGATATATTTCTTCAAGGTCAGCCATTTTTCACTCAGAATGGCTTTGATAGGGAACCTTCCACTCGGATTCACCTCCAACAGTGAAGTATTCCACTCGGCAACGCTCCATTCTGAGTCATTCCACTCAGATTTGATCATTTCTGAGTCATTCTACTCGGATTTCATCATTCTGAGTCAGAATTCAGCATAAAAAGAGAGTTCTTTCCACTTTGGGCTTTGTTCTTCTTGTTTCTTTATCATTTTATGGTCGTTTTTCTCTTGTTATTGACCCTTTATTACCTTAATTTCTGCAAAATAACATACCCAAGTAGAATATAGTGGAAAGAAAGCAAAAATCACAATAAATAAAGGGAATACAGTGCATAATGATTAAAATCCTAAGCAAACTAGATCTAATTTATTGTGTTATAAAGCACTTATCAACGGGCACCCAGTGACAGTAGCTATAACATCTTTTGAAATCTCAATGTTTTTTTCCTTAAGCTTCCCCAAAATAATGAACTTGAACTTGTCAACAGTAATACTTCTCCAAAAGTCCAACTCAAGAGAGGGAGAATAGGGCTCCTTGTAAGCAGAACTTGGTCCAACTAATACCATCTATCTCTGTAGTAATGACCCCGCCATCTAACTTGTGTTTCCTAGGATGGAAGTATGAGGATTCCACAATATCCTTAATAGAGAGATTGGAGGCCATTGCTGATGCTCAAAGATGTGGAAGGGAGAATTTAGGGTTTAGGAAATGAAGGGTTTTAGAAAGAGTTACTTTTCAAAGAAGAAAGAGTCGAAAGGTTTTTGCAAAGTGGGAAATAAAATGAAAAGGCACATATTTAAAAGGTAATAACTATGCACTAGTGAGAAGAGAGAAACACGTCATAGGTGGCAGTTACACAGAAGGGTATTATCTGTTGCCACGTTGTACGTTTTGAAGTAAAAGACAATAAAACATGAAACATTTTTAGTTAACATGGATCCTAAAAGATTTAACCTCCTTCCTCTCAGTAAATAGAAGCAAATTATTATGGTTTTAGACATATCAAGCAACTAAAACATTGAACATCAGACCCAGACCAACCATGCAATCAGACTTTTCAAGTAACATTTAGATTAGACATATTCAAGCAATATTTTGTAAATTTAAATTATACTTAATGAAAGAAAACCTGGCCTCAGCCAAAGGCTTTGTGAAGATGTCTACCCATTGATGGTTTGTGTCCACGAACTTCATGTCCAAAATCCCTTTTTGTATATAATCTCTGATAAAGTGATATTTCACTTCTAGATGCTTATCTTTGGAAGGTTGAATGGTATTCTTTGAAAGATTTATAGCACTTGTGTTGTTATAGAACATATAGATCTCTTCTTCTTTAATTGAATAATCTTCAAGTTGATATTTTATCTAAAGAAGTTGAGAACAACAGCCTACTGTAAACATATACTCAACTTCTACTGTTGAAAGTGTAGTTGAATTTTTTCTTTTGCTTCCCCATGATATTAGACTTTTGCCTAGAAAGTGGCATCCACCACTTGTGCTTTTTCTGTCCACTTTATCACTTATAAAATCTACATCACAGTATCAAGATAAAGAGAAAGAGATTGTTCTCTTTTAGAACAACCCAAGGTTAGTGGTTCTAACAAGATATCTTAGAATCCTCTTCACAGTAGACAGGTGTGATTCCTTGGGTCTAACTGATATCTTACACACATGTAAAAATTGAACATTATATCTGGTTTGTTGGATGTAAGATGCAAAAGTGAACCTATCATTCCTCTATATAAGGTTTGATCTACTGATGTACCAGACTCATCTTTATTAATTATGCAGGTGGATGCATAGAAGTGCTCATAGGCTTAGCATTAACCATTTTAAACTTTTGAAGCAACTCCTTGGTGTACTTCTGTTGATGGATAAAAATGTCATGACCATTCTGTTTGATCAACAAGCCTAGGAAGAATTTAAGTTCTCCTATCATAGTCATTTCAAATTCAACTTGCATCATTTCAGAAAATTCTTTGCACAAACTTACATCAGTAGCACCAAAAACAATATCATCCACATAAATCTGCATAATTATAAAGTTTTTATGAGAGCTTTTTCTAAACATAGTTGTTTCTACTTTTCCTCTAGTAAAGCCTTTTGAAAGCAAAAAGGTACTGAGTCTGTCATAGCAAGCTCTAAGAGCTTATTTTAAACCATATAGTGTTTTACTAAGCTTGAAAACATAATTTGGAAAAGATACATCTTCAAAACCAAGGGGTTGTTTTACAAAAAATTCTTCTTCAATAATCACATATAGAAAAGCATTTTTAACATCCATCTGATATAATGTAAGTCCTTTAGAAGTCGTAAATGCAAGAAGTATCCTTATAGCCTCAAGTCTGGCTATAGGAGCAAAAGTTTGAGCAAAGTCTATACATTCTTACTAATAGTAGCCTTGTGCTACAAGTATGGCTTTATTTCTAATATCTTTCCCATCATTATCAAGCTTATTTCTATAGACCTATTTAGTTCCAATGATGTTTTTGTTCTTAGGTCTTGGGACAAGACTCTAAACCTTATGTCTTTCAAATTGATTCAGTTCCTCTTGCATGGTAATGATTTAATCAGTATCCTCTAGTGCTTCTGCAATAAATTTTGGTTTAAGTTCTAAAACCAGAGCAATGGTGGATTGATTGAGAAGTCTGGAACTAGTCCTAACTCCAACTGCTTGATCTCCAATTATAAGGTTTGAAGCACTACTAAAAAAACCCCTAACAGCTACTTCAAATTAGCGACCAACACAGGCCGTCACTAATTAGCAACAGAATTAGTGACCACAATATGGAAAGTGACCTTGAAAAAAAAATTAGTTACCACATCAGTGACCACCAGAACCCCATCGTTAAAGTTTGCTAAAGTCTGTCGCTAACGTCATCGCTACCTCTGAACTATCACTGACCCGGTCACTATGTTTTCATTCCCTCTATTTTTTTGGTTTCCCTCCAAGGATTTTTGTTGGCGCCCAAACATAGCGATGAAGTTGTACCGTCGCTACATTTGGGCGCCAAGAAAAATCCTTGGAGGGTGTAACACCCTCAGTTAACTAGGACAATCCCTTCCACTAGATTATCCTGTTCAACTGAGAGGTTATGAGTTTTTTGAAAATATGGAAGCAACTGTACAAACTGAAAGTAAAAGGGGCACACAGGCTCCTATTAAGAAAGTAAAATTAACCTATCCTACTCGTCCTCGGTCCAAGAAGAGTCTGGAGAATCCATAATGTGAAGTCTGTGTCCATCTCCATCTCTATAACAATCGGGAAGGTGCCTCATCGACATCCTCCCCACATAACACAATCAATCCAGGATCGATTTACCCACTTTTATGGGATTTCCTATTATTCATTTTAAGTTATCTCACTCTCACTAGCCATAACTATCCATCTCTGATTTCCTCACCCTATTACTAAGAGTTCTAACATTCACATGACCACAATTAGGTGACAATAAAGAATCATCATACAACAATGTAATGCATGGGTCCGTTCATTAATCTTGTAAATTTTAGCCAATATGATGCATGAAGCCCTTCTCATTCTCATAAATCCCAACATAACATGTATCATAGTCCCACCTTTATACCCTTTGTCCATTAGAGCGACCAAAGCTCTCTATGTCTATTTCTCAAATCAAAGAGGTAAGGACCCTCGGTCCTGCCATAATCATGGATCCACACAGGTCAGACAGGAACTACATGGTGATGGTAACCCCCGCTCTGAGTCAGAGTGTACTAGATTTTCCATGAACTATCCGGTCTCGGGTATGAATATGAACCATTAGACACCCGCTCCAGTATACTTCCAAGACCATCGCAGCAGTTAGTACCCTTAGGGTTCCCCAGCGTACCCCATCGCTGTTATGCTCTAGGGAGTCATTCCGTCTCCACCCTTATTCTCGATGTATGATGCGTAATTCATGAATCTCAATCAATCATCTTATTGGTTCTCAATAGGGTTCCTCCAATGACTCCGTTTCTTTTCTAATGCTGATTTATTTTATTTCATTAAATTGTAAATACTTCTTTTCTTTTCTTTTTCTCAAGGTTTTAATGATCTTGTCCGACACTTAGGAATGAAATGAAATCTCATACTTTCGAAAAAATCACAGGGTATATTGGCGCTATAACACCTACTCATCATTCTGGATCCAATTTCTATATTTTTCGCAATCTATTCATTCTCAGAACCCTCATTAATACCGCCTTTACATTGTCTTTTTCATTCCCAATCAATACCTTTTGCTTTGTTTAATCATCAGTGCATCACACAACACAGTTCATCATATCAGGTTCACATGGTAATTCATTTAACCCACACACAACATCCATAACCACAGATTTAATCATGTTACATAATCAGCAAATTAACAAGTACCACATTACATGTAGCATCCATTGTACTAAGAAACCATCGCATAATAATTATTAGGCACACTACATAATATACATATCCACCGCATCTTAACAAGTTATCGTACAATTTAATGTCATTTAAATCAAACTTGTATAGGCCACTAGACGTAAGTGCTCATCTTATATATTAATCCACTTATTTATTTATTTATTTATTTATTTTACTCTAGCATTCATCTAGTCCTCGTGATCATGTATTTCCTTGACTTAGCTTGTTGTTAAAAGAACACCGTCACTTAATTTAATTCTTCATGTACCTTTTAATTATTTGGTTTCAAGCATTCTTTAATTATCTATGCATTCCTATTCCTATATGGGGCTTAAACCTTTACTAAGTAAGTTATCATCTTTCTTCCTTAACTAACTAGATTAGTTATACTTTTTAAGTAACTTGCCTCCTTTTCCTTTATAGCAATTAATTATTAATTGCTCCTACTCTAGTCGTTAAGTCGCATGTTTTGGTCAAAATCTCTTATGAACTGGTTTGGATCTTCTTATATATTTTTAAGTTGTTCATCCTCCTATTATTTATTGGTGTACTTATTCCTTCTTCCATGGCCAAGTCCTAGTCCCTAATGTCTGATTATGGAATTCGAGTCGTAGTTAAGTGATCTTATTGTTTATTTTCTTTTACTAATTCAATTAAACTTTACTAATTGAATAACTTATTTCCTTAGTCACTAAATTGGTCTCTAATTCTTTATATACAATTTTATTCTAAGTGATGTTTTTTCTAGAATTATAATCACTAACTTTTAGTACCTTCTCTTTCCTTCCACTATTTTCAAGCATACCTGTAACATCCTGCTTTTAATAATAGCTCTATTTTGTAAATTATGAAGTATGGAAGGTCTGTAAGGGATAATCAATGAATAAAACATCCAATGGATGGCTTGTATTACTTCAAAAACTCCATTTTTGAGTAAAATTATAGAATTTATATAGATCCTTGTTGAAAATATCCATTTTTCCGAGTGAAGAATGAAAATTCTGAGTGACTAAGAGAAATTCCGAGTGAAAAATGGAAATACCGAGTGAAGGTTGTGTTTTCCGAGTGGAACATGGCCGAGAGGGTTTATTCCGAGTGGAATTCTTGCCCCAGAGACACTTTTGTGTGAAGTGGACTGACAGAACCACTTCTGGATGAAAGAATCCGAGTGACTCACCTTTGAGTGACTCACTGCAGAGTCAAACATCTCAAAAAGACTCAATTCTGAGTCAAGTACTCCTAAAGACTCGTTTCCGAGTCAAATACTTCTGAATGACTAGTTTCCGAGTCAATCATAGTTAGACGTTCCAATTCTGACTGAAAGTTCACTGAGTGCCTTCATTTCCGAGTGAAGTACAGAGGAAAATATACTTTCGAGTGGAAGGATTCCGAGTGAGTGGACAACTGAGGGAGAATCATTTTTTGAAAAGTCTTACCGAGTGGAACCATGTGTGTATGGAGACTTGGATTTGGAATGAGGAACCGAGTGTTGAAGACTGTGAAGGGGGACTCGGTTTGGATTATTTTGCCGAGAGAAGAACGAGTGAATAATGATCAATAAAAAATTATTTTTACTGAGTGACAAACTTGAGTGCATGAGTCGGTCTTTGAAATAAGTAACCGAGTGAGTCTCATGTATATAAGCCAAATTCCGAGTGAGACTCGTATGTATGGACCTTTTTCCGAGTGATAACGGCCCTGATGGACTCTGAGTGAAACATAGTTGAAGAAGTTGGTCTGACCTCGGCTAAGTAATGATTAACCGAGTAAGAACCCGAGTGGGAAATACTTCTATATTCCTAAGTGTTGATATCCGAGTGAAAGATATTATACATATTCCCAGTGAACCATGTAAACCGTATTCTGAGTGACTATGTATGGTGTAAGTCCAAGTGGGACTTGACTTGATGAATTTCTCCAAGTGATAAGGAATGGAATAATTCCGAGTGGAACCTGATTGGGGAGTTTATTCTGAGGAAGGATTAGTTAAGGCATTATCCGAGTGAAATGGAGGCATGAATACCGAGTGATGGGTCGTTGGTACATTCCCGATTGTATTGAAGTTAAATACACCGAGTGGTGATTATTTGAGATACTTCCTGAGTGAGGGAAGATTTATAGAACCCGAGTAGGATAACTGTCATTAGCCGAGTGGATTGTATACGTGGCTCTTGTGAATAGGAAATAAAGGACTAGGTATGATCAGATGGGTCATTCACCGAGTGAATGGAACCCTGGCTACACAGTGAATGGTTTTCCCTTTCACTTGCCTTCTTTCCCTCCTTCTGGTCTCTCAGTTTAGTCATGGATTCCACCAAACAATTTCCAGTCGACATATATGCTGACTGGGAGGAATTCCAGTCGGTTTAGAGAATAACCGAGTAGAATTCCAGTCGGTTTTCATTGCCAGGAGTAACTTTTTGACTCCAATCTTGTCTCTTGCCCATAGTTTAATATATCTAAACCCATTATGCACCCCTAGTATGTAGGACGGCCAGAAGTGGACCATTATAAGCCCACTTTCTTATTTTAATCCTCCATTATCTCCACTAACAGCACTAAAAATCCACTTACGGGAAAGTTGTTCACCACTTATCATTACATTATTAACACTACCTCTGTTCAGAACTCCTTAGAACAAAGTTAGTAAATATCTCTCTTTCAATTTCTTCCTCAATACACCTTCGAACAAGAGCAACGACAACAAGGGGACCATTTCCAGTCGGCAAACCAAGTAAGAGGGGACAGGGTTATGAATAACTATGAAATGGGTAGAATTGTATACTGTTCTAGGATTCCAGTTTTAATTTCATATCTTATTGCTCAGTTTTAAGATTGAAAACGTGTGAATTTGATTCTAACTTCTTCATGAAAGTTGTATATCTTTTTGTTGTCTGAATTTTGAGACCTGAATCAATTAATTTGAATATGTATAGCAAAAGTTATAGCCAAACTACTACAGCATGTCCGAGTGGAATATTTGTTCTATATTCTGTGTATATATTGATATTCTGGGAATTTTACAAGCATAATCAGCCTTTGATGTCTTCACGAAAGTTGTAGATAATTGTGTTATGGATCTATAAAAAGTGGTTTCAAGTCAAAATGATTTTTGTAGCTTGAGTTATGCCTAAAATAATGAAGTATGTTCAAGCTGTAAATCTATTAACTTGAGATACATATTTTATTTTTAAAACTGGGAATTTTGTGGTGAGAATTAGTGATCCGTGTCTTCATCAAAGTTGTAGATCTTCTTATTATGTGAATTTTGAGACCTGAACCGACTGAATTGGATATGTATAGCATGAGTTATGATCAAACTACTACAACATGTCCAATTGAAATACTTATCTTGTGTTTTGTGTATATATGAATATTCTGGGAATTATACATACGTTTTTAGACTTTGATGTCTTCATGAAAATTGTAGATATTTATGTTAGAGATCTATAGAAAGTGGTTTTGAGTTAAAGAGATGCTTGTAGCTCTAGATATGCTTAAAATACATAAGTATGTTCATGATGAAAATCTGTTAACTATGAAATCTGAATTTTATTTTTAAAACTGGGAATTTTGTGGTGAGAATTAGTGGTTATTGCCTTCATGAAAGTTGTAGATATTTGTGATAAGAATAATTTAGAACTGGTTTCATGCCAAAATTGTTTTTGTATCTCCAGAAACGTTGAAAATACTAACCTGTCTACGTTTTAAAAATCCTCTTTGAGGCAGTTTTGTATTCTGTGAGTAAGTGATGTTTCTGTTTAGAATTTGAATTTATGGTCTTCATGAAAGTTGTATATATTTATGTTATTGAGCTATAGAAAGTGGAATCACATGAAAAGGATTTGATTTGCTCATGTTATGATTGTTTTACTAACGTATGTTACTGTTGGAAATGTTGAAATTTGCTTATAATGGTCATTATGGATAAAAATGATATTTTCCCTATGGGTAACAATTTATTATTGAATTCTTGAGTGATTATGAAGTATTATGAATGTTGATGAGTGTCTGATGAGCATCATTCAGTTTGTGTATTTTGGTGGTGAATAATTATGAATAACGAAATTAATTTATATGTACATGAATGCCTTGTGGTTATTGACATATGTGGTTGAAACAGTAAATCCATGATTTTGTGAATTATTATGTGTATTGTGTCCCTTGAGGACTTGTATTTTCCAAGAGGTTTTGGAAATGTGGATATCATGGTATGTTAAATGGTAATAAGAATTAAAGGTATTCATGCATCATAAGCATTTGGACGCACCATGGAATTTAGGGGTTCCATGATTGCCTACCCTGGTGGGGGGTTACTCTATGACGAGTTAAGCCCTATTTTGTTGTGCGCCATGGAGTGTAGGGATTCATGGTTTATGCAAAGCCCTACTTATGATACCTGTGTACTTCGGTACTTAAGCGCCATGAAGTGTAGGGATTCATGGTATATGCTAAAGCCCTATTTGTGTAAGCGCCATGAAGTGTAGGGATTCATGGTATATGCTAAAGCCCTATTTGTGTCTCTATGAGACTTTTACTGTAGTATTCCCACCAAACCAAATGGATCCAGCATGACATCATTGACTAATTAAAGACTCATTAAATATAAATGAACTCGTCTGGCATATCCATCATATCATTATGATTTGTTGATTGTGTTTGTGCAATTTTATCTATTTTATACTTATTCTATATTCTGTCTCACTCTTACATCAATTTTTACAGTGAATGCCACGCAGAACGAAGAGTGATGCCATGATTGATGACTATATGATATATTGCTTGGACTTTGATTTTTACTTTAATTTAATAGGTTGTAATAAATATTACGTGCTATGTACTGTTACTTCTAAATTGTTTCCGCTACGCAAATATTTTCTTGAATTTTATTATACACGACTAGCATACATGATTAATATTCCGCAAATATCAACTTATACGTGAAATCTGAATTTTAAATTACGAGTTTTCTAAATGATCTTTTAAAACACGAAAAATTTATTCGGAAAATTACACGGGACATCACAATACCAACCATTTCAATTGTTTCCTTAGTTACACCCTCCTAATTAACTAGAATTTTCTTTCTCAATAATGCCAATTTATTACTCAAGGATCTAAATAATATTTTAAATTTTATAGCTTGGTTTTAGTCAAAAAATTACTTAGTCACTGGAAGTTATTATCTAGTTTATAAGTTATCCTAATTCCTTTTATTACTTAACCCAAAGTCTGAATTCTAAAATCTTTTTCATACCCGATATTGTTATTAGTTACTAATGTGCTAGAACTCTAATGCTTATTTCTTATTTGGACCTATAAACCCATTCTTTATCTAGGCAATTATACCATGTACTTCAAAAATTCCTAAAGTCTTTTTCCTTTTGTATTTCTATTTTAATTGGTTACTAAAATTGGTCACTAAAATTATCACTAAAATTGGTCACTAATATTGCCAACTCCTAAAATCCATTTCTTTATTATGTTTCAAAAGTTCCTTTTATCTCTTTTTCTTTTTCTTAGTTTATAGAATTCGTTTGGGCTTAAATCATTGTACTTATTGATAAGAACTTTCTCAAGTAATCCTATCCTATTTAATTATTCACTTTTCCAAAATCAACTCACTTATCCGATTGACTTTTAAAAAATTTTATAACAACTTAAAAACAGTGCCACCTTTGAAACTTAGCAAAATAAAATGTCATGGTCGTTCAGTCGATGAATTTTCTTGAAGTATGTGATATCATCAAGACAATTGCGGTGATGTTTAATGATAAATTTTAATCTCTAACAGCGGGGCTTACCAGGAAATAAATCACGATTTACATCATAACACCATAAAATTTAAAATTAAATAATACAACCACATTGAATCAAACCGAGCCCGCCTAAACACTAAAAATTCCTAAGTTTCTCGTTATGGCTCCGATCGCGATAAAATTTTCTTTGGAGTATGTAAATATGGAGGTATGTTTTATAAAATTTATTAAAATAATGATTGATAATAAATTTTATTTAAAGTTAACTATCAGTGATGAAAATTTACACGGTTTGAAATCTAGCCGTTAGATCGCGACAAAAGTTAAAACGAAGGTTCTCGAATACTACGACAATATTATGGAATAATTTAGAGCATAAATAAATGAGGCAGAACCCCCTTGCCTTGTCAGACAGCCGCTCCCCAGAGGAAGAAAAATGGCAAACCCGTCAAAAATTCATCGAACATTCCGAAATGTTTACCGATCGCTTTCGGGTCGCTAAAAACCAATATGCATGAAATTTTGAAGCTATTAAAGGTCATGGACAGCAACGGAGAGTTACAAAAATACCATGCATTTGGTTCAAAGTAAGGAATCATTTACCAAAATTTGTCATAAACTTTGGATTTTTCGTCGTTTCATCGCTGGTCGTCGCTTACGGTTCCCGATCCTAAAGAAAAGTGACATGCACAGAATTTTCAATAATGGGCCATGATCTTGGCCTCCTAAACAGCAAGGAAAAGTGCCAAAAATATCAGAATTTGAAACCTAGACTCAGTCCCAAAAATACCAAGAACAACGCCAAGAGGAACATGTAAAATCTCACCTTGTAGAAGCTTGGTGAGCTCATAGTTTTGGACAACCAAGGCAAGGAGCTTAGAGCTTCCTTCTAGAGGCTAGATCTTGTAGAAAACTAAGAGAAAATTGGTGTTGGGTGGGAGAAGAAGTACGGTCTAAAAGGTGGAAGGATGAAGATGAAAAATGATGGTGTTTGTTGGTGTGTTTGGCCGTAAGGAGGAAGGGTGGTGGCTGTTTTAGGTGGCCAAAGGAGAAGAGGAACAAGGACAAGGAAAGGATGGTGATGCTACTATGAGAAGCAAGAGAGCTGGACAAGTGAACTTAGAAAATTTTCTAAGTGGAGAAGGGTTAAGGTGATGGGATAATAATTAGTTAGATCGTAACGAAAGTTAAAACGAAGGTTCTCAGATATTATGACAATATTATGGAATAATTTAGAGCATAAATAAATGAGGCAGAACCCCCTTGCCTTGTCAGACAGCCGCTCCCCAGAGGAAGAAAAATGGCAAACCCGTCAAAAATTCATCGAACATTCCGAAATGTTTACCGATCGCTTTCGGGTCGCTAAAAACCAATATGCATGAAATTTTGAAGCTATTAAAGGTCATGGACAGCAACAGAGAGTTACAAAAATACCATGCATTTGGTTCAAAGTAAGGAATCATTTACCAAAATTTGTCATAGACTTCGGATTTTTCGTCGTTTCATTGTTGGTCATCGCTTACGGTTCCCGATCCTAAAGAAAAGTGACATGCACAGAATTTTCAATAATGGGCCATGATCTTGGCCTCCTAAACAGCAAGGAAAAGTGCCAAAAATATCAGAATTTGAAACCTAGACTCAGTCCCAAAAATACCAAGAACAATGCCAAGAGGAACATGTAAAATCTCACCTTGTAGAAGCTTGGTGAGCTCATAGTTTTGGACAACCAAGGCAAGGAGCTTAGAGCTTCCTTCTAGAGGCTAGATCTTGTAGAAAACTAAGAGAAAATTGGTGTTGGGTGGGAGAAGAAGTACGGTCTAAAAGGTGGAAGGATGAAGATGAAAAATGATGGTGTTTGTTGGTGTGTTTGGCCGTAAGGAGGAAGGGTGGTGGCTGTTTTAGGTGGCCAAAGGAGAAGAGGAACAAGGACAAGGAAAGGATGGTGATGCTACTATGAGAAGCAAGAGAGCTGGACAAGTGAACTTAGAAAATTTTCTAAGTGGAGAAGGGTTAAGGTGATGGGATAATAATTAGTTAGATCGTAACGAAAGTTAAAACGAAGGTTCCTGGATACTAAGAATATATTATGGAATAATTTAGATCACAAATAAATGAGGCAGAACCCTTCTTGCCTTGCCAGACAGCCACTACCCAGAGGAAGAAAAATGGCAAACCCGCTAAAAAATCATCGAACATTCTGAAATGTTTACCGATCGCTTCCGGGTCGCTAAAAACCAATATGCATGAAATTTTTAAGCTATTAAAGGTCATGGGCAGCAATAGAGAGTTGCAAAACAACCATGCATTTGGTTCAAAGTAAGGAATCATTTACCAAAATTTGTCATAGACTTCGGATTTTTCGTCGTTTCATCGTTGGTCGTCGCTTACGGTTCCCGATCCTAAGGAAAAGTGACACGCACAGAATTTTTAGTAATGGGCCATGATCTTGGGCTCCCAAACAACAAGGAAAGGTTCCAAAAATATCAGAATTTGAAAGCTGGACTCAGTCCCAAAAATTCCAAGAACAACGCCAAGAGGAAAATGTAAAATCTCACCTTGTAGAAGCTTGGTGAGCTCACAGTTTTGGATAGCCAAGGCAAGGAGTTTGGAGCTGCATCCTAGAGGCTAGATCTTGTAGAAAACTAAGAGAAAATTAGTGTTGGGTGGGAGAAGAAGTACGGTCTAGAAGGTGGAAGGATGAATAAGAAAAATGGTGGTGTTTGGTGATGTGTTTGGCCTTAAGAAGTAGGAAGGGTGGTGGCTATTTTGGGTGGCCAAAGGAGAAGAGGAACAAGGAGAAGGAAAGGATGATGATGCTGCCGTGGAAAGCAAGAAAGCTGGACAAGTGAACTTAGGAAATTTTCTAAGTGGAGAAGGGTTAAGGTGATGGGATAGTGATTAGTTTGCATGTGTTTTAATTGGATGGTTAAGGAGGTGGCATGGTATGACCATTGTATGATTTTGTGGTATTATGTGATGGTGATGGTGGCTTGTCATGATTTAATTTGGAAATGGGCAGAAGAGGAGAAAGGAAAGCAACATGAGTGGAAAAGAAACTTGACACATGATATAATGGCATGTTGGTATGCTATGGTATGGATGCATATTATGGTTCATGGCATGACAACAACTTGTTGAGCAAGAAATGTGGCTAGTTGTGACAAGTGGTGGGTTATAGTCATGCATGGGGGAGGAGTTTATAAGAGGAGGGCATGTTGTAAACTTATTGAACAAGGGGCAAAACTGAGTGGGGCAAGTGGTCGTTGGTGTTGCAAGCTTATTGGCTCATGTTGCATGAAAGCTGAGGTGTCAAGTGCTAGGGCGTCACTTTGTTTGGGCTTTTAAAGGTTGATGTGGGATGAATTAAGAAAAGGGACCATCATAAGAATTTTATGTATTTTTATTATCTTTAAATAAATATATGGCATAAAATGTTTTATTAAGAAATGAGAGAGTTATGGCCTAAATACGGAAGTAGTGTAAAGCTGTGATAGGATTATTTTGTCTTGTAAAGATTAATTTTTTGAGAACAATTGGTAAGTAATTTGACTTTATGCCCTTATCTAAGTTGTAGGGAATTTAATTAAGAAAATTTTAGCGAAAGAATCATTTGATTTTATGGTCATACGAGGGAGAAACATGAAAAATATTGGATATAGTACAAACTGCCATTAGGAAAACGTGAATCAGTGTGGTATTTTAAATTGTGGGATTTATGGATAAGAATTAGTTTTCAATCCCTTCGTGAAGTTTGTAGATCCTCCGTTTATCTTTAATTTGATATATCATTACGATAATCCGAGTTTGGTAGCTCGAGATATACTCGATTTACGACAGGGTGTTCTAGGAGCTTCCTGGATTAGCTACATCTTCAGAAATAAACTTACCATTAATTCTCCCTTGATAATTGGGTTTTGTTCCCTTATGAACATTGTATAGGTCTACGATACAGATTCGTATAAAAAAGAACAGAGAGATTCAAGCACCAGACGAAGGAGATATGCAAATTTTACCAAAGACTGCCAGCATTGAAACGAAATAGCCAAGGGGTTGCAAAGATACATTAAACTGTACCAATCTGGAAGGATTTTGCCTTTGATGTCTTCACAAAAAATGTAGATAATTTTGTTATAGGGATTTTGACACCAAGTTTATGCGAATTGAAGGTTGTATGAGAGAGTTATGAATTTTTTGTTTGAACTATATCCAGGGAAAAAGTCCAAACATTGGAATTTTAAGACGAATATACTTAATTTTCAATTTTGGGGTTGACAGAGTGAGAATTGGAGTTCAGGGCTAGAAACAAAGATTAGAGATCTTTTCAAAACAAAGAGATTGAGACCATAATCATTCAGTTCTAAGGTCGTATGCAAAATTTGGGTCTAAAACACCGAAGGTATTCGGTCAGGTTTTAAAACGATTTATGAAGAAACTGATTTATGGGGAAACGATGGTGGTAGAGTCTGAACCGGGTTTCAGTCTCTTCAGTAAAAGTTCCTAAAACATTGAAAAACGTCACCAGAGACTGGCCATGCCACCATCGAATATCCCGAGGTATATGAACGGTTAAACGTAGGAGACGTTAAAGGTTCTGACTCGGCTGATTAGGCCAAGTCAGATACCCTTGATTCTTCATAGAGAGGTCCTAACAGGACTAGTTTTCCTACTGGATCACTAGTCTCGGGTCGAACAGTCAGAGTCTGACCTCAGGCTGGGTCCCACAGTTAAAATCTGAGGAACCGAGTGATATTTTATTATTAAATATAATTATCAAATAAATAAACATTTTATAATTTATAATTTCAAAATAAATTATTATAATTATTTATCTATTAAGTATGATTGACAAGAAATAATTATCAATTGATATAATTATAAATTAATTAGTACCCAAAATAATCGTCGTAAACGTATTAGTTTTAATTAAACAATATTGTTGAATGTTATTTATTATTTTCTTATTTCTTCTTCTCTTACTCGTTACATTCTCTTGGTCTTCTTATATTTCATGTTAAGCTCTGCTTATCCCTATTGTTCTTATTTTAAACTATTCAGGGAACAGGCCGAAGCCTCGAGCTTCTTACCAAAAGCTCAACAGAGTATCTGAAGGTCTGGTTTCCTATTCTCAAAAATTAGGGCTGTTAGGGAATGAAAATGTAGCGATTGGTTAGCGACGGTTCAGTGGTAGCGATAACGTTGATTGTCGCTATATTAGCTAAGTGAGCGACGATAGAGAAGCTGTGGCTAGATGGGTCAAAGTAGCGACAGGGTTGGCAACCATTGCTTGTAGCGGTCGCTAGGTTGTCCAGGTGTCAATTTTTTTAAAATAGCTACGGTCTTAGTGACGGTGGTTTGACGTCGCTAAATCTAATAACTTACTCGATCTCCTTTCCCCCTCCACCAGTTATTCGAACCCTAAGCATTTTCTCTCTTTCTCTTCTTCTCCTCTTTGTGGCTTCACCAATTCCCCCCTCTGACAACCTCCCATCTACGTCTCTTTATCCCTGCCTCAACCTTTCTACCTCGATGACCTCCTCTCTCGTCCACTCTCTGCGCTCCGCATCTCGTGTCTCCGTGACTGAGGAGGATCCTCTCGTGTGTCATCTCCACGGCCACAAACCCCCTCTCTGGTGTCTCAGCTCTCGTCTCTGGTGACTCACAGGTTAGTCCCACTTACATTTTCATGCTTCCCTCCATGTTCTATCTAGTGTGTGTGTTAAATATGGCAGAGAAAATACAGTATATATTTGAATATTTTAAACTGTTTAAAGCTGAATAATGATGATTTCAACATTTGTTTCATCTAGTAAAATGTGTTTGTCATTGAAAAACGGTCCTAATAACATAAACTTTAAAAAAATATATTTGTATATAATTCAAAAATCTTTCATTTGCCAAAGAAAAAAACATCATCATACTATAGATCACTCACTAGACATTCATTTACTCTCAAGATTCCAATATAAAGACTACCACCCTAGCAGGCAATTTTATCCATCCATTTTAGTTGAACTTGTCATGAATCTCACCTTTTTAGTAAGTAGGAAAGATAAAAGATCTTGTTGTGTTTCACGTTAAATCTTTCTAGAAGTCACTAGACTACTTGGAAATCTTTAAGAGTGATATTATGATTTATGACAAGTATTCTATTTTGAGATAGAATAATAGAGAGAAGATTTTGAAATTTAAATAGATTTTAAGTGTTGTTTGCTTTAAATATACACTTTGTAATAATTATTTTTATTTGAGGTTACACGTATTTCATCTTTTGACTTAGCATGTGTGCTAGTCAGGATTCCAATTTAGAGTCATGATCAAATTTCAGCAATAAAGGAAACTAAGTATAGATATCAAAGTTAAAAAAATTGTCCATAAATAAAAATGAGGAAATAAATATCATATGCCACAACACTATGAGTATACTATATATAACCTTCTCCGAAGACAAAATAAGATGAAGAACTACAAGTGAATTATTCTGCATATCTGGCGCTAGATTTATTGCTTATTAAAGTGAATTCTTCTACATATCATATACGTGTGACTACAAGCATTTAAAATTTGATGTGCTTGAGCTACATTCATGTAAAAAAGTGAAGACAATATAAAGTGGTAGGCGCTAAGTGTAACATCCCAAAATTTATGAAAATAATTAATTGAGAAGAATAAATATTAAATAACTATAAATGGGTTAATAAATGTCTCAAAAATGTTGAAATAATAAAATTAGGATTTATGAAGATTATTCATAATTTATTGAGACTTAATGAGCTGAAATTATACTTGGTTGAAATATGGGTGTTAGACCAAGTATCTTTGATTGAAATGCTATTGTCAGGGCTGTTAAGAATATTATTGGAAATCCCAATATATATTTAGAATAATTTTTGGATAAAGTATTCAGCCCGAACAAAGATCCTGTTGGTTATAAAACGGAAAATTTTAATGAGGAGTTAAATTAAAACACTAAAACTCTCTTTTCCCTTCTCTTATTCATGTTGCCTCTTCTTCTCCCTTCATACACTCTCTTTCCTCTTCATGCATTATTTCCCGCTCATCTTCTTCTTCTTCTCTAAAAACCCATTAAGTGGTATGGTGTACCGTCCATTCTCCTTCCATTTTCGTTTGCTTTAAGCTTGGAGGAGATGATAATAGTGATTTGAAGCTCTCCCTCTCCCCCTTATTTTTGTGTTTCTCTTCTCCCATTCTTGGAGCTCTCTTCTTTTGGCTTGAGGTAAGGTTTCCTTACCATTTTTCTTGAGCTCTAACCCTAGATTTTGGGAAATGGTAGTTGGGAGAGTGTTTGGTTTCATATGGTTTGTTAATGGAAATCATTTTTATGCAAAGCCCTAAAGTGGTGTGTGATAAATGTATAGTTTTATGAGGGTGTATATGGGTACACAAAATTAATGATGGAAGATGATGGAAGATGATGATTATTTGTGGTGATTGTTGGGTTTTAATGGAACCCTAACTTTAGAATTTGGGGGAAATGAGTAATGATGCTATGAGGAATGATTTTTAAGAGTAAACCCATAATGTTTTGTGTGTAGGTGTTATTAATGATGATGGTTGATGGTGATTAATAAGGATTGTTGGGTTTTTGATAAAACCCTAGCTCTAAGAATTTAGGAAAAACATGTAATGTTGAATTGAGAGTTGATTTTTAAGTGGAAATATATAATAATTAGTGTTAGGGTATCATTCAATGTGTTGGGAGAATAATTATTGAATGATGATTTAATGGCCATAGGAGTGACTTTGTGAATAGAAATGGAATTTAAAATGATGGTATTGATATTAAGGTGGGAAGTGGCATCAGTAATGGTAAATGACCATTGATGAACGAACTCATAGATGAGTGTTGTTATAAGATGTGTAGAAATAAATGTGAACACCCAAAACCTATGATGGTTGTGATGAATTAATGAAATGAAATGGACACAAAGATTTGATGAGGACCTGGGCCATGATGAGTGCCATTTGGCTTATATTGAATTTGAATGACAATGATGATAGTTAGATGATTCATGTGAGATTAAAAGCATTATAGATGAAAGAGGTGGTGTTGTTGTTGTTGGGTATGTAATGAGGACACACTAAGGGAGGACCCTCACACTACCCTAGAGAAAGGACTTGAAGCTTATAAGGGTCCCCTCACAAGGGCTAAGACCAAAAGGGCCAAAGAGAGCATTCACCAAGCCTTATCTTCCTTCCTCTCTTTTAGTGGGCCTAAGGCCAAGGATGATAGCTTGAGGATCTACCTATATTCTTCTTTAATATACTTAGTAGTTAGGTTCTCTAGGCATTTAGGATGTATTTGGACTTTGCATGGTCAATAAGGCCACTTTTGGGCCATGTACTCTTACCTTGGGCCATGTATAGGCCATACTCTTCTCTATTAGCACCATTAGGCCTAGGAAGCATGGAGAAGCCCATTAGGTGATCACTTGGCTGAATCCTCCAAGCCCTATATAAGGAGCTCTCCTTTTGTATTTTGACACACAATTAATGCCATTTGAGATTTTACACTTTCTAAGTGAGTTTTAATAAGAATAGCTCTCCCTTCTCTCTAGGTTAGAGTAAGCTCTAGCAAGCTTTCATCCAAGGGGTTTCCTCCCTCTTGGTTCCAAGTTCAAGGGAGTTATCTCCTCTTGGAGTGGCCTCCCACCCACCTTCTCCATTCCATCTTCCACTTTCCTCCTTTGTTCCTTTCTTTTCTATCCTTTTCCCTTCTTAATTTTGTGTAGTTCTTTAGTCTTTTACACCTTTTCTATTTGGTTTCCCTTGGGCAAGTTTATTCAATCAAGGTTTGTGGAGGTTAGAAGAAGAGAAGATCCCTAGATCCACCCTTCTTCAAGTGGTTAGAAGAAGTGCCTACATCATTTGGTATCAAATGAGCTTGGGAAACTAATCTTCTTCTTCATTTAGAATTCGGTTTTGTCTTTCAATAGATGGCTGGATTTTTATGTTCATTTCATATACTTGCCTTGTTAATGCCATGTTAAAGTAGAAATCTCATAAAAAGTTGTTGTTCTTTTGAATTCTTGTGGTAGTTCTTTCTTTTCTTCAACTTTTGCATATTGAATTGTCCGTTTCGATTTAGTATTGTGTATGTGTCTAAAATTTCAGGTTTGGCACATTAGGAATTCAGTTGTAAAGTTATTGAATAGTAGTTAGAACTTTGTTAATTGTTAGTTGTTAGTTAGAGCCAAAATAGGAGTTATTTTGTGCCATGTGGAACCTTGTCTAGTGTTCTAAGTTTGTTGTTAATTGTTTTCAACCAATTTAGTGTGCATTGCCGTGTGGTAGGATTAGGTCAAGCACCTTGCTTAATTCCTAAAAGGTTCCATTCTTGTTTAGTAAGGAGGTCTCACTTTAAGACACTCCAAAGTCAACTCATTTTTAGGCTTGTTAGTATTCATTCTTAGTTTTCCTTCTAGGTTAATTTTGTTTTGAATGCACAAATAGGTCACTTGTAATTCGGTTTCATCTTGCATTAAAAGAAAATTTGTCAAAATTTTGATCATAAGCCTTCCATTCTCTTTGGAAGAAGGTTGCATTGTTTTGTTTTAAGCAAGAAAGTGACATTTGAACTTGTACTAGCCTAGTATCATTTCAGTTTTGGAATACAATTGTGGTGTTATTGCATTAAAAATACAAGAGGAAATAAAAGAAAAAGAAAAAGTACCAAAAGAGAAAAGGAGATACAAAACCCTATACTACCAAAATTGAAAAAGGGTGTTGAAAAGAAAAGAAGCCTCATAAGAAAGTTGTTAAGTGAAACACCAAAACCCAAACTTCAATTTCAAAATTCCGTATACTTGAAGTAAGTTATTTGCTAATTACATTCCAATACACTTTCATTTGAATCTTACTTGCTTACTTTGTTTGCAACTTTAGAGTCTCTAAGTCTAGGTTGTACCTTACTTTTGTTGTTGCATTTTAATTTCTTGTTTGTCTAGTTTTGTCTATCATTTTCAAAATTCCAATCCAAAGTATACCCTTTATTCTTTTGAACATTTATTGATTTTAAGTGTTGTCAATCAAAAATCCAAAAATATTTTCCACTTGAGTAGCTTTTCTTCTTAAACCTTTTTAGTTTGTCATTATTCCTTCTTAAGTTTTGTCTTTGAAGTTGTCTTTCTTTCAAACCTCTTGATAATTCCCTTCTCTATACCGTTGAGGGTAGCATTTTGGAATACTTGAGGTGTGAGTGTGAATTGCTTGAGTGATCTTGACACTAAAGAGAAAAGGGTAAGAGTTGTGAGGAGACACTTGAGAGATACACTTGTGAGGTTTAATCTTTGTTAAATTCATTAACAAATTTCATTTATGGAGTTGTTTTTTGTCTTGTTTTGCTAGGTTAGGTGGAGCTTACACATCAAGGAAGAGCTTAAAGAAAAATTGTAAATGAAGCAAAAGCCTTGTAACTAGTAGAACTTAGGCAAATTTTCAATTCTTAGGCCTTATGTATTAGGTTTTATCTTGTATTGTGGACACACCCTGGACATTGGACTTTGGACACTATTATTTCATTTTTACTCTAGTTAATTTCTCCTAGTATAGTTGCATTTGCATTTGGTTGTTAACTACTTTTAGTTAGTTAGTTGTTGGTTATAACTAATAGTTGTTAGTTAGTTACTTGTCTTAACTAATTAGGCTAATTAGTTAGTAGTTGGAACTAATTCTAGTTGCATTAACTAATCATAACTGAATTAGTTTAGGGTCTTAAACAATCCATAATCGAATTAGTTCATTAGTTAGGGTTGTTAAACTTAGTTACAACTTCCATAACTAAATAACTACTTCTAGTTAGGGTTTGTTAGGAGTTGGTTAGTTAGTTGAACTAAATTGGTTAGGTTAAGTAACTAGAAATTGAATTTGGTTAGGCTTGTCTAGGGTTAGAAACAACCTAGGAAAATCATAATCAACTTAGGTTAAAGCCAACCTAGGACTTACATAAGCAACCTAGGACTAACCTAGTAAAAGACAACCTAGGATCTTATTTTTCCCTTAGGATAGAAACCTAGTATTGATATTTTAGGATTATTGTGTGTTTTCTTTCACTTGTTTTGCATTCATCTTCCTCGACTATTTTGTCTACACATTCTTTGTTTTTGTCTCAAATTTCTTTGACAACCTTAAAAGATGTCTTCTAGTGATAGGGAGAATAAAAAAATGCTTCATAACATAATGGATAGCTTGAATATCATCAATGCTAGGCTAACAAATCTTGAGCATAATGAAAACCCTAGAACTAGACATAGAAATAAAAGAAATCATAGACACAATAATAGTGATAGGGAGGAAGAGCATGGACAAAGAAGACACCATGAGCATAAAAGAGATGATATAGGCTTAAGAGAAGTAAAATTAGAAATACCCCCATTCAATGGCAAAAGTGACATTGAGGCTTATCTAGAGTGGGAAATGAGAGTAGAACAAATATTCAATTCTCATCAAATAAAAGAGGAAAAGAAAGTTAGGATTGTAACTCTCTCATTTCAAAACTATGCCTTAGTATGGTGGACCCAAGTGTGTGAGGAGAGAAAGAAAGATAACTTTCCATAAATAAATGATTGGTTAGACTTAAAAGCTCTATTAAGAAAATGTTATGTTCCTAATTACTATCGAGGGGAGCTATTAGCAAAGCTAAATAGACTCACCCAAGGGTCAAAGAGTGTAGAAGACTACTACAAAGATCTAGAGATAGCTATGATTAGGGAAAACCTAGAAGAAGAGGAGGAAACCCTAATGCATAGGTTCTTACATGGCCTAAATAGGAATATCAAGAATAGAGTAGAACTCCTTCCATATGTTGACATAGAAGAATTACTTCACCAATGCACTAAGGTAGAGAGCCAATTCAAAGAGAGAGAAGCCTATAGTGGGGAACATAAAGCCTATAAATCTAAATGGGTAGGACAAGAGAATAAGGGTGGGTTTGATAGAAACCCTAGGGAGAGGGAAGTGGGCACTTCATCTTCCAAACCACAAAGTGAGTTGTATAAAAATGGAAAATTTTTTAGGAATCAAAGAGAAAAGCATGAATCCATATTTAAACCATAATCCTCTAGATCATTTACCATAAAATATTTTAAATGTCTTGGTAGAGGTCATATTGCTTTCGACTGTCCAACAAAAAGAACTATGGTTTTTAAAACTAATGGAACCTACTCAAGTCAATCAGAGTCTAATTCTGATTCTTACTCTTCCAGTGATGACTCAAGTAGTGATTTCTATGACAGTGAGCATATTTTAAAGGATGATGGTGAGCTTTATATGATTAGAAGATTGCTTGGTAGTCATGTTAAGCTAGATGATACTACACAAAGAGAGATGTTACATAAATGACAAACTATGTTCTCTCATTATGAATAGTGGGAGTTGTGCTAATGTTGTGAGCCAAAGACTAGTTAATAAGATGGGCTTAGAACTAATAGATCACCCTATACCTTATAAGTTACAATGGTTAAATGAAAAGGGAGAGATGTTAGTTAATAAGCAAGTCTAAATAAATTTCACCATAGGCACATATAAAGATGAGGTAAATTATGATGTAGTACCTATAGAGGCAACTCATATCCTACTAGGAAGACATTGGCAATTTGATAGGAAGGTCATCCATGAAGGGTTCACTAACACCCTCACATTCAAACTAGATGGTAAGAAGATAATTTTACACCCCCTAACTCCACAACAAGTAGATAAAGATCAACTATAAATAAAGCTTAAGAGGGATAGAGAGTTAAGATCTTCTTCATCTAACCATTTAGAAAAACATAAGAAAAATAAAAAAGAGGATAAATGAAAAGAAGTTATCATCTATGATGACTCTAGAGCCAACTACTTGGCCAACAAACATGATGTGAAACATGTTATGTTTTCACATAAAAAATGCTTGATCATGTATGCAAAAGATATCCCTAGCACTTCTTTGTGCTGTATGGGCGCTTCTCCTCCTCCTTTGCCCAAAGGGATTCAAAATATCTTAAATGAATTCAAAGACCTCTTTCCGAAAGACATCCCAAAAGGCTTACCTCCTATTAGGGGCATTGAACATCAAATAGATTTAATTCCCGGCGCTAGTTTACCTAATAGGCCTGCATATAGATGTAATCCAAAGGAAATCATTGAAATAGAAAATCAAGTGAATGAACTATTATCTAAGGGATGGATTAGAGAGAGTTTAAGCCCATGTGCTTTACCAGTTTTACTTGTTCCCAAGAAAGATGGTTCATGGAGAATGTGTACCGACTGTAGGGCCATCAATAACATTACCATCAAGTATAGGCATCCAATACCTAGACTTGATGACATGCTTGATGAGCTTAGTGGTTCTACAATATTTTCCAAGATTGATCTTAAAAGTGGCTATCACCAAATACAAATCAAAGAGGGAGATGAATGGAAAGCTGCTTTTAAAACCAAACTTGGATTATATGAGTGGTTAGTTATGCCCTTTGGCTTGACTAATGCACCAAGCATATTCATGAGATTAATGAATCATGTTTTAAGGGAATTCATTGGGCATTTTGTTGTGGTATACTTTGATGATATTTTGGTATATTCTAAGACGATGACCTCTTATCTAAACCATCTTAGACAAGTTATGCTTGCCCTAAGAACAAATAATCTTTATGAAAACTTTGAAAAATGTTCTTTTGGCATGGATAACATTGTCTTTCTTGGATTTGTAGTAAGTTAAAAGGGTGTAGAGGTAGATCACTCAAAGGTTAAGGCTATCCAGGATTGGCCCACACCTAAAAATGTGAGTGACATAAGAAGTTTTCATGGTCTAACAAGCTTTTATGGGAGATTTGTGAAAGATTTTTCCACCTTAGCCCCCCTTTAAATGAATTGGTAAAAAAGAATGTTCCTTTTGTATTGGGGCAAAGGCAAGAAAAATCCTTTCTAGATCTCAAAGATCGCCTCACTCATGCTCCAATTTTATCACGTCCAAATTTTTCTAAAACATTTGAGCTTGAGTGTGATGCATCAAATGTGGATATAGGAGCTGTCTTATTGCAAGAATGTCACCCTATTGCTTTCTTTAGTGAAAAGCTTAATGGGGCAGCCATCAACTACCCACATATGATAAAGAGTTTTATGCATTAATTAGAGTCCTATAAACTTAGGAACACTACTTAATTCCCAAAGAGTTTGTCATACATAGTGATCACCAATCACTTAAATTCATTAAAGGGAACCATAAGTTAAACAAAAGACATGCTAAGTGGGTTGAGTATACTTGGAACAATTTCCATATGTCATCAAGTATAAGAATGGCAAAACCAATACTGTGGCTGATGCTTTATCTAGGAGGCATTCTTTACTTACCTCCCCAGGAGCCAAAGTTATTGGGCTTGATAAGATTAGGTCTTTGTATCCAAGTGACCTTGATTTTTCCAACATCTTTAACTCATCTTCCACTTCTTCATCTCATAAAGGCTTCTATATTTTAGATAGCTTTCTCTTTAAAGCCAATAGACTTTGCATTCCTAGAAGTTCTTTAAGAGACCTATTAATTAGGGAAAGCCATGAGGGAGGTTTAATGGGCCATTTTAGAAGAGATAAAACCTTGTCTATATTACATGAACACTTCTATTGGCCAAAAATGAAAAAAAGATATTCAAAAATATTATGCTAGGTGTATTGTATATAGAAAGACAAAATCAAAACTTTCACCTAGTAGTTTATATACTCCCTTGCCAACACCTACTACACCTTGGATTGATATATCTATGGATTTTGTGTTGGGCTTGCCTAAGACCCAAAGGGGAATGGATTCTATCTTTGTGGTTGTAGATAGGTTTAGTAAGATGCCTCACTTCATCCCTTGTCACAAGGTAGATGACGCTAGTCATATTGCTAAACTATTTTTCAAAGAGATTGTAAGACTTCATGGTGTTTCTAAAACCATAATTTCTGATAGGGACACCAAATTCCTAAGCCATTTTTGGAAAACTCTTTGGTCAAGGCTAGGAACGAAGCTTCTCTTTTCCACCACTTGTCATCCTCAAATGGATGGACAAACAAAGGTATTAAAAAGGACCCTTTCTCAACTTCTTAGGGTCTTAGTGCTGAAAAATGTGAAATCTTGGGATGAGTGTTTACCCCTCATTGAGTTTGCATATAATAGGGTACAATACTCCATAACCAAGCATAGTCCATTTGAGGTTGTCTATGGTTTTAACCCTCTTACTCCTTTGGACCTTTTGCCTATTGAGGTGTCTAATTCTATCCTTCATATGGATGGAGAGACAAAGGCCAAATTTATCAAAGACTTTCATGAGAAGGTTAAGAACCAAATTCAAACTAAAAATGAACATTATGCTCGTTGTGCAAATAAGAAAAGAAAGGAAGTCACCTTTGAGGTTGGTGATTGGGTTTGGTTACATCTTAGAAAGGAAAGATTTCTAAACTTGAGAAAATCCAAACTCGATCCTAGAGGTGATGGGCCTTTCCAAGTAATAAAGAAAATGAATAATAATGCTTATGTCCTTGATTTTCCAGGAGACTATGGTGTGAGTGCTTCTTTCAATATTTCTGACTTGTCTCCCTTTGACTTAGATGAAGAGGATAATGCCTTAGATTTGAGGATAAATCCTTTCGAAGAGGGGAAGCATAATGGGGACACACTAAGGGAGGACCCTCACACTACCCTAGAGAAAGGACTTGAAGCTTATAAGGGTCCCCTCACAAGGGCTAAGACCAAAAAGACCAAAGAGAGCATTCACCAAGCCTTATCTTCATTCCTCTCTTTTAGTAGGCCTAAGCCTAAGGATGATAGCTTAAGGATCTACCTATATTCTTCTTGTAATATACTTAGTAGTTAGGTTCTCTAGGCATTTAGGATGTATTTGGACCTTGCAAGGTCAATAAGGCCACTTTTGGGCCATGTACTCTTACCTTGGGCCATGTATAGCCCATACTCTTCTCTATTAGCACCATTGGGCATAGAAAGCATAGAGAAGCCCATTAGATGATCATTTGGCTGAATCTTCCAAGCCCTATATAAGGAGCTCTCCTTTTACATTTTGACACACAATTAATGCCATTTGAGATTTTACACTTTCTAAGTGAGTTTTAGTGAGAGAAACTCTCCCTTATCTCTAGGTTAGAGTGAGCTCTAGCAAGCTCTCATCCAAGGGGTTTCCTCCCTCTTGGTGGTGAGTTTAAGGGAGTTATCTCCTATTGGAGTGGCCTCCCACCCACCTTCTCCATTCCATCTTTCACTTTCCCCCTTTCTTCCTTCCATTTCCATCCTTTTCCCTTCTCAAATCCGTGTAGTTCTTTAGTCTTTTGCACCTTTTCCATTTGGTTTCCCTTGGGCAAGTTCATTCAATCAAGGCTTGTGGAGGTTAGAAGAAGAGAAGATCCCTAGATCCATAAGTCTTCAAGTGGTTAGAAGAAGTGCCTATATTAGTATGATTATGAGATTTAGAAAATCATGGTTTTAGGAAAGGAATTCCCATAACCTAACACAATGGTATAAATTGGTGTTTTGACAAGTTTAGGACTTGGTTATAAGCCTTAAAATATGTAAATCATTGTTTAGAATTATGATGAAAGCCTTGTGATAGCTCATGATTGAATGAATGGTTATATGTGTTATGTAAATTGTGTTCTAGATGATGGTGTGGAATGATCGAAGCATTTGAATTGCGGTTTTTCTCTCAAGGTAGGAGAGGAGTTTACATTTCAATTGTATGAGTTGAATGGTTGATGGTTAATGTATATGATTATACTCATGCTTGCCTTGCCATAATTATTTTGGAATTATAGGATGATTGACAATGTGATGAATGATGTGCTTGGGAATTTGTTAATTTTTAGGAGTTATATATATATATATATGAGATAATGATGAATGTGTAGTGGTCCCTTGATGGGAATTGATGTGTTGTAATGAATGATCCATAATAAAATGAAGTATGAATGGTTTGGGTCAAATTATAGCTCAAAAAGTGCATTTTATGCATAATCAAGGATGTGGATAGGTGATATTCTCATTTAATGGGCTAAACTTTATGTAGAGGTCATCCACAATCCATAATATATGTATGAAACTTGTGTGCATGGTTGGTTGTGGCCAAATAGGCCTAGTTTGCAATTTGACATGCTTGGTTTAGCTAAAAATGGGCATGAATTGTCACTAGAGCATATCTTGACCTAGAAAATGAGTTATTGGATGAGACCTGTTGGAGCAAGTCACATTTATATATGTGAATATGGTTCCATAGAGAGTTTAGACCAAAACTTAGCCAATTGCATTTTGGTATGTCATGTAAAATGCCTAAAATATGCATAAAACTACCCTATAACTTAGATTTTGATTGAGATAGAATTTGGGCTTGAAATTTTGCCACATAATTGATATTATGGTAGGTAAGTTGTGTATAACATTTCATGCAAATTGGAGTTGAATAGCCTAGTGAAAAGGGTCCCAAAGTTGGCAAAAACTTAAGTGTCAAAAAGTTGCAGTATGGTGCCTACAGCAGTGAGATCCATGGCCAGTGGATGGTTCTACCTCAAAAAGTGGAAAAATGACTATTTTGAGTGGTCCAAATAGTGGGTTCCACGGCCAGTGGAATTTGCCACTGTCAAAAATTTCCAACTGCTGCTTTTCCTTTGCTATTTTTGGCCTGTTTGGGTATCTTAATAGCATTTTTGGCCTCTGACTTCTTCATGAAAGTTTTAGATAATAACGTTACGGAGGTGTGGAAATTGATCTTACCTTAATTGGAGTTTCCTAACTCTTATTAGGCGTAAAACATTGGACCTACTACACCATAAAACTTAAACTTAAGAGGGTTTTGAACTTAACTTTTTATGATTGTCAAATTAGGACTAATAGGTGATATTTCTGACATGTCCCACTATTTTTAAGACTAAAAATGAACTTTTCTCATATTCCTTAATGTTGAAATTTTTCATGAGCTTATTATTACCTAAAACCCTCATTTATTATGTAAAAAACAATAGATTGTATTAGGGGTATATGATGATGGTGTGTCTTAGTGGTGTTTGATATTAATTAAGACATTGGAAAAATATGTATGTGCCTATGATATGTTATGAAAACATAAACGTACACCACTCATAATATGATATGATGAATGATAATGAAAGTTAAATGATGGGGTTGTAAGACACACCCTTGTATCATGATGAAACTAATAAGGGGATAATTTCATGACAATGTGTTGTTATAAATCGATGAATCAAAGATAATGTCGATAATGAGTAATGATGGATGATTGTTATTATTGATGTTTTATTGAATACCCTTGTGTTTTATACAAGTGTGACCTTGTATGTATGGTTTTAATTGTATTGATGAGATGTTGTGAATGCCATAGTAGAATGTAAAACAATGGTAATGATCAAGGGGATGAAAAATCCACTAAGAAATTATGTGGTGATGTTGATGAAAGATTAATGAATGTTATTGATGTTTGTGATGCCATTGTGAATGTTGCAAGTATTGAATTACATGTACGATATAAGTATGTTGAAATAAAATGCCACATATGAAACTTAAACACAATGGCTAAAACCAACAATGATAAAATCCACTAAGAATTGTATGGTGGTGTTGGTGATGACGATGATGATTGATGAATGGTATAGTAAGATGCATAGTATGAGAATTCATTTGATTTGCATTTCATTGCATCCATGGCATATCATACGCTGTCTATGTGAAATGTTAGGGCTTCTAATAGGCAGGCCCAGTGGGAGGGCAACCCATAATATGCATATGCACATAATCTCAATTGTATTCATATTTATCATTTGAAATGTATAACTCACTCTCCCATGTTGTCCATTTTTAGTATTGTTGCAGGAATATCATGGGATAAGGCTATTTTTAAAGTAAAGCTTTGGTGAAGGTAAATAGTGGTAATGGAATGCCTTGGCCGGCAACTGTTATAAATTATTGTATTATGAATGAAATATGTATATTAGTGTTGATAATTATTGATAGTGGTAGATGTATTGTAAATAGCCATATTAATAAGGACACACTAAGGGAGGACCCTCACTCCATCTTAGACAAAGGACTAGAGGCCTAGAAGGGTCCCCTCACAAGGGGCCAAGTCCAAGAAAGCTAAAGAGAGCATTCATAAAGCCTTGACATCCTTCCTCTCTTTGCTTAGTAGGCCTAAGCCCAAGGGAGACACCATGAGGATCTATTTGCTTTCATATTGTAACATAAGTCATAATTAGATTCTCTAGACATTTAGGTTTTAATTGGACCTTGCTAGGTCAAATGGGCCACTTTAGGGCCATGTACTTTCACTTTGGGCCATGTACAGGCCATGTTCTCTCTTTTTGTACTATTGGGCCTTGGATCCATCATCCAAGCCTATTTCTCCATCCCTTGGCCGAATTTTAGAGAGGCTATATAAGGGAGCTCTCCTTTGTAATTTCACACAATAAAGATTATTTGAGATTTTTCACCCTTGAGTACAAATTTTCTAGAGTGAGAAGCTTCTCCTTCTCTCTAGGATTGAGTCTCTAAAGCAAGCTCTTATCCAAGAGGATCCTCTCCCTCTTGGTGGCAAGATTAGGGAGTTATCTTCCCTTGGAAGTGGCGTCCCACCTTCACTTTCCATTTCTCCCTTCTATCCCTTCCATCTTGTCTAAACCATTTCACCTTCTCTCTTCTCTTTCACCTAATTTCGTCTAATTTCCTTAGAGTTTTCCTTTGATTCATTTCGGTTTCACCCTTGAGAAGACAAGAATTCAGCCATTGATTTGAAGGAAGAACAAGGAAGGAGCCAAGATCCACCTTTCTCTTAAGGAGCTTGAAGAAACTCCTACATCACATATATAAGTGAATGATGTGTTGATATGTAGGGTATTGGAATTCATACCCATTTGATGAATATATGAGGTTGGACATGTAGCCCATTTTAAGAATGTATAAGTGTTGATGATATATGATTTTGAGGTTGAATCGAATGGGGTCAATTATGGAATATAGATATTGAGGATCTATGTTGCATGACCATATAGATGTTAGCCCAGGTGGCCTCTAGGAAACTCAAGAGGGGGGTGAATTAAGTAGTTAGGAACTTTTTCACTAATAAATTTCTCCTCTAAAAACTCAATATGCAATGATATATGATTTGAATAATAATGCTTAAAACATAAAGAGTTTAAGGGTTAGAGAAGTGCAAACAGAGATTTATACTGGTTCGGCCAACCACTGCCTACGTCCAGTCTTCTCAAGACACCCTTGAGGAAATTCACTATAATTAATTCCCTTGATTACACCACAATGGGGACTCACACCCCGATCACAAATGCATTGGATGCTACACCACACCCAAGCACATCACCCTTGGATACTACACCATACCCAAGAACATCACCCTTGGATGCTACACCACATCCAAGAAGAACACCCTCAGAGATACGCCACTCTGAGTATCAATCTCACTTTTAGAGATAAAGATCTCTTACAAGAAAACTCTCTTCAAGAGTATGATAAACAAATTGAGGAACAAGAAAGAGTAATAACTCTATTAAGAGAATATGGCCATTATTGCTCATAAGAAAGGATTGGAAGTATTTGGTATATCTTGGTGTTATTGGTGTGTTTTTGCAAATGAAATACCCTCCTATTTATAGGAGAAGAAATGCCTTCAAGAGGTGTGAAATTATTGATTAAAATAATTGGAAAGGTACCTCTTGGATAAAATAATATTTTGTGAAAAGTTATAATGTTTCAACATGATTTTTTGCTTTCTGATCACGTTGTAATCGATTACATAAAATAGGTTTACAGCCTTTTAAAATCAGTTTTAAAACATAACGTTCATATTGCAATCGATTACTTAAACATGGTAATCGATTACATTGCTGAGGTAATTGATTACACTAATGAGGTAATCAATTACACGATGTAATTGATTACACTAATGAGGTAATCAATTACATTCCATCAGAATGTATTCTTATTTTAAAACCTTTTTATATTAATGGCCGTACTTTCTTTTTATAGAGTCTTACTTTAATTATGCCTTGGTCTTGGATCTTCATTCTTAATCTCTGGCATTGGCCTTGTCATTATCAAAATCCTTCATGGTCTTCATTCTCCCCCTTTTTGATGATGACAATATTTCATTGATTTCATGACTCTTTTTGTGCTTGACATGGTATACTAAATCTTCAAGTCTTGCGTCCATGTTGTTAATCATGTCTTGCATATATGTTGTTGATATCAAAACCTTAGTTCTTCATTCTCCCCCTTTTTGATATTGACAACAATTCCTGAGAAGAAAAATAAACAGCATGCAAGATACAAGATTTTCTCCCCCTTAATTTTGGTTTAGTTGACAAGGTTTGATTGATTTTTCTCTTATTTTGCTTCTCATATATTAACCAGGTTTGATTGATTTTTCTCTTATTTTGCTTCTCATATATTAACCAGGTTTGATTGATTTTTCTCTTATTTTGCTTCTCATATATTACTCCCCCTTTGTCAATGGCAAAAAGAATATAAGAGCATAAAGTTTTAGCAGAGAGTGATGCACCTTGTTGTTTGATGTCACTCGTTATTTTGATATTGCTCTTTGTTACTTGTTGATTGATAGATGCTTCAAGAAATGTGTTGACTTTTCTTGTGGGTAAGAGTTAATCCTTAAGTGCCTTCCATCAATGATAATTCCTGCATCATTATAAACATTTGATCTTGGTACCCAAATTTTCTTGGGTCCTTGTGGGTTAGACGTTGACAATATATTCTTAGGAACCCAAATCATTTTTGTCTCAGTATAACCTTTTTTCCTTATAAGGCATGTTGATGTATTGTGACCTTTTCTCAGATAATGAGAGATTTTAACAAATGGGCTAGTTGAGGTCTTTTGTGAAATAAAGGAATTTTTCTGTAACTTTTGCTTTTTGGAAGGATCAGACCCCAGTTTGGCTTTAAAATGACATTTTTGTTTTCCAAGGAGTATATCTAGGTTGTCTCTTCCCATAGTAAATTTAGCTAAAGTATTTTTTAAATCATCAATTTCTTGAGAAAGCTTTTGACATGTAATGCATGATTGATTGCATGTGACCTTAATTTTCAAATCATTTTCTAGGTTTATTTTTTCTAATTTAACTTGTCCTATTTCTTCATGTAACTTTGAAACATTTTCTTCTAGATTTTGATTAATACTTTTAATATTTAAAAATTTCTTAGCAAGTTTTTGATATTCTTCATTTGAAAAGGTTTTTCCTAAGCATGCAAGATGATTGGTTATATGAGTGAATCTCTTTTGCATGTCTTGTATGCTTTCATTGTTGTTCATTCTAAATAATTCATATTCCCTAGTTAGGGTATTTATTCTTGATCTCTTAACTTCGCTTGTTCCTTCGTGAGTTACTTCTAAGGTATCCCACATCTCTTTTGCTGTCTTGCAATTAGATATTCTAAAGTATTCGTCCATTCCTAAGGCTGAGGTTATTATATTTTTGGCCTTGAGGTTATATTGGACTTTTGTTTTATCCGCACCAGTCCATTCACTTCTTGGTTTAATCATGGTCACTTCTCCAACTACTTTGGTTGGTATGAATGGACCATTTTCAATGGAGTCCCATATGTCTATATCAATAGCTTCTATGAATATTTGCATACAGGTTTTCAATATTGATATCCTACTCCGTTAAATACAGGAGGTCTATGTATGGAGTTTCCCTCAGGAAAGATAGGATTGAAAGAGGCCATGGATCTTCTTGAGGTTGTTAAACCTTTTTCAAGATACGAGCTTTGATACCACTTGTTAGCCCAGGTGGCCTCTTGGAAACTCAAGAGGGGGGGTGAATTGAGTAGTTAGGAACTTTTTCACTAATAAATTTCTCCTCTAAAAACTCAATATGCAATGATATATGATTTGAATAATAATGCTTAAAACATAAAGAGTTTAAGGGTTAGAGAAGTGCAAACAGAGATTTATACTGGTTCGGCCAACCACTGCCTACGTCCAGTCTTCTCAAGACACCCTTGAGGAAATTCACTATAATTAATTCCCTTGATTACACCACAATGGGGACTCACACCCCGATCACAAATGCATTGGATGCTACACCACACCCAAGCACATCACCCTTGGATACTACACCATACCCAAGAACATCACCCTTGGATGCTACACCACATCCAAGAAGAACACCCTCAGAGATACACCACTCTGAGTATCAATCTCACTTTTAGAGATAAAGATCTCTTACAAGAAAACTCTCTTCAAGAGTATGATAAACAAATTGAGGAACAAGAAAGAGTAATAACTCTATTAAGAGAATATGGCCATTATTGCTCATAAGAAAGGATTGGAAGTATTTGGTATATCTTGGTGTTATTGGTGTGTTTTTGCAAATGAAATACCCTCCTATTTATAGGAGAAGAAATGCCTTCAAGAGGTGTGAAATTATTGATTAAAATAATTGGAAAGGTACCTCTTGGATAAAATAATATTTTGTGAAAAGTTATAATGTTTCAACATGATTTTTTGCTTTCTGATCACGTTGTAATCGATTACATAAAATAGGTAATCGATTACAGCCTTTTAAAATCAGTTTTAAAACATAACGTTCATATTGTAATCGATTACTTAAACATGGTAATCGATTACATTGCTGAGGTAATTGATTACACTAATGAGGTAATCAATTACACGATGTAATTGATTACACTAATGAGGTAATCAATTACATTCCATCAGAATGTATTCTTATTTTAAAACCTTTTTATATTAATGGCCGTACTTTCTTTTTATAGAGTCTTACTTTAATTATGCCTTGGTCTTGGATCTTCATTCTTAATCTCTGGCATTGGCCTTATCATTATCAAAATCCTTCATGGTCTTCAATAGATGTATATATAAATATATTTAAGGCAATGCATGATTATGATTTATATGTAAAAATAATTGTGGCCTGTTAGACTTATGTTATGTATTTGCAAGCTTTGCCGAGCCTTCTCTCATATCTTCACATATGGGACTAGGAGTGTGCCCTATATACAAATCCTTCTTCCGCTATAAACTCTATTATTTTTTTATACACTTATGGGCGATTTATCTTGCGATCCAGTTATAAATTCTCAAAACTCACTCCCCGATCTTCTATGGTTCGAGTCTTGATGTAATCGTTGTGGTGTTTTTGGAATTCTTTTAATCGCGAAAAATTTATTCGTGTTTTTATGAATTAGACATCTTGATTATATCAGAATTCAGGTCCGGAAAATCAGGGGTGTGACACTAAGATGATTAGAGGTTTAAGGCAAGGATAAATAGTGTTTAGATGCTGCTTAGTGCTAAGTTGTTGCTACCATCTAGTTAAACGCATTGATCTCTTATAAACACTAAATTGAGAGGGAGAAAGAAAACTAAGATGACAGAGGATGAACATTATAATGATAACTTTATGCATCTAGTTAAATTCTATTTGATTTTTTAGAACTTATATTAAATGTTGCATAACTCATCGGTAGGAGGATTTATTATTTTTTAATTTTATAAAAAAAGATACAAAGCATAGCTTATCATATAGTCGATTATAAATATATTCATCTGTTTTTGGCTTATTTTTTGAAAAATAATCATTTTTAAGAGTGAAAATTTAAAAGAAGTTATTGTGAATGGTTTGTTTGTGCCAAGATCAGTTGGAACAAGTAGGTATGATGGCCACTTGGCTCCTCAAAATGAAACCTGTACAACATTGCAATAATACACTCATCTCTCTACTTGTTCTTATGATTGTTATTGTCTAATGATAATTTACTTTTAAAATTAAGATTTAGTTTTAGATGTTTCTTATGATTAGGGATTTTTTATTATTTAGTTGTATATATACATTGTTTGGGCTTCTTCGAAATAGATAGACTAGTGTAATAAAAGGATTAATAGCTGATTATTATTTTAGCAATATGCTTATTATGTGAGTTGTGAGCAAGATGTTGCTGCATGCTGTTAGCATGACAGGAAGTGTTTAGGATGGTTAACTTGTTGGTATAATGGAATCTGTCAGGATTTTACTCACTTATGCTGACAATAGGTACTGACAGTAGTGATTTATGTGCTTTTTTTAGATTCATTGGAAATATTTGGTTGGAGTACACTACAAATGGGAGAATGTGGATCTTATGAAATTTAGTAAATTACAGATGTGGTTTTAATTCCCTTTATAAAATGAGTTATGGCAAGGTGGAATAAATTTTTTAGCTTTTTTGTCTGACTGTAATTTGTTTATTTGGGCATAAAAAACTGATAGCCTTCTTAACTTGGTGCTTTATGTCACCCCATAACAGTATCTTCATCTACTTATTATCTTCTTTATATATGCCATGCATTTTGGTAAAAGTGATATGAAGTCTTAAACTTCTTTGTTTCTGGCTTCCTATTGTAAGAGTTTCTGCTAGACTTGATCCTAGGATCTAAATGTTGATTTTCTTGGAAAAGGAGACAGTGCTTTTTATGATATACCATATGGTGCATTGGCTGACCTCAAATCTTCACTCTTTCAGTTAGAAGTACAAAACTTTAATTTTAATAGCTTACCCTGAAAAAATATCATGGTTCTAGTTCTCTGTTGTATATGACTATTGGGTGGCCTGTCCTAGATGAAAAAGGGTTGAGAAGAAAAATGATATTTATAATTTGTTCTTTTTCTCCAACTATAGGGTGGCTTTTCTTCATAGACAAGCGTGTTCTTATTCACCACAATGTTCAAGAAATGCAACAAATGAACTTGTACCATGCAATCTGTTATTTTCATCAACTTCTAAAACTTTTGGATAGTTAATTCATTGAAGATTGATAGATTCATGAAATTTAACACTACCTCACAATTTACAGTCATAGTTTTTGAATTTCTTCTATTTTAAAGCAAGGTTTTGTTAACCTTAGTCTAATGCTCCATTTAAGCTCTTAAAAGTGATGAATTTGTATTGAAAATGAATATATTTGTAGCACTTTTATTTGTGATATAATTATTGCATGTATTCTAATAAAAATTTATCTTTTTTAATGGTTTAACCTCAGCTCTCAAGGTTAAGATTAACAAAAACCTTTAAAGTATAAGGCCTGCTTCAAATATTTGGTTTTAGTACTATTAGATAATGTCCTTTTAGAAAGATAGAATAGTTTAAGTATATAAGATAAGATCCAATCAGCCAATGCCTAAAGAATCAAAAATAGAAAAATCTTATAAAAATTTGATACGATCCTAACTACCTTCTACTAATTATATACTCATTTATAAAAAACATCAAACAAACACGTAGTGCTTAGGTCTATCACCAAATTAAATACTCATTTTTAAATAACTTATGAACATAATGACAATAATTTCCAGGCACTAAAATTTAAAAACTATCATTTAATGTAATCTAGTGCTTAGCTCTATCACCAAATTCACAATCCAAAAGAGCAATTTACTACACCAAATTCATAATCTAGTGCTCTTATTCATTCTTTCTTCCTGATTTTTGAGATATGTTAATATACAACAAATTTTTTTGTTTTGTAGGTGCTTGCCTAGCTTGTTTGGTGAAAAGCTTTAAACTATGAACAACCACTAAGTTGGCCTATGAAATATGTATATGGGTGTTTGTCTTCCTTGTCATATCCGACTTAGATTGAAAAAAAAATAAAAGTTCAATTTGACATATTTGAGATCATGTTTTATTTAATATTTAAGTTATACAGTAAGTTATGGTCTTGTCCACTCTGTTGATTTGATGTACCTTGTATACAGGACCAAAACCGGGCGGCGGCGGCTTACCCCCTCGTTTCTCAGTCCCTCAGGTAAGTAGTCTTTCCACTCTGCTCAAATTTTTCCTTCTCTACTATGCTATTCTATACTCTACTGTAATGCTCTGTTTTGCTCTGCTATGGACACTCAAATAATACTGGATTTTGCTCAGTTTCCTTTTTTAATAAATTATTCAAATTTTCTTAGTAGGAGTTGTGTTGTTAGGGGGTGTTTATTTTCTTTTAATTAAGATATAACAAAAAAGGTTTTTGGTCTATAAATTCTTATGTGTTAGGAATTGTGAAATAAGAAATTATTTGAGCTTTTGGAGACAATTGTTAGTTTTATGAATTCTCTTTCACTGGACTTCACGTGGTGTTTAGTTAGGGTTGATGTTTGGGATTCAAAAGCCTTCTCTTGTCTTTAGTTTTGGTATTTTGATAAGTGTTTTATTTGGGATTCAAATTCCTAATTGTATTTTTTAGTCTTTTTTATTTTTTCTAAATAGAGACTAAACAAAGAAACACTAAAACTTCAAAGATGTAAATCAATATAAAAATGCTTCTTTTAAAAAAAGCGGTGAAGTTCAAAATCAACAAATATAGTTTAAAGTAGGGGTGTGCAAAAATTAGATATCTCAAATCAAATTTAAATCTATTTTTTAGGTTATGATGAGTTTTTTCTTGGAAGGAAATGAAAAGGTTGAAATTTTGAATTTTGGGTTTTTGATGTTTTCTTGGAAGCCAATCAAAGTTTTTGAGTTTTTTTCTTTTTCATTCATCTCCCAAGGTGTACAATGATGTTGATAGAGTTTACACACATTTGATCTAATGAAAAAATGGATTTAACAAATGGATAAGTCAAATTTTAAATTATTCACTTGGAAGAATTCTATATTTAACATTAATTAATTTGGCACCATTTGAATTTGTGAACAAGATGTATTTTTTCTCTTCCCTTCTATCCTTTTGTTGGTTGGTGTATAAAATTAGAAAAGGAATTGTAGGTTTTTTTTAAAAATAAAGTAATAAGATATTCATGAGAATAATGTTTATTTAGATTATCTTGAAATTCAAGAATAACATAGAGTTAGGACAGAGGGAAACAGTATTAGGTTTAATGCCATGTTTTGTTATCTTCTATGCCATGTTTTTGCTATTGATAAGTCTTGAAAAGACTTAATAAATTCATCTTTAATTTAACTTAATCCATCAAATATTGTTGAGTTTGGCATTGTTACGTAATAATTTGTCATTCTTTCTTGTTTTAATTATTTAATTCAAATGGGTCTGAATTGTACAAGAAAATAGATAAAAAGATAAGAGCGTAAGGAAATTTATTTATTGAAGAGATCCAATAACCTAGCGTACATACGCTAGAAAGCCAGCGTACATACGATAGGCATTTATATGTTTGTGTTTTGCAGGATCCAGGTGCAGGAACTCAACGTACATACGTTGTAATGGAAGCGTATATACGCAGAGGAGAAAGAAGCCAAAATGCAAGTCCAGTGAGCCAACGTACATATGCTGGATTTCGGGCGTACGTACGCTCACAAGCAGAATGCAAATTGTAACATCCCAATTTTGATTTCAAGTAGGAAATTAATTGTTAACTAAAATCAACTTAACTTAAGAAATAATGACAAATTAACTATGCTTAGTTGGTAAAAGGTGGCTGCTTATGATTGGCGAGTCACGTGAGTGGGACTGCGATTCACGTTTTCCCACCCCGCTCTCCTTCTCTTCGCACGCATGTACATATATCCAGTATCACCGTGGATATTCATCCTTCCTCACTGCTTCATCCTCTCTTTTTTTCTTTCTTCGATCTTCGTCCTCTTTTCTTCTCCCCTGTCCTTGTTCTTCATTTCGGGAGACCCACGGCGACGGTGCTGCAGAAGGGTCAGAGTCCCCTCCGACGGGTGAAGGACGATCATTGGAGCAGAGGAAGAACAACTCCCCATCCCCGAGCCGATTGCAGAGTACGACTGTGTGAAGGGGGCTGGACGAGGCAGAAAGGGCGTCAGACCAAACGTCGGAGAGAGGAAGAGCTTCTCGAGTCCCTTCAGAAGGTAGGGGGCGGTTGCATGTCAAATGCATGGTCGAGGGACGGCACCGGATAAACGTATTACCGTGCATGCATATGAATGTGTTTGTGAAAATTGTGTGCAATGCATGATTGTGAATCCTTGACTGCCATGTGTGTGATTGCAGAGTCCTGATTATGGTTATACACTTGCATGCATGTATTCAGGGTCGTTGTGTTGAAGTCGGATAGTTGGTTATATATAAACGCTTGTGATGCATGTTCTCATTGTTGTTAATACCGAAAAGAATATGTGTGCTTGATTGTTGACTGGTTCCTTGAGATATTGCATGCATTAACTGTGCGAGTGCTGTGTATGATGGTACGATGAATGATTGAATGTGGAGAATATGTGGGCTCGGGAGTGACGCTAATGGTTACTAGGAGTGAGTCGGATAGTTGAGGGTACTCGTGGTTGACGCGTATGGGCTGTGTGTACAGGAAATGGGATGACCCGTGGAAGGTCAGGAGTCCCAACAAAATGATCTCCAGGTGCAGACCCTTGGCTAGATCCTGTGAGAGCCCGTGGTAGTCGTAGGAGCTAGAGTTAAGTCTCGAGACGTCAATGGGAGGCTGGTACCACGCGGGAAGGGCTAAAGGACGAGAGGCCAGTAAGGGAACCTGTAACTGAAGATCATTGCTTAGTCGGATCTGCAGGCATGCTTGTAGATGAAATATTGGTTAGGATAGGACGAGTGGGATGGTTCGGAGTGATACGTGTAATACCCTAATTTTAACAATTCAAAGACAAGAAAAACAGGGAAATTTTTCACAATTAAAAGAAGATCAGAATGGCTTGGCACAAGAAAATGAAAGGAGAAGAAAGAGCAAGAGAGATAAAACGGATTCAGAGGAGCTGACAGCGGAAGAAAGGGAAATCGCTTAGGCGAACCACGCAGCGACGCATACTCGCTCAAGCGAAAGCTTCACTCGGTCCCTGCCCATTTCACTTGGCATTCCGCACTCGGTCTCCCACGCCTAATTTACTCGGAAAGGTAACTTATTCTACAGTTTCAACAATCAGAACACATGCACAAATAATACAGGAATGGTCCTTACCATCACTCACTCGGATAATCCTCTGCGCCCTCTAAGTTACTCGGGGTATCTTACTTAGTTCCCACTCGGGTATCACTAATTATTTTACACTCGGGAAGAATCCTAATAGTTGTCACTCGGAAAGCATCTCTAAACTCTCAACTCCGAATCCTAACAGCTTGCCGTTGGAACAATCTTCTACATCAATCCCTACTCGGAGCTAGCTGATTCCACTCACTCAGAACATCTAAACCTCTCCCACTCGGTGATAGAATCACAAACTCGCACTCTAGACCACAAGTTGGCTTCCCTCATACTGAGTTAAGTTATTTCCTACACATTTGGAATATGAACGCACATATATATATATATAGATCACCCCGATATTTCATAGCATGAGATGGACATGCAACATAGTATATATGTACATATAGAAGTGTATATCACAATTTTTACAAACACGTAGTTATGCTTCCATTCCAAGTGATTCAACTTTGATTAAAGGACTAACAACAAAACACGAGCCGGCCAAGGCTTAACTCAAAATACTAAAAACAGCATATGCACGAACACAGTATTCCATAGTGCATCAACGCTTCACCCGGCATTTCAGCTCCTCTTCCAATCCTCGTTACGAGAAATGTTCACTGAAAGTTACCACAGCAGGGGTGAGTATCTTAAATTTTAAATGATAGATACTGACTCAGGTTGCCTCACATTTATACAGCAATCCACACACATATATATATATATATACATAATTATACATGGCAACAATTATAGTCAGGGCAATACCAATAATCCAGAACACATACAAGACCCTCACCAATCGGAATCCATCAGACATCACTTGGCCCTTTACATACATCAACTCGATAATATCAACATGCAACAATCAGTAGTATTATACTAAGACCCGTGACTTAGAATGCACCTTTTTGAACATTTAACAGTCGGAAATCCATAATCTTCACTCGGCTATATTTATATACAACTCTCCAACACATAACATACATTCTTAGAACAGATTTCAATCGGCATTAACAGCATATACACACGGAATAGTGCACTCGGTCATGAGCATATATATATCTCATCTCACTAAAATCGTTATAAGCATAATTAATTCTACACAAATTCAGTAGCAAGATAAACACAGATTATTCACTCGGTTATATGCATTTATCCTTTCAATAACGTTGACACCTGCATGATCAATTCCAGACAATATCAACAGTTAAAACAGAATAGTTCACTCGGTTATAAACATTCATCATCTCATTAACACCTTCGCATGCATAACTAATTCCAATTAATATCAACAGTTACTAGGCACGTAACATTTCACTCGGTTCCGCATTCGTGTGTATCAGTTTAGACGTTGCAACGTAGGCTCTCAGCCTTTTTATACATAGCTCTCAGTTATCAAATCAGCTCCCAGCTGCTTGGCCGTTTTACAGGTACCCAACCGTTTGCCCACAGGTGACACCAACGCTCTCAGCGCCAACGGAGGTGTTCACAGGCAGCCCGAGTCCCACTCAAGGGCTACCTTGAGTCCCACTCAAGGATTTCATAGCGTCCCAGCTTTATAACCGATGGTAGTGTCCCACACTACGTACTTCCAGCACAACGCATCCCATGCGCCACACGCGGATTCAACACACAACATAGGATTCATGCACACAACCTTCACTCAGATATACATATTTCACATGTAGTCGGTAATACACATTCTAGAATTCCACGTATTAATTTAACACACACATGCTTCCATGCAATCATCATCATAGCTCTATTAGCAGTATATGAGTCCAATGCAACCGATGATAATCAATATCAAGTTTCTGACAGCATTCTTATCAACTCCAGCATAACATGCACTCGGTATACAGCAGTATCAGAACTTACCCAACACATGCATCCATATGAAGATCAACAGGTTCAAACAAACATCTCAATCAGCACAACATAATAAGCAATCAGTATACAGCAGTGTCAAGACTTAATCAACGTATGCATACATATTATCATGAACGGGTTCAACAAAACATTCCAGTCAACACAACGTAACATGCAATCGGGTTCTATGGTATCTGAACTCAAACAACGCATGCATCTTCAAGGATGGTAATAACATGCAAACATATCATACTACAGGATACAGAACTATCATTATCAACACTCGAGACCCGTTCGTAACCCATGCATTTAACATATAAGGTACTCCCCCTACCAACTACGAGACTCCGAGGGACTTTTTTGCTTGGGTGTTGGTCCTCTTCCTCGCTGCTTCACTCAACGCTTCCACTTCGCTTAGCCTTTACTAGAACGCTACTGCCCTCCACGCGTGGTGCAGGGCTATTTCTGCTTCTGCTTCAACGCTCGTCTTCTACTCGTGTGAGGGAGCTCTGACTCCTCTATAGCACCGTTACTCAGCTTTCGAAACAGGGAATGGAACAGGGGGCATAGAAGGAGAAAAGGAGAAGAAAGAAGAAGAAGAAACTCGCAGGGGATTCTGAAGAACGAATGGCAAGGAGGCCATCGTCCACTTATAAATACATGCATGAGGGAAAGAATGGTGGGTGGGAAAATGTGAGGAGCAGTCTGCTCACGTCACCCAGTCCCATCAGCACCTACTAAAGCTAATCCTCCTTCTAAATTAGCACACCCTTTGATTAATTAAATTAATGGTAATTAATAAGCAAATTCCCACTTCTGAAATTATTTTAATGGCTTTATTCACCCGGTACATTATTAAAATTGGGATGTTACAATACGAGTGAATCCCGAGTGAGTTGATGCATATTTCGTATGACGGGAAATAAATCTTTGTAATATGTATGTAATTGCATGTCTTTAAAAGCATTATACTCTGCATGGTTGAAATCCAAATTGTATGCAACCCGAGTAAATGTGAGGGCAAGTATAGATGCTGATGCCGAGTCACTAACTGTCATTTTAAATGCATAAGCTCACCCCTACTGTGGCAAATTTTTCAGTGAATGTCTCTCGGGATGACGAATGGAGGAGGAGCTGAATGCTGAGTGAAATGCTTGTGCGCTATGGGAAAATAGATGTTATGTATATACTGCTTATGTGTTTTGTTAAGCCTTGGCCAGCTCATGTTTTAGCCTTAGTCCCTTTTATTAGAACCTGAACCCTCTGGGGTAGAAGACACGATTTTGTGCCTGTAATTATTTATATCTACTATGTTGCGTGAAATCCTATACTGTGCATGAAGATCCGAGTAATCTATGTATGCGTACTTGTTATGTGTGAGAAGTCAGTATAATTATAAGTCGAAATGGAGCCGAGTGTGATGTGGGAAGAGAGTTAGTGATTCCCTCCGAGCAAAGAGAAGTCTAGGTAATCCCGAGTGAATAAGACAGTGTGACACCGAGTAAGGATTGATCTAGATATTTTCCGAGTGATAACTGTTAGGATTTTCCGAGTACGGAGTAATTCACAATTTCCGAGTGAGAATCCGCCGAGTGAAGGTTTCCCGACAGAAAGGCGACACCTAAGGCTCTAAGTGGACCCCATGGTAGGAAATTATTAGTAGCAAGGGAATCCGAGTGAGTCTTGACTTAGTAAGGATAATTAGAGTAGGAAAGATTATGGTTACCGAGTGAAAAGAATGAGCGGAATATCCGAGTGGCAAAAAGGAAGTGAAAGTTATTCCGAGTGAGAAGTCTTCGTAGATTCCGAGTGAGTGGCGATGGGAATCATTTCCAAGTTGTTCGTACCTGTGTCCCGATTGAATGAAGTCGTGGAATATGCTATGTTTTCTGAATGAGGCTAGTATGTATAAGGGCCGATCCGAGTGAATAGAGAGTGGACCCTTCCGAGTGGACCAGGCGCTGAAATCCGAGTGCGGGAATGCCGAGTGGAGTGAGCGAGTACCGAGTGTAGTTCTCGCTATAGTGAGTGTGCGTGGTTGTGTGATCTGCTCGAGCGTTTTCCTTCCTCCACTGGCAGCCTCCTTGAGTCGGTTTTATTCCTCTTGCCTTCTTTTCCTTATTCCTTTGTGCCGATTATTCTGGTTTAATTGTGAAAAATTTTCCTCTGTTTTGTTAATTATTTATTTATTAAATTAGGGTGTTTCACAAATCATCAAGTCAGTAAGCCCAGTGTACATACACTGGCCTCCTAGCGTATATACGCGCAGTTCTAACAAAGCCAAGGCATCCAGGTTTATTCCAACAGCACCTCAGCGTATATACGCTGGTATTTGAGCGTTCATACGCTCAGGTCCAGGGAAGAAAAGCATACAACACGCATCAAGTCAGAACCTCAGCGTATGTACACTGGTACCGTAACGTACATATGCCCAGCAAAAGGATCTAATTTATCAAGTCAGTGAGCAATCGTATATACGCTGCCCCCTAGCATACGTACGCACAAGTCAAGTAAATGAAGGCACCCAGTTTCATGCATGCAGTAAGCCAACGTATGTACGCAGGTGAGTAGGCATACATACGCGCAGCTTAGAGGGAAACCAGAAGTTGTCATTTAAGTTAGTTAGGTAGTTGTATAGTTTCTAATTAATTGCTTGTAAGCCCCTCCGGGGAAAATGTGAGATTTAGCTTTATTAGTTAGTTAGTTCAAGACACAAACCTATATATTTGTAATTCTATTATAAGTTAACACACAAAAGCAATAATACAACTCTCATTTTTTGATTTTTAATCTCTCTCTAAACCTTTTCTCTTACTAAACTCTCTCTTCCATAGCTTTCCACATTTCTTCATCTGTTGATTCCACCTCCATGAGTTTCTAAGCCCCTAGGGTTGGGATTGTTGAAGCTTCCAATGGATTCATAAAGCTGTATTAAGGAAGTCATCTTCTGAAGTATGAGGAGAACAAGCTGAGAAATGGATCTATATTGCTGGATTGACAAATCCAGACCTAATTGAAGAATCTTACCAATGAGGAATCATGGTTGAGGCTTAGGTAACTTCTGGCTTCCTAACTAATTCAAGCCTAGTAATTAGGTGAATAGTTAGGGTTCAATCCCTAATTTCACATTAGATTTCTCTATCACTGAACACCTAAGGGATTAGTGTTAATCACCTAAGGAATTAGGGATTAACCACCTGTGAAGTTGTCCTCTTGAGTCTGAAGCTTGATTGATCCTTAGTTACATGTTTCTTGATGAAATTTTGAGCTGAAGCAATCCTAACCTATCTTCCATCAATTACACTTCATCTTTTATATTGTTTCTGGAATTACAAAACATAAAAATAGTAGAAAAGCATAAACAGAATAAAATTCACCTTGTGTTGTTCTGGTTCAGCTTGTACTAGTCCTAGGTTGTGGTAATTACTTCAATCCCTGTGGGACGATCAAATATATTACAAATTTAATGATTGGTGCGCTTTCCAAAAAAATTTAATCCTCTGAGATTGTGCATAAGCTATCTTCATTTTCAAGGAAATAGAGTTAGGTTTTGGCATCTTTAATTTATCTAGAGTCTCAATGTGCTTCTGAACTCTCCGAACCTTCACATAAATTTTTCCAAAATGTAAAATAACATAACTATCAATGAATTGAAATAAATTTCAGTTTTGAAATTTAAGAGTTAATTTACCTGTTCTCTTTTTTGTAATTTTAATTCACCCTTACCATAAATTTCATCTAATGTAATCAATATTGTCATTAAATTTTCTATCAAATTCTCTACATCTAACTCTGCCACAACTCCACCTATAAAAGTAACACCTTCCAAAGCTTCAACCTACCCAATTTCATGGAATAACAAATTTGAAATCATGTGTGCAAATTCAGTATGTTTGGTTATGCAATGCTAAAGCTAATTTTAGATTGACTTGATTTTGTCAAATTAAATTTTTGTAAAATTAATTTCAAAGTAACCTAATTTTCATTTGGATAGTACATAGCAGAAAAGTGATTTGGATGTGCTTTATAAAATTACTTTTGAGATAGATAATTACTAAAACTGTAAAAACTGGTTCAATGAATTGTGGCTAACCTAAACGACTACAAGTTTAACATTTTCCAATGGAGTGAAGGGATGCACACCCATAACTACGGGGTTTGTGTTAAAGGCATAAACAGACAGTTAGAGGAAGACTTCTATGGAGTCTTGACAGAGATTGTTGAAGTTTCTTTCTCTAAACGACGAAGAAGAGATATCGTTCTATTCAAGTGTGATTGGTATGACAACACAACCAGTGTAAGAATAAAGGTTGACAACAACCACGGTTTAGTTGAGGTCAAGAAAAGCGATAGATATAAATGGTTTGATCCCTTCATTTTTGCCCAACAAGCTAAGTAGGTTTATTACACGGACTTCCCTGGAGGGCACCGAGACTGGTATGCAGTCATCAAGGCCAAAGCCCGAAGTCAGATCACTAATAATGTCTCTGATGAGGTTAAGGATGCTTATCAGCTTGCTCTGAACGAGCTCAATGATAGTCAGTTGCTGTTCAACATTAATCCAGTGATGCTGGATAAGATACTTGTCACTACGGGAGGTGAAGATATTAACAAAGAGGTGGTCTCCCAATCAAAATGGTCTAGGGCCAATTTACGGACTAAGGACCCTGTTGAAACTGATAGCCATAGTGACACTAAAACTGAGGGAGAATTTCAAACTAAAATAGACACAAAGTATGTAATTATTCAACATATATACATATATATATATATATAGTTCGAGACTAACATTTGTTTTGATGGTTTTATCCACAGATGACAGGACGTAGACAACCATTTTGTCGGGGTGGTGGTTGGAGGACTCTAGGACCCATCTGCATACACCATAATGGACCAGTACCCCAAAACAGACCACCACACCACTATAGGTCCCCACCTTATAGCAGACTCCTTCACCACCATAGACCATACCATCACAACAGATCACACCACAGCAGACTACCACAACACAGTAGACTTCTTCCCCACCACAAACCACCATAACACACCAAACTCCTTCATCACCATAGATCAAAACATAGCAGATTCCTTCATCGAAGGGTTTGGATAACCCTGGCCTCGAGGTGACCTTACCTCCTGGATCCCCCTACCCACTCTGGTCCCACTTCTAGGTGGAGATGAGTATGTATTACTATATAATTTCTTTTAAGTTTCTTAGTTGGTAGCTTGTTAGTTGCTTTACAATTAAAATTCATATAGTACCTAAATTGGTTTGTTATATGTTAGTTATTTAGTACTTGTATGCATTAAACTGTACTGGGAACTCTTCTACTTGTAATAGGGTAATCGTTCAAATTTGGAAATGTTACATTTACAGAGGAGACTCTGCCAAAATTTCAGTAGCCTTCCTGTGTCTATATTGTTTTATTTATTTCTAACTATTGTTTATTACAGCTTTGTTGATAGTAGTCACACTACTAAAATGATTACTAAGGTTCTGAAGGCCCAGTGGGATAATCCATAAATCTCTTGGACAGATGTTGGTAAGGTTGTCCGGGATAGATGATTTGAGACCTTCTTGGTAAGTTTAACACTTCCCTTTGTTATAAGTTTATGGCTAATTCATACACTTATTTTTAATTTTGAAATCTCATTTCATGTAACAGTGTGATTATTAGTGGACAGAGGGTATGATTGATGAGATTAGGAGGGTCTTTGCCATGAAGACCTCCAAAATCATCAAGAGTACCCTTTAGAACTTGAGGAACAAAGGCGAGCGCCCTCGTTGGATCCCCGAGGACCACTGGGACAGGATGGTGCAAAAGTGGGGGGTGTCTTGTTCTAGCAGGCCAGTGCTCAGAAACAAGGCAAACAGAGCAGCTGATGTTGCAGCCACTATCAATATTGGGGGTATCATTCAGTCCTTGAATATAAAAAGAGATTTGTAAATATATTTTGTTAAACATTTTTTTATGAATGACTTAATAAGTTTTGTATTAACAATCTGAATATATTGTGAACAACAAGAGCAAAAGGAGCACCGCGAGCCATCATTGTATGAGGTCATGCAAATGACCAAGGAAAACAAAGTTGGTGCTTAGGGTAACCAAAAATCGACAGCATGGCGGTAATTTAATTTAACTTACACATGCTTAAACTTATAAATCATATTACTAAATTTTATCATTATTTATATTTGTAGGAGGTGTATCCTTCCATGAGGGCCAAGAAGGAGGCAGAGTTGATGGCTTCCACTCCTAAAGAGGAGGTACTTCCCATCCTTTCTTGTTTCAATGACAACACCACCTATATGGAGGTTATTGGCGGTGTAAACAAGAAAGATAAGGTGTTCAGCTTGGGAGGTGTGGGCACATAGCTCGCTAAAAAGAGGAAGACCTCTTCCTCTTCCTCTACCTTTTCCTCTGGCCTTCCAGCAAATGTTGTTCAGGTTATTGAGAACCTGAACAATAAGCTACAGGAGGAGCGACGTCAGAGGTAGCTTTTCGAGGAGTGAGCCGAGGAGGACCAACGCCATAGCCAGCTACTGCAGGAGCAAGCTGTCGAGGATTGACGACGGACCAAGGAGGAATGAGTCGAGACTTATTGACAGCTAGTGCAACAGCAGGAGCTTATCATGCAAATGATGGCAAGGCTACCCCTTCTACTTCCCAGCCATCCCCTCCACTACCACCACCACAAGATCCCCCTCCATCATGATTTACTTTTTTAGGGCTTTTTTTTTAATATTATTGTATACATATATATATTTGGTTTATAATTTATCTCATATGTGATATTTCAGTATCTATTTTATGTCATTTTCTTTTTCCATGTGAATTAATTTAATATTATATTACTGATTATTCAATGAATAAAAATCCTAAATTACAATAATAATAGGCAACATATGTAACTTATTAACCGATATTTAATATTTAATATTTATTGTATGAAATTAAAAAATAATTAATAAAAATCCAAGAAAAACCACCTATACACATTAGCGACTGAACAAACGTAGTCGCTAATTAGCTAACAATAGCGATGGGACACCGTGGTCGCTGCTTAGCCAGTCATAGCGAGGGGATACCGTGGTCCCTAATTACCCGGCAATAGCAACAACATGACGTGGTCGCTATGTAGGCAGTAATAGCGACGAGATGACATGGTCGCTATGTAGGCAGTAATAACGATGACATAATGTGGTCGCTATGTAGGCAGTAATAGAGGCAACAAGACATGGTCGCTATGTAGGCAGTAATAGCAATGATATGACGTGGTCGCTACGTAGGCAGTAATAGCGACGTTATGGCGTGGTCACTACATAGGCAGTAATAGCGACGACATGACGTGGTCGCTACATAGGCAGTAATAGCGACCGCATCATGTGGTCACTACGTAGGCAGTAGTAGTGATGGGTACGTCACCATCATAAGGACCCGATTAGCGATGGTATGACCCTGTCGAACTTGTGCGACGGGGTGTTCTCTTTGTCATTGTTGTATCAGCGATGATAGTGGTAGCGACGAGGTCTTATCCGTCATAATTTTCGTCGCTAATAGGTTTAGCGATAAAATTTTCATGATTTAGCAATGGGTTTGGGAGGTTACTTATTAGTTATTTTTTAGTAGTGAAGGGTGATAAGCTTTGAACTTCTAGTATCTTGGCTTTTCTGGTTCAGACAGTGTTTATTGTCGTTCAGATTCTTTGTCTCCATCTTCAATTGGTTCAGGTTGAGCATGGTCTGATCTTTGTTGATCTTATTCAGCTTCTTGCTGCTGTACACCTGCATCATTAAGATCTAAATCTGCTAGTCTCCTGTCAGTCTTTTAAAGATCATCAAATCTTACATGCATTGATTCCTTAATGATTTGAGTTCTTGTATTAAAAACTTTATAGGATTTTGTTGTGGCTGAGTATCCCAAAAATATCTCCTTGTCACACTTAGAATCAAATTTTCCAAGATGATCCTTTGTTTTAAGAACATAACAGGTACAACCAAAAGGATAAAAATATAAAATGTTGGGTCTTCTTCCTTTCCACAATTCATAAGGAGTCTTATTCAATATTGGTCTAATAAGGATTCTGTTTTGGATATAACAAGAATTGCTCACAGCCTCTACCTAGAAATATTTTGGAAGATTGTTTTCACGAAGCATAGACCTATTTTCCTTTCCACAACACCATTCTTTTAGGGTGTTCTTGGAAAAGAAAAATTGGGAGTGATACTAGACGCATTGCAGAATCTTTGAAAAATTTCATTTTCAAATTCTCTATCATGATCACTTCTTATTATACTAATACATAATCCATTCTCATTTTGGATTTTCTTATAGAAAATCTTAAATACTTTCACAGGCTCATCCTTATGTGTTAGGAAATATACCCATGTCATTCTTATGTAATCAACAACAATAATAAATTCATACTTCTTCCCTGCTAGACTCTATACCAGAGATGGTCTAAACAAATCTAAATCTAACAGTTCTAAAGGTCTGCCAGTGGAAACAACATTTTTATTTTCAAAAGAGGTTTTATGTTGTTTCTCTCTTTGGCATACTTCATAAGGCAGGGAGCTGTTGAAAGAAATTTTTGGTAATCCCTTAACAAGGCCTTTTCTGTAAAGTTTTGAAATATGTTTTAAACTCACATGCCCAAGCTTTTTATGCTAGATCCATCTTTCTTCAGAGTTTAAAAACAAACATGTTACATTTTGATCATTCAATTCATTCAAGTCAACTTTGTACAGGTTGTGATATCTATTTGTAGTGAAGAGTATGGATCCATCATGGTTGATAATAGTACACTTTTCTTTATCAAAAGAGACCTTGTACCCACTGTCACAAAATTGACTAATGCTCAATAGGTTATGTCTCAGACCTTCAACCAAAAATACATTTTCAATGATAAGTGAAGGAATTTTACCCACTCTACCAGACCCTATAATCCTGTCATTCTGGTTTCCTCCAAAGCTGATTGTTCCACCTTTAAAATGATCCAGGTCTAGGAACATAGACCTTTTTCTTATCATATGATGTGAGCATCCACTGGCTAGATACTAGTGTAGAGGCTTTGTCTTTGTCTTTAAACACATCTATAATTGGAATAATCAATGATTTTGGTACCTATATTTTCTTGGGTCCTACATTGTTAGCAATTTGTTCATTTCTTCTTTTTCTTTTCTTACAATCATTTATTACATGACCATGATTTTTGTAGTAATTACATTTGACATGCTTCTATTTCTTTGAAACAATGAGGGAGATGAAAATTGCTTGAAATCATTTTTCTCTTCATAGCCAAGACCTGGTCTGCTATGGTCATAATGAGCTTTTCTAAAAAGTTTGTTTAGATTCTCAGTTCCATTGACAAACTTACCGAGGTCTGAAGTAAGAGAGCTTACTTGCTATTGTAGTTTAATGATTTCATTATTTTGAGAGTTACAACAAACTTTAGTGTTTTTAATTTTTTTTTCCAAAACAACATTTTCTTTTCTAAGGTTACTTAACTCTTCCAGGTGTATCTTTTCATTGTCTTCCATTTCTTTCTGAATATTTCTATCAAAATTTTCTTTTTTTAATTTCAAAATCTAGTTTTCAAAATCAATAACCATGTCAACATGTTTTACTTTCACCTTTTGAAATTTTTTAAAAGCTTCAAAAAGTCATTGAACAATATATCATAATTTTCTTTGAGTCTAGAATAACTTATGTAACAGTACTCATTTTTTACGTTGGGCCCTTATGGCTAATTGTATTAATTTCATGAATTAGTAATATGTACTATTGTCTAGGCTACGGCCGATTGACGTGTGTGTGATAACTAAATTGTGTTTTAGAAGATTTTATGAGTATGAGATGAATATCTCTACTTTAATTATGTGAGAAAATGGAGATAATTGAAATAATAACAATATGAGACTCATAATAACAGAAATTTATCAATTGAAACGTTAGTAATCTAATAGAAAATATTTAAGCATTTTATTTGAGTTATTTAAACTGTGTAACTCCCCCGGTTTTGATCAAGAAGTTGTCGGAGAAACTTGGGTCAATTATTTTTACCCCAAAACATCTCTCACGTCATCCCTAACAATTTTTATGAAGAGCCCAATGCGCATTACCAACCACCCAAGCCTAAAAATGTTAATTTTAAGTTACCCGAGTAAGCCAAAATGTGTATTTGTATGTATTTTAGACGTAATTTTCTCTCCCAATATTAGATTCAAGTCGTTCTTATTCTAAAATCTCCGTATTGAATTTATCTACAACTTTTATGTTGACCACGAAGGCCAATTCTCATACCATAAATCCCAGAAATTAAAAAACTACATTAATTCATGTTTCTCCAGCAACAACTTGCACTAGGTTTAGTATATTTCACTTATCTCTCTCATATGACCATGAAATTGAATGATTCTTTCACCATTGTTTTTGTAACACAATTCTATATGACTTTGATGAAGAACATGAAGCCCAAATCCTTACCAATATGGCCTAGAAAATTAATCTTTGCAAAGAACAAAAATCCTATCATAGCCCTACACCCCTTTTGTATTTGGGTAATAACTCTCTTATTTCTTAATGGATTACTTTTTTGAAATATATCACATTAAAGATAACAAAAATTTCTACAATTTTTGTGTTTGGCCAATTTTTAAATTCGGCCCAGAATATCCCTTAAATCCATGAGCAAGCTACTGCCTCTGCACTTGACACATCAGCCTTTGCATGGAAGTTAACCAATTAAATCACACTATCACCTTGCCACTTGTCTAGACCATGAAAAGCCTTCCAACACCTCACCATCAGTTGCTTGTGACACCTCCCATTCCACGCTCTTGGTCGTGGAACCCTTGGCCACCAAGGAAGAATCCATGTAAAATTTTCTCTTTCAACAAAACATCACTTGTTCTCTTGCCTTCTCCATTCTCTCTAACTTAGGAAAAATTCCAGCATCACTTCCTCCATCATCATCCATCCTAAAACATCATTATCCACTCATCATCATCCATCCTAAATCACCACACCACCCTTCATAACCTTAAAAATACAACTTACCACCTCCCAAGATCAAATCTTCTTCTTCTTTCTCCATGAAACAACAACATTTTCCTTCCTCTCCCACCACCATATTCACGTTGAAACCACCATCCTCGAATCCTCTATTTTCTTTCTCCTTGATGGAATAAATGATGATGATTTAGAAGCAAGTTTTGGAGTCCTTGGCTTTCTCTTGAAGGATAAAAATTTGGTGGTAAAGGGGGGAGTACTTGGCTTACTTTAAATCCATAATATAATGCATGCATGATTAGGTATAAGTGTCCTTTAGCACTTATACCTTAATACTATGTTAAAGATCTTTGTTCTTATAGTTTGAATCTTTAAAATCCTTTGGAAAAATGAGATCTTTAAGGGGTATTATGGTTGCACCATGGTTTTTGTTAAGTTCTCTAAAATTTCAAAATTTTAATTATGAAGATTTCTAACTTGTGAATTTTGTTGCTGTAGAATTTCTGGTTGTAACTATGTTCATGTGATGAATTTGTTTAATAATATGCGTTATTGGTTTAAATTGGTGACTTGTGATATTGATGATATTTTAGGGGTCTAAAATATTTTAAAATGAGTGCTTATGACTAAGAATAGATTTTTATTGCTGCTGGAAAAAATTTTAATGGTTAAATAAACAATTTAACATCTATAGATCTTAACATATAAACTTAAAAAAATGGATTTAGTGGTTGAAATTTGGTTGGATGACTTAATCTCTGGACTTATATGATAAAAATAAATTTTAAAACATATTTTTAATTTTGAAATTTTTATTAAAAGGAGAATAAGTGATTTTTAGTTGTAGTAATTAAGTGATACGTTTATGACATTAAGAAAAAGATTTACAAGGACTTTTGGAATGCATTTGTTGGTAAAAATTGGTAATGATTGGTGCTGTTGTATTTTAATATACTTGAGTATTATTTATGGTCATAAAAATGATATGAATGTGATGATTAATAAAAGAATTAAAAGGGACCCGAGTTTAGGCGCGAACGGTACGTTAGAAATAGTATAAAACGCATTTTTATGGGTAAACAGAGGGAATTGGTTAAAATGTCTCGGAAATATGTTTTGTGGCATACGAAATGAATTTTGAGCATAATAAAAATACCCAAAGAAGAAAAATTGGTTGGAAGGATTTTGACGCATAATTTGTCCTTAAAACGCATTTTTACGAATGTTAGAACGACAAACTTTGGCACTAAGCAACTTTTCGTGTAGGGGCTATTTCTGGATAGATTTCATTTTCAATTTTACTATATTTAATTAGTATTTTAAAAGTTAAACACTTTTGACTTTGGAATCACCCAAATCAGAATTTTCTAGGGAAAATACAATGAAAACAATGTTTTGATAAAGAAACGAAAATTTACTTGTATTTTTTACTTTAGATAAAGAGAATTCTTTTATTTTCAATATAGAATTAGGAAAATTACCCTATAATGATAAAATATTTTATCTAAGGATTTATAAGAAATTTTAGAAAGTGAGAATCAATTTAATTCATTCATCATAAGTAAATATGACGAAACGACCTTTGTAAGTGATTAGATCAAGGACAAGATACATGTCCTTAATTTTTTCTTAACAGAAAAATTTAATTTTTCTTAAGTCCATATTTTAAGAAATAAAATTGAGATATGTTATTCTTTTACTTAGATATCTATTATAACTTACCAATAAATTAAATATTTTTATACTAGAGAATTTCCTTATAAGATCCGTTTAGAAAATAACCTTGATATTTCTAATGAAATGAATTTGATAGTATTGAAACTTTAAGCCTTAGTACCTACTACATGAAAAGATTATAGCTTAAATACTTTACACGCTTTAAGGACAAATACGCCAAACGAGCAAGGTTCTGTCTAGAACTCAGGCACCCTAGTAATAAGACAAACACATGGCATTTTGCATTCGGAGTTAAGGAGGGATGTTGGGATAATCCCCTAGAGCATATAGTGATGGGTACACTGAAGAATCTACTACACCTCAATACCCGAGGGCAGTCTAGGGAGTATATCGAATTCAAGAATTCCAAGTGGCATCGGATTCGCACCTGTCGCCGGACAGCCCGTGGCAAACTTTGGTATACTTCGACAAGAGGCAGGATTTTCTATGACCGTGGAGTTACCATTCTATTGAGTTGTGTGTTTGGCCATTATGATGATTGGACTGCGAGTCCTTACCCATTTGTGAAAATCAGAACAAGGAGAGCTCCGGTCGCTCTAGTTGTGCAGGGGAGATAAGGGTGGATGGTTGTGTACATGATTATTGGTATATGAGATTGATCAGTGGAAGTTGGGCTCCATTATATATTGGTAATAAATTATGACTTACAATAATTAAACCTAACTCATGCATAGCATGCCATCATTATATGATTAACCCTCTGATTGTCAATGATCTTTGTGCAGCCTTGTATGTTTATTCTAAGGTATATTGTGTGTAATCTTTTCTATAGTTTTAAAATATTAAGTCACCCTTGTATGTATACATTATGGGTTGAGAGCTTTGTACTCACCCCTTCTATTGTTATGTGTTGTTTCCCTTTTTGTGATCATCAGCTGAAGGACAAGGTGAACGTGGGCAGGACTTGGACTACTTACAATAGAGGACGCCAGTTTGGAAGTAGTAACTGTGTATATTTTCTATTTGTGTCGAGATCGTTGTAGACTTAACATTTTATTTCTGTTGTTATTTTGCAGTAGCTATTGGGATCCTGTGAGCTCCGTACTCTTTTAAGTACATTTATGTTTTAAAGAATCGATCTATGTATTAAACTTATTTGAAATCATGTGTTGATGATCACCATAAAAGAAAAACTCCTATTTTTAGTGACCCCTTAATTAAGTAGGACATTCCAATAAGGGAATTTGTCCTAGTTAATCGAGGGTGTCATAACTTACATCCTTAGATTTTGAGTCACTTGATCTTGCTTCAGAGTCTGGTTCTTCATTCGCCATGAGACAAATTTGAGCACGTTCTATCTCTTCATCAAACTCTTTAGAGCTAGATGATCCTTCATCATCCTATGTGATCAACCTTTTTTATTTTTTGGGGAATTTTCTCTTTTCTATTTTGTCCTTTTTATCTTTGTTTTGGAAAGGTCATTCTGCTTTCATGTGTCTTGGTTTCCTGTAGTTAAAACATTCTAGAACAGACTTATCAGTTTTAAACTTAATTTAACTTTTACCTTTGTGGTCCTTCTTCTGAAATTCCTTAGGTTTGAACTTCTTATTTTTTAACAGCTTGTGAAATCTCCTAGTCACAAGAGCTAATTCCTTATCTATGTCAGTACCTAACTCATCAGAGTCTCATTCTAATCTTGTGGGATCTTCAGCTTTTAGGGCCTTTGACTTCTTTCTTGATTCATTAAACTTCAAGGCAATGCTTTTGGAGGAGGAAGGTTTGCTAACTTCCTTTTGTTTCAGCGTTAATTCATTCACTCTAAGTACTCCAAGGAGTTTATCCAAAGAGAAGGTACTCAGATCTTTGGCTTCCTCTAGAGCTGAGCATTTGGCATCAAACCTCTTTGGCAGACTTCCAAGAATATTACATTAATCTCTTTAGTGGAAGGTGTCGTTCCAAGAGCCTTGAGCTTATTTTGTAGGGTATGGAATCTTCCAAATATCTGAACTACAGTCTCATGTTTTTCCATCTTAAAGGTATCATGCTGTTTGGTGAACAGTATCTTCTTGGATCTTTTAACATTAGGGGTGTCTTCATAGTTACATTGAAGAGTGTCCCAGACTTCTTTAACTGATTTATAGCTAAACACCTTATTGTACTCTCATTTTCTAAGAGCACAAGTAAGCAAGAATCTGGCCTTAGCATTTATCTCCATTTTTCTTATTTCGTTAGAGTTCCATTATCTTTAGATTTGAGCTTTCCATCTTCATTAATAGGTGCTGCATAATCACCATTTATGATTACTACCCATTAACTGTACTAGGTAAATTTTTTGAACATCTTCATTCTATCCTTCTAGTATGGGTAGTCTTTCCCAAAGAAAGATGGTGGCCTGTTGGTAGATGAGCCTTCTGCAATCAACTGATTATTGAGAAGCTGGCATGAATCTTGTTCGTTTTTACTCGAATGAGTAATCAACCAAAAGGATAAGCTCTGATATCAATTAATAGTTCAGAGTCAGACCTAGAAGGGGGGGTTAAATAAGTCTTAGACTCTTTTACAAAAATTTAAACCTTTAATACATAAGTAATCAAACTTTATAAAATAGAATTGCAAGAAGGAATGAGAGGAGAAGAGGGAACCCAAGAGTTTATACCGGTTCACTTCTAATACAGAGGCTACGTCCAATCCTTTTAAACTTGAAGGATTTTCACTATTGTAAAATCTCCTTTACAATAACAACATCATACTAGTGCTACAAGTATTCTTGACTCCAATCACTCCTGGCTTAAGCCAAGTATTCTTTTAATAAGCTACTCTTGGCTCAACAACCCAAGTATTCTTTCAAAAGCCTTTTCAGGTCACAACTGTTTCCCAATGAAACTAAAGGCTGATAACTCACCATACTTTTACACAAAAACTGATTTTAATGAAAGTGTGTAAGGTTTCTCACAGAACCTAGTGTATAAAGGATACACAATGAAGAATGAATACACTAAGTTATGAAAAACAAGAGGCAGAGGTCTACTAGAAGCAGAACAATAAAGAAGGTCTTTATCTTTGAAGAACTAAGAAGAGATTAAAGAGAGTTTGATCATAAGGACTAAGTATTCTTGATAAGTTTTTCTTCTATATATCTTGAATTAGAACTTCTCTAAGAATATATAGGTAATATGAGATGACCCTTGCTGATATGGAAAGGAGATATGAACTTAGAAATCCTTTGAAGGAGTTTGCTTTGGGCACAGGTACCAGACTTTTAATGATCTGAAGGGATGTCCAAAAGTCTGGTGGCAAGGAACTTCAACACTTGCATGAATAAGGGTGTTCCTTGATATCTTTAGAGAATAAAGCTAATTGTTGGCTTTATTTCTTCTAGCAATCACGTAGAAATCAACGTTGTAATTCTTCTAATTTAATCTAACACATAGGATGACTTGGTTCAACTTTTTTGAAATACGCAGAGTTGTTACGTTAAGATCTTCAAAAAACTGTATTGGCTGCTTTGTTAATTTGTCTCTTATCTCTTTTGATGATAAACACATTCTCTTGATAAGAGCTTGACTTCCAATACATCATCAAAGAGTTTTTAGAACGTTGTGACTTGTACTTTGAAGTAACATTCTCATTGAAAATTCTGGATGCTCAAAAGTTTGAGGTTTGATTGAGTTGGTTCATATGGTTGAAAATTCTTGAATAAGACTTTTAGGTTAAAGTCTAAATTTTGACTTTTGAAGGATCAAACTTTTAATTTTATGGACTCCCCTTATCACTTGTAACATGTGCACTTAGTATATAATTCCTGAAACACTTAAATAAACAAGTTAGATCACATACAAGTAAACTTCATTTAGATTAAGTTCCTTGATGTATGTTATTAACAAATCCTGGGTCTGGATATAATAACGTAGTCTAGGGTCTGGTCCCAGTAACTTGTTTTTCCGACCAGACTTGTTTTCAACACTTATGTTACCTTCAGGGCCTTGCATAACCATATACTTACTTTTGGCTACTTGTAGGCCTTGTAACTTTAGGTTTTGGGCCTTGGGTGAAGCTTTAGCAAGCCCACCTTAGCCTTAGCCAAATTTTCATGGAGGTTTGCCTATATAAAGTCTTCTCCTCCTCACTTGCACACACCTTAATTTGATTGATCCATTGAAATTTAAGAATTTTAGTGAGAAGATTTCTCTTTCTAGAAATTAGAGGTTCTTAGAGTTCTCACCATAGATCTCATCTTTAGATCCCTCCAAAGTGACACTTTTCCTTAGGTTTATATCATTCATCAGTGGTGCCTTTCTCTCCATTTCTCTCTTTTCCATTTTTATTTTCTTCTTTTACATTTTATGCCTTAAGAAATGATAATCCATTTCCTTTTTATACGTATGATGAATTTGACTAATACTAGATTTAAGGAGAATGCTTTGATTTGTTGAAGCTTGAGACATTAAGATTCAAGAATTCTTTCAAGATAGATCTTGTCCCCTCTCTTCTTAAAATGAAAGCTACCACTTGATATAGGTATCCTTTCAAGGAAATGAAATAAAAGATCTATCTTGAGACCTTTCTTAACTCTTAAGCATCAAACTTCATCAAATTAAATCATCTCCTCCATGAAAGTGTGTTGATTGAATCATACATGGGTCAAAATGGAAGTAGATTTTGGTTTCCTAAGGTATAAAATGATAAGAATAATTGGAAATGTAGATTAGGCAAGGAATAAAAGGGTGTGCTGTTGTAATATCCCTAGTTTTAAGAATAAGGACCTAGACTCTCAGGAATCTCTGAGAGTGCTCTGAAGAGTTTTCTTGAGGAAGTTAAGGCTTCGGCCTGATCCCCTGGGTACTATGAATAAGAATAAATAATGAGGAAATCAGTCCTCGAGGTATTAGTCGATAGCTAAGTTTAAGAAAGAGGGAAAGTGTAGTAGGAGAATAGAGACTGTGAGAAAAAATAATGATAAATGAGAAATAGAGAGTAGTAATCAAATATTATAAGTATTAGAAATTAATTGTTAATGATTAATTTACCTTGTTAAATTATGATTAATTGCTTAATTACCCTTTTATGATTCATGCTTAAATTAATAGATTAATTAGGAGAAATTAGTGGAGATTTAATTAAAATATATAATTATAATTAATAATTGATAATTCAAAATATATAAATATATATTATAATATTCAAAATAATATTTTATTAAGTTTTTAATTAATTTATAATAAGAAGTAATATTTAAATAATAAAATATTAAAAGTTTCTCGGTGTTATAGTGTAGGGCTCAGTTATCGATCTTCTCCGGTAACTCGACCTGTGACTAGTGGCTCATAAAGAAAACTAGTCCGAGTAGGGTTTCCTTATAGTGGATCAAGGGTAACTGACTCGGTCCAATCGGACCAATTAGAACCTTCGATGTCACCTACGTTTGGTCGTGCATATACCTCAGAGCATCCGATGGTGGCACGGTCAGTCCCCGATGACTCATTCCGACGTTTTAGGAATGTTTCCTGAAAGGGTGGAGACTTGATTCAGACTCTATCATTCTCGTTCTCATTGTAACATCCTAGGTATTTTAATTATGGGACAGAAAATAAATAGATGGACATTTAGACTTAAAATAATACTAATTAATAGATATGGTGTAAAAATATGATTTAAAATGAATTTTTAAAGGAAGTAGCATCAGAGGCCCTGACGCGTAGCGTGGCTGTGATACGTAGCGTCAGGTGCGAATTAATGAGTTGACGCGTAGTCTCAGTGTGGCGCATAGCGTCAGCATCGCGAATTAGAATTTAAAAGCTGAAACTGAAACAGAACGCATGCTAGAAACATTTTCTTCTTCCTCCTCTTGTTGTCTCAAACCCTATGAGCCTAATCTAAGTCAATTGTGGGTGGGTTCTTCAAGTTAATTACATATTCGGCTTCGGGAAGGTCAGTATACTCATAGGAACTCTTAATTTCATAGTTTTTTTCTCTTCATTCTCATTTTCTCTCTCTACCCGAATCTAGCATGCATAATGAGGTTTGATTCTTGAATTAAATGGGTGTTGGAACTTGAACGAGGGGTATTGAGGCAATGGGTATTTAAATGTGCATTTTCCTTTATTTCTTCTGTTGGTGTATCCACTACGAGCTATTAATGTATCAATTTTTACTTATCAATAAAATTAGTATTTTCAGTTTTAGTCTAATTTTAATGCTATTTATCCTTGAATAATAGGTCATATGAGAATTATTCCTAAAACGTCCCTAATCAAGTATTTACATGGGGACATGTAAATACATTAAGATTAGTGTGTGAATGTACTAATGATTTGATCTCAAAAATGATGGATATATGATATCAAGTCTTTACACGGGTACACATTAAGAGTAATGTTGTACTGGACAGACCCACCATGAGAACATTGCATGGATCGTTACATGAGTGTCATAAACGGTTCTCAATGTGATAATGGTATATAGTCCTTCGACCTAAAGTCACTACGATTCCTACATAAGGAGTTTATTGTTTTAATACAATCAAACGTTATCTGTAATAAGATGACCATAAAGATTGTGATTAGGCAATAAACAAATTATGCAGAGGGATGTGAGTGATGTAGATGGAATTTGTCTCTCCTATGTGACAGGAGTGATATCTATGGGCCACTTGATGAAGTGAGACTAATGAAATGGATGGTCATGCTAGGACGAATAAATATTAGATGTTTATTCTGTAAAGTCTACTCTGGTATCAAGTAAAATGAATTGGGTCATACAAGGATGATGACGACCATGCCTTGGGCCCAATTAGATATCATGACAAAAGGGATAAATATATAAAATAATTATCACTTATAGGTCATGTCGATGATAAATAATATTCGGACATAATGATGTATTGCTAGATACCGCTCTTATTTTATATTAATAATAAAATAGTTTATTATTGATATAACCGAATATTTTACCTATAGGGTCACACACATAGAGTAAGCCCACCAGAGGATAGTTTTATTTTAGTTGGACTAAAAATAAAACTATTTGGGCCTAACTCATTTAGAATGAGTCAGGAGCCCAATGTTTAATGAGAGCTCAGGTCAAGACCTAAGCCTATATATAGAGCATAAGATGCTCATAGGCTACTGCTCAGAAATTAGATTACACTAAAATTCTGTACTAGCATTCGGATCTTTGGTTTTCTAGTAAGAGTGCTCGTGTAGACTCCTAAGGGCGAAGCTATAATTGCTTTGATCGAGGAACTCATTGTGCGTCTATAAGAGGTAATCCCTAAATCAAAATTTTAATTACATAAAGCTTTGAGACATTTGCATTTACAATCCTTATTTTTGGGAATCCTTGTGTTTCTGCTGCCTGGCCCTGATGGGATTCCCTAACATCTTCTTCTTGACCAAACCCTTAAGGTGACTTATGTTGGATGAGTTTTTGTTTAGATCCCAAATTGGGGCTTAATTGGAGTTCTTGAGGTATTAGGGAGGATGAGTAACTAATGGGATTGCATTTTAGTAATTTTAGATGTCGAAACAAATGACGAGAGATCAATTGGTGAAACAAAAGCTGGATTCGAAAGCCAGAAAATGAATCAAGCAAGTATGGGACGTGACTGACACCAAGAACAACTGAGAGAAGCTTGGAATCGAGGTAAGGGGGTATGCTGGGTTAAGGTTAATAAGGAAAAGAAATTACGCAGTTGGCATATGGGAAAAGGGGTATATCGTAACCGCAATTAATTATTCTAAATTACTTGAGATGATTTAGTTAAATTAGAAATTTAATGGTGAAAGTTTAGAGAATAGGAAAGTAAGGGTAGACTACAATTCTTGGGAATGATAAGTAAGAACTAAATGAATGGATTGATATAGAATCGAATATATTGATATGTGATGATCAGATAATTATAGAACAGCCTATATGGAATAAGTAAAGTTGAGAAGTATGTATATGGTAGTTTATAAAATAAATGGTAAGTTTAAGTGGGTTATACACAGTCATAGAAATATATATATATATATATATATATATATATATATATATAAATGCGAGGTGGACGCGTGAGGACCAAATAATGAGAAATATGATAATTTGTAATTGATTATGTATAAATTTAAATGATATTAGAGAGATAATGAGACTAGGTGAGTAAATGAGAAGTTAGAAATTATACTGAATAATCCTAATAAGGGAATAATGTGGAATGTATAATAAAATGACGATTTGGGTTTCAAGTTAGTAAGTAAAGATAAAGTAATGGCATGTTGCTAATAACGATGGTGATGTGTATATTCATATGTATATAGATATCATGAACATTGTCTTGATTGATGATAATGTATGATGATAAATGCGTGAATGAATTCTTATGAGACACCCCAAAAATCTAGGTAAATTTTTCACGTTTTTATAAATCATAAATTCGATGAAAGAAAATAAGTGCTGAAACATTTTTGACAAAGTACCTGGATCGATGATGAACCACTCCCATATATGAAGATATAAGAGGGTGAAATTAAAAGATTAATTTTATGATAATTTTCCGAGTTACAATCAGCGGAAGAATTAATCAAATTAAATGTTGTGAAAAATAAACTTTAAGAGAAAGGACCTCATGAAATTCCATGAGTCATACAGAGTCCAGAATTCCTTTAAAATATTGCATGAATGCACTTTTATTGCAAGGGAAATGAAATGAGTTGAAATCAAGACAAAAAGAGTAACAGGGTGTCCCTCGCTCAAGCGAGACCCATCCGCTTGAGCGAGCCAGCGTGGGCACACTTGAGCAAAGTAAAGAAAAGCTGAGCGAAAGGAGTTATTATGCATCAGGGGTTGATCTCGCTCAAGCGAATTCCGACTCGCTTGAGCGAGGCACACAAGCCTCGCTTGGGCGAAGCCAGCGAGCATGGGCGAGATTCATCCAGAATCGAATTCAACAACGACTCGCTGGGGCGAGACTTCCTCGCCTAGGCGAAAAACTTCCAGAGCCAAGCTTATACCCTCTCGTTTAACAAGGCTCCCCAACACTTGAGTTTTCATTCAGCAAAATCCCTCGAAAATCGACTCCCAACACTCGAGTTTTCACTCGGCAGATTTCCCCTGAAACCGATTCCCAACACTCGGGTTTTCACTCGGCAGAATCCCCCGAAACTGGCTCCCAGCACTCGGGGTTTCATTTGGCAGAATCCCTCCAAAACCGACTCATCTCTCACTCGGTTTCCACTCGGTAATGTCAATCTAGACCGACTCATCCCTCACTCAGTTTTCCACTCGGCAATTTATTCCAAAATTGACTCCACCTGATCGGTCATTCACTCGGCATTTCATTTCAAATCCGACTTCCTTTCTTTTTCACTCAAGCGGAGTTATTCCAGTGTACTCCTGGACAAACTCACACCGAATATCCCCAATCGGTGCCATCCCACTTGGAATTGCACATTCGGGGGCACTCCGCTCGGGACAGGTTACACTAGACTCGGAAATTACCCACTCGGGACTCCACGGCCCAGAATATCACACTTGGAGACCTTTTTACTCGGAATGATATCCACTTCCTCACTCGGAAGGTCCTGACTCAGACATAGCTCACTCGGATTTCACTCGGAAATTCACCACGTCTTAAATCATTTTCAAGACTCCCACTCGGATGGAATTCGTCCAGGATCTCACCCATTCTCTATTCAATCGCCTCGCTTGGGCGAATACCATCCCCAAGATCCTTCGCTCGGGCGGATTTTGTCCAGTGGCAAATCCTTTCGCCCTCGCTCGGGCGAGGCCCCAAGGCCCCATTCGCCTGGGCGAATTTCCTCCAGTAAGCAAACACTGATACTGGGACAATCTTGCTTGAGCGAGGTTTACTCTCGCCTAAGCGAGAATTGCCCAGAAACCGATTTCCAAACAGAAGAGACTCTCGCTCGAGCGAGAATCAATCTCGCCTGAGCGAGATCATCAGATAACCTGCATAACTCGAAATTTACACAACATGACCTACTAAAATTGAACTCAATCTATTTTATCAGAATTCATTACATCCCAATCACTATATGGATCATCTAAAACTGGTTCTACACCATCATATTCTTAAGTTTCCATTCAACTCGTCAAACATATAAAAATCAATTCTTCATCTCCTCAACTTTATAAAAGAAATACTCAAATATAATTCTTCATTCATTCATCAACATATATGGAAATCCCATTGTAAATTAATCCTTCATACATACTTAGGGTCACGAATAAAAATGAGTTCCACACACAACTTCTCATTTTCTTCCATGACCCTCCAAAACCACCTATCATGTAAACTTCCAGAACAAACATTCATTACATCTCCTGCTACACAAAATCTATATATTTATATATATCGCAGGCCAAGGCGCTCCCTATACAACTATTTACCTCCAAAGCCAAAATATACTTCAAAATGCTTACACTTCCCATAGATGCCCTGCATCACAAGTCTAAAAATAGACAACATGGGAGAGTGAGTCCATATTCCAAAGGTATGAATATGAATACCAAGTGATTATGTATATAAGCATCCACACATGTATACTTTGCACATCAATGATATTCACCATGCCATATACCAATACAATTTCACACAAAGCACACAAACACACACATAATCACAATATTCGACCATTGAATCGTCACACGACCATTATTTGGTATTCATATCTTTTATGTTGTCTTAAATCAAATTTTTACAACCTCTTCACAATCATCATCATACCTCATCATTTTGGCATACCTCCACCTATATACAAATGCTCTTAAGCTAATGCATATGCACAAAGGAGTATTTCAACAATTGCAGATCTGACTATGGGAATTCAACACCGAATGTGGGATTCAAGCATGGCCATCTAACCATACCCCTACTGCAGTAGTAAAAAGTGTACACTTATTCTTTAAATTGCATGCATTCACCAATCGTTTTACTGGTACCAAACCGCATCGCCTATCTTGCAACACCTGGTCATTATCACCATGACCGCGGTACACAACATATCAATATAAGGTGTTGCGGGCCGAATGAAACAACCCGGTTTGGATAGCAGCAGCCCGAGACAGGGAAAAATTTTTCCCAAGATCATAGGGTGTTCATGGGCAAAATAAGCAATTGAAGGTTGAGAAGAGTAGAAATCTGACTCAGAAAGAGAAGGCCGGGTCAGAATATTACACATTAGCTGATGTGGCTACAGCTACGGGAATGAGCGGGTGAAAATACATAAGCGGCTACACTCGCTAGAGCGAGGATTGATTCGCTGAAGCGACGCATGCACTCAGATAATTCGATCACTCGGAATCTAAGCCCAAGTCCTCTCGGTAATCTCATCACTCGGAGTCGAAACCTAATTTCTCTCAGAAGACTCCCACACATATATGCTTTCTTTGGAGGTTTACACAATACTCTCTATTTTCATTCTAGAAAGGCACAGATGTTAACCACTCGAGAGATGATTCCCTCACCCATCACTCGGGAGATGTAGTCTACTTCACACTAAGGCTCCCTCACTCGGAAATGCTCTAACTCCTCGCCACTCGGGATACATACTAACTCCTTTACATACGAAAGACTTGTTAAACTAAAATCTACTCCGTATCATCCAGATCTTACCCCCTCTAATAAGTTCACCACTACAGGCTTTACTCGGAGTCGTATTGCCAACTCAACTATCAGGGGAAACATTCACTCGGTTGACTTCCACTCGGAAACATCAAAATACCCTTCAATCAGAAGATTGTATCTAAGAAATCTCTCGCTCCATAACATATTGACCAACGTACCACAAAAGTGATTTTAATGGGCATATTCCACTCGGCGTTGGCCCAACCTCTCTTCATTCGGAAGAAAGTCACTCATCACGCCTTTCACAGGATTAACTTAGCTCTTATTTACTCAGAATCATGCGGGCTCTATATGCTTAGCAGGATGCAATGTATACTACCTGGACATTCACACACGTCACAAGATGAACACACGGTATTATATATATATATATATATATATATATGAATACTTACATGCACATGATCATACTCTCAACCCGAGAGAGTTCAGTTCTGATATAGTTAGACAAAGGACCAAAATAAGAACCGGCCAAGGCTATGACAAAACCATATATACAACATATACATGTATATATACATTTCCATAGTATACAAGCCCTCCACACGATATGTAGCTCCTCCATCATTCACCGTCTCGTGTGATGTCCACTGAAATATAGCCATAGTATGGGTGAGTATCTTAAATATTAAATGATAGATACTGACTCGGATTATTCCTCAATCATGCAATAGTAAATACGTATGTATATATATAGCAACAATCAACAACATACACTGTGCCATTCAATCAGAACACACACAAGGCATCTTTCAATCAGAATCTACCTAGTTATCACTCAGCTATATGCACATATTCTTCTCAATAACACTAACACATATACATACAACCGCGTCACAGTCAGCATCAATCGCACATGTACACAGATTCATTCAATTGGATCCGACTCGCGTATTATCGGTTTTTATCGTTGCAACGTAGGCTCTCAGCCTTTTATTCAGCTCCCAACTGACTCGGCCGTTTTACTAGTACCAAACCGTTTGCCCTCATTTGTAACACAAACACTCTCAGCGTCAATGGCAGCGTTACGGGAGCCCTGAGTCCCACTCAGTCGGCTTGCCTTGAGTCCCACTCAAGGTCTTTAACAGCATCTCATGCATTTAATTACCGATTCAAATGGTAGTGTCACACACTACATGCTCTCAGCATTCTTATCACTGCATCTCATGCAAAGTATTATCATTGGATTACGAACAAAATTGACAAATCACTTCCACACTATTAACTCATGCACTTCATGCACCACATATATTTACCACACACGGAATAAACATACAGACACAGATTTCACACACACGACCTTTTACTCAACAATACATGCATCACATGCAATCGGTATTAGACCTTATCAGAGCTCAATAAGTTATTCTTTCCTTACATGCAGTCAGCATTTAGATTCATAGTAACCTGCATGTCACATAAATCACATGGTAATCATCAACAATATTTTAACACATTCTCCTCATGCAATCATTCAACACTCTCAAGATTATTAACATGCATTTCATGGACGGAATTAGACATGCATTCTCAACTCCTAGTCATCATACATCCGGGCATCACATATCCTTTACGCAATCAAACACACCTATCAACGCATTTTAAATCACCAGAATCAACAAGTCATTAACACCCAGAACCCGTCCATAACCCATGCATTTAAGATATAAGATACCCCACTACCAACTAAAGAGACTCCAAGAAGTTCCTCTGTTTTGGCGTTGGTCCGCTGTCCTGTTTGCTTCATCCACCACTCTCACTCGTTCAGTCTCTCTCAAACACATTCGCAACCTTTAATCAGCTTGGGAACAGGAAGCTGTTCTTCTTCCACTTCGACGATTGTCCTTCACCAACAGAGGGGAACTTTGGATCCTCTGTAACACCGCTGTCACGAGTTTATGAAAATAGGGAATAGAGGAGAAGAAGAACGAAGAAGAAGAGAAGTAGGAGAGGAAGAAGGTTTCGAGGAGATTAGAGTGAATGGACAGTAGTTGAGGCTCTTGAACATATACCCGAAGAAATGAGGAGAGTGGGATGGAAGAACATGAAGTTGGCAGCTTCTCACGTGTCACCCATCATAATCAATCAGCAATCAACTTCTTAAGTTAAAATTAATCATAATTAATAAGTAATTCATACTTTGCAATTATTTTTAGTTTAGTGGCTTAATCTCAGTAGTTAATTTTTAAATCGGGATGTTACAATTCTCCCCCTCTCAAAGAATTTCGTCCTCGAAATTCAAACGGTATCTTACCTTAGATAAACAACTCGGGATACTGTTGCCTCATGGCATCCTCGTGTTCCCAGGTATAAGAAGTACACCCGTTTGTTGCCACGCTACTTCAACCGGTTGTACATCCTTGCTCCTCAAGCGTTTTACCGCCCGGTCCATAATTCTAGTCGGTACAGCCATGGTGGTCAAATCCTCTTTGATCTCTACTTCATCATCCGGCATTTTGTGAGTGGAATCGGGTAGATACTTCCTTAGTTGGGACACATGAAACACGTTATGCAATCTGGATAGGTGAGTTGGTAATGCTATTCGGTATGCCACAGAACCGACCCGCTCCAATACTTCATAGGGTCCAATGTATCAGGGGTTCAACTTCCTACTCTTCAAGGCTCGTCTGACTCCTTTACTCGGTGAAATCTTTAGAAACACCCTATCACCGACTGAAAACTCAAGTGGCCTAGTCCGTTTATCATGATAGCTTTTCTGCCTGTCCTGAGACGTCTTCATCTTCTCTCTAATTATTTGGATCTGTTCTGAAGTCTGTTTCATAATTTCTGGCCCCAACAGTAAACTTTCACCAGTTTCTGACCAACAGAGTGGGGTTTGGCATTTCCGACCATACAATGCTTCATAGGGTGCCATGCCAATGCTGCTGTGGTGGCTATTATTATATGTAAATTCAATCAGAGGGAGGTACTGCTCCCAACTACCACCATGCTCCAACACACACTCCCTCAGTAAGTCCTCCAAACTTTGTATCGTTCGCTCGGATTGCCCATCCGACTGGGGATGGTAGGCGAAACTTAGCCAAAGCTTCATGCCTAATTCCTGGTGTAGGCTTGTCCAAAACCGGGATGTGAATCTAGGATCCCTGTCCGACACGATAGAAGTCGGTACACCATGCAGTCGGGCAATTTCTCGGATATAGATCTGGGCTAACTTTTGTAACAGGTATCTCATGTTCACAGGCAGAAAGTGTGCACTTTTCGTCAACCGGTCTACAATGACCCAAATGGCATCATAACCCGCTCGGGTTCTAGGCAATCCCATTACAAAGTCCATGACAATTGAGTCCCATTTCCATACGGGGATTTCAAGGGGTTGCAACACACCATACGGCTTCTGGTGTTCGACCTTCCACTTCTAACAGGTAACACACCGAGCCACATATTCCGCTATATTTCTCTTTAATCCGGGCCACCAGAATTGCAGTCTTAGATCATGGTACATCTTCGTAGTGCCCGGGTGAATACTTAGAAGGCTCTTGTGGGCTTCATCAAGCACCATCCTTCTTAATTCTCCTTTACCCGGCACATATATCCTACCCTTCACTCAGAAAATTCCATCCGATCCCTCGGTCAGAGACAAGTCCTTACCCTTGGCCTGAGTCTCCTTCATCTCAGCCAAGTAGGGATCTGACTTCTGCTGCTCAAATACCAGTTTCAGGAACTCATTGGCAATCTTCAAGGTACCGAGCATTATCTTCTGAGACGAAGGGATGTCAACATACAAATTCATGTCTCGAAATCGCTCCAGTAACTCCACCTCCTTCACCATCATCACTGCCACATGGAGGGATTTCTGACTCAATGTGTCGGCTACAACGCTCGCCTTACCTAGATGATACTTCAGCTCGAAGTTGTAGTCTTTCAAAAACTCTGTCCATCTCCTCTGCCTCATGTTCAGCTCTTTCTGGTCGAATAAATATTTGAGGCTCTTGTGGTCGCTGTACACCTCGAATTTGGAACCGTACAAGTAATGCCTCCATATCTTTAATACGAAAACTATTCTGCCAACTCTAAGTCATGAGTCGGATAATGTTGCTCGTGAGGCCTCAATTGCCGAGAGGCATAAGCTATCACTCGGTCCTTCTGCATTAGTACGCACCCCAGGCCGAGTCCCGACGCATCACAGTAGACCACAAAGCTTTCTTGCAAATTTAGCAATGCCAACACTGGAGCGGTTGTCAACTTAGACTTTAACTCTCGGAAACTGCTCTCACACTCGGAACTCCATATGAAAGGGACATTTTTTCGAGTCAACTTGGTCAGTGGCAACGCAAGCTTAGAAAAACCCTCAATAAACCTTCTATAATAACCAGCTAGGCCCATGAAGCTCCTTATCTCCGAGACCGACTTGGGTCTCTCCCATGCTATTATAGCTGCTACCTTTGAAGGATCTACCGAGACGCCTTCCTTGGAAATTACATGCCCGAGAAAGTGGATCTTATCCATCCAGAAATCACACTTCGAAAGTTTTGCAAACAGTTGTTTCTCCTTCAATATTTGAAGTACCGAACGGAGGTATTCCTCATGCTCCTCAGGGGTCTTGGAATAGACCAAGATATCATTAATAAAAACGACCACGAATCGATCTAAGTATGGGTGGAATATGCTGTTCATGTAATTCATGAATACAGCAGGGGCGTTTGTCACACCAAACGGCATTACTACATACTCGTAGTGGCCGTACCGGGTCCTGAAGGCAGTCTTGGGAATATCCGAGTCCTTCACCCGGATCTGGTGGTATCCCAATCGTAAATCAATTTTCGAGAAGACTGAAGCACCACATAGTTGATCAATTAAATTTTTAATCCTGGGCAACGGGTACCGGTTCTTAATCGTAAGCTTGTTTAGCTGTCGGTAGTCTATACATAATCTCATGCTGTCGTCCTTCTTCTTAACAAGTAACACCAGTGCGCCCCATGGTGATACACTCGGTCGAATGAACTGTTTGCCGAGTAACTCATCCACTTGCTTTTTCAACTCAGCCAATTCTGTTGGCGACATCCTATAGGGTGCACTGGAGACTGGCTCGGCTCCAGGAATTAAGTCTATAGAGAATTCAACTTCTCTATTTGGAGGGACACCCGGCACATCCTCCGGAAACACCTCAGGGAATTCACAAACAGTCAGAATATCGTTCACTCGGGCTCTACCCTCTCCCTCAGTTAAATAAAGCATCATAAATAACTGAGCTATACCTTGTACCGTGTAGTTATCACTGATCTGCCTCAAAAAAATTATCCTTCGGTTTTGACAGTCCACCAATACCTTGTTGGCTGAAAGCCAATCCATGCCAAGTATAATGTCGAGATCTTTCAGAGGCACACATACTAAATCGAAGGTAAAACTCCAATCGCCCAACGTAAAGGTTATATCTTTGCACATTGCAACATCCCAAATTTTTAATAATGTACCGGGTGAATAAAGCCATTTAAAATAATTTCAGAAGTGGGAATTTGTTTATTAATTACCATTAACTTAATTAATCAAAGGGTGTGCTGATTAAAAAGGGCGATTAGCCTTAGTGGGTACTGATGGGACTGGGTGACGTGAGCAGACTGCTCCTCACCTTTTCCCACCCCACCATTCTTTTCCCTCATGCATGTGTTTATAATTGGACGATGGCCTTCCTTGCCATTCGTTCTTCAAAATTCCCTGCGAGTTTCTCCTTCTTCTTCCCTTCTCCTTCTCTGCTCTCTGTTCCATTCCCTGTTTCGGAAGCCAAGTGACGGTGCTGTAGAGGAGTCAGAGTTCCCTCATACGAGTAGAGGACGAGCGTCGAAGCAGAAGCAGAAATAGCCCCTGCACCACACGTGGAGGACAGTAGCATTCAAGTAAAGGCTAAGCGAGTGGAAGCGTTGAGCGAAGCAGCAAGGAAGAGAACCAACACCCAAGCAGAAAAGTCTCTCGGAGTCTCGTAGTTGGTAGGGGGAGTACCTTACATGTTAAATGCATGGGTTAGGAATAGGTTTCGAGTGTTGATAATGGTGGTTCTATATCCTGTTGTATGATATGCTTGCATGTGGGATACCCGAGTGTAAGATAAGTGAGAGTGAATGTTGCATGTTATTATCGTCCTTGAAGATGCATGCGTTGTTTGAGTTCTGATACCACAGAACCCGATTGTATGTTATGTTGTGTTGATTGGAATGCTTGTTTGAGCCTGTTGATCTTCATATGGATGCATGCGTTGATTAAGTTCTGACACTGTTGTATACCGAGTGCATGTTATGCTTGAGATGATGAGAATGCTTATAAAAGTTGATATTAATTGACATCGATTGCATTGGACTCATATGTTGCTAATGGAGCTATGATGATGATTGCATGGAAGTATGTGTGTGTTAAATTAATATATGGAGTCCTGAAAACGCGTATTACCGACTGCATGCGAAATATGTATAACTGAATGAAAGGTTGTGTGCATGAATTCTATATTATCAGATGAATCCGCGTGTGGCGCATGGGATGCGTTGTGCTGGGAGCACGTAGTGTGGGACACTACCATTGGTTATCAAGCGTGGGACGCTGTAAAATCCTTGAGTGGGACTCAAGGTAGCCCTCGAGTGGGACTCGGGCTGCCTGTGAACACCTCTGTTGGCGCTGAGAGCGTTGGTGTCACCTGTGGGCAAACGGTTGGGTACCTGTAAAATGGCCAAGCAGCTGGGAGCTGAAATGATAGCTGAGAGCTATGTACAAAAGGCTGAGAGCCTACATTGCAACTTCAGAACCGATTACATACGAATGCAGAACCGAGTGAATAATCTGTATATTTATATATTCTTACCAATGCTGTGAGGATTTAATTATGCATGTGATGATACTAGTAAGATGACGTATACTCATGACTGTGTGCATTATTCCGTGTGCATGTGCTGTTAATGCTGACTGAGATCTACTCTATAAATGTATGTTATATTGTTGAAGAGCTGTGAATATATGACCGATTGAGGATTTTGTACCCTGATTGATAAATGTTCTATAGAGGTGTTCTGATTCATGGTCCTTAATATCATGTCATGGATTGTTGTATGTTAATATTACTCAGTTGATGTGTGTAAAGAGCCGAACGACAACTGGGGGATTCCGATCGGTAAGGATCTTGTGTGTGTTCTGGATTGATCAGTAAAAACTCTGACCTTTATTGTTGCTACGTATGATTGTGTGTATGTATTTATATATATAGTTGTATAAATATGAGGCAACCTGAGTCAGCATCTATCATTTAAAATTTAAGATACTCACCCCTGCTGTGGAAATTTTCAGTGAACATCTCCCGTAATGAGGATTGGAGGAGGAGCTGAAATGCCGGGTGAAGTGCTGATGCACTATGGAATTTTATGACTGTGCATATGCTGTATATAGTGTTTTGAGTTAAGCCTTGGCCGGCTCGTGTTTGTTGTTAGTCTTTTAAACAAAGTTAAATCCCTTGGAATGAGAACATGATATTGTGGTTGTAAAATTGTGATATACACTTCTATATATATATGTGTGCGTTCATATTCCCGAATGTGTAGGAAATGACATAACTTAGCATGAAGGAAGCCAATCTATGGTCTAGAGGGCGAGTTTATGACTCTGGCACCGAGTGGGGGAGGTTCAGACGTTTTGAGTGAGTGAAATCCGATAGCTCCGAATAGGGATTGACGTAGAAGACTGCCCCCAACGACGAGCTGTTAGGATTCGGAGTTGAGAGTCTAGATATGCTTCCGAGTGACAATTGCTAGGAATCCTCCCGAGCGTAGAATAATCAATGATCCTCGAGTGAAAAATTACTGAGTGATGGTTTTCCCGAGTGGAGAGTGACACCTTAGACTCTAGGGGACCCTACTGTACTAAACTATTGGTAACGAAAGAATCTGAGTGAGTCTTAACCTTGTAGAATGTTTAGAGTAGGAAGATTATGGTTACCGAGTGAAAATTAGGTGAAATACCCCGAGTGGCATAAAGGGCGCGCAGGGTGTTCCGAGTGAGGAGTCCTCATAGATTCTGAGTGAGTGATAGTGGGGACCATTCCCGTATTATTCGTGTATGTGTTCTGATTGTTGAAGCCGTAGAATAAATTACATTCCCGAGTGGGACTAGTAAGTGCAAGAGCCAAATCCGAGTGAACTGAGATTGGATCCTTCCGAGTGAATTGGGAGCTGGAATCCGAGTGTGGAAATACCGAGTGAAGTGAGCGAAAACCGAGTGAAGCTTTCGCTCGAGCGAGTGCGCTTTGCTGTGTGATTCGCCCAAGCGATTTCCCCTTTCTTCTGCTGTCAGCACCTTTGATTCAGTTTTATCTCCCCCTTGTTCTTCTCCTCTCATTTCTTTTGTGCCAAGGCATTCTGAATTTCTTTTTTTAAAAAAAAATTTTCCTCTACTTTACCGTCTATGATTCATTAAATTAGGGTGTTATATTTTGGTATCAGAGCGGACCGAAAGGTCCAAGGCCAAGGAATGCTTACCGAGTGTGAGCGGTTGTGTGCTTTCTGACTGAGTGGTCATCATGATTGAACCTGATTGATATTGACTTGTGGATAGGAGGTTGCTTCCCTCCTGGTCCAATTGATTGTGTAGCATATAGAAATAGTATGATGTGCTAAGTTACTGAACATTAGGCTGAAATCCGATCGGTAGCAAGTGGCTTGGTATACTTATCCTTGAAGGGTGTAATTTCAGGATAAGGGATGACGCATCACCAAAGCATGGAGGCTATAGCCATGGCATTCCAACGCTTTGCAGACGTGTTTGAGAGGCAGGGCCAGCCTCGAACTGAGGAGGGTCAAGTGCTGGACCGCTTCCTGAAGAGGAAGCCGAGTGAATTTCTAGGAGGACGGAACCCTGAGGCAGCGTTTAAGTGGACCCAGGAGCTGGAAAGGATTTTTGGGGGTCTTCGCTGTACCGAGGCCCAGAAGGTAGAGTGTGTAGTGTACATGCTGCGAGACGAGGCGGAAAACTGGTGGAAGATAGCCAGAAACCGATTCCCTGATGATGATGCTCAACTAACATGAAACGATTTCAAGACATGCTTCTTGGAGAAGTACTTCCCCGACACAGTAAGGAGTCGGAAGGAGTTGGAGTTTATGGAGTTGAAACAAGGCTCCATGACTGTGGAGGAGTATGCGACCAGATTCGAAGAGTTGTGCCTATTCTACCTGCCTTTCCAACAACCGGGGACGGAGAGTTCCAAGTGCCTTAAATTTGAGAATGGATTAAGATCTGATGTTTGTTAGTCCTCAAATTTTCAATAAAAGCTTAAATAAAAATTTCATAAAAATCATAAAAATTAGTTTAATTTGTTAGAAAATTAGGATTTAAATTCAATAAATGAGTGTTGTTGGAAATAATCTGCCCTTGATCAATTTTCTCTAGTTTTGCAGTGAAAAAGTTAAGAAATCAAGAGAAAATTACACTGGAGAATCTGACGCGTAGCCTCACCCCACGCGTAGCATCAACTGCTATTTTTGAGTCTGACGCTACGCATCACAGCCACGCGTAGCGTCAGTGCTGCGTGAACAACCACTCCACTTTGGCCAACCACTCCACTTGGACTCAATAATGGGCACCCCACTCAGCCCAAGGGCCACCCCAATCAGCATAAATGGCCAAAAACTCGTGGAAACATGTCCAAGTGGCCAGGCATGATCAAGATTAATTATTGAAAGTGGCCATTATCAAGTGTTTAATGGAGGCTGAGTCAGGGGTCTGACGCGTAGCGTCACAGGGACGCGTAGCGTTAGCACCCTTGCTCAGCCCTATAAATAGGGCCATCCAACACCATTCATAGCATCCCATTCCATACACTTCTCTTCTCTTCTCTCTTGTGCTCGACCTTGAGTACTTCTTTTGTGAGTTGTAGTTCTAGAATAGTTTTCTAGATACTTGAGTGTGTTTCGGTGTATTGTGATCGTTGTATCGTGAAGTTTCCATCGTCTTCGTAATGTCAAACTCTGTAAGTGTTGTCTTTACTTTTACCATGTGTAACTAATTTGTTTATGTTGGAATTGGTGAACTAATCTATTGAGTATAATGTTGTGAATTCGACCTCTGCATGTTTATGATTCAAGTCCATGTTAGTATTTCAACCTTTTATTAATATGAACGTCAAACGGGAGAATGATTTTCATGTGTATCGAAACTGGTTTTATTAGTATAAATGTCAAACGGGAGAATGATTATTTATGCCGTATTGAAACTTGTTTTGACGAAAGTGAAAAGTTGGAATACCCTTGGTATCTCAATTCTATAGGGGTTGTTAACCATTGTTGCCATAAGGCCAGGTCTTAATGCAAGTTTTTACTGAGAAAGCTCACGAGGGATCGGACTTTACGGTGAATTCTTAGAATTTATATCACGAGGGATCGGTTATAATGATTTTAAGCTGCAATGACATGAAACTTGATGATTAAATATGCATGTCTTGAGTTCCTCATTGTTATTCTAGATTAGGGATCCAATTTCCAACATAATTTGTTTATCTGTGTTTATCTCAAGTATCTTACCTATTCTAGATTGCAACTCAACTTTTTAGATAGATTTTATTTTCTTTTTATCTCATGAATCACTCAACCATTCTATCTTGTGAATATTGTATAAACTGTATATAAATCATTCTTTTGTTTATAATTTCCTTCATATTTACCATAGTAAGTAGAAAATTACTGTTGTTATTGGACTTTCAATCCCAGTGGAACGATATCTAAATTTCAAAAACTACAAACGATTGGTGCGCTTGCCAATTGACAAAAAGTCCGGCGGTGGGAAAGAACCGCTGAGTCGCCGTCGGGCCCAACAAGTTTTCTGGCGCCGTCGCCGGGGATTGAATTGTTTCAGTAAAACAGTAAAATTTTAATTACCGTGGTAAATATTTTTTTACCTTAGATAATTTTTTATTTATTTTGTATCATTGTTACACTAACTTTCTTTGTCTAGTTTGTGTATGCAAACTCGATATACCGCAGGTAAAATTTATTTTGATCCTGAGATAGAAAAGTTTGTAAAGAAAATCAAGTCTTTGAAATCAAAAACACAAACTAATTCTTCTTCTACTTCGAAAATTTTTGAAAATTCAAATATGGCTGCTGAAAGGAGAACATTGGGACAGTTTGCTGCTATAAATGGTCCACCCCGAGTTTCGGGAATGTTTCAAGGACCAGTTTTACCAGTGGAAATTAAACCTGCCACTTTAAATATTATTCAAAACAACCAATTTGCTGGTTTAAATCATGAAGAACCATATGAACATTTAACTGTTTTTTATGAATTATGCAGCACAATTGGTTTTGAACCCAATCAAGAAGAGTCTGTTTACATGAGACTCTTTCCTTTTTCATTGATTGGGAAAGCAAAAGAATGGTTTAAATCTTGTCCACCGGGTAGTTTTGCAAACTGGTCCGATGTTGAAAGAAAATTTTTGGAAAGATTTTATTCTCCTTCGAAATATTTTAAAGCAATGACAGCCATACACTCTTTTTCTCAAAATAATGATGAATCATTAGGAGAAACATGGGAACGATTCAAGGTACTCTTGAGAAAATGCCCAAACCACAACCTGAATGATGCCGAAAAGGTAAGAATCGTTTACCATGGTTTATTGCCTCAGTTCAAGATGATGTTAGATGCTTGTGCAGGTGGTTCTTTAATGAACAAGACTGTGGAAGAAGCCATAGAAATATTGGAATCAATGGCTATTAGTGACCGACAAGCAAAGCATGAAAGAGGTAATATGCAAAGGAAGCCAGGAATGCTCGAATTGGGAGTAAATGATGCAGTGTTGGCTCAGCAAAAATTACTGACCCAACAAATTGAAGTTATGAGCAAGCAATTGGAAAAACTTCAAATTGCTCAAGTAGCATCACCACCCCCTGCTCAACTTAAAGCATGTACGCACTGCATGGGAGAACAACCATGTGGTTACTGTGGAAATGAGCAAGAGCAAGCCAATTTCATAAACCATCAAAGAGCACCCTTAGGTAATTTTCCTTTTAATCATGGAAATTCTTTTCCTAACAATTACCTGCAGGGTTGGCAAAATCAGAATATTGGCTGGAGACAGGACACTGGACCTTCCAACAGACCTCCTAACAATCAACTCAAGCAACAACAAACTGACAATGCAAGGTTGACAAGAATAGAGGAAGCTATTCAACAGTTATTGCAGTTTGTAGAGACAAATGAAGCTGCCCGAAAAGCATCAGATATACAAATGGGTCAGCTTACAAAAGAGATAGCCGAATTAAAGAGTTCTGGGTTTTCTGCAAACACTCAAAACCCAAGGGAACAATGTAATGCTGTTTCTTCTGATATTGTAAAAATTGATTGTAAAGAAAAGAGTGAGAAAAAGAAAGAAGAAGAAAAAGAAAGTGAAAAAATAGAAAAAAACGAAAAAGAAAAAAATATGCAAAGAGATACAGAGCAAGAAACAAACTGTATAACCCCGAAAAAATGTAAAGATCCGGGGAGTTTCACCATTCCTGTAACAATCGGAAATATCAACATCAGGAATGCGCTATTAGATTTAGGGGCTAACATTAACTTGATGCCCTTAGATTTAATAAAACGCATTGGTGAATATGAGTTGAAGGAGGCAAAGACAGAATTACAGTTTGCAGATCGCTCTGTCAAAAAACCTTTTGGGATTGTGGAAGATGTGTTAGTAAAGGTTGACAAGTACCACTTCAAAGTTGACTTTATGGTACTGGATATGAAGGAAGATACTGAGATCCCCCTGATCCTAGGAAGACCTTTCATGAAGACTGCAAAAATCAAAGTAGATGTTGATCAAAGTATGGTTGCAGTCAAAGTTTATGGAGAAGAAGTAAGCTTCAGTGCTCATGAACACCTCAGGATAAGTAATGAGGCAAAAGTTTACCCTTCAACCAAACCAGGTATATCTCTTCCCAATCAATTAAATTGTTTTAAATTAACCGATGCTTTGAATGATGAAAAACAGGTAATTAGGCATCGGAAAAGAAGAAGAAGGAAGAAAAAGACAGGTGATTCCTCAAAGAATATTGGGAAACCACCTGATTAATCAGAGGTAATGTCTGGCTGGAGACATTAAACCTAGCGCTCAATGGGAGGCAACCCATTCTTTTCTTTTTGTTTTTAAGGTTGTTTTACATTAAAAAAAAAAACCACAAAACAATTTTTTTTAACTTGTTTAAAAGAAAAGGGGTTTTAAACTGAAAAGGTTTGTGAAAATCCAAATTTTTGAAAATCAAAAACAGAAGCCCACGCGTAGCGCCCACTTGACGCGTAGTGTGGACTCTAAATTTTGGTTCTGATGCGTAGCGTCCCACCCACGCGTAGCGTCAGAGCCCACGTTCAGTTTTTAAAACTGAACCAGAGAGGCCCATCTTAGGGTTTTAAACCTAAAACTTCCTCTCTGCCTCACTTAGTTTTCAAACCTAAACTTCAAAAACCTCCTTTTCTCTCTTCCAAACCTCTTCATTCCTAAATTGCTCAAGGAACAACAAGTAAGTACTCTAATCCATCCTCTTTAGCCTTTTTAATTTTCGATTTTAGAAATAAGTGTGGTTAGGATTAGGATTAGAAGACCATTAGGATTGATTGCTGTTAGGAATTAGAAAATGAATGGATATAATGTGGTTTGGAAAGGGGTTGCTGCTGTGCAACCCCTGTTATTTTTTTAAAACTGCGCATCCCACGCGTAGCGTCCCACTGACGCGTAGCGTGAGGATGAACTGTAAGCCCACGCGTAGCGTCCCACTGACGCGTAGCGTGGAGGAACTGGCTGATGCGTAGCGTCACACCACGCGTAGCGTCAGCCTCTATTTTTAAATCTTGCTGTTTGTTTGTTGTTTGTTGTTTTCCTTTTAAATTAATAAACTTTTATGTTTAGTATTCGTTATACTTTCTTGCAAATTTGTATAAATAAATTGTATTTTGTTTTGTATATTATTTGAATATATGTATGTTAATTTCTTTAAATATTAAAAATTCAAAAATATGTTGTTGAATTGCATTTTTATTTGTGAAAAATTTTAGAAAACCCAAAAATATTTTACAAATAATTGTTTGCTTGTGTGTGATTTATTTAGTGTGTGTTTAATTTTAAATTTTTACTTTTTGCAGATGGCACCTAAGAAATCCATTCCCACAGCCGGTCCCTCTAAAAGACAGAGGAAGTCCACAGACACTGACACCACTTCTGAGGATCCTGATTCTCAGAGACAGGAGGTGTTAGGACCGAGGGATCCTACTAGATTTCACACGGATGCGAAATGGGCACGGTTTCATCAGATCAAGGGCCAGAGACTTATCTGGGAGAGGGTCCTTGATCTGAGTGCAGGAGACTATCCTGAGCTGCAGGATAGAGTGCAGCAGAGGAGATGGGGACCTCTATTCTCCCTACCTACTGAGGGGGACCCCATCTTAGTGATGGAGTTTTACGCAAATGCTTACAGGACCCGCCAGGACGCACCGAATCTTGGGCAGCAGCGGACGAGTTGGGTTAGAGGCCGGCATATCTCTTATGACCGGGACACCATCAGTACCCTATTGGGCAACCCTTGGGAGCCTACTCCCGAGGATGACACTTGTTTCTGGAAAGAAAACAGAAACAAGATTCTTGCTGAGGGAGAGTTAGGATACTCCCTCGAGGAGGTTGCTCATTTTCTGAGCAAGGATGGAATCTTTTTCAACCTGAGTAGGGTTGGAAGGAGTCCATCTAACCTCCTCAAGACCCAGCTTACCCCCATAGCCCAGGCGTGGTCCCACCTCATGCTCCATAATATCACTCCTGTCACCCATCTTTCTTCCCTTCCAGTGGAGCGTTGTTGCCTCCTCTATTCTATCCTCCAGGGCCACACCATTGATATCGCCGAACTTATCTCCGAGCAGATTCACTTTTATGCCCTCGGGTATAAAGTGAATCGCCCCATACCCTTTCCTCTCATCATATCTGCCTTACTGAGGAGGCAGGGAGTCATTGTACCTTCACCAGAGTTTACTAGTTCTTCAGGGAGAATCCCTAAAGTTCTAGTAAACGGAGATTATTTTGTGCAGCAGTGCGAGCTTCCACCACTAGAGCAGGAGGCTCAGCCCCGACCTCGGAGGAGGAGACCACCAGTGCAGCCTCCATCTGCTGATGCTGTTACACAGGGCTTTGCCCGGATGTCACTTGAGCATCAACATATGATGCAGATGATGGCTGCCACTCACAGAGCTTATATTCATCTTCACGATGAATTTTATCAGTACAGGTTACAGGGAGAGGGAGCACCTTATGTTACCCCAGCCGAGTTTGCAGCACATGTAGCTTGGCCCGGAGATTTACCCACCTACCCTGAGACTGGTGGATCTTCTAGTGCACATCATGACTCTGATGGTGATGATGATGAGGAGGAGGAGGAGGATGATGATGATCAGATGGAGGATTGAGGATGCCATCTTCATTTATTTTGAGTACATTTGTTTTTAGTTATATTTGGATTTATATTTACATTTATATTTACATTTTATATTATGGCATTTTATCATTGTGTGGTGTGTTTATTCGTTTTTGCTCATTTTTTCGAAAAATAATTCTTCTTTTAAATAAATGAATCAAATTTTCGTTAGTAAGTTAGTTTATACACTTAGAGTTTTTACACAATAAAACCAATTTTGTAAAATCAATTTTTTTGATTCTTTATAACTTAGGAATTTTGATAAATTTAATTACAATAAGTTTATTAACCATCAAGCAAATTTCAATAACCCGGAGAGTTGAGAGATCTTTTTAAACACTTGAGGGTTTAATCGACATATTTTCAATTCGAATTGATTTTGCTTTAATCTGTGATTTGTGTTGTTGTACAGAGAATTCGGGAAAATGATCAAGGCACATTTATTGGTGAAACGAAACCTTGGGCCAAACAGCTTACCTTGGTAAAAAGTCTTTTATCCTTTGCAAGCCCATTTGAGCCTAAAATAAAATTCTTTGGTACCCTTAAAACCTAAATTTGTTCTTATCATTCCCTATACTTGATTGATTAAAAGAGCAGTTGAAATAAATGAAAAATATTTTGAGTGTTCTTACAAAAATGGGGAGTGAAAATGAGCAACTTGATTCTTTTCAAAAAAAAAATAGAATATGGAAAAGAAAAGTCAAAAATAGTGAAAAGAATCAAGTTCGGGGTATTTATTTTTCATCAATAAAAATAAATGAGAGTTTGGATCAAGAGAAAAGCCTAAAAATTATGAAAATGCTCTTTTATGATTTCAGGTTTTTGAAATCCAAGAAAAACCATTGATTCTTGTAAACCAAGCCTCATTACAACCTGTAAAAAGACCTCGTGATTTCCGAATTAACTCTGTATAAATAACCATTGATTAGATGACAAACAAAGTTAAATTCATTTGATTTTATGATTGATTGAGAGAAACAGGTTACCAATTGCATAGAGATAAACACTTGTGAGGTAAGCCTGAAATTTTGCTTGGTTGTTAATAGAATATTGTAAACAATTTTATCATTAAATCTTTGTTATATTTGATATCAGTTTTTGATTATTACAAAATAGTTGAAATTGTGTAATTATTTTTTGTGGTAAATTTTTGGACTAACTTAAAAATTTGATTTCAAATTTTTATTTTCTTATTTTTCTCTCTTGCTCGAGGACGAGCAATGTCTCAAGTTGGGGGTATTTGTTAGTCCTCAAATTTTCAATAAAAGCTTAAATAAAAATTTCATAAAAATCATAAAAATTAGTTTAATTTGTTAGAAAATTAGGATTTAAATTCAATAAATGAGTGTTGTTGGAAATAATCTGCCCTTGATCAATTTTCTCTAGTTTTGCAGTGAAAAAGTTAAGAAATCAAGAGAAAATTACACTGGAGAATCTGACGCGTAGCCTCACCCCACGCGTAGCATCAACTGCTATTTTTGAGTCTGACGCTACGCATCACAGCCACGCGTAGCGTCAGTGCTGCATGAACAACCACTCCACTTTGGCCAACCACTCCACTTGGACTCAATAATGGGCACCCCACTCAGCCCAAGGGCCACCCCAATCAGCATAAATGGCCAAAAACTCGTGGAAACATGTCCAAGTGGCCAGGCATGATCAAGATTAATTATTGAAAGTGGCCATTATCAAGTGTTTAATGGAGGCTGAGTCAGGGGTCTGACGCGTAGCGTCACAGGGACGCGTAGCGTCAGCACCCTTGCTCAGCCCTATAAATAGGGCCATCCAACACCATTCATAGCATCCCATTCCATACACTTCTCTTCTCTTCTCTCTTGTGCTCGACCTTAAGTACTTCTTTTGTGAGTTGTAGTTCTAGAATAGTTTTCTATATACTTGAGTGTGTTTCGGTGTATTGTGATCGTTGTATCGTGAAGTTTCCATCGTCTTCGTAATGTCAAACTCTGTAAGTGTTGTCTTTACTTTTACCATGTGTAACTAATTTGTTTATGTTGGAATTGGTGAACTAATCTATTGAGTATAATGTTGTGAATTCGACCTCTGCATGTTTATGATTCAAGTCCATGTTAGTATTTCAACCTTTTATTAATATGAACGTCAAACGGGAGAATGATTTTCATGTGTATCGAAACTGGTTTTATTAGTATAAATGTCAAACGGGAGAATGATTATTTATGCTGTATTGAAACTTGTTTTGACGAAAGTAAAAAGTTGGAATACCCTTGGTATCTTAATTCTATAGGGGTTGTTAACCATTGTTGCCATAAGGCCAGGTCTTAATGCAAGTTTTTACTGAGAAAGCTCACGAGGGATCGGACTTTACGGTGAATTCTTAGAATTTATATCACGAGGGATCGGTTATAATGATTTTAAGCTGCAATGACATGAAACTTGATGATTAAATATGCATGTCTTGAGTTCCTTATTGTTATTCTAGATTAGGGATCCAATTTCCAACATAATTTGTTTATCTGTGTTTATCTCAAGTATCTTACCTATTCTAGATTGCAACTCAACTTTTTAGATAGATTTTATTTTCTTTTTATCTCATGAATCACTCAACCATTCTATCTTGTGAATATTGTATAAACTGTATATAAATCATTCTTTTGTTTATAATTTCCTTCATATTTACCATAGTAAGTAGAAAATTACTGTTGTTATTGGACTTTCAATCCCAGTGGAATGATATCTAAATTTCAAAAACTACAAACGATTGGTGCGTTTGCCAATTGACAAAAAGTTCGGCAGTGGGAAAGAACCGCTGAGTCGCCGTCGGGCCCAACAATGTTAAGAGAGCCTGTAGGTACCAAGAAATACGGAGTTTTCCTGCACTGGTGAATAAGTGTAGGATATTTGAGGAGGATGACAAGGCCTATTCGGGCCAGAGCAGCCGAGCTAACCATTCTTTGAGGCCCCAGCAATCCCGCTTCAAGAGGCTGAGTAATGTTGGCAGAAACCGATCCTTTTCCAGATTTAGAGGTCAGAATCAGTCTGAAAGACGACCAGTTGTAGGAGACGGAAAATGTTTCAAGTGAGGAGGAAATCATTATGCACGAGACTGCAACAACAATGGTGAAACGGTGTGCTTCCATTGCAATAAAAGGGGACACATTCGCCCCGATTGCCCCCAACTCCGTCAAGCAAACACCAGTGTACGACAAGGAGGTTTCCAAGAGAGAAACCGAGTGAATGATAACCAACGACCGGGCGGCAGAGGCAACAGAGCCAGAGTAAACATAATGCTTGCTCCAAATGACCGAGAGAGGAATACCGACCAACCAGCAGTGGGAAGAGTCTACGCCATCAACGCAGAGGACGCTGCACAAGCAAATGACCTGGTACAATGTAAGTGCTCACTCGGTAGGCATACACTTAATGTTGTCTTCGATTCGGGAGCCACCCATTCTTTTATAGCTGATGAGTGTGTAAAGCGTTTAAAGTTACCGACTGTGTTTATGGATCGGACCTTGGAAGTGGCCAATCCGACTGGCCCTAAAGTGTTGACATCGTCAATGTGCAAGGATGTAACATTTGTGTTGTGTGATCGAAGTTTCACTTTCGATTTGGTGTGCATACCCTTAAAGGACCTTGACATTGTGCTCGGGATAGATTGGCTTTCAGCCAACAAGGTGTTAGTGGATTGCAGAAACCGAAGGATAATTTTCCCGAGGCAGCACAATGAAGGCGACACAGCACAAGGTATGACTTAACTGTTTATGATGCTTTGTCTAACCGAGGGTGAGAGTAAAGCCCGGGTGAATGAAATTCAAACTGTCTGCGAATTCCCAGAGGTGTTTCCTGAAGACGTACCGAGTGTCCTTCCCAATAGAGAAGTCAAATTCTCTATAGACCTGATCCCTGGGGCCGAGCCAGTCTCCAGTGCACCATATAGAATGTCCCCAAATGAATTGGCCGAGCTGAAGAAGCAAGTAGACGAGTTACTCGGAAAACAATTCATTAGACCGAGCGTATCACCATGGGGCGCACCCGTGCTGCTTGTTAAGAAGAAGGATGGCAGCATGAGACTTAGTATAGATTACTGACAGCTAAACAAACTCACAATTAAGAATCGGTACCCGTTGCCCAGAATTGATGACCTCATTGACCAACTGCGTGGAGCCTCAATTTTCTCAAAAATCGACCTACGATCGGGATACCACCAAATCCGAGTGAAGGAGTCAGATATCCCAAAGACTGCCTTTAGGACTCGGTATGGTCACTACGAGTATGTAGTGATGCCGTTTGGTGTAACAAACGCCCCTGCTGTCTTCATGAATTACATGAACAGCATATTCCACCCGTATTTAGACCGATTCGTAGTTATTTTCATTGATGACATCCTAGTCTATTCTAAGACTTCTGAGGAGCATGAAGAACATCTCCGGGCGGTACTCCAAGTGTTGAGGGAGAAGCAATTGTTTGCAAAGCTTTCAAAGTGTGATTTTGGATGGATAAAATCCATTTCCTCGGACACGTGATTTCCGAGGAAGGTGTCTCGGTGGACCCTTCGAAGGTGGCAGCTGTAATAGCATGGGAGAGACCCAAGTCGGTCTCAGAAGTAAGGAGCTTTATGGGCCTGGCAGGCTATTATAGAAGATTCATTGAGGGTTTTTCTAAGTTGGCTTTGCCACTGACTAAATTGACTCGGAAAAACATGCCCTTCGTGTGGAGTCCCGAGTGCGAGAGCAGTTTCCGAGAGCTGAAGGACAAGTTGACGACTGCACCAGTGCTGGAATTACCTGACTTGCAAGAGATCTTTGTGGTTTATTGTGATGCATCAGGACTCGGATTAGGATGCGTGCTAATGCAGAAAGACCGAGTGATAGCGTATGCCTCTCGGCAATTGAGACCTCACGAGCAGCATTATCCGACCCACGACTTGGAATTGGCAGCTGTGGTGTTCGCATTAAAAATCTGGAGGCATTATTTGTTCGGGTCCAGTTTTGAAGTATACAGTGATCACAAGAGCCTCAAATACTTATTCGACCAAAAGGAACTGAACATGAGGCAGAGGAGATGGATGGAATTTTTAAAAGATTATGATTTCGAGCTAAAGTACCATCCGGGTAAGGCAAACATTGTTGCCAACGCGTTGAGTCGGAAATCCCTTCATGTAGCAGTGATGATGGTGAGGGAGGTAGAGCTATTGGAACAGTTCCGAGACATGAACTTACATGTTGACATCCCCTCCTCTCGGAAAATGACGATCGGCACGCTGAGAATTGCCAATGAATTCCTGAAATCCATGTACGAGCAACAGCAGTCAGATTCCTACTTGGCTGAGATAAAGGAGACTCGGGCCAAAGGTAAGGATTTGTCCTTGACCGAGGGATCAGATGGAATCTTCCGAGTAAGAAATAGAATATATGTGTCGGGTGGGGGAGAATTGAGAAGAATGGTGCTTGATGAAGCTCACAAGAGCTTGCTAAGTATCCACCCGGGTGCCACGAAGATGTACCATGACCTGAGAACCCAGTTCTGGTGGCCCGGATTAAAGAGGAACGTGGCAGAATATGTGGCTCGGTGTATCACCTGTCAGAAGTCAAAAGTGGAGCACCAGAAGCCGTATGGTGCATTGCAACCCCTGGAGATTCCCGTATGGAAATAGGACTCAATTGCCATGGACTTTGTCATGGGATTGCCCAAAAACTGAGCGGGCCATGATGCAATATGGGTCATTGTTAACCGACTAACGAAGAGTGCACACTTCCTACCTGTGAACATGAAGTGCCCGATCCATAAGTTAGCTCGTATCTATATCCGCGAAATCGTCCGACTACATGGTATACCGACTTCTATCGTATCAGATAGGGATCCTAGGTTCACGTCCCGGTTTTGGACCAGTCTGCACCAGGAAATGGGTACTAAGCTCTGGTTAAGTTCTGCCTACCACCCCCAATCTGATGGACAATCCGAGCGAATAATCCAGAGCTTAGAGGACTTGCTAAGGGCGTGTGTACTAGAGCACGGTGGGGATTGGGAGCAATACCTTCCCCTGATTGAGTTTACGTACAATAACAGCCATCACAATAGTATTGGTATGGCACCCTACGAAGCACTATATGGTCGAAGATGCCGAACCCCGCTCTGCTAGTCGGAAACGGGTGAGAGTCTGCTATTGGGACCAGAAATTGTGAAGCAAACTTCAGAACAAATCTGGGTGATAAGAGAAAAGATGAAGGCATCTCAAGATAGGCAGAAGAGCTACCATGACAAACGCACCAGACCAGTGGAATTTTCAGTCGGAGACAAGGTATTTTTAAGGACTTCACCGAGTAAAGGAGTCGGGCGAGCCTTGAAGAGCAGAAAGTTAAGCCCTCGATACATTGGGCCTTATGAGGTGTTGAAACGAGTCGGCTCCATGGCATACCAAATAGCATTATCGACCTATTTATCTCGATTGCATGACGTGTTTCATGTGTCTCAACTAAGGAAGTACCTGCCAGATTCTACTCACACAATGCCTGATGATGAGGTGGAAATCAAGGAAGACCTGACCACTGCAACTATACCGACTAGGATCGTGGACCGATCGGTAAAGCGATTAAGGAGTAAGAATGTGCAACTGGTTGAAGTGGAATGGCAGCAGAACGGGTATACCTCTTATACCTGGGAGCGCGAGGATGCCATGAGGCAGCAGTACCCCGAGTTGTTTGACCAAGGTGAGTTACCGACTGAATTTCAAGGACGAAATTCTTTTGAGGTGGGGGAGAACTGTAACATCCCAAATTTTTAATAATGTACCAGGTGAATAAAGCCATTTAAAATAATTTTAGAAGTGGGAATTTGTTTATTAATTACCATTAACTTAATTAATAAAAGGGTGTGCTGATTAAAAAGAGCGATTAGCCTTAGTGGGTACTGATGGGATTGGGTGACGTAAGCAGACTGCTCCTCACGTTTTCCCACTGCACCATTCTTTTCCCTCATGCATGTGTTTATAATTGGACGATGGCCTTCCTTGCCATTCGTTCTTCAAAATTCCCTGCGAGTTTCTCCTTCTTCTTCCCTTCTCCTTCTCTGCTCTCTGTTCCATTCCCTGTTTCGGAAGCCAATTGACGGTGCTGTAGAGGAGTCAGAGTTCCCTCATACGAGTAGAGGACGAGCATCGAAGCAGAAGCAGAAACAGCCCCTGCACTACATGTGGAGGACAGTAGCATTCAAGTAAAGGCTAAGCGAGTGGAAGCGTTGAGCGAAGCAGCAAGGAAGAGAACCAACACCCAAGCAGAAAAGTCTCTCGGAGTCTCGTAGTTGGTAGGGGGAGTACCTTACATGTTAAATGCATGGGTTAGGAACAGGTTTCAAGTGTTGATAATGGTGGTTCTATATCCTGTTGTATGATATGCTTGCATGTGGGATACCCGAGTGTAAGATAAGTGAGAGTGAATGTTGCATGTTATTATCGTCCTTGAAGATGTATGCGTTGTTTGAGTTCCGATACCACAGAACCCGATTGTATGTTATGTTGTGTTGATTGGAATGCTTGTTTGAGCCTGTTGATCTTCATATGGATGCATGCGTTGATTAACTTCTGACACTGTTGTATACCGAGTGCATGTTATGCTTGAGATGATGAGAATGCTTATAAAAGTTGATATTAATTGACATCGATTGCATTGGACTCATATGTTGCTAATAGAGCTATAATGATGATTGCATGGAAGTATGTGTGTGTTAAATTAATATATGGAGTCCTGAAAACGCGTATTACTGACTGCATGCGAAATATGTATAACTGAATGAAAGGTTGTGTGCATGAATTCTATATTAGCTGATGAATCCGCGTGTGGCGCATGGGATGCGTTGTGCTGGGAGCACGTAGTGTGGGACACTACCATCGGTTATCAAGCGTGGGACGCTGTAAAATCCTTGAGTGGGACTCAAGGTAGCCCTCGAATGGGACTCGGGCTGCCTGTGAACACCTCCGTTGGCGCTGAGAGCGTTGGTGTCACCTGTGGGCAAATGGTTGGGTACCTGTAAAACGGCCAAGCAGCTGGGAGCTGAAGTGATAGCTGAGAGCTATGTACAAAAGGCTGAGAGCCTACGTTGCAACGTCAGAACCGATTACACACGAATACGGAACTGAGTGAATAATCTGTATATTTATATATTCTTACCGATGCTGTGAGGATTTAATTATGCATGTGATGATACTAGTAAGACGACGTATACTCATGACTGTGTGCATTATTCCGTGTGCATGTGCTGTTAATGCTGACTGAGATCTACTCTATAAATGTATGTTATGTTATTGAAGAGCTGTGAATATATGACCGATTGAGAATTTTGTACCCTGATTGATAAATGTTCTATAGAGGTGTTCTGATTCATGGTCCTTAATATCATGTCATGGATTGTTGTATGTTAATATTACTGAGTTGATGTGTGTAAAAAGCCGAGCGACAACTGGGGGATTCCGATCGGTAAGGATCTTGTGTGTGTTCTAGATTGATCAGTAAAAACTCTGACCTTTATTGTTGCTACGTATGATTGTGTGTATGTATTTATATATATAGTTGCATAAATATGAGGCAACCTGAGTCAGCACCTATCATTTAAAATTTAAGATACTCACCCCTGCTGTGGAAATTTTTAGTGAACATCTCCCGTAATGAGGATTGGAGGAGGAGCTGAAATGCCGGGTGAAGTGCTGATGCACTATGGAATTTTATGACTGTGCATATGCTGTATATAGTGTTTTGAGTTAAGCCTTAGCCGGCTCGTGTTTGTTGTTAGTCTTTTAAACAAAGTTAAATCCCTTGGAATGAGAACATGATATTGTGGTTGTAAAATTGTGATATACACTTCTATATATATATATATATATATATGTGCGTTCATATTCCCGAATGTGTAGGAAATGACATAACTTAGCATGAAGGAAGCCAATCTATGGTCTAGAGGGCGAGTTTATGACTCTGGCACGAGTGGGGGAGGTTCAGACGTTCTGAGTGAGTGAAATTCGATAGCTCCGAATAAGGATTGAGTGAAATTCGATAATCTCCGAATAGCCCCGAGTGAGAAATTGCTGAGTGATGGTTTTCCGGACTAGAGAGTGACACCTTAGACTCTAGGGGACCCTACTTTAGTAAACTGTTAGTAACGAAAGAATCTGAGTGAGTCTTAACCTTGTAGAATGTTTAGAGTTGGAAGATTATGGTTACCGAGTGAAAATTAGGTGAAATACCCCGAGTGGCATAAAGGGCGCGTAGGGTGTTCCGAGTGAGGAGTCCTCATAGATTCTGAGTGAGTGATAGTGGGGACCATTCCCGTATTATTCGTGTATGTGTTCTGATTGTTGAAGCCGTAGAATAAATTACATTCCCGAGTGGGACTAGTAAGTGCAAGAGCCAAATCCGAGTGAACTGAGATTGGATCCTTCCGAGTGAATTGGGAGCTGAAATCCGAGTGCGGAAATACCGAGTGAAGTGAGCAAAAACCGAGTGAAGCTTTCGCTCGAGCGAGTGCGCTTTGCTGTGTGATTCGCCCAAGCGATTTCCCCTTTCTTCCGCTGTCAGCACCTTTAATTCAGTTTTATCTCCCCCTTGTTCTTCTCCTCTCATTTCTTTTGTGCCAAGGCATTCTGAATTTCTTTTTAAAAAAAATAAAAAAATAAAAAAAATTTCCTCTACTTTACCGTCTATGATTCATTAAATTAGGGTGTTATACACATCATTGATGTCAACACTTTAACGCCGGTCGGATTGGCTACCTCCAAAGTTCGATCCATATACACAGTTGGCAACCTCAAACGTCTCACACAATCGTCAGCTATAAAGGAGTGGGTGGTGACATGCTGTCGTTGTCGGGTCAAATAAAAAGTTAAATTAATATAGTATAAGGTGAACAACCTTAGTCGTCTCTCGAGGACCTTAGTTCAATTAGTTACACTCAATTTAGTTATAATAAAGGGGGGGTTTGTGTTGAGCTTGAAAGGAGAATTAAGTGATTATATGATAGTGCAAAAAGTAAATTTATGAGTAAGAATAATCAAATTTAGAAACAACCAACCCAAGGAATTAATAAATCTTTAGTTAACTAATCATTGATCACAAATATGATTAAATATAATTAATTTTCTCAATCTTGAATCATTTGGAATCCCTAAATGATTATATTCTAGAAAATCTTCTAGAATTGAATTAATGAACTAATAAGAATAATCAATCGATATATTCTTATTAATTACTAAAATAACTTTAAAACCATAATTTGATTGAGTTAAGAAACTAAATAGAAATCTCTTATTTAGTAACTTAATCTTTGTTCTCAAATTGATTATTGATTAACCAACCAACATCAGTTTAGATTATAGATTGTTTAATTATATACCAATTGGTTATACACTTAAATAATCTACCATCATAAGTGCTTGAGAAACAAAGAAAAGTAATTATCTTCAATCAAAATATTAAGAGCAAGAACTCAAGCATTTAAAAGATTAAGCTTCCATGATAATTTTTAACAATGAAAGCTAATATTAAATTTACTAAAACTTTGATTATAAATGTAAATAACAAATAATAAAATTAACTTACTTGATATTGAGGAAGGGAAATGAAAACCATAACTTGAAGGATGGAATATAGAACAAGGAGATAAAGCAATAGAAAGAACTAAAACTTAAGAAGCTAAAGCAAAGATATAGAATTGTAATGAAAACTAAAGCATGTATTTCTTATGTATTTTTTGTGTATCTACCTTACAACTTCAAGAATCTATTTATAGGCAAGATATGATGATACTATACATTCATTTTCTGATTATTAATGCATTTTTTCAACATTGGTGGGCTTCAAATTACAATAATTCAAAAGAAGATAATGGTAGGTGTTGAAATTCATTCTCCTCTTTATCTTCTCCACCTTGCGAGTCCAATATGACCTTCTAGATGGCCGAATTTTGAAAAACCTTCAACATGAAACTTGTAGATCTCTGTCTTATTGAGAATTTGGCACAAGAATGTGGTCATTTGGACATCTAGAGCTCCAGATATGTGTATTTGGGTGAACTATGTCAATGCTGGTGGGACACATGAGGGCTGATTGATTCAAGCTCCATTTCTTTATTTTTTCTAGATGCAAAATAACCAAATTTATCATCATGATGTAGCCCTCTGTCTTAGCTTTCCATGGGCTCCAAAATTAGCCCATTTGGATCACAAAAGCCCAAGTTATGGCCAAAATAAGGCAAGATACTCAAGATACATACAAAAAATGAAAATTGAAACATATATACATAATACTTCAATTTAACTAAACAACATAAAACTTAATTAAAATACTATTATTAAACATAGTAATTATATAATAAACCCCAAGTATAAAACTATAAGAAGTGTAGTAAAATTGATTTATCAAATTCCCCCACACTTAAGCTTTTGCACTCCAGGGCAAAACCAAACCAAAAACTAAAATGAGAAACAACAGAAAAAGGTTTTTTTTTTCAAATTGATTTTTTTTTGAAGTCTAAAATAATAAGTAATACACATCATCCCTTATATCAAGAGGTCATGATAAGTGTGAATAAGAAGCATTATATACTAGTTTCACAAATTGAGTGATCAAATCAAAGAGTGGATGAAAATGTGATAGATGTTCTCTTTATGCTCTCTATATCTCAATTGTTTGGGTTTGTGTATACTCTTAGAAATCACCCAAATAAATTAGCACTACCATAGGCTTGACAAATTTCTAATTTCCATATTTGAACACATATGCATGCAGAGATCAAAAGGACTTTATTAAGGTTGTAATGGGGCCAAGGTGATATAGGGTGGATAAAATGAAATAGTATGGCTAAACTTAGGGTTGAAAAAGAGCAATGGAGTAAGTGATTCAGTGATTGTGGAAGTACATTTTGAAACTCAATACTTAGCAAAATGAAACATGATGGGGGATAAAACATGAGAATAAATCCTCCTGATTATTTTCATACATATATTCACCACTTCTTCTTTTACTTCTTTTTCTTTTTTTCTTTATTTTTTTACTTTCTTTTTGAACAATGAAACAACAACATATATATCTTGGGTACATTTCCACAATCATCAAGGATCTTTATTCATAGTAATTCCAAAACTCCTAATCAATTCCTAAGCAAAGGTGATCATGTTTTTTTTTTGGGCTATTGGCAAATTATGTGGCTGAATCAAGAAATGGATATAGGCTCAACGTGGGTAACAATGGAAAGTATGTAAGGTAAGGCATATGGCTAGTGGCTAGTTAAAACAAAAATGACCTTAATCACATCAAAGCATGCACATGGAACATAATACTTCAAAAAGAAACAAGTCAAGTTCTAGAGTACTAATAAATAAGGGTTAATCAAGAAAAAGGAAAGATGACATAATATGATCCATCCAATTAAGCTCAAAATCTCACCGAGGGTGGTCAATCTATCACAATTCATATACAATTTGATCCTCACAAACAACTTATTAAATTAATATGCAAGGAAATTATTCACAACATGTCATGAAATATTGGACAAGGGTGATGCAATTACTCATTACTTAGACAAATTTAAAAAATGAATTTAGTGAAAAGCTAGAATTTAAAATAAAAAACTAGAAATGATGATTTTTTTTTGTGAACAAGAAACAAAAAAGGAAAAGAAAATCATAACCAAATATTGGTGTCAAGATCCGGTTCCTTATGCTTCTTGCTCTGTACTTTTTTTAAGGGCGCTTGGTAACGAAGATACCTACAACAAATTGGTCAGTTCAATTGCATGTGAAATGATTAGTATAACTGAACAATTTGATTGTGTCATACAACCCAGTTTCATAGGCCTTGTGTTAGAACCCATAAGAAAAATATCATCAACACAACCATGAGTAGCATCAAGAGCAATAACATACATCTTAATTCATTCGTATGCCTATAGAAAGACTCTGCTATATCATCCATTAAGAGAAAATAAAGAACCTGATGATTGACTAGTGGTGAGGTGTGGCTCCGATCTGAAAGAAAAGGATGAAGGCAAAGTGTGGCGGCTGAAGAATGATGAAGATGATGTTTATGGTTGCAGAATGGTTGATGTCGAATAGAAATGATTCAGGTGAAGGTAAAGGCAAAGGTGCGGCACTAAAGTAAATATAGTGGCTATGTGTGTGTGTGTTTGTGTTTTTATTTTATATTTTTATTTTTATTTTTTATGAAAAATGGTTTTGATAAGGAAGGTGAAACGATTGTGGTTATCCGAGTGAGATTTGTTATGAGGATGCGTCTCAAGAGTTTGGACTCTTTACTCAGCCCATCCCAACAAAAGTACTCATAAAAGAAAAGAAAAAAGAATTATATTTTTTTATTTTAAAAAAAATTAAACAAAAGTGATACTGACACTATATAGTGAAGGATACGTCTCAAGACTTTGGTTCTCAAAGATGCATCTTTATGACTTTAGATACAACTTTCCCAAATTAATCTTTACTCTGTCTATCCCTCACAAAAAAAATAATAAAATATATATATATAACTCAGACCCCCCACACTTATTCAAGACATTGTCCTCAGTGTCTTATATGATTTCCACAGTCTATTTTTTTTAAATGATTTTTTTTTAAAATATAGATAAAGGTGAGAAAGAAGTTATAACCGAAGGGTGGTGTCTGGTTCTGGATTCTTTCGCTTGTGTGTGTGATCCTTATCTTGCTTCAAGAGGGGTTGAGGTTGGGGTAAAAAGCTCTACAAAATATCAATCAATTCATCTGCATCTGATGAAGCATGAATGAATGATCGATCATCTTGAGTTATAAGGCCCTGTTCCACAACTTTATCTAAAAACATTAACAAACTGTCATAAAAACCATTAATATTTAATAATCCTAATGGCTTTTTATGAAAGTTCATGCTACACCATGATAAAATGCAAAATATTTCCTTAAAAGTACCAAAACCTCCAGGAAGTGCGATAAAGGCTTCAACACCTATAACCATACGAGCCATTCATTGATAGAGGCTTGTAACTTTTACCTCAGTTCCTACAGCAATAGCTGGTGTAATACCAACATGATGTAGGATGATACTAGAGACATTGCTTCCTTCAACTAGTGCAGATAGTGCCATGGAGCCTCTCAAGCCCTGTACTCCTCCTCTATACAAGACCTTTATTGCTTTCGCAGCCAATAGTTTTCCCAACTTAGTAGCTGCTATTAGGTACTCCTTATAATTACCATTGTTGGATCCACCAAACACACAAATGGATTTGATGTTTTTCATCTCTTTTTTTTGTGTTTTCTATACAGAGTTATGCGCCCTTATATAGATAAAAACTGAGATGAAATAATTGATGAAAGATAAAAAGTTTACATAATTATTATTATATAAAAATAAATGACGGTAATGAAGAAATTTGAAAAGACATGATTGAAGAAAATAAAAATAGGTAATTTTAAAAGTCAAAGTGAATTCAGAAAAGTAAAACATTGAAAACAACAGTAAATATACACAGTAGTTGTGATTATGGCTCACATCTTCCTCTGGTTTTACGTCCAGTAACGGCTTAAACGCCTTCTATGAGTCGAGGTTTTTGCTACCCATCCAGTTTTCTTATAAACTGGCAAACAGGGTCGTTTAACGCCAGATTCCCAAGGCTATAGTTTTCTTTTTGTTGAATGAATAGATCATATAATTTCAGAAGGACTCCTTGAACCGTTCCACATGGATGCGTCTCAAGAGTTTGGATTAAGTTATCCAAGTTCTCTTTACTCAGTCCATCCTTTATAAATTTAATTTTGTCCTCCCGATTTATAGATACCATTCCAGGGTTCCTACAACGTGTATCACAATTCCATCTTGCAAACTTATGGCAAACTCCCATCCTTTTAGCTCTTCGTTTTTTAGAATAAGAACTACGTCCCATACCTGGCAAATGTTTTATATAGGACTTATGTAATTCACCAGAGAGACGTACCTTTGCTTCAATAAGCCAACGAACATCCTCTGGAATGCTAAAATATATGAGTAGTTTTAACCTTTGAACTCGAGCTTTGTAAATTTTTACAATCACATCGCGTGGAAGTGTAGGGAATCTTTCCTTAAGTTTTGCAAGGGTTTGTTCCATTGTCAGATTACTTTGAAGTTGTGGCTGTTTAGAAAAGAGAGAATAGAAAACGAGGTTATAGAGAATAGTAGAGATGAAGAAGGTGAAAAGGTGATAGGTTGCCTTCTATCAAGCGCTTGTTTAATGTCACGAGCCTGACGATGACCTTTTAACTACTGCAAGAAAATGATAATAATGCCAAAACAATAATAGTAATAATGATTAACATAAGTGTTAGCACCGAAAAGAATGATGATGTAATTAACTGATATCTATTTTTTTTTATTTTTTTTTTTATTTTTATTTTTTTTTATTTTTTTATAAATATTGTTATTAGGAAAAATTAGTCAAAATATTTGGCATCACACAAATACACCTCCGTATCTATGTGCTCTTGGAACCCTTGAAAGAAAGGTTTAAGTCGGTGCCCATTTACCTTGAAAACCTTGTTTGTCGCTTTATCTGAAATTTCAATCACACCATAAGGAAAGATATTAGTTATTTCAAATGGGCCTGCTCATTTAGAGCGAAGCTTACCAGATATGAGCTTTAGACATGAGTTGTACAATAAAACTTTTTATCCAATGAAAAAGTTTTTTCTCAAGATCTGTTTGTCATGAAAGGATTTGGCTTTTTCTTTATAGGTTTTAGAACTTTCATAAGCTTCCAAACGAATTTCTTCCAGTTCCTGTAGTTGGAGTTTCCTTTCTTTACCGGCTTCATTTAAGTCCAAGTTACATTGTTTTACTGCCCAATAAGCTTTATGCTCAATTTCTACCGGTAAGTGGCATGATTTTCCATAAACAATCCTATAGGGTGACATTCCAATAGGTGTTTTATAAGCTGTTCTATAAGCCCAAAGAGCATCTTCTAACCTTTTGCTCCAATCTTTCCTATTTGGTTGTACTGTTTTTTGAAGGATCATTTTTAATTCCCGATTGGACACTTCAGCTTGCCCATTTGTTTGGGGGTGATAAGGTGTTGAAACCTTATGCATAACTCCATATTTTTTAAGAAGGGACTCCATTTTACGGTTGCAAAAATGTGATCCTTGATCACTAATAATGGCTTTAGGAAAACCAAACCTACAAAATATGTGTGATTTAACAAAATCTGCAACAACTTTAGAATCATCAGTTCGAGTAGCTTTAGCTTCAACCCATTTAGACACATAATCGACCGCAAGTAGTATATAAACAAAACCAAAAGATACAGGAAAAGGTCCCATGAAATCTATGCCCCAAACATCAAAAATTTCACAAAATAACATGGGTTGTTGAGGCATCTCATTTCTACGAGATATGTTTCCCATTCTTTGACATCGTTCACAAGATTTACAAAATGTATATGCATCACGAAAAATTGTTGGCTAATATAAACCAGATTCCAATACTTTCCTTGCTGTACGTTGAGGTCCAAAATGTCCACCACATGCATATGTATGACAAAATGTAAGAATGGAATGAAATTCATTTTCAGGTACACACCTTCTAATGATTTGATCACTACAAAGTTTCCATAAGTAAGGATCATCCCAAACATAATATTTAGAATCATTTTTTAGTTTTATTATTTGTTGTTTAGATGCAAGTATGGGAGTAACAGAAGCAACTAAGTAGTTTACCAAATCAGCAAACCATGGAGTGGAATCATGTATTCCCATAAGTTGTTCATCAGGGAAATCATCTCTAATGGAAATTGGGTCAAGTTCTTTTTCAATTCTGCTTAAGTGATCAGCCACCAAATTTTCTGCTCCAATTTTATCCCTAATTTCAATGTCAAATTCTTGGAGCAACAACATCCACTGATCAATCTTGGTTTTGCATCTGGTTTCTTTAAAAGGAACTTTAATGCTGCATGATCTGAAAATACAACTACTTTTGAACCGAGCAAATAAGATCTAAATTTGTCAAGTGCAAACACAATAGCAAGTAGTTCTTTTTCTGTGGTAGTATAGTTTATTTGTGCAGTATCCAAAGTTTGTGAGGCATAGTAAATAACATGTTGTACTTTACCTACTCTTTGAGCAAGAACATCTCCTAATGCATAATTTGATGCATTGTACATAAGTTCAAATAGAAGTGACCAATCTGGTGCCTGAATGATAGGAGTGGTAGTTAAAGCTTTCTTTAAGCAATCAAAAGCCTCTTTACATTTGTCATTAAAGTCAAATGTTATATTTTTTTGTAGTAAGTTAGACAACGGAAGGGTTATCTTACTGAAGGTTTTTATAAACCTTCTATAAAAACCTGCATGACCAAGAAAAGAACGAATATCTTGCACACAAGAGGGATAAGGTAATTGAGAAATTACAGTAATTTTTGCAGGATCTACTTCTATGCCTTTTTTAGATATCACATGGCCTAAAACTATTCCTTTTTCTACCATGAAGTGACATTTCTCATAATTAAGAATAAGGTTAGTTTCAATGCATCTATGTACAGTAGTGGAAAAAAAAGATATAATCACGGTTAAAAAAGGCCTTTATTCACGGTTAAAGAACCGTGGTTGTTGCAGCCGTGGTAGTAGATGATGGTCTTTAACCACGGTTAACAACCGTGGTAATAAATCACATCTAACCACGGTTAAGAACAACTGTGAATATAACTTACTATTTATATTCACGGTTATCAAGCATAACCGTGAATATAAGAACTGAAAGATGTCAGTTACATCCACTTATATTCACGGTTATAATGGACAACCGTGGATATAGATACATTTTATCCACGGTTGTCCATCACAACCGTGAATATAAGTATGGATTAGTTTCAGTTACAAACTACTTATATTCACGGTTGTGATGGACAACCGTGGATAAAATGTATCTATATCCACGGTTATGGTAGTAACCGTGGATAAATATAGTCTATATTCACGGTTGTTGCCATAACCGTGAATAAATACTGAGGTTTTTTTTTTAATATGGATTCTGTTTTATCGTTTCCCAACCCTGCATTCAGACAAACCAGTACAGTATACAGTATGCCACAGCAACACTATGCCGAAAGAATGGTATGTATATATATAACAATTTATTTTCTATATCAATTCATAACAACCTAAAAAATGAAAGTATATACAATTAAGTTGAATGTAATCTAATAAAAGTAAACCCTAAATCCTACTAGATACATATATAAAAGAATAAAGATCCTATATCTAGCTTTGCCTAAGTTCAATGAAGTGTGAGGCCCATTGCCTTCTAACATCATCCACAAGTTCCTTTGGGAAATATGACCGGTCATTAAAGTACTGCAAACAATGCACAAAACAATTAGAACAAAAGCTTTATTTATTACATGAAATTGATGAAATTGGAGAAAAGTAGTCCAAATGATGAGAATTACCTCTGTCCATCCATCTACTAAATGATGTTGGACAATGGTCAGCATAGTGTGCATGACGAAATAGCCACACTCAAAGGTACCCTTCTGCCTGTAAGACTACAATGGACATATAGTATAGAATAAGTGAATTCCTAAACTTAAAAAATATGTACTGAAGATTTGAATGAATACGATTGACTTACTTTTGGGTACACCCATACAACTGTTTTTCCTTTGGGCTTGTTTCCAATCAGTAGATTGTATCCAACCACCGCCCTGCGTCAAACAAAACACAAGATAAGTTAGAATTGTATAGTTCTAAAAATGATGTAATCGAATTTGTGGTTATTGTTTAGGGATGAACTTACCGGTCTACTATATCTTTCAGGTCTTGTGGAGCTGTCCGATGCAAACTATCAAAGTACAGAGCAAGATAGTCCTTCGGACAGATCACCAGAAACGTCCAGTGAGCCCTGCAGTTACGAGTGATAAGTGAGACTTCAAAATGCAAAATATCATGACAATAATTATGGAATAGAGTATTACCCTTTATGATAGGGTCCCATGTATATAGACTTCCCAGACTCAAACATCCAATTCTGGATGTATGTCTGGGTGTTCTGCGGGGTGTTTCCTTGCCTCTGTATGAGAGAGGGCTCTAAGAAATCGTAAGTTCCTTGGAAACCCAAGTCCACACAGAGTTTTTCCAGAAACCTAAACAAGTTAAGACATGGTTAGCGACAAATAACTTGTATAATGAAAAAATTGGACAAAATAAGGATATACTTACAGCTCCCACAACTGAAAGATGGAGCCGTTCAGCATCGACGTCCCCGTAATAATGTCACAAATGTCAGAATTTGTAACGTAAACTAGAAAATCACTGGGACGGCCGAACACTAGTGGCTGCCATGGGACCTGAACAGTGTCGTCAGCTTGCTCATACCCGATGCGCCATAGCATCCGGATGGGATCCTTGGCCGGGTCTGGCTTCTTCAATGTCTGCTCCTGTTGAACAATTGACAACCATCACATTTTGTACCATAATTGACAAGGAAATAAAGCTAGTTAGTGTTTAGGGTTTTTACCTGTCCAGGGGCAATCACCAGAAGTCTGTTGGGCCACATCAGAAAGTGGCCCACCGCCTGATCGACGGTCTTCACCTCCTGAGTTGCCACTAGCACAGCAGCATCCTCCTCGAGGACGAGCACAACCGAGACCCTGGACATACCATCAGGTAATGTCTGATGGTGAACCACATGGCCTAAGTTGTACACCATACCAGTGGCAACTGGCTCCTCCGACCCGTCAATGAATAGGTCACATTGACGGGTGTCTGGTGGCTCGACCCCATCATCGTCAGGGTCAGCCGCAGCGCACGACCCCTTAGTGCTAACCTTCCGTACCTACATATTTACACATCAAGCAGAAGTTATTCAACAATGAAATAAAGTGATTACAAACAATAAAATTGAGGAAATTAAATAAAGAATCTAACCTGTGGGTCGCTGGCTGGTGCAGTAGTCGCCTGGTGGTGGCTGAGTGAGGCCTTCATCTCCTCCCTGAATCGGGCCATCTCCTGGTGGAGCCTAGATATCTCCTCCTGGTACTCAGCCTTCACAACAGCCACCTTTTGCTCCACCATTTGCTCAAGGGATGGGGCAGGGTCGGGAGCACCGTAATAGGCGCGGAGGCCTGTGAAATGTGAATGATTAGCCCATAATTGTTTAACAGATAACAAAATGAAGGCATAGAGTTAGTTAGCACTTACCTACACATCGACCAATAGCACGCACTCTTCCTGGGTGCTCTGGCCTGCCAATGGCGGTAGTCAAAATATCCTCCCGTCCATGGGCTACGAAAGACCCTTGGGTTGATTGCTCAACCAAGGAATCCTGAAACCAAACAAGTTAGTATTCACTTCCTTCACGTAAACTGAAAAACAGACACTGATATTAAGGGGAATACTTACTATCCGTGAGGCAACCTCCTGAGCCTGTGAGGAAGTGTATTCCCCACTCTTCTTGATCCTAGCCTGCTTCCATTTATCGTGGCGTGCAGGTGGGGAAGGGGGATCCACAATACCAGTGTCAGTCTGACACTGACTCAGCCTCTCCTGTGCCAGCCGCTCCTCCAACCTACGGTAACCCCTACGTGACAGTGTGTGTGGGCAGTCATTTAGCTTCCTAGTCTCCTTGGCTTTCTTTCTGGTATCCTACAACAAGAAAAAAAATATTCACAGTTAGCCGTATAAATTATACATAATTTAATCATCTAAAAACCAATGTACCTGAAACTCGGCAGAATGTCTAGATGCAACAAAAGCATCCCAGGTCTCCTGATCGATGAAGGGATATTTCTCTCCAGGGAACTTTACTTGGTCGTCCCCGAATACATACCTACAATGAAAGGTACATTAAAACTAAGGATTGGTACAATTTGGTGAAGCGTTGATTAAGAATTTAAAGTTCAATATACCTCGTGGTGAGTATGGATTTGAACGACCTCCATCGCTCAGCCATGATACCGAGGACCTTCCTCCTCGCTATGTCGGAATATGGTATGTCAAAAGAATCCTACATGAAAGGAGTTAGTCCATAAAGGAGTACTTATTAAGAGTTACATGAAATAATACACTAAAATAAAACTTAAATAATATCTAAGTTACCAGAACATCACTCCATAGCTGGTTCTTCACCACCTCCTCGACACTATCCCAGTCGGGGATAATGATGGACACCTTCGACCGTACCACAACCCCCAAATAACTGCTCAACTTCGTGGCATGCGGTCCACTGAATCTACCGGTGTTGACATCCATCTCAACAACTACCCTCTCTCCCCGGTGACGCCTACGTGCGACGTCTGGCATCCGGGTAACACCTCTACTCTTCCGAGTAGAGGAACCACTGGCCTGTGAGTCGGACCTGGATCGTCCATCCTAGTCAGCCATGAGTATCTGTCCAAACAAGGAAAAAAACTGTCAAATATTTAATATAAAATTTAAAACAATGAATAACTAATATAACATGCAATTCAATGTCTCACCAACAAGATTAATACCCTATTAAGATGAAATATTTTCCCACAAGCCCTCATGGTGGTCATGACGACTGGCAACTACGTCATCTATGTCATGTTCCACGACAGATGTTGGAATACGCGTTGTAGTTGATGGAATGTCCACAATATCAACATCGGGGTCTCCAATGTGTCTACCTTGGATAATAATTGACCACCGTTTGTCAGTTGGGTCAGCCACATAAAAAACTTGCTTCACCTGCGTTGCCATTATGAATGGTTCGTCCTTATTGTATTTGCATGTGATAACAGGTTTTGATAATGACAATGGAAACAAGCAATGGGAAGTCTTCAAAGAATCAAAAACAACTAGAGATATCATATAAAAGAAGAAAATGATCTCACAAAGGTTCAAGAGATGAAGAAACCAATGAATCAAACAAAAGGAAAGCAACCATGCATCATTAGATTCAAATGGATGACCAACAGGCATGAGAAAATGTCAAAATGAAGAGCCTGAATCGATTCAAGCACGAGTGAATCGATTCACAGCCCTGGAAGTCATAAAAATGAGAAACAGAATGGGTTGAATCGATTCACCATGACCCTGAATCGATTCACAGCCCTGGAAGTCACTAAGATTGCAAACAGTATGTCCTGAATCGATTCACAAGGACCCTGAATCGATTCACACGATGCTGACAGACCAGGAACCCAAAACAGAATGCTCTGAATCGATTCAAACAAGGCTCGAATCGATTCATTCGACTCTGGAACTCCAAAATGCATAAAACAGAATACTCTGAATCAATTCAAGGATCTACGAATCGATTCACATAGTGGGAAACACCACTAAATAGACAGACTTAAGTGGAAAACAAGTACTAAAATCCCACTATGCGCAGAGCCATCATCTTGCAACGGCTAGGGGACTCCTCAACAGCTATCTTGGCTCTATAAATGCAAGAAGAACACAAGCAAAAAAAAAACAAAAACACCCAACAAGAACCAAGAAGCAACAAATCCTTAGCTCTATTTTGTACTTTGTAAGCCTATCTCTTGTATCTTATACTTTACTTGTATATCCTCTCATCTTGAGAGTTAGAAGTTGTGAGAGCTTTTCATTTGTATATCTGCTCTATTGAGAGAGTGTATTGATTGTAAACAAACACCAAACACACAAGTTATTCACTCTAGGTTGAGTGGTTGTTCACTCTAGGTTGAGTGGTTATAAAGGTTGAGGATTCAACCTTTGGGATATTGTGAGACTGAGAGATTGGGTGGGTTACCCTTGTACTTGTGAGGATTGGGTTCTTGAGTGTGGGACACTAGGAAGCCGCAATTGCTCAAAGTTGTATCTCTAGTCTACAATAGTGGAAAATCCTCTAAGTGGGTTACTTAGAGGCGAGACGTACACCGGATTGGGTGGAACTCATTACATCGGTTTGCAAGCTTCTCTTCCTTACTCTTTTACTTTCATATACTGCATATCTGTTGATTGGTATTGTTTGGTTGAGAAGAGCATACTTGAACTTGCTTAATTTGTTATATCTTAGATATTGCATACCAAGTGTTTGCTAAATTGCCTCAGCAATACTTACCTCTTGTAGTGCATTGCATATCATTTTTACTTGCTTTCACTTGCATAATCTCATAAACTTGGTTATAGAAATCAATTTCAAAGGTATTCCAAGCAAAAGTTTTATTACTCAATTCACCCCCCCTCTTGAGTATTGAGGCCACTTGAACAACAAGTGGTATCAGAGCTTGACTCTTGGTAGATCAAGCTTAACAGCTTCAAGAGATTAAATGGCCTCAAGTTCTCAAAATGTTTTTCCCGAGGGTGGTGTGATAAATAGACCTCCCGCTTTCAATGGGGAAGGGTATGCCTTTTGGAAAGAGAGAATGAAAATCTTCATTCAATCAATTGACTTGAGAATATGGAATACCATTGAAAATGGTCCCTATATACCAATGCATACTATAGATAGCAAGAATGTTGAAAAACCTATAGATGAATGGACAAGCGAGGAAGAAAAGAAAGTCCAATATGGCTACAAGGCCAAAAATCTCATTACTATGTCTTTAGGTCAAGATGAATTTTTTAGGATAATGACATGCCAAACTGCTAAAGAAATGTGGGATACTCTTCAAGTAACCCATGAAGGTACTAATGATGTAAAGGACTCCAAAATTAGTACCTTGACTAGCCAATATGAATGCTTTAGGATAAATTCAGGAGAATCTATTGTAGATATGCAGAAAAGGTTTACACTTATTATCAACCATCTTATTACTCTTGGCAAAGTATATACTAACAAAGAGCTTGTGCACAAAATCTTGAAAAGTCTTAGCAGGGAATGGCAACCTCTTGTCACAGCAATAAAACAATCTCCTAGCATCAATGAAATGTCTCTTGCAACACTCTTTGGAAAATTGCAAGAACAAGAGCAAGAACTTAAAGCATTGAAGCTAGCCGAGGAAGAGGAGAAATCCACCAAGAAGAAAGGGCTAGCCCTCAAAACCACCTCCATGCATGAGGAAGAATCATGCAGTGACTTAGATGAAGAAGAAGAGTTTGGGCTATTCGTAAAAAGATTTGGAAGATTCATGAAGAACAAAAAGTTCCAAAAGAACTTTAAGCCCCAAGGTAAGAAACCCACCTCTAATGAAACTTCCTCTTCACCAAGTTGTTTTGAATGTGGCAAGGAAGGGCACTTCAAAGCCGATTGTCCAAACCTCAAAAAGAAGGGCAAGGACAAACAAAGAAGAAGAAGAGCCTATATTGCTTGGGATGAGAACGATGTGAGCAGCTCCGACGACTCGGAAGATGAGCAAGCCAATCTTTGCTTAATGGCAAATCATCAAGAAGAAGATAATGAGGTAAATCTTCTTGACTTAGATAAAAATGAGCTGTTAGATGCATTTGAAGAATTATATGATAAATTTACAAAAATCTCTAGTAAACTCAAAGCATCTAGGAAAACTAGTGATACCCTTGAATTGCATCTCATGGAAGTATGTAAAGAAAATGAGAGCTTAAAAGAAGAACTAGAGAAAGTTCAAACATGCTCTAAGGATAAACCATGTGATTTTGCAAAAAGGTGCATTGTATTAGAAACCAAGGTTGAAGACCTAAATAGGACACTAGAGAAATTCACAAATGGAAGAGATAACTTGAATATCCTACTTGGGCAACAAAAATGCATGTTTAGTAAAATCGGTTTAGGATATGACCAAGAACATAGTAACCATAAAATGGAGAAACACTATGAAAGTTTCTTTGCACCACCAAGCAAATCCTCCTCACCGTTCATGAAATGCAATCATTGTGGTTCCAAAGGACATAGTGCTTATAAGTGTAGTGTTAGAAAACTAGGACCAAAGGTCTTAAGAAAGGTGTGGGTTCCCAAAGGAACGTTCCCACAAGCTAACCTTAAAGGACCCAACATAAAATGGGTACCTAGTTCTCTAAAATGATTTTGTTTTGTAGGTATGCTTCAAGGCAAGCAACACCCATTGGTACTTGGATAGCGGGTGTTCAAAGCATATGACGGGAGACATAACCAAATTTACATCATTCACTCCCAAAAGGAAAGGAAGTGTCACCTACGGAGACAACACTAAAGGAAGAATCCTAGGCATTGGAAATATTGGTAAGAATTCTTCCACCTCCATAAGTGACGTATTGTATGTTGAAGGCCTCAAACATAATCTACTTAGCATAAGTCAATTATGTGACAAAGGATATAGAGTGTTATTTGAGTCAAATTGTTGCATAATTGAGCATAAGACTAATAAGCAAATTAAGTTTGTAGGCCAAAGAATTGATAATATTTACATGATTGATATGGATAGTTTGTCTACAAATGATGAACAATGCTTAATTTCAAAAGAGGATGAAACATGGCTATGGCATAGAAGAATAGCTCATATACATGTAGACCACTTGAACAAACTTGTTTCTAAAGATTTAGTAATTGGTCTACCAAAGCTTAAATTTGAAAATAGATTTTGTGATGCATGTCAAAAGGGAAAACAAGTAAAGGCATCTTTTCAATCCAAAAACATTGTTTCTACTCAAAGGCCTTTACAACTTTTGCACATGGACTTATTTGGACCATCCAAAATCAAAAGCTTTGGAGGTAATTACTATGGTCTAGTTATAGTAGATGACTATTCAAGATATACATGGACATTGTTTCTTGCTCATAAAAATGAAGCATATCATGCATTCAAGAAACTTGCAAAGATTATCCAAAATGAGCAAAATTCAAAAATTGCATCCATTAGAACCGATCATGGGGGAGAATTTGAAAATCAATCTTTTGAAAAGTTTTGCGAAAAACATGGTATTAATCACAACTTTTCAGCTCCTAGAACTCCACAACAAAATGGAGTAGTTGAAAGAAAGAATAGATCTTTAGTGGAGCTTGCTAGAACCATGCTAAATGAAAACAATATTGCAAAACATTTTTGGGCCGATGCGGTAAACACCGCGTGTTATGTTATGAATAGATGTTTGATAAGGCCTATTTTAAAGAAAACCCCCTAGGAGCTTTACAAGGGTAGAAAACCCAACATTGCATACTTTCATATTTTTGGATGTAAATGTTTTGTGCTCAACAATGGAAAGGATAATCTAGGAAAGTTTGATGCAAAATCTGATGAGGCAATATTCCTAGGATATTCTCAATCAAGTAAATCTTATAGAATTTTCAACAAACAAACAAATACCATTGAGGAATCTATTCATGTCAAATTTGATGAAAATAGCCATAACCCTCCGAGAAAGGAAGATGTTGATGATCTTGTAGGTACTTTTCAAGAAATGAACTTGCAAGACAAAGAAGAAGAAGTCAACAATGATGTAGGTGCAGCACAACTTGAGAGACAACAAGAATGGGTAACTTTGAAGGATCATCCCTTGGACAAAATCATTGGAGAAATAACCAAAGGGTTAAGTACTCGAAACGCCATTAGAAATGCATGCAATCACTTGGCTTTTGTATCCCAAATAGAACCCAAAAATATTGATGAAGCAATTATTGATGAACATTGGATGTTGGCCATGCAAGAAGAGTTAAACCAATTTGAAAGAAATGAAGTTTGGGAACTTGTGCCAAGACCCAATGATCATCTAATAATAGGCACCAAATGGGTTTTTAGAAATAAGCCAGATGAAAATGGTATAATAACTAGAAACAAAGCTAGACTAGTTGCAAAGGGATACAACCAAGAAGAAGGAATAGACTATGAAGAAACATATGCTCCCGTAGCTAGGTTAGAAGCCATTAGATTATTGCTAGCTTTTGCATGTTGTATGGATTTCAAACTGTATCAAATGGATGTCAAAAGTGCGTTCTTAAACGGCTACATTCAAGAAGAAGTTTATGTAGATCAACCTCCCGGTTTTGAAAATCATAAATTTCCAAACCATGTCTTCAAATTGAGAAAAGCTTTATATGGTTTGAAACAAGCTCCAAGAGCTTGGTATGAAAGACTAAGCAAATTCCTTTTAGAACACAACTTTGAAAGAGGAAAGGTTGATACTACATTGTTTATAAAACGCAAACATAATGACATCCTCTTGGTACAGATTTATGTAGATGACATAATATTTGGTGCTACTAATGAAAATCTTTGTCAAGAATTTGCCAAGATTATGCAGAATGAGTTTGAAATGTCCTTGATGGGAGAACTCACCTTCTTCCTTGGACTACAAATAAAACAAGCCATTGATGGAATGTTCATTAGCCAAACTAAATACTATAAGGAACTACTTAAAAGGTTTGGAATGGACAAGGCAAACGAGATAGCTACACCCATGAGCACATCTTGATATCTAGACAAAGACGAAAAGGGTAAGGAAATTGAAATCACCAAATATCGAGGTATGATTGGATCCTTACTGTATTTAACTGCGAGTAGACCTGATATTATGTTTGCGGTATGCATGTGTGCTAGATATCAAGCATGTCCTAAAGAATCACATTTGACTGCCGTAAAAAGAATTTTGAAATATCTTGTGGGTACTCAAAATGTTGGCTTATGGTATCCCAAAGGCGTTGAATGTAATCTTTTAGGATATTCTGATTCCGACTTTGCGGGGTGTAAGCTTGATAGAAAAAGTACTAGTGGTACATGCCATTTGCTTGGAAGTTCCCTTGTTTCTTGGCATAGCAAGAAACAAGCAAGTGTTGCATTATCAACGGCTGAGGCAGAATATGTAGCAGCTGGTAGTTGTTGTGCTCAAATTCTTTGGATGAGACAACAACTTCTTGATTTTGGTATTACCTTGAATAAAGTCCCCATTAAATGTGATAACACTAGTGCCATTAATATCTCGAAAAATCCAGTAATGCACTCTAGAACCAAGCACATTGAGATTAGGCATCACTTTATTAGAGATCATGTGTTAAAAGGGGATTGTGTACTTGAACATGTTGAAACCTCTAGGCAACTAGCAGATATTTTCACAAAACCCTTGGCTAGAGAGCAATTTATTTACATTAGAAGAGAATTGGGCATTCTTGATATGACAAATTGTGTTTGAATGATCACTTCATCTTGTGTATTGATTGCGTGACACCTTTACTAGTGATTAATGCAAAAGAACCCCATGGAAATGGAGATTTAATGATCCTATATGGAATTCCTCATGCCTTGAATATATTGGAATGGAAAGAAATGATTTTTGGAGTGAAAACAGCCCTTCGAATCGATTCAGCATCCCCTCAAATCGATTCAAAGACCTGATGGTTCAAAAATCCTCAAAACAGCATCGTTCGAATCGATTCACACTCCTCTTGAATCGATTCAAACACCTGATGGTCCATATTCCCTCAAACAAAGAGGTTCGAATCGATTCACAGCATCCTCGAATCGATTCACGCACCTGACCCTTCCATTTCTCTCAAATCAGTAACGCTCGAATCGATTCACCCATCCTTCGAATCGATTCACGCGTCAGTTACTGCATATTCACGCTGATTCAAGTCTTTAAATCACACACTTCCTCATTTCACTCTTCCACTATCTCCCACTCTCTCTTCTCAAACCTCCCATCTCCTCAACCTTCCACTCAAATCCTTCATCTTCCATGGCTTCCTCCTTTCAACCTCGCAAGAAGCAACGTGCAAACACTGCTGCAGCCTCCATGCCTCAACACTCTGATTTATCTAGATTATTCACTACCCAAAAGGATCTTGAAAGGTACCAATCTTCATTCTCTGAGAAAAATCTCATTTCTCCTCATTGGCTTGATCTCCCATTCTTTGAAGCATCTGGACTTCCTCTACTCACCACCTTACATCAACAAGAGCTAGTTGGCTTCATGGCTCTTGAGGAAGTAGCAATCTACCCCGAACTGATTCGTGTATTCTACTCCACTTTACGCCTTCAAGATGCTCGCTATATTGCCCGAGTGAAAGGTAAGACTATCATTCTTGATAATGAGGTAATGAATCAAGTTGGCTTACTCCCTCTTAGCAACGCTTCCTTCCATGGCAAAGAACCTCCTCTTGCATGGAATTATAATCCATTAGAGGCAAGAGCCTTCTTTAATCTTGCAGGTCCCTCGAGCACGGTTGGCACCTTAAGTCTCCATCACCGCCTCTTGCACTTTGTCCTTGTCAAAATTCTCCTCCCCTCCAGTGGAAATTATGCAAGGCTAAATGAGGCCCAAATCTTGCTGCTCTGGGCAATTGTCAATGAGAAAGACATAAATTGGATTGACTTGGTTAGGCATCACATGATTGAAGCCCAAAACCTCGCTCATCTTCCATATGCCATACTCATTACCAAATTGCTCCACCATTTTAAAGTGGACTTGAAAAATGAAATCAAGGAAGTGGTTGGTCCCAAAGCACCTATTGGCAAATCTCATCTCACCAAGATGAATATTGTGGAATACCATGGCAGGTGGCAATTTCTTAGGCGTCCCCGTCATGAAGTTGAAGATGACGCTCCTCCTCCTCCTCCACCCGCTCCTACTGATGATCTTTTAACAAGACTCACTGCCCACTTGGACCAGCGCCTCAACTCCATGGAAGCAAACATCCACGCTCGACTGGACAGGATTGAAGCAAACATGGAAGAGCGATACACGGAGCTTGCCACCCAGATATCCAGCATCCACTTCCCACATCCATGATTGATCTTTATTTTTCTTTCTTTCTATTTCACATTCAGACTTGGTTGTTTACTTTGGTTTCTATTTTGGTCACTTATTTGCATAACTATCTCGTTTTGGCTTATTACTTTGCTTTATGACTATGTCGGTTGAACAATTATCTCGTTTGGTTAATCATTTTGGTTTATCTCAACTGCATTGCCTGCGATTATTACTCGATTTACTGCATACTCCCAACATTTGTTTTTGATAATGACAAAGGGGGAGAGATAGAGAGATACATGTGCGATATGATATATGTGTGATATATGTGAATGTGATACATGTGCGACATTATTTCAACGATTGAGATAATTTGATGGTTTTATTGAAAAACAAAGGGGGAGACCTATTTTCTTAAAAGAAATAATTGCTTAAAACAGAGACATTAGTTTTCATAACTTGTTATTGGCTAATAAACACCCCAAGAGATGGCCATTGGTTGTCATCATCAAAAAGGGGGAGAATGTATTTGCATGTGATAACAGGTTTTGATAATGACAATGGAAACAAGCAATGGGAAGTCTTCAAAGAATCAAAAACAACTAGAGATATCATATAAAAGAAGAAAATAATCTCACAAAGGTTCAAGAGATGAAGAAACCAATGAATCAAACAAAAGGAAAGCAACCATGCATCATTAGATTCAAATAGATGACCAACAGGCATGAGAAAATGTCAAAATGAAGAGCCTGAATCGATTCAAGCACGAGTGAATCGATTCACAGCCCTGGAAGTCATAAAAATGAGAAACAGAATGGGTTGAATCGATTCACCATGACCCTGAATCGATTCACAGCCCTGGAAGTCACTAAGATTGCAAACAGTATGTCCTGAATCGATTCACAAGGACCCTGAATCGATTCACACGATGCTGACAGACCAGGAACCCAAAACAGAATGCTCTGAATCGATTCAAACAAGGCTCGAATCGATTCATTCGACTCTGGAACTCCAAAATGCATAAAACAGAATACTCTGAATCGATTCAAGGATCTACGAATCGATTCACATAGTGGGAAACACCACTAAATAGACAGACTTAAGTGGAAAACAAGTACTAAAATCCCACTATGTGCAGAGCCATCATCTTGCAACGGCTAGGGGACTCCTCAACAGCTATCTTGGCTCTATAAATGCAAGAAGAACACAAGCAAAAAAAAAAACAAAAACACCCAACAAGAAGCAAGAAGCAACAAATCCTTAGCTCTATTTTGTGCTTTGTAAGCCTATCTCTTGTATCTTATACTTCACTTGTATATCCTCTCATCTTGAGAGTTAGAAGTTGTAAGAGCTTTTCATTTGTATATCTGCTCTATTGAGAGAGTGTATTGATTGTAAACAAACACCAAACACACAAGTTATTCACTCTAGGTTGAGTGGTTGTTCACTCTAGGTTGAGTGGTTACAAAGGTTGAGGATTCAACCTTTGGGATATTGTGAGACTGAGAGATTGGGTGGGTTGCCCTTGTACTTGTGAGGATTGGGTTCTTGAGTGTGGGACACTAGGAAGCCGCAATTGCTCAAAGTTGTATCTCTAGTCTACAATAGTGGAAAATCCTCTAAGTGGGTTGCTTAGAGGTGAGACGTACACCGGATTGGGTGGAACTCGTTACATCGGTTTGCAAGCTTCTCTTCCTTACTCTTTTACTTTCATATACTGCATATCTGTTGATTGGTATTGTTTGGTTGAGAAGAGCATACTTGAACTTGCTTAATTTGTTATATCTTAGATATTGCACACCAAGTGTTTGCTAAATTGCCTCAGCAATACTTACCTCTTGTAGTGCATTGCATATCATTTTTACTTGCTTTCACTTGCATAATCTCATAAACTTGGTTATAGAAATCAATTTCAAAGGTATTCCAAGCAAAAGTTTTATTACTCAATTCACCCCCCCTCTTGAGTATTGAGGCCACTTGAACAACACTTATGCCCTATCTTGTTGAGGTCCACCAACGTAACTCCTAAATCATCAGTTGTGACACCGTTCTTATTGTCAACCCATTTGCATTTAAACACAGGAACGGTGAAGGGACCGTAATCAACTTCCCATATATCTTCAATCACACCAAAGTAGCATGACTCGGCCATGACAGGGTTGTTGTCCTTTGCAGTTGAGAAATGCATTGACTGAGCCACAACCATCACTCCACTGTTTTGATTTGTACTCTTTTCATCCTGTGTCCTTGTATAAAACAAATAGTTGTTTATGTCATACCCACAAAAGGTGAGGACATCAAAGTTCGGGCCCTGTGCTAGTCGATGTAATGTCGAGGATGCAGATGCATCTTTCAGGACGGTCTTTTGGAACCACTGCATGAAACTCTTGTTGTGTTCATTCAACAACCACTTTTCAGTCATTTTAGGGTTGGTTTTCTTGACTAGTTCCTTGTGTGTGGCTAGATACGGTTGCACGTCGTCCGTGTTGTTTAAAATATACAAGTGTGCCTGAAGGACATCAGCACGTGGCATGCTCTTCACTTTTTTTCCAATCGTTCCTTTCCCATCCAATCTCCCTTCATGACGAGTCGTTGGAATACCAATGCTTGCAGCATGTGACATGTATTCAGTGCAAAACTCAATTGCTTCCTCTGCAATATATCTTTCCACAATTGAAGCTTCAGGACGACGTTGGTTCTTCATATACCCTTTCAATATCTTCATATATCGCTCAACGGGATACATCCACCGTAAGAACACTGGACCACACCAACGGACCTCTCTCACCAAATGGATGATTAAGTGGACCATTATGTCAAAAAAAGAGGGCGGGAAATACATTTCAAGCTGACATAATATAAGTGATGCTTCCTGTTCCAACACATCCAATTCGCCGGGCACGATTACCTTGCAACATATGGAATTGAAAAACATACACAACCTTGTTATGACATTTCTCACATTTTTAGGAAGAATGTCACGAATGGCGATAGGCAGAAACTGCTGCATCAACATGTGACAATCGTGAGACTTCAACCCAACTAACTTCAAATCTTTCATGGAAACACAAGACTTGATGTTGGAGCCATAACCAGACGGAACTTTCACACTTCGTAACGATTCACACAGACTTTGCTTTTCTTTTCTGGATAACGTATGACATGCTGGAGGCAAATATGTTCTTTTGCCCTTTGATTGTGGATGCAAATCCTGACGTATACCCATCAACTCTAAGTCCATACGCAAGTTTAGGCCATCCTTAGTCTTCCCGGGTATGTTTAAGAGTGTACCAACTAAACTGTCGCACACATTCTTCTCCACATGCATTACATCAATGCAGTGTCTTACATCAAGCTCCCTCCAATATGGCAGGTCAAAAAACACTGACCTTTTCTTCCAGTTGTTTTGTGTCGGGTGCTGTTTTTCACACTTACCAAATTGCACGTTGACGTCCTTCACCTTTTCATATGCCTGGCGACCAGATAGTGGTGGAGGAGCCATTTCAAAATCTTGGGCACCGTTAAACGACTTCTTCAACCTTCGAAACGGATGATTCGCTTTAAGAAACCTTTGATGCCGAAGATAAACATTTTTCCTGCCATGATGCAACCGCACAGAACTAGTCCCCTCCTCACATACTGGATAAGCCTTATGACCCTTCACACTGTACCCAGATAAGTTACCATACGCTAGAAAGTCATTGATTATGCAAAATAACATGGCACGCAATTTGAATGATCGCCCGATAAACCCATCAAACACTTCAACCCCGTCTTCCCACAACCTTTTGAGGTCTTCAACCAATGGAGTTAAATATACATCAATGTCGTTCCCCGGTTGTCGTGGACCAGAAATCATCATTGATAACATCACATATTTTTGCTTCATGCACAACCATGGCGGCAAGTTGTAAACAAACAACAAAACAGGCCACGAACTATGGTTTGTGCTCAGGTTCCCAAACGGGTTCATGCCGTCTGTGGCTAGTGCAAGCCTAACATTTCTTGGTTCATTGGCAAATTCTGGAAAAATCCTATCCATTTTCTTCCATTGCGACCCATCAGCCGGATGCCTAAGTAGTCCATCAACAACCCTCTCATCAGCATGCCATCTCATAAGTTTTGCATCATCTGCATTGGAAAATAGACGCTTTAGTCTTGGAACTATAGGTAGATACCACAACACCTTTGCAGGAGACCCTTTAGTGCATACCTCATCAAAATCCGCCTCTTTCTTCTTATACCGTGACACCCCACATCTAGGACATCGATGCAGCATTTCTAACTCACCCCGGAATAATACACAATCATTTGGGCATGCATGTATTTTCTCATACTCCAAACCCATAGGACACAACACCTTTTTGGCCTTATAGTTACTTTTCGGCAAGGTGTTTCCAGCTGGGAGCATTTCTTTCAACAACTTCAGTAAGTCAGTGAAACTTTTATCCGTCCACCCGTTTATGGCCTTCAAATTAAACAACCGCAAAACAGCTGATAACCTCGTGAAATTGAGGCAGTTTGGATACAACGACTGCTCAGAGTCCTGACACAGAGTTGTATATACATGAGCTTTCTTAAAACCTTCTACCCCTACATCACGGATCATATCCTCGAGTCGGTCATCCATGTCGACATCGTTGTCATGCATCGAGCTTCGACTTTTAGTCTAAGAGCTGTTACTTGGCACCACCACATCTTCACCATGCCATATCCAACGCGTATAACTACGTAGAAAACCGTCACACAGTAGATGTTCTCGCACCTCTTCCAAGTCTACCCGACGCAGGTTGAAGCATTTAACACAAGGGCAAAAATACTTTCCATTCACCCCCACTGCATTCCTCGCTACGAATTCTATAAATGATTCAACTCCCCCCTCGTACTCCAGACTTAGGCGTGACGCAGAAATCCAACTCCGATCCATACCAACTGTTTACAAGGTGCTATGATCAACCTCACTTTTTATACAAAGGTGGTGGTCCTATACCCATTCAGCATGACAACTATTTTTATACGTCATTCATATATACAGGTTAGGACTTATTTTAAAATTTGATGAAATTTCGGCAGCATTTCGCATTGGTCTCTAAGTACACAAAATGAGAGTGGTCAAATCAAATTCAACCACAACCAAATATGCACCCAGAGAACAACACAAAATACAAGTTACCGAAATTTTATCAAATTTTAAAATAACTCCTAACTTGTACATACTAACAATGACGTATAAAAAATAATTGTTCATCCCAAACTGTCCAAACAGACAATTCAAGATTCAACACAAACGATGACATTAATTGATTTAATGACCATTTGTGTCGAATCTCAAACGGGGAACTACGGTTCACTCATATGCATAACAACTTTCATACTAGTTAACAACCACATACATACAACAGCAATAAACATAACATATAAGAGCAACCAACAATAATAGAAATAAAATGGATAATAATTTAGTTAACTTTTTTCCTAAAATAGTATGATGTTTTTAATTTATGTTATTTTGAAGTAGAAGTATGGTGTTGGAGTATGGATTATGGATTATGGATTATGATGTTGGTTTATAATGCAGGTTCAAACTTTAGACTTTTATTTAGTAATTAATATGATATTTTTAAATTCTATTATTTTCAACTAGAACTATGGTGTTAGATGATGGATTATGGATTATGAGAATTTTTAGATTTGAACTTTTATTTTATGGATTATGGCTTATGGACATGGTGTTGAATTTAGTTAAATTCTACTTAAGAAGAACAATATAAGTTTTAGGAGAAAAGTAATCTCAACCATTTAGAACTTTTCAATTTAGGGAGTACATTTTAACCAAAAGAGGTATCTTATAATATTTCTAAAGTTCATACAACAATGGCCACACCATGCCCAATCTGTTGGTTCCTTAAGCTCTATAGCCTTGCAATGGTGGAAGTTGCAATTGGAAATAAAACAACCACCCAGGAGCAAAATGGACCTTGCACCACAAATGAAAGCTGATGGGGAAATGGGGTTGGCTAAAGGGAGCTATGGACCACCGCCACAGAAACGTCATTGGAGGATGCTGAACGTCGTTGGAGGAGCTATTAAATATATCAATAAATTCACATTTTTTGGTAATTTTACAACATACCATTATCATACAAAATTATAAAAAAAAACCCAACACCTTAAAAAAATATAAAAAGTTATTTAAATAGAAAAAGTTAACATGGTCAACATTTTTCAGTCCACACCCATGCACCCTAAATCCAATGTAATCTAAACCCTTAATTCCATCAGCCTTTAAGGTACACCCTAGTACATGAAGCACACCCATGGTGCACCATCCAAACCAATCATCCACCATTAAACCACTCAATTTTTACAGTACATCTCACCCCCCATACACACCCATGCACCACCACTATAAACCAATCACCATCTCTGATCTTCCAACATTTATGGTACACCAAGCCAAGAATCTCCACCAGTGCTCCATCTTCTCCAACAGGCAGAAGGGCAAAACCGTCCACAACACACAGAAATGCAAACGGAGATTCGGATGGTGCATAAACAGAGTTTAAACATAAACAGGCACATAAACAGAGTTTAAATAGAGGGTACCGAGGCTAAAAAATGCATATAACCAAACAGAGTTTAAACGGATGGTGCATAAATAGAGTTCTAAAAAATGCATATAACCAAACAGGCACATAAACAGAGTTTAAACAGAGTTTATAACTTAAGCTTTTGAACCAGTAACTATCGTGTCAGGAAACAAGGAATACCAACAGAGAAAGAATCAATATATTATGACAAACACGCATGACAATAGGGGTTCAGGGAACCTACCTGAATGAAGAAAGGAAGAAGATGCTGAACAGAGAGAAGGGAACGAAGCTCACAGATAATGGAGAAGACGACAACCAACGCGCAGAAGAAGAGAAACTGAAAAAAAAGTGAAAGGCGTGGCTTTTGAAGTTTCAGAAAGGATGTATATTCACGGTTCCCCTTGAAACCGTGAATATATTACACATATATTCATGGTTTAACAAACAACCGTGGATAAATGTTAACTATATATCCACGGTTACGATACCAACCGTGGATAAATATTAAATCTATATTCACAGTTATAGAAACAACCGTGGACATAGAGTACCCAGTGATTAAACCCTAAAACCTGAACTATATATCCACGGTTGGAAATACAACCGTGAATATTGACATCTATATATATCCACGGTTAACATCATAACCGTGAACGTACCTATCAATATATATTCACGGTTGTGATTAAAACCGTCGATATATATTTCAGGTACTATATATCCACGGTTGACTCCTCAACCGTGAATATATATTGATGGTTATGTTCACGATTATGATGTTAACCGTGGATATATAGTTTTCTCTGATTAAAACGTTCACCTTATAATTTCAAAAATGCCACCGCGCATGTTTTTATCACTGATCCTCTTCTACCCGTGAATAATATCCCGTTGTTATATCCATTTTTTCCACTAGTGGTAATACTTTATCTAGACTATTTAAGCAAGCATCAAATGATGAACCATATACTGTGAAATCATCCATAAATGCTTCCATGCAATTTTCAAGAAAATCAGCAAAGATACTAATCATGCCTCGTTGAAAGGTACCAGGGGCATTGCATAAGCCAAAAGGCATCCTCCTATAAGCAAAAGTGCCAAAAGGACATGTAAATGTTGTTTTTTCTTGATCTTCTGGTGCAATATAAATTTGGAAGTAACCTGAAAATCCATCTAGAAAGCAGTAATGTGACTTACCTGCCAGTCGTTCCAACATTTGATCAATGAAACGTAAAGGAAAGTGATCCTTTCGAGTTGCTTTGTTAAGTTTCCTGTAATCAATGCATACTTGCCAACTATTTTGGATTCTGGTAGGAATTAGTTCATCATTTTCATTTTTAACCACTGTGATTCTAGACTTCTTGGGAACCACTTGTACAGGGCTGACCCAAGTGCTATCTGATATAGGGTAAATAATGCCAGCTTGTAATAATTTTGTTACCTCTTTTTTAACTACATCAAGGATCTGAGGATTAAGTCTTCTTTGTGGTTGCCTTACTGGTTTAACTTCTTCCTCTAATAGAATTCTATGCATACACATGGAAGGGCTAATACCTGGGATATCTGCCAAAGTCCAATCAATTGCTTTCTTATGCTTCTTAATAATCTGCAACAACCTTGTTTCTTGATCAACATTTAATTTGTTAGAAATAATCACTGGAAGATTCTTATCTTCCTCTAAATATGCATACTTTAAATGTTCAGGAAGAGGTTTTAACTCTAACATAGGAGGCTGCATTATTGAAGGAATCAACTTGGTTGAATTTGTCTCAGCAACTTGTACTTCAACATAATCAGATGTATTTGTAACTAATTTAATCAAATTATCACACTCTGATTCTTTTGAAACAACATCTAGAACTGTATTTTCTGTTTTAAGGGAGTTTGGGTCATTATTATCATTAAGCAAATATTTCTCAATTTCAGCACACACATTGCATTGATGAGAATCCATGCATGAATCACAAACAAATGAATCATAAAAATCAGACAATACAGGAAAATCAACATCATCAGACAACTTAATAATATTATCCTCAACTAAATCAGTTATTAAGTCAATTTGAAAAACAGAATGATCCTCAGTAGGATGCTTCATAGCATCTAAAATGTTGAATCTAACCACATTGTCTCCAAATTCCATAGAAAGTGTTCCTGCATGCACATCTATCTTTGTTCTAGCTATTTTTAAGAATGGTCTACCTAAAATTATTGGAGCTTTATTGATGGAATTCTCACTTTCCATATCTAGAACATAAAAATCTGCATGAAAAATTAAATCATTAACTTTAACAAGGACATCTTCAATAATTCCTGCAGGATGTGCAGAGCTTCGATTTGCTAATTGTATAACCACACCTATAGTTTGCAAAGGTCCAAGGGAAAGTGAAGTAAATACAGTCATAGGCATAACATTAATAAATACACCTAAGTCTAGCATGGCATTTTCAAATTTGTTATTGCCTATTATGCATGGAATGGTAAACGTCCCAGGGTCTTTACATTTTTCTGGTATATGTGACAAAGGTTTTTCAGTTAATACAGACACATTTCTACTTATATTAATCCTTTCATTGCCTTTTAGTCTTCTTTTATTAGTGCATAGTTCTTTAAGGAATTTGGCATATCTTGGGATTTGCTTGATGGCTTCTAATAAAGGTATATTTACCTCTACTTTTCTAAATGTTTCCAAGATCTCCTCATCCATTTTCTTATTTTGTATAGATTTTTGTCTTTGTGGAAATGGAAGAAGGATATGTTGCTTATCAGGACCAGCTGCAGAAGGAGGATTTGTAAGAGATATATCATTACTATTATTACTTGAACTATCTAAAACTTCTTCTGCATGTTTTTCTGTGACAATAGTATTTTTAGTTTGTTGTTGTTTTTCTGGTCCTTGGATAGCTTTACCAGATCTGAACGGGATTGACAATAGTATCATTACATTTTTAGGATTGACAATTGTCTGAGCGGGCAACTTATCTGAACCTTGAGACTGCAAATGGTTTAAAGATGTAGCCAATTGACCAATCTGATTTTCAAGTGTCTGAATTGTAGCCTCAGTTCTTTTTTGGAAGTTTAGATTATCTACTGACTTTTGCTTCATTAATTCCTCTAAATTTAATTTCTCAGTGGAAGGTGCAGCTATTTGTGTAGCTTGTTGTTGTACATGAGGAGGTTGATAAGGTCTGCTTGGTCCAGTATTTGCCTGAAAAGGTGCATGAGGTTGTTGTGAAGAATTACCCCATCTTAAATTAGGGTGATTCCTCCAACCAGGATTATATCTGTTAGAAGAAAGATCATAATTATTATGTTGTTGTTGTGGTAGTCTGTTATTATATAAGTTGGCAGCACATACTTGAGGATTTTCGTCGGGAATTTTAGCTTCCTGCAGTGAAGGACAACAATCGGTATAATGATCTAATGAAGTACAGATAGAACATACCTTAGCAGGGGTTACAGGTTGTTGTTTTTGAGACACAATAATATTTTTCATAAGTGTTGCTAGTTCAGCAAATTTACTTTCCCATTTTTTATCTCCATCATTAGTAGTTTCAATTTCATGGACTCCTCTAATTACTACCGAATTATTTCTAGTGGCATGTTGTTGAGCATTAGCAGCCATGTTCTCAATTAAAGTTTTTGCTGCATTTGTAGTTTTATTTTGCAAAGCACCACCACTAGCTACATCAACCAAAGTTCTATCCATTGGATTAAGACCTTCATAGAAATATTGTATGAGAAGTTGGTCCGTAATTTGGTGATGGGGACAACTAGCACACAATCTTTTAAATCTTTCCCAGTATTCATAAAGATTTTCCCGGTCATGTTGCCGGATGCCACATATTTCTTTTCTAATTGAGGAAGTTCTTGAAGCGGGGAAAAAATTTTCAAGAAACATTTTCTTTAGGTCATCCCAACTTGTAATAGAGCCTGGAGGAAGGTAAAATAACCAATCCTTAGCGATATCTTCTAGGGAGAAAGGAAAAGCTTTAAGTTTTACATGTTCTTCTAAAACCCCTTCAGGTTTCATGGTAGAGCAAAGGATATGAAATGCTTTTAAGTGTTTATGAGGATCTTCACCTGCACGACCATGAAACTTTGGTAACAAATGAACTAAACCAGTTTTAAGCACAAAAGGAACATCTTCCTCAGGACATAAGATGCATGATGTTTGATTAGTGACATCTGGTGTAGCTAGTTCTTTTAATGTCTTTTTAGCCATGTTATGCAAATACTCAAAAGTTGAAGGTTTAGTTTCACTATTTATGCTATTAGCTAGAATATTATTATTATTATTATTATTATTATTATTATTATTATTATTATTATTATTATTATTATTGTCTAATAGTTTCTTAGATGATCTAACTAATTGATGAAATGTTCTATCTATTTCAGGATCAAAAGAATATAGTGGCTCGGGATTAGATCTAGTCATGCATAATACATCTACATATATTGTAACTAAATACTACAACTATGTAATAAAATGAAAAAGTTATCATTTTAATTATGAAATGCTTAGAACATATATTTAAAAATTTAAAGATTTTTTTTATATTTATATTTTTTTTCGATGGTTGAAAATGAGATTACTAGAAAATGAATAAGAATATAATAAAGTGGAATTTTTTTTATATGCTCACATTCAACGAAACCTTAATATCTTCAATACACCTACAAAAAAATATAAAATATATTAGATAATTGAATGTAAATAATTAGGACCAAAGGTCCCCGGCAACGGCGCCAAATTTGACACGCTGTCGTTGTCGGGTCAAATAAAAAGTTAAATTAATATAGTATAAGGTGAACAACCTTAGTCGTATCTCGAGGACCTTAGTTCAATTAGTTACACTCAATTTAGTTATAATAAAGGGGGGGTTTGTGTTGAGCTTGAAAGGAAAATTAAGTGATTATATGATAGTGCAAAAAGTAAATTTATGAGTAAGAATAATCAAATTTAGAAACAACCAACCCAAGGAATTAATAAATCTTTAGTTAACTAATCATTGATCACAAATATGATTAAATATAATTAATTTTCTCAATCTTGAATCATTTGGAATCCCTAAATGATTATATTCTAGAAAATCTTCTAGAATTGAATTAATGAACTAATAAGAATAACCAATTGATATATTCTTATTAATTACTAAAATAACTTTAAAACCATAATTTGATTGAGTTAAGAAACTAAATAGATATCTCTTATTTAGTAACTTAATCTTTGTTCTCAAATTGATTATTGATTAACTAACCAACATCAGTTTAGATTATAGATTGTTTAATTATATACCAATCGGTTATACACTTAAATAATCTACCATCATAAGTGCTTGAGAAACAAAGAAAAGTAATTATCTTCAATTAAAATATTAAGAGCAAGAACTCAAAGTTAACATAAAGAAAAATTAAATTCCTTGAGTTGATTTTAAAAGATTAAGCTTCCATGATAATTTTTAACAATGAAAGCTAATATTAAATTTACTAAAACTTTGATTATAAAAGTAAATAACAAATAATAAAATTAGCTTACTTGATATTGAGGAAGGGAAATGAAAACCATAACTTGAAGGATGGAATATAGAACAAGGAGATAAAGCAAGAGAAAGAACTAAAACTTAAGAAGCTAAAGCAAAGATATAGAATTGTAATGAAAACTAAAGCATGTATTTCTTATGTATTTTTTGTGTATCTACCTTACAACTTCAAGCATCTATTTATAGGCAAGATATGATGATACTATACATTCATTTTTTGATTATTAATGCATTTTTTCAACATTGGTGGGCTTGAAATTACAATAATTCAAAAGAAGATAATGGTAGGTGTTGAAATTCATTCTCCTCTTTATCTTCGCCACCTTGCGAGTCCAATATGACCTTCTAGATGGCCGAACTTTGAAAAACCTTCAACATGAAAGTTGTAGATCTCTGTCTTATTGAGAATGTGGCGTAAGTATGAGGTCATTTGGACATCTAGAGCTCCAAATATGTGTATTTTGGTGAACTATGTCAATGCTGGTGGGACACATGAAGGCTGATTGATTCAAGCTCCATTTCTTTATTTTTTCCAGATGCAAAATAACCAAATTTGATCATCATGATGTATCCCTCTGTCTTAGCTTTCCATGGGCTCTAACATTAGCCCATTTGGATCACAAAAGCCCAAGTTATGGCCAAAATAATACAAGATACTCAAGATACATACAAAAAGCGAAAATTGAAACATATATACATAATACTTCAATTTAACTAAACAACATAAAACTTAATTAAAATACTATTATTAAACATAGTAATTATATAATAAACCCCAAGTGTAAAACTATAAGAAGTGTATTAAAATTGATTTATCAGGTGGCTCCAGAATCAAAAACTACATTAAGTGTATATCTACCGAGTGAGCACTTACTTTGCACCAAGTCATTCGCTTGTGCAGCTTCCTCGGCGTTGATGGCGTAAACTCTCCCAGTAGCCAGTTGGTCGACATTTCTTCTCCGGTTGTTTGGGGCAAACATCGTGTTTCCTCGAGCTCCATTGCCTCTGCCCCCAATCCCACGGCCACCATTTCCACGGCCTCTCCCTCGGAAGCCTCCATGGTGCACATTGGCGTTTGCTTGATGTAGTTGAAGGCAGTTGTAACATCCTAATTTTAATAAATAATAATTCCAAAAACAAGGAAAAATTTTCACAAAATCAACCACTGGTCAATCGGCAAAAAGAAAAAGAAAAAAGAAGAAGGCAAGGGAGATAAAAGAATATTCATGCGTATGGCAAACGGCGGAAGGAACAAGGCTGGAACCGACCCATTCGGTTTAGCGAAACATAACAGCGCCTGGGCGAAATCCATGACAACTCTGACTCGCTCGGGCGAGGTCCAGGGACGCTTGGGCGGAACCACAGTAAGAGTCTTCCAAACCCGCATGCTCGCTGGAGTGAGAAGCCATACTCGGCTAATCCACCATTCGAAATACGAGACAGCCATTCTCTGGGTAACGCTCAAACCACTCGGGATTAAAGGGTTCCATTCGCTCGGGAACAACCCCAAAATTCGCTTCCCTCGGCAACCCATAACTTAGTCTCTCAATTTTCTCCACAAAGTCAGCCTAAGGATCCACTCGGGAAAATCAGGTAGTTAGGTCCCACTCAGACTTAGTCAGAAATCAACCACTCGGTATACAGATCCTTACTCACTCGGATTTTACATCTTTCACTCGGATTATCAATGTTTTACACTCAGAACCCATTCCATTCTAAACCACTACGCTAACTCCTCTCTCAGGAGGAGAATTACCCAAGGTTTTCCACTCGGGAATGAGAACTCTTCCTCATTCAGGTTTACCTATATTTTCACTCGGAGTCACTCAGAATCTTCACTCGAAACCACCAACTTGACATAATTTCACTCATCGACAACCCTCGGGTCATTTAGCAACACATCCCAGTCGGAAAACGCATCGAGTCAATACGAAGCACATACATAGGAATACATATTCTCAGAAACATAAATCTGCCCACAAATTCAATCTACCGACCCACAAGCATGTAACCATATACTCGGAATACTCATTAACTTGATATTATGCGTTTACCAATACGATACCACACAATGACACCATGATTATTCAATCTTTATAAATGGATATGTTTGATCGTCATTATACATAAGAGCCGGCCAAGGCTACACGGACAGAACATAATAAAGCGATACAGGTACTCATCAGTCGGAGTGCACCACACTCGGACTTGAAACCTTATCATCATTTCCGAGCACGACCTGCACACATTGAAAAATGGTGTAGGGGTGAGCTTTTGCATATAAAGTGACAGCTATTGACTCGGACTTTACCTCCATCCTCAATTATATAATTTACCGGGTTCAATCCATAACGATATATATATATATATATATATATATATATATATTGCCAATTAATTTAAGAGCCAGACCACATCATTCAATCGGAAGTTGCACAATAACATATATTCTCAATCATAGCATCACACTGCACTCAGCAACAGTATCAATACCTGTACATTCGTTCAGTCGGAATTCGCTCATACTACATCGTCTAGTCGGAGTTCACTCAATTCATTTAATCCATGCAATTCACAATAATCTCACTAACAATGCTCATAGACTCATGCATGCGGATCCGACTTAAACAGTGAGTTCAGTGCAGATTCCTTCCCGGTCCCTCGTCCACTAGCGTTTTCCGTGTGGCACCGGTCACCCCGTGACGTCTTGAGACCCAGCTCTAGCTCCATCGGCTACCACGGGTCCTCATGGATCTAACCAGGAATTTGACTAGAACTCACTTTACATGACTCTAGATGCCTTTCCGACCCCCCGTCCTCATGGAACTGGTCAGGAATCTGGGAATCATCCCACATATGCAATCTCATGCAAATCCACAACAACATCCAAGCTTACCAGACGCGTCTCACACAGCCATCAATGGGTCACAACCGATCCCCCACATAGCAATCAGATTCATTTGGGATCCCACATTTCATTACAACAACACATGCCTCTATCATAATAACTCACAACAGCAAGCATAGGGAACCACGTTACAGTACATCCACTCAACATTTTTAACAGAGTCAGCATACCTTTCCACACGGCATTCAAAATAGAAATCACGCATCAATTCGCATCTCATGCATTCGGGGATAATGGTAACACACACACACATTCACTCAGTAAACTCAGATTTCAACAACATGCATCACAGAAGTATTAACAGGCACTCAAAGACGAGGTCACACAACCCTCAACCTTTCACAGATGTCCCAATTCGAAAGTTGCATGCACAATCAGTCAATCACCACACATCAATCTACACATTTCACACACATATTACATTAAAGCGGGCACTAGGGACCTGGTCATAAACCATACGCTTGACATGCAAAGCGCCCCCTACCTGCTGTCGGGGTTTAGAGACTCTTCAAGTTGCAGTGCTGACCGATCGTCCCTCCGTTACTCCTCCAACAGCCTTTGAGTTCAGCGTTGATCCTGGGCCAGAGTTGCTCCTTTCCTCCAACGGGTCCGTCTCCTCCACAGCTCCAAAGCACTTCCAGCACAGCCTTCCAACTGGAATACCACAGCTCCAGGTAGAAGAAGAAGGAGAGGAAGAAGGCAATAGGGAGGAAGGAGAGAACAGGGAGTAGAGTCAGAGCTGCGTTGATGTTCCTCCAGGAGCTCTCGACTCTCTCACTGTTCGAGTGACGACGTGAATGAGAATGAAGAAGAAGAGAAACAGGGAAGGAGAGACCATATACACGCACAAGGAGAGCTGTTAGCGTGAATAATGAGAGAAAGAGAGAGCTGAAGTTGTCTTATACTCCTAGGGACACATGCGTCCTTTCGCCTGCACTATTATTATTATTTATTCAATTATTTCTACCCAAATCAGCAATTACTCTAATTAACCATTAATCCTAATTCTGTAATTAACCTTTAATTAATAGCTTAACTTCAATCGGTAATTAAGTTAGAAATCGGGATGTTACAGCAGTCAGGGCGAATATGCCCTTTCTCATTACAATGGTAGCATACCATTTCATCATCATTGCTGCAATCTCGAGCATAATGGTTCCCTCCACACTTAAAACACTTGCCGTCTCCAATACGATAAGTTGAGCGTCCTCCCTGCTGACTCCGACCCCTAAACCTGGAGAAGGGTCTGCTTCTGCCAGCGTTACTTGGTCTCTTAAAGCGAGATTGTTGGGGCTTCAAGGAGGGGTCTGTCTTGCTGCTCTGGCCCGAGTGGGCCTTGTCATCTTCTTCAAAAATTCTGCATTTATTCACCAATACAGGAAAGCTTCTAATTTCCTGGTGCCTGAACGCTCTCTTAATGTTCGACCCCAGTCCGCTCTCGAACTTAATGCATTTGGAACTCTCGGTTCTAGGTTGTTGGAAGGGCGGATAAAACAAACACAACTCTTCAAACCTGGCAGTATATTCCTCTACAGACATGGAACCCTGCTTCAGTTCCATAAATTCCAGTTCTTTCCGACTCCTTACTGTGTCGGGGAAATATTTCTCCAGGAAGCACGTCTTAAAATTCTCCCAGACCAGTTGGATGCCAGCATCAGTCAATCGGTTTTTGGTGATCTTCCACCAATTTTCTGCTTTGTCCCACAGCATGTACACTGCGCACTCGACTTTCTGGGTCTCAGTACAGTGAAGGCCCCCAAAAACTCTCTCCAAATCTTGAATCCACTTATAAGCTGCTTCAAGATTAAATCCCCCTTGAAACTCACTCGGCTTCCTCTTCAGGAAGCGATCCAATACTTGGCCATCTTTAGTTCGAGGATGGCTCTGCCTTTCGAATACGTCAGCGAAACGCTGGAATACCGTGGCTATGGCTTCCATGCTATGACGATTCGTCATGACTTATCCTGAAATCAACACCCCTTTCAAGGATAAGTTTACAGAATTACTCACTACCGATCAGATTTCAACCCAACATTCAACAACTATAACACATTATCATACAATTCTTAAATATCATATAATTAATCGGACCAGGATAGGAACAATCTTCTACCCCCAAAACAACACCTCATAGGCACATCGCCACATGAACTATACTCAATTAAGCATCAAAGTCCTCAGATGTTACAAGCAATTTATGACGACCGGTCACAATGTACATCACCGCTCACTGTGAGTAAGCATACCTTGGCCTTGGACCTTTTGAGTCCGCTCTGATACCAAAATGAAACATCCTTAATTCTTTTAAGAATGCTCTGATACCAAAATGAAACAACCCGGTTTGGATAGTAGCAGCCCGAGACAGGGAAAAATTTTTCACAAGATCATAGGGTGTTCATGGGCAAAATAAGCAATTAAAGGTTGAGAAGAGTAGAAATCCGACTCAGAAAGAGAAGGCCGGGTCAGAATATTACACATTAGCAGATGTGGCTATAGCTACGGGAATCAGCGGGCGAAAATACATAAGCGGCTACACTCGCTAGAGCGAGGATTGATTCGCTGAAGCGACGCATGCACTCGGATAATTCGATTACTCGGAATCTAAGCCCAAGTCCTCTCGGTAATCTCATCACTCGGAGTCGAAACCTAATTTCTCTCGGAAGACTCCCACACATACATGCTTTCTTCGGAGGTTTACACAATACTCTCTATTTTCATTCTAGAAAGGCACAGATGTTAACCACTCGGGAGATGATTCCCTCACCCATCACTCGGGAGATGTAGTCTACTTCACACTAAGGCTCCCTTACTCGGAAATGCTCTAACTCCTCGCCACTCGGGATACATACTAACTACTTTACATACGGAAGACTTGTTAAACTAAAATCTACTCCGTATCATCCAGATCTTACCCCCTCTAACAAGTTCACCACTACAGGCTTTACTCGGAGTCGTATTGCCAACTCAACCATCAGGGGAAACATTCACTCGGTTGACTTCCACTCGGAAACATCAAAATACCCTTCAATCGGAAGATTGTATCTAAGAAATCTCTCGCTCCATAACATATTGACCCACGTACCACGAAAGTGATTTTAATAGGCATATTCCACTCGGAGTTGGCCCAACCTCTCTTTATTCGGAAGAAAGTCACTCATCACGCCTTTCACAGGATTAACTTAGCTCTTATTTACTCAGAATCATGCGGGCTCTATATGCTTAGCAGGATGCAACGTATACCACCTGGACATTCGCACACGTCACAAGATGAACACACGGTATTATATATATATATATATATATATATATATATGAATATTTACATGCACATGATCATACTCTCAACCCGAGAGAGTTCAGTTCTGATACAGTTAGACAAAGGACCAAAATAAGAGCCGGCCAAGGCTATGACAAAACCTTATATACAACATATACATGTATATATACATTTCCATAGTATACAAGCCCTCCACACGGTATGTAGCTCCTCCATCATTCACCGTCTCGTGTGATGTCCACTGAAATATAGCCACAGTAGGGGTGAGTATCTTAAATATTAAATGATAGATACTGACTCGGATTATTCCTCAATCATGCAATAGTAAATACGTATGTATATATATAGCAACAATCAACAACATACATTGTGCCATTCAATCGGAACACACACAAGGCATCTTTCAATCGGAATCTACCTAGTTATCACTCGGCTATATGCACATATTCTTCTCAATAACACTAACACATATACATACAACCGTGTCACAGTCAGCATCAATCGCACATGTACACAGATTCATTCAATCGGATCTGACTCGCGTATTATCGGTTTTTATCGTTGCAACGTAGGCTCTCAGCCTTTTATTCAGCTCCCAACTGACTTGGTCATTTTACTGGTACCAAATCGTTTGCCCTTATTTGTAACACAAACACTCTCAGCGTCAACGGCAGCGTTACGGGCAGCCCTGAGTCCCACTCAGTCGGCTTGCCTTGAGTCCCACTCAAGGTTTTTAACAGCATCTCATGCATTTAATTACCGATTCAAATGGTAGTGTCACACACTACATGCTCTCAGCATTCTTATCACTGCATCTCATGCAAAGTATTATCATTGGATTACGAACAGAATTGACAAATCACTTCCACACTATTAACTCATGCACTTCATGCACCACATATATTTACCACACACAGAATAAACATACAGACACAGATTTCACACACACGACCTTTTACTCAACAATACATGCATCACATGCAATCGGTATTAGACCTTATCAGAGCTCAATAAGTTATTCTTTCCTTACATGCAGTCAGCATTTAGATTCATAGTAACCTGCATGTCACATAAATGACATGGTAATCATCAACAATATTTTAACACATTCTCCTCATGCAATCATTCAACACTCTCAAGATTATTAACATGTATTTCATGGACGGAATTAGACATGCATTCTCAACTCCTAGTCATCATACATCTGGGCATCACATATCCTTTACGCAATCAAACACACCTATCAACGCATTTTAAATCACCAGAATCAACAAGTCATTAACACCCGGAACCCGTCCATAACCCATGCATTTAAGATATAAGATACCCCCTACCAACTAAAGAGACTCCAAGAAGTTCCTCTGTTTTGGCGTTGGTCCGCTGTCCTGTTTGCTTCGTCCACCACTCTCACTCGTTCAGTCTCCCTCGAACACAGTCGCACCCTTTAATCAGCTTGGGAACAGGAAGTTGTTCTTCTTCCACTTCGACGATTGTCCCTCACCAACAGAGGGGAACTTCAGATCCTCTACAACACCGTTGTCGCGAGTTTACGAAAACAGGGAACAGAGAAGAAGAAGAATGAAGAAGAAGAGAAGTAGGAGAGGAGGAAGGTTTCGAGGAGATTAGAGTGAATGGACAGTAGTTGAGGCTCTTGAACATATACACGAAGAAATAAGGAGAGTGGGATGGGAGAACGTAAAGTTGGCAGCTTCTCACGTGTCACCCATCATAATCAACAATCAACTTCTTAAGTTAAAATTAATCACAATTAATAAGTAATTCATACTTTGCAATTATTTTTAGTTTAGTGGCTTAATCTCATTCGGTAGTTAATTTTTAAATCGGGATGTTACACCGGCCAGATATTAAACCCTGGCGGCTGTGATCTTAAAGACCACCGGGGTCACCTACTCTTCAAGAGCCATCACCCATAAGGGTCGGCCACATGCAGCTCCCCGAAGCAATACATGGGCGGCTTCGTGACTTTACACTAAGTCACAGGGGAAAATACAACTTGCTCGTGCACCGAGCCACCCTCCCACTGGGTCGGCCGAGGGAACTCCCCTAATGTTCCACAACGGCGGCTATGCAGTATGCCATGGATGTAAATACAGATCATATGCATTCCTTACTCTATGCATCCTATACATGCCACTTATTATCCAACATCATCAACACCATTATCCATATCACCACAAGGCTTTTATTAACATTAATTGTTCATAATAGTTTAAATCTTTGGGTGGCATTCTCCTTATTCTCAATCTCAACAATCAACATCAATATTCATATCATATTCATGGTAAATACAACTTATCATCATATCACTGCTCACTACACATCTTCACATAACATACCATGAATATTCTAAATGCATAAAAGCATGTTGCCAAACATATTATCTACATCACACCATATATCATCATTTCTTACAACATTCAAGCAAGGCTAACATGCATAACACTACATACCACAATCAAATAACATTCAAATTCATGCATTTAGAACTTAGACTCCTCTCCTACCTCAAGAGAAGAATTCCGATTGATAAGACGCTCTCGCCTCGTCGTTCGGAATAGGTCCTACATTCACATTTATGTAAAACCTCAGTTAATTAACTACTCAAGTTATCAATTCAATTCTATTTAGTCATATTCGTATTTAGAATTTCACAACATGTACTAGACATGTTGTAGATACCATTTTTTATCTTTATTAGGCTTCGGGAATTCCTTCCCATTAAGCCACCATCATTAAATTCAAAGGTTAACAACCACAATAGCTTAAATCCTCACACAACTCTATTCATCCATACACCTATTCACCAATGTCTTGCATTTCTCCTTAGAGTACATTCTTAAACTAACATTAGCTATTTTTCCCCAAACTTTAAGGTTAGCGTTTCCTCCAAAACCCATTCACATTCATTAATACATCATAAACCTTCATTCTCTACCATCATTAATGCACCAACTACCACTTTCTCTTAAAAAATACTCACATTTATGATGTCCCATTCTAGGGCATGAGCATTAAATGCTCTAATAAACACCCATGCACATGCATTTCTTCTCCAAATCATAATACCCCATAATATCATCATCAATCCATTCTAAAAATGGTGAAAGAGCTTACCTCACACCCAAAACGAAATGGGTTCAAGAGAGGGAGAGAGAGAACACGAAAATGAGAGGAAAAGAGGGGAAGAACTCCAAGCTTCCAAGCCTCTTGAAAATGAAAATGGGGTAGGAGATGATCACTGCTCGAGCTTAAGCTTCTTGGGAGAAGAAGAGAAGAAGAATGAGAGAGAAATGGAGAGTAAGATGAAGAGGAATGTTTCCACAGCAATAGAAGAAGCCAGCGTGGAGCAAGAAAGGAATTTGGGCTTTTTGTTTTATTTGATTTCCATTTATTAGAATTTCATCGTTTTTCTACAAATAGGTTCCCCGTTCGGGCTCAATACTTTATCTAAAAATTATTCCAAATATATATTCAGACTCCCAATATTATCCTTAACAGCCCTGACCAATCATTCTGAGATACTTGGCCCGACACCCATATCTCAACCGGGCTCATTTTCAACTTAACCAGTCTCCATAAATTACCAACAGCCCCCAAAAATCTTAATTTAATTAATTTCAATTTATTGGGACATTAAACAATTCATATTCAACTTGTCAATATTTATTTTCCTTAATTAATCCTCTATTTTAAAATTCGGGATGTTACAATCCACCCCTCCAAAAAGAAAATTTCATCCTCGAAATTTAATTTACCGGATTCGAATGCATCGGGATACCGTTCTCTGATAACGTCTTCATGTTCCCATGTGAACGTTTCGGTATTTCCATGTTTCCAAGCGACCTCCACCAAAGGTACCAACTTGTTCCGCAATTTCTTCACGGAATGTCCGATAATGCGAACGGAAATAGGAGGGATAGATAAATCCTCACGTACATCAATCTCGTCCACAGGAATCACGTGTAGCGGATCATAAATGTATTTTCTCAACTGCATCACGTGGAACACGTTGTGTAGATTAGCAAGATGCGGAGGGAGTGCTATTCGATAAGCAACCTCACCAATCTGCTCCAACATCTCGTAAAGTCCAATAAATCTAGGGCTCAACTTCCCACTCTTTAGCGCCCTTCCAATTCCCTTATCATGCGAGTCCTTCAGAAATACATGGTCACCCACTTGGAATTCAAGTGGTTTATGCCTCTTGTCATAATAGCTCTTCTGTCTATCCTGAGCAACCTTCATATTCTCTTGTATCTTCTTAATTTGCTCGGTAGTTTCTTGGATAATCTCTTGCCCTAAGGCCAAGTTTTTACCAACTTCAAGCCAACACAAGGGAGTTCTACACTTTCTTCCATACAACGCCTCATACGGTGCCTTGCCAATATTGGAATGAAAGCTGTTATTGTATGTGAATTTGATCAACGACAAAAATCTCTCCCAACATCCACCGTGCTCAAGGACACAAGCTCTCAACAAATCTTCCAGGCTTTGTATAGTTCTCTCCGATTGTCCATCGGTTTAAGGGTGATATGCGGAACTAAGCTTCAACTTAGAACCCAACTCATCATGCAAACGTCCCCAAAACCGAGAAGTAAATCGAGGATCGCGGTCGGATATGATGCTGGACAGCACACCATGCAGTCTAACAATCTCCTTGATATATATTTGTGCCAATTTCTCCAAGGAACTCTTCATATTAATGGGCAAAAAGTGAGCACATTTTGTCAACCGGTCTACAATCACCCATATAGCATCATTTCTAGCACGAGTTCTGGGTAATCCTGAAACAAAATCCATAGCTATGCTATCCTATTTCCAAACAAGGATCTCCAACGGCCTCATATAACCAGATGGTCTTTGATGCTCTACCTTAGCCTTCTGACAAAGAAGGCAAGATGCTACAAAATTCGTCACATCACGCTTCATACCAGGTCACCAAAAATTCTTCTTCAAATCTTGATACATCTTGGTGGAATCAGGATGAATACTCAATATGCTTTTGTGAGCTCCCTCGAGTACACATTTTCTCACATCACCACTTGAGGGAACATAAATTCGGCCCTTCACACGCCAAATGCCATCTTCATCTTCTACTAAGAATAAATTCTTCCCTTTCTCTTGGGTCTTTTTCATCTCAATCATATAGTCATCATTGGGCTGTTGCGCCTTCATATATTCAAGAAATTCATTTGTAACCTTCAACATCTCCAACGCCATTTTCTTGGGAGTGTAAGTCTCAACGTCTATATTCAAATCTCTAAATTACTCTATCAACTCCATCTCCTTCGCCATCATCATGGAGATATGCAACGATTTTCTACTCAATGCATCGGTAACTACATTCGCCTTGCCGGGGTGATACTTCAATTCAAGCTCATAGTCTTTTAGGAATTCCATCCACCGTCTTTGGCGCATATTCAACTCCTTTTGGTCAAACAACTACTTAAGGCTCTTGTGATCACTAAAGACCACAAACTTGGAGCCATACAAGTAGTGTCGCCACAACTTCAATGTAAATACCACCGCCGCCAATTCCAAATCGTGTGTGTGATAGTTAACCTCATGCGGTCGCAACTGTCTCGACGTATAGGCTATCACACGCTCCTTTTGCATCAACACACATCCAAGACCAAGCTTAGATGCATCGCAATATACCACAAAGTCATCCGTCAAATCGGGAAATGCTAACACCGGTGCGGTAGTAAGTCTCAACTTCAACTCTTGGAAACTTTCTTCACATTCAAGGGTCCACACAAAAGAGTGATTCTTCCGAGTCAACTTCGTTAGGGGTAAAGCCAAACGGGAAAACCCTTCAATGAACCTCCGGTAGTAACCGGCAAGACCAAGAAAACTCCTTATCTCCGTCACCGACGTTGGTCTTTCCCAAGCCATCACAGCTTCAACTTTGAATCTATCCACAGCAACTCCATTATTTGAAATAACATGTCCAAGAAATTGGAATTTAGACAGCCAAAATTCACACTTAGAGAGCTTTGCATACAACTCCTTCTCTCGAAGAATGGTCAACACAAGACGAAGATGTCTTTCATGCTCTTCATAACTCTTGGAACACACCAAAATATCATCAATAAACACCATGACGAATTGATCAAGATATTCATGGAAGATGCGATTCATGTAGCTCATGAAAATCGCAAGGGCATTCGTCACCCCAAATGGCATCACTACGTACTCATAGTATCCATATCGCATTCGGAAAGTAGTCTTCAGAATATCTTCGGTTTTTACCCGAATTTGGTGATATCGAGAACGTAAATCAATCTTCAAAAACACAACGGCACCCTTCAACTGATCCAAAAGATCGTCAATACGTGGAAGAGGGTATTTATTCTTAATGGTTAGTTTGTTGAGTTGGCGATAATCAACGCACAATCTCATGCTCCCATCTTTCTTCTTCACTAACAACACAGGAGCACCCCAAGGAGACACACTTGGGTGAATAAACTCCCGTTCAAGTAATTCTTCCACTTGCTTTTTCAACTCAGCTAACTCCATAGGAGACATCCTATAAGGAGCTTGGGAAACAGGTTCCGCACCCGGAATAAGATCAATAGCAAATTCCACTTCTCGTGGAGGAGGTAATCCGGGAATCTCTTCCGGAAACACGTCAGGAAACTCTGAAACAATAGGAATTCCACCAGATTGGGAAACACCATCCCCATCAACCAAACAGAACATCATAAGGAGCTGGGAAATACCTTGTACATCAAAGCCTTCAGCATTCGAAGTCGGGAAGATCACCGCCTTGCTATAAGAATCCACTAAGACTTTGTTAGTGGATAACCAATCCATGCCTAAAATAATATCCAAATCCTTCATAGGCAAGCATACAAGGGTTACAACAAATTTCCTACCCTCAAGGTTCATCTCGACGTCCTCACATCGAGTTACCGATCTTAAGCAAGTACCGGTCGGTGTAGTCACCAATATAGAACCCTTCATCATGCACACAGGCACCCACAAGCGCCTCATACAATCTTCAGAAATAAACGAGTGCGTAGCACCAAAATCATAAATAATATGCACCGGAGTGCCAAGAATTTCACACTCACCACGAATGAGATCTTCAGCCTGAGCTGCTTCATCACCAGTAACTACAAATACTCTTCCCGCAGCTTGTACTTGATCACCACCATTTTGGTTTCCATTTCTTCCACCATGGCCGATACCTCGACCATTTCTTCCACTATTGTGATTGGCACCACGGCCACCATTACGGCCACCATTTTGGCCACCACCATTTCCACGTCCACAGCCACCAAAACCACCACGGTTAGCACCATAGTTTATACGGTTAGGAGTGTCAACTGTAACATCCCAATCCTTGATTTAATTAATGGCTGAGATTAGTGAATGGATTAAGATTAATTTCAGATTAGAGATTAGTGGTTAATTAGTGAAAGTGGCTGGAGGTAAAAGACGCATGTACCCCTGGTGGTATATATATAGAATTCGGTCCTTCTCTCCTCCATTCATTCTCGTTCGCGTTGTCCTACTTGGCAAGAATAGAGAGAGAGTTGAGAGCTTTTTGGGAGGAACAGAGACGCGGTTCTGTTTTCACTCCCTGTCCTCTTCTTCCTCTTCGTCACCTTCTTTCCCCTTCTTCTTCTTCCACCTGGAGCTGTCAGTGTCCGAGTTGGAAGGCTGTGCTGGGAAGTGCCTTGGAGCTGTAGGGAAGATGAATCCGTTGGAGGAAGGGGAAACTCTGGTCCAGAATCGACGCTGAGTTCAAAGGCTGTTGGAGGAGGAGTAACAGAAGGAACGATCCGTCAACATTGAAACCCGAAGAGCTTCTGAACCCCGATAGCAGGTAGGGGGTGCTTTGCATGTCAAATGCATGGTTTATGGACGGGTTCCGAGTGTTTTGCTTAATATGTTGTGTTATGTGTGAAATGTGTTGATTTATATGTTGCGATTGAGTAATAGTGCATGCAACTCCCGGATTTGTGATATCTGTGAACTGTTTAGTGTTGTGTGATTCCGTCCATGAGTGCATGTTAATATTTCTGAGAATGCTGACTGAATGCATGTAAATATGAGTGTCACTATGATTGCCGAATGCCTGAGATGTGAGTTGATACGCTGATTTCATTAAGAATGTCGAGTGGGTGTACTGTAATATTGTTACCCTGATTTCCTTGTTATAAGTTACTATGACTAAACGCATGTGATGCTGTAATGGAACTGTGGCATTTTGAGTGAATCTAAATGCCGTGTTGAATCGGTTGTGATCTATTAATGGCTGCGTGAGACGCACTTGGTAAGCTTGGATGCTTGTTGTGAAATTGCATGAAATTGCATACATGAGAAGAGAATGACCCGTGGAAGGTCAGGAGCCCTATGAGATGATTTTCAGTCGCAGATTCCTGGCTAGATCCATAAGGACCCGTGGTACCCGATGGAGCTAGAGTTAAGTCTCGAGACGTCACAAGGTGACCGACACCACACGGAAAGGGCTAGTGGACGAGGGGCCGGGAAGGAATCTGGGACTGAAATCACTGTGTAAGACGGATCCGCATGCTTGTGTGTAGGAAAGATTCCTGGCTAGATCCATGAGGACCCGTGGTAGCCGATGGAGCTAGAGTTAAGTCTCGAGACGTCACGAGGTGACCGGTACCACACGGAAAGGGCTAGTGGACGGGGGGCCGGGAAGGAATCTGTATCTGACACCATTGTTTGAGTCGGATTCGCATGCATGTATATAGGAGCATTATTATTGAGAATAATATGATTTGCATGGATGATGTCGTATGAGTAAGTTCTGATTGAATAAATATGTATGTATTGATACTGTTGCCGAGTGCAATGTGATGTTATGATTGAGAATGTATGTTATTGTGCAAATTCCGATCAGATGATGTTGTATGACTCTTATATTAAATAGCAGTATATCTTATCGTGGATTGAGCCATGTAAATTGTATAATTGGGTAGTGAGGTATAATCCGAGTCAATAACTGTCATTTAATATGTGAAAGCTCACCCCTACACCTTTTTTTAGTACGTGCAGGTCGGACTCGGAAGTGATGATAAGGCCTCAAGTCTGAGTGAGGTGCACTCCGACTGTTGAGTGCTTATATTGTATTTATTATGTTTAGTCAGTGTAGCCTTGGCCGGCTCTCATGTAATAGGATAATTAACATATTGTTTATGAGCAATGCCTATCAGAATTGTAGACAAGTACACGTATATATATATATAAATATTTGTTGGAAGTATGCATTAAAAGCCTATATAGGTTTGCATCATTTTAAATAAGTCATTTTTTGTTAAATAGTTTAACAACCTTTATTTATCCTTGGAGTAATAGGTCATATGAGAGTTATTCCTAAAATGTCCTTAGTCAAGTATTTACGTGGGGACATGTAAATACATTAAGACTAGTGTATGAGTGTACTGGTGATCAGATCCCACAGATCATGGATATAAATGATATCAAGTCTTCACATGAGTATACATTAAGAGTAATGATGTACTGGACAGACCCACATGAGAATGTTGTATGGATCGTTACATGAATGTCATAAACGATTCTCAATGTGATAATGGTATATGTAGTCCTTTGACCTAAAGTCACTACGATTCCTACATAAGAAGTTTATTGTTTTAATACAATCAAACGTCTTCTGTAATAAGAGGACTATAAATGTTGTGGTTAGGCAATGTACAAATTATGCAGAGGGATGTGAGTGATGTAGATGGGATTTGTCTCTCCTATGTGACAGGAGTGATATCTATAGGCCACTTGATGGAGTGAGACTAAGGAAATGCATGGCCATGCTAGAAAGAATAAATATTGGATATTTATTCAGATAAAGTCTACTCCGGTATCAAGTAAAATAAATTGGACCGTACAAGGATGACACGACCATGCCTTGGGCCCAATTAGGATATCGTGACAAAAGGAACAAACATATAAAATAATTATCACTTATAGGTTATGTTGTTAATAAATAATATTCAGACATAATGATGCATTGCTAGATGCCGCTCTTATTTTATATTAATAATAAAATTGTTTATTATTAATATAACCGAGTATTTTACCTATAGGGTCACACACATAGAGTAAGCCCATCAGAAAATAGCTTTTTATTTTAGTTGGACTAAAATAAGACTATTGGGCCTAACTCATTTAGAATGAGTAAGGAGCCTACTCTTTAGAGAGCAAATGAGGTCAAACCTAAGCCTATAAATAGAGCATAAGATGCTCATAGGCGGCTACCCTAAAGAGACACAAAAATATGCAAAAGTTGCAAAAGCTACACGCCGTCAAACTAGCATTTGGAAGATGTAGCATTTCTGGTGGGAGTACTCGTGTGGACTCCTAAAGGACGAGGCTACGATTGCTTCGATATTCTTCAAGAGGTAATCCTAAAACGTAATTTTTTTGTGTGTTTGTCTTATGCTTTGAAACACGGCGCTTTGCAAATCCTATGGGAATCCTTGTATTTCCGCTGCTCATTCACTAGGGATTCCTAACAGTGGTATCAAAGCCAGGTTGCAAAACCGTGTTTTGGGCAAACATTTGTTTAAAGAACATGTAAAAATAAAATTAAAATTTCTTTTATGAAAAGAATTGTAAAGGTTGAATCCTTTTGCAAAGGTTGCATCTTTTATTAGATATGTTGCAAAGGTTGCATTTTTAATGAGATATTATGTAAAGGTTGCATTTTTATGAGATATGTTGCAAAGGTTGCACCTTTTGAAAGCTAATATCAATATATTTTGCTTTATGTATATTGATTTCTTTTCTTAACATTTCAATTAAAGAACATGTTTTTAGGATGTGCTTTATTATATGAACATGTTGTATGTTGCAATGGTGATTGTTTTATATGTGTTCTAATTATAAGGCATGTTTTATGTTTATTTAATTAAATTGAAATCAAGGGTTGTATGCAATGACGTCTATATGCTTTCTCTTTTCTAATATGAATTGTTCATGTGAGATTGTGTTTAGAAAGTTTAAGAGTTAAACCCTAGCCGTAATGAAAACTAAGATTCAAAAGTTGAAACCTAGCCGTAATGGTATTTTATTTATTTGTAAATGTTACAAATAAAATATTTGATTTTAATATTATATTTTAAATTCGATTTGTAAAAGTTACAAATCAAATTTTTAATTATTTATTAAAATTAAAGTTTGTAAGAGTTACAAATTTAAATAATTTATTCTTATTAATTTTAATAGGATTTGCATTGTTTGTGATCCTTTTAAAATTAATATGATTTGTAAGAGTTACAAATTTAAATAATTTATTCTTATTAATTTTAATAGGATTTGCATCATATGTGATCTTTTTAAAATTAATATGATTTGTAAGAGTTACAAATTTAAATAATTTATTCTTATTAATTTTAATAGGATTTGCATCATATGTGATCTTTTTAAAATTAATATGATTTGTAAGAGTTATAAATTTAAATAATTTATTCTTATTAATTTTAATAGGATTTGCATCATATGTGATCTTTTTAAAATTAATGTGATTTGTAGGAGTTACAAATTGATTCATATTTATTAAATTTAATATGATTTGTAATTGTTACAAATAGAAGATAAGATCTTTATTAAATTTAATAATTTTAAAATCAAATATTTAATCCTTAATAAATTTGGTAGGATTTGTAAAAGTTACAAATTAAAGATAAGATCTTTATCAAATTTAATAGGATTCAAAATAAAATATCTTAAACTCTAGAGATAAGGTTTAAAAGTTAAACTTTGACTATTCCTATTTTAGGATAATTATAAGGGTCAAAAGATAAGGTTTAAAAGTTAAATCTTGGCCATTTTAAAATTAAAGATTTCAAATTGTTTGAAATCATAACCGAATATTTTGAGCTGTTAATGGTCAGTGGGACGTTCTGGCTAGGAAAGACTTGGTACTTAAGCGGTCACTCCGGACCTACCTCTCTTTCCTGGGAACTAACCTGATTACAGTACTAAATATTTGGGTTGGAACACCCCTTGACCCTGTCTGTTGAACGGTTAACAGAGCCGCCAAACTTCCTTGCGTAGTTTTCCTTTTATGACCCCACGTGTTTAATTATGTGTTTTAAAATTTATTTTAATTTAAATACAATTGATTACTCTATTAATTGATTAATTAACACGTCCAGCGGTGAATGGTTATGGTCTTAGATTTTTTTTATTTAATTTTAAATACAGCCTGCGTGCTGTGCCTTACTCTATTCTTAAATTTCTTCTCTCAGCCCTTCACTCGTATGTAAAACGAGTTTTCTTTATTACATTGTAATCTTGGAAAAGCCAATAAGGTGGAGACCTAGAAGAAACCTAGAGTGGTGATGGATATGACCTTGAAAGGAACAAAGGAGTGGTGACTCTAGGAGGATGGTGGTTTCAAGAAGTAGGACTTCATGAAGTCAAGACACCATACTTCCTTTAGGTTTATTTTATTTTATTTTATTTTCTAGGAAGACCATAACCATCTCATAATTTTTGATTGCATGTTTTGGGGTTTTATTTTACGTTAAAGCGTTTAATGAAAGTTGGTAATGAACAATAAGAAAATTGAAATCCCTCAAGCCCGACAATCATACCTTCCAATAAGTAATAACGTCTAACTTGATATAAATAAAGTGCAGGTCACGTCATAGTTGGGTGCCTTTATTTATGTTTAGTAGGACATGATTGGATAATTGGATTATCCAAGAATTATTAAGTTTTATTCAAATAGACTTTTTTTTTCAATTGGATTGGAAAAGCCTAAAGGTATGAACAGTCTAAAACGCATTCTAATAAACAACAGTCACCAATGCTAGTTTTAATAAAGTGTAGGTTCTGCCAAAACAGGGTGCTTTTATTGATATTAGTAAAGGATGATGGATAATTGGATTATCCAACCATTTGTTATTGGACTTATCTAGGTAACTTTAATCAGATTGAAGAACCTAGAAGCGTTAATATTAAGTTTAAACGCCTTCTAATAAGTAACACTCGTCGAGACTAATGTCAATAAATAGTGGGCCTGCCAAAGCAGGGTGCTATCATTTATATTAGTAAGGCGCGATGGGATAATTGTAATATCCAAATTGTTTTTATTAGGCCTAAACTTAACTAAGTTTTTCAATTGGATTGAAAATAACTTAGAGGCGTAAGGATTGAGCTTAAATTCATAAGATGAATAAGGGTAAAGAATTACCCACTCAATCATCCAAGAGTTGCATGAGATGCAATTGGAAATGTGTTTCTTACCTAAATAACCAAGGGTTGGGTGATCAGCCAAAGCTGACTCAACATTAGGTCAAATATGGATCTTGGCCCACTAGAAAAATCTTCCAATGAGATTTTTTTTTATGATTCAGTGAGGGTATTTGTTTTGAATCAAAATAGTGGGAGACAACATATTTATTTAATGACCAAAATTTAAATATGTTTTAAATAGAAGTGATAGATTTGCATGTAATTTATTTTAGAATAACCATGATATACCAAATATTGTTTTGTTGCAATCTGTCCTTTGGAAGGACACTTTATCTAAAAAAAAATGCCTAGATAGGTATTGAGACTTGAGAATTATCTTCATTAAAGATGAAGCGGCAGTGTGTGATGTTTGGCTTATATATGATCTATGGTTGGGTCTTGAATACCCTATGGAGTCTGCATAAACTCTGAGCTATAAAAGGCAATATGAATATATGGGAGATATACGATATGATCGTATACAGACTTTATTAAGGCCAAGTTAGTCTGGAAGTCTATAAGGTGATCAAGAAAGGAAATTGTTTCCAGTTTTAGCCAAAATAAGACATTGAAATAATTTGTCTAAAGAACTTGAAGGAGTTCAAAAGAAAGGGAAGTAAGACTTCCACTACAGGTCATGTTATAGAAGTCAAGTTATTTTACTTCACTAACATTAGTATCAGATACTAGTAGTAGATCTCAAATTTTGAAAGATCAAGGAAGTAGATCACTTGTTAAGGGTGGAGAAATCTAAATAAAATTGAGCAAAAGTTGTTACAATAAAGATAAGATCTTTACCTATTGGGCTAGTTAGTGAACTAGACATTGTGCATATTATTTCTTGTTAGACAAGAAATGTTTTTCTTATTATAAAATAACTTTATTTCTTCAAATGGAAGTTGATGCACAATTGAGTAATGGATTCCATATCCTAAATCTCAAAACACCCATTTATAACAACTGCCAAAGTAGGTTAAAATAAGTGATTTTGAACCTTACTTACATAGTATTGTCTCCTAAGGCAAATGGATAAGAAACACATTTTCTAAATACCATTAATGTGGTTATATGGACTCTTTTTGATTTTGGAATCAATGGAGACATGTAAATCTTATTTATTGGAGAGATAATTGAGACCTCATTCATTGAAAAGATGAGTAATCTATTATCTAATACATAGCGATGTATGTGGGCCTATTGGAACAATAACTAGATATGTTTTTCAATACTTCAACATACTAATTGAAAAGTCAATGAGTATGGATTTATGTAACATAAGTTAGAAAGTCTTTGAAAAGTTCAAAGAATTCATAATGAAGTGAAAAACTAAATTGACAAGACAATTAAAGCTCTTGATTAGATCAAGATAGCAAATAATTTGAGTTATAAGTTTGATAACTATCTAATAGAGTGAGAGATTACCTCTTAACTCATTCCTCATGGAATGCCTTAATAGCATCTCTACAGGGAAAAGTCAAACCTTGTTGGACATAGTTTGATTATTGATTATTATCAAACATCTCTAACTCCTTCAATGTTTCTTTATTAACAAAATTTCCACACTTAACCATGTTCCATCTTAGACTTTCTTAAACAAACCATATATGATATGGACTAGGAAGAAACCTAGTATGTCTTTACTAATAATTTGGAACTATGATGCTTCTATAGAGCATCCAACTCTAACAAGGTCGGATCCAAATTAGATAAATGTCTTGTGTGAGATACCCAAAGAAAGCTAAGGGTTATCAATTCTACAATCCATCTGAGAATAAAAGGCTTGTTGCTTAGAATGTTGTATTCTTGAATAAGAGTACATCCCTTAAAGAATCAGTGGGAGGATGGTAGAACTTGAAGAAATTCAAGTATCACAAAGCATTTAAAAGTCAAGGATGGACTTGGAGCAAAAATCACAAAGTGTTGTTAAATCCTTAGCTCCGATAGCACAAGACTTGTGTAAGATCAAATAGGATATGTCACCAAACCTGAAAGATATGGATATCTTATAAATCAGGAAGGAGACATATCGCTAAATGACCAAGCTTCTTATGAAGAGGCCAATGCAAGTTTAGATTCTAAGACATGGCATAAGACCATGGGATTTGAAATGGGTTCCATGTATATTAACAAGGTATGAACCTTGGTTGACGCACCTAAAGGGTAAAAACCTATAGGATGCAAGTGGGTTTTCAAAAGGAAAACTAAACATGGAAAGCAAGATTGACAAAATTCAATTAGCTTAAAAACCATTTAGATCCTGCTTATTGTAGCAGTATACCACCATTATGAGATATGGTAGAAAGATGTTAAGATGAAAATCATCTTGAGGATGTGTATGTGACACAACCTAAAGGCCTTTTATGCCTAAAACATCTAGGAAGGTATGTGAACTGTAAATGTTCTATTTATGGACTAAAGCAAGCTTTTAGAAGCTAGAATCTTCATTAAAGAATGAAGATAAATCTTGTGACTATAAAAAGGTTAGTAACTGCACAATTATAGTTCTAGTATTACATGCAGAAGACATGCTTCTTCTAGAACTATTAATATTCTCATTCTATAGTCAAGAGTATCCTTAAACACTTAAGAAGGACTAAGGATTTAATCTTGATAAATGGAAGATGAGCTCGTTGTAAAGGTTACATCGATGTCAATTTTTGATTAATTTGAAAGACTTAAGATTGCAATCAAAATATATGTGTTGTCAAGATGGTTACGATGTATGCTTGAAAGGTTCAAAGCAAGAAACAATCGTTGGTTTTACTAACAAATCTAAGTATTTTGCTATGTTAAATTACAAAAGAAGTCAATTTACATTTAATCATTCCAAATGTTTTGTATCCTATTAGTTTCCACTATGATGACAATGGAACCATAGAACAATATAAGGAGTGGATTAATCCAAGCATATACTTAAATAGTTCTATCTTTGGAAGATGTGAAAATATGCAATGTGTATACCAACAAAATTATTGGGAACCCACTAGTAAAACCGCTTACGTAGTAAAAGGATAAGGGCACTGTAGACGTCATTGGGCATTAACCTTATCGGCTCTAAGTGCAAGTGGGAGATTGTAACATCCCAGATTTTTTTAAAGGAAATAAATTTATTGGAAGAGGATAATTAATTATTTATGGATGAATAATTATGGGAGAATTTATTAGACATTAGAGATGAACTATCGGTAAATTAAAATTTACCGGAATCGGGTGAGTTAACGGATAATATGGGACCCACTAAGTGGAAATAAATATTTGATGGGTCTTGAGTGTTTAGAAAAATTATTTGTGCATTATTTAATGTCCCAATATATTAGAAATAATTGAATTAAGATTTTTAGGACTATGGGTGATTTATGCAGACCGGATAAGCTGAAAACTGACCCGACTGAGATATGGGTGTCAGACCAAGTATCTCCGATTGAGATGCTATTGGTCAGGGCAGTAAAGAATATTACGGGGAATCCAAATATGTCTTCAGAATAATTTTTGGATTTAGTATTGAGCCCGAACAAAGATCCTGTTTGTTGTAAAATGGAGAAGTCTTAATGAAGAGGGTAATATTTAAAATAAAAACCTCACCTTTCTCTCTCTTTTTCCCTTCATTCTCGGCAGCTTCTCCCTCTCACCTTCTTCTTCATTTTCCATCTCCTTCTCCCTCTCTAATGGACAAACCAAACCACCCCTTTTCCATTCCATTTTCTTACAAAAAATCAACAACAGAGCTTGGCTTTGTGAAGCATTTATGGAGCTTGGAAGTTTTATGGGATCATCCTCCTCCTTCCCCTCCTTCATCTTCATGTACATGCTAGGGCTTGGTAAAACTTGGAGCTTGAGGTAAATTTCTCTACTCTTTTGATGTTTTTGGCCTTAGCTTTTGGTTTCTATTTGGTTAAGAGAGTACCTTATGTATGGGTTATATATTAGAAGCCATTTTTGTGTAAAACCCTAAGGTGAGTATGATTTATATGTGTTTTTGGATGGGTATGAAGGGGTACACGAAAATATGGTGTTTAGAGATGGAAGATGATGGTTGTTAGTGGTGATTGCTTGATTTTAATGAAACCCTAACCCTAGGATTTGGGGGAAATTAGTAATAATGCCATGAAATAAGATTTTTAGTGAAAACCCATGATAATATGTGTATGGGTGTTGTTAACGATGGAGATTGATGGTTATTAAATATGGTTATTGAGTTTTGATGAAAAACCCTAAGTGTAATGATTTGGGAATTTTGGCTAAATAGGTGATTTGATGATTTTTGATGCCTTAGAATGATTTATATGAAGGAAATGAATCTTTAGAATCATTGAGATTGATTAATGAGGTCGATGATATTTTGAACTATGTTCATGAGGTTGTGTAAGATGATATATGTTTGTATGTAGGAATGGTGATTTGAGGTGTTGGGTTGAAAATGAGTATGAGATGTTGTTAATGTGATGAATATTATGCTTGGCAATGGTGGATCCTTGAGAATGACATATATGTATATATGAATTGATGATGAATGTTTAGTGTCCCTTTAATGGGAGTGATGTTAATGTTGATAAGGAATTTGTTTAAAGTGTGAAGTTATGCCTTGATATTAATGCATAATTGAGAAACTAATAGAGGCAAATAGAGTTTTATGAGAATGGAATGGCATGTGATAGCTCCAATAGCCCATATATGTTGTTTATGACTTGTAGGAATTGGAATGGGCCAATTCTAATGGGAATAGGCCTTTGAGTTGCATAAAAGTGCCTCTAAATGGGTAAAACGCATTTATACGCATAAGTTCCTCATTTTTGGGAATTTTCATGTGAGGCCGATGGCCACACGTCACAAATAATATATTTTAGCTTGTGACAAATTTTGATGGTCATTGGATTTGAATTGAATGAGATTGGGTGATTGGAAGTTGAAATTTTGGTGTTGTTCTGCATAAAAACAGCAGCAGGGCTGTCTTGAATCGATTCAAGACCCTTTGAATCGATTCAAGAGGTACTGTTTTCACTATTTTGGGCTCCAGGGGTGTTTGAATCGATTCATACGAGTTTGAATCGATTCAAGGCCCTCTGTTTGTCAAATTTTGAGATTTTGGGACGCTTGAATCGATTCACACGAGCTTGAATCGATTCAGAGCCCTGTTATGGCCACTGTTGTGCTGTTTTTCCAACTGGTCTGTTTTCTTTACTGTTTTTGGCCCGTTTGGGCATCTTAATGACATTTTTGGCCTCCGAGTTCTTCATGAAAGTTGTAGATAATTGTGTTACGGAGGTGTGAGAATTGGTCTCACATTAATTGGAGTTTTCTAACTCTCATTAGACATAAAACACCGGACCTACTACGTCATAAAATTCAAGTTTAAGAGGGTTTTGAACCCAACTTTTTATGGTTATCAAATTGAGACTAATAGGTGATATTTATGACGTGTCCCTCTATTTTTAAGGCTAAAAATGAACTCTTCCCATGTCCTAATGTTGAAAGTTATCACGGGCTCATTGTTGCCTAAGACCTCTATTATTATGGAAAAACGAACGGATTCACTAAAGGTAATATGGATGGCATTATGGATGAGGGATAAATGTGATGCTGTTGTAATTGGGAATGGTTGACCCTTTAAGATCTAGAGGATCTTGGCTTTGGGAAAGGAATTCCCGAAGCCTAACACAATTGCATAAGTTGATGTTTAACAAGTCTAGGACTTGGGGTTAAGCTTTACGATAAGCTAATAAATGTTTAGAGTTATGATGGTTATTGATTATGTGTATGTATATGTATGGTATGTAGATCGTATTCCGGATGATGTGAAGGAGCATTCGGAGCATTGGAACCGTTCGACTCTTCCCTTGAGGTAGGAGAGGAGTTATATATTCAAATTGCATGAGTAGTTTGATGGTGATTGTTGTATGTGTTCTATACTCATGCTTGCCTAGCCATGTATATGTATTGAATTAATTGAAATGACAATTTGATAATTATTGAGAACTATTATGATATTCTTGTGATGGGTGCAAGTAATTGACTTGCATGTGTGTGAGGCAATTATGGTTGCTATATATGTATATGTAATTCGTAACACCTTGTTGCAACGTGTGTGGATTAATATTATGATGATTGCTATACCCCTTTGATATCCATGTATGGATTGTTATGAATGATGAGATGAAAATCCACTAAATGAAGTGTGGTAATATTGATGAATAATATGTGATGTTGAAATGCCATAGTGGCTGTTTACAAGTATTGACTTGCGTGTATGATGTGAAATATATGCGAAAATATGTTGAGATGGAAATGCCACATTAAAACTTGAAAATAATAATTATGAAACCAACAAGGTTGAAACCCACTAAGGTGTATGGTGGTGTTGGTGATTGTGATGATGATGATGATGATGTTTGATGAGTGGCATTTAGGATGCACAGGGTGAGCTTGCATTTGATTTGCATTGCATTGCATCCATGGCATATCATAGCTGTCTATGTGGAATTTTAGGGGGTTCCACTAGGCGGGCCCAGTGGGAGGGCGGCTCAGTGCACGAGCGTATTGTGACTTTCCCCTGTGACTCGGTGTATGAGTCACGAAGCTGTCCATAGTTGGTGACGAGGCACCCTATGTGGCGGGCCCAGTGGGCGGGTGGCTCTATGGTGAGCGAGTTTACCTCGGTGTCCGACGGGACACGGCTCTCTCGATGTGTGTTCGGGAGGGGCCCGTAGCACTTGTGGTAGTTGAGGCCACGATTTTGATCCGCAAGTCACAGGGTGACTAGTGCTACAGATGGGCGATAGCGGTTTGGTACCAGTAAAAGATGTTGTCGAGATGCATGCATGCTTTGAGATATGTGTACACATTTTACTACTGCAGTAGGGGCATAGTAGCACACCTATGCTTGACCCACAACTTGGTGTTTATTCCCACAGTCGGATCCGCATTTGTTGTTGATTATTCCATTGTGCATATGCATTAGCCATAAGAGCATTTGCATATAGCATGGAGATATGCCATAATATGATGACGATTGATGATGATTGAGATGATGAGATGGTATTGGTGAGAAGGGTAATTTAATATACCGAAGGACCACATAAAGGTAATAAATAATATGAATAAATGAAATGATGTGAATATGACGATATATATATTGGGGCCCAATGTTTGAAGGGCGTAATTGTTATAATTGATGATGATGATGTTAGCCCATGGTGGCTCTAATGAAGGGCCAGAATGGTCCATGTTGACGATGTGATGGCCCATGGTGGTGGTATATGATTGTGTATATGTTGTGGTTGATTATAATATGAATTGTGATTCATGAGGCATGTAGGCCTATTATAATAATAAAATGATATATGAATGATGATTTGATGATTTGATAGCAAAGCACACATGACGTTTGTATGCATATACACATGATCACAATATATATATATATTATTCGTCATTTTGAATGTATAACTTCCTCTCCCATGTGGTTTTCTTTTTTTAGCATTGTGATGCAGGTTACCATGGGATGAGTTCAGATTTCAATTAAAGCTTGGTGAAGGTAAATAGTGGTGATGGAAGTGCCTTGGCCGACATTATTTATGGATTCTTATGTATTGAATAAATGGTATATGATGATGTAGATAATTTAGGGATTTCAAATATGTATGAGACAATCCTTTGAATTGATGAATGATATATATATATATATAGAATGTAAGAGATGATTTGATGTGTATTAGAAGGATTGAAATTGGATGATGTTAATTGATGGTTGTGATAGTCGGGAGAAGATCCCCGAATGTAGATGAATATATTTATGTATATGTAATTATATCTTAGGCATTACATGCTTATATAATTATGTAAAAGGATGATGGATGTCTATTAGGCTTACGATATGCCATTGCGTGTTTTGCCGAGCCTTTTCTTATATCGTCATATATGAGACTAGGCGTGTGCCCGGTATACATATTCTTCTTCCGCTGTAAACTCTATTATTTTGGTATACCGTTACGGGCAAATTATTTATCGATCCAGCTTTAGGTTATATAATCTCACTCTTTGGTTTTCTGTGATTTGGGTCTTGGTGTGATCATGGTGGTGTCTTGGAAATGTTTTCAAACGTGAAAAATTTACTCGTATTTTTATTAATTATGACGATCACATCGGGATTCGAGTACAGATAAACTAAGGGTGTTATAATCTGGTATCAGAGCATATTTTGCTCAGAATTGGAGTTATTGGTTACTACCAGAGCATGGGTTCTCTGTGAGGATTTGATATTATGGATGATTGGAGCATAATTGCTCAATGGTGAGGTACTTATGGTGATCTTTGGAGCGGGATGCTCATCATTGGAATATGGTTGTTTTGTATAGAGTAAGAATGATAATTACATAGAGCATGATGATATGTTTGAGTATTGATTGCCCTATATGGACTTATGAATGATTAGTTGTCTAAGGATTATGAATTGATTATGAGGGCATAATTGCTTATTGAGGACTTTTATGAGATTGTGATTCATAAGATGTGATTATTGTCTATTGGGAATATACCCTTTTTTATCATTGGGGTTATATGATGAACTAGTGGAGCCTAGTTGCTCATTGATGATCATGAATGAATTATGAGATTGAAAATGAGTGAATAAATTTCCTCAATATATGATGGATGTGTTTATTGTGTAAGACCGGCCAAGTTCCTTACCCTATTACCTTCAAATGACGAATATATTATTATTGTGCATTGATGTTGATATATATCATGCAAATTGATTTGAAAATAAATCCATGTTGGATGTTAATCATGGAAATGAAATATTGAGATATGAATATGAAATATGAGATATGAATCGATATAATGATGAATTTGTACCATGTGTGATCATGGATATGGTATGTTAGTTATGCATTGATTTAATGATAGACCTATGCCGTGTGTTAATACGGATAGGAGGTATTGAGAAAGAAATTGATATGGTAGTAGACCATACCTATTGAGACCTTGATGTGCATGCGCACCTTATATATAAATTGTTGGTTGGGTCTCTTATATGCATTATGCTTGTGGCGTTTAGCCAAGGAATGCTTGTTAAATGAAATGAAACTCACATGCTTGAGTGGATGAATGAATAATATTGAGTAATTCCCTAGTATGAGTATGTTTGAATCTAAATGATTGGTTGTGCCATTTGTGAAGGAAGGATTTTATATCCTTTGGCACAAGGACCCTATATGTCCTATGATACAAGTGATTTATTGTATCCCCCTATATTAGGAATTTGAATGTGTGATAGGCGATTAAATGTGAAATCGGATACGTGTTAGATTGGAGTTGTGTATCGGTTTTTGGTGTTTGTAAAACCGAGTGAGCAATTGATTTGATTTTAACCCACTAGGTGTGATGACCTAGATGGACTTGGTATGATCTTGTACGATCAATTGTTGTAGAGAATTAATTTAATTGGACCATATGGAGGTCTAGGCTCTATGTTGTTTTTGTGAGCCATATCTAATGATGTTGTGTGGTATGTGAGAACTCCATAATGGGTGCTAGGTAACCCTTAGACTTCCTAAGTCTATTGATTGATCGAACCTTATGAATGGTTAAGCCATAACGAAATTAATTGTGAAATACGTTGTTGAAGCTAGAGCTTGTATGTGATGGAATGCGAATAATGAATGTAACCCCTAATGATTGATGAATAATAATGTTGAATTTGGGGTATAATTGGAATTGATTATGGTATATGATTTTATGAAGTGACCTTGGGCTAAATTGTGTGCCCTTGGGATTATGATCATTGGATTAATTATGGATTATGATGTGATATAGAGATGATAGGTGTGAACATGAGCTGGTAAATGGAGTTTAATCCTGTAGATACCTCTCTTTTCATTTTGAAAGGGATTAAATTGGTGATAGAAACCCTATGCCGATGTGACACGATGTGAATCGTATGTCCAATTTATGGACTTTGGTTGTGATATGTGAAGGAAAAATCAGTAGTGTGGGAAAATTATTACATGGGTATGAACCTTCTTTTAACCTTGGGAGCATATATTTGATGTGAGTTTGGTGAATAGATCAGGTTTGAATCGAATTACAGCCGATAATGTTTGAAATAAACTGATGATTACTAAGTTGCTTGACCATGACTTCAAATGGATGAAGTCCAATGGTGGGGTGATTACCCTGTGATGGTTGGAAAATTATTACCCATGTAGCAATGTATGGTTATGGTAATCGATATTTGATGATTTATACGGTACGAATGATGCCGAATTATATTTAATGATGACGTAACATGAACATGTTGAGTGACAGACTTATACGAGTTGTCATTAAGTCTCATGTGAGTTGGTATTATTTGGATAAGTGTGACCGATGTGAGCATGGGAATATGAAGTGCTGGTCCCGATATGACCTTACATGCCATAGGCATCGTGGCAACATGCACTTATGTGCCGACCTTATGTGTTTGTGGTAACCACTACGGGATTGGGACGCCTTCCTGTATGTCGGATGCAGCAATACATAGGCCGGGCAGGTGTAGGGATTGTAACTGCTTATGGTGAATGTATTGAGCCTATCTGGTCGTACTGAGTATGAACATGTGAGCTCTATTGGGTGATTTATGATTAATGACATATGACACACTTTGATGTAGGAATTTTATGTTAAGAATGATGAAGTGATAATGAACATGTCTTGACAGACTTTGAGAAGTCTGATGTTATTTCGTGGTGTCATCGAACCCTATTGGTGTGTGGCCGAAGTATGGCCTTACGGTATATGCCGACGTTGAACTTCGAGGACGAAGTTTCTTTTTGGTGGGGTGGATTGTAACATCCCAGATTTTTTTAAAGGAAATAAATTTATTGGAAGAGGATAATTAATTATTTATGGATGAATAATTATGGGAGAATTTATTAGACATTAGAGATGAACTATCGGTAAATTAAAATTTACCGGAATCGGGTGAGTTAACGGATAATATGGGACCCACTAAGTGGAAATAAATATTTGATGGGTCTTGAGTGTTTAGAAAAATTATTTGTGCATTATTTAATGTCCCAATATATTAGAAATAATTGAATTAAGATTTTTAGGACTATGGGTGATTTATGCAGACCGGATAAGCTGAAAACTGACCCGACTGAGATATGGGTGTCAGACCAAGTATCTCCGATTGAGATGCTATTGGTCAGGGCAGTAAAGAATATTACGGGGAATCCAAATATGTCTTCAGAATAATTTTTGGATTTAGTATTGAGCCCGAACAAAGATCCTGTTTGTTGTAAAATGGAGAAGTCTTAATGAAGAGGGTAATATTTAAAATAAAAACCTCACCTTTCTCTCTCTTTTTCCCTTCATTCTCGGCAGCTTCTCCCTCTCACCTTCTTCTTCATTTTCCATCTCCTTCTCCCTCTCTAATGGACAAACCAAACCACCCCTTTTCCATTCCATTTTCTTACAAAAAATCAACAACAGAGCTTGGCTTTGTGAAGCATTTATGGAGCTTGGAAGTTTTATGGGATCATCCTCCTCCTTCCCCTCCTTCATCTTCATGTACATGCTAGGGCTTGGTAAAACTTGGAGCTTGAGGTAAATTTCTCTACTCTTTTGATGTTTTTGGCCTTAGCTTTTGGTTTCTATTTGGTTAAGAGAGTACCTTATGTATGGGTTATATATTAGAAGCCATTTTTGTGTAAAACCCTAAGGTGAGTATGATTTATATGTGTTTTTGGATGGGTATGAAGGGGTACACGAAAATATGGTGTTTAGAGATGGAAGATGATGGTTGTTAGTGGTGATTGCTTGATTTTAATGAAACCCTAACCCTAGGATTTGGGGGAAATTAGTAATAATGCCATGAAATAAGATTTTTAGTGAAAACCCATGATAATATGTGTATGGGTGTTGTTAACGATGGAGATTGATGGTTATTAAATATGGTTATTGAGTTTTGATGAAAAACCCTAAGTGTAATGATTTGGGAATTTTGGCTAAATAGGTGATTTGATGATTTTTGATGCCTTAGAATGATTTATATGAAGGAAATGAATCTTTAGAATCATTGAGATTGATTAATGAGGTCGATGATATTTTGAACTATGTTCATGAGGTTGTGTAAGATGATATATGTTTGTATGTAGGAATGGTGATTTGAGGTGTTGGGTTGAAAATGAGTATGAGATGTTGTTAATGTGATGAATATTATGCTTGGCAATGGTGGATCCTTGAGAATGACATATATGTATATATGAATTGATGATGAATGTTTAGTGTCCCTTTAATGGGAGTGATGTTAATGTTGATAAGGAATTTGTTTAAAGTGTGAAGTTATGCCTTGATATTAATGCATAATTGAGAAACTAATAGAGGCAAATAGAGTTTTATGAGAATGGAATGGCATGTGATAGCTCCAATAGCCCATATATGTTGTTTATGACTTGTAGGAATTGGAATGGGCCAATTCTAATGGGAATAGGCCTTTGAGTTGCATAAAAGTGCCTCTATATGGGTAAAACGCATTTATGCGCATAAGTTCCTCATTTTTGGGAATTTTCATGTGAGGCCGATGGCCACACGTCACAAATAATATATTTTAGCTTGTGACAAATTTTGATGGTCATTGGATTTGAATTGAATGAGATTGGGTGATTGGAAGTTGAAATTTTGGTGTTGTTCTGCATAAAAACAGCAGCAGGGCTGTCTTGAATCGATTCAAGACCCTTTGAATCGATTCAAGAGGTACTGTTTTCACTATTTTGGGCTCCAGGGGTGTTTGAATCGATTCATACGAGTTTGAATCGATTCAAGGCCCTCTGTTTGTCAAATTTTGAGATTTTGGGACGCTTGAATCAATTCACACGAGCTTGAATCGATTCAGAGCCCTGTTATGGCCACTGTTGTGCTGTTTTTCCAACTGGTCTGTTTTCTTTACTGTTTTTGGCCCGTTTGGGCATCTTAATGACATTTTTGGCCTCCGAGTTCTTCATGAAAGTTGTAGATAATTGTGTTACGGAGGTGTGAGAATTGGTCTCACATTAATTGGAGTTTTCTAACTCTCATTAGACATAAAACACCGGACCTACTACGTCATAAAATTCAAGTTTAAGAGGGTTTTGAACCCAACTTTTTATGGTTATCAAATTGAGACTAATAGGTGATATTTATGACGTGTCCCTCTATTTTTAAGGCTAAAAATGAACTCTTCCCATGTCCTAATGTTGAAAGTTATCACGGGCTCATTGTTGCCTAAGACCTCTATTATTATGGAAAAACGAACGGATTCACTAAAGGTAATATGGATGGCATTATGGATGAGGGATAAATGTGATGCTGTTGTAATTGGGAATGGTTGACCCTTTAAGATCTAGAGGATCTTGGCTTTGGGAAAGGAATTCCCGAAGCCTAACACAATTGCATAAGTTGATGTTTAACAAGTCTAGGACTTGGGGTTAAGCTTTACGATAAGCTAATAAATGTTTAGAGTTATGATGGTTATTGATTATGTGTATGTATATGTATGGTATGTAGATCGTATTCCGGATGATGTGAAGGAGCATTCGGAGCATTGGAACCGTTCGACTCTTCCCTTGAGGTAGGAGAGGAGTTATATATTCAAATTGCATGAGTAGTTTGATGGTGATTGTTGTATGTGTTCTATACTCATGCTTGCCTAGCCATGTATATGTATTGAATTAATTGAAATGACAATTTGATAATTATTGAGAACTATTATGATATTCTTGTGATGGGTGCAAGTAATTGACTTGCATGTGTGTGAGGCAATTATGGTTGCTATATATGTATATGTAATTCGTAACACCTTGTTGCAACGTGTGTGGATTAATATTATGATGATTGCTATACCCCTTTGATATCCATGTATGGATTGTTATGAATGATGAGATGAAAATCCACTAAATGAAGTGTGGTAATATTGATGAATAATATGTGATGTTGAAATGCCATAGTGGCTGTTTACAAGTATTGACTTGCGTGTATGATGTGAAATATATGCGAAAATATGTTGAGATGGAAATGCCACATTAAAACTTGAAAATAATAATTATGAAACCAACAAGGTTGAAACCCACTAAGGTGTATGGTGGTGTTGGTGATTGTGATGATGATGATGATGATGTTTGATGAGTGGCATTTAGGATGCACAGGGTGAGCTTGCATTTGATTTGCATTGCATTGCATCCATGGCATATCATAGCTGTCTATGTGGAATTTTAGGGGGTTCCACTAGGCGGGCCCAGTGGGAGGGCGGCTCAGTGCACGAGCGTATTGTGACTTTCCCCTGTGACTCGGTGTATGAGTCACGAAGCTGTCCATAGTTGGTGACGAGGCACCCTATGTGGCGGGCCCAGTGGGCGGGTGGCTCTATGGTGAGCGAGTTTACCTCGGTGTCCGACGGGACACGGCTCTCTCGATGTGTGTTCGGGAGGGGCCCGTAGCACTTGTGGTAGTTGAGGCCACGATTTTGATCCGCAAGTCACAGGGTGACTAGTGCTACAGATGGGCGATAGCGGTTTGGTACCAGTAAAAGATGTTGTCGAGATGCATGCATGCTTTGAGATATGTGTACACATTTTACTACTGCAGTAGGGGCATAGTAGCACACCTATGCTTGACCCACAACTTGGTGTTTATTCCCACAGTCGGATCCGCATTTGTTGTTGATTATTCCATTGTGCATATGCATTAGCCATAAGAGCATTTGCATATAGCATGGAGATATGCCATAATATGATGACGATTGATGATGATTGAGATGATGAGATGGTATTGGTGAGAAGGGTAATTTAATATACCGAAGGACCACATAAAGGTAATAAATAATATGAATAAATGAAATGATGTGAATATGACGATATATATATTGGGGCCCAATGTTTGAAGGGCGTAATTGTTATAATTGATGATGATGATGTTAGCCCATGGTGGCTCTAATGAAGGGCCAGAATGGTCCATGTTGACGATGTGATGGCCCATGGTGGTGGTATATGATTGTGTATATGTTGTGGTTGATTATAATATGAATTGTGATTCATGAGGCATGTAGGCCTATTATAATAATAAAATGATATATGAATGATGATTTGATGATTTGATAGCAAAGCACACATGACGTTTGTATGCATATACACATGATCACAATATATATATATATTATTCGTCATTTTGAATGTATAACTTCCTCTCCCATGTGGTTTTCTTTTTTTAGCATTGTGATGCAGGTTACCATGGGATGAGTTCAGATTTCAATTAAAGCTTGGTGAAGGTAAATAGTGGTGATGGAAGTGCCTTGGCCGGCATTATTTATGGATTCTTATGTATTGAATAAATGGTATATGATGATGTAGATAATTTAGGGATTTCAAATATGTATGAGACAATCCTTTGAATTGATGAATGATATATATATATATATAGAATGTAAGAGATGATTTGATGTGTATTAGAAGGATTGAAATTGGATGATGTTAATTGATGGTTGTGATAGTCGGGAGAAGATCCCCGAATGTAGATGAATATATTTATGTATATGTAATTATATCTTAGGCATTACATGCTTATATAATTATGTAAAAGGATGATGGATGTCTATTAGGCTTACGATATGCCATTGCGTGTTTTGCCGAGCCTTTTCTTATATCGTCATATATGAGACTAGGCGTGTGCCCGGTATACATATTCTTCTTCCGCTGTAAACTCTATTATTTTGGTATACCGTTACGGGCAAATTATTTATCGATCCAGCTTTAGGTTATATAATCTCACTCTTTGGTTTTCTGTGATTTGGGTCTTGGTGTGATCATGGTGGTGTCTTGGAAATGTTTTCAAACGTGAAAAATTTACTCGTATTTTTATTAATTATGACGATCACATCGGGATTCGAGTACAGATAAACTAAGGGTGTTATAGAGATTGTTGGAAGTATGCACTAAAAGCCTATATAGGTTTGCATCATTTTGAATAAGTCATTTTTTGTTAAATAGTTTAACAACCTTTATTTATCCTTGGAGTAATAGGTCATATGAGAGTTATTCCTAAAATGTCCCTAGTCAAGTATTTACGTAGGGACATGTAAATACATTAAGACTAGTGTATGAGTGTCCTGATGATCAGATCCCACAGATCATGGATATAAATGATATCAAGTCTTCACATGAGTACACATTAAGAGTAATGATGTACTGGACAGACCCACATGAGAATGTTGTATGGATCGTTACATGAATGTCATAAACGATTCTCAATGTGATAATGGTATATGTAGTCCTTTGACCTAAAGTCACTACGATTCCTACATAAGAAGTTTATTGTTTTAATACAATCAAACGTCTTCTGTAATAAGAGGACTATAAATGTTGTGGTTAGGCAATGTACAAATTATGCAGAGGGATGTGAGTGATGTAGATGGGATTTGTCTCTCCTATATGACAAGAGTGATATCTATAGGCCACTTGATGGAGTGAGACTAAGGAAATGCATGGCCATGCTAGAAAGAATAAATATTGGATATTTATTCAGATAAAGTCTACTCCGGTATCAAGTAAAATAAATTGGACCGTACAAGGATGACACGACCATGCCTTGGGCCCAATTAGGATATCGTGACAAAAGGAACAAACATATAAAATAATTATCACTTATAGGTTATGTTGTTAATAAATAATATTCAGACATAATGATGCATTGCTAGATGCCGCTCTTATTTTATATTAATAATAAAATAGTTTATTATTAATATAACCGAGTATTTTACCTATAGGGTCACACACATAGAGTAAGCCCATCAGAAAATAGCTTTTTATTTTAGTTGGACTAAAATAAGACTATTGGGCCTAACTCATTTAGAATGAGTAAGGAGCCTACTCTTTAGAGAGCAGATTAGGTCAAACCTAAGCCTATAAATAGAGCATAAGATTCTCATAGGCGACTACCCTAAAGAGACATAAAAATATGCAAAAGTTGCAAAAGCTACACACCGTCAAACTAGCATTTGGAAGATGTAGCATTTCTGGTGGGAGTACTCGTGTGGACTCCTAAAGGACGAGGCTACGATTGCTTCGATATTCTTCAAGAGGTAATCCTAAAACGCAATTTTTTTGTGTGTTTGTCTTATGCTTTGAAACACGGCGCTTTGCAAATCCTATGGGAATCCTTGTATTTCCGCTGCTCATTCACTAGGGATTCCTAACAATATTTTACATGGGTATGGTGTTAATTACATCGAATAATAAGTGTTGGTGAATGAATAATGTAAGGATAATAAGTATCCGAGTGTATGTCTGCATATATATATGTGTGTGGTTATATTAGTAACATACACTGTATTGGTTGTGAAGTGTTGTTGAATTATTTGAGAAATGTTGATGGATGAAATAGTGTTAAGTTGATGATTCCGAGTGAGACTATAGTGTTTGGGCTTCTTTTTCGAGTGGAGAATACTTAAAGGATTCTGAGAGAAACCCCTTTGATGAACCTATTCTGTGTGGGATTTAATGGGAGAATTTCTGAGTAATGTTAGGCTTGATTATTCCGAGTGAAAAATATGTGTAGATCCCGAGTAGGAAAGGGTTAGGACAATTCCGAGTGGAAACCCCGGGAGAACCTCTTTCGGGGGGAGAGTTGTTGTAATGGTTTAGATTGGAATGAATTCTAAGTGTATGATATTTATAATCCGAATGAATGATATATAATCCGAATGGATGAGGAACTATATTCCGAGTGGTTAGGATTTGAATAAGTCCGAGTGGGACTTGACTTAATGATTTTCCCCGGGTAAATAAGGTGATATTTGCTGAGTGCATCTGGCTGGAATAATCCAAGTGATGTATGACTATGGGACCCCTTCTGAGTGAAGGAAGGTCTATAGGTTTCCCGAGTGAATAGAACTCCTATACCGAGTGATTGAATGCCGAGTATGGCTTCTCGCTTCGGCGAATGAAGAATTCGCTCCAGCGAGTGTGAATGGATGGGAAGGTTATTTGGTTGACTTCGCTTAAGCAATGGGGTGTTCGCCCGAGCGAGTTGGGCTATCTCACTCAAGCTGAGTCGGATCTCGCTTGAGCGAGTGCACGTTGTACTGGTTTCGCTTGAATGCTCTTGTGCTTCCGCTGGGCTGATTAGTCTTTTGCTTATATTCCCTTTCCTTCCTTTCTTTTGCTCGGTTGTTTTATGGGCTGCCGGTTGCTTATGGTTTATTTTGGAAAGCTATCCCTTGCCCTTCCATTCGTTTTACCTTTCCCTCGGATTGCATACTATTTTTGGAAAAATTTCCCGGTTGTTTTTATAGATTATTTTTGGGAAAAATTTCCCTGCCTCAGTTTTAGTTTTAAAAATTTGTAGAATGTTTCATTTTGATATCAAGCATTCTTAAGAAAATTAAGGATGTTTCATTTTGGTATCAGAGCAGACCAAAAGGTCCATGGCCAAGGTATGCCTACTGTGTGTGGGCGGTTGAGTGCATTTTGACCGATTGTCATAATTGTTTATGATTTTCTATTGGATATTATACATGTTTAACCATAATTTGTGTGATATATGTCTATGTGTTGTTAGGGACAGTGGTGAAAGGTACTATTGTTGTGATGTTGATTTGGGGGATAGAAGACTTGATGCTACCCTAGCCCGATTGTTTATGAGCTGCTTAGGAGTTATTTTAAGCCTGGGTTGGTCAGAAAGAAAATAGAATAATATATGTTGGGACCCTTGTATAGTTGGAGGTCGGATCAATTGGTCAGGACTCTTGGGTGTGCTATGCTAATGGTTCATGGTCAAGTCATGCTTGTTGAATGGATTAGAACTCCTATGTTCGAGTTGGTTAAGTGAATGATATATGACGTGTGTGGTTTATGGCATAAGTAATTTATTGTAGTTTCCTAAGTTGGAAATCTGGGTGTGTGATAGGTGGTTAAATATAAAGCTTGATGCATGTTGATTCGGGTAGTGTCTAAGTTTCTGATGTGTGAAAACCGAGTGAATGATTGGTTGATGTTGGACCACTAGGTATGGTGACCTAGATTGATTGGACACAATCATGTACGAACAGATACTATTGAGATGGGTACCTGAGAGATTAGAAAACTAGGTGAGAATTTGGTGTAAGTGGATACCTGAGAATTTGAATTAGACTCGGCCTTGTGGTTGAAAACCGAGTAAATACTTGATTGAATTATGACCCATAAGGTGTGGAAACCCCGATTGGATTTAGTATAACCTATACTGCCAGACTTGTGGACTAGAACCTATGGTGGTTTCAACTCAAAGATAATTGGATGTTGTGGGAATGCCCACGATGGGTACTTAATGACCCCTAGAAATTTCGATCCTGATAATTTGATTAACCCTATGAATTGTTGAGCCGAGTAAGACAATTGTATGGTAACTCTTTGAGGATTGATTAGTCATAAGGTGAAGTGCGAATAACGAATGATACCTGATGGATAAAGAAATGGTAGTGTTGAATTCTGGGTGCATTTGGGTATTGAGTAGGGTAATGATAGAACCCGTGTGATGATGCTGATCGTACATCCAATAGGTGCATTGTACTTATGATTGGTGAAGAGAGTTCACTGAGGCAAAAACTTGTTATTTAATCGGAAATTATATGGTAACCTCGAGATGTATACTCAAAAGGGTTTAATAAATTGTTTAGGCTTCAATTGATTGATGAGTGATGACATGATGGAATAATGGACTGTCAGATTATAGCTTTATAAGGATGAGATTCAGTGACGAGGTGTACCCTGTGTGAATCGGAAATCTATTGCTATTATACAGTTTACAGTAATGGTAATTGATAACTTATGACTATTGTTGTATGATGTACCCTAGTCGGTGCATAACAATGATGTTGATATAAATGTGTCCTTTATAAATTTATGTGAATTGTCATTGATTTCATGTGCATTAGTATTATCAGTGTGAGTACAGTCAGTGTGAGCTATGCTATTCCGAGATGACTTTTCATACCATAGGTATTGTGGCAGCGTACACTCTTGCAGCGACTCTAAGTAATTGTTGTAACCCTATAGGAGTGAGACGTTATCCTATAAGTCGGATGCAGCAATTCAAAGGTCGGACAGGTGAGACTGTAGCTACTTATGGTGATGGTTGAGTCTATCGGGCTGTCCTGAGTGAAGGTGAGAGTGTGTCGAGTGGATAGTAATTGGTAGTGTATTAAAATGAGGATAGAAGGCTTGTTTGACATTGATGTGCTTAACTCTGAGAGAATCAGAGGTTATGTGGGGTATGAATTGGTTGTGAAAGTGGTGTTGACTGTCGGAAACAAGAAAGTGATCTTGCCGACATAAGTGCTTTATGTTACTGATTGAAAGGTGAGGCAGTGGTGTGTGATCATGCCTTGATTGCCACCGATTGAGTAAGTTAACTATAGGGAATAATAACCACTACCGAGTACTGAAGATTTGGAGGATCAATTATGTGCGACTCAGTCTTTCAGAGTCAATTGACAGTCAGAATGCCATTAGAGTGGATTAAGGTTTCTGATACACCTAGAACAGCGTTTAGAATTTGGTATAGCCATTTTGGGAATGTGGTAATGCTGTTGGTGTGACGAGTATTCATTGATGGTGTCCTGAATCCTGATGGGAGTAATTAGTTGTTAAGTGTATATATCTGTGACCCAAACCTATCACTAGAACTAGAAGTTTATGGGTTTAGCCGAGTAATATTGAGGATTCGGTGAAGGATCATGATTTTCGAGCTGAGATAACTAATGGGGCAAAATTTACTTAGGGAAGGTTAATATAATTTGAGTGTCAGGAGGTAGAGATGATTCTGAGTGAAGAGAAGGAATATAATTCCGAGTGAAAACCTTCTGGGAGAAAGGACTACTGAGTGAAGTTGTGGTGTTCTGAGTAGAACCTCATAGAGAGGATCATTACTAAGTTAAGGGAATTGTGTCCGAGCGTGACACTTCTGAGTAGGGTAAGATTCGAGTGATATGACTCGGAGCGTGACGTTTCCGAGTGGAATGGTACCAAGTAGACGATTCATCGTGTGAAATTTCTAAGTTTGTAGGGTGTGCCCCTGACTAATCTTTCCCTGAGGAGCTTCTGGTCGGAATGTGGAGCTTTGAATAAGTAAGTTTCCGAGTGAATTACCCCGAGGGGGAGTAGACGCCCGAGTGGTAAATTTATTCATATTTGTGATCGGGTTGATGTTTAGAGCTGCTGAGTATGGACTCAGATTTGTAATTGATGTAAGCTTGAATACCGGGTGAAAATTTCATAAGTGGAGAGTTTTTCGGGTGAGGATTACTCCCAAACCCCGAACAACCCTTTTGATTGAGTGATCCGAGTGACAGTCTCAAGGTGTAGGCATGGATTTGACCGAAGAAATGGTTAGAAATCTGAGATTTTAGAACCGAGTGTGATGCCTGTAAAGGATGAATCCAGGCAGCCTGTGCTAATTGGAGCACCTTGAAGCTCTGTTGGGTGTTGGTTTCGGTATTGCCAAGATATATTATGGTTTAGAGAAGAGATTTTGTGGTCGGATGTTGAATACTTGAGGGTTTAATCCGAGATTAATCGGACATTGGTGAGTAATTTGTGGGAATTGGTAATGTTGTTTACCAACTAGGTTCTTCCCAACTGGATAATTAGCATCCATAGTATGCCTTATGTGACATAAATTTTGAACTTACGCTCTGTGTGGGTACTTAAGTGTATTAAATGATCCCTTAGAATTGGGGGAAATGACGATAGATGTACACCGATTGGTGTTGAGAGTGTAGGGCCGAGTGGCCAAAGAACTAGAGGTACCATCGGTTATAGTGAATCGGCAGAGTTGAAAGGGGTAGATTGTACGTTTTAAAAATTGAATCCCCAAGTATATTGAATTCTATGAAAAGGTTGTACTCAGGTAGGACCTGACTCTAGTGATTATGCCGACTGGAATTGTGGGGGAGGTCGGTAAAACGCTTGAGAAGCGAAACTATGCTGATTGGAATTGACTGGTCGGTGAATGCTGGAGAAGCATAAGTATGTAATTGTTTAGAGTGGCATGACAGTGATATGCCGAGCGGTTGTTTGGGGCAAGTATATATTGGAATTTCGAGGATGAAATTCTTTAAAGGAGGGGAGAATTGTAACATCCCAATCCTTGATTTAATTAATGGCTGAGATTAGTGAATGGATTAAGATTAATTTCAGATTAAAGATTAGTGGTTAATTAGTGAAAGTGGCTAGAGGTAAAAGACGCATGTACCCCTGGTGCTATATATATGGAATTCGGTCCTTCTCTCCTCCATTAATTATCGTTTGCGTCGTCCTGCTTGGAAAGAATAGAGAGAGAGTTGAGAGCTTTTTGGGAGGAACAGAGACGCGGTTCTGTTTTCACTCCCTGTCCTCTTCTTCCTCTCCGTCACCTTCTTTCCCCTTCTTCTTCTTCCACCTGGAGCTGTCAGTGTCCCAGTTGGAAGGCTGTGCTGGGAAGTGCCTTAGAGCTGTGGGGAAGACGAATCCGTTGGAGGAAGGGGCAACTCTGGTCCAGAATCGACGCTGAGTTTGAAGGTTGTTGGAGGAGGAGTAACAGAAGGAACGATCGGTCAATCTTGTAACCCAAAGAGCTTCTGAACCCCGACAGCAGGTAGGGGGCGCTTTGTATGTCAAATGCATGGTTTATGGACAGGTTCCGGGAGTTTTGCTTAATATGTTGTGTTATGTGTGAAATTTGTTGATTTATGTGTTGCGATTGAGTAATAGTGCATGCAACTCCCGGATTTATGATATCTATGAATTGTTTAGTGTTGTGTGATTCCGTCCATGAGTGCATGTTAATATTTCTGAGAATGCTGACTGAATGCATGTAAATATGAGTGTCACTATGATTGCTGAATGCCTGAGATGTGAGTTGATACGCTGATTTCATTAAGAATGTCGAGTGGGTGTACTGTAATATTGTCACCCTGATTTCCTTGTTATAAGTTACTATGACTAAACGCATGTGATGCTGTAATGGAACTGTGGAATTTCGAGTGAATCTAAATGCCGTGTTGAATCGGTTGTGATCTATTAATGGCTGCGTGAGACGCACTTGGTAAGCTTGGATGCTTGTTGTGAAATTGCATGAAATTGCATACATGAGAACAGGATGACCCGTGGAAGGTCGGGAGCCCTATGAGATGATTTTCAGCCGCAGATTCCTGGCTAGATCCATGAGGACCCGTGGTAGCCGATGGAGCTAGAGTTAAGTCTCGAGACGTCACGAGGTGACCGGCACCACACAGAAAGGGCTAGTGGACGAGGGGCCGGGAAGAAATCTGGGACTGAAATCACTGTGTAAGACGGATCCGCATGCTTGTGTGTAGGACAGATTCCTGGCTAGATCCATGAGGACCCGTGGTAGCCGATGGAGCTAGAGTTAAGTCTCGAGACGTCACGAGGTGACCGGTATCACACGGAAAGGGCTAGTGGACTGGGGGCCGGGAAGGAATCTGTATCTGACACCATTGTTTGAGTCGGATTCACATGCATGTATATAGGAGCATTATTATTGAGAATAATATGATTTGCATGGATGATGTCGTATGAGTAAATTCTGATTGAATGAATATGTATGTATTGATACTGTTGCCGAGTGCAATGTGATATTATGATTGAGAATGTATGTTATTGTGCAAATTCCGATCGGATGATGTTGTATGACTCTTATATTAAATAGCAGTGTATCTTATCGTGGATTGAGCCATGTAAATTGTATAATTGGGTAGTGAGGTATAATCCGAGTCAATAACTGTCATTTAATATGTGAAAGCTCACCCCTACACCTTTTTTTCAGTACGTGCAGGTCGAACTCGGAAGTGATGATAAGGCCTCAAGTCTGAGTGAGGTGCACTCCGACTATTGAGTGCTTATATTGTATTTATTATGTTTAGTCAGTGTAGCGTTGGCCGACTCTCATGTAATAGGATAATTAACATATTGTTTATGAGCAATGCCTATTGTAACATCCCAAATCTGAAATTTAATGCCGAATGAAAACTAGGCGTTAAGGATTGAATGCAAGGTAAGGAAATTAATTGTTAATTATAATTAATTTAGCTCGTGTATTAATAACAAGTTGATTGGACTTAGTTGGTGAAAAGTGGCTCTTTGTGATTGGTGGACCGTGTGAGTGGACTGTGACTCACGCCTCCCCATCCCACTTTCTCCTCTTTGCATGCGTATATGTATCTACCCCTGCATCACCGTGGATGCTCAACTCCATCCCCACTACTCCATTCTCTCTGTTCCTCTTCGTCTCCATCTTCTTTTCCTTTCCCCGTTTCGACCTTCGTTTCTGGAGATCACGACGGCAGTGCTGGAGGAAGGCCTGAGCCCCCCAACTGGAAGGACGATCGTCGTGGCAGAGGAAAGACAACACTCCATTCTAGAACCAAGCGCGGGATACGACGGAGCCAAGGAAGACTGAACGAGCCAGGAGAAGGGCATCATACCCAACATCGAAAAGCATAAAAGTTTCTTGAAGTTCTTCTGTAGGTAGGGGGCGCTTGCATGCCGAATGCATGATCCACGAACGGTACCGGATGAATGTACTGCTTGAGTGTGTGTGCATGTATTTATGACGACTGAATCCTATGCATGATTGAAGATTCTGGACTTTGTGTGTGTTATAGTGGGTATACAGTAATTGATAATGACGAATGAAATGCATGGTTCTAACCTTCTTATCTCTGTGAAAATATGAGTGTGTGCTTGTTAGTTGAACTGTTCGTTGTTATGATGTAGATTGCCGATTGTAGTATGCATTGGTATGATTGATAAAAACAAATATAAAGGTTGTGTTGAATCTGTTCTTACTTAATGGCTATGAAGGAGGTATCGGTGGTACGATGATATGTACTGGTAAGTGCATTAGCTACATGTGCAAAAGTGGGGTGACCCATGGAAGGTCATGAACCCCGAGGAAATGACTTCCAGCTACAGACCTTGGCTAGATCCTGATAGTGCTCGTGGTAGCCGTAGGAGCTAGAGAAGAGTCTCGAGACGCCCATGAGAGGCCGGTACCACCTGGTAAGAGCTGAAGGACGAGGGGCTGGAAAAAGGAGGAAACTGTAACTAAAAGTCATTACCCGAGTCGGATCCGCAGGCATGCATATAGAGATGAGGTTGATCATAGTAGTACGCATAGCATATGTGGGGTGTGTATGATGTCTGAGTGCGTGGATGCATGTGTGAGTAGATGTAGGAATGAACTATATGTAGCATGTATGTTATAGATGTTATTTTGAATTGCATGAACTTGGTTAACTTGTGAAAGATTGAACGAAAGTAGGTGTGTGTATTAACACTGATACCGAGTCCTTGATTGTCATTTTACATGTAAAAGCTCACCCCTGCGGTGGCTATCTTTTCAGTGAATATCTCTCGGAACGAAGAGTGAAGAAGGAGCCGAGTGCAGAATAGAGCAACCGAGCTTTATGGAATGTGTGTATATGTATATATATATTGTGTATAAGGTCTTGATTAAGCCTTGGCCGGCTCGTGTTTTGCTGTCAGTCTCTTAGAAAGAGTTGGTTCCCTTAGAATGGGAATACGACAATATGGTTGTAAACCCGTGATATGCACTCCTATATAAATATATATATATGCCTATGTTATGCCATGTTGCATGTCCATTTTATGCCGTGAAATGCCTGGGTAATCTTTATATATATGTGTTTTTACATTCCCGAATGTGTAGGAAATGGCATAACTTAACATGAAGGAAGCTAATTTAGGGTCTAGATGTTAGTCTAGTGGGCCTCTAGGAAACTCAAGGGGGGGGGGGTGAATTGAGTAGTTAGGAACTTTCTCACTAATAAATTTCTCCTCTAAAAACTCAATATGCAATGATATGTGATTTGAATAATAATGCTTAAAACATAAAGAGTTTAAGGGTTAGAGAAGTGCAAACAGAGATTTATACTGGTTCGGCCAACCACTGCCTACGTCCAGTCTTCTCAAGACACCCTTGAGGAAATTCACTATAATCAATTCCCTTGATTACACCACAATGGGGACTCACACCCCGATCACAAATGCCTTGGATGCTACACCACACCCAAGCACATCACCATTGGATGCTTCACCACATCCAATAACATCACCCTTGGATGCTACACCACATCCAAGAAGAACCCCCTCAGAGATACACCACTCTGAGTATCAATCTCACTTTTAGAGATAAAGATCTCTTACAAGAAAACTCTCTTCAAGAGTATGATAAACAAATTGAGGAACAAGAAAGAGTAATAACTCTATTAAGAGAATATGGCCATTATTGCTCATAAGAAAAGATTGGAAGTATTTGGTATATCTTGGTGTTATTGGTGTCTTTTTGCAAATGAAATACCCTCCTATTTATAGGAGAAGAAATGCCTTCAAGAGGTGTGAAATTATTGATTAAAATAATTGGAAAGGTACCTCTTGGATAAAATAATATTTTGTGAAAAGTTATAATGTTTCAACATGATTTTTTGCTTTCTGATCACGTTGTAATCGATTACATAAAATAGGTAATCGATTACAGCCTTTTAAAATCAGTTTTAAAACATAACGTTCATATTGTAATCGATTACTTAAACATGGTAATCGATTACATTGTTGAGGTAATTGATTACACTAATGAGGTAATCAATTACACGATGTAATTGATTACACTAATAAGGTAATCAATTACATTCCATCAGAATGTATTCTTATTTTAAAACCTTTTTATATTAATGGCCGTACTTTCTTTTTATAGAGTCTTACTTTAATTATGCCTTGGTCTTGGATCTTCATTCTTGATCTCTAGCATTGGCCTTGTCATTATCAAAATCCTTCATGGTCTTCATTCTCCCCCTTTTTGATGATGACAATATTTCATTGATTTCATGACTCTTTTTGTGCTTGACATGGTATACTAAATCTTCAAGTCTTGCGTCCATGTTGTTAATCATGTCTTGCATATATGTTATTGATATCAAAACCTTAGTTCTTCATTCTCCCCCTTTTTGATATTGACAACAATTCCTAAGAAGAAAAATAAACAGCATGCAAGATACAAGATTTTCTCCCCCTTAATTTTGGTTTAGTTGACAAGGTTTGATTGATTTTTCTCTTATTTTGCTTCTCATATATTAACCAGGTTTGATTGATTTTTCTCTTATTTTTCTTCTCATATATTAACCAGGTTTGATTGATTTTTTCTCTTATTTTGCTTCTCATATATTACTCCCCCTTTGTCAATGGCAAAAAGAATATAAGAGCATAAAGTTTTAGCAGAGAGTGATGCACCTTGTTGTTTGATGTCACTTGTTATTTTGATATTGCTCTTTGTTACTTGTTGATTGATAGATGCTTCAAGAAATGTGTTGACTTTTCTTGTGGGTAAGAGTTAATCCTTAAGTGCCTCCCATCAATGATAATTCCTGAACTATTATAAATATTTGATCTTGGTACCCAAATTTTCTTGGGTCCTTGTGGGTTAGACGTGGATACTATATTCTTAGGAACCCAAATCATTTTTGTCTCAGTATAGCCTTTGTTCCTTATATGACATGTTGATGCACTGTGACCTTTTCTCACATAATGAGAGAATTTAACAAATGGGCTAGTTGAGGTCTTTTGTGAAATAAAGAGATTTTTCTGCAACTTTTGCTTTTTGGAAGGATCAGATCCTAGTTCTACTTTTAAATGACATTTTTGTTTTCCAAGAAGAATATCTAGGTTATCTCTTCCTATAGTAAATTTAACTAATGCATTTTTCAAATCATCAATCTCTTGAATATGCTTTTGACATGTTGAACATGTATGTTTAATGATAGTTTCATTTTCAAGCTTAGTTTCTAAGTCTTCCTTTTCTTCTTTAACTTGTCCTAGTTCATGATTGACCTTTGATAGACTTTCTTCTAAGATTAGGTTAGAATTTTTCATATTTAAGAATTTCTTAGCTAGTTTTTGATATTCATTATGAAGATCTTCAAAAGCTTCTTGCAATTCATCAAATGTAGGATTTGAGTCATTTACCTCTTCGGTGTTAGTCATTAGGCACAGATTTGCGTCTTCATGGTCTGATTCCTTGGACGAGCTTAAACCATTTTCATCCCAGGTAATATAAGCTATTCTTTTATTTTTGGGATGCTTTTTCTCTTGCTTGTCAGACTTCTTATTTAGTTTCGGACACTCCATTTTCATATGTCCATATTTTCCGCATTCAAAGCATTTTGGACCTTGGTTAGATTCATCATTTTTGAAGGAATTCTTGAAGTTCGGCTTCCTTTGCCCTTCCTCTTTCTTTAGAAACCTGTTAAATTGTTTAACAAATAATTTAAGGTCATTATAATCATTTATACCTTCTTCATCATCTTCTTCATCATCTTCTTCATTACTTTCTTTAATGGTTGATGATGATGCTTTTAGAGAAATACTTTTCTTCTTTTTGTTGCTTTCCTCATGTTGATTCAATCTTTCAAGCTCGAGTTCATGCTCTTGTAATTTACCAAACAGAGTAGCAAGTGACATGGTTGCCAAGTCTCGTGATTCTGATATGGCTGTTACTTTTGGTTGCCACTCCCTGTTTAAACATCTTAGAACTTTGTCAATTAAATCTTCGTTAGAGAAGGTTTTTCCTAAGCATGCAAGATGATTGATTATGTGTGTAAATCTCTTTTGCATATCCTGTATATTTTCATTATTATTCATCCTAAATAATTCATATTCCCTAGTTAGAGTGTTTATTCTTGATCTCTTAACTTCGGTTGTTCCTTCGTGAGTTACTTCCAAGGTATCCCACATTTCTTTTACAGTTTTGCAATTGGATATTCTAAAGTATTCATCCATTCCTAAGGCTGAGGTTATTATATTTTTGGCCTTGAGGTTATATTGGACTTTTGTTTTATCCGCACCAGTCCATTCACTTCTTGGTTTTATCATGGTCACTTCTCCAACTACTTTGGTTGGTATAAATGGACCATTTTCAATGGAGTCCCATATGTCTATATCAATAGCTTCTATGAATATTTGCATACGGGTTTTCCAATATTGATATCCTACTCCGTTAAATACAGGAGGTCTATGTATGGAGTTTCCCTCAGGAAAGATAGGATTGAAAGAGGCCATGGATCTTCTTGAGGTTGTTAAACCTTTTCCAAGATACGAGCTTTGATACCACTTGTTAGTCTAGTGGGCCTCTAGGAAACTCAAGGGGGGGGGGTGAATTGAGTAGTTAGGAACTTTCTCACTAATAAATTTCTCCTCTAAAAACTCAATATGCAATGATATGTGATTTGAATAATAATGCTTAAAACATAAAGAGTTTAAGGGTTAGAGAAGTGCAAACAGAGATTTATACTGGTTCGGCCAACCACTGCCTACGTCCAGTCTTCTCAAGACACCCTTGAGGAAATTCACTATAATCAATTCCCTTGATTACACCACAATGGGGACTCACACCCCGATCACAAATGCCTTGGATGCTACACCACACCCAAGCACATCACCATTGGATGCTTCACCACATCCAATAACATCACCCTTGGATGCTACACCACATCCAAGAAGAACCCCCTCAGAGATACACCACTCTGAGTATCAATCTCACTTTTAGAGATAAAGATCTCTTAGAAGAAAACTCTCTTCAAGAGTATGATAAACAAATTGAGGAACAAGAAAGAGTAATAACTCTATTAAGAGAATATGGCCATTATTGCTCATAAGAAAAGATTGGAAGTATTTGGTATATCTTGGTGTTATTGGTGTCTTTTTGCAAATGAAATACCCTCCTATTTATAGGAGAAGAAATGCCTTCAAGAGGTGTGAAATTATTGATTAAAATAATTGGAAAGGTACCTCTTGGATAAAATAATATTTTGTGAAAAGTTATAATGTTTCAACATGATTTTTTGCTTTCTGATCACGTTGTAATCGATTACATAAAATAGGTAATCGATTACAGCCTTTTAAAATCAGTTTTAAAACATAACGTTCATATTGTAATCGATTACTTAAACATGGTAATCGATTACATTGCTGAGGTAATTGATTACACTAATGAGGTAATCAATTACACGATGTAATTGATTACACTAATAAGGTAATCAATTACATTCCATCAGAATGTATTCTTATTTTAAAACCTTTTTATATTAATGGCCGTACTTTCTTTTTATAGAGTCTTACTTTAATTATGCCTTGGTCTTGGATCTTCATTCTTGATCTCTGGCATTGGCCTTGTCATTATCAAAATCCTTCATGGTCTTCACTAGAGGGTGAGTTTGTGACGCTGTCACCGAGTGGGGAAGGTTCAGACGTTCTGAGTGAGTGAAATCAGATAGCTCCGAGTAGGAGTTGACATAGAAGACAGCCCCTAACGATGAGTTGTTAGGATCAGAGTTGAGAGCCTAAATACACGTTCCGAGTGGTTACTACTAGGATTTTCTCCGAGCGTAGAATAATCAATGAACCCCGAGTGAGAATTCGCTGAGTGACGGTTTTTCCGACTGGAGAGTGACGCCTTAGACTGTTGGGGACCCCCGCTGTAGTAAGCTGTTAGTGACAAAAGAATCCAAGTGAGTCTTAGCCCAGTAGAATGTTAGAGTCAGGAGATTATAGTTACCGAGTGAAAACTAAGTGAAATACCCCGAGTGACAAAAAGGAAGTGAAGGCTATTCTGAGTGAGGAGCCCCATAGATTCCGAGTGAGTGATAGTGGGGACAATTTCAGTATTATTCGTGTATGAGCTCTGGTTGAGGAAATCGTAGAATGAGTTGCATTTTTCGAATGGGACTAATAGGTGTAAGAGCCAAGTCCGAGTGAATCAGGCGATGAAACCCGAGTGAAATGAGTGAATGCCGAGTGAAGCTTTCGCTCGAGCGCGTGCGCATTGCTATGTGACCTGCCTATGCGATTTTTCCCCTTCTTCCGCTGTTAGTTTCTTGAATTCCTTTTGTTCTCTCGTTCTACTTCCCCTCTCATTCGTATACCATGGCGTTCTAGTTTAATTGTGAAAAATTTTCTCTGTTATTCTCGTCTATGATTTGTTTAAATTAGGGTGTTACACCTATCAGAATTGTAGACAAGTACACGTATATATATATATAAATATTTTACATGGGTATGGTGTTAATTACATCGAATAATAAGTGTTGGTGAATGAATAATGTTAGGATAATAAGTATCCGAGTGTATGTCTGCATATATATATGTGTGTGGTTATATTAGTAACATACACTGTATTGGTTGTGAAGTGTTGTTGAATTATTTGAGAAGTGTTGATGGTTGAAATAGTGTTAAGTTGATGATTCCGAGTGAGACTATAGTGTTTGGGCTTCTTTTTCGAGTGGAGAATACTTAAAGGATTCTGAGAGAAACCCCTTTGATGAACCTATTCTGTGTGGGATTTAATGGGAGAATTTCCGAGTAATCCTAGGCTTGATTATTCCGAGTGAAAAATATGTGTAGATCCCGAGTAGGAAAGGGTTGGGATAATTCCGAGTGGAAACCCCGGGAGAACCTCTTCCGGGGGGAGAGTTGTTGTAATGGTTTAGATTGGAATGAATTCTAAGTGTATGATATTTATAATCCGAATGAATGATATATAATCCGAATGGATGAGGAACTATATTCCGAGTGGTTAGGATTTGAATAAGTCCAAGTGGGACTTGACTTAATGATTTTCCCTGGGTAAATAAGGTGATATTTGCTGAGTGCATCTGGCTGGAATAATCCGAGTGATGTATGACTGTGGGGACCCCTTCTGAGTGAAGGAAGTGTTAGGGAATCCTATTAGGGTCAGGCAGCGGAAACACAAAGGATTCCTAAAAAAAGAATTGCAAACACGTATGTCTCAAAGCATTATGCTAAATTAAAATTTTAATTAGGGTTTACCTCTTTTAGACGCAGAACAAGATCCTCGATCGAAGCAATTATAGCTTCGCCCTTAGGAGTCCACATGAGCACTCCCACCAGAAAACTAACGATCCGAATGCTAGTACGGAATTTTAGTGTAATCTAATTTCTGAGCAGCAGCCTATGAGCATCTCATGCTCTATATATAGGCATAGGTCTTGACCTGAGCTCTCATTAAACATTGGGCTCCTAACTTATTCTAAATGAGTTAGGCTCAAATAGTTTTATTTTCAGTCCAACTAAAATAAAACTATCCTCTGGTGGGTTTACTCTATGTGTGTGACCCTATAGGTAAAATATTCGGTTATATTAATAATAAACTATTTTATTATTAATATAAAATAAGAGCGGTATCTAGCAATACATCATTATGTCCAAATATTATTTATCATCGACATAACCTATAAGTGATAATTATTTTACATATCTATTCCTTTTGTCACGATATCTAATTGGGCCCAAGGCATGGTCGTCGTCATCCTTGTATGGCCCAATTCATTTTACTTGATACCAAAGTAGACTTTATAGAATAAATATCTAATATTTATTCGTCCTAGCATGGCCATGCATTTCATTAATCTCACTCCATCAAGTGGCCCATAGATATCACTCCTGTCACATAGGAGAGACAAATTCCATCTACATCACTCACATCCCTCTGCATAATTTATCTATTGCCTAATCACAATCTTTATGGTCATCTTATTACAGATAACGTTTGATTGTATTAAAACAATAAACTCCTTATGTAAGAATCGTAATGACTTCAGGTCGAAGGACTATATACCATTATCACATTGAGAACCGTTTATGACACTCATGTAACGATCCATGCAACGTTCTCATGGTGGGTCTGTCCAGTACAACATTACTCTTAATGTGTACCCGTGTAAAGACTTGATATCATATATCCATAATTTGTAAGATCAAATCATCAGTACATTCACACACTAATCTTAATGTATTTACATGTCCCCATGTAAATACTCGATTAGGGACGTTTTAGGAATAATTCTCATATGACCTATTAATAAGTTAAAATTGATACATTAATAGCTCGTAGTGCATACACCAACAGGAAGGTCTATAGGTTTCCCGAGTGAATGGAACTCCTATACCGAGTGATTGAATGCCGAGTGTGGCTTCTCGCTTCGGCGAATGAAGAATTCGCTCCAGCGAGTGTGAATGGATGGGAAGGTTGTTTGGTTGACTTCGCTTAAGCAATGGGGTGTTCGCCCGAGCGAGTTGGGCTGTCTCGCTCAAGCGGAGTCGGATCTCGCTTGAGCGAGTGCACGTTGTACTGGTTTCGCTTGAATGCTCTTGTGCTTCCGCTGGGCTGATTAGTTTTCTGCTTATGTTCCCTTTCCTTCCCTTCTTTTGCACGGTTGTTTTATGGGCTGCCGGTTGCTTATGGTTTATTTTGGAAAGCTATCCCTTGCCCTTCCATTCGTTTTACCTTTCCCTCGGATTGCATGCTATATTTGGAAAAATTTCCCGATTGTTTTTATGGATTATTTTTGGGAAAATTTTCCCTGCCTCGGTTTTGGTTTTAAAAATTTGTAGAATGTTTCATTTTGGTATCAAGCATTCTTAAGAAAATTAAGGATGTTTCATCAACATTAGCACCTCTTGCATTCATTGGACAATTAGGACGAATATGCCCGGGTTGGTTGCATTGGAAACACACAACGTCATCACGAGGGTAAACGCTGGCCAAATGGTTGGCACCACATTTGAAGCAAGTTATGCCTTGGACATTTCCACGGTCTTGGTTACCACCACCATAACCGCCTCTAGTAGCACCTCGTCCCCTAGTGTTTGAGGACCCACCACGGAAGAATCTCTTATTAAAGTGCCCTTGTTTCTTGAAACTAGTAAATTGGCCTTTCAACTTAGGCTCATGTTTTCCATGTCTTGTAGGAACCACCTCATCTTCTTCATAAATTCGACACTTATTCACAAGCATCGGGAAACTTCTTATTTCTTGATGCTGCATAGCCCGCTCAATCTCCGGCCTTAACCCATTTTCGAATTTCACATATTTTGAAGCTTCAGTACCCTCTTGTTGATAGGGTGGATAAAATGCACATAATGCTTCAAATTTGGAGGCATACTCCTCCACAGTCATACCACCTTGCTTAAGCTCCATGAACTCAAGCTCTTTCTTGCTCCTATAGCTGTCTGGAAAGTACTTCTTCAAGAATTCCAACTTGAAATTTTCCCAAACCAAGGGAACATCAGCAGATATCATTCGTCCCCTAGTAAGACTTCACCAAGCTTCGGCTTCATCGCGGAGCATAAAGACCACATACTCCACCTTTTGCGCTTCAGAACATTCGAAGCTTGCATATATGCTTTCCAAGTCATTTATCCACGCATATGCATCTTCGGGCTTATAACCTCCATGAAACTCTGAAGGTTTCCTCTTGAGAAACAAGTCAAGACCTTGGGAACCTTGTCCCACATTCAGCTGGCCTTGTCTTTCCAAGAGATCGGCGAATCGGTTCAAGGCGTTTGCCATAGCAGCAGCCTCACGATTTGGTCTACCAGCCATATTTTATGCCTATACATCAAAACATGGCTCACACATAAGTACACTAGACCAAACAATAGCTTTTCGACTCATGAATTCGAGAATTTTAGCATTCATAGGCCTATCATGGACTACATCACATAATTCATATCATTTTCAATACATGATCACAATATATTCATCATTAAAGGTAAATAGTGCAAGGACTCTTGGTCGGACTTAACAATTCCATACAATAATCTCAATTCAATGACAACCATCATAATTCAATCAGGTAGTTCATAAATCAGTCATTCATAATCCATAATCACATGTACAACTTCAATCATAGTCGTATCAAGAGCAACAATTGCTCTGATACCAGGTTGAGACACCCCAAAAATCTAGGTAAATTTTTCACATTTTTATAAATCATAAATTCGATAAAAGAAAATAAGTGCTGAAACATTTTTGACAAAGTACTTGGATCGATGATGAACCACTCCCATATATGAAGATATGAGAGGGTAAAATTAAAGGATTAATTTTATGATAATTTTTCGAGTTACAATCAGCGGAAGAATTAATCAAATTAAATGTTGTGAAAAATAAACTTTAAGAGAAAGGACCTCATGAAATTCCATGAGTCATACAGAGTCCAGAATTCCTTTAAAATATTGCATGAATGCACTTTTATTGCAAGGGAAATGAAATGAGTTGAAATCAAGACAAAAAGAGTAACAGGGTATCCCTCGCTCAAGCGAGACCCATCCGCTGGAGCGAGCCAGCGTGGGCACACTTGAGCGAAGTAAAGAAAAGCTGAGCGAAAGGAGTTATTATGCATCAGGGGTCGATCTTGCTCAAGCGAATTCCGACTCGCTTGAGCGAGGCACATAAGCCTCGCTTGGGCGAAGCCAGCGAGCATGGGCAAGATTCGTCCAGAATTGAATTCAACACCGACTCGCTGGGGCGAGACTTCCTCGCCTAGGCAAAAAACTTCCAGAGCCAAGCTTATACCCTCTCGTTCAATGAGGCTCCCCAACACTTGAGTTTTCATTCAGCAAAATCTCTCAAAAACCGACTCCCAGCACTCGGGTTTTCACTCGGCAGATTTCCCCCGAAACCGATTCCCAACACTTGGGTTTTCACTCGGCAGAATCCCCCTAAAACCGGCTCCCAACACTCGGGGTTTCATTCAGCAGAATCCCTCCAAAACCGACTCATCTCTCACTCGGTTTCCACTCGGTAAAGTCAATCTAGACCGACTCATCCCTCACTCAGTTTTCCACTCGGCAATTCATTCCAAAATTGACTCCACCTGATCGGTCATTCACTCGACATTTCATTTCAAATCCGACTTCCTTTCTTTTTCACTCAAGCGGAGTTATTCCAGAGTACTCCTGGACAAACTCACACCGAATATCCCCAATCGGTGCCATCCCTCTCGGAATTGCACATTCGGGGCACTCCGCTCGGGACAGGTTACACTGGACTCGAAAATTACCCACTTGGGACTCCACGGCCTAGAATATCACACTTGGAGACTTTTTTACTCGGAATGATATCCACTTCCTCACTCGGAAGGTCCTGACTCGGACATAGCTCACTTGGATTTCACTCGAAAATTCACCACGTCTTAAATCATTTTCAAGACTACCACTCAGACGGAATTCGTCCAGGATCTCACCCATTCTCCATTCAATCACCTCGCTTGGGCGAATACCATCCCCAAGATCCTTCGCTCGGGCGGATTTTGTCCAGTGGCAAATCCTTTCGCCCTCGCTCGGGCGAGGCCCCAAGGCCCCATTCGCCTGGGCGAATTTCCTCCAGTAAGCAAACACTGATACTGGGACAATCTTGCTTGAGCGAGGTTCACTCTCGCCTAAGCGAGAATTGCCCAGAAACCGATTTCCAAACAGAAGAGACTCTCGCTCGAGCGAGAATCAATCTCGCCTGAGCGAGATCATCAGATAACCTGCATAACTCGGAATTTACACAACATAACCTACTAAAATTGAACTCAATCTATTTTATCAGAATTCATTACATCCCAATCACCATATGGATTATTTAAAACTGGTTCTACACCATCATATTCTTAAGTTTCCATTCAACTCGTCAAACATATAAAAATCAAATCTTCATCTCCTCAACTTTATAAAAGAAATACTCAAATATAATTCTTCATTCATTCATCAACATATATGGAAATCCCATTGTAAATTAATCCTTCATACATACTTAGGGTCACGAATGAAAATGAGTTCCACACACAACTCCTCATTTTCTTCCATGACCCTCCAAAACCACCTATCATGTAAACTTCCAGAACAAACATTCATTACATCTCCTGCTACACAAAATCTATATATTTATATATATCGCCGGCCAAGGCTCTCCCTATACAACTATTTACCTCCAAAGCCAAAATATACTTCAAAATGCTTATACTTCCCATAGATGCCCGGCATCACAAGTCTAAAAATAGACAACATGGGAGAGTGAGTCCATATTCCAAAGTTATGAATATGAATACCAAGTAATTATGTATATAAGTATCCACACATGTATACTTTGCACATCAATGATATTCATCATGCCATATACCAATACAATTTCACACAAAGCACACAAACACACACATAATCACAATATTCGACCATTGAATCATCACACGACCATTATTTGTTACTCATAACTTTTATGTTGTCTTAAATCATATTTTTACAACCTCTTCACAATCATCATCATACCTCATCACTTTGGCATACCTCCACCTATATGCAAATGCTCTTAAGCTAATGCATATACACAAAGGAGTATTTCAACAATTGCAGATCTGACTGTGGGAATTCAACACCGAATGTGGGATTCAAGCATGGCCATCTAACCATACCCCTACTGCATTAGTAAAAAGTGTACACTTATTCTTTAAATTGCATGCATTCACCAATCGTTTTACTGGTACCAAACCGTATCGCCCATCTTGCAACAGCTGGTCATTATCACCATGGTCGCGGTACACAACATATCAATATAAGGTGTTACGTGCTGGCAGATATTAAATCCTGGTGGCTGTGATCTTAAAGACCACCGGGGTCACCTGCTCTTCAAGAGCCACCCCCCATAAGGGTCGGCCACATACAGCTTCCCGAAGTAATACATGAGCGGCTTTGTGACTTTACACTGAGTCACAGGGGAAAATACAACTTGCTCGTGCACCGAGCCACCCTCCCACTGGGTCGGCCGAGGGAACTCCCCTAATGTTCCACAACGGCAGCTATGCAGTATGCCATGGATGCAAATGCAGATCATATGCATTCCTTACTCTATGCATCCTATACATGCCACTCATCATCCAACATCATTAACACCATTATCCACATCACCACAAGGCTTTTATTAACATTAATTATTTATAATAGTTTAAATCTTTGGGTGGCATTCTCCTTATTCTCAATCTCAATAATCAACATCAACATTCATATCATATTCATGGTAAATACAACTTATCATCATATCACTGCTCACTACACATCTTCACATAACATACCATGAATATTCTAAATGCATAAAAGTATGTTGCCAAACATATTATCTACATCACACCACATATCATCATTTCTTACAATATTCAAGCAAGGCTAACATGCATAACACTACATACCACAATCAAATAACATTCAAATTCATGCATTTAGAACTTAGACTCCTCTCCTACCTCAAGAGAAGAATTCCGATTGATAAGACACTCCCGCCTCGTCGTTCGGAATAAGTCCTACATTCACATTCATGTAAAACCTCAGTTAATTAACTACTCAAGTTATCAATTCAATTCTATTTAGTCATATTCGTATTTAGAATTTCACAACATGTACTAGACATGTTGTAGATACCATTTTTTATCTTTATTAGGCTTCGGGAATTCCTTCCCATTAAGCCACCATCATTAAATTCAAAGGTTAACAACCACAATAGCTTAAATCCTCACACAACTCCATTCATCCATACACCTATTCACCAATGTCTTGCATTTCTCCTTAGAGTACATTCTTAAGCTAACATTAGCTATTTTTCCCCAAACTTTAAGGTTAGGGTTTCCTCCAAAACCCATTCATATTCATTAATACATCATAAACCTTCATTCTCTACCATCATTAATGCACCAACTCCCACTTTCTCTTCACAAATACTCATATTTATGATGTCCCATTCTAGGGCATGAGCATTAAATGCTCTAATAAACACCCATGCACATGCATTTCTTCTCCAAATCATAATACCCCATAATATCATCATCAATCCATTCTAAAAATGGTGAAAGAGCTTACCTCACACCCAAAATGAAATGGGTTCAAGAGAGGGAGAGAGAGAACACGAAAATGAGAGGAAAAGAGAGGAAGAACTCTAAGCTTCCAAGCCTCTTCAAAACAAAAATGGGGTAGGAGATGATCACCGCTCGAGCTTAAGCTTCTTGGGAGAAGAAAAGAAGAAGAATGAGAGAGAAATGGAGAGTAAGATGAAGAAGAATGTTTCCACGGCAATAGAAGAAGCCAACGTGGAGAAAGAAAGGAATTTGGGCTTTTTGTTTTATTTGATTTTCATTTATTAGAATTTCATCGTTTTTTTACAAACAGGTTCCCCGTTCGGGCTCTATACTTTATCTAAAAATTATTCCAAATATATAGTCGGACTTTCAATATTATCCTTAGCAGCCCTGACCAATATCATCTCATTCTGAGATACTTGGCCCGACACCCATATCTCAACCGGGCTCATTTTCAACTTAACCAGTCTCCATAAACTACCAACAGCCCCCAAAAATCTTAATTTAATTAATTTCAATTTATTGGGACATTAAACAATTCATATTCGACTTGTCAATATTTACTTTCCTTAATTAATCCTCTATTTTAAAATTCGGGATGTTACATCTTAACTGGATGTGATATGGTATGTTAATTGTATTAGTAATGTTTACGTGATATAATTGATAATTGAGATAATATATGTTGGTATATGTGATTTTAATTATGCATAACTTGATGAGAACCATGAAATGATGATGATGAAATATTGGAACATAGCTTGTGAGGGCTGGGTTGTGTGGTCGCCCTACGAGGTGAGTATATATATACGTTTCTAATATTATACCTGAGATTGATGATGTTTAGCCGTATGTTAACGATAAGACACCCTGGACATTGTTGAGGGCGAGGAGTGGTTGATGGTGCGTTGGCACAGTCAAGGAGCGGCTCCTGACAGGCTTCCTATGGAGGAATTGTATGGTTATGCTTACGTTTCTATGAATGATTATATGATTATGTGGTATAAGATGACCGACGGTATATATTACCCTCGTTTTTGGCTTCTGTGGTCAAGTCAGACCCAATTGAGCTACCTAAAGGTCTATGACCTAGTGGTTGAGGGGAAGCCAAGTCGGTCTCACAGGGTGTCAAGTCGAACCTTCAGCTGAAGGTCGATCCTTGTAGTATCTGGATACTAGGATTCTCATAAAGATGAGAGTTGGTTATGTATATTCAATATGATCTTGATGTTATGATGCCTATAACGAATTTAATGATTGATGATGTCATGATGTTGAATAGGAGGTATGCAATTATCTGATTATGGAAATACATATAAGATTATACGAGGGTGTTATACTCTTTGCTTGAGAGTCAGTTGTGTTTTACACTCTTTGACTTGTGTGTTTGTTGTTGACGATGCTTATATTATAGAGATCTATGTGATGTATATTGTTGAGTTGACCTGATAGTGATAGAATTGAATGATGCATTAGAGGATAAGTGGTTGGGCATGTATGTTTGGGTTTAATTGATCACTGTATGACAATGATGGTGTTAATTTAAGATAATCAATGAAATTGTGCAAGTATAAAATTAGCATAGTAAGAAAGCAAGGACGTGGAAGTAATTACTAATACAAGATGATAATGATTAGGAATGTAGCTAGGTTATACCCTTTCTAGTTTGATACTTCCTTCTGTATTAATGCTTAATTCAGTCACTTACCCCCTTTCTATTGTGGTTTTAGTGACTATTGGTAGGTTGTGGGCGCACACCACAGAGGCAAGTACTAAATGAGGCCAGGGTGTAACATCCCAGATTTTTAGATAAAATAAATTTATTGGGTAATGATAATTAATCATTTATGGTCAAATAATTATGGGAGATGTTGTTAGACATTAGAGGTGAATTATCGGTAAATTAAGATTTATCGAAACCTGATGGATTAACAGATGATGTGGGACCCACTTGGTCAAATCAAATAATTGACGGGTCTAGAATATTCGGAAAATTATCGTGGTTAAGGTGGTATGATTAGAATAATTTTTGGTGTTAAGGAAATAGTTAATTGGACTCGATGTATGATAATAACCGGGGAAAATACGAACCAATTGGAATTAAAAGAAAACCAAAAATCCCTTTTCTCCTTCCATTATCACCGTGGCCACTTTCTCTTTATCACTTGGTTCTTTTACCCGTTGGATAATGGGGAATTATTACCCATTGGTAAAAGCAAAATATGGCACCCTTTTAACCATTGGACAATGTCCAATTTTGGTCTAATTTTTCCCTTCTCTTTCTCATTCTCGGTACACTTTCTTCTTCTTCACCATCCATGTTCACTTTTCTTCTTCTTCTCTTTTTCTCTACAAACCGTCTCCCACTCTTTCTTCTTCTACCTCTTACTAAAATCAAGAGCTAAGCTTGGATTTGTGAGGCTAGAATGGCGTTTATGGAGCTTGGGAGCTTGTGGGGTTATCTTCTTCCTCTTCCTCACTTCATTTTCGTTTTGGTGGAGCTTGAGCTCGAGGTAAAGATTTCTCACCTCCACCTTGTTTTATTTATGGTTTTGGGGTTGTTGAGTTGAAGATGGTGATGTTAGAAGCCTTGCATGTGGGTGGAAATGGAATCCTAGTCTTGAATGTTTGGAAAGAGAACTCTAAGTATTAATAATTTGGGGGTTTTGACCCACTTGATGATTTTGATGATTATGGATGTTTATGAATGGAGTATATGAGAGGAATGGATTTTTAGAATCATTAAGATTGATTAATGAGGTTGATGATATTTGCATGTAAGTAACTTAAGGAATAAATCTTGAGAATAGGAAAATGATATGCAATGTTGAGTGATGTTATTGGTGATAACAATAATGGTGGATGACCATTGATAATGGATACTTGACTTAATGAAGTCTTAGGCCATGATAAATGCCATAAGGGTTTATTGATTAGTGATGGCTTAAGAGAATCCATGGTGACTTAAGTTGAAATTGGATGCCTTGTGATGGCTTATTAATTACATGTACATATGTGTGTTGTTGATAGGATTGTACTCCGGACGATGATGCATAATAATCAAAGCAATTGGAGCGTTGGAATTGCGGTTCTTCTCTCGAGGTAGGAGAGGAGTTTGCATTTCAAATCGCATGAGTGAATTCTTTGTTAATTATGTCTATGTGGAACTCATGCAATGCCTTGCCATAAATGTCTTATATGACTGATTTGATGAAGTGATGATTGATGGCTTGGCTTATATTGATTGTTATGAAAATGTATGTATTTATATAATGGTGATGATAAGTGTTTTATGGTCCCTTGGTTGGACATAATCGAAATAAGGGTGATAAACTATGAATGAATGAACCACACGATTGTAAAGAATTGTTTTGAAGTGGTTAGGTGGAAAGATGAATGAAAGAATGGTATGGGTTATAGATAAACCCTTTCCCCCTTGTAAAATTAAATAAGAAATAGTGATTGATGAGGTGGAATAAAGATTTTTCGAGTAAGAATGAGTAGGGAGAGAGTTATATATACCTCATGTGATGTGTATGGTGTATTGGAGGTGATTCAGTTGGCTTAGAATGAGATTCCGAGTGTTAGGACTTCGTTACTGCATATGACCTGATAATCTCGCTCAAGCGAGATGGGATCTCGCCCAAGCGAGAGTCCCCTGCTCTAGAGAATTAGTTTCTGGAGGAAATTCGCCTAAGCGAATTGAGCTTCGCCCGAGCGAGGGCGAAGGAATTAGTCACTGGTCTGATTTCACTCAAGCAAATGGGCAGTTCGCTCAAGCGAGAATGTTCGTAGATCAGGGATTTAGCTACTGGATGAAATCCGCCCGAGCGAAGAGTCTTGAGGGATGGCATTCGCCCAGGCGAGACAAGTAAACAGTGATTGGGTAAGTCTCTAAACAAACTTTGTCTAAGTGGGAGTTTTGGAAATGAATTAAGAGGTGGTGGAATTTTCGGGTGAATTCTGAGTGACTCATGTCCGAGTCATGACTTTTCGAGTGAGGAAGTGGGCATAATCCGAGTAGAAGGCTCGTGAATGTGATGATCTGGGCAGTGGAGTCCCGAATGGGGAATTTTCGAGTCCAGTGTAACCTGTGCCGAGTGGAGTACCTTCTAATGTGCAATTCCGAGTGAGGCTATAGCCATTGGGCCTGTTTCCGAGTGGTGTAGGGATAGAGTAAACCCGAATGGAATTTAATTGTGGAGACCCGTTCTGAATGAAGGAAGGTCTATATGTTCTCCGAATGAGAGAAGTGAAGATATACCGATTGGTGAATATGTAATACATTCCGATTGTGTTGAGGCTGAAATATACCGAGTGGTATTTGATTGGGAGTTATACCGAGTGAGGAGAGTTTATGGATTCCGAGTGGAATAGCCATCATTCCCGAGTGGATCTTGTTTGTGACCTTCCTGGATAAAAATAAGGAATTATGTATGAGCTTCCGAGGGAGGCATGTGTGTTGGAGTCGATCCCGAGTGAATGGAACCCCTGATTTTGAGTGAAGGAATACCGAGTGGAACCCTGAGTGAGTGAAGACTCGGATTTAGAATGAATTTTACTGAGTGGAAGACTGAGTGAGAGAGGACCCGGTCTGGACTGACCTTGTCGAGTGGATGAATGAGTGAATGATGGGTCGGTCAGGACTAATTTGTTGAGTGGAAATCCTGAGTGCCTTGAGCCGGTTTTAGGGAAGTTCTGCTGAGTGGAAACCTGAATGTTGGGAGTCAGTTTTGATTGATTTTACCGAGTGGACAACCGAGTATGATAGGTCAGTTTTAAAGTAATTTGCCGAGTGAAGAACTGAATGAGAGGAATCGGTTCCAGAACAGGTTTACCGAATGAAAACCGAGTGTTGGTAAGGAATGACCTCTAGTCAGTTTTTGCTTAAGCGAGCTGGTGCTTCGCTCAAGGGAGCGTTAAAGGAATTGGCTACTGGGTGTTTTTCGCTTACGCGAAGGGGGTCGCCCAAGCGAACCCGACTTGTCTCGCTCAAGCGGATGTGAATCTCGCTTGAGTGAGTTTCCACCAGTATGGTTTTTCTTGATATTAGTGGTGGCAGGCTTATTTTTAAACCCTCTTTCTTGGCATTGTGTGGTATACCTGAGACGAATAAGGGGGTATATGAGAGATAATGTGATAATGGTAAAACATGATGGTGATTAAGATTGATTGGCACATGGGAATTAATTAATTATGTATTTACCACCTGTATTAAAATAATGATGTATAATATATTTGCCACCTGAAATTGAATGATGAGAGGATGATAAAGAGATTATGATGGCAGGACTGTGAGATAAATCCTAGAGGGAAGTTGAAATTTAAGGAAGGATAATTAAATGACATTAGACAACGATTGATGATGATGTTGAACACTCTCTTGCACAAAGAGATGTATATTTATATTGATGAATTGTTGTATACCATTGTGTGTGATACAAGCATGGTCTTGTATGTGTGGTATGAAATATGAAATTGAAAATGTTGTGAATGCCACACAATTTTATATACATATAAAGTATACTTGAGACAATGGTAATGAATAATGAGATGAAAACCCACTAAATGAAAGCGAGGTATTATTGATGAATATTATATAATACTGAAATGCCATTGTGATTGATTGCAAGTATCTACTTGCGTGTATGAGGTGAAATATATGTGAAAATATGTTGAGATGAAAATGCCACAATAAAACTTGAAAGCTATGACTAAGAAACAAACAATCTTGAAATCCACTAAGGTGTATGGTGGTGTTGGTGATTATGATGATGATGATGATGTTTGATGAGTGGCATTTAGGATGCACAGAGTGAGCTTGCATTTGATTTGCATTGCATTGCATCCATGGCATATCATAGCCGCCGATGTTGGAACATTAGGGGAGTTCCCTCGGCCGACCCAGTGGGAGGCTGGCTCAGTGCACGAGCAATATGTTGTTTCCCCTGTGACTCGATGTATAAGTCACGAAGCCGCCCATGTATTGCTACAGGGAGCTACATGTGGCCGATCCTTGTGGGGGGTGGCTCTTGAGGAGCAGGTGTCCCCGGTGGTCCTTTGGATCACAGCTGCCATGTTGAGAATCATGGTTGGCCCGCAACACCATATGTTGAATATGTTGTATACCGCGGTCATGGTGAAAATGACCAGGTGTTGCATGATGGGCGATGCGGTTTGGTACCAGTAAAAATATGGTGAATATGCATGCATTATGATATATGTGTACACATTTTACTACTGCAGTAGGGGCATGGTATGTGATCATGCTTGAACCCACAACTTGGTGTTATTTCCCACAGTTGGATCCGCATTTGTTGTCTATTCCATTGTGCATATGCATTAGCCATAAGACCATTTGCATATAGCATGGAGATATGCCAGAATATGATGATGATTGATGATGATTGAGATGATGGTATTGGTGTTGATGAGATGAGAAGTTAATATAATGAAAGACCACATAAAAGTAATAAATGATATGAATGAATGAAATGATGTGGATATGACGATATGTATGATATGGCCCGATGTAATGAAGGGCGTATTTATTTATGATTGATAATGATTATGTTAGCCGGTGGTGGCTTTGATGAAAGACCAGAATGGTCTATATTGATGTGTTGGCCCATTGTGGCGATGTGATAGATATGTGTTGGCCCATTGTGGCGGTGTGATGAAAATGAATGTGTATATGCTTGCTTTGCTATGATTTGACGTATAAGTATATATATTGATGAATTAATGATATATGATGATTGCTGACGTGTTTAGCAAAGCATACATGATGTTGATATGCATATGCATATAATTTTAATTGTATTCATATTGTCATTTGAAATGTATAAGTCACTCTCCCATGTGGTCTACTTTTTAGTATTGATGCAGGAAAACCATGGGATGAGGGCGTTTATGAAGTAAAGCTTTTAAGAAGGTAAATAGTTGTAGAAGAATGCCTTGGCCGGCAGCAGTGTAATGTAATGAGTTATGTATATAATGGATATCATAATGTTGTTAATTATTGTTGTTGATGGACGAGTTGTGAATATAATTATACATTTGGATAATGTACTAATAGTGGATATATGAATCTGAGGCTGAACTGGTTATGATCTAATATAAATATAAATGTTGAAGATGTATGTTGCATGATCATACAGATAAGTATATACGTACATCGTAGGCATTGCATGCTTATGTGATTATGTAAAATGGTGATGGTTGTATATTAGGCTTACCATATGCCACTGCGTGCTTTGCCGAGCCTTTTCTCATATCGTCATATATGGGACTAGGCATATGCCTGGTATACACATTCTTCCGCTGTAAACTCTGTTATTTTTTTATACCAAATGGGCAAACTATTTATCGATCCAGTTATAGGTTACTTAATCTCACTCTTTGGTTTTTTGTGATTTGGGTCTTGATGTGATCATGGTGATGTCTTGGAAATGTTTTTCAAACGTGAAAAATTTATTCGCAATTTCATTAATTATGACGATTACATCGAGATTCGAGTACAGAAAATCAGGGGTGTTATACAGGGCAAGGAGGGAGTGCATGTAATGGTGTTTGTATATGTGTTTATTTATATATTTATTTGTTAATTTACGGAAATGTATAAGTACCTCGCTTATAATTATGGTGTGTGATTCGAAATAATGATTATGGATGTGATGATATCAAGTAGCATGGAGCTACTTGAGTAATTGATTAATTGTGAACGCGTAGTTTAGTATGTCGTTTAATGAGATTATGGATGAAATGATGATATTATTGGTTAATATGTGAGATGTGATGATTGTGGCACGGAGCCATTGCATGAATGATAGTGTTGGGCAGGTACTGTTATATGTATGATTGTGGTGTGTATGGTTAACATATGATATATGTATCATGTAGTGGAAAAGATGCAATGATGAATTGATTGATTTTAGAGGTTATGCATATAGTGAATAATTGTGAAATTAAGGAACTAAAAAGGTGATTTTGAGATCTGGAGGGTTTCTGGACCCTCGGAAGGTACCAATAGGTCCTCTACGACATGTAGGAACTATCTGCATTGACCTCAGGCCAGTTGGAATCCATTTAGGGTGTTTAGTGCAAGGGTTTTGCACTAAAAGAGGTTAAACTGTATCTTGTGCATAACTAGCACAAATGTTAGAATTTTGATAAACGGACGGCGTCAATAGTTCCGGAATGGGTAAAACATGTGGCCCATGATGTTTTGTGACAATCGGATCTAAAACGGGCCATTTAGGTAGGTTAGAAGTTGGCCGGTTGGCCCAGAATGTGTAACAACATCAGGTGTTGTTACTATCATGCTCACGCTACGCGTGGGGCTGATGCGTAGTGTAAGGTGTGTAGCTTTGGGCTGACACGCAGCGTCAGATCCTCTGTTCCAGGTTTATGGTTTCTTTCCAAAATTAAATGGGTTTTGAGTTTTAAAGGGTTATATAATTGCTGTTTTTGGGATTTTTTAGTAAAAAAGAATATTTTTTTAAATTATGACTTAATTAAATTATTTAATTGCGAAAAATTTATTACGAATTTTAATTAAACAACTAGAAATAATTGTTAATTGACCTAGGACATCACAGGTGGTATCAAAGTGGTTCTTTTCAGGAATGGGTGGATGGGTAAATGTAGCAAGTTGTGTGAGTCTTGTACAGGGCTATTTTGCTTTTTATCGCACTTGTTAATGATTGTTTACATGCTGTGATAAATTAACATAAATTGTATGATGCATTAATTGATTGTTTAAATGGTATAAGATATACAAATGCTATGAGTAAAGTTGTAGTTATGAGATGAGCTGAGAAGTTTTCTAACTTATTATGGTAATGTAATAAATTATGTTCCTAAAATAAAATAGTGGACGGAATGGAGAGCTGTGGTGTTTGTATAAAGTTGTGAATACCAATAATCAACAGGGTATAATGGATTGGTGTACTTAAAAGGTTTTGATTGAGCCCTTATAGCTAATCTTGCATGCTGATTAATCAATGTGATGTATGAGTGGTGTTTCCATTATCTTATGTGAAAGATTTCATAGGTACCCTGGCATTGAACTCATTTAGTAGCTTGTGTCATCCCTACTTGAGGTAAATTTCCAAAGTTTACCTCGAAAATTTATTTAAATGATGACTATGATTATGTGGTAGCCTTGTGGGGTAATAGCGGATTGGATACTAAATAATTATTATATTGATGTACTATAAAGTGGTAGGTAAGTCAATTGCATTGAAATATACTACTGAGTAAGTTGATAAATATGCCAATGAACGGTACCGGTTTAATTCGAAATAGTTGTTAAGATATTAAAAGAATTAAAAGCTTGTAGTCGTGGATGGTCCGTACTATAAATATAAGGTGATATAAGGTAAAGATAAAAACACCTGAATAATGGATTGTAATATAAGTGATATTTAAAGTGGTTAGATATGTGTATGTGTATAAGAGGACATTTAAAAATAGTTGTAATCCATAAGAATCAAATCCTGTAGTGAATTGGTAACGGCGGGTACTTTAGCAACTGTTAATGAGTTGAAAGTTAATTAAAATGGTGAGAGTTTAACACTTTATGAAATAAAACCTTTTAGAGCAATAACAATATATGTGGGTGTAAGTAAATAGAAAGAATTTGTGGATAAATCGAGAAAGGACGGTTGAACAAAATTCATGAGGTTGTCAGAATGGTAGGAAATTTTTAACATGTAGTGACACTTATAGTTAATTGTGCTAATTTAATGAGGTTGAAGGATTAAGAATAGAGTGGACGATCGATGGATGATGCGAGTCAGCAATGTTGTGATAAGGTTAATCCTCTTAGGAGGGGTGATCCTCTTACATTGCTTTTATGGAGTTGGTTTAAATAAATGTTATCAGGGTGTCATACCCAAGTCGTTAGGCGACTGATTGATGGATGTTAAAAGGAATTGTGAAGAAGCGAGGAATAACGATACTAAAATGCCCAAATAAGTTTAAGGTTAATGGTCGAAGGGCGGTTATTAATAGTTTCCAGTGAAATGATTAACGAAGCATGAACTCACTCAAGGAAGGATTAAGGGAATATAATACGTGAATGATGATTAGATGAAGTATCTATGGGATTATTGCATAAGCAATAAGGAAAGTAGTAAGTGAAAGACGTGGAATAGAATGATTATAAAGCGGTTAAGTAGAATAAGTAATGAGAGTGATGAGGAATTGCACCTGGTTGTTTGGACTTTACACTGATATTAGTGTTATGTGGGGATCACAGTGGCTGGCCACCCTGGGTTCCTTCTAACACTAATTCATTGTGAAGTTGCCAATAGGCTGAGGTAAATGAATTATAATGTAGTCGGCTTACATATAGATTAATGAGGCGAATAACTAGGTTGTATACTGTAACATCCCAAATTTTTATGAAGATGAGTGATGTGGTAATGAGAGGATTGTATGGTTATGTTCATATGAGGTGATAAATATGGATTTAATGGGGAGTGATTGATGAGTTGAAAATAAGAACTTAGGAGTATGAATGGTTTGAGTAAGTTTCATATACCTCATGTTATGCGTAAGATGTGTTGAAGTTGAACCGATTGGATTGGTATGAGTCTTAGAGTGTCAGATTATTAAATCTTCATGTTTCTGCACTAGAATTGGTATTCTCGCTCAGGCGAGGTGGATGCTCGCTCAAGCGAGAATCCTTTTGTGTTGGTTTCAGGGCTTCTTGCCCGAATTCGCCCAGGCGAATGGATTACCCGCTTAAGCGAATCGAGTGAGAAGCGAGCAGGAGAGATTCTGGACGAATCTCGCTCAAGCGGATGTTGTTGCGCTTGAACGAGCGAGAGAGGAGAGGGATTCTGAGTGTTGGTCGCTCAAGAGAGCTTGGGACGCTTGAGCGAGTGAAGTGGGGTCTGATGCTGGGGCCACGGTTTTCTCTCTCCTGATGCACGTTGGTGATACGTGGTGCCTTGGTGTTTGGTTCTTTTCCTCTCCCTTGTCCACGTTGGATGCGAGTGATGATTGCTGAGGGAATAGCATTAAATGTTGATGGACTTGTATTAAATGAGGATGGGATGTTTGTTAGGAAATCCCTAAGCATGAGCAGCGGAAAAATAAAAGGGATTCCATAGGATTTGCAAGGTTCCGTGTTTCAAAGCACAAAAACAATTTCGAAATTCATTTTGGATTACCTCTTGAAGAACTCCGAAGCAGTCGTAGCCTCGTCCTTTAGGAGTCCACACGAGCACTCCCACCAGAATCGCAACACTTGCCAACTGCTAGTTTGACGGCGTGTAGCTCTTGCAACTTTTACAAATTTGTGTCTCACTTGAGTGAACGACCTATGAGCATCTTATGCTCTATTTATAGGCTTAGGTTTGACCTAATTTGTTCTCTCTAAAAGTGGGCTCCTTACTCATTCCAAATGAGTTAGGCCCAATAGCTTTATTTTAGTCCAACTAAAATAAGACAACATTTTCTGATGCGCTTACTCTATGTGTGTGACCTATAGGTAAAATACCTGGTCATATTAATAATAAACTATTTTATTATTAATATAAAATAAGAGCGGCATCTAGCAATGCATCATTATGTCCGAATATTATCAACATAACCTATAAGTGATAATTATTTAATATGTTTATTCCTTTTGTCACGATATCCTAATTGGGCCCAAGGCATGGTCGCGTCATCCTTGTACGGCCCAATTTATTTTACTTAATACCGGAGTAGACTGGATCCGAATAAATATCTAATATTTATTCTTTCTAGCATGGCCATGCGTTTTCTTAGTCTTACTCTATCAAGTGGCCTATGGATATCACTCCTGTCACATAGGAGAGACAAATCCCATCTACATCACTCACATCCCTCTGCATAATTTGTTCATTGCCTAATCACAACCTTTATAGTCCTCTTGTTACAGAAGACGTTTAATTGTATTAAAACAATAAACTCCTCATGTAGGAATCGTAGTGACTTCAGGTCGAAGGACTACATATACCATTATCACATTGAGAATCGTTTATGACAATCATGTAACGATCCATGCAACGTTCTCATGGTGGGTCTGTCCAGTACATCATTACTCTTAATGTGTACCTGTGTGAAGACTCGATATCATCTATATCTATGATCTGTGAGATCAAGTCATCAGTACACTCACACACTAATCTCAGTGTATTTACATGTCCCCATGTAAATACTTGACTAGGGACATTTTAGGAATAATTTTTATATGACCTATTACTCCAAGGATAAATATGTTTTAAAACAATTTTAAACTGAAATATTTATTCTATTGATAAGTAGAAAAATGATACAAATGAAGAAGCATAAAAGCTCATAGTGCATACACCAACAATCTCCCACTTGCACTAGAGCCAATCAGACATTTGCCCAATGCTTAATGATCTAGTGTGCCCCTCATGTTTTTGTTGTGTAAGAGGTTTTGTGAGTGGGTCAGCAATATTCTCATCAGTATGCACCTTACATATCTTTACATCTCCTCGGTCAAGGATCTCTCGAATGAGATGAAATCGCCTAAGTATATGCTTGGATCGTTGATGTGATCTAGGTTCCTTAGCTTGTGCGATTGCTCCACTGTTGTCACAGTAGAGACTTATAGGGTCCACAATGCTAGGAACAATCCCAAGTTCTGTTATGAACTTCTTGATCCATACTGCCTCTTTTGCAGCATTTGAGGCAGCAATATACTCAGACTCTGTAGTAGAATCAGCAACTGTCTCTTGCTTTGAACTCTTCCAGCTTACAGCGCCACCATTTAGACAAAACACGTACCCAGATTGTGATCTTGAGTCATCCTTATCAGTTTGGAAGCTAGCATCAGTGTAACCTTTTACAATGAGCTCTTCTTCCCCTCCATATATCAAGAATGAATCCTTAGTTTTTCTTAAGTACTTCAGGATATTCTTGACAGCAGTCCAGTGACTTTCACCGGGATTAGACTGGTATCTGCTCGTCATGCTTAAAGCGTATGAGACATCTGGTCGGGTACATATCATGGCATACATGATTGATCCAATAGCAGATACATATGGAATCTTATTCATCCGTTCTCTTTCTTCTTTAGTGGAAGGAGATTGAGCTTTTGATAAGCTTATGCCATGAGCCATAGGCAAAGTTCCTTTCTTGGAATCTTGCATGTTAAACCTTTTTAACACTTTGTCTATGTATGTATTCTGACTTAGGCCAAGAAGTTTTCTTGATCTATCTCTATAGATCTTAATTCCCAACACGTAGGTTGCTTCACCTAAGTCTTTTATAGAAAAACAGCTTCCCAACCAACTCTTCACAGACTGAAGAGTAGGAACGTCATTTCCAATAAGTAGTATGTCATCAACATACAGGACCAGAAAAACAATTGTGCAGTCACTAACCTTCTTGTAGACACAAGGTTCATCCTCATTTTTAGTAAAGCCAAATTGTTTAAGAGCTTCATCAAAACGAAGATTCCAGCTTCTGGAAGCTTGCTTAAGTCCATATATAGAACGTTGTAGCTTGCACACCTTCCTGGATGCTTCAGGCTGAACAAAGCCTTCAGGTTGTGTCATGTACACTTCCTCAAGAAGATTTCCATTAAGGAAAGCAGTCTTGACATCCATTTGCCATATCTCATAATCATGGTATGCAGCAATAGCAAGCAGAATCCGAACAGACTTTAGCATAGCAACTGGGGAAAAAGTTTCATCATAGTTTATACCATGTATTTGCTTGAAACCTTTAGCCACCAACCTTGCTTTAAAGGTACTTATATTACCATCCATGTCAGTTTTCTTTTTGAAAACCCACTTGCATCCTATAGGTTTTACCTCTTCAGGTGCATCAACCAAGTTCCAAACTTGATTAGTGTACATGGAGTCCATTTCAGATTCCATGGCTTCTAGCCATTTCTCAGATTCTAAACTTGCAATGGCCTCTTCATAAGATGTTGGCTCATTTTGATCCATTAGGAATACATCTCCTTCCTGAGTTACAAGAAATCCATATCTTTCAGGTTGTTGACGTATTCTACGTGATCTACGCAAGTCTTGTGCTACTGGAGCTGGTGTTATCACAACATTTTGTGGGTCCTGCTCCACTTCCACCATTGGCTCTTCAATGCCTTGTGAGTCTTGAATTTCTTCAAGTTCTACTTTCCTCCCACTGATTCTTGTAGAGATGAATTCCCTTTCTAAGAATACAGCATTCCGAGCAACAAGCACTTTGCCCTCAGTAGGATTGTAAAAATAATAACCCTTAGTTTCTTTTGGGTATCCAACAAAAAGACATTTATCTGACTTGGGCCCAACTTTATCAGAACTTTGGCATTTAACATAAGCTTCACAGCCCCAAATCTTAAGAAAAGACATACTAGGTCGTTTCCCAGTCCATATCTCATATGGTGTCTTTATGACAGCCTTTGATGGAACACGGTTAAGTGTGAAAGTTGCTGTCAACAAAGCATGTCCCCAGAATGAGTTAGGGAGGTCAGTTTGACTCATCATTGATCGAACCATGTCCAACAAGGTTCTATTTCTCCGCTCAGAAACCCCATTCCATTCTGGTGTTCCAGGGGGAGTAAGTTGAGATATAATCCCACACTCTTGAAGATATTCATCAAACTCTAGGCTCAAATATTCACCACCTCGATCGGATCGAAGTGCTTTAATTGTCTTTCCAAGTTGGTTCTCTACTTCATGTTTAAACTCCTTGAACTTTTCAAAGGATTCTGATTTATGTTTCATGAGAAACACAAATCCATATCTACTGAAATCATCAGAAAAATTGATGAAGTAACTAAAACCTCCCCTAGCCATTGTCCCTATGGGCCCACATACATCACTATGTATCAAGCCAAGAAGATCACTCGCCCTTTCACCTTTTCCGGTAAAAGGGGTCTTGGTCATCTTCCCTAATAAATAAGATTCACATGTATCTATTGATTCAAAATCAAAAGATTCTAAATATCCATCTTGATGGAGTTTAGAAAGGCGTTTCTCATTTATATGTCCTAGGCGACAATGCCAAAGATAAGTTGGGTTTAAATCATTTGTTTTAACCCTTTTAGTATTAATGTTATAGATAGGGGTTTCGAGATCTAGAACATAAAGTCCATTACTCAAATTTGCACAATAATAAAACATGTCTTTTAAATAAACAGAACAACTATTGTTCTTTATTGTAAAGGAAAACCCTTTCTTATCAAGACAAGAAACAGCAATAATATTTGTCCTTATTGCAGGAACAAAATAACAATTGTCCAATTCAAGGACTAACCCTGAGGGCAAGGATAAAAAATAAGTCCCTACAGCTAATGCAGCAACTCTTGCTCCATTTCCAACGCGTAGGTCTACCTCGCCCTTCATCAACTGCCTACTCCTTCTTAGATCCTGCACATTAAGACAACTGTGAGATCCACATCCAGTATCTAATACCCATGATGTTGAAGTTGACATGTTAATTTCTATAACAAAAATACCTGAAGTGGAAGTCTCACTTCCCTTCTTCTTAACCTCTTCTAGGTACTTTAGATAGTTTCTCTTCCAGTGTCCCTTTTGTCCATAATGGTGACATTTACCTTCCTTAGCCACCCCGCCCACAGGTTTTAAGGCTGATGTACTTGGCTTATCCTTGCCTTTCCAAATCTTCTTGCCATTTCCTACAATAGCCTTTCCTTTACCTTTATACATGCTCTTTCCTTTACCTTTGCCAGAATTGACCATCATTATGGCCTTGCCCTTTCCTTTAGAAATATTGGGCTCAGCAGTCCTCAACATATTGAGTAGCTCTGGCAATGTTTTGTCCAATGCATTCATGTTGTAATTCATGATGACTGGCTTAAAACTGTCAGGTAATGATTTTAAAATGGGATCGGTAGCCAACTTCTGAGGGAAGGGGAATCCTAGCCTAGCTAGATTCTCCAAGTACCCAATCATTTTGAGCACATGAGGTCCTACAGAACCTCCCTCTTCAAGTCTGCAGCTAAATAGGGCTGAAGAAACTTCATATCTTTCTTGGTCAGCTTGACCTTGATATAGTTTCCTTAGGTTTTCGATCATATCGAAAGCCTCCATATGCTCATGTTGCTTCTGAAGCTCAGGAGACATGGTTACCAGCATAAGGCATTGGACATCTAAAGCGTCATCCTGATGCTTCTTGTAAGCATCCTTGTCAGCTTTAGAGGCATTGTTCGCGGGTGGTTCCGGAATCGGACCTTCCAGGACATACTGCTTTTTCTCTTGTTTGAGGACAATCCTCAAATTTCTATACCAGTCAAGGAAGTTAGAACCAGACAATTTTTCTTTGTCTAGGATTGATCGCAACAAAAGGTTTGAAGGTGTGTTTGACGTCATGGTTATCTAAAACAGAAAATATGTAGTAAGTATCATTTTCAAAACATATTTAAATTATGGTCATTTAAATTAAATTTGTCTCCCACTATTTCGATTCAAAACAAAATACCCTCCACGAATCAGAAAATCCCGTTGGAAGATTTTCTAGTGGGCTAAGATCCATATTTTGCCAAGCGTTAAGTCAGCTTTGGCTGATCACCTAATACTTGGTTATTTAGGTAGGAAACTTTTTCCAATTGTATCTTTATACAACTCTTAGTCATTGGGTTAAGTAACCATTACTAATTATTCATCTTATGAATATTTAGCCCAATGTTTACACCTCTAAGAATTATTCAATCCAATTGAAAACTTAGTTAAGTTAAAGCCCAATAAAACAGTTTGGATATTACCATTATCCCATCGCGTCTTACTAATATAAATAATAGTGCCCTGCTTTGGCAGACCCACTATTTATTGACATTAGTGTTGGCGAGTGTACTTATTGGAAGGCGTTTATAACTTAATATTATTTTGAGGGATTTTAATTTATTTTAAAATTACCGTCTTTGTTAAACGCTTTAACGTAATAAAATTATCCCCAAAACATGCAAACAAAATTGTGAGATGGTTATGGTCTTCCGAGAAGAAAAATAAATAAATAAATAAACCTAAAGGAACTATATGCCAAGGCTTCATGAAGTCCTACTTCTTGAACCCACCATCCTCTTGGAGTCACCACTCCTTGGTTCCTTTCAAAGACAAAAGCACTTAGAGTCACCACTCTAGTTTTCTTCTAGATCTCTACTTTGTTGCCTCGATCAAGATTACAAAAATTTTAAAGAAACTCGCTTTACATACGAGTGAAGGGTTGAGAAAAGAAATACAACAGAATGAAGAGAGGCACAGCACGCAGGCTGTATTTAAATAAAATAACTAAGACCATAACCATTCACCATGCAACGTGTTAATTAATTAATTATAACCCATTTGAAATAATTTAAAAAAAATAAATTTTTAAACAGGCCATTAAACACGTGGGTCGGTAATAAGGCGCTACGCAGAGAATGTACGGGGGTCCCGAAAATTTAGTACTGTAGTCAGGTTGGTTCCCAGGAAAGAGAGGTGGGTCTGGTGTGACCGCTTAAGTACTAAATCTTTCCTAGCCAGAACGTCCCACTGACCATTAACAGCTCTAAAATTTCGGCTAGGGTTTCAACCACTTTGAAACCCTAATTCCTTGTTGCGAACACTTCACAACGCAGCTGTCAAGGCACATGGAGGCAGCGCCGTCTAGGGTTTCAAAACCTAGAATTCAATTTACGCTAATGCCAACATGCAATGCCTTTCCATGACGGCCGTCTAGGTTTCAACTCTTGAACCCTAGATTAAGGAACGGCCATGGTTTAACACTTAAACCTTATCACTTAACGCCCCATAACATGAACTATTCATGTTCGAAGATCAACTCAATTGATTCAAAGTTTGTACGATGACTATCATATGAGTAAAACACATATCAAATATAAAAATTGCATAAACTCATACATCATACAAATTTAAACGGCAACAACATACATACTAAAATTGAGAAACTCTATAACATGCATCATATACAATTTATAAAGAATAACTCAAAATTATATGTATCATGCCAAAACAGAGGTCATACCATATACATGATTAATCATTGTAATAATATGCATCATATGCGATAACTCAAAATAGCAACATAATCATGCATGTTCATTTACGAATCCTAGTTTCACAAAACATTTTCGCAAAACAAAATTGCAAAGTTTAAACAACGAAACGATTTTGCAAATCATATTTTCCAAAAGCTCTTGCAAACGAAAACATATCATCATAAAATATAAACAAATGCCCAAAACACGGTTTTGCAACCTAGGCTCTGATACCACTGTTAGGAAATCCCTAAGCATGAGCAGCGGAAAAATAAAAGGGATTCCATAGGATTTGCAAGGTTCCGTGTTTCAAAGCACAAAAACAATTTCGAAATTCATTTTGGATTACCTCTTGAAGAACTCCAAAGCAGTCGTAGCCTCGTCCTTTAGGAGTCCACACGAGCACTCCCACCAGAATCGCAACACTTGCCAACTGCTAGTTTGACGGCGTGTAGCTCTTGCAACTTTTACGAATTTGTGTCTCACTTGAGTGAACGGCCTATGAGCATCTTATGCTCTATTTATAGGCTTAGGTTTGACCTAATTTGTTCTCTCTAAAAGTGGGCTCTTTACTCATTCCAAATGAGTTAGGCCTAACAGCTTTATTTTAGTCCAACTAAAATAAGACAACATTTTCTGATGGGCTTACTCTATGTGTGTGACCCTATAGGTAAAATACCCGGTCATATTAATAATAAACTATTTTATTATTAATATAAAATAAGAGCGGCATCTAGCAATGCATCATTGTGTCTGAATATTATCAACATAACCTATAAGTGATAATTATTTAATATGTTTATTCCTTTTGTCACGATATCCTAATTGGGCCCAAGGCATGGTCGCGTCATCCTTGTACGGCCCAATTTATTTTACTTGATACCGGAGTAGACTGGATCCGAATAAATATCTAATATTTATTCTTTCTAGCATGGCCATGCGTTTTCTTAGTCTTACTCCATCAAGTGGCCTATGGATATCACTCCTGTCACATAGGAGAGACAAATCCCATCTACATTCACATCCCTCTGCATAATTTGTTCATTGCCTAATCACAACCTTTATAGTCCTCTTGTTACAGAAGACGTTTAATTGTATTAAAACAATAAACTCCTCATGTAGGAATCGTAGTAACTTCAGGTCGAAGGACTACATATACCATTATCACATTGAGAATCGTTTATGACAATCATGTAACGATCCATGCAACGTTCTCATGGTGGGTCTGTCCAGTACATCATTACTCTTAATGTGTACCTGTGTGAAGACTCGATATCATCTATATCTATGATCTGTGAGATCAGGTCATCAGTATACTCACACACTAGTCTCAGTGTATTTACATGTCCTCATGTAAATACTTGACTAGGGACATTTTAGGAATAATTTTTATATGACCTATTACTCTAAGGATGAATATGTTTTAAAACAATTTTAAACTGAAATATTTATTCTATTGATAAGTAGAAAAATGATACAAATGAAGAAGCATAAAAGCTCATAGTGCATACACCAACAATGTTGTGATGAGTGGGATGCTGATGAGGCTGAGATGATAAGGCCTTGGTTGCATGTTTTTCTAGTCTCTCTCTCTCCATTCCTTGGGAATGCATGTTCTGATGAGAGAAGTGCTCCTTCTTCTCCCTAGAACTTGTTGGAGCTTCTGCTTCATCTTCTTCCTCCCTTTTATCTTCTACTTCCACTCATGTATAGTATAGAATCTTAGGGGAACTGTGTGGTGTTGAGGAACAGGTATGGCTATGTGTGGAGGCTGGGTTTAGGCCCCTTTTATCCTTCCCTATTCCCTGGTGCTTCCTCTTTATCTTTCTCCATGTGATGGGCTAGTTGTGCCTTGGTTGGAAGCTGTAGCAGTCTCTGGGTGCCTCAGTTGTGGATGCAAGATGGTCCACTGTGTTGTGAGGATGAAGACATGCATGATGCATGAGGGCATGGTGGTCCTTCACTATTGTTGAAGGTGTATGGTGCTGTTGTGAAGAAGAGGGCATGCATGAAAGTTGGTTGTCCTCCATGGTGGTGAGGACAGTGCTGATCGAGAGTATGGTACAGTTTGTGTTGCGCTTGGGAGCTTCTCCACTGACTTGGTGGCTTTGAGGCTTGTGTGGAAATTATATTGGCTCTTTCCGCATTCAGAAAGCCGAGCAGAGTGCTGCTGTGGCTGGGCCGAGTGTCCATGTGGCTCTTAGAAGCTTCATCCAGGTAAGGGGAGCTATTGCATCTTAAGTGCATAGTTTATGGACGGGTTTTTCGGGTGAAACTCTTGTATCGTGATGTGTGGTATTCAATATGTGTTTGTTTGATTGATTTTCGAGTGAGTAGTAGCCCGGACATGTATGATGATTATATATTGCTTGATGTTGTTGAATTCCGTCCATATAGGTGTTGATGTTTATGGTGATGACTATGTTAAGATGCTTGAGATGTATGTCATGATAATGCTGAGTGCATTGTATGATTTGTTACTGGTCCCTACGTGAGTAATGGTGTGATTGTATGTATGAGATGCATGTTATTGATGTATATGCGTATGCTGAATACATGAATGGGGACTGTTATGATGAATGTCGAGTAGGCTTATAAATAAAAGCATGAAATGCTTACTGGAAAGGATAAATCCGAGTGAATAGAGGATAAATCCGAGTGATAGATGATAATCCGAGTGGATGGCATAGGATTGCCGAGTGAATATGGTATAAGCCGAGTCATCTGACTGTTGTTGAGTTGCCGAGTGAATTTAATGTTGAACGCAGATTTCCGAGTGGGCAATCGAATGAATATGAGTTGAATTTTATATGCATATGTGTTATTGTGTTATTGAATATGAACACCTTGCGGGGTGCCATGAGGGTGTTATCCCGAGTGAAGAGGACGTGGTCCTAATGTTGAGTGTGATGAAAGACCCGGATTGGACTCGGGCAGTGCCTGGGGCACTAAGCGTGAAATGAGACGCTTGATAATATGCTGAGTGCATTGGCGTTGGACGCCGAGTGAATGAAATCGTATGCATCCAATTCGCCACTGGAATGCGTTGGACTTCTATTACCGATCGGCAACCAGATGATGAAACATATGATGAATATGATTAAGTCCTGGAGCTGGGCTCAGGCAGACTCCGTGAGTGTGGCTCAGAGTGTGGATATTGTTTGATATAGAGCTGGGATAAATATGAGGTGAAATCCGATTGGATGAGTAGCTGTTTGTTAAGAGGTTAGGCTTTATAGCCGAGTGAAATGGGTAAGAACCCGATTAGAGATGTTTGTGTTTGTTCATATTTAAATGGCAGTATGTATATTTGATTGATTGATGATATATATTTGTATGTTATGGATTCTATGATTAATCTGAGCCAATATCTGTCATTTAATATGTAATACTCACCCCTACACCATTTTTCAGTGTTTGCAGGTCGGTTTGGAATGTTATGATGGCCTTAAACCCGAGTGATGGGTATTTATGATGAGGCTGTATGAATGATGTAATGTACCGAGTGCAATTAATGTATTAAAGCCTTGGTTGGCTCATATAACCTGTTGTATAATGAATACGAACATATGTATTAGACCCGAGTGTGTGTATATGTAGGATTTACATTGAAATCATGTAAATGTATCGGATAATGGATGCTAGTGAATGAATAAAGTTAAGTTGGCATTACCCGAGTGTAAATTCCTATTGGTATATATATATATATATATATATATATATATTTTAATTGGGCATCATGTATTGGAGTTGGCTTAGGATTGCTCATGATAAATCATGTTAAGGTGATGGATAATCCGAGTGTTTGTATGTATACATATGTTTTAAGAATAATATGAATATATTTTAGTGTTGAGCATTGCTGAGTGGGTAGTCGGCTTTGGGAAGCAGAGAGTACATTTATGTATGAGTTTTATGTTGATTTGATGCTTCTTACCGACTGAAATATAATGGTGTTGAAGGAGTGAAATATAAGAGGTTTAGTGCTTTTCCGAGTGTGACTTATGTGTGAGCCTTTTTCTGAATGGTGGTAACCTTAATGAATTCTGAGTGAGAAACATTATTTGGATATTGAATAAAAAGTTGGATGTCTGTTCTGGTAGAACCATATGATTTGAGTTCCGAGTGAATAAATGGATATGTATGTATATAAGTATTTATGTTGATTTGATGCCTCTCACTGACTAGGGAATGATATGGTATGAATGATGCTAAGTTAATAAATTCCGAGTGGAATATTATTGTAAGAGCTGGTCTGAATATTGAGGCTTAAGTATATGAACTTCCCGAACGTGTAGGCTTGATTTCTTTCCGAGAGAGGCTCGTATGTGGCCCTTCCCTGAGTGGAAAATATGGGTAAACCCCGAGTGGGGAATGGTTTGTGTTTCCCGAGTGAAATCCGAGTGAATCTCTTAATGGAAGACTGGTTGTACTAACTTAGTTTGGAGATATATTCTAAGTATGAAATATATGTATGCTGAGTGTTAAGTGCGGAATGAGTCCGAGCGGAACCTGATTTAATGGTTTCCCGAGTGGTTAAGTATTTCATATGTCCAAGTGACTTAACCTGGTGAAATCCTCTAAGTATTGAGGAGTTTGGATAATTCCGAGTGGAATTGTTTAGGAAGTTATTTCCTAGTGATGGATGTTAAGGTGTTCTCCGTGTGAGAAATGAGGAATATTCCGAGTGGAGTATGGTTGTGGAGATCCCTTCTAAGTGAAGGAAGATCCATATATTCTCCAAGTGAAAATAGGCTTGAATGCCGAGTGTGGGGCCGAATGAGTATTGGTCGGTAATGATATCAGATACCGAGTGGAATACCACTCAGAAGATGAGATGGTTTATAAATGATGTGCTGAGGGATGAGTATGAAGTACATTCCCGACTGAATTGTGGTGGATCATACTAAGTAGTGTTGGTTGGATAACAACCCGAGTGAAGTGGTTTTATGGAATCCGAGTGAGATACCCCTCATTTCCCAAGTGGTTTGTTGTGTATGGTCTCAGTGGATAAAATATGAGACTAAGTTGTGGGGTGTACGTATGGGGAGTCATTATTGAACAATTGAAACCCCTGACTCTGAGTGATGTAGTTGTCTCGGATCCCGAGTGATAGGATTACCGAGTGTGGCTCTCGCTTTAGCGAGTGAGTCTTCGTTCCAGCGAGTTTGGTTCTGAAGGAAGGCCTTTGTAAGGTTTCGCCCAAGCGAATATGTGCTCGCCCGAGCGAGTTTGGCTATCTCGCTCAAGCGGAGTCGGGTCTCGCTTGAGCGGATGAGCGTTGTTTTATGGTTTTGCTTGAGCACTGAGTGTTTTCCGCCGAATGGTTTTGGGTTGGCTTTTACTTCTTTTTGCCTTCCATTGCCTTCCTTCCCTTCTGATTCTTGGTCATTGGACCCAGCTCTCATATCTTCATATATGAAAGTGGATTTTGATAGATCCAGGTATGTTTTTGTGAAAATTTGACCCCTATTTTTAGGGTGTCACAAGGTGGTATCAGAGCAGACTGAGAGGTCCATGGCCAAGGTATGCTTACCGAGTGTAAGCAGTTGGATGTATGATGATCAATTGTCATTACTGCTGGTGGTATTTTATTGGTTTGATGCATGCTTATGCATGCTTTGTATGGCTATATGCCTATGTGTTTTGCTGGGACAGTAGTGAAAGATACTACTGTTGTAAATGTTGATTTGAGAAATAAAGTGATACAATGATGTGGCCTTATATTTGTGGAAGTCAGATTAACTGACTAGTATTCTTGTATATGAATTGATGGAAAATTGTGTGGGTGAAAAGGAATGTACCCTAGATGAGAGGGTAATATGTTTCAAATGTGGTTGATGCATGCATAAATATTTCATATTTTGTATAGCATGCACATTATGATGATGTTGATAAGTGGTTGCGATCACTTGATGTTGGAAATGAAAATAGACTTGCGAGTTCCTATGATTATTAGACCGGTGGTTGCGATCACCTGGTTATTAAAATGTGAAAGGCCCTGCGAGGACCATTGAATGATAATGAGCCAGTGGTTGCGATCACTTGGTATTTGATATGACAAAGGGCTTGCGAGCACCTATGATGCCCATGGTTGCGATCATGAGGCGGGAGTACCCCTTGCGAGGTGGGAAACCTTATGAAATATTGAACGTGGTTGCGATCACGAGAAGCACCTTGTGAGGCTGCTAGAGGGAGTACCCCTTGCGAGGCGGGAAACCATTGAAAATGAGTATATGATCATGGTGGTTGCGATCACCCAAGGAAATGAAATCGGATCCGTGCATGTGCATCATAATGACATTATCATGTGCAACAGTCTCGAAGTATGATATATTGTGATACTTTAATGATGAAATATGTGAAGATGTTAATGAAAGAATTTTCTAGTGAGTTGAATTCGGATTAAGAATGGTTGATTGTGCCATTTCTTAAATGATGATTTATACCCTTGGCATGAGAACTCTGCTTGATTAATATATATATATATATATATGATTAAGTTGATTTATGGCAGATTCCTAATTTAAGAATTTGAATATGATCATGAATGTGTAAATGTGAAATCGGGTATATGTTATGCTGGAATTGTGTCTCGGTTTTAATGTGTTAAAACCGAGTGAAGGATTAATTGATGATAGTAAAGCTCTCATAATTATTAAGACTGTGTTAATTGATTTGAATTCTTGTGTATGCCATGTTAATGGTTCATGGCCGAGTCATGATTGTGAAGGAATTTGAACTTATATGCTAAGTTGGCTGAGTAAGTAATGTTGGGGAAATCCCATGATGTGAGGATTCTAATATGTGATAGGTGATTGACTATAAAACCTGATGCATGCTTGGTTGGGATTCTTGTCTCGGTTTGATGTGTGGTAACCCAATTGGTTGGGCATAATCATGTGTGATTGGATGTTATGAGAATTGATATGGTTGGGTACCTGTTAGTTTGGGTACTGTCTCAGTTTTGTGATTAAAAACCGAGTGAATGGTTGATTGAATTATGACCCATGAGGTGTAGAAATCCGATTGGATTTTGTATGATCTTATACTGTTAGACCTTGTGGAACTGGACTCTATGTTGATATGACTTGGTGGTAATTGGATGTTGTGAGGTATTTGGTAACCCTTGGAATTCTGAGCCAGCTAATTTAATTGACCATATGGATTGTTGAGTCAAGTAATGGTATAACAAATTGTGGAGGTTTGAAGCGTCTTAAGGTTGAAACCCGAGTACACCTTGGTACTGGATATGGTGATAATGGAAATAATATTATGATGATTGTATATCTGATTAGTGGAAGGTGTTTATACTCAGTGAAGAGAGTTACCAATGTAGAAACCTATTGTTATGAGTGAGAATCATATTAAAAACCGAGTGGTATATCTAAGAGAATTTGATGAATTCCTTAGGCTTAAAATAATTGATGACTGGTGATGAATGATGAATTGAGAGATCGATTGGCTGATTGACTATGATTTTGTGATGAGTAAGATTAAAGAAGGAATTTTTACTCGGTTTAGACTGGAAACCGACTGCTTTTATGCCATTTTATGGTGAGTGTGGTTAGCATCTTATGATTATTATCATGAGGATTACACTAGAATAAGTATGAGGACTGGAACTATACCTTGAATGGGTTGAAAATTTATTAATAAAATGCATTTTACTGTGATGATAACTGATGTTTGCTGACTGAGGGCATGAGATGTATTACTGTTGGTGCCTAATAATGATGTTAATTCGAATATATTGCTTATAAAATGGTAAGAATTGCCATTGATTTTCAGGAAAATTGGTGTTAATAGAGTAAATTTGGTCGGTATGAGTGAAATAATTGTAAGGATGCTGTTTCGATATGACTCTGCATGCCATAGGTATTGTGGCAGGTTGCATTTTGCATTGACTCTATGCACTTGTTGTGACCCTATAGGAATGAGACGTCATCCTATATGTTGGATGCAGCAGTCCATAGGTCGGACAAATGAGACTATAGCTGCTTATGGGAATGGCTTGAGTCTATCGGATTGCTCCGAGCAAGGTGAGAGTTATCCTGAGTGAAGTGAAATTGTGACTTCCGAGTCAATGGTGGCATTTCCAGAGCTGTTGTTAAGATGAGTCCTTATCGGAATTTCGAGGACGAAATTCTTTGAAGGTGGGGTGGATTGTAACATCCCAAATTTTTATGAAGATGAGTGATGTGGTAATGAGAGGATTGTATGGTTATGTTCATATGAGGTGATAAATATGGATTTAATGGGGAGTGATTGATGAGTTGAAAATAAGAACTTAGGAGTATGAATGGTTTGAGTAAGTTTCATATGCCTCATGTTATGCGTAAGATGTGTTGAAGTTGAACCGATTGGATTGGTATGAGTCTTAGAGTGTCAGATTATTAAATCTTCATGTTTCTGCACTAGAATTGGTATTCTCGCTCAGGCGAGGTGGATGCTCGCTCAAGCGAGAATCCTTTTGTGTTGGTTTCAGGGCTTCTGGCCCGAATTTGCCCAGGCGAATGGATTACCCGCTTAAGCGAATCGAGTGAGAAGCGAGCAGGAGAGATTCTGGATGAATCTCGCTCAAGCGGATGTTGTTGCGCTTGAACGAGCGAGAGAGGAGAGGGATTCTGATTGTTGGTCGCTCAAGAGAGCTTGGGACGCTTGAGCGAGTGAAGTGGGGTCTGATGCTGGGGCCCGGTTTTCTCTCTCCTGATGCACGTTGGTGATACGTGGTGCCTTGGTGTTTGGTTCTTTTCCTCTCCATTGTCCATGTTGGATGGGAGTGATGATTGCTGAGGGAATAGCATTAAATGTTGATGGACTTGCATTAAATGAGGATGGGATGTTGTGATGAGTGGGATGCTGATGAGGCTGAGATGATAAGGCCTTGGTTGCATGTTTTTCTAGTCTCTCTCTCTCCATTCCTTGGGAGTGCATGTTCTGATGAGAGAAGTGCTCCTTCTTCTCCCTAGAACTTGTTGGAGCTTCTGCTTCATCTTCTTCCTCCCTTTTATCTTCTACTTCCACTCATGTATGGTATAGAATCTTAGTGGAACTGTGTGGTGTTGAGGAACAGGTATGGCTGTGTGTGGAGGCTGGGTTTAGGCCCCTTTTATCCTTCCCTGTTCCCTGGTGCTTCCTCTTCATCTTTCTCCATGTGATGGGCTGGTTGTGCCTTGGTTGGAAGCTGTAGCAGTCTCTGGGTGCCTCAGTTGTGGATGCAAGATGGTCTACTGTGTTGTGAGGATGAAGACATGCATGATGCATGAAGGCATGGTGGACCTTCACTATATTTGAAGGTGTATGGTGCTGTTGTAAAGAAGAGGGCATGCATGAAAGTTGGTCATCCTCCATGGTGGTGAGGACAGTGCTGATCGAGAGTATCGTACAGTTTGTGTTGCGCTTGGGAGCTTCTCCACTGACTTGGTGGCTTTGAGGCTTATGTGGAAATTATATTGGCTCTTTCCACGTTCAGAAAGCCGAGCAGAGTGCTGCTGTGGCTGGGCCGAGTGTCCATGTGACTCTTAGAAGCTTCATCCAGGTAAAGGGAGCTATTGCATCTTAAGTGCATAGTTTATGGACGGGTTTTCCGGGTGAAACTCTTGTATCGTGATGTGTGGTATTCAATATATGTTTGTTTGATTGATTTCCGAGTGAGTAGTAGCCCGGACATGTATGATGATTATATATTGCTTGATGTTGTCGAATTCCGTCCATATAGGTGTTGATGTTTATGGTGATGACTATGTTAAGATGCTTGAGATGTATGTCATGATAATGCTGAGTGCATTGTGTGATTTGTTACTGGTCCCTACGTGAGTAATGGTGTGATTGTATGTATGAGATGCATGTTATTGATGTATATGCGTATGCTGAATGCATGAATGAGGACTGTTATGATGAATGCCGAGTAGGCTTATAAATAAAAGCATGAAATGCTTACTGGAAAGGATAAATCCGAGTGAATAGAGGATGAATCTGAGTGATAGATGATAATCCGAGTGGATGGCATAGGATTTCCGAGTGAATGTGGTATAAGCTGAGTCATCTGACTGTTGTTGAGTTACCGAGTGAATTTAATGTTGAATGCAGATTTCCGAGTGGGCAATTGAATGAATATGAGTTGAATTTTATATGCATACGTGTTATTGTTTTATTGAATATGAACACCTTACGGGGTGCCACGAGGGTGTTATCCCGAGTGAAGAGGACGTGGTCCTAATGTTGAGTGTGATGAAAGACCCGGATTGGACTCGGGCAGTGCCTGGGGCACTAAGCGTGAAATGAGACGCTTGATGATATGCCGAGTGCATTGGCGTTGGACGCCGAGTGAATGAAACCGTATGCATCCAATTCGCCACTGGAATGCGTTGGACTTCTATTACAGATCGACAACCAGATGATGAAACATATGATGAATATGATTAAGTCCTGGAGCTGGGCTCAGGCAGACTCCTTGAGTGTGGCTCGGAGTGTGGATATTGTTTGATATAGAGCTGGGATAAATATGAGGTGAAATCCGATTAGATGAGTAGCTGTTTGTTAAGAGGTTAGGCTTTATAGCCGAGTGAAATGGGTAAGAACCCGATTGGAGATGTTTGTGTTTGTTCATATTTAAATGGTAGTGTGTATATTTGATTGATTGATGATATATATTTGTATGTTATGGATTCTATGATTAATCCGAGCCAATATCTGTCATTTAATATGTAATGCTCACCCCTACACCATTTTTCAGTGTTTGCAAGTCGGTTTGGAATGTTATGATGGCCTTAAACCCGAGTGATGGGTATTTATGATGAGGCTGTATGAATGATGTAATGTACCGAGTGCAATTAATGTATTAAAGCCTTGGTTGGCTCATATAACCTGTTGTATAATGAATACGAACATATGTATTAGACCCGAGTGTGTGTATATGTAGGATTTACATTGAAATCATGTAAATGTATCGGATAATGGATGCTAGTGAATGAATAAAGTTAAGTTGGCATTACCCGAGTGTAAATTCCTATTGGTATATATATATATATATATATTTTAATTGGGCATTATGTATTGGAGTTGGCTTAGGATTGCTCATGATAAATCATGTTAAGATGATGGATAATCCGAGTGTTTGTATGTATACATATGTTTTAAGGATAATATGAATATATTTTAGTGTTGAGCATTGCTGAGTGGGTAGTCGGCTTTGGGAAGCAGAGAGTACATTTATGTATGAGTTTTATGTTGATTTAATGCTTCTTACCGACTGAAATATAATGGTGTTGAAGGAGTGAAATATAAGAGGTTTAGTGCTTTTCCGAGTGTGAATTATGTATGAGCCTTTTTCTGAATGGTTGTAGCCTTAGTGAATTCTGAGTGAGAAACATTATTTGGATATGGAATAAAAAGGTGGATGTCTGTTCTGGTAGAACCATATGATTTGAGTTCCGAGTGAATAAATGGATATGTATGTATATAAGTATTTCATATGTCCAAGTGACTTAACCTGGTGAAATCCTCTAAGTATTGAGGAGTTCGGATAATTTCGAGTGGAATTGTTTAGGAAGTTATTTCCTAGTGATGGATGTTAAGGTGTTCTCCGTGTGAGAAATGAGGAATATTCCGAGTGGAGTATGGTTGTGGAGATCCCTTCTAAGTGAAGGAAGATCCATATATTCTCTGAGTAAAAATAGGCTTGAATGCCGAGTGTGGGGCCGAATGAGTATTGGTCGGTAATGATATCAGATACCGAGTGGAATACCACTCAGAAGATGAGATGGTTTATAAATGATGTGCCGAGGGATGAGTGTGAAGTACATTCCCGACTGAATTGTGGTGGATCATACTGAGTAGTGTTGGTTGGATAACAACCCAAGTGAAGTGGTTTTATGGAATCCGAGTGAGATACCCCTCATTTCCGAATGGTTTATTGTGTATGGTCTCAGTGGATAAAATATGAGACTAAGTTGTGGGGTGTACGTATGGGGAGTCATTATTGAACAATTGAAACCCCTGACTCTGAGTGATGTAGTTGTCTCGGATCCCGAGTGATAGGATTACCGAGTGTGGCTCTCGCTTTAGCGAGTGAGTCTTCGTTCCAGCAAGTTTGGTTCTGAAGGAAGGCCTTTGTAAGGTTTCGCCCAAGCGAATATGTGCTCGCCCGAGCGAGTTTGGCTATCTCGCTCAAGCGGAGTCGGGTCTCGCTTGAGCGGATGAGCGCTGTTTTGTGGTTTTGCTTGAGCACTGAGTGTTTTCCGCCAAATGGTTTTGGGTTGGCTTTTACTTCTTTTTGCCTTCCATTGCCTTCCTTCCCTTCTGATTCTTGGTCATTGGACCCAGCTCTCATATCTTCATATATGAGAGTGGATTTAGATAGATCCAGGTATGTTTTTGCGAAAATTTGACCCCTATTTTTAGGGTGTCACATATACTCCACTTTTACATAGCCTAACTACAAGTGTTGAGCTCCTAAAACTGATCACCTCAGGTAGTTACACTAGTGGTTAAGGTCACTTAGGGTCGAGGAGACAAGTATATTTTAGCACACCCTGGGTAATCAGATTTAGGGAAGAGAATTGTAAGGTTTACAACCCTGTGATTGGTAAATGATGAGAAATTAATAGGGATGAGATTTTGTGACTAGTGAGTGGTAGTCGTGCAAAGGTGGATGTTACGACACTGTAATAATTATGAACTCTTGTTAAATCTTAGGAGCAGAGTGATAAATCTGGAAGGAAATTGAAGAATTTGAACACATGTTAAGGTATATTAAGTGAGAAATTGATGCTTACTTGGTAAGATTAAGTAAATGAGGCAGTTTAGGGCGCGTATTTGTGATGGTTATTTATGGGATGTTAGCTACAAAGCGCTAAATAATGCTATAATTTGAAAAACTATGAGTGAAAGAATATCCGGAGGGAGGAACAATGTTACGATGTGAAAATTGATGGTAGGTAGTATTTCCCACGATCATTGGATTTCAAGGATGAAATCCCTTATTAGAAGGGGTGGATGTAACATCCCAGGTATTTTAATTATAGGAAAGAAAATAAATAGATGGATATTTAGATTTAAAATAATACTAATTAATAGATATGGAGTGAAAATATGATTTAAAATAAATTTTTAAAGGAAGTAGCATCAAGGGCCCTGACACGCAGTGTAGCTGTGGCATGTAGCGTTAGATGCAAATTAATGAGTTAATGCGTAGCGTCAGTGTGGCGCGTAGCGTCAGCGTCGCGAATTAGAATTTAAAAGCTGAAAGTGAAATAGAACACATGCTAGAAACATTTTCTTCTTCTTCCTCTTGCTGTCCCAAACCCTATGAGCCTAATCTAAGTCAATTGTGGGTGGATTCTTCAAGTTAATTACATATTCGGCTTCGGGAAGGTCAGGTATGCTTATGGGAACTCTTAATTTCATAGTTTCTTTCTCTTTATTCTCATTTTCTCTGTCTACCCGAATCTAGCATGCATAATGGGGTTTGATTCTTGACTTAAATGGGTGTTGGAATTGAACAAGGGGCATTGAGGCAATGGGTATTTAAATGTTCATTTTCCTTTATTTCCTCTTCTTGACCGAACCGTTATGGTGACTTATGTTGGATGAGTTTTTGTTTAGATCCCAAATAGGGCTTAATTGGAGTTCTTGAGGTATTAGGGAGGATGAGTAACTAATGGGATTGCATTTCGGTAATTTTAGATGTCGAAACAAATGATGAGAGATCAATTGGTGAAACGAAAGCTGGATTCGAAAGCCGAAAAATGAATCAAGCAAGTGTGGGACACGACTGACACCAAGAACAACTGAGAGAAGCTTGGAATTGAGGTAAGGGGGTGTGTTGAGGACCAAATAACGAGAAATATGATAATTTGTAATTCATTATGTATAAATTTAAATGATATTAGAGAGATAATGAGACTAGGTGAGTAAATGAGAAGTTACAAATTATACTGAATAATCCTAATAAGGGAATAATGTGGAAAGTATAATAATATGACGATTTGGGTTTCAAGTTAGTAAGTAAATATAAAGTAATGGCATGTTGCTAATAACGATGGTGATGTGTATATTCATATGTATATAGATATCATGAACATTGTCTTGATTGATGATAATGTATGATGATAAATGCGTGAATGAATTCTTAACTGGATTGATATGGTATGTTAATTGTATTAGTAATGTTTACGTGATATAATTGATAATTGAGATAATATCTGTTGGTATATGTGATTTTAATTATGCATAACTTGATGAAAACATTGAAGTGATGATGATGAAATATTGGAACATAGCTTGTGAGGGCTGGGTTGTGTGGCCGTCCTACGAGGTGAGTATATATATCAGTTTCTGATATTATACTTGGGATTGATGATGTTTAGCCATATGTTAACGATGAGACACCCTGGACATTGTTGAGGGCGGGAAGTGGTCACCGGTGTGTTGGCACGGTCAAGGAGCGGCTCCTGACAGGCCTCTAGTGGAGGGATTTTATGGCTAAGCTTACGTTTCTATGAACGATTATGTTATTATGTGGTGGAGGGCAACCGACGATATATGTTACCCTTGTTTTTGGCTTCCATGATCAAGTCGGACACAGTTGGGAAGTATGTATATGGTAGTTTATAAAATAAATGGTAAGTATAAATGGGTTATACACAGTCATAGAAATATATATATATATGCGAGGTGGATGCGTGAGGACCAAATAACGAGGAATATGATAATTTGTAATTGGTAATGTATAAATTTAAATGATATTAGAGAGATAATGAGACTAGATGAGTAAATGACGATTTGGGTTTCAAGTTAGTAAGTAAAGATAAAGTAATGGCATCTTGCTAATAACGTTGGTGATGTGTATATTCATTTGCATATAGATATCATGAACATTGTCTTGATTAATGATAATGTATGATGATAAATGCGTGAATGAATTCTTAACTGGATTGATATGGTATGTTAATTGTATTAGTAATGTTTATGTGATATAATTGATAATTGAGATAATATATGTTGGTATATGTGAGTTTAATTATGCATAAGTTGATGAGAACCTTGAAGTGATGATGATGAAATATTGGAACATAGCTTGTGAGGGCTGGGTTGTGTGGCCGTCCTACGAGGGGAGTATATATATCAGTTTCTGATATTATACTTGAGATTGATGATGTTTAGCCGTATATTAACGATGAGACACCCTGGACACTGTTGAGGGCGGGGAGTGGTCACCGGTCTGTTGGCATGGTCAAGGAGCGGCTCCTGACAGGCCTCTAGTGGAGGGATTTTATGGCAAAGCTTACCTTTCTATGAATGATTATGTTATTACGTGGTGGAGGGCAACCGACGATATATGTTACCCTTTTTTTTGGCTTCCATGGTCAAGTCGGACCCAGTTGAGCTACCCAGAGGTCTATGACCCAGTGGTTGAGGAAGAGCCAAGTTGGGCTCGGTGAACTAAGTCAGGTTCATGGGGTGTCAAGTCAAATCCCCGACTGAAGGTCGATTCTTTTCGTATCTGGATACTAGGAGTCTGATATAGATTAGAGTCAGTTATACATATATAGTATGATCTTGATGTTATGATGCCTCTGATGAATTTAATGATTGATGATGTCATGATATTGAATAAGAGGTTTGTAATTATCTGATTATGGAAATACATATATGATTATACGGGGGTGTTATATTCTTTGCTTGAGAGTCAGTTGTGTTTTACACTCTTTGACTAGTGTGCATGTTGTTGACGATGCTTATATTATGGAGATCAATGTGATGTACATTGTTGAGTTGACCTGATAGTGATAGAATTGAATGATGACTTAGAGGATAAGTGGTTGGGCATATATGTTTGGGTTTAATTGATCATGATATGATAATGATGGTGTTATTTTAAGATAATCCATGTAATTGTGCAAGTATAAAATTAGCATTGTAAGAAAAGGAAGGACATGGAAGTAATTACTAATACAAGATGATAATGATTAGGAATGTAGCTAGGTTATACCCATTCTAGTTTGATACTTCCTTCTCTATTAATGCTTAATCCAGTCACTCACCCCCTTTCTATTGTGGTTTTAGTGACTATTGGCAGGTTGTGGGCGCACACCATGGAGGCAAGTGCTAAATGAGGCCAGGGCAAGGAGGGAGTGCTTGTAACGATGTATATATATATGTGTTTATTTATATATTTATTTGTTGATTTGTGGAAATACATAAATACCTCGCTTATAGTTATGGTGTATGATTCGAAATAATGATTTTGGATGTGATGATATCAAGTAGCACGGAGCTACTTGAGTAATTGATTAATTGTGAGTGCATAGTTTAGTATGTCGTTTAATGAGATTATATATGAAATGATGATATTATTGGTTAATATGTGAGATCTGATGATTGTGGCACGGAGCCATTGCATGAATGATAGTGTTGGGCAGGTACTGTGATATGCATGATTGTGGTGTGTATGGTTAGCATATGAGATCTATGTGATGTAGTGGAAAAGATGCAATGATGAATTGATTGATTTTAGAGGTTATGCATATAGTGAATAATTATGAAATTAAGGAACTAAATAAGTTATTTTGAGATCTGGCGGGTTTCTGGACCCCCAGAGGGTACCATTAGGTCTTCTAGGACATTTAGGAACTATGTGCTTTGACCTCGGGCCAGTTGGAAGCTATTTAAGGTGTTTAGTGCAAGGGTTTTGCACTAAAAGAGGTTAAACTACATCTTGCGCATAACTTATGCAAATGTTTGGATTTTGGCTAGCGAACGGCACTAATAATTCCTGAATGGGGAAAATATGTGGCCCGTGCAATTTCGTGACAATCAGATCTAAAACAGGCCATTTGTGTAGGTTAGAAGTTGGCCGATTGGCCTAAAATGTGTAACAGCATCAAGAGCTGTTATTGTCATGCTCACGCTACATGTGGGACTGACGCGTAGGGTAGGGTGCGCAGTTTTGGGCTGACGCTACGCATAGGGCTGGCGCATAGTGTTAGATCCCCTGTTCTAGGTTTATGGTTTCTTTCCAAAATTAAATGGGTTTTGAGTTATAAAGGGTTATATAATTATTGTTTTGGGATTTTTTTAGTAAAAATGAATATTTTCTTAAATTTTGACTTAATTAAATTATTTAATCGTGAAAAATTTATTGCAAATTTTAATTAAACAACTAGAAATAATTGTAAATTGACCTAGGACGTCACACTCATATTGACTGGTTCTGAAAAAATAGGAACATCACCTTTTTCCCGTATTAGAATCGCTTCATTCTTTTTGCTGTGGATTTGCATCAAGGAAATCTACAAGTCTTATGAAGGGCACGAAGACCAATTCTTAAAGGAAAAATAACTACAAATTTATTCTTACAGCTCTACCTGATTCAGGAACGATTGGAGTATACTGTCTTGTTTCAAGCATATCTCGGGATACCAATATTTGATTGTTGCAAATGATATATCAAATCTAAGGGAAAAAGAAGAGCTACAAGTTTTGCGTTGGGCATTTCTTGAGATTCTTCCTCTATGAATTATCCTATATTTCTTTTTTTCGTCCCTAATTTTTGGTTCCTAAAAATCCTGCATGCTTCAAACCATCGGGTAACAAATTAATTTTTTGGCGACCGGTTTCTAGTCAACCACCACCACCCGCCACCTCCTGGGGCGGGTGTCGCCACCAAGAGAGCCCATCCCACTCACGGTTTACACCTCACCACAGCTGCACTCAACAAACTTCATTAAATGCCTATCACCTCCCACAATGACCATATATTCTTTAAACATTTTTCATTCCAATTCTTCACTCCATTCTCGGCCAAAGACCAACCAAGCCTCCTAATCCTTTCCTCCTTCATCTAATCATCAACATTTTCTTTCTCTTAAGCTCCAAAAGTCAGCCCAAAATAGCCACTCCTCTTGTATTAATTCATGGTCACACCACCACAATACACCTCTAACCACTCAAATCTTGATAGCTCTTCTCCTTACCTCTTAAAACCGTGACAAACCCAATACTAAATAGCCTTTATTTTCAACATTTCTTGCATGCAATGGCTTGTGAAAATTAATTCCATCCTCTTGTTCTAAGGACTCCAAAACCATGAACCATCTAGGACCCATTCAAGGTGAGTTTGGCAATTTTTGCTCTTGAAACTTGTCCTTGAATTTTTATGGTTCAAAATCAGCTTGCATGTTCAAAGTTAAGTGATGTTTTCCCTTCTGCTTGGAGACCAAACCATGACTATCTCTCCTCTAACTAACCATGCATGTTAAATTATTTTAGGATCGGAAGCTATCAACGGACGATCAGGAACGTTTGGTGGAATTTCAGCGAACCACGCTTATTTCTTCCTCAACCCGTGAGCTACTATGAGGTAAGGAGCCTCTTTTCAATTGATTATCTCTTAAAATTGTCCCGTAACGTTACTCTAGTATCCAGGGGTTATGGTTTTAGGTTTCTTTACGATCTAACAGTCGGATTTTAAGCTACGGAATTTTTAGTAATCGAGAATGATTTTGTTATGTTAAAAATTAAATGTAATATTTTATAAAATGTCGTAATACGTGCCTCGACGATCGGGTATCTGGAAGAAATTTTACCAAAATTAGAGCAACGACGGAAAAGTTACAAGTTTTAGAGTTAGGCGGGCTCAGTTGACATTCGATATGGTTGTAATGATAAATTTTATATTTTTATGTATTCTGATATAATTTGTTGTAAATTTGTCCGGTAAGCCCCTCAATTAAAAATTTAGTTCATCGCTAAATAACTAGAGTCGTTAAAGAAGCACACGCTTTTCAAGGAATTTTACCGAACGAGACATCTTCGGTACCTTAGTTTATTTCACTGGATTTTCAAAAGAATTATTCTAAGATTCTTTAAAAATAATAAGATAATGAAGCTTAATTTACAAAAAAATTAATAACTAATTGAATGACACAATGGTATTTAAATAAATTAAGGGTGTAAATAATGATGTGATTAATGATCTAACAAATGTTAAAATATAATACTGGATGAAATTCAAATAATTAAATAACTAGAACAAGTGACCTAAAATAATGGTACTTTCATAAGTTAGGTAGTACTAAGGCTAGGTCTTATGGCTTTATGAGGTCTAAAGTTATATTAAAAAGTTAAGTTATCAAAATAAAATCTAGAAATAACAAGTAAATGATAAAGTGTAAGTATAAGAATGAAGCAAGTTAATTACTAGTAAGTTACTAATAAGGAAGGAAAACTAAAATAAAGAAAGATATTATGGTTAAAACAAATTAATGGTACATGAGCTTACAAGTAATTACTACTTAGGCTAATAAGGGAATTAGTAAGTAGTGGGTAGTAATAAAGCCCGACAACACAAATTCTAAATCATGACCTATTTTAGTAACGTTCACTAAGTCGAGATTCGAAACAGCTAAATTACTTAAAATGTAATAATGTAAATAATTGGGCGAGTTAAACTAGACTAGAATAACAAATGGTGCTAAGGGGGATACAAATATGATCCGGTCTCGATACTGACATAAGGACATGAGGGTAATTTCATCCGCCCTCATACTCACTACCGATGTCGTAGGTAATCCTCAGGACTATAAATCCGTATCAGACGTCCTTCTATACCGGTATGTCTAGGTCAACGCCTTACACACTGGAAAACTTCCATGTCACCCGACAAAAAGTACAGGGTATAGGTATAGGGGAACATTCGCAAGAGACACGGAGCCACCCGCGTCGTGTGTCAGAATCGTACACTACACAGTGTACTATTGGTCCCTTAACCCTAGAGACTCTTCATTCTCTATGCACGTATATAAATATCAACGATTTCACTACTCTATAAGTGAGATTCATTCATAAACTTACGCTTGAGAAACCCTGATTTCCATCTTTGGTTACTGACTTAAGCGTCGAAGAATCTTTGCAGGTGACACCACCTTTTGCCCCTCATCAACGTGAAAGCCTGGTGTGAAGGATCTCCAGGACGGTAAGACCTTTATCTCCTACTGAGATAAAGGACACAATATCGGATACCCACTGTACCGGTGTACAAATCACTCCAAATAGTTGACTCTTGTGCCTGGTCCTATATTGGATTGTTGACCCCGGTTCAGACCAGCTCATTGACATGCCTAGTGGGACCCGTTAGAGTTATTCTCACTTTTTATAGAAGTTTCGTAGTCTACCATGGAAGGTAATTCTAGGGATTTCCAAAGGGGCATGTGGAGGATGTTATTGCCCAATTTAACAGGTGTCTAGCCTTTGAGTCCCTTGTATGGAGCTCACAAAGGATGTTTACTACAAGAATGCCTGATCCCCGTGACAAAGTCATTAAGTAGCTTAAGAAGGAGTTGTCAAAGCTGAGGAGAGAGCGAAGGCAGGTTGAGGAGAAGGTGGTGTCTCATGCTGAGTAGACCCACGAGGCATCAGGGAGAGACAAGTCTACAACTCTCTAATATTCCAAAATCCGTACATACGAGGACAGAGAGAAAACCTAGAACTCGGGCGATAGGTTCACTAGTAGGAGGAAGGAGCCAGTAGTAGCTGCTACATGGACATACAGGCTCAATGTCCTTTTTTTAAGAAGATTGTTGAGCGTGCGTATTCCAAGGCACTTGCAGACAACCCAACCCATATCCATAGGAAGTATACAGGTGAGACGGACCCGAGTAAGAATTTAGATGCCTATGCCTATGAGGCAATATTCTTGGGAGCTGAGTAGGATGTCATGTGTCACATGTTCCCTCGTACATGACTTGAGAAGCTCTGAGCTGGCTTAAGGGGCTTCCGTTAGGCTCAATAGACTCCTGGGAGGAAATAGCAACGACGTTTAGTGATCACTTCGTCATTTCCAGGGTTGTTCCCAGGACGTCACACACCCTTGCCCAGATTAGGCAGGGAGAGAACGAAACTCTGAAGGATTTCCTGAAGAGGTTCTACAAGTAGGCAGCCATGGTCCCCAATCTCACGGAGGCCATACAGCTGCATATCGTCATCGAGGCTCTTCAGCCTAAATCTGTTATTGCTTTATCTTTGGCAAAGAGCCCTCCATTGTAGTTTGATGAATTTCGGATTGGTATTAAGATACACCTAGAGGCCACAACGGCAAGGGCAAAGCCTGTTGCTCCGGTGTCCCAGCCACATAGGGAAAAAGAAAGAGGAAGGCCGGAAAAGAACTTCCAGAGGGACCGCTTTAGGAACCCTCAGCCCCATCAGGAGGAGAGGCACATAGCCATCTTTAATAATTACGCCCCACTAAACGCCAGACCGGCGCAGATCCTGAGAGAAGTAGGTTGGCCCACTTTTAGTGTTTACGGGATCAGGAGGCCAGCTCCATTGAAGAGGCCCGGAAATCCACGTAGGTATTGTGATTTCCACAAGTAGGCCGACCATTCCACTGATGAGTGTAGGTCTCTGAAGGATGTTGTAGGGACCCTCATCCACGAAAGGAAGTTAAAGCAATATCTCTTTAAATAGAGATCTATGGATGAGCCAGATTAGATGGAGAAGTGTAACACCCCCTTATATACACGATATATATATATATATATATATTGTTATTTCTTTTAAAAAACTTTTAGAAAGATATATATATATATATCATTCCTTATCTCGTATATACAAGGACGTACATATGCATGATTTCCTTTGAATATTGAAAATAAAAAAATGTTGTCTTTCAATATTTGTCCATAATGGAAAAACAAATTTATAGAAATCATAAGTGATAAAAGATTACAGTATTGTAACTGAATAATAAGGTTTATCAAAGTTTAACCTTGACCTTGTTACAATTATCCAACTTGATATTGTAATAAGGTAAACTAGAATTAAATTATACCTCCACTATGAATGTGACCAATCATTTCCTAGTCCTCAAACCATAGGGTTTTGGAATCCTACTCTTGCCATATCTCTTCACCTGATAAGACCACTTTACCCTTTTATAATTTCATCCTTTCATTTTAGACTGCTAGCTATACATCACATAGCATATATTTTGAACATAAATTCAAACAAGAAGAAGTGAGAAACAAAATATAGTATCTTATAGATAAAACATAAGCATAAGGGTTTTCACAAACAAAAATATAATAGTATCAGTCATAATCTCATACATAATTAATTATGTATATAGGATTTCCACAAACATAACAATTATATTTTCATTCACATCACCCACATAGAATGTCACAATCACATGAATGTTATGTAATGCTTTTAATGCCACTATCTTATTCAATTTATGCATGTGGGCCCTTAAAGTTTTAATTTGCCCTGGGCCAACCAGGAGTTTACACTCTTCCATAATTCTGGATAATAATAACATAAATGCCTTAATGGCATATGAACAACTCAACTGGCATGGAAACACTTAGAGACTAGTCAGACTAAGAAGGTTTTTATTATAAAAGTACCCGACACTAGGGAGCGACCCCAGGTCACCTGAAGCACCCTTTCACACCCTCTCATCCCAAGGTTTGCATTTGAACCTCCTCTAATATAACCTTAATTTTTATAATCCGTCCCCAGGCAACATCACATCTCATTTCTCTTTAATGATTCATGATGCATCAACTACTCGCATATTTAATTGGTTAAGATTTTTAGAAACTCAATTAATAAATACCATAACGGCTCACCATATTATTTCAATAAACTGTACATTTCTACAAGTTCTTCTTTAAACTTCTGTTACACAAATAAATTTAGTACAATTTTTCAAAATCAAATCTCACCAAGATTGAGTTTCCAAGCCTTAATATCTCAAAACTTTTTCATAGAAAACTTTACATATTTACATAATTTTTCTCAAGTTGAATCTTAACTATATTGAGTTTAGAAATCACGATTACATCAAAATATCCTTTAGTTACTATGTCGAGGAAAATCAACATAATTTACTTTAAACTTCTAATTACTAAAAGAAAATAATTCTTGAAATCATTAACCAAGAATACTTAAAACTATAAAATTTTCTTTAATTCAAGAATTAATTATCTCAACCTTTTTATAAATTATTTTTCATAAAATAGCTTCTTTCCAAAATAAATACTAGATTTTATTCTAAAGATTAAAAGTAAAGTTAATGAAACTAATTTCTAAGAAGAAATAAAAGACTAAAATAATTATAAAATACTTTCTCTTAGAATAAAAATTTAAAGAATAAGGTAAGAAAATTCTTACTGAGTTTTAGCTTTCTGTCATGCTTGCTATATGCTCAAACTTCACATTACCAGATCATTAATCACTTATCAATCATAACCAAATATTATCGATCACAATTAAATATCATTAATCCCAAATAAATATTGTTAATCATAATCAAATAAAAATAACACAATTACTATACAAAATCTACACAATTTATTTCAAGGTGCCTTAATTATTAAAGTTCATTTTAAGTCATCGTAGTCCAGTCCTAATGTTAGTTGGTCCATTTGAAGTCCAAAATAGTCTAATGGTCATATGGGTCCATCATAGTCCAATCAACGTAAAGGTATAATTCAGTCCATATCAGTTCATAACAGTCCATATAAGTCCATAACAGTCCAAATGTCAATGATACGGTATGTTAGGTTAATAAGTCATCTAAATATTTTAAACTTTATGTTAGGTTAGTTAATATAATTCATCCCAATATTTTAAACTTTTGAATAAATTTTATTTATTTATTTACTTAAGATGATGATAAGTATTACTTTAAAATATAATAATTATTCATAGTTATAAGGAGTAGGGGACTCCTCCTATTATTCTTATGTCTTTCATATTATATTCTTATCTCACTCCCCCTTACCTTGAATTGCTACCAAAAGTGAATTCGCTCTATGCCTCTGAGTTCAAAAAAAAATATTAATACTAATTTATTTCAGTATAGGCATAAGATATCAATTAAGATTACTATTAGAAATAGTAAATAGTAATTATGTATAGTAACAGTAAATAATAATGGTCAATAGTAAATTTTAAATAGTAACGATAAATGGTAAATTATGAATAGTAATGGTAAATAGTAAATTTTGAATAGTAATAGTAAATAGTAAATTTTGAATAGTAATGGTAAATAGTAAATTTTGAATAGTAATGGTAAATAGTAAATTTTGAATAGTAATGGTAAATAGAAAATTTTGAATAGTAGCGATAAATGGTAAATTGTGAATAGTAATAGTAAATGGTAAATTTTGAATAGTAACGGTAAATAGTAAATTTTGAATAATAGCAGTAAATAGTAAATTTTGAATAGTAATAGTAACTAATGAATTTTGAATAATAACAGTGAATAATAAATTTTGTATAATAACAGTAATGGTAAATTATGAATAGTAACAATAAATAGTGAATAGTAACAGTAAATAGTAAAAATAACGTATAGTGGTAATTTATTTTTACCATAGTAACTTATTCATAAAAGTAATAGTATATTAATAGTTTAAGAGTGCTAAAAAGAAAAAACTAAATAATCATAAAAAGAATATAGAAGAAAGGTATTATTACCTTACACCTCCGGCAGAATCTCTTTTTACCAAAAAAATTTACTTCCCACTAATTTCTTAAGTACTATCTCTCTAGATTCTCTCTCTAATTTTGGTATGTAAATCTTGCAAACGAACCATCTATTTATAGGAAGAGAATTTTACTATTATGATTATTTTATTATTTATTTTACTATTTATGATGTAAGTATTTACCTAACCGATGACTATTCATGATGTAGATAATTACCTAACCGATGATGTAAGCAATAAGTAAGTGATGATGTCAGCAATGACATTTTGGTTATTAGATAAAAGGTTAAGGGTATTTTGTCATTCTCAAAAAAAAGAAAAAAATATAAAAAATTCCAAAAAATTATAAATTGTATAAAAATCAAAAAGTTCTAAAGAACCATAATCAAATTCCTTTAAAATTTTATTTTTTAAAATTCTAATAAGAGTTAAATCATAAATATAAAAAATTTAAATATAAAAAAATAAGATAAAAGTTGTGAATAATAAAGCTATTAAAAATCCATAATATAATTTTCTTAATTAGTGAATACTAATTAAGTCATTTTAAAATCCTCATTCAAAATACATTTATATTATTATTATTTTATTATTATTATTTTAACAAAATAATTAAGTATAAGTACCAAAATTTCATAAAAATATTAATTAGTTAATAATCAACTAACTAATAATAAGTGTTTTATCATTAAAGAGATATTAATATCTATTTTCTATTTAAGTTGAAAATAGGATGTTACAAGAAGCGGGGTCATGACCGCGATGAGGATAGTGATAACAGTCGAGGTCCCACCAAGAGGTTTACTGCTGCCGAAAAGTAGAAGGGGGTCGTTATCACTGAGGCGGCCCAAAAGGAGGAAATGCCCCAACAACAACAGCGAGGCCGACGAGGGGTGATTGATATGATCGCCGGAGGGTTTGCTGGGGACGGAGCGTTGATCATAGCAAGAAAGAATCATCACCGCATGATTCTCTTAGTTCAAGGGAAGCCCCAAGACAACCGCCCATTCCAGGACGAGGTAGTGGCTCCCACAATATCTTTTTCAGATAAAGACTTTGGCCCAACCATTCCTGGGTTTGATGACGCGGTGGTCATCATAGCGGTCATCGTAAACAAGGATGTCAAGATGATCCTTGTCAATTAGGGGAATTCCTATGATGTTATCTATTATAACTGCTTTTAAAAAAATAGGTTTTAATGACTCTGATCTTCAACCTTATATGCAGGAACTGACGACCTTTAATAGAGCCAAGCATCCCACCAAAGGCTATCTGGACACGTATGTGTCATTTGAGGGAGAGCCCAGAGCGCGGATGGTGAAGTCTAGAGTACTGGTGATCGATGCGGAATCACCATACAATGACATCATAGGCCAGTCCACGTTGAACGCTATTGAAGCAATCATGTCGACGCCCCATCTCCTTATCAAGTTCATTGATAAGGACAATAATGTTTCATCTATCTGGGATGATCAGGAGATGGCCAGGTACTGCTACAACCTAAGCCTCAACATGGTAAAATTGGAAGCGTTCAGCAAGAAGAGAAAGCTGAATGATGGAGGAACCTTGACTGGATCTGTCAGCCTTATTGATCTTGACCCCAGGGCAGATATTAGGATCGATCCCCTCAATCCTTCAAAACCAATGTTGAAGGGAGGTTCCAGGGAAATCATACTCGGGGATAGTCCAGAGAAGGTCACAAATATAAATGACAAGTTAGAGGCTGCTATGGAGAAGAGCCTACTTGCATTCCTTGAGGAGTTTAAGGACCTTTTTGCATGGACTACTACTGACATGCCAGGGATGAACCCCAATTTTTGTTGCCACAAGTTATCCGTCTATACCGATGTGAACACCTCTTTTGGTCCGGTCCAAGTGGAATGAATCTTTTTTATACTGAATTCCAATTCAGAGTGGTCAAATTCGAATAGAATGGCTCCAAAATAATCAGAACCGAGCGAAATAACTCAGAATGAAACTTTTCCAAGTGGAATATTGCCCTGTTGGAGGCAAATCCGAGTGGAATGACTCAAAAATGATCAAATCCGAGCAGGATGACTCAGATTAAAGCATTTTCGAATGAAATACAGTCCTGGTGGAGATAAATCCGAGTGGAAAAACTCAAAAATGGTCAAATCCGAGTCATAATGAAGCATTTCCGAGTGGAATAGGCTCCTGTTGGGGGAATCCGAACGAAATGACACATAAATGATCAAATCTGAGTAGAATTAATTAGGATGAGTCATTTCCGAGTGGAATATGCTCCTGTTAGAGTGAATCAGAGCGGAATGACACATAAATGATCAAATCCGAGTGGAATTACTCAGAATGTGTCAGTTCCGAGTAGAAGGCTTCACTGATAAAGATGAATAGGAGTGGAATGACTCCCTATCAGAGCCATTCCGAGTGATGAATAGCTGACTCTGTTGGGGGATGAATGCTGAGAAGGATTGCTTTCTGATTGCATCTAATCTGAGTGAAGAAGTGCTGATTGAAGTGTGAAGTCCGACTCTTAGTGAATCTGGGTGGTCAGATTCTGAGTGGAACAGAAGTCCGATTGTGAATATATCTGGGTAGTCAGATTTTAATGGGAAGAAAACCGATTCCGAGTGAAAATGTAAAAGTTTCCAAGCCCTGATTGCAAAGAAGGCCAATTCCAAGTGAATTTCCAATTTCTGAGTGGAAAATAGGCAGGCTCCGAGTGAAAAAAATTCAAATTTCCAATTTCTGAGTGAAAAGAAGGCCAATTCCGAGTGAAATTCCAACTTAAGAGGAAAGAAGGCCGGATCTGAGTGAAGATTACCAAGTCTCCAAAATTCTGAGTGAGAAGAAAGCTATTTCCGAGTGAGAATAGCCAAAATTCCAATTTCCGAGTGCAAGGAAGGAAGGTTCCGAGTGAAAATGTCCAAGTTCCATTCTGATTAAGAGCTCCCAAGGTCAGTTCCGAGTAAATTCTTCAAGCAGTGAAATTCTGTGTCACTTTTGAAGAAATTCCGAGTAAATGCTTCACGCAGAGATGAGATCCGAGCAAAATACATCCGAATGAAAGAATTTCGAGTGTTGCCTCTTCAATCAGAACCGAGAGTTGCTTCTTCAATCAGAACCGAGTAAAGTATTTCCAGTCAGCACCGAATAAGCCACACTTTCAGTCAATACCGAGTGAGTCCTTTCACTCAATTTCCGAGCCATTTTTAGCCAATTCCGAGCCATACTTCATCCATTTCAGTCGGTTCTGGGTCATTGGTCACTCAGTTTTTGTATAAACAGCTCCTTTTCTACTCGGTCTTGTGCATAAATTCATTTTTTCCACTCGGATTGTGGAGAGGAGGTGAAATCCGAGCCAATTTTCAGTCAGTACCGAGTGACCCACTTTTCACTCAATTCCGAGCCACTTTCTACCAAATTCCGAGTCATCCTTCGATCATTTCTGAGTCCTCTTCAGGTCTTTCGCCCAAGCGATTCTTGTCACGCTCAAGCGAGAATGGGAGTCCCTCTTCAGTCTGAGCCATTTTTCAGTCAGATCCGAGTCACTTTTCACTCGGTTCCAATTGAATGTTCCAATCGGAATTTCTTTGCTTGCCCACTCAATCCAATTGCACACAACACCAACATGATTTCACTCGGTCTTTTGCACAAAAGGGACCTTTTCCACTCGGATGTAGGAGGCAAAGTGAAGACCGACCCCTTTTTCCACTCGGATTTCCACCATGCTGACTTGGATTTCCACTATCCAAGTGGATCTGGAATTACGGGAGGTGGCTCACAACAGGACAAGGAGGAAAATGATAAAGAATTGCCACCAGCCTCCATTCTCCTTGATTGTCAAAGATCCAGGCTGTTTCCAACACACCATCCAAGTTGTTTGTCAATCTCGTGGGGCGGCTGGCAACAAGACAAGGAGAAATAATAAGTTATTCATCCCCATTGGAAGCCAGGTTGTTCAAGCTGTCATTGCACCCCTATAAATACCTCAACGCATGAGAAGAAAAAGGGGCCTTCAGGAGATGTTTAGAAGAAGATTTCATTAGAGAGAGAATTCTGAAGCATTTAAAACACTGTCCCAACCTCCTCCTCTAACTGTCCTCCCTTCCCTCTAAAACCGTACCACACAGCCCCTCTCCAAACGCTGTCCTCACTCCTCTTAGCCACCCAACAGCCTCTCTTCCTACACCATTCCGTCCTCTCTCTTCTCCTTCCAACCCACACCACACTGTTCCTCTCTTAAGCCCAACACCTTCCTTCCCTTTTTCCCCTTTCACCACACCCTCCCAATCTCCTCCAAGTTCACCATCCACCCATTCTCCACTAAAACCACGCTGTTCTACATCCCCTTCTCCAGACACCGTCCCAACCTCATCCCCTTCTCCACACACCGTCCCAACCTCCTTCTCTTCTCCACACACCGTCCCAACCTCCTCCCCTTCTCCTAAAACGCTGTCCCCCATCTCCTTCTCCTCCACACCGTCCTCACCATACAGCCCCTCTCAACCGTCCCAATCTCCTCCAAAGTCCCAACCATCCTTCTCCTTTATACCCACACCAACCATACAGCACCCCTTAAAATCCTCTCCACACCGTCCTCATTCTCCCTCTCACCACTCCGTCCTCTCAACACCCCCCAACCATACTATCCTTTATCTTCACCATACAGTCCCCACCTTCCAACCGTACAGCCCCTATCTCTTCTCCACACCGTCCCTCAAACCTCTCAAACACCGTCCCAGCACCCTTCCCATCTATTCTCTTCCAAAACCGACCTGCTCCTCTTCTCCATCGTTCTCCTCCCAAAACCGACCAGCACCCCTCATCCTCTCCAACACCGTTCTCCTCTTAAAACCACACCAACACCCCTTAAAATCCTCTCCACACCAACCAGCTCCTTTTTCCCACACTGGTTCTACTCTCCCTTTTATTTTTTTTTATAATTGTATATGTTTTAGTTTTTGTTAAAATAATTGTTGATTAATGTCTCTGTTCCCTTTTCAATTAATAATCAATTTCTGTCAATTGACAAATATTAATGGAAATGAGTGTTTCACACTTTTTATTTGGATTGGCATAGAAGATGCATTTATTATTATTATCCTTATTATTGTAACTTTTATTATATTTTTTTTAAAAAAAAAGAAGAAGCGAGATTAATTTGGATGAGACGTCCTGTTAATCTCATGTAAATATTCCGTGTTTATTTTTTTTGTTTATTTTTTTTGTATATTTTGTCATCTCGTATATTTTCTTTTCATGAAGAAGTTAAAATAATTACTGGGCGAATTATAATGCGCGCTATCATATTGAGGTAACCGTTTTTATAACGGACAGTTGTGAGGTGCTAATACCTTCCTCACCTGTAATCAGACTCCCGAATCATGGAATTTCATTTTTATAACCAGTGCTTTAACGAAAGGTTTTTCCAGTATTTTATCCTAAAAATATTGGTGGTGACTCCCTGTTTGTTTTTATCTTTTCGATACGTTTTGAGGGTCGGCCGTGCCGCCGCGATCCCGGTCGCGACAGATGGCGACTCCGCTGGGGAATTAGAGAGTCAAGCCAGTCAATTTGATAGCGCACGTTTTAATTAGCATATTAATTATTTAACTTCTTCTTTTATTTTTATTTTTTTGTCAATATTTGTATATGGTTTCTGTTTTATTTATATTCTATCATTTATGTCATGTAAATGTTTGCATGTTTGTTGAACCCTAGGCTAGAGGACCATGTTACTTTTCTGCAATCATTGAACTCTAGGGTAGATGACTTTGTATATTTGTTTTGTGTTTGTTCTTTGTGTAGATTGAGGTAAGGTAAAAGGTATTGAATGCCCTTCCACACACTACACTCACATTTTTGCACACACTGATGAGTGGCGCCCTATACCCGGGCCCCAAATAAACCCTAAGTTAGGGGAGGTTGGTAGCGGTGTCGTTTGGAATGTACTTCCCATCCGGCAATCGTAAGAACCTCAACTAGAGTTTGACTTATTCATGGTACCCACACCTAGTAGACTTCCTACTATTTGTGGTTAACATCATGAGTAGGATCTTGGCTCTAGTAACCTTTAGAAATTTTAGAATAAGCCACCTAATGCGAGGTATCACTGATAGACAAACCTTAGAACCATTAGGAGACCTTTAGAAAAACCCACCTTAAGGCACAAAGGGGCAAACTTTACTTCTACCTTTTCTCGTTCTCACTTTCTTTTCTGATCCAAAATTAAGGGACCACTTGCCCGTTTAATGGATTACTTTTTCCCAAAATGACATACTTTTAACTAGTGATCCTTTAACGAGTAAGTAGTTTTCTTTTTATACATAAGTCTTTGGATCCTGAGTTACGGATGTTTCGAATCATCAAAAAAAAATATATATATATATAAAATAAAATAAATAAATAAATAAAAATAAAAATAAAATATATATATATATATATACATATATATATATAAAACAAAAAAATCAATTCTTTTTGTATTGACAATGATCGGAAAATCCATAACTCACATGATCCTTGACTTGACACAAGTTTTGTCAAATCGTAACCCCCCTAAATGCAAAAATGTTTTCGAGAAAATTACTAGGGGAGTATCGATTTGCAGAACACGTCATTTCCTGATGGCTCCTTCTCTCCTTTCTTTCTATTCTCACCGGAAGCTATTCAAAGCTTAACGAGTACCTTTGAGCAAGATATGGAAATTAACGTGGGATCAAACCTTTAAGAGAAGAGTCATGGTTCCTTGAACTAGAAATAGCTAAACTTGAGGCTCTTATTGCATTTCAAGATGAAGGATTTTTCTGTCTTCACAACTATCCCGTATTAATTTCCGTGCTTACCATACCTAGTACTTTTGAACAATAAGTTCTAAGGAATGGTCAAAGGATACTCGCCAATGCCTGTGATTGCTTCCCATGACATTCTCCTTCTTTTTATTTCCACCTGACATTTCTTGTTTTTCTTTCAAAGACACTAAAACACAGACGTCACGGGTAGGCATCCTTACCAGACCCGACTTCAAAGGAAACTCATGGCTGAGGCAGAAGCTGTTAATGGAGACTTTAGGACTGAGTTCGATCAGCTGAAAGAGCGAGTGGCGGAGTTAACTAAACTCTTAGAAAAGAAACTGACAGAAGGAGCCTCCTCTACAGGTATTGAGAACACCCAACAGCAGCCTGCCACCGTACCACTCCCCCTTGGTTCTGACCCAGCAAGAACCCAACTACATAACACAACGACACCCCCTCTCACTATTCATGTCGGAGGACCTAACCCTACCATTGAGCCCCAGCCACCCTACGGCCAGTCTTATGCACAACAGCATACATTTGTTGGTCCTGATGGCAACCCAGTACCTTTTCCACTTTATGGCCTACCACCGGGGTACTATCCCCCGCTCGCTAACCAACAAGAAACCCAAAACACGCAAGCCCATGACCCACAAGCTTACCAAACCCAAAACACGTAAGCCCATGACCCACAAACCCACCAAATCCAAAATACACAAGCCCCGATGGCCCAGCCAACCTGCAACGCACAAGCCCAAAACACACGAGCCCAGATGACCCAACCAACTTATACTGTACAAACTATGGCCCAACCTCAAGGACCCTCACCAAATACAGGCCTAATGAACTAGTCCCATGTGTTGCCTCCGTTCAACCAGCCACTCGGCTATCTATACGGATACGCAACTCCTTATATGACCAATCTCCAAGATACAACCCGCATGATGAACCTGGTAAACGGTCATAGCACGGTCGCAGCTCCCCAAAAGGAAAAGATAGAAATCATAGAGGAGCGTTTGAGAATGATGGAAGGCGCTGGAGGTTTTGGACTGATAGATGCTTCTGAACTATGCCTAGTCACAGATGTTGTCCTCTCGCCCAAATTCAAGATGCCGGACTTTGACAAGTATCGGGAAATGACTTGTCCAAAGAACCATCTCACGATGTACTGTCAAAAGATGGCATCTTACTCTTCTAACGACCAGTTATTGATTCACTGCTTCCAAGATAGTCTGGCGGGGGCCGCTCTTACCTGGTATGCTCACCTTGAGCGGAACCATATTCGTTGTTGGAAGGACCTGGTAGATGCCTTCCTTAGACAATACAAGTATAACATGGATATGGCACCCAACAGGGTTCAGTTACAGAATATGTTGAAAAGGGACAGTGAAACGTTTAAGGAGTATGCCCAACACTGGAGAGAAACAGCAGCACAAGTGGACCCCTCAATATCGGAAAAAAAGATAATTGCAATGTTTATTGACACACTCCTATCACCTTTCTATGGCAAGATGATTGGTAGTGTTTCATCCAATTTCTCCGACATTGTGACTATTGGGGAAAGGGTGGAAAGCGGAATACGAACAGGAAAAATCACTCAGGGCCCATCTGGGGCAAGCATGACGAGAAAGCCGGCACCTGGGAGAAGGGATGGAGAAACTAATTCCATATCTTCTAATCAAAAGACGGCCCCGCCAAGACCATTCGCCCCTACCATGATTCAAGCTCCCAATCCTTATGTGGCCGCCGCCACTCAGGGCCCGACAACTCATACTCCTCACTTCCGTCCGCCCATGGTAAGAGCACCAATGCCACAACCCATGGCATACCATCACCCGCAACAAGCGATTCGACCACCCAATCATGATCAAAACATAAGGAATCCCAATAATGAGTGCAGCCCTGTGCAGTTTGATCCAATTCCCATAACATATACCGAACTTTTACCAATCCTCGTTCAGAAGGGTCTGGTGGCTCCATGCCCTATGAGGCCGTTGCAACCTCCTTACCCAAGGGGATATGACCCAAACGCTCATTGTGATTACCATGCTGGGGCACCAGGGCATTCTACAGAAAATTACATGGCTTTGAAATATAAAGTGAGAGATTTGATCAAAGCCGACTGGATTAATTTTCGGGAAGGAAGCCCTAACGTGACCACAAATCCCCTGCCCAATGGTGGAGGTTCAGAAGTTAATGCCGTGATGGCCAATAATGAAGATGGTTTTGATGGTAATACTGATTTGGTGATCGCTTGCCCGCTGGACCAAGAGCTCAGTGACTGGGAGGCTGTCGAGTTCCTTTCGATTTTAAATGACTCACCAAAATAATTTGCCATTGCCTCAAACTCTTGTTTATCCATCTGCTATGCCTAAGGCTTTGGGATTTTTCATGTAATAAGGGCGAAAAAAAACTTGTTTTACCAGTCAATCAATAAATGTGTATCGAAATTCAAAAAAAAAATTCAAAAAAAATTCTTATCCCTTTATCCTTGCTTCTGACTCATTCTCTTTAACTTGCTTTTCCTTTCTCTTCTTTATTTTGCCATAACAAACAAAATTGCAGATCCAAAAATGATCCTCTTGAGACTAGTGAAATCACAATCACGCTTCACAATTTCGATTACCCAGTCGACTATGCCAACGAAGAAGGTAAGAGAAACCTATGAGCCACCGCACAAGTCAACAAGATTGTTAGAACAAGAGGTTAAAGAATACCCTAAGTCAAGAACAACTGAAGGAATCACGATGGTAATCTATCAGAAGGCATTAGTATTTTGTTTCAAGATATGGAAGGAATCTATGTGAATGACAACATTGCCAAGTCCCAAATTGAACAAGCGGTAGGCCAGTCAACTAAGAAAAACCACAACAGTTACCAGCATAAATAGGGGAAAATTACTAAATGCTTACAACTGTAGATATAGTCAAGGGAGAATTTACAAAAAAAAAAAGAAAAAAATGAATGAAAAATGAAAAGCAGAGTCAAGCTTGAATGCACATACCAAGCGGGAAAGCTGGTTACGTCCAGATCATCAAGCAAGCTGTCATTTTCTGTATTGGGGGAATAAATGTCACTAAACCAAGAACTTGCATTCTTGTCGTCAACAACACCTCAACCTTAAAGGGTACGCCATTCCTCATGCCCATGTAACCAAGGAAATAGTCTATCAGATTGAGTCATTACATCATCAAGGGGATAAAAAAATGAAACAAAACAAAAATGGAAAGCAAAAAGCAAAAAAAACAACAAAAAACAACAAAAAAACAAAATAAAAAAAAATAATAAAGGCCAAAATGATGATTCAAAGTAATTCCCTCTCATCGATGCCAAAAGTCTCACCAATATTTCCTTGGGGACATCGCATAGGAATAGAGTCTCTTATTTGAAGTGACAACAGCTCCCAAAAGATCAAACTAAATTTGGAAAAGGATAGGCAGACCCAACTGGAGTGTGATCAGTTTCAACTTTTTACTGTAAAAGCTCGCTAGGCTGAAAACCTGAAAGGGCGGCCTAGGCAAAAGTTAGAGCAACCCGGTGAGTTGAAAACCTGAAAAGGCGGCTCAGGTAAAAATTAGGGTCAACATCTTGACAGAGTTACTAAAGTTCCCAATGCAAAACGTGCAAACTGAGGCATGTGGACCATGGTCAAACTACCCTCTCGAAGGCAGAGTTGAACGATGTACTTGAGGTCGTGACGTGGGATTAAGGTTCTCACTAGTCTCAGGAATTCACTGGAGGATCCTTGAACCTTCCCTGTTTCTCTTGGCCTTGACCCGTCCTATGTAACTTCATTTCATCCCATCTATTTTCCCCTTTGTCCATTCTCTGCATTCTGTTTGACATACATGAATCCTTTTTCGATACGTGTTATGAATTGCATTGATTTGATAAAACATTGTATTTTTATAAAAATAAAATGAAAGAATGGTGAACATTTAAAGTCTTAAGGAACAAGACGCTCCCATTACTCGACCTCGTCTTAGACAATCATCACGAGGACTCAGCCAAGGCACGTGCTTCAAAGCTATGATCACCATCTTTCATTCTCCTCTGTCCATGAGTTATCCTAAGGGTCACGGTTTCACAGAGCCTACCCAGTTTGTGAATTTTACTTTGCACTACTAACCTTTTTCTGCAGGTTATTACAACAGACAGTCATGTCAAGTGTTGACACCTCAAGTTCCTTCCTCGAACCGCCAAAGTTGGCACTCCTCAAAATTCTTTCCTCCATCGCCAAAGTTGGTAATTCTCAAAGTCTTCCCCCAAATCGCCAAAGTTGGCACCGCTCAAAATCTCTTCCTTAATCTGCCAAAGAGGGCACCTCTCAAAGTTTTCTCAAATCGCCAAAGCTGGCACTTCTCAGAACTCCTTCCTCAAATCGCCAGAGCTGGCACTTCTCAGAACTCCTTCCTCAAATCACCAAAGCTGGCATCTTTCAAAGTCTTCTCCTTAATCGCCAAAGCTGGCACTCCTCAGAAATCTCTTCTTAAACCGCCAAAGTTGGCACTTCTCAGAACTCCTTCCCTAGATAGCCAATGTTGGCACTTCTTGAAGTCTTCTCCTCAATTGCCAAAGCTGACACTTCTTCAAACTCCCTTCTAAGGAATCTACCTGATACATTCTGACAGTCAAGCGTTTCCCTTCCCAAAGATAGTTTCCAGCAAAAATTCTCTCCCCCAGCAGAGTCACCAAACTCTCCCCAGTAAGCCTACAATTCAGATCATCTTCTCCCCCTGATAAGAACACTTTTCTAATCAGGCTTAGAAGAACATTTCCCAATGGAACCGTGATCGCCAAAGCTGGCACCTTTCAAGGTTTCTTCCTCCATAGCCCAAGCAGGCACCGTTCGAAGTTTCTTTCTCCTTAATTGCCAAAGTTAGCAATCTTCAAAGTCTCCCGCACAACTCCAAATTCAGTATCTCTCAAATTCTCTTCCCCAGTGGAATCGATCGCCAAAGCTGGCACTTCTCAAGATCTCTACCCCGATGGACCCTAAATTTTCCATTCTCAATCAGGGGCAGTACCCTGAATCACTAAATTCTTCCCCAGTGGAACTACATTTCCCAAACCATCTCAAACTGGGGCATCACCTTAGATCTATTCAGTCAAGGGGGCAATTCCCCAAGGTTCCTTCAAACCATGTCAAACTGGGGCATCTCCCCAGATTTCTTCTCTTCCAGTTAAGGGGTAATTCCCTAAGATTCCTTCAAAACATGTCAAACTGGGGCATCACCCCACATCTATTCAGTCGAGGGGGGTAATTCCCCAAGATTCCTTCAAAACATGTCAAACTGGGGCATCACCCCAGATCTATTCAGTCGAGGGGGGCAATTCCCCAAGGTTCCTTCAAACCATGTCAAAATGGGGCATCTCCCCAGATTTCTTCTGTTCCAGTCAAGGAACAATTCCCCAAGAACCTTCAGTCATGACAAACCAGGGCATCACCCCAGGTTCATTCTCTTTCAGTCAAGGAGGCAATTCCCCAAGATTCCTTCAGTCATGTCAAACTGAGGCATCGCCAAGAGCCTTTAAGTCTAGTGAGTTAATTTGGACGAGACGTCCTGTTAGCTCCTCCAATCTCTGCATTTCCAATCGCCTATTCAGGCACACTTTAGTTTCAAGTCGCCTATTCAGGCATCCTTTACTTTCCGTTCGCCTATTCACGCGCCCTTTACTTTCCGCTCGCCTATTCAGGCACCCTTTTACTTTCCTGTCCGCCTATTCAGGCACCCTTTACTTTCTTGTCCGCCGAAGCTGGCACCCATTTACTTTCCGTTTGCCTATTCAGGCACCCTTTAATTTTCGTCTGCCTATTCAGGCACCCTTTACTTTTCCAGTCGCCGAAGCTGGCACTCTTTACTTTTCGTCCGCCTATTCAGGCACCCTTTTACTTTTCCAGTCGCCTATTCAGGCACCCTTTACTTTCCGTTCGCCTATGCAGGCACCTTTTACATTCCGTTCGCCTATTCAGGCACCCTTTATTTTCTGTTCGCCTATTCAGGCACCTTTTAATTTCCGTTCGCCTATTCAAGCACCCTTTACTTTTCCAGTCGCCGAAGCTGGCACCCATTTACCTTTTCCAGTCATCGAAGCTGGCACCCATTTACCTTTTCCAGTCGCCGAAGCTGGCACCCTTTACTTTCCGTCTGCCTATTCAGGCACCCTTTACTTTCCTGTCCGCCTATTCAGGCACCCCTTTACTTTTTCGTCCGCCTATGCAGGCACCCTTTACCTTCCAGTCTACCGGGGGTCAATCCCGATTCTCACTTCCTGTCCATTTGAAAACCATTTTTCCCGGTCAATTCAGAGTTCAAAAAAAAAACAAAAACAAAAAAAAAGAAAAAAAAGGGAAAAAAGAAAAAGAGAGAGGAGAGAAAAAGAGAAACAGAAGTGGAGAATGCTCGTTTTTAAGAAAAAGAGGTCACACTAACTCGTGATTGCCCACACCATCAGTCGCCATACCGATCAAGAGGTCCCACTTGGCCCCCTACATCGGTGTTCATATCTTTACTTCCTTTTCACTTCAAAAACACAGAAGCTTCGTGTTTCTTTTGTGAAAAAGAAGTAAAGAGGGGCATCTGTGAACACCTCTTTTGGTCCGGTCCAAGTGGAATGAATCTTTTTTATACTGAATTCCAATTCAGAGTGGTCAAATTCGAATAGAATGGCTCCAAAATAATCAGAACCGAGCGAAATAACTCAGAATGAAGCTTTTCCAAGTGGAATATTGCCCTGTTGGAGGCAAATCCGAGTGGAATGACTCAAAAATGATCAAATCCGAGCAGGATGACTCAGATTAAAGCATTTCCGAATGAAATACAGTCCTGGTGGAGATAAATCCGAGTGGAAAAACTCAAAAATGGTCAAATCCGAGTCATAATGAAGCATTTCCGAGTGGAATAGGCTCCTGTTGGGGGAATCCAAACGGAATGACACATAAATGATCAAATCTGAGTAGAATTAATCAGGATGAGTCATTTTCGAGTGGAATATGCTCTTGTTGGAGTGAATCAGAGCGGAATGACACATAAATGATCAAATCCGAGTGGAATTACTCAGAATGTGTTAGTTCTGAGTAGAAGGCTTCATTGATGAAGATGAATAGGAGTGGAATGACTCCCTGTCAGAGCCATTCCGAGTGATGAATAACTGACTCTGTTGGGGGATGAATGCTGAGAAGGATTGCTTTCTGATTGCATCTAATCCGAGTGAAGAAGTGCTGATTGAAGTGTGAAGTCCGACTCTTAGTGAATCTGGGTGGTCAGATTCTGAGTGGAACAGAAGTCCGATTGTGAATATATCTGGGTAGTCAGATTTTGATGGGAAGAAAACCGATTCCGAGTGAAAATGTAAAAGTTTCCAAGCCCTAATTGCAAAGAAGGCCAATTCCGAGTGAAATTCCAATTTCTGAGTGGAAAATAGGCAGGTTCCGAGTGAAAAAAATTCAAATTTCCAATTTCTGAGTGAAAAGAAGGCCAATTCCGAGTGAAATTCCAACTTAAGAGGAAAGAAGGCTGGATCCGAGTGAAGATTGCCAAGTCTCCAAAATTCTGAGTGAGAAGAAGGCTATTTCCGAGTGAGAATGGCCAAAATTCCAATTTCCGAGTGCAAGGAAGGAAGGTTCCGAGTGAAAATGTCCAAGTTCCATTCTGATTAAGAGCTCCCAAGGTCAGTTCCGAGTAAATTCTTCAAGCAGTTAAATTCTGTGTCACTTTTGAAGAAATTCCGAGTGAATGCTTCACGCAGAGATGAGATCCGAGCAAAATACATCCGACTGAAAGAATTCCAAGTGTTGCCTCTTCAATCAAAACCGAGAGTTGCTTCTTCAATCAGAACCGAGTAAAGTATCTTCAGTCAGCACCGAATGAGCCACACTTTCAATCAGTATCGAGTGAGTCATTTCACTCAATTTCTGAGCCATTTTTAGCCGATTCCGAGTCATACTTCATCCATTTCAGTTGGTTCCGGGTCATTGGTTACTCGGTTTTTGTATAAACAGCTCCTTTTCCACTCGGTCTTGTGCACAAATTCATTTTTTCCACTCGGATTGTGGAGAGGAGGTGAAATCCGAGCCAATTTTCAGTCAGTACCGAGTGACCCACTTTTTACTCAATTCCGAGCCATATTCCACCAAATTCCGAGTCATCCTTCGATCATTTTTGAGTCCTCTTCAGGACTTTCGCCCAAGCGATTCTTGTCACGCTCAAGCGAGAATGGGAGTCCCTCTTCAGTCTGAGCCATTTTTCAGTCAGATCCGAGTCACTTTTCACTCGGTTCCGATTGAATGTTCCAATCGGAATTTCTTTGCTTGCCCACTCAATCCAATTGCACACAACACCAACATGATTTCACTCGGTCTTTTGCACAAAAGGGACCTTTTCCACTCGGATGTAGGAGGCAAAGTGAAGACCGACCCCTTTTTCCACTTGGATTTCCACCATGCTGACTTGGATTTCCACTATCCAAGTGGATCTGGAATTACGGGAGGTGGCTCACAACAGGAGAAGGAGGAAAATGATAAAGAATTGCCACCAGCCTCCATTCTCCTTGATTGTCAAAGATCCAGGCTGTTTCCAACATACCATCCAAGTTGTTTGTCAATCTCGTGGGGCGGCTCGCAACAAGACAAGGAGAAATAATAAGTTATTCATCCCCATTGGAAGCCAGGCTGTTCAAGCTGTCATTGCACCCCTATAAATACCTCAACGCATGAGAAGAAAAGGGGGCCTTCAGGAGATGTTTAGAAGAAGATTTCATTAGAGAGAGAATTCTGAAGCATTTTTTTTAATTCCCTCACTCCACTAAAACACCGTCCCAACCTCCTCCTCTAACTGTCCTCCCTTCCCTCTAAAACCGTACCACACAACCCCTCTCCAAACGCTGTCCTCACTCCTCTTAGCCACCCAACAGCCTCTCTTCCTACACCATTTCGTCCTCTCTCTTCTCCTTCCAACCCACACCACACTGTCCCTCTCTTAAGCCCAACACCTTCCTTCCCTTTTTCCCCTTTCACCACACTGTCCCAATCTCCTCCAAGTTCACCATCCACCCATTCTCCTCTAAAACCACGTTGTTCTACATCCCCTTCTCCACACACCGTCCCAACCTCATCTCCTTCTCCACACACCGTCCCAACCTCCTCCCCTTCTCCTAAAACGCTGTCCCCCATCTCCTTCTCCTCCACACCGTCCTCACTATACAGCCCCTCTCAACCGTCCCAATCTCCTCCAAAGTCCCAACCATCCTTCTCCTTTATACCCACACCAACTATACAGCACCCCTTAAAATCCTCTCCACACCGTCCTCATTCTTCCTCTCACCACTCCGTCCTCTCAACACCCCCCAACCATACTATCCTTTATCTTCACCGTACAGCCCCCACCTTCCAACTGTACAGCCCCTCTCTCTTCTCCACACCGTCCCTCAAACCTCTCAAACATCGTCTCAGCACCCTTCCCATCCGTTCTCTTCCAAAACCGACCTCCTCCTCTTCTCCATCGTTCTCCTCCCAAAACCGACCAGCACCCCTCATCCTCTCCAACACCGTTCTCCTCTCAAAACCACACCAACACCCCTTAAAATCCTCTCCACACCAACCAGCTCCTTTTTCCCACACTGGTTCTACTCTCCCCTTTATTTTTTTTATAATTGTATCTATTTTAGTTTCTGTTAAAATAATTGTTGATTAATGTCTCTGTTCCCTTTTCAGTTAATAATCAATTTCTGTAAATTGACAAATATTAATGGAAATGAGTGTTTCACACTTTTTATTTGGATTGGCATAGAAGATGCATTTATTATTATTATCCTTATTATTGTAACTTTTATGATATTTTTTTTTAAAAAAAAGGAGGAGCGAGATTAACTTGGACGAGACGTCCTGTTAATTTCATTTTTAAAAAAAAGGGAGGAGCGAGATTAATTTGGACGAGACGTCCTGTTAATTTCATTTTTCTAAAAATGGTGGAGCGAGATTAATTTGGACGAGACGTCCTGTTAATCTCATGTAAATATTCCGTGTTTATTTTTTTTTGTTTATTTTTTTTGTATATTTTGTCATCTCGTATATTTTCTTTTCATGAAGAAGTTAAAATAATTACTGGGCAAATTATAATGCGTGCTATCATATTGAGGTAACTATTTTTATAACGGACAGTTGTGAGGTGCTAATACCTTCCTCACCTGTAATCAGACTCCCGAATCATGGAATTTCATTTTTATAACCAGTGCTTTAACGAAAGGTTTTTCCAGTATTTTATCCTAAAAATATTGGTGGCGACTCTCTGTTTTTTTTTATCTTTTCGATACGTTTTGAGGGTCGGCCGTGCCGCCGCGATCCCGGTCGCGACAACCGAGACGAGACTGATTGCCCAAAAGAAATGGAGGTTGGGTTTGGAGAATCAAAAAGCCGTTTGTGAGCAAACAGATGAGCTCCTAAAGGCTAGTTTCATCAAGGAAATCCAGTACTTCTCTTGGCTCTCCAACGTGGTGATGGTGCAAAATGTAACAGCCCTAATTTTTGAGAATAGGAAACCAGACCCTCAGGAGTCTAAGGATACTCTTTTGAGCTTCTTAGAAGCTCAAGGCTTTTGGCCTGTTCCCTGAGTGGTTTAGAATGAGGAAAATAGTGAAAAGCAGCTTAATATGAAAGATGAGGATACTGAGAGAACGTAACGAGTAAGAGAAGCAGAGATAAGAAAATAATAAATTATATTCGACAATACTATTTAATCAAAAATAATAAGTTAACGACGATTATTTTGAGTACAAATTAATTTATATTATATTTATTCGATAATTATTTTTTTGTTGACAATAATCATATGTAAATAATTATAATAATTTATTTTGAAATTATATCTATTTTAAATTATTTATTCATTATAATTATATTTAATAATAAAATATTGTCGGGTTCCTCGTGAAACATCCTTAATTTAATTAAAATTAAACCGAGACCAGGGAAATTTTTATTCAAATTTTAGAGTTTACAAAACATTCATAATCTGCCCAGATTAATGGTTGGAGTGAATTAAAAACAGCGTATGGGCAGAAAGGCAAAAAGTCAACCAAAGAAAGGGAAAACCACTCACAAGAAGACCCAGCGGAAGTCACAGCTTGAACGAGCCACAGAACGTTCACTCGCTCAAGCGAGATCCAACTCCACTTGAGCGAGACAGCCCAACACGCTCGGGTGAAAAACCCCTTAGCTTAAGCGAAGCCAACCCAAAAGCCTTCCCTCCAATCACCCTCGCTGAAGCGAGTCTCTCACTCACTGAGGTGAGAAGCCACACTCGGTATTCGATCACTCGGGATCCAGAGTTCTATTCACTCGGGAACAACCCATCATATCATACTTAGTCATTTATTTTCTATCCCCAAGGGTCTCATATACAATCCACTCGGTAAATGAGGGTTATCCCAGTCGGAGTCCATAAACCTTCCTCACTCGGAATATTTCCCAATCAAACACCACTCGATGTATTTAACTTCAACACAATCAGGAATGTACCGTACACCCATCACTCGGTATATTTTCACATCTCTCACTCAGAGAACACATAGACCCTCCTTCACTCGGTATACTTATTCTTCCTCGCTTCGGGAACACATTAACTCTTCACTCTTTGGAAATGATCTCTTTAACTAAGTCTTCCTCGGGATACTCTAGCCTTCCAGTTCTCGGAGGCATTCACTATGTCTTACTCAGACTTACATACCCTTTATCCACTCGGATATATTTATAATCTTATTCACTCGGAATTGCTTTAGTTTCTCATTAATTGAAAAACTTCACCAAATCAAAATGAGTTTCTGTCAGAACCATTTTAAACCTTCAACACTCGGAAACATTCACTCGCTAAGCATCACTCGGAATGATTCTAAGCTTCACTATCTGAAACAGGCGCTCACCACTTTAATCCACTCGGAGTCTATAGACTCAGCATTATACCTTCGGCACCTTTCTTAGTCAATCCAGTATCAACCTAGCATTGTAACATACAAGCATATATGTATTGACCCTTGTTCACAACCCGACTGTTAAATCATATAACAAGTAAATAAATATATATACATATATATATATATTCAACAATAATTTACAGGAGAGCCGGCCAAGGCTTTAATGTATCCATGTACACTCAGTACATTACATTATGTACACAGCAAAAGTAAAGGCACCCTTCACTCGAATCCAATGCCTTTTTGTCATTCACCATACAGTCTTGCATACAATGAAAATATAGCCATAGTAGGGGTGAGCTTTTACATATAAAATGACAGTTAATGACTCAGAAATCCTCAGGTCTTCCACTATACAGCATCACATCTCAATCAATTATAATATGAACTGCCATTCAATATGTCTACACACAACAGTAACATGCAATCGGAATTCACACATTTAACACATAGCTATATAGAACATATTACTCCCAATACATACACATGCCACGCAATGAGTTCATCAAAAGTATAAGAGTATTTATATATAATTGTATACATATCCATTACAGTCGGAATTCATTCAACCATTCAAGGCTATACTAACCATGTCATTCTCAATAACAATGCTCCTACCTACATGCATGCGGATCCGACTTAAATAGTGATTTTAGTTACAGATTCCTTCCTGGCCTCTCGTCCCTTAGCCCTTCCCGCGTGGTACCGGTCTTCCAAAGACGTCTCGAGACTTAACTCTAGCTCCCTCGGCTACCACGGGCCCTCACGGATCTAGCCAAGAATCTGTAGCTGACAATCATCTCATAGGGCTCTTGATCTTCCACGGGTCACCCCTTTCTCATATATGTGACTTATGTGTTTTATCAGCGAGCATCCTCGATTATCAAGCACATTCCACATGACAATTAGAATCATAACCGATCCAACACAGTTCCTACATTCACTTGTCAATCGTACCAGTATACACAGCAACCAAACAGTTCATGTTTATAACATACCAGATGAAACCAACCATTAGCCACACATACATATCATCTCGGTATTAACAATAATAGGAACATGCATCACACACATTTATGTGTAAAATGACTATCAGAACTCAGTACAACAACCCTAAATACATGCATATAAATGTGTAACTGCTAACAGGACTCTACTACCACACATATAGTATCCAAAGATTGACAATCACTCATTACACACAGTCATCAAAAACATAATCACACACACGTAAGGCATTACGTTCACCTGGTACAGTCCATAAACCATGCATTTGACATGCAAGCGCCCCCTACCTGGAATGAAGATTCCAAAGGCTCCAAGGGCTTGCAGCTCCAATCGGTTACTCCGCTCAGCCCATTCACTCGTTCTCAATAGAACAACCCTACATCAGTCATCCACTATTACACTTGGCTTTAGAGGAACTCCGAGCCACTCCCACTCTTAAACAGCTCTGCATGCAAGATCAGCGGGGAGGCCCAAGCCCCCAGGGCACCACATTGACCTTCCACTTGGTCCAGTGGGGATTTCTAAGCTTCCGAGACACCCAGTTCTCTGCTCGCTCTCTTGAGCAGCTCCATCACCACGCTGGTGAACGCTCCAACCTCCCTGAAGCACTTCGTAGTGTAGATCTCCACTGAGACTCAGGCAGCTTCGAGCAAAGGAGAGAGAGAAAGAGAGAAGTCGACGAAGGGAAATGAAAGAACAGGGAAGGAACAGAGTGTCGTCCCTGAGTCGTCGAAGGAGAAGCTCTCAACTCAACTTCTTCACTCTCATGCTCGACGAAGAAAGATGAAGAAGAAGAGATGAAGCAACAGAACAACTTTTTTGTCTTCCTCGAGGAGAACTTCCGACTCTCACTCTCTCAATCGTTCCTAACATCTCATGCGAATGAATGGGTAGAGTGACGTGAATATTTTTACAGTCGTGATTCCGTCAAATTAGTACATTAAAATTAATTAATGTAGTACTAGGGTGTCAACCTAGGTCGTTCTCTCAAGGATCAACACAAAAATTTAAGAAAAATCAAGTTTAAAATTAATTTTTACAAACAGAATTTTAACAAACATACAAATACAATTGTGGGGGTTTTGATTGATTTTGTTGTCACAATTAAAATTAAAACAAAGTAAATATAGGATTTAAAACAATAAATAACAAGCGATTGATTTTCTTGGAGTATTGTAAATAAATTTATCCTTGGTTCACTAAAGATAATTTGTATACTTTCATTACTGTTAATTTCTTAGCTCAATTTGAATTAATCAACTAAGCGTCTTTTTTAATTCATAATTTCTTTACTTTTATTTAAAAATGAATATTTTAATCAAGCATCCTAATTAAGCAAAAGGAGTCAAGATCGTAAAATCTAGGAATTATTGAGCATATGTAAAAACATCGCCTACATACATAATCTATTCTCATATTATGGAATTAAGCAAACCATAATTATTAAAAGTGATTATGAAAATATTCATTAAGCATGCATATTTCCTTAATCCATTCTAATTTAAAACCTTATTTTATTCCATTTGAATAATTAAACCAATTAAGCATACAAATTTAATTAAACAGAATGGAATTAAATAAGCAGAGTAAGATTATGAAGAAATAAAAATAATAAAAGCATACTATATTAAAAATAATGACCTCAAAATTACATTACAATATTCTCCAAGAAAATCAATCTAGGGGTTTTAGCCCTCCATAGTTAAAACAAATTGAAAATAAAAAGAACTTAACCCGGAAATGAAGAACTTGCTGGTTTCTGAAGGAATTTTATGTTTTTGATGCTCTCTCATGGTGCCTATTTATAGGAGTCAAAAGCAAGCCAATGCCATAAACAATTTGTAATGGAAGGTGCACTCTTCAATTAACAAGTCCATTGTGCTCCATTATCAACTTCAGTGCTCCATTATCAACTTCAGTGCCTTGCCCACCATCCAAAAGCTCAAAAACATGATCCTGGGCCAATAATTCACTCATGAATCGATTCAAAAGTGAAATGAATCGATTCATGCGTTCCAAATGCAATTCTGGCCTAAAAATTAACGTGTGAATCGATTCAACCATTTAAAACCCGAATGAATCGATTCAAAGTGCTGATGAATCGATTCAAGCTTCAAAAATTCACATCCTGGGTGCATTAAACCGTATGAATCGATTCAAGTAGGGGATGAATCGATTCATCCACCTGATTCTCCATTCTTTGTGTATTTTTCCACCCTTTTTGAGATCCTTTTGCATATTCCTTGATTTCTTTGATCCTTAGGCACTTTGATCTTCATTTTGGATTGGAATTCTTGAGTTCTTGGATCCATTTTCTTTTGGCACATATTAAAAATCAAATATTACATAAAGCTCAAATGATGAAAATGTGTTAAAATGCAATTTATTACACACTAAGTGATGGCAAATTATACAGATTTAAAGTGAAGAATTAAAGATAAATCATGCATCATCATAGAGAGGAAGCTGATCCTCTTTATACACCCGTGGGCACATGCGTAAATTCAACCTTGCCACTAACATTAATTTTTCCATTAGTTCTTAATCTGTAATTAGCCCTTAATTTATTAACTAAACTCATCCGGTATTTAATTTAAGAAATGGGGATGTTACACCTCGGATTTGAACTATGGGACCCAACTTGAGGTCAGACTCTGACCGTTTAAACAAAGACTAGTGATCCAGTAGGGATACTAGTCCTGTTAGAATCGCTCTATGAAGAATCAAGGGTGTCTGCCTTGATCTGATAAGCTCAATCAGAACCTTTAACGTCTCCTATGTTTGACCGTTCATATACCTCAGGGTGCCCGATGGTGACATAGTAAATCCCTGATAACCCGTTTCGATATTTTAGGAAGGTTTCCTGAAGAGCCCAGAACTTGATTCAGACACTGCCTACCTCATCCATGAACTATTCTATTCCGTCGGAAGTTCAATCTCCGTGTTTCTAATGATTCCTACGTAACTTTCTCAAACGATTTTCGATTGAGGTAATTCTAGTTTTGTTCACTTTGCTTCAAAGATATCTTCAACCTTCGTTTCTAGCCTCGAACTTCAATTCTTACTCTGTCAACCCCAAAATCGAAGATTAAGTATATTCATCTTAAAATTCCAACGTTTGGACGTTTTTCTCTGCGCATGGTTCAGAAACAAATTCATAACTTTCTCATACGACCTTCGATTTATGCAAACTTGGTTTCAAAATCTCGGTAACAAAATTATCTACGTTTTTCGTGCGGACATCAAAAGCTAAATCCTTCTAGATTGGTACAGTTTAGTAAATCTTTGTGACTCCTTGGCTGTTTCATTTCAATGTTGGCAGCCTTCAATAATATTCGCGTATGTCCCTCTTCCGGTGCTTGTGTAACACCCTTTGTTACACCTTAATAAATTCTAGAAAAATTCATAATTTTTTTTTTTTACTAAAGATATGATTGTTAAAAAGAAACTATCGGAATAAATTATATACATTATTTGTGAAATACCTCATAAATATTATTAAAACTTTATAAAGTAATTTTACATTCATCCAACGGAAATAAATATTAAACATTATAAGAAAGAGAGGAAACTCCATGGCCCAGAAGCAATTACTTATTAACATTATTTATTCATTGGACCACGGTATTCATACCGAGCTCCCTGTCTAGAACGTGCTATATTTACTGCCGATATTCTTCGATCCTTCCCTCTGAACCATCAATTTAAAACATGTGAAACAAAAACACGGAGAAAGGAGTGAGAAACAGAATATAATATTTCCGAATAAGACATAAGCAACAAAGGGTTTTCACAACCAATACATAATAATATCAATCACAATCACATACACAATCAATTATGAATGCATGAATGTTATGCAATATCTTCATCATAACTTACCTATATATGTGGGCCCTTAAATTTTAATTTGCACTGGGCCAACCAGGAGTTTACACTATTCCATAAGTCCGGATAATAATAATATGAACAGCTCAACTGGCATGGAAACACTTAGAGACTAGTCAGATTGAGAAAGTTTTTATTGTGAAAGTACCCGACACTAGGGAGCTACCCCAGGTCCCCTGAAGCACCCTTTCACACCCTCTCCTCCCAAGGCTCGTAATTAAGCCTCCTCTAATGTATCCTCGGTTTCTATAATCCGTCCCCAGACAATATTATTTCATTTCACTTTAATGATTCATGATGCATGAACTACTCGCGTATTGAGTTGGTTAAGGCTTTTAGAAACTCAATTATTAAATCCCTTAAAGGTTTACAACATCATTTCAATAAACTGTACATTTTCTCTGAATTTCTGTCCCACAGAAATAAATTTGGTACAGTTTTCAAATCTCACTGAAATTGAGTTTCTAAGCCTTAAATATCTAAAAACTTTATCATATAAAACTTTACATAATCTCTCTCAAATTAAATCTTAACAAAATCAAATTTAGGAATCTCAATTATTTCCAAATATTTTTAGTGATTAAGTTGGAAAAAATAAAATAATTTTCTTTCAAAAAATTTTGTTTTATTAAAAGAGAATAATTATTAACCAAAAATACTTAAAATTACAAAATTTTTCTTTAACTCAAGATTTAATTAAATAAATTCTCATAAAATATTTTCTTTCTAAAATAAATACTAATTTTTTTTATTCTAAATATTGAAAATAAAGTTAATAAAAATAATTTCTAAGAAGAAATAAAAGATAATAAAATTTAAAGAGTAAGGTAAGAAATTCTTACTAAATTTTAGCTTTCCGTCATGCTCTCTATATGCTCAAACTCCACATTACAATATCATCAATCAAAATCAAACAATATCAATCATAACTAAATATCATCAATCAATCAATCATAATCAAATCATAATCAAATCAATTAAATATCATTAATACATATCATAATACAAAATTTAATGATTATTAATATAGTCAATTTTAGTCCTTTTGGTCAATTCCTCGCATAGGTATATGTAAGTCCATATAATCCAGTCCTTGCATAGGTATAGTTCAGTCCATATGGGTCATAATGGTCCAAGTCCTTGCATAGGTATAGTCCAGTCCATATAGGTCATAATGGTCCAAGTCTTTGCATAAGTATGTTAGAGTTAGTTAAACCGGATATTTAATTTAAAATTTATTATAAATTTTAAGTTAAAAAGTTAATATTTTAAAATAATAATATTATCAGATTTAAAAGGAGTAGGGGACTCCTCCCATTATTCTTATGTCTTTTCATATTATACTCTTATCTCACTCCCCCTTACCTTGAATTGTTACTCAAAATGGATTTGCTTTGCGCCTCCGATTTCTAAAAATATTAATACCAATCTTATTTCAGTATAAGCATAAGACGAAGATTAAGATTACTACTTAAAACAGAAATGATAAATTTTGAATAGTGAATAGTGAATAGTGAATAGTAAATCATGAATAGTAATAGTAAATAGTAAAATGTGAATAGTAACAGTAAATAGTAAAACGTGAATAGTAACAGTAAATAGTAATTCGTGAATAGTAACGGTAAATAGTAACAGTAAATAGTAATTTACTATTTAAATAGTAATTTACTATTGAAATAGTAATTTACTATTGAAATAGTATTTACTATGCAGAATAGTAACTTAAAATAATATTATTTCTAGTATAATAACAGATTTCTAAAAACTATATAAAAATAACCCAAAAAATATAAAAGAGAAGTATTCTTACCTTAGGATTTTGGCAGAACCTTCTCTCCAAAAACTTTTCTTCTCTCTCTCACTTCCACCACTATCTCACTAGCACTACTATATTAAGAAAACTTAATCTGAAATTGTGAATTCTAAAGAAGAAATCCTTCGGTATTTATAGGAAAAAAATTTACTATGCATTCCATTATTTTAATATAAAAGTACTATGCATTTTTGAATTTTTTATTCCAGGTTACTGTGCATCTTTTGAAAATTTCATACATGCACAGTGATTTGCATAGTAATTGTCGACAAAATTATTAAGTCAAATAGTAACCCTTCACTCGGTATATTTTCAATATTCAAAATGAGTCCTTTTTGAAATTTAGCGATATTATATCAGTCCCTACTAATTTTATAATAAGTAATATAAAGCTGAAATTTTAAAAATCTAAAATTTTCTGTTAATAAAAATTTATTGATACGTTTCCAATTTTTTAACGATTGGAAAAAATCAAGATTTTTCTCAAACCGATAATTTTTAGATAAGTCTACTTGAAACGGATTTTAGAAAATTTTCTTATAATTTAAATTCACTTTCTTATAAATATTTTTAATTTAAGTCACCTATATGAATTTAAAATTATTTAAAAAAATATTATTTTTATTAAAAAATTCCAAAATTCCAAAATTCCAAAAAATTCCAAAAAATCATAAATAATACGTAGATTAAAAAGTTCTAAAGAACTATAATTTAATTCCTTCAAAATTTTAATATAAAAATAAAAATAGGGGTGTTACAACTCTACTCCCCTTAGAAAATTTCGTCCTCGAAATTTACATTAATCAGTAAAACAAATGAGGATGAGACTCTTTCATCTCAGTTTCTAGTTCCCATGTAGCATCTTCTCCTCTCGTTTCACTCCAAATAACCTTTACAAGCGGAATTGTCTTGTCTCTTAATTGTTTTATTCTTCTGTCACTTATTCTAACAGGTGGTGCATCATATGTAAGATTATCTTTAACTTGTATGACATCAGGTTCAATAACATGTGTAGGATCAGATATATACTTTCTCAAGTTTGACACATGAAAAACATTATGGATATTAGAAAGAAAAGGTGGTAATGCTATTTGGTAGGCAAGAGGACTAACTTTATGAATTATTTGGTATCGACCGATAAATCTAGGAGTTAGTTTTCGAGATTTCATTGCCCGACCGACCCCAGTCATAGGTGTGACTTTCAAGAATACATGATCGCCTTCTTGAAATTTGAGCGGCTTTCTTCTTTTGTCATAGTAACTTTTCTGCCTGCTCTGTGTTGCCTTCATCTTTTCCTGAACTATTTTGATTTTATCCGTGGTTTGTTGTACCAACTCTGGTCCTAGCATCAAGTTTTCACCAGTCTTAAACCAACATAGCGGGGTCCTACATTTTCTTCCATATAATGCTTCAAAAGGTGCCATGCCAATGCTAGCATGGAAACTGTTGTTGTAGGTAAACTCCACATATGGTAAGAATTGATTCCAACTTCCTCTATGCTCTAACACACAAGCTCGTAACAAGTCCTCTAGAGATTGGATTGTTCTTTCTGATTGTCCATCCGTCTGAGGATGATATGCTGAACTTAGACGCAGTCTTGTTCCCAAAGCCTTATGCAAGCTCTTCCAGAATTGTGATGTAAAACGAGGGTCCCGATCAGAAATGATACTTGAAGGAATTCCATGCAATCTCACAATCTCCTCGATGTATAATTTTGCCAGCTTCTCCATAGAGTAACGAATGTTGATGGGAATAAAGTGGGCAGACTTTGTTAGTCTATCAACTATTACCCATATCGAATCATGTCCTAATGGAGTTTTGGGTAGAGAAGTCACAAAATCCATGGTAATGCCATCCCATTTCCATTCCGGTATTTCCATTGATTGTAGCATTCCAGGGGGTTTTTGGTGTTCTACTTTAACCTTCTGGCAAATTAGACATGCAGCCACGTACTCTGCCACTGCTTTCTTCATTCCAGGCCACCAAAATAACTTCTTCAAATCTTGATACATTTTAGTAGCTCCGGGATGAATGCTCATATAACTTTTGTGTCCTTCTTCCAGAATTGCTTTCCTCAACTCCTCTTGATTAGGGATACACACTCGATCCTTATACCTTAGTAATTGGTCACTTCTTACATTGAACTCGACTTCTTTTCCTTGTTTCAAGAGTTCTTTCTTCTCTTGCAGGAATTCATCCTCTCTTTGAGCCTCTAAAACTTGTCTCAGGAACTCACTTGTCACTTGCAACGCTCCTAGTCTGTAGCTGTTAGCATTAACCTTTACTGCTAGGTTAAGATCTCTGAAGTTCTCTATTAATTCCAGCTCTTTAATCATCATTGTGGATGCATGTAGAGACTTTCGACTTAAAGCATCAGCTACTACGTTCGCTTTTCCAGGATGGTATTGCAACTCAAAGTCGTAGTCCTTTAAGAACTCCATCCATCTCCGTTGCCTCATGTTTAACTCCTTTTGGTCGAATAAATACTTGAGACTCTTATGATCGCTAAACACATCGAATGTTGCACCGTATAGATAATGCCTCCAAATCTTTAAGGCAAAAACTACAGCGGCTAACTCTAAGTCATGGGTAGGGTAGTTAATCTCATGTTGCCTTAATTGACGCGACGCATAGGCTACAACCTTCTTGTCTTGCATGAGTACACTTCCTAGTCCTTGTTTAGACGCATCACAGTAAACTTCAAAACTTCGATGTGGATCAGGGAGGACTAACACCGGCGCAAAAGTAAGTCGATCTTTCAGCTCTTGAAAACTATTCTCGCATTGTGTCGTCCACACAAAAGGTTGCCTTTCCGTGTTAACTTGGTCAATGGGTATCCTAGCTTTGAAAATCCTTCAATGAATCTCCTATAGTATCCAGCCAAGCCCAAGAAACTTCTAATCTCAGTGATCGTGGTTGGTCTCTCCCATTTTAAAACTGCCTCTACCTTGGAAGGGTCTACAGCTATTCCTCCTTGACTAATTACATGTCCTAAAAAGTTTACTTCTTCCAACCAGAATTCACACTTCGACAACTTTGCATACAGTTATTTCTTTTTCAGGATTTCCAACACAACCTTCAAGTGTTCAACATGTTCTTCTCTGCTTTTAGAGTACACTAATATATCATCAATGAACACCACTACAAATTTATCTAGATATGGATGAAAAATCCTATTCATGTAATCTATGAATACGGCTGGTGCATTAGTTACACCAAAAGGCATTACTAGATATTCGTAATGGCCATAGCGTGTTCTAAAAGCAGTTTTTGATACATCTTCTTTCTTCACCCTTATTTGATGGTATCCAGACCTCAAATCAATTTTGGAGAACACCGTGGCACCACGCATCAAATCGTCAATCCTTGGTAGAGGATATCTGTTCTTGATTGTCACCTTGTTCAGTTGTCGATAATCTACACACAACCTCATGCTACCATCCTTCTTCTTAACCAACAACACTGGTGCACCCCAGGGGGATACACTGGGTCGTATAAACTGCTTCTCTATCATCTTTTCAAGTTGTTTCTTCAACTCTGCTAATTCTAGAGGTGACATTCGGTATGGTGCAATTGAAATAGGTCCAAATCCAGGTACTAGATCAATGGAAAATTCCACATCTCTTTCTGGGGGTAAACCAGGGATATCTTCAGGAAAAACATTAGGAAATTCACACACAACCGGCAGATTTTTGATTTTTGATTCTTGCTCTCCTTTCATTGAAAGCAATAGCATGAATCCTTGAGCCCCTCCTTTTAAAGAGGCACTCACTTGGTTGGCGGTTAGAAATCTCGAATCCTCAGGATTTAAATTCATTGGTTCTTTAAACATTATGGTTTTATTATGACAATCTATTAGAACATGATTGTCAGACAACCAATCTAGCCCAATAATAACTTCTAAGCCAGAAAGGGGTAAACAGAAAAGATTGGCCTTAAAGTCCCTACCATCTATGACAATAGGGCATTTCCAACAGGCTTTAGAAGTGACAATGGGATTGTTTCCAGGAGTATGTACAGATAAGTCAAATGGCAGTTCTATCACAGGTAATTTTAGTTTTTCTACACAGTCATTGGCAATAAAGGAATGTGATGCACCTGAGTCATACATAACAGTTAAAGAAATCTTATTAATGATACACTTACCTTCTACCATGGAATCAGCATGAGATGCTTCTTATCCAGTGATTGCAAAAACCTTTCCTTTTGCTTTCAGCCTTCCGACTGCATTGTGCGCGCCTCCTTGAGTATTTATGCTTGTACTTGCACCTTCAGGGTTTTCTCTCTTCATCTCTGGGCAATCCTTGATGTGATGACCTGGTTTGTTACACTTAAAGCAAACATAAGTGTTTTTAGGACAATCCCTTTTCAAATGGGGTCCTCCACAGATAAAACATTTAAAATTTGGTGTAGATGTTGGGTAATAGCTTCCAGTTGAAGCTTGGGGTCTGTTAGGAACAGATGCTGCTCCAAACCGATGAAATGGTGCTTGGTAAGGCTTATTCCTTCTGAAATCTCTTCTTTGGTGATGGTGAGGTCCTCTACTTCTTATTTCTCCTGCCTTGTGAATGGGCTCTCGACTTTTGGTCATTCTATCCTTATGGTCTTCTTCAAAGATCCTGCAGCGATTTACCAATACAGAAAATTCACGGATCTCCTGCATTCGTATAGCTTCCTTAATTTCTGGCCGCAGTCCATTTACAAACTTTGCACACCGATCTCTTTCATTAGTAGCATCATTATAATGAGAATGAAAACGAGATAGCTCTTCAAACCTGGATGCGTACTCTCCAACGGTCATACTTCCTTGGGTCAGCGACAGGAATTCGAATTGTCTTTTCTCTTTAACATCAGCTGGAAAGTATTTCTCCAGAAACATATCCTTGAAATAATCCCAAGTGATCTCCACGTCGTTGACTTCGAATTGTCTACGCGTGCTATCCCACCAATGTTCGGCATCCTCAGATAAGGCATAAGTAGCGAAGACTACCTTATCAGCTTCATTACATTGTAATGCTCGAAAGATCTTCTCTATCTCTCGAATCCAGATTTGTGCTTCATCAGGGTTATATCCTCCCTTGAAACGAGGTGGATTGCGCTTTTCGAATAGGTCCAGTCTTCTCAAGGCATCATTACCTTGACCTTCACGTGCTCCCATTGCATTGATTAAGCGTTCTACAACTCCAGCAAGATCGTTTCCAGCCATTAGTTTCCTGTTTCACAGTAACTGAGATTTGTCACATCAATCACAGTTACTACCAAGTCAGATATTCTATTTTCTATTACCTATACAGAGTTTACAAACAAAGCAAGATAGACCTTTTCCCCAGGCCTATTGGATTAACTGCTCTGATACCACTTTGTAACACCCTCTGTTACACCTTAATAAATTCTAGAAAAAATCGTAATTTTTTTTTTACTAAAGATATGATTGTTAAAAAGAAACTATCGGAATAAATTATATACATTATTTGTGAAATACCTTATAAATATTATTAAAACTTTATAAAGTAATTTTACATTCATCCAACGGAAATAAATATTAAACATTATAAGAAAGAGAGGAAACTCCATGGCCCAGAAGCAGTTACTTATTAACATTATTTATTCATTGGACCACGGTATTCATACCGAGCTCCCTGTCTAGAACGTGCTATATTTACTGCCGATATTCTTCGATCCTTCCCTCTGAACCATCAATTTAAAACATGTGAAACAAAAACACGGAGAAAGGAGTGAGAAACAGAATATAATATTTCCTAATAAGACATAAGCAACAAAGGGTTTTCACAACCAATACATAATAATATCAATCACAATCACATACACAATCAATTATGAATGCATGAATGTTATGCAATATCTTCATCATAACTTACCTATATATGTGGGCCCTTAAATTTTAATTTGCACTGGGCCAATCAGGAATTTACACTATTCCATAAGTCCGGATAATAATAATATGAACAGCTCAACTGGCATGGAAACAGTTAGAGACTAGTCAGATTGAGAAAGTTTTTATTGTGAAAGTACCCGACACTAGGGAGCTACCCCAGGTCCCCTGAAGCACCCTTTCACACCCTTTCATCCCAAGGCTCGTAATTAAGCCTCCCCTAATGTATCCTCGGTTTCTATAATCCGTCCCCAGACAATATTATTTCATTTCACTTTAATGATTCATGATGCATGAACTACTCGCGTATTGAGTTGGTTAAGGCTTTTAGAAACTCAATTATTAAATCCCTTAAAGGTTTACAACATCATTTCAATAAACTGTACATTTTCTCTGAATTTCTGTCCCACAGAAATAAATTTGGTACAGTTTTCAAATCTCACTGAAATTGAGTTTCTAAGCCTTAAATATCTAAAAACTTTATCATATAAAACTTTACATAATCTCTCTCAAATTAAATCTTAACAAAATCAAATTTAGGAATCTCAATTATTTCCAAATATTTTTAGTGATTAAGTTGGAAAAAATAAAATAATTTTCTTTCAAAAAATTTTGTTTTATTAAAAGAGAATAATTATTAACCAAAAATACTTAAAATTACAAAATTTTTCTTTAACTCAAGATTTAATTAAATAAATTCTCATAAAATATTTTCTTTCTAAAATAAATACTAATTTTTTTTATTCTAAATATTGAAAATAAAGTTAATAAAAATAATTTCTAAGAAGAAATAAAAGATAATAAAATTTAAAGAGTAAGGTAAGAAATTCTTACTAAATTTTAGCTTTCCGTCATGCTCTCTATATGCTCAAACTCCACATTACAATATCATCAATCAAAATCAAACAATATCAATCATAACTAAATATCATCAATCAATCAATCATAATCAAATCATAATCAAATCAATTAAATATCATTAATACATATCATAATACAAAATTTAATGATTATTAATATAGTCAATTTTAGTCCTTTTGGTCAATTCCTCGCATAGGTATATGTAAGTCCATATAATCCAGTCCTTGCATAGGTATAGTTCAGTCCATATGGGTCATAATGGTCCAAGTCCTTGCATAGGTATAGTCCAGTCCATATAGGTCATAATGGTCCAAGTCTTTGCATAAGTATGTTAGAGTTAGTTAAACCGGATATTTAATTTAAAATTTATTATAAATTTTAAGTTAAAAAGTTAATATTTTAAAATAATAATATTATCAGATTTAAAAGGAGTAGGGGACTCCTCCCATTATTCTTATGTCTTTTCATATTATACTCTTATCTCACTCCCCCTTACCTTGAATTGTTACTCAAAATGGATTTGCTTTGCGCCTCCGATTTCTAAAAATATTAATACCAATCTTATTTCCGTATAAGCATAAGACGAAGATTAAGATTACTACTTAAAACAGAAATGATAAATTTTGAATAGTGAATAGTGAATAGTGAATAGTAAATCATGAATAGTAACAGTAAATAGTAAAACGTGAATAGTAACAGTAAATAGTAAAACGTGAATAGTAACAGTAAATAGTAATTCGTGAATAGTAACAGTAAATAGTAACAGTAAATAGTAATTTACTATTTGAATAGTAATTTACTATTGAAATAGTAATTTACTATTGAAATAGTATTTACTATACAAAATAGTAACTTAAAATAATATTATTTCTAGTATAATAACAGATTTCTAAAAACTATATAAAAATAACCCAAAAAATATAAAAGAGAAGTATTCTTACCTTAGGATTTTGGCAGAACCTTCTCTCCAAAAACTTTTCTTCTCTCTCTCACTTCCACCACTATCTCACTAGCACTACTATATTAAGAAAACTTAATCTGAAATTGTGAATTCTAAAGAAGAAATCCTTCGGTATTTATAGGAAAAAAATTTACTATGCATTCCATTATTTTAATATAAAAGTACTATGCATTTTTGAATTTTTTATTCCAGGTTACTGTGCATCTTTTGAAAATTTCATACATGCACAGTGATTTGCATAGTAATTGTCGGCAAAATTATTAAGTCAAATAGTAACCCTTCACTCGGTATATTTTCAATATTCAAAATGAGTCCTTTTTGAAATTTAGCGATATTATATCAGTCCCTACTAATTTTATAATAAGTAATATAAAGCTGAAATTTTAAAAATCTAAAATTTTCTGTTAATAAAAATTTATTGATACGTTTCCAATTTTTTAACGATTGGAAAAAATCAAGATTTTTCTCAAACCGATAATTTTTAGATAAGTCTACTTGAAACGGATTTTAGAAAATTTTCTTATAATTTAAATTCACTTTCTTATAAATATTTTTAATTTAAGTCACCTATATGAATTTAAAATTATTTAAAAAAATATTATTTTTATTAAAAAATTCCAAAATTCCAAAATTCCAAAAAATTCCAAAAAATCATAAATAATACGTAGATTAAAAAGTTCTAAAGAACTATAATTTAATTCCTTCAAAATTTTAATATAAAAATAAAAATAGGGGTGTTACAACTCTACTCCCCTTAGAAAATTTCGTCCTCGAAATTTACATTAATCAGTAAAACAAATGAGGATGAGACTCTTTCATCTCAGTTTCTAGTTCCCATGTAGCATCTTCTCCTCTCGTTTCACTCCAAATAACCTTTACAAGCGGAATTGTCTTGTCTCTTAATTGTTTTATTCTTCTGTCACTTATTCTAACAGGTGGTGCATCATATGTAAGATTATCTTTAACTTGTATGACATCAGGTTCAATAACATGTGTAGGATCAGATATATACTTTCTCAAGTTTGACACATGAAAAACATTATGGATATTAGAAAGAAAAGGTGGTAATGCTATTTGGTAGGCAAGAGGACTAACTTTATGAATTATTTGGTATCGACCGATAAATCTAGGAGTTAGTTTTCGAGATTTCATTGCCCGACCGACCCCAGTCATAGGTGTGACTTTCAAGAATACATGATCGCCTTCTTGAAATTTGAGCGGCTTTCTTCTTTTGTCATAGTAACTTTTCTGCCTGCTCTGTGTTGCCTTCATCTTTTCCTGAACTATTTTGATTTTATCCGTGGTTTGTTGTACCAACTCTGGTCCTAGCATCAAGTTTTCACCAGTCTTAAACCAACATAGCGGGGTCCTACATTTTCTTCCATATAATGCTTCAAAAGGTGCCATGCCAATGCTAGCATGGAAACTGTTGTTGTAGGTAAACTCCACATATGGTAAGAATTGATTCCAACTTCCTCTATGCTCTAACACACAAGCTCGTAACAAGTCCTCTAGAGATTGGATTGTTCTTTCTGATTGTCCATCCGTCTGAGGATGATATGCTGAACTTAGACGCAGTCTTGTTCCCAAAGCCTTATGCAAGCTCTTCCAGAATTGTGATGTAAAACGAGGGTCCCGATCAGAAATGATACTTGAAGGAATTCCATGCAATCTCACAATCTCCTCGATGTATAATTTTGCCAGCTTCTCCATAGAGTAACGAATGTTGATGGGAATAAAGTGGGCAGACTTTGTTAGTCTATCAACTATTACCCATATCGAATCATGTCCTAATGGAGTTTTGGGTAGAGAAGTCACAAAATCCATGGTAATGCCATCCCATTTCCATTCCGGTATTTCCATTGATTGTAGCATTCCAGGGGGTTTTTGGTGTTCTACTTTAACCTTCTGGCAAATTAGACATGCAGCCACGTACTCTGCCACTGCTTTCTTCATTCCAGGCCACCAAAATAACTTCTTCAAATCTTGATACATTTTAGTAGCTCCGGGATGAATGCTCATATAACTTTTGTGTCCTTCTTCCAGAATTGCTTTCCTCAACTCCTCTTGATTAGGGATACACACTCGATCCTTATACCTTAGTAATTGGTCACTTCTTACATTGAACTCGACTTCTTTTCCTTGTTTCAAGAGTTCTTTCTTCTCTTGCAGGAATTCATCCTCTCTTTGAGCCTCTAAAACTTGTCTCAGGAACTCACTTGTCACTTGCAACGCTCCTAGTCTGTAGCTGTTAGCATTAACCTTTACTGCTAGGTTAAGATCTCTGAAGTTCTCTATTAATTCCAGCTCTTTAATCATCATTGTGGATGCATGTAGAGACTTTCGACTTAAAGCATCAGCTACTACGTTCGCTTTTCCAGGATGGTATTGCAACTCAAAGTCGTAGTCCTTTAAGAACTCCATCCATCTCCGTTGCCTCATGTTTAACTCCTTTTGGTCGAATAAATACTTGAGACTCTTATGATCGCTAAACACATCGAATGTTGCACCGTATAGATAATGCCTCCAAATCTTTAAGGCAAAAACTACAGCGGCTAACTCTAAGTCATGGGTAGGGTAGTTAATCTCATGTTGCCTTAATTGACGCGACGCATAGGCTACAACCTTCTTGTCTTGCATGAGTACACTTCCTAGTCCTTGTTTAGACGCATCACAGTAAACTTCAAAACTTCGATGTGGATCAGGGAGGACTAACACCGGCGCAAAAGTAAGTCGATCTTTCAGCTCTTGAAAACTATTCTCGCATTGTGTCGTCCACACAAAAGGTTGCCTTTCCGTGTTAACTTGGTCAATGGGTATCCTAGCTTTGAAAATCCTTCAATGAATCTCCTATAGTATCCAGCCAAGCCCAAGAAACTTCTAATCTCAGTGATCGTGGTTGGTCTCTCCCATTTTAAAACTGCCTCTACCTTGGAAGGGTCTACAGCTATTCCTCCTTGACTAATTACATGTCCTAAAAAGTTTACTTCTTCCAACCAGAATTCACACTTCGACAACTTTGCATACAGTTATTTCTTTTTCAGGATTTCCAACACAACCTTCAAGTGTTCAACATGTTCTTCTCTGCTTTTAGAGTACACTAATATATCATCAATGAACACCACTACAAATTTATCTAGATATGGATGAAAAATCCTATTCATGTAATCTATGAATACGGCTGGTGCATTAGTTACACCAAAAGGCATTACTAGATATTCGTAATGGCCATAGCGTGTTCTAAAAGCAGTTTTTGATACATCTTCTTTCTTCACCCTTATTTGATGGTATCCAGACCTCAAATCAATTTTGGAGAACACCGTGGCACCACGCATCAAATCGTCAATCCTTGGTAGAGGATATCTGTTCTTGATTGTCACCTTGTTCAGTTGTCGATAATCTACACACAACCTCATGCTACCATCCTTCTTCTTAACCAACAACACTGGTGCACCCCAGGGGGATACACTGGGTCGTATAAACTGCTTCTCTATCATCTTTTCAAGTTGTTTCTTCAACTCTGCTAATTCTAGAGGTGACATTCGGTATGGTGCAATTGAAATAGGTCCAAATCCAGGTACTAGATCAATGGAAAATTCCACATCTCTTTCTGGGGGTAAACCAGGGATATCTTCAGGAAAAACATTAGGAAATTCACACACAACCGGCAGATTTTTGATTTTTGATTCTTGCTCTCCTTTCATTGAAAGCAATAGCATGAATCCTTGAGCCCCTCCTTTTAAAGAGGCACTCACTTGGTTGGCGGTTAGAAATCTCGAATCCTCAGGATTTAAATTCATTGGTTCTTTAAACATTATGGTTTTATTATGACAATCTATTAGAACATGATTGTCAGACAACCAATCTAGCCCAATAATAACTTCTAAGCCAGAAAGGGGTAAACAGAAAAGATTGGCCTTAAAGTCCCTACCATCTATGACAATAGGGCATTTCCAACAGGCTTTAGAAGTGACAATGGGATTGTTTCCAGGAGTATGTACAGATAAGTCAAATGGCAGTTCTATCACAGGTAATTTTAGTTTTTCTACACAGTCATTGGCAATAAAGGAATGTGATGCACCTGAGTCATACATAACAGTTAAAGAAATCTTATTAATGATACACTTACCTTCTACCATGGAATCAGCATGAGATGCTTCTTATCCAGTGATTGCAAAAACCTTTCCTTTTGCTTTCAGCCTTCCGACTGCATTGTGCGCGCCTCCTTGAGTATTTATGCTTGTACTTGCACCTTCAGGGTTTTCTCTCTTCATCTCTGGGCAATCCTTGATGTGATGACCTGGTTTGTTACACTTAAAGCAAACATAAGTGTTTTTAGGACAATCCCTTTTCAAATGGGGTCCTCCACAGATAAAACATTTAAAATTTGGTGTAGATGTTGGGTAATAGCTTCCAGTTGAAGCTTGGGGTCTGTTAGGAACAGATGCTGCTCCAAACCGATGAAATGGTGCTTGGTAAGGCTTATTCCTTCTGAAATCTCTTCTTTGGTGATGGTGAGGTCCTCTACTTCTTATTTCTCCTGCCTTGTGAATGGGCTCTCGACTTTTGGTCATTCTATCCTTATGGTCTTCTTCAAAGATCCTGCAGCGATTTACCAATACAGAAAATTCACGGATCTCCTGCATTCGTATAGCTTCCTTAATTTCTGGCCGCAGTCCATTTACAAACTTTGCACACCGATCTCTTTCATTAGTAGCATCATTATAATGAGAATGAAAACGAGATAGCTCTTCAAACCTGGATGCGTACTCTCCAACGGTCATACTTCCTTGGGTCAGCGACAGGAATTCGAATTGTCTTTTCTCTTTAACATCAGCTGGAAAGTATTTCTCCAGAAACATATCCTTGAAATAATCCCAAGTGATCTCCACGTCGTTGACTTCGAATTGTCTACGCGTGCTATCCCACCAATGTTCGGCATCCTCAGATAAGGCATAAGTAGCGAAGACTACCTTATCAGCTTCATTACATTGTAATGCTCGAAAGATCTTCTCTATCTCTCGAATCCAGATTTGTGCTTCATCAGGGTTATATCCTCCCTTGAAACGAGGTGGATTGCGCTTTTCGAATAGGTCCAGTCTTCTCAAGGCATCATTACCTTGACCTTCACGTGCTCCCATTGCATTGATTAAGCGTTCTACAACTCCAGCAAGATCGTTTCCAGCCATTAGTTTCCTGTTTCACAGTAACTGAGATTTGTCACATCAATCACAGTTACTACCAAGTCAGATATTCTATTTTCTATTACCTATACAGAGTTTACAAACAAAGCAAGATAGACCTTTTCCCCAGGCCTATTGGATTAACTGCTCTGATACCACTTTGTAACACCCTCTGTTACACCTTAATAAATTCTAGAAAAAATCGTAATTTTTTTTTTACTAAAGATATGATTGTTAAAAAGAAACTATCGGAATAAATTATATACATTATTTGTGAAATACCTTATAAATATTATTAAAACTTTATAAAGTAATTTTACATTCATCCAACGGAAATAAATATTAAACATTATAAGAAAGAGAGGAAACTCCATGGCCCAGAAGCAGTTACTTATTAACATTATTTATTCATTGGACCACGGTATTCATACCGAGCTCCCTGTCTAGAACGTGCTATATTTACTGCCGATATTCTTCGATCCTTCCCTCTGAACCATCAATTTAAAACATGTGAAACAAAAACACGGAGAAAGGAGTGAGAAACAGAATATAATATTTCCTAATAAGACATAAGCAACAAAGGGTTTTCACAACCAATACATAATAATATCAATCACAATCACATACACAATCAATTATGAATGCATGAATGTTATGCAATATCTTCATCATAACTTACCTATATATGTGGGCCCTTAAATTTTAATTTGCACTGGGCCAATCAGGAATTTACACTATTCCATAAGTCCGGATAATAATAATATGAACAGCTCAACTGGCATGGAAACAGTTAGAGACTAGTCAGATTGAGAAAGTTTTTATTGTGAAAGTACCCGACACTAGGGAGCTACCCCAGGTCCCCTGAAGCACCCTTTCACACCCTTTCATCCCAAGGCTCGTAATTAAGCCTCCCCTAATGTATCCTCGGTTTCTATAATCCGTCCCCAGACAATATTATTTCATTTCACTTTAATGATTCATGATGCATGAACTACTCGCGTATTGAGTTGGTTAAGGCTTTTAGAAACTCAATTATTAAATCCCTTAAAGGTTTACAACATCATTTCAATAAACTGTACATTTTCTCTGAATTTCTGTCCCACAGAAATAAATTTGGTACAGTTTTCAAATCTCACTGAAATTGAGTTTCTAAGCCTTAAATATCTAAAAACTTTATCATATAAAACTTTACATAATCTCTCTCAAATTAAATCTTAACAAAATCAAATTTAGGAATCTCAATTATTTCCAAATATTTTTAGTGATTAAGTTGGAAAAAATAAAATAATTTTCTTTCAAAAAATTTTGTTTTATTAAAAGAGAATAATTATTAACCAAAAATACTTAAAATTACAAAATTTTTCTTTAACTCAAGATTTAATTAAATAAATTCTCATAAAATATTTTCTTTCTAAAATAAATACTAATTTTTTTTATTCTAAATATTGAAAATAAAGTTAATAAAAATAATTTCTAAGAAGAAATAAAAGATAATAAAATTTAAAGAGTAAGGTAAGAAATTCTTACTAAATTTTAGCTTTCCGTCATGCTCTCTATATGCTCAAACTCCACATTACAATATCATCAATCAAAATCAAACAATATCAATCATAACTAAATATCATCAATCAATCAATCATAATCAAATCATAATCAAATCAATTAAATATCATTAATACATATCATAATACAAAATTTAATGATTATTAATATAGTCAATTTTAGTCCTTTTGGTCAATTCCTCGCATAGGTATATGTAAGTCCATATAATCCAGTCCTTGCATAGGTATAGTTCAGTCCATATGGGTCATAATGGTCCAAGTCCTTGCATAGGTATAGTCCAGTCCATATAGGTCATAATGGTCCAAGTCTTTGCATAAGTATGTTAGAGTTAGTTAAACCGGATATTTAATTTAAAATTTATTATAAATTTTAAGTTAAAAAGTTAATATTTTAAAATAATAATATTATCAGATTTAAAAGGAGTAGGGGACTCCTCCCATTATTCTTATGTCTTTTCATATTATACTCTTATCTCACTCCCCCTTACCTTGAATTGTTACTCAAAATGGATTTGCTTTGCGCCTCCGATTTCTAAAAATATTAATACCAATCTTATTTCCGTATAAGCATAAGACGAAGATTAAGATTACTACTTAAAACAGAAATGATAAATTTTGAATAGTGAATAGTGAATAGTGAATAGTAAATCATGAATAGTAACAGTAAATAGTAAAACGTGAATAGTAACAGTAAATAGTAAAACGTGAATAGTAACAGTAAATAGTAATTCGTGAATAGTAACAGTAAATAGTAACAGTAAATAGTAATTTACTATTTGAATAGTAATTTACTATTGAAATAGTAATTTACTATTGAAATAGTATTTACTATACAAAATAGTAACTTAAAATAATATTATTTCTAGTATAATAACAGATTTCTAAAAACTATATAAAAATAACCCAAAAAATATAAAAGAGAAGTATTCTTACCTTAGGATTTTGGCAGAACCTTCTCTCCAAAAACTTTTCTTCTCTCTCTCACTTCCACCACTATCTCACTAGCACTACTATATTAAGAAAACTTAATCTGAAATTGTGAATTCTAAAGAAGAAATCCTTCGGTATTTATAAGAAAAAAATTTACTATGCATTCCATTATTTTAATATAAAAGTACTATGCATTTTTGAATTTTTTATTCCAGGTTACTGTGCATCTTTTGAAAATTTCATACATGCACAGTGATTTGCATAGTAATTGTCGGCAAAATTATTAAGTCAAATAGTAACCCTTCACTCGGTATATTTTAAATATTCAAAATGAGTCCTTTTTGAAATTTAGCGATATTATATCAGTCCCTACTAATTTTATAATAAGTAATATAAAGCTGAAATTTTAAAAATCTAAAATTTTCTGTTAATAAAAATTTATTGATACGTTTCCAATTTTTTAACGATTGGAAAAAATCAAGATTTTTCTCAAACCGATAATTTTTAGATAAGTCTACTTGAAACGGATTTTAGAAAATTTTCTTATAATTTAAATTCACTTTCTTATAAATATTTTTAATTTAAGTCACCTATATGAATTTAAAATTATTTAAAAAAATATTATTTTTATTAAAAAATTCCAAAATTCCAAAAAATTCCAAAAAATCATAAATAATACGTAGATTAAAAAGTTCTAAAGAACCATAATTTAATTCCTTCAAAATTTTAATATAAAAATAAAAATAGGGGTGTTACAACTTGAATCACTCCATTTTTTTTTCTATGGATCCTTATCATAGATATATACAATATTCATGAAGGGCAAGAAATCAAAATCCTAAGGGAGAATTAATGGTGAATTTATTTCGAAGGCCCTAGCTGATCCAGAAAGCTTCTAGAGCACCCCGTTGTAAATCGGGTATATCTCGGGCTACAAAACTTGGATCTTTGTAAATAATATACAACATTAAAGAGGAAAGAAAGATATAAAAACTTCATACAGAGCTTGAAATAAAATTCACACTCCATAAGTCCCAAAATTTAAAACACTACACCAATCCATGTTTCCCCAGCAACAGCTTGCACTAGGTGCAGTATTTTCCACATATCTCTCATATGGCCATGAAATTGAATGAGGCCTTTACCAAAATTTTCCTAACACATTTCTCCACAACTTTTATGAAGAAACCAAAGTCCAATTCATAGCCCATTTGGCCCATAAAAATTATTTGTGCAAGGGACAAAAATCCCGTCACAGCCCTAGACTGGTTCTGTATTTGGGCCATATTTCACTCAATTCTTGATGGATTGTTTTGTGCTTTATATGGATTTAAATAGAACAAAAAGTTATACAACTTTTATGTTCATCTTATTTTCAAATTCGGCCTGTATCATCCTTTAACAATTTGCACAAAGTGACACCCCTGGTTGTGACACATCAGCCCCTTCATGCAACTTAAGCCAATCACTTTCTCCCACCCACTAGACACTTGGCTAGCTCTAAAAACTCTATCTCGATGCATCACCAGCCCTTGACACCTGCCATAAGAGGTGTCACCTTTTGCTTCATTCAGCCACCACCTCCCACTCCATCCAATCAAGTTTCATGCAATGGATCCTACACTGTAATCTACCATTATCTTATCATAATCCATCACTTACTCTCTTCTCAAAAAAATTCCAGCAGCTACCTCCTCTCTATTCTAGCCACCATACCTCCTCCTTGACCACCCAAATCAGCCACCACACTTCTCCTCATGGCCTCACGTCACTACACCACCACCAACCACCATGATCTCTTCTTCTCCATTCTTCTTCTCTAACCCGCGGCTGCCACCACCCTAGACAACCCTCTTCCACCACTTTCCAGCCACCGTGAGCTCCTCCACATGCTTCCTCTACCTCTACAAAGACGCCACGCCCCTCCGTTCTTCGATCCGTGGCCACCATCCTTCGATCGGTAAGCGACCGGTGACCTTTTTTTCGTTCCGATTTCAATTCTCTTTCCGCTTCTTTTTCTCTTATAATTTTCATGACTATTTTGTTTTGTTCCTTGCTATTCGTGACTAGCCCTCCCTTCTTTTTCTCTTGTATGTTTGATTCATAAGGCTTCGGGGACGATCAAAAGCAATCGATGCGACGTACCAAGTAATCGGTAAATTTTTGAGAACCGGTTCCTTAGCTTTCTTTAATTTTGTATGGTTGATTCCTTTGACTCCCTTGCTGGCCGTGATAAGCTCCATTCCTTTTGATGGTTGCATGCTTGATTTTAGATCCCGCAAAGCCATAGGTGGAAATCGACGTTGAAACGACAAGGAATTCAGACGATGACGTTAAATTAAATGGTGAGGTTTTCCCCTTATTTTGGTAAATATCTTTGCTGTTTGGTGGCTGTCCGCATCCCTTTAGCTGCCTAAAATTTTTGCATGTCACGTTTTAGCAAAACGTAAGGACGAACAATGACGATCGACTGACGTTTCGGAGTACCCGACAAATTTTCGATGAACGGATTACTCTCTGAAACATCCAAACTAAATTAAATAAAATCCGAGGCAAAGGAAAAATTTTCTCCAAAAATTCTAAACGGCTAACAGGGGAAATCGGAACAGGAATCCGATCAACGAAGGGAAGAACCGGGTCAGGATGCCCCCACGTTGGCAAGACTCCGAATCGTTCAGACAAAGGACAACGGAAGAAAGCGCCTAAGCGAACCATAATCGCTGGAGCGAAACCTTACTCGCCCAAGCGAACAAGGCACTTGGATAATTCCACCACTCGGAATCTAAACTTAAGTCCACTCGGTATCCTCATCACTCGGAATCGGAGCCTAAATTTACTCGGGAATTATTCCCTCGGCCATTTCACTCGAAATCTATAGGTTTTCCCCCGCTCAGAATATTTTCCACAGTCTCGTATCACTCGGAAATGTTTCGCATATTTTTCACTCGGCATATTTGATCTCTCTTACCTTGAGAACTCTACAAGGTCAAGTCTCGCTTAAGGATTCTACAGCTTCGTTCACTCAGAATACTCTAGTTTCTCTTTACTCGGGAAATTCTAATAAGTTCATACTAGGGAAGTTTTTAAGTCAATTCCCACTCAAAATTACATGACTTCACTCACTCGGGGTATCATGGCCTTATCCACACAGAATAAGCTTATTAAAGGGATTTCTCACATAACACCCTGCGATTGATCCTCCTAGGGAAATAGTCCTTTAATGAGCATAACTCACTCAGAATTAGCCCAACCCTTCTTCATTCGGAAGAGGGTCTCTTATCTCACCTCACTCGGATTTACCATAGCTCTCCCTTACTCGGAATCACGCAAGCATTATTCATTTAGTAGAATATAGTTGTACACCACTTAGACATTCACCCACGTCATTACCCACTGAACAAGATAAAACACATAGCATTATATAATATTGAAATATGTTTAGTTTTACTCTCAATACCGAGAGAGTTCAAATCCTACACATTAAAATCAGAACATTAAACTAAGAGCCGGCCAAGGCTATACAAAAATCATCTATACAATATATATATATATACATGTACACTTCCACTGTACAATGCACTTCCCAGCAATTAGTGCTCTTCTATCATTCCTCATTCCGAGCAACATCCACTGAAATATGGCCACAATAGGGGTAAGCCTTTACATATAAAATGACAGTAATGACTCAGAAAATCCTCTAGCTTTCCACTACACAACATTATCTCTCAATCAATCTATCACATGCACTGTCATATAATATATCCACACACAGTATCAGTTAATCGGAATTTATTCAAATAACACAACCATATTAATCAGTAATACACAGCCATATTAATCAGTAATACACAACCATATTGCTCATATTGTTATTCCTCATACATGCGCATATAACCACATTCATCTCATCAACAGTATAAGTGTGCATACATTAATTCCAGTCAGATCCGATCAGTTTTTTATTAATTTTTATGTTGCAACATAGGCTCCAAGCTGATCCGGCCGTTTTACTAGTACCAAACCGTTTGCCCTCACACGTAACACAATCGTTCCAAGCGACAATGGGAGTGTTACGGGCAGCCCCGAGTCTAACTCGGTAAGCTTGCCTTGAGTCCAACCCAAGGACTTTCACCAAGCGTCCAACGCTGGTACACGAGTGTTTCACTCGGTATTGCCTTGAGTCCAACCCAAGGTCTTTTATTATTTTTCCATACATAGTCTTTAGCAAAACAGTGGTATTTCACTCGGTAAAACCACATAACACATGCATCTCATGTATTCATTATGAAATCCCATCAGATTCATCCCAGCGTTTACATGCATATAATCATAAACTATCAATCAGGGATTTACCCTCGGCTTCTCAGTACAAGTACTCGGTAATCATACCATTATTTGCAACCACACGGTTTCATGCTTTCTAATATAAAAATCTACACAGGAATCAACCAACAGACCCACAATATACACTCGGTATTAGCAATATCAATAACATATACCACATGCTGTTAAGTGTTAAACTACACACGGGACTTAGCATAACAAACTCTTAATGCATGCACGCGGCCAACACAGATCCAGTACATTTTCATACATTCCCATGTTTACTAACTCACATCAAATGGATGGAGAAGGATATAACCTTACGTGACTCAGCTGACGCACACATACACCCGGTATTCGAAAGTTATTATCATATGATTCACACAATCAACATATTCACAACCATAAATACAAAATGCAGTACTTTCACCGGTATCCGTCCATAACTATGCATTTGAGATGTAAAGCGCCCCCTACCTTCTGAAGAGACTCTAAGAGCTCCTCTATTTTTCAACGCTGATTCCGTTGCTCCTTCGCTTCCTCAATCACTCTCTCCTGCTCAGTAACCGTCGAACCCAGTCAAACTCTTCACTCAGTCTGGAAGACTGGAAGCTGTTCCTCTTCTACTCGAACGATCGCTTCTTACCAACAGTGGGGAACTTCGAGTCCTCCACAAAACCACAGTCATAAACTGATGAAGAATAAGAAAAACGAAGAAGAAGGAGAAGAAGGGTAGAAGAAGAGGAAGAGTCTCGAGGGGATTTTTGAGAGAATGAAGGGGTGGTTTATCTTCAGCACATGGGTCAAGAGAAAAAGCAGAGAGTGAGCCGGTGGGAGAACGTGAAATGGCAGCCACTCCATTGTCATATGTCATAATCAATCAATCACAATCAATGGTCAAGCTTTAACTTATAATTAATCTCAATTAATAATTAATCCTAATTTATAAGTTAATCTTAATTTTAATCTGGTCATTAATTTAATAATTAGGAATTACACTCTCTTCCTTTGGACAGTGAGCGTTCTGTGTGGTAAGAGGGTCTTACCTTATTTTGATTTTGTTTTTCATCGTCCTATAATATTGCATGAGTATTCGGTGTATTTATATGTTGATGTAGGTTTTGATAATGACATAACAAATGAAGAGATATTAAGGATGTTGTGCAAAGCGATTAATTGAATCATGAAGTTCAAACAAAACGGATCAAGGATTCAAGAGTTAAATGCATAAGGATTGATGAACAACAAAGGACTTGAGTCAAGGCATTTACAAAGGACTAAATCTAGTGAAAAATTATCAACAAAGTGCCTAAGGATCAAAGAATTGGAACGGTGATTCATAAAGTATCAAAAAGGGTCCAAAACACAACAAAAATGCAAAGGAACAGCTTCATGAATCAATTCATGTAGCTAAGAACCGATTCATTGTGCAAGAAATGAAGTGGGAATCGATTCACCATATGGGGAATTGATTCATGCAGCTAGAAATATGTGGGAATCGATTCATTGATCATAAGAATCGATTCATGCTGCTAAAAAAGCTTGGGAATCGATTCACTGCCAAAAAGAATCGATTCATTGCTCTCAAAGGGAACCAATTCACTGCCAAGAAGAATCGATTCATTGGTCTTAAATTCAAAGGGAATCGATTTGCACCATAAAAGAATCGATTCATGTGCCTGTACAGAGCCAAAAATAAAGTGATGAATCAATTCACTCAATGATTCATCCAGTTTAAAATTCAAATGGAGACACTACAGAATGCACTATCATTATTAAACCAGCCGCTCCATGCTCCAATAAGCCAGGCCATGCTGCACTACATCGAAATAATAAGTTAAATTGCAAGACCATGCTCCATTCAAATTGTCGAAGGAATTGTTTATTGCTTGAACCGTGCTTCCATCTGCTATAAATAGGAAGCCTTGCAAGGGATTCAAACACACCAACAGCGAGAACTTCATCTCTGCCTTTCTTCCCTTCAAGCGTTAACATTCTTCATTCTTTTAGCTAAATTCTCCTCTGTTGCATTTTCTTTGAAATTATTTTTTGAGAGTTAGCTAGTGAGCAAAATATTTTTGAGTGCTAAGATTCGCATATCCTCTCTTTGAGAGTTATCATTTTGAGAGAACTTAAATTTGTATATCCACTCTATTGGAGAGTTACTCTTGTATTCCAAACACCAAAATTTCTAGAGTTGTGGGTTGGGTTTCAACCTTATAAAATTGTGAGATTGAAAGATTGGGTGGGGTGCCCTTGTACTTATGGGAATTGGGTTCTTGAGTGTGGGACACTAGGAAGCTGCGATTGTTCAAAGTTGTATCTCTAATCTCCAATAGTGGAAATCCTCTAAGTGGGTTGCTTAGAGGCGAGACGTACACCGGTATGGTGGAACTCGTATATATTAGTTTGCAAATCTCTCTTCCCTACACTCATTTAAATTGTGCACTTAAAAGTTCTTGCTAAATATTTGTGTTTTATAAATTAATTAGTTAAGCAACTTTATTAATTCACTTAAAGTGCATATTCTATTGGCTTGATTAAATTTGTAACTCACTTAGATTAAATTTGTTAAAGTTGTTTAAGTAATATTCTTGAATTATTCTTTAAATCTTTCTAAGTACCAAAAATAGTGTTGTGATTAATTTGATATTATTGCTTGAATATTACTTTATCTCTTAAGTGAATTTATTGCCATATACTTAGTACTTGTTAATTTGCTTTGTGTATAAATTTTTATCTTTTGTGATTAAATTTGTTATCTTCATTAAGCATAATTATTAAAGAATCAATTTCAAAAGCATTCCAAGTAAAATTTTTAATACTCAATTCACCCCCCTCTTGAGTAATTAAGGCCACTTGGTTAACAAGTGGTATCAGAGCTTGACTCTTGGTAGATCAAGCTTAACAGCTTCAAGAGAGCAAATAGCCTTAAATTCTCTAAACCTTTTTCCTATGGGTGGTGCCACAAATAGACCTCCCGCTTTCAATGGTGAGGGTTACACCTTTGGGAAAGAAAGGATGAAAGTTTTTGTTCAATTAATTTATTTGAAAGTATGGAATGCTATTGAAAATGGTCCTTTCATACCTATGCATATAGTTGATAATAACCAAATAGAAAAACCTATGGATGATTGGACTAGTGAAGAAGAGAAGAAAGTGCAATATAATTACAAAGCAAAAAATCTTATCACTTTAGCCTTAGGTCCCGATGAATTTTTTAGAGTAGTTACATGTAAATCTACTAAGGATATGTGAGATACCCTTCAAATAACTCATGAAGAAACTAGCAATGTTAAGGATTCTAAGATTAGTACTTTAACTAGTCAATATGAAAGATTTAGAATGAGTTCCAATGAATTTATTTTAGAACTTCAAAAGAGATTTACTTTGATTATTAATCACCTTATTACACTTGGTAAATCTTACACTAACAAGGAACTTATCCACAAAGTTCTAAAAAGTCTTACTAGGGAATGGCAACCTCTTGTTACGGCCATCAAGCAATCTCCCAATATAAATGATATGTCTCTTGCCACTTTGTTTGGTAAACTACAAGAACAAGAACAAGAATTGAAAGATTTGAAACATGCGGAGGAAGAAGAAAAAGCCTTAAAGAAGAAAGGGATAGCTCTCAAGGCCACCTCAATGGATGAAGATGAATCCGACAGTGATCTTGATGAGGAAGAAGAGCTAGGACTATTCATGAAGCGTTTTAGGAAACTCATGAGGAACAAACGCTTTCAAAAGAGCTTCACACATAAAGGTAAGAAACCTATCTCTAAAGAAAATAATTCCTTACCTACTTGTTTTGAATGTGGAAAAGAAGGGAACTTTAAAGCGGATTGCCCAAACCTAAAGAAGAAAAACAAAGAAAGGAAAGGAAAAAGAAGAGCATATATTACATGGGATGAAAATGAGATAAGTAGTTCAGATGAATCAGAAAATGAAGAAGCAAACCTTTGCCTCATGGCCAACCATCAAGATGAAGATGATGAGGTAAATTTTCATGACTACTTGATGCTCTTGAAGAATTGTATGATAAGTTTATAAAAGTTTCTAATAAGCATAAGTTATCAAGAAAAACCATTGATACTCTAGAAATGCATCTTGTACAACTTGGTAAAGAAAATGAATCTTTGAAAAAGGAAATAGTAAATGTTCAAGCATGCTCTAAGACTAAACCTTGTGAATTTGCTAAGAAATGTGACATGCTAGAAACTAAGGTTTTAGACTTGAGTAGAACTCTAGAAAACTTTACAAATGGTAGAGACAACTTAAATGTTTTACTCAGAAAACAACGTTGCATGTTTGATAAAACTGGATTAGGTTTTAATGCCTATAAGAAATAAAAGAGTTATAAAAATTTCTTTATACCACCTAGTAAAACTGCATCAGCTTTCATGAAATGTAATCACTATGGATTTAAAGGACATAGTGCATCTAATTGTAATGTTAGAAAATTAGGGCCAAAGGTTGTGAGAAAAGTATGGGTTCCTAAAGGAACATTACCTCAAACTAACCTACAAGGACCCAACATAAAATGGGTACCAAGTTCTCTAACTTGACATGCTTTGTAGGTATGCTTTAAAGCGAATAGCACCCATTGGTATTTGGATAGTGGGTGTTCAAAACATATGACAGGAGATAAAAGTAAGTTCATTTCATTTACTCCACGAAATAAAGGATTCGTTACATATGGAGACAACACGAAGGGAAGAATACTAGGAATCAGAAATGTTGGTAAAAATTCTTCCACTTCTATAAATGATGTATTATATGTTGAGGGACTTAAACATAACTTGCTTAGCATTAGTCAATTATGTGATAAGGGCTATAAAATTATTTTTGAATCAAATTGTTGCATAATTGAAAATAAGCTAAACAAGGAAATAAAATTCGTTGGTCAAAGAGTTGATAATATTTATATGATTAATCTTGATTGTCTTACTTCAAATGATGTGCAATGCTTCATAACTAAAGAGGATGAATCATGGCTATGGCATAGAAGAATTGCTCACATTCATGTAGACCATTTAAACAAACTTGTTTGAAAAGATTTAGTAATTAGTTTACCAAAATTGAAATTTGAAAATAAATTTTGTGACGCATGTCAAAAAGGAAAACAAGTAAAGGTTTCTTTTCAAGCAAAAAAATGTCGTTTCAACAAATAAACCTTTATAAATTTTACACATAGATTTATTTAGACCTTCAAAAATTAAAAGTTTTGGTGGAAACTATTATGGTCTTATGATTATGGATGATTATTCTAGGTATACATGGACTCTGTTTCTTACTCATAAACATGAAGCATATCATGCATTTAAGAAACTTGCCAAGATCATCCAAAATGAACAAAATTTGAAAATAGCATCCATTCAAACTAATCATAGCTGAGAATTTGAAAACCAATCTTTTGAGAAATTTTGTGAAAAATTTGGCATTGAACATAATTTTTCAGCTCCAAGAACTCCACAACAAAATGGAATAGTTGAAAGGAAAAATCGATCTTTAGCGGAGCTCGTAAGAACTATGTTAAATGAAAGTAATATTTCGAAACATTTTGGGCTGATGTGGTAAATACCGCTTGCCATGTTATGAACCGATGTTTGATAAGGCCTATATTAAAGAAAACCCCCTATGAGCTTTATAAAGGAAGAAAACCAAATATTTCTCATTTTCATATATTTGGATGCAAATGCTTTGTTTTAAACAATGGAAAGGATAATCTTGGCAAATGCGATGCAAAATCTGATGAAGCAATATTCTTAGGTTATTCATCTACTAGTAAAGCATATCGACTCTTTAACAAATGAACTTGTACAATTGAAGAGTCTATACACGTCAAATTTGATGAACTTAACCAAAATCCTCCGAGAAAGGAAATTTATGATCTTGTAGGTACCTTCCAAGAAATGAACTTGGAAGATAAAGAAGAAAACAAAAATAAAGGAGACACACAACAAAACAACGAACCTCAACAAAAGGAGTGGATCACCGTAAAGAATCACCCCTTGGACAATATCATAGGTGAAATAACAAAAGGTGTAAGTACTCGTAACGCTATTAGAAATGCATGCAATCACTTAGCCTTTGTATCTGAAATTGAACCCAAAAATATTGATGAAGCTATTATTGATGAACATTGGATGTTGGCAATGCAAGAAGAATTGAATCTATTTGAAAGAAATGAAGTTTGGGAACTTGTGCCAAGACCCAATGACCATCAAATAATAGGTACCAAATGGGTTTTTAGAAACAAATTAGATGAAAATGGAATAATAACAAGAAATAAAGCTAGATTAGTTGCTAAGGGATATAATCAAGAAGAGGGAATAGACTATGAAGAAACATATGCTCCTGTAGCTAGGTTAGAAGCCATAAGATTATTGTTAGCCTTTGATTGTTGTATGGATTTTAAGCTTTATCAAATGGATGTCAAAAGCGATTTTCTAAACGGCTATATTCAAGAAGAAATGTATGTAGATCAACCTCCCGGTTTTGAAAATCACAAATTTCCAAACCATGTTTTTAAATTAAGAAAAGCTTTATATGGTTTAAAACAAGCTCCAAGAGCTTGGTACAAAAGACTTAGTAAATTTCTCTTAGAAAATAATTTTGAAAGAGGAAAGGTTGATACTACACTGTTTATAAAACGCAAAAACAATGACATTCTTTTGGTACAAGTTTATGTTGATGACATAATATTTGGTGCTACTAACGAAATTCTTTGTCAAGAGTTTGCCAAGATTATGCAAGATGAATTCGAAATGTCCATGATGGGAGAACTCACCTTCTTCTTTGGACTACAAATCAAACAAACAAATGAAGGGACTTTCATTAGTCAAACAAAATATTGCAAAGAACTACTCAAAATATTTGAAATGGACAAGGCAAACGAAATAGCTACACCCATGAGTACATCTTGCTACTTAGACAAAGATGAGAAGGGTAAGGACGTTGAAATAACTAAATACCAAGGTATGATAAGTTCTTTACTTTACTTAACAGCTAGTAGACCCGATATTATGTTTGTTGTATATATGTGTGCTAGATATCAAGCATGTCCTAAAGAATCACATCTCACTGCCGTAAAAAGAATTTTGAAATATCTTGTGGGTACTCAAAATGTTGGTTTATGGTATCCTAAAGGCGTTGAATGTATTCTTGTAGGATATTCTGATTTTGACTTTCCTGGTTGTAAACTTGATAGAAAGAGTACTAGTGGCATATGTATTTACTTGGTAGTTCCCTTGTTTCTTGGCATAGCAAGAAACAAGTAAGTGTTGCTTTATCGACAGTTGAGGCAGAATATGTAGCAGCTGGCAGTTGTTGTGTTCAAATTCTTTGGATGAGACAACAACTTCTTGACTTTGGTGTTGTTTTAAACAAAGTGCCTATTAAATGTGATAACATTAGTGCCACAAATATATCGAAAAATCCTATCATGAACTCTAGGACTAAACATATTGAAATAAGACATCATTTTATAAGAGACCATGTTTTGAAAGGAGATTGTGTTCTTGAATATGTTGAAACTTCAAAACAATTGACGGATATTTTTACAAAACCCCTTCTGAAAGAACAATTTATAAATATTAGAAGGGAATTAGGAATTTTGGAAATTATTTGATTGCTTTCATCACATTGAAAAATATTTTTACTCTTTGAACATAATTTTACAAATCTTTACCTTAAATATTTTAACTTATTTCTTTCATAAAAATTCTTATTTCTTTAAACATAGTGACTTACTTTGTGATAATATGATCAAATCTTTTCATTAAAAAGCCAATCACATTTTCAATAACCATGTTAATGCTCCACAAATCACTTGTTTTATTGAGTTCCCGAGTAGTCTCTACTTAATTAAACATATTTTTGACACCAAATAATCTCCTATATACCACATGGATCTCTAATACAAAATGGCAAATGACCTTTGATTTTCTTGACTTTCTTGTGCAATAAAAATCATTGGCAAATTGAAAAATTTTAATCCTTGTATAACCTCTCACAAAACATCCATGAGACTTTGCTTATCCAAAAGAAGGAGAAAATATCATTATGGTTGCTTACATGCTTTGAATTACTCTGTGATATATGTTGCATGCTTTAAGGGGAGTTTTATATACAATTGGTATCTTGCTTCAATAATGAATGTATCTGTCTTAAAGTGGTATATATTATTAGATGTTTTTGATGATGCCAAAGGGGGAGAAAATAAATATATACATTCTAAGTGGCATAAAGTATCTTACAAAGGGGGAGGGAATATCATCATGTTATAATGCTTAAGCGAGAGATAAAATCTAGAATCAACATCTGTATCTATCCTTGTTGAAATTGCATGATTAAGGGGGAGCCTTATAATAATATTTTATTACAACAAGTGATATCCAAATACATGTGTAAATGATAAAGTAGTATTCAATTTTATGTATGACATATGTATTACATGTGCTATCAAATTATATGTGTAAGGGGGAGTCATTTATGCCATATATATGAACTGTTATGAAACTAACACCCCGAGTGATGAACATTTGTTGTCATCATTAAAAAGGGGGAGAATGTATTTATATGTTAATGTAGGTTTTGATAATGACACAACAAATGAAGAGATATTAAGGATGTTATGCAAAGCGATTAATTGAATCATGAAGTTCAAATAAAACGGGTCAAGGATTCAAGAGTTAAATGCATAAAGATTGATGAACAACAAAGGACTTGAGTCAAGGCATTTACAAAGGACTAAATCTAGTGAAGAAAATGATCAACAAAGTGCCTAAGGATCAAAGAATTAGAACGGTGATTCATGAAGTATCAAAAAGAGTCCAAAACGCAACAAAAATGCAAAGGAACAGCTTCATGAATCGATTCATGTAGCTATGAATCGAGTCATTGTGCAAGAAATGAAGTGGGAATCGATTCACCATATGGGGAATCGATTCATGCAGCTAGAAATACGTAGGAATCGATTCATTGATCATAAGAATCGATTCATGCTGCTAAAAAAGCTTGGGAATCGATTCACTGCCAAAAAGAATCGATTCATTGCTCTTAAACTCAAAGGGAATCGATTCACTACCAAGGAGAATCGATTCATTAGTCTTAAATTCAAAAGGAATTGATTCACACCATAAAAGAATCGATTCATGTGCCTGTACAGAGCCAAAAATAACGTGATGAATCAATTCACTCAACGATTCATCCAGTTCAAAATTCAAATGGAGACACTACAAAACGCACAATCATTATTAAACCAGCCGCTCCATGCTCCAATAAGCCAGGCCATGCTGCACTACATCGAAATAATAAGTTAAATTGCAAGACCATGCTCCATTCAAATTATCGAAGGAATTGTTTATTGCTTGAACCATGCTTCCATCTGCTATAAATAGGAAGCCTTGCAAAGGATTCAAACATGCCAACAACGAGAACTTCCTCTCTGCCTTTCTTCCCTTCAAGCGTTAACATTCTTCATTCTTTTAGCTAAATTCTCCTCTATTGCATTTTCTTTGAAATTATTTTTTGAGAGTTAGCTAGTGAGCAAAATATTTTTGAGTGTTAAGATTTGCATATCCTCTCTTTGAGAGTTATCAATTTTGAGAGAACTTAAATTTGTATATCCACTCTATTGGAGAGTTACTCTTGTATTCTAAACACTGAAATTTCTAGAGTTGTGGGTTGGTTTCAACCTTGTAATATTGTAAGATTGAAAGATTGGGTGGGGTGCCCTTGTACTTGTGGGAATTGGGTTCTTGACTGTGGGATACTAGGAAGCCGCGATTGCTCAAAGTTGTATCTCTAATCTCCAATAGTGGAAATCCTCTAAGTGGGTTGCTTAGAGGCGAGATGTACACCGGTGTGGTGGAACTCGTATATATCAGTTTGCAAATCTCTCTTCCCTACACTCATTTAAAATTGCTTGCTAAATATTTATGTTTTATAAATTAATTAGTTAAGCAACTTTATTAATTCACTTAAAGTGCATGTTCTATTGGCTTGATTAAATTTGTAACTCACTTAGATTAAATTTGTTAAAGTTGTTTAAGTAATATTCTTGAATTATTCTTTAAATCTTTCTAAGTACCAAAAATAGTGTTGTGATTAATTTGGTATTATTACTTGAATATTACTTTATCTCTTAAGTGAATTTATTGCCATATACTTAGTACTTGTTAATTTGCTTTGTGTATAAATTGTTATCATTTGTGATTAAATTTATTATCCTCATTAAGCATAATTATTAAAGAATCAATTTCAAAAGCATTCCAAGTAAAATTTTTAATACTCAATTCACCCCCCTCTTGAGTAATTGAGGCCACTTGGTTAACATCCAGGAACCACCGTTTTAATTTTCGTCGCGATCCAACGGTAAAATCTCAAACCGCGAAGATTTTCGTAACCGACCGTTAAAATTATTACGTTTTTAATTTAGTAAGTGTTTTAGAAATTAAATTGGCATAATTTGACGTTCACGTGTCGGGAGGATTTTATTACGATCGACCAAGAAAACAAAAAAAATAGGAAATTTAGCATTTAGGCGGGCTTGGTTTCATTAGATATGGTTGTATTATTTATTTAAATTAGATATGGTTGTATTATTTATTTAAAAAATAAATATAAATTAGAGAGGATGTTACATATTACATACCATACCAAATAGTGTAAGTCCAATAATGTGACAACTTCAAAAGTATTCAAACCACAAAGCAACAAAATAAATAGTAAAATCCAAAAAACATTCATAATTGAATTCATTAATCTACACATCAAACCACTTGAATGAGATTTGAAGCACATGCATTCTTGGAGTTCTTGGATGTTGATCCCAATCCATCATCATCATCATCATCGAAAGAAGAAGATTCATCTACAATGCATTATCCAAATCAATTAAGTAAGAGAAATAATTTAAAATAAATTATACACAACTTGTATAATAAATAAATTACCATCGTCAAAGTCACACATCCATTTTTTTGTTTTAAGACGATTTCTATACTTGGTAATGATTCATGTTCCAGTGCTAAAAGAAGATCTAGATGCTACTGTAGTTATGGGAATGCTTAGCAAGTGACGAGCCATTACAGAAAGTTTTGAAAACCGCTTTTTATTATCTCTCCACCACCCTAACGTATCCATATTCTTCAAATTATCAAACACGACCAACATAGGATTCGTCTTTGATATCACATATAAACAACAAAAGGAAAGTATGTTCAAAGAAAGATATCATAAAAACAAAGGGAAAACAATATATAAAGGACAAACCATGAGCATTAACGGAGGGGAAGAAAGAATGTGAACAATCAAAGAACATGCAGAGCAACAAAACGATACCTGACTGGGAGACACGATGGGGGTGCGGGCAAAACCAAATCAATGCGACTCAATTGCAATGTGGTGGAACCAAATCAATCAATAACAGAGTGGAAGACAAATCGAGACTCACTCGCGGAAACGGAATATGGTTAGGGATTTATACAATGCCCTGGTCACTTTTCAGGAATGAACGATTCTCCCCACATACCAACATGAGACCTTTCCAGTGTACTTTGTCCTCACTTACACACTTCCTGAGAACTTCCCAAGAGGTTACCCATCCCTGAATTTCTCCCAAGTTAAGCACTCCTAACCTTGGAGTCCTTAGGTGATGGGCCACCGAAAAGGCTAATGAATTTGTTGGTATAGGTAGTACGAATTCATTCTTTTAAGCTATCCTCGACTGTATAGTCTCATGCCTATACAGTCTTTGGATCTCTTTTATTCTGGTATGTATTTGGTTCATTCATGTGTCCCTCCCACTGGAAGCCCGCTAAGAGCCGCTCCTTGTCTGTGCCTATGCACCGGCGATCACTCCCTGCCCTCAACAGTGCCCAGGATGTCACATTCCCCGCTAGAAGCCTTCCAGGAGCCACTCCTTGTCTGTGCCCATGCATCGGCGATCACTCTCCGCTCTCAACAGCATCGGGCATGGTTTCATTAGATATGGTTTCATTAGATATGGTTGTTATCATTAGATATGGTTGTATTATTTATTTAGGCGGGCTTGACCACTTGTAGTAGAATAAAAGTGACTTTAAGAAGTAGATTAAATGAAATGAATGTGGCGAAAGAAATTTAAGTAGGGAATGAATATTTTGGGTTAAATATTTTAATAGCTTAAATAGGCTAAGGATAAAAAGAAATGGATAACTAGAGTCTAACTCGAAGTAAGTTATAGGAAAGGATCTTAATAAATTAATTAGGGGAAAGGGTCATGCACCTAAATAAATAGATCTAAAATTTGAAATTCTAATAAAAGAAAATGATGTTAAGAGTTAGAAACCTAGGTAACCATTAAAAAGCAGGAGAAAGGAAAAAAAGGAGTTTTTATACCTAGAGTATTAATTAGCTAAATAAGAAAAGAGTTTTGGACTTAGATTAATAACGATAAAAGAAAGGGAGAGACAAGACCTATTAATTAAATGGTAACTTTTAGTAATTAAGAATAATTGCTCAAGGAGACGTAATTTCAAGACATGATACACGTGAAATAAATATTTAAGCTATAGATGAAGAATCAAAATTTGGACTTGAACTATGTAAAAACAAGAAGTAGGATAAAGTAGATAACAACTTTTACTGACTAAGGAACAAAATGAACAAGTTAATAATATAGAGGTTAGAGTTGTATCTAAGTTCTTAAGCAATGAATCAACACCATAAGAAGTAAAAATTTAGTCGATTAAGAAAATGTAACCAAGGAAGAAAATTAGTTAATTAGGGGAATAAAGAAAAAGGTACATAAAGATAAATAGTCATGAACTTAGAAAGAACATCACTAAATTGAAAGTTACATAAAGAATTAAATTAAGTGACAATATGCCTTAAATAATAAACTAAAGTAAAGGAATGATAATGAGGTTGCCTGAAAATAACCAAGGAGTTTATAGATGGATCCCAGGAAGTTCAATTAAGTAAGGAAATAATCATATGCAAGTGAGTAGGGAATGCCTAGTGACCGGATGAAAAAAAAAATATAGGGAGCACTAAACTAAATAGTATACCCTTAGTAATAACTTAAGTAAGGAAATATCAATAACGTAAACTGTATAAATGGTTAAGATATAATATAAAGGCTTATGTCTAGTTGCCCATATAAGTAAACTTTTAGTGACGTTAAGTGCGTGATTACTTGCTAAGCCATGGAAATGATGAAGGTTGAAATGTATATTATGTGCGTGTGTAATGACTTCTTAATATTGAAATGCAATATAACAATTTTTGGTTGACTGACTATATGACATGATGAGATGTATGACTGTAAATGATTGTGTACATGGAGATATGTGGGTTAGTTATGTAATGTATATATGTGATAAAATATGTGATGAGCATATGTAGTGTGATGCAATAGAAATACTTAAAGAATATCATGCCTTGACAAAATGAATTGTGTGATGAAAGACACTGGTATGGTGTATTGGATGAATATGTTGGAATGAATAATAAAAGGGTGAATAAAGAATTGTCTTGGTAGGGATCCTGAGATGAGTGAATTGTGAAAATGATGTGATGAGATTAGATCGAATTCGATGTGATGATAGGCATTGTGGTGCCAATGTTACCCTGACATTTTATGGATAATCAAAACTCATTTCATTCCTAACCATCAGATGAGTTGTGTTGTGAATTGAACAAAATACGAAAATGGTAATAACTAAAGAAAAATATTTAATTGAGGATTTTATGGAATAAGTCTGATGTTAAGAATGAAATGGAATCTCTGAAAGGACCCTACCAATGACTAATGAGTTAATAGAAGGAATGTATGTTACATGCATCATGTGCATATGACTTGATGTGGACTAGAGCCAGCAGCGAGGGGTATACTGAAGGATATGCGGGTTCGATCCCTAAGGTTGGATCTTGGGAGTGTAACGGGAGGGGACCCCCAATGGCTCGGCGGTAGCGCCCGACACCGAGAAAAACCATGAATCGTGGTGCACTTCAACCCAGACCAGTATCACTAGGAGCGTGGAGAGCCAAGTCCCATTATGGTATGATGATGTATATTGGATCCATGGTATTAGGACTGTGAGTCCATAAGTACCCTGTGTTGTGATATGGGGACTTGGTGTACTCCGGTCGCTCTAGTGTGGAAACATTGTGTCCAGGGGCAGCCTGGGCAGGACGGGTTCTGATAAAATATGATGTTGAAAGATGGGCCCACATGCATCATGATGACTAATTAAAAGAATGGAAATAACAAAATGAACTCATGCATTACATCATTGTACTGTGATTGTGACTGTTTATTACTTAAGCATGACTTGTAAAACTTAGTAACCCTGAGAGATGAATGGGAAAATGGGGATGATTAACTGAGATCAAAAGTGGTGAGACAACTTAGAATGTATCTTAGGAACCCCAAAAAGAGTGGGTGGGATTCGATCCTGGATTGTTTGTGTTGTATGTGGGCAGGTGTTTATAAGACACCTTTCTGATTATTGTGGAGGTGAAGACTCACCCTTACGCTATTTTTCTAGACATCGTGGGGATGAAGACAGACTTCAGAATGAGGAGCAACTAGATTCTTCTCGGACCATGGATGGATAGAATAGGTTAAATTTTATTTTCATTCATTGGAGCCTGTGTGTTTTATTTTCAGTTGTACAGTTGTTGTTATGACCATGTGTTGTATATGACTATGTTATATATATGATGCATCTACTCCACCAAGTTTTATGTATATAAAAAAAACTTCCACATTTTTCAAAAACTCGTAACCTCTCAGTTGACCAGGATAATCTAGTGGAAGGGATTGTCCTAGTTAACCGAGGATGTTACATTGGTGGTATCAGAGCGTGGTCTATTCAATAGGCTTGGGGTATGGTTCACCCTACCAGGCTGTACTCTGAAAGTCTTCAGTTTGACAGTCATAAGGACTTGTGTGGTAGAAATTACTTGATTAAACTCGAGTAGTTAAAGCATAAGACAAGGACAAAAAGGGTCAATGACCAAGGTTACGTCGAAGCAAATAGAACGTGCGGAGAATTTCAGGGGCGAAATTCTTAAAAGGTGAGGAGAGTGTAACAGCCCTGATTTTTGAAATTATTTTTTGAGAGTTAGCTAGTGAGCAAAATATTTTTGAGTGTTAAGATTTGCATATCCTCTCTTTGAGAGTTATCAATTTTGAGAGAACTTAAATTTGTATATCCACTCTATTGGAGAGTTACTCTTGTATTCTAAACACTGAAATTTCTAGAGTTGTGGGTTGGGTTTCAACCTTGTAATATTGTAAGATTGAGAGATTGGGTGGGGTGCCCTTCTACTTATGGGAATTGGGTTCTTGACTATGGGATACTAGGAAGCCTCGATTGCTCAAAGTTGTATCTCTAATCTCCAATAGTGGAAATCCTCTAAGTGGGTTGCTTAGAGGCGAGATGTACACCGGTGTGGTGGAACTCGTATATATCGGTTTGCAAATCTCTCTTCCCTACACTCATTTAAAATTGCTTGCTAAATATTTATGTTTTATAAATTAATTAGTTAAGCAACTTTATTAATTCACTTAAAGTGCATGTTCTATTGGCTTGATTAAATTTGTTAAAGTTGTTTAAGTAATATTCTTGAATTATTCTTTAAATCTTTCTAAGTACCAAAAATAGTGTTGTGATTAATTTGGTATTATTACTTGAATATTACTTTATCTCTTAAGTGAATTTATTGCCATATACTTAGTACTTGTTAATTTGCTTTGTGTATAAATTGTTATCATTTGTGATTAAATTTATTATCTTCATTAAGCATAATTATTAAAGAATCAATTTCAAAAGCATTCCAAGTAAAATTTTTAATACTCAATTCACCCCCTCTTGAGTAATTGAGGCCACTTGGTTAACATCCGGGAACCACCGTTTTAATTTTCGTCGCGATCCAACGGTAAAATCTCAAACCGCGAAGATTTTCGTAACCGACCGTTAAAATTATTACGTTTTTAATTTAGTAAGTGTTTTAGAAATTAAATTGGCATAATTTGACGTTCACGTGTCGGGAGGATTTTATTACAATCGACCAAGAAAACAAAAAAAATAGGAAATTTAGCATTTAGGCGGGCTTGGTTTCATTAGATATGGTTGTATTATTTATTTAAAATTTTTGATTTTAGTATGTAATTTGTAATTTGTTCTGGTAAGCCCTGCTATTAGGAGTTAAATTATCGTCACGTATTGCCGGGAGTGTTTTGACGACATTACGCTTTTAAAGAAAATTTACCGACCGGACGGTTTTGACGTTTTATCTTACTAAGTTTTAAAAGGTGAAATTATTCTTAATATTATAAAGTTTTATGAAAGATGGTTAGATAAATTGATTTTTGGAAAGTGGAAAATTTTACATAAAAAAGGGGTTTTATCGACAAATGACCAAGTTATGCCCGATACATTTGGTAGACTAAGAATAAGCAAAACTTTTTGGAAGATAATATGCTAGGACTTAGAAAATATTTGTGACTAATTTTAGTGACCAAATTTAGTGATCAATTGAGGTGAATTCTAAAGATAGTATTTTAATAATTTTTATACGCCAAGAAAAAGAAAAAGAAATAAAAGAGATTTTGATGTGTGATAAAGAAATGGATATTCAAATTTAGAAAAATTAGTGACCACTTTTGTGACCACTTGTAGTAGAATAAAAGTGACTTTAAGAAGTAGATTAAATGAAATGAATGTGGCGAAAGAAATTTAAGTAGGGAATGAATATTTTGGGTTAAATATTTTAATAGCTTAAATAGGCTAAGGATAAAAAGAAATGGATAACTAGAGTCTAACTCGAAGTAAGTTATAGGAAAGGATCTTAATAAATTAATTAGGGGAAAGGGTCATGCACCTAAATAAATAGATCTAAAATTTGAAATTCTAATAAAAGAAAATGATGTTAAGAGTTAGAAACCTAGGTAACCATTAAAAAGCAGGAGAAAGGAAAAAAAGGAGTTTTTATACCTAGAGTATTAATTAGCTAAATAAGAAAAGAGTTTTGGACTTAGATTAATAACGATAAAAGAAAGGGAGAGACAAGACCTATTAATTAAATGGTAACTTTTAGTAATTAAGAATAATTGCTCAAGGAGACGTAATTTCAAGACATGATACACGTGAAATAAATATTTAAGCTATAGATGAAGAATCAAAATTTGGACTTGAACTATGTAAAAACAAGAAGTAGGATAAAGTAGATAACAACTTTTAGTGACTAAGGAACAAAATGAACAAGTTAATAATATAGAGGTTAGAGTTGTATCTAAGTTCTTAAGCAATGAATCAACACCATAAGAAGTAAAAATTTAGTCGATTAAGAAAATGTAACCAAGGAAGAAAATTAGTTAATTAGGGGAATAAAGAAAAAGGTACATAAAGATAAATAGTCATGAACTTAGAAAGAACATCACTAAATTGAAAGTTACATAAAGAATTAAATTAAGTGACAATATGCCTTAAATAATAAACTAAAGTAAAGGAATGATAATGAGGTTGCCTGAAAATAACCAAGGAGTTTATAGATGGATCCCAGGAAGTTGAATTAAGTAAGGAAATAATCATATGCAAGTGAGTAGGGAATGCCTAGTGACCGGATGAATAAAAAAAATATAGGGAACACTAAACTAAATAGTATACCCTTAGTAATAACTTAAGTAAGGAAATATCAATAACGTAAACTGTATAAATGGTTAGGATATAATATAAAGGCTTATGTCTAGTTGCCCATATAAGTAAACTTTTAGTGACGTTAAGTGCGTGATTACTTGCTAAGCCATGGAAATGATGAAGGTTGAAATGTATATTATGTGCGTGTGTAATGACTTCTTAATATTGAAATGCAATATAACAATTTTTGGTTGACTGACTATATGACATGATGAGATGTATGACTGTAAATGATTGTGTACATGGAGATATGTGGGTTAGTTATGTAATGTATATATGTGATAAAATATGTGATGAGCATATGCAGTGTGATGCAATAGAAATACTTAAAGAATATCATGCCTTGACAAAATGAATTGTGTGATGAAAGACACTGGTATGGTGTATTGGATGAATATGTTAGAATGAATAATAAAAGGGTGAATAAAGAATTGTCTTGGTAGGGATCCTTAGATGAGTGAATTGTGAAAATGATGTGATGAGATTAGATCGAATTCGATGTGATGATAGGCATTGTGGTGCCAATGTTACCCTGACATTTTATGGATAATCAAAACTCATTTCATTCCTAACCATTGGATGAGTTGTGTTGTGAATTGAACAAAATACGAAAATGGTAATAACTAAAGAAAAATATTTAATTGAGGATTTTATGGAATAAGTCCGATGTTAAGAATGAAATGGAATCTCTGAAAGGACCCTACCAATGACTAATGAGTTAATAGAAGGAATGTATGTTACATGCATCATGTGCATATGACTTGATGTGGACTAGAGCCAGCAGCGAGGGGTATACTGAAGGATATGCGGGTTCGATCCCTAAGGTTGGATCTTGGGAGTGTAACGGGAGGGGACCCCCAATGGCTTGGCGGTAGCGCCCGACACCGAGAAAAACCATGAATCGTGGTGCACTTCAACCCAGACCAGTATCACTAGGAGCGTGGAGAGCCAAGTCCCATTATGGTATGATGATGTATATTGGATCCATGGTATTGGGACTGTGAGTCCATAAGTACCCTGTGTTGTGATATGGGGACTTGGTGTACTCCGGTCGCTCTAGTGTGGAAACGTTGTGTCCAGGGGCAGCCTGGGCAGGACGGGTTCTTATATGATATGATGTTGAGAGATAGGCCCACATGCATCATGATGACTAATTAAAAGAATGGAAATAACAAAATGAACTCATGCATTACATCATTGTACTGTGATTGTGACTGTTTATTACTTAAGCATGACTTGTAAAACTTAGTAACCCTGAGAGATGAATGGGAAAATGGGGATGATTAACTGAGATCAAAAGTGGTGAGATAACTTAGAATGTATCTTAGGAACCCCAAAAAGAGTAGGTGGGATTCGATCCTGGATTGTTTGTGTTGTATGTGGGCAGGTGTTTATAAGACACCTTTCTGATTATTGTGGAGGTGAAGACTCACCCTTACGCTATTTTTCCAGACATCGTGGGGATGAAGACAGACTTCAGAATGAGGAGCAACTAGATTCTTCTCGGACCATGGACGGATAGAATAGGTTAAATTTTATTTTCATTCATTGGAGCCTGTGTGTTTTATTTTCAGTTGTACAGTTGTTGTTATGACCATGTGTTGTATATGACTATGTTATATATATGATGCATCTACTCCACCAAGTTTTATGTATATAAAAAAAACTTCCACATTTTTCAAAAACTCATAACCTCTCAGTTGACCAGGATAATCTAGTGGAAGGGATTGTCCTAGTTAACCGAGGATGTTACATTGGTGGTATCAGAGCGTGGTCTATTCAATAGGCTTGGGGTATGGTTCACCCTACCAGGCTGTACTCTGAAAGTCTTCTGTTTGACAGTCATAAGGACTTGTGTGGTAGAAATTACTTGATTAAACTCGAGTAGTTAAAGCATCAGACAAGGACACAAAGGGTCAATGACCAAGGTTACGTCGAAGCAAATAGAACGTGCGGAGAATTTCAGGGGCGAAATTCTTAAAAGGTGAGGAGAGTGTAACAGCCCTGATTTTTGAGAATAGGAAACCAGACCCTCAAGAGTCTGAGGATACTCTTTTGAGCTTCTGGTAAGAAGCTCAAGGCTTTTGGCCTATTCCCTGAGCGGTTTAGAATGAGGAAAATAGTGAAAAGCAGCTTAATGTGAAAGATGAGGATACTGAGAGAACGTAACGAGTGAGAGAAGCAGAAATAAGAAAATAATAAATTATATTCGACAATACTGTTTAATCAAAAATAATAAGTTAATGACGATTATTTTGAGTACAAATTAATTTATTATTATATTTATTTGATAATTATTTTTTTGTCGACAATAATCATATGTAAATAATTATAATAATTTATTTTGAAATTATATCTATTTTAAATTATTTATTCATTTATTTGATAATTATATTTAATAATAAAATATTGTCGGGTCCCTCGGATTTAAACTGTGGGACCTAGCTTGAGGTCAGACTCTAACCGTTTGAACCAAGACTAGTGATCCAGTAGGGATACTAGTCCTGTTAGAATCGTTTTATGAAGAATCAAGGGTGTGTGACTTGATCTGATAAGCTCAATCAGAACCTTTGACGTCTCCTACGTTTGACGGTTCATATACCTCGGGGTGCCCGATGGTGACACGGTCAATTCCTGATAACACATTTTAACATTTTAGGAAGGTTTCCTGAAGAGCCTGGAACTTGATTCAGACTCTGCCAACCTCATCCATGAACTATTCTATTCCGTCGGAAGTTCAATCTGCGCGTTTTTGATGATTCCTACATAACTTTCTCAAACAATGTTCGGTTGAGGTAATTCTAGTTTTGTTCACTTTGTTTCAAAGATATCTTCAACCTTTGTTTCTAGCCTCGAACTCCAATTCTTACTCTGTCAACCCCAAAATCGAAGATTAAGTATATTCATCTCAAAATTCCAACGTTTGGACTTTTTCTCTGTGCATGGTTCAAAAAAAAATTCATAACTTTCTCATACGACCTTCGATTTGTACAAACTTGGTTTCAAAATCTCTGTAAAAAAATTATCTACGTTTTCGTGTAGACATCAAAAGCTAAATCCTTCTAGATTGGTAGAGTTTAATAAATCTTTGTGACTTATTGGCTGTTTCGTTTCAATGTTGGCACCCTTCAATAAAATTCACGTATGTCCCTCTTTCGGTTCTTGAATCACTCCATTCTTTTTTCTATGGATCCTTATCATAGATATCTACAATTTTCATGAAGGGCACGAAATCAAATTCCTAAGGGAGAATTGATGGTGAATTTATTTTGAAGGCCCTAGCTGATCTGAAAAGCTTCTAGGGCACCCTGTCGTAAATCAGGTATATCTCGGGCTACAAAACTTGGATCTTTATAAATAATATATCAACTTAAAGAGGAAAGGAAGATCTAAAAACTTCATGAAGAGCTAGAAATAAAATTCCCACTCCATAAATCCTAGAATTTAAAACACTACACCAATCCACGTTTCCCAAGCAACAGCTTGCACTAGGTGCAGTATTTTCCACATATCTCTCTCATATGGCCATGCAATGGAATGCGACCTTTACCCCATGTTTCCTAACATATTTCTACACAACTTTTATGCAGAAGCCAAAGTCCAATTCGCAGCCCATTTGGCCCATAAAAATTATTTGTGCAAGGGACAAAAATCCCGTCACAGCCCTGGACTAGTTCTGTATTTGGGCCATATCCCACTCAATTCTTGATGGATGTTTTTGTAATTTATATGTATTTAAATAGAACAAAAAGTTCTACAACTTTTATGTTTAGACCATTTTCAAATTTGGCTTGTATCATCCCTTAAAAATTTTCCCAAAGTGACGCCCCTGGTTGTGACGCGTTAGCCCCTTCATGCAACTTAAGCCAATCACTTTCTCCCACCCACTAGACACTTGTCTAGCTCTAAAAACTCCATCTCCATGCATCACCAGCCCTTGACACCTGCTATGAGAGGTGTCACCTCTTGCTTCATTCAGCCACCACCTCCCACTCCATCCAATCAAGTTTCATACAATGGATCCTACACTCTAATCTACCATTATCTCATCATAATCCATCACTTACTCTCTTCTCAAAAAAATTCCAGCAGCTACCTCCTCTCTATTCCAGCCACCACACCTCCTCCTTGACCACCCAAATCAGCCACCACACTTCTCCTTATGGCCTCACGTCACTACACCACCACCAACCACCATGATCTCTTCTTCTCCATTCTTCTTCTCTAACCCGCGGCTGCCACCACCCTAGACAACCCTCTTCCACCACTTTCCAGCCACCGTGATCCCCTCCACATGCTGCCTATACCTCCACAAAACTGCCACGCCCCTCTGTTCTTCTATCCGTAGCCACCGTCCTTCGATCGGTAAGCGACCGACGACCTTTTTTTCGTTCCAATTTCAATTCTCTTTCCACTTCTTTTTCTCTTAGAATTTTCATGACTATTTTGTTTTGTTCCTTACTGTTCATGACCATCCCTCCCTTCTTTTGCTCTTGCATGTTTGATTCCTAAGGCTTCGGGGATGATCAAAAGCAATCGGTGCGACATACCAAGTAATTGGTAAATTTTTGACAACCGGTTCCTTAGCTTTCTTTAATTTTGCATGGTTGATTCCTTTGACTCCCTTGCTGGCTGTGACATGCTCCATTCCTTTTGATGGTTGCATGCTTGATTTTAGATCCCGCAAAGCCATCGGTGGAAATCGATGTTGAAATGGCAAGGAATTCGGACGACGACGTTAAATTAAATGGTGAGGTTTTCCCCTTATTTTGGTAAATATCTTTGCTGTTTGGTGGCTGTCCACATCCCTTTAGGTGCCTAAAATTTTTGTATGTCACGTTTTAGCAAAATGTAAGGACGAACAACGACGATCGACGGACGTTTCAGAGTACCCGACAAATTTTCGATGAACGGATTACTCTCCTCCTTCGGACAGCGAGCGTTCTGTGTGGTAAGGGGGGTCTTACCTCATTTTGATTTTTTTTCATCGTCCTATAATATTGCATGAGTATCCGGGAACCACCGTTTTAATTTTCGTCGCGATCCAACGGTAAAATCTCAAACCGCGAAGATTTTTGTAACCGACCATTAAAATTATTACGTTTTTAATTTAGTAAGTATTTTACAAATTAAATTGGCATAATTTGACGTTCACGTGCTCGGGAGGATGTTATTGCGATCGACCAAGAAAACAAAAAAAAATAGGAAATTTAGCATTTAGGCGGGCTCGGTTTCATTCGATATGGTTATATTATTTATTTTAAAATTTTGATGTTATTATGTAAATTGTAATTTCTTCCAGTAAGCCCCGCTATTAGGAGTTAAATTATCATCACGTATCGCCGAGAGTATTTTGACGACATTATGTTTTTAAAGAAAATTTACCGACCGAACGGTTTCGAAGTTTCATCTTACTAAGTTTTAAAAGGTGAAATTATTCTTAATATTATAAAGTTTTATGAAAGATGGTTAGATAAATTGATTTTTGGAAAGTGAAAAATTTTACATAAAAAAGGGGTTTTATCGACAAATGACCAAGTTATGCCCGATACATTTGGTAGACTAAGAATAAGCAAAAATTTTTGGAAGATAATATGCTAGGACTTAGAAAATATTTGTGACTAATTTTTGTGACCAAATTTAGTGATCAATTGAGGTGAATTCTAAAGATAGTATTTTAATAATTTTTATATGCTAAGAAAAAGAAAAAAAGTAAAAGAGATTTTGATGTGTGATAAAGAAATGAATATTCAAATTTAGAAAAATTAGTGACCACTTTTGTGACCACTTGTAGTAGAATAAAAGTGACTTTAAGAACTAGATTAAATAAAATGAATATGGCAAAAGAAATTTAAGTAGGGAATGAATATTTTGAGTTAAATATTTTAATAGCTTAAATAGACTAAGGAAAAAGAAATAGATAACTAGAGTCTAACTCGAAGTAAGTTATAGGAAAGGATCTTAATAAATTAATTAGGGGAAAGGGTAATGCACCTAAATAAATAGATCTAAAATTTGAAATTCTAATAAAAGAAAATGATGTTAAGAGTTAGAAACCTAGGTAACCATTAAAAAGCAGGAGAAAGGAAATAAAGGAGTTTTTATTCCTAGAAGTATTACATAGCTAAATAGGAAAAGAGTTTTAGACTTAGATTAATAATGATAAAAGAAAGGGAGAGACAAGACCTATTAATTAAATGGTAACTTTTAGTAATTAAGAATAATTGCTCAAGGAGACGTAATTTCAGGACATGATACACATGAAATAAGTATTTATGCTATAGATGAAGAATCAAAATTTGGACTTGCACTATGTAATTACAAGAAGTAGGATAAAGTAGATAACAACTTTTAGTGACTAAAGAAAAAAATGAACAAGTTAATAATATAGAGGTTAGAGTTATATCTAAGTTCTTAAGCAATGAATCAACACCATAAGAAGTAAAAATTTAGTCGATTAAGAAAATGTAACCAAGGAAGCAAATTAGTTAATTAGGGGAATAAAGAAAAAGGTACACAAAGATAAATAGTCATGAACTTAGAAAGAACATCACTAAATTGAAAGTTACATAAAGAATTAAATTAAGTGACAATATGCCTTAAATAACAAACTAAAGTAAAGGAATGCTAATGAGGTTTCCTGAAAATAACCAAGTAGTTTATAGTTGGACCCCAGGAAGTTGAATTAAGTAAGGAAATAATCATACGCAAGTGAGTGGGGAATTCCTAGTGAGCGGATGAATGAAAAAAATACAGAGAACACTAAACTAAATAGTATACCCTTAGTAATAACTTAAGTAAGGAAATATCAATAACGTAAACTGTATAAATGGTTAGGATATAATATAAACGCTTATGTCTAGTTACCTATATAAGTAAACTTTTAGTGACGTTAAGTGCGAGATTACTTGCTAAGTCGTGGAAATGATGAAGGTTGAAATGTATACTATGTGCGTGTGTAGTGACTTCTTAATATTGCATGCAATATAACAATTTTTGGCTGACTGACTATGTGACATGATGAGATGTATGACTGTAAATGATTGTGTATCGAGATATATGTGTTAGTTATGTAATGTACATATGTGATAAAATATGTGATGAGCATATGAAGTGTGATGTGATAGAAATACTTACAGAATATCATGCATTGACAAAATAAATTGTGTGATGAAAGACATTGGTATGGTGTATTGGATGAATATATTGGAATGAATAATAAAAGGGTGAATAAAGAAATGTCTTGGTAGGGATCCTGAGAGGAGTGAATTATGAAAATGATGTGAAGAGATTAGATCGGATCTGATGTGATGATAGGCACTGTAGTGCCAATGTTACCCTGACGTTTTATGGATAATCAAAACTCATTTTATTCCTAACCATCGGACGAGTTGTGTTGTGAATTGAACAAAATACGAAAATGGTAATAACTAAAGAAAAATATTTAATTGAGGATTTTATGGAACAAGTCCGATGTTAGGAATGAAATGGAATCTTTGAAAGGACCCTACCAATGACTAATGAGTTAATGGAAGGAATGTATGTTACATGCATCATGTGCATATGAGTTGATGTGGACTAGAGCGAATAGCGAGGGGTATGCTGAAGGATATGCGGGTTTGATCCCTGGGGTTGGATCTTGGGAGTTAACGGGAGGGGATCCCTAATGGCTCGGCGGTAGCACCCCAACGTCGGGAAAAACCATGCAATTCTGGTGCACTTCGACCTAGACCAGTATCACTAGGATCGTGGAGAGCCAAGTCCAATTATGATATGATGATGTATATTGGATCCATGATATTAGGACTGTGAGTCCATAAGTACCCTGTGTTGTGATGTGGGGACTTGGTGTATAACACCCCTGATTTTCTGTACTCGAATCCCGATGTGATCGTCATAATTAATAAAATTTCGAATAAATTTTTCACGTTTGAAAACATTTCCAATACACCATCATGACCACGTCAAGACCCAAATCACAAAAAACCAAAGAGTGAGATTTAGTAATCTATAACTGGATCGATAAATGGTTTGCCTATAAAAGTATACAAAATAATAGAGTATACAACAGAAAAATGTGTATACCGGGCACACGCCTAGTCCCATATATGACGATATGAGAAAAGGCTAGGCTACCACGCAATGGCATATTATGAGCCTATTAGACAACCATCATCATTCTACAATTAATTTCATAAGCATGCAAAGCCTAAGGTATAACTATATATATACATGTACACACGGGAATCTTCTCCCAGCCTTCGCTATCATCAATATACGTCAATTAATTTTAATCCTCCCAATACACTGTAAATCATCTCTTACATTCTACATATATATTCACCATCCACAAATTCAAGGGATCATCTTTATACGTATCCAAATCCATTAAACATCTATATCATTATAAACAACTTATTCATTTCATAAGTTCAATACATAATAGTTCACAATGATGCCGGCCAAGGCACTTCCTCTATCACTATTTACCTTCACCAATACTTGATCTTTAAATCCAAACTCATCCCATGGTAACCTGCATCACAATGCTAAAAAGGAGACCACATGGGAGAGTGAGTTATACATTCAAAATGACGAATAATATATATATATTGTGATCATGTGTATATCCATACAAATGTCATGTGTGCTTTGCTATCAAATCATCAAATTATCATTCATATATCATCTCATTATTATAATAGGCATACAAGCCTTATGAATCGCAATTCATATCATAAATAAGCACAACATATACACAATCACATACATAATCTCTTTGCCACTTATCAACAACGGCATTCATAATCTTTATCGTCATTATTCCATTAAGGTTCCACTCAAATACCTCCTCGCAAGGGGTTTCTCAACACTCGTGGTCATCCCATTTCAAATGCCATGGTCTTAAAGCTAATGCATATGTCAACTGTTTAATGCATATGCAACGGATCCGATTTTCAAATTCAACAATAATCACAATCACATAAATTATCATCATCACTCAGGGATACACCCTTTGTTGCACCCCGCAAGGTGATTCATTTCAATATTATTCAACAACAATAGGACAACGTCCTCTTCACTCCGGGATATACCCTTTGTGGCAACCCGGAAGGTGATATATACAACAATAATAATAGGATAACATCCTCTTCACTCTAGGATATACCCTTCGTGGCACCCCGCAAGGTGATATATTCAATAATAAATCAACAACAACAGGACAACGTCCTCTTCACTCCGGGATATACCCTTTGTGGCACCCCGCAAGGTGATTCATTTCAACATTATTCAACAACAATAGGAAAACGTCCTCTTCACTCCAGGATATACCCTTTGTGGCACCCAGCAAGGTGATATACACAACAATAGTAATAGGATAACATCCTCTTCACTCCAGGATATACCCTTCATGGCACCCCGCAAGGTGATATATTCAATAATAAATCAACAACAATAAGACAACGTCCTCTTCACTCTGGGATATACCCTTTGTGGCACCCCGCAAGATGATTCATTTTAACATTATTCAACAACAATAGGAAAATGTCCTCTTCACTCCGGGATATACCCTTTGTGGCACCCCGCAAGGTAATATATTCAACAATATTCAATAACAATAATAATGCATATCAATGCCATGCTATGCCATAAATGCAACAATGCAATAATGCATGTGCCCAACAATCTCACAAAAATTTCTCACCCTCTCAATTAGGGTATATATTTTAATTTGGCATCTTCAATAATCATGTAATTATTTACAAGCCCCTCAAGGCACATCATTCATATAATTGGCATTCAACGGCCACAAACATCATTCATGACAATCCACACACGGATATCAAAGGGCATAGCAAACATTATAAAATTAACCCACACATAAAATTATTCGAGGCATATTCATCATTCACATATTTGGTAATCACACTTATGCCCAACAAATTTATTTAGTGGTTTTCAACCTATCATAATTGTCATCTCCGACTTATTCGGTTATTAGCGTACACCATACAATTCAATCATTCCCATGAAAGGTTCATAATTACTCAAAAATACAATCTCATAACTCAATGTCAAACCCTTGATATTGTTCTCACACTCTTCATTCTGGGTGGTTAAGAATTCATGATTCACTGTATGCATATTATGGGTATAAACAAATTTTCTTAATGTCTCAATCGTTATCCATCACCACCCAAATAAGTTATGGGCATAATTATAACTCCATACATTCCCTTGGGTATCACACAGGATAAGGGAAAGAAGACCCAATTCCATTAAAACCGAGAAAAGAAGGGAAAATATTCCAACAGGGGAGTCACTCGCTCAAGCGGAGTCCCCACTTGCTGGAGCGAGTGGTAAACAAAACACATGGCGAGACAGAGGGGAGCAGAGCGATAATAAATAGAAATTAACAGGAGGAGCCTCGCTCAAGCTAAGACTGACTGGCTTGAGCGAGACACACAAGCTTCGCTTGGGCGGAGCCAGCGAGCCTGGGTGAAAATCGTCCAGAATCAAACCCCATGCCAGCTCGCTTAGGCGAGTAACTCAGCTAAGGCAATTCGCTTAAGCAGAAATAGTTCAATGCCAGTGCAACCCATAACTTAATGTGGCTGAGGCCTCCTTGCCCAAACAAATAACTCCCAGGGCTGAGCGTGTGCTCACTCGCTAAGCAAGGCACCCAACACTCGGGTTTCTATTGACAGAATCCCCCAAATCCGACCCATTTTTCATTCGGTTCTCACTCGGCAAAATTTATCCAGATCCGAGTTATCTCACACTCGGTTCCCACCTGGCATAACAATCTAGACTGACCCATTTTCATTCAACTAAATCATTCCCGGGCCGACTCACACTCATATAGTCTATCACTCGGCTAATTACTCCAAAACTGACTCATCACATGATTGACCGTTCACTCGGTAATTCATCTCAACACCGACTCATCTTACTTGGTTTTCTACTCGGCAAAATCAATCAAAGCTGACTCGTCTCTCACTTGGCCTTTTCACTCGGCATTTTATTCCAAACCCGAGTCATCTCAATCAGTTTTTCACTCGGCAACTTCATTCCAAATCCGAGTCATCACAATCAGTCTTATACTCGGTAATTTCTCTAAAACCGACTCATCACTCGATCGGTCCTCACTCGGCATTTTATACCAAAACTGACTTATCACTCTCGGGTTCCCACTCAGAAAAATACTCCAGACCGAGTCTTTTCTCACTCGGTTTTCCACTCGGTAACTCATTCCAAAAACCGACTTCCTTTCATTCTCACACGAGTGAAGTTATTCTAGAATACATCTGGGCAACACACCATGTGTTCCCACTCGGTGGCATCCCCACTCGGAATTACACAGACGGAGGGGCTCCACTCGGAACGAGTTACTTAGAACTCGGGAATTTCCACTCGAAACTCCACTGCTTGGAATATCACACAGGGAGACCTCTCACTCGGAATTTTATCCACTCCCTCACTAAGAGGGTTCTGCCTTGGCATAGCCCATTCGGAATTTCACTCGGAAATTCACCACAGATCATGTATTATTTTCTAAGTCCCCAATCAGGCGGAATTCATCCAGAATCAATGTCCTCCCTTGCTCGCTCAAGGCAGCCACGCCCGCTTGAGCGAGATTCGTCCAGAACCTCACCTGATCACAACACACTCTACTCGCTCGAGCGGATCACTCACTCGCCTGGGCGAAATTTTCCCAGAGGCCATAATATTAGTGCAGGGGACTCTCACCTGAGCGAGATCCCATCTCGCCTGAGCGAGAATACCAGAACAGAGGCAGGAACGAAAGTTCTTACAAATCAATATATGATTTCACATTTTAGGCCTATTAAATCATATCCAACACATTATATATAATATTTGGGGCACATTCAACTCGTTCTAAGAGTTCTCACTCGGAATTTCTCATTATAAGCCAAATTTGGATTTATCCTACAGTTCATACATGTCATGATAGGCATATACATCCTGTTCAAATAATCATACTTATACATTTCTATTTCAAACTTAATATTCACATTAAACTCAAACTTATCCACATCAAATATACAAATGCATACTTCCACAACAATCATCACATAATCTCACTGCATCATCCACAAAAACAACCATTTGCCATTCTCATTAATCCAATAAATATAGACATGGCAAGGCAAGCATGAGTATTCATCACATACAATAATCACTGTCAATTTACTCATGCAATTTGAATGTTAACTCCTCTCCTACCTTGAAGGAAGAGCCGAAATGATTCCAATGCTCCGAATGCTCCATCGTACCATCTGAAATACGATCTACATACATACATATACGTACACATAATCAATAATTCATCATAGTTCTAACCATTTGTTAGCTTATCATAAAGCTTAACCCCAAGTCCTAGACTTGCTAAACACCAACATATGCAATTATGTTAGGCTTCAGGAATTCCTTTCCCAAAGCCAAGATCCTCTAGATCTTAAAGGCTAACTAAACCCAATAACATCATCATCACATTGTTACTCAATATTCAACTTAGCTCTCATATCCTTCAATAACCACAATGGTTTAGAACCTCATCAAGTCATAATCTTTTCATACCAATATGTATATCCATTGATTCCACCATTAAGGATTATCTACAATGCTCATCATTGTTCATCACTATAACTAACAACATACATATTAAACAACACCCATTCACTTCCAACTCAACCTTCAAGTCCCAATATATATATATCTTCCTAAATTCTTAAGGCAAGGGCTTTTTCATCAAAATCCAACAACTATTACCAATACTCATTAATTACCATAAATAGCCATCTTTCCTCATTAATATCATTCTCATAATCATTAAACCTACATTCTATTAACATTTCACACTTTCCCCAATTTATTAAAGTTAGGGTTTCACTAAAACCCAACAACACCATAAATGCTCATTCATTTTCCACTCATCCAAGTATTAACTCCTTACACATATAATAACCCACCATTAATGCCATAATAACAACACCCCACCTTAGGGTTTCTCATCATAAATGCCTCTCCAAGATCTACCCATACATATTTAACACTCTCCCAATAACCTAAACACATAACCAAGGGTTAGAGCTCAAGAAAATGGAGAGGAAGCTTTACCTCAAGCAAAAAGGGAGTGAGCTCCAAGAATGAGAGAAAGAGAACGAAAATACAAGGGAGAGGGAGAGCTTCTAATCACCATTGTCATCTCTTCCAAGCTTGAAGGAAAACGAAGATGAAGAAGGAGAAGGCACACCACCATGCATAGGGTTTTTAGAAGAGGAAGAAGAAGATGAGTGGAAGAGGAAATGAAAAGAATAGGAAGAAGAAGGAGAAGAAGAAGTGATGTGAAAAAAGAAGAGAAAGTGAGAGTTTATATTTTTATCATTTTGCTTCACATTAAAATCTCACCGTTTTATAACAAACAGGCTCACAGTTCGGGCTCAATACTAATTCCAAAAATTATTCCGAATATAGATTCGGATCCCCAATAATATTCTTAACAGCCCTAACCAACGACATCTCAATCGGAGATACTTGGTCTGACACTCATATTCTAACCGAGTATAATTTTATCTCACTTAAGCTCAGTAATTCATAAATATCCATAATAAATCCCCATTTAATCTTTCTGATATTTTTGGGACACAAGTCCACTCACATACAACTATTTATTATTTATTCTCGTCAATTATTCATTTTATAAAATTCAGGATGTTACAATTCACCCCACCTAAAAAGAATTTCGTCCTCGAAATTCAGCATCGATACACATGTCACAAGGCCATACCTCAGGCCACACATCAACAAAGTTCAACGACACCATAGAATAACATTGGACTTACCAAAGTCCATCAAGACATGTTCATCATCACATTATCATTCCTTAACATAAAATTTCCACATCAAGTGTGTCATATATCATCAATTATAACTCGTCCAACAGAGCTCACATGTTCATACTCAGTACGACCAGATAGGTTCAGTACATTCACCATAAGCAGTTACAATTCCTACACCTGCGCGGCCTATGTGTTGTTGCATCCGACATACAGGAAGGCATCCCAATCCTGTAGTGGTTACCACAAACACATAAAGTCGGTGCATATGTGCATGCTGGCACAATGCCTATGGCATGTAAGACCATATCGGGACCAATACTTCGTATTCCCATTGCTCATATTGGTTTGACCTATTCAAGCGATACCAATTCATATAAGACTTGGCGATAATTCTCACCAGTCCACAGCTAACATATTCATACTTCATTGTCATTCTACAATTAATTTGGCATCCATAATGCCATATCAATCATCAAATCTTAATTAACTTCACCATCAATCGGTGTACCAATCATAAATTTTCAACCATCACATGGTAGATACCCCATCCTTGGGTTTCATCCATCCAAATACATACTCATATAGCCTAAAATTCTTGTCTCACTTACATATTTGCTAACTATAAATCAATTCGAGCCTTAAAAGGTTCATCAAATTCTTATCAAGTAGGCTACATATTCGAATAATGAGCTTCCACATTAGGCATTTTCCTTGCAAATCACAATTAAGGCTCATAAATTTAATATATATCTCACATTATATCCCGTTACTATGCGGTTTCCATCATCAATATAGCACCCTTCAAATAAAATAGGGGGTATTGACATGATCAAATTTCTATTCACCGATTCATAATCACACATGTCATCCATAATTATTCCAATGATCATAGTCTCTAGGGCACACAATTTAGCCCAAAGTCACTTTGTAAAATCGTATACCATAATTAATTCCAATCATACCCCAAGTTCAACATTATTACTCATTAATCATCAGGGGTTATCACACCTAGTGGGTCCAAATCAATTCAATTATTCACTCGGTTTTCACACGCCAAAAACCGAGACACAACCCCAACCTAACATGTATTCGATTTCACATTTAATCACTTATCACATATTCAAATTCCCAATCTAGAGGGATACAACAATTCACTTGTATCATTCCTTATATAAGGCTCTTGTGCCAAAGGATATAAAATCCATCCTTCACAAATGGCACAACCAATCATTTAGATTCAAACATACCCATACTAGGGAATTATTCATTATCATCCATCTAATCAACTCAAGTATATGAGTTCCGTTTTCATTTAACAAGCACTCCTTGGCTAGACGCCATAGGCATAGTGCATATAAGAGACCTAACCACAATTCATATTTCAAGTGCATATGCACATCAAGGTCTTAACAGGTATGGTCTACTACCATATCAATTTCTTTCTCAATACTTCCTATCCGTAATCAACATACGGTATAGGTCCATCATTAAATCAATACATATTTAACATATCATGTCCATGGTCACACATGGTAAAAATTCATTATCATATCAGTTCATATCTTATATTTCATATTCATCAACTCTAATATTTCATTTCCATGATCACATTCAATCATGGATCCATCATCAATTCAATTTGCATTTCATATATCAACATCAATGCACAATAATAGTATATTCGTCATTTGAAGGTAATAGGGTAAGGAACTTGGCCGATCTTACACAATAAATACATCCATCATATATTGAGGAAATTCATTCACTCATATTCGATCCCATAATTTATTCATAATTATCCATGAGCAACTAGGCTCCAGAAATTCATCATATAACCCCAATAATAAAGGGTATACTCCCAATAGTCAACAACCACATCTTATGAATCACAATCTCATAAAAGTTCTCATTGAGTATCAATCCCAGCTCAACTCTAATGATTCACAATAACTCCTCAATAAGCAAGTATGCCCTATAATCAATTTACAATCCTTAGACAACTAGTCATTCATAAGTCCATATAGGGCAACCAAACATAATATCATCATTCTCTAGATAATTATCATTCTTAAATCTATACAAACAACCATATTCCAATAATGAAATCTCGCTCCAAAGATCACCATAAGTACCTCACCATTGAGCAATCATGCTCCAATTATCCATGATATCAAATCCTCACAGAGTAGCCATGCTCTGGTAATAACCAATAACTCCAATCAAGAGCAAAATATGCTCTGATACCAGATTATAACACCCCTGATTTTCTGTACTCGAATCCCGATGTGATCGTCATAATTAATAAAATTACGAATAAATTTTTCGCGTTTGAAAACATTTCCAATACACCATCATGACCACGTCAAGACCCAAATCACAGAAAACCAAAGAGTGAGATTTAGTAATCTAAAACTGGATCGATAAATAGTTTGCCCATAAAGGTATACAAAATAATAGAGTATACAACGGAAAAATGTGTATACCGGGCACACGCCTAGTCCCATATATGACGATATGAGAAAAGGCTAGGCTAGCACGCAATGGCATATTATGAGCCTATTAGACAACCATCATCATTCTACAATTAATTTCATAAGCATGCAAAGCCTAAGGTATAACTATATATATACATGTACACACGGGAATCTTCTCCCAGCCTTCGTTATCATCAATATATGTCAATTAATTTTAATCCTCCCAATACACTGTAAATCATCTCTTACATTCTACATATATATTCACCATCCACAAATTCAAGGGATCATCTTTATACGTATCCAAATCCATTAAACATCTATATCATTATAAACAACTTATTCATTTCATAAGTTCAATACATAATAGTTCACAATGATGCCGGCCAAGGCACTTCCTCTACCACTATTTACCTTCACCAATACTTGATCTTTAAATCCAAACTCATCCCATGGTAACCTGCATCACAATGCTAAAAAGGAGACCACATGGGAGAGTGAGTTATACATTCAAAATGATGAATAATATATATATATTGTGATCATGTGTATATGCATACAAATGTCATGTGTGCTTTGCTATCAAATCATCAAATTATCATTCATATATCATCTCATTATTATAATAGGCATACAAGCCTCATGAATCGCAATTCATATCATAAATAAGCACAACATATACACAATCACATACATAATCTCTTTGCCACTTATCAACAACGGCATTCATAATCTTTATCGTCATTATTCCAGTAAGGTTCCACTCAAATACCTCCTCGCAAGGGGTTTCTCAACACTCGTGGTCATCCCATTTCAAATGCCATGGTCTTAAAGCTAATGCATATGTCAACTGTTTAATGCATATGCAACGGATCCGATTTTCAAATTCAACAATAATCACAATCACATAAATTATCATCATCACTCAGGGATACACCCTTTGTTGCACCCGGCAAGGTGATTCATTTCAACATTATTCAACAACAATAGGACAAAGTCCTCTTCACTCCGGGATATACCCTTTGTGGCACCCCGCAAGGTGATATATACAACAATAATAATAGGATAACATCCTCTTCACTCCGGGATATACCCTTCGTGGCACCCCGCAAGGTGATGTATTCAATAATAAATCAACAACAATAGGACAACATCCTCTTCACTCCGGGATATACCCTTTGTGGCACCCCGCAAGGTGATTCATTTCAACATTATTCAACAACAATAGGACAACGTCCTCTTCACTCTGGGATATACCCTTTGTGGCACCCCGCAAGGTGATATATACAACAATAATAATAGGATAACATCCTCTTCACTCCGGGATATACCCTTCGTGGCAGCCCGCAAGGTGATATATTCAATAATAAATCAACAACAATAATACAACGTCCTCTTCACTCTGGGATATACCCTTTGTGGCACCCCGCAAGCTGATTCATTTCAACATTATTCAACAACAATAGGACAATGTCCTCTTCACTCTAGGATATACCCTTTGTGGCACCCCGCAAGGTGATATATTCAACAATATTCAATAACAATAATAATGCATATCAATGCCATAATGCATGTGCCCAACAATCTCACAAGCATTTCTCACCCTCTCAATTAGGGTATATATTTTAATTTGGCATCTTCAATAATCATGTAATTATTTACAAGCCCCTCAAGGCACATCATTCATATAATTGGCATTCAACGGCCACAAACATCATTCATGACAATCCACGCACGGATATCAAAGGGCATAGCAAACATTATAAAATTAACCCACACATAAAATTATTCGAGGCATATTCATCATTCACATATTTGGCAATCCCACTTATGCCCAACAAATTTATTTAGTGGTTTTCAACCTATCATAATTGTCATCTCTGACTTATTCGGTTATTAGCGTACACCATACTATTCAATCATTCCCATGAAAGGTTCATAATTACTCAAAAATACAATCTCATAACTCAATGTCAAACCCTTGATATTGTTCTCACACTCTTCATTCTGGGTGGTTAAGAATTCATGATTCACAGTATGCATATTATGGGTATAAACAAATTTTCTTAATGTCTCAATCGTTATCCATCGCCACCCAAATAAGTTATGGGCATAATTATAACTCCATACATTCCCTCGGGTATCACACAGGATAAGGGAAAGAAGACCCAATTCTATTAAAACCGAGAAAAGAAGGGAAAATATTCCATCAGGGGAGTCACTCGCTCAAGCAGAGTCCCCACTTGCTGGAGCGAGTGGTAAACAAAACACATGGCGAGACAGAGGGGAGCAGAGCGATAATAAATAGAAATTAACAGGAGGAGCCTCGCTCAAGCTAAGATCGACTAGCTTGAGCGAGACACACAAGCTTCGCTTGGGCGGAGCCAGCGAGCCTGGGCAAAAATCGTCCAGAATCAAACCCCATGCCAGCTCGCTTGGGCGAGTAACTCAGCTTAGGCAATTCGCTTAAGCGGAAATAGTTCAATGCCAGTGCAACCCATAACTTAATGTGGGTTAGGCCTCCTTGCCTAAACAAATAACTCCCAGGGCTGAGCGTGTGCTCACTCGCTCAGCAAGGCACCCAACACTCGGGTTTCTGTTGACAGAATCCCTAAAATCTGACCCATTTTTCATTCGGTTCTCACTCGACAAAATTTATCCGGATCCGAGTCATCTCACACTCGGTTCCCACCTGGCATAACAATCTAGACCGACCCATTTTCATTCAACTAAATCATTCCAGGGCCGACTCACACTCACATAGTCTATCACTCGGCTAATTACTCCAAAACTGACTCATCACATGATTGACCGTTCACTCGGTAATTCATCTCAACACCGACTCATCTTACTGGGTTTTCTGCTCGGCAAAATCAATCAAAGCTGACTCGTCTCTCACTTAGCCTATTCACTTGGCAATTTATTTCAAACCCGAGTCATCTCAATCAGTTTTTCACTTGGCAACTTTATTCCAAATCTGAGTCATCACAATCAGTCTTACACTCGGTAATTTCTCTAAAACTGACTCATCACTTGATCGGTCCTCACTCGGCATTTTATACCAAAACCGACTCATCACCCTTGGGTTCCCACTCGGAAAATTACTCCAGACCGAGTCTTCTCTCACTCGGTTTTCCACTCGGTAACTCATTCTAAAAACCGACTTCCTTTCATTCTCACACGAGTGAAGTTATTCCAGAATACATCTGGGCAACACACCATGTGTTCCCACTCAGTGGCATCCCCACTCGAAATTACACACACGGAGGGGCTCCACTCGGAACGAGTTACTTAGAACTCGGGAATTTCCACTCGAAACTCCACTGCTCAGAATATCACACAGGGAGACCTCTCACTCAGAATTTTGTCCACTCCCTCACTCGGAGGGTTCTGCCTTGGCATAGCCTATTCGGAATTTCACTCGGAAATTCACCACAGATCATGTATTATTTTCTAAGTCCCCACTCGGGCGGAATTCATCCAGAATCAATGTCCTCCCTTGCTTGCTCAAGGCAGCCACGCCCGCTTGAGCAAGATTCGTCCAGAACCTCACCTGATCACAACACACTCTACTCGCTCGAGCGGATCACTCACTCGCCTGGGCGAAATTTACCCAGAGGCCATAATATTAGTGTAGGGGACTCTCACCTGAGCGAGATCCCATCTCTCCTGAGCGAGAATACCAGAACAGAGGCAGGAACGAAAGTTCTTACAAATCAACATATAATTTCATAATTTAGGCCTATTAAATCATATCCAACGCATCATATACAATATTTGGGGCACATTCAACTCGTTCTAAGAGTTCTCACTTGGAATTTCTCATTATAAGCCAAATTTGGATTTATCCTACAGTTCATACATATCATGAAAGGCATTTACATCCTGTTCAAATAATCATACTTATACATTTCTATTTCAAACTTAATATTCACATTAAACTCAAACTTATCCACATCAAATATTCAAATGCATACTTCTACAACAATCATCACATAATCTCACTGCATCATTCATAAAAACAACCATTTGCCATTCTCATTAATCCAATAAATATAGACATGGCAAGGCAAGCATGAGTATTCATCATATACAATAATCACTATCAATTTACTCATGCAATTTGAATGTTAACTCCTCTCCTACCTTGAGGGAAGAGCCGAAATGATTCCAATGCTCCGAATGCTCCATTGTACCATCCAGAATACGATCTACATACATACATATGCGTACATATAATCAATAATTCATCATAGTTCTAACCATTTGTTAGCTTATCATAAAGGTTAACCCCAAGTCCTAGACTTGCTAAACACCAACATATGCAATTATGTTAGGCTTCAGGAATTCCTTTCCCAAAGCCAAGATCCTCTAGATCTTAAAGGCTAACTAAACCCAATAACATCATCATCACATTGTTACTCAATATTCAACTTAGCTCTCATATCCTTCAATAACCACAATGGTTTAGAACCTCATCAAGTCACAATCTTTTCATACCAATATGTATATCCATTGATTCCACCATTAAGGATTATCTACAATGCTCATCATTGTTCATCACTATAACTAACAACATACATATTAAACAACACCCATTCACTTCCAACTCAACCTTCAAGTCCTAATATATGTATATATATCTTCCCAAATTCTTAAGGCAAGGGTTTTTTATCAAAATACAACAACTATTACCAATACTCATTAATTACCATAAATAGCCGTCTTTCCTCATTAATATCATTCTCATAATCATTAAACCTACATTCTATTCACATTTCACACTTTCCCCAATTTATTAAAGTTAGGGTTTCACTAAAACCCAACAACACCATAAATGCTCATTCATTTTCCACTCATCCAAGTATTAACTACTTACATATATAATAACCCACCATTAATGCCATAATAACAACACCCCACCTTAGGGTTTCTCATCATAAATGCCTCTCCAAGATCTACCCATACATATTTAAGACTCTCCCAACAACCCAAATACATAACCAAGGGTTAGAGCTCAAGAAAATAGAGAGGAAGCTTTACCTCAAGCAAAAAGGGAGTGAGCTCCAAGAATGAGAGAAAGAGAACAAAAATACAAGGGAGAGGGAGAGCTTCTAATTACCATTGTTATCTCTTCCAAGCTTGAAGGAAAGCGAAGATGAAAAAGGAGAAGGCACACCACCATGCATATGGTTTTTAGAAGAGGAAGAAGAAGATGAGTGGAAGAGGAAATGAAAAGAATAGGAAGAAGAAGGAGAAGAAGAAATGACGTGAAAAGAGAAGAGAAAGTGAGAGTTTATATTTTTATCATTTTGCTTCACATTAAAATCTCACCGTTTTATAACAAACAGGCTCACAGTTCGGGCTCAATACTAATTCCAAAAATTATTTTGAATATAGATTCGGATCCCCAATAATATTCTTAACAACCCTGACCAACGACATCTCAATCGGAGATAGTTGGTCCGACACTCATATTCTAACCGGGTATAATTTTATCTCACTTAAGATCAGTAATTCATAAATATCCATAATAAATCCCCATTTAATCTTTCTGATATTTTTGGGACACAAGTCTACTCACATACAATTATTTATTATTTATTCTCGTCAATTATTCATTTTATAAAATTTGGGATGTTACATGGTGTACTCTGGTCGCTCTAGTGCGGAAACGTTGTATGCAGGGGCAGCCTGGGCAGGACAGGTTCTGATATGATATGATGTTGAGAGATGAGCCCACATGCATCATGATGACTAATAAAGAGAATGGAAATAACGAAATGAACTCATGCATTGCATCATTGTACTATAATTGTGACCGTTTATTACTTAAGTATGACTTGTAGAACTTAGTAACCCTGAGAGATGAATGGGAAAATGGGGATGATTAACTGAGATCAAAAGTGGTGAGATAACTTAGGATGTATCTTCGGAACCCCAAAAAGAGTGGGTGGGATTCGATCCTGGATTGTTTGTGTTATATGTGGGCAGGTGTTTATAAGACACCTTTCTGATTGTTGTAGAGGTGAAGACTCACCCTTACGCTATTTTTCCAGACATCGTGGGGATGAAGACAGACTTCAGAATAAGGAGCAGCTAGATTCTTCTCGGACCATGGACAGGTAGAATAAGTTAAATTTTAATTTCATTCATTGGAGCCTTTGTATTTTTTTTCAGTTGTACAGTTGTTGTTATGACCATGTGTTATATATGAATATGTTATATATATGATGTATCTGCTCCACCAAGTTTTATGTATATAAAAAAAACTTTTATATTTTTCAAAAACTCGTAACCTTTCAGTTGACCAGGATAATCTAGTGGAAGGGATTGTCCTAGTTAACCGAGGGTGTTCTTAAAAGGCCAACGATAAATGAAGGATATGCTCAGACTATGTTGACTTGAACCGTTGTTGCCCAAAGGATCCATACCCTCTCCCAAACATCGACAAGATGTTTGATGACTCATCTGGTTACTAGTACTTGTCATTTATGGATGCATATTCGGGGTATAATCAGATTCCAATATGGGAAGAGGATTAGGAGAAGATGACTTTCATCAATGACCATGGTGTTTTCTATTACACCGTCATGCCCTTCGGTCTGAAGAATGCTGGAGCAACATACCAGCGAATGATCAATAAAGTTTTCGAAGATATGCACACCAAACTACTGGAGGTGTACATTGATGACATTATCGCTAAGCCCCGACTGGGGCAATCATGTTGAGGATCTACGCCAAGTCTTCACGCGCTTGAGGTAGTACAATATACGCTTAAACCCCTTGAAGTGCACTTTTGGTGTGCCTGCTAGAAAATCTTTGGGTTACATGTTAACCCAGCATGGAAAAGAAGCACATCCGGGCAAGTGCTACGTAATCTTAGAATTGCAGATCCCCAAGAACCTAAGGGAGGTTCAATCGTTGAATGGAAAGGTGGTGGCTTTGGCATGATTCATACCCAAGATGACGCACAGATCTCTCCTTTTATACAAGATTCTGAAGAAATCCAAGAAGTTTGAGTGGGGAGAGGAGCAATAGTGAGCTTTTTAGGAGCTGAAGAAGGTATCGTCTAGATCATTTATCTTGGTGAAGCCTGACCCTGGAGAGTTATTGGTTTTATATCTGGCATTTTCAGATAAGGCCTTCGGGGTAGCCCTGGTGAAGGAGACTCCAGAGGGGCAGAGGCTAGTGTACTTTACCAGAAATACATTGCAAGGTGCAGAGGGCCGGTATCAAAAAATTGAAAAGTCATCTTGGCAGTCGTTTAGGCCTCCAGGCGTTTGAAGCCATATTTTCATGCCCATCTTGTTATTATAAGGACGGATCTTCCTCTTTGTTATGTCTTAAGCAAGCCAGACTTGGCTGGAAGGATGATTAAGTGGTCCATTGAGCTCTCAAAATTGGATGTGTCGTATGAACCTCGTGGTGCTATAAAGGCTTAAGTGTTGGCAGACTTTATGGTAGAAATGACTGGAGCGGACCCAGCTACTCCTCGTTCTCATTAGACGGTGCACGTAGATGGTTCCTCCAATTATAAAGAAAGTGGCGCCGATGTGGTAGTTGAAAGCAATGACGGGGTGCATTTAGAAATTTTGTTGTGCTTTAACTTCAAAACTTACAATAACTAAGCTGAGTACGAAGCTTGTCTCGCTGGACTCAGAGTAGCATTAAATATTGGAGCTTTCGAGGTGACCCTTTGTAGCGATTCACAACTGGTGATTTCACAAATACGAGGTAAGTATTAAGTCTGTGAGCCCCAGTAATGAAAACACACCAAGGGAGGACCCTCACACTACCCTAGATAAAGGACTTGAAGCTTACAAGGGTCCCCTCATAAGGGCAAAGTCAAAAAAAGTCAAAAAGAGCATCCACAAAGCATTAGTTTCCTTCCTCTCTTTACTTAGTGGGCCCAATCCCAATGAGGACTCCTTGAGGATCTACTCACACTTTTCTTATAATATAGCTCCTAGTTAGATTCTCTAGGCTTATAGGTTTTATTTGGGCCTTGCAAGGTCAAATGGGTTACTTTAGGGCCATGTACTTCATTTTGGGCCAAGTATAGGCCATGTTCTCTCCTTTTCTATACTATTGGGCCTTGGATCCATTATCCAAGCCCATTTCCTCTCCCTTAGCCGAAATATAGAAGGGCTCTATAAGGGAGCTCTCCTTTGTAAATTCACACAATAATGATCATTTGAGATTTTTCACCTTTGAGTGTAAATTTTCTAGAGTGAAAAGCTCCTCCTTCGCTCTAGGATTGAGTCTCTAGAGCAACATCTTATCCAAGAGGATTCTCTCCCTCTTGGTGGTGAGATTAGGGAGTTATCTTCCCTAAGGAAGTGGCCTCCCACCTTCTCCTTCCATCTTCCTTTTCATCCCTTCCATCTTGCCCAAACCATTCCACTTTCTCTTTGTCCTTCCATCAAATTTCATCCACTCCATCTAGTTTTTCTCTTTTATCATTTCGGTTTCAACCTTGAAGAAAGGATTCCATTATTGGCATGAAGGAAGAATAAGGAAAGGAACCAAGATCCATTCCTTTCAAAGGAGACTAGAAGAAGCTTCTACATTATTTGGTATCATTTGAGCCTAGGAGGTTCTTTTCTTACTTTTTCTTCCTTTAGTTTTCAGTTTTCACTTTCAATAGCTGGCCGGTTGTCCAATTTCATTTCATATAATTGTCTTCTTGATGCCATGATATAGTAGAAAATCCATAAAAAGTTGGTGTTGTTGTGAAATTTTTGTGTTAGTTCTTCTTTTCCTTCAATTTTGGCATATTGTTCTTCTCAATTACGATTTGTTGATCTTGTTTTTTGTTTAGGACCTATAAAAATTGTGAGTTTGGCACTTAGTAATTCAGTTTTGAGTTATTATTTTTGGTAGTTACAAGTTTGTTAGTGTTTAGAGCCAACTAGGTGTCTTAAGTGCCATTTGGAACCTTTTTCTTTGTTCTAGAAAATTGTTGATTCATCTTTTAAAAGTGCAAATCCATGTGGGAAGGAGTAATTCAAGCATCTTGATTAACTCCCAAGAGGTTCCAATCCTTTAGTGTTAGGAGGTCTCATTTTAAGACTCTCCAAAAGATAGCTCATCTTAGGAGTGTCAGAAATCTATTCTTAGTTTTCATCTAGGTTTAATTTTGTTTTTGAATGCATAATTAGGTCACCTTTAAATTTGGTCTCATTTTGTAGAATAAAAGAAAATTTGTTATCAAAAAGATTTAGTCATAAGCCTTCCATTCACTATTTTAGAAGAAGGTTGCATTGTTTGTCTAAGTAAGAAAGTATCAATTAAACTTGTACTTGTAACATCCCCATTTTAATTAAAACAACCAAGTTAAATAAAAAGTCAACAAGTCAACACCTCCTTTAATTTAATTAATTAAGATGTAACAGAATAATTAGCGTAGAAGCATGGTGGCATGGGCAGGATTATCGCGTTTCCCCCCATCCCACCATACTGCACTCCGCTTGAGTATATATATATATATTCGGGTGATGGTGATGTTCTTCACGCAGAGGACCCAACGAGCTTCCTTCTTCGTTCTTCTTTTCTCTTGTTTCTTCTCTTGCCTTCTCCGCTCTCCAGTCCATCCCCTGCTTCGAGAACCAAAGTGACGGCTACAGTGGAGTGGAACTCCCCACACTTGAGAGGACGATCGTCGAGTAAAGCAGCAGAGAGGAGAGCCACCACCCAAACAGGAAGAAATCCCTCGGAGTTTCGTAATTGGTAGGGGGAGTATCTTCTATCTTAAATGCATGGGTTATGAACAGGTTTCGAGTGCGGATGCTTGCTATATCCGTGCTCTGATGGTGTATTGCGTTGCATGTGAGTGTGTATAGTTCGGTTGCATGACGAGTGAGAAATGAGTGATTGCATGTTAATACCTTTCTCACAGATGCAGGTGTTGCAGGATCTCAGTTTGCATGTTGAGTTGTGTTGATATGAATGTCGGACTGGAGCTACCCAGGTTATAGAAATGCATATGTTGATACGTCTGCTATAATAAATTGTTTGCATGTAGGAAATGCCTTCTTTAAATGGATTTTGACACTGTCTTACATCGATTGCATGATAGGTTGTGATAACTTGAAATGCCTGACTGGACTTGTGATTTTTAGAATGATGCATGCATTGAATGAAGCTGTAAACTGTTTGCATGTCTGGATCGAACGAAATGTTGTGGATATTTGAATATGGAATGATAACTGATTGCATGACAGCTATGTATATTGAGTCCGGATAATGTGTACTACTGGTTGCATGGTGTGTGTATGTGCTTGAATGCGAGATTGCATGCATGAGATAAATGTTGTGCATTGAATCTGCGTGTGGCGCATGGGATGCGTTGTGCTGGGAGCACGTAGTGTGAGACACTACCTTCGGTCATCCAGCGTGGGACGCTGTAAAATCCTCGGGTGGGACTCGGGGTAGCCCTTGAGTGGGACTCGGGCTGTTTGTGAACACAGCCGTTAGAGCGTTGGTGTCACCTGTGGACAAACGGTTGGGTACCTGTAAAACGGCCAAGCAGCTGGGAGCTGATCTGATAGCTGAGAGCTATGTATAAAAAAGGCTGTGATGCCTACGTTGCAACGTCGGACCGATACACACGATGCGGAACCAAGTGAAATTTCTGTGCTTATCATTGTTGACATTACTACTACTGTTAATGTTGTTGAAATTGGTTAAGCTTGCTGTGTGGGAAGTGAATGGGTGAAATGCGTAGGACTAAGTGGATGCTCTGTGCATATGTTATTGATTGAAAATCTATTATGCATTTGATATCGTGTATGAGTATGCTGAACGTGTCTGCCAAGTAATCCATTCCGTGTGTACGTACCCTAGATGCTGAGTGAAAACTGTTTTCGTGACTATACGTGTATATGTATATGCATGCAAGTGTATCCGTGTCATTGAAAATGCTATGACTACAACCGAGTGACGATCGGTAAACAGAGAACGGTAACAGTTACTTATATATGTCTTGATTGATGGATGTGGCCCTGATCTTAATTGTGTTGTACGTATGTGTATTGTTGTGTAATTGGCAGATAACCTGAGTCGGTATCTATCATTTAAAATTTTAGATGCTCACCCCTGCAGTGGCCATTTTTCAGTGAATGTCTCTAGAGATGAGGACCAGAAGCAGAGCCGGAACGCTGGGCGAAGTGCTGATGCATTTGGAAGGCTTAATTAATGCGTTGTTAGATTAAGTCCTGACTGGTTTATACCGGATGTTAATGTTTTGGGATAAATGAAACTTTATGGACAAGGAGAATCCGATTCCGTGTTTATAAATATTGACATGTACTCTTATTATATATATCTGGATGTATGGTTTCGTGTGTGACATGCTATGTGTTACCTTGTTTCATGTTTGTGCTTTAGTGGATACGCAGGGACGGTATGATTGAGCAGGCTATAGCCAAGTCTGAGCGGATTAAGAATTGTCTTAGGAAAACTTAGGCCGGATACGTTGGGCGAAGTCGTACCCCGCCCGAAGTATGGGGATATTTCGCCCAAGCGAGAGAACTCGCGCTGAAGCGAGTAATTATCAGAGTGAGATACCGCCCATTATCCTTTCCTATCCGTTGTGATGTTAATGCAATTCCAGACCCCGGTGTTGACCCCTGTTTTGGGCGTTGTGGTTGAGTCCGCCCAGGCGTTGTCATAATTAGTTGAGTTGGGCGGAATAGGTTTAGACTCTTCCTTCTTCCACCACCTACTACAACATATGCACATTGTAACTTCCCGTTTTCTGAGCGAAGTGCGAGCGTGAGGAATTACCTAGTGAACCCTTATCCATATTCGATTGAGGCATTACCTTGTAGTTGTGTTGAAGAGGCGTTGTGCAGATTTCGTTTAGGCGGTGTCATACCTCGCCCAAGAAACTAGGACAGTTCGCCCAAACGCGTAGACTATGCTGAAGCAAGTAGATATCAACTCGAGGTTCCGCCTATGTACCTTCTTCCTCCGTTGTCGCATTATTCCGTCTCGCTGGCGGTGTTGGACATCGCCTGAGTAAGTGAATGTTGTGATGTAGTCCGCCCAGGATAAATATACCCCGCCTAGCCAGGTAGGATGATTCGAACTCCGCCCTCCCACCGAATGCTACGCGTGTGAATGTATTAACATCTTTCCCTTATCTATTTCCTCCCGTTGAGTGACCAGTGTTACTCAAAGGGAAGCCTCCTTGTGAAATATCCTCTATCCGCTGCTGTATTACCATACTCCGCCTGGACGGTGTCAGACCCCGTCTAAGCGAACAAACGGTGTTGTGTAATCCGCCCAGGTGTTGGTGCGTTACGACAAACCCATTGAGCCGATCCCAGTTTTAGCTTCCCTGTAGGTTGCTATATGCGTGTGAATGCTCTTCATTCTTCCCTTGCCTGCCCCCTTCTATATCAAATGTTACGTGACCGTTTTGTGAAAAATTTTCTCATGTTTTTGGAATTGTTAGTTGTAAATAATAAGGTGTTACATTTTGGTATCAGAGCGGATCGAAAGGTCCAAGGCCAAGGTAAGCCTACCAAGTGTAAGTGGTTGTGTGTATGATCATGATTGTTGTGGTGTGAATTTAACTTGACTGGTACTCTGTTACTGACTCATGGGTGGGAGGAGTTGTTCCTCCTGACCCGACTAATTGTGTGACATACGAGAACACATAACGGGCTAAGTTACTGAATGTTAGACTAAATTCCGATTGGAATTAAGTAACTAGGAATACTTATCCTTGAATGTTGATTTCAGGATAAGGGATGGCACATCACCAAAGCATGGAGACTATAGCTGCGGCATTCCAATGCTTTGCAGATGTGTTTGAAAGGCAGGGCCAGCCTCGAGCTGAGGAGGGCCAAGTAATGGACCGCTTCTTAAAGAGGAAGCCGAGTGAATTCTTAGGAGGACGGAACCCTGAGGCGGCGTTTAAGTGGACTCAGGAATTAGAAAGGATTTTTGGGGGTCTTCGTTGTACCGAAGCCCAGAAGGTGGAATGTGCAGTGTACATGCTGCGAGACGAAGCGGAGAACTGGTGGAAAATAGCCAGAAGCCGATTCCCTGAAGATGATAATCAACTGACGTGGAACGATTTTAAGGCCTGCTTCTTAGACAAATACTTTCCCGACACAGTGAGGAGTCGGAAAGAGCTGGAGTTTATGGAGTTAAGACAGAGCTGCATGACTGTGGAAGAATACACGGCCAGATTCGAGGAATTATGCCTATTCTATCCGCCCTTCCAGCAGCCAGGAACGGAGAACTCTAAGTGCCTTAAGTTTGAGAACGGATTGAGATCGGATATTAAGAGGGCCTGCAGATACCACGAGATACGGAGTTTCCCTGCACTAGTGAACAAATGTAGAATATTTGAGGAGGATGACAAGGCCCATTCGAGCCAGAGCAGCAGGAACCACTATTCCCTGAGGCCCCAACGACCTCATTTCAAAAAGCCAAGCAATGCCAATAGGAACAAGCCTTTTTCCAGATATGAAGGACGGAATCAACCTGGAAGACGACCAGTGGTTGGAGACAGAAGGTGTTTCAAGTGTGGAGGAAATCACTTTGCCAGAGACTGCAAGGATGATGGTGATGTAGTGTGCTTTCACTGCAACAAGAGGGGACACATCCGCCCCGACTGCCCCCAACTACGCTAAGCAGACGTTAATGTGTGTCAAGGAAGATTTCAAGAAAGGAACCGAGTGAATGATGACCAACGTCCTGGTGGCAGAGGCAACGGAGCTAGAGGAGACGGGATGCGAGGGAGGAACACCGGCCCAACAACGACAGGAAGGATCTACACCATCAATGCAGAGGATGTTGCACCAGCAAACGATCTAGTACAATGTAAGTGCTCACTTGGAATGAATACACTTAATGTTGTTTTCGATTCGGGAGCTACCCATTCTTTTATAGCTGATGAGTGCGTGGAACGGTTGAAGTTACCAACTGTGTCTATGAACCAGACTTTGGAAGTGGCCAGCCCCACTGGCGCTAATGTGTTCACATCGTCAGTATGCAAAGATGTAGCATTTGAGTTGTATGATCGGAGTTTCACCATCGATCTGATTTGCATGCCCTTAAAGGGTCTTGACATCGTACTCGGAATAGATTGGCTTTCAGCCAATAAGGTATTAGTAGATTGTAGAAACCGAGAGATAGTTTTCCCAAAACAGCCCACTGAGGACGGCACGGCACTAGGTATAACCTGACTATTTATGATGCTTTGTCTAACCAAAGATGAGAGTGAGACCCTAGTGAACAAAATTCCGGTTGTCTGCGAATTCCCAGAAGTGTTCCCAGAAGACGTTCCGAGTGTGCCTCCCAATAGAGAAGTTGAATTCTCTATAGACTTGATCCCTGGAGCCGAACCGGTCTCCAGTGCACCCTACAGAATGTCCTCAACTGAATTGGCAGAGTTGAAGAAACAAGTGGATGAGTTACTCGAGAAGCAGTTCATTAGACCAAGTGTGTCACCATGGGGCGCACCTGTGCTACTTGTTAAGAAGAAGGATGGCAGCATGAGACTTTGTATAGATTATCGACAGCTTAACAAGCTCACAATCAAGAATCGATACCCACTGCCTAGAATTGATGATTTAATTGACCAGCTGCGTGGAGCTTCAGTCTTCTCGAAAATCGATCTACGATCGGGGTATCACCAAATCCAAGTGAAAGACTCGGACATTCCTAAGACTGCCTTTAGGACTCGATATGGTCACTACGAGTATGTAGTGATGCCGTTCGGTGTGACAAACGCCCCTGCTGTTTTCATGAATTACATGAACAGCATATTCCACTCCTCCTTGGATCGGTTTGTTGTTGTTTTCATCGACGATATCCTAGTTTATTCTAAGACATCTGAGGAGCATGCAGGACATCTCAGAACGGTACTCCAAGTGTTGAAGGAGAAATAATTGTTTGCAAAGCTCTCAAAGTGCGAATTCTGGATGGATGAGATCCACTTCCTCGGGCATGTGATCTCCGAGCGAGGCGTCTCGGTGGATCCTGCGAAGGTAGCTACTGTAATAGCATGGGAGAGGCCCAGATCGGTCTCGGAAATAAGAAGTTTTATGGGCTTGGCAGGTTATTATAGGAGGTTCATAGAAGGTTTTTCTAAATTGGCATTACCCCTGACTAAATTGACTCGGAAGAACGTTCCTTTCGTGTGGAGTCCGGAGTGTGAGAACAGCTTCCAAGAGCTGAAGAATAAGTTGACAACTGCTCCGGTGTTGGCATTACCTGAGTTACGAGAAAGCTTCGTGGTTTATTGTGACGCGTCCGGACTCGGATTAGGGTGTGTACTCATGCAGAAAGATCGAGTGATAGCATATGCCTCTCGACAATTGAGACCCCACGAGCAACATTATCCGACCCATGACTTGGAGCTGGCAGCAGTAGTTTTTGCATTGAAAATCTGGAGACATTACTTGTACGGGTCCAAATTTGAAGTGTACAGCGATCATAAGAGCCTCAAATACCTATTCGACCAAAAGGAGCTGAACATGAGGCAGAGGAGATGGATTGAGTTTTTAAAGGACTACGATTTCGAATTAAAATACCACCCAGGCAAGGCAAATGTCGTGGCCGACGCACTGAGTTGGAAATCCCTCCACATGGCAGCAATGATGGCAAAAGAAGTTGAGTTGTTGGAGCGGTTCAGAGACATGAACTTGCATGTTAACACCCCTTCCCCTCAGAAAATGACAATCGGTACGTTGAGGATTGCCAACGAATTCTTAAAATCCGTGTACAAACAGCAACAGGCAGACTCTTACCTAGCTGAAATGAAGGAAATTCAAGCCAAAGGAAAGGATTTATCCTTGGCAGAGGGGTCAGATGGGATCTTCCGGGTGAGAGACAGAATATACATACCAAGTGGAGGAAGATTGAGAAGAATGGTGCTTGATGAAGCCCACAAAAGCCTACTCAGCATTCACCCAGGAACCACGAAAATGTACCACGACTTGAGGAGACAGTTCTGGTGGCCTGGACTAAAGAAGGATGTGGCTGAGTACGTGGCCCGGTGTATCACTTGTCTGAAATCGAAGGTAGAGCACCAAAAACCGTACGGTGCAATGCAGCCTCTAGAGATCCCCGTGTGGAAATGGGACTCAATTGCGATGGATTTTGTCATGGGATTACCCAAAAACCGAGCAGGCCATGATGCCATTTGGGTCATTGTTGACCGATTGACGAAGAGTGCACACTTCTTACCTGTGAATACAAAGTACCCATTGCATAAGTTGGCTCGGATCTACATTCAAGAAGTTATCCGACTGTATGGCATACCTACTTCCATCGTATCAGATAGGGACCCTAGGTTTATGTCCAGGTTTTGGACCACCATGCATCAAGAATTGGGGACGAAGCTTTGGCTTAGTTCTGCCTACCACCCCCAATCGGATGGACAATCCGAGCGAACAATTCAGAGTCTAGAAGATTTATTGAGAGCGTGTGTGTTAGAGCACGGTGGGGACTGGGAGCAGTACCTTCCCTTGATCGAGTTTACGTACAACAACAGCCATCATCACAGCATTGGCATGGCACCTTACGAGGCATTATATGGACGCAGATGCCGAACCCCACTCTGTTGGTCAGAAACAGGTGAAAGTCTACTATTGGGACCAGACATCGTGAAGCAAACCACAGAGCAGATCCGAGTGATAGGGGAGAAGATGAAAGCATCACAAGACAGGCAAAAGAGCTATCGTGACAAGCGCATCAAGCCATTGGAATTTTCAGTCGGAGATCGAGTGTTTCTGAGAACCTCTCCGAGTAAAGGAGTTGGACGAGCCTTAAAAAGTGGGAAGTTAAGTCCTCGATACATTGGACCTTATGAGGTGTTAGAACGGATCGGCCTCGTAGCATACTGCCTCGCATTACCAACCCACTTGTCCCGATTGCACAACGTATTTCACGTGTCTCAACTAAGAAAGTATTTACATGACCCCAGCCACACGATGCCTGACGATGAAGTAGAGATCAAAGAAGACCTGACCACTGTGACTACACTGATTGGAATTGTGGACCGATCGGTAAAACGCTTAAGAAACAAGAACGCAAGGCTGGTTAAGGTGGAGTGGCAGCAAGGCAAGACCACCTCCTGCACGTGGGAACGCGAAGATGCCATGAACCAGCAGTACCCCGAGTTATTCATTTAGGTGAGTTACCAACTAAAGCTTCACATGAATTACCAACTGAATTTCGGGGACGAAATTCTTTTTAAGAGGGGGAGAACTGTAACATCCCCATTTTAATTAAAACAACCAAGTTAAATAAAAAGTCAACAAGTCAACACCTCCTTTAATTTAATTAATTAAGATGTAACAGAATAATTAGCGTAGAAGCATGGTGGCATGGGCAGGATTATCGCGTTTCCCCCCATCCTACCATACTGCACTCCGCGTGAGTATATATATATATTCGGGTGATGGTGATGTTCTTCACGCAGAGGACCCAACGAGCTTCCTTCTTCGTTCTTCTTTTCTCTTGTTTCTTCTCTTGCCTTCTCTGCTCTCCAGTCCATCCCCTGCTTCGAGAACCAAAGTGACGGTGCTACAGTGGAGTGGAACTCCCCACACTTGAGAGGACGATCGTCGAGTAAAGCAGCAGAGAGGAGAGCCACCACCCAAACAGGAAGAAATCCCTCGGAGTTTCGTAATTGGTAGGGGGAGTATCTTCTATCTTAAATGCATGGGTTATGAACAGGTTTCGAGTGCGGATGCTTGCTATATCCGTGCTCTGATGGTGTATTGCGTTGCATGTGAGTGTGTATAGTTCGGTTGCATGACGAGTGAGAAATGAGTGATTGCATGTTAATACCTTTCTCACAGATGCAGGTGTTGCAGGATCTCAGTTTGCATGTTGAGTTGTGTTGATATGAATGTTGGACTGGAGCTACCCAGGTTATAGAAATGCATATGTTGATACGTATGCTATAATAAATTGTTTGCATGTAGGAAATGCCTTCTTTAAATGGATTTTGACACTGTCTTACATCGATTGCATGATAAGTTATGATAACTTGAAATGCCTGACTGGACTTGTGATTTTTAGAATGATGCATGCGTTGAATGAAGCTGTAAACTGTTTGTATGTCTGGATCGAATGAAATGTTGTGGATATTTGAATATGGAATGATAACTGATTGCATGACAGCTATATATATTGAGTCCGGATAATGTGTACTACTGGTTGCATGGTGTGTGTATGTGCTTGAATGCGAGATTGCATGCATGAGATAAATGTTGTGCGTTGAATCCGCGTATGGCGCATGGGATGCGTTGTGCTGGGAGCACATAGTGTGAGACACTACCTTCAGTCATCCAGCGTGGGACGCTGTAAAATCCTCGGGTGGGACTCGGGGTAGCCCTTGAGTGGGACTCGGGCTGTCTGTGAACACCGCCGTTGGCGCTGAGAGCGTTGGTGTCACCTGTGGACAAACGGTTGGGTACCTGTAAAACGGCCAAGCAGCTGGGAGCTGATCTGATAGCTGAGAGCTATGTATAAAAAAGGCTGTGATGCCTACGTTACAACGTCGGACCGATACACACGATGCGGAACCAAGTGAAATTTCTGTGCTTATCATTGTTGACATTACTACTACTGTTAATGTTGTTGAAATTGGTTAAGCTTGCTGTGTGGGAAGTGAATGGGTGAAATGCGTAAGACTAAGTGGATGCTCTGTGCATATGTTATTGATTGAAAATCTATTATGCATTTGATATCGTGTATGAGTATGCTGAACGTGTCTGCCAAGTAATCCATTCCGTGTGTACGTACCCTAGATGCTGAGTGAAAACTGTTTTCGTGACTATACGTGTATATGTATATGCATGCAAGTGTATCCGTGTCATTGAAAATGCTATGACTACAACCGAGTGATGATCGGTAAACAGAGAACGGTAAGAGTTACTTATATATGTCTTGATTGATGGATGTGGCCCTGATCTTAATTGTGTTGTACGTATGTGTATTGTTGTGTAATTGGCAGATAACCTGAGTCGGTATCTATCATTTAAAATTTTAGATGCTCACCCCTGCAGTGGCCATTTTTCAGTGAATGTCTCTAGAGATGAGGACCAGAAGCAGAGCCAGAACGCTGGGTGAAGTGCTGATGCATTTGGAAGGCTTAATTAATGCGTTGTTAGATTAAGTCCTGACTGGTTCATACCGGATGTTAATGTTTTGGGATAAATGAAACTTTATGGACAAGGAGAATCCGATTCCGTGTTTATAAATATTGACATGTACTCTTATTATATATATCTAGATGTATGGTTTCGTGTGTGACATGCTATGTGTTACCTTGTTTCATGTTTGTGCTTTAGTGGATACGCAGGGACGGTATGATTGAGCAGGCTATAGCCAAGTCAGAGCAGATTAAGAATTGTCTTAGGAAAACTTAGGCCGGATACGTTGGGCGGAGTCGTACCCCGCCCGAAGTATGGGGATATTTCGCCCAAGCGAGAGGACTCGCGTTGAAGCGAGTAATTATTAGAGTGAGATACTGTAACACCCTAATTATTTGCAATTAATAAATCCCCAAAAACATGAGAAAATTTTGCACAGAAACAGTCACGTAACATTTGATGTAGAAGGGAGCAGGCAATGGGGAAAACTAAGAACATTCACTCGCATAAAGCAACCTACAGGGAAGCTAAAAGTGAGGCCGGCTCGATGGGCTTATCGTAACGCACCAACACTAGGGCGGATTGCACAACACCGTTTGTTCGCTTAGACGGGGTCTGACACCGTCCAGGCGGGGTATAGTAATGCAGCAGCGGATAGAAGAAATTTCGCATTGAGGCTTTCCTTCGAGAAATACTGATCACTCAACAAGAAGATTAGATAAGGGGAAATAAGTTAATACATTCCCAAGCGTAGCATTCGGTGGAAAGGCAAAGTTAGAATCATCCTACTAGGCTAGGCGGGGTATACTTATCTTGGGCGGGCTGTCCTAGTTACATGGGCGAGGTATGACACCGCCTAAACGAAATCTACATAACGCCTCTTTAACACATCTACAAGGTAATTTCCTCCATTGGGTATGGACAAGGGCTCACTAAGTAAATCCTCACACTCGCCTCCCACTCCGAAAAATAAGAAGCTACGGGGTACATATACTTTAGTAGGTTGTGGGGAAAGGAAGAGTTTGAACCTATTCCGCCCAACTCAACTAATTATGATAACGCCTGGGCGGACTTAGCCATAATGCCCAAATCCGGGGTTCAGCACCGGGGCCGAATTGCGTTAGTATCACAACGGATAGGGAAGGGTAATGGTCGATATTTCACTCTGGTCATTACTTGCTTCAGCGTGAGTTCTCTCGCGCTTGGGCGAATTGCTCCCATGCTTCGGGCGGGGTACGACTCCGCCCAACGTATCCGACATAAGTTTTTCCTAAGACAATTCTTGGTTCAGTTGGACTGAACTATAACCTGCTCAATCAGACTGTCCCTGCGTATCTATTAAAGCATAATTATAAAACAAGACAGCACTCAGCATCACACACACCAAAACCATACATCCATACGTACATAAGAGTGTATGTTAATATTTACAATGCAAAATCAGACTTCTTGTTCATAAAGTTCTATTCATTCCCAAAAACGTTAATCATCCGGTATGAGCCAGTCCGGGCTTCATCTGACAACGCCTTAATTAAACCTTCGAAATGCATCAGCACTCCGCCCAGCATTCCGGTTCTGATTCTGATCCTCCTCACGAGAGACATTCACTGAAAATTGCCACTGCAGGGGTGAGCTTTTACATGTATAATGATACTCACAGACTCGGTATCAGCGTCAGTACACGCTCCTGCTATCATTCAACCTTTCTCAAGTAACCAAGTTCATACAATTCAAACAACATTCATAATACACATAATTCACAGAGTTTATTCCACATCAATATATATTCATGCATTCGAAATCATACACATGCACATAGATAGATCTATACATCACTACAATCAACCTTATTTCTATATGCATGCACGCGGATCCGACTCGGGAAAAGACTCTCAGTTACAGCCCCCTTTTTCTTTTGGCCCCTCGTCCCTCAGCTCTTACCAGGTGGCACCGGCCCCCACGGCGTCTCGAGACTCAATTCTCTAGCTCCAACGGCTACCACGAGCCCTATTGGGATCTAGCCAGGGTTGGTAACTGGAAGTCATTTCCCTTGGGGTTCCTGACCTTCCATGGGTCACCCCACTCTTACTCATGCAACTAACACATTCATTTATACACATCATCGCGCCATGAACACATTTCCGTAGTCATCAATTAAGAACGGATATCTCCCATTATTCATCATCATTCAGTCAATCACACCAGCGCATGATACAGTCGATCATCAGACTAACAACATTGAGCAATTCAATTAAGAACATGCACATACACACTTTTCATAGTGACAACAAAATAGATCCATCGTTATCATCCACAAGCGAACTACGCCATCGTCACGAAGATCACTATCAAAATCTCAAATCATGCATCAGTTTTAGTAATTGTAAACACATGCACACATGCACAGCATCAGTTCTAATGATTATAAAATACATGCACACATACACACTTGGCAGTACGTTCATCCGGTACCGTTCTTAGACCATGCATTCGACATGCAAGCGCCCCCTACCTTTAGAAGACTCCTCAGAAACCTTTTCCGTTCTTGCCGTTGGGTCCGATGTCCTTCTCCTGGTTCGTCCGGTCTTGCTTGGCTTTGTCGTATGCCGCGTCTGATCCTGGGATGGGTGTAGTCTGTTCTTCAGTACTGGAATCAAGATCTCCAGGAGCGAAGAGTGAGATGGAAGAAGAAGAATGAAGACGAAGAGAGAAAACAGAGGATGAAGTGACGGAGAAAGAGTCTAAAGAAATAGCGAGAGTGTTTTTCACCAAGGCTCACGCTTATATATATATATATACATATGTGCATGCGCACAGCAAAAGTAAGAGTGGGATGGGAGAGTGCGTGCTCGTCAGTCACGCGCACTCCACCTCATCCCCTGTCCGCCACCATTTTAATATTTTAATGGCTTAAACTCACTTAGTTAAATGCACTTAACAGTTATTTCTAGTTGAAATCAAGTCTTAATGGTTCATTCTTTATTCAGCATTAAATTTTAAAACGGGGATGTTACAGTTCTCCCCCACTGAAAAGGAATTTCGTCCCCGAAATTCAGTTGGTACTTACGTAGGTAAACAATTCGGGGTACTGCTGTCGCATGGCGTCTTCGCGTTCCCATGTGTAGGAGGTGATCTTGCCTTGCTGCCACTCCACCTTGACTAGCCTTACGTTCTCGTTCCTTAAGCGTTTTACCGATCGATCCACGATTCCAACCGGTGTAGTCACAGCGGTTAGGTCTTCCTTGATCTCTACCTCGTCGTCAGGCATCGTGTGGCTGGGGTCATGCAAATACTTCCTTAGTTGAGACACATGAAAAACGTTGTGTAATCAGGACAAGTGAATTGGTAACGCGAGGCGGTATGCCACGGGGCCAATCCGTTCTACTACCTCATAAGGTCCGATGTAGCGAGGGCTTAACTTCCCACTTTTTAAGGCTCGTCCAACTCCTTTACTCGGAGAGGTTCTCAGAAACACTCGATCTCCGACTTGAAATTCCAATGGCTTGATGCGTTTGTCATGGTAGCTCTTCTGCCTGTCTTGTGATGCTTTCATCTTCTCCCTTACCACTCGGATCTGTTCTGTGGTTTGCTTTACGATGTCTGGTCCCAATAGTAGACTTTCGCCCGTTTCCGACCAACAGAGCGGGGTTCGGCATCTACGCCCATATAATGCCTCGTAAGGTGCCATGCCAATGCTGTGATGATGGCTGTTGTTGTACGTAAACTCGATCAAGGGAAGGTACTGCTCCCAGTCCCCACCGTACTCTAACACACACGCTCTCAATAAGTCTTCTAGACTCTGAATCGTTCGCTCGGATTGTCCATCCGATTGGGGGTGGTAGGCAGAACTAAGCCAAAGCTTCGTCCCCAGTTCTTGATGCAAGCTGGTCCAAAACCTGGACGTAAATCTAGGGTCCCTATCTGAGACGATGGAAGTAGGTATGCCATGCAGTCGAATAACTTCTTGAATGTAGATTCGAGCCAATTTATGCAATGGGTACTTCATATGTACAGGTAAGAAGTGTGCACTCTTCGTCAATCTGTCAACAATGACCCAAATGGCATCATGGCCCGCTCGGTTTTTGGGTAATCCCATGATAAAATCCATCGCAATTGAGTCCCATTTCCACACGGGGATTTCTAGAGGCTGCATTGCACCGTATGGTTTTTGGTGCTCTATCTTCGATTTCTGACAAGTGATACACCGGGCCACGTACTCCGCCACATCCTTCTTTAGTCCGGGCCACCAAAACTGTCTCCTCAAGTCGTGGTACATTTTCGTGGTTCCGGGGTGAATGCTGAGTAGGCTTTTGTGGGCTTCATCAAGCACCATTCTCCTCAATCTTCCTTCACTTGGTATGTATATTCTGTTCCTCACCCGGAAGATCCCATCTAATCCTTCTGCCAAGGATAAATCCTTTCCTTTAGCCTGAATTTCCTTCATTTCAGCTAGGTAAGAGTCCGCCTGTTGCTGTTCGTACACGGATTTTAAGAATTCGTTGGCAATCCTCAACGTGCCGATTGTCATCTTCTGAGAGGAAGGGGCGTCAACATGCAAGTTCATGTCTCGAAACCGCTCTAACAACTCAACTTCCTTTGCCATCATGGCTGCTATGTGGAGGGATTTTCGACTCAATGCGTCCGCTACGACATTTGCCTTACCTGGGTGGTATTTTAACTCGAAATCATAGTCCTTCAAAAACTCAATCCATCTTCTCTGCCTCATGTTCAGCTCCTTCTGGTCGAATAGGTATTTGAGGCTCTTATGATCGCTGTACACTTCAAATTTGGATCCGTACAAGTAATGCCTCCAGATTTTCAACGCAAAAACTACTGCTGCCAACTCCAAGTCATGGGTCGGATAATGTTGTTCGTGGGGTTTCAATTGTCGAGAGGCATATGCTATCACTCGATCTTTCTGCATGAGTACACATCCTAATCCGAGTCCGGACGCGTCACAATAGACCACGAAGCTTTCTCGTAACTCAGGTAATGCCAACACCGGAGCCGTTGTCAACTTATTCTTCAGCTCTTGGAAGCTGCTCTCACACTCCGGACTCCACACAAAAGGAACGTTCTTCCGTGTCAACCTAGTCAGGGGTAATGCCAACTTAGAAAAACCTTCGATGAACCTTCTATAATAACCTGCCAAGCCCATAAAACTCCTTATTTCCGAGATCGATCTGGGCCTTTCCCATGCCATTACAGCAGCTACCTTCGCCGGATCCACCGAGACGCCTCGCTTGGAGATCACATGCCCGAGGAAGTGGATCTCATCCATCCAAAATTCGCACTTTGAAAGCTTTGCAAACAATTGCTTCTCCTTCAACACTTGGAGTACCGTCCTGAGATGTCCTTCATGCTCCTCCGATGTCTTAGAATAAACTAGAATATCGTCAATGAAGACAACAACAAACCGATCTAAGAAGGAATGGAATATGCTGTTCATGTAATTCATGAAAACAGCAGGGGCGTTTGTCACACCAAACGGCATCACTACATACTCATAGTGACCATACCTAGTCCTAAAGGCAGTTTTAGGAATGTCCGAGTCCTTCACTCGGATTTGGTGATATCCCGATCGTAAGTCGATCTTTGAGAAGACTGAGGCTCCACGCAGCTGGTCAATTAAATCATCAATTCTAGGCAGTGGGTATCGATTCTTGATTGTGAGTTTGTTAAGCTGTCGATAATCTATACAAAGTCTCAAGCTGCCATCCTTCTTCTTAACAAGTAGCACAGGTGCGCCCCATGGTGACACGCTTGGTCTAATGAACTGCTTCTCAAGTAACTCATCCACTTGTTTCTTCAACTCGACCAATTCAGTTGAGGACATTCTGTAGGGTACACTGGAGACCGGTTCGGCTCCAGGGATCAAGTCTATAGAGAATTCAACTTCTCTATTGGGAGGCACACTCGGGACGTCCTCTGGGAACACTTCTGGGAATTCGCAGACAACCGGAATTTCGTTCACTAGGGGCTCATTCTCACCTTTGGTTAGGCAAAGCATTATAAATAGTCGGGTTATACCTTGTGCCGCGCCATCTTCAGTGGGTTGTTTTGGGAAAACTATCTCTCGGTTTCTACAATCTACTAATACCTTATTGGCTGAAAGCCAATCTATTCCAAGCACAATATCAAGACCCTTTAAGGGCATGCAAATCAGATCGAAGGTGAAACTCCGATCATACAACTCAAATGCTACATTTTTACATATGGACGATGTGAACACAGTAGGGCCAGTGGGGCTGGCCACTTCTAGAGTCCGGTTCATAGACACAGTTGGTAGCTTCAACCGTTTCACGCACTCATCAGCTATAAAAGAATGGGTAGCTCCCGAATCGAAAACAACATTAAGCGTATTCATTCCAAGTGAGCACTTACATTGTACTAGATCATTTGCTGGTGCAACATCCTCTGCATTGATGGTGTAGATCCTTCCTGTCGCTGTTGGGCCGGTGTTCCTCTCTCGACTGTTCGGGGCATGCATCATATTTCCTCTGGTTCCGTTGCCTCTGCCACCAGGTCGTGGGTTATCATTCATTCTGGTTCGATCTTGAAACTCTCTTTGACGCACATTGGTATTTGCCTGGCGGAGTTGAGGGCAGTCCGGGCGAACGTGTCCCCTCTCTCCGCAGTGGTAGCATTTAACATTTGTATCACTGCATTCCCTAGCAAAATGATCACCGCCACATTTAAAGCATCCGCCATACCTGGGTCGCCCACTCATCTGTCTCCCTCGGTCATTATAGTTCTGATATCTGGTGGAGGGTTCATTCCTCCTCACGTTCCCTGGCCTCTTGAAACGTGATTGCTGAGGCCTCAAGTGTTGGTTGGCTCTGCTGCACTGGCCTGAATGGGCCCTGTCATCCTCTTCGAATATTCTACACTTGTTCACTAAGGCAGGGAAACTCCGGATTTCATGGTATCTGCAGGCCCTCTTGATATCCGATCTCAGTCCGTTCTCAAACTTAAGACACTTGGAGTGCTCCGTTCCCGGCTGCTGGAAGGGCGGATAGAATAGGCACAATTCTTCAAATCTGGTCGCATATTCTTCCACAGTCATGGAGCCCTGTTTTAACTCCATAAACTCCAGCTCTTTCCGACTCCTCACTGTGTCGGGAAAGTATTTATCTAGGAAGCAGGCCTTGAAATCGTTCCACGTCAGTTGATTATCATCTTCGGGGAATTGGCTCCTAGCTATCTTCCACCAATTCTCCGCTTCATCTCGTAGCATATACACTGCGCATTCCACCTTCTGGGCTTCGGTACAGCGAAGACCCCTAAAAATCCTCTCTAATTCCTGAGTCCACTTGAACGCCGCCTCAGGATTCCGTCCTCCTAAGAATTCACTCGGCTTCCTCTTCAGGAAGCGGTCCAGCACATGGCCATCCTCAGGTTGAGTTTGGCCTTGCCTTTCAAACACATCAGCAAAGCGTTGGAATGCTGTGGCTATAGCCTCCATACTTTGACGATGCGCCATTCCTTATCCTGAAATTGACATTTAAGGATAAGTACACGGAGCCACTTACTACCGATCTAGTTATTAGTCTAACAATTAATAACTTAGCACATTATGCCATCTCTATATATATATATATTATACAATCAATAGGACCAGGAGGGGCAACACCCTCCTATCCGCAAGCCAATATCAATCAGGTTCAACCAATATCACAACAATGTCAACCATTCAATCAAAAGACACAAACACCACCGCTTACACTTGGTAAGCATACTTTGGCCTTGGACTTTTCGGTCCGCTCTGATACCAAAATGTAACACCCTAATTATTTGCAATTAATAAATCCCCAAAAACATGAGAAAATTTTGCACAGAAACAGTCACGTAACATTTGATGTAGAAGGGAGCAGGCAATGGGGAAAACTAAGAACATTCACTCGCATAAAGCAACCTACAGGGAAGCTAAAAGTGAGGCCGGCTCGATGGGCTTATCGTAACGCACCAACACTAGGGCGGATTGCACAACACCGTTTGTTCGCTTAGACGGGGTCTGACACCGTCCAGGCGGGGTATAGTAATGCAGCAGCGGATAGAAGAAATTTCGCATTGAGGCTTTCCTTCGAGAAATACTGATCACTCAACAAGAAGATTAGATAAGGGGAAATAAGTTAATACATTCCCAAGCGTAGCATTCGGTGGAAAGGCAAAGTTAGAATCATCCTACTAGGCTAGGCGGGGTATACTTATCTTGGGCGGGCTGTCCTAGTTACATGGGCGAGGTATGACACCGCCTAAACGAAATCTACATAACGCCTCTTTAACACATCTACAAGGTAATTTCCTCCATTGGGTATGGACAAGGGCTCACTAAGTAAATCCTCACACTCGCCTCCCACTCCGAAAAATAAGAAGCTACGGGGTACATATACTTTAGTAGGTTGTGGGGAAAGGAAGAGTTTGAACCTATTCCGCCCAACTCAACTAATTATGATAACGCCTGGGCGGACTTAGCCATAACGCCCAAATCCGGGGTTCAGCACCGGGGCCGAATTGCGTTAGTATCACAACGGATAGGGAAGGGTAATGGTCGATATTTCACTCTGGTCATTACTTGCTTCAGCGTGAGTTCTCTCGCGCTTGGGCGAATTGCTCCCATGCTTCGGGCGGGGTACGACTCCGCCCAACGTATCCGACATAAGTTTTTCCTAAGACAATTCTCGGTTCAGTCGGACTGAACTATAACCTGCTCAATCAGACTGTCCCTGCGTATCTATTAAAGCATAATTATAAAACAAGACAGCACTCAGCATCACACACACCAAAACCATACATCCATACGTACATAAGAGTGTATGTTAATATTTACAATGCAAAATCAGACTTCTTGTTCATAAAGTTCTATTCATTCCCAAAAACGTTAATCATCCGGTATGAGCCAGTCCGGGCTTCATCTGACAACGCCTTAATTAAACCTTCGAAATGCATCAGCACTCCGCCCAGCATTCCGGTTCTGATTCTGATCCTCCTCACGAGAGACATTCACTGAAAATTGCCACTGCAGGGGTGAGCTTTTACATGTATAATGATACTCACAGACTCGGTATCAGCGTCAGTACACGCTCCTGCTATCATTCAACCTTTCTCAAGTAACCAAGTTCATACAATTCAAACAACATTCATAATACACATAATTCACAGAGTTTATTCCACATCAATATATATTCATGCATTCGAAATCATACACATGCACATAGATAGATCTATACATCACTACAATCAACCTTATTTCTATATGCATGCACGCGGATCCGACTCGGGAAAAGACTCTCAGTTACAGCCCCCTTTTTCTTTTGGCCCCTCGTCCCTCAGCTCTTACCAGGTGGCACCGGCCCCCACGGCGTCTCGAGACTCAATTCTCTAGCTCCAACGGCTACCACGAGCCCTATTGGGATCTAGCCAGGGTTGGTAACTGGAAGTCATTTCCCTTGGGGTTCCTGACCTTCCATGGGTCACCCCACTCTTACTCATGCAACTAACACATTCATTTATACACATCATCGCGCCATGAACACATTTCCGTAGTCATCAATTAAGAACGGATATCTCCCATTATTCATCATCATTCAGTCAATCACACCAGCGCATGATACAGTCGATCATCAGACTAACAACATTGAGCAATTCAATTAAGAACATGCACATACACACTTTTCATAGTGACAACAAAATAGATCCATCGTTATCATCCACAAGCGAACTACGCCATCGTCACGAAGATCACTATCAAAATCTCAAATCATGCATCAGTTTTAGTAATTGTAAACACATGCACACATGCACAGCATCAGTTCTAATGATTATAAAATACATGCACACATACACACTTGGCAGTACGTTCATCCGGTACCGTTCTTAGACCATGCATTCGACATGCAAGCGCCCCCTACCTTTAGAAGACTCCTCAGAAACCTTTTTCGTTCTTGCCGTTGGGTCCGATGTCCTTCTCCTGGTTCGTCCGGTCTTGCTTGGCTTTGTCGTATGCCGCGTCTGATCCTGGGATGGGTGTAGTCTGTTCTTCAGTACTGGAATCAAGATCTCCAGGAGCGAAGAGTGAGATGGAAGAAGAAGAATGAAGACGAAGAGAGAAAACAGAGGATGAAGTGACGGAGAAAGAGTCTAAAGAAATAGCGAGAGTGTTTTTCACCAAGGCTCACGCTTATATATATATATACATATGTGCATGCGCACAGCAAAAGTAAGAGTGGGATGGGAGAGTGCGTGCTCGTCAGTCACGCGCACTCCACCTCATCCCCTGTCCGCCACCATTTTAATATTTTAATGGCTTAAACTCACTTAGTTAAATGCACTTAACAGTTATTTCTAGTTGAAATCAAGTCTTAATGGTTCATTCTTTATTCAGCATTAAATTTTAAAACGGGGATGTTACAGATACCGCCCATTATCCTTTCCTATCCGTTGTGATGTTAATGCAATTCCAGACCCCGGTGTTGACCCCTGTTTTGGGCGTTGTGGTTGAGTCCGCCCAGGCGTTGTCATAATTAGTTGAGTTGGGCGGAATAGGTTTAGACTCTTCCTTCTTCCACCACCTACTACCACATATGTACATTGTAACTTCCCGTTTTCTGAGCGAAGTGCGAGCGTGAGGAATTACCTAGTGAACCCTTATCCATATTCGATTGAGGCATTACCTTGTAGTTGTGTTGAAGAGGCGTTGTGCAGATTTCGTTTAGGCGGTGTCATACCTCGCCCAAGAAACTAGGACAGTTCGCCCAAACGCGTAGACTATGCTGAAGCAAGTAGATATCAACTCGAGGTTCCGCCTATGTACCTTCTTCCTCCGTTGTCGCATTATTCCGTCTCGCTGGCGGTGTTGGACATCGCCTGAGTAAGTGAATGTTGTGATGTAGTCCGCCCAGGATAAATATACCCCGCCTAGCCAGGTAGGATGATTCGAACTCTGCCCTCCCACCGAATGCTACGCGTGTGAATGTATTAACATCTTTCCCTTATCTATTTCCTCCTGTTGAGTGACCAGTGTTACTCGAAGGGAAGCCTCCTTGTGAAATATCCTCTATCCGCTGCTGCATTACCATACTCCGCCTGGACGGTGTCAGACCCCGTCTAAGTGAACAAACGGTGTTGTGTAATCCGCCCAGGTGTTGGTGCGTTACGACAAACCCATTGAGCCGATCCCAGTTTTAGCTTCCCTGTAGGTTGCTATATGCGTGTGAATGCTCTTCATTCTTCCCTTGCCTGCCCCCTTCTATATCAAATGTTACGTGACCGTTTTGTGAAAAATTTTCTCATGTTTTTGGAATTGTTAGTTGCAAATAATAAGGTGTTACAGTACTAGCCTAATCCTTGTTTCGGTTTTGGAATAGATTTGTGGTGTTGTTTCATTAAAAAGTACAAGAGGCAAGAAAAGAAAGGAAATAGAAAGATACAAAAAAAAAAATACAAAGCCCAAATTATAAAATTGAAAAGGGTATTGAAAAACAAAGAGTAAAAAGTAGCCTCATTAGAAACTTGTAAACTTGAACACCAAAATCATAGTTTCAATTTAAAAATTTCCATAACCTTGAAGTGAGGTGTTTGTTAGTTGACATTGATTACACATTTTCACTTGAACTTGATTGCTTAGCGTTGCAACTTTAGAGTTTCTAAGCTTAGGTTGTACCTTGCTTTTGTTGTTGCATATTAATTTCTTTACTTGTCTAGTTTTGTCCATCATCAAATTTTAAATTCCATTCAAGTATAGCCTTTATTTGTTTTGAACATTTATTACTTTAGTGTCTTGTCAATCAAAAATCCAAAAGGATTTCCATTTGAGTAGCTTTTCTTTCTTAAACATTTTTAGTTTGTCTTTTATTCCTTCTTAAGTTTTGTCTTTGAGTTGTCTTCCTTTCAAAATTCCTTTGGTAATTCCTTTCTGTACATCATTGAGGGTATCATATTGAGGATACTTGAGATAAGAGTTCAATTACTTTGGTAGACTTAAGACTAAGGAGTAAGGGTAAGGAACTTGAGAGAGAACACTTGAGAGATACACTTGAGAGGTCTAAAATTTGTCTTGCCTTTTTGCTAACCTAAATTTCATTGGAGATTTTATCTTGACATTATTTTGTAGGTGAGGTGAAGCTTCTACAAATCCAAGTGAAGAGACGAGAAGACTTTGTAAAAGGAAGCAAAAGCCTTGTAACATTATACACTTAAGGAAAATTTGTGAATTCTTAGGCTTGGAGTATTAGGTTTTGTCTTGTATTTTGGACACACATTGGAGATTGGATTTTAGACACTATTAATTTTCATTTCCATTTGGTAATTTTTGCTAGCTATAGAAGTGTATGTATTTGGTTGTTGTTAATTAGTTAATTGTTAGTTGGTTAAGTAGTTAATTGGTTACAACTAGAAGTAGTTAGTTAATTGTTGGTCTTAACTAAAAGTTGTTAGTTTGTTGCTTGTCTTAACTAATTAGGTTAATTATTGAGTGGTTGGAACTAATTTTAGTTGGCATAACCAATCCATAATTGAATTTAGTTAGGAGGTTAAGTGGTTAGACTTAGTTACAACCATAATAACTAAATAACTAAATTTAGTTAGGGTTAGTTGGTGTTAGTTAGAGTTAGTTAATTAGTTGAAACTAATTTGTTACTTCTAACTTCCCATGACCCAAAATTGTTTAGGCTTGTTAGGGTTAGTTACTTGATTAGTTATAACCTAGGATTGTCATAAGGAACATAGGTTAAGACAACCTAGGTCTTGCATAACTTATCATAGTACTACATCCTAGGATACAACCTAGTACAAGATAACTTAGGTTCTTGTTTCCCCTTAGGAAAGAAACCTAGTACTTGTATTTTAGGATTGTTGTATGTTTTCTAATACTTTCCTTGCATCAAACATCCTCGACTAGTTTGCTTACAACTTTGTTTGCCTTGTCTTGTTTTCATCAACAACCTTAAACCATGTCTTCTAGTGATAGGGAAAACAAATCTATGCTTCATAACATAATGGAAAGTTTGAATAACATCAACAATAGGTTAAATAACCTAGAGCATAATGAAAACATGAGAGCTAGACATAGAAATCAAAGAAATCAAAGACATAACAATAGTGATAGTAAGGATGAACCTAGACATAGAAGACACCATGGACATAAAAGAGAAGACGTAGGCTTAAGAGAGGTAAAACTTGAAATACCCCATTTCATAGAAAGAGTGATGTTAAAGCTTACTTAGAATGGGAGATGAGAGTTGAGAAATTGTTTAATTCTCATCAAATAAAAGAAGAAAATAAGGTTAGGATAGCCACTCCATCATTCCAAAACTATGCCTTACTATGGTGGATCCAAGTGTGTAAGGAGAGAAAGAAAGATAACTTCCCACCAATAGATGATTGGTTAGACTTAAAAGCTCTATTAAGAAAATGTTATGTTCCTAATTACTATAGAGGGGAGCTATTAGCCAAGCTAAATAGACTCACCCAAGGGTCAAAGAGTGTAGAAGATTACTATAAAGCTCTAGAAATAGCCATGATTAGGGCAAACTTAGAAGAAGATGAGAAAACCCTAATGCATAGGTTCTTACATGGCCTATACAGGAACATCAAGAATATAGTATAACTCCTTCCACATGTTGACATAGAATAGTTACTAACCAATGTACTAAGGTAGAGAGCCAATTTAGAGAGAGAGAAGCCTATAGTGGGGAAATAAAACCTATAAGTCTAAGTGGGTAAGTCAAGATAATAAGGGTACGTTTGAGAGAAACACTAGGGAGAGGGAAATGGGCACTTCATCTTCCAAACCACAAAGTGAGTTGCATAAGAATGGCAAAGTTTTTAGAAACCAAAGAGATAAGCATGAATCCACATCTAAACCACAATCCCCTAGATCTTCTACCATAAAATGTTTTAAATGCCTTGGTAGAGGTCACATTGCTTCCGACTGTCCAACAAAAAGAACAATGGTTTTGAAAACTAATGGAACTTACTCAAGTAAATCAGAGTCTAATTCTGATTCTAACTCTTCAAGTGATGACTCAAATAATGATTCCTATGACAGTGAGCATATTTTAGGGGATGATGGTGAGCTTTACATGATTAGAAGATTGCGTGGTAGTCATGTTAAGCTAGATGACACTACATAAAGAGAGAACATCTTTTATACAAGATGTTACATAAATGACAAACTATGTTCTCTCATTATGGATAGTGGGAGTTGTGCAAATGTTGTGAGCCAAAGACTAGTAAATAAGATGGGCTTAGAACTAATAGATCACCTTAGACCTTATAAGTTGCAATGGTTAAATGAAAAGGGAGAAATGTGAGTTAATAAGCAAGTCTTAATAAACTTCACCATAGGCATATATAATGATAAAGTCAATTATGATGTAGTACCTATAGAGGAAACTCATATACTTCTAGGGAGACCTTGGCAATTTGATAGGAAGGTCATCCATGAGGGGTTCACTAACACCCTCACATTCAAACTAGAAGGTAAGAGGATAGTTTTACACCCCCTAACTCCATAACAAGTAGCCAAAGATCAACTACAAATGAAGCTAAAAAGAGATAGAGAGTTAGGATCTTCTTCCTCTAATCATGTAGAAAACATAAGAAAAACAAAAAAATGGATAAAGAAAAATGAGTTATCATCTATGATGACTCTAGAGCCAACTATTTGGCCAACAAACATGATGTGAAACATGCTATGTTTTCACAAAAACTTTGCTTGATCATGTATGCAAAAGACATCCTTAGGACTTCTGTGTGCTCAATGAGCTCTTCTCCTCCTCCTTTGCCCAAAGGGATTCAAAACATCCTAAATGAATTTAAAGATCTCTTTCCAAAGGATATCCCAAAAGGCTTACCTCCTATTAGGGGCATTGTGCACCAAATAGATTTAATCCTTGGTGCTAGTCTTCCAAATAGACCTACATATAGGTGCAACCCTAAGGAAAGCCTAGAAATAGAGAATCAAGTGAATGAACTACTATCTAAGGGTTGGATTAGAGAGAGTTTAAGCCCTTGCTTTACCCATCTTACTAGTTTCTAAAAAAGATGGTTCATGGAGAATGTATACAGATTGTAGAGCCATAAACAACATAACCATCAAGTATAGGCATCCAATACCTAGACTTGATGATATGATTGATGAGCTTAGTGGTTTTACTATCTTTTCCAAGATTGATCTTAAAAGTGGCTATCACCAAATAAGAATCAAAAAGGGATACGAATGGAAAGTCGCTTTTAAAACCAAACTTGGACTATATGAGTGGTTAGTTATGCCTTTTGGCTTGACTAACGCACCAAGTACTTTTATGAGACTCATGAATCATGTTTTAAGGGAATTTATAGGGTATTTTGTTATGGTCTACTTTGATGACATTTTAATTTACTCAAAGACCATGACCTCTCATCTAAACCATCTTAAACAAGTTATGCTTGCTCTAAGAACAAATAATCTCTATGCAAATTTTGAAAAATGTTCTTTTAGCATGGATAGCATTGTGTTCCTTGGATTTGTAGTAAGTTCAAAGGGTGGTGAGGTAGATCACTCTAATGTTAAGGCAATCCAAGATTGGCCTACACCTAAAAATATGAGTGATATAATAAGTTTCCATGGTCTAGCGAGTTTCTATAAGAGATTTGTGAAAGATTTTTCCACCTTAGCCTCCCCTTTAAATGAGTTGGTGAAAAAGAATGTTCCTTTTGTGTGGGGGCCAACGTAAGAAAAAGCCTTTCTAGATCTCAAAGAAAAGCTCACTCATGCTCCAATTTTGGCACTTCCAAATTTTTCTAAAACCTTTGAGCTTGAGTGTGATGCTTCAAATGTGAGAATAAGAGCCGTTCTATTACAAAGTCACCCCATTGTTTTCTTTAGTGAAAAGCTTAATGGGGCAACTCTCAACTATCCCACATATGACAAAGAATTTTATGCTTTAATTAGAGCCCTACAAACGTGGGAACATTACTTGATCCTAAAAGAGTTTGTTATACTTAGTGATCACCAATCACTAAAATTCATTAAGGGGCAACATAAATTAAATAAATGAAATGCTAAGTGGGTTGAGTACTTAGAACAATTCCCTTATGTCATCAGGTACAAAAATGGAAAATCTAATACTGTGGCTGATGCTTTATCAAGAAGGTATTCTTTACTTGCCTCTCTTAGAGCCAAAGTTATTTGACTTGATGAGATTAGGACTTTGTACACAAGTGATATTGATTTTTCAAACATTTTCAACTCATCTTCCACTTCTTCATCTCATAAAGGCTTCTATATCTTAGATGGCTACCTCTTTAAAGCCAATAGACTTTACATTCCTAGCAGCTCTTTAAGAGATCTTTTGCTTAGAGAAAGCCATGAGGGAGGCTTGATGGGCCACTTTGGAAGAGATAAAACATTTTCTATTCTACATGAACACTTCTATTGGCCAAAAATAAAGAAAGATGTCCAAAAACATTGTGCTAAGTGTATTGTATGTATAAAAGCTAAATCAAAACTTTCACCTAGTGGTTTGTATACTCCTTTGCCTATACCTAGTGCACCTTGGATTGATATATCTATGTGTTAGGGAATCCCTAGAACATGAGCAGCGGAAAAACAAGGATTCTATAGGATTTACAAAGTGTCGTGTTTCACAGCACAAAACAAACACAAAAAAAATTTGTTTTGGATTACCTCTTGAAGAACACCGAAGCAGTCGTAGCCTCGTCCTTTAGGAGTCCACAGGAGCACTCCCACCAGAATCGTAACACTTGCCAACTGTTAGGTTGACGGCGTGTAGTTCTTGCAACTTTTACGAATTTGTGTCTCACTTTAGTGAACGGCCTATGAGCATCTTATGCTCTATTTATAGGCTTAGGTTTAACCTAATTTGTTTTCTCTAAAGAGTGGGCTCCTTACTCATTCTAAATGAGTTAGGCCCAATAGCTTTATTTTAGTCTAACTAAAATAAAACAAAACATTTTCTGATGGGCTTACTCTATGTGTGTGACCTTATAGGTAAAATACCTGGTCATATTAATAATAAATTATTTTATTATTAATATAAAATAAGAGCGCCATCTAGCAATGCATCATTATGTCCGAATATTATTTAATATCAATATAACCTATAAGTGATAATTATTTAATATGTTTGTTCCTTTTGTCACGATATCCTAATTGGGCCCAAGGCATGGTCGCGTCATCCTTGTACGCCCCAATTTATTTTACTTGATACCGGAGTAGACTTGATCTGAATAAATATCTAATATTTATTCTTTCTAGCATGGCCATGCGTTTTCTTTGTCTTACTCCATCAAGTGGCCTATAGATATCACTCCTATCACATAGGAGAGACAAATCCCATCTACATCACTCACATCCCTCTGCATAATTTGTTCATTTCCTAATCACAACCTTTATAGTCCTCTTGTTAGAGAAGACGTTTAATTGTATTAAAACAATAAACTCCTCATGTAGGAATCGTAGTGACTTCAGGTCGAAGGACTACATATACCATTATCACATTGAGAATCGTTTATGACATTCATGTAACGATCCATGCAACGTTCTCATGGTGGGTCTATCCAGTACATCATTACTCTTAATGTGTACCAGTATGAAGACTTGATATCATCTATATCTATGATCTGTAAGATCAGGTCATCACTACACTCATACACTAGTCTCAATGTAATTACTTGTCCCCATGTAAATACTTGACTAGGGACATTTTAGGAATAACTTTCATATGACCTATTACTCCAAGGATAAATACGTTTTAAAACAATTTTAAACTGAAATACTTATTTTATTGATAAGCAGAAAAATGATACAAATATGAAAAAAAACATAAATCTCATAGTGCATACGCTAACAATCTCCCACTTCCACTAGAGCCAATCAGACATTTGCCTAATGCCTAATGATCTAGTGTGCCCCTCATGTTTTTGTTGTGTAAGAGGTTTTGTAATTGCGTCAGCAATGTTCTCATCAGTATGCACCTTACATATTTTTACATCTCCTCGGTCAAGAATCTCTCGAATGAGATGAAATCGCCTAAGTATATGCTTGGATCGTTGATGTGATCTAGGTTCCTTAGCTTATGCAATTGCTCCACTATTATCACAGTAGAGACTTATAGGGTCCACAATGCTAGGAACAATCCCAAGTTCTGTTATGAACTTCTTGATCCATACTGCCTCTTTTGCAGCATTTAAGGCAGTAATATACTCAGACTCTGTAGTAGAATCAGCAACTGTCTCTTGCTTTGAACTCTTCCAGCTTACAGCGCCACCATTTAGACAAAACACATACCCGGATTACGATCTTGAGTCATCCTTATCAGTTTGGAAGCTAGCATCAGTGTAACCTTTTACAATGAGCTCTTCTTCCCCTCCATATATCAAGAATGAATCCTTAGTTTTTCTTAAGTACTTCAGGATATTCTTGACAGCAGTCCAGTGACTTTCACCGGGATCAGACTGGTATCTGCTCGTCATGCTTAAAGTGTATGAGACATCTGGTCGGGTACATATCATGGCATACATGATTGATCCAATAGCAGATGCATATGGAATCCTATTCATCCGTTCTCTCTCTTCTTTAGTGGAAGGAGATTGGGCTTTTGATAAGCTTATGCCATGAGCCATAGGCAAAGTTCCTTTCTTGGAATCTTGCATGTTAAACCTTTTTAACACTTTGTCTATGTATGTATTCTGAATTAGGCCAAGAAGTTTTCTTGATCTATCTCTATAGATCTTAATTCCCAACACGTAGGTTGCTTCACCTAAGTCTTTCATAGAAAAATAGCTTCCCAACCAACTCTTCACAGACTAAAGAGTAGGAACGTCATTTCCAATAAGTAGTATGTCATCAACAAACAGGACCAGAAAAACAATTGTGCAGTCACTAACCTTCTTGTAGACACAAGGTTCATCCTCATTTTTAGTAAAGCCAAATTGTTTAACAGCTTCATCAAACGAAGATTCCAGCTTCTGGAAGCTTGCTTAAGTCCATATATGGAACGTTGTAGTTTGCACACCTTCCTAGATGCTTCAGGCTTAACAAAGCCTTCAGGTTGTGTCATGTACACTTCCTCAAGAAGATTTCCATTAAGGAAAGTAGTCTTGACATCCATTTTCCATATCTCACAATCATGGTATGCAGCAATAATAAGCAGAATCCGAACAGACTTTAGCATATCAACTGGGGAAAAAGTTTCATCATAGTCTATACCATGTATTTGCTTGAAACTTTTAGCCACCAACCTTGCTTTAAAGGTACTTACATTACCATCCATGTCAGTTTTCTTTTTGAAAACCCACTTGCATCCTATAGGTTTTACCCCTTCAGGTGCATCAACCAAGTTCCAAACTTGATTAGTGTACATGGAGTCCATTTCAGATTCCATGGCTTCTAGCCATTTCTCAGATTCTGAACTTGCAATGGCCTCTTCATAAGATGTTGGCTCATTCTGATCCATTAGGAATACATCTCCTTCCTGAGTTACAAGAAATCCATATCTTTCAGGTTGTTGACGTATTCTACCTGATCTACGCAAGTCTTATGCTACTGGAGCTGGTGTTATCACAACATTTTATGGGTCCTACTTCATTTCCACCATTGGCTCTTCAATGCCTTGTGAGTCTTGAATTTCTTCAAGTTCTACTTTCCTCCCACTGATTCTTGTAGAGATGAATTCCCTTTCTAAGAATACAGCATTCCGAGCAACAAACACTTTGCCCTCGGTAGGATTGTAAAAATAATAACCCTTAGTTTCTTTTGGGTATCCCACAAAAAAACATTTGTCTGACTTGGGCCCCGAGTTTATCAGAACTTTGACGCTTAATATAAGCTTCACAGCCCCAAATCTTAAGAAAAGACATACTAGGTCCTTTCCCAGTCCATATCTCATATGGTGTCTTTATAACAGCCTTTGATGGAACACGATTAAGTGTGACAGTTGCTGTCAACAAAGCATGTCCCCAGAATGAGTTAGGGAGGTCAGTTTGACTCATCATTGATCAAACCATGTCCAACAAGGTTCTATTTCTCCGCTCAGAAACCCTGTTCCATTCTGGTGTTCCAGGGGGAGTAAGTTGAGATATAATCCCACACTCTTTAAGATATTCATCAAACTCTAGGCTTAAATATTCACCACCTAGATTAGATCGAAGTGCTTTAATTGTCTTGCCAAGTTGGTTCTCTACTTCATGTTTAAACTCCTTGAACTTTTCAAAGGATTCTGATTTATGTTTCATGAGAAACACAAATCCATATCTACTGAAATCATTAGTAAAAGTGATTAAGTAACTAAAACCTCCCCTAGCCATTGTCCCTATGGGCCCATATACATCACTATGTATCAAGCCAAGAAGATCACTCGCCCTTTTACCTTTTCCGGTAAATGGGGTCTTAGTCATCTTCCCTAATAAACAAGATTCGCATGTATCTATTGATTCAAAATCAAAAGATTCTAAATATCCATCTTGATGAAGTTTAGAAATGCGTTTCTCATTTATATGTCCTAGGCGACAATGCCAAAGATAAGTTGGGTTTAAATCATTTGTTTTAACCCTTTTAGTATTAATGTTATAGATAAGGGTTTCGAGATCTAGAACATAAAGTCCATTACTCAAATTTGCACAATAATAAAACATGTCATTTAAATAAACAGAACAACTATTGTTCTTTATTATAAAGGAAAACCCTTTCTTATCAAGACAAGAAACAGAAATAATGTTTCTCCTTAATGTCGGAATAAAATAACAATTGTCCAATTCAAGGACTAACTCTGAGGGCAAGGATAAAAAATAAGTCCCTACAGCTAATGTAGTAACTCTTGCTCTATTTCCAATGCGTAGGTCTACCTCGCCCTTCATCAACTACCTACTCCTTCTTAGATCCTGCACATTAAGACAAATGTGAGATCCACATCTAGTATCTAATACCCATGATGTTGAAGTTGACATGTTAATTTTTATAACAAAAATACCTGAAGTGGAAGTCTCACTTCCCTTCTTCTTAAGCTCTTCTAGGTACTTTGGACAGTTTCTCTTCCAGTGTCCCTTTTGTCCACAATGGTGACATTTACCTTCCTTAGCCACCCCGCCCACAGGTTTTAAGGCTGATGTACTTGGCTTATCCTTGCCTTTCCAAATTTTCTTGCCATTTCCTGTAATAGCCTTTCTTTTTCCTTTATACATGCCCTTTCCTCTACCTTTGCTAGAATTGCCCATCATTATGGCCTTGCCCTTTCCTTTAGAAATATTGGGCTCAGTAGTCCTCTACATATTAAGTAGCTCTGGCAATGTTTTGTCCAATGCATTCATGTTATAATTCATGATGACTGGCTTAAAACTGTCAGGTAATGATTTCAAAATGAGATCGGTAGCTAACTTCTGAGGGAAGGGGAATCCTAGCCTAGCTAGATTCTCCAAGTACCTCCCTCTTCAAGTCTACAGCTAAATAGGGCTGAGGAAACTTCATATCTTTCTTGGTCAGCTTGACCTTGATATAGCTTCCTTAGGTTTTCGATCATATCGAAAGCCTTCATGTGCTCATGTTACTTCTGAATCTCAGGAGACATGGTAGCCAACATAAGGCATTGGACATCTAAAGCATCATCCTGATGCTTCTTATAAGCATCCTTGTCAGCTTTAGAGGCGTTTGCAGCAGGTGGTTCCGGAACTGGACTTTCCAAGACATACTACTTTTTCTCTTGTTTGAGGATAATCCTTAAGTTTCTATACCAGTCAAGGAAGTTAGAACCAGATAATTTTTCCTTGTCTAGGATTGATCGCAACGAAAGGTTCGAAGGTGTGTTTGATGTCATGGTTATCTAAAACAGAAAATATGTAGTAAGTATCATTTTCAAAGCATATTTAAATTATGGTCATTTAAATTAAATATGTCTCCCACTATTTTGATTCAAAACAAAATACCCTCCACGAATCAGAAAATTCCATTGGAAGATTTTCTAGTGGGCTAAGATCCATAATTTCCCAAGTGTTAAGTCAGCTTTGGTTGATCACCTAAAACTTGGTTAGTTAGGTAGGAAACTTTTTCCAATTGTATCTTTATACAACTCTTAGTCATTGGGTTAAGTAACCATTACTGATTATTCATCTTATGAATATTTAGCCCAATGTTTACGCCTCTAAGTTATATTTAATCCAATTGAAAACTTAGTTAAGTTAAAGCCCAATAAAACAGTTTGGATATTACCATTATCCCATCGCGTCTTACTAATATAAATGATAGTGCCCTGCTTTGGCAGACCCACTATTTATTGACATTAATGTTGACGAGTGTACTTATTGGAAGGCGTTTATAACTTAATATTATTTTGAAGGATTTTAATTTATTTTAAAATTACCGTCTTTGTTAAACGCTTTAATGTAATAAAATTATCCCCAAAGCATGCAAACAAAATTGTGAGATGGTTATGGTCTTCCTAGAAGAAAAATAAATAAATAAATAAACCTAGAGGAACTATATTTCCATGGCTTCATAAAGTCCTACATCTTGAATCCATCATCCTCTTAGAGTCACCACTCCTTAGTTTTCTTCTAAGTCTTTACTTTGTTGGCCCGATCAAGATTACATGATTAAATAGAAACTCGCTTTACATACGAGTGAAGGGTTGAGCAAAGAAATACAACAGAATAGAGAGAGGCACAACACGTAGGCTGTATTTAAATAAAATAACTAAGACCATAACCATTCACCATGCAACGTGTTAATTAATTGATTATAACCCACTTAAAAGCATTAAAAGAGTAATTAATTTTTAAAACGGGCAATTAAACACGTGGGGTCGGTAATAAGGCGCTACACAGAAAATGTACGGGGGTCCCGCTTAAGTACCAAGTCTTTCCTCGCCAGAACGTCCCACTGACCATTAACAGCTCTAAAATTTCGGCTAGGGTTTCAACAATTTTGAAACCCTAATTCCTTATTGCGAATGCTTCATAACACTGCCGTCAAGGCACATGGAGGCAGTGCCGTCTAGGGTTTCAAAACCTAGAATTCAATTTGCGCTAATGCCAACATACAATATCTTTCCATGACGGCTGTCTAGGTTTCAACTCTTGAACCCTAGATTAAAGAACGACTAAGGTTTAACACTTAAACCTTATCACACAACGCCCCATAACATAAACCATTCATGTTAGAAGATCAACTCAATTGATAATTTGTACGATGACTATCATGTGAGTAAAACACATATCAAATACGAAAAATGCATAAACTCATACATCATACAAATTTAAACGGTAACAACATACATACTAAAATTGAGAAACTCTATAACATGCATTATATATAATTTACAAAGAATAACTCAAAATTATATGTATCATGCCAAAACAGAGGTCATACCATATGCATGATTAATCATTGTAATAATATGCATCATATGGGATAACTCAAAATAACAACATAATCATGCTTGTTCATTTTCGAATCCTAGTTTCACAAAACATTTTCGCAAAACAAAAATGCAAAGCTTTAAACAAGAAATAATTTCACAAATCATATTTTCTAAAAGCTCTTACAAACGAAAATATATCATCATGAAACACAAACAAATGCCCAAAACACGGTTTTTACAACCTGGCTATGATACCACTGTTAGGGAATCCCTAGAACATGAGCAACAGAAAAACAGGGATTCCATAGGATTTGCAAAGTGTCGTGTTTCAAAGCACAAAACAAACACAAAAAAAAATCGTTTTGGATTACCTCTTGAAGAACACCAAAGCAGTCATAGCCTTGTCCTTTAGGAGTCCACATGAGCACTCCCACCAGAATCGCAACACTTGCCAACTGCTAGTTTGACGGCGTATAGCTCTTGCAACTTTTGTGAATTTGTGTCTCACTTTAGTTAACGGCCTATGAGCATCTTATGCTCTATTTATGGGCTTAGGTTTAACCTAATTTGTTCTCTCTAAAGAGTGGGCTCCTTACTCATTCTAAATGAGTTAGGCCCAATAGCTTTATTTTAGTCCAACTAAAATAAAACAAAACATTTTCTGATGGGCTTACTCTATGTGTGTGACCCTATAGGTAAAATACCCGGACATATTAATAATAAATTATTTTATTATTAATATAAAATAAGAGCGGCATCTAGCAATGCATCAATATGTCCGAATATTATTTACTATCAATATCTAGGAATGCATTATTATGTCCGAATAAATATCTAATATTTATTCTTTCTAGCATGGCCATGTGTTTTCTTAGTCTTACTCCATCAAGTGGCCTATAGATATTACTCCTGTCACATAGGAGAGACAAATCCTATCTACATCACTCACATCCCTATGCATAATTTATTCATTGCCTAATCACAACCTTTATAGTCCTCTTGTTACAGAAGACGTTTAATTGTATTAAATTAATAAACTACTCATGTAGGAATCGTAGTGACTTCAGGTCGAAGGACTACTTATACCATTATCACATTGAGGATCGTTTATGACATTCATGTAACGATCCATGCAACGTTCTCATGGTGGGTCTGTCCAGTACATCATTACTTTTAATGTGTACCCATGTGAAGACTTGATATCATCTATATCTATGATCTGTGAGATCAAGTCATCAGTACACTCATACACTAGTCTCAATGTAATTACATGTCCCCATGTAAATACTTGACTAGGGACATTTTAGGAATAACTTTCATATGACCTATTACTCTAAGGATAAATACATTTTAAAACAATTTTAAACTGAAATATTTATTTTATTGATAAGTAGAAAAATGATACAAATAAAAAAAACATAAAGTTCATAGTGCATACACTAACACTATGGATTTTATGTTGGGCTTGCCTAAGACCCAAAGGGGAATGGATTCTATCTTTGTTGTGGTGGATAGGTTTAGTAAGATGGCTCACTCCATCCCTTGTCATAAGGTAGATGATGCTAGTTATATTGCTAAACTCTTTTTTAGAGAGATTGTAAGACTTCATGGTGTTCCTAAAACTATCATTTCTTATAGAGACACCAAATTCCTAAGCCATTTTTGGAAAACTCTTTGGTCAAGGCTAGGAACGAAGCTGCCTTTTTCTACCACCTGTCATCCTCAAACGGATGGCCAAACAGAGGTAGTAAACGGGACCCTTTCTCAACTTCTTAGGGTCTTAGTGCATAAAAATGTTAAATCTTGGGATGAGTGTTTACCCCATATTGAATTTGCCTATAATAGGGTACAACACTCAACAACTAAGCATAGTCCCTTTGAAGTTGTGTATGGTTTTAACCCTCTTACACGTTTGGACCTTTTGCCCATTGAAGTCTCTGACTCTGTCCTTTACATGGATGGAGAGGCAAAGGCTAAGTTCATTAAAGATTTTCATGAGAAGGTTAAAACAAAAATACAAACTAAAAATGAACACTACGCTCGTTGTGCTAACAAGAAGAGAAAGAAAGTCACCTTTGAGGTTGGAGATTGGGTTTGGTTACACCTTAAAAATAAAGATTTCCAAACTTGAGAAAATCCAAACTCGACCCTAGAGGTGATGGACCCTTCCAAATAATCAAGAAGATGAATAATAATGCCTATGTCCTTGATTTTCCAGGAGAATATGGTGTGAGTGCTTCTTTCAATATATCTGATTTATCTCCTTTTGACTTGGATGAAGAGGATGATGCCTTAGATTTGAGGACAAATCCTTTCGAAGAGGGGGAGCATAATAAGGACACACCAAGGGAGGACCTTCACACTACCCTAGATAAAGGACTTGAAGCTTACAAGGGTCCCCCACAAGGGCAAAGTCAAAGAAAGTCAAAGAGAGCATCCACAAAGCATTAGTTTCCTTCCTCTTTTTGCTTAGTGGGCCCAAGCCCAATAAGGACTACTTGAGGATCTACTTACACTTTTCTTGTAATATAGTTCCTAGTTAGATTCTCTAGGCCTATAGGTTTTATTTAGGCCTTGCAAGGTCAAATGGGCCATTTTAGGGCCATGTACTTCATTTTGGGCCATGTATAGGCCATGTTCTCTCCTTTGTTGTACTATTAGGCCTTGGATCCAGTATCCAAACCCATTTCCCCTCCCTTGGCTGAAATGTAAAAGGGCTATATAAGGGAGCTATCCTTTGTAAATTCACACAATAATGATCATTTGAGATTTTTCACCTTTGAATGCAAATTTTCTAGAGTAAGAAGCTCCTCCTGTTAGGGATCCCCATCAGGGTCAGGCAACAGAAACACAAAGGATTCCCAAAAAAGGATTGCCAATACAAATGTCTCAAGGCATTATGCAAAATTAATTTTTTTTTGATTTAGAGTTTACCTCTTGTAGACGCAAAACAAGTTCCTCGATCAAAGTAATTGTAGCTCCGCCCTTAGGAGTCCACACGAGCACTCCCACTAGAAAAATAAAGTTCCAAATGCTAGTACAGAAATTCGATTATAATTTAATTTCTGAGCAGTAGCCTATGAATGCAAATTTGAGATTTTTCACCTTTGAATGCAAATTTTCTAGAGTGAGAAGCTCCTCCTGTTAGGGAATCCCATCAGGGTCAGGCAACGGAAACACAAAGGATTCCCAAAAAAGGATTGCCAATACAAATGTCTCAAGGCATTATGCAAAATTAAAATTTTTTTTGATTTAGAGTTTACCTCTTGTAGATGCAAAACGAGTTCCTCGATCGAAGTAATTGTAGCTCCGCCCTTAGGAGTCCACACGAGCACTCCCACTAGAAAAATAAAGTTCCGAATGCTAGTACAGAAATTTGATTATAATTTAATTTCTGAGCAGTAGCCTATGAATGCAAATTTGAGATTTTTCACCTTTGAATGCAAATTTTCTAGAGTGAGAAGCTCCTCCTGTTAGGGAATCCCATCAGGGTCAGGCAACGGAAACACAAAGGATTCCCAAAAAAGAATTGCCAATACAAATGTCTCAAGGCATTATGAAAAATTAATTTCTTTTTTGATTTAGAGTTTACCTCTTGTAGACGCAAAACGAGTTCCTCGATCGAAGTAATTGTAGCTCTGCCCTTAGGAGTCCACACGAGCACTCCTACCAGAAAAATAAAGTTCCAAATGCTAGTACAGAAATTTGATTATAATTTAATTTCTGAGCAGTAGCCTATGAATTCAAATTTGAGATTTTTCACCTTTGAATGCAAATTTTCTAGAGTGAGAAGCTCCTCCTGTTAGGGAATCCCATCAGGGTCAGGCAACGGAAACACAAAGGATTCCCAAAGAAGGATTGCCAATACAAATGTCTCAAGGCATTATGCAAAATTAAATTTTTTTTTGATTTAGAGTTTACCTCTTGTAGACGCAAAACGAGTTCCTCGATCGAAGTAATTGTAGCTCCGCCCTTAGGAGTCCACACGAGCACTCCCACTAGAAAAATAAAGTTCCGAATGCTAGTACATAAATTTGATTATAATCTAATTTCTGAGCTGTAGCCTATGAGCATCTCATGCTCTATATATAGGCTTAGGTCTTGACCTGAGCTCTCATTAAACATTGGACTCCCGACTCATTCTAAATGAGTTAGGCCCAAATAGTTTTATTTTTAGTCCAACTAAAATAAAACTATCCTCTGGTGGGCTTACTCTATGTGTGTGACCCTATAGGTAAAATATTCAGTTATATTAATAATAAACTATTTTATTATTAATATAAAATAAGAGCGGGATCTAGCAATACATCATTATGTTCGAATATTATTTATCATCGACATGACCTATAAGTGATAATTATTTATATATTTATTCCTTTTGTCACGATATCTAATTAGGCCCAAGGCATGGTCGTCATCATCCTTGTATGGCCCAATTCATTTTACTTGATACCAGAGTAGACTTTACAGAATAAATATCTAATATTTATTCATCCTAGCATGGCCATGCATTTCGTTAGTCTCACTCCATCAAGTGGCCCATAGATATCACTCCTGTCACATAGGAGAGACAAATTCCATCTATATCACTCACATCCCTCTACATAATTTGTCTATTGCCTAATCACAATCTTTATGGTCATCTTATTACAGATAACCTTTGATTGTATTAAAATAATAAACTCCTTATGTAGGAATTATAGTGACTTCAGGTCGAAGGACAATATACCATTATCATATTGAGAACCGTTTATGACACTTATGTAACGATCCATGCAACGTTCTTATGGTGGGTCTGTCCAGTACAATATTACTCTTAATGTGTACCCGTGTAAAGACTTGATATCATATATCCATGATTTGTGAGATCAAATCATCAGTACATTCACACACTAATCTTAATATATTTACATGTCCCCATGTAAATACTTGATTAGGGAGGTTTTAGAAATAATTCTCATATGACCTATTATTCCAGGATAAATAGCATTAAAATTAGTCTTAAAACTGAAAATACTAATTTTATTGATAAGTTAAAATTGATACATTAATAGCTCATAGTGTATACACCAATACCTCCTTCTCTCTAGGATTGAGTCTCTAGAGAAAGCTCTTATCCAAGAGGATTCTATCCCACTTGGTGGCGAGATTAGGGAGTTATCTTCCCTAAGGAAGTGGCCTCCCACCTTCTCCTTCCATCTCCCTTTTCATCCCTTCCATCTTGCCCAAACTATTCCACTTTTTCTTTATGCTTCCATCAAATTTCGTCCATTCCATCTAGTTTTTCTTTTTATCATTTTGGTTTCAACCTTGAAGAAATGATTCCATCCTTGGCTTGAAGGAAGAATAAGGAAAGGAACCAAGATCCATCCGTTTTAAAGGAGACTAGAAGAAGCTCCTACATCACTCAGCTCCAGTTGTATCTGAACTGTGTGAATAAGCTGAAGGAACAATTTACGGTGTTGGAGTTTAAGCATGTGCCAAGAGAGAAAAACACCATGGCGGATATCCTCTCAGGAGCCAGCACGAAGCAGCCTGGGAGTACCACCATCGTGGTCCAGACCACTCTGACTAATCCCAGTATCCCACTAACCCCGTCGCACATGGCCATAACCAGTAGAATGTTCAATGATGATTCGTGGGTAGTCCCTTTTGTCTAGTACCTAGTAAATGGATAACTACCCACTGATGAGGTAGAGAAGAAGAAAGTAAAGAGGGAGTTTCCTTATTTCACAATGGTGGATGGCATGTTATTCAAAAGAGGTTTCTCTGTGCCCTATCTCCGATGTCTCAATGAGAATGAGGTGTAGGATGTCATGGAAGAAGTGCATGAAGGCCAGTACGGACACCACTGTAGAGGGCGGAGCTTGATGAGGACGATTTTGAGGGCTGGTTATTGGTGGCCTAAAATTAAAAAAGATTGTCAAGAATTTGTGAAGAAGTGTGATCCTTGTTAAAGGTGTGCTAACCTTCATCACACACCAGTTGAGGAGCTATCCACTTTCGCGGTGCCTTGGCCCTTTTATCAATGGGGTTTAGACATCTTGGGCCTTTCCCTGCTGCTCCTGGGGGCATCAAGTACCTTATTATAAGGATCGATTATTTCATAAAGTGGATTGAGGCAAAACCTGTGGTACACATCACTTCAGCCCGGACCAGACGCTTTGTGTATGAGAACATCATAGCACGATTCGGGGTACCAGCATGGATCGTCACTGATAACGGTACCCAGATTATTGACAAGAAGTTCAGAGTTATTGGAATGATTAGGGATAGTCCAAATTTTCTCATTTGTCAAAAATCCGCAAACCAATGGCCAAGCTGAGGTAGCCAACAGAGAAGTGTTGAAAGGCCTCAAGAAGCGTTTGGGAAAAGCTAAGGGTGATTGGACCAATTAGTTATGTCATGTTTTCTGGGCCTACCGCATCACTCTGTACTCCTCAACAAACGAGTCCCTATACCATCTCACCTATGGCTTCAAGGCCATGATACCGGTAAAGCTTCATATGACCTCGACAAGGATGGAGTACATCTGGCCTCAGAACTCAATGTTGTCTAAGAGCTCAGGGAAGAGGCATACGTTAGAGACCTGGCTATAAAAGTAAAGGCCGCCCTAAGATACAATAAGCATATCCAGCATAGAGCTTTTAATGTTAGAGATCTGGTATAGAGAAAAGCAAGCGTGAGAAATAAATTCACGCACCAGGGTAAGCTGGCACCTACTTGGGAAGGCCTTTATCGTGTATCTGAGGTTGCTGGAAAGGGATAATACCGGTTGGAGAACCTTGACGGCACACCGATCTGTAATAAATAGAATGTACAGAATTTAAGAATATATTGTAGCTAGTTGGTAAGCCGGCATGTACTCTGTTTCCTACCTTAAGATTTCTCCCATTGGGTTTTTCTCAAGAAGGTTTGAACAAGGCATGACCTCAACTACGCTTCAATTATACATTATTCATTTTGTAACGAGAAAGTTCATTATCAATTTCAATTGTCTTGTTACTGTTTTTTACTTTATGTCTTTAAGCTTTGCAGATGGTGTGGATGTGATCCTTTAGACGAATGATCTCAATTACGCATTCTGTAATTGACGATATAACTCTATGAGCAGTAGCCTGGTGAAATTTCACCCCATTGAGAGGTGAGGATTGAACCTTATTTAATTTCTCATCTCAGTTACCTAATCCTTAACTAACGACATAGCCTTACAAATGGCGTGGAAAATAGCCCTTACGAGTGGCGAGGATTGGTCCTTATTTAAGGCCATACCAGACCCCAAGGAGTGGCACCCCAATTACCTATTCTGTAATTGGCCAAGACAAATAATCCTCTAGACGGATAGTCTTAATTACATATACTGTAATTGACAACATAACTCCACGAGTGACACTTCAAGTAATTCCACCCCGATGAGAGGCGAGGGTTGGTCTTTATTCAAGGCCATACCGGACCCCAACGAGTGGTGCTAGTCATTTTTTTTTCAAAATAACAAGAATGACTTTTAAAGAGTAACGTCGTATGAGCAAACACGTAAGTTTAAGGTGAAGCAAGAAATCAAAACCCTTACGAGAAAACTCTAAGGTAAACATCTCATTAATTATACAGTGAGATTTCTAGAGAAATATCAAGAGGGTTGACATACCATAAAAGAAGATCGTATATATGCCAAAAGAAAATGTCAACACCAGAGCTAATCCCAGAACATAGCTTGCATAGCATATAAACATTTCTAATACTGGAGCTGATCCTGGAACACAACATCATTTACTATAATCAAAAATCTAAGGAGGAGGGGCGTCGTTGAGAATTTCTTCATGTGCTTGGTCGTCCTTTGGGGCCTTACCTTCCTCTCCGGCCTTGTCATCTGGGATCTCACTCCCTCCAACATCATCTCCTTAGGTTTCTTCATTAGTGCCCTCAGGACCAGGAGTGGCAGGAAGAGGCTCCATGCTTCGACCTTCAGGGAAAGGTGGCAGTGCATACAGGACATCGTCTGGTTTGACATGTTGGTCATCCTTCATCGCTACCAATTTACCTCTATGAAATTTGTAAAAAGGATGTATTCCATTAAGGTTGAACTTCATCCACCACTTAAGTACAGATTTCTATAGCTTCCTTGGCCTGGGCCATAGCAGCGGCTAGATCCTCCCTCAGCTTGGCACTTTCATCCTCGAGCTAGTCGATTTGGGGAAACTTCTTTGGCCTACTCCTACAGCTTGGACACCATCCCCTACAGCGTCTTTATAGTATATTTCAGCCCACCGACATCCGACTTTACTCTCTCGAGTACTCATTAGATTTTTTCAGAAGGTCTTCGGTGAGCTTTATAGTGGCCCTGTCCTTTGCAGAGGCAATTGTTGGCTCTTCCACCTTGGCCCCCAACTTGTCAGCTTCAATGATGCTGTCCTCCATCCTACTAGGAGAGTTGATGAGGCTGGATAGATCAGCTAACTGCCACCTCCCATCCTCATAGGCCTCTTTGATTTCCTCAACTTCCAATGTTGGCCTCAGCTTGTAGTTCGGTTTAGAAGTGCGGAAGGCATAGGCCCCTCATACATGAGGAGTGGTGTTATAAATGAGGTAGTGGGAGGAGAGTTGGACACCAATGGTAAGGGATGGCTAGTAGAAGGATTTAGCCCTGCCCTATAAGTGGGTTTGGGAGAGGTTGTAGCCGTAGTCTCCACCTTTTTCCCTTTAAAGCGCTGGTCATACCAGTATCCTCCACGTCCTTTGCTTTTTTATCACCGGAGGGTGATGAGATTCCTCCGCTCTGGCATCCCAAAGGATCTTCTTTTTCTTCTTCTTTTTCCTTTCTAGTCAGCCTGGGGTTGCCCGTCTTGCTCCCTTGGTTTCCCAGCCTCGTCATTTCCTTCTTTTAGAGGAATCTCACTGGTCGCAGATGAGGTCAGGAGGAAGGTTTCAGCTTGTGCCCTGACGGCATTCCTTTTTGGTTGGATATTATTCTCTCCAGCAGACAGACTGTCGTGACCGGGATCGCGACGGCACGGCCGACCCATAAAATGGTATTTTGGTTCGAAAAGAAAAAAACAGGGAGTCGCCACCAATATTTTTTAGGATAAAATACCGGGAAAACCTTTCATTAAAGCACTGGTTATAAAAATGAAATTCCATGTTCGGGAGTCTAATTACAGGTGAGGAAGGTATTAGCACCTCACAACTGTCCGTTATAAAAACGGTTACCTCAATATGATAGTGTGCATTATAATTAGGCCAATAATTATTTTAACTTCTTCATGAAAAGAAAATATACGAGATGACAAAATATACAAAAATAAACAAAAATAAACATGGAATATTTACATGAGATTAACAGGACGTCTTGTCCAAATTAAACTCGCTCAACCTTTTCAAAAAATGAGATTAAGAGGACGTCTCATCCAAATTAAACTCACTCCTCCTTTTTTTAAAAAATAAAAAAAATAAAAATAAATAAATAAATAAAAAGTAATAAAAATTGCAATAATAATAACAACAATAATAATTATTACACCTTTTATACTAGTCTGAATAGAATGTGTGAAGCACTCATTTTTATTAATATTTATCAATCAATAGATATTAATTGATAATTGAAAAGGAAGACAAAGTCATTGAACAGCAATTAAATCAACAGAAAATAAATAGATACAAGTACTAAAAATGAGGGGCAGAGTAGGACCGGTGTGGTGAGAGAGCTAGACGGTGTGACAAGGGAAAGAGAGAGAAAGAGAACTGGGTGGTGTTGTGGATTTAAGGAAGCTGGGCGGTGTGGTATGAAGGGAAGGACGGTTGTGAACACCTCTTTCTGTCCGACCCAAGTGGAAAGAGTTCTAAGAGGACTGGACTTCATCTCCGAATGATCTACCGAGTAGAATAACTCAGAATGATAAATTCCGAGTGAAAAATGGCTATTTCTTAGTGCAAAATGGCTGTTACTGAGTGAGATATCCGATTCAGCCGTTTTCGAGTGAAATTTCGAGTGGAATGTCTCCAGGTAGGACATTTTCGAGTAGGCTTCAAGTGTGGGAGTGTTTCCAAGCCAGTCCGAGTGAAAGAAGGAACTAAATTTGCATAAATACCGTCCAAAGGCATATATCCGAGTGGAAGATCCTCGGTGCAGCCACTGAGTCAAAGGGACCGATTGTGAACAAATACCGAGTGAAGGATTACCGATTGGAGCAGCAAGTCTGATTTGGGGACAGGTGTCTTTTCCTGGGCACAGAAATTCTGAGTCAATGCTTCAAGAAGTGACAAGATCCGAGCAGAGCACCTCCGATTAAAGAAGTTCCGAGTCAATACTGAAGTAGTAACAAGATCCGAGTGAGTATCCCTCAATTGGAGAGAAATCCGAGTTGTCAAATTGTCAAATTCCAATTTCTGAGTGGAAAGAGGTTCGTTTCCGAGTGAAAATATCCCAGTTCTAAGTTCTGATTGAAAACAAAGCCAACTCCGAGTGAATGCACCGAGTGGTCATATTTTTGAATTCCATTTCTGATTGGAAATTAAACCAGAGATAAGATCCGAGCAAGACACCTCCGACTGAAGCAAATTCCGAGTGAATGCTTCTTGCATAGACAAAATCCGATCAAAACACTTCTGATACCGAGTGAGTCCTCTCTCAATCCACACCGAGTGAGTCACTCTTAGTCAGCATCGAGTGAATCCTTTCACTCAATTTCCGAGCCACTTTTACCCATTTCTGAGTCACTTTCCACCATTTTCGAGCCATTGTTTTACACAATTCCGAGTCATCCTTCTCAGTCAATTCCAAGCCATTTTTACCCATTTTCGAGTCACTTTTCACCCATTTCCGAGCCATTTTTACCCAATTCCGAGTCAGCCTTTTCACCCAATTTCGAGTCACCTTTCACCCAATTCCGAGTCAGCCTTTTGCCCATTTCCGAGTCACATTTCACCTATTTCTGAGTCATCCTCCAACCATTTCTGAGTCGGTTCCAAGTTATTCTTCACTCGGTTCCGGTTGAATGTTTCAACCAGAGTTGTTTTGCTCGTCCCAGCTCCTCACAGCAACCTCACACCGACCAATAAGCAAAACCGAGCAAAGCTTTCACTCGATTTTTTGCACATTTTCCACTCGGTCCTGTGCTTAAAAGGCACCTTTTCCACTCAGATTGTTTCCCACTATGGGTGTACACCGACTGAGGCACTAAATCCGAGTCAGAAGCAGAAAACTGACCCCTACTCCCCCTGTTCGCCGGTGCTGACTTGGATTCCACCACCCAAGTGGATCCAGGAATCCTGGAGGTGGCTGACAGGGGGCGGAAGTGGAGAAATTAAAAATCTCCACCAGCCGCTGTCCCCCACTACCAGGCTGCCTCCACTCAGAGTGGAAGCCTGAGCTGGCCTAACACTCAGAAACCCCTATAAATGCACAAGGGTTGGGAATTTTGAAGGGCCCGAAAGCATTCATTGGGTGAAGAAACTTTGTCCCTTTCTTCACTCACCAACACCATTCCCTCTCCTCACCAACACCGTCCCTCTCTTTACTCACCAGCACTCTTCCTTCTCCTCACCAGCACTCTTCCCTCTCCTCACCAGCACCCTTCCCTCTCTTCACCAACACCGTCCCTCTCTTCACTCGGTACAGCCCCTCTCCATACTGTCCAGCACCCTTCTCTCTCCCTCCAACACTGCCCAAGTTCCTCATAAATCCTTCACACCGTCCAGCACATCATCCCTTCACACCTGACTGTTTAGCATCCTGTTCTCTCGTCACACCGGAGTCCAGCTCTCCTGCTCCATCACTCGGTCTCCTAACTTTCACTCGGTAATTTCATTTTTCACTCGGTATTTTTATTTTCACTCGGTATTCAACTTTTCACTCGGTATTTAATTTTTCACTCGGTATTCTATTTTTTCACTCGGTTTTTCCATTTTTACTCGGTTTTCCATTTTGCCACTTAAATAAATTTCTGTTATTTTCTTTTCTTTTCTTTTTTACCCCTTCCTAGGTTCGTAATAAATAAATAACAAAAAAACAAGTGTTTCACGCTCAGACTAGCCAAAAAAAAACATCATCCACCATTAATCTTTTAGCCTCTTCCTAAAAAAACATCACCAAAAAACTACGTAACCCTGATTTCTTGGTAACTCAAGAATACGTAGGAGCAGGACTTTAAATCCTGTCGGGCCCAATCTTTTTTTTATCCCCACCTTTCCCATTTCGTTCCTATTTTATTTTCTTTAGTTTCCTTTGTAACCGCTCTTTCTCAATCCCATGAAAATCAATTTAGACATGACGTCTTGTTGATTTTCCCATAAGGAACGAGATACTTGGGACGAGACATCCCGCTTATCTCCTTCCCAATCTCTGACCCCGTGTCTTGATTAAATTCCATGAAAATCAATTTAGACGTGACGTCTTGTTGATTTTCCCATAAGGAACGAGATACTTGGGACGAGACGTCCCGCTTATCCCCTTCCCAATCTCTGACCCCGTGTCTTGATTAAATTCCATGAAAATCAATTTAGACATACGTCTTGTTGATTTTCCCATAAGGAACGGGATACTTGGGTCGAGACGTCCCGTTTATCCTTTTCCCGTTTCTAACCCCGTATGTGATTAAAGGATGACTAATTTAGACGCGACGTCTTGTTAGCATCCCTCCGTTTCTCTGTTTTTATATCAAAGCCGAGGTTAATTTGGATGCGACGTCCTGTTGACCTACACTCTATGTTTGTCCAGTTTGTTCCTTCCATTTCCTTCTATTTTTACACAAAGTACAACAATAAAAGGGAAGAAATAAAACATCTTTTGTAAGGCTATTTATGTTGCGCATTTTCAATCTTGGTACTGTTTCTGACAGGCGATGTAGGGTGCTAATACCTTCCCTACTCGTAACCGACTCCCGAACTTGAATCTCATTTTTAAACCAGTGCTTTACTGAACATAGTTTTTTCCAATGTTTTTCCTATGGATAAAAACGTTGGTGGTGACTCCCTATTTTTCTTTTCGGAACAAAAATCATTCTGAGGGTCGGCCGCGCCGTCGCGATCCAAGTTGCGACAGATGGCGACTCCACTGGGGATACTTAAGAGAGTCAGGCCAGTTTGATTGAAAGCGCATGTTTTTTTTATATAGCCTTTGTTAGCTTGGATTTCTTCCCCTTGTTTATTTTCTGTTGATTGTTGTGAATGTTTGTTCTTGTTTTAATTATATCTTGTTATTTGTTTCATTGTCTATGTTTGCATGTTTGTTGAACCCTAGGGTAGAGGACTATGTTACTTTTCTACAATCATTGAACCCTAGGGTAGACGACTGTATATTTGTTCTGTGTTTGTTCTTTGTGCAGAATGGGGTAAGGTAAAAGGTATTGAATGCCCTTCCACACACTACACTCACAATTACTTGCACACACTTATGAGTGGCACCCTATACCCGGGCCCCAAATGAAGCTTAAGTTAGGAGGGGTTGGTAACGGAATCGTATGGGATGTACTTCCCATCCGGTGTTTGTGAGAACCCCAACCAGAGTTTGACCTCTCGTGATATACGCACCTAGTGGATTCCCCACTGTTTGCGTCCCTATCTTGGGTAGGATCTTGGCTTTGGTGACCTTCTAGATGTCTAGTGGAAGCCACCCGATATGGAGAGTCACTTTTAGACAAGCCATAGGGCCTAGAAAAGACTTTCAACAAAACCCGACCTAGGCTATGAAAGGGCAATCTTTACTTTACCTTATGTCATTTTCGCTTCCCTTTTATTCAAAAAAAATGAATTATCTACCACCCGCAGGTTTGTTTAATTTTTGAAGTAATGACTCATTTTGAAACACATAGTATTCTTCGGGTGAGTAGATAATCCTCTTTTTGACCATGTACCTCTGAGTTCATAATCGTGAGTTTTCCTAATCGTCGAAAAAAACAAAATGATTTTTGTGTCCCTTTAACTGGGACATCAATGACGATTAAGAAAACATATGACTTTTGACAGTTTGGGCTTACACGAGTCTTGGAAATTGATGTTTCCCAAAAAAAACAAAAAAATATTTCACTTTACATCAGGTCCTTGGGGAAACATGGATTTCGAAATGCAATAATAGCTGATTCCTTTCTTTGTCTTGATGTTCGTAGGGAACGATTCCAAATTTGACGGTATTTCTGAGTCAGTATGGAAGTTAACATGGGACACGGTAATTATGATATGGAGATGACTGAATTAAAGAAGTTATTGCACCTCAAGGCTAGAAAGGTTGATACTGATAGTCTACAGGCACTAGGGAGGAAATTGAGTTTGACTCAAAGAATGACTTTCATAAGGAAATATGGGAAGATCCTGAAACTTTTAGAAGTGGAAGTCCAACCTGAAGTGATTACGGCTCTGGCTCAATTCTATGACTCACCCCTCCGCTGCTTTACTTTCCAAGACTTTCAGCTGGCACCTTCCATAGAAGAGTTTGAACAAATATTGGGGATGCCAGTGGAGGGACAGATTCCTTATCGCCACCTAGATCATCATGCATCAGTCGCTTCTGTCGCGCGCAGTTTGAAGGCCCATCCTGAAATGTTAAGAAATGCACAAATGAACAGAAATCAAGTTCCCGGGTTCACTAGAGAATTTCTTGAGAAGCACATGCAGATCCTAGCTGATAAAGAGGAATGGGAGGCTTTCATAGATACTTTAGCCCTCACTATTTACGGGGTTGTCTTGTTCCCAAATTTAGACAACTATGTGGATTATGACGCTGTTGCTGTCTTCCTGGCTCGTAAGCACTGACTCGAGAATCCTGTCACAGCCGTGTTGGCCAATGAGTATTGCACCATGGATTTCTGCCACACGCAAGGAGGAAAGAGGATCATTTGCTGTTTTCCTATTTTATACATATGGCTCACATCTCATGCATTCCATCAGATATGTAAAGCTGAGTGCCCAGTTTCTGATCTAAAATTGTGTCAGCTGGCTGTGAAAAGTGGGCGTGAATAGGCTAATCACCTAATAAGCCTTACATCTGAAAAGGTCAGGTGGTACCCTCAATGGCTAGTGGTTGAGTCAGTCATTTACAGCTGTGGAGATTACCCAAATGTTCCTCTCATGGGCACACAGGGCTGCATCAACTACAACCCTACTATTGCGAAGTGTCAGTTAGCTTATCCTCTACTCGGGCCACCGAACGAAGAACTGCTCACTCCTTTTGTTGTGTACTATATGAAAGGGAATTACGCATCTGTTGTTCCGGATATAGCCAACGCCTGGAAGAAGATCCATAGAATGGGAAGAGAATTGGGAGCACGAAGCCATGCTGCAGGGGCTGAATACCTTGACTGGGTCCTAAATAGGGTTTCTATTGTGAAATTACCCTTCAGAAGTCCTTCCTACCAATCTTTGAATGATTTCCCCCCGCCACCCATCATGGAGGACAAGGCCACCATGGCTCTGAAGGCACAAATGGAAGAGTTGACCGTGAAGAACCAAAAGCTAGAAGAAGACCTTTTGAAATGTCAACAAGAGTGTGCCTTTCAGAAGAGGGAGAATTCCAAAGGGAAGCATACTATGGATGAAATGCAGAAAAAGAGGAAGATTGACGAAGACTACTGGGTAAAACAAGACCAATGCCTTCGTGCAGCCAATTCATAATTGAAGATGAAAGGCCAACGGAGCAACACCTTATTGGCCGAAAAACAAGTCTTGAAAAACATGCTGGCACAATCCAAAGAGAAAGAGAAGGAGACCTTGGTACAGAAAGAGATGTTACAAACCCAGGTCCACAAATTGGAACTACAACTTGAAGAAGTAATAAATGCCTGTGAACAAGAGATAAACACAGAGCATAAAAAAGCCCTTGATGCTGAACGACGTTGCCAGGAGACTACACAGGCTCTGAGGGTAGAGTTGGCCCAAAGTGACGAAATCATTCATTCATGGATGGATCGTTTCGCTAAATTGGCTTACCTAGCCAATGGAGTCCTGGAAGATTTTCCCTCAATGCTGAAGCAAGCCGAAGGCATGATCAATCCCCTGTCCACTCCCAAAGAGATATCATCATTTCTAAGCTATTTCCAGGAAAGACTTTGTAAAATGAGGGCCATGATTGCCCGAGCCAGGAGTGGTTAAAGTTTTTGTAATCTGAATCTTTCTAGCAACATTGTATCATTTGGAAGAATAAAATAATAAAGCTCTTTTCATCCCCACAGTTGTCTCATGTTAATTTCTGATCTACTGCTATACTTAGTACTTTGAACGTGACGTTCTGGGAAAAGTTAAGAAATACATGTCAAGTTCGGAATTGCACCCCGCATACGCCTATCTATTTTTGTTTTATCATCTTTAATTGTTTCCTTTATTTTTCTATTAATTTATTGTGATTCTTTAGACACTACGGGTAAACACCCCTACGCGACCAGGCTCAAGAAGAAACTCATGGCCGATATGGAACAAGAAAATGAAAACTTGATAGCTGAGGTTAATCAGTTGAAAGAACAAATGGCTAAAATGGCCAAGCTCCTGGAAAGGAGAGTCGCAGATAGGGATTCTTTAGTGGAAGTTGAAAATGTCGGGTGTAACACCCTCAGTTAGGTAGGACAAACCTTTCTATAGGATCATCCTATTTAACTAAGAGTGTTAACAGTTTTCAGAAAAAGTGAATATTTGTTTTTTATTATTTTTTTTGATATAAAATGATGGCGGATCAGCGGAAACAAATAGTAGATAAATCACATAGTCATTCACAAACTTATAAGTAATTGTACTCTTAACAGAATGGGGCATGCAGGCACCCTTAAATATTTATACAGTTATCCATTGTCTCATTATTCAACAGTAAATATCTACTACATCTATTCTAATTTTAATGAGCACTCCCACTTGGTTCAGCGTAATGCTGTTCGTCGTACTCCTGTTCTTGATTTCCTATTTCCTCTGTTAATATTCAACAGTAAGGGTGAGTATAACCCAAGACCCTGAAGGTTAACCGGTACGCACATAATCCAGTTAACAGATAATATCACATAAATCATACAATTAACATATTCATAACTATAACAATCAAATATGCTGTCATGGAATGCATGAGTTTGGTTTATTATGATTTATCTTTGGTTAAGTCTCATGATGCATGTGGGCCCAATAAATCAATTCATTATCTCCTCATTCTTTCTAGAGCGATCGGAGTCCGCCCAAGCCCCCATTTGTTTTCATAAGGTACGAATGAACTCACAGGTTCTTATCAATATATATTATTTTGGGGCTTGGATCTCCACGATCATAGTTACACTCCGTCATTTTGTCAAAGTACACCAGAATTGCATCGTCTCACCCGGCTTCAGGAGCGATTCTGATGCCATTGGGTTTCCGTTCCGGTTGTACTCCCAAGATTCTTCATGGAGATCGAACGTGAGTGTCCTCCACTGTACCAAGTGTATACTCTAGATATTTTTCTCCTTCAAAAATATTTTCATGATGCGAAATGCATTCTTTTCATCATTTGATCCCTGGGTATCTATGTGTTTCCAGTCTCATTATATTTATTCACAAGCTCTTGGATCCCATCAACCATTCAAACGTTGTAAGTCATTCATTCTTATTCTAGAAAATATATCGATTATATCTTGGCTAAAATTATACTTTGTATAAAGAGTAAAATAATATATTCCTTATTTAATTACTCATAATTAAAACAATAATAATATCAATAACAATAATACTAGTTAATAATAAGAATAATAATAAGGATAATAATAATAAGAATAATAATAATAATGATAATAATAATAGAACCAAGAACAATAATGATAATTGTAACGTCCTAATAATTTAAAAAGGATTAAAGAAGGACTTCTAAATGAAAATCCGAGTGAAATATGTCAAAAACCAGGTTTTTTGAGTAAAATGTTTAATTCCGAGTGCAATACATAGAATTCCGAGTGGAATAAGTAGGATTCCGAGTGGAATCAGACTGAGAAGAGTTTCTGAGTAAAATGAATATGAATCCGAGTGAAATCAGACTAAGAAAATGTTTTCTGAATGAAATAAGTATGATTCCGAATGAAATCAAACTGAGAAGATGTTTTCCGAACGAAATAAGTCTGATTCCGAATGAAATCAAACTGAGAAGATGTTTTCCGAATGAAATAAGTATGATTCCGAATGAAATCAAACTGAGAAGATGTTTTCCGAGTAAGAAATCATTCTGTTAGAATGGAACATGTTTGAGTAAGGTAAAAATCCGAGTGAAATGGAAATATCTCCAAGTGAAATGATTCCGAATGAGTTCTTACCGAGAGATGTGGAAGTACCTCTCGGACTGATATTTCTAATTAAGTAAACGTTCGAGTACAATATAACAGAGTGGATGGTTTACCGAGGGAAGTGTCTCGGTGACATTTCCAAATGAAACATTCCGAGTAAGTCTTTCTAGAAATGGGTTTCTGGATAAAGGACTCTAATTCCGATTGAAAGTGTTTCTGAGTATATAATTCTGACAAGAATAATTATCCGAGTGATCCTTCCAAGTTGAATGATTTCTGATGAAGTAGGCTCCGACTCCGAGTGGCCTTTCAGTAATGAAGGACCGACCATGATATGTAAACACACTCAGCAGCTCGGATTGTATTTTATTGGAAGTCTTGACCGGCTCATGAGAATACCGATTGAATTTATGTATTTATGTATTTTTCAAAATGATCCGGTCAGTTTATGTAAAACATGTTTAATTCAAAATCTGTTTGAAGTATTATTGGTGTAAAACCGGTTGGATTGATGTAAAACTGGTCGGATTTATATAAAATCGAGCTTGTTATTATTGAATCCGATTTCTGTTCATAAGTCTTCACTGGAATTCACTTAGACACCCATGATTCTTAGTATTTTCACAGTTCAACACCGATCATATCCATTTAATCATTAAAATTAATCAATACAGTCAATCAAACATATTCACTAAAACATCATAGTCATTAATAAGCAACATAGCCAATTGAACATATTCATAGCAATAAAGATTTACATATATAACAAATATATAATAATTAAAGCATTTAAATTCAAACAATTCCCCAACCTGCCCTGGAAAGGTGAGGACCAAAGGTACCTTAACCCTTTCCTAACACTCGGTTTTCCCCAGAATACCCGAGAATATACCCCCCTTACCTTAATGAAGTTGAGGAAGTTCTCTTAATTGTCCTGGCTTCAGCTCTGAGTGGGAGAGTAAAGGAAAATGAGAGAGAAGGAAAGCTTGTACGTAAAAAAAAGAAGGAGAGAGCTTGGGTTAATTTTAGCAGGTTTTGAACTTGGGAATGAATGGTGGCATCGGTTTTAATAAGGAGGAGACAAGTGGGAGACAGTTTTCCGTTGATTGAAGAATTAGGTGAGAATAATGGAGATAATGGACAAAAGATGAGCTGTTTTTAACCACTTCCGTTGTCAACTTGCATTGATTGGAATGGATATATAATAAAATATATAAAGGTGTTATGATTGGAGTGAAAAGGTGTTTGCACGTGAATGGAGAAAAGAGGGTCAGAACCAACTACGCTTGAGCGCAGTATGCTCGCTTGGGCGTGGATCTGATCAGCAAAGGAAAACTCCATCTCGCTCAAGCAAATTCCAACTCGCTTGAGCGAGTCATACTGCCCTCGCTTGGGCGAAGTGAAGAAAATTAAGTGAAATAAATGATTATGCATCAGGGGTCCTTCTCGCTCAAGCAAATTCCAATTCGCTTGAGCGAGGCACAAGGCTCGCTTGGGCGAAGCCAGCGAACAGGGTGAAATCTGCTTGCAATACTGACTCACTTGAGCGAGGCACCCTCTCGCTTAAGTGATATCTGAAACTTCACTCGGCGTTATCCCTCTTGGAAAATGTCTCATTCAAGTGAACTCCCTCATGGCATTGTTACACTCTATAACATCCCGATTTAATAATTAATTGTCGAATGAAAATAAATCATTAAAATAATAATTACTAAGTGGGGAAAATTATTTATTAATTATAATTGGTTTAATTAATTTAAGTTAAGAAAACAAAGGCTGGTTGATGGTGATTAGTTGTCAATGACTGATTAGATGTGACTATATGCGTATGACGCGTGTGGGGGGGCTGCTGCTGTGCACGCTTTCCCACCCCACTCTTCCTTCTCTTCGTACATGCATATATGGGTACACTATCATTCATTCTTCCCTTCAGACTCCTCTTCTTCCGTTCTCTCTTCTTCTTCTTCTTCTTCTTCACTCTTCGATCTTCTTCTTCCTCCTCTGCGTTCTGTTCCCGTGAGCTCGCAACAATGGTGACTGAGGATCGGAGTCCTCCTCCCTTACTCGACGAGCCAGTGAGGGTGAGGGTGTGCATTCCCTCTGCATGCAACCCGTCTCCTTCCTTGTTCCTTTATTCCTTCGTCGGCTTCCCTCCTTCTTCCTCTCCTTGCTCGAAGCTGCCAAGTCTCAGTGGAGATCTGCGCTGTGAGGAGCTTCAAGGTGGTTGGAGTGTTCACAGCATTGTAATGGAGCCATTCCAGGGAGCGAGCCGAGAGCTAGGCGTCTTGGGCCTCCCCTGTCCTTGCATACAGATGTACTAGGAGTGACTCAGTGTTCTTGTAGAACAGAGTATCGCGTTGACCGATTGGAAGCTTCGTCCCAGGTAGGGGGGTATCTTCTATCTTAAATGCATGGGTTATGAACGGGTTTGGGTGTTGATTATTGTGGTTCTGTATCTTATTGGTATGATGTGCTTGCATGCGGAGTACCCGAGTGTAAGATGAGTGTGAGTAAGTATTGCATGTTATTATCGTCCTTGAAGATGCATGCGTTGGTTGAGTTCCGATACCACAGAACCCGATTGCATGTTGTGTTGTGTTGATTGGAATGCTTGTTGAATCTGCTCATATTCATATGGATGCATGGTTGATTAAGTCCTGACACTGTTGTATACCGATTGCATATTATGTTGTGTTGATTGGAATGCTTGTTTGAACCTGTTGATCTTCATATGGATGCATGTGTTGGTTAAGTTCTGATACTGCTGTATACCGAGTGCATGTTATGCTTGAGTTGATGAGAATGCTGATAGAGCTTGATATTGATTGACACCGATTGCATTGGACTCATATGTTGCTAATGGAGCTATGATGATAATTGCATGGACGTATGTGTGTGTTAGATTAATATGTGGAATCCTAAGAATATGTAATACCGACTACATGTGATGCATGTGTTATTGAGTGCTGATAATGCCTAATGCCAATTGCATGAGGTGCATGTGCTATTGAGTTCTGAGAATATGTAATACCGACTGCATGAGATGCATGTGTTGTTGAGTTCTGTTAATGTCCAGCATTGATTGCATGAGATGCATGTGCTGTTTGAATGCTGATGATGTGTGATGCCGAGTGCATGAGATGCATGTATGGCTGTGTATACGAACTCTGTGTTGTGTGATGAATCCGCGTGTGGCGCATGGGATGCGTTGTGCTGAGGGCACATAGTGTGGGACATTACCATCGGTTATTAAAGCATGGGACGCTATGAAATCCTTTAGTGGGACTCAAGGTAGCCATTGAGTGGGACTCGGGCTGCCTGTGAACACCTCTGTTGGCGCTGAGAGCGTTGGTGTCACCTTAGGCAAATGGTTGGGTACCTGTAAAACGGCCAAGCAGCTGGGAGCTGATTTGATAGCTGAGAGCTATGTATAAAAAGGCTGAGAGCCTATGTTGCAACGTCTAAACTGATACACACAAATGCGGAACCGAGTGAAATACTATATGCCTATTAACTGTTGATATTGATTGGAATTGATTATGCATGTGATGATGTTAATGAAAGGATAAATGTGTATAACCGAGTGAATACTCCGTGTATATGTATTGCTGATGCTGACTGGAATTTGATTATGCGAGTGATGATGTTAAGGAGATGATGAATGTATATAACCAAGTGAATTATTCTGTGTGTATGTGTTGTTGATACTAATCGAAATCTGCTCTGTGAACGTGTGTTAATGTTATTGAAATGTTATGCGTATATAGCCGAGTGAGGACTGTTAGATTCTGATCGAAAAATGTTTGAATATGTGCGTTCTGATTTGTTGGCATTACCATGTTGCTGATTGTTGTTATATTAATGTTATTGGCTGTATATGTGCACTTGGCTGAGTGGTAACTGATGAATTCTGATCGGTAAGAGTCTGATGTGTGTCCTGGTTGATTGGTATTGCTTTGACTTTAATCGTTGCCATGTATGATTGAGTGTATATAAATACTGCTGTATAATTTTGGGATAACTTGAGTCAGTATCTATCATTTAATATCTGAGATGCTCACCCCTACACCATTTTTCAGTGTGTGCAGGTCGGATTCAGAAATGATGATAGGGCCTCAAGTCCGAGTGTGGTGCACTCCGACTATTGAGTGCTTGTATTGCATTTATTATGTCAGTCAGTGTAGCCTTGGCCGGCTCTCATGTAAAATGACGATTAAATATATTCATTTATAAAGATTGAATAGTCATGGTGTCACTTGTATGGTATCGTAAGTATTGGTAAATGCATAATATCAAGATAGTGGGTATTCCGAGTATATGGTTACATGTTTATAGGTCGGTAGATTGGATTTGTGGGCAGATTTATGTTTCTGAGTACATGTATTCATATGTATGTGCTTCGTACTGATTCGATGAGTTTTTCGACTAGGATGTGTTGCTAAATGACTCGAAGGCTGTTGATGAGTGAAATTATGTTAAGTTGGTGGTTCCGAGTGAAGATTTCTGGGTGGCTTTTCTGAGTGAACATGTTGAATGACTCCGAGTTCTCATTCCCGAGTGGAAAACCTTGAGTAATTCTCCTCCTGAGAGAAGAGTTAGTGTAGTGGTTTAGAATGGAATGGATTCTAAGTGTAAAACATTGATAATCCGAGTGAAAGATGTAAAATCCGAGTGAGAAGGAGTTCTGGAATCCGAGTGGGATAACCCTCAGTTTCCGAGTAGAGTATAGGTGTGGCCGTATGGATAAAATTGAGAGGCTAAGTTATGGAATACCGAATGGACTTAGGAATGAACTTCCGAGTGGACTTAGTCGGTTACCGAGTGTATGGATGTCCCGATGCCGAGTGATGAATTTGCCGTGTGAGGCTTCTCACTTCAGCGAATGAAGGATCCGCTCCAGCGAATGTGTGCTGCTGGAAGGCTTTTGTCGTGGTATCGCCCAAGCGAATGGTACTTCGCCCGAGCGAGTGAGTTGTCTCGCTCAAGCGTCCTGGATCTCGCCCGAGCGAGTCAGCGTTGTCATGGAATTTGCCCAAGCACTGATGTGCCTCGCTGAACCGAATGAGTCGGTTCAAGCCTTGTCCCTTCCGCTAATTGCTATACGTATGAAGATTCTTTTATTTCCCTTGCCTTCCTCTTCTTTTCTATGCCGATTGTCCAGTGGCTGTTTTTGTGGAAAATTTTTCCCTGTTTTTGGTTTATTATTTATTAAAATTTAGGGTGTTACATTTTGGTATCAGAGCAGATTAAAAGGTCCATGGCCAAGGTTTGCCTACTGTTAGTGGGCGGTTGAGTGCATTAAGCCAGATTGTCGTAATTGCTTATGATATTCTATTGTATGTTGATACCCGTTCAATCATGACTCGTGTGATGATATGTGCTTATGATCTTCTATTGGATTTGGTGAATGTTGACTATGAATGGTGTGGTTGTGTGCCTGTGCCTTGTTGAGGGATTTGAATATTGTGAGATACCCATCGTGGGATACTGGATAAATAGTGACCCCTTAGGGATTCTAAGTCTAATAATTTATTAACCTTGTGAGTTGTTTAGCTGAGTAGAACAATTGCGTAGTAACTCATTAAGGCTTGAATGATTATCATGTGATGTGTTATGTGTGAGATGTGTTGGTAGTTGTACTAAGATTGAGTAGTTGTGCATACAACTCCTGGATTGTGGTATTTGTGAACTGTTTAGTGATGGTGTGACTCTGTCCGCAAATGCATGTTAATAATTCTGCGAATACTTACTGAATACTTGTAAATAGGAGTGTTACCATTACTGTCGAGTTCTATTTGTGACGGATGTTTTGTAACCTAGCACATGACCCCTGCGTAATATATATATATGATGTAGGTGATTGAGGGTGAACCCTGATTGAATAATTAGATTATGATAGAGTCTTGGTTCCTGGTTTGTGACAACTGAGTGAATGATTGATGGATATATTTATATGCTGATCTATATGAGTTGAAACGATGTAATTTGGACGGGTTCCGGGTGAACTGCTTTTATGTATTGCTCTATAATTGAAACATGACAGTTGTTTGATGATTGAAATACGTGATCTGTGTGTGATTAATTATTGATGCATGCAACACCCGGATATTGTGATGGATATTAATTGTGAATCGTTGTGATGATACCCTGTCTGAAAGATGTGTATATATATATATATATATGCTAATGAGAATGTCGAATGGCTTATGCTGTGAGTCAGCAAATAAGAGCTGTGTGTGATTTATAATGAAATGCATCAGCATTGAACGTTTTTCAGAGTGGGCAATCAGATGAATGCGTGGGGTATTGAGGATTCTGAGATTAATCCTAAAAGACCTCCGAGTTGGACTCGAGGCCATGCTTGGACCATGAGCATTGGATGCTTAATGAAAGTCCTTGGGTTGGACTCAAGGCAAATGCCGAGTGCATTGGAGTTGGACTCCTAGTGATAAATCGTATGCATCTGATTCGCCAACTGCATGAATACATGTGTATAAGAGCATTATTATTGAGGCTGACATGATCTGCATGGATTTGAATGATTTGAGTAGTTTCTGACTTGATGATGTTGTATGAATGAGGTCTGACTGAGTGAATGTACATGTATTGATGCTGTTGCCAAGTGTGATGCAATGTTATAATTGAGAATGTATGTTATGGTACAATTTCTGATTGAATGACTGTGTGTACACTTATGATGATAAATAAGCTCAGTGTGAATTATATGAATATGTGGATATGATATTGTGAATGAAACCCTTAATGTAGTTTGGAATTGATTTGGGTAAATCCGATTGGATGGGTATATGTATATGTCGATGCTATTACCAAGTGCAATATGATGTTATGGTTATGGTGCATGATGTAGTGAACAATAATATAGCCATTAATAATTAGTATGAAATCCGACTGAGTGTCTGTATGTACATTAGTGCCGTTGCTGAGTTCGTGGTGTGTTATAATAGCATATGTGATTGTGAATTGCTTAATCCTGAGTGAATTGCGTGAACCCGAGGGAGTGATGTTATTATATAGCTGAGAATTAAGAATTCAGCCCGAGCCATGGTTTTGTGAGGAATAAGGTTTAGAGGAAATATTTACTCGGTGTTGGCTAGAAGCCGATTGTTGTATTGCCATCATACTGTTTTACAGAAGTGATAAATAATTTTCATGATTATTGATGCGTGATGTACCCTATGTGATGCATGATGTTGATGTAGGTGTATTACTTATGTGTGTGAACTGCCATTAACTACCGTGTGAATTAGTATTAGTTGGGTGAGTCTGGTCCGTGTGAGGCATGCTGCTCTGAGATGACTCTTCCTGCCATAGGTAATGTGGCAGCGTACACGTTGCAGTGACTATGTAATTGTTGTAACCCTACAGGAATGAGACGTCATCCTATAAGTTGGATGCAGCAATTCATGAGTCGGGCAGGTGAAGCTGTAACTGCTTATGGTGATGGTGAGTCTTTCAGACGATTCCGAGTGATAATGAGAGTTATATTAAATGAGTATTATGCGATTGTTTACCAAAATGAAGGTAGAGGGTTTGTTAACCTTGACGTGTCTACTTCCGAGAGGATTAGAGGTTGCTGGATACGGATTGGCTACTAAAAGGATGATTGGTATTAGAATAAGAAGGGTGATCAATCTGTCACTGAAATTGGAGTTTTGAAAGGTTAACCGAGTGATACTGTAAGCCTAATGAGGAAACCAGGATTGGAGCCAAACTAAATTGCAAGGTGAGGATTTGCTTGGGAAGGGATTTGTATATTCCGAGTGTGTAAAGGTGGAGACAATTCCGGGTGAAGTCTTCGTGGGAAAGAGCTGCTGAGTGAAAATTATGGTATTCCGATTAGAACCTCTTAGGGAGGATCATTATTAAGTTAAGGGAATAGTGTCCGAGCGTAACCTTCTGAGTAGAGCAAGAATTCGAGTAATATGACTCAGAGTGTATCACTTCCGAGTGGAATGGTACCGTGTGGAACAATTCTGAATAGTAAGATAGCGAGTGTAGAATTCCTAATACCCTTGTGATGTCCAACCGAGTGATCTTCCAGGAGAAAAGTCCTTCTGGTCAGAAAATGGAACTTAGAGTGTGCAAGTTTTCGAGTGAAGGGGGCTCCGAGAGGAAGTAGATATCCGAGTAAAGGATTTAATTAAAGTCGTACTCAGGTCAGTGATTGGGACTGTTGAGATTGAACTCAGGTTTGGTTTCGAGGTAGGCTCGAGTTACGAGTGAATTTCTGGTAAGTGGAAGGATTTCCGGGTGAGAATTACCCTCGAACCCCGAGTGACGTTTGTTTAAGAGGACCGAGTGAAACTCTCAGGATGAAAGCATGGAATTAGCTGGAAGCATGGGTGGGAATCTAAGATTTCAGAATTTAGTGTAGTGCATATGCGAAGCAAATCCGGGTAAATTGTGTTAATTGAAACCCATGGAAATTCCTTGAGTGTTCCCTTTGGTGTAAGAGAGAGATTTTGTGGTCAAGTTTTGAAAACCCGAGGGTTTGGTCCGAGAGAAATCGGTCGGGAGTGAGTATTTTGGGAGTTGGTGGTATTGTTTATCGACTGAATTTTTCCCAACTGGTTGAATAACCTCTAAGGATGTGTTTCCCACGACACAATATCGAGCCTATGCTTTATGTGATTTCATTATTGTGCCGAGTAACTCGTTCGAGTCAGGAAACCGATAGTGTGAATTTGCCGAATGGTGTTGAGAGTATATGGCCGAGCAGCCAAGAAATTAGGAAGTGCCACTACTTATGACGAAATTGGCTAAGTTAAATGAGGGACATGGTACGTTTTAGAAATTGAATCCCCAAATATATATTAAATTCTGCGATGAGGTTGTAATCAGGTGGGGCCTGACTTTTATGTCTTGCCGACTGGAATTATGGTGTGGTCAGTAAACCGCTTGAGTGGTGAATCTCTGCCGAGTGAAATTGTGATCCAATCGGTGAATGCTTGAGGAAGCACAGTCGTGTGAGTGATTGAGACAACAATCTTCTGAGTTATGTATGTAAGGTAAATTACTGATTGAATTTCGAGGACGAAATTCTTTTGAGAGGGGGAGAACTGTAACATCCCGATTTAATAATTAATTGCTGAATGAAAATAAATCATTAAAATAATAATTGCTAAGTAGGGAAAATTATTTATTAATTACAATTGGTTTAATTAATTTAAGTTAAGAAAACAAAGGCTGATTGATGGTGATTAGTTGTCAATGACTGATTAGATGTGACTATGTGCGTATGACGCGTGTGGGGGGGTTGCTGCTGTGCACGCTTTCCCCCACTCTTCCTTCTCTTCGTACATGCATATATGGGTACACTATCATTCATTCTTCCCTTCAGACTCCTCTTCTTCCGTTCTCTCTTCTTATTCTTCTTCTTCACTCTTCGATCTTCTTCTTCCTCCTCTGCGCTCTGTTCCCGTGAGCTCGCAACAATGGTGACTGAGGATCGGAGTCCTCCTCCCTTACTCGACGAGCCAATGAGGGTGAGGGTGTGCATTCCCTCTGTATGCAACCCGTCTCCTTCCTTGTTCCTTCATTCCTTCATCGGCTTCCCTCCTTCTTCCTCTCCTTGCTCGAAGCTGCCAAGTCTCAGTGGAGATCTGCGCTGCGAGGAGCTTCAAGGTGGTTGGAGTGTTGACAGCGTTGTAATGGAGCCATTCCAGGGAGCGAGCCGAGAGCTGGACGTCTTGGGCCTCCCCTGTCCTTGCATACAGATGTACTAGGAGTGACTCAGTGTTCTTCTAGAACAGAGTATCACGTTGCCCGATTGGAAGCTTTGTCCCAGGTAGGGGGGTATCTTCTATCTTAAATGCATGGGTTATGAACGGGTTTGGGTGTTGATTATTGTGGTTCTGTATCTTGTTGGTATGATGTGCTTGCATACGGAGTACCCGAGTGTAAGATGAGTGAGAGTAAGTATTGCATGTTATTATCGTCCTTGAAGATGCATGCGTTGGTTGAGTTCCGATACCACAGAACCCGATTGCATGTTGTGTTGTATTTATTGGAATGCTTGTTGAATCTGCTCATATTCATATGGATGCATGCGTTGATTAAGTCCTGACACTGTTGTATACCGATTGCATATTATGTTGTGTTGATTGGAATGCTTGTTTGAACCTGTTGATCTTCATATGGATGCATGTGTTGGTTAAGTTCTGATACTGCTGTATACCGAGTGCATGTTATGCTTGAGTTGATGAGAATGCTGATAGAGCTTGATATTGATTGACACCGATTGCATTGGACTCATATGTTGCTAATGGAGCTATGATGATGATTGCAAGGACGTATGTGTGTGTTAGATTAATATGTGGAATCCTGAGAATATATAATACCGACTGCATGTGATGCATGTGTTATTGAGTGCTGATAATGCCTAATGCCAATTGCATGAGGTGCATGTGCTATTGAGTTCTGAGAATGTGTAATACCGACTGCATGAGATGCATGTGTTGTTGAGTTCTGTTAATGTCCAGCATTGATTGCATGAGATGCATGTGCTGTTTGAATGTTAATGATGTATGATGCCGAGTGCATGAGATGCATGTCTGGCTGTGTATACGAACTCTGTGTTGTGTGATGAATCCGCGTGTGGCGCATGGGATGCGTTGTGTTGAGCGTACGTAGTGTGGGACACTACCATCGGTTATTAAAGCGTGGGACGCTATGAAATCCTTGAGTGGGACTCAAGGTAGCCCTTGAGTGGGACTCGGGCTGCCTGTGAACACCTCCGTTGGCGCTTGAGAGCGTTGGTGTCACCTGTAGGCAAATGGTTGGGTACCTGTAAAACGGCCAAGCAGCTGGGAGCTGATTTGATAGCTGAGAGCTATGTATAAAAAGGCTGAGAGCCTACGTTGCAACGTCTAAACCGATACACACGAATGCGGAACCGAGTGAAATACTATGTACCTATTAACTGTTGATATTGATTGGAATTGATTATGCATGTGATGATGTTAATGAAAGGATAAATGTGTATAACCGAGTGAATACTCCGTGTATATATATTGCTGATGCTGACTGGAATTTGATTATGCGAGTGATGATGTTAAGGAGATGATGAATGTATATAACCAAGTGAATTATTCTGTGTGTATGTACTGTTGATACTGATCGAAATCTGCTCTGTGAACGTGTGTTAATGTTATTGAAATGTTATGTGTATATAGCCGAGTGAGGACTGTTAGATTCTGATCGGAAAATGTTGAATATGTGCGTTCTGATTCGTTGGCATTACCATGTTGCTGATTGTTGTTATATTAATGTTATTGGCTGTATATGTGCACTTGGCCGAGTGGTAACTGATGAATTCCAATCGGTAAGAATCTGATGTGTGTCCTGGTTGATTGGTATTGCTTTGACTTTAATCGTTGCCATGTATGATTGAGTGTATATAAATACTGCTATATAATTGTGGGATAACTTGAGTCAGTATCTATCATTTAATATCTGAGATGCTCACCCCTACACCATTTTGCAGTGTGTGCAAGTCGGATTCAGAAATGATGATAGGGCCTCAAGTCCGAGTGTGGTGCACTCCGACTGTTGAGTGCTTGTATTGCGTTTATTATGTCAGTCAGTGTAGCCTTGGCCAGCTCTCATGTAAAATGACGATTAAATATGTTCATTTATAAAGATTGAATAGTCATGGTGTCACTTGTATGGTATCGTAAGTATTGGTAAATGCATAATATCAAGATAATGGGTATTCCGAGTATATGGTTACATGTTTATAGGTCGGTAGATTGGATTTATGGGTAGATTTATGTTTTTGAGTACATGTATTCATATATATGTGCTTCGTACTGATTCGATGAGTTTTCCGACTAGGATGTGTTGCTAAATGACTCGAAGGCTGTTGATGAGTGAAATTATGTTAAGTTGGTGGTTCCGAGTGAAGATTTCTGGGTGGCTTTTCCGAGTGAACATGTTGAATGACTCCGAGTGAAAATTATAGGTAAACCTGAATGAGGAAGAGTTCTCATTCCCGAGTGGAAAACCTTGAGTAATTCTCCTCCTGAGAGAAGAGTTAGTGTAGTGGTTTAGAATGGAATGGATTCTAAGTGTAAAACATTGATAATCCGAGTGAAAGATGTAAAATCCGAGTGAGAAGGAGTTCTGGAATCCGAGTGGGATAACCCTCAGTTTCCGAGTAGAGTATAGGTGTGGCCGTATGGATAAAATTGAGAGGCTAAGTTATGGAATACCGAATGGACTTAGGAATGAATTTCCGAGTGGACTTAGTCGGTTACCGAGTGTATGGATGTCCCGATGCCGAGTGATGAATTTGCCGTGTGAGGCTTCTCGCTTCAGCGAATGAAGGATCCGCTCCAGCGAATGTGTGCTGCTGGAAGGCTTTTGTCGTGGTATCGCCCAAGCGAATGGTACTTCACCTGAGCGAGTGAGTTGTCTCGCTCAAGCGTCCTGGATCTCGCCCGAGCGAGTCAGCGTTGTCATGGAATTTGCCCAAGCACTGATGTGCCTCGCTGAACTGAATGAGTCGGTTCAAGCCTTGTCCCTTCTGCTGATTGCTATACGTATGAAGATTCTTTTATTTCCCTTGCCTTCCTCTTCTTTTCTATGCCGATTGTCCAGTGGCTGTTTTGGTGGAAAATTTTTCCCTGTTTTTGGGTTTATTATTTATTAAAATTTAGGGTGTTACACACTCAACTCTGAGCTCACCCACTCGGAATTTCACTACTCGGACACGTCTTGATCCGAGAAGTACTCATTCGAAATCGTACTTCTCTCAGAAATTTTCACTCAGTGAAGTTTCATTCGGAATTGAGGCACTTAACTATGTTTGACTCGGAAATGAGTCATTCGAAGTCATTTGACTCGGAATTTTCATCTAGAAATGGTTCTCTTGAACATACTTCACTCCGAATGTCTCTGAAACTAGGATTCCACTCGGTAGTAACCCTCTCGGTCATGTTTTACTCGGAAAACATAACCTTCACTCGGAATTTCAATCTTCAGTCGGAATTTCTAATCCTTTACTCGGAATTTCTCTCTCTCACTCGGAACAGAGACCTTTTTCACTCGGAATTTGAATAATATTAATAATGGTCTATGTAAATTCCATAATTAAACACAAAAATGAAATTTCTGAGATATCACAGACCATCTACAGGGTATTTATTCACTTATTCTTACTTACAAACTTTCCATACTTCAAAATTACAAGATTAAAACTGTTTCTAAAAATAGGGATGTTACACCGGGCAGCAACCTCCTACTCCCTGACACACGCAGGGTCATGTTGGAGGACCAAGCTCAAATCCTACAGGGCCTACCGTTACGGTTCGCCTCGGTAAGTCGGACACTGCCAATGCTCAATAACACACTTTTGTTGACGCAGAAGGGAATGTCATACGCTTTCCACAGTATGGGTTACCTCCGGGCTATGTCCCACCACTTCAAGAGGAACCAGATTATCAAGAAATGATCCTTCGTGCAGCTCAACCAAGCGTTCCACTTGTCCGGAATCCTCAAATGATTTTGGTCCATACACAAGCTGCGCAGCTGCAAGCTGCGCAACCATAAGTTGCCCGAGCAACAGTCGGACCCCACGCCTCAATGCCGAATGTAAGCCCAGCATATGATGACCAGCCAATCAGGAGTACTAGTCATTATGTTGTTACAGGTCCAAGTGCTGCCGTTGCCGCCACCCAGGAGGGAAGGTTAGAATTCCTAAAAAGGCGTTTAAGAGAAATGGAAGGAATGAACCGGTTTGGATTGGGCAGTGCTGCACAACTCTGTCTGATCCCTGACGTTGTTATTCCTCCTAAATTCAAAATTCCTGAATTCGACAAGTACCGGGGACTAACCTGTCCGAAGAACCATCTGACCATGTACTGCCGGAAGATGGCTTCACACGCCTCCAATGACCCCTGCTCATTCATTGTTTCCAAGACAGTCTAGCTGGAGCACCCCTAACCTGGTACAATCATCTTGAACGATCTCGTATACGTTGTTGGGAGGATCTAGCAGATGCTTTCATGCAACAGTATAAGTATAATTTAGACATGGCTCCAGATAGAGTACAGTTACAGAACATGTCTAAAAAAGACAACGAGACATTTAAAGAATATGCCCAACGGTGGCGTCAGGTGGCGGCCCAGGTTGACCCCCCTTTATCAGAAAAGGAGGTGATTTCGACATTCATTGACACACTCCAGTCACCATTCTACGATAAGATGATTGGAAGCATCTTATCTCATTTCTCCGACATCGTCACTATCGGAGAAAGAATAGAGAATGGCCTACGGACTGGGAAAATTATTCGAGGTCCATCCGAGGTTAGTGCACCAAGAAAACCTTCCCTGGGAGAAGGGAAGAGAAGAGAGGGGGAGAGCAACTTAGTCTCCCATAACCTAGGGAGGAACCAGCCCAGACCACCTACCCCTATCACCTTTCCGTCAACATATCATAATGCACCACACCCATATGTGGCTGCAATCCCAAATCCAAACCCACCTCATTTCTGCCCACCTGTTATGCGACCACCCATACCACCGCAAGTACCTTACCAAACACCACAAATGAACCCGCCAAATCCAAATCCAAGGAGGCAAAACAATGACCGTGCCCAACCACAATTTGACCCGATTCCCATGACTTACACCGAGCTCCTCCCCTACCTCATTAAAAACACAATGGTAGTGCCATGCCCTCTAAAGACGCTTCAGCCGCCATATCCTAGAGGGTACGACCCGAATGCACGGTGTGATTACCACGCTGGCGCACTAGGGCATTCTACCGAGAACTGCCTGGCACTAAAGTTTAAGGTGAGAGACTTAATTCGGGCTGACTGGATAAGCTTTAAAGAGGGGAGCCCGAGTGTAACGACCAATCCTCTTCCCAACCATAAAGGACCAGGTATCAATGCTATAGGTGAGGATGAAGAACGCGTTTCCAAGATCGAGGACATCCAAATGCCGTTGGAAATGATTCACTCCCATTTGCTTAAAGTGGGATTAATAGAAGATTCATGGGATGAAGAGTGCAATGACCTCCAGTCTACAAAGAGAAGGGACTTCCGGGAAACCCTCCAAGGACTCATGGACGCTCGGGTCATGGAAGTTTGCAGACGCCGTGAAGGCCGAGTGAATGTGATACAGGAGCAAGGTAGGGCACGAGTCCCGAAACCCCTGGTTATATTCTATAAAAAGAATACGCCAGCGGCTTCAGCTCCTGCCAAAATAGTCATTACGGTAAGAGCACCAACCCCATTCCCCTTCAAGGATTCCCATGCTGTGCCATGGAGGTATGATACGGAGGTGGTCATCACCAATTCAGGGGCGGTCGACTCCACACCATCCTCTTCCATTACAAATATCGCCGGGGTTGGGAGAATGACCCGGAGTGGAAAGGTATATACTCCGCCTGAGCCTAAGCAAGAGAAAACCACCGGAGAGGTAAAAGCCGGGAAAGAAGTAATCGTTGATGAGACAAAGAGGGCTGTGACTGAGGAAGAAGCCCAGGAATTTCTCAAGTTTATCCGCCACAGCGAATACCAGGTGCTGGACCAGTTGAATCATACCCAGCAAAGATATCCTTGTTGTCCCTGTTGATGAGTTCAAAACCACATCGGGACATGTTAATGAAAGTTCTGAACAAGGCCTATGCTAAGCATGACTTATCCGTTAACCAGTTTGGGGGCATAGTCGGGCATATTGTTGCCAACAATTACTTGACCTTTACGGATGAGGAAGAACCCACTGAAGGAAGAAGGCATAACAAAGCCCTCCATATTTCTGTAAGGTGTCAGGATTACATCCTGGCAAAAGTACTTGTTGACAATGGGTCGTCTTTGAATGTAATGCCGAAATGCACACTGGCAAAATTGCCTTTTGATGGAACGCATATGAGACCAAGCTCTATGGTGGTTCGAGCTTTCGATGGGACTCGTCGGGAAGTCATGGGGGAAATTGAGTTGCCTATATAAGTTGGGCCCTGTACCTTCCAAGTGCTCTTCCAAGTGATGGATATCGCGCCCGCCTACAGCTGTTTGTTAGGGCGGCCATAGATTCACTCGGCCGGGGTGGTCCCCTCCACACTGCATCAAAAATTGAAATTCATTGTCGATAACAAGTTAGTGATTGTTTCCAGGGAAGAGGACCTCCTGGTTAGCAAACCCATCTCTACTCTATACATTGAGGCTGCTGAGGAAGCCCTCGAAATGTCATTCCAAGCCTTGGAGATTGCCAATGCAACAAGCATTGTAAAGGTGTCTTTCCCCAACGTGCCTCTAATGGTGGCATTGAACATGTTGCGGAAGGGGTACCAGCCAGGAAAAGGATTAGGGCGGAAATTGGAAGGTAGAATCCAGCCCGTGCGCCCCCCAGAAAACAAGAATAGATATGGCCTGGGGTACAAACCCACTGCGGCAGATAGACGAAGGGTCGAAGAAGAGAAAAGGGGAAGGAGGGTGGCCCGCCTCACTTGACAAGAATTCGACACCGCGAGAATCCCTATCTGCGACCTCTATCAGAGCTTCAGAAACATTGGAATAATATGTTGTTCAAGTGGCCTCAATACTCAAGAGGGGGGGTGAATTGAGTTATAAAACTTTTGCTTGGAATGCCTTTGAAATTGATTTCTATAACCAAGTTTATGAGATTGTGCAAGTGAAAGCAAGTGACAATGATATGCAATGCACTACAAGAGGTATGTATTGTTGAAGCAATTTAGCAAACACTTGGTGTGCAATATCTAGAGTAAAGCAAGTTAAGCAAGTTCAAGAGTGTTCTTCTCAACCAAACAATATCAATCAGCAAATAAGCAATATATGGAAGTAAAAGAGTAAGGAGGAGAAGCTTGCAAACCGATATAACGAGTTCCACCCAATCCGGTGTACGTCTCGCCTCTAAGCAACCCACTTAGAGGATTTTCCACTATTGTAGACTAGAGATACAACTTTGAGCAATTGCGGCTTCCTAGTGTCCCACACTCAAGAACCCAATCCTCACAAGTATAAGGGCAACCCACCCAATCTCTCAATCTCACAATATCCCAAAGGTTGAGTCCACAACCTTTGTAACCACTCAATCCTAGAGTGAACAACCACTCAACCTAGAGTGAATAACTTTGTGTGTTTGGAGTTTGTGTTTACAATCAATACACTCTCTCAATAGAGCAAATATACAAATGAAAAGCTCTCCCAAATTCTAACTCTCAACAAGAGAGAATATGCAAATTTGAGCTCAACAATCTAACAACTTTTAGATGTATGCAAATTTAGAAACTAGAGTTACAGAATATACAAGAGAAAAAATGAATTAGAAAGACTCTTAGAGGAAGAATATTTTTGCCTTGTTTTGTGCCTTTCTCTCTTATCTTCTTCTTGCTTGAATTGATACTTCATTTATAGCCATTCTTGAGCTTCTAGCCGTTGCAAGTCATGTCTCTGCGTATAGTGGGATTTGAGTGTATGTTTTCCACTTAAGTCTGTCTGTTTAGTGGTGTTTCCCACTATGTGAATCGATTCATAGATCCTTGAATCGATTCAGAGTATTCTGTTTTATGCATTTTGGAGTTTCAGAGTCGAATGAATCGATTCGAGCCTTGTTTGAATCGATTCAGAGCATTCTGTTTTGGGTTCCTGGTCTGTCAGCATCGTGTGAATCGATTCAAGGTCCTTGTGAATCGATTCAGGACATACTGTTTGCAATCTTAGTGACTTCCAGGGCTGTGAATCGATTCAGGGTCATGGTGAATCGATTCAACCCATTCTGTTTCTCATTTTTATGACCTCCAGGGCTGTGAATCGATTCACTCGTGCTTGAATCGATTCAGGCTCTTCATTTTGACATTTTCTCATGCCTGTTGGTCATCCATTTGAATCTAATGATACATGGTTGCTTTCCTTTTGTTTGATTCATTGGTTTCTTCATCTCTTGAACCTTTGTGAGACCGTTTTCTTCTTTCATATGAAATCACTAATTGTTTTTGATTCTTTGAAGACTTCCCATTGCTTGTTTCCATTGTCATTATCAAAACCTGTTATCACATGTAAATACATTCTCCCCCTTTTTGATGATGACAACCAAAGGCCATCTCTTGGGGTATTTATTAGCCAATAGCAAGTTATGAAAACTAATGTCTCTTGTTTTAAGTGATTATTTCTTTTAAGAAAATAGGTCTCCCCCTTTGTTTTTCAATAAAACCATCAAATGGTTTCAAGCGTTGAAATAATGTCGCACATGTATCACATGAATATATATCGCATAATATCGCACATATATCTCTCTATCTCTCTATCGCACATATATTTCTTTATCTCTCTATCTCTCCCCCTTTGTCATTATCAAAAACAAAAGTTGGGAATAAGCAGTAAATCGAGTAATAATCTCTGGCAAATGCAATTTAGAAAAACCAAAATAATTAACCAAACGAGATAATTGTTCAACCGACATAGCAAAGTAAGAAACTAAGACGAGATAGTGTGCAAATAATTAACCAAAACAGAAACCAAAACAACCAAGTCTGAAAGTGAAAAATAAAAGGAATAAAGAAAAGTAAAGATCAGTCATGGATGCGGGAAGTGAATGCTGGATATCTGGGTGGCAAGCTCCGTGTATCGCTCTTCCATGTTGGCTTCAATCCTGTCCAGTCGAGTGTGGATGTTTGCTTCCATGGAGTTGAGGCGCTGGTCCAGGTGAGCAGTGAGTCTTGTGAAAAGATCATCAGTAGCAGTGGGTGGAGGAGGAGGAGGAGCGTCATCTTCAACTTCATGTCGGGGACGCCTAAGAAATTGCCACATGCCTTGGTATTCCACAATATTCATCTTAGTGAGATGAGATTTGTCAATAGGGGCCTTGGGACCGACCACTTCCTTGATCTCATTTTTCAAGTCCACTTTAAAATGGTGGAGCAATTTGGTAATGAGTATGGCATATGGAAGATGGGCGAGGTTTTGGGCTTCAACCATGTGATGCCTAACCAAGTCAATCCAATTTATGTCTTTCTCATTGACAATTGCCCAGAGCAGCAAGATTTGGGCCTCATTTAGCCTTGCATAATTTCCACCGGAGGGGAGGAGAATTTTGACAAGGACAAAGTGCAAGAGGCGGTGATGGAGACTTAAGGTGCCAACCGTGCTTGAGGGACCTGCAAGATTAAAGAAAGCTCTTGCCTCCAACGGATTATAATTCCATGCAAGAGGAGGTTCTTTGCCATGGAAGGAAGCGTTGCTAAGAGGGAGTAAGCCAACTTGATTCATTACCTCATTATCAAGAATGATAGTCTTACCTTTCACTCGGGCAATATAGCGAGCATCTTGAAGACGTAAAGTGGAGTAGAATACACGAATGAGTTCGGGGTAGATTGCTACTTCCTCAAGAGCCATGAAGCCAACTAGCTCTTGTTGATGTAAGGTGGTGAGTAGAGGAAGTCCAGATGCTTCAAAGAATGGGAGATCAAGCCAATGGGGAGAAATGAGATGTTTCTCAGAGAATGAAGATTGGTACCTATCAAGATCCTTTTGGGTAGTGAATAATCTAGATAAATCAGAGTGTTGAGGCATGGAGGCTGCAGCGGTGTTTGCACGTTGTTTCTTGCGAGGTTGAGAGGAGGAAGCCATGGAAAATGAAGGATTTGAGTGGAAGGTTTGGAGAAGAAGTTGAAGAGATTAGAAGTTGAGGATTTTGAGAAGAGAGAGTGGGAGATAGTGGAAGAGTTAAATGAGGGAGTGTGTGAATTAATCAGCGTGAATATGCAGTAACTGACGCGTGAATCGATTCGAGGAATGCTGTGAATCGATTCGAACGTTACTGATTTGAAAAAAATGAAAGGATCAGACACGTGAATCGATTCGAGTATGCTGTGAATCGATTCGAACCTCTCTGTTTGAGGGAATATGGACCATCAGGTGTTTGAATCGATTCAAGGGGAGTGTGAATCGATTCGAACGACACTGTTTTGAGGATTTTTTTGAACCAACAGGTCTGTGAATCGATTCGAGGGGGTGCTGAATCGATTCGAAGGGCTGTTTCACTCCAAAATTCATTTCTTTTCATTCCAATATATTCAAGGCATGAGGAATTTCATATAGGATCATTGAATCTCCATTTCCATGGGGTTCTTTTGCATTAATCACTAGTAAAGATGTCATGCAATCAATACACAAGATGAAGTGATCACTTTAAATACAATTTGTCATATCAAGAATACCCAATTCTCTTCTAATGTAAATAAATTGCTCTCTAGCCAAGGGTTTTGTGAAAATATCTGCTAGTTGCCTAGAGGTTTCAACATGTTCAAGCACACAATCCCCTTTTAACACATGATCTCTAATAAAGTGATGCCTAATCTCAATGTGTTTGGTCCTAGAGTGCATTACTGGATTTTTCGAGATATTAATGGCACTAGTGTTATCACATTTAATGGGGACTTTGTTCAAGGAAATGCCAAAATCAAGAAGTTGTTGTCTCATCCAAAGAATTTGAGCACAACAACTACCAGCTGCTACATATTCTGCCTCAGCTGTTGACAATGCAACACTTGCTTGTTTCTTGCTATGCCAAGAAACAAGGGAACTACCAAGCAAATGGCATGTACCACTAGTGCTTTTTCTATCAAGCTTACACCCCGCAAAGTCGGAATCAGAATATCCTAAAAGATTACATTCAACGCCTTTGGGATACCATAAACCAACATTTTGAGTACCCACAAGATATTTCAAAATTCTTTTTACGGCAGTCAAATGTGATTCTTTAGGACATGCTTGATATCTAGCACACATGCATACCGCAAACATAATATCAGGTCTACTCGCAGTTAAATACAGTAAGGATCCAATCATACCTCGATATTTGGTGATTTCAATGTCCTTACCCTTTTCATCATTGTCTAGATAGCAGGATGTGCTCATAGGTGTAGCTATCTCGTTTGCCTTGTCCATTCCAAACCTTTTAAGTAGTTCCTTGCAGTATTTGGTTTGGCTAATGAACGTTCCATCAATGGCTTGTTTTATTTGTAGTCCGAGGAAGAAGGTGAGTTCTCCCATCAAGGACATTTCAAACTCTTTCTGCATAATCTTGGCAAATTCTTGACAAAGATTTTCATTAGTAGCACCAAATATTATGTCATCTACATAAATTTGTACCAAGAGGATGTCATTGTGTTTGCGTTTTATAAACAATGTAGTATCAACCTTTCCTCTTTCAAAGTTGTGTTCTAAAAGGAATTTGCTTAATCTTTCATACCAAGCTCTTGGAGCTTGCTTCAAACCATATAAGGCTTTTCTCAATTTGAAGACATGATTTGGAAATATATGATTTTCAAAACCGGGAGGTTGATCTACATAGACTTCTTCTTGAATGTAGCCGTTTAAGAACGCACTTTTGACATCCATTTGATACAGTTTGAAATCCATACAACATGCAAAAGCTAGCAATAATCTAATGGCTTCTAACCTAGCTACGGGAGCATATGTTTCTTCATAGTCTATTCCTTCTTCTTGGTTGTATCCCTTTGCAACTAGTCTAGCTTTGTTCCTAGTTATTATTCCGTTTTCATCTAGCTTATTTCTAAACACCCATTTGGTGCCTATTATTAGATGATCATTGGGTCTTGGCACAAGTTCCCAAACTTCATTTCTTTCAAATTGGTTCAACTCTTCTTGCATGGCCAACATCCAATGTTCATCAATAATGGCTTCGTCAATATTCTTGGGTTCTATTTGGGATACAAAAGCCAAGTGATTGCATGCATTTCTAATGGCGTTGCGAGTACTTACCCCTTTGGTTATTTCTCCAATAATCTTGTCCAAGGGATGATCCTTCAAAGTTATCCAATCTTGTTGTTTCTCAACTTGTGCTGCACCTCCATCATGGTTGACTTCTTCTTCTTTGTCTTGTAAGTTCATTTCTTGAAAGGTACCTACAAGATCATCAACATCTTCCTTTCTCGGAGGGTTATGGCTATTTTCATCAAATTTGACATGAATAGATTCCTCAATAGTATTTGTTTGTTTGTTGAAAATTCTATAACATTTACTTGATTGAGAATATCCTAGGAAGATTGCCTCATCAGATTTTGCATCAAACTTCCCTAGATTATCCTTTCTATTGTTGAGCACAAAACATTTACATCCAAAGATATGAAAGTATGCAATGTTGGGTTTTCTACCCTTGTAAAGCTCATAGGGGGTTTTCTTTAAAATAGGCCTTATCAAACATCTATTCATAACACGCGGTGTTTACCGCATCGGCCCAAAAGTGTTTTGCAACATTGTTTTCATTTAGCATGGTTCTAGCAAGCTCCACTAAAGATCTATTCTTTCTTTCAACTACTCCATTTTGTTGTGGAGTTCTAGGAGCTGAGAAGTTGTGATTAATACCATGTTTTTCGCAAAACTTTTCAAAAGATTGATTTTCAAATTCTCCCCCATGATCGGTTCTAATGGATGCAATTTTTGAGTTTTGCTCATTTTGGATAATCTTTGCAAGTTTCTTGAATGCATGATAAGCTTCATTTTTATGAGCAAGAAACAGTGTCCATGTATATCTTGAATAGTCATCTACTATTACTAGACCATAGTAATTACCTCCAAAGCTTTTGATTTTGGATGGTCCAAATAAATCCATGTGCAAAAGTTGTAAAGGCCTTTGAGTAGAAACAATATTTTTGGATTGAAAAGATGCCTTTACTTGTTTTCCCTTTTGACATGCATCACAAAATCTATTTTCAAATTTAAGCTTTGGTAGACCAATTACTAAATCTTTAGAAACAAGTTTGTTCAAGTGGTCTACATGTATATGAGCTATTCTTCTATGCCATAGCCATGTTTCATCCTCTTTTGAAATAAAGCATTGTTCATCATTTGTAGACAAACTATCCATATCAATCATGTAAATATTATCAATTCTTTGGCCTACAAACTTGATTTCCTTATTAGTCTTATGCTCAATTATGCAACAATTTGATTCAAATAAGACTCTATATCCTTTGTCACATAATTGACTTATACTAAGTAAATTATGTTTGAGGCCTTCAACATACAATACATCACTTATGGATGTGGAAGAGTTCTTACCAATATTTCCAATGCCTAGGATTCTTTCCTTAGTGTTGTCTCCATATGTGACGCTTCCTTTTCGTTTGGGAGTGAATGATGTAAATTTGGTTATATCTCCCGTCATATGCTTCGAACACCCGCTATCCAAGTACCAATGGGTGTTGCTTGTCTTGAAGCATACCTCATTTTCCTCTTCTTGATGATTTGCCATTAAGCAAAGATTGGCTTGCTCATCTTCCGAGTCGTCGGAGCTGCTCACGTCATTCTCGTCCCAAGCAATATAGGCTCTTCTTCTTCTTTGTTTGTCCTTGCCCTTCTTTTTGAGGTTTGGACAATCGGCTTTGAAGTGCCCTTCCTTGCCACATTCAAAACAGCTTGGTGAAGATGAAGTTTCATTAGAGGTAGATTTCTTACCTTGGGGCTTAAAGTTCTTTTGGAACTTTTTGTTCTTCATAAATCTTCCAAATCTTTTTACGAACAGCCCAAACTCTTCTTCTTCATCTAAGTCACTGCATGATTCTTCCTCATGCATGGAGGTGGCTTTGAGGGCTAGCCCTTTCTTCTTGGTGGATTTCTCCTCTTCCTCGGCTAGCTTCAATGCTTTAAGTTCTTGCTCTTGTTCTTGCAATTTTCCAAAGAGTGTTGCAAGAGACATTTCATTGATGCTAGGAGATTGTTTTATTGCTGTGACAAGAGGTTGCCATTCCCTGCTGAGACTTTTCAAAATTTTGTGCACAAGCTCTTTGTTAGTGTACACTTTGCCAAGAGTAATAAGATGGTTAATAATAAGTGTAAACCTTTTCTGCATATCAACAATAGATTCTCCTGAATTTATCCTAAAGCATTCATATTGGCTAGTAAGGGTACTAATCTTTGAGTCCTTTACATCATTAGTACCTTCATGGGTTACTTGAAGAGTATCCCACATTTCTTTAGCGGTTTGGCATGTCATTATTCTAAAAAATTCGTCTTGTCCTAAAGCCATAGTAATGAGATTTTTGGCCTTGTAGCCATATTGGACTTTCTTTTCTTCCTCGCTAGTCCATTCATCTATGGGTTTTTCAACATTCTTGCTATCTATGGTATGCATTGGTATATAGGGACCATTTTCAATGGCATTCCATATTCTCAAGTCAATTGATTGAATGAAGATTTTCATTCTCTCTTTCCAAAAGGCATACCCTTCCCCATTGAAAGCGGGAGGTCTATTTATCGCACCACCCTCGGGAAAAACATTTTGAGAACTTGAGGCCATTTAATCTCTTGAAGCTGTTAAGCTTGATCTACCAAGAGTCAAGCTCTGATACCACTTGTTGTTCAAGTGGCCTCAATACTCAAGAGGGGGGGTGAATTGAGTTATAAAACTTTTGCTTGGAATGCCTTTGAAATTGATTTCTATAACCAAGTTTATGAGATTGTGCAAGTGAAAGCAAGTGACAATGATATGCAATGCACTACAAGAGGTATGTATTGTTGAAGCAATTTAGCAAACACTTGGTGTGCAATATCTAGAGTAAAGCAAGTTAAGCAAGTTCAAGAGTGTTCTTCTCAACCAAACAATATCAATCAGCAAATAAGCAATATATGGAAGTAAAAGAGTAAGGAGGAGAAGCTTGCAAACCGATATAACGAGTTCCACCCAATCCGGTGTACGTCTCGCCTCTAAGCAACCCACTTAGAGGATTTTCCACTATTGTAGACTAGAGATACAACTTTGAGCAATTGCGGCTTCCTAGTGTCCCACACTCAAGAACCCAATCCTCACAAGTATAAGGGCAACCCACCCAATCTCTCAATCTCACAATATCCCAAAGGTTGAGTCCACAACCTTTGTAACCACTCAATCCTAGAGTGAACAACCACTCAACCTAGAGTGAATAACTTTGTGTGTTTGGAGTTTGTGTTTACAATCAATACACTCTCTCAATAGAGCAAATATACAAATGAAAAGCTCTCCCAAATTCTAACTCTCAACAAGAGAGAATATGCAAATTTGAGCTCAACAATCTAACAACTTTTAGATGTATGCAAATTTAGAAACTAGAGTTGCAGAATATACAAGAGAAAAAATGAATTAGAAAGACTCTTAGAGGAAGAATATTTTTGCCTTGTTTTGTGCCTTTCTCTCTTATCTTCTTCTTGCTTGAATTGATACTTCATTTATAGCCATTCTTGAGCTTCTAGCCGTTGCAAGTCATGTCTCTGCGTATAGTGGGATTTGAGTGTATGTTTTCCACTTAAGTCTGTCTGTTTAGTGGTGTTTCCCACTATGTGAATCGATTCATAGATCCTTGAATCGATTCAGAGTATTCTGTTTTATGCATTTTGGAGTTTCAGAGTCGAATGAATCGATTCGAGCCTTGTTTGAATCGATTCAGAGCATTCTGTTTTGGGTTCCTGGTCTGTCAGCATCGTGTGAATCGATTCAAGGTCCTTGTGAATCGATTCAGGACATACTGTTTGCAATCTTAGTGACTTCCAGGGCTGTGAATCGATTCAGGGTCATGGTGAATCGATTCAACCCATTCTGTTTCTCATTTTTATGACCTCCAGGGCTGTGAATCGATTCACTCGTGCTTGAATCGATTCAGGCTCTTCATTTTGACATTTTCTCATGCCTGTTGGTCATCCATTTGAATCTAATGATACATGGTTGCTTTCCTTTTGTTTGATTCATTGGTTTCTTCATCTCTTGAACCTTTGTGAGACCGTTTTCTTCTTTCATATGAAATCACTAATTGTTTTTGATTCTTTGAAGACTTCCCATTGCTTGTTTCCATTGTCATTATCAAAACCTGTTATCACATGTAAATACATAATATACCCAGCTCAGGTCGCCATGGTTGAAAGCGAGCCTGACCATAATGCGGAGTGGGTGTATGCTTGTCACCCGGATCGAGAACTGAGCAACTGGGAAGTCATGGAATTCCCTACAACCGTTAATGTTTGGCCAGAGTAATTACTGTCATAACTTGGTGGTCCCTTGCCATGCCCAAGGCTCCAGGACCCATTTTTTTGTAATAAGGGCAGAACTTGTTTATTTTGTTTCAAAAAGATAATGAACACATTTCATTTCCCCTTACCTTATTTTTGTTCGTTCTCTGTTTCTTAAACCTTTCGCTTGTTTGTTTCTCTTTTCATTTTTATAAAATAACCCAAATGCAGATCCAAAAATGATCTCCCTAAGAGCAATGAGAACTTGGTTTTATTTCATGACTCTGATTATCCAAATGATTGCGCCTATGAGGAAAGAGAGGAAGACTTTGGACCCTCGCCTGAATTGATAAGACTGTTGGAACAAGAGGATAAAGAGATTCAACCTCATCAGGAGGAAATCAAAACCATTAACCTGGGAAATGAAGGGGAGAAAAAACTGGTCAAGATAGGCACCTGCCTAAGCAAAAGCCGACAAGATGAACTGATCAAACTACTCCGGGAATTTCGGGATGTATTTGCTTGGTCATATCAAGATATGCCAGGGTTGGATAACAGCATAGTAGAACATAGGTTGCCTCTGAAACCTGAATGTCCGCCAATCAAGCAAAAACTGCGGAGAATGAAACCCAAAATGCTTCTCAAGATCAAGGAAGAGGTCAAGAAACAATTTGAGGCTGGCTTTTTAGCCGTGGCCAAGTATCCGCAATGGATAGCCAACATAGTCCCAGTCCCGAAAAAGGATGGAAAAGTGCGGATGTGTGTGGACTATCAAGATTTAAACAGAGCCAGCCCTAAGAACAATTTTCCTCTGCCGCATATTGACATTTTGGTTGATAACACAACCCAACACTCCATATTCTCATTCATGGATGGTTTCTCCGGGTACAATCAAATTAAAATGGCGCCAGAAGATATGGAAAAAACTACGTTCGTCACTCTGTGGGGTACTTTCTGTTACAAAGTAATGTCCTTCGGTTTGAAAAATGCTGGGGCAACCTATCAAAGAGCAATGGTCACTTTATTCCAAGATATGATGCATAAGGAGATAGAGGTCTACGTGGATGATATCATTGCAAAATCTAGAACTGAGGAAGATCATGTCTGCGACCTAAGAAAGCTGTTTGAACGATTGAGGAAATATAAGCTCAGATTGAACCCTGCCAAGTGCACGTTTGGCGCAAGGTCAGGAAAGCTGTTGGGTTTTATTGTAAGTAAGAAAGGAATTGAAATAGATCCCGACAAGGTCAAGGCAATCCTGGAAATGCCACCTCCTTGTACAGAAAAGGAAGTCAGAGGATTTTTGGGAAGGTTAAACTATATTGCTCGGTTTATCTCACAACTGACATCGACTTGCGAACCGATCTTCAAACTACTCCGCGAGAACCAACTGGGACAATAGAATGAGGACTGCCAAACGGATTTTGAGAAAATTAAGCAGTACTTACAAGAGCCACCAATATTGGTACCACCAACCCCCGGGAGACCACTGATATTATACCTGACGGTATTGGATGAGTCTATGGGCTGTGTGTTGGGCCAGCACGACGAAACAGGGAAGAAGGAACAAGCAATATATTACCTGAGCAAAAAGTTCACCGATTGTGAGATGCGATATTCTACGTTAGAACGAACTTGCTGTGCGCTAGCATGAGCTGCGAAGCGCTTAAGGCAGTATATGTTGAGTCACACCACCTGGCTAGTTTCTAAGATGGATTCTATCAAGTACATCTTCGAGAAGCCGACTCTGACTGGAAGAATTGCTCAGTGGCAAGTACTGTTAACTGAGTACGACATAACATATGTCACTCAGAAACCCATAAAAGGGAGTGCTTTGGCTGACTGTTTAGCCCATCAACCCATAAGTGACTACCAACCAATGCCATTTGACTTCTCGGATGAGGATATCCTGGCATTGTCTGACGAAGAAGGTGGCAATAAGGACAAGTGGATTTTGAGATTTGATGGAGCTTCTAACGCTTTGGGACACGGAATCGGAGCCATTCACCAAAGAAAGAGTTCATCCCTGTCTGTGCTCGGTTGTGTTTCGATTGTACCAACAACATCGCCGAGTATGAGGCTCGTTCTCTAGGTATCCAAGCGGCACTAGAGGCGAAAGTAAAGTCATTAGAAGTCTACGGGGACTCCGCTTTGGTTATCCACCAGTTAAAAGGCGAATGGGAAACTAGGGACAACAAGTTGGTTCCCTATCACTCCCATATCAAAGAAATGATCAAAGACTTTGATGAAATCTCATTCCACCATATTCTTCGGGAGGACAACCAGACGGCTGGCGCTTTGGCCACTCTTGCTTCAATGTTCAAAGTGAGTAACGATTATGATGTGCCTCTCATCGAGATAGAGAATCGTTGTGAGCCCGCATACTGCCAAGTGGTTGAAGAAGAATCAGATGGAAAACCTTGGTACCACGACGTTAAGAATTATATACAGAACCAAGGATACCCAGACAATGCAACGGAAAATGACAAGAGAACCCTACGACGGCTCGCCATGAGTTTCTTCTTAAGTGGCAACGTGCTTTACAAGAGAAACCATGATTCTATACTCCTTCGCTGTGTCGATACCACCGAAGCAAATAGAATCATGAGGGACGTTCATGAGGGATCTTTCGGAACCCACATCAATGGGAACGCCATGTCGAGGAAAATCTTAAGGGCTGGTTACTTTTGGATAACCATGGAAACAGACTGCTTCGCCTATGCTTGGAGATGTCATAAGTGCCAAATATATGCTGATCATATTCATGCACCCCCGTCATCTCTAAATGTTTTGTCAGCATCATGGCCTTTCTCGATGTGGGGCATAGATGTCATTGGTCCCATTGAACCAAAGGCTTCAAATGGACATCGTTTCATTTTGGTCGCCATTGATTACTTCACAAAATGGGTGGAGGCAGCTTCATACACTAATGTAACCAAAGGTGTTGTCGTTAAATTCGTCAAGCATGAGTTGATATGTCGCTATAGCCTACTGAGCCAAATCATCACAGACAATGGTACAAATCTGAACAACAAAATGATGAAGGAGCTTTGTGAGAGCTTTAAAATCTCCCACCATAATTCCTCTCCGTACCACCCAAAAATGAATGGGGCAGTCGAGGCGGCTAACAAAAATATCAAAAAGATAGTGCAGAAGATGGTGGTAACTTACAAAGACTCGAACGAAATGCTTCCCTTTGCTCTACACGGTTATCGTACCTCAGTCCGAACTGGGGCATCACCCCAGATCCTTCTCCCAGCTAAGGGGTGGTACCCCTCAATCTTCCAATCTTTCCCATAACTGGGGCATCACCCCAGATCCTTCTCTCAGCCTAGGGGCAGTGCCCTTAAATCTTCAATCTTCCAATAACTGGGGCATCACCCCAGATCCTTCTCCCAGCCTAGGGGCAGTACCCCTAAATCTTCCAACTTTTCCAATAACTGGGGCATCACCCCAGATCCTTCCCTTAGCCAAGGGGAGGTACCCCTTGATCTTTCAATCTTTCTAAAAAAAAAAAAAGCTGGGGCATCACCCCAGATCCATTCCCAATCAAGGGGCGGTACCTTAAATCACAAAAATCCTTTCCTAGTGAACTACACTTCTAGGGCAACTCAAACTGGAGCACCCCCACCCATATTCCTCTCTTTCGGTAAGCCCGCCATACATCCCTGATGGACCCCAGATCTCCTTCCTAACCAAGGGGCAATACCCCAAATTTTTGAAACAGCTTGAACTGGGGTATCTCCTCGGATTTCTTTTCCAGTCTAGGGACAGTACCCCAAAATTCAGTCATGTCAAATTGGGGCATGGCCCCAGATCTGCTCTCTCGATCAAGGGGCGGTACCTTAAGGTTCTTTCAATCATATTCTAACTGGAGCATCTCCCCATATTCCTTTTTTAGTTAAGGGGTAGTCCACCAACCTTCGATCATCTCAAACTGGGACATCACCCCAAGGGTCTCCTCTTTCAATCAATGGGTAATTCCACAAAATCCTTTCGGTCTTCGTAAATGGGGCACTTCCCAAATTCTTCCCTAGTGGAACCATAATCGCCAAAGCTGGCACTTCTCAAGTTTTTTTTCCTGGTGGACCCTAGATTTTCCATTCTCAATCAAGGGGCAGTGCCCCAAATCACCAAATCCTTCCCCAGTGGGACTACACTTCCCAGACAACTCAAACTGGGGGCATCACCCCAGATCCACTCTCTTAGGCAAGGGGCAGTCCCCCATGATTCTCTCAAATCATGTCAAACTAGGGCATCACCCCGGGTCTCACTCTGTCAAAAAGGAGCGCCCTCCAAGCGTCCTCAATCTCCCTAACTGGGACATCACCCCAAGTCCTTCTCCCGGCTTAGGGGTAGCACCCATTTACTTTCCAGTCGCTGATCAAATGGCACCCCTTTACTTTCTAGTCGCCGATCAAATGGCACCCCTTTACTTTCCAGTCGCCGATCAAATGGCACCCCTTTATTTTCTAGTCGCCGATCAAATGGCACCCCTTTATTTTCCAGTCGCCGATCAAATAGCACCCCTTTACTTTCCAGTCGCCGATCAAATGGCACCCCTTTATTTTCCAGTCGCTGATCAAATGACACCCTTTTACTTTCCAGTCGCCGATCAAATGGCACCCCTTTATTTTCTAGTCGTCGGTCAAATGGCACCCCTTTACTTTCTAGTCGCCGATCAAATGGCACCCCTTTATTTTTCAGTCGCCGATCAAATGGCACCCTTTAACCTTTTAGTCAACCAGGAGACAACACCCTTACCTTTATCTGTCGCCGAACATGGCATCCTTCATCTCTGATCAATTAAGAATCAACACCCAATCCTTTCACCTTTTGTTAATAGAAAGACAATCCTTCCTCTTCATGTCATTCAAAGAAGAGCCACCCACCTTTTTTCCAGATTCAAAAAAAAAGAAGAAAAAGAAAAAGAAAGAGACAAAAGTGGGAAATGCTCGTCTTTAAAGAGAAAAAAGGTCACACTGACTTGTGATTGCCTGCACCATTAGACGCCATACCGATCAAGAGTTCCCACTTGGCCCCTACATCGGTGTTCATATCTTTACTTCCTTTTCACCTTAAAAAACACGAAAAGCTTCGTGTTTCTCTTGTAAAAAAGAAGTAAAAAGGGGCATCTGTGAACACCTCTTTCGGTCCGACCCAAGTGGAAAGAGTTCTGAGAGGACTGGACTTCATCTCCGAATAATCTACCGAGTAGAATGACTCCGAATGATAAATTTCGAGTAAAAAATGGCTATTTCCGAGTGAAAATGGCTATTTCCGAGTACAAAATGGCTGTTACCGAGTGAGATATCCGAGTCAGCCATTTCCGAGTGAAATTCCGAGTGGAATGTCTCCAGGTAGGACATTTTTGAGTAGGCTTCAACTGTGGGAGTGTTTCCAAGCCAGTCCGAGTGAAAGAAGGAACTAAATTTGCATAAATACCGTCCAAAGGCATATATCCGAGTGGAAGATCCTCGGTGCAGCCACTGAGTTAAAGGGACCGATTGTGAACAAATACCGAGTGAAGGATTACCGATTGGAGCAGCAAGTCTAATTTGGGGACAGGTGTCTTTTCCTAGGCACAGAAATTCTGAGTCAATGCTTCTAGAAGTGACAAGATCAGAGCAGAGTACCTCCGATTAAAGAAGTTCCGAGTCAATACTGAAGTAGTAACAAGATCCGAGTGAGTATCCCTCAATTGGAGAGAAATCCGAGTTGTCAAATTGTCAAATTCCAATTTCTGAGTGGAAAAAGGTTCGTTTCCGAGTGAAAATATCCCAGTTCTAAGTTCTGATTGAAAACAAAGCCAACTCCGAGTGAATGCACCGAGTGGTCATATTTTTGAATTCCATTTCTGATTGGAAATTAAACCAGAGATAAGATCCGAGCAAGACATCTCCGACTGAAGCAAATTCTGAGTGAATGCTTCTTGCATAGACAAAATCCAATCAAAACACTTCTGATACCGAGTGAGTCCTCTCTCAATCCACACCGAGTGAGTCACTCTTAGTCAGCATCGAGTGAATCCTTTCACTCAATTTCCGAGCTATTTTTACCCATTTCCGAGTCACTTTCCACCATTTTCAAGCCATTTTTTTACACAATTCCGAGTCACCCTTCTCAGTCAATTCCGAGCCATTTTTACCCATTTCCGAGTCACTTTCCACCTATTTCCGAGCCATTTTCACCCAATTCCGAGTCAGCCTTTTCACCCAATTCCGAGTAACCTTTCACCCAATTCCGAGTCAGCCTTTTGCCCATTTCCGAGTCACATTTCACCCATTTCCGAATCATCCTCCAACCATTTCCGAGTCGGTTCCAAGTTATTCTTCACTCGGTTTCGGTTGAATGTTTCAACCAGAGTTGTTTTGCTCGTCCCAGCTCCTCACAGCAATCTCACACCGACCAACAAGCAAAACCGAGCAAAGCTTTCACTCGATTTTTTGCACATTTTCCACTCAGTCCTATGCTTAAAAGGCACCTTTTCCACTCGGATTGTTTCCCACTATGGGTGTATACCGACTGAGGCACTAAATCCAAGTTAGAAGCAGAAAACCGACCCCTACTCCCCCTGTTCGCCTGTGCTGACTTGGATTCCATCACCCAAGTGGATCCAGGAATCCTGGAGGTGGCAGACAGGGGGCGGAAGTGGAGAAATTAAAAATCTCCACCAGCCGCTGTCCCCCACTACCAGGCTGCCTCCACTCAGAGTGGAAGCTTGAGCTGGCCTAGCACTCAGAAACCCCTATAAATGCACAAGGGTTGGGAATTTTGAAGGGCCCGGAAGCATTCATTGGGAGAAGAAACTCTGTCCCTCTATTCACTCACCAACACCCTTACCTCTCCTCACCAACACCGTCCCTCTCTTCACTCACCAGCACTCTTCCCTTTGCTCACCAGCACTCTTCCCTCTCCTCACCAGCACCCTTCCCTCTCCTCACCAACACCGTCCCTCTCTTTACTCGGTACAGCCTCTCTCCATACTGTCCAGCACCCTTCTCTCTCCCTCCAACACTGCCCAAGTTCCTCATAAATCCTTCACACCGTCCAACACATCATCCCTTCACACCTCACTATTCAGCATCCTGTTCTCTCGTCACACCGGAGTCCAGCTCTCCTGCTCCATCACTCGGTCTCCTAACTTTCACTCGGTATTTTCATTTTTCACTCGGTATTTTTATTTTCACTCGGTATTCTACTTTTCACTCGGTATTCCATTTTTCACTCAGTATTTAATTTTTCACTCGGTATTCTATTTTTTCACTCGGTTTTTCCATTTTTTACTCGGTTTTCCATTTTTCTACTTAAATAAATTTCTGTTATTTTCTTTTCTTTTCTTTTTTACCCCTTCCTAGGTTCATAATAAATAAATAACAAAAAAACAAGTATTTCATGCTCAGACTAGCCAAAAAAAAAACATCATCCACCATTAATCTTTTAGCCTCTTCCTAAAAAAAATCACCAAAGAACTACGTAACCCTGTCGGGCCCAATCTTTTTTTTATCCCCACCTTTCCCATTTTGTTCCTATTTTATTTTCTTTACGTTTTTGTAATCGCTCTTTCTCAATCCCATGAAAATCAATTTAGACGTGAGGTCTTGTTGATTTTCCCATAAGGAACGAGATACTTGGGACGAGACGTCCCGCTTATCTCCTTCCCAATCTCTGACCCCGTGTCTTGATTAAATTCCATGAAAATTAATTTAGACGTGACGTCTTGTTGATTTTCCCATCAGGAACGAAATACTTGGGACGATCCCGTTTATCCCCTTCCCAATCTCTGACCCTGTGTCTTGATTAAATTCCATGAAAATCAATTTAGACGTGACGTCTTGTTGATTTTCCCATAAGGAATGGGATACTTGGGACGAGACGTCCCGTTTATCCCCTTCCCGTTTGTGATTAAAGGATTACTAATTTAGACGCGACGTCTTGTTAGCATCCCTTTCTTTCTCTGTTTTTATATCAAAGCTGAGGTTAATTTGGACGCGACGTCCTGTTGACCTACACTCTATGTTTGTCCAGTTTGTTCCTTCCATTTCCTTCTGTTTTTACATAAAGTACAACAATAAAAGGGAAGAAATAAAACATCTTTTGTAAGGCTATTTATGTTACGCATTTTCAATCTTGGTACTGTTTCTGACAGGCGGTGTAGGGTGCTAATACCTTCCCTACTCGTAACCGACTCCTGAACTTGAATCTTATTTTTAAACCAATGCTTTACTGAACATAGTTTTTTCCAATGTTTTTCCTATGGATAAAAACGTTGTTGGCGACTCCCTGTTTTTCTTTTCGGAACAAAAATCATTTAGAGGGTCGACCGCACCGTCGCGATCCAGGTTGCGACAACGGTGTAGAGGTTTAAGAGAGGGACAGCATTGGGTGAGGAGTGAGGGAGACGGTGTTTGAGAGGAGTGAGGACGGTTGGGTGAGGAGAGAGGGACGGACAGTGTTTGTGAGGCTTAGGGGGCTGTACGGTGTTGGGTGGAGAAGGATAGGGAGAGAGGGACAGTGTTGTACGGTGAGGTGGAGAAGGAGAGAAGGGGATGGTGTATTGGTGAGGAGGACGGACGGTGAGAGGGGGACGGTATGGGTTAGGAGAAGGAGAAGTGGGGGCTGGTGTTTGAGAGGAGACGGGGTTGTGTTTGTGAGTTTGAGGAAGAGTGAGGTCGTTGGTTGGAAAAGGAGGGGGACGGTGCTGGTGGAGAAGAGAGGGATGTTATTATATGGGTTTTAGAGCTACCTTTTAAAGCTTCAAGATCTTCTCCAAAAAATAATGGTTTCTTCCTTTTTTTCTCTTCTCCTGAAGGCTTCAGGATCCTTTCTATTTAAAGAGGTCTTGGACGTTTTCCATCAGAGGCAAGTAGGGCTTCTCCTTTTGTCCTGAAGTCAGCCGCCCTACGAGATTGACAAACTAACTTGGATGATGTGTTGGAAACAGCCTGGATCTTTGACAATCAGGGAGAATGGAGGCTGGTGGGAATTCTTTATCATTTTCTTCCTGTCTTGTTGTGAACCGCCCCCCTTAATTCAAGGATCCACTTGGATAGTGGAAATCCATGTCAGCATGCGTAATTGGTGGAATCTGACTCATATTTCACTTTCTCTCCAGAATCCGAGTGGAAAAGGTGCCTTTTATGCACAAGACCGAGTGGAAAAGGTGCCTCTTGTATATAAGACCGAGTAGAAAAGGTGTTGTTCCTACAAAAACTGAGTGAAAGCTTTGCTCGGTGTTGCTTTGTTGGTCGGTGTAGTTGCTGTGAGGAGGGTCAATATTGTGGTTATGAAGGGTTGGACGAGCAAACATTTCTGGTTGACACATTCAATCGGAACCAAGTGAAAAGTGACTCGGAACTGACTGAGGAGGACTCAGAAATGGTTGAAGGATGGCTCGGAAATGGTTTAAGTATGGCTCAAAAATGGTTGAAGGACGGCTCGGAAATGGTTTAAGTATGGCTCGGAAATGGTTTAAAAGTGGCCCGGAAATAGGTGGAAAGTGGCTCGGGAGTGGGTGGAAAGTGGCTCGGGAATGGGTGAAAAGTAACTCGGAAATGGGTGGAAAGTGGCACGGAATTGGGTAAAAATGGCTCGGAAATTGAGTGAAAGGACTCACTCGGTACTGACTGAAAAATGGCTCAATCGGTACTGACTGACGAGTGAGTGACTCGGTGCTGACTAAGAGTGACTAGGTACTGACTAAAGATACTTCACTCGGTGCTAACTAAAGAGAGAGTGACTCGGTACTGACTGAAGAGGATTCACTCGGTGCTGACTGAAGAGGCTTCACTCGGTACTGACTGAAGAGAGAGTGACTCGGGATTGTTTCAATCGGAAGTATTTGGCTCAGATCTTTTTTCTGTTTGAAGCATTCACTCGGAATTACTTCAATCGGAGGTGTTTTGCTCGGATCTTATCTCTGCTTGAAACATTCACTCGGAATTTCTTCAAAAGTGACACTCAGAACTTTACTGCTTGAAGGATTTACTCAGAACTGACCTTGGGAGCTGATCTTATCTTCCAATCAGAATGGTTTCACTCATCATCAAATCATTCAGATTCATTCACTCGGAGTCGGTCTTATTCCTCACTCAGAATTTGGAACTTCGATATTTTCACTCGGAACCGACCTTCTTTTCACTCAGAAATTGGAAACTTGGACATTTTCACTCGGAAACAGCCTTCTTCTCACTCAGAACTTGGAATTTGAACATTTTTACTCGGAAACAGCCTTCTTCTCACTCAAAACTTGGAATTTGGACATTTTCACTAGGAAACAGCCTTCTTCTCGCTCAGAACTTGGAAACTTGGACATATTCTTCAGAAACAGCCTTTTTCTCACTCAGAACTTGGAAACTTGAACATATTCATTCAGAAAATAGTCATTCAATAACAGTCCCATTTTCATTCTGAGCGGTTCCAATCGGGAATCCTCCACTCGAAAACACCCCAACCGGTGACAATTCACTCAGTAACGTCTCACTCGGAGACATGTTTCTCGAAACGCCTTTCCGCTTGAGCAGGATTCCCACTCGCTTGAGCGAAAACAGGCCAGAGGCCAAATTCTTGATTCAACGCAATCTCGCTTAGGCGAAATTCCCAATCGCTTGAGCGTAATTCCTACTCACATCACCATATATCAACATACCACTCGGCCATGTCTCACTCAGAGACTCCTTACTCGGAAATGATCATTTCCGAGTCAGAATTTTTTTTATTTTTTGTTTTCTTAAAAAAATTCTTTTCTTTTCTTTTCTTTTTTCTCTTTTTTTTTCTTTTTTTTCTTTTTATTTTTATTTCTCTTTTTTTTTCTTTTCTTTTTTTTATTGACTTGTGGATTCCCTATTCTTGGTGATGAAAATTCCCTATTCTTGGTGAAAATTGACTGGACCGAAATAGGTGTTCACAGATGCCCCTCTTTACTTCTTTTCCATGAGGAAAAGCATGAAGTTTCTTCTTGCTTTTGAAATGGAAAGGGAGTAAAGACGTGAACACCATTGTCAAAGTATCAGATGAGGGGGAAAACCTAGGAACTAACTGGAAAAGTAAAAGGTGAGTGTTGCCTCTCGGTTGCTAGGAGAAGTAAAAGGTGAGGGTATTGCCTCTCGATTGGCTGAAAAAGTAGAAGGGTGAGGGTGTTGCCTCTCGGTTGAATTGGAAAAGTAAAAGGTGAGGGTGTTGCCTCTTGGTTGACTGAAAAAGTAAAGGGTGAGGGTGTTGCCTCTCGATTGAACTAGAAAAGTAAAAGGTGAGGGTGTTGCCTCTCGGTTGACTGAAAAAGTAAAGGGTGAGGGTGTTGCCTCTCGGTTTACAAAAAAAGTAAAAGGTGAGGGTGTTGCCTCTCGGTGGACTGAAAAAGTAAAGGGTGAGGGTGTTGCCTCTCGGTTGACATGACTGAAGGTTTGTTGGGGAACTTCTCTTTTAATGAAAGAGAATGAAATCTATGGAGATGCCCCAGTTTGATATGACTGGAAGTCGTTTGGGGAATTGCCCCTTGAATGAACAAAAGAAATCTGGGGAGATGCCCCAGTTTGACATAACTAAAGGTTATTGGGGGACTGCCCCTTGAATGAAAGAAATCTGGGGAGATGGCCAGTTTGACATGACTGAAGGTTATTGGGGGACTGCCCCTTTAATGAAAGAGAATGAAATCTGGGGAGATACCCTAGTTTTGGTATGACTAAAAGCTGTTGGGGGAATTGCCCCTTGGATAAACAAAAGAAATCTGGGGAGATGCCCCAGTTTGACATAACTGAAGGTTGTTGGGGGACTGCCCCTTGAATGAAAGAAATCTGGGGAGATGCCCCAGTTTGACATGACTGAAAGTTGTTGGGGAACTGCCCCTTGGATGAACAAAAGAAATCTAGGGAGATGCCCCAGTGTTGAAGGAATTTTGGGGGATTGCCCCTTTACTGGAAGAGGAATCTGGGGAGATGCCCTAGTTTGTGTTTTTTTGGAAATTCGGGGTACTGCCCCTTGACTGGAGGAAAAATCTGGGGAGATGCCACAGTTTGAGTTTTTTTTTTCGGGGGTACTGCCCTTTAGCTGGAAGAAAAATCTGGGGAGATGCCCGAGTTTGAGCTGCTTGGTAATGGTGAAATCACTTGGGAATGATAAGTCCTCCTAAGCTTGATCAAAGAAACATCCTGGTTGAAGGAACTGATCCCATTTTTATGGTTCTACTTGGGAGGGATTTTCAGTCTATGTTTTACTGAGGTACGAACAATAGGTCTTGTTGAGAGAAAGCTTTGGCGAATACCTGCTTTTGGATGACGGATTTGGTGTCCCTTTGACAAAAAAGTGAGTTAGTATAAAAAGACTTACAGGTAAATCTTCCCTGGCGATTGGCTTTTTAAGTTAACTCATGGATGAAATAAAAACATCCTCTAACTTTGGCGAGTGTATTTAGCGGAAATGGTTATGCTTATACCAAGCGAAGTCTGGTGCTAGGATGCATTTCGTTCCCCATAACTTTACACTCTATCGTTTATGAAATTTTTAGCCATGAACACATGTAGGAAGAGGGGACACTTTTATTTATAAACATCAGGTATGTACAGTGATGATGAAAATAATATTAAACATAGAGATGTGACAAGATATAAAGAATTGAAGGCAAATAGAAAGGGAAAGGCTCATATATCCTCTAGTGATCTTCTGAGAGCAATGAGAAACTTGACCCATTTATGATGACTTCATGTTCATCCTCTGATTTTGCTTCTGAGGGCGTAATCTTGAAAATGACCCTAATACCCGTTTTGACCTCCTTTGTCTTTGGCTTGAAGGGTTTATGTAGCAGAGTCGAGTTTGTGATTCATTCTGATCCGCCTTTTCAGGTTTTCGGCTCATCTTGCTACTCTAACTTTTGCCTAGGCCGCCTTTTCAGGTTTTTAACCTAGCGAGCTTTTTTATTTTTATTTTTATTTTATTTTTTTTATTTTTATGCAAAGTATTTCTTCACTGCATCAGCATTAACAGGCATTGGCAGGTCGTCTCCATCCATGTTGTTGAGTATGAGAGCTCCTCCGGAAAAAGCCTTCTTTATAACATATGGTCATTCATAATTAGGTGTCCATTTCCCTCGGACGTCTTTTTGAATTGGCAAAATCTTCTTGAGAACCAAATCCCCTTCTTGGAACTGTCTAGGGCGCACTTTATTTTCGTATGCCCTCTTCATACGTTTCTAATATAATTGTCCCTGGCAAAGGGTGGTTAACCTCTTCCCGTCAATCAGATTCAATTGGTCATATTTAGCCTGGACCCATTCAGCTTCTTCCAGTTTGGCTTCCATGATAACCCTAAGGGATGGAATTTCTACTTCAAATGGTAGTACAACTTCCATTCCGTAGACCAAGGAAAATGGGGTTGCCCCAGTTGAAGTTCGCACTGAGGTTCGGTATCCATAAAGCGCGAAAGGGAGCATTTCATGCCAGTCTTTATAGGTTACCACCATTTTTTGCACTATCTTCTTGATATTTTTATTAGCTGCCTCAACTGCTCCATTCATTTTCGGACGGTACGGAGAGGAGTTGTGGTCGGAGATTTTAAAGCTCTCGCAAAGCTCCTTCATCATTTTGTTGTTTAAATTTGTGCCATTGTCCGTAATGATTTGGTTTGGTAGGCCGTACCGGCATATCAGTTCACGCTTGACGAATTTGACCATAACATTTTTCGTCACATTGGTGTATGAAGCTGGCTCCACCCACTTGGTGAAATAATCGATGGCAACTAGAATAAAACGATGACCGTTTGAGGCTTTTGGCTCAATGGGCCCAATTACATCTATACCCCACATTGAAAAAGGCCATGGTGCTGACAAGACATTTAAGGATGAAGGCGGTGCATGAATGTGATCAACATAAATCTGACATTTATGACACTTCCGTACGTAAGCAAAACAATCTGCTTCCATAGTCATCTAATAATACCCGGCTCTCAGGATTTTCCTTGACATAGCATGCCCATTTGTATGAGTTCCGAAAGATCCTTCGTGAATATCTTTCATGATTTGGTTTGCCTCGACGGTATCCACACACCGGAGGAGAACGGAATCATAATTCCTCTTGTATAGCATGTTACCACTCAACAGGTATCCCATAGCTAGCCTTCTCAAAGTTCGTTTGTCATTATCCGTGATGGCTTCCGGGTATTCTTGGCACTGGAGGTATCTTTTGATGTCATGATACCAAGGCTTGCCATCAGTTCTCCTTCTATGACCTGGCAATGGACAGGTTCTTGCCGTTTCTTTACTTCAATGAGAGGTACTTCGTAATCATTGCTGACTTCGAACATAGCAGCTAGGGTGGCTAAAGCATCTGCCATTTGGTTGTCCTCTCGTGGAACATGATGGAAAGTGACTTCATCGAATCTTTTGATCATCTCCTTGATGTGAGCATGATAGGGAACTAGTTTACCATCTCTAGTTTCCTACTCATCCTTTAGTTGATGGATAACCAAAGCAGAATCTCCATAAACTTCCAGGACTTTTATTCCCATGTTCAAAGCTGCTTGAATACCTAGAGAACATGCTTCATATTCCGCAACATTGTTAGTGCAGTCAAAGCACAACCGAGGGCAAATAAGGATGAATTCCTTATCAGGCGAGATCAGGATAACCCCAATTCCATGTCCTAGTGCATTGGACGCCCCATCGAATCTCATGATCCATCTGGTTTCCAAACCATCTTCTTCTTTGGAAAGGGCCAAGATATCCTCATCTGGGAAATCATGCCGCATTGGTTGGTAAGCCTCAATGGATTGGTGTGCCAAGTAATCTGCTAGTGCACTCCCTTTAATTGCCTTTTGGGTGACATATGTTATGTCGTATTCTGTCAGTAACACTTGCCAACGGGCAATCCTCCCAGTCAAAGCAGGTTTTTCAAAGATATACTTGATGGGATCCATCTTAGACACCAGCTAAGTAGTATGATTAAGCATGTATTGTCGTAAGCGTCGGGCAACCCAGGCCAATGCACAACATGTTCTTTCAAGAGATGAATACCTTATCTCGCATTCAGTAAATCTCTTGCTCAAGTAGTAGATGGCGCATTCCTTCCTCCTAGTCTCATCATGTTGACCTAATACGCACCCCATGGATTCATTCAGCACGGTCAGGTATAGGATTAGTGGTCTCCCATGAAGAGGTGGCACCAAGACTGGTGGCTCCAATAAGTACTGCTTTATTTTTTCAAATGCAATCTGGCAATCTTCATTCCACTGCCCAGGCTGGTTCTTGCGAAGCAATTTAAAAATTGGCTCATAGGTTGCTGTCATTTGGTAAATGAATCGGGCGATGTAATTAAATCTTCCCAAGAACCCTCAGACTTCTTTTTCAGTACGAGGAGGAGGCATTTCCAGAATTTCCTTGACTTTGTCAGGATCAACTTCTATCCCTCTCTCATTCACAATGAATCCTAACAATTTGCCGGATCTTGCGCCAAAAGTGCACTTGGTGGGATTCAATCTAAGCTTGAATTTCCTTAACCTTTCAAAAAGTTTTCTCAGGTCAGTAATGTGCTCTTCCTTAGATCTGGATTTGGCAATTATGTCATCCACATAGACTTCTATTTCCTTGTGCATCATGTCGTGGAAGAGAGTCACCATTGCCATTTGATAGGTGGCTCCTGCATTCTTCAATCCGAAGAACATTACAAAAGGTACCCTATAGAGTGATGAACGTGGTCTTTTCCATATCTTCTGGTGCCATCTTGATCTGGTTATATCCTGAAAATCCATCCATAAATGAGAAGATAGAATGTTGGGCTGTGTTATCAACCAGTACGTCAATCTGAGGTAAAGGAAAATCATCCTTAGGACTCGCCCGATTCAAGTCTCGGTAGTCTACACACATCCTTACTTTCCCATCTTTCTTTGGAACGGGAACTATGTTGGCTACCCATTGCGGATACTTAGCTACGGCTAAGAAACCAGCATCGAATTATTTCTTGACTTCTTCTTTGATCTTAAGAAGCATTTCTGGTTTCATTCGTCATAACTTTTGCTTGATCGGCGGATATTCCGGCTTTAAAGGCAACTTGTGTTCCACAATGTTATTATCCAAACCTGGCATATCTTGATATGACCATGCAAAAATATCTCAAAATTCCTGGAGCAGTTTAATCAATTCACTCTGCCGTTGTTTGCTCAAGAGGGTGCCTATCTTGACTTCTTTATTTTCCCCTTCATTTCCCAGGTTAATGGTTTCAATCTTTTCTTGATGAGGTTGAATTTCCTTATCTTCCTGTTCCATTAATCTTGTCAATTCGGGTGAAGGTTCAAAGTCTTCCTCACTCTCCTTATAGGCGTAATCATTCGGATTATCAGAGTCATGAAATAGAACCGAGTTCTCATTACTCTCAGTAGAATCGCTTTTAGATCTGCATTTGGGGTTATATTATAATGAATGAAAACAAAGGAAGGCAAGCAAGTGAAAGGTTTAAAAGAGATTGAACAGAAATGAGGTATGAAATTGGACTGTGTTCATTTAATTTAATGAACAAACAAGTTTTTTCCCTTATTACAAAATGGATCCCAAAGCCTTAGGCATAGCAAAGGGATTGACAAGTTTTGAAAACAACAATTACTTTGACTAAGGATTGATAGTTGTGGGGAACTCCATGGTTTCCCAATTGTCCAGTTCTCGACCAGGTAAGCAAGCATACACCAATTCCACATCATAGCTGGGCCCGTCTCCAATCATGGCCACCTGACCCGGATATATAATCTCGGTGCTCCTGAAGCTTTGATAGAGGTCACAGATAGGGATTCTAGCAATGTTGAATTCTTGACCGGTAAGGTGAGCAATCCTTCTCTCCCTTCTTTCTTCTCCTATCCTTTTTCTGTCAACTGTTGTAGGCTTGTACCCCAAGCCATATCTATCCTTGTTCTCTGGGAGGCATATAGGTTGGGTTCTTCCTTCCAATTTTCATCCTACCCCTCGCCCAAGCTTGTATCCTTCTCTCAACATTGTTTATGCAACCATTAGAGGCACGTTTGGGAAGGATGTCTTTGTAATGCTTGTTGCATTGGCCACCTCTAAAGCCTGAAATGAGGTTTCGAGGGCTTCCTCGGTTGCTTCAATGTATGGGGTGTTGGCAGGTTTGCTGACCAGCAAGTCCTCTTCTCCAGAGACAATCACCAACTTGTTGTCAATGAAAAATTTTGGTGGAGGGTGGAAGGGACTACCCCAGCCGAATGGATCCATGGCCGTCCTAGCAAAAAACTGTATGCAAGCGTAATATCCATGACTTGAAAAAGTATTTGAAAGGTGCATGGTCCAACTTGTATAGGCAGTTCAATTTCTCCCATAACCTTCCGGCGAGTTCCGTCAAAAGCCCAGACTACCCTAGAACTGGGTCTCATATGGGTCCCATCAAAAAGCAACTTTACCAACGTAGATTTTGGCATTACATTTAGGGACGACCCATTGTCAACAAGCACCTTCGCCATGATATGATCTTGGCATTTTATGGAGATATGAAGGGCTTTGTTGTGCCCTCTTCCTTCCACCGGTGTCTCATCATCCGTAAAAGTCAGATAGTTGTTGGCCACTATATGTCCCACTATACCCTCAAACTTATCTACGGGCAAATCATGCTTCACATGTGCCTCACTCAAAACCTTCATCAGCGTGTTTCGATGTGGTTTGGAACTCATTAGCAAGGACAACAGAGAAATCTTGGCCGGGGTGTGGTTCAGTTGGTCCAACACCTGGTAATCATTATGACGAATGAATCTTAGAAATTCTTGGGCTTCCTCTTCAGTTACAGCCTTCTTTGCTTTACCAGAGGGTTCTCCCTTCCCAGGTCTAACATCCCCTGTAGCTTTGTCAAGTTTTGGTTCTGGGGGAGCATATACTCTTCCACTCCGGGTGACGCCCCCAATTCCAGCAATATTTGTGACAGGGGATGATGGCGTAGAACCAACTGCCTCAGAACTAGTAACAACCACATCAGTGCCATACTTCCACGGCACAGCTTGTGAATCCTTGTAAGGAAACGGGGTTGGCGTGTTCACCGTGACGATAGTTTTAGCAGGAGTCGGAGCCACTGGTGCATTTTTGTTGTAAAATATGACTAGAGGCTTTGGGGCTCGAACTCGACTTTGCTCGTGTATCATATTTATTCTGCCTTCACGATGCTGGCAAACTTCTATGACATGACTATCCATAAGTCCTTGAAGGGTTCTTTGGAAGTCCTTTCATTTTGCAGACTAGAGGTCATTGCACTCTTCATCCCATGATCCTTCTATCAATCCCATCTTAAGCATATGGGAGTGAATCATTTCCAACGGCATTTGGATGTCCTCAACCATAGAAATACACTCCTCATCTCTTTCCACAACGTTAACACCTGGTCTCTCGTGGTTAGGCAGAGGATTGGTGGTCACATTTGGGCTTCCCTCTTTGAAGCTTATCCAATCAGCTCTAATTAAATCTCTTACCTTAAACTTCAGTGCCAGGCAATTCTCAGTGGAATGCCCCGATGCACCGGCATGGTAATCGCACCACGCATTTGGGTCATATCCTCTAGGATAAGGTGGTTGAAGCGGTTTTAGAGGGCAAGATGCCATCAATGTGTTTTCAATGAGATGGGGGAGAAGCTCTGTGTAGGTCATGGGAATTGGATCAAATTGCACTTGAGTGAGGTCATTATTCTGTCTGATCAGGTTTGGATTCGATGGGTTCATTTGTGGTGGTTGGTATGGTGCTTGCGGTGGTGCAGGTGGTCGCATAACAGATGGTCAGAAATGTGGTGGGTTCGAATTTGGAATTGCAGCCACATATGGGTGTGGTGCATTATGATAAGTCGAAGGAAAGGTGACGGGGGTAGGTGGTCTGGGCTGGTTCCTTCTTTGATTGTGAGAGACCAGGTTAGTCTCTCCCTCTCTTCTCTTACCTTCTCCAAGTGAAGGTTTTCTTGCTGCACCAACCCCAGGTGAGCCTCGAGTAATCTTCCCAGTCCTCAGGCCATTCTCTATTCTTTCTTCGATAGTGACAATGTCAGAGAAATGGGAGGAAATGCTTCCAATCATCTTATCGTAGAAAGGTGACTGGAGTGTATCAATAAATATGGAAATTACCTCCTTCTCTGATAGAGGTGGGTCAACCTGAGCTGCTACCTCTCGCCATCGTTGGGCGTACTCTTTAAACGTCTCGCTATCCTTTTTAGTCATGTTTTGCAACTGTACTCTATTTGGTGCCATATCTAGATTATACTTGTACTGTTGCATGAAAGCATCTGCCAGATCTTCCCAACAGCGTATATGAGATCGTTCAAGATAATTGTACCAAGTTAGAGGTGCTCCAGCCAAACTATCCTAGAAAGAATGAATAAGCAGAGGGTCATTGGAAGCATGAGAAGCCATCTTCCGGCAGTACATGGTAAGATGGTTCTTCGGACAGGTTAGCCCCCGATACTTATCAAATTCAGGCATTTTGAATTTGGGGAGAATAACAACATCAGGAATCAGACAGAGTTATGCAGCACTGCCCATTCCAAACTGGTTCGTTCTTTCCATTTCTCTTAACCGCCTTTCCAGGAACTCTAACCTTCCCTCCTGGGTAACAGCAGCAGCACTTGGACCTGCAGCAACATGATGACTAGTACCCCTAATTGGTTGGTCGACATGTGCCGGGTTTGCATTAGGCATCGAGACGTGGGGTCTGGTTGTTGCTTGGGTAGCTTGTGGTTGCGCGGCTTGTGTATGGATCGGAATCGTTTGAGGATCCCGGACGGGTGGAGCATTTGGTTGAGCCGTATGAAGGATTGTTTCCTGATAATCAGGCTCTTCTTGAAGTGGTGGGAAATAGCCAGGTGGCAATCCATATGGGGGAAAGGGTATGGCATTACCGTCTTCATCTATGTAGATAGGTTGCTGGGTGTCTGCAGGGTTTGATTTCCTAATGTGAAAAGTTAGGGGAGGCGCAGCAGGGTTTGAGCTTGGCCCTCCAACAGGACCTTATGTGTGTTGGGGAGTGGATGGTCGTTGTCTGGCGTTTTCAGCACCCGCTGAAGAATCCCCTTCTGTGACTCTCCTTTCAAGAAGCTTGGCCATTTCAACCGCTGATTGACTTCAGCTCTCAAGTTCTCATTTTCTTGTTCCATTTCAGCCATGAGTCTTGTATTAAGCCTAGTCACGTAAGGATGTCTACCCGTTATGTCTAGGAAGTCAACAAGAAACTGTTAAAAAGAAAGCATTATATAAAAGCAGTAAAAGAAAAACACATGGTATGTGAAGCGATCGGGAACTCGGCCAGTATCCTCCGACCTTTTTCAGAACTTTGTTCAAAAGTGATAAGTGGAAATTAACATGAGATAGTTGTGGAAATAAGAGAATCCCTCTTTCTGAATTTTAATAATACATTACTGCTGCTAGTCTATTCTTTATGCAGAAAAAGTAAATCAGCCATTCCTAGCTCGGGCAATCATGGCCCTCATTTTACAAATCCTTTCTCTACAGTAGTCAAGGAAAGTCACAATTTCTCTTGGGATGTTAAAAGGATTAACTATTCCCTCAGCTTGCTTGAGTAGGAGCGGGAGGTCTTCCAGAACTCCATTAGCCAAATATGCCAAGTGGGCGAAGCGATTCATCCATGAATGAATATCCTTATTTTGCTGTGTTAGTTCATCTTTCAGAACACGGATAGCTTCACCACATTCTTGTTCAACATCCATCGCGCGCCATCGCTCGCCATTTATCTCATGTTGGCAAGCTTCTACCACCTCATCAAGCTGATACTCTAATCGGCTAACTTGCAATTGCAGAAGCTCTTTTTACACCAAGGCATTTTGCTCGCGCTCTTTGGCTTTTGCCAACATGTCCCTTAAGAGCTGCTTATCAGTCAACATGGTATCCCTTTGCTTGTTCTTTGCTTTTAGTTGAGTATTAGCCGTTCGGAGGCATTGACTTTGTTTCCTCAGGTAATCCCTTTCGATTTTTCTCTTTTTTCCAATCTCTTGATGGTTTGCTTGCTTTCTAAATTCTCCCTTTTCTGAAGGGCACATTCTTCTTGAGATATCAGCAAGTCTTTTTCTAGCTCTTTGCTTTTGGCGGTTAGCTCTTTTATCTTGGCTCTCATTGCCTCCTCTTCAAGGGTAGAAGGGGTAACATGTGTGCTTGTTGGGAGATAGGAGGGACTCTTGAAAGGTAGCTTGACAATGGAAACTCTGTTTAGGACCCATTGGTAGTACTCTTCCTTCACAGTATGGCTTCGAGTTCCCAGTTCTTTCCTTTGTCTGCGGACTTTCTTCCATGCATTTGCTACATCCCGAATGACAGAGGCACAATCTCCTTCTGAGTAGTAAATAATAAAAGAAGTAAGAGATTCTTCATCGGGTGACCCAAGTAAGGGATAGGCTAGCTGACGTTTGGCTATAACAGGGTTGTAATTAATGCATCCCTGAGTACCCATGAGAGGAACGTTCGGGTAGTTTCCACAATGGTGAATTATGGTGTCAACCTTCAGCCATTGCGGATACCACCTTACTTTATCAGCCGTGAGCCCTACTAGGTGATTGGCCCATTCACGCCCATTCTTTACTACTAACTGACATAACTTCAGATCTGAGACAGGACATTCAACTTTGCTGACTTGGTGGAAGACATGCGACGTAAGCCATACATATAGAGCATGTAAATAGCAAATGATTCTCTTTCCACCTTGTGTATAGCAGAAGTCCATGGTGCAGTACGTATTTGCCAAGATAGCAGTGACAGGATTTTCAGACTTGAACTTACGGGCAAGGAAAACGCCAATAGCATCATAGTCCACGTAATTATCAATATTAGGGAACAAGATAACACCATAAATGGTGAGAGCCAAGGTATCCATGAAGGTTTCCCAATCTCCTTTCTCAGCCAATAGGTGCATGTGCTTTTCAAAATATTCCCGATCAAACCCCAGGATCTGATTTCTATTCAGTTGCGCACTCCTTAACACTTTCGGGTGAATTTTTAGGACATTAGCGATGGTAGCAATATTCGCTTGATGTCCAAGATGGCGATAAGGCATTTGTCCTTCTAATGGCATTCCCAGAATTTGTTCAAACTCCTCAACAGACGGAGCCAATTAAAAGTCTCGGAAGGTGAAACAACGGAGAGGTGGGTCATAGAACTGAATCAAAGCAGTAATTGCCTCGACTTGTACCTCCACTTCTAGCAACTTTAGGATCCTCCCATATTTCCTTGAGAAAACTATTTTCTGATTCATGTCCAATTTCTTCCCTAAGGCTTGCAAACTGGTTGTATCGACTTTCCTAGCCTTAACATGCAGTAATTTTTTCAACTCGGGTACATTTTTACCGTAACTACCTGATCTCATGTTAATTTCCATATTTCACTCAGAGGTACTGGCTAAGCTCTTCATAGCTTCCTGTAAGAACATATAAAAAAAGAAAAATTAGTCATTGGGAACTGACATGCTTTATAAATTGATACTCCCCTAGTATCTTTCTTGAAAACAATTTTATATTAGGGAAGTTACGATTTGACAAAACTTGCAACAAATCAAGGATCACGTGAGTTATGGATTTTCTGATCATTGTTAAAAATGATTTTTTTTATATATTTTTATGATTCAGAAAATTCGTAACTCAAGATCCTGAGACTTATGCAAATATAAAAGGAAAGGACCACTTGCCCATTAAAGGATCACTAGTTGAAAGTAAGTCATTTTTTTTTGAAAAGGTAATCCACTAAACAGGCAAGTGGTCCTTTAATTTAGATCAGAAGGGAAAGTGAGAATAAGAAAAGGTATAAGTAAAGTTTGCCCCTTTTGTGCCTTAAGGTGGATTTTTCTGAAGGTCTCCTAATGGTTCTAAGGTTGGTCTATCAGTGACATCTCGCATTAGGTGGCTTATTCTAAACTTTCTAAATGTCACTAGAGCCAAGATCTTACTCATGATGTTGACCACAAATAGTAGAAAGTCTACTAGGTATGGGCACCATGAATAAGTCGAACTCTAGCTGAGATTCTCACGGTAACCAGACAGGAAGTACATCCCAAATGGCTCCGCTACCAACCTCCCCTAATCCTAAGTTTCATTTGGGCCCGGGTATAGGGTCCCACTCAAAAGTGTGTGTAAATTGTGAGTGTAGTGTGTGAAAGAGGCATCCAATACCTGTACCTTACTCATCCTGCACATAGAACAAACACAGAGCAACAAAATAAAGTCGTCTATCCTAGGGTTCAATGATCACACAGATATTAACTTAAAAAAAGAAACCATATACAAACATTGACGAAAAATAAAATAAAGGAAGAAGTTAAATAATTAATATGCTAATTAAAACATGTGCTATCAAATTGACTGGCTTGACTCTCTATCCGTCCCCAGTGGAGTCGCCATCTGTCGCGACCGGGATCGCGGCGGCATGGCTGACCCACAAAATGATGTTTTGGTTCGAAAAGAAAAAAACAGGGAGTCGCCACCAATATTTTTTAGGATAAAATACCGAGAAAACCTTTCATTAAAGCACTAGTTATAAAAATGAAATTCCATGTTCGGGAGTCTAATTACAGGTGAGGAAGGTATTAGCACGTCACAACTGTCCGTTATAAAAACGGTTACCTCAATATGATAGCGTGCATTATAATTAGGCCAATAATTATTTTAACTTCTTCATGAAAAGAAAATATACGAGATGACAAAATATACAAAAATAAATAAAAATAAACACGGAATATTTACATGAGATTAACAGGACGTCTAATCCAAATTAAACTCGCTCCACCTTTTCAAAAAATGAGATTAACAGGACGTCTCGTCCAAATTAAACTCGCTCCTCCTTTTTTTTAAAATAAAAAAATAAAAATAAATAAATAAATATAAAGTAATAAAAATTGTAATAATAATAACAATAATAATTATTATTACACCTTTTATACTAGTCCGAATAGAATGTGTGAAGCAATCATTTTTATTAATATTTATCAATCAATAGATATTAATTGATAATTGAAAAGGAAGACAAAGTCATTGAACAACAATTAAATCAACAGAAAATAAATAGATAGAAGTACTAAAATGAGGGGCAGAGTAGGACCGGTGTGGTGAGAGAGCTGGACGGTGTGACGAGGGAAAGAGAGAGAAAGAGAACTGGGTGGTGTTGTGGATTTAAGGAAGTTGGGCGGTGTGGTGTGAAAGGAAGGACGGTGTGGAGGTTTAAGAGATGGACAGCGTTGGGTGAGGAGTGAGGGAAGTATTGGTGAGGATTTTGAGGGGTGTTGGACGGTATGGAGAGGGACAGTGTTGAGAGGGAGACGGTGTGGATGAGAGGATAGAGGGACAGCGTTTGGAGAGGAGAGAGAAGACGGTGTTTGAGAGGAGTGAGGACGGTTGGGTGAGGAGAGAGGGACGGACAGTGTTTGTAAGGCTTAGGGGGCTGTACGGTGTTGGGTGGAGAAGGATAGGGAGAGAGGGACAGTGTTGTACGGTGAGGTGGAGAAGGAGAGAAGGGGATGGTGTATTGGTGAGAAGGACGGACGGTGAGAGGGGGACGGTATGGGTTAGGAGAAGGAGAAGTGGGGGCTGGTGTTTGAGAGGAGACGGGGTTATGTTTGTGAGTTTGAGGAAGAGTGAGGTCGTTGGTTGGAAAAGGAGGGGGACGGTGCTGGTGGAGAAGAGAGGCATGTTATTGTGTGGGTTTTAGAGCTGCCTTTTAAAGCTTCAAGATCTTCTCCAAAAAATAATGGTTTCTTCTTTTTTTTCTCTTCTCCTGAAGGCTTCAGGATCCTCTCTATTTAAAGAGGTCTTGGACGTTTTCCATCAGAGGCAAGTGGGGCTTCTCCTTTTGTCCTGAAATCAGCCGCCCCACGAGATTGACAAACCAACTTGGATATATGTTGGAAACAGCCTGGATCTTTGACAATCAGGGAGAATGGAGGGTGGTGGGAATTCTTTATCATTTTCTTCCTGTCTTGTTGTGAACCGCCCCCCTTAATTCAAGGATCCACTTGGATAGTGGAAATCCATGTCAGCATGCGCAATTGGTGGAATCTGACTCGGATTTCACTTTCTCTCTAGAATCCGAGTGGAAAAGGTGCTTTTTGTGCACAAGACCGAGTGGAAAAGGTGCCTTTTGTACACAAGACCGAGTAGAAAAGGTGCTGTTCCTACAAAAACCGAGTGAAAGCTTTGCTTGGTGTTGCTTTGTTGGTCGGTGTAGTTGCTATGAGGAGGGTCAATATTATGGTTATGAAGGGCTGGACGAGCAAATAATTCTGGTTGACACATTCAATTGGAACCGAGTGAAAAGTGACTCAGAACTGACTGAGGAGGACTCAGAAATGGTTGAAGGATGGCTCAGAAATGGTTTAAGTATGGCTCGGAAATGGTTAAAGGACGGCTCGGAAATGGTTTAAGTATGGCTCGGAAATGGTTTAAAAGTGGCCCGGAAATGGGTGGAAAGTGGCTCGGGAATGGGTGGAAAGTGGCTCGGGAATGGGTGGAAAGTGGCTCGGAATTGGGTAAATATGGCTCGGAAATTGAGTGAAAGGACTCACTCGGTACTGACTGAAAAATGGCTCAATCGGTACTGACTGACGAGTGAGTGAATCGGTGCTGACTAAGAGTGACTTGGTACTGACTGAAGATACTTCACTCAGTGCTAACTGAAGAGAGAGTGACTCGGTACTGACTGAAAAGGATTCACTCGGTGCTGACTGAAGAGGATTCACTTGGTACTGACTGAAGAGAGAGTGACTCGGGATTGTTTCAATCGGAAGTATTTGGCTCAGATCTTGTTTCTGTTTGAAGCATTCACTCAGAATTACTTCAATCGGAGGTGTTTTGCTTGGATCTTATCTCTGCTTGAAACATTCACTCGGAATTTCTTCAAAAGTGACACTCAGAACTTCACTGCTTGAAGGATTTACTCGAAACTGACCTTGGGAGCCGGTCTTATCTTCTAATCAGAATGGTTTCACTCATCACCCAATCATTCGGATTCATTCACTCGGAGTCAGTCTTATTCCTCACTCAGAATTTGGAACTTGGATATTTTCACTCGGAACCGGCCTTCTTTTCACTCAGAAATTGGAAACTTGGACATTTTCACTTGGAAACAGCCTTCTTCTCACTCAGAACTTGGAATTTGGACATTTTCACTCTGAAACAGCCTTCTTCTCACTCAGAACTTGGAATTTGGACATTTTCACTAGGAAACAGCCTTCTTCTCACTCAGAACTTGGAAACTTGGACATATTCTTCAGAAACAGCCTTCTTCTCACTCAGAACTTGGAAACTTGGACATATTCATTCAGAAAATAGTCATTCAATAACAGTCCTATTTTCATTCTGAGCGGTTCCAATCGGGAATCCTCCACTCGGAAATGCCCCAACCGGTGACAATTCACTCAGCAACGTCTCACTCGGAGACATGTTACTCGAAACGCCTTTCCGCTTGAGCGGGATTCCCACTCGCTTGAGCGAGAACAGGCCAGAGGCCAAATTCTTGATTCAACGCAATCTCGCTTATGTGAAATTCCCAATCGCTTGAGCGTAATTCCTACTCACATCACCATATATCAACATACCACTCGGCCATGTCTCACTCGGAGACTCCTTACTCGGAAATGATCATTCCCAGTCATCTTACTCGGAAATGATCATTTCCGAGTCAGAATTTTTTTATTTATTTTTTTTAAAATTCTTTTATTTTCTTTTTTCTCTTTTTTTTCTGTTTTTTCTTTTTCTTTTTATTTCTCTCTTTTTTTCTTTTCTTTTTTTTATTCACTTGTGGATTCCCTATTCTTGGTGACGAAAATTCCCTATTCTTTGTGAAAATTGACTGGACCGAAATAGGTGTTCACACAGACACATATCGATAATCATAGATTTTAACTTATTCATGGCAGAGAATAGTTCTTCTATTTACTCTATGTAAACAAACAAAAAATACAGTTAGTTTTAAGCACAGTAAATATCAAAATTCAGATGATTAAAGACAAGGAATTGTGAATTACTAAGATATTCATTCCAGATGAAATCGCTCCCCAGAAGACGTTTACAGGAAAATGCTTTGCAGGATGCGGTGTATGACTATAGGGCGGTCAACACCGTCATAAAGTGGGGAGGCAGTTCATGCTGCCTATAAGTAAGCTTGAGAAGTGAGCAAGAAGTGCTCATGGCTCCAACTCACTAGGAATTTGGTGAGACCGTCCTCTGCTTTCCAAAAGACCGGCTTGTTTGGCTGAACCCGGATCCTTGTGTAGTAAGATTGGAAGGATCTATCATCCACCTTGGCAAACTCCTTGTAGGCCTTAAAATTTACTAGATTTGAGTTACACCAAAGAGCGACGAAGCTTATTCCGCCCTTTTTATTCACCTAGCGTACCACCTGGCAGTAATAGAAAAACATCGCCACTGTGGGTATAAAATTGAAGTGCTTTCCTAGGACCTCTAGTGCGTGAGTAAGGCCCTATCCGTTGGGATGCACTTGCGAAGGGGCACATTCTAGGAATCTCAAAACCCCTATTTATAACTCCGTCGAAGGAAAATGCACTCCCAAGTTTAAAAAGATAAAATCGTTCATGTACACGGAGTGATCATCCGACATAGCGTGGCAGATTCTATTAGCGGGGTGGGGTGCAAGTACCCAACACCGTTCTCTCAACCGCTCTTTTGCGAACACTATAAACCTTGGAGAGATCCTTGCTCTGTCTTCTCTTGCATATCGAGATGCCATTTCATGAACTTCATCTTCTACCCAGCCATAGAGGTGTATCGTCTGGAGCTTCACCCAATCTAACCGGTGTAACACCATGTTTCTGCACCCCACGGTGGTCTTAAGAATAGTGGTTTGTCCGAAGGTTCCTTCGCCATCCATTTTATGAATAGCAAGGTTGAAAATCTGGGCGCTGCTGTAAAAAGCCACATCAACAAAGAGATAACAATCGGCACTCACCTCACTCCCAGAAGAATCACTAGCCCCTGAGCTAGAGGAGGAGTTCGAAGGGGGCAGTACCACTCTTTGCCTCGAGTGAGATGTATTCCCCCTTTTTAGATGACGTGGCTTGGCCCTCAAAGGATTTATAAAAATCCTTCCTCCCTCATAACCTGAGGACCTTGCATGGACTCTTCCCCCTCTATGAATGGGACCTTCACGATCTTGCCTAGAGTGCATGGTGATTACACTAATGTAGAAGAATGGAACCGAAGAAAGGAAGGAGGTGGTTACCTAACGAGTTTAAAAGTAAGAGATGGTGAAGAACTTCACTAAGGACGCAGAAACAGCTTCTTCTTTAGGGAGACATTTAAGCAGAGTTTCCTTAGGTGAAAAGCAAACTAATTTCCATAGAGTGTCTAAGTCCCCCCTTTTATAGCTTTGGAGGGGGCACAACAACCGGTCAGGGGAATGTCGTTTCAACCAGGGGCACTTAAAAATGGTGTCGTTTCATGAAAAGTTGAAATTTGATGGGCCAAAGTTTTAAAATCTTGGGCCCAATACCCACGACCCGTCATGGTTAACTATCCTCGTGAGTGTAACCATCAATGCGCTTATTTTTTTGCAATAACTACTCATCATTAGTATTAACTCAAGATTTGGGAGTTATAAACCTTAAATGCGAGGAGTTACGAAATTCAAAAAGTTTCTAAGTTTCTCACACAAAAGCAAGACAGTGTCTGAAGCTAGTGTCCATAACTACAAAAGAAGGACTCCAACAAGAGATTGTCAGAGCCGGTATCCACACTCGTAAGAGCGAGTCCGGAAAGGCTGTATAGCTTATATGAGTAACTTATGTAGGTGACACTACCTTTCGCCCCTCATCAACGTGAAAGCCCGGTGTGAAGGATCTCCAAGACGGCAAAACCTTTATTCTCCCACTGAGATAAATAACACAATACCGGATACCCACTATATCGGTATACAAATGACTCCAAACAGTTGACTTTTTTGGCTAGTCCCACACCAGATTCTTGACCCCGGTTCAAACCAGTTCAAAATACTATACTCAAAAGAAAACCAACATGTAATTGTGAGATTAGGACAAAATTAATATATCTTAATGATAAGTAATAATTTAATTAGTAATGTACTCGAGTATAATATTTAATCAATTAAAACCATAAAAGATAGGACATATGGAGATCAGCTCTAGGAAACTCTAATAATATAGGAATGCTACTTGATCACATAATTAAAATATTACTATAACCACTTGGTAGTAGAACTCACCCTCATAATTAGTTAACACTCAAAATAAGTTATAGAATATACTTAGACCATAATACAACACAAACATGAATAGGCACTCGATTAAACTTAGAGTGAGACCTAGAGGCGAGAGGGTTACGATGCTTAGAAAATAATAAGCTTCATAACTTGAACTATAAAGGACAAAGTTAATAGGGAGTGAAAAGTAAAGGATAATTAAGTAAGATACGAGGGATAACTAGGTAGGATGAGTAAAATAAAGAATGGATGGCCAATGTGACGTGTTCAATATTAATAGTCTAGATAACTTGATCAGTCATGATATTGCAATTGTCTGATTATACTATGAAATATATTTGTGTGATATGATACGTTGATAGTGCATTAGAAAATAAAAATAAATATGTAATCGTCATGGTACTGAGTCCCACAGTGAAAAGCGAGATATGGGATATGGAAAGGAATGAATATGAGGATGTGATGAGAAGTACCCAATGAAAGGATGGATTGATTGCTTGGTCATTTTTATTCTCAACTACCAAGCTACTATTAGAGTGATGAGATTGTATACCCTGTATAAAGAAATACCCAACCTTTACAAAGCTCCACTACCATAATTCTTGACCCACCTATACAACCAACAAGACCTATTCCTTAGACATAATCAATAGCTATGAAACTAAGGGTATTAAGAATGAAAATGAATCATTAGTGAGACTTTAACGGTGATGAGGACTAAGAGAAAGAATAAGAATATGTGTAAAATATGCATCATTACATGAGAATGATTGATTGAGAAACTAGAGCATACACTGGGGTACGTTGGAGGACATTCGCATTCGATCCCTGTGAATGATCTTAGGAGTACAATTGGGTCAGGCATCTAATGGCTTGGATTCGCGCCTAATGTCGGACAGTCCGTGGCAAACATAATGTACTTCAACAAAAGACGAAGTGTATTTATGGTCGTGGAGAGCCAAGTCCTAGTATGATGGATATAATGAGATGGATCTAATGTTAGGTGAGACCTGTGAGTCTTTTGTACCCGAGTATGTGATGAGAAGACTTGGTAGGCTCTGACCGCTCTAGTTAGAAACATTGTGTACAGGGACAGCCTATACAGGACGGATTCTGATGATGATGATGATGATGATGATGAGAATGGCTGATGGATTGAGAATGGGCCCACATGTATACATATGTATTAATAAGAAAGATGGATAATCTGAAATACATTGAAAGAATTCATGCATTGCATAACATTGATACATTATAATTGTGATTTCATAACTATTGTGATAGAACCTATGTTGAATGTAGTAGAGATTAGTTATGGAATTGGGGTATGGTATTGGGAACATTAGGAAAGTCAGAAAGGTGTGATATAACCTAGAAGAACTAGTTTTCCCCTAAGTGCGAGTACCATGATTGTAATGGATTGATGATTGTGAGGGGACATCAGAAATGACATCCTTTGATTTTTTTGGAAGAGGGAGCTCACCTTTACTCCTATTGCAGGCCACCGATCCGTCTTCGCTCTCATACTCAACGTGAGCGTGCTAGAGTTGCTGTAGAGGGAGGGTTTGGACCTTCCTGTCTTCCAGCCATTCTTGAATGTCCTAAAGACCTCCCTGATGATCACTCACCTATTGATGTTCCCCCTACAAGAGTCAGAGCGTCCTTACGAGAAGGATGTAGGAGTGATAGAGAGTACTGTACAAAGGTACGTGGATCCGCCCTTCCCACCTAGCGCAGTGGAGATAGAGGAGATAGCGGGACGTCAGACCGCTATTGATTCAGGAGTTCTATCACTGCACCCATTGCCCCTTGATGCATAAATCCTGATGGATTATATTCTTTTGGCAAGCACACTAATCGTTAAATTTATAATATATTTAATCGTTTCACAGGGATTGAGGTAATTACCATAACCTAGGACTAGTACAAGCTGAACCAAAACACAAGATAGAATTCATTCTGTTTAGGCTTTTCTATTACTTTTTATATTTTTGTATTTTCAGAAACAATAGAAGAGATGAAGTGTAATTGATGGAAGATAGGTTAGGATTACTTCAGCTCACAATTTCATCAAGAAACATGCAATTAAGGTTCAATCAAGCTTCAGATTCAAGAGGACAATTCACAGATGGTTAATCCCTAATTCCTTAGGTGATTAACACTAATTCCTAAGCATTAAACCCTAATCCCTTAGGTGTTCAGTGATACAGAAATTTAATGCAAAATTGTGGATTGAACCTTATCTATTCACCTAATTACTAGGCCTGAATTAGTTAGGAAGCTAGAAGTTACCTAAGCTTTCAACCATGATTCCTCACTGGTGAAATTCTTCAATTAGGCCTAGATTTATCAATCCAACAATGTAGATCTACTTCTCAGCTTGTTCTCCTCATGCTTCAGAAGATAATTTCCTTAATGTAGATTCAAGATTCCATTGGAAGCTTCAGTAATCCCAACCATAGGAGTTTAGCAACCCAAGGGAATGGATTCAGAACGTGGAATGTGGAGAGCCATGGAAGAGAGAGTTTAGAGAGGGAAAATGTGTAGAGAGAGATTGAAAATCAGAAAATGAGAGTTGTATATTGCTTCTGTCCCCCTTACAGAGTATTTACAAATATATATATAGCTACGACAAAACTAACTAACTAACTCTAATTAAATAGAAAAGAATCCACTTAACAGTTAAACTAACGAAACTAATTAATTAATTATAAAGGAATGAATAATTATAACACAATAATTAAATTACTAGGATACAAAAATAGTCAGCAACTAATAAAATAATTAAAGGCAACTATTATAGCAAATCACGTTGACGGAAAAATAATAAACTGGGCAATTAGAATTCGCGCTTGAGCGTGATAGTGTGCGCGCTTGAGCGTGACGGCCTTAACTTTATGCATTTTGTGACTTCACGCTTGAGCGTGAACGTGTCCGCTTGAACGTGGTGCTTTATTTTGATGCATGCATGGTGATCTCACGTGAATGCAAGGCTCACGCTTAAGTGTGGAACTCCTTCGCTTGAGCGTGGTACGTTATTCACTTGGGCGTGATGAATTTAACCTTGATCCATGCTGTGACTTTTACGTGGATTGCATGTTTACTTCACACTTAAGTGTAGAGCTCTCTTGCTTGAGCATGATGACTTCGCTTAAGCGTGACCCTTATTCGCTTGAGCGAAGTATATTATATCTTACTGGATCTGCACGTACGTATGCTGGGATTCCAGCGTATGAACGTTGGATGTCCTACACCTGATCCTGCAAAATACAACATATAAATACCTAGCGTATATAGGCTGGCTTTCTAGCGTATGTACGTTAGGTTAATGAATCTCTCAAATAAACATATTTCTTTATGTACTTATCTTTTTAACCATTTTCTTACATAATTTAAATATATATATTTGAATTAAATAATTAAAACAAGAAAGAATGACAATTTATTAAATAATAATGCCAAACTCAACACAATTTAATGGATTAAGTTAAATTAAAGATGAATTTATTAAGTCTTTTCAAGACTTATCACATCCCCAAACTTAAAGCTTGCTTGTCCTCAAGCAAGGACTCAGATTAATTAAATCACTTACACTTACTCAAGACAATCAACCTTTCCTTAACTTAATTAATACCATAATTATTGAATACCCTTCATGCTTTCTTTTTGCATCTTCTGAAAATATAATTACTCACACTTCCTTTAGTAACAAGCTGGTGATGCTTTCCTCACAAGGATTAGTGTTTCACTCTTCTCTCAACGTATATGGTTAATTGCATGCACTCATCACTTGCATAATTGTTAGATCAATATAGGCTTGCAACAGTTCTAAACATCATTGTCGTGACCGGGATCGCGGCGGCACGGCCGACCCTCAAAACGATTTTTAAAAATAAACAGGGAAGTTTGTTGGTGAGGTCGGATGGGCGTTTGAAGGGAAGGACGGTTGAGTGTTTGAAGGAGGAAGGGAAGGTATGGAGATTTAGAGGGCTGTATGGTTGGGAGAGGTGAAAAGGGGACGGTGTGGGAGTTTAAATGGATAAGGACAGTTGGGAAGGGATGGAGATGTGTGTGTGTGGTTAGGTTTTAAAGGAGAAAAGGAAAGGAAGAGTGAGCGTGGAGTGAGAGGGGAATGGGATAGTGAAAGAGGGCTGTGAGGTGTAGAGAAGGAGGAGACAGTGGTGAGGGGTAAGGAGGAAGACGGAGTGAGGTGAGGGAGAGAGGGACGGTGTAGAGGGGGCTGTGAGGGAGACGGAGTGAGGTGAGAGAGAGAGGGACGGTGTTGAGGGGCTGTGAGGGACGGAGTGAGGTGAGGGAGAGAGGGACGGTGTAGAGGGGGCTGTGAGGGAGACGGAGTGAGGTGAGGAAGAGAGGGACGGTGTAGAGGGGGCTGTGAGGGAGATGGAGTGAGGTGAGAGAGAGAGGGACGGTGTTGAGGGGCTGTGAGGGACGGAGTGAGGTGAGGGAGAGAGGGACGGTGTAGAGGGGGGTTGTGAGGAAGACGGTGTGAGGATTGTGGGGACTGTGAGGGACTGTTCAGAGAGGAAGAGGTACAGCCAGGTGTTGTGTTTTTTTGATGAAATTTTTTTCCCTGTTCTTCTCATGCGTTGAGGCATTTATAGGGGTGCAATGACAGCTTGAATAGCCTGGCTTCCAATGGGGATGAATAACTTATTATTTCCCCTTGTCTTGTTGCCAACCGTCCCACAAGATTGTCAAACAACTTGGATGGTGTGTTGGAAACAGCCTGGATCTTTGACAATTAAGGAGAATGGAGGCTGGTGGCAATTCTTTATCATTTTCCTCCTTGTCTTGTTGTAGGCCACCTCCCGTAATTCAAGGATCCACTTGGATAGTGGAAATCCAAGTCAGCATGGTGAAAATCCGAGAGAAAGTGATGGAAATCTGAGTGAGAATGGTAGAATTCCGAGTGAAAATGACTCGGATCAGCCTCCCAGTCAGTATTCATCCATATTGGGAGTCAATTCTGAGTGGAATGAAGCATTTCCCATAGAAAGCCGAGTGAAAATACTCCTTCCCGAGTGAGAATTCTTCTGGGAGGAGCCCTCCTATGGAAGGCCGAGTAGAGGTTTTGCTCGGTGTGAGGCTGCTGTGAAACATTCAATCGGAATCAAGTAACAAGTGACTTGGAACCGACTAAAATGGTTGAATAATGACTCAGAATTGGGTGAAGATGACTCGGAATTGAGTGAGAAGTCACTCGGAAATGGGTAAAAAGTGACTCGGAAGTTGAGTGGAAAGGGTCTCGGAAATGGGTGAAAGATGACTCGGGAACGGGTGAAAAGTGTCACTCGGAATTGACTTGATGAGGGATGACACGGAATTGGTAAAAAGTGAGTCAAAAATGATTGAAGACTGACTGAAAAGTGTCACTCAAAAACCGATTGAAGATTGACTCAGAACTGATTAAAAATGACTCAAAATTAGGTGAGAATGATGACTTGGAACTTGGTAAAAATTGACTCGGAAATGAGTAAAGGATGACTTGGAATCCGGGTGAGAATGGAGGGGACTCGGCATTGGTGGCTCAGAATTAATTAGTAGAAATGGGGGCTCGGGTAAGGTCTAAAAACGGCTCGGAAATTGAGTGAAAGGACTCACTCGGTGCTGACTGGAAATACTTCACTCGGTTCTGACTGAAGAAGCAACTCTCAGTTCTGATTGAAGAGGCAACACTCAGAATTCTTTCAGTCGGATGTATTTTGCTCGGATCTCAACTTTGTGTGAAGCATTCACTCGGAATTTCTTCAAAAGTGACACAGAACTTCACTGCTTGAAGGATCTACTCGGAACTGACCTTGGGAGCTCTTAATCAGAATGGAACTTGGACATTTTCACTCGGAATCTGCCTATTTTCCACTCAGAAATTGGAAGTTTGGCCATTTGCACTCGGACATGGCCTTCTTCTCACTCAGAATTTGGAGACTTGGCAATCTTTACTCGGATCCGGCCTTCTTCCCACTCAGGAATTGGAATTTCGCTCGGAATTGGCCTTCTTCTCACTCAGAAATTGGAAATTTGAATTTCTTCATTCAGAATGGCTCTGACAGGGAAGCTTTCACTCGGATTCACCTTCATCAGTGAAGCATTCCACTCGGAACTGACTCATTCTGAGTAATTCTACTCGGATTTGATCCTTTTTGAGTCATTCCACTCTGATTCACTCCAACAAGAGCATATTCCACTCAGATTTGATCCATTCTGAGTCATTTCACTCGGATTTGATCATTCCTTAAGTCATTTTACTCGGATTCCCCCAACAGGAGCCTATTCCACTCGGAAATGCTTCATTATGACTCAGATTTGACCATTTTTGAGTTTTTCCACTCGGATTTATCTCCACCAGGTCTGTATTTCACTCGGAAATGCTTTAATCTGAGTCATCCTGCTCGGATTTGATCATTTTTGAGTCATTCCACTCGGATTTGCCTCCAACAGGGTAATATTCCACTTGGAAAAGCTTCATTCTGAGTTATTTCGCTCGATTCTGATTATTTTGGAGCCATTCTACTCGAATTTGACCACTCTGAATTGGAATTCAGTATAAAAAAGATTCATTCCACTTGGACCGGACCAAAAGAGGTGTTCACAATCATGATATATGCTAGCACAATTGGATCAGTAAGGGCTTTTTAAGCTTGTAATGGGGTTAGGCTACAGGCTCCATTTTTGTTTTTCTAGTCAATGTTGGGTTAAAAGATGTGCCCACTGATGCCTTGCCTCAATCTTAACTTAAATGCCTCTACTAACTAGCTCTTTTACTTTTCATTTTTATTTTCATTTTTTTCAGATGAAAGATAACTCAACTACTTGTGGTGCTTTGCACCTTCTTCTCTTTCAGTCCATTAGACTATTTCTTTCTTTCTTTCTTCTCTTTTATTTTTTTTTCAATACCATTTTTCTTTTCTTTATAAGACTTGCTTTGTTGATTTTATTTTTTACTTTTCTTTTGCTTTTGCTGTTCTTCCTTTCATTTCTTAAAATCCTCATCTCTAATTAAGGTCAGAGTGTGTCCTTTAATTGCTATTAGGCACACTCTTCATCCCCAAACTTAGAACATGCTAGTCCCTAGCAATAAGATAAGACTCAGTAGATCATCAGTGGTACATCCAGGGATAATTCACTTGGTTTTTCTCAGATAAATTGGCTTGTAGAGTTAGGTACATAATCAAAATTAAAGGGTCTTAGGCTCAAACATAATTATTGGGTCAAAGGATAATTAATAGTAAGGATGGCTAAATTTGGCCTTGGCTAATTGTCAAAAAAAAGGCCTTCATCATTTCTAATTGGCAAACATATAATTATTAGCAAGTACTGAAGCAAATTCTATTTCACTAAGCAGTAATGCAGGCAGACTCAGAAAAGACATAATAAAGGCTCAAAAGCTTATAAAATTACAAGTAATCAGCCAATCATGTCCCCAAACTTAATGCGAGATTATAAATTCAGATTGCTAACTAGCATGCTGAATATACCAATAAATAAGGATGGAAATAGTTATAGACAGGGATCATGAATCAAGCAATGTGAATCAATTAATTTATCCAATTGATGCCTAAGAATCAGCAACATTTAAATAATTAAGATGAATTCTAAATTAAATACGATTAATACCTTTCATAAATTAATGGGAGTAAGGGATAGATTACTTCCCTTTTTACCTATATGGCAAGGATTTGGTGAGTGCTGGTTGCAGGAATTAGACAATACAAAGCAGAAAAGAAATACCAATCAACAACTTAACATGGAAATAAGATTTCATTACAACTAAAAAGGGAATACATTGTTCAAGAAAGGACATTAAAAGAAGTTATTACATCACAGAATTAACTTAACATAAATGACAACAAATTAAAATATCAGTCTTCCTCTCCTTCATCTTCTTTATCAGCAGCCTCAGCCATAGGCTCATCATTTTGTTGCTTAGGGTGAGGTGGAAATTTAGTTGCTAAAGGTGTGTCATCAGGGGGAATGGTGAACCCAATGAAAGCCAACCATAAGTCTCTGTCAATTAGAACTCCCATTTCTTCAGTGTGGTCCACATTCAGTGCATTAGCAATCTTCCTCAACATAAGATCATAGTTCAGGACCAGATCATAGGTCCCTAGCTGCATCTTCTTGATGGTCTGGATTTCTTGCATTACCATAGAGAGATCAAAAGAAGTACCTAAACCTATTGAAGGTGGTGGTGCAGAAGATGATGGGTTGGGTTGTCTGTGACGCTTTGGCTCTTGAGGCACAAAATGGTCAATGTGGTCTACTACCCAGTACTTATCCATAATCCTCTCAGGCTTCACCTTTGTCAGTTCTTCATAGTTCAACTTAACCTGATTCTTTTGGGCCAACAAAGTGATAACAGAGCAATATGGCAGTTGGAGATTTTTTTCAATGGCTTTCACCATCTCCTCCAATATTAACTCACTCAAATTAACATACAGGCCTTTCACTAAACAGTAAATCAAAACCAACCTCTTAATGACAACCTCAGTAGCATAAGCCATAGGTTGCAGGGATGAAAGGACGTAGTGGCACCATAAGAGGGGGAGATGATTCAAACAACTCTTCTTGACACATTTTGGTGTACCACTCACTTTTGTTATATATGCATCCCCTTGTCCACAATATTCCTCTAGAATTTCTTTCCTAAGCTTCTCATTTTCAGCCCTATGGAAGATATCCACTATCCAAGTGTATTGACATCCTTCACCTTCTAGTATAGTTATTTTCAAAAGCTTATTCAGTATGTGCCCAGAGAGAGCAATGATGACTCCTCTCAAGAAGGAAGAAAAAGGTACCTTGTCTTCCATAGAATTAGCCCTTAAATTAGCATAGAACTCCCTAGTGAATTCTTGAAAACCATTGCCTAAATTCTCATTAAAATACTGTAATCTCCTTGCAAACATAGCAGCCTTTACATCAATATCAGAGCAATTATCTTCATCAAGGACCAGAGCCCTTTCCCTTATTACTCCTCTATTTTTGAATTTTTTTCTTATATTCTTGAGCAGCCTTGAGGTCCCTAAACCTATGCCCATCAAAATCCTCATTTCTCTTGGAGTTCTTTTCCTCCTTAAGGCTTTTACTCTTTTTGGGTGGTGGAGAAACAGAGGTGCTTATAGTAACCACCCCCTTTCCTTTCTCTTTTGGGGTTTTCTTCACACTTTCCATTTTAACAACTCTTTCTAGTTTTCTAAAGAGTCTTTATGATCTCGTGGACATTGTGAGTGTTAAGGATGGTATTTATAGAGCCTAAATGGGTGCAAATGCATGAACAACACAACCATAGAGAAATGAAAATGTAAGATGAAAAGATATGATGGATGCAAGAAATTTGAAATTGAAACAATGAAATACCAAAATCCTAGTTATTAACTGAAATCAAGGAATAAAAAGATGTTACCTTTCAAAGAATTCCAAAGATTGTGCCTTTTCCTCTTCAAAACCTAAGTTTCCAACGTAAAAGGATGTGAGTTAGGGTTTGTACGCTGAGAGGGGGTTTTTATACTGCTGAACCCAGCGTATGAGGTATGTGTAGGTACATGGAATCCTTGGCGTATATACGCCCACATTAAATCACAACAGGTGGTAACAGGTGTAGGCCACGCTGTAAGCGTACAAAATCACGCTTGAGCGTATGACATGCTTAACGGGATCACAGGGTTCATGCTTAAGCGTGAAGTAGTCATGCTTAAGCGCGAAGGCACAACAAAGTGTAATAGGTGGTAAATTATGGTGCTCACGCTCAAGCGTGCATGATCGCGTTTAAGTGTATGGTAGTCACGCTTAAGCATGACATTCTCTCACTTAAGCGTGACATTCTCTCGCTCAAGCGTGACAGCATAACATGTGTAACAAGTTTGGTACAGGCACTCCCACGATCACACTTAAGCGTGCATATTCCTCGCTCAAGCGCCAGGCATAACAAAGGGGTCACGCTTTAAGCGTGAAGTCTCTTGCTTAAGCACGAAGACTTTCCCAAAGGTCATGTTTAAGCGTGAAGGCACACACTCAAACGTCATTTCTTTCTTAAAGTTCAAACTGCCAGCGTGTATAGATTCGCCCAAGCTACAAGGGTTCTCGCTTGAGCGTATAGGGTTCTCGCTCAAGCAAGAAGGCACACCCAGGGGGTCACATTTGAACTCATAGAAGCTCGCTCAAGCGTATAGGGTTCTCGCTCAAGTGAGAAGGCACAAGTTGGCCCGCGCTTAAGCGAGCTATCTCTTCGCTTGAGCGCCAAGGGGGCCTGATTCTAATTTATTTACGCGTAGCAACGCCCAGTTTGGAGCGTATGTACGCGTACCTCCTAGTCCATAATTTTATTATTTTGTTGATACGCATATGTACACTAGAATCCAAAGTTTATACACTCAAACCTTATTTAAAATTTTTCAAGCTTATTCACATCTTATTCAAAAAAAATTTATTTTATTATTTTTTCAATTATTGTTTAAAATAAACACCAAACACAAACTAAAACAATTAAAATGTAGGGTTGCCTCCCTCAAGCGCTTCTTTAAGGTTACTAGCTTGACCTTTGACACCTAAGAGGATGCCTGTAAAAACATGGAGGATTTCTGCCTATTAAACTCTCCTCCATAGTAGAGCTTGAGTCTCTGGCCATTCACTTTGAATGTTCTTCCAGTGGCTGGTTCTTTTACCTCAATTGCACTATAAGGGAAAACCCCATTCACAATGAAAGGTTCAGACCATTTGGATCTGAGTTTTCCTGGAAAGAGTCTCAGTCTAGAATTAAATAACAAGACCTTGTCATCCTTCTGAAACTCTTTTTTGTTTATCCACTTATCATGCCACCTCTTAGTTTTCTCTTTATAGATTGAGGCACTCTGATACATATTGAGTCTGAACTCCTTAAGTTCATGGAGGTTCAGGACTCTCTCCTCTTGAAACTTGTCAAGATCCATATTTAACAACTTTGTTGCCCACCATGCCTTATGCTCTAACTCCACAGCAAGATGGCAAGCCTTACCATATACCAACTGATAAGTGACATGCCAATTGGAGTCTTAAATGTTGTCATATAGGCCCACAATGCATCATCTAATCTCACAGACCAATCCTTCCTAGATTTCCCTACTACTTTCCCTAGTATCCTCTTAATTTCTTTACTAGACAGCTCAACTTGTCCACAAGTTTGTGGATGGTAGGGAGTAGACACCTTATGGAGTACCTCATAATGTCTCAGGGCTTTTTCCATAATTCTATTGCAAAAATGTGACCCTCCATCATTAATGAGGACTCTTGGGACTCTAAACCTAGAGAAAATGTTCTTCTTTATAAACCTCAGCACTACATGTGCATCATTGGTTTTGGTAGGGATTGCCTCCACCCACTTAGAGACATAATCCACAACAACAAAGATATACTCATTGGAGAATGACTTTAGGAATGGTCCCATGAAGTCAATGCCCCAAACATCAAATAAATCCATAACTAAAATATTTGTCAAAGGCATGCCAGCTTTAATAGAGAGGCCTCCACTTCTTTGGCACTTATCACACCTTTGCACATATACTTTAGCATCATGAAAAATTGTTGGCCAATAAAAGCCACATTGTAATACTTTTGTTGTTGTTCTAGAGGCACCATAGTGTCCTCCATAATAAGAGTCATGGCAGTGCCATAAGAGTCTTTGATTCAGGCACACGTCTCGTGATAATTCCATCTACTCTTATCTTATACAAAAATGGGTCATCCCAGAGAAAAGTTTTACTGTCATGAAAGAACTTTTTCTTTATTTAGGATGTCCACCCTTCTGGTACCATAGAGGCACTTTTAAAGTTGGCCATATCAACATACCATGGCCCTATGGTAATTGCCATCAGCCTCTCATCTGGGAATCCCTCTTTTATCAAGATAGAGTCTGATTCTCCCTCCGGACGAAAGAGTTGATCAGCCACTGAGTTCTTTACTCCCTTTTTATCTCTTATTTCTAAATCAAACTCTTGGAGTAATAGAACCCACCTGATCAATCTTGGCTTTGATTCTTTTTTAGCTAGCAAGTACTTGATTGTTGAGTGGTCTGTATAGACAATGACCTTAGCACCAATCACGTAAGCTTTGAATTTATCAAAAGCATACACCACAGCAAGCATTTCTTTTTCAGTAGTGGTGTAGTATATTTGATTCTTATTCAGCACCTTACTAGCATAATAAATAACATGTGTTAGTTTTTCTTTTTTCCGTCCTAGTATAGCTCCTATAGCAGAATCACTTGCATCACACATGAGTTCAAATGGTAAAGACCAATCAGGTGCTATAAGGATGGGAGCTGTAGTTAATCTTTGTTTTAGATTTTCAAAAGCCTTGACACAGTTTTAATCAAAAACAAAAGCATAATCTTTTACTAGTAAATCAGTTAAAGGCTTTGCTATTTTTCAAAAATCTTTTATAAATCTCCTATAGAAGCCAACACATCCTAATAAACTCCTCACTTCTTTCACATTGATTGGAGGGGGAAGCTTTTCAATGATATCAATCTTGGCTCTATCTACTTGAATGCCCTCTGTAGAGACTTTGTGGCCAAGGACTATCCCTCCTCTAACCATAAAATGACACTTTTCCCAGTTGAGGACAAGATTAGTCTCTTGACATCTCACCAACACTTTAGATAGGTTGCTGAGGCATATATCAAAGCTGTTTCCAAAAACAAAGAAGTCATCCATGAACACCTCAATGAACTTCTCTACCATGTCCCCAAAAATTAGCAACATACACCTTTGAAAGGTTGCTGGTGCATTGCATAAACCAAAAGGCATGCGCCTATGCAAAGATTCCATATGGACAGGTAAAGGCTGTCTTCTCTTGATCTTTTGGATTAACCACAATTTGGTTGTATCTAGAATATCCATCAAGGAAGCAATAATATTCATGACCTGACAGCCTTTCAAGCATTTGGTCTACAAATGGTAAAGGAAAGTGGTCTTTTCTAGTGGAGTCATTTAACCTTCTATAATCTATGTACATCCTCCAACCTGTAGTTGGTCTAGTGGCAATGACTTCACCTTTTTCATTTTTAACAGTGGTCATCCCTCATTTCTTAGGCACCACTTAGACTGGACTGATCCAAGCACTGTCCGAGATAGGATAGATAATTCTTGCATCAAGGAGTTTAACCACTTATTTCCTCAAAACTCTTTCATTATGGGGTTTAACCTTCTTTGTGGCTGAACAACTAGGGAATAGTCATCCTCTATCAAAATTTTATGCATACAAAATGATAGACTAATCCCCTTTAAATCAGAAATGTTCCAACCAATGGCAGATTCATGTTTTCTTAAAACCCCTATCAGTTTTTCTACATCTTAATCATCTAACTCAGTATTAATGATTACTGGATATGACTCATTATTTCCCAAGAAAACATATTTCAAATGAGAAGGCAAGGGTTTCAAATCATGTTTTTCTTCAAACACCTCCTTACCCTTCTCAAGTATAGTATTATTTAAGTTTTCTTTCATTTCAACTTCTACTTCCCCTACTTCACATGCTTCTAGTAGGTTCAGCAACTCATTATGTGAGTCATCTAACTCCTCAGTCTCAGAGTCAAAATCATCCTCAAGAAAGGCTTGTAAAGCCTCTTCTTCCACCTTTAACAGCATAGGTGTCTTATAGTTTTTAATTTCTTTAAGCATAAAATAATCTATTTTATCAACTGGATGTTTCATAGCATTGAAGACATTAAAAGTTACTTGCTCCTCCTAAACTCTCAACATGATTTCTCCCTTCTCTACATCAATTAAAGCTCTTCCAGTAGCTAAGAAGGGTCTCCATAAGATTAAGGGAATCTCTCTATCAGCTTCCATGTCCAAAACTACAAAATCTACTAGAAAGATAAACTTATCTAACTTTACTAACAAGTCTTCCAGCATCCCATGAGGATATTTGATAGACCTATTAGCCAACTACAAAGACATGCGAGTTGGTTGCAGGTCATTAATTCCTAATTTCCTCATTAAGGACAAAGGCATAATGTTTATACTAGCTCCTAGGTCACATAAAGCACTTCCAACATGAGCATCCCATATTGCATAAGGTATTGTAAAAGATCCAGGATCTTTTAGTTTTTGAGGGAGTTTCTTCTGAATAATTGCACTACACACTTGAGTAAGAGCAATCATTTCATCTCCCTTAAGCTTTCTCTTCTTAGACAAAAGTTCTTTCAAAAATTTAGCATATGATGGCATCTCTTGCAATCCCTCAGCAAAAGGAATATTTATGTGAAGCTTCTTGAACACATCTAAGAACTTAGCAAACTTTTGCTCTTCTATCTGTTTCTTAAATCTATATAGAAATGGAGCATTCTTTAATTTCTCAAGAGTTAGCTTGACAGCTTCCTCCAAAATCAAATCATTCTTTTTCTTTTTCTTTTGATGAACTTTGTTTTCTTTCTCTTTTTCTATTTCTACCTTATTTTTAATTTTATTTATTTCATCACTTTCCTGCTCTTTTTCTTTTTCTACAATGTTTTTAGTACTTGGAGTAGGAAGAGCCAAAGTTTTTCCACTCCTAGTGATTATTGCTCTGCAATGTTCCCTTGGATTTACCTTAGTATCTCCATGAAAATTGTCTCTCAGCTAACTGTTTTGAGAGCTATCCAACCTGATTTTCCAGATTCCGGATGGACGCTTCTTGATTTTTAAAACTGACCTGAGCGGCCTGAATGAACTGAGATAGAACATTCTCAACTTCAGACTTTTCTTTAGGGGGAGGTAGAGGTGGTTGTTGTGGTCTATTTATGGGTTGACTTTGTGGCATGTTTTGATCCAAATGTGGACCTTTCTGCCATGAAAAATTAGGGTGGTTTTTATAGTTCGGATTAAGGGAATTAGTGGGATAATTCCTTTGAAATTGTTGCCCCATGAAATTAACTTGTTCAGCAGGCACATTTGGATCACACATTCCATTCTCATGGTCTCCACCACAAAAATCACAATTCATCATGCAGACTTGACTAGGCTTTTGGAGTTCTAAAATTTGTACACTCAATTTCTCCAAAGCTTGAGTCATAAACTTACTTTGAGCCAAATAAGCATCTTGTGCTTCTAATTCTAGTATCCCTCTCTTAGGGATTTGGCTCCTTTCACTAACTAAGCATTCATTTGAAGCCATAACATCAATCAGCTCTATAGCTTCTTCTACAATTTTTGTAGTTAGTGAACCTCCAACTGAGGAATCAATCAAGACCCTAGTAGTTAGTCTTACACCATTATAAAAGATGGTAACTTGCTGCACATCAGGGATCCTATAATGAGGACATTTTCTCAAACTCTCTTTGTACCTATCCCATGCTTCCATCAGAGATTCACCTTCTCTCTGCTGGAAACAAATGATTTCTGTGCGCAACGTGGCATACTTGGAAGGAGGGAAATATTTAATCAGAAATTTTCTTTGTAAATCCTCCCAAGTGGATATACTGCCTCTTGGTTGACTCTGCAACCAGGCTTTTGCACGGTCCCTTAGAGAAAAAGGAAACAATCTCAATCTTATTACCTCATCAGGGACACCATTCATTTGCACGGTATCACAAATTTAGAGGAAGGTTGCTAGATGCAAATTTGGATCCTCAACATCACTTCCTCTAAATTGATTATTTCTAACCAACTACAGCAAAACCGGTTTAAGTTCAAAATTATTAGCTGCAATAGGAGGCCTAAGGATGCTGGATTGCGATCCTTCTTCAGTAGGCCTAGAGTAGTCACCTAGTGTAACTCTCCTTTATTCCATTTCTTGTTGTTCTTTTTGCTTTTTCTTTCTAAGTCTACGCTCTTATAAATCAATATCAGGATCAAAGAAGAATGGCTCTCCTCTATTCCTTGACTACATACACTAGATATTAGACATAGAATCAATTTCAATGTTATTGCTACTGCTACACACAAACTACTGCAATACTGAAAATGAGAATTAAACTACTACTAAATGCAAAAACAAAATTAAATGGTTCAGTCTAGTATCGGTCCAAGGATTGTTGATATTACTCAACAATCCCTGGTAACGGCGCCATTAACTTGATGCATACATCCTGATGGATTATATTCTTTTCGCAAGCACACCAATCATTAAATTTGTAATATATTTGATCATCCCACAGGGATTGAGGTAATTACCACAACCTAGGACTAGTACAAGCTGAACCAAAACACAAGAAGATAGAATTCATTCTATTTAGGCTTTTCTATTACTTTTTATATTTTTGTATTTTCAAAAACAATAGAAGAGATGAAGTGTAATTCACAGAAGATAGGTTAGGAGTAATTCAGCTCACAATTTCATGAAGAAACATGCAATTAAGGTTCAATCAAGCTTCAGATTCAAGAGGACAATTCACAGATGGTTAATCCCTAATTCCTTAGGTGATTAACACTAATTCCTAAGCATTAAACCCTAATCCTTTAGGTGTTTAGTGACAGGTAAATTTAATGCAAAATTGGGGATTGAACCCTAACTATTCACCTAATTACTAGGCCTGAATTAGTTATGAAGCTAGAAGTTACCTAAGCTTTCAACCATGATTCCTCACTGGTGAAATTCTTCAATTAGGCCTAGATTTATTAATCCAACAATGTAGATCCACTTCTCAGCTTGTTCTCCTCATGCTTCAGAAGATAATTTCCTCAATGTAGATTCAAGATTCCATTGGAAGCTTCAGTAATCCCAACCATAGGAGTTTAGCCACCCATGGGAATGGATTCAGAACATGGAATGTGGAGAGCCATGGAAGAGAGAGTTTAGAGAGGGAAAATGTTTAGAGAGAAATTGAAAATCAGAAAATGAGAGTTGTATATTGCTTCTGTCCCCCTTACAGAGTATTTATAAATATATATATATAGCTATGGCAAAACTAACTAACTAACTCTAATTAAATACAAAGGAATCCGCTTAACAGTTAAACTAATGAAACTAATTAATTAATTACAAAGGAATGAATAATTATAACACAATAATTAAATTACTAGGATACAAAAATAGTCAGCAACTAATAAAATAATTAAAGGTAACTATTACAGCAAATCACGTTGAAGGAAACATAATAAACAAGGCAATCAGAATTCACGTTTGAGCATGATTGTATGCGCGCTTGAGCGTGATGGCCTTAACTTTATGCATTTTGTGACTTCACGCTTGAGCGTGAACGTGTCCGCTTGAACGTGGTGCTTTATTTTGATGCATGCATGGTGATCTCACGTGAATGCAAGGCTCACGCTTAAGTGTGGAACTCCTTCGCTTGAGCGTGGTACGTTATTCGCTTGGGCGCGATGACTTTAACCTTGATCCATGCTGTGACTTTTACGTGGATTGCATGTTTACTTCACGCTTAAGTGTAGAGCTCTCTTGCTTTAGCGTGATGACTTCGCTTAAGCGTGACCCTTATTCGCTTGAGCGAAGTATATTACATCTTACTGGATATGTGTTAGTCCTCAAATTTACAATAAGATCCTTAATAAAAATTTTGTAAAAAGAAAGAAAATTTGTTTAAATTATTAGAAATTTAGGTTTTAAATTCAATAAATAGATATTGTTGAAAATAATCTGCCCTTGATCAATTTTCTCTAGTTTCGCAGTGAAAAAGTAAAGAAATTCAAAAGAAAAATTGAAGAACTGACAAGCTAACGCATAGCATCAACACCACGCATAGCGTTGGGATTTCTGATGCTGACGCTACGCGTCCCAACCATGCGTAGCGTTAGAGCTACGTGGACTCCATTTCCAGCTGGACAAGAACTCAGCCAATTGACCCATTATTGGCCAATCCACCAACAGCTAATGTCCAAGCCGAATTGGGAGACAAGGCTACACATGTCTGGCCACTTTAATTAAATAATTAAACTAATCATGGCCACTTAATCACGAGCTTAATAGGGGCTGACTCAGGAACCTGACGCGTAGTGTCAGGCTGGCGTGTAGCGTTAGGACCCTTCCTTAGTCCTATAAATAGGGTCATTCTCCATACATCCAGCATCCTATTCCACTCTTTTGAGTTCTTTTCCTCTCTTATACACTCGTGTTTGAGTGTTTCTTTTGTGAGTCTGTAGTTCTAGATAGTTTTCTAGATACTTGAGAGTGTTGTGTGGTATTGTGATCGTTGTATTGTGAAGTCTCCATCGCCTTCGTAATGTCAACCTCTGTAAGTGTTGTTTTTACTTTCACCATGTGTAACTAATCTATTTATGTTGGAATTTGGTGAATCAATCTATTATATGATGTTGTGATTATGACCTCTACATATTTATGATTTAAGTACATGTTAGTATTTCAACTCTTTATTAATATGAACATTAAACAGGAGAATGATTTTCTTGTGTATTAAAACTTATTTTATTAGTATGAATGTCAAACAGGAGAATGATTATTCATACCGAATTAAAATCTGTTTTAATGAAAGTAAAAGTTAAAATACCCTTAATATGCCAATTACTAGGGATGGAATTGGTAATTATTGTTGCCATAAGGCCAAAACTTAATGCAAGTTTTTATTTGAGAAAGCTCACGAGGGATCGGACTTTACAATAAATACTTCAAATTTATATCACGAGGAATCAGTTATAATGACTTTAAGCTGCAATAACATGAACTTGATGATTAAGTATGTATGTTTATAATTATTTCATTATATTTTAGTGCGAGGATCCTAATTCTAACATAATTTGTTAATCTGTGTTCTTACCTCAAGTATCTGAATTATTCTAAATTACATCTCAATTTTATAGTTAGATTTTATCTTTTTCATCTTTTTACCTTATGAACAAATCAACCTTCAAATCCTGTGAATATTGTATAAATTGTTTGCAAATTATTCTTTTGTTAATAATCTTTGATAAATTTACCATGGTAAATAAGAAATTACTATGAGTTACTGGACTTTTAATCCCAGTGGAACGATATCTAAATTTGAAAACTATAAATGATTGGTGCGCTTGCCAATAAAAAACCCAACAGTAACACGGGGGTTAGCAAGTTTTCTGGCGCCGTCACCGGGGATTGAATTGATTCAGTAAAATAGTAAATTTTTAATTACCATGGTAAAAATATTTTTTACCTTAGTAAAACTTTTCAATTTTATTAATTTATTCATTCTATTTAATTTTGTTCTACTAACTTTCTTTATTTAGTGCGTTTATGCAAACTCGATCTTCTGCAGGAAAGGTGTTCTTTGACCCTGAGAGCGAGAAGTTTGTAAAGAAACTTAAAGCATTAAAATCTAAAAAAATAAAAACTTCTTCTTCTTCGACTTCATCTTCTTTTGAAAAATTTGAAAATTTTGAAAATTCTAATATGGCTGCTGAAAAAAGAACATTGGGACAGTTTGCTGCTATTAATGGACCACCCTGTGTTTCAGGGATGTATCAAGGACCTATTGCTGCTGTAGAAATTAAACCAGCTACTTTAAACATTATTCAAAATAATCAATTTGCTGGTTTAAATAATGAGGAACCTTATGAACACTTAACTATTTTTTATGAGTTATGCAGCACAATTGGTTTTGAACCCAATCAAGATAAATCTGTTTACATGAGATTTTTCCTTTTTCTTTGATTGGGAAAGCTAAAGAATGGTTTAAATCTTGTCCACCCGGTAGTTTTGCAAATTGGTCCGATGTTGAAACAAAATTTTTGGAAAGATTTTATTCACCTTCAAAATATTTTGAAGCAATGACAGCCATATATTCTTTTTCACAAAATCATGATGAATCACTTGGTGAAGCATGGGAAAGATTTAAAGCACTTCTTAGGAAATGTCCAAACCATAATTTGGATGATGTTGGGAAGGTAAGAATTGTTTATCATGGTTTATTACCTCAGTTCAAGATGATGTTAGATGCATGTGTAGGTGGTTCTTTAATGAACAAAACTGTTGAAGAGTCAATATCAATCTTGGAGTCCATGTTAACCAGTGACCGTCAAGCCGAGCATGAAAGAGGTAGTACATCAAGGAAGCCAGGTATGCTTGAGTTGGGAGTAAATGATGCAGTTTTAGCTCAGCAAAAATTGCTGACACGATAAATGGAAGCAATAAGCAAACAATTGGAAAAACTTCAAATTGCTCAAGTATCATCACCACCTCTTGCTCAATTGAAACAATGTATGCATTGCATAGGCGAACAACCATATGGTTATTGTGCCCCTAATAAAAATAAACAAGAACAAGCCAATTATTCGATTCATCAAAGAATACCCTTAGGTAATTTTCCTATTAATCTTGGTAATTCTTTTCCTAACAATTACCCATAGGGTTGGCAGAATCAGAATATTGGCTGGAAACAAGATGTTGGACCTTCTAACAGACCTACCAATAATCAATTCAAACAACAACCACAATCTGATCAAACAGCAAGGCTAACTAGGATAGAGGAGTCTATCCAACAATTGCTACAATACATGCAAACAAATGAAGCTGCACGTAAAGCGTTGGATATGCAATTGGGACAGTTAAAGATTTACCTTATCCACATGCACCATCAAAGAAGGATAAGAAAAAGGAATACAAAAAATTCCTTGAAATCTTTAAGCAATTACACATAAACATTCCATTTTCTGAGGCATTGGAACAGATGCCAACATATGCAAAGTTTATGAAAGAATTACTTACCAAAAAGAGGAGGTATGGTGAGGAAATTGTTGAACTTAAAGCAGGTTGCAGTGCTATTTTGCAATATAACATGCCAGAAAAGTCGAAAGACCTTGGAAGTTTCATTATTCCTGTCTCCATTGGAGGTGTGAATATTGGGAAAGCCTTGTTAGACTTAGGGGCTAGCATTAATCTAATGCCTCTAAGTATGATGAAGCGAATTAGTGACCTTGATCCTCAAAGAACAAAGATGACTCTACAATTAGCTGATACATCAATTAAAAGACCCTATGGTATTGTGGAAGATGTACTTGTGAAAGTTGACAAATTCTACTTCTCTGTTGACTTTATGGTTTTAGACATGGAAGAAGATGTTAAAGTGCCTCTGATCCTGGGAAGATCATTCATGAAGACTACTAGAGTACTCATTGATGTAGATAATGGGAAGCTGGCAGTAAGAATACACGATGAAGAAGTGAACTTCGATGTTTTCAAAGCCATGAAACATCCCAATTCAAAGCAAGACTGTTTCAAGATAGATGTTCTTGACGAAGTTTGCTTTTCCGTATCTATAGGTATGTCAATTTCTGGCCCTTTAAATAAGTTATTAACTAACTCTGTAGAATGTTTGAGTGAAGAAGAAGAAAAATAGGTAGACAAGTATCTTGAAGATCTTGATCAAGGAAAAGAAATTTCCCTTAAATCAAGAAAAATTGAAGAAATCCAAGAAGTACCTGTTGAAGAAATCAAGAGGCCTGAATTGAAAGTGCTACCTTCCAACTTAAAGTATATCTTTTTGAAAAAAGGTAATTTAAAACCAATGATTATTAGTAATTTGTTAAGTGAAGCAGAAGAAGAAAAACTGGTTGAAGTCTTGAAAAGGAATCAAGAAGCAATTAGATGGACACTTGAAGATCTAAAAGGTATAAGCCCATCATATTGCATGCATAAGATTTTGTTAGAAGATAATTTTAAACCTGTTACTCAACCCCAAAGACGCCTCAATCCAACCATAAAAGAGGTAACCAAGAAGGAGGTTTTAAAATTGCTGAAAGCAGGTATTATCTATCCTATTTCTGATAGCGCATGGGTAAGTCCTGTACAAGTTGTTCAAAAAAAAGGTGGTATGACAGTAATTGTTAATGATAAAAATGAATTAATCCCAATAAGAACTGTCACTAGTTGGAGAATGTGCATTGATTATAGAAAATTAAATCAAGCAACAAGAAAATATCATTTTCCACATCCTTTTATGGATCAAATGCTGGAAAGATTGTCTGGACAGGCTTACTATTGTTTTCTTGATGGATATTCTGGATATAATCAAATTGTTGTTGACCCTCTTGACTAGGAAAAGACTGCTTTTACATGTCCTTTTGGTATATTTGCTTATAGGAAGACATTTGGATTATGTAATGTACCTGTACTTTTCAAAGATGCATGTTTGCTATTTTTGCAGATCTAATTGAAAAGAGCATTGAGATTTTCATGGATGATTTCTCAGTCTTTGGAAATTCATTTGAAATCATGTCTAACCAATCTGGACACCGTACTGAAGCGGTGTATTGAAACAAATTTGGTGCTTAATTAGGAGAAATGTCATTTCATGGAGAAGGAAGGAATTGTACTTGGTCACAAAATTTCTTCTAAAGGTATTGAAGTGGACCAAGCCAAAATAGAGGTAATCTCTAAACTCCTACCCCCTGTAAATGTAAAAGGTATTAAAAGTTTTTTAGGACATGCTGGATTCTATAGAAGATTAATTCAAGATTTTTCAAAAATTGCTAAACCTTTAACGAATCTTCTAAATAAAGATGTAGAATTCAAGTTTAATGAAGCATGTCTTAAAGCTTTTAATTCCTTGAAAGAAAAATTGGTTTCTGCCCCTGTAATTGTTGCTCCTAATTGGAACTTACCCTTTAAACTTATGTGCGATGCAAGTGATTATGCTGTAGGAGCAGTTTTAGGTCAAAGATATGAAAAAGTTTTTAGGGTTATACACTATGTTAGTTAAGTTTTAAATCAAAATCAAATAAATTATGCAACTACTGAAAAGGAATTACTAGCCATAGTGTATGCCTTAGAAAAATTTAGATCATACTTGATTGGATGAAAAATAATTATTTTCACTGATCATGCTGCAATCAAGTACCTTTTGACTAAAACTGATTCTAAACCTCGGTTAATTCAATGGATTTTGCTCCTTCAAGAATATGATCACAACTAAAAAAATCGTCGCTAAAAAAATCGTCGCCTGTTAGTGATGGACACAATTGGTCGCTAATCCATGCCAAGGTCGTCGCTAAGAAGACTAGCGACGGTATTTCAGACGGCTAAACGCCCGTCCCTAAAACCTTCATCGAAGATAGATTAGCGACCACAGAAACGCCGTTGCTACAATGCCGACGGCATAACGCTGTCGCTAACATGGTCTCTGCTTCACTTACTTCAGCCGTCGCTAACTTACCACGTTCAGCAACAACCAGGACACTGTCGCTACTAGTAGTCATATAGCGACGGAGTGACGACGTCACTATTAGTAGCCATACAGCGACCTCACGTATCTGTCACTATTTACAGCACACTGCGACCACTTTTGGCCATCGCTATTAAGAGCCACACTGCGACCACTTAAGGCCCGTCGCTATGGGTAGACTTATAGCGACCAACGTGTCCGTCGCTAACGGGTTCCTTCCACCGACCGCACCTGTCCGTCGCTATAGGTAGCCATATAGCGACCACGTGCCTCCGTCGTTATTGGGTAGCAATATAGCGACCATCTTTGTCCGTCGCTAATGGGAATTTTTATTTTTTTAAAAAAATTGGTTAAATATTTATAGGTTTTGTTAATTTAACTTTAAAAATGTTGATTAATATTTTGTATTGGCTGATAAAATTTTATAATTAAATTTGAATAATTATTTTAAAATATTAAATTATTATTAAAAACAAAATAATGGATTGAATTTATTTATCAAATAGGTTGAATTATTAATGATAATGACAATAAGGCGTTTTTCTTTGAATTTAATTACCAATAAATATTGACATAATAAATTAAGAATGACAAAATAAATACTGAATGGAATATAATATAAAAACTGTAAATGAAATATACAATGTGTATACATAATAAAAATACAATCATGGTGGTGGGGGATCCTGTGGTGGTGGTGGGGGCGCCTGGGAAGTGGGGGGAGGTAGCCTCGCCATCAACTGCATCAGTAGCTGCTGCTGCTGAGCAAGTTGCCATCGAGTCTCAGCGTGCTGCTCCTCGGCTCGCTATCGGTCTGCCTCGGCCCGCTCCTCCAAAAGCTTCCTCTGACGTCGCTCCTCCTATAACTCGTCGTTCAGGTTTTGAATTACCTGAACAACCTCAATCGAAAGACCAGACGAAGAGGAAGAGGAAGGGGTCTTCCCCTTTTTTGCCAGCTGCGTGTCGACGCCACCCAATCCAAAGACCCTCCCTTTCTTGTTCACACCGCCAACAGCCTTCATATAGATGGCGTTGTCGTCGAAACAAGACAGGATGGGAGGAACCTCCCCTTCAGGAGTCGAAGCCATCAATTCAACAGCATAAATTCGTTGCTGACAAAATAGCATTGATGATTTGACGCACCATCTCATGATTTGTTTGTTTCTAATATATTTGTTCCTTTTTCTTTCAATAAAGATAAAGTACATACACGTGGCTCTAACCACAAGCAGCCAAACTTGATAAGCAAGGCTAAAACTTTGCATTTATTTGAAGGGAAGTATGGGATTAGTACTATAGGAGCCTAAATTATTAATAACGAATAATGCCAAGTAAAACTGAAGCACTTGCATGGCCTTATCCTTTGTCTTGATCTATAACATTAACCTTATTAACACACCTAACACCTCATGCAAACCATCAAACTGTACTACTAATTTGTTGATTAGACCCACCAACAGCACCTGTTATTAATGTTAAACTTAATTCTTTCTGCATACCCTTTGGATTTGTATCAGTATTATTTAATTTGCTTCTGGTATTTTCAAAAAATATAAGGGAAAAGAGCAAAAGGACAAAACAGAAGAAACAGCCTCAGCGCCCAATCAACTCATGTGGGTTCACTTTGCTATCACTATCGGTACCTTTCTTACATAGAAAAGGATCCATGTTAGCAATTGTAGGCTAATACTAGTATTTAGGTAATGATGAAGTGATACTATATATCTCTATGCAAGCAAAACACAAACCACATAAACTTTGATAGCAGCTAAGATTTATGTCATTTGATATAATAGCTAAATCAAAATTTGTAGGTTGACATGACACTACTGTGAAAGGAAAACTAGTAATACGTTATTTGTTTGTTTATTTCAAAATAGAAGGAAGAATGGTTTGAAACAGCAAGAAATAAATACTCAAGCAGAAGGTTCAGATACCAACAAATTCATGACACAACAAACAATCAAAATAGGTGAGTATACATTACCCAAATGTTAGTAAATCCATAAGTGACAACTGGTAATACACTTGGGAGTTATAATGACAAAGAACACGGCTAAAGTTACTGAATGTGAAAAGTTCATAATGCTTCCATTGAAAAGTTACCTACGGTGGCGCACGATGGAGCCGACGGAGAAGACCAATAAAAGCCACACACCGTGCCTTGTAGAGGACGTCCTCCACGGAGACGAGACAGAAGACCAAGAACTGAGAAACTGAACCGGTCGTCGTCCAATTAGAGGCTCACCGGAGAAGATTTTAACAGTTGTCGAGAGAGGGGAACTTAGGGGGGCACACACACCGGAGACGGGCGGAGATGGAGGGAGTCAGAGAGGGGGAGGGATACAGAGGAGTCACAGAGGGGGAAGGATACAGAGGGAGGGGGAGATTGTCAGAGATGAGGGAGGGAGAGAGATGAGGGAGGGAGGGTTGTTTGTTTTAGGAGGGAAAAGGGGCTGCCCCCGAAATAGATTTAACACTTAGCGACGGTAACAACCCGTCACTATAAAGGTCACTAAAGGCCACCTTGCAGGAGATAAAGCGGCGGAATACAGCACCTGGTCACTAATACTTTTAGAAAATTAATAATATAACGATGGATAATGACGTGTGTCACTAATATACCAACACTAGCGACGACTACCTCCGTCGCTCAATTTTGAAATCCCTCCAAAAATTTGTAACCATTCAGGAACTTAGCGATAGTAACACTCCGTCGCTGAAGTATCCAAAATAGCAACGACACAACATTTTTGTCGCTACCTTGTGCACATAGTGACGGCATATGGGTGTCGCTGATGTATCCGAACACATAGGGACTGTAATATACCTGTCGCTATCAGTTGGCTCCATACATACGTTGGAGGGAAACCAAAAAAATGGAGGGAAATAACTATAGTGACCAGATCTGTGACGGGGTATCATTTAGCGACAGAATTAGTAATGGTTCTTTACCAATTGTAGCGACGAGGTTGTGTTGGTCGCTGAGGCGGTCACTATTTTTCATATTCAAGGTCCCTTTCATGTTGTGGTCACTAATTCGGTCACTAATTAGCGACGGTATTTCGCGGTCGCTACCAGAGTGTAGCTATTAGCTGTTTTTCTTATAGTGGATCTCAAAATCAAAGAAAAAAAGGGTAGTGAAAATATGGTCGCTGACCATCTTTCTAGATTGATGAATGATGAGGTCACTGCCAAAGAAAAAGACATCTTGGAAGAATTTCCTGATGAAAAACTTTTTGAAATAACAAAACGGCCATGGTTTGCTGATATGGCCAATTTTAAAGCAGCAAAAATTTTTCCAAATGATTTAACTTGGCAGCAAAGAAATTTTTTTCAAAGATTCAAAACACTTTGTTTGGGATGACCCTCATCTATTCAAAATTGGTATGGATAATTTGTTACGTCGTTGTGTACCCGATTGGGAAAAGAAAGATGTGTTGTGGCATTGTCACAAAGCTCCTTATGGAGGACATTTTAATGGAGAAAGAATTGCTATAAAAATTCTTCAATCAGGTTTGTATTGGCCCTCCATTTTTAAGGATTCTTACTCATTTGTGCAAGCATGCGATAACTGCCAAAGAACAGGTAATGTTAATAAAAGACAAGAAATGCCTCTCACAAACATTCAGGAGATTGAGGTATTTGATTGTTGGGGTATTGATTTCATGGGACTCTTTCCTTACTCTCAATTTAATCAATACATTCTTTTGGCAATCGATTATGTTTTAAAATGGGTAGAAGCAATTGCTTCACCTAATGCTGACATCAAAACTGTAGTGAATTTCTTGAAGAAAAATATTTTCTGTAGGTTTGGAACACCAAGAACTTTGATCAGTGATAGAGGATTACATTTTTATAACAAAGTTCTTCAGAAAGTGTTACAACACTATAGAGTGAGACATAAAGTGACCACAGCATATCATCCACAAACTAATGGACAGGCTGAGATTTCAAATCCTGAAGTGAAAAGAATTTTGGAAAAAACTGTGTCGTCCTCCAAAAAAGATTGGTCACAAAAGCTTGATGATGCACTCTGGGCATACAGAACTGTATGTAAGACTCCAATTGGCCTTTCTCCTTTCCAAATGGTCTATGGAAAAGCTTGTCAACTTCTAGTAGAGATGGAACATAAAGCATATTGGGCTTTAAAATTTCTCAACTTTGATCCAAATGCAGCAGCTGACAAAATGATAAGTGTTTTAAAATACTGTTTTTCACTGTTTAATTTATTTAAAATTTTAAGTTTATTTTATCATTTTTCCGAATTTCATGGTTTCTTTTTTCTTTTCACTATTTTTGTTTAAGTGTTGTGTTTTGTATGAATTAATTTAAATGGAACGTTTAAAAAGTTATTTTTTTAGAATTGGAAAATTAATTTTTGATTAGTGCTAAACTAAATGTTTTTTAAAAAAATTATAGATTATAATTCCATTTCTATAAAATAAAATATTTAAATGTTCCATTTAAGTTAATTATGTTGTTTTGTTTCCCTTAAAATGCAAAAATCCATCTCCACCATTTTCTTTCTATTTAACGTGAAAGCCATGCCATCCATGCATCAAGTTTTCCAATAATTCATAGTTACACTAAATTTTCCATTCAATAATATTTTATTAGGTCCATGCTCCACTTCTTCTCCTAAATTCACGTAGCTTTCTAGAAAAAAAGCAAGACCATGTGCTGAATTTTCAAAGACAAAGCAAAAGGGTCCCATGCTTTAATTTTTAATACAACAAGTTACTTTCATGGTGAAAGTTGGACTCAAACAATATTTTAATCAATCTTTTTCATTGTTGAATTGTAACATTAAATAAGCTTGAAATTGATCAAATTTTCTTCCTCCTGCAGCTATGCATTTCACGTGAAGGGACCTTACAAAATAAGTTTGGAGCTTGAATTAATCAATCAAAATTTACTCCTAATGCCAAGGTGCTTCAACGTGAATTAACAAGCCATGGAGTAACATGAAATTTTCTCTTTTCACTCTCTAATTCACGTCAGATTTTTTTTTACTACAAGAAAGAGTCCCTTTGCTTTAATATTTTAAGGCAACAATGCATCACCTCTCACTCCCTATTTTCACGTTAAAAGTCATTAAAAGAAGTGCCCATGTGCAGAATTTTTAAAGCAACCAATGCCAACCATTATCTTATAATTCTCACGGTTGCACCTTGCTAAATGGAGCACATGAACTTTCTTTGCCAATTTGAAATATGAATGAGGTCCATGTTCTAAATTTTTTAATGTAAAATTTGCCATTTATTTTTTGTCATTTCATTACATCGCAATATTTTTATTGCTCATGGAAACATGAAGGCATAGAATCATGGATAATGGCACAACAATATAGAATGGATTGAAATTGCATGATTAATTAACAACTCCACTACAAAGGAAAAAATGGACGGAAGCAAGAAAATAAGTGGGCAAAAATACAAAGAAAAGCATGGACCATGGCCAAACGTGAAAAGCTATAGAAACAAAAGAAAATGGACAGCTTATTACGTGAATTGAAGTGGAAAATAGGCTATCTGGAAATGAAAATGGGATAGCAAAAAGTCATGAAATTCACTATAAATACCAAGCCATTGATTTTGAGAAGGACGGACAGTAACAGAGAAAGAAAAGAAGCCGTGTGTGTAGGAAGAAAAAAATTTATTTCCTTGTTATTTTCTTGCTATTACTTTGTATAAGGATTAAGAGAGTGGTGAAATTGAGTGTTTTAATTTATGTACTGTGGGAGGATACTGCAAATACAACAAGGAGTTATAGTGGTGAATTTATTGGGCATTTTGGAGAAACCCGTAAGTCTTTATTTTTACCATGTCTTGTATGTTTTATTTTCCTTCCATCATGTGTATGAATTTAAATTATATCATGAGTAACTAAATTAATTATCTTGGGATGATGGGGGTGTGATAATATTTTATGTTAATATTGTTTTAACTTTGAATTAAATAAATTTCTGTTTTCCATTTAGTTCAAATTATGCTCAATGCTCTTATTGATTCCTAACAAGAACCTAAGTGATAAAATTGTATACTTGCGGGTATATTAGTAAGTTTAAGTAATTAATAGAATTGAGAGATTTATTGTTGCTGGAAAGCTTTTAAACTAAGCCTAAGGTTTTGAAATACTTTTTGTGACCATGGTAAAACCGTTAAAGTAATCAAAAAGCTTTTGGGGAATAAATAAGTGATTTTTACAAAATGATAATGGGCCTTTCTTAGGGATTGAACGTGGTTCTCCATATGTTAAGTACATTAATAGGGTTCCGAGAGGAACATATTAGCTTAAGGAAAATCTGCCTTGGAAAACTTAATTTGATTCTTATTTATGAAAAGTTAAAATTATTAGCATAAAATAAAGTCTTGATCCCCCGGAACCCCAAGATACTCTCTACTCTGATTTTAAAGTATTTAGTAAAATTGTTTCTGTATCTATTCTGTGTAAACTTTGTTTTGAGTTTTATTTTACAAACACATTGAAAATTAATTGTGTGGATAATTAAATTTCAATATGTTGGTACTTTGAAAACAGTCCCTGTGGATACGATAATCTTTTTTATCACGCGACATAACCCATGTGCTTGCGGGCCCTGTCAAGTTTTTGGCGCCGTTGCTGGGGACTATTGTCCCTCAAATATCGGCAATATTAAAATTCAATTAGATCATACTTGTCAATATATTTTTTTTATTTTATTTTATTTTATTTTTTATTTGTTTGGCTTATTTCTTTTTGTATATTTATTTATTTTTAGTAATTATTTTATTTTGTTGTTATTTTGTATTTTGTTTCTATTTACTATTATTATTTCTATTTTTCTGATTAAATGTTCTGTTATTTTTTTCATTTTGTTTGGTTCTTAAATTTTGATGTTTTGTTTTATTACTATTGTATATTTAGTGTAACATTTTTTTTATTATTTTGATCTTTGTATTTGTGTTTATTGTTGTTGTTTTTATTTTCTGACTTTTGTTTCATTTGTCATTTATTCTCTTTTTATGCGACGAAGTTGTAGTGTCGATTAAACTTAGGATTTGACCCTGAGATAGAACGTACCCTTAGAGCTTTGAGAAAACTACAAAAAAATCAAAAACAAAAAAAAGAAAAACAAATGGCAGACCAAAACAGAGCCTTAAGAGATTTTGCTGCTCCAAGTACAAATGGAAGAGGGTCTAGCATCCTTAGACCCACAGTGGAGGCTAACAATTTTGAATGGAAGCCTTCACTACTCTCTATGGTTCAGCAGAACCAATTTGGAGGATTACCCTCTGAAGATCCAAATCTTCATCTTCAAATCTTTCTTGAATACTGTGACACCCTGAAAATGAACGGAGCCACCAATGATATCATTCGCTTGAGACTCTTCCCTTTCTCATTAAGAGATAAAGCAAGGGCGTGGTTATACTTTCTTCCTGAAGGATCCATCATGACTTGGGAACAACTATCCAGTGCTTTCATCAATAAGTGGTACCCAAGAAATAAAACTAATTTGTTAAGAAAACAAATAATTAATTTTTCATAAAAAGATGATGAATCCTTGTATGAAGCCTGGGAGAGATACAAGGAAATGCTGAGAGAATGTCCTCACCATGGGATAGAAAGGTGGTTGATAGTCCATATTTTCTATAATGGACTAACTTCCACATAAAAGATCTCTTTAGATGCTGCAGTTGGAGGAGCCTTTGTGAGCAAGAATATAGAGGAAGCAACCAATCTAATTGAAGAAATTACCCAAAATACCTACTAGTGGTCTTCTAAAAGGACTTTACCTTCAAAACTCCCGGTAAGTATACTGTTGATGCTATTTCTTTACTTACTGCTAAGGTTGACGCATTATTTGTTAAATTCAATAAGTTAAGAGCAGGTGCTACTAACATTATCTGTGAGTTGTGTGGTGTTTCAGGTCACAATATCCCAGGTTGTCAACTTGGAGTAACTCAAAATGCTGAACAAGAAATGCATCAGGTGGATGCTATTGGAAACTATGGTGAAAATTATCAGAATAACTACAGACCTCCACAAGGTCCACCTGGTTTCCAAAACAGGCCACCTTCATTCCAAGGTAATCAAAGTAACCACAAACCCTCCCACAAAAATCAAAGCTAGAGTCCTTGATGGAGACATTTGTAGCTACTCAACTTAAACAAAATGATGAGTTCTCTGAGGCAATAAAAAACTTAGCTTCAAAGGTGGACTCTCTTGCCACCCATAACAAAATATTGGAGAATTAAATTGCTCAACAAGCCTCTTATTCTACAAGAGCACCGGGTACATTTCCTGGAAAACCAAAGGCTGGACCATCTAACCATACCATGGCTGTTACTCTTAGGAGTGGTACTCAATATGATGGTCCAGTTGGCAAGACTGCAAAGGAGGAAAAGAAAATGGATGAATCTTTATCTCACCCAGTGATTGAAGAAGAGAAACCACAAGAAAAGAAGAAGGATGTTAAGCCATATCAACCTCCCATTCCATTTCCTCAACGCTTGGCTAAAGCAAAATTAGACAAACAATTTGGTAAGTTTCTTGATATTTTAAAGAAATTGTATATCAATATTCCCTTCACGGATGCTTTACAGCAAATGCCCACATATGCGAAGTTCTTGAAGGACATTTTGTCCAACAAAAGAAGACTAGAGGAAGATGGTACAGTTACACTTACTGAAGAGTGCAATGCTCTAATTCAAAGGAAGCTTCCACCCAAGTTCTAAGATCCAGGTAGTTTCTCTATTCCTTGTATGATTAGTGACATGAATATAGATAAAGCATTGTGTGATTTAGGAGCAAGTGTGAGTTTAATGCCATTATCTGTTGCTGAAACGTTAGGATTAGGTGAGCTTAAACCTAGTAGGATATCTTTACAGTTGGCTGATAGATCTGTCAAATATACTGTAGGAATATTAGAGGATGTTCCTATTAAGGTAGGAAAATTTTTTATACCTGCTGACTTTGTTGTGCTAGAAATGGATGAAGATTCTTTGATTCCTATTATTTTAGGTCGACCATTTTTAGCAACTGCAGGTGCTGTGATCGATGTCAAGAATGGTAAGTTGTCTCTGACTGCTGGAGACCAAAAGGTTGATTTTAACTTGAAAAATGCTTTAGAAAAACCTTTTAATAATGATGTTTGCTGTAGCGTAGATTTTGTTGAACAAGTGGTAAAGGAAACAACCCTTCCTAATGACCCACTTGAAACTGTTTTCATGATTGAGCCTGCAGGAACATCTAATTGCTCTGAGGCCCCACTAAAACATGATACTGAGGTCATGTGTGACAAAGTGGTAAGCCCCAATGTGAGATTAAAGCCTTTACCAGCTTCATTAAGGTATGAGTTTCTTGGTCCTAATTCCATATATCCTGTGATTGTTAATGTTGAATTGAATCCATGTGAAACTGAAAAACTTTTAAAACAACTTAGGTTGTATAGAAAGGTAATAGGTTATACAATGGATGATATCAAAGGGATTAGCCCTTCTCTTTCTATATACAGGATTACTGTAGAAGATGAAAGTAGGCCCACAATAGAACCACTTAGGAGATTAAATCCAAAAATGCAAGAAGTGGTTAAAAAGGAAATTTTGAAATTGCTTGATGCTGGAGTCATATATCCTGTTGATAGTAGTAAATGGGTAAGTCCTGTTCATGTTGTGCCTAAAAAGGGGGGAATAACTGTGATTGAAAATGATAAATATAAATTGATTCCTACTAGGATTGTCTCTGGTTGGCGCATGTGCATTGATTATAGGAAGTTAAATAGCACCACAAAAAAAGATCATTTTCCTCTCCCTTTTATTGATCAGATGCTTGAAAGACTTGCGAAACACTCTTATTTCTGCTATTTGGATGGGTATTCAGGTTTTCATCAAATTCCCATTCATCCATCTGATCAAGAAAAGACTACCTTCACTTGCCCTTATGGGACTTATGCTTATAGGCGTATGCCTCTTGGTCTTTGTAATGCACCTGCGACTTTTCAAAGGTGCATGCAAGATTTTTTCTGACCTTATTGAAAATGTGATGGAAGTCTTTATGGATGATTTTTCAGTGCATGGTTTGGATTTTGATAACTGTTTAACAAATTTGTGCCAAGTCTTGCAACGTTGTGAAGAGACCAATCTGGTCTTGAACTGGGAAAAATGCCATTTTATGGTAAGAGAAGGCATAGTTCTTGGACACTTAGTGTCTGAGAGAGGTATAGAAGTTGATAAGGCTAAAGTGGAAGTGATTGAAAAATTGCCCCCACCTACAAATGTGAAAGGTATTCGGAGTTTTCTTGGACATGCAAGGTTTTACCGTCGGTTCATTAAAGATTTCTCCAAGATCACAAAGCCTCTTACAATTCTTCTGGGTAAGGATGTGCCTTTCAATTTTGATTCATCTTGTATGAAAGCTTTTTGTAGGATTAAGGAAGCTCTAATCTCTGCCCCTATCATTCAACCCCCTTATTGGATCTCCCATTTGAGTTGATGTGCGATGCGAGTGCTTACGCAATGGGGGCTGTGCTTAGGCAACGGAAGGATAAAAAGCTCCATGTAATTCATTATGCCAGCCGGACGCTGGATGATGCTCAGGTAAATTATGCCACAACTGAAAAAGAACTATTAGCCATTGTCTTTGTTTTGATAAATTTAGATCTTACTTGGTAGGTTCACATGTTACTGTTTACACTGACCACTCTACCATTAAGTATCTACTGAATAAAAAGGAAGCAAAGCCTAGGCTAATTAGGTGGATTCTAATATTGCAAGATTTGACTTGGAAATTAAGGATAAGAAGGGTACTGAGAACCTGGTTGTTAACCACCTATCTAGGTTGACATCTGAAAAAGTAGAAATAGATAATATTCCCATCAATGAATCTTTTCCGGATGAACAACTTTTGAATCTTAGTACCCAACTTGTTCCTTGGTATGCTGATTTTGTGAATTTTCTTGCATGTGGTATCTTACCTCCTGATCTTATCATTCAGCAAAGGAAAAAGTATTTTGCAGATGTTAAACATTATTATTGGGATGAACCCCTCCTATTCAAGCAATGTGCTGATGGTTTGGTTTAGAGGTGTGTTCCAGAAGATGAGGTCCATGCTATCCTGGACCATTGCCATTCTTTTTTCTGTGGGGGGTACATGAGCACCTCCAAAACAGCCTCTAAAGTTTTGCAAGCTGGGTTCTATTGGCCACATATTTTTAAGGATATACGTAAGTATGTTCTAACTTGTGATGTTTGCCAAAGAACAGGTAACATTGGTAAGAGACATAAAATGCCATTGAATACCATTTTAGAGGTTGAATTGTTTAATGTATGGGGTGTTGATTTTATAGGACCCTTTCCTTCCTCTTTTGGAAATTAGTTCATATTAGTGGCAGTTGACTATGTGTCAAAATGGGTGGAAGCCATTGCTTCACCCCATTCTGATGCTAAGACTGTTATTAAACTTTTCAAGAAAATAATATTTCTGAGGTTTGGGGTCCCAAAATGTGTTATAAGTGACGGAGGGTCTCATTTTATTGAGAGAACTTTTCAGACGCTCTTAAAAAAATATGGAGTTAGGCATAAGATTACTACACCTTACCACCCACAAACTAGTGGACAAGTTGAGGTATCCAATCGGGAAATTAGAAATATTCTTCAAAAAGTGGAGAATACATCACGTAAGGATTGGTCTATTAAGTTAGATGATTCCTTATGGGCGTATCAAACCGCATACAAAACTTCCATTAGAACCACACCTTTTAAGCTAGTATATGGGAAGCCCTGCCATTTACCTGTTGAGCTAGAATATAAATCTTTTTGGGCTGTTAAAACTCTTAACTTTGATCATAAGGCTACTGGTGAACACAGATTGTTGGAATTAAACGAGCTTGAAGAGCTCTGTTAAGATGCATATGAAAATGCCAGAATTTATAAAGAAAAAACCAAACAATGGCATGATCGTCACATCCTACGGAGAACATTCAATCCAGGTGATATGGTTTTACTGTTTAATTCCAGATTGAAGCTTTTTCCAGGTAAACTGAGATCCTGATGGTCAGGACCATTCAAGGTAACAAAGGTCTTTCCCTTTGGAGCTGTTGAGTTATGGAGTGAGAAATCTGGTACATTTAAGGTAAATGGACAGAGAGTAAAGCACTACTTGATAGGTCAACCAATACAACAAGCAAGTGACTTGGACTTGTTTGATGCTCTTGATGAATAAATCTAAATGGTGAGAAGTCTGGCTAAAGACTTAAAACTTAGCACTGATAGAGAGGTAACCCTATATATTTGTTGTTTCATTTTGAATTTGAAAAAAAAAACTATGTCAAATCCCAGTTTGGGGTAACTACAGGTAAGTTTTCTTATCTTTTTATCATCCATTTTAACATTGAGGACAATGTCAAGTTCTGGTTTGGGGTGGTAGATAAGAAAACTTAACTATTTTGTTTGTATTATGTGATTGTTATTTTATTTTGCATGTGTGTATAATTTTCCTTGTTTTGTTTATCATCTTGTAATTTACCATGATTGCATGATAATCAACTTTGAACATAAAGCTAAAGTATCTAAGGACCCCAAAATTTTGAGTAAAATTTTTCAAAAAATTTGATTGTTTAAATGCCAAATAAATGTTTAAGCGAACCTTATGTGATTTAAATTTTCTTTGAAAAGACTTTCCATGGTGAGACTTAAGCCAAAATGGGTAATTTATCAAACAAATTTCAAACCCATATTTTCTTGATTGAGTGAATCTCGTAGTCATCAATATTCTAGAACTTGTTTTTCAACCGATTCAAAATGGTTTTTGATTGCATGTCTTAGGATGATAAAGTCACAATTAGGTCTTATTCTTAAGCCTTAGAATTTTGCACAATTTGACCCCTAGTTGCCCTTTTTGAGCCTAAAAGTGAAAATTTTTCTTTAAAGCTTATTCATTGACTGATATTCTCTTAATGGTGAAAAAGTTAGAAATTTAGTGGAGCAAAGAAATAAAAAGGACTTAAGAAAAATATGTTATGGGATGCAAAGAAAAGCAAGAAAAAGAAGAGTAAATCAAAAGGATGATATTGAATGAATTGCAAAAAAGTCCAAAAAAGTTTAAAAATTTGCTCTTTTAATTTTCTGAATTTATGATGGTAATTTGAATCATTCATGACTATTTAAGCCCTTTTGTATTCATTTTGTTGATATTCCTACCTTGACAAATATGACCCATGGCCCCGTTACAACCCTTTGAAAGACCTTTTGACTTTGACATGCTTTCTATCTATACTGTGGAGTTTCTAGTTGATTAACAAGCTTATGGTAATATTTTTGATTATGATGATTTGAGTGATACACAAACCATGAAACACTTGAGTGAAAATTACGAGAAGAATATCCTCTGTCTTGACAATGAAAATAGAATCATATAAGAAAAATTAAAATTTTGGCATTTGAATAAATTTGTTCCTCTGTTTTGGATTCTCTAGTTTACTGAGCTAAGTGTTGTCTGTTTCTTATCGTGTAAATATGGTGATAGGTTGAGGACAAGCAAAGACTTGGTTTGGGGTATTTTGATAAGTGTTTTAAAATACTGTTTTTCACTGTTTAATTTATTTAAAATTTTAAGTTTATTTTATCATTTTTTCCGAATTTCATGGTTTCTGTTTTCTTTTCAATATTTTTGTTTAAGTGTTGTGTTTTGTATGAATTAATTTAAATGGAACGTTTAAAAAATTATTTTTTTAGAATTGGAAAATTAATTTTTGATTGGTGCTAAACTAATTTTTTTAAAAAATTTATAGATTATAATTCCATTTCTATAAAATAAAATATTTAAATGTTCCATTTAAGTTAATTATGTTGTTTTGTTTCCCTTAAAATGCAAAAATCCATCTCAACAATTTTCTTTCTATTTAACGTGAAAGCCATGCTATCCATGCATCAAGTTTTCCAATAATTCATAGTTACACTAAATTTTCTATTCACTAATATTTTATTAGGTCCATGCTCCACTTCTTCTCCTAAATTCACGTAGCTTTCTAGAAAAAAAGCAAGACCATGTGCTGAATTTTCAAAGACAAAGCAAAAGGGTCCCATGCTTTAATTTTTAATACAACAAGTTACTTTCATGGTCAAAGTTGGACTCAAACAATATTTTAATCAATCTTTTTCATTGTTGAATGGTAACATTAAATAAGCTTAAAATTGATCAAATTTTCTTCCTCTTGCAGCTATGCATTTCACGTGAAGGGACCTTACAAAATAAGTTTGGAGCTTGAATTAATCAATCAAAATTTACTCCTAATGCCAAGGTGCTTCAACGTGAATTAACAAGCCATGGAGTAACATGAAATTTTCTCTTTTCACTCTCTAATTCACGTCAGATTTTTTTTTACTACAAGAAAGAGTCCCTTTGCTTTAATATTTTAAGGCAACAATGCATCACCTCTCACTCCCTATTTTCACGTTAAAAGTCATTAAGAGAAGGGCCCATGTGCAGAATTTTTAAAGCAACCAATGCTAACCATTATCTCATAATTCTCACGGCTGCACCTTGCTAAATGGAGCACATGAACTTTCTTTGCCAATTTGAAATATGAATAAGGTCCATGTTCTAAATTTTTTAATGTAAAATTTGCCATTTATTTTTTGTCATTTCATTACATGGCAATATTTTATTGCTAATGGAAACATGAAGGCATAGAATCATGGATAATGGCGCGACAATATGGAATGGATTGAAATTGTATGATTAATTAACAACTCCACTACAAAGGAAAAAGTGGACGGAAGCAAGAAAATAAATGGGCAAAAATACAAAGAAAAGCATGGACCATGGCCAAACGTGAAAAGCTATAGAAACAAAAGAAAATGGACAGCTTGTTACGTGAATTGAAGTGGAAAATAGGCTGTCTGGAAATGAAAATGGGATAGCAAAAAGTCATGAAATTCACTATAAATACCAAGCCATTGATATTGAGAAGGACGGACAGTAACAGAGAAAGAAAAGAAGTTGTGTGTGTAGGAAGAAAAAAAATTCATTTCCTTGTTATTTTCTTGCTATTACTTTGTATAAGGATTGAGAGAGAGTTGTGAAATTAAGTGTTTTAATTTATGTACTGTAGGAGGATACTGCAAATACAACAAGGAGTTATAGTGGTGAATTTATTGGGCTTTTTGGAGAAACCCATAAGTCTTTATTTTTACCATGTCTTATATGTTTTATTTTCCTTCCATCGTGTGTATGAATTTGAATTATATCATGAGTAACTAAATTAATTATCTTGGGATGATGGGGGTGTGATAATATTTTATGTTAATATTGTTTTAACTTTGAATTAAATAAATTTTTGTTTTCCATTTAGTTCAAATTATGCTCAATGCTCTTAGTGATTCCTAACAAGAACCTAAGTGATAAAACTGTATACTTGTGGGTATATTAGTAAGTTTAAGTAATTAATAGAATTGGGAGATTTATTGTTGCTGGAAAGCTTTTGAACTAAGCCTAAGGTTTTGAAATACTTTTTGTGACCACGGTAAAATCGTGAAAGTAATCAAAAATCTTTTGGGGAATAAATAAAGGATTTTCACAAAATGATAATGGGCCTTTCTTAGGGATTGAACATGGTTCTCCATATGTTAGGTACATTAATAGGATTCTGAGAGGAACATATTAATTAGCTTAAGGAAAATCCGCCTTGGAAAATTTAATTTGATTCTTATTTATGAAAAGTTAAAATTATTAGCATAAAAATAAAGTCTTGATCCCCCGGAACCCCAAGATACTCTCTACTCTGATTTTTAAGTATTTAGTAAAATTGTTTCTGTATTTATTCTGTGTAAACTTTGTTTTCAGTTTTATTTTACAAAAACATTGAAAATAAATTGTGTGGATAATTAAATTTCAATATGCTGGTACTTTGAAAATAGTCCCTATGGATACGATAATCTTTTATATCACACGACATAACCCGTGCACTTACGGGCCCTGTCACAAAAGAAAGTTGTAGTTATTTGAGTTAGAAGAAATGAGAAACAATGCTTATGAGACATCTAGAAGTTACAAGAATAAGGTGAAAGCTTACCATGACAAGAAAATTCAAAATAGACACTTCATACCAGGTCAGTAAGTTTTATTATTTAATTCAAGATTAAGACTGTTTCCTGGTAAATTGAAATCTAAATGGTTAGGCCCTTTTATAATTAAGGAAGTTAAATCTTATGGAGCACTTGAAATTGAAGATCCTACTTCAAAAAGAAGTTGGATGGTTAATGGGCAAAGATTGAAACCATATCTGGGTAGTGAGATCGACAGACTCCCTACCATTTGTTATTTGATCCATTTGTAATGTGCAAGATGTCAAGCTAGAGACAGTAAATCAAGCGCTCAATGGGAGGCAACCCATTATTTCCTTTACTTGTTAATTTATTTTAAATATATATAAAAATATGTATATATAGTTTTCAGATTTTAATTAGAATTATGGTTTTGAAATAAAAAGGGTTTAAAATTTAAAAGAAAAGGGTTTTTGAAAATTAAATTTTTGAAAAATGAAAAATAGAAGCCCACGTGTAGTGCCACACTGACGCGTAGCGTGGGTTCTAAATTTTTAAAAACCTAATTCTGCCTTCACATTCCACTTTTCAGAAACCCTAAAATTTCCAAAACCCTCTTTTCTCTCAACCCTTCAATCTTCTTCATTTCTCAAATTCGCAAGGATTCCAAGTAAGTAATCTTCTCCCTTTCTATATTTGCTTTTGATTTTCGATTTTTTAGAATGCATGTGGTCAGGATTAGGATTAGAAAACCATTGGGATTTGTTTGCTGTTAGAATTAGGGAATGTGTTGATTGAATGTAGTTTAGGGGGGGTTGTTGTTTCACAACCCCTGTTTGTGATTGAAACTGTGCACCTCACGCGTAGCGTCCCACTGACGCGTAGCGTGGGAAGAACAGGTTGACACGTAGCTTCCCACTGACGCGTAGCGTCAACCTCTGTTTTTGAATTTTGTTAATTTTGTGTTTTATTTTTCTATTAAATGTATATTTTAATTTTCTATTTTTAATAATTTTGTCCCGTTTAATTTTTGTTGTTTGTTGTTTGTTTTTCCTTTTAAATTAATAAAATTTCTTAAATTGTATGTTTGTTATACTTTCTTGCATAAAAATAAATAAATAAATTTGTTAAATTTTATAAATATTTATGTTTTATAATTTGCAAGATTTGTGAATTTCGTTATACTATGTTTATAAAAATTCAAAAAAATATGTTGTTTTGATAATGTGTAAATATTTTGTTGTAAATAAAATCTTATGTTGCGTAAGTTTTGCTTGAGTTTTTATTGTTTTGCATAGAATATAAAAACCAAAAATATGAATGTTAATTTTTTATGTTTTGCATGTTTTATTTTGTTAAAATATAAAAATCAAAAATATTTTGATGTGTGTTTAATTTTTAATATTTCTTTTTGCAGATGGCACCAAAGAAATCTATTCCCATTACTGGTCCAAAGAGACAAAGAAGGACCACGAATACTGATACCACCTCTAAGGATCTATATCTTCAAGGTGAGGAGCAGCTGGGACCTAGAGATCCCACTAGATTTCACACTGATGCGAAATGGGCCAGATTTCACCAAATAAAGGGCCAGAGGTTGATTTAGGAAAGAGTTCTGGATCTGAATGTTGAAGATTATCCTGAGCTGTAGGATGAGATCCAGAGGAGGAGATAGGGACCCCTGTTTTCCCTACCTACTGAGGGGGATCCCATCTTAGTGATGGAATTTTATGCTAACGCCTTCAGAACTCGACAGGACGCACTGAACATCAGTTAGCAGAAGATGAGCTGGGTGAGGGGTCGGCACATCACCTACGACAGGGACACCATTAGTACCCTACTGGAAATCCTTGGGAGCCTACTCCAGAGTGTGACACTTGTTTCTGGAAGGAAAACAGAAACAAGGTTGCTATTGAGGATGGTGATCTAGGATATTTCCTGGATCAGGTTGCTCATTCCCTGAGCAAAGATGGAATCTTCTTCAACCTGAGTAAGGTTGGAAGGACTCCATCAAACCTCCTCAAGACCGAGCTGACCCCTATAGCTCAAGCTTGGTCTCATCTCATGCTTCAAAATATCTCTCCTATCACCCATCTTTCTTCTATTCCAATTGATTGCTGCTGCCTTCTTTACTCCATCCTTCAGGGCCACACTATTGACATTGCCGAGCTGATATCTAAGCAGATTCACCTTTATGCCTTAGGGTATAAGGTGAACCATCCTATTCCCTTTCCTCTCATCATTTTTGCCTTGTTGAGGAGGCAAGGAGTTGTTGTACCATCATCAGAGTTTACTAGTTCTTCGGGGAGAGTCCCCAAGTTCTCAGTAAACAGAGATTACTTCGTCCAGCAGTGCGAGCTTCCACCTCTGGAGCAGGAGGCTCAGCCCAGACAGAGACAGAGGAGACCACCAGTTCAGCCGCCATCTGCTGATGCTATTTTTGATGGATTTGCTAGGATGACCCTAGAGCATCAGCATATGATGCAGATGATGGCTGCTACACATAGAGCTTATATGCATCTTCATGATTCTTTTTATCAGTACAGGATTCAGGGAGAGGGAGCACCTTATGTTACACTAGCCGACTTTGCAGCTCATGTAGCTTGACCCGGTGATCTACCTACATATCCTGAGGCTGGTGGACCGTCTGGAGCACATGCTAATTCTGAGGGTGATGCAGATGAGGAGGGGGATGATGAGGATGATCATATAGAGGATTGATTGGTGTTATCTCACATTTCTTTACATACATTTTAGTTTATATTGATATTTACATTTGGATTATTCTTATTGTGGATTATATTATAGTTTGTCTTTTATGTGGTATGTTTTGTTTTTGCGTATTTTCTTTAAATCAAAAATAAAAATAATAATAGGTTTTATCTTTTAAATAAATAAATCAAATTTTTGAAAATAAAGAAATTTATACACTTAAGGTTTTTACACAATAAAACCATTTTTTAAAATCAATTATTGATTCTTTTTATAATTAAGGGATTTTGATAAATTTAATTACAATAATTTTATTAACTATCAAGCTAGTTTCGATAACCCGGTGAGCTGAGAGATCTTTTAAACACTTGAGGGTTTCGACATAACTTCATTCGAATTGATTTTGCTTTAATCTCTGATTTGTGTTGTTGTACAGAGAATTCAAGAAAATGATCAAGGCACATTTTTGGTAAAAGAAACCTTGGGCCAAAAAGCTTACCACGGTAAAATTATCATTTGAAAGCCACTTTAAGCCTGAAAAATAATTTCATTGGTACCCTTAACCTTTATCAAATTTTAACCATTCCCTTTACTTAATTGATTAAAAGAGCAATTGGTCAAAATGGAAAGAATATTTTGAGCGTTCTTACAAAAATTGGGAGTGAAAATTAACAACTTGATTCTTTTCAAGAAAAATCAAAAAAAAATATGCATGTAAAAAAATAAATAAATATATGCAAATCAAAAATAGTGAAAAGAATCAAGTTGGGGGTATTTATCATCAATAAGGAAAATACAATTTGGGCCAAGAAAAAGCCTAAAAATTATAAAATGCTCTTTTATGATTTCAGATTTTTGAATTCTGAGAAAAACCATAATGTCTTGTAAGCCAAGCCTCATTACAACCCTTGAAAAGACCTTGTGATTCTTGAATTGACTTGGTATGATTAACCATTGATTAGATGAAAATCAAAGTTAAATTTGTTTGATTTTATGATCGATTGAGTGAAACAGGTTACCTTTTACACAGAGATAAACACTTGTGAGGTAAGCCTGAAATTATGCTTGATGTGTTAATAAGACATTGTAAAGATTTTTGTCATTAGACCTTTATTACATAAGATATCTAGTTTTGGTTATTTTAAATGGTAACTTGTGAAATTACTTTTTGTGATAAATTCTTGGACTAACTCAAAAAAACTTGATTTCAAATTTTATTTTTATTTTTCTCTCTTGCTCGAGGACGAGCAATGTCTCGAGTTGGGGGTATTTGTTAGTCCTCAAATTTACAATAAAATCCTTAATAAAAATTTTGTAAAAAGAATGAAAAGTTGTTTAAATTATTAGAAGTTTAGGTTTTAAATTCAATAAATGGATGTTGTTGAAAATAATCTACCCTTGATCAATTTTCTCTAGTTTCTACTGATTCTTTTTCATGGAATGATGCACAAAATACTCAGATGGTCAGTTTTAATGTGACTTGTGGCAAGTGGACCACTGTCGGTGTAGTATATGTTCTAAGGAACAAATGTCGTTCCCACTACGGATCGTTTTAAATCGATTTCAAACTATTACAGCAGATATGAGTTACTGTTTTCATGATGGTGAATTAAAGAAACTATCTAAAAAGTGCATGAAAGTAATACAAGTAATATATTTGAAATAACAGAGTTTGGCAAATGGGATTTAGATTCACCTTCCGATACACAGTCAATATTCATATAAACGACTTTTGCAATATGATTCTTTATGTCACAATCCAAATCATTTGTATCGATTCCTCGACTACAAAATTCATAAGAATAGATTTGATAACGTTAATCCCATGATCATTTCAAATCCATTCCAGCATTAAGTATGATTGTTTAGATGTTCACTATGTTAAATACCATCCCTAGTTATTTACTCACAATGAGCATTTCATTTAGATCCATTTTCGTAAGTTATTTTCCAACAACAAACATAAACTTACATCAAGAAAATGTTGATCAAGCATATTGAAGCAATGGGTATGAAATGAAAAACCAAGAATCATAAAACAAATTCATCGATTATATGAATACTAAACACATGTTCATCCAGATTAATTGGTTACCTCCAATCCCAATGAGAGAGTTAGCTACTCATAGTAACCATATTCATACAATATTAATGTAAGGAAGAAGAGAAACCTAAGCTAAGAACACTCAGTTGAAATCCTGTTTCCGCCTCCTCTCTCAACTCCTTATTATTTTCCTTTTATAATGCTTCACTCGCTCGAGCGAGTTTCAATCTCGCTCAAGCGAGACACATTCTTCAGCTTGAAGGAATTTCACGTCCTACTTCACCTGCATGCTAAACTCGCTCAAGCGAGAACTTTTGCTTGAGCAAGATTCAAGTTGATGATCCCCTGTTCAGCATTCGCTTAAGCCATGACCCATTCGCTGCAGCGATTTTGTTGTATTTTGGTTTTGGACGAATTTTGCTTGAGCGAATATATCTCGCTCAAGCGAATTCATCATTAGAATTTCACTGGATGAATTTCGTTGGGTGTGTTTTACTGGTACGCTTGAGCGAAGCCTGTCTTTGCTTTCCGGATCAATTTTGCTCAAGCGATACACTTTTCTTGAGCGATTTCTTCAATGAGCCTCACTAGTCCAAATTCGCTTAGGCGAATAAGCCATTCGCTCAAGCGATGGATGCCTTGTTTACTTTCATCTTTGGAATACCTTGCTCGCTCAAGCGAGCCTTCAATTGGCCATAGCAAATTGATTCGCTCAAGCGAGAACGACCATCGCTTGAGCGAGATTAATCAATTTTGCTCTTAACTTGGTGAAACTCTTTCTTTTCTTTTTCCTTTCTTCTTTCTTCTTTATTTTACCTAAAATTGCATCAAAATCTAGGATTTGGCATTACTTGTTAACCAATCAAACATGTACAATGCTTGGATCCTAAATTATGTTATATTTAGCTTACAAAATGATAAACATTGTACTTTATGTCCAACTTTTGATCAATTTACATCATAAAATCTATGTAATTTGGACATCTATCAACTCTCCCTGACCTAGAACTTTACTTGCCCTCAAGCAAATGGTCAGGAACAGGAAAGTGAAACAAAGATCCTAATTAATCACAAATGCTTATAAAATGAAGGATAACTTCTTAATATTTATAATTGATAGTTCCTATATCATGCTTCTACACATCTAGCTAGATTCCAAGTTTAAAATGCACTTTACAATTGCAAGTAACCACTTTGCTGTAAAAACAAGAAATCCTCTCTATCCATACCTTCCAGGTGAGTGTTTACTCATTAAATCACTGATCAAGTGTTATTCAATCATTGCATTTCATTTCATTGCATAAGACAACTACTTATACAAGCATGGATCAAGAGGTCTTGATGGGTTGTAATTTGGCCAGGCTAACAAGGAACTTCTGGTTTTTCTTTGGAATTCAAAGGACATACTAAGGACAATTAAAAACATCATCTACCTTAGCGTTGGCTACCTTAATTTTACAGTCCCATCCTTTCTTCACCCGAGCCATTGAATTTTTATTATTCCTCCCAATTTTTGTTTGTTCTTTGAACATTTCTAGTTGTCATTTGGAGGATTTTATTTTCTTTTTCTCTTTTGTTCTTTTCTAATTTCTCATTCCTTCATAGCCATAGCCGACTTATCCATATAGCCTTCTTACAAAAATTTTCTTGTCCTTAGGATGCATCAGGGTTGGCCTTACATACAAGCATGTTATAAGGTTATAGAAAAACTTTTTAGCTCAATGGGTTTACGAAAAATTGGATTGATTATTATCATGGGTTGGCTTTTTGGCTCTAGTTTGCCTATTCTACTCAAATTTTGCCTCTATCCTGTCTATGTTTGGCTAAGCAATGATCCTTGCCAGAAACTCATACAATGAAAGATTATATAAAAATCAATGAACTCTCAGTGTTTATGGTTACACTCGCTTACTAGGTTAATCGTCTTGATTTCTTTATCTTCACAGAAAAGGGTTCAAACATTGTGAGCTAGTTCCTAACTCAAAATTTAGAAAGATTGCATTCAACATTCATCAGGAACTATCATATTTTCAAAAATAGTTGTCCTTCCTTTTATGCAACCTAAGATTAATTCACATCTTTCTTCACTTTTTCAAAACATTGTATACATTATCAGAAAATCACGCCTAACCATAATTACTAGCGTATGCAATAAAACTCAGTTGAACATGTGAATCAAACTATAAACCATACTGAAATATTGTAAAGTAAAAGTACTAAAGCAACTGCTGAATGTAAAAGTAGCATAAACATAAATAAACTGAATAAAATAAAGTGAACCACAAAGGCCGATCAATCATGCGACATCAAGATATCGGTGACTACTCGATCAAGCTGCTCCTCGAACTCTCTATCCTCAGCATCATACTGCTCCTCAGTTTGTTTAACAGCTGGCTGTGACTCTGGTGTTGAAGAGGATGCTGGGATTGGTATTTTTGCTGGTTCAAATGATGGTGCTGGTGGTGGTGGTGGTGGTGCCGGCTCAGCTTCAGCTATAGCTGCTGGCCTCTCCCCCTCCGGAAAGATAGGACTATCCCCAGGCCAAGCAACTTTAGTAATAAATTCATCTGGATGCATGAATGGACCTGCAGGATGACTCCAGTAACTGGCACGGTAGAAATAAGTGATAGCTCTTTGAAGAGCTGTGTTCTGCTGCTGGATGTGAGTGAGATGGGCGAGGAGGATAGGGTCAGTGGTAGAAGGCGAGGGTGGTGCTGATGAAGATAGAGCTTCAAGGCGTGGTGAAGATGATGTAGTTAAAGGTTGTGATGAAACTGGGGGTGGGATTGATGATGGTTGTCCTGCTGATGATGCTGTCTCAATCCGGTAGTTTTGTTCGATGAACCTTTTATCAATGGGAGGTCGAATTGGAGTGATAGGTTCAACATCAACACCTTGGGCTACACATAAACCGGTGATGAAAGCAGGAAAACCAAGAGTGCCTTTGGGTTTTGCATCAGCTAGTGTGGTTTTAGGATTTTGCTGAGCAAAACGGAAGATCTCACCGGATAGGATTTGATCTATGTCCACTGTGATACGCAGATCCAACATGCATAAGAGAAGTTCACACTTAGGTAAGAGAAGATCAGAAATGTGAGCATTTGGAACAACATTGGCTTGAAGAAATGCTGTCCAAACCCTCGTCAGCATTTTCATGTCTTTCCTAAGTAATCTAGTTGGATGTTGGTTGGCACCTCTGAAAATGGTGTTTTGGAAGGCATAAAACAGATTCCAATTCGTGAACAGAGTAAACATAACATTCCTTCTTCAATCTACTGTAGGTACACAGTTCACCTTCTTCTAATTGCATGATCTCTCCAAGGTTATCATTAATGGTGTCTCGGTCATAAGAAACCCAATGACCTCGAACCCAGGCTCTTCGGTCCTTCGCACCCTCAGTCCACCAAGCATTGGCATAAACTCCTTCACCACATCTGGATCATATTTAACTCAAGGATTTGCAATTCTTAACTACTTCCTTCTTCTGATCATGTTCATAAAATCATCGCATTCTCCTTCTCTCAAATCTACCCTGCGTTCCGGAGGGATAGTCTAGTGCTGAATATTGGTGAATCTGTTCTCGGTCTCTTTGTTTTTGAACTTCTGGTGAGGTGGAGGGGAAGACTCTGATGTGCGCTTCCTTTTTCCTTTATCCTTTTGTGCAGTGGCCCTTTCCTGCCCTCTTTGTATTTCTTGCGCATTTTTGGTCCGAGCCATGTCCTGAAAATGTATATTGGAATTAAGTATGTCATTTTAAGTTTTCGAGACCCAAAACACATTTCATGGTTCAAAAAAGTAAAATAACAATTAAGGATGATAGATTTGATTACAAAAGTAGAGTATTATCTGCAATCATGATAAAGCAGAGTACAATCATGAGAAAACAGAGCACAATTATGAGAGTATCATCCACAATGTCAGCAATCTCTAAGAAGAAAATTTTATTCACAATCACATCTTTCAAGTAGAAAACATAACCACACCTTTTAGCACTTTCAATTTGCAATTGCATGCCTTAAACTTAATGGCATATAAAAACAGAGCATGCATAATCCATCTATATCAACATATTAACTTAGGGCATAGATTTATTGAGCAAAGCCTGTATAATACTTCCAAGTTCAAGCCTAACCCTAAGGTAAAATGCATTCCTCAAATAGATACAGCATATGAAATTTCAAAGCATGACACATGAGGAAGAAAACTATATATATATATATGGAAAAGTAGAGTATTGGAACACTTACCTGGATATTCTGAAAATCGAAGACCTAGAAACAGAAATGAGAAGAGAAGATGATGTTTAACCTTCGAAACCAAAAATGGAGATAGCAAGAAACTTGTGAGTGAGAGGTTTTTAAGAGAGAAGAAGTTTGGTAACGGCCGATTGTGTTTAAAACCTCTTTTAAAACCTTAATCGCTTAAATTCGCTTAAGCGAGCTTAAGTCGCTGCAGCGATTTTATCATTCGAGAAAGGAAAGGTCACTTATTTCGCTTGAGCGATAGATGTTCGCTGCAGCGAAATAAAGTGAGAAAGGTACCTAGTGCTTCAAAATTTCTGTCGCTCAAGCTATTTGAGTTTTGCTTAGGCAAAGTATTCACAATTTCAATTCTGGGCGAATTTAGCTTGGGCGAATAAAAGGTGCTTGAGCGAGAAATTGATAATTTCATTCTGTAAGTATTTTGCTTGAGCGACCTTTAATTCGCTGGAGCAATTTTACTCCAGTGTCTAAATTGTTGTATCTCGCTTGGGCGACATTTAATTCGCTTTAGCGAATCTTGCAGTAACTTGAAAACTTAGAGTTTTTGTAATTCTTCTGCAACAGTCGCCTGAGCGAGTACACCTCGCTTGAGCGAGCTTTCCCCAGTGACTTTTTTCTTGTAATTGGCCTGAGCGAAACTCAATAGCTTTAAGCGAAAATCTCCTTCGCTTGGGCGAGTTTAGATTCGCTTAAGCGAATTTCCTCCAGTACCTAAATGATAGTGTTTTGCTTGAGCGACTTACAATTGCTCCAAGCAAAAGTGTATGAAAGTACTTATCGCTTGAGCGAATTGGATGTCGCTTGAGCGAAATAACTCAAGTTCAATTTTGGAATCCCTTTGGTTGAATTCTTTCTCCTCATTAAATTCCATCAATACGATTTCTTCAGTTTCTTGGATTTTAATACTTAATCAATATGTACATTTATGAAAACATATAATAAACAAGAGAATACACACAAGGGAAAAACTTGCAAAAGATCAAACATACTAGGTTGCCTCCTAGTTAGCACTTGTTTAACGTCGTTAGCTTGACGCTTGATTTACTTTAAGTTTCATGAAAGTGGAGAAGCATGTCCAACATCTCCACACCTCCTCCCATATAGGGTTTGAGTCGCTGCCCGTTAACAGTCCAAGTTCTCTCAGATTCTGGATCTTTAAGTTCAATTGCCCTATATGACTTGACCTCTTTGACTATGAAAGGTCCCGACCATTTCGATCGTAGTTTTCCTGGAAAAAGTTTTAACTTTGAATTAAATAAAAGCACAAACTGACCTGGGTAGAAGCTCTTTTTCAAAAAATTTTATCATGATAAGCCTTCATTCGATCTTTGTAGATTTTTGAAGACTCATATGCTTCTAGCCTTCATTCTCCCAGTTTTTCCAGTTGAATCTTTCTCTCCTTGGCTAATACTTCTAGATCAAAATTGACTAATTTCATTGCCCAATATGCTTTGTGCTCCAACTCCACAGGTAAATGACAGCTTTTTCCATAAACCAGCTGATAAGGTGAAAATCCTGCCGGGGCTTTAAAAGTTGTTCTATAAGCCCATAGAGCATCATCTAACTTCAGAGACTAATCCTTTCTGCTCTAAGAAACTGTCTTTTCTAAAATTCTTTTGATTTCCCTATTGGACACTTCCACTTGTCCATTGGCCTGTGGATGGTATGGAGAAGTCACTTTATGCCTTACACCATAATGCTCTAAACACTTTTGAAGTTATGTATTACAAAAGTGGGATCCTCCATCACTTATCAATACTCGGGGAGTACCAAATCTGCTGAAAATATTTTTCTTTAAATATTTTATCACAGTTTTGGCATCTGCCCTTATACAGGCCATTGCCTCAACCCACTTAGAAACATAGTCCACAGCGACTAGAATATACTCATTGGAAAGTGAGGCTGGTAAGGGTCCAACAAAATCTATGCCCCAACAGTCGAAGACTTCCACTTCCAAAATGGCTGTTAATGGCATTTCATTTCTTCTTGTTATACTTCCTGTTCTTTAACACACATCACAATTTTGCACAAACAAATTAGCATCTTTAAATAAAGAGGGCCAGAAAAAACCTGATTGAAGGACTTTAGCTGTTGTCCTTTCTCCATTAAAATGGCCTTCATATGCTGAACTGTGACAATGCCATAGAATACTCCTAGCTTCCTCTTGGGATACACATCTTCTTAATATATTATCAGATCCAAGCTTAAATAAGTATGGATCATCCCATACATATTGTTGTGTAACCTTCAACAATTTTTTCTTTTGTTGCCAGGTAAAATCTTCTGGAAGTACTCCGGCAGCTTTGAAGTTTGCCATGTCTGCAAACCATAGCCTCTCCTGAATTAATAACAGCTTTTCATCTGGAAATTCTTCTTGAACCTAAGGCTATAATGTTGTAACTTCATTGTTGATTAGTCGGGATAGATGATCAGCTATATGATTTTCACTGCCTTTCTTATCACGAATAGTCAAATCAAATTCTTGCAAAAGCAGGATCCATCTGATCAATCTAGGCTTAGAATCTTGTTTGTTTAACAGGTACTTAATTGTAGCATGGTCTGTAAAATAAACAATTCTCGGACTAATTAAATAAGATCTAAATTTTTCCAATCCATATACTACTGCTAGTAATTCTTTTTTAGTTGTGGCATAATTGATTTGCGCCCTATTTAAAACTTTACTAGCGTAATATATAGGGTGGAACAATTTAGATTTTCTTTGTCCAAGCATTGCACCTGTGACACCCTAATTTTAGGGGAAAAATTTTCGCGAATTAATTAGAAAATATCATGGATCCATAATAAAAACACTCCCTTATATGAAGATAAAAGAGCTGGCCCCATGGCCAAGCAGAAAAAGACAGGGAAGGCAAGGGAATTAAAACCATTCACACGGAAGCACCAACAGCGCCTGAGCGAACCACAATGCAACGCTCACTCGCTCAAGCGAGATCTGACTCCGCTTGAGCGAGGCCGACCAACTTGCTCGGGCGAACACACATGCGCTAAAGCGGAAACACAATCAAAAGTCTTCCCCAGCAACATACTCGCTGGAGCGAGGTCCCACTCGCTAAAGCGAGAGCCACACTCGGCTAATAATAATAATCTCACTCGGAATCTGAGTCACCCATTCACTCGGTAATGACTTAGTCCACTCGGTATAAGGGAATCCAATCACTCGGGAACTACCCCAACAATTGCCTCACTCAGCAACCCATAACTTAGCCCCTCAATTTATCCACAAAGTCAACATAAGGATTCACTCGGGAATTGAGGGTTATCCCACTCGGATTCTATCAATCAAACCACTCGGTATAATTCAATCCCCGAGTCACTCAGTATATTTGAACCCCCCCTCAGTCAGAGAATACATATAGGCTTCCTCTTAACCATACATCACTCGATCCAATCAGTCATAAGCCAACTCATCATCAGAGTGGTATTCCACTCGGTAACCAGTATCATTTCCGACCAATACTCATTCGGCCACACACTCGGCATTCATGCCTATTCACTCTCGGATCATACCTTAACCACTCATTACTCAGTAATAGCCTACGAAATCAGTTCCACTCGGAATGATCCAAACTCCTCAACACTCAGAGGAATTACCCAAGTAATTCACTCGGATTACATTCATAACTTCACTCGGATCATATATGTATAAACACTTAGATTATTTCTTATCTGGGCCATCAACAACTCTTTCCTCGGAGTAGTTCACTCGGATTATACAAGATCATTCCCTGCTCGAGCTTCACCATATATTCTTCACTCAGAATCCACAAGAGCCATTAACACACAGAAAGAGGCTCACACATGAGTTACGCTCGGATATGGAGTCCCGTACATAAAACTCACTCGGAAAAGCAACTAAGCCATATATATTCCACTCAGGATTCATTAACTTAGATATATTCATACAACATCATTTCCGAGTCAGTATGAAGCATCAAATCAACATAAAATTCATACATAAATGCACTCTCTGCTCCCAAAAGCCGACTACCCACTCAGCAATACTCTTCCACCGATTCACAACCTTGTTATCAACATAACACATATATACACACATACGCATACACTCGGATATTTGCAACTTATCATTATTCATTCACCAAAACTCACAATCCGATACAAGTACGTGATTCCAATGTAAGTCCATATATGCAAACATACACTCGGATTTCCATACAACTGTAATAATATTCGTCATACAACATTGTTGTGAGCCGGCCAAGGCTTAAATACAACAAAAGACACTCGGATTATAATTTTACATACACAGCCTTATCATAAACACCCAACACTCGGGTTAAGGCCCTTATATAATTCCAATCTGACCTGCAACACTGAAAAATGGTGTAGGGGTGAGCATTACATATTAAATGACAGATATTGGCTCGGATTATCATGGAATCCGCATTACAATAATACATAAATATCATCAATCATTCAACATACACTGCCATTCAACATAAGCAATCACAAACATCCTCAATCGGGTTTCTTACCCCTTTCACTCGGCTATAAAGCCTAATATCCTTATCAATCGGATTTCATCTCAAGTCTACCCCAAGTCTATATCAACAATGTTCACACTCCGAGCCATACTCAAGGAGTCTGTCCGAGCCTAGCTCCAGGACTTAGCCATATTCATCACATGTTCCATCACATGTTGTCATCTGACTTGCCGTTCGGTATTTGGAGTCCAACGCATTCCAGTGGCGAATCGGATGCATACGATTTCATTCACTCGGCGTCCAACGCCAATGCACTCGGCATTTCATGAAGCGTCTCAATTCATGCTTAGTGCCCCCGGCACTGCCCCGAGTCCAACTCAAGGTCTTTCATCACATTCAACATTAGGACCACGTCCTCTTCACTCGGGATCACACCCTCGTGGCACCCCGCAAGGTATTCATATTCAATAACATAATAACACGTATGCATATAAAATTCAACTCATATTTATTCGATTGCCCACTCGGAAATCTGCGTTCAACATTAAATTCACTCGGCAACTCAACAACAGTCAGATGACTCAGCTTATACCACATTCACTCGGCAAATCCTATGCCATTCACTCGGCAATTACTATACCATGAGCCTCACATGCATGGGATCCATTCGGCCTTAGCATTTCTAAGTCTCACACCATTTTATATATATAATTCCACTCGGAATCTAACACCAATAAACATCCCATGTTTTTACATATAATATTTCACTCGGATTGTCCTCTATTACTCGGATGTATCCTTTTCCATAAGCTCTCATGCTTTTATATAATAAGCCTACTCGGCATTTATCATCACAGTCCCCATTCATTCATTCATCATGATCATATACATCAACAAGCATCATATACATTTAAATATACCATTACGCACAGGGACTAATAGAGAACTACACCATGCACTCGGCATTCATAAATTCATACATCATGCATCTCATACATATATCAAAACATTATCAAGTATATTTTCATGCATATCATGGATGGAAACAATAACATCAAACTAGGCATATCCATCATGCATATCCGGGCTACTAATCACTTGAAAATCAACAAGCAACACATCAAATATAGCACATCACAGTATAAACATTTCACCCGGAAACCCGTCCATAACCTATGCATTTGAGATGCAAAGCTCCCTTACCTAGATGAAGCTTTCAAGGGTTACATGGGCCACTCGGCTCAGCCACAGCAGCACCCTGCTCAGCTTCTAACGTAGGAAGAACCACACAGCTTCCCTGCCAACCCGCATCAGCCTTCAACCTCTCGCTCAAGCCACACACGCACTCGCTTGAGCGAAGATGGTCCAGTGACCATTTCTTCACTGGCTCGCTCAAGCGTGACCATTCTCGCTTGAGCGAGATACACCCAGAAGCCCATCTGAACGCAACACATGAGCATCAACACTCCAAGCTCCACTCTGCTCACAGCCATGGGAGAATCCATGCTGTTTACTCGAACAGCAACCTCCAAAGCTCAGTATAAAGCTGTTCTACACTTGAACAGCACCATTCTCCCCACCATGGAGAACCACCAGCTTCCATGCAACCTGCATGCATGCCTTCATCCCTCTCTGCCTTCTTCACGTAAACAGCTCCATCAACAAAAGGAAGAAGAAGGACACCAAGGAAACAAAGGAGGAACCAACCTCTAAAACACACAGCTATGTTGTTCCTCATCACCATGCAGCTCCACTCGGCTCAACACAGCGTTGAGTGTAAGAAGAAGAAGATGAAGGAGACGAAGGAGAAGAAGAGTCTCCAGGGCGTTTTCTAGAGAGAATGGAGAGCGTTTCTCACTTCCAACACTCCTCCAACAGTAGATGAATGACATATGAAAGGGAACGTGAAAGTGAAGTTAAATCACCTTACAGCCCCATCATCACGCTACTCTACCACAGCCTCCCATCTCCATCAGCAGCCACATCCTCATTAATGCAATCCTATCAGCATTAAATGCTAACTTTCACAGCCATCATTGCACTCCACGTGGACAGGGAGAGGGAGAAAGAGAGAACCGGCCCATTAAGCACCAAAGGCACATATTATTATTATTATTATTATTACACAATAAATTGCCTAATTGGTAATTAATCCATTAATTAACCATTAATCCCATCAATCCATAACCTTAATCTGGAATTTATAATCAATTAAAATCTGGGATGTTACAGCACCAATGGCATAGTCACTTGCATCACACATTAATTCGAAATCAAGTGACCAATCAGGAGCAACTATGATCGGAGCAGTGATCAACTTTTGTTTCAATAGTTGAAAAGCGGATAAACAAGCTTCATCAAATTGAAAGGGAATGTCTTTTTGTAGCAGATTACTCAAAGGTTTTGTAATTTTAGAAAAATCCTTAATAAACCTTCAGTAAAAGCCAGCATGCCCCAGAAAACTCCTGACACCTTTGACATTGATTGGTAGAGGTAATTTTTCAATAACTTTTGCTTTAGCACAATACACTTTAATGCCTTTATTTGAGATTGTGTGGCCTAACACTTTTGGATACCATAAAATGGCATTTTTCCCAATTTAGCACTAAGTTAGTCTCTACACATCTTTTAAGGATAGTGTCAAGATTTTCCAAGCATAATTCAAATGATTTACCAAAGACTGAAAAATCATCCATAAATATTTCTATACATTTCTCTACAAGATCAGCAAAGATAGAGAGCATGCACCTTTGAAAAAAGGTTGGGGCATTACAGAGTCCGAAAGGCATTTTTCTATAAGCAAAAACACCGTAGGGACAAGTGAATGTTATTTTTTCTTGGTCTTTTGGTGCTACAGCAATCTGATTATATCCTAAATAACCATCCAGAAAACAATAGTATACTTGTCCAGCCAATCTTTCTAACATCTGGTCCATGAAGGGCAATAGAAAATGATCCTTTCTTGTGGCTTGATTGAGCTTCTTGTAATCTATACGCATTCTCCACCTGGTTACTGTTTGTGTGGGAATCAACTCATTATTTTCATTCTTCACCACTGTCATACCTCTTTTTTTTGGTACAACCTGTACTAGGCTTACCCAAGCACTATCAGAGATAGGATAAATCATTCCAGCTTCCAACAATTTAATGACTTCCTTTTTAATAACTTCTTTCATGGTTGGATTTAATCTTCTCTGTGGTTGTGCTACAGGTTTGTACTCTTGCTCCATAAAAATGTGGTGCATATAGTATGAGGGGCTAATTCCTTTTAAATCGCTCAACTTCCATCCAATTGCCTCTTTATTCTTCTTCAGGATCTCAGTCAATTTTTCCTCTTCCTCTTTCGACAAGTTGTTACTGATGAATACTGGTTTTTCTCCTTCAGCATCTAAAAAGATATACTTCAAATGTGAAGGCAACTCTTTCAGCTCTAACTTTTGAACTTCAGGAACTTGTTTTTCCGGAAGAGTCTTAATTGTCTCTTCTTTGCTAGTACTTGCTTTGCCTGCATCTAATCTTTGCAAAATCTCCCTCACTTCTTTATCTTCGGAATCATTAAGACTTTCTACAGCTCCAACTAAAGCCTTTTCAAGAGAACTTGAATTTTGTACTTTGTTGAACTGTCTTTCAATCACTTCCTCTTCCACATCAATTTTAAAACAACATTGTTTATCTACTGGATATTTCATTGCTTCAAAAACATTGAAGTTCACTTCTTCATCTTGGACTCGTACCTTCAATTTTCCATCATCCACGTCTTCCTAAAACGGTCTTCCTAAAATCAGTGGTACTTCAATGTCCTCTTCCATGTCCATTATCACAAAATCCACTGGGAACACAAATTTCTCCACTCTTACCAAAACATCTTCCGCCACACCATAAGGGAACTTCATTGATCTGTTAGCCAATTATAATGTCATTTTTGTTGGCCTTATTTCAAGATCTCCGATCCTTTTAAGCATTGAGAGTGGCATTAAGTTTATACTTGCTCCCAAATTTAGCAATGCTTTCCCCACCGGCATATGACCAATAGTAACAAGAATTATGAAACTCCCCAGATCTTTGGTCTTGGGTGGTAATACCTTTTGAATAATGGCACTACATCCAGCTTCCAATTCAACTGTCTCTTCTGAAAACCTTTTTTTCTTAGTTAACAAATCCTTCATAAACTTTGCATAGGTGGGCATTTGTTCCATGGCTTCCATAAATGGGACATTAATTTGAAGTCTCTTAAAAATGTCCATGAACCTTGCAAATTGTCTCTCCTTATCACGTTTCGAAGGATTCTTTGGGTAAGACATGTTTTTTAATGGAGGCAACTCTTCATCCACCTTGCCTTTGCCCTTTTCAAGCTCACTCTTTTTGTTTTTCTCTTTTTCATTTTCTTTATTTACATTTTCTTTTATTTCTTTTTCATTTTCTTCCATATCTTTATCTTTTTCTTTTTCTTTTTCTTTTTGACACTCTCTTTCTTTTTCTTTTCTTTCTTTCAAAATCTCTTCTTCTTCTTTTTCTTTTGATGCTAATTCAACTCAAAAAAACCACTTCTTATTGTGATAGCTTTCAATACTCCTTTGGATTTGGCTTAGTATTTGCTCCATACTAAGGTCGTTGATTTTCAGCAATCTGTCGGGCCAGTTGTCCCACTTGAGTTTCCAAATTCTTTATTGACGCCTCAGTATTTTTTTGGCTTGTCAAAGAAGCCTGCATAAACTTTTCCAAAGTGTCTTCTAATTTTGAAGTCTTCTTCATCAAGGAAGGATAATTACTTTTATATGGTCTATTTGAAGAACTCAGTTCTTGTTTCCATCCTTGTCCTTGATGTTGATTACTCCTCCATCCCTGAAATTGTTGGTTAGGATAATTAGAATTGAAATTATTTGGCATACCTTGATTACTCATGTAGTGGATTGTCTTTTCTTGTGCTCCTCAATAACCATTCGGGTGATCGCCTGCACAAAAATCATATCTTGTAGTTTGTTGTTGTATTGGTTGTGAAGAATGCACTGAATGCAATTGTTGTGGGAGTTTGGCCATTAGTTAAGTTAGGACTTCAATTTGTTGAGTCAAAATTTTATTCTGAGCCAAGATAGCATCCGAGGTGCTCAAATCTAGAACTCCTTTTCTCTGGACTTGTTGATGATCATGTTGGGCTTGATAATCCATTGAGGATAAAGCCTCTATGATCCTTGTTGCTTGATCAGCGTCAACTGTCATCATTGTGCCACCAGCTACAGCATCTAAGCTCATCTTTGTATCCGGTCGAAGTCCATTATAAAAGATGTTCAGTTATGCAATATCTTCAAAACCATGATTAGGACATTTGTGAAGCAATGATTTAAAACGGTCCCATACTTCACAAAATGGTTCCTCAGCTCCTTGACGTAATGTTGAAATATAAGATTTAGCTTTTATGAACCTTGATGGAGGAAAAAATCAAGACAAAAATTTTTCTTCCACATTAGACTAACTAGTCAAGCTCTGATTTGGATGTGATTGCAACCACTCCTTAGCTTTACCAGCCAATGAAAATGGGAATAAGCGAAGGTATGCAAATTCCATATCCTCCTGTCCAAAACCCATAGTACCAACTAATTTATAAAATGTTGCCAAATGAGGATATGGATCTTCATTCGACATTCCAGTGAATTGATGTGCACTAATCAAACTCAAAAAAGCTGGTTTCATCTTCAAAGCTCTTGTTTGTGGCATCACAATACTTGAAAAGTATCATGGTCCTTATTGATTTGCATAGTCTCCCAAAGTACGCCTTAGTGGTGGTTGATGATGTCTGTCCATGCTTTCATTTTCAGATTTTGGAGTTGATATTGGTATTAAACTTAGAGAAGAAGATTGTCCAAAAGATTGTCCTTCCTCTTTTTGTTGTTCTTTTGCTTTTTCTTTAATTTTCTTCAAAGTCTTCTCTATTTCAAGGTCTAGCTCAACCTGTTCTTTGGATCCCTGACTTCTTAATAACATAAGCAAAACTAACAACAAAGAGGTTAACAAAGAAAAAGATATAAAAGCATAAAATTATTCACAACTACTATATTCACAAACCAAAATAGTTAAAATTAATTTGAATTTGATCCCCGACAATGGCGCCAAAAACTTGCTGATTCTTTTTCGTGGAATGATGCATAAAATACTCAGATGGTCAATTTTAATGTGACTTGTGGCAAGTGGACCACTGTCGGTGTAGTATATGTTTTAAGAAACAAATGTCGTTCCTACTACGGATCGTTTTAAATCGATTTCAAACTATTACAGCAGATATGAGTTACTGTTTTCATAATGGTGAATTAAAGAAACTATCTAAAAAGTGCATGAAAGTAATACAAGTAATATATTTGAAATAACAGAGTTTGGCAAATGGGATTTAGATTCACCTTTCTCACCTTCCGATTGATGCATAAATCCTAAGCCATTACTTGGTGTGTAACTCTCGGAGGATTATATTCTTTGGCAAGCGCACCAATCGTTAAATTTGTAATATATTTGATCGTTCCCATAAGGATTGTGGTAATTACCTCAATCTTGGACTAGTACTAGCTGAACCAACGCAAGCAGATGCAATTCATTCTGTTTTTCTATTGTTTTATATTTTTTATGTTTTTGTATTTTTAGAAGCAGTACAAAATGTAAAATGTGATTAATGGAAGATAGGTTAGGATTACTTCAGCTTACACTTCATCAAGAAACATGTAATTGAGGTTCAATTAAGCTTCAGATGCAAGAGGACAATTCACAGTTGGTTAATCCCTAATTCCTTAGGTAATTAACACTAACTCCTAAGCATTCAACCCTAATCCCTTAGGTGTTCAATTACAGAGAAATCTAATGCGAAATTAGGGATCGAACCCTAACTATTCACCTAATTACTAGGCCTGAATTAGTTAGGAAGCCAAAAGTTACCTAAGCCTCAACCATGATTCCTCACTGGTGAGATTCTTCATTTGGATCTGAATTTGTCAATTCAGCAGAGTAGATCCACTTCTCAGCTTGTTCTCCTCTTACTTCAGAAGATAATTTCCTCAATGCAGCTTTAAGATTCCATCGGAAGCTTCAGCAATCCCAACCCTAGGGGTTTAGAAACCCATGGGAATGGATTCTGATGAAGGAACGTGGAGAGACATGGACGAGAGAATTTAGAGAGAGAAAAGAATTAGAGAGAGATTGGAAATGAGAAAATGAATCGTGTTATTGTTTCTTTGTGTTCTCTCCACTCTTTAAAGAGTATGTACAAATATATATATATAGGCATCTAACTAACTAACTAAATTAATTACATAGGAAACTTAATTAACAATTAAACTGACTAATCTAAATACATAATTACAAGTAAATAATTAATTACACTCAATACTTAAATTACTAATGTAAAACAGCAAACAGAAAACAGAAACAATGCAACATTTCGTTTAAAGGGAACAACAGCAAGTTAAATAACCACCTTCACGCTTGAGCGTGAAGGAATCGCGCTTAAGCGCGCTTGAGATTATTACTGTATTATGTCTTCACGCTTGAGCGTGAATGTGGGATGCTTGGGCGTGGGTGTTGTGGTGAAGTCACGCTTGAGCGTGAGTGATACTCACTTAAGCCTGATCGTGTTTTCATGCTGCATGCTTTGGTTTCCTTTCTTTGTACGTGATTTGCATGTTGCCTCACGCTTGAGCGTGGAACCTTCAAGCTTGAGCTTGAAGAATATTTTACTACACCTGCACATGCAAACAAATAATTGCCTAGTGTTTGTACGCTGGTTATCCAGCATATGTACGCTGAGTTAGTGAATTTATAAATAAACAAATTTCCTTAACTAATTATTACTTTTAATCATTTTCTTACATAAATTAAACACTCTTGAAATAAATAAATAAAATAAGAATTATCTTGCTCAGGGTAGGGTGGAAATTCAGCTGCTAAGGGTGTGTCATCAGGGGGAATGGTTAATCCAATGGAAGCCAACCATAAATCTCTGTCAAGTGGAACTCCCATTTCTTTAGTGTGATCCACATTCAATGTGGTGGCAATCTTTCTCAGCATGAGATCATGGTTCAGGACCAGATCATAGGTTCCTAGCTGCATTTTCTTCATAACCTGAAGTTCCTGCATTACCATGGAAATATCAGAAGAAGTACCTGCTCTTGTTGGAGGTGGTGGTGCAAAAGATGTTGGTTTAGGTTGTCTGGGACGCTTTGACTCTTGAGGCATAAAATTGTCAATGTGGTTTATCACCCATTGCTTGTCCATAATCCTTTCAGGCTTTACCTTTGTCAGTTCGTCATAATTCAACCTAACCTGATTCTTTTTGGCCAACAAAGTGATAACAGAGTAATATGGCAATTGGAGATTTTTTTCAAGGTTTTTCATCATCTCCTCTAGTATTAACTCACCCAGATTAACATACAGGCCTCTCACTAAACCGTAAATCAACACCAACCTCTTAATGGCAACTTCAGTAGAATGAGCCATAGGTTGCAGGGATGAAAGGACATAGTGGCACCATAAAAGGGAAAGATGATTCAAACAATTCTTCCTGACACTTTTTGGTGCACCATTAACCTTTGTTATATATACAGCTCCTTGTTCACAACATTCCTCTAATATTTCTTTCCTAAGATTTTCATTTTCAACCCTATGAAAGATATCTACTTTCCATGTGTAGTGACATCCTTCCTCATCCAATATAGGTACTTTCAACAGCTTATTCAATATATGACCAGTTAGAGGAATGGTGACTCCTCTCAAGAAGGAAGAAAAAGGAAACTTATCTTCTATAGAATGAGTCCTCAGATTGGCATAGAATTCTCTAGTGAGTTCCTGGTAACCATTGCCTAAATTCTTATTAAAGAACTGCCATCCCCTTTTAATCATAGCAGCTTTTACATTAAAATTAGAACAATTTTCTTCATCAAGGACCAGAGCTCTATCCCTTATTCCTCCCTTATGTTTGAACTTATTCACATAATCTTGGACGGCCTTGGAATCTCTAAACCTATACCCATCAAAACCCTCAACTATCTGAGACTTCTTTCCTTCTTCAAGACTTTTACTCCTTTCAGTTGATGGAGAATCAGGGAGACTGATAGGAGCTACCCCATTTCCTTTCTCTTTTTGGGCTTCTTTCACATTTTCTATTTCAACACTTTTTTCAGGTTTTCTACAAAGTCTTTGTGATCTTCTGATCATGGTGAGTGTTAACGATGGTATTTATAATGCCTAAATGGATACATATATACAAACAGCAAAACCACAACAAAATGAAAATGTAAGATGAACAGATATGATGGATGAAAGAAATTTGAAATTGAAACAGTGAACTACAACAATTCTAACTATAAAGTGAAAGTAAGAACTGAAAAGATGGTACCTTTCAAAGAAATCAGAGACTGTGCCTTTTCCTCTTCAAAACCCAAGGTTCCAGCATAAAGAGTTAGGGTTTGTACACTGAGAGGGTTTTATACTATTGAGCTCAATACCTGAGGTACGCGTAACTACGCTGAAATCTTGGCGTATAAACGTCCAAATTAAAACACACAAGTAGCATCAGGTATGAATCATGCTCAAGCGACCCATTATTCGCTTAAGCGAATTATATGCAAGGGAATGTCACGCTCAAGTGTGAGAAACTACGCTCAAGCGACGAACTAACAGGTATCAGATTGCTTCAATGTGGCACTCACGCATAAGCTTACAGCATCACGCTTAAGCGAAAAATTTGGAACAGAAGTTTTCCAACTGCCTCAGCCTAATCACGCTCAAGCGTGAGCTTGGGGCGCTTAAGCGTGGGACTTATATACAAGTCACGCTCAAAGCGTGAGATTCTAAGCTTAAGCGTGAGGTGGAATAGGGGGGTAAGATAAGTCGCTCAAGCGACACGAAGGCACGCTCAAGCGCAAAGGTAAATCCCATAATCACGCTCACGATCATGCTTAAGCGTGATGTTCCTAGCTCAAGCGTGGTAGTTACTATGTATCACGCTTCAAGCGTGAATAAAGGACGCTCATGCGCAGGGATTAGTTTGAAGGGTCACGCTCAAGTGTGGACCCGAGCTCTCTCAAGGGCGAAGCTTATACAAGGTCACGCTCAGGCGCGAATTATCACGCTTAAAGCGTCAGGCACACTTACAGGAGGAAAAATCATGCTTCAAGCGTAATTAAGTCACGCTCAAGCGCCACAGTATTTTACTCAAGCGCAATCAAGTTCGCTCAAGCGCCAAGGGTACCTGGTTCTAATTCTAGCTAATGGATTTATAAGTATGTACACTGGGAATTGAGCGTATGAACACTCAAACCTTATTCAAAAATTTTCCAGTTTATTCACCCCTTGATCAAAATTTTTAGTTTTCTTTTATTATTTTAACACAAAATGCAAAATGCAATAGCCAAAATGTAGGGTTGCCTCCCTAAAGCGCTTCTTTAAGGTCACTAGCTTGACCTTCTGACATCTAAGAAGATGCCTGCAACAGCATGGAGGTTTTCTGCCTATCAAACTCTCCTCCAAAGTAAAGTTTGAGTCTCTGGCCATTCACTTTAAAAGTTTTATCAGTGGCTGGTTCTTTCAATTCAATTGCACCATGAGGAAAAACCTCATTCACAATAAAAGGTCCAGACCATTTAGATCTAAGTTTTCCTGGAAAGAGTCTCAGCCTAGAATTAAACAACAACACCTTATCATCTTTTTGAAACTCTTTTCTATTTATCCACTTATCATGCCACTTCTTAGTTTTCTCTTTATAAATTAAGGCACTCTGATAAGCATTGAGCCTGAACTCCTAAGTTCATGGAGTTTTAGAACTCTTCCCTCTTGAGATTGGTTAAAATCCATGTTTAACAGCTTTGTGGCCCACAATGCCTTATGTTCTAACTCCACAGGAAGATGGCAAGCCTTACCATACACCAGCTAATAAGGAGACATGCCAATTAGAGTTTTAAATGTTGTCCTATAGGCCCACAATGCATCATTCAATCTCACAGACCAATCCTTCCTAGACTTCCCTACCATTTTCTCTAAAATTCTCTTAATTTCTCTATTAGACAGCTCAACTTATCCATAAGTTTGTGGATGATATGGAGTAGATACCTTATGTAGTACCTCATAGTGTCTCAAGGCTTTTTCCATGACTCTATTGCAGAAATGTGACCCTCCATCACTAATAAGGACTCTAGGGACTCCAAATCTAGAGAAAATGTTCTTCTTTATAAACCTAAGCACCACATGTGCATCATTGGTTCTGGTAGGGATTGCCTCCACCCACTTGGAGACATAATCCACAGCAACAAGGATATATTCATTGGAGAATGACTTTGGGAATGGTCCCATGAAGTCGATGCCCCAAACATCAAATAACTCCATAACTAAAATATTTGTCAAAGGCATGCCAGCCTTAGCAGAGAGGCCTCCACTTCTTTGACACTTATCACACCTTTGCACATATACTCTAGCATCCTGAAAAATTGTTGGCTAATAAAAGCCACATTGTAAAACTTTTGCTGCTGTTCTGGAGGCACCATGGTGTCCTCCATAATAGGAGTCATGGTAGTGCCATAAGAGTCTTTCCTGCTCAAATTCAGGCACACATCTCTTGATAATTCCATCTACTCCTATCTTATAAAGAAATAGATCATACCATAGAAAAGTTTTACTGTCATGGAAGAATTTTTCTTCATTTGGGTTGTCCAACCTTCAGGTACCACAGAGGCACTTTTAAAGTTGGCCATATCAGCACACCATGGCCCTGTGATAATTGCCATCAGCCTCTCATCTGGGAATTCCTCTTTAATCAAGATAGAATCAGATTCACCCTCCAGACGAGAGAGTTGATCAGCCACTGAGTTCTCCACTCCCTTTTTATCTCTTATTTCCAAATCAAACTCTTGGAGTAAAAGAACCCACCTGATCAATCTTGGCTTTGATTCTTTTTTAGCTAGCAAGTACTTGATTGCTGAATGATCTGTATACATAATGACCTTAGCACAATCAAGTAAGCTCTGAATTTATCAAACGCATATGCCACAGCAAGCATTTCTTTTTTAGTAATGGTGTAATTTATTTGATTCTCATTTAACACTTTACTGGCATAATAGATCACATGTGTTAATTTTTCTTTCTTCTGACCCAGCATAGCTCCTACAGCAAAGTCACTTGCATCACACATTAGTTCAAATGGTAAAGACCAATCAGGTGCTGTAAGGATCGGAGCTAAAATTAATTTTTGTTTCAAATTTTCAAAAGCCTTGACACAGTTTTCATCAAAAACAAAAGCATGATCTTTCACAAGTAAATCAGTCAAAGGCTTTGCTATTTTTGAAAAATCTTTTATAAATCTCCTATAGAAGCCAGCACATCCTAAGAAACTCCTCACTCCTTTCACATTGATTCGAGGAGGAAGTTTTTCAATGATATCAATCTTGGCTTTATCTACCTAGATGCCCTCAGTAGAGATTTTGTGGCCAAGGACTATCCTTCCTTTAACCATAAAGTGACATTTTTCCTAGTTAAGGATAAGATTAGTCTCCTGACATCTCACCAGCACCTTAGATAGGTTGCTGAGGCATATATCAAAGCTATTTCCAAACACAGAGAAGTCATCCATAAACACCTCAATAAACTTCTCTACCATGTCCCCAAAAATTGCTAGCATACACCTTTGGAAAGTTACTGGTGCATTGCACAAACCAAATGGCATGCGCCTATATGCATAGATTCCATAGGGACAGGTGAAGGCTGTCTTCTCTTGATCTTTTGGATCAACCACAATTTGGTTATAACCAGAATATCCATCAAGGAAGCAGTAATACTCATGACCTGACAGTCTCTCAAGCATTTGGTCTACAAATGGCAAAGGAAAATGGTCTTTTCTAGTGGAGTCATTAAGCTTTCTATAATCTATGCATATTCTCCAACCTGTAGTTGGTCTAGTGGCAATGAATTCACCTTCCTCATTCTTAATAATGGCCATCCCTTCTTTCTTAGGCACCACTTGGACTGGACTAATCCAAGCGCTATCTGAGAGAGGATAGATGATCCCAGCATCAAGAAGTTTAACCACCTCTTTCCTTATAGCTTCTTTCATTATAGGGTTTAATCTTCTTTGTGGCTGAACAATAGGGGAATAGTCATCCTCCATTAGAATTTTGTGCATACAGAATGATGGACTAATTCCCTTTAAATCAGAAATGTTCAAACTGAAACGCCCTTAATTATCAATAAATAAATAAACCTGAAACAGGGGAAATTTTTCCCAATTTTTATTTAGAAAATACTTGGATCAATAAAAAGCCACTCTCATATATAAAGATATGAGAGCCAGATCCATAGACCATGAAAACGGGCCAGATAAGGACCAAAACTTCCAAAAATTAGAGTTTACAAATCATTCATAATCTGCCCAAAATAATTAAACGAGGCATAACAAGGACAAGGAGGGGAAATGGAAGGCAAGGAAAAAAATAAAGGCCAAACAAAAGCCATCCAGTGGAAGACACACAGCGCCTGAGCGAACCCAAGAGAAACAACGCAAACTCACTCAAGCGAGATCCGACTCCGCTTGAGCGAGGCAGCCAAACTCGCTCGGGCCAGCACACATTCGCTTGGGCGAAACCACGCAAAAGCCTTCCAACAACACACACTCGCTGGAGCGAATCCTTCATTCGCTGAAGCGAGAAGTTACACTCGGCAATCCCATCACTCGGGGTTTGACTTAGTCCACCCAGTATTAAAGGGTTCCATTCACTCGGGAACAACCCCAACACTTGCCTCCCTCGGAAGCCCATAACTTAGTCTCTTATTTTCTAACCTCAAGGATTACATATACAATCCACTCGGCAACTGAGGGTTATCCCACTCGGATTCTATAAACACTCACTCGGAATATCTCCCAATCAAACGCCACTCGGCATAACCCAACCTTATTTCACTCAGGAGTATTCTACAAGTTCATCACTCGGTACACCATTCATAAACCAACTCATCTTCTGAGCAATATCTTACTCGGTAACTAATACCAAGACCGACAAACACTCATTCGGCCTTACACTCGGCATTCATGCCTATTCTCACTCGGAGATTACCTTAACTATTCATTTCTCAGGAGGGGTCTCCAACCCGTACTCCACTCGGTATTTATTCACTAGGTAAGTCACTCGGATTTATGAAATACTTACCCACTCAGGGAAAACTATTAAGCTAAGTCCCCACTCGGACTTATTCAATACTTAGCCACTCAAAATACATATTACCCTATTCACTCGGAATAGGTATCCATGTTCACTCGGAAAACATATATAACTTATATACTTAGAATATTTCTTATCTGAACCATCAACAACTCTTCCCTCGAAAGAGATTCACTCGCGTTCCACCACTCAGGTTCACTACAGTCTTCCCCTACTCGGGGTTCACTCGGACATTCATCACTTAATCACAAATAGGCTAACCTTCTCTTATAATACATTCCACTCAGAATCCAATAAGGCCGTTATCACTCGGAAAAGGCCCAAACGTACGAGTCTCACTCGGAAATTAGTCTAGACCTCCTATATTCTTCTCGGGATTCATTAACTTAGCATTATTTCAATCCATCAAGACTCCTCACATAATTCAATAACACATTCCAATAGGTGAGAAGCATCAAATCAACATAAATACTTGTATATATATATACTCTCTGCTTCACAAACCCGACTGCTCATTCAGCAACATTCTTCAACCAATATATATTCGTATTATCCATACAATATGCATATCTATATACAAGCACTCGGTTTATCCATTATCTTAACATGATTCATTCAATATTAATCCCTAGCCAACTCCAATACATGATGCCCATGTAAAACATATATACACAAATAGGAATTTACGCTCGGATTTCCAATAACTCAGATTCAATATATATATATAAATGGTATTCATTATACAACGTTGTTATTATGAGTCGGCCAAGGCTTTAATACATCAAATATACTCGGTACATTATATTATGTACACAACCTCATCATAAACACCCAACACTCGGGTTTAAGGCCATCACATCATTCCAATCCGACCTGCACATACTGAAAAATGGTGTAGGGGTGAGCTTTACATATTAAATGACATATATTGGCTCGGATTAATCTCTGAATCCATAACATACAAATATATATATATATATATATATATCATCAATCAAATATACAAACTGCCATTTAAATGTGAGCAAACACAAACATCTCCAATCGGGTTTCTTACCCATTTCACTCGGCTATAAAGCCTAACATCCTTAACAAATATCTACTTATCCAATCGGATTTCACCTCATAATTTATCCCAGCTCTATATCAAATAATATTCATACTCCGAGCCACGCACACGGAGTCTGCCTGAGCCCAGCTCCAGGACTTAATCATATTCCATATAATGTCATCTGATTGCCGATCGGTAATAAACGTTCAACGCATTCCAGTGGCGAATCGGATGCATACGGTCTCATTCACTCGGCGTCCAACGCTAATGCACTCGGCATTTCATCAAGCGTCTCATTTCACGCTTAGTGCCCCAGGCACTGCCCCGAGTCTAACTCGAGGTCTTTCATCACATTCAACATTAGGACCACGTCCTCTTCACTCGGGATTATACCCTTCGTGGCACCCCGCAAGGTGATATACTCAACACGTATGCATTTACATTCAACTCATATTCATTCGATTGCCCACTCGGTAATAGCGTTCAACATTAAAATGCACTCGACAATTCCACAACAATCAGATGACTCGGCTCATATCATATCCACACGGAAATCACTATGCCATCCGATCGGGTTTCATCATCCACGAGCCTAAGCCTCATGCTATTTCATGGGATTCACTAGGCCTTAGTATTTCTAAGCCTCCCATACTAATTCATATAGAATTCCACTCGGAATCTAACCTCAATAAACATCCCATGCTTTTACACAAAATATTCCACTCGGATTATCCTCTATCACTTGGATGTATCCTTTACCATAAGCTCTCATGCTTTTATATATATAAAGTTGATGCTAAACTTCCGAGTCATTAATTTGATATGAAAATCTTAGTAAAACAAAATATGACTCTCGGATTTACACTTATGGCAAGCGCACCAGTCGTTAAAATTGTAGTGTATTTGATCGTCCCACAGGGATTGTGGTAAGTACCTCAATCTAGGACTAGTACAAGCTGAACCAACAGAAAATACATGAAATTCATTCGATTTTTATGGTTTTGGTGTTTTCTAGTTGTTTTTGGTATTTTCAGAAACAGAGTTAAGATGAATGTGAAAAGTGATTAAAAGAAAACAGGTCAGGATTGCTTCGGCTCACAACTTCCTCAAGAAACATGCAATTAAAGTATACTCAAACTTCACAATCTAGAGGACAATCCGCTTGTGGTTATTCCCTAATTCCTTAGGTGAAAAACACTAATCCTTAAGCAATGAACCTTAATTCCTTAAATGCTCGATTAACCTAAGAATCTAATGCGAAATTGGAGGTTGAACTCTAACTATTCACCTAAATTGATTAGGCCTGAACTAGTTAGAAAGCTGGATTTAGAGAGAGAAAAACATGTAGTGAGATGTTCGAAGTGTTTATGAATGTTCTCCGTTCTGTTATTTCGTATCTGTGTATACGTGTGTGTTACTTACAGAATATGTACAACCTATATATATGTTTCTACCTAACTAACTTAACTGATAACTTAGAAAACTTAAGTTATCATCTAAACTAACTAGTTACATAGCTTACAGAGTAACTAACTAATTACAACTCAGCTCTTATCAAGATCCAGCTCAGCCTTAGCTAATTAACAGCACAGCACCAGCTAATTAACAGCTCACTACTTAAGTTACTAAGGTTGCAGCAGTAGAGAAGAAGGCAATGGAAGCGGAAACAGTACTGCACCAGGTGTGTGTTGTTGGAGGGAAGAAACAGGGTTTAAGTTACTGCTTTTATGCTTCAGCTTGTTAGGTTTTCGCTTGAGCGGATTAACTCTCGCTTCGGCGGGCTCAGGAATTGCACTGCAGTGTTGCTTTGTCGCTTAAGCGTTATAGCGAAGCTTGGGCGAGTTGAAAATATGTACTGCAGAATGGCTTTCTCGCTCAAGCGTGATAGAGTAGCTTAGGCGAAGGGTAATGTTTTGAGGTCACGCTTGAGCGTAGGCTTACTTTGCTTGAGCGAACTTTGACCCTCGCCCGAGCGAATTTAACTATCGCTTAAGCGAATTATCTTTTCAATCAGCATTTCTGAAATGGACGCTCGGGTTCTTCCTTTTATTTTCAATCGGTTCCATGTTCTCTTTTGGAGTCGGTATCTTGGAAGTCTTTGCAATCATCTCTTCGTTAATTCTTTTCGGTCAAACTTTGAAGTCTCGCCCAGTCGGTCTTGTGGACTTCTTTCAGTCGGATTTATGAATTCTCACTCGGATTTATAAATTCTTGCTTGGCTTTTGGTAATTCTTCACTTGGATTTGTCCTTTTCTCTCGAGTACGTCCTGTACCTGCCCCAAAAATCAACTAATTGCCTAGCCTTTGTATGTTGGCTACTTATTAAATTTATAAATAGTAATAAACTCTTAATTTATTAATGTTTTTAACCATTCTCTTCTATAAATAAAACACTTTTGCAATATTTACATAATTTATAAATTATTATCAATTAATTGAATAATCAGGCTAAACTAACCACTTACACAGCGAATTAATTCCAATAAAAGGCAGAATAATTAAGTCTTTTCAAGACTCATCACATCCCCAAACTTAAAACTTTGCTTGTCCTCAAGCAATTATTCAGATTAATCAACTAACAAGCTATTATCTAACACCATCAACCTTTCCTTAACTTAGTTCATGCTATAATTATTGAATACCGATCATGCTTTATTCTCGCAATTTCTAAAAGTATAAAAACTTACACCTCCTTTGGGAGACAAGCTGCTGATGCTTTCCTCTCTGGTCGGTATTTAACTCTTCTCTCGGTGTATAGGGTAAATAAATTGCACTCATCACCTACATACTTGTTAGATAAACATAGGCTTGCAACAGTTCTACACGTCATGCCACATGCCAACAAAATCGGATCAGTAAGGGCTTTTTAAGCTTATAATGAGGCTGGGCTACAGGCTCAATTATTGTTTTTCGAGTGAGTGTCAGGTTACAGGATGTATCCACTGATGCCTTAACTCAATTTTTAGCTTAACTGCCTCTTCCTTAGCAAGCTCCATTATTTTCTGAGTGAATGTTAACTTGACACTTTTGGTGCTTTGCACCTTCTTTTTCTTTCAGTCCTTTGGACTTTTCCCTTTTCTTTCTTCTTTTTCATCTTTTTCCGATCATATTTCAATCGGTGTATATATATATATATATTTTTTATTTTTTTTTCAATTGGTGCTTTGCACCTTTTTCCTCTTTTTGGCTTTGTTACTTTTTCTCTCGGCATTGCCTTTCTACCTTTCATTTGTCAAGATACTTACCCATAATTTAGGTCGGAGTGTGTCCTGAATTACTGTTAGGCACACTCTTCATCCCCAAACTTAAAACTTGCTAGTCCCTAGCAATAAGAAAGAACCGAGCAACTCACCAGTGGAACATCCAGGGGTAACTTAGTCAGGTTTTTCTAGATAGATGAGTTTGTAACGTTGGGTGAATAAACAGAATAAAAGGGTCTCAGGCTCAAATTTTGGGGTCAAAGGATAATTAAATATATTAGGAAGGTTACTTTTTGGCCCTGGCTAAATTAACAAAGAAGGCCTTCATCATTTCCGATTGGTTGGTATACAAACAGTTAGCAAGTACTGAAGCAAATTCTGTCTCACTAACTAGCATGCAAGTTCACTCGGAAAAGAATAAAACAGGCTCAAAAGCTACAAATATAATAGTTAATCAGCCAGTCATGTCCCCAAACTTAATGTAAGATCATACATTCAGATTGCTAACTAGCATACCGAGTAAACAATTAATTAATGATGAAAAATAGTTATGGGTAGATATGATGAGTTAAACAAAACTGATCAATTAATTTATCCGACTAGGCTTAAGAATCAGCAACTTTTAAATTATTAAGATGGATTGAAAGAAATAATAAACATAATTTAGCACTTAATAAGTGAGAATATTAATTAAGGAACGAGTCGGAAAGATACTTCCCTTTTTACCTGAGTGGCTGTGGATGGGAAACACGTAGTCGGATTGGGACGCATGGGTTTTACCAATACATATGAAAAACTGAATAAAACAAACAAATTAACACAGAAAGAAAATTTTTATTACACAATTAAAATAAAAGCAAATTCACTGTTCAGAAAACAGTTACAATAATGTCAAATTAATTACATAGGAAACATCATAAAAACATGGAACAACTGCTTAAACATCCTGATTTTCATCGTCTTTGTCCTGTTGGGAAGATGGTGTAGAATCAGCTGCTCGGGATACGTCCTCAGAGGGAATCGTGAATCCAATGGAAGCTAACCACGCATCTCTATCAGGTGGGGCTCCCATTTCTGTTGTGTGCTCAACCCTCAGTTTCGTGGCAATCTTCCTGAGCATGAGATCGTGGTTCAAGAACCGATCATAAATTCCAAGTTGCATCTTCTTCATGACCTGTAATTCCTGTAACACCATAAAAATGTCAGAAGAAGAAGAACCAGCTCCTACAGATTGCCTGGGACGTTCTGGCTCTCTAGCTTTAAACTTCATAGCACAGTCTTCAACAGCCTTAACACTTTCAACTTCTGGCGATTCATTTTCCTCAACTACAGGGGATACATTCCTTTGAACCAGAGGAGATACATTCTTTTGAACCTGACTTTGACTGGGTACATGTTCAGACGAATCAGATATACTTATGGTTGCCACTTCTCTTTCGTTATCTATTTGTTTTCTTCTCACACTTCCTTCTGCAAAATTTGGTCTAGGTTTTTGCAGGAGTCTCTGTGATCTTCTTTTCATGATTAATGTTAAAAGAATGATGATAAACAACCTAAATAAAAAAAAATAAGAACAGAAATCCAAAAGAAAGACAGCAAACCAAAACTGTGAGATGCATGGCTTATGAACAGTGGAAAAACAATAACAATGAAACAAGAAGTAATAAACACGAACTTAGAAGTGCACGAAATAAGTGAAAGAAGTGGAAAGATAGTACCTTTCTTAGAAACCAGAAAATGTCTTTTCGTCTTCAGCCCAAGTTCAGCATAGGTACTTAGGGTTTGGAAGTTGAAAGGTTTTTATACTGTTGAATTCATTTTCCAATAAACGAGTAAATATGTTCCAGCTTTATTTATTACTTAATTATTATTATAATATATATATATTATTGTTATTTATTATTTTCTTTTAATACATGATAAGTGCTTTTTAATACAATAAATTAGATCTAGTTTACTTAGAATTTTAGTCATTATCCACTGTATTTCTTTTATTTATTGCTATTTTTGCTTTCTTTCCACTCTATTCTACTTGGGTATGTTATTTTGTAGGAATTAAGGTAATAAAGGGTCAAAAACAAGAGAAAAACGACCATAAAATGATAAAGAAACAAGAAGAACAAGCCCAAAGTGGAAAGAATTCTCTTTTTAAAGCTGAAATTCGACTCAGAAAGCAAAAATCCAACTCAGAGCACTGAAATCCGACTCAAAATGGCCAAATCCGAGTGGGATAACTCAAAAATGACCAAATCCGAGTGGAAGGACTCAGAATAGAGCATTGCCGAGTGGAATACTGCACTGCTGGAGGAAAATCCGAGTGAAATGTTCCCTGTCAAAGCCATTCCGAATGATAAATAGCTGACTGGAGTGAAGGACCAATGCTGAAATGGAATAAGTCTCGGTTGAAGGTGATTCCGAGTGGAAACTCCCCGACTGCATCCATTCCGAGTGAAAAAAGGAGACTGACCTCCAATAAATATGTCCAAAGCTATTATCTGAGTGAAAGGTTTGCTGATCACAACTAATCCGAGTGAAACCTGTTCTGAGTGAATGGATTCCGAGTAGAAGAGGCCACTGAAATGAATAAATGCTGACTAAGGAGGAATCCGAGTGGTCTCACTCAGAGAAAATGACATTCTCAAGCAGAACAAAGCATTTCCGAGTAATTCTTAGCAAGGAAGGAAAAATCCGACCAGAAATGAATCACACTCGGGCAGACTCTCAAGTTTCACACTGAGCCCGAGTGAGAAGTCTCCAAGGAAAGGAATTCCGAGTAAGTTGGGTCAGAAAGATGCATTTCCGAGCAAAGCAAGGCTCGGACATGGAAGAATTCTATTAGCCAGATTCCAGTCCTTCAAAGTCCAAGTTTCTGAGTGAAAGTGAAGTCAAATCCGAGTGGAAATTAACTCAGACTTCCGAGTGAAGATGTGATTTTATCATTTGAATGAGTAAATAAATTTGTCCGAGTGAATTCCAATGCAAAATCCGAGCAGAGCTTTAACCGAGTGGTCCAAATTCAGAGACAGCCGAGTGAATGTTTCAGACGGTTCCGAGTCTTTCTGCAGTCAATTCCGACTGAATGAAAGATGCTCTTCAGTAAGTCTTCACCCGTCCTTTCATTCAGCTTCATCACCAATCGGTTCTCCTCCAAACACCGACCCAATTCTTCACAAATGCAACACCGGATCACTACCTCCATCAACACCGCCTCCTTCTACTTTCCTTCAAGTCACTCTCTACACCGTCCTCAATCCAGAAATCCGACCCACATTCCTCTCTTCTATCCGCTGTCCCCTTCTAATCCATACTACACACCGTCCCACTTCACCTTTCCTTTCCATCAATACCGCCCAGACTTCTCTCAAACCAACACCGCCCAGTAATCCATCAACCAACACCGCCCAGTAATCCATCAAACCAACACCGCCCAGTAATCCATCAACCAACACCGCCCAGTAATCCATCAACCAACACCGCCCAGGCTCCTAATCCACAACTCCGCCCAGACTCTTTCCCTTTCCATCCACAACCGTCCTCACCTCAACACACCGCCCAACCGTCCTCACCTCAACACACCGCCCAACGTCCCAACACCGTCTCCCTTTCTTCTTCTAATACATAACACCACCCAGTAACCCACTCAAGACCGCCCAGACTTTTCATCAATTCAACACCGTCCAGCCCACAACGTCCAGATCTCCATCTAACAGCAACTCCTCTCCACGCTGTCCAGTTCACTCACCAACACCGTCCAGCAAGCTTTCACTCGGATTTGTGGGAAAATAACATTTTTTCACTATGAATTTCATCATTCTGCACCAATCTTCACTAAAATCCAAGCACCGAATTATTGGAAATATTAAATATGCAAATTGGAAACAAGTTGGCACAGCTGGAATTCACATGCACCGAAAGTTTCTCCCACTTGCAAATTTTAACGCGTTTCCTTAGCTGGATTCATTCATCCATTCGCCTATAAAAGGGAGAGCAACCAGGAGCATAGAATCAAGAGTCAATCATCTCTTCCCATCAATTACCATCAGATTTATTTTCTTCGTTACTTTCTCTCCTTTTCTCTTTAGTTTTCTTCTTTTCCATTTTTCTTTCTCTGTTCGTTTTTCTTCTCTTTCTTTTTATTTTCTTTTCTTTCTTTTATTTTGTAAGAGTGTGAGGGCTGTAAAAGTGAGATTTTAAATTTGTAATTGGTGGAGAAATTATTGCAACAAGGAATTACAGTGGTAAATTATTCTGAGCTTTTGGAGAAACCCGTAAGTCTTTATTTTTACCATGTCTTGTATGTTTTATTTTTCCATTATTTACGTGAATTTAAATTATTTCATGAGTAGCTAAATTAATTATCTTGGGATAAAGGGGGTATAATAATATTTTATTTTAATGTTATTTTGACTTGGAATTAAATAAATTTCTGTTTTCCATTTAGTTCAATTATGCTTAATGCTTTTAGTAATTCCTAACAAGAACCTAAATGATAAAACTGTATACTTACGGATATATTAATAAATTTAGGTAATAAATAGAATCGAGAGATTTATTTTTACCAGAAAGCTTTGAACTAAACCTAAGATTTTTGAGATGCTTTTTGTGACCTCGGTAAAACCGTGAAAGTAATCAAAATTCTTTTGAGGAAATAAAAGGGATTTTCAAAAAACGATAATGGGCCTTTCTGAGGATTAAGCAGCGCTTTCCATAGGTTAGGTACATTAATAGGATTCCGAAAGGAACATATTAATTAGCTTTTGGAAAATTCGCCTTGGAAAACTTAATTCGATTCTTATTTATGAAAAGTTAAAATTCATTAAACATAAAATAGAGTCTTAATCCCCCAAAATCCCAAGATACTCTCAACTCTGATTTTTTAGTGTCAAGTAAATTTTATTTTTATATTTATTTATATTCTGTGCAACTTTAATTTGTGCTTTATTTTATAAAAATCTTAAAAATTAATTGTGTGGATAATTAAATTTCAATATGCTGGTACTTTGAACACAGTCCCTGTGGAGAACGATAATCTTTTATATTACGCGACATAACCCGTGCGCTTGCGGGCCCTGTCAAGTTTTTGGCGCCGTTGCCGGGGACTGTTGTCCCTCGAATATCGGCAATATTGAAATTTGATTAGATCATACTTGTTAATATTTTTATTGTTATTTTCATTTTTATTTTGTTTGTAATTTTGTATTTTGTTCTATATTTTGTGTATCTGTTGTGGTTTTATTTTTGTAATTGTTTGTTTTATTTGTCATTTACTTTCTTTTTATGCGACGAAGCCGTAGTGTCGATCTAAACTTAGGATTTGACCCTGAGATAGAACGTACCCTTAGAGCTTTAAGAAAACAACAAAAACAACAAAAAGAACAAAAAGAAAAACAAATGGCAGACCAACACAGACCCTTAAGAGATTTTGCCGCTCCAAGCACTAATGGGAGAGGATCTAGCATCCTTAGACCCACAGTGGAGGCTAACAATTTTGAATTGAAGCCTTCACTACTCTTAATGGTTCAACAGAACTAATTCGGAGGATTACCCTCCGAAGATCCAAATCTTCACCTTCAAATCTTTCTTGAATATTGTGACACCCTAAAGATGAACGGAGCCACCAATGATGCCATTCGCTTAAGACTTTTCCCTTTCTCCTTAAGAGATAAAGCAAGAGCGTGGTTATACTCTCTTCCTGAAGGATCCATCACGACTTGGGAACAATTGTCTAGTGCTTTTATCAATAAATGGTACCCAAGAAACAAGACTGATATGCTGAGAAAACAAATCATCAATTTTTCACAAAAAGATGATGAATCCTTGTATGAAGCCTGGGAGAGATACAGAGAGTTGCTAAGAGAATGTCCTCACCATGGGATAGAAAGGTGGTTGACAATCCATATTTTCTATAATGGACTAACTTCCACACAAAAGATCTCTTTAGATGCTGCAGCTGGAGGAGCCTTCATGAGTAAAAATGTTGATGAAGCTAAGAACCTGATTGAGGAAATAGCTCAAAACACTCACCAGTGGAACTCTGAGAGAGGATTACCTTCTAAAACACCAGGTAAGTACTCTGTTGATGCTCTTTCCCTACTTTCTGCCAAAGTTGAAGCATTAACATTAAAACTTGATAAAATAGGGTCAACAGGTGCTACTAATATTGTTTGTGAAGTTTGTGGTGTTTCAGGACATGGAGCTACAAACTGCCATTTAGCAATGACCCCTAATCAAGAACAAGAAATGCATCAGGTGGACGCTATTGGAAACTATGGTGGAAACTATCAAGGTAACTACAGACCTCCACAAGGTCCACTTGGCTTCCAAAATAGGCCACCTCAATTCCAAAGTAACTACAAACCTCAACAAGGAACCTATATTCCACAAAAATCAAAGCTAGAATCCTTGATGGAGACATTTGTAGCTACTCAACTTAAACAAAATGATGAATTCTCTGATGCAATAAAAAACTTGGCTTCAAAAGTGGACTCTCTTGCCATTCACAACAAAATACTGGAAAATCAAATTGCCCAACAAGCCTCCTATTCTCAAAGAGCACCGGGAACATTTCCTGGGAAACCAGAGGCTGGACCATCTAACCAAACCATGGCTGTGACTCTTAGGAGTGGTACTCAATACGATGGGCCAGTTGACAAGACAGCAAAGGAGGAAAAGAAAGTCGATGAATCTTCATCTCATCCAGTAATTGAAGAAGAGAAACCACAAGAAAAGAAGGAGGAAGTTAAGCCATATCAACCTCCCATTCCATTTCCTCAGCGCTTAGCTAAAGCAAAGTTGGACAAACAATTTGGTAAGTTCCTTGATGTTTTAAAGAAATTGTATATTAATATTCCTTTTACAGATGCTTTGCAGCAAATGCCTACATATGCAAAGTTCTTGAAGGACATTCTGTCCAACAAAAGAAGACTGGAGGAAGATGGAACAGTTGCACTTACTGAAGAGTGCAGTGCTCTAATTCAAAAGAAACTTCCACCCAAGCTCCAAGATCCAGGTAGTTTCTCTATTCCTTGCATGATTGGTGACATGAATATAGATAAAGCATTGTGTGATTTAGGAGCGAGTGTGAGTTTAATGCCATTATCTGTTGCTGAAAAGTTAGGATTGGGTGAACTAAAACCTACTAGGATGTCTTTACAATTGGCTGATAGATCTGTAAAATATCCTGTAGGAATTTTAGAGGATGTTCCTATTAAGATAGGAAAATTTTTTATACCTGCTGACTTTGTTGTGCTTGAAATGGACGAAGATTCTTTGATTCCTATTATTTTAGGCAGACCATTTTTAGCAACTGCAGGTGCTGTGATCGATGTCAAGAATGGTAAGTTGTCTCTAACTGTTGGAGACCAAAAGGTTGATTTCAACTTGAAAAATGTTTTAGAAAAACCTTATAATGATGTTTGCTGTACTGTGGATTTTGTCGAACAAGTGGTAAAGGAATCAACCCTTCCTAATGACCCACTTGAAACTATTTTCATGATTGAGCCGACAGAAACATCTGATTGCTCTGAGGCCCCACATGATACTGAGGTCATGTGTGACAAAGTGGTAAGCCCCAATGTGGAATTAAAACCTTTACCAGCTTCATTAAGGTATGAGTTTCTTGGCCCTAATTCCACATATCCTGTGATTATTAATGCTGAATTGAATCCATGTAAAACTGAAAAACTTTTGAAACAACTTAGGTTGTATAGAAAGGTAATAGGTTATACAATGGATGATATCAAAGGGATTAGCCCTTCTCTTTGTATGCACAGGATTACTATAGAAGATGAAAGTAGGCCCACAGTAGAACCACTTAGGAGATTAAATCCAAAAATGCAAGAAGTGGTTAAAAAGGAAATTTTGAAATTTCTTGATGCTGGAGTCATATATCCTGTTGATAGTAGTAAATGGGTAAGTCCTGTCCATGTGGTGCATAAAAAGGGGGGAATAACTGTGATTGAAAATGATAAACATAACTTGATTCCTACTAGGATTGTCTCTGGTTGGCGCATGTGCATTGATTATAGGAAGTTAAATAGCGCCACGAAAAAAGATTATTTTCCCCTCCCTTTTATTGATCAGATGCTTGAAAGACTTGCAAAACACTCTTATTTCTGTTATTTGGATGGGTATTCAGGTTTTCATCAAATTCCCATTCATCCATCTGATCAAGAAAAGATTACCTTCACTTGCCCTTATGGGACTTATGCTTACAGACGTATGCCTTTTGGTTTATGTAATGCACCTGCGACTTTTCAAAGGTGTATGCAAGCAATTTTTTCTGATCTTATTGAAAATGTGATGGAAGTCTTTATGGATGATTTTTCAGTGCATGGTTTGGATTTTGATAATTGTTTAACAAATTTGTGCCAAGTCTTGCAGCGTTGTGAAGAAACCAATTTGGTTCTAAATTGGGAAAAATGCCATTTTATGGTAAGAGAAGGCATAGTTCTTGGACACCTGGTGTCTGAGAGAGGTATAGAAGTTGATAAGGCTAAAGTGGAAGTAATTGAAAAATTACCTCCACCCACGAATGTGAAAGGTATTCGGAGTTTTCTTGGACATGCAGGGTTTTATCGCAGGTTCATTAAAGATTTCTCCAAAATCACAAAGCCTCTTACAACTCTTCTGGGTAAGGATGTGCCTTTCAATTTTGATTCATCTTGTATGGAAGCTTTTTGCAGGATTAAGCAAGCTCTAATCTCTGCCCCCATCGTACAACCACCTGATTGGAAACTCCCATTTGAGCTGATGTGCGATGCGAGTGATTACGCAGTGGGAGCTGTGTTGGGGCAAAGAAAGGATAAAAAGCTCCATGTAATTCATTATGCCAGCCGGACGCTAGATGGTGCTCAGGTAAATTATGCCACAACTGAAAAAGAACTGTTAGCTATTGTCTTTGCTTTTGATAAATTTAGGTCTTATTTGGTAGGTTCACATGTTACTGTTTACACTGACCACTCTGCCATTAAGTATCTATTGAATAAAAAGGAAGCAAAGCCTAGATTAATTAGGTGGATTCTAATATTGCAAGAATTTGACTTGGAAATTAAGGACAAGAAGGGTACCGAGAACTTGGTCGCTGACCACCTATCTAGGTTGACATCTGAAAAAGAAGAAACAGATAATATTCCCATCAATGAATCTTTTCCAGATGAACAACTCTTAAATCTTAGTATCCAACGTGTTCCTTGGTATGTTGATTTTGTAAATTTTCTTGCATGTGGTATCTTACCTCCTGATCTTAGCTTTCAGCAAAGGAAAAAGTTTTATGCAGATGTCAAGCATTATTATTGGGATGAACCACTCCTTTTCAAGCAATATGCAGATGGTATGATTCGGAGATGTGTTTCACAAGATGATGTCCATGCTATCCTGGATCATTGCCATTCTCTTTCCTGTGGAGGGCACATGAGCACCTCCAAGACAGCTGCTAAAATATTGCAAGCTGGGTTCTATTGGCCAAATATTTTTAAGGATGTACGTAAGTATGTTCTAACTTGTGATGCTTGCCAAAGAACAGGTAACATTGGTAAGAGACAAGAAATGCCATTGAATACCATTTTTAAAGTTGAATTGTTTGATGTATAGGGTGTTGATTTTATGGGTCCCTTTCCCTCTTCTTTTGGAAATCAGTTCATATTGGTGGCAGTTGACTATGTGTCAAAATGGGTGGAAGCCATTGCTTCACCCCATTCTGATGCTAAAACTGTTATTAAACTTTTCAAGAAAATAATATTTCTAAGGTTTGGAGTCCCAAAATGTGTTATAAGTGATGGAGGGTCTCATTTTATTGAGAAAACTTTTCAGACCCTTCTAAAGAAATATGGAGTTAAGCATAAGGTTGCTACACCTTATCACCCACAAACTAGTGGACAAGTTGAGGTATCCAATCGGGAAATTAAAAATATTCTTCAAAAAGTGGTGAATACATCACGTAAGGATTGGTCTATTAAGTTAGATGATTCCTTATGGGCGTATCGGACCGCATACAAAGCTCCCATTGGAACCACACCTTTTAAGCTAGTATATGGGAAGCCCTGTCATTTACCTGTTGAGCTAGAATATAAATCTTTTTGGGCTGTTAAAACTCTTAACTTTGATCATAAGGCTGCAGGTGAACAAAGATTGTTGGAATTAAATGAGCTTGAAGAACTCCGTCTAGATACATACGAAAATGCCAGAATTTATAAAGAAAAAACCAAACAATGGCATGATCGTCACATCCAACGGAGAACATTTAATCCAGGTGATATGGTTTTACTGTTTAATTCCAGACTGAAGTTTTTTCCAGGTAAACTGAGATCCCGATGGTCGGGACCATTCAAGGTGACAAAAGTCTTTCCCTTTGGAGCTGTCGAACTATGGAGCGAGAAATCTGGTACATTTAGAGTAAATGGACAGAGAGTAAAGCATTACTTCACAGGTCAACCAATACAACAAGCAAGTGACTTGGACTTGTTTGATGCTCCTGATGAGTAAATCCAAACGGTGAGAAGTCTGGCTGAAGACTTAAAACTTAGCACTGATAGGGAGGTAACCCTATAAAAAGTTGTTTTATTTTAAGCTTTTATTCTTTAAAAAAAAAAACCAACTATGTCAGATGCTAGTTTGGGGTTATTACAGGTAAGTTTTCTTATCCTTTTATCATCCATTTTAACATTGAGGACAATGTCAAATTCTGGTTTGGGGTAATAGGTAAGAAAACTTAACTGTTTTGTTTAAGTTGTGTGATTGTTATTTTATTATGCATGTGTGTTTTCTTTGATTTGTTTGTAATCTTGTAATTTACCATGATTGCATGATAAATTTACTTTGAACACAAGGCTAAAGTATCTAAGGATCCCAAAATTTTGAGTAAAATTTTGGAAATTTGATTGTTTAAAATTCCAAATAAATGCTTAAATGAACCTTATGTGATTAAAATTTTCTTTGAAAAGACTTTCCATGGTTAGACTTGAGCCAAAATGGGTTATCTATCAAACAAATTTTCAAAACCCATATTTTCTTGATTGAGTGAATCTCATAGTCATTAATATTCTAGAACTTGTTTTTCAACCAATTCAAAATGGTTTTTGATTATATGTCTTAGGATGATAAAGGCACAATTAGGTCTTATTCTTAAGCCTCAGAATTTTGTATAATTTGACCCCTAGTTGCCCCTTTTGAGCCTAAAAGTGAAAATTTTTCTTTGAAACCTTTCATTGACTAATATTCTCTTAATAGTGAAAAAGTTGGAAATTTAGTGGAGCAAAGAAATAAAAAAAAAAGGACTTAAGAAAAATATGTATTGAATGCAAAGAAAAGCAAGAAAAAGAAAAGAAAATCAAAAGGATGATATTGAATGAATGAAAAAGTCCATAAAAGTTCAACAATTTGCTCTGTTAAATTTATAATGGTGGTTTGAATCATTCATGACTGTTAAAGCCCTTTTGTATTCCATTTTTCTTGAAATTCCTACCAATACAACCCAAGGCCACGTTACAACCTTTGAAAGACCTTTAGACTTTGACATATTTTCTATCTAAACTGTGGAGTTTCTGGTTTATTAACAAGTTTATGGTAATATTTTTTTGACTATGATGATTTGAGAGATACACAAACCTTTAAACACTTGAGTGAAAATTGTGAGAAGAGTATCTCAAGTCTTGACATTGAAAATTGATTCACATAAGAAAAATAAAACTGGCATTTGAATAAATCTGTTTCTCTATTTTGGATTCCTTAGTTTATTAAGTTTAGTGTTTTCTGTATTTTATCTTGTGAATATGGTGATTGCTTGAGGACAAGCAATGTTTTGGTTTGGGGTATTTTGATAAGTGCTTTTTAATACAATAAATTAGATCTAGTTTGCTTAGAATTTTAGTCATTATCCACTGTATTTCCTTTATTTATTGCTATTTTTGCTTTCTTTCCACTCTATTCTACTTGGGTATGTTATTTTGTAGGAATTAAGGTAATAAAGGGTCAAAAACAAGAGAAAAATGACCATAAAATGATAAAGAAACAAGAAGAACAAGCCCAAAGTGGAAAGAATTCTCTTTTTAAAGCTGAAATTCGACTCAGAAAGCAAAAATCCAACTCAGAGCACTGAAATCCGACTCAAAATGGCCAAATCCGAGTGGGATAACTCAAAAATGACCAAAGAGAATAGAGCATTGCCGAGTGGAATACTGCACTGCTGGAGGAAAATCCGAGTGAAATGTTCCCTGTCAAAGCCATTTCGAGTGATAAATAGCTGACTGGAGTGAAGGACCAATGCTGAAATGGAATAACAAGGACATGCGAGTGATAAATTTATCTACTTTCACTAACAAGTGATAAATTTATCTACTTTCACTAACAAGTCTTCCAGCATCCCTTGGGGATATTTAATGGACCTGTCAGCCAACTGCAAGGACATGCGAGTCGGTTGTAAGTCATTAATTCCCAGTTTTTTCATCAAAGATAGAGGCATCAGGTTTATACTGGCTCCTAGATCACAAAGAGCACTTCCTACATGAATATCCCCAATTGCACACGGTATTGTAAAAGATCCAGGATCCTCTAGCTTTTGGGGAAGTTTCTTTTGAATGATTGCACTGCACTCTTGAGTGAGAGTAATCATTTCATCCCCCTTAAGCTTCCTTTTCTTAGATAATAATTCTTTCAAAAATTTTGCAAAGGAAGGCATCTCCTACAATGCCTCGGCAAAAGGGATATTGATGTGAAGTTTCTTGAAAACCTCTAAGAACCTAGCAAACTTCTGCTCCTCTATTTGCTTTTTAAACCTGTGTGGAAATGGAGCATTCCTTAGTTTTTCAGGAGTCAGCTTAGAAGCTTCCTCCAGAATCAGATCAACCTTTTTCTTTTTCTTTTGATGGACTTTATTTTCTTTTTCTTTTTCTGTTTCATTTTTATTTTCTACTTCATTATTAACCTGCTCGGTTTCTTGTATTATTTCTTTTTCTTTTTCTTTTTCTGAACTTATTTCCTGAGTCGGAGATGGAGAAATAATTTTTCCACTCCTAGTAATTATAGCCTTGGAATGTTCCCTTGGATTTACCTTGGTATCTCCAGGGAAATTCCCTACTTGCCTCTCAGCTAATTGTTTAGAAAGCTGTCCGACTTGATTTTCTAAATTTCTTATGGACGCTTCCTGATTCTTAAAACTGGCCTGAGTGGCCTGAATAAACTGAGAAAGTACATTCTCAAGTTTGGATTTTTCTTTAACAGGGGGTTGAGAAGGTTGTTGTGGTCTATTTGTGGGTTGATTTGGTGGGATGTTCTGATTCAGATGTGGACCTTTCTGCCAGGAAAAATTGGGGTGATTCCTGTAATTAGGATTAAAGGAATTAGAAGGATAATTCCTTTGATATTGTTGCTGCCCCATATAATTCACCTACTCGGAAGGCATATTTGGATCACACAATCCATTCTCATGGTCTCCACCATAAAAGTCACAACTGATCATAGAAACTTGACTCGGCTTTTGGAGTTCTGAAATCTGTATGCTTAGTTTCTCCAAAGCCTGAGTCATCAGTTTACTCTGAGCTAGATAAGCATCTTGTGCTTCTAATTCTAATATCCCTCTCTTAGGGATTTGGCTCCTCTCACTAATTAAGCATTCATTAGAAGCCATAACGTCAATTAGCTCTATGGCTTCTTCTACAGTTTTTGTTGTTAATGAACCTCCAGCTGAGGCATCAATCAGGACCCTGGTAGCTGGCCTGACACCATTATAGAAAATAGTTACCTGTTGCACATCAGAAATCTGATGATGAGGACATCTCCTCAAACTCTCTTTATACCGATTCCATGCTTCCATCAAAGACTCACCTTCTCTTTGTTGGAAACATGTGATTTCATTGCGCAACTTTGCATATTTAGAGGGAGGAAAATATTTAATCAAGAATTTTCATTGCAAGTCCTCCCAAGTTGAAAGACTGCCTCTCGGTTGACTCTGCAACCAGGCTTTTGCTCGGTCCCTTACAGAAAACGGAAACAATCTCAGTCGGATTGCCTCGTCAGGGACTCCATTCATTTTTACTGTGTCACAGATTTGGAGGAAAGTTGCTAGATGCAAATTTGGATCCTCAACCTCACTTCCTCCGAATTGTTCATTTCTTACCAACTGCAGTAAAGCTGGTTTTAGTTCGAAATTATTTGCTGAAATTGGTGGCCTAAGGATGCTAGATTGCGATCCTTCTTCAGTCGGCCTGGAGTAGTCACCTAGTGTAACTCTTCTCTGTTCCATTTTTTTTCTTCTTTTTGCTTTTTCTCTTTTCTTAGTCTACGTTCTAACAAGTCTATGTCAGGATCAAAGAAGAAAGGCTCTCCTCTGCTCCTTGACTGCATACAACAAATGTCACACAAAAGAACAATTCACAGCTACGACTAAATCTATGCAAAAATAACAAACTAATACTACTAAAAACAAAAGTGAAACTTCATATTAAATGCAAACAAAAGTAAAACGGTTCAGTCTAGTACCGGTCCAAGGATTGTTGATATTACTCAACAATCCCCGACAACGGCGCCATTAACTTGATGCTAAACTTCCGAGTCATTAATTTGATATGAAAATCTTAGTAAAACAAAATATGACTCGGATTTACACTTATGGCAAGCGCACCAGTCGTTAAAATTGTAGTGTATTTGATCGTCCCACAGGGATTGTGGTAAGTACCTCAATCTAGGACTAGTACAAGCTGAACCAACAGAAAATACATGAAATTCATTCGGTTTTTATGGTTTTGGTGTTTTCTAGTTGTTTTTGGTATTTTTAGAAACAGAGTTAAGATGAATGTGAAAAGTGATTAAAAGAAAACAGGTCAGGATTGCTTCGGCTCACAACTTCCTCAAGAAACATGCAATTAAAGTATACTCAAACTTCACAATCTAGAGGACAATCCGCTTGTGGTTATTCCCTAATTCCTTAGGTGAAAAACACTAATCCTTAAGCAATGAACCTTAATTCCTTAAGTGCTCGATTAACCTAAGAATCTAATGCGAAATTGGAGGTTGAACTCTAACTATTCACCTAAATTGATTAGGCCTGAACTAGTTAGAAAGCTGGAAGTTACCTAAGTTTCAACCATGATTCCTCACTAGCGAAGTTCTTCATCAGTTCTGGATTTGTCAATCCAGCAATTCTGCTCCACTCCTCAGCTTGTTCGCCTCAGGATCTAGAAGCCGATCTCCTTGCTCACAGCTTCAAGACTCCATTGCTAACCTTCGCAATCCCAACCTTAGGGATTTAGAACTCCATTGACTTCGGTTCCATCGAAGGATTGTGGAACGTCATGGAGGAGAGGATTTAGAGAGAGAAAAACGTGTAGTGAGATGTTCGAAGTGTTTATGAATGTTCTCCATTCTGTTATTTCGTATCTGTGTATATGTGTGTGTTACTTACAGAATATGTACAACCTATATATATGTTTCTACCTAACTAACTTAACTGATAACTTAGAAAACTTAAGTTATCGTCTAAACTAACTAGTTACATAGCTTACAGAGTAACTAACTAATTACAGCTCAGCTCTTATCAGGATCCAGCTCAGCCTTAGCTAATTTACAGCACAGCACCAGCTAATTAACAACTCACTACTTAAGTTACTAAGGTTGCAGCAGTAGAGAAGAAGGCAATGGAAGCGGAAATAGTACCGCACCAGGTGTGTGTTATTGGAGGGAAGAAACAGGGTTTAAGTTACTGCTTTTACGCTTCAGCTTGCTAGGTTTTCGCTTGAGCAGATTAACTCTCGCTTGGGCGAGCTCGGGAATTGCACTGCAGTGTTGCTTTGTCGCTTAAGCGTTATGGCGAAGCTTGGGCGAGTTGAAAATATGTACTGCAGAATGGCTTTCTCGCTCAAGCGTGATAGAGTAGCTTAGGCGAAGGGTGATGTTTTGAGGTCACGCTTGAGCGTAGGCTTACTTTGCTTGAGCGAACTTTGACCCTCGCCCGAGCAAATTTAACTATCGCTTAAGCGAATTATCTTTTCAATTAGCATTTCTAAAATGGACGCTCGGGTTCTTCCTTTTATTTTCAATCGGTTCCTTGTTCTCTTTTGGAGTCGGTATCTTGGAAGTCTTTGCAGTCATCTCTTCATTAATTCTTTTCGGTCAACCCTTTGAAGTCTCGCCCAGTCGGTCTTGTGGACTTCTTTCAGTCGGATTTACGAGTTCTCACTCGGATTTATAAATTCTTGCTCGGCTTTTGGTAATTCTTCACTCGGATTTGTCCTTTTCTCTCGAGTACGTCCTGTACCTGCACCAAAATTCAACTAATTGCCTAGCATTTGTATGCTGGCTACTTATTAAATTTATAAATAGTAATAAACTCTTAATTTATTAATGTTTTTAACCATTCTCTTCTATAAATAAAACACTTTTGCAATATTTACATAATTTATAAATTATTATCAATTAATTGAATAATCAGGCTAAACTAACCACTTACACAGCGAATTAATTCCAATAAAAGGCAGAATAATTAAGTCTTTTCAAGACTCATCACGCCTACTCGGCATTCATCATCACAGTCCCCATTCATTCATTCATCATAAGCATATGCATCAACAAGCATCACATACATTTAAATGTACAATTACACACAGGAACTAATAGAGGACCACACCATGCACTCGTCATTCATAAATTCATACATCATGCATCTCATACATATATCAAAACATCATCAAGTATATTTTCATGTATTTCATGGACAGAAACAATAGCATCAAACCAAGCATATCCATCATGCATATTCGGGCTACTAATCACTCGAAAATCAACAAGCAACACATCAAATATCACACATCACAGTGCAAGAATTTCACCTGGAAACCCGTCCATAAACCATGCATTTGAGATGCAAAGCCCCGCTTACCTGGAATGAAGTTCCAGAAGCCACATGGGTCACTCGGCCCAGCCACAGCAGCACTCTGCTCGGCTTTCAAATCGTGGGAAGAGCCAACATGGCTCCCAGTCGTCCCAGCAACACGCTCACAGCCATGGAGAACCAACATAATCTCCACACAAGCCTCAAAGCCACCAAATCAGTGGAGAAGCTCCCAAGCACAACACAAAGCTGTTCCATATTCTCAACAGCACCGTCCTCACCACCATGGAGGACAACCAAGCTTCCATGCACCATACCATGCATGCCTTCTTCTTCACAACAGCACTGCCTCACACAGTGGACCACTTCCACAACGAGGCACCCACACAGCTGCAGGCTCCCAACTGAGCCACAAACAGCCCCATCAACGAAGATGAAGAAGAGAAGAAGAAGAAGGACCAGTAAGAAGGAGAAGCACCAGGGAACAGAGGAGGAACCAACCTCCAAAACACACAGCTATGCTATTTTCCTCCACCACGCTGTTCCACTGACAGCCACATCGTTCCACTCGGTTCTACACCATGCATGAGTGGAAGAAGAAGATGAAGGAGAGGACGAAGATGAAGCAGGAGCTCCAACAAGTTCTAGAGAGAAGGAGGAGCGTTTCTCTCCTCCATGACATGCACCAACGAAGAATGAAGAGAGAGTGAGGAGAAAAACATACAACCAAGGCCTTATCATCTCAGCCCCATCAGCGTCCCACTCTCATCATCTCAACATCCCATCCTCATTTAATGCAAGTCCATCAGCATTTAATACCATTCCCTCAACAATGATTACCCACATCCAACGTGGACAAGGGAGAGGAAGGGAACCGAAACTCCTAAGGCACCACCTACCACCAGCGTGCATAAAGAGAGAGAAAGAGAGAGAGAACCGGGCCCACCAAGCCACCAAGGCACATGGTCCATTCTTACATTATTAGTATTATTATTATCATTATTATTATTTTCCTCTTAGTGAATTTCGCCTAGAGTCCCAACATCAGACTCCCTTCACTCGCTCAAGCGTCTCACGCTCGCTTGAGTGAAAAACGTCCAGAACCCATTTCCTCTCTCGCTCGCTCAAGTGCGACAACATCTGCTTGAGCGAGATTCATCCAGAATCTCTCCTGCTCATTTCACACTCGACTTGCTTGAGCGAGCAGCCCACTCGCCTGGGCGAGATATCAGGACATATACAATAATGAAGATCCTAACACATGGAATCTCATTCTAAGCCAACTGAATCATTTCCAAAATATCATACACATTACATGAGGTATATATATATATACCACTCTTTCTATCCATTCATACTTGAGAAGTCTTTATTTCCACTCATCAATCATTCTCTTTTAAATTCTGATTGTCAACTATAAAATGAAGGTTTTAAAACACCTCTCATTACCACATTGTTCATCTTTATAAAAATTTGGGATGTTACACAAACCAATAGCAGACTCATGTTTTATTAACACCCCTATCAACTTTTCTACATCCTCATCATTTGATTCAACATTAATGATTACAGGATGTGATTCATTATCTCCTAAGAAAACATATTTCAAATGAGAAGGCAACGGTTTTAAATCATGTTTTCTTCAAACATTTCCTTACCTTTCTCTAGTTTAGTATTATTCAAATTTCCTTTCTTTTCATTTTCTAATTCACCTACTTCACATGCTTCTAGTAGGTTCAGCAACTTATTATATGAGTCATTTAACTCCTCAGTCTTAGAGTCAAAATCATCCTCGAGAAAGGCTTGTAAAACCACTTCTTCAGTTCTCAACAGCATAGGAGTCTTATAACTTTTAATTTCTTCAATCATAAAACAATCCATCTTCTCAGCTGGATGTTTCATAGCATTGAAAACATTAAAAGTTACCTGCTCCTCTTGAACTCTCAGCATGAGTTCTCCCTTCTCTACATCAATTAAAACTCTTCCTGTAGCTAAGAAGGGTTTTCCTAAAATCAAAGGAATTTCTCTATCAGCTTACATATCTAACACTATAAAATCTGCTGGAAAGATGAACTTATCTACCTTAACTCACAGATCTTCCAGCATCCTATGAGGATATTTGATAGACCTATCAGCCAACTGTAAAGACATGCGAGTTGGTTGCAGGTTGTTAATTCCTAATTTCCTCATTAAAGACAAAGGCATGAGGTTTATGCTAGCCCCTAGATCACATAAAGCACTTCCTACATGAACATCCCCTATTGTACAAGGTATTGTAAAAGATCCAGGATCTTCCAGCTTTTGAGGGAGTTTCTTTTGAATAATTGCACTGCACTCTTGAGTGAGAGCAATCATCTCATCTTCCTTAAGCTTTCTTTTCTTAGAAAGAAGTTCTTTCAAAAATTTAGCATATGAAGGCATCTCTTACAATGCCTCAGCAAAGGGAATATTTATGTGAAGCTTTTTAAACACATCCAAGAACTTAGTAAACTTTTACTCCTCTATCTGTCTCTTAAATCTATGTAGAAATGGAGCATTCTTTAATTTCTCTGGAGTTAGCTTGACAGCTTCCTCCAAGATCAAATCAATCTTTTTCTTTTTCTTTTGATGGATGATAAGTGCTTATTTTGTGATTAAATTCATGACTCAATTGAATCCATTTCCTGAAATACTTAACTAGATTGATAAATTGAGCATGATTTTTATTATAAATAATAATGTGTTAAGTAAATAAGCTTGCTCTGAAAAATATTGAAGACAGGTTCCAAAAGCTTGAAAGAAATTCAAGAGGATTCAGCATCACCAGAACCCCACGCTTAAGGGTAACCTCGAGCACGCTTGAGCGCAACCTTGTTGAAGGACTAAAGAAAACAGAAAAGCTTCAGGACCCTCTCACGCTCAAGCGGGAGAACACGTCGCTTGAGCGTGAGCCCTAAAGCATCCAAGCGAGGAGCAAGCGTGACCCTGAGCGTGGATTGAAGGACAACAAGCAGCATCAGACTTACCCACGCTTGAGCGTGAGAAGGGGACGCTCGAGCGTGAACACAAGAGCGCTTGAGCGCGGCTGAAAAGGATCAAGCGTGAGCGTGAGCGTGACTTCATGCATGACTGACGCTCAAGCGTGACAACATGGAGCCCAAGCGTGACTGAATTGCAAGAAGGAATAGCATCAGGGTAATCTCACGCTCAAGCGTGGGAAGGAGCCGCTTGGGCGTGAACCCGACACCGCTTGAGCGTGGCTTGAGCGTGGAAAATATCTGTTGATAGAAGAGCTCGCTTAAAGCGTAAACTCGAGCGCGCCTAAGCGAAAGTAAGCATGGATCAAGCGTATACTAAACAGAGGAACCACGCTTAAGCGTGGTCAAGGAAGCTCAAGCGCAAGACAATCAGAAAGCATCAGAGCCCTTCACACTTGAGCGTGACCATCAAGCTCAAGCGTGACTCACACAGCATGGGTCTCTTAATTCTTTATTCACCAATGATGCGATGCAAACTCATCCACTTTCTTCTGTTTCCACCAGTCTCTGAAAGATGCTGCATGGGTTATACGCAAGTGGGCAAGAGAAGCTGAACCTAAACTCCTATAAATCAAGCTTCAAACAAATCATCAATGGCCTATCACATCATACATCAGATTCATCCTCTGTATTTTCATACTTTCCATTTTTTGTATTCATTCCTTTGATGGTGAAAATGCAAGGCATGAGTAACTAATCTCCCTTATGGGATTGGCTGTAATCCATTCAACACTGAAGTAATGTTGTTGTAAGTTTTTATTGAGTAATGAGATTTGATAAGTTTCTGTATTTCCTTCTGCGTTTAATGCCTGAAAGTACTTGATCACTATTTTCTTGTTCTAAGTTTTCTTGAGTATGCTGGGAAGTGACTTTTGAAAGCAAACCCTGAAAGAAGTACTTGTTGTGAGTAGGTAGCCAGGGATGGTGTCTAACGCAATAAACGTCTAAACAATCGATCGATAATGCTGGAATGGTTTCCAAAGTGACTGAGGGATCAGCGGTTTGGAAATCATTCTTATGAATTTTGTAGTCGAGGGATCGATGCAAATGACTTTGATTGTGATAGAACTTATCTTTTCGATTTACTTATATGGAAACTTATGCAGCTTACAGAGGTGAAGATGTGATGAAGCCAATCCCTGTTTTACAAAACTGATTTTTCCAACATCATTTACTGTTATATTTTGCAAAGTGCTATCCTCTGTTATTTTGTTACTTACTGTTTTTCATTCAGCAACATTCACAACAAATCAAAACTGAAACTTTCTGCCTAATCAATTCAAACTAAGATCTTCATTCTAGCACCTCCTCAGTGGAACGACAACTATACTATATTACAACTTCTGTGTTTAAACTTGGCACATTCATTCCATTGAGTTCATATTATACAAACTTGATTCTCTTTCAGCAAACTCAATATAAGCAAAACACTCATCAAGTTTTGGCGCCGTTGCCGGGGAGGTGATTTAAGTTTGAATATTTTAGCATTGAATTGACAAGACAGTGTAAATAAACTTGTTTGTAATTTGTTTTTTATTTTTTTTTAACCTTGCTACTTTGAGTTCTTGATTTATGATCTTGAGAGGACAGGGTACAAAAGAACAACTTGCATTTGATCCTGAGATAGACAGGTTCCTTAAGAAAATCAAGAAAGCCAAGCAGAACTTCCACGTAGGACAAACTTCCTCTGTTACAATGGAGGACAACAGCAATAATCAAAATCCACCAAGGAGAACACTTGGAGATTACACATTGCAACAAGGACCTAGACACTACTCAAGCATTGCTATACCAAATACAATCAGGGCTATAGAAATGAAACCTGCTTTCCTTAGTTTAATTAGTTCCCATCAATTTCATGGAATGTCCAGTGAAGATCCTTACACTCACTTGGCCACATTCTATGAATTGGTAGGAACAATGGGATTTGAACAGGAAGTAATTGAGGCAGCATACCTAAGATTGTTTCCTTTTTCTCTTGCAGGAAAAGCTAAAGAATGGCTCCAGTCACACCCAAATCAAAGCTTGAATAGCTGGGAGACAGTGGAGGAAAAATTCCTACACAGATTCTTCCCACCATCCAGATTCATCAAGGCTAAATCAGATATTACAACATTTAGACAAGGCCAAGATGAACCTTTTTGTGAGGCATGGGAACGCTTTAAATCACTGCTCAGAAAATGCCCAAACCATGGACTTGAAGATATTGCACAACTTAATATTTTTTACAGTGGTTTAAGGGCTGACACTAAAATGATTTTAGATGCAGCAGCAGGAGGAACAATGATGACAGTGGATGCTGACCAAGCCACACGGATAATAGAAGCTTTATCCTCAACAGACTACCAAGCTCAACATGATCGTCAGCAAGTTCAAAGGAAAGGAGTCCTTGACTTAAACACCACAGATGCCATTTTAGCACAGAACAAAATTCTGACCCAACAACTAGAAGCATTGACCAAAAAGATAGCTAATCTTCCACAACAATTACATGTTGTACAATCATCACAACCAGGGCAACAACAAATGCCTGCAAGATGTAACTTTTGTGGAGGAGATCATCTCAATGAGAACTGTGGATCACAAGAAGCAACTGTATACTTCATGAACAACCAAGGAAGGTCTGGTAATTTCAATTCAAATTTTTCTAACCAACCATTTCAGGGATGGAGAAGTAACCAAAACCAAGGCCAAGGATGGAAGCAAGAGCCCAGCTCTTCAAATAAACCATATCAAAATAATGGTCCTTCTTTGGTGGAGAGAACTTCTAGATTGGAGGACACCTTAGAAAAATTTATGCAAACTTCTTTAGCAAGTCAAAAGAACAATGAGGCATCACTCAGGAACTTGGAAACACAATTGGGACAACTAGCCCAACAACTTGCTGAGAAACAGAAGCCTCAGTATGGAGCAAACACTGAAACAAACCCAATAGAGCATTGCAAGGCTGTAACCACACTGACTGAGGAAATAACTGAGGAAGAAGATGGACATAATGCTATCACATCTGAAGCAGTACCTTATAACACCAAAGATCCAGGGAGTTTTTTTATTCCTGTCACTATTGGAAATCTTTCAAAAAGTAAAGCTTTATTAGATCTTGGTGCTAGTGTAAATTTGATGCCACTATCCACACTTAAAAGTATAGGGGATTTTTCAGTCAAGCCAACAAACATGTCTTTAAAAATGGCAGATCAATCAATAAAAACCCCTTATGGTATTGCTGAAAATGTTGAGGTCAAAGTTGATCAATTTGAATTTCATGAGAATTTTGTTGTCATAGATATGGAGGAAGATCCTGAAGTTCCCCTAATACTGGGGAGACCATTCTTGAAAGCAGCCAAAGTAATCATAGATGTGGATGACAGAAAAGTAAAAATTCGAGTGCAAAAAGAACAAGCTGATTTTGCTATTGAAGGTGCACTTGAAAAACAGAAAGGAAGAAAGCCAAAGCCTGACTTAGGCCAGGAGGTGGAAAAACTCAACACTCTCATCCACCAACTCCATGATCCATATTGAAAAATCTATCAGGCGTCAAGCTAATGACGTTAAACAAGCGCTTATTGGGAGGTAACCCAATCTTTTATGTTTTCTTTTCATCCTGTTGATTTTATTTTAAGTAAATTTTATCCTAAGATTGAATTTTCCTTTTATTTTGCAGGCAGCTCATCAAATTCATCCCACTCATTATCCGAAAGTAAGTTTGCATCCCACATTGTTTAGCCTGGGGACAGGCCTTCTTTCTTAGGAGGGGTGAGACTTCATAGACTAAACAAGGACCCTCCTCACAAGGACCTCCAGTAAGGAAACATGAGACAAGGGATGACTCTTCTAAGGATGAGTGATGAGTTTACTGCTTTAGTTTTTATTGCTTTAGTTTACTTTCAGTTAGTTTTATCTAACATTACTGCAGCATGCTTTGAAAATTTTTAAAATTTTTATGCTTTTGGTTGATTGTTTGGATATACCATTACATGCTTGCAGTTGAACATTTTTGAAAACCCCAACCAAAGATTTTACTTTTTGAACAAGAAAAGTTTCTAAGCAACAGAATGTTTTTAGGCAATAACACTGATTCTTTTTTTTTTTAGGCAAAATGACTTAATTAAGAACCAAGGAACTGGAATGCATGTATTTTTGCTTGATTACATGACGTGAACCCTTTTCTGTTAGAATAAGGAAGTAAGCCTGATATCTTGATGAGAAGTGAGAAAATCTAAACACTTGAGAACCTCATTTGAATTTGTCAAATTGGCATTGACTGATTTTCTAATTAAACCTTTTTCTTAAGAAACAAACAAGGAAATGATAAGGCAATTTTGAAAACATAGTTAGCCAAGAGCCAAAAAGCTACCCTGATAAAAATATCCGATTTTTTGGCAGCCCATCTTTGAGCCATAAAAGCATGAAAAAATTTTTTCTCTCTGCCCTGAACTAAGCATAAAAGCAAAAATTCTACCTCACCTGCATGTTCATCTTAAAAAAGAGCATAAAATAATTTTCTCAAAAGAAGATGAAACAAATGAAGGCAGTAGAAGAAAATGCAGAAAGAATAAGTAAGCTCTCCAAAGATTGTATAAAAGAGCTGGAGTAAAACAAAAGAAAATTCTGAAGTTTCAATGCAGAGAAGGAGCCTTCTAAATTAACCAAAAACACTTATGCTCTTCTTTAAACATGCGTTTTGAAACCAAGAAAAACCAAAGATTCTTGTTAGCCCAGCCTCATTACATCCTTAAAAGACCTTCTGATCCTTGCTATTCATTTGAATTTTGGTTTTACTAGAAATGACGGCCAATGTTAACGGAGCAGTTCTAATGATGGATGAGTGAAACAGACACATGGTAAGAAATAATGAGAGTTCTATATTCTTACAGCAAATGGGTTACATGCTTTATGAACAAGGTAATGGTGCATTACATTTCAAGGAATTGGTATTAAGAAAATCATTTGCCTAGACATCAACTCAGATTATTGTCTTTTAAACTTTTTGTCTGCAACAGAAACTTAAGATTTTTGAACGCTTGATTCCCTTTCCTAAACTTCTTTTTACTTGAGGACAAGCAAAAATCTAGGTTGGGGAGAGTTTGATAAGTGCTTATTTTATGATTAAATTCATGACTCAATTGAATCCATTTCCTGAAACACTTAACTAGATTGATAAATTGAGCATGATTTTTATTATAAATAATAATGTGTTAAGTAAATAAGCTTGCTCTGAAAAATATTGAAGACAGGTTCCAAAAGCTTGAAAGAAATTCAAGAGGATTCAGCATCACCAGAACCCCACGCTTAAGGGTAACCTCGAGCACGCTTGAGCGCAACCTTGTTGAAGGACTAAAGAAAACAGAAAAGCTTCAGGACCCTCTCACGCTCAAGCGGGAGAACACGTCGCTTGAGCATGAGCCCTAAAGCGCCCAAGCGAGGAGCAAGCGTGACCCTGAGCGTGGATTGAAGGACAACAAGCAGCATCAGACTTACCCACGCTTGAGCGTGAGAAGGGGACGCTCGAGCGTGAACACAAGAGCGCTTGAGCGCGGCTGAAAAGGATCAAGCGTGAGCGTGAGCGTGACTTCATGCATGACTGACGCTCAAGCGTGACAACATGGAGCCCAAGCGTGACTGAATTACAAGATGGAATAGCATCAGGGTCATCTCACGCTCAAGCGTGGGAAGGAGCCGCTTGGGCGTGAACCCGACACCGCTTGAGCATGGCTTGAGCGTGGAAAATATCTGTTGATAGAAGAGCTCGCTTAAAGCGTAAACCCGAGTGCGCCTAAGCGAAAGTAAGCATGGATCAAGCGTATACTAAACAGAGGAACCACGCTTAAGTGTGGTCAAGGAAGCTCAAGCGCAAGACAATCAGAAAGCATCAGAGCCCTTCACGCTTGAGCGTGACCATCAAGCTCAAGCGTGACTCACACAGCATGGGTCTCTTAATTCTTTATTCACCAATGATGCGATGCAAACTCATCCACTTTCTTCTGTTTCCACCAGTCTCTGAAAGATGCTGCATGGGTTATACGCAAGTGGGCAAGAGAAGCTGAACCTAAACTCCTATAAATCAAGCTTCAAACAAATCATCAATGGCCTATCACATCATACATCAGATTCATCCTCTGTATTTTCATACTTTCCATTTTTTGTATTCATTCCTTTGATGGTGAAAATGCAAGGCATGAGTAACTAATCTCCCTTATGGGATTGGCTGTAATCCATTCAACACTGAAGTAATGTTGTTGTAAGTTTTTATTGAGTAATGAGATTTGATAAGTTTCTGTATTTCCTTCTGCGTTTAATGCCTGAAAGTACTTGATCACTATTTTCTTGTTCTAAGTTTTCTTGAGTATGCTGGGAAGTGACTTTTGAAAGCAAACCCTGAAAGAAGTACTTGTTGTGAGTAGGTAGCCAGGGATGGTGTCTAACGCAATAAACGTCTAAACAATCGATCGATAATGCTGGAATGGTTTCCAAAGTGACTGAGGGATCAGCGGTTTGGAAATCATTCTTATGAATTTTGTAGTCGAGGGATCGATGCAAATGACTTTGATTGTGATAGAACTTATCTTTTCGATTTACTTATATGGAAACTTATGCAGCTTACAGAGGTGAAGATGTGATGAAGCCAATCCCTGTTTTACAAAACTGATTTTTCCAACATCATTTACTGTTATATTTTGCAAAGTGCTATCCTCTGTTATTTTGTTACTTACTGTTTTTCATTCAGCAACATTCACAACAAATCAAAACTGAAACTTTCTGCCTAATCAATTCAAACTAAGATCTTCATTCTAGCACCTCCTCAGTGGAACGACAACTATACTATATTACAACTTCTGTGTTTAAACTTGGCACATTCATTCCATTGAGTTCATATTATACAAACTTGATTCTCTTTTAGCAAACTCAATATAAGCAAAACACTCATCAATGGACTTGATTTTCTTTTTCTTTTTCTAATTCCTTTTTGTTTTCTGTTTTATCAACAGCTTGCTCACTTTCCTGTTCTATTTCTTTTTCAGCATCTTTTTCTAAACTCACTTCATGACTTGGAGGTGGGAGAAGAGTTTTCCCACTCCTAGTAGTTATCTCTTTGCAATGTTCCCTAGGATTTACTTTAGTATCTCCAGGAAAATTGCCTGATTGTCTCTCAGCTAATTGTTTTGACAGCTGTCCAAGCTAATTTTCTAAATTTCCAATGGACACTTCTTGATTTTTAAAGCTGGCCTGAGTGACCTGAATGAACTAAGATAGAATATTCTCAAGTTCAGACTTTTCTTTAGAAGGAGAAGGAGAAGGTTGTTATGGTCTATTTGTGGTTTGATTTTGTGGGATGTTTTGATTCAAATGTGGACCTTTCTGCCATGAAAAATTGAGGTGATTCCTATAGTTAGGATTAAAGGAATTAGAGGGATAAATCCTTTGAAATTGTTGTTGCCCCATGTAATTCACTTGCTCAGCAGGAATATTTGGATCACACATGCCATTTTCATGATCTCCACCATAAAAATCACAACTCATCATACAAACTTGACTAGGCTTTTGAAGTTCTGAAATTTGTACACTTAATTTCTCTAAAGCCTGAGTCATCAACTTACTTTGAGCCAAATAAGCATCCTGTGCTTCTAATTCTAATATCCCTCTCTTAGGGATTTAGCTCCTTTTACTAACTAAACATTCATTAGAAGCCATTACATCAATCAACTCTATAGTTTTTTCTACAGTTTTAGTGGTAAATGAACCTCCAGCTGAGGCATCAATCAAGACCCTAGTTGCTGGTCTTACACCATTATAGAATATGGTAACTTGCTACACATAAGGAATCCTATGGTGAGGATATTTACTTAAACTCTCTTTATACCTATCCCATGCTTCCATTAGAGATTCACCCTCTCTCTGCTGGAAACAAGTGATTTCAGTATGCAATTTAGCATATTTGGAAGGAGGGAAATATTTAATCAAAAATTTTCTTTGTAAATCCTCCCAAGTAGAGATACTACCTCTTGGTTGGCTTAGCAACCAAGCCTTAGCCCTGTCCCTTAAATAAAAGGGAAATAATCTCAATCTTATTGCCCCTTTAGGGACTCCATTCATTTTTACAGTATCACATATTTGGAGGAAGGTTGCTAGATGCAAATTTGGATCCTCAACTTCACTTCCTCTGAATTGATCATTTCTAACCAACTGCAGCAAAGCTAGTTTGAGTTCAAAGTTATTAGCTGCAACTGGAGGCCTAAGGATGCTAGATTGCGATCCTTCTTCAGTAAAGTAGTCACCTAGTGTAACTCTTCTCTTTTCTATTTCTTGTTGTTCTTTTTGCTTTTTCTCCTTTCTAATCTTATGCTCTAACAAATCAATATCAGGATCAAAGAAGAAAGGCTCTCCTATGTTCCTTGACTGCATACACCAATTATTTCACACAAACAATTCAAAGCTATAGCTACTACTACACAAAAACTACTACTATACTATAAACAAGAATTAAACTACTTACTAAATACAAAAACAAAATTAAACGGTTCAGTCTAGTACCGGTCCAAGGATTGTTGATATTACTCAACAATCCCCGACAACGGCGCCATTAACTTGATGCATAAATCCTGAGCCATTACTTGGTGTGTAACTCTCAGAGGATTATATTCTTTGGCAAGCGCACAAATCGTTAAATTTGTAATATATTTGATCGTTCCCACAGGGATTATGGTAATTACCTCAATCTTGGACTAGTACTAGCTGAACCAACGCAAGCAGATGCAATTCATTCTGTTTTTCTATTGTTTTATATTTTCTATGTTATTGTATTTTCAAAAGTAGTACAAAATGTGAAATGTGATTAATGGAAGATAGGTTAGGATTACTTCAGCTTACACTTCATCAAGAAACATGCAATTAAGGTTCAATTAAGCTTCAGATGCAAGAGGACAATTCACAGTTGGTTAATCCCTAATTCCTTAGGTAATTAACACTAACTCCTATGCATTAAACCCTAATCCCTTAGGTGTTCAATTACAGAGAAATCTAATGTGAAATTGGGGATCGAACCCTAACTATTCACCTAATTACTAGTCCTGAATTAGTTAGGAAGCCAGAAGTTACCTAAGCCTCAACCATGATTCCTCACTGGTGAGATTCTTCATTTGGATCTAAATTTGTCAATTCAGTAGAGTAGATCCACTTCTCAGCTTGTTCTCCTCTTACTTCAGAAGATAATTTCCTCAATGCAGCTTCAAGATTCCATCGGAAGCTTCAGTAATCCCAACCCTAGGGGTTTAGAAACCCATGGGAATGGATTCTGATGAAGGAATGTGGAGAGACATGGATGAGAAAATTTAGAGAGAGAAAAGAATTAGAGAGATTGGAAATGAGAAAATGAATCATGTTATTGTTTCTATGTGTTCTCTCCACTCTTTATAGAGTATGTATAAATATATATATATATAGGCATCTAACTAACTAACTAACTTAATTAATTACAAAGGAAACTTAATTAACAATTAAACTGACTAATCTAAATACATAATTACAAGTAAATAATTAATTACACTCAATACTTAAATTACTAATGTACAACAGCAAACGAAAAATAGAAACAGTGCAACATTTCGTTTAAAGGGAACAACAGCAAGTTAAATAACCACATTCACGTTTGAGCGTGAAGGGCTCGCGCTTAAGCACGCTCGAGATTATTACTGTATTGTGTCTTCACGCTTAAGCGTGAATGTGGGACGCTTGGGCGTGGGTGTTGCGGTGAAGTCACGCTTGAGCGTGAGTGATACTCGCTTAAGCGTGATCGTGTTTTCATGCTGCATGCTTTGGTTTCCTTTCTTTGTACGTGATTTGCATGTTGCCTCACGCTTGAGCGTGGAACCTTCAAGCTTGAGCGTAAAGAACATTTTACTGCACCTACACATGTAAACAAATAATTGCCTAGCGTTTGTACGCTGGCTGTCCAGCGTATGTATGCTGGGTTAGTGAATTTATAAATAAACAAATTTCCTTAACTAATTATTATTTTTAATCATTTTCTTACATAAATTAAACACTTTTGAAATAAATAAATAAAATAAGAATTATTGATAATTTATTAAATAACAATGCCAAACTAAACAATATTTAATGGATTAAGTTAAATAAAAGGTGAAATAATTAAGTATTTTCAAGACTTATCACCGATACACAGTCAATATTCATATAAATGACTTTTGCAATATGATTCTTTATGTCACAATCCAAATCATTCGTATCATAAGAATAGATTTGATAACGTCAATCCCTTGATCGTTTCAAATCCATTCCAGCATTAAGTATGATTTTTTAGATGTTCACTGCGTTAAATACCATCCCTGGTTATTTACTCACAATGAGCATTTCATTTAGATCCATTTTCGTAAGTTATTTTCCAACAACAAACGTAAACTTACATCAAGAAAATGTTGATCAAGCATACTGAAGCAATGGGTATGAAATGAAAAACCAAGAATCATAAAATAAATTCATCGATTATATGAATACCAAACACATGTTCATCCGGATTGATTGGTTACCTCCAATCCCAATAAGAGAGTTAGCTACTCATAGTAGCCATATTCATACAATATTAATGTAAGGAAGAAGAGAAACCTAAGCTAAGAACACTCAGTTGAAATCCTGTTTCCGCCTCCTCTCTCAACGCCTTATTATTTTCCTTTTATAATGCTTCACTTGCTCAAGCGAGTTTCAATCTCGCTCAAGCGAGACACATTCTTCAGCTTGAAAAAATTTCACGTCCTGCTTCACCTGTATGCTAAACTCGCTCAAGCGAGAATTTTTGCTTGAGCGAGATTCAAGTTGATGATCCCCTGTTCAGCATTCGCTTAAGCCATGACCCATTCGATGCAGCATTTTCTTGTATTTTGGTTTTAGATGAATTTTGCTTGAGCGAATATATCTCGCTCAAGCGAATTCATCATTGGAACTTCCCTGGATGAATTTTGTTGGGTGTGTTTTTCTGGTACGCTTGAGCAAAGCCTATGTCTTTGCTTTCTGGATCAATTTCACTCAAGCGATACCACTTCGCTTGAGCGACTTCTTCAATGAGCCTCACTGGTCCAAATTCACTTAGGCGAATAAGTCATTCGCTCAAGAGATGGATGGCCTGTTTACTTGCATCTTTGGAATACCTTGCTTGCTCAAGCGAGCCTTCAATTGGCCATAGCGAATTGATTCGCTCAAGCGAAAATGACCTTCACTTGAGTGAGATTAATCAATTTTGCTCTTAACTTGGTGAAACTCTTTCTTTTCTTTTTCCCTTCTTCTTTCTTCTTCATTTTACCTGAAATTGCATCAAAATTTGGGATTTGGCATTACTTGTTAACCAACCAAACATGTACAATGCTTGGATCCTAAATTATGTTATATTTAGCTTACAAAGTGATAACATTGCACTTTATGTCCAACTTTTGATCAATTTACATCACAAAATCTATGTAATTTGGATATCTATCAATTTTGTAGTGAAAAAGTAAAGAAATTCAAGAGAAAAATTGAAGAACTGACAAGCTGACGCGTAGCATCAACACCACACATAGCGTGGGGATTTCTGATGCTGACGCTATGCATCCCAACCACGCGTAACGTCAGAGCTACATGGACTCCATTTCCAGGTGGACAAGCACTCAGCTAATTGACCCATTATTGGCCAATCCACCAGCAGCTAATGTCCAAGCCGAATTAGGAGACAAGGCTACACATGTCTGGCCACTTTAATTAAATAATTAAACCAATCATGGCCACTTAATCACGAGCTTAATAAGGGCTGACTTAGGAACCTGACGCGTAGCGTCAGGCTGGCGCGTAGTGTCAAGACCCTTCCTCAGCCCTATAAATAGGGCCATTCTCCACACATCCAGCATCCCATTCCACTCTTATGAGTTCTTTTCCTCTCTTATACACTCGTGTTTGAGTGTTTTTTTTGTGAGTTTGTAGTTCTAGAATAGTTTTCTAGATACTTGAGAGTGTTGTGTGGTATTATGATCGTTGTATTGTGAAGTCTCCACCGCCTTCGTAATGTCAACCTCTGTAAGTGTTGTTTTTACTTTCACCATATGTAACTAATCTGTTTATGTTGGAATTTGGTGAATCAATCTATTATATGATATTGTGATTATGACCTCTACATATTTATGATTTAAGTACATGTTAGTATTTCAACTCTTTATTAATATGAACATTAAACGGGAGAATGATTTTCATGTGTATTAAAACTTCTTTTATTAGTATAAATGTCAAATGGGAGAATGATTATTCATGTCGAATTAAAATCTGTTTTAATGAAAGTAAAAATTGAAATACCCTTAATATGCCAATTACTAGGGATAGAATTAGTAATTATTGTTGCCAGAAGGCCAGGACTTAATTCAAGCTTTTATTTGAGAAAGCTCACGAGGGATCGGACTTTATGATAAATACTTCAAATTTATATCACGAGGAATTAGTTATAATGACTTTAAGCTACAATAACATGAACTTGATGATTAAGTATGTATGTTTGTAATTATTTCATTATATTTTAGTGCGAGGATCCTAATTCCAACATAATTTGTTAATTTGTGTTCTTACCTCAAGTATCTGAATTATTCTAAATTACATCTCAATTTTATAGTTAGATTTTATCTTTTTCATCTTTTTACCTTATGAACAAATCAACCTTCAAATCCTGTGAATATTGTATAAATTGTTTATAAATTATTCTTTTGTTAATAATCTTTGATAAATTTACCATAGTAAATAAGAAATTACTGTGAGTTACTGGACTTTCAATCCCAGTGGAACAATATCTAAATTTGAAAACTACAAACGATTGGTGCGCTTGCCAATTAAAAACCCAACAGTAACACGGGGGTTAACAATCTACGCATACGTACATTGGGATTCCAACATATGTACGTTGGATGTCCTACACCTGATCCTGCAAAATACAACATATAAATGCCTAGTGTACGTACGCTGGCTTTCTAGCGTATGTACGCTAGGTTAATGAATCTCTCAAATAAACATATTTCTTTATGTACTTATCTTTTTAACCATTTTCTTGCATAATTTAAATACATTTGAATTAAATAATTAAAACAAGAAAGAATGACAATTTATTAAATAATAATGCCAAACTCAACACAATTTAATGGATTAAGTTAAATTAAAGATGAATTTATTAAGTCTTTTCAAGACTTATCACCCCTACCTCCAGTGCGTCCACCCTAATCTCCGTCGCTGGTGTATTTTCCCCTATCTCCTGGAGGGGACACTGAGACAAATAAAGACGAGGATCTAGAGGAGACGCCTCTAAACGAGCCAGGACCTGCCTCAGCTGACGTGGCTATGGCCGACCCAACAAATCTTCCTCTCTTACCAATCTAGCTTCCAGCTGCATAGTTTCTTGATGTAGTGGTAATGTCAGCACCTCCGCCTGCCCTGATAGCATTGGTCGCCGAGCCGGTAGGTATGTATGTACTAGACATGATGATGGAGGATTTGGTTCCCCTTGTCATTCCCATCACCACTCAGATGGACCTTTTCCTTGCTAGGAGATAGTGGGATCAGTCTCGTCGATTCCTTAGGCACGTGTTTTGGACTTAAATGCATGGGGGTACCGAGAAGTTCCATGAGATGTCCCCTGCTGCGAGGGACTTGATGCGGGAGGCCTTTGATGTATACAATGAGAGATACAGACAGTTTCCTTCTCCCACACCAGATTAGCTGTCATAGAGCTTAGGACCCCTACCAGATGTTAGACTTCCCTCTCTATCACCATCCACTTTTAGGCCAGATCATCCAGATTCTCCTCTTAGGGATGAATAGAGATTAATGGGTTGTCTTCTACCTTGTTTATTTGTATATATAGTCAGGGAGCCTACGTGCCATATAATTCTAGTAGGATGGGATTGATGATGCTAGTATTTTGTATTGATGTATATATCCTGACAATGTTACCCACCTTTTGATGATGTTATTTCTTTTGACTATACACTTTACTGTACTTGTGTTTATCTTATTGTGTCGTTATGGTTTTTTGTTTGATTTTTAAACAAAAAAAATTTAGACTTCCATATTTTTGTCAAAATAGTAACCTCTCGGTTAAATAGAACAATCTAGTGGAAGGAATTGTCCTAGTTAACTGTTTGTGTTACAGGTGCTATTCTTGAAAGAGATAAGCCATGAAAATCACCACTTTGGAGGTGCTCCAAAGATAAAACCAAAGTGCGAGTTCTAAGAGTCTATTGGTTCTAGAGAAAGGAAATCTTTTCACCAAAAATTCTACAATTCAACAAAATGAATCAAGTGTGTATAAATGACAAAGAAGAAGCCATTATATAGATATCCTTTTTGAAAGTAGGGACCAAAAGTGATGACTAGCCTAAAGCTCCACTCAAGGTCCAATAGTGGCCCAAAGAAAAAAACGTAACCATGCAAGACCCAACCCTATCTAAAACCTGATGGGATTTTTAAAATAGAATACAAGATAAGTCCTAAGCCTAATGGTCTAAGCCCAACCTATACAAGACCAAATATGAAATACAATAAAGCCTAACTTTCAAGAATAATACAAGCAAAGAAGGAGTAGACTTTTTGTAACATCCTAAATTTTATAAAAAGAATTAAATAGAAGGGATAAAGAGTAAATAATTATGAATAGATTAATGAGTGTCCCGAAAATATTGGAATAATTAAATTGGGATTTATTATGGATATTTATAATTTATTGAGACTATATGAGATAAAATTATACCCGGTTACAATATGGGTATCAGACCAAGTATCTCCGATTGAGATGTCGTCAGTCAGGGCTGTTAAGGATATTATTGGGAATCTGATTCTACATTTGGAATAATTTTTGGATCAAGTATTAAGTTCGAACTAAGATCCTGTTTGTTATAAAATGGAAAGCTTTAATGAAAGGGGTGTATTTTAATTTCTTCTCTCGTCCCTTTCCTCCATTTCTTTGTTGGCTTTCTCCCTCTCTCTTATCAACCTTGCTTTTCTTCCTTTCCTCCCTTCTTCTTCACCAAAAACCGTTCACCTCTCCCCTTCCACTTTTCTTACAAAAATCAACTTCTAACCCAAGATTCATGATGGATTAATAAACATAGAAGCAAGCTTGGCTTCCTTCTTCTTCCCTCCCCCTCATTTTTGTTTTGGAGTTGAACTTGGAGATGAGGTAAGGTTTTGAACCATTCTCATTTCATTTGTGGTTGTTATAGTGTTTAAGTTTGAAATGGTGACATTAGACTTCATGGGTAATGAAGGGGATGGTGGAAACCCTAAGCTTAAATGATTTAAAATGTGATTTTAATGATGGTTAGTATTGTATGTGAATGAGGGCTTATTAAGTTTATGATGCTTTGAGGAAATGATGGAAATTAATTGTTGTTCGAAGGTTTTAGAGAAAACCCTAAGTTTAGGAATTTAGGGCTTTTAGCCAAAATTGATGGGTATTAATGATTTATGCTTTGGGATTGAAGACCATGAAGGATTTTTGATAATGACAAGACTAAATGCCAGAGATCAAGAATGAAGATCCAAGACCAAGGCAGAATCATAGTAAGACTCTATTAAAGAAAATATGGCCATTAAAATAATCAATGTTTTAAAGAAAATACATTTCTGAGCCATAGTAATCGATTACCATGATATAGTAATCGATTACAAAGCAACAAGCTCTAAAAGTCTAATGTTTTAATGAATGTAATCGATTACCTCACTAGAGTAATCAATTACCAAGTCTGAAATTTTTTTTGAAATTCAAAAATCAAATGTTTCAACAAAATAATTTTAAAAAAACTGATCCAAGTAATCGATTACCTCATCAAAGTAATCGATTACCAAGTTTGAAGAGTTTTTCTTTTGAAATTTAAAGGTTTCAGCAAAATATTTTAAAACTGATCCAAGTAATCGATTACGTGACTCTTGTAATCGATTACATGCTAACGGTCACTTAAAAATAACAGTTTTAAATGAATGTAATCGATTACATGTTTATGGTAATCAATTACCACTAAGTTAGAAATGCTGAAACATTGCACCTATTCATGAAAAAGTTTGATGAAACCTTATAACTCTTCACAAATTATTATTTTATCCAAGAGGTACCTTTTTAATTATTTTAATTAATTAATTCACACCTCTTGAAGGTCTTTCTAACCCTATAAATAGGGATGCTCATCATTTGCAAAAACACACTAATTCTTTCAATTCTTTCTAAAAGACCAATAAAGGCCATATTCTTCTAAGTAGAGTTTTTACTCACTATTGCTCTTCAAGTTGTTCATATGCTCTAAGAAAGAGAGTGTTCCTTTGTTTACTTTCTTCAATTGTGAGATACCTTATTGTTTGGGAAATTCTCCCAAAGGTTGTAAATAAGAGTAGTGAGACTCTTGTTGTTGTAAAGAAACTTCACACAAGGGCAGGGTTGTGCCAAGGTGTGGAAGGTTCAGTGTATTATTTTGATAATAATGAATTCCTCAAGAGGATCTTGAGAGGACTGGACGTCGGCAGTGGTTGGCCGAACCAGTATAAAACACTATTTGTAATCTTTTAACCCTACTCTCTGTTTTATATTTATTTAATCTGTTGTCCATTATTAATTTTGTTTTGCACTTTATCATCTTAAGCATTGAAATTTTAATAAAGTGCATCTAGAGAATTAATTTAGGAAAACTCAATTCACCCCCCCCCCTCTTGAGTTATAGGAGGGCACTAGAATAACAAGTGGTATCAAAGCTAGCTTCTTGTATAAGGTTTAGAAACTTCAAGAAGTAGAAATGGCTTCTTCTAACCCTATCTTCCTTGAGGGAAACTCCATCCATAGACCTCCTGTATTTAACGGAGTAGGATATCAATATTGGAAGACCCGTATGCAAATATTTATAGAAGCTACTGATATAGATGTATGGGACTCCATTGAAAATGGTCCATTCATACCAACCAAAGTAGTTGGAGAATAACCATGATTAAACCAAGAAGTGAATGGACTGATGCGGATAAAACAAAAGTACAATACAACCTCAAGGCCAAAAATATAATAACCTCAGCTTTAGGAATGGATGAATACTTTAGAATATCCAACTACAAAACAGCAAAGAAGATGTGGGATACTTTAGAAATGACACACGAAGGAACAAGCGAAGTAAAGAGATCAAGAATAAATACCCTAACTAGGGAATATGAATTATTTAGAATGAATAATAATGAAAATATACAAGATATGCAAAAAAGGTTCACTCATATAATCAATCATCTTACATGCTTAGGAAAAACTTTTTCAAACAAATATTTAATTGATAAAGTCTTAAGATGCTTAAACAGGGAATGGAAACCAAAGGTGACAGCCATATCAGAATCACGAGACCTAGCTACAATGTCACTTGCTACTCTGTTCGGTAAATTACAAGAACATGAACTTGAACTTACCAGATTAAACGAACATGAGGAAGAAGATAAAAGGAAGAGAGGTATTGCTCTTAAGACATCCATACAGACATCAAATGATAGTGATGAAGAAAGTATGGAAGAAACAAAAAGCATGGATGACACTGAAGAATTTGGGATGCTTGTTCGGAGATTCAACAAATTCTTGAAGAGAAAGGAAGGACAAACGAAGTCAAACTTCAGAAAATCTTTCAAGAAAAATGATGAATCAAATCAAGGACCAAAATGCTTCGAATGTGGAAAGTATGGACATATGAAGATGGAATGTCCAACCTTAAACAAAAAGATAGAAAAGAAAGAGAATAAGTACCCAAAGAATAAAAGAAGAGCCTATATCGCTTGGGATGAAAATGACTTAAGCTTATCTGAGGAATCAGACCATGAAGAAGCGAATATCTTCCTGATGGCAAATACTGAAGAGGTAATAGATTCAAACCCTACTTTTGATGAATTACAAGACACATTTAAAGATCTTCATAATGAATATCAAAAACTAGCTAAGAAATTTTTAAATATGAAAAATTCTAACCTAACCTTAGAAGAAAGTCTATCAAAGGTCAATCAAGAACTAGGGCAAGTTAAAGTAGAAAAGGAAAACTTAGAAACTAAGCTTAAGACTGAAACTATCATTAGACATACATGGTCAACATGTCAAAAGCATATTCAAGAGATTGATGATTTGAAAAATGCATTAGCTAAATTCACCATGGGAAAAGACAACCTAGATATACTTCTTGGAAAACAAGGATGTCATTTTAATAAAGCAGGACTAGGATTTGATCCTTCTAAAAAGCAAAAGATGTATAAAAACTTCTTTATTTCACAAAAGACCTTAACTAGCCCATTTTCCAAATGTTATCATTGTGGGAAAAAGGGTCACACAGCATCTACATGTAATATAAGAAAGAATGGAATTCAAAATTCAAATAAGATTTGAATTAGGAAGCAAGTCCCAACAAACTCTAACTTTCAAGGACCCAAGAAGATATGGGTACCTAAGATAAAAACCTAATCTTTGTTGCAGGTATGCTTGGTCAGTAAACAGTCAAGCTGGTACCTTGACAGTGGCTGCTCCAGGCACATGACGGGAGACATATCAAAATTCTCCTTACTAGTTATGAAGGAAGAAGGATATGTCACTTATGGTGATAACAACAAAGGCAAAATCCTTGGAGTTGGAAAAGTTGGAAAGAATCCTACAACCTCCATTGACAACATGCTGTATGTTGAAGGACTAAAGCACAATTTACTAAGCATAAGTCAGCTATGCGACAAAGGTAACAATGTCATATTTAACTCTGGCACATGCATAATAAAAGGAAAAGATAATGACACCATAAAATTCATTGGAAAAAGAATCAACAATATTTATATGATAAGCTTAGATAATCTATCATCTAGTCAAGCCCGATGTTTAATAAGTCATGAGGAAGATCCATGGCTTTGGCATAGAAGGATAGCACATATTCACATGGATCACTTAAATAAAATAATCAAAAAGGATCTGGTCATAGGTGTACCAAAACTAAAGTTTATGAAAGATAAAATGTGTGATGCTTATCAGAAGGGCAAACAAGTAAAAATACCTTTTAAGTTAAAAAATATTGTCTCTACAAATAGGCCTCTACAATTACTACATGTGGATTTATTTGGACCATCAATAACTAGAAGTTTTGGAGGAAACTATTATGCACTAGTAATTGTTGATGACTTTTCAAGATTTACCTGGACCCTATTTTTGAAAAACAAAAATGAAGCTTATTCATCTTTTAAAAGATTAGCCAAAATAGTCCAAAATGAAAAAGATCTTAAAATTATTAGTATTAGAAGTGATCATGGAGGGGAATTTGAAAATAGATCTTTCGAAAAATTTTATGATAAATATGGAATCAAACATAACTTTTCAGCCCCTAGAACCCCTCAACAAAATGGGATAGTTGAGAGGAAGAATAGATCACTAGAGGAACTAGCAAGAACAATGCTTAATGAGACTAATCTTCCTAAATATTTTTGGGCAGATGCTGTTAGTACTGCATGTTATATAATGAATAGGGTACTAATTAGACCTATCCTAAAGAAAACACCCTATGAACTGTATAATGAAAGAAAACCTAATATATCTCATCTACATATTTTTGGATGTAAATGCTTTGTGTTAAATAATGGAAAGGATAATCTAGGAAAATTTGATGCTAAAGCGGATGAGGGAATTTTCCTTGGATATTCCTTAACAAGTAAAGCATTTAGAATATATAATAAAAGGACTCTAACCATTGAAGAATCTGTTCATGTGTCCTTTGATGAAACTAACCCTGTGAGTTTGGAAAGAATCATAGATGATGTTGTAGATTCACTTGAGAAGACTCAAATAGATGAAAACAAGGAAGATTGTCAAGACAATCAAAAAGAAAGCCCAATACCATGTGATGACCTTCCTAAGACATGGAAAATCAACAAAAATCATCCTATTGACAATATCATTGGTGATATTTCAAAAGGGGTAACAACTCGAAAATCTCTTAGAAATGCATGCAATTCTATGGCTTTTGTATCACAGATTGAACCTAGAAATATTAAAGAAGCAACAGATGATGAAAATTGGATAATAGCTATGCAAGAAGAATTAAACCAATTTGAACGAAATCAAGTATGGGAATTAGTACCAAAACCTAATAACCATCAAATCATAGGGACTAAATGGGTCTTTAAAAATAAAATTGATGAACATGGAATAATCATAAGAAATAAGGCAAGGCTAGTTGCAAAGGGTTACAATCAAGAGGAAGGCATAGATTATGAAGAAACCTATGCACCTGTAGCTAGATTAGAAGCCATAAGAATGCTCTTAGCCTTTGCATCATACGTGGACTTTAAATTATATCAAATGGATGTTAAGAGTGCATTCTTAAATGGTTATATAAATGAAGAAGTGTATGTCTATCAACCTTCAGGATTTGAAAGTGATAAATTTCCTGACCATGTGTTTAAATTAAAGAAAGCATTATATGGTCTTAAACAAGCACCCCGAGCATGGTATGATAGACTCAAAAAATTTCTGCTAGAAAATAACTTTAACAGAGGAAAGGTAGACACAACCTTATTCATCAAAAAGAATAATAATGATATTCTCTTAGTTTAAATATATGTTGATGATATTATTTTTGGATCAACTAATGAAAATCTGTGTAAGGAATTTTCCCAAGCAATGCAGAGTGAATTTGAAATGTCTATGATGGGAGAACTGAACTTCTTCCTTGGGCTACAAATTAAGCAATCTAAAGAAGACATATTCATCAATCAATCAAAATACTACAAGGAACTGTTAACCAGATTCAGAATGATAAATGCCAAAGACATTTCAACACCAATGAGCACATCCACCTATCTTGATAAAGATGAAGCTGGGAAATCCATTGATGCTAAAATGTATCAAGGTATGATCAGATCAAGTTAATCCAGTAGGCCCGATATTATGATTAGTGTCTGTCTTTGTGCTAGATTTCAAGTTAATCCAAAAGAGTCTCATCTAAAAGCTGTAAAGAGAATCATGAGATATTTAATAGGAATAGGAAACCTAGGCCTATGGTACCCTAAAGGAACATCTTGCAATCTAGTAGGATACTCTGACTCTGACTTTGTAGGATGTAGAACTGATAGAAAAAGTACCAGTGGTACTTGCCATTTAATAGGGTCAGCCCTAGTATCCTGGCACAGCAAAAAGCAGAATAGTGTCGCCTTATCCACAGCAGAAGTCATGTATATCGCTGCTGGTAGTTGTTGTTCTCAAATATTATGGATGAAACAACAACTACTAAATTATAGAATTCACTTAGCTCATATTCCTATAAAGTGTGACAATACTAATGCAATAAACCTTTCAAAAAATCTAGTACAACACTCTAGGACTAAGCATATAGAAATCAGACATCACTTCCTTAGAGATCATGTTCAAAAAGGTGATTGCACATTAGAATTTATTGAGACCCATAAGCAACTCGCAGATATTTTTACAAAGCCTTTGCCTAAAGAACAATTTTTCAATGTTAGAAATGAATTAGGCATCATCAATTTCCCTTAAATTGATTTAAAAAATATATGAAAAACTGGTCTATGTAATCGATTACATGAAACACGTAATCGATTACCAGATATTTAAAAATAGTCAGCAATTGAGGCTTCCACGTGGCTCAATCAACTCAAGCATCAGTAATCGATTACATATTGAGGTAATCGATTACCACATTCATGTCAAGTTAGTTACTCTCTCTCCCCATGTCTATTTTTTTTATCATTCTATATAATTTCTACTATAATTATCTCTTTGTCTTCTACAATTTCTGCTCTTTTATTTTCAAACTTTGAATGATAAAATTTTCAAACTTTGCGTTGATAAAAATCTTTAAACACACACATTTCTTTAAAATCATCTCTTTACATTTTGTACTTTAACTTTATTAATTCTCCTCAATTTATTCAAATTCAATAACATTTAACAATCCATTATCAGTCTTAAAACCGTTCTGACTCTATCCAATTGTTTATTGATCTTTTCATCCTTTTAATTGGCACATTTCTTTCATAACCGCGTGCCTAACCCCTTTCACATACGTTACTAACTTTCTTTATATCAAAATTATGTTCCCAATAACTGCCCCCTTCTGATTTCCTCTTTTCCACTCTCTGCACATGTTTCCCATTTCACTAAGCATGTCCCATCATGTTCCTTTTGACCTTTCAAAACGCGTAAACTGCCATTGTAATCGATTACATCCAATTGCCTATACATTGGTAATCGATTACCACCCGAAAACTAACCATTCCAATTCCTGTAATCGATTACTCTCTATTTCAACAGCCTCATGTAATCGATTACCATCATTCGAGTCTGTTAAAAATCACTCCTTTTCACCCTTATTTTTTTACTATTCACTTTCTTCTCCACCCAGCCTCCTCCGTCATTCTTCTTCTCTGAAATGGCAGAACACTCTCCTACCTACACTCCCACACCACCATCACCCTCTATTCCAACCAAGAAAAAGCAGACTCATGGCTCTTCTTCCTCCTCTGACCAGCCTACACCACACCCTTCCCTTCACACCTTTGTGGAATTTTTCTCCACCTCTGTACAACAAACCTGATTTTACTCTTTATTCCACAGCAGAGACATCATTGACCCCAAATTCATTGATCTCCCTATGATCGAAAATGTTGACTGCTATCAATTTTTTGATATTCAGAATCTGATCCTATTCCTAACCATCAAGGAAGACCACTATCCTGACCTTGTCCGATTGTTCTACTCTAATCTTCAAATTACAGATGGTTGCATTATCTCTGAAGTGAAAAAGGTTCCTATAGTGATTGATTCTGGACTCTTTTATGATCTCACTGAACTCCCTTCCGTCGGAGAAATTTATGAAGGTTACCTCTCTGAAAACTGGGAGCATGACTTTAATAATCTTGAAGCCCGCCAACTTGTATGTTCTGATACTGCTGAATTTATTGGTTGTCTTTTGGCTAGATCCCTCTCCTTTAGTTGCAGGGTCATGCATTATATTCTGGTCCGCATCCTTGTTCCCCGCACCATAAATTTAGCCCAAATTACTGAAGAAAACTTGGTTCTCATGTGGTCCCTGTTAACTATTCGACCTTTTAGTTGGACCACTCTCATTCGCTATCGCATGAAGAAAGCTCTCAAGGCCAATGCTCCTCTTCCATATGCTGGTCTCATTACCCGGATCCTTCGTCATTTCAAAATTCCCATCTCTGACGAACTATGTATCAAGCCTCAGTGCTCATTTATCATTGGGAAAACAACCCTCTCTTCGTTTGGGTACAAATAGAATACTAAAAGAGACTGGATTCCCAAGCACTCTGTTCCTCCCCAGGATCCTGACCCAGTACCCGGTTACCTCTCCATGACTGATTTGGCCACTGAACTCTAATCTCTCCGTTCTTACGTTCGTGATCGATTTGACCATATGGATAGTTCCATGCAAGCTATCTTATCCCGTCTTCCACCGCCAGCTTCTGATTAAAATTTCTTGTTGTTCTCTTATTGTTTCTCTTTAATAATTTACTTTTTCTTTTATGAAAAACAAGTCCTCGTTTATTTGTAGTTGGTCTGGTTCTGTTATGTTTTGTCCCCTCGCAATATATAATATACATATTTCCCTATCTCTATTTGTGTGCTTTATTATTTTTGATAATGACAAAGGGGGAGATAATATTCAAAATGATGATATCACTAAAAATTTAAATTAAGGGGAAGTATAACAATACAATATCAGAATTAATCAAAATTAATTAAGTGGCTACACTGGAAAATTAAGAGGGAGTACCTAAAGGTTACAAAAATTAATCCCTCAAAAAAATTATAAGATATAAATAACAATGTGTACCAGATAGCAAAAACTCATTTTTCAGGATATTATTTGTCATCATCAAAAAGGGAGAGAATGAAGACCATGAAGGATTTTTGATAATGACAAGACTAAATGCCAGAAATCAAAAATAAAGATCCAAGACCAAGGCAGAATCATAGTAAGACTCTATTAAAGAAAATATGGCCATTAAAATAATCAATGTTTTAAAGAAAATATGTTTTTGAGCCATAGTAATTGATTACCATGATATAGTAATCGATTACAAAGCAACAAGCTCTAAAAGTCTGATGTTTTAATGAATGTAATCGATTACCTCACTAGAGTAATCGATTACCAAGTCTGAAGATTTTTATTGAAATTCAAAAATCAAATGTTTCAACAAAATAATTTTAAAAAAACTGATCCAAGTAATCGATTACCTCACCAGAGTAATCGATACCAAGTTTGAAAAGTTTTTCTTTTGAAATTCAAAGGTTTCAGCAAAATATTTTAAAACTAATCCAAGTAATCGATTACGTGACTCTTGTAATCGATTACATGCTAACGGTCACTTAAAAATAATAGTTTTAAATGAATGTAATCGATTACATGTTTATGGTAATCGATTACCACTAAGTCAGAAATGTTGAAACATTGCACCTCTTCATGAAAAAGTTTGATGAAACCTTATAACTCTTCACAAATTATTATTTTATCCAAGAGGTACCTTTTCAATTATTTTAATTAATTAATTCACACCTCTTGAAGGCCTTTCTAACCCTATAAATAGGGATGCTCATCATTTGTAAAAACACACTAATTCTTTCAATTCTTTCTTAAAGACCAATAAAGGTCATATTCTTCTAAGTAGAGTTTTTACTCACTATTGCTCTTTAAGTTGTTCATATGCTCTAAGAAAGAGAGTGTTCCTTTGTTTACTTTCTTCAATTGTGAGATACCTTGTTGTTTGGGAAATTCTCCCAAAGGTTGTAAACAAGAATAGTGAGACTCTTGTTGTTTAAAGAAACTTCACACAAGGGAAGGGTTATGCCAAGGTGTGGAAGGTTCGGTGTATTATTTTGATAATAGTGAATTCCTCAAGAGGATCTTGAGAAGACTGGATGTAGGCAGTGGTTCGCCGAACTAGTATAAAACAGTATTTACAATCTCTTAACCCTACTCTCTGTTTTATATTTATTTAATCTGTTGTCCATTATTAATTCTGTTTTGCACTTTATCATCTTAAGCATTGAAATTTTAATAAAGTGCATCTAGAGAATTAATTTAGGAAAACTCAATTCACCCCTCCCCTCTTGAGTTATAGGAGGCCACTAGAATAACAAGGATGAGTTTTGGGAAGATTAGAATTGATTATTGATAGATGAGGATATAAAAAAATAATTTTTAGAAGTAAACCCATGAGAAATTTATGGTTAGTATTGTTAAAAAAATAATGGTAATTGGATTTTGATAGGGTCCTAATCTTGAGATTTAGGACTATATATATTATAGTTAAAAGGTTGAGTTGAGAATGAATATGTGGGTTTAAAGTGGGTTATTGTTGCTTATGATAATGATGATAATGGTAAATGACCACTAGTGATAGATTAAGGAAATGAAATAAGATTGGGACTTAATGAGGCCTTAGACCATGTTGGGGTGCTAATTGAACTTGTTGATTAACGATGGATTTAGTGTGTCCAAGATAGCTCATGTTGAACTCTAAGTGGCATTCGAATGATTGATGTAAGATAAAATGCATCTTAGGTGATGGAAGGATGTGATGATGTTGTTATTGGGTTTGGTTAGCCTTTAAGATCTAGAGAACCTTGGTTTTGGGAAAGGAATTCCCAAAGCCTAACACAATGGTATAAATTGGTGTTTTGACAAGTTTAAAACTTATTCACAAGCCTTACAATATGTAATTCATTATTTAGGATTTATGATGAAAGCCTTGTGATGGCTTATGATTGAATGAATACATATATGTGTGTTGTGTAGATTATGTTCTGGATGATGGTGCGGGATGATCAGATAATTCAGATTTTGGCTCTTCTCTCGAGGTAGAGAGGAGTTTACATTCAAATTGCATGAGTAGAATGATGGTGATTATTTTATGTGATTAGTACTCATGCTTGTCTTGCCATATAGATATTGAACTAATGTGAATGGCAATCTGTGATTATTGAGGATGATGTATGAGAACATGTGATGATTGTTATAGAAATATACATATATATATATATATATATTTGTGAAGATAATAAGTTTAATTTTAACATGATTAATGAATTGGAATGAATATTATTGAGTATGGAGGTTTGAGACAAGTTTTAAATGCCTAATATGATGTGTGTGATATATCAATTTTGATTAATTTTGCTTGGGGTGAGTTTTGGCATGTTGAGTTATGAATTTCTCATGCTTTCTGCGCATGGTCTGGTATTCTCGCTCAAGAAATATGGATTCTCGCTCAAGCGAGAATCCCCTGTGTTGGTTACATGGCCTCTAGCCCGATCTCGCTCAAGCGAGTGAATACCTCGCTCGAGCGAGACGCGTATAACATGGAAAAGTTGGCTACTAGAAGATCCTCGCTCAAGCGGGAGTGGCCGTGCTTGGGCGAGCGTGATGTAGATGGGGTTCTGGATGGACCTCGCTTGGGTGAGTGACAAAATGTGGAGTCTCACCTAGGCGAGCGAGCATGAATGAGGCACTGGTGGAATCTCGCTCAAGCGAGAATGGCTCGCTCAAGCGAGATTGGCACCTGATGCTTCCCCTCTTCTTCGCTCAAGCGCGCATGCGTGATGAGAGCTTCTATAGGAATCTCGCTCAAGCGAGTGGATGTCTCGCTTGAGCGAGCAAGCGTGGAAACAGACACTGGCGTGATTACACCCGAGCGAGCCAAGCCGCTCAAGCGAGAAGGAAGTGTCTCGCTCGCTTGGGCGAGTGACCCTGATGGAAATTTTATTTTCTTTTTTTCAATTTGCTAGTGATGGGCCCTATCCCAATTATGGAAAATTAATGAAATTTATATATTTGGGGGCATATAATGGTTATGTAATATTGAGATAATGCAGTGATGGGATTTTATTTCATTTTTTATTTTAATGGCATTGAACCCCATTCTTTTAAGGATAATTAAGGAGATGTATATGAGGAATATAGTGATGATATAACATGGTGGTGTTGATATGGATTAAAACATTAGGATAATTCATCCATGCTCATAATATGTAATGAAAGACATAAACGTTACCACCTAGAATAGAATATGAAAGAATGATGATGAGACTTTGATGATGGGGATATGAGGTATACCCTTGGAAGATTCTGAAACCAATGAGAGAATAATTGAATGCCATAGTATGCATTATAAATTGATAAATTAGAGAAAATATGATATTAAATGATGATAGGTGATGATATTGACCATTCCCTTGTATAAGAGGATGAATGTTAATAATGATGAATTGTGAAATGCCATTGTATTTTATACAAGTGTGATCTTGTATGAGGGGTTTAAAATGGTGTTGATGAATTGTTGTGTTGCCATGCTAGTTACGAAACTATGGTGATGAATAATATTACAAAAATCCACAAATTGATTATGTGGTGATAACGATGAAAGTTTAATGTATGATAATTATGTTGTGATGCCATTGTGGCTAATTACGAGTATAGACTTGCCTGTATGATATGAAATATATATATATATATAAGTTATGTTAAGATGTATGCGAAGTATGTGAATAAAATGCCTTGAGGGGCTTTGTACATAATGGTATATTATTGATTGAAAATGTCAAATTAAAATATATCCCTAAGTGAGAGGGTGAGATATCCTTGCGAGGTTGATTGGCATATGCATTATTGCATTTTGTATTCATGGCATGGCATAACATTGAAATGTGGTTGCAATCACAATGATGAAAGATCCTGTGGGATTGTACGAAGGGAGTACCCCTTGCGAGGCGGGAAACCAACTTGATGATGATATGGTATTGAGCCGATGGTTGCGATCACCTGGTTATTGAAATGAAAAGGGCTAGCGAGTTCCTATGATGCCCGTGGTTACGATCATGAGGTGGGAGTACCTCTTACGAGGCGGGAAACCAATATGAATTATTGAACATGGTTGCGATCATGAGAAAGAACCTTGCGAGGCTGCTAGTAGGAGTACCCCTTGTGAGGCGGGAAACCCATGTGAATGAATGAAGTGGTGGTTGCGATCACCTGATGAAATGAAATCGGATCCGTGCATATGCATTATCAAACAGTTGACATATGCATTAGCCATAGGTGCATGGCATTTGAGATGGGATGATTACGAGAGATGAGAAACCCCTTGCGAGGAGGAATTGAGTAAAGATTTAATAAATTGATGATGATGATTTATGAATGCCCTTGATGATAAGTGGCAATGTGATTGTGTATGTGCTTGTGCTTGCTTATGTTGTGAATTGCCATTCATGAGGCTTGTATGCCTATTATAACAATGTGATGATGATTGAATGATGAATTAATAATTTTATAGCAAAGCACACATGATGAATGAATGCATGTACACTTAATCACAATATATTATATTCGTCATTTTGAATGTATAACTCACTCTTCTATATGGTCTCCATTTTAGCATTGTGATGCAGGGTTGTCATGGGGTGAGATGAGATTTGAATTGAAGCTTTTGGTGAAGGTAAATAGTGGTATTGGAAATGCCTTGGCCGGCATCAATTATGAATTTTGATGTAATGAATAAATTGTGTATAATGATATTGATGATTTAGTGATTTGGATATGTATAACATAATCTTTTGTTTTTATGAATGATGAATATATGTTTAGCATGTAAGTGATGATTTGATGAGCACTCGAGGAATTGAACTTGAATAATATACATTGATGATGGTGATTTTGGATTAATGCCACTAGGCGAATAAATGTATCAATTATGAAATATGGGCAATGGTGATAGTTGGGGCATGACCTCAGATGTATATGTATATATATTTATATCTTAGGAAATGCATGTATATGTTGTAAGGGAATAAATGGGTTATGATATAATAGGTCTATGTTAGCTAGTCGCATGCCTTGCCGAGCCTTTTCTCATATCGTCATATATTAGACTAGGCGTATGCCCGGTATACACATTCTTTTTCTGCTGTAAACTCTACTATTTTGTATACCATTGTGGGCAATTTTAGATGTCGATCCAGTTACATTTATCTATGTCTCACTCGTCAGTTTTCTGTGGTTTGGGTTTCGGTGTGACATCAGACTTACTTTAAAACGTGAAAAATTTCCCTGTATTTTTATTAATTATTTATATTGGTCACATCGGAATTCGAGTCCAGAAAACCGGGATGTTACAAAGGTGGTATCAAAGTATGGTTTTGCTCTGAATTAGATTTGTTAATTATCATCAGAGTATGGTTACTCTGCATTGAAATTGATAACATGGATGACTGGAGCATAATTACTCAATTTAGGAACATTTTGGTGATCATTGGAATATAGTTGTTCTATATAGATTTAAGAGTGACAATTATCTTGAAGATGGTGTTATGTTAAGCATTGATTGCCCTATATGGATTTGTGAAGGACAAATTGTCTAGGAATTGTGAATTGAATATAAGGGCAATGCTTTCCTAATGGATATTCTTTGTGAATTATTAGTGTAGAAATTATGATGATAGCTCATTGAGGGCTCTGTGAAATTATGACTCATAAGTTATGATTGATGTTTATGGGAGTATGTCCAATATCATTAAGATTGTGTGGTACACCTATGGAGCATAGTTGCTCATTGTTGATTATGGTTGAATCATGGAATTGAATACATGTGGATAAATTATACAATGTGATTAATATATTTGATTGTATAAGTCCGGCCAAGTCCCTACCCTATTTCCTTCCATTGATGAATATATTGTAATTATGCATTGATGTTTATACATTGGGTATAAAATTGATTTGATGATGGATCCATGTTGGATGTTAATTATGGAAATAAAATATTAAGTTGATGAATATGAGATATGAAATATGAATTGATATGGTGATAGACCATGAAATGTTGAGACCTTGATATGTATATATATTGAAATCGAATTATTGCTTAGGTCTCATGTATGAGTGGTGCTTATGGCTTATAGCCAAAGCAAATTTATTGACTGTAAGAGTTACATGTGCTAGAATTGATTAAATAATGAAGATGAAGGAACCCCAGGATGTCAATGTTCATGGAATGAAATTATTAACTATGTTATTGTTGAGAGATGAATTGAGATGCTTGGTTGTGCTAAATTTTAAATGATGGATTTTATATCCTTTGGCACAAGAACCTTATATATTATATGATGCATGTAATTTGTTGTATCTCCCAAGATTGGGAACTTGAATATGTTATAAAATGATAAGGTAGTGAAATGTGAAATTGTGTATGCACCCAATTAGGGTTGAACTCAGTTTTGTAAGTGAAGACCGAGTGAATGATGGATGTAATTTTAACCCACTAGTTGTGGTGACCCCATTGATTTGGCATGATCTTGCATGATCAAACCTTGTGAATGATTGATTTAATCGGACCCTATGGTGGTCTAGGCTCTATGTTATTTCTATGAGCCATGTCTAACGATGTTTAGAAGTTGAGGGTGTATCCTACGATGGGTACTAGGTAACCCCTTAGACTCTATAAGCCTAATAATTGGTTGAACTTTATGATTAATTGAGCCATAGTAAAATTGCTTGTGAATTTAATTATTGAAGCTATAGCTGTTGGAAATATGCACTAAAAGCCTATATAGGTTCGCATCATTTTGAATTAGTCATTTTATGTTAAATAGTTTAACAACCTTTATTTATCCTTGGAGTAATAGGTCATATGAGAGTTATTCCTAAAATGTCCCTAGTCAAGTATTTACGTGGGGACATGTAAATACATTAAGACTAGTGTATGAGTGTACTGATGATCTGATCTCACAGATCATGGATATAAATGATATCAAGTCTTTACACGGGTACACATTAAGAGTAATGATGTACTGGACAGACCCACCATGAGAACGTTGCATGGATCGTTACATGAATGTCATAAACGATTCTCAATGTGATAATGGTATATGTAGTCCTTTGACCTGAAGTCACTACGATTCCTACATAAGGAGTTTATTGTTTTAATACAATCAAACGTCTTCTGTAATAAGAGGACTATAAAGGTTATGGTTAGGCAATGTATAAATTATGTAGAGGGATGTGAGTGATGTAGATGGGATTTGTCTATCCTATGTGACAGAAGTGATATCTATAGGCCACTTGATGGAGTGAGACTAAGGAAATGCATGGCCATGCTAGAAAGAATAAATATTGGATATTTATTCGGATAAAGTCTACTTCGGTATCAAGTAAAATAAATTGGACCGTACAAGGATAACACGACCATGCCTTGGGCCCAATTAGGATATCGTGACAAAAGGAACAAACATATAAAATAATTATCACTTATAGGTTATGTTGTTAATAAATAATATTCGGATATAATGATGCATTGCTAGATGCCGCTCTTATTTTATATTAATAATAAAATAGTTTATTATTAATATAACTGAGTATTTTACCTATAGGGCCACACACATAGAGTAAGCCCATCAGAAAATAGCTTTTTATTTTAGTTGGACTAAAATAAGACTATTGGGCCTAACTTATTTAGAATGAGTAAGGAGCCCACTCTTTAGAGAGCAAATTAGGTCAAACCTAATCCTATAAATAGAGCATAAGATGCTCATAGGCACCTACCCAAAAAGAGACATAAAATACGCAAAAGTTGCAAAAGCTACACGCCGTCAAACTAGCATTTGGAAGGTGTAGCATTTCTGGTGGGAGTACTCGTGTGGACTCCTAAAGGACGAGGCTACGATTGCTTCGATATTCTTCAAGAGGTAATCCTATAACGTAATTATTTTTTTTTGTGTTTGTCTTATGCTTTGAAACACGGCGCTTTGCAAATCCTATGGGAATCCTTGTATTTCCGCTGCTCATACACTAGGGATTCCTAACAGTGGTATCAGAGCCTGGTTGCAAAACCGTGTTTTGGGCAAACATTTATTTAAAGAACATGTAAAATTTCTTTTATGAAAAGAATTGTAAAAGTTGAATCCTTTTACAAAGGTTGCATCTTTTATTAGATATGTTGCAAAGGTTGCATTTTTAATGAGATATTATGTAAAGGTTGCATTTTTATGAGATATGTTGCAAAGGTTGCACCTTTTGAAAACTAATATCAATATATTTTTGCTCTATGTATATTGATTTCTTTTCTCAACATTTTAATTAAAGAACATGTTTTTAGGATGTGGTTTATTATATGAACATGTTGTATGTTGCAATGGTGATTGTTTTATATGTGTTCTAATTATAAGGCATGTTTTATGTTTATTTAATTAAATTGAAATCAAGGGTTGTATGCAATGATGTCTATATGCTTTCTCTTTTCTAATATGAATTGTTCATATGAGATTGTGTTTAGAAAGTTTAAGAGTTAAACCCTAGCCGTAATGAAAACTAAGATTCAAAAGTTGAAACCTAGTCGTAATGGTATTTTATTTATTTGTAAATGTTACAAATAAAATATTTGATTTTAATATTATATTTTAAATTCAATTTGTAAAAATTACAAATCAAATTCTTAATTATTTGTTAAAATTAAAGTTTGTAAGAGTTACAAATTTAAATAATTTATTCTTATTAATTTTAATAGGATTTGCATTGTTTGTGATACTTTTAAAATTAATGTGATTTGTAAGAGTTACAAATTTAAATAATTTATTTTTATTAATTTTAATAGGATTTGCATCATATGTTATCTTTTTAAAATTAATGTGATTTGTAGGAGTTACAAATTGATTCATATTTATTAAATTTAATATGATTTGTAATTGTTACAAATAGAAGATAAGATCTTTATTAAATTTAATAATTTAAAAATCAAATATTTAATCCTTAATAAATTTGATAGGATTTGTAAAAGTTACAAATTAAAGATAAGATCTTTATCAAATTTAATAGGATTCGAAATAAAATATCTTGAACTCTAGAGATAAGGTCTAAAATTTAAACCTTGATCGTTCCTAAAAATTAGGATGATTATTGAGACTCTAGAGATAAGGTTTAAAAGTTAAACTTTGACTATTCCTATTTTAGGATAATTGTAAGGGTCAAAAGATAAGGTTTAAAAGTTAAATCTTGGCCGTTTCAAAATTAAAGATTTCAAATTGTTTAAAATCATAACTGAATATTTTGAGTTGTTAATGGTCAGTGGGACGTTCTGGCTAGGAAAGACTTGGTACTTAAGCGGTCACTCCGGACCCACCTCTCTTTCCTGGGAACTAACCTGATTACAGTACTAAATTTTTGGGTTGGAACACCCCTTGACCCTGTCTGTTGAACGGTCAACAGAGCCACCAAACTTCTTTACGTAGTTTTCCTTTTATGACCTCGCGTGTTTAATTATGTGTTTTAAAATTTATTTTATTTTAAATACAATTGATTACTCTATTAATTGATTAATTAACACGTCCAGCGGTGAATGGTTATGGTCTTAGATTTTTTTTATTTAATTTTAAATACAGCCTGCGTGCTGTGCCTTTCTCTATTCTTAAATTTCTTCTCTCAACCCTTCACTCGTATGTAAAATGAGTTTTTTTTATTACATTGTAATCTTGGAAAAGCCAACAAGGTGGAGACCTAGAAGAAACCTAGAGTGGTGATGGATATGACCTTGAAAGGAACAAAGGAGTGGTGACTCTAGGAGGATGGTGGTTTCAAGAAGTAGGACTTCATGAAGTCAAGACACCATAGTTCCTTTAGGTTTATTTTATTTTATTTTATTTTCTAGAAAGACCATAACCATCTCATAATTTTTGATTGCATGTTTTGGGGTTTTATTTTACGTTAAAGCATTTAATGAAAGTCGGTAATGAACAATAAGAAAATTGAAATCCCTCAAGTCCGACAATCATACCTTCTAATAAGTAATAACGTCTAACTTGATATAAATAAAGTGCAGGTCACGTCATAGTTGGGTGCCTTTATTTATGTTTAGTAGGATATGATCGGATAATTGGATTATCCAAGTATTATTAAGTTTTATTCAAATAGACTTTTCAATTGGATTGGAAAAGCCTAAAGGTATGAATAGTCTAAAACGCGTTCTAATAAACAACAGTCATCAATGCTAGTTTCAATAAAGTGTAGGTTCTGCCAAAGCAGGGTGCTTTAATTGATATTAGTAAAGGATGATGGATAATTGGATTATCCAACCATTTGTTATTGGACTTATCTAGGTAACTTTAATCAGATTGAAGAACCTAGAAGCGTTAATATTAAGTTTAAATGCCTTCTAATAAGTAACACTTGTCGAGACTAATGTCAATAAATAGTGGGCCTACCAAAGCAGGGTGTTATCATTTATATTAGTAAGGCGCGATGGGATAATTGTAATATCCAAATTGTTTTTATTAGGCCTAAACTTAACTAAGTTTTTCAATTGGATTGAAAATAACTTAGAGGCGTAAGGATTGAGCTTAAATTCATAAGATGAATAAGGGTAAAGAGTTACCCACTCAATCATCCAAGAGTTGCATGAGATGCAATTGGAAATGTGTTTCCTACCTAAATAACCAAGGGTTGGGTGATCAGCCAAAGCTGACTCAACATTAGGCCAAATATGGATCTTGGCCCACTAGAAAAATCTTCCAATGGGATTTCTTTTTTGATTCAGTGAGGGTATTTGTTTTGGATCAAAATAATGGGAGACAACATATTTATTTAATGACCAAAATTTAAATATGTTTTAAATAGAAGTGATAGATTTGCATGTAATTTGTTTTAGAATAACCATGATATACCAAATATTGTTTTGTTGCAATCTGTCCTTGGAAGGACACTTTATCGAAAAAATACCTAGATGGGTATTGAGACTTGAGAATTATCTTCATTAAAGATGAAGCGGCAGTGTGTCATGTTTGGCTTATATATCATCTATGGTTGGGTCTTAAATACCCTATGGAGTCTGCATAAACTCTGAGCTATAAAAGGCAATATGAATATGTGGGAGATATACGATATGATCGTATACAGACTTTATTAAGGCCAAGTTAGTCTGGAAGTCTAAAAGGTGATCAAGAAAGGAAATTGTTTCCAGTTTTAGCCAAAAAAAGACATTGAAATAATTTGTCCAAAGAACTTGAAGGAGTTCAAAAGAAAGGGAAGTAAGACTTCCGCTACAGGTCATGTTATAGAAGTCAAGTTATTTTACTTCACTAACATTAGTATCAGATACTAGTAGTAGATCTCAAATTTTGAAAGATTAAGGAAGTAGATCACTTGTTAAGGGTGGAGAAATCTGTATAAAATTGAGCAAAAGTTGCTACAATAAAGATAAGATCTTTACCTATTGGGCTAGTTAGTGAACTAGACATTGTGCATATTGTTTCTTGTTAGACAAGAAATGTTTTTCTTATTATAAAATAACTTTATTTCTTCAAATGGATGTTGATGCACAATTGAGTAATGGATTCCACATCCTAAATCTCAAAACACCCATTTATAACAACTGCCAAAGTAGGTTAAAATAAGTGATTTTGAACCTTACTTACATGGTATTGTCTCCTAAGGCAAATGGATAAGAAACACATTTTCTAAATACCATTAATGTGGTTATATGGACTCTTTTTGATTTTGGAATCAATAGAGACATGTAAATCTTATTTATTGGAGAGATAATTGAGACCTCATTCATTAAAAAAAATGAGTAATCTATTGTCTAATACATAACGATGTATGTGGGCCTATTGGAACAATAACTAGATATGTTTTTCAATACTTCAACATACTAATTGAAAAGTCAATGAGTATGGATTTATGTAACATAAGTTAGAAAGTCTTTGAAAAGTTCAAAGAATTCATAATGAAGTGAAAAACCAAATTGGCAAGACAATTAAAGCTATTGATTAGATCAAGATAACAAATAATTTGAGTTATAAGTTTGATAACTATCTAATAGAGTGAGAGATTACCTCTTAACTCATTCCTCATGGAATGCCTTAATAGCATCTCTATGGGGAAAAGTCAAACCTTGTTGGACATAGTTTGATTATTGATTATTATCAAACATCTCTAACTCCTTCAACGTTTCTTTATTAACAAAATTTCCACACTTAACCATGTTCCATCTTAGACTTTCTTAAACAAACCATATATGATATGGACTAGGAAGAAACCTAGTATGTCTTTACTAATAATTTAGAACTATGATGCTTCTATAGAGCATCCAACTCTGACAAGGTCGGATCCAAATTAGATAAATGTCTTCTGTAAGATACCCAAAGAAAGCTAAGGGTTATCAATTCTACAATCCATCTGAGAATAAAAGCCTTGTTACTTAGAATGTTGTATTCTTGAATAAGAGTACATCCCTTAAAGAATCAGTGGGAGGATGGTAGAACTTGAAGAAATTCAAGTATCATAAAGCATTTAAAAGTCAAGGATGGACTTGGAGTAGAAATCATAAAGTGTTGTGACATCCTTAGCTCCGGTAGCATAAGACTTGCGTAAGATCAAATAGGATATGTCACTAAACCTGAAAAATATAGATATCTTATAAATCAGGAAGGAGACATATTTCTAAATGACCAAGCTTTTTATGAAGAGGTCAATGCAAGTTTAGATTCTAAGACATGGCATAAGACCATGGGATTTGAAATGGGTTCCATGTATATTAACAAGGTATGAACCTTGGTTGACACACCTAAAGGGTAAAACCTATAGGATGCAAGTGGCTTTTCATAAGGAAAACTAAACATGGATGGTAATAAGAGTACATTTAAAAGCAAGATTGACAAAATTCAATTAGCTTAAAAACCATTTAGAACCTGCTTGTTGTAGTAGTATACCACCATTATGAGATATGGTAGATAGATGTCAAGATGAAAATCATCTTGAGGATGTGTATATGACACAACCTAAAGGCCTTTTATGCCTGAAACATCTAAGAAGGTATGTGAACTACAAATGTTCCATTTATGGACTAAAGCAAGCTTTTAGAAGCTAGAATCTTCATTAAAGAATGAAGATAAATCTTGTGACTATAAAAGGTTAGTAACTGCACAATTATAGTTCTAGTATTACATGTAGAAGATATGCTTCTTCTAGAACTAATAATATTCTCATTCTATAGTCAAGAGTATCCTTAAACACTTAAGAAAGACTAAGGATTTGATCTTGATAAATGGAAGATGAGCTCGTTGTAAAGGTTACATCGATGTCAATCTTTTGATTAATTTGAAAGACTTAAGATTGCAATAAAAATATATGTGTTGTCAAGATGGTTGCGATGTATGCTTGAAAGGTTCAAAGCAAGAAACAATCATTGGTTCTACTAACAAATCTAAGTATTTTGCTATGTTAAATTACAAAAGAAGTCAATTTACATTTAATCATTCCAAATGTTTTGTATCCTATAAGTTTCCATTGTGATGACAATGGAACCATAGAACAATATAAGGAAGTGGATTAATCCAAGCATATACTTAAATAGTTCCATCTTTGGAAGATGTGAAAATATGCAATGTGCATACCAACAAAATTGTTGGGAACCCACTAGTAAAACCACTTACGTAGTAAAAGCATAAGGGCACTGTAGACGTCATTGGGCATTAACCTTATGGGCTCTAAGTGCAAGTGGGAGATTGTTGGAAATATGCACTAAAAGCCTATATAGGATCGCATCATTTTGAATAAGTCATTTTTTGTTAAATAGTTTAACAACCTTTATTTATCCTTGGAGTAATAGGTCATATGAGAGTTATTCCTAAAATGTCCCTAGTCAAGTATTTACGTGGGGACATGTAAATACATTAAGACTAGTGTGTGAGTGTACTGATGATCTGATCTCACAGATCATAGATATAAATGATATCAAGTCTTCACACGGGTACACATTAAGAGTAATGATGTACTGGACAGACCCACCATGAGAACGTTGCATGGATCGTCACATGAATGTCATAAACGATTCTCAATGTGATAATGGTATATGTAGTCCTTTGACCTGAAGTCACTATGATTCCTACATAAGGAGTTTATTGTTTTAATACAATCAAACGTCTTCTGTAATAAGAGGACTATAAAGGTTGTGGTCAGGCAATGTACAAATTATGTGGAGGGATGTGAGTGATGTAGATGGGATTTGTCTCTCCTATGTGACAGGAGTGATATCTATAGGCCACTTGATGGAGTGAGACTAAGGAAATGCATGGCCATGCTAGAAAGAATAAATATTGGATATTTATTCGGATAAAGTCTACTCCGGTATCAAGTAAAATAAATTGGACCATACAAGGATGACACGACCATGTCTTAGGCCCAATTAGGATATCGTGACAAAAGGAACAAACATATAAAATAATTATCACTTATAGGTTATGTTGTTAATAAATAATATTCGGATATAATGATGCATTGCTAGATGCCGCTCTTATTTTATATTAATAATAAAATAGTTTATTATTAATATAACCGAGTATTTTACCTATAGGGTCACACACATAGAGTAAGCCCATCAGAAAATAGCTTTTTATTTTAGTTGGACTAAAATAAGACTATTGGGCCTAACTCATTTAGAATGAGTAAGGAGCCCACTCTTTAGAGAGCAAATTAGGTCAAACCTAAGCCTATAAATAGAGCATAAGATGCTCATAGGCACCTACCCAAAAAGAGACATAAAAATACGCAAAAGTTGCAAAAGCTACACCCCGTCAAACTAGCATTTGGAAGGTGTAGCATTTCTGGTGGGAGTACTCGTGTGGACTCCTAAAGGACGAGGCTACGATTGCTTTGATATTCTTCAAGAGGTAATCCTATAACGCAATTATTTTTTTTGTGTTTGTCTTATGCTTTGAAACACGGCGCTTTGCAAATCCTATGGGAATCCTTGTATTTCCGCTGCTCATACACTAGGGATTCCTAACAATTGCCGGTATGTGATGGAATGCAAATGATGAACGTGACCCCTGAATACTGAATGAATAATATTGAAATTGGGGTATGATTTGGTATTGGATGAGATGTGAGATTTCATGGTATGACTTGGGCTAAATTGTGTGCCCTCGACTTTGTGATTAATGAATTAACTAGGGACTATGATGAGACATTGACCTAACATAGGTGACTTTACAGTAGTAAGGGAGATTTGATCATGTCATTACCCTTCCTTGTTCCAAATGGGATGTATTGATGACAGGAATCACTTAGTGATATGATATGATACGAGTTGTGCGTCCAGCTTATGGACTTTAGCTGAGAATTATGAGGAGAATCTCTAATATGAGAGCTTGTCATATGATTGGGAACCCTATTTTAACCTCAGAGATGTGTACTTTCTACGAGTCAGTAACTCGTTTAGGCATGAATTGATTTATAGCCGACGATGTGCGAATAAGGCAACGGATTATTAGACGATTTGATCATGACTTTGGGATGGATGAGGCTCGATGATGTGGTATTTACCCCACGATGATTGAAGATCTATGGTTGGTACACTAATTTATGGTAACGTTAATTAAGATTTGGTGATTGGTATGGCATGATGGATTCCAAATTAATTGTATAATGACGATGAGATATGAATATGATAGTCGTGAACTTGTGAAAATTGTCACTAAGTCTCTTATGAATTGATGTTATTAGAATAAGAGTGACCGACGTGAGCAATAGGAATACGAAGTACTGGTCCCGATATGGCCTTACATGCCATAGGCATTGTGGCAACATGCACTTATGCGCCGACTTCATGTGTTTATGGTAACAACTGCGGGATTGGGACGCCTTCCTGTATGTCAGATGCAACAACACGTAAACCGGGCAGGTGTAGGGTTGTAACTGCTTATGGTGAATGTACTGAGCCTATCCAGTCGTGCTGAGTATGAACATGTGTGCTCTGTTGGAAAAGTCAGGACCGAAGACGTATGACACATTTTGGATGTAGAAAATTTTATGTTAAGAATGATGTAATGATGATGAACATGTCTTGACGGACCTTGGGAAATCCGATGTTATTCCTGTTAGGGAATCCCTAAGCATGAGCAGCGGAAAAATAAAAGGGATTCCATAGGATTTGCAAGGTTCCGTGTTTCAAAGCACAAAACAATTTCGAAATTATTTTAGGTTACCTCTTGAAGAACTCCGAAGCAGTCGTAGCCTCGTCCTTTAGGAGTCCACACGAGCACTCCCACCAGAATCGCAACACCTGCCAACTGCTAGTTTGACGGCGTGTAGCTCTTGCAACTTTTGCGAATTTGTGTCTCACTTGAGTGAACGGCCTATGAGCATCTTATGCTCTATTTATAGGCTTAGGTTTGACCTAATTTGTTCTCTCTAAAAGTGGGCTCCTTACTCATTCCAAATGAGTTAGGCCCAATAGCTTTATTTTAGTCCAACTAAAATAAGACAACATTTTCTGATGGGCTTACTCTATGTGTGTGACCCTATAGGTAAAATACCTGGTCATATTAATAATAAACTATTTTATTATTAATATAAAATAAGAGCGGCATCTAGCAATGCATCATTATGTCCAAATATTATCAACATAACCTATAAGTGATAATTATTTAATACGTTTATTCCTTTTGTCACGATATCCTAATTGGGCCTAAGGCATGGTCGCGTCATCCTTGTACGGCCCAATTTATTTTACTTGATACCGGAGTAGACTGGATCCGAATAAATATCTAATATTTATTCTTTCTAGCATGGCCATGTGTTTTCTTAGTCTTACTCCATCAAGTGGCCTATGGATATAACTCCTGTCACATAGGAGAGACAAATCCCATCTACATCACTCACATCCCTCTGCATAATTTGTTCATTGCCTAATCACAACCTTTATAGTCCTCTTGTTACAGAAGACGTTTAATTGTATTAAAACAATAAACTCCTCATGTAGGAATCGTAGTGACTTCAGGTCGAAGGACTACATATACCATTATCACATTGAGAATCGTTTATGACAATCATGTAACGATCCATGCAACGTTCTCATGGTGGGTCTGTCCAGTACATCATTACTCTTAATGTGTACCCGTGTGAAGACTCAATATCATCTATATCTATGATCTGTGAGATCAGGTCATCAGTACACTCACACACTAGTCTCAGTGTATTTACATGTCCCCATGTAAATACTTAACTAGGGACATTTTAGGAATAATTTTTATATGACCTATTACTCCAAGGATAAATATGTTTTAAAACAATTTTAAACTGAAATATTTATTCTATTGATAAGTAGAAAAATGATACAAATGAAAAAGCATAAAAGCTCATAGTGCATACACCAACAATTCCATGGTGTAATTGAACTCTGAAGGTGTGCGGCCTGAAGTATGGCCTTACGTTATATATGCCGAGTTAAATTTCGAGGATGAAATTTCTTTTTAGGTGGGGTGGATTATAACATCCCGAATTTTATAAAAAGACTTAAATAGAAGGGATAAAGAGTAAAAAATTATGAATGGATTAATGAGTGTCCCAAAAATATTAGAATAATTAAATTAGGATTTATTATGGATATTTATAATTTATTGAGACTATATGAGATAAAATTATACCCGGTTACAATATGGGTGTTGGACCAAGTATCTCCGATTGAGATGCCGTTGGTCAGCGCTATTAAGGATATTATTGGGAATCCGAATTTATATTCGGAATAATTTTTGGATCAAGTATTGAGCCCAAACTGAGATCCTATTTGTTATAAAATGGAAAGCTTTAATGAAAGGGGTGTATTTTAATTTCTTCTCTCCTCTTTTTCCTTTATTTCTTCATTGGCTTTCTCCCTCTCTCCCATCTACCTTGCTTTTCTTCCTTTTCTTCCTTCTTCTTCACTCAAAACCGTTCACCTTTCCCCCTCCACTTTTCTTACAAAAATCAACTTTCAACCTAAGATTCATGATGGATTAATGAACATAGAAGCAAGCTTGGCTTCCTTCTTCTTCCCTCCCCCTCATTTTTGTTTTGGAGTTGAGCTTGGAGATAAGGTAAGGTTTTGAACCATTCTCCTTTCATTTGTGGTTGTTATGGTGTTTAAGTTTAAAATGGTGATATTAGACTTCATGCGTAATGAAGGGGATGATGGAAACCCTAAGCTTAAATGATTTAAAATGTGATTTTGATGATGGTTAGTACTGTATGAGAATGAGGGCTTATTAAGTTTATGATGCTTTGAGGAAATGATGGAAGTTAATTGTTGTCGGAAGGTTTTAGAGAAAACCCTAAGTTTAGGAATTTGGGGCTTTTAGCCAAAATTGATGGGTATTAATGATTTATGCTTTAGGATGAGTTTTGGGAAGATTAGAATTGATTATTGGTAGATGAGGATATAAAAAATGAATTTTAGAAGTAAACCCATGAGAAAATTATGGTGAGTATTGTTAAAAAAATAATGGTTATTGGATTTTGATGGATCCTAATCTTGAGATTTGGGACTATATATGTTGTAGTTAGAAGGTTGAGTTGAGAATGAATATGTGGGTTTAAAGTGGGTTGTTGTTGCTTATGATGATGATGATAATGGTAAATGACCACTAGTGATAGATTAAGGAAATAAAATGAGATTGGGACTTAATGGGGCCTTAGACCATGTTGGGGTGCTAATTGAACTTGTTGATTAACGATGGATTTAGTGTGTCCAAGATAGCACATGTTGAACTCTAAGTGGCATTCGAATGATTGATGTAAGGTGAAATGCATCTTAGGTGATGGAAGGATGTGATGATGTTGTTATTGGGTTTGGTTAGCCTTTAAGATCTAGAGAACCTTGGTTTTGAGAAAGGATTTCCCGAAGCCTAACACAATGGTATAAATTGGTGTTTTGACAAGTTTAGAACTTGTTCACAAGCCTTACAATATGTAATTCATTATTTAGAATTTATGATGAAAGCCTTGTGATGGCTTATGATTGAATGAATACATATATGTGTGTTGTGTAGATTATGTTCCGGATGATGGTGCGGGATGATCAGAGCATTCGGATTTTGGCTCTTCTCTCGAGGTAGGAGAGGAGTTTACATTCAAATTGCATGAGTAGAATGATAGTGATTATTGTATGTGATTAGTACTCATGCTTGCCTTGCCATGTAGATATTGAAATAATGTGAATGGCAATCTGTGATTATTGAGGATGGTGTATGAGAACATGTGATGATTGTTATGGAAATATACATATATATGTGTGAAGATGATAAGTTTAATTTTAACATGGTTAATGAATTGGAATGAATATTATTGAGTATGAAGGTTTGAGACAAGTTTTAAATGCCTAATATGATGTATGTGATATATCAATTTTGATTAATTTTCCTTGGGGTGAGTTTTGGCATGTTGAGTTGTAAATTTCCCATGCTTTCTGCGTATGGTCTGGTATTCTCGCTTAAGCGAGATGGATTCTCGCTCAAGCGAGAATCCCCTGTGTCGGTTACATGGCCTCTGGCCCGAACTCGCTCAAGCGAGTAAGTACCTCGCTCGAGCGAGACGCATATAACATGGAAAAGTTGGCTACTGGAAGATCCTCGCTCAAGCGGGAGTGGCCGCGCTTGGGCGAGCGTGATGTAGATGGGGTTCTGGATGGACCTCGCTTGGGTGAGTGACAAAATGTGGAGTCTCACCTAGGCGAGCGAGCATGAATGAGGCACTGGTGGAATCTCGCTCAAGCGAGAATGGCTCGCTCAAGCGAGATTGGCACCTGATGCTTCCCCTCTTCTTCGCTCAAGCGCGCATGCGTGATGAGAGCTTCTATAGGAATCTCGCTCAAGCGAGTGGATGTCTCGCTTGAGCGAGCAAGCGTGGAAACAGACACTGGCGTGATTACGCCCGAACGAGCCGAGGCGCTCAAGCGAGAAGGAAGTGTCTCGCTCCAGCGAGTAGGGGTCTCGCTTGGGCGAGTGACCCTGATGGAAATTTTATTTTCTTTTTTTTAATTTGCTAGTGATGGGCCCCATCCCAACTATGGAAAATTAATGAAATTTATATATTTGGGGGTATATAATGGTTATGTAATATTGAGATAATGCAGTGATGGGATTTTATTTCATTTTTGATTTTAATGGCATTGAACCCCATTCTTTTAAGGATAATTAAGGAGATGTATATGAGGTATATAGTGATGATATAACATGGTGTTGTTGATATGGATTAAAACATTAGGATAATTCATCCATGCTCATAATATGTAATGAAAGACATAAACGTTACCACCTAGAATGGAATATGAAAGAATGATAATGAGACTTTGATGATGGGGATATGAGGTATACCCTTGGAAGATTCTGAAACCAATGAGAGAATAATTGAATGCCATGGTATGCATTATAAATTGATAAATTAGAGAAAATATGATATTGAATGATGATAGGTGATGATATTGATCATTCCCTTGTATAAGAGGATGAATGTTAATAATGATGAATTGTGAAATGCCATTGTATTACAAGTGTGATCTTGTATGAGGGGTTTAAAATGGTGTTGATGAATTGTTGTGTTGCCACGCTAGTTACGAAACTATGGTGATGAATAATATTACAAAAATCCATAAATTGATTATGTGGTGATAATGATGAAAGTTTAATGTATGATAATTATGTTGTGATGCCATTGTGGCTGATTACGAGCATAGACTTGCCTATATGATATGAAATATATATATATATATATATGAGTTATGTTGAGATGTATGCCAAGTATGTGAATAAAATGCCTTGAGAGGCTTTGTACATAATGGTATATTATTGATTGAAAATGTCAAATTAAAATATATCCCTAAGTGAGAGGGTGAGATATCCTTGCGAGGTTGATTGGCATATGTATTATTGCATTTTACATTCACGACATGGCATAACATTGAAATGTGGTTGCGATCACAATGATGAAAAATCCTGCGGGATTCTATGAAGGGAGTACCCCTTGCGAGGCGGGAAACCAACTTGATGATGATATGGTATTGAGCCGATGGTTGCGATCACCTGGTTGTTGAAATGAAAAAGGGTTTGCGAATTCCTATGATGCCCGTGGTTGTGATCATGAGGCAGGCGTACCCCTTGCGAGGCGGGAAACCAATATGAATTATTGAACGTGGTTGCGATCACGAGAAAGCACCTTGTGAGGCTGCTAGTGGGAGTATCCCTTGTGAGGCGGGAAACCCATGTGAATGAATGATGTGGTGGTTGCGATCACCTGATGAAATGAAATCGGATCCGTGCATATGCATTATCAAACAGTTGACATATGCATTAGCCATAGGTGCATGGCATTTGAGATGGGATGATTACGATAGATGAGAAACCCCTTGCGAGGAGGAATTGAGTAAAGATTTAATGAATTAATGATGATGATTTATGAATGCCCTTGATGATAAGTGGCAATGTGATTGTGTATGTGCTTGTGCTTGCTTATGTTGTGAATTGCCATTCATGAGGCTTGTATGCCTATTATAACAATATGATGATGATTGAATGATGAATTAATAATTTTATAGCAAAGCACACATGATGAGTGAATGCATGTACACTTAATCACAATATATTATATTCGTCATTTTGAATGTATAACTCACTCTCCCATGTGGTCTTCTTTTTAGCATTGTGATGTAGGGTTGTCATGGGATGAGATGAGATTTGAATTGAAGCTTTTGGCAAAGGTAAATAGTGGTATTGGAAGTGCCTTGGCCGGCATCAATTGTGAATTTTGATGTAATGAATAAATTGTGTATAATGATATTGATGATTTAATGATTTGGATATGTATAACATAATCTTTTGTTTTTATGAATGGTGAATATATGTTTAGCATGTAAGTGATGATTTGACGAGTACTCGAGGAATTGAACTTGAATAATATACATTGATGATGGTGATGTTGGATTAATGCCACTAGGCAAATAAATGTATCAATTATGAAATATGGACAGTGGTGATAGTTGGGGCATGACCCCGGATGTATATGTATATAAATTTATATCTTAGGCAATGCATGTGTATGTTGTGAGGGAATAAATGGGTTATGATATAATAGGTTTATGTTAGGTAGTCGCATGCCTTGCTGAGCCTTTTCTCATATCGTCATATATGAGACTAGGCGTGTGCCCCGGTATACACATTTATGTATGTCTCACTTGTTGGTTTTCTGTGGTTCGAGTTTCGGTGTAGACATCAAACTTACTTTAAAACGTGAAAAATTCCCCCGTATTTTTATTAATTATTTATATTGGTCACGTCGGAATTCGAGTCCGGAAAACTGGGGTGTTACACTTTCAAGTTATCCATCGGCTTGGCCCAATAAGGGATCTAGCAAGGGCTTTCTTAGTCTTCTTAGCCCTTGACCTAGTCATAAGACCTTGTAGACCTTCCAAGGCATGCTCCCTATTCTAGTGGCCTGTAAGCTAGTGAGGTCCTCATAATTAGATTTCCAAAATTCTCAAAGAATCAAGTAGATCTAGATTTTTTTGGGTTTTCTCAATTTTGGAGGGAAAACTCAAACCAACATAAACTTGAGAGATGAATAGATCAAATAAAAGAGAAGATCGATGAGATCTAGATCTATAATTAGAATTTAAAATTAAGCTAAGATGAAGAGTAAATCTAAAAATTAAACCTTAGGAATTAAAGCTCATGATACCAAAAGATGTAAGAATTTTCTTGAATTCTTCTTTTTGGATCTTTCCTAGAGGCAATTCCTTGATCTACAAGCCTTCAATCTTCATCAAATTCGTTATCATCCTCAAGGTGCAGGTGTTGTCCAAAATGGTTAAGTATGGTAGATAAAGGTTTAAATCCTAAGAACAAGACTAGAAGAATAAAAATAACAAATGGAGAGGACTAAAAAGGTGTTTGGATATCACTTTCCTAAGGAAAGATAAGCCTAGGTGTGTGCACCATTATATAAGTGTTCCATTGATAAGATCATGTTAAGATTCTCACAAGACTACACAGAGAAGAAAGTTTATCTCACTATAAAATGCTCTTGCATTCAACAAATGAGTAGATGTGTCCAAAAGAGAGAAACTCCACCTATATGTAGATTCTTACCTACACTTAACCTTAAGTGGATCAAACTAACTAAACTCCTAATGTAAGTTGTACAAGTTTAGACTAGACATGGAGCCTAAATTCTTAAGGCTCAAAAGTGACCTAAACACCAAAATAAGGTCATATAAGGTCTAAAATCCTAAAACTCATGTTATGCTCAAGTGAAAATATAATAAAAAAAATTGAGCTTTAAAACTAAAAATGACTCTCAAATCCTAACAATAAAATTCTAAAAAATAATACAACTCAGATAACATTAAATTTACTCCAATATTAGATCTTAATTCTTAAACTACTAAAGAAAACATGAGGGGTACTCATCATTTCACCTTTAATTTTCTTAACAATTTAAGACCAATTCAATAAAATATTAAAACATGGTACTAATTTAACAAAAAAAAAACTATACACGCCATCAATTCTTCATCATTTGGCCAATTCAAACACATATTTTTCCTATGATTTCAACTCATTTTATTTCGTTGTTCCTGCTTCCGATTTATCACAGCAATGCATAAATAAAAAAAAAATGAGGTACAAGACGAAATGTGCACTTTTGCCGGTTTTTATTGTTTATACTTTCTCCTGATGACTCATGAGACCAACCCTTGTCTAGGGTTTGTTTCTGCAGCGAAAATCCAGTGGCGAGAAACGATGAACGAAGGCACAAGAAAGAGAGGTTACCCTTCTTCTCCCTCTTCGTATTCTCCAACTTCTAACAAGAAACAAGCCCCTAACTTCCCTTCTTTCCAAGACATCCCAAACCTTGCATCCAACATCAAATCCCTCTGCCACATCATCGCCACTACTCCCTCCCTCACCGTCGAAACCGCTCTTCAAGACTCCCTCATCTCCCTCACCCAAAACGACGCCGAAGAGGTCCTCAAACTCTCCTACGGCTTCCCCGGCCAAGCCGTCAAGTTCTTCCGCTGGAGCGCCCGCCAACTCGCCGACAACCACACTCCTTATTCGTGGAACCTCGTCGTCGACATCCTAGGTAAAAACCGTTTCTTTGACGCCATGTGGGACGCCATTAAGTCCATGAACACCAAAGGGTTAATCTCCCTTGCAACATTTGCCTCTGTTTTCGCTAGTTATGTCGCCGCAGGGCGTGTTCGGGAGGCCATTATGGCGTTTGAGGTCATGGAGAATTATGGCTGTGTTAGGGATGTTGTTGCCTTGAATTCCCTCTTGAGTGCTATTTGTAGGGATGGTAGGACTGTTGATGCTTGTGATTACTTGCAGGTTGCTAAGAAATTGGTTAGGCCGGATCACGATACTTATGCGATTTTGATGGAGGGGTGGGAGGGTGAGGGTGAAAATGGTGTTGTTGGTGCTAAGGAGACTTTTGCTGAGATGGTCATTGAGATTGGTTGGGACCCTGCAAATATCCCTGCTTATGATTCATTTTTGTGTACTTTGGTTAGAGGGCCCGATGGTTTGCTTGAGGCTATTAAGTTCTTTGATTCAATGAGGGATAGGAAGTGTTACCCCGGGATGAGGTTTTTGAAGGTTGCATTGGATGAGTGTGTCAAGTGTCACGATGTTAGGACGGCTGAGTTCTTTTGGGAGGTGATGACCGGGAAAACAGCCCTGCAGCCCACCACCGAGATGTACAATTCCATGATTGCTTTGTATTGTTATAGCAATGATACGGAAACGGCTAGGAGGATGTTGGATGACATGGTTTACCAGGGGGCTTTTCCTGATGTGACAACTTATAACTTGTTGTTTCAGTTCTTGATCAAGGGGAGGAAGCTGCGGGAGGCTTCCGCAGTGTTTGTTGAGATGGTGAAAAATGAGTGTGTGCCAGAGCTGGCTAATTGTGATGCAGCTGTTAGAGTTTATTTGGATAATGGGGATCCTATTATGGCAATGAAAGTTTGGAAATGTCTGGTGGAGAATTACCATAAAGATCTGGAGCGTACGGCGAATTTCCTGGTTTTAGGGCTTCGTGATCTGCATAGGGTCCCGGAGGCGGTTAAGTATGCTGAGGATATGATTGCAAGAGGAATCAGGGTATCCTCTTCCACAATGTCTAGGCTGAAACAAAGCCTTGTCAAAGAGAAAAAGGAGTTTGTGTATGAAGAGCTTATGAGAAAGTGGAAATCTCAGTAGGTGGGTTTTAGTTTGCTTTCTGGATCTTAGTATTAATTCCAAATATGAAATTTTCTGTTTTATCTGTTTGCATGGGGAAGTGATGCTTTGATTCTGTTGAGCAAGAACTAGGCTATCTCTCTGGCATATCTGTCATCTCTGTGTATAGTTAATGCAAAAGATCGTGCTAAAATTGCTTTAGAAAGTAAAAGGTGGATGAAGTTAATACAGGTTTTTCTTTCAGGCATAGTTTATAAAAGCTTTATCTGTTTAACAATCTTGATTTGTGTTAGTCATTTGTTTCGGATTTGATTTAGATTTTCAATTTTGACTATTTATTCTATTTTGCATGCGTTGTTGTATTTATTGGTCTGGAGTTCATCTACATAAACAAAGCTCTTGAAGAAATGAGCTATACAGGGGGTTAAATTTTTCCAATATTTTATACCTGTTGTTTTATACTCCATTTACTGATTGATCCTGTTGAAGGTTAATGAGCACCCTGCAAGTCTAACCTTATATGTTCTTCTGCTATAGTCAGTTGAAAAGGGTTATCAAATATCAATTCTCATTACATTCATTGTATATAAGCTTTGATTTTTTGTTAATGAATCTAGCCTTGAGATTGAGAGATCTTGAGGCAGCTTTGAGATGCTGCATTACCAGATTCATACATGAGTTTCTTCTTGGCAACCCTCGATGACTCATTTTTGTCTTTGTGTGGTGTGTTAAGTTAGATTGAGCTGACTGTAGTAAGGTTATTGTTGCTGATCATGATTAACTTATGGGGTGTTTGGTTCAAAGGAAGGGGTGAGAAGGAAAAACCTCTCCTTTCCAAAATTCCCCAGGAAATCTCTCCAAATAACATTCATTCCCCCCCTGAATTATCGAACCAAAATCTCTCCTTCTGCTTAACATTTGAATTAAACAAGGAAGCAAAATTGCCCCCTTTCTCTCCATTATTGTTTAGTCAAACAAGTTAATCTGAGATCATCACCATGGTATTTGTATGTTATAAGATGATGGTAGCAAATTGATGTGGTCTCAGGTCCTCAAATTTCCTTCAATTAGGATTTGATTGATGAGTTCTTCTATATGATATCAAGCCAACTGAAGGCTTGTTACTTTATTAGGTGTTTGGTATCCTGGTTGAAGTGCCCTTGTACCTTGTAGTTAGATAGCACTATTGGGTTGTACAGTGTTTGTGATGTTAATTTAATTTCTTTGTCTAGTTGAATACCGTGCGATCTTATTATAGATGTTAACTATTGAGCTCTTTGTTGAGCAATGAGCAAACGTTTGATTAATTTCTGATGCAAATTCCCTGTGACACTATTCTGCTGATATTTACTGACTTGTATCTTTTAAATATGATCATCTTGTACATTGAAAATATGATGCTTTTCAATTGTAGTCCTTATAAAATTTTATTCATTTTTAGCTCATATGTTTGACTAAATGATGTGATTTCCGTCCCTAATTAGAGATGAAAAATAGTCTTACAGAATTTTCAAGGACTAAATGTAAATAATTGTTTGTATAAGGATATAATGAAATTAGATTTCCAGGAATTTAAAATGTATTTCATACTTGTGCTAATTGGTGTTTTTCTTTGCAGAATGTACTACTCAGTTTGGCCATCCAACTGGGTATGTGACGGGTTAGCCGTTAGTACCTTGGTCTGAGGTACATGGAACATGTATATATTGATTTGATAGAATAATAAACTAAATTAGTAACAGATTAAAGAAATCGATGACACAATGGCATGCTTAAATGTCACTTTTAGACAAACCAAGTAACAAAAACGTGAGATACTTACCGTGAATGAAATCAACCTGCAGATTTCTTAGCCAAGTAAGAAGTATTTAGGGGGCATTTAGATATGTAATTTAATTAAGAACTTACATAATAGATTATTTTTATATAAAGATTTATAAATCTGATCATAAGATTTATTAAAATAAGTTAAAATTAATTTATTATGATAACTGAGATAAAAAATTTGTTGAAATAAGAAAAAATAAGTTAAGGAGCTATAAATTATTTTCTTGAGTTACTGATAACCTTCCAAACGCATTCCTAACCCTAATAATGTCCAACTTTGGATATGGAGCACTGCCCTATCTTAGCTCAGCTCCATCTGGCAGAGGCAACTCATGTAGCTCATGTTAGAAAGTAATTTGTCTGTTTGATTACCCAAAAAAGGAAGGTAATTTGTTCTTGTTTTATTTTAGAAGCATAAAATAAATAACAAAATAAATCTTTTTGTTTTGGTTGATAGCAAAAGGTAAAGCTTGTTTTTATGGGTCAACACATCATAATGACCTTAATTTCTTTTTTTCTTTGGTTAACAATGACCTTACTTTCTTTTTTTTATTTTTTTATTTGGTCAAGGGGTGGGGGGAGTAGGGTTTCAACCCTGGTTCTTAATTTTAAAGTGCCCCGAAGGTTCTTTACCACTTGATTTATATGGTGGGGTCAACGACCTTAATTTCTTAAGCAGCCAATTTAAGGTTTAGTTAAAGCCTACATAGCTATAGTTGTAGGCTTGCTACAAAAAGGCCCAAAAGAAAACCCTCAGCTTCAGATTTGCGAGTCACTTAGTTCTTTCACTATTAGTCCAGTTTTATAGGCATCTGCAATGGAATGCAACAAAACTATTGTTTATTTGCTTAGATGTCTCTATAGTAAACTATGAAAAAAACTATTCAATTATTTGTTTGGAAAATATAAGAAACAGTAAAGAAATTAAAAAACTAAGTTTGGTTTTATCCAATATCACTTAAATCATAGAAAAGGAAAACAATGATATTGAATGGAAAGAAATGAGTATATTTCGTAATGTTGTAGTATTTCATATTTTAGTTCTTTTTACATTAACTGCTAATACTATTTCATTTTATTCTCCTTTTCATTAATCCAAAACGAGTTATATCATTCCTATATATGTTTTTTTTATAACTTTCTTTTTCTCTTATCTCCTTATTGCACATGTATATTTTATCTCGTTTTATTCTGTCATAATCTTAGAAAAAAGTGAGAATAAAATTCTTATCCATAATTACCAAAGTGTTCATTGGTTGTTTTGTTGAAACTGAAATTGGGCGAAAAAAAATTCAGAATCAAAGTCTCTTTTAGACTAGTGAGGTATCATTACCATGCCCAGCCCAGTATACTAATAAGAGTGGAGACTTAAAGGTAAATACACAGTACTAGAAGGGCTATGGTTCGAGTTCTATAAAAAAAAATTGTTTGAAAGAATAAGTTTCTTTCACCAAAAAAAACAGAATAAGTTTCTATGTGCTCAACCCCTGAGTAAGATACATAGAACATGAGAAGTTACATGATAAAATATATATTTGGTCTTTATGTTTATTTTGTTGTAAAATATGTTAAGATATTTCAAAGGTTTTAGTCCCTGCTTGATCTCTATTTTTTGCATTTTATTTTGTAACGGGAATATTCTGCCGTTATTTTACACGATTAATGAATTATTGTTTCTTCCCTTTTTCATATTGTTTCCTTTTAAAGTGAGGCCTTTCCTTTTCAATCATAATGTTTCCCCCTCTCTCTAAACTGTGACTGGGTGCATTGTATCTCACCGAATTTGCTAGTTCTTTCATGTTATTGCATGGAGGGTTGCTGAATCTTTGGAGTATGTCGTGATGAATAAATCTTAAAGACAATATGAGTCATATGTTTCAACTGTCATAATTTTTTAAAAATCGTAGGGTTTATTATAGATGACGCTATCAACAACAACATCGTCGCACCAAACAATGCTCCAATATGATCTCCATCCATGCCCCAAATGCTCTATCTTGTGATTTTCGTCAAATCTTTTCCTGATTTTTTTTGGCTTTTATTTTAAGTATACTAATTATGATACACTTATATTATTTTTATACCTAATTAAAATAATGGGTATTGAATATTCATAGAGAAAGTTTTATTTAAAATGATTTTATTGATTATGAGAATTTTTAAATCTTGTGTTTCATACTAAAAAGATGTGGTACTAATATGCTTAAGAACTTGAGGATGAAGTGTGCAGGAGCGTTTTACGAAGAATCAAACTCTTAAGAGTTAGGGGGAGCTTTGTTATTGGTTTGATAGAATAGAAATAATGTATGCTGAAGGATGATACTTATCCTTCAAAGTATGAATTTTTCTTGATAGATTTGTATGATGATATGGAGTTTTATTGTGATGAAATTTTGTATTATAAATTGTACTAGAATGTGCAAGTGAGATTATTTGTGATCACTCCAACCTTTCTTAAAAAATTTCTAATGCAATTTATAAATAAAATATTTCATACAATAAAAAAATTTATTATAAAAACTTAAACGCAAGAGACATTTTGAGAAAAAGACCATTTTGAATACAATATTTTAATAAAAAACCATTTTAAATTATTTTAAGATGTAAAAAAATTAAATTAGGAAAAAAATTTGAAAAAACCTAAAATACAGCCAAGAGACTAATATTTTGGGGAAAATAAATGTCTACCATCCAAAAAGTTCGGTTTAAAGAACATTCCTCTGGATGATGAGCTATTCCTGAATGGACATCTTTTTCTATTAAATCTTTGTATGAAGCATATGATTTCAATTGTTTCGTCCCAGTTTAATAAATTAAAACAATTATTTTATACTTGCTTAATTAAAATTCAATAGAACCAATAAAACCCACATAGTTGGAGTTGGATCTATAAACATGTTAATAGTTCAATGTTTGTATGTGTGGGAAAATAATTATTAGAAGTGATAAAAATTTATCTCGATGATATTTACTTCTCGAAAGAATTATTCTTTGGTTGTCTATCAATAATAAATTCGCTTGAGTTGAAATATAAGTATATAAAATAAAAATAGAAAAAGAGGACTTATAAAATAAATTTGAGGGTAAAAATGCAAATGCAAATGCAAAAAAAATCCAACTGTCACCTAATAAGTTCCTTCTCTGACCAGACTCTTCTTGACATACTTTGAATTGAGGTTACTTTGTTCCAGATATGGGAGAGGTGGGAGAAAGATGTTACCTAGTTAGGGATCATTTTGCAAATACTAAAGATAATTTTTCAAATGTTGAAGCATCAGCCTTGTAATTACCAATTTTATCAAAGAACCTGTTAACCAATAAATCTGGAGCATAAGTGTCTTTTGCATGTAATGCGATTTATGATGGGAACTTGCATGTCAAATAGGCTCAAGGTTAAGAGGTTTTTTAAATGAGTAAACCTGCATGACAAAAAAAATGAGTAAACCTGTGTATTAGTCTTTAAAATTATACTATTAATATTTTAGTTCTTAAAATTTTAAAAGTTTTAATATAGTCCTCAATTAATTTTTATGAAGGTAATTCTATGTGAATCGAGAATATTATGGTAAAGTTTTTTAGTAAAAAAAATTTATCTATAAGATTCAAACTCAAGAAAAATCAAATATAAAATCATTTAAACTAGTATTTAATTTTATATAATAGAAGTTTTTTTAGTTATTTTTACAATAATTATTATCACTTTATACCTTAAAGAAAGAGCTATAATTAGTTGGTCTCTTAAATCGAATTTGAGTGACATATATTGACAATATTGAAGGATGCATGGTTGAGAAAATGGTGCAATATGATTTGATAATAGAAAATGATACTGCTGATTTTGTCCTACTTCAATAACTTCTCTATATCAATATTATATTCAGCTGGCTAAAGCTAAAGCCTAATACTACCTAAGATGACCTTAAATGATATACGTAGTTAGGAGTCCCTTGGATTTTAGGGAAAGAAAATGGAAAAGGGAGCTGTGGAGACTGATTTGATCCTTCATTTATTTATACTGCAAGCGCAACGCCCTGACAAAGACTTCAGAAGAAACACCAATTAAATTAAGCTACGCTACTAATTGTTTTGTTTGCATTTCAACTACAATAATTAAGGCATTACAAGTTCATCAAAATGAGAATGTAACAATTATGAATCACATATATACAAGAGTCGGCACACACAAGTCACCTTCATAATTCTTATGTCTATGTAAAAATATTCTGAAAAGCTAACCACGTGCACTCTCTCAAATGACTCAAAAAAATTTCACTTTGCATGAACGCGAGGTTAAGAGTAAATATTCTAACCCATATGCAACGAAATTCATCCAATCACGTGGATCAACAACACCGTCGTTTATTAAAGAAATAATTAAATTATTAAGAGAAATATTAGAAATGATTGATCAAATCAAAATTCATGTGGTGTTTTAACACCTTGATTTTTAAACGTGGTGAGAATTCAATTTTTAATTTATGTAAATTGAACAAATTATTTAGTCCTTTTAAGTCAACCAAACCGAGATTTGATCAATGAAATCTGTTGATTTAACAGAGTTTTAATTGTTTCGAACAGTATAAATGATCAATATCAACCATTAGATTTTTCTATTTTCATATCTTCGTTTCTTCAATTGGTTATCAAATGGGCCCTTAGTCCCCGACCATTTACTATACACTAATTATTGGGATTAGAATTTATCTGTTATACTTTCATTAAACTCCATTGTTGATGATTTGCATTTTTGGTTCCCTTCTCATATCTTCATATATGGGAAGGGGGATATCCTTATACACACTTCTTATTCTGTCGTTTTTGTAATTCTTCATCTGTGTATATTTAGTGTTTTGAATTATCGATCCATTGTTTGTCGTTTTCACTTTTACCGTGCCTTTGATTCTCTGTGGTTTGGATCTTGGTGCAAGTGGTTGGCTTATGGAACTTCCCCATAAAAAAATTACTCACATTTTTATTAATTAATTATGCTTGCATCGAGATTTAGGTCCGGGGAATTAGGGCACCACAGTCAGATAGTTGTCCAACTAAGAATCTTACCTATTAGACCTGACCCCCTACCTTTTCATCATGATGTTTCGACATCACTAGACTACTCTAGGATCCTAATATATGATGGCGATTACCAATAGTCCATACACTAGATAGAGTGTCAGTTGCCCTAGTATCATAATTAGTAAGGCCCTAGTGGTTCCCCAGGGTATAATTCAACATCTCCTTTACTCGATGTCTTATAGGGATTAAGATTCCCAAATACCTCCAAACTCAACAACCATTATCCATCGGGAAGTTTACCAGTGAGACAAATTCAAGCAAGCACCTAGATGCCTACACTAATGAGTCATTATTCTTAAGAGTGAATAACAATGTTATGTTTAGAATGTTCCCTGGACCTTTAGTTAGGGAAGCTCTCAATTGGTTCAAGAGATCGATGACGGGGTCAATTGATTCTTAGGAAGGTTTGGCTGGAGTTTTAGAAGATCATTTTGTTATATCATGTGATGTACCAAGATCATTTTGAGATGGAGTCTTTAAAAGACTTCCTGAAGAGGTTCTACGAAGAAGCCTCAATGGTTTTAGGTCTGATGGAACCAATTTAACTCTATATCACCATAGAGGCTCTACAACTAAGATCATCCTTCGTTTCATCCTTAGCAATAAAGGAACCCTAAACCTTTGAGGAGTTCCAAAAAAGGCAGCCAAATATATGGGTCAAGAGATGCACCTCGCCTCTATGGAGAAAAAGGTACCTGTGGGTCCCACACCGGCCTTAAAGGAAAAGCCTAAATAGGAAAAGACCCCTCAAAAGGATCAGGATAAGGATTGTTCACATCGTCCCAAAGAAAAGAAAGTGTTAAACTTTGATCATTACATTTCTCTCAAATTTAGGCTAAGCCAAATTCATAAGGAAGTTGGCCTACTAGGATTCAACATGTACAAGTAAGGAACCAGTGCTAATCAAAAGGCTTGGCAACCCTAACATGTATTATGAGAAAATCAGTCATGTTACTAAGAAATGTAGGCAACTTAAGGACATAATCAAGGTCCTTATAAGAGAAGGAAAGTTAAAGCAATATCTGTTTAAGAATAATCCCTACAATAACCCACCAGAGTCTCACAAGAAGAAGGGATAGGTCCCTAGATAGTGACGAGCAACGCAGTCCATGAAGGGCAACAACAATTGAAAAACTCAAGACTAAGATGGTGAAAGTTATCAACGATGAAGAGGAGTTAAAGATTTCCTCCAAAAGGGAAAATAAAGGTGATTAACATGATTACTGGAGGTTTCGTTAGGCGTAAAATATCTAAAACCGCTTAGAAAAGTCACCTATGTCTAATCATGTCGGTCCAAGCCAATCCTGATAATAAACCATTCCAGGGTAGAGTTCAAACACCACCCATCATTTTATCTGATGCAAGCATCCACTGTCCAGATACCATTGTATAGTTTTTGTTTTTAAGCATATCTACAAAAGGAATGATTAATGATTTTGGTGCCCAAATTCTCCTGGGTCCTATATTGTTAGTGAATTTTTCATTTCTTCTTTTTCTTTTCCTACATTCATTTATAGAGTGTTCATGATTTTACTTTTAATAATCTTTTGTCCTTTAGGAACAAATATAGAAGCAGAAAGATACTTAAAAGTTTTTGGTTTGGAAACATTTTCCACATATCCCAGACCAAGACCTTTTTGATTTCCATTTAGTTCAAATTATGCTTAATGCTCTTAGTGATTCCTAACAAGAACCTAAGTGATAAAACTTTATACTTGCGGGTATATTTGTAAGTTTGGGTAATTAATAAAATGGAAAGATTTATTGTTACTGGAAAGCTTTTGAACTAAGCCTAAGATTTTGAAACACTTTTTGTGACCATGGTAAAACCGTGAAAGCAATCAAAAATCTTTTGGGGAATAAATAAGGGATTTTCACAAAACGATAATGGGCCTTTCTTAGGGATTGAACGTGGTTTTCCATACGTTAAGTACATTAATAGGATTCCGAGAGGAACATATTAATCAGCTTAAGGAAAATTTGCCTTGGAAAACTTAATTTGATTCTTATTTATGAAAAGCCAATTCATTAACATAAAATAGAGTCTTGATCCTCGGGAATCCCAAGATACTCCCAACTCTGATTTTTAAGTGTCAAGTAAATTTTTTTCTGTATTTATTATTATTCTATGTTTTATTTTACAAAAACATTGAAAATCAATTGTGTGGATAATTAAATTTCAATATGCTGGTACTTTGAAAACAGTCCCTGTGGATACGATAATCTTTTATATTACTCGACATAACCCGTGCGCTTGCGGAGCCCTGTCATTGAGCCATCGAGGAGGGCCAAGCTATCAAAAAGGCTCTAAACCGAGATGGGAGAGCAATAGGCCGAGTAATGATAGATAGAGATGGCAAAATAGGCTGGTCTACCTTGCCAAAAAGTGAGTCGGGTTGACCCGCCTTACCCAGCTAAAAAGGCTTGAAAATAAGGCCTGTTTGCCTAATGGCAGGATGGTTGGTCAACCCACTGGCCCACCAAAAAAGTTTAAAAAATATGTTAAATTAATATAAAAAACCATAAAAATACCTTTTTGGTAAGAAATCATAGAGAATAATGAGAAGAGAATGAGAAACCTGACCTTTATTTTTAGTTTTAGAACATAAAAGTATAAATAATTTATTGTTAATATTTTTATTATTTTAATCTTTGAGCGGGGCCTATTGTATTAGCTAGTGTTGTGAAGGTATTGGTCTGTCAAACTAGCAAGTTAGGTGGGCTAGGTCCTAATGGATAGTGGATTATTTTTTTTTTTGTCTGCCCCACTTTTTTTTACAGGTTAACTTGATGAACCTAAACTATTTTACCATCCCTGATAATAGAGACCTCTAAGCTGAACTAGGAGAAAGGCTCTGGATTATGCCAAGCCATGGTAAAGCTCCTGGACCATGATGGGAAGGGTCATAGGTTGAGCCATGGTAGTGCTCCTAGGCCGAGCTGAGGAGGGCCATGGACCAAGTCATTGTAAAGCTTTTATGAGCTAAATTAATCTGAGAGTCCTTTCCAAAGAATTCAAATGTCTTAGGAGCTTGCTTAGTACCTATCTGGGAGAGGGGGACAACTAGTGTTGAAGACCCTTATTAATGGCGTTATTGATGTGGAATTAAAAATTCAAAAGCACTTAAAATGGAATTATGAATTTTGTTTGACACAACAGCTGTGTTGAAAATATTGTACATAAAACCAAAAACCAGAAGTTCAGTTTAATAAGTATCATTATGAAGGAATACGTACTTTGATCAGTTACGAAAAGTAATAAGAAATTCCCAACATGGTTAAGTAGTAAATCTCAAAAGAACTATACTAAAAACCATATTATTTATAAAGTGCCTTAAACTATAAGTTTGTACTCTGGAGAGGATAAGCATTAATAATGTACAAGATGAAGGTTGTTTCATAACTTATCAAATTATTTGCTTAATCCCTTATGACTTGATAGTCAACCATTAATGTTAATTGGCGTCATATTTTGTGGAACGTGCTACTTCGTTTGTTGAAACATCTTCAATTGATAGGTCGACGACAAATTGCTACCTTTCTATACGATATAGTGCACAATTAGTCATATATAATTATATTTACAAGATTTTCTTAACCTCGGAAGGTTAAGGAAAATGAAACTTTACCAAACCTAAATTGTTTGTTTCGTAAGACGTGTTAAAAGTGTCGCTTGACAAATTAAATAAACCCAGACAATAAGAAAGTTAGTCGCTTAATTTCAATGTAAGAAGACAAAGACTCGGCCACTACGTACCTCTCTACAGATCAAGTAGATAATTTGTTAAAAATATGTTTCCAAGTAATTCAGATTTAGACACGAATTGGGTAATGATGGTTGTTAATCTATACAAACGTTGAAGATAAAAGACAACACACATTGGGAGAAATTATGTAACTTAAATCATAAGCTTTTGTCCATTTCTTTTAACCGTTTTAGATTTTGGTCACGTAGGTTCTCTTTCCATTCGTTTCCGCTTTTATGATATTTTATATATCGAAATTGAATGACAGGGTTGAAAGAGAAGAAGATAGGATTGAATTTAAGAAATTAAAAAATGAAATAAGTTAAAAGAGACTAAATATGTGGTAAATGATATTTTTGTATGTTCAGTAAATCAATTTGAGACTAAATAAATTATGTTAACGGTGTTATATTTTAGGGATTAATTTTAATATATTATAAATCAATTTCAATATATTACACAACATAAAGGCTAAAACTAATAAAAAAATTAATCAAAATACAGTAATAAAAATATAGATAACCCTCAACTCTTTATATGCAAGTTTGGGATCTTATGGCGTCTTGAAATTATGAAATTCAATATATACCTACAAGAATTGCATTGGGTAGAAGCCTCCACGTACTACCTAAATTCTACACAAATGATGGTATTTTGTGTTGGTCCAATAAACCTTGAGGATGCAAATGTTGCATTGGACACAATGTTAGATACTAATGTTGCATAGCTAGCTTTACAGTCAACACTAAAGTTTGGATGACATTGTTCTCATATCAAAGGAGTCTGGCCAAGTGATTCATTCTATTCATATGAACTAGGGATCGAACCCTTGTTAAATAGATAAGGGATGAAATGTTGAACCACCATGTGAGTTAATTCACATTCAATTTATATTAAATTTAGATATAAAACATTAAATAAATTGTCATCAAAGGAGCGGCTTTTAATCATATGTACTGAGGAAGGAAAGGAATCCCGCCTTCTTTGTGCTGGCCAACCTGGAGAGGATATCAGCACGTGTATTTTCTTCGCGGGGTACATGCTTGAAAGTGACTTCATTGAAGCGTTGTTTTAACTCATTGACGCAGTCTAGATATTGTTGCAGCAGAGGTTCTTTAGCCTGATACTCACCAAGAATTTGTGAGATGACTAATTGAGAATCACTGCATAGGGTAACAGTTTTGGCCCCAATATCTTGTGCTGCCCTGAGTCCGGCCAAGCAGGCTTCATACTCCGCCTGATTATTTGACGTAGTGAAGGTAAAGTGCAATGAAATTTCAAGATGTACCCCGTCATCACTTTCTATAACAATTCCTGCTCCACATCCTTTGCTGTTCGAAGACCCATCGACATATATTGTCCAATGTGAATGATCTGCATCTGGGCTAGAGCCTGTTAATTCAACTACGAAATCTGCTAGGACTTGTGCCTTGATAGCAGTTCTTGGTTCGTAGGATATGTCGAATTCGGAGAGTTCTATGGCCCATTTGATCATCTTTCCTGCCAGGTCTGGTTTGAACAATATAGTACAAAGTGGCAGGTCTGTGCGAATCAGGATGGGATGTGCATGGAAATATGGTCTTAGGCATCGTGAGGCCCAAACAACTGCAAGTGCTGCCTTTTCGATCTTCTGATAACGGCACTCTGCACCGTGCAATGTTTTACCAGTGAAGTACACCGGTCGTTGGCCTTCAACTGTTTCCTTGACCAGAGCCACTGCCAGCGCTTCATCTGAAACAGACAAATAAACAATGAGCTGCTCACCTGGGCTTGGTTTTACCAGGATTAGAGGGCTGGCTAAGACATTTTTCAAGCTTTGGAATGCCGCCTCTTGCTCTGGGCCCCAATTAAATTTCTTATCCTTCTTCAGCATCTTGTACAAGGGAAGAGAGCGGTGAGCCATTTTTGGCATAAATCGTGCTAGAGCAGCGATTTTGCCATTGAGGGATTGTACCTCTTTCAATGTTTTGGGGCTCTGCAACTCTTGGATTACGCGACACTTATCAGGATTAGCTTCTATGCCTCTTTGTGTTAACATAAAACCCAAAAATCTGCCCCCAGGTATAGCAAATGTACATTTAAGTGGATTGAGTCTCATGTCGTACTGCTGTAGGCGTTGAAAAATGAGGCGTAGGTCTTCAACATGGTCTCCTCCTTCCGGGGTCTTGGCAATAATATCATCAATATAAACCTCTACCAGCCTTGTGTGCATGCCCTCAAAAACTTTGTTGATCATGCGCTGGTAGGTCGCCCCGGCGTTCTTTAGCCCAAATGGCATGACGTTGTAGCAAAAGACCCCTTTGTCATTAACAAATGCTGTCTTCTCCTGATCATTCTCACTCATTGGAATTTGGTTGTATCCGGAGTAGGCATCCATAAAAGATAGATATTTGAATCTAGAGGAATCGTCAACCAATCTGTCAATGTTGGGGAGAGGGTTTGGATCTTTGGGACAGCACTTATTCAGATCAACATAGTCTATGCACATACGCCACTTGCCATTGGCTTTCTGTACCATAACCACGTTGGACAGCCAGGAGGAGTAACAGAGTTCCCTGATGAACCCCGCCTTAAGGAGCTCCTCTGTTTGTTCACAAGCAGCTTTTTGCTTAGCAGGACCCATACGCCATTTCTTTTGTGCCACTGGCTTGGTTTCGGGATACACCGCCAGGCGGTGACAACAAAAGTTAGGATCCATTCCAGGCATGTCTGCAGCGGTCCAAGCAAAAATTTCTTTGTACTCATGGAGAAGTGTAATTAGTCTTGCTTCCATGTTAGGCTCCAGTTTGTCATTGATGTTAGTAATTTACTCCGGGGTGCTGCCTAAAACAATAGACTTGGAACCACCATCAGGAGTTGGTTTCAAAGGATTCAGTGGGTCTATAGAAGACTCCGCCCTGGGATCAAGATCCACTAAATTGACGGATGCCGCCGCACTGCTTCCTTCATTCAATTTTCTTTTCTTAGACATGGTTTCAAGCTTCACCATGTTAAGACTCAAATTGTAACAATAACGAGCCATCTCCTGGTCACCCCTTACAGATGAGACTTGATTATCTTTATCAATGAACTTGATTAACAAGTGAGGGGTTGAAACGATGGCTTCCATGGCATTCAGAGTAGGCCGCCCAATGATACCATTGTATGGAGATTTAACATCAATGACAAGAATCCTGGATTTCACAGTTCTTGCACCAGGTTCACCATCAAAAGTGATCCTTGTGTCCAAGTAGCCTTTAGTGGGCTGTTTGGCGCCATTAAAGGCTGTAAGGTCCTGTGTGTAAGGCTGCAAATCAGCATCAGTTAGTCCCATGCGTTTAAAACAGTCATAAAAGATAACGTCGTAGGAACTTCCCTGATCAATTAGGATGCGTTTTACATCCATATTAGCGATTACCGCAATAATCACTACAGCATCATCTCCCTCAGGAATAGTAGGGCCAAAATCATCATCTGTGAAGGTTATAGGAGGAGTCTGGACTCCGTTCCTGAATGGGCGATATTCTTTACCTTTGCCTTGTACAGACAAGATCATACGATGATGATTTTTCCTGGCGGTGTTTGAGGGTCCGCCTCCGGCGAAGCCCCCAGCAATCATATCTACAACCTGCCTTTTACCCCGTGATCTGGGTTCTGGACTTGGTTCTCTTTGGGCGGACTCAAGAACAACGCCCTTTTGTTTTTCTGTTGCCGCCGTACGTTTTGGCTCCCGAGTGTTATCAGGATCAGGAGAACGATCACGAGATCTCTTCTCAAACTTCTCTGGTTCATCGTGAGATTTACTCTTGAACAAATAATGTTTCAGTTTGCCTTCACGAATGAGTACCTCAATGGTATTTTTGAGTTGCTTACGCTCCTCCGTGGTATGGCCAACTGACTCATGGAACTCACAATATTTCTTTGGGTTCCCATCGCGTCTGATTGGAGGTGGACGTTGAATCCCATAAATGTTAAGGGTAGTCCATCCTATTTCACGCAAAATTTGTTCATATGACGTGTTCAGGGGTGTATAATGAGCAAAATTGAACACACGTCTATCTTGCTGTTTGAAGGTTTGATTCCCTATTTTGTCTTTCTGGTGGAACTTGTCATTCTTGGATGACCTTTCTTTGTCTTTGTCATGATGTGGAGTTGCTGTGGGTGGTTTACTGCGAGATGCAGTGGCTTCCAGATGCATCTCAATGCCCACATACTTGGACGCCTTCCTGCGAAATTCCTCCATCGTAGATGGAGGTCCCTTTGCCAACGACAGAGCAAAAGGTGACTTTGGCTGCATAGCCTCGATGAGGATATGCAACTGTATTGCTTCTGTCAGATCAGGGACCATGGCTGCCTCCTTATAGAATCTCTTAAGGAAATCCTTCAGAGATTCTTTGTCACCTTGCTTGATCTGAGCCAAGGTATGAGAGGTTCTAGGTGCATCCCTAGAGATCACGAAGTGGCTGCCAAAAGCTGTGGCCAGATCCTCCCATGAATCAATGGAGCCTGAAGGTAAGCTCTTGAACCAACTAAGAGCTTCACCTGTAAGGGTCCTGGGGAACATTCTACACATGACATCTTCTTCTGCACCTAGGAACATAGCCTCGTAGATGTAAGCATCTAGATGCTTAGAAGGATTTGTTTCCCTAGTGTATTTTCCTATGGAAACAGGTTGCATGGTCTGCAAATGTCTGGGGACATGTGCATTCATGAGCCTTTTGGAAAATGGGATACTCATTTTGTACCCCAAGGGAGATGCAATTGAGCCTGCTCTCCTTCCCTCTTGATGTTGAGCATTTGCCAGTGGAAGGCTTCGTTGTTCTTCCATGTAAGTAGGGATGCGAGAGTAGCTAGGAGTACTTGATTCCTCCTGTGCATGCGCCTCATGATGCGGCTGTTTTGCAGGACCTGCTTTCTCGTGAGTGTGATTTGCCTTTTCACGACGAAGCTTAGCAATTTCTTCTCTCAGCATCCTGATCATGTCATCTCTCGGATCTGGAGAGTCAGTATGCGTTGCCTTTTTGTGAGCATCGTTATCAAAGTTGAGACGTCTAGGATTGCATGGAGGAGAATCCTCAGTCTACACCTCTGGTCCTGGTCTTTCCATTAATGATGAATATAATGGAGATTGATCAAAGATTGTGGGAATACCAAATTTACGGGTCCCACTGGGCATGCCAATGAACTGTTCTTTACAGGGGGTGTAGAAGTATGTTCGTTGAACAATTCAAAATGTACATAAAGTGTCAATCCGATACAAAGCAGTATATATACAAATACAAATACAGGGTGTCTTTGTATATTGAGGCGGAGTGTAATGTATTCTGGGGCGGTGTCACAGTCCGCCTGAAGGAGCCTTCCTTGCCTTGACACAATTGGGGGCGGTACCTGCAATTATTCTCCGACGCTCAAGTCAGTATTTCAGAATACTCATAGACTTAGAAAGCAAATCTTGAGAGAATTATGCAAGTAATAGAGTGTAAGGTTTAGAATGGGGGATCCCCCATATACCTTTTGCTGAGGTTTATATACCTGTTACTGGTGCTCCATTATTGGTAGGACCCGTTCTTTGTTTTCAGGCATTATGCTGGAAAGGTAGTGGGTCCCTGCGCCGTTTGCAAGCACTGTTATTGTAGTGGGTGTTTCCACTTACTTGGAAAGCGTGAATGCTTTATTATTTTATTTGTTTTTCCCTTTTATGTGTGACAGCGTGATTCCCATTTTCAACCTCTCAAGACAGAGTCAATCTCGTGCCGGGGTTATAAGTATGGGCTCGCTACGCAGTATGGGAAGTTCAATATTCCGCCTGTATTGAGCCTGTGGCTTGGCGGAGTGATATGCATTAGGAATGTTTCATGCATGTGTATAAGGTATTCAATATTTTCCTCCTTGACGAGGTAATAAGCCTTGGCGGAGTAACACATTCTGGCGGCGTTACATGCCTTGGCGGAGTTATGAGCCTAGGCGGAGTAACATGCCTTGGCGGAGTTACGTGCCTTGGCGGAGTGCACTCCGTATAGAAGTGATTATAATGTGCTTAAAGCGTACTTTTCTTGTTCAAAATGCTGATCTGGCAAAGCATTAAAGCCATGCTCTTGGGGGCCGGTGTTGGGACCGGATCATATGCCCCCCAGCTTGTTATAGTGACTGGCGGAGTCACTTTAATGAGCTATATTTAAGTTTAGCTTTTATAGGCATGGGTTTAGGCGGCGTTTGCTAGTTCAGGATTTTTCGGACAAGTGTTTTCATGCATTTAATGCTTTCATCATTACTTGCCACGCCTGTCATTAAAGCACCTCGAAACCATGTTTTGCCTCTTTAATCTCTTATTGCCACGTATGCCCTCGTAACGATTGCCATTCCAATGATGGGACATAAATGCGTGGGATGGCAGTTGAGATATGTTTTTGAGATTATTATCATGGGCCTTGGATTTTGAAAATGCGGCCCAGGAAATATTTGCCCTTAGATTCATCTGTTGGTTTCATCAACAAAAGGAAACGTCAGTGAGATTCATCCAACGGCTGTAAACACGTGTTTGAGACTTAGAACCCTTAGTGAGATTAATCCAACGGCTGCAAACACATCTTTGAGGTTTTTGAGGATTCGCTTATTTCCCCCCAAGCCATGCCTATAAATAGGTAAACTCTTAGGGAGGGAAATGTTTTGCTTCATCTTCTACTTTGCATCCGTGTGCTGAAACTACTCTTGCTACTTTCTCGCTAGTTTGTTGGTTGTTGGAGTTCTTCAGTTTTCTCAGAAACTTAAGGTAGCTTGCTTCTTCCTCTACTTTCTATCTTTATTTCTATTAGGTTGGTTCTATTTTTTCTTTATATGTGTGTTTGTTGAAGCGAGGATGAGGGGAAAAAAGTCAGTGTCATGCTCTAGGGTTTCTGTTCGTCCCATGTTTTCTGACATTGAGAGTGAAGATGAGGCTTTCTATACTGGGAGGGATTCAACGTTTTACAGCAGCGTGGAGTATTTTAGTAATGTTGTACATTCGTTTGTATCAGGAGGTGTTTCCCATACACAAGTGCTCACGATGGCAGAGTGTCAGAATGTTGTTTTGCATGGATTGGATTGGGAAAAGACACTTGAGATTAACCCCTATTGTTGGGTTGAGGAAGATGTTAGAGATGCTTCCTCTCGTCATGCGACAACTAGTGGAGGGGCGATGGAGTTGCCCGTGCCAATCTGGAAAGATGAACGGTATGAAAGGAGGTTCATCATTCGTTCTCCCAAGACCTTCGAACGAATATGTCATCGTCCTCAAAATGAACGCACCATATACATGTACGATATTCTATTCACCCAGCTGGGGGTACGCTTCCCACTGAACAAATTCCAGATGGGCGTACTTAGGTTTCTGGACTGCGCTCCTTCTCAACTGCATCCCAATGGTTGGGGGATAGTTCGTAGTTTTGAGGTGATGGCTGAACATCTGGAGTTCACGCCCACTGTGGCGTTGTTCTTTTCTTTCTGCCGCATAATGAGGAGGGTGAACGTGAGAACTGGTGGCATGGGCTTTGTAACCCTTCGGGCGGAGCCAAAGATTTTAAATTTCAAGGCGTTTGCTGACTCCGCCAAGGAAGGCGGTCTTCACTTCAGGATGAGTTTTGTGAAGTTGTCCGTTAGGAAGGACAAGCCCGTCTTCTGGCGGAGTAAAGAGGGAATTGACAAATTCCCAGTAGCTTGGACTCATGAGCACTTCCTCTTGACTAAGCAAGCGTATGAAGTCGAGGAAAGTGCTCTATCAGCTGCATCTGTGGAAGTACTCCGGGCGTTGAAGGAGTACAACTCCGTCCACAAGCTGATTCTGTGTCGAAGGCTGCTTGGGCGGGATGCTCAGGGATACTTGAGTAATATTTCGTCATTAACAATTCCAATATTGATTGAATATTACTTCTATTTCTTCCTGCCTCTTCTAACTGTACTCATATATGTTATTTTGCAGGAGAGATTGCTGAATTCCCTGGGATGGAACGCATCAAGCAGATCCGCATGAGCCGCAAGGAGATTGACGCGGAGAATAATGTGCAGCCCAGGAGGAATTTGGCTGCTGCTCTAACGAAGACCCTTCCTTTCCCTGCATCCACTAACATAGTGAATTTGGAAGGTGGTGCAGGGTCCTCAACAGCTGATGTTGAGAGGCGTTCTAAAAAACGCCAAGAAACAGAAGCTGCTGAGGAGGAAGAAGAGGAAGTAGATCTCCAACCCTTGCAAAGAAGGAAGACCAAAGGCAAGAGGAGGGTTGAGGAAGGAGCATCAGTTGACACCGCCATCAACTTGGAGGAGACTCAGGAAGTACCTGTTGTGGGTACTATCGCTGATTTGAGCGGTGTTGAAGGCGTCCTCGAAGAAGATGTCGTGGGGGAGGAAGCGGAGGGAATTCAAGCCTCTCCAAACCAAGTTATGGGAGATGAGGCAGAGGGAGTTCAAACTTCCCCAGTCTGCCCGGCTGAGAATCCCGCCTTGGGCTTGGCTACTCGAGGGACACCAGTTTTCTTTATTGATGTTCCAGGGGAGTCATCCAGGCGATCTGTCTCTCTGCCTTTGGCGGGGTCTCGACTGAATCCCTTCTTGTATTTTGCAAATATGGGATCCCGCCAGTCGGAGAGACGTGATCCGGAGTTCATCCTCCGCCCCGACATCGACTTCCAAGAGATTCCAGACGCTGTTGCAGCTGCAAGGTGGCACCTTGCAGAAATTGATGGTTTTCTAGCCTCTGTGCCACGTATTGCTGATGTTGCTGCTGAGGCCAACATGTTTCAAGAATCTTTTCATGATTCTATTGAAAAAATACGCAGCTTGGAGCATGATAACGAACAGCTGTCGGAGGTGATCAAAGCTAAAGATAGACACCTTGACACCGCCGACTCCGACATCAAGAAGCTGCAGGAGGAGCTGGCTCGGGTGAGAGCTGATAAAGTCTTGCTGGAAAAGCAAGTTTCTGGCTTGAAGGAGTAGAATGTAAAATTGGGCGAAGAGGTAGGCGGACTATCCCAGGTGAACAAAGAACTGGGCGAAGGTGTGAGCAAACTTCAGCAGAGGTTGGTTTCCTTTGAAATAAATAAGACCGTTGCTGAAGATGCCTGGGCGGCAGAGTTGGACCAAGCAGCCACTGCATACAATAACCTTGAAAAACAGGTTCAAGAGCTGCAAGCTGAAAAAGCCACTTCAGATGCCACCAGTGAGAGGCTTGACAAGGAGTTACAATCTGCCTTGGATGCAGCTGAGGCGGCTATTGATGATGCTTTCAGCATGGCTGTTCGCCAACTCCGTTATCGCAATCCAGGTGTTGCTCTCACCACTGCAGGCATTCATCCTTACTATGAATTCATTGATGGCGAACTGATGGTGCCTGCTCAGGGGGGTCACGTTCCTGCGCCCAGTGTAGAATATGTCCTGGCGGACTTGCCCCCCTCCCAAAGTTTATCCAAACCTGGTGAAGGTCAGCCCAGCTCCGCCCAACAACAGGGAGTGCCACCCGAGCTCTGAAGACTAGCTCTGGAGTCCTTTTGCAAATTTTGTTTTTTGTATTTTATTAATATTGCCTTGTTCCAGGACAGGCTCTGGACCTTTATCAATCTTTGACAATATTTAATGAAGCATATTTTCTGTAAATCTATACTTGTTCATATAAACACTGTCTGAGTTCGTCGGATTTATGCCTTGTAAAACGATATTAAGAAGGCAGCGTAATCATTTGAGGACTTAATGAAATATGACTAAGTGTAACGAGGCCGAATAACCCCTTTGAAATTCTGGTGAAGTAAAATTCAGTAGGGAGGCGAGGTGGCCTCTTAGGAATTTCAATGAAATAAATTCAGTAATGGGGCGGAGTAGCCTCTTGAGAATTTCATTGAAGTAGATTCCGTAAGGAGGCGGAGTAGCCTCTTAGGAATTTCAATGAAATTGGATTCCGTAAGGAGGCGGAGTAGCCTCTTAGGAATTTCAACGAAAGTGGATTCCGTAAGAAGGCGGAGTAGCCTCTTAGGAATTTCAACGAAAGTGGATTCCGTAAGGAGGCGGAGTAGCCTCTTAGGAATTTGATGAAATAGGATTCCGTAAGGAGGCGGAATAGCCTCTTCAGAATTTAATGAAATAGGATTCCGTAAGGAGGCGGAATAGCCTCTTCGGAATTTAATAAAATAGGATTCCGTAAGGAGGCGGAATAGCCTCTTAGGAATTTAATGAAATAAGATTCCGTAAGGAGGCGGAATAGCCTCTTAGGAATTTAATGAAATAGGATTCCGTAAGGAGGCGGAATAGCCTCTTAGGAATTTAATGAAATAGGATTCCGTAAGGAGGTGGAATAGCCTCTTAGGAATTTAATGAAATAGGATTCCGTAAGGGGGCGGAGTGGCCTCTTAGGAATTTAATGAAGCACAATTTTACAAGTGTTGAACTTACTTGAACTTGTTGAGTAGTGCTTGAGTTTGTTGAATCCAGGGTTGGTACGGTGCAGCGTATAACTGTGACACCGATCCTTTTCGCAGGAAATTTGCTGGACTTTGGGGTCAGTGTGGTGCAGCATATAGCTGTGACACCACCTCTTTCCACAAGAAACCTGCAGGACCTTAGGGACGAAGGGGTGCAGCATATAGCTGTGACACCAGTTCATTCCATAGGCGGCCTGTAGGACCTTGGGGTCGGTATGGTGCAGCATATAGCTGTGACACCAATCCTTTCCCCCCAAGGAGTTTTCTGGACCTTAGGGTCGGTATGGTGCAGCATATAGCTGTGACACCAATCCTTCCCCCCAAGGAGTTTTCTGGACCTTAGGGTCGGTATGGTGCAGCATATAGCTGTGACACCAATCCTTTCCCCCCAAGGAGTTTTTGGGACCTTGAGGTTGGTATGGTGCAGCATATAGCTGTGACACCAATCCTTCCAAGGAGTTTTTTGGACCTTGAGGTTGGTATGGTGCAGCATATAGCTGTGACACCAATCCCCCCAAGGAGTTTTTTGTTGACTCCGTTCGTAAAGCTGTGTTGCATGTTGATTGATCTTTATGGAATAAAGAGTTATGCATCTATGCTTCAATTTTTGGAGTCGTTGTCTTATCTGCATGGGAACAAGTTCTGCCATGGATAATCAATTCAAAGTTAGAGTGAAGATTGAATACAGGAAGGCATTTCATTAATAACGGAACTACATAAAGGGCTGAGTTGGGGTATGTCTTTTCGAAACCTTTTCAAGGAAAGCAAATTTAGGAAGAACCTTGAGTTAGGAGGAAAAGATCATACCATATTACCCAACTAGCTGTAATATATGCGTAAATTTAAAATGTTCCATTTATTCCTGACCGGAGTGCCGTCTAAGTTTTCTAGGCGGTATGTGCCTTTGCCCAAAACCTCGATAACTCGGTATGGACCTTCCCAGGTTGGTGCCAATTTGCCTTGGTGTGCAAATTTGTTGCCAATATTGGCCCTTCTTAGGACCAAATCTCCTTCTTTCAAACGGCGTTCAAAAATACGTGTGTTATACCGTTTGGCGGCCTTTGCTTTGACAGCTTGGTCTCTCACAAAGGCTTCCTCTCTCATCTCCGCCAAAACCTCGAGTTCATGTGCGAGGTTCTGTTGATTGGCTTCCTCGTTGAAATGGAGGACTCGAGCTGAAGGGGCTGCCAATTCAATGGGAATGACAGCCTCAACTCCATATGTCAGCCGATATGGAGATTCATTCGTGGTGGAGTGAGGGGTTGTTCTGTATACCCATAAAATGTGGCACAGTTGATTTGCCCAATCTCCCTTTGCCTCACCGAGGCGTTTCTTGAGGCCCTTCAAGATTTCTCTGTTGGCAACATCTGCTTGTCCATTGGTTTGAGGGTGTTCCACAGAAGAGAAAATCTGCGTAATGCTGAGATTTTCTTGAAGTTCAGTGAACTTGCGATCTATGAACTGGGTGCCATTATCAGTGACTATGCGTCCAGGGACTCCGAAACGTGCAATGATATTTTCATATAAGAACCTTCGAGTCCTGGCTGACGTTATGTGCACCACTGCCTCTGCCTCAATCCATTTGGTGAAATAATCAACACCAACTATCAAGTATTTGATACCGCCGGGCGTAGTTGGGAATGGACCCAAGATATCCATGCCCCATTGATAGAAAGGCCAAGGCGTTATTGATGATGACATTTCCTCCGCTGGAGTATGGTGGAGATTTGCGAATCGTTGGCATTGATCGCATTTTTGAACATACGAGGCGGAGTCATGCTTCAGAGTGGGCCACCAATACCCCGCCTGAGTATTTTTCTCATTAGACTCCGTGCCCCTGGGTGATGTCCACACTGCCCTTCATGGACTTCTTCTAAAACAGCTTGCACCTCATTTTCATTTATACAAATTAAGTAAGGAACAGAAATTCCTCGGCGGTATAACTGTCTGTCCAGGAGTGTATAATAAGGTGCTTCTTTCTTTAGTTTCTTTCGCTCAAGATCATCCGTGGGTAATTATCCGTTAACAAGATAACGAACTATTGGTGCTACCCAGGAATTGTCATCAAAGGAACGGCTTTTAATCATATGTACTGAGGAAGGAAAGGAAATACTTGGCTCCGCCAAGGTACTCTGTACAACCGTAGTTGTGCATCCCGCCTTCTTTGTGCTGGCCAACCTGGAGAGGATATCAGCACGTGTATTTTCTTCGCGGGGTACATGCTTGAAAGTGACTTCATTAAAGCGTTGTTTTAACTCATTGACGCAGTCTAGATATTGTTGCAGCAGAGGTTCTTTAGCCTGATACTCACCAAGAATTTGTGAGATGACTAATTGAGAATCACTGCATAGGGTAACAGTTTTGGCCCCAATATCTTGTGCTGCCCTGAGTCCGGCCAAGCAGGCTTCATACTCCGCCTGATTATTTGACGTAGTGAAGGTAAAGTGCAATGAAATTTCAAGATGTACCCCGTCATCACTTTCTATAACAATTCCTGCTCCACACGACATATATTGTCCAATGTGAATGATCTGCATCTGGGCTAGAGCCTGTTAATTCAACTACGAAATCTGCTAGGACTTGTGCCTTGATAGCAGTTCTTGGTTCGTAGGATATGTCGAATTCGGAGAGTTCTATGGCCCATTTGATCATCCTTCCTGCCAGGTCTGGTTTGAACAATATAGTACAAAGTGGCAGGTCTGTGCGAATCAGGATGGGATGTGCATGGAAATATGGTCTTAGGCGTCGTGAGGCCCAAACAACTACAAGTGCTGCCTTTTCGATCTTCTGATAACGGCACTCTGCACCGTGCAATGTTTTACCAGTGAAGTACACCGGTCATTGGCCTTCAACTGTTTCCTTGACCAGAGCCACTGCCAGCGCTTCATCTGAAACAGACAAATAAACAATGAGCTGCTCACCTGGGCTTGGTTTTACCAGGATTGGAGGGCTGGCTAAGACATTTTTCAAGCTTTGGAATGCCGCCTCTTGCTCTGGGCCCCAATTAAATTTCTTATCCTTCTTCAGCATCTTGTACAAGGGAAGAGAGCGGTGAGCCATTTTTGGCATAAATCGTGCTAGAGCAGCGATTTTGCCATTGAGGGATTGTACCTCTTTCAATGTTTTGGGGCTCTGCAACTCTTGGATTACGCGACACTTATCAGGATTAGCTTCTATGCCTCTTTGTGTTAACATGAAACCCAAAAATCTGCCCCCAGGTACAGCAAATGTACATTTAAGTGGATTGAGTCTCATGTCGTACTGCTGCAGGCGTTGAAAAATGAGGCGTAGGTCTTCAACATGGTCTCCTCCCTCCGGGGTCTTGGCAATAATATCATCAATATAAACCTCAAAAACTTTGTTAATCATGCGCTGGTAGGTCGCCCCGGCTTTCTTTAGCCCAAATGGCATGACATTGTAGCAAAAGACCCCTTTGTCATTAACAAATGCTGTCTTCTCCTGATCATTCTCACTCATTGGAATTTGGTTGTATCCGGAGTAGGCATCCATAAAAGATAGATATTTGTATCCGGAGGAATCGTCAACCAATCTGTCAATGTTGGGGAGAGGGTATGGATCTTTGGGACAACACTTATTCAGATCAACATAGTCTATGCACATACGCCACTTGCCATTGGCTTTCTGTACCATAACCACGTTGGACAGCCAGGAGGAGTAACAGAGTTCCCTGATGAACCCCGCCTTAAGGAGCTCCTCTGTTTGTTCACAAGCAGCTTTTTGCTTAGCAGGACCCATACGCCGTTTCTTTTGTGCCACTGGCTTGGTTTCAGGATACACCGCCAGGCGGTGACAACAAAAGTTAGGATCCATTCCAGGCATGTCTGCAGCGGTCCAAGCAAAAATTTCTTTGTACTCATGGAGAAGTGCAATTAGTCTTGCTTCCATGTTAGGCTCCAGTTTGTCATTGATGTTAGTAATTTGCTCCGGGGTGCTGCCTAAAACAATAGACTTGGAACCACCATCAGGAGTTGGTTTCAAAGGATTCAGTGGGTCTATAGAAGACTCCGCCCTGGGATCAAGATCCACTAAATTGACAGATGCCGCCGCACTGCTTCCTTCATTCAATTTTCTTTTCTTAGACATGGTTTCAAGCTTCACCATGTTAAGACTCAAATTGTAACAATAACGAGCCATCTCCTGGTCACCCCTTACAGATGAGACTTGATTATCTTTACCAATGAACTTGATTAACAAGTGGGGGGTTGAAACGATGGCTTCCATGGCATTCAGAGTAGGCCGCCCAATGATACCATTGTATGGAGATTTAACATCAATGACAAGAATCCTTGATTTCACAGTTCTTGCACCAGGTTCACCATCAAAAGTGATCCTTGTGTCCAAGTAGCCTTTAGTGGGCTGTTTGGCGCCATTAAAGGCTGTAAGGTCCTGTGTGTAAGGCTGCAAATCAGCATCAGTTAGTCCCATGCGTTTAAAACAGTCATAAAAGATAACGTCGCAGGAACTTCCCTGATCAATTAGGATGCGTTTTACATCCATATTAGCGATTACCGCAATAATCACTACAGCATCATCTCCCTCAGGAATAGTAGGGCCAAAATCATCATCTGTGAAGGTTATAGGAGGAGTCTGGACTCCGTTCCTGAATGGGCGATATTCTTTACCTTTGCCTTGCATAGACAAGATCATACGATGATGATGTTTCCTGGCGGTGTTTGAGGCTCCGCCTCCGGCGAAGCCCCCAGCAATCATATCTACAACCTGCCTTTTACCCCGTGATCTGGGTTCTGGACTTGGTTCTCTTTGGGCGGACTCAAGAACAATGCCCTTTTGTTTTTCTGTTGCCGCCGTACGTTTTGGCTCCCGAGTGTTATCAGGATCAGGAGAACGATCACGAGATCTCTTCTCAAACTTCTCTGGTTCATCGTGAGATTTACTCTTGAACAAATAATGTTTCAGTTTGCCTTCACGAATGAGTACCTCAATGGTATTTTTGAGTTGCTTGCACTCCTCTGTGGTATGGCCAACTGACTCATGGAACTCATAATATTTCTTTGGGTTCCCACCACGTCTGATTGGAGGTGGACGTTGAATCCCATAAATGTTAAGGGTAGTCCATCCTATTTCACGCAAAATTTGTTCATATGACGTGTTCAGGGGTGCATAATGAGCAAAATTGAACACACGTCTATCTTGCTGTTTGAAGGGTTGATTCCCTATTTTGTCTTTCTGGTGGAACTTGTCATTCTTGGATGACCTTTCTTTGTCTTTGTCATGATGTGGAGTTGCTATGGGTGGTTTACTGCGAGATGCAGTGGCTTCCAGATGCATCTCAATGCCCACATACTTGGACGCCTTCCTGCGAAATTCCTCCATCGTAGATGGAGGTCCCTTTGCCAACGACAGAGCAAAAGGTGACTTTGGCTGCATAGCCTCGATGAGGATATGCAACTGTATTGCTTTTGTCAGATCAGGGACCATGGCTGCCTCCTTATAGAATCTCTTAAGGAAATCCTTCAGAGATTCTTTGTCACCTTGCTTGATCTGAGCCAAGGTATGAGAGGTTCTAGGTGCATCCCTAGAGATCACGAAGTGGCTGCCAAAAGCTGTGGCCAGATCCTCCCATGAATCAATGGAGCCTGAAGGTAAGCTCTTGAACCAACTAAGAGCTTCACCTGTAAGGGTCCTGGGGAACATTCTGCACATGACATCTTCTTCTGCACCTAGGAACATAGCCTCGTAGATGTAAGCATCTAGATGCTTAGAAGGATCTGTTTCCCCAGTGTATTTTCCTATGGAAACAGGTTGCATGGTCTGCAAATGTTTGGGGACATGTGCATTCATGAGCCTTTTGGAAAATGGGATACTCATTTTGTACCCCAAGGGAGATGCAATTGAGCCTGCTCTCCTTCCCTCTTGATGTTGAGCATTTGCCAGTGCAAGGCTTCGTTGTTCTTCCATGTAAGTAGGGATGTGAGAGTAGCTAGGAGTACTTGATTCCTCCTGTGCATGCGCCTCATGATGCGGCTGTTTTGCAGGACCTGCTTTCTCGTGAGTGTGATTTGCCTTTTCACGACGAAGCTCAGCAATTTCTTCTCTCAGCATCCTGATCATGTCATCTCTCGGATCTGGAGAGTCAGCATGCGTTGCCTTTTTGTGAGCATCGTTATCAAAGTTGAGACGTCTAGGATTGCATGGAGGAGAATCCTCAGTCTGCACCTCTAGTCCTGGTCTTTCCATTAATGATGAATATAATGGAGATTGATCAAAGATTGTGGGAATACCAAATTTACAGGTCCCACTGGGCGTGCCAATGAACTGTTCTTTACAGGGGGTGTAGAAGTATGTTCGTTGAACAATTCAAAATGTACATAAAGTGTCAATCCGATACAAAGTAGTATATATACAAATACAAATACAAGGTGTCTTTGTATATTGAGGCGGAGTGTAATGTATTCTGGGGCGGTGTCACAGTCCGCCTGAAGGAGCCTTCCTTGCCTTGACACAATTGGGGGCGGTACCTGCAATTATTCTCCGACGCTCAAGTTAGTATTTCAGAATACTCATAGACTTAGAAAGCAAATCTTGAGAGAATTACGCAAGTAATAGAGTGTAAGGTTTAGAATGGGGGATCCCCCATATACCTTTTGCTGAGGTTTATATACCTGTTACTGGTGCTCCATTATTGGTAGGACCCGTTCCTTGTTTTCAGGCATTATGCTGGAAAGGTAGTGGGTCCCTGCGTCGTTTGCAAGCACTGTTATTGTAGTGGGTGTTTCCACTTACTTGGAAAGCGTGAATGCTTTATTATTTTATTTGTTTTTCCCTTTTATGCGTGACAGCGTGATTCCCATTTTCAACCTCTCAAGACAGAGTCAATCTCATGCCGGGGTTATAAGTATGGGCTCACTACGCAGTATGGGAAGTTCAATATTCCGCCTGTATTGAGCCTGTGGCTTGGCGGAGTGATATGCATAGGAATGTTTCATGCATGTGTATAAAGTATTCAATATTTTCCTCCTTGACAAGGTAATAAGCCTTGGCGGAGTAACACATTCTGGCGGCGTTACATGCCTTGGCGGAGTTATGAGCCTAGGCGGAGTAACATGCCTTGGCGGAGTTACGTGCCTTGGCGGAGTGCACTCCGTATAGAAGTGATTATAATGTGCTTAAAGCGTACTTTTCTTGTTCAAAGTGCTGATCTGGCAAAGCATTAAAGCCATGCTCTTGGGGGCCGATGTTGGGACCGGATCAAATACATTTTAAAAAATTCATTTACATATCAATTATAATATAAAGCTTTCTAATTTTTGTACACTACCAACTACCAACCAACAACATCAATCATTTACCTTATACTTATCCTAGATCATCATATTTATATATTAGCTACCTAATAAAGAAAAACTATCATATGAGTAAAGGAACTAACTTTGTAATGGATAAAAATTTGATTGGTTAAAAGTGCTCATTTCATCGCTATGAACAAAATGGTGCATCTGATTCCTCAAAGAAAGAAGTAACAGAGGCAATAAAAGCAAATGTAGTTTTCAAGAAAGAAACGATTAGAGGAGGAAGAAAGAGGTAAAGATAAATAAGGAGGAAAAGTTACACCTAGTGTTCAAATAATGAGTTTACATCAGTCTAGCCAATACAAAAGTCACTAAATGGTCAATGTAACTAGTGCCTTCAATACCTAACTGATGTGTGAAATGCCAACTTGACACATGAATGTGTAAGCATCAATGTTAACTGACAATATTGCATGTTTCCTATTTGCATCAGCCTCTAGTTGCAATGTTTGAGTCATTTCAAACTTTTGATTTTACTCTTTTTCTTACTTGTTATTGTATGATTTTGTCAGCTAATTGCATATTGACCATTTTAATGGGATTTTTGGTACTATAAGGCACTTTTTAAAAATAATTAATAAAATAGGTTAATTTTAAAAATATTTAGTTGTTTGGCATGCTAAGTGTCAAATCGATATTTACGTTTTGCATTTCCGAAGGACAAACTACGTGTTTTGTAGGTCCACCATACGTAATCACTGTATGGCCACCACGTGACTCGCATGTAGTGTTTTGCATCTGCATAAGACGTAATGTCAGTGGTTGCGTCTTCCGAAGTTGTGAAATGTCAGCATGTCAACGCGTTAGTTGACCAATGTTTCGTACCTTGGAAGTGCGAAATAATGAGGTTATGATATGTGTATTCGACGAATTCTTTTTAGCTAGGTGGTCTTCCCTCCCTCATGTTCACTTTAACTCTCCCACACTCTTCATTTTCACTCTGTATTTTTACTCTTTCACTCAAGTGTCCATTTTCAATGTTTCAACTCTCTCACACTCTCCATCAAAGGTACGCTTTTTTAAGTTTTTTAATTAATATGTAAAAGTTTTTTTAACTGCATTATATTTATGAGTTGTTAATTATTGTAGTTAATGTACTATTTGATATATGTTGTTAATTAGTTTATTAATTTTTTTACTAATTATTTTATTGATGTTATGGATTTGATGACTTATTTAGTTTATCTAGTTCATTATAGTAGACTAACAAAAATAGAACTAGAGTTTAGAGTAAGATATTTTAAAATTTATTGTTAAACAATTTATTTGAGTTTAAATTATTATTGTTAAAATATGTTGATTATTATTATAATAATTGATGTTATTAAAGTTTAGTGTAAGTTTTTTAATTTTTTGGTATTATTATTATTATTAAAAAGTTGGATTGTATAAAAATATAGTTGAGTTTACAATATTTTAAAATATATTGTAAAAAAATATTTGCATAAAATATTATTATTAAAATGTAATTATCATTATTTTTATTATTGTTATTATTATTGTTATTATTAATATAATTCATATGACATTAGAGTTTATTGTAAAAAATAATTTTTAAATTTTTGGTTTTATTATTTTTATTTTTATTGTTATTATTAAAGATACGCTATTAGGGTTTAGGGGTTAGTGTTAAAAAATATTTCAGTGTAAAATTGTATTATTAGTATATATAATATTCATATTGTTATAATTGTTATTGTTATTGTTATTATGAATATTGTTGATATACCGTACAACTAGTTGATTGTTTAATTTAATTATATTTTTGTTTAAATGTAGTATGGCCTTATCGTCCCAATCACGTGAAGTGAACCTAGGTCTTGAAGATCCGTCATTGTTGAGATTCTAAAGCGTGCATGTATCAGAATCAATTTAGAATGGAAGACCAGATCGAGTTTTGAAATGTAGGCATGCATTAGTTTTCCATAGTGGTAGACAGGGTGTCCCAGAGGTGATCATGCCACTTCTATAGAGGGTAGAATTTCTTGGTATTGCCAAACTTCATTTTTTTCCATATAGAGCCTGCTTTATTGTCTTTCTTTGTTGAGAGATGGAGACCCAAAACACATACTTTTCATATGCCATCAGGAGAGTGCACTATTACACTCCAAGATATGGCCATCCATGTTGGTTTATGTATGGATGGTTTACCTTTGATAGTGGATACATCTGGCCATGATTGGAGTATAGTAGTGCATAATCTGTTTGACATATATCCCTTAGAAGATCCATTTCATGTTGGTTGCTTGAAAATAAAGTAGCTGTCAAATAACTTTTCGAATATTGAAGATCATATGGGCAGTGATCTGTAACTTTTACGATATATAAGAGCGTCTATCCTATAGTTGATTGGGGGTGTGATATTTCCTAATCATTTGAGCAGCCAGGTATCTTTAAAATACCTACCACTACTAGAAGACATAGATAGGTATGACCAATATAGCTGTGGGTCTACAGTATTAAGCTATATGTATCGTGAGTTATGTAGCTCAACCAAGTATGAACGTACATCTATCTGTGGCCTTCACCTACAGTTACAATTCTGGGCCTAAGATAGATTTTCAAGTATTGCTTTGAAACTCCCACAACAAGCCAGACTAGCAGGGATGCCGTATGTGGCAAGGTATAGTACTCAATTGTTTGTTTCATTTTAATGCAAATGAGTCCTTTATTTTGAACCATTTTTGAATGTTTATAATGGCTTCGATTGTAGGTGGTTGGGTAGCGAAACATTCAAGGCGGTTAAGAAGGACATTGACTTACCGTCGTGCCTTTGATAAGATGAAATGCATTGATGTAATTTAGCAATACTTTTACCATTGTCAATTGTTTATTTTTTGTTTATTGACATCCTATGGTTTTTGTTGAGCAGATTGTGTGGACCCCTTACATAAACGAGGTGATGCAAACATTTCCTCCAATATGCCTGCAAGGAGCAGGGTTGGAGAGTTGTAGTTCCACAACTGTGTATGAACATTATAAAGTGGAATTAATCAGACCTGGTGATGCGGCAATTTGAAATGCAACAACACATACCTTTGCCCCCCGTTAACTAAATCATTTGCACGACATTACCCAAAAAGGGAAGTAAGGGAAAAATTAGAGCTAGGTGTATCTACCATTGATCAAAATTTGGTAGAGTCAGGCAGATGTTGTTTATAAAAACCTACCGTAGGTGGATTTACTGGCTGCAAAGTATGTATTAAACTAACCTATAATGCACGAATAGATAAACTTTGAGTCTAACTTGGCATGATCTTGAGAAAGTCTTATGTTGGCGCAAGTATAAGGCCCTCCCCACTTACTCACAACCTATGCATTTCTCTTTTTTGACAACATAGTCCTCATCCTCCATGGACACCCATCAATTTGATTGGGACACCTTACAATAAAATATGTTGGCTTTGATTCAACCACAATATAAGTTTGATGGACCTTCACCAAATATTATTTCAATGCAATTTGAACTGTACTTTTTGAGCTAAATTTTAACCTAACATATAGTTCATCCCCAACTCTCCATTCAGACTGGTTATCCAACCCCTCCATGTTATCATCTGTATCTGGGTGCTCTAAATTTACATTACTGTAAAATTTATGAAGATGTCTAAAAAGTTAGACCTCTAAACCCTAGAGTGCAAATGATCCGTTAAGTGTGTTAGGCGTATTATTTGGTTTTCAAATAACTAATGAGTTATATATATTACTAACCAGATGCAGATGGACCAATGCCACGTGCATTTCCTAAACTTGTGGTCTCCGGTATCGAGTCAAAGTCACCTTCAACATCAGTGTATAAATCATTATCATTCAGAATGTTGCCTTCGTCAGACTCTTCGTCACCGTTTCTTTCAAATTCAAGTTCAATATTCAAATTTGCATCATCTTCACCTAGTAAGCTATCATTTGTTTCATCTTCAAGGTCAACAAAAAACACTAGATTTATTATATATTCCAAAACAACAACAAATAATAAACCAAACAAAAATATATTTACCTTCACCTTGTGTTATTGTGAAGAGCCTTGTGTCTGATGCAATGAACACTCCCCAACATCAACAAATGCCTCAACCACAGCCATATCAGATTGTAATTCAAAAAGGAATAATAACACATCAAGCTCTTCATCATCATCTATTTGAAAAGTAGAAAATTTATTTATTTTTTGGATTGATAACTACCCTACTAGTTAGCTGGTTAATTGCCATATTACCTTCTAGTTTCAACTTACATGAAATCTTCTATTTTAACTTCTCAAAAGTAATCTCATGTCTGATTTGCATCAACTTGGTGTCCCCTTTAAACTATAACCTTCTGACCCTTCATATATTCATCAATTCGTGTAAAGAATCAACATAGTCTGGGATGCCATCTCTAAAATGTTAAACATTTTCACACCTTAAACATAATTGCCCTCATAAAATCTGATGTAACAGTTGAATGAAGGACCCCTTGAAAGTTGGAAGTTGCTATATAGAGAGATTGCATACATTTCATATTTCAAGCCGACAAAATGCCACGTGGCAAATTTCTACTAGTCATCATTTCATACTTCCATAATACAAAATGCCACCTCACGTGTACATAACTATTTTATATTTTTGAGGAGTGAAACACTGGTCAATTAACACATGCTGACATTTCGTATTTCACAAAGACGAAAAGACTTGACATTTTGCATCTTTGAAAGATGTAACCCCTTGACATTATGTCTTGTGTAAATACAAAACATTATCTGCATGCCACGTGGCAACCATGCACTGATTATGTGTGGTGGAGGAGCGAAACAGGGTATTTCGTCCTTTGAAAATATGAAACATAAATATCGATTTAACACTTAGCACCCCAAACAACTAAATATTTTTAAAACTATCCTATTTTATTAATTATTTTTAAAAAGTGCCCTACAATGCCAAAAAACCCTATTTCCGTTGGTTTAGGCCAATGCAAATGGATGACAATTGAGTTGGCCCACTACTAACATCTAATTAACGTAGACTACATTGAGGCAAGTATCATTAACATTATGGGTTGACACTAGGATAGGACATATTCTTGCAATGAATTAAAAAGATTATTGTAGTATAAAAATAAGATATTCAAAATTTAAAACACATTAATGAGGTATTAATTATTATGAATTGATAAAAAAAATTATAATATGTGAATTGTTCTTTAACTGGTATAACACGTAAAGAAAAATATTTCATATTGCCAAGAGGTTATCATACAGGACAGAGACAACCTAGGGGTTGACTAATTTGTTTAATATGAAGTTTTGAATTTAAATCCTAAAAATATAATTAAAAAAAACTTATAATGAAAATTTAGTAATTCATAATAGTTTTCCTTCTAGTCGAAATATGGTATATTAAATAAAATTTTTGTAGTGAAATATGGTATATTAAATAAAATTGTTGAAATACTGTACATTTTTGGTAATGGAAATACTTTATTTATCTTAATATAGAGTAATAGAGATAGACGAAAAAATAAAAGAAAAGTTAGAAACAAAAGGAAAATTTCAAGTTAAAGATAAATTAGTGAATTAATTAAAAACATTACCCTTAGAAGGGCTTTACATTTGAATCTTGCTATTCAACTCCATATCATTAGGGGTGTAACATCTTGGTTATTAAATTTAATTTATTGTGTGGTAGAGAATTACTAAATAAATTATTTCAAAATATTATAAATTAAATTATATTAATTGGTGAGATTTTAAGTTAATGATGAGATTAATTAATTAATTAATGGTGAATAATTAAGAGATTAGTTTTAAATTAAATTGTAATAGTAAATTATTAATTACAGGAACATAAAAGTAAAGTATATTTAATTATAAAATTAAAAGAAAATGAAATCAGAAAATAAAAAGAAAAGAAAAAAGGTAAAAAGATGAAATTGCCCTTGGGGCTTTAAACTTTATTTTCCTTTCTTTCCTCTTCACTCAGGCGTGCTAAGGGAGAAAGAAAAGGGAAAGCAAAGCTGAAAGAGAGAGAAAGCCATGGCCGTGTAATAGCAAGGTCTAATTGGTGTCCAAATTTTGTCGGAACTTACAATTGAGAGCACCATTGTGATCAGAGGAGTAAAGTGAGTTAATTGGTACCGTTAATTTCTTTATTCTTCTCTTCTTCTCATGGTTGGAATTTTGAGTTTCATGAGGGTTTTTCATTTTCATCATTTCATGGTAATTTTGGAGCTTGATAATGGTACATGAGGTCGTGGGTATCAAGGATTAGCTAATGGGTTATTGTTACGATGTTGTTAGGCGACAGAACAAGGTCGGAAAGCCGTGAAGGCATAGCAGAGCCTAGAGTCGATTGTTGGAAGTGAAAAAGATAAGCCTCGATAACCTTTAAAATGAAATTTAAGTTATTTTGACATATTAAATTGCAAGTTAGAAAATTAGAATGCTAAACCCCTTTCTTAAAACCCTTGATTATAGAGTTTTGACATATTTGGTGATTTACAGAGTTGGACTGGAAACCCCAAAAGCATGAAGTTGAGGTAAGGAGGTGTACTGGGTTAAGATTAATGTAGTGTATAGGAAAAAGGTAAATCATAGCCGTTGTTAGTCGATTTGATAAATTTTAATGATTTTATGGTGTTTGATTAAAGAATAATGATGAATTAAATTAATAATGGGAGGAATAAGTCTGAAATGTAAATAATAGAGAGGTATGATTTATATGAAATATAAGTGGTTACGAATATTGAGAGGTGTGAGTGAGAGATGAATCAATGAATTGATACATAATTAGTCATAATAATTTATTGATAATTTGAGAAGCTATAAGGTAATTTGTATCGGATAACTTAATTTGGAAAGGTAATGTGATGTATTATAAAAGTATAAGTAATTAGATGATGGATCGTCTCATCCCTCACTAATTTTCTCTTTTATTTTTAATATTTAAATAAGAATCTCAATAAATTTTTCGTAAATTTAATTATGAAATACTTCATCCATCCTCAAATTAGACCATTTATTCCTAAAAACCTGAAAAGCACTTTCATTTAGCATATACAATGCCAAGATTTCGATTTCAAACAAAACTCATTTTTGCAAAACAGGGGCCTGACAACACGTGAGGTCAATTTTACACCCCTGGCGCTAGGCTGACGTTGACCGTCAGCCATGACAGTAGCAACAATGCTGCTATTATGGTTTTTAAGCCAATTCACCCACTTCTCAAGGTCCTACATTGCCCTATTCAACTCCAAATCTCACCAAATTACATAGGCACTATATTACCCTTATTTCAAAGTTGTTAGCACAGTCCGTTTCCCAAAATTTCTGTCCAATAACGAGTTATGCATAAAAATACATTTAGACCATCTTAAGGCCACACTAAGTTTTTATATAAGTAAATCAAAAAGATAATTTCTACGTCACAATCAAAGTCATTTGTATCGATCCCTCGACTACAAAATTCATAAGAATGATTTCAAACCGCTGATCCCTCAGTCACTTTGAAATCATCCCAGCATTATCGATCGATTGTTTTGACGTTTATTGCGTTAGACGCCATCCCTGGCTACCTACTCACAACAAGTATTTCTTTCGGATCTGCTTTCAAAAGTCACTTCCCAGCATACTTGAGAAAACTTAAAACAAGAAAATAGTGATCAAGTACTTTCAGGCATTAAACGCAGAAGGAAATACAGAAACTTATCAAATCTCATTACTAAATAAAAACTTACAACAACATTACTTCAGTGTTGAATGGATTACAGCCAATCCCATAAGGGAGTTTTAGTTACTCATGCTTTGCATTTTCACCATCAAAAGAATGAATACAGAAAATAATGGAAAGTTTGGATTGTGAATGAAATACAGGGGATTACAGGGATGATTCTGATGATGGATGCAACTTGATTTATAGAGGTTATGCTCTAGCTTCCCATGCCCACTTGCGTAGAACCCATGCAGCATCTTTCAGAGACTTGTAGAAACACAAGAAAGTGGGTGAGTTGGCATCGCATCATTGGTGAATAAAGAATTAAGAGACTCATGCTGTATGAGTCACGCTTGAGCTTGATGGTCACGCTCAAGCGTGAAGGGTCCTGATACTATTTAAACGTTTCACGCTTAAACCACTGCAGCCACGCTCAAGCGTGGCCTTCCTTGTCCAACTTTACGCTTGCCCACGCTTAATCCACTCTTAGGCTTCCATTTTTATCATTCCACGCTTAAGCGCCTAGTGTTCACGCTCAAGCGTGAGGGGTCCTGATGCTCTCCAACTTGTTCAAGCTTAAGCTTGCTTGCTCAAGCTTAAGCTTGGTTGTTCAAGCTTGAGCTTGCTGTCTTCAAATGCTCCCGATCACGCTTGAGCTTGCTCTTTCACGCTTGAGCTTGCTCTTTCACGCTTGAGTTTGCTCTTTCACGCTTGAGCTTGATTTTTCACGCTTGAGCTTGCCTGCTCAAGCTTAAGCTTGATTTTTCACGCTTAAGCTTGCCTGCTCAAGCTTAAGCTTGATTTTTCATGCTTAAGCTTGCCTGCTCAAGCTTAAGCTTGATTTTTCACGCTTAAGCTTGCTTGCTCAAGCTTAAGCTTGCCCTGCTTTCCTGTTGAATTTCCTGCAACTTTCCAAGAGTTTTAACACAATATTTCTTTTATACACCTATCCATCATTACTTAAAAGATTCATGCTCACTTCCTTCAATAATTCATCAATTTAGCTCAAGTCTTTACAAAATTAGTTCAAATGAGTCATGAAATCAATGCTTAATCAACACTTATCAAACTCTCCCCAACCTAGATTTTTGCTTGCCCTCAAGCAAAAGAAGTTTTTAAAGGGAATTCAAGCATTCAATAAGATCAGATTCAGTTGCAGACAAAATTTTGAAAGACAATAATCTCAGTTTAACTTAAGGCAAATAACATCCTTAATACCAATCCTTTGAATTACAATGCACCACTCAATTTTTCACAAGGCAAGTAACCAATTAAGAATAAGGAACTCTCATTATTTTTCACCAGGTGTGTCGTACATTTATCATAAGAACTGCCTAATTAACATTGCCAGTCATTTCCAATCAAAATCAAATCATAAGAGCAACAAGGATCAAAAAGGTCTTTTAAGGTTGTAATGAGGCTGGGCTAAACAAGAATTCTTGGTTTTTCTTTGAGTTCAAAATGCATGCATAAGGAAGAGCATAAATTATGAAACTTTTCAAAGTTTATGAGGTTTCTTCCTTTTTGAGCTACAGAATTCTTTCTTTTTCTTTTTCTAGTTCTCTAATTCTGTTTGAATCTCTGGAGAACTTACTGTTTTTAGCATTTTCTTTTTCTTCCTCTGTTTCTTTCATGACTCTTTTGGTCAAAACTATTTTATGCTCTTATCAAATTTAAGCATGCTGATAAGGTAGGATTTTTATTTCTCATGCTTGGGTTAGGGTGTTTTTATAGAATAAAATTTTTGCTCAAAAGTGGGCTACCAAGGAATAGGGCATACTTTAGGGTAGCTTTTTGGCTCTGGGATATTTTATTTGCAAAATTGCCTTTATCCTTTCCTTGCTTAATTTCTTATGAAAAAAATTATTAATCAGAAAATTAGGCAATGCAAACTTAGCAAATTCTAATGAGACTCTCAGTGTTTAAATTTCTCCCTTCTCACCGGTTTATAAGGCATACTTCCATATTCTAAAAGGGTTTCAAGCATGCAAACAAATTTTAATGGTTCATTTCCTTCATTTTCATGGTCTTAAATCAGTTAATTTTCCTTCTCAAAACTAATGTTATTGCCTCAAAATAATTTCTAACTCAGAATCTTTTCTTGAAACAAAAATTGTAAATCCTGGTTGGGTTTTTCAAAACTTTTTTTTTTATGTGTTAAGCATGTGACTTTGCATCAAAACAATCAACCAAAAGCATGAAAATTTTAAAAATTTTCAAAATATGCTGCAGTAAGAAAACCAACTCAAAGTAAACTAAAGCAATTAAAAACTAAAGCAGTAAACTCATCACTCATCCTCAGAAGAGTCATCCTTTGTCTCTTGTTCCCTTACTGAAGGCCCTTGTGAGGAGGTTCCTGGTCCAGCCTATGAAGTCTCACCCCTCTTAAGAAAGAAGGCCTGTCCCCAGGCCAAGCAATGTGGGCTGCAAACTTGCTTCCAATGAGAAAGCTCAATAAAGAAAAACATATTGCACCATGAGTGAATTGAGAAATGTAATGCAGTTATAATGCTCAATAAAAACTCATAGAGAGAAGGGAATGAGAGTACATGGGGAGTTAACATGAGGTGCGGTTACAGAATCTGAAATAATGGCCCCTTTTCAAAATTTAAAAACAGCATCAGGTGGCAGTTTTTTTTTTAAACTGCTCGCTCAAGCGTGGAGACATCACGCTTAAGCGTGTTTGTTTACTGAGGCCAATTTTAGGCCTCGCTTGAGCGCAGGTCATGAGGTTGTCTTTTTCTCGCTTGAGCGTGAGATACGCGCGCTTAAGCGCGATCGTGATTGCTTCTCCCCTTTCTTTTTCTTGAAATTATGTTGACCAGATGGGGACGCTTAGACTTGGAAATTTCACGTTTAAGCGTGAGATGAGAAAGATGGCTTCGCTTGAGCGCTCCAGACACACTTGAGCGTGATATATGCAAGATTGGTACCTGATGCTATTTATTTCCACGCTTTAAGCGTGAATTTCCTTGCTTTAAGCGTGGCAGTTATTGTTGGCTTTAAGAGATCTTCGCTTAAGCGAGAAAGGCCACGCTTAAGCGAAGTCGGGTTTGAAATTTTTGGAACTTCTTTTGTAATGTTACCACGCTTGAAGTTTGATCCTTATGCTTAAGCGTGATCTAAGCAATGGGTGGCTTACTTGGCTCGCTTAAACGGAGGAGTGTAAGCAACTCAAAAACACCATTGAGGTGCTTATTCGTGAAGGCAAACTGAAACACTATTTGTTTAAGGGTAAGTCTCATGATGAGCCAGAAAAGTTTGAAAAACGACATCGTGATCGTTCTCCGGATCCTGATAATACTCGAGAGCCAAAACGTACAGCGGCAATAGAAAAACAAAAAGGCGTTGTTCTGGGGTCCGCCCAAAGGGAACCAAGCCCTGAACCCAGATCGCGGGGCAAAAGGCAGGTTGTAGATATGATTGCTGGAGGCTTCGCCGGGGGCGGACCCTCAAACACCGCCAGGAAAAATCATCATCGTATGATTTTGTCTGTGCAGGGCAAGAGAAAAGAATATCGCCCATTCAGGAACGGGGTCTAGACTCCGCCTATAACCTTCACAGATGATGATTTTGGCCCTACTATTCCTGAGGGAGATGATACAGTAGTGATTATTGCGGTAATCGCTAATATGGATGTAAAATGCATCCTAATTGATCAGGGAAGTTCCTGCGACGTTATCTTTTATGACTGTTTTAAACGCATGGGGCTAACTGATGCTGATTTGCAGCCTTATACACAGGACCTTACAACCTTTAATGGCGCCAAACAGCCCACTAAAGGCTATTTGGACACAAGGATTACTTTTGATGGTGAACCTGGAGCAAGGACTGTGAAATCCAGGATTCTTGTCATTGATGTTAAATCTCCATACAATGGCATCATTGGGCGGCCTACCCTGAATGCCATGGAAGCCATCGTTTCAACCCCCCACTTGTTAATCAAGTTCATTGATAAGGATAATCAAGTCTCATCTGTAAGGGGTGACCAGGAAATGGCTCGTTATTGTTACAATTTGAGTCTTAACATGGTGAAGCTTGAAACCATGTCTAAGAAAAGAAAATTGAACGAAGGAAGCAGTGCGGCGACATCCGTCAATTTGGTGGATCTTGACCCCAGGGCGGAGTCTTCTGTAGACCCACTGAACCCTTTGAAACCAACTCCTGATGGTGGTTCCAAGTCTATTGTTTTAGGCAGCACCCCGGAACAAATAACAAACATCAATGACAAACTGGAGGCTAACATGGAAGCAAGACTAATTGCACTTCTCCTTGAGTACAAAGAGATTTTTGCTTGGACCGCTGCAGACATGCCTGGCATGGATCCTAACTTTTGTTGCCACCGCCTGGCGGTGTATCCTGAAACTAGGCCAGTGGCATAAAAGAAACGACGTATGGGTCCTGCTAAGTAAAAAGCTGCTTGTGAACAAACGGAGGAGCTCCTCAAGGCGGGGTTCATCAGGGAACTCCGTTACTCCTCCTGGCTGTCCAACGTGGTTATGGTACAGAAAGCCAATGGCAAGCGGCGTATGTGCATAGACTACGTTGACTTGAATAAATGTTGTCCCAAGGATCCATACCCTCTCCCCAACATTGACAGATTGGTTGACGATTCTTCAGGATACAAGTATCTATCTTTTATGGATGCTTACTCCGGTTACAACCAAATTCCAATGTGTGAGGATGATCAAGAGAAGACAGCATTTGTTAATGACAAAGGGGTCTTTTGCTACAATGTCATGCCATTTGGGCTAAAGAACGACGGGGCAACCTACCAGCGCATGATCAACAAAGTTTTTGAGGGTATGCACACAAAGCTGGTAGAGGTTTATATTGATGATATTATAGCCAAAACCCCGGAGGGAGGAGACCATGTTGAAGACCTACGCCTCATTTTTCAACGCCTACAGCAATACAACATGAGACTCAACCCATTAAAATGTACATTTGCTGTACCAGGAGGCAGATTTTTGGGTTTCATGTTAACACAAAGAGGCATAGAGGCTAATCCTGATAAATGTCGCGTAATCCAAAAGTTGCAGAGCCCCAAAACATTGAAAGAGGTACAATCCCTCAACGACAAAATCGCTGCTCTAGCACGATTCATGCCAAAAATGGCTCATCGCTCTCTTCCCTTGTACAAAATGCTGAAGAAGGACAAGAAATTCAGTTGGGGCCCAGAGCAAGAGGCGGCCTTCCAAAGCTTGAAAAATGTCTTGGCCAGCCCTCCAATCCTGGTAAAACCAAGCCCAGGTGAGCAACTCATTGTTTATTTGTCTGTTTTAGATGAAGCGTTGGCAGTGGCTCTGGTCAAGGAGACAGTTGAAGGCCAACAACCGGTGTACTTCTTTGGTAAAACACTGCATGGTGCAGAATGCCGTTATCAGAAGATTGAAAAGGTAGCACTTACAGTTGTTTGGGCCTCACGACGCCTAAGACCATATTTCCATGCCCATCCCATCCTGATTCGCACAGACTTGCCACTTCGTACTATACTGTTCAAACCAGACCTGGCTGGAAGGATGATCAAATGGGCCATAGAACTCTCTGAATTTGACATATCCTACGAACCAAGAACTGCTATCAAGGCACAGGTCCTAGCAGATTTCGTAGTTGAATTAACAGGCTCTAGCCCAGATGCAGATCATTCACATTGGACAATATACGTTGATGGATCTTCAAATAACAAAGGATGTGGAGCAGTAATTGTTATAGAAAGTGATGACGGGGTACATCTTGAAATTTCGTTGCACTTTACCTTTACTACCTCTAACAATCAGGCGGAGTATAAAGCCTGCTTGGCCGAACTCAGAGCAGCACAAGATATTGGGGCCAAAACTGTCACCCTATGCAGTGATTCTCAATTAGTAATCTCACAAATTCTTGGTGAGTATCAGGCTAAAGAACCTCTGCTAAAACAATATCTAGACTGCGTCAATGAGTTAAAGCAGCGCTTTGATGAAGTCACTTTCAAGCATATACCCCGTGAAGAAAATACACGTGCTGATATCCTCTCCAGGTTGGCTAGCACAAAGAAGGCAGGATGCACAACTACGGTTGTACAAAGTACCTTGGCGGAGCCAAGCATTTCCTTTCTTTCCTCAGCATATATGATTAAAAGCCGCTCTTTTGATGATAATTCCTGGGTAGCACCGATAGTTCGTTACCTTGTTAATGGACAATTACCCACGGATGATCTTGAGCGACAAAAACTATAGAAAGAAACACCTTACTATACACTCGTAGACGGACAGTTATACCGCCGAGGAATCTCTGTTCCTTACTTAATATGCATAAACGAAAATGAGGTGCAAGCTGTGTTAGAAGAAGTCCATGAAGGGCAATGTGGACACCATCCAGGGGCACGTAGCCTTATGCGGAAAATACTCAGGGCGGGGTACTGGTGGCCCACCCTGAAGCATGACTCCGCCTCGTATGTTCAAAAGTGCGATCAATGTCAACGATTCGCAAATCTCCACCATACTCCGGCGGAAGAAATGTCATCATCAATAACGCCTTGGCCTTTCTATCAATGGGCATGGATATCTTGGGTCCATTCCCAACTGCGCCCGGCGGTATCAAATACTTGATAGTTGGTGTTGATTACTTCACCAAATGGATTGAAGCAGAGGCAGTGGTGCATATTACATCAGCCAGGACTCGCAGATTCGTATATGAAAATATCATTGCACGTTTCAGAGTCCCTGGACGCATAGTCACTGATAATGGCACCCAATTCACAAATCGTAAGTTCACTGAACTCCTGGAAAATCTCAGCATTACGCAGATTTTCTCTTCTGTGGAACACCCTCAAACCAATGGCCAAGCTAAAGTTGCCAACAGAGAAATCTTGAAAGGCCTTAAGAAACGCCTTGGTGAAGCAAAGGGAGATTGGGCAAATCAATTATGCCACGTTCTATGGGCATATAGAACAACCCCTCACTCCACCACAAATGAATCTCCATATCGGCTGACATATGGAGTCGAAGCTGTTATTCCTATTGAATTGGCAGCCCCATCAGCTCGAGTCCTCCATTTCAACGAAGAAGCCAATCAACAGAACCTCGCCCATGAACTCGAGGTCTTGGCGGAGTTGAGAGAGGAAGCCTTTGTAAGGGAAACTGTTTAAGCAAAGGCCGCCAAACGGTATAACGTACGTGTTTCTGAATGCTGTTTCAAAGAAGGAGATTTGTTCTTGAGAAGGGCCAATATCGGTAACAAATTTGCACACCAAGGCAAATTGGCACCAACATGGGAAGGTCCATACCGAGTCATCGAAATTCTGGGCAAAGGCACATACCGCCTAGAAAACTTAGATGGCACTCCGATCAGGAATAAATGGAACATTTTAAATTTACACATATATTACAGCTAGTTGGGTAATACGGTATGATCTCTCTCCTAACTTAAGGTTCTTCCCAAATGGGCTTTCCTTGAAAAGGTTCTGATGAGACATATCCCAACTCAGCTCTTTATAAAGTTCCATCATTAATAAAATGCCTTCCTACATTCAATCTTCATTCTAATTTTCAGTTAATTATCTATGGCAGAACTTGTTCCCATGCAGATAAGACACCGACTCCAACAATTGAAGCATAATGGCACAACTCTTTATTCCATAAAGAACATCCAACATGCAACAAAGCTTCACAAACAGAGTCAAAAAACTCCTTGGGGGGAAAGGATTGGTGTCACAGCTATATGCTGCACCATACCGACCCTAAGGTCCAAAAAACTCCTTGGGGGGAAAGGATTGGTGTCACAGCTATATGCTGCACCATACCGACCCTAAGGTCCAAAAAACTCCTTGGGGGGAAAGGATTGGTGTCACAGCTATATGCTGCACCATACCGACCCTAAGGTCCAAAAAACTCCTTGGGGGGAAAGGATTGGTGTCACAGCTATATGCTGCACCATACCGACCCCAAGGTCCTGCAGGCTTCCTGTGGAAAGAATTGGTGTCACAGCTATATGCTGCACCATATCGACCCCGAGTTCTTGCAGGCTTCTTTCAGAAAGAATTGGTGTCACAGCTATATGCTACACCATACTAGCTCCAAGGTCCAGCCAAATTCCTGCAGAAAGGATTGGTGTCACAGCTATATGCTGCACCATACCAACCCTGGATTCAACAATTTTCAATTGATCAGGAGATACACTCCAATTCAAATTCAAAGGGATGAACGCTCCATCCAAAACTTGACTCCGCCTAACAGCCAATGTTTTACGGAGTACATAATCAACAAACTCAAAGCACTATCAACAAGTCCAAGTAAGTATAACACTTGCGAAAATTGTGCTTCATTGAAATTCTTAAGAGGCTACTCCGCCTCCTTACAGAATTCACTTCAATGAAATTCCTAAGAGGCTATTACGCCTCATTATTGAATTTACTTCATTGAAATTCTTAAGAGGCTACTCCGCATCCTTACAGAATTCACTTCAATGAAATTCCTAAGAGGCTACTACGCCTTATTATTGAATTTACTTCATTGAAATTCTTAAGAGGCTACTCCGCCTCCTTACAGAATTCACTTCAATGAAATTCCTAAGAGGCTACTACGCCTCATTATTGAATTTACTTCATTGAAATTCTTAAGAGGCTACTCCGCCTCCTTACAGAATTCACTTCAATGAAATTCCTAAGAGGCTACTACGCCTCATTATTGAATTTACTTCATTGAAATTCTTAAGAGGCTACTCCGCCTCCTTACAGAATTCACTTCAATGAAATTCCTAAGAGGCTACTACGCCTCATTATTGAATTTACTTCATTGAAATTCTTAAGAGGCTACTCCGCCTCCTTACAGAATTCACTTCGATGAAATTCCTAAGAGGCTACTACGCCTTATTATTGAATTTACTTCATTAAAATTCTTAAGAGGCTACTCCGCCTCCTTACAGAATTCACTTCAATGAAATTCCTAAGAGGCTACTACGCCTCATTATTGAATTTACTTCATTGAAATTCTTAAGAGGCTACTCCGCCTCCTTACAGAATTCACTTCAATGAAATTCCTAAGAGGCTACTACGCCTCATTATTGAATTTACTTCATTGAAATTCTTAAAGAGGCTACTCCGCCTCCTTACAGAATTCACTTCAATGAAATTCCTAAGAGGCTACTACGCCTTATTATTGAATTTACTTCATTGAAATTCTTAAGAGGCTACTCCGCCTCCTTACAGAATTCACTTCAATGAAATTCCTAAGAGGCTAGTACACCTCATTACAGAATTTACTTCATTGAAATTCTTAAGAGGCTACTCCGCCTCCTTACAGAGTTCACTTCATTGAAATTCCTAAGAGGCTACTACGCCTCATTACAGAATTTACTTCATTGAAATTCCTAAGAGGCTACTACGCCTCATTATTGAATTTACTTCAATGAAATTCTTAAGAGGCTACTCCGCCTCCTTACAGAATTCACTTCATTGAAATTCCTTAGAGGCTATCCCGCCTCATTGCTGAATTTTACTTCACCAAATTTCTAAAGGGGTTATTCTGCCTCATTATACTTAGTCATATTTCATTAAGTCCTCAAATGATTACGCTGCCTTCTTAATATCGCTTTACAAGGCATAAATCCGACGGACTCAGACAGTGTTTATATGAACAAGTATTGATTTATAGAAAATACGCTTCATTAAATATTGTCAAAGATTGAAAAGGGTCCAGAGCCTATCCTGGAACAAGGCAATATTATTAAAATGCAAAAAACAAAATTTGCAAAAGAACCCCAGAGCTAATCTTCAAGGCTCAGGTGGCACTCCTTCTTAGTGGGCGGAGCTGGGGTGACTCTCACTGGGTTTGGATAAACTTTGTGAAGGGGGCAAGTCCGCCAAAACATACTCTATATTGGGTGCAGGAATATGACCCCCCTGAACGGGCACCATCAATTCACCGTTGATAAATTCATAATAAGGATGGATGCCTGCAGTGTTGAGAACAACGCCTGGGTTGCGATGACGGAGTTGCCGAACAGCCATGCTGAAAGCATCATCAATTGCCGCTTCAGCTGCATCCAAAGCCGATTGTAATTCTTTATCAAGACGTTTATTGGCGGCATCTGAAGTGGCTTTTTCAGCTTGCAGCTCTTCAACCTGTTTCTCAAGGTTAGTATATGCAGTGGCTGTTTGGTCCAACTCCGCCGCCCAGGCGTCTTCAGCAAAAGTCTTATTAATTTCAAAGGAGACCAACCTCTGCTGAAGTTCGCTCACACCCTTGCCCAGTTTTTGGTTCTGCTGATTCAGATTAAAAACTTCTTGTTTCAGCAGAACATTGTCAACCTTCACTCGGGTCAGCTCGCCCACCTCATCGCTCAGTTTGGTATTTTGATCTTTCAAACCCGACACTTGCTTTTCCAGAAGGGCCTTGTCAGCTCTGACCCCAGCCAGCTCCTCTTCCAGCTTCTTTATATCAGAGTCGGCGGTGTCAAGATGTTTATCTTTAGCTTTGATCACCTCCGACAGCTGTTCGTTATCATGCTCCAAGCTGCGTATTTTTTCAATAGAATCATGAAATGATTCTTGAAACATGGCGGCCTCAGCAGCTACCTCCGCAATACGTGGTACGGAAGCGAGGAAACCATCAATTTCAGCAAGATGCCACCTTGCAGCAGCAATGGCATCTGCAACTTCCTCAAAGTCGATGTCCGGGCGGAGAATGAAGTCCGGATCACGCCTCTCTGATTGGCGGGATCCCACATTTGAGAAATACAAATAAGGGTTCAGACGAGACCCCGCCAGAGGCAAAGAGACGGATCGCCTAGATGGCTCCCCTGGAACATTGACTAGGAAAACTGCTGTTCCTCGAGCAGTCAAGTCCAGGGCAGGACTCTCAGCTTGGCGGACTGGAGAAGCTTGAATTCCCTCCATCTCCTCCCCCACAACATCTTCTTCAGGAACTCCCTCCATACCGCCCACTTCAGCATTGACATCCACAGCTGGTGTCTCTGGAATCTCTTCCACATCAATGGCAGCATCAGATGATGCCCCTACCACTTCCCCAACCTTCTCCTTGCCCTTAGTCTTCCTCTTTTGCAAGGGATGAGGATCCACTTCCTCCACCTCAACAATTTCTGGTTCTTGGCGTTTTTTAGATCGCCTTTCAACCTCAACCGTCGAGGACCCTGCAACACCCTCTAACGTCACTACGTTAGTGGAAGCAGGGAAAGGAAGAGTTTTTGTCAGAGCAGCAGCCAGATTCCTCCTAGGCTGCACATTGTTTTCCGTATCGATTTCCTGGCGACTCATGCGAATTTGCTTGATACGCTCCATCCCAGGAAATTCAGCGATTTCTCCTGCAAAATAACATACATAAATACAATTAGAAGCTGCAGGAAACAACAAGAGTAATATTCAAGCAACATTGGAATTGTTAATGATAAAGCATTACTCAAGTATCCCTCAGCATCCCGCCCAAGCAGCCTTCGGCATAAAATCTGCTTATGGACGGAGTTGTACTCCTTCAATGTCTGCAGGACTTCCACGGAAGTAGCTGATAGGGCACTCTCCTCAACTTCATAAGCTTGTTTGGTTAGGAGGAAGTGCTCGTGGGTTTACGCTACTGGGAATTTATCAATTCCCTCCTTACTCCGCCAAAAGACGGACTTGTTCTTCCTGACAGAGACTTTTACAAAGCTCATTCTGAAGTGAAGTCCGCCTTCCTTGGCGGAGTCAGCAAACGCCTTAAAGTTCACAATCTTCGGCTCCGCCCGAAGAGTTACAAAACCCATACCGCCAGTTCTCGCATTCACCCTCCTCATGATGTGACAAAAAGCAAAGAACAACGCCATAGTAGGCGTAAATTCCAAATGTTTAGCCAACACTTCAAAGCTGTGAACTATCCCCCAACCATTAGGGTGTAGCTGAGAAGGGGCGCAGTCCAGAAATCTGAGTACGCCCATCTGGAACTTATTCAGCGGAAATCGTACCCCCAGCTGGGTAAACAAAATATCGTACATGTATAATGTGCGTTCATCTTGAGGACGATGGCATATACGTTCAAACGTCTTCGGCGAACGGACGATGAACCTCCTTTCAAACCTTTCATCCTTCCAGATTGGCACAGACAACTCCATCACCCTACCACTTGTTGTTGCATGACGAGAGGAAGCATCTTTAACATCTTCCTCAACCCAACAATAAGGGTCAATTTCAAGCATTTTTTCCCAGTCCAACCCATGCAACACAACATTCTGACATTCTGCCATCGTTATCACTTGTATTTGGGAAATACCTCCTGATACAAATGAATGTACAACATTACTAAAACACGCCACGCTGCTGTAAAATGTTGAATCCCTCCCAGTATAGAAAGCCTCATGTTCACTCTCAATATCCGAAAACATGGGGCGAACAGAAACCCTAGAGCACGACTCTGACTTTTTTCCTCTCATCCTCGTTTCAACAAACACACTTATAAAGAAAACAAAACCAACCCAATAACAGTGAAGACAGAAAACAGAGGAACAAGAGAGTTACCTTAAAATTTCTGAAGAAGTGATGAACTGAGAACAACAAACAACTTGCGAGAAAGTAGCGTCCCAAAAGCAGTTTCAGCACAAAAACGCAAGGTAGAAGACGAAGCAAAACATTTCCTCTCCCAAGAGTTTACCTATTTATAGGCATGGCTTGGGGGAAATAAGCGGAACCTCAAAAACTTCAAAGATGTGTTTACAGCCATTGGATGAATCTCACTGACGATTCCTTTGATTCTGAAACCGATAGATGAATCTAAGGGCAGGTATTTCTTGGGCCGCATTTTCAAAATCCAAGGCCCATGGTAATAACCTCAAAAATGTATTCAACTGCTATCCCATGCATTTATGTCCCATCATTGGAATGGCAATCGTTACGAGGGCATACGTGGCAGTGAGAGATTGAAGCGGCAAAACGCAGTTTCGAGGCGCATTAATGACAGGCGTGGCAAGTAATGATGAAAGCATTAAATGCACGAAAATACTTGTCCGAAAATCCTGAGCTAGCAAACACCGCCTAAACCCATGCCTATAAAAGCTAAACATAACAGTGTTATAGCTCATTAAAGTGACTCCGCCAGTCACTATAACAAGCTAGGGGGCAGATGATCCGGTCCCAACACCGGCCCCCAAGAGCATGGTTTTAATGCTTTGCTAAATCAGCATTTTGAACAGGAGAAATACGTTTCAAATCCCCTATGATTACTTTTCTACAGAGTATACACCGCCAGGGCACGTTACTCTGCCAAGGCTCGTTACTCCGCCATGTCATGTAACTCCGCCAGCGCACGTAACTCCGCCAAGGCTCGTTACTCCGCCAAATGCTTATTACTCCGCCAAGGTGGAAAATATTGAATACCTTATACCACTCCGCTAAGCAGCCATAGGCTCAATACAGGCGGAATATTGAATTTCCCATATTGCGTAGCGAGCCCATACTAATAACCCCGGCACGAGATTGACTCTGTCTTGAGAGGTTGAAAATGGGAATCACGCTGTCACGCATTAAAGGGAATAACAAATAAAATAATAAAGCATTAACGCTTTCCAAGTAAGTGGAAACACCCACTACAATAACAGTGCTTGCAAACGGTGCAGGGACCCACTACCTTTCCAGCATAATGCCTGAAAACAAGGAACGGGTCCTACCAATAATGGAGCACCAGTAACAGGTATATAAACCTCAGCAAAAAGGTATATGAGGGAATTTTTCCAATTCTGAACCTTACACTTTTACTTGCATAATTCTCTCAGATTTGCTTTCTAAGTCTAAGAGTATTCTGAAATACTGACTTGAGCGTCGGAGAATAATTGCAGGTACCACCACCAATTGTGTCGAGGCAAAGAAGACAACTTTAGGCGGACTACTATACCGCCATAGTGTGGGCTATACTCCGCCCAGTATACAAGGACACTCCGTATTCGCATCTGTATTACACGTCCTTGTATCAGACTTACATTCATGTACATTTTGAGCTGTTTAACAATCGTAACTTTACACCCCCTGTAAAGGACAGTTCACCATTAATTCTCATAATTACATAACATATAATCATAATTCATCACTTTCTCATAGTCACTATCACAATTCAAGTTTCAATTTATAAATCAATCTCATTAATTAACATCATTGCTCATAAATACATCATATACACATATTTTGAAACCTCATTTTCATCATAACTCAATACTTCCTTAACACAACCATTATTTTCTTATTACAATCATATTTATTTCACTGATCATAATTATCAATCTCATTATATAATCCTAAACAGCTCCAAACCACATATTCTCACACAAACCATTCACATAAATACACAATTTAATTTTACTACATAAAAACTCATAAAACATTAACCAAATACTAACTATAAATACTCATAAAACATTTTCTTATTACGCTGCGCGCCAGCCCCACACGTAGCGTCAACCCTGCTCTGAGTATCTCACGCTACACGTCAGCCTCACGCGTAGCGTGGACATGACAGTAACAGACCTGATGCTGTTACACACTTTAGGCCAATCGACCAACTTCTAACCTACCCAATTGGCCCGGTTTGGATCCGATTGTTACAAAACTTCATGGGCCATATGTTTTCCCCATTCCAGAACTGTTGGCGTCGTTCGTTTGTCAAAATTTCAACATATGTGCAAGTTATGCGTGAAATGCAGTTTAATCCATTTTGGTGTAAAACCCTTGCACCAAACACCCTAAATGGGTTCCAAATGGCCTAAGGCCATTACACTCAACTTCTAAATATCTCAAGGAACCTATTGTTGCATTCCAGGGGTCCCGAAACCCGCCGGATCTCCAAATCACCTATTCAGTTCCTTACATTCATAAAACCAACTATATGCATGATTTGCTAAATTGATCCTATCCATCAATCAAACATTAATCATATAGCACACACATCAATCATGCATCAATACAACACCTGCCCGTAGTATTTAACATTCACGCACCTTGGCTCCATGCCATATTTTATATCATTCACATTAAACATATTATCACATCACATCAAGTATAATCATAACAAAGTTTATCACACATAATTGGTTATCTATCACACGCATAATTACACATTACATATATTACATTCATCCATTCATCCTTGGCATCAATCTTCCACTTGGCGCACCTCCGCGACATTAGCATCCTCCCTGTCACTGGTCATTAAAATGAAACAACAGCAAAGGTGAGTGTTTGGAATATCATAATTAATGTATAACAGAATGATAAACCTAACAATACCTATTACTCTTTGTTATTAAATAATTTCTCTCAATTTTTTGCACTTGTTCGTATCAATATAAATACACATATACTCACTAATCTTTAACTCATTCATTGTCACAAACTCGTTATAATTTCCATAGCTCACTCAAGACCATACATTCATTAATCCATATTACATTTTCAATTCATATCTCATTTCCAATTACTAATCAATATAAGATCCATATATATCAATCCACATTACAATCTCAATTCATAATTCATTCTAATCATACATCAATGATCCATTTCACATAATCCACAACTGACTCGCATGCATTTGACTCCTGGTATCCGGATACTCTAAGGATCGGCCTTCAGCTGGGAGTCCGACTTGACATCCCATGAACCCGACTTGGTTCACCGAGCCCGACTTGGCTCTCCACCTCAATCGCTGGGTCTGACTTAACCATTGGGTAGCTCAACTGGGCACAAAGACCACGGGAGCCAGAAAAAAAGGGGTATACATACCGTTGGCCATCCCATACCATATAATCACATATCATATCTCATAAACATGGCATATCAACAACAAACAACATATGCAACTACCAAAAATTGGCATGTGCTCACAATATAGGGTGACCATCTTGTTAAGCCCATCTATATGATGCCATCATATATATATATATATATATATATATTCATACATTAATTTCTCATCATTCAATTCGAACTCATCTAAGCATGTATCCATCTCATTACTCGAATCATCGTTCACACCAATCAAAATAATTATCAATTTACATAATTAATTTAGTCAATATATTTCTTCATCGTTCAACCATTTAATCTCACTTATACATACTTATATATTTATAACAATTATATTTAGTCAATCTATGCTATTTATAACAACTCTTAATTAATTTCTGAACTTCCTAATTTCCATTTACATATCAATCCTAATTAATTATGATCCAAACACCCCCTTACCTTGATTCCAAGCTTCCACAATTTGCTCAAGGTGTTGCTTGCGTCCTTCGGGTACTTGATTCGCCGCCCCCCTTTCAAATTCAACGCCTGCTTCACCGTTCGTTCGACCAACGCTCGTTCCGAGACCTATAGTTACCCAAACATAGAACCGGTTAACACATTAGTTCCCTCACACTTCCAAACTCCCCATTTAAGCTTCCTAATTCCATAAAACACAAAATCAAAGTCCCATCTACCACATACAGATTCGGATTCATGAGAGGGAGGGGAAGAAACTAGAAATTAAAGGCCCTAAATTCCTTATCTTGCCTCCCAATGCCCAAAAAGACAAGGAATTGAATCTCCCAGCAAAGTCCAAGTAGAATCACCCCAGAGAAAAAGAAAATAGAGGGAAAAGAGTTCTGCCAGAATTGTTTTGCATGCCCTTGTTTTAAGCTAATCGCGACGATGACGCTACGCATCAGCTCATTAATTCCTACCTGACGCTACGCGTCCCATCCACGCTATGCGTCAGGATCCTGATGCCATTTTCCTTAAAATTCCATTTTCCACTTAATTTCTCATATATTATTATAATTTCAACCCAAATAATACTTTTATTTATTTTCCATTTATTTTCTAATATTAAAACATCAAGGATGTTATAGTTAAAGCCTAAGTTTGTTTGCCTAACTAACTAAAACTGAATTCGGTTAGCTTTTCTAGGGTTTGTTGCTTGTCTTGTTACAACCTTAATTCTCATAACTAATCATAGTAAGATAATCTAGGATTCTACCTAGTACAAACATCATAGGTGTTATGTTTAGGAAAAAAACCTAGAATTTGATTCTTAGGATTGTTGTTTGATTTCTTGTTTTTGGTCTTGCATACATTCTCGACTAGTATCTCTTGATTGTTTTCTTCTCTACTTTTATGAATAGAGATAACATGTCATCGCTTAAGTTAATCATGGAAAATTTAGATAAAATCAACTCTAGGTTAGATAATCTAGAAAATAAGGATGAACCTAGGTCAAGGAAACATCATAAAAGGGAAAATAGGAAAGATAGAACACCTAATAAATTTAAAGTTTTAATTGAACAACTAGGTGTCTTTCATTCTAAAATAGATTCTTATGAGTCTAAGTATGATTCTTCCATAGAAAAAAATAAAAAGATAAAAAAAATTCTTGAGGAAATCCATAGGAAATTAAAATCACTTTGGGATCATATTTTAGAATGTGATACCATTGGAAATTTAGGAATTAGTTTGTGTAACAATGAAAAAGAAATAGAAAAATTAAGACACAAACATAATAGAGCTATGGATGAAAAAGTGAAACTTTATTGGAAAGAATATGATAGGTATAAGAAAAAGAAGAAAGCAATCAAAGGTGAAAATCAACATAGAGAACATAAGGTAGAGAATAATAGCTTATCTTTAAGCAACCTTAGTGTTAAAGAATCACCTTGATCATAGTTTACCTACTCCTATATCCAATAACAGTTTATCCATTCAATCATTAGTGATAGTTTGTTTAGCATTAGTGATAATTTACCTCTACCCATCATCAGTTCTAAGCCTCAAGATGACCTTAGAAGTATAGAAGAATCGTACCCATTTTCTCCTGTCCCTAGTAAAGAGAATTGGTCAATCATTATTCATAGTTATCTTAGAGTTAGTTCTAGCATGTATACAATCATTATAGGATCTTATAGGATTAGCATATATCTTTTCTCTTTTGAATTGTCTTTTCCAAAAGTCATTTCATATGTTATAATGTTGCATAGTAGAAATTTTATAGGATTAACATTTTGTACATCAATTAACATGTCAATGTCATTGTATTTTTCATATCTTATCCATGATCATGTTGATATGATTTATTTTAATAAAGGGTTATATAGAGAATTTTTGGCAACATTACATGACATGCATACTTTAGTAACAACTTTAGATGCAATTATTCATTATGATCCCTTTAGGAAAATCCATCTTTTTTTAGAATAAGTCAATATTTTATAATATCTTACATGATCATATTTTCATTTTATTGCATTTAGATAGTAGCATGATTAACTGTAATATTTCTTATATCATCCTTTCAAAAATAAAAAGGTTAATGTTTGATCCTGGTGGTCAATATCCTACCTTGTTTCTTGTACATTTTAATTTCCTTTATTTTTCAGTTTTGAACTCATTACTCTCTTTTCTTTTACAGGATTTGAGGATAAATCTTTTTTTAAGAGGGGGAGTATGATGAGGACATAGTCTGTAAATAATTTTAATTGTACTCAAAATAGTTTAGGTTTATTGTTGGGTCACTTTTAGACCTTGTAATCCACTAGTGCAAAAATTGGATATAACAACGGGATATAATTACGGGTTAAAGTGGATCAGTGATAAAAACATGCGCGGTGACATTTTTGAAATTATAAGGTAAACGATATAATCAGGGAAACTATATATCCACGGTTAACATTATAACCGTGATCGTACCCATCAATATATAATCACGGTTGAGTAGTCAACCATGGATATACAATACCTGAAAAATATATCCACGGTTAACTACACAACCGTGACTCTATATTTATGGGTATGATCATGGTTCTGATGTTATTCGTGAATATATATTAATGTCTATAATCACGGTTGTATTTCCAACCGTGGATATATAATTCAAGTTTAGGGTTTAATCACTGGGGACTATATGTCCACAATTGTTTCTATAACTGTGATTATAGAATTAATATTTATCCACGGTTGTGGTCTTAACCATGGTGATAGAGTTAACATTTATCCACGGGTGTTTGTCCAACCGTGAATATATGTGTAATATATTCACAGTTTCAAGGGGATCCGTGATTATATATCTTTTAGTCTTTTTTCACTTTCTCTTCTTCTTTCACGCTGGTTATCATCTTCCCCACTCACACAAAGGTTGGTGGTTCCCTGAGCTTTGTGCCTTTCTCTGTTCAGCATCTTCATCGTTTCTTCATTCAGGTAGGTTCCCTCTGTTCCCTGAACCCCCATTGTCATGCGTGTTGTCATTCGTTCACTTGCTGTTCAGAACCCTCTGTTCCCTGAACCCCCCATTGTCATCGTACGTAGTGGAAGCTGAACCAATGTTGCCTTTGTGTGTGTGTTTTCATTGTTGAAGCTGAACATACATTGCCTGTGTTGTTAACTATTAGTGCTGAACATGTTAATGTTGCCTCTGTATCTATATTTGTTGAAGCTTATTTGTGTGTGTGTTTTCACTTGCCTAGTCAAAGGTTGTCGAAGCTTTGTCTCTATGTGTGTGTTTTCACTTGGCTCTGTCTTTGTTTATTTTACTATTGTTAGAACTGTTATTAAGTTGGTTAATAGTTTGTATGAGTTTAGGTTATTGAGTGGTTATGGTTAGTTTCTATGAACCATTTAGTTGTCCTGATTCGACAATTAGCGTTTGCTTTAGTGATTTTCAATGGTACTAGCTTAGTTTTACTATGATGTTGAAATGGCTATTGGCTCCAATTAATGTGCATGGTTTTATTCATGTTCAGATTTCATAGTAAAGAATTTCCCTACCACTAGCATACTAAATAGACTTGGTCAGAAGAATTCTTTTTATTTGGGCAATTAAAATGAAGTGTTTAGGATCTCAAGGAGAGTTTGTTCATGTTTAGATTTCAAGGAGAGTTTACCTTTACTAGTTCAAAAATGTAGTTTTTAGGATCTCATTTATATAATAATATAAAGTTTTTTATTTTAAATATTAAGAGGGTATATATTATCATTGCTAATTACAATATTTTTTTGAATAGCAACTCATGATTCATTACTAATTACAATATTCATTGTTACATCATGTTGCAAGAATCACTTAGAAAAGTTTATTCCTATTATCTTCTCCTAGTTAATTAAAATATTTTGAGCATATACATCAATAAAGAAATAAAATAAGATATATAAGTATGTATATTTAGGTTTTGAGTGAAACATGTAACTCCATAATCCATAATCTTGTTGAGGTGTAAATAATCTAGTTCCTTCACCACATCTGTAATCCATAATCCATAATCCATAATACATAATCCATAATCCAACATCCAACACCATACATAAGCCATAATCCATAAAATAAAAGTTCAAACTTCAAAATTCTCATAATCCATAATCCATCATCCAACACTATAGTTCTACTTGAAAATAACAGAATTTAAAAACATCATACTAATTACTAAATAAAAGTCTAAAGTTTAAAAGTCTTATAGACCAACATCATAATCTATAATCCATAATCCATACTCCAACACCATACTTCTACTTTAAAATAACACAAATTAAAAACATCATACTAATTTACGAAAAAAGTTAACTAAATTTTTATCCATTTTATTTCTGTTATTGTTGGTTGCTCTTATATGTTATTTCTATTGCTGTTGTATGTGTGTGGTTGTTAATCTTGCAAACTCGTAGGCTCATATACTAGTTAATTAGTATGAAAGTTGCTGTACATGAGTGAACCGTAGTCCCCATTTGAGATTCGACACAAATGGTCATTAAATTAATTAATTTCATCGTTTGTATTGAATCTTGAATTGTCCGTTTGGATAGTTTGGGATGAACAATTATTTTTTATACGTCATTAGTATGTACAAGTTAGGAGTTATTTTAAAATTTGATAAACTTTCGGTAACTTGTATTTTGTGTTGTTCTCTGGGTGCATATTTGGTTGTGGTTGAATTTGATTTGACCACTCTCATTTTGTGTACTTAGAGACCAATACGAAATGCTGCCAAAATTTTATCAAATTTTAAAAAACTCCTAACCTGTATATATCAATGACGTATAAAAACAATTGTCATCCTGAATGGGCATAGGAGCACCACCTTTGTATAAAAAGTAAGATTGATCATAGCAGATTGGAGTTGGATAACTACATCATGCATAAGTCTAGAGTACAAGGGGGAGTTGAATCATTTATAGAATTCGTGGCGAGGAATGCTGAGGAGGTGAATGGAAAGTATTTTTACCCTTGTGTTAAATGCTTGAACCTACGTCGGCTAGACTTGGAAGAGGTGCAAGACCATCTACTTGTGATGGATTTCTACGCAGTTATACCCATTGGATATGGCATGGTGAAGATGTGGTAGTGCCAAGTACCAGCTCTCAAACTGAAAATCGAAGCTCGATGCATGACACCGATGTTGACATGGATGACCGACTCGAGGATATAATCCGTGATGTGGGGGTTGAAGGTTTTAAGAAAGCTCATGTATATACGACTTTGTGTGAGGATCCTGAGTAACCGTTGTATCCAAACTGTGTCAATTTCATGAGGTTATCAGCAGTTTTGCGATTGTTTAATTTGAAGGCCATAAATAGGTGGACAGATAAATGTTTCACTGACTTACTAAAGTTGTTGAAAGAAATGCTCCCAGCTGGAAACACCTTGCCGAATCGTAACTATAAGGCCAAAAAGGTGTTGTGTCCTATGGGTTTAGAGCATAAGAAAATACATGCATGCCCAAATGATTGTGTATTATTCCAGGGTGAGTTAGAAATGCTGCATCGATGTCCTAGGTGTGGGGTGTCACGGTATAAGAAGAAAGAGGCGGATTCTGATGAGGTCTGTACTAAAGGGTTTCCTACAAAGGTGTTATGGTATCTGCCTATAGTTCCAAGACTAAAGCGTCTGTTTGCCAATGCAGAGGATGCAAAACTTATGAGATGGCATGCTGATGAAAGGGATGTTGATGGAATACTTAGGCATCCGGCCGATGGATCGCAATGGAAGAACATGGATACGATTTTTCCAGATTTTGCTCATGAACCAAGAAATGTTAGGGTTGCACAATCCACAAACGACATGAACCCGTTTGGGAACCTGAGCACAAACCATAGTTCATGGCCTATTTTGTTGTTTGTTTACAACTTGCCGCCATGGCTGTGCATGAAGCAGAAATATGTCATGTTATCAATGATGATTTCTGGTCCATGACAACTGGGGAACAACATTGATGTATATTTAACTCCATTACTTGAAGACCTCAAAATGTTGTGGGAAGACGGGGTTGATGTGTTTGACGGGTTTACCGGGCAATCATTCAAATTACGTGCCATGCTATTTTGCACGATCAATGACTTTCTAGCGTATGGTAACTTATCCGGGTACAACGTGAAGGGTCATAAAGCTTGTCCTATATGTGAGGAGGGAACTAGTTCTGTGCGGCTGCACCATGGTAGGAAAAATGTTTATCTTCGACATCGAAGGTTTCTTAAAGCGAATCATCCGTTTCGGAGGTTAAAGAAGTCGTTCAACGGTGCCCAAGATTTTGAAATGGCTCCTCCACCACTGTCTGGTCACGAGACATTTGAAAAGGTGAAAGACGTCAATATGGTGTTTGGTAAGTGTGAAAAATAATCCCCAACACAAAAATACTGGAAGAAGAAGTCAGTGTTTTTTGACTTGCCATATTGGAGGGAGCTTGATGTAAGACACTGCATTGATGTAATACATGTGGAGAAAAATATGTGCGACAGTTTGGTTGGTACACTCTTAAACATACTCGGGAAGACTAAAGATGACCTAAATTCGCGTATGGACTTGGAGCTGATAGGTATACGTCAGGACTTGCATCCACAATCAAAGGGAAAATGAACATATTTGCCCCCAGCATGTCATACATTGTCTAGAAAAGAAAAGAAAAGTCTGTGTGAATCGTTACCTAGTGTGAAAGTTCTGTCTGGTTATAGTTCAAACATCAACACATGTGTTTCCATGAAAGATTTATAGTTAGTTGGGTTGAAGTCTCACGATTGTTATATATTGATGCAACAGTTTTTGCCTATCGCCATTCGTGACATTCTTCCTAAAAATGTGATAAATATCATAACAAGGCTGTGTATGTTTTTCAATGCCATATGTTGCAAAGTAATCGTGCCCGACGAATTGGATGTGTTGGAACAGGAAGCATCACTTATACTATGTCAGCTTGAAATGCATTTCTCACCCTTTTTTTGACATAATGGTCCACTTAATCATCCATTTGGTGAGAGAGGTCCGTTTGTGTGGACCAGTGTTCTTACGGTGGATGTATCTTGTTGAGCAATATATGAAGATATTGAAAGGGTATATGAAGAATCAATGTCGTCCCGAAGCTTCAATTGTGGAAAGATATATTGTAGAGGAAGCAATTGAGTTTTGCACTGATTACATGTCACATGCTGCAAGCATTGGTATTCCAAAGACTCGTCATGATGGGCGATTGGATGGGAAAGGTACGATCGGTAAAAAAATGAAGAGCATGCAATGTGATGATGTCCTCCAAGTGCACTTGTATATTTTGAACAACACGGACGACGTGCAACCGTATCTAACCACTCACAAAGAGCTAGTTAAAAGAAACAACCCTAGAATGACTGAAAAGTGGGTGTTGAATGAACACAACAAGAGCTTCATGCAGTGGTTCCAAAAGACCATTCTGAAAGATACATCTGCATCCTCGACATTACATCGACTAGCACAAGGCCCGAACTTTGATGTCTTCACCTTTTGTGGGTATGACATAAACAGCTATTCATTTTATACAAGGACACAAGATGAGAAAAGTACAAATCAAAATAGTAGAGTGATGGTTGTGGGTCAGTCAATGCATTTCTCAACTTCAAAGGACAACAACCCTGTCATGGTCGAGTCATGCTACTTTGGTGTGATCGAATATTATGGGAAGTCGATTACGGTCCCTTTACCGTTCCTGTGTTTAAATGCAAATGGGTTGACAATACAAAAGGTGTCAAGACTGATGATTTTGGAGTTACATTGGCGGAACTCAACAAGATAGGGCATAAGGAGGAACCATTCATCATGGCAACGCAAGTGAAGCAAGTTTTTTATGTTGCTGACCCAGCTAACAAACAGTGGTTAATTGTTATCCAAGGTAGACACAGCATTGGAGACCTCAATGTTGATATTGTGGAAATTCCATCCACCACAACACGTATTCTGACATCTATCATGGAACATGACATAGATGATGTAGTTGCCAGTCGTCATGACCACCATGAAGGCTTGTGGGAAAATATTTCAACTTCATAGGGTATTAAACATGTTAACAAATCATTGTATTAAATGTTATATTAATTATTCATTGTATTAAATATTATATTAAGTATTTGACAGTTGTATTTCCTTGTTTGGACAGATACTCATGGCTGACCAGGATCCACGTTTTAGGTTCGACTCACAGGCTACTGATTCCTCTACTCGGAAGAGTAGAGGTGTTACCCGGATGCCAGATGTTGCACTTAGGCATCACCGAGGAGAGAGGTTGCGTGTTGACATCGATGTCAACACTGGTAGATTTGGAGGACCACATGCCATAAAGTTTAGCAGTTATTTGGGAGTTGTGGCTCGGACGAAGGTGTCCATTATTATGCCCGACTGGGATAATGTCAAGGAGGTGGTGAAGAACCAGATTTGGAGTGATATTCTGGTAACTTATATATCATTTAAGTTTTATTTTAGTGTATTATTTCATGTAATTCATAATAAGGACTCTTTTATAGACTAACTCCTTTCATGTAGGATTCTTTTGAGATACCAGTACATGACACAGCGAGGAGGAAGACCCTCGGTATTAATACCGAGCGATGGAGGTCGTTTAAATCCACACTCACCAGGAGGTATATTTGCACTTTAAATTCTTAATCAACACTTTGCCAAATTATACCAATCCTTAGTTTAAAAGTATATGAATTGTAGGTATGTATTCAGGGAGGACCGAGGACAGTTCCCTGGAGAAAAATATGCCTTCATTGATCGAGAGACTTGGGATGCTTTCGTTGCATCTAGGCATTCTGACCAGTTTCAGGTACCTTGGAGTTTAAATGCTTAAATTATGTATAATTTAAAAGTCTAACTCTAAATAATTTTCTTTCTTGTTGTAGGCGGTCAGATTGAAAGCACAGAACATTAGGAAGCTGAATGACTGCCCCCACAGATTGTCACGTGGGGGTTACCATAGATTAGAGGAGTAGATGGCCCAGGAGAGGCTGAGTCAGTGTCAGACTAGCCAGCCTGACACTGGTATTATGGATCCCCCTTCCCCACCTGCACGTCACAAGAAATAGAAGCGGGCCAGGATCAGGAAGAGTGGGGAATACACTTCCTCACAAGCTCAGGAGGTCGCCTCATGAATAGTAAGTATTCCCCTTGTAAATATGTCAGTTTTTTTGGTTTACGTGAAGCAAGTGAATACTAACTTGTTTGGTTTCAGGATTCCTTGGTTGAGCAATCAACCCAAGGGTCTTTCATAGCCCATGGTAGGAAGGATATTTTGACTACCGCCATCGGCAGGACAGAGCACCCAGGAAGGGTGCGTGCTGTTGGTCGAGGTGTAGGTAAGTTGTAAATAATTGTATCCTTTCATTTTGTTATCTGTTAAACAATTATGGGCTAATCATTCATATTTCACAGGCCTCCAGAGCTATTACGGTGCTCCCGACATGGCCCCCTCTGTTGAGCAGTTGGTGGAGCAGAAGGTTGAGTTAAGTGTGGCTGTTGTGAAGGCTGAGTATTAGGAGGAGATTACAAAGTTGCAGCAGGAGATGACCCGATTCAAGGAGGAGATGAAGGCCTCACTCAGCCACCACCAGGAGACTATTGCACCAACTGCCGACCCACAGGTTAGATTCCTTATACTATTTAACTGTTCATTTTTTTATACTTTGTTTCTTTCATTGTTGAATAACTTCTGCTTGATGTGTAAATATGTAGGTACAGAGGGTTAGAACTAAGGGGTCGTGCGTTGTAGCTGACACTGACGATGATGGGGTCGAGCCTGAGGATACCCATCAATGTGACCTATTTATTGATGGGTCAGAGGAGCCAATTGCCATTGGCATGGTCTATAAGTTAGGCCATGTGGTTCACCATCAGTCATTACTTGATGGTATGTCCAGGGTCTCTGTTGTGCTCATCCTCGAGGAGGATGCTACTGTGCCAGTGGCAACTCTAGAGGTGAAGACCATCGGTCAGGCGGTGGGACACTTTCTTATGTGGCCCAACAGACTCCTGTCGGTTGCTGCTACACAGGTATAAACGTAAAACACTAACTGATTTTGTTATATTGTCAATTAGGGTACAAACTATGATGGTTTTAATTGTTCAACAAGAACCGACATTAAAAAAGCCAGACCCCGTCGATAATCTGATCTAGATGCTATGGCAGGTCGGGGCTGAGCTAGGAGAGGACGCTCTTCAGGTCCCATGGCAGCCACTGGTGTTTGGCCGTCCAAGTTCACTACCAGTTTACATTACATGGAGTGACTTGAGTGAGATTATGATGGGGTCGATGATGCTGAACATATCCATCATTCAGCAGTGGGAGTTGTAAGTATATCATTTTATGTCCAATTATTTCATTATACAAGTTATTTGTCGCTAACCATGTCTAAACTTGTTTAGGTTTCTGCATAAAATTTGTGTGGACTTAGGTTTCGAAGAAACTTATGGTTTTAGAGCCCTCTTTCATACAGATGAAAGGGAACAATAGGGAGGACACCCAGGCATACATCTAGAATTGGATGTATGAGTCTAGGAAGACGGTATACCTGGGCCCCTATCATAAAGGGTAAGATTCTATTCCATAACCATTGTCTATTATTTTTTTCATTTTAAAGTCTTACTTATCATTGGTAATTGCAGCACTCATTGGACGCTCTTGGTGATCTGTCCTCGGGATTCAGTGGCTTTATACTTTGATTCTGTGTACGAGATAGTTCCACCAGACCTCAGGACGATAGTAGACACGTAAGTTAAACTGTAAAAAATTAATTAACTTTTTACAAACTTTTTTATGTCATTGTTGTTCTTCTATGATTCTAACTTATCTTGTATTTTTTCTGATGCAAAGCTGTGCTTGGATATAATCAACTACATGGTGTTAAGTCAAACGTAAAGAAACTCGCGTGGGTGCACCCAAAAGTAAGTCAATTGAATTCACTGAAATCTTTATTATATTTTGAAAACTTGAATTCACTGGTTCTATATTTTATGTCCATTGTAGTCCTATAGGCAGGAGGGTACCTTCGAGTGTGGCTATTATGTCATGCGCACCATGCTGACCATTGTCCAACAACATTTAGTAGATGGATGGACAGATGTAAGTCCCACTTGCCTAGTTTTCTAACAATTTGATCAAATTTAGATAATAAATACAGTTTTTGTTCTAATTGTTTGGTGTATTATTTGCAGTACTTCCAGGACCGGTCATACTTCCCTACAGCTTTGGTAGATAATATTAGAAACCAATGGGCCACATACTTCATTCAAGTGAGGCAAGGACTTAAATAGATATAGGATTTTCATTCTCTTATCGTTGTATTAGATAGATATAGGATATTCATTCTCTTATAGTTGTACCTAGTGTAGGGTTTAGGGTTTAGGATTTTCATTTAAATTGTATATAGTTTCATTTGACAAAACTGTTATGATTTTATAACAGCTTAGTAATATATACATACCATTTGTTTCATTTATTGTTGCTGCATATACTGGGGATATACTGTGCTGGCTGTTTCATATTGTAGGTTAGGGAAATAAATAAAACAGAGCCAATATTAAAAAAAACTAATTATTTATTCACGGTTATGGTAACAACCGTGATTATAGACCATATTTATTCATGGTTACTACAACAACCGTGATTATACATAGTCTGTAATGATCATTTTATGTCATATATATTCACGGTTATGCCTGAAAACTGTGATTATATACCCTCTTTATTCACGGTTGCTACCATAACTGTCATTATATATAGTCTGCAAATTCACCTTTTATGACCACTTGTATTCATGGTTATGGTTGACAATCGTGGTTAAATAGGTATTTATTTGATCACGGTTAAAAACAACCGTGATTAGATATGATTTATAACCACGGTTGTGAACCGTGATCAAAGGTACTCATCTACTACCACGGCTGCAACAACCACGGTTCATTAACCGTGATTATATCCACTTTTTCCACTATTGATCATTTTGGGCCTTGTAGTTGGCCATATGTCCTAGTTTAATTGATTTTAGGCCTAAGGAAGAGTGGGAAGCCCAAGTTGCCTAGCTTGGCCACTACTTCACCTTGCCTATATAAGGCTTATCTCTCCATGTATTCATGACCATTAGTTTTGAATGAAATTTACACTTTGTGAGATTTGAGTGCAAACTTTCTCCTTTAGGTTAGAGAAAGTCTAACCCCTTTCAAGCTCTTATCACTAGGTGACCATCCCTAGAGTGGCAAGGAGAGACTTATCCAAGTCATTGGTGGCGTCTCCTTCATCTTCTTCCATCCCTTCCATCAACCTCCAGCCATCTTCTATGTTTCCATGCTTCTGACCATTTTGTTAGGTTTAGTGTAACCTTTTCCCTATCAACTTGAAGAAAGATAGCTAGATCCCCCTTATCCTATATCAGGTGGGGAGCTAGGCATGGCTTGGTGGACCAGGTAGGGTTTACAGGGTGTCGGGTAGGACCCCCAACTCATGGACCATCCTTTTAGTATTGGGATACTAGAGAGTCATATATTATATTGTTTGAGAGTCAGTTGGTACTCTATGATTGTAATTGATGTTGTGATTGAAATTAAATGTAATGTTTAGAATTTAATCTATAAGGATGATGACTTATGGTGGCATATGAAGTAATTCAATAAAAAACTTATGAGTTTATTTATAATGATTGTAATGAGAATGATATGTGAAACATAGTAAGGGACTTGTGCATTAAATAAGACTTAGGAACTAAAATGGTTTATGTGATCTTAAGAGGTGAAAGTGAGTCAAACATAAACTGGTACATGACAGTCATGATTAACCAATTAAAATTTAACTAGAAAGGTAGCTAGATTATGCTTTTCCTAGTAATATATTTTTCTGTATTAATCTTTAATTCTAGTCACTGACCTCCTTATTGTAGTTGAAGTGATTGATGTGAGGTGATCGATGGCACCGTGGAGACAAGCGCTAAATGAGGCTAGTGTGGAGTCAATGCCAAGCTAAAAGGGAAGTGTGTGGGTAGTTGAAATATGTATATGTTATAACTGTTATTCAAGTGGCCTCAATACTCAAGAGGGGGGGTGAATTGAGTTTTTAAAACTTTGCTAAGAATGCCTTTGAACTTGATTCTTTTATCACAAGTTTAAAGATTATGCAAGTGAAGTCAAGTTTAATGCAAGAGCTAATGCAAACAAGAGGTGTATATAGTTAAGACAATTTATCAAACACTTGGTGTGCAATATTCAAAGTAAACTGATTCAAGCAAGCTCAAGTATGTAAATCCCAATCAACCAACATAGATCAATTCAATGCAGTATATAAATGTAAAAGAGTTAGGGAGAGGAGCTTACAAACCAATTTAACGAGTTCCACCAACCCCGGTGTACATTTCGCCTTCAAGCAACCCACTTGAAGGATTTCCACTATTGAAGTTTAGAGATTACAAGCTATGAGCAATTGCAGCTTCCTAGTGTCCCACACTCAAGAACTCAATCCTCACTAGCATAAGGGCAACCCACCCAACCTCTCAAACTCTCAATACCCAAAGGTTGAACCCCAACCTTTGTGACCACTCAACCTAGAGTGAAAAGCCTTTGTGTTTTGTGGTGTTTACAAGATATGAACTCTCTAAATAGAGTAGATGTACAAGTGAATGCTCTCTCAAATTTCTAGCTCTCAACAAGAGAGGATATACAAGTTAAAGCTCAACTTTCAGAAAATGCAAAGATATAAACTCACTAAGCACAAGGAAGGATTGAAGAATTGATTGTCTCTTACTTCTCTATTGTTGTGCTTGTGTTTCCCTTGCATTTATAGAGCCTTGGAGCAGCTTCAAAGTCCTTCTAGCCATTGCAAATAATGGTTCCAGCTTGTCTTTACGTATTTTAGGTTTTGGATAGTTGGTTCCCACTTAAATCTGTCTTTTTAGTGGTGTTTTCCACTTCTTGAATCGATTCGTAGCTTCATGAATCGATTCATAGCATTCTGATTTGTGCATTTTAGAGTTCCAGATTCGTATGAATCGATTCAGGCCTTGTTGAATCGATTCATGGCATTCTGTTTGGGGTTCCTGGGCTTGCATCTTCGTGTGAATCGATTCAGGGTCATGGTGAATCGATTCATGACATTCTGTTTCCAATTTTGGTGACTTCCAGGGCTTTGAATCGATTCAGGGTCATGGTGAATCGATTCATGACATGCTGTTTCCAATTTTTGATGACTTCTAGGGCTGTGAATCGATTCATTCGTGTGTGAATCAATTCAGGCATTGTATTTTGATGTTTTTCCATGCCTGGTGGTCTTTCCTTGATGTGTTATGATCCATGGTTGCTTTCCTTTGTCTTTGTGCATTGGTTTCTTGATTTCTTGACCTTGTGGAAACGTTTTCTTCATGATTTCTTGAGTTTCTTGATTTTATATATCAACTTTGATTGTTTCATTTGTTTTTGATTCATGAAGCTCTTGTAATGCTTGTGCCTTTGTCATTATCAAAACCTGTTAACAACATGCAAATACAATAACTATACTCTGTAATTGTTTGTGATTGATGTGATGAATGTTGGAAGCATGATGGCTAAGATTGATGCATATGACTATCTTGATGCTTTGCCTATAGTGTGGAAGATATAATGGTTGGCTTGGTTGATATATATGTAGATATGTATATATATATGTATATGTTATATTATGTTTTGAGTATATAAAATTTACATAGTAGTGTGATGTAAAGGATGATGAATAGAATAATTGATGCCCAAGAACTTTTTATGGCACTGAGCCATTTTGATTGATACTATGTGAATATAGGCAGGTTATTGTAATGATATACGATGTCATATATGGATTGAATTTACAAGTGATAGGTTGCATATAGTGAGAAACCAATGATTTTAGCCAACTGAGAGGGTGGAATCAAGTGGGATCCAGAATCCCAGAGGGTGCTAATAAGACCTTAGATGTATTTGTGATGTGTGTATGCGAAGAAATCAGCATTTGTATTGCATTTGATGTAGTTCAGTTGGTGAAGTTGCATGAAGTTGAGTAAAAGGCATTTTTGTGCATAACTTTGCTGTATGAAGGAATTTTTGGGTGTGAATTGTGCCAATAGGTCCAGAATGAATAACATATAGTGCCTATAAATTTTCGTAGCAATCAGAGTTAAAACAGGCAAGTTAGGTAGTGGAGATGTTGGCCTAGAGGCTAAATTCTACATAATTAATTATGTAATTTATTACCAGGGGACCATGTTTTCTTCCTGCGTAGTATGCTTGTAGGTAATCGATTATCAGCCTTGTGTAATTGATACCAGTACTCGTATAATCGATTATAGGATTTCCGTAATCAATTACTAGAGTCCTAGAAAGAGGTTTTAGGTGTTTTTGAGTGACGTAGCCTTTAGGTTTCTACTATTTATTGTAGGAGAAGTTTAAAAAGCAAAATCTTTACTCTGATTTTACCAAACCTTAGAATAAATTTTAGGAATTGATAAGGGGTGGCAAAAGAATCCATACTATGAGTAATTTATGAGAGTATCTGCAACGAGTACCTGTATATTCATTAAACATATGAGTAGGGTATCACATTATTTGGCCTATCAGTACCTTTATACTTAAAAATATTTGTTTTTGTTAAATATATTTAAAAACTGATTTTTTGTTAGTTTATAATAAGATAAAATTTATTAATATTGATTCATGATAATATTTTTAATGTATCAAGTTATAATTGTATTACACAATACTAGTTTATATTATTCTATACTAAAGTAGTAGTACATTACATATATTATTCCATACTAAAGTAGCAGTACATTACATGACATTTTATTCTTTATTATTATTTTTTAAAAAATAAACATTAATGGATCGTTGATTCATAAAATTCAGTTCTTACAAAAGCTGGCAAGCACACCAATCCTTTAATCGAGTATAGGATTGACATCGTATCCACAAAGATCAAGATGCATTTTATCAATATATCCATTAGTTTCTATTATCTAAACTAGCAAGTGCAAGAGAGAATTTTTAGCTTTGAAATCATAGATGCAACAACAAAACAAACCATTTTTATATAGGGAAATCAGTTGTAACAGTGGAAAATAAGCATACGAAGAATAATAGAGGAAAAATGTGATTAGGTATAACTTTAGAATAATTGCAATTCCATACCAAAATGTTCGTGGAACAAGATATGAAAGTCAAATCCTTAGTAATAGGCTTGAGCTAATCTCTCAGCAAGAAATTCCTAAAAAGCAAATCAAGGCATCCATCATCTTAACCATGCAATGCTAGTGTGACGTCCTAAGTCAATTTACAACTATTTTTATTCGTTTAATTAAAATTCGTAATAAATTTTTCATGATTAAATAATTTAATTAAGTCCTAATTTAAGAAAATATTCATTTTTTTACTAAAAAGTTCCAAAACAATAACTATATAACACTTTAAAACTTAAAAACCCATTTATTTTGGAAAGAAACCAAAAGCTGAAAACACGGGGTTTGACGCTACGCGTCAGGTCCACGCTACGCGTGGGGCTCTCCATGCAGTCCTGGCGCTACACGCTAGGTTGATGCCCAATGCCAACATACCAGAACCAACACTTGATGCTGTTACACATTTTAGGCCAATCAGCCAACTTCTAACCTACCCAAATGGCCTTTTTTGATCCGATTGCCACAAAACTTCACGGGCCACATATTTTCCCCATTCCAGAACGGTTGGCACTGTCCGTTTGCCAAAATTCTGACATATGTGCAAGTTATGTGTAAAATATAGTTTAACCTCTTTTAGTGCAAAACCCTTGTACCAAACACCCTAAATGGGTTTCAATTGGCCTAAAACCAATACACACATGTTCTAGGGGTCCTATTGATGCCTTCCAGGGGTCCTGAAACCCATCGAATCTTTACCGATTTAGTTCCTTAAATTAACACAACTCACTATATGCATGATTCCTAAATTCAATCAAATCACCCATACATTACTCAATCACAACACACACATCATATACCAATCATGCATCTACACACTACCTGCCCATCATACTCAATCTTGCTACACTAGCTCCATGCTAGGATTCATCCATCCAACACATTAAAATAGTTACCAATGTCTAATTATTCCATCCTAATTCAACCCTCATTATCAAAATTCAATATGCAATCATACTTCACATATCATTCAAGCACGCAGATATTGCAAGACCTGCCCATATCATGCAATTATACAGTGGCTCTGTGCCACATAACACACAACATAATGAAATGCTTCACTATTACATCAATACACATTTACACTAACAAAGTAACATAATTTCGCATCTTTATAATTCAACAACAAACACATAGTTACATATATCCATCGTTTCTTCCAGCTTCCATGTCGCCCTGGCCTCATTTAGCTCTCGCCTCCGTGGTATGCATCCTTACCTGCCAACAATCACTAAAACCACAATACAAAGGGTGCGTGACTGGAATTAAGCATTAATACAAAAATAAACAATGAGGCTAGGAAAGGTATAACATAGCTACATTCCTAGTTATCATTATCAGTTATTATACTTACTTTCCACATTCTTCCATTGCTTATCATTCTAGTTATTATACTTACATAGTTACATTGGTTATCCTAAACCAACACCATCATTAACATATCCTGATCAATTAAATCCAAGCATACGTGCCTAGCCACTTATCCTCTAATTCACTATTCAATTCTATTACTATCAAGTCAAGTCAATAATATGCATCACATAGATCTCCGTAACTCGATCATCACACATAATGTAGGCATCATAACATCAATTCACCATATCATAAGACCTACATCAAGATCCTATTACATATGCACAACTGACTCACATATATATCAGACTCCTAGTATCTGGATACTAAAAGGATCGACCTTTAGCTGGGGGTCCTACTTGACACCCCGTGAACCCTACTTGGTTCACCGAGTCCTACTTGACTCCCCCTCAACCTCTAGGTCCTACTTGACCACTGGATAGCTTAACTGGGCACAAAAACTATAGGAGCCAAAAACGAGGGTAACATATACCGTCGGTCATCCTTCATCATATAAACACATAATCAATCATATAAACATAAGCATAGCCATACAATCCCTCCACTAGAAGCCTGTCAGGAGCCGCTCCTTGACCGTGCCAATACACCGGTGACCACTCCCCGCCCTCAACAGTGTCCAAGATGTCTCATCGTCATCATACGGCTAAATCATTAATCTCAGGTATAATATCAGAAACTGATATATACTCACCTCACAGGGCGACCACACAACCCTGCCCTCACAAGCTATGTTCCCATATTTCACCATCATCACTTTATGGTTCTCATCAAGTTATGCATAATTAGAATCACATATACCAATAAATATCATCTCAATTATTAATTATATCACGTGAACATTACCAATACAATCAACATACCACATCATATCCATCTAGGAATTCATTCATGCATTTATCATCATACATTATCATCAATCAAGACAATGTTCATGATATCCATATACCTACACATATACATACAACATTACTATCATTATTAGTAACATGCCATTTGCTTTCCCTTTGCTTATTAACTCGCAATCCATCATCATTTTGATTTTATCATTACTCATGCTCTTTATTCATAATTTACAATCACACTACCGTATTATAAACTTTTTCCATATTTCTTCCTTACCATAGCTATCCCTTATGATTTATAACATTACTCTCTCTCTCACATAATCTCTTTTATCATACTAATGTTATCTATATACGTATTATCAATTATAATTAGTCTTATTTCTCATTATGGATTTTCGTATTCTATTACCTTTCATTTATATATTTTTATGAATATACTTAGGCCACCTACCTCCCATTCCATGTTATATAATCTTCCATGTACATGTTTCGCCCTACATCATGTCACTTCATAAATTATACTTATTCTATATAAACTATTTGATAATTTTCATGATCAACACATACCAACGTATTTAATTAGTCACTTACTTATCCATTTATTTCTTATCTATCATCTTCAAGATTCCTAGTTTACCCTTACTTCCTTATTTTTAAATATCTCCTCATCATAAGGCTATTACACCATTTAATCACTTATCTATTTATTAGTTAGTCCATCCTCTTTGCTTTAATAACTTCTATACTTCCATTTCACGTACTAGATCATCTGAATTAATTTAGAATAATTAGAAGTGGCTATAATACTCCTCTTTCCTATACACCAATCGTATAATCACATTTATATATTAACCTTAACCCAGCACACCCCCTTTACCTTGATTCTGAGCTTTCCAAATCTTCCAATCGATTGTCGGGTCCTTTCCGAAATCCTTAAAACTCATTTCCTTTCCCGATCCCTGTTTCCAAGACCAATGATGTCGAACGTGCTCCGATCCTTACTTCAAAATACACTTCAAATACCCATAACTTTAAGGTCCTTATTTAATCCTTAAATATCTGTTCAACTCAAGAATTAAGCTCCTGTTATGCATGCTAACTAGAGAGAGAAAGCAAGAATAAGGAGAAAGAAACTATAAAATTGAGAGTCCCCAAGAGCTTACCTCACTTCCTCGATGCCATAAACTTGATTCCCTTCAAGAATCCACCATCAATCCTCTTTAATTTGGCCTCTATAGCTTAGGAGAAAAAGGGAAGCAAGAAGGAAATATATTTTGCATGCCTCAGGTCTGATGTAGGAAGAGCTTCTACTCTCTTAGGAATGGGCGGATCTTAGCCCTCTTCCTTCTTCAACCTTCATGAGCCATGGATACTTGCTTCTTCAAAGAGGGAAACCAAATCCTAGACTCTAAGACTTCTAAGAGTTTGGACAAAAATGGAGGGGGAAAAATGGATGAAAGGATGAAAGGATGAAAGGAAAGGAAGGGAAAGTAGGAGAAGTGAAGTGGAATGGGAATGGGTGAATGGGAGGCCATTCCAAGAGGGAGATAACTCCTCTAGCTCACCACTAATGAGGGAGGAACCTCTTGGGTGAGAGCTTTCAAAAGATCTCCTAATCCTAGAGAGAAGGAAGAGAATCTCTCACTAAAAACTCACTTTAAAGTGGTAAAAATCTCAAAATGCATAATTGTGTAACTTTTTACAAGAGAAGAGCTTCTTATATAGGCCTCCAAAATTTCAGCCGAGGAGGAGCTAATGGGCTTGGTTCATGGATCCAATGCCCAAAAGAGAAAAGGAAGGGAAGATGGCCTATACATGGCCCAAAATGAAAGTACATGGCCTTAAGGTGGCCCATTTGACCTTGCAAGGCCCACATAAAACCTATAAGCCTAGAGAATCTAGCTAGGGACTATATTACAAGAAAAGTATGAGTAGATCATCAAGGAGTCTTCATTGGGCTTAGGCCCACTAAACAAAGAGAGTAAGGAAGCTAATGCTTTGTGGATGCTCTGTTTGGCTTTCTTTGACTTTGCTCTTGAGAGGCGACCCTTGTAAGCTTCAAGTACTTTATCTAAGGTAGTGTGAGGGTCCTCCCTTAGTGTGTCCTCATTATGCTCCCCCTCTTTGAAAGGATTTGTCCTCAAGTCTAAGGCATCATCCTCTTCATCTAAATCAAAGGGAGATAGGTTAGATATATTGAAGGAAGCACTCACGCCATAATCTCTTGGCAAATCAAGGACATAAACATTATTATTCATTTTCTTAAGTATTTGAAAAGGGACATCACCTCTAGGGTCGAGTTTGGATTTTCTCAAGTTTAGAAATCTTTCCTTTCTAAGATGTAGCCAAACCCAATCTCCAACCTCAAAGGTGACTTCCTTTCTTCTCTTATTAGCACAACGAGCATAATGTTCATTTTTAGTTTGTATTTGGTTCTTAACTTTATCATGAAAATCTATGATAAATTTGGCTTTTGCCTCTCCATCCATATGAAGGACAGAGTTAGAAACCTCAATAAGCAAAAGGTCCAATGGGGTAAGAGGGTTAAAACCATACACAACCTCAAATGGGCTATGCTTGGTTATTGAGTGTTGTACCCTATTATATGAAAATTCAATGTGGGGTAAACACTCATCCTAAGATTTAATATTTTTATGGACTAAGACCCTAAGAAGTTGAGAAAGGGTCCTGTTTACTACCTCTGTTTGTCCATCCATTTGAGGATGACAAGTGGTGGAAAAGAGAAGCTTCGTTCCTAGCCTTGACCAAAGAGTTTTCCAAAAGTGGCTTAGGAATTTGGTGTCCTATCAGAAATTATGGTTTTAGGAACACCATGAAGTCTTACAATCTCTTTAAAGAAGAGTTTAGCAATATGACTAGCATCATCTACCTTATGACAAGGGATGAAGTGAGCCATCTTACTAAACCTATCCACTACCATAAAGATAGAATCCATTCCCCTTTGGGTCTTAGGAAACCCTAACACAAAGTCCATAGATATATCAATCCAAGGTGCACTAGGAGTTGGTAAGGGAATATATAAACTACTAGGTGAAAGTTTTGATTTAGCTTTTCTACATACAATACACCTAGCACAATGTTTTTGAACATCTTTTTCATGTTTGGCCAATAAAAGTGTTCATGCAATAAAGACAAGGTTTTATCTCTTCCAAAGTGGCCCATTAAGCCTCCCTCATGGCTTTCCCTAGGTAATAAGTCTCTTAGAGAGCTCCTAGGAATGCAAAGTCTATTGGCTTTAAAGAGATAGCCATCTAAAATGTAGAAGCCTCTATGAGACGAAGAAGTGGAAGATGAGTTAAAAATATTAGAAAAATCAAGGTCACGTGGATACAAAGTCCTAATCTTATCAAGCCCAATAACTTTGGCTTCTAGAGAGGCAAGTAAAGAATGCCTTCTAGATAAAGCATCAGCCACCGTATTAGATTTGCCATTTTTGTACTTGTTGACATATAGAAATTGTTCCAAGTACTCAACCCACTTAGCATGTCTTTTGTTTAACTTATGTTTCCCCTTAATGAATTTTAGTGATTGGTGATCACTATGTATAACAAACTCTTTTGGGATTAAGTAGTGTTCCCAATTTTATAGGGCTTTAATTAATGCATAGAATTCTTTATCATATGTGGGGTAGTTAATGGTTGCCCCATTAAGCTTTTGACTAAAGAAAGCAATGAGGTGACCTTCTTGCAATAAAACAGCTCCCATACCCACATTTGATGCATCACACTCAAACTCAAAGGTTTTAGAAAAATTTGGAAGTACCAAAATTGGAGCATGAGTGAACTTTTCTTTGAGATCTAGAAAGGCTTTTCTTTCCTTGGCCCCCATACAAAAGAAACATTCTATTTTACCAATTCATTTAAAGGGGAGGCTAAGGTGGAAAAATCTTTCACAAATCTCCTATAGAAACTTGCTAGTCCATGGAAACTTCTTATGTCACTCATATTTTTAGGTGTAGGCCAATCTTGGATTCCCTTAACCTTAGAGTGATCTACCTCAACACCCTTAGAACTTACTACAAATCCAAGGAACAGAATGCTATCCATGCCAAAAGAACACTTTTCAAAGTTTGCATAAAGATTATTTGTTCTTAAGGCAAGCATAACTTGTCTTAGATGGTTTAGATGAGAGGTCATGGTCTTTGAGTAAATTAAAATGTCATTAAAGTATACCATAACAAAATGCCCAATGAATTCCCTTAAAACATCATTCATGAGTCTCATAAAAGTACTTGGTGCATTGGTCAAGCCAAAAGGCATAACTAACCACTCATGTAGTCCAAGTTTGGTTTTAAAAGCGGCTTTCCATTTATCTCCTTCTTTAATTCTTATTTGGTGATAGCCACTTTAAGATCAATCTTGGAAAAAATTGTAGAACCACTAAGCTCATCAAGCATATCATCAACTCTAGGTATGAGATGCCTATACTTGATGGTAATGTTATTGATGGTTCTATAGTCTATACACATTCTCCATGAACCATCTTTTTTAGGAACTAGCAAAACAGGTATAGCACAAAGCTTAAACTCTCTCTAATCCATCCCTTAGATAGGAGTTCATTCACTTGTTTCTCTATTTCTAGGCTTTCCCCAGGGTTGCACCTATATGTAAGTCTATTTGAAAGACTAGCACCAGGAATTAAGTCTATTTGATGCTCAATGCCCCTAATAGGAGGTAAGCCTTTTGGGATATGTTAACCAAGTGGCCTCAATTACTCAAAAAGGGGGAGGGGTGAATTGAGTATTAAAAATTTTACTTGAAATGATTTTGAAATTGATTCTTTAATAAATATACTTGATGAAGATGATAATTTTAATCACAAGTAATAATAGTTTATACATAAGACAAAATAATAAGCACTTAATATATAGCAAGTAATTTCACTTAAAGAGTTTAAGTAATATTCAAGATAACAATTAATAGTATCAAATTAATCGTCACACTATTTTGAGCACTTAGAGAGATAATAATTAATTTTAATATAATTAATTCAAGAATATTGCTTAAATAACTTCAACAAATTTAATCCAAATTCTTTACAAATTATATCAAGCTTAATAGAATATGCACTTTAATTTTAAGAAGTAAATTAATAAAGTTGCTTAATTAAGTTATAAACACAAATATTTAGCAAGCAATTTTTAAGTGCACAAATCTAAATAAGTTTAGGGAAGAGAGATTTACAAACCGATACATACGAGTTCCACCACACTGGTGTACGTCTCGCCTCCAAGCAACCCACTTGGAGGGTTTCCACTATTGGAGATTAGAGATACAACTTTGAGCAATCGTGGCTTCCTAGTGTCCACACTCAAGAACCCAATTATCACAAGTACAAGGGCACCCCACCCAATCTCTCAATCTTACAATTTTACAAGGTTGAACCCCAACCCAAAACTCTAGGAGTTTTGGTGTTTAAGTGTACAAGGATAACTCTCCAATAGAGTGGATATACATGTTAAAGTTTTCACAACATGATAACTCTCAAAAAGGGGATATACAAATTTTAGCACTCAAAATAATTTTACTCACAAATTCACTCTCAAGCCAATTAAATGGAACAGAGAGCTTATTAAGCTAAGAAAAGAGAGCAACGTGAGAGGAAGAAAAAAATGCAGAGGGAATGCTTCACTATAAGGTGTTGGTGTCCATTTGTTGCTTCTTCTTCTTCTCTATTTATAGTATTCCATGGCATGGCATTTGTAATTAATTATTTCATCAGAGTGATGGTGCCTTTGCTTAATAAATTCCAGTGTGACATGGTGGAGCATGGAGTGGCACATGGTGAGTATGAAGAGTATGAAGAGCATGGAGTGGCACATGGTGACCACCATGTTTGGAGCAGCTTGGACATTGCATGGTAAAACATGTATTTAATTTTAATTCCTGATAATGGAGTATGAAGAGTGCAATTTCTGCTCAAAGAATGATGGAACATTGCAATTGTTAATTTATAGTGCAACATGGTGAGTACAGATGATGGAGCATTTTAGTGATGTTGGCACTTAAACTTTTGAGCCTCCATTTCAAATTCTAGAACCCATTTCAACTAAATGAATCTATTCATTTTATAAAAGAATCGATTCATTTAGTGTTTTTGGACTTCAATCAGCGTATGAATCAATTCCCATTGCATATGAATCGATTCATTCATGGATTTTTGAAGTTACTAGGCAAGTTTAATCGTGTGAATCGATTCAGGGTGATGGTGAATTGATTCAAGCATAAAAAATTTGCATCCTGGGCCATTCATAACGTGTGAATTGATTCATGGTGATGGTGAATCGATTCAAGCATCAAAAATTCACATCCTGGGCCATTCATAACATGTGAATCGATTCATACAGCTATGTGATGCTGTGTGAATCGATTCATGCACCTGATGCATGACTTTTTGTGCTTTGTTTCACCTATTTTGATATTTGATTGCATACAGTTTGGTTCCTTTGGTTCTTGGCACTTTGTTGATCATTTTTCACTTGATTTAAACTTTTATAAATGCCTTGACTCAAATTTATGTTTGTTTATCAAATTCAAACATCAAACATAATTAAGTTGTTCATAATTATATATGTTTGACTCTTCATTTGTTGTATCATTATCAAAATCTATATCAACATATAAATACATTCTCCCTCTTTTTGATGATGACAACAGATGTTCATCTCTTGGGGTGTTAGTTTCATAACAATTATATTTTCAAAGCATAAAGCTCCCCCTATCAAATTTAATTATGATTTGTATGCATATTGATTACTAATATACCACTTGATAAAAAATAACATATCATCAATAGATATCACTTGTTATAAAGAAATATTATAAAACTCCCCCTTAATCATGCAATTTTAACAAGGATAAATATAGATGTTGATTTTAGATATTATCTCCCCCTTTGATATCATCAAAAATTTAGAACATATACCACTTTAAAATAACATATTATCAATAGATACATTTGTTATTATAGACAGCTAAATACCATTTGCATATAAAATTCCCCCTTAAACATGCAACATATATCACAGAGTAATTGATATCATCAGAGCATCGTGGTAGTGTAAGCAAGTATAATAAGCATAATGATATTCTCTCCTCTTTTTGGCTAAACAATGTCTCGTGGAAATTGATTCACCTACATGGGAATCGATTCATCTAGTTGTTTTTGCGCAGGTTTGAAGAATAATGTCACTAGAAAGGTGTTTTATGAAGGCTTGTACAAGGATTTTAAAATTTTGCAATTGCCATGATCTTGTCTCATGAGAAAGTTAAGAAAATCAAAGGCCATTTGACATTTGTTTTGGAGATCCATGTGGTGTATAAGAGATTATTTTGTTCAAAATATTTTTAATTAAGTAGATGCTACCTGGGGACTCAAAATAAAACAAGAGATTTGTGGAACATTAACATGATTATTGAAAATTTGAGTATATTTTTAATGAAAAGATTATATATATATATCATAAAGTAAATCACTATGTTCAAAGAAATAAGAATTTTATGAAAGAGATAAGTTAAAATCTTTAAGTTAAAGATTTGCAAAACTATGTTCAAAGAGTAAAAATATTTTTAAATATGATGAAAATAAAGCAATTAAACAATTTCCAAAATACCTAATTCCCTTTTAATATTTATAAATTGTTCTTTCGGAAAGGGTTTAGTAAAAATGTTCGCCAATTGTTTAGAAGTTTCAACATATTCAAGAACACAATCTCCTTTCAAAACATGATCTCTAATAAAATGATGACGAATTTCAATGTGTTTAGTCCTCGAGTGCATAACAAGATTTTGGAGATATTTATGGTGCTAGTGTTATCACATTTAATAGGCACTTTGTTTGAAACAACACCAAGTCAAGAAGTTGTTGTCTCATCTAAAGAATTTGAGCACAACAACTGCCAGCTGCAACATATTCTGCCTCAACTGTTGATAAAGCAACACTTACTTGTTTCTTGCTATGCCAAGAAACAAGGGAACTACCAAGCAAATGACAGGTACCACTAGTACTCTTTCTATCAAGTTTACAACCAACAAAGTCAGAATCAAAATATCCTACAAGAATACATTCAACGCATTTGGGATACCATAAACCAACATTTTGAGTACCCACAAGATATTTCAAAATTCTTTTTACGGCAGTGAGATGTGATTCTTTAGGACATGCTTGCTATCTAGCACACATACATACAGCAAACATGATATTAGGCCTACTAGTTGTTAAGTAAAGTAAAGAGCCTATCATACCTCGGTATTTAGTTATTTCAACATCCTTACCCTTCTCATCTTTATCCAAATAGCATGATGTGCTCTTGGGTGTGGCTATTTCATTTGCTTTATCCATTTTGAACCTTTTGAGTAGTTCTTTGCAATATTTCATTTGACTAATGAAAGTTCCTTCTTTAGTTTGCTTAATTTGTAGCCTAAGGAAGAATGTAAGTTCTCCCATCATTGACATTTCGAATTCATCTTGCATAATCTTGGCAAACTCTTGACAAAGAGTTTCGTTAGTAGCACCAAATATTATATCATCAACATAAACTTGTACCAAAAGAATGTCATTGTTTTTACATTTTATAAACAGTATAGTATCAACCTTTCCTCTTTCAAAATTATTTTCTAAAAGAAATTTACTAAGTCTTTCATACCAAGCTGTTGGAGCTTGTTTCAAACCATATAAAGCTTTTCTCAATTTAAAAACATGGTTTGGAAATTTGTGATTTTCAAAACCAGGAGGTTGATCTACATAAATTTCTTTTTGAATATAATCATTTAGAAAAGCTCTTTTGACATCCATTTGATAAAGCTTAAAATCCATGCAACAAGCAAAAGCTAATAATAATCTTATGGCTTCTACCCTAGCTACGGGAACATACGTTTCTTTATAGTCTATTCCCTCTTCTTGATTATATCCCTTAGCAACTAAACTAACTTTATTTCTTGTTATTATTCCATTTTCATCTAGCTTATTTCTAAAAACCCATTTAGTACCTATTATTTGATGATCATTGGGTTTTGGCACAAGTTCCCAAACTTTATTGCTTTCAAATTGATTTAATTCCTCTTGCATGGCCAACATCCAATGTTCATCAATAATAGCCTCATCAATATTTTTGGGTTCAACTTGTCATACAAAGGCTAAGTGATTACATGCATTTCTAATGGCGTTTTAATTCACCTATGACATTGTCCAAGGAATGGTCCTTTAAGGTGATCCATTCTTGTGGAGGTTCCTCATTTTGTGTTGTATCTCCTCTATTGTTGACTTCTTCTTTATCATCCAAGTTCATCTCTTGGAAGGTACCTACAAGATCATCAACTTCCTTTCTTGGAGGATTTTGGTTAAGTTCATCAAATTTGACATGTATAGACTCTTCAATTGTACAAGTTCGTTTGTTAAAGAGTCGATATGTTTTACTAGTAGAAGAATATCCTAAGAATATTGCTTTATCAGATTTTGCATCAAATTTACCGAGATTATCCTTTCCATTGTTTAAAACAAATCATTTGCATCCAAACACATGAAAATAAGAAATATTTGGTTTTCTTCCTTTATAAAGCTCATAGGGGGTTTTCTTTAATATAGGTCTTATTAGACATCTATTCATAACATGACAAGCGATATTTACCGCATCGGCCCAAAAGTGTTTCGCAATATTACTTTCATTCAACATAGTTCTTGTGAGCTCCGCTAAAGATCGATTTTTCCTTTCAACTACTCCATTTTGTTATGGAGTTCTTGGAGCTGAAAAATTATGTTCAATGCCAAATTTTTCACAAAATGTTTCAAAAGATTGCTTTTCAAATTCTCCCCCATGATCAATTCGAATGGATGCTATTTTCAAATTTTGTTTGTTTTGGATGATCTTGGCAAGTTTCTTAAATGCATGATATGCTTCATGTTTATGAGTAAGAAACAAAGTCCATGTATACCTAGAATAATCATCCACAATCACAAGACCATAATAATTTCCACCAAAACTTTTAATTTTTGAAGGTCCAAATAAATCCATATCTAAAAGTTGTAAAGGTCTATTTGTTGAAACAATATTTTTTGCTTGAAAATAAACCTTTACTTGTTTTCATTTTTGACATGCGTCGCAAAACTTTTTTTCAAATTTCAACTTTGGTAAACCAATCACTAAATCTTTCGAAACAAGTTTATTTAAATGGTCTATATGAATGTGAGTAATTCTTCTATGCCACAGCCATGATTCATCCTCTTTAGTTATGAAGCATTGCACATCATTTAAAGCAAGACCATCAAGATTAATCAAGTAAATATTATCAACTCTTTGACCAATGAACTTTACATCTTTGTTTAGCTTATTTTCAATTATGCAATCATTTGATTCAAATATTACTCTATATCTTTTGTCACATAATTGACTAATACTAAGCAAATTGTGTTTAAGTCCTTCTACATATAACACACAATTAGATGAGGTAGAGGAGTTTTTAGCAATATTTCCAACGCCAAGGATTTTGCCTTTGGTATTATCTCCATAAGTAACATTTCCTTTTCTTTTAGGTGTGAATGATGTAAATTTGCTTATGTCTCCCGTCATATGTTGGGAACACCCACTATCCAAATACCAATGGGTGTTACTTGCTTTAAGACATACCTACAAAACAAGTCAAGTTAGAGAACTTGGTACCCATTTTATGTTGGGTCCTTGTAGGTTAGTTTATGAAGATGTTCCTTTAGGAACCCATACTTTTCTTACAACCTTTGGCCTTAATTTTCTAACATTACAATTAGATGCGCTATGTCTTTTAAAACCACAATGATTACATTTCATGAAAGGTGATGCAGTTTTACTAGGTGGTATAAAGAATTTTTTATAATTCTTTTGTTTCTTATAGGCATTAAAACCCAATCTCATTTTATCAAACATGTAGCTTGTTTTCCAAGTAAAACATTTAAATTGTCTCTACCATTTGTAAATTTTTCTAAAGTTCTACTCAAGTCTAAAACCTTAGTTTCTAGAGTGTCACATTTCTTTGCAAATTCACAAGGTTTAGTCTTAGACCATGCTTGAACATTTACTACTTCCTTTTTCAAAATTTCATTTTCTTTACTCAGTTCTATCAGATGCATTTCAAGAGTGTCAATGGTTTTTCTTGATAGCTTATGCTTATTAGAAACTTTTATAAATTTATCATATAATTCTTCAAGAGCATCGAGTAATTCTTCTCTATCTAAGTCATGGAAATTTACCTCATCATCTTCATCTTGATGGTTGGCCATGAGGCAGAGGTTTGCTTCTTCATTGTCTGATTCGTATGAGCTACTTACTTTATTTTCATCCCATGCGATATATGCTCTTCTCTTCCTTTTTCTTTCTTTGCTTTTCTTTTTTACGTTTGGGCAATCCGCCTTAAAGTGCCCTTCCTTTCCACATTCGAAACAAGTTGGTGAGGAATTATTTTCTTTAGAGATAGGTTTCTTACCTTTATGTGTGAACCCCTTTTGGAAGCGTTTGTTCCTCATGAGTTTTCCAAAACGCTTCACGAATAGTCCTAGCTCTTCGTCCTTATCAAGATTACTCTCAGATTCATCTTCATCAATTGAGGTGACCTTGAGAGCTAGCCCTTTCTTCTTTGAGGCTTTTTCTTCTTCCTCCACATGTTTCAAATCTTTCAACTCTTGTTCTTGTTCTTGTAACTTACCAAACAATGTAGCAAGGGACATATCATTTATATTTGGTGATTGTTTGATAGTGATAACAAGAGGTTGCCATTCCCTAGTAAGACTTTTTAACACTTTGTGAATGAGCTCCTTGTTAGAATAAGATTTGCCAAGAGTAATAAGATGATTAATGATCAAAGTAAATATCTTTTGTAGTTCTAAGACCATTTCACCAGAATTCATTCTAAAGCTTTCATATTGGCTTGTTAGTATACTAATCTTAGAATCCTTAACATCGCTAGTTCCTTCATGAGTTATTTGAAGGGTATCCCACATATCCTTAGTAGATTTACATGTAACTACTCTAAAGAATTCATCAAGACCTAAGGCTAGAGTAATAAGATTTTTTGCTTTGTAATTATATTGCACTTTCTTTTCTTCTTCACTAGTCCAATCGTCCATGGGTTTTTCTACTTGTTTATCATCAACAATGTGCATAGGTATAAAAGGACAATTTTCAATAGCATTCCACACTTTCAAATCAATTGATTGCATAAAAATTTTCATCCTTTCTTTCCAAAAGGCATAACCTTCCCCATTAAAAGCGGTAGGTCAATTTGTAGCACCACCCTTGGGAATTAACTTATATGAGATAGAGGCCATCTTAATCTTTTGAAGCTGTTAAGCTCGTTTAACCAAGAGTCAAGCTCTGATACCACTTGTTAACCAAGTGGCCTCAATTACTCAAGAGGGGGGGGTGAATTGAGTATTAAAATTTTTACTTGAAATGCTTTTGAAATTGATTCTTTAATAAATATACTTGACGAAGATGATAATTTTAATCAAAAGTAATAACAGTTTATACACAAGACAAAATAATAAGCACTTAATATATAGCAAGTAATTTCACTTAAAGAGTTTAAGTAATATTCAAGATAACAATTAATAATATCAAATTAATCGTCACACTATTTTGAGCACTTAGAGAGATAATAATTAATTTTAATACAATTAATTCAAGAATATTGCTTAAATAACTTCAACAAATTTAATCCAAATTCTTTACAAATTATATCAAGCTTAATAGAATATACACTTTAATTTTAACAAGTAAATTAATAAAGTTGTTTAAATAATTAAGTTATAAACATAAATATTTAACAAGCAATTTTTAAGTGCACAAATCTAAATGAGTTTAGGGAAGAGAGAGTTGCAAATCGATATATACGAGTTCTACCACACCGGTGTACGTCTCGCCTCCAAGCAACCCACTTGGAGGATTTCCACTATTGGAAATTAGAGATATAACTTTGAGCAATCGCGGCTTCCTAGTGTCCCACACTCAAGAACCCACTTCTCACAAGTACAAAGGCACCTTACCCAATCTCTCAATCTCACAATTTTACAAGGTTGAACCCCAACCCAAAACTCTAGGATTTTTGGTGTTTCAGTGTACAAGGATAACTCCCAATAGAGTGCATATATAGGTTAAAGTTTTCACAAAATGATAACTCTTAAAGGGGATATGCAAATTTTAGCACTCAAAATAATTTGCCAATTAAATGGAACAGAGAGCTTATTAAGCTAAGAAAAAAGAGAAATGTGAGAGGAAGAAAGAAATGCAGAGGGAATGCTTCACTGCAAGGTGTTGGTGTCTGTTTGCTACTTCTCCTTCTTCTCTATTTATAGCATTCATGGCATGTCATTTGTAATTAATTATTTTATCAGAGTGATGGTGCCTTTGCTTAATAAATTCCAGCGTGACATGGTGGAGCATGGAGTGTCACAGTGGAGTCAGGCATATTTCAGTCTCTGTTTGGAGCAGCTTGGACATTGCATGGTAAAACATGTATTTAGTTTCAATTCCTGATAATAGAGTATAGAGAGTGCAATTTCTGCTCAGAGAATGATGGAACATTGCAATTGTTAATTCATAGCAGCATGGTCAGTACACATGATGGAGCATTTTAGTGATGTTGGCACTTGAACTTTTGAGCCTCCATTTCAAATTCCAGAACCTATTTCAACTAAATGAATATATTCATTTTATAAAAGAATCGATTCATTTAGTGTTTTTGGACTTCAATCAGCGTATGAATCAATTCCCATTGCATATGAATCGATTCATTCATGGATTTTTGAAGTTACTAGGCAAGTTTAATCGTGTGAATCAATTCAGGGTGATGGTGAATCGACTCAAGCATCAAAAATTCACATCCTGGGCCATTCGTAACGTGTGAATGGATTCATGGTGATGGTGAATCAATTCAAGCATCAAAACTTCACATCCTGGGCCATTCATAATGTGTGAATCGATTCATGCAGCTATGTGATGCTGTGTGAATCGATTCATGCACTTGATGCATGACATTTTGTGCTTTGTTTCACCTATTTTGATATTTGATTGCATACAGTTTGGTTCCTTTGATTCTTGGCACTTTGTTGATCATTTTTCACGTGATTTAAACTTTTGTAAATGCCTTGACTCAAATCTGTGTTTGTTCATCAAATTCAAACATCAAACATAATTAAGTTGTTCATAATTATATATGTTTGACTCTTCATTTGTTGTATAATTATCAAAACTTGTATCAACATATAAATATAGGATATCCTTTGGGAAGAGATCTTTAAATTCATTTAGGATGTTTTGAATCCCTTTAGGCAAATGAGGAGGAGAACTGCCCATAGATCACAAAGAAGTGCTAGGGATATCTTTTGCATACATGATCAAGCATTGTTTTTGTGAAAACATAGCATGTTTCACATCATGTTTATTGGCCAAGTAGTTGCCTATAGAGTCATCATAGATGATAACTCATTTTCCTTTATCCTCTTTTTTATTTTTCTTATGTTTTTCTAGATGATTAGAGGAAGAAGATCCTAACTCTCTATCTCTTTTTAACTTCACTTATAGTTGATCTTTAGCTACTTGTGGTGGAGTTAGGGGGTGTAAAACTATCTTTTTACCATCTAACTTGAATGTGAGGGTGTTAGTGAACCCCTCATGGGTAACCTTTCTATCGAATTGCCAAGGTCTTCCTAATAGGATGTGAGTTGCCTCCATAGTACTACATCACAATTGACTTTATCATTATATGTGCCTATGGTGAAGTTGATTAAGACTTTCTTATTAACTAACATTTCCCCTTTTTCATTAAGCCATTACAACTTATAGGGTCTAGGGTGATCTATTAGTTCTAAGCCCATCTTATTAACTAATCTTTGGCTTACTACATTTGCACAACTCCCACTATACACAATGAGAGAACATAGTTTATCATTTATGTAACATCTTGTATAAAAGATGTTTTCTCTTTGTGTAGTGTCATCTAGCTTAACATGATTACCAAGCAACCTTCTAATCATGTAAAGCTCACCATCATCCCCTAAAATATACTCACTGTCATAGGAATCACTACCTGAGTCATCCCTTGAAGAGTGAGAATCAGAATTAGACTCTGATTGACTTGAGTAGGTTCTATTAGTTTTCAAAACCATTGTTCTTTTTGTTGGATAGTCAGAAGCAACGTGACCTCTACCAAGGCATTTAAAACATTTGATGGTAGAAGATCTAGAGGATTGTGGTTTAAAGGTGGATTCATGCTTATCTCTTTGGTTTCTAAAAACTTTGCCATTCTTATGCAACTCACTTTGTGGTTTGGAAGAAGAAGTGCCAACTTCCCTCTCCCGAGGGTTTCTCTCAAACCTACCCTTATTTTCTTGACTTACCCACTTTGACATGTAGGCTTTATTTTCCCCACTATAGGATCCCCTCTCTCTAAATTGGTTCTCTGCCTTACTGCATTATGTTAGCCAAGGCCTCAACGCTCAAGAGCGGGGGTGAATTGAGTGTTTCAAATTTTTGCGCGGAATCCCCTTGGAAATGGTTAGTAATATACAAATGATGTAATGATGAAGAGACAACAACTTTTATGCACATATCACACTATGACACACTTGATGTGCAATGACAATATTTAGCTATAAGTGTGATAAACAAGGTAAGTTATTGGTTTAAACAATTTATTAAACAGTTGGAGTGCACAGATTTATTTGTCAATAATGTGATGTTTCCTATAAAGATTCAGCTCATTCAAGTTATCAAACACCTTGTGAATGTGAGAAGTAATAGCAATCAAGTAAGTGTCACACAAGACTTAATAGGAAACAATATATTAGATATTTGGTAAGTTATAGTAATTTCCAGTTTTGAAGAACTTCACCAAATATTGATTCAAGCAAATTATCAAACACTTTGTGAATGCAGAGTTAGTTTTCTACTTGAACAACAACTTTGATTCACACATTCAGCTCAAGCATTTCAACAAACAGTTTATATGCACAGTTGTATAAAGAGTTCAAGGTAGAGAGAAATGCAAACCAAATTTAACGAGTTCCACCAACCCGGTGTACGTCTCGCCTTCAAGCAACCCACTTGAAGGATTCCACTATTGAAGATTTGAGATACAAGCTTTGAGCAATTGCAGCTTCCTAGTGTCCCACACTCAAGAACTCAATCCTCACAAGCAAAGGGCAACCCACCCAATCTCACAATCTTTCAATAACCAAAGGTTGAACCCCAACCTTTGTGACCACTCAACCTAGAGTGAAAAACCTTGGTGTTTTGGTGTTTGGTTTACAAGCAATTAACTCTCTCAATAGAGTAGATACACAAATAAAGGCTCTCACAAATTCTAACTCTCAACAAGAGAGGATATGCAAATTAAAGCTCACAATCTAACAACTCTTAAGCAATATGCAAGTTTAGAAACAAGAGTTGTAGAATATACAAGAGAAATCTAGTAAGAAGACCTTAAGAAGAGAAATGTTTGTTGCCTTGTGTTGTGCCTTGGTCTCCCTTCTTGTGTTCTTCTTTCTCTTGCTTGAATCCATGCTTCATTTATAGCCATTTTTAGGGTTTCCAGCCGTTGCACATTGTCTCCAACGGATACCTTAGCATGGGCATAAAGTGGGAGTGAAGAAATGAGCTGGAGTTCCACTTAAAAGCATTTTCCCACGTTCTGACACTATGGTAATCGATTAGCCTTCGAGCTGTAATTGATTAGCTTTTGAAATCTTCAGTAATATGCAGCAGGTAATCGATTAGCATTTCTACTGTAATCGATTAGCTATAAAATAGAACCATTCTAATCGATTATTCCTTGCCTTGTAATCGATTATGATTGATTCCTGATGCTCTTAATTTGTGTCTCGCAGCATGGTAATCGATTAGGACTGCATGTAATCGATTAGGGACAAAACAGAACTTACGTAATCGATTATGCTTGACTTGGTAATCGATTATGGTGAATACCTGATGCTCAGTCTTCAAACTTTCAACTGGTAATCGATTAGCCTTTTATCCGTAGTCGATTATGTTCATTCCAGAACCTATGTAATCGATTGTCCTTCTTATTGTAATCAATTGTACCATAAACAGAGTTATGGTAATCGATTATTCCATTGTGGTAATCGATTAGAACATGTACCTGATACAATTCTTCAAGGTCTTTGATATGTTCTTGATATGTATTGACCCATGGCTTATTCCTTTGATCCTCATGCTTGTTTCCTTGATTCTTCTTCAACTTATGAGCTTATTCTTCATGATTTAGTTCATGTCATCAACCTTGTCTTCCATAGCTCATGTTTCTTTAACTCTTTGTGAGACATCTTCATCTCTTTATTCTTGGCCATTGTCTTTGAGCTTGAACCTTCTTGTTTCTGAACCTTTGCCATTCCATCATCATCATGAATACTTTGTCATTCATCAAAACTACTTTGCATACTTACATATGCAACTTCATTCTCCCCCTTTTTGATGATGGCAATTGATGTTACATGTTGCTTGTATTCATGTGTTGCAAATTCATCATATTAGCTTCATGGTAATATCCTTTCTTCCTTTAGGAGTCTTTGCCTTAGTCTTCATGTTTGTCATTATCAAAACCTGTTTCAACATTTAAACACATTCTCCCCCTTTTTGATGATGACAACCAATGTTCATCTTGTGGGGTGTTAGTTTCACAGAATAATGACCATCAATGTTTATATGTATTCTCCCCCTATATGATGTAATGAATGCTAGTTAAGTTCATTGTTTAAGTGTTATTCTCCCCCTTAATCTTATAACTTATGCCAACTGTTTTAAACATAAAATGATGGAAGCATGATATCTCTCCCCCTTTTTAGCATAAATGACATCCTATTCTTTTTACTGGTCCTTCCACTAATCTCTCCCCCTTTGGCATCATCAAAAAGATCATTATCTTAGTCATAATCTATGCCATCAACATATAAGCGCATTTATTTGAATAAGAGAGATTTAGAGCAAGTATTTCATATGGATTTCAAATCAAAGAGAAGTGAAATGAAGGATAATCATTCATGTGTATGCTCCCCCTTACTACTGTAATTGATACCATTTGTAAAAACTATACCACTTATTAACATGTGAAATTGATTATACCAATTTGATCAAGTTTGATATCACTTGTAGGTCAATTTAATCAAGTCTGATACCATTTGTTTACTTTTTAAAGCATGTGATCTCTTTTTAATAGATACCATTATTGAAATAATAGATACTATAATATGAATAAATACCACTCAAAGGTTAGATACCATTGCATATAACAATCCACTTGTTAATCATTTCATTAATATGGCTTGATGCATTTCTAGGTATCAGAGCAGTAATATAGAAGGATTTTCAATAATGTATGCTTATATCTAGGTATCAGAGCAGGGATGAAGTGATATATTCAGCTCGTGAGATTTGTTATTCATACCATTTGTTAATATGATTTGTATAATTCACAAAGCATAATGGTAGAGTAACAATTCGATCATACCTTGGTATTTTACAAGTTTTATGCCCCTTTTCACATCCTTGTATGGCATTTTGCTTCATCCATGTTGCATTCCTTGATCAATTCTTTGTTCGCCCAGTTTAGTAGTTTGATTTGCCATTTTGAGTCATCCTACATAACCTTAACAAACTCTTTGCAAAGCATATTGTTAGTGGCATTGAGTTCACAAGAGTTTGTACCAATTTTTGGGCCTTTGATGCAGTATTATAAAAATGATTTACTCAGACTTCCATACCACTTGATAAAGAGATAACATATCATCAATAAATATCACTTGTTATAAAGAAATGTTATGAAATTCCCCCTTAATCATGTAATTTAACAAGGATAAATATAGATGTTGATACCACTTTATTGTTCGGAGCATAGTGGTAGAGTGAGCATTAACTTCAAACATAGGCAAATAATCAAGTGTAACAATCTTTCCCTTTCAATGGATACCACTAGTTGATGCAATTTCATTTATGTCTAGATATCAGAGCAAAGATGGAGTGATTAAAACAATTTGTTGGCTTACTCATGCAAGTGTATTATAACATATGCCAATATATTCACTCTTTTCCATATGACTTTTATATCTCAAATAATCTCTTCTTATCTTATGCCTATGATGTTACATATAGGTCTAGTCAAGCATTCACATATGGCATTTATCAAATATATAGGAGAAAGCATTTTGCATAGATAATTAGTAATGCATATAGATAAGTCACAAAAGCATATCATGGTCATCGTGTGTAATGCAAGTCATACTCTCATCTATGTCATACCATTTGTTATCTAGATGTTATGCATGATACCACTTGATGGATTTGCTAATTTAAGCTCTTGATATCAATTACTAACATTTAAGCATTCAACACAAGATTTTTAGCAATCATCATTGTTCATAATGTTATTCAAAAATTCTTTTCAATCTCAATGATGCATATTTTTCAAACTTCTTTTCACAGTCAAGATCATGCATCATCAAACATACGACATAGTAAGAATTATAATGTTGATCGAGATAGATGCCACTTGCACATACATGGTATATGATCATAGCATGCATTATTACTTATCATATCATGCATTGTTTCTTAACATATCATCATGTTCATGCCTATGATGTTACAATCATGAAGTTAAAATGTAGGCAATCACTTGTTGTAACATACATGCTTTCTCTAGGAATATAATTGCATAGATTGTCAAAGCATAGATACACTTGTACATGCAATATATGTATTTATTATCAAGGCATAGTGATAAGCACATAATCAAGATTATGTCCTCATGATCTCTTCCTCTTACTAATTTAATTCATATCATTTTTAAAGGAAGATGTTTGTTATTTAGATACCACTAGTTAAACAACACATAAATGATACATCATCAAGAATTCATATTCAATCAAAAAATTCATGCATCATTAAGAATCAATAATAACCAAGAATTCATGATATATCACCAAGAGTTCATGTATCATCAAGGGTTTAAACATTATCAAAGATTCATACGTGTTTGTGCATAATCATCTTTAATCTCAAGATTTTCATGTACCATGTTATTCAAACAATCATTCATCAAAGTCATCATCAATTATTACTAATCATCAATTACTATATACATATACATCATTGATCCTTAAGATTTTATGAGTTTAAGGGGTTCTAAGATTATTTGTTCATCCATCTCAAGATTTCATATTATTCATGCTCAATCATATATCAAATCAAAGTTAGATTTTCACACATCAAGATTCATCAAGAATGAGTGTTAACATTGATTATATGATAATTGCTTGCACCTTTTGTTGTACCACCTTTAGTGTTGTCCATTGGATTTTGTCGGTGCAATCCATCTTGTGTGAGTCACATTGAAGCTTCTTGTCCATTTCCTTGTTTTGAATGGTACCTTTTAGATGTATGATGAGTCATCATAATCTTGGCTTGCTTTAATCTTCTCCTTTGTCTTTTGGAATGGATTTTGAGATCCTTGATATCTCCTTAGGCCATGAGATTTGGTCATCCATCAATGAGAAATTGTTGCTTTAAAGTTTGCCTACAAGATTTCAAAATTTTGAGGTACCCTTTGAGATTTGGGTCCTTCCTCGTTAGTTTGGGATTTCAAGATTGTTTTGGAATCCATACCTTTCTTGTATGTTTTTGACGAGATTTCTTTATAAAACAACTAGAAGATATATGACCATACATTCCAGAATAAAAACATGTTGTATCCAAAGAATAAGTCATAGTAGAATTGTAATGGTTCCTATTATGTTCTTTCCTTTTAAAGCAATTTGACATAGAGTCCTCTTTTCTTTCATGGTTTGTGCATCTTAGAGAGGATTTGGATTTTTCTTTGTATGATGTACAATGGTTCTTGTAATGACCTATTTTTCTTCTATCAAGTGTATGCCTGTGATTTTCAATAGGTGCACTTAGAAGTGTTTGACTATGTGTGAGCTTACTAAGTGCTTCTTTTAGTTCTTTATTCTCATTTTCAAGAAGCATACATTTATCAATAAGCATACAATCTTCATTATTATCATTACAAGTCCTAGGAGATACATTTGAAGCTATTAACTCATCATTTTGAACTCTAAGATATTCTTTTTCTATGTGAACATCATGCAATTCTTTTTCAAGAGTCAAAATGGTTTGTTTAGAGCATGCATATTTCTTTGATAACAAGACAAATGTTTCATGCAATTCTTCAAAAGCTTCTAGCAATTCATCTTTATCAAATTCACTTTCATCATCACTAGATTCGTTTAGAGAACTTACCTCATCATCTTCGGAGTGCTTTGTTATAAGGCAAAGGTTGGTAAATTCCACTTTCGATTCCATGGTCTCTTCTTCCGAATCTATTTTGAATTCTTCATGTTTGCTAGAAAGAGTACTAATTCTTGCATCTTGATCATCATTAGTATTTCCATATATTGTTTCAAGAGTTTCCCATATTTCTTTAGCATTGTTACAAGCAATAACTCTAGAAACATCATTAGGTTCTAATGCTAATGTGATAAGAATTTTAGCTCTAAGATTAAATTGTACCTTTCTTTCTTCTTCCATAGTCCACAAGTTCATGGGCTTCATACATTCTATATTATTGACAATATGCATAGGAATGAAAGGACCAAATTGAATAGCATTCCATACCTTGAGGTCATAGGATTGGATAAAGATTTTCATCCTTTCTTTCCAAATAGCATAGTCTTTGCCATTGAAGATTGGAGGTCTACTTATTGTGCCATTTTGTGGAAATGCATCATAAGAGGTAGAGGCCATCTTGATCTCCTGCAGCTGTTAAGCCTTGTGGCAAGAGTCAAGCTCTGATACCACTTGTTAGCCAAGGCCTCAACGCTCAAGAGCGGGGGTGAATTGAGTGTTTCAAATTTTTGCACGGAATCCCCTTGGAAATGGTTAGTAATATACAAATGATGCAATGATGAAGAGACAACAACTTTTATGCACATATCACACTATGACACACTTGATGTGCAATGACAATATTTAGCTATAAGTGTGATAAACAAGGTAAGTTATTGGTTTAAACAATTTATTAAACAGTTGGAGTGCACAGATTTATTTGTCAATAATGTGATGTTTCCTATAAAGATTCAGCTCATTCAAGTTATCAAACACCTTGTGAATGTGAGAAGTAATAGCAATCAAGTAAGTGTCACACAAGACTTAATAGGAAACAATGTATTAGATATTTGGTAAGTTATAGTAATTTCCAGTTTTGAAGAACTTCACCAAATATTGATTCAAGCAAATTATCAAACACTTTGTGAATGCAGAGTTAGTTTTCTACTTGAACAACAACTTTGATTCACACATTCAGCTCAAGCATTTCAACAAACAGTTTATATGCACAGTTGTATAAAGAGTTCAAGGTAGAGAGAAATGCAAACCAAATTTAACGAGTTCCACCAACCCGGTGTACGTCTCGCCTTCAAGCAACCCACTTGAAGGATTCCACTATTGAAGATTTGAGATACAAGCCTTGAGCAATTGCAGCTTCCTAGTGTCCCACACTCAAGAACTCAATCCTCACAAGCAAAGGGCAACCCACCCAATCTCACAATCTCTCAATAACCAAAGGTTGAACCCCAACCTTTGTGACCACTCAACCTAGAGTGAAAAACCTTGGTGTTTTGGTGTTTGGTTTACAAGCAATTAACTCTCTCAATAGAGTAGATACACAAATAAACACTCTCACAAATTCTAACTCTCAACAAGAGAGGATATGCAAATTAAAGCTCACAATCTAACAACTCCTAAGCAATATGCAAGTTTAGAAACAAGAGTTGTAGAATATACAAGAGAAATCTAGTAAGAAGACCTTAAGAAGAGAAATGTTTGTTGCCTTGTGTTGTGCCTTGGTCTCCCCTCTTGTGTTCTTCTTTCTCTTGCTTGAATCCATGCTTCATTTATAGCCATTTTTAAGGTTTCCAGCCGTTGCACATTGTCTCCAACAGATACCTTAGCATGGGCATAAAGTGGGAGTGAAGAAATGAGCTGGAGTTCCACTTAAAAGTATTTTCCCACGTTCTGACACTATGGTAATCGATTAGCCTTCGAGCTGTAATTGATTAGCTTTTGAAATCTTCAGTAATATGCAGCAGGTAATCGATTAGCATTTCTACTGTAATCGATTAGCTGTGAAACAGAGCCATTCTAATCGATTATTCCTTGCCTTGTAATTGATTATGATTGATTCCTGATGCTCTTAATTTGTGTCTCACAGCATGGTAATCAATTAGGACTGCATGTAATCGATTAGGGACAAAACAGAACTTACGTAATCGATTATGCTTGACTTGGTAATCGATTATGGTGAATACCTGATGCTCAGTCTTCAAACTTTCAACTGGTAATCGATTAGCCTTTTATCCGTAGTCGATTATGTTCATTCCAGAACCTATGTAATCGATTGTCCTTCTTATTGTAATCGATTGTACCATAAACAGAGTTATGGTAATCGATTATTCCATTGTGGTAATCGATTAGAACATGTACCTGATACAATTCTTCAAGGTCTTTGATATGTTCTTGATATGTATTGACCCATGGCTTATTCCTTTGATCCTCATGCTTGTTTCCTTGATTCTTCTTCAACATATGAGCTTATTCTTCATGATTTAGTTCATGTCATCAACCTTGTCTTCCATAGCTCATGTTTCTTTAACTCTTTGTGAGACATCTTCATCTCTTTATTCTTGGCCATTGTCTTTGTGCTTGAACCTTCTTGTTTCTGAACCTTTGCCATTCCATCATCATCATGAATACTTTGTCATTCATCAAAACTACTTTGCATACTTACATATGCAACTTCACATTAGTGTAGTAACTCTTCTATATCTATATGAGGAAGGAGTTCTACCCTATTTTTGATGTTCCTATTGAGGCCATGTAAGAACCTATGCATTAGGGATTCTTCATTTTCTTTTAGATTGGCCCTAATCATGGCTATCTCTAAGGCTTTGTAGTAATCTTCTACACTTTTTGAGCCTTGGGTGAGTCTATTTAGCTTTGCTAATAACTCCCCTCTATAATAGTTAGGAACATATCTTTTTCTTAGGAGGGCTTTCAAGTCTACCCAATCATTTGTGGGTGGGAAATCATCTCTTTTCCTCTCCTTACAAATTTGAGTCCACCACACTAAGGCATAATTTTGGAAAGAAAGAGTTGCAATCCTAACTTTCTTTTCTTATTTTATTTGATGAGAATTAAGCAATTGCTCTACTCTCATCTCCCACTCTAAGTAAGCTTCGACATCACTCTTGCCATTAAATGGGAGAATTTCAAGTTTTACCTATCTTAAGCCTATGTCTTCTCTTTTATGTTCATGGTGTCTTCTATGTCTAGGTTAATCCTCACTATCACTATTGTTATGTCTTTGATTTATTTGATTTCTATGTCTAGTTCTATGGTTTTCATTATGCTCTAGGTTATTTAACCTATTGTTGATGTTATTTAAACTTTCCATTATGTTATGAAGCATAGAATTGTTTTCCCTATCACTAGAAGACATGGTTTAAAGTTGTCAAAGAAAAACAAGACAAGGCAACAAAGTTGTAAACAAACTAGCCGAGGATGCTTGATGCAAAGCAAGTATTAGAAAACACACAACAATCCTAAAATACAAGTACTAGGTTTCTTTCCTAAGGGGAAACAAGAACCTAAGTTGTCTTGTACTAGGTTGTATCCTAGGATGTTTGACTAAGGTTTCTTATGTAAATCCTAGGTTGTCTTAACCTAAGTTGATTATGGTTGTCCTAGGTTGTTACTAACAATTAACTAACCCTAGACAAGCTTAACCAACTTCAGTTACCAAGTAGTTATTCTAACCAAATTAGTTCAACAAACTAACCAACTCTTAACAAACCCTAACTAGAAGTAGTTATTTAGTTATGGAAGTTGTAACTAAGTCTAACAACCCTAACTAACAACTAATTTTGGTTATGGATTGGTTATGACACTTAACAAATTCGGTTAGGATTAGTTATGTATTTAGAATTAGTTCCAACCACTAACTAATTAACCTAATTAGTTAAGACAAGTAACAAACTAACAATTAGTAGTTATAACCAACAACTAACTAACTAATTATAGTTGTAATGTCCTAACTAATTAACTAAAAGTAGTTAACAAACAAATGCAAATGCAACTAAAACTAGACCAAATTAACTAGAGGGAAATGAAAATAATAGTGTCCAAAGTACAAAGTCCTTTTGGCGTCCCAAAATACAAGACAAAAACCTACTACACTTTTTCTAAGAATTTGAAAATTTCCTTATGTTCTACTAGTTACAAGGCTTTGGCTTCCTTTACAATGGTCTTCAAGCTCTTCCCTTGATGTATAAGCTCTACCTCACCTAGCAAAACAACACAAAAGAACAACTCCAAATGAAATTGTTAAGGGAAATGACAAAATTTGAAACCTTACAAGTGTGTCACTCAAGTGTATCTTCATAAATTCTTACCCTTTCTCTTTGGATCAAGTTCACTTAAGCAATTATCACTCTCACCTTAAGTGCTCCAAGATGCAACCCTCAATGGTATATAGAGAAGGAATTACCAAGAAGTTTGAAAGGTAGAAAACTCAAATGATAAAACTTAAGAAGGAATCAAGACAAATGATTAAGTGTTTTAGAACACCATTAAATAGGTTTAATTCAACTAGAATTTTATATCATTCCCACTGTATTTTCTTAAATTTACATGATTTATGCTTTCTTCCCACTTTATTCTACTTGGGTATTTTATTTTGCAAAAATTAATAAAATTAAGGAACAAGTACAAAGATAATCCAAGGGTCAATAACAAGAGAAAAATGACCATCAAATGATTAAGAAATAAGAAGAACAAGCCCCAAGTTTACATGGTGAAAAAAGAGCAACAAAAGCATGAAAATTAGCTATTAGTGCGCTATCTATTAGTGTGGTTGTAATAGGAACCGCACTAATAGGGTGTGAATCGATTCACACATAAAAATTGCTCCAGGAATCGATTCCTAAGCCCATGAATCGATTCCCAAGACCATGAATCGATTCCCCACCTAAATGAATCGATTCCCACCTGATTTGTATGCCATGAATCAATTCCCAACTCAGTGAATCGATTCATGGACCTATGAATCGATTCCTGCTTCAAATGAATCGATTCCTGCGTGATTTTAGAGGCAAAAATACACTATATGAATCGATTCATCAATCAAATCATGCGCTGAATCATTGGAAACAGCAAAACACAACTTGGAAACAGCTGGAAATCATACACCGAAAATTTCCATCCTTAAATCACACACGCGTTTTCCTTTGCTGGCTGTCCCCTTTCCATCGCCTATAAAAGGAGAAGAAACTGAAGCATTCAGCATCCAGTTCGCATTCATTCACTTCGTTACTTTCTTTTCTTTTCCTTCATTTTTCTCTGTGTTAGTTTTATTTTCATTTCTTTCTCTTTTCTTTCTTTATTTCTTATATAAGAGTTGTGAGGTTTGTAAAATTGAGTGTTCTAAATTTGTGTACTGTGGGAGGATATTACAAATACAACAAGGAATTACAGTGGTGAATTTATTGTGCTTTTTGGACAAACTCGTAAGTCTTTATTTTTACCATGAATTGTATGTTTTATTTTCCTTCCATTATGTGTATAAATTTTAATCACATCATGAGTAACTAAATTAATTATCTTGGGATGATGGGGTATGATAATATTTTATGTTAATATTATTTTGACTTTAAATTAAATAAATTTCTATTTTCCATTTAGTTCAATTAATGTTCAATGCTCTTAGTGATTCCTAACAAGAACCTAAGTGATAAAACTATATACTTGCGAGTATATTAGTAAGTTTAAGTAATTAATAGAATCGAGAGATTTATTGTTACTAGAAAGTTTTTGAACTAAGCCTAAGGTTTTGAAATATTTTTTGTGACCTCGGTAAAACTGTGAAAGTAATCAAAATCTTTTGGGGATTAAATAAGGGATTTTCACGAAATAATAATGGGCCTTTCTTAGGGATTGAACGTTGTTCTCTGATGATGCATGATTTATCCTTAATTCCTTGCTTTAAATGTGTATAATTTGCCATTGCTAATTGTGTAATATTATGCATTTTAACACATTTTCATAATTCAAGCTTTATTTAATATTAAATGAATTAGGTGATAATCTTTAAATGGAAATAATAAATCTTACTTGATTTCCCTTATATTGTAGTGAAGAATTGAGGTTGCAATTGGGAAATTATGAAATTGAGCATCAGGGCTAACGCGTAGCGCCAGTACCACGCGTAGCATAAGACCTCAAGAGCTGACGCGTAGCGTCAAGCCTATGCGTAGCGTCAACAGTGACGAGGATCCCATTAACAGGCTGTGTGCAACTTCAGAAGTGGGGGATTTATTTATATTAAACACATATTGGCCAATCCATTATAGACATACGGCACTATCTCAGTGGGGAACATGCAGCACAAGTGTCTAAGCATTATTGAAGAATTATTGGATAAAATAATGTATTCTGAGTCAGAAAACCTCACGCGTAGCCTCACAACTATGCGTAGCGTGGAAGCAAATTCGCAACCCTGACGCGTAGCGTCCTGCTGACGCCATTCCTCCAGCATATTCATTCAGAGTAACAGGGGTACAAAGCCTTTAGGAGGAAATTCTTCTCTCCTATTCCGGGTTTGATCTTTCTTGTTTTTAGTTTGTTTTAGTTATGGAGGGCTAAAACCCTTAGATTGATTTTCTTGGAGGTTAATGTAATGTTATTTTTGAGGTTTTGATTTTTAATACATTTCCTTGTTATTAATCTCTTCATAATTCTAGCTCAATTATTTAATATCTATATTGTTTAATTAAGTTGTATGCTTAATCAATTTAATTATACAGTTAGAATTGAATAAGAATTATATTAAGATAGATTAAGAAATATACATGCTTAATGAATGTTTCAAAATCAATCTTGATAGTTGTGGTTTGCTTAATTCCATAACATTGAAGTTAGATTATGTATGTAGGCGATGTTCTATATATGTTCAATAATTCCTAGAATTTAAAATCTTGACTCCTTTTGCTTAATTAGGATGCTTGATTAAAATCTTCATTTTTTTCATTCGAATGAAAGTAAAGGAATTATGAATTAAAAGACGCTTAGTTGATTAATTCAAATTGAACTAAGAGATCAATAATAAGGAAAATGTATAGAATTCTTTTCAAATCCAAGGATAAAATGAATTGCAATACTCCAAGAAAATCAATCGTTTGTTAATTATTTGTTTCATATTTATTCTATATTCTAGTATTCTATATTAAATCTTTTGTGACAATCAAACAAACCCCTCCATTGTATGTTTGTTGAACTGTTGTTTGTAAGAATAAATTTTGTTTGTTAGATTTTAGTTTCTTAAAATTAGTTTAAGACTTGATTTTCCTAATTTTTGTGTTGATCCTTGAGAGAACGACCTAGGTTGACACCCTAGTACTACATTAATTAATTTTAATGTACTAATTTGACGGGGCCATGACAGCCACACGTCAAATTTTGGCGCCGCAGCCGGGGATCAATGATCTTTAGGAAAATTTTTGTTTTAAATTAATTTTTTTTATTATAAAATAAAAAAATTTCTTGTGTGTATTTTATTTCTTTTGTATGATTTAGGATTCTTATGATATATTGCTCATTATCATGAAATATCTTGTTGTATGCTATGTATGACTAGAAGGACTTTTGGGCATTTATATTCATTTGATCCTGAAATTGATAGAACTTTTCATAGGTTAATCAGAGAAGCTAGGTTTAATAATAACTTTGTTGATATTGATAGTGATAGTATCTTTTCTGAATCTGCTAAAAGTACTACTGCTAGTTTTTCTAATATGGCTGAACCTCGTGAAAGAACTCTTAGAGAACTAGCTGCACCTGAATTCACATACGAAAGTTTGTGTATTCAATATCCTGATGAGGATGTCCCTTTTATACTTAAGACCGGACTTATACACTTGTTGCCTAAGTTTCATGGTCTTGCAGGTGAAGATCCGCACAAACACCTCAAAGAATTCCACATTGTGTGTTCCACAATGAAACCCCAAAACGTTCAAGAAGACCATGTCTATCTTAAAGCGTTTCCTCATTCTTTAGAGGGTGTTGCTAAGGATTGGTTTACTACCTTGCTCCAAGATCAATCACAAGTTGGAATAACTTAAAGAAAATGTTCTTGGAAAAATTCTTTCTTGCCTCTAGAACAACTACAATCCGTAAGGATATATCTGGCATTAGGCAACTCTCTGGAGAAAGTCTTTATGAGTATTGGGAGAGATTTAAAAAACTCTGTGCAAGTTGCCCTCACCACCAAATTTCAGAACAACTTCTTCTTTAGTACTTCTATGAAGGTCTGCACCACGTTGATCGCAACATGATTGATCCGGCAAGTGGAGGAGCTCTAGGAGATATGACTGCTACTGAAGCAAGAAACCTGATTGAAAAGATGGCATCTAACTCTCAACAATTTGGTGTGAGAAATGATTCTTTCAAACCCATGTTTGATTCCAATTCTAGTTCATCTGGAATTAAATTGGAGAGCAAACTTGATGCTCTCACCACTCTGGTCACACAATTGGCAGTAAATCAAAAATCCATGACTGCTAAAGTATGTGGCATTTGCTCTTCACAAGAGCACCCCACTGATTGTTGTCCTTCTCTACAAGAAAAGGATAATAATATTCCCCAAGCCTATGCAGCTAACATCTACCATGATAGACCTCCGCCACCACAACAACAACAAAACCATGACCTTTCCCCCAACAGATACAATCCAGGTTGAAGGAACCATCCAAATCTGAGATGGGGCAACCAACAACAAAATCCCCATCCCCAACCTCCATTTCAAAGCAATGCACCAACCTTCCAAAGACCTATACCTCAACCATCCACAAGTGGCCCTTCTTTGGAGGATCTGGTGAAACAAATGGCTGCACAAAACTTGGAGTATCAACAGAGGAATGATGCTACCATCTAGAGTTTAAGCAACCAAATTGGGCAATTGGCTTCATCATTAAGCCAGTTACAATCTCAAAACTCTGACAAATTACCATCTCAACCAGCTGCAAATCCAAGAAATGTGAGTACAATTCAGTTAAGATCAGGTAAGAACCTTGAAGTACCCATACCCAAGGAACCTGAAAAACAAATAACTGAGCCTGAAACACTTGAGAATAATATACCCTCTTCAAGCACAAGCAAGTCTGAGATGCAACCATTCCAAATTCCACCTCATATCCCTCTTCCTTTCCCACCAAAAGCAATTCCAAGTAAGAAGATGGAAGAAGTGGACAAAGAAATTTTGGATACTTTTAGGAAAGTGGAAGTGAATATACCTCTTCTTGATGCAATCAAGCAAATTCCCAAGTATGCCAAATTTCTAAAGGAGTTGTGTACTCACAAGAGGAGACTCAAAGGTAATGAAAGGATCAGCATGGGAAGGAATGTATCTGCACTGCTTGGTAAGGAAATTTCAAATATCCCAGAGAAATACAAAGATCCAGGTACGTTTTCTATACCCTGTATCATAGGCAATAACAAATTTGAAAATTGCATGTTAGATTTAGGAGCTTCAATAAATGTTATGCCTATGTCTGTTTTTAAATCTTTGTCTCTTGGAAATTTACAACCTACTGGTGTAGTAATTCAGCTAGCCAATAAAAGCACTGCTTACCCTGCTGGAGTTATAGAAGATGTTTTGGTTCAGGTAGAATAACTTGTTTTCCCTGCTGACTTTTTCGTACTTGATATGGAAGAAGGTATGCCTCAAATTCCTGTTCCTATCATTTTGGGAAGACCATTTTTGAAAACAGCTCGAACCAAAATAGATGTTCATTCTGGAACTCTCTCTATGGAATTTGGAGACATGAGAGTTCAATTCAATATTCTTGATGCCATGAAATACCCATCTGAAAATCATTCTGTTTTCCAAATTGACATTATTGATGAACTAGTTTTTGAACATTTTTCTAATGTTGATTTGGAATGCATAGATGATTCAAACAAATGTTTTGCATGCAATGATTCTGGAAGTTGTGATATTTGTGCTGAAATTGATAAATACATAATTTCTGACTCAAAATCTTTAGATATACATGTTAACCATAAGGAGCTGAATGCAGGATTTCAAGAAAATTCTAACAAAATTTTTGAGGTGCAAACAGCAGAACCCAAATCTACTTTGTTAGTTCCATCTGTTTTGCAGGCACCTAAGTTAGAATTGAAACCCCTACCTAAGAACCTAAAGTATGTATACTTAGGGGATAATGAACAGCTCCCGATGATAATTTCCACTTCTCTTGATGAAAATCAAGAAGAAAAATTATTGCAGGTATTGAAAAGACATAAGAAGGCTATAGGATGGACATTGGCAGACATTCCTGGAATTAGTCCATCCATGTGCATGCATAGAATATTTCTGGAGGAAAATACTAAAGCAGTAAGACAGCCCCAAAGGAGACTCAACCCTGTAATCCTTGATGTGGTTAAGAAGGAGATTACAAAGCTTCTACAAGCAGGAATCATTTATCCTATCTCTGATAGCCGATGGGTGAGTCCAATTCAAGTAGTTCCTAAGAAAACAGGAATCATAGTTGTAAAGAATGAAAAGGATGAGTTGATCCCAACTAGAGTGCAAAATAGTTAGAGAGTCTGTATTGATTACAGGAGACTAAACCAGGCAACAAAGAAGGACCATTTCCCTTTACCCTTCATTGACCAAATGCTTGAGCGTCTCGCAGGTAAGTCTCACTACTATTTTCTTGATGGATTCTCTGGATATTTTCAGATTCATATTGCACCTGAGGATCAAGAAAAGACCACATTCACCTGTCCCTTTGGCACATTTGCTTATAGAAGAATGCCATTTGGCCTATGGAATGCTCCTGGAACTTTCCAAAGATGCATGATAAGTATTTTTCATGATTTCATTGAAAATTGCATAGAGGTGTTTATGGATGATTTTACTGTCTATGGATCTTCATTTAATGCATGCCTTGATAGTCTTGATAAAGTTTTAAACAGATATATTGAAACTAACCTTGTCTTGAACTATGAAAAATGTCATTTTATGGTAAAACAAGGAATGGTTTTAGGGCATGTAATCTCTGAGAAAGGAATTGAGGTAGATCCTGCCAAGATAGAAGTTATATCACATTTGCCTTACCCTTCTTGTGTTCGAGAGGTTCATTCTTTTCTTGGCCATGCAGGATTCTACAGAAGATTCATAAAGGATTTTAGCAAGAAGGCTAGACCACTATCCAGTCTGCTTCAAAAGGATGTGGTATTTGATTTTGATGAAAAGTGTAAGGAGGCTTTTAATTGCCTCCAGCAAGCATTGACCACTACCCCAATAATTCAAGCACCTGTTTGGACAGCCCCATTTGAGTTGATGTGTGATGCCTCTAGTTATGCATTGGGAGCTGTACTTGGTCAAAAGATTGACAAGCAGGCTAGTGTCATCTACTATGCATCTAAAACTTTAGATGCTGCCCAGGTAAATTACACCACCACTGAAAAAGAGCTCTTGGCCATTGTTTTTGCATTAGATAAGTTCAGATCTTACCTACTCGGTTCTCGAGTAGTTGTCTTTACTGACCATGCAGCTCTGAAGTACTTGTTGAAGAAAGGTGAGTCCAAGCCAAGATTAATTCGTTGGATGCTTTTGCTCCAAGAGTTTGACTTGGAAATTTGTGACAGAAGTGGAACACAAAACCTTGTGGCAGACCATTTAAGTAGAATTGAGAATGCTCCTGATTCGGCACCTATTCGGGACCATTTTCCCGATGAACACCTCATAAGTATTTCTAACTCTTTTGATACACCTTGGTTTGCTAACATTGTAAATTATCTTGTTGCTTCTGTTTTTCCACCATGTGCATCCAAAAACCAAATTTCAAAATTAAAAAGTGATGCAAAGTATTATATTTAGGATGACCCGTATTTGTGGAAATTGTGTAATGATCAGGTGATTCGAAGATGCATTCCCGATCAAGAAATAGAATCAGTTCTTTGATTCTGCCATGCTTCACTAGTTGGTGGACATTTTGGTCCACAAAGAACAGCAAGAAAGGTGTTGGATTCTGGTTTATATTGGCCCATAATTTTTAAGGATGCATGGAGAATTTGTAACACCTGTGAGGAATGCCAAAGAGCTAGTAATGCTACCACATGGAGATAACAGATGCCTCAGCAACCTATGTTGTTTTGTGAAGTATTTGATGTTTGGGGCATTGATTTTATGGGTCCATTTCCTCCATCCTTTGGTTTTACTTATATTTTATTGGCTGTAGATTATGTTTCTAAATGGGTGGAAGCTAAAGCAACCAGAACTAATGATGCTCAAGTTGTTGTGGATTTTGTTAGATCTCAAATTTTTTGCAGGTTTGGCATCCCAAGAGCAATCATTAGTGATCAAGGAATACACTTCTGTAACAGGACCATGCAAGCTATGCTCAGGAAGTATGGGGTTGTTCATAGAGTCTCTACTCCATATCACCCCCAAACCAATGGACAAGCAGAAGTCTCTAATAGAGAAATCAAAAGAATCCTGGAAAAGATAGTACAGCCTAATAAAAAAGATTGGAGTAGGAAACTGGATGATGCTCTTTGAGCACATAGAACAGCTTTTAAGGCACCTATAGGAATGTCTCCCTATAGAATTGTTTTTGGTAAGGCATGTCATCTTCCAGTGGAGATTGAGCATCGTGCTTATTGGGCTGTAAAAGCTTGCAACTTAGCACTTGATCAAGCAGGTAAGAAAAGAAAATTACAACTGAATGAGCTTGATGAGATCCGTATGCTAGGTTATGAGAACTCGAGGTTCTATAAAGAGAAAACAAAGAAATTCCATGATAGATCAATAGCTATAAAGGAGTTTGCTGCTGGGCAGAAAGTGCTACTGTTTAATTCCCGGTTGAAACTGATGGCCGGAAAATTACGCTCCAAATGGGAAGGACCTTTTATTGTCACTAATGTATTTCCCCATGGAGCTGTTGAAATAAAAAGTGAGAACTCCAACAAAAGCTTCAAGGTTAATGGACAATGTTTGAAACCATTCCATGAAAATCCTTCACTTGTCGATGTCACAATGGAGGAACATGTTTTGGGGGAACCACTTCTTGATCCCCCTTGAGGGAGTTTTTCTTACCCATCTCTTTACTTTTTCATTCTATTGTCTATTTTGTATGCTCTGTCTTACATTGAGGACAATGTATGATTTAAGTGTGGGGGTGGGATCATTCATGTGTTGTTGATTTTATTGTGTGATTAATTTTGTGACTATTTTTCAAAAAAAATAATAATAATAATAATAATAAAAATAAAAAAAATAAAAAAATATAAATAAATAAAAAAATTAAAAATAAAAGATTGTGTGTGTTTTTGTTTTAAAAGGCATGTTTTATTAGAATTTTAAGATATGCATGAGTAACAGGTAAATTCTCTCATGTCTGATATAAGCTTAATGATATGTTATGATTTGAACTCAAACATTTTTTTGGTATGTTGAGAATGACATGATAATTGAGAGATGATCATATATGATGGAATTATACCTTGTGAGATTTTTGAGCCTTAAAAATTTGATGGATCACTTTAAACCATCTTAATCTTTTCATGTGTTATTAATTCTTGAATGCTTACATCCTAATTTTTATCTTGTTTCTTGATGATACTTGAAACTCATGTGAATGTATTTGAAATGACACAGGCATTTTGTTCAATTGAGCCACTAGCCATATAAGCCTGCCATGAATAAATTATCCTTTGCAAGCCACTTTGAGCCTATTTAACCATTTCTTTGTTACAGCTCAAATAAGCTATGGATGGAAAAAAAAACCAAAAATATACCTACCTTAAGGAATATATTGGAGCTTTGGAATCAAGTAAAAAAACAAGCATTCAAATAAGTGTGGGGGTGTACAAAAAGGAGTCGCAACTCTTGTTTCAAGTGTTAACTAATCGTATAAAAGAAATGAATAACAAGAAATATTTTAATGATTGCGACCAAAAGAAATTGGAACACAAAGTGTTATATCCTCATGCTTACCTTTAAAATTATTTGCTCCTTATTCTTTTTGGTACTTGCCACAATTCCAAAATTTTACCACCCTAACCTTGGCCACATTATAACCTTGAAAAGTCCTATTGATCTATACATGCATTTGTGTTGATTGTGGAATTGAGAAACTTGCCAAATTTTTAGACTGTCTGTTTTTCAGGAAATGTTTTGAGAATATACACAAACCCCAGACACTTGAGAGTTGAGAGTATGTCTTGTGAGGTTCTGTCACTTATGATCTTCTTTTCAGTTTAATTTAATTTTCACATGCCTAAGTGTTTGAATGATTTTTATATATATCTTGATGCTCTGTATCTTGCATGTTGAATAACTCTTGTTTCTCTGTATATTCCTAAGATTTCATGCCAATTCTGTGTGTTGTTATTTTCAACTTAATGTTTTCAATAAATTGTGATACTTGTTTTTATTTTGATTTTTTCCGGGAGTGCAAAAGAATAAGTGTGGGAGTATTTGATGATGCATGATTTATCCTTAATTCCTTGCTTTAAATGTGTATAATTTGCCATTGCTAATTGTGTAATATTATGCATTTTAACACATTTTCATAATTCAAGCTTTATTTAATATTAAATGAATTAGGCGATAATCTTTAAATGGAAATAATAAATCTTACTTGATTTCCCTTATATTTTAGTGAAGAATTGAGGTTGCAATTGGGAAATTATGAAATTGAGCATCAGGGCTGACGCGTAGCGCCAGTACCATGCGTAGCATAAGACCTCAAGAGCTGACGTGTAAGGCTGTTAAAACTCTTAACTTTGATCATAAGGCTGCAGGTGAACAAAGATTGTTGGAATTAAATGAGCTTGAAGAACTCCATCTAGATGCATATGAAAATGCCAAAATTTATGAAGAAAAAACCAAACAATGGCATGACCGTCACATCCTACGGAGAACATTTAATCCAGGTGATATGGTTTTACTGTTTAATTCCAGAATGAAACTTTTTCCAGGTAAACTGAGATCCTGATGGTCGGGACCATTCAAGGTAACAAAGGTCTTTCCCTTTGGAGCTGTCAAACTATGGAGCGAGAAATCTGGTACATTTAGGGTAAATGGACAGAGAGTAAAGCACTACTTGACAGGTCAACCAATACAACCAGCAAATGACTTGGACTTGTTTGATGCTCCTGATGAGTAAATCCAAACAGTGAGAAGTCTGGCTGAAGACTTAAAACTTAGCACTGATAGGGAGGTAACCCTATAAAAAGTTGTTGTTTCATTCTGAGCTTTAAAAAAAAAATCAACTATGTCAAATGCTGGTTTGGGGTTACTACAGGTAAGTTTTCTTATCCTTTTATCATTCATTTTAACATTGAGGATAATCTCAAATTCTGATTTGGGGTGGTAGATAAGAAAACTTAACTGTTTTGTTGTGTGATTGTTATTTTTTTTGCATGTGTATGATTTTCCTTGTTTTGTTTGTAATCTTGTAATTTACCATGATTGCATGATAAATTTACTTTCAACACAAGGCTAAAGTATCTAAGGACCCTAAAATTTTGAGTAAAATTTTTCAAAATTTGATTGTTTAAATGTCAAATCAATGTTTAAACGAACCTTATGTGATTTAAATTTTCTTTGAAAGGACTTTCCATAGTGAGACTTGAGCCAAAATAGGTTATTTATCAAACAAATTTTCAAACCCATATTTTCTTGATTGAGTGAATCTCATAATCATTAATATTCTAGAACTTGTTTTTCAACCGATTCAAAATGGTTTTTTATTGTATGTCTTAGGATGATAAAGGCACAATTAGGTCTCATTCTTAAGCCTCATAATTTTTGCATAATTTGACCCCTAGTTGCCCCTTTTGAGCCTGAAAGTGAAAATTTTTCTTTGAAGCCTTTCATTGACTGATATTCTCTTAATGGTGAAAAAGTTGGAAATTTAGTAGAGCAAAGAAATAAAAAGGACTTAAGAAAAATATGTATGAGATGTGAACAAAAGCAAGAAAAAGAAAAAGAAAATCAAAAGGATGATATTGAATGAATTACAAAAAGTCCATAAATGTTCAAAAATTTGCTTTGTTAGTTTCTGAATTTATGATGGTGATTTGAATCATTCATGACTGTTTAAGCCCTTTTATATTCCATTTTTCTTAAAATTCCTACCTTGACAATACAACCCATGGCCACATTACAACCTTTGAAAGACCTTTAGACTTTGACATACTTTCTATCTAAACTGTGGAGACTTTGACATACTTTCTATTTAAACTGTGGAGTTTCTGGTTTATTAACAAGCTTATGGTAATATTTTTTTGACTATGATGATGTGAGAGATACACAAACTATGAAACACTAGAGTGAAATTGTGAGAAGAGTATCTTAAGTCTTGACATTGAAAATTGACTCACATAAGAAAATTTGATCTGGCATTTGAATAAATTTGTTTCTCTGCTTTGGGCTCTCTAGTTTACTGAGTTAAGTGTTTTCTGTATCTTATCATGTGAATATGGTAATTGCTTGAGGACAAGCAATGTTTTGGTTTGGGGTATTTTGATAAGTGTTTTAGAACACCATTAAATAGGTTTAATTCAACTAGAATTTTATATCATTCCCACTGTATTTTCTTAAATTTACATGATTTATGCTTTCTTCCCACTTTATTCTACTTGGGTATTTTATTTTGTAGAAATTAACAAAATTAAGGAACAAGTACAAAGATAATCCAAGGGTCAATAACAAGAGAAAAATGACCATCAAATGATAAAGAAACAAGAAGAACAAGCCCCAAGTTTACATGGTGAAAAAAGAGCAACAAAAGCATGAAAATTGGCTATTAGTGCGCTATCTATAAGTGCGGTTGTAATAGGAACCGCACTAATAGGGTGTGAATCGATTCACACATAAAAATTGCTCCAGGAATCGATTCCGAAGCTCATGAATCAATTCCCCACCTAAATGAATTGATTCCCACCTGATTTTTATGCCATGAATCGATTCCCAACTCAATGAATTGATTCATGGACTTATAAATCGATTCCTGCTTCAAATGAATCGATTCCTGTGTGATTTTAGAGGCAAAAATACACTATATGAATCGATTCATCAATCAAATCATGCACCGAATCATTGGAAACAACAAAACGCAACTTAGAAACAGTTGGAAATCATGCACCGAAAATTTCCACTCGCTCCTTAAATCACGCACGCGTTTTCCCTCCCTAGCTGTCCCCTTTCCATCGCCTATAAAAGGAGAAGAAACTGAAGCATTCAGCATCTAGTTCTCGTTCATTCACTTCGTTCCTTTCTTTTCTTTTCCTTTGTTTTTGTCTGTGTTAGTTTTATTTTCATTTCTTTCTCTTTTCTTTCTTTATTTCTTGTATAAGAGTTGTGAGGTTTGTGAAATTGAGTGTTCTAAATTTGTGTACTGGGAGGATATTGCAAATACAACAAGGAATTATAGTGGTGAATTTTTTGTGATTTTTGGGGAAACCCGTAAGTCTTTATTTTTACCATGAATTGTATGTTTTATTTTCCTTCCATTATGTGTATAAATTTTAATCACATCATGAGTAACTAAATTAATTATCTTGGGATGATGGGGTATGATAATATTTTATGTTAATATTATTTTGACTTTGAATTAAATAAATTTCTACTTTCCATTTAGTTCAATTAATGTTCAATGCTCTTAGTGATTCCTAACAAGAACCTAAGTGATAAAACTATATACTTGCGGGTATATTATTAAGTTTAAGTAATTAATAGAATCGAGAGATTTATTATTACTAGAAAGTTTTTGAACTAAGCCTACGGTTTTGAAATACTTTTTGTGACCTCGGGAAAATCGTGAAAGTAATCAAAATCTTTTGGGGATTAAATAAGGGATTTTCGCAAAACAATAATGGGCCTTTCTTAGGGATTGAACATTGTTCTCCATAATTTAGGTACATTAATAGGATTTCGAGAGGAACATATTAATTAGCTTAAGGAAAATCCGCCTTGGAAAACTTAATTTGATTCTTATTTATGAAAAGTTAAAATTCAGTAACATAAAATAGAGTCTTGATCGCCCAAAATCCTAAGATACTCTCAACTCTGATTTTTAAGTGCCAAGTAAATTTTGTTTTTGAATTTATTTTTAATTTGTGTTTTTATTTTACAAAAACATAAAAAATCAATTGTGTGGATAATTAAATTTTAATATGCTGGTACTTTGAACACAGTCCCTATGGAGACGATAATCTTTTATATCACGCGACATAACCCATGCACTTACGGGCCCTGTCAACAAACTAAAAAAGGCTTAAGAAAGAAAAGTTACTCAAATGGAAATGTTTTTGGATTTTTGATTGACAATACACTAAAGCAATAAATGTTCAAAAGAAATAAAGGCTATACTTGAATGGAATTTGAAATTTGATGATAGAAAAAACTAGATAAGCAAAGAAAATAATATGTAACAACAAAAGCAAGGTACAACCTAAGCTTAGAAATTCTAGAGTTGCAACACTAAGCAGTCAAGTTCAAATGAAAATGTAAAAAAAATGTCAACTAGCAAACACCTCACTTCAAGGTTATGGAATTTCAAAAATGAGACAATGATTTTGGTGTTCAAGTTTACAAGTTTCTAATGAGGCTACTTTTTACTCTTTGTTTTTCAACACCCTTTTCAATTTTGCAATTTGGGCTTTGTATTTTCTTTTGTATCTTTCTATTTCTTTTCTTTTCTTGCCTCTTGTACTTTTTAATGAAACAACACCATAAAACCATTCCAAAACTAGAACAAGGATTAGGTTAGCACAAGTTCAATTGTCACTTTCTTGCTTAGAGAAAAACAATGCAACCTTCTTCCAAAGTAGTGAATGGAAGGCTTTTGATTCTTTTTACAACAAATTTTCTTTTATTCAACAATATGAAAACCGAATTAAGAATATGATCCTATTTGTGCATTAAAAACAAAAACAAACCTAGAAGTAGACACTAAGAATGATCTCTAACAAGAACTAAAGATGAGCTAACTTTTGGAGAGTCTTAAAATAAGACCTCCTAACACTCAAGATTGGAACCTCTTGGGAGTTAATCAAATGCTTGAATTACTCCTCTACACGGTTTGCACTGTAAAGGTTGAATCAACAAATTTTGTAGAACAAAAGAAAGAGGTTCTAAATGGCACTTAACACACCTGGTTGGCTCTAATTTCTCAACTAACAAGTAACAAACTTCTAAAAACCAAAGTAACAAATTAAAACCGAAAACTAACTTGTGCCAAATCTGAATTTGAAAGCCTAAACACAATCAAGACATACCAAACCGAAGATGAAAAATTAATATGTAAAAATTTGATGAAAAGAAAGAACTAACACAAAACTTCAAAGAAACAATAACTTTTTATGGATTTTTTTTATCATATCATGGCTATAACAAGACAAATATATGAATTAAACTTGCACAACCAGCCAACAAAAAGAGCATAAATTGAATGCTAAAGGAAGAAGAAGTAGAAAAGAACCTCTTAGGCTCAATTGATACCAAATGATGTACGAAAAGCTTTTACTCTCCTAGGAATGGGTGGATCTTGGCCCTTTTCCTTCTTCAACCTTTATGAGCCTTAGATACTTGCTTCTTCAAAGAGGGAAACCGAATCCTAGACTCTAAGACTTCTAAGAGTTTGGACAAAAATGGAAGGGGAAAAATGGATGAAAAGATGAAAGGAAAGGGAGGGAAAGGAGGAGAAGTGAAGTAGAATGGGAATGGGAGGCCACTCCAAGAGGGAGATAACTCCTCTAGCTCGCCACCAATGAGGGAGGAACCTCTTGGATGAGAGCTGGCAAAAGATCTTGTATTTGCATGTTGTAGATAGGTTTTGATAATGACAAGTATCCAAGAACAAGAAGAGCATCATTCATGGATCAAAAACAAGTGAAATGAACAAATCAAAAGAATACAATTGATGTACTCAAATCAAAGATTCAAGGAATCATAAAGAACATGCTCCCATATTATCAAAGAATCAAGAAAACAATGCATGAAGATCAAGGAAAGGAACCATGACTCAAAATGCATCAAGGAAATATCAAAAAGCATGGAAAAACAACAAACAACATTGCTTGAATCGGTTCATATACGTATGAATCGAGTCAAAGGCCTGGAAGTCCCAAAAATATGAAAACAGAATGTTCTGAATCGATTCACCAGAGCCCGAATTGATTCACACGAAGCTGACAGCCCAAAAATTCAAAACAGAACAACCTAAATCGATTCACCATGTCCTGAATCAATTCATACGCTCCTAGAAGCCCAAAATGCCTAAGTCAGAATGCCTTGAATCGATTCAGAAACCCATGAATCGATTCAAGTAGTTGGAAACATCACTAAAAAGACATTTTTAGGTGGGAAACATAGATCTAAAACCCACTATACGCAGAGACAAGTTGGAACCATGATGTGCAACGACTATGAAGACCTCCAAAGCTCTATAAATGGATCTCCAACTCAAGCACAAGATACACCAACTAGAAGCAATCAATCAAAGCTTGCATTTGTGCTTAGTGAGTCATTTTTCTTGTATAGTTTCATTATTCTAAAACTTTGAGCTTGTATTTGTAAATCCTCTCTTATTGTTGAGAGTTACCATTGTGAGAACTTTCTTTTGCTTATCCACTCTATTGAGAGAGTATAATCTTGTAATCCAAACACCAAAACACCAAGGTATTCACTCTAGGTTAAGTGGTCACAAAGGTTGGGGTTCAACCTTTGGGTATTGAGAGATTGTGAGATTGGGTGGGGTGCCCTTTGCTTATGAGGATTGGGTTCTTGAGTGTGGGACACTAGGAGACAATTGCTCAAAGCTTGTATCTCAAATCTTCAATGGTGGAATCCTTCAAGGGGGTTGCTTGAAGCCGAGACGTACACCGGGTTGGTGGAACTCGTTAAATTGGTTTGCAAGTTTTTCTTCTCTACTCTGTTGCATTTACTTATTATACTTGATTGGTACATTGATTTGATTGTGATATTATTGCTTGAATTTGAGTAACTAAGCTAAGTTAAAGTATTGTACACCAACTGTTTGATAAATTGCCTTAGCAACATTTGCACACTTTCTCTTATTGATTCTTGCTCTACACTTGCTATTTCTTACATACAGGCATACTTAGTGAAAAAGAAATCAATTTCAAAGGCATTCCAACTAAAAGTTTTAAAACTCAATTCACCCCCCCTTGAGTATTAAGGCCACTTAAACAACAAGTGGTATCAGAGCTTGACTCTTGGTAGATCAAACTTAACAGCTTCAAGAGAACAATGACCTTTAATTCTCTAAATCTTTTTCCTGAGGGTGGTGCCATAAATAGACCTCCTGCTTTCAATGGGGAAGGCTATACTTTTTGGAAAGAAAGGATGAAAATTTTTGTACAATCTATTGACCTTAAAGTTTGGAATGCAATTGAAAATGGTCCTTTCATACCCATGCATATTGTAGATGGTAAACAAGTAGAAAAATTGATGGATGATTGGACTAGCGAAGAAGAAAAAAAGTCCAATATAACTATAAAGCCAAAAATTAATCACCTTAGCTTTAGGCCCTAATGAATTCTTTAGAGTAGTTACATGTAAATTCGCCAAAGATGTGGGATTCCTTACAAATAACCTATGAAGGTACAAGTGATGTTAAAGACTCTAAAATTAGTACCTTAACTAGTCAGTATAAAAGCTTTAGATTAAATTCTGGAGAAACAATTATTGATATGAAAAAAAGATTCACCCTTATTATAAATCATCTCATTACTCTTGGCAAGACTTACACTAACAAAGAACTTATTCATAAAGTGTTAAAAAGTCTTGCCAGGGAATGGCAACCTCTTGTCACCGCCATCAAACAATCTCCAAGCATCAATGAAATGTCCCTTGCTACACTATTCGGTAAGTTATAAGAACAGGAACAAGAGTTGAAAGAATTGAAGATGGCGGAAGAGGAAAAAAGGTCTTCCAAGAAGAAAGGTCTAGCTCTCAAGGCCACTTCTATCAATGAAGAAGAACCCGGTAGTGATCTTGATGAAGAAGACGAGTTTGGACTATTTGTGAAGCATTTTAGAAAATTTATGAGAAACAAACGCTTCCAAAAGAACTTCAAACCTCAAAGTAAGAAACCAATCTCAAATGAAAATTCTTCCTCACCAAATTGCTTTGAGTGTGGTAAGGAAGGGCACTTAAAAGTGGACTGTCCTAATCTCAAGAAGAAGAACAAAGAGAAAAGAGGAAGAAGAAGAGCTTACATTGCTTGGGATGAAAATAAGATAAGTAGCTCGGACGAATCCAAAAACGAGGAAGCCAACCTATGCCTCATGGCAAATCATCAAGATGAAGATGATGAGGTAAGCTTTCTTGACTTAGATAGAAATGAATTGCTTGATGCATTTGTGGAATTGTATAACAAGTTTGTTAAAATCTCAAACAAGTATAATTTATCTAGGAAAACTATTGATACTCTTGAAATGCATCTTGTAGAACTTAGCAAAGAAAATGAATGTTTGAAAAAGGAATTAGTAAATGTTCAAGCATGCTCCAAGAATAAACCTTGTGATTTTCTAAAGAAATGTGATATCCTAGAAACTAAGGTTTTAGACTTAAATAAAGTCTTAGAAAGTTTACAAATGGTAGAGATAATTTGAATGTATTACTTGGAAATCAACGATGCATGTTTGACAAAACCGGATTAGGATACAATTCTACCAAAAAGGAAAAGCATTACAAAAACTTTTTTGTACCACCTAGAAAATCTTTATCACCATTCACTAAATGCAATCATTGTGGTACTAAAGGACATAATGCTTTAAATTGCCATATTAGAAAGCTTGGACTAAAAGTGGTAAGAAAGGTGTGGGTTCCCAAAGGGACACTACCACAAGCTAACCAAAAAGGACCCAACATAAAATAGGTACCAAGTTCTCTAAACTAATTTTGTTTTGTAGGTATGCTTCAAGGCAAGCAACACCCATTGGTACTTGGATAGTGGGTGTTCAAAGCACATGACGGGTGATATAAGCAAGTTCACATCATACATATCCAAAAGAAAAGGAAGCGTCACCTATGGGGATAATACCAAAGGAAAAATTCTTGGCGTTGGAAAAATCGGTAAAAATTCTTCTACTTCAATCAATGATGTATTATATGTAGAAGGACTCAAACACAATTTGCTTAGCATAAGCCAATTATATGAGAAAGGATATAGAATAATATTTGAATCAAATGGTTGCATAATTGAAAATAAGCAAAATAAAGAGGTGAAATTTGTTGGTCAAAGAGTTGATAACATTTACATGATTGATGTTGATTCTTTGTCCTCAAATGATGTACAATGCTTCATGACTAGAGAGGATGAATCATGGCTATGGCATAGAAGAATAGCTCATATACATATAGACCATCTAAATAAACTTGTTTCTAAAGAATTAATGATTGGTTTGCCAAAGCTAAAGTTTGAAAATAAATTTTGTGATGCATGTCAAAAGGGAAACAAGTAAAGGCATCTTTCCAAGCTAGAAACGTTGTTTCTACTCAAAGCCCTTTACAACTTTTGCACATGGATTTCTTTGGGCCCTCTAAGGTAAAGAGCTTTGGTGGCAATTACTATGGTCTTGTAATTGTAGATGACTATTCTAGATATACATAGACCTTGTTTCTTGCTCATAAGAATGAAGCATATCATGCATTCAAGAAACTAGCCAAGATTATCCAAAATGAACAAAATTCAAAGATTGCATCCATAAGAACCGATCATGGGGGAGAATTTAAAAATCAACTGTTTGAGAAATTTTGTGAAAAACATGGTATTGGTCATAATTTTTCAGCTCCTAAAACTCCACAACCAAATAGAGTAGTTGAAAGGAAAATAGATCTTTGGTGGAGCTTCCAAGAACCATGTTAAATGAAAATAATGTTTCAAAACATTTTTTGGCTGATGCAGTAAACACTGCTTGTCATGTTATGAATAGATGTTTGATAAGGCCTATTCTAAAGAAAACCCCCTATGAACTCTTCAAAGGAAGAAAACCTAATATTTCCTATTTTCATATTTTCGGATGCAAATGCTTTGTACTTAACAATGGAAAGGATAATCTAGGAAAGTTTGATGCAAAAGCTGATGAGGCAATCTTTCTTGGATATTCATCATCAAGTAAATCTTATCGAGTCTTTAACAAACAAACTAGCACTATTGAAGAATCAATTCATGTGAAATTTGATGAAAATAGCCATAACCCACCCCCCGAGGAAGGAAGATGTTGATGACATTGTAGGTATTCTCCAAGAATTGAGCTTGAATGACAAAGAGGAAAAGAAAAATAAGGGAGATGTAACACAAAATGATCAAGCTTAACAAAAGGAGTGGATCACCTCAAAAGACCATCCTTTGGACAACATTATAGGTGATATCACTAAAGGTGTAAGTACTTGCCGCTCTTTTAATACTTGCAATCATTTAGCATTTGTTTCCTAATTAAACCAAAACCATTGATGAAGCTATTATTGATGAACATTGGACATTGGCCATGCAAGAGGAACTAAATCAATTTGAAAGAAATGAAGTTTGGGAACTGGTGCCAAGACCCAATGCTCACCAAAAAATAGGAACTAAATGGGTATTTAGGAACAAGCTAGATGAAAATGGAGTAATAACTAGAAACAAAGCTAGGCTGGTAGCTAAGGGTTACAATCAAGAAGAAGGAATTGACTATGAAGAAACGTATGCTCCCATAGCTAGATTAGAAGCTATTAGATTATTATTGGCCTTTGCATGCTGTAGGGATTTCAAACTGTACCAAATGGATGTCAAGAGTGCCTTCTTGAATGGATATATTCAAGAATAAGTATATGTTGATCAACCTCCTGGTTTTGAAAACTATCAATTTCCAAATCATGTTTTTAAACTAAGAAAAGCGTTGTACGTTTTAAAGCAAGCTTCCAGAGCTTGGTATGAAAGATTGAGCAAATTTCTTTTAAAAAACAATTTTGAAAGAGGAAAGGTTGATACAACATTATTCATTAAGCACAAAAAGAATGACATACTCTTGGTTCAAGTATATGTAGATGATATGATTTTTGGTGCTACTAATGAATCACTTTGCAAGGAGTTTGCTAAGTTAATGCATGATGAATTTGAAATATCCATGATGGGAGAACTTACATTCTTCCTTGGGCTGCAAATTAAGCAAACCAAAGAAGTACATTCATTAGTCAATCCAAATGTTGCAAGGAGTTGCTTAAGAAATTTAACATGGACAAGGCAAATGAAATTGCCACACCTATGGGCACCTCATGTTATTTGGATAAGGATGAGAAAGATAAGGATGTAGAAATCACCAAATATAGAGGTATGATTGGATCCTTACTTTACTTAACCGCCAGTAGACCGGATATCATGTTTGCTATTTGTATGTGTGCTAGATATCAAGCATGTCTAAAGGAATCACACTTGACTGCCATAAAACGAATAATGAAATACTTGGTTCAAACTCAAGATGTTGGTTTATGGTACCCCAAAGGGGTTGAATGCACTCTTGTTGGTTACTCTGATTTTAAATTTGCAGGATGTAAACTTGATAGGAAAAGTATTAGTGGTACTTGTCACTTTCTTGGTAGTTGTCTTGTATCTTGGCATAGCAAGAAACAAGTGAGTGTTGCATTATCAACAGCTGAGGCAGTATATGTTGCAGCTGGTAGTTGTTGTGCTCAAATCCTTTGGATGAGGAAACAACTTCTAGACTTTGGTGTTATATTAGACCATGTGCCTCTTAAATGTGGTAATACAAGTGTCATTAACATTTCAAAGAATCCTGTCATGCACTCTAAAACCAAACATATTGAGATTAGACACCATTTCATTAGAGACCATGTTTTAAAGGGTGATTGTGTGCTTGAACATGTTGAAACCTCTAAGCAATTAGCTGACATATTCACAAAACCACTTGCAAAGGAACAACTCATAAACATTAGGAGAGAATTAGGAATTTTAAAGATGTTTTTGTTTAAATAGTGTGAAATTTGTCCTTAGATGTTTCTTAAGTTGAATATGAATTTTCCTGGATGTTGATTAAATTGATTGCTTTATAAGGTTCATAACTCTTATACATGAATAATGCATTAATTAAGTCTTATATTGCATAAATGATTAAGTAAGATGTTGCTTATAAGTGTTTGATTGAATTAGAAGGCATAAAGAGTCATAAAAATGAAGTTTTTAATGATCCAAAAGGGTTACCCTGTACCTTGAATCGATTCAGCAGTTCAAAACTGCAGTTCAAAGGGAAACAGAATCGATTGAATCGATTCAACCATCCCCTGAATCGATTCAAAGACCCGACTCTTCAATTTTTCACCAGTAGAGAGGTCTGAATCGATTCACGCACAGTTTGAATTGATTCAAACCCCTGATGCCCACAAAACCTCACAAACAGCAACATCTGAATCAATTCACAGCCACCTTGAATCGATTCAAGCAACCCATTATGCCTATATGAACGTTGTTTTAGCCCATTTCTCACTTGTTTCCTAAAATTCTCTTATTCTCTTTTCTCCTACCTCTCTCTAAAACATTCTTTTCTCTCTCTAAAAACCTTCTCTTTAAACCTCCATTCCTCATGGCTTCATCCTCCTAACCAAGAAAGAAACAAAGGCCAAATGTTGCTGGTTCCTCCGTCCCTCAATATTCCGATTTGTCACGCTTCTTCACCATACAAAAGGAATTAGAAAGGTACCAAAACACCTTTTTTGAAAAATAATTGATTTCACCACATTGGATTGATGTTGCATTCTTTGAATCCTCTGGTCTTCCTCTCATTACTACTCTTCACCAACAAGAACTTGTTGGCTTCATGGCTCTTAAGGAGATTGCTATATACCCTGAATTGATCCGTGTGTTCTACTCCACATTGCGCCTACAAGATGGTCGATATTATGCCAAAGTGAAAGGCAAGACCATTGTTCTTGACAATGAAGTCATGAACCAAGTTGGAAAACTTCCTATAAGTGATGCTTACTTCCATGGCAAAGAACCCTCTCCTTCCTGGAACTACAACCCATTAGAGGCAAAAACATTCTTTAATCTCACCGCTCCTGAAAGTACCGTTGGCACACTAAGCATTGAACACCGCCTCTTACACTATGTTCTAGTCAAAATCATCCTCCCATTAGGCGGAAATTATGCAAGACTCAATGAGTCTCAAATTCTACTGCTTTGGGCTATTCTCAACAAGAAAGAGATCAATTGGATCAACATTGTGAGGCATCACATGCTCGATGCTTAAAAGCTCACTCGTCTCCCATATGCTATTTTTATCACCAAGCTGCTTCGTTACTACAAGGTGGATCTAAAAAACAAAGTCAAAGAACTGATTGGACCAAAAGGACCCATTGGGAAATCTCATCTTACCAAGATGAACATTATTAAGCATCATGGATTTTGGCAGTATCTCTACCGTCCTCGTGATGATAATGAACCTGCTGCTCCTCCACCTCCTCCACCCACTCCTGTTGATGATCTTTCTGCTCGCCTCACTGCTCATATGGGTCGTCGCTTTGATGCAATGGAAGCAAATATCAACACCCGGCTTGATAAGCTTGAAGCAAACATGGAGGAACGCTACACAGAGCTTGCTACCCAAATCTCCAGCCTCCAATTCCCTCAGCCTTAGTTGGCCTTCTTTTCTACATTTTACTTGACATTAATATGTTTTTGTGGTTATCTTTCTTAAACTTTGTTGCCCTTTATGGCGTTTTCATTGTTATATTTGATGTGCTTGGATTTTATGTTGTTAATTTTCACGGTTGTTCAAACTTGATGGTTATTAATCCTTAATTATGCAATGATTATTTCCTTTTCTTTCCTAGAGCTTATATTGTTTTTGATAATGACAAAGGGGGAGAGATATTAGATATTGAATACTTTTCTAAAGGGGAGAGTAATAAGAGTAATGTATGATCAGATGAATATAAATAATAAATGCAATGATTCAATACATATCTAACTGAAAAACAATGGGGGAGACACACTCTGTTCTAAAAACTTAAAATTTTTCAACAAGTGGTTCTTTCTCATTGTTACTTAAATATTAATACTAACACCCCAAGAGATGGCCATTGGTTGTCATCATCCAAAAGGGGGAGAATGTATTTGCATGTTGTAGATAGGTTTTGATAATGACAAGTATCCAAGAACAAGAAGAGCATCATTCATAGATCAAAAACAAGTGAAATGAACAAATCAAAAGAATACAATTGATGTACTCAAATCAAAGATTCAAGGAATCATGAAGAACATGCTCCCATATGATCAAAGAATGAAGAAAACAATGCATGAAGATCAAGGAAAGGATAAGGAAACATCAAAAAGCATGGAAAAACAACAAACAACATTGCTTGAATCGATTCATATACGTATGAATCGATTCAGAGGCCTGGAAGTCCCAAAAATATGAAAACAGAATGTTCTGAATCGATTCACCAGAGCCCAAATCGATTCACATGAAGCTGACAGCCCAAAAATTCAAAATAGAACAGCCTAAATCGATTCACCATGTCCTGAATCGATTTACACGCTCCTGGAAGCCCAAAATGCCCAAGTCAGAATGCCTTGAATCGATTCGAAACCCATGAATCAATTCAAGTAGTGGGAAACATCACTAAAAAGACATTTTTAGGTGGGAAACATAGATCTAAAACCCACTATACGTAGAGACAAGCTGGAACCATGATGTGGTACGGCTATGAAGACCTCTGAAGCTCTATAAATGCATCTCCAACTCAAGCACAAGATACACCAACTAGAAACAATCAATCAAAGGTTACATTTGTGCTTAGTGAGTCATTTTTCTTGTATAGTTTCATTATTTTGAAACTTTGAGCTTGTATTTGTAAATCCTCTCTTATTGTTGAGAGTTACCATTGTGAGAACTTTCTTTTGGTTATCCACTCTATTGAGAGAGTATAATCTTGTAATCCAAACACCAAAACACCAAGGTATTCACTCTAGGTTAGGTGGTCACAAAGGTTGGGGTTCAACCTTTGGGTATTGAGAGATTGTTAGATTGGGTGGGGTGCCCTTTGCTTGTGAGGATTGGGTTCTTGAGTGTGGGACACTAGGAGACAATTTCTCAAAGCTTGTATCTCAAATATTCAATAGTGAAATCCTTCAAGTGGGTTGCTTGAAGGCGAGATGTACACCGGGTTGGTGGAACTCGTTAAATTGGTTTGCAAGTTTTTCTTCTCTACTCTCTTGCATTTACTTATTGTACTTGATTGGTATATTGATTTGATTATGATATTATTGCCTGAATTTGAGTAACTAAGCTAAGTTAAAGTATTGTACACCAAGTGTTTGATAAATTGCCTTAGCAACATTTGTAACATCCCAAATTTTTAATAATGTACCGGGTGAATAAAGCCATTTAAAATAATTTCAGAAGTGGGAATTTGTTTATTAATTACCATTAACTTAATTAATCAAAGGGTGTGCTGATTAAAAAGGGCGATTAGCCTTAGTGGATAATGATGGGACTGGGTGACGTGAGCAGACTGCTCCTCACGTTTTCCCACCCCACCATTCCTTTCCCTCATGCATGTGTTTATAATTGAACGATGGCCTTCCTTGCCATTCGTTCTTCAGAATTCCCTGCAAGTTTCTCCTTCTTCTTCCCTTCTCCTTCTCTGCTCTCTGTTCCATTCCCTGTTTCAGAAGCCAAGTGACGGTGCTGCAGAGGAGTCAGAGTTCCCTCATACGAGTAGAGGACGAGCGTCGAAGCAGAAGCAGAAACAGCCCCTGCACCACACATGGAGGACAGTAGCATCCAAGTAAAGGCTAAGCGAGTGGAAGCATTGAGCGAAGCAGCAAGGAAGAGAACCAACACCCAAGCAGAAAAGTCTCTCGGAGTCTCGTAGTTGGTAGGGGGAGTACCTTACATGTTAAATGCATGGGTTAGGAACAGGTTTCGAGTATTGATAATGGTGGTTCTATATCCTGTTGTATGATATGCTTGCATGTGGAATACCCGAGTGTAAGATAAGTGAGAGTGAATGTTGCATGTTATTATCATCCTTGAAGATGCATGCGTTGTTTGAGTTCCGATACCACAGAACCCGATTGTATGTTATGTTGTGTTGATTGGAATGCTTTGTTGAATCTGTTCATGTTCATATGGATGCATTCGTTGGTTAAGTCCTGACACTATTGTACACTGATTGCATGTTATGTTGTGTTGATTGGAATGCTTGTTTGAGCCTGTTGATCTTCATATGGATGCATGCGTTGATTAAGTTCTGACACTGTTGTATACCGAGTGCATGTTATGCTTGAGATGATGAGAATGCTTATAAAAGTTGATATTAATTGACATCGATTGCATTGGACTCATATGTTGCTAATGGAGCTATGATGATGATTGCATGGAAGTATGTGTGTGTTAAATTAATATATGGAGTCCTAAAAACGCGTATTACCGACTGCATGCAAAATATGTATAACTGAATGAAAGGTTGTGTGCATGAATTCTATATTATCTGATGAATCCACGTATGGCGCATGGGATGCGTTGTGCTGGGAGCACGTAGTGTGGGATACTACCATCGGTTATCAAGCGTGGGACGCTGTAAAATCCTTGAGTGGGACTCAAGGTAGCCCTCGAGTGGGACTCGGGCTGCCTGTGAACACCTCCGTTGGCGCTGAGAGCGTTGGTGTCACCTGTGGGCAAACGGTTGGGTACCTGTAAAACGGCCAAGCAGCTGGGAGCTGAAATGATAGTTGAGAAGCTATGTACAAAAGGCTGAGAGCCTACGTTGCAACGTCAGAACCGATTACACACGAATGTGGAACCGAGTGAATAATCTGTAATTATGCATGTGATGATGCTAGTGAGACGACGTGTACTCATGACCGAGTGCATTATTCCGTGTGCATATGCTGTTAATGCTAACTGAGATCTGTTCTATAAATGTATGTTATGTTGTTGAAGAGCTGTGAATATGTGACCGAGTGATAACTTTGTACCCTGATTGATAAATGTCCTATAGATGCGTTCTGATTCATGGTCCTCAATATCATGTCACGGATTGTTGTATGTTAATATTATTGAGTGGATGTGTGTAAAGAGCCGAGCGACAACTAAGGGATTCCGATCGGTAAGGACCTCGTGTGTGTTCTGGACTGATTGGTAAAACTCTGACCTTTATTATTGCCACGTATGATTGTGTACATGTATTTATATATAGTTGTATAAATATGAGGCAACCTGAGTCAGCATCTATCATTTAAAATTTAAGATACTCACCCCTGCTGTGGAAATTTTCAGTGAACATCTCCCGTAATGAGGATTGGAAGAGGAGCTAAAAGGCCGGGTGAAGTGCTGATTCACTATGGAAAGTTTTATGACTATGCATGTGCTGTATATAATGTTTTCGGTTAAGCCTTGGCCGGCTCGTGTTTTGTTGTTAGTCTTTTAAACAGAGTTGAATTCCTTAGAATGAGAACATGATATTGTGGTTGTAAAATTATGATATACACTTCTATATATATATGTGCCTATGTCTGTGCCATGCTGTATGTCCATCTTATTATGTGTGATGCCTGGATAATCTATATATATATAAATATGTATATGTGCGGTCATATTTCCGAATGTGTAGGAAATGACATAACTCAGCATGAAGGAAGCCAATCTATGGTTTAGAGGGCGAGTTTATGATTCTATCACCGGACGGGGGAGGTTCAGACGTCCTGAGTGAGTGAAATCAAATAGCTCCGAGTAGGGATTGGCATAGAAGACTGACCTCAACAACGAGCTGTTAGGATTCGGAGTTGAGAGTCTGGTTATGCTTCTGAGTGACAACTGCTAGGAATCCTCCTGAGCGTAGAATAATCAATGATCCCCGAGTGAGAAATTGCTGAGTGATGGTTTTCCCGACTGGAGAGTGACACCTTAGACTCTAGGGGACCCTACTGTAGTAAACTGTTGGTAACGAAAGAATCTGAGTGAGTCTTAACCTTGTAGAATGTTTAGAGTAGGAAGATTATGGTTCCCGAGTGAAAATTAGGTGAAATACCCCGAGTGGCATAATGGGCGCGTAGGGTGTTCCGAGTGAGGAGTCCTCATAGATTCCGAGTGAGTGATAGTGGGGACCATTCCCGTATTCTTCATGTATGTGTTCTGATTGTTGGAGCCGTAGAATAAATTACATTCCCGAGTGGGACTAGTAAGTGCAAGAGCTAAATCCGAGTGAACTGAGATTGGATCCTTCCGAGTGAATTGGGAGCTGGAATCCGAGTGCTGAAATACCGAGTGAAGTGAGCGAATACCGAGTGAAGCCTTCGCTTGAGCGAGTGCGCTTGCTGTGTGATTCGCCCAATCGATTTCCCCTTTCTTCCGCTGTCAGCACCTTTGATTCGGTTTTATCTCCCCTGTTCTTCTTCCCCTCTCATTTCTTTTGTGCCAAGGCAATATATATATAAAAAAAAGAAGAGAAAATTTCCTCTATTTTATCGTCTATGATTCATTAAATTGAGGTGTTATAACATTTGCACACTTTCTCCTATTGATTCTTGCTCTACACTTGCTATTTCTTACATACAGGCATACTTAGTGAAAAAGAAATCAATTTCAAAGGCATTCCAACTAAAAGTTTTAAAACTCAATTCACCCCCCCCCCCCGTGAGTATTAAGGCCACTTAAACAACAAGTGGTATCAGAGCTTGACTCTTGGTAGATCAAACTTAACAGCTTCAAGAGAACAATGACCTCTAATTCTCTAAATCTTTTTCCTGAGGGTGGTGCCACAAATAGACCTCCTGCTTTCAATGGGGAAGGCTATGCTTTTTGGAAAGAAAGGATGAAAATTTTTGTACAATCTATTGACCTTAAAGTTTGGAATGCAATTAAAAATGGTCCTTTCATAACCATGCATATTGTAGATGGTAGACAAGTAGAAAAATTGATGGATGATTAGACTAGCGAAGAAGAAAAGAAAGTCCAATATAACTATAAAGCCAAAAATCTAATCACCTTAGCTTTAGGCCCTGATGAATTCTTTAGAGTAGTTACATGTAAATCCGCCAAAGATATGTGGGATACCTTACAGATAACCCATGAAGGTACAAGTGATGTTAAAGACTCAAAAATTAGTACCTTAACTAGTTAGTATGAAAGCTTTAGATTAAATTCTGGAGAAACAATTGTTGATATACAAAAGAGATTCACCCTTATTATAAATCATCTCATTACTCTTGGCAAGACTTACACTAACAAAGAACTTATTCATAAAGTGTTAAAAAGTCTTACCAGGGAATGGCAACCTCTTGTCACCGCCATCAAACAATATCCAAGCATCAATGAAATGTCCCTTGCTACACTATTCGGTAAGTTATAAGAACAGGAACAAGAGTTGAAAGAATTGAAGATGGCGGAAGAGGAAGAAAGGTCTTCCAAGAAGAAAGGTCTAGCTCTCAAGGCCACTTCTATCAATGAAGAAGAATCTGGTAGTGATCTTGATGAAGAAGAAGAGTTTGGACTATTTGTGAAGCATTTTAGAAAATTTATGAGAAACAAACGCTTCCAAAAGAACTTCAAACCTTAAGGTAAGAAACCAATCTTAAATGAAAATTCTTCCTCACCAAATTGCTTTGAGTGTGGTAAGGAAGGGCACTTCAAAGTGGAATGTCCTAATCTCAAGAAGAAGAACAAAGAGAAAAGAGGAAGAAGAAGAGCTTACATTGCTTGGGATGAAAATGAGATAAGTAGCTCGGACGAATCCAAAAACGAGGAAGCCAACCTATGCCTCATGGCAAATCATCAAGATGAAGATGATGAGGTAAGCTTTCTTGACTTAGATAGAAATGAATTGCTTGATGCATTTGTGGAATTGTATAACAAGTTTGTTAAAATCTCAAACAAGTATAATTTATCTAGGAAAACTATTGATACTCTTGAAATGCATCTTGTAGAACTTAGCAAAGAAAATGAATGTTTGAAAAAGGAATTAGCAAATGTTCAAGCATGCTCCAAGAATAAACCTTGTGATTTTGTAAAGAAATGTGATATCCTAGAAACTAAGGTTTTAGACTTAAATAAAGCCTTAGAAAAGTTTACAAATGGTAGAGATAATTTGAATGTATTACTTGGAAATCAACGATGCATGTTTGATAAAACCGGATTAGGATACAATTCTACCAAAAAGGAAAAGCATTACAAAAACTTTTTTGTACCACCTAGAAAATCTTTTTCACCATTCACTAAATGCAATCATTATGGTACTAAAGGACATAATGCTTTAAATTGCCATATTAGAAAGCTTGGACCAAAAGTGGTAAGAAAGGTGTGGGTTCCCAAAGGGACACTACCACAAGCTAACCAAAAAGAACCCAACATAAAATGGGTACCAAGTTCTCTAAACTAATTTTGTTTTATAGGTATGCTTCAAGGCAAGCAACACCCATTGGTACTTGGATAGTGGGTGTTCAAAGCACATGACGGGTGATATAAGCAAGTTCACATCATACATATCCAAAAGAAAAGGAAGCGTCACCTATGGGGATAATACCAAAGGAAAAATTCTTGGCGTTGGAAAAATCGGTAAAAATTCTTCTACTTCAATCAATGATGTATTATATGTAGAAGGACTCAAACATAATTTTCTTAGCATAAGCCAATTATGTGATGAAGGATATAGAATAATATTTGAATCAAATGGTTGCATAATTGAAAATAAGCAAAATAAAGAGGTAAAATTTATTGGTCAAAGAGTTGATAACATTTACATGATTGATGTTGATTCTTTGTCCTCAAATGATGTACAATGCTTCATGACTAGAGAGGATGAATCATGGCTATGGCATAGAAGAATAGCTCATATACATATAGACCATCTAAATAAACTTGTTTCTAAAGAATTAGTGATTGGTTTTCCAAAGCTAAAGTTTGAAAATAAATTTTATGATGCATGTCAAACGGGAAAACAAGTAAAGGCATCTTTTCAAGCTAAAAATGTTGTTTCTACTCAAAGCCCTTTACAACTTTTGCACATGGATTTCTTTGGGCCCTCTAAGGTAAAGAGCTTTGGTGGCAATTACTATAGTCTTGTAATTGTAGATGACTATTCTAGATATACATAGACTTTGTTTCTTGCTCATAAGAATAAAGCATATCATGCATTCAAGAAACTAGCCAACATTATCCAAAATGAACAAAATTCAAAGATTGCATCCATAAGAACCGATCATGGGGGAGATTTTAAAAACCAACTATTTGAGAAATTTTGTGAAAAACATGGTATTGGTCATAATTTTTCAGCTCCTAGAACTCCACAACAAAATAGAGTAGTTAAAAGGAAGAATAGATCTTTGGTGGAGCTTCCAAGAACCATGTTAAATGAAAATAATGTTTCAAAACATTTTTGGGCCGATGCAGTAAACACTGCTTGTCATGTTATGAATAGATGTTTGATAAGGCCTATTCTAAAGAAACGCCCTATGAACTCTACAAAGGAAGAAAACCTAATATTTCCTATTTTCATATTTTCGGATGCAAATGCTTTGTACTTAACAATGGAAAGGATAATCTAGGAAAGTTTGATGCAAAAGCTGATGAGGTAATCTTTCTTGGATATTCATCATCAAGTAAATCTTATCGAGTCTTTAACAAACAAACTAGCACTATTGAAGAATCAATTCATGTGAAATTTGATGAAAATAGCCATAACCCACCCCCCCGAGGAAGGAAGATGTTGATGACATTGTAGGTACTCTCCAAGAATTGAGCTTGAATGACAAAGAGGAAAAGAAAAATGAAGGAGATATAACACAAAATAATCAAGCTCAACAAAAGGAGTGGATCACCTCAAAAGACCATCCTTTGGACAACATTATGGGTGATATCACTAAAGGTGTAAGTACTCGCCGCTCTTTTAATACTTGCAATCATTTAGCATTTGTTTCCTAATTGAACCAAAACCATTGATGAAGCTATTATTGATGAACATTGGACATTGGCCATGCAAGAGGAACTAAATCAATTTGAAAGAAATGAAGTTTGGGAACTGGTGCCAAGACCCAATGCTCACCAAAAAATAGGAACTAAATGGGTATTTAGGAACAAGCTAGATGAAAATGGAGTAATAACTAGAAACAAAGCTAGGCTGGTAGCTAAGGGTTACAATCAAGAAGAAGGAATTGACTATGAAGAAACGTATGCTCCCGTAGCTAGATTAGAAGCTATTAGATTATTATTGGCCTTTGCATGCTGTAGGGATTTCAAACTGTACCAAATGGATGTCAAGAGTGCCTTCTTGAATGGATATATTCAAGAATAAGTATATGTTGATCAACCTCTTGGTTTTGAAAACTATCAATTTCCAAATCATGTTTTCAAACTAAGAAAAGCGTTGTACATTTTAAAGCAAGCTTCCAAAGCTTGGTATGAAAGATTGAGCAAATTTCTTTTGAAAAACAATTTTGAAAGAGGAAAGGTTGATACAACATTATTCATTAAGCACAAAAAGAATGACATACTCTTGGTTCAAGTATATGTAGATGATATGATTTTTGGTGCTACTAATGAATCACTTTGCAAGGAGTTTGTGTTAGTCCTCAAATTTACAATAAATCTTTTAATAAAAATTTCATAAAAATAATAAAAATATAGATAATTTGTTAGAATATTAGGTTTTAATTCAATAAATGAATGTTGTTGGAAATAATTCGCCCTTGATCAATTTTCTCTAGTTTTGCAGTGAAAAAGTAAAGAATTCAAGAGAAAATTATACTGGAGGATCTGACGCGTAGCATCAATCCCACGCGTAGCGTCCATAGCTACTTTTGATGCTGACGCTACAGTCACATCCACGCGTAGCGTCAGTTCTGCGTGGACTCCACAGCCAAGCTGGCCAAGCACTCACTTAGTGACCCATTATTGGCCACTCCACTCAGCACAAATGGCCAAAACGCAGTGGAGACAGGGACACATGGCCAAGCATGATTGAATGTAATATTCCAAGGTGGCCACTACCAGCTACGTTAATGGAGGCTGAGTCAGGGGACTGACGCATAGCGTCACACTGACACGTAGCGTCAGCACCCTTGCTCAGCCCTATAAATAGGGCCATCCAACACCATTCATGACATCCCATTCTCTACATTTAGAGTTCTTTCCTCTCTTCTATACTCGAGTTTTGAGTATTTCTTTTAGAGTTTGTAGTTCTAGAATAGTTTTCTAGATACTTGAGAGTGTTGTGGTGTATTGTGATCGTTGTATCGTGAAGTTTCCATCATCTTCGTAATGTCAAGCTCCGTAAGTGTTGTTTCTACTTTTACCATTGATAAGTGCTTATTTTATGATTAAATTCATGACTCAATTAGACCCATTTTCTGAATAACTTAACTAAACTGATGAATAATTGAGCATGATTTTGATTATAAAGAAAGTATTAAGAAAAGAAGCTTGAAATGTAAAAATCAGTAAAGAAATTGTCAAAAGCCTTGAAGAAACAAAGAAACACCAGAGCATCAAGCAAGGACGCTTGAGCGTGGTACACTGCATGCTTGAGCGTGGAAGAAACAAAAGCTTACGCTGCCCATGCGCCCAAGCAAAATATTGAAGAACACACCAACAGCCTCTCACGCTTGAGCGTGAGCCCGAGCTTGCTCAAGCGTGACTCCATGCATGACTGGCGCTCAAGCGTGACTATATGGAGCTCAAGCGTGACTTAATTGAAAGAGGAACAGCATCAGGATCATCTCACGCTCAAGCGTGGGAAGGAGCCGCTTGGGCGTGAACCCGACCCCGCTTGAGCGTGGCTTGAGCGTGGAATATATCTATTGAGATAGAAGAGCTCGCTTAAGCATAACAGATTTAGCTTGGGCAAAGATGAAAGAGTATCAGGAAATGTCTCACGCTTGAGCGAGACAAGGAGGCGCTCAAGCGTGAACCCGAGTGTGCCTGAGCGTGAAGTAAGCGTGGATCAAGCGTATGCTAAACAGAAGAACCACGCTTAAGCGTGGTTAAGGAAGCTCGAGCGCGAGACAACCAGTGAACACCAGTACCCTTCACGCTTGAGCGTGACCACTAAGCTCAAGCGTGACTCATGCAGTATGGGATTTCTAATTTAATATTCACCAATGGTGCGATGCCAACTCACCCACTTTCTTGTGTTTCTACAAGTCTCTGAAAGATGTTGCATGGGTTCTACGCAAGTGGGCAAGGGAAGCTGAACCATAACTCCTATAAATCAAGCTGTAAATAATATATCCATCATCCCTGTAATCCCCTGTATTTCCCTCACAATCCAACCTTTTCCATTATCTTTTGTATTTATATTTTGAGGGTGAAAATGCAAAGCATGAGTAACTAAACTCCCTTATGGGATTGGCTGTAATCCATTCAACACTGAAGTAATGCTGTTGTAAGTTTTTATTTAGTAATGAGATTTGATAAGTTTCTGTATTTCCTTTTGCGTTTAATGCCTGAAAGTACTTGATCACTATTTTCTTGTTTTAAGTTTTCTCAAGTATGCTGGAAAGTGACTTTTGAAAGCAGATCCGAGAGAAATACTTGTTGTGAGTAGGTAGCCAGGGATGGCGTCTAACGCAATAAACGTCAAAACAATCGATCGATAATGCTGGGATGATTTCAAAGTGACTGAGGGATCAGCGGTTTGAAATCATTCTTATGAATTTTGTAGTCGAGGGATCAATACAAATGACTTTGATTGTGACGTAGAAATTATCTTTTTGATTTACTTATATAAAAACTTATGCAGCTTACAGAAGGTGAAGATGTGATGAAGCCAATCCTTATTTTACAAAACTGATTTTTCCAACACCATTTACTGTCATCTTTTGCAGAATTTCACTCTCTGTTATTTATTCACTTTCTCATTCAACATCATTCAAAACAAAACAAAAACCAAAACATTCTGCCAAATCAATTCAAAACTAAGATCTTCATTCTAACACCTCCTCAGTGGAACGACAACTATACTATATTACAACTTCTGTGTTTAAACTTGGCACATCCACTGCATTGAGTTCATATTATACAAACTTGATTCTCTTTCATTTGAACTCTTCATTCTAATATATCAAAAAAACATCACCAAGTTTTGGCGCCGTTGCCGGGTAGGTGATTTAAGTTTGAATATTTTAGCATTGAATTGACAAGACAGTGTAAATAAATTTGTTTTCAATTTGTTTTTATTTTTATTTTTTTTATGTAGTAACTTTGCTATTTTGAGTACTTGATTTATGATCTTGAGAGGACAGGGTACAAAAGAACAACTTGCATTTGATCCAGAGATAGACAGGTTCCTCAAGAAAATCAAGAAAGCCAAGCAGAACTTCCACGTAGGACAAACTTCCTCTGATACAATGGATGTCAACAGCAACAATCAAAACCCACCAAGGAGAACACTTGGAGACTATGCTTTACAGCAAGGGCCAAGACATTTCTCAAGCATTGCAGTTCCAAACACTGTCAGAGCATTAGAAATGAAACCAGCATTTCTTAGTTTGATTAGTTCACACCAATTTACTGGAATGTCAAGTGAAGATCCGTATACTCACTTAGCCACATTCTATGAATTGGTTGGAACCATGGGATTTAACCAAGATGTTATTGATGCTACATATTTAAGACTATTTCCTTTCTCTTTAGCAGGAAAAGCAAAGGAATGGTTACAATCTCATCCAAATCAAAGTTTAAATAGCTGGAACATAGTTGAAGAAAAATTTCTACAAAGGTTCTTTCCTCCATCTAGATTCATCAAGGCCAAATCAGATATTACAACATTTAGACAAGGCCAAGATGAACCTTTTTGTGAGGCATGGGAACGCTTTAAATCACTGCTCAGAAAATGCCCAAACCATGGACTTGAAGATATTACACAACTTAATATTTTTTACAGTGGTTTAAGGGCTGACACTAAAATGATTTTAGATGCAGCAGCAGGAGGAACAATGATGACAGTGGATGCTGACTAAGCCACAAGGATAATAGAAGCTTTATCCTCAACAGACTACCAAGCTCAACATGATCGTCAGCAAGTTCAAAGGAAAGGAGTCCTTGACTTAAACACCACAGATGCCATTTTAGCACAGAACAAAATTCTGACCCAACAATTAGAAGCATTGACCAAAAAGATAGCCAATCTTCCACAACAATTACATGCAGTACAATCATCACAACCAGGGCAACAACAAATGCCTATAACATGTAACTTTTGTGGAGGAGATCATCTCAATGAGAACTGTGGCTCACAAGAAGCAACTGTATACTTCATGAACAACCAGGAAGGTCTAGTAATTTCAATTCAAATTTTTCTAACTAACCATTTCAGGGATGGAGAAGTAACCAAAACCAAGGCCAAGGATGGAAGCAAGAGCCCAGCTCTTCTAAACCATATCAAAATAATGGTCCTTCTTTGGTGGAGAGAACTTCTAGATTAGAGGACACCTTGGAAAAATTTATGCAAACTTCTTTAGCAAGTCAAAAGAACAATGAGGCATCACTTAGGAACTTGGAAACACAATTGGGACAACTAGCCTGACAACTTGCTGAGAAACAGAAGCCTCAGTATGGAGCAAACACTGAAACAAACCCAATAGAGCATTGCAAGGCTGTGACCACACTGACTGAGGAAATAACTGAGGAAGAAGATGGATATGATACTATCATCTCTGAAGCAGTACCTTATAACACCAAAGATCCAGGGAGTTTTTCTATTCCTGTTACTATTGGAAATCTTTCAAAAAGTAAAGCTTTATTAGATCTTGGTGCTAGTGTAAATTTGATGCCATTATCCACACTAAAAAGTATAGGGGATTTTTCAATAAAGCCAACAAACATGACTTTAAAAATGGCAGATCAATCAATAAAAACCCCTTATGGTATTGCTGAAAATATTGAGGTCAAAGTTGATAAATTTGAATTTTATGAGAACTTTGTTGTCATAGATATGGAGGAAGATTCTGAAATCCCTCTAATACTGGGGAGACCATTCTTGAAAGCAGCCAAAGTCATCATAGATGTGGATGACAGAAGAGTAAAAATTCGAGTGCAGAAAGAAGAAGCCAACTTTGTTATTGATGAAACAAATAAATACTCAGAATGTGCACTTGAAAATCTGAATGGGAAAAAGTTAAGGCCTGACTTAAGCAAGAAGGTGGAAAAACTCAACACTCTCCTCCACCAACTCCATGATCCATTTTGAAAAATCTATCAGGCGTCAAGCTGATGACGTTAAACAAGCCCTTATTGGGAGGCAACCCAATCCTTTATGTTTTCCTTTTTCATCCTGTTGAATTTACATTGCGCACACTTTATTTTTATGTTTTCCTTTTCAAGTCTCATAATTGAAGTTCTTTTTTTTCGTAGGTCACTCATCAACCCATTCCAAGTGTCAAACACTGATAGAAGCAAGCCAAGAAGTTCAAAAACTATGTTTTCTTCTACATTGAGGTTTCTCATTGGAAGCAAGTTTGCAGCCCGCATTGCTTGGCCTGGGGACAGGCCTTCTTTCTTAGGAGGGGTGAGACTTCATAGGCTAGACCAGGACCCTCCTCACAAGGGCCTCCAGCAAGGAAACATGAGACAGAGGATGACTCTTCTGAGGATGAGTGATGAGTTTACTGCTTTAGTTTTTATTGCTTTAGTTTACTTTGAGTTAGTTTTGTCTAACATTACTGCAGCATACTTTGAAAATTTTTAAAATTTTTCATGCTTTTGGTTGATTGTTTGGATATACCATTACATGCTTGCAGTTGTACCATTTTGGAAAAACCCAACCAAAGATTTTACTTTTTGAACAAGAAAAGTTTCTAAGCAGCAGAATATTTTTAGGCAATAACACTAATTTTTTTTTTTAGGCAAAATGACTAAATTAAGAACCAAGGAACTAGAATGCATGTACTTTTGATTGTTTACATGACTTGAACCCTTTTCTGTTAGAATAAGGAAGTAAGCCTTATATCTTGATGAGAAGTGAGAAATCTAAACACTGAGAGCCTCATTTGAATTTATTAAATTGACATTGACTGATTTTCTAATTAACCTTTTTCTTAAGAAATAAGCAAGGAAATGATAAGGTAATTTTGAAAACATAGTTAGCCGAGAGCCAAAGCCGAGAGCCAAAAAGCTACCCTGATAAAAATATCCGATTTTTTGGTAGCCCATCTTTGAGCCATAAAATTTTTTTTTCTCTACCCTAAGCTAAGCATAAAAGCAAAAATCCTACCTTACCTGCATGTTCATCTTGAAAAAGAGCATAAAATATTTTTTTCTCAAAAGGAGATGAAACAAATGGAGGCAGAAAAAGAAAATGCAAAAAAGAAAAATAGTAAGCTCTCCAAAAAAAAAATGTATAAAAGAGCTGGAGGAAAACAAAGGAAAATTCTGAAGTTTAAATTCAAAGAAGAAGCCTTCTAAATTGTTAAATAAATTAACTAAAAGCACTTATGCTCTTCTTTGTACATGCGATTTGAATCCAAGAAAAACCAAAAATTCTTGTTAACCCAGCCTCATTACAACCTTAAAAGACCTTTTGATCCTTGCTGTTCATTTGAATTTTGGTTTTACTAGAAAAGACGGGCAATGTTAACTGAGCAGTTCTAATGATGGATGAGTGAAACAGACACCTGGTAAGAAATAATGAGAGTTCTCTATTCTTACAGCAATGGGTTACATGCTTTATGAACAAGGTAATGGTGCATTACATTTTAAGGAATTGGTATTAAGAAAATCATTTGCCTAGACATCAACTCAGATTATTGTCTTTTAAACTTTTTGTCTGCAACAGAAACTCAGATTTTTGAATGCTTGATTCCCTTTCCAAAACTTCTTTTTACTTGAGGACAAGCAAAAATCTAGGTTGGGGAGAGTTTGATAAGTGCTTATTTTATGATTAAATTCATGACTCAATTAGACCCATTTTTTGAATAACTTAACTAAACTGATGAATAATTGAGCATGATTTTGATTATAAAGAAAGTATTAAGAAAAGAAGCTTGAAATGTAAAAATCAGTAAAGAAATTGTCAAAAGCCTTGAAAAAACAAAGAAACACCAGAGCATCAAGCAAGGACGCTTGAGCGTGGTACACTGCACGCTTGAGCGTGGAAGAAACAAAAGCTTACGCTGCCCATGCGCCCAAGCGAAATAATGAAGAACACACCAACAGCCTCTCACGCTTGAGCGTGGACCCGAGCTCGCTCAAGCGTGACTCCATGCATGACTGGCGCTCAAGCGTGACTATATGGAGCTCAAGCGTGACTCAATTGAAAGAGGAACAGCATCAGGATCATCTCACGCTCAAGCGTGGGAAGGAGCCGCTTGGGCGTGAACCCGACCCCGCTTGAGTGTGGCTTGAGCGTGGAATATATCTATTGAGATAGAAGAGCTCGCTTAAGCGTGACAGATTTAGCTTGGGCGAAGATGAAAGAGTATCAGGAAATGTCTCACGCTTGAGCAAGACAAGGAGGCGCTCAAGCGTGAACCCGAGTGCGCCTGAGCGTGAAGTAAGCGTGGATCAAGCGTATGCTAAACAGAAGAACCACGCTTAAGCGTGGTTAAGGAAGCTCGAGTGCGAGACAACCAGTGAACACCAGTACCCTTCACGCTTGAGCGTGACCACTAAGCTCAAGCGTGACTCATGCAGTATGGGATTTCTAATTTAATATTCATCAATGGTGCGATGCCAACTCACCCACTTTCTTGTGTTTCTACAAGTCTCTGAAAGATGCTGCATGGGTTCTACGCAAGTGGGTAAGGGAAGCTGAACCATAACTCCTATAAATCAAGCTGCAAATAATATATCCATCATCCCTGTAATCCTCTGTATTTCCCTCACAATCCAACCTTTTCCATTATCTTTTGTATTTATATTTTGAGGGTGAAAATGCAAAGCATGAGTAACTAAACTCCCTTATGGGATTGGCTGTAATCCATTCAACACTGAAGTAATGCTGTTGTAAGTTTTTATTTAGTAATGAGATTTGATAAGTTTCTGTATTTCCTTTTGCGTTTAATGCCTGAAAGTACTTGATCACTATTTTCTTGTTTTAAGTTTTCTCAAGTATGCTGGAAAGTGACTTTTGAAAGCAGATCCGAAAGAAATACTTGTTGTGAGTAGGTAGCCAGGGATGGCGTCTAACGCAATAAATGTCAAAACAATCGATCGATAATGCTGGGATGATTTCAAAGTGACTGAGGGATCAGCGGTTTGAAATCATTCTTATGAATTTTGTAGTCGAGGGATCGATACAAATGACTTTGATTGTGACGTAGAAATTATCTTTTTGATTTACTTATATAAAAACTTATGCAGCTTACAGAAGGTGAAGATGTGATGAAGCCAATCCCTATTTTACAAAACTGATTTTTCCAACACCATTTACTGTCATCTTTTGCAGAATTTCACTCTCTGTTATTTATTCACTTTCTCATTCAACATCATTCAAAACAAAACAAAAACCAAAACATTCTGCCAAATCAATTCAAAACTAAGATCTTCATTCTAACACCTCCTCAGTGGAACGACAACTATACTATATTACAACTTCTGTGTTTAAACTTGGTACATCCACTGCATTGAGTTCATATTATACAAACTTGATTCTCTTTCATTTGAACTCTTCATTCTAATATATCAAAAAAACATCACCAACCATGTGTAACTAATTTGTTTATGTTGGAATTGGTGAACTAATCTATTGAGTATAATGTTGTGAATTCGACCTCTGCATGTTTATGATTCAAGTCCATGTTAGTATTTCAACCTTTTATTAATATGAACGTCAAACGGGAGAATGATTTTCATGTGTATTGAAACTTGTTTTATTAGTATGAATGTCAAACGGGAGAATGATTATTCATGCCGTATTGAAACTTGTTTTGACGAAAGTAAAAGTTGGAATACCCTTGGTATCTCAATTCTATAGGGGTTGGTAACCATTGTTGCCATAAGGCCAGGTCTTAATCCAAGTTTTTACTGAGAAAACTCACGAGGGATCGGACTTTACGGTGAATTCTTAGAATTTATATCATGAGGGATCGGTTATAATGATTTTAAGCTGCAATGACATGAAACTTGATGATTAAATATGCATGTCTTGAGTTCCTCGTTGTTATTCTAGATTAGGGATCCAATTTCCAACATAATTTGTTTATCTGTGTTTATCTCAAGTATCTTACCTATTCTAGATTACAACTCAACTTTTTAGATAGATTTTTATTTTCTTTTTAGCTCATGAACTACTCAATCATGCTATCTTGTGAATACTGTATAAATTGTATATAAATCATTCTTTTGTCTATAACTTTCTTCACATTTACCATAGTGAATAGAAAATTACTGTTGTTATTGGACTTTCAATCCCAGTGGAACGATATCTAAATTTTGAAAACTACAAACGATTGGTGCGCTTGCCAATTAACAACCCGGTGGTAGAAATGAACGGTTCAGACCCTATCGCCGGGTTAACAAGTTTTCTGGCGCCGTTGCCGGGGATTGAATTGTTTCAGTAAAACAGTAAATTTTTAATTACCGTGGTAAATATTTTTTACCTTAGTTAAATTTTTTTTTATTTGTTTACTTTTACTTATTGTTACACTAACTTTCTTTGTCTAGTTTGTGTATGCAAACCCGATCTACTGCAGGTAAAATTTATTTTGATCCTGAGATAGAAAGGTTTGTAAAGAAAATCAAGTCTTTAAAATCTAAAACACAAACTAAATCTTCTTCTACTTCTAAAATTTTTTAAAATTCAAATATGGCTGCTGAAAGGAGAACATTGGGACAGTTTGCTGCTATTAATGGTCCACCCCGAGTTTCGGGAATGTTTCAAGGACCTGTTGTACCAGTGGAGATTAAACCTGCTACTTTAAATATTATTCAAAATAATCAATTTTGGATTAAATCATGAAGAACCGTATGAACATTTAACTATTTTTTATGAGTTATGTAGCACAATTGGTTTTGAACCCAATCAAGAAGAATCTGTTTATATGTGGTTATTTCCTTTTTTATTGATTGGTAAAGCTGAAGAATGGTTTAAATCTTGCCCACCGGGTAGTTTTCAAACTGGTCCGATGTCGAAAGAAAATTTTTGGAAAGATTTTATTCTCCTGCAAAATACTTTGAAGCTATGACAGCCATACATTCTTTTTCTCAAAATAATGATGAATCATTAGGAGAAACATGGTGTCACGACCTGGATCGCGGCGGCACGGCTGACCCTCAAAATGATTTTTTTGGTTCGAAAAGAAAAACAGGGAGTCGCCACCAATATTTTTTTTAGGATAAAATACCGGGAAAACTTTTCGTTAAAGCACTGGTTATAAAAATGAAATTCCATGTTCGGGAGTCTAATTACAGGTGAGGAAGGTATTAGCACCTCACAACTGTCCTTTATAAAAACGGTTACCTCAATATGATAACGCGTATTATAATTAACCCAATAATTATTTTAACTTCTTCATAAAAAAGGGCATACAAAATGATAAAATATACAAAAATAAACAATCTAAAAAAAAATAAACATGAAATTTTTACATGAGATTAACAGGATGTCTCGTCCAAATTAAACTCGCTCTACCTTTTTTTAAAAAAGTAATAAAAATTGCAATAATAATGAGAATAATAATAATTATGACAACTTTTATGCTAGTCCAAATAGAATGTGTGAGGCACTCATTTTTATTAATATTTATCAATCAATAGAAATTAATTGATAATTGAAAAGGTAACAAAGTCATCGAACAGCAATTAATTCAACAGAAAATAAAACAAATACAAATATTAAAAATAAGGGGGAGAGTGGGACCGGTGTGGTGAGAAAGGAGCTGGACGGTGTTGTGGGCTTGAGGTGCTGGACGGAGAGGAATTGAGGGATAAGGTGCTGGATGGGTTTAAAAAAAAAGGACGGTGTGAGTTTTAGTGGAGAGAGAGAGAGAGCTTATATGGTATGGGTTTTAAGGAGAGGGACGGTGTGTGGGTTAAGGAAAGAAGGGCAGTAAGGTGTTGGGTGAGGAGAGAAGGGGACGGTGTTGAGTGAAGAGTGAGGACGGTGTGTGGGTGAGGAAGAATGAGGACAGTGTTGAGAGGTGCGTTTTAGGGGCTGTGTAGGAGAGGGAGACGGTGTTATTTTGAGGGGGGCTGTACGGTGAGGTGGAGGAAGAAGAACTATTGAAGGGAGAGTGAGGACAGTTTGGTGGGTGTTTTTTTTAGGGGGCTGTGTGGAGAGGTGGAGGAAGGAGAACTGTTGGTTTGAAGGAAGAGTGAGGGACGGTGTTGGTGAAGGAGCGTAACAGTGTGGTTTTTTGGGAGGTGACAGTGTTTGAGAGGAGTGAGGGACGGTGTGTGGGTGAGGAAGAGTGGGACGGTGTGTGGGTGAGGAAGAATGAGGACGGTTAGTATGAAAGAAGAGAGGGCTGTACTGGGTTAAGAGGAGAGGGACAGTGGAGAGAGAAAGATAGGGACGGTGTTGTACAGTGAGGTGGAGAGGGAGAGAGGGAAAGGATGGGCAGTGGGGGTCTCAGGGAGGCTGTATTTTTTCTTAAAAAAATTGCTTCAGAGTCTTCTCAAAAATGAAGGTTTCTGGCTCTTTTTCTCCTCTTCTTCTCTTTCGTTGGGGTACTTATAAGAGTCCCCAAGTGTGCATTGATTGCTTGGACAGCCTGGCTACCAATAACAGCAGCTGATGAATAACTTATTATTTTAATTTTGTTTATTATTAGCCGCCCCACAAAATTAGCAAAGCAACTTGGATGGTGTGTTGAAGAAATAGCCTGGACGTTGACGATTAGGGAGAATGGCAGCTGGTGGGAATTCTTTATTACTTTCTTCCTTTGTCTTGTTGCGGGCCACTCCTCATAATTCAAGGATCCACTTGGATAGTGGGAATCCAAGTCAGCATGCGCAATTGGTGGAAATATGGGTCGGTTTTCTCCTTCTGACTCGGTATTAGTGCCTCAGTCGGTATACACTTATAGTGGGAAACAATTCGAGTGGAAAAGGTGCTTTTTGTACACAAGACCGAGTGAAAGCTTTGCTCGGTATTGCTTTGCTGGAAGTTGTGGAGAGGAGCTGGAGAGGGACTCGGAACTGACTGAAAGGATGGCTCGGAACTGACTAAGGGTGACTCTCTCGGCACTCATTCAGATTCTTCCTTCTTTCATGCAAGACTTACTCAGGATCGGGAAGCAAATGATTCAATCAGAACTGCTTAAAATGTTCCACTCGGCCATATCACTAGGAGAGACCTTGCTCGGATTTGCTTCGTAGTATCACTGTTTGAAGTACTCAATCGGAGTTGCTTCAATTGGAGGGGTTTTGCTCGGCAGTGCTTCTGCTTGAACCATTCATTCGGCCCCTCTGATTGATTCGGTCAGGAACGTCTGGAAGTCCTTTTTTAATTGACTCAATCGGCACTTCAGAAATATTCTACTCGGCTTAGTCGGATACATGGTTCAGGAATAATTCAATCAGACTCATTCATCAAGCTTGGTCTTCACTCAGAGTTGTTTCAATTGGGCATCAACTCACTCGGATGCATTTGCTCGGGAGTCTTCAATCGGATGTGCTCACTCGGGGTTGCTCATTCAGGAGTCTGGCTCGGAATAGTTTCAATCGGTACCTCCTAAAATGTTTCACCCGGCTTCTGGAAATGAACCACTCAGAGAGACCTTGCTCGGATTTGCTAGGTAGTAATTTAGTCGATCCTTTCTTCACTCCACTCGGACACATTCATTCAGAAATCCTTCCATTTGGTTGTTGTCACTCAGAATTGCCTTCAGTTGCCAATTATTCTATCCGGTCGTTTTCTCTCGGGAGTAACAGGGAGCCAACTTTTTTTAATCAGAATTTAGAACTTGAGAATCTGACCACCCGGCCTTCGTTTCAGTCAGAATTTGGATTTTGAGAATCTGACCACTTGGATATATTCATTCGGAGCCGGCCTTCTTTCCACTCAGAATAACACTTAAGAACGTGGGCCGAAAGAGGTTTATTACCGATCGGACCTTTCCCTTCTCGAAAGGACATCTCCGAATGACTTCACTCAGAATGACTTCAACAAGTGTTCATACAAGGGCTTCCTCAGCTCGGAAAATAATCCCTGGGACGGTATTTATCCACAGTCAGTCCCCTTTTTCACTCAGAGTGTCTGCAACCGAGAGTCTTCCATTCGGCAACGTCTCCACCTGAGGGATACTTCACATAGCCAGTCTCATTTTACTCGGAATGTCTTTCCCCGAGTCTTTTTTGAAACCCTTTCTTCATTCAGAAATATCTTCCACACTTGAGGCCCACTTGGAAACTCCTTACTTGAAGACTTAGCATTCGGCCACGTCCCACTCGGACTTACTCGGAAATGATCATTCCGAGTCCTTTCACTCGGAAATGATCATTTCCGAGTCAGATTTTTTTTTTCACTTGTGAAAACTCCCCATTCTTGGTGAAAATTTACCGGACTGAAATAGGTGTTCACACATGGGAACGATTCAAGGCACTATTGAGAAAGTGTCCAAACCACAACTTGGATGATGCCAAAAAGGTAAGAATTGTTTACCATGGTCTATTACCTCAGTTCAAGATGATGTTAGATGCTTGTGCAGGTGGTTCTTTAATGAACAAAACTGTGCAGGAAGCAATTGAGATATTGGAATCAATGTCTATTAGTGACCGCCAAGCAAAACATGAAAGGGGTAGAGGAAGCCAGGTATGCTCGAATTGGGAGTGAATGATGCAGTATTGGCTCAGTAAAAATTGCTAACCCAACAAATTGAAGCCATGAGCAAGCAATTAGAGAAACTTCAAATTGCTCAAGTAACATCACTACCCCCCGCTCAAGCGAAACAATGTATGCATTGCATGGGTGAACAACCATGTGGTTATTGTGCCCCTGACAGAAATGAGCAAGAGCAAGCCAATTTTCTGGACCATCAAAGAATACCATTGGGTAACTTTCCTTTCAATTATGGTAATTCTTTTCCTAACAATTTTCAACAGGGATGGCAGAATCAGAATTCTGGCTGGAGACAAGATGCTGGACCTTCCAACAGACCTCCTAACAATCAATTTAAGCCACAACAATCACAAATTGATAATGCAAGATTGACAAGGATTGAGGAATCCATCTAACAGTTATTGTAATTTGTGGAGACAAATGAAGCTGCCTGAAAAGCATCAGACATACAAATGGGTCAGCTTGCAAAGGAAATAGCTGAATTGAAAAGTTCTGGGTTTACTGCAAACATTCAAAACCCAAGGGAACAATGTAATGTTGTTTCTTCTGAAAATTGTAAAGTTGTGAAAATTGATTGTAAAGAAAAAAATAAGAAAAAGAAAGAAGAAGAAAAGAAAGAAAGTGAAAAAATAGAAAAAAATGAAAAAAATGAAAAAAATATGCAAGTGAATGAAGAGCAAGAAACAAACTGTATTACCATCGTAACCCTGAAAAAATGTAAAGATCTGGGGAGTTTCACCATTCCTGTAACCATTGGAAGTATCAACATCAAGAATGCTTTGTTAGACTTAGGGGCAAACATCAATCTGATGCCCCTAGATTTAATAAAGCACATTGGTGAATTTGAACTAAAAGAAGCTAAGACAAACTTACAGTTTGCGGATCGCTCTGTCAAAAAACCTGTTGGGATTATGGAAGATGTGTTGGTAAAGGTTGATAAGTACCACTTCAAGGTTGACTTTGTGGTACTCGATATGAAGGAGGATACTGAGATCCCCCTGATCCTTGGAAGACCTTTCATGAAGACTGCAAAGATAAGAGTAGATGTTGATCAAGGAATGGTTGCAGTCAAAGTTTATGAAGAAGAGGTAAACTTCAGAGCTCATGAACATCTTAGGACGAATGATGAGGAAAAAGTTTACCCTTAACCAAACCAGCTATATCTCTTCCCAATCAATTAAATTGTTTTAAATTAACCGATGCCTTGAATGATGAAAGACAAGTAATCAAGCATCGGAGAAGAAGAAGGAGGAAGAAACAGACAGGTGATTCCTCAACCGAAATTGAGAAACCACCTGATTAATCAGAGGTAATGTCTGGCTGGAGACATTAAATCTAGCGCTCAATGGGAGGCAACCCATTCTTTTCTTGTTATTTTTTATTATTTTTAACATAAAAAAAGGGCTTTTGAAAATTCAAATTTTGAAAAATGAAAAACAGAAGCTCACGCATAGCGCCCCATAGACGCGTAGCGTGGACTCTGAATTTTGGATCTGATGCGTAGCGTCCCTTCCACGCGTAGCGTCAGAGCCCACGTTCAGTTTTTAAAACTGAAACAGAGAGGCCCATCTTAGGTTTTAAAAACCTAAAATTCCCTCTCTGCCTCATTTTACTTCAACTCTCAGGATTTCAAAAACCTAAAACCCTTTTTTTCTCTCAACCTTCCCAAATTCCTTAATCAAGGATTCCAAGTAAGTGTTCTAAATCCTTTCCCTTTAAAATTTAATTTTGATTCTTAGAATTGCATACGGTTAGGGTTAGGATTAGAAGACCATTGGTATTTGTTTGTTGTTAGAATAAGGAATTGAATGGATTGAATGTGGTTTTCGAAGGGGGTTGCTGCTACACAACCCCTGTTTTCCAGTTTCTGTTCTGCAAGCCCACGCGTAGCGTCCTACTGACGCGTAGCGTGGGAAGAACAGAGCTGACGCGTAGCGTGTAACATCCCGAATTTTAAAATAGAGAATTAATTACCGGAATAAATATTAGAAATTGGAATATGGAGTATTTAATGTCCCAAACTATTGAGAATAATTAAATTAAGATTTTGGGAATTTTTGGTAATTTTTGGAGACCGGTTGAGCTGAAATTAAGCCCGGTTGAGATATGGGTGTCAGACCAAGTATCTCGGAATGAGATGATATTGGTCAGGGCTGTAGAGAATAATATTGGGAATCCGAATATGTATTCGGAATAATTTTCAGATGATGTATTGAGCCCAAACGAAGAGCCTATTTACAAGAAAACGATGAAGCTTTAATGAATAGAATTAAAATAAACCCAAAACCCTAATTTTTCCCTTCTACTTCACGATGTCTTCTTCTTTTGTGAAGACACTTCATTCTTCTTCCCCTTACTTTCCTTCTTCTCTTCATATCTCCATCTTCCTCTAAAGGATTCAAGCAAGGTGATAACTCTCCTCCTTTTTCATTTTGTTGGGTGAAGGCTTGGAAGGAGACCATTGAAGCTTGAAGCTTTCTCCTTCTCTTCCTCTCTATTTCGTGTGGCACATTCCCTTCTCCTTGAACCCATTTTGTTTTCAAGTGAGGTAAGAAATACTTACTATTTAATTGGGTCTTTGCCATAGATAGGTGATAACATGGGTTTAGAGAGCCATGCATATGAAACGGTGTTCACTTAAGGCATTTGATGCATAAACCCTAGAGAGAGTTGTTATGGATTTACGTGGAATGAGGGGGGATAAGTGCATTTATGTTGGAAGAAGATGGAAAATGATAATTCCCTTGATAATAGTTGTTTGGTTTTGAGAAACCCTAACCTTATGAATTTGGGGGAAATGTATAATGGAGGTTGATGCACATTTAGTGTTGGTAATAAATGTGAGGTATGATGAATAAAGGTCATTAGTGAAGGTAATTTGTTGGTGGAAGTCATTAATGGAGAAACCCATGAAAGGGTTGGTTGTTGAGTACATAATAATAAATGGTGGCACCTAACCCATGGTGGTTATGGTGAATAAAATGAAATAAAAGAGTTTTGAGAGTTATAATAATAAAAACAGCAAGTATTTATTGATATATAAGTATTCAAGTCTTAATGAGTAAGTAGGAAATTGATTGTATAATGTATTGTGATGTAGGAAGTGACCCCATTGACGAAGCGGGACCATCAAACCACGTTGATCACTACTTCACTTGAGGTAGGAGGGGGTAACTTTTCTAAATGCATGATTTCATCCATTGGTGATGTGGAAATATGTATATGTGATTATGTTAATAATTGTTTGAATGGATGATATGATATGTGTGATTTGAATGCATTTAGAATGATGATTGTTATGTGGCATTGTGTTTGGGATAATACTAATGATGTGATGATACCATATTAATGAAGTAAGATGATGGTTTGAAACCATATGTGAATTGAGATTGTGATGTGAATATCCCAAGTATGTGTGTATGAGTTATGGAATGTGTGTGCCACTAACTATTGATGAGAATAAGTTTAAAAGAGAATTGGGATTGGATAAGAATGATGAGAATATTGAAATCCACTAAGTGGTGATGGTGAATGATTGAATGTGGAGTGGCATCTAGGATGCATAGTGTGAGGATGCACTTGATTTGCATTTGCATTGCATCCATGGCATATCATAGCTGTCTATGTGGAATTTTAGGGGGTTCCACTAGGCGGGCCCAGTGGGAGGGCGGCTTAGTGCACGAGTGTATTGTGATTTTCCCCTGTGACTCGGTGTAAGAGTCACGAAGCTGTCCATAGTTTGGTGACGAGGCACCCTATGTGGCGGGCCCAGTGGGCGGGCGGCTCAATGGTGAGCGAGTTTACCTCGGTGTCCGACGGGACACGGCTCTCTCGATGTGTGTTCGGGAGGGGCCTGTAGCACTTGTGGTATTTGAGGCCACGATGTTGATCCGCAAGTCACAGGGTGACTAGTGCTACAGATGGGCGAGAGCGGTTTGGTACCAGTAAAATTATGAAGATATAAGCATGCTTGAATTGAGATATATGTGTACACAATTTTTTTACTGCAGTAGGGGTATAGTAGCACACCTATACTTGTCCCACAATTGATTTAATGATATATTTTCCCACAGTCAGATCCGCATTGTCTTGATGAGAAATTCTTGTGCATATGCATTAGCTTTAAGAGCATTTGCATATAGCTGGAGATATGCCTAGTTGAAAGCCCATGGTGGCAACGGATAAATGAGAATTGATAAGGGAAAGAGTGGAATACTAACCCTACGTGTGATTGGCAATCCAAATGATTGATATTGAGAATGTATACTTGAAACTATAATATGTATTGTGTATAATGTATGATGTGGTGTAATGATGGCTAATTGTGCAAGTATACATGTATTTCATCATAATGTATGACTTTAATTCATTTGGATTATGTTACTCACCTCCCCGTTGCCATTTTTAAGGTTGATGTAGGTGTGACTTAAATCCTACAGCTTTTGGAGGCTTGAGTATGGAAAGAGGTAAATATGGATAGGAATATGTAAGCCTTGGCCGGCATAAATTCTGTTTTGTAGAGTATATGGTGTTTATATACTCGTTTTTGTAATGGTTGATAATTTTGAAGGTCATGGGAGAAAATTGGACATGTGTGTGTAAGGCCAATTTTCATTCATGACCTAAATGATGTAAAGGACAAAGTCATGAGGCTTGATGATGTTGAATTTGATGTATGGGTGATGAAAATTTATGAGTTATAGCTCCTTTGTGATATGTGCTTTGAGAGGCCAATTTTTGGGTGATGAACTCAATATTGGTTGATATTGATATGGATATGTTGATTCAGCTTACCATATTAAGGAATGAATATTAATTATGAAATTTCTTGGCCAATTGATGACAATAGTGTGCATGATGTTTGATTGATCGATTAATTTGTAGAGCTCTCATATGGAGTTCATGCATAATTGAGGAACCAATAGGGTCAAAATGAATTTTATGAGTTTTGGATAGTGTGTGGTGGTTCCAATAGCTTAAATACATGATTTGTGACTTATAGGAACTGGAGCGGGTCAATTCCATTGAGAATAGACCCCTATGTTACTCAAAAAGGCTCAAGAATGGACAAAACGCATTTATTTGCATAACTTTCACATTTTTGAGAATTTTTGGGTGAGGCCGGTGGCCACACGTCACAATTGGTGTATTTTAGTTGGTGTCAAAATTTGGTAGCGTTTGGAGTTGATATGAAAAAGTTAGGGGGGTTAGAAGTCCAAAAATAAGGCTTTTTCTGCATAAAATAGCAACTGTGCTGTCTCGAATCGATTCGAGGATCTCTGAATCGATTCGAGCGCTGCTGTTTTCACTGTTTTTGGTTCCAGGAAGGCCTGAATCGATTCATACGATCTTGAATCGATTCCAAGACCTCTGTTTGTATAAATTTGAGTTCCAGAAGCATCTGAATCGATTCATACAAGCTTGAATCGATTCAAGGGGTCCTGTTTTCACTGTTTTGCACTCCAGAATCATTCGAATCGATTCATGGGGTGTTTGAATCGATTCATGGCCCTGTTTTCACACCTTTTCCTCTGTTTTAGGGTATCATTGGTATTGTTTGACTATAATATGATGGTACAATGACCTATGCGCATAATTAATACATTCTATCAATTCAATAGACCATCCTTTGACCTCCTACCACTCCCCTTCATTTTCTTAATGTAATTGCACACTTCCGCTACTTCTTGTTGATGATCATGAGATTGATCATCCAAGGTTCACTCTTTGACTTAATTGTTCACCTTCTCATATCTTCATATATGAGATAGGTTATTAAAATAGGTCCAGGGGTTTGGTGAAAAATACTTCACCACTTTAATTATTTGATTTATTAATATTTTCAAAGACGCGAAAAATTTTCCCTATTTTAATTGGGGGTTCGGGGCGTCTCATAGCGTCCCACCCACGCGTAGCGTCAGCCTCTGTTTCTGATTTTTAATTTTTGTTGTTTGTTTGTTATTTTATTTTATTATTTTATTTTATTTTATTTTATTTTATTTTATTATGTTTTTCAATTGTTTAACATGTTGTATGTTTGTTTATTGTTTGTTTTTTTCTTTCTTTTTTTAATTAATTAATAAATTTTCTTAGTTTGTATTTGTTATACTTTGTTGCATTGATAAAAATTAAAAATACATAAAAAAAATTTTTGTATATATTTATGTATGATATATTTTATGTGAATTTTTGTTTTATTGTTAAAAATCCAAAAATATGCATGTTGATTTTTACAAATATGTTGTTGTGAATTTTGTGTTATATCTTGTGTGATTTCCTTTAATATAATTGTTATGTAAATTTTTGATTGTATATGTTTGAGATGTTTTTCAAATAATAATGTGTGTTTGATTTTTAAATTTTCCTTTTTACATATGGCATCGAGGAAATCTATTCCCACTACTGGTCCCTCTAAAAGACAGAGGAAGGCCACGGATACTGACACCACCTCTGAGGATCCTGATCTTCAGGGAGAGGAGGTGTTGGGACCGAGGGATCCTACGAGATTTCACACTGACACGAAATGGGCCTGCTTTCATCATATAAAGGGGCAAAGACTCATCTGGGAGAGGGTGTTAGATCTCAGTGCTGGAGACTATCCTGAGCTGCAGGATGGAGTTCAGAGGAGGAGATGGGGACCCCTGTTTTCTTTACCGACTGAGGGGGATCCCATCTTAGTGATGGAATTCTACCCGAACGCCTACAGGACTCGTCAGGACTCGCCGAACATTGGCCAACAGAGGACGAGTTGGGTGAGGGGCCGACATATTACTTATGACCGGGATACTATTAGTACCCTATTGGGTAATCCTTGGGAGCCTACTCCCGAGGACGATACTTGTTTCTGGAAGGAAAACAGAAACAAGATCATTACTGAGGGTGATCTAGGATATTCCCTCGAACAGGTTGCTTATTTCTTGAGCAAAGATAAAATCTTTTTCAACCTGAGTAAGGTTGGAAGGAGTCCATCTAACCTTCTGAAGACCCAGCTAACCCCTATAGCCCAGGCGTGGTCCTACCTTGTGTTGCATAACATCACTCCTGTCACTCACCTCTCATCTATCCCAGTTGACCGCTGTTGCCTTCTCTTTTCTATTCTTCAGGGCCATACCATCGACATTGCCTAGCTTATTTCTGAGCAGATTCACTTTTATGCCCTTGGGTATAAAGTGAACCGCCCTATTCCATTTCCCCTCATTATATCTGCTTTACTGAGGAGGCAGGGAGTTGCTGTGCCATCACCAGAGTTCACGAGTTCTTCGGGGAGAGTCCCCAAGGTCTCGGTGAACAGAGATTATTTTGTTCAGTAGTGCGAGCTTCCACCTCTGGAGCAAGAGGCTCAGCCCAGACCCAGGAGGAGGAGACCACCAGTTCAGCCACCACCCACTGATGCTGTCACAGAAGGATTTGCCAAGATGACACTTGAGCATCAGCATATGATGCAGATGATGGTTGCCACACATAGAGCTTATATTCATCTTCATGATGAATTTTATCAGTACAGATTACAGGGTGAGGGAGCACCATATGTCACACCGACTGAGTTTGCAGCTCATGTAGCTTGGCCTGGTGATTTACCTACTTACCCTGAGACTGGTGGATCTTCTGGAGCACAGGATGATACTGATGGTGATGCTGATGAGGAGGAGGAGGATGATGACCAGATGGAGGATTGATGGTGTTATCTTTTGCACATTTTTACATACATTTTTAGTTTATTGTTAGTTTCATATTTACACTGATATTATTTTGGATTATATTATATTTTGTCTTTTATTATGTGTGGTGTGTTTATTTTTGCGTAATTTATTATGTTTTTGCATGATTCTATTTGAAAAATCCAAAAATAAATTTTATATTTCAATAAATTAATCAAATTTTTGTTAGAAAGTTAATTTATTCACTTAACATTTTTACACAATAAAACCAATTTTGTAAAATCAATTATTAATTCTTTTATAACTTAGGAATTTTGATAAATTTAATTACAATAAGTTTATTAACTATCAAGCAAATTTCAATAACCTGGTAAGTTGAGAGATCTTTTTAAACACTTGAGGGTTTAATCGACATAATTTTATTCGAATTGATTTTGCTTTAATCTTTGATTTGTGTTGTTGTACAGAGAATTCAGGAAAATGATCAAGGCATATTTATTGGTGAAAAGAAACCTTGGGCCAAACAGCTTACCTTGGTAAAAATTATTTTATCCTTTGAAAGCCAATTTGAGCCTAAAATAAATTCTTTGGTACCCTTAAAACCTAAATTTGTTTTAACCATTCCCTATACTTGATTGATTAAAAGAGCAGTTGAAATAAATGTTCTCACAAAAATGGGGAGTGAAAATAAGCAACTTGATTCTTTTCAAAAGAAAATAAAGTATGAAAAAGAAAAGTCAAAAATAGTGAAAAGAATCAAGTTGGGGGTATTTATTTTTTATCAATAAAAGAAAATGAGAAGTTTGGACCAAGAGAAAGCCTAAAAATTATAAAATGCTCTTTTATGATTTCATGTTTTTGAATTCCAAGAAAAACCATTGATTCTTGTAACCCAAGCCTCATTACAACCCGTGAAAAGACCTTGTGATTTCTGAATTAACTCTGTATAACTAACCATTGATTAGATGAAAATCAAAATTAAATTTGTTTGATTTTATGATTGATTGAGTGAAACAGGTTACCAATTGCATTGAGATAAACACTTGGAGAGATAAGCCTGAAATTATGCTTGATATGTTAATAAAATATTGTAAAGAATTTTATCATTAAACCTTTGTTACATCAGATGCATATAATTGATTATTTCAAAATGGTAAATTGTGTAATTACTTTTTGTGATAAATTCTCGGACTAACTCAAAAATTTGATTTCAAATTTTTATTTTTTATTTTTCTCTCTTGCTCGAGGACGAGCAATGTCTCAAGTTAGGGGTATTTGTTAGTCCTCAAATTTACAATAAATCTTTTAATAAAAATTTCATAAAAATAATAAAATTTTGGATAATTTGTTAGAAAATTAGGTTTTAATTCAATAAATGGATGTTGTTGGAAAAAATTTGCCCTTGATCAATTTTCTCTAGTTTTGCAGTGAAAAAGTAAAGAATTCAAGAGAAAATTATACTGGAGGATCTGACGCGTAGCATCAATCCGACGCGTAGTGTCCATAGCTACTTTTGATGCTGACGCTACGCGTCACATCCACGCGTAGCGTCAGTGCTGCGTGGACTCCACAGCCAAGCTGGCCAAGCACTCACTTAGTGACCCATTATTGGCCACTCCACTCAGTACAAATGGCCCAAACGCAGTGGAGACAGGGACACATGGCCAAGCATGATTGAATATAATATTCCAAGGTGGCCACTACCAGCTACGTTAATGGAGGCTGAGTTAGGGGACTGACGCATAGCGTCAGCGCCCTTGCTCAGCCCTATAAATAGGGCCATCCAACACCATTCATGACATCCCATTCTCTACATTCAGAGTTCTTTCCTCTCTTTTCTATACTCGAGTTTTGAGTATTTCTTTTAGAGTTTGTAGTTCTAGAATAGTTTTCTAGATACTTGAGAGTGTTGTGGTGTATTGTGATCGTTGTATCGTGAAGTTTCCATCGTCTTCGTAATGTCAAACTCTGTAAGTGTTGTTTCTACTTTTATCATGTATAACTAATTTGTTTATGTTGGAATTGATGAACTAATCTATTGAGTATAATGTTGTGAATTCGACCTCTGCATGTTTATGATTCAAGTCCATGTTAGTATTTCAACCTTTTATTAATATGAACGTCAAACAGGAGAATGATTTTCATGTGTATTGAAACTTGTTTTATTAGTATGAATGTCAAACGGGAGAATGATTATTCATGTCGTTTTGAAACTTGTTTTGACGAAAGTAAAAGTTGGAATACCCTTGGTATCTCAATTCTATAGGGGTTGTTAACCATTGTTGCCATAAGGCCAGGTCTTAATGCAAGTTTTTACTAAGAAAGCTCACGAGGGATCGGACTTTATGGTGAATTCTTAGAATTTATATCACGAGGGATCGGTTATAATGATTTTAAGCTGTAATGATATGAAACTTGATGATTAAATATGCATGTCTTGAGTTCCTCATTGTTATTCTAGATTAGGGATCCAATTTTCAACATAATTTGTTTATCTGTGTTTATCTCAAGTATCTTACCTATTCTAGATTGCAACGCAACTTTTTAGATAGATTTTTATTTTCTTTTTAGCTCATGAACTACTCAATCATGCTATCCTGTGAATACTGTATAAATTGTATATAAATCATTCTTTTGTCTATAACTTTCTTCACATTTACCATAGTGAATAGAAAATTACTGTTGTTATTGGACTTTCAATCCCAGTGGAACGATATCTAAATTTTGAAAACTACAAACGATTGGTGCACTTGCCAATTAACAACCTGGTGGTAGAAACGAACGGTTCAGACCCTATCGCCGGGTTAACAGTTTGCTAAGTTAATGCAGGATGAATTTGAAATGTCCATGATGGGAGAACTTACATTCTTCCTTGGGCTGCAAATTAAGCAAACCAAAGAAGGTACATTCATTAGTCAATCCAAATATTGCAAGGAGTTGCTTAAGAAATTTAACATGGACAAGGCAAATGAAATTGCCACAACTATGGGCACCTCATGTTATTTGGATAAGGATGAGAAAGGTAAGGATGTAGAAATCACCAAATATAGAGGTATGATTGGATCCTTACTTTACTTAACCGCCAGTAGACCGAATATCATGTTTGTTGTTTGTATGTGTGCTAGATATCAAGCATGTCCAAAGGAATCACACTTGACTGCCGTAAAATGAATAATGAAATACTTGGTTGGAACTCAAGATGTTGGTTTATCGTACCCCAAAGGGGTTGAATGCACTCTTGTTGGTTAGTCTGATTCTGACTTTGCAGGATGTAAACTTGATAGGAAAAGCACTAGTGGTACTTGTCACTTGCTTAGTAGTTCCCTTGTATCTTGGCATAGCAAGAAACAAGTGAGTGTTGAATTATCAACAGTTGAGGCAGAATATGTTGCAGCTGGTAGTTGTTGTACTCAAATCCTTTGGATGAGGCAGCAACTTCTAGACTTTGGTGTTATATTAGACCATATGCCTCTTAAATGTGATAATACAAGTGCCATTAACATTTCAAAGAATCCTGTCATGCACTCTAAAACCAAACATATTGAGATTAGACACCATTTCATTAGAGACCATGTGTTAAAGGGTGATTGTGTGCTTGAACATGTTGAAACCTCTAAGCAATTAGCTGGCATATTCACAAAACCACTTGCAAAGGAACAATTCATAAACATTAGGAGAAAATTACGAATTTTAAAGATGTCTTCATTCAAATAGTGTGAAATTTGTCCATAGATGTTACGAGTGTCCGACTTGAGCGATTCTTGTAAATTTGTTCAAATTGCCATTTTTGGCCAAACTTATGCTACGAGTGTCTGACTTGAGTGATTCTTATCTCAAAATTTTCATGAAAAGGTTTCTTACAATTCTTATAAAGACCTTGAAGTCCAATTCTGATGCCATAACTCCCAATTTTTATTTCAAGATTTAAATCAAGAAATTTGCTTAACAAATGTACGCCCTTTAGTATTTTAGATGTAACCTTCTTTATAATTACCAGAATTGAGTGATTCTTTTCTTGGAATTATCGTAAAAAAATCCCATATAGTTCTTATGAAGACACAAAAAGCTAATTCCAAGACCAAAAGTCTTAGTTTTTATTTCAAATCAGTGGCCCGTCAATGTATGCCCCGTTTGGACAGTCTTTAGTAATTTAAGCATAACTTTTATCCTATTTATCATAATTTAACGTTCTATAGCTTGTTGGAAAAAGGATAAAAATATCTATAGCTTTAATGCTCATCATTTTACCAGATTCCCAATTAAACAAATTCAAAAATTTTGAACAAGTGTCAACTTCTCATGGTTACACCTCATACTTCCACTACCTCTTATTTTATTAATTAATTCCCACTCACCAGCTACTTAAGCCAGACCCTATTGACTGGATTTTCCACTCACCTTGCCTATAAATCCATGTGCCATGCATGGATTGAGCATTTTTCCACTCTCTCATTTCACTCTCTTGGCCGAGAGTTCATAGCTCCACTTTCTCTTAATTTTCTCTCATTTTTCATCACTTCCTCTCCTTTCCACCATCTAGCAACCACCACCACCACCACCACATGAAGCTTTTATTTAGCCACCTTTGTGTGTCTTAAAGCAAGGAAGAAGAAAAGCTTGAAGGCCACTCTTCCTTTTCCATAATCGTTTGCTCTATTTTGAGGTAGGAGAAGTTTCTCTCATTTTTGCTCTTAGATTTCTTGCATGCATGGATGAATAAGGGTCTCCCTAGGATCCTTACTCTAGTTATGGTTGAAAATGGAGTTTTTCCTTTTATGTTTAAGGCTGGAGAACCAAGATTTTGTGTTGGAAAAATGAGTTTTTATGGAGGAAAAACTTTGTTTTTGGAACCTTAACTTAAATGGTCTTTTTGGCTCATGAAAAACCTTTAGTCCAATGTTGTTGTTGAGCCTTAAAAATGTGTTTTTAATCCTTGAAAAGCTAGACTAGGAAGATGGTTGTGATGATAATAATTAGATGACCTTACATGTTTAAAATGTTTGGTAAAAATATCATCTTTACATTTGCATGGTATGCTTATGGTGCCTATAGCTATGAGCTCTTTTTGTATGTGCTAAAATCTAAATTTTATGAGTGATATATGCTTGAAAATTCTATGTTGTGAGTTCTCATGGAGTCCCTAAATGTTTTAAATTGCATGTGATGATGCTTGAAAATAATGCGTTACAGTGCATGTTATTTCTTAATATTATAGTGCTTTCTTGAATAAATTTTTGGACTTGATAAATGGGTGCCTTGTGGCCGTTTTAGTAAGCTAAATGTGATGAAAAATATTAAGTCAAGTTGTTGTTTGGAAAACAATGCAAGAAGTCCCGAGTGCCGGTATGAATCCTTGGCCGAGAACGCGTGAAAAACGTGTATGTACAGTAGATATAAGGGTGGATGAACACGATGCCTTTATTTTTTAATTTTTTATTCCAAATTATGTATAATGTGGTGAGATTAGGGTACTGCTCACACGTGAGATAAAAAAAGACGGCAAAGACTTTAAGCAGTGACTTGCCCTTAACCGTGATTGGTAACGTTTTAAATGAAAAAAATAACATTTTTAGCAATAAATAAGGGTTTTAAGTAAAAATCAAATTCTAGACAGAATTTAATAATTATTTTATGTGATAATTATAGGATTTTAAAAGTTAACTAACTTTTGCTTTGGAATCACACTAATAAGAGTTTTCTATCAAAAGTACGTTAAAAATGAAGTTTCCAACAAAACTGACAAGAAAATGACTTACACTCATTTTAAGTGGTTTTGGACTGTAATGCTACCACGTGATTCGAAAGGTGCTTTTATAAAATGATTTTATTAAAATGAACTCGAAAAGGGTTTTTAGCCCTAACGCTGAAGAACAATGTTCCGTGACCAATAAATACGACGGGACGATGTTCACCAAATCGGTTTGAGAAATTACAACACAGTCTTGAGTTTTATCTAAGTTACCTATTAGTAATAAGATTTGAGTTTTAAGTTACCTGAATAACACTACGTTTCATACCGAGGGAAACAGAGCTCGGAGTCGAAATCACAATGAAGCATTGTTTCCATTAAATCAGTAAATTAAGCAAGTTTCGACAATTTTGTGATATCTAGTAAGTCTAGATAGACTTGAATAGGTTAACTGACGAGTTTCTTAAATGGTCGACAAATTTCTACGAATCACTCAAGAATTAAATTTTCATCTAGGCCCTAGTCTTAGTACTCCTAAAAGAAATTTAGTAAGTGACTAAGACTTAGGCATAAAAATTTCAAGATCCTATAACTCTTTATCTGAATTTATGGCACATATTAATGAAGTCTACTCGATGTATCAAGGACAAGGGACACCGGACGTAGGGATTCTGCCTGACACTTGGTTAATACAAGATAAATGTAACATCCTGGGTTAAGTGGACTCTAAGTAATAGAGAAGGCTATAGGGTTGGTCCTATGGCGAAAATCTATTGTCTAATTAATCCTCTTAAGATTCGTTAAAATTCTAGAATCGGTTTTCTGTAAGTTTTGTCCGTTTTAGTGTAGAAAATTCTGCACATGCTTTGTTATTTTTAACGTAGCTTTGTCTCCCGAAATTTGAGTTGAACAATTCTTGCCCCTAAATTTTTGTGATGAAATTATTTAAAATTATTGTGAAGAACTCAAAGGCCAAGCCCATCGTTCTATTTTTAAGTTCTTCATGCTGCCCCCAGAATTTGGGCGGTACCCGAACCTCCTTTTGTATTTTAATCATAATTCTCTCTACTGTTATCAAAATTGAGTGCTTTTGGTCCCATAATTTTCATAATAAAATCCTCTATAACTCTTATGGAGACACCAAAAGCTAATTCTCAATCAATTATTCCCAATTTTTATTTTAAGTGGCTGCCTAGTTTTGCGTCTAGATTTAGCAGTCTTTTGTATTTTAGCCATAAGAGTATCGAAATTCGATGATCTTGGACTTATTGAAAAGGTAAAAGAGAGATCTATAACTTTTAAGTTGACCATTTTGTCTAATTCTCATTAGAACTAAAATTTATTTTTGTGACAAAGTTTATACAAAATTACCACCACAACAACCTACATGTCACCTCCTCATGCTTCATGATCACATGCACCACCAGCCCTTGACACCTCACCTTTCATGCACTCCAGGATACTGACACCTAGCCCTACACGTGTTAGCACTAGCTCTCACTACTCCCTCTTTAAATAGCCCTCTCCCACTTCATATTTTGGCTTTCCCACCTATCATTCTCCTTTCCCCTCTCATACAACCACACACTCTTTTTCATTATCTTTGTCACATCTTGATTTCCCAGACTTAAATCTTAATGTAATCAAGTTAATTAATTAATAAAATGTGAGTAAATTTTTTGCATTTAAGGAAGTCCCAACCCTTTAACATTACATCAAGATCTGAACCTCGGAAAACTGAAAAGTGAGATTTAAGAATATGAAAACTGAAAAATAAATGAATAGCCCTAACGTGTATACGAAATAATCGAGTTTACAATGGAAGAAGATGAGTATACAGGGCACACACCTAGTCTCATATATAAAGATATGATAAAAGCCCAAAAATAAGGAAAGGAATAAGAAAATTAAATCCTGGTCCACTCGCTTAAGGGAAGCATGATTCGCTTGGGCAAAATCACACGCATTCGCTTGTGTTAACCAAGTGGCCTCAATTACTCAAAAGGGGGGGGGGGTAAATTGAGTATTAAAAATTTTCGTTGGAATGCTTTTGAAATTAATTCTTTTGTAATTAATTTGATAAATAAGAATAGTATACAAAAGAACAAGTAATAATATCAAATTAATCATGAATCTATTTTAGTACTTAGAAAGTAATAAATGATTTTAACTTAATTAATTCAAGAATATTACTTAAATTATTAAACAAATTAATCTAAATGATTAATCAAACAATTTATATCAAGTTACTAGTGTACTTTAAATTACCAAGCAGATTAAATCACAACAATAAAGGAGATTAAGGAAGAGAGATTAGCAAACTGATATAACACGTTCCACCACACCGGTGTACATCTCGCCTTCAAGCATCCCACTTGAAGGATTCCACTATTGAGAATTTGAGATACACGTTTTGAGCAATTACAGCTTCTTAGTGTCCCACACTCAAGAACTTAATTCTCACAAGCAAAAGGGCAACCCACCCAATCTCATAATCTCTCAATTACAAGGTTGAAATGCAACCCAAAAACTCTCAGAATTTGTGTATGTGATTTTACAAGTGTGACTCTCTCAATAGAGTGGATATACAAATTTTAATCATTTAAAAATTATTTTCCTCTCTTAGAAAAGAATATGCAATTTTAGCAATCAATAAAATGGTTTTCTTACTAGCTAACTCTCAAAGATTAATTTGCAAAAAATAAGAACAGAGAGTAAAATGCCAAGAATTAAGAAGGATCAGAGGAGAAAGCAAGTATTTTCGTTTGCTTGGCTGCTTCTTCACTTCTTCTCTCTATTTATAGGAAAAGGTTCAGGTGCTTTAACAATCTCCGTTCCTTAATTTATGAATTGGAAGACTTAATTTATCTGCCAATTAATCCTTGATTCCTGCATGTTTCTAGCAATTCATGTTTCCTGACTTGAGAAATGTAATTGTCTCCTGGATTAATGTGAAGCCATTCTGTATTTCAATTTTTAGAGCTTTGCAGCGTAGTTTTTGTTTCCTGAAATTCAGTAATTATGTTTTGCACGTGATGAATCCATTCCCAAGAATCATGAATCAATTCCTCTGATGTTTGTGCCTTTAATTTTATGAAGAATACACTGCATGAATCAATTCCTGAGTGCGTGAATCCATTCCCAGCCAATTTCATACGTATGAATCGATTCCTAAAGGGGAGGAATCGATTCCCATATGTATGAATCGATTCCTAGCTTATGGGAATCGATTCTTGGGCTGTTAAACACGTGTGAATCGATTCCTCTACCATAGGAATCGATTCTTGGCTTGTTATTTTGCAATTTTGGTACTTCCAGGGGCATGAATCGATTCTTGTACTTCATGAATTGATTCCTCTGCCTGTTACTTTTATTTTCATGTATTTGTTGATACTTTGTGATCATGTGCTTTAATGTTCTTGATCCTTTATTGTTTGATCTTCATTTTTATTTTTGGTTGAATATCAAATAAATTTAACTTAAATGATACTTTCATTTATTCCTTTGATTGCTTGAAGTCTTCGTTTATCATTATCAAAACCTGTTTCAACATATAAACACAGTTTGAACGAGCCCAACTCGCCTGAGTAAGTTTCGCTTGGGCGCAATCACACGTATTCACTTGAGCGAGCCCTAACTCGCCTGAGCGACAACAGACAATTAGACCTAAATATTTCGCTTGGGCGAGCCACATCCGTCTGAGCGAAAATAGTCCAGTAGCCATCTCTATATAATTCGCTTAAGTGAGACACCACTTGCTTGAGCGAAAACATCATAGAATCACTTCTTTAGGAACTCGCTTGAGCGAGGCCTAGCTCGCTTGAGCGAAAAAGAGATAGAATCAAATCCAACATTCTCGCTCGAGCGAGGCTCTACTCGCTTGAGCGAAAAAACACACAATCATTTTCACGGATGTGTGCTTGAGTGAAAAACGTCCAGAAGCATTTACACATATACTTGTTTGAGCAAGCTCCCACTCACTTATGCGAGATTACGACAGAATCAACTCCTCTGGCCCTCGCTTCGGCGAAGCCAAGCTCGCTTGAGCGAAAAATAGCCAGAAACCACACATATGATGCATAGCCATCTCGCTTGAGTGAGAATCATCTCGCTTAAGCAAGATTATCAATAAATGCACAAAAACTTAGATAATTCATGCAACATGACATATCAAAACTTATTTCATGCAAAATTGGCCTAAATCAACACTTGGCATACATTTAAACATGTGTTTGAGACTTGATCCAACAAGCCATACACCTCAATTTTGTTTTTAACTCGTTAAATGCATACATGGCGTTTCAAGCACTTTTTAGCACAACCAAGCATGCCAATTTACCACATAGGCCTATTTGGCCACAACCACTCATACATACAAGTCACATACATGCATCATGAGCTATGGGGAACCTCTACACAACGTCCTAGACATTCCATGGGAATATGACCTATCCACCTCCCAATATCCACACATTTCAACATCTCAATTGCATATGAATATCCAACATACATTATAAGTGCTCATAGTCCTTGAATAACATCATTCATTCATCAATGTAGCATAAAGCCCATGTATTACAATAGTCATCCATCAATGTCAAGGTTATAACCAAAAATTAGCCTTTCAACAATAAGAGCTAATTTTCACACATGACCCATCAAAATACATGTTATATCCATTCAAATACATGTCAAGCATATATCAACATCGTATACTATACAAAATAATTATCGGACAAGGCATTCTTATACCACTAATTTACCTTCTCCACCAAAAACATGTACATTTCAAAGTAGGTGCATCTCACCCCATGCATATCCTGCATTACAATGCTAAAAATAGCAACATGGGAGAGTGAGTCATACATTCCAAGTGATGAATATGAATACATTTGTGGTTATGTGTATATGCATTTCAACAACATGTATACTTTATATTAAATCATCAATTATCACCATAATTTCATCATTTCCATAATATACACATGTACCATGTTCATCAATCAAACTCATAGCAAAGTATATACACATACACATCATTGCCCTTCACCATATTGGGCTAACATAAATATCATCATCCATACACAGGTCTTTACTTTGCATTCATATTTACTTTGCATTCATATTTTACATGTTATCTTTAGGTTGTTGTTCACTTATTTCAACCATCATCACAACTCATCCTCTTTTGGCATATCTCCATGCTATATGCAAATGCTCTTAGGCTAATGCACATGCACAACGAAGTTAATATCAATCGCGTGTACGACTGTGGAAATATAAAACACCAATTTGTGGGTTCAAGCATGAATGCATAACCATGCCCCTACTCTAGTAGTAAAATGTGTACACTTATCTCATTATTTGCATGCATAACATCATATTTTACTGGTACCAAACCGCATCGCTTATCTTGCAACACCGGTTATTTTCACCATGACCACGGTAAACAACATAGACATCATATTGGTGTTGCGCGCTAACCATAAATCATACCATGGCAGCTGTGATCCAAAGTACGACTGGGGAAACTTACTCCTCAAAGAGCCACCCTCTGAGGGTCAACCATATGCAGCCCCTCGTAGCCAAGCATGGGCAGCTTCGTGACTCCACCACTGAGCCACTAGGGTAACAACAATAATGCTCATGCATAGACCCGTCCTCCCACTGGGCTAACCAGAGGAACCTCTAACATTCCCTTACCGACAACTATGCAATATACCATGGATGCAATGCAAATTCAAATCATATGCATTCTCACACTATGCATCATATCATGCCACTCATCAATCATCACCATTACCAACATCACCACACAATTCTTAGTGGATTTTATTATCATTGGTTATTGCCATTATTTCAAGTTTTTAATGCGGCATCCATAATATTTTCCATCAACACAATTTCATCTCATACATACAAGTTTATACTTGCATCAACCACAATGGCATCACAATCATCAATAATATTCATCAATCTTTCATCAATATTCAAGGTATGCTCAGCACCCACATTCATACTCATTCAACATCAACAATCATCATTCAATATTTATGGTGAACACAAATACATTCTTAATATTTCAAGGCACAACGTTTTCCAAAAAACAACATCACCACAAAGCATACCATCAATATTCCAAATGCATACCACATATTGCCAAGCACAAATAACATCACCATGTTCGACATCTCAATTTATCAACACAACATAAGCAAGGCAAACATGTGTATTGTCACATACAACAATGAACCAATACTCAATTCATGCATTTAGAATATAAAACTCCCCTCCTACCTTAAGAGAAGTAATTCGAGCGATTGGACGTTCCCGCCTCGTCGTTCGGAATAGATCCTACATCACACAATACACGATACCATTACTTTCTATTCAACCACCAAGACTTATATATTCTAAGTCTAAGGTGCTTATAACATATTAACCATCAACTACTTTCCATTTAATTAATTTTACCATAACCATCATGGGTTTTGGTGTCCAAGTTAATTATTATTCATTTAAAGCCATAGCCATCATTGGGTTCTCACACTAATGGTCATCAATTACCATTAATGACCATCCACCATCATTAATGAATATTCTTCCAAGATATTTAATGATACCCACACTCTCAATATCATACATTTCCTCTCAAAATCAATTTTTAAACTAACAATTAATGTTTTTCTCAATTTCTAGAGTTAGGGTTTCACCAAAAACCCAACAACCATCATAAATGATCATCATCTCCCATCATTAACATGCCATTTTCATATATCACCATAAATGCACATAAAAGCTTGCATTTAATACACCCACCTTAGGGTTTCCTTATTTAATGTTTCCATTCAATACCCTCATGCATTTAAACACTCACCCAACAATCATAACCAAAAGCCTACGTCATAAACTCATTAAAAGGGAGAGGAACTTACCTCAACCAACAACAACAATGAGCCCCAAAAGAAAGGGAGAAGGGTGATGAAAATTAAGGGAAGAGAGGGATAAGTTCCAATCACAAGCTTCTCCGTCAAACTTGTAGAAGTCAACAAAAATAGAGGAAGGAGAAAGGCACACCACCTAAAACATCCCATTTTTTTAATTTTTTTTATAAAAATTAAAATGCACAATAAGAGAAGGGAATGGAAGCGAAAGAAAAGTCACTCACACGGTAAAAGCGGAAGGGAAAAATAAAGCCGATCACAACTCAGCCCAGCGGAAGACACAACAGCGCTTGAGCGAGCCCATAAAATGTTCACTCGCTCAAGCGAGATCCAACACTCGCTCATACATACGAGTTTATACTTACATCAACCACAATGGCATCACAATCATCAATAATATTCATCAATCTTTCATCAATATTCAAGGTATGCTCAGCACCCACATTCATACTCATTCAACATCAACAATCATCATTCAATATTTATGGTGAACACAAATACATTCTTAATATTTCAAGGCACAACATTTGCCAAAAAACAACATCACCACAAAGCATACCATCAATATTCCAAATGCATACCACATATTGCCAAGCACAAATAACATCACCATGTTCGACATCTCAATTTATCAACACAACATAAGCAAGGCAAACATGTGTATTGTCACATACAACAATGAATCAATACTCAATTCATGCATTTAGAATATAAAACTCCCCTCCTACCTTAAGAGAAGTAATTCGAGCGATTGGACGTTCCCGCCTCGTCGTTCGGAATAGATCCTACATCACACAATACACGATACCATTACTTTCTATTCAACCACCAAGACTTATATATTCTAAGTCTAACACTTGGTGCTTATAACATATTAACCATCAACTACTTTCCATTTAATTAATTTCACCATAACCATCATGGGTTTTGGTGTCCAAGTTAATTATTATTCATTTAAAGCCATAGCCATCATTGGGTTCTCACACTAATGGTCATCAATTACCATTAATGACCATCCACCATCATTAATGAATATTCTTCCAACATATTTAATGATACCCACACTCTCAATATCATACATTTCCTCTCAAAATCAATTTTTAAACTAACAATTAATGTTTTTCCCAATTTCTAGAGTTAGGGTTTCACCAAAAACCCAACAACCATCATAAATGATCATCATCTCCCATCATTAACATGCCATTTTCATATATCACCATAAATGCACATAAAAGCTTGCATTTAATACACCCACCTTAGGGTTTCCTTATTTAATGTTTCCATTCAATACCCTCATGCATTTAAACACTCACCCAACAATCATAACCAAAAGCCTAGGTCATAAACTCATTAAAAGGGAGAGGAACTTACCTCAACCAACAACAACAATGAGCCCCAAAAGAAAGGGAGAAGGGTGATGAAAATTAGGGGAAGAGAGGGATGAGTTCCAATCACAAGCTTCTCTGTCAAACTTGTAGAAGTCAACAAAAATAGAGAAAGGAGAAAGGCACACCACCTAAAACATCCCATTTTTTTTATTTTTTTTACAAAAATTAAAACGCACAATAAGAGAAGGGAATGGAAGGGAAAGAAAAGTCACTCACACGGTAAAAGCGGAAGGGAAAAATAAAGCCGATCACAACTCAGCCCAGTGGAAGACACAACAGCGCTTGAGCGAGCCCATAAAATGTTCACTCGCTCAAGCGAGATCCAACATCGCTTGAGCGAGACAGCCCAACACGCTTGGGCGATACCCATTCGCTTAGGCGAAGCCAACCCAAAAGCCTTCCATCCAATCACACTCGTTGGAGCGAATCCCTCATTTGCTGAAGTGAGAAGCCACACTCAGCATTCTATCACTCGGAATCAGGGATTCCATTCACTCGGAAAACAACCCCAACATACATGCCTCCCTCAGAAGCCCATATTTAATTCCTTATTTTTATCCACATAGGTCACACACATGATCCACTCGGGAAATAAGGATTATCCCACTCGGGATCCATAAACCTTCCTTCACTCGGGATATCACCCAATCAAATACCACTCGGTCCATCTCAACCTCGATACAATCGGAATGTATTTCACATTCATCACTCGGTATATTTCCACTTCCCTCACTCGGAGAACACATAGACCTTCCTTCACTCAAAAGGGGTCTCCACAATCATTCATCACTCGGAATATTCAGCCAGATTTACTCGGCATATATCATCTTATTCACTCGGGGAAAACCATTAAGTTAAGTCCCACTCGGACTTGTGCTAAGTCTCATCCACTCGGGATATAGAACCTAATTCACTCGGATTATATATATATCATACACTTAGAATACATCCCAATCTGAACCATTACAACAGCTCTTCCCTTGGAAGAGGTTCACTCGGATTTCCCACTCGGGAATATTCAATCCCTTTCCCACTCGAGGTTTACTCATATATTTTTTCACTCGGTAATATTTAGGCCTGTGATTACTCGGGGAATTCTCCCATCAAATCCCACACAGAATGGGTTCATCAAAAGGAATTTCTCTCAGAAACCTTTTAAGTCTTCTCCACTCGGAAAAGAAGGCTCAATCACTATAGCCTCACTCGGAATCATTAACTTAACATTATTTTATACATTCAACACTCTTCAGCCGATACCAATACATGTTATCAATATATCAATATATATATATATATACATATATAGCCATACACTCGGAATACTTATCATCTTAACATTATTCATTCACCAACCCTTATTATCCGATACAAGTACATGATATCAATGTAAACCATATATATATATGAACATGCACTCGGATTTCTATACATATATATTTGTATTCATGATACATCATTGTTAGGAGCCGGCCAAGGCTTTAATATGACCACATACAATCGGTACAATATACTTGTACACTACAACAGCACAAATACCCATCACTCGGGTTAAGGCCTTCTCATCATTCCGAGACCGACCTGCACATACTGAAAAATGGTGTAGGGGTGAGCTTTTACATATGAAATGACAGTTACTGACTCGGATTACAACACAATCCTTAGTTATACAAATTCATTAACTCAATCAAACATAACACAGACTGCCATTTAAATATGAACATTCACAAACATCCTCCGATCGGGATTTACCCATTTCACTCGGCTATAACGCACAACATCCTCAATAACAATGTATTCATCCAATCGGATTTCACCCCAACTCTATTCCAGCACTATCTATAATGCTTAACTCCGAGCCTCGCTCAAGGAGTGTGCCTGAGCCCTGTAACATCCCAGTTTTAAAGTTAGATACCGGATAAAAATTTAATAATAAGAAAATTGAAAGTAAAGAATTAGTTGTTAGTCATAATCAGTATAGCCTAAGAGTTAATGATAAGATTAATTGGGCTTAATTAATGGGACGTGGCTGTCTGTGATTGATGGAAGGTGTGAGTGGACTGCGACTCACACTTTCCCATCCCACTCCTTCCCCTCGCATGTGTATATAGGTGCGTATTTAGTATCACCGTGGGTGCAAGAACAACTTCTCCCACTACTCCACTTTCTCTCTTTTTCTTCTTCGTCTCCATCTTCCTCTGTTTCCCCTGTTTCTATTCATCACGACGACAGTGCGAGAAGAAGGTCAGAGCCCCATCAGGTGAAGGGCGATCGTTGGAGCAGGGAAAGAACGACACCTCAACTCCGGACCAAGTACAGAGTACGACGGAGTGAAGGAAGGCTGAACGAATTAGTAGAAGGGCGTCCGATTCAACATCGAAGAGCAGAAGAGCTTCTTGGAGTCCCTTTCGTAGGTAGGGGGCGCTTGCATGTTAAATGCATGGTACACGAACGGTATCGGATGAATGTTCTGCTTGAGTGTATGTGCATGTGGTTGTGATGATTGGATCCTATGCATGATTGGAGATTCTGAATCCCGTGTGTTTCATAGTGATTGAACCATAAATGCTTGTGATCTAGATGGTGGTAAAGTAGTATGTTAGCATGGATAATAATGAATGATATGCATGAAAGTATGAATGTGTGCTTGATTGATTTGTCAGATGCTATTACTTGATTGCTGATGGTTGATCATATTGGTGTAAATAATAAAGCGAGTAAAGGTTGCATTGAACCTGTTCCAACTCAATGGTTATGAAAGAGATATCAGTGATGTGATGACACTTGTTGGTAGATGCATTTAGCTGCATGTGTAGGAGTGGGGCGACCCATGGAAGGTCAAGAGCCCCGAGGGAATGACTTCCAGTTACAGACCCCGGCTAGATTCTGAGGGAGCTCGTGGTAGCCGTAGGAGCTAGAGAGGAGTCTCGAGACGCCAATGGGAGGCCAGTACCACGCGGGAAGAGCTGAAGGACGAGGGGCCAAGAGAGGGGAAAACTGTGACTGAAAGTCATCACTCGAGTCGGATCCGTAATCATGCATGTAAATACGAGGTTGATTAGAGTAGTACGTATAACGTGTGTGGAGTGTTATGAATGATCTTCGAGTGCGGGAAATACCTGTGTGTGTGATATGTGTGTCTTAAATGCCACTTTGTCGAGTTTAACTTTAATTAATTAGAAACCAATAGAATGGATGTGAATGTGCATGCTGACACTGATACCGAGTCTTTGATTGTCATTTTACATGAAAAAGCTCACCCCTGCAGTGGCTATACTTTCAGTGAACATCTCTCGGAAAGAAGGATGAAGGAGGACGAGCGCAGGACAATGAATCCGAAGTGCTGTTGGAACATATGTCTATATGTGTATATGTGTATATCTGTGTAAATGCTGTGTATAACGTTTTGTTAAGCCTTGGCCGGCTCATGTTGTGGTTGTAGTTCTTACGTTAAAACTGACAGCTTGGGTAACAGATTTCATGGTGAAGTTTTGTAATTATACGTTAATGTTTTCGCTTATATAAGCATATGTTGGGTGTTCTTCTATACTGTAAGTGAGGTTGAGCGGGGAGAGGACTGTATGAGGGCTTCCGAGTAAAAGTAGGTATGAAATCCCGAGTGTAGGAGGTCGGTGTGACTATGAGTAAGTAGTGGGGATAAGTTTGGGGTTGAGAGGATGAAATAAAGAGTTTAAATATGCTTCTAACGATGGAGGAACGAAAGACAAGTGAAAACCTCGAGTGATTCCCTGCTGTGAGAGGAGTTCAATTGGAGGTTTAGGGAGGATTGGATCCTAAGTGTAAGGTATTGATAATCCGAGCGAAAGATGTAAAGTCTAAGTGAGTAAGGATCGGTGTCCCGAGTGGTTGGGTTTGGAGAAGCCGAGTGAGACTTAACTTCCCAATTTTCCGAGTGAAGTTCCTCGCTTCAGCGAGCAATATACTCGCTCCAGCGAGTGCGGGCTAGGAAGACTTATGTTGGATTCGCGTGGGCGGAGTCATACCTCACCGAGGTGCTAGAGCGGTTTGCCCAAGCATGAGGACTCGCGCTGAAGCGAGTAGTTGTCAGAGTGGGATGCCGCCCAATTACCCTTCCTCTCTGTTGTGGCGCTAATGCGACCCCAACAACGGTGTTGACCCCGGCTTGGGCGTTGTGTTTGAGTCCGCCCAGGCGTCGCCATACCTCGTTGAGTTGGGCGGAATAAGTTCAGACCCCTCCTTTCCTCCACAATCTACTACCGCACATGTACATCTCCCTTCTCTTTCCCCTTACCTATTTCCTCCTACTGATTGACTAGTGTTACTCGTGGAAAAGTTTTCTTTGTGAATTCCCTCCATCCGCTGTTGCATTACTATACCCCGCCCAGGCGGTATCAGACCCCGCCTGAGTGCGCCAACGATATCATATAATCCGCCCTGGCGCTGATATGTTACACTAAACCAAACGGACCGGTTCCAGTCTTAGCCTTCTGTTATTTGCCTTATGCGTGTGGATGATATCTCATTTCCCTTGTCTTCCTTGCACTCCGCCCCTTTTGTTATCCGGTTGCCTCATAGACCATTTGGTTTACTCAATTTTGGAAAAAATTTTCCCCGTCTTTGGGTTTATTTCATTTTGTTAAATTAGGGTGTTACATTTTGGTATCAGAGCACACCGAAAAGTCCAAGGCCAAGGTATGCTTACCGAGTGTAAGCGGTTGTGTGTTTTCTAACTGAATGGTTGAAATTGTTGTAATGTTAGTTGAACCTGATTGATGTTGGCTTGAGGATAGGAGGTTGTTTCCCCCTGGTCCGATTGTGTGTGTAACTTAGAAGCATGATATAATATGCTAAGCTATTGAATGTTAGACTGATAACTCGATCGGTAATAAGTGGCTCGGTATACTTATCCTTGAATATCGATTTCAGGATAAGGAATGACGCATTGCCAAAGCATGGAGGCTATAGCCACAGCATTCCAACGCTTTGCAGACGTGTTTGAAAGGCAGGGCCAGACTCGAGCTGAGGATGGCCACGTGCTGGATCGCTTCCTAAAGAGGAAGCCGAGTGAGTTTCAGGGAGGACGTAATCCGGAGGCAGCTTTCAAATGGACTCAGGAACTAGAGAGGATTTTTGGAGGTCTTCGCTGTACCGAGGCCCAGAAGGTAGAATGTGCAGTGTATATGCTGCGGGACGAGGCAGAGAACTGGTGGAAGATAGCCAGAAGCCGATTCCCTGAAGATGACAATCAGCTGACATGGAATGATTTCAAGACATGCTTCTTAGAGAAGTACTTCCCCGACACAGTGAGGAGTCATAAGGAACTGGAGTTTATGGAGTTGAAACAAGGCTCCATGACTGTGGAAGAATACGCGACAAGATTCGAAGAATTGTGCCTATTCTATCCACCCTTCCAGCAACCTGGGACGGAGAGCTCCAAGTGCCTTAAGTTTGAGAACGGATTGAGATCGGACATTAAGAGAGCCTGTAGATAGCATGAGATACGGAGTTTCCCTGCATTAGTGAACAAATGTAGAATATTCGAAGAAGATGACAGGGCCCATTCGGGCCAGAGCAGCAGAGCCAACCAGCATATGAGGCCTCAGCAGTCGCGTTTTAAGAGGCCAGGGAACGTAGGAAGAAATGAACCCTTCACTAGATATCAGGGTCGTGGTGACCGAGGGAGACAGATGAGTGGACGACCCAGGTACGGTAAGTGCTTTAAATGTGGTGGCGACCACTTTGCTCAGAGTTGCAATGATACCGATGTTAAGTGTTTTCACTGCGGGAATAGAGGACACATTCGCCCTGACTGCCCCCAACTCCGTCCAGCAAATACTAACGTGCGTCAAGGAGGATTCCAGGAGAAGAGCAACAGGAATGACGGACAAAACTCTCGGGGCGGAAACAACAGAGCTAGAGGGAATATGATGGTTGCCCCAAATATCAGGAGGAGAGACACTGACCAACCAGCCACTGGAAGAGTCTACGCTATCAATGCAGAAGAAGTCGCACAGGCAAATGACTTGGTACAATGTAAGTGCTTACTCGGTAGATACACACTTAGTGTAGTTTTCGATTCTGGAGCTACCCACTCCTTCATAGCAAGTGAGTGTGTGAAGCGTTTGAAGTTACCGACTGTGTCTATGGATCGGACTTTAGAGGTGGCCAGCCCGACTGGCACTAATGTGTTCACATCGTCAATGTGCAAGGACGTAACGTTTGCACTGTATGATCGGAGTTTCACCTTCGATCTGATTTGCATGCCCCTAAAGGGTCTTGATATCGTACTCGGGGTAGATTGGCTTTCAGCCAACGAGGTGTTAGTGGATTGCAGAAACCGAAGGATAATTTTCCCGAGACAGCACCATGAGGACTGCACAGTACAAGATATAACTCAACTGTTCATGATGCTTTGTCTAACCGAGGGAGAGAGTAAAACCCGAGTGAACGAAATCCCGATCGTCTGCGAATTCCCAGAGGTGTTCCCTAAGGACGTACCGAGTGTCCCTCCCAATAGAGAAATCGAATTCTGTATAGACTTGATCCCTGGAGCCGAGCTGGTCTCCAGTGCACCCTATAGAATGTCCTCAACTGAATTAGCCGAGTTGAAGAAACAAGTGGATGAGTTACTCAAAAAACAGTTTATTAGACCGAGCGGGCCATGATGTGATTTGGGTCATTATCGACCGACTGACGAAGAGTGCACACTTCCTACCTGTGAACATGAAGTACTCGATGCATAAATTGGCACGGATTTACGTTCATGAGATTATCCGACTGCATGGCATACCAACCTCCATCGTATCGGATAGGGATCCGAGGTTCACGTCCCGGTTTTGGACCAGCCTGCATCAAGAAATGGGCACCAAACTTTGGCTTAGTTCCGCCTACCACCCCCAATCAGATGGACAATCCGAGCGGACGATTCAGAGTTTAAAAGACTTATTAAGAGCATGTGTGTTAGAGCATGGAGGAGATTGGGAGCAGTACCTTCCATTGATTGAGTTCACGTACAATAACAGCCATCATAACAGCATTGGTATGGCACCCTACGAAGCACTATATGGACGAAGATGCCGAACCCCTCTTTGCTGGTCGGAAACGGGTGAGAGTCTGCTATTGGGGCCAGACATTGTGAAGCAAACCACAGAGCAGATCCGAGCGATACAAGGAAAAATGAAGGCATCTCAAGACAGACAGAAAAGTTACCATGACAACCGCACCAAACCATTGGAATTTTCAGTCGGAGACCGAGTGTTTTTGAGGACTTCTCCGAATAAAGGTGTCGGACGAGCCTTGAAGGGCGGAAGGTTAAGCCCTCGATACATTGGACCTTATGAAGTGTTGGAACGAGTCGGCACCATGGCATACCGAATAGCACTACCGACCCACTTATCCCGATTGCACAACGTATTTCACGTGTCGCAACTAAGGAGGTATCTACATGACCCCAGTCACACAATGCCTGACGATGGAGTGGAAGTCAAGGAAGACCTGACCACCGTGACTACGCCGATCAGAATCATGGACTGATCGGTGAAGCGTTTAAGAAACAAAAACGTACAGCTGGTAGAAGTGGAATGGCAACAAGGCAAGACTACCTCTTGTACCTGGGAACGCGAAGATATCATGAGACAGCAGTACCCCGAGTTATTTGTTAAGGTGAATTACCGACCGAATTTCGAGGACGAAATTCTTTTGAGTAGGGGAGAACTGTAACATCCCAGTTTTGAAGTTAGATACCGGATAAAAATTTAATAATAAGAAAATTGAAAGTAAAGAATTAGTTGTTAGTCATAATCAGTATAGCCTAAGAGTTAATGATAAGATTAATTGGGCTTAATTAATGGGACGTGGCTGTCTGTGATTGGTGGAAGCTGTGAGTGGACTGCGACTCACACTTTCCCATCCCACTCCTTCCCCTCGCATGTGTATATAGGTGCGTATTTAGTATCACTGTGGGTGCAAGAACAACTTCTCCCACTACTCTACTTTCTCTCTTTTTCTTCTTCGTCTCCATCTTCCTCCGTTTCCCCTGTTTCTGTTCGTCACGACGACAGTGCGGGAAGAAGGTCAGAGCCCCGTCAGGTGAAGGGCGATCGTTGGAGCAGGGAAAGAACGACACCTCAACTCCGGACCAAGTGCAGAGTACGACGGAGTGAAGGAAGGCTGAACGAATTAGTAGAAGGGCGTCCGATTCAACATCGAAGAGCAGAAGAGCTTCTTGGAGTCCCTTTCGTAGGTAGGGGGCGCTTGCATGTTAAATGCATGGTACACGAATGGTATCGGATGAATGTTCTGCTTGAGTGTATGTGCATGTGGTTGTGATGATTGGATCCTATGCATGATTGGAGATTCTGAATCCCGTGTGTTTCATAGTGATTGAACCATAAATGCTTGTGATCTAGATGGTGGTAAAGTAGTATGTTAGTATGGATAATAATGAATGATATGCATGAAAGTATGAATGTGTGCTTGATTGATTTGTCAGATGCTATTACTTGATTGCTGATGGTTGATCATATTGGTGTAAATAATAAAGCGAGTAAAGGTTGCATTGAACCTGTTCCCACTCAATGGTTATGAAAGAGATATCGGTGATGTGATGACACTTGTTGGTAGATGCATTTAGCTGCATGTGTAGGAGTGGGGCGACCCGTGGAAGGTCAAGAGCCCCGAGGGAATGACTTCCAGTTATAGACCCCGGCTAGATTCTGAGGGAGCTCGTGGTAGCCGTAGGAGCTAGAGAGGAGTCTCGAGACGCCAATGGGAGGCCGGTACCACGCAGGAAGAGCTGAAGGACGAGGGGCCAAGAGAGGGGAAAACTGTGACTGAAAGTCATCACTCGAGTCGGATCCACAATCATGCATGTAAATACGAGGTTGATTAGAGTAGTACGTATAACGTGTGTGGAGTGTTATGAATGATCTTCGAGTGCGGGAAATACCTGTGTGTGTGATATGTGTGTCTTAAATGCCACTTTGTCGAGTTTAACTTTAATTAATTAGAAACCAATAGAATGGATGTGAATGTGCATGCTGACACTGATACCGAGTCTTTGATTGTCATTTTACATGAAAAAGCTCACCCCTGCAGTGGCTATACTTTCAGTGAACATCTCTCGGAAAGAAGGATGAAGGAGGACGAGCGCAGGACAATGAATCCGAAGTGCTGTTGGAACATATGTCTATATGTGTATATGTGTATATATGTGTAAATGCTGTGTATAACGTTTTGTTAAGCCTTGGCCGGCTCATGTTGTGGTTGTAGTTCTTACGTTAAAACTGACAGCTTGGGTAACAGATTTCATGGTGAAGTTTTGTAATTATATATTAATGTTTTCGCTTATATAAGCATATGTTGGGTGTTCTTCTATACTGTAAGTGAGGTTGAGCGGGGAGAGGACTGTATGAGGGCTTCCGAGTAAAAGTAGGTATGAAATCCCGAGTGTAGGAGGTCGGTGTGACTATGAGTAAGTAGTGGGGATAAGTTTGGGGTTGAGAGGATGAAATAAAGAGTTTAAATATGCTTCTAACGATGGAGGAACGAAAGACGAGTGAAAACCTCGAGTGATTCCCTGCTGTGAGAGGAGTTCAATTGGAGGTTTAGGGAGGATTGGATCCTAAGTGTAAGGTATTGATAATCCGAGCGAAAGATGTAAAGTTCGAGTGAGTAAGGATCGGTGTCCCGAGTGGTTGGGTTTGGAGAAGCCGAGTGAGACTTAACTTCCCAATTTTCCGAGTGAAGTTCCTCGCTTCAGCGAGCAATATACTCGCTCCAGCGAGTGCGGGCTAGGAAGACTTATGTTGGATTCGCGTGGGCGGAGTCATACCTCACCGAGGTGCTAGAGCGGTTCGCCCAAGCGTGAGGACTCGCGCTGAAGCGAGTAGTTGTCAGAGTGGGATGCCGCCCAATTACCCTTCCTCTCCGTTGTGGCGCTAATGCGACCCCAACAACGGTGTTGACCCCGGCTTGGGCGTTGTGTTTGAGTCCGCCCAGGCGTCGCCATACCTCGTTGAGTTGGGCGGAATAAGTTCAGACCCCTCCTTTCCTCCACAATCTACTACCGCACATGTACATCTCCCTTCTCTTTCCCCTTACCTATTTCCTCCTACTGATTGACTAGTGTTACTCGTGGAAAAGTTTTCTTTGTGAATTCCCTCCATCCACTGTTGCATTACTATACCCCGCCCAGGCGGTATCAGACCCCGCCTGAGTGCGCCAACGATATCATGTAATCCGCCCTGGCGCTAATATGTTACACTAAACCAAACGGACCGGTTCCAGTCTTAGCCTTCTATTATTTGCCTTGTGCGTGTGGATGATATCTCATTTCCCTTGTCCTTCCTTGCACTCCGCCCCTTTTGTTATCCGGTTGCCTTATAGACCATTTGGTTTACTCAATTTTGGAAAAAATTTTCCCGTCTTTGGGTTTATTTCATTTTGTTAAATTAGGGTGTTACAAGCCCTGCTCAAAGGACTTAATCATATTCTCACATATTTTCATCTGATTGCTGATTCAACAATAAGCATCCAACGCTATATGCTCCAAGCATTAAGTGCCCAATCGGATGCATACGGTCCCACACTCATCAGGCGTCCGACGCCAATGCCCTCGGCATTGCCTTGAGTCCAACTCAAGGTCTTTTCATCAAGCGTCTCACGCTTAGTGCCCTCGGCACTGCCTCATTCCTACCCGAGGTCTTATATTACATTCAACACGCATTCATCCGATTTCCCACTCGGTATTTAGCGTCCCACGCTATATGCATTCGGCACTTCCAACAGTGAATCAGATGACTCATATCTCATCCACTCGGCAATCCTATGCCATCCACTCAGATTTATCTTTTACACTAAGCATCTCATGCTTTCCCATATAGAGCCCACTCGGCATTGTCATAACAGTCCCCAATACATGCATTTAACATAAACCACAACAGGGATATACATGCTGTCACACATCCTATTGCACTCAGCACAACATAACAATAACAATCACATGCATCTCATGTATTTACTCATCATCACAAGCATCATACTTCATATGGACAAATAATTATACACCACACAGATAATAGATATCATACATCCGGGCTACTACTCAAACAACATGCAACACACAGCAAACACAACACAGTGTAATAGTTTTACCCCGAAACCCGTCCATAAACCATACATTTCACATGCAAAGCCCCCCTTACCTGGAATGGAGATTCCAGCAGTTCCATTGGCCACTCGTTCTCACAGAACGACTCGGCCCCAACCACCAACACTCTGCTCGTAGCTTTAGAGAACAAACTCTGTCTCTACTTGAGCATCTAAGCTTCCAAGGCTCATCATCGTCCTCACCAACAGTGGAGGACCATATGCTTTCCAAGCACCATGCATGTCTTCTTCCTCGCAAGCAGCTCCGCCTCACACAGTGGACCATTTTCCACAACTCCGAGGCAACCCCACGCTGCTGCAGGCTCCCCAAAACGAGCCCTAACCGTCTACGAATGGAAGAAGGAGAAGGAGAAGAAAAAGACGAAACAGCTACAACAAGGAGGAAGAAGCAGAAGCTTTAGAGAGCTCTAGAGAGAAGGAGGAGTGTTTCTCTCATCAGAACATACGCCAAGGAGAAATGATAAGAATGAGAAGGGAAATGTGCAACCGAAGCTTATCAACACACTGCCCCATCAGCACTCACTCCATCAGCCATCATGTCACCGTTAAGTCTAATCCCATCTGCATTTAATGTTAATTCTCTCAGCCATCAAATCACAACCAGCGTGATTAAAGAGAGAGGGAAGGGAGAGGACTGAAGTTCCTCAAAAGCCACCAAGGGCACATGGGTCAATTCTTGCATTATTATTATTATTATTATTATTCAACAATTTGCCTAATTGGCAATTAATCTTAATCAACCATTAACTTAATCAATCCATAACCTTAATCCTGAAATTTACCACACTCGGCAATTAATTAAAAATCAGGATGTTACACCACCACTAGGGTTTTTAGACAGGAAGAAGATGAATAGAAATTGAGAGTGTAGAGAAAAGAGAGCAATTGCCTTTGGAGAGGGAGAACCAACGTGAAACATAAGAGAGAAAGGAGAGTTTTGTTTTAAATTTAACCGCTCATTAAAACTTCCCTATTTTATAACAAACAGGATCTTTATTCCAGCTCAATACTTTATCTAAAAGTTATTCCAAAGACATATTCAGATTCACAATAATATTCTTAACAACCCTAACCAATAGCACTTCATTCGGAGATACTTGGTCTGACACCCATATTTTAACTGGGTATTAATTTCAGCTCTTTAAGCTACAATAATTATGAACTCAAACTTTTAGTACATTAATCATCACATATGTAATTATTTAATATTCATTCCTCTCAATTAAATTTTTATGTAAAATTTGGGATATTACAATCCACCCCACCTAAAAAGAAATTTTGTCCCTGATATTTTACATACCAGATTCAAACGCATTCGGATATCGCTCTCGTATATCACCTTCACGTTCCCATGTGAGAGGCTCCACATTACCATATTTCCATGCTACCTTCACTAAAGGTACCAACTTGTTCTACAATTTCTCCATGGAATGTTTAACAATATGAACGAAAATAGGAGGGATTAATAAATCATCTTGCACATTAACATCATCAACGAGAATCACATGTGAGGGATTAGGAATATACTTCCTCAATTACAACACATGAAACACATTGTGCACATTCACAAGATGCGGAGGAAGTGTAATCCGATAAGCAGCATCACCAATTCTATCAAGAATTTCATACGGTCCAATGAACTTAAGACTTAATTTCCTGCTCTTCAAAGCTCTACCAATTCCTTTATCATGCGAGACCTTCAAAAATACATGATCACTAACTTGAAATTCAAGTGGTTTCTGCCTTTTGTCATAATAACTTTTCTACCGGTTTTGAGCAATCCTTATATTCTTTTGTATCTTTCAAATCTGCTTAGTAGTTTCTTGAATAATTTCCGGCCCTAAAGCCAAATTCTCACCAGTTTCCAACCAACATAAAGGCGTTCTACATTTTTTGCTATAAAGTGCCTCGTAAGGAGCCATACAGATACTACTATAGTAACTGTTATTGTACATAAATTCAATCAATAGAAGAAATCTTTCCCAACAACCACCATACTCAAGAACACAAGTCCTCAACAAATCTTCAAGGCTTTAGATAGTCCTCTCAGATTGTCCATCAGTTTGAGAATGATAAGCAGAACTAAGATTCAACTTATAGCCTAACTCCTAATGCAAGCTTCTGTAAAATTAGGAAGTAAACTGAGGGTCATGATCAGATGAAATACTAGATGGCACTCCATGCAATCTAACAATCTCCTTTATGTATAATTGGGCTAGCTTCTCCAATGAACTCTTCATACTCATGGGTAAAAAGTGAGCACACTTTGTCAATCAATTTATAATCACCCATATGGCATTATTTCTAGCACAGGTTTTGGGCAAACTAGAAACAAAGTCCATAGCAATACTATCCCATTTCCAAATAGGGATCTCCAAAGGTCTCAACAAACCAGATGGTTTTTGATGACCTTAGCCTTTTGACAAATAAAGCAAGATGCAACAAAATTCACCATATTACGCTTCATACGGGGCCAATCAGAAATTGTTTTTCAAATCTTGATACATTTTAGTGGTACCAGGATGAATGCTCAACACACTTTTGTGAGCTTCTTCCAGCATAGATTTTCTTAAATCACCACTAGACAGAATATAAATTCAACCCTTCACACACCAAATACCATCGGAACCTTCCACTAGGAACAAATTCTTCCCATTAGCTTGAGCTTCTTTCATCTCCATCAAATATTCATCATTCGGTTGTTGTGCTTTCACACATTCAAGGAATATATTTGTAACCTTTAACATCTCAAAAGACATTTTTGTTGGGGTATATATTTCTACGCCTACATTCAAGTTTCTAAATTATTCTATTAACTCTATTTCTTTCACCATCATCAAGGAAACATGCAACGTCTTTCAACTAAAAGCATCGGCAATAACATTTACCTTTTTAGGATGATACCTCAAATCAAACTCATAATCCTTCAAGAATTCCATCCATCTTTGTTGACGCATATTAAGTTCCTTCTAATCAAATAGATATTTAAGGCTTTTATGATCACTAAAGACCATGAATTTCGAACTATACAAATAGTGCCGCCATAACTTCAAATCAAAAACAACTGCTACCAATTCAAGATAGTGTGTGGGGTAGTTAACCTTATACGATCGCAATTGTCTCAACACATAGGCTATCACATGCTCATTCTGCATTAGCACATAACCAAGACCAAGCTTAGAAGCATCACAATACACCATAAATCCATCTAGTAAATCAGGGAAAGCCAATATTGGTGTTGTAGTAAGTCTCACTTTTAACTCGTGAAAACTTTTCTCGCATTTGAGAGTCCATGCGAATGGTTGATTTTTACAAGTCAACTTCGTCAATGACAGGGCCAAACGAGAAAATCCTTTTATAAATCTTCTGTAATAACTAGTAAGACCAAGAAAACTTCTTATTTTTGTCATAGTCATTGGTCTTTCCCAAGCTATTACAACTTCAACCTTTGATGGATCAACAACAACGCCATCACAAGAAATCACATGGCCAAGAAATGAAATCTCACTCAACTAGAATTCATATTTAGAGAGCTTAGCATACAACTATTTCTCTCGAAGAATAGTCAACATAAGGCGAAGATGCCTTTCATGCTCTTCATGGCTCTTAGAGTACACCAAAATATCATCAATGAACACCATGACAAATTGATCAAGATACTCATGGAAAATGCGATTCATGTAGTCCATGAAAAATGTAGGTATAAGATCTATGTATTAATTGGATTGAAAACAAATGAAAATAGAGGTATTAAAATAAGTTACATAAATAATTATATATTTTATGTACATGTATAACTTTCCACCATTCTTCACACAAATTTGGAAGGAGAAAATAAGTTAGATATACAATATACATAAACACCATATGACATAGACTTCACTGATCATATAATATTAAGTAATTAATAATCAATTTTCCAATGGTTCGTGTAATAGCCCTGATTTTTAGAATAGGAAACCAAACCCTCAGGACTCCTGAGGATACTCTGTTGAGCTTTTAGTGAGAAGCTCGAGGCTTCAGCCTGTTCCCCGAACAGTTTAGAATGAGAAAATAGAGAGAAGTGGAGTTTAATCTGAAATATAAGAATACCGAGAGAATGTAATGAGTGAAAAAAACAGAAATAAGAAAATAAATAACATTCAACAACGCTGTTTAATTAGAAATAATACGTAACAATGATTATTTTGGGTATAAATTAATTTATAATTATATTTATTTAATAACTATTTTCTGTCAATAATATTTAATAGATAAATAATTATAATAATTTATTTTGAAATTTGATATTTTAAATTATTTATTTATTTGATAATTATATTTAATGATAAAATATTGTTGGGTTCCTCAGATTTGAACTGTGGGACCCAGCTTAAGGTCGGACTTCGACCAATCGAACCAAGACTAGTGGTCTAGTAGGGAGACTAGTCCTCTTAGGATCGCTTCGCAAAGAATCGAGGGTGCTTGACTTAGCCTGACCGGCCAAATCAAAATCCTCAACGTCTCTTACGTTGACTGTTTATATATATCAGAATGTCCAATGGTGACACCGTCAGTCCCTGATAACTCGTTTCGACGTTTTAGGAAAGGTTCCTAAAGAGCCCGAAACTTGATTTGGACTCTGCCAACCTCACCCATGAGCTATTTTATTCTTTCAGAAGTTTAATCTGCGTGTTTTTGACGTTTTTGACGTAAGTTTCTCAAATGATGTTTGATTGAGGTAATTCTAGTTTCGTTCAATTTGTTTCGAAGATATCTTCAAACTCTATTTCTGGCCTCAATCTCAAATTCCTACCCTGTCATGCTCAAATTCAAGAATTTATTAAATTCATCATAGAACCATGATTATTCGCATTTTTGTCTTTCGCATGCTTCGTTAAAAAATTCATAACTCTCTCATACGACCTCCGTTTATTGCAAACTAGGTGTCAAAATATCCGTATCGAAATTATCTAAGTTTTCCGTGAAGACATCAAAAGATAAATCCTTATAGATTGGTATAATTTAATAAATCTTTGTGACCCCTTGGCTATTTCGTTTCAATGCTGGTAACCTTCGATAAAATTCACGTATGTCCCTCTTCCGGTGCTTGAATCACTCCGTTCTTTTTTATATGGATCCTTATCATAGATCTCTATAATTTTTCTGAAGGGCATGAAATCAAATTCCTAAACGGGAATTAATGGTGAATTTATTTCGAAGCTTCTAGAGCACTCTGTCGTAAATTGAGTATATCTCAGACTACATAGCTTGGATCATTGCAAATGATATATCTACTTAAAGAGGAAAGGAAGATATAAAAACTTAATGAAGGGCTCGAAATCAAATTCCCACTCCATAAATCCCAGAATTTAAAACACTACACCAATTCATATTTCCCCAGCAATAGCTTGCACTAGGTGCGGTATTTTCTACTTAACTCTCTCATATTGCAATAAAATTGAATTAGGCCTTCACTAAAATTTTCCTAACACATTTCTACACAACTTTGATGAAGAAACCAAAGTCCAATTCGTAGCCCATTTGGCCCATAAAAAGTATTTGTGCACGGGACAAAAATATCGTCACAGCCCTGCACCCTTTTAGAATTTAGGTCATATATCACTCAATTCTGGATGGATTTTTCTGTGCTTTATATGGATTTAAATAGGACAAAAAGTTCTACAACTTTTATGTTTGGGCTATTTTCAAATTTGGCCCAAAAGGCCCCAAAAGGTCCACACAAAGTGATACCCTAGAACTGGATAGCTCAGCTTCTCCATGCAACTTTGGCCAATCACCTCCTTCCACTCATACGACATTTGTCTAGCTCTAAAACTCCTCTCCCATGCATCACCAGCCCTTTCCACTTCACTAGAGAGGTGTCAACCCTCTACCCACTCCTCTCCACTCAACCCATCCACCCCCTATTTCCACCAATCACACTTGATGCAAGCCTAACCAACATCACTTCCTCCATCATTCCATTCAGCCATCTCATTCTAGCTCTCTTCTCCCCTTTTATGGCAGAAATATCCCCTTTTCTTCTCTCCATCTTCTTTCCTTCCTAAGCCCAAAACAGCCACCAAAAGGCCTCCCTAAATCACCCACAATCACGGCCACACCAAGGACAACCACCATCCACCACCACAAGATCACTTCCCTTCCTTTTGTCTCCTCCAAACCCGTTATCCTCTCCCACCAAACAGCCATTTCTTACTCTTTCCTTGGCCTCTTGAAGCCGTGACTATCTAAAGCCACCAAGGTAAGGATTTTCACATTTGGTTCTTGATCTTGTTTCCTCTTTCTTTGGTGTTCTAAAATAGTTTGTGTTCTTGATTTTGTGACATTTTTTCTATATTTTGGAAGCTTAAAACCGTGACTCCTTGTTCCTTCTTGGTGTGCATGTTACTTTTCCTAAGGATCCGGGACGATCGGTGGCGAACGACGATGAACGGTGGAAAATATAGAGTAAACGATGAATTTTCAGTAAATGATCTTTTGGTTTTAATAATGCCATGGCTGTTTGTTATCTTCCTTGTCTGTCCACAACCCTCTAGGTGTCTAAAAAATTCTTGCACGTCATATTTTTAGCAATGTAAGGACGATCGACGACGATCGACGGACGTTTTGGAGTACCTGGCAAATCTTTGATGAATGGATCATTTTCCTTCCTCCGGGCAGCGAGCATTTTGTAGGGTAAGGGGGTCTTTTCCTTAGTGGATTGTATTTTTAGTTATTCTATAATATTTCTTACGTATTCGGTAACCTCCGTTTTAAGTTTCATCGCGATCTAACGACTAGATTTTAAACCGCCAAGATTTTTGTATATAACGGCTAAAATCTCTATATCTTTCAATCAATGGGTATGTTATAAAATTTAATTGGCATAACTTGATGTTCACGTACTCGGAGGGATTTCATCGCGATCGGACAAGAAAGCAAAAATCTAGAGATTTAGCGTTTCGGCGGGCTCGGTTTTATTCGACATGGTTGTATTAATTATTTTTAATCTGTGAAGTACTTATGTAATTTGTAATTTAAATTTTTTGGTAAGCCCCGCCGCTAGAAATTTAATTTATCGTTTATGCATTTTTGAAGTCATTTTAGGAATATCGCGTACTTTCAAGAAAATTTACCGTTCAGGCGATTAAAATATTTTCTTTTACTAAATTATAATAAGAGGTATAAAAATTTAGTAAGATAATAATTTCAAAGAAAAATATGTGTAACCGTATAATAGTAGTTAAACAAACAAATTAGAAATTCCTTTTAGATAGAAAATTTTACTTAAAAACTTTATTAAGGATTTATATAACTTAGGCATAAATGACATTTTGAGTTAAGTAAAGAAAATAAAATAAGTGAAGTTTTAGTATAATTAATGTTAGGAGTAATAAGAAGTTGTTAGTAACTAAATTTTTAGCAACCATCTTAGTGACCAATTGAGGAAAAATATAAAAAGGGATTTTAGGAATTTAATTAAGGAATAAGGCTTGATTTAAATATCTTAATGAACTAAGTTAGTGTAGTAGAAAAAGAAAAGGAAATTTTTAGGTCTAATTTGAAATTTAATAAATAATAAAAAAAAGGAGAAGAAAGAAGACAAAAAAAAGAGAGACTAAATTTGTAGGAATACATTAGGAACTTAGAAATTTAAAGAGTTTCACCTTAGCATAAGATAAGAAAAAAAAATAAATTGAAAAGTTAGAATAGGTAAGAAATATTCATTAGAAATTTAAATGTTTTAGTAAACTAGTGGAATGAAAGTCATAGAAAAGGTATTGAAATTTGGTGTTAATAAATGGATAAAAGAAGTTAATGTAACTTATAAGATAACAATTATTTTGATTAAATTTGGCATTTAGGTATTAGAATATAAATTAGATTTAAAGCATTTTCCTAAGGAAAGTACATTAAATAGAATATAACAAAAATAAGAATTTTACAAGAAGTGATAATTAGATTTAGTGAGTTGGATAAAGCCTTAGGAAAATAATGAAACTTATGTAATAAAAATATTTTTAGAGAAATATACTATGGGTTATTTGAATTAGTGAGTAAAATTTAGAGACAACAACTTTTATACCAAAAACTAAAAAGAAAGAGTAAGGAGATTTTAGAAAACAAAGATAGTTTAGAAAACCTTAGGAAAAGTTTTGTGATATAGTAATAAACCAACTAAGGTAATCATGATCTAAAAATTTAAGTATATGTATACCAAGGATTCTAAAATTCGATGAGAATTAAAAGGTAATACCATGCGATAATCAATATAAGTACATTAAAGTTCTTAAGAACGTTACTTAGAAGAAGAATTTAAAGGAAATGAATGAATACTTATATCGGTAATATATAGTGACATTTGGCGAAGTTGAATACCAACTTAAAAGGTAAATGAATAATTAACTCGGTGGTAGTAAGTAAGGGACAGTAAAAGGTTTTACTAGCACCTTAAATATATTTAATAAGTACTTTTGTTAGAAATTTAAGATTAAGTCATTCAAAGCGTATTTTCAAGAAACCAAATTCACATAGTAATATACTAAATAGTTACATAAGGTCACTCAGTAACAAGAGATAAGTCATGCCTAAGGAAACATAACCCACGAATACAACTTTATTATTGATAAGTCAATTAATTAAAAAAAGGATAATCAAGATAAATATGTCTGATAAGATTTGAGTAGGAAACCTAGATTAAAACATTTAAGAAATATTAATAAGTATACCGGTACACATGATCTTCTCATTATAATGATATATATCATGATTATTGTATAATATTTGTATGATGAATGATGCGTGTGACGACTGTTATATAATTATGTACATGAATGAATTGTGTTAATTATACGTGATAAGTATGTGTGATGAGATGTATGATGAGTTTGGTAAGATGACATGTGTATGGACTATAATGTTGTACTTATATGATGCATTAAACGAATATGATGAAATAAATAAGAGAATAATGAATAAATGTCTCGGTAGGGATCCTGAGATGAATAAATTTTGAAAATGATATGATAAGATTAGATCGGATCCGATGTGATGATGGGCGTTGTAGCGTCAATATACCCCATGGTTTTATGGAAAATGTGAAGTCTCATTTCATTTCTAAGTGTCGGGTAAGATTATTACAGATTGGGAAATTTTTTAAAAATAACGAATTAATTGAAATAGACTCGGCGTTAGAAATAAAAACGGAGTCATTAAAAGGACCCTATCGATGACTAGTGAAAAGAAAATTGTGTATTCTATGCATCATATATGGAGATGAGGAGGGATGTTGGAATGATTCCATAGAGCATACAGTGATGGGTACACTAAAGAATCTGTCGCGCCTCGATACCTGAGGGCAGTCTAGGGAGTATCACCGGAGGTGGGAATTCTAAGTGGTATCGGATTCGCGCCCGTCACCGGACCACCAGTAGCAAACTCTAGTAAACTTTGACAAGAGGCGTGATTTTCTATGACCATGGAGTGCCCGTTCTGTGGTGATGTGTAATATGTGTAATTGGCCATTTTGATGATTGGGACTGTGAGTCCTTACCTATTTGTGAAAACCAGAACGAGGAAAGCTCTGGTTGCTTTAGTTGGGGAGGGAACATAAGGGTGGCGTTGTTGTGCACATGGATATTGTATATGAGATTATTGAGGAGGAGATGCGCCCACATGCATCATGATGACTAATAAAAGATTTGAATAATGAAATGAATTCATGCATTGCATCACTATGTTGAGATTACGATTGCTTGTTGTTTAATATGATCGTATAGATATTAGTAACCCTGAGAGGTGACTGGAAGATGGAAATGTCCAGCTAAGATGAAAAAAGGTGAGATAACTTAAAGTGTATTTTAGGAACCCCAAAGAGAGTGGGTGGGACTCGATCTTGGATTGTTTGTATTGTATGTGGGCAGGTGTTGATGAGACACCTTCCCGATTGTTGTGGAGGTAAAGACTCACCCTTACGCTAATTTTTTTAGATATCATGGGGATGAAGATAGACTTCAGAACGAGGATCACGCGAGCTCTTCTTGGACTGAGGATGGGAAGATTAGGATAGATTATTCTATTTTCATTTGTCGGAGCCTGCGTGCCCCTTCACTTTTAGTATGTACAGTTACTGTTACGACCATGTATTATATATGTTGTATATAAGGTGTATCTATTCCACCAAGTTTCTTTGTAAAAAAAAAACTTCCACATTTTTTCTAAAACTCGTAACCTCTCAGTTGACCAGGATAATCTAGTGGAAGGGATTGTCCTAGTTAACCAAGGGTGTTACATTTCGCTTTATCCAATGCCACCTTAGCTGTAATTTGCTTTATGTGTCTCTCTTTTTTTAGTTGTTACTACTTCTATGTGGTTAGTTCTCTCCTTTAACGTCATGTTAGCCTCAAACATACTTGTTGTGTTTATTATATAAAAACAACAAAATGAATTAACTCATCCAAGATGAGTCTCTATAATCAACCCTCGGAATGTTTAATAATACAAATGTAGTCTCTGTTGCCTCTCTCATGGACTCATTCTCACATGGATCCCTAGTCTCTAGATCACTAAGAAGTCATTGTTGTATAAATAATGCCACATCTTTACTATGTTGTTGTGCCTTTGAGATTGTGTAAATAATGTCAACCACTTCTCGGTTTGTCATGCAGACTAGCACACCTTACGTGTGGTATTTGTTGGTCTTTCTTCAGCTTTGTCTTTAGCGCTTGCTTTCTTTCCAGGTAATCCCTTAACGCCAACTTTTTTGGCTATGTGATGTATCTTTTGAAGTGTATGCATGTTGATTGTTGTTTGTTAATGGAGAGCAGAGCTCATTAGGCACTGGTCTTGTGTGTTGATAACATTTATTAAGAGTGTGCATGTGTATTGTTGTTTGTTAGTGGAGAGTAGAGCTCATTAGGCATTGGTTTTGTGTGTTGATGACATGATGTTTTTATGCATGTGTATTGTTATTTGTTAGTGGAGAGCAGAGCTCACTAGGTTATGGTGACTACCTCCCTCAATTTGATATACAATGCGTAGCACATATATTAAACTGTACTGGAAAATATTCTGTGTGTAACAGGGTATTGTAAAAAATTTAGAAATGTCTAGTTTACAGGGGAGACTCTACTGAAATTTCGGTGGGCTCCTTGTTTTAGGGTACATAAAAAGTAAATTCAAGTTTAACAATGTAAGGTTTAGTCGTAGTTATATATTGGATTATACTGGGAACTTTTCTATGTGTAACAGGGCGTTGTAAAAAATTTGGAAATGTCTAGTTTACAGGGGAGAATTTGCTGAAATTTCAGTGGGCTTCCTGTTTAGGGTACATAAAAAGTAAACTAAAGTTTAACAATGTAGGATTTAGTCATGTGTGTACCAATTAGGTTCCCGTTCAAGATTCAAGACAACCGGCCGATATACCATGTTGTGTTGGATCTTGAATTGTCCTGGTTAGACAGATTGGAATGAATTTATAACCAGTAGGGCATAACCCATCAATGTTGTATGTGGTCTATCTTGTGTCATTGATGTTCATTTGAAATTTTGGTTATGGTGTTTCGTATTGTCTCCGGGTGCATGTTTGTGTGTGGTATTTCATACTGCACGTATCTCTGTGTACTCGGGGACCAATGTGAAATGCTGCCGAAATTCCAAATGAACATCAACAATTCAAGATAGACCGTAAACAACATTGATGGGCTACGGATGGTTGCATATTCATCTGGAATGGGATAGGGCCCTACCCACTTGCAACGTCAAATAATAAAGAGTGATTCGTGAACGAATAGTCACATAATGTTTAAATCAAAGTAACTAGAACTCTACTTGTTAGATATCGTGAATGGAGGTTTCGGCAAATCAGTGATCAATGTACAACCGGCTAGATCGCAGTCGACGAGTGACTGAGGAGTTTATACTAGGGCTGTTGGAGTTCATTCCATTCGCTACAACGAATACGCCTAGTTTTGAAGCGACTCAAAAGATTCGTTGTCCGTGCTTAAGGTGCAAATACATGAGTTTTAAATACACAGATGATGTCATGTGCTACCTAAGTGAGAAGGGGATCGTGGAAAGATACTACTGTTGGTACAACCATGGTGAGCAGTTACCGCCTAGGCCATCAGCTGTAATCGTGCAACAGTCTTACTATGAGGTCAGAGGGAACAGGGATATGTACAACAACATGGAGCAGAAAGTAATGGATCATGTTGGACTCTCCATCGGGCGTATGCTACAACATGATGACCAAGCAGGGAATGAGGATGACAATGTAAAAGAGGATTCTAATCCGGAGGTGAAGAGGTTTTATGATTTGTTGGTGGCGACTCAGACTCCATTGAGGGACGCGTGCGACAGTCACACTAAATTATTCGCCTCCCTAGATGCTTTAAGCCTAAAGGTAGATTATAGTTTTTTAGAAGGTTGTTTTAATAAGATGGTCGATCTGATGGGTTCCACCATGCATAGTAATCATCAAATGCCATCAAACCTGTACCATGCTAAGAAAAGAGTGGAAAACCTAGGGTTGGGTTATGTGAAGATAGAGTGTTGTGTTGGCGGGTGTATACTGTTCAAAAATGAGTTTGTAGACAAGAGTGTCACAAAATGTGTATATTGTAATGAGGAACGCTACAAAATTGTTAAAAGGAGAGGGAAGGTAACCAGGATAGCCAGGAAGAAAATGAGCTACGACAACACAATCAGTGTAGGAACCAAGGTTGACAACAACTATGACTTACTTGAGGTTAAAAAAAGGTAGATATAAAGGTTTGACCCCTTCATTTTTTTCCCAACAAGCCAAGCAGGTTTATTACACGGACTTCCCTAGAAGGCATCGAGACTGGTAAGCAGTAATCAAGGCCAAGGCCTGAAGTCAGATCACTGATAATGTCTCTGATAAGGTTAAGAATGCTTATCAGCTTGCTCTAAATGAGCTCAATGATAGTCATTTGCTGTTCAACATTGATCCAGTCATAATGGATGAGACGCTCGCCACTACGGGGGGTGAACACATTGACAAAAATGTTGTCTCCCAGTCAAAACGGTCTAGGTCCGATTTGGAGACCGAGGAACCTATTGAAATAGATAGCCTTAGTGACACTGAAACTGAGGGGGATTTTCAAACTGAAACAAACATAGAGTATGTAGTTGTTTTCTATATATACATACATACATATCTTTGTAACAGGGACTAGTAATTGTTTTCATGGTTCGTTTTACAGATGATAGGACATCGACTACCCTTCAGCTGGGGTGGTGGTTTGAGGACCCCCAAATCTCGTCTGCAGGAACCACCCCACAGCAGACCACCACCCCTTCACCACCTGGCCCCACTATCCCATAACAGGCCTCCACCCCTTCACCACCACAATAGACCACACCACATCAGACCATCACTCCTTCACCACCACCGCAGACCACCCCACAACAGACCACCCCAGAGCAGATTGTTTCACCTGGTAGTTTGGATGACGTTGGCATCGAGGCCACCCTACCTTCGGCATCCCCCTTACCCATACTAGTCCCACTGTCGGCCGGAGACGAGTAAGTATACTATAATTTGTTTTAAGTTAATTGGTAGCTTGTTAATTTCTTTGTATATAAAACTGATATAGTTATATGTTAGTTAACTTAGTAGTTGTATAGATTGAATTGTACTGGAAACTTTTTTATTTATAATAGGGAAACCATTTAAATTTGGAAATGTTATATTTACAGGGAGACTCTCCCAAAATTTTGGTACCCTCCCCGTGTGTAATTATTTTATTTATTTCTAATTATTAGCTATTACAGTTTTGTTGATAGTTATCACACTACCAAAGCGATTACTAAGGTTCTGAAGGCCCAGTGGGATGGACCACATATCTCTTGGGCAAATGCAAGGCAAGCTGTCCAAGATAGGTGGTTTGACACCTTTTCGGTAAGCTAAAATTTCAATTTGTTGTCAATTTGTGGCTAATTCATATATCTGTTTTTAATATTAAAATTTCATTTCATATAACAGCGAGATTATCAGTGGACCGAGGGTATGATTGATGAGATTAAGAGGGTCTTTGCTACAAAGACCTCCAGAATCATCAAGAGTACCCTTTGTTAGATCCCCAAGGACCACTGGGAAGTGATGGTCTAGAAGTGGCGCGGTGTCTTGTTCCAGCAGGCGAGTGCTTGGAATAAGGCAAACAGAGCCATCGATGTTGCAATGTTAATTTACACTGGGGTAGCATTTCAACCCTCAAGCATAAAAAAATATTTGTAAGTATATTTATGTTAAACATTTCTTTTATGATTAGTCTGACACGTTTTCCAACAATAATTCAATGCTTGTTGTCCACTATAGGAGCTGAGGAAGCACCGCGAGCCTTCCCTTTTTGAGGTCATACAAATGACCAAGAAGAACAAAGTTGGTGCATGGGTTAACCAAAAGACTACAGATCTAGAGGTATTTAATTTTAACTTACACATGCTTATTATATACAAATCAGCTTACTAATCCTATTATTTTACATTTACAGGAGGCGTATCAAGCCAAGAGGGCCGAGAAGGAGGCAGAGTTGGTGGCTTCTACTCCTGAGGGGGAGGTACCTCTCACCTTGTCTTGTTTCGATGACAACCGCCATCTACATGGAGGCTGTTGGTGGCGTGAACAAGAAAGGGAGGGTGTTCTGGTTGGGCAGGGTGGGCACGCAAATTGTGAGAAAAGGAAAGACCTTTTCCTCCACTGGCCTTCCGGCGGATGTTGTTCAGGTCATTCAAAACCTAAACAACGAGCTACAAGAGGAGCGACGCCAAAGGCAGCTTTTGGAGGAGCGGGCCGAGGCAAAGCGACGAAGGGTCGAGGAGGACCGAAGACGGGCTGAGGAGCAGCTCACCGAGACTAGTCGATAGCTTGCTGTGCAGTAGCAGCTACTGATGCAGTTGAGGGTGAGGCTTCCTCCCCTTACTTCTGAGCCGCCGCCACCACCACCATAGGATCCCCCTCCTCATGATTTTACTTTTTTTATGTTTTATTTATTTGTATATTTAGCGACACAGCATTATATTTTTTATGTTTATATTATATTTTATTTAGAATTTATTTTTTGTCATTTTCATTTATAACTTTTATGTTATTCGATATTTCTAGTTTAAAATTAAATGAACAAAACCTATATTCAAAATATTAATATTTTAACAGTCAAAAAATAAATTTGAAAAAATCTAAAATTAATATTAATGACAACCTTTATTTCATCGCTGAATACATAATGTTACCGACGGATTGCGTCATCGCTGAATACAAAACTGAGTCATCACTGAGTAAATAATGTTAGCGACGACATTTATTTCATCACTGAGTAAATAATTTTAGCGACAATGTATGTCTCTTCATTGAATACACAATGTTAGCGACGGTCCAAGTAGTCACTGATTACATACTATTAGCGACGACAGCCTGTGGTCGCTATTTTATAGGATTAGTGACGACATCATGCAGTCGCTGTGGGACACCTGTAGTGATAGCATGCATCACCAATGTAGGGACCACATTAGCAACGGCATTACGCCGTCGACAAAGTAGTGACGGAGGGCTTTTGCGTCACTGTGGTGTCAACGACTATGGGTATAGCGACGGTGCTATGTTCGTCATAAATGTCGTCGCTAATAGTGTTAGTGACGGTGCGAGTCTCATTTAGCGACTGTATTTATCCATCGCTAATAGGTTTTTTTAGTAGTAAGCAAACACTCTATCAGCAGCTTGTGGTTGGTTACCACCATTATGATTACCATTTCTTCCACCATGGTCATTGCCTCGACCATTACTATTTCGACCACCGTTATGCTTTCCACTATGGCCACCATTAAAACCATTACCGTTTCTGTTATTCAAGTGGCCTCAATACTCAAGAGGGGGGGTGAATTGAGTTTTTAAAACTTTGCTTGGAATGCCTTTGAACTTGATTCTTTTATCACAAGTTTAAAGATTATGCAGGTGAAATCAAGTTTAATGCAAGAGACAATGCAAAACAAGAGGTGTATGTAGCTGAGACAATTTGTCAAACACTTGGTGTGCAATATTCAAAGTTAACTAATTCAAGCAAGCTTAAGTATATAAATCATAATCAACCAACACAAATCAATTAAGTGCAGTATATGAATGTAAAAGAGTAAGGGAGAAGAGCTTGCAAACCAATTTAACGAGTTATACCAACCCCGGTGTACGTCTCGCCTTCAAGCAACCAACTTGAAGGATTTCCACTATTGAAATTTAGAGATTACAAGCTATGAGTAATTGCAGCTTCCTAGTGTCCCACACTCAAGAACTCAATCCTCACTAGCACAAGGGCAACCCACCCAATCTCTCAAACTCCCAATACCCAAAGGTTGAACCCCAACCTTTGTGACCATTCAACCTAGAGTGAAAACCTTTGTGTTTGGTGTAGTGTTTACAAGTAAGTAACTCTCTTAATAGATTAGATATACAAATGAATGCTCACTCAAGTTTCTAGCTCTCAACAAGAGAGGATTTACAAATTAAAGCTCAACTTTCAGAAAATGCAAAGATATAAAACTCACTAAGCACAAGGAATGGATGAATAATTGATTGACTCTTGTCTCTTATTTTTGTGCTTGAGTTTGACATGCATTTATAGAGCCTTGAAAGAGCTTGGTGGAGTTCCTAGCCGTTGTAGAACATGGGTACTGAGTTGGAATAGAGAAATGAGCTGGTTTCCACTTAAAAGGAACTTTCCCTAAATTCAGGCACGACTCTAATCGATTACACCTTGAGTAGTAATTGATTAGCTTTTGAATTTTACAGTGTTACATAGTAGATAATCGATTAGGCATTTTAGTGTAATCGATTAGCTTGAAAACAAGGACTTGCTAATCGATTATTTTATACTCTGTAATCGATTACTCTTGGTACCTGATGCATTTAATTGTGTCTCGTAGCATTGTAATCGATTAGGCCTTCTTGCAATCGATTAGGATGACAAATAGAACTTCACTAATCGATTAGGCCTTCTTGCAATCGATTAGGATGACAAACAGAACTTCACTAATCGATTATGTCTGGCTTGGTAATCAATTAGCTTGACTACCTGATGCTCAATCTTCAAACTTTCAACAAGTAATCGATTATCCCCTTGGTGCAATCGATTATCTTTGCAAACAGAACTTAGGTAATCGATTAGGTCTATAGGTGTAATCGATTACTTCACAAACAGAACGTATGTAATTGATTAGCTTGAGTCCTCTAATCGATTAGTCTGCACATTTTTGTCTATATGATTCTGTTTTCTCTGTTTTTCATGGTTGCTTGGCTTTTTGCTTCAATCCTTCAATGTGCTTTGTCATTATCAAAATAATTCAACCTGAAATGTATTCAAACACATTCTCCCCCATTTTGATGATGACAAGCCATGTTCATCTCTTGAGGGTGTTAGTTAAAAAAAAACTTATCTATTATCTCTAATTTTATCTCTATCAAAAACATATTTAAATTCTGCACAATGTTGTCTTTAATAAGTTATCTCTTGATAAATATATATCTCCCCCTATTTAAATCAGTTTATGCTATCTTAACAATTATAAAGATAAATAATTTCTTTGATACCACTTGTTATTTTTAGCCAAATTTCTGATTTAATAGCCAAGTCAATTAGATGAACTTTAATTATTTCCCTCTTTGTAATCATCAAAAATAAATAAGATAATAGAAATATCATCAAAGGAAATTTCATTCATTAAGGGAAATTACAGAAGCAAATTTCATAATGGAAATGAAAAAACATAAGAAACATAAGTAAAAAAAAATGCATCCTAAACAGAGCAGACTAAACAAGGGTTCTAGTTATCTAGATTAAAAAATCAAAACTCAGAAATTTGATGAGACAGCTCGTCATAGCATTGTTGCATGAGTTCAAAGTGTTGCTGCTCAGTCATTTGGAATTCTTGGAGAGAGTTCTCAAGCCTATCAAAGCGGCGATCAAGATATGCAGTTAGGAAGGTAAAAGGATCAGGTGGAGCGGAAGATTCACCTTGAGGTGCAGGAGTAGGAGGAGGATCGGCGATAGGAGTAGGATGGTCTTCCTCAAATGGACTGCTGCCATGAATTCTGTCACTTTTGAAGATCCATCTTCCAGTTACACAAACCATGCCCATTTTGTTGAGATGGTAAGTGCCAATGAAAGCTTGAGATGGCACTTTTTCAGCAAGTTCTCTAGCCAAGTCCACTCCATATGCCTTGAAAATTTTTATGAGGAGAATGGCATAAGGCAGTTTATGTTGCTCCTTGGATTTCAACATGTGGAGCTTGAGGAGTTGAATCCAGTTTATGTCCTTGTGGTTGATGATGGCCCACATGAGAAGAACATCATCCTCCTCAACCAAGGCATAATTTCCACCGCGAGGGACAAGCATTTTAACCATAAAGAAGTGGAGGAGACGGTTGTTGAGAATTAAGTGGCCTACCAATTTATGATTACTGAGGGGACGGTTGGCCTTCCAAAGAGATTTGCATGCTAGAATAGGATTGAAGTCCCACTCATCCTCAGGATTACCCATTACAAATTCAGTAGTAGAGAGGGGAATTTGGGTGATTTTAGAGAGTTGTTGGTTGGTGATTTTGAGAGTCACATTCTTGACTCTAGCTTCCGAAGTTCCATCAACCAATTTTACATTACAGAAGAATACCCTCATTAGTTCAGGGTAATAAAACTCTTCCTTGAGAGTAAGGAAGGGAAGGAGATTGTAGTGGTGAAGGAGTTGGGTGAAGGTAAAACAGGGGTTTTCAAAAGTTGGGGCATCAATAAAATGGGGATTGATGATGTCTTTCTTCGAAAATTTCTTTATGGAGTTTTGGAGGTCTCTTGGTGAAGTGAAGAACCGAGAGAAATCTAGAGGATTTGTGGGTTGGTTCATGGAGGACCTAGCCCTCTTCACTTGTCTTGAGGAAGACATGGCAATGGAAGGGAATGCAGAGAAGAAGTAAAAGAAAATGAGAAAGTGGAAAAGCTCTTGGGAACTTGGGAAAGTGGAAGAGGAGTGGTGTGAGATAAAAGAATGAAATGGGGTTTATTTATAGGGAAAAGTAGGGTTTAGAGATGAAAAAAGGAGTAATAATGGTGATGGATTATTGGCCCAAACGCTTATCACACAGATTCTGCATTAAAAATTTGCACCTGATACGATGCTAATCGATTAGGTAACTGATGCTAATCGATTAGAGGGTGTATTCTAGGAAAGATGAAACATTGTTGCACAGAGCTAATCGATTATGGCCGGTGGAATAATCGATTGCATTAAAAACAAAAACTTTGTAATCGATTAGAAGGAAATGCTAATCGATTATTTGGGCAACCAAAACGTCTGTAATCGATTTGTTGAATATGTAATTGATTTTATTAAATGACAGAGACTTCGTAATCGATTAGATATAAAGGGGTAATCGATTATCAATGAAACAGAGAGTATGTAATTGATTATGGAGGAAGGTGTAATTGATTATGGAGGAAACAGAGAATCTGTAATCGATTAAACTGAACATAGTAATCGATTATGGATGCCCAAAACTGTTCTAAACTTAACAGATTTCAGATGTAACATTAACCAATGAACATATTAAGCATCAACACATAATAGATCAAGAAATTATCAAAATTATTGAGTATTCAAACACATTTTGACATGTCTAAGATTCCTAATTCTCTTCTAATGTGTATGAATTGTTCTTTTGCCAAGGGTTTTGTGAAAATATCTGCTAGTTGCTTAGAGGTTTCAACATGTTCAAGTACACAATCACCCTTTAATACATGATCCCTAATGAAATGATGTCGAATTTCAATATGTTTGGTTCTTGAATGCATTACAGGATTCTTTGAAATATTAATAGCACTTGTGTTATCACATTTAAGAGGCACATGGTCTAATATAACACCAAAGTCAAGAAGTTGTCTCATCTAAAGGATTTGAGCACAACAACTACCACCTGTAACATATTCTGCCTCAGCTGTAGATAGTGCAACACTTACTTGTTTCTTACTACGCCAAGAAACAAGAGAAATACCAAGCAAGTGACATGTTCCACTAGTGCTTTTCCTATCAAGTTTACATCCTGCAAAATCTGAATCAGATTAACCAACTAAAGTGCATTCAACCCCTTTGGGGTACCATAAACCAACATTTTGAGTTCCAATGAGATATTTCATTATCCTTTTTACTGCAGTAAGGTGTGATTCTTTTGGACATGCTTAGTATCTAGCACATATACAAATAGCAAACATGATATCTGGTTTACTTGCGGTTAAGTAAAGTAAGGATCCGATCATACCTCTATATTTTGTAAGTTCAACATCCTTACCCTTCTCATCCTTGTCCAAATAACATGAAGTGCCCATAGGTGTAGCAATGTCATTTGCCTTGTCCATGTTGAATTTCCTAAGCAATTCCTTGCAATACTTTGATTGACTAATGAAAGTGCCTTCATTAGTTTGCTTAATTTGCAGTCCAAGGAAGAAAGTAAGTTCCCTCATCATGGACATCTCAAATTCTTCCTGTATTAGCTTAGCAAACTCTTTGCATAATGATTCATTAGTAGCACCAAAGATTATATCATCAACATACACTTGAACCAATAGTATGTCATTTTTCTTGTGCTTGATGAATAATATTGTGTCAACCTTTCCTCTTTCAAAATTGTTTTCTAAAAGGAATTTACTTAATATTTCATACCAAGCTCTTGGAGCTTGTTTTAAACCATATAATTCTTTCTTTAGTTTGAAAACATGATTTGGAAATTGATAGTTTTCAAAACCAGGAGGTTGATCAACATACACTTCCTCTTGAATGTATCCATTCAAGAAAGCACTTTTGACATCCATTTGGTACAATTTAAAATCCTTACAACATGCAAAGGCTAACAGTAATCTAATGGCTTCTAGCCTAGCTACGGGAGCATACGTCTCTTCATAATCAATGCCTTCTTCTTTATTGTAACCCTTAGCTACTAGCCTAGCCTTATTCCTAGTAATTATACCGTTTTCATCTAGTTTATTCCTAAACACCCATTTTGTTCCTATTATTTGGTGATCATTGGATTTTGGCACAAGTTCCTAAACTTCATTTCTTTCAAATTGATTCAATTCTTCTTCCATGGCCAACATCCAATGTTCATCAATAATTGCTTCATCAATGCATTTGGGTTCTATTTGTGATACAAAGGCTAAATGGTTACATGCATTCCTAATGGCGTTTCAAGTACTTACACCTTTGGTTATTTCACCTACGACTTTGTCCAAGGGATGATCCTTCAAGGTGATCCATTGTTGTGGTTCCTTATGTTGTGTTGCATCTTTGTCTTTGTTCTCTTCTTCTTTGTCATTCAAGGTTAAATCTTGAAGAGTACCTACAATATCATCAACATCTTCCTTTCTCGGGGAGTTATGGCTATTTTCATCAAATTTGACATGAATGGACTTCTCAATAATGTTTGTTTATTTGTTAAAGATTTGATAAGATTTACTAGATTGTGAATATCCTAGGAAGATTGCCTCATCAGCTTTAGCATCAAACTTTCCTAGATTATCCTTTCCATTATTGAGCATAAAGCATTTACATCCAAAAATATGAAAATATGAAATGTTGGGTTTTCTTCCCTTGTAAAGTTCATAGGGGGTTTTCTTTAGGATAGGCCGTATTAAACATCTATTCATAACATGACAAGCGGTATTTACCGCATCGGCCCAAAAATGTTTCGCAATGTTATTCTCACTTAACATGGTTTTTGCAAGCTCCACTAAAGATCTATTTTTCCTTTCAACTACTCCATTTTGTTGTGGAGTTCTAGGAGCTGAAAAATTATGATTGATACCATGTTTTTCGCAAAACCTTTCAAAAGATTGATTTTCAAATTCTCCCCCATGATTGGTTCTAATGGATGCTATTTTTGAATTTTGCTCATTTTGGATAATCTTAGCAAGTTTCTTGAATGCATAATATGCTTTATTTTTATGAGCAAGAAACAAGGTCCATGTATATCTTGAATAATCATCTACAATCACTAGACCATAGTAATTACCACCAAAGCTTTTGATTTTGGAAGGTCCAAATAGATCCATGTGCAAAAGTTGTAAAGGCCTTTGAGTGGAAACAATGTTTTTAGATTGAAAGGATACCTTTACTTGTTTTCCCTTTTGACATGCATCACAAAATTTGTTTTTAAATTTAAGCTTTGGTAAACCAATTACTAATTCCTTAGAAACAAGTTTGTTTAAATGGTCTACATGTATATGAGCTATTCTTCTATGCCATAACCAAGTTTCATCCTCTCTAGATATGAAGCATTGCTCGTCATTTATGGACAAACTATCAACACCAATCATGTAAATATTATCAATCCTTTTACCAACAAACTTGACTTCCTTGTTTACCTTATGCTCAATCATGCAACAATTTGATTCAAACAAAACTCTATATCCTTTGTCAAATAATTGGCTAATGCTAAGTAAATTGTGTTTGAGGTCTTCAACATACAATACATCACTAATAGAAGTAGAAGAATTCTTACCAATGTTTCCAATGCCTAGAATTCTCCCTTTGGTGTTATCTCCATAGGTCACACTTCCTTTCCTTTTGGGAGTGAATGATGTGAATTTGCTTCTGTCTCCTGTCATATGCTTTGAACACCCACTATCCAAATACCAATAGGTGTTGCTTGCCTTGAAGCATACCTACAAAACAAGATTAATTTAGAGAACTAGGTACCCATTGTATGTTAGGTCCTTTTAGGTTAGTTTGTGGTAATGTCCCTTTGGGAACCCATACCTTTCTAATAACCTTTGGTCCTAATTTTTTAACATTACAATTTGAAGAGTTATGACCTTTAAAACCACAATGATTGTATCTCATGAAAGGTGATGATGATCTCCTAGGTGGTAGAAAGAAGTTTTTGTAGTATTTTTCCTTTTTGGTAGAGTTGTACCCTAAACCGGTTTTATCAAACATACATATTTGGTTTCCAAGTAATACATTCAAGTTATCTCTACCATTAGTGAACTTTTCTAATGTCCTGTTTAAGTCTACGACCTTGGTTTCTAAGATATTACATTTCTTTGCAAAGTCACAAGGTTTATCCTTAGAGCATATTTGAACATTTGCTAATTTCTCTTTTAGACATGCATTTTCTTTGTCAAGTTCTACAAGATCCATTTCAAGAGTATCTATAGTTTTTCTTGACAATTTGTATTTACTAGAAAGCTTGATAAATTTATCACATAGTTCTTCAAATGCATCAAGCAATTCATTTTTATCTAAGTTGAGAAGACTAACCTCATTATCTTCCTCTTGATGATTTTCCATTAAGCAAAGATTTGCTTCTTCACTTTCGGACTCATCGGAGCTACTCACATCGTTTTCATCCCAAACGATGTAGGCTCTTCTTCTTCCTCTTTTCTCCTTGTTCTTCTTCTTAAGGTTTGGGTAATCCGCCTTGAAGTGCCCTTCCTTGCCACATTCGACACAACTTGGTGAAGAAGAGGATTTATTAGAAATTGGTTTCTTACCTTGGGGTTTGAAGTTCTTTTGGAATCTTTTGTTTTTCATGAACTTTCCAAATTTCTTCATAAACAAACCAAATTTTTCTTCGTCAAGGTCACTACATGATTCTTCTTCATGTGTAGAAGTGGCCTTGAGAGCTAAGCCTTTCTTCTTGGAGGATTTTTCTTCTTCCTCCGCTTGCTTCAAATCCCTTAGTTCTTGCTCTTTCTCTTGAAGCTTTCCAAAGAGTGTGGCAAGAGACATCTCGCTGATACTTGGGGATTGTTTGATGGCAGCAACAAGAGGTTGCCATTCCCTGCTAAGACTTTTCAATACTTTATGCACAAGCTCTTTGTTAGTATATACGTTTCCAAGAGTAATAAGGTGATTTATTATAAGTGTAAATCTCTTTTGCATTTCTACAATGGTTTCTCCGGAGTTTATCCTAAAACTCTCATATTGACTAGTCAAGGTACTAATCTTGGAGTCTTTTACATCACTAGTACCTTCATGGGTTACTTGTAAAGTATCCCACATTTCCTTGGCCGTTTGACAAGTCATTACTCTAAAGAATTCATCGGGTCCTAAAGCAAGAGTAATGGGGTTTTTAGCCTTATAGTTGTATTGAACTTTCTTTTCTTCATCATTAGTCCACTCATCCATGGGTTTCTCAACATTCTTGCCATTAATAGTATGCATGGGTATATATGGACCATTTTCAATGGCTTTCCAAACTCTTAGATCAATGGATTGAATAAAAATTTTCATTCTTTCCTTCCAAAACGCATAACCTTCCCCATTGAAAGCAGGAGGTCTATTTGTGGCACCACCCTCAGGAAAAAGATTTAGAGAACTTGAGGCCATCTTATCTCTTGAAGCTGTTAAGCTTGATCTACCAAGAGTCAAGCTCTGATACCACTTGTTATTCAAGTGGCCTCAATACTCAAGAGGGGGGGTGAATTGAGTTTTTAAAACTTTGCTTGGAATGCCTTTGAACTTGATTCTTTTATCACAAGTTTAAAGATTATGCAGGTGAAATCAAGTTTAATGCAAGAGACAATGCAAAACAAGAGGTGTATGTAGCTGAGACAATTTCTCAAACACTTGGTGTGCAATATTCAAAGTTAACTAATTCAAGTAAGCTTAAGTATATAAATCACAATCAACCAACACAAATCAATTAAGTGCAGTATATGAATGTAAAAGAGTAAGGGAGAAGAGATTGCAAACCAATTTAACGAGTTCCACCAACCCCGATATACGTCTCGCCTTCAAGCAACCCACTTGAAGGATTTCTGTAACACCCTAATTTTTAATAAATAATAAATCCAAAAACAGGAAAATTTTTTCACAATTCAACCACTGGTCAATCGGCATAGAAAAAGAAGGGAGAAGGCAAGGGAAATAAAAGAGCATTCACACTTATAGCAGTCAGCGGAAGGAACAAGACTGGGACCGACCCATTCGGTTCAGCAAACACATCAGCGCCTGGGCGAAAACCATGACAACTCTGACTTGGTCAAGCGAGGTTCAACGCCGCCTGAGCAAGAGGTGACAATGCAACAGTGGAAAAGGAGATCCTCAAGCGAAGCTCAACACCAGCCTCTACTCGCTTCAGCGTAATCCCACATGCTTGGGCGAAACAGCTCTATTCGCTCGGGCGAGGCACGATCCGCTTAAGCGATGCCAACACAAAGGCCTCTCCAAACACACACTCGCTGGAGCTAAGTCTAATTCGCTGGGGCGAACACAGGTACAAGGTAATTTCTCAGTCGGATATGGACAAAGGTTCACTCGGCAAATCCTCACGCTCGCACTTCACTCGGGAAATCAGGTAGTTAAGTCCCACTCAGACTTATTCGAAACCCAACCACTCGGGATACCAATCCTCACTCGGACTTTACATCTTTCACTCGGATTACCAATACCTTACACTTAGGATCCAATCCACTCTAAACCACTATTCGAACTCCTCTCTCAGAAGGGAATCACTCGGGGTTTTCACTCGGGAAATACAAACTCTTCCTCACTCGGGATTTATTTATGATTTCCGCTCGGAGTCACATAACATGTTCACTCGGAAAAGCCACCCAGAAATCTTCACTCAGAACTACTAACTTAACATAATTTCACTCCTCAACGGCCCTCGAGTCATTTAGCAACACTTCCCAGTCGGAAAACGCATCGAATCAGTACGAAGCACATACATATGAATACATGATCACAGAAACATAAATCTACTAACAAATCCAGTTTACCGACCCATAAACGTGTAACCACACACTCGGAATACCCATTATCTTGATATTATGCATTTACCAATACTTACGAATACCATACAAGTGACACCATGACTATTCAATCTTTATAAGTGAATATATTTAATCGTCATTTTACATAAGAGCCGGCCAAGGCTACACGGACAAAACATAATAATGCAATACAAGTGCTCAACAGTCGGAGTGCACCACACTCGGACTTGAAACCCTATCATCATTTCCGAGTATGACCTGCACACTGAAAAATGGTGTAGGGGTGAGCATCTTAGATATTAAATGATAGATACCGACTCAGGCTGTCCCACAATCATACAGCAAAATACATATCCACACAATTAGACATAGCAACGAGTAAGGTCAAGTATTATCAATCAACCAAGACACACATGGAACACTTACCGATCGGAATTCGTCAGTCGCCACTCGGCCAAGTGCACATACATAGCCAATAACATTAGTATAACAGCAATCAACAACATGATATTACCAACGAATCAGAACGCACGTATTCAACACTTTCCGATCGGAATCTAACAGTTCTTACTCGGCTATACACGCATGATATTTCAATAACATTAACACATATTCATGGAGCAACTTCAATTAGCATCAGTTGTGTATATACACAGAATACTCTCTCGGTTATATCCATTCATCATCTCCTTAACATCATCACACGCATAGTCAAATTTCAGTCAGCCTCAGCAATACATATATACAGAGTATTTCACTCGGATATACACATTCATCCTTTCATTAACACTATCACATGCATAATCAATTCCAAACAATATCAATCAGTCAATACACATAGAGTATTTCACTCGGTTATAAACATACATCATCTCACTAACACCTTCGCATGCACAACCAATTCCAAACATTGTCAACAGTTAATAAGCACATATTATTTCACTCGGTTCCGCATTCGTGTGTATCAATTTAGACGTTGCAACGTAGGCTCTCAGCCTTTTTATATATAGCTCTCAGCTATCAAATCAGCTCCCAGCTGCTTGGCCGTTTTACAGGTACCCAACCGTTTGCCCACAGGTGACACCAGCGCTCTCAGCGCCAACAGAGGTGTTCACAGGCAGCCCGAGTCCCACTCAAGGGCTACCTTGAGTCCCACTCAAGGATTTCATAGCGTCCCACGCTTTAAAAACCGATGGTAGTGTCCCACACTACGTGCTCTTAGCACAAACGCATCCCATGCGCCACACGCGGATTCATCGCACACACATAGTTCATATACACAGCCATACATGCATCTCATGCAATCGGCATCATACATCATCAGCATTCAAACGGCACATGCATCTCATGCAATCAATGCTGGACATTAACAGTACTCAACAACACACGCATCTCATGCAGTCGGTGTTACACATTCTCAGAACTCAATAGCATATGCATCTCATGTAATCAGTGCTAGGCATTAACAGTATTCCACAACACATGCATCTCATGTAGTCGGCATTATACATCATCAGCATTCAACAATACACGCATCTCACGTGACTGGTATAACACATCAACAGGACTCAAACAACATACATGCAATCGGCATTAAGCAATGTCAGGACTCAGACAACACATGCAATCGGTATGGTACATTATCAGATTCACTGAGTCATATTCTATCACATGCAGTCAGCATTCTAAGCTCATAGCAACTTGCAGGTCATGTAAAACACACGGTAATCGTCAACATCACCACAACACATTCCTTTCATACAATCGTTCAACACTCACAGGCCGTCATCATGCAACACTCATCTTTCACTTGTCATGCAACTGGGCAGTACACACTCGCATGCAACACAACACATAATCAGAACACAGAAATAGCAAGCATCAACACTCGGAACCTGTTCATAACCCATGCATTTAAGATAGAAGATACCACCCTACCTGGACTGAAGCTTTCAGTCGGTCAACACGATGTTCAGTTCCAGAGGAACACTGAATCACTCTTAGCATATCTGCATGCAAGAGCAGGGGAGGCCCAAGACGTCCAGCTCTCGGCTCGCTCCCTGGAATGGCTCTATCACAATGCTGTGAACACTCCCTTGAAGCTCCTCGTAGTTGCAGATCTCCACTGGGACTTGGCAGCTTCGAGCAAGGAGAGGAAGAAGTAGGGAAGCCGACGAAGGAATGAAGGAACAAGGAAGGAGACGTGTTGCATGCAGAGGGAATGCACACCCTCATCCTCACGGGTTCGTCGAGCAAGGGAGGAGGACCCCAATCCTCAGCCACCATTGTTGCGAGCTCACGGAAACAGAGCGCAGAAGAGGAAGAAGAAGATCGAAAAAAGGAAGAAGAAGAAAAAGAAGAAAAAACGGGGGGAAGAGGAGTCTGCAGGGAAGAATGGATGATAGTGCACCCATATATGCATGTACGAAGAGAAGGAAGAGTGGGGTGGGAAAGCGTGCACAGCAGCAGCCCCCCACACGCGTCACACACACCATCACATCTAATCAGTCATTGACAACCAATCACTATTAATCAACCTTTCATTTCTTAACTTAATTAATTAAACCAATTATAATTAATAAATAATTCTCCCCACACTTATCAATTTATTATTTTAATGATTCATTTCATTCGGTAATAATTATTAAATTGGAATGTTACAATTTCCACTATTGAAGTTTAGAGATTACAAGCTATGAGCAATTGCAGCTTCCTAGTGTCCCACACTCAAGAACTCAATCCTCACTAGCACAAGGGCAACCCACCCAATCTCTCAAACTCTCAATACCTAAAGGTTGAACCCCAACCTTTGTGACCACTCAACCTAGAGTGAAAACCTTTGTGTTTGGTGTAGTGTTTACAAGTAAGTAACTCTCTTAATAGAGTAGATATACAAATGAATGCTCACTTAAGTTTTTAGCTCTCAACAAGAGAGGATTTACAAATTAAAGCTCAACTTTCAGAAAATTCAAAGATATAAAACTCACTAAGCACAAGGAATGGATGAATAATTGATTGCCTCTTGTCTCTTATTTTTGTGCTTGAGTTTGGCATTCATTTATAGAGCCTTGAAAGAGCTTGGTGGAGTTCCTAGCTGTTGTAGAACATGGGCACTGAGTTGGAATGGAGAAATGAGCTGGTTTCCACTTAAAAGAAACTTTCCCTAAATTCAGGCACGACTCTAATCGATTACGCCTCGAGCAGTAATTGATTAGCTTTTGAATTTTACAGTAGTAGATAATCAATTAGGCATTTTAGTGTAATCGATTAGCTTGAAAACAGGGACTTGCTAATCGATTACATAATGAACATATCAATCTCAATGCATAATCATAAATCATTCATCATCGAAGGTAAATAGTGTAAGGAACTTGGCCGGACCCACACAAACAAACATATCAATCATATTTTAATGTCAAACAACCACGATTCAGTTAAAGAAGTTCATATTTCAATAGTAGATAATTCACACGATCCAATTATGAGTAATCAATGCCTTCACAATATCCAACTATAGTAATAACATTTCAAAAATGATTTAATAACGAGCAACAAGTGTCCTGACAATATTTAACAATAGTAATAACACTTCCGTATTGAGCAACTCGTTCTCTGATACCAGCTTGTCACATCCTGATTTCCTGGACTCAAATCTCAATGTAATCGAGTTAATTAATTAATAAAAATATGAGTAAATTTTTTGCGTTTAAGGAAGTCCCAACCCTTCAACATTACATCAAGATCTAAACCTCGAAAAATCGAAAAGTGAGATTTAAGAATATGAAAACTAGATCGATAAATGAATAGCACTAACTTGTATACAAAATAATCAAGTTTACAGCGGAAGAAAATGAGTATACAGGGCACACACCTAGTCTCATATATGAAGATATGAGAAAAGGACCAAAAATAAGGAAAGGAATAAGAAAATTGAATCCTGATCCACTCGCTTAAGCGAAGCATGATTTGTTGGAAATATGCATTAAGAGCCTATTTAGGATGCATCATTTTGGATAAGGCATTTTTGTTAAATAGTTTAACAACCTTTATTTATCCTTGGAGTAATAGGTTATATGAGAGTTATTCCTAAAGTGTCCCTAGTCAAGTATTTATGTGGGGATATGTAAATACATGAAGACTAATGTGTAAGTATACTGATAGTCTGATCTCACAGATCATGGATATAGATGATATCAAGTCTTCACATGGGTACATGTTAAGAGTAATGATGTACTCGACAGACCCACCATGAGAACGTTGCATGGATCGGTACATGAATGTCATAAATGATTCTCAATGTGATAATGGTATATGTAGTCCTTCGACCTGAAGTCACTATGATTCCTACATAAGGGGTTTGTTGTTTTAATACAATCAAACGTCTTCTATAACAAGAGGACTGTAAAGGTTATGATTAGGCAATGAACAAATTATGTAGAGGGATGTGAGTGATATAGATGGGATTTGTCTCTCCTATGTGACAGGAGTGATATCTATAGGCCACTTGATAGAGTGAGACTAAGGAAATGCATGGCCATGCTAGAAAGAATAAATATTGGATATTTATTCAGCTAAAGTTTACTCTAGTATCAAGTAAATAAATTGCACCGTACAAGGACGACGTGACCATGCCTTGGGCCCAATTAGGATATCATGACAAAAGGAACAAACATATAAAATAATTATCACTTATAGGTTATGTTGATAATAAATAATATTTAGACATAATGATGCATTGCTAGATGCCGCTCTTATTTTATATTAATAATAAAATAGTTTATTATTAATATGACCGAGTATTTTACCTATAGGGTCACACACATAGAGTAAGCCATCAGAAAATAGCTTTTATTTTAGTTAGACTAAAATAAAGCTATTGGGCTAAACTCATTTAGAATGAGTAAGGAGCCCACTCTTTAGAGAGAGCAAATTAGGTCAATTATAAGCCTATAAATAAAGCATAAGATGCTCATAGGCGTTTAACCAAAAAGAGACACAAAATGCAAAAGTTGCAAAAGCTACACGTCGTCAAATTAGCATTTGGAAGGTGTAGTGTTTCTTGTGGGAGTACTCGTGGGGACTCTTAAAGGACGAGACTGTGACTGCTTTGATTTTCTTCAAGAGGTAATCCTAAAACACTTAAATAAAATATTTAATGTTTGTCTTATGTATTGAAACACGAAAATTTGCAAGTCTAATGGGAATCCTTGTAATTCTGCTGCTTATGTACTAGGGATTCCCTAACAGTGGTATCAGAGCTTGGTTACAAAACCGTGTTTTGGGCAAATGTTTGTTTAAAGAACATGTGAAAAGTTTTCTTTTATGAAAAAAATTGTAAAGGTTGAATCTTTTGCAAGGGTTGCATCTTTTATTAGATATTATATAAAGCTCTCCTCGTTCTGATTTTCACAAAAGGGTAAGGACATGCACCCCTATCGTCACAATAGATCCAAACACATCTTGTTAGAATGGGCAGTTCACAGTCCTAGTAACACTCGCTCTGAGTCAAAGTATACCAGGGTTACCACAGGCTGTCCGGTCTCAGGCACGACTCAGAGCCATTGAAGGTCCACCCTGGTATACTCTTGAGACCTCTCATAGGGTTGGAACATCGTTGTTCCCAGTGTACCCCATCATTGTATGCTTTAGGGGATCACTCCACTATCCCTCCACATACTTCATATGCATATGCGATCTACTTATTTTATCATAAGAGTGCCCGAGTGTTAGACAGAACCTTCCTAACTAATATCCTTGTCCTTAAAGTGACTTAACCAACCTTCCTAATCAACCGCACTCAAAAATTCCCAAAAATGAGAGACTTTTGCGCATAAATGTGTTTAGCCCGTTTTAAGGCATTTTTGTGCAACTCAAGGGTCAATTCTCTATGGAATTGGCATATTACAGTTTCTACAAGTCATAAACCATACATAAAGGCTATTGTGAGTTTCTCAATTATGCATGAACATCAAAACATAACTTCACACATGCCTTATAAAAGATTGTAATTCATGAATAACATCATCCAGTCATCATTTTGGAAAATAATTAAGTATCACAATTGTCCTGATACATTGTTAAGGTCATAATAAAAAATTAACCATACACATAAGGGTCCAATTTTCACATATGACCTTCAAAATGAATATTCATCAACCCAAATACATAATGAGCATATATCTATATTATATGCGATACAAAATCAATGGTTGCCGGCCAAGGCACTTCCTATATAACTAATTTACCTTCACCATCAAAATACATATTTCCAAAAGAGATACAATCTTACCCCATGAATGTGCTACATCACAAGGCTAAAAATAGATAACATGGGAGAGTGAGTTATACATTCCAAAGGACGAATATGAATACATTGTGATTATGTGCATATACATTCAACGCCATGTATCCTTGCATCAACAACATATCATTCATCATCATAATTTCATCATCTCATCAACATACATATATCTTAATCATTTCTATGATTCATAGCAAAGTATATAAACATACACATATTCATGCCCCTCATCATGTTGGACTATCACACATATCAATACCATACATAAATTTATTTCTTTGTATTCATATTTTACATGTTGTCTTTAGGTGTTCTTTCACCCAGTTATAACCATCACCATATCTTATCACCTTTGGCATATATTCTTGCTATATGCAAATGCTCTTAGGCTAATGCACATGTTCAACAGAGTGAATATCAATTGCGGATCTGACTATAGGAATATAAACACCAATTTGTGGGATCGGGCATGGATTCATAACCATATCCTTACTGCAATAGTAAAATGTGTACATTTATCATAAATTTGCCTGCATATCAAGATATTTTACTAGTACCAAACTACATCGTAGATCTTGCAACACCTGGCCATTTTCATCATGACCACGGTATACACCATAATCAACATAAAGGTGTTACGGTCCAACCATGATTCATACCATGGCAGTTGTGATCCAAAGGACCACCAGGGACACTTGCTCCTCAAACAGCCACCCCCCACAGGGTCAACCACATGTAGCTCCCTGTAGCTATACATGGGCGGCTTCGTGACTTACACACTGAGTTGCTACAGAAAACATCAATAACGCTCGTGTATAGAGCCCTCCCTCCTATTGGGCCAACTAGAGAAACCCCTAACTGGTAAGATATTTTTATAGATTATACAAAGAAGTGAAGTGTTCAGGGAAAAAGAATCAAGTTTGTATAATATAAACTCAATGAAATGTTTGTGCCAAGTTTAAACACAGTGATTGTAGTATAGTATAGATGTCGTTCCACTGAGAAGGTGTTGGTTTGAAGATCTTAGTTCTTGAATTGATTTTGACAAAAGGTTTGGTTTGATTTTGTTGTACAAAAGATTGAATACAAAAGAAATAGCAAGTGTTGAATAGAAATAATGACACTAAAGTGTTTGAGAAAAAATCAAATTTGGAAAACTGGGATTGGTTTCATCTCATCTCACCTTCCATAAGCTGAATAAATTGCATGTATGTAATTTGAAATGATAATTTCTATGTCACAATCAAAGTCATTTGTATCGATCCCTCGACTACAAAATTCATAAGAATGATTTCAAACCGCTGATCCCTCAGTCACTTTGAAATCATTCCAGCATTAGCGATCAATTGTTTTGACGTTCATTGCGTTATACCATCCCTGGTCAGCTACTCACAACGAGTATTTCATTCAGATCTGCTTCCAAAAGTTACTTCCCAGTATACTTAAGAAAACTTAAAACAAGAAAATAGTGATCAAGTACCTTCAGGAATTAATGGTAGAATAAAATACAGAAAGTATCAAATCTCATTAACATACATAAAAACTTACAGCAGCATTACTTCAGGTTTGAATTGATTACAACCAATCCCAATAAAGGAAAAGTAGCTACTCATGCCTTGAATTTTCACTCAAGAAATTTTGGTAATAAATACAGAGTGAAATGTAGAAAAGTATTTGATGATATGAAGGAGATAATTCAGCCGAAGATGATTCTTTGATCCCTGTTCTCTGCTTGATTTATAGGGATTATGTTTCAGCTTTTCTTTCCCTACTTGTAGAGCCCATCAAGAATCTTTCAGAAACTTGCAGAGACACACCAAGGTAGGTGAGTTGGTATTGTACCATTGGTTAATATAAAATTAAAAAATCCCATGCTACATGAGTCACGCTTGAGCATGCTGGTCACGCTCAAGCGTGAGGAATCTGGTGTCCTCTATTTTTCTTATGCTTGAGCCCAGCTCAGCCACGCTCAAGCGAGCTCGGGTTTAAGCTTTGCTATTCATCATTCATGCTCAAGCGTGGAATGCTTGCACTCAAGCGCTCTTCTTCTTAGACCATGCTCAGCCTACGCTTAACTCACGCTCAAGCGAGCTCGGGGTTGCGCTTGAGCGTCCCTTGCTTATGCCTAAGCGTGGGGAGAGACCTGATGCTGAGTCTTTTTTTCTTTAAGTTTTTCCAAACCACGCTTGAGCGCCTTCCAAGCTATGCTCAAGCGCGAGGCCTTCTCGCTCAAGCGTCCCCTATTTCGCTCAAGCGTAGAGGGGTCCTACTGTTATTTGCTTCCTTAAATATACGCTCAAGCGTGGAATGTGCCACGCTCAAGCGTCCCTGGGCTTTATGCTGATGTTTCTTAGTTTCTTTAGAACTTTTGGCTCCTTTCTTCAAAAACTCTGACAAATCAAGCTCTTTTACATATTGTGTTATTTATAATAAAAATCATGCTCAATTAATTACCAATTTAGTTAAATTCTTTACAAAAATGAGTTTAATTGAAACATTAAATCAATATATAATAACACTTATCAAACTCTCCCCAACCTAGATTTTTGCTTGTTCTCAAGTAAAAGAAGTTGGAAAGGAAATCAAGCATTCAAGAAGATTAGATTCATTTGCAGACAAAATTTACAAGACAATAATCTTAGTTTAACTTCTTTTTAAGGCACATAATATCCTTAATACCAATTCTTTGAAAAGTAATGCACCATTAACTTATTCACAAGGAAGGTAACCAATTGCTGTAAGAATAAAGAACTCTCATTATTTCTCACCGAGTGTCTGTGTCGCACATTCATCATAAGAACTGCCTAATTAACATTGCCAGTCATTTCCAATTAAAATCAAATCATAAGAGTAGTAAAGATCAAAAGTTCTTTTAAGGGTTGTAATAAGGCTGGGCTAAACAAGAATTCTTGGTTTTTCTTGGGTTCAAGATGCATGCACAAAGAAGAGCATAAGTTATGAAACTTTCAAAGTTTATGAGGCTTCTTCCTTTTTGAGCTACAGAATTCTTTATTTCTCTTTTTCTAGTTCTCTATTTCTGTTTGAATTTTTGGAGAACTTTACTATTTTTATCATTCTCCTTTTCAGCCTCTATTTCTTTCGTCACCCTTTGAAAAAGTATTTCATGCTCTTTTCAAAAATAAGCATGCTGATAAGGTAGGAATTTATTTCTCATGCTTCGTTTAAGGTGTTTTTATAGAATAAAATTTTTGGCTCACAAATGGGTTACCAAAGAATAGGGCATATTTTTTAGGGTAGCTTTTTGGCTCTGGGCTATTTGATTTTCAAAATTGCCTTTATCATTTCCTTGCTTAATTTCTTATGAAAAATGTTAATCAGAAAATTAGGCAATGCCAACTTGACAAATTCTAATGAGACTCTCAGTGTTTAAATTTCTCACTACTCACCGGGTTATAAGGCATACTTCCATATTCTAACAGAAAAGGGTTCAAGCATGTAAACAAATGTTAATAACTCATTTCCTTCATTTTCATGGTTCTTAAATTAGTTAATTTGCCTTCTCAAAATCAATGTTATTGCCTCAAAATAATTCCTACTCAGAATCTTTTCTTGCTTAAAAAGTTTAAATCTTGGTTTGGTTTTTCAAAACTGTTTTAGTTTCAAGCATGTAACTTTGCATCCAAACAATCATAACACACAATCATAGAAAAATTTAAAAATTTTCAAAGTATGCTACAGTAATATGAAACTAAGAAAAAAAAACTCAAAGTAAGACCATAAAATGTTAATCAGAGAAATTTAAAAAGAACTAAAGCAAATAAAGACTAAAGCAGTAAACTCACCACTCATCCTGAGAAGAGTCATTCTCTGTTTCCTCTTCCTTTTCTGGAGGTCCCTGTGAAGAAGGTCCTAGCCTAGCTTGTGAAGTCTCACCCCCTCCCACAAAAGAAGGCCTATCCCCAGGCTAAGCAATAAGGGCTTCAAATTGGACTGAATTCATCCAGGAGTTGGGTTGTCTTGCAGGAATGCTATGGTATAAGCCATTATGTATATGCATCAAACCTTGATGATCAGTATTTTGTTGTGCTATGATGTGACTGTTCTGGATTTTAAGAAGATGGATGGCTGGTAGAATCATTGATGTCTCTATGCTGAGAGGAGGAGGGGTAGGTTCTGGTCCTGCTGGTGGTGGTGCTTGCTGCTGTGCTCCTTGAGGTTCTTGTTGGGGTTCTTGGGTAGGCGTGTTGGTGCAGTATCTTTCTATGAAGTGCTTATCAATAGATGGTCTGACAGGCTTTAAGTCTTGTACCTGAATTCCATGAACTGTACACAGGTTAGTAATAAAAGCAGGAAACCTAAACTCCATTTAACCTTTTGCCCAGCCTGAGAGTATTTTTGATCTGTGGTGACAAACTTATAAATTTCGTCTGAGATGATCTGGGCCAAATCAATGGTGATATTATCCTGTAAAATACAGTATAACAAATAACATCTTGCATGAATCAAATCAGACACATGAGCATTTGGGGCCATATTAGCAAGTAAGAAGGAGGTCTAGACTTGAGAAGGGGTAGTCATATCCTTTCTTATGATACGCATTGGCTGTTCCCCTTGGCCAGTCTGAAAGAGTCAACCTGGAATACATATGGCTACCTATATATCTTGGGCAAGGATCTCTTTATTCTGTAGTCTCATGCTAGCATAATCACAGGTCTCCTCTTCTCCTAGTTCCATGAGGTTGCCCAGGTAAAAGTTGATTTCGTCTCTGCCATAGGAGAGCCAATGGCCTCTCACGTATGTCTTTCGGTCTTCTGCCCCTCGCTTTGGCCATGGATTGGCGTAAAACTCTCTCACAACCTCTGGGTCATATCTTTCTCTTGGGTAACAAATTTTGAGCCAATTCCTTCTTCTGATGACTTGTAAAAAGGCATCACATTCCCCTAGTGCTAAATCCACTTTTCACTCAGGAATAAATGTCCAATTCTAAATGTCTTCATATCTCTTTCTTCGTTCTTTGTCCCTGAATTTTTGTCCAGAAGTTGGCTCTTCAATGCGTGGTCGTTTCCCTTTATTTCTTCTTGAAGACCTTGGTGGGGAAGTGGTTGCAGGGGAACTTAGTGCAACTTGCTTGGTTCTGGCCATCTGCAAACCATCAAAATATAAATTTGGGAAGATAAATGGTAAATCTCTAACTATTTAATAACCATTTCAAGTGAGTCTAGAGACTTATTATGCACAATATCTCTAAATCAAGCATGCCTATTAGTGACTTTAAGCAACAGAACAGTGATTGTTAATTGGCATAGCATAGTAATTTAATCCTTTAGCTTGACAGATTCTGTACTTTTATCAAATAGTTGACGTGTTTCATTAAAACAACAAAGGTTTTCACAATACTCTTTCACCATCAATTAGTTAATCTAATGTTGACTTAGCACATACATATGAAATGTATCATCCGATCACAAAGCATGTAAAATAAGGAAACTTTATTTTCAAACTTGAATTTCAATGGAACAATGCTTTGTACTTCATATCACAGCAATCATTGTAGGACAATCATAAGAAAAGAAAGGGGCTGAGACTTACCTTGCTTCAGCAAAAATGGATGATGCACAGAAGATGAAAAGTTTGTAGAAATGGCAAATAAAAAGATAAGTAACGTGCAAAGTGGAACTTGTCATAGGGTTACTCAAAGAAAACTAACCAGGAGAAGCAAATGGGGTGTGGGGATTAATGTGAGTAGTAGTTATAGATTTTTAACATAATGGCTCTTTTAAATCTTTTTGAAAATGGTGTCAGGTGGCAGTTTTAAAAATGCCCCGCTTGAGCGAGCTTATCACGCTTAAGCGTGATTGTGTTATTTGGGCACGCTTGAGCTCACGGTTTCCACGCTTAAGCGTGGTTATCACCTGAAAGTTATTGTCTCCATGCTTGAGTGAGAGTTGACTATGCTTGAGCATGATCGGTTGCTCAATATGGTTCGCTTAAGCACCGAAATTCCACGCTTAAGCGTGATGTTTGATGATTGGTCCCTGATGCAGTTTTTGTTTTCTCGCTTGAGCGCAAGTGTATTTTCTTTAAGCGTGGCACTTGTTAATTTAGAAAAGGTCCTTCTCGCTTAAGCACAACATGCCATGCTTAAGCGTGATCGGGTTTGAGAGTTTGATAAACTTCACTGGTAGTGTTGCCACGCTTTAAGCGTCATTCTTGTGCTTAAGCGTGAAATATGGACAATGAGTGCCTTACCTTGACTCGCTTAAGCGAGATTATCCACGCTTGAGCGTGGTGATCCCCCTGATGCTTTCTTTGTCTCGCTTGAGATTTTAACAAGGTTCGTTTGAGCCAATTTTAAGACAGAGCCCTATTTTTCCTTACTCGCTTAGGTGAATATTACCACGCTCAAGCGCGATGTTGTTCCGACTTAAGCGTGGCAAGTCACGTTTGAGTGTGCAACTTGTCCTTTCTTCCCCTTTGAACTTGGCACTTATCATTTGGATAATGAGTGGTATAAATTTGACTAGTTGCCTAAATAATAAAAGAAAACTTCAATCATAAGATAAAATTTAAAAGTAAAATCAACAAGATGAAAAGAAAACATAAAATATTGGGTTGCCTCCCAATAAGCGCTTCTTTATCGTCTTTAGCTCGACGCCTGATTTGTTTGATCATGGATCCTTCAGTTGAATGATGGTGGCAACCTTCTCCACCTTTCCTCCCAAATAAGGTTTGAGTCTTTGACCATTTACAACCCAGGTTCTTTCAGATTTAGGGTCTTGTAATTGAATGGCCCCATAAGACCGTACTTTTTTCATAATGAATGGTCCTAACCATTTGGATTTTAGTTTTCCTGGGAACAATTTTATCCTTGAATTGAAAAGGAGCATAGATTGTCCCGGGTAAAAACTCTTTTTTATAATGTGCCTGTCATGGTAGGCCTTTATTTTCTCCGTATAGATTCTTGATGATTCATAGGCATCCATCCTCCATTCTTCCAACTTGTACATCTGAATTTTTCTTTCTTGACCTGATGCCTTTGGGTCATAATTGAGAATTTTCATTGCCCAGAATGCCTTGTGTTCCACCTCTACTGGAAGATGGCAATTTTTTCCATACACCAACTGGTAAGGTGAAAATCCAGTTGGTGCCTTGTAGGCTATTCTATATGCCTATAAAGCATTATCCAGCTTTAAGGACCAATCCTTTTTGTTTTGGCCAATTGTTTTTTCTAGTATCTTCTTGATTTCTCTGTTGGATACTTCTACTTGGCTATTTGCTTAAGGGTGGTATGGGGAGGTTACCTTATGCTTCACTCCATAGTGTTCTAGGCACCTTTGAAGTTGAGCGTTGCAGAAATGAGAGCCTTCGTCACTTATCAATACTCTTGGAGTGCCAAACCTACTGAAAATGTGTTTCTTTAGAAATTTGATGACGGTCTTGGCATTAGCTTTAACACAAGCCATGGCTTCTACCCACTTTGATACATAGTCCACTGCTACAATAATGTACTCATTTAAAAATGAAGCGGGTAGAGGTCCAACAAAGTCTATGCCCCAATAATCAAAGACCTCTATTTCAAGAATGATGGTTAATGGCATCTCGTTTCTTTTTGATATGCTACCTGTCTTCTGACATGCATCACAATACTGCACAAAAACATTAGCATCCTTAAACAATGAAGGCCAATAAAAACCTGATTGGAGGATTTTAGTTGTTGTCCTCTCCCCATTGAAGTGTCCTCCATATGGTGAGCTGTGACAGTGCCATAAGATGTTGTTAGCTTCTTCTTGAGACATGCATCTCCTCAAAATATGGTCTGATCCGAGTTTAAATAGGTATGGATCATCCCATATAAAATGTTTTGCATCCTTCATAAACTTTTTCTTTTGTTGCCATGAAAGATCATCAGGCAATACCCCAGCAGCCTTAAAGTTTGCCATGTCTGCAAACCATGGCCTTTCTTTTATCATCAGTAGCTTCTCATCAGGGAATTCTTCATTCACTTCTGGTTGCAGTAGTGTGACTTCTCTGTTAACAAGGCGAGACAAATGATCTGCAATATAATTTTCACTGCCCTTTTTGTCTTTGATTACGAGATTGAATTCTTGCATCAACAAGATCCATCTAATTAGCCTGGGCTTAGAGTCAGGTTTATTCAGCAGATATTTAATAGCAGCATGATCAGTAAAAATAGTGACTTGGGAACCAATTAGATAAGGTCTAAATTTTTCCAGGCCATACACTATTGCTAACAGCTCTTTTTCTGTTGTTGCATAATTTGTTTGGGCAGGGTTCAAAACTTTGCTAGCATAGTGTATAACATGGAAAACTTTTGCCTTCCTCTACCCTAATACGGCCTAATGGCATAATCACTAGCATCACATATTATTTCAAAATCTAACTTCCAATCAGGAGCAACTATCACAGGTGCACAATTTAATTTATGTTTTAAAGTTTCGAATGCATGTAGACAAGAATCATAAAAAATAAAGGGAGTATCTCTGTTCAAGAGATTACTCAAAGGTTTTGCAATTTTGGAGAAGTCCTTGATGAATCTTTGATAAAATCCTGCATGGCCCAAGAAGCTTCTCACTCCTTTCACATTCCCTGGTGGTGGCAGCTTCTCAATTACTTCTACTTTGGCTTTGTCCACTTCAATGCCTCTTATGGAAATTTGATGCCCCAACATAATTCCTTCAGTAACCATGAAGTGGCACTTTTCCCAATTTAAAACTAAATTAGTTTTCACACATCTTTTCAATACTATACTCAAGTTTTCCATGCATTGATTAAATGATGGTCCAAAAATAGAAAAATCATCCATGAAAACTTCAATGCATTTTTCCACTAAATTTGAGAAAATAGCTAACATGCACATTTGAAATGTTGCAGGGGCATTACATAACCCAAAAGGCATTTTTCTGTATGCAAACACCCCAAAGGGACATGTGAATGTTGTTTTCTCTTGATCTTCTAGTGTAATAACTATTTGGTTATAACCTGAGTATCCATCTAGAAAGCAATAGTATGCTTGTCCCGCAAGCCTTTCCAGCATTTGATCCATGAAGGGTAGAGGAAAATGATCTTTCCTAGTTGTTGTTTTTAACTTCCTGTAGTCAATGCACATTCTCCATTCAGTGACTATCCTTGTGGGGATCAATTCATTCTTGACATTTTGTATGATAGTTACTCCTCCCTTCTTTGGAACAACCTGCACAGGACTCTCCCAAGAACTATCAGAGATTGGATAAATTATACCGGCTTCTAGTAACTTAATTACCTCCCCTTTGACTACTTCCTTCATGGTTGGATTCAAACGTCTCTGCTGCTGGGTAATTAGTTTGAATTCTTGTTCTATGTAAATACGGTGCATACAGTAGGCTGGACTTATTCCTTTCAAGTCTTCTAGTTTCCAACCAATTGTTGTTGAGTGCTCCTTTAAAACTTGAATCAATTGTTTTTCTTCCGATTCTGAAAATTACCTATTAATAATAACAGGTTTTTGACCATCCTCGTCAAGAAAAACGCATTTCAAATGTGAGGGCAAAACTTTTAGCTCCATTTTTGATGGTGCGACTTCTTTTGCTTTTTCTGGTAGCTTCTCATAATGAATTGCTTTTTGCATGTTATGCTTTCCCTCCTTCAAGTTCTTCACATCTTCTTCCTCTATTATTTTTCTACTTGGTTCAGTGTTTGTCATTAACTCGTCTAGTGGATCTTTGTTGAGCAATTCATTGGATTGTTCTCTGATGGCTATTTCTTTAATGTCAATTTTGAAGCACTGCTGCTTCTCTGCTGGGTACTTCATTGCATCAAACACATTGAAATTTACTTCCTCATCTTGTACTCTTACCTTTAGCTCCCTATCGTCCACATCAATAATCACCTTTGCAGTTTTCATGAAAGGCCTACCTAAAATGAGAGGCACCTCTGTATCTTCTTCAATGTCCATGATGACAAAATCCACAGGGAACACAAATTTGTCAACTCGTACCAGCACATCCTCCGCTATGCCGTATGCAAACTTCATAGATCGATCAGCGAGTTAGAGAGTCATTCGTGTTGGTTTTACTTAAAGATCTCTGATTCTTTTTACCATTGATAGGGGCATTAGGTTAATGCTAGCTCCCAAGTCTAAGAGTGCTTTTCCTACTGGTAAAGTACCAATAGTTAGTGGAACTGTGAAACTCCTTGGGTCTTTTGTTTTCTGAGACAGTGCTTTTTCAATAATGGCACTGCATCCTGTGGTGAGTTCCACTATTTCTTCTGAAAATCTTTTCTTCTTTGTTAACAGCTCCTTCATGAAATTTGCGTACATTGGCATTTGCTCCATGGCTTCCATAAAAGGTATGTTTATCTGTAACCTTTTGAAGATGTCCATGAATCTTGCAAATTGCCTCTCCTTGTCTATCTTCGAAGGGTTCTTTGGATATGGCAAACTTTTCAGCTGTGGTGTTGGGTCGTCTACCTTTTTCTTCCCTTCTTTTATTTCTCTCTTTTTAAATTTTTCAACTTCATCCTCCTTCATATGTACATCATCATTCTTTTTATTTTTCTCTTCACTAACTTCCTCCCTTGCTTCTTTTTCACAATTTTTTTCTTCCACCTTTTCACCCTTTTCCTCTTCTTGTCCAATGACCTTTCCATTTCTTATGGTGATTGCTTTGCATTGCTCCTTTGGATTTGGGTGGGTATTAGCTCCAAATTATGAATTATGGTGTTCTGTAATTTGACGAGCCAACTGCCCTACGTGGGTCTCCAGATTTCATATTGAAGCATCAGTGTTTTTCTGATTGGTGATTGAAACTTGCATGAATTTTTCTAGAGTGTCCTCTAGTTTTGATGTTCTTTCCATAAAAGAAGGACCTTGTTGATAAGGTTGTTGTCTGTTGCATTACTTTCATTATTTTTTAGATGAAAGGTGCTTTGTACTTCCTTCTCTTTCAGTCCTTTGGACTCTTTCTTTCTTTCTTTCTTTTCTTCCATCTTTTTCAATTTTTTTCAATACCATTTTTTTCTTGTGGTGCTTTGCACCTTTACTTTGCTGAATTTTCACTTTTCTTTTACTTTTGTTATTCTTCCTTTCATTTCTCAAAATCCTCATCTATAATTAAGGTCAGAGTGTGTCCTTTAATTGCTGTTAGGCACACTCTTTATCCCCAAACTTAGAACTTGCTAGTCCCTAGCAATAAGATAAGACTCAACAATTCATCAGTGGTATATCCAGGGATAATTCACTTAGTTTTTCTCAGATAAATTGGCTTGTAAAGTTAGGTACATAAGTAGAATGAAAAGGGTCTCAGGCTCAAAATATAATTATTGGGTCAAAGGATAATTAATAATAGTTAGGATGGCTAAATTTGGCCCTGGATAATTAACAAAGAAGGCGTTCATCATTTCCAATTGGCAAACATATAATCATTTAGCAAGTACTGAAGCAAATTTTGTCTCACTAAGCAATAATGCAGGCACACTCAGAAAAGAATTAATAAAGGCTCAAAAGCTAATATATTACAGGTAATCAGCCAATCATGTCCCCAAACTTAATGCAAGATCATAAATTCAGATTCCTAACTAGCACAATGAATAAACAAATAATATAGGATTGAAATAGTTATGGACAGGGATCATGAATCAAGAAATGTGAATCAATTAATTTATCCGATTAAAGCTCGAGAATCAGCAAACTTTAAATTATTAAGATGGATTCTAAATTAAACATAATTAACATAGTTTATCAATCAATGAGTTGAAAGGATAGATTTCTTCCCTTTTTACCTGAATGGCAGTGAATAGTGAGGAATGGTGTGCATGAATTTAACAATACAATTTAGAAAAGAAATAACAACAAACAACTTAACATAGAAATAAAGTTCCATTACACTGAAAAGAAAATACATTGTTCAAGAGAATATTTAAACAAAGTCATTACAACTTGAAAATAGCAAAATAACACATAAACAAAGTAAAAGATCAGTCATCCTCTTCTTTATTTTCTTCATTCATGGACTCATCATTATCTTGCTCAGGGTAGGGTGGAAATTCAGCTGCTAAGGGTGTGTCATCAGGGGGAATGGTGAATCCAATGGAAGCCAACCATAAATCTTTGTTAGGTGGAACTTCCATTTCTTTACTGTGATCCACATTCAATGTGGTGGCAATCTTTCTCAGCATAAGATCATGGTTCATGCCCAGATCATAGGTTCCTAGCTGTATCTTCTTCATAACCTGAAGTTCCTGCATTACCATGGAAATATCAGAAGAAGTACCTGCTCCTGTTGGAGGTGGTGGTGCAAAAGATGTTGGATTAGGTTGTCTGGGATGCTTTGACTCTTGAGGCATAAAATGGTCAATGTGGTCTATCACCCAACGCTTGTCCATAATCCTCTCAGGCTTTACCTTTGTCAATTCTTCATAATTCAAACTAACTTGATTCTTTTTGGCCAACAAAGTGATAACAGAGCAATATGGCAATTGAAGATTTTTTTCAAGGTTTTCCATCATCTCCTCCAGTATTAACTCACCCAGATTAACATACGGGCCTCTCATTAAACAGTAAATCAACACCAACCTCTTAATGGTAATCTTAGTAGAATGAGCCATAGGTTGCAGGGATGAAAGGACATAGTGGCACCATAAAAGGGAAAGATGATTCAAACAATTCTTCCTGACACTTTTTGGTGCACCATTAACCTTTGTTATATATGCAGCTCCTTGTTCACAGCATTCCTCTAAAATTTCTTTCCTAAGATTTTCATTTTCAGCCCTATGAAAGATATCTACTTTCCATGTGTAGTGACATCCTTCCTCATCAATATAGGTACTTTCAACAGCTTATTCAATATATGACCAGCTAGAGGAATGGTGACTCCTCTCAAGAAGGAAGAAAAAGGAAACATATCTTCCATAGAATGAGTCCTCAAATTGGCATAGAATTCTCTAGTGAGTTCATGGTAACCATTGCCTAAATTCTCATTAAAGAACTGCCACCCCCTTTCAATCATAGCAGCTTTTACACTAAAATCAGAACAATTTTCTTCATCAAGGACCAGAGCTCTATCCCTTATTACTCCCCTATATTTGAACATATTCTCATAATCTTGGGTGGCCCTGGAATCTCTAAACCTATACCCATCAAAACCCTCAACTGTCTGAGACTTCTTTCCTTCTTCAAGACTTTTATTCCTTTCAGTTGATGGAGAATCAGGGATACTGATAGTAACCACCCCTTTTCCTTTCTCTTTTCAGGCTTCTTTCACATTTTCTATTTCAACACTTTTTTCAGGTTTTCTACGAAGTCTTTGTGATCTTCTGATCATGGTGAGTGTTAACGATGGTATTTATAATGCCTAAATGGATACATATATACAAACAACAAAACCATAACAATATGAAAAATATAAGATGAACAGATATGATGGATGAAAGAAATTTGAAATTGAAATAGTGAACTACAACAATTCTAACTATAAAGTGAAAGTACGAATTGAAAAGATGGTGCCTTTCAAAGAATTTAGAGACTGTGCCTTTTCCTCTTCAAAACCCAAGGTTCTAGCATAAAAAGTTAGGGTTTGTACACTGAGAGGGTTTTATACTGTTGAACCCAATACCTGAGGTATGCGTAGGTACACTGAAATCTTAGCGTATAAACGGCCAAATTAAAAACACACAGGTAGCATCAAGTATGAATCACGCTTAAGCGAACCATTATTTGCTCAAGCGAATGATATGTAAGTGAATGTCATGCTCAAGCATGAAGAACTACGTTCAAGCGCCAAACAAACAGTTATCAGATTGCTTCACTGGGACGATTACGTTTAAGCTTACAGCATCGTGCTTCAGTGATAAATTTGAAACAGGACTGCCTTAACCCGATCACGCTCAAGCGTGAGCTTGGGGCACTCAGGCGTGAAGCATATATACAAGCCACGCTTAAAGTGTGAATAGCTAAGCTCAAGCGTGGGATTCAATTAACAAGCACCAGTGACGATCACGCTTAAGCGTGGACTTGGGCGCTCAGGCGAGGGACACATTTAGGCAAGTAATGAAATTCACGCTCAGGCGTGAATAAACACATGCTTAAGTGACAAGAAGTCGCGCTCAAGCGTAAAGGTAAACTTTACACTCACACTCACGATCACGCTTAAGCGTGATGTTCCTAGCTCAAGTGTGGCAGTTGCTATGTATCACTCTTCAAGCGTGAATGAAGGACGCTAAAGCGTGAAAGTGTGCTATCAGATACCAGGGGTCACGCTTAGAGCATGAAGACATACGCTCAAGCGCAGAAATTAGTTCGAAGGGTCACGCTCAAGCGTGGACCCGAGCTCGCTCAAGCGCGAGACTTGTAACAGGTCACGCTCAGGCTTGTGAAAGTTATGCCCAAGCGATTAGGCATACTTACAGGAGGAAAAGTCACGCTTCAAGCGTAATTAAGTCACGCTTAAGCGCCACAGTATTTCATGCAAGCGCAATCAAGTTTACTCAAGCGCCAAGGGTACCTGATTCTGATTCTATCTAATGGATTTGCAAGTATGTACACTGGGAATGGAGCGTATGAACACTTAAACCTTATTCAAAAATTTACCAGTTTATTCACCCCTTGATCAAAATTTTTAGTTTTCTTTTATTTATTTCCAACATAAAACATAAAATGCAATGAATCAAAATGTAGGGTTGCCTCCCTAAAGTGCTTCTTTAAGGTCACTAGCTTGACCTTCTGACATCTAAGAAGATTCCTGCAACTGCATGGAGGTTTTTTGCCTATCAAACTCTCCTCCAAAGTAGAGCTTGAGTCTCTAGCCATTCACTTTAAAAGTTCTATCAGTGGCTGGATCTTTCAACTCAATTGCACCATGAGGGAAGACCTCATTCACAATAAAAGGTCCAGACCACTTTGATCTTAGTTTTCCTGGAAAGAGTCTCAGTCTAGAATTGAACAACAGGACCTTATCATCCTTGTGAAATTCCTTCCTGTTTATCCACTTATCATACCACCTCTTAGTTTTCTCTTTTTAAATTGAGGCACTCTGATAAGCATTGAGTCTGAACTCCTCAAGTTCATGGAGTTTTAGGACTCTCTCCTCTTGAGATTGATCAAAGTCTATATTTAATAGCTTTGTGGCCCACCATGCCTTATGTTCTAACTCCACAGGGAGATGGCAAGCCTTACCATATACTAACTGATAAGGAGACATGCCAATTGGAGTTTTAAATGTTGTCCTATAGGCCCAAAATGCATCATTCAATCTCACAGACCAATCCTTCCTAGACTTCCCTACCATTTTCTCTAATATTCTCTTAAGATCTCTATTAGACAGCTCAACTTGTCCAAAAGTTTGTGGCTGGTATGGAGTAGATACCTTATGCAGTACCTCATAGTGTCCCAGGGCTTTTTCCATGATTTTATTGTAGAAATGTGACCCTCCATCACTAATGAGGACTCTAGGGACTCCAAATCTAGAGAAAATGTTCTTCTTTATAAACTTAAGCACCACATGTGCATCATTGGTTCTGGTAGGGATTGCCTCCTTCCACTTGGAGACATAATCCATAGCAACAAGAATATATTCATTGGAGAATGACTTTGGGAAAGGTCCCATGAAGTCAATGCCCCAAACATCAAATAACTCCACAACTAAAATATTTGTCAAAGCCAGCTTTAGCAGAGAGGCCTCCACTTCTTTGACCCTTATCCACCTTTGAACATACACTCTAGCATCCTGAAAAATTGTTGGCCAATAAAAGCCACATTGCAAAACTTTTGTTGCTGTTCTGGAGGCACCATGATGTCCTCCATAATAGGAGACATGGCAGTGCCATAAGAGTCTTTCTTGCTCGGATTCAGGCACACATCTCCTGATAATTCCATCTACTCCTACACTACCACAAAATTGACATTTTAGAATGCACTTTTTAAAGCGTTTATGATGGAAAACGTTTTAATATGTGAGGCGCTAAATATTTACAACACTTGTTTTATTAAACGCTTTAAAATAAGTTTTTTTAAAGCGCTTTGTTCAATTAAACGCTTTAAATTTGTGAAACAATATTTTAAAGCCTATATATGTTTTAGGCGCTTTAAAAAGGGATTAAATATTTTAAAGTAACCACTCGGGTCTTCCTTATTAAAGCTCTTTCTTCCTTTAAGTGTTTTAAAATGTTAAAAATATAATATTTTAATTTAAAGCCCTTATATGTTTTAAACGCTTTAAAAGGGTTCATATATTTTAAGTTGTCCATGAAACCTTGTCAAGCACGAAAGCCTTCTATCGTCTTCTCGTTTGCCTCTCCTGCACACGTTAAGCACGAAACCCTTCTCGTCTTTGCTTGCCTCTCCTGCACTCGTGCACTCTTGCAACCACGAGGATCTTCTTTTCAGTTACAAGCCTCTGTTTTCTTGCACTGTTACAGCGTCGAACGTCTTCTCAGCTAAGAGACATAGGTAACATTCTTGCACTCTTGTATTTCTATTTTTTGTTTCTTGCACTCTTGCACTCGTCTTCCATTTTCATAAGCCTTTACCTTTTTCCCTCTCTGTCCTTCACTCATGGCAAGTATTAAAGGCGTCTTCTTTGCTTCCATTTTCACTTGATACCTTTTGGTGTGACTTTAGCATTCTAGGTAATCATATAGTTCTCTAGATTTTCTTTAAGTGCTATAACTTGTCTTGGATAATAGCAAAGATGAAGGGGATCTCTTTTAATTTCTTACAATGGTATAAGAAACCCCTGATTTGTGTTCAGGGATGTGACTGTGCCTAAGTAAAATACACCTATTTTAATTAATTTTATTTTGCTTACTGATCAAAAGAACAAAGGTAGTTTGCATTACATTGATTTATATTATCATCTCTTGTTCCTGAAGCTTTTACTTTTTGGATTTGTAGTTAGATATTTATGCATTTTGTTGCAGATTTTAAATAATGTAGGGTATATAATTGACAAAACCCCCTATTTGGTCCCTTACTTTTTCACAATCGGACACTTGAGTACTCCATTTTATAAATTGACCCCGTTAATCCTTTTCTTCTTCACCGTCGGACACCGAGGTCCCCACCGTCAATACACGTTACAACGGCGTCAAATTTTGGTGACGTGGCCATTTAATTCCAGGCTGCCATGCCACGTTGGGGTTCAAACGATGCCGTTGCATGCAAATGGAAACCCTAAACCAAAATTTCCCTTCCTCCTTCGTTCAGATTCCATTCACCAAACCTAACCCCCTCTATGTTTGAAACCTCATCCCATCCCACTATCCATTTGCGATTGCCTTGAGAAATTCCCTTTGAAACCCGTTGTCAACGGAAGGTGTGAATCAAAACCATAGTCGCTCAACATCATCGTCAGCCTCCAGTCAGCGTCGGCCCCGTCTCCGAAGCTTGGAAATGTCACATCGTCGATGTCGGTGTGGAGACCCACCACTGTTACGTGTGTCCCAAACGGCGAACAATCCAAATCGTGAGTTCTGGACATGTCCTCAACTCCGAGGTTCACAGTGTGATTTCTTTGCCTGGGTGGTGGATGGGGACTTAGTAGCTCATGATGAAGAATGGAGGAAGAGTGTCATGACGAAGCTGATAGAGATGGAGGAGGTTATGACTAGACTTAGAAATGATGTTCGTAGGGAGGTCTGTGAAGGCATGACTCATGTTATGCAAGATAGAGTGGGTGATTGGCAGATGTATATGCAGTCGGTCATGAAGAAATTATGCATGGAAAGGCAAAGTGAAGTCGGGCAGCTGAAGATGATTTTGATGGCTCAAAGTTTTTTTATATTATTTTCTGTTATGGGGATTATGTTGATGTTGTTGAAGATGTAGGGTATAGAATCAGGTGATGAAGGTTTAGGCTTTTGATGTATGGTGTAATGTAATTGTTTAGGGATTAGGAGTATAAACGCGTATGGTGGATTCTGCATAGAATGAGTTAAACTATTTAAATGTTTTAGCATATGTATAGTTGTATGAATGAACATGTTGATGTTATGAAAATTGCAGTTTTATTTCCTTCTCATGGCAATGGTCTTCTCATGGCAATGATCATACAATCCTTTTCCATATACAATCCTTTTTCATATTTATACAATCATTATGTGCACGTAATTGATCTTCATTGTAAAAATTAAATTAAACATGTCCAAAAGTGAAGAGTATGCACATAAATTGTCATTGAGTGCCATAAGTATTCCTAGGCTGCAGAGTTCACCAAAACACAACCTGTTGTAACCAACATGCCTGGTTACTAGCCAAACTAATTAACATGCAACAAAAAAAATCATTTGTTTCCCCTAAGATTATATCGGGTAGGGCTAGGTGATGCTACAGTTTTGGTGGGGGTTGCCAATCTTGGACTTCTTCTAACAGAGATTGTGACCTCTGCCTGAGACATTGGTTGTGAAGAGGTGGTATCAATGACATCTTGAGAAGAAGGAGGAGGTTGGTTGGTTGATTCTGTTGAAAGTTGGTCGATACGCCTTTTCTTTTTAGCCACAGGGCAGGATGCCTTATTGTGTCCAACTTCATGACATTCTCGACATTTGCTTGGCTGATTTTTTCTCTTCATCTTAATGGTTTTTGTTTTTTTAGCTTGTTTCCCTTTTTTGTCCATGTCTTTGGCAGCAGTCTGTCTACTGGTCTCACCTACCTTTCGTCTTTGTTTTTTGGGCCTGCCAATTTTGTTTGTGATGGAAGGAGGTATTGGTGGGATATACCCTGTCTTCTCCCAGAACTCTGACCCAGGGACTGACTCAACATGATGCTCATATGTTGCAGCCCAGGCAGCCATTGTTAGACCAACATGGCAACGGTCTTCTACTTGTTCTCCCTTCTCAGCTATGGCTGCACAAGCATGTCTGCAGGGCATCCCTATAGGCCCAAAAAATAGGTTGTTAGTGGCATGAAGTAATACTACTTAAAGGCAAATGAAATCACATACCTGTCAACTGCCACATCCTACATGTGCATTCTTGGGTCCCAAGATTTACTGCTACCCTTGCAGGGTAACAACTTACCTCATATTTTTCAATCCCTCCATCACCTGTTTGTAGTCATTTAAAAATCAATTGAAATTATAATTTAAATAATAAATAAAAATTCAAGCTAATCAAAAAGCCAAATGAAAATCCATCAATTACCTGTCCACATTACATTCTAGTTGTTACTTGCAATTTTTTTTTCTCTAACCTACTTTGCTGAACTGGTGGTAGCTGCCCCACATGCCCTGTCAACTTCACCTTGTGGTTGCCTATTGTGACCATAATGTATGTCCTTACTTCTTCAAGCATAGTCACAATAGGTTTGCCTCTAGCATACACCAATTTGGAGTTGAGTACCTCACAATTATTGTTTGTTATGCTGTCCACCTTACAATCCTCATCAAAGAAAGCCCTGCTCCATGATTCCTTTGGGAACCTTGACAGATATGTCCAAGCCTCTTGGTTAATCTGTCTTATGTTTACCATCTTTCCTTGAAATTGGGTGGAGGTAGTTGATCTTGCAGCCTGCCATAATAGGGACCTCAGCTCTGCTCCTTTCCATTGCTTTGAGAAATTCTGCCATAAGTGCCACACATAAAACCTATGTGGCACACCAGGCATGACCTCTTGAAGTGCTGGGATAAGCCCCTGCAAAGTAAATAACATTATCAGAAACTGATTAATATGACACCTAAACCATAAAAAACTTAATGCAAATACCTTTTGCATATCACTCATGAAGGTAAGCTTTCTTTCTTTATAATCACCAATATCTGCATGGAGCAGTTCCTGAAACCATTTCCAATTGTCCTTATTCTCCACCTGACACACACCATATGCTATAGGCCATATATGGTTGTTGGCATCCTGACCCACAGCAACTAAAAGCTGACCCTTGTAGTAACCTTTGAGGAAACACCCATCCAAACCCACCAAAGGTCTTCGACAGGCTATAAACCCATCTCTACATCCCTTCAAACATATGTACAACCTGTCAAAAATGGGTGGACCTTCTGGTTGTGGTTGGCACTCCATCTTTACAATAGAGCCAGGATTCCTCTTCAGCAGCTCTGCACAGTAGTCCCATAACATAGCAAATTGTTCTTTTTCATAACCCTCAATTACTTCTCTGGACCTCTTCATTGATCTATAAATCATTTTATCCTCCAACTTGACCTTGTACTTTTCTATAAAAAAATCATAATCCTCCGAGTGCTTAACATTTCGATGCCTCCTCATGAAGTTCACAAGCTTGCCTGTTACCCATTGTTGATCACACACTGAGTTCTTAAACACCCTAGCACAAGAATGATGATCATTAAATGTCTTGATCTGGAATGATTTCCTGATAGGTTTCAGACTACAAAAGACTTCCCATTCACAATTATTCACTTTGCACCTTACCCTTACTCTCACCTTATCATTTTTCACCTATTTAATTTCTCTCCCTGTCTGTATAGTGTAGTCTTTCACAGCCTGTTTAAACACCTCAAGTGATGGAAATTCCATCTCACACTCCAACCTTATATTGCCAAATGTGACTGTTTCATTGAATTGAGGATAAACCTCTCTTCCATCACTGTCATCTTCTGAACATGCAGGAGTCCTTAACTCTTCAGAAATCCATGTGTCTTAACTCTCACAATCATCTCTTCCTAGTTGGTTAACTTCATCCTCACTATCATCCCTTATAGGAACAGCTGACCCTCTCCTCCCTTGTGGTTTCCACTTCTTACTCCCACCTTCATTTGTATCCTTTATCTTTCCTTTCCCTTTCTCACCTTTTTTCCCCTTTAACTTTCTTTTCCCCTTCAACTTTCCTTTCTTACTTTTAGCCTGTTTTTGCATATCCTGCCAAATTTCCACATCTGCTATCTTAGAGTTATTATCTTCACCCTGTAGTGAAGCTTCACTACCTAACTGATCTTCAACCCAAACCTGACCTTCAACTTCAGCCATACACATGTCAACATTCTCATGAACCACTATCTTCTCAACAACCTGCACTGACTGAACCCCTACCTGTATACTACTACTAACTTCATCCATTGGCTGTTCAAAATACACATCTATCAGTCCTTCATTCGACTTTGCACAGGCAACCATTTCTAAGATATCCTTATCACATCTGAGGGCCTTCAACCCATTATGAAGACCATACAGTGGGTCATGCCAAAATATCTTACATCTACTATCATACCCATTATTCTCAGCAAATCTTTTAAAAGCAAAGCAATCTATATAATCTGGGTCCACCTCCCCCCAAACCTCAACTTTCTCCCATTTATATTCCTTCTCACCAACACTGTTAACTACAAACCTACCACCATAATGTAGACTAAGCCTGATTTCCTACCCAAATAAATCAATCAAAATAAATATTTATTACTCATTAGTTTAATACTAAAATATGACATATATAAACAATGCACGCATATGGGGGGCCACAAAAAGTAAGCAATTCACAACATAATAGGAAAAAGATAATGTAAGTACAAGAATCCAATGCATGCTCACGGGACCACATAACCTTGTTGTCCTCTATAAGAAACTTCAACACCAAAACAAAAGCAAAAAAAATTGACCTAGTAGTTCAAAATACAAACCCCCAATTGACCAAAACCCTAAACCCCTAAAGGTTCCAAACACACACCCCTACCTAAGTTTACCCTAAAAAAACCAAAGAATACTGACCTCCACGGAATATCCTATTTATGTCGACTATGACGTGTTCTTCGACAACGCTGGTATTGCTCCTCGCGACAGTGGGTATCGAAAATGGACGACCACGGTCGCAGAAGATGAGAGTGAAAGGAGGCAATTTCTGAAGCCAATCAGTGGGTATCGAAAATGGGTTAGGGATTGCTGAAGGGAATCGAAGACTTGCTATCGAAAATGGGTTACGAAATTCTGAATGCAATGAAAGAGTGGGTATCGAAAATGGGCTACGGATTTCTGAAAGGAATCGAAGGGTTGCTATAGAAATTGGGTTAGGGATTTCTGAATGCAATCGAAGAGTTGCTATCAAATGGGTCAGAGATTTCTGAAGGGGGAATCAACGAAAACGAGAGGATTTTTGTTTATTTTGATTTTACCCATCTGGCATGAAACGTCGTCGTTTGAACCCCAACGTGGCATGGCAGCCTGGAATTAAACGGCCACGTCACCAAAATTTGACGCCGTTGTAACGTGTATTAACGGTGGGGACCTCGGTGTCCGACAGTGAAGAAGAAAAGGATTAACGGGGTCAATTTATAAAATGGAGGACTCAAGTGTCCGATTGTGAAAAAGTGAGGGACCAAATAGGGGGTTTTGTCGTATATAATTTGTAGTTATAATATTTGTCAAATCCAACCTTAGCTGCATTTGATATATAGCATCCACCCCATATTTGTATGGCATTGCTGGAATATGTTATTTGGTAATCTGGTGAATAGAAGTACATTGTCCTGCACTAGAATATGCTGAAGAGATTCACATTTACACTTAAGTGCCGATGATTCATTGCATCTAAGACGTCCTTGAAGTTTCTGTACCCCAAATTTTCCTCTTAAAATTTTTAGTATATATAGAAGTTTCATGTTGCTCTTATAGACATGAAATTAAATCATTACCTTTCAAAAATACTGCACGATTATATCATGAAGCCCTCTTTTTTTCTCTATGTGTGGTTTCTACTGCAAAGAACATATGGCCAAGGTTTTTATAAGTTAGTATTTTGCATGTGTAGATTTTTATGCTAGATTATATCATCTATTAGTTTTTAAAATATCGATATTTAGAATATAGAAAGTTGTTAGAAATGGACACTTCTTTTTTTTAACGAAATGTAAAAGTCATGTATTGATGAACTTTGTAAAATAGCATTCATGGATAGGAAGCAATTGACATGTGAATGTCTCTGTCTCTTAGGAAAAGATCAAGTGAACAACTCCAATAATTAAAATTAGAGTTTCATGTCAATAATTAGAATTATAGTATATATGGTGTATATATGATTATAGTTTCATGACAGATCTCATGCAATTAAAGTATATATGATTATATATGATTGAGTTGGTGATGATATATCTCCCAATGCCTTTTGAAAGCAAATTCTTTTGATGATATGTCATTTCACTGATATGCTTGGTCTCTTTTTTTACATGTATGAAAATTTTTACATGTATGAAAAGTGTAGGTGCAAAAATTGATTTCAAGCTATGAGAACTGTAGTTGCGTTGAAGCTATCTTTCTAGCTTACGTTTTAACAGAATTAATTGGAGCACATATGTGTCTTTGTTAAAAAATTTTTGTATAAACATTCTTATATCTTAAAATTTTAGTTCAAATATTAAAAAATTGTTATGAAAATAGTTCAATTTAAGTATTTATTATTGGTTATGCTGGAGTTAAAATTGACAATGTTAATTCAATTATACTAGTCATATCCCTCATCATATTTACCTTTATATTAAATCTTAATGTTAAGTGAGTTACTTTTAACTATGATAGAATCAATTTAGTTTAGAATAACTTATATGTACCATTATAAAATTAAACACGCAACAAATCTCATTTATCAAAACTCAATCATATAGAGACTCATCTATACATATATTGATTTATTAGAAAAAACAATATAAAAAACATTATAAATTAAAAAGGATCTTATAAAAAAAGACAAGAAATATTCTTTAAAATCCTTGTAAAGAGAACCAAAAGAAATATGTATTTGAATTAATTATTTAATAGGGATAAGATACGAATAAAAATTGAATAGAATATAATTTGCTGACTTATCATCCTAGTCTACAAAATTTCAGCATATTGAAAAGCCTTATTTGATTTTTATTGCCAAATATAGAGTTGTAAAGTACGATACTGATGCTTAAGTTATAATTATAAGGAAAACAACTTTTTATGTCAATATTTATTGATTTTTCTCTCTATACGTACAGGAAGCAGCGAGGTTTTTAAATCTTTGAGTTCTTTTGGACATAGCTTGGACTATTTCATATTGCCCCTAGGTATCACAGTTGTTGATTTTAAAACCAATAATTATTTATTGTCATTATTATTATTGCATTCATATATTATTGTTGTTGCTATTAAATTTATTTTAATTAAAACATTGTGTATGTTTATCAGAATTTAATGGATAAAAAATGGATGTCTTCTAGTCGCCTATCACAAGTGGATGGAAGAAGAGGTCAATCTTCTTTGAATTGCCATATTGGAAATCATTGTATGTAAGGCATTTCCTTGATGTAATGCATATTGAAAAAAATGTTTGTGAAAGTCTCATTGGCACACTACTACATGTTAAAGGAAAAAGCAAAGATGGCATAAATACAAGGTTAGACTTGGTTGATAAGGGCTTAAGGATAGAATTGGGTCCAGTAAAGAAGGGATGACGTACATATTTACCTCCAGCTGCTCATACTCTATCTAGAAAAGAGAAAGCTTTGTTGTGTGGATTTCTTTACGGAGTTAAAGTACCAGAAGGGTACTGTTCAAACATGAGAAACCTTGTATCAATGAAAGACCTCAAGTTGATGGGTGTAAAGTCTCACGATTACCATGTTCTTATGGAGCATTTGCTGCCAGTGGGTATACGCTCTATTTTACCTAAAAAAGTACAAGCAACTATAACCAAGTTATGCTTCTTCTTTAGGGTGATTTGTAGCAAAGTAATTGACCCTGGAAGGTTATGTACATTGCATAGAGAAATTGTTATCACTTTGTGTAAACTTGAGATGTATTTTCCACCTTCCTTCTTTGATATAATGGTTCATCTAACTATTCACCTTGTCAGAGCGTCTCAACTATGTGGGCCAGCTTATATGAGATGGATGTATCCTGTTAAGCGTTATATGAAGATATTGAAAGGGTATGTGAGAAATCGAAGTCACCCAGAGGGTTGTATTGATAAACGATACATTGTAGAAGAGGCTATAGAATTTTGTACTGAATACTTAAGCAATGTTGATTCAGTTGGAATTCCAAAGTCTCGTCACAAAGGAAGATAAGAAGGAGACGGGGTCATAGGAGATGTAGTGACTATTCCAGGAACTGAATGGGAGCGGGCACACTTGTATGTTTTACATAATGCAGATGAGGTTGAGCCATATGTGGACAAACACAAGGATACATTGAGGACTTTGAACCTAAACAAGAGTGAAAACTGGATAGAAAGGGAACATAATCGGCATTTTATTTCATGGTTTAAAGAGCACATCTTTGAAAAGTTGATTATCAATCCTTCTTCAATTTCAAAGAAGTTGAGATGCCTAGCTAGTAGTCCAAGTATACATGCCCTTTCCTATACTACTTATCTAATTAATGGGTATACATTCTATACAAAGCAACATGACACTCAGAGTACAATGCAAAATAGTGGTGTAACTCTCATAGCACAATCTATGCATGTGTCAAGTGCTAAAGACAAGAACCCTATATTTGCAAAGATGTCATACTTTGGGATCATTGAACGAATATAGGAGTTAGATTACATGGAGTTTCGGGTTCCTATGTTTGGTTGTAAGTGGGTTGACAACAAAAATGGAGTTCAACTAGATGAGCCTGGGTTTTATAAAGTGGATCTTAATAAAGAGGGCTACAAAGCAAAACCCTTTATTCTTGTATCCCAAGCTCAACAAGTGTTCTATGTTACTGATCCTAGTAATGAAAAATGGTCTATTGTGAACTTGAGCAACAAAATCTATGATAATCCAGACCACTCACATGAAGAGAATATTATTGAAGATGACCCTTTCTTAGAAGTATCACAAATCGTCGAGGGTGATCCATCTTTAGATGAAGGACAATACATGAGGAATGATCTTGATGATGTAATATGGGTTGATCCATTGTTGTTTCAAATTAAAAAGCGTCAAACACCACTTAGTCGAACAAGGAAAAGAAAAAGATTGACTTAAGGGAACATTTATTTGTGTATGTACAAATTTTAAATTATTTTGGTAACTTTGTTGTGTTTAAGCACTTAACATCAATATCTTGTATTTTTGTACTAACTTACACACATGTTTCAATTTTCTACTTCCATAGGTAAATGGATAATCCTCGTGAAGGTGATGCTTCTGAAAATAATAAACGTGGACTAACTTTTATGAAGAAACTAATCCGTGCAAGAAATAAAGGAATTAAACTTGAGGTAAATTTAAACAATATTACAATTTTTCTTAATATTATCATTCACTGTATATATACATTTATTAAATATTATCATTTTAACATGTTAATTTAAGGTTGGATGGAATGCAAGAGGTCAACCAATTGAACCCAATGCATCATTGATGATGAGTTACCTTGGGACCATAACTCATCAATTGGTGCCAATTACCTGTGATAGTTGGAAAGATGCTAATTTGATTCCTATAAAAGAAAATATTTGGCACAACATTGAGGTATATAACATACTTATTTAATTCATATTTTCTTCATAAATGTCAAAAGTATAACTTTTATATTGATTATATGTAGATGACTTTTCTTGTTGATAATAGCCATCGAAGATATATACTTGGGAAAGCTGGTAAATTACATAGATGGTTTAGAAGTTTCTTAGCAAAGCATCATCTATATGATGCCAACAACAATGTGAAAAAGCATCCACCAGAAAAATATTCAGATTTTGTTAGTGTTGATGATTGGAAATCATTTACAGCTAAATGTTTACACTCTTCCTTCCAAGAAAAGAGTAAAGAAAATCAATCAAGGGCCTCAAAAAGTAAATATCGATATAGGAAGTCACGTATAGGTTATGCTATGCTTGAACAAAAGATGGTGAGTCAAATTTTTATATTATGAAAAAATAAAATGTAGATTGATTTGTATTATCTCCATAAAACTAACATCTTTAAGTTTAAATTAGCTTAAAGAGTCTGAATCTGATGTGACATCCATATCTCGCCATGAACTATGGAAGGCTGCACATGTTAATAAGGCAGGAATGATTGACAATGAAAACATGCAACAAGTTTGGACTCAGTGTGTAAGTTATAATTACAAATTATATGTTGGATCATATATTTGTATTTTCCATAATATAATATTGATGAATAACTAGTTTTGTATTTTTTATAGGAAAAATTATCACAAACTGCACCAGATGAAATTGTTGATCCCCAACAGGACATACTTGCTAGAGCACTGGATACCCCAGAATACCCTGGTCGTGTTAGAGGTATGGGGTATGGGGTGACTCATAAAAACTATTTTCCAAAGCAAAAGCGCACTAAACTGAATGATGCATTGGATAAGGTGGACAAGTTAACATCCACCGTGGATTTACTTGTTAGGAGGATTAATGACTTGGAACAAAAGTTACAAGAAAAGGATAATACGGCGAAACAACCAAATACTGACAAAGCTAGCATGCAAGATAGTTGTACACCTATGAAATGCAACATTCCTATGGTATTTGCTTGTTTGAACCTTAGATGATAGTGACAATTGTTTTATATTTTTGATCTATCATTAGCATAGTTTTCTAACTTTATTTATCAACTCCATGTCATTTATATAGGGCATATCTCCATGTCAATTTTATTTATCAAGTCCAACATATCGTGTAGTTGCAAAAGGAAAAGTGCATAATTTACCAGACACTAGACTACATGGCCAATCACTTCCTCCAAACCATGTGAAAGTTGTAATTGAGATTGTTGTTGAACCACATGCACTTTTACCGGTTGAAGATGATTATGAAGGAATCATAGAGGTTGGAGGAGCTGTAGGAGCTTTTGTGGCGTGGCCAATCAACCTCATTAGTTTGGAGACTATTGTATGTTGGTATATTTAATTTGATTAGTATATTTGATATGTTATGATATTTTTTACATGACTTTTGCTTGCTTGACTTTCATAGGCATCTGCACAATCCAAAGGAGAAAAGAACAAAGTATCATCTCATTCAAAGGAGTCAGTGACAATAGGAAAAAATGTGATTCAACAGCCTTCTTTGATGGATATTTTAACTCATACCCCATTCATGACTTATCTTGATATTCATGCAGAAACTAAGATGGATAATGAATTTCAATTGTGCATAGAAATGGACGAAGCCATATTTAGTAGGGCATTTGTGGACTATATTGGGAAACAACAAATCACTGAACTTCTTCGTCATGAATGGATAGGTGCCTCTCTTATTTGCACATATATTAGGTACTGTTGGTTTCATAAATGCTAGTTAATTATGTTTACTACTCTTTTTTTTCTAGATGATTCTCTTTAATGATAAGTGATTTTGCACATATTTTTTAAGGTATTTATATTTTGAGATGGTACTTCCAACTCAAAAGACAAGAAGGTTCTCTTTTTTATCTCTACATCTTACATCTTCATTAGTTAATGGAAGTGCCCAATATGTTGCTGATGTGCTTGGCAAGTTCAAAGAAAAGGATAAGTTATTCTTAGCACCTTATAATATGGGGTAAATGACTTTTGATTGAATTAATTTCTCTTATGCATTGTTTAGGATTAATATTTATGATAGATAATTAAATAAATATTATTTTTACAGGGAACATTGGGTGTTGATTGTTATCACTGCCACAATGGATACAATATATTATCTAGATTCCCTACATGGTGATCCAAGAAATACACCAAGCATGAAGATAATGTTTAGACAGTAATATATGTTGTTATTTTATTTTCAGCCATCTCTTTTATTGTTAAAAGCATTTACTTAAACAAGTTTTTTTTCATTGTAAGAGCTTTGCAAATTTCTTGAGCAAATACCGGTGTTAGATTGCCAAAATTCAAGTCAACTGCAGTTAATTGGATATCTGTAGAGGTATTTCTAATTAAACAATCTTGTATATATTATTTAGGAAACAACTATTATCTTCTTATTAATTTTCATTATTTTAATAGTGTCCTCGTCAATTGAATGGTATTGACTGTGGCTACTATGTAATGAGATTTATGAAAGAGATCATTTTAGCCAACCAGCTTGTGATTCCCACAACGGTATGAATAGTTGTAAATTATATTTATTGTTATTTCTTGATTTGAGAAACTTAATTTAATTTCATGTTAATTTATTCTTCATTTGATTTTATTGCAGTTCTTCCCTGAGTATTGTTGTGCTACCTACACTGATTCTCAATTAATGGAGGTCAAAGAAGAGTTATCTAGATACATTGTTAAAAACTTTATTTGAATATGTATTTTGACACTTCCAAGTGGCTTAACTTAGTTTTACATGACTTCTTTACATGACTTCTATGTCTTCAGCTTTAATGTAGTTGGTTGTTGGTTATATATTTTTGTGGTGTTTTAATTAAAGTAATACAACCTCTTTCAAATATATGGAAGGAAATATTTTTTAATATATTTTTCTTACATGTAATGGAATAGTAAAATATATACCAATTGACGTGTAAAATATATACTAATTGAAACAGGACCTATAAAATATATAGTAATTGAAACAGGACCTAAAAAATATTAAAATAACCTACTAAAGCGCTTAATTGGAGCAGGTGTTGTTAAATGAAAATACTGTTCTAAAGCGCTTATTTAAAATAGGCGTTGTAAAATATCGAATCTTCTAACGCGCTTAATAGTGAAAAATGCTTTAAAACATAAACTTTCTAAAGCACGTCACTAAGATACGCATTGTAAGAAGTGACCTTTCTAAAACACATGATCTAAATAAGCGCTTTAAAAATAGACCATACTAAGCGCTTCCATAGCGCTTTAGTAGATGTGGTATTCTACTACAGCAGGCGTATATAAAGCACCTAAAAGCGCCCTAAAAACCATAAAATAAGCGCCCCAAAAACCCTTTTTCGTGGTAGTGCTATCTTATAAAGAAATGGATCATCCCATAGAAAAGTTTTACTATCATGAAAGAATTTTTTCTTCACTTGGGATGTCCACTCTTCAGGTACCACAGAGGCACTTTTAAAGTTGGCCATATCAGCATACAATGGCCCTGTGATAATTTCCATCAGCCTCTCATCTGGGAATTCCTCTTTAATCAAGATAGAATCAAATTCACCCTCCAAACGAGAGAGTTAATCAGCCACTGAGTTCTCCACTCCCATTTTATCTCTTATTTCCAAATCAAACTCTTGGAGTAAAAGAACCCATCTGATCAATCTTGGCTTTGATTCTTTTTTAGCTAGCAATTACTTGATTGCTGAATAATCTATATACACAATGACCTTAGCACCAATCAAGTAAGCTCTGAATTTATCAAATGCATACGCCACATCAAGCATTTCTTTTTCAGTAGTGGTGTAATTTATTTGATTCTCATTTAACACTTTACTGGCATAATAGATCACATGCGTTAATTTTTCTTTCCTTTGTCCTACCAAAGCTCCTATAGCAAAGTCACTTGCATCACACATGAGTTCAAATGGTAAAGACCAATCTGGTGCTGCAAGGATTGGAGCTGAAATTAATCTTTGTTTTAGATTTTCAAAAGCCTTAACAGAGTTTTCATCAAAAACAAAAGCATGATATTTCACAAGTAAATCAGTCAAAGGCTTAGCTATTTTCAAAAAATCCTTAATAAATCTCATATAGAAGCCAGCACATCCTAAGAAACTCCTCACTCCTTTCACATTGATTGGAGGAGGAAGGTTTTCAATGATATCAATCTTGGCTCTATCTACTTGAATGCCCTCAGCAGAGATTTTGTGGCCAAGGACTATCCCTCCTCTCACCATAAAGTGACACTTTTCCCAGTTAAGGACAAGATTAGTCTCCTGACATCTCACCAGCACCTTAGATAGGTTGCTGAGGCATATATCAAAGCTATTTCCAAACATAGAGAAGTCATCCATAAACACCTCAATGAACTTCTCTACTATGTCCCCAAAAATTGCCAGCATACATCTTTGAAAGGTTGCTGGTGCATTGTACAAACCAAATGGCATGCGCCTATATGCAAAGATTCCGTAGGGACAGGTGAAGGCTGTCTTCTCTTGATCTTTTGGATCAACCACAATTTAGTTGTAACCAGAATATCCATCAAGGAAGCAGTAATACTCATGACCTGATAGTCTCTCAAGCATTTGGTCTACAAATGGTAAAGGAAAGTGGTCTTTTCTAGTGGAGTCATTAAGCCTTCTATAATCTATGCACATTCTCCAACCTGTAGTTGGTCTAGTGGTAATGACTTCACCTTCCTCATTCCAGTGGTCATCCCTCCTTTCTTAGGCACCACTTGGACTGGACTGATCCAAGCGCTGTCTGAGATAGGATAGATAATCCCAGCATCAAGAAGTTTAACCACCTCTTTCCTTACAGCTTCTTTCATTATGGGGTTTAATATTCTTTGTGGCTGAACAACAAGGAATAGTCATCCTTCATCAGGATTTTATGCATACAAAATGATAGACTAATTCCCTTTAAATTAGAAATGTTCCAACCAATAGCAGACTCATGTTTTCTTAAAACCCCTATCAATTTTTCTACATCCTCATCTTTTAAATCAGTATTAATGATTACAGGATGTGATTCATTATCTCCTAAGAAAACATATTTCAAATGAGAAGGCAAAGGTTTTAAATCATGTTTTTCTTCAAGCACCTCCTTACCTTTCTCAATTTCAGTATTATTCAAATTTCCTTTCTTTTCATTTTCAAAATCACTTACTTCACATGCTTCAAGTAGGTTCAACAACTCATTATGTGAATCATTTAACTCTTCAGTCTCAGAGTCAAAATCATCCTCCAAAAAGGCTTGTAAAACCTCTTCTTCAGTTTTTAACAACATAGGAGTCTTATAACTTTTAATTTCTTCAATCGTAAAACAATCCATCTTTTCAGTTGGATTTTTCATAGCATTGAAGACATTAAAAGTTACCTGCTCCTCTTGAACTCTCAGCATGAGTTCTCCCTTCTCTACATCAATTAAAGCTCTACCTATAGCTAAGAAGGGTCTTCCTAAAATCAAAGGAATTTCTCTATCAGCTTCCATATCTAAAACTATAAAATCTGCTAGAAAGATGAACTTATCTACCTTAACTAATAGATCTTCCAGCATCCCATGAGGATATTTGATGGACCTATTGTAACATCCCGATTTAAAAATTAACTACCAAACGGAATTAAGCCATTAAAATAATCATTTCAAAGTAGAGATTTCTGTTAACTATAAGTAACTCAATTAACTTAACTTAAGAAATAATAGCTAAATTAATTATGAATAATGATGATGGCTGGATGATTGTGATTGGCGTTTGTGGCTGAGTGGAACTGCCTGATTCACGTTTTCCCACCCCACTCTTCTCTTCCTCGTGCATACATATATATATATAAGCTTGTGGACACTCATCTTTCTTCAGACTCCCTCTCCCCCTACTGCTTTATTCTCTCTTCTCTTCCCGCGTCTTCTCTTCTCTTCTCGTCCTTCGTCTTCTTCTTCCCTGTTCACTATTCCGTTCCTGGAATCGCATGAAGACGATACTGCAGAAGACTTGGAGTTCCTTCTGCTGGTAAGGGACGATCATCAGGGAGGAAGACGAACAGCTCCCTGTCCCATGGTGCGACTGCGTTCAAGGAGGCCTGCACGAGTGTGAGCCTGGGTGAGGCAATCAGAGGCAAAGGACCAGCGTCGGGAAACAGAGGAACCCCTCGACTTCCTTCAGTAGGTAGGGGGTGCCTTGTATTTCAAATGCATAGCTTGTGAACGGACTCCGAGTGAAGTATTACTCATGCATGTGTGTTTGAAGGTGTTTGCTATGAAATATATATATGATTGATAGCTTTTGTATACCTAGTCATGCGATGATCGAATCCGATGGTAGTCCCCTTATATCTGATATATGTGGTTATGAGATACACTGTTGGGTATGTGGATGCATGTGTGAGTCATGGGACCGTGTGTGAATGTAGTGCATGTATCTTAAGTTGCCATATTAAGTTTGGTTAATTATTTTACTCATGAATGCATGAAGTAGATATCCCCGATACCGAGAGTTGGTGGGTGAATATTGTTGTTTCTGACAGAATGTTATATTCAAATATGAAATATTGTTGCTGTGCATGTTGACGTGACTTCCGGGTGCTCTGTTCGGGGGGGAAACAATGGGTAGACCCTGTTTGCTATCTTATATTGTCATGCATGTGAATGCTGGAAAATAAATTTGTGCTGCTGTGAAATGACGAATGAATTGCATGCAGAGTGTGGTTATGACACGGGAAAAGAGGAGTATTATTGTATTGGCAAAAACATGGAAAAGGTAACTGAAAGACCTTGAGTTGGACTCAAGGCAGTGCCAAGTGCACTAGCGTTGGACGCTTAAAGTCTTGAGTTGGACTCAAGCAAGCCCACCGGGTTGGACTCGGGGCTGCCCGTAACACTTCCGTTGTCGCTTGGAGTGATTGTGTTACATGTGAGGGCAAACGGTTTGGTACCAGTAAAACGGCCGAACCAGCTTGGAGCTGGAGGAAAAAAGCTTGGAGCCTATGTTGCAACGTAAAAATTTGTAATAAAGTGGGGGTTGGATCCAACTGTAGTAGACATGCTTGCATACATATGCTCTTATACTATGATGAATTTACCGTGTGTATGCATGTGTGTCAGAAATGATATGACTTATATAACTGTGTACTAAATGTATGAATCCCGATTGCATGGTACTGTTATGTGTAGATATAATGGAGGGAAGTTAACACTATAATTATTTGAAATGTGACATTTTATGGTGAAAGGTCTATGAGTTCCCGAGTCATTAACTATCATTTTAAATGCAAAAGCTCACCCCTGCTGTGGCAATATTTTCAGTGAACATCTCTCGGAACTGCGAGTGAGTGGAGCTGCTTGTCGAGTGGATTGGCTGTGCACTATAGAACTATATGTATATACATGTAGATACTGTGTATAATGTTTTGGTTAAGCCTTGGCCGGCTCGTGTTTTGTTATTGTCCTTTAAAATAGAATTGAATCCCTTCGGGTTGGGGGCATGACAAGGTGCTTGTAATTACTTGTATACCCTCCTATATATATATATATATGTATGCGTTTATGCCATGCTGTGTGTTCATTCTATTCTGTGCGTGATGTCTGAGTGGTATATATATATATATATATATATTCATGTCCGTCCGAGCGTGTATGGATAGTATGACTTAGTATAAAGGAAGCCAAGTTATGGTCTAGAGAGTGAGTTCGTGACTCTGTCACCGAGTGGGGGAGGTTTAGATGTTCCGAGTGAGTAAAGTTATACAACTCCGAGTAGGGATTAATGTGGAAGATTCCCCAAACGATGAGCTGTTAGGATTTCGGAGTAGAGAGCCTAAATATACTCTCCGAGTGATAACTGGTAGGATTTTCCCGAGTGTAGAATAGTTAACAATTTCCAAGTGAGAATCCGCCGAGTGAAGGTTTCCCGACAGAAAAGTGACACCTAAGGCTCTAAGTGGACCCCATTGTAGTAAATTATTAGTAGCAAGGGAATCTGAGTGAGTCTTGGCTTAGTAGGATAATTAGAGTAGGGAAGATTATGGTTACCGAGTGAAGAATGAGTGAAATACCCAAGTGGCGAAAAGGACGTGAAAGTTATTTCGAGTGAGAAGTCTTCATAGATTCCGAGTGAGTGGCGATGGGAGTCATTTTCGAGTTGTTCGTATATGCGTCCCGATTGAATGAAGTCGTGGAACGTGTTATGTTTTCTGAATGGGGCTGGTATGTATAAGGGGCCAATCCGAGTGAATAGAGAGTGGACCCTTCCGAGTGAACCAGGCGTTGAAATCCGGGTGCGGGAATGCCGAGTGGAGTGAGTGTATGCCGAGTGTAGCTCTCGCTTGAGCGAGTAGGCATTGCTGTGTGATCCGCCTGAGCATTTTTCTTCTTCCACTGTCAGCCTCCTTGAGTCGGTTTTATTCCTCTTGCCTCCTTTTCCCTTATTTATTTTGTGCCGATCATTCTGGTTTTTAATTATGAAAAATTTTCTCTGTTTTATTATTTATTAAAATAGGGTGTTATACCTATCAGCCAACTACAAAGACATGCGAGTTGGTTACAGGTCATTAATTCCTAACTTCCTCATTAAGGACAAAGGCATCAAGTTTATGCTAGCTCCTAGATCACATAAGGCACTTCCTACATGAACATCCCCTATTGCACAAGGTATTGTAAAAGATCCAGGATCTTCTAGCTTTTAAGGGAGTTTCTTTTGAATAATTGCACTGCCCTCTTGAGTGAGAGGAATCATCTCATCTCCCTTAAGCTTTCTCTTCTTAGACAGAAGTTCTTTAAAAAATTTAGCATATGAAGGCATGTCTTGCAATGCCTCAGCAAAGGGAATATTTATATGAAGCTTTTTAAACACATCTAAGAACTTAGCAAACTTTTGCTCCTCTATCTGTTTCTTAAATCTATGTGGAAATGGAGCATTCTTTAATTTCTCTGGAGTTAGCTTGACAGCTTCCTCCAAGATCAAATCAATCTTTTTCTTTTTCTTTTTATGGACTTGATTTTCTTTTTCTATTTCTGTTTCGACTTTATTTTCAGTTTTATCAACATCTTGCTCATTTTCCTGCTCTATTTCTTTGGTTATTTCTTTTTCTAAACTCACTTCATGACTTGGAGATGGGAGAAGAGTTTTCCCACTCCTAGTAGTTATTGTTTTGCAATGTTCCCTTGGATTTACCTCAGTATCTCTAGGAAAATTGCCTGATTGTCTCTCAGTTAATTGTTTTGACAACCGTCCAACCTAATTTTCTAAATTTCGAATGGACGCTTCTTGATTTTTAAAACTGGCCTGAATGGCCTGAATGAACTTAGATAGAACATTCTCAAGTTCAGACTTTTCTTTAGAGGGAGGGGGAAGAGATTGTTATCTATTTGTGGTTTGATTTTTTATGGCATATTTTGATTCAAATGTGGACCTTTCTGCCATGAAAAATTGGGGTGATTCCTATAGTTAGGATTAAAGGAATTAGAGGGATAATTCCTTTGAAATTGTTGCTGCCCCATGTAATTCACTTGCTCAGTAGCATATTTGGATCACACATGCCATTTTCATGGTCTCCACCATAAAAATCACAACTCATCATACAAACTTGACTAGGCTTTTGAAGTTCTAAAATCTGTATACTTAATTTCTCTAACGCCTGAGTCATCAACTTACTTTGAGCCAAATAAGCATCCTGTGCTTCTAATTCTAATATCCCTCTCTTAGGAATTTGGCTCCTTCCACTAACTAGATATTCATTAGAAGCCATGACATCAATAAGCTCTATGGCCTCTTCTACAGTTTTAGTGGTCAATGAACCTCCAGCTGAGGCATCAATCAAGACCCTAGTTGCTGGTCTTACACCATTATAAAAGATGTTAACTTGCTGCACATCAGTAATTTGATGATGAGGACATTTCCTTAAACTCTCTTTATACCTATCCCACGCTTCCATTAAAGATTCTCCCTCTCTCTGCTGGAAACAAGTGATCTCAGTACGCAATTTGGCATATTTGGAAGGAGGGAAATATTTAATCAAAAATTTTCTTTGTTAATCCTCCCGAGTAGAGATACTACCTCTTGGTTGGCTTTGCAACCAAGCCTTAGCCCTGTCCCTTAAGGAAAAAGGAAATAATCTCAGTCTTATTGCCTTTTTAGGGACTCCATTCATTTTCACAGTATCATAGATTTGGAGGAAGGTTGCTAGATACAGATTTGGATCCCCAACCTCACTTTCTCTAAATTGATCATTTCTAACCAGCTGCAGCAAAGGCGGTTTAAGTTCAAAGTTATTAGCTGTAATTGGAGGCCTAAGGATGCTAGATTGCATCCTTCTTCAGTAGGCCTAGAGTAGTCACCTAGTGTAACTCTCCTTGGTTCCATTTCTTGCTGTTCTTTTTACTTTTTCTCCTTTCTAAGCTTACACTCTAACAAATCAATATCAGGATCAAAGAAGAAAGGCTCTCCTCTGTTCCTTGACTACATACACCAAATGTTAGACACAATAATTCAAAGCTACTACTACAGCTACACAAAAACTACTACTATAATAAAAATGAGAATTAAACTACTACTAAATGAAAAAACAAAATTTAAACGGTTCAGTCTAATACCGGTCCAAGGATTATTGATATTACTTAACAATCCCCAGTAACGGCGCCATTAACTTGTTTGGTAAATCCTGAGCCATTAACTTGGTGTGAAAATCATGAATTATTATCGACTTATTGTGTGACTCTCAGAGGATTTATTTTCTTTTGGCAAGTGCACCAATCATTAAATTTATAATATATTTGATCGTTCCTATAGGGATTGTGGTAATTACCGCAATCTTAGACTAGTACAAGCTGAACCAATGCAAGCAGATGCAATTCATTCTGTTTTGGTTGTTTTATACTTTCTATGTTTTTGTGTTTTCAGAAGCAGTACAAAATATGAAATGTGATTAATAGAAGATAGGTTAGGATTACTTCAGCTTATAACTTCATCAAGGAACATGCAATCGAAGTTCAATTAAGCTTCAGATGCAAGAGGACAATTCACAGATGGTTAATCCCTAATTCCTTAGGTGACTAACACTAATTCCTAAGCATTAAACCCTAATCCCTTAGGTGTTCAGTGATAGAGAAATCTAATGTGAAATTGGGGGTTGAACCCTAACTGTTCACCTAATTACTAGGCCTGAATTAGTTAGGAAGCTAAAAGATACCTAAGCCTCAACCATGATTCCTCACTAGTGAGATTCTTCATTTGGATTTGAATTTGTCAATTCAGCAGATTAGATCCACTTCTTAGCATGTTCTCCTCTTTTTTCAGAAGATAATTTCCTCAATGCAGCTTCAAGATTCCATCGGAAGCTTCAGCAATCCCAACCCTAGGGTTTTAGAAACCCATGGAAATGGATTCTGTCGAAGGAATATGGAGAGACATGGACAAGAGAGTTTAGAGAGAGAAAAGAATTAGAGAGAGATTGGAAAAGGGAAAGTGAATCGTGTTATTATTCTGTACTTTGCCTCTCTACTACTTCTACTTCTTTACAAAGTATGTACAAGTATATATAGGCATCTAACTAACTAACTAACTTAATTATTTAGAAACGGAACTTAATTAACAATTAACTAACTAAACTAAATACATAATTACAAATAAATAAATAATTACAACTTAATACTTAAGTTACTAATGTACAACAGCAAAACAGGAACAGCAATAGTGGAACACTTCATTTGGAGGGAAAATAACAAACTGGGCAACAGAATCACGCTTGAGCGTGATGGACTCATGCTTGAGCGTGATCGTTTTATTCACTACATTATGTCTTCACGCTTGAGCGTGAATGGGGAAGCTTGGGCGTGATTGTGTTTTATGCTGCATGTTTTGATTTCCTTTCTTTGTACGTAGATCTGCATGGTTGTCAAGCTTAAGCGTGAACTTGTCAAGGTTGAGCGTGAACTGCACCCGCAAATGCAAACAAATAATTCCTAGATTTTATACGCTGGTTGTCCAGCGTATGTACGTTGGTTGTCCAGCGTATGTACGTTGGTTTAGTGAATTTATAAATAAACAAATTTCCTTAACTAATTATTATTTTTAATCATTTTCTTACATAATTTAAACACTTTTGAAATAAATAAATAAAGTAAGAATTATTGATAATTTATTAAATAATAGTGCAAAACTAAACAATATTTAATGGATTAAGTTAAATTAAAGGTGAAATAATTAAGTCTTTTTAATACTTATCAGCTAACATGTGTCTTCAAGTGGTGAGGACTGATTGGACCATTTTACTTGAGGGGGTTGTTATGGCACACTTTTGGGACATTAACTTGTCTCATATTTTCGAAGGGGTTACGATGGTTATTTAGAAAAACATAAAACATAAAAGTCTTAGATCTATACCTTCTATTTAAAACGAGGTATGGTACACAAAAATTTGACATCGGACGAGGGAGATATGCCCCAAATACAAAAACTATTTCAGGCTGGAACATTTTGTAGATTAGTAAATAAAATAAAAATTCTGGGACAAATAGGTTGGGAATTAGCTTTTTTGTGCTTCATCAAAATTGTAAAAGAATGAGTCTAAAAATTTTTGGAAAAATAATCATTCAATTTCATGGTTGTATGAGCGAGAAAATTAGAAATTACTAAAAACAAGTTAAGCTGTTATAATGAAAATGCAAGGCAGTGTAGTATTTTTAAATCTGGGACCAAACGCGGAAGAATTGGATTTCATGGTCAACATCAAAGTTGTAAGGAATTTTGATACAAAAATTTTAGGACTAGAGTGACTCATTTTCATTAACGGGGAAGAAAGTTATGCTAAAAATATGAACAGGTACGAGTAACTTTTAACAATTGACTCAATTTATTGGAATAAATTTTTTGGGAACCAAGTGGCTGGAATTGGGCCTCGGGCCCTTCACAAAAATTGTAAGGTATGACAATACGAACACCTCGGGACAAGAATGACTCAACTCATACACTTTGGGTTTTTACTTGGCCAGGCCCAGTGAAATATGTACAGAATTAATAATTAAGATAATATAGTTGATATACTATTATTTAATTACTAAGTTTTCCTCAACTAATTAATGATTCTTTTTAGTCAATTAAATCTTAAATAATTATTCTAGTTCTATAAATATTTCTAATAAAATATAACGCAAGTATACAGATCACGTCGGCCTCAGCCTAAATATCATTTCACAGAAAACATAGAAATCAACGCAGAAATAAACACGCCTTGCCCAGGGACCATTTACACAAAATGAGGCATACTACATTTTTCACCTTCCACTCTCTTCTCCCAAGTTCATTATTCTTCTTCACTCACCTTTCACATATCATCCTTCCATTACCTTTTAACTTTCATACACTCCATTTATCCATCAAGACAACCATCTCACCATAGAAAAACCATAAAAAATGAAAATGAAAAATATAGTTTGATTTTGATTGTATTTTGTGTTCCATTATACATACACTTCATTCACCATGCTTTACATATAACACCCCAGAATTTTTTAAAATAGAGGATTGATTAAGGAGATAAATATTGAATAATTGAATATGAAATATTTAATGTCCCAAAACAATGGAAATAATTGAATTAATTGAAATAATTGAATGGGTGTTTAATGGAAGAAATAGATGTATGAGCCCTAGGTGGGTGCCATAAATATGAGGTTTTAATTAGAGATAAATGTGGTAGATGCATTTATGGTTGGAAAGAGATAAGAGTTATAATGAATTTATCAATTTGGTTAGGTTTTGGTGAAAACCCTAACTTTTAAAAAGTGGGGAAAATGATAAATGTGTGATCAATAATATATTTGAGAGCAAATACATAATGTTGAGAATATGGGTATTGATTAATATGGCATTCTTATGGATAAAGGGCTATGGTTGTTTGTAGCCTTTAGATATAATGAATGTGGCTTGATGGGAAGGAATTCTCGAGGCCTAACAAATGGTGGAAAATGATGCCTATAACATGTCTTAAACATGTTATGAAATTATAGATATGCTTATAATTAATTAGAGTTGGAGTTATGTCTTGAATGGTTGATTAATTAGGATTTTACATGTATGATTATGTAGGATCCATTCCGAACGATGAGGCGGGTACGTCTTATCAATTAGAATTCTTCTCTTGAGGTAGGAGAGGAGTCTTTATATTCTAATTGCGTGAATTGAATAGTATTTGATTGTCATATGTGACAATTTGCATGTGTGCTTTGCTTTTGATGATTATGGAAATTGTAGTGTGTATTTGATGTTGGTGATGATGTTTGGCAACATGCTTGTGCAATTAGAATATATATATATGTATATATATATATATATGGTGTGCTATATGGTGGTGTGAACTATTTGACATGTGTTAGCCTTAAAGGTGAAATAAATGTAATTGATAATTGGTTGAGATTGGGTGTGAACGATTAGCATACCACGATTTGATAATGTAAAGTTAATGATTGAAATTGATGTTGAGTGCCATTGTAAATAGTGAATGAATGGTTAACGTGCCATACTTAAAACTTGTGAATAAAGACTACAGTCGACAATAATAATATCCGCTAAGAATGGTGAGGTGGTGTTGGTAATGATGATGATGATGATGTTTGATGAGTGGCATATATAGGATGTATAGAGTGAGGAATGCATATGATTTGCATTTGCATCCATGGCATACTGCATAGCCACCGATGTTGGAACATTAGGGGAGTTCCCTCGGCCGACCCAGTGGGAGGGTGGCTCGGTGCATGAGTAATTTTATTTTCCCTGTGACTCGGTGTGTAAGTCACGAAGCCGCCCATGTATTGCTACGGGGAGCTACATGTGGCCAACCCTTGTGGGGGGTGGCTCTTGATGAGCAGGTGACCCCGGTGGTCCTTGGGATCACAGTCGCCATGATTTGAGATCTGGCCGGCCCACAACACCATATATTGAATATGTTGTTTACCGCGGTCATGGTAAAAATGACCGGTGTTGCAAATAGGCGATGCGGTTTGGTACCAGTAAAATAATTGGTGAAATGCATACAAATTTAAGAATAAGTGTACACACTTTACTACTGCAGTAGGGGTATGGTTAGATGATCATACTTGAGTTCTACAATTGGTGTTTATTTTCCCACAGTCAAATCTGTAATTGTTGAAATATTCCATTGTGCATATGCATTAGCTTAAGAGAATTTGCATATAGCAAGGAAGTATGCCAAAGGTGATGATATATGGTGATAGTTATGTTGAGAATGATGAAATGTAATTAAGACATCATAAAACATGTGAATACCAAATAATGACATAAGAAAGATGATGAAATGTATGATAGTCCAATTGTTAAAGGACTAGATCATGTGTATGGTTTATACTTGCTTGATGTACCTAGATGATTGTAATTATCATGATAGTTGATGATGAGTGGTGTATGAATACAAGTATACATGTTGTGATACATATGCGCATGATCATATGGTATTCATATTCATTCTTTTCAAATATATGACTCACTCTTCCATGTTGTCCACTATTTAGATTTGTGATGCAGGTCACTCATGGGAGGAGTGAGACTCATTTGATGTGTATTTTGGGGAAGGAGGTAAATAAGTGCATAGGAAGTGCCTTGGCTGGCAAAATCTAGATTTTTGTATAGCATATAGTGTATATGTATGCTTATTTTGTTATCTAGATTGTCGATGATGATTTTGAGGGTCATGTAGGAAAATTGGACCTTGGTGTGCATGGCCAATTTTCATTAATGACCCAAATGATGTAATACGATGAATTATGATGTTTGTTGATGTTTAATTTCATGAATGAATGAGGTAGTTCACAACTTTTAGCATTTCATGAAGTTTTGTAGATCCTATACATTGAATGAATGAAATTTGATGTTGAATGTAAGAATAATTAGGAGGACTCATAATTATATGATGTAGTACAACTAATGCATTAGGATGGGTCAAAATGGTAGAAAATGTGAATTGAGATGTTAAGTTGTGTAAAATCCACATTTCTGCACAAATTCTACAGAACTCGCTCAAGCGAGTGGTAGTCTCGCTCGAGCGAGACCCTTGTGAAACAAGGGTGTGGCCACTGGCCAACATTCACTCAAGCGAATGCTGTTCTCGCCCAAGCGAGATTTGTCTTGAACCAATAGTTGGCTATTAGACCATTTTCACTCAGGCAAAATGGTCTTGGTACTGTGGTTCGCTCAAGCGAGGGGAAGAGGAAATGGACACTGGACAATTTTCACCCAGGCGAGCCTTACCTCGCTCAAGTGAAAATAAGGTAGTGAGTTCCTGAGGTTACTAGAGCAATCTCGCTCAAGCAAGGTGGAACTCGCTCAAGCGAGATTGGCCCCTGAGGCTAATCTTCTCTCTCGCTCAAGCGTCTCGCTGGCTCTCTCAAGCGTCTCACTGGCTCGCTCAAGCGAGAAGACCCCTGATGCTCATTCTTTTCTTAGCTCAGCATTTTCCTGACTCGCTCAAGCGTCGCCTCGTGTTCTCGCTCAAGCGAGTGTGGCTCTCGCTTGAGCGAGTGGCTCTCTGATGGCCTTTTTTCGTTGGTTTCAATTAATTCTTATTTCTTTTGCATCAAATCATTTTTATTACATCATCTTAAGAGTACTTTGGGCATATTATGAATCATAGAACCATATGAAATCCTTTCTCTTAAAATTCAATCATGCAATAACCAATTTAATTAATTCTTCCGTTGATTTTAAATGGAAATTTCTCATGAAATCACTTTTAATTTACCCTCTCATATATTCATATATAAGAGTGGCGTTTTATAGATCCAGGGTGTTGAATTTAATGCTTCACCACTTTAATTATTTACTTTATTAATGATTTATGAAACATGAAAAATTTACCCGTGTTTTCGGGGCGTCTCAACCTAGTTGCTCTGATACGATCATGATTAATGTTGTTCATGTAGATGTTGCTTATGATTGAATTATATAAGCTATGATTGATTGATTTATGGATTATTTGGTTGAATTGTGGCTGTTGTCATTGAATTGAGATTGGTGTTTAGAGTTGTTGAGTCCGGCCAAGAGTCCTTACACTATTTACCTTCGATAATGAATATGATATGATCATGCATTGAAAATGATATGATTATGTTATGTTGTACATGATAGACTTATGGGCGCTAAGAGCTTTGAAGTTATAAGTCGAAAGGTTATTGTTGGTCTAGTTTACTTATATGTGAGCCATATTTTGATGTATAGGCTTGAAATATGGCTGATAGACTAAATCGTGAGGCTGCTGCTATGGCAAATGCCTTGAATCATTTCGCTGATCTCTTGGAAAGACAAGGCCAACTGAACGTGGGACAAGGCTCCCAAGGTCTTGATTTATTTCTTAAGAGGAAACCTTCAGAGTTCCATAGAGGTTATAAGCCCAAGGATGCTTATGCTTAGGTTAACGACTTGGAGAGAATTTATGCTAGCTTTGAATGTTCTAAAGCCCAAAAGATGGAATATGCGATCTTTATGATCCACGATGAAGCTGAAGCATGTGGCATCTTACTAGGGGACGCATGGTATCTATGAATGTTCCCTTAGTTTGGGAAAACTTCAAGGTGGAGTTCTTGAAGAAGTATTTCCCAGACAGTTATAGAAGCAAGAAAGAGCTTGAGTTTATGGAACTTAAGCAAGGTGGCATGACGATGGAGGCGTATGCTTCCAAGTTTGAAGAACATAAGAAATGCTAATGTTGACACTCCTATCCGTATGAATTATGATGTTAACCGTCGTGGTCGTGGAAACGGTAATGATCAAAATGGTGGCCGTAATGGTGGCCGTGGTAGAAACTATAACGGTGGAAGGAATGGCAATGGTCGAGGTAATGGCCATGGTGGAAGGAACGGTAACTGCAATGGTGGTGATCAATTACAAGCTGCTGGTAGAGTATTCGCAGTTACTGGTGAAGAGGCCACACAAACTGAAGATCTTGTCCGTGGTGAGTGTGAAGTCCTTGGTATTTTGATAAATATTATCTTTGATTCTGGTGCTACGCACTTATTTATATCTGAGGATTGTGTAAGGTGCTTGAGGGTGCCTGTGTGTATGATAAAAGGTTCTATATTAGTGACTACACCGACCGGTACTTGTTTAAGATCCGTGACTCAATATGAGAATGTCGAGATGACCCTTGTGGGTAGAAAATTTGTTGTATCCCTTGTCTATTTGCCTATGAAAGACCTGGATATCATTTTAGGCATGGACTGGTTATCTGCTAACAAAGTTTTAGTGGATTTTCATAACAAGACGGTAATCTTCCCGACTCCGAATGCTGAAAGCTTTGATGTGCAAGGTATCTCCTAGCTTCTTATGATGTTCTACTTGGTTGATGGGAATGGTACGTCCCAAACTTATGAAATTCCTATCGTTTTGGAGTTTCCCGATGTTTTTCCAGATGAAATTCCTGGATTACCTCCCCCACGAGAAGTGGAATTTTCTATTGATCTCATCCCTAGCGATGAACCTATTTCTAGAGCTCCTTATAGGATGTATCCTATGGAGTTGACTGAGCTGAAGAAGCAAGTCGAGGAATTACTTGAACGTGAATTTATTCGCCCAGGTGTGTCTCCTTGGGGTGTTCTTGTACTGTTAGTGAAAAAGAAGGATGGAAGCATGAGATTGTGCGTTGACTATCGTCAACTCAATAAGCTAACTATCAAGAACAAATATCCTCTTCCTCGCATTGATGATCCTTTGGATCAATTGAGGGGCGCCGTGGTGTTTTCAAAGATAGACTTACGTTCCGGATATCACCAAATTTGGGTGAAGATCGAAGATATCCCAAAAACTACCTTCCGAACGTGATATGGACACTATGAGTACATAGTAATGCCATTTGGGGTGACGAATGCCCCTGTGATTTTGATGGATTACATGAATCACATATTCCATGAGTATCTTGACCAATTTGTCGTGGTGTTTATTGATGATATTTTGGTGTACTCCAAGAGTCATGAAGAGTATGAAGGATATCTTCGTCTTGTATTTTCTATTCTTTGAAAGAAAGAATTGTATGCTAAGCTCTCTAAATGCGAGTTCTGGATGAGTGAGATCTCTTTTCTTGGTCATGTGATTTCCGATGATGGAGTTGTCGTTGATAGATCGAAGGTTGAAGCCGTTATGGCTTGGGAAAGACCGACGTCTGTGATGGAGATAAGAAGTTTTCTTGGTCTTACCGGTTATTACTGGAGGTTCATTGAAGGATTTTCCCACTTAGCCTTACCGTAGACAAAGTTGACTCGTAAGAATCAATCTTTCGTGTGGACCCGTGAATATGAAGAAAGTTTTCAGGAGTTGAAGTTGAGACTTACTACCGCACCGGTGTTGGCACTACCGGATTTGATGGACAAATTTATGGTGTATTGTGATGCGTCTATGCATGGTCTTGGTTGCGTGTTGATGTAAAAGGAGCATGTGATAGCCTGTGCGTCGAGACAATTACGACCGCATGAGGTTAATTATCCTACACACGATCTAGAATTGGCGGCGGTGGTGTTTGCTTTGAAGTTGTGGCAACATTACTTGTATGGTTCTAAGTTTATGGTCTTTAGTGATCACAAGAGCCTTAAGTATTTGTTTGACCAAAAAGATCTTAATATACGCCAAAGACGATGGATGGAGTTTCTGAAGGATTACGAGTTTGAGTTGAGGTATCATCCCGGAAAGGCAAATGTGGTTGCTGATGAGTTTAAATCCTATGCATTGAATGAATGAAATTTAATGTTGAATGTAAGAACAATTAGGAGGACTCATAATTATATGATGTAGTACAACTAATGCATTAGGATGGGTAAAAATGGTAGGAAATGTGAATTAAGATGCTAAGTTATGTAAAATCCATATTTCTGCACAAGTTCTGCAGAACTCGCTCAAGCGAGTGGTAGTCTCGCTCGAGCGAGACCCTTGTGAAACAGGGGTGTGGCCACTGGCCAAAATTCGCTCAAGCGAATGTTGTTCTCACCCAAGCGAGATTTGTCTTGAACCAGTAGTTAGCTACTGGACCATTTTCACTCACGCAAAATGGTCTTGGTACTGTGGTTCGCTCAAGCAAAGGGAAGAGGAAATGGACACTGGACGATTTTTGCCCAGGTGAGCCTTGCCTCGCTCAAGCAAAAAGCGGGTAGTGGGTTCCTGATGCTACTGGAGCAATCTCGCTCAAGCGAGGTGGAACTCGCTCCAGCGAGATTGGCCCCTGAGGCTAATCTTCTCTCTCGCTCAAGCGTCTCGCTGACTCGCCCAAGTGTGGCCTTCGAATCTCGTTCAAGCGAGATGGGGCTTGCTCAAGCGAAAAGACCCTGATGCTCATTCTTTTCTTCGCTCAACATTTTCCTGGCTCGCTCAAGCGTCGCCTCGTGGGCTCGCTCAAGCGAGTGTGGCTCTCGCTTTCAATTAATCCTTATTTCTTTTGCATCAAATCATTTTTATTACATCATCTTAAGAGTACTTTGGGCATATTATGAATCATAGAACCATATGAAATCCTTTCTCTTAAAAGTCAATTATACAACAACCAATTTAATTAATTCTTCCACTGATTTTAAATGGAAATTTCTCATGAAAACACTTTTAATTTACCCTCTCATATCTTCATATATGAGAGTGGCGTTTCATAGATCCGGGGTGTTGAATTTAATTCTTCACCACTTTAATTATTTACTTTATTAATCATTTATAAAATGCGAAACATTTACCTGTGTTTTCGGGGCGTCTCATTACACATACATTCATCATCATCACTCAACCCAACAACTCTTTATGGCCATCACCAACTTAAGAAGTTTTCTTAAATTGATAGCTATTTAAAGTTTACACAATAAACTGAATTGCATTAAAATTGCATGAAATAAGTGAGTTTTAATTGTTGATAATAATTGAAAATTTGATTGATTTGATGAAAACATAATGAATTCCATTGATTCTAAACTATTGTGTTAAGTAAGGATTCATAATTGTGTGGGTCTTTACTGTACATGTTTAGGTGGATGAACAAGTAATTAATGCATAGTTTGGATTGCATTCTTGATGATGTTGTGAGGCCTAAGTTTGGGGATGTGTGTGTGATTGCATACCCTATAAATAACTGAGCTTTTAAGCCTATTCCTTTGCATGTGTGTGTTTTCTAGTTAGTAATGTTACAGAACTTGCTTTGATTCTTGTAATTGATTCATACGTATGCATGCATGGAAACATATTTCACTTGATCCCATCTTGAGACTTGAGCCTTATATTTGTAATACCCTGACAATACAAGCCAAAAATCTTAGAAAAACAAAGAAACAAAAAATACACCTTGTACTTATGTGCTGAAAGCTTGTACTTGTCATAAAAAAAAACTTGTTTCTAGAAATGAGTTACTAAGGGACTAGAAACTTCTTAAGTTTAGGGTTGAAAGTGTGTCCCCACACTTAGAAAAAATATAGAAAAGGAACAAATGATAAGGACACTATCCATATTGAGGCTACACATAGGTTAGAGGATGTCTTGGATTGACTAAATAGCCTGTTGACTAGATCAAGGGCCAAGAAGACCAAAGAGTCCCTTTCTAGAGCCTTATACCTCTTTCTTACACAATCATATGGGCCTAAGCCTAAGCTCAAGTAATGTAGGATGACCTTTGAATGGTGATCTAGCCTTGCTCCTTTTCTTGTATCTTCAGTCTTTATCTCTTTTTCTTGGATTTTCAAAGCCTTAAAGTGCTAAGCTATATGCTAAACACGATATTTGTTATGGAGGAAGCATGGAAAATAGAACACAAAATAGAGGAAATTGGGATAGGAAAGGAAAGGAATATAAATGCATGAACTAGGAACAAAAGAAAGGGATATGTGGCACTACTCCTAGAGAGAAGATAAGTCTAGAAATCACTACCAATAGAGGGCTCCAAAGGATAAGAAAGAGAGTGTGCTAAGGATAAGAGTAGAGCTAGAGAGAGAAACTCAATCTTCCCTGTTTATATCTATCTCCTAAGTGATGTATTTTCCTTCTAAGCTTAGGTGGTCTTGTCAAAGCTTAGGCCCAAAACCTAAAAGTACATGGCCCAAAGCAAGTATACACTTATACAAGGCCCAAAAGTGGCCCAAAATGAAAAATACAGTCATGCAACTGTTAGCCTTAAACTACTGTTAGGTCTTTTATTGGCAAGCGCACCAATCGTTTTATAGTTTTCAAATTTAGATATTGTTCCTCTAAGATTGAAAGTTCTAGTAAGTCATAGTAATTCTTAGTTACTATGGTAAATTTATCAAAACTTATTAACAAAAGAATGTTTTATAAACAATTTATACAATATTCATAGAATTTGATGGTTGATTTGTTCATGTGGTAAAAAGACGGTAAAGATAAAATATATCTAGAAAGTTGAGATGTAATTTAGAATAACTCAAATACTTGGGGTAAAAACATAGATTGACAAATTATGTTGGAATTAGGATCCTTGCACTAACATATAATGAAATGATTACAAACATACATATTTAATTATCAAGTTCATATCATTGCAGCTTAAAATCATTATAACTGATCCCTCGTGATATGAATTCTAAGTAGTCACCGTAAAGTACGATCCCTTATGAGCTTTCTCAGTAAAAACTTACATTAAGTCCTGGCCTTATAGCAACAATAATCACCAATTCTATTCCTAGTAATTGGCAAATTAAGGGTATTTCAACTTTCACTTTTATTAAAACAGATTTTAATACAACATGAATAATCATTCTCCCGTTTGACATTCACACTAATAAAAGTTTGAAATACTAACATGGTACTTGAATCATAAACATGCAGTGGTCATAATCATAACATCATATAATAGATTGATTCACCAAATTCCAACATAAACAATTTAGTTACACATGGTAAAAGTAAAATCAACACTTACAGAGGTTGACATTATGAAGACGTGGAAACACTTCACGATACAAGAGCTCACAATACTACACAACACTCTCAAGTATCTAGAAACCACTCTAGACTTACAGACTCACAAAATAACACTCAAATTTGAGTAAGAAGAGAGAAAAGAAGCTCTGAAACTCGAAATGGGATCGGATGCGATGCCTTGAATGCCTTGGAAGTGGCCTATTTATAAGGCTGAGGAAGGGTCCTGGCGCATAGCGTCAGGTTCCTGACTCAGCCTTTATTAAATGCATGATTAAGTTGCCATGATTAAGATTAATTTAATCAAATAATGCTCAGACAATATGGCCTCTGTCTCCTAATAGCATTTGGACATTAGCTGCTGGGGGGTTGGTCAATTATGGGCCACTTGGCAGAGTGCTTGGCCAACTGGAAGTGGAGTCCACGTAGCATATGATGTTACACGTGGATGTGACGCGTAGCATCAGCATCAGAACTTTCCACGCTACGCGTGGAGTTGATGCTACACGTCAGCTCTCCAGTTCTTGAATTTTCTCTTTAAATTCTTTAATTTTTCACTACAAAACTAGAGAAAATTGATCAAGGGAGCTAAAATCCAATATCATCCATTTATTACAATTAAAACCTAAATTTCTAACAAATTAAACTAATTTTTAGTATTTTTGATACAATTTTTATTAACAAATTTATTGTGAATTTGAGGACTAACAAATACCCCTAACTTGAGACATTGCTCATCCTCGAGCAAGAGAAAAACTTAAAAACAAATTTTGAAATCAAAATTTTTGAATAGTCTGAAAATTTACCATAAAAAGTAATTTCACAATATACCATTCAAAAGAATCAAAAATAGATGTCTTATGCAATAAAGTCTTAAAGATAAAAGAAATTTACAATGTCTTATTAAAAAATCAAGCATAATTTCAGGCTTACCTCATAAGTGTTTATCTCTGTACAAAGGTAAACTGTCAGCTCAATCGATCATAAAATCAAACAAATTCAATTTTGATTTCCATCTAATCAATGGTTATTAATACAAAGTCAACAAGAGTCACAAGGTCTTTTCAAGGATTGTAATGAGGCTTGGCTACAAGAAATTATGGTTTTTCTTGAAAGCAAAAACCTGAAATCATAAAAAGAGCATTTCATAATTTTTAGGCTTTTTTTCTTACCCCAAATCTTATTTCCCTATTTGGTGAATACCCCCAACTTAATCCTTTTCATTATTTCTTATTATGCATGTATATTTATCCTCTCTTTTTTATTTTCTATCCATGCATTATAGTAATTCTTGAAAAGAACTAAGTTATAATTTTCACTTCCCTCAAACATTCTTGTTCAAAATTGCTTTTTTATTTAATCAAGTAAAGGGAATGGTTTAAAAATTATTTACGGATTTAGGGGTGCCAAAGAAACTATTTTTAACGCTTAAAGTTGGTTATCAAAGGATAAATATGATTTTACCATGGTAAGCTTTTTGGCCTTAGCTTGCGTTTACCAAAAATGTGCCTTGATCATGCTCTTGGATTCTCTGTATAATAACACAAATCAAAGAATTAAGCAAAATTAATTTGATTAAAGTTATATCAAAACCCTCAAGTGTTTAAAGATCTCTCAGCTCACCAATTTTTCAAAATTAGCTTGATAGTTTAATAAAATCATTGTAATTAATTTTATCAAAATTCCTAAATTACGAAAGAGTCGATAATTGATTTTAGAAATGGTTTTATTTTGTAAAAACTTTAAGTGTTTAAATTTCTTTATTTTCAAAAATTAGTTATTTAAAAGATAAAACTTGTTTTTGATTTTTTAAGAAAATATTCAAAAATTAAACATTCCACATAAAATAAAAACAAACCATAATATAATCCAAATCAAATATATCAGACCAATAAAGTAAATATCAAACTAAAAATAAATGTGTAAAAAGTAATAGAAATGCGTAGAAATAGTGACACTAGTGGAAAAAATGGATACAACCACGGGGGTATAATCACAGATTAATGTGGATCCGTGATTAAAAATGACGCGGTGGCATTTTTGAAATTTTTGGGAAAACTTTTTAATCACGGTTGTTAGGCAACCGTGATTAAAAGTCTATATAATCACGGTTGTTTGACAACCGTGGTTATATGTCAAAACGAGATGGTATTTTTGAAATTTTTGGGAAAACTTTTAATCACGGTTGTTAGGCAACCGTGATTAAAAGTGTCTATAACCACGGTTGTTTGACAACCGTGGTTATATGTCAAAATATTATTCACCTTATTTTTAGAAAAATCCAAAAAAATAGAAAAACATGGAATTTTGATCTGATTTTTTGCGTCATAACTTCTTTTGGTACTTATTAGCTATTCGAGTTGGAATTTTTGAAAAATCAATTTTTGAGTGAGAGATACAAAAATTTTGTGACGACAAAAATCGGCAAACTTCAAACGAGCATAACTTGAGCTAGAAAACTCAGAATCCTTATTGCTGCATATGATTTTGGGGTAGAAAAAAAATCCGCATTCATTCCAACTGGCTATGCCAGTTGGGATTGCTCAGATCTTCAAAAAAACCCTTGTTTTCTCAAAAATTTTTATTTTTTGTGATTTATTTGCTTATTTTTTGGATTTTTAGGCTTCTACTTTACCTACCAAATAAATTCTAAAAATTCTAAAATTTTTTATGGTATTTTCTAATGCCAAAATAAATTGATTTTCACATATAACCACGGGTCCCTTGTTCAACCGTGGTTATATGTCATATATATAACCACGGGTCCTGTAGTAACCGTGGTTATAGGCATACATATAACCACGGGTACTAGCATAACCGTGGTTATAGGTCATACATATAACCACGGTTGCTTGTGTAACCGTGATTATAGCTTCCTTTTCGTTTTAAATTTCATAATTTCACGAGCGCGCCTTAGTCTAACTCTCTTTTCTCTCCTTCTTCTCTGTAAGGTTTCTCTTCTCTGTTTTCATGTTTCCATTTACATTTCATTATTTACGTTCTAGATTTGTTTATTATGTGAGTTCTTACTATTTTTCTGTTGCCATTTACAGGTTTCCCATCGCACGCCATTGATTATTTACAGGTTTACGTTTTAGATTTATACTTGTGTTCTTCGTTTTGCTATGTGTTCTTCGTTTTACTCTGTGTTCTTCTCGTTCCTTTGTTGTAGTTCTTCTCGTTCCTTTGTTGTAGTAGCATTCTTGTTTCTTGTTTCTTGTGGTTGTTCTGATTTTCATTCATTTACTTTTCTTCTGTTTTTGTTTCTTGCATTCTTGCTGCGTTTCTTATTTCTGGTGTTGGTGTTCATTGTGTTCTTGCTGTTTCTGAATGGTGAAGATGATAACCACGATTTTTAATTTTTTTTTTGGTCCAGTACATTTAATCACGGTTGCCTAAGGCAACCGTGGTTATATCCACTCCACTTTTAACCATAGTTCAAACCCGTGATTAAATATCCTGATATACAACCACGCCCACTTTTAACCACGGTTGTTCAACCGTGATTAAAAGCCTTTTTTAACCGTGGTTAAAGCCATTTTTTCCACTAGTGTGAGATGGTCCTTAGTCATCATCCTCTATATGATCATCATCTTCCTCCTCATCAGCGTCACCCTCAGTGTCATCACGAAGTCTACAAGATCCACCTATCTCTAGGTATGTGGGCTGGTCACCCGGCCAAGCTGCATGAGCAGCAAAATCGGTTGGTGTCATAAATGGTGCCCCCTCTCCCTGTATCCTGTACTAATAAAAAGAATCATGTAAGTGTACATAGGCACGGTGAGAAGCAGGCATCATCTACATCATATGCTGATGCTCTACACTCATCCTAGCAAATTCCTCAGTAATGGCATCAGCAGATGGTGGCTAAACTGGTGGTCTCCTCCGTCTTTGTCTGGGCTAAGCCTCCTGCTCAAGAGGTGGAAGCTCACACTGATAAACAAAATAGTCCCTGTTCACTGAAACCTTAGGGACTCCCCTGAAGAGCTGGTGAACTCCGGTGATGGCACCTGCATCCCCTACCTCTTCAGTAAGGTAGAAATAATCAAAGGAAAGGGCACTGGCGATTCACCTTATACCCAAAGGCATAAAAGTGAATCTGCTCAGAGATAAGGTCAGTAATATCAATGGTGTGGCCCTGAAGGATAGAATAAATGAGACAACAATGATCAACATGTATAGAAGAGAGATGAGAAACTGGCGTGATATTATGGAACATCAAATGAGACCACGCCTAAGCTATAGGGGCCAGCTGGTCTTAAGGAGGTTTGGTGGAGATCTTCCAACCTTACTAAGGTTAAAGAAGATTTCATCCTTGCTCAAGAAATGAGCAACCTGATTTAGGAAGTATCCTAGATCACCATCCTCAGTAGCAACTTTGTTTCTGTTTTCCTTCCAGAGACGAGTATCACCCTCAGGAGTAGGCTCCCAAGGATTACCCAGTAGGGTACTAATTGTGTCTCTATCATATGCAATGTGCCGACCCCTCACCAGACTTATCCTCTGCTGATTGATATTCGATGAGTCCTGGCGTGTCCTATAGGTGTTGGCGTAAAATTCCATGATCAATATGGGATCTCCCTTAGTAGGTAAAGAAAATAGGGGTCCCCACCTCCTCCTCTGTATCTCGTCCTGAAGCTCAGGATAGTCTCCAGCATTAAGATCAAGGACCCTCTCCCAGATCAGTTTCTGGCCCTTGATCTGATGAAATCTCGTCCACTTGGCGTCAGTCCTTAACCTGGTGGGATCTCGAGGTCCCAATTGCTCCTCTCCCTAAAGATCAATATCTTCAAAAGTACTATCAATATTTGTGGCAGAAGTGGTGGCCCTTCTTCTTTTAGGACCAGTGGAAGGAATAGATTTCCTAGGACCCATCTGTAAAAGAAAATAAAATTAAATCAATCAATAAATCACACAAACAATAAATCACATATCATATAATATTTTTTTTGGATTTTATAAATTTTAACAAAGTAAATCATGCATTTAAACAAAAATTAACATGCATATTTTTGGATTTTTAGTATAAATAGAAAATTAATTCATACAAAAAAATTTAAAATAAAACAAACAAGAAAAACATAAAAAAGTTAACCAACAAACATACATGTAAAAGAAATTATCTAATTAAACAAATATCATGCATAAAATTTTTAAAACAAACATACGAACATTAAGGCAATTTTTTTTTAATTTTAAAAAGTTTATTTTTATATATTTATACAAGAAAGTATAACAAACAATACAAAATAAGAATTTTTATTAATTTAAAATAAAAACAAACAAAAAAAAATAATTAACAAACAAAAACAAAACTTAAAAATAAACAACAAAATTTAAAAACAGAATCAGACAAACAAAAATAGGGGCCTGACGCTACGCATGGTGGGGAACGCGACGTGTCAGGTTGTTCTTACCACGCTATACGTCAGTGGGACACTACGCGTGGGGTTACAGTTCATGCCTCACGCTACGCGTCAGTGGGACGCTACGCGTGAGGTAGTAGAAACGGAAACTGCAAAATGGGGTTGCGCGGTAGCAACCCCTTAATCACACATTCAATCAAATTACACAGCAATCAATCCCCAATGGTTTTCTAATCCTAAACCTAACCACATGCAATTCTAAGAATAAAAAACAAATGGATTATAAAACTTACTTGGATTCCTTGCTCAGTGAAGAAAATATGGGAGATTGAAAGTGATTGGACCTCTCTAGTTTAGTTTTAAAAACAGAACGTAGTCCCTAACGCTACGCGTAGCTGGGACGGTACCCGTCAGTGAAATTTGTTTACCTCCACGCTACGCGTCAGTGGGACGCTACGCGTGGGGTTCTGTTTTTCATTTTCAAAATTTAATTTTCAAAAAAACTTTTTCTTTTAAAAAACCCTTTTTTAAAAATCAGAATTCTAATTAAAATTTATAAAACATATTTTTATTTTTATTTTATTTTACTTTTCTATTTTTTTAGTTTTTTATCATAAAAAATTAAGAGGAAATAATGGGTTGCCTCCCATTGAGCGCTTGATTTACTGTCTCTAGCTTGACACTCTGCATATCACAGATCAGTCAAATAACAAATGGTAATGAGTCTGTTGATCTCACCACCCAGATATGGTTTTAATCTTTACCCATTAACCATCCAACTTCTTTTAGAAGTTAGATCTTCAATTTCAACTGCTCCATAAGATTTAACTTTTTTAATTACAAATGGGCCTGACCACTTAGATTTTAATTTACCAGAAAATAGTCTTAATCTTGAATTAAACAATAAAACTTGCTGACCTGGTGTGAAGTGTCTATTCTTAATTTTCTTGTCATGGTAAGCTTTCACCTTATTTTTGTAACTTCTAGATAGCTCATAAGCATTGTTTATCATTTCTTTTAACTCAAGTAACTGCAACTTTCTTTTGTCAGCTGCCACATTTGGATCAAAGTTAAGGAATTTTAAGGCCCAATATGCTTTATGTTCCATCTCTACTGGAAGATGACAAGCTTTTCCATAGACCATTTGGAAAGGAGAAAGGCCAATAGGGATCTTGAATGCAGTTCTCTATGCCCAGGGTGCATCATTAAGCTTTTATGACCAGTCTTTTCTAGAGGAAGATACAGTCTTTTCCAAAATTCTTTTTACTTCACGATTTGAAATCTCAGCCTGTCCATTAGTTTGTGGATGATATGTTGTGGGTACCTTATGTCTCACTCCATAATGTTATAACACCTTCTGAAGAACTTTGTTATAAAAGTGTGATCCTCCATCACTGATCAAGGTTCTTGGTGTTCCAAACCTGCAGAAAATGTTTTTCTTCAAGAAATTCACTACAATTTTGGTGTCAGCATTAGGTGAAGCGATTGCTTCTACCCATTTTGAAACATAATCAACTACCAAAAGGATATATTGATTGAATTGAGAGTAAGGGAAGGGTCCCATGAAATCAATACCCTAACAATCAAATACCTCAACCTCCTAAATGTTTATGAGAGGCATTTCCTACATTCTATTGACATTACCTGTTCTTTGGCAGTTATCAAAAGCTTTCACAAATAAGTGAGAATCCTTAAAGATTGAGGGCCAATACAAACCTGATTGAAGAATTTTTGCCGCAATTCTCTCACCATTAAAATGTCCTCCATAAGGTGATTTGTGACAATACTACAACACATCTTTCTTTTCCCAATCGGGTACACAACAACGTAGCAAATTGTCCACACCAATTTTGAAAGATAAGGGTCATCCCAAACAAAATATTTTACATCTTTGAAATTTTTTTTCTTTGCTGCCAAGTTAAATCATTTGGAAGAATTCCCGCTGCTTTAAAATTGGCCATATCAACAAACCATGGCTGTTTTGTTATTTCAAAAAGTTTTTTATCAAGAAATTCTTCCAAAATGTCTTTTTCTTTAGCAGTAACCTCATCATTCATCAATCTAGAAAGGTGGTCAGCAACCACATTTTCATTACCCTTTTTATCTTTGATTTCAAGATCATATTCCTGAAGGAGCAGAATCCATCGGATTAACCGAGGTTTAGAATCAGTCTTGGTCAAAAGGTACTTGATTATCGCATGATCAGTAAAAATAATTATTTTTGAACCAATCAAGTATGATCTAAACTTTCTAAGGCATACACTATGGCTAGTAATTTTTTTTCAGTAGTTGCATAATTTATTTGATTTTCATTTAAAACTTTACGAGCATAGTGTATAACCCTAAAAACCTTTTCATATCTTTGACCTAAAACTGTTCCCACAACATAATCACTTGCATCACACATAAGTTCAAAGGGTAAGTTCCAATTAGGAGCAACAATTACAGGGGCAGAAACCAATTTTTTTTTAAGGAATTAAAAGCATTAAGACATGCTTCGTTAAACTTGAATTCAACATCTTTATTTAGAAGATTTGTTAAAGGTTTAGCAATTTCTAAAAAATCTTGAATAAACCTTCTATAGAATCCAGTATGTCCTAAGAAACTTCTAATACCTTTTACATTTACAGGGGGTGGGAGTTTAGAGATTACCTCAATCTTAGCTTGGTCTACTTCAATACCTTTAGAAGAAATTTTATGACAAAGTACAATTCCTTCTTTCACCATGAAGTGATATTTCTCCCAATTCAGCACCAAATTTGTTTCAATACACCACCTCAATACGGTGTCCAAGTTAGTTAGACATGATTCAAATGAATTCCCAGAGACTGCAAAATCATCCATGAAAATCTCAATGCTCTTTTCAATTAGATCTACAAAAATAGCAAACATGCATCTCTGAAAAGTAGCAGGTGCATTACATAATCTGAATGGCATCTTTCTATCAGCAAATATGCCAAAAGGACATGTAAAAGTAGTCTTTTCCTTATCAAGAGGGTCAACAATAATTTGATTATATCCGGAGTAAATTGGGTAAGGTTTTGATAATGACAAGCATCATGACAAAGGTAAAGCACAAGCATAAAGAATGCATATGAACAAGAAATAAATGTGTTTGATGAACAACAAAGGGAAAATGTGGTTGATAAAGACATGACATGAACAATGATCAAGAATAAGGACTGGATGCAAAACACTTGATGAACGACTAGGGGAAAATATGATTAGCAAAAATTATGACATGGATCAGATTTATGCATTTGAATTAGTTGAAGGTACAATTCAATGAATCAATTCATGGAAATGGTGAATCTATTCATGCGCTCTTATGAATCAATTCATAGAAATGGTGAATCTATTCATGCGCTTTTGTGAATCAATTCATGGAAATTGCAAATCTATTCATGCCCCTTTGGGAATCAACTCATGCATTCAAAAAGGGCCAAAATGTAGTGGAACAACCATGCTTATCGATTCAAGCTTAAAGAAATCGATTCATGCCCTTTAAAGCACCTGGGAATCGATTCATCATGTCGAGGAATTGATTCATGCACTACTTGGCAGCTGGGAATCGATTCATGTATTCTAGGAATTGATTCATGTGATATTTTACATCTGGGAATCGATTCATAAAGCCCAGGAATCGATTCATATGCTTTAAAACACCCAGGAATCGATTCATATACTTAGAAATCAATTCATATGCCTCTGGGAATCAATCCCCCACTTTAGGAGTCCATTCACGTGTAGTTTATGAGTCAAAAAACAACTAAATAAATGGATTCACACAGGAAATCATGGAACAAATCATGGAATGTTTTATGGAGTGTTGTCAGGCATTACTTAATTTCAGGAAACATGTTACGCATTTTATGCCGAAGAGAATTATTTTAATGAGACAGAGCGTCCCTGACTTCCTATAAATAGAGAAAAAGTAAAGAGGCAGAATACACAATCAGATCACAGCAAGCATTTCATTCTCTTTTGTTCCTCCGTTGCTCTCTGTTTCTTTTATTTGTAAATTATTTCTTAGAGAGTTAGCAAAAGGGAAAATAATTTGAGTGCTCTTAAATTTGAATATCCTCTTTGTGAGAGTAATTATTTTGTGAGAGCTTAATTTTTATATCCACTCTATTGGAGAGTTATCTTTGTTCCCTTAAACACCAAAATTCCTAGAGATTAAGGTTGGGGTTCAACCTTGGGTTATTGAGAGATTGTGAGAAGCTTGTAATCTCAAATTCTCAATAGTGGAATCCTTCAAGTGGGTTGCTTGAAGGCGAGAAGTACACCGAGGTGGTGGAGCTCGTTATACCAGTTTGTAAATTCTCTTTTCCCTAAACTCCTTTATTGTTATGAATTTAAATTGCTTGCTAAAATTTTTATATCTAATTGATTTGTTGAATTTGCTTAAATTAAATCCTTGGATTAATTGACTTAAATCTTGTTGGATTTAATTATTGCACAAGTGATCAAAATATTATTGTTAGCAACTTGCTAAATTAATTTTGCTTAATTAATTTGTTAGAAATTGTTTAAGCTAAATTGACTTAAATTTGTATTGGAATTAATTATTGCATACCAAGTGTTTCAAGAATTGCCTAAACTAATAGCTTGCCTTGTTTATCAAAATCTATTCTTGAATATTGTCTCTTCACCTCAAAGTATTTTAGTATAATATGTGCTTCATAATTATTATCTCTTCTACGTTGTATCATTTATGTACTAAGAACTGTTTTCAAAGGGATTCCATGCAAAAATTTGAAATACTCACTTCACCCCCCTCTTGAGTATTGAGGCTTTGGCTAACAAGTGGTATCAGAGCTTGACTCTTGCCACAAGGCTTAACAACTGGAGGAGATCATGATGGCCTCTACCTCATATGACGTATTTATGGAAAGTGGTACAATACATAGACCTCCAGTCTTCAATGGTAAAGGATATGCTATTTGGAAAGAAAGGATGAAAATCTTTTTTTAATCCTACGATCTCAAGGTATGGAATGTCATTCAATTTGGTCCTTTCATTCCCAAATATATTGTTGATAATATAGAGTGTATAAAGCCCATAAACTTATGGACTAGTGAAAAGGAAAGAAACGTACAATTTAATCTTAAAGCAAAAATTCTTATCAGTTTAGCATTAGATCCTAATGAATTGTCTAGAGTTATTACTTGTAACAATGCTAAAGAAATGTGGGAAACTCTTGAAATAATTCATGATCCTAAAGATGTAAACATTTGTACACTTTCTAGTCAATATGAAAACTTCAAAATGAGTTCGGAAGAAAATGTTATAGATATGAAAAAATGGTTTACTATTATTGTAAATCACTTACTCACCTTGGGCAAAACTTTCAGTAACAAAGAATTAATTCAAAAGGTGTTAAAAAGTTTGAATAGGGAATGCCAACAAATGATGACCGTATTGATGCAAATGGTGGATCTCCACACCATGACTCTTGACACACTATTTAGTAAACTTCAAGAGCATGAACAAGTGATCAAAAACTTAAAAGAAGTCAATGAAGAAGAGTCAGAAGAAGAAATTGTAAACCTTTCCCTTATGACAAATCACTCCAAAAATGATGAGGTAAGTTCTCTAAATGAATCTAGTGATGATGAAAGTGAAATTGATAAAGATGAGTTGTTAGAAGCTTTTGATGAATTGCATGAAAAATTTGTGTCAATATCAAATAGGTATGCATGCTCAAAATGAACCATTTTGAAACTTGAAAATGAATTGCATGATGTTCACATAGAAAAAGAAAATCTTATAGTTCAACATGGTGAATTAATAGCTTCAAATGTCACTCTTAGGAGTTATAATAAAAATAAGGAATGTATGCTAGTTGATAAATGTATGCTTCTTGAAAAGGAAAATAAAGAACTAAAAGAAACACGTAAGAAGCTTACAAATAGTCAAAAGAATCTAAGTGCGCCTCTTGAAAATCAAAAGTATACCCTTAATAGAATGGGAATAGGACATGGAAAATTAGAAAAGGAAAAGAAATACAAGAACTCCTTTGCACCCCTTAAGGAAAAGCCTAAACTTATTCTAAAATGTGCAAACCATGAAAGAAAGGGTCATACAATGTCTAATTATTTTGAAAGGTGGCATATAGAACAAAATAGGAACCATTACAATTCTACTATGACTTATTCTTTGGATGCAACATGTTTCTATTGTGGAATATATGGTCATATATCATCTAATTGCTTTATAAAGAAATCCCGTCAAAAGTGTACAAGAAAGGTATGGATTCCAAAAATAACTTTGAAATCCTAAACTAACAAGAAAGGAACCAACTCTCAAAGGGTACCATAAAACTTGAAATTTGTAGGCATACTTTAAATCGGCAATTTCTCATTGACAAATGATCAAAGAATCAAGATTCATAATCTTCACTCCAAAGAACAAAAGAAGGTTGTAGGAATTGTAAAGTTCCAAGGTATGATCGGATCCTTATCATGTTGGCTATGTGATTGTATGCTTAATTATGTTGAAACATCTATACACTTGGCTAATAGTTTATTTAGAATTTTTAGAAATATCTAAATAATTTTATAAAGCCAAATTCCATACTTATTCATAATAAATTCTTGATGATATATGAATTCTTAATAATGTATGAATTCTTAATGATGCATGAACTCTTAATGATGTAAGAATTTTTGATAATGTATGAATTCTTGATGATGCATGAATTCTTGATGAAATATGAATTCTTGATGATGTATCGATTATTGAACAAGAGGTATTTTTATTTAACTAGTGGTATCTAAATGACAAGCATCTTCCTTTAACTATTGGTATCTAAATGGCAAGTGACTTCTTTGAAACAAAATGGTATCAATTGAATTAGTAAGAGGGAGAGATCATGGGAACTTAATCTTGATTTTTTCTTATACTTGTTATTGCTGCCACTATGCTCTGATAATAAATACATATATTTCTTGTACAAGTAGTACCCATGCTCTGATAATTTATACATGAATTCTGGCAAGTAATGTCTATGCATGATTATATGTTAAGTGACAATGCATGATATATGACAATACATGGTATATTAAGAGACAATGCATTATATGTTAAGAAACAATGCATGATATGTTAAGTGATAATGCATGACATGATCTTCCTTAATACATCATGCTTGAGAAATTGGTATCTATCTTGATTGACATTATAATTCTTATCTGTGCCATGTGTTTAATGATGCATGATCTTGACTGTGAAAAGAAATTTAAAAATATGCATCATTCAGCTTGAAAAGAATTATTGAACAAAAGTATCAAGAATGATGTATGCTTGAATGATAACAATCTTGTGCTAAATGCTTAAATGTTATTAATTGATATCAAGAGCTTAAATTAGCAAATCCATCAAGTGGTATCATACATAACATCAAGATAACAAGTGGTATGACATATATGTTATGGCAAATTGATTACAATGAGTGTATGACTTACATTACACATTTACAAATGCACTATGACCATTATATGCTTCTATGACTTGTCTCTATGTGTTGCTAATTACCTATGTAAAATGCTTTCTCTCATATAATCGTATATTTTGATAAATGCCATATGTGCTCTATGTAAGTGTTCGACTAGACTTAAGTCATAAAAGAAAACAAGTTGTATATATCACTTCATCCCTGCTCTGATACCTAGATATAAGTATACATTGTTGAAAAATCTTCTCTGTTATTGCTCTGATACCTAGAAATACATCATTATAACTAATCAATAAAACAAGCAATATTAATTAAATGATTAACAAGTGGTATCTATTAAGGAGGAGAATTGTTTAAAAGGTAAATGTTTTTTAACAAATGATGTTAGACTTGAACATTTGGTATCAACTAGTTTAATAATTGGTATATTAATATAATAGATTGTATCAATTTTAGTAAGAAGGGGAGCATACACATTAATGATTATCCTTGATTTCACTTCTCTGTGATTATGTTTATGGCAATTATGTTTATAATTTTGTTTCTACTCTCCTATATGCTTACTTGGAAGAATGTCCTTATGTGTTTGATAATGCCAAAAAAGGAGATAATTATGTGCTTATTTGAAATAATTATGTGTCTACCATAATTGAGAAAATTACTTGCTTACTTATATTTTGACTTATTAACAAATGTGCTAGTAATGATAACAATCATGTGATGCTTACCATACTTGAAAAGTGATATTAATTACATGATTAAAAATCAGTTAGCAATCAATTACATGATTAAGGGAGAGATATTATCTTGCATGATATAATATGATCTTTTTAACAAGTGGTATTTCCTTTAAATTATGACTATGTATGATCCTACATTAACAAGTGGTATCAATTGGCATTTATTACATTGATTAAGGGGAGAATGCATATAAGAGATGATTGTCATTGATTTATCTTTCTGTGATTATGATTAATATTAGTTTATAGCACTTATCTTTACTCTGGATTCTACTCTCTTATGCTTATTTTTGTTTTTGATGATGCCAAAGGGGGAGAGAATTATATGCTTACTTGATTGAGAAAATTATGTGCTTGATTATTTACTCTAGATATTAACATGTGGTATGCAACAAAATTGTATACCATCAATCAAATCCATAATTGGTATCTATTGCATGATTAAGGGGGAGAATAACTCTAAAGATCAAAATGGCAAGATCTGGAATAATAATTATTGGTATCTAAATGCATCAATAAGGAGGAGTTTTTGTTTGTCAAAATCGTGAGCTATAACTGTTATAAAACTAACACCCCAAGAGATGATTATCTGTTGTCAACATCAAAAAGGGGGAAAATGTGTTTATATGTTGAAACAGGTTTTGATAATGACAAACATGGACTCAAGCATGAAGAATGCATTAGCAATGCATATGTAACATTAGTTATCATCATCAAAAAGGGAGAGAATGTAATTGGGTAAGGTTTTGATAATGACAAGCATGATGACAAAGGCAAAGCACAAGCATAAAGAATGCACATGAACAAGAAATGAATGTGTTTGATGAATAACAAAGGGAAAATATGGTTGATAAAGACATGACATAAACAATGATCAAGAATAAGGACTAGATGTAAAACACTTGATGAACAACTAAGGGAAAATATGATTAGCAAAAATTATGACATGGATTAGATTTATGCGTTTGAATTATTTGAAGGTACATTGCAATGAATCAATTCATGGAAATGGCAAATCTATTCATGCGCACTTATGAATCAATTCATGGAAATGGCAAATCTATTCATGCACTCTTGTGAATCAATTCATGGAAATGGCAAATCTATTCATGCGCTCTTGTGAATTAATTCATGGAAATGGCGAATCTATTCATGCACCTTTAGGAATCGATTGATGCATTCAAAAAGGACCAAAAGATAGTGGAATAGCCAGGGGAATTAATTCAAGCTTAAAGGAATCAATTCATGCCCTTTAAAGCACCTGAGAATCGATTCATCTACTTAGTCTAGGAATCGATTCATATACCCTAGGAATCGATTCATGTGATATTTTACACATGGGAATCGATTCACGAAGCCCAAGAATTGATTCATATGCTTTAAAACACCCAAGAATCGATTCATCTACTTAGGAATCAATTCATATGCCTTTGGGAATCAATTCCCCACTTCAGGAATCCACTCATGCGCAGTTTATAAGTCAGAAAACAACTAAATGAATGGATTCATGCAGGAAATCATGGAACAAATCATGGAATGTTTTCTAGAGTGTTGTTAGGCATTACTTAATTTCAGGAAACATGTTACGCATTTTATGCCGAAGAGAATTATTTTAATGAGACGGAGCGTCCCTAGCTTCTTATAAATAGAGAAGAAGTGAAGAGGCAGAACACACCATCAGATCATAGCAAGCATTTCATTCTCTTCTCTTCCTCCATTGCTCTCTATTTCTTTTATTTATAAATTTTCTTAGAGAGTTAGTAAGAGGGAAAATAATTTGAGTGCTCTTAAATTTGCATATCCTCTCTGTGAGAGTAATTATTTTGTGAGAGCTTAATTTGTATATCCACTCTATTGGAGAGTTATCTTTGTACCCTTAAACACCAAAATTCCTAGAGATTAAGGTTGGCGTTCAACCTTGGGTTATTGAGAGATTGTGAGATTGGGTGGGTTGCCCTTTGCTTATGAGGATTGAGTTCTTGAATGTGGGACACTGGGAAGCTATAATTGCTCAAAGCTTGTAATCTCAAATTCTCAATAGTGGAATCCTTCAAGTGGGTTGCTTGAAGGCGAGACGTACACTGGGGTGGTAGAACTCGTTATATCAGTTTGCAAATTCTCTTTTCCCTAAACTCCTTTATTATTATGAATTTAAATTGCTTGCTAAAATTTATATATCTAATTGATTTGTTAAATTTTCTTAAATTAAATCCTTGGATTAATTGACTTAAATCTTGTTGGATTTAATTATTGCACAATTGATCAAAATATTATTGTTAACAACTTGCTAAATTAATTTTGCTTAATTAATTTGTTAGAAATTGTTTAAGCTAAATTTACTTAAATTTGTATTGGAATTAATTATTGCATACCAAGTGTTTCAAGAATTGCCTAAACTAGTAACTTGCCTTGTTTATCAAAATCAATTCTTGAATATTGTCTCTTCACCTCAAAGTGTTTTAGTATGATATGTGCTTCATAATTATTATCTTTTCTACATTGTATCATTTGTGTACTAAGAACTGTTTTCAAAGGGATTCCACGAAAAAATTTGAAATACTCAACTCACTCCCCCTCTTGAGTATTGAGATCTTGGCTAACAGAGTATCCATCAAGAAAACAATAGTAAGCCTGTCTAGACAATCTTTCAAGCATTTGATCCATAAAAAGGAGTGGAAAATGATATTTTCTTGTTGCTTGATTTAATTTTCTATAATTAATACACATTCTTCAACTGGTGACAGTTCTTGTTTGGATTAATTCATTTTTATCATTAACAATTACTGTCTTACCACCCTTTTTTAGAACACCTTGTACAAGACTTACCCATGCATTATCAGAAATGGAATAGATAATACCTACTTTTAATAATTTCAAAACCTCCTTTTTGGTTACCTCTTTCATGGTTGGGTTGAGGCGCCTTTGAGGTTGAGCAACAGGTTTAAAATCATCTTCCAACAAAATTTTATACATGCAGTATGACGGACTTATACCTTTCAGATCTTCAAGTGTCCACCCGATTGCTTCTTGATTTCTTTTCAACACTTCTACCAGTTTTTCTTCTTCTGTTTCACTTAACAAATTACTAATAATTACTGGTTTTAGATTAATTTCTTTCAAAAAGATGTACTTTAGGTTGGAAGGTAGCACTTTCAGTTTAGGCCTCTGGATTTCTTCAACAGATACTTCTTGGATCTCTTCAATTTTTCTTGATTCAGGGGAAATTTTTTCCCATGATCAAGGTCTTCAAGATACCTGTCCATCTGTTTCTCTTCTTCTTCACTCAAACATTCTATAGAGTTAGTTAATAACTCATTTAGAGGGTTAGAAATTGGCATACCTTTGGATTTGGAAAGGCAAACTTCATCAAGAATATCCACTTTAAAACTTGTTTTGAGTTGGGATGTTTGATGGCTTTGAAAACATCAAAGTTCACTTCCTCATCATGTACTCTTACTGCCAGTTTCCCATTATCCACATCAATAAGCACCCTAGCAATCTTCATAAATGGTATTCCCAAAATTAGGGGGACTTCAGCATCCTCTTCCATGTCTAAAACCACAAAGTCAACAGGGAAGTAGAACTTGTTAACTTTTACAAGAACATCTTCCATAATACCATAGGGTCTTTTAATTGATCTATCAGCCAATTGCAGAGTCATTTTTGTTCTTTGTGGATCGAGATCACCAATACGCTTCATCATGCTTAGAGGCATTAGATTAATGCTAGCCCCTAAGTCTAATAAGGCTTTCCCAATATTTATACCTCTAATGGAGACGAGAATAGTGAAACTTCCAGGGTCTTTCGACTTTTCTGCCATGTTATATTGTAAAATAGCATTACAACCTGCTTCAAGTTTAACAATTTCCTCATTTTACCTCCTTTTCTTAGTAAGCAATTCTTTCATAAACTTTGCATAGGTTGGCATCTGTTCCAATGCCTCAGAAAATGGAATGTTTATATGTAATTGCTTGAAAATATCAAGGAATCTTTTGTATTCTTTTTCCTTATCCTTTCTTGATGGTGCATCTGGATAAGGTAGATCCTTAACTAGAAGTGTCTGACCCAAATATTGATTTTTTGTTTATTATTTTTTTGATTTTTTCTTTTTCTTTTTCATCATCTTTTATTTCATCAACATCTTTCTCTTCATTTTTTTTTCACTCTCTTTTTCTTCTTTTTCTTTTTCATCTTTCTCTTTTCACTTTCTTTACAATCATTTCCTACAATTTTACCACTTCTTGTAAAAATATCCTTACATTGCTCTCTTGGATTTTGAGTGTTTGCAGAAAAACCAGTGTTTCATGTCGACTACTTTCTTTGCTAACTATCCCAATTGCATATTCGATGCTTTACGTGCGGCTTCATTTGTTTGCATATATTGTAACAATTGTTGGATAGATTCCTCTATCCTAGTTAGTCTTGCTGTTTGATCAGATTATGGTTGTTGTTATTTGAATTGATTGTTAGGAGGTCTGTTGGAAGGTTCAACATCTTGTTTCCAGCCAAAATTCTGATTCTACCAACCTTGCGGGTAATTGTTAGGAAAAGAATTACCAAGATTGATAGGAAAAGTACCTAAAGGTATTCTTTGATGAATCAGAAAATTGGCTTGTTCTTGATCATTTCCATCATGGGCACAGTAGCCACATGGTTGTTCGCCCATGCAATGCATACATTGTTTCAATTGAGCAGTGGTGGTGATGATACTTGAGACATTTGAAGTTTTTCCAATTGTTTGCTCATTGCTTCCATTTGTTGTGTTAGCAAGTTTTGCTGAGCTAAAACTGCATCATTTACTCCCAACTCAAGCATACCTGGTTTCCTTGATGTACTACCTTTTTCATGCTTTGCTTGATGGTCACTGGTTGACATAGACTCTATGATTGATATTGCCTCTTCAACAGTTTTGTTCACTAAAGAACCACCTATACATGCATCTAACATCATCTTGAACTGAAGTAATAAACCATGATAAACGATTCTTACCTTTCTAGCATCATCTAAATTATGGTTTGGATATTTCCTAAGAAGCACTTTGTAACATCCCGATTTAATAATTAATTGCCAAATGAAAATAAATCATTAAAATAATAAATTGATAAGTATGGGGAGAATTATTTATTAATTATAATTAGTTTAATTAATTTAAGTTAAGAAAAGAAAGAATGACTGATTAGATGTGACTATGTGCGTATGACGCGTGTGGGGGGGGAGGGCTGCTGCTGTGCGCGCTTTCCCACCCCACTCTTCCTTCTCTTCGTACATGCATATATGGGTACACTATCCTTCATTCTTCCTTTCAGACTCCTCTTCTTTCGTTCTCTCTTATTCTTCACTCTTCGATCTTCTTCTTCCTCCTCTGCGCTCTGTTCTTGTGAGCTCGCAACAATGGTGGCTGAGGATCGGAGTCCTCCTTCTTGACTCAACGAGCCAGAGAGGGTGCGGGTGTGCATTTCCTCCTGCATGCAACCAGTCTTTTTCCCCGCGGTTCCTTCGTCGACTTCCTCTCCTTGCTCGAAGCTGCCAAGCCTCAGTGGAGATCTGCGCTACGAGGAGCTTCAAGGTGGTTGGAGTGTTCACAACGTTGTGATGGAGCTACTCCAGGGAATGAACCGAGAGCTGGGCATCTCAGAAGCCCGAATGGTTTCCCCTGCTCTTGCATGTAGATGTGCTAGGTCTGACTCAGTGTCCCTCTGGAACTGGGTGTCGTGTTGACCAACTGAAAGCTTCAGTCCAGGTAGGGGGGTATCTTCTATCTTAAATGCATGGGTTATGAACGGGTTCCGAGTGTTGATGCTTGCTGTTTCCGCATTCTGATTGTGTGTTGTGTTGCATACGAGTGTGTACTGCCCAGTTGCATGATGAGTAAAAGTTGAGTGTTGCATGTTGATGGCCTGTGAATGTTGAACGATTGTGTGAAAGGAATGTGTTGAAGTGATGTTGATGATTACCGTGTGTTTTACATGACCTGCAAGTTGTTATGAGTTCAGAATGCTGACTGCATGTGATAAAATATGACTTAGTGAATCTGATAATGTACCTTACCGATTGCATATGTTATCTGAGTCCTGACATTACTTAATGCCGATTGCATGTATGTTGTTTGAGTCCTGATGTTGTGTTATACCAGTCACATGAGATGCGTGTATTGTTGAATGCTGATGATGTGTAATGCCGACTGCATGAGATGCATGTGTTATGGAATACTGTTAATGCCTAGCACTGATTGCATGAGATGCATATGCTATTGAGTTCTGAGAATGTGTAACACCGACTGCATGAGATGCATGTGTTGTTGAGTTCTGTTAATGTCCAGCATTGATTGCATGAGATGCATGTGTTGTTTGAATGCTGATGATGTATGATGCCGATTGTATGAGATGCATGTATGGCTGTGTATATGAACTCTGTGTTGTGTGATGAATCCGCGTGTGGCGCATGGGATGCGTTTGTGCTGAGAGCACGTAGTGTGGGACACTACCATCGGTTATTAAAGCGTGCGACACTATGAAATCCTTGAGTGGGACTCAAGGTAGCCCTTGAGTGGGACTCGGGCTGCCTGTGAACACCTCCGTTGGCGCTGAGAGCGTTGGTGTCACCTGTGGGCAAACGGTTGGGTACCTGTAAAACGGCCAAGCAGCTGGGAGCTAATTTGATAGATGAGAGCTATGTATAAAAAGGCTGGGAGCCTACGTTGCAACGTCTTAACCGATACACATGAATGCGGAACCGAGCGAAATACTATATGCCTATTAACTGTTGATATTGTTGGAATTGATTATGCATGCGAAGGTGTTAATGAGATGATGAATGTTTATAACCGAGTGAAATACTATGTGCCTATTAACTGTTGATATTGTTGGAATTGATTATGCATGCGAAGGTGTTAATAAGATGATGAATGTTTATAACCGAGTGAAATACTATGTGTGTATTAACTGATTGATATTGTTGGAGCTGATTATGCATGGGATGATGTTAATGGAAGGATGAATGTGTATAATCGAGTAAATACTCTGTGTATATGTATTGCTGATGCTGACTGGAATTTGATTATGCGTGTGATGATGTTAAGGAGATGAGGAATGTATATAACCGAGTGAACTATTCTGGGTGCATGTGCTGTTGATACTGATCGAAATCTGTTTTGTGAACGTATGTTTTTATTGTTGGAAAGTTGTGCATATATAGGCGAGTGAGAATTGTTGGGTTCTGAGTGAGAAATGTTCAATGTGTGTTCTGATTCATGGGTATTATTATGACACTGATTGTTGTATGTTAATATTATTGGATTGATATGTGCATAAGGCCGAGTGCTACTGGTGGGTTCCGATCGGTAAGAGTTCCATGTGTGTCTTGGTTGATTGATATTGCTTGACTTTACTCGTTGCTATGTATAATTGCGTGTATATGTATATTGTTGTATAATTGTGGGACAACCTGAGTCGTATCTATCATTTAATATCTAAGATGCTCACCCCTACACCATTTTTCAGTGTGCAGGTCAGATTCAGAAATGATGATAGGACCTCAAGTCCGAGTGTGGTGCACTCCGACTGTTGAGTACTTGTACTGCATTATTATGTCCTGTCCGTGTAGCCTTGGCCGGCTCTTATGTAAAATGACGATTAAATATATTCATTTATAAAGATTGAGTAGTCATGGTGTCACTTGAATGGTATCGTAAGTATTGGGAATGCATAATATCAAGATAATGAGTATTCCGAGTATATGGTTACATGTTTATGGGTCGGTAGATTGGATTTGTGGGCAGATTTATGTTTCTGAGAACATGTATTCATATGTATGTGCTTCATACTGATTCGATGCGTTTTCCGACTGGGATGTGTTGCTAAATGACTCGAGGGCCGTTGATGAGTGAAATTATGTCAAGTGGTGGTTCCGAGTGAAGATTTCTGGGTGGTTTTTCCGAGTGAACATGTTGGGTGACTCCGAGTGAAAATTATAAGTAAATCTCGAGTGAGGAAGAGTTTGTAATTCCCGAATGAAAACCTTGAGTGATTCCCTTCTGAGAGAGGAGTTAGAATAGTGGTTTAGAGTGGGTTGGATCCTAAGTGTAAGGCAATGATAATCCGAGTGAAAGATGTAAAATCCGAGTGAGTGAGGGTTTGCATCCCGAGTGGTTGAGTTCTGAATAAGTCTGAGAAGGACCTAACTACCTGATTTCCGAGTGGACTTAGTCATTTACCGAGTGTATGGATGTCCCGATGCCGAGTGATGAATTTGCCGTGTGAGGCTTCTCGCTTCAGCGAATGAAGGATCCGCTCCAGCGAGTGTGTGCTGCTGGAAGGCTTTTGTCGTGGTATCGCCCAAGCGATTGGAACTTCGCCCGAGCGAGTCAGAGTTATCATGGATTTCGCCCAGGCGCTGATGTGTTTCGCTGAACCGAATGGGTCGGTTCCAGCCTTGTTCCTCCCGCTGATTGCTATATGTGTGGATGCTTATTTATTTCCCTTGCCTTCTTCTTTCTTTTTCTATGCCGATTGACCAGTGGTTGATTTTATGAAATTTTTTCCTGTTTTTGGGATTATTATTTATTAAAATTAGGGTGTTACATTTTGGTATCAGAGCAGACCAAAAGGTCCATGGCCAAGGTTTGCCTACTGTTAGTAGGCGGTTGAGTGCATTAAGCCAGACTGTCGCAATTGCTTATGATATTCTAATATATGTTGATACCTGTTCAATCATGACTCGTGTGATGATATGTGCTTATGATCTTCTATTGGATTTGGTGTATGTTGACTAAGAATGGTGTGGTTGTATGCCTATGCCTTGTTGAGGAATTTGAATATTGTGAGGTACCCATCATGGGATACTGGATAAATAGTGACCCTTTAGGAATTCTAAGTCTAATAATTTATTAACCTTGTGAGTTGTTGAGCCGAGTAGAATAATTGCGTAGTAACTCATTGAGGCTTGAATGATTATTATGTGATGTGTTATGTGTGAGATGTGTTGGTAGCTGTACTAAGATTGAGTAGTTGTGCATGCAACTCTTGGATTGTGGTAATTGTGAACTGTTTAGTGATGGTGTGACTCTGTCCGCGAATGCATGTTAATAATTCTACGAATACTGACGGAATACTTGTAAATAGGAGTGTTACCATTACTGCCGAGTGCTATTTGTGACGGATGTTTTGTAACCTATCACATGAACCCTGCGTAATATATATACATGATATAGGTGATTGAGTGTGAACCCTGATTGAATAAGTAGATTATGATAGAGTCTTGGTTCCTAGTTTATGATAACTGAGTGAATGATTGATGGATATATTTATATGCTGACCTATATGAGTCGAAACGATGTAATTTGGACGGGTTCCGGGTGAACTGCTTTTATGTATTGCTCTATAATTGAAACATGACAGTTGTTTGATGATTGAAATATGTGATCTGTGTGTGATTAATTATTGATGCATGCAACACCCGGATATTGTGATAGATATTAATTGTGAATCGTTGTGGTGATACCCCGTCTGAAGGATGTGTATATATATATATATGTATGCCAATGAGAATGTCGAGTGGCTCATGCTGTGAGTCAGTAAATAAGAGCTGTGTGTGATTTATAATGAAATGCATCAGCGTTGAACGTTTTTCAGAGTGGGCAATCAGATAAATGCGTGGGGTATTGAGGATTCTGAGATTAATCCTAAAAGACCTCCGAGTTGGACTAGAGGCCATACTTGGAGCATGAGCATTGAATGCTTAATGAAAGTCCTTGGGTTGGACTCAAGGCAAATGCCGAGTGCATTGGAGTTGGACTCCTGGTGAATGAATCGTATGCATCTGATTCACCGACTGCATGAATACATGTGTATGAGAGCATTATTATTAAGGCTGACATGATCTGCATGGATTTGAATGATTTGAGTAGTTTCCAACTTGATGATGTTGTATGAATGAGGTCTGACTGAGTGAATGTACATGTATTGATGTTGTTTCCAAGTGTGATGCAATGTTATAATTGAGAATATATGTTAGGGCACGATTTCTGATTGAATAATTGTGTGTACACTTATGATGATAAATGAGCTCTGAGTGAATTATACGAATATGTGAATATGATATTGTGAATGAAATCCTTAATGTAGTTGGAAGTGATTTGGGTAAATCTGATTGGATGAATATATGTATATGTCGATGCTATTACCAAGTGCAATATGATGTTGTGGTTATGGTGCATGATGTAGTGAATAATAATATAGCCATGAATAATTGGTATGAAATCCGACTGAGTGTCTGTATGTACATTAGTGTCGTTGCTGAACTCGTGATGTGTTATAATAGCATATGTGAATGTGGATTGCTTAATCTTGAGTGAATTGCGTGAACCCGAGGGAGTGATGTTATTATATAGCTGATAATTAAGAATTTAGTCCGAGCCATGGTTTTGTGAGGAATAAGGTTTAGAGGAAATATTTACTCAGTGTTGGCTAGAAGCCGATTGTTGTATTGCCATCATACTATTTTACAGAAGTGATAAATAATTTTCGTGATTATTGATGCGTGATGTACCCTATGTGATGCATGATATTGATGTAGGTGTATTACTTATGTGTGTGAACTGCCATTAACTACCGTGTGAATTAGTATTAGTTGGGTGAGTCTGGTCCGTGTGAGGCATGCTGCTCTGAGATGACTCTTCCTGCCATAGGTAGTGTGGCAGCGTACACGTTGCAGTGACTATGTAATTGTTGTAACCCTATAGGAATGAGACGTCATCCTATAAGTTGGATGCAGCAATTCATGAGTCGGGCAGGTGAAGCTGTAACTGCTTATGGTGATGGTGAGTCTTTCAGACGATTCCGAGTGATTATGAGAGTTATATTAAATGAATATTATGCGATTGTTACCAAAATGAAGGTAGAGGGTTTGTTTGACCTTGACGTGTCTGCTTCTGAGAGGATTAGAGGTTGCTGGGTACGGATTGGCTACTAAAAGGATGATTGGTATTGGAATAAAAAGGGTGATCAAACTGTCACTGAAATTGGAGTTTTGAAAGGTTAACCGAGTGATACTGTAAGCCTAATGAGGAAACCAGGATTGGAGCCAAACTAAATTGTAAGGTTAAGAATTGCTCGGGAAAGGTTAGTAAATTCTGAGTGTGTAGGAGTGGAGACAATTCCAAGTGAAGACCTTATTGAGAAGATCATTATTAAGTTAAGGGAATAGTGTCCGAGCGTAACCTTCTGAGTAGAGCAAGAATTCGAGTAATGTGACTCGGAGTGTATCACTTCTGAGTGGAATGGTACCGTGTGGAACGATTCTGAATAGTAAGATGGCGAGTGTAGAATTCCTAATACCCTTGGGATGTCCAACCGAGTGATCTTCCAGGAGAAAAGTCCTTCGGGTCGGAAAATGGAACTTAGAGTGTGCAAGTATCCGAGTGAAGGATTTAATTGAAGTCGTACTCAGGTCAGTGATTGGGACTATTGAGCTTGAACTCAGGTTTGGTTTCGAGGCAGGCTCAAGTTACGAGTGAATTTCTGGTAAGTGGAAGGATTTCCGGGTGAGAATTACCCTCAAACCCCGAGTGATGTTTTGTGTAAGAGGACCGAATGAAACTCTCAGGATGAAAGCATGGAATTAGCCGGAAGCATGGGTAGGAATCTAAGATTTCAGAATTAAGTGTAGTGCATATGCGAAGCAAATCCGGGTAAATTGTGTTAATTGAAACCCATGGAAATTCCTTGAGTATTCCCTTTGGTGTAAGAGAGAGATTTTGTGGTCGGGTTTTGAAAACCCGAGGATTTGGTCCGAGAGAAATCGGTCGGGAGTGAGTATTTTGGGAGTCGGTGGTGTTGTTTATCGACTGAATTTTTCCCAACTGGTTGAATAACCTCTAAGGATGTGTTTCTCACGACACAATGTCGAGCCTATGCTTTATGTGATTTCATTATTGTGCCGAGTAACTCGTTCGAGTCAGGAAACCGGTGGTGTGAATATGCCGAATGGTGTTGAGAGTATATGGCCGAGCGGCCAGGAAATTAGGAAGTGCCACTGCTTATGACGAAATTGGCTAAGTTAAATGAGGGACATGGTACGTTTTAGAAATTGAATCCCTATATATATATATATATATTAAATTCTGCGATGAGGTTGCAATCAGGTGGGACCTGACTTTTATGTCTTGCCGACTGGAATTATAGTGCGATCAGTGAACCGCTTGAGTGGTGAATCTCTGCCGAGTGGAATTGTGATCCGATCAGTGAATGCTTGAGAAAGCACCGTCGTGTGAGTGATTGAGACAACAATCTTCTGAGTTATGTATGTAAGGTAAGTTACCGATTGAATTTCGAGGACGAAATTCTTTTGAGAGGGGGAGAACTGTAACATCCTGATTTAATAATTAATTGCCGAATGAAAATAAATCATTAAAATAATAAATTGATAAGTATGGGGAGAATTATTTATTAATTATAATTGGTTTAATTAATTTAAGTTAAGAAAAGAAAGAATAACTGATTAGATGTGACTATATGCGTATGACGCGTGTGGGGGGGGCTGCTGCTGTGCGCGCTTTCCCACCCCACTCTTCCTTCTCTTTGTACATGCATATATGGGTACACTATCCTTCATTCTTCCTTTCAGACTCCTCTTCTTCCGTTCTCTCTTATTCTTCACTCTTCGATCTTCTTCTTCCTCCTCTGCGCTCTGTTCCTGTGAGCTCGCAACAATGGTGGCTGAGGATCGGAGTCCTCCTTCTTGACTCAACGAGCCAGAGAGGGTGCGGGTGTGCATTTCCTCCTGTATGCAACCAGTCTTTTTCCCCGCGGTTCCTTCGTCGACTTCCTCTCCTTGCTCGAAGCTGCCAAGCCTCAGTGGAGATCTGCGCTACGAGGAGCTTCAAGGTGGTTGGAGTGTTCACAGCATTGTGATGGAGCTACTCCAGGGAATGAACCGAGAGCTGGGCATCTCAGAAGCCCGAATGGTCTCCCCTGCTCTTGCATGCAGATGTGCTAGGTGTGACTCAGTGTCCCTCTGGAACTGGGTGTCGTGTTGACCGACTGAAAGCTTCAGTCGAGGTAGGGGGTATCTTCTATCTTAAATGCATGGGTTATGAACGGGTTCCGAGTATTGATGCTTGCTGTTTTCGTGTTCTGATTGTGTGTTGTGTTGCATGCGAGTGTGTACTGCCCAGTTGTATGACGAGTAAAAGTTGAGTGTTGCATGTTGATGGCCTGTGAATGTTGAACGATTGTGTGAAAGGAATGTGTTGAAGTGATGTTGATGATTACCGTGTGTTTTACATGACCTACAAGTTGTTATGAGTTCAGAATGCTGACTGCATGTGATAAAATATGACTTAGTGAATCTGATAATGTACCCTACCGATTGCATGTGTTGTCTGAGTCCTGACATTACTTAATGCCAATTGCATATATGTTGTTTGAGTCCTGATGTTGTGTTATACCAGTCACATGAGATGCCTGTATTGTTGAATGCTGATGATGTGTAATGCCGACTGCATGAGATGCATGTGTTGTGGAATATTGTTAATGCCTAGCACTGATTGCATGAGATGCATATGCTATTAAGTTCTGAGAATGTGTAACACCGACTGCATGAGATGCATGTGTTGTTGAGTTCTGTTAATGTCCAGCATTGATTGCATGAGCTGCATGTGTTGTTTGAATGCTAATGATGTATGATGCCGATTGCATGAGATGCATGTATGGCTGTGTATATGAACTCTGTGTTGTGTGATGAATCCGCATGTGGCGCATGGGATGCGTTTGTGCTGAGAGCACGTAGTGTGGGACACTACCATCGGTTATTAAAGCGTGGGACGCTATGAAATCCTTGAGTGGGACTCAAGGTAGCCCTTGAGTGGGACTCGGGCTGCCTGTGAACACCTCCGTTGGCGCTGAGAGCGTTGGTGTCACCTGTGGGCAAACGGTTGGGTACCTGTAAAACGGCCAAGCAGCTGGGAGCTGATTTGATAGCTGAGAGCTATGTATAAAAAGGCTGGGAGCCTACGTTGCAATGTGTTAACCGATACACACGAATGCAGAACCGAGTGAAATACTATGTGCCTATTAACTGTTGATATTGTTGGAATTGATTATGCATGCGAAGGTGTTAATGAGATGATGAATGTTTATAACCGAGTGAAATACTATGTGCCTATTAACTGTTGATATTGTTGGAATTGATTATGCATGCGAAGGTGTTAATGAGATGATGAATGTTTATAACCGAGTGAAATACTATGTGTGTATTAACTGATTGATATTGTTGGAGCTGATTATGCATGGGATGATGTTAATGGAAGGATGAATGTGTATAACCGAGTGAATACTCTGTGTATATGTATTGCTGATGTTGACTGGAATTTTATTATGCGTGTGATGATGTTAAGGAGATGAGGAACGTATATAACTGAGTGAACTATTCTGGGTGCATGTGCTGTTGATACTTATCGAAATCTGTTTTGTGAACGTATGTTAATATTGTTGGAAAGTTGTGCATATATAGGCGAGTGAGAATTGTTGGGTTCTGAGTGAGAAATGTTCAATGTGTGTTCTGATTCATGGGTATTATTATGACACTTTTGTTGTATGTTAATATTATTGGATTGATATGTGCATAAGGCCGAGTGCTACTGGTGGGTTCCGATCGGTAAGAGTTCCATGTGTGTCTTGGTTGATTGATATTGCTTGACTTTACTCGTTGCTATGTATAATTGCGTGTATATGTATATTGTTGTATAATTATGGGACAACCTGAGTCGGTATCTATCATTTAATATCTAAGATGCTCACCCCTACACCATTTTTCAGTGTGCAGGTCGGATTCAGAAATGATGATAGGACCTCAAGTCCGAGTGTGGTGCACTCCGACTGTTGAGTACTTGTACTGCATTATTATGTCCTGTCCGTGTAGCCTTGGTCGGCTCTTATGTAAAATGACGATTAAATATATTCATTTATAAAGATTGAGTAGTCATGGTGTCACTTGTATGGTATCGTAAGTATTGGGAATGCATAATATCAAGATAATGAGTATTCCGAGTATATGGTTACATGTTTATGGGTCGGTAGATTGGATTTGTGGGCAGATTTATGTTTCTGAGAACATGTATTCATATGTATGTGCTTCGTACTGATTCGATGCGTTTTCCGACTGGGATGTGTTGCTAAATGAATCGAGGGCCGTTGATGAGTGAAATTATGTCAAGTGGTGGTTCCGAGTGAAGATTTCTGGGTGGTTTTTCCGAGTGAACATGTTGGGTGACTCCGAGTGAAAATTATAAGTAAATCCCGAGTGAGGAAGAGTTTGTAATTCCCGAATGAAAACCTTGAGTTATTCCCTTCTGAGAGAGGAGTTAGAATAGTGGTTTAGAGTGGGTTGGATCCTAAGTGTAAGGCAATGATAATCCGAGTGAAAGATGTAAAATCCGAGTGAGTGAGGGTCTGCATCCCGAGTGGTTGAGTTCTGAATAAGTCTGAGAGGGACCTAACTACCTAATTTTCGAGTGGACTTAGTCATTTACCGAGTGTATGGATGTCCCGATGCCGAGTGATGAATTTGCCGTGTGAGGCTTCTCGCTTCAGCGAATGAAGGATCCGCTCCAGCGAGTGTGTGCTGCTGGAAGGCTTTTGTCGTGGTATCGCCCAAACGATTGGAACTTCGCCCGAGCGAGTCAGAGTTGTCATGGATTTCGCCCAGGTGCTGATGTGTTTCGCTGAACCGAATGGGTCGGTTCCAGCCTTGTTCCTCCCACTAATTGCTATATGTGTGGATGCTCATTTATTTCCCTTGCCTTCTTCTTTCTTTTTCTATGCCGATTGACCAGTGGTTGATTTTGTGAAATTTTTTCTTGTTTTTGGGATTATTATTTATTAAAATTAGGGTGTTACACACTTTGAATCTTTCCCACGCTTCACCAAGTGATTCATCGTGATTTTGTGAAAAAGAATGTATGGCTGTCATTGCTTCAAAATATTTTGAAGGTGAATAAAATCTTTCCAAATATTTTGTTTCAACATCGGACCAGTTTGTAAAACTACCAGGTGGACAAGATTTAAACCATTCTTTAGCTTTCCCAATCAAAGAAAAAAGAAATAATCTCATGTAAATAGATTCTTCTTGATTGGGTTCGAAACCAATTATGTTGCATAACTCATAAAAAATAGTTAAGTGTTCATAAAGTTCCTCATTATTTTGAATAATGTTAAGAGTGGTTGGTTTAATCTCTACAACAACAATAGGTCCTTGGTACATCCCTGAAACATGGGGTGGACCATTGCTAGCAGCAAACTATCCCAATGTTCTTCTTTGTTCAGCAGCCATATTAGATTTTTCAAAATTTTTAAAAGAAGAAGAAGTAGTTTGTGTTCTTTTAGATTTTAAAGCTTTTAGTTTCTTTAGAAACTTCTCGATCTCAGGATCAAAGAAAACTTTTCCTGCAGAAGATCGAGTTTTCATAAACAAACTAAATACAAAAAGTCAGTGTAACAATGTTAAGAAAAAATGAAAAAATGAATGAATAAAATAAAATTGAAAATTTAACTAAGGTAAAAAAATATTTTACCACGGTAATTAAAAATTTATTGTTTTACTGAATCAATTCAATCCCCGACGACGGCACTGGAAAACTTGTTAGCCATAAAATACTGTTAGGTCTTTTATTGGCAAGTACACCAATTGTTTTGTAGTTTTCAAATTTAGATATCGTTCCACTGAGATTGAAAGTTCTATTAATTCACACTAATTCTTAGTTACTATGGTAAATTTATCAAAACTTATTAATAAAAGAATGTTTTATAAACAATTTATACAATATTCACAGAATTTGATGGTTGATTTGTTCATGTGGTAAAAAGATGGTAAAGATAAAATCTATCTAGAAAGTTGAGATGTAATTCAGAATAACTCAGACACTTGAGTTAAAAACACAGATTGACAAATTATGTTAGAATTAGGATCCTCGCACTAACATATAATGAAATGATTACAAATATACATATTTAATTATCAAGTTCATGTCATTGTAGCTTAAAATCATTATAACCGATCCCTCATGATATAAATTCTAAGTAGTCACTGTAAAGTCCGATCCCTTGTGAGCTTTCTCAGTAAAAACTTGCTTTAAGTCCTGACCTCATAGCAACAATAATCACCAATTCTATTCCTAGTAATTGGCAAATTAAGGGTATTTCAACTTTTACTTTTATTAAAATAGATTTTAATACAGCATGAATAATCATTCTCCCATTTGACATTCATACTAATAAAAGTTTGAAACACTAACGTGGTACTTGAATCATAAACATGTAGTGGTCATAATCATAACATCATATAATAGATTGATTCACCAAATTCCAACATAAACAATTTAGTTACACATGGTAAAAGTAAAAACAACACTTACAGAGGTTGACATAACGAAGACATGGAAACACTTCACGATACAAGAGCTCACAATACTGCACAACACTCTTAAGTATCTAGAAACTACTCTAGACTTACAAACTCACAAAAGAACACTCAAACTTAAGTAAAAAGAGAGAAAAAAAACTCTGAAACTCGGAATGGGATCAAATGGGATGCATTGAATGCCTCAGAAGTGGCCTATTTATAGGGCTGAGGAAGGGTCCTGACTTAGCCTCCATTAAACGCATGATTAAGTGGCCATGATTAAGAATAATTTAATCAAATAATGCTCAGACAATATGGCCTCTGTCTCCCAATAGTGTTTGGACATTAGCTGTTGGTGGGTTGGTCAATTATTGGCCACTTGGCAGAGTACTTGACCACTTGGAAGTGGAGTCCACGTAGCTTCTGACGCTACGCGTGGATGTGACGCGTAGCGTCAGCATCAGAACTTCCCACGCAACACGTGGAGTTGATGCTATGCGTCAGCTCTCCAGTTCTTGAATTTTCTCTTTAAATTCTTTAATTTTTCACTGCAAAACTAGAGAAAATTGATCAAGGCAGCTAAAATCCAATATCACCCATTTATTACAATTAAAAGCTAAATTTCTAACAAATTAAACTAATTTTTATTATTTCTGATACAATTTTTATCAACAAATTTATTGTAAATTTGAGGACTAACAGCAACGCCCAAACCTAAGTACTAAACCTAATAATATACAAGTGAACAAGGTCTAACCCAAGCTCACTTATGGGCCTCATTACCAAGAAGAAGCCTTTGAAGACCCTCTCCTCTTTCTCATGCATTATTTTAAAGGATAGGGCTTCATTGGTAGCTTTGGGTTTCATTTGAGCCCTCGTTTAGGATCCTTTCCTATATTTTTGTATATATCATGGGCTTAGCCCAATGGGCTTCTTATTTTTGTATTCCATATTATGTAAAAATAGCGCATTAGGTATAGGATTTAGGCCTTGCATGGCCAGGTTGTTGACTTGGCCACTTTTGGGCCTCGTACCTTTGCTTTCTCATTTGGGCCATTCATTTATAGGATTAGTGTTGGGCCACATGGGTCTTCTTAAAAGCCTATAAAGTGGTACCACTTAAAGAAGTCTATATACAAATCCTCTCTTTTGAAAATTGGAACTAAAGAATTCATTTGTTGAATTTTAGTGAAATTGAGTGCAAATATTTTCTCTAAAATCCTAAGAGTGCTTAGCCTCTTACCCAAGTTCTTATCTATTTGGAACCTCTTCAATGGTAGTAAACACCCAATGGGTATATTTCTCTAATCCCCTTTTGTCTCTTTCATTGCTTCCATACTTTTCCTAGTTTCCTATCCATTTTGAGTTGTTATGAACCATAACCATGCATATACATGATTCTACCAACACTTATGTTGAAGGGGAATGTAGTTTGTGCTTGCTATTACTCTTAGAATTATTTATAGATGCAAACAGAAACAAGATCTAGATCCATTTCCATGAGAGGACTGTATTATTTGGTATCATCTAAGCATTTTGATCTTGTCTCTTAGATCTATTTTGTTTGAGTTTTCATTTTGCAATTCTAATTTGATAATATTGATCTCCTTATAATTCTCTTTGATTTGACATATTATAAGTGCATTTTCATAAAAAAAAAACTCAAAATATGCAAAAATCTAACAATCTAGATATACTTTTTTTGGCTTTGAATTTTGTAAAACGTCTTTAAAAATATTGTTGCTAGTGTGGACCAAACCATAACCTCAAAGTTTGGTTTGATTTGGAGACAAAAAAATGAATCATAGTGAAGTTTAAAGTGAGACTTGTAGTGTTCTTCCTTTTTTTGGCATTTTGCATTTGATTCTTGTTTTGTACTTTTAAATGTGTTTTTTGTGTTAGGAAATTCAAAATTACAGATATGAATTTATTACTCTTAGTGCCTTATTATGATGTGTTTCCATGTATTTGATTAAATTCCTTAGCTGTAGTTCATGCCTTATGGGTCTTAGAGCTTTATTTTTTGCTTTTCTAAGATTTTGTTGTGATTTGTCACACTATTAGTGTGCTAGAATTTCAAGCATTTAATTACACTTGATTAAGTGTTAATTCAATCTCTAAAGTGTCTTTGAATCCATCATATCTATTATGGAAAAATTATCACAATGTGTAAGTTGTTAGCTTTCCTAAGAAATTTTTCTAGTGTTTATTTTCATTTTCCAACAACTGCAGACACTCTTAATCATCTTGTTTTCCTTATTATATAATTGTATTTAATGTCAATTTTATATGCCTTTCATCCCTCTTTTAGTGTTGTTTTTATGAGGCATTTCTTGGGATGAGTTTGGTTTAGTATTTGCATAGTAAAAATAGAGAAAAAACAAGGGAAAATTGTATTAAAGTATAAAAACAAAGAAAGAAAAAGAAAAGGCTTGAAAGGACTTAGTAACAATTGATGTTTCATAGGCCCTTTCTAGACAAAACTTGAAAAAATAAAGTGTAAACCCCTCCTCTCGCAAATTTTGTGTGCAACACCTTTTGATTTTTTGTAGGCCCTTAAAGTGTATTTTTATTGCCTTTTAGTGCTCAATATATATATATATATATATATATATACCTTAGTTACTTATTTGATTTGGTGTATTTTTTTGCATTCTAGTGTTCTAGTTAGCCTTTTGTATGCTTGCTTTGTTGTTGCATTTAAGTTCTTGTTTGTCATTATTGTTTCTTTGTCTGTCACATAATAATTCCATATTTGAGTTTAGCTTTCCTTCAGTTTAGTCCATTTACTGCTTGTCTTATTTTAAACTACTTTGTTTTGTCTCATCTTAATGATTCCGTTTGGTTTTGCTATTCTAATTGAGCTTTTATTGTTTGTCATCCTTGATCTCTTATTGTGTCATTTGAGTATTTCACTTTATTAGCCCTCTTGAGGTAGTTTAAAGTTGACTCACCATTATTTGGTAGCATATTGAGGTGAATAAGATTTGACTTGAGTTTGCTCTAAGCACTTAGAAGTCATAGAGAGGAGGATTAGAGTAAGTTCATTGAGTGTAACCACTTGAGTGGTGAGGTCCTTTCTTATTACTTTTCTTTTGTACTAACCATTTTCTTGTTTTCAAACTTTACTAGTGCTACTTGGTGGAAATTGAAGACTTGTACTTTGGAGAGCAAATTCTTGTAGTTTGTATACAAATAAAGTTTAATTTTTTTAGTGTCATTTGTATTTTCTTTCTCCTTGTATTTTGGGAGTTTTATCATAATAATTCATTTGCAATAATATTTTTAGTCCTTGTATTTGAACTCTTGGACTTTGAAATTTGAACTTTGGTTTAGATAGTTATAGGGTAATTACGCTTAAGTATAGTTTACTTTCTTGCGTACGACTAGTTATGTTGCTTAATTGCTTACTTATTTTACTAGTTATACATTTAAAATATGTCTTCATATAATGAGAGAAAGAGAGATGCTACACTTCCCCATATGAGACTTATATTAGAATAATTACACGCCATGAATGTAAGGCTAAATAACATTGAAAATGGGGAGGACAGACAAAGATCTCGTAAGAGGCATATAGGGAAAAGGAAAGAAGCAATTGTAATGATAAACATAGGCCATGGAGATACCAAAGGCATTATGAAAGGGATGATAGGCTTAAAGAGGTCAAATTTGATGTGCCTCCTTTTCATGGTAAGAATGATGTTGAGGCCTACTTTGGTTATGAGATAAGAGTTAAGCAACTTTCTAACTCCCATAGAATTAAGAAAGATAAAAAAAAAGTCAGGGTTGCTACCCTATCTTTTCAAAATTATGCCTTGGTTTGATGGACCCAAGTTTACAAGGATAAGAAGAATGATCATTTTCCTCCTATAGATGATTGGAAGGACTTTAAGGCATTGCTTAGTGATATAGGTTTTACTTATATTGAGTTTGCTGAAAGAGAATCAAGTTTGTATAATATGAACTCAATGAAATGGATGTGCCAAGTTTAAACACAGAAGTTGTAATATAGTATAGTTGTCGTTCCACTGAGGAGGTGCTAGAATGAAGATCTTTGTTTGAATTGATTAGGCAGAAAGTTTCAGTTTTGATTTGTTGTGAATGTTGCTGAATGAAAAATGGTAAGTAACAAAATAACAGAGGATAGCACTTTGCAAAATATAACAATAAATGATGTTGGAAAAATCAGTTTTGTAAAACAGGGATTGGCTTCATCACATCTTCACCTCTGTAAGCTGCATAAGTTTCCATATAAGTAAATCGAAAAGATAAGTTCTACGTCACAATCAAAGTCATTTGCATCGATCCCTCAAATACAAAATTCATAAGAATGATTTCCAAACCGCTGATCCCTCAGTCACTTTGGAAATCATTCCAGCATTATCGATCGATTGTTTTGACGTTTGTTGCGTTAGACGCCATCCCTGGCTACCTACTCACAACAAGCATTTCTTTCAGGGTCTGCTTTCAAAAGTCACTTCCCAGCATACTCAAGAAAACTTAGAACAAGAAAATAGTGATCAAGTACTTTCAGGCATTAAACGCAGAAGGAAATACAGAAACTTTATCAAATCTCATTACTCAATGAAACTTACGACAGCATTACTTCTGTGTTGAATGGATTACAGCCAATCCCATAAGGGAAATTAGTTACTCATGCCTTGCATTTTCACCATCAAAGAAATGAATACAGAAAATGGAAAGTGTGAAATGAAAAATATAGAGGATGAAATGATGTATGATGTGATAGGAGATTGATGATCTTGATACCCTGTTTGCATCTTGCTTTATAGGAGTTTTTGGCTTAGCTTCTCTTACCCACTTGTGTAGAACCCATGCGGCATCTTTCAGAGACTGGTGGAAACAGCAGAAAGTGGATGAGTTTGCATCGCATTACGGGTGAATAAAGAATTAAGAAGCCCACGCTGTGTGAGTCACGCTTGAGCTTGATGGTCACGCTCAAGCGTGAAGGGTTCTGAAGCTTTTTGATGGTCTTGCGCTTGAGCTTCCTTGTCCACGTTTAAGCGTGGTTCCTTTGTGCAGCATATGTTTGATCCTTCGCTTCAAGCTGGGCATGTCACGCTTTGAGCGAGCTCCTCTATCCCAACATACGTACTCCACGCTCAAGCCACGCTCAAGCGGGATCGAGGTCACGCCCAAGCGGCTCCTGCTCACGCTTGAGCGTGAGATGACCTGATGCTGTTCCTTAATTCAATTCAGTCACGCTTTAAGCTCCTTAGTGCCACGCTTGAGCGTCAGTCATGCATGAAGTCACGCTTGAGCGAGCTCGTGCTCACGCTCAAGCGTGAGGGGCTGTTGGTGTGTTCCTCATTGTTTCACTTGGGTGCATGGGCAACGTGGCTTTTGTTTCCTCCACGCTCAGGCGTGTATTGTACCACGCTCAAGTGTCCTTTGCTTGATGCTCTTGGTTTCTTCAAGGCTTTTGACAAGTTGTTCACTGATTTTCAGATTTGAAGCTTCTTTCCTTAATACTCCCTTTATACTCAAAATCATGCTCAATTTTTTTAAGTTATTCAAAAAATAGTTCTAATTGAGCCATGAATTTAATCATAAAATAAGCACTCATCAAACTCTCCCCAACCTAGATTTTTGCTTGTCCTCAAGTAAAAAGAAGATTTGAAAAGGGAAAACAAGCATTTTAAAAATCTGAGTTTCTGTTGCAGACAAAAGTTTAAAAGGCAATAATCTGGGTTAATGTCTAGACAAATGATTTTCTTAATACCAATTCCTTAAAATGTAATGCACCATTACCTTATTCATAAAGCATGTAACCCATTGCTGTAAGAATATAGAATTTCTCATTATTTCTTACCATGTGTCTGTTTCGCTCATCCATCATTAGAACTGTTCTGTTAACATTGCCCGTCATTTCTAGTAAAACCAAAATTCAAATGAATAGCAAGGATCAGAAGGTCTTTTAAGGGTGTAATGAGGCTGGGTTAACAAGAAACTTTGGTTTTTCTGGGTTTCAAAACGCATGTTTTAAAGAAGAGCATAAGTGTTTTTGGTTGATTTAGAAGGCTCCTTCTCTGCATTGAAACTTCAGAATTTTCTTTTGTTTTACTCCAGCTCTTTTATACAATCTTTGGAGAACTTACTTATTCTTTCTGCATTTTCTTTTCCTGCCTCCATTTGTTTCATCTTCTTTTGAGAAAATTATTTTATGCTCTTTTTCAAGATGAACATGCAGGTGAGGTAGAATTTTTGCTTTTATGCTTAGCTCAGGGCAGAGAAAAAAAAAAAAATTTCATGCTTTTATGGCTCAAAGATGGGCTGCCAAAAAATCAGATATTTCTATCAGGGTAGCTTTTTGGCTCTTGGCTAACTATTTTTTTTCAAAATTGCCTTATCATTTCCTTGCTTGTTTCTTAAGAAAAAGGTTTAATTAGAAAATCAGTCAATGCTAATTTAACAAATTCAAATGAGGCTCTCAAGTGTTTAGATTTTCTCACCTCTTATCAAAATATAAAGCTTACTTCCTTATTCTAACAGAAAAGGGTTCAAGTCATATAAACAAGCAACAATACATGCATTCCAGTTCCTTGGTTCTTAATTAAGTCATTTTGCCTAAAAAAAAGAATCAGTGTTGTTGCCTAAAAACATTGTGCTGCTTAGAAACTTTTCTTTATTCAAAAAGTGAAATCTTTGGTTGGGGTTTTCAAAGATGTTCAAAGTTTTAATCATCAAAACAGGAATAATCACAAACAAACAAGAATAATCACAAGCAGATAGGAATAATCACAGGCAGATAATCTCATGCAATTTCTAAAGTGTTCTGTACTAAAGATAAAGTAAAGCTATAAATTGTCAAACTAAGTAGCAATTTTAATTGTCAAGAACTGAAAGCATTAAAAAGTTTCACTCTTCCTCGGATGAGTCCTTCTCTGTTCCCAAGTCTCTTTCTAGAGGTCCCTGAGTTGAAGTTCCTGGCCTATCCTCCTGTGTAGCCTCACCTCCTCCCACAAACGGAGGCCTGTCCCCAGGCCAAGCAAGCAGGGCCTTAAACTGGGCAGGTGGCATCCATGGATTGTGTTGACCTGCAGGAATGCTATGATAAAGGCCATTGTGAACATGTAACAAACCTCTATGCTGAGCGTTCTGCTGGGCTAGGAGATGGCTGTTTTGAACTTTCAAGATGTGAATGCCTTGTAAAATCAGGTTGGCTTCAGTGCTGAGGGGGGGGTGGGCAGGTGCAGTGCTGAATGCTTGCTGTGCTGCTTGTGAGGCATGTGGAGGAGGTGCATCAGTTGCAGGGAGTGCTGGATTACTGCAGTAACGCTCAATGAAGCGTTTGTCTATGGAAGGCCTGATTGGTTTGAGGTCTTGTACCTCAACACCATGAGCTGCACAAAAATCAGTGATAAAGGCAGGAAAACCAAGACTCCCTTTTACCTTTTGACCTGCCTGGGAATACTTCTGGTCAGAAATTACAAACTTGTGGATTTCATCCGATAGTACTTGGGCTAGATCAATAGAGATGTCCTCTCTCAGAATGCAGTATAGGAGATAACACCTACTAAAAATCAAATCAGAGACATGAGCGTTAGGTGCTATGTTAGCTAATAAGAAGGAAGTCCAAACTTGAGCAATAGTAGTCATGTCCTTTCTTAAAACTCTCAGTGGTGTCTCTCCTTGCCCCATTTGAAAGTGGTGTCCTGGAACACAGATAGCGGCTTCAAGGTCATGTGTGGCAATGAACTGGTTCCTTGCAACCATGGCAGCATATTCGCAGATTTCCCCTTCTCCTAAGGTCATGATGTTCCCCAAGTAGAAATTGATGGTGTCTCTGTCATATGAGAGCCAGGTACCCCGCACATAGGTTTTTCGTTCCCCCCCTCCATCTCTTGTCCAGGCGTTTGCATAGAATTCTCTTACCACTTCAGGGTCAAATTTCTCCCTTGGGTAACATACTTTTAACCAATTTCTCCTTCTTATGATCTGCAGGAAGGCATCGCATTCTCCCAAGGCCAAGTCTACTTTCCTTTCTGGTATGAATGTCCAATTTGAGATGTCTTCATACCGCTTGCTGTTGCCTTGCTTCCTGAATCTTGGAGCATCATCTTGTTTATCTGTTCGTGGTCTTTTGCCCTTGTTCTTTCGGGAACTTCTTTTTGGGGAAGTGGTGGCAGGGGGAGTTGGTGCAGTTTGCTTGGTTCTGGCCATCTGCAAGAAAGTTAAGAACCATTTTGCACTTAAGATACTTCCTTTCAGTACTTTTATCGAACATTCAGCATGCATTAAAGGAATGTGAAACAGAAAAGGGACATGCATTACAATGAAAGTGAAACACAAGAGCCAAACCTTAAACCTCTTTCTCTGGACATTCCAGAAAAACAACCAAGCATAGATCATGGTAGTCATTAAAAACAGGGAGAAAAAAAAAATCAACGTGTGCAAAAAGAAAGGTACCAATTCTCCCTTACACAGTAATCATATGCTGTTAATTCAAAAAGAGGATAGTGCAGTGGTTACCTGGAAGGATCCGAACGTGCTAGAGAGAATGGTTTGCAAAATAAAAGTGTGACTTATGAGAGGAAAAGACAATTATTGGAGAAGAGAGGGCGGTTACAAAACTTAGAGAGTCAGAAGGTTGTTGAACGGTTATGTGAGTGAGAGAGTGGGCAGTTTCAAAATTCTGCATTTATTAGCATCAGGGGCTGTTTTGCATTCTCACGCTTAAGCGCCATGATTTCACGCTTGAGCGTGAGAGTTCCACGCTTGAGCGCCATATATCCACGCTTGAGCGTGATCAGCCTGGATCCAGAGTTTGAGAATGAAGACTTCACGCTTGAGCGTGTTTTTGTCACGCTTGGGCGTAGGAGTTGCGCGCTTGAGCGCCGGGTTATCACGCTTGAGTGTGTGTGCATTGTTCCAAGGTATACTTTCCTCGCTCAGGCTGGTGTTTACCTCGCTTGAGCGTGTAACAAAATTTTAATACCTGATGCTCTATTCAATGTCTCGCTTGGGCGCATGTTTGGCACGCTTGAGCGCAGGGATGTTGCGCTTGAGCGCCAAAGTATCACGCTTGAGCGTGATCAACCACCTGATGCTTAGTTTAATTTCTCGCTTGGGCGCAGGGGTCTTGCTTTGAGCGTGGTAGCCTCTGATTGCTGTCCAGGTCCTTTCGTTTAAGCGTAAAAGGTCACGCTTAAGCGAGATCGGGTTTATTTTGTTGAAAATTTCTTTAGCAGAGGTGCCACGCTTAAGCTTGACTCTCACGCTTAAGCTTGATGAGGATGGGTTAGGACTTACCTTGGCTCGCTTAAGCTAGATTATCCACGCTTGAGCGTGGTGATGTCCTCATGTCTCTCTGAATTCAACTTCCAGCTCCAGTTTTGTTTGCCTTTGTTTGAGATCCTTCTACAAGGTGAACAGAAACTTTTAAAATGAAAAATTTTCAAAGAAATAAAACACAAAAGATTGGGTTGCCTCCCAATAAGCGCTTGTTTAACGTCATTAGCTCGACGCCTGAGTTTGATCATGGGTCTTTTAGCAGGATATCAGTGGCAACCTTCTCCACTTCTCCCCCTAAATAGGGCTTTATTCTCTGTCCGTTCACGACCCAAGTTCTTTCAGATTTTGGATCTTGCAACTCAATAGCTCCATAAGGTTTCACCTTCCTGACAATAAAGGGTCCTGACCATTTAGACTTGAGTTTTCCTGGGAATAGTTTCATCCTTGAGTTGAAAAGAAGAACAGATTGTCCCTGGTGAAAACTTTTCTTCATGATGTGTCTATCATGGTAAACCTTCATTTTCTCTTTATAGATCCTGGATGAGTCATAGGCATGATTCCTCCATTCTTCCAACTTGTGCATCTGAATCTTCCTTTCTTCAGCTGATGCCTTTGGGTCATAGTTGAGGGTTTTCAGTGCCCAAAATGCTTTATGTTCAAGTTCCACTGGAAGATGGCAATTTTTACCATATACCAACTGATAAGGTGAAAATCCAGTTGGTGCCTTGTATGCTGTTCTATAGGCCCATAAAGCGTCATCTAACTTCAATGACCAGTCTTTTCTGCTTTGGCTGATTGTCTTCTCCAATATCCTCTTAATTTCTCTGTTGGATACTTCCACTTGGCCATTAGCCTGAGGATGGTAAGGGGAAGTTACTTTGTGCTTGACTCCATAATGTTCAAGGCATCTTTGGAGTTGACTGTTGCAGAAATGAGAGCCTCCATCACTTATTAAGACTCTTGGGGTGCCAAACCTGCTGAAAATGTGTTTTTTAAGAAATTTGATGACAGTTTTGGCATCAGCTTTAGCACATGCCATGGCTTCCACCCACTTAGAGACATAGTCTACTGCCACAATTATGTACTCATTTGAGAATGACATTGGTAATGGCCCAGTAAAATCTATGCCCCAGCAATCAAAGACTTCTATTTCAAGGATGGCAGTCAAGGGCATCTCATGTCTTTTTGATATGTTTCCTGTCTTCTGACATGCTTCACAATGCTGCACAAAAACATTAGCATCTTTAAACAAAGAGGGCCAATAAAAACCTGATTGGAGGATCTTTGCTGCTGTCCTTTCCCCATTGAAATGTCCTCCATAGGGTGAGCTGTGACAGTGCCATAGGATGCTCTCAGCCTCCTCTTGGGACACACATCTCCTCAAGATGTGATCTGATCCAAGTTTGAATAGGTAGGGGTCATCCCATATGAATTGCTTTGCATCCCTTAGAAACTTCTTCTTCTGCTGCCATGAAAGGTCATCAGGCAGTACTCCAGCAGCTTTAAAGTTGGCCATGTCTGCAAACCATGGCCGTTCTTTCATCATCAGTAGCTTTTCATCAGGAAATTCTTCCTTCACTTCAGGTTGAAGCCGTGTGACTTCTTGATTGACAAGTCACGACAAGTGATCTGCAATAAAATTTTCGCTGCCCTTTTTGTCTTTGACTACTAGGTTGAATTCTTGCATTAGCAAGATCCATCTAATTAGTCTGGGCTTAGAATCAGGCTTATTCAACAGATATTTAATGGCAGCATGGTCAGTAAAAATAGTGATTTTGGAACTAATCAGATAAGGTCTAAATTTCTCCAGGCCATACACTATTGCTAAGAGTTCTTTCTCTGTTGTTGCATAATTTGTTTGTGCAGGGTTTAAAACTTTACTAGCATAGTGTATAACATGAAAAATTTTAGCCTTTCTTTGTCCTAATACGGCCCCAACAGCATAATCACTAGCATCACACATCATTTCAAAATCTAGTCCCCAATCAGGGGCAACTATTACAGGTGCACATGTTAGTTTATGCTTTAGAGTTTCAAAGGCATGTAAACAAGAATCATCAAAAATAAAAGGGGTGTCTTTGTTTAAGAGATTACTCAAAGGCTTTGCAATTTTTGAGAAGTCCTTGATGAACCTTCTATAAAATCCTGCATGGCCCAAGAAGCTTCTGACTCCTTTTACATTTCCTGGTGGTGGCAATTTCTCGATTACTTCCACCTTTGCTTTGTCCACTTCAATGCCTCTTTTGGAGATTTGATGTCCTAACACAATGCCTTCAGTCACCATGAAGTGACATTTTTCCCAATTCAAAACCAAATTGGTGTCTACACATCTTTTCAACACAATGGTCAAATTTTTCAAACATTGATCAAATGATGAACCAAAAACAGAGAAATCATCCATGAAAACCTCTATGCATTTTTCCACCAAATCAGAGAAGATAGCAAGCATACATCTTTGAAATGTTGCGGGGGCATTGCACAATCCGAAAGGCATTTTTCTGTATGCAAATACCCCAAAGGGACATGTGAATGCTGTTTTTTCTTGATCCTCAGGTGCAACTGCGATCTGGTTATACCCTGAGTATCCATCTAGAAAGCAGTAGTATGCTTGACCTGCAAGTCTTTCTAGCATTTGATCCATGAAGGGCAGAGGGAAATGATCTTTCCGGGTAGCAATGTTTAATTTCCTGTAATCGATACATATCCTCCATCCTGTGACAGTTCTTGTAGGGATCAATTCATGTTTCTCATTCTGTATGACAGTGATTCCTCCTTTCTTTGGAACAACCTGCACAGGGCTCACCCAAGAGCTATCAGAAATAGGATAAATTATACCAGCTTCTAGTAACTTGGTTACCTCCCCTTTTACTACTTCCTTCATAGTTGGGTTCAAGCGTCTCTGTGGCTGAGCAATTGGTTTGAATTCTTGTTCCATGTAAATGTGATGAGTGCAGTAAGCTGGGCTTATTCCCTTCAAATCTTCTAGCCTCCATCCAATCGCTGTTGAATGTTCCTTCAACACTTGAATCAACTGCTCCTCTTCTGTACCTGTCAATTCCCTGTTAATAATAACAGGTTTTTGGTTATCATTATCAAGAAAAACATATTTCAAGTGTGGAGGTAAAGCTTTTAACTCCACTTTTGGTGGGACAACTTCTTTTGTTTCCTTAGACAGCCTTTCAAAGTGACTTTCTTTTTGAGCATCTTGCTTGTCCTTCTTGTCTTCCTCCATTGCTCCAATGTTCAGCTTCTCCAGTGGATCTCTGTTGAACCATTCGTTGGTTTGTTCTCTGATGGCTTCTTCTTCAATGTCAATTTTGAAGCACTGTTGTTTGTCTTTTGGGTATTTCATTGCATCAAACATGTTGAAATTTACTTCTTCATCTTGCACTCTCACTTTTAACTTCCCGTCATCCACGTCAATGATTACTTTTGCAGTCTTCATGAAGGGTCTCCCCAAAATGAGAGGTACTTCTGCATCTTCTTCTATATCCATTATGACAAAATCTACAGGAAACACAAACTTGTCAACTCTTACCAGTACATCTTCAGCTATGCCATATGGAAATTTCATAGACCTATCCGCCAGCTGGAGGGTCATCCGGGTTGGCTTCACCTCAAGATCTCCAATCTTTTTCACCATTGAGAGAGGCATTAGATTAATGCTTGCTCCCAAATCCAAGAGTGCTTTTCCTACTGGTAGAGTACCAATAGTTACTGGGATTGTGAAACTTCCGGGGTCTTTTGTTTTTTGTGGCAGTGCTTTTTGGATGATGGCACTACAGCCTGCTGCAAGCTCCACTGTTTCTTCAGAAAATCTCTTCTTCTTTGTTAACAGCTCCTTCATAAATTTAGCGTAAGTTGGCATTTGCTCCATGGCTTCCACAAAAGGTATGTTTATTTGTAACCTTTTGAAGATATCCATGAATCTTGCAAATTGCCTTTCCTTGTCCATTTTTGAAGGGTTCTTTGGATACGGCAAGCTCTTCAGTTGTGGTGTTGGGTCGTCCACCTTCTTCTTCCCTTCTTTTATTTCTTTCTTTTTTTCTTTTTCAACCTCCTCCTTCATATTTACATCATTATTCTTCTTCTCACTAACTTCCTCTTCTGTTTCTTTTTCTTTTTCTACTTTTTCTTCCACCTTGTCATTTTCTTTTTGTCCAATGACCTTTCCACTTCTTGTTGTGATTGCTTTGCATTGCTCCTTTGGATTTGGGTGTGTATTGGCTCCAAATTGGGAGTTGTGATGCTCTGCAATTTGGCGAGCCAATTGCCCCACTTGTGTCTCCAGGTTTCTTATCGAAGCATCAGTGTTCTTTTGGTTGGTGATTGAAACCTGCATGAATTTTTCTAGAGTGTCCTCTAGTTTTGATGTCCTTTCTGTCAATGAAGGACCTTGCTGATAAGGTTGCTGTCTGTTGGATGTGCTTGCTTCTTGCTTCCATCCACCATTTTGACTATTCCTCCATCCCTGTGAAAAATTATTGGGGTAAGCATTGTTATTGAAGTTACTTTGCTTACCTTGGTTATTCATATAGAGGATAGATTGATCTCCTTACTCTCCTTGGCAGTGTCCATTCTAATGCTCTCCTCCACAAAAGTCACATCTCATTTGTGCTTGTTGGTTTCCTGTAGAGGACTGTACAGCATGCAGTTGTTGCGGGAGTTTTGCCATTTGCTGTGTCAGAACTTCAATTTGTTGTGTCAAAATCTTATTTTGAGCCAAAATGGCATCTGTTGTATTAAGTTCCAACACTCCCTTCTTTTGGATTTGTGTTCTGTCATGCCGAGCCTGGTAATCTGTGGATGATAATGCTTCAATGATCCTTGTAGCTTGTTCTGCATCCACTGTCATCATGGTTCCTCCAGCTGCTGCATCTAAAATCATTTTAGTATCACCCTTTAAACCACTGTAAAAGATATTCAATTGGGCAATATCTTCCAGTCCATGGTTTGGGCATCTTCTGAGGAGAGATTTGAAGCGTTCCCATGCTTCACAAAAGGGTTCATCATGGCTTTGTTTAAATGTTGTGATATCTGATTTAGCCTTGATGAATCTGGATGGTGGGAAGAATCTGTGTAGGAATTTTTCCTCCACTGTCTCCCAGCTGTTCAAGCTTTGATTTGGGTGTGACTGGAGCCATTCTTTGGCTTTTCCTGCAAGAGAAAAAGGAAACAATCTTAGGTATGCTGCCTCAATTACTTCCTGTTCAAATCCCATTGTTCCTACCAATTCATAGAATGTGGCCAAGTGAGTGTAAGGATCTTCACTGGACATTCCATGAAATTGATGGGAACTAATTAAACTAAGGAAAGCAGGTTTCATTTCTATAGCCCTGATTGTATTTGGTATAGCAATGCTTGAGTAGTGTCTAGGTCCTTGTTGCAATGTGTAATCTCCAAGTGTTCTCCTTGGTGGATTTTGATTATTGCTGTTGTCCTCCATTGTAACAGAGGAAGTTTGTCCTACGTGGAAGTTTTGCTTGGCTTTCTTGATTTTCTTGAGGAACCTGTCTATCTCAGGATCAAATGCAAGTTGTTCTTTTGTACCCTGTCCTCTCAAGATCATAAATCAAGAACTCAAAGTAGCAAGGTTAAAAAAAAAATAAAAAAAAAAAATAAAAAAACAAATTACAAACAAGTTTATTTACACTGTCTTGTCAATTCAATGCTAAAATATTCAAACTTAAATCACCTCCCCGGCTGCGGCGCCAAAACTTGATATAGGTTTTGCTTATATTGAGTTTGCTGAAAGAGAATCAAGTTTGTATAATATGAACTCAATGAAATGGATGTGCCAAGTTTAAACACAGAAGTTGTAATATAGTATAGTTGTCGTTCCACTGAGGAGGTGCTAGAATGAAGATCTTTGTTTGAATTGATTAGGCAGAAAGTTTCAGTTTTGATTTGTTGTGAATGTTGCTGAATGAAAAATGGTAAGTAACAAAATAACAGAGGATAGCACTTTGCAAAATATAACAATAAATGATGTTGGAAAAATCAGTTTTGTAAAACAGGGATTGGCTTCATCACATCTTCACCTCTGTAAGCTGCATAAGTTTCCATATAAGTAAATCGAAAAGATAAGTTCTACGTCACAATCAAAGTCATTTGCATCGATCCCTCAAATACAAAATTCATAAGAATGATTTCCAAACCGCTGATCCCTCAGTTACTTTGGAAATCATTCCAGCATTATCGATCGATTGTTTTGACGTTTGTTGCGTTAGACGCCATCCCTGGCTACCTACTCACAACAAGCATTTCTTTCAGGGTCTGCTTTCAAAAGTCACTTCCCAGCATACTCAAGAAAACTTAGAACAAGAAAATAGTGATCAAGTACTTTCAGGCATTAAACGCAGAAGGAAATACAGAAACTTTATCAAATCTCATTACTCAATGAAACTTACGACAGCATTACTTCTGTGTTGAATGGATTACAGCCAATCCCATAAGGGAAATTAGTTACTCATGCCTTGCATTTTCACCATCAAAGAAATGAATACAGAAAATGGAAAGTGTGAAATGAAAAATATAGAGGATGAAATGATGTATGATGTGATAGGAGATTGATGATCTTGATACCCTGTTTGCATCTTGCTTTATAGGAGTTTTTGGCTTAGCTTCTCTTACCCACTTGTGTAGAACCCATGCGGCATCTTTCAGAGACTGGTGGAAACAGCAGAAAGTGGATGAGTTTGCATCGCATTACGGGTGAATAAAGAATTAAGAAGCCCACGCTGTGTGAGTCACGCTTGAGCTTGATGGTCACGCTCAAGCGTGAAGGGTTCTGAAGCTTTTTGATGGTCTTGCGCTTGAGCTTCCTTGTCCACGTTTAAGCGTGGTTCCTTTGTGCAGCATATGTTTGATCCTTCGCTTCAAGCTGGGCATGTCACGCTTTGAGCGAGCTCCTCTATCCCAACATACGTACTCCACGCTCAAGCCACGCTCAAGCGGGATCGAGGTCACGCCCAAGCGGCTCCTGCTCACGCTTGAGCGTGAGATGACCTGATGCTATTCCTTAATTCAATTCAGTCACGCTTTAAGCTCCTTAGTGCCACGCTTGAGCGTCAGTCATGCATGAAGTCACGCTTGAGCGAGCTCGTGCTCACGCTCAAGCGTGAGGGGCTGTTGGTGTGTTCCTCATTGTTTCACTTGGGTGCATGGGCAACGTGGCTTTTGTTTCCTCCACGCTCAGGCGTGTATTGTACCACGCTCAAGTGTCCTTTGCTTGATGCTCTTGGTTTCTTCAAGGCTTTTGACAAGTTGTTCACTGATTTTCAGATTTGAAGCTTCTTTCCTTAATACTCCCTTTATACTCAAAATCATGCTCAATTTTTTTAAGTTATTCAAAAAATAGTTCTAATTGAGCCATGAATTTAATCATAAAATAAGCACTCATCACTTAGGAAGAGGTATGTTCCTTCCTATTATAAAGGAAAGCTTGTAGCCATGCTCAATAGACTCTCCTAAGGGTTAAAAAATGTTGAAGATTATTACAAGGCCCTATAAATGGGCATGATAGGCCAATGTTGAGAAAGATGGGGAAACCTTCATGCATAGGTTTCTTCATATGATAAATAAAAATATAAGAAGAAAGGTTGAGCTTCTCCCTCATATGGATATTGAGGAGCTCCTCTACCAATGCACTAAGGTAGAGAGTCATAATAATAAGGAAGACTCCTATTACAAAGGGGACTAAAAGCTCTTTAGGCTTAAGTGGAAGGGTAAAGAGAACTCCGATGAGAAAAAAGATTAGGAAAAAGATAAGGGGAAGGATACAAGCACTTCGTCTCCAAGAATAAAAAGTGAAGTACACAAAGAGGATCACAATTTTAAATCCTCTAAGTTTGATAACTCCATCTGCAAACTATCTTCTTCTAAAACAAGCTCAATAAAGTGTTTTAAATTCTTGGGAAAAGGTCACATTGCCTCTTAATGCCCCCACCAAGAAAACTATGATTTTAAAGGGATAAGACCACTACTCTAACAAAGAGGATTCTTCCTTATCTCACTCTACTGATCACTCAAGTAGTGAGTCTTATGATAGTCAGCATGTTTTAGGAGATGAAGGTGCTTTACATGATTAGAAAACTACTTAGTAGTCATGTTAAGGAGGATAACACTACATAAAGAGAAAACATCTTTTATACAGGATGTCACATAAATGAAAAACTATGTTCTCTCATTATGAATAATGGGAGTTATGCTAATATGGCTAGTCAAAGGCTAGTCCACAAGTTGGGTTTATGTTTGTATGTTGAAACAGGTTTTGATGAATGACAAAGAATTGAAGGATCAAGAATTTTGTACAAGCAATTAATCAAAAATTCATAATGATCAAGTTTATACGGATCAAGAAATTAAATGCATAAAAATTATGAAGTACAAAGAAATGATTCAAGGCATTCTTAGAAGTGTAAAACAAAGAGAAATAATTATTCATGTGCCAAGGAATCAAGAATCATGAGCCGAACGTATCAAAATGCATCAAAAATTCAAGGAAACAGGTCCAGGAAAGCCAGGAATCGATTCAAGAGCTACCAGGAATCGATTCATGTTAATTTTTGCTAAGAGGAATCGATTCAACGGGCTGGGAATCGATTCCCCCCTTAAGGAATTGATTCATGCACATTAATACCTCAAGGAATCAATTCAATGCCTGCAGGAATCGATTCATGCTATTGGGAATCAATTCCCCCTACCAGGAATCGATTCATATGCTGTTTTTGATGGGAAATTAGCCTGGCGGAATCGACTCATAGCTGGAATCATATGGAAATTATCAATATGCATTTTCAGTAACTCAACTCCGCTGAATCCTCTCTCGAGACTCTCTAATTGAAATGGTGTTGCATTTATTGAGGCAAACAATTGTACTTCTCAAGCCAGGAAACATGGATCGCTGGCAAATTAAGTCTTCCAATGCATTAATTAAGGAATCGGTGGAAATTTGTTTTTGGCAGCAAGTCCCTTGAAATGCTTATAAAAAGAGAAGAAGTGAAGAGGCAAAAACACACCTTGCAGCAATGAAAAATTGCCTTGCTTCCTTTCCTTCTCTCTTTGCTCAAGATATTTACTCTCTGTCTCTTTTCTTTACAGTATTAAGTTTTGAGAGTTATATTGTAAGAAAAAAACTTTTGAGTGCTAAATTTGCATATTCTTTTTAAGAGAAGAAAAATATTTTTCAAGTGATTAAAAATTTGTATATCCACTCTATTGAGAGAGTCACACTTATAAAATCATATTCACAAATTCTGAGAGATTGTGAGATTGGGTGGGTTGCCCTTTTGCTTGTGAGGATTAAGTTCTTGAGTGTGGGACACTAAGAAGCTGTAATTACTCAAAGCGTGCATCTCAAATTCTCAATAGTGGAAATCCTCTAAGTGGGTTACTTGGAGGCAAGACGTACACCGGTGTGGTGGAACTCGTATATATCGGTTTGCAAATTTTCTCTTCCCTAATCTCTTTAAATTTGTGAATTTAAATTGCTTGCTTAATTTGTTACGTTTAATAACTTCTCTATTATTCTAATTCAAGATTAAGTTTATCATCTTCACTATATATATTTGTTAAAAACCAATTTCACAAGCATTTCAACAAAAAATTTTAATACTTAATTCACCCCCCCTCTTGAGTAATTGAGGCCACTTGGTTAACAAGTGGTATCAGAGCTTGACTCTTCGTAAATTAAGCTTAACAGCTTCAAGGAAACGAATGGCCTCAAATTCTTTAAACCTTTTTCCTGAGGGTGGTGCTACAAACCAACCTCCTGCTTTTAATGGGGAAGGTTATGCTTTTTGGAAAGAAAGAATGAAAATTTTTGTTCAATCAATTGATCTAAGGGTTTGGAATGCTATTGAAAATGGTCCTTTCATACCTATGCATATTGTTGATGGTAAACAAATAGAAAAAACCATGGATGATTGGACTAGTGATGAAGAAAAGAAAGTACAATATAATTATAAAGCCAAGAATCTAATCATTCTAGCCTTAGGTCCCGATGAATTTTTTAGAATAGTAACCTGTAAATCTGCCAAAGAAATGTGGGATACTCTACAAATTACTCATGAAGGAACTAGCGATGTTAAGGATTCTAAAATTAGTACTTTAACTAGCCAATATGAAAGTTTTAGAATGAATTCTGGTGAAACCATCTTAGAACTTCAAAAAAGATTTACCTTGATTATTAATCATCTTATTACTCTTGGAAAATCTTACACTAACAAGGAGCTTATCCATAAAGTTCTAAAAAGTCTTACCAGGGAATGGCAACCTCTTGTCACCGCTATCAAACAATCACCAAACATAAATGATATGTCTCTTACCACATTATTCGGTATGCTTCAAGAGCAAGAACAAGAATTAAAAGACTTGAAAATGGCGGAGGAAGAAGAAAAGACTTCCAAGAAGAAGGGGCTAGCTCTTAAGGCCACCTCCTTTAAAGAAAACAAATCTGAAAGTGATCAAGAAGAAGACCATGATGAGTTAGGCCTATTTGTGAGGTGTTTTGGAAGGCTCGTCAGAAACAAAAGATTCCAAAAGGGATTCACTTCTAAAGGTAAGAAATTCATTCCCAAAGATAATAATTCCTTACCAACTTGTTTTGAATGTGGAAAGGAATGACATTTCAAGGCGGACTGTCCAAATCTCAAAAAGGAAAACAAGGATCAGAAAGGAAAAAGGAGAGCATACATAGCATGGGATGACAACGAGGTGAGCAGCTCGGATAAATCCAAGAATGAAGAAGCAAACCTCTGTCTCATGGCCAACCATCAAGATGAAGACGATGAGGTAAACCTCCATGATTTAGATAAAGATGAATTGCTTGATGCGTTTGATGAATTGTATGATAAATTTGTTAAACTTTCTAGTAAGTATAAATTATCTAGAAAAACCATAGAAACTCTTAAAATGCATCTTATTGAACAGGTAAAAGAAAATGAGTTTTTGAAAAAGGAAGAAGTAAATGTTCAAGCATGCTCTAAAACCAAACCTTATGAATTTGTTAAGAAATGTGACATACTAGAAACTAAGGTTTTAGACTTGAGTAAAACCTTAGAAAAAGTTACAACTGGTAGAGACAACTTAAATGTTTTGCTTGGAAAACAACGGTGTATGTTTGATAAAATGGGACTAGGTTTCAATGCCTATAAGAAACAAAAGAATTATAAAAACTTCTTTATACCACCTAGTAAAACTGCATCACCTTTCATGAAATGCAATTATTGTGGTTTTAAAGGACATAGTGCATCTAATTGTAATGTTAGAAAACTAGGGCCAAAGGCTATGAGAAAAGTATGGGTTCCTAAAGGAACATTACCTCAAACTAACATACAAGGACCCAACATAAAATGGGTACCAAGTTCTCTAACTTGACATGTTTTATAGGTATGCTTTAAAGCAAGTAACACCCATTGGTATTTGGATAGTGGGTATTCAAAACATATGACGGGAGATAAAAGTAAGTTCATTTCATTTACTCCAAGAAATAAAGGATTCGTTACATATGGAGACAACACAAAAGGAAGAATACTTGGAATCGGTAACATTGGTAAAAACTCTTCTACTTCAATAAATGACGTACTATATGTTGAAGGACTTTAACATAACTTGCTTAGTATTAGTCAATTATGTGACAAAGGATATAAAATTATTTTCTAATCAAATTGTTGCATAATTGAAAATAAGCTAAACAAGGAAGTAAAGTTCATTGGTCAAAGAATCGATAATATTTACATGATTAATGTTGATTGTCTTGCTTCAAATAATGTGCAATGCTTCATAAATAAAGAGGATGAATCATGGCTATGGCATAGAAAAATTCCTCACATTCATGTAGACCATTTAAACAAACTTTTTTCGAAAGACTTAGTAATTGGCTTAACAAAATTGAAGTTTGAAAATAAATTTTGTGACGCTTGTCAAAAAGGAAAACAAGTAAAGGTTTCTTTTCAAGTGAAAAATATTGTTTCAACAACTAGACCTTTACAACTTTTACATATGGATTTATTTGGACCTTCTAAAATCAAAAGTTTTGGTGGAAGCTATTATGGTCTTGTGATTGTGGATGATTACTCTAGATATACATGGACATTATTTCTTACTCATAAACATGAAGCATATCAACCATTTAAGAAACTTGCCAAGATCATCCAAAATGAACAAAATTTGAAAATAGCATCCATTCGAACGGATCATGGGGGAGAATTTAAAAACCAATCTTTTGAAAAGTTTTGTGAAAAATTTGGCATTGAACATAATTTTTCAGCTCCGAGAACTCCACAACAAAATGGAGTAGTTGAAAGGAAAAATCGATCTTTAGTGGAGCTCGCAAGAACTATGTTAAATGAAAGTAATATTGCGAAACATTTTTGGGCCGATACAGTAAATACTGCTTGCCATATTATGAATCGATGTTTGATAAGGCCTATATTAAAGAAAACCCCCTATGAGCTTTATAAAGGAAGAAAACCAAATATTTCTTATTTCCACGTATTTGGATGCAAATGTTTTGTTTTAAACAATGGAAAGGATAATCTCGGCAAATTCGATGCAAAATCTGATGAAGCAATATTCTTAGGTTATTTATCTACTAGTAAAGCATATCGACTCTTTAACAAACGAACTTGTACAATTCAAGAGTCTATACACGTTAAATTCGATGATCTTAACCAAAATCTTCCAAGAAAGGAAATTGATGATCTTGTAGGTACCTTCCAAGAAATAAACTTGGAAGATAAAGAAAAAAACAAAATTGAAGGAGATGCAACACAAAATGATGAACCTCAATAAAAGGAGTGGATCACCGTAAAGAATCACCCCTTGGACAATGTCATAGGTGAAATAACAAAATGTGTAAGTACTCGAAACGCTATTAGAAATGCATGCAATCACTTAGCCTTTGTATCACAAATAGAACCCAAAAACATTAATGAGGCTATTATTGATGAACATTGGATGTTGGCCATGCAAGAAGAATTAAATCAATTTGAAAGAAATGAAGTTTGGGAACTTGTGCCAAAACCAAATGATCATCAAGTAATAGGCACTAAATGGGTTTTCAGAAATAAGCTAGATGAAAATGGAATAATAACAAGAAATAAAGCTAGATTAGTTGCTAAGGGATATAATCAAGAAGAGGGAATAGACTATGAAGAAACATATGCTCCCGTAGCTAGGTTAGAAGCCATAAGATTATTGTTAGCTTTTGCTTGTTGTATAGACTTCAAGCTTTATCAAATAGATGTCAAAAGCGCTTTTCTAAACGGTTATATTCAAGAAGAAGTTTATGTAAATCAACCTCCCAATTTTGAAAATCACAAATTTCCAAACCATGTTTTTAAATTGAGAAAAGCCTTATATGGTTTGAAACAAGCTCCAAGAGCTTGGTATAAACGACTCAGTAAATTTCTTCTTGAAAATAATTTTGAAAGGGCAAAAGGTTGATACAACACTATTTATAAAACGTAAAACCATGACATCCTTTTGGTACAAGTTTATGTTGATGACATAATATTTGGTGCTACTAACGAAATTCTTTGTCAAGAGTTTGCTAAGATTATGCAAGATGAATTCGAAATGTCCATGATAGGAGAACTCATATTCTTTCTTGGGCTACAAATTAAGCAAACAGAAGAAGGAACTTTCATCAGTCAAACAAAATACTGCAAAGAACTACTCAAAAGGTTTGAAATGGATAAAGCAAATGAAATAGCCACACCAATGAGTACTTCTTGCTACCTAGACAAAGATGAGAAGGGTAAGGACGTTGAAATAACTAAATACCAAGGTATGATTGGATCCTTACTTTACTTAACAGCTAGTAGACCCTATATGATGTTTGTGGTATGTATGTGCGCTAGATATCAAGCATGTCCTAAAGAATCACATCTCACTGCCGTAAAAAGAATTTTAAAATATCTTGTGGGTACTCAAAATGTTGGTTTATGGTATCCCAAAGGTACTGAATGTATTCTTGCAGGATATTCTGATTCTGATTTTGCTGGTTGTAAATTAGATAGAAAAAGTACCAGTGGTACTTGTCATATGCTTGGAAGCTCTCTTGTTTCTTGGCATAGCAAGAAGCAAGTAAGTGTCGCGTTATCCACAGTTGAAGCAGAATATGTTGCAGCTGGAAGTTGCTGTGCTCAAATCCTATGGATGAGACAACAACTTCTTGATTTCAGTGTTGTTCTAGATCAAATACCCATTAAATGTGACAACACCAGCGCCATTAATATCTCCAAAAATCTGGTTATGCATTCACAGACAAAACACATAGAAATCCATCACCATTTCATACGAGATCACGTTTTAAAAGGAGATTGTGTTCTTGAATATGTTGAAACTTCTAAGCAATTGGCGGACGTTTTCACTAAACCCCTTCCAAAAGAGCAATTTATAAATATTAGAAGGGAGTTAGGCATTTTAGAAATTTTTTAATTATATTTAAAAATTCATATTTTTGTCTTGAACATTTTTTTAAAATCAAAGATTTATTATATCTTATAAATCTTCAGTTTTTTTATATACACATTTTTCAATAATCTTGTTAATAAAATCGTTTGCTTTATTTTAAGTCCCCATTCAGTATTTAATAACATATTTCTTTTACACAAATAATCTCTTATAAATTGCATGATCTCAAAAATAAATGCAAAATTAGCCTTTGATTTTCTTGATAATTTTATGAAACAAAATCACGGGCAAAATTACAAAATTTTAAACTCTACACCATGATACCATTAGGAGGCAAAGTTATGTGATAAATATTACCACTCTCAAAAGCTTTCTCGAAGACTCTCTACAAAATTCTTAAAATTTGCCTTCAAATCCAATTGACAAAATTGTTTCTTAGTCAAAACTTTTTCTCATGCAAAATCTTGTGTCCTTCATATGCCTTTCACGTGAGCAATAAGACAAGAAACAAACTCCTATACACATATTCCTTCACGTGACACCATATCAGGAAATGATATTATTGACCAAATGGAACCTTGAAATCCTCTTGCACTTCACGTGAACTCTAATTTCCTCCTGACTTCAATAAAGTCCATACACAATTTGCAAAGCTTATCTCGTGAACAATAAAGACAAAATTCCCTTTCCAATGCATTTGGCGTTCTAATCTGCGCTGCGTAAAAGAGAGGAATCGATTTCCCCTCACTCTGAATCGATTCCCACGATCAAGAATGCATTAGAATTTGAAAATTAACCCATATGAATCGATTCTCCTCCAGGATGAATCGAGTCACGCCTTTAAATCATGTTGTCTCACGCCGGCTCTTCTATATATTGACATGATGTTCTACGCCTTCCTCACAACACTCCTTGCCACTTCCAATCCCGATTTCCATTCTCTAAAATCCTCTCTATTTCCTATATCTCCTTCAAAAACATGGCCTCCACATCCTAAAACAGAAAGAAAAGAAGAGGAGATGCTGGTTCCTCATCTTCAAACACCAATGATCTCTCAAGACTTTTCGATAATAAACTCCAACTTGAGAGGTACCTCAAAAAATTTTCAAAACGACTCCTCATACCTGTTCATTGGCTTGATGTTTTGCTCTTCGACGAACACGGTTTTCCAGTACTCAACATCCTTAGGCAACAAAATCTTTTGGAGTTTGTCACACTTGAAGAAAATCACATTTATCCTGAGTTGATTAGAGCCTTCTACTCAACACTAAGGATCTCTAATGGACGCTGCCTAGCCAAAATTGAAGGGGTAACCATTACCTTTGATGATAATGTTCTTCATCAAGTTGGGAAGCTTCCACTAAATAATGTTGATTTCTTTGGCTTTGAACCATCTCCTGATTGGGAATATAATTCTATTGATGCTCGTGCTTTTCTAAATCTATCTTCTACTTCCAAAAGCACCGTTGGGGAGCTAAACATTGATCATCGCCTTTTGCACTACTTCTTGGTCAAAATCATTCTTCCAAAAGGGTCAAACAATGCTAGAGTAAGTGAGAACCAAACTCTTATTATTTGGGCTATGCTCCATGAAAAAGAGATAAATTGGACCAAACTTATTCGCAATCATTTGATTGATTCTAAAAGACTCACAAAACTTCCTTATGCGGTTCTAATCACCAAGCTTCTCAAACATTTCAATGTTGATCTTTCAAATGAAGTAAAGGAAGCAGTTGGGCGTAAAGGTAAAATAGGGAGCACTCATCTCTCAAAAATGGGTTGGGACAACCAAGATGGTGCTTGGCAATACTCACCTCCAAATGCACAAAGCAGTGATGACAATGATGATCAACCTCAACAACAAGCATTTCCACCACCTCCTTTAAATCCAAATGATGCCTTCTTTAATAGGTTGACCTCTCACTTTGATACCCGCTTTGATGCAATAAATGCTCTCTTTAATGGGATGACTTCTCGCATTGATGGAATGAAGAATAATATGAATGCACGTTTTGACCAAATAAAAGACAACATGACTACCCAGTACAATGAACTCTCTCAACAATTTTCTGAATTCCGATTTTTTAATCCTTAATGTTAGTCTTTGTTGTATCCATCCTTGTATGCATCGTGCTAAATAAAATCTTGTTATTTGCTTAAAATCTTGTTTCTTAATTTTTGATGATGCCAAAGGGGGAGATAAAATCTAAAATCAACATCTCTATCTATCCTTACTAAATTGCATGATTAAGGGGGAGCCTTATAAAATATTTCTTTAATATTTCTTCATTACAAGTGGTACACAATTAAATTTGATAGGGGGAGTTGTACTTTTTGAAAATATAACTGTTATGAAACTAACATCCCAAGAGATGAACAATTGTTGTCATCATCAAAAAGGGGGAGAATGTGTTTGTATGTTGAAATAGGTTTTGATGAATGACAAAGAATTGAAGGATCAAGAATTTTGTACAAGCAATTAATCAAAAATTCATAATGATCAAGTTTATACGGATTAAGAAATTAAATGCATAAAAATTGTGAAGTACAAAGAAATGATTCAAGGCATTCTTAGAAGTGTAAAACAAAGAGAAATAATTATTCATGTGCCAAGGAATCAAGAATCATGAGCCAAACGTATCAAAATGCATCAAAAATTCAAGGAAACAGGTCCAGGAAAGCCAGGAATCGATTCAAGAGCTACCAGGAATCGATTCATGTTGATTTTTGCAAAGAGGAATCGATTCAAGACTCAAGGAATCGATTCAAGGGGCTGGGAATCGATTCCCCCCTTATGGAATCGATTCATGCACATTAATACCTCAAGGAATCGATTCAATGCCTGCAGGAATCGATTCATGCTATTGGGAATTGATTCCTCCTGCCAGGAATCGATTCATACGCTGTTTTTGATGGGAAATTAGCCTGGAGGAATCGACTCATAGCTGGAATCATATGGAAATTATCAATACGCGTTTTTAGAAACAACTCCGCTGAATCCTCTCTCGAGACTCTCTAATTAAAACGGCGTTGCATTTATTGAGGCAGACAATTGCACTTCTCAAGTCAGGAAACATGGATCGCTGGAAAATTAAGTCTTCCAATGCATTAATTAAGGAATCGGTGGAAATTTGTTTTTGGCAGCAAGTCCCTTGAAATGCCTATAAAAGGAGAATAAGTGAAGAGGCAGAAACACACCTTGCAGCAATGAAAAATTGCCTTGCTTCCTTTCCTTCTCTCTTTGCTCAAGATATTTACTCTCTGTCTCGTTTCTTTGTACTATTAAGTTTTGAGAGTTATATTGTAAGAAAAATATTTTTGAGTGCTAAATTTGCATATTCTTTTTAAGAGAAGAAAAATATTTTTCAAGTGATTAAAAATTTGTATATCCACTCTATTGAGAGAGTCACACTTGTAAAATCATATTCACAAATTTTGAGAGATTGTGAGATTGGGTGGGTTGCCCTTTTGCTTGTGAGGATTAAGTTCTTGAGTGTGGGACACTAAGAAGCTGTAATTACTCAAAGCCTGTATCTCAAATTCTCAATAGTGGAAATCCTCTAAGTGGGTTACTTGGAGGCGAGACGTACACCGGTGTGGTGGAACTCGTATATATCGGTTTGCAAATTTTCTCTTCCCTAATCTCTTTAAATTTATGTATTTAAATTGCTTGCTTAATTTGTTACGTTTAACAACTTCTCTATTATTCTAATTCAAGATTAAGTTTATCATCTGCACTATATATATTTGTTAAAGAACCAATTTCACCAGCATTTCAATGAAAATTTTTAATACTCAATTCACCCCCCCTCTTGAGTAATTGAGGCCACTTGGTTAACAGGGTTATGAACTCGTTGATCACCCTAGGCTATACAAACTTCAATGGATTAATGAAAAGGGTGAGATACTTATGAATAAGCAAGCGTTGCTTTCCTTCTCTATAGGCACCTATAAAGATAAAGTTTGGTGTGATGTGATGCCTATGGAAGCAACTTATGTCTTGCTTAGGAGACCTTGACAATTTGACAAGAAGCAGGTTGAAATTATAGACTACCTTAAGAGGAGAACACTTTATGATAGAATGTCTAATCATATTATAGGAAAACTCTACATATGACAAACACTCATCCTAGGAAGTAATTTTTTCTTTATGATGGCTCTAAGTAAGGTAAAAAAGTATCCTACTAACCACCTCATTTTTCCTATCCATTTATGGGTGACAAGTGGTAGAAAATTATAGTGTTATTGGTTAACCAAGATGATTCTTCATTACGGACCATCCTACTTAACTAAGCATTTTACTTAAAGTTGTAAAATTGAGAACTGATTATTTTATACGAAGGAAACAATGGTGAATCATCACATACATAACAATTCTTTACATAATTCAACAATGCTTTTATATACTCTAAATAAACAAGGGCACACAGGCTCCCACTACAAGTTACAAACTCAATCAAACTTATTGAGACAACTAAACTACCGTTACAATAACCCATCTCAGGATCCTATCCTTACTTTTATCCACTTTTGTGTCATCGCCAATCCTTCTTCCATAGGGATCTAATTCGATGTCTCGAGGAACAAAGTGAGATTCTCCCTCTTCTTCGTCTTCTGCTTCTTGCTCTAGGGGTTCCATAAGCACGTCTAGGAGGTTGTCAAAGATATATCTAGTAATAGACGACTATACCCTTTCTCTTTGTACGGCAGGTTCCACCTCTGGATGAACACTTAGTTCTCCAGGTGGTGGTGAGTCCTTTGTCGGGTTATACTCTCTACCTTGGCGTGCGAGCAGTGGATCCTCGTATTGGCTACAAATTCCTCCACTACTTTGATATCCTTATCAAAGGGAGACGGCTCTACTGGTCTATCTTCAAGGGGAACTTCTTCCTCTTCAGAGTATACCATGAAGATGCCTGGTGAAGCTTCTTCTAACACAAGGGTCCTCCTCCAAAGACTCAGAATTGTCCTACCCAGGTGATGTCTCTATCTATACTCTACTATTAGCTCCTCGCCCTTAGGTTCAATCTAATAAGTATGTACAATAGGACAACCACACAACCAAGAGGAGTGAGTTCATCTCACTCCAGACTTGTTGGAAATGTATAGTAGGGTGTATCATCTTTTGGATGGATTTCACACAACAAGCACATAAACTCAACACACAGATTATAGTCATAGATTTTCCTTTCATTTAACACTCATCTTGTAATTTTACAACTATGCCCTCTGATCTCTTACGTTAACATTCTTATAATCCTTCTAATTATTAATCCTTCATCTTTACTTTGCCTTTTCTTATTTATTACCTATATATGCACTAGTTATTACTAATCAAGGTTTTAATACATGGCTATACCGTATGAGTCATTGATTCATACATCCCTAAGTATATCAAAGTTCACATCCTATGATTCTTGCCACCTTAGCTTACATTCTTATTTATAGCCATCTCATATATAATTACCTTACTCGCCTAGACACATACATCGGTATCTATTGACTTCAGGCCTTAATAGAATATTCACTAACTCAATACAGATTTCACACAACACTTCCAAGATCAGTCAACTATTACATAGTTATACATAGACATACGGTATCACAATTAGAATGGGGTTAGTCATACAAAATACTATACATGAGTAAGTTTAATTATGATCTCATCTTATTAGGTTTTTCATGATGCGAATATAGGCTCAATATTCTTCTCATGATCATCGTCATCAATCATCAATACTCAATAATCACTAGAGTGACCGGAGCTCACCAAGTTCACCAAAAACATAAATAGGGTAAGGGACACACATATGTCCCATAAATTCATAATTGTGATCACACCCAAGAAGGGTAACTGTAACTTGGCTCTACAGGGTCATAGAAACACCCATTTGAGTCAAAGTACTACAGGGTTGTCACAGACAACTTGACACCGAGTGCTATACCGGGTCCCCTAGGTGGCTATCTTCATACTCCCAAGACCTTTTTCACTTTGTGGGTTGTAATGATCGTGTCCTCCAATGTACCCCATCATTGTATACACTAGGATTTAATCACATATACATGTCTCAATGCTCAGATGGGTGATAAATACAAACCTCAATTGCTTTAACTTGATTATCTTTCTTAATTTCATTATGGTCCCTGGGCAAGGCCCTTCCTCAACAAGTCCTTTATCCTTAATGTCCAACTACATACCACGTAAGTTATTTTGACCTCTACTAATTTCTTTTTTTCTTATTCATAATTAATTAAATGTTCCAGTTTACTCAAAAATTATCTTTACATTAAATTACAAGTTATTCATCGGTTAGTGATTTCAAAGGAAATTAGGGTGTAAAATTTATAGTTATAGGAAAATATAAAGTAACTATTTTGGACCGTTATGATAGACCTGTCTTGTAGAATTTGTTGCTAGAAAACTTTGTTCCTTGGTCTTCAAAAATTTATTGATTGTAAAACTACTTTCTTGGAATTTAGTAAACAATTGGATTCAGTTCATGCTTCCTTGTTATCTTTTGTTTTAAAAATTCCTTTAAAATATTTGTCCATTTTCTTGAAACTTAAGAAATCTCAAATTCAATTAGAATAATGAAGTAAGTAACCTTATACTTATCATTTCTTCTAAAGTAGTTTATTATTCCCAGGGTAAAATAATATTCTAAAATTTTTATCATTCAAGCTAATTTTTGACGTTTTTATTATTAAATTTTCCTCTGATGATGATTAAGGATAAAGTCTCGATGAGTCACTAGATTCCAAAATTCTCAAGCATTAGCGAAATCACAATCCACATTTATTAATATAATATTAAGGGTTTTCATACTTTCATCCACACAATCATGGCTACTTCCATTTTTTTCTTTAATCAATCAATTTCCACAATTACTGCTTATTCAAAGCACAACCCAATTTCAGTCAATTTTTGAATAACCATACCGATAGATTCTTTTGCAACATAAATTACATTCGCAACACACCCTAATAACTCAATATACACGAATATACACATATGCATACATACCCCCATAGACAAATCATGGTGATCACAAATTACTAATATCATTTTTCAAATTTCACATACAACCCAAAATAACTGTTTTCATTCACTTAACATAAGATCACATTTTCTCCTTGATTTTTTCAAAATTTAATTTGTATTATACTGATATTTTGTTAAATCTAATAAAATCCACTTTTAAGTTAAATGACGTACTTTTACCGATATTTCTATATTTTTTATATTGAACTCGTGAATGTATTTTTTTGTCTTAGACCCATATTCACGTTATCTAGCAATTTTACCTAATTTTTTGAAATTTTCTCTCACCAAGTTACTTTACATCGACCAATAATATATATTTTATACTTTCTTATCATGTATACATATATATCATTAAAATTTTAAAATATCATACGCACACAATGCCAACAATGGAAGTAAAAATTTAAGTTTTCTAAAACCTTCTTACAAAATTGAGGGCTTTCACAATTTTTTCTTTTTTTTATCTAAATCGACTTTTTCCCTATTTTGCATGTAGACTCACGGTTGGACAATGGGTGTGTTTATATGTTGAAATAGGTTTTGATAATGACAAGGTGCATGACATGAATTTAAACCATCAAGAAGAATAAGCTCATACATTGAAGAAAAACCAAGGAATCAATGTACAAGAATCAAAGGAACAAGCCATGACTCAAACACATGCCAAGAATAGATCAAAGACTTATGGAAATGACAACATCAATATGGGAATTGATTCAAGAGAAGTCAGAATCGATTCATACACCTGGGAACCACAAAATAACCAAATAGTAACGTGGGAATCAATTCATGGCTTATGGAAACCGATTCATTGCAAAATAGAATGCTAGGAATCGATTCATGGAAGTGAGGAATCGATTTACACATGGGAAAGATATGATTGTTGCCAAATGGAATGCTCTGAATCGATTCATGGTAAAGAGGAGTCGATTCATGTGATGGGGAACATCTTTAAAGAGCCCCTTAAATTAAGGAAAATAGCCCATACTCCATTATATTCAAAGAAGCAAGTGGCACAATGGCTAGAAGCTCTTCCATGCCTATAATTGAACCTTGAATTCAAGCAAGAGAAGACACAACACAAGGCAATCAATATACAATATCTAGAGGTCAATTAATTGAGTCTTATTCTTGTATAGTTTTCATTTTCTGCAACTCTTGATTTCCAATTCACGTATCTTTGAGAGTTGTTAGATTGAGTGCTCTAATTTGCATATCCACTCTAGTTGAGAGTTTATTCTTGTAACACCTATCATCAACACCTAAATTTGGAGTTGTATCAAAGGTTGGGGTTCAACCTTTGGGTTATTGAGAGATTGGGTGGGTTGCTCTTTTGCTTCTGAGGATTGAGTTCTTGTGTGTGGGACACTAGGAAGCTACAATTACCAAAAGCTTGTATCTCAAATCTTCAATAATGTAATCCTTCCAGTTGTTTGCTTGAAGGCTAGACGTACACCACAAGTGGAAGTGGTGGAACTAGTACATCGGTTTGCAATTCTCTCTTCCTTGAACTCTTTATATTTGTGCATATAAATTGTTTGATAAATTGCTTGAGCTGAAATCTTGGTTGAAATTATATTACTCCAATTGAAGTTAATCTTTACACACTAACTGTTTGATAAATTGTTACGTGCCTAATTTGGTGTTCTAGTTACTTGTCATTTTCACTATCACTCATATTGAACAAATTGATTGCAAAGAATCACATTCAAAAGCATTCCAAAGCAAAAAATTTTAATACTCAATTCACCCCCCTCTTGAGTAATTGAGGTCACTTAGTTAACAAGTAGTATCAGAGGTTGGCTCTTGGTAAATAGAGCTTAACAACTTCAAGAGATTAAGATGGCCTCTACCTGATATAACATGTTTCCTGAGGGTGGTGCTACTAATAGACCTCCAGCTTTCAATGGTGAAGGTTATGCTTTTTGGAAATAAAGAATGAAAATCTTTGTTCAATCCATTGATTTGAAAATTTGGAATGCTATTAAAAATGGTCCATTGTACCTATACATATTATAGATGGTAAGCAAGTTTAAAAACTCATGGATCATTGGACTAGTGATGACGAGAGAAAAGTCCAATACAATTACAAAGCTAAAAATCTCATCACCCTTGCATTAGGTTCGAATGAGTTCTTTAGAGTTATAACTTGTAAAACCGCAAAGGAAATATGGGACATTCCTCAAGTCACTCATGAGGGAACTAATGATATTAAAGATTCAAAATTAGCACTCTCACTAGTCAATATGAAAGCTTTAGAATGAACTCCAGAGAAACTATTTTAGAACTTCAAAAGAGATTCACTTTGATCATTAATCATCTTATTACTCTTGGTAAATCTTACACTAACAAAGAGTTTATTCATAAAGTGTTGAAAAGTCTTATTAGGGAATGGCAACCTCTTATCACCGCTATCAAGCATTCCCCTAATATAAATGAAATGTCTCTTGCTACATTGTTTGGCAAACTTCAAGAACATGAGTAAGAGCTCAAGGATTTGAAGAATACGAAGGAAGAAGAGAAATCCTCCAAGAAAAAGGGGTTGACTCACAAGGCCACATCAATTAATGAAGATGAATTAGAAAGTGACCTTGATGAAGATGAAGAGCTAAGCTTATTTGTTAAGCCATTTGGAAAGGTCATGAGAAATCAGATATTTCAAAAGAACTTCATTAATCACGGTAAGAGATCTCCTCCCAAAAAAATAATTCCTTACCTACTTGTTTTGAGTGTTGAAAGGAAGGGCATATCAAGGCGGATTGCCCAAACCGTAGAAAGAAGAACAAAGATCGAAAGGGAAGAAGAGGAGCATACATAGCTTGGGATGACAATGATGTGAGTAGTTCTGATGATTCAGAAAATGAAGAAGCCGACCTATTGTAAGAATTTCTTCAATTCCTAGCTTGTTGTTGATGGATCTTCTCTTCTTGAACTTCTTAGATCTGAAATTCTTGATATGAATGGAGAGGATTAGTCATGGTTTTGGAAGCTTATGGAGGAAGATAGAAGAAACTTGTGGTGGAAGCTTGCTTGTGGTGGAAGCTAGAAGAAGAAAGAACCTAGATCTAAGGAGGATTTGGCTTAGAAATGGAGGAGATAGAGTGGAGAGGAATGGAAGATGTTGCCGCCACTCTATAGGATGTAGAGAGATAAGGTATGAATGTCACCACCTTTGGGAGAAGGTCCAAAGGATAAGAAACTAGGAAATGAGCCTAAAGCTTCTACTTTTCTAGAGAGAAGGGAGAGTTTCTCACTCTAAAATCTCTAATCATTCAAGTTATGATGGAAATACAAGGGAGATGAGCTTATATAGCCCTTTCAAAATTTCAGCAAAGACTAGCTAGTCATGGGCCTTAGATAAACTCCTAATGCCCAATCCTAAATCCTACTCAAATTGGCCCAATATAAGCCCAAATGCAAAAAGGAACAAGGTACAAGGCCCAAAAGTGGCCCAAACTTAATGGCTATGCAAAGCCCAAACTAATTCCTAAAATATAATCTTAATATACCTAGAATATAAAGGAATGGAAAATATGTACAAGATATATGAGGCCCAATAAAGAGGCCCAAATGAGGCCCAAACATCCACACCAAGCCCATTACTCTTCTATAGTGCAAGAGAAAAGGTTAAGGGTCTTCAATAGCTCCTCCTTGGGCTTGGGCCCACTCAAGGAATGTATGGAAGAAGCTAAATACTTTTGGAGGTCTTCCTTGGCTCTCTTGGCCTTTGACCTAGTCATAGGGCCCTTGAAAGCATCCAAGGCAACCTCCAAAGACTATATAGGGTCCATGGCTTCTTCCTGAGTGATGGCCATGTCATGATCCCCCTCTTAAAAAGGATTTATCTTCAAGTCCGATGCAACCTCATCTAGCTCATCTACAAAACAAGGAGTAAGATCAGAAATATTAAAGGTAGTACCGACCCCATACTCACCAGGAAGGTCAAGTACATAAGCATTATTATTAATTCTCCTAATCACTTGAAAAGGACCATCACCTCTAGGGTTAAGTTTGGACTTCCTAAGGTTAGGAAAGCGTTCCTTCCTTAGGTGAAGCCAAACCCAATCCCCAACATCTAAGATAACCTTTTTTTTCTTTTTATTCATACATCTAGCATAGTGATCATTTTTCTTTTGTATATGGTGTTTAACCTTCTCATGAAGTTTTTGAACAAAAGATACTTTTGCCTTACCATCCATATGAAAGATGTCATCTGAAACCTCTAGAGGCAAAAGGTCCAAATGAGTGAAGGGATTAAAACCATACATAATCTCAAAAGGACTATGCTTGATGGTGGAGTGAACTACCCTATTATAAGCAAACTCTACATGTGGTAGACACTCATCCCAAGATTTAACATTCTTTTTAACAAGGAATTGTAGAAGAGTAGAAAGAGTCCTGTTAACAACTTCAGTTTGGCCATCTGTTTGTGGATGGCATGTGGTAGAAAAGAAAAGTTTAGTGCCTAGCCTGGCCCGAAGGGTCCTCCAGAAATGGCTAAGGAACTTGGTATCCCTATCACTAACTATAATTCTAGGGATTCCATGTAAGTGAACTATCTCTTTAAAGAAGAGTTTAGCAATATGGCTTGCATCATCAACCTTATTCCCACTTGCCTATTCCCACTTCTCCTTGGGTAGATATTACTTCATCCCTTGCCTATTCCCACTTCTCCTTGGGTAAGCCATCTACCCAAGGAGAAGTGGGAATAGGCAAGGGAGTGTAAAGGCCATGTGGAGACACCTTAGATTTGGCCTTTTTACATGCAAAGCACCTAGAGCAAAGTCTTTGCACGTCACGCTTCATATGGGGCTAATAGAAATGTTCACTAAGGGTGGATAAATTCTTATCCCTCCTAAAGTGCCCCATGAGCCCTCCCTCATGGCTCTCATAAAGTAAAAGGTCTCTAATGGATCCCCTAGGAATGCATAGCTTATTAGCTTTAAAGAGAAAGCCATCTAATTTATGGAATCCACTAGATGCAAGTAAAGAACCACAAGAGTGGTAGGCATTAGAGAAGTCAAGGTTATTTGGATACAATTCTTTTATTTCATCAAGACCATGAAGGGTGGCACCCAAAGAAGAAAGGAGGGTGTGCTTTCTAGGTAAGGCATCAGCTACAACGTTAGCTTTACCACTACTGTGCTTGATAACATAAGGGAATTGTTCCAAATATTCAACCCATTTGGCATGCCTTTTATTTAACTTATGTTGTCCTTTAATATACTTGAGTGACTCATGGTCACTATGAATGACAAACTCTTTAGGAATTAAGTAGTGTTCCCAATTTTGTAAGGCCCTAATCAAAGCAAAGAACTCTTTGTCATAGGTGGGGTAATTAAGGTATGCCCTGTTAAGCTTTTCACTAAAGAAAGCTATGGGGTGCCCTTCTTACAACAAAACTACACCTATTCCAATATTAGAAGCATCATATACTAGCTCAAAGGGTTTTGAAAAGTTTGGTAGAGCAAGAATGGGAGCATGTATGAGTTTATTCTTGAGGTCTTGAAAGGCCTTTTCTTGCTTTGACCCTCAAAGAAAAGGAACATTCTTTTTAAGCAAATCATTTAGGGGAGATGCCAAACTATGGAAGCTTCTAATATCATGAATGTTTTTGGGGGTTGGCCAAGCACTAATGGCTTTGACTTTTTCTTGGTCAACTTGGACCCCTTTGGAGCTAACTACAAATCCTAAAAAGATAATGTGATCCAAACCAAAAGAGCATTTTTCAAGGTTAGTAAAAAGTTGGTTTGCTCTTAAGGCAAGTAAAACATGTCTAAGGTGGGTAAGGTGAGAGTCCATAGACTTTGAATAAACAAGGATGTCATCAAAGTAGACAACAACAAAGTGGCCAATAAAATCCCTCAAAACATGATTCATGAGGCGCATGAAGGTACTAGGTGCATTGGTCAAACCAAAAGGCATAACCAACCATTCATATAAACCAAGCTTGGTCTTAAAAGCAACTTTCCACTCATCACCTTCCTTGATTCTTATTTGGTGATAGCCACTTTTAAAGTCAATCTTAGAGAATATGGTAGAGCCATAAAGTTCATCCAACATATCATCAAGTCTAGGTATAGGATTCCTATACTTGATGGTGATGTTGTTGATTGCTCTACAATCAGTGCATAACCTCCAAGAACCATCTTTTTTTGGAACTAAAAGAATTGGCACAACACATGGACTAAGACTCTCCCTAATCCAACCTTTGGAAAGTAGGTCTCCAATTTATTTCTATATTTCTAAACTCTTCTTGGGGTTACACCTATATGCAGGTCTATTAGGCAAGCTAGCCCAAGGATAAGATCTATTTGGTGTTCTATACCTCTAAGAGGTGGGAGCCCTTAAGGAAGGTCTTTAGGAAAGACATCCTCAAATTCTAGAAGAATATTTTGTAATCCCTTGGGCATAAGAGAAGAAGAGCCCAACAAGGATAGGGAAGTGCAAAAGCTAGATCTACTAGAAGGGTTAGGAGAGCTAGAGGAAGATGACGTAGGGTAAAGCATGTATAGAGGCTTGTGAAGAAGCAAGGCTTGCTTCAGATCATGCTTAGAGGCAGAGAAAGAGGAGTGCCTCGTGGGATATTCATAGGTGAGTATCCCTTTACCCTATCTTGTTGAGTGACTTATTTTTTTTATTTTTTTGTTTGTGAGGTTTAGGAGGGTAGGTGGAAGGTCCAATCTCCCTATCTCTCTTCAACTTCATTTGAAGTTGGTCTTCCAAAACTTGCTTGGTAGACAAAGGATGTAAGACAAACTTTTTGTTGTTATGTACAAAGGTGAGGGTGTTAGTAAACCCCTTATGGGTGACTTTTTTATCATATTTCTAAGGGCGACCTAAAAGCACATGAGTGGCCTTCATAGGAACCACATCATACCATATTTGATCATGGTAGGTACCTATAGCGAGAAAAAGAAGAACTTGTTTGTTTACTAACATTTCACCTTTTTCATTAAGCCATTGAAGTTTGTAAGGTTTTGGGTGATCTATTAGAGGACAACCAAGTTTGTGAACTAGCCTTTGACTAGCCACATTGGCACAACTACCACTGTCTATAATGAGAGAACAAAGTTTTTCTTTAATGTAACATCTTGTATAAAAGATGTTCTCTCGTTGTGTAGTGTCATCATCCTTTATATGACTACCTAGGAGTCTTCTAATCATAAATAGCTCACCTTCATCTCCTAGAACATGTTCACTCTCATAGGAATCACTATTGGAGCTATCACTAGAGTGTGAAGAGGATGCTTCCTCATAGCTTGAATAGTGATCAATGCCTTTTAAAATCATAACTTTTTTGTTGGGCATTGAGAGGCAATGTGACCCCTTCCTAGACATTTAAAACATTTGATTGAACTTGTTCTTGAAGAGTTAGGTTGGGATGAAGGCTTGTGATCCCTAGAAGGGTTATTTCTAGAAGGTCTTGTAGGGGTGTGATCCCTATGAACCTCACTTTTGAGTTTAGGAGTTAAAGTGACCACTTCATGCTCCTTACCCTTCTTGCCTAAACTACCCTCTTTAGGAATGGAGTCTTCTTTACCCTTCCACCTAGTTCTAAAAGGTTTGGATTCTCTATTGTAATAGGAAGCTCCATTCATAAGTTGAGCTTCTACTCTTGTGCATTGATGGAGAAGTTCCTCAATGTCCACATGAGGTAGAAGTTCCACTTTTTTCCTAATATTATGATTAAGGCCATGTAAAAACCTATGCATGAGGATTTCTTCATCCTCCTCAACATTGGCCCTAGTCATAGCCATCTCTAAAGCCTTATAATAATGCTCCACATTCTTAGACCCTTGGGTGAGTCTATTAAGCTTGGCCAATAGTTCACCCTTATAGTATGAGGGTACATACCTCTTCCTAAGTAAGGCTTTCAAATCCTCCCATTCATCAATGAGTGGGAGATGGTCACTTTTTCTTTCTTTTAGGATTTGGGTCCACCATACTAATGCATAATTTTGAAAACTAAGGGTGAGAATCTTAACCTTTTTCTCATTCTTAGTTTCATGGGAGGTGAAGAGTTGTTCAACTCTCATCTCCCAATCAAGATAGGCCTCTGCATCACTTTTTCCATGGAAGGGTGGGACCTTTAGCTTGACCTTTCTCAAGCCACCCTCCTCATGGTTTCTACTATGTCTTTTATGGTGCCTATATTCAACCTCACTAGTGTCATCATGTTGTCTATCTGCATGGTGTCTATTTCTATGTCTATGATACCTAGTGGTTCTATATTTACCCTCCCCATTTTCTATGTTATCTAGCCTAGTAGCCATGTTATTAAGTTGCTCTAAGATTTTACGCATGTGTGGGGGGTGTGCTCTCTAACTCTCTTACTAGATGAAGACATGTTATAATGCAAGTATGCTAGTGATGAGATACTAGTCATTTCACTCAAATTGTTTTTCTTTTAATCGCCAAAACAATGAGGAAAGTAAAAGAAAGCTTGTAGACAAGACTAGTAGAGGTGCAAGATTCTAAACTAAACCTAGCATGCAAGAGCGCACTTATGCTAACTAGAAAGTAATTAAAGCAAACTAGTCGAATGGTGCAACAATGTAAACTAGGCCTAGGATATCAAATCGCACTTACACTAGTCAAAAGCAAAAATATAAACTAAGTCCTAAGCGTAATTACTCCTAATCAACTAATTAAAAGAAAGTTTAAAGTCCGATGTCCAATGTCTCTAAAGTCCAAATACAAGGACTACACAAAGAATCAACTTTAAAATCCCAAAATACAAGGGAAAGACAAAAACAAAGCAAATGAAATTTCCTAATTTATTACAAAAGGTGCTCTCCAATACAAGAGACTTCCAAAGTGCTCAAGTCCACCAAGATGCTCCAACAAGATACAAAAGAGAAACTTGGAAACTCAAAGTAATGGTTAGCACAAAGTATAAGAAAAGGAAAAGAATTTGTGTTTACACTCTAAGCTCTCAAGGTGTTTCACTCAAGGTCCACTTCTCTCTATCATGATAGATTGCTTTAGGTCAAATCTAGTGATCAAATCTCAATCCCTTCAATATGCTACCCAAATATGTAATGGCTCACAAGCCTTAATCTCAAGAATACCAAGAAAGAGAAATACTCAAATGACAAAACTGGAGACAACAAGACAAGCAAGAAAAGTAAATTAGGAAGCTAAACTAAAGGAGAAGATAAAGTGACAAACTAGAATGTGACAAGCAACAAAAGTGTAAAGAAAGAAAGGCACACAAGAGTATGAAATTGTTATGACAAACTTAGAATGAAAACAAGACAAACTAAAATTAAATGCACAAAAGAAAGTAGGCACACAAAAAGCTACCTAGAACACTAGAATGCTCAACAATTTTCACAAGCTTTAGAAGTATGTTGCTAATGCTTTTGCCTCAAACAAATGTACAATTAGAAACTAAAAGAAGTCAATTAGGTACTGCACAAATGAAAATATAGGTGTTGGACTGTATTTTTTTTTTCACTAATTCAAGTATTTTTCAACACTTTTTTCACTCTTTTTTGTAAGGAAAAAGGCCTAAACAATTATGGAATTAATGGCCAATGCACTTATAACTTTTTTCACTTTTTTCCTTTTTTTATATTTTTTCTCTGTTTTTTTACAGTCACCTACTGCAGCAACAAAACATGTACTAGTAGTGCATAAAAAGAGGCAAAAATGGCAACTAAAGCTAGTGTAAAGCAACCTTCATCTTCCAAATCAAATATGCAATGGAAGGAATGAATTTATGCAACAAATGACATCAAATGAAAGACACAAACAGCATGCATAGAGTAGTGGACAGCTGCTGGAAAATTCAAAAACAAACTAGAAAAACTCAACCTAAAGAGATCTAACAACCTACAACAATTAGGCACAACTTGTCACCTTAAAGAGAGGTGAACCACAAGACTCTATGGAGCTTGTTAGGTACTTTAATGAATGTGATTAAGGTACCTAAGAATCCAGCAAATCAACTCAAGTAAAGATCAACACAAAAAGTTCTAGAATCAATAAGAACAAGCTCCAAACTCAAGGCTCAATCTAAGGCAACTAAGGGATACCTAAGCAAGCAACTAAGACCTAAACTAAGCAATTATATGACACGGTTTAGTGCAGGTCCAGAACTTAAATTAAAGTTCCAAATGATCAAATGACACAAAAATTAAACAATATGCAAAGAAAAGTCAAGAAAACATAAGGCAAAGCATGTTACTTGTAGTAGAAGGTATCTAAGGTCAACTTTTTGACATTTAAAAAACTTTTCTCCAAACTTTATGAAACTTTGAGGTTATGTTTTGGTTGAGTGCAGTAGCAATACTTGTGAAGGAAGTTTGGAAAATTCAAAGTTAAAAGGTCTAGATCTTAGATTTCAAGTAAGCATAACTTTTGCATTTTTTTGAGTTTTTAGGCATATGATATATGAAAATTTATATATAGGAAGCAAGAAATTCAGATCTAGAATCAGAATTACAAAAAGAAAACAGCACCAAAACATATCTAAGAAAAGGATTTCAAGAAAAGTTGAGACTTATGATACCGCATGTTGTAGGAATTTCTTCAATTCCTAGCTTGTTGTTGATGGATCTTCTCTTCTTGAACTTCTTAGATCTGAAATTCTTGATGTGAATAGAGAGGATTAGTCATGGTTTTGGAAGCTTATGGAGGAAGATAGAAGAAACTTGTGGTGGAAGCTTGCTTGTGGTGGAAGCTAGAAGAAGAAAGAACATAGATCTAAGGAGGATTTGGCTTAGAAATGGAGGAGATGGAGTGGAGAGGAATGGAAGATGTTGCCGCCACTCTATAGGATGTAGAGAGATAAGGTATATGTCACCACCTTTGGGAGAAGGTCCAAAGGATAAGAAACTACGAAATGAGCCTAAAGCTTCTACTTTTCTAGAGAGAAGGGAGAGTTTCTCACTCTAAAATCTCTAATCATTCAAGTTATGATGGAAATACAAGGGAGATGAACTTATATAGCCCTCTCAAAATTTCGGCCAAGACTAGCTAGTCATGGGCCTTGGATTAGCTCCTAAGGCCCAATCCTAAATCATACTAAAATTGGCCTAATACAAGCCCAAATGTAAAAGGGAACAAGGTACAAGGCCCAAAAGTGGCCCAAACTTAATGGCTATACAAAGCCCAAACTAATTCCTAAAATATAATCCTAATATACCTAGAATATAAAGGAATGGAAAATATGTACAAGATATATAAGGCCCAATGAAGAGGCCCAAAAGAGGCCCAAACATCCACACTAAGCCCATTACCCTTCTATAGTGCAAGAGAAAAGGGTAAGGGTCTTCAATAGCTCATCCTTGGGCTTGGGCCCACTCAAGGAATGTATGGAAGAAGCTAAACGCTTTTGGAGACCTTCCTTGTCTCTCTTGGCCCTTGACCTAGTCATAGGGCCCTTGAAAGCATCCAAGGCAACCTCCAAAGACTGTGTAGGGTCCATGGCTTATTCCTGAGTGATGGCCATGTCATAACCTATGTCTCATGGCTAATCATCAAGATGAGCAAGAAGACGTAGACACCTATGTCCTAGACAATGAACTGAATAAGGATGAATTACTTGATGCATTTGAAGAATTGTCTACTAAATTCATTAAGGTTTCAAATAAGTACATGTTGTCTAGAAAAACCTTTGACACTCTAGAAAAACATATTATTGAACTTAGTGAAGAAAATGAAACATTGAAAAAGAAAATTGACAATGTTTAAACTTGCACTAAATCTAGGCCATGTGAAATTTCCAAGAAATGTGAAAAACTAGAAGGAAAAGTTTTAGACTTAAACAAAACTCTTGAGAAATTCACAAATGGAAAGGACAACTTAAACGCCTTGCTAGGAAAACAAAGATGCATGTTTGACAAAATCGGACTTGGATATAATACTTTTAAAAAGGAAAAATACTATAAAACTTTCTTTGTACCTCCTAGAAAATCATCATCACCATTTATGAAATGTAATCATTGTGGTTTTAAAGGTCATAATGCATCAAATTGCAATATTAGAAAACTTGGACCAAAAGTTATGAGAAAGGTACGGATTCCTAAAGGAACCTCATCTTAAACTAACCTACAAGGACCCAACATAAAATGGGTATCAAAATCTCTAACTTGATTTGTTTTGTAGGAATGTTTCAAGGCAAGTAACACCCATTGGTATTTGGATAGTGGGTGTTCTAAACACATGACAGGAGATATTAGTAAATTCACTTTATTTACTCCTTGAAGAAAAGGTTGTGTCACTTATGGAGATAATATCAAAGGAAAAATCATTGGTATCGAAAATGTCAGTAAAAACTTCTCAACCTATATCAATGATGTCTTGTATGTTGAAGGACTTAAACATAACTTACTTAGCATTAGTCAATTATGTGATAAAGTATAACTTAGTTAGTATTTGAATCAAATTGTTGCATAATTGAGAATAAGCTAAATAAAGAAATCAAGTTCATTGGTCAAATAGTCGATAACATCTATATGATTGATCTTGATTGCTTGTCTTCAAATGATGTGCAATGCTTCATGACTAAAGAGGATGACTCATGGCTATGGCATTAAAGAATTGCCCACATTCACATAGATCATTTGAACAAACTTGTTTCTAAAGAATTAGTGATTGGTCTACCAAAGCTAAAGTTTGAAAATAAATTTTATGATACATGTCAAAAGGGAAAACAAGTAAAGACATCATTTCAAGCTAAAAATATTGTTTCAACTAGTAGGCCTTTACAACTTTTACACATGGACTTGTTTGGACCTTATAAGGTCAGGAGCTTTGGTGGAATTTACTAGAGATTTATGATTGTGGATGATTACTCTAGATACACATGGACATTATTCTTAGCTTATAAGAATTAAGCATATCATGCATTCAAGAAACTTGCCAAGGTTATCCAAAATGAACAAAATTCAAAAATTACTTCCATTAGAACCGATCATGGGGAGAATTTGAAAATAAACCTTTTGAAATGTTTTATGAAAAACATGGCATTGAACATAATTTTTCAACTCCTAGAACTCCACAACAAAATGGAGTAGTTGAAAGGGAAAATCGATCTCTAGCAGAGCTAGCAAGAACCATGTTGAATGAAAACAATATTGCAAAACACTTTTGGGCCGATGCGGTAAATACCGCTTGTCATGTTATGAATAGATGCTTAATAAGGTCTATTTTGAAGAAAACCCTTATGAGCTTTACAAAGGAAGAAAACCAAACATATCTTATTTTAATGTGTTTGGATGTAAATGTTTTGTATTGAATAATGGAAAGGATAATATAGGAAAGTTTGATACAAAATTTGATGAGGCAATCTTTCTTGGTTATTCATCATCAAGTAAAGCGTATCGAGTCTTTAACAAACGGACTAATACAATAGAAGAGTCCATTCATGTTAAATTTGATGAGATTAACCAAAATCCTTCGAGAAAGAAAGATGTTGATAAACTTACAGATACTCTTGAAAAGATAACTTTGGACAACAATGAAAAAGGAATCATAAATAAAGATGAAGAAGAAGCTTCACAAAATAACGCATAGCAACCAAGTACTCAAAAGGAGTGGATTACTTCAAGACATCATCCAATTGACTACATAATAGGTGATATCTCAAAAGGTATAAGTACTCAAAATACCATTAGGAGTACATGCAATCATTTAGCCTTTGTTTCAAAAATTGAACCTAAAACCATAGATGGGGCTATTATTGATGAATATTGGATGTTGGCAATACAAGAAGAATTAAATCAATTTGAAAGAAATCAAGTTTGGGAACTTATGCCTAGACCCAATGACCATCAAGTAATAGGAACTAAATAGGTTTTTAGGAACAAACTTGATGAAAATGGTATAATAACTAGGAACAAGGCTAGGCTAGTAGCTAAAGGGTATAATCAAGAAGAAGGAATTAATTATGAAGAAACATATGCTCTCGTAGCTAGATTAGAAGCAATCAGAGTACTATTAGCATTTGCATGTTGTATGGACTTTAAACTTTACCAAATGGATGTCAAAAGTGCTTTTTTAAATAGTTACATACAATAGGAAGTATATGTGGATCAACCTCCTGGTTTTGAAAACTACAAACTCCCAAATCATGTTTTCAAACTTAGAAAAGCCTTGTACAGATTGAAACAAGCTCCAAGAGCTTGGTATGAAAGATTGAGCAAATTCCTTTTAGAAATCAATTTTGAAAAAGGAAAGGTTGATACTACGCTATTTATCAAGCACAAGAAAAATGACATATTATTGGTTCAAGTTTATGTTGATGACACTATATTTGGTGCTACTAATGAAATACTCTGTAGAGAGTTTGCCAAGATTATGCAGGATGAATTTGAAATGTCAATGATGGGAGAACTCACCTTCTTCCTTAGACTGCAAATCAAGCAAACAAAATAAGAGACTTTCATTAGTCAATCCAAATATTACAAGGAATTGCTTACAAGATTTGACATGGATAAGGCAAATGAAATAGCCACACCAATGAGCACATCATGTTATTTGGACAAGGATGAGAAAGGTAAGGATGTTGAAATTACAAAATATCGAGGTATGATCAGATCCTTACTTTACTTAACTGTTAGTAGACCGGATATCATGTTTGCTATATGTATTTGTGCAATATTTCAAACATATCCCAAAGAATCTCACCTTACGGCTGTCAAACGAATAATGAATTATCTTGTTGGAACTCCAAATATTGGCTTGTGGTATCCTAAAGGTGCTGAATATACTCTTGTAGGATATTCTAACTCTGACTTTGCAGGATGTAAACTTGATAGAAAAAGTACTAGTGGTACTTGTCACTTGCTTGGTAGTTCCCTTGTATCTTGGCATAGCAAGAAACAAGTAAGTGTTGCTTTATCCACAGCTGATATTTTTACAAACCCTTTGCAAAAGATCAATTTATAAACATTAAAAGAGAATTGGGAATCTTGGAAATTTCTAATTGCATTTAAAAGATAACTTCCACACTTATTCTTAATAAATTTTGATGTTTTGAGCATAAAGTATTTGATGGTATATGATTTTGAGCATGTCAAGAGTTTGATAATATATGACTTTAAAGTTAAAAGATTTAATATGTTCTTGAACAAGTGATTTTTATATCTTTAAAACTCTTTGATTTAATGAAAATCTCAAGCATCAATGACATCCTTGCATATCCAAATATGTTCAAAGCTTTAAAAGCATCAAATTTTCAAAATTCTAACATGTGAATCGATTCCCCACACATGTGAATCGATTCCCAACACTGTTGCATAATTGTTCATGGGACAACATCAAAGGAATCGATTCCCAATCCATGTGAATCAATTCATAGGCAAGTCAGAATCAAATGAATTGATTCCCAAGCCTAATGAATCAATTCCTGCACCTGTACCTTTCAAATGATGGCCAAACAAACCACGTGAATCGATTCCCCAACACATGAATCGATTATTGCGTGATTTTCTCCCTAAAAACCCCAACTCTTATGCTCATTTCACTCAAATCAACTTCTCTCTTCATACTTTTGCTCTCCTCTCTCTAAAAACCCACATTCTTGCCCTCCTTTTACTATAAAAACCCCATTTTTAAACCACATTAAATCCATGGCTTCCACCTCTCATTCAAGGAAGAAAAAAAGAGATAATATTGCTGGGTGTAACATCCCAAAATTTTAAAAATAGAGGATTAATTAAAGAAATTAATATTGAATAATTGTATGTGAAATAATTAATGTCCCAAAATATTTGAAATAACTAAATTAAGACTTTCGGGGACTGTTGGTGATTTATGGAGACCGGATAAGCTGAAAGCTGACCCGATTAAAATATGGGTGTCAGACCAGGTATCTCCGGTTGGGATGATACTAGTCAGGGCTATTGAGAATAATATTGGGATTCCGAATGTATATTCGGAACAATTTTCAGATAAAGTATTGAGCCCAAATAAAGAGCCTGTTTGTCTTAAAACGAAGAATCTTTTAATGAAGGAATTAAAAATAAAACCAAAAGCCATGATTTTTCCCTTCTATTTTTCGTTGGCTTCTTGGCTCATTTGGCAAGCACACTCTACTTCTTCTTCTCTTCATCTTTTCTTTATTCTTCCACTCTCCTTCTTCCAAAAACCCTAAGCTAAGGTGGTGAACTCCTTTCTTCTCCCTCATTTTCGTCCTTGGAGCAAGCTAGGAGATTGAAGTTCTTCCTCTCTCCTTCTCAAATTTGTGTGGCCTCCCTCTCCCTTGAAAACCCATTTCATTTTTGGGTGTTAGGTATGTATACTCACCATTTTATTGAGGTTTTTGGCCATGGGTATGTGTCATTGTACTTTGGGAGGTCATGCATGTGAATGGGTATTTATTAGAAGCATTTAATGCTTATGCCCTAGTGTGGGTTATCATAAATGTGTATATTTATGAGGGGTTAATGTTGGAGGTGCATTTATGGTTGGAAGGTGATAAAGGATGATGATGCATTAATAAGTGGTTGGGTTTTTGGTAAAAATCCTAACTATAAGAAATTAGGGAAAACGAATAATATGGGTGCAAGAGAGTGTTTTATGAAGGAATGCATGACAATGATGAATATGAACATGGATAAAGGGAGTTGTATGAGGGTTTGGGGTTATAGTTGTTCGTAACCCTTGAATTTAATGAATGTGGCTTGATGGGAAGGAATTCCCGAAGCCTAACAAATAATGAAAATGAGGCTTATAGCATGTCTTGTACATGTTAAGAATTGGTAGATATAATAATAATTAATTAAGAGTTGAAATGGTGCCTTGAATGGTTGATTAATTAGGATTTTACATGTATGGCTATGTAGGATCCATTCCGAGCGACGAGGCGGGTGTGTCTTATCAATCAGAATTCTTCTCTTGAGGTAGGAAAGGAGTCTTATACTCTAAATGCAAGAATTTGAATGTTATTTGATTGCCATATGTATTGCTATACATGTTAGCCTTGCTAGAAATGTTATGAGAAATTGTAATGTGGTGTATGGTGTGGATAATAGGTTTGGCAACATGCTTTGATGCATTTAGAATATTCATGGTGTGCTATATGGTGGTGTAGAATCATCAATGATATGAAGTTATGCTTGTATCCACCATGAAAGTAATATGAATGTTGATGATGTTGATTGAGAACTATTGTAATGCCACATAAATGTTTAAATTAATAAGAATAACCAATAATAATGAATCCACTAAAAGCCTTGTGGTAATATTAGTAATGGTGTTGATGATGATGTTGATGAGTGGCATGTATAGGATGCATAGAGTGAGAAATGCATGTGATTAGTATTTGCATCCATGGCATACTACATAGCTGCCAGCGTTGGAATTTTAGGGGATTCCCCTAGTTGGCCTAGTGGGAGGGTGGCTCTGTGCACGAGCGATTTGTATTTCCCCTGTGACTCGGTGTTTAAGTCACGAAGCTGCCCGTGTTGTGCTACGGGGAGCCACACATGGTTGACCCTTGTGGGAGGTGGTTCTTGGTGAGCAGGTGTCCCCGGTGGTCCTTGGGATCACAGCTGCCATGATATGAATCATGGTTGGCCCGCAACACCATATGTTGAATATGTTATATACCGCGGTCATGGTGAAAATGACCAGGTGTTGCAAGATGGGCGATGCGGTTTGGTACCAGTAAAACAATTAGTGAAATGCACACAAATTTAAGAATATGTGTACACATTTTACTACTGTAGTAGGGGTATGGTTAGATGATCATACTTGAGTCCCACATTCGGTGTTTGTATTCCCACAGTCAGATCTACAATTGTTAAAATATTCCATTGTGTATATGCATTAGCTTAAGAGCATTTACATATAGCATGGGAGTATGCCGAAGGTGATGAGAAATGATGATGGATGTGGTGTGGATGTAATGATATACTAAGACAACATAAAAGATATGAATACCAAATAATAATTTATGTAATAGCCAAATTGTGGTGGGACTTGATTATGTATATGTTGTGTACTTTGTCTCAATTATAATGTTACTTGTGATGTATGTATGATGGTGTTGTGATGATAAAAAGTATGGTGAACGATATGCATGTGCAAAGTATACATGTTTTGTTGCATATGTACATAATCACATGGTATTCATATTCATTCCTTTGGAATGTATGACTCATTCTCCCATGTTGTCCATTTTTAGATTTGTGATGCAGGGCAATTGTGGGGAGAGTGAACATTTTGAAGTACACTTTGGTTGAGGAGGTAAATAGGGGTATAGGAAGTGCCTTAGCCGGTGAAGTCTAGATTTTTGTATAGCATGTGATGTATATGAATGCTTATTTTGTTATCTAGATTAGCAATGATGATTTTGGTGGGTCATGTAAGAAAATTGGATCCTAGTGCGTATGGCCAATTTTCATTTATGACCCAAATGATGTATATGATGAATTATGATGCTTGATGATGTTGATTCTCATGAATAAAAGGTGTGTATTGAGACTTGTAGCATTTTATGGAGTTTGTGAGATAATGATTTCAAATGATGTGCATTGAATGAATGATTCGAATGCTATGTAATGAATGATAGGAAGTTAGATTTAATATGTGTGAAAGGGTGGATATGCTTACAAATGCATAATAGAATATGAGGGATGCATTAGGATGGGCTAAAATAGTAATAAATGTTATTTGGTATGTTGAGTTACATGAAATTCCCATGTTTGGTCATTTTCTGCATAACTCGCTCAAGCGAGATCTTCCTGCATCAGTGTTGTTGTCACTGGCCGAAATTCGCTCAAGCGAAGGGCCTTCTCACCCAAGTGAGATAGATCTGGAATCAGTGGATGGTCACTGGACCAATTTCACTCAAGCAAAATGGTCCTGGCTTGGTAATCGCTTAAGCGAGGAAGAAGGGAATTAGACACTGGATGATTTTTGTCCAGGCGAGGCATGCCTCGCCCAAGCAAAAATCGGGCAGAGAGTTCTTAATGTCATTGGGACGATCTCACTCAAGCGAGAAGGAACTCGCTCAAGCGAGATTGGCTTCTGATGCAAATCTCTTGTCTCACTTAAGCGTCTCGCTGGCTCGCCCTGGTGTGCTCTTCGCATCTCGCTCAAGCGAGGTGGAGCTCGCTCAAGTGAGAGGAGCCCCTGATGCTTATTTATTTCTTCGCTCAGCCTTTTCTTATTTTCGCTCAAGCGTGCCTACGTGAGCTCGCTCAAGCAAATGTGGTACTTGCTTGAGCGAGTGGTATCCTGATGCACTTATGTGTTTCATTTTAAATGATTATAATTTCCTTTGTATTAAACCCTTCTTGCATCATCTTAAAAATTGGTTTGGACATATTATGAACTTCTTGAACTACACGAAATACTTTCTCTTTAATCTCAATCATGCAATATCAAAATTAATTAATTCTTCTGCTAGTTTTAACTGGAAATTTATTATAAAATCATCCTTTAATTTACCCTCTCATATCTTTATATATGGGAGTGGTTTATCATAGATCCAGGTGTCATATTAAATGATTCACCACTTTAATTATTTGATTTATAAATAATTGATAAACGTGAAAAATTTCCCCAGATTTTCGGGGCGTCTCACTGGGTCTTCTGCTCCACAACACTTTGATGTCTCAAGACTTTTTCATACCCAAAAGGAATTATCCAACTACTTGGAGAACTTTTCTGAAAAATTACCCATCCCCCCTGACTAGCTTGATGTCAATTTCTTTCAATCCTCTCGATTTGTCTTTTTGAATGTCCTTGAACAGCAACAACTTATGGATTTTGTGGCACTTGAGGCGCATTACATTTATCCCAAATTGATTTGTGACTTCTATTCCACTTTGCGTATATCAAATGCTCGATGCATTGCCAAAGTGAAGGGTGTTAATATTTTCCTTAATGATGTCATCATGAATTCTGTTGGGAAACTTCCTCTCAATAATGCTACCTTTGATGGAAAGGAACCATCCGCTGAATGGGACTACAACCCCATTGTTTCCCGTGAATTACTTAACTTAAGATCCTCCTCTAAAACCAATATTGGCAGATTGGATATCAATAACTGCCTGATTCATTACTGCTTAGTGAAAATTATCTCAATAATAGGAAGCAACAACGCACGAGTTAGTGAAGGACAAACCCTCTTGTTGTGGGCAATGCTTAAACAAAAGGAGATTAATTGGATCACGCTTGTTATACAACACATGATTGAAGCCAAAAGTTTCACTCGTCTTCCATATACAATTCTAATCACCAAGATTTTATGTCACTTCCGTGTTGATCTCTCCAATGAAGTGAAAGAGTTGGTTGGTCCCAAAGGACTAATTGGAGGTTCTCATCTCACAAAAAGGGGTCTGCATGAGTATCATGGCATTTAGGAGCTCCTCCATTGACCACGTCATGATGATAATAATAATGATGATGATGATGATAAAGCACCTCTTCCACCTAAACCAAAACCGTAACCAACACAGTCTACTACACCCACCACTGAGGAACTCTTTACTAGACTCACAGCCCACATCGATCAGCGCTTTGATGATCTCCACAACCATTTATTTTGATAGGCTAGAGACTGATCTCAATGCAAGATATGATGATCTGGCTCAACAAGTTGCTACTTTACATTTTCCTCTACCTTAGTTTACTTATGCTATTTTTGGGATGACTTTTGCTTGCTTTTGGTTATTTATCCTTTCACGGTTAGACTTATGGTTATGGTTCTTTTTAGACTTATGTTTTCTGTCTTATGACTTAGTGTTTGAACCTTAATTTTTCCTTAATGCACTAGGATTTATTTCCACTTTATGACTTGCCTATCTGATGAAGAATGCTTGTTTTCTATCATTTGTTTTTTATGATGCCAAAGGGGGAGAAAATACATGTGCTCTCTCCTTTAACAAGTATATGTTATAGAAAGTGTTATTAACAAGAGAAGCTTATATGATCAACTAATAATGTATGTGCTTTGATGAAATAACTATAAACAAGTGGCATTAAGAGTTGCAATGAACTACATAGGCATTTATACATTATAACAAGTGATATCTTTTAAACAAATAAAATGGTACCTATTACAAGTGATGTCTATTAATAACAGTTGGTATCAAACTTAAACAAAAGATATTGATGGAACCTGTAAATTACATTCAAGCAACAAGTGGTATTCATTGGCATCTATTACACTAACAAGGGGGAGAATGCATATGAACATTGGCAGACATCAATTTACTATGAAATTGGCACCCTAAGAGACGCACATTAGTTGTCATCATCAAAAAATGGGAGAATGTGATTATATGTTGAAATAGGTTTTGATAATGACAAGGTGAATGACATGAATTTAAACCATCAAGAAGAACAAGCTCATACATTGAAGAAAACCAAGGAATCAATGTACAAGAATCAAAGGAACAAGCCATGACTCAAATACATGCCAAGAATACATCAAAAACTTATGCAAAATGACAACATCGATGTGCGAATCGATTCAAGAGAAGTGGGAATCAATTCATACACCTGGGAACCATAAAATAACTAAACAGCAACGTGGGGATCGATTCAAGGCTTATAGAAATTGATTCATTACAAAACAGAATGCTGGGAATTGATTCATGGAAGTGAGGAATCGATTCACACGTGGGAAAAATATGATTATTGCCAAACAGAATGCTCTGAGTCGATTCATGGTAAAGAGGAATCGATTTATGTGATGGGAAACACCTTTAAATGGCCCCTTAAATTAATGAAAATAGCCCATACTCCATTATATTGGAAGAAGCAAGTGGCACAACGGCTAGAAGCTCTTCCATGCCTATAAATGGACCTGGAATTCAAGTAAGAGAAGACACAACACAAGGTAATCAATATACAACATCTAGAGGTCAAATGATTGAGTCTCATTCTTGTATATTTTTCATTTTCTGTAACTCTTGATTTCCAATTTGTATATCTTTGAGAGTTGTTAGATCGAGTGCTCTAATTTGCATATCCACTCTAGTTGAGAGTCTATTCTTGTAACACCTATCATAAACACTTAAGTTTAGAGTTGTATCAAAGGTTAGGGTCCAACCTTTAGGTTATTGAGAGATTGTGAGATTTCGTGGGTTGCCATTTGCTTGTGGGGATTGAGTTCTTGAGTGTGGGACACTAGGAAGCTACAATTACTCAAAGCTTGTATCTCAAATCTTCAATAGTGGAATTCTTCAAGTGGTTTGCTTGAAGGCTAGACGTACACCACAAGTGGAAGTGGTGGAACTAGTACATCCATTTTCAATTCTCTCTTCCTTGAACTTTTTATATTTGTACACATAAACTGTTTGATAAATTACTTAAGCTGAAATCTTGGTTGAAATTATATTACTCTAATTGAAGTTAATCTTTACACATAACCTGTTTGATAAATTGCTGTGTGCCTAATTTGGTGTTGTAGTTACTTGTCATTGTCACTATCACTCATATTGAACAAATTGATTACAAAGAATCACATTTAAAAGCATTCCAAAGAAAAAACTTTAATACTTAATTAACCCCCTCTCTTGAGTAATTGAGGCCACTTGGTTAACAATGGGAACCCAAGGGAGGTTCCCACACCCTTGCATGTCTATTTTCCACGTAAGGGTATGAAGACTCCTTCTTTTCCTACATGAGTCTCCAAGCAGAGTTTTGAGTTTTTACTTCCTTTCTCTCTCGTTTCTCGGCTTTGACGGTAACTCTGAGACGTGTGCCAAATATCTGAAATTTGAAAACAAGGGTGGTAGCTCTACAATGGTCATTATCGTGAGCATGGGCATCGAAAAATGAGACTCTTAGCTTTTTAAAATTACATGCAACCTACTAAACATAATATACGTGTAATGTAAGGCAAAAATCAAGGGAAACTACCCTAGGGAGCTCTCGACCATGGTGGAAAAATTACAGGATAAGGATTTTCACTTCAAACTTCGCATGTATGACATATCTAAATAATGATCGAGGCATTCCATGGTCTCTAGTGATATAGCCTAGACTTCAATCTTGTAGGCCAGGAAGGATGGATCTAGCTATCTTTCTTCAAAAAGAACAATAGATGAAAATTTAGAAGCATGGAGGAGGAAGGAGATGGAGTTGGAAGGATAATGGTGGAGATGGAATGGATTGGATGGGGGTAAGGGATTGGAAACCAGCTTAGGGAAGGATAAGTCCTACTCACCACTCTAGGGGATGAGAGTCTAGAGATAAGAGCTTGCTAGAAGGAAAAACTCACTCTAGCCTAAAGGAGAGACTAAGCACTCATTAATTCAAAAAAATATGTATATTCTCAAAATGTAAGGTAATGAGTACATGGAGAACTTGCCCTTATATAGGTAAGTGAAATGCACTCCCTAATGGACTTCTCTTATTTTCTAGGCCCAAATAGTCAAAATAAAAGGAATATGGCCCAAATACAAAGCCCAAATAGATTTTACAAGCCTAAAAGTGGCCTAATGACCATGTAAGGCCCAAAATCCTATTTCTAAAATATGTGAAGCCCTAGAATACACTTAAAAACCTATGTCTCACAAGTATTACATGAAAAATAAGAAAAGGTCTTTGAGTAGTTCTCCTTGGGCTTAGGCCTATGAAAAGCAATCAGAAAGGTAGCTAAGGTTTGTTGGGTGATGATTTTGGCTTTCTTGATCCTTACCCTTGTCAAGGGTCCTGTGTAAAGCTCCAGCCCCTTGTCTAGGGTTGTGATGGGATCTTCCTTTCTTGGGTCGTCATCATCGAGACTACATGTAAGGCTATGGATCCAACATGTATGTAGTAGAAAATCAAGAATCAAGGGTAAAAGGGCCATGGGGTGCTCTCGGCATGGTAAGGAAATAAGAGAGCAAGGCTTGTTAATCTCAAACTTTGCATTCATGGTAGTTTTAGACTAGGATCAAGACATACATGGCTTCCAAAATTATATGCAAGACATTAAACACAACATGCATGTAAATAAAATCAAAGAACTAAGGAAGAAATGGCCCATGGAGCTCTCGACCAAGAGAAAGAAATAAGGGGACCACAGTTTTACCTTACAAACACTTCATGCAAGGCTTCTTAGAGCAAGGATCAAGACATATACAACCTCTAAAAGGGGTGGTCGTGAAGTTTATGATGGAAGTGGAGGGTCTAGGATCTTGGTGATGGTCTTGAGTTAGAGGAAGAAAAGGTGGAGGGAAGCTTTCCAAACACCAATCTTTACATGCATGGCTTCTAGGACCTTAAAAGGTGACCATACATGATGGTGAGAGGACAATATGGTGGCTATGAGGTGTCTTTGGAGGGGTTGATGGCCTCAGGTAGTGATGAGGAGAAGAAAGAAAAAGAAAGGATGGCACTCGGTGGAGGTTATAATAGATGTTAGTGTTTAGTGGTAGAGAGAAGAAGAGTTGTGGCTATGATTGAGGTGATGAAGGGAAGAGGAATGTTAGTGGTGGCTAAGAATGAAGAAAGAAGAAATGAAAGAGTGTGACCAAAAGATTGAAAAGAGTGGAATAAGGAAAATTTAGAAGGGGGAGAGTTATGAAGGAGGGTTTGGTCGAGAGAGTAGAGATTGAAGGGAAGTATAATGAAAATATATAAAATGAAATGAGAGGGGGAAAGGTATTCGGTGGTGGTGTCTGAAGAAGTGAAGAGAATGGCTTACATGTGGGTGGTATTGGAAAAGAGAGATGGCATTAGAAAAGGAAAAAGGAAATGTGATATGAGGCAAAGCGTGGTATGATAAGGTGATAGCCTTGGAAATAAAAATAAAGGGAGACATGCAGAATGGTTTAGTGTTAACGAAGGGCAAAGTGTCAAAGGCTGGCTTTGCATTAAGTAAGAGTTCATGAGAAGGTGACACATGGCTATTTGGGGTGGTAAATTTTTATATTTCTCTTGACAAAAAAATAAGAATAAGTTCTGATGTAAACTAGGCAAAGTGGTGAACATAAAAGTTGTAGATCTTTCTCTCTTCTTTCTAACGAGTCAAAGATCACTCAATTTTGATAACTGTTGCAAAAGTTATGGTTAAAATACAAAAAGAGGTTCAGATACCACATGAATTCTAGGTCTAACATTTTAAAATAAAAACTGGGAAATATGTGTCCAGAATTAGCCTTCGTGGTCTTCATAAGAATTATAGGGAATTATAGAAAAAGTTACACCTAAAATACTAAACGGTGCCAAGTAGATTACGTGGCTACAAGTCAGTGCACCATTTTGCAAACTGGGACCAATGGGTCCAGAACTTCGTTTAGGTGTCTGCACAAGAGTTGTAGCAAGTTTTTTCATAAAAATTTTAGGACAAGAATCGTTTGATTTCAACGTCAGGAGACAAAGTTATGTTGAAATCAACAAAATACGCGTAGAATTTTCTACACCCAAGACGGATGGAACCTTCCGAAAACAAATTTTGAAATTTTTCATAAATCTTAAAAGGATTATTTAAATCATAATTTTGGCCAATCGGCCCAACTCTCTTTTGCTCAGGCTTTTCTTCCACTTCTAGCTCACATAAATTAAACACATAACTTCATTATTCACAGAAATTCTCGATACTGACTTGGCTGAGGTCTGTATTTCACACAATATATATATATATATATTAACACACAAGCAACAAAGATTAGGGTTTGGGATATTCGTCCCAAAAATATGGGGTGTTACAAAAAATAGTAACTTAATACCTAACCTAGATGATAAAGTCCTCCAAAATGACTCAAAAGCTTGGTATCCCTATCAAAGACAATGGTTTTGTATCCCTAGGAAAACCATGTAATTAAACCACTTCTCAAAAGAAAAGTATTGTCACATGACTAGCATTATCTACTTTATGGCATGAAATAAAATGAGCCATTTTAGAAAAACAATCCACTACCACAAAGATAGAGTCAAATTTTCTTTGGATTCTGATGTAGGATAACATTGGAGTTTTAGATCTAGCATTCCTCTTCTCTATAGATCTTTAATCTTTCTCCTCTTCTTGGAATTTCAATGTCTTAGATGTTGAATGAAGGTGTTGCATGTAAGGTTCAAGGTGGTGGAAGCATTGAAATTAGACACAAAAACGATGGAAAATGGGTGAGGAATGAGAGGAATTTGAGAGATGGAACTAGGAAGAGGATGATATGTGTAGGAGTCACTCCTATGGAGGAGATAAGCCCAAGGGAACTTGCCACCTATGGAGGGATTCCAAAGGATAAGAGTTGAGAGAGTGTGCTAAGCATTTTTTTAAGCTAGAGAGAGAAACTCAATCTTCTCACTAAAAATTGAATTATGACTTCTTTGTTGACTTTTACAGGTGAGATTCTCTATTTATATCTATCTCCTAAGTGATGTATTTTCATTCTAAGCTTGGGTGAGCTTGTTAAAGCTTCACCCAAAGCCTAAAATCTAAAAGTACATGGCCCAAAAGTAGCCCAAAGCAAGTATATGCCTATACAAGTCTTAGAAGTGGCCTAAAATGAAAAATATGGTCATGCAATGCCCCAAAATGAACTAATAAACCTAATAATGTACAAGTGAACAAGGACTAACCCAAGCTCACCCATGGGTCACATTATGCTCCCCCTCCTCAAGAAGATTTGCTCTCAGATCCAAGCTTACCCTAAATTAGCTCACAAGGCAACTTTAATCCTACAAGATGAAGTGGAAAAACAAAGTGAGTCCATAGTAAGAAAAGGTTTAAAGAAAACAAAAATGAACAAACAAAGGTGGAAAAAAGGAAGAAAGAAGACCGTCCCCCAGGGTCAAACACTAATCTTTTTACCTTTGTAGTGATAAAATAAAAGATGTCAACAAAGAAAATAATGAAAAGGTCTCACAAGAATGCACGTACAAAACTATGGAGACCCTCGTGTAACCCAGAAATGGTTATACTTATATGATGTATAATGAGGATGATAGGAAGTGTAGTTAGATGAACATGTGATATATGACTAAACATGGTCATGTAATGATGAAGCATAGGATATGATGTCTTAAGAGGGTCATAATGAGTAATGTAATTCAAACTAGGAACTAGAGTATGCATGACATGCAAAGATGCTACTAGTTCCTTATATAACCCCTCATGAGAGTGAATAATATTAACATGGTCATTTGTGCGATGTGGTCCTATATGCAATGAGATGGGAATGTTATAAGATGGGCAATACATTAAACTTGTCAAAGTCCTAGACTCAAAGAAATAACAAAAGACATCACTCTTAGGAAGGTCAACTCAAAAAAGTATAGACATATCCTTACTCTATAAGACCCTGTAGTAACTATATACATCCTACTAGTAACCCTAAGGGAATTATGAACAATGGATGATCAATTCCTTTCACAAGGAATGAGAGAAGTTGAAAGAGGTCCCTCTACCACTTCATGATCTTCTTAAGGATAACAACTCATGATAGGGGTGAATAAACTATTAGTAAGGTGATATTCTCTAAAAGCACTATACTTGTCCAAAAGCAAGCCATAATCATACACCTCACTTTCTTTGGTTTCAACATTCCCTTTATCGTTCTTTATTATCTCATGTTCCTTTTGCACATATTTGTCTTGTTCTTCGACATAAAATGCATTTTTCCTTTCATAGCTTTATTATGTTTTCTTCTTAATTTTTCTTTTTCTTTTTCCCCTTTTTTACACACCCTAATTTTCTCATTCCTTATAACATCAAACTAAAATATTATTCTATAATTGTTTTACTTTTCTATGGATTTCCTTAAGAAACCTTTTTGCTCTTTTCTTTCTCTCATGGCTCTTATTTATTGCATGTTCACCCCTTGACTCATAGGAGTCCAATGTAGCATAGAAGTCACCTAATTGTTTTATTAGGGCCTCAAATTAGGGAGGTGTGTTATCTCTCACGTTCACTGTAAAAAGACATGTTGTCTATGGAAAAATAATATGCAAAGTGAAATGAGATAAGATACTAGTCTCTTGGCATGTAAAAATAAGTAAACTAACCTTAAATGCAAGTAAAAACAAGAAACTAGTTAGAGTGCATAAAGTAAACTAGGCCTAAGCAAACCACCCTAGTCAACTAACTAAACCCAAAGTTCAAAGTTCAATGTCCAAAGTCCAAAAGTCCCAAATACAAGGGCTAAGAAATATGAATTAAAAGAATTATATTTTCTTTTTATACTCTGCCAAAATATAAAGAGAAAATAAAATACAAAAGACATACAAGTATGATATTTATTATAAAAAATATGCTCTCCAAGTTACAAGTCTTCAAGATCCACCAAAGTATGATTAAAAGCATTGAACACAAGGAAATGGTTAGCATAAAAAATAATATTTACATAAGGGAAAACTCTTAAGCACTCAAGTGTTTACTCTCACACTCTTTTTCTCTATGAACCTCGAGTTCTTAAAACAATCCCAAAATCTAATCTCAACCACTCTAAGATGCTAGCACCAATGGCAAGTCACTTGACTAATCTCGAGAAGGTCAAGGAAGGAAATACTTAAATGACATAACAAGAGATCAACAAGGCAAGCAAGAAAAGCTCAATTAGGAAGCAAAACTAAAGGGAATTAAGATCTAGACAAACTAGAGTATAGATAAGAAATAAAGGGAAAAATTGAATAAAGGGAAACTAACAATTGAATTAAAATGTGACAAACTTAGAATCAAGAAAGACAAACTAAAAATTAATGCAACAAGAAAACAAGTACACAAATGGTAATCTAGAACACTAGAATGCAAGATAAACACTCTAACTTTCACAACAAATCCAGAACTATTTTTATTTTTCAATTTTATACATCAAGAGGCAAAAAGAACACAATATAGCCACACAAACACATCAAGGTGATGCCAAAATATTTTTGGGGATACACACTATTTTTCAATGTTTTTCCTAGAAGGGACCTAAGAAAATGTAGCAATGCTACAACCTTTCAAGTCTTTTCTTTCTCTAACTTTTTTTATACTTTCCCCCTATTTTTTATCTATTTTTAATCCACCATTACTACATATAAAACAACCCTAAAATACCTCTTAAAGATTGCACAAAAGTAATAACAAGTATTTATTCTTACATCATCTCCCAACACAAAACATGGATGTAAGGTATGATTAAATGACATTAAATGCAAATAAAAGAGATGAATTACAACATGTAAAAGAATACCTAAAGTTGCTAGAAATTGAAACAAACACTAGAAAAATACCTAAGAACACTAACAAACCTACAAATTATGAGCTATTAAGTCCAACAAAAGATGTGGTGGACTAAGACACCCTTAGAGATTGAAATACACTTTAGAGAATGTGACTAAAACGTATTAGAATTCAACAAACAAACACAAAATAGATTATAATAAAAACCTAGATACAAATAAGATCAAGCTCCAATACTCAAACAGAATAACATAGAGACATTATACACTAAAACATTTCATCAAACACTTGGAGTTTTGGATCTAACCATGCTTTTGTCCATAGACCTTCAATCTTTCTCCTCTTTTCTTGGTTTTCAATGTCTTATATGCTAAATGACAGTGCTGGACATAAGGTTTAAGGTGGTGAAAACATGGAAAATGGACACAAAAATGATGGAAAATGAAAAAAGAATAAGGGGAATTTGAGAGATGGAACTAGGAACGGAATGATATTTGCAGGCACGACTCCTATGGAAAAGGTAAGCCTAAGGGAACTCTCCACCTATAGAGGGATTCCAAAGGATAAGAGTTGAGAGAGAGTGCTAAGCATTTTCTAGAGCTAGAGAGAGAAACTTAATCTTCTCACTAAAAATTCAATTATGACTTCTTTGTTGACTTTTACATGTGAGATTCCCTATTTATAGCGATCTCCTAAGTGATGTATTTTCATGCTAAGCTTAGGTGGGTTTGTTAAAACTTCACCCAAGGCCCAAAACCTAAAAGTACATGGCCCAAAAGTGGCCCAAAGCAAGTATATGCCTATACAAGGCCTAAAAGTGGTCCAAAATGAAAAATATGGCCATGCAACAACCAGACCTAACTACTAAACCTAATAATGTACAAGTGAACAAGGTCTAACCCAAGCTTACCCATGGGCCTCATTATGTTCTTGGTAACCCAACAACAAAGTCCATACTCAAGTTAGTTCATAAGGAAGACAGAATAGGAAGAAGGGTGTACAACCCATAAGGTAAATACCTAGATTTTGCTTGTCTATATATGACGCAATGACTACACAATCTATATACATCATGATTTATATGTGGTTGATAGAAGTTTTCATGCAAAGTATCTAAGGTCTTTTACTCTCCAAAGTGACCCATCAGTCCTTCCTCATATGACTCTCTTAAGATAAGATCTTGAATGGATCCTTTAAGTGCACATAATATTTTATGATTTAATAAGTAACCATCATGCCTAAAGTATCTATTATGAGCCTTTTTTTTGATAAACTAAGTAGGTGAGACCAAATTCATAATCTTTTTATATAATTCCCTAAAATGCTTAAAGTCAAGCATATTAGAGTGAAGAGAGGAAAGTAAGGTGTGCCATCTAGAAAAAGCACCAACTACCTTATTTAACATTCCTCACTTATGCTTAATCACATAAGGGAATTGCTCTAATAACTCCACTCATTTAGTATGCCTCTTATTAGGCTTGCCTTAGAATTTAGATATTTATATGATTCATGATCAATATGAGTGGCATCATTTAACTTCTCACTAAAATAAGAAACAGGGTACCCCTCTTGGAATAACATTACCCCAATTCCAACATTAGATGCATCACATTCAATCTCAAAAGGTTTATCAAAATTTAGAAGAGAAAGAATCGATGAAGTAATGAGCCCTTCTTTCAAGGCTTGGAAAGCTTGTTCTTTCTTACTACCCCCATTGAAATATGATATTCTTTTCGACCAACTCATTCAAAGATGAAGTTATGCTGCTATACAAACCTTTTATAGAAGCTTGTCAAACCATGAAAACTCTTAACTTCACCCATGATCTTAAGGGAAGGTCACTCCAATAGCCTTGACTTTTCCTTCATCAACATGAACTCCTTGAGAACTTACCACAAAGCCTAAGAAGATCATATAGTCTAGGAAAAATAAGCATTTCTCAAGGTTTCCATCCAACCTTTCTTTCCTAAGAACAAGTAAGACTGCTTTGACACGTCCTAAGTACTCTTGATGAGATATGGAATAAATTAAGATGTCATTGAAGTAGACAATAACAAATTTGTCAATGGATTCCCTCAACACATGATTCATGAATCTCATAAAGGTACTAGGGGTATTAGTCAACCCAAATGGCATCACTAGCCATACAAACCAAACTTAGTCTTAAATACAATTTTCCATTCATCATATTCCCTCATCCTAATTTAATGATGGCCACTTCTCAAATCAATTTTAGTGAAAACACAAGAGCCATGAAGCTCATTAAGCATATTATCTAGAGGTAGGCTTATTTGGTATAAAGGAATTAGATGTTGAATGCCTCTCAAAGGTGGTAAACCATAAGGCATTTGTTAAGGAAAGACACCCTTAAAATCTTTCAACAGTTTTCCCATGGTACTAGGCAACTGTTAGGGAATCACACAGGGTTAGGTAGCGAAAACACAAAGGATTTCCATAGCGATTTACAAACTACGTGTTTCAAAGCATCACATACAACAAAATAAAATATTGCATAGGATTACCTCTTATAGGCTCAAGATAAGTTTATTTATCAAAGAAATCTTAGCTGCGTCTTTGGGAGTCCATACAAGTACTCCCATCAGATGTTGAACCTTCAAATGTTAGTTCGAAAATACTTAACCCTCATAACTATTACGAGAATATGTATTCTTTTTCTCTTTGAAGAGCTGCCTATAACCATCCCATGCTCTATATATAAGTTTAGGCCTGACTTGCTGAGCTATCTATAAAGATTAGACTCATGTGTTATTCTGAATACGTTAGGTCCAATAGCTGGACTAAAATAAAAGCTATCCTTTGGTGGACTTATTCTATGTGTGTGACCCTATAGGTAAAAATATACGGTCATTATTAATAATAAACTATTTTATTATTAATATAAAATAAGAGCAGTATCTAGCAATGCATCATTATGTCTAAATATTATTTATCATTGACATAACCTATAAGTGATAATTATTTTATATGTTCGTTCCTTTTGTCACGATTTCTAATTAGGCTTAAGGCGCGATTATCATATGGATCAATTCATTTTACTTGATAACAGAGTAGACTTTACCTAAATAAATATCCAATGTTTAGTCTCTCTAGCATGGTCAGGTATTTCTTTAGTCTCACTCCATCAAGTGGCCCATGAATATCACTCTCGTCACATAGGAGAGATAAATGTAATCTACATCACCCACATCCCTCTACATAATTTGTTCATTGCCTAATCATAACCTTTATGGTCATCTTGTTACAAATGACATTTGATTATATTAAAACAACAAACTCCTCATATAGAAATTGTAGTAACTTTAGGTCAAAGGATTACATATACCATTATCACATGAATAACCATTTATAACATTCATGTAATGGTTCATGTAACATTCTCATGGTAGATCCATTTAGTACACAATTACTCTTAATGTGTACCTTTGTGAAGACTTGATATCATCTATATCCATGACATATTATTCCAAGGATAAATAGATTTAAAATAATTTTAAAACTGAAAAGACTTATTTCATTGATAAGTACAAAATGATACATTAAAAGAATAATAGCTCATAGTACATACACGAACAATAACTCATCAAGAGAAAAATGTAAGTAAAGGTCTTTATAATACATTGAGTATAATACTTTTCTAGAAAGCAAGAGATGCTTAAGCTCACTTTCTTGCATAAATAATGAAGAACGAGAGCCTTCCTCAAGTAAGATCCCTTTATCTTTTTTTGAACATTTTCTATTGTATTTTCCATAAGACCCTAAGGTCTTCTTTTTCCCTTCTCTTTTCTTTTTCATTTTTATTTTGTCTTCACACACTTGGCCTAAAGATAATGGCATAAGAGTAATCTTTTTAGAATTAAAGAGAAAATAGTACTTGTTTGATTGGTCACCATGATACATGTTTCTATTAAATTGCCAAGGTCTACCAAGTAGCACATGGCTTGCCTTTACAGGCACAAGATCTTATAAGATTTTATCTTTGTACTTTCCAATAGCTAATGAAATAAGAACTTACTTATCTACCATCATTTATAAGGTCCAAGATACTTTGAGGCCTAATTTGTTTACCAATCTAGTGCTAGCTACATTAGTGCAACTACCACCATCTAAATTAGTGAACAAATTTGACCATTAATAGTGCATCTAGTGTGAAAAATGTTATCTATTTGGGATTCCTCATAATCCCTAGTTAATATCTTTAACAACCTTCAAACCTGTTATAGGAATTTGTTCAAATTCCTATGGAAGGAGGTGGATCTTCTTCTCTAGCCTCTTCTAGATCCAAGAAAACTTTTCAAAATAAGGAGAATACATACAGTTTTGATAGTGTAATGGTGCTGGCTGAATGAATTAGGGAGTGGAGATGGAGGATTTAATGTGTCAAAACCTAGATCTAACCTAAGAACTTGATAGAAATGGATGAGAAAATAGAAAGGCAAGAGGTTCAAGGAGATTCCGCCACTCTCACAAGCTATGGAGAGATAAAGAAGTAAGGCTACCACCTTTAGGAGAAAGCCAAAGGATAAGACTAAAGAAAAGAGCCTAGAGCTTCTACTTTCTAGAGAGAAGGGAGAGTTTCTCACTCTAAATCTCACTAACATTCAAATTATAAGAGAAATACAAGGAAGAGAGGTATTTATACCTCCTTGAAAAGTAAATTTTCAGAATTGACTTGGGTGGGCTTAAAAAAGCTTCACCTAAGGCCCAAAAACTAAAACTACATGGCCCAAAAGGAGCCCAAAGCAACCTAACAACTATACAAGTCTAAAAATAACCCAAAATGAAAAGTATGGTCATGCAAGGCCCAAAACTAAGTCCTAATTTCTAATCTTAAAAATTTCTAAAACTAATAACATGAAAATAAAATATATACAAAAATGTTCATGCCCAAAAAAGAGGCCTAAACCATGAAAGTAGGCCCATTACCCTTCTATAGAGCAATAGAAAAGGGTAAGGGTCTTCAGGGTATGTGATGGATCTATGGCTCCCTAAAACTGTCTAAGGAAACCTCTAGGGTATGTGATGGATCTATGGCTTCCTCCTGGGTAATGGCCATGTCATGCTCCCCCTCTTCAAAAGGATTTATCCTCAAATCTGAGGTAACCTCATCCAGCTCATCTACAACACAAGGCGTAAGATCAAAAATATTAAAAGTAGCACTGACCCATACTCACCAAGAAGGTTAAGTACATAAGCATTATTATTAAGCCTCCTAAGAATCTGAAAAGGACCATCACCTCTAGGGTTGAGTTTAGACTTTCTAAGGTTAGGAAAGCATTCCTTCCTTAGGTGGAGCCAAACCCAATCCCCAACATCCAAAACAACCTCTTTTCTCTTCTTATTCACACATCTAGCATAATACTCATTTTTCTTTTGTATATGATGTCTAACCTCCTCATGAATATTTCTAACAAAAGAAGCCTTTACCTCACCATCCATATAGATGATATCATTAGAAATTTCTAAAGGCAAAAGGTCTAGTAGAGTGAGGGGGTTAAAACTATACATAATCTCAAAAGGACTATGCTTGATGGTGGAGAGAATTACCCTATTATAAGCAAACTCTACATGTGGTAGACATTCATCCCAAGACTTAATATTCTTTTTGATAAGGACTCACAGAAGAGTAGAAAGAGTTCTATTCACAACCTTAGTTTGGCCACATGTTTGTGGATGGCAAGTAGTGGAAAAGAGATGTTTTGCCCCTAGCTTGACCTAAAGGGTTCTCTAGAAGTGGCTAAGGAACTTAGTATCCTTATCACTAACAATAGTTCTAGGATCCCATGCAATTGAACAATCCCTTTAAAGAATAGTTTGGCAATATGACTAGCATCTTCTACCTTGTGACAAGGGATAAAGTGAGCCATCTTACTAAATCTATCTACCACTATAAAGATAGAATCCATTCCCCTTTAGGTTCTAGGTAGCCCAAGTACAAAATCTATGCTAATATCTACCCAAGGGGAAGTAAGAATAAGTAAGGGAGTGTAAAGGCCATGAGGAGAAACCCTAGATTTGGCTTTTTTACAGGAAAAGCACCTAGAGCAAAGCTTTTGCATATCACACTTCTTATAGGGCCAATAAAAATGCTCACTAAGGGTGGATAAAGTCTTATCCCGCCCAAAGTGCCCCATGAGTCCTCCCTTATGACTCTTAAGAAGTAAAAGGTCTCTAATGGATCCCCTAAGAATGCAAAGCTTATTGGCTCTAAATAGGAAGCCATCTAACTTATGGAATCCATTAGAAGCAATAGAAGAACCACAAGAGTAGTAGGCAAGAGAGACATCAAGGTCATTTAGGTACAATTCCTTTATCTCATTAAGACCATGGAGAGTGGCACCCAAATAAGAAAGGAGGGTATGCCTTCTAGATAAGGCATCAACTAGCACATTAGCTTTACCACTTTAGTGCTTGATAACATAAGGGAATTGTTCCAAATACTCAACCCATTTAACATGCCTTTTATTAAGCTTATGTTGGCCTTTGATATATTTAAGTGACTTATAGTCACTATAGATGACAAACTCTTTGGGAATTAAGTAGTGTTCCTAAGTTTATAGGGCCCTAATTAAAGTAAAGAACTCTTTGTCATAGGTGGGATAGTTAAGGTATGCCCCATTAAGCTTTTCACTAAAAAAAGCAATGGGTGTCTCTCTTGAAGTAGCACCGCACCTATGCCAATATTTGAAGCATCACATTCAAGCTCAAAAGTTTGTGAAAAGTTTGGAAGAGTAAGAATAAGAGCATGTGTGAGTCTATGCTTAAGGTCTTTAAAAGTCGTTTCTTGCTTTGGCCCCCAATGAAAAGGAACATTTTTCTTAAGCAAATCATTAAGGGGAGAAGCCAAAGTAGAAAAGTCTTTTACAAACCTTCTATAGAAGCTAGCCAAGCCATGGAAGCTTCTAATATCATGCATACTCTTGCGGGTAGGCCAAGCACTAATTGTTTTGACTTTTTCTTGGTCAACTTGGACCCTCTTGGAGCTAACTACAAATCCAAGAAAGACAATACATTGGTTAAGCCTATTTTCTCTTAAGGCAAGTAAGTCATGTCTAAGGTGATTAAGGTGAGAGTCCATATTTTTGGCGTAAATAAGTATGTCAGCAAAGTAGACAACAGCAAAATGCCTAATAAAATCCCTCAAAACATGGTTCATGAGGTGTATAAACATACTTGGTGCATTGGTTAAGCCAAAAAGCATAACTAACCACTCATAATCCAAGCTTGGTCTTAAAAGCAGTTTTCCATTCATCACCTTCCTTGATCCTTATTTGATGGTAGCCACTCTTAAGGTAAATCTTAAAAAATATGGTAGAGCCACAAAGTTCATCCAACATATCATCAAGTCTAGGAATAAGATGCCTATACTTAATGGTTATGTTGTTGATTGCTCTAAAATTCATGCATAACCTCCATGATCCATATTTCTTAGGAACTAGAAGAATGGGTACATCACATGGACTAAGATTTTCCCTAATCTAACCTTTGGAAAGTAGATCTCTATTTTTTTTAATTTCTGGACTCTCCTTAGGGTTACACCTATATGCTGGTCTATTAAGCAAGCTAGTCCCAGGTATAAGATGTATTTGGTGTTCTATACCCCTAAGAGATGGAAGCCCTTGAAGAAGGTCTTTAGGAAAGACATCCTCAAACTCTAGGAAGAGCCCACTAAAGAGAGGGAAGTGAAAGAAGTAGATATACTAAAAGGGCTAGAAGAGCTAGAAGAAACCTCACTAGAAGAGGAATAAGGGTAAAAGATGTAGAAAGTTTTGTGAAGAAGCAAGGCTTGCTTCACATCATGCTTAGAGGAAAAGAAAGAAGAATGCCTCTTGGGATCTTCAACTGTGAGGATCCCTTTACCCTTATCTTGAGAAGTTAAGACTTTTTTTATTTTTTTATTTTTGAATTTTAGGAGAGAAGGTGGAAGGCCCAACCTCCCTTTCCCTTTTCAACTTCATTTGAAGTTGGTCTTCCAAAACTTGTTTGGGAGACAAGGGATGTAAATTATTATTATGTAAAAATGTAAGGGTGTTGGTGAAACCCTCATGGGTAACCTTTTAATCATACTTCCAAGGTCTACCCAACAAGATATAAGTTGGTTCCATAGGCACAACATCATACTAAACTTGATCATGGTATGTGTCTATGGAGAGAGAAAGAAGAACTTGTTTGTTCACTAACATCTCACCCTTTTCATTAAGCCATTACAATTTATAAGGTCTAGGGTGGTCTATTAGAGCACAACTAAATTTATGAACTAGCCTTTGGATAGCCACATTAGCACAACTACCATTATCTAATGAGAGAACAAAGTTTTTTTTTAATGTAACATCTTGTGTAAAAGATGTTCTCTCTTTTTGTAGTGTCATCATCCCTTATATGGCTTCCAAGAAGCTTTCTAATAATAAATAACTCACCCTCATCTTCCAAGAGTATATTTTGAAGGTTGTGTAGGGGGATGATCCCTACGAACCTCACTTTGAATCCTAGGAGATAAAGTGTCCACTTCATGCTCCTTACCCTTTCTACCACTTCCCTCTTTTTGGATGAAGTCTTCCTTGCCCTTCTGTCTATACTTAAATGGTTTAAAATCCCTTCTATAATAGGAAGCTCCATCCATGAGTTGAGCTTCTACTTGTGTGCATTGATGGAGAAGCTTCTTAATGTCCACATAAGGTAGAAGTTCAACTTTTTTCTTTATATTTTGATTAAGGCCATGTAAAAATCGATGCATGAGGATTTCTTCATCCTCCTCAACATTGGCCCTAATCATAGCCATTTCTAAGGCCTTGTAATAATCCTCCATACTCTTAGACCCTTAGGTGAGTCTATTGAGCTTAGCCAACAACTCACCCCTATAGTAAGAAGGAACATACCTTTTCCTAAGCAAGGGGTTAAGGTCATCCCATTAATCAATGGGTGGGAAATGGTCTTTCTTTTTATCCTTTAGGATTTGGGTCCACTATACTAATGTATATTTTTAAAAGCTAAAGGTGGTAATCCTAACCTATTTTTCATTTTTAGTTTGATAGGAGGTAAAAAATTTCTCAACTTTCATCTCCCAATCGAGGTAGGCTTCTATATCACTCTTACCATGGAAGGGTGGGACCTTTAGCTTGACCTCTCTCAAGCCACCCTCTTCATGAAACCTATGGTGTCCCCTATGGTGCCTATCCTCGACCTCACTAGTTTCATCATTATGTCTTTGTCTATGATTCCTATGATGTCTAGTGGTTCTATTTCTACCCTCCCCATTTTCTAGGTTATCTAACCTAGTTGACATGTTATTAAGTTTCTCTAAAATTAATCTCATGTGAGAGGGGGTTGACTCTCTACCTTTCTCACTAGATGAAAATATGTTATAATGCAAGATGCTAGTGATGAGATACTAGTCGGATCACTCAAGTTGATTTAACCCTAAAAATAGAAAATAACACACAAGGCAACAAGAAAAATATAAAAAGAAAGTAAGTAGACAAAATTAGTCAGGGTGCAAAAATTAAACTAAGCCTAGCATGCAAAAGCGCACTTATACTAACTAGAAAGCAAGTAAAGCAAACTAGTTGGTTGATGCAAGAATGTAAACTAGACCTAGCATACAAAATCGCACTTACACTAGTCGGGTGCAACAAAAATAAACTAAGTCCTAAGCACAATTACTCCTAATCAACTAATTAAAAATGAAAGTCCAATGTCCAAAGTCTTTAATGACTAAATACTGGACTTAATCAAAGTACTTAAAATAAATTCCCAAAATACAAGGGAAAAGAAAAAATAAAAATCATAAAAAAAATTAAATCCTAAACTATTACAAAAGTTGCTTTTCCAATATAAAAGGCTTCCAAGCTTCTTCAAGTCCAACAAAAAGGTCCACCAAGCTACAAGAAAAACACTTTGAAGCTCAAAGTAATGATTAGCATAAAAATAATAAGAAAATCGAATTGTGTTTGTACTTTTAGCTCACAAGTGTATGCACTCAAATGTCCACCTCTCTCTTTACTAATAGACTATCCTATGTCAAATCTTGAAGTCAAATCTCAATCCTTCAAATATGCTACCCAAGTGATGATGATCTTACTAATCCTTAGTCTTAGGAATGCCAAAAAGAGAAATACTCAAATGACAAAACTAGAGAGAAAAAAGACAAGCAAGAAAAGGTAAATTTGGAAGCTAAACCGAAAGGAAAGTTATGTGACAAACAAGAACTTGATAAACAACAAATGGTAAATGAAAGAAGGAACATAAGAATGGAAAATGATGTGACAAACCAAGAATACAAATGAGACAAACTAAAAATAAAATGTTAGAAGAGAAGTAAGCACACAAAAGGAACAAACTAGAAACTCTAGAATGCTTACAACTTCAAAACCTTTTTATATAGTTTCCAAAAAGAATTTCCTCAAAACAAGTGCATAAATATACACAAAAAGAACAATTAAGGTACTGCACTAAACATATAATAGCTGCTATATTTTTTTTTGATTTGCAAGTATTTTCAAACATTTTTTTCACTCTTTTTCACTAGAAAATGAGCCTAAACAAATGTATAAGCAAGGACCTAAGAAACTTTTTTCTTTTCAAACTTTTTTCACTTATTTCCTTTGTTTTTTCACTAAAAACTACAGCAAAAACAGAATTGCCAATTGCTCAAAACAAGTGCACAAAAGAGGTGAAACTAGGAAACTAGGCAAAGGCAAAAGTAAGCAGCAATTTCCAACATATTTAGGCAATGGAAGGCAAGGTAAAATGGATCAAATGATATTAAAATTAACAAAAATACAGTATGCAAAGAGTGAAGTACAGTTGCTGGAAAAATGAAAATTAAACCAGAAAAATACACCTAATGGAAAACTAACAACCTACAATAATCAAGCAACAAGTTCATTTTAAAATGAGATGATCACAACCACACAAGGAGCTTGTTAGGAACTTCAAATAATGAATTTAAAATGCCTAAGAATCCAGCAACACAAAACAAAGGCAAATGCAAAAGAAATCACCTAGAAACACATGGAAGCAAGCTTCTTAACCTAAGACATTAACTAAGGATGCTAAAAACCACTTAAGCAAATGAACAAACACCTAATAAGCACAAAAATACTACACAGTTTAAACAAGGTCCAGAACTGAAATTAGCTTTCAAATTAAGTAAATGAAACAAAACAACTATAATATGCAAAGAAACATCAAGAAAATACTAGAAATGCAAGGTAACTTGAAGTAGAAGGCATATAAGGTCAACAAGTTAACCTAATTTTTTTTTTTTGCTTACGCTTTTATGAAACTTGGAGGTTATATTTCGGATGAGTGCAGTAACAAACTTTGTGAAGGAACATTGCAAAAGTCCAAGCCAAACTATGTAGATCTAAAAGTTAAAGTAAGCGTAACTTCTTGATTTTTGGAGTTTTTTAGCATATGATGTATGAAAATTTATGTAGAGGAGGTGAGGAATTCAAATCTAGGACTGAAAATTAAGAATATGAACTGCACAAAAATAGATCTAAGAAAATGCAAAGAGAAGTGGAGACTTATGATATTAGATGTTGTAGGAATTTGTTTAAATTCCTATGGAAGGAGGTAGATCTTCTTTTTAAGCCTCTTCTAGATCCAAGAAAGCTTTCCAAAATGAGGAGAATGCACATGGTTTTGGTAGTTTAATGGTGCTGTCCAAATGAATTATAGAGTGGAGATGGAGGATTTAATGTGCTAAAACCTAGATCTAACCTAAGAACTTAATAGAAATGGATGATAAAATGGAGAGGCAAGCAGTTCAAGGAGATTTCGCCACTCTCACAAGCTATGGAGAGATAAGGATGTGAGGTCACCACCTTTGGGAGAAATCCAAAAGATAAGACTAAAGAAAGGAGCCTGGAGCTTCTACTTTCTAGAGAGAATGGAAAGTTTCTCACTTTAAATCTCATTAACATTCAAATTATGAGAGAAATACAAGAAAGAGAGGTATTTATACCTCCTTGAAAAGTACGTTTTTGGAATTGGCTTGGGTAGGCTTGAAAAAGCTTCACCCAAGGCCCAAAAATAGCTTAAAGCAACCTAACACCTATACATGGCCTAAAAGTAGCCTAAAATGAAAAGTATGACCATGCAAGGCCCAAAACTAAATCCTAATTTCTAATCCTAAATTTTTTCTAAAATAATAACATGAAAATAAAATATATACAAAAATGTTCATTCCCAACAAAGAGTCCCAAACTATGAAAGTAGGCCCATTACCGTTCTATAGAGCAAGAGAAAAGGGTAAAGGTCTTCAAGAGCTCCTCCTTAGGCTTGGGCTCAACTGTGGTATCCATGAAGGAAGCCAAATGAGTTTGGAGTGCCTCTCTAGTTTTCTTGGCCCTTGACCTAGTCAAAGGACCCCCAAAACTATCTAAGGCAACCTCCAGGGTATGTGATGGATCTATGGCTTCCTCCTGGTGATGGCCATGTCAAAACCACAAGCAAGTCTCTTTTAATGGCATATTTGGCTTTATCATTAGAGGATGACGAGGAAGAAGATCCATGAGAAGAATTGGAAGAAGATTCTTAGGAAGAGATATTCCTATTGTCCCTAAGGACCATTGTTTTCTTGTTGGGACATTGAGACGAAATGTGACCTCTCCCAAGGCATTTGAAATATTTAATGTTGGATTCCATCTTTTCTTCCTTGGGTTTAGAACCTAAGTATGGTTTAGAGTTAGGAAACTCCTATTTTTTTTCTTTGGACTTCTTGGAATCTTTACCATTTTGAAAGGAATTCTTTTCTTTACTTTTGTTTCTATCTTTCAAATTGGTTGTGTAAGAGAAGAGGGAAGGTTTAAAGAACCTCCCTTAGTCTTTTAATTGTCTCTCCATATTGATGGCAGGTGTAAGAGATTCTTTAATCTCATGTAAGGTTGTAGTTTAACAACCTTTTTGATATTCCTATTGAAACCATGAAGAAACCTAGTCATGGTTGCTTCATGAGTCTCTTCAAGATTGGCCCTTATCATGGCCACATCCATCTCTTTGTAGCAATCATCAATACCTAAATACTTTTGCCTTAGATTTTGGAGTTTTATAAACAACTCCCTTGTATAGTATTGAGGTACGTACCTCTCTCTTTGTAAGGTTTTCATTTCTAACTAAGTGGTGAAGGGATAGAAGTGAAGTTTAGTCATCTTGATTTTATCCCGCCAAATTAAGGCATAATTTGTAAGGTGTAGGGAAACTACATTGATTTTTCTTCATCATCAAAGTCATGGCAAGAAAAGATTCACTCACACTTAAGCTTCCAATCAAGGTACACTTCTAGATTATTCCATCCTAGGAAGGTAGGGATTTTGAATTTAATCACTACTAAAAAAACTCTGATAGCTACTCCAAGTTAGCAACCAACAATATCGTCACTAATAAGCGATTGAGTTAGCGACTGCAATGTGAAAAAGGACCTCAAAAAGAAAATTAGTGACCACATTAGCTTATGACTCTCTTGCTCCTCCTCTTTCTTTTTTGCTTATCGTCAACTAACTACAAAGCCATATCCTTAGGTAACATCTTCAACCATAACCACCCTCAACCATAACTGGAACTTTTTCTTCCTTGGCTTCTTAAGTAGCAACTGCCAATTCTTGACCAAAAGTTTAAGCTTTTGATACTTGAAAACATTCATTGCAATTGGTGGCTTATGAGTCTGTGACTTTTTGCATAGTCCTAGTTTCAACATCTATTCCCTCCTCTTCCACCTAAGTTTATCAACATCTTCAATCGTGACTTCTTTTTTAGAAGAGTTCATATCAATTTTGACTTTTTCTTTTGCTACAATTCTCTTAACAACCAAATCTTCTAGCTCAGTTTTATCTTCTTAATCCAGTATTCCTTCTTCTTCTCAGACCTGCCTTAGTCTCCTGATCTCATCATTCATAATAATTTATACAAGGCTACTTTGAGTTGGGTAACCTTTATAATCCAATAATGAAAATGGGTTCCAAAAGGAATCTCATTAGGAAGATTGAGGTGAAGAGGGAGGGATACTATTAGGTCTGTTATTGGGAGAATAAGCAAAAATTGAAGCCATCATTGGTGAAGATTGCATAGCAAAAAGTCCATCAATGCTAAACTAGTCATAGGAAAGTAAGTCTCAACTCGAACTATTTCGGGCGATTGAGGCCTTTCCTCAACTGCAATTGTTGGATTACCACCCGGCCTTAGGTAATTCACTTTCAAAGTTGTTTTAGGTCTAAACTCAATGAGATAAACATGAAACTTAATGAGATAAACAATAATTGTTGATGGATGTGTGCTTCAATCATCAACCTTGAAAGCGAGCAATGAATCCACTATTTTTGTTGTAATAATAAGGGAAAATAGCAAGAATTTGCAGCAACTTTAATTTTTTATTTTAAGAAACTTCAATACATTAAGTTGTTCCCTGAATTTCCCAACTGGTTCTTTCAAAAATGTTAATAAGTATATAAAAATAAATAAACAAATTAAGGAACTTTGAACCTGGTCACTCTTTTAATACCCTCCCTAATGGACTCACTTCACTAAAATTAATTAAATCAAAAAAGATAAAAGAGAGAATCATATATATAAGGGGAATAATGAATAATTGAATATGATTTTTACTATGAATTACATTTATAATTATCATTAATATATTTTAATATTGTCTAAGTACTAAACAACTAATACAAATGGTTGGATTCTTACTTATCTTAACTATAATTGTGTCTAAACTTAAGTAATATTGTTAATAAAAAATGACCAAGCCTTCTAATCTGAATTTGACATCAAAAATCAAAAGTACATTAAACAAGTATGAAGCAATTTCGTTAAATGGTACGAAATGCGAAACACAAGAATTTAAAATCCATCTAAATCCAAAACCATGACAGTGATAAACTACAATGTCACTCAATTCATAGCTTCAAATCCACAATACACAAATCAATATAAACAGTGCACGAGAAGATAATTATAGGTGTAATCTCTTAAATTGATCATCTACTTGTATCACCCCAGTATAATTTTGTAATAATGTTCACCTTCAAAACCAAAACTTTATTCATAAGCATAAAAAATAACATGACTCACACCAACAACTTATAGTACATCTCAATTTTTTAAAAATTTCTATAATACAGGTTTGATATTTATAAGGGTTTAATATTTATTATCCTTTGTTCAGCTTTTCATTTGCATTTTCCTTTAGAGTGTAGTTTTCTTTAGTGTCGTTATGCCATCCTCTTAGCTTTTTGATTCTCTGTCATCTCAGGTTCTCTGCCCCTCATTGCAACAAGTTAGTAAGTTAATTTATTTTTTAGTGACTCTATTTACTGCCTAATTTGTATATGTATTATTTTAGATGTGTATTGTTTTATGCATATGTATGGTTGTCTGTTAGTGGAGAGTAAAGCTCATTAGACATTGGATTTGTGTGCTGATAACGTGTTTTATGCATATGTATGGTTTTGTTAGTGGAGAGCAGAGCTCACTAGGCATTGGATTTGAATGCTGATAACATGTGTTTTATGCATGTATATGGTTGTCTGTTAGTGAAGAACAAAGCTTACTAGGTTGTGGTGATGTTTGAACTGTACTACGTAGTGTATATATTGAACTATACTTGGATATTTTGTGTGTAACAAGGCATTTTTTAAAAATTTAGAAATGTTTAATTTATAGGGTAGACTCTATCAAAATTTCGATAGGCTCCTTGTTTTAGGGTCACATAGAAAAGTATATTAAAATTTAACAATGTAAGGTTTAGTCGTGTCTGTACCCACTAGGTGCCCATTCAAGATTCACGACAATCGACCGACATAACGTTTTACGTTGGATCTTAAGTTATCCCGGTTGGACTATTTAGGATGAATTTGTAACCAGTAGGGCATCACCCATCAATGTTGTTTGTGTTCTATCTTGTGTTGTTGATGTGCATTTGGAATTTTGGTTACTATGTTTTGTATTGTCTCCAGGTGCATGTCTACGTGTGGTGTTTCATACTGCAGTATCTTTGTGTACTCCAGGATCAATACGAAATGCTGTAAAAATTCCAAATGAACATCAATAACACAAGGGTGACGCAAACATATAGAAGGGTTACGGATGGTTACATATTCATCTCGAATGAGATAGGGCCCAACTACATACAACATCAAAGAGATAGAGAGTGATACATGAACGATAGTCACATAATCATTAAATTAAAGTAACTAGTACAGTGCTTGTTAGACATCATGAATAGAGGTTCTGGCAAATTAGCGATGGATATATAATCGGATTGATCGCAGTCGGTAAGTGACTGAGGAGTTTATGATGGGGTTGTGGAAGTTTATTCCATTCGCTACGGTGAACACCCCTGATTTTGAAGTGACCTAGAAGATTTGTTATCCTTGATCAAAGTGCAAATACATTAGTTTTGAATACGCAGATGATGTCATGTGCCACCTACGTAAGAAGGAATTCATGGAAATATACTACTGCGGGTACAACCATGGTGAGCAATTACCACCTAGGCCACCGGCCGTAACCATGTAACAGTCTTACTATGAGGTCGGAGGGAATAGGGATACGCAAAACAACATGGAGTAGATGGTGATGGGTCATGTTAGGTCCTCCGTGGAGCGTATACTACAACATGATAACCAAGTTGGGGATAAGGATGAGAGTATAAAGGAAGATCCAAATCCGAAGGTCAAGAGATTCTATGATTTATTGGCGGTGGCTCAGACTCGATTATGGGACAGGTGCCAGAGTCACACCAAATTATCCGCCTCCCTAGATGCTTTAAGCCTACAGGTAGAATATAATCTTTCTGAGAGATTGTTTTAATAGAATGGTCAATTTGATGCATTCTACTATGCTAAGTCATCATCAAATGCCATCAAACTTATACCATGCTAAGAGAAAAGTGGCAAACCTTAGGTTGGGTTGTTTGAAGATAGAGTGTTATGTTGCCAAGTGTATGTTGTTCCGAAAGGAGTTTGCAGACAAGAGTGTCACAAAATGTGTACACTATAATGAGGACCACTATAAAACTGTTAAAAGAATAGGGAAAGTAACTAGGACGGCCAGGAAGAAAATGTGGTACTTCCCCATAACACCGCGTCTCCAATGTTTGTATGCCTCATTGTCCATGACAAAACACATGTGTTGGAATGCTTTGAATCAAACACATGAGGGTCTTTTGTGTCATCCATCAGAAGGGAAAGCATAGAAGTGTTTGGATAAGCTATATCCAAACTTTTCACGTGAGCCGCGCAATGTACGACTTGCCTTATGTACTTATGGGTTCAACATATTTGGTCAGTACGAAAGAGTGTACTCTTGTTGATCAGTCATACTAACCCGATACAATCTTCCTTCTGATATGTGTATGAAGAGGAATATGGTGTTTCTATCTGTACTGGTTCCAGGACCCAAAAATCCAAAGGCAAAAATAGATGTGTTTTTGTAACTGTTGGTTAAGGAGTTGTCATAATTATGGGATGTCGGGGTGATAACCTATGATGCATCTTTGAAGAACAATTTCATGATATGGGTTATTTTGATGTGGACCATTAATGACTTTCCTGCCTATGGTATGCTTTCTTGATGGTCAACATCTAGAAAGCTTACTTTCCCTATATGCATAGAACAATACCGGGGGGAATCACTCCCTGTTAGTGGCAAGACAAGTTTTTTTTACTGTCATAGAAGGTTCCTATCATTGGATCACCCATTCAGGAGAAACAAAACCGCTTTTAAGAAGAATAAGGTTGTTACTGAACCTCTACCCCATACGTTATCCGATACATAGGTTTGGTAGAGAGTCTCTGAGTTTTCGTACCACTGGATGAAGCAAAGTATATTATGGGATTTGCCATATTAGAAAAACTTGTTGTTAAGACACAACATAGATGTGATACACACTGAACAAGATGTTTTCATGAATATTTTTGACACTATAATGGACATCAAGGGGAGAACAAAGGATAATGAGAAAAGTCGACTAGACCCTTCAAGTTGGTGTTCTAGGAAGGAGTTAGAATTGAGGGATATGGGATATGGAAAAATGTTTAAACCATATGTGAAATATGTATTAACAAGACCTCAACAGATTATTGTATGTGTGTGGATGAATGGGTTGATCCTACCTAACGGATTTGCCTCTAATTTAAGTAGATGTGTCGACGTGAAGGAGGGTAGGGTGTTTGGTATAAAAAGTCATGATTATCATGTGTTTATGCAACAACTACTACTATACACATTTCATGCTTTACCAAAACCCATTTAGAAACCGTTGGTTAAGTTGAGTCACTTCTTTAAAGAGTTGACAACAACTTCATCAATCGAGGAGAAACTTATGAAGATAGAGGAAAGTATCCGGTCTTGATTTATAAGTTGGAGCAGATTTTTCCACCTAGTTTTTTTGACTCTATAGAGCATCTGCCTATCCATCTACCATACAAGTCCCTGTTGGTGGTCTAGTGTAGTATCATTGGATGTATCCGTTTGAAAGGTGAACATCAGAACTACTTAATTTCCTTGCAACAATTTTTTTACTATAACAGTATTATGTATCTTAATATTTGTTTATGTTTTAGTAGATTCCTACACTCTTTAAAAGACAATGTGTCAAATAAAGCATGCATGGAAGCATCAATTTGTAAGGCATACTTAGTGGAAGAAATGACCAATTTCGCTTCTTTCTATTTTTCGACGGAGATAGAAATTAGAATAAGTCGAATTTCCTGCAACCTTGAGGTGGCCATAAATCTAGGGTTGGACGATCAAAGTTTAATTTTTAACTATCCTGGTTGTCCTGGGGGCAAGGTTATAAAATGTTACATTGATAAGAAACATCGAAAGGTAGCTCATTTGTGCATTCTTCTGAATTTCCCGGAAGTGGACCCCTATCTTGAGTAAGTCACCAACTTATATATTGCATTTTGAAGCTAGTAACCATTGTAGCTAAACTATTGTTCTTTAAATAGCCTATATGCAGATATGTTGAAGCAAGAGCAAAATGATATAACTAATGACCAAATTCGTAATGAGGTATCATCCAAATTCATCAGTTGGTTTGCAAAACACATATGACCCGTATACCTTACGCTTTTGTGTTAAACTTCAAATTTTAGTTATCTAACGTTATTATGTGTTATGCTATAAATAGATTCAAGACCCTAATAACTATATTGAAGACTCTTTACTCCAAGCTCTATCTTGGGGGTCGGTAAAACTATTAAAAAATGGCTGATTTACTACATAAATTGCTTCAAGTTTAACATTTTCCAATGGAGTAAAAGGATGCGCACCCGTAACTACGGGGTTTGTGTTAAAGGCACAAATGGACTATTAGAGGAAGACTTAAATGGAGTCTTGACAGAGATTGTTGAAGTTTCTTTCTCTAGACAACTTAGGACATATCGTTCTATTTAGGTGTGATTGGTATGACAACACAATCGGTGTAAGAACAAAGGTTGACAACAACTACGGTTTAGTTGAGGTCAAGAAAAATGGTAGATATAAAGGGTTTGACCCCTTTATTTTTGCCCAGCAAGCCGAGCAGGTTTATTACACAGACTTCCCTAGAGAGTATCAAGATTGGTATGCAGTCATTAAGGCCAAGGCCTAAAGTCAGGTCATTGATAATGTCTCCGATGAGGTTGAGGATGCTTATCAGCTCGCTCTAAATAAGTTTAATGACAGTTATTTGGTGTTCAACATTGACCCAGTGATACTGGATGAGACACTTGCTTCTATAGGGGGTGAACACATTAACAAAGAGGTTGTCTCCCAATCAAAATGGTCTAGGGCCGATTTGAAGACTTATGACCCTGTTGAAACAGATAGCCGTAGTGACACTAAAACTAAGGGAGAATTTCAAATTGAAACAGACACAAAGTATTAATTTATCAATATATATGCATATATACATATATGTATAGTTTTCCACTAACCTTTATTTTCATGGTTTTATCCACAGATTACAGGACGTAGACTACACTTTAACCAGGGTTATGGTTTGCGGACTAGAGGATTCCGTCTTGGCACACCAGAGCAAACCGCCACCCCATAACTGACTCCCACACCAAAGCAGACCACATCATAGCAGACCATTATAGCACATCAGACTTATTCACCACCTTAGACCATAACACAACAGACTCCTTCACCACCGGGTTTGGGTGACCCAGGCCTCGAGGCAAGCCTTCCTCCTACATGCCCCTATACCCATATTGGCCCAAGTGTCGGGCGGAGATGAGTATGTATTACTATATAGTTTGTTTTAAGTTTGTTAGTTGGTAGCTTGTTACTTGTTTTGTACTTATAATTCATATAATACCTAGATTTGTTTGTTGTATGTTAGTTTTTTAGTAACTGGGCAATAATACAAATTTGGAGATGTTAGATTTACAAGGGAGACTCTGCCGAAATTTCGGTAGGCTCTTTGTGTTATCAGACCACACTTAGGTGTTTAATGTATAAATTTGTTTGTTGTATGTTAGTTTTTTAGTACCTGTATTCATTGAACTGTACTAGGAAGTTTTCTGCATGTAACAGGGTAATAGTACCAATTTAGAAATGTTAGATTTACAGGGGAAACTGTTGAAATTTTGGTAGGCTCCATGTGTCATTAGACCTCATTGAAGTGTTTGACTGATTGTCTTGTATACAGTTATGTGTCTATATCGTTTGATTGTTTCTAAGTATGGTTTATTACAACTTTGTTGATAATAGTCATACTACCAAAGCGATTACTCAGGTTCTTAAGGCCCAGTGTGATGGTCCATACATCTCTTAAATAGATGCTGGTAAGACTGTCCAGGATAGATGGTTTAGACCTTCTCGGTAAGTTTAACACTTCCCTTTGTTGTAAGTTTAATACATTCATACACCTGTTTTTAATTTTGAAATATCATTTCATTTTGCAATGTGATTATTGATGAAAAGAGGGTATGATTAATGAGATTAGGAAGGTCTTTACCATAAAGACCTCTAAAATCATCAAGAATACCCTTTGGAAACTGAGGGACAAGGGCGAGCACCCTTGTTGGATCCCCGAGGCATACTGGAATGGGATAGTGCAGAAGTGGGGAGGTGTCTTGTTCTAGTAAACCAATGCTAGGAACAAGGCAAACAGAGTGGTTGATGTCAGTGCCTCTGTCTAGACCGGGGGTAGCATTTTAGTCCTCGAGCATAAAAAAGATTTGTAGGTATATTTTATGAAACATTTTTTTTATGAATGACTAAACATGTTTTCCACTAATAATTTCAATACATTATGAACTATAGGAGCTGAAGGAGTTTCAATACATTGTGAACTATAGGAGCTGAAGGAGCATCACGAGCCTTCACTGTATGAGGTCATGCAAATGACCAAGAAGAACAAAGTCGGTGCATGAGTTAACCTAAATACGACGGAAATGGTAGTATTTTATTTTAACTTACACATGCTTAAATTTACAAATCATCAGATTATTGAATTTTATCATTATTTTATATTTACAGGAGACGTCTCAAGCCATATATAGGAGGAGCAACGCCGGAGGTAGCTTTTGGAGGAGCGAGCTGATGAGGACCGATGATAGAGGTAGCTTTTGTAGAAGCAAGCTGCCGAGGATCAATGACAGGCCGACAAGGATGAATAACAAGCCGATGAGGACCGATAACGGGCTAACGAGGACTAACGATGGGTCGACGAAGACCGGTGATAAGTCTTGAAAAGACTTATTTAGCAACACGTAACCTCGTTTTAGGTGGAAGATTTGATTTAATTAGCAGGTTTAATAAGTATTTAGAAGAAAATTATCAATTGAATAAAAATAGTGGATGTTTATTATTTGAGTATTTATAGAGATAATTAAGCATAATAAGATAGTATTTTAGGAAAAAGTGAATTTTGGTTTTATATGTTTTAAGCGTGCTAACATTTCCCTTGAGCGTGCTCACGCTGGGGTGTAATTATGGTTTTTGCAGGATTCTAGGAAGTCAGTGTGCTTACGCTAATCAGGAGCGTACTTACGCCATTCTCATGGGAAAGCTAGAAGATTCCAGTGTCCCAACGCCCTGTATTGACGCTAGAGAACAATGCAAGTCAGCAAGTCAGCATGCCCACGCCGCCTACCAAGTGCACTCATGCATAGACCTCTGATTCAGTTACACCAGACAAAAAGCCAGCATACTGACGCTGGTATGAGGGCGTGCCAACGTGTGAATATGAGGGAAAATTAGTTATTTGGAATTCGGTTGTAAATTAGTTAAATTAAGTTTGTTATTTATTTGCAAGTTATTTAGGAGTTTAATTTCATTAATTAAGCTATTGATTATGGTAGGATTATAAATAACTCTATGTAATTAGTTAAAACACATAATTCATAATATCAATTCATTTTTTCAGATTCACTTCTCTCTCTAAACTTTTCTTCTCTCTAATTTCTCTACAACTCATTATGTACCCCCACTCTCTGTTCATCTCTTCTTCCTCCATGGATTGCTAAATCCATAAGGTTAGGGATAGCTGAAGCTTCAATGGAAGCTTGACTTTGTGCTTGAGATATTCGCTAGTGAGGCATGAAGAATATTGCTAGGAGTGGTTTCTCTGCTAAATTGGAAGATTCAGATCTATCTTGAAGTTCTTGCTAGAGAGGACCCCTGGTTAAGGACTTAGGTAATCTCCTTGCTACCTAATTAATTCATGCCTAAGGTTTAGGTGAATAGTTAGGGTTCATTCTTTGAATTTTGCATTAGGTTTCAATGTGTATTTTCACCTAAGGGCTAGGGTTCAATTGCATTGGAATTAGTTTTAATCACCTAAGGAATTAGGGATTAAGCATCCGTGAAGTTGTTCAAGCCTTGATTTAGGGATTTGTTCCTTATTCATTGAGTTTTGCTGGTATTGATAGTGGAAGTTATGTCTGATCTATTCTTAATTCAAGGTTACACTTCTTAAATCAGTTATTCTTAATTTAGCAATTATACTGCAAAAGCATAAAAATATTAAAACAGAAACTTAAGGAAATTTCCATGAAATGTTTACATATCCTATTTGGTTCACCTAGTATCTATCCTTGGTTGTGGTAATTACCTCAATCCCTGTGGAAACGATACAAATATACTTAGTTTTAACAACTGGTGCGCTTCCCATAAATCTCATCATTCGATAAAGATGCATCAAGCGACAATGAGCCGAGAAGAACTGACTCGAGACTCGTTGACAACTGGTGGCACAGTAGGAGCTTATCATGTGGATAATGGCGACGCAACCCTCATCTACTTCCTAGCTGTCCCTGCCACCACCATTGGATCCCCTCACTGTGACCACATATTTCTTGACATTTATTTTTATTGTATTATATAGAAATGTACATAAATTTTGTTTACACTTTATCTCATATTTGGTATTTCAGTATCTAATTTATGTCATTTTCTTTTCTATGTGAATTCGCCACACTACAAGGAAAACGTGTTCTTGTGTTGGTTTATTAGTGGCGGTTAATTAAAACTGCCGTCGGTTAAGAAAAATAGGAAAGTCCATCGCAATATTTACGGGGGTTAAGAAATCGCCGTTATTTACAAGGTCAAAAAACACATGGCTCTCACGTGCCCCTCTTTTTTTATTGCCCTCTCTGTTCCCTCCATCCCAGATGTGCCAAAGCCCTAATCCCTCTTATTTTTTCATTTTCCCTTTCCTATTTCCCTCTTTTCCTCATCTCTCACTTTCTTCCTTGTCTCACACTATCTCACTTTCTACCATGCTTTTTGTCACCATCATGGCCACTAAGCTTCCTCGTCTACATAGCCCTGGTGGTGAAAGACTCATACGCTGGTAGTGAAGAAAGGTTTGTTTCTATCCTAGTTCTAGGTGTTTTTGAGTTTCATGCTCTCCTATCCTTTTCTTTTCTCATTTTCCATTTTTCCTAAAATCCTAATTCGTGCAATAGCCCTAAATAGTGTAAAATTGAAAATAGGAGTTGGATGAGAAAGTGAGGACGATGGAAAAAATGGTTGTTTGGTTGAGGAAAGAAGTAGAGAAAGCAAATAGTATGATTGGTAATGTAAAGAGGGAAGAGAATAGGAAGTATGAGTGTGAGTGTAGCTTACACAGTTTCTAGCTTTTGTTACAATAGAGCGTAAGCAATTATGGTGAAGAAAGGCAACAGAGACTCAACCATGGGGAGATTAAAAACCAACGTCTTCTCCACTTGTTTATTATGGATTACAGATTGAATTGCAATCAGGTAGAGGTTTGATGATGCCTAAATTGTAAAATTTTGTACTTCCCTTTATGTGGTGTTAGTTGTGGCACCCTTAACCCCGTAAATAATATTAAAGATATTATTAATTAGATATTAAAAGTAAGGATAAATTTTTCATGATTTAAACAATTGTCAGAAGAACACCATAATTAAAAACTTCAATAATTAATCCCAGACCTTTCTAAGAACCTATCTCATATATGAAGATATGAGAAGGTATGCAATTTAAACAAATGTCATCTTTAGACAATCGATTGCATAATCACCATTCAAGGGTTTGCGGAATATGTAAGTTAATTCGAGTATGAGTGGATATGAAAAGAGATTCAACAATACCCAAATTGATTGCTAAAGTTTAGTGAAAACATGTCAAAGAGGTGTATAGGGTACCAAAAGGTACAAGACATAGGGAACCAAAAGGATTGAAGTACTAGGCATAGGGAACCAAAAAGTACAAGACCATGGCAAGAAAACGTGTGAAAAACCACTCTGGGAATTTCCCCTGGCCGTGGGAAATTTCCCTGGCCATGGAATTCACTGCCCCAATGCCCAGGATTTCAAATATTTCAAAACAGGAAAAACCACTGGCCATAGGAAATTCCCACAGGCCGTGGAACTCTCTGGCTCCATAACCCAACTTGTGTAATTTCTAAAACAATGTGATCCACTGGCTGTGGGAATTTTCCCTTGCTGTGGATCATTCCCTGATGCTCCAAAATTCATTTTTCAATCATGCCATGCCTTGGGACCTTAGATCATGCAATTCCTAGACCTTCTTATGCACAAAACCATCAAGAATCAATCCTATTATGGCACAAAACGTAAAGGGACATAACATTAATCCACTAAGCCCTTATTATACCAACTCCAATCATCATTAAATCATCAAATATACTTCTAAATTATGCATGAACATTATAATCATAATCTTATACTTTAACAATTCATTCATCCATGGATTTCCATCAAAAAAAGTATCAATGCCATCAAAATGGCTAACAAATTCAATGTCAAGCATCATCATACATTACATTGTCATTTCAAATTATCCTAGTGTATCAATTACCATGCTAGGATATCAAATCATCCATATTCAATCATCATCATACTCATAAGGCATTAACTATAGTATGACTATACATAACAATGGCATATACAAACATTTCCAAAAAGGATGTACAAAAGCTATCAATTCAAAAACATACCAGCCAAGGCATCTTTACCAATTCTTTTTTCACACCATACCTCATCTCTTGAAGAGTTCTACTCCATGGTCATGCCCCACAACACAAGAGCTAAAAAAAAGTAGACAACATGGAGAGTAAGCATACATTCTCAATGATGAACAATCAATCAAAATGTGATAACATAAATATATGAATGCAATTCAACATATCCTTCTAACAAGGGAGTTCAATCAAATAATAGTGTCACATATCTAATCATCTTCCATTGAATATATATACATATATATATATATTTATATATAACCATCCATTAACAAAGACATTACCAAGTAGAATCAAGTCTCCAAATCACAATATCACCACACTTATTTTCCAAATCCATAAACAACATAAAGAGGTCACACCAACAACGATACACAATTAGTTAGTAACCAAAAGTGGGTTTTATTTCTCAATTAACACTCTTAATATGGTGTCATCTTGATCTTCTCCAACTCAATGCCAGGTCCCTATGGCTAATGCATATGTCATACCATAAAATGCATATGCAACGGATCCGATTTGAAACATTTATTCATAGCTCATGCGTACATGATTCACCAAATATTTGAAACCACGCATAGTTGCTTAAGCATTTGTCCCGCGTAAGGGTGCTTTTCACAAGATCTCATAAGACCTCTATTATCTCAATACATCAAGTGATCGTAACTACTTATAATTAATCAAATATATGTCCACCATGCAAGGGTCCATTTTTCATAAGATCCCGTAAGACCTTTACCATCTCAATATATCAAGTGATCGCAACCACTTATAATCATTCAAATATTTGTCCCCCACGCAAGGGTACTCCTTTTCATAGTCCCGCAAACCTTTTTCATTTCAATACACTTGTGATCACAACCATATTTATTTATTCTCATATTAGTTTCCCCCACGCAAGGTTACTCCCTTTCATAGTGTCGTAAGACCTTCATTATGATCGCAACCACATAGAAAATGCTATGTCATGCATGCTTTGAATGTAATAATGCACATGCTAGCCTCAACTTCGCAAGGATTTCTCAGCCTCTCACTTAGGGATATAATTTTCACTTAACATTATAGTTAATGACACAATCATATATAACATTCTCCAAGACATACCACTCATAGTGTTCAAGATTATACTAGCCAAAGATTCATATCAATGTTAATCCACACATAGAAATCAAATAGTATGTCAACAAATATACTCCAAATTCATATCCTCATCAAATGTGCCAAACTAACATCCAATCATCAATATGAATCAATCTCAATTTATATCACACACAAGAGGTAGTATATCCATTCAAGGAAAAACATGTAAATATGCATTAATATATACATTATTGATATACAATTGATCAATGCATTTAGAAAATATACTTCTCTGCTACCTTCTAAGAAGAAGCAATCCAAATGGTTCGACGACCCATCTCACCGTCCGGAACACAATCTATATATCACACACATATATATGAATTCAATCAATTTGCCATTCAAGGTAAGGACACAAGGTCTAACTATTCGATAGTAAGTAAATAGATACAACAACACATCCAAGACATGTTATAGAAATAGATTCACAACCTTCTTAGGTTTCGGGAATTCCTTTTTCATATAGGAGATATTCTATATTCAAAAGTAGGTTAAATCTACCCAATGTACATCCCACCACCATTAGTGGGTTTCCCAACATTGCCACCTAGCATACGCTTAATTTCCACATATACTTGTATAAAATCATTCCTCTTGGCACAATTCCTTATCTTATCATAAATTTTCTAAAAGCCTCAATGTTCTCAAATCAAAATTTACACAATTTATCATTTCAATAATTTTTCATTCGTCAATCTTAGTTCACCATGCCATATAATTTTTATTCCTCACATGTTCATCAATAACGCATCATTATCCCAACTAGGGTTCACATACCCAGCATTACACTTTAACATAAATCTCATCAATCCATAATGTCATTTCATTTACCCATAACAACCATCATAGGTCTTGTATTCCCATTTATTTTTTTACATTTTTAACAACACTCATTTATAGGTTCCATCACCAATGGTCATCTACCATTATTATTATCATCTATCATCATAACTAACAACACCTAACATTAAATATCATATATTCATTCTCAAAATCAACTCTTCTAGCCATAATATATATATATATATTCCCAAATCTTAAGATTAGAATTTCATCAAAATCCAATAACCATTATTTTCACATATCCACCATTCTAATCCCCTTTATGATAATACAACACTTCAACTTCAATCTCAATCTCAATCTCAATTACCAACACTTAAATATTATTCCACAACTCATCGACAACAATAAGTAATACATTGTAAACTTCATATCTACACATAAAAGTCATTCCCATGATAATTAAATCATCAATTCCTTAAACTTTACCAAAAGCCTCCAATTACCAATTCTAGGGGTTTTCATAAAAATCCAACAACAACCAATTCTAACCATTTTCTTGCATTATTTAAGCATTTATAAGACAACAACACCATGTTCACATTATCATCATCAAAAATAATAATTCCCAATGGTCATCTACTCTAGGATTTAGGTTCCACGTGTATTCTTTCATTAAACAACACTTAAACTTCTACTATAATACCTCAACAACCTCAACCACCAAGACATGTCATTTATGTTATGAAATCTTACCTCTTCTCCAAGCATAATAAAGAACATGAAAATGAGAGGAAGAGGAGAGGAGACAACCAAATATTTGCTCCAAAGTGTCTTCTTTACCTCGTGAATCCATGAAAACCTAAGTTTTTTAAGTGAAAAATGGCTAATGGAGGTGTAGAGGTGGTGGACGGTTTTTGGCTTCTAAAGAGAATAAGAATATGAAAAAATAAAGGTGAATGGAGAAAGTGAAGGTAGCCAATGGAAATTGAGAGATAGAAGGAGAGAGAAATAGTCAAAATTAGGTATTTCCCCATGGTTAAAAGAATGCACCTTTTTGCTTTTTCCTTTGGTCAATAAATCCCCATTTCTTATCGGTTAAAAGAAAGTAGAGAAAGAGGGGAAAAGTGTCACGATGAAATGGAGAGGAAAGATTAGGAATTAACATTTTTCTTAATTACTATTTTGCTCATATTTTAACTGTTTATTAACATACGTCGTGTCCATATAAATATCTTTAATGCCAAAAATTACTTGAATTATACCACCATAACCACAATAATTTCCTCAATATTCTAGACCTTTCAAATGTCCAAAATTATTTAATGGATCCCCCACCATCTGTTACATTGTCCGATTTTAGTAAATTTTAATTCACCGATAAATCACAATTAGTGTCTAATAAATTTTCCTATATACATTGAACCACAAATACTTAATTATGATTATCTAAAAATTTTATTCCTCTAAAATTTGAGATGTTACATTAGTGGTTGCTACAAACTCATCCAAGCAACTATTTTCATAATTCTTCATAGTTGCAGAAAAAGATGGCAAACTAGTTTCCACAGACAGCCATACAGTGTACCAAGAGTGCTAAAGTATCAACCCCATTAGATGCAAGAGGCCAAGGTTGTTTAAGATTTTGGTATCTAATTAGTTTCAATTTTTTCTTTCGTATTATATATATTGAACTTAAGGGGTATATATGCCTTGACTTGTGTCACCTTTATTTGAGTTGCGCAGAAAGTATTAAGGGAGATTGTTATATTATGCTTTCTTGACATGTTAATTTACATGAGAAGGTTTAATGTATAGATTTTACCTGCCATTCTATAAATGATGGGTTTTCATTTTAGGATTGCCTTCTATGCCAATAGAGCAGAGATGAACACTCAAGTTAGTTCCACAAGCTATGTTAGATAGTGTTATGATAGTATAATAATATAATATGTCTTATTAGAATATAATAGTTTATTTTTAGTACAATCAAAGGTAAAATATGCCAGTTATGTTTAATGTTCATCTTGGTAGAATGTTTGTTTTATTATTTTTATGCCAAACTCTGATCTCTTTTCCTCCAATAAGTGATAGGAAGCTTTAGAAAATAATAAAGAGAATATAACTGTTGCTATGATGAAGAGTTACCCATTACCAAGAAAGTTCATTTTAGATAAAACAAAGTTTGCATTACTAGTTGAGATTGTTTTGCATATGAACCTTGAATTTTATTCCTTGAAGAGGGAGGAACAAGTTGGTGAATTTTTCTGACAAATTGTTTCAGAGTGTTCATTCCATTTCTGAAAAATTGATTAGTGATTGATTTTCAGAATTTTATACATGTACTCCTGTTCATAAAAAAAAAGCTTTTATTAAGCATGGTGACAAGACAAAGACCCTCTGAGAGCTTGTGTAAAGGCAATTAGTTATTGCTTGATACCTTGTTACAAGAACTTGAGTACTTCCTCAACTCGACTCTGGTTATTATTGTACTATAACATAGATAACAACTGTCTCCCCCTTTGCAACTGCAAAATTGCTTATTTCAAATATTTTCCTTTATAGTCTTACAGTTTTTTGTTTACTTTAAATACTTGTTATGTAGACATTTAAGTATGTGAACACTCATTTCATCTACTTTACCTGTGTGGATGGTAACTTCTTTATATAACTGATTAACATTTTCTCGTGTTGTGTCTTTCAAAAAAGAGAAAAACAATATACCAAGATTTAATGGTAACAAACTAACAATAAAACAGCTAGAAACTTAAATATCTAAATCATAACAACTAGCCATATAAAGCCTGTTAGTAAGATATCTGGGATCTATACCTGCATGTCTTGTTCAATCTTTTGACCTTGTCTTCCCTTCTACATTACTCTCATTTTTTCTGATTAACTTTTATACAATTGTATAATATGCTAGTTGTACAAAGCCTGTCAGTGAGCTATCTGGGATCCTGTATATACATGTCTTATCAATTTTTTGACTTTGTCTTCCCTTCTGCATTACTTATATTTTTCTGATTAACTTTTATACAATGTATAATATGCAGGGGAATTGTATGAGCTTGATGGAAGAAAGTCTGGACCAATATCTCATGGTCCTTTCTCACCAAGCACTTTGTTGAGGGTAAATATACTCTTAACTTCAAAGCTATTTTGAAGGGAAAGACATAATTGGTATGTTGGTATAGATACAAGACTTTTTTTTTGCCTAAACTTCTTTGTAAAAGAATTTTGACCTTGGCCATTTGGTCCTTTTGCATAGATTGAACAATTATACCAACAATTAGCTTAAGATAGATTTATGATGGTGAAACTAGGAAGGCAACATTAAATACACTAGCTATAGGTTATAACTTCTAGGTAAGTCAGAATCCACAGAACTCCATCTTTCTAGTCTTCAACATGCTTCCAAAATATTTATGCTAAATGATATATTTCCATATTATTGTTTTTGTTGTTGTTTTGTTGGAAAAGAACATTTGTATAAAGAAAGTATACATGTTATTTAGTTTCCTTGATTTTCCCTCTTGGTGTTGCTAAGTTATTTTCTTTATATAATCTTGCTATGCAGGTGAAGACACATGGAGATTTGTTGGGAAGCTACTAGATGCTCAAAAAACCATGTTAGATGATAGATTTAAGTGGAAGGTTAGCACATTAATTACACACTTTATTTCTTCTTTTGATATATTGATTTTGTGATAATTTTGTTGGAGATATTTATATATATCTTGCATGACATTACCATTTTGGCAAAAGGAATAAGTAACATAAAGAGGAGACATTTGTATATATCTTGCATGAATTAATGAAGTATGAATTTCTATTCTTCTCATTTCATTTTTAATTATAACCCTAAAACATTGCAAATTGCGAAAATAACTCGTGTTGATGTAGTTTGTGTTGGCATTTGTAAATTAATAAGTTAATTAATATGATTATGGGTATCAATCTGGGAATTTGAGAATGGTTAGTATATATATACATAGTTGTTTACATTTGTTGTTATATTATTATTATTATTATTATTATTATTATTATTATTATTATTATTATTATTATTATTATTATTATTATTATTATTATTATTATTATTATTATTATTAATGTTTATTATTGAGATATTCATTTTTTATGGGCATCAATTTATGGCATTTGAAAATGGTTAATATATATTTGTGGTATTAATTATTTTATTTAAGGCAATAGATTAAGGCGGTTACTGTGGAACTACCGGAGGGTAAAAAACCGCTGTTAAAATGTGTTCCAGCGGCATGTTTAGCGGCGGTTTGTCAACCGCGGGCAATTGTTTCAGTGGTGGTTAAAACCGCCGTTAATGCATGTTAAAAACCGCGGGCAATTGTTGTGAATTCCACCTAGTCTATCTTGGTCATTATGGTACCTCATATCCCTCATTGGTCTTGTCTAGAAGGGTTCCTATAACATTCTTCCTCATTTGACCTAGGATGACTTTGGTGGCTTTGTTGACTATGATGAGAACCATTACTCTTATGACTCCTTAAAGGTTTAGTGAGAACCCTTAGTATCAACATGTTTTTCCTTTATCTAACATTTTTGCTAAGGACTTAATCAAGTAATCTATTTGGCATTTATTGAACATGGCTAGCACAAGACTCACTATCACTCATATTTATGTTTTTCTTGTTTATTTTTATACAAAAGAAAATAAAACGTATTTACTAATGAATTTAAAAGAGCCTAGAATGAAAAATGGATATAATAAAAAATAGTAAAAATAAAGGAAGGGAAAGGAATGGAGATTTTACCTAAACTTGAATTTCTAGCCTAAACTAGCATGCATTAAAATCATTGAACTAGTTGTTAGCAAGAAATTAAACTAATCCTGAGCGCTTTACTCTAGGTAATTTCTAAAATAATTAAGTCCAAATTCCAAAGATTATGAAGGAAATTGCAAGCTGCTACAATGTCCTACAAAGTAAATTGGCTCCAAAATACAAAGAGAATAAGAAATACAATTCAAATATTAGAATTTACAAAGTGTAAAAGACCTCACAATCCATTTCTCACATGTTTACACTCAAGTGTATGGTCATTCGTGTATCACTCTGTTTAGAGCTCTCATTAATATATCTAATCTCTCAATCAAATTCTTAAAAGGCAATTCAATGATTACCATAAAAACTTGTCCTCAAGCAATCACACCAAGAAGGCTACCTTATAATGAACTCCAATAGGAAATCTCAAGAAGCCAACAAGTGAAATACTTTAAAACAAAATAATGGAAGTGAATAAAGACAAGCTAAAAAGGGACCACATAAGGAGACTACCTAAAATCAAACAATTAAGGCACAAAACAAATGTTTAGGCACTTAAAACCAATTCCTAGAAACTCTAGAATGCAACCATATCAAAGCTATGTCAAATATCAACTCAAAATCATTTTCTGATCACAAAATTAGAATCAAATCAATTGAAATTTGAAACTAAAAGTGATTTACCTCTTTGCTAGAATTTTGATTTAAATTTTTATTTTTAAGCTATTAATAATGGCAACGTGTCATTCCACTTATAATTTTTTTTTCTTTTGCTTTTACTTTTATGACTTCTTCTAGTCTTTTTCTTTCACTTATTTTAGTCAATTGGCTTTTTCTAACCTCTAATATTTATCATATAATTACTCAAAGAAACAAGACCAAATAACAAAAGATGATTAGAAGTAATGCAACACTCTAAAGCACTTGCAAAATTTCATTTAGATCAACAATGTAATTTGATTTATAACTTTTCAACCAAGCAAAACTAGCAATTATTTTTTGGAAAGCATTATCACCATTAAATTCTCTTAAAAATAAGCACAAGTTCAACAATTATCAAGAAAATTCAATAATTTCATACTTCAAAAACAAGTTGTATCATCTTCTTCAAGATATGTAATGTGAAGGTAAAATGATCATATGACGTTACATGAATAAGAGAGACAAATGAATGAAATGTGACACTCAAACACTAGATATAATGAGCTAATAAATCTACAAACTTAGGACAATAAATAATTCCATCAATAGAAAAGATCTAAGAAAAGAATCAAGCATGAACAATTAGAGAAATAATTTTTTTATGTAGTAAAAAACTATAGTGATTTTTATACAAAATTGACAATTAAAATATAGATCTAAGTCACAAAATGATGGAAACATATGAGACATAAGATCTAAACACTTAAACATCTAAAAACACTAAAATTTGGCACAAATGTGACCTAAAATGAATCAAATCAAGAGAAATGGCACATATTTTCATAAATAAGAGTCAAAAATTAAACAAATACTTAATGTGCAACATAAAATATGATCACAAATTAAGATTCAAACTCAAAAAATAGGATCTATGAATTAAAAGTTCAAAATTAGTTCTCCACTAGATTTAGAGCCTAAATGAAAGTGATCCAAATATGTAATTTATTTAGAGATCTAGGGAAATCAAGTGATGGAGAATGTCGCGACTGGGATTGTGACGGGATGACCGACCCTTAAAAATAAAATGAGTTTCGAAATCCTTTCGAAAAGAAAACAGGGAGTCACCACCAATATTTTTTAGGATAAAAATATCGGGAAAAACCTCTTTTAAAACACTGGTTATGAAAATGAAATTCTAAGTTCGGGAGTCGAATTACAGGTGAGGAAGGTATTAGCACCTCACAACTGTCCGTTATAAAACGATTACCTCAAATTGATAGCGCTTATTTCAAAATAGTCTAGAAATTGTTTTAACTTCTTTTATGAAAAGAAACATATACAATGACAAAGCATAAGAAAACAAACAAAATAGATATGAAAGTTTGAAATAAGATTAACATGACGTCTCATCCAAATTAATTTTAAATCGCATAATCTGACTAAGCAAATACAATGAAATACCAAACAGTGACAGTAAGAGATTAGACGATAAGAAGTTAAACAGTAAGAAAATAGTAACGGTAGAAGACTAAACAGTGACAATAAGAAATGACAAAATAGTAACAGTAAAAAGACTTGACAAAATAGTGATGGTAAAAAGTTTGACAAAACAGTGACAATAAGCAGTGAGACACGGTGACAGTAAGAAGCTTGACAAAATAGTGACATTAAGAAACTTAACAAAACAGTGATAATAAGAAACGACAAACAATGACAATAAAAAACTTAACAAAACGGTGATAATAAGAAACGACAAACTGTGACAGTAAGACACTTGACAAAATAATGACAGTAAGAAAAAAAGTGACACTAAGAAACTTAACAAAATAGTGACAGTAAGAAAAAAAGTAAAATCGAGTAAAAGTAAAGGTTAACAGAACGTCTCATCCAAATTAACCTTAATTTGTACATAAATTTAAATACTAGAATAAAATTAATGATATAAAAAATAAAGTTGATTAAGAAAATATTATTTTTAATAAAAGTATTAAAAACATGAGATTAACAAGACGTCGCGTCTAAATTAACCTCATTTTAAAGAAAATACTATATTAAATAAAAATATTAAAAAAACATGGGATTAACAAGATGTCTCGTCTAAATTAACCTCATTTTTAAGAAAAAATTATTTTAAATAAAAATATTAAAACATGAGATTAACAAGACGTCGCGTCTAAATTAACCTCCTTGCGACAATAAAATTTTAAAATATTGACTATACAAAATTAATTGAAATAATAACAGAGTCATAGAAATTAATAACGAGAAAGTAGGCCCAACAGGAACTGATTCCCGCTCCTACGTATTCTCAAATGTATTGAGAAATCAGGATTACGTAGTTCTTTGGGGAAAATTAATTTTAAAAGAAAAATATTTAAATTGTTTTTGATTGATTTTGATTTTTAATAATGAAAGAAAATTCATGAGGAAAGAGAGATAAAAGGCGAAGAAGATTGCACGTGCATAAACCTTCTAGATTTTATAAATTTAGGCAACAACGATTTTGCATGACATTGCTTATAAGATTTGATTTAGTATAAACAGATTATTTAATTTTTATAAAAGATATATTTAGATCTTGATACCATCCTATTTTTAAAACTCATCATAAATGAAAAACTAATTGTGCCTTTATTTTAGAAAAGATATTTTGATTTTTTTTAGATTATTATTTTTGGATTTAGCACAAAGAATTTATTACGTTTAAAAAAGGATATTTAACTTATGATATTTTCTTTATTTAACACAATTGAAAGATATTTATTTACTTTATTGTTCATGAAAGGAAAATATTATTTTTTGGTTTTATTCACTATTTCTAAAAAGAAAATGATATTTTTTTATTTTTTTAAAAAAATCTATTCATTATTTTTATCTTATTATTATTATTTTCCAAAAAAAGTAAATTATCTTTAAATATTTTTTACAAAAACAACATTTATTTTTATTAAAGCTCTTTGGAAATAAAAACACTTCTTGTATTGGGTTTTTATTTATGTAGAAGAGAATAGAACCTTAGCTATTGGGCTTCAGAAAACCTGAAGCCCATGAACCAAACAAACAAAAGAAAGGGACCAAAAAAAGAAAAGAAACCCATTAAGGTTATTTAAAAACAAATGAATTAAAAAGTCATGGAGTGATCAGCAGCACCAAAGAAAATGGTAGAAAGAGAAAGAAGGAGGATAGAGAAAGAAGAGAGAGAGAAGAAGACCGGCGAAGGAAGAAGAGCGGCGGTCGGAGGAGGAGGGGTGCGGACTGTCGGTGGCTCGTGGTTCTGTCGGGCCGGGCGACCTCGTTCGCGATGGAGGCATCAAAGATGGCGGCGGCGGGAGAACTTTGACAGTCATAGAGGCCGGTCGGGCCTGTTACGGTGGCTGGCTCGTCGAAGGGCCGGTCGTTCACACGTCGAGCAACGTCAGGGGCACGAGGAAGGAGGCCGGGCTGAGGTCGCGGTCACCAGGGAAGAAGAAGACGGTCGACGCGGAGGGTCTCTAAAGCGGTGGGGAGCCGTTTTGGAGGGCGTCGGTGGTCCCGCGGCAGATGTATTTTTATGTTGATGTAGGTTTTGATAATGATACAACAAATGAAGGATGTTATCAAGCGAATTAATTATGTTTGATGATGGAAAATTGATGAATTCCAAAAAGATGATTCAAGGCATTTATATAGGCCTAAAACAAGTAAAAATGATCAACAAGTATGCCAAGAATCAAAGGAAACAAATCATATGCAATTAAGTATTGAAAAGGGTCCAACAAAGCATGAAAAATGTTCAATCGGGTGCATGAATCGATTCGTCCCAATAATGAATCGATTCATACGTGTTTTAAGTGCAGGATGTTGAAAAATATGGCTTGAATCGATTCCTCCCTCATAATGAATCGATTCACACGGTTCAATTAGCTCAGGATGTGATTTTTCACATCATGAATCGATTCTTCCTTCCCTTGAATCGATTGCCACGTTGAAATTTTGCCCAGTGACTTTATTTTAATGACATGAATTGATTCACATATCATAAGAATCGATTCACAAGGCTGTCAGGAACAAAAACATGCACAGACTCCAATCCCTCTTCGGTTCACTCAAATTGGAAGGCCCAAGGCAATGACTCATGCTACGTCACACTCCACATGCATATGTCTCATTGGAAATACAATGTAATTTGAATTAAGACAAGCATGCCTAAATTTTCAAGCTCCCAAGGAATTAAATATTGCAATAACCCATGTCATTGGAGCCTATAAATAGAGAAGAAGTTGAAGGCAAAACTTGCACCAAGCATTTGAAGCATTACCATTTGCTTTCTTCCCCCTCCACTCTCTTGCTCTTCTTCTTGTTCTCTTTATTCTTGATTGGCATATTTCTTGAAGCTATTTTTGAGAGTTAATTTGTGGGAAAATTATATTGTGTACTTAATTTGCATATCCTCTCTTTGAGAGTTATTACTTTGTGAAAGCTTTAACTTGTATATCCACTCTATTGAAAGAGTTTCCTTGTATACTCAAACACCAAACATACTAGAATCTTTGGGTTGGGGTTTCAACCTTGTAATTGTGAGATTGAGAGATTGGGTGGGGTGCCCTTGTACTTGTGAGGATTGGATTCTTGAGTGTGGGACACTAGGAAGTCGCAATTGCTCAAAGTTGTATCTCTAATCTACAATAGTGGAAATCCTCTAAGTAGGTTGCTTAGAGGCGAGACGTACACCGGCGTGGTGGAACTTGTATATATCGTTTTGCAAATCTCTCTTCCCTAAACTCATTTAATTTGTGCACTTAAGTTGCTTGCTTGATTCATTGTTTCATTAACTTGGACTAAGTGCATGTTATACTAAGTTGCAAACTATTTTGATTAACATTGTTGAACTTGACTTTAACTAACACTCTTTTATTAATCTTTCTAAAAGTCTCATAAATTGTTTTGTGGTTAATTTGATTATTGCTTAGACCTTTTAAGTACTTATTATCTTGACTTGTGCATAATTTGTTATCACTTGCCATTAAGTTTATCATCTTCAATAAACATAGTAACTAAAGAATCAATTTCAAAAGCATTCAAAGTGAAATTTTTAATACTCAATTCACCCCCCCTCTTGAGTAATTGAGGCCACTTGGTTAACAAGTGGTATCAGAGCTTGACTCTTGGTAGATCAAGCTTAACGGCTTCAAGAGAACAAATGGCCTCAACCTCATATAACATGTTTCCTGAGGGTGGTGCTACAAATCGACCTCCCGCTTTTAATGGTGAGGGCTACGCTTTTTGGAAAGCAAGAATGAAATTTTTTGTGCAATCAATTGACTTGAAAGTATGGAATGCTATTGAAAATGGTCCTTTTGTACCTATGCATACTATTATTGATAAACAAGTTAAAAAACGTATGGATTAGTGGACTAGTGAGGAAGAGAAGAAAGTACAATATAATTATAAAGCAAAAAATCTTATCACTTTAGCCTTAGGTCCCGATGAATTACATGTAATTCTGCTAAGGAAATATGGGATACCCTTCAAATAACTCATGAAGGAACTAGTGATGTTAAGGATTCTAAGATTAGCACTTTAACTAGTCAATACGAAAGCTTTAGAATGAATCCAAATGAAACTATTTTAGAACTTCAAAAGAGGTTTACTTTGATTATCAATCATCTTATTACTCTTGGTAAATCTTATACTAACAAGGAACTTATCCACAAAGTTCTAAAAAGTCTTACTAGGGAATGGCAACCTCTTGTTACAGCCATTAAGCAATCTCCAAACATAAATGAAATGTCTCTTGCCACTTTGTTTGGGAAACTACAAGAACAAGAACAAGAATTGAAAGACTTGAAACAAGTGGAGGAAGAAGAAAAAGTCTCTAAGAAGAAAGGGCTAGCTCTCAAAGCCACCTCAATAGTTGAAGATGAATCCGAGAGTGATCTTGACGAGGATGAAGAGTTAAGCCTATTTGTGAAACGCTTTGGAAAACTTATGAAAAGCAAACGATTCCAAAGAAACTTTAAATCTCAAGGTAAGAAACTCATTCCTAAAGAAAATTCTACTTCACCTACTTGCTTTGAATGTGGAAGGGAAGGACACTTCAAGATAGATTGTCCAAATCTAAAGAAGAAAACCAAAGATAGAAAAGGAAAAAGAAGAGCATATATCGCATGGGATGAAAATAAGATAAGTAGCTTGGATGAATCGGAGAATGAAGAAGCAAACCTTTGTCTCATGGCCAATCATCAAGATGAAGAAGATGAGGTAAACTTTCATGACTTAGATAAGGAAGAATTACTTGATGCCCTTGAAGATTTGTATGATAAATTTACAAAAGTCTCTAACAGGCTTAAATTGTCTAGAAAAACAAGTGATACTCTAGAAATGCATCTCATGGAAGTTTGCAAAGAAAATGAATGTTTAAAAGAAGAGTTAGAAAATGTCCAAGCATGCTCTAAGAGTAAATCTTATGAATTTGCTAAGAAATGCATTGATCTAGAAAAGAAGGTCCTAGACTTAAATAAAACCTTAGAGAGATTCACTAATGGTAAGGATAATTTAGATGCACTTCTTGGAAAACAACGTTGCATGTCTAATAAAACCGGATTAGGATATAATCAAGGATCACATACTTACAAAAAGGAAAAACATTACAAAAGTTTCTTTGTACCACCTAGTAAATCATCTACACCTTTCATGAAATGCAACTATTGTGGCTTCAAAGGACATAATGCATCTAATTGTAATGTTAGAAAACTAGGACCAAAGGTTGTGAGAAAAGTATGGGTTCCTAAAGGAACATTACCTCAAACTAACCTACAAGGACCCAACATAAAATGGGTACCAAGTTCTCTAACTTGACATGTTTTGTAGGTATGCTTTAAAGCAAATAGCACCCACTGTTCAAAACACATGACGGGAGATAAAAGTAAGTTAATTTCACTTACTCCACGAAGTAAAGGTTTTGTTACATATAGTGATAACACGAAGGGAAGAATACTAGGAATCGGAAATGTTGGTAAAAACTCTTCCACTTCTATAAATGATGTTTTATATGTTGAAGGACTTAAACATAACTTGCTTAGCATTAGTCAATTATGTGATAAGGGCTATAAAATTGTTTTTGAATCAAATGGTTGCATAATTGAAAATAAGCTAAACAAGGAAATAAAATTCGTTGGTCAAAGAGTTGATAATATTTATATGATTAATCTTGATTGTCTTGCTTCAAATGATGTGTAATGCTTCATAACTAAAGAGGACGAATCATGGCTATGGCATAGAAGAATTGCTCACATTCATATAGACCACTTAAATAAACTTGTTTCGAAAGATTTAGTAATTGGCTTACCAAAATTGAAATTTGAAAATAAATTTTGTGACGCTTGTCAAAAGGGAAAACAAGTAAAGATTTCTTTTCAAGCAAAAAATATTGTTTCAACAACTAGACCTTTACAACTTTTACATATGGATTTATTTGGACCTTCAAAAATCAAAAGTTTTGGTGGAAACTATTATGGTCTTGTGATTGTGGATGATTATTCTAGATATACATGGACATTATTTCTTACTCATAAACATGAAGCATATCATGCATTTAAGAAACTTGCCAAGATCATCCAAAATGAACAAAATTTGAAAATAGCATTCATTCGAACGGATCATGGGGGAGAATTTGAAAATCAATCCTTTGAAAAGTTTTATGAAAAATTTGGCATTGAACATAATTTTTCGGCTCCAAGAACTCCACAACAAAATGGAGTAGTTGAAAGGAAAAATCGATCTTTAGCGGAGCTTGCAAGAACTATGTTGAATGAAAGCAATGTCTCTAAACATTTCTGGGCCGATGCGGTAAATACCGCTTGCCATGTGATGAATCGTTGTTTGATAAGGCCTATATTAAAGAAAACCCCCTACAAGCTTTACAAAGGAAGAAAACCAAATATTTCCTATTTTCATATATTTGGATGCAAATATTTTGTGTTGAACAATGTAAAGGAAAATCTCGGCAAATTCGATGCAAATTCTGATGAAGCAATTTTCTTAGGTTATTCATCTACAAGTAAAGCTTATCGACTCTTTAACAAACGAACTTGTACAATTGAAGAGTCCATACATGTTAAATTTGATGAACTTAACCAAAATCCTCCGAGAAAGGAAGTTGATGATCTTGTAGGTACCTTCCAAGAAATAAACTTGGATGATAAAGAAGAAGCCAACAATGAAGGAGGTACAATACAATATGAGGAACCACAACGACAATGGATCACCTTAAAAGACCATCCCTTGGACAAAGTCATAGGTGAAATAACAAAAGGTGTAAGTACTCATCGCACATTTAATGAAGCCATTATTGATGAACCCAAAAATAGAAGCATGTTGATGTAGGTTTTGATAATGACACAACAAATGAAGCATGTTATCAAGCGAATAAATTATGTTTGATGATGGAAAATTGATGAATTCCAAAGAGATGATTCAAGGCATTTATATAGGCCTAAAACAAGTAAAAATGATCAACAAGTGTGCCAAGAATCAAAGGAAACAAATCATATGCAATTAAGTATTGAAAAGGGTCCAACAAAGCATGAAAAATGTTCAATCAGGTGCATGAATCGATTCGTCCCAATAATGAATCGATTCATACGTGTTTTAAGTGCAGGATGTTGAAAAATATGGCTTGAATCGATTCCTCCCTCATAATGAATCGATTCACACGGTTCAATTAGCCCAGGATGTGATTTTTCACATCATGAATCAATTCTTCCTTCCCTTGAATCGATTCCCACATTGAAATTTTGCCCAGTGACTTTATTTTAATGACATGAATCGATTCACATATCATAAGAATCGATTCACAAGGCTGTCAGGAACAAAAACATGCACAAACTCCAATCCCTCTTCGGTTCACTCAAATTGGAAGGCCCAAGGCAATGACTCATGCTTTGTCCCACTCCACATGCATATGTCTCATTGGAAATACAATGCAATTTGAATTAAGACAAGCATGCCTAACTTTTCAAGCTCCCAAGGAATTAAATATTGCAATAACCCATGCCATTGGAGCCTATAAATAGAGAAGAAGTTGAAGGCAAAACTTGCACCAAGCATTTAAAGCATTACCATTTGCTTTCTTCCCCCTCCACTCTCTTGCTCTTCTTCTTGCTCTCTTTATTCTTGATTGGCATATTTCTTGAAGCTATTTTTGAGAGTTAATTTGTGGGAAAATTATATTGTGTACTTAATTTGCATATCCTCTCTTTGAGAGTTATTACTTTGTGAAAGCTTTAACTTGTATATCCACTCTATTGAGAGAGTTTCCTTGTATACTCAAACACCAAACATACTAGAATCTTTGGGTTGGGGTTTCAACCTTGTAATTATGAGATTGAGAGATTGGGTGGGGTGCCCTTGTACTTGTGAGGATTGGATTCTTGAGTGTGGGACACTAGGAAGTCGCAATTGCTCAAAGTTGTATCTCTAATCTACAATAGTGGAAATCCTCTAAGTGGGTTGCTTAGAGGCAAGACGTACACCGGCGTGGTGGAACTCATATATATCGGTTTGCAAATATCTCTTCCCTAAACTCATTTAATTTGTGCACTTAAGTTGCTTGCTTGATTCATTGTTTCATTAACTTGGACTAAGTGCATGTTATACTAAGTTACAAACTATTTTGATTAACATTGTTGAACTTGACTTTAAGTAACACTCTTTTATTAATCTTTCTAAAAGTCTCATAAATTGTTTTGTGGTTAATTTGATTATTACTTAGACCTTTTAAGTACTTATTATCTTGACTTGTGCATAATTTGTTATCACTTGCCATTAAGCTTATCATCTTCAATAAACATAATAACTAAAGAATCAATTTCAAAAGCATTCAAAGTGAAATTTTTAATACTCAATTCACCCCCCTTCTTGAGTAATTGAGGCCACTTGGTTAACAGCAGAGAGCTCCTTCTCCTCTTTCTTTATTGTTTGTTGTTTATGGTTTATGAAGATGAAACTATGAGGTTGGATTTTATGGTTTTGTGTATCAGTTGGATGATGAGGATGAAAATGAGGGGATGAAGTTGATGATTTTCATGAATTTTGATCAAGGTGATGAAGAAGATGAGATTGATGTTATTTTTGGTTCTCTGTTTTTGAATTCTTGGTCTGTGTGAATTGGTAAAGATGATGAGAGGGGTGAATGTTGTTTACTATTTTTTGGCTTCTAGTTTAATGGAGAATGGGTTTGTGTTTTTTTTGTTTTGATGAAGTGAGTGATGAAATTATGGAGGAGATTAGTTGAAGTTGCCAGTTCTTTTAATTTTTGTGATTTGAAGAAGATGAAGAAAAGGTGATGACTTCACTGGTAATTGGTTCTGATCTGGTGGTATGTGTGTTTTTTTCAGAGTATAGAGAAAATGAGAGGAAGAAGATGATGAAGGGGGTGTTGTTGGTGGGGAACTAGATCCGTATTCCAGACTGGTTTTCCGGAATGGTGGGGTAAACAAAATTATTTTTTTATTTTTTTAATAATTAAAAAATAAAAATAAAAAATGAAATATGGTGTTTACAAAGAAGAATAAATCAAGCTTAGAATCACGAGAAAATCAAGAACGTGTTCTAGATCTAAAAATATACATCTTAAGGCAACATGCTTTTAATATCACATAATGCATTTTAGGCTTGCTCCTTTGGATCTGACCTTAAGAGAGAATTTAGAATGGATCTTCATCATCAAAGTGAAATCAAATTTTGCTATGCATAATGTTGCTCTTGGCTGAAATCTTCATGATACAAAAGGAAGAAGAAATTGCAAAAATGGAAAGAGATAGGAAAGGGGGTGTCACTCATGTAGGATAAGATAAACCTAATGTTGATCCACCATAAAGAGGTGCTCCATTGATAAGGATCTTAGGTTTCTAGCTTCTAGGAAAGAAGTCCTAGAGAAAATTTGAGACACTTAAATTGTAAAATTTATCAAATGATTCAAAATATGAGAAAAGAAAGGGAAATACATCTATTTATTTAAAGCAATGCTACCTCTACTTTTTCTCTTAGTGAATTTCAAACAAAGGCTAGGTGATTATGGGCCCAAGGCCCATTTAATTCATAAGCTACTTAAATGTGGCAAATACAAACTCAAAAAGCAAATATGGCTGAATACATGACCCAAACCTAATTTTAAGCCTAACATACAAGCTCGTTCTAATCCTAAAGGCATATATGGAAACTAAAAAATATATACAAGTGATGCATGGACTCCAAGATCTTTTAGTTCATATACGCAATATGCTTCCCCAAAGCTTCTTATAGGCCTTTTAAGCCCGCTAAGATCATCCATGCTCACATTAGTGAAAAGAATCCATTGCATTGGCTGTGTTTGGATCCTTTAAAATTACGGGCTTTATTGATCAAGTAAATATCTTTTTTTTCTTTTTGGTGACCAAGTAAATAGAAGGAGTCCTTATAAATGTTGAAGTAATTAAGTTGACACTTGATGCTAATATTATAGTAATTTAATACATTAATGAAAATTTCAAAACGAGTTATAGATTTAAGTTTTTCTTTGTCAGGAAGGGGTATAAATATGACAACAGAAGTAAAATCAAGTCCCCTCACTTGCAAAATAAAATGAGGAAAACTAAACAAATATTATGTGTGTTAAGAACTAGGAAATATTGGTTAATTAGTATGTCATGTGTATTTGTCTTAGTGTGTGTAAAACAAGGTGAAGTGAATTAGTTATTTCCAGTTCTAGAGCATATGTTGTACGTTGATTAGAGATTGAAAATGGGTTGATTTGTTAAAAAAATATGCTTTTTATAAGGAAGCAAATGGAAATAAAAATAATATAAGGAAATAAAAACAAAAATATGTACATGCAGGTTGTTTTTAGGTTTTCTACGGTTGACTATTAGTGAATTTTCTCACTGGTTTTTTCCTTTATCTTTTAGCAAATTTCCTTTTAAATCATTTAACTATGAAACAATGTAATAAATATAAAGAAAAAAAAGCCTAGAGAAATAGAGGAAATTTTACACCAAAGCTTCATATAATCATTTGTGTCTGTTACTACCAAGAGCTCTACACTAATGATGCCTTTCAAGTAATACACAATTTTATTCCCTGAGGTGCCAACCTGTGTTCATTTGGTCCCTAAAAAGTTTGACTACATACAATTTAGTCCTTCCTTAATGAAGTTGACCAAACTCGGGACTAAATTTGACCAAGCACTGCATTCATATTTTAGCTATAGTCACACTAACTATAATATTGATGATTAAAATTTTGATCCTTGCACTAGTTGTAATTTGTAGTAACTAAGCTACTCTTGTATATTTTCTATTTGTTATGAGCATCTATCTGCACAAGGAGTTATATTTTCTTTCTTACTAATTTTTTTCTTTATTTTTTATGTAGATTTATATTTAACCTTATAGAAAACGTATCATTGCATATGGACACACCTAGTCATGTTGACTTTACCATTGAGGTTGACGGCTTTCCGTGTCTTAGATGGTGTCATTATTGTTCTCTATAGTGTTGGTGGGGTGCAAAGTCAGTCTATTGTTGTTGATCGGCAAATGAGAATATATGAGGTTCCAAGACTTACATTTATCAACAAGCCTGATCGGATGGGAGCAGATCCATGGAAAGTTTTAAATCGGGTGCATTTTAGATATATGATGTCAATGTAGATAGAATATTTTTCTATAGTGTTTTTTTTGTTGTTATTCCACTATTTTGGTTAATTAGGAAAAAGAATTTTGGAAATGGATTCCCCCTATTACTTGTCCAATGGAATTCGACAATTTAAGCGAGTGAATATTTTTAAAAAAAAGTTGAATTTATGTAATTACAACTGAGTAAACTTTGTAGGTTGATAGAATTATATGGTTTCAACTTCATGTCTTCAAATTAGAATAAATTAGTTAATTTTGTAAGTTGGTGTATTACTTTTTTTTTAGGTATTAATATTGTAGTATTTTGGTATAGATATAAAGTTTCTATTGTTTGGTGTTCAAATATTTAACCATGGACACTAGTACATCATTGTTAGGGGTTGAATATTTAAACAACAAACAATGATTGTTTATCTTGTATGGTTACTTCTATAAAATTGTTGACTTTATGACTTTGCCTAGTTAGTATTTATGGTTTTGTTATTTAACCGCAGACAATGAAGAGTCAATGTCTATAGTTACAAACGCTAATATTGTTATCAGGGCTTATTTTCAACGCATACAACTTCAACGTGTGTGGTATGGCTAACAATTGTAGGGGCAAAATGTTTAATAAAGGTCTTTTATATTGTAGTGTCACTTGCCAACACTAACCTCACTACAACAGATTTCATATTTTAAAACGCACTTTTTAAAGCGTTTATAGTGGGAAACGCTTTAAAATGTACGACGTTAAATTTTTACAGCGCTTGTTTATTAAACGATTTAAAATAATCGACTTATTAAAGCGCCTTTTTTAATTAAACATTTTAAAATTGTGAAAAAAATGTAATTCCAATGTAAAGTTTGTATTTACGTAAGGCGCTTTAATAAGATTTAAAACATTTATTTTAGTAAGCATTTTAAAATGTAATAACACAAAACTCTCTCTGACCTCATCCTCTCTCTCTTTGCTATCTCACTCAGTCACTCACTCGTTACCCTAAAGGAACCATAAGCAAATTTCATTCTCTTGCTTTGTTTTAGTGACCCATTAAGCGCTCGTTTGCTTCACGCGACTGCCTTTGTTGCATGCCGTTGAATTTCACATAACTCCAGTATGAACGGTGTTATGTTTAGGTTGTGGTGGCGGCTCCGTTTCATGTTGCAATCTCCATTCTAGTGGCCAGAAAGCTCTGTCACGTGGTAGCTTAAAATCGTCACCCACCAGGAAAGCCACCACCTTGGGCTTCGGTTTGACCAAGGAACAAGGTTGACGCCCAGATCCGTTAGAAGAGGTACATTTCTGTTACCCTTTTCTCTTTTTGGTTGATGTTTGTTGTTTGGTGGTGTTGTGGGTTGATGGGGGTGTCGGTTTTTATGGTCGTGGAGGGTGTTATGGTGGTGGTGTGGGTTGATGAGCATTTCAGGTTAATTGGGGCTTTGAGTTAACAAGGGTTTGGGGTGATGGTCTTCGTGGTGAAGGCCGAAGGGGGTGGTGGTTCGGTGAATGTGGTGATGGTGGTGGAGCCTGAGGGGGGATGCCATGTAGGGTTGAGGGTAGTGGGGGTTCGATGATTATGGTGATGGTGGTGGAACCCGCGGGGTGGGGGGATACCGTGTGGGGTTGAGGGTGGTGGTGTTAAGTTGAGGTTAGCAGCCATGGTGGGTCTGTGTGGGGTTGGGGGTGGTGGTTTGGGGTTAAGGGTAGAATTGGTTGCACTTCTTATGAGTGTGTTTCTTTTACTTATACCTAATTGATATAGATTCAGTTCTTGTGAGTAAGAGATAATATATTTGGAATATGTGTGCCTGATGCTACAGAATCAATGTTTGAAGCCTTTGGTCCTACCATGGAATCGGGACTTCCTTGGGCAGCAGGAGGACGATATACTTAGGGAGCATATTGATATTTTTCCTTTTCAATTTCTACTTCTTTGAAGTTATCTCTAATGCTTAATTGTTATGGGAGTTGCAGGTGGATGATATACTTATGGAGAAAATTTGTATTCATCGAACTGAAAAGTGCTCACACTCACACTATTACCCCTTTTGTTATTCTTGTTATGAGCTATTCTATAGTCACTAGTGTTTTTTCATTTTCAATGGATATGTGAGAATAAGAGATTTGATTTGCTATAATTTCATGCAGTTGCAATAATCTTTGGATAAGTAAAATTCATTTTTCTTTTAATTAAATTGAAAGTTATTTCTAGCTATTTTTTTAAAATAATTTTTGTTTTCTGGTATCTGCTGTGTAATTTATATTGTATTTTATGTTATCTACATTTTACATGATTACTCTTGAAGCTCATTCAAAACTATAAGGTGTTTATTATTGATTTGTATGGATTTTTGAGAGTGTGGCTTATGACGGTTTAAAGTCTAGATGATAATTATGGACATCTGCTATCAATCCACACCATCCAAATGCAAGTCTGTTAACTCATTAACCATGCATATGGTGTTTCTGATGTCTTTGGATTTTATTGCAGGGAGCCTAGAGGTTTTGGGTTTGTTCAGTATGTGGACCCAACTGATGCTGCAAATGCAAAACATCATATGGATGATCAAATTCTTCTAGGTCGTAAGTTAATAGTGGTGTTTGCTGAAGAGAACAGGAAGAAACTTGTGGAAATGAGAGTAAGAGAGCGTTGAAGGTAACATAAACTTTTGGATATTCATATTGTGTTTGTGCATATCGCATCCCATGTTATTAGCATTTTTAATTTAATCGATATTTATGGATAGAACATATGATTACAGGAGATCTCCTCTCCGTTGTTCTCGATCGCCATACTATTCCTGGACTTGCCTAGTTCAGACTATTCACCTTCTCCAAGGAAATTGCAATATTACATGTTTGTTATTACTAAGTAAAAGAAAATGCTAAAAAGAAACATTTGATAGAGCATGTTGAACTTAGTGTTCAGCTGTCAAATGCCCTGTTGGTTCATTGAGGAAATGGGACAACTAAAAAAACTACAAACGGAGAAGCTATTGAAATCTCTGATTTTAGTAGAGTGATAAAATAAAATGTTATATCAATTTTAATAGTGATAAAACAATATAATAGACTTGTTTGACACATTTTTAGAAGATGAAAAACTCATTTAAAGGGAAAAACGCTTATAGAATTAACCATGTAAACTAGGCCTTGTTCATGTATTGTAACACTTGATAGCTTGATATAGAATGTTGTTAAAGATTCATGGTGACTAGTAATTCTTTGTGGTGTTGGAGTTTCGTATTGATGTGTTTGCAAGAAATCCTTTTATCTTCTATGTAGTAATCAATCATTATTTACGGAATTAGGGTATGTTTTATATCTTTTTTCATGAGTTGTCTGTGTGATTATTGTTGTATCAACATGTGCCTAAATATGTGTTATTAATATGTGTTGTCAATATATGTTATCATTTAATCAATGAAGTTTTGAATTTTCTTTAATTTGTGACTGTTGGTTCATTACATATACAGGAGAACAAAGACCCAAATAAGGATATTTTTCCAGAAGTGTCACAATGGGTGTGAGGGGCATTAGATTTGCCTTCTGGAGGATTATGCTTTATGTTTTCTGGGAGATAGCTTCTATAATTTATCTCTATTTTGTTTCTAATATTTCCCAAAACAATGGTATTTCTTCTGTAGGATTATGCTTTATGTTTATCAAAATGGTATTTCTTCTGTAGGATTATGCTTTATGCTTTATAATCAGATCCCTTATCTGTATAAATATTCACAAAATCTTTGATTAATATTTGCTATCAGTGTTTATTAATTCTCATTGATAAGTTTTTTTTTTTTTAAATGATGAATTGATTTTGGTCTTCATTGTTTCATGAAAAGTTATGGTAAGATGTATATGATAGGCTGATCATTGTGAGATTCATCTGTTTTAGGGATTTGGGGCAAATCTTGAGGCCAGATTTTTGCTTTATGGACCTCTAGGTTGTGGCAAAACACTGATTGCTGACAGGAGCTAATTTCATTCATATTAAGGTTTGTCTAAATGCTCTTTCGTTTTCCCATTTTTTTTGTTAACATCAAGGTTTTTCTCTCTAAATGCTCCATCATTTTCTAGATTTTATTCACCTTGAGGTCTATATAAATAATTTTCGAACTAATCTGTTATGGTTAGTTTTGGTTTTGGTTTACATAATGTTCCTTTACGTGGAATAATTTACTTTTCTTGAATTGTTAGGGACCTGAACTCCTAAATAAATTTGTTAGTGAAAGTGAGATGAATATCCGAACAATGTTTAGTCTTGCAAGGACAATATGTCGGAGAAATCATCTTCAGAATAAAATGTCATAGCTGTTGCTCCTGCTTTTATGAAAAAATAAGAATTGTACCTGCAATCCATCACTACTAAAAAAAAGCTGTTAGCGACGGAAACAAACGGTCACTATGTTATGATACCACCGTCGCTAAGTATGTTAGCGACAGAGTTTAAGACGGCAACAGTACCATCGCTAAAGCATTTGTCGTAGACAGGACAGCGACAAGGAAAGACTCCATCGCTACTTTTTCGACCACGTACTGCCGTCGCTAAAATGGTCCCTGCCTTGGTAACGTTCGCCGTCGCTACGTGTAAACAGACAGCGACCACGTGCCGCCGTCGCTACATGTAAATAGACAGCGATCACGTATCGCCGTTGCTACGTGTAAATAAACAACGACTACGTACCATCGTCGCTACGTGTAAACAGACAACGACCACGTATCGCCGTCGCTATATGTTAGTCTATAGCGACCATGTAACGTCGTCGCTACGTATAAATAGACAGCGACCACGAATCGCCGTCGCTACGTGTAAACACACAGCGACCACCCATGTACCGTCGCTACAGTAAGGACTACAACGACCATATATACGCTGTCGCTAATGATATTTTTTATTTTTAATAATTTTTTAATTTAATTTTAAACTAGATATTTTAAATAGTATTTTCTATTCGCTGAATTCTTGCTTTTTAAACTAGAAACTTTGATAATTAAATTTTGAATATTTTTAATTTTAATATTAAATTGTAATTAAAAACATAATAATGGATTAAATTTAATTATCAAATAAATTGAATTATTAATGATAATCACAATAAGGTGTTTTTCTTAGGATTTAATTACAAATATGTAATATTGACATAATAAAATAATAAATGAAGAATGACATAAAATGATTACTGAATGGATATAATGTAAAAACTATAAATCAAATATACAATGTCTATACATGATAAAAAAAAAGTATATAAAAGTAACTAGGGTGGTGGGGGATCTTGTGGTGGTGGTGGCGACTGGGAAGTGGGGGGAGGTAGCCTCGCCATCAACTGCATCAGTAGCTCCTGCTGCTGAGCAAGTTGTCGACGAGTCTCGACGTGCTGCTCCTCGGCCCGTTGTCAATCCGCCTCGGCCCGCTGTCGGTCCGCCTCAGCCCACTGTCGGTCTGCCTCAGCCCGCTCCTCCAAAAGTAGCCTCTGATGTCGCTCCTCCTGTAGCTCGTTGTTCAGGTTTTCAATTACCTGAACAACTTCAGTCGGAAGACCAGACGAAGAGGAAGAGGAAGAGGTCTTCCCCTTTTTTTCCAACTGCGTGCCAACGCCACCCAAACCAAAGATCTTCCCTTTCTTGTTCACGCCGCCAACAGCCTCCATATAGATGGCGTTGTCGTCAGAACAAGACAGGGTGGGAGGAACCTCCCCCTCAGGAGTCGAAGCCACCAAGTCTGCCTCCATCTCGGCCCTTCTTTGGCCTGATATGCCTCCTGTAAATTCAAAAACACTGATAGGATTAATAAGCTGATTTATAAATTATAAGCATGTAACTTAAAAGTAAATACCGCTAGAGCTATAGTCTTCTGGTTTACCCATGCACCGGCTTTGTTCTTCTTGGTCATTTGCATGACCTCAAACAAAGAAGGCTCTTGGTGCTCCCTCAGCTCCTGTAGTGGACAACAAGCACTGAAGTTAATATTCCTAAACATGTCAGACTAATCATAATAAAAATGTTTAACATAAATAGACTTACAAATCGTTTCTTGTGTGAGGGTTGAAATGCTACCCCCAATGTAAACTGACGCTGCAACATCGGCAGCTCTGTTTGCCTTGTTCCGAGCACTCGCCTGCTGGAACAAGACACCGCCCCACTTTTGGACCATCCCGTCCCAATGGTTCTCAGGGATCCAACGAGGGCGCTCGCCCTTGTCCCTCACCTTCCAAAGGGTACTCTTGATGATTTTGGAGGTCTTTGTGGCAAAGACCTTCCTAATCTCATCAATCATACCCTCTGCCCACTGATAATCATGCTGTAAAATGAAATTAGAATTCAAAATTAATAAGAGGTCTATTTTACAAATCAATTCACAACAAATTCATATGGTAACTTACCGAGAAGGTGTCAAACCACCTATCTTGGACAACCTTCCCAGCATCTGTCCAAGATATGTATGGACCATCCCACTGGGCCTTCAAAACCTTAGTAATCGCTTTGGTAGTGTGACTACTATCAACAAAGCTATAATCAAAACAATTATAAGAGAATATAACAACATACAACCTAGGGAGACTCCCAAAATTTTGACAGAGTCTCCCCTATAAATGTAACATTTCCAAATTTGAATAGTTACGTTGTTACAAACAGAAGAGTTCCCAGTACAATTCAATCTGTACAAGTACTAATTAAACTAATATACAATAGACCAACAAAGTGTTTCCACTAAAGTAGTAAATAAACTACCATACAAATAGTATAAAAGTATGAGTTTTATAACATAAAAGTATGTGAGTTTTAATGACTTACTCGTCTTCGGCCGGTACTAGTACCAGCATGGGTAGAGGGAATGCGGGAAGTGGGGTGGCCTGTAGATCAGGGTCCTCTAAACCATCTACTCCAGGAGTCTGCTCTGGGGTGGTTTGTTGTAGCTGCTCTGGAGTGGTCTGCTATCATGGTGATGGAGTGGTGTGTTGTGGTGGTGATGGAGTGGTTCCCTGCTCTGGGGTGGGAGTCCCCATATGGGATGCCGGGGTCCTGCACCTACCACCCTTACTGAAGGTTAGTCGACGTCCCGTCATCTATGGATAAAACCATGAAAACAAAGGTTAGTCTTAAGATATATATAAACCTATGTATATATGTTTAACAACTACATACTCTGTGTCTGTTTCAGTGTCAAATTCCCCCTAGTTTAAGTGTCACTATGGCTATCTGTTTCAACAAGTTCATCATTATCCAAATCAGCCCTAGACCATTTTGATCAGGAGACAAGGTCTTTGTCAATATGTTCACCCCCCGTAGAGGTGAGTGTCCCATCCATTATGACTGGATCAATGTTGAACAACAAATGACCATCGTTGAGCTCGTTCGGTGTAAGCTGATAAGCGTCATCGACCTCCTCAGAGACATTGTCAGTGATCTGACTTCGGGCCTTGGCCTTGATTACTACGTATCAGTCCCGATGCCCTCCCGGGAATTCTGTGTAATAAACCTGCTCAACTTGTTGGGCAAAAATGAAGGGATCAAACCCTTTGTATCTAACATTTTTCTTGACCTCAACTAAGCCATAGTTGTTGTCAACCTTTGTTCCTACACTGATTGTGTTGTCGTACCAATCACATTTAAATAAAACAATATCTCTTCTTAGTCGTCCAAAAAAAGAAACTTCAACAATCTCTGTCAGCACTCTATAAAAGTCTTCCTCTAACTGTCCAGCTGTGCCTTTAACACAAACCCTGTAGTTATGGGTACGCATCCCTTCACTCCATTGAAAAATGTTAAACTTGTAGCCATTTACATAGTAAATAGGCCATTTTTTAACAGTTTTCACCGGCACCCAAGAAAGGGCTTGGAGTAAAGGATCTTCAATATGGTTGTTAGGGTCTTGTATCTATGTACAGCATAACAAATAGGTCATCGTTAGATACCTAACGTTTCAAGTTCAGATAAAAAGCACATGCTATGCGGGTCTTACGTGTTGTGCGAACCAACCGATGAATTTGGATGATACCTCACTATGAATTTGGGCATCAGTTATATCAGTTTGCTCAAGTTTTAGCATATCTGCATATAAGCTATTTAAAGGAAAAAACATTTAGATACCTATACAAGCTACGTCAACAATGTAAACTAAAAGTTGGTGACTTACTCAAGATAGGGTTCCACTTCTGGGCAATTTAAAAGAATGTACAAGTGAGCTGCCTTTCGATCTTTCTCATCAAAGTAACATTTTGTGACCTTGCCCCCTGGATGACCAGGATAGTTAAAAATTGATATTTGATCATCCAACCCTGTGTGGGTGGCCACCCCAAGATTGCGGGGAATTCTACTCATTCTAGTTTCTATCTCTGTTGGAAAATAAAAAGAGGCAAAAGTTGTCATTTCTTCAACTAAGTATGCCTCACAAATTGATGCTTCAACGCATGCTTTGTTTGACACTTTTTCTTTTAAAGAGCGTAAGAATCTTCAACAACATAAACAAATGTCATGTTTACAATAAAATTAAGGAGTTCTGGTGTTCACCTTTCGAATGGATACATCCAACAATACTGCACCGGGCCACCAACCAAGGCCTCATACGGTAGATGGATAGGCAGATGCTCCATCGAGTCAAAAAAACTTGGTGGGAAAATTTGCTCCAACTTACAAATCAACACCGGGAGTTTCTTCCATCTTTAAAAGTTTCTCCACAGTCAACGAAGTTGTCGTTAACTCCTTAAAGAAGTGACTCAACTCAACCAACGGTTTCCAAATAGGTTTCAGTAAGGCATGAAACACATGGGAGTAATTGTTGCATAAACACATGGCAATTAAGACTTTTCATGCCAAACACCCTGTCCTCCTTCACGTCGACACATCTACTCAAGTTAGAAGCGAATCCGTCAGGCATGGTCAACCCATTCATCTAAACACACACAGCAATCTGTTGAAGTCTAGTTAAAACATATTTTGTATGGGGTTTAAACATTCTTCCACGACCCGCATCCCTCAATTCCAACTCCTTCCTAGAACACCAAATCGGAAGGTCTAGACGACTCTTCTTGTTGTCCTTTATTCTCCCTTTGATGTCCATAACAGTATCAAAAATATTCATGAAAATATTTCATTTAGTGTGCATGACATCAATGTTGTGTCTCAACAACAAGTCTTTCCAATATGGCAAATCCCACAAGATACTCTGCTTCACCCAGTGGTGTTCCTTCCCATAAGATAGAAACATGACCTTCCTCCTCATACACATATCAGGGACCAGATTGTATGGGGTCAGTATGACTGGCCAACAAGAGTACGCTCTTCTGTATTGACAGAATGAGTTAAACCCATCGGTACATAAGCCAAGCCAAACATTGCGCGGCTCGCCAGAAAAGTCCAGATATAGCTCATCTAAACACGTCCATGCTTTCCCATCAGAAGGATGGCATAGAAGCCCCTCCAGTGTTTGGTTCAGAGCATGCCAACGTATGTGTTTTGCCATGGACAATAAGGCGTACAGGCGTTGAAGACGTGGTGTTATGGGGAAGTACCACATTTTCTTCCTGGCCGTCCTAGTTATCTTCCCTCTCCTTTTAACAGTTTTGTAGCGTTCCTCATTACAATGGACATATTTTGTGACACTTTTATCTGCAAACTCATTTCTGAACAACATACACCCGGCAACACAACACTCTATCTTCACATAACCTAACCCCAGGTTTGCCCCCCTTTTCTTAGCATGGTATAGATTTAATGGCATTCGATGATTAACAGGCATGGTGGAACCCATTAGATCGACCATCCTATTAAAACAACCTCCTGAAAGATTATAATCTGCCTTTAGACTTAAAGCAGCTAAGGAGGCGGAAAATTCAGTGTGACTCTCACTGTCGTCCCATAATGGAGTCTGGGCCGCCGCCAACAAATCATAAAATGTCTTCACCTCTGGATTAGGATCCTCCTCTACGTTGTCGTCCTCATTCCCTGCTTGGTCATCATGTTGTAGCATACGTCTAGTGGAGGGTCCAACATGATCCATCACCATCCGCTCCATGTTGTTGTACGCATCCCTGGTTCCTTCGACATCATAATACAATTGTTGAACGGTTACGACTGATGGCCTAGGTGGTAACTGCTCACTATGGTTGTACCAACAGTAGTATCTTTCCATGAATCCCTTCTTGCTTAGATGACATATGACATCATCCGGGTATTCAAAATTCATGCATTTGCATCATAAGCACGGACAACAAATTTTGTGAGTCGCCTCAAAACCAGGCGTGTTCGCTGTGGCGAACGGAATGAACTCCAACAGCCCCATCATAAACTTTTTAGTCACTCGCCGACTATCATCTAGTTGGTTGTACATCCATCGCCGATTTTCCAGAACCTCCATTCATAGTATCTAACAACCAGAGTTCTAGTCACTTTGATTTAAACATTATATGATTACTAGGCATGGTGCTCTCTCTACCTCTTTGATGTTGCAAGTAGGTGAGGCCCTATCCCATTCGGGATGAATATGCAACCATCCGTAGCCCGTCCATGTTGTTTATGGTCTATCTTGATTTGTTGATGTTTATTTGGAATTTTGACAGCATTTCGCATTGGTCCCCGAGTACACAGAGATATGTACGGTATGAAACACCGCACGCAGACATGCACCCTAGAGACAATACGAAACACCATAACCAAAATTTCAAATGAACATTCAACGACTCAAGATAGACCACATACAACATTGATGGGCTACGCCCTACTGGTTACAAATTCATACCAAACTGTCCAACTGGGACAATTCAAGATCCAACACAACACGGTACGTCAGCCGGTTGTTTTGAAACTTGAACGGGAATCTAATGGGTACACACACGACTAAACCCTACATTATTAAAGTTGAGTTTAATTTTTTAAGTTCCCTAAGAAAGGGAGCCTGGCAAAATTTTGGCAGACTCTCCCCAGTAAACTAGACATTTCCAAAATTTAGAAACACCCTGTTACATACAGAAAACTTCCCAATACAGTTAAATTATATATCCTACACATTGTATACAAAATTAAGAGAGATAATCATAACAACCTAGTGAGCTTTGCTCTTCACTAACAAATAATAATACACATACATAAAAACGTCATGTTATCAGCACACAAAACTAATGCCTCATGAGCTCTGCTCTCCACTAACAAACAACAATACACATGCACACTTTTAAAACATGTTATCAGCACACATAAGCAACGCCTAATGAGCTCTGCTCTCCACTAACAAACAACAATCAACATGCATACACTTCAAAAGATACAACACATATAACGAGAAAAGTTTGTGTTAGGGGATTACCTAGGAAAGAAAGTAAGCACTGGAGAAGAAGCTAAATAAAGGCAACAAAGACCACGCGTAAGGTGTGCTAGTCTGCATGACAAACCGAGAAGTGGTTGACATTATTTACACAATTTCAAAGGCACAACAATATAGTTTACACAGCAATGACTTCTTAGTGATCTAGAGACTTGGGATCCACGTCAGAATGAGTCCATGAGAGACGCAACAGAGACTACATTGGATTATTAAACATTCTAAAGCTTGTTTATAAAGACTCTTCTTGGATGAGTTAATTTATTTAAATCGTTCTGTTAAAGATTTAAGGACTAACACTAAACAAATTTATGCCATCACTTGATATAGTAATTTCATAAATATTTACTTATATAAAGATGAATGGAATAATCTCATAAAAGAAAAAAAGTTAATTTAATTTCTAAGTGTATCCTAACTTTAGTGGTCCTTCAAAGAATTTTCGTGAATATGAGCATGTGGTCCCCTACAAGGCTGTTTGGCTCCAGTGAAGATTCTTATCCCAGAAGGTTCAATTCTATCTCCTAGTGATACTTGGCGATTGGAATGATAGGGGGATAGATAAGGCAATTGGAATTTCAGAAGTTGGTTTGGTTGGAAGATGGGGATTGTATTTAAGAGGAAAAGTGAGCTTATCAAAGAGAACACATCAGACCATATATAGTTTTCCTGAAGCCGGGGACCATTTATAGCCTTTGTGAGGAGCTAACTATCCAACAAAGATACAAGGTTGTGATCTATGATCAAGTTTGATAGTGATGAACAGGTTTTGTATATTAGAATGGATGCTCTAGAATTTGGTAAGGGTTAACATTTAATTGTCTTAATTATTTTTTCATCATACAATTATAAATAAAAACATTTTATTTGTTTGTTTATTTGGTCTTGTCAAATTCAACCATGAAGGGGGATAAAATAGGCACAAGAAGAAGGTAATAATAATAGCTGTTGCACCATTGCTATTATTTCAGTGATGCTTTCGATTGGTTGTTATTATATCTACATTGTCCAGCGCAACATAACTGGTAAGTATACATATATCCATATTTTCCCAAGATGGATTATGTTTATTCTGTTTCTTTGCTGGATCTGATAATGGTTAACAAACTCACCTAGTAAATATAGCAACTAATTTAGGCCAATCAAGTGGCGAGTTAGTTCACAAAATCAAGTTCATTCAAGTTATACAATTAGTTATTCAAACTAAATAAGGTTGCATATCTACTGGACCATAGAATGATAGTTCTTAATCATCCTCTACATGTCTAATGTGTCAGTTGGGTAGGTGGGATAACCTAATAATTAGCTTGAGGTTTTTTGGTTTTATTGGATAGTCACACACACAACACACATATATCCAAAGTTAAAGCTGTGAACAATATGTGAAAATTTGCTATTTTGATGGAACAAAATGAACTGCAAAGGTGAATTTTAACTGTCTATTAGGTCAACCTCTTGAATAAAAGCATGAAAAATGCAATGCAACAAAGTTATTAAAATGAATAAGCTAAAGCTACTTATGTTTTTAACTTAACTAATTGCATTGTTCCATATTATCAGGGTTTTCAGATGTTATAGAAGGTGATCAGAATATGGGAGCTAGTGAGGTTAATCTAGATCTCTCATTGCTTAACCATTCGGCAATAGTAATTTCTACTGATAACTTCTTAATAAAGAACAAGATTAGAAAGGGTGGTTTTGGACCTGTATACAAGGTGATTAAGTTCTGGTTTAGTTTTTAGGAAAAGAACTTTATTTCATTTGATAAAGAGTATCATAATTTGTTTATATATTTTATTATGCAAGGAAGATTAGTAAGTGGACAAGAAATCAATATAAAGAGGCTTTCACGAAGCTCTGGACAAGGAATGATTAAGTTCAAGAATGAAGTAAAGCTGATAGCAAAACTTCAGCACTGAAATCTTGTTAAGCTTATTGGTTGTTGCATTCAGGTACAAGACAAAATGCTGGTTTATGAATACATGACTAACCTTAGCTTGGACCGATGGATTTTTGGTATGAACATTGAGAGCATGCTTATATTTTGATTGAATGCTTTAGTGATTTAAGTATATCACTTTTGAGGTTACATATGGAACTTGAATTATAAAAATTAGAATTCAATAAAGGTGAATAAACTTACTTCATATGATACAAATGATACTAAAAGTAAATTACTAGATTGGTCCAAGCGATTCAACATTATCAGTGGAATTACTCGAGGATTGCTCTATCTTCATCAAGATTCTAGGTTGAGGATAATTCATAGGGACCTAAAAGCAAGCAATGTTTTACTTGATAACAAGCTGAACCCAAAAATATTAGATTTTGGTATTGTAAGAATATTTGGAGGAGATCAGGTGGAAGGAAACACAAAGCGAGTAGCTGGAACTTGGTGAGTACTAACTACCTCAATACCAAGTTGTGTTAATGTTTTGTGATTTTCTTTTTAACAGCTTTTGGTGTCAATTGAATGTTGCAGTGGCTACATGCACCGGCGTATGGTGCTGATGTACTCTTCTCCATGAAATCAGATGTTTTCAGTTTTGGTATTCTGTTGTTAGAGATTATAAGTGGAAAAAGAAGTAGAGGTTTTTATCTTGGAAACCACTCTCCTAACCTTGTCACTCATGTATGTATGTCTCATAAATTATTAGTTGGATTAAACATGTTTTATGTTTGAAAATATAACATCTTTTTGTTTTCATACATTTAACAAAAATAATTTATTTTTGTGTGTCTCAAGAGGGGCCAAAAACACAATATTATAAATTGTGAGAAATGAAAACAAATGCAATTTAGGTAGACATTATTTTTTAGAGTTTGTGACAAATAGTTCTGTTATTCCATGGTGCAGGCGTGGAGTTTGTGGAAAGAGGGAAGGCCTTTAGAAATGGTTGACTCAAACATAAGGAGTCATGTAACTAGATTACCATCCAGTACTAACTAGAGTGTTATGTTGATCACCAAGCAGAACTCATGTAATGAAAAGTTAAATATAATAGTAAGTATTACGAAAACACAATGGCCATAACTAGTCGCCTAAACTAAGACCCCAAATACATCATACTGTCCATAGTTAGCCCCTAAGACTTACATTCTAACCACCCAAAAGTCCCCTAGATTTTCACAAACATGAACCTCATCCTAATGATAACAACAACCATGAATAAAATTACTAAATAGGTTTTGACTGTCTTCATCTTTTTTAATTTAGTGTGCATAACCAATTCGCATTTCCACATTCAAATCTTATTTTAAAAAATACATATTTGGCTTATAAATTAACAGCTAAAAAAATCATAAGTTATAATCTTATTTTGTGAATTGAAACCTAAATAACATTCTGTACTCTCTCTAGAACAGAGGCCATAGTTACAAACCAAACACTTTGTACTCTCTCTACAGCAGAGGCTTAACACAACAAGAGCTAGTACATTACCTGTGTTGGGGACTGTGGCTCAAACAGGCCTTTGCTCGATGACCACGTCCTCACCGGAGATGACGCACTCCATGGAAAAGAAGGGGAGAGGTCGTCAGAGGGGGAAAATGACAGAGTAAAAGACACGCATAGAGGAGAAAGGAGACCGGGGGAGAGAGCTCCAAAGAGCCTAAACAAAGACGGAGGGAGTCAGTTTAGGGAGGGAAAGAGACACACAGAGGGAGGGAGACGGATGAAGGGAGTCAGAGTGACAGAGGGAGGAAGTCGGAAGGAGGAAGGAGAAAGGGAGAAGGATAGAGAGACTCAGAGAAAACCAGAGGGAGAGAGAGTTAGGGTAAATGATTGGGGAAGAGGTGTTGTTCGAATTAGATTAAACTTTAGCAACGGTCACAACTCATCGCTAACAACGTCACTAAACCCTAAAACTGGCAGATAAAGCGACGGACAAACACCAAAGGTCGCTAATATAAAATATAACCTTAGTGACGAAAGCCATACCGTCGCTACTCATCACCAATTGGTCGCTAGTCCAATACAACCTTAGTTGCAACTAGCGACCAATACACCTTCCCGTCACTAGTCCTACTTTACGCTATGGTCGCTAATGCGGTCGCGAATATTATAGCGACGCCAAGACGCCCGTCGCTAACATTAAATTTAAAACGATAGAGGGAAACCCAAAAATAATATGAGGGCACTTAGCGATGGTTGTAGTGACGGGTCTTGGTAGCGACGCGGTCCCGCCGTCGCTAACGTTTGCGCCAACAAAAAACTATAGAGGGAAAATAGAAAAAGATGGCGGGAACAGTTATGGACCACGACAGTGACAACATGAGTTGTGGCGACAGGTATAGCGACGGGTATAGCGATGGTATTTTGGCTATTCTTAGCGACGGGATTCAGTGGTCGCTGAGTGGGTAACTAATGTTTACTTTAAGGTCCCCTTTGCCATTGCGGTCACTAATTCGGTCGCTAATTAGCGACGACGTATGGCAGTTGCTAACCTAAAGTAGTTATCAGAGGTTTTTTTAGTAGTGCATATTGACGTGAAGACTGAGTTAGCGTATCTAAGATTAGTTGCATGTTGAATTCTATAGGGATGTTTCTAATATACTCTTAAATTTTGTTTATGTATATATACAGTCTCTAGAAGTAAACTGATGTTAAATTAAATTTTCATGCAATGTCGAGGTTTTGAATCTTGAGTCAGCAGAATAAAGGGACTTTAATTAGCAAAAACTCATCAAATATTTAAGAAATAAAATTATTTACTTGCAGGAAATACATTTTTCTTTATGAATGTTATTTATTTTTCAGTTAGCTAGATGAGGGGCATAAAAAATAAACAATGAATACCTTCTAAAGCACATAAGAAACAGGTGACAACTACTACTCTTAAAGCGCTCTTTTAAAGCGCTTATTTAAATAAGGTGTTGTAACAAATATTACCCTTTTACATCGTGTAATAGAAAAAAAGCGTTTTAAAAAATACCACTTTTTAAAACATGTCACTGAAATAGGCGTTGTAAAAAATACATCTTCTAAAGCTCTTACTAAAAATAAGCACCCTAAAAATATATCTTACTAAAGTACTTTTTAAGCACTTAAAGCAATTTAGTAGATGTGGTATTCTACTACAGCACGAGCATATAAAATGCATAAAAGTGCTCTAAAATTGTCAAAATGAACACCCTAAAATCCCTTTTTGTGGTAGTGCCTTCTCATGCAAAAGAAAAATGTCTGACACGAAGGCTAATACAGATAGTACATCTAGTCAAAATGTAAATAGAGTCTACATTAACCACATGCATAAGAACATAAATTTTGCATGTATCTCATAACGTATATGACCTCTTTGAGGCATATATAAAACCTTCATGTTTAAGCTTGAAGGCACAATAATTTTTTTCATCTTATTCTATGTGTAAAAACTTCTAAGACATGTATATTTGCTAGTATTATAAACATTTGGTTCTGTGATTTAACTAAAAAATCTAAGTGTAGAAATACTTAGAATCTTATATTACATTTTTTTATTGAAATTAGCCTAAAAAGGTTTGTATATAATATACTAATAATTAATTAACATGTAATTCTCTATTTCAGGCTTGGCTACATTCATTAATAGAGGGAGCTTAGCATCTCAAGCATATTCTCTGTAAAGGGCAAGGGCATGACTAAACTTATGAAGCATGTTTTATCCATTAGAATATGGTAAAGAGGAGAGGGAATAAATGTCACTATTAAGGTTTGAAGTTGACTTTCAATATTTTCTATCAATGTTAAACATAAATTATACTGAACTTTAAACGATACTTTATAAAGATTTGCCTGTGGCTATATGGAATACCTCTTAACTATTAGGGTTAAATGTTTTTTGGATACTATAAAATATTTGTTTTCTTTTATGTGTCTTTAATATTGAATATTTTATTTTTAGTTTTTATTTTAAATTTGAATTCATTAATTGTTGATGATATAAGTAACTAAATTACACGTTAATTTATTTAAATACTTTTAAATATCTAACTGACTGTTTACACGTGACTCTAACGTGTTAAGATACAATTTTTGGTAATTAAAAACCCCAATAGTTTTACTTTCTAACAGTTTTAAATACAACTTTAACTCCTAAAAATTGTATTTAATCTTTCTTGACTCACATATTAATAGTCAGTTGGACATATCAAAACCATTCAAATAAGTTTACATAAATTTTAATTATTTATATAAACAATTAATAAATTTATATTTAAAGTAGAAACTAAAAATAAAACATTCAATAAAAAAATATATGTAAGAACGAAAATCAAAATATCCTTGTGAAACAATGACAAAAACATGTTTAAGCTAATTATTATGCCAAACACATAAAGTTGGGTTTTAAACTTTGTGCAATTGTTTTGCAAATTAAATTATGTGCAAGTTGAGTTTAAAGTGTGCAATAAGGACACTACACAACACATTACGTGCAAGAAGAAGATTCTCACCTGCATTCTAGTATGTTTGAGCAATTTTTTCAAAAAGAAAAAAATGGAAAAATATAGATTTAGAAGCTCTCCCTGATGTTATGTGGGGAATATTGGTAAGGGAAAAAACCTAAGACATGTCCGTGACCTAAAAAAATAGAGCAATGTTGTATCACACGAAACCCTTACACACGAATAACAATGGAAGATGGCTTTTCTCTTTCCAGCCTAATTAGTAATAATATGTTGAACTAATTTTTAAAAACAAAATAAAAGATAAAATAAAAAATATAACAAATAATTTATATTATCTTAATGTTTTAATAAGGTTTTTTCAATAATTGATGTGAAAAATATTTTTTTACATCGTTATTGAAATAAATCAGTATAAAATATTGATTCGTTATATATTTTTTAATTCTGCTAATTTAATAATCAACATAAAGAATTATAGTTATTGAAACAATTAATGTAAAATATTTATGTTTTAATATTGACTGTTTAAGTCAATGTAAAAAAATATTTGTTTACCTGGGAGTTGAAACAACCAACATATAATATTAATTTTTTATTTTTTTTAAAGTAACTTATTTTATTTATTTTATCTATATTAAATTATACTTTGTCTTTTTTATAATATAACATTAATTGAACTATCAAGAGCAATAAAAATGATTAATTGGTAACTAAATTTATTTATTTTTAAAAAATAATATCACATTCTAAATTTACCCTTATAAACTTAATTAATAGTTTGATAATCATGAAGATATTAATATTTTTCCTCTTTTGATTGGTTGGTTTGGATGATCACTTCCTAAAACAATTTATTACTTATTGTTAATTAATAAAGATAAATATAAAATATTAATATATACTTCACAGAAATTATAATTATGCTTTATAAAAAGGACAAAATTTATTTTAAAATTATATCTTATAGAAACGACCTGAAAAAATATAAATAATATAGAAAAACTTTAAAATTATTCCTATATTTGTTTGTCAGTTAAGTTATATCATTTTCATATTCTCATATTTGGTATAAAAAAATAGTGTTGTAAGTTTAACATGAATTCTAAGTAATTAATTTTCTCTTAAATCTTATGATTCTTGGGTAAATTTTGCTTACCCGCCTAAATAAGTGGGTAGCCTAAAAATGCATATATCCTTTACATTTTTAAGATTATCGGTAATTCTATTTATTGAGAATTTGTTTTATAACTTCTGTCAAATATGGATAACTTTTTAAAAAAATTATTTCCTTTGAAGAAAAATATAGCTTCTATCGGAGACCACCTAAAGATTTAAGTATATGGTTTTTAAAAACGTTGAGGTGAGTGTAATATTAACGGATCTTACGAGTTATTTATGTAATTTATTTTATTTATTAATCGAAAAATACGTTAATTTTTGAAGAGCAACACCTTAAAAGTGTATATTTTATTTATTTATTTATTTATTTATTTATTTATTTATTTATTTATTTATTTATTTATTTACAATATATAAAATTATCTAACTATTTGGAGTATTTTCAATTGAATTATTCTACCCAATATATGCCATATATAATTGTTTCCAACCTCAATCTTACAAGAGAATTGTCAGGTAAACTAACTCTATATTACAATTTTGCTTCTTATCATTAATATTATAACAATTAATCTCTAAAGATCACATTCATATTACAGAAAGTTGATACTTGGTGTTCTAAATCATATGGTGCTAGTAGGTTTTATTCAGGTACCGACACCTGCCACACGTGTCAGGCCAAAACTTGAACAAGATAGGGTCGGTCGACCATGGTTGCATTAATTCTTTGACCATTCCAATACTGAACCTTAATGAGAAAAAAAGAAAATTAGACGAGTGGGAAATAAAGATAAAATCAAATGAATATATATATATATATATTATTTGAATAAATAAAAATAGAGTAGAAATAAATAAAAATATATTTTTTATGTATTTTGACTAGTTTGAAAGAATAAATAAATTCTATAAAATTAAGCTTTAAAAAACTTATTTTTTAATTATGTTATCTATAAAAAAAATTATTTTCTATAAATTTTTATATTATTTTAAAAAATTGAACCATGGCCCTCCATCCAAATACACAAAATGAAATTGTAAATTTCATCCTCCCAAACTCGTAAATGGGTGTGTTTAGTTTTTCAACTGAGTTGGTCAAACTGGTCAAACTCAAAAATAGATCCTAGAGTCAAATAGAGTTTTGACTGTCTCGAACTACGTAAAAGATCAATATTAACCTTTAGTTTTTTCCATTTTCATAACTCAATTTCCCCAACTGGAAACCAAACGGATTAGGCTTCACAATGACAGAGTTCAGTATCACAAACACATTTTGTGACATCCCGGATATTTATAGAAATTTTGTGTAGTAAGAAAATATTAAAAATTATTTTTAGGAATTTATTTGATATTTTTATGAATTATTAGTTAATTATAAAGGGTGTGATTAGAAGAAGAGAAGTTAAATTAAATCTTTAAAGAAATTGTAAAGGAAATGAAGAGATGACCGGTTGAAGAGGTTACCGGTTGGAAGTGACCGGTTGAGAAGGTAACTGTGTTTGAATATGACTACAGGTTCAAGTATTTTGATAATGGCAAAGGACTCTTGAAGAAATTCTTGCAAAAACAAAGACTTAGAATCAGACCCAGAAAAACTACGTAGCTAATCGATTAGGGAGTATAAGCTAATCGATTAGATAGCTTCTGTTTCACATACAATCGATTACAAGACCTCAGGCAATCGATTACAGAGCTTCTGACTTGCAACTAATCGATTACACCAACATGCTAATCGATTACCAATATTAAAAATTAAATTAAATGTATCAGGAATACATGCTAATCGATTACAGGACTTCAGCCAATCGATTACCAAGCTACTGGAACATCACTAATCAATTACCCAAGTATCATAATCGATTACCAGATCAAGAAATGAATTAAATGCATCAGGTGCTATAGCTAATCGATTACCTGGTCTCTGACTTGAAGCTAATCGATTAGGTAGTGAATGCTAACCGATTACAGCACGAACTGAACTGAAAATTTCAAAATGTAATCGATTACAGCTCGAGGCGCAATCGATTACGATAGTGGGAAAACACATTTTAGTGGGAAGACAACTCATTTCTTCACTATTTCTCAGATGCCCACTACATGCAACGGCTAGGAACTTCTGCAGCTCAACCATGGCTCTATAAATGCAAGGAAAACACAAGCACAAACACACACAACAAGAAGCAATCATTCCTTACCTTCATTTGTGCTTAGTGAGTTTATTCTTGTGTATACTCTAAAATTTCAAGCCTAGAACTTGTATATCCTCTCATCTTGAGAGTTAGAATTTGTGTGAGCTTTCACTTGTACATATACTCTATTGAGAGAGTTATTTGCTTGTAAACACTACACCAAACACAAAGGTTTTCACTCTAGGTTGAGTAGTCACAAAGGTTGAGGTTCAACCTTTGGGTATTGAGAGTTTGAGAGATTGGGTGGGTTACCCTTGTGCTAGTGAGGATTGAGTTCTTGAGTGTGGGACACTAGGAAGCTGCAATTGCTCATAGCTTGTAATCTCTAAACTTCAATAGTGGAAATCCTTCAAGTGGGTTGCTTGAAGGCGAGACGTACACCGAGGTTGGTGGAACTCGTTAAATTGGTTTGCAAGCTCTTCTCCCTTACTCTTTTACATTTATATACTGCACTTAATTGATTTGGATTGATTGATTGTGATTTGGATACTTGAGTTTGCTTGATTTAGTTAACCTTGAACATTGCATATCAAGTGTTTGATAAATTGTCTCAGCTATATCTATCTCTTGTTTTGCATTGTGTTTTGCATTATACTTGACTTCACTTGCATAATTTCTAAACTTATGATAAAAGAACTAAGTTCAAAGGCATTCCAAGCAAAGTTTTAAAAACTCAATTCACCCCCCCTCTTAAGTATTGAGGCCACTTGAATAATAAGTGGTATCAGAGCTTGATTCTTGGTAGATCAAGCTTAACAGCTTCAAGAGAATAGATGGCCTCAAGTTCTCTAAACCTTTTTCCCGAGGGTGGTGCCATAAATAGACCTCCCACTTTCAATAGGGAAGGCTATGCTTTTTGGAAGGAAAGAATGAAAATCTCCATTCAATCTATTGATTTAAGAATTTGGAATGCAATTGAAAATGGTCCTTACACACCAATGCATACTGTTGATAATAAAAATGTTGAAAAACCTATGGATGAATGGACTAGTGATGAGGAGAAGAAAGTGCAATACGGCTATAAAGCTAAAAATCTCATCACTATGGCATTAGGTCCCAATGAATTTTTCAGAATAATGACTAGTAATTCTGCTAAGGAAATGTGGGATACCCTTCAAGTAACTCATGAAGGAACTAGCGATGTTAAGGATTCTAAGATTAGTACTTTAACCAGTCAATATGAAAGTTTTAGAATGAATTCCAATGAAACTATTTTAGAACTTCAAAAAAGATTTACTTTGATTATTAATCATCTTATTACATTTGGTAAATCTTATACTAACAAGGAACTTATCCACAAAGTTCTAAAAAGTCTTACTAGGGAATGGCAACCTCTTGTTACGGCCATTAAGCAATCTCCCAAAATAAATGATATGTCTCTTGCCACTTTGTTCGGTAAACTCCAAGAACAAGAACAGGAATTGAAAGACTTGAAACAAGCAGAGGAAGAAGAAAAAGTCTCTAAGAAGAAAGGCCTAGCTCTCAAGGCCACCTCCACACATGAAGAAGAATCTTGTAGTAACCTTGATGATGAGGAGGAATTTGGATTGTTTGTGAAGAGATTCGGAAAGTTCATGAAAAACAAACGATTTCAAAAGAATTTCAAACCTCAAGGTAAGAGACCTATTCCTAATGAATCATCTTCTTCACCTAATTGTTTTGAATGTGGCAAGGAAGGGCACTTCAAGGCGGATTGCCCAAATCTCAAGAAGAAAGGCAAGGAGAAAAGAGGAAGAAGAAGAGCTTACATCGCATGGGATGAAAATGACATAAGTAGCTCCGATGATTCAGAGAATGAAGAAGCAAATCTTTGTTTAATGGCCAATCACTCTGAAGAGGAAAATGAGGTAAGTCTCCATGACCTAGATAAAGAAGAATTGCTTGATGCTTTTAATGAATTGTATGATAAATTTACAAACGTCTCTAATAGGCTTAAACTGTCTAGAAAAACAAGCGATACTCTAGAAATGCATCTTATGGAAGTTTGCAAAGAAAATGAATGTTTAAAAGAAGAGTTAGAAAATGTCCAAGCATGCTCTAAGAGTAAACCTTGTGAATTTGCTAAGAAATGCATCGATCTAGAAGAGAAGGTCCTAGACTTAAACAAGACCTTAGAGAGATTCACTAATGGTAGGGATAATTTAGATGCACTTCTTGGAAAACAACGTTGCATGTTTAATAAAACCGGATTAGGATATAATCAAGGATCACATGCTAGCAAGAAAGAAAAACATTACAAAAGTTTCCTTGTACCACCTAGTAAATCATCTACACCTTTCATGAAATGTAACTATTGTGGCTTCAAAGGACATAATGCATCTAATTGTAATGTTAGAAAGCTAGGACCAAAGGTTGTGAGAAAAGTATGGGTTCCTAAAGGAACATTACCACAAGCTAACATTAAAGGACCCAACATACAATGGGTACCTAGTTCTCTAAATTAATCTTGTTTTGTAGGTATACTTCAAGGCAAGCAACACTCATTGGTATTTGGATAGTGGGTGTTCAAAACACATGACGGGAGACAAAAGCAAGTTCATATCATTTACTCTACGAAATAAGGGATTCGTTACTTATGGAGATAACACGAAGGGAAGAATACTAGGAATTGAAAATGTCGGTAAAAACTCTTCCACTTCTATAAACGATGTATTATATGTTGAAGGACTTAAACATAACTTGCTTAGTATTAGTCAATTATGTGACAAAGGCTATAAAATTGTTTTTGAATCAAATGGTTGCATAATTGAAAATAAGCTAAACAAGGAAATAAAATTCGTTGGTCAAAGAGTTGATAATATTTATATGATTAATCTTGATTGCTTTGCTTCAAATGATGTGCAATGCTTCATAACTAAAGAAGATGAATCATGGCTATGGCATAGAAGAATTGCTCACATTCATATAGACCATTTGAATAAACTCGTTTCAAAAGATTTAGTAATTGCTTTACCAAAATTAAAGTTCGAAAATAAATTCTGTGACGCATGTCTAAAGGGAAAACAAGTAAAGGTTTCTTTTCAAGCGAAAAATGTTGTTTCAACAAATAGACCTTTACAGCTTTTACATATGGATTTATTTGGACCTTCAAAAATTAAGAGTTTTGGTGGAAATTATTATGGTCTTGTGATTGTGGATGATTATTCTAGATATACATGGACTCTGTTTCTTACTCATAAACATGAAGCATATCATGCATTTAAGAAACTTGCCAAGATCATCCAAAACGAACAAAATTTGAAAATAGCATCCATTTAAACTGATCATGGGGGAGAATTTGAAAACCAATTTTTTGAAAAGTTTTGTGAAAAATTTGGCATTGATCATAATTTTTCGGCTCCAAGAACTCCACAACAAAATGGAGTAGTTGAAAGGAAAAATCGATCTTTAGTGGAGCTCGCAAGAACTATGATAAGTGAAAGTAACATTTCAAAACATTTTTGGGCCGATGCGGTAAATACTGCTTGCCATGTTATGAACCAATGTTTGATAAGTCCTATATTAAAGAAAACCCCCTATGAACTTTATAAAGGAAGAAAACCAAATATTTCTTATTTTCACATATTTGTATGCAAATGTTTTGTGTTAAACAATAGAAAGGATAATCTCGGTAAATTTGATGCAAAAGCTGATGAAGCAATTTTCTTAGGTTATTCATCTTCTAGTAAAGCATATCGACTCTTTAACAAACGAACATATACAATTGAAGAATCTATACATGTCTAATTTGATGAACTTAACCAAAATTCTCCGAGAAAGGAAATTGATGATCTTGTAGGTACCTTCCAAGAAATGAACTTGGAAGATGAAGAAGGAAATAAAGATGAAGAAGATACAACACAAAATGAAGAACCTCAACAAAAGGAATGGATCACCTTAAAGAATCACCCCTTGGACAATATCATAGGTGAAATAACAAAAGGTGTAAGTACTCAAAACGCTATTAGAAATGCATGTAATCATTCAGCCTTTGTATCACAAATAGAACCCAAATGAATTGATGAAACTATTATTGATGAACATTGGATGTTGGCCATGCAAGAAGAATTAAATCAATTTGAAAGAAATGAAGTTTGGGAATTAGTGCCAAGACCCAATGATCACCAAATAATAGGAACAAAATGGGTGTTTAGGAATAAATTAGATGAGAATGGCATAATTACTAGGAATAAAGCTAGGCTAGTAGCTAAAGGTTATAATCAAGAAGAAGGCATTGATTATGAAGAAACATATGCACTCGTAGCTAGGTTAGAAGCCATTAGACTATTATTAGCCTTTGCGTGCTGTAGGGACTTTAAATTGTACCAAATGGATGTCAAAAGTGCTTTCTTGAATGGCTATATTCAAGAGGAAGTGTATGTTGATCAACCTCCAGGTTTTGAAAACTATTAATTTCCAAATCATGTTTTCAAACTAAAGAAAGCCTTATATGGTTTAAAACAAGCTCCAAGAGCTTAGTATGAAAGATTGAGCAAATTCCTTTTAGAAAACAACTTTGAAAGAGGCAAGGTTGACACAACATTATTCATAAAGCACAAAAAGAATGACATACTATTGGTGCAAGTATATGTTGATGATATAATTTTTGGTGCCACTAATGAGTCAATGTGGAAGGAGTTTGCTAAGTTAATGCAGGAAGAATTTGAGATGTCCATGATGGGGGAACTTACTTTCTTCCTTGGACTACAAATCAAGCAAACTAATGAAGGCACATTCATTAGTCAATCAAAGTACTGCAAGAAATTACTTAAGAAATTCAACATGGACAAGGCAAATGACATTGCCACACCTATGGGCACTTCATGCTACTTGGACAAGGATGAGAAGGGTAAGGATGTTGAACTTACAAAATATAGAGGTATAATCGGATCCTTACTTTACTTAACCGCAAGTAGGCCGGACATCATGTTTTCTGTTTGTATGTGTGCAAGATACCAAGCGTGTCCAAAAGAATCACACCTAACTGTAGTGAAAAGAATAATGAAATATCTTGTTGGAACTCAAAATGTTGGTCTATGGTACCCCAAAGAGGTTGAATGCACTTTAGTAGGATATTCTAATTCAGATTTTACAGGATGTAAACTTGATAGAAAAAGCACTAGTGGAACATGTCACTTGCTTGGTAGTTCTCTTGTTTCTTGGCATAGCAAGAAACAAGTAAGTGTTGCACTATCCACAGCTGAGGCAGAATATGTTGCAGCTGGTAGTTGTTGTGCTCAAATCCTTTGGATGAGACAACAACTTCTAGACTTTGGAGTTATGTTAGATCATGTGCCTCTTAAATGCGATAATACTAGTGCTATCAATATTTCAAAGAATCCTGTAATGCATTCAAGAACTAAACATATTGAGATTCGGCATCATTTCATTAGGGATCATGTATTAAAGGGTGATTGTGTGCTTGAACATGTTGAAACCTCTAAGCAATTAGCAGATATATTCACCAAACCCTTGGCTAAAGACCAATTCATTCACATTAGAAGAGAGTTAGGAATTCTTGATATAACCAATTGTGTTTGAATGATGAATGATTTTGATAAATTTCTTGATTCTGATTATGTTTCATTAAGTTAGTAATATTCTAAGGAATAAATCATTAGACTTCCAGCCCTCTGAAATAAAAACTGCAAAATCTAAGCACTTTTAAGCCAACTAATCAATTACCATTTGACATCTAATCGATTGTCAAGCTTCTGTTGTATGCATAATCGATTACCTCTTGGCCCATAATCGATTACAAAGCCTCTGTTTCAGGTCCAAAACGTTTCATCTTTCCACTAATCGATTAGAAGCCTCTCTTAATCGATTAAGACGATTCTGTTTCTTCACTAATCGATTATTCAACTTCCCTAATCGATTACCCACTGTACGAAACGATTCAAATTCCCCAGAAACAGTGAGCTAATCGATTACCTATACCTCGTAATCGATTAGCATCGGTTCTGCAACAGTCAAACGCGGGTTCCCGAGGTCTGCTCGACTTCCTCCCTCATTAAGCTCACTTCACTCCTTTCTAAACCTATTTTTTCCTATATAAACCCACCTACTCACCTTCTCATCTTACACTACCTTCTTCTCCTTCAACTCTCTCAAAAGTTCTCAAGAACTCTCTCATTCTCCTCTCATCTTCTTTGCCTCTCTTCACTCCTTTACCATGTCTTCCTCCCGCACCGTCAAAAGAGCAAGGTCCTCCATGGCCCAAGCTAACAACCCCCTAGACTTCTCTAGGTTCTTCTCTTCTCCTAGAGACCTCCAAAATTTTGTCAAAAATTTTTCTGAGAAGGCCATAATCCCTCCCCACTTCATCAATGAGGAAATCTTCATCCACCCAAGCTTCACCTTCACCCAAATCCTCCACCACTATGAGCTTTTGCCTTTTCTCACCCTCAAGGAAGAGTTGTACTATCCTGAGCTTGTTCGGGTCTTCTATTGCAACCTAAGGTTGGTTAATGGGTTGCTTGAGTCCAAGGTCAAGAATGTGACCATAAAACTCACAGATGCTCAATTGGCACATATTTCCCTTCTTCCACTAAATGATGCTGAGTTTGCTGGAGAAGAACCCGAGGATGAATAGGCATTCAATCCCATTGCTGCACGTCAATCGCTATGGAAAGCTAACCGCCCAAGGAGCAACCACAAATTGGTAGGTCACCTTACCATGAACAACCGTCTTCTTCACTTTTTCCTAGTGAAAATTTTGTTTCCTCGCGGTGGGAATTATGCGTTGGTAGAAGAGGATGATGTTCTCCTAATATGGGTAATGCACAACCACAAGGAGATTAACTGGGTTCAAATGCTCAAGCTTCACATGCGCCAAGCCAAAAACCAACAAAAGCTCCCCTATGCCATCTTGCTTACCAAACTTTTCAAAGATGTAGGAGTTGATTTGGCTGGTGAGTTATCTGAAAAAGTGCCTCCCAAAGCCTGCATTGGCACTCATCACCTCACCAAAATGGGCATCGTTTTTCTAAACGGAGCATGGTATTCAAGGATGGAAGGCTATCATGCCAACATTCCCTTTGAAGCTCCTGCTGCTGATGAGCCAGTCCCTCCTCCTCCTGAACCACAAGCTGCACCAGAAGCCCCCGCTGATCCATTCGCATCTCTCTACGCTCACCTTGACCGACGCTTCGACCACATTGAGAACTCTCTTCAAGAGTTTTCAATGACTGAGCAATAACATTATGAGATGATGCAACAACGCTGTGATGATCTGTCTCACCAAATTTCCGAGCTTAGATTTTTCAATCCGGATAACTAGATCTGTTTTTCATGTTTTGATTAATGTGCTTTCTGCTTTTCTTTAATTCTGCATAAGTTTTAATATTTCCTTTGATGTACTTCCCCTCATTTTCAATTGAATAAAGTTTTACCTTTCATTACATACCTCTTATTTGCTTTATTATTTTTGATGATTCCAAAGGGGGAGAAGAAATATTTGTTCATATAATTGTTCATCTACTTTGACTGCTAAAAATTTATGCTAAATGATTAATTATCTCTAAGCGGTTAAATTTTTTTAAAGTGGTTAATCGATTCCTAAAGATAGGGGGAGATTTATTTGCTTAATAGATAAAAGAGATAATGTTCAAATGCAAAATCTGATAACATTTTAGAGATAACATGCATATTCTGAAAATCTGGTTAAGAGATAAGAATTCAAATGTTTTTGCAGAGATAAAATTAGAGATAATCTTGTTGTTTAAACTAACAACCCTCAAGAGATGAACATGGTTGTCATCATCAAAAAGGGGGAGAATGTGTTTGAATATGACTACAGGTTCAAGGATTTTGATAATGACAAAGGACTCTTGAAGAAATTCTTGCAAAAACAAAGACTTAGAATCAGACCCAGAAAAACTACGTAGCTAATCGATTAGGGAGTATAAGCTAATCGATTAGATAGCTTCTGTTTCACATACAATCGATTACAAGACCTCAGGCAATCGATTACAGAGCTTCTGACTTGCAACTAATCGATTACACCAACATGCTAATCGATTACCAATATCAAAAATTGAATTAAATGTATCAGGAATACATGCTAATCGATTACAGGACTTCAGCCAATCGATTACCAAGCTACTGGAACATCACTAATCGATTACCCAAGTATCATAATTGATTACTAGATCAAGAAATGAATTAAATGCATCAGGTGCTATAGCTAATCGATTACTGGGGAAGCTATAATCGATTACCTAGTCTCTGACCTGAAGCTAATCGATTAGGTAGTGAATGCTAATCGATTACAGCACGAACTGAACTGAAAATTTCGAATGTAATCGATTACAGCTCGAGGCGTAATCGATTACGATAGTGGGAAAACACATTTTAGTGGGAAGACAGCTTATTTCTTCACTATTTCTCAGATGCCCACTACATACAACGGCTAGGAACTTCTGCAGCTCAACCATGGCTCTATAAATGCAAGGAAAACACAAGCACAAACACACACAACAAGAAGCAATCATTCCTTACCTTCATTTGTGCTTAGTGAGTTTATTCTTATGTATACTCTGAAATTTCAATCCTAGAACTTGTATATTCTCTCATCTTGAGAGTTAGAATTTGTGTGAGCTTTCACTTGTACATATACTCTATTGAGAGGGTTATTTGCTTGTAAACACTACACCAAACAAAAAGGTTTTCACTCTAGGTTGAGTGGTCACAAAGGTTGGGGTTCAACCTTTGGGTATTGAGAGTTTGAGAGATTAGGTGGTTACCTTTGTGCTAGTGAGGATTGAGTTCTTGAGTGTGGGACACTAGGAAGCTGCAATTGCTCATAGCTTGTAATCTCTAAACTTCAATAGTGGAAATCCTTCAAGTGGGTTGCTTGAAGGCGAGACGTACACCGGGGTTGGTGGAACTCGTTAAATTGGTTTGCAAGCTCTTCTCCCTTACTCTTTTACATTTATATACTGCACTTAATTGATTTGGATTGATTGATTGTGATTTGGATACTTGAGTTTGCTTGATTTAGTTAACCTTGAACATTGCATACCAAGTGTTTGATAAATTGTCTCAGCTATATCTATCTCTTGTTTTGTATTGTCTTTTGTATTATACTTGACTTCGCTTGCATAATTTCTAAACTTGTGATAAAAGAACTAAGTTCAAAGGCATTCCAAGCAAAGTTTTAAAAACTCAATTCACCCCCCCTCTTGAGTATTGAGGCCACTTGAATAACAGTAACCGGTTGCCATGAGTTTAAATAATGGATTTCTTCTCTTTCTTCAATCATTTGCGCAATCATTCACTCTCTTTCATGTGAAGAACTTCTGCTACTTTTCTTCTTCTTCCATTGTTGAGAGCTTTAAGCTTTGAAAGGAGGTCCATCTTTGCATCAAACCTTGAAATAATTACATAGCTATGACAGTGGTTTCAAGGTAAGTCTTTTGAACCGTTTAAAATTAATACCTCACCTTCTTCCTTTCTTTTCTGGATGAATAGCCATGTGAGGAGGGGGTACTGTTCCGATCCCTACTCCTCTTGGCTGTGAGCCTGAAAATGGCCCTTGATCGTGTGGATGGTGGTGTGATGGTAACGTATTTCACGTTCCAAACTGTAGGTAGTGGAACGAGTAAGGAAGCTAGTGCTGGAACGGAGGAGTTGTGAACCCAGACACTGTTGAAGTGAGGAACAAAGGTAAGGGGGGTGTTCGGGTTATAATTAATTAGAATAGAACATACTGTCCGAGTTGTTGGAATGACTGAACCGGGTAAGAGATGATGCCGAGTGAAAATTATATGAATGTGTATGAATGTACGTATGAATGTGCACACCGATCGGTTTAGGATCGTGTGTGTGTGTGTGACTTAAGAAATAATAGAGATGTTGCCGAATGAAAGTTGTGAATGTATGTGTATGCATGTATGTATGTGGACATCGATCGGTTGAGGATCGTATGTGTGTGGCTTAAGCTAACTGAATTTGAAATAATTGATGTTATGACAATCGGTGTACAGTGGCAATGTGATGCCGGGCTTGACAAGCAGGTCGCCTAGTGGCAATGTGATGAATGGGCTTGACAAGTTGGTCACCCTGTGTTGTGAGCACATGCTAGTTTCTGGTAGTTGCATCTATTGAATGATGATGATATGAAATGATTGAAATGTGATTATGTGGTATGGGATTGCCGACGGTATATGTTACCCTTGTTTTTGGCTTCAGTGGTCAAGTCGGACCCAGTTGAGCTACCCAGAGGTCTTTGTGTTAGGAAATCCCTACCATGAGCAGTGAAAAAAAAGGGATTCCAAAGGATTTGTAAGGTTCTGTGTTTCAAAGCACAAAACAATCACAAAAATCATTTTTGGATTACCTCTTGAAGAACACCGAAGCAGTCGTTGCCTCGTCCTTTAGGAGTCCACACGAGCACTCCCACCAGAATCGCAACACTTGCCAACTGCTAGTTTGACGGCGTGTAGCTCTTGCAACTTTTACGAATTTGTGTCTCACTTGAGTGAACGGCCTATGAGCATCTTATGCTCTATTTATAGGCTTAGGTTTGACCTAATTTTTTCTCTCTAAAATTGGGCTCCTTACTCATTCCAAATGAGTTAGGCCCAATAGCTTTATTTTAGTCCAACTAAAATAAGACAACATTTTCTGATGGGCTTACTCTATGTGTGTGACCCTACAGGTAAAATACTCGGTCATATTAATAATAAATTATTTTATTATTAATATAAAATAAGAGCGGCATCTAGCAATGCATCATTATGTCAGAATATTATCAACATAACCTATAAGTGATAATTATTTAATATGTTTGTTCCTTTTGTCACGATATCCTAATTGGGCCCAAGGCATGGTCGCGTCATCCTTGTACGGCCCAATTTATTTTACTTGATACCGGAGTAGACTGAATCCGAATAAATATCTAATATTTATTCTTTCTAGCATGGCCATGCGTTTTCTTAGTCTTACTCCATTAAGTGGCCTATAGATATCACTCCTGTCACATAGGAGAGACAAATCCCATCTACATCACTCACATCCCTCTGCATAATTTATTCATTGCCTAATCACAACCTTTATAGTCCTCTTGTTACAAAAGACGTTTAATTGTATTAAAACAATAAACTCCTCATGTAGGAATCGTAGTGACTTCAGGTCGAAGGACTACATATACCATTATCACATTGAGAATCGTTTATGACAATCATGTAACGATCCATGCAACGTTCTCATGGTGGGTCTGTCTAGTACATCATTACTCTTAATGTGTACCCGTGTGAAGACTTGATATCATCTATATCTATGATCTGTGAGATCAGGTCATCAGTACACTCACACACTAGTCTCAGTGTATTTACATGTCCCCATGTAAATACTTGACTAGGGACATTTTAGGAATAATTTTTGTATGACCTATTACTCCAAGGATAAATATGTTTTAAAACAATTTTAAACTGAAATATTTATTTTATTGATAAGCATAAAAAATGATACAAATGAAAAAGCATAAAAGCTCATAGTGCATACACCAACAATCTCCCACTTGCACTAGAGCCAATCAGACATTTGCCTAATGCCTAATGATCTAGTGTGCCCCTCATGTTTTTGTTGTGTAAGAGGTTTTGTGAGTGGGTCAGCAATATTCTCATCAGTATGCACCTTACATATCTTTACATCTCCTTGGTCAAGGATCTCTCGAATGAGATGAAATCGCCTAAGTATATGCTTGGATCGTTGATGTGATCTAGGTTCCTTAGCTTGTGCGATTGCTCCACTATTGTCACAGTAGAGACTTATAGAGTCCATAATGCTAGGAACAATCCCAAGTTGTGTTATGAACTTCTTGATCCATACTGCCTCTTTTGCAGCATTTGAGGCAGCAATATACTCAGACTCTGTAGTAGAATCAGCAACTATCTCTTGCTTTGAACTCTTCCAGCTTACAGCGCCACCATTTAGACAAAACACGTACCCAGATTGTGATCTTGAGTCATCCTTATCAGTTTGGAAGCTAGCATCAGTGTAACCTTTTACAATGAGCTCTTCTTCCCCTCCATATATCAAGAATAAATCCTTAGTTTTTCTTAAGTACTTCAGGATATTCTTGACAGCAGTCCAGTGACTTCCACCGGGATCAGACTGGTATCTGCTCGTCATGCTTAAAGCGTACGAGACATCTGGTCGGGTACATAACATGGCATACATGATTGATCCAATAGCAGATGCATATGGAATCTTATTCATCCGTTCTCTTTCTTCTTTAGTGGAAGGAGATTGAGCTTTTGATAAGCTTATGCCATGAGCCATACGCAAAGTTCCTTTCTTGGAATCTTTCATGTTAAACCTTTTTAACACTTTGTCTATGTATGTATTCTGACTTAGGCCAAGAAGTTTTCTTGATCTATCTCTATAGATCTTAATTCCTAACACGTAGGTTGCTTCACCTAAGTCTTTCATAGAAAAACAGCTTCCCAACCAACTCTTCACAGACTGAAGAGTAGGAACGTCATTTCCAATAAGTAGTATGTCATCAACATACAGGACCAAAAAAACAATTTGTAGTCACTAACCTTCTTGTAGACACAAGGTTCATCCTCAATTTTAGTAAAGCCAAATTGTTTAACAGCTTCATCAAAATGAAGATTCCAGCTTCTGGAAGCTTGCTTAAGTCCATATATAGAACGTTGTAGCTTGCACACCTTCCTAGATGCTTCAGGCTTAACAAAGCCTTCGGGTTGTGTCATGTACACTTCCTCAAGAAGATTTCCATTAAGGAAAGCAGTCTTGACATCCATTTGCCATATCTCATAATCATGGTATGCAGCAATAGCAAGCAGAATCCGAACAGACTTTAGCATAGCAACTGGGGAAAAAGTTTCATCATAGTCTATACCATGTATTTGCTTGAAACCTTTAGCCACCAACCTTGCTTTAAAGGTACTTATATTACCATCCATGTCAGTTTTCTTTTTGAAAACCCACTTGTATCCTATAGGTTTTACCCCTTCAGGTGCATCAACCAAGTTCCAAACTTGATTGGTGTACATGGAGTCCATTTTAGATTCCATGGCTTCTAGCCATTTCTCAAATTCTAAACTTGCAATGGCCTCTTCATAAGATGTTGGCTCATTTTGATCCATTAGGAATACATCTCCTTCCTGAGTTACAAGAAATCCATATCTTTCAAGTTGTTGACGTATTCTACCTGATCTACGTAAGTCTTGTGCTACTGGAGCTGGAGTTATCACAACATTTTGTGGGTCCTGCTCCACTTCCACCATTGGCTCTTCAATGCCTTGGGAGTCTTGAATTTCTTCAAGTTCTACTTTCCTCCCACTGATTCTTGTAGAGATGAATTCCCTTTCTAAGAATACAGCATTCCGAGCAACAAACACTTTGCCCTCGGTAGGATTGTAAAAATAATAACCCTTAGTTTCTTTTGGGTATCCCACAAAAAAACATTTATCTGACTTGGGCCCAAGTTTATCTGAACTTTGACGCTTAACATAAGCTTCACAGCCCCAAATCTTAAGAAAAGACATACTAGGTCGTTTCCTAGTCCATATCTCATATGGTGTCTTTATAACAGCCTTTGATGGAACACGGTTAAGTGTAAAAGTTGCTGTCAACAAAGCATGTCCCCAAAATGAGTTAGGGAGGTCAGTTTGACTCATCATTGATCGAACCATGTCCAACAAGGTTCTATTTCTCCGCTCAGAAACCCCATTCCATGCTGGTGTTCCAGGGGGAGTAAGTTGAGATATAATCCCACACTCTTTAAGATATTCATCAAACTCTAGGCTCAAATATTCACCACATCGATCGGATCAAAGTGCTTTAATTGTCTTGCCAAGTTGGTTCTCTACTTCATGTTTAAACTCCTTGAACTTTTCAAAGGATTCTGATTTATGTTTCATGAGAAACACAAATCCATATCTACTGAAATCATCAGTAAAAGTGATGAAGTAACTAAAACCTCCCCTAGCCATTGTCCCTATGGGCCCACATACATCACTATGTATCAAGCCAAGAAGATCACTCGCCCTTTCACCTTTTCTGGTAAATGGGGTCTTAGTCATCTTCCCTAATAAACAAGATTCGCATGTATCTATTGATTCAAAATCAAAAGATTCTAAATATCCATCTTGATGGAGTTTAGAAATGCGTTTCTCATTTATATGTCCTAGGCGACAATGCCAAAGATAAGTTGGGTTTAAATCATTTGTTTTAACCCTTTTAGTATTAATGTTATAGATAGGGGTTTCGAGATCTAGAACATAAAGTCCATTACTCAAATTTGCACAACAATAAAACATGTCTTTTAAATAAACAAAACAACTATTATTCTTTATTGTAAAGGAAAACCCTTTCTTATCAAGACAAGAAACAGAAATAATGTTTCTCCTTATTGCCGGAACAAAATAACAATTGTCCAATTCAAGGACTAACCCTGATGGCAAGGATAAAAAATAAGTCCCTACAGCTAATGCAGCAACTCTTGCTCCATTTCCAACGCGTAGGTCTACCTCGCCCTTCATCAAATGCCTACTCCTTCTTAGATCCTGCACATTAAGACAAATGTGAGATCCACATCCAGTATCTAATACCCATGATGTTGAAGTTGACATGTTAATTTCTATAACAAAAATACCTGAAGTGGAAGTCTCACTTCCCTTCTTCTTAAGCTCTTCTAGGTACTTTGGACAGTTTCTCTTCCAGTGTCCCTTTTGTCCACAATGGTGACATTTACCTTCCTTAGCCACCCCGCCCACAGGTTTTAAGGCTGATGTACTTGGCTTATCCTTGCCTTTCCAAATTTTCTTGCCATTTCCTATAATAGCCTTTCCTTTGCCTTTATACATGCCCTTTCCTTTACCTTTGCCAGAATTGACCATCATTATGGCCTTGCCCTTTCCTTTAGAAATATTGGGCTCAGCAGTCCTCAACATATTGAGTAGCTCTGGCAATGTTTTGTCCAATGCATTCATGTTGTAATTCATGATGACTGGCTTAAAACTGTCAGGTAATGATTTCAAAATAAGATCGGTAGCCAACTTCTTAGGGAAGGGGAATCCTAGCCTAGCTAGATTCTCCAAGTACCCAATCATTTTGAGCACATGAGGTCCTACAGAACCTCCCTCTTCAAGTCTACAGCTAAATAGGGCTGAGGAAACTTCATATCTTTCTTGGTCAGCTTGACCTTGATATAGCTTCCTTAGGTTTTTGATCATATCGAAAGCCTCCATGTGCTCATGTTGCTTCTGAAGCTCAGGAGACATGGTAGCCAACATAAGGCATTGGACATCTAAAGCATCATCCTGATGCTTCTTATAAGCATCCTTGTCAGCTTTAGAGGCATTTGCAGCGGGTGGTTCCGGAACTGGACTTTCCAAGACATACTGCTTTTTCTCTTGTTTGAGGACAATCCTCAAGTTTCTATACCAGTCAAGGAAGTTAGAACCAGACAATTTTTCTTTGTCTAGGATTGATCGCAACAAAAGGTTCGAAGGTGTGTTTGACGTCATGGTTATCTAAAACAGAAAATATGTAGTAAGTATCATTTTCAAAAACATATTTAAATTATGGTCATTTAAATTAAATATGTCTCCCACTATTTTGATTCAAAACAAAATACCCTCCACGAATCAGAAAATCCTGTTGGAAGATTTTCTGGTGGGCTAAGATCCATATTTTGCCAAGTGTTAAGTCAGCTTTGGCTGATCACCTAATACTTGGTTATTTAGGTAGGAAACTTTTTCCAATTGTATCTTTATACAACTCTTAGTCATTGGGTTAAGTAACCATTACTAATTATTCATCTTATGAATATTTAGCCCAATGTTTACGCCTCTAAGTTATATTCAATCCAATTGAAAACTTAGTTAAGTTAAAGCCCAATAAAATAGTTTGGATATTACCATTATCCCATCGCGTCTTACTAATATAAATAATAGTGCCCTGCTTTGGCAGACCCACTATTTATTGACATTAGTGTTGACGAGTGTGCTTATTGGAAGGCGTTTATAACTTAATATTATTTTGAGGGATTTTAATTTATTTTAAAATTACCGTCTTTGTTAAACGCTTTAACGTAATAAAATTATCCCCAAAGCATGCAAACAAAATTGTGAGATGGTTATGGTCTTCCTAGAAGAAAAATAAATAAATAAATAAACCTAGAGGAACTATATTGCCATGGCTTCATGAAGTCCTACTTCTTGAATCCATCATCCTCTTAGAGTCACCACTCCTTGGTTTTTCTTCTATGTCTCTACTTTGTTGGCCCGATCAAGATTACATGATTAAATAGAAACTCGCTTTACATACGAGTGAAGGGTTGAGAAGAGAAATACAACAGAATAGAGAGAGGCACAACACGCAGGCTGTATTTAAATAAAATAACTAAGACCATAACCATTCACCATGCAATGTGTTAATTAATTGATTATAACCCATTTAAAAGCATTAAAAGAGTAATTAATTTTTAAAACGGGCAATTAAACACGTGGGGTCGGTAATAAGGCGCTACGCAGAGAATGTACGGGGGTCAAGGGGGGGCCGCCCCTTGCGGGGTGCGGGGCAGCGCCCCGACCCGAAAAATTAGTACTATAGTCAAGTTGGTTCCCAAGAAAGAGAGGTGGGTCCGGTGTGACCGCTTAAGTACCAAGTCTTTCCTAGCCAGAACGTCCCTTGACCATTAACAGCTCTAAAATTTCGGCTAGGGTTTCAACCACTTTGAAACCCTAATTCCTTGTTGTGAACACTTCACAACGCAGCCGTCAAGGCACATGTTGGCAACGCCGTCTAGGGTTTCAAAACCTAGAATTCAATTTGTGCTAATGCCAACATGCAATGCCTTTCTATGACGACCGTCTAGGTTTCAACTCTTGAACCCTAGATTAAGGAACGGCCATGGTTTAACACTTAAACCTTATCCCTTAACGCCCCATAACATGAACCATTCATGTTCAAAGATCAACTCAATTGATTCATAATTTGTACGATGAATAGCATATGAGTAAAACACATATCAAATACAAAAATTGCATAAACTCATACATCATACAAATTTAAACGGCAACAACATACATACTAAAATTGAGAAACTCTATAACATGCATCATATACAATTTACAAAGAATAACTCAAAATTATATGTATCATGCCAAAACAGAGGTCATACCATATACATGATTAATCATTGTAATATATGCATCATATGCGATAACTTAAAATAGCAACATAATCATGCATGTTCATTTTTGAATCCTAGTTTCACAAAACATTTTCGCAAAACAAAAATGCAAAGCTTTAAACAAGAAACGATTTCGCAAATCATATTTTCCAAAAGCTCTTGCAAACGAAAACATATCATTATAAAACAAAAACAAATGCCCAAAACACGGTTCTTGCAACCTGGCTCTGATACCACTGTTAGGAAATCCCTACCATGAGCAGCAGAAAAAAAAGGGATTCTAAAGGATTTGTAAGGTTCCGTGTTTCAAAGCACAAAACAAACACAAAAATCGTTTTTGGATTACCTCTTGAAGAACACCAAAGCAGTCGTAGCCTCGTCCTTTAGGAGTCCACACGAGCACTCCCACCAGAATCGCAACACTTGCCAACTGCTAGTTTGACGGCGTGTAGCTCTTGCAACTTTTGTGAATTTATGTCTCACTTGAGTGAATGGCCTATGATCATCTTATGCTCTATTTATAGGCTTAGGTTTGACCTAATTTGTTCTCTCTAAAATTGGGCTCCTTACTCATTCCAAATGAGTTAGGCCAATAGATTTATTTTAGTCCAACTAAAATAAGACAACATTTTCTGATGGGCTTACTCTATGTGTGTGACCCTACAGGTAAAATACTCGGTCATATTAATAATAAATTATTTTATTATTAATATAAAATAAGAGCGACATCTAGCAATACATCATTATGTCCGAATATTATCAACATAACCTATAAGTGATAATTATTTAATATGTTTGTTCCTTTTGTCACGATATCCTAATTGGGCCTAAGGCATGGTCGCGTCATCCTTGTACGGCCCAATTTATTTTACTTGACACCGGAGTAGACTGAATCCGAATAAATATCTAATATTTATTCTTTCTAGCATGGCCATGCGTTTTCTTAGTCTTACTCCATCAAGTGGCCTATAGATATCACTCCTGTCATATAGGAGAGACAAATCCCATCTACATCACTCATATCCCTCTGCATAATTTGTTCATTGCCTAATCACAACCTTTATAGTCCTCTTGTTACAGAAGACGTTTAATTGTATTAAAACAATAAACTCCTCATGTAGGAATCGTAGTGACTTCAGGTCGAAGGACTACATATACCATTATCACATTGAGAATCGTTTATGACAATCATGTAACGATCCATGCAACGTTCTCATGATGGGTCTGTCCAGTACATCATTACTCTTAATGTGTACCCGTGTGAAGACTTGATATCATCTATATCTATGATCTGTGAGATCAGGTCATCAGTACACTCATACACTAGTCTCAGTGTATTTACATGTCCCCATGTAAATACTTGACTAGGGACATTTTAGGAATAATTTTTATATGACCTATTACTCCAAGGATAAATACGTTTTAAAACAATTTTAAACTGAAATATTTATTTTATTGATAAGCATAAAAAATGATACAAATGAAAAAGCATAAAAGCTCATAGTGCATACACCAATACTTTGACCCAATGGTTGAGGGGGAGCCAAGTCGGGCTCGGTGAACCAAGTCTGGTTCACGGGATGTCAAGTCGGACTCCCAGCTGAAGGCCGATCCTTTAGTATCCGGATACTAGGCGTCGATTTTATGTGAGAGTCAGTTGTGACAGTTGATGAATTTATTAATTGAGGTGTATGTTTGCCGAGTGCAGTTTGCTATACTTGCCGAGTGAAGTTTGTTATATTGCCGAGTGGGATTGGTTGTATTTGCCGAGTGTGATTAGCTGTATTTGCTGAGTGTGATGGCTATGTTTGTCAAATATGAATGGTTATAATTGCTAGGCGTGATTTATTATATTTACCGAGTGTAATTGTATATATTGCCGAGTGATTGTTATCATACTTGCCGAATGAGTGAATTATTAAAATGGCTGTGTTAATTGCTATGATTGCCGAGTGTGAGTTAAATGTCGAGTGTAATGTGCAAACTGAGGATAAAGGAATCGGACGGCTTTTATACTTGTATTTGTTAATTAAATTCCGTTCTAGATTAATTATGATGCTAAACACTCACCCTTGTTGTGGTTTTCATTTTTAGTAACCAATGACAGGGAAGAGGTCGGAGCCATGGAGGTACGCCAAGCGGAGGATTGATGCCAAGGCATCGAGTGATTTAAATAAATTGTGTAATATATTTATATATATATATATATTGAGTTTTTCGAGTGTTTGATGATACAATGTGTTGACTGTATGTTGAATTAAATTTGAATTGGTATGCTGATTGATGTAAGTATAAATTCTTGATGTTATGTGAGTGGTGTTTATATACATCTTTTTATAAATTCTTTTCGAGTGAAGAGCAGAGTGTTTCCGAGTAAGGGATATCCGAGTGAACCTTATCTGAGTGAAGCAAGGTTAAGCTGTTCCCGTGTGAGAGATGACCGAGTGGACTATTTTCCGAGTGAAACCCGACTGTTTTTCTTTCTTTCGCTATTTCTAAATAACTTTTATTAATGAATGTATTTTGGACCGGTTTCAGTCGGCAATTGCTATTTTAAGTAAGATTTTATTATTTTAAATGTATTTAAGAAAAGAAAATATTATTTTATATTAAGACCGAGTGGAATTTTTATTAAACACGAAAAATCTATTGTGAAAAATGAGAAAAATTGACGAGGGTCGTCACAGTTGGTATTAGAGCGGTTCTTTCTAGAGCCGAGTGGATGAGTGAACTGAGTGATTGTGTGAGTCCTATACTGGACTGTGTTTTACATTCTATGGCATTGTGTTTATGATTGTTTGTGCAGCTTGGCATCATTCCCTTGGCACTCCAGTGGCGTTGTACTTTATATATGTGAGGTAAATAGCCGACTCCCTGGTAGAGCATTGGTTATTAATGGTGATGTGTTTGTTCATTGTAGAAATACCTTATGGCCGAAGGGACTAGTTCTGGTGGAGGAGATGACTTCATCTCAAAGTTTTCTCAGTTGATGAGTAGGACCGGGTCTAGTCCCACTCTTGATAAATTCCTAAAAAGGAATCCCCCTGTCTACAAAGAAGGGCACGATTATGATGGAGCATATGTTTAGATTAGAGAAGTTGAACAAATGTTTGAGTATTTCGAGTGCTCGGAGGAGCAGAAGGTTTAATTTGCAACCTATCAATTGAAGGATGAGGCGAGAGTATGGTGGTCTCGGACTAAGGTTCAGATGAAGGCAGCGAATGAACCGATAGTATGGGTGAATTTTTGAAAGAGATTCCTTGACAAATATTTCCTGGATAATTATAAAATCTGAAAGGAATTGGAATTTTTGAGGCTGGAACAGGGCCGAATGTCAGTGGCCGAGTACACTACTAAATTTGATGAGCTATGTGATTTCTATCATCCTTTCTCATTGGAAGGAACCGAGGGCAGTAAGTGTACCAAATATGAGGCGGGATTACGGATTGAACTCCGTAGTGTAATAGTACCGATGGAGATTCGGGATTATTCGAGTCTGGTAAACAAGGCTAGGCTGACTGAAGAAGTGCAACTGCAGAGAGCCTTTCAGCCGAGAGATAAGAGACAGGTGAAGGCAAGAGGGTTCAGCTTCAAGAAGACGGGTCAGTCTTTTCGAGGAAGTAAGTTTTCAGCTACGTCTTCTTCTTTGTCTGGTCGGAGTTCTACTGGTCGATCGGGTAGCCGTGTGTGCTACAATTGTGGCCAGGAGGGTCATATTTTGAGACACTGTCCAACCGGTCAAATTGTTTGTTTCCAATGTGGACAACCGGGACATATTAGACCCGATTGCCCACAGAGGTAACAACCGAGTGGACATGGCAGCCGAGCCAACACTTCTGGGACTCGGGGTGCTAATGTTCCGAGAGGAGGTAGACACGGAGCTGGGCGTAGTGGCCAACACTCGGGGAAAGCAGATGCTCAATCTAGTGGCGCCTAGAATGTTATGACCGGGCGGGTGTTTGCTTTGGATGCCTCGGAAGCTGTAAAGAATGACAACCTGGTACAGGGTAAGTGCCTCATTCATGGTTATCTTGTTGATGTAATTTATGACTCGGGTGCGACCCATTTATTTATTTCCGAAAGCTGTGTACGGCGACTTGGTTTGCCGATTATATTAATGGAGAATACTCTTAGTGTCTCCACTCCTACTGGTTCCACTTTTCGGACAACTACTATGTGTGGGGAGTTGCCGATGCAAGTGGAAGATCGTATTTTCCGAGTGAATCTGATTTGCATGCCATTGAAGAAGCTAGATGTCATCCTAGGTCTCGATTGGCTAGCTGCCAACCCTGTAATGGTGGATTGCCATCGGAAAACTATTGTTTTCTCTCAGTAATTGGACACAAAGAAAGTGGTGAGTGATGTCTCCGCAACCTATGTTATTTTATTTACTTTAGAGGGTCGGTGTAATCTTATGCCGAGTGATATTCCAGTAGTATGTGAATTCCCTGACGTATTCCCGGAAGAAATTCCGGAGCTGCCTCCCAGCCGGGAGATTGATTTTTCGATTGACTTGATTCCCGGGGCCGAGCCTGTGTCCCGTGCGCCTTATAGGATGTCTTCAGTGGAATTAACTGAAGTGAAAAAGCAAGTGAATGAAATGCTTGTGAAGGGCTTTATCCGACCGAGTGCTTCACCGTGGGGTGCTCCTATACTGTTGGTGAAAAAGAAGGATGGTAGTATGAGGATGTGTATTGATTACCGATAGTTGAATAAGCTGACTGTAAAGAATAAATATCCGTTGCCACGGATTGATGACTTATTGGATCAGTTGCGAGGCGCTGTCGTCTTTTCTAAGATCGACTTGAGGTCAGGATATCATCAAATCCGAGTGAAGTCGAAAGATATTCCCAAGACAGCTTTTCGAACTCAGTATGGGTACTTTGAGTATGTTGTAATGCCCTTTGGAGTGACGAATGCTCCTGCTATCTTCATGGACTACATGAATCAGATTTTCTAATCGTATTTGGATCGGTTTGTGGTAGTATGCATTGATGACGTACTAGTGTATTCGAAGTTGGTTGAGGAGCATGCTCAACACCTTCGAATTGTTTTGTAGATACTCCGAGAGAAGAAATTGTACGCCAAGTTATCTAAATGCAATTTCTGGGAAGAAAGTGTACAATTTTTGGGACATGTGATTTCCCGAGAGGGTGTATCAGTAGATCTGACTAAGATTGAGGCGGTTAGGGCTTGGGAAAGGCCTAAGTCAGTAACGGAGATTAGGAGATTCCTCGGATTAGTTGGGTACTATCGGCGTTTCATTGAAGGATTCTCTCAGATAGCATTTCCTTTGACTCGGTTAACGAGAAAGGAGAACCCATTTGTATGGTCGGAAGAGTGTGAAATGAGTTTCCAAACTCTTAAACGATGTTTAACGACTGCCCTAGTGCTTGCACTACCTGATGTGACACAGGAATTTGTAGTGTACTGTGATGCATCCAAGTTTGGTTTGGGATGTGTGCTTATGCAAGCCGACCGAGTGATTGCCTATGCTTCAAGGAAATTGAGGCCGCATGAACAAAATTATCCGACTCATGACCTTGAGTTGGAAGCAGTGGTATATGCGTTGAAGATTTGGCGTCATTATTTATATGGGTCTCGGTTTGTGGTGTTTAGTGACCACAAGAGTTTGAAATATTTGTTTGATCAGAAGGAACTCAACATGAGGCAAAGAAGATAGGTGGAGTACCTAAAGGATTATGATTTCGATTTAAGGTAACACCCGGGCAAAGCAAATGTAGTTGCCGATCCACTGAGTAGGAAAGTATTGCACATGGCTTTCTTGATGGGTAAAGAGCAAGAACTGTTGGATAGCTTTCGGGATATGAACCTTGGAGTCGTTGTGAACGCTCCAAACCAAATGACAGTCGGTATGCTGAAGATTTCCAACGAATTTCTGAAGTCTTTAGCTATGGCCCAAAAGGACGATGAGGAGCTGCTGGAATTGCTTGACACTCAAGCAAGAGACAAGGACATGGAACTAATTCAAGGAACGGATGGAATTTGGAGATTCTGAGACCGAGTGGTGGTGCCTGCACACGGTGATTTCAGGAAAACCGTGCTGACTGAAGCACACAAGAGTTCTTTGAGTATTCATCCTGGTGTTACAAAGATGTACCACGATTTGAAAAAGGAATTCTGGTGGCCGGGCATGAAGAAGGCAATTACCAAGTACGTAAAATCCTGTGTGATATGCCAGAAATGCAAGGTTGAACATCAGAGACCCCCAGGTTTACTTCAACCTCTGGAGATTCTGATTTGGAAGTGGGAGAGTATTACCATGGATTTCGTATCTGGGTTACCTCGTACCCAATCCGGGTGTAATACGATCTGGGTGATTGTTGACCGATTGACCAAGAGTGCTCACTTCTTGGCCATGAACATGAAATGGTCATTAGACCGATTGGCTAAGTTGTACATTACTCAGATTGTACGATTGCATGGCGTACCCTCGAGTATCATTTCCGATCGGGATCCATGATTCACTTCTAGATTTTGGGGAAGTCTGCAACAAGAATTAGGTACTGAGCTGAGACTGAGCTCGGCTTATCATCCTCAGACCAATGGTCAGTCTGAACGGACTATACAGACTCTTGAAGATATGCTGAGAGCCTGTGTATTGGAGCAGGGTGGCTCATGGGAAAAGTATTTACCCTTGGTGGAGTTTGCATACAACAACAGCTATCATAGTAGCATCGAAATGGCTCCGTATGAAGCTTTATACGGTCAGAAATGTCGTACACCATTGTGTTGGAATGAGAATGGAGATGTCATTCATCTTGGGCCTGAGTTAATACAAGAAATGAATGAGCAGGTTGCTCTAATCTGAGAGAAGATAAAGATTTCCCAAGACCGACAAAAGAGTTACTATGACAATCGGCATAGACCACTAGAGTTTCAGGTGGGTGACTGGGTGTTCCTGAAGGTTTCACTGACCAAGGGTGTAGGTCAGGTGTTGAAGAGTCACAAGCTTAATCCGAAATACATTGGACCGTATCAAATATTGGAGAGGATCGGTAATGTTGCTTACCGACTGGATCTTCCCCAGTCATTGACTAACATCCATAATGTATTTCATGTGTCACAACTCCGAGCGTATATTCCGAGTGACTCAATGATTATACCGAGTGACTCTATCAAATTGAAGGAAGACCTGACGGTGGAAGTTACACCGATCGGTATTGAGGAGTATCAAACCAAACGGCTAAGGAACAAGTGGGTGCCATTAGTGAAGGTGAAGTGGCAGAATCTGAATGGGGTAACCTACACTTGGGAATTGGAATCGGACATGAGACGTGTGTACCCCAATCTTTTTCAATAGGTGTGTTGATTTCGGGGACGAAATCCCTTTTTAGGGGGGTGGATGTGACATCCCGGATATTTATAGAAATTTTGTGTAGTGAGAAAATATTAAAAATTGTTTTTAGGAATTATTAGTTAATTATAAAGGGTGTGATTAGAAGAAGAGAAGTTAAATTAAACCTTTAAAGAAATTGTAAAGGAAATGAAGAGATGACCGGTTGAAGAGGTTACCGGTTGGAAGTGACCGGTTGAGAAGGTAACCGGTTGCCATGAGTTTAAATAATGGATTTCTTCTCTTTCTTCAATCATTTGCGCAATCATTCACTCTCTTTCACGTGAAGAACTTCTGCTACTTTTCTTCTTCTTCCATTGTTGAGAGCTTTAAGCTTTAAAAGGAGGTCCATCTTTGCATCAAACCTTGAAATAATTACATAGCTGTGACAGTGGTTTCAAGGTAAGCCTTTTGAACCGTTTAAAATTAATACCTCACCTTCTTCCTTTCTTTTCTGGACGAATAGCCATGTGAGGAGGGGGTACTGTTCCGATCCCCACTCCTCTTGGCTGTGAGCCTGAAAATGGCCCTTGATCGTGTGGATGGTGGTGTGATGGTAACGTATTTCACGTTCCAAACTGTAGGTAGTGGAACGAGTAAGGAAGCTAGTGCTGGAACGGAGGAGCTGTGAACCCAGAAACTATTGAAGTGAGGAACAGAGGTAAGGGGGTGTTCGGGTTATAATTAATGAGAATAGGACATACTGTCCGAGTCCTTGGAATGACTGAACCGGGTAAGAGATGATGCCGAGTGAAAATTATGTGAATGTGTATGAATGTACGTATGAATGTGCACACCGATCGGTTTAGGATCATGTGTGTGTGTGTGACTTAAGAAATAATAGAGATGTTGCCGAATGAAAGTTATGAATGTATGTGTATGCATGTATGTATGTGGACATCAATCGGTTGAGGATCGTGTCTGTGTGTGGCTTAAGCTGACTGAATTTGAAATAATTGATGCTGTGACAATCGGTGTACAGTGGCAATGTGATGCCGGGCTTGACAAGCAGGTCGCCCAGTGGCAATGTGATGAATGGGCTTGACAAGTCGGTCGCCCTGTGTTGTGAGCACATGCCAGTTTCTGGTAGTTGCATCTGTTGAATGATGATGATATGAAATGATTGAAATGTGATTATGTGGTATGGGATGGCCGACGATATATGTTACCCTCATTTTTGGCTTCAGTGGTCAAGTTGGACCTAGTTGAGCTACCCAGAGGTCTTTGACCCAGTGGTTGAGGGGGAGCCAAGTCGGGCTCGGTGAACCAAGTCGGGTTCACGGGATGTCAAGTCGGACTCCCAGCTGAAGGCCGATCCTTTAGTATCCGGATACTAGGCGTCGATTTTATGTGAGAGTCAGTTGTGGCAGTTGATGAATTTATTAATTGAGGTGTATGTTTGCCGAGTGCAGTTTGCTATACTTGCCGAGTGAAGTTTGTTATATTGTCGAGTGTGATTGGTTGTATTTGCCGAGTGTGATTAGCTGTATTTGCCGAGTGTGATGCTTATGTTTGTCAAATGTGAATGGTTATAATTGCTAGGCGTGATTTATTATATTTACCGAGTGTAATTGTATATATTGCCGAGTGATTGTTATCATACTTGCCGAATGAGTGAATTATTAAAATGGCTGTGTTAATTGCTATGATTGCCGAGTGTGAGTTAAATGCCAAGTGTAATGTGCAAACTGAGGATAAAGGAATCGGACGGCTTTTATACTTGTATTTGTTAATTAAATTCCGTTCTAGATTAATTATGATGCTAAACACTCACCCTTGCTGTGGTTTTCATTTTTAGTAACCAATGACAGGGAAGAGGTCGGAGCCATGGAGGTACGCCAAGCGGAGGATTGATGCCAAGGCATCGAGTGATTTAAATAAATTGTGTAATATATTTATATATATATATATATATTGAGTTTTTCGAGTGTTTGATGATACAATGTGTTGACTGTATGTTGAATTAAATTTGAATTGGTATGCTGATTGACGTAAGTATAAATTCTTGATGTTATGTGAGCGGTGTTTATATACATCTTTTTATAAATTCTTGTCGAGTGAAGAGCAGAGTGTTTCCGAGTAAGGGATATTCGAGTGAACCTTATCTGAGTGAAGCAAGGTTAAGCTATTCCCGTGTGAGAGATGACCGAGTAGACTATTTTCTGAGTGAAACCCGACTGTTTTTCTTTCTTTCGCTGTTTCTAAATAACTTTTATTAATGAATGTATTTTGGACCGGTTTCAGTCGGCAATTGCTATTTTAAGTAAGATTTTATTATTTTAAATGTATTTAAGAAAAGCAAATATTATTTTATATTAAGACCGAGTGGAATTTTTATTAAACGTGAAAAATCTATTGTGAAAAATAAGAAAAATTGACGAGGGTCGTCACACATTTCATTTAACATGGCTTCTTAACCTCAATTCTTAAGAATTAAATTTAAGTCACTGAAAATAATAAATTTTCATTAAAATTCATATCATAATTAGAATGTAAAAATAAAAATATAATAAAAATATTCATTGTTAATTAAAAGAATATTATTTTTTAGTGAGTTAAAACTCAATCCTTGAAGCTAAGGTTAACCAAATTTTTTAAAAAAATATTATTTAATCATTAACATTTACATTGTATGTGAGATTTCAAGTAATTATATATACGTGTATTATGTCGAGGATTTTCAAACTTGCTCTCTAGTAGTCGATTATGTAATCAATTACCAGCAAAGAAAAATATAGAATTATGCAAATTTTGGCATCCGAGCTAACTTCTACAACCCTTAATTTGCCTATTTGACCTCCAAATGCTATGAAACTTTATGGGCATTATCTATGACTTATTTCAAACCTATTGTCACAGACAGTACTAAAAATTTCCTCCAGAGCGTAAAGTTATGCAGAAAAATACATTAGGGCAAATTTCACGCAACTTCTATACCAAAGTCTTATCAAATCACCTTCAAATGGAAAATTCAACATACTCATAAGTTTTAAATGCCCCTAGGGTTCTATTGACACCTTTCGGGGACCCTGAATCCTATTAAAACTCAAAATAACCTATTAAGTTGGCTTTAATTAGCCATTTTCCTTTAAAAAGTTCAATTTTCAACACTTTAAATCTATTCTAAACCAACAATTACTTCCCTATTCCATTTATACTCATATTTACTAATCAAACCTAAATTCTATCACAAAGGCTTCAATGAATAACTTTGTCCCACATCTAAATCATTCAATCAACCATAATACCCATACTAGACTACCACCATCGTTAAATATGATTCAAATTGGTTTAATACCTACACATAAACACACAATAGAACATGCCCATAATAACATATTTCATCAATATAATGGCTTAGTGTAGCACCCTTAGTTAAGTAGGACAATCATTTTCACTAGATCTATGCTACTTGACTAAGTGTTACAAGTTTGTGAATTCTGAAAAGTTTTTTTTTTATAGAAAGTATAACCAGTCGCTTTAAAGTAGTCATTCAGTTGCATCATCCTTACAGTAAGATTCATACATACTCCAAAAGAAATAAGCACACAGGCTCCCAAAATAACTATACATCATTTTAGAAGTATACCAACTAGGTATGCTTCCACGTTGTTCTTCTACTGAACCAATCACACGTCCACTATACGTCCTAACAAACTTCTCAAAATGACTCATCTCCTTTATAGTCCAAACCCTTATCCATATTCCTCACGTCGGCCTTCTAGGAATAATACAAATGAAACACATAACAACTAGAGGGTGAGTATAATACCTTCAATCCTATGGGTATTCATGCAGTGGGTAGCTAAACATATCACATATTCCATACAATAGGTAGACATTTATCATTGAAAATCCATTCAAGAGTGATGACATATCTTTTCACCTTTAATTACTTACTCTGTTTGTCTGTTTTATCTACTGTTAAATTATAATAACTGTGTTTTAGCGTAATTTGTCAGTAATCTCCATTTTTTATTATTTTTTTATTATTTGTTAGTGATCACTGTTTTTTTTACTGTTACTGTTTACTAGTAATTGTTGTTTTTAATTTTTAATGTTTCTGTTTATTTTAATTTAAAGCTTTCATGAGTGTTTAGTCTTAAAAATAAATTAATTGAATTAACTAAGTTTAATTTGATTTTATTTTATTTTACAGGCTATCAAATTATTGGAAGCTTCTTGATTATTTTGCAAATAAATTACTCTCCTCCAAATACAAATTCACAATAATTACTTTTTCTTTACAAGTAAATTAATGTGAAATTGTTAAAACACCTTCCATGTTTCATGATTAAACAATTGCCATCCTTTTCTTTTAATCACTTGGTCAAAATGTCAAAGTTTTACAAGAAAAGGTCCCACCATCCATGCTTTTGGAGTTTTACCCGTTTTTTTTCTTCATTCTCACGTTGGAAATCAAGCCAAGAGCCATCAATTTTTTTTCATTTCATGTCACGGCGCACAAGGTCCCATGTGCTTGAATTTTTAATGCAAAATGTCTTCCACTTTCTCAAATTCATTCCCACGGTCAAGCAAGCACCAAAGGACATTATTTTATGCAATTTTTATGCCTAGTAAGCTTCCAAATTCAGCTGCACCTACATGTTCTCATATACTAAAAAATTCAATGGAAACAAGACAAATTACTTTGCCTTTCACGTTAGCAACCATGGGATTTCCATAGCCAATTTTTTTGCATATAATTGCACTCCATAAGCTCTTGACGGCTGCACAAAGGAAAAGGAAAGTCAAAGTGTCAAAATTATTAATTGATACAGCTACACCTCACTTTGTTCCATGTGACAATTTTTCATGTGCAAACAAAAGCCAATTGGAAAGAAATTCCAACGTGAATGACCTTCCTGTTGACAGCAGAAAATGGACAGAGAAAAGTGGAGCTGGACAGCAAGAAAACAACAAAGAAATAAACAGCAAAAAGAATGAAATTTGTGTAGAAGCTGACAGCAAAACAACACAAAACAACAATAAAATGGGACAGCAACAGCAGTGAAAAATTGACAGCAAACAACAAATTAATTCATTCTCCTTCCAAGTGCTAAAATCCAAAGTGAAAGGCCTCATAATACAGAATGTTTTCCACTTTATTACATTAAGAAAAATGAAAAAGAGGAACATACCAAGTGCCTTACAAGCCCACGGTAATGCATGATCAAATGGCATGTTTCCTTTGAGCTAAAAGTGCTAACGTGCAGTGCATTATGGCAAGGTGATGGGCTGGATTTTTAATGCAAAAATTTAGCCATGGAAACTCTATAAATTGGAACCAAGAGCTGAAGAAAAAAATAGAAGGAGAGAGGAGTCAGAGGGAATTTTTGGGCAGTGAGCAGAGGAGTCAGAAGGAAGCAGAGGAAGAATTTCGGAGGAGCTTCATTCCGGGTTCGGTCTTTATTTTGTTTTAATTATTGAGGGCTAAAACCCTTAGATTGATTTTCTTGGAGGTTAATGTAATGTTATTTTTGAGGTTTTGATTTTTAATATATTTCCTTGTTGTTAAACTCTTCATAATTTTAGCTCAATTATTTAATGTCTATTCGGTTTAATTAAGTTGTATGCTTAATAAATTTAATTATACAGTTAGAATTAAATAAAAATTATATTAAGATAGATTTAGAAATATACATGCTTAATGAATGTTTCAAAAATCAATCTTAATAGTTGTGGTTTGCTTAATTCCATAACGTTGAAGCTAGTTTATGTAAGTAGGCGATGTTCTATGTATGTTCAATAATTCCTAGAATTTAAAATTTTAACTTCTTTTGCTTAATTAGGATGCTTGATTAAAATCTTTATTTTATGAAAGTAAAGGAATTATGAATTAAAAGACGCTTAGTTGATTAATTCAAATTGAACTAAGGGATTGACAGTAAGGAAGTGTATAGAAACCTTTTCAAATCCAAGGATAAAATAAATTACAATACTCCAAGAAAATCAATCGTTCATTATTTACTTGTTCTACACTCATTTTGTATTTTGTATTCTGTTTTAAATTTCTGTGACAATCACACAAATCCCCCCCCAATTATATGCTTGTTGAACTTTTGTCTGTAAAAAATTAAATTTTAGTTATTGAATTTTTAATTGTTAAAATTAGTTTAAGACTTGATTTTCCTAAATTTGTTTTGTTGATCCTTGAGAGAACGACCTAGGTTGACACCCTAGTACTACATTAATTAATTTTAATGTACTAATTTGACGGGGCCACGACAGCTAACGTCAAATTTTGGCGCCGCAGCCGGGGATCAACGATCTTTAGGAAAATTGTTGTTTTAAATTAATTTTTTTTGTTTTAAAAAAATAATAAAAAATGTATATTTTATTTATTTGTTTGTTTGTTTTATTTCTTTTGCATGATTTAGGATTCTTATGTTATATTGCTCATTATCATGAAATATCTTGTTGTATGCTATGTATGACTAGAAGAACTTTTGAGCATTTATATTCATTTGATCCTGAAATTGATAGAACTTTTCATAGGTTAATTAGAGAAGCTAGATTTAATAATAACTTTGTTGATATTGATAGTGATAGTATCTTTTCTGAATCTGCTGAAAGTACTACTGCTAGTTTTTCAGATATGGCTGAACCTCGTGAAAGAACTCTTAGAGAACTAGCTGCACCTAAATTCACATACGAAAGTTTGTGTATTCAATATCCTGATGAGGATGTCCCTTTTATTCTTAAGACTGGACTTATACACTTGTTGCCTAAGTTTCATGGTCTTGCGGGTGAAGATCCGCACAAACACCTCAAAGAATTCCACATTGTGTGCTCCACAATGAAACCCCAAAATGTTCAAGAAGACCATGTCTATCTTAAAGCGTTTCCTCATTCTTTAGAGGGTGTTGCTAAGGATTGGTTGTACTACCTTGCTCCAAGATCAATCACAAGTTGGAATGACTTAAAGAAAATGTTCTTGGAAAATTTCTTTCCTGCCTCTAGAACAACTGCAATCCGTAAAGACATATCTGGCATTAGGCAACTCTCTGGAGAAAGTCTTTATGAGTATTGGGAGAGATTCAAGAAACTCTGTGCAAGTTGCCCTCACCACCAAATTTCTGAACAACTTCTTCTTCAGTACTTTTATGAAGGTCTGCACCATGTTGATCGCAACATGATAGATGCGGCAAGTGGAGGAGCTTTAGGAGATATGACTGCTGCTGAAGCAAGAAACCTAATTGAAAAGATGGCATCTAACTCTCAATAATTTGGTGTGAGAAATGATTCTTTCAAACCCATGTTTGATTCCAATTCTAGTTCATCTGGAATTAAATTGGAGAGCAAACTTGATGCTCTCACCACTCTGGTCACACAATTAGCAGTAAATCAAAAATCCATGACTGCTAAAGTATGTGGCATCTGCTCTTCACAAGAGCACCCCACTGATTGTTGTCCTTCTCTACAAGAAAAGGATAATAATAGTCCTCAAGCCTATGCAGCTAACATCTACCATGATAGACCTTCACCACAACAACAACAAAACTATGACCTTTCCACCAATAGATACAATCCAGGTTGGAGAAACCATCCAAACTTGAGATGGGGTAACCAGCAACAACAAAATCCTTAACCCCTATTTTAAAGCAATGCACCAACCTTCCAAAGACCTACACCTCAACCATCCATAAGTGGCCCTTCTTTGGAGGATCTGGTGAAACAAATGGCTGTACAGAACTTGGAGTATCAACAGAGGAATGATGCCACCATCCAAAGTTTAAGCAACCAAATTGGGCAATTGGCTTCATCATTGAACCAATTACAGTCTCAGAACTCTGACAAGTTACCATCTCAACCAGTTGTAAATCCAAGAAATGTGAGCGCAATTCAGTTAAGATCAAGTAAGAACCTTGAAGTACCCATACCCAAGGAACCTGAGAAACAAACCACTGAGCCCACAACAGTTAAGAATGATGTACCCTCTTCAAGCACAAGCAAGTCTGAGATGCAACCACCCCAAATCCTTCCTTATATCCCTCTTTCTTTCCCACCAAAAGCAATTCCAAGCAAGAAGATGGAAGAATTAGACAAGGAAATTTTGGATACTTTTAGGAGAGTGGAAGTGAATATACCTCTTCTTGATGCAATCAAGCAAATACCCAAGTATACCGAATTTCTGAAAGAGTTGTGTACTCACAAGAGGAGACTCAAGGGCAATGAAAGAATAAGCATGGGAAGAAATGTATCTGCACTGCTTGGTAAGGAAGTTCCAAATATTCCTGAGAAATGCAAGGATCCAGGTACGTTTTCTACACCCTGTATCATAGGCAATAACAAATTTGAAAATTGCATGTTAGATTTAGGAGCTTCAATAAATGTTATGCCTATGTCTATTTTCAAATCTTTGTCTCTTGGAAATTTACAACCTACTGGTGTAGTAATTCAGCTAGCCAATAGGAGCACTGCTTACCCTGCTGAAGTCATAGAGGATGTTTTGGTTCAGGTAGAACAACTTGTTTTCCCTGCTGACTTTTTCATGCTTGATATGGAAGAAGGTATGTCTCATATTCCTGTTCCTATCATTTTGGGAAGACCATTTTTGAAAACAGCTCGAACCAAAATAGATGTTCATTCTGGAACTCTCTCTATGGAATTTGGAGACACGAGAGTTCAATTTAATATTCTTGATGCCATGAAATACCCATCTGAAAATCATTTTGTTTTCCAAATTGACATTATTGATGAACTAGTTTTTGAACATTTTTCTAATGTTGATTTAGAATACATGGATGATTCAAACAAATGTTTTGCATGCAATGATTTGGGAAGTTGTGATATTTGTGCTAAAATTGATAAATACATAATTTCTGATTCAGTGTCTTTAGATATATCTGTTAACCATAAGGAGCTGAATGCAGGATTTCAAGAAAATTCTAACAAAATTTTTGAGGTGCAAGCAGCAGAATCAAAATCTACTTTGTTAGTTCCATTTGTTTTGCAGGCACCCAAGTTAGAATTGAAACCCCTACCTGAGAACCTAAAGTATGTACACTTAGGGGATAATGAACAACTCCCGGTGATAATTTCCACTTCTCTTGATGAAAATCAAGAAGAAAAATTGTTACAGGTATTGAAAAGACATAAGAAGGCTATAGATGGACATTGGCAGACATTCCTGGAATTAGTCCATCCATGTGCATGCATAGAATATTTCTGGAGGAAAATACTAAAGCAGTAAGACAGCCCTAGAGGAGACTCAACCCTGTAATCCTTGATGTGGTTAAGAAGGAGATTACCAAGCTTCTACAAGCAGGAATCATTTATCCTATCTCTGATAGCCGATGGGTGAGTCCGATTCAAGTGGTTCCTAATAAAACAGGGATCACAGTTGTGAAAAATGAAAAGGATGAATTGATCCCAACTAGAGTGCAAAATAGTTGGAGAGTCTGTATTGATTATAGGAGACTAAACCAAGCAACCAAGAAGGACCATTTTCCCTTACCCTTCATTGATCAAATGCTTGAGTGTCTCGCAGGTAAGTCTCACTACTATTTTCTTGATGGATTCTCTGGATATTTTCAGATTCACATTGCACCTGAGGATCAAGAAAAGACCATATTCACCTATCCCTTTGGCACATTTGCTTGTAGGAGAATTCCATTTGGCCTATGCAATGCTCTTGGAACTTTTCAAAGATGCATGATAAGTATTTTTCATGATTTCATTGAAAATTGCATAGAGGTGTTTATGGATGATTTTACTGTTTATGGATCTTCATTTAATGCATGCCTTGATAGTTTGGATAAAGTTTTAAACAGATGTATTGAAACTAACCTTGTCTTGAACTATGAAAAATGTCATTTTATGGTAAAACAAGGAATAGTTTTAGGGCATGTAATCTCTGAGAAAGTAATTGAGGTAGATCCTGCCAAGATAGAAGTTATATCACATTTACCTTACCCCTCTTATGTTCGAGAGGTTCGTTCTTTTCTTGGCCATGTAGGTTTCTACAGAAGATTCGTAAAGGATTTTAGCAAGAAGGCTAGACCACTATCTAGTCTGCTTCAAAAGGATGTGGTATTTGAGTTTGATGAAAAGTGTAAGGAGGCTTTTAATTGCCTAAAGTAAGCATTGACCACTACCCCAATAATCCAAGCACCTGATTGGACAGCCCCATTTGAGTTGACGTGTGATGCCTCTAATTATGCATTGGGAGCTGTCCTTGGTCAAAAGATTGACAAGCAACCTAGGGTCATCTACTATGCATCTAAAACTTTAGATGCCGCCCAGGTAAATTACACCACTACTGAAAAAGAGCTCTTGGCCATTATTTTTGCATTAGATAAGTTCAGATCTTACCTACTCGGTTCTCGAGTAGTTGTCTTTACTGACCATGCAACTCTGAAGTACTTGTTAAAGAAAGGTGAGTCCAAGCCAAGATTAATTCGTTGGATGCTCTTGCTCCAAGAGTTTGACTTGGAAATTCATGACAGAAGTGGAACACAAAACTTAGTGGCAGACCATTTAAGCAGAATTGAGAATGCTCCTGATTCGGCACCTATTCGGGACCATTTTCCGGATGAACAACTCATGAATGTTTCTAACTCTTTTGATATACCTTGGTTTGCTAACATTGTAAATTATCTTGTTGCTTCTGTTTTTCCACCATATGCATCCAGAAACCAAATTTCAAAATTAAAAAGTGATGCAAAATATTATATATGGGATGACCCGTATTTGTGGAAGTTGTGTAATGATTAGGTGATTCGAAGATACATTCCTGATCAAGAGGTAGAATCAGTTCTTCGATTCTGTCATGCTTCACTAGTTGGTGGACATTTTGGTCCACAAAGAACAGCAAGGAAGGTGTTGGATTCTGGTTTATATTGGCCCACCATTTTTAAGGATGCATGGAGAACTTGTAACACCTGTGAGGAATGCCAAAGAACTGGTAATGCTATCACATACAGACAACAGATGCCTCAGCAACCTATGTTGTTTTGTGAAGTATTTGATGTTTGGGGCATTGATTTTATGGGTCCATTTCCTCCATCTTTTGGTTTTACTTACATTTTATTGGCTGTAGATTATGTTTCTAAATGGGTGGAAGCTAAAGCCACCAGAACTAATGATGCTTGAGTTGTTGTAGATTTTGTTAGATCTCAAATTTTTTGCAGGTTTAGCATTTCGAGAGTAATCATTAGTGATCAAGGAACACACTTCTGCAACAGGACCATGCAAGCTATGCTCAGGAAGTATGGGGTTGTTCATAGAGTCTCTACTCCATATCACCCCCAAACCAATGGACAAGTAGAAGTCTCTAACAGAGAAATCAAAAGAATCCTGGAGAAAATAGTACAACCTAACAGAAAAGATTGGAGCAGGAAACTGGATGATGCTCTTTGGGCACATAGAACAGCTTTTAAGGCACCTATAGGAATGTCTCCCTATAGAATTATTTTTGGTAAAGCATGTCATCTTCCAGTGGAGATTGAGCATCGTGCTTATTGGGCTGTAAAAGCTTGCAACTTAGCACTTGATCAAGCAGGTAAAGAAAGAAAATTACAACTGAATGAGCTTGATGAGATCCGTTTGGCAGCTTATGAGAACTCGAGGTTCTATAAGGAGAAAACAAAGAAATTCCATGATAGCTCAATAGCTAGAAAGGATTTTACTGCTGGACAGAAAGTGCTACTCTTTAATTCCCGGTTGAAACTGATGGCCAGAAAATTGCGCTCCAAATGGGAAGGACCTTTCATTGTTACTAATGTATTTCCCCATGGAGCTGTGGAAATAAAAAGTGAAAACTCCAATAAAAGCTTCAAGGTTAATGGACAACGTTTGAAGCCATTTCATGAGAATCCTTCACTTGTAGATGTCACAATGAAGGAACATAATTTGGGGGAACCACTTCTTGATCCCCCTTGAGGGAGTTTTTCTTACCCATCTTTTTACTTTTTCATTATATTGTCTATTTTGTATGCTCTTTCTTACATTGAGGACAATGTATGATTTAAGTATAGGGGTGGGAATATCCTTGTATGTTGTTGTGTGTTGTTTTCATTGTGTGAATTTGTGATTAATTTTGTGTGACTATTTTTCAAAAAAAAAAATTGTATAAAAAAATTTAAAAAAAATTAAAAAAAATTGTGTGTTTTTGTTTTAAAAAGGCATGTGTTATTGGAATTTTTTTGGATATGCATGAGTAACAGGTAAATTCTTTCATGTCTGATATGAGCTTTAATGATATGTAATAATTTGAACTCAAACAATTTTGGTATGATGAGAATGACATGATAATTGAGAGATGATCATATATGATAGAATTATACCTTGTGAGATTTTTGAGCCTTAAAATTTGATGGATCACTTAAAACCATCTTAATCTTTTCATGTGTGATTAATTCTTGAATGCTTACATCCTAATTTTTGTCTTGTATCTTGATGATACTTGAAACTCATGTGAATGTATTTGAAATGACACAGGCATTTTGTTCTATTGAGCCACTAGCCATATAAGTCTGCCATGAATAAATTATCCTTTGCTAGCCACTTTGAGCCTATTTAACCATTTCTTTGTTGCAGCTCAAATAAGCCATGCATGAAAAACCAAAAATATACCTACCTTAAGGAATATATTGGAGCTTTGGAATCAAGTCAAAAACAGGCATTCAAATAAGTGTGGGGGTGTGCAAAAAGGAGTCGCAACTCTTGTTTCAAGTGTTATGCAATCGCATAAAAAGAAAAAAAAGAAAAAGAAAATATTGATGAATAAATAAAAAAATAAAATAAAATTTCTTGATGATTGTGACCAAATATGATACAGTAAATGTTTTACCCTCACTGTTTGCCAGTTAAATTAATTGCTCCATCATTCTTTTTGGTATCTAAACTTATTTTCCAAAATTTTTTTTTCCACCTACTTTAACCTTGGCCACATTAAAACCTTGGAAATCGCTGTTGATCTATACATGCATTTGTGTTGATTGTGGAATTGAGAAACTTGCCAAATTTTTGGACTGTCTATTTTTCAGGAAATGTTTTGAGAGTATACAGAAACCCAAAACACTTGAGAGTTGAGAGTATGTCTTGTGAGGTTCTGTCACTTATGATTTTCCTTTCAGTTTGATTTAATTCTCACATGTCGAAGTGATTGGATGATTTTTATACATATCTTGATGCTCTGTATCTTACATGTTGAAAACTCTTGTTTCTCTGTGTATTCCTAAGATTTCATGACAAGCATGTCAATTCTGTGTGTTTACTGTATTTCAATTTTTGATGTTTTCAATAAATTATAAAACTTGTTTTTATTCTGATTTTACCCAGGAGTGCAAAAGAGTAAGTGTGGGGGTATTTAATGACATATCTTTTCACCTTTAATTACTTACTCTGTTTGTCTGTTTTATCTACTGTTAAATTATAATAACTGTGTTTTAGCGTAATTTGTCAGTAATCTCCATTTTTTATTTTTTTTATTATTTGTTAGTGATCACTGTTTTTTTTACTGTTACTGTTTACTAGTAATTGTTGTTTTTAATTTTTAATGTTTCTATTTATTTTAATTTAAAGCTTTCATGAGTGTTTAGTCTTAAAAATAAATTAATTGAATTAACTAAGTTTAATTTGATTTTATTTTATTTTACAAGCTATCAAATTATTGGAAGCTTCTTGATTATTTTGCAAATAAATTACTCTCCTCCAAATACAAATTCACAATAATTACTTTTTCTTTACAAGTATATTAATGTGAAATTGTTAAAACACCTTCCATGTTTCATGATTAAACAATTGCCATCCTTTTCTTCTAATCACTTGGTCAAAATGTCAAAGTTTTACAAGAAAAGGTCCCACCATCCATGCTTTTGGATTTTTACCCGTTTTTTTTTCTTCATTCTCACGTTGGAAATCAAGCCAAGAGCCATCAATTTTTTTTCATTTCATGTCACGGCCCACAAGGTCCCATGTGCTTGAATTTTTAATGCAAAATGTCTTCCACTTTCTCAAATTCATTCCCACGGTCAAGCAAGCACCAAAGGACATTATTTTATGCAATTTTTATGCCTAGTAAGCTTCCAAATTCAGCTACACCTACATGGTCTCATATGCTAAAAAATTCAATGGAAACAAGACAAATTACTTTGCTTTTCATGTTAGCAACCATGGGATTTCCATAGCCAATTTTTTTGCATATAATTGCACTCCATAAGCTCTTGACGGCTGTACAAAGGAAAAGGAGAGTCAAAGTGTCAAAATTATTAATTGATACAGCTACACCTCACTTTGTTCCATGTGACAATTTTTCATGTGCAAAAAAAAGCCAATTGGAAAGAAATTCCAACGTGAATGACCTTGCTGTTGACAGCAGAAAACGGACAGAGAAAAGTGGAGCTGGACAACAAGAAAACAACAAAGAAATAAACAGCAAAAAGGAATGAAATTTGTGTAGAAGCTGACAGCAAAACAACATAAAATAGCAATAAAATGGGACAACAACAGCAGTGAAAAATTAATAGCAAACAACAAATTAATTCATTCTCCTTCCAAGTGCTAAAATCCAACGTGAAAGGCCTCATAATAAAGAATGTTTTCCACTTTATTACATTAAGAAAAATAAAAAAGAGGAACATACCAAGTGCCTTACAAGCCCACGGTAATGCATGATCAAATGGCATGTTTCCTTTGAGCTAAAAGTGCTAACGTGCAGTGCATTATGGCAAGGTGATGGGCTGGATTTTTAATGCAAAAATTCAGCCATGGAAACTCTATAAATTGGAACCAAGAGCTGAAGAAAAAAATAGAAGGAGAGAGGAGTCAGAGGGAATTTTTGGGCAGTGAGCAGAGGAGTCAGAAGGAAGCAGAGGAAGAATTTCGGAGGAGCTTCATTCCGGGTTCGGTCTTTATTTTGTTTTAATTATGGAGGGCTAAAACCCTTAGATTGATTTTCTTGGAGGTTAATGTAATGTTATTTTTGAGGTTTTGATTTTTAATATATTTCCTTGTTGTTAAACTCTTCATAATTTTAGCTCAATTATTTAATATATATTCGGTTTAATTAAGTTGTATGCTTAATCAATTTAATTATACAATTAGAATTAAATAAAAATTATATTAAGATAGATTTAGAAATATACATGCTTAATGAATGTTTCAAAAATCAATCTTAATAGTTGTGGTTTGCTTAATTCCATAACGTTGAAGCTAGTTTATGTATGTAGGCGATGTTCTATGTATGTTTAATAATTCCTAGAATTTAAAATCTTGACTCCTTTTGCTTAATTAGGATGCTTGATTAAAATCTTTATTTTATGAAAGTAAAGGAATTATGAATCACTAGTGGAAAAAAAGGATATAATCACGGTTAAAAAAGGCCTTTATTCACGGTTAAAGAACCGTGGTTGTTGAAGCCGTGGTAGTAGATGATGGTCTTTAACCACGGTTAACAACCGTGGTAATAAATCACATCTAACCACGGTTAAGAACAACTGTGAACATAACTTAATATTTATATTCACGGTTATCGAGAATAACCGTGGATATAGATACATTTTATCCACGGTTGTCCATCAAAACCGTGAATATAAGTAGATTGTAACTGAAACTAAACCATACTTATATTCACGGTTATGATGGACAACCGTGGATAAAATGTATCTATATCCACGGTTGCCCATCATAACCGTGAATATAAGTATGGTTTAGTTTCAGTTACAAACTACTTATATTCACGGTTGTGATGGACAACCGTGGATAAAAATGTATCTATATCCACGGTTAAGGTAGTAACCGTGGAAAAATCTTGTCTTTATTCACGGTTGTTGCCATAACCGTGAATAAATGCTGAGGTTTTTTTTTTAATATGCACTCTGTTTTATCGTTGCCCAACCCTGCATTCAGACAAGCCAGTACAGTATACAGTATGCCACAGAAACACTATGCCGAAAGAATCGTATGTATATATATATATAACAATTTATTTTCTATATCAATTCATAACAACCTAAAAAATAAAAGTATATACAATTAAGTTGAATGTAATCTAATAAAAGTAAACCCTAAATCCTACTACATACATATATAAAAGAATAAATATCCTATATCTAGCTTTGCCTAAGTTCATGGAAGTGTGAGGCCCATTGCCTTCTAACATCATCCACAAGTTCCTTTGGGAAATATGACCGGTCATTAAAGTGCTACAAACAATGCACAAAACAATTAGAACAAAAGCTTTATTTATTACATGAAATTGATGAAATTGGAGAAATTGACACGGTGATGAGAATTACCTCTGTCCATCCATCTACTAAATGATGTTGGACAATGGTCAGCATAGTGTGCATGACGAAATAGCCACACTCAAAGGTACCCTTCTGCCTGTAAGACTACAATGGACATATAGTATGGAATAAGTGAATTCGGAACTTAAAAAACATGTACTGAAGATTTGAATGAATACGATTGACTTACTTTTGGGTACACCCATACAACTATTCTTCCTTTGTGCTTGTTTCCAATCAGTACATTGTATCCAACCACCGCCCTGCGTCAAACAAAACACAAGATAAGTTAGAATTGTATAGTTCTAAAAATGATGTAATTGAATTTGTGGTTATTGTTTAGGGATGAACTTACCGGTCTACTATATCTCTCAGGTCTTGTGGAGCTGTTTTGTGCAAACTATCAAAGTACAAAGCAAGATAGTCCTTCGGACAGATCACCAGAAGCGTCCAGTGAGCCCTGCAGTTACGAGTGATAACTGAGACTTCAAAATGCAAAATATCATAACAATAATTATGGAATAGAGTATTACCCTTTATGATAGGGGCCCATGTATATAGACTTCTCAGACTCAAACATCCAATTCTGGATGTATGTCTGGGTGTTCTGCGAGGTGTTTCCTTGCCTCTGTATGACAGAGGGCTCTAAGAAACCGTAAGTTCCTTGGAAACCCAAGTCCACTGAGAGTTTTGCCAGATACCTAAACAAGGTAAGACATGGTTAGCGACAAATAACTTGTATAATGAAAAAATTGGACAACACAAGGATATACTTACAGCTCCCACAACTGCAAGATGGAGCCGTTCAGCATCGACGTCCCCGTAATAATGTCATAAATGTCAGAACTTGTAACGTAAACTGGAAAATCACTGGGATGGCCGAACACTAGTGGCTGCCATGGGACCTGAACAGTGTTGTTATCTTCCTCATACCCGATGCGCCATAGCATCCGGACGGGATCCTTGGCCGGGTCTGGCTTCTTCAATGGTTGTTCCTGTTGAACAATTGACAACCATCACATTTTGTACCATAATTGACAAGGAAATAAAGCTAGTTAGTGTTTAGGGTTTTTACCTGTCCAGGGGCAATCACCAGAAGTCTGTTGGGCCACATCAGAAAGTGGCCCAACGCCTGACCGACGGTCTTCACCTCCTGAGTTGCCACTGGCACAGCAGCATCCTCCTCGAGGACGAGCATAACCGAGACCCTGGACATACCATCAGGTAATGTCAGATGGTGAACCACAGGGCCTAAGTTGTGCACCATACCAGTGGCAACTGGCTCCTCCGACCCGTCAATGAACAGGTCACATTGACGGGTGTCTGGTGGCTCGACCCCGTCATCGTCAGGGTCAGCCGCAGCGCACGACCCCTTAGTGCTAACCTTCCGTACCTACATATTTACATATCAGGCAGAAGTTATTCAACAATGAAAGTGATTACAAACAATAAAATTGAGGAAAATAAATAAAGAATCTAACCTGTGGGTCGCTGGCTGGTGTAGTAGTCTCCTGGTGGTGGCTGAGTGAGGCCTTCATCTCCTCCCTGAATCGGGCCATCTCCTGGTGGAGCCTAGATATCTCCTCCTGGTACTCAGCCTTCACAACAGCCACCTTTTGCTCCACTATTTGCTCAAGGGATGGGGCAGGGTCGGGAGCACCGTAATAGGCGCGGAGGCCTGTAAAATGTGAATGATTAGCCCATAATTGTTTAACAGATAACAAAATGAATGCATAGAGTTAGTTAGCACTCACCTACACCTCGACCAATAGCACGCACTCTTCCTGGGTGCTCTGGCCTGCCAATGGCGGTAGTCAATATATCCTCCCGTCCATGGGCTACGAAAGACCCTTGGGTTGATTGCTCAACCAAGGAATCCTGAAACCAAACAAGTTAGTATTCACTTCCTTCACGTAAACTGAAAAACAGACACTGATATAAAGGGGAATACTTACTATACGTGAGGCAACCTCCTGAGCCTGTGAGGAAGTGTATTCCCCACTCTTCTTGATCCTAGCCCGCTTCCATTTGTCGTGGCGCGCAGGTGGGGAAGGGGGATCCACAATACCAGTGTCAGTCTGACACTGACTCAGCCTCTCCTGTGCCAGCCGCTCCTCCAACCTACGGTAACCGCCACGTGACAGTGTGTGTGGGCAGTCATTTAGCTTCCTAGTCTCCTTGGCTTTCTTTCTGGTCTCCTACAACAAGAAAAAAAATATTCACAGTTAGCCGTATAAATTATACATATTATTTAATCATCTAAAAACCAATGTACCTGAAACTCGGCAGAATGTCTAGATGTAACAAAAGCATCCCAGGTCTCCTGATCGATGAATGGATACTTCTCTCCAGGGAACTTTCCTTGGTCGTCCCCGAATACATACCTACAATGAAAGGTACATTTAAACTAAGGATTGGCACAATTTGGTGAAGCGTTGATTAAGAATTTAAAGTTCAATATACCTCGTGGTGAGTATGGATTTGAACGACCTCCATCGCTCAGCCATGATACCGAGGACCTTCCTCCTCGCTATGTCGGAAGATGGTATCTCAAAAGAATCCTACATGAAAGGAGTTAGTCCATAAAGGAGTCCTTATTAAGAGTTACATGAAATAATACACTAAAATAAAACTTAAATAATACATAAGTTACCAGAACATCACTCCATAGCTGGTTCTTCACCACCTCCTCGACACTATCCCAGTCGGGGATAATGATGGACACCTTCGACCGTACGACAACCCCCAGATAACTGCTGAGCTTCGTGGCATGCGGTCCACTAAATCTGCCGGTGTTGACATCCATGTCAACAACTGGCCTCTCTCCCCGGTGACGCCTACGTGCGATGTCTGGCATCCGGGTAACACCTCTACTCTTCCGAGCAGAGGAACCACTGGCCTGTGAGTCGGACCTGGATCGTCCATCCTGGTCAGCCATGAGTATCTGTCCAAACAAGGAAAAAAACTGTCAAATATTTAATATAACATTTAAAACAACGAATAACTAATATAACATGTAATGAAATGAATCACCAACAAGATTAATACCCTATTAAGATGAAATATTTTCCCACAAGCCCTCATGGTGGTCATGACGACTGGCAACTACATCATCTATGTCATGTTCCACGATAGATGTTGGAATACGTGTTGTAGTTGATGGAATGTCCACAATATCAAGATTGGGGTCTCCAATGTGTCTACCTTGGATAACAATTGACCACCGTTTGTCAGCTGGGTCAGCCACATAAAAAACTTGCTTCACCTGCGTTGCCATTATGAATGGTTCTTCCTTATGCCCGATCTTGTTGAGGTCCACCAACGTAACTCCTAAATCATCAGTTATGACACCGTTCTTATTGTCAACCCATTTGCATTTAAACACAGGAACGGTGAAGGGACCGTAATCAACTTCCCATATATCTTCAATCACACCAAAGTAGCATGACTCCGCCATCACAGGGTTGTTGTCCTTTGCAGTTGAGAAATGCATTGACTGAGCCACAACCATCACTCCACTGTTTTGATTTGTACTCTTTTCATCCTGTGTCCTTGTATAAAACGAATAGTTGTTTATGTCATACCCACAAAAGGTGAGGACATCAAAGTTCGGGCCCTATGCTAGTCGATGTAATGTCGAGGATGCAGATGCATCTTTCAGGACGGTCTTTTGGAACCACTGCATGAAGCTCTTGTTGTGTTCATTCAACAACCACTTTTCAGTCATTTTAGGGTTGGTTTTCTTGACTAGCTCCTTGTGTGTGGCTAGATACGGTTGCACGTCGTCCGTGTTGTTTAAAATATACAAGTGTGCCTGAAGGACATCAGCACGTGGCATGCTCTTCACTTTTTTTCCAATCGTTCCTTTCCCATCCAATCTCCCTTCATGACGGGTCGTTGGAATACCAATGCTTGCAGCATGTGACATGTATTCAGTGCAAAACTCAATTGCTTCCTCTACAATATATCTTTCCACAATTGAAGCTTTGGGACGACGTTGGTTCTTCATATACCCTTTCAATATCTTCATATATCGCTCAACGGGATACATCCAATGGAGGAACACTGGACCACAACAACGAACCTCTCTCACCAAATAGATGATTAAGTGGACCATTATGTCAAAAAAAGAGGGCGGGAAATACATTTCAAGCTGACATAATATAAGTGATGCTTCCTGTTCCAACACATCCAATTCGCCGGGCACGATTACCTTGCAACATATGGAATTGAAAAACATACACAACCTTGTTATGACATTTCTCACATTTTTAGGAAGAATGTCACGAATGGCGATAGGCAGAAACTGCTGCATCAACATGTGACAATCGTGTGACTTCAACCCAATTAACTTTAAATCTTTCATGGAAACACAAGACTTGATGTTGGAGCCATAACCAGACAGAACTTTCACACTTCGTAACGATTCACACAGACTTTGCTTTTCTTTTCTTGATAACGTATGACATGCTAGAGGCAAATATGTTCTTTTGCCCTTTGATTGTGGATGCAAATCTTGACGTATACCCATCAACTCTAAGTCCATACGCGAGTTTAGGCCATCCTTAGTCTTCCCGGGTATGTTTAAGAGTGTACCAACTAAACTGTCGCAGACATTCTTCTCCACATGCATTACATCAATACAGTGTCTTACATCAAGCTCCCTCCAATATGGCAGGTCAAAAAACACTGACCTTTTCTTCCAGTTGTTTTGTGTCGGGTGCTGTTTTTCACACTTACCAAATTGCACGTTGACGTCCTTCACCTTTTCATATGCCTGGCGACCAGATAGTGGTGGAGGAGCCATTTCAAAATCTTGGGCACCGTTAAACGACTTCTTCAACCTTCGAAACGGATGATTCGCTTTAAGAAACCTTCGATGTCGAAGATAAACATTTTTCCTGCCATGATGCAACCGCACAGAACTAGTCCCCTCCTCACATACTGGACAAGCTTTATGACCCTTCACACTGTACCCAGATAAGTTACCATACGCTGGAAAGTCATTGATTGTGCAAAATAACATGGCACGCAATTTGAATGATCGCCCGGTAAACCCATCAAACAGTTCAACCCCGTCTTCCCACAACCTTTTGAGGTCTTCAACCAATGGAGTTAAATATACATCAATGTCATTCCCTGGTTGTCGTGGACCAGAAATCATCATTGATAACATCACATATTTTCGCTTCATGCACAACCATGGCGGCAAGTTGTAAACAAACAACAAAACAGGCCACGAACTATGGTTTGTGCTCAGGTTACCAAACGGGTTCATGCCGTCTGTGGCTAGTGCAAGCCTAACATTTCTTGGTTCATTGGCAAATTCTGGAAAAATCCTATCCATTTTCTTCCATTGCGACCCATCGGTCGGATGCCTAAGTAGTCCATCAACAACCCTCTCATCAGCATGCCATCTCATAAGTTTTGCATCGTCTGCATTGGCAAACAGACGCTTTAGTCTTGGAACTATAGGTAGATACCACAACACCTTTGCAGGAGACCCTTTAGTGCATACCTCATCAGAATCCGCCTCTTTCTTCTTATACCGTGACACCCCACATCTAGGACATCGATGCAGCATTTCTAATTCACCCCGGAATAATACACAATCATTTGGGCATGCATGTATTTTCTCATACTCCAAACCCATAGGACACAACACCTTTTTGGCCTCATAGTTACTTTTCGGCAAGGTGTTTCCAGCTGGGAGCATTTCTTTCAACAACTTCAGTAAGTCAGTGAAACTTTTATCCGTCCACCCGTTTATGGCCTTCAAATTAAACAACCGCAAAACAGCTGATAACCTCGTGAAATTGACGCAGTTTGGATACAACGGCTGCTCAGAGTCCTGACACAGAGTTGTATATACATGAGCTTTCTTAAAACCTTCTACCCCTACATCACGGATCATATCCTCGAGTCGGTCATCCATGTCGACATCGTTGTCATGCATCGGGCTTCGATTTTTAGTCTGAGAGCTGTTACTTGGCACCACCACATCTTCACCATGCCATATCCAACGCGTATAACTACGTAGAAAACCGTCACACAGTAGATGTTCTCGCACCTCTTCCAAGTCTACCCGACGCAGGTTGAAGCATTTAACACAAGGGCAAAAATACTTTCCATTCACCCCCACTGCATTCCTCGCTACGAATTCTATAAATGATTCAACTCCCCCCTCGTACTCCAGACTTAGGCGTGACGCAGAAATCCAACTCTGATCCATACCAACTGTTTACAAGGTGCTATGATCAACCTCACTTTTTATACAAAGGTGGTGGTCCTATACCCATTCAGCATGACAATTATTTTTATACGTCATTCATATATACAGGTTAGGACTTATTTTAAAATTTGATGAAATTTCGGCAGCATTTCGCATTGGTCTCTAAGTACACAAAATGAGAGTGGTCAAATCAAATTCAACCACAACCAAATATGCACTCAGAGAACAACACAAAATACAAGTTACCGAAATTTTATCAAATTTTAAAATAACTCCTAACTTGTACATACTAACAATGACGTATAAAAAATAATTGTTCATCCCAAACTATCCAAACGGACCATTCAAGATTCAACACAAACGATGACATTAATTGATTTAATGACCATTTGTGTCGAATCTCAAACGGGGAACTACGGTTCACTCATATGCACAACAACTTTCATACTAGTTAACTAGTTAACTAGTATGAGCCTACGAGTTTGCAAGATTGAAAACCACATGCATGCAATAGACAGAAATAACATTATATACGAGCAACCAACAATAACAGCAATAACATTATATACGAGCAACCAACAATAACAGCAATAACAATGATGAAGTGAAAATTTTCCATTTAAAAATATCTAACTTGAACCTTATTAGGCCCTGTGTATTCAGAATGTAACATTAAATTGTATAGATCATGTGTGAGGTAACATTAAAAACTTGATGGTAATGACTTTGGTTATTCTAATGGAGAATATGATATATCTAACTTACAATGAAATCTTTTATGATATATCTAACTTAGATCATATTTTTTTTTGGTCGAAGCTTAGATCATTAAAAAAGTTGTTAAAACATTGTTAGTTTGGTTTAAAAAATGGTCAAACAAAAAATCAGTTAAAAATGGTAGAGTTATTAGAATGGGAAGATTTTAACAACTTTAGCTATTTTAACATAGATGCATTGAGTCTAACTAAGTTCAGATTCTAAGTAAGAATTAATTCTAGATTTTAAAGAACATGAATTTTTATTTTGGAGGAGAGCCTGAATTTTATTACTGATACCAAAACAAAACAGCAAAGAGATTGTAGCCATCCATTTCAGTTTCTTGGTCCTATAAAATAATCTTTCAAATGTTATCCCTTCTAAACCATAGAATCAACCAAAGATTAAAAAGTAAAAACTAAACAGAAAATTTGACTATACAGGGGATTACTAGCAAGTGTCAATTGCCGATTACAGTTTACCAAGTTTAACTATACAGGGCACTGTGCAACAGTTTACCAAGTTTATTCTAGTTTATTAAAAAAACATATACCCAAATGTCCACTCGATTCTAGGCATTATAAACTGGTAGGAGTTTACAACTTAACTCAACAGTTTGACAACATAGAGACAGAGACAATGAAATGTTGGCACAATAAAACAAGCTTAACCAAACTTAATCACTAGTACAACATAGAGACAGAGACAATGAAATAGGTTCCACAAACAAGGCAGAGCATAATAACGAAGTACACCAGCAGTGAGCGAAGAAGTAGGGTAATGGAGCACTTACTTGAAAATGGTGCGAAGATGACACGAACGAAAGAAGGAAGAAGCGAGTGAACACGAACAGCAAAGAACAAACTCAAGGAAGAAGACGATAACCAGCGCGAAGAAGAAGAGAAAGTGAAAAAAGAATGAAAGGCGCGGCTTTTGAAGTTTCAGAAAGGATGTATATTCACGGTTCCCCTTGAAACCGTGAATATATTACACATATATTCACGGTTTAACAAACAACCGTGGATAAATGTTAACTATATATCCACGGTTACTATCCCAACCGTGGATAAATATTAAATTTATATTCACAGTTATAGAAACAACCGTGGACATACAGTACCCAGTGATTAAACCCTAAAACCTGAACTATATATCCACGGTTGGAAATACATCCGTGAATATTGAAATCTATATATATCCACGGTTAACATCATAACCGTGAATGTATCCATCAATATATATTCACGGTTGTGCACACAACCGTCGATATTACTATATATCCACGGTTGACTTATCAACCGTGAATATATATTGATGGATACATTCACGGTTATGATGTTAACCGTGGATATATAGTTTTCTCTGATTATAACGTTCACCTTATAATTTCAAAAATGCCACCGCGCATGTTTTTATCACTGATCCTCTTCTACCCGTGAATATATCCCCGTTGTTATATCCATTTTTTCCACTAGTGAATTAAAAGACGCTTAGTTGATTAATTCAAATTGAACTAAGGGATTGACAGTAAGGAAATGTATAGAAACCTTTTCAAATCCAAGGATAAAATAAATTACAATACTCCAAGAAAATCAATCGTTCGTTATTTACTTGTTCTACACTCATTTTGTATTTTGTATTCTGTTTTAAATTTCTGTGACAATCAAACAAACCCCCCCAATTATATGCTTGTTGAACTTTTGTCTGTAAAAAATTAAATTTTAGTTGTTGAATTTTTAATTGTTAAAATTAGTTTAAGACTTGATTTTCCTAAATTTGTTTTGTTGATCCTTGAGAGAACGACCTAGGTTGACACCCTAGTACTACATTAATTAATTTTAATGTACTAATTTGACGGGGCCACGACAGCTAACGTCAAAGAGATTCATTTTAGGTTATCATCATTCACATAACATATTAGTCAATAGTAAGCTATACATGAGTTAGAAGTTTTATGTTTCGTCTTTACTTAGTATTTCATAATGTTAATAGGGCCCATGATGTGTCCTTTTCAATCAAATCATCCTGCCACAGTACGTCTATTGGGCAACTCCATTATGTCAAGACCTCACTCTGGTCGAGACTTGGTCTGCTTTCACACTTCAAGTGTGCGAATAATATGTAAACTTGGGCTCCTTCTAGGGGTTTAGCATGTTCTTGATTGACTGAACATGGCTCCAAACTTTCAGGTTGGGGGTTGTCAAGAGACATCACACTAAGAGATATTGGCTTATTGTGGCAATCAATGAGGATGTGATTGGCAGTAAGCCAGTCCATCCCTAGGATAATATCAAGATCACACAATAGCAAGCAAATTAGGTCTACTAGGAAGGTTTTCCCCTTAATGCTAAAAGGACCATTCATGCACACATGAGAAGGAGGAATAGGTTTATCGGTAGTAATGACTACTATCATCTTACTAAGCAATGAGGATAAAGGAAAGTTTAAATGTTTCACACAGCTATCAGATATGAAGGAATGGGTAGCCCCAGAATCCTATAGCACATTCAAAAAGGTTTCACCTATAAAGCATTTACCTTGTACCAATTTGTTAGCCTAAGTAGACTCTACACTATGCATAGTAAACACCCTTACACTCCCTACATCCCTATCTATTAGAGAATTTCTGGGCGTGCACTAACCATAGTCATTGTGATTGGCTCCATCCATCCTAGAATATTGTTAACAAATATACTAGCCCGACACTACTCTATTCTCGTAACCTGTTGGTCATCCTCCTCGGTCTCCTATGACTCTTCTTGGTTTACCAAGGTTCCTTCTAGGGTATTCATAATTCTTATGTCTTACTCCTTCACAGTTATAATAAATCATCGTCTTTCTATTGCAAAGTTGAGCTAGGTGAGGTCCTCCATAATTATAACATTTAATCGACGAGTTACTTCCTTGGGCCCTAGGAAAATCCCTTAACGAACTATGGTTAGGATAAGAATAAGGTTTTCTCGACTTAGTCTTTTTGCTAAGTAGAGAAATCTTTAATAAACCTTCTTTAGAAGCTTGCTAAACCGTGAAAGCTTTTAATATCATTCACATTAGTGGGGGTAGGCCATGGACTAATTGCCTTACTTTTTCTTGATCCACTTAGACCCCCTTAGCACTAACAACAAATTCAAGAAAAACTATGTTATCCATGCCAAAAGAACACTTGTCAAGGTTTGCAAAAAGTTTATGCGTTCTTAAAGCAAGCATAACATGTCTTAGATGAGTAGGGTAGGAGTCCATAGTCTTAGAGTAAATTAAAATATCATCAAAGTATACAACCATAAAATGTCTTATGAATTCCTTTAAACCATGGTTCATAAGCCTTATAAAAGTGCTAGGAGCATTGGTCAAGTCAAAAGGCATAACCAACCATTCATATAATCCAAGCTTGGTTTTAAAATCATCTTTCCATTTATCTCTTTCCTTGATTCTTATTTGATGGTAGCCATTTTTAAGATTAATTTTGGAAAATATGGTAGAGCCATAAAGTTCATCCAACATATTATCATGTCTAGGTATTGGATGCCAATACTTGATGGTGATGTTGTTAATTGCCCTACAATCAATACATATACGCCATGACCCATCTTTCTTAGGAATTAAAAGGACTGGTACAACATATGGACTTAGACTCTCCCTAATCCATCCTTTAGATAACAGGTCTTTGATTTGTTTTTCTATTTCTAAGGATTCTTTTAGGTTACATAGCACTTGGGATAAGATCTATTTGATGTTCAATGCCTTAATATGAGGTAACCCTTGAGAAAGGTCTTTAGGAAAGACCTCCTCAAACTCCTCTAAAAGTTTAGATACTCCAAGGCTCTCTTTACTTCTTATTTGGAGGCCAGAAGAGTAGGTTGCCTCTTGGTGTCATCAAGGGAGTTAACTTATTTACCTCTCTTTTTTTTGATTTTCTAGGTTTTGGTTGGGAGGTGGAAGGTCCAACCTCCCTTTCCCTTTTCAACTTCATTTGAAGTTAATCCTTCATAACTTACTCTAGGGTCAAGGGATATAAGACAAATTTTTTATTGTTGTGGACAAAAGTGAAGGTGTTAGTGAACCCCCCGTGGGTGACCTTTTTATCAAACTGCCATGGTCTACCCAACAAAACATATGTGGTCTTCATAGGAACTACATCATACCATACTTTATCCTTATATGTTCGTATAGAGAATGCAAGATGAACTTGCTTGTTGACTAGCATCTCACCCTTTTCATTCTGCCATTGTAATTTGTAAGGTCTTGGGTGATTTACTAGTTGACAACCAAGTTTGTGCACCAGTCTTTGGCTAGCCACATTAGAACCGCTGCCACTGTCCATAATGAGAGAATATTATTTTTCATTAATATAACATCTTGTATAAAAGATGTTCTCTCGTTGAACAGTGTCATTCTCTCTAATATGGCTTCCAAGAAGCCTTCTTATCATATATAACTCACCTTCGTCTCTTAAGATATGCTTACTTTCATAGGAATTGAGACACCCCAAAAATGGGGGTAAATTTTTCGCGTTTTACAAGTCATAATTGATACAGTAATAACGTGGTGAAGTCTTAATCAACACTCTGGATCTATGAAAAACCCCTCTCATATATGAAGATATGTGAGGGTGAATTAAAAAGGATTCATGAGAAATTAAATTTTCAATTAAAAATAGCGAAAGGATCGATTAAAATGATGTTATATGATTGGATTTAAAGAGAATGAATTTCTTGAGATTTAATGGTTCATAATATGTCTAAAGTATTATTAAGATGATGTAAGAAGGAATATTAATGCAAAGGAAAGTCAAAGTAAATGTCACAACAACATTTTAAGGGAATTAGGTGCCACTCGCTCAAGCGAGTCCACACTCGCTTAAGCGAGTTCGTGTGGTCATGCTTGGGTGAGATATGAAACACACTTGAGCGAAAAAGAGTAGAGCATCAGGTGCCCATCTCGCTTGAGCGAAGCCATGCTCGCTTGAGTGAGATCACTCCAGTAGCTAATTAAACCTTATTCGTTTGGGCGAGGCATCCACCCCCAAAGCGAAATAACTCCAGTGGCCAATCCCATCCTCGCTCGATTGAGCGAGCCACCAAGTCACTGACCATTTGCTCAAGCAATATTTCACACAACTTAGCATACTAAATCTCATTTCTTGCCATTTTAACTTATTGTAATGCACTAGATATATTCAACCATGCATTCAAAAGTTCAATCAATTGTTTATACACTTCAAAATCAATTACTATTCATTCAATGCATAGGTTTTAAATCATTTTTACATAAACTTCATGAAATGCTACAAGTTGAGAAATACATCATTCATTTATAGTATTTATCATCCACAAGCATCATAATTCATTGTCTTACATCATTTGGGTCATTAATGAAAATTGGCCATACACACCAAGGTCTAATTTTCCTACATGACCCTCAAAATCATCAAACTACAATCTAGACGGCAAAATAAGCATACATGTACACTATATGCTATACAAAAATCTAGTTTTAGTGGCCAATGCGCTTCCTATACACCTATTTACCTCCTTCATCAAAATGTACTTTAAAAGATTCACTCCATCCATGAGTGCCCTGCATCACAAGTCTAAAAAGTGGACAACATGGGAGAGTGAGTCATATATTCCAAAAGAATGAATATGAATACCATGTGATCATGTGCATATGTATCACAACATATATACTTTGCATTCACACATATTTCATCATCAAATATCATCATATAATACAACATCTTTGTAAATCAAGCTAGTATAAAATCATACACATGATCTAGTCCTTCAACAAATTGGACTATTACACAACCCATTACTTTACTCAAATTATTATTTAGTATTCACATCTTTTATATTGTCTTAATTCATTTTCTCATCTTCAACACCACCACCATCATATCTAATCACCTTTGGCATACTTCCTTGCTATATGCAAATGCTCTTAAGCTAATGCATATGCACAACGGATTATTTCAACAATTGCAGATCTGACTGTGGGAATATAAACACCAATTGTGGGATTTAAGTATGATCATCTAACCATACCCCTACTACAGTAGTAAAATGTGTACACTTATCACCAATTTGCATACATTTCACCAATCTTTTACTGGTACTAAACCGCATCGCCCATTTTGCAACACCTGGTCATTTCCACCATGACCGCAGTAACAACATAAACAATCATATGGTGTTGCGGGCCAACCATGAGTCTTATCATGGCAGCTGTGATCCCAAGAACCACTGGGGACACCGGCTCATCAAGAGCCACCCCCCACAAGGTTCAACCACATGTGGCTCCCCATAGCACAACATGGGCAACTTCGTGACTTACACACCGAGTCATAGGGGATACAACAAATTGCTCGTGCACAGAGCCGCCCTTCCACTGGGCCAATCGGGGGAATCCCCTAAAATTCCAACACCGGCGGCTATGCAGTATGCCATGGATGCAAATGCCAATCATATGCATTGCTCACTCTATGCATCCTATTCATGCCACTCATCAATCATCATTATCATCACTAACATCACCACAAGGCTTCTAGTGGGATTTATTATTGTTGGTTATTATCATTAGTTTAAATTTTCATGTGGCATATTCAATAATTCCCACAACCATAACTCAATTCCATCACCAAACACAAAAACATCATACATAGCATTACAATTCTTCTTAATATTACAAGCAAGGCACATGCATATTGTCACATATGACAATCAAATACTATTCAACTCATGCATTTAGAACATAAAGACTCCTCTTCCACCTCAAGAGAAGAACTCCGAGCGATACGACGTTCTCGCCTCGTCGTTCAGAATGGATCCTACATCAACATATAGGAAATCCACATAAATCAATCATTCAAGACACTAATTATGACTTTCTTGCATATACAATTTCATGACATGAATAAAACATGCCATAGCCACCCTTTTTTCTATTTGTTAGGCTTTGGGAATTCCTTCCCATTAAACCCTATTCATTATATCTAAGGCTACAAACAACCATAGCCCAACATTCCTAAAACTAGTTCATTTACCAATATTCATATTCTCAATATTATACATTTCCTCTCAAATATATTGTCCCAATCATATTTGTCATTTTTTTCCCAAATCTTAGGGTTAGGGTTTTCACCAAACCCACCAATATCCATAAATACATCATAACTCTCATCTCTTTCCAACCATAAATGCATCTCCACCATTAACCCCTCATAAAAACTCATATTTATGGTAACCCACTCAAGGCTCATGCATTTATGACTTCCCCCAATAACCCACATACTTTAAATGCTCTCTTAACAACAAAAACTCATAACCAAGGGTTCATACCCTTGAAAAATAGCAAGAATCATACCTCAAGAGAAGAAAAGAGAGAATATTCAAGAGAGAGAGAGTGCCCCATGAAATTAAGAAGAAGAGGAGAGAAGGAACTTCAAGCTCTAAGTCTTCTTCAAGCTCCCACAAGATCGAAAATGGAGAAGGAAGAAGGGGACACCACCTTTGTTAGGGTTTTAGAAGAGAAGAAGAGAATAAATAGAGAAGGAGAATAGAGAAGAAGAAGAAAAAGCAAAGTATTTGCCAAAAAGGGTCCAGCAACTACACGGAAATGTAAGGAGGAGATATGGGTTTTTGATTTAAATTTTAACTCTCTCATTAAAAGTTCATCATTTTATGATAAACAGGATCTCTGTTTGGGTTCAATACTTTATCTAAAAATTATTCCGAATATGTATTCGGACTCCCAATATTATCCTCGATAGCTCTGACCAATATCGTCCCAATCGGATATACTTGGTTCGACACCCATATTCTAATCAGGCTTAATTTCAGCTTATTCGGCTTCAATAAATCATGAGTAGTCCCCAAAGATCTTAATTCAATTATTTCTAATATTTTGGGATATTAAATAATCCAATCCCATTATTTAATATTAATTTTCTTAATTAATTCTTTATTTTGAAATTTTAGGATGTTACAGGAATCACTACTATAGTTATCATTAGATTGTCATGAGGAAGAGTCTTCTTGGCTTGAGTAGTAATCATGCCCTCTGAAAATCTTGGTTTTCTTTGCTGGGCATTGAGAGGCAATATAACTTTTCCTAAGCATTTAAAACATTTTATTGAGATAGTCTTAGAAGAAGATGGTTTGGATGATTCACTAACCTATCATGTTTAGAGGGTTTGGTAGAAAAACCCTCTTTGTGCACTTCACTTTTAATTTTTTAAGAAGCGCCCACTACCTTCTCCCTAGCTTTCTCATATTTTTTCCAATGTTTTCTGAGATACAAGTCCTCCTTACCCTTCCACTTGGGCTTAAGGGTTTGTTGTCCCCTTTGTAGTAGAAGTCTCCCTCACTTAACTAACTCTCCACTCTAGTGCATTGGTGGAAGAGCTCCTCAATGTCAACATGAGGTAATAGCTCAACCCTTCTTTTTATATCTCTATTTAACTTATGTATAAACCACTAGTTTTACTTCTCTAAGTCCCACATCCTCATGGTGTCTATGATGTCTCATTGCCTTTCATATTCCTCACTATCACTATGGTTATATCTTGAGTGTCTCCTGTGATGAGGTCTATTATCCCTATGTCTATCTCTTTGCCTTGCCTCCCCATTTTCTATGTTATTTATTCTAGCATTCATGTCATTTAGTTGGTCAAGAATCACTCTCATGTGGGGAGGAATGTTATCTCTCTCACGTTTGCTATAGAAAGACATGTTATCTAGCAACCTAAAGCGTAAAATGAACTATGAGATAAAATACTAGTCAGATGACAAGCAAAGAAAATAAGCAAGCAAGGAAATAGCAAGTAGACAAAAAATTAACTATTTAGCAAAAACTAACCTAGAAAAGAATTAAAATGACAATTCTAGTCAAAGTATAAAATTTTAAACTAGACCTACCATACAAAAGCGTACTACACTAATGTAGAAAACAATTAAAAGCAAACTAGTCATGGTGCACAAAAGTAAACTAATACCTAAGCGCATTACCCTTAATCGACTAAGTAAACCAAAGTTTAAAAATGCCCAATGTCCAAAGTCCAAAGTCCTTAAGTCCAAATACAAGGACTAAGAAAATGAATTCAAGAAATGTTTCCCAATATACAAGGAAAAAGAAATACAAAAGACACAAAAATTAAAACTACTACTTATTACAAATGTATCCTTTCTAAGTACAATTCTTTAAATTTCTTCAAGCTTCAATAGAATCCACCAAGCTACAAGAAAACTTTTAATCTCAAAAGAAATTGGTTAGCACAAAAATATTATGGAAATGATTTAGGTACTTAAGTGTTTACACTCTCTCACTCACAAGTGTTTACACTCAAGCTCTCTCAAAAGATTCCCAAATTGCTTAGAACAAACCCTCAAATCTTATCTCAATCACACCAAAATGCTACCCCTAAAATGGTAATCACTTGACTTATCTCAAGAGGTCAATGGCAAGAAATACTCAAAGACACAACTTTGGAATGAAAAAAGACAAGCAATAAAAGTTCTGATGGTTCAGAGTCAGACTTAGAAGAGGGGTTCAATAAGTTTAAAACTCTTTTCATATGGAACTTATGATTTTTCAAACGTGAAGCAGAGAAGACTTTTGAACCAGACTTTAAAAGATAAGGGAAAGAGAGATAACACCGCATATTTATACTGGTTCAATTCTAACGCAGAAGTTACATCCAATACCTTCAGACTTGGAGGATTTCCATTATTGTAAAAATGTCTTTTTACAATCTTAGAACAACCCGTGTCACAAGTATTCTTGACTCTAGTCACTCTTAGCTTAATCCCAAGTATTCTTTCAACAAGCCATTTTTAACTCAATCCCAAGTATTATTTCAAAAGCCTCTTCAAGCCAAACAACTATTTCTCACAGAAACTAAAGCTGGAAACTCACTAGATTATTACACAAGTAAAGATTTGAAAGAGAGTTTGTGTTTGTGCTTTTGAGAACTTAGTGTCTAAAAAGATACAAGATAAAGACCAGATACACTAAGTATAAAAAATAAAGACTAAGGTCTGCTAGAAGCAGAACAACAAAGAAAGTCTTAATTTTATAGAAGAAAGCTTAGATAGAGAGCTTGAAAGAGAAGAGAGAAGCTTTTTTGTTTCTAATCTTTCAGTGTCGTGAACCTTTTCAAGGTATAGATTTTCTTCATATTTATAGACCAAGCAAGGTAAATGTTATTAATCTGTTAAAGAAAGATACCCGTTGTGGGCATTGGTTCTTGAAGTTGAGCCGAGGACAAAAGGTCTGAAATGAGGTTCTTCAGAATTTGCATTGAACTAGTGTCCCTCAAGTGAAACATAATGGAAGTCCTTTTGTATCCTTTCTTCTATTATGAAGTCATGTAGAAATGGCATGGTTGACCTTCTGATTTGTTTTTTGGTGCAAGTACTGAACTTCATTAGCTTTTCTTTTTTGCGCAGAGTAGCTTCCTCGATCTTCTATCTGCATAGTCATTGGTTCTAGCACTGATTTATCTTTTTTCCTCTTTTGATGATAAGAGCAGTTTCTCTTTCTAAGAAAATAGTTCATAGCATCTTCAACATTATCCTTGATATTTGTTTGATGCAAACTTTGGAGTAACGTTCTTGTTAATTTAAAAGTCTGGGGTTTGATTTATGAAGCAAGTACGCATGCTAAGTTCAGATAACAAGAAGCGTATAACGTAGCAGCCCAAAAGTCTAGACGAGCACACTTGAATTAGACTCTTCTTGAGCGTTCTTTTAACATCAGATTTTTCTTGATACGAACTTGTACGCAACTATTTTTGATCCCATGCAGACTTGTTCTGAAATGACTTGTATGCCTCAAGGCAGACTTTTTATTGGTGGACTCCCCCTTTCATTTATAATCTTTGCATCAAGGATTTATAACCTGGAACACTTAATTGAAAAAGTTAGCTAACATGTAGGCAGACTTTATTTAATTAAATGCCTTTGTGTATGTTATTAACAAATCTTAGGGTCTGGTAAATAATAACCAATGATTTTAAAATCCTTACAAACCAGGCTTGGTTCTAACAAGTTCAATTTAGGAAGCTAAACTAATTTGGAATTTGATGAGATAAACTAAGAATTTGACAAATAATAAAAGCTCAAATGAATAAAGGTAACTAAGAATGAAATATAGATGTGACAAACTAAGAAAGAACAAAGACAAATTAAAAACAAATGTAATCAAGAAAGCAAGCACACAAAGAATCTTAGAACACCATTACATGCCAAACACCCAACTTGTTCACCACACTAACACCAATATTTTGCTTAATAACTATGCAATTAAGAGGAAAAATGAACTCAATAGGGACTACACAAAAATTATACATGGGGCTAGAAAAGTTTTTAAAGGGGGGATACACACTTTTTTCTAGGAATTTTGCCAAGAAAGAACCCAAAATTTTGTAGAATGCAAGGGCCTTTCAAGCTATTTATTTTTTAACTCTTTTTAGGATTTTTCTTTTGACTTTTCCCCTATTTCTAACTCTGTTTTTATGCACCCAAATTAATTAAAAAACAGCCCCATAAATTTACCTCAAAGATTGCACAAAAAAGAGTTCAAAGAATGGTCAAAAGATAATGTTTAAGCAAACAACTTCTCCCAATAATTAAGAGATATGGAAGGCATGTAAACATGACATAAAATGCAATTATTTGATCAAAAAAATAGAATTCACAAGAATTCCTATAATTACTAGAAAATTAAAAAAAAAGTCTAGATAAAAGTCTACAGAAGTTCTTAACAAACCTACAAGTTTTTGAGCTACAAAATCCACTTAAAAGTAAGATGGATATAGACACTTTATGGAGCTTGTTAGATACTTTATCTAATATGAATAAATGTTTAGAAATCCAGCAACTAGACCCAAACAAAGTTATATACAAAAGCCTAGAAGATACACAAGAAACAAGCCCCAAACAACTAGTACCCTACACCTAAGCTCAAAGCACCAAAGCAATACAACAAACACATGGTATGCATCACTTTAAAACCTCAAAATTAATAAGGTACTATTCTGGAATTTACCTCTAGAAACAAAAGAAATAAGAATCAAGAGAATGATTGTAAAAAAACACATTAATATGCTAGAAATTGAAGGAAACTTACACAACAAGTAACTATGGTCAACAAGATTTGACTTCAATGATTTTTGCATCAATCATCATCAAACACAAGGGTTATAGTTTGTTCATGTGCAGTAACAACAATTATGAAAAAATTTACAAAAATCTAAGCCAAATTGTATAGATTTAGAAATCAAGAATAGATATTAGTTTACGATTTTCATGCAATTTGACATATAATACATGGAAATGGATCTAAGAACATGTAGAACAACAATATTATGACCAATATTCAGAATTTAGAACTTGAATTAAAATATCTATAGAAAATGAAAAAGAGAAGCAAAAGGATCTAAGATACCACTTGATTAAGGATGGCCTTCAAGAAAGGGATGGATCTAGTTCTCTTCTTCTAAGATCTTCTTGAATCGTTGGTGTTCTTGAATTTTAGAAGCTTCAATGTTTTATAAGAGGTGCTGGCTAAATATGGTATGGAAGGAAAAGGAGGAGGGAAAAGACTAAAAATGAGGAGATCAAGTGTATGACAAAGGGAGGAGATGGAAGGAAGAATGGGGGAGATGGTTTAGAGAGGTGGTAGTGCCACTTCTAAGGAGGAGATGAGCCTTAGATCCACCACTTTAGGGAAGGTGATGATAAATCTTGAAAAGACTATGCATGTTGCTATCTTTTATCTAGTTCAAGTGTCCAAATAAGGCCTTTGTCTGATATTTTGCATAAATTGTGGCATGTTTTAATTAGTCAAAGTTTGCATGATAGAATAAGTATTTTATTTTGTCTTAGATTCATAATGGTTTCATGTTGCATTGCACTAGGTTTACAACTTGCATGTTTTTGGGCTTTTTGATGTTCCAGCATAACCACGCTCCAGGCCAGCGCTGGTACGCTGGATGTATGTTGATTGTATTTCAGGACAAGTCTCAAGTTGAGCCACATGTGCCCACACCAGAAGTATATCACAACGCTCCACCCAACCCACACTCTTACGCTGACTCATCTCTACCATCATTAAGAGCCGTGTGTACCTATGCCCAAATTCCAGCGTCACTACGCTGATAAGTGTTGATCAAGCATTGATTTCATGTTTTCATTTGAACTAAATTTGTAAAGATTTGAATTGAATTGATTAATAAATGGAGGAATTGAGCATGAACCTTGAAAATATATAAATATGTTGAAGATAGGAAAATTTGTGTTGAAACTCTTGAAAAGTTGCAAGAAATTCTAAGTCAAAGAAGAAAGTCAACAAGCTAAAGAAGGCAACGCCATACACCACGCTTAAGCGAAGAATTACTCGCTTAAGCATGGTCGGGTTGGAACTTGACCATGTGAAGCCATCACGCTTAAGCGTGAGTAAAGCAAGCTTGAGTGTGAAGAGTCAAGCTTGAGTGTGAAAGGTGAAGCTTGAGCGTGAACCACAAGCTCAAGCAAAAACAAGTCAGTAGCATCAGATTCTTCCCATGCTTGAGCGTGACAGGGGGCGCTTGGGCATGACACATCAGTGACTTGAGCTTGAGCCTTGCGCTCAAGCGTATTAAAGTAAACAAGCATCAGGGCCCTTCCACGCTTGAGCGTGGCCACAGGAAGCTTAAGCGCAGACACGCTCAGGCGAGATTTTCTTGAGCGTGATTTAAGGAGATGGGTCACTTAGTTTTTTATTGACCAATGGTGCGATCCCAGCGCATCCACCTCTGCATGTTTCTGACCAATCCTGCATGGGCTATCACCAAGTGGGGTTTTGCTTAAGCGAAAGAAAAAGGAGCTTCAGCTAGAATCTTATTTAAAAGGAGAAGAAAGGAGAACAGAGGGCATCCTACAACATCAGAGTTTCATTTTTTCTTCACCCACAACACTTTTTGTTATTCTTTCCTCATTTCCTTCAGAAATTGATTAGTGAAGATGAAATTCATGAGTAGCTAATCCATTCATTAGGATTGGTTGTAGTCGACTCAAACCCAACATAGTGTTGCTGTAAGTTTACATGTATGGTAATGAGAATTGATGGTTTTTGTGTTTCATTCTATGCTTAATGCCTGAGAATACTTGATCACTATTTTCTTGACTTTTGTTTTCTTAAGTGTATTGGAAATAACTTTTGAAAATAGATCTGAATCAAATACTTGTTACAGTAGCTGCTAGGGATGGTATCTAATGTAACAAACGTCTAAACAATCAAGCGTTAATGCTAGAATGTTTTCAATGTGATTGAGGGATCAATAGTTTGGAATTACTCTTATGAATTTTGTAGTCGAGGAATCGATGCAAATGACTTTGATTGTAACATAAAAATTATCATTTCAAATTCCATACATGCAGATTTACACAACTTATGAAAGGTGAGATAGATGAAACCAATCCTAGCTTTACACATTTGATTTCTATTAAAATTTAACATTGTTTGCTCTTTCTATTATCAAGATCTATTATTGTCAGTTGATTATTTTTACCATCATTCTTTGTAAAAATCAAAACTCTTTGTCAAATCAATTCATAAATCCAGGCTTCCAAACTAATCCCTCCTGAGTGGAACAACATCTTTCTATCACTACAATGTCCGTGTTTAAACTTGGTACGCATATTATGCATACTTGATTCTTCTCATAAAAGTTACATTCCAAAATACCACATCAAGCTTCATTTTAATATCAAGTTTGGCGTTAACAAGTTATTAACAAGTTTTGGCGCCGCCGCCGGGGAGGCGATTCAAGTTTGGATATCTAGTTTGAATTGACAAGACTTTGTGAATAGCTTCATTGTCTATTTTATTGCTTTGATTTAACGTGTGGTAACCTTGCTTAAGTAAGTTTTTACTTTATGCTTTTAAGAGAATAGGGATCAAAAGAGCAACTTGCATTTGACCCAGAAATATATAGACTACTCAAGAAGATCAGAAGAAAAGCAAAGAAAAAGTAAAGTTTCCATATACCAGAAACTTCTTCTTCAACACTTGCTGAGAAAATAGCAGATGACAACAGTCACAACCAAAATCCACAAAGGAGAACACTTGGAGACTATGCTTTACAGCAAGGACCAAGGAATTTTTCCAGCATCATAATTCCAAATACTATCAGAGCACTAGAAATGAAACCAACATTTCTTAGCCTGATTAACTCACACAAATTCACTGGAATGTTAAGTGAAGATCCATAAACTCACTTGGCAACTTTCTATGAATTAGTTGAAACAATGGAATTTGAACAAGGAGTTGTTGAAGCTACATATTTGAGATTATTTCATTTTTCCTTAATAGGAAAAGCAAAGGAATGGTTACAATCTCACCTAAACTAAAGCTTAAATAGCTGGAACACAGTTGAAGAAAAGTTTCTACAGAGGTTCTTTCCTCCATCTAGATTCATCAAGGCCAAGTCAGACATTACAACATTTAAACAAGGCCAAGATGAAGCTTTCTGTGAGGCGTGGGAACGTTTCAAATCACTTCTCAGAAAATGCCTAAACCATGGTTTTGAAGATATTACAGAACTTAATATCTTCTATAGTGGACTAAGGGCAGACACCAAAATGATATTGGATGCAGCAGCAGGAGGCACAATGCTGATGATGATTGATGTAGAACAAGCCACCAGAATTATCAAGCCTAACATGATAGATCTCAAGTTCAAAAGAAGGGAGTACTGGAATTGAATACCACAGATGCCATTCTAGCTCAAAACAAGATACTAACTCAGTAGATTGAGGCTCTGACATAGCAAATGACAAGGTTACCTCAACAACTACATGCAATACAAACTTCTCATTTTGTAGGGAATCAAAAGTTACAATTGAAATGTGATTTTTGTGGAGGAGACCACCAACATGGACATTGCCAAGGAGAGCAACCTGATGAATCCATCCTATACATGAACAACCAATGAAGGCAAGGTAACTTCAATAATAATGTTTATTCTAACAATTTTTCATAGGGTTTGAGGAACAATCAAAACCAAAATGGTGGATGGAAACAAGAAGCAAGTTCATCCAACAGGCAACAACCATACCAACAGGGCCATTCTCGTTTACATGAGAAAACCTCAAAATTAGAGAACACTCTGGAGAATTTCATGTAAGCTTCCATCACAAATCAGAACAACATAGAAGCTTCAATTAGAAATTTAGAGACTCAAGTGGGACAATTAACTCGTCAAATTGCAGAACAACAAAATCCTGAATTTGGAGCTAATACTCACACAAACCTGAAAGAGCATTACAAAGTAATCACCACAAGGAGTGGAAGGGCTATTGGACAAGAATTGGATATGGAAGAGAGGATGGAAGAAGAAAATTCTTTTGATAAAAAGTCAAAAGGAAAAGGAGTTGTAGAGAAGAATAAAGAAGAAAAAAATGAATAAAGAAAATAATGGTGTATATATGGAGAAGGAGGACATCATTGAAAAAATTAAAAAGAAAGAAATAAAAGAGGGAAAGAAAAAGGTAGATTACCCAACACCATAGTTGAAGAGTTTACCTTATCCAAAAAATCCTTCAAAGAGAGATAAGGAGAGGTAGTTTGCTAGGTTTATGGACATTTTCAAAAGGTTACAAATAAATATATCTTTTTGTAGAAGCAATGGAGCAGATGCCTACCTATGCAAAATTCATGAAGGAGCTATTGACAAAGAAGAAAAGATTTTCTGAGGAGACAGTGAGGCTGGAAGCAGGATGCAATGTAATCATTCGAAAAGCATTGCCACTGAAAACCAAGGATCCGGGCAGCTTTACAATTCTAGTCACTATTTGTACATTACCAGTAGGGAAAGCACTTTTAGATCTTGGAGCTAGCATAAACTTGATGCCTTTGTCAATGGTGAAAAGAATTAGAAATTTGGAGGTGAGACCGACATGGATAACTCTCTAACTAGCAGATCGATCCATGAAGTTTCCATACAGAGTAGCAGAAGACGTGTTGGTGAGAGTTAACAAATTTGTGTTCCCTGTAGATTTTGTTATCATGGATATTGAAGAGGACACCGAAGTACCTCTCATTTTGGGTAGACCATTCATGAAAACAATAAAGGTGATCATTGATGTTAATGATGGAAAACTAAAGGTGAGAGTACACGATGATGAAGTGAATTTTAATGTATTTGATGTAATGAAGTACCCTGCAGAGAAGCAACAATGCTTCAAAATTGATGTTGAAGATATAGCCATTGAAAAAGAATCAAACAAATGGCTCAAGACAAACCCATTGCAGAAGGTGTTGACATGTGCTTTAGAAGAATTAAATGAAGAGGAGAAAGAAGGAGTTGAAGAAATTTTGAAGGAGCTTGAGTGTAAAAAGTTCATCACCAAAGGAGAAAGCCATTATGAGGAGCTGTTGGAAAAAGCAGAGACCACCATACGGAAGGTAGAATTGAAAGTTTTAGCATCATACTTGAAATATGTTTTTCTTGATGAGGAAGGACAAAAGCCTATTATCATTAACAGTCAATTGTCAGAATCTGATGAGAAATAATTAGTTCAAGTGTTAAACAATAACTCAACCGCAATTGTATAAAGATTAGAAGATTTGAGGGGAATCAGTCCAGTATACTGCATGGGAATTTATATGGAGCAAGAGTTTAAACCAGTTGCTCAACCCCAGAGGCATTTGAATCCCACCATGAAGGAAGTTGTTAAAGGGGAAGTAATGAAGTTGCTTGAAGCAAGGATGATCTACCCAATCTCAGATAGTTCCTGGGTGAGTCCATCGCAAGTTGTTCCAAAGAAGGTATGACTGTCATTAAAAATAATAAGGATGAATTAATCCCCACAAGGACAGTCACCTAAGGGATTAGGGGTTGTCCAATTAGGAAGTCTTTACCTTTTCTTAACTGATCCTAATGCTTGTTGAATGAGAACAAATGGGGACATCATAACTGATTCCAACCCTAATCTATCTGTTATTATTGTTGTTTCCCTATATTTATTATATTGTCATTGATTTTACTGTTTCATTGTTGTTACTGTTAAGAAAAATTCTAAAAATATCTTCTAAATTCGAAAATTTGAATCCATGCTATCATTGAGTTGTAAGGTTCAGCTAATGTTACCCCTAGGTTATGGTATTTAACCCAATCCCTGTAGGAACAATCAAATATATTACTTTTTAACGATTGGTGCACTTGCCAAGAATTTCATCCTCCGATGAGAAACCACCAGGTGCCTAAAGGATAAGGAAAATTGACAGAAGTGCTAAGCATTTGGGACGAGCTAGAGAGAGAGAATATCACTTATCTTACTAAAATTCTTCTAAATGATTCAATTGATCAAAATTAGGAAAAAGTGAGGGCTTAAATAACTCTTCCAATTTTGGCCAAGCTTATGGGCCTTGGGGACTCATGGCCTAAATACAAGGCCCAACTAGAAGAAAAGGGTAAATATATACACATGATCCCCTACGTTTATCCTAAGTCTGAGTTTGGTCCCATACATGTTTTTTGTCCCTATTTGGTCCTATACGTTTATAAAACGTATCAAACTTTTCCCCTCTGTTAACACCATTAGAAATTTAGACGAAATGTGACGTGGCACTGTTGAGTGACACATGTCACAATTTGGTTGGTGACACGTGTCACAATCTGATGGGCTGAGTGGTTTAGGTTGAAAATTAAAAACATTTTGCCTTACATGGGACTTAAACTTGGCACCTTTAAGTGACAAATGAAGTTACTTTACCACTAGGCCAAAGTGTACCTTTGAAGTAAGTTGATGGTTTTTTATTTATAAAACATACAATTAAGTTAATTATATGTATAATATTATTAGTTATAATAAATAAATTTATTAAATATATTATTAATAAAATCCTTCTAAAAAATTATTAAATATTAATCTAACATTTTAACAATAAATTTTCAAATATTTAATAATATTTATTATTATTAATGTATTATTAAATAAATTATACTATATATAGTATTAATATAAATTATTATTAACATAATATTTAATAATATTTAAATATATTATTTTATAATACATTTTAAAATTATTTAATAATAATAAGTATTATTTAAAATATATATTTTAATATATTGTTAAAAATTATATTTACAATAATATATATTAATAATAAATAATATTAATATATTATATCATTTATTTAAAAATATATTAGTAATACATTAATAGTTGTTGATAAATATTTTAAATTTATTTTTTAAAAATATATTTTAAAAAATTAAATTAAATTAAATTAGAATTTTATAATTTCATAAGTATATTATCAATAGTATATTTAATAATACATTTTTAACATATAATTAACTTAAGTGTATGTTTTATAAATAAAAAATCATCATCTTATTACAAAGGTATACCTTGGCCTAGTGGTAAAGTAACCTCTTTTGTCACTTAAAGGTGCCAAGTTCAAGTCTCATGGAAGGCAAAATGTTTTTAATTTTCAACCTAAACCACTCAGTCCACAGATTATGACACGTGTCACTCAACAGTGTTGTAACACCCTAATTTAACAAAATGAATTAAACCCAAAGACGGGAAATTTTTTTTTTTTTTCAAAATTAAGTAAACCAAATAGTCTATAAGGCAACCGGATAATAAAAGGGTCGGAGTGCAAGGAAGGACAAGGGAAATGAGAGATCATCCACACGCATATGGCAAATAACAGAAGGCTAAGACTGGAACCGGTTCATTTGGTTTAATGTAACACACCAGCGCCAGGGCGGATTACATAATATCGTTGGCTCACACAGGCGGGGTCTGATACCGCCTGGGCGGGGTATGGTAATGCAGCGGCGGATGGAGGGGGATTCATAAAGAAAACCCCATATCGGTCCTCACTCGTCTTCTCGAAGAGGATCCACAAAGAAAGCTTTTCCACGAGTAACACTAGTCAATCAGTAGAAGGAAATAGGTAAGGGGAAGGAGAAGGGAGATGTACATGTGCAGTAGTGGATTGTGGAGGAAAGAGGGGCCCGAACTCATTCCGCCCAACTTGACTAGATATGACAACGCCTGGGCGGACTCAACCACAACGCCCAAGCCGGGGTCAACACCGTTGTCGGGGACGCATTAGCGTCACAACGGAGAGGAAGGGTAATTGGGCGGTATCCCACTCTGACAACTACTCGCTCTAGCGTGAGTCCTCACGCTTGGGCGAACTGCTCTAGTACCTCGGGCGAGGTATGACTCCGCCCAAGCGTATCCGACATAAGTCTTCCTAGTCCGTACTCGCTGGAGCGAGTATATTGCTCGCTGGGGCGAGGGAACTTCACTCGGGAATACAGACTCTCCCCCACTCGGGTTTTACTTATATTTCTCACTCAGTGGTCATCTCTCTTACCATCACTCAAGGATTTCACTCGTTTCTTACTTGAGGTACGTTTAGGACCTATTCGGAGTACTCCTAGCTTATTACTCGGGAAGATCTCCCACATCGATCCCCACTCAGGGTTGCATACTCCCATTCACTCAGATCGTTTAAGACTCTCTTCCTAGAGACGATTTATAATTCACTCTGTCTTGGCCATGGTATGCTAAATCATGCTGTCCCTGCTTATCCATTAAAGCACAAGTATGAAATAAGGTAGCACATAGCATGTCACACACGAAACCATATATATATATATATAAGAGCGTATGTTAACATTTACAAACACAAAATCGGATTCCTCTTTGTCCATAAGGTTCTATTTGTCCAAAACACTAACATCCGGCATGAACCGGTCAGAGCTTAATCTAACATCGCATTAATTAAGCCTTCCTAATGCATCAACACTTTACTCAGCGTTCCAGCTCTGCTTCTGATCCTCATCTCGAGAGACATTCACTGAAAAATGGCCACTGCAGGGGTGAGCATCTTAGATTTTAAATGATAGATACCGACTCAGGTTATCTCCCAATCATACAACAATACATATACGTACAAACACGATTATACCAGAGCAACATCCATTAGCCAAGACATATATACATAACTCTTACCGTTCGATATTCACCAATCTTCACTCGGCTGTACTCATAACATTTTCAATGACACGGATACGCTTGCATACATATATACATATATTCATAAAACAGTTTTCATTCAGCATCCAAGGCACGTACACACGGAATGGATCACTCGGCATACACATTCATTATCCTCATACACCATATCAAATGCATAATCAAATTTCAGTCAATAACACATACACGGAGCATTCACTTAGTCCTACGCATTCATCCATTCACTTACCACTCGGCATACCTAGCCAATTCCAAACAACATTAACAGTAGTAACAATATTAACAGTAGTAACAATATTAACAGTAGTAACAATATTAACAGTAATAAGCACATAAGGTTTCACTCGGTTCCACATCGTGTGTATCGGTCAGACGTTGCAATGTAGGCATCTCAGCCTTTTTATACATAGCTCTCAGCTATCAAATCAGCTCCCAGCTGCTTGGCCGTTTTACGGGTACCCAACCGTTTGCCCACAGGTGACACCAACGCTCTCAGCGCCAGGCAGCCCGAGTCCCACTCAGGGCTACCCTGAGTCCCACTCAAGGATTTTGCAGCGTCCCACGCTGGATGACCGAAGGTAGTGTCCCACACTACGTGCTCCCAGCACAACGCATCTCATGCACCACACACGGATTCGACACACAACATTCGTTTCACGCATGCATCCTCTTATTCAAGCACACATATCATGCAATCGGTAATACACATTATCAGGATTCAGCATGTCAGTTTAACACATATAGCTTTCATGCAATCCATTATCATTCCATTGTAACGTATGAGTCCCATGCAATCGGTATCAATCCATATCAAGCATCCATAAACATTTTCGTTCAATCAAGTGTGACATGTAATCGGTTTACAGCACCATTTAACCTTAAACAACGCATGCATCATTATGAAAATCACAAGTTCACTCAAGCATTTCAAGTCATCACAACATAACATGCAATCGGTGTAGGACAGTGTCAGAACCCGGTTAAAGCAGGCATTTCCTGTACGCAAACAAGTTCATTAAAGCATTCATATCAACACATGCATTTTTATGACATGGATAGCTTCAATCAGACATTCATATCAACACAACTCAACATGCAACCGAGATCCTACAACACATGTATTTGTAAGAAAGATGTTAACATGCAACCATTCCTCCTCACTTAACCTGCATTCGGAGATTCTACATGCAAACACGCCACACAGCAGAATACAATACTACAACCATCAGGGTCTCCAACCCGTTCGTAACCCGTACATTTAACATGTAAGATACTCCCCCTACCAATTACGAAACTCCGAGGGATTTTTCTGCTTGAATGGTGGTTCTCCTCCTTGCTGCTTCACTTGGCGCCTTCTCTGGAGTGCTACAGTCTCCTGCGAGTGATGTAGGGGTATTTCTGCTTCCTCCTTGGCGATCGTCCCTTCCCGTATGGGGAGTTCCACTCCACTGCAGCACCGTCACCTTGGCTCTCGGAGCAAGAAATGGACTGGAGGGCAGAGAAAGAGAGAGCAAGAGAAAAGAAGAACAAAGAAGGAAGTTCGCAGGGGGGTTCTCCGCGTGAAGAGCATGGCCATCACCCGTATAAATACTCACGCGGAGAACAGGATGGTGGGATGGGGAAATGTGAAAAGATAATCCTGCCCATGCCATCTTGTCTCCATGTTAATCACCCTATTCCTTCTAGTTAATTAAGTTAAGGGAAGTGTTAATTTGTTAACTTTTCATTTAATTCGGTTGCTTATAATTAAAATGGGGATGTTACAGTTCTCCCCCACTTGAAAAGAATTTCGTCCCCGAAATTTAGTCGGTAATTCATGCGAAACTTCAGTCGGTAACTCACCTAAATGAACAACTCGGGGTACTGCTGTCTTATGGCATCTTCGCGTTCCCACGTGCAGGAGGTGTCTTGCCTTGCTGCCACTCCACCTTAACCAGCCTTACGTTTTTGTTTCTCAAGCGTTTTACCGATCGGTCCACGATTCCAATCGGTGTAGTTACAGTGGTCAAGTCTTCTTTGATCTCTACTTCATCGTCAGGCATCGTGTGGTTGGGGTCATGTAAATACTTCCTTAGTTGAGACACATGAAATACGTTGTGCAATCGAGACAAGTGGGTCGGTAATGCGATGCGGTATGCCACGGAGCCGACTCGTTCTAACACCTCGTAAGGCCCAATGTATCGAGGGCTTAACTTCCCACTTTTTAAGGCTCGTCCGACTCCTTTACTCGGAGAAGTTCTCAAAAACACTCTGTCTCCGACTGAAAATTCCAATGGTTTGGTGCGCTTGTCATGGTAGCTCTTTTGCCTGTCTTGAGATGCTTTCATCCTTCCCTGTATCACTCGGATCTGCTCTGTGGTTTGCTTCACGATGTCTGGTCCCAATAGTAGGCTTTCACCCGTTTCTGACCAGCAGAGTGGGGTTCGGCATCTGCGTCCATATAGTGCCTCGTAGGGTGCCATGCCAATGCTGTGATGATGGCTGTTGTTGTACGTAAACTCGATCAAGGGAAGGTACTGCTCCCAGTCCCCACCATGCTCTAACACACACGCCCTTAATAAGTCTTCTAAACTTTGAATTGTCCGCTCGGATTGTCCATCCGATTGGGGGTGGTAGGCAGAACTAAGCCAAAGTTTGGTGCCCATTTCTTGATGTAGGCTGGTCCAAAACCGGGACGTGAACCTAGGGTCCCTATCTGATACGATAGAAGTAGGTATGCCATGCAGTCGGATAATTTCTTGAATGTAAATCCGAGCCAACTTATGCAACGGGTACTTCATATTCACAGGTAGAAAGAGCGCACTCTTCGTCAGTCAGTCAACAATGACCCAAATCGCATCATGGCCCGCTCGGTTTTTGGGTAATCCCATGATAAAATTCATCGCAATCGAGTCCCATTTCCATACGGGAATCTCTAGGGGCTGCATTGCACCGTACGGTTTTTGGTGCTCCACTTTTGATTTTTGGCACGTAATACACCGGGCCACGTATCCCGCCACATCCTTCTTTAGTCCGGGCCACCAGAACTGTTTCTTCAGGTCATGGTACATTTTCGTGGTTCCCGGGTGAATACTGAGTAGGCTTTTGTGGGCTTCATCAAGCACCATTCCCCTTAATTTTCCTCCACTCGGTATGTATATTCTGTTTCTCACCTGGAAGATCCCATCTGATCCCTCGGTCAAGGACAAATTCTTTCCTTTGGCCTGAGTTTCTTTCATTTCGACTAAGTAGGAGTCCAACTGTTGCTGCCCGTACACGGACTTCAAGAACTCATTGGCGATCCTCAATGTACCGATTGTCATTTTCCGAGAGGAGGGGGTGTTAACATACAAGTTCATGTCTCGGAACCGCTCCAACAACTCTACTTCTTTTGCCATCATTGCTGCCATGTGGAGGGATTTCCGACTCAATGTGTCGGCCACGACATTTGCCTTACCCGGGTGGTATTTTAGCTCGAAATCGTAATCTTTCAAGAACTCAATCCATCTTCTCTGTCTCATGTTCAGCTCTTTCTGGTTGAATAGGTATTTGAGGCTCTTGTGATTGCTGTACACTTCAAATTTGGACCCGTACAAGTAATGCCTCCATATTTTTAATACAAAAACTACTGCTACCAGCTCCATGTCATAGGTCGGGTAATGCTGCTCGTGAGGTCTCAATTGCCGAGAGGCATATGCTATCACTCGGTCTCTCTGCATAAGTACACACCCTAATCCGAGTCCTGACGCGTCACAATAGACCACGAAGCTCTCTTGTAACTCGGGTAATGCCAGTACTGGAGCAGTCGTCAACTTGTTCTTTAGCTCTCGGAAGCTGTTCTCACATTTGGGACTCCACACGAAGGGAACGTTTTTTCGAGTCAATTTAGTTAGTGGTAATGCCAGTTTAGAAAAACCTTCGATGAACCTTCTATAATAACCTGCCAGGCCCATAAAACTCCTTATCTCCGAGACCGACCTGGGCTTCTCCCATGCCATTACAGCTGTGACCTTCGAAGGGTCCACCGAGACACCTCGCTCGGAAATCACATGTCCGAGGAAGTGGATCTCATCCATCCAGAATTCGTACTTCGAAAGCTTCGCAAACAATTGTTTCTCCTTCAACACTTGAAGTACCACTCGGAGATGTCCTTCATGCTCCTTGGAAGTCTTAGAATAAACTAGGATGTCATCGATGAAAACAACTACAAACCGGTCTAAATAGGAGTGGAATATGTTGTTCATGTAATTCATGAAAACAGCAGGGGCGTTTGTCACACCGAACGACATCACTACATACTCGTAGTGACCATACCGAGTCCTAAAGGAAGTTTTAGGAATGTCCAAGTCCTTTACTCGGATTTGGTGATACCCCGATCGTAGATCGATTTTTGAGAAGACTGAGGCTCCACGCAGCTGGTCAATTAAATCATCAATTCTGGGCAGTGGATACCGATTCTTGATTGTGAGTTTGTTTAGCTGTCGGTAATCTATACAAAGTCTCATGCTGCCATCCTTCTTCTTAACAAGCAGTACGGGTGCGCCCCATGGTGATACACTTGGTCTAATGAACTGCTTTCTGAGTAACTCATCCACTTGTTTCTTCAACTCGGCTAACTCAGTTGAGGACATTCTATAGGGTGCACTGGAGACTGGCTCGGCCCCAGGGATTAAGTCTATAGAGAATTCGATTTCTCTATTAGGAGGGACACTCGGTACGTCTTCAAGGAACACTTCTGGGAATTCACAGACAATTGGGATTTCGTTCACTCGGATTTTACTCTCACCCTCGGTTAGACAAAGCATCATAAACAGTTGGGTTATACTTGGTGCCGTGTCGTTCTCAGTGGGCTGTCTCGGAAAAACTATCTCTCGGTTTCTACAATCTACTAACACCTTATTGGCTGAAAGCCAATCTATTCCGAGCACGATGTCAAGACCCTTTAAGGGCATGCAAATCAGATCGAAGGTGAAACTCCGATCATACAACTCAAACGCTACATCTTTACATATTGACGATGTGAACACATTAGCGCCAGTCGGGCTGGCCACTTCCAAAGTCCGATTCATAGACACAGTCGGTAACTTCAAACGCTTCACACACTCATCAGCTATAAAAGAATGGGTGGCTCCCGAATCGAAAACAACATTAAGCGTATTCATTCCGAGTGAGCACTTACATTGTACTAGGTCGCTTGCTGGTGCAACATCCTCTGCGTTGATGGTGTAGATCCTTCCTGCCGCTGTTGGGCTGGTATTCCTCCCTCGGTTATCTGGGGTACGCATCCCGTTTCCTCTGGCTCCGTTGCCTCTGCCACCAGGACGTTGGTTATCATTCACTCGGCTCCTTTCTTGAAATCCCCCCTGATGCACATTAACGTTTGCTTGGTGTAGTTGGGGGCAGTCGGGGCGAATGTGTCCTCTCTTGTTGCAGTGAAAGCACACTATGTAACATCCATGTTTTTAGTAGCAGTCTTATTTGGTAAAAATTGAAGTTTAGAAGGTCTGTAAGTGGTAATAAGTGAATATACACCCCGTTGATAGTCTGTAGTATCTCAGAAATGTCATTTTTGTACATAATAATGGAATTTATATGGACCATTAGTGAAATTATACAAATTCCGAGTGAAATAGGCTCTGATCTGAGTGACAGAGTGAAATTCCGAGTGAAGGATTAGAGATTCCGAGTGAAGGATGAAATTCCGAGTGTAAGGTTATGTTATCCGAGTAATATATGACTAAGAAGGTTACTACCGAGTGGATTCTTGATCACAGAGACAGCTGGAGTGAAGTGGGTTCAAGAAAACCACTTCTAGGTGAAAATTCCGAGTCAAAACACCCTTGATTCATTGCTTCTGAGTCAAAACTTGCTAAGTACTTCTATTTCCGAGCAAAACCTCTCTGAAATATGGAATTCCGAGTGGAATATAGGAAGGAGAACCCAATCCGAGTAGAATATATAAGGTTTAGAGCCATTATTGAGTGAGGCTATGTTTATGACTCTTTTTCCGAGTGATAAAGACCTTAAAGGATTCCGATCGAAACACATTTTGAGGAAGGATAGTGTATGTGTACCTAAAAGATGAATATCCGAGTGAAAAATGAGTGGGGAAGGACTTAAATGCTCCTGAAAGGTAAAATCCGAGTGAACCTCTTCTGAGGAAAGAGTTGTTATAATGGTTTGGATTGGAAATATATTCTAAGTGTATGATATATATATATAAACCGAGTGAATGAATACATGTAAGTGTTTTATGTTGATTTGATGCTTCTTACCGACTGGAACGTGTTATGGAAGTATTTGGGAAAGATTCCGAATGGTTTCGTAAGAATATGATTAGTAAACCGAGTGGAAAAAGTGGAAGGAGCCATTCCGAGAGAAATATAGAGAGGCTGAACCATTTCCGAGTGAATCTATGAGTATGACTCCTCTTCCGAGTGAGATATACTCTATTGGACTAATTCCGAGTGAGACTTGTACGTGTAAGTCTTTTCCGAGAAGTGAGGGCCTTAATATGTTCTGATTGGAATTGTAGTTGAAGAATTTAGTTAAAACCGAGAGAGAAATATGAGTAAACTGAGTGAGTAAAGTTTGAGTATTTCTGAGTGGTAAATCTGATTGATTCCTTTCTAAGATATGAATTGTTATTGGAATATATCCTAAGTGATTAGAGTTTGAATAAATTCCGAGTGATTGAATAATTAGGAGAGATAGAGAGAGAGTCGGGTTCTAGAAGAAACACTTCCGAGTGAGAATTGTAAGTCTATGCCGAGTGATGAATATGACGTACATTCCCGATTGTGTTGAAGTTAAATACACCGAGTGGTATGGAGAGTAGCATTCCGAGTAAGTGGATGACTTTTACCGAGTGGAACAGTGTATGTAGAGATTCGGATTTGGAATAAAAACTTCGAGTAGAAGAAAGATAGGAAAAGAATGCGAGGGAGTCGGTTTTTGAAGGACATTACCGAGTAATAAAGGACTAGGCTTGGAATGATTTAACCGAGTAAGAACCATTAGAAATGACCCGGATTTGAGATATAATACCGAGTGAAAGTCCAAGCAAATTAGGAGTCGGTGTGGGGGTGAATTACCGAGTGAATAATGGGAAAAATAAGTCGGTTTCATGGGAATGCCGAGTGAGGATTGGCTGATACGCTCAAGCGAGCAAGCCACGCTCAAGCAAGCTTTGCAATTGTTGACTCGGAAGTGAGAATTCCAGTCGGAATAGCTCCTAACCGAGTGTAATTTCACTCGGTATTCACTGACAGAAGTGCGTATTGACTTCAATTTTGTCTTTTCATGATTATTTAAATTCAATCGTGCGCATTATGGGTAGTGGACGACAGAAATGGACACTGACTCAGCATATATCTTATTTAATTCTTAGTGACCCTTCCATTAGCGATCCACTAACAGCCCACTCAGAAAAGCTGTCTCCCACTTGTCTTCCCACTCACTTCCTCCCTATTTAAACAAGCTCAAGGTCCTCAGAACTCACACCACACACACGACCCAAACACTCTTCATCATTCTCTTTCCCAGCAAGTTCTTTCCCACTCCTATCCCCTCTGTTTCACTCGGATTTGAAGCAGGACAGTGAAGGGAGCCTCTTTCTTCTCCTCCAGGAACTTCATTGAGGTAAGGGGGTATATTCTTGGGTGCCTTGTGGGAAAACCGAGTGGAGGACAGATTCAGTGTGTATGAATTAAATGCTTTAAATTGTATCTGTATATGCATGTATGTATATATATTTGTTACCGAGTTTATATAATCATTGATGAATTGTGAAATATTGGACTGAAAATATTAAGAATCATGGGTACCGTGTGATTTCCAGTGAAACAAATATGATAACAGGTTATGTTTTATGATAATCCGACTGGTTTTACACTTATTTTACTCGGTTTTGCTTATTTATACTCAGATAGTATCTTTCTAGTTGATTTCACTCGGAAAACACTCTATTTCTCTCGGACAGCATCTCCCAAGTCTTATTTTACTCGGAAATCTCTTTCTTATATTATTTCACTCAGAACTTGACTTAATTTCACTCAGAAAATATAATTACTTTTTACTCAGAATTTTTTTTCAGTAAATTCACTCGGAAACACACTATTTTACTCGAACAGTAGCTTCCCAGTCTTATTGCACTCGAAAAACATCATATTTTACTCGGACAGTAGCTTCCCAACGCTATTTCACTCGGCAAAACAATTTATTTCACTCAGCAAATAGTTATTTTCACTAAAAGAATTCCTTTCAACTTGATGTAACTCGGTATATAAAGTCAACTCACCAGAAGACCTTTCCCAACCTGATTCCACTCGGAATCAGGATTATCTTACTCGGATTTGCTTTATTCACATGTGTCTTATTCAGACAGAACCCTTTTTAATTAATTTCACTCGGTAAACTCATGTTTCACTCGGAACTTATCTTATTTTTACTCAGGAACCATTTTCATGCTGATTCCACTCGGAATCAGATTTTATTTCACTTGGAGACACATTTTCACTCGGATTCACAAACATTTTTACTCAGAAAATTCCTTTTAGATTAATTCCACTCGGAATCCTATTTTATTTCACTCAGAATTATATTAATTTCACCAGAAAAACTATTTCTTCATTATGTTTCACTCGGAAGGCATTTTAACTCATTAAGGAAACTCTTTCAGATTGACTTCACTCAGATTTAGAATTGTTTTACTTAAGAGACCCTCTCAGTTTGATTTTATTTGAAATCGTGCTTATTACACTCGAAACCTTAATTATTTTACTCGGTATTACACCTATTTTACTCAGAAAGCTTGGATATCAACATTTCCACTCGGATATAATTTATTTTAATCGGAAAAAACTCATTTCCACTCGGAATCAGACCTGTTTCAGTCGGAAAACAGCATTCCACTTCATTTCACTCGGATCCAAACTTATTTCAGTCGGAAAACAGCTTTTCCAGTGTCATTTCACTCGGATTTTTAGCCAGATCACTTGGAGAACCCTTCTCTGTATGATTCCACTCGGAATCATACTCATTTCACTCGGATTTACCTCTGTTCCACTCGGAAAACCTGGTTTTAATGTTTTTCACTTGAATTTTTCATTCGGAAATTATTCCTTAATCCTTTTTGAATTATTAAGATATTATAATTATCATTATTGATCTTTTCCTTTTATTATTAATATTATTCGTATCATTATTGTTATTTTTATTATTATAACTAGTATTGTTGTTATAGATATCGTTAATATTTTAATTATAATTAATTAAATAAGGATTATATTATTTTAATCTTTATACAAAGTATAAATTCATCTAAGAGATAACTGATATATTTACAAATGAGATAATGCAACGTCTTGAAACATTTGAATGGTTGATGAGATTTCAAGAGCTTATGAATAAGTATGGTAAGACTGGAATCACATAAATACCCAATGATCAAAGATAAAAAGAATGCATTTCGCATCATGAAAATATTTTGACGGAGAAAAAAAAAGAGAAAGAAGAAAAATATATGTCTAGAGCATACACCTGGTACGCTGGAGGACACTCACGTTCGATCTCAGTAGAAGAATCTTGGGAGTACAACTGGAACGGCAACCCAATGGCATCAGAGTCGCGCCTGATAGCCGGGTGAGACGAAGAATTCTAGTGTACTTCGACTAAATGACGGGGTGTAACTATGATCGTAGGGATCCAAGTCTCAAAATGAAATATATATATTAATGAGAACCAATGAGTTCATTCGTACCTTATGAGCTTGGGCGGACCCTGATCACTCTAGACAATGGAATGGTGATATTCCATAGAATGAGAAGAAGAAATGATTTCTTGGGCCCACATGCATCATGAGACTTAACCAAAGATAAATCATAATAAATCCAAACTCATGCATTTCATTACAGCATATTTGATTGTTATAATTATGAATATGTTATATGTACGATTTATTTGATGACAAACATGCTTGATTGTTATAATTGTGAATATGCTAAATGTATGATCTATGTGACATTGTATGTTAACTGGATTATGTCCACACCGGATTAACCAATCAGGGTCTTGGGTTATACTCACCCTTACTGTTGACCATTTTTCAAAGGAATTAGAAACTCAAGAACCCGAGTGTGAAGATCAGCAATACGTTGAACCCAGTGAGAATAATCATTAAGGATAGAATATTTATAATCAGACACCGGATGACTGTATAATATTTAAGGGTGCTTGCGTGCCCCATTCTGTTACAATATTGCTTCCACTGATCTGCCAAGTATTTATAAAAAAATATATATATATATTCACTTTTTCTGAAAACTGTTAACACTCTCAGTTAAATAGGATGAACCTACAGAAGGATTTGTCTTATCTAACCGAGGGTGTTACACACTACATCACCATCATCCTTGCAGTCTCTGGCAAAGTGGTTTCCTCCACACTTGAAACACCTTCCGTCGCCTACCACTGGTCGTCTTTCAGGTTAATTCCGACCCCCAGATTTGGAAAAAGGCTTGTTCCTGCCGACATTGCTTGGCTTTTTGAAACGAGGTCGTTGGGGCCTCAGGGAATAGTGGTTTCTGCTGCTCTAGTTCGAATGGGCCTTGTCATCCTCCTCAAATATTCTACATTTGTTCACTAATGAAAGGAAACTCCGTATCTCGTGCTATCTGCAGGCCCTCTTAATATCTGATCTCAATCCGTTCTCAAACTTAAGGCACTTGGAGCTCTCCGTCCCAGGCTGCTGGAAGGGTGGATAGAATAGGCACAATTCCTCGAATCTGGTCGCGTATTCTTCCACAGTCATGGAGCCCTGTTTTAACTCCATAAACTCCAGCTCTTTCCGACTCCTCACTGTGTCGGGAAAGTACTTCTCTAAGAAGCATGCCTTGAAATCGTTCCACGTCAGTTGATTATCATCTTCAGGGAATCGGCTTCTGGCTATTTTCCACCAGTTCTCCGCTTCGTCTCGCAGCATGTACACTGCACACTCTACCTTCTGGGCTTCGGTACAGCGAAGACCCCCAAAAATCCTCTCTAATTCCTGAGTCCACTTAAATGCCGCCTCAGGGTTCCGTCCTCCTAGGAATTCACTCGGCTTCCTCTTTAAGAAGCGGTCCAGCACTTGGCCCTCCTCAGCTCGAGGCTGGCCCTGCCTTTCAAACACGTCTGCAAAGCGTTGGAATGCCGTGGCTATAGCCTCCATGCTTTGGCGATGTGCTATCCCTTATCCTGAAATAAACATTCAATCGGATTTTAGTCTAATATTTAGTAGCTTAGCCCATTATGTGTTCTCGTATGTCATACAATTAGTCGGGTCAGGAGGAACAACTCCCCTACCCATGATTCAGTAACAGAGTATCAATCAAGTTGAATTCACACCACAACAATCATGACCATACACACAACCACTTACACTCGGTAGGCTTACCTTGGCCTTGGACCTTTCGGTCCGCTCTGATACCAAAATGTAACACCCTAATTTAACAAAATGAATTAAACCCAAAGACGGGAAAATTATTATTTTTTTTTTCAAAATTAAGTAAACCAAATAGTCTATAAGGCAACCGGATAATAAAAAGGTTAGAGTGCAAGAAAGGACATGGGAAATGAGAGATCATCCACACGCATATGGCAAATAACAGAAGGCTAAGACTGGAACCGGTTCATTTGGTTTAATGTAACACACCAGCGCCAGGGCGGATTATATAATATCGTTGGCTCACTCAGGCGGGGTCTGATACCGCCTGGGCGGGGTATGGTAATGCAGCGGCGGATGGAGGGGGATTCATAAAGAAAACCCCATATCGGTCCTCACTCGTCTTCTCGAAGAGGATCCACAAAGAAAGCTTTTCCACGAGTAACACTAGTCAATCAGTAGAAGGAAATAGGTAAGGGGAAGGAGAAGGGAGATGTACATGTGCAATAGTGGATTGTGGAGGAAAGAGGGGCCCGAACTCATTCCGCCCAACTTGACTAGATATGACAACGCCTGGGCGGACTCAACCACAACGCCCAAGCCGGGGTCAACACCGTTGTCGGGGACGCATTAGCGTCACAACGGAGAGGAAGGGTAATTGGGCGGTATCCCACTCTGACAACTACTCGCTCTAGCGCGAGTCCTCACGCTTGGGCGAACTGCTCTAGTACCTCGGGCGAGGTATGACTCCGCCCAAGCGTATCCGACATAAGTCTTCCTAGTCCGTACTCGCTGGAGCGAGTATATTGCTCGCTGGGGTGAGGGAACTTCACTCGGGAATACAGACTCTCCCCCACTCGGGTTTTACTTATATTTCTCACTCAGTGGTCATCTCTCTCACCATCACTCAAAGATTTTACTCGTTTCTTACTTGAGGTACGTTTAGGACCTATTCGGAGTACTCCTAGCTTATTACTCGGGAAGATCTCCCACATCGATCCCCACTCAGGGTTGCATACTCCCATTCACTCAGATCGTTTAAGACTCTCTTCCTAGAGACGATTTATAATTCACTCTGTCTTGGCCATGGTATGCTAAATCATGCTATCCCTGCGTATCCATTAAAGCACAAGTATGAAATAAGGTAGCATATAGCATGTCACACACGAAACCATATATATATATATATATAAGAGCGTATGTTAACATTTACAAACACAAAATCGGATTCCTCTTTGTCCATAAGGTTCTATTTGTCCAAAACACTAACATCCGGCATGAACCGGTCAGAGCTTAATCTAACATCGCATTAATTAAGCCTTCCTAATGCATCAACACTTCACTCAGCGTTCCAGCTCTGCTTCTGATCCTCATCTCGAGAGACATTCACTGGAAAATGGCCACTGCAGGGGTGAGCATCTTAGATTTTAAATGATAGATACCGACTCAGGTTATCTCCCAATCATACAACAATACATATACATACAAACACGATTATACCAGAGCAACATCCATTAGCCAAGACATATATACATAACTCTTACCGTTCGATATTCACCAATCTTCACTCGGCTGTACTCATAACATTTTCAATGACACGGATACGCTTGCATACATATATACATATATTCATGAAACAGTTTTCATTCAGCATCCAAGGCACGTACACACGGAATGGATCACTCGGCATACACATTCATTATCCTCATACACCATATCAAATGCATAATCAAATTTCAGTCAATAACACATACACGGAGCATTCACTCAGTCCTACGCATTCATCCATTCACTTACCACTCGGCATACCTAGCCAACTCTAAACAACATTAACAGTAGTAACAATATTAACAGTAGTAACAATATTAACAGTAGTAACAATATTAACAGTAATAAGCACATAAGGTTTCACTCGGTTCCGCATCGTGTGTATCGGTCAGACGTTGCAACGTAGGCATCTCAGCCTTTTTATACATAGCTCTCAGCTATCAAATCAGCTCCCAGCTGCTTGGCCGTTTTACGGGTACCCAACCGTTTGCCCACAGGTGACACCAACGCTCTCAGCGCCAACGGGGGTGTTCACAGGCAGCCCGAGTCCCACTCAGGGCTACCCTGAGTCCCACTCAAGGATTTTGCAGCGTCCCACGCTGGATGACCGAAGGTAGTGTCCCACACTACGTGCTCCCAGCACAACGCATCTCATGCGCCACACACGGATTCGACACACAACATTCGTTTCACGCATGCATCCTCTTATTCAAGCACACATATCATGCAATCGGTAATACACATTATCAAGATTCAGCATGTCAGTTTAACACATATAGCTTTCATGCAATCCATTATCATTCCATTGTAACGTATGAGTCCCATGCAATCGATATCAATCCATATCAAGCATCCATAAACATTTTCGTTCAATCAAGTGTGACATGCAATCGGTTTACAGCACCATTTAACCTTAAACAACGCATGCATCATTATGAAAATCACAAGTTCACTCAAGCATTTCAAGTCATCACAACATAACATGCAATCGGTGTAGGACAGTGTCAGAACCCGGTTAAAGCAGGCATTTCCTGTACGCAAACAAGTTCATTAAAGCATTCATATCAACACATGTATTTCTATGACATGGATAGCTTTAATCAGACATTCATATCAACACAACTCAACATGCAATCGAGATCCTGCAACACATGCATTTGTAAGAAAGATGTTAACATGCAACCATTCCTCCTCACTTAACCTACATTCGGAGATTCTACATGTAAACACGCCACACAGCAGAATACAATACTACAACCATCAGGGTCTCCAACCCGTTCGTAACCCATACATTTAATATGTAAGATACTCCCCCTACCAATTACGAAACTCCGAGGGATTTTTCTGCTTGAATGGTGGTTCTCCTCCTTGCTGCTTCACTTGGCGCCTTCTCTGGAGTGCTACAGTCTCCTGCGAGTGATGTAGGGGTATTTCTGCTTCCTCCTTGGCGATCGTCCCTTCCCGTGTGGGGAGTTCCACTCCACTGCAGCACCGTCACCTTGGCTCTCGGAGCAGGAAATGGACTGGAGGGCAGAGAAAGAGAGAGCAAGAGAAAAGAAGAACGAAGAAGGAAGTTCGCAGGGGGGTTCTCCGCGTGAAGAGCATGGCCATCACCCGTATAAATACTCGCGCGGAGAACAGAATGGTGGGATGGGGAAATTTGAAAAGATAATTCTGCCCATGCCATCTTGTCTCCACGTTAATCACCCTATTCCTTCTAGTTAATTAAGTTAAGGGAAGTGTTAATTTGTTAACTTTTCATTTAATTCGGTTGCTTATAATTAAAATGGGGATGTTACAAGTGTCACGTCATATTTCCGTCCAAATTTCTAACGGTCTTAACAGAGGGGAAAAGTTTGATACGTTTTATAAACGTATAGGACCAAACTGGGACCAAAAAAACATATCGGACCAAACTGAGACTTTGGATAAACGTAGGGGACCATGTGTATATTTTACCCAAAAAACATATACAAGGCCTAAAAGTGGCCCAAAAGGAAACAATGGTTATGCAAGGCCTAAACCTAAAGTCTAATGGGATTTCTAACTAATTTTATTAATCCTAAGAAGGTCATAAATATTTACAAAGCATATTACAAAGCCCTATGCAGGCCCAATACAAGTACAAACTACCTAAGAAGGCCTAATTTCATCTATAGAGCAAGTCATAAGGGTATAAGTCTTCTTTGAGGCTTCTTTGGGCTTGGGCCCATGTATGGGTAACAAAAATAGTGCTAAGGCTTTTGTGAGAGCTTCCTTAGCCTTCTTGCTCCTTGACCTAGTCAAGGGTATAGCAAAAGACTCCAAAGCTTGCTCCATTTTGTCAACGGCCTCTTCTTGGATGATGTCCTTATTAATACCTTTCTTGGTTTTAAATCTATCTCCAAAACTTATTACTTATATTAGAAAAGACTTATTAGATAAAGGATGGGTTGTAAAAGTTTTACTATAAACTATACGTATTTTATCGATGGTCGGAAACATTGTTTCGTTGTATTTTCTACTACGAACTTTGTTTTCTTCATTGTTGAGTAAAATTTCTTTTGATATAAGTTAGTCCTTCCAAACCATTAATGTACAAAATATCAATAAAAAAATTTCTTAAGAAAATTCAATCAAAAGGGTTAAAAGTCAATTGGACAAAGTTTGTCAGAAACTTGTTGTCTGTATTTTCTCCTGGAAACTCTGACTTTCATGACTCAAAAGCCTAATTTGCGTAACTTTCAAAGGTATATATATTTTTAATGTTAAATAATTAAAACTTGTTTCAGAATTAGAAATCTCTTTGTTTACCATGTTCTTTTATAATTTTATCATTAAAAATGCCTCTGAACGTATCTAAGGACAAAGTTACCGATTTGCATTTCTTAATCTATTCCATATCAAATCTGGACAACGATCATTTTTCTTGATTATTATCACACACAAAAATCAACAGAATTGTAGAATTACACCTCTATTGCATTTCCACTCCATTTCCTCTAAATATGATGTTTTCTCCACGTTTCGTCTAAGAACTCTCACCGATACTTTAAATTTTTTCCACATTCAGTCCTTTACCCATAAAATTTAATAACCAAATATTCACACTAAGTGATAATTCTAGCATCTACCACATGAAAATGATCAAGCCATTTTTCTTAAAAAAATAACTCAAATAATTATCTAAGGAAATCCATAAAATTTAAAGGCTTTTTCACATTGTATTTGCATGCATCATATTATATTTTTCTAAACCTTACTAAGGGTAGAATCTAAACACATTCTTAAGCATGCTATCCACTTAATATTTTTAGATTTCTAACACGTAAAAATACATCCATCAATTCAAGGCATCACACGTGATATACAACCATAAAAGAAGGATTTTGCTTCAAAGTTTTCTCATGCAAGCACATATATCAAACATGCAATTTAATTCAGCAATCATATCATTTAAAGACAACATTTTAAGACATGGAAACTAGCCAAGAGTTCATGCAAAGCTTTCTTTTTCCTTAGTTCCAAAAACTAAAATTTCTTACAAAATTGACTTCACAAAAATTTTAGCTTTTCATACCATTTTTTAGTGTTGTTTTGGAAAGGAAAAATTCATATTTTGGGTACTAAGAAAGGGTAAAGATCTTACGGTGATCTCCACCACCCACGCATGAAAAAGTCCAAGAGCTAAGATGGAAGAAACTCCCTCTACCTCTTAAGTTTGGACGTCTAAAGTGAGGAGGAAAATGGATCTGGTGTGCTTCTTTTCTTGGCTCTTTTGCTCTTAAAATTTTGGTAGATGAATGCAAGAGGATTTTGAGGTGGTGCTATATGGTTGGTAGTGAAGGAATTGGTGGTGAAAAAATGAAGATTTAAGGAGAAAATGGTTAATTGGAACTCAGTGTTGTAAGGTTGTGAAACCATGAGAAGGGTTTCTAGTCCATGATTAAATGTCAAAATCATTTGGTTATACACATTGATGAGTTATAAGGTTAATCGGGTAAAGTTCATTGAGGATTTATAACTACTTTCATGACAAAATTTTATTCTAACGTGTCCAATGAATTTTGTTTCTAAGCATAGTCTTCCACCATTTCTTAATATTTTTCCACGGGGAAATAAAAATCCTCCTAGTTACCACAGAGTCTAAGGAGTAAAGAAATAATGTTCTGTGCAATCGGGTAACTCACACATCAAATGGACAAAGTTCGACGTTATTGTTTTTCAATAAAATCATATATCAAAATTTTATTATCTTACCCAGAGATATTAATTCTTTGGCAATCACTAAAATAATTCACAAAACATGCACATGCATTGACAGAGTCTAGGCTTATCTAAAATGTTAAGTAGAAGTAACAATCCTAGGTTAGAGCTTGTTACCAAAAAATGAGGGATGTTACACTCAATGCCATTTCACAATTTCCAGTCATCACATATCTTATCCATCGTCATTATCATGTCATTATTCATTCAAACATATCTAATTATAACTATTAACCATAATGGAAATAAAACTGCATCCTACATCACTTTCACAACTCATTAGATATCTAAGCACTCATTATCATCAACCATGACTCATCATAGATATAAGTTATATACCTACACACAAAACATCATAACCATAATAAATTCTCAAAACATAATTATATATAAATACCAAAACATAAGCTCCATCTAGGTTAGCATTAATTTCATCCTTGCCTCTTTTAGTGCTCACCTTCATGGTGTCCCCTAAACTACTGTCATTAATTACTTTAAACCATAGAAAGAGGGTGAGTGATGCGGCGCCCTGATTCCCCAAACCCGAATCCCAATGCAAGCATAAATAAATAATAAAAATACAAATAATTTTTTCATAGTTATAAACTCCACAAGTCAACTGTGGTGCCCTTAATCTGCTAAATAATATTAAAGATACTAATATTTAGATAATGAAAATTAGGATAAATTTTTCACGATTAAAGACAACCGTTGGAAGAAGAACACCACAATCAAAATTTTAGTGATCATCTCAAATCTATATGAAGACCTATCTCATATATGATGATATAAGAAGGTATGTTATTTAAGTAAATGCCTACTTAGGGTAATCATTCACATATCTATGATTCACACATTTACGGAGTATTTAGAATTGGTTCAGAGACTAGTTTAAAATTTTTAACAATAATTTTCCAAAAGGGTTACATTAGTAACTCTTACTCTTTTCCTAAACTTGCATAATACTTCAAAGATTTAAAATCACATAATCATGTCAATGACCTCTATCATCTAATATCCAACATCAAGGTAACTCCATAGATTACTAGCCAAGATTAATAATTCCTCTATAACCCATTCCTCACAACATTCATCAATTTACAAGAAAAATTCAACATATGACATTAATAATTCAAATCACAAAAGTCATTGGCAAGATCTCAATTTAATGACATGCACTATTAATTTCTACTTTGTGATACAAAAAGATCACAAGACCATCCCAATGATCCTAACATATCAATAATGTCTCAAGTATATCAAACCATCCTCATAATCATAAGGCATTACATAATAGTAAGTCTATACAAAACAAATTCATATACAAGAAATTCCAAAAATAAATGTCATAGTCAATAAATTCAAAACATGCCAGCCAAGGCATCTAGGCATCTCCTTCTTCACACTATACCTCATCTTTTAAAAAAAAACACTAACTCCATAACCGTGCCCTACATCACAAAAGCTAAAAAGTAGACAACATAGAGAGTGAGCATACTTTCTCAATCATGAAAAATTAAACAAAATGTGCTAATATAATTATGTAAGTACAACTAAACATATTATCCTATCAAAGATTCAACTTAATAATTAAAGGCATAATCCATAATGCTTATCATAATTCACATGCATAATAATTTCAATATCCATATCACCTTATGGAATCCATTCATTAATTCAAATTCTCATCACATTCATACCACATTCCATACCAATATATATATAGTCAAAAGTAACACTAACAATAACAACACAAATAGTTAGTGTCCATAAATTCCAATTTCATTTCCCAATTCTTAGCATCAATAAATTCCAATCATTCTTTGGTACCTCAAGGTCATATGCCATGTCCCTATGGCTAATGCATATGCTATGCCATCAAAATAATGCATATACAACGGATCCGATTTTCAAGAAATTATTCATAAGACATGTGTACACAACTCATAAAGTGATCGCAACCACGCATAGTCAATTGAATGTTTGTCCCCCGTGTAAGGATCCTTTTCACAAGATCCCGTAAGACCTTAATTATTTCCACATGTCAAGTGATCGCAACCACATACAATGGTTTAAATACTTGTTCCCCCAGCAAGGGTCCTTTTTTTTACAAGATCCCGCAAGACCTCTATCATTTTAACATATCAAGTGATCTCAACCACATATAAAATGTTATGCCATGCATGTCATGAGATGCAAGAATGCACATGCTAGCCTCGGCTTCACAAGAATTTCTCATCCATTCACTTAAGGGTACATTTTACACTTAACATTTCAGTTAGTAGCATACAACAAATCATAATACTCTCCAAGGCATGTAATTTATCACCAAGTCCTCTGAGGTATCAATTCACACAATTATGATATAATAGCCAAGGAGTCACATTCATAACAATCCACACATGGAAGTCAAGAGGCATATCGTCTAGTATACTCTAATATATACCAATATCATATTTGCCAATCCAACATCTAACCAACAACATGAATCAATCCCATTTAATTTCACACATAAAAGGTAGAATATCCATTCAAGACAAATATGCAATTGCACACCAATATAAATATATATATCATCAACAAACATTACACATGCATTTAGAAAATATACTCCTCTCCTACCTCAAGAGAAGTATTCCGTGGAGTTAGATGGTCCCGCCTCACTAGAGTTGTCAAACCCTACATTAAATAAATGTTGAACCATATCAATCACCAAACTAAAATTATTTAATGTTAACAACTTTACCCATCTTATACATGACATTATACTAGCTGATAGAATTTTTATCTTTAAGATCTTAGAAGTTTTGTTGACTTTTTCAATGTTTTCCAACACTTTGAAGATTTAGAATCTTGTCTACAATTTGTCAAGTGTTCAACAATTATCCTTTAAGCTTTACCAAGTTTCTAATAAACTTTTTTCATCACAATGACCATTTGTAACACTTTTCTTTTAGTAGGCAACAAGTCCATCACCACTAACAATTTAATTAACTTTGTTCTTCATCCATTTAAAACACATAACTCATTTGATAATAGTTTTAAATGCTAAATTAAATCATTACCAATCTTTAGAAGCATTTATCATTCACCCAACACATGGTTCCTTTGCAATACCCCTTAAAATACCAAGTATTTTACTCCTAATTAATTACTTAACCCTTACTAACACACTAATTAACTTCTATAAATGTTGTTTTCACCAAAAACACTAATTTCTATACCTCCAACATCACATTTGTTTCATTTATTAAATACTAACTGCTCATTCATTCAATCATAATTATCTATAACCATAAATAATGGTCATACCACTTCCAATAACTCATTGTTAAACACCAACATCATGCCTAAGGTGAAGGGTACCTTTTGCACTAAAAATTACAACTTAGGTTCTTTAACAAATTAACATACCAAAATTACTAACCACTTCCAATAGCATTTCCTAAACTTAATAATTATTCTCTTAAGTTCTAATATGCTCCAACAAGGTTTTCTAATCTAGCAACATACTTATTTCTCATCAATCCATTATGCCCTTTATTTAATTCACTACACATCCTACTCTTTTTCAATCAATAATTATCCAACAACCATTATAAATGCTAAACCACATCCAAAAAGAATTTTCAAGTCCATTAACAAAGTCAATACATTCATGAACCTATTTATGTCACTTTGTCATCATTTCCTACTTCAAGAGCAATTTAAGCTTACAAACAACTTCATGTTTCATACCAACAATCACCATGTCAATTTTAAAACATCACTTAAAGTCTCATGATTATTCTAAAACCATTTATAAACTATTCAAAGTCTAAAATAAAATTTTTCCCTTAACATAAAGTAATCTTCCAAATTTCAATTTTTGCATTTAGTGTAACCCAACGTCAAATCACTTCTTTCAACAACATTTAACTCAATTCCAATAACCAATTTAAATTAATTTCAAGCTCCTAAAAATATTCTAACAACAAACAATAATTTCCCAATGGTCATATAGCCTAGGGTTTGGTTCCACATGCATTTATTCATCAAAACAACACCTAATCTTCCATTATAATGCTTAAACAATCTTAAAACAACAACTAGAAACCATTAAATGTCAAAAACACCAACCTTTTTCCAAGCTATATCCAAAAACAAAAATGCAAGATGGGAGGAGAAAATGAGAGTAGATATGCTTCAATACTCCATTAAAGCTTCATGAATCATGACTTAGGTGTTGATTTTGCAAGAAAATGAGTAAGGAAGAGGTATGGATGACTTTTGCTCTTGGAAGGAGAAGAAGAAGAAAAGAAATGAAGTGAATAAGGAGGGAGAGAGTGAATGCCAAAAAAATAAGGAAGAGAAGGGAAAATGTGTCCAAAATTAGGTATTACCCAATGGACAATGAATTCACTTTTTTGCTTTTACCCATAAGTCAACCAAACCCCTTTATCCAATGGGCAAAAGAGAGCATAAAGAGAGAGGAAAGATGCCACGACAATGTGAGGAGTAGAAATGGGATTTTGCATTTTTCTTAAATTCTATGTTGTTCGTAATTTTGCCATTTATTAACATACGTCATGCACAAATAAATATCTTCTCAACACCAAAAATTATTTTGAACATACCACTATAACCATAATAAATTCCTTATTATTTTAGACCCATCAAACGCCCAAAATTATTTAACAGGTCCCACACCTTCTGTTAAATCGTGTAATTTCTGTAAATTTTAATTTACCAATAAATCGTAATTAATACATAATTAATTTTTTTGTATGTTTGGACATCAAACACTAATTACTATTATCTAATAATTCATTTTCTAGATTTTTAGGATGATTAACCACTTGCATCAAGACTCGAACCACGGAAAGTCGGAGGTCATGTTTAAAAAAAATAATAAAGAAGTGGATTGAAAAGCAAAAGCTCACAACGTATACACAACGACATTTAAAACAACGAAAAAGAGATAAGTGTATACTAAGCATCCATTCCTTCCTATATATGAAGGTGTGAGAAGAGATCCAAAGAAAACATAAGATGCATGCCAAAGTTTTATGAATACATGTTCATTAAGTTACATATTTAAGCCGGAAAGCAAATGAGTTAAATACAATACCCAAAGCGATGCGAAGGACCAAGCAATAACATGAAAACACCAAATTTTTAGGGCTCCTAGTAGTGTGATCCACGACCAGGCCGTGGTTCTATCCATGGTTGTGGTTCCCACTATTGCCAGGAGAAAACAGACACCAAAAATTTCCATCAGAAATAGAGAGTTCCATGGCCAGGCTATGGTTCTAACCATGGTCGTGGTTCTCTCTGTCAAAACCACACTTTGGCACTATTTTTTTATGTTTTTGGGATCCTTACCTCATACACTTCTTGGGATCATTTTGACATACAAAAATCACTCAATATAAAGCATAAAACCATGGAAAACATTACATTTCGTCAAGGCTTTTTTGTATCCCAAATTATTCATCATTTTGATCATCCAATCCATGCCTAAATCATGCATCAATAATAGGTCACAATCTAGCAATTCAAAATCTCATCAACTTATGGGTTTTCCATCAACATAAACATCATTGCATCTCATTGGCTATCAAACTCAGGTTATTTAAATATCAACATGGTCATTTACAAATGAATTGGCCAATATACACATGTATACCTAAAGAATAGAGGTTCAATTACAAAATAAATTAGGCCATTGTCACCACAATATTAACATCACCAAAACATATCCAATGCCTAGATTTTAAACATTGCCGGCCAAGGCATTCCATTACAACTATTGTACCTTCCACCATAAAACGTAAGTTTCCAAAATGAAGTGCATCTCACCCCATGTAAGTCCTGCATCACAATACTAAAAAAAGACAACATGGGAGAGTGAGTATTACATTTGACATGACGAATTCAAATTCTTGTGATCATATGTACATGCATATAAACCACACATGTGCTTTGTAACACAACATCATTTATCATCAATATATTATCATAAGCATACATAGTACTCATCAACCACCTCATAACAAGCATATACACATTCACAACATCTTGCCCTTCTTCACTTTGGGCTATCACAAGCATTATCACTATTTTACATAATTTTCATCATAAGTATTTTACTTTGTCAAGCTTTAGGTTTTTAACTACCCAATTCATCCAACACCTTTTAAGATCTCAATCTCATTGTGCTATATCACTAGGCTATATGCAAATGCTCTTAAGCTAATGTATATGCACAAGGAATTATACTCATCAATTGCGGATCCGATTATAGCAAAATAAATCATCAATTTGGGTTTATACTATAGTATCAACAATGATGTGTACACATATGAACATCAATCAATATTTTACTGGTACCAAACTGCATCGCCGATAATGCAATACCAATCATAATATAATGAAAGTTGCAACAACATCAAGATATCATATAATGGTGTTACGGGCTAACCATGATTCCTCACCATGGCAGCTGTGATTCAATAGAACTACCAGTGAAACCTATTCCTTAAAGAGCCACCCCCTACTAGGTCAACCACATGCAATTCCCCGTGATTAAGCATGGGCAGCTTCTTGATTCAGCCATGGAATCACTAGGGTAACAACTATGCTCGTGCACTAAGTCGTCCTCCCACTGGGTTAACCCGAGAAACCCCTACCATTATATACTAGAAAGCTATACAAATATTACATGGATGCAATGCATATGTAAATCATATGGAATCTTACATTATTCATCCTATCATACCATTCATCAATCATTCATCATCATTCTTATCAATATCACCATCCTTTTCTTAGTGGGTGTCAATTACGATTAGTCTTGCCATTATTTCAGAATTTAAGTGTGGCATTCATAATCTCTTTTAACAACATAGATTTTTCATTATCATTACAACTCAAAATTTTGCATTACTCACGATGGCATTCAATCAATATCTCAACAATTTCATCACCCCTCATGGGTGTATCACATAACAACACATATAATCTCATCACCAATAATCATATCTCATTGTTAGTGGTGAAACATATATATATATATATATATATATATATATATATATATATTCCATCATAATCCATAGGCACACATTTGCCTAAATTCATAGCATTGTCAATCACCACAAAGAAACACACCACATGTATATTATAAATGCATTCACATATATGCCAAGCAAGACCACAACCACAATGTCATTCATTATTAGAATTACAAAACAATTTTAGCGAGGAAAACATGAGTCACCATCATATACAACAATCATCAAATTATTCAATTCATGCATTTAGAATATAAACTTCTTCTCTACCTTAAGAAAAGAAATTGGGATGGCTTCAGAGTCTCGCCTCATCCCCGGGATTTTGTCCTACACTTCAACATGCATAAATATAATTGACGTGAATATTTTTACAGTCGTGGTTCCGTCAAATTAGTACATTAAAATTAATTAATGTAGTACTAGGGTGTCAACCTAGGTCGTTCTCTCAAGGATCAACATAAAAATTTAGGAAAAATCAAGTTTAAAATTAATTTTTTTACAAACAAAATTTTAACAAACTTACAAATACAATTGGGGGGTTTTGATTGATTTTGTTGTCACAATTAAAATTAAAACAAAGTAAATATAGGATTTAAAATAATAAATAACAAGTGATTGATTTTCTTGGAGTATTGTAAATAAATTTATCCTTGGTTCACTAAAGATAATTTGTATACTTTCATTACTGTTAATTTCTTAGCTCAATTTGAATTAATCAACTAAGCGTCTTTTTCAATTCATAATTCCTTTACTTTCATTTAAAAATGAATATTTTAATCAAGCATCCTAATTAAGCAAAAGGAGTCAAGATCGTAAAATCTAGGAATTATTGAGCATATGTAAAAACATCGCCTACATACATAATCTATTCTCATATTATGGAATTAAGCAAACCATAATTATTAAAAGTGATTATGAAAATATTCATTAAGCATGCATATTTCCTTAATCCATTCTAATTTAAAACCTTATTTTATTCCATTTGAATAATTAAACCGATTAACCATACAAATTTAATTAAACAGAATGGAATTAAATAAGCAGAGTAAGATTATGAAGAAATAACAATAATAAAAGCATACTATATTAAAAATAATGACCTCAAAATTACATTACAATATTCTCCAAGAAAATCAATCTAGGGGTTTTAGCCCTCCATAATTAAAACAAACTGAAAATAAAAAGAACCTAACCCAGAAATGAAGAACTTGCTGGAAGAAGAAATGCAAACAGAGAAGAGTAAGAAATGAAGAACGAATGGTTTCTGAAGGAATTTTTTTTTGTCCTTGATGCTTGATGATGCATGATTTATCTCTAATTCTCCATTTTAAATGTGTATAATTTGCCATCACTTAGTGTGTAACATATTGTATTTTAACACATTTTTATCATTTGATCTTTATGTAATATTTGATTGTTAATTTGTGCCAAAAGAAAATAGATCAAAGAAACTCAAGAATTCCAATCCAAAATGAAGATCAAAGTGCCTAAGGATCAAAGGAATCAAGAAATATTCAAAAGGATCTCAAAAAGGGTGAAAAAGTGTGCAAAATATGGAGAATCAGGGGAATGAATCGATTCATCCCCCTCATGAATCGATTCATACGGCTTTAATACACCAAGAAGTGAAATTTTGCATAATGAATCGATTCTTCCCTGCAATGAATCGATTCATACGTCTGAATCTTGCAAAAATTGGCTTTGAATCGATTCAGGAGGAGTTTTAAAGGCAATGAATCGATTCTTTCCCTAAATGAATCGATTCATACGTGTAAAATTAGCCCAGAATTGCATTTTGGAAGCATGAATCGATTCCTCCCACCAATGAATCGATTCATGAGTGAATAATTGGCCCAGAAACACGTTTTTCAAGCTTCTGGAAGGTGGGCAAAGCACTGAGATGGTGGGAAATGCACTGAAGATGATCATGGAGCACCATTGATTTGATTAATCAAGAGTGCATCTTCCATTATGAATTAATTATGGCAAAAGTTTGCTTTTGAAATCCTATAAATAGGCACAAGAGGAAGGGGCAGAGACACACCATTCTTCATTCATTCTTCATCTCCCTTCTTCACACGTTCTCTGCTTCTCTTCTTTGTTGGAATTTCTCCAGCAACTTCTCCATTTCCGGGTTAGTTTTATTGTTGTAGTTGTAATTATGGAGGGCTAAAACCCTTAGATTGATTTTCTTGGAGAATGTTGTAATGTAATTTTGAGGTCATTAATTTTAATATAGTATGCTTTTATTATTGTTATTTCTTCATAATCATTCTCTACTTATTTGATTCCATTTTGTTTAATTAAATTTGTATGCTTAATCGGTTTAATTATTCAAATGGAGTTAAATAAGATTTCAAATTAGAATGGATTAAGGAAATATGCATGCTTAATGAATATTTTCATAATCACTTTTAATAATTATGGTTTGCTTAATTCCATAATTTGAGAATAGATTATGTATATAGGCGATGTTCTTATGTATGCTCAATAATTCCTAGATTTTAAGATCTTGACTCCTTTTGCTTAATTAGGATGCTTGATTCAAATATTCATTTTTAAATGAAAGTAAAGGAATTGTGAATTGAAAAAGACGCTTAGTTGATCAATTCAAATTGAGCTAAGAAATTAACATTAATAAGTATACAAGTTATTTTTAGTGAACCAAGGATAAATTTATTTACAATACTCCAAGAAAATCAATCGCTTGTTATTTATTGTTTTAAATCCTTTATTTACCTTGTTTTAATTTTAATTGTGACAACAAAAATCAATCAAACCCCCCCCCCCAATTGTATGTTAGTGAACTTATGTTTGTAAAAATTTTTAGTTGTTTAGTTTTTTTTTTTTTTATTTCTAATTGTTAAAAATTAGTTTAAGACTTAATTTTTCCTAAATTTCTGTGTTGATCCTTGAGAGAACGACCTAGGTTGACACCCTAGTACTACGTTAATTAATTTTAATGTACTAATTTGACGGAATAACGACTGCAAAAATATCAACGTCAAATTTTGGCGCCGCAGCCGGGGATCAACGATCTTTAGGAAAAATTCTTGTTTTAAATTAATTTTTTTTTTATTTGAAAAAAAAAAAAAGTTTAAAAAAAAAAATTTCTCTTTTTGTTTGTTTGTTTCTTTGTTTTATTTCTTTTGCATGATTTAGCATTCTTATGATTTATTGCTCATCATGATCTAATATCTTGTTGTATGCTATGTATGACTAGAAGAACTTTTGAGCATTTATATTCATTTGATCCTGAAATTGAAAGAACTTTTCATAGGTTAGTTAGAGAAGCTAGATTTAATAATAATTTTGTTGATATTGATAGTGATAGTATTTTTTCTGAATCTGTTGAAAGTACTGCTAGTTTTTCTGATATGGCTGAACCTCGTGAAAGAACTCTTAGAGAACTAGCTGCTCCTGAATTCACTTACGAAAGTTTGTGTATTCAATATCCTGATGAGGATGTCCCTTTTATTCTTAAGACCGGACTTATACACTTGTTGCCTAAGTTTCATGGTCTTGCGGGTGAAGATCCGCACAAACACCTCAAAGAATTCCACATTGTGTGTTCCACAATGAAACCCCAAAACGTTCAAGAAGACCATGTCTATCTTAAAGCGTTTCCTCATTCTTTAGAGGGTGTTGCTAAGGATTGGTTGTATTACCTTGCTCCAAGATCAATCACAAGTTGGAATGACTTAAAGAAAATGTTCTTGGAAAAATTCTTTCCTGCCTCTAGAACAACTGCAATCCGTAAAGACATATCTGGCATTAGGCAACTCTCTGGAGAAAGTCTTTATGAATATTGGGAGAGATTTAAGAAACTCTGTGCAAGTTGCCCTCACCACCAAATTTCTGAACAACTTCTTCTTCAGTACTTCTATGAAGGTTTACACCACGTTGATCGCAATATGATTGATGCGGCAAGTGGAGGAGCTCTAGGAGATATGACTGCTGCTGAAGCAAGAAACCTGATTGAGAAGATGGCATCCAATTCTCAACAATTTGGTGTGAGAAATGATTCTTTCAAACCCATGTTTGATTCCAATTCTAGTTCATCTGGAATTAAATTGGAGAGCAAACTTGATGCTCTCACCACTCTAGTCACACAATTGGCAGTAAATCAAAAATCCATGACTGCTAAAGTGTGTGGAATCTGCTCTTCACAAGAGCACCCCACTGATTGTTGTCCTTCTCTACAAGAAAAGGATAATAATAGTCCCCAAGCCTATGCAGCAAACATCTACCATGACAGACCTCCACCACAACAAAACCATGACCTTTCCACCAATAGATACAATCCAGGTTGGAGGAACCATCCAAATTTGAGATGGGGAAACCAACAACAAAATCCCCAACCTCCATTTCAAAACAATGCACCAACCTTCCAAAGACCTACACCTCAACCACCCACGAGTGGCCCTTCTTTGGAGGATCTGGTGAAACAAATGGCTGCGCAGAATTTGGAGTATCAACAGAGGAATGATGCTACCATCCAGAGTTTAAGCAACCAAATTGGGCAATTGGCTTCATCATTAAGCCAGTTACAATCTCAAAACTCTGACAAATTACCATCTCAACCAGCTGCAAATCCAAGAAATGTGAGTGCAATTCAGTTAAGATCAGGTAAGAACCTTGAAGTACCCATACCTAAGGAACCTGAAAAACAAACAGATGTGCCCACAACGGTTGAGAATGATGTGCCCTCTTCAAGCACAAGCAAATCTGAGATGCAACCATCCCAAATCCCACCTCATATCCCTCTTCCTTTTCCACCAAAAGCAATTCCAAGCAAGAAGATGGAAGAAGTGGATAAAGAAATTTTGGATACTTTTAGGAAAGTGGAAGTGAATATACCTCTTCTCGATGCAATCAAGCAAATTCCCAAGTATGCCAAATTTCTGAAGGAGTTGTGTACTCACAAAAGGAGACTCAAGGGCAATGAAAGAATAAGCATGGGAAGGAATGTATCTGCACTGCTTGGTAAGGAAAATATTCCTGAAAAATGCAAAGATCCAGGTATGTTTTCTATACCCTGTATCATAGGCAATAACAAATTTGAAAATTGTATGTTAGATTTAGGAGCTTCAATAAATGTTATGCCTATGTCTGTTTTTAAATCTTTGTCTCTTGGAAATTTACAACCTACTGGTGTAGTAATTCAGCTAGCCAATAGGAGCACTGCCTATCCTGCTGAAGTTATAGAGGATGTTTTGGTTCAGGTAGAACAGCTTGTTTTCCCTGCTGACTTTTTTGTACTTGATATGGAAGAAGGTATTCCTCAAATTCCTGTTCCTATCATTTTGGGAAGACCATTTTTAAAAACAGCTCGAACCAAAATAGATGTTCATTCTGGAACTCTCTCTATGGAATTTGGTGACACGAGAGTTCAATTTAATATTCTTGATGCCATGAAATATCCATCTGAAAATCATTCTGTTTTCCAAATTGACATTATTGATGAACTAGTTTTTGAACATTTTTCTAATGTTGATTTGGAATACATGGATGATTCAAACAAATGTTTTTCATGCAATGATTCTGGAAGTTGTGATATTTGTGCTGAAATTGATAGATACATAAATTCTGATTCAGAATCTCTAGATATATCTGTTAACCATAAGGAGCTGTATGCAGGATTTCAAGAAAATTCTAACAAAATTTTTGAGGTGCAAACAGCAGAATCAAAATCTATTTTGTTAGTTCCATCTGTTTTGCAGGCACCAAAGTTAGAATTGAAACCCCTACCTGAGAACCTAAAGTATGTATACTTAGGGGATAATGAACAGCTCCCGGTGATAATTTCCACTTCTCTTGATGAAAATCAAGAAGAAAAATTGTTGCAGGTATTGAAAAGACACAAGAAGGCTATAGGATGGACATTGGCAGACATTCCTGGAATTAGTCCATCCATGTGCATGCATAGAATATTTCTGGAGGAAAATACTAAAGCAGTAAGACAACCCCAGAGGAGACTCAACCCAGTAATCCTTGATGTGGTTAAGAAGGAGATCACCAAGCTTCTACAAGCAGGAATCATTTATCCTATCTCTGATAGCCAATGGGTGAGTCCAATTCAAGTGGTTCCTAAGAAAACAGGGATCACAGTTGTGAAAAATGAAAAGGATGAATTGATCCCAACTAGAGTGCAGAATAGTTGGAGAGTCTGTATTGACTACAGGAGACTTAACCAAGCAACAAAGAAGGACCATTTCCCTTTACCCTTCATTGACCAAATGCTTGAGCGTCTCGCAGGTAAGTCTCACTACTGTTTTCTTGATGGATTCTCTGGATATTTTCAGATTCACATTGCACCTGAGGATCAAGATAAGACCACATTCACCTGTCCCTTTGGCACATTTGCTTATAGGAGAATGCCATTTGGCCTATGCAATGCTCCCGGAACTTTTCAAAGATGCATGATAAGTATTTTTCATGATTTCATTGAAAATTGCATAGAGGTGTTTATGGATGATTTTACTGTCTATGGATCTTCATTTAATGCATGCCTTGATAGTCTTGATAAAGTTTTGAACAGATGTATTGAAACTAACCTTGTCTTGAACTATGAGAAATGTCATTTTATGGTAAAACAAGGAATAGTTTTAGGGCATGTAATCTCTGAAAAAGGAATTGAGGTAGATCCTGCTAAAGTAGAAGTTATATCACATTTGCCTTACCCCTCTTGTGTTCGAGAGGTTCGTTCTTTTCTTGGCCATGCAGGATTCAACAGAAGATTCATAAAAGATTTCAGCAAGAAGGCTAGGCCACTATCCAGTCTGCTTCAAAAGGATGTGGCATTTGAGTTTGATGAAAAGTGTAAGGAGGCTTTTAATTGTCTCAAGCAAGCATTGACCACTACCCCAATAATCCAAGCACCTGTTTGGACAGCTCCATTTGAGTTGATGTGTGATGCTTCTAATTATGCATTGGGAGCTGTCCTTGGTCAAAAGATTGACAAGCAGCCTAGGGTCATCTACTATGCATCTAAAACTTTAGATGCTGCCCAGGTAAATTACACTACCACTGAAAAAGAGCTCTTGGCCATTGTTTTTGCATTAGATAAGTTTAGATCTTACCTACTCGGTTCTCGAGTAGTTGTCTTTACTGACCATGCAGCTCTGAAGTACTTGTTGAAGAAAGGTGAGTCCAAGCCAAGATTGATTCGTTGGATGCTTTTGCTCCAAGAGTTTGACTTGGAAATTCGTGATAGAAGTGGAACACAAAACCTTGTGGCAAACCATTTAAGCAGAATTGAGAATGCTCCTGATTCGGCACCTATTCGGGACCATTTTCCCGATGAACACCTCATGAGTATTTCTAACTCTTTTGATTCACCTTGGTTTGCTAACATTGTAAATTATCTTGTTGCTTCTGTTTTTCCACCATGTGCATCCAGAAACCAAATTTCAAAATTAAAAAGTGATGCAAAGTATTATATTTAGGATGACCCGTATTTGTGGAAATTGTGTAATGATCAGGTGATTCGAAGATGCATTCCCGATCATGAAATAGAATCAGTTCTTCGATTCTGCCATGCTTCACCAGTTGGTGGACATTTTGGTCCACAAAGAACAGCAAGAAAAGTGTTGGATTCAGGTTTGTATTGGCCCACAATTTTTAAGGATGCATGGAGAGTTTGTAACACCTGTGAGAAATGCCAAAGAGCTAGTAATGCTACCACATGGAGACAACAGATGCCTCAACAACCAATGTTGTTTTGTGAAGTATTTGATGTTTGGGGCATTGATTTTATGGGTCCATTTCCTCCATACTTTGGTTTTACTTACATTTTATTGGCTGTTGATTATGTTTCTAAATGGGTGGAAGCTAAAGCCACCAGAACTAATGATGCTCGAGTTGTAGTGGATTTTGTTAGATCTCAAATTCTTTGCAGGTTTGGCATCCCAAGAGCAATCATTAGTGATCAAGGAACACATTTCTGTAACAGGACCATGCAAGCTATGCTCAGGAAGTATGGGGTTGTTCATAGAGTCTCTACTCCATATCACCCCCAAACCAATGGACAAGCAGAAGTCTCTAACAGAGAAATCAAAAGGATCCTGGAGAAGATAGTACAGCCTAACAAAAAGGATTGGAGCAGGAAATTGGATGATGCTCTTTGGGCACATAGAACAACTTTTAAGGCACCTATAGGAATGTCTCCCTATAGAATTGTTTTTGGTAAAGCATGTCATCTTCCAGTGGAGATTGAGCATCGTGCTTATTGGGCTGTAAAAGCTTGTAACTTAGCACTTGATCAAGCAGGAGAGGAAAGAAAATTACAACTGAATGAGCTTGATGAGATACGTTTGGCAGCTTATGAGAACTCGAGGTTCTATAAAGAGAAAACAAAGAAATTCCATGATAGCTCAATAGCTAGAAAGGATTTTACTGCTGGACAGAAAGTGCTACTGTTTAATTCCCGGTTGAAACTGATGGCCGGAAAATTACGCTCCAAATGGGAAGGACCTTTCATTGTTACAAATGTATTTCCCCATGGAGCTGTGGAAATAAAAAGTGAAAACTCCAACAAAAGCTTCAAGGTTAATGGACAACGTTTGAAGCCATTTCATGAAAATCCTTCACTTGTGGATGTTACAATGGAGGAACATGCTTTGGGGGAACCACTTCTTGATCCCCCTTGAGGGAGTTTTTCTTACCCATCTCTTTACTTTTTCATTCTATTGTCTATTTTGTATGCTCTGTCTTACATTGAGGACAATGTATGATTTAAGTGTGGGGGTGGGATTCGTGTGTTATTGTGTGTTGTGTGATTAAATTTTGTGTGACTTTGTTTTATTTAAAAAAAAAAAAAAAAAGATTTAAATAAAAGATTTTGTGTGTGTTTTTGTTTTAAAAAAGGCATGTTTTATTGGAATTTTAAGATATGCATGAGTAACAAGTAAATTCTTTCATGTCTGATATGAGATTAATGATATGTTATAATTTGAACTCAAACATTTTCTGGTATGTTGAGAATGACATGATAATTGAGAAATGATCATATATGATGGAATTATACCTTGTGAGATTTTTGAGCCTTAAAATTTGATGGATCACTTTAAACCATCTTAATCCTTTCATGTGTGATTAATTCCTGGAAGCTTACATCTTAATTTTTGTCTTGTTTCTTGATGATACTTGAAACTCATATGAATGTATTTGAAGTGATACAGGCATTTTGTTCAGTTGAGCCACTAAGCCAGATAAGCTTACCATGAATAAATTATCTCTTGTTAGCCATTTTGAGCCTATTTAACTGTTTCCTTGTTACAGCTCAAATAAGCCATGGATGAAAACCAAAAATATACCTACCTTAAGAAGTATATTGAAGCTTTGGAATCAAGTCAAAACAGGCATTCAAATAAGTGTGGGGGTGTGCAAAAAGGAATTGCAACTCTTGTTCCAAGTGTTATGCAATCTTATTAAAAAAAAAAAAAAAAATTTTGCCAAATACCATACAATAAATGTTTTACCCTCACTGTTTGCCAGTAAAATTAATTGCTTCATTATTCTTTTTGGTATATATATATAAATATTTCATCCATTTTAACCTTGGCCACATTGCAACCCTGTGAAAGCCCTGTTGATCTATACATGCATTTGTGTTGATTGTGGAATTAAGAAACTTGCCAAATTTTTAGACTGTTTGTTTTTCAGGAATTGTTTTGAGTGTATACACAAACCTTAAACACTTGAGAGTTGAGAGTATGTCTTGTGAGGTTCTATCACTTATGATCTTCTTTTCAGTTTAATTTAATTTTCACATGCCTAAATGTTTGAATGATTTTTATATATATCTTTTGATGCTCTGCATCTTGCATGTTGAATAACTCTTGTTTCTTTGTATATTTCTAAGATTTCATGACAAGCATGCCAGTTCTGTGTGTTGTTTTCAACTTAATGTTTTTAATAAATTGTGATACTTGTTTTTATTTTGATTTTGCCCGGGAGTGCAAAAGAATAAGTGTGGGAGTATTTGATGATGCATGATTTATCTCTAATTCTCCATTTTAAATGTGTATAATTTGCCATCACTTAGTGTGTAACATATTGCATTTTAACACATTTTTATCATTTGATCTTTATGTAATATTTGATTGTTAATTTGTGCCAAAAGAAAATAGATCAAAGAAACTCAAGAATTCCAATCCAAAATGAAGATCAAAGTGCCTAAGGATCAAAGGAATCAAGAAATATTCAAAAGGATCTCAAAAAGGGTGAAAAAGTGTGCAAAATATGGAGAATCAGGGGGATGAATCGATTCATCCCCCTCATGAATCGATTCATACGGCTTTAATACACCAAGAAGTGAAATTTTGCATAATGAATCGATTCTTCCCTGCAATGAATCGATTCATACGTCTGAATCTTGCAAAAATTGGCTTTGAATCGATTCAGGAGGAGTTTTAAAGGCAATGAATCGATTCTTTCCCTAAATGAATCGATTCATACGTGTAAAATTAGCCCAGAATTGCATTTTGGAAGCATGAATCGATTCCTCCCACCAATGAATCGATTCATGAGTGAATAATTGGCCCAGAAACACGTTTTTCAAGCTTCTGGAAGGTGGGCAAAGCACTGAGATGGTGGGAAATGCACTGAAGATGATCATGGAGCACCATTGATTTGATTAATCAAGAGTGCATCTTCCATTATGAATTAATTATGGCAAAAGTTTGCTTTTGAAATCCTATAAATAGGCACAAGAGGAAGGGGCAGAGACACACCATTCTTCATTCATTCTTCATCTCCCTTCTTCACACGTTCTCTGCTTCTCTTCTTTGTTGGAATTTCTCCAGCAACTTCTCCATTTCCGGGTTAGTTTTATTGTTGTAGTTGTAATTATGGAGGGCTAAAACCCTTAGATTGATTTTCTTGGAGAATGTTGTAATGTAATTTTGAGGTCATTAATTTTAATATAGTATGCTTTTATTATTGTTATTTCTTCATAATCATTCTCTACTTATTTGATTCCATTTTGTTTAATTAAATTTGTATGCTTAATCGGTTTAATTATTCAAATGGAGTTAAATAAGATTTCAAATTAGAATGGATTAAGGAAATATGCATGCTTAATGAATATTTTCATAATCACTTTTAATAATTATGGTTTGCTTAATTCCATAATTTGAGAATAGATTATGTATATAGGCGATGTTCTTATGTATGCTCAATAATTCCTAGATTTTAAGATCTTGACTCCTTTTGCTTAATTAGGATGCTTGATTCAAATATTCATTTTTAAATGAAAGTAAAGGAATTGTGAATTGAAAAAGACGCTTAGTTGATCAATTCAAATTGAGCTAAGAAATTAACATTAATAAGTATACAAGTTATTTTTAGTGAACCAAGGATAAATTTATTTACAATACTCCAAGAAAATCAATCGCTTGTTATTTATTGTTTTAAATCCTTTATTTACCTTGTTTTAATTTTAATTGTGACAACAAAAATCAATCAAACCCCCCCCAATTGTATGTTAGTGAACTTATGTTTGTAAAAATTTTTAGTTGTTTAGTTTTTTTTTTTTTTTATTTCTAATTGTTAAAAATTAGTTTAAGACTTAATTTTTCCTAAATTTCTGTGTTGATCCTTGAGAGAACGACCTAGGTTGACACCCTAGTACTACGTTAATTAATTTTAATGTACTAATTTGACGGAATAACGACTGCAAAAATATCAACGTCAATGCTCTCTCATGGTGCCTATTTATAGGAGTCCAAAAGCAAGCCAATGTCATAAACAATTTGTAATGGAAGGTGCACTCTTCAATTAACATGTCCATTGTGCTCCATTATCAACTTCAGTGCTCCATTATCAACTTCAGTGCCTTGCCCACCATCCAGAAGCTCGAAAACGTGATCCTGGGCTAATAATTCACTCATGAATTGATTCAAAAGTGAAATGAATCGATTCATGCTTTCCAAATGCAATTCTGGCCTAAAAATTAACGTGTGGATCGATTCAATAGAGGGAAGAATCGATTCAACCATTTAAAACCCGAATGAATCGATTCAAAATGCTGATGAATCGATTCAAGCTTCAAAAATTCAAATCCTGGGTGCATTAAACAGTATGAATCGATTCAAGTGAGGGATGAATCGATTCATCCACCTGATTCTCCATTCTTTGTGTATTTTTCCACCCTTTTTGAGATCCTTTTGCATATTCCTTGATTCCTTTGATCCTTAGGCACTTTGATCTTCATTTTGGATTGGAATTCTTGAGTTCTTGGATCCATTTTCTTTTGGCACATATTAAAAATCAAATATTACATAAAGCTCAAATGATAAAAATGTGTTAAAATGCAATATATTACACACTAAGTAATGGCAAATTATACACATTTAAAGTGAAGAATTAAAGATAAATCATGCATCATCAAATACTCCCACACTTATTCTTTTGCACTCCCGGGCAAAACCAAAATAAAAACAAGTATCACAATTTATTGAAAACATTAAGTTGAAAACAACACATAGAATTGGCATGAAATCTTAGGAATATACAGAAAAACAAGAGTTATTCAACATGCAAGATACAGAGCATCAAGATACATATAAAAATCATTCAAACACTTAGGCATGTGAAAATTAAATTAAACTGAAAAGAAGATCATAAGTGATAGAACCTCACAAGACATACTCTCAACTCTCAAGTGTTTAAGGTTTGTGTATACTCTCTAAACATTTCCTGAAAAACAAATAGTCTAAAAATTTGGCAAGTTTCTCAATTCCACAATCAACACAAATGCATGTATAGATCAACAGGGCTTTGTAGGGTTGTAATGTGGCCAAGATTAAAATGGATGGAAATTTTTTTTTAAATACCAAAAAGAATGATGAAGCAATTAATTTTAACTGGCAAATAGTGAGGGTAAAACATTTATTGTATGATATTAGGTCGCAATCATAATAATATTATTATTATTATTTTATTATTAATGAGATTGCATAACACTTGGAACAAGAGTTGCAATTCCTTTTTGCACACCCCCACACTTATTTGAATGCCTGTTTTTGACTTGATTCCAAAGCTCCAATATATTCCTTAAGGTAGGTATATTTTTGGTTTTTCATCCATGGCTTATTTGAGCTGCAACAAGGAAACAGTTAAATAGGCTCAAAATGGCTAGCAAGAGATAATTTATTCATGGTAGGCTTATCTGGCTTAGTGGCTCAATTAAACAAAATGCCTGTATCATTTCAAATACATTCATATGAGTTTCAAGTATCATTAAGAAACAAGACAAAAATTAGGATGTAAGATTTCAGGAATTAATCACACATGAAAGAATTCAGATGATGTAAAGTGATCCATCAAATTTTAAGGCTCAAAAATCTCACAAGGTATAATTCTATCATATATGATCATCTATCAATTATCATGTCATTCTCATCATACCAAAATTGCTTGAGTTCAAATTATAACATATCATTAAGCTCATATCAGACATGAAAGAATTTACCTGTTACTCATGCATATCTTAAAATTCCAATAAAACATGCCTTTTTAAAACAAAAACACACACAAAATCTTTTATTTTTAATTCTTTTTTATTTTTTTTATTATTATTATTTTTATTTTTTTAACATAGTCACACAAAATTAATCACATAAAACAATCTATAACAATATTCTCACCTCCACACATAAATCATACATTGTCCTCAATGTAAGACAGAGCATACAAAATAGACTATATAATGAAAAAGTAAAAAGATGGGTAAGAAAAACTCCCTCAAGGGGGATCAAGAAGTGGTTCCCCCAAAGCATGTTCCTCCATTGTAACATCCACAAGTGAAGGATTTTCATGAAATGGCTTCAAACGTTGTCCATTAACCTTGAAGCTTTTATTGGAGTTTTCACTTTTTATTTCCACAGCTCCAAGGGGAAATACATTAGTAACAATGAAAGGTCCTTCCCATTTGGAGCGCAATTTTCTGGCCATCAGTTTCAACCGGGAATTAAACAGTAGCACTTTCTGTCCAGCAGTAAAGTCCTTTCTAGCTATTGAGCTATCATGGAATCTCTTTGTTTTCTCCTTATAGAACCTCGAGTTCTCATAAGCTGCCAAACGGATCTCATCAAGCTCATTCAGTTGTAATTTTCTTTCTTTACCTACTTGATCAAGTGCTAAGTTGCAAGCTTTTACAGCCCAATAAGCACGATGCTCAATCTCCACTGGAAGATGACATGCCTTACCAAAAACAATTCTATAGGGAGACATTCCTATAGGTGCTTTAAAAGTTGTTCTATGTGCCCAAAGAGCATCATCCAGTTTCCTGCTCCAATCCTTTTTATTAAGCTGTACTATCTTTTCCAAGATTATTTTGATTTCTCTGTTAGAGACTTCTGCTTGTCCATTGGTTTGGGGGTGATATGGAGTAGAGACTCTATGAACAACCCCATACTTCCTGAGCATAGCTTGCATGGTCCTGTTGCAGAAGTTTGTTCCTTGATCACTAATGATTGCTCTCGAGATGCCAAACCTGCAAAAAATTTGAGATCTAACAAAATCCACAACAACTCGAGCATCATTAGTTCTGGTGGCTTTAGCTTCCACCCATTTAGAAACATAATCTACAGCCAATAAAATGTAAGTAAAACCAAAGGATGGAGGAAATGGACCCATAAAATCAATGCCCCAAACATCAAATACTTCACAAAATAACATAGGTTGCTGAGGCATCTGTTGTCTCCATGTGGTAGCATTACTAGCTCTTTGGCATTTCTCACAGGTGTTACAAATTCTCCATGCATCCTTAAAAATTATGGGCCAATATAAACCAGAATCCAACACCTTCCTTGCTGTTCTTTGTGGACCAAAATGTCCACCAACTGGTGAAGCATGGCAGAATCAAAGAACTGATTCTATTTCATGATCGGGAATGCATCTTCGAATCACCTGATCATTACACAATTTCCACAAATACGGGTCATCCCAAATATAATACTTTGCATCACTTTTTAATTTTGAAATTTGGTTTCTGGATGCACATGGTGGAAAAACAGAAGCAACAAGATAATTTACAATGTTAGCAAACCAAGGTGTATCAAAAGAGTTAGAAATACTCATGAGGTGTTCATCGGGGAAATGGTCCCAAATAGGTGCCGAATCAGGAGCATTCTCAATTCTGCTTAAATGGTCTGCCACAAGGTTTTGTGTTCCACTTCTGTCACGAATTTCCAAGTCAAACTCTTGGAGCAAAAGCATCCAACGAATTAATCTTGGCTTGGAGTCACCTTTCTTCAACAAGTACTTCAGAGCTACAAGGTCAGTAAAGACAACTACTCGAGAACCGAGTAGGTAAGATCTGAACTTGTCTAATGCAAAAACAATGGCCAAGAGCTCTTTTTCAGTGGTGGTGTAATTTACCTGGGCAGCATCTAGATGACCCTAGGCTGCTTGTCAATCTTTTGACCAAGTACAGCTCCCAATGCATAATTAGAGGCATCATACATCAACTCAAATGGGGCTGTCCAAACAGGTGCTTGAATTATTGGGGTAGTGGTCAATGCTTGCTTGAGGCAATTAAAAGCCTCCTTACACTTTTCATCAAAATCAAATACCACATCCTTTTGAAGCAGACTGGATAGTGGTCTAGCCTTCTTGCTAAAATCCTTTATGAATCTTCTGTAGAATCCTGCATGGCCAAGAAAAGAACGAACCTCTCGAACACAAGAAGGGTAAGGCAAATGTGATATAACTTCTACCTTGGCAGGATCTACCTCAATTCCTTTCTCAGAGATTACATGCCCTAAAACTATTCCTTGTTTTACCATAAAATGACATTTTTCATAGTTCAAGACAAGGTTAGTTTCAATACATCTGTTTAAAACTTTATCCAAACTATCAAGGCATGCATTAAATGAAGATCCATAGATATTAAAATCATCCATAAACACCTCTATGCAATTTTCAATGAAATCATGAAAAATACTTATCATGCATCTTTGGAAAGTTCCAGGAGCATTGCATAGGCCAAATGGCATTCTCCTATAAGCAAATGTGCCAAAGGGACAGGTGAATGTGGTCTTTTCTTGATCCTCAGGTGCAATGTGAATCTGAAAATATCTAGAGAATCCATCAAGAAAACAGTAGTGAGACTTACCTGCAAGACGCTCAAGCATTTGATCAATGAAGGGTAAAGGGAAATGGTCCTTCTTTGTTGCCTGGTTTAGTCTCCTATAATCAATACAGACTCTCCAACTATTTTACACTCTAGTTAGGATCAATTCATCCTTTTCATTTTTCACAACTGTGATCCCTGTTTTCTTAGGAACCACTTGAATCGGACTCACCCATCGGCTATCAGAGATAGGATAAATGATTCCTGCTTGTAGAAGCTTGGTAATCTCCTTCTTAACCACATCAAGGATTACAGGGTTGAGTCTCCTCTGGGGCTGTCTTACTGCTTTAGTATTTTCCTCCAGAAATATTCTATGCATGCACATGGATGGACTAATTCCAAGAATGTCTGCCAATGTCCATCTATAGCCTTCTTATGTCTTTTCAATACCTGCAACAATTTTTCTTCTTGATTTTCATCAAGAGAAGTGGAAATTATCACCGGGAGTTGTTCATTATCCCCTAAGTGTACATACTTTAGGTTCTCAGGTAGGGGTTTCAATTCTAACTTGGGTGCCTGCAAAACAGATGGAACTAACAAAGTAGATTTTGATTCTGCTGCTTGCACCTCAAAAATTTTGTTAGAATTTTTTTGAAATCCTGCATTCTGCTCCTTATGGTTAACAGATATATCTAAAGACTCTGAATCAGAAATTATGTATTTATCAATTTTAGCACAAATATCACAACTTCCCGAATCATTGCATGCAAAACATTTGTTTGAATCATCCATGTATTCCAAATCAACATTAGAAAAATGTTCAAAAACTAGTTCATCAATAATGTCAATTTGGAAAACAAAATGATTTTCAGATGGGTATTTCATGGCATCAAGAATATTAAATTGAACTCTCATGTCTCCAAATTCCATAGAGAGAGTTCCAGAATGAACATCTATTTTGGTTCGAGCTGTTTTCAAAAATGGTCTTCCCAAAATGATAGAAACAGGAATTTGAGGCATACCTTCTTCCATATCAAGTACGAAAAAGTCAGCAGGGAAAACAAGTTGTTCTACCTGAACCAAACCATCCTCTATAACTCCAGCAAGGTAAGCAGTGCTCCTATTGGCTAGCTGAATTACTAAACCAGTAGGTTGTAAATTTCCAAGAGACAATGATTTGAAAACAGACATAGGCATAACATTTATTGAAGCTCCTAAATCTAACATGCAATTTTCAAATTTGTTATTGCCTATGATACAAGGTATAGAAAACGTACCTGGATCTTTGCATTTCTCAGGAATATTTGAAATTTCCTTACCAAGCAGTACAGATACATTCCTTCCCATGCTGATCCTTTCATTACCTTTGAGTCTCCTCTTGTGAGTACACAACTCCTTCAAAAATTTGGCATACTTGGGAATTTGCTTGATTGCATCAAGAAGAGGTATATTCACTTCCACTTTCCTGAAAGTATCCAAAATTTCTTTATCCACTTCTTCCATCTTCTTACATGGAATTGTTTTTGGTGGGAAAGGAAGAGGGATATGAGGTGGAATTTAGGGTGGTTGTATCTCAGATTTGCTTAAAGAGGGTACATCATTCTCAACTATTTCAGGCTCAGTTGTTTGTTTTTCAGGTTCCTTAGGTATGGGTACTTCAAGGTTCTTACCTGATCTTAACTGAATTGTACTCACATTTCTTGGATTTGCAGCTGGTTGAGATGGTAATTTGTCAGAGTTTTGAGATTGTAACTGGCTTAATGATGAAGCCAATTGCCCAATTTGGTTGCTTAAACTCTGGATGGTAGCATCATTCCTCTGTTGATACTCCAAGTTCTGTGTAGCCATTTGTTTCACCAGATCCTCCAAAGAAAGGCCATTTGTGGATGGTTGAGGTGTAGGTCTTTGGAAGGTTGGTGCATTGTTTTGAAATGGGGGTTGGGGATTTTGTTGTTGGTTTCCCGATCTCAAATTTGGATGGTTCCTCCAACCTAGATTGTATCTGTTGGTGGAAAGGTCATGGTTTTGTTGTTGTTGTGGTGGTGGAGGTCTATCATGGTAGATGTTAGCTGCGTAGGCTTGGGGACTATTATTATCCTTTTCTTGTAGAGAAGGACAATAATCAGTGGGGTGCTCTTGTGAAGAGCAAATGCCACATACTTTAGCAGTCATGGATTTTTGATTTACTGCCAATTGTGTGACCAGAGTGGTGAGAGCATCAAGTTTGCTCTCCAATTTAATTCCAGATGAACTAGAATTGGAATCAAACATGGGTTTGAAAGAATTATTTCTCACACCAAATTGTTGAGAGTTAGATGCCATCTTCTCAATCAGGTTTCTTGCTTCAGCAGCAGTCATATCTCCTAAAGCTCCTCCACTTGCCGCATCAATCATGTTGCGATCAACGTGGTGCAGACCTTCATAGAAGTACTGAAGAAGAAGTTGTTCAGAAATTTGATGGTGAGGGCAACTTGCACAGAGTTTTTTAAATCTCTCCCAATACTCATACAGACTTTCTCCAGAAAGTTGCCTAATGCCAGATATGTCTTTACGGATTGCAGTTGTTCTAGAGGCAGGAAAGAATTTTTCCAAGAACATTTTCTTTAAGTCATTCTAACTTGTGATTGATCTTGGAGCAAGGTAGTACAACCAATCCTTAGCAACACCCTCTAAAGAATGAGGAAACGCTTTAAGATAGACATGGTCTTCTTGAACGTTTTGGGGTTTCATTGTGGAGCACACAATGTGGAATTCTTTGAGGTGTTTGTGCGGATCTTCACCCACAAGACCATGAAACTTAGGCAACAAGTGTATAAGTCCGGTCTTAAGAATAAAAGGGACATCCTCATCAGGATATTGAATACACAAACTTTCATATGTGAATTCAGGTGCAGCTAGTTCTCTAAGAGTTCTTTCACGAGGTTCAGCCATATCAGAAAAACTAGCAGTAGTACTTTCAGCAGATTCAGAAAAGATACTATCACTATCAATATCAACAAAGTTATTATTAAATCTAGCTTCTCTAATTAACCTATGAAAAGTTCTTTCAATTTCAGGATCAAATGAATATAAATGCTCAAAAGTTCTTCTAGTCATACATAGCATACAACAAGATATTTGATCATTATGAGCAATAAATCATAAGAATCCTAAATCATGCAAAAGAAATAAAATAAAACAAACAAACAAAAAAAAATTTAATTTATACAAAAAAAAATTAATATAAAACAAGAATTTTTCCTAAAGATCGTTGATCCCCGGCAACGGCGCCAAAATTTGACGTGAATATTTTTACAGTCGTGGTTCCATCAAATTAGTACATTAAAATTAATTAATGTAGTACTAGGGTGTCAACCTAGGTCGTTCTCTCAAGGATCAACACAAAAATTTAGGAAAAATCAAGTTTAAAATTAATTTTTTTACAAACAGAATTTTAACAAACTTACAAATACAATTGGGGGGGGGGTTTGATTGATTTTGTTGTCACAATTAAAATTAAAACAAAGTAAATATAGGATTTAAAACAATAAATAACAAGCGATTGATTTTCTTGGAGTATTGTAAATAAATTTATCCTTGGTTCACTAAAGATAATTTGTATACTTTCATTACTGTTAATTTCTTAGCTCAATTTGAATTAATCAACTAAGCGTCTTTTTCAATTCATAATACCTTTACTTTCATTTAAAAATGAATATTTTAATCAAGCATCCTAATTAAGCAAAAGGAGTCAAGATCGTAAAATCTAGGAATTATTGAGCATATGTAAAAACATCGCCTACATACATAATCTATTCTCATATTATGGAATTAAGCAAACCATAATTATTAAAAGTGATTATGAAAATATTCATTAAGCATGCATATTTCCTTAATCCATTCTAATTTAAAACCTTATTTTATTCCATTTGAATAATTAAACCGATTAAGCATACAAATTTAATTAAACAGAATGGAATTAAATAAGCAGAGTAAGATTATGAAGAAATAACAATAATAAAAGCATACTATATTAAAAATAATGACCTCAAAATTACATTACAATATTCTCCAAGAAAATCAATCTAGGGGTTTTAGCCCTCCATAATTAAAACAAACTGAAAATAAAAAGAACCTAACCCAGAAATGAAGAACTTGCTGGAAGAAGAAATGCAAACAGAGAAGAGTAAGAAATGAAGAACGAATGGTTTCTGAAGGAATTTTTTTTTTTTTGTCCTTGATGCTCTCTCATGGTGCCTATTTATAGGAGTCCAAAAGCAAGCCAATGCCATAAACAATTTGTAATGGAAGGTGCACTCTTCAATTAACAAGTCCATTGTGCTCCATTATCAACTTCAGTGCTCCATTATCAACTTCAGTGCTCCATTATCAACTCCAGTGCCTTGCCCACCATCCAGAAGCTCGAAAACGTGATCCTGGGCCAATAATTCACTCATGAATCGATTCAAAAGTGAAATGAATCGATTCATGCTTTCCAAATGCAATTCTGGCCTAAAAATTAACGTGTGAATCGATTCAATAGAGGGAAGAATCGATTCAACCATTTAAAACCCGAATGAATCGATTCAAAATGCTGATGAATCGATTCAAGCTTCAAAAATTCAAATCCTGGGTGCATTAAACCGTATGAATTGATTCAAGTGGGGGATGAATCGATTCATCCACCTGATTCTCCATTCTTTGTGTATTTTTCCACCCTTTTTGAGATCCTTTTGCATATTCCTTGATTCCTTTGATCCTTAGGCACTTTGACCTTCATTTTGGATTGGAATTCTTGAGTTCTTGGATCCATTTTCTTTTGGCACATATTAAAAATCAAATATTACATAAAGCTCAAATGATAAAAATGTGTTAAAATGCAATATATTACACACTAAGTGATGGCAAATTATACACATTTAAAGTGAAGAATTAAAGATAAATCATGCATCATCATTAATCAATTTTCCTATTAAGGCTCTATTTTTAATTTTAAATACACAATAAACAAATTCATGATTCTCATCATGTTCTAGACATGTCATAAACACCTATTTCTCATTTTATTAGGTTTCAGGAATTCCTTTCCCTTAATCGATATTTTCTATTATTTAAATAGACTATACATAAAGCTTCAAGGTACCACCTCACATCAATCCTTCACCCACTATCCAATATGGCTTCACAAAGTTCCAAAAGTACATTATTTCAACTTGTTGATGCCAACACCATTAAAATACAACATCTATCATTTTTAACAACTTAGAGCATCAACACATCTTCTTGACTTCTCAAGTCTCATCACCAATAATTAACACCAATCACTCAAACATTCATTTCCATACATTTTCCCTAAATTTTACCAAAAGCCTCAATTTTCCAAATTCTAGGGTTTTCATCAAAGCCATAAACAACCAATTCCATAATTTTCATGCACCATTTCAAGCATCACCAAGCTTATAATTTTGTGTTCTTCATAGCCATTAACAAAACTCAATTTTTCATGGTCTCTTAACCTAGGGTTCAACATACCCATCATCATTCCTTAAGTCTACAACATCCAAACCACCATTTCTCAGTTCTAATAAATCTAAATCAATGAATAATAACAACAAGGTCCATAGGTCTAACCTTAAACCCAAGCTCTTAACAAAAATAAAAATGGAGATGAAGAAGAGAAATGAGTGAAGATAAGCCTCAATATGTCTTCAATGCTTCATGAAACAAGGAAAATCAAAGAGTTTGACTGGAATATGGCATAAGAGAGGGTGGGACGGTTTTGTAAGAGAAGATAATGGAGAAGAAGAAGCAATAGTGATAAGAGAAAGTGAGTACCAAAAATTTAGGGAAGAGGGAAAGAGGAAAATGCAAAAATTAGGTATTACCCAATTGTCCATGTTCCATACTTTAGCATTTTCCCACTGGCCCTTCATTCCCCTTTATCCATTAGTCAATATAGAGTAAAGTGAGGAAGAAAAATGGACGGTAATGAGTAGGAGAAAGAAAAGGAATTTACAATTTTTTTTATTTCTGATTCGCTCATATATTCGCTGACTGTCAATAAGTTGTGTCCGTATAAATACTTCCTCAACTTTAAAAATTGTTTTGAACATATCACCAAAGCCACCATAATTATCTTAGTATTTTATACCCATCAAATGTCTAGAAAGATTTAAGGAGTCTCACATCTTTAGTTAAATCATTCTATTTTAGTAAATTTTAATTCACTGTAATACACAATTAATACTTAATTAATTTTTCCTACATGTTTTGGACGTCAAATAATAAATGATTATCACATTATAATTTATTTTCAAAAATTTAGAATGTTACAAGTGACCATAATACAGGTTAATGCAGAAAATACACCAACAGGAAAAGCATAATCTAGCCACTTTTTTAATTAACTACATTACTCATTAATCATAACTTTTATTCACATGTGTACATATAACATGCTTCAGCCACCTAAATTTAATTAATCCATATCACTTTTTAATCCTTATTAATTTCAATATTCACACCACTTAACTTATGTAACCATATTTCACAACTTCATTTAATCTACAATTTATTGTATAAAATTTTTCATGTCATTACTAGGCTTCACATGTCATTCTTATTATAATCATCATTAATAAACGTTATAAAGTCAACCATTTAATCACTTCTCGTTTCATCATAAATAAATATCAATGTAAATTAAAATCTCGATCATTATCAATAATTCATCACAACAGAGTACACAACTGACTCTCAAACATATATATATATATATAGACTCTAGTATCTGTATACTAAACTGGATCAACTATCAGTTGGGGTCCCTACCTAACCACCCTGAACCCTACCTGGTCCGCTGAGCATTGCTTGGCTCCCCACCTTACCACTACGTCCTACCTGACCTCTAGGTAGCTCAACTGGGCCATGCTTGACCATTAGAGCCAAAATGAGGGTAAAATATATCGATCGACCATCTATACCACACAATATGCATATACAACAATTTTATCTTAATATTATTTAATCAAATTCTCCATCTCTTGTCTTGGCTCTCGACCATCACCCTGAGACCACAATCAAGCTACTTAGGCATATTATTTGCTTTTATCTCAGTTCAATTCATCAATGTACACTAATATTCCATTAATTGCATATAAGGTCATGATGTATCATTTTCATTCTCCAAACATATAACTTCACAATTTAAACCATAACTTCATCTACACACATATATATATAATTATAATTCATCATCCCAATATTCAAGGTCACATTATCCAGCATATATCACATTCCTAACATTTTCACAATTTACATTTTCATAGCACATATCACACTTCACATTATCATTCAATTTTATGAACATATATTTATAATTAGTTTCTGACATCTCCATAATTAATTTATTTTACTCCAACTTAATATCAACCAACACATAGTGTTACAAATCATCAAACTCTCAATGGAATCTCACTACATTCACATATCTTACAACAATCATCATCATAATTAATTATTCATCATCATATCACATTACATATTCATGAATATTTCTAGACACAATTAATTATCACTCCTCAACATAATTATTTGTTCTTTCTTTAATATAGTCTTTGTTATAATTAATCTCTTTAACCATTTTGTGAGCTTTACCTTATAATTATCCATATTTAGAACCCAATCCTTCCATTATTAACTTAATTCATCATTAATCCATTATCAATCAACATATAATCATCCAAATTAATTTAATCAACTAATGATGGCTATAATATACCTTTTTCCCTATATGTCAAATGACGTAAATAAGCTTTCTATATTAACATTAACCAGGTACACCCCTTACCTCGATTTCAAGCTTCTGACACTTGCTCTCGATGTCCCCAACATCTAAAATCTAACGAATTTACAAAGTGAGTTAGCATTTCGACCTTCGAATTAAAAACCTATTTTACCAAAACAACTCCAAATACATTTCTAAGGCTTCTGAAACTTACCTTAGTTAATCCCGCTCTTGGTTCTGATTCCCTCTTCAGTTAGCTGATACTTGGTTCGTACCCTATGGGCACCGGAACAAAAACTCATTAATACCCAACGCTATTTTAGAACCTTAGAAGCTTGGCATCTTCTAATTTTTTGCTCAAAAGCACCAAACCAAAAGATTTCAAGAGCCCCCATTGCTTAAGCCAAATTTGGTTTTGGGAGGAATATTAGAAATATGACATTGAAGCTACCAATGTACTCACCCCACTCTCATGATCCCGAATATGCAATCAATTTTAAGTTTCGATGAAAGATCGAGCTCCAACTAAGCATCATCACCTCACGGCCATAAGAGATGAAGAAGGAAGCTTATGCCTTGCCATTCACGAGTGAATAGAGAGGAAAGAAAGGAATGAAACTCTTTTTAATCTTAAGGGCACTTTAGTCTTTTATTTCTATTTTTTTTGTTTATCTTAAGTAAATACCTTTTACTTTCCATTACATGGTAACTCATATTTTAGCATTGCCATTTAATTTAAATTTAAATTTTACAAATCAAATCGTCAAAAATTAATTACTTGAATTTTATAACTTTATTAAAAGTCCCAATTAATTCATATTAAATTAAATTAGAAAAAATCTCCATTAAATCTGAATTAGTTTAATTTAATACTCAAAGATATTAATTAATTTTATATAAATAACTTTTAATTTAACATTAGGAATGTTACATTCCAGGGGAAGTGACAAATTAATAATTTTATATTTAGTAGTATAAGAAAAAATTAAACATGGAAATAATTAAAACATTAATTGAGTATTTGTAAAATTATAAAAATTTCCTATACTAACTAAATTACATATAAAAATTATTTTCAAGCAAAATAAATACTAACTCAATGTACTTTATACATAGAACAAATTTTAGACAACATAATTTAGTTAAAAGTAAATAATGTTATTGTACTGAAAGGCTCTACATAAAAAGAAATGGATTGAGGTAGTGCGTGTGGTCGCAATCATTAGTTCTTTTAGAATTATCATTGGAATTGTTCTTCATGAATATTTGGATAATCACTGTCGAAGATTCACAAATGAAAGGCCACTTTTTGATGCATGATGATTAAGAAAAACAGAAAAGGATGTGAAGTACTTGCTAATGTGATCTTTCAATAACTGCACTCTAACATTTAACAGCTTCTTCGAATATGAACGGAGGAAATATTATATTTTGTTTCTAAAAGTGATCATATATGTGTGTTGAATTTGCCAATTTTACAATATAAGAGTATTTTTTTATATTTACTATTACTTTATAATTATTTCATGATAATTTAGATTATGAATTATCAATTCTATGATAAACGTAGTTTTTAACTTGGTCAATTTCTTGTTAATAAAAGTTTCAAATTTATTAAAGGTTGAATGGTACACAACTTCAAAAATCAAATCATCGTAAATATGTAGGAAAATTGTATTATTTATACCAATCTTGTTTCACTCGAGTTTGAATAAAATTTATCATACTAAAAACAAAACATAAATTAATTATCAAGTTGAAGATGAGATAAAACTTGGTGAAAATGTGGGTATAAAATAATTATATAAATATTTAATAAAAATCTAAATATCTATCCTTTATTTTCTTAAATGGAAAAGCTACTCCGATTTTTTATAGTAAAATATGGAAAAGAGAAATAAAATAAGATATAAAAAAAATTGATTTTTGTCATGTAGCTGTGATAAATTAAATTTGAAGTGCTGGTTCACTTTAAAGTTTTTCCTACATTCACCCCTAGGATTTATGTGGTGAATGGTTATGACATATGAGATAGATCCTAAGACTTTTCATGCTTTGTCTTGATATATGAAATCATAGTTTTAAAATTCAGACTGTATCGGTCAGTTCAACCGATTAGACCGGGAACTGGTCAGGGTATCAGTCTGGACAAGGAAAAAAATTAGGGTATCTCATAGTTGTGATAAATTAAATTTGAAATGCTGGTTCACTTTAAAGTTTTTCCTACATTCACTCCAAGGATTTAAGTGGTGAATGGTTATGACATATGAGATAGATCCTAAGACTTTCCATGCTTTGTCTTGATATATGAAATCATAGTTTTAAAATTCGGATTGTACCGGTTAGTTCAACCGGTTGGACTGAGAACCGATGTGGGTACCGGTCCAAACAAGGAGAAAATTTAGGGTATCTCAAAACCAGTCAAAACTTGAAAACCGGTTGAACTGGTCAGATTTTTAAAATTGGTTCTTTTTTGTTATTTCTTAAAAAAATTCTATTAAAAATATTTTTAAATAAATAAAAACTTATATATAATATTTACATATTATTTTTATTTATTATAATTTTTTAATCCTATAAAACATGTAATATGATCTTAGTTAACTTAGTTTTTATAAAATTTATTATTACCAATATATTAAAAATATATATTTATTATGGTTGGTTCAACCACGGTTGAACTAATAAATAGTGAATGAATACTTTCACCGGTTCGATCACCGGTCCGGTTTAGGGATTTGGTCTAACATTTCTTTTGTGATCCCCGCCACTACAAATAAAATATTAACAGAGATTGAATTTCTACACATATGGTTTAGGGATGAAGTGAGTTACCTATTCATATTTTTTTGTTGATGTGATCTAAAATTTGATAAGATATTTTTACATGTTATTTTTTAATGTCAAATAATAAAGTATTTTTCTTTTCTTTCCATAATTTTTCATCAAACCAAATATAAAAGCACTTTTTCTAAAAATATTTTCTTTCTCGTATTTTTTTCTAATCATTTTTTTACTTATTTTCTAGACATGCAAACAAAGAGGCATGCACAACATCAAGGCATAAGTACTGAGCAATGAAAGTATATATATCTATATATTTTTTAATAAAAGAACAATTAATATAAGGTGATGAAAAAGAAGTAATCAGTTAATCATTTTCATTTCAAATATAAATTGATTTTAAAGGCTTAAATATAAATTTAGTATTTGTAAAATTTTGAAAATAAGGTTATTCCTAGAAAAAAAATTGTTTTAAAATTTCACCTGTAATATTTAAGTTGATTGAAATAAGTTGATGTCATTAGTTAACTTTATTAAATGTTGAGGTGACTAATGTCGAAATCATCTCAATAATATCATACCACATGTCACTTTTTAAATATAAAAAAATTAAGGGATTATTCACTTTGGTTGTTTTATATTTTCATTTTTAAAGAAAACAAAAAATAAGCGTGAAATCATGTTTAGTTCAATAATAGAAAACATTTTTTGGAAATAAAAAAAATGTGGCATAAAAATGAAAGGCTTATTTAAGTATTTGGGCCTTGATCTTTTACCCAGTTTAGGTTTTAGTTACTGATGACATGTCAAACGAAAGACACTTTATCTGTATTGTTCAATATGTACAAATGTGCCTCTAACACTTCCTCTCATGGCTTACTCTTCAATTTTAGCCCAAGTGTACCTTTATCGGTAATTCTTCCCTCATGGGGTATTTTAGGAATCCTGATACTATCAACTTGGGATATGTATCCACTACAAAACTCAATTGCCTCCTCTACAACGTACCATTCTATGATCGATGCTTCTGGATGGTATCGGTTTTTGACACACACTTTCAATATCTTCATGTTTCGTTCAACATGATACATCCACCTCAGAAATACAAGACCGCACAACTTCACCTATCTTACTAAGTGAACAATTAAGTATCTCTAATTGGCATAGTATAATAATTGTTTCCTTTTCCAAGGATGCCAACGTGTTAGAGTCAATAACTTTACAACAGATAGCATTGAAAAAATACACAACTTCATTATCACACACCTCATATTTTTAGGGAGAATGTCACGAATGGTGACATGAAGAAATTTTTGTATCAACATGTAACAATTGTGAGATTTTAATCCGACAAACTTCAGATCCTTAAGGGAAACAGACTTCTCAAGTTTGAACCATAACCTTGTGGAAGTTTCACACTTCGTAAAGACTCACAGAAACTTATCTTTTCCCTTTTTGACAATGTATGACATGCTGGGGTAAAATATGTGCATTTTCCCTTCGTCTTACCCTGTATATTCAACAACGTCCCAACAATATTGTCACATACCTTTTTCTCCATATGCATCACATCAATATAATGTATTACATCAAGTTCCTTCCAATATGGTAAATCAAAGAATATTGACATTCTCTTCCATATCCTTTATGTAATCTATCATTTTCAAACTTCTCAAGCGTCACATTTATGAATTTGACCCGTTCAAAAACTTCTTTACCAGATAATGTTGGAGGCAATTTCAAACTCTTGTTCACCATTAAAGGCCTTCTTTAATGTACAGTGTGGATGATCTACTTGTAGAAACCTTCGATGTTGAAGATAAATCGTCTTCCTCTCATGATGTAGTTGTTGGTAACGAGTGTCATCCTCACATATAGATCACACCCTATGGCCCTTTACACTATAACCAAATAAGTCATCATAGGCTGGAAAGTCATTGATTATGCAGAACAACATTACATGCAACTTGAATATATCACACTCAAATGAATCAAAGACATCAACTCCCTCATCCCACAACAATCTCAAGTCTTGAATCAACGGATTTAACACAACAATGTCATTGCTTTGTTGTCTTTGACCTGAGATCATTATCGATAACATTACATATTTTCTCTTCATACATAACCATTACGGTAAGTCATAGATAAAAAAAAAAGAAAAGCATGCCATGAACTATGTGTAGTGCTTAAGTTACCGAATGGGTTCATTCCATTTGTTGCCAGTCTGAGTCTTAAACTTCTTGGGTTATTTGTAAACTCTAGAAATAATGAATCGAACTTCTTTCATCTTAATCCACCTGTTAGATGCCTAAGTTGTCCATCAATCAACCTCTTCTCCGAATGCCACCTCATCAACTTTGCATCATCTTCATTGGTAAACAAATGCTTCAATCTAGAAATGATAGGTAAATACTATAACACCTTTGTAGGAGGCCCTTTGGTCCGTACCTCCGCACCGTAATCATTATCTTTTATCTTATATTGTGACAACCAACACCTTGGACATTCATGCATCATTTCATAATCACCTTGGTATAACACATAATCATTTGGACATACGTGTATCTTCGTATACTCTAACCCCGTAGGACACAAAACCTTTTTAGCCTCGTAGTTACGACTTGGCAAGGTATTAACAGCTAGAAGTATTTCTTTCAATATTTGTAGCAATTCAGTGAAACTTTTATCCGTCCACCCATTTTTTGCCTTTAAATTAAACAATCATAAAACTGTTGATAACCTTGTAAAATTAGTGCAATTTGGATACAATGGTTTCTCTAAATCCTCACGGAGCGTTTCATACATTAGAGACATAAATGGCTATTTAAATTAGTTGGAGGACCAAAACCTAAAATTTTGATTAAAGACAGTTGAAGAAAACTTTAGAAAATGTTGAATTATTTAAACCAGAACTCATGAGATTCGTTGATAACTAACATTAGGAATTCTAACTTAAATGAAGACATTTGTTATTATTTAATATGTGAGTTTAAGTGTTTCAGGAAACATAAGGCTTGAGCTACAAAAGAAAGCGGGAGTCCATGCATCAAAAGTCTAAATAGTTTAATCATAACATGAACTCTTCAATCCAAGAAAAAAGAAGAATTTATAGGTCTGGCATTATGCTTCAAAAATAATTCTTTTATCAAAAGTAACTTACCAGACCCAGACTTAAATAACATCACTTCAAGCTTCAGAAAACACAAAAGCATCAGACTCTGTCCTCTCTCTTTAAACCTTTAGAAGCGGTCTGATACATGAAGCATCAACGGTCACAAGTCATCTCCATCAAAGCACACAAGAAAGACTCTTAAAAGGAAAATTGACTAAAAAGGGTAGATTTTAATTTATTCTGAAAAGTAACTAAGTTTCACCTCTATCTCACACATTCAGAGATTCCCTGAATCTAAGCTTTCCTTCTTGGTGAAACTAGTGCTACATCTACTCCACCTACGACTACACATTCCTCAAAGCTCTCATATTTATGTTGCGTGTACAAAACACCTCTTAAAAGAAAAAGCGTTTGTATTGAACTTATACCAGACCTAGACTGAACTTATATCAGACTTAGACTCATCAAGACATACAACAAGCATCAAGAACATGGAAGAGTCATATTCTCTAAGTAACCTACGTTAATCAGACTCTATCCTCACAACTTGTCAAGATAAAAGCTGCTACAGACCCTCTTCAAATTTGCATAGAAAGAACTGGAATATCTCTTGAAGATTTGAGTCTCACTTTATAATTCACCAGACCTCAATCTAGCTTCAGATGTTACACTTGAACGAATTAAGTTTGGACCTATATATGATGACTCAACAAAATACCTTTCCTTCTCAGCGAAAAGATTTATCACAACTAGAAAGGTACCCAAGCAATACAAATCTTAAGCTAATCTCAAAGCATCCATATTTCACCAACTTTCTAATATGTCATAATTCCTTTATTCAAGGAATATCTCATTTGGTGAAAAATGTACAATCTCTGTTTGTCTTCATCATGAAAGCTCTCCATTCCAATCAGACGAAAAACTACTTTCTCATGAGATAGAATAAATTTTCAAACGGTCATCCAATGGATCTATCTCCATGAAACAAGTATTTATATGTTGCATAACTTCCAGGCAAAGGTAAAGAGAAAGAATACATACAATGCAAGAATGAGAGTGATACATAAGGCTATATGTGTGTGTAATAGACATAGATGTCTCTCATGAAAAGAAAAACGATTACAAAAGAAGAATAGAGAGACATGAAGAAAAATATAGAAAAAGAAAAGAAAAAGATAGAAAACTTGTGAGACTTAATCAAAAGAGAAAGATGGGTAAGTCTAACAAAATCTGAAGAGCACACACATGCCCAAATGTTCATGTTTCAATATTTTCAATCTTTAGAAAACACCAGTCTAAGTGAGCTATTGGGAAACACTTTGGCTTGAAGAGGCTTCAGAAAGAATACTTAGGTTTGAGCCAGGAGTGGCTCATGAAAAAATACTTGGGTCTACCCCAGGAGTGGGTGCTTGCAAAAGAATACTCGGAAGCGCGGGGTGTGCTTAAGCCAGGAGTGGTTGGATTCAAGAATACTCAAAAGCACGGGGTATGCTTAAGCCTGAAGTGGCCGGAGTCAATAATGCCCATAAGCTCGGTCTGGGCTGTTTACGTAAAAGTTTTTACATAGTAGAAATCCTTCAGATTTGAAGGTATTGGATGTAGTCTCTGAGTTAGAGGTGAACCAGTATAAATTTACTTGTGTACTGTCTCTATCTCTCTTACTCTTGACTATCAAAAGTCTGGTGCATTATTATTGTTATATTTGATAGTAAAAGTCTGGTAAAAATACACTCGCTCAATCAAAGTATCACGATCTCTCTCTCACAAAAGTCTGGTCCGCTGTGCGTAACGCATTAATGCTTAAATATCACTTTTTGGTTAGAAAAAGTGAACAGACTTATTCAATACCCCCCTTCTAAGTCTGTTCTCCGAACCATCAATTGGTATCAGAGCTGGCCTCTGGAGTTGAACACTCTAACGAGTGTAGAGGAAGAAGATTCATGAAGAAATCCACTCTGATGAAGACTAGAAGGAAGAATCGAGAAGAAGAAGCTGCTCAATATTTGAAGAATTTAAAAGTCTAAAGTTGATTAAGTGCTCTCAAGACATCACAAGAAAGGAAGTGCAGAATCAAGCTCTCAGAATCTTACTAAAGCACGAAGGTTAAAGGAAGAACTCAAATAGATACATCATTCTTAACTCTAATAAATAAGAAAGTGTGTCTGAACTATAGCAAAATCTCCACTTAATGGTTGGGTAACTATATGTAACTCTTCGATGACTCCTTAAATTTATTTATCATATGATTACTTTAGTATTTATTGAAATATCTTGATAACCTCTCTTTATCATTAAGGAACGGCATCTTTATTTTGAAAATTGCAATCTTTCAAAACAATATATCTCTCGCCAATTAAATATTTTAATGATGTCTGTTTGTATCAAAAAATCTCAATATTCCACTATTTCACCTTCTTATAAAAGGAATTTTAACAATATGAGTTTACTTATCAAATTTCTCCTTCTCTTTTCTCAAACTCTCTTTCTATTTCAAAATCTTTTCATTCAAATGGCTTCTCGATCGTCAAACCAGGAAGGATCTTCGGCTGGCAATCCTTTCATTATAGATTCTGACTCTGAAAACACGTCTCTAATTTTTTTGGAAACTTTTGCTGCCCTCTCTCCCACTTTGTCAGACTCCATCTTTTCTCTTCCATCGTCCCCTGAACCAAAGGACATTCTCGCATCTATTTACTTTGAACTTTCTCCTTTAAACTCAAAAAGATTTTGATCTCCCTCCCCTCCAAACTCTCATTTAAAGAAAGCTCGTCAGGATTCCTCTCCTCCAGACTCTTCTTTTATCAACATTGATCAACTTGAAATCTCTGACCCTTCTTCTACCTCTAACCTCACCACATAAAATTTTAGTCATTAGTTTATTCATCCCCATTTTCTTGCATACCCATTCTTCGTAAAAGAAATCATGCTGCACCTACAACCTTATTTATTCCTCCCCTACCTACCTTGGATGTCATCCGCAATGAGAAACTTGGTACCACATCGGATGTTGCCATCTTCTACAAACTTAAGAAAGAACAGAGAGCCATCCTAAGGGATCTTCAACAAGGAAAATCTTTAAAGCTCTCATCCCTCTCCTTGGTGTTGACTTGAAGCTCTCTTCCCTCTCCTTGCATTTTCGTGCTCCCTCTCCCTTTCTTGGCACCCACTCTCTTTTCTTGGCTTGAGGTAAGTTCCTCGCCATTTTTAATGAGCTAAAGCCCTAGGTTATGGGTTGTAGTGGTTGGGAGAGTGTTTAGATGCATGTGGATTATTGTGGGAGCCATTAATTATGCAAACCCTAGGTGGGGTGAAATAAATATGAGCTTTTTTGAAAATTGATAAGGGTACATAAAATTGCCATAGTAGATGGTGGAAATTATATGCATTTATGATGATTGTTAGGTTTTTGATAAAACCCTAACCTTTGATTTTAGGGAAAATGTAGAATGTGAATGGAATATGTATTTAATGATGTTGGAGAACGTTATTAATGAAGTGAGATAGCCAAGGTGATGGTTAATGATGGTGGTTGGAAGTCATTAATGAGAAAACCCACTAAAGGAGTTGGGTGTGAAGTTGACATGTATGGGTGACTAAAGTAGTTATGTTGTTGCCCCTTTAATTATAATAGGTTTTGATTTAAAGGAAAGAATTCCTGAAACCTAAGAAAATAAGAAAATGAAAACTTATTGCAAGTTATGACATAATAAGACTCATATAAATATATCTTAATGATGTGCAAGAAATTTGAAAATGATGTTAAATGAGTGCTTGATGTGGTCCTATATGTATTTAATATAGGATTTGATAATTCTTGTGAAGCGGGAACGTCTAACCCGAAGAAATACTTCTCTTGAGGTAGGAGATGAGTATATTTTCTAAATGTATGATAAATTGTATGTTGATAATGTATACATTGATGCATACTTGCATGTTCTTCCTTGAATGGATATACTACCTCTTGTGTGTGATATGAATTAAGATTGACTCCTATGATGATTGGATGTTGGTTTGATACATTTGATGAGAATATGAATTTGGAGTATATTTGTTGACATGAATTTGGAATATGAATCCCATGTATGGATTGACATTGACATGAATCCTTGGCTAGTATAATCTTGAATATTGTAAGTGGTATGCCTTGGCGAATGTTGTATATGATTGTGTGCCACTAACTATCATGTTAAGTGTAAACTATACCCTTAAACGAGAGGGTGAGGAATTCTCATGAAACCAAGGCTAGCATGTGCATTATTGCATTCATGGCATGTATGACATAGCATTTGATATGTGGTTGCGATCACATGATAATATGAAACAATATAGGTCTTGCGGGACTATAAGAAAATAAACCCTTGCGTGGGTGACATATGTTCGATTGATTATAAGTGGTTGTGATAACTTATTACATTTAAATGATGAAGGTCTTACGGGACTATGAAAGGGAGTACCCTTACATGGGGGAAACCAATATGAGGATGATTATAAGTGGTTGCGATCAATTGGTACATTGAGATGGTAAAGGTCTTGCGGGATCTTATGAGAAATGGACCCTTGTGTGGAGGATATATATTTGATTGATCATAAGTGGTTGTGATCACTTGATGTAATGAGATAATAAAGGTGTTGTGGGATCTTGTAAAAAGCACCCTTGCAAAGGACAAATGCTTAAGCAACTATTAGTGATTGCAAATATTGATGAATTATGTGCACATGAGCTATGAGTAAATGTTTCAAATTGGATCTGTTGCATATGTATTTTATGGTATGACATATGCATTAGGCATAGGGACATGGCATGTGAGTGAAGATTAAGAAAGGTGAAACCCTATTGAGAGTGTTGTTTGAGATCTAAAACCCCCTTTTGGTCACTAACTAATTATGTTTTGTTGTTTGTGTGATCTCTTTATGTGTTTTACGAATTGTGACAATGGGTGTGTTAATATTATGAATTGATGATTTGGTTTTACTTGGTGATGTCCTTGTCAATTGATTTGTCATATATGAACATGTGTGTTCAATGGAAGTTATAAACTATGTAGCTTTATTGGTTAATTGAACTCTTTAATAGGAGAAGGTGTTGAATTGCATTCATGTTTATATTATCACAATTTGTTTGATTTTCATCATTGAGAAAGTATGCTCACTCTACATGTTATCTACTTTTTAGCTCTTGTGTTGTAGGGCATGACCATGGAGTAAGGCTTTTCAAGAGATGAGGTATGGTGTAAAGGAAGAATTGGTAAAAATGCCTTGGCCGACATGGTTTTTGAATTAATAGCTTTTGTACATCCTTTTTGGGAATGCTTGTATATGACATTGTTTTGTATTGTCATACTATAGTTAATGCCTTGTATGTATGATGATGTTTGGATATGGATGATTTGATACCCTAAAATGGTAGTTGATACATTAGGATCATTGGAAATGAACTTGTGATTATTTTGTATCACCAATGCAATTCATGATGATGCTTGACAATTGAACTTGTTAGCCATTTTGATGTATTGATACTTATGTATGTAGTCGAATTAGAATGTGCATAATGATTGAGTTAAATCATGTGTTAGAATGTTGGTTGAATGTTGATATATGATAATGATGCATTTTATATGACCTTTATGCATAATCAAGGAAGTAGAGTTTTAGGAGGTTTGGATGCCATGGATTAGTTTTAATGGTACCTATACATGATTTAGAACTTGTAGAAACTGGAATGGGTCAATTCCATTAAGAATTGACCCTTGAGTTACACAAAAATGCTTTAAAATGGGTTAAACACTTTTCTGCACATAAGTATCTTGTTTTGGGGAATTTTTGAGAGTATTCAGTTGCTACACATCATAAATGGTGTATAATAGGTGGTGTCAAAATTTGGTGGTGATTGGAAGTTGGAATTAGGTGCATTTTCTGCATTCTACAGTAATTTGCTATCATGAATCGATTCATGAATTCATTTGAATCGATTCATGAGCTACTAGATTTACATGAATCGATTCATGATTCCTTTTTAATCAATTCATGAGCTACTGCAATTGCATGAATCGATTCATGAAATTCCTTGAATCGATTCATGACCCACTGACTTCCATGGTGGTGTTTTCTAGAATTCCCTGAATCGATTAACATAACTTCTTGAATCAATTCAGAGCTTATTACCTCACATGAACTGACTCACACAAGGTTTGAATCAATTCATGGGCCTCTGTTTTACTGTTCTAGATTCCCAATTCATATGAATTGATTCATGGTTGGCTTGAATCGATTCAAGGCTTGTTATTTGCCAATTTTCCAAAAGTTTTGATGTTGATTTAATATGTGTGAATCATAGCTTTGGTTCCTTGCTTCTTATGCATGTTCTCTTGAATTATTAATCATACCCACTATCACTTTTGAATCGATATACATTTCCGCTAAACACTTGCATTGTAGTAGTATAATTGCTTACTTTAAGTTAATATTTATATCAAACATTTACCTTCCCATATCGTCATATATGGGATACGTCTTTAACTGGTCTGGGGTTAATTATTGAAGTTTTTAAATTGTGGTGTTCTTCTTCTGACAATTAATTAAGTCATGAAAAATTTATCCTCATTTTTAATATCTAATTAATAGTATCTTTAATATTATTTACCGGATTAAGGGCGTCACAAAGATGACTCTAGAAGACTGTGGAATCATATTCTCTAGATGATGGGAAAGGCTGGTTCTTGTTCTAAGAGCTCTGAGTAGAAATAATCTTCTGTCCCTGTTTACTCTTATTGATCTCTTGATTTGTTGATATCAAAAGGGGGAGAAAATTAGGAAAATAAAAGTGTGAAAGTTTTAGCTGAAAGTTTTTGGTTGGTTTATTATTTTTTTGCTAGTTATTAAAAATGTTTAATGAAGTTCAACAAATTTTATTTTGGCATCCTTGTATTGTTATTTTAAATGCTTGCTATCAACAAATAGGGGGAGATTCATTCAAGTTAAAAAGAATTAATGTTTGCTATCAACAAATAAGGGATGATTATTGAAGAAAAGTCTAGAAAATATTGAATTATTTAAACCATAACTCATGAGATTTGTTGATAACAAACATTAGGAATTCTAACTTAAATGAAGATGTTTGTTATTATTTAATATGTGAGTTTAAGTGTTTCAGAAAACATAAGGCTTGAGTTACAAAAGAAAAGGGGAGCCTATACATCAAAAGTCTAAATAGTTTAATTGTAACATGAACTCTTCAATCCAAGACAAAAGAAGAATTTATAGGTCTGACATTATGCTTCAAAAGTAATTCTTTCATCAAAAGTAACTTACTAGACCCAGACTCAAACAACATCACTTCAAGCTTCAGAAAACACAAAAGCATTAGACTCTGTCATCTCCCTTCAAACCTTTAGAAGCGGTCTGATGCATGAAACATCAACAGTCACAAGTCATCTCCATCAAAGCACAAAGAAAAGACTCTTGAAAGGAAGATCGACTAAACAGGGTGGATTTTAATCTAGTCTAAAAAGCAACTAAGTTTCACCTCTATCTCACGCATTCAGAGATTCCTTGAATCTAAGCTTTCTTTCTTGGTGAAACTAGTGCTATATCTACTCCATCTACGATTCCACATTCCTCAAAGCTCTCATGTCTATGTTGTGTGTACATAACGTCTCTTAAAATAAAAAGCGTTCATACTGAACTTATACCAGACCTAGACTGAACTTATATCAGACCCAGACTCGTCAAGACATACAGCAAGCATCAGGAACATGAAAGAGTCATCTCCTCTAAGCAACCTACTTTAATCAGACTCTATCATCGTAATCTGTCAAGATAAAAACTGCTCCAGAGCCTCTTTAGAATTGCATAAGAAGAACTAGAATATCTCTTAAAGATTTGAGTTTCACTTTACAATTCACCAGACCTCAATCTAGCTTCAAATGTTACCCTTGAACGAATTAAGTCTAGACCTATATATGATGACTCAACAAAATACCTTTCCTTCTCAGTGAAAAGATTTATCATAACTAGAAAGGTACCCAAGCAATACAAATCTTAAGCTAATCTCAAAGCATCCATATTTCACCAACTTTCTAATATGTCAGAATTCCTTTATTCAAGGAATATCTCATTTGGTGAAAAATGTACAATCTCTATTTGTCTTTATCATGAAAGCTCTCCATTCTATGCAAAATTTGCAGAACGTCTCTCTGACCAATCAGACAAAAAACTACTTTCTCATGAGATAGAATAAATTTTCAAACGGTCATCCAATAGATCTATCTCCACGAAACAAGTATTTATATGCTTCACAACTTCCAGGCAAAGGGTAGACAGAGAGAATACATACAATGTAAGAATGAGAGTGATACATAAGGCTATATGTGTATGTAATAGACATAGATGTCTCTCATGAAAAGAAAAGAGATTACAAAAGAAGAATAAAGAGACATGAAGAAAAATATAGAAGAAGAAAAGAAAAAGAGAGAAAGCTTGTGAAACTGAATCAAAAGAGAAAGATGGGCAAGTTTCACAAAATCTGAAGAGCACACACATGCCTAAATGTTCATGTTTCAATATTTTCAATCTTTAGAAAACACCAGTCTGAGGGAGCTATTAGGAAACACTTCAGCCTGAAGAGGCTTTGGAAAGAATACTTAGATTTGAGCCAGGAATGGCTCATGAAAAAATACTTGGGTCTGCCCCAAGAGTGGGTGCTTGCAAAAGAATAATCGGAAGCACAGGGTGTGCTTAAACCAAGAGTGGCTGGATTCAAGAATACTCAGAAGCATAGGGTGTGCTTAAGCCAGGAGTGGCTAGAGTCAATAATACTCGTAAGCTCGGTCTAGGCTATTTATGTAAAAGTTTTTACATAGTGGAAATCCTTCAGATTTGAAGGTACTGGATGTAGTCTACCAGTTGGAGGTGAACCAATATAAATTTGCTTATGTACTGTCTATTTCTCTCATACTCTTTACTATCAAAAGTCTAGTGCATTATTATTGTTATATTCGATAGTAAAAGTCTGGCAAAAACACGCTCGCTCAATCAAAGTATCACGCTCTCCATCTCATAAAAGTTTGGTCCGCTGTGCTTAACGTATTAATGCTTCAATATGACTTTTTGGTTTGAAAAAGTGAATAGACTTATTCAATCTCCCTTCTAAGTCTCTTCTCCAAACCATCAGAGGCTAATTCAAAATTTTGGTGAAAGATAAGGGATCAAAAACATAATTAAGCCTTTAGAAAATAAAAATAAAAAATAAAAATAAAAAACATTTCTACAAACCAAATATCATCTAAATTTTCAAGTCATCATTTTCTTCCCCAAATTCATTCTTTCTTCCTTTAACCCTAAACCATTTCAACCATCACCACTCACAACCACCCCAACCCTTTCATCTTTTTCAATAAGGATCTTAAGGACACCAGGAAGATAAAGGATGCTTTAAAGGCACTTCAAGGCCCTATGAGTAGATCTAGGGTTGAGAAGACCGAAGAAACTCTGACCAAGCTTATGTTACATACTATGTTGAGCTCAAGCACATGAAGGATACTTTGAGGGCCTTTGCTTATTTCTTTTGTACTATTTTAGAGTCAAGATCTCCTTGTATTATACATGATATGTTGGGCTTGTATCTCTAGTATAGTGATAGGCCTAAGCCCAATTCGAGTTGTATAGCACCTAGAGTCCTCTTAGAGAGTCATTAGTATGCTAGGTTATTTTTTAGGCCATGTGTTAGGCCATTTCTTTCTAGGTCATGGTGTTAACCTAGGTTAAGGGGTGGGTTATCTTGATCCATCTTAAGTTAGTTTAGGGAGAGGTCTATAAATAGGTGAATTTTCTTTCTCTTGTTACACTTTGATTATTTTTTTTAATATAATAGCATTTCTAGTGAGATAAATTCTTTCTTCTCTCAAGAACTTTGTGAGAATCTTAGCATGATCTTACCAATTAAGTACCTCCATTATGGTGATGACACACCTAGGCTTATCCTTCTATAGGAAGTGGTGCATAATTCTTTTTTCTTTCCCTTTCTCTTTGTAATTTCTTCTTCTAGTTGATTTTCTAACTTTTAAACATTCACCCACTATACTATGTCCATTCAAAAAATAGTTGTACACTAAAGAAGATGATGAATTTGATGATGACTGAAGACTTGTAGATCAAGAGATTGCCTCTAGGAAATATCCAATTCAAGAGAATTCTTATATCATTTGGCATTATGAGCTCAGACTCCTAAGGTTTAATTCTACATTTACTCTTTATCTTAGCTTAATTTTAAATAATTCTTATATCATTTGGCATTATGAGCTCAGACTCCTAAGGTTTAATTATATATTTACTCTTTATCTTAGCCCAATTTTAAATTCTAATTGTAGATCCATGATATCCTCGATCTTCCGTTTCATTTGATATATTCATCTCTCAATTTCATATTGTTTTTGAGTTTTCCCTTTAAAGTTGAGAAAAACCTAAAAATCTATATCTACTTTGATTCTTTGAGAATTTTCAAAATCCAACCATGGATGCATGATTACATAACCAAACCATAACCTCACAAAGAATTTTCAATTTGGAGTATTTTCTGTTTTGGAGCCAAAATTATTCATCATGAATTTTAAAGCCAAATTTGAATTTGCTCGTTTCTTTTTTGAATTTTTTTGTGTTTGATCATTTCTTTTGCGTGGTGTCATTTTACAATTTTGGATCATGTCTAGTTCATCATATTTGAGATGCCACTTTGTTTTCCATGTGAATTTATTCTAATTTGAAATTTGTGTATTTTTATGTCTTATTGATTGTTTAATTTGTGTTTAATCTTCATTTTTTAATCTCCTAGTCGTGTTGAACTACTGCATATATTTACTCTTGAATTTGTGTTAGTTCAAGGCCAAAGTTATTGTTTAAAGCCATTACACTTGTGGTTGAGTGTAATTTGTTTTGTAGGTTATTAGTTTCTTGTGTTTTTCTTGTGTTTGATTAAAATTTTAGTAGTTGTTTATGTAATACTTTAGTTTTATTTATGTGTATTACTACTCTATTCTATGTCACATTTGATCTTGTTTTGAATGCAAAAGCATTTTTAATGAGATAAAATTTCTCTTATCTCAAGAGCTTTGTGAGAACTTAGTATGATCTATCAATGAAGCACTTCAATTTATGGTGATAACACACCTAGGTGTTGTTCAAGTGGCCTCAATGCTCAAGAGGGGGGTGAATTGAGTTTTAAAAACTTTTCTTTAGAATGCCTTTGAAATTGATTTATCTTTCACAAAATATACTTATATGCAATAGATAGCAAGTGTAGTGCAAGAATCAATGTAAAACAATGTGCAAATGTCACTTAAGCAATATATTAAACACTTGGTGTGCAACACTTTAACACAAGTTGTTCAAGCAAATATAATAGGGGATTTCACAATCAACAACAATAATCAAGCCAAAAGCAATATGTAAATGCAAGAAAGTAGGGAAGAGAAGCTTGCAAACCAATTTAACGAGTTCCACCAACCTGGTGTACGTCTCGCCTTCAAGCAACCCACTTGAAGGATTTCCACTATTGAAGTTTAGAGATACAAGCTATGAGTAATTGCAGCTTCCTAGTGTCCCACACTCAAGAACTCAATCCTCACCAGCACAAGGGCAACCCACCCAATCTCTCAAACCCTCAATACCCAAAGGTTGAACCCCAACCTTTGTGACCACTCAATCCTAGAGTGAATAACTTTGGTGTTTTGGTGTTTGGTTTTACAATCAATAAACTCTCTCAATAGAGTAGATAAACAAATGAAAGCTCTCACAATTTCTAAACTCTCACAAGAGAGGATTTACAAATATAAGCTCTAAATTTTAGAACTTGAAACTACACAAAGAAATAGAACTCACAAGGCACAAGATTTGATTTCCCTTTGATGGATTTGGATGCTTGAGAAGCTTGAATGAGTCCTACAGCTATAGGCCTTGGAGTGGTGCCCTAAGTCTTCAGAGCCGTTGCACAGTATGGGCATTGGAGTAATAATGGAGAAATGAGTTAGTTTCCCACTTAAAAACGCTTTCCCCAAATTCTGGCACTAGTGTAATCGATTAGGCCTCGAGCTGTAATTAATTACACTTTGAATTCTTTAGTGTAATTGAACAGGTAATCGATTAGATTTTACCACGTAATCGATTAGCTAAGAGACAGAACCTTGCTAATTGATTGTTCTTCACTCTATAATTGATTGTGAGTGGCACCTGATGCATTTAATTGTGTTACGCAGCATGGTAATCGATTATGACTCATATGCAATCGATTATTGTACAAACAGAAACTCTGTAGTCGATTAGTTCTTTAATGGTAATCGATTAGTGGCCTTACAGAACATTGGTAATCGATTGTTTCATCCTTGTAATCGATTAGTATATGCACCTAATGCTTTTAATTATTTTTCTCAGGTTGGTAATTGATTGGCCTCCTTGGTGCAATCGATTAGGTGACAAACAGAGGCTTCATAATCGATTAGTGTTTGATGAGGTAATCGATTAGCTGTTTGACAGAACTTCAGTAATCGATTATATGAGGTCCTGTAATCGATTAGGCTTTGTGTTTTTACAGGTCTGATGTTGTTTTCTCTGTTTTTCTCTTTTAAGTGTTCTTTTATAAACACTTGTTCTCTTTGCCATGATTCTTCAATTGCTTTTTGATCTCTTTGTCATTATCAAAATTATGCAACCTGAAATACATATTCAAACACACTAGGCTTATCTTTCTAATAGATAGTGCCGCCTAAAACTATCTCTCCCTCTCTCCATTTTATTTTTTCTTCTTCTAGTATTTTTCTTAGGATTTAAACTTTTCTCCTTGACCATAAGTTATTCTGCCACAAGCTACAACATAAAGGAGATGATGAATTTGACATGAATGAAGGCTTGTAGATAAAAGAATTTCCTCTAGGAAAGATCTAATTTAAATAATTAAGAGGATTCCTACATCATTCTTAATCAATTTCTTTTTCTTAAAAAAATTAAATTTTTATATATACATACCTAAAATTATGTTGAATATTCTAAACTACAATTTTACTTTTCATGGTTATTTTATTTCATTCAAATATGATTATTGTAGAAGCATATTTTTGTGATATTATAAGAAAAATACACTCCCTTAAATAATAATAATAATAATTTCTTTAACTATGCATAATGAAAACAATGATTAGCGTAATTAAGATTAGATAGAAGAAAACTAGCGAAGCTCGGGTGTCATGAGTAGTTGTTGGGAGTGGGAGGCGTTGGATGGTCACCAAACTACAAAGCCAATGACATTTGCACATAAGGCCATTTGTGGTGTCTTTTAATCCGATAAATAATGTTAAAGGTATCAATATTTAGATAATGAAAACTAGGATAAATTTTTCACGATTTTAGACCACCGTTGGAAGAAAAACACCACAATTAAAGACTTTAACAATTAACCCCAGACCATTTAAAGACCTATCTCATATATGACGATATGAAAAGGTAGATGATTTATACAAATGTTAACTTAAACTAATCAATTACACAATCACCATGCAAGTGTTTAGCAAAACATGTATGTTAATTCGGAAGCAAGAGTGGTTGTAATAAGAGATCCAAGAATACTCAAATTGATTGCCAAAGTTTAGTAAAAACATGTACGTTCACTTGCATAAACATGCCATGAAGTAAGAAGTGAAAATCCTAACCTGAAATGGCCTAAAAGTATGAAAATTCATCATTTGGGCACAACCATTGGCAGTGGTTGCACTCTACTTGCCATGGTTGTACGCCACTGGCAGTGGTTGTCATTGCCATAGTGCCAGAAAACCCATTTCAAGTTAGATCCCTCCACTAGCAGTGGTTGCAATCCACTGGTCGTGGTTGGATCTGTTTTCCATGCCCCATTTTCACAACAAAGGTCCACTTAAAGGCAGAACCCACCACTGGCAGTGGTTGCAAACCACTGGCCGTGGTTGTTTCTGTTTTCATGGCAATTTCACAAGTTTAATACACTCTAGAGCAGAATATTCCACTGGCTGTGGTTGGCCCCCTGTTCCACCATTTTCAATTTTTAAAGAACACATGCTTTTGGACCATAGATCATGCAATGCCTATAATTTTTGGAACTCATTTTCATCAAGATACACTTATGATAAGGCATAAAACATATAAGGAACATCACAAACATATCAAAACCTTTTCTACATCAAACTTATTCACCAAATTAAGCATCAAACATGACTAAAACATACATCAACATTGAATCTCAACTTAGCAAGGTTTGTATTTCTTCCCACCATGAATTGTCCTTCAACATAAGCATCAACACCATCATAGTGGCTATTAAATTCATCGTCAAGCATCATCATACATTACTTGGTGATACAAAATGATCATAAGCTCAATTCAAATGATCCTAATGTATCAATTACCATTCTAGGATGTCCAGTCATCAATATCCAATCAACATCATACTCAAAGGCATTAAACTATAGTATGACTATACAAAACAATGTCATATACAACCATTTCCAAAAAGGAATGTACAAGAGCTATTAATCTAAAAACATGTCGGCCAAGGCATCTATACCAATTCTTCCTTCACACCATACCTTATCTCTTCAAGAGCTCTACTCCATAGTCATGCCCTACAACACAAGAGCTAAAAATTAGACAACATGGAGAGTAAGCATACTTTCTCAATGATGAACAATCAATCAAATTGTGATAACATAAATATATGAATGCAATTCAACATATCCTCCTATCAAGGGAGTTCAATCAAATAATAATGTCACATATCTTATCATCTTCCATTGAACATACATATTCGTACATAACAAGTCCATTAACAAGGACATTACCAAGTAGAATCAAGACACCAAATCATAATATCAGCACACTTATTATCACAATCCATAAACAACATAAAGAGGTTACACCAACAACAATACATAATTAGTTAGTGACCAAAAGTGGGTTTTATTTCTCAATTAACACTCTCAATAGGGTGTCATTGTTAGACCCAGAAAATGTGTTGGGTTTCTTTATTGGCAAGTGCACCAATTTATCATTGCAGTTTTCAAAATAGATATCGTTCCCACAAGGATTGAATGTTTTCAGTGTGAAACAGTAATTCTTATTTACTATGGTAAATTTATCAAAACTTATTAACAAAAGAATGATGTATACATAATTTGTACAATATTCACATATTTGGAGATTGATTGATACATTGGGTGAAAGATTATAAATTCTAAATTTACTAGAAATAACTTTGAGTAGTATTTCAAAATAAATTCAATACTTGAGATTGAAAACATAGATTAAGAAACTATGTTGGAATTAGGGTTCCCGTACTAAAACATAATGAAATAATCATAGACATGCATATTTAATCATCAAGTTCATGTCATTGCTGCTTAAAATCATTATACCCGATTTCTCGTGATATAAGTTCTAAATAGATACCGTAAAGTCTAATCCCTCAGATGTTTTCTCAATAAAAACTTGCTTTAAGTCCTGGTCTTAACACAACAATAATTACCAACGCTATCCTTAGTAATTGGTATATTAAGGGTATTTCAAATTTTACTTTCGTTAAAGTAGTTTTACCATGCATGAAAATCATTCTCCCGTTTAAAGTTCATACTAATAAAAGATTGAAATACTAACATGGTACTTGAATCATAAATATGCAGAGGTCATAATTACAACATTATATTCATAGATAGGTTCACCAATTTCAACATAAACAAATTAGTTACACATGATGAAAGTAGAAACACAACTTACAATTGATGACATCACAAGCACTTAATCACACTTCACAATACAGAAAAAGCACAATACAACACAACACTCTCAAATATGTGGAAACTATTCTAGAATACTAACTCAGAAAAGACACTCTGAATTCGAGTGAATGAAGAGAAGCATGAAGAAAGGGATGAGATGCTTAGAATGGTGGAGAATGACCCTATTTATAGGGCTGAGCAGAGGTTCTGATGCTACACGTCTAGCTGGCGCTATATGTGACATCCCTAAAATAGAGGTAAAATTTTTGCGATTTTATTATTATTAATCTATGAAACATGTGAGTGGCGAAGCCATTTAATAAATTACCCTGGATCTATCAGATACCTATCTCATATATGAAGATATGAGAAGGTAAGTTAAAGAACTTAACTCTTACAAAATTCATAATTAATAATAGCGGAAGAATCTTTAGTAAAATAATATTATGGAATTAAATTCTTAGGAGATCAATCATTTGAAATTAAAAAGCCAAGGTTATCCCAAAGTGTTCATAAAGCAGGATAGAATCATGGATTAATATGAAGAAAAAGGAAAATAATATATTTAAAGCTTTTTGGGAGAATCAGGTCCCCCTCGCTCAAGCGGAAACCCAATTCACTTGAGCGAGCTTCGCATAGCACGCTTAGGCGAATCATGAAATGCTGAGCGAAAGAAGAAAATGAAGGTTCAGGGGTCACTTCGCTCAAGCGAACCCCAACTCGCTTGAGCGAGCATTGCAATCCTCGCTTGGGCGAAGCCAGCGAGCGTAAGGCGAAAAACGCCCAGAACCCCTTCCACGCTCACTCGCTCGGGCGACACCATCCCCGCCTAAGCGAGATTACTCCCGAGAGCAATTTCCTGATAAACCCGAGAGCAAAACCTGAGACCAAAACCCTCTCGCTTGGGCGAATCCTCAGCTCGCCTGAGCGAACACCAACCAAGGTCCAAACTCTGATTCTAATGCGATTTCGCTTGGGCGACTTGCACATCCGCTTGAGCGAAAATGGAATAATGGCCCAACACTGATGCTGGGACGATCTCGCTTGAGCGAGTCCCATTCTCGCTTAAGCGAGAATCATCCAGAATCCAAAAATTGATACAGGGGCATTCTCACTTGAGCGAGAAGCCCTCTCGCTTGAGCGAGTTTGACAGAAAAACAGGGAAATGCAAAAATCACCCAACTCTCTACACCAAAACTCATTCTAATCAATTTTACCTAATTTCAACACTTCATATATATCATGTTACACATTTAGAACTTATTCTAATAAATCATTCTTGTCAATTTCCATTACAACTCATCTATTGTATAAATCAACTCACTAACTCTTCCATTTCATAAATCTAACATTCCATATATAAACTTCATTCATTCATCAAGATATGGAGAGTTTCATCATTCATTCATTAACAGGGTCATGATTGAAAATGAGTCATAGACAAAAGATCTCATTTTCTTCCATGACCTCCCAAACTCATCATTCATACAATTATCCATTCTAAATCCACACTATACCAACATACATTGTACTATATACATTACATCTATTCCACATATCTATGTAAACCAAAATATTACCGGCCAAGGCATTCTTTACCAAAAAGGGGCCTTCTTCACACTCCTCCTCCACAATAGCTCCAAAGCCATACCTACAACACAGGAGCTAAAAAGATATACCACAGGGAGAGTGAGTATACTTTCTCAATGACGAAAATCCAATAAATAGAACAATTTATGCATGAATGTAATACAACTATCTCCTTCCCAAGAGGAGTTTATTTAATATCAATCAATCAATCAATAATTTTTCATTTCGATACAATTATTCCCTGATTCTCTCAGAATTATATCAATCAATTCACCATTACAATTTAGTAATTAAAAGAGAGTTTGCATTCATATCTCATCATTAAGGTATCACACTATACCATGCTTTCAAACTGATGCACATGCTAATGTCATGAAAATACACATGCACGGATCCGATTTCATTTCCTCGGGTAATCGCAACCACCATATCATATACTCATTCTCAATGGTTTCCCACCTCGTAAGGGGTACTCCCTCTAGCAACCTCACAAGGTGCTTCTCGTGATCGCAACCACGTTCAATATTTCATATAGGTTTCCCTCCTCGCAAGGGGTACTCCCGCCTCATAAACATTTCATATAGGTTTCCCTCCTCGCAAGGGGTACTCCCGCCTCATGATCGCAACCATGGGCATTCAATCTCATTGGTCCCGCAGGGCCTTTCATTGCAACACCAGGTGATCACAACCACCGGTCTAATAATCATAGGAACTCGCAAGCCCTGTTTCATTTCCATCATCAAGTGATCGCAACCACTTATCAACATCATCATGATATGCATGTCATGCCATGTATACAAAATACTCATGCATGCCTCAAGCTCATTTAGATTATCCTACCCTTTCATCTAGGGTATATTCATTTTTAACCATACAATTTTCCATCAATCTCATACACAAGAATCAATCTTTATATGAACTCAATCATGTATCACACATAATAAGCCATCCATAGCCTCACTTAGGCCTCATCATATAAACACTAAATTCACATCATCATATACAATTCACTTCACATACACATACACATAATATCACCTTTATCCAGACAAATATGTCATACTACATTAATACATACATTATCATCACAATTTTCATGCATTTAGAAAATACACCCCTCTCCTACCTCAAGAGAAGTAGACCTCTGGGGTTGACGTTCCTGCTTCACCAATATTGCCAAGCCCTACACCAATCATTTATAGGGCCACATCAATTATATATTCAAATACCAATTCAATATACATATACATAGGTGTACACATGATTCTTACCATGTGAAAACTATTTACCAAATTCATTCATTTGCCTACTTAGGCTTTGGGAATTCCTTTCCTTAATTTACAATCCTTTAGTATCAAAGGCTACAACCCAATTATTAGGTTATTTCACCTAGTAGGTCTCCACCAACACCTTGGTGAGTTTCCACCTATTATAACTTCAAGTTAACATTATCATCATTTAATGTGTCTACCACATCATTTATATCATTCTTCCCATCAACAAATGCTAATTTCTTCATTAATTGCAATATCCTTCAATATCTTACCTCTCCTCCTAGGATTCAAATTTAAGGTTTTCACCAACCCACCAACCTTCATAAATGCTCATATACCTCCTTCTTTTCTCACCATAGTTATAACTACCTCATTAATCACTCATAAGCTTGTATTTATGTCAACTTATCTTTAGATTTCCACTTTTAGACTTTCTTCAACATTACTCATACATTTATTGTGTTCTAACACCAGAACTTCAACTAAACTTCAACTATATACTTATGTACATGGAAAATGATCATAATCTTACCTCAATGAAAGAAAAGAGTGAGTTTGCAAAAGATGAGGGAGTTCACACGAATTTGAGGAGTAAGGAGGAGAAAATAGTTTAGTTTCCAAGCTTCCTTGAAGTCTCTTGAAGGTTAAGAATGGAGGAGGAAGATGTATTTCCTTTTAATTTGAAGTTCAAGAGAAAGATGAAGAGGAATAATGAAGAAGAAGAAGGGAAGAAGAAGGAGATAAGAAGAAAAGCATCTTCACGTGGAGAAGAAAATGCAACCGCCTTTTGAATGGGAAAAATAGGAATTTAGCATTTAAATTATTAATTCTTCATTAACTCTTCCTTTTTTTAACAAACAGGTTCGCCGTTCGGGCCCAAAACATATTCTAAAAATTATTCCGAATATAAATTCAGAATCCCAATAACATTTTCTACGGCCCTGACCAACGGCATCTCAATCGGAGATACTTGGTCCGACACCTATATTTTATCCGGGTCAGTTTTCAGCTCATCTGACCACCATAATTCACCAACAGTTTCGAAAAACCTTGTTTAAATCATTTCAAGAATTTTGGGATATTTCTTAGCCCAAAGTTAATTATCCAACATTTATTTTCCAAATTTATCTTCCTATTTTAAAAATTCGGGGTGTTACACTATACATCAGACCTCTGACTCAGCCTCCATTAATTTGCATAGTTTCTGGCCATGATTAATAATAATTAATACAATCAATACCCAGACATGTTTCCCAATTATCCTCCACTACGTTTGTCTATTTGCTGATAGTGGATTGGCCAATAATGGCCACTTTGTTGAGTGCAAGGCCACCTAGAAGTGGAGTCCATGTAGCCTCTCACACTACGCGTGGGTCTGACGGTAGTGTCAACACCAAAACCTTGATGCTACGCGTTAGCCCTTCAATATTGTATACATTTTTACTTCATTTCTTCCTCTTTTCACTGCAAAAATACAGAAAATGGGTCACAGCAGCTGAGTTTTAATAATTTTCATTTATTTCAAATAAAACCTAAATTTATTAAAATTTAAACTAATTTTTATTATTTTTAACACACTTTTAATTATAAAAATAACAATAAATTTGAGGACTAACAGTCATCTTTCTTGATATTCTCCAACTCAAATGCCATGTTCCTATGGCTAATGCATATGTCATATCATTACATGCATATGCAATGGATCCGGTTTGAAACATTTACTCATAGCTCATCCGCACATGATTCATCAAATATTTATAACTATGCATAAGTATTTGTCCCTCGTAAGGGTTCTTTTCACAAGATCCTGCAAGACCTCTATTATCTCAAATTCTTAAGTGATCGTAACCACTTATAATCATTAAAATATTTGTCCCCCATGCAAGGTCCATTTTTTTTTCATAAGATCCCACAAGACCTTTATCATTTCAATATATATCAAGTGATCGCAACCACATATAATCATTCGAATATTAGTCCCTCACGGAAGGGTCCTTTTTCATAAGATCCTGCAAGACTGTTATTATTTCAATTTGTCATGTGATCGCAACCACATATAAAATTCTATGTCATGCATGCTATGAATGCAATAATGCACATGATAGCTTCAGCTTCACAAGCATTCCTCACCCTCTCACTTAGGGGTATAATTTACACTTAATATTATAGTTAGTGGCACACAACCATTTATAAAACTCTCCAAGGCATACCATTCACATTGTTCAAGATTACATTAGCCAAGGATTTACTTCAACATCAATCCACACATAGAAATCAAAGAGCATGTCAATAAATATACTCCAAATTCATATCTTAATCAAATATGTCAATCCAATATCCAATCATCAATATGAGACAATCTTAATTTATATCACACGCAAAGGGTAGTAATCCATTCAAGAAAAAACATGCAAATATGCATCAATATATATATATATATATATATATATATATATATATATATTATCAACACACAATTTATCATGCATTTAGAAAATATACTCCTCTCCTACCTCAAGAGAAGTATTCCTCTAGTTAGATGGTCCTACCTCACTAGAGTTATCAAACCCTACATTAAATAATTATAGGACCACATCAATTACTCATTCAATATCATTTTAAATTTTGTTATACAAATATATATATATATATATATATATATATATATGATTCTCATCATGTTGTAATTGTTTATAATCTTCATTTCCTTATTTCATTAGGTTTCGGGAATTCCTTCCCATTAACCAAAATTCATTATATTTAAAAGGCTATAACATAACACCTAAGTTACCAACACACTTCAATTTCTTACCCAATATCCTTAGTGAGTTTTCAATGCCTCAAACGCCTTATATCAATCCATTCATACCATCACCACTAGAATACATTACCACCAATTCTAACACTTATAATACTAACATTCTTCTTTGGCCTCTTAGTTTTTCAACACCAACATCCACCATTACTCATTCAAAAATGCATTTCTACATACAAAAATAATCTCATGGCAATTAAATTTCAAATTTCACAAGCTTTGCTAAAAACCTCAATTCCATAAATCTTAGGGTTTTCTATAACACCCCTGATTTTTTGTACTCGAATCCCGATGTAATCGTCATAATTAATAAAAATACGAATAAATTTTTCACGCTTGAGAATATTTCCAAGACTCCACCATGACCACATCAAGACCCGAATCACAGAAAACCAAAGAGTGAGATTAAGTAACCTATAACTGGATCGAGAAATAGTTTTCCCATTCGGTATACAAAAATAACAGAGTTTACAACAGAAGAAGAATGTGTATACCGGGCACACGCCTAGTCCCATATATGAAGATATGAGAAAAGGCTCGGCAAGCATGCAATGGCATATGGTAAGCCTAATATACAACCATCATCATTTTATATAATCACATAAGCATGCAATGCCTAAGATATAAGTATATACCAATTATATGGTTATGCAACACACATCACCAATATCCATATTCCCAATCGACCATAACCAGCCCAACCTCAAATTCATATATCTCCACTATTAGTACATCATCCAAGTGTATATTTATATTCACAGTTCGTCCATCAATATCAATAATTACAACATCATATTATTCATCATATACATAACATGTTAAATTACAATGCTGCCGGCCAAGGCATTCCTCTACAACTATTTACCTTCCCAAAAGCTTTACTTTAAAAACGTCCTCTTCCCATGGCATTCCTGCATCAATACTAAAAAGTAGACCACATAGGAGAGTGAGTTATACATTTCAAATGACGATATGAATACAATTGAAATTATGTGCATATGCATATCAACATCATGTATGCTTTGCTAAACATATCAACAATCATCATAGATTATTAATTCAACAATATATATTCATTAAATCATGGTAAAGCAAGCATATACACATTTGTCACACCGCCACAATGGGCCAACACATATCTATCACATCGCCACAATGGGCCAACACATCAATATAGACCATTCTGGTCTTTCATCAAAGCCACCATGGGCTAACATCATCATTATCAATCATAAACAAATACACCCTTCATTACATTGGGCCATAACATACATATCGTCATATTTAACATCATTTTGTATATTCATATCATTTATTACTTTTATGTGGTCTATTGGTATATTAACTTCTCATCTCATCAACACCGTACCATCATCTCAATCATCATCAATCATCATCATATTCTGGCATATCTCCATGCTATATGCAAATGCTCTTATGGCTAATGTATATGCACAATGGAATAGACAACAAATGCGGATCCGACTGTGGGAATAAACACCAAGTTGTGGGTCAAGCATAGGTGTGCTACTATGCCCCTACTGCAGTAGTAAAATGTGTACACATATCTCAAAGCATGCATGCATCTCAACAACATCTTTTACTGGTACCAAACCGCTATCACCCATCTGTAGCACTAGTCACTCCGTGACTTGCGGATCAACAACATGGCCTCACTTGCCAAAAGTGTTACGGGCCCCTCCCGAACACACATCGAGAGAGTCGTGCCCCGTCGGACACCGAGGTAACTCGCTCACCATAGAGCCGCCCGCCCACTGGGCCCGCCACATAGGGTGCCTCATCACCAAACTATGGACAGCTTCGTGACTCACACACCGAGTCACAGGGGAAAACAACAATACGCTCGTGCACTGAGCCGTCCTCCCACTGGGCCCGCCTAGTGGAACCCCCTAATATTCCACATAGACAGCGATCTATATGCCATGGATGTAATGCAATGTAAATCAAATGCATTCTCACTCTATGCATCCTAAATGCCACTCATCAAACATCATCATAATCACCAACACCACCATACACCTTAGTGGATTTCACCATTGTTGGTTTCTTAGTCATTATTTTTAAGTTTTAATGTGGCATTTTCATCTCAATATATTTCTCAATATTTAACATCATACACGCAAGTCAATACTTGCAATCAGCCACTATGGCATTTCAATATCACATAATATTCATCAATATTATCACACTTTCATTTAGTGGATTTTTATCTCATTATTCATTACCATTGTCTCATGCTTACATATATATGTATATATATATTTGTGTGGCATTCACCACATTTTCAATTTCATATTTCACACCACACATACAAGACCATGCTTGTATCACACACAATGGCACACAACAATTCATCAATATAAATATACACCTCTTTATGCAAGAGAGTGCTCAACCTCATCATCTATCATATTTTAATGTCATTTATTTATCCCTTCATAAATTTCAAGTTCGTTCTAGGGTATATCTCATACCCTGCCATCACAATCTTATTATCATCCTCTCATCATTCTATTCCAGGTGATAAATACATCATAATTCATTATTTTAATTCAGGTGGTAAATACATAATTAATTAATTCCCATGCACCAATCAACCTTAATCACCACCCTGTTTTATCATCATCACGTTATTTCTCATACATCCCCATATCTGTCTCATGTTTACCTCATAATGCCAAGAAGGAGGGTCTAAACTAAGCCTACCACCATAATTAAAATAGAACAATCCAATTCTGGGGAAAACTCGCTCAAGCGAGATTCACATCCGCTTGAGCGAGACAGGCCAGGTTCGCTTGGGCGACTCCCTTTCGCGTAAGCAAAAAACATCCAGTAGCGTTTTCACGCTCACTCGCTCGAGCGAAGCACCATCACACTCGGTCACTCGCTCAAGCGAGAATTATCCAGTAACCAATTCCTTTAACACTCGCTTGAGCGAAATCCGACTAGAGGTCGTTCTTACCAATACTCGGTTTTCACTCTGTAATTCATTCAAAACCAACTCATCTCACTCGGTTGTCCACTCAGTAAAATCAATCAAAGCCGACTCCCAACATTCAGGTTTCCACTCGGCAGAATTTCCCTGAAACCGGCTCAAAGCACTCAGGTTTTCCACTCAGCAAGATAATCCTGACCGACCCATCATTCATTCAGCGAATTAATTCCAAATCCGAGTCATCTCTCAATCAGTCTTTCACTCGGCAATTTCATTCCAAAACTGAGTCATCTCAATCAGTCTTCCACTCGGTAAACTTATTACAAAGCCGACCCATCTTTCACCCGGCTTTCACTCGATGAAATTATCTCTAAAACAACTTCTTTTTCTTTCTCTCGGGCTAGGTTTCCTAGCACTAAGCCTTTCACTCGGGCGGAGCTATTCCAGAATACATCTGGACAGACTCACAGTATGCCCCCATCAGTGCCAATCCCCACTCGGAATTACACACCCAGAGTATCACACTCGGACTCCACCATCAAGTTCCATTCGGAATTACTCTGACCTCTCATCACTCGGAGGAATTCACTAAGCTGTCTGACTCGGACCCATTTAAATCTTGTCCACTCGAAATATATAACTTTATTCTCTCAGAAGAGGACTCCTAGAATACCTCAATCAGAACCATCACAATCATACTCCCCTCGAGAGAGATTCATTCAGGATTTCCACTCGGAAATAATTAGATCTATCATTACTCGGGGAATTTTCTCCCTAAGATCCCACTCGGAATAGGTTTATTAAAATGGATTTCTCTCAGAATACATGTCTCTCGGATTCCTTATAAGCCTTCACCACTCAGAAAAAGGCCTAATGGCTATAGCCTCACTTGGAACGGCTCACAACAATATTCCACTCGGGAGGTCCCGTCTCGGACATAACTCACTCAGGATTTCACTCGGAAATTCACCACCTCATGAAATTATTAAGACTCCAGCTCGGCAGAATCCGTCCAGTACCTCACCTATTCTCCGTTCGCTCATCTCGCTTGGGTGAATACTATCCCCAAGATCCTTCGCTCGGGCGGATTTTGTCCAGTGGCAAATCCTTTCGCCCTCGCTCGGGCGAAGCCCCATTCGCCTGGGCGAATTTCCTCCAGAAGCTATAATATTGATACAGGGGATCCTCACCTGAGCGAGATCCCTTCTCGCTTGAGCGAGAATATTAGGACATAGACAGAAACTAAAATTCACACAGGCCGTCATATGAAACCTCATTATAACCCAATTTAATTACAACCAATACTTCATACACATCACATGAGGCATATAAAACTCTCTCTACCCATTCATACTCAGAAAATCCTTATTCCAACTCATCAATCACGCTCACTTAATTTTACAAGGGAGAGGTCCTAACTATAACCCACATCACTCCCTCATTCATCTTTCCACATAACCACTTCAAACAATTCTTTACAATTCGTGTAGTCATTCATTCATAATTTGTCACCATTATTTAGTTCATGTCCAACCAAGGGACCATCAAACACTTATCATCAACATTATAAAAATATATACATTTTCATAACAATCAACATAAGCCAAGCCATCAATCATCACTTCATCAAATCAATCATATAAGGCATTTATGGCAAGGCATTGCATGAGTTCACACATTTACATAATTTTCAATTAATCACTCATGCAATTGAAATGTAAACTCCTCTCCTACCTCGAGAGAAGAAATCGAAATTCTAACGCTCCAATTGCTTTGATCATTATGCATCATCGTCTGAAATACAATCCTATCCACAATTACACATGTAATCAATAAATCATCACAAAACATCACTTCTCTTAACTTATGATCAAGTCCTAGACTTGTCTAAGCTCCAATTCCATATACCCATGTTAGGCTTTGGGAATTCCTTTCCCCAAAGCTAAGATCTTCTAAGTCTAAAAAGGGTTAACTATACCCAACACTCATCAAGATCATCAAATGGGTCAAAACCCCCAAATTATTAATACTTAGGGTTCCCTTTCCAAACATTCAAGCCTAGGGTTTCCATTTCCACCCACATGCAAGGTTTCTAACATCACCATCTTTAACTCAACAACCCCAAAACCATAAATAAAACAAGGTGGAGGTAAGAAATCTTTACCTCAAGCTTAAGCTCCACCAAACGAAAATGAAGTGAGGAAGAGGAAGGAGATGACCCCATAAGCTCCCAAGCTCCATAAGCACCATTCAAGCCTCACAAATCCATGGAAACCATTTAATTTTGAGTGGAATGGCAAGGGAGAGGGGTGGTCACGGTTTGTGGAGAAAAGGAGAAGAAGAAGAAAAGTGAACATGGATGATGAAGGAGAAGAAAGTGTACGGTTGGGAAAAGAAAAGGGAGAGTAGCTTTTAGTATAAATTGGGTATTACCCATTGGATAGAGAAATGCACCTTTTAGTCTATTATCCATTGTGTAAAAGTATGAAAGCTGAGAGGGTGAGAGACCACGGCTGAAAGGGAAAAGAAAAAGAAGTTTTTCATTTTCTTTTATTCCAATTTGGTTCGTAATTTCCCTGGTTATTATCATACATCGAGTCCAATTAATTATTTCCTTGTCACCAAAAATCATTTAAAATATACCATCTTAACCACGATAATTTTCTGAATATTCTAGACCCATCAAACATCTAATTAAATCACGTGGGTCCTGTAACACCCTAATTTTTAATAAATAATAATTCCAAAAACAGGGGGAAATTTTTCACAAAAACCAACTACTGGCCAATCGGCATAGAAAAGAAAATAAATAATTAAGAACCAATACGGGGAAAATTTTTCCAAAAATAAGTAACCAAATAGACTATAAGGCAACCGGATAACAAAAGGGGCGGAGTGCAAGGAAGGACAAGCACTCAGCCGGTATTCAGCGGAGCACAGCAGCTTAAATCAGTCCAAACAGCACTCCCTTCGCTCCATTCCCAGAGACAATCAAGAAGAACCGGGCATGAATAATAAGGGAAGGAAGGTAGGGGAAATGAGAGGTCATCCATACGCATGGCATTCGGTGGAAGGGACAAGGTAAATAAAAGGATGATTAACACGTATAACAGTTGGAGGAGGAAGCAAGGCTTGGACCGACCCATACTGCCCAGCGAAACACAACAGCGCCTGGGCGAAGACTAAGATAACTGGCTCGCTCAGACGAGGTCCGACGCCGCCTGAGCGAAGCATAATAGTGCAACCACGGAAGGAGGAAGTGATTACACCGCCGTCCAGTTCAGCAAGGCACGACAATGCCTGGACGGACTACATCACAACGTCCACTCACTCAGGCGATGTCCAACACCGCCCAGCGAGATATAATAATGCGACAACGGAAGAGGGAGGTACTTGGGCGGAGTTCCACGTTGACGTCTGCTCGCTTCAGTACGATTCCATGCGCTTGGGCGAACCGCCCTAGTCGCTTGGGCGAGGTATGACACCGCCTAAGCGAGATCAACACAACGCCCCTCCAACACAGACACAAGGTAATTTCTCAATCGGGTATGGACAAGGGTTCACTCGGCAAATCCTCACGCTCGCGCTTCACTCGGTAAATCGGGAAGTTAAGTCCCACTCGGACTTATTCGAACCCAACCACTCGGGACACCAATCCTTACTCACTCGGGCTTTACATCTTTCACTCGGATTATCAATACATCACACTTAAGATCCAATCCACCCTAAACCACTAATTGAACTCCTCTCTCAGCAGGGAATCACTCGAGGTTTTCACTCGGGAGGTACAACTCTGCCTCACTCGGGATTATGATTTCGCTCGGAAAAATACGAACTCTTCCCACTCGGTTTTTACTTACATTTTTCACTCGGTAAAGGCCGCCCTCATTTTCGCTCAGGAATCCTCTCATCAGGTCTTACACAGTACAGGTTCATCCAAGGTACTTTAGTCAGAATTCATCGAAGTATCATCGTTTGAACAAGAAGGCATAGCCATTCCCAGTTCCACTCGGAGTTGACTTCCCAACTACGTCCACTCGGAAATCATTAATTGAGCAGTATTCTAACCATCAGCGTCCCTCGGTCTACCCAAACACGACCACTCGTATACAACATAGTGTAAATGCATAATCATGCACTCGGAATGTCTATTACCTTAACCTCGTTCATTCCTCAGCACCTGTTATCAACGTGATACGTATATATATATGTATAAAAACATGCACTCGGGTCACAATAACTCAATTACCTATACGTATATATATATATTCATGTTTAATACACCACACGGTTAATACGAGCCGGCTAAGGCTACAACTGACGAAACATGACACATACAAAATAAACACTTGCGGTCGGAGTACCCCTCACTCGGACCTGAGACCTTATCATCACTTCATGGTCCAACCTGCATACATACTGGAAAAATGGTGCAGGGGTGAGCATCTTAAATTTCAAATGACAGATACTGACTCAGGTTGCCTCACATTTATACAACAATATATATATATACACACACAATTATACATGGCAACGATTATAGTCAGAGTAGCACCAATCAACCAGGACACACATATGACTCTTACCAATCGGAATCCACCAATTGTCACTCGGCCTTATGCACGCATCAATTCAACAACTTTAACGTACGATAATCAGTGACTTAATAACAATACCCATGAATCAAAACGCATTTATTGAATATTTCTCAATCAGAATTCAACAATTCTCACTCGGCTACACACATAATATTTCAATAACACTGGTACATATATATATATTCATGAAACAGGATTCACTTAGCATCCAAGGCAGGTTCACACGGAATAATTCACTCGGGCATATACATTCATCATCTTCATAAACATTGTCAAATGCATAATCAAATTCCAAACATTGTCAACAGTTAATATACACATATTATCTCACTCGGTTCCGCATTCATGTGTATCGGTTTAGACGTTGCAACGTAGGCTCTCAGCCTTTTTACACATAGCTCTCAGCTATCAAATCAGCTCCCAGCTGCTTGGCCGTTTTACAGGTACCCAACCGTTTGCCCACAAGTGACACCAGCACTCTCAGCGCCAACGGAGGTGTTCACAGGCAGCCCGAGTCCCACTCAAGGGCTACCTTGAGTCCCACTCAAGGATTTCATAGCGTCCCACGCTTTAAAACCGATGGTAGTGTCCCACACTACGTGCTCTCAGCACAAACGCATCCCATGCGCCACACGCGGATTCATCACACACACAGAGTTCATATACACGGCCATACATGCATCTCATGCAATCGGCATCATACATCATCAGCATTCAATCGGCACATGCATCTCATGCAATCAATGCTGGACATTAACAGTACTCCACAACACAGCATTTAATTCATGCACACATCCTCATTCAATCACACATCTTTCGCATGCAGTCGGTAATACATATCATCAGGACTTCGCATGTTAATTTAACACACATAGCTTCCATGCAATCATCATCATCATTCCATTAACCACATATGATTCCAATACAATCAATATCAATCAGTATCAAGCTTCTATGAGCATTTTCATCAACTTCAAGTTAACATGCATTCGGTTCACAGCAGCATCAAGACTTAATCAGCGCAGGTATTTATACGAAGAATGACAGGCTCATGCAAGCATTCCAATCAATCATGATACAATATGCAATCAGTATATGACAGTACCAGACCTTAATCAACGCGTGCATTCCTATGAACATGCACAGATTCAATAAAGCATTCTCATCAACACAACACAACATGCAATCGGGTTCCATGGTAACGAGACTCAACAACGCATGCATTTCTAAGGAAGATGCTAACATGCAACACTCATCTTTCACTCGTCATGCAACTGGGCTGCACACACTCACATGCAACACAACACACAATCAGAGCACGGATATAGCAAGCATCAGCACTCGGAACCTGTTCATAACCTATGCATTTAAGATAGAAGATACTCCCCCTACCTGGACTGAAGCTCTCAGTCGGTCAACGCGACATTCAATTCTAGAGGAACACTGAATCACCCTTAACATCTGCATGCAAGAGCAGGGGAGGCCCAAGACGTCCCGCTCTCGGCTCGCTCCTTGGAAGGGCTCCATCACAATGCTGTGAACACTCTGACCCCCTTGAAGCTCCTCGCAGTGCAGATCTCCACTGGGGCTTGGCAGTTTCGAGCAAGAAGAGGAAGTCGACGAAGGAATGAGGGAACAAGGAAGGAGACGGGTTGCATGCAGAGGGAATGCACACCCTCACCCTCACTGGCTCGTCGAGTAAGGAAGGAGGACTTCCGACCTTCAGCCACCACTGTCTCGAGCTCACGGGAACAGCGAGTAGAAAAGAAGAAGAGGATAAAGAGAGTGAAGAGCGAAGAAGAGAAGAAGAGAAGTCTGAAGGAGATGCATAACTCTAAGGCACATATATGTATAAGCATGCGCGTGCACGAGGAAGAGGAGAGTGGGGTGGGAGAGCGTGAGTCCAGCAGCTCCACTCAGCCATGCGCACTCAACCCCATCACTCGGCCATCACCTCTTCTTTATTTAATCAGTTTATTGTTTTAGAAGTTAAGGTAGTTGAGTTACGAGGATTTCCACTTTACAGTAACCGTTTTAATGGTTTAAACTTGCTTGTTGTTAATCATAATTCAATGGTTATTTCCCTACTGTGAAATCAATTCTTAATGGTAGGTCTTCCATTCGGTTTTAAACTTCAAAATTGGGATGTTACAGTTCTCCCCCTCTCAAAAAGAATTTCGTCCTCGAAATTCAATCGGTAACTTACCATAAACACCTTATTCGGAAGATTGCTGTTTAGCTACCGCGCGGCTTTATCTCCACAAGCAGTCACCGACTGAACCACAATTTCACTCGGAGAAGTTTTACCACTCAAGCGGTTTACTGACCGCCTCACAATTCTCAGTCGGTAAAACAAAAAGTCAGGTCCTACCTGATTACAACTTCATTAGAGGATTTATTATATTTGGGAATTAGAACGTACAATTTATTCCATTTTAACTCAGCCAATTCATTACAAGCAGGGGCACTTCCTAATTTCTTGGCCGTTCGGCCCTATGCTCTCAACACCGATTGGTGTATTTACACCCTCGGTTTCCCCGACTCAAATGATTCACTCGGTATAACCGCAACTCATACAGGGTGCAGACTAAAATTATATCAAATGGACACGTTATGGGGGTTAATCATCTAGTTGGGAGTAATCTAATAGGTAAACAACATCACTGATCCCCAAAAACACCCACTCCTGACCAATTCCTCTCGGTTTAAACACTCGGGTTTTCGAAATCTGACCACAAGATTTCTTCCTTACACCCGAATGAACGCTCAAAAGGGCTCCCATGTGCTCCAGTCAGTACCATTTGCTAGGGTTTAATTCGCACAGGCACCACGCTCGGCGTGGAAATCTTAGGTTCCTACCCATGCTTTTGGCTAAACTCACTCACTCGGAGTCTCATTTTCGTCCAGAAGGACTTTTCTCCGGGAAAATCACTCTGTTGGACATCACAAGGGCATTAAGAATTCTACACTCGGCATCTTTCTTCGTAGAGCCATCCCACATGGTTTCATTCTACACGGAAATGATACACTCTGAGACACGCCACTCGAATCTCTCCTTGCTCAGAGCGTTACACTCGGATACTACCCCCTTAACTTACTAATGGTACTCTCTATGAGGTTCTACTCGGAACACTCTGACTCTCACTCAGCAGTTCTTCCTCATAAGACTTCGCTCGGAATTGTCCCTACTTTTGCACACTCGGAATATACTAATCCCTTCCCAAGCAAGTCTTCACCTTGCAATTTAATTTGGCTCCAATCCTGGTTTCTTCGTTAGGCCTACAGTATTACTCGGTTAACTTTTCAAAACTCCAATTTCAGTGACAGTTTGGTCACTCTCCATATTCCAATACCAATCGTCCTTTTTGTAGCCAATCCGTACCTAGTAACCTCTAATTCTCTCAGAAACAGACACGCCAAGGTCAAATAAACCCTCTTCCCTCATTTTGATAATCAATCGCATAACACTCATTCGATTAACTCTCATTATCACTCGGAAACGTCTGAAGGACTCACCATCACCATAAGTAGTTACAGCTTCACCTGCCCGACTCATGAATTGCTGCATCCAACTTATAGGATGACGTCTCATTCCTATAGGGTTACAACAATTACATGGTCACTGCACGTGTACGCTGCCACATTACCTATGGCAGGAAGAGTCATCTCAGAGCAGCATTCCTCACACGAACCAAACTTCACCCAACTAATACAAATTCACACGGTAGTTAATGGCAGTTCACACATATAAGTAATACACCCACTTTAACATCACGCATCACATAGGGTACATCACGTATCAATAATCATGAAAATTATTCATCACTTCTGTAAAACAGTTGATGGCAATACAACAATCGGCTCCTAGCCAATACCGAGTAGTTATTTCCTCTAATCCTATTCAACACAAAATCATGGCTCGGATTAAATTCTCAATCCCCAGCAATGTGATGACATCACTCACTCGGGTTCATGCAATTCATTCAGGTTTAAGCAATTCACAATCACATATGCTATAACACACCACGAGCTTCAGCAACAGCACTAATGTACATACAGACACTCAATCAGATGTCACGCCAATTATTCATGGTTATATCATTGTTTACTACAGCATACATCATAATCATAACACGCATTGCACTTGACATATACATACGCCCATCCAATCAGATTTACCCAAATCAATTCCAACTACATTAAGGGTTTCATTCACAATATCACATTCACACATTCACATAGTTCACACTGAGCTCATTTATTCTCATAAGTGTACGCACAGTCATTCAATCAGAAATTGTACTTATAACATGCATTCATCCAGTCGGCGAATCAGATGTATACGATGTGTTCACCAGGAGTCCAACTCCAATGCACTCGGCGTTTGCCTTGGGTCCAACCCAAGGACTTCCATTAAGCATCCAATGCTCATGCTCCAAGCATGGCCTCGAGTCCAACTCGGAGGTCTTTTAGGATTAATCTCAGAATCCTCAATATCCCACGCATCCATCTAATTGCCCACTCGGAAGAGCATTCGACGCTGATACATTCCATTATATATATCACACACAGCTCTTATTCGCCGACTCACAGCATAAGTCACTCGGCATTCTTATTCACACATATATATATCCTTTAGACGGGTATCATCACAACGATTCATAATTAATATCTATCATACTATCCGGGTGTTGCATGCATCACTAAGCAATCACACACAGATCACCTATTTCAATCATCAAACAACTGTTATATTTCGAGTATAGAGCAATACATGAAAGCAATTCGCCCTTAATCACCTACATTAGGTATATATATATATTACGCGGGGTTCATATGCTAGGTTACAAAACATCCGTCACAATAGCTCTCGGCAGTAATGGTAACACTCCTATTTTGCAAGTATTCAGTCAGTATTCATAGAATTATTAGCATGCATTCGTGGACGGAGTCGCATAATCACTAAACAGTTTATAGTACCACAATCCAGGAGTCGCATGCATCATTACGCAATCATAGTGCAGCTACCAACACATCTCACACACAACACATCACATGATAATCATTCAAGCCTCAATGAGCTACTACGCAATTGTTCTACTCGGCTCAACAACTCGCAAGGTAATAAACTATCAGGTTTAGAATCCCTAAGGGGTCATTATTTATCCAGTATCCCACGATGGGTACCTCACAATATCCAAATATTGTTATAAGGTCCAGTACCGTTCACTCAGTTTTTCATACACCAAACCAAGACAGCATCCAGGTCATACAGATGTTCTATTTCGCCTTCGTTCATGGTCATACCTCATCAACTGGGTCACTATTCCTATTGGTCCAGCATCTAGCCATCACTCACTTGGCTTCCTCAATCGCCACCGAGACGCAACCCCAATTTTAACATATATCCGACCTCACCTTCACTCACTTATTACACACCCAGATTTTCAACCTAGGAACTACAACCCATCCCTTATACTACAAATCACATACTTCATGTATCATTCATTTATCACACGTTCAAATTTCTAAACAAAGGCACAGGCGTACAACCACACCATTCATAGTCAGCATATACCAATTTCAATAGAGAATTATAACATATATCATCACTCGAGTCATAATTGGACAGGTATCAACATACAATAGAATATCATAAGCAATCTAGGACAAACTGGCATAATATACTCAACCGCCCACAAACAGTAGGCAAACCTTGGGCATGGACCTTTTGGTCTGCTCTGATACCAAAATGTAACACCCTAATTTTTAATAAATAATAATTCCAAAAACAGGGGGAAATTTTTCACAAAAACCAACTACTGGCCAATCGGCATAGAAAAGAAAATAAATAATTAAGAACCAATACGGGGAAAATTTTTCCAAAAATAAGTAACCAAATAGACTATAAGGCAACCGGATAACAAAAGGGGCGGAGTGCAAGGAAGGACAAGCACTTAGCCGGTATTCAGCGGAGCACAGCAGCTTAAATCAGTCCAAACAGCACTCCCTTCGCTCCATTCCCAGAGACAATCAAGAAGAACCGGGCATGAATAATAAGGGAAGGAAGGTAGGGGAAATGAGAGGTCATCCACACGCATGGCATTCGGTGGAAGGGACAAGGTAAATAAAAGGATGATTAACACGTATAACAGTTGGAGGAGGAAGCAAGGCTTGGACCGACCCATACTGCCCAGCGAAACACAACAGCGCCTGGGCGAAGACTAAGATAACTGGCTCGCTCAGACGAGGTCCGACGCCGCCTGAGCAAAGCATAATAGTGCAACCACGGAAGAAGGAAGTGATTACACCGCCGTCCAGTTCAGCAAGGCACGACAACGCCTGGACGGACTACATCACAACGTCCACTCACTCAGGCGATGTCCAACACCGCCCAGCGAGATATAATAATGCGACAACGGAAGAGGGAGGTACTTGGGCGGAGTTCCACGTTGACGTCTGCTCGCTTCAGTACGATTCTATGCGCTTGGGCGAACCGCCCTAGTCGCTTGGGCGAGGTATGACACCGCCTAAGCGAGATCAACACAACGCCCCTCCAACACAGACACAAGGTAATTTCTCAATCGGGTATGGACAAAGGTTCACTCGGCAAATCCTCACGCTCGCGCTTCACTCGGTAAATCGGGAAGTTAAGTCCCACTCGGACTTATTCGAACCCAACCACTCGGGACACCAATCCTTACTCACTCGGGCTTTACATCTTTCACTCGGATTATCAATACATCACACTTAAGATCCAATCCACCCTAAACCACTAATTGAACTCCTCTCTCAGCAGGGAATCACTCGAGGTTTTCACTCGGGAGGTACAACTCTGCCTCACTCGGGATTATGATTTTGCTCGGAAAAATACGAACTCTTCCCACTCGGTTTTTACTTACATTTTTCACTCGGTAAAGGCCACCCTCATTTTCGCTCAGGAATCCTCTCATCAGGTCTTACACAGTACAGGTTCATCCAAGGTACTTTACTCAGAATTCATCGAAGTATCATCGTTTGAACAAGAAGGCATAGCCATTCCCAGTTCCACTCGGAGTTGACTTCCCAACTACGTCCACTCGGAAATCATTAATTGAGCAGTATTCTAACCATCAGCGTCCCTTGGTCTACCCAAACACGACCACTCGTATACAACATAGTGTAAATGCATAATCATGCACTCGGAATGTCTATTACCTTAACCTCGTTCATTCCTCAGCACCTGTTATCAACGTGATACGTATATATATATGTATAAAAACATGCACTCGGGTCACAATAACTCAATTACCTATACGTATATATATATATATTCATGTTCAATACACCACACGGTTAATACGAGCCGGCCAAGGCTACAACTGACGAAACATGACACATACAAAATAAACACTTGCGGTCGGAGTACCCCTCACTCGGACCTGAGACCTTATCATCACTTCATGGTCCAACCTGCATACATACTGGAAAAATGGTGCAGGGGTGAGCATCTTAAATTTCAAATGACAGATACCGACTCAGGTTGCCTCACATTTATACAACAATATATATATATATACACACACAATTATACATGGCAACGATTATAGTCAGAGTAGAACCAATCAACCAGGACACACATAAGACTCTTACCAATCGGAATCCACCAATTATCACTCGGCCTTATGCACGCATCAATTCAACAACTTTAACGTACGATAATCAGTGACTTAATAACAATACCCATGAATCAGAACGCATATATTGAATATTTCTCAATCAGAATTCAACAATTCTTACTCGGCTACACACATAATATTTCAATAACACTGGTACATATATATATATTCATAAAACAGGATTCACTTAGCATCCAAGGCAGGTTCACACGGAATAATTCACTCGGGCATATACATTCATCATCTTCATAAACATTGTCAAATACATAATCAAATTCCAAACATTGTCGACAGTTAATAAACACATATTATCTCACTCGGTTCCGCATTCGTGTGTATCGGTTTAGACGTTGCAACGTAGGCTCTCAGCCTTTTTACACATAGCTCTCAGCTATCAAATCAGCTCCCAGCTGCTTGGCCGTTTTACAGGTACCCAACCGTTTGCCCACAGGTGACACCAGCGCTCTCAGCGCCAACGGAGGTGTTCACAGGCAGCCCGAGTCCCACTCAAGGGCTACCTTGAGTCCCACTCAAGGATTTCATAGCGTCCCACGCTTTAAAACCGATGGTAGTGTCCCACACTACGTGCTCTCAGCACAAACGCATCCCATGCGCCACACGCGGATTCATCACACACACAGAGTTCATATACACGGCCATACATGCATCTCATGCAATCGGCATCATACATCATCAGCATTCAATCGGCACATGCATCTCATGCAATCAATGCTGGACATTAACAGTACTCCACAACACAGCATTTAATTCATGCACATATCCTCATTCAATCACACATCTTTCGCATGCAGTCGGTAGTACATATCATCAGGACTTCGCATGTTAATTTAACATACATAGCTTCCATGCAATCATCATCATCATTCCATTAACCACATATGATTCCAATACAATCAATATCAATCAGTATCAAGCTTCTATGAGCATTTTCATCAACTTCAAGTTAACATGCATTCGGTTCACAGCAGCATCAAGACTTAATCAGCGCAGGTATTTATACAAAGAATGACAGGCTCATGCAAGCATTCCAATCAATCATGATACAATATGCAATCAGTATATGACAGTACCAGACCTTAATCAACGCGTGCATTCCTATGAACATGCACAGATTCAATAAAACATTCTCATCAACACAACACAACATGCAATCGGGTTCCATGGTAACGAGACTCAACAACGCATGCATTTCTAAGGAAGATGCTAACATGCAACACTCATCTTTCACTCGTCATGCAACTGGGCTGCACACACTCACATGCAACACAACACACAATCAGAGCACGGATATAGCAAGCATCAGCACTCGGAACCTGTTCATAACCCATGCATTTAAGATAGAAGATACTCCCCCTACCTGGACTGAAGCTCTCAGTCGGTCAACGCGACATTCAATTCCAGAGGAACACTGAATCACCCTTAACATCCGCATGCAAGAGCAGGGGAGGCCCAAGACGTCCCGCTCTTGGCTCGCTCCCTGGAAGGGCTCCATCACAATGCTGTGAACACTCCGACCCCTTGAAGCTCCTCGCAGTGCAAGTCTCCACTGGGGCTTGGCAGTTTCGAGCAAGAAGAGGAAGTCGACAAAGGAATGAGGGAACAAGGAAGGAGGCGGGTTGCATGCAGAGGGAATGCACACCCTCACCCTCACTGGCTCGTCGAGTAAGGAAGGAGGACTTCCGACCTTCAGCCACCACTGTCTCGAGCTCACGGGAACAGCGAGTAGAAAAGAAGAAGAGGATAAAGAGAGTGAAGAGCGAAGAAGAGAAGAAGAGAAGTCTGAAGGAGATGCATAACTCTAAGGCACATATATGTATAAGCATGTGCGTGCACGAGGAAGAGGAGAGTGGGGTGGGAGAGCGTGAGTCCAGCAGCTCCACTCAGCCATGCGCACTCAACCCCATCACTCGGCCATCACCTCTTCTTTATTTAATCAGTTTATTGTTTTAGAAGTTAAGGTAGTTGAGTTACGAGGATTTCCACTTTACAGTAACCGTTTTAATGGTTTAAACTTGCTTGTTGTTAATCATAATTCAATGGTTATTTCCCTACTGTGAAATCAATTCTTAATGGTAGGTCTTCCATTCGGTTTTAAACTTCAAAATTGGGATGTTACAGGTCCCACATCACCAGTTAATTCCTCTGGTTCCGATTAGTCTTAATTTACCGATAATTCACCTCTAAACAATCAATTATCATCATCCAATAAATTTATTTTATTTAAAAAATCTGGGATGTTACATTTTCACTTAACCTACCAATCTTCAATTTCAATCATTCACTTAAATCATTTTAACCATCCTCAAGCTATCAATATCTCATTTAAATCATCAACACAACAACAACAATTCCCAATGGTCATCTAGACTAGGGTTTGGGTTCCACATGTATTTTCTCATCACAATAACACTTAATCCTTCATTATCAAGCCTTAATAACCTCAAAACTACCAAGAGAAATCAATATTTGCCAAAAACATATACCTCTAACTCCAAGGCTATGTGAAAAATGAAAATGAGGGGAGGAGAAGAGATAGTAAGTCAATCTTGGCCCCAATGTCCAATATGAGCTTCACAAATCCAAGCTTAGGTATTAATTTTGCAAGAAAATGGAAGAGGAGGGTATGGACAGTTTTTGGGCTAGAGAGAATGATGAAGAAGAAGAAAAAATGAAGTATAGAGGGAGAGTGTAGAAGCCAACAAAAATTAGAGGCGAAGGGGAGAGAAAATTACAAAAATTAGTTATTGTCCAATGGGTAATGCATTGCTTCATTTTGCTTTTTCCTTTGGTCCATAATTCCCCTTGTCCAATGAACAAAAGCATAAAGGGAGAGAGAGAGGGAATGTCATGGCAATTTGAGATGGAAAGGTATGGAATTTTCATTTTTCTTAATTTATATTTCATTCGTAATTTCACCGTTTATTGACATACGTCGTAACCGAATAAATATCTCCTCAACGCTAAAAATTATTTTAGACATACCACTGTAACCATAATAAATCCCTCATTATTCTAGGCCCATTAAATATCTAATTTGACTTAATATGTCCCACATCATTCGTTAAATTGTCTATTTTCAGTGGATCTTAATTTACCAATAAATCACAATTACTGTATAATTAATTTTCCTAAGCATTTTGGGCATCAAATAATTAATTAATTTATACTACTAATTCATTTTTCTAAAATTTGGGATGCTACACCATTCTTCTTGTTTCCATTTTCCAATTCCATTCCAAAAACCAATCAAGAATCTTTGTCCCAATATTTACTTTTCTTATTTTATTATTTCCCCCTGTTTTAAACCACCTTGTGTTATTTTTTCCTTTCCCACTTAGTAGATAAAAAGAACAATTTCTACAAAGAATAAAAAAATAAAAATAAAAAACTCCTCTTCCATCTTTATTTTGCACAAGAACTTTTTATCATACCTAATCATAGTTTATATACATCTCATACAAAACCAAACTTGATTTTCTTTCTTTGTTAATAAATAAAATTATTTTTATGCCTAATTATTTAAAAATCATAATGGTTAACTTACATTTTGAAATAAGAAAGAAAGAAAGACTCATACTACATAGGTGTGGCCTTCATCTCAATTTCGTAAATCCCTTTACTTATTGAAAAAAATAGAATGATAAATATTGCTTAATTTACGGTAGTTCTCTTTCGGCCTTTCTTCGTATATAGACAAAATTTCTCAGTTGGTCCTTTAGCTGCACACCATTATACATTTAGGTTCCTGACTTAATTAATTACCATCATTAGTCTTTCACTTCATCACCGTCGACACTTTGGTCCCTACTATTAATGCCCACCAAACGGCCATTATAGTTAGGTGATGTGTCCTGTTAACTTAAATGTGTCATGCCACCTAGGTATAGAAATGACGTTGTTTTGTTTTAAAAAATTAACTTAGTAAAAACAATAAAAATGTTAAAAATTGAGGGTTCCCTTTTCACCTTCTTCATTTTTTTTTCACTTTTCCCTCCCTTTGAAAACTATAACTTCTCCAAACCTCATAGTGGATGTCCATGGAAGTAGGTATGGCAATGGGGCAGGTCAGGGGCAAAATTTGCTTTCCCCATCCCCGTCCCTATAAAAGTCAAGGCGAGTTTGGTGTCGGATTATAATAATGCGGGTTTGAAATTTTAGAACTCATCGTCATTCTACGGGTTCCTCGTCGGATTTGGTAAAATCCATGAGGATCTTACCATACTTCATTTCCTTTATTTTTCTTTTATTGTGATAACTTAAAATATAATTTTAAATGAATATTATATATCTAAATATTTTAATTGGAATAATATATGAAATAGATATTAAAATTCTTTATAAATAATATATATTTAAACTTATTGTTATCATTTAACTATAACTATAAGTAAAATTATTGAATTTATATATAAGGGCAAATTCTAGTGCAACGTCGGCATAGGTAGTTGTTTTCCTACACATGCCCTCATTCCTATCAAAATCGACTCGGGGTTGGGATAATTTTTCGTTTATCCCCAATCAAAATGGGTTTTACCTATCAAACTTAAGGCGGAGTGGGTCAGTCGGGTACAATTATCATGCCTACATGAAATGTATGAATCAAAACTCTAGCTAGTCATCATCGTTCTTGTCATTTATTGACCTTGTCTCTGAAGCTCAGAGATGTCATACAATCCCTATCATTGTGGAGACCCATCTCTCTTACAGGTTTTCCAGATGGTATAATTTAAATTTGGAATTCTGAACATGCGCACAACTTTGGGATCGACAATGTGATTTCTTCACTTGGGTCCAAGATAGGGAGTTAGTAGCTCATGGCAAAGAATGGAGGAACATACTCATGAGTAAGTTGAGAGAGGTCGAGGAAGCTATTGATGATGGGTTAAAAACTGATGTTCATAGGGACGTGTGTCAAGCTATAACTTAAGTTATGGAGAGTGGGGTGGGGAAATGGTAAATGCATATATAGTTGGTGGTAAATAAGGGGTCCATGGAAACTCAACTTGAAGTACAATAGTTAAAGATGATTGTCTTTGCCTAAAATTTGTTTGTTTTTTTGTTGTAATCAAGGTTATGGTTATGTTGATGAAGATGTAAAGGGTTTAGGGTTTAGGTAATTGGGGTTCATGAAGATATAGGTAACTAATGTAGGTTTGTTATGGTGCTGATGTTAATTAAGTTAAGTAAGTTTTTATGTATACCTTTTGATGTTAATAAGGTGTTTTGTACCAGGAATTATGTACCCTGATAAGTCCTAGAGAGACTTAATATTTAATCGAGAGAAGTCCCTTAATTAAGTAATAATTATTTAAATTTATAGCTAATTATATATTGAATTATAAGGATTATGTAATTATTAGTTAAATTCTTGTTTATGTGATTATAATAATCATTATGGTAATTAAGTTGGAATTAATTAAATTTGGGTGTTAATTTAGAACAGGGATGTCAAGTAAAGCACAAAGGAGGAGAAGTTGAGTTAAGAGCTAGGCGTGCCTATGCCCATAGACCATGCTAATACTCCATGTCCCTTTACCAATGGGCGTGCCTATGCCCATAGTGCCAACGTACCAACACCCATGAGTTGAAGATGAATACCTGGAAGTATTGGTTGCGTGAGCCTTTGCTCTTGCCTACGCCCAAAGACCATACTGAGTCATGAACACCTCCTGGTAATGGATATAATTATACCTAGGGAAGCCAGTGTATTAACGTGCATATCCTAGATGCATAATTGCCATATTACTTTTACGTGTGGGTACACTCATATGTAGTACATCACTACCATGGAACTCACTCATAGCACCTGATTCCAATTGTCCTCGCATGTGCCTACACCCATTGACCCAGTATAACCACGCCCAGTTAAAAGGAGTCCTATTGCAGCTCTAGAAACTAGCTTATGTATGCCCCTTATTCTAGCGTGGGATAGCTGAAGTCTGATGTTGTATAATTATTTATTGCGTATTTTATTTTAAATTAGTTATTAGTTGAGTAGCACCTTTGTAATTAAAGCCCTCTTCTAACAACTAACTAATAACCTTTATATAGGTTCTAAACTTGTAAATTTGTACACAATTCATCATTTTTTGATTTTTCAATATAATTTCTAGATTTTCTCTCTTTAATCTCTCTCATTTCTCTTTACCATAAAATGCATTCCTCCATTGTTCGTCCACTATCTTCTCCGGCCATATGTAACTAAACCTTTAGGATTGAGGGAAATAGATTTTGAAGCAAGGCTTAGACGATTGCTTTGCTGTAGTTGAGATGCAATAGCTTTGGTTATTGATTGGGAATTCCTATCCTCAAGGCTTTTCTTGGATTTATCATCCAAGAACTAATCTAAGAGTTGAAGGCTATAGTGAAATCATGGTCTTTATCTTAGAAATGAAGTTCTCAACCTAATTGGAGATAACCTAAGGGATTAGGCTTCATCAATTTGGTGATCTTGTAATTCATGCAATTTAATTTTCTTAATTTGAACACCTAAGAGATTAGGGCTTATGATGAGGTATAATTAGGGTTTTTGACCTAAGGGATTTGGCTCAACCTACATGTATGAATACTTCTTCAATTGCTAAAGGAATTATACTTAATTCAGCACTGTGAGAGTTAAAAGCTGAGCTAAAGATGACATTCTTCCTCAATCCCTCTATTTTCATTTCTTAAACCTTCTACTCTATTACTTTCTATTCAACCAAAAGCATAAAAACAAGTTTTTACTTTCTTATTTTCTGATTACATGAATCCATTATATTGTGAAGTTTAGATAATGTATCTCTAGTGGTATTTAGCCATCAATCCTTGTGGGAACGATATTGAATATACTCAATTAAATGATTGATGCACTTGCTAAAAGAAGATATGGAAATATCACATTAAGTTTATGGCACCATTGTTGAGGATTGTTGATCCTAATATCAATAATCTCTAAGGAATCGCCAATTTGAACAAATTTTCATTTTTTTGTTTTTAATTGCTAATTTTATAGTGTAGTACTAAATTATTGTTTATTTTTTATTGTCAAACCTTCTTTAGATTTATGATACTATTAAATTGAATAAAGTGTCTGAAGATGCAATCAAGCTGAGATTGCTCCTTTTCTCTTTAAGGGATAAATTGAAGAGTTGGCTACAAACCCAACCAAAAGGAAGCATCTCCACATGGGAGGATTTGACAAGAAAATTCTTGGTCAAATACTTTACACCTTCTAAATTTACAAATATGAGAGGAGATATTTCTTGCTTTTAACAAAGAAAGGAGGAGTTCTTGTTTGATGCATGAGAGAGATTCAAGGAGTTGTTAAGAAGGTGTCCTCATCATAAGATTCTTGAAATGTAACAACTTGATATTTTCTACAATGGAGTACGCCTTTTAACAAGAATATTGATTGATGCCTCAACTGGGGGATCTTTGTCTAGAAAAACCATTGAAGAGGAAATTGAGTTGATTAGTTTCTAGTGAATGTATGTTCAATGAAAAAGGAAGCTAAAGAAGAGGAGTAATGGAGTTAGATATGTAAAATGTTTTCTTAGCACAAAGCAAACTTATTACTCAACAATAGAAAAGTTAAGTATGCAAATAAATAGCTTATGAAAGGGGAATCAAAGTGCACAATGTTATGACTTATGTAGAGGGGATCATGATAATGGCCAGTGTGATTCAAGTCAATCACTTGAAAACGTTCACCATATGGGCCAACAACAAAATCAGAGGAATAAGTATAATTCCTACAACTCAAATTCTTACAATCCTAACTATAGGAACCACTTAAATTTATCATGGCAAAGAGGTACCCATTTGAATCAAGCACCTCAACAAGTTATGAAGGAAGAAAAGCCTAATTTGGAGAATATATTGGCTCAATTTATGCAATCTACTCAAGCAAGTATGAAGAATTAAGAAGCCTCTATCAGAAACTTGGAGATTCAAGTGGGGCAATTATCTAAACAACTCGTGGAGAGACCATAGGGAAGTTTTCCAATTAATATTATGGTAAAACTGAAGGAGTATTGTAAGGTTGTGATAATAAGGGGTGGAAGGGTGGCTGGACCTAAAGAAGTTCTTAAGGAAGACAAGCTACCAATGAAAGAAAACTCAGGAAAATGAAAAAATAAAGAGAAGGAAAATAAAGCTAAAAAGAAAGAGGTTATTAAAAAAACAAAGAGAGAGGAGTTTGAGGAAGCTTGTAGGCAAAGAACTTTGGAAGTATACATGAAGGCTTCTTTCCCTCAAAGATTTAAGAAGCAAGAGGAGGAGAAGAAAAGTTCTTTGATGTGTTCAAAAAGTTATAAATTAACATTTATTTTGTAGAAGCACTACAAGAGATGCCCTCCTATGCAAAGTTTATGAAAGAACCTTTATCCAAGAAAAGGAAACTCAGAAGGGATGCAAGATTAGCTCTTACAGAGGAGTGTAGTGCTATTTTCCAAAAGAAATTACCTCAGAAATTAGAAGATCCTGGCTCATTCACAATACCTTGTGCAATTGGTGATATATGTGTGGGAAAGGCTCTTTATGACTTAGGAGTTAGGATTAATCCCATGCCATTATCAATATAAAAGAAGTTGGGAATCAAAGAAATGCAGCCGACAATGATGTCTTTGCAATTAACAGATATATCTATCAAGTACCAATATGGTACTTTGGAAGATTTATTGGTCAAGGTGGATAAGTTTATATTTCTGGCTGATTTTGCGGTGCTAGACATGGATAGGTTAATATACTTGGAAGACCATTCCTAGCTACAAGGAGAAATCTAATAGATATGCAACAAAGGGAGCTGATGTTGGGGGTACAATGAACGTTACATTCAATACGTTTAAAGCAATGAAGCACCCTCATGAAATATCTCAATGCTAAAAAATAGAAGTTGGAGAGTTGGTTAAGCCAAGTGAGATGTTGAAAAAGACTAATGATAATGTGTTAAATGAGGTATTACGAAATTCCTCATCTAAAAAAAGGATGATTTAATAAGTGAGGAGGAAAAAAAGTGATGCAGCAACTAATGCACTACTGCTCAAGGTGAATCAAGAAAAAAAGGTACCAAATTGCAAGAAAAAGTAATGGAACAAAAGCTTGAGCTAAAACCTCTCCCAAGTCACTTGAGATATGCATTCCTAGGAGAGCATGAGACCTATCCGATTATTATAAGTTCTGATTTGAGTGAAATTAATAAAAAAAAGTTACTAAAAATTTTGAGAACTTACAAATCCATTATTGGTTGGAATATTTTTTGATCTTAAAGGGATAAGTCCCTTATTTTGCATGCATAAGATTCTTCTAGAGGATGACAAACCAATAGTTCAACCTTAAAGAAAATTAAATCCAACCATGAAAAATGCGGTAAGAAAGGAAGTAATCAAGTTGCTTAATGGATGGATCATTTACCCAATCTCCAATAGTGCTTGGACAAGTCCAGTTCAAGTAGTACCTAAGAAGAAGGGAATTCTTGTAATATAGAGTGATGATAATGAGCTGATTTCTACAAGCTCAGTTGCAGGATAAAGAATGTGTATAGATTATCAGAAACTTAATGATGCTACAAGGAAGGACCATTTTCTATTTCCCTTCATGGATCAAATGTTAGAGAGATTATCCAAACATGCTTATTGTTGTTGCTTAGAGATATTCTGAATATTAATAGATTGTTGGACCTAAAGGATCAAGAGAAGACTACTTTTGTGACGTCCCCTTATTAATTTCCAGAGTTTATTCCCAAGGTACAATAAAAGTGGGGTAAATTTTTTGCATTTGACACCCTAGGCTGTAAATAATGGAAACATAAGAGTTACATCATTCATAATTATGTAAAAACCCCTAATATGGACCTTGGAAAAGACATCCATAGCCAAAACTACAAAAACCACCACTCAGGGTCTCGCTCAAGCGACTCGCTTGAGCGAGGGGTCACTTTCGCTTGAGCGAGGGCAACTCGCTTGAGCAAAAAAGTGATAGAATCACATATAAGGATTCTCATTCAAGCGATCTCATTCTCAATTTAGCGAAAATACAACATAAATCAACCCTCTGTATCTCGCTCAAGCAAGACTATTCTCGCTCGAGTGAGAATCAACAAGAAGCTAAAACCTTACATCTTGCTCAAGCGAGACCACTCTCGATTAAGCTAGAATCAACCAGAAGCCAAAACCCAAAATGGCAAGGGCTCACTCAAGCAAGGAGAGGCTCGCTTGAGTGAGAAATGTAGAATCATGCCCAGGCCAACTTTTGAACCTCCTAACTCATCCATTTTAACTTTAAATGCAACCAAATTTGAACACAAGTATATTCATACCATTTATGATTTACCAGGATTGTTCGTACTCAAAACTTCTAAGTAATGAAAGAGATATGTAATGGAAAGCATTTAGACTATTTCTATGCCATTATGCTTCACAAAACCAACTTAAACACTTCCAATTTGGACCATGACACCTCAAGCACATTTCATATGTAACATACAAAGTATATAACTGGTCTGGAGGTCCTGAAACCTCATAGATTCAATTATCACCTAACTAGTTGCTCAAAATCACCTAGTTCACATAATTTAACCATGCCATCACTATAACATGCTAATGCATATCAATAAACAATTTAAACCTTTGGCAAATCAAGTTAAACACTTCCAACCAATACATAACCAAATTAACATTCATCACACAACATATTATTCACGCATGTATATGCACGTTCATCATATCAACCACCATTTCACCTTCTAAATTTTTGCAACTCCATGCTCCATGTCAGAAAACATCAGTCAACATATAACACCTATAAATAAGCCATGTCTAGACACTTAAATCATTAATCGACTATGCACAACATATATCTATACATATACACTAGCCATTACAAGGCTTTACAAAATAATATCATCATCATCATGGTTGTCAGCCACATAATTTTCTTCTCATGGCATTACATTGAATTCCACCCTCCGAACTTACTAAATGGTATCCTCATCTCTTTCTTGAAAATTCATTGAAACCACAACTAGAAGGGTGAGTACCACTTAAAGCAGTAAATAAGATTACCACATGGGGTGTAATTAATCACCACACTTACAACAAATGATTCAACATAAGATTTACCCTAACTGTAACAAATCCAAAACCACACATGCACTTGCATCCCTTAAGCACTAAGGGTTTTCAAAGCACATTCAAACATCCATCTTCAAACACATCAAGCACAAGGCTTTTAAAATCATAATCATACATCTTCAATATACCATCAGTGCTCCATCACTAAGTATAATTCAAAGAATTCCAAAATGTGTATGTATGTATGTATATATATATATATATATATATATATATATATATATGAATGTCATGGACTTTGAAAATCAATCATTTTAATGCATAAAAACATGCTATGCAGATCCATCTTAAATAATGGCAAATCGTAATGCCAAGGATAACCCACTTAGTGAATTGTAGCACTATAATCGAGGGGTATCCGAGTAACCACACAGTGAATCGTAGCACTATAAGCGGTGGTACTTGAGAAATGCTCAGTAAATTGTAGCACTATATGCGGCAGTCTCATAGGCAAATCTTAGTACCAAGCGAATCGTAGCACCAATAAATGCATATAACGTCATGAAATGCATTAATGCACATGATGTGAATCTTAACACGTAAATAATTCCAATCCTGACATCATAGCTTAACTCCAATAAACTATTACACTTTCACGATTCAACAATCATCGTTCATCATTTAATATTTCTCAAATTAACATGTGGAGTTAAACAACACAATTCAACACCATGTAAATAGATTAAGCATCCCAATCAAAATCGAAATCATCCTTTAAATCATGCTAATGTCAAACACAAACCAAATTCCATGAACAATGACCAACCACACATAACTTATAATCATCATCAACATCTTCATAATTCATCATCAACAATACTAAAGTCAAACAATACAACATTATTAACATTAAGTATAATTCTAACCCCAAACTCAATTTTTTCTATTCGCTACTTAAGTGGTAAACTCCCTCGTACATATAACGTACCTTTTGGTAATCCAGCTTTCAATCCAAACTTCCAATCAACCGAAATCTCAAAGTAAATTGCCTAAAATTACCAAATCATTACTTAATTAGTCACAATTCTAACTACTAATTGCTGAAATAACAACAAAACGTCATTTTCATCATTACTCGGAGTAATTAAAACTCATCGGGAGACAAAACAACCCTCGAACCACACCGAAATGCCTCTAATCATAATTTTCTCTAACCCAATAATTTCCGGAAAAGTAACCCATTAACTGTCAGCCCTCTGAATTACTTCCAACATGCCAAACCTTTGTCGATTCCCTCCTAAACGAGTTCCTAGTTGTTGCCCAACACAAACTCATGCATGATTCAACATTTGTCACAATTGAATGTTTCTTCTTGCATGACTGAAAAACAAGTAGGGAAGATGACTTGGTTTTCTTACCTTTCAAGCTGTAGAACATGGACCCATGGCGGCTTAAGCTTCACCGACCACAACAATGGCTGCCATGACCAAAACTGAGAAAAGAAGAGGGAAACCCAATTGTAATGACATGTATATGGTGGAACCCGTAACGAAGAAGAATGAGAAATTGGAAGTTAACATGCATTACCTTAGTGATGACAAAACGAAATTGAGGGAAGTCATATTTTGTGCAGGTAGATGGAAAATAGGAGTGATGAAAAAGAGGGAGTACGAGAGAGAGAGCTGCACGGGAGAAAAGAGCACGAGAGAGTAAGGCATGAGAGATTGAGGCGCGCGAGAGAAAGGAAAAGAGAAAGAAATGGAAAATGAGGAAAAAGGGATTTAGGAAAAAGAAAATTAAAGAATTGAAATAGAAATGATTAAAAATAAAATTTAAAAGAGGAAAAAATTAAATAATTTAAGTTTGTGAGTTTAATTTAATAGAATAATTATCCCAATTTTAGGCTCTTCAATTTACCCCTAAAATTTTAATTTGGGATATTACAACTTTCATCTATCCTTAGTGAATTTTTGCATATAGACAAATGCCTTTTCGCTTATGCAACGCACTAGTTACTTGATGCATGCTAGCCATTTTTTCAACAACTATTATTTTATTATCTACATATTGAAAAAATGTACTTGGAAAATCAAGAAAATTCGTATTGATGAGAATTTTAAATATATTTCATTTTTATTATTTAACTAGTATTTTTTTAGGACAATAAATAGTATTTTTTATGCATATGTTAAAAATTTAAAATTTTAAAATTATATAAAAGTAACATTATTGTCGTTTTTCCACAAGATTACGATATTTTTTTTTTACTTAAATAGATATACGATGGGGTATGGTAAGTGTCGAGATAATCTTCCCTATGCAGTGAAATTCAATCCTCATCGCCAAAATTTATTCCAAATAAAAAAATTAAGTCTTTTAATGTGTATTACAACTCACCGACATGGTTTTGAGTTAAATGCATTCAAAATTTAATGTATTTAATATATTCACACTTATTAAATTAATTATTTTTAATAATTGACGTAAAAGAAATTTTTTAAATACATTTACATTAATATTTAAATGTAACCTATTTAATAAATATGAATATACGAATTACACTAAATATTAAATATATTCAATCAAAAAACCCGAAACATGTAAAAGTTAAAAGATAAAAATATACTTTAACAAAAATAAATTAAGAGAAGAATAAATCCAAATTAGTCTTCTAAATTATGAGTAAAAACGTTTAGTTTTTAAGATTTTAAAGTTTTTAATTTAGTCTATTCCTTTTTAAAAAATCGATCAATTTAATCATTTTGGCTTTTGAGTATAAAACAAAAAAGATAATGTAAAAAAGGAGACCAGGGATTAACATGAGTGACTCTTTAAGAGAATCTTAACAAGATCATTGCTTTACAAGAAAAAAAAGTTCATAATCCATTGATCTCAATTCATGAAAAAATTAATTTTAAGATTACAGATAAAATATTTATATAAAAGCTTATCAATAAATTATTAGGACATTTTTTAAAATTTTAAGTCAATTAATCTGTACAAAAAATTATATTTATTTTCTCTGATACCCTTGAAATATCAAATTTTGTTTTTATTAGTTAGTATTACCATTAAAAAAAGAGTCAAGTTATTTTTAAAATAAATTAAAAATAAAATATCCAGTTTGGTTAATAGATTTTTAGTATAATATTAAATAGAAAGCATTTTATTTATTATTTCTTAAATCATTCTTTTTAAGGTACTAATACATCCAATAAAAGTTAAAAGCTTAAATATGCTTTTTTCCCTATTACTAATTTTTTTATCAAACTTATTTATATTTTTATCCTGATTCATATTCTTATTATTAGTACATATCTTTGATGTGAAGCCTATTTTTAAAAAAAAAATTGATGCGAAGAAACTAATATATTTAAGAGCTGTAACTAATCGATATCTTTAATCTTTGACATATATATTTATTATTTTATTTTATTTTTCTTTTTTATACGTTAATCTATTTTTTCTTATTCTTTTCCATCATTTGTTATTTGTTATCCTCTTTATTTATATCTATAGTAATATACATTTAAAAGGGAAGTTGGTACAAATAATAAATAACTTGATATTTTTTTTAAAAGAGATACTTATAAAATATTTTAAGAAAAGGAGCGCGGAAATTTATATGTAAAAAAGAGCCCGTGAGCTGATTATTTTTCCATATTTAATATGCATCACAATATTTTCATATGATATTGAAATATAAATAAATTCAACATAACAAAAAATGCATTGTTGAAATTGCTTTCATATTAGAAATAGAAAAAAACTTTACAATAATTTTTTACACATATATTATTATTAAGTAAAAGTAACATCAATTCATTCGATTAGAAAGGGAAAACCTATATGTATAGATTTTACTGAGTAATAAAAATACAGAAATGGACAGAATTAAGCATTTTACTCAAACATAAATCTATCATTTCTAAATAATCGTTTATTTATATGTTTTTTCATCGGTAGAAATTGAAGGTAATATCCGAGAAATTTACGATAATTCATTTATTCATATATAAAAAATAAGTCATTTATTTTTCTTTTAACCTTTTAAGATATAATTAAACCACACCATGTATTTGAAAAGGATAAATAACCTTAATTATGACTAAAAGTTAATTAGAATTATCTCAGAAAATATTATTATTGAATGCAAAAACACCACACCAAGTCTTGTATACATGAAACGATTTTTCTAACTCGAGTGAACCTGGTCCCAAACTCATCTAACAACTATGTTGTCTTGTGGGTTCCCTGTCTTCTTCATCTTCAGTCTTTAAAAAACACAAGATTCTCTCTTTTTTTTCCTACCAACATAACACAACACAACACAACCCATAGCATAACATATCCTGCCATTTGATTTTTCACCTTCTCCAACATTGATTTATTTAAATTCAATTTCCATTATTTATTATTTATTTATTTATACACACACCCATGCCTCCTTCCCATCTCTCTTCCTTTTCAAAATTCTCTCCCACCCCACAAGCAAAGCAGCTTTAACTTTTTTAGTTCCTTTTTTTTTTCCCATTGGTTCTTCTTCCTTCTCTTTCTCTCTCTCTAGTCTCTTCCCCATTTTGTTTTTCTGGGTTTCTGTGCTTCCGGTTGGGATCTACATCACCATGGGTTTCTCCCAAGGAACCTGCTGCACTGATTCCGGAGACATTTCCAGTAATGCCCCTCAGAACACTACCCCTTCTTCTTCTTTGCTTGCAGATCACTACAGCGATTACAACAAGCTCAAATTCAGAACCTTTTTGAGAAAAATGATCTGGGAATTCGGTCTTGCTTGTGTTCGTGGAAAGCAAAACGAGGGGAACGGTCACAAGAAGATGATGAGTCTGGAGAACAACAAGGCTTGGTTGCTTGCGGAGTCTGGTGGGTGTGGAGCAGAATTGACCAATGCTGACCCTCAATCGGTTCATTCTTCCTTCAGGTTCAGTTTTTGCTCTCAGCTTGAGTTGGAGTCCTTGAACATGAGTTCCTCCACTGCTGCAACCGTTTTGATGGTTAATTTGGATAATGGGGTAAGTGAATCTCGCGCCAGGGAGATCAAATGGAGGAGAATGGAGTCATTGGAGAAGAGCATTTCCCCTGTTGCTCACTCTCTCATCAGGTTCACCTATGCTGAGATTCTATCTGCTACTAGGAGTTTCTCAAAAGGTGAGCTTTTGTGTTTGAATGGTATTGTGGTTTTTGTTTTTATATAAAAGTTGGTTTTTTAAGGGTGAGATGATGATGATTTGTTTGTTGGTTATTTATGGTGATTGAGTAGGTAGGGTGTTGGGTAGAGGGGCATTGAGCTGTGTTTTTAGGGGAAGAGTTGGGCTTTTGAGGACTGCTTTGGCAATCAAAAAGTTGGACAAGGAAGACAAGGAATCTGCCAAGGCCTTTTGTAGAGAGTTGATGATTGCTAGTTCTCTTCATAGCTCAAATGTTGTTCCTCTTATTGGTTTTTGTATTGACTCTGAGGAGGGTTTGTTCTTGGTGTACAAGTATGTATCAGGTGGAAGCTTGGAGCGCCACTTGCATGGTATATGGTATTCATTTTCTCAGATTTTATACCTGGTTCCTCTTTTCTGAGGATTTGGATTTGTATAATTTTTACTGATTCTGGCATGCCTGTTTTGCAGGGAGGAAGAAGGGTAGTGCACCTCTTCCATGGTATGTGAGGTACAAAGTTGCAATTGGAATTGCTGAAGCTGTGGCCTATCTGCATGGTGGAACTGAAAGATGTGTTGTTCACAGAGACATCAAACCCTCCAACATTCTGCTTTCTTCTAAGAAGACCCCCAAGGTGAGATGTTTTCTTGTGAATCAGTTGTTGACTTAATGACTTGTGGTTAAGTACTGTCGAAACTGTTTTGAGGGTGGCCGGTTCAAATCATTCTGATTGTTTCTGTTAAACTGTAGCTATGTGATTTCGGATTAGCTACATGGACTTCTGCTCCTTCGGTTCCTTTCCTTTGCAAAACTGTCAAAGGAACATTTGGGTACAAACCTATACTTTACATATGTTATTCCTGCAAAATTTTGTTCTGTGTATCATTTGTGTTTTCATGTTAGGTACTAAAATTTGATTTTTTACACCTCCGTATTTCCTACAGATATTTAGCTCCCGAGTATTTCCAACACGGGAAAGTTTCAGATAAGACTGATGTTTATGCTTTTGGAGTGGTTTTATTGGAACTCATTACTGGCCGGAAGCCAATCGAAACAAGAAGGCCTCCAGGAGAGGAGAACTTGGTCTTATGGGTCAGTTACCGCTTTCATATATGCATGATTGCCTTAAATTCTTGATTATACTACTATGGTGCCTTTTGTGGATAATGGATTAGATTGATAACAACCGAAACACTCTTTAAGCAATAATGTCAATTCAACCTTAATTTATTTCTTCTAGATCACAGAATAATGTGTTATCCTGGCTGTTTACACCTATTACAAATCATAATGAAAATTGCAAACTTATTTGAGCTATAGCTATGAAGTATGACAATTATGGTCCGTTTGGTTGTCTAGAAAACTGCCAGAGAAAAAAGTCTGAGAAAAGAAAAGTATGAAAAGTATGAGAAAATATCTGGTGTTTGGTTTATTAGATTTCTTTAATGTTTGGTTGTTAGAAAGATATGAGAAAAAAATTATAAAAATTGACAAAGTTACCAATATACCCTTTATATTATAAGAGTGACATTTAAGCAAATTTTTAAAACTTGTGTTGACTATTATTTTTTATTTATATTAGTGTGTTATTACTAATATTTTTAATTATTATATTATTTATATTATATTACTATTATTGTATCATTATTTTATAGTATAATTATTTAATTATTATTTATATTGTATTCATGCTAACTATATTATTATTATTATATGGTTTAGTTTTTCTAGTTGAAAGGGGTAATTCAGGTAAATACTACACTTTTCTCAAAGTTTTCTAACCTTTTCTAATCTAATAAGACAAAGACAACCAAATATGAGAAACCATGAGAATGTTAAATTATTTTCTCATAAGAAAACTTTCCAATACTTACACACAAAACAAACAGTGTTAGATTTCTATTGTGTCTTAATTGTTAATATATACTGTGTTTGGCCGGGGTAAATGTATTATATAATCTGAATTTAATCAGTATCTTCTTTCTGGTGGATAAATGAAATAAGGAGTTTATTTATATGAATTGAAGTATCTATAGTGTTTTTATATATTTGTATCTCTTCCTTTATACTGAAAACTTCTTCCAAAGTTTGGCATATATGACCACATTTGTGCTGATACCCGCAGTACCACATTTAAGAACAATAATATCAACTTGGCCAAGTTTTGTTAACACATCCAATTTGACATTCATTTACAGGCTAAACCTTTTCTACAGAAAGGGAAAGGAGCCATTGAAGAGTTGCTTGATCCTCAACTCAAGTGTAGTTTGAAATTTTCGAATCAAATGGGTAGAATGATTGAAGCAGCAGCTGCCTGTGTTACAAACGAAGAATCTCGGAGACCTGGCATACATGAGATTATTGCAATACTGAAAGGTGAAGAAGAACCTCTTTACTCTAAAAGAAAGAAGTCCAGTTTTCTTGGGAATGGATGTGTGATTGATTGTTATTCTCAATTACAACAAACAAACAATGAGATGAAAAGTCACTTGGCATTAGCAATGTTAGGAGTTGCAGAGTTTGAGGATGATGATTATGTATATGGTCGTTAAAACACGACAACCCTGGAATAACTTCTTACTCTTTTTTTTTTTTGCCATGATTGTAAGTAAGAGCGCTAAAGATTAGATGGGGGCAAGTTGAAATTGTAAATAGAAATAGGAGCTCAGATGAAGTTTGTGTGTAGATATCCTTCGATTACCTTTCCCTTTTTCCCAAAGGATGAAGTGTAATAGATTTTCATTCATTGTATGTGATTCATTTGGTAAAAATCATTATTCTTATTTGATCCTTCTTGGCTCATGTTTTTGGTGAGATGTAGCAATAACTTTCATTTCAATGAAGAGCATTAGGTTGAAGTAGTAGTTACTTGGATTAAAGCCTGGTTGTCAGGACATAGCCATATTAAGAAGACCCTCTCCTACTTGATAATGGCTCGAAAAGTATAAATGAAAAAGTTGACAAGAGATAGTCACATGGAAGGAATGCATTATGCATCAGGGAGTAGGTGAAAATGAATATATTAAGCAAAGATGACTTTTTAATAAAAAAATTTGTTTTTGAGCATCTGGTTTCATTAATTTTATTTATCTTTTACTAAGTTGCAAAATGTACTTAAGTATGTACAGTTGTTATCTCTATTTGATGCAAGATTATGATGTTATGTCAACATCAAACCAAAAAATAAAGGAAGAAGGGACGTGTTGTGTTTAGATACAACCTTAAAATTCTGATATACATATTTGCTCTGGCATTTTGTTGGTCCCAATTCAAATTTGAGCAACTCAAGTGCCCCTAAGACAATGCCAAGGGCCTTATTTTATAATAATAATCCACATGTGAAAAACCAATCATATTATAAAGTTAATTATAAGACATGGCCATGCAACTATTGAAACACAATCTCAGAGAGCCTAACATCATGAACATGCATCATTGTTTTGAACACACATGGTCATCGATTGCATGTCGTAGATATTGTTGAAAGCATATCACCAAGGAAAAAAAGTTAAGAACTTAAAAAATCTTGGCAACATCCTTCACTAAGCCACGATTGGCTCTTGCAAATTCTGTGAACTCTTCATATGAAATGAAGCCATCACCATCTGTGTCAATCTCAGCTATCATCTGTTGCACTTCATCAACGGTCACCGATCCTAGGTCTTTAAGTGCTTCACCAAGCTCTTGTGAAGAGATTTTGCCATCACCATTGGCATCAAAATGCTTAAAAATACGTTCCCTATCAGCTACATCTTGTGGATCATCGGCCATTGTATATAAGAGTGTTTGTGTATGTATTAAGAATGAGTTTCTTTTGGTTTTAAAGTTGTATTGAAATTGGAGATCGAGATGTTAATGGCCTAAGAATTTAGCTTTTAAACAATCTGGATAAGGTAAGACCATCTTTAGAAGTAGGGGCTTCCTTTTTATTGATAATAAGACCTAATCACCAAGTAACATAATTCATAACTGTTTTACCAAACTTGGCTCAATGCAAAATTTTCTCAAGAGAATGGTTGAAAGTGTTTTACCAAATTGGGCGATTTTGCTATATTAGATGTGTGGCAGCGTCCTACATGCATGGCCCTTTTTAAAGGGATTGCTAAAAAAGAGTTACATAAGATATTGCATCATGTTAGCTGAAAAATCATAATTAGCAAAAGTAGAATGATGGGTCAAAGCTTGGTTTGACTCACCATTATGACGGTTATGTATTCTTCCGTTTTTTTATTCGTCATAATTTTAAAAAATATGAGAAAATTATTAAGTGGTATTAGAATACATAGTTTTACCATTTAATTTATCAGTTTAGTTTTGTATTTGTCTCTTTTCATCTATTTCACATTTTCATTATAATCATTTATTAAAAAAGTAAGAGTATAATAGGAAAATAAATAATAAATGTTTTCTTGAATCGCTAATGTGATAAAAAAAGGAATATATTTTTTTTAAAATTACGTGAGATAAAAAAGAACGGAAGGAGTATCTCTTTAACAGGCTTTTACATTTCATGTTGTTGTTGGTAAAACAAGCAGAAAAACTAGTTGGTAATTGAAAAGTTAGTTGAAAATAAAAAATTGTTAAAAATTAAAAGCGATCAGTAGCTAATTATATCGAATGTATTTTACAAAATTAGCTATTGTAATAGTTGATAAATATAAAGTGACAAAAGAATTTAAAAATATTAAAAAGGAAAATGTAAATTATTTCATAATAATAATAATAATAATAATAATAATAATAATAAATAATGTAAACATCAAGGCTTAATTATACTTTTAGTCCCTCAACTTTGTTAAATGTTTGAATTTCATCCCCTAACTTTTAATTGTATAATTTTAATCCTTAAACTAGTTAATTTATTGACATTTGGTCCTATAACTTTTAATTGCATGAATTTGGTTCCTAAACTATTTGGTTTTTGACACATCCGGTCCCTTATAAATCAATATTTTTATTATAATATAATAACTATGAATGTTTATAAAAAGTAATAATATTAAACATTATTAATTAGGTGAAAAATAAGAAGGTACCAATGTATTAACAAAATGAATAGTTTAGGGATTAAAATTGTTCAATTAAAAGTTGAGGGACCAAATGTTAACAAATCAAATAGTTTAGATATCAAAATTGTACAATTAAAAGTTAGGGGACCAAAATCAAACATTTGACAATGTTGGGGACTACAGGTGTAATAAAAAAGTTATACTTTTTTGAAAATAAAATGAAGGTTTCATTTTTTTAAAAATAAAATAAAAGATAGTGATAGGAATTATTAAAATTATAAAGAGATAATAAAATAAAAATAGATTTCAACTAGGAGCCAAAATCTAAAAACACTACTTCAAGTAGTGTTTCATAAAACACTACTTAGCTAAGAATGTTATGCAATTTGAAATAATATTTCAACTATTAATTTTAACATACACATAGAATTCTCAGATGTTATTTCCAAACATAAGGACTAAAATTGACTAAATATTTATTTGGTTGATAAAAATGAAATCTAAATTGAGGATAACATAGAGAACTTATTCACATCCTATTCACATCCCATTACTATTTGCAACCTACCTACATAAAATGAAATCATAATAAAACCAAATGGACAAGAGAAGAAATTGTCATATTTAAATATCTTTAATTGGAGACAGAGTCACAAAGATGATAAATTGTTCTCCAATCAACCACTCACCTGAAATACTGCTTAGCCCACAGTTGATCGAGTAAATATGTTCATTAATAAATATTACGTAATCTTCCATGAAACTAGGACAATTGGGTAATATCATTATAGATTAAGATATCTTGATAGCAGATTAGCTTTACTTATTAAATATCATGCCAAAGTCAAGCTTTCTTCTCCATTTTCAAGTGACATTATTGAGAAATAAACCTTAATCCATAGAGTATTTTCTAGCACTTGGTATTTTATACTCAAACTGAACATTTTGACACCCATCATAGGGCTGAGTAAAATTCCTACCTAGTCTTAAAACATCTCGATCGAAAACAACCTTAGATGGCCAAAGAGAAGAATCCTCGATGACATCAGATGACTAACAACGGAAAGAATCGCATAATGAGACAATCATCAAAACCAATGATATGCAAGACACAATAGTGATCATCCAATCCTTCTAATATTAGTTGTACCAACTAAGAAAAGAAAACAAGGATATGAAGAAAAAAGAAGAGCAAAAGAATGAGGAACCCCAAATTGTTTCATCTTTACATAGAAACAAAAGCACTTTGCCTTCATTTGGTCATCCTTTCATCCTTGTAGTGATGATTTTTCGGCCCTGATGAACCTGAAAGTACTAGCCATGGACACTACAACAAAAATCACCTTTCTTAGCAGTTATTTTTGGCCTTTTTTAACGGTTTAGAACCGCTAAGATAGCCCACACAAAGAAAGTCTTTCTAAGCGGTTAAGGTCCTTTTAAAACTGCTTAGAAAGGTGTATTTTTCTTAGCGGTTCTAACTAAAAACTACTAAGAAAGAGTCCTATCAAAACTATTTCTTAGCGGTTGTAACTAAAAAACTGCTAAGAAAGGGTCCTATCTTAGCTCTATCTTGGTGGTTGGTTAAAAGTAACCACTGAAAAAGGGTCATATCTTAGCTCTTTCTTAATGGTTTCTTGTATTGAACCGCTAAGATAGATGTCTAATATGTGTTTTTATACTATTTGATTATACCGCTAAGATAAATTCTTCTATGCTTCATGTAACAAAAGAATAAAGTTACCCGAGTGGCCTCTAAGGAACTCAAGAAAGGGGTGGTGAATTGAGTTGTTGGAAGCTTATTGCTAATAATTTTGTCTTCTAAAAACTTATTATGCAATGACAAGTAATTTAAACAACAGTACTTGAAATATAAAGAGTAAAAGGATAGGAAAGTACAAACTTGGTTTTTATACTAGTTCGGCCAACACCTACCTACATCTAGTCCTCAAGATCCCTTTAAGATTTTCACTATAACTTTTCCAAGAGATGCATCTTTTCTACACATCTGATGCTGTTGTAATTGATTATATGATTATGGTAATTGATTACATGCCTTCAAAATTCAAATATTTTACTTAAAAATCAGACTGTTGGCAATGCATCAGTGTGTAATCGATTACACCAATATGGTAATCAAGTACATGATGTTTTAACTTTTAGAAAACATTTCAAACTTACATGTTTAAAGGTTTTAATTAAGATTTAAGGCCGTGCTTATATTTGAGTAAAACCTTACATAAATTTTAAGACCTTTGAGCTTTCATGTTTCATTACTTGACTTGTAGGTCTTGCCTTTTAGTTGGTCCATTTTTCTTCCAATCTTTAGCCTTCATAATTGATTCATTTTAAACCTTATTTGCTTTTGTCATTATCAAAATTTTATGTCTTCAAATAGATATTTATTATCAATAATCTTTAAAAAGGTTATGATCAAGTCAAATGACCAAGTTTCCCATGCATGTGACAAACCCTCATGGTGATACTTTATATGGGTTGGGTTTTCCTGTTAAAAAAATAAAGTCAACCACATTTCATTTAAATCTCTATGTAACTCACCAATAGATATATACATTATATTCATGCAAGTTTATACTAATGATAACTTAATTTTTAGTTTATAATTGTATACTTCTTAATGCTTCCTATGACTTGTAAATATTTGAAAGGATGGTAGACCAATTAGCAATAGCAAATCAAAACTTAATGAGATAGTATGAAGAGTACTCTTTTAGTTCATAACTATTGAAATAAAATTACTATTCCAAAGGAGCTAAGATAACATATGAACTAAGATAAAAAGTAATATTGTCATCTTTTTCGAAGGACTTAGTGATGCTCAATCTCTTGTAAAAGCACTAAAGCCTGTCACATGTGAGGAGAAAAAAGTATTACGGAAAATTCAGAAACTCAAACAACATCATAAAGTATGCAACAGAAAAGTAATTTTCCTTGATATATCACATTTTATTTTTTAGATGAAAAGTGAAAAATTCTAGCAGGAAAATCACAGAGCATGATTTACTAGAAACCCAATCAGTGAAACTGTATTCCTTTGTCCTTTTGGTTCATAGTTTATTATTTAATAATAAAATATCATAATTGCATATATATGAAACCATAGAAGTATTTCATGTATACAAAACCTTATCATTGTATAAGTAAATTGTTCTAACTCTGAAACTAGGAGGCCAAGGTCCTTTGAGAGGCTATAAACTGTAACACCCTCGATTAACTAGGACAATCCTTTCCACTAGATTTTCCTATTTAACTAAGGTTACTATTTTTAGGAAAAATGTGGAAGTGTAAAAATTTTTGCTCATAAAATAAAATAAGAAGCTGTAATTACATCATAGAATAAAACCACAGCGTAATAAAATAAATAATCAAAAAGAAAAGTGACAACATCAACACGTGGTGGTTAATATCATCAATACATATATCATCACAAAATATAAGTTTCATCAGGTCCGTCCTACTAAAACAAATAAGGGCACGTAGGCTCCCAAACTATGTACAACCAAAACAGAATAAAAGCACAAGAATCTCAAATCTCTAATCCTCATCACTCAACGTGAGTCTGGGCGATCTGGTCCAAACATAGGTAGTGCCTGAGTAAAAGATGTAGTAGTAGATGACGAGGCTGAACTGGTGGATGGCTGATCCAGAGTAAGAGAAGGAAGTTGTCCATACTGCTCAGTATAAGCATCAAAAGCTTCCCGCATCAAGTCTCTGGTAGCTGGAGACATCTCTACTAACTGCTCTGTCCCGCCATACATATACGTCCTAAATATATAATAGAGGAACCTAGGCGACTAATCCCACTATTGTCTAGCCAAGAAAAGGTCCATCTGTGTAGGAATAGGAAAAACAGGGGGAACAAGGTCTTCCATCGCTAGATCTGGCACATAAACACTCATTGGCTCAGCGGCCAAAGCTATAGGGGAGGGAGGGGGAGGTATTGAAGCGGCAACCATGTCAAGGAACTCGGATGGCGGTAGCTAAATCGGTAAAGATGGGAGATCAGTCAGGTCAGCCATGACCATATCAGCAGGAGCAGGTGCATACCCTCCCAGAGGCTCCTCCTCTAGGTCCTCATCTTCCTCCGTCTCTGTATCACCTCCAGGAGATAGGGGAAAGTACACTGGCGAAGGAGATCTGGGTAGATGTAGTGGAGGAGCAGATAGAGGATGGAACGATAAGACTCCCGAGTCAATGGCGATCTGGAGCTCAGCTATCTCCTCTAGATCTACAACACTGGGTGGGAAATGAGGATCCCTGTACCTTTGAATGACATCTCTATAACCTCTATTTCCTTCTCACAAGGACGTTCCAGCTCCTGAGGAGGAGAGACCTCAATAGGAAGTTGATCTTTAGGATGGTCTTCTGGAACTTTCAGGATAACTGGCAGTCGTGTAGGTCCAAAACCTCCCTCTGCTATAACTCATGCACGCTCGCGCTTGGTGTGAGATCAAAGTCAAATAGGAGGTCTACAACAGAAGTAAGGGTGAGCTTTCTCTTCCAAACAAATTAGAGGGTGTCATTTCTGACATCCTCCCACAGTTATTAAACAATCACAACAATGGTACTTGCACTCAGGGGAAACCTAGTTCTTCTAAGTTATAACATGCCTTTCCAACTTCCTTAACATCCCTAACTTCACACCCCAACCTCACTATTAACTTTACTACTTTCAGGATAGATCCATAATAGTCATTCAATCACAATAGCAGTATATCAATGTTATGTAATATAATGCATGAGTTTTTTCATTGTATTCATATTATTCATTCTTCTTATTAGTCCATATGAATGCATGTGATCCCATTCTTATTTCCTTAATTGTTCTCATCATTATCATCATTATTAGAACCCATCCTGTACCGGCTGTCCCTATACACAACGTTTTTGGACTAGAGCGGTTGGATCCCACCAAGTCCTTTCATCACATTATTGGGTTTTATGGACTCACAGGTCCTTCACAAGATTGGATCCATCACATTATATCAATCATATTAGGACTTGGCTCTCTACGATCATAGCTACACTTCATCTTTAGTCGAAGTACATTAGGTTTGCATTTGACCGTCCGACATTGGGTGCGACTCCAAGCCATTAGATGCCCGACCCAATTGTACTTTCAAGATCCTGCTTGGGGATCAAACACGAATGTTCTCCAGTGTACCCCAATGTATGCTCTAGTTTCTCAATCAATTATTCTCATGTAATGATAGATGTTTCACATATGGTTCTCATTCTTTTCCTCTTTATTCTCGTCATTGGTAGAGTCTTGTTAATGATTCATTTTCATTCTTAACACCTTTAGTTTCTTATTCATTATTCATGTATAAAGGATAAGTTTAAGTGGTCATTTAGGTGAGTCAAGATTTAAAGAGGGTGAGTTCTTTGAAGGTTAGGTCTTTGTTTCATAAGGGGGTGTAACAGCCCTAATTTTTTAGGATAGGAATCCAGACTCTTGGACCTTCGAGAAGTGCCTTACTAAGTCCTTTAGGAGAGTGGAGGATTTGGCCTAACCCCTAGATTGTTCTGAGCACGAGGAAGAGAGACCCAAGAAAATGTAAGTAGGGAATAACTTAGTCAAATGAAATAAGTGAGTGAGAGAGGCTGTGTGTAATAGTGAAATTAAGAGGAATTTATTGACTTGGTGGTAATTTATGTGAAGAGATAATCGTGTTCGATTTAACATTAGGACTGCTAATGAGATGTGTGTGTATATATATATATATATATTCTTGTTATTGATGCTAGAAATAATGATTTATGAATGATGTTTAATCTTGGTAATTTATAGATGATGTTAGTCAATTATCTGTTAATTATGGTCATAACTGATTGAGAATATTTAGACTTATTTAAGTATCAAGTTAGATTTTAAGGTTAGATAATTATGAGAGCTTAAAATTTCATAAAACACTAAACTAACCCCTTTAATAAAGGTGATCAGTAGCTAATGCTTTATTTGGGTGTTGACCGGTTAATAGATTTTATTATTTTGATTAATTTAGATATAATAAAATAATTAGATGATGTTTATTTTGGTAATTAATATTATCAATGATAAGTTTTAAATATGAAAGTTTATTTATAATGAGGTTTAGTTAAGAAACTAATTATTATTAATATTTTAATAATAAATGTCGCCCAGTTCCCCGAATTTGAATTGTGGGACCCAACCTGAGGTCAGACTTTGACCATTCGACTCGAGACTAGTGATCCAGTAGAGAAACTAGTCCTGTTAAGATCCCTCCATGTAGAATCAAGAGTGACTGACTTAGCCTAATCGGCCAAATCAGAACCTTTAATGTCTCTTACGTTTGACCAGTCATATACCTTGGGATATTTGATGGTGGCATGGTTAGTCTCTAGTGACATGTTTTAATGTTTTAGGAACTTTTCTTGAAGAGGCCAAAGCCCAGTTTGGACTCTATCACCCTCGATTTTCCATAAGTCAGTTTCTTCAAAAATCGTTTTAAAAGTTGACCCGAATACCTTCAGTGTTTTAGACCTAACTTTTGCATACGATCTTAGAATCGAATGATTTTAGTCTCAATCTCTTTGTTTTGAAAAGATCTTCAATCTCCATTTCTAGCCTCAAACTCCGATTCCTACTCTGTCAACGGCAAAATCAAAGATTAAGTATGTTCGCCTCAAAATTCCATTGTTTGGATATTTTATCATGCGCGTGGTTCAGAAAAAAATTCCTAACTTTCTCATACCTCTTTCGATTCACGCAAACTTAGTGTTAAAATATCTATATCAAAATTGTATACGTTTATTGTGAAGACATCAAAGGCTAAATCTCTCCTGATCGTTGCAGTTTAATGGATATTTGCAACCCCTTAGCTGTCTCATCACCATGCTGATAGTCTTTTGTAAAATTCATATATTTCCCTCGTCCATTGCTTGAATTGCTTTGTTCTTTTTGCTATGAGTCCATATTAAAGATCTCTACAATTGTTATGAATGGCACAAAACCAAATTCTCAAGGGAGAATTAATGGTGAATTTATTACCGAGGCCTTAGCTGATCCAAGAGCTTCTAGAGCATCCTAAAACAAATCGGGCATATCTCAGGCTATCAATCTTGGATTGTCACAAATGATATATCAAATTAAAGATAAAAATAAGATCTACAACTTGTGTTGGGAGTTTTTCTTGATTCCAATCCCACGAATTAACCTATATTTATTTTTAACGTTCTTATTTTTCTGGTTCATAAAAATTCTGCACGCTTTAGTTTCTTACCCGACAAGTTAATTTTCCGGCCACCTATTTTCGACCACCTCACCACCTCTTGCCACCCTTCTGGACAGGTGTCGTGGCCCTACTCTCCCCCTCCACTCAGCCCACCCACCTCCTTCTCTAACCAATTAAAACACATGCAAGCCAACTACCATCTAATCACCCAAAAATCATCATCATTTCCTTAAGCTACACTAAACCATTTCCTCTAAACTCTCTCTACCTCTCACGAAAGTAATGATAGGTGTTTTTTTTGCATGATTTTAGTGGCTTTTTATTTAGTTTTTCTAGGTCATTTGTGTTATCTTATCCCTAATTCCAAGTATTTTTTCTTTCATTCCGCATTTGTTACTCGGGTGTTTCAAGTTTTTGCAGGAATAGCTTGTTTACAGGTACATACATTTCAAACGAGAAGCATTCAAGGACGCATTGGATAAATGGAAGGGTTTCAAGCCATCAAAAAGCAGCAACGTGAAGTCCAGAGAAATCCACTGGCAGTGGGTTTTTCCCACTGCCAGTGGATCTTGCTGCCCTGTGACAAAAACATGCACAAATTGGGGTCCAGAGAAACCCACTGGCCGTGGGTTTTTCCACTGGCCGTGGGTTCCTCTGTTTGAATATTCAAAAATGCAAAAATTGGACCTCCAGTACGATCCACTGGCCGTGGGTTTTTCCCACTGCCAGTGGGTTTTTGCACGCACAGCAGTTTCTTTATTTTAGGGAGCAGTTTCTGGGGTTTTATATGGATAGTTTTAAAAGAATAAAACACACAGACATTTTGGGGACAATTTTAGAGAGAAAAAGAGAGAGTTTCACTTGGGGATTATTGAAGAAATCAAGACCATAGGCGTTGAGGAACATCCTTGGGCAGATTTCGAAAGCATTCGTAAGCACAAGTGAGAGCTTTTGCTTTGTGTTCTTTGTTTTCTTCTTAGGTTTTCTCTTTCTCTGAAATTTCTGAATATGATTCCATCAATGGGCTGTAATGAATTGAGCATGTGTAACTAAATGTTATCTTGGGATTAGGGTGTGACAATGCTTATGTATTGAACTTCTTTTGAATGTTTCCGTTTATTAATTCATTGCTTCTATTCAATTCCCATGAACGCGTAATGCTTTTGAACACCTAGAGATAGGATCAATTGAAATTAAACTCTAAGAGAATCGAAAGATTAATTAGTTGTTTGAACGCATGAAATTGAACTTAGAATCATAGGTCACGAAAGTGGGTATGACGATTCGAGGTTTAATAGGATTTCACCATTCTTAACAAGTTCACATAATAAATCAAACGCGGTTCTTTATTATTTGGGCACATTAATGTTACTTTGAGAAGAGGGCTTAATTAAATTCAGAAATCCAACCTTAGATCGTGAATTAATAAATAGAAAGGTCTTAGGAAAATTAAATACATGGCATGATCATATACCAAATCCCAAGAGTTTCACCATCATTTGTTCTATTTCAATCTCAGAATTAATTTAGTTCTTTCAGATAGCATTCCTTCTTAACTTTTGCTTTTCTTAATCTTCTGAATTACAAACCTAATTTCACAATTTTCTAGATAATTGAACCACTGTGAAAACTTATACTTGGGAACAATCCCTGTGGGACGATAACTTTTTATTACGCGATACCTCGTGCACTTGTGCGCCTATCAAGTTTTTGGCGCCGTTGCCGGGGATTGTCCCCCAATATTGGTTAAACGGTGTTTTGATTAGACTAGATTTTTATTTTTCTGCATAATTTTTCTGTTTTTCTTTAGTTCTTATTTTTTCTGCAGAATTACGTTTTGGTATTTGTTGTCAGAGGTTTTTGCAGGTTTATATATGCGAAGGAGTCATAGCCTTGAGCACATTTTCGATCCAGAGATTGAAAGGACCCTCTGTAAGATCAGAGCACTTCGGAAGCATCTTGAACAGGAAAAGCACCAAGCTTCAAGTTCAGCTACCGACAAACATATGGCAAACCAGGACAACAGAGCGCTTCGTGATTTTGCAGCGCCCAATGCAATGGGTAGGAGGTCTAGCATCACAAGACCCAACATTGAGGCGAATAATTTTGAGTTGAAGCCATCCTTGCTCTCGATGGTTCAACATAATCAATTTGGTGGATTACCATCTGAGGATCCCAACTTACACTTGCAGATATTCCTTGAGTATTATGACACGCTCAAGGTGAATGGGGTCTCAAGCGACGCAATCAGGCTTAGGCTTTTCCCATTCTCATTAAGGGATAAGGCTAGAGCTTGGTTGTACACTCTTCCAGAAGCGTCAATCACCACTTGGGAGCAGCTGTCCCTCGCCTTCCTCAATAAATATTACCCCAGGAGCAAAACTGACCAGTTGAGGAAGCTGATTATCACCTTCAACCAGAGGGAAGACGAGACCTTGTATGAAGCCTGGGAAAGGTACAAGGAAATGCTCCGGGAATGCCCACATCATGGCATTGAACGTTGGTTGACCGTTCACATTTTTTACAATGGGTTGTCTCCGAACCAGAAGGTGACCTTGGACGCTGCAGCTGGCGGTGCCTTTATGGGTAAAAACATGGAGGAAGGTTATAACCTCATTGAGGAGGTTGCCCAAAATACCTATCAGTGGTCGTCAGAACGGAATATGCCAACGAAAACTCCAGGTAAGTACACTGTTGATGCTCTTTCTTTATTAACTGCTAAAGTAGAAGCTTTATCCGTTAAGATTGATAAGTTCGATAAAGTAGGAGCAGGTGCTACTAAAGCTGTTTGTGAGTTATGTGGTGTTTCAGGGCATAATATTTCAGGATGCCAGCTTGGAGTGAATCAGCATGCCGAGCCAGAAATGCATCAGGTGGATGCAATTGGAAATTATGGTGGGAACTATGGAAACAATTTCAGACCACTTGGACCACCGGGTTTCCAAAGCAGACCACCCCAGTTTCAAAATCAGCAAGGTAGCTACAGACCACAAGGACCTTACACTCCACAGAAATCCAAATTGGAATCCTTGATGGAAACCTTTGTAGCTACCCAATTAAAGCAGAATGATGATTTCTCTGATGCCATCAAAAACTTAGCCTCAAAGGTAGACAACTTGGCCACCCACAACAAGATGCTGGAGACCCAGATTGCTCAACAGGCATCATCCTCTCAAAGAGTGCCAGGAACATTTCCTGGAAAGCCCGAAGCAGGACCATCGAACCACACAATGGCTATCACTCTTAGGAGTGGTACAAAATATGAAGGTCGGGTAAACAAGGAAGAGGAGGAGGCTAACCAAGAAAAGAAAGCGGATGAACCTCATTCTCATCCTATGGTGGAGGAAGAGAAACAAATTGAAAAGTAGGAGGAGGTGAAGCCTTACCAACCTCCAGTGCCGTTTCCTCAACGCTTGGCCAAGGCCAAGTTAGATAGACAATTTGGTAAGTTCCTTGAGGTCCTTAAAAAATTATATATAAATGTCCCCTTCACAGATGCTTTGCAGCAAATGCCGACCTATGTGAAGTTCTTGAAGGACATTTTATCAAATAAGCGGAAACTGGAGGACGATGGTACAATTGCACTTACCGAAGAGTGCAGCGCACTGATCCAGAAGAAGCTACCACCCAAGCTTCAGGATCCAGGTAGTTTTTCTATTCCTTGTGTGATTGGTAATGTGGCTATTGATAGAGCACTATGTGACTTAGGGGCTAGTGTTAGTCTTATGCCATTATCTATTTCTGAGAAATTGGGACTAGGAGAGCTAAAACCTACTAGGATGTCTTTGCAACTTGCTGATAGGTCTGTTAAATACCCTGTTGGCATTTTAGAAGATGTTCCAATCAAAGTAGGAAAATTTTTTATACCTGCCGATTTTGTGGTTCTTGAAATGGATGAGGATTCGATGATCCCCATTATCTTAGGCAGACCATTTTTGGTAACCGCGGGCGCGGTTATAGTGTCAAGAATGAGAGGTTGTCTCTGACTATGGGAGACCAAAAGGTTGATTTTAACTTGCAAAATGTTTTAAAAAAACCTTTTAATGATGATATATGTTGTGTTAGGGATTGTATTGACCAAGTGGTGAAGGAAGAAACCCTTCCTGATGAACCACTTGAATCTGTATTTTTGATTGAGCCTGCAGGTACATCAAGTAGCTCTGAAGGAGAAGCCCAGCCAAAGCATGATACTGAGGTCATGCAAGATAAAGTGGTGGGTAACAAATTAGAATTGAAGCCTTTACCGGCTTTATTGCGGTATGAATTCCTTGGCCCAAACTCTACCTATCCTGTGATTGTAAATGTTGAACTAACTGCTGTGGAAACCGAAAAACTACTGAAACATCTTAGGTTGTATAGGAAGGTTATTGGTTATACCATGGATGACATTAAGGGGATTAGCCTTTCATTTTGCATGCATAGGATTACTGTGGAGGATGAGAGTAGGCCAACAGTAGAACCACTTAGGAGACTAAATCCTAAAATGCAAGAAGTGGTTAAAAAAGTGATTTTGAAGTTGTTGGATGTGGGCGTCATTTATCCCATTGCTAGTAGCAAGTGGGTTAGCCCAGTTCATGTGGTTCCAAAAAAGGGGGGATGACTGTTGTGCAAAATGATAAACAGGAATTGATTTCTACTAGGGTAGTTTCTGGGTGGCGCATGTGTATAGATTACAGAAAACTAAATAGCGCTACTAAGAAAGATCATTTCCCTCTCCCTTTCATTGATCAGATGCTTGAGAGGCTTGCTAAGCACTCCTATTTTTGTTATCTGGATGGGTATTCTGGTTTTCATCAAATCCCCATTCACCCATCTGATCAAGAGAAAACAACCTTCACTTGCCCGTATGGGACTTGTGCTTATAGGCGTATGCCATTTTGCCTATGTAATGCACCCGCGACTTTTCAAAGGTGTATGCAGGCCATATTCTCTGATTTGATTGAAAATATGATGGAAGTTTTCATGGATGACTTTTCTATGCATGGTTTGAACTTTGATAATTGTTTGACCAATTTGTACCAAGTTTTGTAGCGCTGTGAAGAGACCAACTTGGTCTTAAATTGGGAAAAATGCCACTTCATGGTAAGGGAGGGCATAGTCCTTGGACACCTGGTGTTTGAGAGAGGAATTGAAGTCGATAAAGCCAAGGTGGAGGTGATTGAGAAATTGCCCCCACCAACTAATGTGAAAGGTATTCGAAGCTTTCTTGGACATGCCGGGTTTTACCGGAGGTTCATTAAAGACTTCAGTAAGATCACAAAGCCTCTGACTAACCTTTTGGGTAAGGATGTACCATTTGTTTTTGATTCTTCATGTCTTGAGGCTTTCTGCAGGATAAAGCAGGAGTTAATTTCCGCACCCATAGTGCAACCCCCCGATTGGGAACTCCCATTCAAACTTATGTGTGATGCTAGTGATCATGCAGTGGGGGTTGTACTTGGGCAGCGAAAGGATAAGAAGCTGCATGTGATCCACTATGCTAGCCGTACACTTGATGACGCGCAGGTAAACTATACTACCACTGAAAAGGAATTGTTAACTATAGTTTTTGCTTTTGATAAATTTAGATCGTACTTGGTACGCTCACATGTTATTGTATATACTGAAATTTCTGCCATCAAGTACCTTTTAAATAAGAAAGAAGCAAAACCTAGGCTCATTAGGTGGATTTTGATTTTACAAGAATTTGACTTAGAAATCAAAGATAAAAAAGGTACTGAGAACCTTGTTGCAGACCACTTATCTAGGTTGTCGTCTGAAAAAGATGAGATTGGTGATGTTGTTCCCATCAATAAGTCTTTTTCGGATGAATAATTACTTAGCTTAAGTGTCCAACAAGTGCCTTGGTACGCGGATTTTGTTAATTTTCTTGCATATGGCATTATACCCCCTGACCTTGGTTTTCAGCAGAAAAAGAAGTTTTTTGCAGATGTCAGGCACTTTTATTGGGATGAGCCCCTTTTATTCAAGTAGTGTGCAGATGGTCTGATTAGGAGATGTGTTCCCAAGACTGAAGTTCGAGCCATCCTGGATCACTGCCATTCCCTTTCCTGTGGAGGCCATATGAGTACTTCTAAGACAGCCTCAAAGGTGTTGCAAGCAGGCTTCTATTGGCCACATATTTTCAAGGATGTGCGTAAGTATGTCCTCACTTGTGATGCATGCCAAAGGGCCGGTAATATTGGTAAGAGGCATGAAATGCCACTTAATAGTATTCTTGAGGTTGAATTATTTGATGTATGGGGTGTTGATTTCATGGGACCCTTTCCCCCGTCGTTTGGAAATCAATTTATTCTGGTTGCAGTTGACTATGTATCCAAATGGGTAGAAGCCATTGCTTCACCTCATTCGGATGCTAAGACTGTAATTAAACTTTTTAGAAAGATAATTTTCCAAGGTTTGGGGTCCCTAAATGTATAATTAGTGATGGAGGGTCTCACTTTATTGAAAAAACTTTTCAAACCCTCTTGAAAAAATACGGAGTGAGACATAAGGTTGCTACACCTTATCACCCTCAAACTAATGGCCAAGTTGAGGTTTCTAATGGGGAGATTAAAAACATTCTTCAGAAGGTGGTTAATACTTCCTGTAAGGATTGGTCTATTAAATTAGACAATTCCTTATGGGCGTATCGAACCGCTTACAAAACTCCCATTGGAACCACACCTTTTAAACTAGTTTATGGGAAACCATGTCATTTACCTGTTGAATTGGAATATAAGTCCTTTTGGGCTATAAAAATGCTTAACTTTGATATGAAGCTTGCAGGTGAACGCAGGTTGCTGGAGTTGAACGAGCTTGAGGAGCTCCGGTTGGATGCTTATGAAAATGCCAAGATCTACAAGGAAAAAACTAAAAAATGGCATGATCGTCACATCCTCAGGAGATCCTTTAACCCTGGTGATATGGTGTTACTTTTCAACTCCCGATTGAAGCTATTCCCTGGCAAATTGAGGTCCCGGTGGTCGGGACCATTTCAGGTAACTAAGGTATATCCTTTTGGAACTGTTGAGTTATGGAGCGATAAGTCTGGTTCATTTAAAGTAAATGGACAAAGGCTTAAGCACTACTTGACAGGAGAACCCATCCAACAAGCAAGTGCTTTGGACTTGCTTGATGGAGTGGATTCTTGATTCCAAAGAATGCCAAGCGTCCGGCTGAAGACGTTAAACTTAACACTTATGGGGAGGTAACCCCCATTTATCATTCTTTAAACATTTTTCTTGTAGTATGTATATATATAAAAAAAAAGAAGAAGAAGAAAGTTTGTTTGTTTGTTTCATTTATAAGTCCAATGTAAATTGTTGCATGTTTATTGTTTGTTAATTTTGCATTGCATGGGTTTTGTTTTGTTTTGTACATATTTCTTATGATTGAAGGCAACATGTTTTTACATGGGATAAGATGAATCCAGTAAAGGTAAGTCATGGTGCGTATTCGAGGAAATTTTGATTGAAAAACAGTGAGATCCACTGCCAGTGGGTTTTTCCCACTGCCAGTGGACTCCTCTGACATGGAAAGGCTGTTAAAATTGATTTTGAAAAGTCCCCCAGGCAGTAAACTCCACTGGCCGTGGATTTTTCCCACTGCCAGTGGGTTTCCATAAGGTTCCACGCGCAGAATTTGAACAATTTTTGGGGCTGGACCAGTGGGTTCCACTGGCCGTGGGTTTTTCCCACTGGCCGTGGGAACCCATCAGACCCAGCATGGTAAATACGAAATTTTTGGAGGCTGGACCAGTGGGTTCCACGGGCCGTGGGTTTTTCCCACTGGCCGTGGGAACCCATCAGACCCAGCATATTTTCCTACTTAAACGCAGCCCCCCACCCGTGTTTCTTTTCACTCAACGCATATCCTCTTGTGTGCTTCCTACTCCTTGCTCTCTTTTCAAATATTGGCACAACTAAATTGCAATTGAAAACCCCCATCCTTCATTATTCTTCCTCACATTACTTGTTTCAAATTTTATGCAAGTAAGTGTGATCTTATCATGTTCTAGTTTGGGGTTTTCCTTTGAAGTTCCTTGGGTTCTTTTCTTTTACCATAACTTTGATTGTGAAGTGATATCATTGTATGAAAAAAGTTTCTATATGCTTATGCTTGATTGTTATAGTGGCTAATTAGAATGGGTATTCTTCAAAAAAATCATCTTCATGCTTCATTATCCATTCTAGTTCTTCATTTGGGTTAAAACCCTTTTGATGTTTCCTCCATGATTTTGAATCCTTTTCATATAAGTGATTACTTGGTGCTTGCTTGGTTATGGATTAAAGTTGTTGTTCAAATTTGGTGACCCTTAGCATCTTCATTCATGGTTTTCTTAGTGTTACACTTGTTGCATACCAAGTGTTTGAATAAATGTCTAAACCAGAATTTTTGCTACTTGGTTGCATATTAATGTGTTTTGTGGTGACTTTCTTGGTGTCAAGCTTGTTGCCCACCAAGTGTTTGACAAATTGCCCAAACCAATCTTTTGTTTTTCCTTGTATATATTTTGATCCTTTTTGGGTTTTCCTATGCTTACCCATCCTGCCAATATCATGTTGTTGATTATATTGACATCTATTGTGTAGAAATTTGAATTGGAATTTTAGGTGCCCAAAACCATGTCTTCGGGACGAACCAAGAATGTCTGCAAAAAGAGGAAAAACAAAGGTACGTCATCTAACTATTCTAGTATAGATGGTATTGAATGTACCTCTGATGAACAAAAGATGCGCTTATCTTCTTTGACCTCTAGGGAAATTATCCCCTCTAGGTTCTTTTGCAAGAAATCTTTATTGGAACTTGGGTTATATGATGACACCTTTAGATTGTGCAAGAATATGGGGTAGGAAGATTTTATTGAATTATATGAGCCTTGTTATGAACGCACCACATTAGAGTTTCTGAGTTCCATTGATATTAAGCCTTGTGATAATGAGTCGAATTGGGAAATTACCTTTAGGCTTAATAACAATAACTATAGGATGGATTTAGCTGAGATAGATACCATTTACGGTTTTCCTTCTGTCCCTGGAGATGGTCTTGATAAAGTAAAAGCTACACGTATCCCTAGGGATTTTAAGGCAAAATATTTCTGGTCTACCCTCTCTAAATCTAGGGATGATTATGACCCATCTTCTACTAAAGCCTCACTCATGCATCACCCTGTTTTTAGATACCTACAGAGATTTATGGCCCGGTCTATTTTTGGTCGATATGATAGTCCCAGAACTATTAGGGCCGCTGAACTTTATTTTCTGTATGCCATGATCAATAACATCCCGGTCCACTCTACAAAATGGCTTTTTAGCCAATTCACCAGGGTAGGCAGAGCCACTACTGGAAAGATTGTTATTGCTGGTTATATTAATCCTCTTGCAAGGTATGTTGGGGTAGATTTACAGGAGGATAATTTACTTTGCCAACCCAAGAGGGTTGATATTGATGAGATGGTTCATATGGGTATGCTTGTATTGGAACATGAAATTCACTGTTTGGTTATTCCCAGATTTACTGTACCTTACCCCTTGCCTGACCCTCGATTTACTAGCCTGGAGGGCAAGACTTCCTTTCTGTTTTCAGGTACTGATGAGCGGGATGACTCCCCCTTGGACACAGAGATGCCCCTTCCTCAAGACCCCGCAGCTGGCCTGTCTCGATCCTCTTCTGATTCCAGATTTTCTATGGAAGGGATGTATTCCTTGTTGCAAGGAATGTCTACAGAGCAGCTCCGGCAAGGGAAAAAGATAGATGACATGGCCAAGCGCGTGGATGATATGTATTCTTGGCATCTCCAGCAGGGGCATTTTCCCCCTCCTTCCCCATGAAAGGTATGTTCATCACGATAAGTTTCATTGTACTGTGCTTTCCCTCTACTGACCAGTGAGGACACTGCTCCTTTTTAGTTTGGGGTTGTAGGTACAAGGAAACTTATTCTTCTGAGCCTTTGTATTTTGTATTTTGTGATTTCTCTGCATCTTTCTCTTTGGTTTCATTTGAACATGCTAGGTTGTAGTTTGTTTTTCATTTGCTTTGAATGACTGTGCCTGTCTGTACCCCCCATCTAGGAATGTTTGTTTACTTGTGATTATTGTTGCCATTAATTGTATCAGTTTTGATTGAGGAAATTGATTGTTGAGGAATCTAAAAAAAATAAAATAAAATTTTTAAATTAAAAACTTTTGATTGATGTTGATGATTGCACTGATTGTCTGGAGGTACTATGCTTTATGATGCTGTGTTTTCTCTGACTGGGTCTATTTCACCTGCCATGTATTATGAGAGTTTTTAAGCCAAAATGGGGTAGCTTTTAATTTAGAAAACCCCTGTTTTCTTCTATTTGAGTGTGTCATACATTTAAAGCGCTCTAGAACTTGGCTTGCGACCGATTCAAAATGGTTGATGATTACTTGTTATGGAATGAAAAAGGCAGTAGGTTTTGTTCTCTAGCCTCTGAATTTTGAAAGTTATAACATACAATTAGTTGCCCCTTATTGAGCTTAAACTGTTTGTTTATTGTTGAAATCCTTTGGTATTGGTTTGATAAAATACTGAGAAAATGACATAAATTCAAGGATGGCAGCTAGAATGAAAATGGCTAAGAGAAAACAACTGGGTTTTAGTTGGGAAACAAAAATAAACAAGATGAATTTGTGTTTCCAATTAAAGAAAAATTGTTGGAAAAACAAAGAAAAGGATGAAAAGCAATATAAGAAAGGAGTCAAGTTTAAAAAAGAAAACAACAAGGACTCCTTTGAGATTTTTAAAAGTTTCTGGTCTGCCTTTCAAAAGTTAATCATTCTCAGTGTTTCATTGAGTGATAGCCCTTTGAATTTCCTTTTCCTTGACATCCATTCCCCGAACCCATGGCCCCATTACAACCAAATGAAAGACCTTTTGACTATAACTTGTTTTCTAAATAACTGTGGAGAGTAAGGTCGTTTGCTAAGCCTATGGTAGTGTCTTAAAATGCTATGATTTGAGTGATAGTCATACACAAGCTTAAAACACCTGGAGAAGAATGAAAAGATGTGTGTCTATAGCCTAGTTTTGTGAACATGGCATGAATAATTGTGTGGTTTCCTCTTGTGATAATCTTGCAATCATATGTTGATAATTTTTCCAATTGGGTTCCTCAAGATATTCTGAATTCATATCTCTATTGATCATATTTGTGGCAATGATGATTGCTTGGGGACAAGCAATATTCTAGTTTGGGGTGTTTTGATAGGTGTTTTGTTTGCATGATTTTAGTTGCTTTTTATTTAGTTTTTCTAGGTCATTTGTGTTATCTTATCCCTAATTCCAAGTATTTTTTCTTTCATTCCGTATTTGTTACTCGGGTGTTTCAAGTTTTTGCAGGAATAACTTGTTTACAGGTACATACATTTCAAACGAGAAGCATTCGAGGAAGCATTGGATAAATGGAAGGGTTTCAAGCCATCAAAAAGCAGTAACGTGAAGTCCAGAGAAACCCACTGGCAGTGGGTTTTTCCCACTGCCAGTGGATCTTGCTGCCCTGTGACAAAAACATGCACAAATTGGGGTCCAGAGAAACCCACTGGCCGTGGGTTTTTCCCACTGGCCGTGGGTTCCTCTGTTTGAATGTTCAAAAATGCAAAAATTGGATCTCCAGTACGATCCACTGGCCGTGGGTTTTTCCCACTGCCAGTGGGTTTTTGCACGCACAGCAGTTTCTTTATTTTAGGGAGCAGTTTCTGGGGTTTTATATGGACAGTTTTAAAAGAATAAAACACACAGACATTTTGGGGATAGTTTTAGAGAGAAAAAGAGAGAGTTTCACTTGGGGATTATTGAAGAAATCAAGACCATAGGCGTTGAAGAACATCCTTGGGCAGATTTCGGAAGGATTCGTAAGCACAAGTGAGAGCTTTTGCTTTGTGTTCTTTGCTTTGTTCTTAGGTTTTCTCTTTCTCTGAAATTTCTGAATATGATTCCATCAATGGGCTGTAGTGAATTGAGCATGTGTAACTAAACGTTATCTTGGGATTAGGGTGTGACAATGCTTATGTATTGAACTTCTTTTGAATGTTTCTGTTTATTAATTCATTGCTTCTATTCAATTCCCATGAACGCGTGATGCTTTTGAACACCTAGAGATAGGATCAATTGAAATTAAACTCTAAGAGAATCGAAAGATTAATTAGTTGTTTGAACGTATGAAATTGAACTTAGAATCATAGATCACGAAAATGGGTATGACGATTCGAGGTTTAATAGGATTTCACCATTCTTAACAAGTTCACATAATAAATCGAACGTGGTTCTTTATTATTTGGGCACATTAATGTTACTCTGAGAAGAGGGCTTAATTAAATTCGGAAATCCAACCTTAGAGCGTGAATTAATAAATAGAAAGGTCTTAGGAAAATTAAATACATGGCATGATCATATACCAAATCCCAAGAGTTTCACCATCATTGGTTCTATTTCAATCTCAAAATTAATTTAGTTCTTTCAGATAGCATTCCTTCTTAACTCTTGCTTTTCTTAATCTTCTGAATTACAAACCTAATTTCATAATTTTCTAGATAATTGAACCACTGTGAAAACTTGTACTTGGGAACAATCCCTGTGGGACGATAACTTTTTATTACGCGATACCTCGTGCACTTGCGGGCCTATCAAGTAACACCCCTTCCCCCTCTTCATTTTATCCTCCTCCTAACCATAAATCTAGCCACCACAATAACCACTCTAACCCACCAAAGTCACGGCCACACTAAGGGCTACTACCCTCCACCACTACAAAATCCTTTCTCATCCTTTTGTCTCCTCCAACCCGTGACCATTCTTCACAATACAACCAACTTCTTCCACTCTCTTTCAAGCCTTGGATCTCCAAAAAACTTAACTTGGCTTCCCTTGTCCTGATCTTCAAAATCGTGGACGCTCCTTGCCAAGATAAGGTAAGTGTTAAATTTTCTATGTTCTCAAAACTCCTGCTTTCCTTTTCTCTAAATTTCTCCAATTGTATGCATGAATTTTGGGCCCTTTTCTTGCTGTCCTAGAAGCCTAAAAACCGTGACTCCTTGTCCCCTTTTTGGTTGCATGTATGATTTTTCATAGGATTAAGAATTTAAGCGACGATCAGGAGGCGTTTGGAGCGTTCGACAAAATTTTTGGCGAGACTACTATTCTCTTTCTTTGGATAGTGACTGCCCAATGAGGTAAAGGGGGTCTTTTCCTCATTTGGTTATGCTTTTGGTTGTTATATAATATTGCTTGCATATTCGGGGACCTCCATTTTAAATTTGTTGCGATCCAACTGTTAGATTTTAAACTGTGAAGATTTTCGTAACCGATGGTTAAAGTTTTTATATTTTTAAATTAATAGGTATTTTATAAATTTAATTGGCGTAACTCGATGTTATGTGTTCGGAAAGATTTCATTACGATTGGAGTCGTAACGAGAGATTTAGAAATTTTGGTTTAGGCGGGCTCGATTTTATTCGATATGGTTGTATGTTTTAATTTAAAATTTTCATGATCTTATGTAATTCGTGGTTATTTTACCCCGGTAAGCCCTACTTTAGGAGATTAAATTACCGTTGAGTATTGCCAGAGTTGTTTGAAAAGATCGTGTATTTCAAGGAAGGTTACCAACCAAACGGTCACGACACGTTATTTTACTAAACTAAAAAAAAATGGCATTATTTTAAGTTGTTATAAGGTTTTATAGAAATTTACTAAATAAATAAATAAATTTTTTTCAAGCAAAAAATCTTGAAAAACTTTACTAATAAGTAACTTGGTTTAGGTCTAAATAAATTATGTCAATTAAGACAAAGAAATGGAAATAAAGGGATGTTTTTTAGTGCAATGAATATTAGAATTTAGAAAGAAAATTTGTGACAAGTTTTATAACCACTTTCGTGACCACTTGAGGTAGAATAAAAAGGGGACTTTAGGAACTTGATAAAATGAAATGAATTTGGCAAAAGAAAATTTAAGTAGGAAATAAAATTTTGGAGTGTAAATATTTTAATGGATTAAGTAGGCCAAGAAAAAAAAGAAATGAATAACTAAAGTCTAATTTGTAGTAAATTATAGAAAAGGATCCTAATAAGTTAATTAGGAAAAGAGTTATACACTTAAATAAAATAGATCTAAAATCTGAAATTCTAGTAAAAGAAAAAAATATAAGAGAAAGGAACTAAGGAAACTTTTATACATAGAAACATTAGTTAGCTAAGGAAGAAAAGTTTTAGGACTTAGATCTTAGACTTATAATGAAACAAAAAAAAAGACAGGACTTATTAATCAAATAATGACTTTTAGTAACTAAGTAATGTTAGACTAAGTTTATAATATCAAGGTCAAAGTAGTATCTAGATCTCTAAATAGTTAATGGACAATCATAGAGTAAACAAAATTTAGTTAGTTAAAAGAATGTAGTTAAGGAAATAAAGTACTTAATATAGTCAAAAATAATGAAAATAAAGGAAGGAGTTACAGAATTTAGTAATCTTAAGCCAAAGAAAAACATCAATGAATCACTACTGGTGCATAAAGGATTAGTGGCCTATTTAGCAATTAAGAAAATAAGTCATTTAACAACAAAGCTCACCTAGAATAGAAAAGGAAGTAATTGATGAGGTTGTTTGACGATAAACTAAGAGTTAAAAATTGTACGCTAAGAAGTTAAATTATGAAACAAATTAATCTTACTCAGTTAAATCAATAGGGAGATAAATGATTTAATAGTACCCAAAAACTCCATTTACTTCACAAAACAAACTGACCAGATGTACCATTCAAAAAATGTTTAGGGGCAACACGGCGTACAACTAGCACGTTGAATTTAATACCAATAAGTATACTACTTACATAAAGCCCATGAATACTGATTAGAGTCATGTAACTGTTGGGGATATTGTGGTGTTGCTATATGATTGTTAACATGATATGTTGGTGAGTGTATGAGCTTAAATAAAATGTCTCATGAGTGTATTATGTCAATAAATATTAAATATGATGCATGAATGACTGAATTATAAGAGGTCTTGATTAAGACACGTGGATATGGAGGGTAGTATCGGCAGGGGTCCCAAAATGATTGATTATGAAGGTACACGAATATGACTCCAAGGATGATTGATGGGCATCATAGCACCGGGATGCCCTGTGATTTCTGGGAATTATGGAATCTTATTTCATTCCTAAGAATCGAAAAAGTTATTGCAAATTTTCACTAAGGAAATAGAGGAATTAAATGATATTTAATAAAAAGAAAAAAGATCTAACATTAGGAATGAAAAGAAGTCATTAAAGGAACCTTGTTGAGGACCAACCAACGATAGATGAATAGTTGAGCCATGTATCATACCTGGAGGATAAGGGTGGATGTTTGAGTAACTCCCTATAGCATACAGTGAAGGGCTACACTGAAGGACTTCGCCGTCACGATCCCCTGTTGGTGGTCTTGGGAGTATACCAGAATAGGCCTCCTATGGCTCGGATTCACGCTGAGATCAGACTATTTGGCAAACTCTAGTATACTTCGACTCAAGATGAGAGGTTCTATAGCTGTGCAGTGCTCGTTTTGATGAAATGTGTTTAGATACACCGTTGACGGGACTGCGAGTCCTTACCCTTTTGTGTGGGAATAGAACAAGGTGAACTTCGGCCACTCTAGTGGGCAAGAGGATAAGGCGGGACTTGGTAGATGATGTGTCATGATTGATGGGGTTTCATGCATCATAGTGATTAACTATATTAGTTAAGAAATGAAATTCATGCATTGCATCATTATACTGGCATCGTGATCACTTGCTACTTATTTATGAATATGCGAACCTTAGTGATTTTAGGGGATTAATGGGGAATGGCAATGGTCCTTCAGGACCAAGAATGGTGAGATAAATTAGAGTACATACTAGGGACCCCAAAAGAGAGTCAGAAGGGTTGATTGTAATTGATTGAATTGTATGGGGAGAGCGTAAAAAATGACACTCCCCGACTGTCATAGAGGTAGAGACTCACCTTTATAGCTATTCATTCCAAACCTCTAGCCAGGTACGCTTACCGTACGAGGAAAGCACTACGCCAGGAGGACTAGGTAGGTCTCTAGTTGATGTACCTCTGCCACCCAAGCCAAAGGCAGAGTGACCCTATGACCAGGATGTGGAGGTCAAACAGAGCTTAGTTTGACGATATGGCGATCCACTACATCCATTGAGTGTGGAGGAGCTTGAGGAGTTGTCAGGTAAGGAGGCAACTTTAGTGGTAGATCCCTTTAGTTATCATCCCCTACTAGTTCCACCTCCTATTCAGCAGGTAGAGATCCCAGCTGGACCAGGCCCAGTCGGAGTAGCTACCCAGAGAGAGTCAAATCTGGAGTATGTCCCACTCCCTGTCAAGGATGAGGATGAGGAGGATCCAGAGGAGTTCCCGCTTGAGGATATGCTGATGGATCTAGTAGACTATGCCGCACTACCTGCCTTGCCCCCACAGCTTCCACCAGTCGTTCCCCTTGCGGTTCACGTGACAGGCGGGCTAGAGGACATCCCTATACGTCAGGGGGTATTGGTAATGACCCCTATGGAGAGAGATCTATGGTGAGACGGTAGTGGGATTAGTCTTAGGGATTTCTTTGACACATCTACAGGAGCTACATGTATGGGGAGACTGAGGATTACATGGAGATATCAGCAGCAGCCTAGGGTCTCTTAGCAGAGGCCTATGAGGCTTACACTAGCCGCAAGCACTAGTTGGTTCGTCAGGTTAGTGACCTACCTTCTACGAGTACCGCTCCTCCAGATTTATCATAGTTGGCAGCCACCTCTGATCCATCTGCATCTCCATGGTCGGACGACGAGTTTATGGGAGGAGATGCTTAGTTGCTAGGTTTACTTTATGTGTTTATTCATTTCCCTGTATTTTGCATAGGGTGCCTGCGTGCCCTTCTTTTGTTTCAGTTATACAGATCTGATGAGATCGTTGGATGTATATATAGTACTTGTGTATATATTTATGCTTTATTTCCACCATGTGTTATTGTGTACAAAAAAAAAACTTCCACACTTTTCTTAAAATTAGTAGCCTTTAAGTTAATCGAGATAATCTAGTGGAAGAGATTATCTTAGTTAACTGAGGGTGTTACACGGGGTTTATAATCACGTTACTTTCATAGTGATTGGATAATTGAGAATGAAAATGACCAAGCGTCTAATCTTTCATCTCATTGGGTACTTTTCATCATATTCTCATACTCGTTACTTTTCACATCTGATATCTCGCTTCTCATTACATGGAAACTCCGTGATGGATAGTTGGTAACTTTTACTTCTTGATGCATCATCAATATATTGTACCAACACAGATATACTTATAGTATAATAAACCAGGTGTAACATCATCAATGATCAATTTATACAAGTTATCAGCATTGTATTAATGTCACACAATCCATTCATCCTCTACTCAACTCATCTTACCTGACTAACACACCGATATTACTTAACCGATCCCTACTACTCACTATTGTCTGATTTGCTCTTTATAGTTACGTTATGTTTTATAATGTTTATCATCTGCCATAATTATAATCTTCTCATTGTCAGACCTTGCCCTAAGTCCGTTATAATAGTCACTCACGCTAGGGTATATGGGTATACTTTTATGACATAAGAGTGTACATTAATTATAAGGGTATATTATCACTTGATTGTTATAATGATCTAACTTTTAACTCTATTACTAGTAGTATTTTTATCCTTTGTATGTTTCCTAGAGTTGGTTATATTATATCCTATCTATTGAATTATGGTTGATTGAATACTGAATCTAATTAATATTACTGATTACAATATTGATTGTTGTCACGATGTAGTAACCTTGCCCTAATTCGTGATAGATATTGAATTTCTTTGGAGTACACTAATTTATCTTTCTTAGTGTCATTTGTTTATTTTAGTCTGATTTAACTAGTCTAACCAGTTATAGCATTCAAATACCTTAGTCATCCTATAACCGACTTAGTTACTTCGACCTTCGACTTAATAAACTTTGTTACTATAGTTCTTTAATTTCAAATATTTTAGAACCAACGCTATCGGTTTTCATCACTATCCATTCTTTAGTATCTTCATTACTAATTTAAGTAATACTTATTCTAAGTCTATTTCCCTTATTTTATTAATTTATCTAAGTTATAATACTTACCTATTTATTAGTTCTACTTCCTTACTAATGATTCCTTCTTAACCGACTTGTTGAATCCCTTATATCTATACTTTATCACTTACTTGTTTCTTTTAGTCTTTATTCTAGGATCTAACTTTTAATCTAACTTTAAAACTTGTTAGATCATAAGACTTAGTCCTAGTTATAACTAACTTATAGGTATATTATCTCTTTAAGTTACTTGTTCCAGATTTTAATTCTAAAGTCCCTTCTTAAGTCTTATGTTATAATGTTGACTATGTCCTTAATCAATTAATATTTTACATCTTAATTCTTCTAATTTCTATTATATCATTTGATTAATTAATACCATATTCTTTTAGTTTAAAACCTCATTATATTATTATTCCCAAAAGAATGTTAACTTCATATTTTTTGAAAACTCAGTGAAATAAAATAGAGCATTGTAAGCGTCTCGTTCGGTAAAACTCCTCAAAAAGTATGTGCTTCTTGAGATGACTTTGGCCACTTAGGGATGAACCTAATTTCTAACCGTGGGGCTTACTGGATAAATTTACAACAAATTATATAATAATGCATAAAAATTTAAAAATTTAATATTACAACCATATCGAATATCAACCAAGCCGACCTAACTCTAAAATCCGTAACTTTTTTGTCTGGGCTTTAATTTCAGTAAAATTTCTTTTGGTCACACGATCATCGAGGCATACTTTACGAGAGTTTATAAAATACTAAATTTAATTTTCAACATAACAAAATCGTCATCAGTTACTAAAATCTACGCAGTTTAAAATCCGACCATTGGATCGTGATGAAACTTAAAACTGTAACCCCCGAATACTAAAGTAACATTATGAGGCAATTAAAAATGTAATAAACTGAAGTAAGGCTCCCTTTACCTCATGGTTAGCTTTTGGTTTTGAGGAAGAAGGAGAGTAAATTCATCAAAACTTTGTTAATCACTCCGATTGTCCGCCGATCGCTGTTGGTCGTTCCTGTTCCTAAAAAATACCATATGTATGAGTAAAGAAGAGAGGACGGCCATGGTTTTGGCCTCTCAAAATAGGGGAAAAAGACCAAAATTTTTAGAAATTGAAGGCTGGACTTTGGTCCAAGAACACCAAGAACAATCCAAGAGTATCATGCAAAAGTCTCACCTTGTAGAAGCTTGGTTAGCTCACAAGGCAAGGGGTTAAAGTTTATTTTTAAGAGTCTAATGCATATAGAAAAATTGGAAGATATGGGCTGTTTGGATGGAGGTTGGCCACGGGTTAGAAGTGGAGAAGGAAGGAGGATGAGAATTTTTATGGTTGGTGGTGGTAGATGGAGGTGTGGCCGTGAGTATGGTGGCTTGTGGTGGCTATTTGGGTGGTGTATGGTGGCTGTAGGAGGAAGCAATGGTTGCTGGAAATTTGAAATTTTAGATGAAGAGGAAATGGTGCAATGGTTTGGCTGAGAATGAGAAGTGAAGGGAGTGAAGAGAATATGTTCTCTTAATGTGAAATGGTGTGCATTAATTGTTATGGTTAAATGCAACTGGTGGTGTTAGTGAGAGAGTGAGTGGGCTGAGTGCTCCTGGGGTGACACCTACCCTGGAAGGTGGCTGATGGTGGTTGTTGACTGGAAACTGGTTGCCAAAAAATTAATTTGTTACCCGATGATTTAAGGCGTGCAGAATATTTAGGAACCAGAATTTAGAGTCGTCAAAAATAAATATAGAATAATTTATGAAGACAGAATCTCAAAATATTACCAACACAAGAATTGTAGATCTTCTTTTTCCCTTTGATTTTATATATCATTTATGACAATCCAATATTGGTAGCTCGAGATATGCCCAAAATAAGACAGGATGCTCTAATTCTTCCCGAATCAGTTAGGGTTATTAAAATAATTTTGTGGTTATTTTTCCTTTAGGAATTGGTCTTCATTCCCTTCATAAGACTTGTGGATTTCTTTTATACAGATCCATAGCTAAAAGAAAGAAGCAATTCTAGTACCGAAAGAGTGAAATATGCTCATTTTATTGGAAGTAGCCAAGATGGTGATGAGATGAACAAAGGACAATGAAGATTTCTAAAACTATACCATTCTGGGAGGATTCAGCTTTCAATTTCTTAATGGAAAATGTAGACAATTTCATTACAGAGATTTTGACATTGGGTTTACGTGAATCGAAGGTCATATGAGAGAGTTATGAATTTTTGAATAAACCATGCGCAGGACAAAAACGCGAATAACATGACTTTAAGGTAAGTTTACTTAATTCTCAAATTTGAGCATGACAGAGCGAGAATCGGGGTTTGGGACAAGAAATAGAGGTTGCATATCTCTTTGAAACAAAGTGACGAGACCAGAATCATTTTATTCAAGCTTTATTTGAAAAAGTTAGGTTCAAGACACCAAAGACGCGTAGACTGAATTTTAAGGCTAAATTGAAGAAATGAGATAGCATGAGAACGGGATCGACAGAGTCAGAATCAAGTCTCGGCCTCTTCAGGAGAAGTTTCTAAAACGTTAAAATGAGTCACCGAAGACTGATCATGCCACCATCAGGTACTCCGAGGTATATGCACGACCAAACGTAGGTGACATCGAAGGTCCTAATTGGTCCTGTTAGACCGAGTCAGTTACCCTTGATCTACTACAAGGAAACCTTACTATGACTAGTTTCCCTTATGGAATCACTAGTCTCAGGTCGAGTTACCGAAAAGATCGACAACTGGGCTCCACAGTATAACATCATGAAACTTCTTAATATTTTATTATTTAAATATTATTGCTCACTATTATTCAATTAAAACTTAATAAAATATTATTTTAATATATATTCGAATATTAATAATTATTGAGTATAATTATATATTAATTAAATCTTCACTAATTACTCCTAATTAATTAATCTAAACATAAACAATATAAAAGGGTACTTAAGCAACTAATTACAAATTTAAGGTACACTAACCATCATTAATTACTTACCAACGTAGAATAATATTTTATTCTTTATCTTACCAACACTCATAATCACTCATCTTTTATTTTCCTCCATCAATCACTATACATCTCTACCTCTCTGATACCTTCTGTTCTTCTCACTAGTCTCTATCTTTCTACTAGGTCTTTCATCTATTTTATACTTAGTACTCTATTAATACCTTGAGGACTTCTTTCCTCATTATTTCTACTTACTCGCCATAACTCAAGGAATCAGGTCAAAGTCTTAACTTTCTCTAGAAGACTTATCAAAGTACTCTTAGAGGTTCTGAGAGCCTAGATCCTTATTCTTAAAACTAGGGCTGTTACATAAACAATGTGAACTCTCTCAGCGTTTTTGTATTGGTAAGCCTCAAGAATTTCTGCAATGCTTATGAACTCTAAGGAAGAGAAAACTAAGCCTGAGTTGATTTCATCAGAGACAAGATGGATATTCTTGCGGGTCACAAAGTCGAGAGTCTCCTCGAGAACTGAACGTTGGATTGCTACCCCTAGTGGGTGTGATGGGTTTGTGATTAGCACCCCTTCACTTTGGTGTTCATGGCTTCTGCATCTTTGTATGCAGCCTCTAAAGCTTTAGGAGTAATCTAGAAATTGTTTGAGTTGTCATAGTGGATTGGAACTATGTTTACTCCAGTTCTCCACCTTAAATCCCTATCGAATCTGCAAAGTAAAGAAAAAAACATTAATCCAGTTGTCTTAGTTTAATGGTCTATTATTTCTGTATATAGCCATAAAGTGTAATGTGCATGTATGGCATTAAATATTTGCCTATCTTAAAACTAGTCAAGTCAACCATATTCAATTAGTTAAATTATGAAGTGTCTAGATGAATAGTTTGATTATTTTATTAGTTTAGTTACAAATTTTGATTTATTTGAACTGATATATTTGTTCACTAATTTAAATGAACGTTTAGACAATATTTTTTCCAAGTTCCAAGAGAAAGAAAATATACATGTCTGATATAACTTTTTTTCTTTTTCAAAACTTATATATAGTTTTTGTTACTCAATTAGACTTGGAGTTTCAATTCAATGATTTGTGAACTAAAAGTCAACTTTACTGGTTAATAAGTTACCTTGATAACTGCATATAAATTGTCCTAATTTTTCTCTCTTGTGAAGAAAATAATGGCTTTGTTTTTATAAATGAGAATAAGAGGTTATTTTTCTTACCCAAGATAGTATGGGGTTGGAACAAGGAAAGCATCTCCTAGGTTAGCAAGGATGAAGGTTAAAAATCTGTTGGCTGCAGTTGCACCTGTAGTGAGGACTGTAACAGCCCTCGTTTTGTTTGTTAGGTCCTTGAGGCCAATGGTTTTAATTGTGTAATAATTCTATGTGTACTGCTATTTGGGCTACGGTCGATTAACTTGTGTGATAGTTAAATTATGTTTTAGAAAACTTTTATGAGTATGAGATGAATAACTCTACTGTAATTATATGAGAAAATGGAAATGATTAAAATAATAAAAATAATATAAGAGACTCATAATAATATAAATTTAAACAATTGAAACGTTAGTAAACTAATAGAAATATTTAGGACGTTTTAATAAAGTTATTTAAACTGTGTAACTCCCCCGGTTTCGACCAAGAAGTTGTCTGAGAAACTTGGGTCAATTATTTTTATCCCCAAAAGTCCCTCATGTCATTTCTAACAAATTTTATGAAGAGCCCGATGTCTGTCTACGACCACCCAAGTCCAAAAACGTGGATTTTAAATTACCCGGGTAAGCCAAAATGCGCATCTGTACGTATTTTAGGCGTAATTTTCTCTTCCGATATTGGATTCGAGTTGTTCTTGTCCCAAAATCTTTGCATTGAATTTATATACAACTTTTATGCTAACCACGAAGGCCAATTCTCATCCCATAAATTCCAGCAATCAAAATACTACATTAATTCTCGATTTTCTAGTAACAGCTTGCACTAGGTGTAGTATTATCCATACATCTCTCTCATATGACCATGAAATTGAATGCTTCCTTCACCAAAGTTTTCTTAACTCAATTCTCCACAAGTTTGATGAAGAACACAAAGCCCAAATTCTTACCACTTTGGCCCAGAAAAATAATCTATGCAAGGGACAAAAATCCTATTACAACCCTGCACCCCTTTTGTATTGGGTTATAACTTTCTCATTTCTTAATGGATTGTTTCGTGCTTTATATAAAATTAAAGATAACAAAAAGTTCTACAACTTTTGTATTTGGCCCATTTTCAAAATTGGCCCAGAAGACCCCTTAAACCCACGAGCAAGATGCTGTCCCTGCACTTGACACCTCAGCTTGCATGCGCCATGAACCAATTAAATCACTCCATCACCTTGCCACTTGTTGAAACCATGCAAAGCCTTCCACCACCTCACCATCAGCTACATTAGACATCTTTCACTTGCATGGGACAATTGTGACACCTCCCATTCCACTTGCTTTGGCCGTGTGACTCCTTGGACACCAAGGAAACTACATGCAAAATTTATCTTTTCATTTTCTTACTTTGTTTCTTCTTTCTCCTTCCAACTTATAAAATTTCCAGCAACATTTCTTCTCTTTTTCTCATGTCTCCTTCATCTAAATCGTCATCACACACCCATTATCATCCTTCTTAAATCACCACACCACACTACAAAATTTAAAATACCACCTTTTGACTATCAAATTTTCTTCTTCTTCTCCACCAAAACAGCAACATTTTCTTCACCATCCCACCACCAAATTCACGTGACTCACCACCCTTCTAGCATCCATTTCCTTCTTCCTTGATGAAGCCATCCATGGAAATCTAGAAGAAAATTTTGGAGTCTTGACACCTTTTCTTGGAGGACGAATTTTTGGTGGTAAGGGGGGAGTACTTTGCTTGCCTAGATCCATGAAATAATACATGCATGGTGAAGTATAAGTGTCCCTTAGCACTTATACTTTGATATCTCTTTAAAGATCTTAGTTTGTATGGTTTGGATCTTGAAAAAACTTTGTGAAAAATGTGGACTTTTAAGAGATATCATGGCTGCACCATAGTTTTATTTAATTCTTTAAATTTTTAAATTTAGATGATAAGTTACTAACTTGTGAACTTTATTGTTGCAGATTTTTTTGGTTGTAACTCCATGCATGTGATAAATTGTTGAATTATGTGTGTCTTGGCTAAAATGATGATTTATGAAATTGGTGATATTCTTAGGGACCTTAAATATTTTAAAAAATGAGTTCTCATAACAAAATAATGAATTCTTGTTGTTGCTGAATTTTTTTTTTGTAGTTAGCTAAACAAATTAAAAATTTTAGATCCTAACGTATAAGCTTGAAAAAAATAATTTTTGTGGTTGGAATTTGGTAACATGGCTTGATCTTTTAGATTTATGTGATAAAAATAAATTTTAATATAAAACTTCAGTTCTGGAAATTTTATTAAAATAAGAACAAGTGACTTTTAGTTGTAGTAATTAAATAATATGTTTATGATATTAAGAAAGTGATTTGCAAAAGTTTTAGAAAATATTTCTTGGTAAATATTTGTGGTTATTGGTGCTGCTATGATTTTATATATTTGAAAATACATATGATTATAAAAATGTTATGAATGTGGTAAATAATAAAAGAATTAAAAGGGACCCGAGTTTAGGCGCGAACGGTATGTTGGAAACGGTATAAAACGCATTTTGTGGGTAAATGGAGGAAATTGGTAAAACTATTTTGGAGGAATATTTTGCAGCATGAGAAATTAATTTTGAGCATAAGAAAAATACCCAAAGGAGAAAAATTGGTTGGGAGAATTTTTGACCCGTGATTTGTCCTTAAAACGTATTTTTACGAATGTTGGAACGACAGAATTTGGCATTTGGTAACTTTTCATGTAGAGGCTGTTTTCTGGGCAGAATTTGTTTTTAATTTTATTTAATTAGTATTTTCAAAGTTAAACACTTATGGCTTTGGAATCACCCAAATCAGAATTTTCTAGATAAAATATGACGAAAATGATGTTTTGACAAAGAAATGAAAATTTACTACTTTGTACCTTTACTTTAGAAAAGAGGATTCTTTTATCTTCAATATAAATCTAGGAGAATTACCTTATGATAATGATATATTTCATTTAAGGATTTACGAAAAATTTTAGAAAGTAAAATCAATCTAATTCGTTTATCATAAGTAAATACGAGGAAACGACTTTAGTAATTGAAAAATCAAGAAAACTTTTACACCTTATCCTTAATTCTCTTTTAATAGAAAAGCTTAGATTTTCTTAAGTTTATATTTCAAGAAAACATAATTGACATTATGTTACTCCTTTTACTTAGATATTTTATTATAAAAAATAAATTGAATATTTTACACTAGAGAATTTTCTTATAAGATCTGTTTAGGAAATAACTTTGATAATTATAATAAAATTAATTTTTGGTAGTATTGAATCTTTGAGACTTAGCCTCTACAACAAGAAAAGTTTTATGGCTTAGATATTTTACATGTTTTAAGGACAAATACACTATATGAGTTAGGTTTCGTTTAGACTTCGGGCACTGATAAATCAATTTTAATACACTTCTTATAGTTTTAAACTTGAGGTTTATTATATATTTACTATGTTTAATGATAGTATTTTAATTAAGTTTTATGTTGTATTGTTTAATTGAAGTATTATGTTTATATGTTTCAATTTTCATTTTTTGTTTTTATCTTGAGTATCTTGTCTTGTTTTGGCCATAACTTGGGCTTTTGTGATCCAAATGGGCTAATCTTGGAGCCCATGGAAAGCTAAGACAAAGGCCTACATCATGATGATCATATTTGGTTATTTTGCATCTAAAAATAATGAAGATGGAGCTTGAATCAATCAGCCCAGATGTGTCTCACCAGCATTGACATATTTCACCAAAACACACATATCTGGAGTTGTAGATGTCCAAATGACCTGATTCTTATGCTAATGTCTCAATAAGATAGAGATCTACAACTTTCATGTTGAAGATTTTATGAAATTAGGCCATCTAGATGGTCATATGTGACTCACAATGTGGGGAAGATAAAGAAGATAATGAATTTCAATACCTACCATTATCTTCTTTTGAATTATTGTATTTTCAAGCCCACCAATATTGAAAAAATGTATTAATGATCAAAAAATGAATGTATAGTGTCATGATACCTTACCTATAAATAGATGCTTGAAGTTGTAAAGAAGACACACAAGAGATACATAAGAACTATATGCTTTAGTTTTCATTACATTTCTATATCTTTGCTTTAGTTTCTTAAGTTTTAGTTCTTTCTCTTGCTTTATTTCTTTGTTCTATATTTCATCCCACAAGTTATGGTTTTCATTTCTCTTCCTCAATATCAAGTAAGTTAATTTTATTATTTGTTATTTAATATTATCTTTCATTGTTAAAAATTATAATGGAAGCTTAATCTTTTAAAATCAACTCAAGGAATTTAATTTTTCTTTATGTTAACTTTGAGTTCTTGCTCTTAATATTTTGATTGAATATAATTACTTTTCTTTCTTTCTCAAATACTTATGATGGTAGATTATTTAAGTGTATAACCAATTGATATATAATTAAACAATCTATAATCTAAAATGATGTTGGTTGGTTAATCGATAATCAATTTGAGAACAAAGATTAATTCACTAAATAATAGATTTCTATTTAGTTTCTTAACTCAATCAAACTATGGTTTTAAAGTTATTTTGGTAATTAATAAGAATATATCGATTGGTTATTCTTATTAGTTCATTAATTCAATTCTAGAAGATTTTCTAGAATATAATCATTTAGGGATTCCAAATGATTCAAGGTTGAGAAATTAATTATATTTAATCATATTTGTGATCAATGATTAGTTAACTAAAGATTTATTAATTCCTTGGGTTGGTTATTTCTAAATTTGATTATTCACCCACTCATAAATTTACTTTTTGCACTATTATATAATTACTTAGTTTTCCTTTCAATCTCAACACAAACCCCCCTTTGTTATAATTAAATTGAGTGTAACTAATTTAGCTAAGGTCCTCAAGAGATGACTAAGGTTGTTTACCTTATACTATATTAATTTAACTTTTTATTTGACTCGATAATGACTGCGTGTCAGGCACCCTAGTAATTGAGACAAGTACATGGCATTTTACATTTGGAGTTGAGGAGGGATGTTGGAAAAATCCCCTAGAGCATACAGTGATGGGTACATTGAAGAATGTGTCGTGCCTTGATACCTGAGGGTAGTCTAGGGAGTATATTCGGAGGCGGGAATTCCAAGTGGCATCGAATTCGCGCCCGTCGCCAGACAGCCCGTAGCAAATTCTGGTGTACTTTGACAAGAGGCGGGATTTTCTATGACCGTGGAGTACCCGTTCTGTGGTGATGTATGATTGTCCATTTTGATGATTGGGACTATTAGTACTTACCCATTATGAAAACCAGAACGAGGAGAGCTCCGATCGCTTTAGTTGGGCAGGGGAGATAAGGGTGGCTGGCTGTGCACATGATTATTGGTATATGAGATTGATCACTGGAAGTTGGGCCCCATTACATATTGGTAATGAAATATGACTTACCATAATTGAATCTAACACATGCATAACATACCATCATTATGACTATCCCTCTGATTATTTTTAATATTTGTGTATATGAAGTTTTATAGTTTAGGAATTAAGGCCATGATAGTCTTGAAAGAAAGCATTCTCTCTAAAATCAAAAGTGCCTTTCCCCTACGTGGAAGCCTCTAATTGTTCTTCTAAATACTTTTCAAGTAAATCAAATGAAACCTACAGTACAAGAAACTATAAGGGTCACTCCTAAAAAAGGAAATTAAAAGTTGTTTCTTCTAATAGTATATATAAGGTGGATTTGAGAAGTATAAGAAGGAAAAATTGTAGTTTCAAATCCTAAACAACACTTTTTTACCAAAATAAAAAAAAAACTAACAAAGTAACATTTTATTTATTCATATTTATAGACTTACTTAATTATCTACCAACCCCATTTGAATGACATTGAAGGAATTGGTTATTTCATCATAGAGGTTTTCATCATAAGCTATCCACCCAGCAAAATAAGGGGAGTTTTCTCCATGAGTTTCAGAAACTACAACTTGGGAAAGGTCCACATAAGGTTGCTCAATCTCAATACCCATAGCTAGCTTCCTTATAAAGAATATTTCTCAATTATAGAAAGCAAAAAGTTGCTATGAGTAGAAGAGAAAGATGAAGAATATTTAAAAAGAGTGTTGAATAAAATGTTTGTCTAAACCTATTTAAATCTAGGGATGAAGTAAAGCAGTAAACTTAAAAAGTGGTGGGGAGTAGCATAACAACAACAGTGATAAACTTTGCTTCATTGGATCACAAGATTATACAATCCTACAGTGAAAAGTTTACAAAAACATTACAATTTATCATGAGAATAATGTGACAAAAAAATGGATAGTACCTAGTTGAGTGGCGATAGAGCGTGCTCCATGAGGGGGTTAGTCTTCGTGAATATAGCAAAGAGAAAATGAGACCACGATCTGAATTGAGGGAAGAGAAGAGGAAAAAGGAAAAGGGAATAGGAATTGACTAGGAAATGAGAGCGTTGATCAGGTGAGTGAATGTCTCCCTTAATAATGCAAAGCAAAAAACATTGCTATTAGTTTCTCTGAATCCCTAAATCCCTAAATGAGAAGTGCAGACTTGTAAATTCATCATTGATGTGGTTGTAAGTTCATCATGTAAAAAAGGGAAATTTAAAACCTTAAATCCCTAAATAGGGAAATATTACATGCCAGGAAGGAAAATGTTGCAATGATGCGAAGAAGGAATGATACTAGAGAAGGATATATGGGGACGTCGTTGTAGAGCACGATCGCATAGAGGATTTCGACGAAAGGGGTAAGGGTTCAAAAAAGGGAGTCGTGAGAGGGTTTGAAGAATGAGAAGCCCGGGATTTCATCACTTTCCGCTTTTGAGGTAGAATAAAGGGGAATCGAATAAAGAGTCACTTTATAGAAATTGTATATTGTAATTTTTTTAAATTTTAATCCCTTTATTAACTGTTTTCTAAAAAACTGCTAAGAAAGACCAATAACATTTGTTAGAGGTTTAGTAAGAAACCACTAAGAAAGAATCATTCGATTACCTTTCTTAGCCATCACTTTAACAAAACTCTAAGAAAGGTACATTTTTCTTAGCGGTTGGCTGTTTAACCACTAATAAAGACCCTTTCTTTGCATATTCTTTAACAACCACTAAGAAAATGACGTTAAGAAAAGCCAATTTTGTTATAGTGGGAGCTATATAATGGATCATCTAACGCCGTCAATCATTTGGCCATTTTTTCTACATACATGATAATCTCAGGAGTACTTGACCCACTCATGTGCAAACTCTTTCCCGTAACCTTAAAAAAGGTGGCACTATGATGGTTTTCTACTTACCTTTTAAGACGATTGTCAATTTTTCAGAATTAAAAGACAAATTCTATACGCAGTTCTTCACTAGTCATATAGCTAGAAAAACCTCAGTTTTTCTAGCAAATTTACAACAACATGACAGTGAAACTCTTAAGAAGTTCATGGGTCGCTTCAACCAAGAAGCTGATGTTGGAATGATGTGGATTAGATCTAGATCTTACTTCTCCTTTAATCTAAAGCAATTCCAAGCATGTTTGCATAACAGTTTCAATTCTCTTTCCATAAAAAGCTTGACCAAATTGTGCATGGGTATGGTGAGGGTTCATGAACTTAATTTTTTTATAGGAAAACTAAAGAGAAGATGAAGGAGATGGAAGAAACAAGAGAGGAAGATAGGAAAACTCCATTCTCTAGAAGCTAGAGAGATAAGTTTCAAAGGAGGATAAGAATTTAGGAGAGAGGCTAAGAACTCTTAGAATCTTAGAGAGAGGAAATTCACTCTATCTTACTAGAAAATTAACAAATGAATTCTTAGTTCTAAATTACAAAGGAAAAGATCTATATATAGATCTTCTCACTAATCCAAGAGTAATTTTTAGACTTAACTTAGGTGGGCTTGTTAAAGTTTCACCCTAAGACCCAAAATCTAAAGATACATGACCCAAAAGTGGCTCAAAACAAGTATATGGATATACAAAACTCAAATCTCAATCTAAGACTATTAATGGGCTTTTAAAAATGAAAAATAATCCAAAACTTAAGCTTAATACTAAAATAAAATTCAAACGGTCTACACTTTATGGATCTCATCATACTCCCTCCCTTAAGAGGGATTTGTCCTCAAATCCAAGCCTTTTTGTTAAAGCTCCTAAAAAAAATCCATCTTCCCTACAAAACAAAGAAGAAGCATGGGTCCACATTATGATAAAGGACAAAAGAAAAACAAATAAACAAAACAAAGATGAAGAATTTATTTATGTAATAAAATAGTTAACCAAGATCAAAGACTAACCTTCTCACCCTTAAAGTGACAAAAGCAAAAATATCATTAATAAGGGGCACAATAAGGGGATTTTGAATTAACTTATCCTAGAGTCAAATGTTAAGGCCCTCTTATTGAAACATGAACATGGAAGAAGTAATGACAGAGTTTGCAACATCCCATGAAACATGAAAATATAAAAAGATACAATCAGAAGAGTAAGGAACCTAATAGTTTTTACAACATCCAGAACATACAACAACCAACCAAGAATAAAGAAAAATAAAAAAAGAAACAGAATCATCATCCTCTTCACCTCTAAGCAAAAACGACCATCTAAACCACTTTATCCCATGAACCCTCACTGTACTACCACCATCGTCTACCACACGCCACCATTGCTACGAATCACGGGCACCATCGTACCAACCGCCACCGTGAACCACAACCCACGACAACCCCTATGAACCACCTTTGTCACCGCCCAACCCTACCACTTCCCTTCACTCACAACTCTACCCACCATTTCCCCATCAAACCTTCATCAACTTCACTTACCCACAACAACCCCAACAACACAAACCTCTCCTCATCAAACCAACCAACCTTAAACCCTTTATCACAACCCAAAACCAAGCCTCACCAAACCCATCACCAAGACAAACCCAAACCATTCCACAAACTTAACCCATCAAGCCTCCAAACCATAAAAACAACAAAAAATAGAGAAAAAAAAGAAGATAAAAAACCATAACCCTCTATCGTCCACTTCTGTAAAATGCCATCCATGCATGAGACCTCTGCTCACGCCACCATCTTCCATGAGTCATCATCATTTTGTGTCGTGAGACTCCCCACCGCGGCACCACCATTCTCATATCACCATCATCCTGGCATCACCAATGTCATGCCACTGTCCCCCTTCCCCCTGTTAGCCCAGTAATAATTTTTTACCTATTTGTGTTTACCACCGGGTCATTAATTGGCAAGCGCACCAATCATTTGTAGTTTTCAAAATTTAGATATCGTTCCACTAGGATTGAAAGTCCAATAACAACAGTAATTTTCTATTTACTATGGTAAATATTGTAACATCTCAATTTAAAAATTAACTACCGAATGAGATTAGTGAATGAGTTAAGATTAATTGTAGATTATAGAAGTAATGGTTAATTAATTAATGTTAGTGGCCAGCGGTAAAGATGCATGTGCCCCTGGAGTATATTAGAGTTTCGGCTCTTCTCTTCTCCACTCACTTCCTCATTCGCGTCAAAGGTCGAGAGAGAGCTGATAGCTTTTCTTCAAAGGAAAACAGAGACACTGTCCGATCCTCTTTTCCTGCCCACTCTCCTCTTCGTTCTCTTCGTCTCCCTCTTTATTTCCTTCTTTCACTCAAAACTGAGTAGAACCGAGTGGAACAGCATAGTGGCAGAGGAAACAACATGGTGCTGTGTCCTGGAGGTTGGATCCTCCTCTGTTCTTCTTCTTCTTCTCGTCTTCTTCCCTATTGTTCCTCGTCTCCTTCCTCGTCGTCTTCTCCTTCACCCAACTCAGCGACGTTGGGATGTCTTGGGACTAGAACCCTCCATTGTTGGCAAGATCAGACTGTTCGTGGGTGTGGAAACAGCTTCGGATTCTCCATGCTGAGTGCGGAGTCCAGCGTCTAAACCCAGAGGTCGTGTGAGTTGGAGGGAGCGGTCGAAGTATGATTGGTCGGCACTGTTAGCTCGAGGAGCTCCTGGAATCTTCATTCCAGGTAGGGGGTATCTTATATCTTAAATGCATGGGTTATGGACGGGTTCCGGGTGTTAATGACTTGTTGATTCTGTGTTTGATGCTGTGTTATGGTTGCATGAAGAATGTGTGATACCCGGATGCATGATGATTAGGTGTTGAGTGATGCATGTCTAGTTCCGTTCGTGAAATGCATGTTAATGGTCTTGAGAATGTCGAATGTTTGCATGAAAAGAATATGTTGGAGTGTTGTTGATGATTGCCATGTGATTTATATGGCATGCAAGTGGCCATGAGTATTAAATCCTGACTGCATGTGAGAAATGTTGTTTCTACGAGTCTGATGATGTTTTATACCGATTGCATGTGATGCATGTACTGTTAAATGAAAGATTGTATATATATGAACTCTGTGTTTGTGTGATCAATCAGCGTATGGCGCATGGGATGCGTTAATGCTGGGAGCATGTAGTGTGGGACACTACCATCGGTTATTAAAAGCGTGAGACGCTATGAAATCCTTTTGAGTGGGACTCAAGGTAAGCCTTTGAGTGGGACTCAGGCTGCCCGTGAACACCGCCGTTGGCGCTGAGAGCGTTGGTGTCACATGTGTGGGGAAACGGTTTGGTACCTGTAAAATGGCCAAGTCAGCTGGGAGCTGAATAAAAGGTTGGGAGCCTACGTTGCAACGAATAAAAACCGATTACACACGAATGCAGATCTGAGTGAATTAATCTGTGTACATGTACAGTTGATGTTAATTGAAAATCTGATTGTATGAGTATCTGTTAATGTTATTGAAATGATATGTACATATAGCCGAGAGATAATTGGTGGATTCTGATCTGAAAATGTCTTATGTGTGCTCTGATTAATTGGTTTCGTGTATGCTTTGATGGTTGCTGTGTATATTTATATTGTTGCATAGCTGAGGAACAATCTGAGTCAGTATCTATCATTTAATATCTAAGATACTCACCCTTACACCATTTTTCAGCATATGCAGGTCGGACTCGGAATGAGGAGAAAGCCTTAACCTGAGTGATGAGTATTTATGTTGTTGTAGTGTATGGAGTATGCTGTACCGATTGTATACAGTTATATTAAAGCCTTGGCCGGCTCTCATGTAAAATGATGATTAAAGATATTTATTTATAAGGATTGATTATGAGAATTATAGACATGGTGTCGATTGTATGGGATTATAAGTATTGGTAAATGTATAATGTCAAGATAATGAGTAATCCGAGTGCATGATTATGTATATACATCTACGTTGTATACTGGTGACTTGTGTTTGGGTAGACTGAGAGATGTTGATGGATAAAATATTGCTAAGTTAATGATTTTCCGAGTAGAGATAGTTGTGAGAGTCATCTCCGAGTGAGGCTATAAATGGCTGTGCCTTCTTGTCCGAGTGGTGAAGACTTAAAGGATTCTGAGAGAAATCTGTCTTAATGAACCTATTCTGTGTGGGATTTAATGGGAGAATTCCCGAGTAATGCTAGGCTTGATTATTCCGAGTGAAAAATATGTGTAGATCTCGAGTGGGAAAGTGTTTAGATAATTCCGAGTGGAAACCCCGAGAGAACCTCTTCCGAGGGGAGAGTTGTTGTAATGGTTGAGATTAGGATATATTCTAAGTGTGTGATACAGGTATAATCCGAGTGAATGAGATTCTATATTCCGAGTGATTTATGGCTGAGAGGAAGTTTAAGTATTCTCCTAGTGAGGAAGTTCAAAATATGCCGAGTGCTAAATGGTTAATGTTTTCCGAGTGAACTATGGTTGAAGTACACCAAGTGGTGTTTGATTGAGAAATATTCTGAGTGAGGAAGGTTTATGGATTCCGAGTGAGATATCCCTCATTTACCGGGTGGATTGTATATGTGACCTTTGTTGATATAAAATAAATGACTAAGTACTTATGATGAGTTGTTTCCGAGTGAATGGAACTCTGGATCCTGAGTGATCGAATACCGAGTGTGTTACTCGCCTCAGCAAACCAGGTATTCGCTCTAGCGAGTGTGTATGCTTTGGAAGGCTTTTGGGTTGTTCGCTTAAGCGAGTGGTACTTCGCCCGAGCGAGTTGGGCTGCCTCGCTCAAGCGTGCTGGATCTCGCTTGAGCGAGTGGACGCTGTTTTGTGGGCTTCGCTTGAGCGTTTTGTTCTTCCGCTGGGCTGTTTCTGATCAGTTTTATTTCTCTGGCCTTCTTTTCCCTTCTCTTTTATTGAGCCCGGTTCCATTGGTTTATTTTTGGGAAAAATTTTTCCCTGTTTTAGGTTTTATTTGTTTAATTAAATTTGGATGTTTCAAATATAAAGAAAGTTATAGACAAAAGAATGATTTATATACAATTTATACAATATTCACAGGATAGCATGGTTGAATTGTTCATGAGATAAAAAGAAAATAAAAATCTATCTAAAAAGTTGAGTTGTAAACTAGAATAGGTAAGGTACTTAAGGATAAAATACAGATAGACAAATTATGTTAGAAATTGGATCCCTAGTCTAGAATAACAATGAGGAACTCAAGACATGCATATTTAATCATCAAGTTTCAAGTCATTGCAACTTAAATTCATTATAACCGATCCCTCGTGATATAAATTCTAAGAATTCACCGTAAAGTCCGATCCCTCGTGAGCTTTCTCAGTAAAAACTAGCATTAAGACCTGGCCTTATGGCAACAATGGTTAACAACCCCTATAGAATTGAGATACCAAGGGTATTCCAACTTTTACTTTCGTCAAAACAAGTTTCAATACGGCATGAATAATCATTCTCCCGTTTGACATTCACACTAATAAAACAAGTTTCAATACACATGAAAATCATTCTCCCATTTGATGTTCATATTAATAAAAGATTGAAATACTAACATGGACTTGAATCATAAACATGCAGAGGTCGAATTCACAACATTATACTCAATAGATTAGTTCACCAATTCCAACATAAACAGATTAGCTACACATGGTAAAAGTAAAGACAACACTTACAGAGGTTGACATTACGAAGGTTATGGAGAACTTTATGATACAACGATCACAATATAACAAAACACTCTCAAGTATCTAGAAAAGTATTCTAGAACTACAAACTCACAAAAGAAGTACTCAAAGTCGAGTACAAAGAGAGAAAAGAATGAGAATGGGATTGGATGGGATGGAATGCTTAGAATGGTGTTGGATGGCCCTATTTATAGGGCTGAGCAAGGGTGCTGACGCTACGCGTCAGTCCCCTGACTCAGCCTCCATTAAACATCTCGAAGTGGCCATGAGGGAATTATTAAATGAATCATGCCTTGCCACTTGGCCCTGTCCCCCATTCGGTTTTGGCCATTTGTGCTAAGTGGGGTGGCCAATAATGGGTCAAAGCTGAGTGCTTGGCCAAGCTGGCTGTGGAGTCCACGCAGCTCTGACGCTACGCGTGGCTGTGACGCATAGCGTCAGCATCAAAAGTAACCACGCTACACGTGGGGTTGATGCTACGCGTCAGCTCCTCCAGTATCTTGAATTTTCTCTTGAATTTTCTACTTTTTTACTGCAAAACTAGAGAAAATTGATCAAAGGCAGATTATTTCTAACAACATCCATTTATTGAATTTAAAACCTAATTTTCTAACAAATTAAACTAATTTTTATGATTTTTGTGAAATTTTTATTAAAGCTTTTATTGAAAATTTAAGGACTAACACCCCCCCTCTCAGTTTCTCTCTCTCCCTCTCCCTCTTTCTATTTGTCTTGCATGACCCCTCCCCATTTTTCCTTTTTCTTTTCTTATATACCAATTTCTAGTTTAGGTTTAGTTTTGATTTTTTCTTGTTTGGGCCTCTATGGTCCATTTTGTTTTTTATCTTTACACTTAGAAACTATGGTTTATCAATTCTTCTTGAAATCTCATCAATAAAAACTGTTGGTGTCCTAATGGTGGTTCCTTATACATTGAAGACAATTGAGAGAGGGTTTAAAGCTTTCCCCCACCCCTTGTAATTCACTATTTTTATTTATTTATTTAAAAAAATCCTTTTTGAAACTATTGGGCTAATGAGAAGTAGGCCCATTCTTTCTTTGTTTTTTACTTTCATTTTTATTTGTTATTGTTTGAGCTTCTTTATTTATTTATTTATTTATTTTATTTCATTTTTGTGCTTGATGTAAATAAAAAAATCCTTTATTTTCTATTAATATATTTTTCGTTGTTAATTTATGTCCTTTTTATTAGTTATACCAAAAAAAATAAAAAATATTTTTTGATTTAATTCAGGCTTCCTTTTTTAGAATTAAAAAGAACAAGAAAAACATAAAAATCATTTTCATTAAATAAATTACACAACGATCTTATATTGGTGTCGTACAATAATTTTGCCTATATTGATATTATAAGGTTGTGAAGGTTGATACATTTATAGAGTGCTCCATCTTGTATTTTCCTTCCATATAAAATCTCTATTTTATTAAGATTCCTAAAAAATATTAAAAGTAAAACCTCTTTCCAAAAATATAAAAAAATCCAAAATACATTTTCCTAAAATTAAATCAAAATTCCCAATATTTCAAGAATCTTAAAATGATTTCCAAAAAACTAAAAATTCAATTTTCAAAATTTATTTCCAAATCACAAAGAACTACATAACCTTATTTCCTGACGTATTTGGGAATACGTAGGAGCAAGATCATTTCCCGTTGAGCCCGTTTCCTTTTGATAAATTTTTGTTTGTCGTTGTTTGTCTCAATTAATTTTAAAATTGTTATTTGAATTGAGGAGCTGTTTTATTATGATATGATTAATTTAGATAAGGCGTCTTGTTAATCTTGTGATATTTACAACCTCGCTTGTATTCATAAAAAAATAAAGTTTTTTTGTGATGAGATTAAGTTGCATGAGATGTCTTGTTAAATTTTAGATATGTTCAATTTGAGATTAATTGGACAAAACGTCTTTTTGACCTTGTATCAAAATTTCTTTTTTGTTCGTGATGTTTGATGTATCTCTAAAACACATCATTTTAGGATTTATTTGTTAGCTATATTTAGGTTAATTTGCATAATAATCCCTTAAATCCCATGGTTATTGCATTCTTTTCCTCTTTTGCTACTCTATGTTCTAGTTTTATAGGATAATTAGGTTTGAAGGACTTATATGGGGTCAACATTGAAAGGAAATTCATAGCAAAGCAAGCACGTGCCAAAAGAAAACAAAAACAAATAAATTCAGTGGCCCAGGCAGAGGGAACCACGACCAGGCCATGGTTTAGACCATGGCCATGGAGTAACCTATTAGAAAATACAAATAGGGGCCTGACAATGTGATCCACGGCCAAGCCGTGGCTCATTCCACGGTCGTGGTTTGTGTCAGATAAGAAAACCCTGTTTGCATATTTTTCCATGTATTTAAGCGAAAAGTTAGGCCAGGTTCAAAGGTTTTGCATATTCTGAAGCAAAGGCACATTGTAGAGGTAAAAGAGGTGATTTGGGAAGGTTCTCTCAAGGCTTTTCAAGGGGAAATGAAAGATAAGGGAAGGAACTCAAAGAATTCTACACTTCATAGTGGTTTGTTTTAGGATTCCTTTATATCTCTTAAATTCTTGTAATCCTTGTTTTGAGTACCTATCTTTTTAATTTTGTGTATGGATTTCTACCAAATGATGTGTGGCTAGATATCCTTTCTTAGGATTTAGGGGGTGGATTGCGATGTGTTCATTGTAATCCTTACTTTGTTTACTAATGAAATCGTATTATTTCCTTCAATTTCTTAATGTTTTTATGCGCTCAATGATCTAGAGATAGACGTGGATGAAATTTAATTAAATTGGGAGGGATTGAGAAGTGAACTATTTTAATCAATTCAAGAAATTGAATCTAAGGTTGAGATTACGAGAGTAACTAAACTTTTTGAGGATTCTAAAATTTTCATAAAGCGTAATGGGCTCTGTTCTCAAATCGAACGTTGTTATTTGAAAATAGAGTACTTTAGTGGAACTCTGAGAAGGGAAAACTTATTGGATTGGAAAATTTGTCCTGGTCTATATGAGAGTAAAAGATAATACAAAATCATTAAACTTCAACACAAAGCAATCTGCCACTTTAAGATCCCAAAATGCGTTTAAATTGATTTCTTTTCATAGAGAACTTTCTATTGCAATTTTTATTTTGTTTTCTTATCAATTTCTTTGAGCCAAATTACTCTTGATTTCCTGACTAGATAATAAGTATTAAAATTACAAGTACTTGAGGACACGGTCCTTTAGGTGACGATATCTTTTTGTATTACGCGACACACCTGTGCGCTTACGGACCAGACAAGTTTTTAGATGAGACATCTTGTTGACTTTGTTTCAAAATTTCCTTTTTGTTCATCACATTCAATAGATTTTTCTTTCTTTAAAAAAGAAAAAAAGAAACAAAGTTAAATAAAAAATATAGGCTATTGAAAATATACACAATCAATTTAATGTAACCATTTTGTAATGAACAATGTGAGGTGCTAATACCTTCTCCACTTGTAATTTGACCCCAAACTGAGAACCTTATTTTTGTAACCAGTGTCTTAACAAAGATTTTCTTGATATTTTCCTTTAAATAAATATTAGTGGCGACTCTATCTTTTCAAAAGGAATTCAAATTTTCTTTTTACGGTTGACCTCCTACCCTGATCCTAGTCACGCCAGCTAGGGACTTCAATAAGGACTTTAAGAGTCCAGCTAATCAAATTGATCATGAATCTTTTACTTAGCCTTTTTAATTATTTAACCTCTTTTGTTTATTTTTTATGACGTTTCCTCTTTGTCAATGTTTGTATGTTGTTATTGTAGAACCCTAGGGTTGAGGACTTTATTTTATACTGTTTCGTGTTTGCTCCTTGTGAAGGACATGTAAGGTTCAAGTTTGGATGCCCCTCCACACGCTAGACTCATAATTTGCATACACTTTCGAGTGGGGCCTTATACCCGGGTCTAAATGAAGCTTAAGATTAGAGGAGGTTATTGGCGGTGTCATTTGGGATATACATCCTATCTTGTTATCATGAAAACCTCAGTTAGAGTATGACTTATTCATGGTGTCTCACACTTAGTAGATTTTTTACTGTTATGGTCAACATCATGGGTAGGATCTTAACTTTAGTGACCTTTGACTAGTTAGAAAAACTACCAAATATGAGATGTCACTATTAAAGAAGCCTTAAATATCGGTAGGAGACTTTCAGAAAAATCCAGTTTAGGGCACAGAAGGGCAAACATATTCCCTTTACCTTTGTTCATTTTATCTCAAACAAAATTAGTGGACCACTTTCCCTTTTGAAGGATCTTTTTCTGTGTGAAAGTGAATGTCCCTTTTCTGAACCAACGATCTTTCAATGGGCAAGCAGTCCTTCTATTTTTGCATTCATTTATTTTTGCTTCCAAGTCATAGGCTATGGGTTCTTTAAATCATTAAAAAACATATAAAAGAACAATTTTTTCCCTTTTAAGGATGACTGAGGAGCCTATAACTCATGATTTTTCCATTTATCATAAGTCTCATTAATCGTTACTCTCTTTGGATGTGAGGAAAATATTTTGAAGGAAAGATGCTTAGGGAGTAATGATCGACGATGCATGTCATGTTCATGAATTGACATTCCTTTCCCATTGTCCTTTTCAAAAAGTTATCTGAAACTTGGTGAGTATCTTTGTAAGAGTACATGGAAGTCAATATGGGCTTAGATAGTTGTAGGGCAAAAATGACTGAATTGAGGAATCTATTACATGTGAAGGCTAAATGACTGACACAACTAGTTTGTAAGCTTTGGGAAAAAAAGTTAAACTTGACCTAAAAGATGGCCTTCTCAAGGAAGTATGGGAGAATCTTAAAATTGCTAGAGGTTGAAGTGAAAGTCAAGCTTGTAACATCCTAAATTTTATATAAATACTTAATTGAGAAAAATAAATGACAAATAATTATATATGGAAAGATTAATGTCCTAAAAGTATGGAAATAAATTAATTAGGATTTATTATATTTTTCATAATTTACTAAGCTTGATGTGCTGAAATTAATACCTGGTTAAAATATGGGTGTCTGACCAAGTATCTCCGATTGAGATGACGTTGGCCAGGGCTGTTAAGAATATAATTGTGAATCTGAATATATATTCAGAATAATTTTTAGATGGATTATTGAGCCGAACTGAGATCCTGTTTGTTATAAAATGGGGAAATTTTAATGGAGGGAAAAATGTTAAAACTAAAACCCTACTTTCTCTTCTTATTTCATGTTACATTCCCTTCTTTGGCAAACACCCTTATTCTCTTCTCCTTCCATTTCCCACTTCTCTTCATCGTTTCTTTATAAAAACCTAGAAAAGGTTGGTGCATCTTCCCCTCAAATTTTGTTTTTCTCATTGGGCAAGAAGAAGAAGCTTGTGGCTTAAGGCCCCCCTCTTCTTCCATTTTCATCACTTTTTCCCCCTCTTGGTGCCCACTTTCTTTTCTTAGTTAAGGAAAGTTCCTTACTCTTTTTATTGTGCTTGGACCCTAGGTTATGGGTTATTATAGCTTGGAGAGTATTAAATGTATGTGGGTATGGAATAGGAACATTAAATATGAAAACCCTAAGGTGAGGTGAAATACATATAAGCATTTATGAGCATTGTTTGGGGTACATTAAAATATGGGTTTGAAGGTGGAAAACCATACGCATTTGTGATGGTTGTTGGGTTTTTGATAAAACCCTAACCCTTGATTTTAAGGGAAATATGGACTGTGAGTGGGATAGGAATTTAATGATGATGGGAATGTTATTAATGATGAGAGATTGCCATAGATGATGATTTATGATGGTGGTTGGAAACCATTAATGAGAAACCCACTTAAGGAGTTGGGTGTGAAACTAGTATACGTGAGTAACCTAATTAGTTTGGTTGTTGCCCTTTAATTATAATGAGTTTTGATTTTGGGGAAAGAATTCCTAAAACCTAAGAAAAAGAGAAAATGACAAATTATTGCAAGTTATAATATAATAGGACTCATATGTATGTATGCATTAGTAACATGCAAGAAATTTGAAAATGATGTTGAATGAGTAGTTGATGTGGTCCTATATGTATTCAATGTAGGATTTGATAATTTCTATGGAGTGGGACCATCTAACCTGAAAGAGTACTTCTCTTGAGGTAGGAGATGAGTATATTTTCTAAATGTATGATACATTGTATATTGATAATGTATATATTGATGTATATTTGCATGTTCTCCTTGAATAGATGTACTACCTCTTGTATGTGAGATGAATTGAGATGGACTCCTATTGATAATTGGATGTTGGTTTGATACATTTGATGAACATATGAGTTGGAGTACAATTTTGCCATGCACTTGAATTCCATGTGTAGAGTGACATTGATGTGAATCCTTGGCTAGTATGACCTTGAATATTGTGTGTGGTATGCCTTGAAGAATATTATATATGATTGTGTGACATTAAGTTAAGTGTAAATTATACACTAAATTAAGAGGGTAAGGAATTATTGTGAAGCCAAGGCTAGCATGTGCATTATTGCATTCATAGCATGCATGACATAGCATTTTGAATGTGGTTGTGGAAATGAATGAATGTGGTTGTGATCACGAGACTATTGAATTAAAAAGTCTTGTGGGACTATATGAAAGGGAGTACCCTATGCATGAGGGAAACCAATATGAGGATGATGAATGTGGTTACGATCACAATGTTAAACATTATGCGGGATTCTATGAAAAATGGACCCTTTCGTGGGAGACATACATTTCATTGATTATAAGCGGTTGCGATCACTTGAGAAACCATGTGCGCATGGGTTATGTGAATTATTTTGAAATAGATCCATTGCATATGTATTAGCCATAGGGCCATGACATTTAAGTTGAGGAAAATCAAGAATGATGACACCTTATAAAGAGTATGAATTGAAAGATGAAACCCTCTTTGGTCATAAACTAATTATGTGTTGATTGTTGTTGTGGCCTTTTTATGTGTCTTATGGATTGTGACAATGGGTGCGTAGATGTTATGAATTGATGATTTAGTTTTACTTGGTGATGTCCTTGTTAGTGGACTTGTCATATATGAACATGTGTGTTAAATGGAAGTTATGAACTATGTGGCTTATTTGGTTAATTGAACTTCTTGATTGGAGAAGATGTTGAGTTGCATTTGTATATTATGTTATCACAATTTGTTTGATTTTTATCATTGAGAAAGTATGCCCACTCTCCATGTTGTCTACTTTTTAGCTCTTGTGTTGTAGGGCTTGACTATGGAGTAGGACTTTTTAATAGATGAGGTATGGTGTGAAGAAACGATTGGTAAAGATGCCTTGGCCGGCATGGTGTTAATGTTGATAGTTTTGTACATCTTTTTGAGATTTTTGTATATGGCCCTATTTTGTATAGCCACACCATAGCTGATACCTTGAATGTATGTTGGTGTTTGGATATGTGGTTTGATACTTTAGTGTAATGTTAATACCTTAGGATCATAGGAAAGGAACTTGTGATCATTTTGTATCCCAAATGCAATTAATGATGATGCTTGACAATTAAACTTGATAGGAACTTTGACGGTATTGATGCTTATACATGTAGATGAATTAGAATGTGCATGATGATTGAGCTAAATCGTGTGTTGGAATGTTGGTTGAATGTAGAAGCATGAAAATGATGTTTTTAATATGACTTTTATGCATCATTAAGGAACTAATATGGTCAAATAGAGTTTTATGAGATTTGGATAGAATGTGATAGTTCCAATAGCTTCCATGTATGGTTTATGACTTGTAGAAACTGGAATGGGTCAATTCCATTAAGAATTGACCCTTGTGTTGTACAAGAATGCCTAAAAACGGGCTAAACGTGTTTATGCACATAAGTCTTTCATTCTTGGGAATTTTTGAGTGCGGCCAGTTTCTACAGGTCATAAATGATGTATAATTAGTGGTGTCAAAATTTGGTAGAGTTTGGATTTGATATGAAAAAGTTAGGGTGGTTGGAAGTTGGAAAATTTAGCTTTTAAGTAAAATTCTACAGTAGTTGCTGCCATGAATCGATTCATGAGCTACCAGAGTTGCTTGAATCGATTCACATATCCCCTAGAATTGATTCAGGAGCTACTGCAATGGCTTGAATCGATTCGCACGAGCCATGAATTGATTCAAGAGGTTCTGTTTTCACTATTCATAATTTCCAATTTAAATGAATTATTTCACATGAGCCTTAAATCAATTCATGAGGTTCTGTTTTCACTGTTGATGGCTCTAACTTTACATGAATTGATTCACACGAGTCTCGAATCGATTCATGGCTTGCAAATGATCAATTTTCCATAAGTTTGGTGCTTGTTTGATGTGTATGAAGTATGGCCTTGCATTGCTTACGTCATGGCATGTTTGTTTAATTAAACATACGCCTTTTTAACACCTTTTAGCAATCAATATGGGTATCTATGAACCTCATACCCATTCACATTTACAGATGACTTACACGTTTTGCAATCCCTTGTTTGACAATCATATGACTGAATGTCCAGGGAGAACTCTTGTTTTCAATCTCATACCTCCTCATATCATCATATATAGGATAGGTTTTTAAAATGGTCTGGGGTTAGTTGTTAAGTGTAATGTGGTGGTGTTCTTCTTCTAATGTAGTTTGAAAATGTAAAAAATTTACCTTGATTTTTAATACCTAATTAATAATATTTTAGAGATTATTATCGGGATAAGGGTGCCACATTGGGTGGTATCAGAGCATATATACTTTTGGTGGAATGATTGCCATTGTTTGATGATTTTATATGAATTGATTATGATTGATACTTGACTTGCATAGGTCCAGCCAAGCTTTCTTCACACTATTCTCTCTCAATGATGAATTCTCGTGATTATATGAATACTGATGACATTATAATGTGATAATATGCCTTTGATTGGTATAGATGCAAGTTGAATGATGTTGGACTCCAAGATGGAGAACCCAAGTTTATTATTTGGTGAATTGCTATAGTATAACATTATAAGCGTGTTTATGAGCTAGCTTACTAATAATAGTTAAACTTAATGGCATGATTTTAGATCTTGTGATGGCTCGTCGTCGCCAAGATAATGATGACGCTATAGCTAGAGCTTTAAACCGCTTTGCTGACCTTCTTGAGTCGTAAAACCATGATAGACAAGGTACAGAAAGGCAAGATACTCCTGTTGCTCAAGGTACTCAAGGCCTTGACAAGTTCTTGAGGCGGAAACCCACTGAATTTCATGGTGGATTTAGGCCCGAACAAGCCTATATTCGGATCCGAGATGTTGAGAGGATTTTTGACAGCTTTGAATGCACTGAACTCCAGAAAGTGGAGTATGGTGTTTTTATGATGAAGGATGAAGTTGAAACTTGGTGGAGACTCACCAAGAGTATGATGATTATTGTTGCTACTCCCTTGACTTGGGAGAATTTTAAGCTTGAACTTATGAGGAAATATGTGCCAGAAAGTTATGAGAGTAAGAAGGAGCTTCAGTTCATGGAACTTAAGCAAGGCACAATGACTGTAGAAGAGTATGCTTCTAAGTTTAAAGAGTTATGTGAGTTCTACCCTCCTTACCAGCAAGAGGGGACTAAAGCGTCTAAATGTGTGAAGTTTGAGAACGATTTACACCTTAATATTCAAGGGGAAATTGTCATCAAGAAATCCAAAGCTTTACGGTACTTTTGAACAAGTGTCGTATCTATGAGGAACATGCTCCACCTCATCATTCTAAATTTGACTCTAAGCTGAAGGGTCAATCTTCTGGCTTCAAGAAGCATGGAAATTTCTAGAAGGGGCGTTTTCAAAGAGGTGCTCACTCTAATGCCCAAGGTGGAGGCGAGGGTCATGGTAACACTTTTGGTCGGGGCAATGCAAATGCCAATGGACCGAAGTGCAATCGGTGTGGTAGACCTCATTTTGCTCATGAGTGTGTACACTAGAATGATGTGGTATGCTTCAATCGTGACCAATTGTATGGGACATATTCGTCTTGCATGTCCTTTGCTTGCAAGGTGGACTCCCGTGCAAGCCAATACTCCTACTCATGCCAATACTTATACTCATGTGAATCGTGGAGGCGACAATAGTGGTCGGGGACGTGGTAATGGGCACATTGGCGGCAGAAATGGTGCCCATGGTGGAAATAATGGTGGAAGACATGGTAATGGCCGTGACAACGACAATGGTGCTCACAATGGCAATGGTGCTCAAAATGGTGGGAATCACAACAAACTCCAAGAAGAATGTTTGTTGTGACCGGTGAGGAAGCAGCAGAAGCTGGTAACTTGGTTGAAAGTAAGTGTGAAATACTCGGTAATTGTGTGCATGTTATTTATGATTCAGGTGTAACCCATTCTTTCATATCTAAGGATTGTGTAGCAATTGAAATTGCCGGTGAACTTAATGAAAAATGCTCTTATGGTTTCTACGCCTACCGGTACTTGTCTTAGATTGGTTTCTTGTTGTGATGATGTTGACATGCTCCTCGAAGGGAGAAGATTTATTACTTTTTTTATTTGCCTGTGCATGAAAGGCTTGGAGATAATTCTTGGCATGGGTTGGCTTTCCGCCAATAAAGTCATGGTTGACTGTCAACAAAGAATTGTTATCTTCCCTTCTCCAAGTGTTGGGAAATTCGATATGTAAGGTATAACTCAATTTAAAATACTACTATCTCTTGCCGATGGGACTAATGGTCCAGATCCCTTTAGCATTCTAGTGGTGTTAGAGTTTTTAGATGTATTTACTGATGAGGTACCTGAGTTGCCACCTCCACGGGAGGTTGAGTTTGCTATTGATCTTGTTCCCAGTGCAGAACCCATTTCTATAGCTCCTTATAGAATGTCTCCAATGGAGTTAGCTAAACTGAAAAACCAAGTTGAGGAGCTACTTAAAAAAGAATTCGTTCGACCCAATGTATCACCCTAGAGAACTCTTGTGCTATTGGTGAAGAAGAAGGATGGAACTATGCAGTTGTATGCTGATTACCGCCAACTAAACAAAATGAAAATAAAGAATAGATATCCCTTGCCTCGTATAATTGATTTGTTAGATCAATTGAGAGGTGTTGTGGTGTTTACAAAGATTGATTTGCATTTTGGTTATCACCAAATTTGGGTGAAGACTGAAGACATTCTGAAAACTGCTTTTAGGACGCGATATGGCCATTATGAATATGTTATGATGCCATTCAGAGTGACTAATGCTCCAATTGTATTCATGGACTACATGAATCGTATCTTTCATGAATATCTCGATCAATACATGGTGGTTTTCATTGATGATATCTTGGTGTAGCCCAAGAGCCGCGAGCAACACGAGGAACATTTGAGACTAGTGTTGAACATTCTAAGGGAGAACTAGTTGTTTGCTAAGCTCTCAAAATGTGAATTCTGGTTGGCGAGTGTTCAGTTTCTTAGACATGTGATATCTGAAGAAGGTGTTTTGTTTGATCCTTCTAAGGTTGAGGCTGTAATGGCATGGTTTAGGCCTACGCGTGTCATGAAGATCTGAAGTTTTCTTGGACTTGCCGGTTATTACCAGAGATTCATTGAAGGGTTTACTCGTCTTGCTAAACCTTTGACGAAGTTGACTAGAAAAAAGCCAATCCTTTGTGTGGAATGTTGAATGTGAGAAAAGTTTTAAAGAATTACAGATAAGATTCACTTTTGCGCCTATTTTGGCATTGCCTGATTTACAAGAGAATTTTATGGTGTATTGTGATGCTTTCAAGCATGGTCTTCGATGTATTTTGATGCAGAAGAAGCGTGTTATTGCTTATGCTTCATGTCAGTTGAGACCTCATGAAGTTAATTACCCCACTCATGACTTGGAGTTGGCAGCGGTTGTATTTGCCTTGAAATTTTGGCATCATTATCTCTATGGTTTGAAGTTCGTGGTCGTTAGTGATCACAAAAGTTTGAAATACCTCTTTGATCAGAAGGAATTGAATATGCGTCAAAGGAGATGGATGGAATTCCTAAAGGACTATGATTTTGAATTGGAGTATCATAGGGAAAGGCTAATATGGTTGCGGACGCTCTTAGTAAGAAGTCCTTACATGTGTCAGCCATGATGGTCAAAGAACTTGAATTGATTGAGGAATTTCAGAATTTGAATGTTGGGACCGAAATTCAATCCTCTAGGAAATTGTGTTTTGCTACTTTGAAGGTATGCGATAAGTTCCTAGATCTCATGAAGAGGAAACAAGTAGATCACGATTATCTAAATGAGATGAAGAAATCCCAAGAAGATGGTAAGAATTTATTCCTTGGTGAGGGTGTTGATGGCTTATGGCATGTGAAAGGTTATGTATATGTACCTTCTTTTGGTGACTTAAGGAGTATGGTACTCGAAAAGGCTTACAAAAGTATTTTTAGCATCTATCCTGGTGTGACCAAGATGTATCAAGATGTGAAGAAGAATTTCTGGTGGCTCGGAATAAAGCGAGATATTGCTAGTTATGTGGCTTCATGCCTTGTATGTCAGAAAGCGAAGATAGAACATCAGAGACCTTCTTGTACTTTGAGACCACTTGATATCCCTGTTTGGAAGTGGGATGCCATTGTTATGGACTTTATGTCCAGTCTCCCAAAGACACGATCTAACTGTGATGGAATCTGGGTGATTGTGGATCACTTGACGAAGAGTGTGCATTTTCTACAGATAAGCATGGAGAGTTCCTTACAAAATCTGGTGCAATTGTATATTAAGGAGATAGTGAGACTCTATGGTGTGCCATCAAGTATTGTTTCTGATAGAGACCCATGTTTTAGTTCTCGATTTTGGGGGAGCTTGCATGAAGCAATGGGCTCTAAGTTGAAGTTAAGTTTGACGTATCATCCTCAGACGGACGGACGATCCGAGAAGACTATTCAAAGTCTTGAGGACTTATTGTGTGCTTGTGTTTTGGAGCACAGTGGTTTATGGGAGAAATATTTGCCTCTGATCAAATTTACTTATAATAACAACTTTTATTCTAGTATTGGTATTGCACCATATCAGGCATTGTATAGGAGAAAGTGTAGGACTCCTTTATGTTAGCTTGAGGTTGGTAAGAATTTGGCCTTAGGGCCTGATATTATTGAGGAGACCATTGAACAAATAAATATGATCCAAGAGAAAATAAAGATCGCTCAGGACCGATAGAAGAGCTATTATGATAAAAGGAGAAAGCCACTTGTGTTTCAAGTTGGCGATCACGTGTTTTTACGGGTTTCTTGCGATAAAGGTGTTAGTAGGGCTTTGAAGAGCAGAAAATTAAGTCCGAGATTTATTGGTCCCTATGAGATCCTGGAACAAATTGGCAAAGTTGCTTATCGCATTGCGTTACCTCTTTACATGTATTCCATGTTTCTCAATTGAGGAACTATATACCTGACCCCTCGCATGTGCTCTGTGTTGATGATGTGGAAGTCAGGGATGATCTGAATGTCCCTCTTTTCTCTGCTAAGATTATTAGGCATTCCATCAAGAAGTTGCAGAACAAGTTGGTTCCACTTATGCAAGTGGCTTGAATCCAGTATGTCAAATTTTGAGGACGAAATTTCTTTTAGGTGGGGTGGATTGTAACATCCTAAATTTTATATAAATACTTAATTGAGAAAAATAAATGACAAATAATTATATATGGAAAGATTAATGTCCCAAAAGTATGGAAATAAATTAATTGGGATTTATTATGATTTTTCATAATTTACTAAGCTTGATATGCTGACATTAATACCCGGTTCAAATATAGGTGTCAGACCAAGTATCTCCGATTGAGATGCTGTTGGTCAGGGCTGTTAAGAATATTATTGTGAATCCGAATATATATTCAAAATAATTTTTAGATGGAGTATTGAGCCCGTACTGAGATCCTGTTTGTTATAAAACGGGGAAATTTTAATGAAGGGCAAAAGGTTAAAACCAAAACCCTACTATCCCTTCTCATTTAACTTTACATTTCATTCTTTGGCAAACACCCTTATTCTCTTCTTCTTCCATTTCCTACTTCTCTCCATCTTTTCTTTCTAAACACTTAGAAAAGGTTGGTGCATCTTCCCCTCCAATTTCGTGATTGGGCAAGAAGAAGAAGCTTGTGGCTTGAGACCCCTCCCTCTCTTCTTCTATTTTCATCACTTCTTTCCCTCCCTCTTGATGCCCACTTTCTTTTCTTGGTTGAGGTAAGTTCCTAACCATTTTTATTGTGCTTGGACCCTAGGTTATGGGTTATTATAGCTTGAGAGAGTATTAAATGTATGCGGGTATGGAATGGGAGCATTAAATATGAAAACCCTAAGGTGGGGTGAAATAAATGTGAGCTTTTATGAGTGTTGTTTGGGGTAGACAAAAATGTGGGTTTGAAGATGGAAAACCATATGCATTTGTGATAGTTGTTGGGTTTTTGATAAAACCCCAACCTTTGATTTTGGGGGAAATATGGAATATGAGTAGGATAGACATTTAATGATGATGGGAATGTTATTAATGCTGAGATTGCCATAGATGATGATTTATGATGGTGGCTGGAAACCATTAATGAGAAACTCACTTAAGGAGCTGGGTGTGAAACTGGTATACGTAGGTAACCTAATTAGTTGGGTTATTGCCCTTTAATTATAATGAGTTTTGATTTAAGAGAAAGAATTCCCGAAACCTAAGAAAAAGAGAAAATGACAACTTATTGCAAGTTATGATATAATAGGACTCAGATGTATGTATGCACTAGTAATATGCAAGAAATTTGAAAATAATATTGAATGAGTGGTTGATGTGGTCGTATATATATTCAATGTAGGATTTGATAATTTCTGTGAAGCAGGACCATCTAACCCGGAAGAGTACTTCTCTTGAGGTAAGAGAGAAGTATATTTTCTAAATGTATGATGCATTGTATATTGATAATGTATATATTGATGTATATTTGCATGTTCTTCCTTGAATGGATGCACTACCTCTTGTGTGTGATATGAATTGAGATAGACTCCTATTGATAATTTGATATTGGTTTGATACATTTGATGAGCATGAGTTGGAGTACAATTTTGCCATGCTCTTGAATTCCATGGGCGGAGTGACATTGATGTGAATCCTTGGCTAGTATGACCTTGAATATTGTGTGTGGTATGCCCTGGAGAATATTATATATGATTGTGTGCTATTAACTACCAAATTAAGTGTAAATTATACCCTAAACTGAGATGGTGGGGAATTATTATGACACCAAGGCTAGCATGTGCATTATTGCATTCATAACATGCATGACATAACATTTTGAATGTGGTTGCGATCACAATGAAAAGTCTTACAGGACTATATGAGAAACAGTACCCTTGCATGGGGGCAATGAATAAACATGGTTGTGATCACGAGACTATTGAATTAAAAAGTCTCGTGGGACTATATGAAAGGGAGTACCCTATGCGTGGGGGAAACCAATGTGATGATGATGAATGTGGTTCACAATGTTAAAGTTCTTATGGGATTCTATGAAAAATGGACCCTTTCATGGGGGACATACGTTTAATTGATTATAAGTGGTTGCGATCACTTGAGAAACCATGTGCATATGGGTTATGTGAACTGTTTCGAAATAGGTCCATTGCATATGCATTATACACCAAGACATATTCATTAGCCATAGGGACATGGCATTTGAGTTGAGGAAAATCAAGAATGATGACACCTTATAAAGAGTGTGAATTGAAAGATGAAACCCTCTTTGGTCATAAACTAATTATGTGTTGATTGTTGTTGTGGCCTTTTTATGTGTCTTATGGATTGTGACAATGGGTGCGTAGATATTATGAATTGATGATTTAGTTTTACTTGGTGATGTCCTTGTTAGTGGACTTGTCATATATGAACATGTGTGTTCAATGAAAGTTATGAACTATATGGCTTATTTGGTTAATTGAACTTCTTGATTGGAGAAGATGTTGAGTTGTATTCGTATATTATGTTATCATAATTTGTTTAATTTTCATCATTAAGAAAGTATGCCCACTCTCCATGTTGTCTACTTTTTAGCTTTTGTGTTGTAGGGCTTGACTATGGAGTAGAACTTTTTAAGAGATGAGGTATGGTGTGAAGAAATGATTGGTAAAGATGCCTTGGCCGGCATGGTGTTGATGTTGATAGTTTTGTACATATTTTTAAGATTTCTGTATATGGCTTTATTTTGTATAGCCACACCATAGCTGATACCTTATATGTATGTTGGTGTTTGGATATATGGTTTGATACTCTAGTATGATGTTGATACCTTAGGATCATTGGAAAAGAACTTGTGATCATTTTGTATCACCAATGCAAATAATGATGATGCTTGACAATTGAACTTGATAGCAACTTTGACGGCATTGATGCTTAAACATGTAGATGAATTAGAATGTGCATGATGATTGAGCTAAATCATGTGTTGGAATGTTGGTTGAATGTAGAAGCATGAAAAATGATGGGTTTAATATGACTTTCATGCATAATTAAGGAACTAATAGGGTCAAATAGAGTTTTATGAGATTTAGATAGCATGTGATAGTTCCAATAGCTTCCATGTATGGTTTATGACTTGTAGAAACTGGAATGGGTCAATTCCATTAAGAATTGACCCTTGTGTTGTACAAGAATGCTTAAAAATGGGCTAAACACGTTTATGCACATAAGTCTCTCATTTTTGGAAATTTTTGAGTGCGGCTAGTTGCTACCGTCATAAATGATGTATAATTAGTGGTGTCAAAATTTGGTAGAGTTTGGATTTGATATGAAAAAGTTAGGGTGGTTGGAAGTTAGAAAATTTAGCTTTTAAGTGAAATTCTGCAGCAGTTGCTATCATGAATCGATTCATGACTTCCCATGAATCGATTCATGAGCTACTAGAGTTGCTTGAGTCGATTTACATATCCCCTAGAATCGATTCAGAAGCTAGTGGAATAGCTTGAATCGATTAACACGAGCCATGAGTCGATTCAAGAGGTTCTGTTTTCACTGTTCACAATTTCCAATTTACATGAATCGATTCACGTGAGCCTTGAATCAATTCACGAGGTTCTGTTTTCACTGTTCATGGCTTCAACTTCACATGAATTGATTCACACGAGTCTCAAATCGATTCATGGCTTGCAAATGATCAATTTTCCATAAGTTTGGTGCTTGTTTGATGTGTATGAAGTATGGCTTTACATTCCTTACCTCATTGCATGATTGTTTAATTAAACGTATGCCTTTTTTACACCCTTTGACAATCAATGTGGGTATCTATAAACCTCATACTCATTCATATTTACAAATGACTTACACATTCCGTAATTCCTTGTGTGACAATCATGTGAGTGATTGTCCAAGGAGAACTCTTGTTTTAAATCTCATACCTCCTCATATCATCACATATGGGATAGGTTTTAAAAATGGTTTGGGGTTAGTTGTTAAGTGTAATGTTGTGGTGTTCTTCTTCCAATGTAGTTTGAACACGTAAAATCTTGACCTTGATTTTTAATACTTAATTAATGATATTTTGGAGAGTATTATCAAAATAAGGGTGCCACAAAGCTAATCACTGCTTTAACTCAATTCTATGACCCGTCTATTCAGTGTTTCACATTTTGGGACTTCCAAGGCCACGTCAATAGAAGAGTTTGAACAAATTTTGGGAATGTGGTTGGATGGGCAGAAACTTTATCGCCATCTTGAGCATCATACAACCATCACCTACATCATTTATATTTTGAAGATTGATCTAGAACTATTGAGAAGTGTGCAATTGAATAGGAATTAGACCTTGGGGTTAGCTAGGGAGTATTTTGAGAAACACATGCACAACCTACCCGAGAAAGAAGATTAGGAAGCTTTCATGGATACACTAGCACTTACCATTATGGTGCCATCTTGGTTCCTAGGATTAATAATTATGTGCACTATGATACCATTAACGTTTTCCTTGCTTGCAAGCTTAAGTTTGAAAACCCCATCACCATTATGTTGGCAGATGTATACTACATTATAGATTTTTGTCATACTTGAGGTAGGAAGTTCTCTATTGCTTCAACATGATACGTGTGATTTACGTCATATGTCTTGAATCAAGTGGGCAAGGTTAAATGCCCTATTTTTGATTTGAAGTTGTGTCAACTGACTATGAAAAATAGGGGTGAATGCGCTAATCATTTAGTTCAGCTCACTGCTAGAAAAACGAGGTGGTATCTCAAATGGCTATAGGTTCACACCATCATTCACTATTTTGAGAACTACCCAGACGCTCTAGTAAGGGCACAACTATAACCTGCTTATAGCCAACCGCCAGTTAGCTGACCCTCTGCTTAGACCACCAGATGAAGAATCATTATTTCCCTTCATCCTTTACTATGCTAAAGGGAATTACACTTTTGCTATTTGAGATATAAGGGATGCTTGGAACCTAATGGTGAATTTCCAAGCCCTAAACCCTCATAATTCCACCTAAACAATTATTCCATCAATCAACTAAATACCAGGCTCACAACTCTCTGAACCCCAAGGCACTCAAGCTTAGATAGCCTAAATGGCCCAGCCAATCTCTAATCCATAAGTTTCAGCTTAGCCATAAAACTCTACATAGAACACCGACTCGGTGCATTAAATGTCACACACTACTCCCTTTTATCTACAATATATTTACCAATGATGCATAACTTACCCTTATTTTCTCACCTTATTGCACCCATTTTATTGAAAATAAATTCGTAATTAATTTCCTCTTAGCATGTTTTGCTGAATTGAGTTGTATTTGATGTTTGATCCTAAATTACGTTAATTGAGATTGAATTGGGTTAGCTTAATTAAATTTATGTGCAGACTATTGAGGATTGGAAAATAACATTGAGGAATGGTTAAGTACTAAAGATTTAAAAGGAGCATATTTGATGGGTACAAGATAAATGAAAGAAGGGAAATTAATATAGTATATATAAATATAATTATATTATATATATTATGTTAATATAATATATATACTATATATATTATATATACGTATGGTGATTAATATATATAATATATATGCAACGTTATGTGCAATTATTATATATGTATATATAGATTTGGTTGCATGAAATGATAATATATATATATATATATATTTGTTTAGTGGCTGTGATATATTATGTATCATACATGATTTAGGAGGACATGTTCCCTGGCAGCGCACGATAGTGAAAGAAACATAGAAAAAAATGATAAAAGAAAAGGACGAAACAGAGAGGGAGAATTTGAGACCCGAGCTATGCGAGAGAAGAAGATGAGGGAACAAAAAATCAATTGTAGCAAAGGATCCCACTTTTCCAAATTTGTTAATTCCTAGTTTAAAATTCTTGATTTATTTCTTTTAAAGTTGTTGAACCTTCCATTCATGGAAGGCTAAATTCTTGGACTGGTTTTCTGGGAGAATATTGTAATTTGATTCTTGAGGTTTTTATTCATAATTGTAATCCTTTTATTTTTTATTAATTCGTCATGATCATAGCCCTCACTTATTTAATTCCACTTTGTTTAATTAAATTGCATGCTTAATCAATTGAATTATGAAATTGGGATTAAATAGGCCTTAATTAGGATTTATTATGATAACATGCATGCTTAATGAATATTTTCACAATTAATCATAGGATCCTATGTGTTTGCTTAATTCCATACTCTAATGCTTGGTTATATATGTTAATGCTTGATCTTAGATAATTCAATGATTCCTAGATTTTATGATCTTGACTCATGATGCTTAATCGGAAGATCTTGATTAATATTTTTGTTCAACTTGAACATAAGTAAAGGAACTACCAATTGAAAGCCGCTTCGTTAATTAATTCAAATTAAATTAGGAAATTAATAATTAGGGAAATGTATATCTTTTATAACCAAGGATATGATCAATTACAATTAATCCAAGGAAGTCAATCACTTGTTACTTATTGTTTTTGCAACCCAAATTTCTGTCATTTTTTCTTTATTATGATAATCATAAACAAAACCCCCTTTTGAATGATAATTGTGTTCTGAACCTCCTAGTTTATTGGTCCTTGAGAAATGACTTAGGCTCAAACCCTAGTACTACATTATTTATAATTGTTTTAATTTGACCAGCCGCAACGATTGACGTCTAATTTTGGCGCCGTTGCCGAGGACCAATGGTTCCTAGAAAGGTTCTTAGTTTAGATATGAGTTGAATAATTTTATTTATTTTATTTATTGTTATTTTATTTTATTTTATTTTGCATAATTTTGGGATTCTGATGATGCATTGCCCTATCATGAATTACATTGTTGCACATTATGTATGACTAGAACAACTTCTAGGTATTTGCATCCATTTGATCCTAAAATAGATAAAACATTTCATAGGTTAGTTAGGGAAACTAGGAATCCTACATTACGTAGTAATTGGATTGATAGTGATAGCATTGCATTTGATTATGCTGAAATTTTTAATATTGACTTGCTAATATGGCTGGACAACCTCCTCATGAGAGAACACTTAGGGAACTGACTACACCTGAATTCTCTTACGAAAATTTGTGTATCCAGTACCCCATAGAGCATGTCCCTTATGTGCTTAAAACTGGATTGATACACTCATTGCTATAGTTTCATGGTCTTGCAGGTGAGGATTCGCACAAGCACCTTAAGGAGTTCCACATCGTGTGTTCTACAATGAAGCCTTATAATGTCCAAGAAGGTCATGTTTATCTGAAGGTCTTTCCTCAGTCCCTTGAGGGTGTTGCAAAAGATTGGCTCTATTACCTAGCCCCGAGATCAATTATGAGTTGGGATGACTTGAAGAGAATATTCCTAGAAAAGTTCTTTCCTACCTCTAGGACTATTACAATTCAGAAGGATATATCTGGAATCAAGAAACTCTCTAGGGAGAGCCTTTAAGAGTATTGGGAGAGCTTCAAGAAGCTATGTGCAAGTTGCCCCCATTATTAAATTTCTAAGAAACTCCTTATCCAATATTTTTATGAAGGTTTGAACCATGTTGATCGTAATATGTTAGATGCAGCAAGTGGAGGAGCATTGGGAGATATGACCGTGGTTGCAACAAGGAATTTGATTAAGAAAATGTTGTCCAACTCCTAGCAATTCAATGCAAGAAGTAATGTTATAGTTCTAAAAGGTGTTAATGATATGGGTTCTAGTACAACTGGGAAGAAATTGGGAAGCAAGATTGATGCTTTCACCACTTTAGTCACACAATTAGTGGTTAATCAAAAATTCATGAGTGCAAAATTGTATGGCATATGCACCTCACAAGAGCACCCTACTTATTGTTGTCGTTCATTGCAAGAGAGGGGTGATGAAAATCCTCAAGCCTATGTAGCCAGCATTTACGATAACAGGTCTCTGCAACAATAGCAGCAACATAATCATGACTTATCCTCTAACAGGTATAGTCCAGGTTAGAGAAATCATCCAAATCTGAGATAGGGTAACTCTTCATAGAAAAATTCTCAGGCTTCTTTTCAAAATCATCCAATATCCTTCTAGAAACTTGTAGCACCCCCTTCATTCTAACCCTAACCACAAGCGGTGGCTGCACCTACACCTTAGCTTACCACAAGTGTTCCTTCCTTAGAAGATCTAGTGAAAGAAATGGTTATGTAAAACTTAGAGTATCAACAGAGAACCATGGAATACCAACAACAAAATAATACAACCATCCAGAACTTGAGTAATCAGATTGGGTAGTTGGCTTCATCATTGAACCAATTGCAATCTCAAAATTCTGATAAGTTACCATCCCAACTGATTTCAAATCCAAGGAATGTGAGTGCGATTCAATTGAGGCTGGGGAAAAATATTGAAATTCTTGTGTCTAAAAAAGCTAAAAAGTAAGCTCCTACACAAGGGCCTATGCGTGCAATAGCTGAGAATGATGCACCTTCGTCGAGCACAAGGAGAAGTGAGACACAACCACCTCAATCCCTCTTCTATTCCCACCAAGAGTAATCCTAAGCAAGAAGGCATAGGAGGTAGATAAAGAAATTTTGGACACTTTTAAGAGAGTAAAGGTGAATATACTTCTTCTTGAGGCTATAAAACAAATCCCTAAGTATGCTAAATTTCTAAAAGAGTTGTGCACTCATAAAAGGAGACTTAAGGGAAATGAGAAGATCAACATGGGAAGGAACATATCTGCATTAATTGGTAAGGAAATTCCTCATATTTGTGAAAAATGTAAGGATCCAAGTACATTTACTATACCATGCATAATAGGCAATAACAAATTTGAAAGTGCCATGTTAGATCTAGGAGCTTCAATAAATGTGATGCCTATGTTTGTTTTCAATTCTCTTTCCCTTGTTCCTTTACAACTAATAAGTGTGGTGACTCAATTAGAAAATAGAAGCACCACTCACCCTATTGGTTTGATAAAGGATGTTTTGGTTCAGTTGAATGAACTTATTTTTCTGACTGATTTTTTATACTTGATATAGAAGATAGGGTGTCTAACACTCTTATTACTATTATTTTAGGAAGACCATTTTTTAAAAATAGCCCAAACTAAGATAGATGTCCATGCTAGAACACTCTCTATGGAATTTGGTGACACCATGGTTAGGTTTAGTATTCTTGATGCTATGAAGCACCTATCTGAGGACCATTCTATTTTACATATTGATATGTTTAATGAATTAATTGATGAACATCTATCTAATTTTGTTTTTCAAAATGTTGATTTTCAATGCATGACAGACTCATACACTTGTTTTGCATGCAATGGTTCTAAAATACGTGTTTCTTGTGTTGAGATCGATAAATATATGCATGTTGGTTTAGAATTTTTAAATGCACCTATCAACCATATAGAGTTGGAATGTACTAACCTGAGTGCGGGTTTTATGGAAGACTTTAACATATCTGTAGAAGTACAGGTAGTGGAATCTAAATCTACTAGCTTAGTTCCATCTGTTTTGTAAGCACTTAAATTGGAGTTGAAATCTTTACCTGAGAACCTCAAGTATGTATACTTAGGGGTTAATGGAAAGATCTTAGTAATAGTCTCCACTTCCCTTGATGAAGGACAAGAGGAGAAGTTGTTGCAAGTATTGAAGAAGCACAAGAAAGCTATAAGGTGGACACTAGCACATATTCCTAGTATTAGCTTATCTATGGGCATGCATAGAATAAGTGAGACATCCTTAGAGAAGTTTTAACCTAATGATCATTGATGTTGCTAAAAAAGAGATTACTAAGCTTATACAGGCTATAATCATTTACCCTATCTCTGACAGCCATTGGATGAGTCCGGTATAAATGGTTCCTAAGAAAACAAGGATCATAAGGGTGAAAAATGAGAAAGATGAATTGATCCCCACCAGGGTACGTAATAGCTGGGGAGTCTGTATTGATTAGAGGAGACTAAATCAAGCAACTAAGAAGGACCATTTTCCTTTTCCCTTCATCGATTAAATGCTTGAATGTCTTACGGGTAAGTCTCATTGCTATTTTCTTAATGGATTCTATGGTTATTTTCAAATTCATATTGCTCCTGATGATCAAGAGAATACCATATTTACCTGTCTCTTTGACATTTTTGCTTATAACAGGATACCATTTGGTCTATGCAAAGCCCTTGACACTTTCTAGCGGTGCATGATTAGTATTTTCCATGATTTCATTAAAAGTTGCATAAAAGTGTTTATGAACGATTTTACTATTTATGGATCTTCTTTGATGCATGTTTAGATAGCCTAGATAGAGTTTTACATAGGTGCATTGAGACTAAGCTTGTCTTAAATTATGAAAAATGTCATTTGTGGTAGAATAAGGAATAATTTTAGGCCATGTAATCTCTAGTAAAAGCATAGAAGTAGATCATACTAAGATAGAAGTTATATCACACTTACCTTATCCCTCTTGTGTGTGAGAGGTTTGCTCTTTTCTTGGTCATGCAGGTTTCTATAGTAGATTTATACAAGATTTCAGCAAGAAGGCCTAACCACTATCCAATCTGCTACAAAAGGATATGGTATTTGAATTTAATGGTAAAGATAAAGAGGCTTTTGATTGCCTCAAGAGTGCATTAACCAGTACCCCCATAATCCAAGCACCTAATTGGACAACCCTGTTTGTGTTGATGTGTGATGCCTCTAATTATGAATTAGGGGTTGTCCTTGCTTAGAAAATTGACAAACTTCCTAAAGTCATATATTATGCATCCAGAACTTTGGATGCTACTCAGGTAAATTACACCACAATAGAGAAAGAGCTTTTGGCTATTGCTTTTGCATTGGATAAGTTTAAATCATATCTACTTGGTTCTCGGGTAGTTATTTTTACTAACCATGTAGCTTTGAAGTACTTTTAAAGAAGGCTAAATCTAAGCCAAGGCTAATTCATTGGATGCTTATGCTCTAAGAATTTGACTTGGAGATCCATGATAGAAGTAGAGCACAAAACTTGGTAGCAGAAAATCTAAGCAGAATTGAGAAAACTCTAGATTCCGTGCCTGTTCAGGATCACTTTCCCGATGAGCATTTCATGTGTTTTTCTAACTCTCCTCTTACACCTTGGTTAGCTAATATTGTTAATTATATTGTTGTAATTGTATTCCTACCATTTGTATCTAGAGCCCAAATTGCTAAACTCAAAAGTGATGCCAAGTATTATGTATGAGATGACCCTTATTTGTGGAAATTATGCAGTGAACAAGTTATTCAAAGATGGATTCTAGATCAGGAGATAAAATTGGTACTCTGATTCTGCCATGCTTCGTAGGTTGGTGGATATCTTGGTCCATAAAGAATAGCTAAGAAGGTGCTAGGTTCTGGGTTGTATTGGCCCACCATCTTTTGGGATGCATGGAAGACTTGTAACACTTGTGAGAAATGTCAAAAAAAAGTAGTGCTGTCACTTGGAGACAACAAATGCCTCAACAACCTATGTTGTTTTATGAGGTGTTTAATGTTTGGGGCATTGACTTCATAGGCCCCTTTCCTACATCTCTTAGTTCTAATTACATCTTACTGGCTGTTGATTATGTTTCTAAATAGGTGGAAGCCAAAGCTACTAGAACTAATGATTCCTAGGTTGTTATGGATTTTGTTAGATCTCAAATTTTTTATAGGTTTGGCATCCATAGAGTAATCATTAGTGATCAAGGAACACACTTCTACAATAGATCCATGAAAGCCATGCTTAAAAAGTACGGAGTTGTTCATAGAGTCTCTACTCTGTATCACCCCCAAACCAATGGATATGTTGAAGTTTCAAATAGAGAAATCAAGAGGATCTTAGAGAAAAGGGTGAAGCCTAATAGAAAGGATTAGAGCAGGAAGCTAGATGAAGCTCTTTGGGCATACAGAACAACTTACAAAGCACCTATAGTAATGTCTTCCTATAGGGTTTCCTTTAGGAAAGTATGTCATCATCTAGTGGAGATTGAGCAACATGCTTACTAGGCTATAAAAACTTTCAATTTAGCCCTTAATCAAGCAGGAAAGGAAAGGAAATTACAACAGAGTAAGCTTGTGAGATTCGCTTAGTGGCTTATGAAAACTATAAGTTCTATAAGGATAAAACAAGGAAATTCAATGATAGCTTGATAGCTAGAAAGGAATTTCTTGTTAGGTAGAAGGTGCTATTGTTTAATTCTCGGATGAAACTCATTGCTGGAAAACATCGCTCTAAATTGGATGAACCTTTCATAGTTATCAATGTATTTCCCCATGGAGCTATAAAGATAAAGAGTAAAACTTCCAACAAGAGCTTTAAAGTTAATCGGTAGTGCCTAAAGCCATTCCATGAAAATCCCTCATTTATGGATGTCATAATGGAGGAGCTTATTTTGGAGGAAACATACCTTGACCCCCCTTGATAAGGGAGTTTCCTCACCTATCTCTTTAATTTTTTATCTTCTTATCTAAATTCTATATCTATGCTTCATTAAGGACAATGTTTGATTTAAGTGTAAGGGTAGGATGTATAGATTAGGAGTCTTAAGAGTTTGAATTTTTGTTTATTAGGAACTTAAGTTTTTAGTTTGTTATTAGTTGCTCTTGTTTGTTTCTATTTTATTTTTAAAAATAAAAATAATAAAAATAAAAATAATAAAAAATCTTTGGCATGCTTTTCCTTGAGTTTTAGGTTGTATATAAGTTGTGGGCAAAGTTTCTTTCATGCTTGGATATGAGTGTCATCATATGTTATATTTTTTAATCCATGCATTTTGGTATGTTAAGTTGGTCTTGATAGTTAAGAGGTAATTATATGTGATGGAATTATACCCTATGAGATTTTGAGCCTTAAAAATTTGATAAATTGCTATACACGATCCTAATCCTTTCATGTGTGATTTCACTCCTGAATGTTTGCACCCCAGAATTTGTCTTGTTTCTTTCCGATACTTGAAACTCACATGCATGTACTTGAAGTGATATAGGCATTTTGTTCAGATAAGCCACTAGCCATATAAGCCTACCTTTTAAAAAACTCATCCTTTGACATCCCTTTTAAGCCTATTTGACAATTTCTTTGTTCTTAGTTCAGTACAAGCGATAAGCGAAAGACCATAAATATCCTAACCTTAGGAATTTTGGAGCTTTGGAACCAATTTTGGAATAGATATTCAAATAAGTGCAAGGGTATGCCTAACAATACAAATCTTGGTTATGCCTTATTGGTGAAAAATGAATATATATATATATATATATATATATATATATATATAAAGTGGCACAAGAGAAAGAAAGAAATACAAAAAGAAAGTTAGTGTGAAAAAAATAGTGAATAAAAAGGTGTATGAGGCAAAAGAAGATTGGAATTAAAGGTTGTAAAGGGTTACCCTCATACTTTCCTTAGACTTATTCCCTAATACTCCTCCATTCCTTTTGGTATTAACCATTCATCCCATATTTAATCATCCACATTTTCCTTGGCCACATCGCAACCTTGAAAAGCCCTATTGATATATATATATATGCATGTGTGTTGATTGTGGATTTAAGAAACCTTTCAAACCTATGGTAGTGTCTGCTTTTGGGAGTGCATTGAATGCATACACAATCCTAGACACTTGAGAGTAGAGAGAATATCTTGTGAAGATATGTCACTTGTGATTTCCCTCTTGGTTTGATTGGCTTCTTGCATACTCAAGTGTTTGGGTGACTTTCATGGACATCTTGATGCTCTGTATCTTGCATGTTAGAGGTTGCCTATAACACCCCCGATTTTCCAGACCCGAATCCCGATGTAACAAGATAATAATTAATAAAAATACGAGTAAATTTTTCACGTTTGAAATAGTTTCAAAGACACTCCCACGATTACCTCGAGACCCGAACCACAAAGAACCGAAGAGTGAGATTTATCAATATATAACTGGATCAATAACTAATTCGCCCATAACGCTATACAAAATAATAGAGTTTACAGTGGAAGAAGAATGTGTATACCGGGCATACGCCTAGTCCCATATATGACGATATGAGAAAAGGCTCGGCAAAGCATGCAAGCACCTAACGTTAACCTATTAGATTATAACCCAATCATGCACTCACAACGGACACATGCATTGCCTAAAATATAATATAAATATGCATATACATCCGCAGTCATGTCCCAACTATCACCACTGCCCATATCTCATAATTGGCCTACCTATTCACCTATTGGCATTAATCCAAACACCACCATCATCAATGTATATATTGTTCAAGTTTAATTCCTCAAGTACTCATCAAATCATCACTTATGTACTACTACATATGATCACCATTCATACATGCACGTTTATCTTATACATGACCAAAATCACTAGATCATCAATATCATCATATACAATTTATTATTTATATTAAAATTCACGAATGATGCCGGCCAAGGCACTTCCACTACCACTATTTACCTTCCCGAAACTTCCATTTAAAATTCAAACTCACCCCATGGCTGCATCACAATGCTAAAAAGGAGACCACATGGGAGAGTGAGTTATACATTTCAAATGACGATATGAATACATTTAAGATTATGTGTATATGCATATCAACATCATGTATGCTTTGCTAAACATATCGATATTCATCATAAATCATTGATTCAATAACATTCACTTATTTCATATTCATTAATCAATTCATAGCAAAGCAGGCATATACACATTAGTTATAACGCCATAATTGGCCAACATCACCATCATTGACCATCCAGGCCTTTTCTCAAAGCCACCATGGGCTAACATCATTATCATCAATCTCATATAAACATGCCCTTCAATACATCAGGCACAACATACACATCATCTTATTCAATATTGTTTTAGATATATTCATATCATTTATTAATCATATCAGGTCTTTAGGTATTTAATTACCCATCTCATCAACACCATACCAAAATCTTAATCATCATCAATCATCATCATCATCTTCTGGCATATCTCCATGCTATATGCAAATGCTCTTAAGGCTATGCATATGCACAATAGAATAAACAACAAATACGGATCCGACTGTGGGAATAAACACCAAATTGTGGGTCAAGCATGATCACATACCATGCCCCTACTGCAGTAGTAAAATGTGTACACATATATCATAATGCATGCATAATCACCAAATTTTACTGGTACCAAACCGCATCACCCATAACGCAACACCTGGCCATTTTCACCATGGCCGTGGTAAACAACATAATCAATATATGGTGTTGCAGGCCGGCCATATCTCATATCATGGCGGTTGTGATCCAATGGACCGTTGGGGTCACCTGCTCATCAAGAGCTACCCCCACAAGGGTCGGCCACATGCAACTCCCCGTAGCTAAGCATGGGCAACTTCGTGACTTACACACCGAGTCACAGGGGAACAACAAATTACTCGTGCACTGAGCCACCCTCCTACTGGGTCGGCCGAGGAAACTCCCCTAACGTTCCAACATCAGCGGCTATGATATGCCATGGATGCAATATATAACATCCTTAATTTTTTAAAATAATTTCTAATAAATTAGATAAATTTTCAAAAATAGGAGTCGGATTTGGTGAATAACATGCTCGGTTTTTCATCAATCTGACCGGGTATTTAAAATACAATTAATTTACTTAAATTTCAAACAGATTTTAAATTAAATAAAATTTCAATATCTGTTTTACATAAGCCGACCGGCTCTTTAAAAATATACAAATACATAATTTTTACTTGGTATTATCATGAGCCGGCCAAGGCTTTCACTAAAATGAACTCCGAGCTGCTGAGTGTCTTCACATATCATGGTCGGCCCTTCATTCACTGAAAAATAATTGTAGAGGGTGTGCATAACATATCAAATAACAGTTATTGAATTGGAATAAAATCCAATTAATAACTATAAAAACCAATACTGATCATACTCAGCAAAAATTAGCACTCGGCAATTCTAAATCACACTCGGTAAATATTTAAATTTCCACTCGGTAAATAAAAACATCACTAGGTAAGCATAGCAACTGCACTCGACATATGACAAGTTCACTCGGAAATAACAAATTATTCATTCTCAAAACTGAGACATATTCATATACTCATCATAACAGCATGTTCTCATAATAACACATAAAACAGTGTATGCACATGCTCAGCCAAATGGATCCATTAAGTCACATACTTAATCAATGACCAACCAAAACAGGATCATGATTAAGTCTATCAAATTTTGTGTTGCAACACTGGCTCCCCGAGCCATAATCCAGCTCCTCGCTGATTCGGCCGTTTTACAGGTACCAAACCGCTCTGCGCCCATATTGTAACACTGAGTACCACTCCCAGAGTGATAGCGGTCCTCTACCCAGTGCTACAGGCTGGCCTTGAGTCACACTCAAAGGCGTCCGTGGTATATAGGAACCACACCATCATAGTTCATTGTGATATTGCATCTCATGCATACAAATATCATGAAAAGTTCATGAATCATCATCCATAACATTATCAACTCATATCATTCCATTCGACATAATAACTAACATACATAAATTCAATATGAATGGAAAATAAGGAAACATAAAGTATATTATTTAATTGGGGTCTCAATTCACACACATAACACATATATAACAAATCAATACCCCAACTCCATTCATAAACTATGTATTTGAGATGTACGCTTCCCCTACCTGGAAATAAAATCTTCCAGCAGCTTTAAAAGCTTAACCAAGTCACTGTCCACAACTACTGACTGGAATGGCACTGCTACACCAGTCCAAGCTCTTCTTCGTAAAGAGAAAGAACAAAGATTTAATTATCTTTGTTGTCTAACAGCTCCCAGTAGTGAATTAGAGAGAAAAGGATTATTACGATTTCACTTTTAACAACTTTTCTATTAATTCAATGGCAGAAGTATTTATATACCTCCCACATGAAAGAGACGTGAATAATTTGAATTACTCTGCCACACGTTCCTTTGGTAATTAATGAAAAGGGTACAACACATCAAAATAGGTCCCAAATTCAGAAAATATCTAAGGAAGGAATTTGTTGGAAGGTAGAAGAACATAGTGACATGGAAAGCATCCATCAGACTTGATTCCTCACTTGAGCGAACCACTCTCGCTTGAGCGAGAATTACCCAGTAACTAATTTTCATACTTTCGCTCGAGCGAGACTCCCTCCTACTTGCCACTCGTTCAAGCGAGAATTGTCCAGTAACAAATTCCACTGGTATTCGCTTGAGCGAGGCACCTACTCGCTTAGGCGAAATCCAACCAGAGGCAGTCCTTCGATTCTACACTCGCCGACTCGGCAAGGCTTCCTAGCACTCGGGTTTTCACTCGGTAGTTCAATTAGAACCGATTCATCTTGCTCGGTTTTTGCCTCTTTCCAAGTCAGAGTCTTATTCCTTTCTTTATTCGGAAATTTCCTCGGAATTACTTACTCAGTAAACTCAATCAGAGTTGATGTCTTTGTCCAGTAGCACTCTTTCTGGAAAGACTTACTCGAAATATTTTACTCGGAAGTATCTCTGTGACACTTCACCCAGAAAATCACTTCACTTAGCAACTTAATCGGAAACGTTCCTTTCAGAGACGTTTCACTTGGATTTGTTTTACTTAAACGTGTCTCAATCGGACACAGTGTAACTTCATTTGGAAATGATTCTCTTAATGATGTTTCACTCGGAAACATCTTAACTTCTCTTAGAATTAATCTTCTATTTTATTTCACTCGAAATCAGATTCATTTCACTCAGAATCTGATCCTTTTCACTTGGAAAATCTTATTTCTTTCATTTTTCACTTGGAATTTCATTCAAAAATTCTTCTTTATTCATTTTTAAGTTATTTTTATAAAAATTATAAAAATCAGGATGTTACACAATGCAATGCAAATCAAATGCATTTCTCACACTGTGCATCCTAAATGTCACTCATCAAACATCATCATCATAATCACTAAGACCACCATATACATCTTAGTGGATTTTATCATTGTTGGTTTTAGCCATTATTTTCAAGTTTTAAGTGTGGCATTTTCATCTCAATATATCATTTATTATACATGCAAGTCACCACTTGCAAACAACCACAATGGCATCACAACATCGTAATATTAGTGGATTTTCATTTCATTTGTCATTGCCATGGTTTCACAACTAGTGTGGTAATATAATAATTTATTAATACAATTAAAAGCACACATACAAGCCTATACTTGTATCAACTCAATGCCCTTCATAATCATCTATAATAACAATCATCCTTTATTCAAGGGATTGATCAACAACATCACCCATCATTACCCCTAATACAATCTCTTGTTTTTACATAATAAAAGGGTTTTAAGTAATAATAAGCTCATGTTAACTTTCAATACTAAGACATGAGAAAAGCCCACTTTTAGTCTTAATAATAGTGGGACATGTCACAAATATCACCTATTAGTCCCAATTTGACCACCATAAAAAGTTGGGTTTAAAACCCTCTAAAACTTGAATTTTTCAACGCAATAGGTTCGGTATTCTTCGCCTAATGAGAGTTTGATAACTCCAAATAAAATGAGACCAATTCTTACACCTTTGTAATACAATTATCTACAACTTTCATGCAGAAGTCGGAGGCCAAAAATGTCGTTAAGATGCCCAAACAAGCCAAAAATAGCAAAGGATGCTTATTGAGCAATCCTGTCGTAATCGATTATGATAATCAATTACAGCTGGAACAGAACACTTGTAATTGATTACGACCACTTCTATAATCAATTACACCTAAAGCTAATCAATTATCCCTAAAACAGAATACCTGTAATCGATTACGCTCACCTTCGTAATCGATTACGCCATGCCAGAATGCAGATATTATGTAGAAAATGCATGATTTTGGGACTTCTAACCCCTCTAACTTTTTCATATCAACTCCGAATGTTAGCAAATTTTGAGCCCAAATAAATTACACCATCTGTGACGTGTGGCCACTAGTCTCACTCAAAAATTCCTTAAGATGAGTGACTTATGCATATAAATGTGTTTTACCCATTTTAAGCCATTTTAATGCAACTCAAGGGTCATTTCTCACTTAAATTGACCCATTCCAATTTCCACAAGTTTTAATTCATAGATGGAAGCTTTGGAACTACCCTATGTCATCAAAACCACATAAAACTCTATTTGACTCCTTCACTTCCATGATTATGCATTAAAATGCACTTTGTAGCCAACAATCATGGCCAAAGCTATTTAAACTACCTCATCCATGTTCTAAACAATGTCAACAAGATTCAAATGCACAATTGAGGTTATGTATCCTAATTCTATGCCTTATAACCTCTTGGATCAAAATATGACCTATCCATTTGTTCAATATCATGAAAATCCAAATCATATACAAAACATAACATTATGTTTCTCATACACACAATTGCCAATTATAACATCCATCACATTATAAATTATCTCATCATTCAATATAATCATGGCAAGGCAAGCATGGGCATATTCATATACTTAATCATCAAACATTTAACTCATGCAATTGAAATGCAAACTCCTCTCCTACCTCGAGAGAAGAACCTCAATCCAAGCGCTCTGAATGCTTCACTTTATCGTTCGAAGTAGAACCTACATATTGCACACATACACACATGCAATTAATAAGTCATCATAAGACATCATCTCTTCAAACTCATCATCAAGTCCTAGATTTGTCTAAACTCTAATTCTTACGCTTAGGTTAGGATTCGGGAATTCATTTCCTAAAACCAAGATTCTTTAAGCCTCAAGGGGCTAAACAAATCCAACAACAACAACATCATGGCCCTTATCCATAAGGCATCCAATATCTCATGTCAATTACTCAACTATCATCACAATTTATTCAAATCCATTATAAGTTTCTTGGTCCCATTCAAGACCATCATCAATCAACAAACTCTTAAGATATTTATCATAGCCTAACCACTCATCAACTCAAGTATCCCTTATCAATGGTTTTTAATTATTATTATCACAATAACAATATCTCATATTCATTCTCAACCCAACACCTCAACCCATTATTCCTACATACATGCATATATCATCTTACACAACCTCATGAATATAGCTTAAAATATTATCAACCTCATTAATCAATGTCAATGATTCTAAAGATTCATTTCCTTCATATAAATCATTCTAGAGTATTCAAAACCATCAAAATCATCAATTTAGCCAAAACCCGCAAATCACTACACTTAGGGTTTTTCATTAAAATTCAATAACCATTTCTAATAACCATCAATCTCCATCATTAACAACACCCATACACACAGTATCATGGGTTTACACTAAAAATCATCTTTCATGGCATTATTACTCATTTCTCTCAATTCCTATAGTTAGGGTTCCATTGAAATCCAACAATAACCATAAATAATCATCATCTTCCACCATCAAACACTACATTTTCGTGTACTATATTGTGCCCTCCTAAAACTCACACTAAAACACCCCACCTTAGGGTTTCTCATCATAAATGCCTCTCCAACATCTACCCATACACATTTAACACTCTTCTAACAACCCAATCACATAACCAAAGATTAGAGCTCAAGAAAATGGAGAGGAAACTTTATCTCAAGCAAAAAAGGAGTGAGCTCCAAGAATGGGAGAGAGAGAGTACGAAATTAAGAGTGAGAGGGAGAGCTTCAAAGCACCACAAGCCTCTCCACCCAAGCTAGGAGAAAAACGAAATGAGTTTTTTTGGAGAAGAAGAAGGGAAAGGAGATGAAGAGGAAGAATGAGAGTGAAAATGAGTGTGATTTTCCTTAGAAAGGGAAAGAGGGCAACGTGAAAAGAGAAGAGAAAGTGAGAGTTTAGGTTTTAATTTTAATCTCTTCATTAAAAATTTACCGTTTTATGACAAAAAGGATCTCCATTTGGGCTCAATACTTATCTAGAAATTATTCCGAAGACATATTTGGATTCTCAATATTATTCTTAACAGTCCTGACCAACGGCATCTCAATCGGAGATACTTGATCCGACACCCATATTTTATCGGGAATGATTTTGTCTGTTAAAGCCTCAATAAATTATAAATAATCCTTATAAATCTCAATTTAACTATTTCAATATTTTTGGGACACTTATTAACCCATTTATAATTATTTAATATTTATTCCTCTCAATTAATCATTTTTATGAAATTTAGGATGTTACATTGCCTCTCTCTCTATATTTCCTAAGATTCTATGTGAAGCATGCCAGTTTTGTGACTATTGCATAATTTTTACTTTGATGCTTAAAATAAATAAATAAAATTAGGAACCTTGTTTTCACTTTGATTTTTCCTAGGAATGCAAAAAGGTAAGTGTGGGGGTATTTAATGATCCCTTATTTTCTCACCTTATTGCACCTATTTTATTGAAAATAAATTCTTAATTAATTTCCTCTTAGCAAGTTTTACTAAATTGAGTTTTATTTGGTGTTTGATCCTAAATTAAGTTAATTGAGATTGAATTAGCTTAAATTAATTAAATTTATATGCAGGCTATTGAGGAATAGAAAATAACATTAAGGAATGATTGAGTATTAAAGATTTAAAGGAGCATGTTTGATAGGTACAAGATAAATGAAAGAAGGAAAATTAATATAGTATATATAAATATAATTATATTATATATATTATATTATATATATTATATTAATATATATAATATATATGCCATGCTATGTGCACCTATTATATATGTATATATAGATTGGCTGCGTGGAATGATAATATATATTTGTCCCGTGGCTGTGATATATATTATATATTATACATGATTTAGAAGGACATGTTCCCATGGAATGATATATATTATATATTATATATTAGAAAGAAATGTAGAAAAACGTGAAAGAAGAGGACGGAACAGAAAAGGAGAATTTAAGAACCGAGCTGTACGAGAGAAGAAGAGGACGGAACAAAAAAGCAATTGTAGTAGAGGATCCAACTTTTCCAAATTTGTTAATTCCTAGTTTGAAATTCTTGATTTATTTTTTTTAAAGTTGTTGAACCTTCCATCCATGGAAGGCTAAATTCTTGGACTGGTTTTTTTGGAGAATATTGTAATTTAATTCTTGAGGTTTTTATTCATCATTGCAATCCTTTTCCCTTTTTATTAATTCTTCATGATCATCTTACTCTTTCAATTCCATTTTGTTTAATTAAATTACATGCTTAATCAATTGAATTATTGATTAGCGTTTGATTTGCATTAGTTTTAGGGTCATTTTTTTCTTAATTTTTAGTTTATTTGTGTTAGTTTTTCCCCTTAATCCCACTTGTTTTCTTTCATTTCGCACATGCTACTTGGGTGTCTTTGTTTTGCAGGAATCACTTTGTTATAGGTTCATGTGAAAGGAAATAAGCGGCATTTGTGAGTGTTGGATGAATGGAAAGAGTTCAAGCCACAAAGAGCACAAACATAAAGCCATCTCCACCCTTGGAAAAAGGAAACATGCAAACAGAACCTTCAAAGTCCTCAACATGCTCAAAAATCACAAGATGGAGGACTTTTGAAGAATCCACTGCCAGTGGAAAGAATCCACTAGCCGTGGAACTTACTAGATTTGGAAGAAAATAAGACAAAGAAATCTACTGGCCCTGGAAAAGATCCACTGGCATTGGATTTTACTGGAAGAAATCCACTGGCCCCGGAAAAAATCCTCTAGCAGTGCATTTTACTAGAATAAATCCATTGGCAGTGGAAAAAATCCACTGGCCATGGATCTTGCTACTTGGAGGGAAGTTTATGAAATTTTTAGGCCCTGTCACGATCCACTAGCCATGGGAAATTCCCACTGCTAATAGATTTTACACATTCTACAGTTTGCCTGATTTTTAGGAGTAGTTTTTGAAGAGAAAAGGGGGAAACATGCAAAGAAAAGAGAAGGACCACATAGAGACACTTATAGAAAGAAAATCGAGAGTTTTTTCAAGGGATTTTTGAGGAAATTCAAGGACCAACACCAAGGAATATCGGATCACAACATTTTGGGTGAATATTTGGAAGACAAAAGAGAGAGCTTTTCTTCTATTTTTCTGCATCCTAATTTTTGTAATGAATTTATTGGCTTGTGGTTTTGTAATGAATTCTATGACAAACTAAACCCATTTTCTTGGGATTAAGGGGGTAGTATGTGTGTTTATGTGAATTGATTATTTTTCTGCTTTCCCCTTTATGAAATTTACGTTTACTATTTGGTTTCATGAATGCTTAATGCCTCCACAACGCCTCGAGAGGAGGGTAGTTGATTCCAAATGATATAGGCTATGAGAGTAGATATATTATTTGAAAGCATAAAATTGAATGTAGGGTCTTACGTTATGCGAAAGTGTACAATATCTTTTGAGGGCTAACAGATTTTCACCAAATATAATGAACCTAATTTACAAATTGAACGTTGTTCTTTGATAATTAGGTACATTAGTAAGGCTTCGAGAAAAAGTTTCTAATAATCTTAGGAAAATCTACCTCAGAAACCAAATTTCATAATTGGGGAAATGAAATGCATGAAATTAGATATTAGCATATGAACCTCTTAATTCCCAAGAATTTTCCTTTAATTGATTTTTAAAAAGCACTTAATTTTGATTTTGAGAGGCCTTGAGTTTTCTGTTTCCATTTTCTTTGTTTGAAATAGAGTGAACTTCCTTTTAATTGAACCAATTTTCCTGGATAATTGAAACACTACAAAAACTAGTAATTTGGCATAATCTCGGTGAGAACGATAACTTTTTACTACGCGATACCCTGTGTGCTTGCGGAACGGCTATCAAGTTTTTGGCACCATTGTTGGGGATCGTGTTCCCCCAATATTGGCAAAGCAATGATTTAATTAGATTAGGTGTTTTAATTTTTTTATATTTATTTTACTGGTTACTTTTGATTTTTTTGCAGAATTACACTTGGGTTCTTTGTTATTTTATGAATTATGCAGGTCCCTTTATGCAAAGAAGTGCTAGCTTTGAACACATCTTTGATCCTGAAAATTAAAAGGACTCTCCAAAAAATCAGAGCTCTTCAGAAATAAAAAGAACAAAGCAAGCATGAAGCTTCTAGGTCGAGCACTCAAGCACAAATGGATAATCCCAATAATAGAGCACTCTGTGATTTTGCAGCATCCAATGTGATGGGAAGAAGGCCAAGCATCACACAGCCTACCATTGAGGCAAAAAACTTTGAATTGAAGCCATCTTTGCTTTTAATGGTCCAATAGATCAGTTTGGAAGATTGCCATCTGAGGATCCCAACTTGTATCTACAAATTTTTCTTAAACATTGTGATACACTCAAGGTAAATGGGGTCTCAAATGATGCAATTAGGTTAAGGATTTTCCTATTCTCTTTGAGGGATAAAGCTAGAGGTTGGTTATATTCGCTCCTGGAGGGGTCAATTACAACATGGGAGCAGTTATCTCATGTTTTCCTTAATAAGTACTACCCACGCAACAAAATAGACCAGCACAGAAAGTAAATCATCACTTTCACCCAAAAAGATGATGAGACCATGTATGATGCCTAGGAGAGGTACAAGGAGATGCTTAGAGAATGCCCACACCACGAAGTGGGGTGATGATGGACAGTCTACATCTTCTACAATGGTTTAACCCCAAATCAAAGGGTTACCTTAGATGTCGTAGCTAGCGGAGCCTTCATGAGTAAAAATATAGAGGAAGGGTATAACCTCATAGAAGAAGTGACACAGAACATATACCAATGGTCTTCTGGAAGGAGTTTGCCATCAAAAACTCAAGGTAAGTAATCTTTTAATGTTATTTCTTTACTTATTAAAAAGGTAGAGACCTTATTTGTTAAATTTGATAAGTTGGGAATAGGTACTGCTAATGTGGTATGTGAATTATGTGGTGTTGCAGGTCATACCATTATAGGTTGTCAAATTGGAGTATCCCAAGGTCCAGAATCAGAGGTGTAACAAGTGGATGCCATAGGTAGCTATGGTGGAAATTTTGGGAACAATTACAGAGGACAAAGACCACCAGGATTCCAAAGTACCATTTCAAGGAAATCAAAGCAATTTCAGGCCTCCACAAGGATCCTTTGTTCCACAAAAATATAACTAGAGTCCTTGATAGAGACATTCGTTGTACCTAACTGAAGCAGAATGATGAATTTTCTGAAGCCATCAAAAATTTATCCCCAAAGGTGGATTCATTGGCTACTCACAATAAGATGTTGGAGACTTAAATAGCCCAACAGGCCTTAAATTCTTTAAGAACTCCAGGGACATTTCCTGGAAAACCAGATTGAGGTCTATCTAACCACACTATGTCTGTAACACTTAGGAGTGGTATACAATATAAGGGTCCAAGGCCGTCAAAGGAAAAACAAGTTGAGAAGGATCCTAAGGAGGATGACACCACATCACCTCTACCTACTATGGAAGAGAAGAAGCAAGAAGAGAAAGATGAGGTTAATCCATACCAACCTCCTATACCATATCCTTAACGATTAGCCAAGTCTAAGTTGGACAAGCAGTTTGCTTAGTTTTTAGAGGTTTTTAAAAAAATCTACATTAATATTCCTTTCATTGATGCTTTGCAACAAATGCCTATCTACGTGAAGTTTCTGAAGGATATCTTGTCCAACAAAAGAAGGTTGGAAGAGGATGGTACTGTGGCACTTACTAAAGGGTGTAGTGCGTTGATCCAAAAGAACCTGCCACCTAAGCTTCAGGATCCAGGTAGTTTTTCTATCCCATCCATGATTGGTGACATGTCAATAGATAAAGCTTTATGTGATTTAGGAGCTAGTGTTAGCTTGATGCCTGTATCTATTTCTAAGAAGCTGGGATTGGGTGAATTAAAACCCACTAGGATGTCTCTATAATTTACTGATAGGTCTGTTAAGTATCCTGTTGGTATTTTAGATGATGTTCCTATTAAGGTAGGAAAATTTTTTATCCCTGCTGACTTTGTTGTGCTAGAGATGGATGAGGATTCTATGATCCTTATTATATTAGGCAGACCATTTTTATCCACTATAGGTGCAGTGATTGATGTGAAAAATGGTAAGTTGTCTTTGACTATAAGAGATCAAAAGGTTGAATTCAATTTGAAAGATGCCTTGAAAAAACCTTTTTTTTGATGATGTTTGCTATAGCATAGAATTTGTTGACAAAGTGGTGAAGGAAGAAACTCTTCCTAATGACCCACTTGATTCTGTTTTTTTGAATGACCCTATAGAAACATCACAATGTAGTGAAAACAATACACCATTGAAACATGATACTAAGGTCATGTGTGAAAAAGTGGTGATTCCCAATGTGGAACTTAAGCCTTTACCAATTACACTGAGGTATGAATTTCGTGGCCCTAACTCTATATATCCTATCATTGTGAGTGCTGATTTAAATCCCGTGGAAACTGAAAAACTTTTAAAACAACTTAGGTTGTATAGGAATGTTATAGGTTACACTATGGATTATATCAAGCGTATTAGACCTTCTTTTTTCATGCATAGGATAACAGTAGAAGATGAGAGTAAGCAAAGTAGAGAACCACAAAGAAAATTAAATCCTAAAATGCAAGAAGTGGTTAAAAAAGAGATTCTTAAATTTCTTGATATTAGAGTGATATACCTCATTGCTAGTAGCAAATGGGTGAGTCCTGTCCATGTTGTACCTAAAAAGGGAGGAATAACAGTAGTAAAAAATGAAAAGAATGAGTTAATTTCTACTAGAGTAGTTTCTGGCTGGCACATGTACATTGATTATAAGAAACTAAATAGCGTCACCAAAACAGATAATTTCCCATTCCCTTTTATTGATCAGATGCTTAAGAGGCTTACAAAGCACTCTCATTTTTGTTATTTGGATAGGTACTTAGGTTTTCATCAAATCCTCATTCACCCACCTGATCAAGAAAAGACCATCTTTACCTGTCCTTATAGAACGTATGCATATAGGCGTATGTCATTGGGCCTTTGTAATGCGCCTGCGACCTTTCAAAGGTGCATGCAAGTCATATTTTCTATTTTAATTGAAAATGTAATGGAGGTCTTTATGGATGATTTCTCAATTCATGGTTTTGATTTTAACAATTGCTTAACAAATCTTTGCCAAGTTTTGTAGCGTTGTGAAGAGAACAACTTAGTCTTAAACTGGGGGAAATGCCACTTCATGGTCAAGGAAGGGATAGTTCTTGAACATTTGGTGTCAGAGAGAGGTATTGAGGTTGATAAGGCTAAGGTAGAGGTTATTGAAAAATTTCCTCCTCCCACAAATGTGAAAGGTATAAGAAGTTTTCTTGGACATGTTGGTTTTTACCGATGGTTCATTAAAGACTTCTCCAAGATCACAAAACCTCTCACGAATCTTTTAGGTAAGGATGTTCCATTTATTTTTGACTCACTTTGCTTGGAAGCTTTTTGTAGGATAAAGGAGGCTTTAACTTCCACACCCATTGTACAACCCCCCGATTGGGAACTCCCTTTCGAATAAATGTGCGATGCAAGTGATTATGTAGTGGGGGCTGTCCTTGGCCAAAGGAAGGACAAAAAGGTCCATGTTATTTATTATTTTAGCAGGACCTTGGATGAGGCATAGTTCAACTACGCCACGATAGAAAATGAGTTATTAGCCATTGTGTTTGCTTTTGACAAGTTCAGGTCTTACTTGGTAGGTTCTCATGTAGCTGTTTATACTGATCATTCTGCCATTAAGTACTTGTTGAATAAGAAAGAGGCGAAGCCTAGGCTAATTAGATGGATATTAATCTTGCAAGAGTTTGATTTAGATATCAAGGACAAAAAGGGTACTGAGAATCTTGTAGCTGATCATTTATCCAGGTTGCAATCCAAAAAAGTGGAGATATGTAATGTTATTCCTATCAATGAATCTTTTCTGGATGAACAACTATTGAGTCCTAGTACCCAACATGTCCCTTGGTATGCTAATTTTATGAATTATCTTGCATGTGACCTTTTACCGCCTAATCTTAGCTTTCAACGTAGAAAGAAGTTTCTTGCAAATGTGAAGCACTATTACTGGGATGAACCCCTCCTTTTCAAACAATGTGTAGATGGTTTGATAAGGAGGTGCATTTTGGGGGATGAAGTCCATTCCATCCTAAATCACTACAACTCTTTGTCCTATGGAGGTTACATGAGCACCTCCAAAACAGTCTCAAAGGTATTACAAGCATGTTTTTATTGATTGTATCTCTTCAAGGATGTTTGTAAGTATGTCCTCACTTGTGACTTATGCCAAAGGTCAGGTAATATTAGCAACAGGCATGAAATGCCATTGAATAATATTCTTAAAGTTGAGGTTTTTGATGTATAAGGTATTGATTTTATGGGGCAATTTGCATCTTTTTTTGAAAATTAATTCATTTTAGTAGTAGTCGATTATGTATCCAAATGGGTAGAAGCCATTGCTTCACCTCATTCGGATGCTAAAACTGTTATAAAACTTTTCAAAAAGATTATATTTTCGAGGTTTGGGGTCCCAAAGTGCATAATTAGTGATGGAGGGTCTCATTTCATTGAAAAAATTTCAAACCCTCCTGAAGAAATATAGAGTGAGGCATAAGATTACTACACCTTATCACCCTCAAACTAGTGGACAGGTGGAGGTTTCCAATAGGGAGATTAAATCTATTCTCTAAAGGGTGGTCAATACATCACATAAGGATTGGTCTATTAAATTAGACGATTCCTTATGGGCGTATCGCACTACCTATAAAACCTCTATTGGAACTACACCTTTCAAACTAGTTTATAGGAAACCTTGCCACTTTCCTATAGAATTAGAGTATAAATCTTTTCAGGAAGTAAAAATGCTTAATCTTGACCTCAAGGCTACAGGTAAAAACAGGTTGTTAGAGCTAAATAAGCTTGAAGACTTTTGCTTAGATGCTTACGAGAATGCCAAGATTTATAAGGAAAAGACTAAGCGATGGCATGATCGACACATTCTAAGGAGGTGATTCAACCCAGGGGACACAATACTTCTTTTCAATTCTCACTTGAAGCTTTTCCTTGGTAAGCTAAGGTCTAGATGGTCCAGACCTTTTCAGGTAACAAAAGTCTTCCCTTTTGGCACTATTGAGATATGGAGTGAAAAGTCTGGTGCATTTAAGGTTGATGGCCAAAGGCTTAAGCATTACTTAGTGGGTGAGCCTATCCAACCAGTAAGTGTGTTAGGATTGATTGATTTTCATGAGTCTTGACTACTTTTATTAGCAAAGTTTAGCTAAAGAAGTTAAACTTAGCACTAATGGGGAGGTAACCCCATGTATGTTTTTCCAATGCATTGCATGATGTTTTTCTTTAAGGCATGATTTTCTTTAACTTTTCCATTTCAAATGTATGACTGTTTTTCCATTTATACATTGCATAAATAAACATGGGATCTTTTCCATGATTGCATGATTTTCAATGGTTAAAATAGTGCCATCCACTGGCAGTGGGAATTTCCCACTGGCAATGAATTTCTCTGACTTGAAAATGAGAAAGATTTTTTTGGGTAACTCAGTAAGATCCACTGGCCGTGGATTTTTCCCACTAGCTGTGGATCTCTTTGAGTTAAAGAGTGCTTTGCATGCATAAATTAAAGGGGCACAGGCAGTGAGTTCTACTGGCCATAGGAACTCAATAGCTTAGAAACAAATTTTTCTATAGACCAACAACAAAGTCCACAGGCTATGGAAAATTTCCCATGGCGGTGGATTGCAATAGGTATTACTTCAAGTGTTTGTATATAATTTTTAAGGGCCAACAACAAAGTCCATAGGCCGTGGAAAATTTCCCATGACCGTGGATCTCGATAGGTCCCATTTTGCTCTTTAAAATCACATGAAACGCATTCCCCTTTGTTTTAGAAACAGAACATCACCCTGCTCTTTTGTCTTTGCTCTCTCTTCTTTTGTCTCCCAATTTCCTCTTACAATCTCTTTATTCTATTCATTACTTTACAAGTCCCCATTCTTCATTATTGCTCTCCCTCTCTATTGTCAACTAAGAAACATTCTCTTTCCCCCATTCTTTGTATTTCTCTTACATTTGGGGTTTTGGTAACTTACCAAAAATTAAGTGTTTCTTTCAAAATTAATTGTTTGGCAAGCTTTGTTTATACATGTAAAGCTTGAAAATACTTCAATATTGAATGGGTATGATTTGAATTGGTGGAATTACTCATTGTCACTGTGCATTATTTATCATTCCTTTTTACCATTTCTTGTTTTTTCATTGAGTGGCTATATTTGGTTGAATTTATGTTACTTTAACCTTAATGGAACATGAATGGATTGATTTGAAACCATGGGGTTGTTAAATATTCAAGTTTGGGGTGTTTCATGTGGGATATTTTTTCCCACCAAGTGTTTGTGAAAATGCCTAAACCAACTTTGGTTTATTTTAATTAAGATTGTTGCATGCTATTGCTTTTGAAACTTAATCCTTAGATATAGGATTTATGTTTCTGTGTGGAATTTATTATAATTAGGCATGTTTACCTTTACTTTGCTTTGATTTTGGATGTTTTCATGAACCATGTTCACCAAATATTTTCTCCTTTGTGTGATCCTATATTGGTTTAGAAGGAACTTTTCCTTGTGTGCCTAACATTGTCATTCAATTTATGCCTTTTAGTAAGGAATCATGTCCACGGGAATAACCAAGTCCATCAGGAAGAAGAGGAAGAACAAAGGTAAGTCTTCTAACTATGCTAGTATTGATGATATTGAATACGCATCCGATGAGCAACACATGAGACTAGCTTCTTTGACCGTAAGGGAGATCATTCCCTTAAGGTTTTTCTGTGGAGAGTTATTATTTGAATTAGGGATTTTTTAGAACACCTTTAAGTTTTGTAAAAATTTAGGTTCGGAGGATTTTATTCAACTATTTTAGCCAACTTATGAAAGAACCTCTTTGGAATTCCTTAGCTCAGTTGATACTAAAATGTGCTTTAATGTTTCTGGCTGGGAAATTACTTTTCGGCTTAATAAGACAGATTTCAAGATGGATTTAGAGGAGGTTGTAGCCATCTATGGTTTTCGTACAGGGGGTGCTGTTCGTATTCCCAAAAACTTTCGTCCTAACCAGTTTTGGATAGGTCTTTCATTCCCTACAGGTAACTATGATGCTTCCTTCTCTAAAGCATCCTTTATTCATCATCCTATTTTTAAGTACATTCAAAGGTTCATGGCATGCTCTATTTTTGGGCAATTTGACAGCCGGGTACCATTTGGGCTACTAAGCTATACTTTCTACATGCTATGATCAACTAGGAACCGGTCGATTCAACTAAATGGCTTTTTAGTTAGTTCACTTGAGTTGGAAGTGTAAGAGCCCTAATTTTTTAGAACAAAAACCCAAGGTCTCGGGACCTCTAAGAGTACCTTACTAATTATTTTAGGAGAGTGAGGCTTAGGCTTGATTCCTAGATCATCATGAAAATGTTAGAAAGCAAGATTTAAGAGAATGTGAGCAGTGGATAACTCAGTTAAATGAAAATAAGTAAGGAAGGCTATCCGCAATAGTGACCCCTAGAGGAACTTGTTGGCTTGATAACAATTTGTGTGAAGAAATAAATATGTTTGATTCAGCGATCGAGCTATTACTGAGGTATCTATGTTCATGAATATATTCTTGTTAGTAATGCTAGAAATGATAATTTATGAATGATGTTTAATCTTGATAATTTATAGATGGCGATTAGTTAATTATCTGTCAATAGTAGCCATAAATGATTAAGGATAATTAGACTCGTATAAGCATCAACTTAGATTTTAAGGTTAGATGATTATTAGAGCTCAAGACTTAATAAGACATTAATTAACCCTTTAGTGAAGATGATTAGTAGAAAATATTTTATTTTGGTCTTAATTGGTTAATGAATTTTGTTCTAAATGATTTTAACTAATTAAAATAAAATTAAGTGAGTAGATAATATTTATTTTGATATCTAATATTATTAACAATATGTTTAAAATGTGAAAGTATAATTATAATGAGGTTTAGTTAAAAATTAATTGATTATTTCAATATTTTGATGATAAATACCATCCGATTTTCCTGGATTTAAATTGTGGGACCCAACCTGAGGTCAGGCTCTGACCGTTCAACCCGAGACAAGTAATCCAGTAGGGAAGCTAGTCCCGTTAGGATTGTTTTGTAAAGAATCAAGGGTGCTTGACTTAGCCTAACCAGCCAAATCAGAACCATTAACATCTCCTACGTTTGACCGTTCATATACCTCGGGATGTCCGATAGTGGTACGGTCAGTCTCTGGTAACTCATTTTGAAGATTTAGAAACTTTTCCTAAAGAGGCCGAATCCCGGTTCGGACTCTATCACCCTCGTTTTTCCACAAATTGGTTTCTTTAAAAATCGTTTTAAAACTCAACCTGTATACCTTCAGTGTTTTGGACCCAACTTTTACACACGATCTTGGAATCAAACGATTTTCATCTCAATTTCTTTTCTTTGAAAATATATCTAGCCTTCTTTTCTAGCCTTGAACTTCGATTCTCACTCTGTCAACCCCAAAATCAAAGATTTAGTGTATTCGCCTCAAAAATCCATTGTTAGAATGTTTTATTCTACGCATGGTTTAGAAAAAAATTCATAACCCTCTCATACAATCTTTGATTCATGCAAAATTGGTGTAAAAATCTCCATAACAAAATTATATATGTTTTTTGAAAAGATCTTGAAGGCTAATTCTCTCCATATTGGTACAGTTTAATGAATCTTTGTGACCCCTTGGCTGTTTCATTTTAATGTTGGCTGTGTGTAGAAAAATTTGTATATCTCCCTCGTTCGATGCTTGAATTGCTTCATTCTTTTTGTTATTGATCTGTATCAAAAAGTTATACAATTTTTATGCAGGGTACGAAATCAAATTCTCAAAGGATAATTAATGGTGAATTTATTACCAAGACCCTAATTAATTTGGGAGCTTCTGGAACATTATGTCATAAATCAGGCATATCTCAGGCTACCAATCTTTGATCATCACATATGATATATCAATTTAAATAAGAAAAGAAGATCTATAACTTTTGTGCTAGTAGTTTTCCCTAATTCCAACCCCAAGAATTAATCCATATTTATTTTTAATGTCTTTGTTTTTCCGGTTCATAAAAATCCTATACGTTTTAGTTTCTTGCCCAACAAGTTAATTTCCTAGCCAGCCATTTTCCGACCAATTCATCTCCTTTTGCCATTCTCCAGGACAGGTGTCAACACCCTGTTTCCTCCCTCCACTTAGTTGGCCACCTCCCCCTTAACAAATTAGATTTCATGCAAGGGTTAGCCACCATCATTAATCCTAAACCTAACATCACTTTACTCAAATCACTTAACATCTCTTTCATTCCATCCCCTCTCTTAACGAAAGTAGCACACACCACTCCTCTCTTCATTTCTTTCTCCTCCTAACTAAAATTCCAGTAACCACAATAACGATCTCTCCTCCATTGAATCACGGCTACACCACCCTAATCTACCTCCATCCATTTAAATTCTTTATCCTTCTTTTTCTTATCTATTTGATCCACGGCAAGACCACTACTAAATAGCTCTCCAATTCCAAAATTCCTTGCATGCATGACTCCTTAAGATTCATCTCACTATCTTGCTTGAGGAGCTTCCAAGATCGTGAACCATCTAGGATCCTCCTAAAGTTTGATAATTTTCCTTAGTCATCATTCTTGACTCTTCTAGTGGTTAAAATTCTATTTTTATTTTGAAGATTTAGTGGAATTTTCCTTCCTGATTGGGAGCTAGAAATCGTGACCATCCATCCCTCTTGGTGGAGCTTCAAGGGTCGTGAGTTCTGCTAAGGCCATCTTGGGTGAGTTTGATAATTTTTCCTCTTGATTATTCTTAAATTCTTGTGGTCAAATTCAGGTTTTGTTATGAAATTTAAATGTTGGGACCCTTGTTGGTTGAAGCCAAACCCATGGCTGTTTTCCTTGCCCTAACCTAGCATGCATAATTTTTCTAAGGACCAGAAGCTTAGGCAACGATCAAAGGGCGTTTGGAGCATTCGGCAGAATTTTCAAAAAAAATCCCTAATTTTCTCCTCAGGGCAGCGACCATATCATGAGGTAAAGGGAGTCTCTTCCTCGTTTGATTGTATATTTGGTTGTCCTACATTGTTGTTTGCGTATTCGGGGACCTCCGTTTCGAATTTTGTCGCGATCCAACGGCTAGATCTTAAACCATAAAAATTTTCGTAACTGACGACTAAAAAGTTACGTTTTTATATTTGTGGATATTTTAAAAATTTATTTAACATAACCTGACGTTCTCGTACTCAAAAGGATTCTATTGTGATTGGATTGACGAAAAGAAATTTACGAAATTTAGCATTTAGGCGGGCTCGGTTTCGTTCGATATGGTTGTATTAACTAAATTTTTATTTTGGGATGTTGTTATGTAATTTGTAGATCATTGTTGCTACCCAAATTTGTCCGGCCCGTTTAAAATTTTCAAAAAAAAATAAAAAAAATATAATAATAAATAATATATATATATATATATTTTCTTTAAGAATTATTTTAAAAAAAAGTGAACCTGTTGGCTTGTTTGAATTTTAAATTATCAATCTGGGTTGTGGTTTTCAAAATTTTTAATCCTTATCAGAACAATAAGTTTTGAAAATTTTGAAACTCTAATCTTAAAATTCAAACAGAGAAAAGAAGTTAAAAATTCAAATTTTAAGAGATCAGATAAGAGATTAAAGGAAATGATGAAAAGATTTTAAGAGATAAGAGTTTTAGGAGATAGATGTTTACATATATATTAATGAAATCAGTTTTTTTTATATAAAAAGGGAAGGAATATATATATATATATATATATATATATATAATATGATCCACGTGACGCATGAAGGGCAGGAGATCACGTTTTGAATACTAACAGATAAAAGGAAAGAATAATACATAGGTATTAAAGCACGCGGATCGAGGGAAAAAAAGGATAGATAAAAGAAAAACCGTGGAGGTTATTATATATACATATCTATAATATATTGATAGAGGAAAAGAGGATCAGGGAGGAAAAAGCGGAAACGGAAAAAAAAGGGCAAGGCCAACAATATATATATGCTATACGCTGGAAGAAGGAGGGAGAGAAATTTTTGACGTGAAAAATTGAGGCGCAGTACATGGCACGTTAATTGAAGCAGAAAAAGAAGGCTAATTATACATCATATATAATTAACGTGAAGGAGAAAAGAAAGGGGGCAGCGGCATTAGAAATATATATTGGAGGGTTCATACGCAACAGAGAGAGAACAAAAGTAATTATAGCATTCACGCACACACCTGGGGCACATTCACGCAAATTGAAATTTGCCATTAACGCAGAAAATTTGACAACTCCAGGTATCTCTTTCTTTTCTCTTTAATTCTCTTGTTGCGATTATACGAAATCTTAGTCTATTAAAGAATTAAATTATAAAATCTCTTTTCCTTATTCTAATAATTAGTATGATATAGTACCTGTTAATGTTGGTTACTTACCAAGTTTAGAGTATTTCATTTGTAAAATAGAGAAACAAAATTAATATTGGTATGTGCCTAAAATTAAAAGCTTTATGCTAGGATTGGTTTAGACAAGACGTCCCGTTAACCTATACTTAATTACTAGAGTATAAAGTATTATTAGTAATACCAATAGGTAACAAAAATTAATATATTCACGTTAAGGGCCAATTTGGACGAGACGCCCTGTTGTCCTAAGTCTTCAAAATAAAGTAAGTCCTTAATTGTCTCATAATTAATTTCAGACCATAAGAAATATTTTTTAATAAATCAAATATCTCTATAGATTCTTTGGACGAGACGTCCTATTAATCTAGGTCCCTAGCCACGTTTTTCATTCTTAAAATAATTTTTAGGGTTCTTTCTAAAAATATAATCAATAAAACCCAAGGTTTTTTTTCTAAAAAATAATACACCACTTGAAATCAATTTGGACGAGACGTCCTATTGATTAATATTTTTTAAATCTCGACGTTTTTCAATCTACTTCGAATTTTCTAAAATAACACAAAGAACTACGTAACCCTGATTTCCCCTAACGCTTGGGGAATACGTAGGAGCGGGAACAATTATTCCTGTCGGGCCCAAATTTAAAAAAAATATATATCCTTTTTACTAGTAAAAATAAAATCATCACGCTTTTAACGATAACTCGATTAATTTGGACGAGACGTCCTGTTAATCACAAAGTTTATAATTTTAAAAATCATTAAATCAACCACAAATCCATGAGGCATCTCTAAGAGGTTTAAATTATAAATTAGTAGGATTATTCAAACTTAAACAATTTAGGGTAACCGTTTTAAAACGGACAGTGTGGGGTGCTAATACCTTCCCCACCTGTAATTAGACTCCCGAACTTAAAATCTTAATTTATGACCAGTACCTTCACGTTAAGGTTTTTTCTGATGTTTTACCTTAAAAACATTAGTGGCGACTCCACGGTTTCCGGAGGGAACTCGGGAAACCTAATTTTCTTTTTACGGTCGGCCTCCCGCCGCGATCCAAGTCGCGACAGATGGCGACTCCGCTGGGGATCTTAGAGAGTCCATCTCATTTAATTTGTTTAAGTATATTTGAATTATCCTACATGTTTTCTTGCCTATGTTTATGCCATGTGTTTGGTTGATATATGTTATTATTGAACTATAGGGTAGGAGATGTTATATTTTGTGTTATTGAACCTTAGGGTAGATGATTTTTTTTATTATTATTTGCTCTGTGTTTGTTTCTTGTAAAGGAAGGGTAAATTACATGTACGCCCCTCACACACTACACTTACACTTTTTCATACACATTTCGAGTGGGACCCTACACCCAAGGATTTGAATAAACCATTAAGTTTAGGAGAGGTTGTGTAGCGGTGTCATTTGGGACATTCGTCTCCGTCTGACATCGTGAGAGCCTCAGCTAGAGTGTGACTTTCTCATGGTGCCCACACCTGGTAGATTTCCTATCGTTGTGGTCCACATCATGGGTAGAGTCTAAGCTCTAATGGCCTTTAGTAATTTAAAATAGCCACCCAAAGTGAGAGGACACTATTAGAGGAGCCTTAGAACCAATAAGAGGACTTCAGACAAACCCTGTATAGAGAACACAAGGGGCAATGGTACAATACCTTCTTTTTTTTCTAAATTAAAAGACTCCTTTTCCAATAAACATTTTCTTAAAAAAAAGGGCCCAATACTTTAACATGGGGCAAATAGTTCAAGCCCGTTCAATTTTGTGCTTTAAATTATAGGCCTTTTGGATCGTAAGTTTTTATGTAAAGTTTTCCAAAAAGTGGATGATCTGAGATGTCTGTAATTTATTCACACAGAAAATATTTTTAAGAAATAATGATAACAAGCCCATAAGTTGATTTTTTTTTTCTCTCTTCCAGAAGGTAATCGAAACTTGGCGAGTATCCAACAAAAATGGAAACTAATGTGGATTTAGATGAATGTGGGGCCAACAAGACCGAATTAAGGAAGTTACTACATGTCAAGGTTGGGAAAATTGACACTGCTAGCCTGCAGGTTTTGGGAAAGAAGCTGAATCTGACCCAAAGGATGGCCTTCTTAAGGAAATATGGGAGAATCCTAAAGCTTTTGGAAGTTGAAGTACAGGTCGAAGCACTCACTGCTTTAGCCCAATTTTACGACCCACCTCTTCGATGCTTCATATTTCGAGACTTCCAGTTAGCGCCATCAGTGGAAGAGTTCGAGCAGATTTTGGGCTTACCATTAGAGGGGCAGGTACCTTACAGACGACTTGGGCAGTATGCTAACATCACCTCCCTTTCTTCAATACTGAAGATTAGTCCGACCGAGCTAGAAGAAGCGCGACTATACAGGAATCAGATACCAGGGTTTACCAGGGCATATTTGGAAAAACACATGAACAGTTTGGCTGAAAATAAAGATTGGGAAACTTTCATGGATACCTTAGCACTTACCCTTTATGGTATCATCTTGTTTCCTCGAATCGAGAATTATGTAGACTATGATGCTATAGATGTTTTCCTGGCCTGTAAACTTCATCGTGAAAATCCTATTACTGCACTTTTGGTGGATGTTTACTGTACCATGGACTATTGCCATACTCAAGGGGGGAAAAGAATCCTCTGTTGCTCACCAGCTTTGTATGTGTGGCTTACATCACATGTCTTTAGCCAAATGGGCAAGGTTGAATGCCCTATATCAGACCTAAAGTGGTGCCAATTGACTGTGAAGAGCGGGCGTGAATGGGCCAGCCATCTTATTGGGCTCACTGCTGAAAAGATAAGATGGTATCCACAATGGCTAAAGGTTGACACCATCATTCACCATTGTGGAAGTTATCCGAATGTCCCGCTCATAGGCACTCGTGGATGCATCAATTATAATCCAGTCATAGCCAAACGCCAATTGGCTTACCCTTTGCTCGGACCACCAAGTGAAGAGTCATTGACCCCCTTTGTCCTCTACTATACAAACGGGGAATACGCTTCTACCCTCAAGCATATAAGGGGTGCCTGGCAAAAAGTTTACAAGAAAGGGAAAGAGTTAGGTGTCAGAAGTCATGGTATTAAAGAAGAATACTATCAGTGGATCCTAAATCGGGTCTCTATCGTCAAGCTGCCATTCAGGACATTCGATCCCCCTCCGAGGTATGAGTCGTCTACTGGACCCCCTTTTGAAGATAAAAGGGCTAGAGAAATAGAGGAGCTGAAAGCCAAGAACAAGAAGTTAGAAGATGACTTGACAAAAGCCTATCAAGATTGTGCTCTTTTGAAGAGGGAAAATCATGAAAAAGAACAAGCCTATGAGGACATTAGTAGAAAGCGAAAGGCCGAAATGATTCATAGGCAGAAGTTAGATCAATGCCTCCGAGCAGCTAACTCCCAGCTGAAAGCCAAGAATGAAGAAAGAGATGTCATTCTTGCAGACAAACAGCTATTGAAACAGATGATGGAGAGAGCAAGAGAAAATGAACAGAAGGCCGTGGCAGAAAACGATTTTCTGCAATCTCAAATCACTATCATGGAGCAACAAATCAAAGATATGACTGAAGCGTCTCGACAAGAAATAAATGATGAGAAATGGCGTGCATACGAGATAGAGAACAGATGTCAGGAGATGATACAGTCTATGAGAGCCGAAGTAGCAAATCAGGATGAAATCATTCACTCATGGATGCGCCGCTTCCACCAGCTAGCGTATCTGGCAAACGGAACTTTGGAAGACATCCCACAGCTGCTGAGAAAGGCCGATGGAATGACAAATCCCCTCACTACCCCCAAGGAGATTGTAGTTTTCCTAGAATATTGTAAAAATCGGCTTAATGAAATGAAGGCTATGATTGCCCGAGCTAGGAGAGACTGATTATTTCTGCTAGATGTAATGACTACTTTTGTTAAAGTAATAAAATGATTACTTCACGTCCACAATGATACCATATTAGTTTCCACATTGCTTAACTTAGTACTTTTGAACGAGACGTTCTGAGGAACGGTAAAAGGATGCTCGCCAAGGCTCATGATCGCTTCAATCATTTTTATTTTTATTTTTATTTTTATTTTTATTTATCTCTTTATTTATTTGTTTATTTATTTATTTATTTATTTTTATTTATTATTATTATTTTTTTATTTTATTTTATTTTATTTTATTTTTTTGGTCTCTTTCTTTTTTTTTTCACTAATACATTTCTTTATTTATTAAAAAAAAACAAGAATAGAAAGAAAGAAATCACGGGGAGACATCCTTATAGAACCCGGCTTCAAACAAGACTCATGGCTGAAACAGATAATGAGACCGAGAACTTAAGGAATGAAGTCAACTATTTAAGGGAGCAGATAACTGAGTTGACCAAACTTCTAGAAAAAAGGGTCACAGAAGAGGGTCCATCCACAAACAACGAGCGTCAACCAACTTCTCTGTCTGCTAACGATATCGGAAACCTGGGCAAAGCTGCTGAACCCCGCACCATGCAACCACCATTTTATGGCATGCCATATGGATGCATGCCTCCTCAAACCTTCACTGATCAGGATGGTAACCTCATACCCTTTCCGTTGTATGGTTTACCTCCTGGTTATGTTCCTCCTGTAATCTCGGGTCCACAAGATGGGAACGCAGTACCCCTGTTAAACCCACAGGTTCAGAATCAAGTCCCGAGTCCACAGACCTCTGAGCTTCGAAACACTCAGTCACCCGCAATTCAGGAAACTACACCTATTCCGAACCCACAAGGAGTGGCACGGTCAAATTTGGCATATCAAGCACAATAATTCCCTCACCTCCAATCACAACATAATTATCCTTATGGGTATATGATGCATCGCCCTGTCGTCATGCAAACCACCAATCATGCTATTGCAAATGCTGAGCCTAAGGGAAAGATGGAGATTCTCGAAGAACGCCTTCGTGTTATGGAAGGTGTGGGAGGTTTTGGCCCAACAGACGCATCTGAACTTTGCCTGGTTCCAGATGTGGTGATACCCCCCAAATTTAAAATGCCTGAATTTGACAAATATCAGGGTATGTCTTGTCCTCGGAATCATCTGACCATGTACTGTCGAAAGATGGCTTCCCATGCCCTCGATGATAAACTACTCATTCACTGTTTCCAAGATAGTTTGGCAGGAGCTGCCCTGACTTGGTACATGCATCTAGAACGTGCTCTCATACACTGCTGGAGAGACCTAGCTGATGCCTTCTTGAAACAATACAAATACAACCTAGACATGGCACCAGACAGGATGCAATTACAAAATATGACTAAGAAAGATAATGAGTCTTTTAAAGAGTATGCCTAGCGTTGGCGAGAAGTGGCTGCACAAGTGGACCCCCCGCTGCTAGAGAAGGAGGTTGTGGCAATGTTCATCGATACACTCCAAGCTCCTTTTTATGACAGAATGATTGGGAGTGTATCATCAAATTTCTCTGACATTGTTACCATTGGAGAAAGAGTGGAAAGTGGGGTAAGGACAGGGAAAATTGCCCAAATTGCATCAGGGGAACCTTCCATGAAAAAACATGTGCAAACTGGAAAAAAAAAGGAAGGTGGGGCTAATGCTGTCACCTATGACTTAAGGAACTTTCCTCAAAGACCGCACCACCCTACATTTCTCCCCCAGAATGACCCCTATAAATCCACGTTATACCCTCAAGTAGCTACTACTGCCAATAACCATTCTCAGCCTTCCAATCAACCACCTCGTTATCAGTTACCCATACCACCACACAATCATCATCACATGCCAGTACTACCACCGCAACAATGGACTCGACCACCAAACCCTAATCAAAATCAGAGAAGGATAAACGATGGTCGCAATCATGTTCAGTTCGACCCAATCCCTATGAGTTACACTGAACTGTTACCGCACCTTATCCAAAAATCCCTTGTGGTGCCTTGTCCTTCCACAATTCTTGGACCACCTTATCCCAAAGGATATGATCCCAATGCTCAATGTGACTATCATGCTGGGGCACCAGGGCACTCAACAGAAAACTGTTTGGCTTTGAAACGTAAAGTGAAAGACTTGATTAAAGCCAAGTGGCTTAATTTTCGGGAAGGAAATCTGAATGTGGCTACAAATCCCTTGCCTAATCATGAAGATTCTGGGGTTAATGTCATAGAAGAAACAGAAGAATATGTGAAAAACGTCTGTGACATCAAAACGCCATTGAAAGAAATTCATGGTTATTTAATTAAGGCAGGATTGCTAGAGGCGTCTTGGGACCTTAGTTTTCATGAAACCCTTCAAAGGTTGATGGATAGTCGTTTCGTACAAATCTATAAGCGCCATACCAATGGCGTAAATATGATCCAAGGGCAATCAAAGGTTCCAGCTCCTATACCGTTAGTGATTTACTACACCAAGAGCTCTGCACCAACTAATACTCCAACGCCTCAAACAGCAACTATCGAAGCACCTACTCCTTTTTCATTCAAGGACTCTCACGCTGTGCCATGGAAATATGATATGAATGTAATTTCCAAAAGCTCTAAAGTAGATGGACCATCCTCCTCTGATGTAATAAACATATCTGGAATAGGAGGAGTTACCTGAAGCGGCAGAATTTTTACTCCGCCAGAGTTAAGAAAAGACCCTAGGTCCGCTATCAGAAACACTAATAGTGGAAAAGCTAAAGTTGATGAAAAAGAGACTGAGGAGGTTAAAAGTACTGTCTCTGATGAAGAAGCCCACGAATTTCTAAAATTCATTCGTCAAAGTGAATACCAAGTGGTAAACCAGTTGAATCGTACACCTGCAAAAATTTCTTTTTTGTCATTATTGCTTAATTCAGAACCTCATAGGAAAACACTTATGAAAGTTTTGAATGAAGCCCATGTTACCCGTGACATTTCTGTTAACAAATTCCAAGGGATAGTGGGGCACATTGTCGCTGATAACTATCTAACTTTCACCGATGATGAGATACCAGCAGAGGGAATGGGGCACAACAAAGCCCTCTATATCTCAGTAAAATGCCAAGACTATATTCTGGCAAAAGTGCTCGTGGATAATGGGTCATCTCTTAATGTTATGCCCAAATCTACGCTTGCCAAATTACCTTTTGACGGGACCCATATGAAACCAAGTACCATGATAGTGCGAGCCTTTGATGGGACTCGAAGAGAGGTAATGGGGGAAATTGAGATTCCTATCCAAGTAGGCCCGTGTACTTTTGCAGTTCTTTTTCAAGTCATGGATATCGTACCGACGTATAGTTGTTTATTGGGTCGGCCGTGGATCCATTCTGCTGGAGTGGTCCCATCCACATTACATCAAAAGCTGAAGTTCATCATAGGTAACAAGCTAGTAATTGTTTCAGGAGAGGAAGATTTCTTGGTTAGCAAACCTTCATCCACTCCTTACATCGAAGCAGCGGAAGAAGCTCTTGAGACATCCTTTCAAGCACTAGAAATCGCCAATGCTTCTTACATAGGGGAAGGAGCGTCAATGATGAAAGCTCATATGTCAAATGCGTCCTTGATGATAGCGAAAATGATGTTGCGAAATGGGTATCAACTCGGGAAAGGTTTGGGACATGGACTAAAAGGAAAATTGGAAGTGGTACAATTACTAGAAAATAAGGGCAGATTTGGCTTGGGATACAGACCCTCTGAAGCCGATAAAAAGAGGGTTATAGAGGAGAAGAAGGAGAGAAGGAAAGCTCGCCTGGAAGGCCGTGAACCTCACATCAAAAGAATCCCTATCTGTGACCTTTATCAGAGTTTTCAGAGTGCAGGCCTAATATATCCAGATCAAGTGGCTGCTATTGAGGACGACTTTTATGATGATGCAAGCTTTGTGCGCCTCTGTTCACCGGGCACAGAACTTTGTAACTGGGAGGCCATTGAACTCCCCACGAGTTTAATTTTTGATTCAAAGTAATTTGTAATTGCCTTAATGACTTAATTTTCCCATTGCTATGCCCAAGGCTTTGGAGTTTACTTTTACAATAAGGGCAAAACAAGTTTTGTCATGTTTTTGAAATTTCCATTAATAAATGTATATTTGAATTTCAATATCTCTTTCTTTACATCTTTCTCAAACTTCCTTTCCCTTTTCCCTCATTCAAGTATTTTTGTTATTCACCTAAATGCAGACCTAAAAAAGATTCAATCGAAAGCAGTAAGAACGCGATCCCATTTCAGGATTTTGAGTATCCGGTTGATTACGCTGATGAGGATAGTGAGGAAGATTATGGTCTCTCTCCCGAATTAACAAGAATGTTGGAACAAGAAGCCAGAGAAATTCAACCCTATCAGGAAGTGATTGAGGTCATCAATCTGGGGAATAAAGAAGATAAAAAAGAGGTTAAAATTGGCACTTCCTTGAGCCAAGAACAGCGGGGAGAACTAATTAAGTTATTGATAGAGTTTCGGGATATCTTTGGTTGGTCCTACCAAGATATGCCTGGTTTAGATAACAACATCGTGGAACATAAACTACCCTTAAAGCCTGAATGTCTCCCAGTTAAGCAGAAATTACGCCGAATGAAGCCAAAGATGCTCTTAAAGATCAAGGATGAAGTAAAGAAGCTATTCGATGCCGGATTTCTAGCTGTTGTAAAATACCCTCAATGGGTGGCCAATATTGTCCCCGTCCCAAAGAAAGACGGAAAGGTGCGGATGTGTGTGGATTATCGAGACCTGAATAGAGCCAGTCCCAAGGATGATTTTCCCTTGCCACAGATTGATGTCCTAGTCGATAATACGGCTCAGAATTCCATCTTCTTATTCATGGATGGTTTCTCTGGGTATAACCAAATTAAAATGGCACTTGAGGACATGGAGAAAACCACCTTTGTCACCCTGTGGGGAACCTTTTGCTACAAAGTGATGTCCTTTGGTTTAAAAAATGCTGGGGCAACTTATCAGAGAGCAATGGTGACCCTGTTTCATGACATGATGCATAAAGAGATAGAAGTCTATGTAGATGACATCATTGCTAAATCCCGAAGTGAGGAAGGGCACGTTCGTGACTTAAGAAAGCTTTTTGAGCGACTGAGAAAGTTTAGACTCAAGCTAAATCCGGCTAAGTGCACTTTTGGTGCGAGATCTGGCAAATTGCTAGGATTTATGGTGAGTAAAAAAGGAATAGAAGTTGATCCTGATAAAGTCAAAGCAATTCTTGAAATGCCTCCACCCAGTACAGAAAAGGAGGTCCGGGGATTCTTAGGAAGGTTAAATTATATCGCTCGATTCATTTCGCAACTAACGGCAACTTGCGAGCCTATTTTCAAGCTACTCCGCAAGAATCAACCAGGACAATGGAACGAAGATTGTCAACTAGCCTTTGACAAGATAAAACAATACTTATAGGAACCACCTATCCTGATACCTCCGACCCCTAAGAGGCCTCTCATTCTTTACTTGACGGTGTTGGATGAATCCATGGGCTGCGTACTAGGGCAGCATGATAAGACAGGAAAAAAAGAGCATGCTATTTATTATTTAAGCAAGAGGTTCACAGAATACGAGTCAAAATATTCCGCGTTAGAGCGTACTTGTTGTGCATTGGCATGGGCCGCTCAACGTTTAAGACAATACATGTTGTTTCATACTACTTGGCTTGTATCCAAAATGGATCCAGTCAAATACATCTTTGAAAAACCCGCCTTGACCGGGAGGATTGCTCGTTGGCAAGTTCTGTTGACTGAATATGACATAATGTATGTCACCTAGAAAGCCATAAAAGGAAGTGCTCTAGCAGATTATTTGTCGCACCAACCTGTGCATGACTATCAACCCTTACAATCTGAGTTTCCTGATGAGGACATCATGACCTTGATTAATGAAGAGGAAACCCAGGGAAACAAATGGATTTTAAGATTTGACGGAGCATCTAATGCACTGGGGCATGGAATAGGGGCAGTTCTGATTTCTCCAGATAAAAAGATTATCCCTATTTGTGCCAGGTTATGCTTTGACTGCACCAATAACATCGCTGAATATGAAGCATGCGCTATGGGGATCCAAGTAGCTTTAGATACGAAAGTAAGGTTGCTGGAAGTTTATGGGGATTCTGCATTGGTTATTCATCAATTAAAAGATGAATGGGAGACTAGGGATACCAAGTTAATTCCTTATCATGCTCATATCAAACAATTGATCAAGGGGTTTGACGAGATATCTTTTCACCATATTCCTCGTGATGATAATCAAATGGCCGATGCTTTGGCAACCCTGGCATCGATGTTCAGAATAAGCAATGATAGTGACATGCCCCTCATTGAGGTAGGCAACCATGGCCAACCTGCGTACTGCCACTCAATAGATGAGGAGACAGATGGGAAGCCCTGGTATCATGATATCAAAAACTACATCAAAAGTCAGGAGTACCCTCGGGAAGCTACAGAAAATGACAAAAGAACCCTACGACGACTTTCTATGGGTTTCTTCTTAAACGGCGATGTGCTTTACAAAAGGAATCATGACTCCGTACTTCTTCGATGTGTAGACGCGAATGAGGCAAAAGGGATCATGGTTGATATTCACGAAGGATCCTTCGAAACTCATGCCAATAGCCATGCTATGGCAAGAAAGATCCTAAGAGCTGGGTATTACTGGACAACTATGGAACCTGACTGTTTTGAATATGTTCAGAAATGCCATAAATGTCAAACCTACGCTGACCGAATTCATGCACCCCCCTCATCCCTAAATGTTTTATCAGCTCCATGGCCCTTCTTGATGTTGGGTATGGACGTCATTGGGCCCATCGAGCCAAAAGCCTCAAATGGCCATCGCTTTATCTTGGTCGCTATCGACTATTTCACTAAATGGGTCGAGGCAGCGTCCTATGCCAATGTGATGAAAAATGTTGTGGTTAAATTTGTCAAAAAGGAGCTAATATGTCGATATGGCTTGCCAAGTCAGATCATTACTGACAACGGCACAAACCTAAATAACAAAATGATGAAGGAATTGTGTGAGAATTTCAAAATCCATCATCATAACTCCTCCCCGTACCGGCCAAAGATGAATGGAGCAGTTGAAGCAGCAAATAAAAACATCAAGAAGATAGTACAGAAAATGGTTGTGACCTACAAAGATTGGAGTGAGATGCTCCCTTTTGCTTTACATGGGTATCGTACTTCGGTTCGAACTTTGACAGGGGCAACCCCGTTCTCTTTGGTATATGGCATGGAAGCAGTCATACCTATTGAAGTCGAAATCCCATCTTTAAGGGTAATCATGGAGGCCAAATTGGAAGAAGCTGAGTGGGTTCAGGTTCGACATGACCAACTGAACCTAATAGATGGGAAGAGGTTAACTGCCTTATCTCACGGACGGTTATATCAGAAGTGTATGAAAAAGGCTTATGAAAAGAAGGTACGACCTCGACAATTTCAAGAAGGGGATCTAGTTCTCAAGAAAATTCTGTCAATCCACAAGGATCACGGAGGAAAATGGACACCTAATTACGAGGGACCATATGTGGTAAAAAGAGCTTTTTCTAGTGGAGCTTTGGTATTGACCAACATGGATGGAGATGACCTACCGATGCCTATAAATTCAGACGCAGTCAAAAGATACTTTGCCTAAAAAAAAAAACAAAAAAAAACAAAAACAAAAAAAAACAAAAACAAAAACAAAAACAAAAAATCATGCTCGTTAGGCTGAAAACCTGAAAGGGTGGCCTAGGCAAAAATTAGAGCGACCTGGTGAGTCGAAAACCTGAAAGGGCGGCTCAGGCAAAAATTAAGGTCAAAATTTTGGCAAAGTAACTGAATATCCCCATCCAGGTAGAGCGGAACTGAACTGAGGTACGAGGACAAGGACCAAAATTGAATTACTTTCTCAAAAGCAAGATCGAAGGATAAACTTGTCATCTGATACAGGATCAAGATTCTTACTGTTCTCAGGGATTTACTGGAAGATCTGCAAACCCCATTACATCCTTATTATCAAACTCTTTACCTACGTTTATTTCTTTTTGCATCTAATTTCCCTTTGTCTTTTCCGGTACTTGATCGACCCACATAAATAAATATGCTACCTTTTCAATACGCATTTATACATGAGTTTCATTAATATGACAAAACGTGTGTTTTAACGAAATAAAACAAGGCAATGACAATTATTTTCACAAAAAGAAAAATCGTGGGAGTGAGAGGCTCCTGTTATTTGATAGCACCTCAGACAAGCATCACAAGGACTGCGCTGAATACATGCTCAAGAGAGAAAATCACCTTGTTTATCCATTTCACCTATGAGTATAAACCAAAAATCTGTAAAGATTACAGCTCTAAAGGTTTCTCCCCGGATTTCAAACTTGATTTTAATTTCCAATCGCCAAACATGGCATCATCTAAATTTTCAGTCGCCGAGCGGGGCACTGTTTTACTTTTCAGTTGCCAAGCAGAGCACCATTTCAATTGCTGAGCGGGGCATCATTTTATTTTCCTAGAGCCGAAACATGGCATCTTTTAAATTTACAGTCGCCGAGCGGGGCACTCTTTTAATTTCCAGTCGCCGAGCATGGCATCATTTAAATTTTCAGTTGCTGAGCGGGGCACCATTTTTCAATTGCCAAGCGGGGCACCATTTCAATTGCCGAGCGGGGCATCATTTTATTTTCCTAGAGCCAAACATGGCATCTTTTAAACTTACAGTTGCCGAGCGGGGCACTCTTTTTTTTTCCAGTCGCCGAGCATGGCATCATTAAAATTTTTAGTCGCTGAACAGGGCACCATTTTACTTTTCAGTTGCCAAACGGGGCACCATTTTAATTGACGAGCGGGGCATCATTTTACTTTCTAATCGCCGAATGAGGCACAATTTTACTTTCCAGTCACCGAAAAGGACACCATTTTACTTTTCAGTTGCCAAACGGGGCACCATTTTAATGAGACACAATTTTACTTTCCAATAGCCGAACAAGGCACCATTTTACTTTTCAGTTGCCAAGCGGGGCACCATTTTAATTGCTAAGCGGGGCACCATTTCACCTTCTAATCGCCAAACATGGCATCATTTAAATTTTTAGTCGCCGAGCGGGGCACCATTTTACTTTTCAGTTACCGAGCGGGGCATCATTTTACTTTCCAATCACCGGGCGGGGCACCATTTTATTTTCCAGTTGCCGAACAAGGCACAATTTTACTTTCCAGTAGCCCAGCGGGGCACCATTTTACTTTTTCTGTCTCCAAACATGGCATCATTTAAATTTTTAGTGGCCGATTTACTTTTCGGTTACCAAGTGGGGCATCATTTTACTTTTCAATCGCCGAGCGGGGCGCCATTTTATTTTCCTTTCGCCAATCATGGCATCTTTTAAACTTTAGTCGCCGAGCGGGGCACCATTTTATTTTCCAGTTGCTGAACAAGGCACAATTTTACTTTCCAGTAGCCGAGCGGGGCACCATTTTACTTTTTCTGTCTCCAAACATGGCATCATTTAAATTTTTAGTCGCCGAGCAGGGCACCATTTTATTTTCCAGTTGCTGAACAAAGCAAGATTTTAATTTCCAGTAGCCAAGCAGGGCACCATTTTACTTTCCTTTCGCCAAGCATGGCACCATTTTACTTTCCAATCGTCGAACGAGGCACAATTTTACTTTCCAGTAGCCGAACAAGGCACAATTTTACTTCCCAGTAGCCGAGCGGGGCACCATTTTACTTTTCAGTCGTCGAGTGGGGCACCATTTCAATTGCCGAGCGGGGCATCATTTTAGTTTCCTATAGCCGAACATGGCATCTTTTAAACTTACAATTTCCAGTCGCCGAGCATGGCATAATTTAAATTTTCAATCGCCGAGTGAGGCACCATTTTAATTTCTTCGTCATCAAACATGACATTCTTTAAAGTTGGCGCCCCGGACAAAATTGTTTCACACTGTCTTTACTTATCTATTACTGCAACACAGTAAGAGAAAAGTAAAGAGGGGCAAGCTGTTGCTACCCAGTTTTGTCCGGCCCGTTTTGATCCTTATCAGAACAATAAGTTTTGAAAATTTTGAAACTCTAATCTTAAAATTCAAACAGAGAAAAGAAGTTAAAAATTCAAATTTTAAGAGATCAGATAAGAGATTAAAGGAAATGATGAAAAGATTTTAAGAGATAAGAGTTTTAGGAGATAGATGTTTACATATATATTAATGAAATCAGTTTTTTTTATATAAAAAGGGAAGGAATATATATATATATATATATATATAATATGATCCACGTGACGCATGAAGGGCAGGAGATCACGTTTTGAATACTAACAGATAAAAGGAAAGAATAATACATAGGTATTAAAGCACGCGGATCGAGGGAAAAAAAGGATAGATAAAAGAAAAACCGTGGAGGTTATTATATATACATATCTATAATATGTTGATAGAGGAAAAGAGGATCAGGGAGGAAAAAGCGGAAACGGAAAAAAAAGGGCAAGGCCAACAATATATATATGCTATACGCTGGAAGAAGGAGGGAGAGAAATTTTTGACGTGAAAAATTGAGGCGCAGTACATGGCACGTTAATTGAAGCAGAAAAAGAAGGCTAATTATACATCATATATAATTAACGTGAAGGAGAAAAGAAAGGGGGCAGCGGCATTAGAAATATATATTGGAGGGTTCATACGCAACAGAGAGAGAACAAAAGTAATTATAGCATTCACGCACACACCTGGGGCAGATTCACGCAAATTGAAATTTGCCATTAACGCAGAAAATTTGACAACTCCAGGTATCTCTTTCTTTTCTCTTTAATTCTCTTGTTGCGATTATACGAAATCTTAGTCTATTAAAGAATTAAATTATAAAATCTCTTTTCCTTATTCTAATAATTAGTATGATATAGTACCTGTTAATGTTGGTTACTTACCAAGTTTAGAGTATTTCATTTGTAAAATAGAGAAACAAAATTAATATTGGTATGTGCCTAAAATTAAAAGCTTTATGCTAGGATTGGTTTAGACAAGACGTCCCGTTAACCTATACTTAATTACTAGAGTATAAAGTATTGTTAGTAATACCAATAGGTAACAAAAATTAATATATTCACGTTAAGGGCCAATTTGGACGAGATGCCCTGTTGGCCTAAGTCTTCAAAACAAAGTAAGTCCTTAATTGTCTCATAATTAATTTCAGACCATAAGAAATATTTTTTAACAAATCAAATATCTCTATAGATTCTTTGGACGAGACGTCCTATTAATCTAGGTCCCTAGCCACGCTTTTCATTCTTAAAATAATTTTTAGGGTTCTTTCTAAAAATATAATCAATAAAACCCAAGGTTTTTTTTCTAAAAAATAATACACCACTTGAAATCAATTTGGACGAGACGTCCTATTGATTAATATTTTTTAAATCTCGACGTTTTTCAATCTACTTCGAATTTTCTAAAATAACACAAAGAACTACGTAACCCTGATTTCCCCTAACGCTTGGGGAATACGTAGGAGCGGGAACAATTATTCCTGTCGGGCCCAAATTTAAAAAAAATATATATCCTTTTTACTAGTAAAAATAAAATCATCACGCTTTTAACGATAACTCGATTAATTTGGACGAGACGTCCTGTTAATCACAAAGTTTATAATTTTAAAAATCATTAAATCGACCACAAATCCATGAGGCATCTCTAAGAGGTTTAAATTATAAATTAGTAGGATTATTCAAACTTAAACAATTTAGGGTAACCGTTTTAAAACAGACAGTGTGGGGTGCTAATACCTTCCCCACCTGTAATTAGACTCCCGAACTTAAAATCTTAATTTATGACCAGTACCTTCACGTTAAGGTTTTTTCTGATGTTTTACCTTAAAAACATTAGTGGCGACTCCACGGTTTCCGGAGGGAACTCGGGAAACCTAATTTTCTTTTTACGGTCGGCCTCCCGCCGCGATCCAGGTCGCGACAGATGGCGACTCCGCTGGGGATCTTAGAGAGTCCAGCCCATTTAATTTGTTTAAGTATATTTGAATTATCCTACATGTTTTCTTGCCTATGTTTATGCCATGTGTTTGGTTGATATATGTTATTATTGAACTATAGGGTAGGAGATGTTATATTTTGTGTTATTGAACCTTAGGGTAGATGATTTTTTTTATTATTATTTGCTCTGTGTTTGTTTCTTGTAAAGGAAGGGTAAATTACATGTACGCCCCTCACACACTACACTTACACTTTTTCATACACATTTCGAGTGGGACCCTACACCCAAGGGTTTGAATAAACCATTAAGTTTAGGAGAGGTTGTGTAGCGGTGTCATTTGGGACATTCGTCTCCGTCTGACATCGTGAGAGCCTCGGCTAGAGTGTGACTTTCTCATGGTGCCCACACCTGGTAGATTTCCTATCGTTGTGGTCCACATCATGGGCAGAGTCTAAGCTCTAGTGGCCTTTAGTAATTTAAAATAGCCACCCAAAGTGAGAGGACACTATTAGAGGAGCCTTAGAACCAATAAGAGGACTTCAGACAAACCCTGTATAGAGAACACAAGGGGCAATGGTACAATACCTTCTTTTTTTTCTAAATTAAAAGACTCCTTTTCCAATAAACATTTTCTTAAAAAAAAGGGCCCAATACTTTAACATGGGGCAAATAGTTCAAGCCCGTTCAATTTTGTGCTTTAAATTATAGGCCTTTTGGATCGTAAGTTTTTATGTAAAGTTTTCCAAAAAGTGGATGATCTGAGATGTCTGTAATTTATTCACACAGAAAATATTTTTAAGAAATAATGATAACAAGCCCATAAGTTGATTTTTTTTTTCTCTCTTCCAGAAGGTAATCGAAACTTGGCGAGTATCCAACAAAAATGGAAACTAATATGGATTTAGATGAATGTGGGGCCAACAAGACCGAATTGAGGAAGTTACTACATGTCAAGGTTGGGAAAATTGACACTGCTAGCCTGCAGGTTTTGGGAAAGAAGCTGAATCTGACCCAAAGGATGGCCTTCTCAAGGAAATATGGGAGAGTCCTAAAGCTTTTGGAAGTTGAAGTACAGGTCGAAGCACTCACTGCTTTAGCCCAATTTTACAACCCACCTCTTCGATGCTTCATATTTCGAGACTTCCAGTTAGCGCCATCAGTGGAAGAGTTCGAGCAAATTTTGGGCTTACCATTAGAGGGGCAGGTACCTTATAGACGACTTGGGCAGTATGCTAACATCACCTCCCTTTCTTCAATACTGAAGATTAGTCCGACCGAGCTAGAAGAAGCGCGACTATACAGGAATCAGATACCAGGGTTTACCAGGGCATATTTGGAAAAACACATGAACAGTTTGGCTGAAAATAAAGATTGGGAAACTTTCATGGATACCTTAGCACTTACCCTTTATGGTATCATCTTGTTTCCTCGAATCGAGAATTATGTAGACTATGATGCTATAGATGTTTTCCTGGCCCGTAAACTTCATCGTGAAAATCCTATTACTGCACTTTTGGCGGATGTTTACTGTACCATGGACTATTGCCATACTCAAGGGGGGAAAAGAATCCTCTGTTGCTCACCAGCTTTGTATGTGTGGCTTACATCACATGTCTTTAGCCAAAAGGGCAAGGTTGAATGCCCTATATCAGACCTAAAGTGGTGCTAATTGACTGTGAAGAGCGGGCGTGAATGGGCCAGCCATCTTATTGGGCTCACTGCTGAAAAGATAAGATGGTATCCACAATGGCTAAAGGTTGACACCATCATTCACCATTGTGGAAGTTATCCGAATGTCCCGCTCATAGGCACTCGTGGATGCATCAATTATAATCCAGTCATAGCCAAACGCCAATTGGCTTACCCTTTGCTCGGACCACCAAGTGAAGAGTCATTGACCCCCTTTGTCCTCTACTATACAAACGGGGAATACGCTTCTACCCTCAAGCATATAAGGGGTGCCTGGCAAAAAGTTTACAAGAAAGGGAAAGAGTTAGGTGTCAGAAGTCATGGTATTAAAGAAGAATACTATCAGTGGATCCTAAATCAGGTCTCTATCGTCAAGCTGCCATTCAGGACATTCGATCCCCCTCCGAGGTATGAGTCGTCTACTGGACCTCCTTTTGAAGATAAAAGGGCTAGAGAAATAGAGGAGCTGAAAGCCAAGAACAAGAAGTTAGAAGATGACTTGACAAAAGCCTATCAAGATTGTGCTCTTTTGAAGAGGGAAAATCATGAAAAAGAACAAGCCTATGAGGACATTAGTAGAAAGCGAAAGGCCGAAATGATTCATAGGCAGAAGTTAGATCAATGCCTCCGAGCAGCTAACTCCCAGCTAAAAGCCAAGAATGAAGAAAGAGATGTCATTCTTGCAGACAAACAGCTATTGAAACAGATGATGGAGAGAGCAAGAGAAAATGAACAGAAGGCCGTGGCAGAAAAAGATTTTCTGCAATCTCAAATCACTATCATGGAGCAACAAATCAAAGATATGACTGAAGCGTCTCGACAAGAAATAAATGATGAGAAATGGCGTGCATACGAGATAGAGAACAGATGTCAGGAGATGATACAGTCTATGAGAGCCGAAGTAGCAAATCAGGATGAAATCATTCACTCATGGATGCGCCGCTTCCACCAGCTAGCGTATCTGGCAAACGGAACTTTGGAAGACATCCCACAGCTGTTGAGAAAGGCCGATGGAATGACAAATCCCCTCACTACCCCCAAGGAGATTGTAGTTTTCCTAGAATATTGTAAAAATTGGCTTAATGAAATGAAGGCTATGATTGCCCGAGCTAGGAGAGACTGATTATTTCTGCTAGATGTAATGACTACTTTTGTTAAAGTAATAAAATGATTACTTCACGTCCACAATGATACCATATTAGTTTCCACATTGCTTAACTTAGTACTTTTGAACGAGACGTTCTGAGGAACGGTAAAAGGATGCTCGCCAAGGCTCATGATCGCTTCAATCATTTTTATTTTTATTTTTATTTTTATTTTTATTTATCTCTTTATTTATTTGTTTATTTATTTATTTATTTATTTTTATTTATTATTTTTATTTTTTTATTTTATTTTATTTTATTTTATTTTTTTGGTCTCTTTCTTTTTTTTTTCACTAATACATTTCTTTATTTATTAAAAAAAACAAGAATAGAAAGAAAGAAATCACGGGGAGACATCCTTATAGAACCTGGCTTCAGACAAGACTCATGGCTGAAACAGATAATGAGACCGAGAACTTAAGGAATGAAGTCAACTATTTAAGGGAGCAGATAACTGAGTTGACCAAACTTCTAGAAAAAAGGGTCACAGAAGAGGGTCCATCCACAAACAACGAGCGTCAACCAACTTCTCCGTCTGCTAACGATATCGGAAACCTGGCAAAGCTGCTGAACCCCGCACCATGCAACCACCATTTTATGGCATGCCATATGGATGCATGCCTCCTCAAACCTTCACTGATCAGGATGGTAACCTCATACCCTTTCCGTTGTATGGTTTACCTCCTGGTTATGTTCCTCCTGTAATCTCGGGTCCACAAGATGGGAACGCAGTACCCCTGTTAAACCCACAGGTTCAGAATCAAGTCCCGAGTCCACAGACCTCTGAGCTTCGAAACACTCAGTCACCCGCAATTCAGGAAACTACACCTATTCCGAACCCACAAGGAGTGGCACGGTCAAATTTGGCATATCAAGCACAACAATTCCCTCACCTCCAATCACAACATAATTATCCTTATGGGTATATGATGCATCGCCTTGTCGTCATGCAAACCACCAATCATGCTATTGCAAATGCTGAGCCTAAGGGAAAGATGGAGATTCTCGAAGAACGCCTTCGCGTTATGGAAGGTGTGGGAGGTTTTGGCCCAACAGACGCATCTGAACTTTGCCTGGTTCCAGATGTGGTGATACCCCCCAAATTTAAAATGCCTGAATTTGACAAATATCAGGGTATGTCTTGTCCTCGGAATCATCTGACCATGTACTGTCGAAAGATGGCTTCCCATGCCCTCGATGATAAACTACTCATTCACTGTTTCCAAGATAGTTTGGCAGGAGCTGCCCTGACTTGGTACATGCATCTAGAACGTGCTCGTATACACTGCTGGAGAGACCTAGCTGATGCCTTCTTGAAACAATACAAATACAACCTAGACATGGCACCAGACAGGATGCAATTACAAAATATGACTAAGAAAGATAATGAGTCTTTTAAAGAGTATGCCCAGTGTTGGCGAGAAGTGGCTGCACAAGTGGACCCCCCGCTGCTAGAGAAGGAGGTTGTGGCAATGTTCATCGATACACTCCAAGCTCCTTTTTATGATAGAATGATTGGGAGTGTATCATCAAATTTCTCTGACATTGTTACCATTGGAGAAAGAGTGGAAAGTGGGGTAAGGACAGGGAAAATTGCCCAAATTGCATCAGGGGAACCTTCCATGAAAAAACATGTGCAAACTGGAAAAAGAAAGGAAGGTGGGGCTAATGCTGTCACCTATGACTTAAGGAACTTTCCTCAAAGACCACACCACCCTACATTTCTCCACCAGAATGACCCCTATAAATCCACGTTATACCCTCAAGTAGCTACTACTGCCAATAACCATTCTCAGCCTTATAATCAACCACCTCGTTATCAGTTACCCATACCACCACACAATCATCATCACATGCCAGTACTACCACCGCAACAATGGACTCGACCACCAAACCCTAATCAAAATCAGAGAAGGATAAACGATGGTCGCAATCATGTTCAGTTCGACCCAATCCCTATGAGTTACACTGAACTGTTACCGCACCTTATCCAAAAATCCCTTGTGGTGCCTTGTCCTTCCACAATTCTTGGACCACCTTATCCCAAAGGATATGATCCCAATGCTCAATGTGACTATCATGCTGGGGCACCAGGGCACTCAATAAAAAACTGTTTGGCTTTGAAACATAAAGTGCAAGACTTGATTAAAGCCAAGTGGCTTAATTTTCGGGAAAGAAATCCGAATGTGGCTACAAATCCCTTGCCTAATCATGAAGATTCTGGGGTTAATGTCATAGAAGAAACAAAAGAATATGTGAAAAACGTCTGTGACATCAAAACGCCATTGAAAGAAATTCATGGTCATTTAATTAAGGCAGGATTGCTAGAGGCGTCTTGGGACCTTAGTTTTCATGAAACCCTTCAAAGGTTGATGGATAGTCGTTTCGTACAAATCTATAAGCGCCATACCAATGGCGTAAATATGATCCAAGGGCAATCAAAGGTTCCAGCTCCTGTACCGTTAGTGATTTACTACACCAAGAGCTCTGCACCAACTAATACTCCAACGCCTCAAACAGTAACTATCGAAGCACCTACTCCTTTTTCATTCAAGGACTCTCACGCTGTGCCATGGAAATATGATATGAATGTAATTTCCAAAAGCTCTAAAGCAGATGGACCATCCTCCTCTGATGTAATAAACATATCTGGAATAGGAGGAGTTACCCGAAGCGGCAGAATTTTTACTCCGCCAGAGTTAAGAAAAGACCCTAGGTCCGCTATCAGAAACACTAATAGTGGAAAAGCTAAAGTTGATGAAAAAGAGACTGAGGAGGTTAAAAGTACTGTATCTGATGAAGAAGCCCACGAATTTCTAAAATTCATTTGTCAAAGTGAATACCAAGTGGTAAACCAGTTGAATCGTACACCTGCAAAAATTTCTCTTTTGTCATTATTGCTTAATTCAGAACCTCATAGGAAAACACTTATGAAAGTTTTGAATGAAGCCCATGTTACCCGTGACATTTCGGTTAACAAATTCCAAGGGATAGTGGGGCACATTGTCGCTGATAACTATCTAACTTTCACCGATGATGAGATACTAGCAGAGGGAATGGGGCACAACAAAGCCCTCCATATCTCAGTCAAATGCCAAGACTATATTCTGGCAAAAGTGCTCGTGGATAATGGGTCATCTCTTAATGTTATGCCCAAATCTACGCTTGCCAAATTACCTTTTGACGGGACCCATATGAAACCAAGTACCATGATAGTGCGAGCCTTTGATGGGACTCGAAGAGAGGTAATGGGGGAAATTGAGATTCCTATCCAAGTAGGCCCGTGTACTTTTGCAGTTCTTTTTCAAGTCATGGATATCATACCGGCGTATAGTTGTTTATTGGGTCGGCCGTGGATCCATTCTGCTGGAGTGGTCCCATCCACATTACATCAAAAGCTGAAGTTCATCATAGGTAACAAGCTAGTAATTGTTTCAGGAGAGGAAGATTTCTTGGTTAGCAAACCTTCATCCACTCCTTACATCGAAGCAGCGGAAGAAGCTCTTGAGACATCCTTTCAAGCACTAGAAATCGCCAATGCTTCTTACATAGGGGAAGGAGCGTCAATGATGAAAGCTCATATGTCAAATGCGTCCTTGATGATAGCGAAAATGATGTTACGAAATGGGTATCAACTCGGGAAAGGTTTGGGACATGGACTAAAAGGAAAATTGGAAGTGGTACAATTACTAGAAAATAAGGGCGGATTTGGCTTGGGATACAGACCCTCTGAAGCCGATAAAAAGAGGGTTATAGAGGAGAAGAAGGAGAGAAGGAAAGCTCGCCTGGAAGGCCGTGAACCTCACATCAAAAGAATCCCTATCTGTGACCTTTATCAGAGTTTTTAGAGTGCAAGCCTAATATATCCAGATCAAGTGGCTGCTATTGAGGACGACTTTTATGATGATGCAAGCTTTGTGCGTCTCTGTTCACCGGGCACAGAACTTTGTAACTAGGAGGCCATTGAACTCCCCACGAGTTTAATTTTTGATTCAAAGTAATTTGTAATTGCCTTAATGACTTAATTTTCCCATTGCTATGCCCAAGGCTTTGGGGTTTACTTTTATAATAAGGGCAAAACAAGTTTTGTCATGTTTTTGAAATTTCCATTAATAAATGCATATTTGAATTTCAATATCTCTTTCTTTACATCTTTCTCAAACTCCCTTTCCCTTTTCCCTCATTCAAGTATTTTTGTTATTCACCTAAATGCAGACCTAAAAAAGATTCAATCGAAAGCAGTAAGAACGCGATCCCATTTCAGGATTTTGAGTATCCGGTTGATTACGCTGATGAGGATAGTGAGGAAGATTATGGTCTCTCTCCCGAATTAACAAGAATGTTGGAACAAGAAGCCAGAGAAATTCAACCCTATCAGGAAGTGATTGAGGTCATCAATCTGGGGAATAAAGAAGATAAAAAAGAGGTTAAAATTGGCACTTCCTTGAGCCAAGAACAGCGAGGAGAACTAATTAAGTTATTGATAGAGTTTCGGGATATCTTTGCTTGGTCCTACCAAGATATGCCTGGTTTAGATAACAACATCGTGGAACATAAACTACCCTTAAAGCCTGAATGTCTCCCGGTTAAGCAGAAATTACGCCGAATGAAGCCAGAGATGCTCTTAAAGATCAAGGATGAAGTAAAGAAGCAATTCGATGCCGGATTTCTAGCTGTTGTAAAATACCCTCAATGGGTGGCCAATATTGTCCCCGTCCCAAAGAAAGACGGAAAGGTGCGGATGTGTGTGGATTATCGAGACCTGAATAGAGCCAGTCCCAAGGATGATTTTCCCTTGCCACAGATTGATGTCCTAGTCGATAATACGGCTCAGAATTCCATCTTCTCATTCATGGATGGTTTCTCTGGGTATAACCAAATTAAAATGGCACCTGAGGACATGGAGAAAACCACCTTTGTCACCTTGTGGGGAACCTTTTGCTACAAAGTGATGTCCTTTAGTTTAAAAAATGCTGGGGCAACTTATCAGAGAGCAATGGTGACCCTGTTTCATGACATGATGCATAAAGAGATAGAAGTCTATGTAGATGACATCATTGCTAAATCCCGAAGTGAGGAAGGGCACGTTCGTGACTTAAGAAAGCTTTTTGAGCGACTGAGAAAGTTTAGACTCAAGCTAAATCCGGCTAAGTGCACTTTTGGTGCGAGATCTGGCAAATTGCTAGGATTTGTGGTGAGTAAAAAAGGAATAGAAGTTGATCCTGATAAAGTCAAAGCAATTCTTGAAATGCCTCCACCCAGTACAGAAAAGGAGGTCCGGGGATTCTTAGGAAGGTTAAATTATATCGCTCGATTCATTTCGCAACTAACGGCAACTTGCGAGCCTATTTTCAAGCTACTCCGCAAGAATCAACCAGGACAATGGAACGAAGATTGTCAACTAGCCTTTGACAAGATAAAACAATACTTACAGGAACCACCTATCCTGATACCTCCGACCCCTAAGAGGCCTCTCATTCTTTACTTGACGGTGTTGGATGAATCCATGGGCTGCGTACTAGGGCAGCATGATAAGACAGGAAAAAAAGAGCATGCTATTTATTATTTAAGCAAGAGGTTCACAGAATACGAGTAAAAATATTCCGCGTTAGAGCGTACTTGTTGTGCATTGGCATGGGCCGCTCGACGTTTAAGACAATACATGTTGTTTCATACTACTTGGCTTGTATCCAAAATGGATCCAGTCAAATACATCTTTGAAAAACCCGCCTTGACCGGGAGGATTGCTCGTTGGCAAGTTCTGTTGACTAAATATGACATAATGTATGTCACCCAGAAAGCCATAAAAGGAAGTGCTCTAGCAGATTATTTGGCGCACCAACCTGTTCATGACTATCAACCCTTACAATCTGAGTTTCCTGATGAGGACATCATGACCTTGATTAATGAAGAGGAAACCCAGGGAAACAAATGGATTTTAAGATTTGACGGAGCATCTAATGCACTGGGGCATGGAATAGGGGCAGTTCTGATTTCTCCAGATAAAAAGATTATCCCTATTTGTGCCAGGTTATGCTTTGACTGCACCAATAACATCGCTGAATATGAAGCATGCGCTATGGGGATCCAAGTAGCTTTAGATACGAAAGTAAGGTTGCTGGAAGTTTATGGGGATTCTGCATTGGTTATTCATCAATTAAAAGATGAATGGGAGACTAGGGATACCAAGTTAATTCCTTATCATGCTCATATCAAACAATTGATCAAGGGGTTTGACGAGATATCTTTTCACCATATTCCTCGTGATGATAATCAAATGGCCGATGCTTTGGCAACCCTGGCATCGATGTTCAGAATAAGCAATGATAGTGACATGCCCCTCATTGAGGTAGGCAACCATGGCCAACCTGCGTACTGCCACTCAATAGATGAGGAGACAGATGGGAAGCCCTGGTATCATGATATCAAAAACTACATCAAAAGTCAGGAGTACCCTCGGGAAGCTACAGAAAATGACAAAAGAACCCTACGACGACTTTCTATGGGTTTCTTCTTAAACGGCGATGTGCTTTACAAAAGGAATCATGACTCCGTACTTCTTCGATGTGTAGATGCGAATGAGGCAAAAGGGATCATGGTTGATATTCACGAAGGATCCTTCGGAACTCATGCCAATAGCCATGCTATGGCAAGAAAGATCCTAAGAGCTGGGTATTACTGGACAACTATGGAACCTGACTGTTTTGAATATGTTCGAAAATGCCATAAATGTCAAACCTACGCTGACCGAATTCATGCACCCTCCTCATCCCTAAATGTTTTATCAGCTCCATGGCCCTTCTCGATGTGGGGTATGGACGTCATTGGGCCCATCGAGCCAAAAGCCTCAAATGGCCATCGCTTTATCTTGGTCGCTATCGACTATTTCACTAAATGGGTCGAGGCAGCGTCCTATGCCAATGTGACGAAAAATGTTGTGGTTAAATTTGTCAAAAAGGAGCTAATATGTCGATATGGCTTGCCAAGTCAGATCATTACTGACAATGGCACAAACCTAAATAACAAAATGATGAAGGAATTGTGTGAGAATTTCAAAATCCATCATCATAACTCCTCCCCGTATCGGCCAAAGATGAATGGAGCAGTTGAAGCAGCAAATAAAAACATCAAGAAGATAGTACAGAAAATGGTTGTGACCTACAAAGATTGGAGTGAGATGCTCCCTTTTGCTTTACATGGGTATCGTACTTCGGTTCGAACTTTGACAGGGGCAACCCCGTTCTCTTTGGTATATGGCATGGAAGCAGTCATACCTATTGAAGTCGAAATCCCATCTTTAAGGGTAATCATGGAGGCCAAATTGGAAAAAGCTGAGTGGGTTCAGGTTCAACATGACCAACTGAACCTAATAGATGGGAAGAGGTTAACTGCCTTATCTCACGGACGGTTATATCAGAAGCGTATGAAAAAGGCTTATGAAAAGAAGGTACGACCTCGACAATTTCAAGAAGGGGATCTAGTTCTCAAGAAATTCGGTCAATCCACAAGGATCACAGAGGAAGATGGACACCTAATTACGAAGGACCATATGTGGTAAAAAGAGCTTTTTCTGGTGGAGCTTTGGTATTGACCAACATGGATGGAGATGACCTACCGATGCCTATAAATTCAGACGCAGTCAAAAGATACTTTGCCTAAAAACAAAAAACAAAAAACAAAAAAAAACAAAAAACAAAAAAAAAACAAAAAAAAACAAAAACAAAAAAAAAACAAAAACAAAAACAAAAAATCATGCTCGTTAGGCTGAAAACCTGAAAGGGCGGCCTAGGCAAAAATTAGAGCGACCTGGTGAGTCGAAAACCTGAAAGGGCGGCTCAGGCAAAAATTAAGGTCAAAATTTTGGCAAAGTAACTGAATATCTGACACGCTGTCGTTGTCGGGTCAAATAAAAAGTTAAATTAATATAGTATAAGGTGAACAACCTTAGTCGTCTCTCGAGGACCTTAGTTCAATTAGTTACACTCAATTTAGTTATAATAAAGGGGGGTTTGTGTTGAGCTTGAAAGGAAAATTAAGTGATTATATGATAGTGCAAAAAGTAAATTTATGAGTAGGAATAATCAAATTTAGAAACAACCAACCCAAGGAATTAATAAATCTTTAGTTAACTAATCATTGTTCACAAATATGATTAAATATAATTAATTTCTCAATCTTGAATCATTTGGAATCCCTAAATGATTATATTCTAGAAAATCTTCTAGAATTGAATTAATAAACTAATAAGAATAATCAATCGATATATTCTTATTAATTACTAAAATAACTTTAAGACCATAATTTGATTGAGTTAAGAAACTAAATAGAAATCTCTTATTTAGTAACTTAATCTTTGTTCTCAAATTGATTATTGATTAACCAACCAACATCAGTTTAGATTATAGATTGTTTAATTATATACCAATCGGTTATACACTTAAATAATCTACCATTATAAGTGCATGAGAAATAAAGAAAAGTAATTATCTTTAATCAAAATATTAAGAGCAGGAACTCAAAGTTAACATAAAGAAAAATTAAATTCCTTGAGTTGATTTTAAAAGATTAAGCTTCCATGATAATTTTTAACAATGAAAGCTAATATTAAATTTACTAAAACTTTGATTATAAAAGTAAATAACAAATAATAAAATTAACTTACTTGATATTGAGGAAGGGAAATGAAAACCATAACTTGAAGGATGGAATATAGAACAAGGAGATAAAGCAAAAGAAAGAACTAAAACTTAAGAAGCTAAAACAAAGATATAGAATTATAATGGAAACTAAAGCATGTATTTCTTATGTATTTCTTGTGTATCTACCTTACAACTTCAAGCATCTATTTATAGGCAAGATATGATGATACTATACATTCATTTTCTGATTATTAATGCATTTTTTCAACATTGGTGGGCTTGAAATTACAATAATTCAAAAGAAGATAATGGTAGGTGTTGAAATTCATTCTCCTCTTTATCTTCTCCACTTTACAAGTCCAATATGACCTTCTAGATGGCCGAATTTTGAAAAACCTTCAACATGAAAGTTGTAGATCTCTGTCTTATTGAGAATTTGCGCAAGAATCAAGTCATTTGGACATCTAGAGCTCCAGATATCTTTATTTTGGTGAACTATGTCAATGCTGGTGGGACACATGGGGGCTGATTGATTCAAGCTCCATTTCTTTATTTTTTCCAGATGCAAAATAACCAAATTTGATCATCATGATGTAGCCCTCTGTCTTAGCTTTCCATGGGCTCCAAGATTAGCCCATTTGGATCACAAAAGCCCAAGTTATGGCCAAAATAAGGCAAGATACTCAAGATACATACAAAAAACGAAAATTGAAACATATATACATAATACTTCAATTTAACTAAACAACATAAAACTTAATTAAAATACTATTATTAAACATAGTAATTATATAATAAACCCCAAGTGTAAAACTATAATAAGTGTATTAAAATTGATTTATCAAATTCCCCCACACTTAAGCTTTTGCACTCCAGGGCAAAACCAAACCAAAAACTAAAATGAGAAACAACAGAAAAAAGTTTTTTTTTTTTAAATTGATTTTTTTTGAAGTCTAAAATAATAAGTAATACACATCATCCCTTATATCAAGAGGTCATGATAAGTGTGAATAAAAAGCATTACATACTAGTTTCACAAATTGAGTGATCAAATCAAAGAGTGGATGAAAATGTGATAGATGTTCTCTTTATGCTCTCTATATCTCAATTGCTTGGGTTTGTGTATACCCTCAGAAATCACCCAAATAAATTAGCACTACCATAGGCTTGACAAATTTCTAATTTCCATATTTGAACACATATGCATGCAGAGATCAAAAGGACTTTATTAAGGTTGTAATGGGGCCAAGGTGATATAGGGTGGATAAAATGAAATAGTATGGCTAAACTTAGGGTTGAAAAAGTGCAATGGAGTAAGTGATTTAGTGATTGTGGAAGTACATTTTGAAACTCAATACTTAGCAAAATGAAACATGATGGAGGATAAAACATGAGAATAAATCCTCCTGATCATTTTCATACATATATTCACCACTTCTTCTTTTTCTTCTTTTTCTCTTTTTCTTTATTATTTTTTTTTACTTTCTTTTTGAACAATGAAACAACAACATATATATCTTGGGTACATTTCCACAATCATCAAGAATCTTTATTCATAGTAATTCCAAAACTCCTAATCAATTCCTAAGCAAAGGTGATCATTTTTTTTTGGGGCTATTGGCAAATTATGTGGCTGAATCAAGAAATGGATATAGGCTCAACGTGGGTAACAATGGAAAGTATGTAAGGTAAGGCATATGGCTAGTGGCTAGTTAAAACAAAAATGGCCTTAATCACATCAAAGCATGCACATGGAACATAATACATCAAAAAGAAACAAGTCAAGTTCTAGAGTACTAATAAATAAGGGTTAATCAAGAAAAAGGAAAGATGGCATAATATGATCCATCCAATTAAGCTCAAAATCTCACCGAGGGTGGTCAATCTATCATAATTCATATACAATTTGATCTTCACAAACAACTTATTAAATTAATATGCAAGGAAATTATTCATAACATGTCATGAAATATTGGACAAGGGTGATGCAATTACTCATTACTTAGACAAATTTAAAAAACAAATTTAGTGAAAAGTATGTAGAATTTAAAATAAAAAAACTGGAAATGATGATTTTTTTTTTGTGAACAAGAAACAAAAAGGAAAAATAAATCATAACCAAATATTGGTGTCAAGATCCGGTTCCTTATGCTTCTTGCTCTGTACTTTTTTTTTTAAGGGCGCTTATTAACGAAGATACCTACAACAAATTGGTCAGTTCAATTGCATGTGAAATGATTAGTATAACTGAACAATTTGATTGTGTCATACAACCCAGTTTCATAGGCCTTGTGTTAGAACCCATAAGAGAAATATCATCAACACAACCATGAGTAGCATCAAGAGCAATAACATATATCTTAATTCATTCGTATGCCTATAGAAAGACTCTGCTATATCATCCATTAAGAGAAAATAAAGAACCTGATGATTGACTAGTGGTGAGGTATGGCTCCGATCTGAAAGAAAAGGATAAAGGCAAAGTGTGGCGGCTGAAGAATGATGAAGATGATGTTTATGGTTGCAGAATGGTTGATGTCGAATAGAAATGATTCGGGTGAAGGTAAAGGCAAAGGTGCGGCACTAAAGTAAATATAGTGGCTATGTGTGTGTGTGTGTGTTTTTATTTTTTTTTTATTTTTTTTATGAAAAATGGTTTTGATAAGGAAGGTGAAACGATTGTGGTAATCCGAGTGAGATTTGTTATGAGGATGCGTCTCAAGAGTTTGGACTCTTTACTCAGCCTATCCCAACAAAAGTACTCATGAAAGAAAAGAAAAAATTTTTTTTTATTTTTTTATTTTTTTTAAAAAAATTAAACAAAAGTGATACTGACACTATATAGTGAAGGATACGTCTCAAGACTTTGGTTCTCAAAGATGCATCTTTATGACTTTAGATACAACTTTTCCCAAATTAATCTTTACTCTGTCTATCCCTCACAAAAAAATAATAAAATATATATATATATAACTTAGACCATATATATAACTCAGACCCCCCCACACTTATTCAAGACATTGTCCTCAGTGTCTTATATGATTTCCACAGTCTATTTTTTTTCTTTTTCTTTTTCTTTTTTTTTTATGATTTTTTTAAAAATATAGATAAAGGTGAGAAAGAAGTTATAACCGAAGGGTGGTGTCTGGTTCTGGATTCTTTCGCTTGTGTGTGTGATCCTTATCTTGCTTCAAGAGGGGTTGAGGTTGGGGTAAAAAGCTCTGTAAAATATCAATTAATTCATCTGCATCTGATGAAGCATGAATGAATGATCGATCATCTTGAGTTATAAGGCCCTGTTCCACAGCTTTATCTAAAAACATTAACAAACTGTCATAAAAACCATTAATATTTAATAATCCTAATGGATTTTTATGAAAGTTCATGCTACACCATGATAAAATGCAAAATATTTCCTCAAAAGTACCAAAACCTCCAGGAAGTGTGATAAAGGCTTCAGCACCTATAACCATACGAGCCATTCGTTGATAGAGGCTTGTAACTTTTACCTCAGTTCCTACAGCAATATCTGGTGTAATACCAACATGATGTAGGATGATACTAGAAACGTTGCTTCCTTCAACTAGTGCAGATAGTGCCATGGAGCCTCTCAAACCTTGTACTCCTCCTCTATACAAGACCTTTATTTCTTTCGCAGCTAATAGTTTTCCCAACTTAGTAGCTGCTATTAGGTACTCCTTACAATTACCATTGTTGGATCCACCAAGCACACAAATGGATTTGATTTTTTTCATCTTCTTTTTTTTTGTGTTTTCCATATAGAGTTATGCGCCCTTATATAGATAAAAACTGAGATGAAATAATTGATGAAAGATAAAAAGTTTACATAATTATTATTATATAAAAATAAATAACGGTAATAAAGAAATTTGAAAAGACATGATTGAAGAAAATAAAAATAGGTAATTTTAAAAGTCAAAGTGAATTCAGAAAAGTAAAACATTGAAAACAACAGTAAATATGTACAGTAGTTGTGATTATGGCTCACATCTTCCTCTGGTTTTACGTCCAGCGGCTTAAACACCTTCTATGAGTCGAGGTTTTTGCTACCCATCCAGTTTTCTTATAAACTGGCAAACAGGGTCGTTTAACGCCAGATTCCCAAGGCTATAGTTTTCTTTTTGTTGAATGAATAGATCATATAATTTCAGAAGGACTCCTTGAACCGTTCCACATGGATGCGTCTCAAGAGTTTGGATTAAGTTATCCAAGTTCTCTTTACTCAGTCCATCCTTTATAAATTTAATTTTGTCCTCCCGATTTATAGATACCATTCCAGGGTTCCTACAACGTGTATCACAATTCCATCTTGCACACTTATGGCAAACTCCCATCCTTTTAGCTCTTCGTTTTTTTGAATAAGAACTACGTCCCATACCTGGCAAATGTTTTATATAGGACTTATGTAATTCACCAGAGAGACGTACCTTTGCTTCAATAAGCCAACGAACATCCTCTGGAATGCCAAAATATGTGAGTAGTTTTAACCTTTGAACTCGAGCTTTGTAAATTTTTACAATCACATCATGTGGAAGTGTAGGGAATCTTTCCTTAAGTTTTGCAAGGGTTTGTTCCATTGTCAGATTACTTTGAAGTTGTGGCTGTTTAGAAAAGAGAGAATAGAAAACGAGGTTATAGAGAATAGTAGAGATGAAGAAGGTGAAAAGGTGATAGGTTGCCTTCTATCAAGCGCTTGTTTAACGTCACGAGCCTGACGATGACCTTTTAACTACTGCAAGAAAATGTTAATAATGCCAAAACAATAATAGTAATAATGATTAAGACAAGTGTTAGCACCGAAAAGAATGATGATGTAATTAATTTTATTTTTTTATTTTTTATTTTTATTATTATTTTTTTTATAAATATTGTTATTAGGAAAAATTAGTCAAAATATTTGGCATCACATAAATACACCTCCGTATCTATGTGCTCTTGGAACCCTTGAAAGAAAGGTTTAAGTCGGTTCCCATTTACCTTGAAAACCTTGTTTGTCGCTTTATCTGAAATTTCAATCACACCATAAGGAAAGATATTAGTTATTTCAAATGGGCCAGCCCATTTAGAGCGAAGCTTACCAGATATGAGCTTTAGACGTGAATTGTACAACAAAACTTTTTGTCCAATGAAAAAGTTTTTTCTCAAGATCTGTTTGTCATGAAAGGATTTGGCTTTTTCTTTATAGGTTTTAGAACTTTCATAAGCTTCTAAACGAATTTCTTCCAGTTCCTGTAGTTGGAGTTTCCTTTCTTTACCGGCCTCATTTAAGTCCAGGTTACATTGTTTTACTGCCCAATAAGCTTTGTGCTCAATTTCTACAGGTAAGTGACATGATTTTCCAAAAACAATCCTATAGGGGGACATTCCAATAGGTGTTTTATAAGCTGTTCTATAAGCCCAAAGAGCATCTTCTAACCTTTTGCTCCAATCTTTCCTATTTGGTTGTACTGTTTTTTGAAGAATCATTTTTAATTCTCGATTAGACACTTCAGCCTGCCCATTTGTTTGGGGGTGATAAGGTGTTGAAACCTTATGCATAACTCCATATTTTTTAAGAAGGGACTCCATTTTACGGTTGCAAAAATGTGATCCTTGATCACTAATGATGGCTTTAGGAACACCAAACCTGCAAAATATGTGTGATTTAACAAAATCTGCAACAACTTTAGAATCATCAGTTCGAGTAGCTTTAGCTTCAACCCATTTAGACACATAATCGACCGCAAGTAGTATATAAACAAAACCAAAAGATACAGGAAAAGGTCCCATGAAATCTATGCCCCAAACATCAAAAATTTCACAAAATAACATAGGTTGTTGAGGCATCTCATTTCTACGAGATATGTTTCCCATTCTTTGACATCGTTCGCAAGATTTACAAAACGTATATGCATCACAAAAAATTGTTGGCCAATACAAACCAGATTCTAATACTTTCCTTGCTGTACGTTGAGGTCCAAAATGTCCTCCACATGCATATGTATGACAAAATGTAAGAATGGAATGAATTTCATTTTTAGGTACACACCTTCTAATGATTTGATCACTACAAAGTTTCCATAAGTAAGGATCATCCCAAACATAGTATTTAGAATCACTTTTTAGTTTTATTATTTGTTGTTTAGATGCATGTATAGGAGTAACAGAAGCAACTAAGTAGTTTACCAAATCAGCAAACCATGGAGTGGAATCATGTATTCCCATAAGTTGTTCATCAGGAAAATCATCTTTAATGGAAATTGGGTCAAGTTCTTTTTCAATTCTGCTTAAGTGATCAGCCACCAAATTTTCTGCTCCAATTTTATCCCTAATTTCAATGTCAAATTCTTGGAGCAACAACATCCACCTGATCAATCTTGGTTTTGCATTTGGTTTCTTTGAAAGAACTTTAATGCTGCATGATCTGAAAATACAACTACTTTTGAACCGAGCAAATAAGATCTAAATTTGTCAAGTGCAAACACAATAGCAAGTAGTTCTTTTTCTGTGGTAGTATAGTTTATTTGTGCAGTATCCAAAGTTCGTGAGGCATAGTAAATAACATGTTGTACTTTACCTACTCTTTGAGCAAGAACAGCTCCTAATGCATAATTTGATGCATCACACATAAGTTCAAATGGAAGTGACCAATCTGGTGCCTGAATGATAGGAGTGGTAGTTAAAGCTTTCTTTAAGCAATCAAAAGCCTCTTTACATTTGTCATTAAAGTCAAATGTTATATTTTTTTGTAGTAAGTTAGACAACGGAAGGGCTATCTTACTGAAGTTTTTTATAAACCTTCTATAAAAACCTGCATGACCAAGAAAAGAACGAATATCTCGCACACAAGAGGGATAAGGTAATTGAGAAATTACAGTAATTTTTGTAGGATCTACTTCTATGCCTTTTTTAGATATCACATGGCCTAAAACTATTCCTTCTTCTACCATGAAGTGACATTTCTCATAATTAAGAACAAGGTTAGTTTCAATGCATCTATGTAATACTTTATCTAGACTATTTAAGCAAGCATCAAATGATGAACCATATACTGTGAAATCATCCATAAATACTTCCATGCAATTTTCAAGAAAATCAGCAAAGATACTAATCATGCATCGTTGAAAGGTACCAGGGGCATTGCATAAGCCAAAAGGCATCCTCCTATAAGCAAAAGTGCCAAAAGGACATGTAAATGTTGTTTTTTCTTGATCTTCTGGTGCAATATAAATTTGGAAGTAACCTGAAAATCCATCTAGAAAGTAGTAATGTGACTTACCTGCCAGTCGTTCCAACATTTGATCAATGAAAGGTAAAGGAAAGTGATCCTTTCGAGTTGCTTTGTTAAGTTTCCTATAATCAATGCATACTCGCCAACTATTTTGGATTCTGGTAGGAATTAGTTCATCATTTTCATTTTTAACCACTGTGATTCCAGACTTCTTGGGAACCACTTGTACAGGGCTGACCCAAGTGCTATCTGATATAGGGTAAATAATGCCAGCTTGTAATAATTTTGTTACCTCTTTTTTAACTACATCAAGGATCTGAGGATTAAGTCTTCTTTGTGGTTGCCTTACTGGTTTAACTTCTTCCTCTAATAGAATTCTATGCATACACATGGAAGGGCTAATACCTGGGATATCTGCCAAAGTCCAACCAATTGCTTTCTTATGCTTCTTAATAATCTGCAACAACCTTGTTTCTTGATCAACATTTAATTTGTTAGAAATAATCACTGAAAGATTCTTATCTTCCTCTAAATATGCATACTTTAAATGTTCAGGAAGAGGTTTTAACTCTAACATAGGAGGCTGCATTATTGAAGGAATCAACTTGGTTGAATTTGTCTCAACAACTTGTACTTCAACATAATCAGATGTATTTGTAACTACTTTAATTAAATTATCACACTCTGATTCTTTTGAAACAACATCTAGAACTATATTTTCTGTTTTAAGGAAGTTTGGATCATTATTATCATTAAGTAAATATTTCTCAATTTCAGCACACACATTGCATTGATGAGAATCCATGCATGAATCACAAACAAATGAATCATAAAAATCAGACAATACAGGAAAATTAACATCATCAGACAACTTAATAATATTATCCTCAACTAAATCAGTTATTAAGTCAATTTGAAAAACAGAATGATCCTCAGTAGGATGCTTCATAGCATCTAAAATGTTGAATCTAACCACACTATCTCCAAATTCCATAGAAAGTGTTCCTGCATGCACATCTATCTTTGTTCTAGCTGTTTTTAAGAATGGTCTACCTAAAATTATTGGAGCTTTATTGGTGGAATTCTCACTTTCCATATCTAGAACATAAAAATCTGCAGGAAAAATTAAATCATTAACTTTAACAAGGACATCTTCAATAATTCCTGCAGGATGTGCAGAGCTTCGATTTGCTAATTGTATAACCACACCTGTAGTTTGCAAAGGTCCAAGGGAAAGTAAAGTAAATACAGTCATAGGCATAACATTAATAGATGCACCTAAGTCTAGCATGGCATTTTCAAATTTGTTATTGCCTATTATGCATGGAATGGTAAACGTCCCAGGGTCTTTACATTTTTCTGGTATATGTGACAAAGGTTTTTCAATTAATGCAGACACATTTCTACTTATATTAATCCTTTCATTGCCTTTTAGTCTTCTTTTATTAGTGCATAGTTCTTTAAGGAATTTGGCATATCTTGGGATTTGCTTGATGGCTTCTAATAAAGGTATATTTACCTCTACTTTTCTAAATGTTTCCAAGATCTCCTCATCCATTTTCTTATTTTGTATAGATTTTTGTCTTTGTGGAAATGGAAGAGGGATATGTTGCTTATCAGGACCAGCTGCAGAAGGAGGATTTGTAAGAGATATATCATTACTATTATTACTTGAACTATCTAAAACTTCTTCTGCATGTTTTTCTGTGACAATAGTATTTTCAGTTTGTTGTTGTTTTTCTGGTCCATGGATAGCTTTACCAGATCTTAAAGTAATTGCACTTACATTTTTAGGATTGACAATTGTCTGAGCGGGTAACTTATCTGAACCTTGAGACTGCAAATGGTTTAAAGATGTAGCCAATTGACTAATCTGATTTTCAAGAGTCTGAATTGTAGCCTCAGTTCTTTTTTGGAAGTTCAGATTATCTACTGACATTTGCTTTATCAATTCCTCCAAATTTGATTTCTCAGTGGAAGGTGTAGCTATTTGTGTAGCTTGTTGTTGTACATGAGGAGGTTGATATGATCTGCTTGGTCCAGTATTTGCCTGAAAAGGTGCATGAGGTTGTTGTGAGGAATTACCCCATCTTAAATTAGGGTGATTCCTCCAACTAGGATTATATCTGTTAGAAGAAAGATCATAATTATTTTGTTGTTGTGGCGGTCTGTTATTGTATAAGTTGGCAGCACATACTTGAGGATTTTCATCGGGAATTTTAGCTTCCTGCAGCAAAGGACAACAATCGGTATAATGATCTGATGAAGTACAGATAGAACATACCTTAGCAGGGGTTGCAGGTTGTTGTTTTTGAGACACAATAATATTCTTCATAAGTGTTGCTAGTTCAGCAAATTTACTTTCCCATTTTTTATCTCCATCATTAGTAGTTTCAATTTCATTGACTCCTCTAATTACTACAGAATTATTTCTGGTGGCATGTTGTTGAGCATTAGCAGCCATATTCTCAATTAAAGTTTTTGCTGCATTTGTAGTTTTATTTTGCAAAGCACCACCACTAGCTGCATCAACTAAAGTTCTATCCATTGGATTAAGACCTTCATAGAAATATTGTATGAGAAGTTGGTCTGTAATTTGGTGGTGGGGACAACTAGCACACAATCTTTTAAATCTTTCCCAGTATTCATAAAGATTTTCCCGGTCATGTTGCCGGATACCACATATTTCTTTTCTAATTGAGGAAGTTCTTGAAGCGGGGAAAAATTTTTCAAGAAACATTTTCTTTAGGTCATCCCAACTTGTAATAGAGCTTGGAGGAAGGTAAAATAACCAATCCTCAGCGATATCTGCTAGGGAGAAAGGAAAAGCTTTAAGTTTTACATGTTCTTCTGAAACCCCTTCAGGTTTCATGGTAGAGCAAAGGATATGAAATGCTTTTAAGTGTTTATGAGGATCTTCACCTGCACGACCATGAAACTTTGGTAACAAATGAACTAAACCAGTTTTAAGCACAAAAGGAACATCTTCCTCAGGATATAAGATGCATGATGTTTGATTAGTGACATCTGGTGTAGCTAGTTCTTTTAATGTCTTTTCAGCCATGTTATGCAAATACTCAGAAGTTGAAGGTTTAGTTTCACTATTTATGCTATTAGCTAGAATATTATTATTATTATTATTATTATTATTATTATTGTCTAATAGTTTCTTAGATGATCTAACTAATTGATGAAATGTTCTATCTATTTCAGGATCAAAAGAATATAGTGTCTCGGGATTAGATCTAGTCATGCACAATACATCTACATATATTGTAACAAAATACTGTAACCATGTAATAAAAGGAAAAAGTTATCATTTTAATTATGAAATGCTTAGAACATATATTTAAAAATTCAAAGATTTTTTTTATATTTATATTTTTTTTCAATGGTTGAAAATGAGATTACTAGAAAATGAATACGAATATAATAAAGTGGATTTTTTTTTTTATTTTTTATATGCTCACATTCAACCAAACCTTAATATCTTCGATATACCTACAAAAAAAATGTAAAATAGATTAGATAATTGAATGTAAATAATTAGGACCAAAGGTCCCCGGCAACGGCGCCAAATTTGACACGCTGTCGTTGTCGGGTCAAATAAAAAGTTAAATTAATATAGTATAAGGTGAACAACCTTAGTCGTCTCTCGAGGACCTTAGTTCAATTAGTTACACTCAATTTAGTTATAATAAAGGGGGGTTTGTGTTGAGCTTGAAAGGAAAATTAAGTGATTATATGATAGTGCAAAAAGTAAATTTATGAGTAGGAATAATCAAATTTAGAAACAACCAACCCAAGGAATTAATAAATCTTTAGTTAACTAATCATTGTTCACAAATATGATTAAATATAATTAATTTCTCAATCTTGAATCATTTGGAATCCCTAAATGATTATATTCTAGAAAATCTTCTAGAATTGAATTAATGAACTAATAAGAATAATCAATCGATATATTCTTATTAATTACTAAAATAACTTTAAGACCATAATTTGATTGAGTTAAGAAACTAAATAGAAATCTCTTATTTAGTAACTTAATCTTTGTTCTCAAATTGATTATTGATTAACCAACCAACATCAGTTTAGGTTATAGATTGTTTAATTATATACCAATCGGTTATACACTTAAATAATCTACCATTATAAGTGCATGAGAAATAAAGAAAAGTAATTATCTTTAATCAAAATATTAAGAGCAGGAACTCAAAGTTAACATAAAGAAAAATTAAATTCCTTGAGTTGATTTTAAAAGATTAAGCTTCCATGATAATTTTTAACAATGAAAGCTAATATTAAATTTACTAAAACTTTGATTATAAAAGTAAATAACAAATAATAAAATTAACTTACTTGATATTGAGGAAGGGAAATGAAAACCATAACTTGAAGGATGGAATATAGAACAAGGAGATAAAGCAAAAGAAAGAACTAAAACTTAAGAAGCTAAAACAAAGATATAGAATTATAATGGAAACTAAAGCATGTATTTCTTATGTATTTCTTGTGTATCTACCTTACAACTTCAAGCATCTATTTATAGGCAAGATATGATGATACTATACATTCATTTTCTGATTATTAATGCATTTTTTCAACATTGGTGGGCTTGAAATTACAATAATTCAAAAGAAGATAATGGTAGGTGTTGAAATTCATTCTCCTCTTTATCTTCTCCACTTTACAAGTCCAATATGACCTTCTAGATGGCCGAATTTTGAAAAACCTTCAACATGAAAGTTGTAGATCTCTGTCTTATTGAGAATTTGGCGCAAGAATCAAGTCATTTGGACATCTAGAGCTCCAGATATCTTTATTTTGGTGAACTATGTCAATGCTGGTGGGACACATGGGGGCTGATTGATTCAAGCTCCATTTCTTTATTTTTTCCAGATGCAAAATAACCAAATTTGATCATCATGATGTAGCCCTCTGTCTTAGCTTTCCATGGGCTCCAAGATTAGCCCATTTGGATCACAAAAGCCCAAGTTATGGCCAAAATAAGGCAAGATACTCAAGATACATACAAAAAACAAAAATTGAAACATATATACATAATACTTCAATTTAACTAAACAACATAAAACTTAATTAAAATACTATTATTAAACATAGTAATTATATAATAAACCCCAAGTGTAAAACTATAATAAGTGTATTAAAATTGATTTATCAAATTCCCCCACACTTAAGCTTTTGCACTCCAGGGCAAAACCAAACCAAAAACTAAAATGAGAAACAACAGAAAAAAGTTTTTTTTTTTAAATTGATTTTTTTTGAAGTCTAAAATAATAAGTAATACACATCATCCCTTATATCAAGAGGTCATGATAAGTGTGAATAAAAAGCATTACATACTAGTTTCACAAATTGAGTGATCAAATCAAAGAGTGGATGAAAATGTGATAGATGTTCTCTTTATGCTCTCTATATCTCAATTGCTTGGGTTTGTGTATACCCTCAGAAATCACCCAAATAAATTAGCACTACCATAGGCTTGACAAATTTCTAATTTCCATATTTGAACACATATGCATGCAGAGATCAAAAGGACTTTATTAAGGTTGTAATGGGGCCAAGGTGATATAGGGTGGATAAAATGAAATAGTATGGCTAAACTTAGGGTTGAAAAAGAGCAATGGAGTAAGTGATTTAGTGATTGTGGAAGTACATTTTGAAACTCAATACTTAGCAAAATGAAACATGATGGAGGATAAAACATGAGAATAAATCCTCCTGATCATTTTCATACATATATTCACCACTTCTTCTTTTTCTTCTTTTTCTCTTTTTCTTTATTATTTTTTTTACTTTCTTTTTGAACAATGAAACAACAACATATATATCTTGGGTACATTTCCACAATCATCAAGAATCTTTATTCATAGTAATTCCAAAACTCCTAATCAATTCCTAAGCAAAGGTGATCATTTTTTTTTTGGGGCTATTGGCAAATTATGTGGCTGAATCAAGAAATGGATATAGGCTCAACGTGGGTAACAATGGAAAGTATGTAAGGTAAGGCATATGGCTAGTGGCTAGTTAAAACAAAAATGGCCTTAATCACATCAAAGCATGCACATGGAACATAATACATCAAAAAGAAACAAGTCAAGTTCTAGAGTACTAATAAATAAGGGTTAATCAAGAAAAAGGAAAGATGGCATAATATGATCCATCCAATTAAGCTCAAAATCTCACCGAGGGTGGTCAATCTATCACAATTCATATACAATTTGATCTTCACAAACAACTTATTAAATTAATATGCAAGGAAATTATTCATAACATGTCATGAAATATTGGACAAGGGTGATGCAATTACTCATTACTTAGACAAATTTAAAAAACAAATTTAGTGAAAAGTATGTAGAATTTAAAATAAAAAAACTGGAGCGGGGCACCATTTCAATTGCCGAGCGGGGCATCATTTTATTTTCCTATAGCCGAACATGGCATCTTTTAAACTTACAATTTCAAGTCACCGAGCATGGCATAATTTAAATTTTCAATCGCCGAGTGAGGCACCATTTTAATTTCTTCGTCATCAAACATGACATTCTTTAAAGTTGGCGCCCCGGACAAAATTGTTTGACACTGTCTTTACTTATCTATTACTGCAACACAGTAAGAGAAAAGTAAAGAGGGGCAAGCTGTTGCTACCCAATTTTGTCCGGCCCGTTTAAAATTTTCAAAAAAAAAATATATATATATATATAATAATAAATAATATATATATATATATATATTTTTTCTTTAAGAATTATTTTAAAAAAAAGTGAACCTGTTTGCTTGTTTGAATTTTAAATTATCAATCTGGGTTGTGGTTTTCAAAATTTTTAATCCTTATCAGAACAATAAGTTTTGAAAATTTTGAAACTCTAATCTTAAAATTCAAACAGAGAAAAGAAGTTAAAAATTCAAATTTTAAGAGATCAGATAAGAGATTAAAGGAAACGATGAAAAGATTTTAAGAGATAAGAGTTTTAGGAGATAGATGTTTACATATATATTAATGAAATCAGTTTTTTTTATATAAAAAGGGAAGGAATATATATATATATATATATATATATATATATATAATATGATCCATGTGACGCATGAAGGGCAGGAGATCACGTTTTGAATACTAACAGATAAAAGGAAAGAATAATACATAGGTATTAAAGCACGCGGATCGAGGGAAAAAAAGGATAGATAAAAGAAAAACCGTGGAGGTTATTATATATACATATCTATAATATGTTGATAGAGGAAAAGAGGATCAGGGAGGAAAAAGCGGAAATGGAAAAAAAGGGCAAGGCCAACAATATATATATGCTATACGCTGGAAGAAGGAGGGAGAGAAATTTTTGACGTGAAAAATTGAGGCGCAGTACATGGCACGTTAATTGAAGCAGAAAAAGAAGGCTAATTATACATCATATATAATTAACGTGAAGGAGAAAAGAAAGGGGGCAGCGGCATTAGAAATATATATTGGAGGGTTCATACGCAACAGAGAGAGAACAAAAGTAATTATAGCATTCACGCACACACCTGGGGCGCATTCACGCAAATTGAAATTTGCCATTAACGCAGAAAATTTGACAACTCCAGGTATCTCTTTCTTTTTTCTTTAATTCTCTTGTTGCGATTATACGAAATCTTAGTCTATTAAAGAATTAAATTATAAAATCTCTTTTCCTTATTCTAATAATTAGTATGATATAGTACCTGTTAATGTTGGTTACTTACCAAGTTTAGAGTATTTCATTTGTAAAATAGAGAAACAAAATTAATATTGGTATGTGCCTAAAATTAAAAGCTTTATGCTAGGATTGGTTTAGACAAGACGTCCCGTTAACCTATACTTAATTACTAGAGTATAAAGTATTGTTAGTAATACCAATAGGTAACAAAAATTAATATATTCACGTTAAGGGCCAATTTGGATGAGACGCCCTGTTGGCCTAAGTCTTCAAAATAAAGTAAGTCCTTAATTGTCTCATAATTAATTTCAGACCATAAGAAATATTTTTTAACAAATCAAATATCTCTATAGATTCTTTGGACGAGACGTCCTATTAATCTAGGTCCCTAGCCACGCTTTTCATTCTTAAAATAATTTTTAGGGTTCTTTCTAAAAATATAATCAATAAAACCCAAGGTTTTTTTTCTAAAAAATAATACACCACTTGAAATCAATTTGGACGAGACGTCCTATTGATTAATATTTTTTAAATCTCGACATTTTTCAATCTACTTTGAATTTTCTAAAATAACACAAAGAACTACGTAACCCTGATTTCCCCTAACGCTTGGGGAATACGTAGGAGCGGGAACAATTATTCCTGTCGGGCCCAAATTTAAAAAAAATATATATCCTTTTTACTAGTAAAAATAAAATCATCACGCTTTTAACGATAACTCGATTAATTTGGACGAGACGTCCTGTTAATCACAAAGTTTATAATTTTAAAAATCATTAAATCAACCACAAATCCATGAGGCATCTCTAAGAGGTTTAAATTATAAATTAGTAGGATTATTCAAACTTAAACAATTTAGGGTAACTATTTTAAAACGGACAGTGTGGGGTGCTAATACCTTCCCCACCTGTAATGAGACTCCCGAACTTAAAATCTTAATTTATGACCAGTACCTTCACGTTAAGGTTTTTTCTGATGTTTTACCTTAAAAACATTAGTGGCGACTCCACGGTTTCCGGAGGGAACTCGGGAAACCTAATTTTCTTTTTACTGTCGGCCTCCCGCCGTGATCCAGGTCACGACAATCATTATCCGGTAAGCCCTGCTAATTAGAAATTTAATTGATCGTTTAAATGTTACCGGAGTTGTTTTAAAAATGTTGCGCATATCAAAAGGAATCCTCGATTGGATGTTCTGAAATGTTTTATTTTACTAAGTTATAAAAAATGAAGTTAATTTTAGAAAAAGTTAAACAAAGAAATTAATTTTTTTATGGTTGTTCTAAATAGCCTTATTGAAAAGTTTTTGGGCCCAAATAAGATTTTTACAAGTTAAGTAGAAATATATATATATATAACAAATAATTGGAAAATAATTAGAAAAGAAATTTTTGTGACCATTTTGGTGACCACTTGGAAGAAACAAAATGGTAGCCTTAGAAATTTAAGGAAAAAGAAATAGATTTAATAAAAGAAACTTTATTAAGAAGAAAGATATATGGAAGCAATTATTCTAATAGATTAAGCAAACTTAGAATAAAAGAAATGACAAACTAGAATCTAAAATTGAGTAAGGTTTTGAAAATGATCCTAACAATTAATAGGACTATTTACTTACATGAATTAAGCCTAAAATTTGGAATTTTAAAGGGAAATGATGTTATGTTAGAAATTAAGGTAGTCATCAAAAGTAGAAAAAAAATTAAAGGAAATTTTATGCCTAGAACAAATTAGTTAGTAGCTAAGAGATGAATTTTTGGGTATATTAGCTTTCAAACTTAAAATAAAAACAAATAGGATTTACCAACTAATTGATGACTTTTGAGTGATTAAACAATACTAGATCAAGTTATTACGTCTCAAATTAAAGAGGTTCTAAGTCTTTAAGTAGCAATTGAACGATCACGAAGAAAAAGAAATTAAATATAGTTAAGGAAACAAACTAATTAACTTAGTCGCTAAAGAAAGGAATTTTTTGACTCTAGTAAGGTCCTGTTTAAGAAAGATATCACTATTAGGATATCGGATTAAATTGGGACATAGGGGGATTAATGGCTTATGTAGCGACCAAGAAAGTGAATTATTTAATAACAAAACCCACTTAGATTAAGAGGAGGGAAATGATTAATAAGGACACCTAACGATTAACTAAGAGTTCATAACCGTACGCTAAGATATTCAAACGTAAAACAAATCAGTTCTACTTAGTTAAATCACGAGGATTATAAACGACTCTAATATACTCAAGAATTTCACTATACCATGAAATACCAGATTAAATGCATTATTCAAACATTTAGGACAACCCGACGTATAATTAGCATGTTAGTCTTAATATCAATAAGTATACTATTGGTATAACCCTTATGAATGCGAACTAGAGTAAAGTGATTATTGGAATATCGTGGTATCATTGATTGATGAATGACATGATGTTTTAGTGAATGTATGAATTTAAGTGAAATGCCTCATATGTGTATTCTATTGATAAATGTTGTATGAGGTGCATGGAGGACCTAATTATAAAAATGGCCTAACTGAGATGTATGAATATGGGATGGTCGAATCAGTAAGGGTTCCAATGTGATTGAATATGAAAATACACGAATATGGATTCAAGGATATTTCATGGGTGTTTAGCGCCGGAGTACCCTATGATATCTGAAAATATGGAATCTCATTTCATTTCTAAGAAGTCGGGAGAGATATTATAAACTTTCATTAAGGAAAAAGGAGAAATCAAATGACATTTAGTAAAAAGAAAAGAACCTGACGTTAGAAATGAAATGAGAAGGAACCCTTCCGAGGACTGTGCTATAATAAATGTAATAGTTGAACCATGCATCATGCCTTGTGAATAAGGATGGACGCTTGAGTAACTCCCTAGAGCATATAGTGATAGGTACACTGAAGAAACTGCCGCGCCTCAACCCCCGAGGGTAGTCTAGGGAGTATACCGGAGGTGGACCTTCAATGGCTCGGATCTGTGCCCGATGTCGGATAGCCCGTGGCAAACTCTGATATATTTTGACAAGAGGCGGGGGTTTACTATGGTCGTTAAGTGACCGTTCTGATGAGATATGTTTTAGATCCTTGTTGATGGGGCTGCGAGTCTTTACCCTTTTGTGAAAATAGAACAAGGCAAACTCTGGTCGCTCTAGTGGACAGGAGGATAAGGCAAGACTTGATTGATGATATGTTGTGATTAATAGAGTTTCATACATCATATCAGTTAGTTACATTAGTGAAGACATGGAATTCATGCATTGTATTCTTATATTGAGATTATGGTTACTTATGACTTGATTGTGACAATGTGATCTTTAGGGATTCGAGGGGACAAATGGGGAATGGAAATAGTTTGATAGGACCGAGAGCGGTGAGATGATTTAGAATACACTAGGGACCCCAAAGAGAGTCAGAAGGGACGACTAAAAATGATTGATTTGTGTGGGGCAAGCTTTAGAAATAACACTCCCCAATTGTTTGGAGGCAGAGACTTACCTTTATAGCTAATCATCCCAGATCACCAGCTAGACACACATACCATACGTGGAGAGCACTATGCCAGGAAGACCAGGAAGGTCCTCGCTATCTGCCCGTGATTCCTGAGGACGCTCCAATTGATGTACCCTTGCCACCTCAGCCTGAGGCAGAGAGACTCTATGACCGAGATGTTGAGGTCATAGAGAGTTTAGACAGACGTTATGGAGATCCACCAGTCCTTTGAGTGTGGGAGAGCTTGAGGAGTTGCTGGGTAGGGAACAACCTTAGAGGCAGACTCTTTTAGCTTCTATCCCTTGCTTGTTCCATTTATGGTTCCACTCCTTATTCAGCAGGAAGAGATCCCAGCCGTACTAGGTCCAGTTGGAGCACCACCTAGAGAGCCGACTCCGGAGTATGTTCCCCTCCCCGTCGAGGAGGAGGATAAGGAGGATCCAGAGGAATTTCCACTTGAGGATATGTCGATGGATCTCGTGGATCATACTACGCTACTAGCCTTGCCTCCACAGCTTCCACCAGTCGTCCCCCTTGTAGTTCAAGTGACAGGTGGATTCAAGGACATCCCGATGCGACAAAGGGTATTGGTACTAACCCCGAGGAAGAGGTACTTGGTTAGGCGATAGTGGGATCAATCTTCGGGCTTTCTTCATCACATCTACAGGAGTTATATGTATGGGAAGACAGAGGACTACCTGGATATGTCAGCTGCAGCCCAGGGCCTACTGGCGGAGGCCTATGAGGCTTATGCCAATCGTAGGCATTAGCCGGTCCATCGTATCAGCAACCTACCGTCCACGAGTTCCACCCTTCCGGATCCATCTCAGCTGGTGACTACCTCTGACCCACCTGTATCTCCATAGTTAGATGATGAGTTTATGGGCGAAAATAAGTAGATGTAGGATTTACTTTATATGTATGTTTATTTCCCTGTATTTTGCTTAGGGTGCCTGTGTGCCCCTCTTTTACTTCAGTTGTACAGATCTGATGAGACCACTGGATTTGTATATAGTACCTTGTATATATAGGTTATGCTTTTGTTCCACCACGTGTTATCTTGTACAAAAAAAACTTTCATATTTTTCTAAAACTAGTAACCTTTCAGTTAACCAAGATAGTCTAGTGCAAGAGATTATCTTAATTAACTGAGGGTGTTATACGAAGGGCCAACTCTGGAAAGATTCTTATTGCTGGGTATATCAACCCAATTGCTAGATATGTGGGGATTGATCTAGACAATGATACCCTCCTATGCCAGCCCAAAAGGGTTGATATAGACGAACTTATTCACATGGGTATGATTGTCACTAAGCATGATATTTATTGTTTTGTTATTCCTGGAATACGTGTTCCTCATCCCCTGCCTGATCCCACTTTTACTAGTTTAGAGGGAAGAACTTCTTTTCTATTTTCAGGTACAAATGATGTTGAGGATGCTCCTTTGGACACAGAGATGCCACTACCTACAGAGCTATCAGCAAGCCCTTCCCGCTCCACTAACGACTCCAGCTTTTCCATGGAGCAGATGTATTCCTTGATGCAAGGAATGAACAGCCGTTTGGAGTCCTTGTCCATGGAGCAACTCCGGCAAGGGAGTTGGATTGATGATATAGCTACAAGGGTAGATGCTATGTATGATTGGCACTCACAGCAGGGGCATTTCCTTCCTTCCTCTCCATGAGAAGATGATCCTGTTTTAGTTAAATTTCTTTTTACCATTATCTCTTATTATTGCACATTAAGGATAATGTCTGAAATAGTTTGGGGTATGGGTAAACCAAAACTTAACCTAATGATTCTTGTTTGTTTGTTTTCATTGTCATTTTGCATGATTATTTTTCCATTTATTGTTTCATTTTGGTTATATCTTAGGATAACATTGTTAGTTCTGATAGTGATTGCTAGAGTTATGTGTCATACCCCAATTTTCTAGAATCGAATCATGATGTAATCAAGATAATAATTAATAAAAATGCAAGTAAATTTTTTGCGTTTAAAATAATTTCAAAACACTACAACGATTACATCAAGACCCGAACCATAGAAAATTGAAGAGTGAGATTTAATAATTTATAAACTGGATCGCTAATCAAAACGCCCACACATGTATACAAAATAATTCAAGTTTACAGCAGAAGAAGAATATGTATACGGGGCACCCGCCTAGTTCCATATATGAAGATATGGAAAAAGGCTCAAACAACCGTGAAACCTCATCATATAAGCCTAATAGGTCACAACCAAGAAAGCATCCAAATATCATTGATTGTCTATCATGAATTTCAACCTTAGCTTATGTTTTATCAATACATCATCCATATACATTGTTATCCATACAAGATCATCAAATTGATGGTTATCAACTATCATCTTATACATTCATCACAACATAATTAATAATCATTGCTGGCCAAGGCATTCCGTTACCACTATTTACCTTCTTCAAGAGCTTTAAATCAAAAACCCAAACTCATCCCATGGCAAGCCTGCATCACAATGCTAAAAAGGAGACAACATAGGAGAGTGAGTTATACATTCAAAATGACGAATATAAATGCATTGTGATTATGGGTACATGCATACAATCATCATGTGTGCTTTGCATATTGTAACATCCTAATTTAACAAATGGAATAAACCCAAAGACGGGGAAATTTTTCTGAAATTAAGTAAACCAAATGGTCTATGAGGCAACCGGATAAGAAAAGGGGCGGAGTGCAAGGGAGAACAAGGAAAATGAGATATCATCCACACGCATAAGCAAAAAAAAAAATAGAAGGCTAAGACTGGAACCGGTCCGTTGGTTTAGTGTAACATAACAGCGCCAGGGCGGATTACATGGCATCGCTGGCTCGCTCAGGCGGGGTCTGATACCGCATGGGCGGGGTATGGTAATGCAACAGCGGATGGAGGGAAGTCACAAAGAAAACTTTTCCACGAGTAACACTAGTTAATCAGTAGGAGGAATAGGTAAGGGGAAAGAGAAGGGAGATGTACATGTGCGGTAGTGGATTGTGGAGGAAAGGAGGGATCCGAACTTATTCCGCCCAACTCAACTAGGTATGGCAACGCCTGGGCGGACTCAAACACAACGCCCAAGCCGGGGTTAACACCGTTGTAGGGGTCGCATTAGCGCCACAACGGTGAGGAAGGGTAATTGGGCGGCATCCCACTCAGACAACTACTCGCTTCAGCGCGAGTCCTCACGCTTGGGCGAACCGCTCTAACACCTCGGCGAGGTATGACTCCGCCCACGCGAATCCAACATAAGTCTTCCTAGCCCACACTCGCTGGAGCGAGTATATTGCTCGCTGAAGCGAAGAACTTCGCTCGGAAAATTGGGAAGTTAAGTCTCCCTCGGCTTCTCCAAACCCAACCACTCTGGACACCGATCCTAACTCACTCGGACTTTACATCTTTCGCTCGGAATATCAATACCTTACACTTAGGATCCAATCCTCCCTAAACCTCCAATTGAACTCTTCTCACAGCAGGGAGTCACTCGAGGTTTTCACTCGATTTTCGTTCCTCCATTGTTAGAAGCATATTCAAGCTCTTTATTTCATCCTCTTAATCCCCACACTTATCCCCACTGCTTACTCATAGACACACCGGCCTCCTACACTCGGGATTTCATGCCTACATTCACTCGGAAGCCCTCATACAGTCCTCTCCCCGCTCAACCTTACTTACAGTATAGAAGAACACACGACATGTGCTTATATAAACGAAAACATTCATATTTAATTACAAAACTTCACCATGAAATCTGTTACCCAAGCTGTCAGTTTTAACGTAAGAACTACAACCAAAACATGAGCCGGCCAAGGCTTAATAAAATGTTATACACAACATTTACGCAGATATACACATATACACATATAGACATATGTTCCAACAGCACTTCGGATTCATTGTCCTGTGCTCGTCCTCCTTCATCCTTCTTTCCGAGAGATGTTCACTGAAAGTATAGCCACTGCAGGGGTGAGCTTTTCATGTAAAATGACCATCAAAGACTCGGTATCAGTGTCAGCATGCACATTCACATCCATTCTATTGGTTTCTAATTAATTAAAGTTAAACTCGACAAAGTGATATTTAAGACGCACATATAACACACACAGGTATTTCCTGCACTCGAAGATCATTCATAACACTCCACACACGTTATATGTACCACTCTAATCAACCTCGTATTTACATGCATGACTGCGGATCCGACTCGAGTGATGACTTTCAGTCACAATTTTCCCCTCTCTTGGCCCCTCGTCCTTCAGCTCTTCCCGCGTGGTACCGGCCTCCCATTGGCGTCTCGAGACTCCTCTCTAGCTCCTACAGCTACCACGAGCTCCCTCGGAATCTAGCCGGGGTCTGTAACTGGAAGTCATTCTCTCGGGGCTCTTGACCTTCCACGGGTCGCCCCACTCCTACACATGCAGCTAAATGCATCTACCAACAAGTGTCATCACATCACCAATATCTATTTCATAACTATTAAGTGGGAACAGGTTCAATGCAACCTTTACTCGGTTTATTATTTATACCAATATGATCAACCATCAGTAATCAAGTAATAGCATCTGACAAGTCAATCAAGCACACATTCATGCTTTCATGCATATCATTCATTATTATCCGTGCTAACCTACTACTTTACCACCATCTAGATCACAAGCATTTATGGTTCAATCACTATAAAACACACGGGATTCAGAATCTCCAATCATGCATAGAATCCAATCATCACAACCACATGCACATACACTCAAGCAGAACATTCATCCGGTACCGTTCGTGGACCATGCATTTAACATGCAAGCGCCCCCTACCTACGAAAGGGACTCCAAGAAGCTCTTCTGCTCTTCGATGTTGAATCTGACGCCCTTCTACTGATTCGTTCAGCCTTCCTTCACTCCGTCGTACTCTGTACTTGGTCTGGAGTTGAGGTGTCGTTCTTTCTCTGCTTCAACGATCGCCCTTCACCCGACAAGGCTCTGACCTTCTTCCCGCACTGTCGTCGTGACGAACAGGAACAGGGGAAACGGAGGAAGATGGAGACGAAGAAGAAAAGAGAGAAAGTGGAGTAGTGGAAGAAGTCGTTCTTGCACCCACGGTGATACTGAATACGCACCTATATACGCATGCGAGGGAAAAGAGTGGGATGGGAAAGTGTGAGTCGCAGTCCACTCACACCTTCCACCCATCACAGACAGCCACGTCCCATTAATTAAGCTCATTAATCTTATCATTAACTCTCGGCTATACTGATTATGACTAACTAATTCTTTACTTTCAATTTTCTTATTATTAAATTTTTATTCGGTATCTAACTTCAAAACTGGGATGTTACAGTTCTCCCCTACTCAAAAGAATTTCGTCCTCGAAATTCGGTCGGTAATTCACCTTAGCAAATAACTCGGGGTACTGTTGTCTCATGATATCTTCACGTTCCCAGGTACAAGAGGTAGTCTTGCCTTGTTGCCATTCCACTTCTACCAGCTGTACATTTTTGTTTCTTAAACGCTTCACTGATCGGTCCATGATTCTGATCGGCGTAGTCACGGTGGTCAGGTCTTCCTTTACTTCCACTCCATCGTCAGGCATTGTGTGACTGGGGTCATGTAGATACCTCCTTAGTTGCGACACGTGAAATACATTGTGCAATCGGGATAAGTGGGTCGGTAGTGCTATTCGGTACGCCATGGTGCCGACTCATTCCAACACTTCATAAGGTCCAATGTATCGAGGGCTTAGCTTTCCGCCCTTCAGGGCTCGTCCGACACCTTTATTCGGAGAAGTCCTCAAAAACACTCGGTCTCCGACTGAAAATTCTAATGGTTTGGTGCGGTTGTCATGGTAACTTCTCTGTCTGTCTTGAGATGCCTTCATTTTTCCTTGTATCGCTCGGATCTGCTCTGTGGTTTGCTTCACAATGTCTGGCCCCAATAGCAGACTCTCACCCGTTTCCGACCAGCAAAGAGGGGTTCGGCATCTTCGTCCATATAGTGCTTCGTAGGGTGCCATACCAATGCTGTTATGATGGCTGTTATTGTACGTGAACTCAATCAATGGAAGGTACTGCTCCCAATCTCCTCCATGCTCTAACACACATGCTCTTAATAAGTCTTCTAAACTCTGAATCGTCCGCTCGGATTGTCCATCCGATTGGGGGTGGTAGGCGGAACTAAGCCAGAGTTTGGTGCCCATTTCTTGATGCAGGCTGGTCCAAAACCGGGACGTGAACCTCGGATCCCTATCCGATACGATGGAGGTTGGTATGCCATGCAGTCGGATAATCTCTTGAACATAAATCTGTGCCAATTTATGCATCGGGTACTTCATGTTCACAGGTAGGAAGTGTGCACTCTTCGTCAGTCGGTCAACAATGACCCAAATTGCATCATGGCCCGCTCGGCTTTTGGGCAATCCCATGATGAAATCCATAGCAATCGAGTCCCATTTCCACACGGGAATCTTCAAAGGCTGCATTGCACTGTACAGTTTTTGGTGCTCTACTTTCGATTTCTGGTAAGTGATACACCGGGCCACGTATTCCACCACATCTTTCTTTAGTCCGGGCCACCAGAACTGTTTCCTCAGGTCATGGTACATTTTCGTGGTTCCCGGGTGAATACTGAGTAGGCTTTTGTGGGCTTCATCAAGCACCATTCTTCTTAATCCAATCCACTCGGTATGTATATTCTGTTTCTCACCCGGAAAATCCCATCTGACCCCTCGGTCAAGGATAAATCCTTTCCTTTGGCCTGAGTTTCCTTCATTTTGATTAAGTATGAGTCTAACTGTTGCTGCTCGTACATGGACTTCAAGAATTCATTGGCGATCCTCAATGTACCGATTGTCATTTTCCTAGAGGAAGGGGTGTCAACATGTAAGTTCATGTCTCGGAATTGCTCCAACAGCTCTACTTCTTTCGCCATCATTGCTGCCATGTGGAGGGATTTCCGACTCAACGCGTCGGCCACGACATTTGCCTTACCCGGGTGGTATTTTAACTCAAAATCGTAGTCCTTTAAAAACTCAATCCATCTTCTCTGCCTTATGTTCAGCTCCTTTTGGTCGAATAGGTATTTGAGGCTCTTGTGATCGCTGTACACTTCAAATTTGGACCCATATAAGTAATGCCTCTAGATTTTCAATGCAAAAACTACTGCTGCCAGCTCTAAGTCATGGGTCGGGTAATGCTGCTCATGAGGTCTCAACTGCCGAGAGGCATATGCTATCACTCAGTCTCTCTGCATAAGTACACACCCTAATCCGAGTCCTGACGCATCACAAAAGACCACAAAGCTCTCTAGTAACTCGGGTAATGCCAGCACTGGAGCAGTCGTCAAGTTGTTCTTCAGCTCTCGGAAGCTGTTCTCACACTCGGAACTCCACACGAAGGGAACGCTTTTCCGAGTCAATTTAGTTAGTGGTAATGCCAATTTAGAGAAGCCTTCAGTGAACCTTCTATAGTAACCTGCCAAGCCCAGGAAACTCCTTATCTCCGAGACTGACTGAGGTCTCTTCCATGCCATTATAGTTGTCACCTTCGAAGGGTCCACCGAGACACCTTGCTCGGAAATTACATGTCCGAGGAAGTGGATTTTATTCATCCAGAATTCGCACTTTGAAAACTTCCTGAATAACTGTTTCTCCCTTAACACTTGGAGTACCGACCGGAGGTGTTCTTCATGCTCCTCGGAAGTCTTAGAATAGATTAAGATGTCATCAATGAAGACAACTACGAATCGGTCTAAATAGGGGTGGAATATGCTGTTCATGTAATTCATGAAGACAGCAGGGGCGTTTGTCACACCAAACGGCATCACTACATATTCGTAGTGGCCATATCGAGTCCTAAAGGCAGTTTTCGGAATATCTGAGTCCTTCACTCGGATTTGGTGATACCCTGATCGTAGGTCGATTTTTGAGAAGACTGAGGCTCCACGCAGTTGGTCAATTAAATCATCAATTCTGGGTAGTGGATACCGATTCTTAATCGTGAGTTTGTTTAACGGTCGGTAATCTATGCAAAGTCTCATGCTGCCGTCCTTCTTCTTAACAAGCAGTACAGGTGCGCCCCATGGTGATACGCTCGGTCTAATAAACTGTTTTTCGAGTAACTCATCCACTTGTTTCTTCAACTCGGCTAATTCAGTTGAGGACATTTTATAGGGTGCACTGGAGACCGGCTCGGCTCCAGGGATCAAGTCTATAGAGAATTCGATTTCTCTATTGGGAGGGACACTCGGTACGTCCTCAGGGAACACCTCTGGGAATTCGCAGACGATCGGGATTTCGTTCACTCGGGTTTTACTCTCTCCTTCGGTTAGACAAAGCATCATGAACAGTTGAGTTATATCTTGTGCAGTGCAGTCCTCATGGTGCTGTCTCGGGAAAATTATCTTTCGGTTTCTGCAATCTACTAACACTTCGTGGGCTGAAAGCCAATCTACCCCGAGTACGATATCAAGACCCTTTAGGGGCATGCAAATCAGATCGAAGGTGAAACTCCGATCATACAGTGCAAACGTTACGTCCTTGCACATTGACTATGTGAACACATTAGTGCCAGTCGGGCTGGCCACTTCTAAAGTCCGATCCATAGACACAGTCGGTAATTTCAAACGCTTCACACACTCACTTGCTATGAAGGAGTGGGTAGCTCCAGAATCGAAAACTACACTAAGTGTGTATCTACCGAGTGAGCACTTACATTGTACCAAGTCATTTGCCTGTGCAACTTCTTCTGCATTGATAGCGTAGACTCTTCCAGTGGCTGGTTGGTCAGTGTCTCTCCTCCTGATATTTGGGGCAACCATCATATTCCCTCTAGCTCTGTTGTTTCTGCCCCGAGAGTTTTGTCCATCATTCCTGTTGCTCTTCTCCTGGAATCCTCCTTGACGCACGTTAGTATTTGCTGGACGGAGTTGGGGGCAGTCAGGGCGAATGTGTCCTTTATTCCCGCAGTGAAAACACTTAACATCGGTATCATTGCAACTCTGAGCAAAGTGGTCGCCACCACATTTAAAGCACTTACCGAACCTGGGTTATCCACTCATCTGTCTCCCTCGGTCACCACGACCCTGATATCTAGTGAAGGGTTCATTTCTTCCTACGTTCCCTGGCCTCTTAAAACGCGACTGCTGAGGCCTCATATGCTGGTTGGCTCTGCTGCTCTGGCCCGAATGGGCCCTGTCATCTTCTTCGAATATTCTACATTTGTTCACTAATGCAGGGAAACTCCGTATCTCATGGTATCTGCAGGCTCTCTTAATGTCCGATCTCAATCCGTTCTCAAACTTAAGGCACTTGGAGCTCTCCATCCCAGGTTGCTGGAAGGGTGGATAGAATAGGCACAATTCTTCGAATCTTGTCATGTATTCTTCCACAGTCATGGAGCCTTGTTTTAACTCCATAAACTCCAGCTCTTTCTGACTCCTCACTGTGTCGGGAAAGTACTTCTCTAAGAAGCATGCCTTGAAATCATTCCATGTCAGCTGATTATCATCTTCAGGGAATCGGCTTCTGGCTATCTTCCACCAGTTCTCCGCCTCGTCCCGCAGCATATACACTGCACATTCTACCTTCTGGGCCTCAGTACAGCGAAGACCCCCAAAAATCCTCTCTAGTTCCTGAGTCCATTTGAAAGTTGCCTCCGGATTACGTCCTCCCTGAAACTCACTCGGCTTCCTCTTTAGGAAGCGATCCAGCACGTGGCCATCCTCAGCTCGAGTCTGGCCCTGCCTTTCAAACACGTCTGCAAAGCGTTGGAATGCTGTGGCTATAGCCTCCATGCTTTGGCGATGCGTCATTCCTTATCCTAAAATCAATATTCAAGGATAAGTATACCGAGCCACTTATTACTGATCGAGTTATCAGTCTAACATTCAATAGCTTAGCACATTATATCATGCTTCTAGGTTACACACACAATCGGACCAAGGGAAACCACCTCTTATCCTCAAGCCAACATCAATCGGGTTCAACTATCATCACAACAATTTCAATCATTCAGTCAGAAGACACACAACCGCTTACACTCGGTAAGCATACCTTGGCCTTGGACCTTTCGGTCTGCTCTGATACCAAAATGTAACATCGTAATTTAACAAATGGAATAAACCCAAAGACGGGGAAATTTTTCCGAAATTAAGTAAACCAAATGGTCTATGAGGCAACCGGATAAGAAGAGGGGCGGAGTGCAAGGGAGAACAAGGAAAATGAGATATCATCCACACGCATAAGGCAAAAAAAAAACAAAAGGCTAAGACTGGAACTGGTCCGTTGGTTTAGTGTAACATAACAGCGCCAGGGCGGATTACATGGCATCGCTGGCTCGCTCAGGCGGGGTCTGATACCGCCTGGGCGGGGTATGGTAATGCAACAGCGGATGGAGGGAAGTCACAAAGAAAACTTTTCCACGAGTAACACTAGTCAATCAGTAGGAGGAATAGGTAAGGGGAAAGAGAAGGGAGATGTACATGTGCGGTAGTGGATTGTGGAGGAAAGGAGGGGTCCGAACTTATTCCGCCCAACTCAACTAGGTATGGCAACGCCTGGGCGGACTCAAACACAACGCCCAAGCCGGGGTTAACACCGTTGTAGGGGTCGCATTAGCGCCACAACGGTGAGGAAGGGTAATTGGGCGGCATCCCACTCAGACAACTACTCGCTTCAGCGCGAGTCCTCACGCTTGGGCGAACCGCTCTAGCACCTCGGCGAGGTATGACTCCGCCCACGCGAATCCAACATAAGTCTTCCTAGCCCACACTCGCTGGAGCGAGTATATTGCTCGCTGAAGCGAAGAACTTCGCTCGGAAAATTGGGAAGTTAAGTCTCACTCGGCTTCTCCAAACCCAACCACTCTGGACACCGATCCTAACTCACTCGGACTTTACATCTTTCGCTCGGAATATCAATACCTTACACTTAGGATCCAATCCTCCCTAAACCTCCAATTGAACTCTTCTCACAGCAGGGACTCACTCGAGGTTTTCACTCGATTTTTGTTCCTCCATTGTTAGAAGCATATTCAAGCTCTTTATTTCATCCTCTCAATCCCCACACTTATCCCCACTGCTTACTCATAGACACACCGGCCTCCTACACTCGGGATTTCATGCCTACATTCACTCGGAAGCCCTCATACAGTCCTCTCCCCGCTCAACCTTACTTACAGTATAGAAGAACACACGACATGTGCTTATATAAACGAAAACATTCATATTTAATTACAAAACTTCACCATGAAATCTGTTACCCAAGCTGTCAGTTTTAACGTAAGAACTACAACCAAAACATGAGCCGGCCAAGGCTTAATAAAACATTATACACAGCATTTACGCAGATATACACATATACACATATAGACATATGTTCCAACAGCACTTCGGATTCATTGTCCTGTGCTCGTCCTCCTTCATCCTTCTTTCCGAGAGATGTTCACTGAAAGTATAGCCACTGCAGGGGTGAGCTTTTCATGTAAAATGACCATCAAAGACTCGGTATCAGTGTCAGCATGCACATTCACATCCATTCTATTGGTTTCTAATTAATTAAAGTTAAACTCGACAAAGTGATATTTAAGACGCACATATAACACACACAGGTATTTCCTGCACTCGAAGATCATTCATAACACTCCACACACGTTATATGTACCACTCTAATCAACCTCGTATTTACATGCATGACTGCGGATCCGACTCGAGTGATGACTTTCAGTCACAATTTTCCCCTCTCTTGGCCCCTCGTCCTTCAGCTCTTCCCGCGTGGTACCGGCCTCCCATTGGCGTCTCGAGACTCCTCTCTAGCTCCTACGGCTACCACGAGCTCCCTCGGAATCTAGCCGGGGTCTGTAACTGGAAGTCATTCTCTCGGGGCTCTTGACCTTCCACGGGTCGCCCCACTCCTACACATGCAGCTAAATGCATCTACCAACAAGTGTCATCACATCACCAATATCTATTTCATAACTATTAAGTGGGAACAGGTTCAATGCAACCTTTACTCGGTTTATTATTTATACCAATATGATCAACCATCAGTAATCAAGTAATAGCATCTGACAAGTCAATCAAGCACACATTCATACTTTCATGCATATCATTCATTATTATCCGTGCTAACCTACTACTTTACCACCATCTAGATCACAAGCATTTATGGTTCAATCACTATAAAACACACGGGATTCAGAATCTCCAATCATGCACAGAATCCAATCATCACAACCACATGCACATACACTCAAGCAGAACATTCATCCGGTACCGTTCGTGGACCATGCATTTAACATGCAAGCGCCCCCTACCTACGAAAGGGACTCCAAGAAGCTCTTCTGCTCTTCGATGTTGAATCTGACGCCCTTCTACTGATTCGTTCAGCCTTCCTTCACTCCGTCGTACTCTGTACTTGGTCCGGAGTTGAGGTGTCGTTCTTTCTCTGCTCCAACGATCGCCCTTCACCCGACAAGGCTCTGACCTTCTTCCCGCACTGTCGTCGTGACGAACAGGAACAGGGGAAACAGAGGAAGATGGAGACGAAGAAGAAAAGAGAGAAAGTGGAGTAGTGGAAGAAGTCGTTCTTGCACCCACGGTGATACTGAATACGCACCTATATACGCATGCGAGGGAAAAGAGTGGGATGGGAAAGTGTGAGTCGCAGTCCACTCACACCTTCCACCCATCACAGACAGCCACGTCCCATTAATTAAGCTCATTAATCTTATCATTAACTCTCGGCTATACTGATTATGACTAACTAATTCTTTACTTTCAATTTTCTTATTATTAAATTTTTATTCGGTATCTAACTTCAAAACTGGGATGTTACACATATAAATCATTAATTCATCATTAATTCATAACCATATTTCATAAATAGGCATACAAGCCATATAAATCGCAATTCGTAACATAAGTAAGCACAAGCACATACACAACCACATTGCCATTCATCAATATGGGCATTCACAAATCATCATCATCAAATTATTAAATCTTTACTCAATCCCTCCTCGGAGGGGGTTGGTCATCTCAATCTCAAATGCCATGAACCTATGGCTAATGCATATATCAACTGTTTAATGCATATGCAATGGATCCATTTCATTCTATCAGGTAATCACAACCACCATATCATTCATTTCACATTGGTTTCCCACCTCGCAAGGGGTACTCCTTCCCCATGATTGCAACCACGGGACATCATAGGAACTCACAAGCCCTTTTTCATTTCAAGTACTAAGTGATCGCAACCACTGGCTTATCATCATATAATCTCGCAGGATGTCTCATTGTGATCACAACCACATATCAATTATTTCATAATGGTTTCCTGCCTTGCAAGGGGTACTCCCTCCTCGTGATCACAACCACGGAATATCATAGGAACTCGCAAGCCCTTTTTCATCTCAAGTACCAAGTGATCGCAACCACTTAATCAATGCCATGCCATGCCATGAATGCAATAATGCAATAATGCATATGCCAATCAACCTCGCAAGGATATCTCACCCTCTCAATTATGGGTATATTATATATTTAGTTTTGTTAGCATTAGCATACAATCAACCACAAGGCCCCTCAAGGCTCAACATTCACATTTACATTAAACCACGCATGGTAATCAAAAGCATATCAAGCATCATAGCATTAATCCACGCATGGAAGTCAACAAGGAATTTCAGAGCATACATTCAACTAATCATCATTACATCTCACACATACAAGTCAATACTTGCATTAATCATAATGGCATCATGATCATTAATGATAATCATCACCACTTATTCAAGGGAATATCCATAACAACATCCCTTTTCATTCATCATTAACATTTATCATTCAATATGTGTGGCATCATCCACTTTTAGTCACCAATGATACTTTTTCAAAATTTATTGAGTTATAATAACTCATTGCCATTCAATTGTCCCCTCATTAGTTTCATCGTCAATTAAGGTGTGTCATACAATCACATCTTTTACTTTTCATCATGATTCATAATATATCAATAGAGGGGAAGCATACATGTTTTCATAACATAGCATAGGCATACACATACCTTTCCATGGCCTTAAGCCATTCCCCAATCACCACTAAGACACACCACACATGTACCCCTAATGAATTCGCTCGTTTTTACATAATAAAAGGGGTTTTGGATACTAATGAGCTCATGACAAATTTCAATATCAAGACATGAGGAAAGCTCATTTTTATTCTTAAAAATAGTGGGACATGTCACAAATATCACCTATTAGTCCCAATTTGATAACCATAAAAAGTTGGGTTCAAAACCCTCTTAAATTTGAATTTTATGACGCAGTAGGTCTGGTGTTTTATGCCTAATGAGAGTTAGAAAACTCCAATTAATGTGAGACTAATTCTCACACCTCTGTAACACAATTATCTACAACTTTCATGGAGAATTTGGAGGCCAAAAATGTCATTAAAGTGCCCAAACAGGCCAAAAACAGCAAAGGAAACAGAGCAGTAAAAAACAGCATAACAATGGCCATAACATGGCTTTGAATCAATAATTCAAATATCTCTGGAACTCAAAAACAGTGAAAACATGGTCCTTAAATCGATTCAAACTCGTATGAATCGATTCAAATGCCCCTGGAGCCCAAAACAATGAAAACAACACCTCTTGAATCGATTCAAAGAGTCTTGAATCGATTTAAGACAGCCCTGCTGCTGTTTTTATGCAGAAACGCATGATTTTTCAACTTTTAACCCTTCTAACTTTCTTATATAAACTCCACATGCTACGAAATTTTAACCCCAATAAATGTACATCATTTTTTATGCATGGCCACCGGCCTCACTCAAAAATTCCTCAAAACGAGTGACTTATGCGCATAAATGCGTTTTACCTATTTTAAGGCACTTTTGTGCAACTTAAGGACCTATTCTCATTGGAATTGGCCTATTCCAATTCCTACAAGTCATAAACTACATATATAGGCTATTGGAACTATCATATACCATTTAATTATCATAAAACTCTATTTGGCTCTATTAGTTCCTCAATTATGCATAAACCTCATGAACATAATCCCATAAATTTAACAATTCATCCATCTATGGATTTCCACCAACAAATTAATCATGCCTATCAAGGGACTTAAAAACTTTTATTGTCGTCAACCATACATATGGTTCTCAAAATCAATAGATTGCCAAACAATGTCATTCATCACATAACTAATACAATTATGGCAAGGCAAGCATGAGTAACCACACATACATTAATCATCAATTATATAAATATAACTCATGCATTTGGAATTTAAACTCCTCTTCTACCTTGAGGGAAGACCCGCAATGATCTACACATTCCAAACGTTTTGCCACATAATCCAGAACATAATCTACACCAATACACACATATGCATTCATACAATCAATAAGCCATCTCAAGGCATTCCTCATAAATTCTAAATAATGATTTACATATCGTAAGGCTTGTGAACAAGTTCTAAACTTGTCAAAAATTTATACCATTGTGTTAGGCTTTGGGAATTCCTTTCCCAAAACCATGATTCTCTAAATCTAAAAGGGCTAACCATACCCAACAACAACAATATCTCATCCTTCCATCACCTAAGATGCATTCCATATTACATCAATCATTCAAATGCCATTATTGTCACTTAGAGTTCAACATGTGCCATCTTTGCCACATATGATCCATCACAAGCAGAACATCACTATCTTAGTTCAAAATTCATCATCATTAACCAATAATCAATCTCATCCTTCCCAAAAACTCATTCTAAGAGCCTAAATCATTTTTAACTATCACTTAAGCCAAGAGCCCCAATTTCCACACTTAGGGTTTTCCTCTAAAATCACTCAACAACCATCATTCCCAACCATTTCATTTAATCATACTAACCCTATTAACCCCTCAATCTTATATAACACAAAACCATAAATTAAGGGTTTTATTCCCAATCATTTAAGCCTAGGGCTTTCGCCAACAATCCACAATCATCAATTTTAACTATTTATATACATCCATAGGCTAACCACATTAGATTCCAATCATTAGCAACATCTATAACAATCCCCAATGGTTATCCCACCTAGGGTTTGGTTCAACATACCTCCATTCATCAAAACAACATCTAACCTCCCATTACAACACTTCAATAACTCAAAAACTATCAATAAAAGCCATGGGTGGTTAAAAATCATACCTCTCCTCCAAGCCCCAAGGTGAATACGAAAACGAGAGGAAGAGAAGAGGAGATGAGCCAAGCTTTGCCTCCATGTCCAATACAAGCTTCATAAACCCAAGGGACCCTCTTAATTTTAGGTGGAAATGGCCATGGGTGGTGGTGGTCACATTTGGCAAGAGAAAGGAATGGAGAATGAGAAGAAAATAAAATGTTTAGAGAGGGAGGAGAAGCTTCCGAGAATATGAGAGGGGAAAAGAAGGAGTTTGTGTTTTAACTTAATCCCTTCGTTAAATTTTACCATTTTATAACATACAGGATCTCAGTTTTGGCTCAATACTAAATCCAAAAATTATTCTGAAGACATATTCGAATTCCCAATAATATTCTTAACAGCCCTGACCAACGGCATCTTAATCGGAGATACTTGGTCTGACACCCATATTTTAACCGGGTATAATTTTAGTTCTTTAAGCCTCAATAAATTATAAATAATCCTCATAAATCTCAATTTAATTATTTCAATATTTTTGGGACTCTTATTAACCTATTTATAATTATTTAATATTTATTCCTTATATTTAATCATTTTTATAAAATTTGGGATGTTACATTATGGATTCTTTATTCTTAATTTTCCATCTTGTGAATATAATGATTGCTTAAGGACAAGCAATGTGTTAGTTTAGGGTATTTTGATAGATGTTTGATTTGCATTAGTTTTAAGGTCATTTTGTCTTAATTTTTAGTTTATGTGTGTCAGTTTTTCCCCTTAATCCCATTTGTTTTCTTTCATTCTACACATGCTACTCAGGTGTCTCTATTTTGTAGGAATTGCTTTGTTATAGGTTCATGTGAAAGGAAATAAGAGGCATTTGATGAGTATTGGATGAATGGAAAGAGTTCAAGCCACTAAAAGCACAAAAAAGAAGCCATCTTGGCCCTTGGAAAGAGGAAACATGTAAACAGAACCTTCAAAGACCTCAAGGGATCTTACTGCCTGGAGGAAAGTTTATGAAATTTTTGGGGCCCTGTCACGATCTACTGGCCGCGGGAAATTCCCATTGCCAGTGGATTTTACGCGTTCTGCAGTTTGCATGATTTTTAGGAGTAGTTTCTAAAGAGAAAAAATGGCAACACGTAAAGAACAGAGAAGAACCACATACAGACACTTCTAGGAGAGAAAATTGAGAGCTTTTTCAAGGGATTTTTTAAGAGATTCAAGGACCAACACCAAGGAATATCGGATCGTAGCATTTTGGGTGAAGATTTGGAAGACAAAAGGGAGAGCTTTTCTTATATTTTTCTAAATCCTAATTTTTGTATTTGGGTTTTCTCCTATGTTGTGAATTGGATTAATGGCTTGTGGCTTTGTAATGAATTCTATGACGAACTAAACCTATTTTCTTGGGATTAAGGGCCTAGTATGCATGTTTATGTGAATTGATTAGTTTTCTCCTTTCCACTTTATGAAATTTACATTTACTATTTGGTTTCATGAATGTTTAATGCCTCTACAACGCTTCGAGAGGAGGGTAGTTGATTCCAAATGATATAGGCTATGAGAGTAGGTGTATTATTTGAAAACATAAAAATGAACCTAGGGTCTTACGTTATGCGAAAGTGTACAAGATCTTTTGAGGGCTAACGGATAAAACGTAATGAACCTAATTTACAAATTGAACGTTGTTCTTTGATAATTGGGTACATTAGTAAGGCTTCGAGAAAAGGTTGCTAATAACCTTAAGAAAATCTACCTTAGAGACCAAATTTCATAATTGGGGAAATGAAATGCATGACATTAGATATTAGCATATGAACCTCTTAATTCCCAAGAGTTTTCCTTTAATTGATTTTTAGAAAGCACTTAATTTTGATTTTGAGAGGCCTTGAGTTTTCTGTTTGCATTTTCTTTGTTTAATATAAAGCAAACTTTATTTTAATTGAACCAATTTTCCTAGATAATTGAAACACTGCAAAAGCTAGTAATTGGGCACAATCTCTATGGGAATGATAACTTTTTATTACGCGATGCCCTGTGCGCTTGCGAAATGACTATCAATTATGCAATTGGGATTAAATACGCTTTAATTACGTTATGATAACATGCATGCTTAATGAATATTTTCACAATTAATCCTATGATTCGTATATGTTTGCTTAAGTCTATACTCTAAGGCTAGGTTATATATGTAAACGCTTGATCCTATATAAATTCAATGATTCCTAAATTTTATGATCTTGACTCATGATGCTTAATTAGATGAATTTGATTAATATTTCTGTTCAACTTGAACATAAGTAAAGGAATTACGAATTAAAAGACGTTTCGTTAATTAATTTAGGAAATTGATAATTAGGGAAGCACATATCTTTTATAACCAAGGATAGGATCAATTACAATTAATCCAAGGAAGTCGGTCACTTGTTACTTATTGTTTTTAATCATTTTTTCTTTATTGTGATAATCATAAACAAAAACCCCCTTTTGAATGATAATTGTGTTTTAAACCTCCTACTTTGTTGGTGTTTAAGAGACGGCCTAGGCTCACACCCTAGTACTATATTATTTTTAATTGTTTTAATTTGACCAACCATAACAGTCGACATCAGTTACCCTTAAAGATACATGATGCCCCATGCTATCAACCTACAAGGATTTCTTCTCAAATTATAAACCTAATAAAAAACCCTAGCATAGTCGAGACTCCTCAACCTAAGGGGAAGATAAAGATTCTTGAGGAATAACTATGAGTCATGGAAGGCATAGGCGGTATTGGTTTGACAGACGCCTCTAAACTTTATTTGGTCCTAAACATGGTAATCTCACCGAAGTTCAAGATGCTAGATTTTGTCAAGTACTAAGGAACATCTTTCTCTAAGAATCATTTGACTATGTATTATCAAAAGATGGCTTCTTACGCCTTTGATGATAAACTATTTATTCATTACTTCTAAGATAACCTAGCAGAGGCCTGATTGACTTGGTACATGCACTTGGAATATACTCACTTCTATTACTGGAAAGACTTGAGAAATGCCTTCCTAAAGAGTATAAGTACAACTTAGATATGGTGCCTAATAGACTACAACTAGAAAATACGACTAAGAAGGATGATGAGTCATTTAAAGAGTATACTCAAAACTATGATAGTCAGCTACACAGGTTGACCTCCTACTTTAGGAGAAAGAAGTGGTAGCAATGCTTATCGACACGCTTCAATCTCCCTTCTATGACACGATGATTGGGAGAGGGTCTTCCAACATCTCTGATATAGTTGTCATCAGAGAAAGATTTGAAAGTGGGGTAAGGACCAAAAAGATTTCCTAGAGTTTGTCAAGGGAATCTGCTATAAGAAAGCGTATGTAAGTAACAGGAAAGAAAAATTAATGTTGTCACCTATAAACAAGGAAAGCCTTACCAAAGGTCATTTAGTCTAGCCATTTTTCAGCTCGCCAACCTATTCTTATTCGTATCATACCCCTATGTAGTCACTATTACCAATAAGCACCCCCTTAGGTTTTTCCCCAACCAACTCATTTCCCACCACCTTTCATTCAAGCACCTAGCCCCTAGCACATGTCATTCTATGCCTCACAACAATGCGTTCAAATCCTTAAACCTAACCAAAACTAAAGAAGACTTAACAATGACTGTGCGCTAATCCACTTTGATCCAATTCTTATACTTACACTAAGCTTTTGCCTATTTTTATGTGTAACTTCCTTGTGGTAGCTTGTCCTTAGAAACCCCTAGAACCTCCTTACCCCAAGGGGCATGACTCGAATGCATGATATGACTACCATGTTGAGGCATCTAAACACTCCATAGAAAATTGCTTGGCCCTAAAATACAAAGTGAACGACCTGATTAAAGCCAAAGGACTTAATCTTTAAGAAGGAAATCCAAATGTTGCCATAAATCCCTGACCTAACCATGAGAGTTTCAAGGTTAATATTATGGAGGAAGATAAGGAATGCATAAGAAACATCTCTAATATCAAGATACTATTCAAGGTGATTCATACTGAGCTACTCAAGAAAGGGTTAATGGAGGAACCCTAGGACCACAATGGTACGAGCAATAATGAGTAAACTACAAAGCATAAAAATTTTCATGAAACCCTCTAAGATTAATGGACAGTTATCTTATGCGGATCAACAAACATCGTGACAACGATGTGAATATTGTTTAAGGGTAGTCAAAGACATAGGTCCAACACCGCTAGTGATTTACTACATCAAGAACCCTTCACTAACTAATGCTCCTATCCCTTAGTCAATCACCATCCAGGCACCTAACACCTTCGTGTTTAAGAGTTCCCACGCTGTACCATTGAAATATGATATGGATGTGGTAGCCAAAGGCTTAGAAGTGAGGGGCCCATCCTTATCTACCACAACCAACATATCTAGGGTAAGAGGAGTTACTCAGAATAGTCGTGTGTTTACCCTGCTAGAGCTAAGAAAAGAACCCATCCCGGTAACTGAAAGCAATAATGGCGGAAAAGCTAAAAAAGTACCAGTAATGGGGTTAAGAAGGCTGTGACTAACGAGAAGGCCTGTGAATTTCTAAAGGCTATCCACTAGAGCAAGTATCAGAGGGTAAACCAATTGAACCACACACCTGCAAAGATTTCCTTTTTATCACCCCTGTTAAATTCTGAACTACACAGGAAAATGTTGATGAAGGTTTTAAATGAAGCTTACGTTACCCATGACATCTCTATTGACAAGTTCCAAGGCATAGTTGGGCATATTGTCATTGATAACTACTTGATATTCATGGATGATGAAATACCAGTGGAGGGAATAGGGCACAGCAAGGCCATCCATATCACAATCAAGTGCGGAGATCACATCCTAGCAAAGGTGCTCATTGATAATGGGTCATCCCTCAATGTTATGCCCAAATTCATGCTTACTAAGCTACCCTTTGACGAGACCTACATGAAACCCAACACCATGGTGGTGCAAGCCTTTGATGAAACCTAGAGGGAGATGATGGGAGAGGTCGAGGTTCCTATCCAAGTAGAGCCCTGCATGTTTAAGGTTGGTTTCTAACTCAAGGACATCATGCCAATCTATAGTTGCTTGTTAAGTTGGCCATGGATCCATTCTATTAGAGTAGTCCCATCTACTATACACCAAAAGTTGAATTTCATCATAGATAACAAGTTGATTATTGTCTCAGGTAGGGAAGACCTTCTAGTCAACAAACCCTTATCCACCCCTTAAATTTAGGCGATAGAAAAAACCCTTGAGACTTCTTTTCAAGCACTAGAAATTGCCAACGTCACTTATATGGCAACTAGAATTTCAAGGCGAACATGACTACCGTTAACTCTAAATAATGAGTGGGATAATTCATTTCATGTTATCGTAATTGCGTTGAATCATATGTAATTGTCTTTCCATGTTGCATCAACATACAACCAAGACCCAACTTAGATGCATCACAATGGACAACAAAGTCTTTCTACAGATCGGGGAATGCTAATACAAGAGTGGAAATGAGTTTAACTTCCAACTCTTGGAAGCTTCATTCACATTCAATGTCCAAACAAAAGACATGTCTTTCCTTGTCAATTTGGTCATCAATAAGGCTATTTAGGAAAATCCCCAAATAAGTCACCAATAATAACTAGAAATACCCAAGAAGCTTCAAATCTCAATAACAGACTTAGGTCTCTCCTGGGCCATTACAGCTTCAACCTTAGTTGGGTCTACAACTACACCATCATTGGACAAAACGTGCCCTAAGAACTACATGTTATCCAACCAAAGCTCACATTTAGAGAGTTTAACAAACAACTCGCGTTCCCTCAACAATTGCAATACAAGCAGAAGATGTCACTCGTGATCCTGGTATATCTTAGAATAGACCAATATATCATCAATGAATACCACTATAAATTGGTCAAGGTATGGATGAAAGATTTGATTCATATAAGTCATGAATATTATAGGAGCATTAGTGACACCAAATAGCACCACCATATATTCGTAGTGGCCATATTGCGTTTAGAAGACGGTCTTTAGGATGTCATTGGATTTCACTCAGATCTGGTGAAACCCAAATTTCAAATCGATATTGGAAAACATTGTAGCGCCCTTCAACTGATCCAACAGATCATCAATTCATGGCAATGGATACTTACTCTTGACAATCAACTTATTTAATTGCTAGTAGTCGACACACAATTGCATACTACTATCATTCTTCTTCTCTAGCAACATTGGGGCACCCCGCGGTTATATGCTAGGATGGATGAATTATTTTTCCAACAGTTCCACAACTTGCTTCTTTAGCTCTGCCAATTCCATCAAGGACATTCTATAAGGCACCCTGGACACTAGTTCAACACCAGGGACAAGATCAATCACAAACTCTATCTCTCACTAAAGAGGTAAACCAGGAACATCTTTTGGAATCACCTCCAAAAACTCACTAACCACTAGTAACTCATGCACTTTTAGAGTATTCTGCCCTTCAGCTAAGGAAAGTACCACAAATAGTTAGTACCATTTATAGAAAAATTAATGATACTTTTCATTAGGATTATCACCATCCTACTAGGGCTATCAACCATCAAATGGTTGGCAGATGGTCAATCCATGCCCAAAATCACATTTAGATCCTTTAATGGTAGGCATACCAAGTTCACAATGAACTTTGGACTTTCCACCATCATACTCACCCTCTCATAAATAGTAGTATTTCTCAAGTAAACATCAGTGGGTGTATAAACAAGCAATACACCCTTTATTCTAGACGCTTAACTCAATCTTTCGAGATGAAGGAATGTGTCACCCTAGAATCAAATATCACATCAAGGGTAACATCAACAATAATGCATTTACTTTGAACTAGGTCATCTTCCTATTCCACCTCTACACCAATAACTGTAAAAACATGACCAAACGCTTATTGTTAGCCACGAACATTCCTTTCATCATTCCTCCTTAGAGGTTAGCCTCCACATCCACCTTTGTTACGTCCACCATGGTTTCCTCCACTTTTATGGCCAATTGTAACATCCCAAATTTTAGAAAATAAATTATTAATATGAAAATGATAAATTATGTGATGCCTAAATTATGTAGGGTAATCAATTAAATATTAATTATGAATTATCGGTAAAATAAAATTTATTGAAATTGAGCGATTTAACTGACAATACGGGACCTATTAAATTATTTTGGAGATTTGATGGGCGTAAAATAATAAGGTGATTATTGTGAGTATGAGGTTACATTCAAAATAATTTTTAAAGTTTGAGAAGGATTTATTCAGAGACAAAACGCATTTGTAGTCGGTAAAAATAAAAGCAGAAATAGAATTAAAGAAAATGCAAAATCCCTCTTTTAGATCTTGCATATGGCGTGACCTCTTTGCATCTCCTTTTCATTCCATTGTCCAATGGATAAAAGCAACTGTTGGGCCCTTGTGTAAAAGGCAAGTGAATACAGACCTTTGGATTAAATAGATGGGTAAGATTGAGAGATAGAGAGAAAAGCTAATATTTCTCTTTTCTCTTCCCTTATTTTCGACACACCTTTCTTGCTCTCCATTTCCACTTTGCTTTATTTTTCTTCTTCCTCCATCACACTCCAAAACCGTGACCTCCCCTTTATGCACCATTTTTTTCAAAAATTGACATTAAATACTTGATTTTTTGAGGATTTAATTACACTTTGGGATAAATATTTCATCACCTCACCATCTTATTTCTTATTTCTTAATCTCTTCTTCAAGCTTTAGAACCAAGGTAAGAGCATGGCTATCTATTGTTTCCATTTATTACTTTGGATGTTTTAAAGTATGGAAATAATGTTGTTGATGTTATTGAGCTGAGAAAATGCATATAGGTACTATGAACCCTAGGTTAGATGACAAAGAAATTGGATTTTTAATGATGGTCATGGGGAAAATGAATTATGGGCTTGTTGATGCTTAAAATGGTGAATGAAAATTGATGGATTTGGTTGTTGATGATTTTAGTGAAAAACCTAGGTTTTGGAAAAATATGTATTTTGGTAAAATTTAAGGAAAAAGTGATTTATTGCCATGGACATAGTTAATGAGTGTGGAAATGAATTTTGGAATGCTTGGCATGAATTATTAGTGGTGATAAATTATGGAACCATGACAAAGTATTGGTGATTTAAGTGATTAAATGTGGTAGAAGTTGTGTTTTTGGTGAGGTTGGCTTGAACAATTAAAATGAGGTGTTATGGAACACTAGGAACCCATTATGGGTGATAGGTGAAGAGAATAATATTGATATTGGTATAGTTAGACATTAGGGGTAACCAATTAAATGTTAGAAAATATTAATTAAGGAAAAGGAATTCTTGAAACCTAATAAAATGTAAGACTGTGGTCTATAAAATATTTAGAACATGATACAAATCATGAATATATTTATTTGTGTAGTTAAGATTGAAAATGATAATTTGATAAGAAATTGATTAAATTTGTATATGTATTGAATATAGGGAAAATTTTGGAAAGCGAGGCGAGACCGTCAAATCGCCCGGATTACTTTTTTTGAGGTAGGAGAGAAGTTTTATAATCTAATGCATGAATTAGATGACTTGATGATTATTGTATAATGTGGTAAATCATGTTTGCCTTGCCATGATTGTTATAACTTGTGGTAATAATTAGCTTGCGGTTGTTGTCTCTTGTTTGGAAAATATGTTATATACATTTAGAATATATGGTATGTTTCTTGTGGTGATTATAAATGTTATGAAATTTGGGTAATTGTGTGCCTATGATTTATTATGAAAATGTATATGTTTCACAATAATGAAAATTGATGGTTGATGATGAGATTCAATGAATGTTGTTGTGTGGCACACCCTTGAATATTGTTGAAAAAATTGATAAGTGTTGTTGATGCCATTGTAATTGATGTAAGTTGTATGCTTGTAATGAGCATTTAAAATTGTTTTGATAAAAAAGAATGTAAATGCCACAAATGAATATTATAACAATAGCAAAATTATGTGTAATTAAAATCCACTGAGAAAAGGGTGGGGATGATGAGGAGAATGACAATTGATGGTTGATGAGTCACATGGTAGGATGAATTAGTGTGAGAATGCATATGATTTGTATCTGCATTGCATCCATGGCATAGCTATCCAGCTACTTGATTTGGAATGTTAGGGGTTCCACGGGGTTGGCCTAGTAGGAGGCCAGCTTAGTGCACAACCATGATTTGTTAGCCTAGTGATTCTGAGGTTGAATCATAAAGCTTCCTATGCTTAATCACGGGGGATTGCATGTGGTTGACCTAGTGTAGGGTGGCTCTTTGAGAAGTGAGCTTTCCCCGGTGGTTCTGTTGAATCACAATTGTCATGGTGAGGAATCATGGTTGGCCTACAACACCATTTCTATATCATCTTATATATCACTTGTCAATGTCATAGTGAAATAACTGGTGTTTCACTTTGGACGATGCGGTTTGGTACTAGTAAAAATGTTGGATGATTGGTATATATATGTGTGATACTACAATATAAACCCACATTAATGATTTGTTTCCCGCAGTCAGATCCACAATTGATGAGTGTGATTACTTGTGTATATGCATTAGCCTAAGAGCATTTGTATATAGCCTAGTGATATGTCAGAATGAGATTGAGACTTTAGAAGGTGATTGATGAATTTCGTGGTTAAAAAATCCTATAACCTAATAAAGTAAATAATTATGATGAATAATATGATAAAAATTATGAAAATGCTTGTGATGGCTCATTGTGATGAAGGGCAATGGATTTTGATTATGTATATGCTTGCTATGAGTTTGGTTGAGACCATTATGCATGTCCATTGTGATAAAAATAATGATTTGATTATGATTGGTACTTATGATGCAAAGCACATAAGTGATTTATATGCGTATACACATAATCACAAGTGTTGAAGTTTGTCATTTTGTATATAATACTCACTCTCCCAAGTTGTCTCTTTTTAGCATTGTGATATAGGACTTTGCATGGGCGAGATGAACTTTATTTTGAGAATTGATGCTTTATTTTGGAAGGTAAAATAGTGGTAAAGGAATGCTTTAACCGATAATGTAAATTGATTTTTGATGATGTTGATATCTATGTTGATAATGGCCTCATTTGTTTTGTAAATCACACTCTATTCTTTTGATGTGTAAATGGCCAATTCTTTTGTATATGACTATGGATGATGGATGGACATATGAATTTGGATGCCAATGTAATGGCAATTATATTTATGATAATGAACAATTGATGATTGCCAAAGTTTAGAATGCCATATATATGATTAACTAGATGAATTGTAAGTACGGATTGTGTGGTGGATGTTGAGATCTTTTTAGATATGAATATATTGATGATGATCCATAATTTAAGCATGTACTTAATGTTTAAAATGTTGGAAGAATTATGTTGCTTACATCCTAAAAGGTTTGGATTGTTTTCATGTCAAATGCTATGAAATTGAGTGGTTATCTTGTGCCAAAAATGTCCAAGAGAGTGCATGTATCCAAGCACCAATGCATGGCAAGTTGAAAAACCAAGTTTTGTGAATTCGGGGGTGATCCACGGCTAGTGGAAAATTCCCATGGCCAATGGGTCACACTACTTAAATTGAAAATCAAGTTTTTGAGAATGAGGGGGTGATCCACGGCCAGTAGAAAATTTCCATGACCAGTGGATCATAATGCCCTAGGTGCCTTGAAAAATTGCATAGTTCTGCCATGAATTCTAGAATGCTCCACAGCCAATGGAATGGATTCCATAGCCAGTGGATCTATCCCACGACTAATGGGTCCAGGTTGTGGATCCTACTGCTCACGTCCTTAAAATTTTCATGTTTTCATATCTTTTCTTAACCCTTTTGATTCCTTTGCATAGGGTTTCGAACCTTCAACCCTTTGTTTCCTTTTGGCATTCTTTTAAATGTGTTTTACCATCATATATAAACTAATTTCCAAGTGTATTTCTATGTAAGCTTTACCCCTTGCCTAGTTGTGTAAGGTACAACCCTAATTCTCTCTTTTTGGCCATGTTATGTTCAAGTATTCATTGAGTGTGTGAAGTTAATGGGTTGTTACCCTTAACCTTTAGTGTTAACATCCTTATGGACAAGTTTTATTAATTAATTGATGTGTGGAAATAATACACACTTCTTCCATGTTGTTGGCCATCATTTGTGACACTGCCATCAAACTCCGTTGTCGATGAGTTGCATTCTTGGTTCCCTTCTCATATCTTCATATATGAGATAGGATGAATACCCTTGTACATACTTTTTTATTCTACTACTTTTGTACTCTTCTGTGTGTATAAACATAGGGTTTTGAACTATAGATCCACTTGTTGTCGTTGTTCTTTTATCGTGGCCTCCAGTTCTTCGAGGTTTGGTCTTTGGTTCAAGTGGTTTGGCTTTAGAACTTCACCGCAAAAAATTTATTCTCATTTTATTAATTGTTTATGCCCACATCAAGATTCGGGACACGTGGGATCGGGGGTGCCACCTCAGTCACTTTGCCTCCACATGCCCTTTGAGCATTTCTCTAAACATTCTAAGGGTATTTAGGACGGGTATGGCCCTTTTAGCCTTATTGGTATCATGTAACTTTTATCTTTCTGTCATAATTTCTTGCCAGTGGTCACCACCACACTGGTAACATTTCATATCTTAAGATCAACCTCCACCATAACCCTTATAAGATAAGGGTCGCCCTTAAAATGGTTTGGACCTGAGTGACATTTCTTTTTGAACTTTTGAGATTGTGGTTTCATATGTTTCTTAGCCTTCCTTTTAACCACTCGGGCTAACTGGTCATCTTCCAATATTCTGCACTTGTTAACCAAGGCCAAAAATTCTAATTCTCCTAGTATTTGATAGCCTCTTTCAACTCAAACCTCAATCCGCTTTCAAATTGAATGCACTTTGATGATTTTGTTTCCTCGTCTTAAAAGGGTGGATAACATAGACCTAGCTCATTGAATTTGGTTGTATATTTGTCAATAGATATCTTCCCCTGCTTAAGTTTCATAAATTCAAGCTATTTCCATCTTCTCACATTTGTCGAGAAGAATTATTCCAAGAAAAACTCCTTAAAGTTAACCTAGATCGGTTGTACCCCCATAGCAATCATGCGTCCTTTTTCTTGAAGCCATTAAGTCTCAATTCCCTCAATCAAGGTTGAACACTCAACCTTTTGTGCCTTAGTACACTTGAAGGATTTGAAAACTCTTTCCATTTCTTTGATCCATAAATAAGCTCCTTCAAAGTTGTATCCCTCTTCGAATGTGGATCACTTCCTTTTGAGAAAAAGGTCTAGTCCACCAGATTCATGGTTTTGTCATTCCATTACCTTGGCTAACTAAGTAAGAGCATTGACAATAGGGTCGCTAGTCTGTCCCCATACGCCATTGCTCAACCTACAAGCATAGCTATGTAAGGTTCCAACAAAATAATGACATAACTAGTTTGTCTAACCTTTTAAACTAAACTAATTGTGCTGGTGAAGCTCATGTAGTGGATTGTAATACCATAGGCCCTACAAAAGCATTTAATTGCTTTGATACCAATAAAGTTGTAATACTAAAAGTATTCCCAAGCGTAAACTAAGAGATTATGCTTTGATACCAATAAAGTTGTAACACTAAAAATAGTCCCAAGTGTAAACTAAGAGATCATGCTCGAATACCAGTAAGTACATGCGACACTTAATTGTTTTTAGGCTAATTTTATTTGTAAAAAATACCGACAGAACCCTCAACAAAAATCAAGACCCAAGGGAACCCCATAGATGACCCCTAATATACAAAACAAACAATTGGAATAGGGTGGATTCGTTTAGGTGAGCCTTACACACCTGGGTGAGCAACCAAAAATTTTAGGCACTTACCTAGGCGAGACTCACACGTCTAGGCGCTTAAACTTGTTAAATTTCCCTGGACCAGTCTCGCCTAGGTGGGCCACCATTCAGGCCTCAAGTCCTATATAGGACCAGAGAGCAGCTTGTATATCCCAAGGCCACTCGCCTAGGCAAACCAACCAGATAACAGAATTTGCTAACTTTGTCAGCCTCTTTGCCCCATTAAATCTCATCCGAATGGCACAAAATTTGACACATAGTTCAAGGACCTCCTTCCCAAGCTATTGGCTCAAGTATTATGCCAAGGTGCCTTCCTAATTGGATTTCATAAGTGTCGGGCACTTTAAGTCAGAAATAGCCAATTATAAGACAAGCGAATCTCTAACTGGATGTCTCTTGCACTAAGCCTTCCCACATACATCTAACATGCCTATTTAAGAGTTATCTAACTCTCTACTCAATTCATGCATATACACACCAAATAGAACAACTACACAATAAAGGATCACATAAGAGTATATGAGTATAATCTTACGGTCATTTCTCAATCATTAGGCATTATAAGCCATCAATTTAGCATATTACATAATTCCTATTCTTTTTAAACATTGTCAATTAGAACCAATGCATCATATGGCATTCGTGATTTAGGCAAAACCAAAATAATCCTATATACAAAACACTATATAGATATAGGAATATAAAATATACACCCTACCAAAACAAATTGTTAAAAGAAGTTTCCCCTCGACCCGGTATTACATTCATCACCCTCCGGAATTTACTAATCATCATCACCCAACAAACACACTAAAAATATACGAAAGAGTGAGCATAGTCCTAGTAGCAAATATTACAATAATATACAGGGTCAAACAATCACCTATACACATGTACATATCTAACACATCTTCAATTATCAGTTTATACCCAATACAACATTGATAATATCAATAATTATCATCAATCACATACACAATGCATATGCTATGATATGATCTCATATCATCCTTATTAACGTACAATCATGCCATATGGACTCAATGTGGTGGTTAATACTACAGTATAAAGAGAATGACCATATTCATGATTATTTACAGGATATTCACATCACACCCTTCTTGCAAAACCTATCACCCTTGGTGACGTGAATCCACATAATGAATGGTGTTACAGGTCGGCTGTAGGATACACAGACCTAAAGCGTCTAGGTCCTTATTAACCTGCAAGGTCTCTTGCTCCTATCAGAGAGCCACCTCCACCAAGGTCGACAACAAGGGTACCTTGTATCCCTTTGTGTGTTTAAATGCATATGATGAATGATAATAATATACACCCATGCTTAATATAACTCACTATGCATAAATTCCCTCCTTGCCATAACCTCATATCATTCACATCAGTAAATCAATTTCAGCATCATCATCATGCGTTAACATTTGAATCGGTAATCCCAGTTTCATTAGTAACATCGTAATCACATTTACCATAACAAACTATCCATCACAATCATCTTAATCATAATATAGTCATCTTTATTGATTCAACCATCATACATTGCAATAGAAGTAAACAAATATTCAATAGTCATATACTCAAACTATGCCCCTTTTATACCTAAACTGACGACACAAGATAGAAATGATCACGTCCAATGCCACTTACGAGCCTACATGTCGTAAGGGGTTTCAATTAGTCAGCAATCATAAATTTCCCCAAAACCCAACAATTTAGCTTAACTTATACTACCCAAAGTACAATCAACTAGGAATTAAACCTAATTGATGAAAGGGCTATGACTTAAAGACATCGACTTACCGAATTTAAAGTCGACGATGGGGTAGTGAAGTCCAAGCTCTAGTTTAACAGCTCCTGAGGGACAATTTTTATATGATAATGTTGTCTAAGAGAAATTATTTGTGTTTGTGGTTGCGGCCAGAAATGTGATGATTGATAATTAATAATTTTGTGGGTTTTGGCCAGTTTATCTATGATATTTTAAGGGCAGTAAGGCCCAGTTATGTGATGTGGCATGATAATAAATCTGATTTTGGTTGTGAATTGGTGACCTAATGAGTATTTGATAAATAATTGATAGGAAATTATTAATTTAATAATTATTTAGAGGGTTTATTAATTTTAATAAGATTGAGAATAGTGATGTGAAGTGAATGATGGTTCAATGTGACGTCAATTAGTGACATTACATTGGAATATAAATTTTAATAATAATAATAATAATAATAATAAGGATTCTCAAATATATTCCAAAAGTCGTGCTCGTCGGAAGAATCACACAAGAAGCGGGACCGAGAATCAGTTTGCGCAACAAAAAATACGAGAGGCCATAAGGTGAGAGGGACATCCTAAATCCTTGATGTTTGATTTGGTATACCTTTGATAGGAATTGTTTAATATTCTAAAAGTCGGTTTGGACCTCAACTCATTTATTTTGACTATAAGCCTTGTTTTAATATTGAGCCTTGTACTTGCTGATTGTTTTCGACGTAACTTTTTCTCCCGATGTCGAAAAGCCTTGGTTTTAGTTTCTATTCCCTTGATCTCACAATCCCTCAACATCAACCATCAATATAACTAATTCAAAACTCATTCTCATATATAAAACCACTCCAACATCAATAACTTAAAATTTTCTTAAGGATTTTACAAAGCCCCAAAATCCTAATTTCTAGGGTTTTCATCAATAATCCACAATCATCAATTTTAACCATTTATATGCCTCCATAGGCTAACAACATTAGATTCCATTCATTATCAACAACAACAATGAATCCTCAAGGATTATCCAACCTAGGGTTTGGCTCTACCTGCCTTTATTCATTAAAATAGCCTCTAATCTCCCATTATAACACTTCAATAGCTCAAAAACTATCAATAAAAGCCATGGGTGTTCAAAAATCATACCTCTCCTCCAAGCCCAAAGCCAAACTCAAAAATAAGGGAAAGAAAAGAAGAGGAGAGCCAAGCTTTGCTCTTATGTCTCATTCATGCTTCATGAATCCATGATATCCAATTAATTTTGAGTAGGTGAGGCAATGGAGGAAGGTAGTCACGGTTTGGTGGAGGAGAAGAGAAAGGAGAAGAAAAATGGAGAATGGTGGCGGGAGAAAGAAGCCAACGAGAATTATAAGAGAGAAAGGAGAGTTTTGTTTTAAATTTTTGACCTATCATTAAAACTTCTTCATTTTATAATAAATAGGATCTCCGTTCGGGCTCAGTACTTTATCTAAAAATTATTCCAGATATGTATTCAGAATCCCCATAATATTCCTAATAGCCCTGACCAACAACTTTTCAATCGGAGATACTTGGTCCGACACCTATATTTTAACCGGGTAAAATTTTAACTCCTTAAATCTTAATAAATTATAAATATCCATAATAAATCCCAATTTAAATATTTCCAAATTTTTGGGATATAAATCAGCTCATATATAATTATTTATTATTTATTCTCCTCAATTAATCATTTTTATAAATTTTGGGATGTTACAATCCACCCCACCTAAAAAGAAATTTCGTCCTCGAAATTTAACCTCGACACATATATTATAAAGCCATACTTCAGGCCGCACACCAATAAGGTATAACATTGTCATAAAATAGTATTGGACTTCCCAAAGTCCATTAAGACATGTTCATCATCATTTCATCATTCCTAACATAAAATTTTCTACATCCAAGTGTGTCATATATCTTCAATCATAACTCATCCAACAGAGCTCACATGTTCATACTCAGTACGACCAGATAGGCTCAGTACATTCACCATAAGCAGTTACAACCCTACACCTGCTCGGCCTACGTGTTGCTGCATCCGACATACAGGAAGGCATCTCAATCTTGTAGTGGTTACCACAAACACATGAGGTCGGCGCATAAGTACATGTTGCCACAATGCCTATGGCATGTAAATTCCTATCAGGACAAGTACTTTGTATTCCCATCGCTCACATTAATCACACATACTCAAATATCCTCAATTCGCATGAGACTTAGTGATAATTCTCACAAGTCCATAATCAACATATTCATATCTCAACCTCATTATACAATTAATTTGGCATAAATCATGCTATACCAATCATCAAATATTAATTTACATCATCATAAATTAGTGTACCAACCATAAATTTTGAATCATCATAAGGTAAATACCCTATCCTTGGGCTTCATCCATCTAAAACCATGGTTAAATAGCCTAAAAATTCTTGTCTTATTTACATATTGTTGGCTATAAATCAATTCGAGCCATAAAAGATTTACCAAACTCTTATCAAGTAGGCTATGCAACCGTATAATAAGCTTTCACATTAGCGATCTTCCTCATAGATCACAACCAAAGCTCATAAATTAGACGTACATCTCATATAGTATCACATCACTATGTGCTTTCTATCACCAAAATGTCATCTTTCAAATTAAAAAGGGAGGTAATGTCATGATCAAATTTCCAACTACCAACCCATAATCGTACATGTCATCTCTACCTCATCATATTGCATCTCTACATGGTTTCTACCCTCAATATAGCACCTTTCAAATAAAGAGAGAGGTAAGGACATGATCAAATTTCTATTTACCAACTCACAATCACGCATGCCATCCCTATGTCATATTATAATCCATAGCTAATTTCATGATCACAACGTCAAGGGCATACAATTTAGCCCAAGGTCATACCATAAAATCATGTACACCATAGCCAATACTAATCATACCCTGAATTCAACATTATTATTCATCAATCATTAGAGGTCACATTCATCATTCGTATTCCTACATAAACCGGCTATAGCCTCAATAATTAAATTCGCAAGCAATTTTACTATGGCTCACTTAATCATAAAGTTCAACCGATCATTAGACTTATAAAGTCCAAGGGGTTACCTAGTACCCATTGTGGAATACTCCCACAACACACAACATCATTATATAAATGGCTTAGAAATATAACATAGAGCCTAAACCACCATAGGGTCTAATTTCACAAGGTTTGATCTTCCAAGATCACATCAAGTCAGCCAGGGTCTCCATACTTAGTGGGTCATAATTAGATCAATCATTCACTCGGTCCACACATGCAAAACTGAGTCATGACCCCAATCGTATGCATGCACAATTTCACATTTCACAATCTTATCATTTATTCATGTTCCCGATCTAGGGAGATACAACAATTCACTTGCATCGCATAATATATGGTTTTCGTGCCAAAGGATATAAAACCCATCTTTCAAAATTTAGCACAACCAATCATTTCAATTCATAAATGCCCATATTAGGAAATTCTTCCATTATCACTCATTTAATTAACTCTAGCACACGATGAGACACCCCAGAAAATTAGGGGTAAATTTTTCGCATTTTATAAATCGTTTTAGACAAAGAGATAAAGTGATGAAGCTTTGATTCAACACCCTGGATCTATGGAAAAACCTGTCCCATATATGAAGATATGAGAAGGTATCAAGTTAAGTAAATAAGTAGCGGAAGACATGACTCATTTTAAGAGTATTGATTACTTAAGTAAGATTATCAAGAACACTTGTAAAGATGTTAATTTATGTCAAAAAAGTGTATGAAGTAAGTATGGAAAGGTAAAAGATCCATTTGAAGTCTAACATCATTCAAAAACTATGCAATTCTACATGAATCAGTACCATGAATCGATTCCTCTATTGAGTGAATCGATTCATACGATTCTATTATGCCAAGATTCCAATTTCAAATGAATGAATCGATTCCCTCATATGATGAATCGATTCACACGATTTGTGAGTGCCAGGAACAGTAAAAATAGAAGGGAATAAATCGACTCATGGGTACAGTGTGAATCAATTCACACTTTGCTGCCCAAAATGCACAGTGATTCCAGAACTCATTGAATCGATTCAAGGACATAGGCGAATCGATTCAAGCTGGGCATATCAGTCCCCTGCAGCATTTTATGGAGAAATCCCCTAAATTCTAACTTCTAATCACCCTAACTCATTCAAATCAAATCCAATGACCATTAAAATTTGACACAAGTTAAAATACATTATTTGTGAAGTGTGGTCACCGGCCGCACTCAAAAATTCCTAAAAACGAGGGAGATGTGCGCATAACTGCTTTAACTCATTTCAAGGCATTTTGAGGCAACTCAGGGGTCCTTTCTCTATAAAATTAGACCATTCCTTTTTCCACAACTCACAATTAACATGTTTAAGCTAATGGACTCATCACATCACCCCAAAACATCATAAATCATAATTTGACCCTACTAGTTCCTTACTCATGCATAAACAATAATCTTCAAATATGCATCATATAAGATCATCATTCATAATTCTCATTATTTGTTCATCAATTTGAGCAAAGTTCAATATGATACACTAGCATCATACATCACCAAGGTCATAACCAAAAATTGGGCATATATGTGGGTTCTAATTTTCACACATGACCTACAAAACCAATATAGATCCTCCTAATTACAATGAGCATAATTCTTATTATGGCTACACAAAATCAACAGGTTGCCGACCAAGGCACTTCCTATACACCTCTTTACCTCCTTCCACAAAATATACTCCAATAGATTTTCACTCCTCCCATGAGTGACCTGCATCACAAATCTAAAAAGTAGACAATATGGGAAAGTGAGTCATATATTCCAAAAGTATGAATATGAATACCATGTGATTATGTGTATATGAATCATACGTGTATACTTTGTATTCACATACAACTTAACATCAATCATTATTACACAAAACAAGCATCATCATGAAATAAAGCAAAGTAAGGCATTTAACACATAATCTAGTCCTTCAATAATTGGACTATTACACATCTCATCACTTCACTCAATTTACTCTTGGTATTCATATCTTTTATGTTGTCTTATTATAACTCCTCATCCACAACACAGCCATCACCATATATCATCTCTTTGGCATACTTCCTTGCATTATGGAAATGCTCTTAAGCTAATGCATATGCACAACGGAATATTTGAACAATTATAGATCTGACTGTGGGAATATAAATACCAAATCTGTGGGTTTCAAGTATGATCATCTAACTATACCCCTACTGCAGTAGTAAACTGTGTACACTTATTCTTAAATTGCAAGCATTTCATTAATTATTTTACTGGTACCAAACCGCATCGCCCATCTTGCAACACCTGGTCATTTTCACCATGACCGCGGTATATAACATATTCGGCATATGGTGTTACGGGCCCGCCAGATCTCAAATCATGGCGGCTGTGATCTCAAAGACCACCGGGTCACCTGCTCATCAAGAGCCACCCCCCACAAGGGTCAGCCACATGTAGCTCCCCGTAGCATTACATGGGCGGCTTTGTGACTTACACACCGAGTCACAGGGGAAAATAAAATTTGCTCGTGCACTGAGCCACCCTTCCATTGGGTCGGCCGAGGGAACTCCCCTAACATTCCAACATAGGTGGCTATGCAATATGCCATGGATACAAATGCCAATCATATGCATTTCTCACTATATGCATCCTATTTATGCCACTCATCGTTCATCATTATCATCATCACCAACATCACGACAAGGCTTTTAGTGGATTTATTATCATTGGTTATCATCATTAGTTTAGACTTCTGTGTGGCATTTCAATAGTTCTCATTCACTTCATTCAAGTTTTATCATCAACACAATGATATCAATCTTTCACTATTATTCAAGGTATGCTATACATCACACTCATTCTCAATCAAACATCAACAACATTCATTTCACATTTGTGATGGATATAAGCATAACATCATATTATTGATCATTTCACACCACCATATAGCACACCATGAATATTCTAAATGCATCAAAGCATGTTGCCAAAACACATCACCAATACCATACACAACATTACAATTCTTCATAACATTTCAAGCAAGGCAAACATGCATATTGTCACATATGACAATCAACACCATTCTACTTATGCATTTAGAATATAAAGATTCCTCTCTTACCTCAAGAGAAGAATTCTGATTGATACGACGTTCCCGCCTCATCGTTCGGAATGGATCCTATATTAACATACATGTAAAATCTTAATTAATCAACCATTCAAGACACAATTCAACTCCAATTGACCATAAGCATATCTATGATTTCATAACATGTGCAAGACATGTTATAGTTATCATTTTCATTATTTGTTAGGCTTCAGGAATTCCTTCTCATCAAGCCACATTCATTAAATTCAAGGGCTACTAACAATAATAGCCCAACATTCATGAAATGCCTCTCATACCAACACTCATATTCTCAAATTATACATTTCTTCTCAAAATGCATTATCCACTCAATTCTTAAAGGCTAGGGTTTTCACCAAACCCACCACCATTCATAAATGATCATCCATCTTCTATCTCCTTCCAACCACAAGATTATCTTCCTCATTTATTTCATTTAAATCATATATTTATGACAACTCACTCTAGGGTTTTCTCATTTATGACTCCTCATAAATGCCCATTCACATATATTACTCCCCTAAACCTTAAAAACTCATAACCATATCATTAACCCATCCAAAAATTGGTAAAAGAGGCTTACTTCACCCAAAAACAAAACAGCTTCCAAGAGGGGGAGAGAGCCAACGAAAATGAAGGGAAGAGGAAGAAGACTCCAAGCTCCAAGCTTCCCCTTAAGCTCCTTTGAAAATGAAAATGGGAGATGAAGAAAGGGCACCACCTTTGCCAAGGGTTTTCGGAAGAAAAAGAGAGGAAGAAGAATAGAGTAGGAGGAGAAATGAAATATTTGCCACAATGGACCAAGAAGCTGACGGAAAAGAAGAGAGAAATATAGGCTTTTGATTTTTATTTTAACCCCCCATTAAAAGCTCATCGTTTTACCACAAGTAGGATCTTTATTTGGGCTCAATACTTTGTCTAAAAATTATTCCAAATATGTATTCAGACTCCCAATAATATTCTCAACAGCCCTGACCAATATCACCCCAATCGGAGATACTTGGTCCGACACCCTTATTTTAATCGGGCGAGTTTTCAGCTTATTTGGTCCCAATAAATTACCAACAGTCTCCAAAAATATTAATTTAATTATTTCCTATATTTTGGGACATTAAATAATTCACATTCAATTTGTCAACATTTATTTCATTAATTTATCCTTTATTTTAAAATTTTAGGATGTTACAATCCACCCCACCAAAAAGAAAATTTCGTCCTCGAAATTTGACATACCGGATTCAAACACGTCGGGGTATCGCTCTCTGATGTCGTCCTCACGTTCCCATGTGAACGTTTCCATATTCCCATGTTTCCAAGCGACCTTCACCAAAGGTACCAACTTGTTTCGCAGTCTCTTGACGGAATGCTCAATAATGCGGACAGAAACAGGAAGAATGGACAAATCATCTCGTACATCAACATCATCCATAAGGATTACATGTAGAGGATCATGGACATATTTCCTCAACTACGACACATGGAATACATTATGTAGATTAGCGAGGTGGGAGGGAGTGCAATCTGATAAGCAGCGTCGCCAATCCAATGCAAAACTTCATAAGGTCCAATGAATCTAGGGCTCAACTTTCCACTCTTCAATGCCTTTCCAATCCCTTTATCACGTGAGACCCTCAGGAACACATGGTCACCAACTTGAAATTCAAGTGGCTTATGTCTCTTGTCATAATAACTCTTCTGTTGGTTGACGTGTGTATTTTTACAGTCGTGATTCCGTTAAATTAGTACATTAAAATTAATTAATGTAGTACTAGGGTGTCAACCTAGGTCGTTCTCTCAAGGATCAACACAAAAATTTAGGAAAAATCAAGTCTTAAACTAATTTTTAACAATTAAAAATAAAAACTCAACAACTAAAATTTTTTACAAACATAAGTTCAACAAACGTACAATTGGGGGGTTTTGATTGATTTTGTTATCACAATTAAAATTAAAGACAAAGTAAATATAGGATTTAAAACAATAATTAACAAGCGATTGATTTTCTTGGAGTATTGTAAATAAATTTATCCTTGGTTCACTAAAGATAATTTGTATACTTTCATTACTGTCAATTTCTTAGCTCAATTTGAATTAATCAACTAAGCGTCTTTTTCAATTCATAATTCCTTTACTTTCATTTAAAAATGAATATTTTAATCAAGCATCCTAATTAAGCAAAAGGAGTCAAGATCGTAGAATCTAGGAATTATTGAGCATATGTAAGAACATCGCCTACATACATAATTTATTCTCTTATTATGGAATTAAGCAAACCATAATTATTAAAAGTGATTATGAAAATATTCATTAAGCATGCATATTTCCTTAATCCATTCTAATTTAAAACCTTATTTTATTCCATTTGAATAATTAAATCGATTAAGCATACAATTTTGATTAAACAAAATGGAATTAAATAAGCAGAGTAAGATTATGAAGAAATAACAATAACAAAAACATACTGTATTAAAAATAATGACCTCAAAATTACATTACAATATTCTCTAAGAAAATCAATCTAGGGTTTTAGCCCTCCATAATAACAACTACAAAGAAAAGAAACTAACCCGGAATGGAGCAAAGAGGGGAAAGAAGAGAGGAGGAGGCTTTGTGCCTTTCTTTGATGCTTATAGAAACAAAGAGAGAAGCGTGAATTCAGGTGTGTTTGAAGCCTTTGGCAATGGTCCTATTTATAGTGAAAGCAAAGGTAAAGGTCTCCTGCTGACGCTGTGTGTCAGTAGGACGCTACACGTCAGCGTTGCGAATCTGCTTCTACGCTACGCTTAGTTGTGAGGCTACGCGTGAGGGTTTCTGACTCAGAATACATTATTTCATCCAATAATTCTTCAATAATGCTTGGACACTTGTGCTGCATGTTCCCCACTGAGATAGTGCCGTATGTCTATAATGAATTGGCCAATAAGTGTTTTAATATAAATAAATCCTCCACTTTTGAAGTTGCACACAACCTGTTAATGGGATCCTCGTCACTGTTGACGCTACGCGTGGGCTTGACGCTGCGCGTGGGTGTTGCGAATTTGTTTCCATGGAATTAAATAGTAGCACTTTCTGTCCAGCAGTAAAGTCCTTTCTAGCTATTGAGCTATCATGGAATTTCTTTGTTTTCTCCTTATAGAACCTCGAGTTCTCATAAGCTGCCAAACGGATCTCATCAAGCTCATTCAGTTGTAATTTTCTTTCCTCACCTGCTTGATCAAGTGCTAAGTTGCAAGCTTTTACAGCCCAATAAGCACGATGCTCAATCTCCATTGGAAGATGACATGCTTTACCAAAAACAATTCTATAGGGAGACATTCCTATAGGTGCTTTAAAAGCTGTTCTATGTGCCCAAAGAGCATCATCCAATTTCCTGCTCCAATCCTTTTTGTTAGGCTGTACTATCTTTTCCAGGATTCTTTTGATTTCTCTGTTAGAGACTTCTGCTTGTCCATTGGTTTGGGGGTGATATGGAGTAGAGACTCTATGAACAACCCCATACTTCCTGAGCATAGCTTGCATGGTCTTGTTGCAGAAATGTGTTCCTTGATCACTAATGATTGCTCTCGGGATGCCAAACCTGCAAAGAATTTGAGATCTAACAAAATCCACAACAACACGAGCATCATTAGTTCTGGTGGCTTTAGCTTCCACCCATTTAGAAACATAATCTACAGCCCATAAAATGTAAGTAAAACCAAAGGATGGAGGAAATGGACCCATAAAATCAATGCCCCAAACATCAAATACTTCACAAAACAACATAGGTTGCTGAGGCATCTGTTGTCTCCATGTGGTAGCATTACTAGCTCTTTGGCATTTCTCACAGGTGTTACAAATTCTCCATGCATCCTTAAAATTTGTGGGCCAATACAAACCAGAATCTAACACCTTCCTTGCTGTTCTTTGTGGACCAAAATGTCCACCAACTGGTGAAGCATGACAGAATCGAAGAACTGATTCTATTTCATGATCGGGAATGCATCTTCGAATCACCTGATCATTACACAATTTCCACAAATACGGGTCATCCCAAATATAATACTTTGCATCACTTTTTAATTTTGAAATTTGGTTTCTGGATGCACATGGTGGAAAAACAGAAGCAACAAGATAGTTTACAATGTTAGCAAACCAAGGTGAATCAAAAGAGTTAGAAATACTCATGAGGTGTTCATCGGGAAAATGATCCCGAATAGGTGGTGAATCAGGAGCATTCTCAATTCTGCTTAAATGGTCTGCCATAAGGTTTTGTGTTCCACTTCTATCATGAATTTCCAAGTCAAACTCTTGGAGCAAAAGCATCCAACGAATTAATCTTGGCTTGGACTCACCTTTCTTCAACAAGTACTTTAGAGCAGCATGGTCAGTAAAGACAACTACTCGGGAACCGAGTAGGTAAGATCTGAACTTATCTAATGCAAAAACAATGGCCAAGAGCTGTTTTTCAGTGGTGGTGTAATTTACCTGGGCAGCATCTAAAGTTTTAGATGCATAGTAGATGACCCTAGGTTGCTTGTCAATCTTTTGACCAAGGACAGTTCCCAATGCATAATTAGAGGCATCACACATCAATTCAAATGGGGTTGTCCAATCAGGTGCTTGGATTATTGGGGTAGTGGTCAATGCTTGCTTGAGGCAATTAAAAGCCTCCTTACACTTTTCATCAAACTCAAATGCCACATCCTTTTGAAGCAGACTGGATAGTGGCCTAGCCTTCTTGCTAAAATCCTTTATGAATCTTCTGTAGAAACCTGCATGACCAAGAAAAGAACGAACCTCTCGAACACAAGAGGGGTAAGGGAAATGTGATATAACTTCTACCTTGGCAGGGTCTACCTCAATTCCTTTCTCAGAGATTACATGCCCTAAAACTATTCCTTGTTTTACCATAAAATGACATTTTTCATAGTTCAAGACAAGGTTAGTTTCAATACATCTGTTCAAAACTTTATCCAAACTATCAAGGCATGCATTAAATGAAGATCCATAGATAGTAAAATCATCCATAAACACCTCTATGCAATTTTCAATGAAATCATGAAAAATACTTATCATGCATCTTTGAAAAGTTCCAGGAGCATTGCATAGGCCAAATGGCATTCTCCTATAAGCAAATGTGCCAAAGGGACAGGTGAATGTGGTTTTTTCTTGATCCTCAGGTGCAATGTGAATCTGAAAATATCCAGAGAATCCATCAAGAAAACAGTAGTGAGACTTACCTGCGAGACGCTCAAGCATTTGATCAATGAAGGGTAAAGGAAAATGGTCCTTCTTGGTTGCTTGGTTAAGTCTCCTGTAATCAATACAGACTCTCCAACTATTCTTCACTCTAGTTGGGATCAATTCATCCTTCTCATTCTTCACAACTGTGATCCCTGTTTTCTTAGGAACCACTTGAATCGGACTCACCCATTGGCTATCAGAGATAGGATAAATGATTCCTGCTTGTAGAAGCTTGGTAATCTCCTTCTTAACCACATCAAGTATTACAGGGTTGAGTCTCCTCTGGGGTTGTCTTACTGTTTTAGTATTTTCCTCCAGAAATATTCTATGCATGCACATGGATGGACTGATTCTAGGAATGTCTGCCAATGTCCATCCTATAGCCTTCTTATGTCTTTTCAATACCTGCAACAATTTTTCTTCTTGATTTTCATCAAGAGAAGTGGAAATTATCACCGGGAGCTGTTCATTATCCCCTAAGTATACATACTTTAGGTTCTCAGGTAGGGGTTTCAATTCTAACTTGGGTGCCTGCGAAACAGATGGAACTAACAAAGTAGATTTTGATTCTGCTGTTTGCACCTCAAAAATTTTGTTAGAATTTTCTTGAAATCCTGTATTCAGCTCCTTATGGTTAACAGATATATCTAAAGACTCTGAATCAGAAATTATGTAGTTATCAATTTCAGCACAAATATCACAACTTCCAGAATCATTGCATGCAAAACATTTGTTTGAATCATCCATGTATTCCAAATCAACATTAGAAAAATGTTCAAAAACTAGTTCATCAATAATGTCAATTTAGAAAGCAGAATGATTTTCAGATGGATATTTCATGGCATCAAGAATATTAAATTGAACTCTCGTGTCACCAAATTCCATAGAGAGAGTTCCAGAATGAACATCTATTTTGGTTCGAGCTGTTTTCAAAAATGGTCTTCCCAAAATGATAGGAACAGGAATTTGAGGCATACCTTCTTCCATATCAAGTACGAAAAAGTCAGCAGGGAAAACAAGCTGTTCTACCTGAACCAAAACATCCTCTATAACTCCAGCAGGGTAAGCAGTGCTCCTATTGGCTAGCTGAATTACTACACCAGTAGGCTGTAAATTTCCAAGAGACAATGATTTGAAAACAGACATAGGCATAACATTTATTGAAGCTCCTAAATCTAACATACAATTTTCAAATTTGTTATTGCCTATGATACAAGGTATAGAAAACGTACCTGGATCCTTGCATTTCTCAGGGATATTTTCCTTACCAAGCAGTGCAGATACATTCCTTCCCATACTTATCCTTTCATTACCTTTGAGTCTCCTCTTGTGAGTACACAACTCCTTTAGAAATTTGGCATACTTGGGAATTTGCTTGATTGCATCGAGAAGAGGTATATTCACTTCCACTTTCCTGAAAGTATCCAAAATTTCTTTGTCCACTTCTTCCATCTTCTTACTTGGAATTGCTTTTGGTGGGAAAGGAAGAGGGATATGAGGTGGAATTTGGGATGATTGCATTTCAGATTTGCTTGAAGAGGGTACATCATTCTCAACTGTTTCAGGCTCAATTGTTTATTTTTCAGGTTCCTTGGGTATGGGTATTTCAAGGTTCTTACCTGATCTTAACTGAATAGCACTCACATTTCTTGGATTTGCAGCTGGTTGAGATGGTAATTTGTCAGAGCTTTGAGATTATAACTGGCTTAATGATGAAGCCAATTGCCCAATTTGGTTGCTTAAACTCTGGATGGTAGTATCATTCCTCTGTTGATACTCTAAGTTTTGTGCAGCCATTTGTTTCACCAGATCCTCCAAAGAAGGGCCACTTGTGGCTGGTTGAGGTGTAGGTCTTTGGAAGGTTGGTGCATTGTTTTGAAATGGAGGTTGGGGATGGGGATTTTGTTGTTGGTTTCCCCATCTCAAATTTGGATGGTTCCTCCAACCTGGATTGTATCTATTGGTGGAAAGGTCATGGTTGTTTTGTGGTGGTCTATCATGGTAGATGTTAGCTGCGTAGGCTTGGGGACTATTATTATCCTTTTCTTGTAGAGACGGACAACAATCAGTGGGGTGCTCTTGTGAAGAGCAGATGCCACATACTTTAGCAATCATGGATTTTTGATTTACTGCCAATTGTGTGACCAGAGTGGTGAGAGCATCAAGTTTGCTTTCCAATTTAATTCCAGATGAACTAGAATTGGAATGGGTTTGAAAGAATCATTTCTCACACTAAATTGTTGAGAGTTAGATGCCATCTTCTCAATCAGGTTTCTTGCTTCAGCAGCAGTCATATCTCCTAGAGCTCCTCCACTTGCCGCATCAATCATGTTGCGATCAACATGGTGCAGACCTTCATAGAAGTACTGAAGAAGAAGTTGTTCAGAAATTTGGTGGTGAGGGCAACTTGCACAGAGTTTTTTAAATCTTTCCCAGTACTCATAAAGACTTTCTCCAGAGAGTTGCCTAATGCTAGATATATCTTTACGGATTGCAGTTGTTCTAGAGGCAGGAAAGAATTTTTCCAAGAACATTTTCTTTAAGTCATTCCAACTTGTGATTGATCTTGGAGCAAGGTAGTACAACCAATCCTTAGCAACACCCTCTAAAGAATGAGGAAACGCTTTAAGATAGACATGGTCTTCTTGAACGTTTTGGGGTTTCATTGTGGAACACACAATGTGGAATTCTTTGAGGTGTTTGTGCGGATCTTCACCCGCAAGACCATGAAACTTAGGCAACAAGTGTATAAGTCCGGTCTTAAGAATAAAAGGGACATCCTCATCAGGATATTGAATACACAAACTTTCGTAAGTGAATTCAGGAGCAGCTAGTTCTCTAAGAGTTCTTTCACGAGGTTCAGCCATATCAGAAAAACTAGCAGTAGTACTTTCAACAGATTCAGAAAAGATACTATCACTATCAATATCAACAAAATTATTATTAAATCTAGCTTCTCTAATTAACCTATGAAAAGTTCTTTCAATTTCAGGATCAAATGAATATAAATGCTCAAAAGTTCTTCTAGTCATACATAGCATACAACAAGATATTTGATCATCATGAGCAATAAATCATCAGAATCCTAAATCATGCAAAAGAAATAAAATAAAACAAACAAACTAAATTTTTTTTTTCCAATTTATACAAAAAAAAATTAATCTAAAACAAGAATTTTTCCTAAAGATCGTTGATCCCCGGCTGCGGCGCCAAAATTTGACGTGTGTATTTTTACAGTCGTGATTCCGTCAAATTAGTACATTAAAATTAATTAATGTAGTACTAGGGTGTCAACCTAGGTCGTTCTCTCAAGGATCAACACAAAAATTTAGGAAAAATCAAGTCTTAAACTAATTTTTAACAATTAAAAATAAAAACTCAACAACTAAAATTTTTTACAAACATAAGTTCAACAAACGTACAATTGGGGGGTTTTGATTGATTTTGTTATCACAATTAAAATTAAAGACAAAGTAAATATAGGATTTAAAACAATAATTAACAAGCGATTGATTTTCTTGGAGTATTGTAAATAAATTTATCCTTGGTTCACTAAAGATAATTTGTATACTTTCATTACTGTCAATTTCTTAGCTCAATTTGAATTAATCAACTAAGCGTCTTTTTCAATTCATAATTCCTTTACTTTCATTTAAAAATGAATATTTTAATCAAGCATCCTAATTAAGCAAAAGGAGTCAAGATCGTAGAATCTAGGAATTATTGAGCATATGTAAGAACATCGCCTACATACATAATCTATTCTCTTATTATGGAATTAAGCAAACCATAATTATTAAAAGTGATTATGAAAATATTCATTAAGCATGCATATTTCCTTAATCCATTCTAATTTAAAACCTTATTTTATTCCATTTGAATAATTAAACCGATTAAGCATACAATTTTGATTAAACAAAATGGAATTAAATAAGCAGAGTAAGATTATGAAGAAATAACAATAACAAAAACATACTGTATTAAAAATAATGACCTCAAAATTACATTACAATATTCTCTAAGAAAATCAATCTAGGGTTTTAGCCCTCCATAATAACAACTACAAAGAAAAGAAACTAACCCGGAATGGAGCAAAGAGGGGAAAGAAGAGAGGAGGAGGCTTTGTGCCTTTCTTTGATGCTTATAGAAACAAAGAGAGAAGCGTGAATTCAGGTGTGTTTGAAGCCTTTGGCAATGGTCCTATTTATAGTGAAAGCAAAGGTAAAGGTCTCCTGCTGACGCTGTGTGTCAGCAGGACGCTACGCGTCAGCATTGCGAATCTGCTTCTACGCTACGCTTAGTTGTGAGGCTACGCGTGAGGGTTTCTGACTCAGAATACATTATTTCATCCAATAATTCTTCAATAATGCTTGGACACTTGTGCTGCATGTTCCCCACTGAGATAGTGCCGTATGTCTATAATGGATTGGCCAATAAGTATTTTAATATAAATAAATCCTCCACTTCTGAAGTTGCACACAACCTGTTAATGGGATCCTCGTCACTGTTGACGCTACGCGTGGGCTTGACGCTGCGCGTGGGTGTTGCGAATTTGTTTCCACGCTACGCGTGGTATTGGTGCTACGCGTCAGACCTGATGCTCAATTTCATAATTTCCCAATTGCAAACTCAATTATTCACTACAATATAAGGGAAATCAAGTAAGATTTATTATTTCCATTTAAAGATTATCGCCTAATTCAGTTAATATTAAATAAAGCTTGAATTATGAAAATGTGTTAAAATGCATAATATTACACAATTAGCAATGGCAAATTATACACATTTAAAGCAAGGAATTAAGGCTAAATCATGCATCATCATTGGTCCTGAGCAATCTTCATATTCTCTTGTATCTTTTTAATCTGCTCAATAGTGTCCTGAAAAATCTCTGGCCCTAAAGCCAAATTCTCACAGATCTCTAGCCAACACAGAGGCGTTCTACACTTCCTTCCATAAAGCGCCTCATAAGGAGCCATACAAATAGAGCTATGGTAGCTGTTATGGTATTTAAACTCAATCAGTGGTAAGAATCTCTCCCAACATCCACCATGTTCAAGAACACAAGCCCTCAACAAATCTTCAAGGCTCTGTATCGTTCTTTCGGACTGTCCGTTAGTTTAAGGGTGATATGTGAAACTAAGTTTCAACTTAGAACCCAATTCATGATCTAAACTTTCCCAAAACTGAGAAGTAAACCGAGGATCACAGTCAGATATAATACCAGATGGCACACCGTGTAATCTAACGATCTCTTTTATGTACAACTGAGCTAAATTCTCCAATGAACTCTTCATATTCATGGGCAAGAAGTGAGCACACTTCGTCAACTGATCTACAATCACCCATATAGCATTATTTCTAGCACGAGTTCTGGGTAGTTTTTAGAAACAAAATCCATAGCTATGCTATCCCATTTCCACACGGGGATCTCCAAAGGTCTCAAATAACCGGATGGTCTTTGATGTTCGACCTTAGCCTTTTGACAAACAAGGCAAGATGCAACAAAATTTGCCACATCACGCTTCATACCAGGCCACCAGAAATTCTTCTTCAAATCTTGATACATCTTGGTAGAACAAGGATGAATGCTTAATACGCTCTTGTGAGTTTCCTCGTGTACACTTTTCTATACATCGCCATTTGAGGGAACGTAAATTCGGCCCTTCACATGCCAAATGCCATCCGAGCCTTCCACTAGAAACAAATTCTTCCCTTTCTCTTGGGTTTTCTTTATCTCAATCAAATACTCATCATTAGGTTGTTGCACTTTCACATATTCAAGAAACATTTTCATAGAAGTATATGTCTCCACACCCACATTTAGATTTCTAAATTATTCAATTAACTCCATCTCTTTCGCCATCATCATAGAAATATGCAACGATTTTCGGCTCAAAGCATCGGCAACCACATTTGCCTTTCCGGGATGATACCTCAACTCGAACTCATAATCCTTTAGAAATTCTATCCATCTTCTTTGGCGCATATTAAGTTCCTTTTGGTCAAACAAATACTTAAGGCTTTTGTGATCACTAAAGACCACAAACTTAGAACCATATAAGTAATGTCGCCACAACTTAAAAGCAAACACCACCGCCTCCAATTCAAGATCATGTGTCAGATAGTTAACCTCATGAGGTCGTAATTGTCGCGACGCATAGGCTATTACGCGCTCGCACTATATCAACACACAACCAAGACCATGCATAGACGCATCACAATACACCACAAAATCATCCATCAAATTGGGTAGTGCCAACACCGGTGCGGTAGTAAGTCTTAACTTCAACTCTTGAAAAGTTTCTTCACATTCACGGGTCCACACAAACGTTTGATTCTTATGAGTCAACTTCGTCAATGGTAAAGCTAAGCGGGAAAATCCTTCAATAAACCTCCGATAATAACCGGCAAGACCAAGAAAATGTCTTATCTCCGTCACAGACGTCGGTCTTTCCCAAGCCATAACAGCTTCAACTTTCGATCTATCAACGACAACTCCGTCACCGAAAATCAAATGTCCAAGAAAAGAGATCTCACTCATCTAGAATTCACATTTAGAGAGCTTAGCATACAATTCTTTCTCTCAAAGAATAGACAATACAAGACAAAGATATCTTTCATGCTCTTCATGGCTCTTAGAGTACACCAAAATATCATCAATGAAAACCACAACGAATTGGTCAAGATACTCCTAGAAGATACGATTCATGTAATCCATGAAAATTACAGGAGCGTTTGTCACTCCAAATGGCATCACTACATACTCATAGTGTCCATATCGAGTTCGGAAGGCAGTTTTAGGAATGTCTTCGGTCTTCACCCGAATTTGGTGATATCCGAAACGCAAGTCAATCTTAGAAAACATAATGGCACCCTTCACTTGATCCAATAAATCATCAATGCGAGGAAGAGGATATTTGTTTTTGATAGTCAGCTTATTGAGTTGGCGATAGTCAATGCACAATCTCATGCTTTCGTCCTTCTTTTTCACCAACAACACAGGAGCACCCCAAGGAGACACACTTGGGCGAATAAACTCCCGTTCAAGCAATTCCTAGACTTGCTTCTTCAACTCGGTCAACTCCATAGGAGACATCCTATAAGGAGCTCTAGAAATAGGCTCAGCGCTAGGAATAAGGTCAATAGAAAATTCCACTTCACATGAAGGAGGTAATCCAGGAATTTCTCTGGAAAAACATTAGGGAATTCTGAAACAATAGGGATTTCACAAGATTGGGAAGTATCATTCCCATCAACCATGCAGAACATCACGAGAAGCTGAGATACCTTACACATCAAAGCCCTTAGCATGCGAAGTCGGGAAGATCACTGTCTTGTTATGGCAATGCACCAAAACTTTATTAGCAGACAACCAGTCCATGCCTAGAATAATGTCCAGGTCTTTCATAGGTAGACATACGAGGGATACAACAAATTTTCGACCCTCCAGAGTCATCTCGACATTCTCACATCGAGTCACCGATCTTAAACAAGTACCGGTCGGTGTAGTCACCAATATGGAACCTTTTATCATACAAATAGGCATCTTCAAGCGCCTCACACAATCCTCAAAAATAAATGAATGCGTTGCGCCAAAATCAAATATAACACATACAAAATTGCCAAAGATTTCACACTCACCACGGACAAGATCTTCAACTTGTGCGGCTTCTTCACCAGTAACAGTAAATACTCTACCAGCTGCTTATGGTTGATCACCACCATTTCGATTACCATTTCTCCCACCATGGCCATTACCTCGACCATTGCCATTCCTTCCACCATTATGGTTCCCACCACGGCCACTATTACGGCCACCATTATGACCATTACCATTTCCACGACCACGGCCTCCACGGTTAGCATCATAGATCATGCGAATAGGAGTGTTAACATTAGCATTCAATGCGCAATTAGGGCGAATATGCCCGGGTTGGTTACATTGGTAGCACACCACATCATCACAAGGACAATCACGTGCCAAATGGTTAGCACCACATTTGAAGCAAGTTAGGCCTTGGACATTTTCACAACCTTGGTTACCACCACCATAACCACCTCTAAAAGCACCACGTCCTCTAGTATTTAAGGATCCACCATGAAAGAACTTGTTCTTCTTGAAGTGACCTTGCTTCTTGAAACTAGAAAATTGGCCCTTCAACTTAGGCTCATGTTTACCATGACTCGAAGGAGCCACATCGTCTTCTTCATAAATTCGACACTTATTCACAAGTGTCGAGAAGCTTCTAATTTCTTGATGTCAGATAGCCGGCTTGATCTCGGGCCTCAACCCATTTTCAAACTTTACACACTTGGATGCCTCAGTACCCTCTTGTTGATAGGGCAGATAAAATGCACAAAGTTCTTCAAATTTGGAGGCATACTCCTCAACAGTCATACCGCCTTGCTTAAGTTCCATAAACTCAAGCTCTTTCTTACTTCTGTAACTATCTGAGAAATACTTCTTCAAAAACTCCACCTTAAAATTTTCTCAAACCAAAGGAATGTCAGCAGACACCATGCGTCCCCTAGTAAAATGCCACCAAGCTTAGGCCTCATCGTGAATCATAAAGACCGTATACTCCACCTTTTGTGCTTCAGAACACTCGAAGCTAGCATAGATTCTCTCCAAATCATTGATCCAAGCATACGCATCCTCAGGCTTATAACCTCTATGAAATTTAGAAGGTTTCCCCTTAAGAAAGAGATCAAGACCTTTGGAGCCTTGCCCCATATTCAGTTGGCCTTGCCTTTCCAAGAGATCAGCGAATCGATTCAAGCTATTTGCCATAGCAGTAGGCTCACGATTAGGTCTACCAGCCATATTTTAAGCCTATACATCAAAACATGGCTCACAATGAGTAAACTAGACCAAACAATAACCTTTCAACTTATGATTTCAAAGGTCTTAGCACTTATAAGCTTATTATGCACCACATCATATGATCATATCAATTTCAATACATAATCACAACATATTCATTATAGAAGGTAAATAGTGTAAGGACTCTTGGCCGGACTCAATCAACATAGACATTGACTTCAATTCAAGAGCACACAGTCACAATTCAATCAAATAATCCATAACTACTCGAACAACATCAATCATGTTTGTATCAAGAGCAACCAATGCTCTGATACCAGGTTGAGACGCCCCGGAAAATTAGGGGTAAATTTTTTGCATTTTAAAAATCATTTTAAACAAAGAGATAATGTGATGAATGTAACACCTCTGATTTACTGTACTCGAATCCTGATGTAATCGTCATAATTAAATAATAAAAACATAAGTAAATTTTTCACGTTCAAAAACAGTTTCTAAACACCATCTCGACTACACCAAAACTCGAACCACAGAAAACCAAAGAGTGAGATTTAGAAACCTATAACTGGATCAAGAAATAGTTCGCCCATAAAGGTATACAAAATAACAGAGTTTACAGCGGAAGAAGAATGTGTATACCGGGCACACGCCTAGTCCCATATATGAAGATATGAGAAAAGTCTCGGCAAGCATGCATGGGCATATCATAAGCCTAATATACAACCATCATCATTTTACGTAATCACATAAGCATGCAATGCCTAAGATATATGTATGTACATATCTATATGGTCATGCAACATACATCTCCAACATTCATACTCCATTTAACCTCAAGACATATGTCATCAATACTAATACATTCGACAAGCGGGGTGTGAGTCCATATACCCCCAAATACCAATGCGATATCCACCTAAGTCATCATTTGTAATACATCCAAAAGTACCACTGAATATCAGCACTATTACGTACATTCGTTCACAATTCAATAAATTACAATCGCTGCCAGCCAAGGCATTCCATTACAACTATTTACCTTCCCCAAAAGCTTTACTTCATAAACGTTCTCATCCCATGGTTTTCCTGCATCAATACTAAAATGTAGACCACATGGGAGAGTGAGTTATACATTTCAAATAACGATATGAATACAATTGAAATTATGTGCATATACATATCAACATCATGTATGCTTTGCTAAACACATCAACGATCATCATAGATTATTAATTCAACAATATATACTTATTTCATACTTATTCATCAAATCATAGCAAAGCAAGCATATACACATCTATCACACCGCCACAATGGGCCAACACGTCCACATAGACCATTCCGGTCTTTCATCAAAGCCACCATGGGCTAACATCATCATTATCAATCATAAACAAATACGCCCTTCATTACATTGGGCCATAACATACATATCGTCATATTCATATCATGTCGTTTATTCATATCATTTATTACTTTTATGTGGTCTTTCGATATATTAATTTCTCGTCTCATCAACACCATACCACCATCTCAATCATCATCAATCATCATCATAATCTGGCATATCTCCATGCTATATGCAAATGCTCTTATGGCTAATGCATATGCACAATGGAATAGACAACAAATGCGGATCCGACTGTGGGAATAAACACCAAGTTGTGGGTCAAGCATAGGTGTGCTACTATGCCCCTACTGCAATAGTAAAATGTGTACACATATCTCAAAGCATGCATGCATCTCATCAACATCTTTTACTGGTACCAAACCACTATCACCCATCTGTAGCACTAGTCACCCCGTGACTTGCGGATCAACATCGTGGCCTTAATTACCACAAGTGCTACGGGCCCCTCCTGAACACACATTGAGAGAGCCGTGCCCCGTCGGACACCGAGGTAACTCGCTCACCATAGAACCGCCCGCCCACTAGGCCCGCCACATAGGGTGCCTCGTCACCAAACTATGGACAGCTTCGTGACTCACACACTGAGCCACAAGGGAAAACAACAATACGCTCGTGCACTGAGCCGCCCTCCCACTGGGCCCGCCTAGTAGAACCCCCTAATATTCCATATAGACAACGATCGATATGCCATGGATGCAATGCAATGTAAATAAAATGCATTCTCACTCTGTGCATCCTATATGCCACTCATCAAACATCATCATCATAATCACCAACACCATCATACACCTTAGTGGATTTCATCATTGTTGATTTCTTAGCCATTGTTTTCAAGTTTTAATGTGGCATTTTCATCTCAATATATTTCATAATATTTAACATCATACACACAAGTCAACACTTGCAATCAACCATAATGGCATTACAATATTACATAATATTCATCAATATCATCACACTTTCACTTAGTGGATTTTCATCTCATCATTCATTACCATTGTCTCATGTATACCTTTATATGTATATATATATTTGTGTGGCATTCACAACATTTACAATATCATAATTCATACCACACATACAAGGTCATGCTTGTACCATACACAATAGCACAAAACAATTCAACAATAATAACAATACACACCTTTTTATGCAAGAGAGTGTTCAACATCATCGTCTATCATTATTCAATGTCACATTTTCACCACTTTATTACCTTATATCATATACCATGTCATCCAATTATTCTTTCATCAATTTCAAATTTGCCCAAGGATATCTCTCATAATCCTATCATAAGGTTCTCAACATCACCCTTTCATTACTCCATCTATAGTGGCAATTATATCACAATTATTTTATCCCCAATCATATTAATTAACTCCAGCCATTATCATGCTTAATCATCACAGCATATCCCCATATCATCTCTTAAATATCTTAGAACACTAAGAAGGGATCCATCATAAGCCCACCATAAACAAAACGGAGCAAATTCAATTCTGGGGGAAACCCGCTTGGGCAACATCAGCATAGAGCGCTTGAGCGAGGCCCCAGTATCCTTAAGCGAGAAATCTTTAAGCATCAGACCTGATTCTCACTTGAGCGGACCACTCTCGCTCGAGCGAGAATTACCCAGTAACCAATTTCCCATGCTTTTTGCTTGAGCGAGGCTCCCTTCTACTAGCCACTCGCTCGAGCGAGAAATGTCCAGTAACGAATTCCACTGGCATTCGCTTGAGCGAGGCACCTACTCGCTTAGGCGAAATCCGACCAGAGGCTGTCCTTACCTTCTGCACTCGCTCGGTCGGCAAGGCTTCCCAGCACTCGGTTTCTCACTCGGCAAAACCATTCCAGAACCGACTCATCTCGCTCGGTTTTCCACTTGGCAAAATCATTCCAAAACCGACTTATCTCTCGCTCAGTTTTCCACTTGGCAAAATCATTCCAAAACCGACTCATCTCGCTCGGTTTTCCACTTGGCAAAATCAATCCAAAGCCGACTCATCTTTCACTCAGTTTTTCACTCGGCATAATTGTTCCCAAACCGACTCATCTTTCACTCGAGCGGGGCTTCCTAACACTCGGTGGAATTATTCCAGAACTATCTCCTTTCTCGCTCGACTCGCCTGGGCGAGTAACTCATTCGCCTGGGCGGATTTGGGCCAGAGGCCAATTCTCTGAAATAGGGAACTATCGCTTGGGTGAGATCCCATCACGCTTGAGCGAGATTACCTGAACTTATGCAGCAATGAAAATTTTCACAATCCAACACACGAAATCTCACTCTAGACCGACTTAATTACCACCAGTACATCATACACATCTCATGAGGCACATAAAACTCTCTCTACCCATTAATACTCGGAAATCCTCATCCCAACTTATCAATTATTCTTACTTATTTAATCTTACGAGGGGAAGATTTTAACTACACCCCACATCACTCCCTTGTTCATCTTTCCACATAACCACTTCAAATAATTCTTTACAATTCATGTAGTTCATTCATTCATAATTTGTCACCATCATTTAGTTCATGTTCAACCAAGGGACCATCAAACACTTATCATCAACATTATATAAATACATACATTTTCATAACAATCAACATAAGCCAAGCCATCATTCATCACTTCATCAAATCAATCATATAAGGTATTTATGGCAAGGCATTGCATGAGTTCACACATTTACATAATTTTCAATTAATCACTCATGCAATTGAAATGTAAACTCCTCTCCTACCTTGAGAGAAGAATCGCAATCCAAACGCTCTGATTGCCTCGGTTATTATGCATCATCGTCCGGAATACAATCCTATCAATAACACACACATGCACATGAAATTAATAAGCCATCATAAGGCATCTAATTTCAACTTTAGTCACCATGGACTCTCTTAAGCCATCACAAGACATCATATCTCTTAACTAATTATCAAGTCCTAGACTTGTCTATACTCCAAATTCATATGCCCATGTTAGGCTTCGGGAATTCCTTTCCCCAAGGCCAAGATTCTCCAAGTCTTAAGGGTTAAACAAATCCAACAACATCAACATCAATATTCAACTCCCATCCTTCAAATATTCATTTCTATGTCTAACATCATTCCAAGGTACCAAAAATCATCAAGATCATTAAGTGGGTCAAAACCCCCAAATTATTAATACTTAGGGTTTCTTCTCCAAAATCACCCAACAACTATCAATAATCTTTATCAATCTTCAATCCATTTTATTTTATCATAATGACCTCATCAACCTCTAAATCTCATATAATCATAAAGCCTTAAATCAAGGGTTTCACTTCCAAACATTCAAGCCTAGGGTTTCCATTTTCACCCACATGCAAGGGTTCTAACATCACCATCTTCAACTCAACAACCCAAAACCATAAATAAAACAAGGTGGAGGTGAGAAATCTTTACCTCAAGCTTAAGCTCCATCAAAACGAAAATGAAGTGAGGAAGAGGGAGATGACCAATGCAAGCTCCCAAGCTCCATAGACGCCATTCTAGCCTCACAAATCCATGGAAACCATTTAATTTTGAGTGGAATGGTAAGGGAGAGGGGTGGCCACTGTTTGTGAAAGAGAAGAATGGAGGAGAAGAAGAAAATGATAAAGATAGAGTGGAGGAGAAGAGTGTACCGAGAATGAGGAAGAGAAGGGAAAAATTAGACCAAAATTAGACATTGTCGAATGGTTAAAAGGATGTCACATTTTGCTTTTACCAATGGGTAATAATTCCCCATTATCCAAGGGGTAAAAGAATCAAGTGATAAAGAGAAAGAGGTCATGGTGATAATGGGAGGAGAAATGGGATTTTTGGTTTTCTTTTAATTCCAATTGGTTCGTATTTTCCCAGTCTAATAACATACATCGAGTCCAATTAATTATTTCTTTGACACCAAAAATCATTCTAACTATACCATCTTAACCACAATAATTTTCCAAACATTCTAGACCCATTAAACACCTAATTAAGTCAAGTGGGTCCCACGTCATCTGTTAATTCACCCGGTTCCGGTAAATCTTAATTTACCGATAATTCACCTCTAATGTCTAACAACATCTCCCATAATTATTTGACCATAAATGATTAATTATCATTATCCAATAAATTTATTTTCCTTAAAATCTGGGATGTTACAATGAAGCTTTGATTCAACACCCTGGATCTATGGAAAACCTGTCCCATATATGAAGATATGAGAAGATATCAAGTTAAGTAAATAAGTAGCGGAACACATGACTCATTTTAAGAGTATCGATTATTTAAGTGAGATTATCAAGAACACTTGTAAAGATGTTAATTTATGTCAAAGAAGTGTATGAAGTAAGTATGGAAAGGTAAAAGATCCATTTGAAGTCTAACATCATTCAAAACTATGCAATTCTACATGAATCAGTACCATGAATCGATTCCTCTATTGAGTGAATCGATTCATACGATTCTGTTGTGCCAAGATTCCAATTTCAAGTGAATGAATCGATTCCCCCATATGATGAATCGATTCACATGATTTGTGAGTGCCAGGAACAGTAAAAATAGAAGGGAATGAATCGATTCATGGGTACAGTGTGAATCGATTCATACGTTGCTGCCCAAAATGCACAGTGATTCTAGAACTCATTGAATCGATTCAAGGACATAGGCGAATCGATTCAAGCTGGGCATATCAGTCCCCTACTGCATTTTATGCAGAAAATCCCCTAAATTCCAACTTCTAATCACCCTAACTTATTCAAATCAAATCCAATGACCATCAAAATTTGACACAAGCTAAAATACATTATTTGTGAAGTGTGGCCACTAGCCGCACTCAAAAATTCCTAAAAACAAGGGAGATGTACGCATAATTGCATTTAACTCATTTCAAAGCATTTTGAGACAACTCAAGGGTCCTTTCTTTATAAAATTGGACCATTCCCTTTTCCATAACTCACAATTAACATGTTTAAGCTAATGGACTTATCACATCACCCCAAAACTTCATAAATCATAATTTGACCCTACTAGTTCCTTACTCATGCATAAACAATCATGGAAATCTTCAAATATGCATCACATAAGATCATCATTCATAATTCTCATCATTTGTTCATCAATTTGAGCAAAGTTCAACATCATACACTAGCATCATACATCACCAAGGTCATAACCAAAAATTGGGCATATATGTGGGTTCCAATTTTCACACATGACCTACAAAACCAATATACATCATCCTAATTACAACGAGCATAATTCTTATCATGGCTACATAAAATCAACAGGTTGCCGGCCAAGGCACTTCCTATACACCTATTTACCTCCTTCCACAAACTGTACTCCAAAAGATTTTCACTCCTCCCATGAGTGACCTGCATCACAAATCTAAAAAGTAGACAACATGGGAGAGTGAGTCATATATTCCAAAAGTATGAATATGAATACCATGTGATTATGTGCATATGAATCATACGTGTATACTTTGCATTCACATACAACTTAACATCAATCATCATTACACGAAACAAGCATCATCATAAAATAAAGCAAAGTAAGGCATTTAACACATAATCTAGTCCTTCAATAATTGGACTATTACACATCTCATCACTTCACTCAATTTACTCTTGGTATTCATATCTTTTATGTTGTCTTATTACAACTCCTCATCCACAACACAACCATCACCATATATCATCACCTTTGGCATACTTCCTTGCTATATGCAAATGCTCTTAAGCTAATGCATATGCACAACAGAATATTTCAACAATTACAGATCTGACTGTGGGAATATAAACACCAAATCTGTGGGTTTCAAGTATGATAATCTAACCATACCCCTACTACAGTAGTAAAGTGTGTACACTTATTCTTAAATTGCATACATTTCACCAATTGTTTTACTGGTACCAAACTGCATCGCCCATCTTGCAACACCTGGTCATTTTCACCATAACAGCGGTATATAACATATTCGACATATGGTGTTGCGGGATGGCCAGATCTCAAATCATGGGCTGTAATCTCAAAGACCACTGGGGTCACCTACTCATGAAGAGCCATCCCCCACAAGGGTCGGCCACATGTAGCTCCCCGTAGCATTACATAGGCGGCTTTGTGACTTACACACCAAGTCATAGGGGAAAATAAAATTTGCTCGTGCACCGAGCCACCCTTGCACTGGGTCGACTGAGGGAACTCCCCTAACGTTCCAACATCACCGGCTATGCAGTATGCCATGAATGTAAATGTCAATCATATGAATTTCTCACTCTATGTATCCTATTCATGCCACTCATCGTTCATCATTATCATCATCACCAACATCACCACAAGGCTTTTAGTGGATTTATTATCGTTGGTTATTATCATTAGTTTAGACTTCTATGTGGTATTTCAATAGTTCTCATTCACTTCATTCAATTTTTATCATCAACACAATGATATCAATCTTTCACTATTATTCAAGGTATGCTATACATCACACCCATTCTCAATCAAACATCAACAACATTTATTTCACAGTTGTGGTAGATATAAGCATAACATCATATTGTTGATCATTTCACACCACCATATAGCACACCATGAATATTCTAAATGCATCAAAGCATGTTGCCAAAACACATCACCAATACCATACATAACATTACAATTCTTCATAATATTTCAAGCAAGGCAAACATGCATATTGTCACATATGACAATCAACGCTATTCTACTCATGCATTTAGAATATAAAGACTCCTCTTCTACCTCAAGAGAAGAATTCTGATTGATACGACGTTCCTGCCTCGTCGTTCAAAATGGATCCTACATTAACATACATGTAAAATTCTAATTAATCAACCATTCAAGACACAATTCAACTCCAATTGACCATAAGTATATCTATGATTTCATAACATGTGCAAGGCATGTTATAGTTATCATTTTCATTATTTGTTAGGCTTCGGGAATTCTTTCCCATCAAGCCACATTCATTAAATTCGAGGGCTACCAACAATAATAGCCTAACATTCATGAAATGCCTCTCATACCAACATTCATATTCTCAAATTATACATTTCTTCTCAAAATGCATTATCCACTTCACATTTGCCATTTCCCCTAATTCTTAAAGGCTAGGGTTTTCACCAAACCCACCACCATTCATAAATGATCATCCATCTTCCATCTCCTTCCAACCACAAGTTCATCTTCCCCATTTATTTCATTTAAATCATGCATTTATGACAACCCACTCAAGGGTTTTCTCATTTATGACTCCTAATAAATACCCATTCATATATATTACTCCCCCAAACCTTAAAAACTCATAACCATATCATTAACCCATCCAAAAATTGATAAAAGAGGCTTACCTTGCCCAAAAACAAAATGGGTTCCAAAAGGGGGAGAGAGCCAACAAAAATGAAGGGAAAGAGGAAGAAGACTCCAAGCTCCAAGCTTCCCCTTAAGCTCCTTTGAAAACGAAAATGGGAGATGAAGAAAGGGCACCACCTTTGCCAAGGGTTTTCGAAAGAAGAAGAGAGAAAGAAGAATAGAGTAGAAGGAGAAATGAAATATTTGCCACAATGGACCAAGAAGCTGATGGAAGAGAAGAGAGAAATATAGGCTTTTGATTTTTATTTTAACCCTCTATTAAAAGCTCATCGTTTTACCGCAAACAGGATCTTTATTTGGGCTCGATACTTTGTCTTAAAATTATTCTGAATATGTATTCGGACTCCCAATAATATTCTCAATAGCCCTAACCAATATCATCCCAATCGGAGATACTTGGTCTGACACCCTTATTTTAATCGGGCCAGTTTTCAGCTTATTCGGTCCCAATAAATTACCAACAGTCTCTAAAAATATTAATTTAATTATTTCCTATATTTTGGGACATTAAATAATTCACATTCAATTTGTCAACATTTATTTCATTAATTTATCCTTTATTTTAAAATTTTGGGATGTTACACACGAGTTCTTTTCATTCAACAAGCATACCTCGGCTACGAGCCACAAGTATGAATCATGTAAGAGACCTAACCAACAATTCAATTTCAATACATATTTCAAGGTCTCAACATCCATGGTCTACCACCATGTCAATTCATTTCTCAATACTTCCTACCCATGATCAACATATGGCATAGGCCCATCATTAAATCAATTCATACTCATTATATATCAATGTCAATGCCTAATAACAATGTATTCGTCATTTGAAGGAAATAGTGTAAGGAACTTGGTCGGACTTACACAATCAAGCATAGCAATCACACCGACGGATTTATTCATATGTATTCAATCCCATAACTCAATCAAGGTTAACAATGAGCAACTATGCTCCAAGAATCACCAAAATGTTTCACTACTAAGCAATTGTGCTCCAAACATCCATAGTGCCAATTCTTTGCAGAGCAACCGTGCTCTGATAATAATCAAAAATTCTATTTCAGAGCAAAATACGCTCTGATACCAGCTTGTCACACCCCGATTTTCTGGACCCATATCCCGACGTAATCAACATAATAATTAATAAAGATGAGAGTAAATTTTTCACGTTTAAAATAATTTCAAAACACCACAATGATTACATCAAGACCCAAACCACAGACAATCGAAGAGTGAGATTTAATAATTTATAAACTGAACCGCTAATCAAAACGCCCACATATGTATACAAAATAATTTGAGTTTACAGCGGAAAAAGAATATGTATACGGGGCACCCGTCTAGTTCCATATATGAAGATATGGAAAAAGGCCCAAGCAATCATGCAATTCATGATATAAGCCTATTAACTGCAATCGACCACACATATCAATCATAATCATACATCATCAATTGGTATCATTTCAAATACCACTAACATAAATAAACATTAGTATATTTACATATTTAAGAGCCATTATCTATCAATGTCAATGTACATAAATCAATGATTACATTATGTTTAACAAATGTTGCCGACCAAGGCATTCCATTACCACTATTTACCTTCTTCAAGAGCTTTAATTCAAAAACCCAAACTCATCCCATGGTAAACCTACATCACAATGCTAAAAAGGAGACAACATGGGAGAGTGAGTTATACATTCAAAAAGACGAATATAAATACATTGTGATTATGTGTACATGTATTCAACCAACATGTGTGCTTTTCTATAATTCATCAATTCATCATTAAACCATTATCAAGATATTATCTTAGGCATACAAGCCTTATTATTCACAATTCATGTCAAGCACAAGCACAAGCATATACACACATAGCCCTACATCATTATGGGCATTCACAGTCATCATCATTAAGTCATTTAAATCTTTAATCAATTAACACTCTCTCAAAAGGTTCTCATCTCATTTTGGTCATCTCCATCTCAAATGCCATATACCTATGGCTAATGTACATGTCAAATGTTTAATGCATATGCAATGGATCCATTTCTTACCATCAGGTGATCGCAACCACCATATCATTCATTTCACAAATCTACATATCAATTGTCATCATATCGGTTTCCCGCCTCGCAAGGGGTACTCCCTTCATGGAACCCCGCAAGGTTATTCATTTCACAAATATCATATCATCACATTATCACGTTGGGTATTCCCTTCGTGGAACCCCGTAAGGTTATTCATTCATTAAATATCATCACATCATCACGTCGGGTACTCCCTTTGTGGAAATCATAACATCATCATGTCAGGTACTCCCTTCGTGAAACCCCGCAAGGTTATTCATTCACACATATCATCACATCGGTTTCCCGCCTTGCAAGGGGTACTCCCTTCATGGAACCCCGCAAGGTTATTCATTCACACATATCATCACGTCAGTTTCCCGCCTCGCAAGGAGTACTCCCTTCATGGAACCCCACAAGGTTATTCACTGTGATCACAACCACTTAATCAAGGCTATGCTATGCCATGAATGAAAAATGCAATAATGCATTTGCCAAACCTTAACCTCATAAGGATTTCTCACTTTCTCATTTAGGGGTATATTACATATTTAATTTTGTTATCATTAGCATACAAGTAATCATAAGGCCCCTAAAGGCACAACATTTATAGCCACATCAAACCATGCATGGTAATTAAAATCATATCAAGCATCATGGCATTTATCCACATATGGAAAACAACAAGGTATTTCAGAACAATCATTTATCAATCAACATTGCATCTCACACATACAAGTCAATACTTGCATTAACCATAATGGCACCACACCCATCAATAATAGCATTCAAGGGCATGTTCAACAACAACATCCCTTTGTATTCAACATTATCATTTATCATTCAATACGTGTGGCATAATCCATTTTAATCATCATCAACATCATAATGAATTCATTGCTTTACACAACCCATTGCCATTCAATTGTCCCCTCATTAATTTCATTATCATACAAGGTGTGTCATATAATCATATCATTTACTTTTCATCATCAATTATTATATCACATCAATAATGGGGGACATTCATGTTTTCATAACATGATTTAGGTCATATACACATTTTCTCAATATATGAGATCAACATCAATACCACCAATCACATGCCCCCAATACCATCTCTTATTTTTACATAATAAAAAGGGGTTTCGGGGAATAATGAGCCCATGACAATTTTCAATATCGGGACATGAGAAAGGTTCACTTTTAGTCTCAAAAATAGAAGGACATGTCATAAATATCACCTATTAGTCCCAATTTGGCAATCATAAAAGGTTGGGTTTAAAACCCTCTTAAACTTGAGTTTTACAATGCAGTAGGTTCAGTATTTTACGCCTCATGAGAGTTAGAAAACTCCAATTAAAGTGAGACCAATTCTCATACCTCCGTAACATAATTATCTACAACTTTCATACAGAAGTCGGAGGCCAAAAATGTCATTAAGATGCCCAAACGGGCCAAAAACAGCAAAGAAATCACAACAGTCGGAAAAACAGCATAACAGTGGCCATAACAGGGCTTTGAATTGATTCAAGCCCTATGAATCGATTCAACCACTTTTGGAGAGCCTTGAATCGATTCATGCACTATTTTGAATTGATTCAAGACAGCATTATGCAGAAAAATGCCCCAAAAAGCTGATTTTTCTCACTTCTAAGTACCATAACTCCCTCTAACGAATTCCAAATGCTACGAAATTTTAACCCCAACAAATACACATCGTTTATGACGCGTGGCCACTGGCCTCACTCAAAAATTCCTTTATATGAGTGACTTATGTGTGTAAATGCATTTTACCCATTTTAAGCTATTTTAATGCAATTCAAGGGTCATTTCTCAATGGAATTCACCCGTTCCAGTTTCTACAAGTCATAAACTATACATGGAAGCTATTGGAACTATCTCATACCATTCAATCCTCATAAAACTCTATTTGGCTTTATTAGTTCCTCAATTATGCATTAATGTTAATACCTAATTTTATATTTTGAGCAATTTCTCTATCAATATAAACATTAATGCCATCAAATGGGCCTTAGCCTCTCATTACCAATATTCATTCATCAAAATCACATGGAATTCTAAATTCACATGTGATGCTAAATCTCTGAGTCATTAACTTGATGGGTAATTCTCAGAGGATTTACTCTTTGGCAAGCGCACCAGTCATTAAAATTGTATTATATTTGATCGTCCCACAGGGATTGTGGTAAGTACCTCAATCTTGGACAGATACAAGCTGAACCAACACAATGATCAAAAGATTCATTCGGTTTTTGTTGATTTTATACTTTCTAAGTTTTTATATTTTTCAGAGATAGTGTTAAGGATGAAATACGATTGATAGAAGATAGATTAGGATTGCTTCAGTTTACAACTTCATCAAGAATATGCAATTGAGATTCAATCAAGCTTCAAACATCAAGAGGACAATCCGCAAGTGGTTATTCCCTAATTCCTTAGGTGAAAAACACTAATTCCTATGCATCAAACCTTAATCCCTTAAATGCTCAATTAACATCCGAATCTAATGCGAAATTCGAGGTTGAACTCTAACTATTCACCTAATTGCTAGGCCTGAATTAGTTAGAAAGCTGGAAGTTACCTAAGCTTCAACCATGATTCCTCACTGGTGAAGTTCTTCATCAGATCTGGATTTGTCAATCCAGCAAAGCAGATCCACTCCTCAACTCGTTCTCCTCAGGATCTAGAAGTCAACTTCCTCAATACACCTTCAAGATTCCATCGCAAACCTTCGTAATCCCAACCTTAGGGATTTAGAAATCCTTCGACATTGGTTCTATCGAAGGAATTTGGAAACACATGGATGAGAGAGTTTAGAAAGCAAAAGGAATTAGAGAGAGGTTGGAAATGGAAAATGAGTTGTGTTCTGTATTATGCTCTGTTCTCTATTTTTGTTACAGAGTATGTACAAGTATATATAGGCATCTAACTAACTAACTAACTTAACTAATCACTAAGAAAGCTGAGTTAATAATTAAACTAACTAACTAATTACATAATTACGGAATAACTAACTAATTACAACTCAGCACTTAACAAATTACAGTTCAGCATTAACTAGTTACAGCTCAGCACTTAAATTACTAAGGTACAAAAGTAGGAGAGAAGGCAGTAGGAACAGCACTGGTGCCGACTGTCTTTTTGGAGGGAACAGTCAGTGGTAAATAACTGCCTTCACGCTTGAGCGTGAAGGACTCTCGCTTGAGCGTGAAAGGCTCTCGCTTGAGCGAGCTCGAAATATGCACTGCAGTATCGCCTTCTTGCTTAAGCGTGATGGAGAAGCTTGGGCGAGGGTGATATTTTGGAGTCACGCTTGAGCGTGAGTTTGCTTGCTTGAGCGTTATGGATTATCCAATCAGCATTCTGAAGTTGACGTATTTTTCAATCGGTGCTTTTAACGTCTCGCTCGGGTTCTTCATACGGTATTCTATTCTCTGTTGCGGTCGGTGTCTTGAAGCATTTCCCAGTCGGACTTTTGGAGTTTCACTCGGATTTGTGAAATCTCACTCGGCTTTTTGGAATTTCACTCGGATTTTCCTTCTTAGCTTGAGCGCACCCTGTTCCTGCACCAATAAACACATAACTACCTAGCATTTGTACGCTGGCTGCTTAGTGAAATTATAAATAATCAAGAACTCTTAACCAATTACTATTTTTTAATCATTTTCTTACATAACTAAAGCACTTTTAAAATAAATAAATAAAATATGAATTGTTAACTATTTATTAAATAATGACGCCAAACTAAACAATAATTAATGAATTATGTTAAATAAAAGGTGAAATAATTAAGTCTTTTCAAGACTTATCACATCCCCAAACTTAAGACTTGCTTGTCCTCAAGCAAATACTCAAATTAATTAACTAACAAGCTGTTATTCAAAACAATCAACCTTTCCTTAACTTAATTCATACTATAATTATTGAATACCGACCATGCTTTCTTTTCACAAATTTTGAAAATATATTAACTCACACCTCCTTTGGGAAACAAGATGGTGATGCTTTCCTCTCTAAATTTGTGTTTCACTCTTCTCTCAGTGTATAGGTTAAGCAATATGCACTCATCACCTGCATCTTTGTTAGATCAATATAGGCTTGCAACAGTTCTACACATCATGACATATGTCAGCACAATCGGATCAGTAAGGGCTTTTTAAGCTTATAATGGGGCTGGGCTACAGGCTCTATTATTGTTTTTCCGAGTCAGTGACGGGTTACAAGATGTATCCACTGATGCCTTGCCTCAATTTTAACTTAATTGCCTCTACTTAGCAAGCTCCATTATTTTCTGAATGAAAGATAACTTAACCACTTGCGGTGCTTTGCACCTTCTTTTTTTTCTCTTTTTTTTTTCTTTCAGTCCTTTGGACTTTTTCTTTTCTTTCTTTCCTTCCATCTCTTTCCGATCAAAAAATTTTTCTTGTGGTGCTTTGCACCTTCTTTTTTTTGCTAATTTTTTTCATTTTTCTTCTCAGCTTTTCTATTTCTCCTTTTATTTCTCTAAGTTATTCATCTATAACCAAGGTCGGAGTGTGTCCTTAATTGCTGTTAGGCACACTCTTCATCCCCAAACTTAGAACTTGCTAGTCCCTAGCAATAAGTAAGACTGAGCAATTCATCAGTGGAACATCCAGGGGTAAATCAGTCGGTTTTTTTTTTCTAGATATTTAGGCTTGTAACGTTAGGTGCATAAAAAGAATGAAAGGGTCTCAGGCTCAAACATAATTATTGGGTCAAAGGATAATTAAAAATATTAGGAAGACTAATTTTTGGCCCTGGCTAATTTAACAAAGAAGGCCTTCATCATGTCCGATTGGCAGGCATAAAACCAATTAGCAAGCACTAAAGCAAATTCTGTCTCACTAACTAGCATGCAGGTTCACTCGGAAAAGAATAAAAGAGGCTCAAAAGCTACAAATATAACAGTTAATCAGCCAGTCATGTCCCCAAGCTTAATGTAAGGTCATACATTCAGATTGCTAACTAGCATGTCGAGTAAACAATTAATTAATAATGAAAAATAGCTATGGACAGGGATCATGAGTCAAACAATGCCAATTAATTCATCTATCTGAATAAAGTCTGAGAATCAGCAAGAATTAAATAATTAAGATGGATTTAAATTAAATAATGAGTAAATAGCTAAGATAGTTTATCAAATAATGAGTTGGAAAGATAGAATACTTCCCTTTTGTACCTGAGTGGCAGTGAATGGGAAACAGGTGGTCGGATTGAGATGCATGGATTTACCGATACATTCGAAAAACAGAATAATAACAAGCAATTTAACAAAGAAATAAAATTTCATTACAACTAAAACAAAAGAGAATTCATTGTTCAGGAAAACACTTAAATAAAGTTATTACATAGATAGTAAAACATTATTACATGAATCAGAGAATAAAACATCAATCGTCCTCGTCTTCATGCAAGGACACCTCATCATTTTGGTCAGGGGAGGGCGGGAATTCAGTTGCCAAGGGCGTTTCTTCGGAAGGAATGGTGAATCCAATAGAGGCCAGCCACGCATCTCTATTGGGTGGAACACCCATTTCTTCCACGTGATCCACATCCAATCTGGCAGCAATCTTCCTGAGCATAAGATCATAGGTTAAAACTAGATCATAAATTCCAAGTTGCATCCTCTTCATGACCTGTAATTCCTGCAATATCAAAGAAATGTCAGAAGAAGAACCCGCTCCTGATGATTGAGACTGCTTTTGACGCTTTGGCTCCTTGGGCACAAAGTTATCAATATGGCTGATCACCCATTGCCTATCTATAACTCTTTCAGGCTTAACCCTTGTCAACTCAGCATAGTTGACCACAGCTTGATTCGCTTGAGCCAACAATGTGACCATTGAGCAGTATGGCAACTGGAGATTCTTTTCCAAATTTTTCATCATTTCCCCTAATCTTAGCTCACCTAGGTTTACATTCAAATTTTTCATCAAATAGTACAGCAACACCAACCGCTTACTGGTAATTTCAGTCACATGCAATACCGGCTGCAGGGATGATAAAAGATAATGGCACCATAGCAGAGGAAGATTGTTCAGACAGTTCTTCTTGACACCTTTGGGTAAGCCATTAGACCGTGTCAGGTAAGCAGCATCTTTTACACAACATTCTTTCAATATTTCCTTCCTCAACTCTTCATTCTCAGCCTAATGAAATATCTCCACCTTCCATGTGTATTGACATGCTTCCTCCTCTAGAATGGGTATTTGTAAAAGCTCGTTCAGCAGATTACCAGTTAAGGGAATAGTTACTCCTCTTAAGAAAGAAGAGAAGGAAACTTCAGCTTCATTCGAGTGAGCTCTCAGGTTGGCATAAAACTCTCGGGTGAGCTCCTGGTAGCCATTGCCCAAATTTTTATTAAAGAACACCCATCCCCTCTGCATCATTGCAGCTTGTACCTCAGCATCGGCATATTTCTCACCATCAAGGACCAAAGTTCTGTCCCTGATGACTCCCCTGGTTTTAAACTTTATATCATATTCGTCAGCAACCTTAGCATCTCTGAACCTGTGCCTATCAAAACCTTCAACTTCTGGCGATTCGTTCCTCTCAACTGCAGGGGACGCATTCCTCTCAACTGAAGGAGATGCATTCCTTTCGACTGAAGGAGATTCATACCTCTGAACCGAAGGAGAGTCATTCCTTTCAGCGTGACTTTGACTAGGTGCAGGTTCAGGAGAATCAAAGATACTTATTGTTGCCACCTCTATTTCGTTATCTTTTTGCTTTTTCTTACACTTCCTTCTGCAAAATTTGGTCTAGGTTTTTGCAGGAGTCTCTGTGATCTTCTTTTTATTTTGAGTTGTAAAAATGGTGGTAAAACAGCCTTAATGAAAACAAGTACAGAAAACCAAGCAATCACAGCAAACCGAAAAATGTAAGATGCATGGCTATGAACAATGGAAGAATATTAACAATGAAATAGTAAAATACTAATCATGTACTTAGAAGTGAAAGAAATACGTGAAAAGATGGTACCTTTCTCAGGAATTAGAAGGTGTGCCTTTTCCTCTTCAACCCAAGTTTCAGCGTACGAATTTAGGGTTTGTACGCTGAAGGGTTTTTATACTGTTGAACCCTCTACCTGAGATATGCGTAAGTACGCTGAAATGTTGGCGTACCAACGCCCAAGTTTCTTTTATTATTATTATTATTATATTTTATTTTTTTTATTATTTTTTTATTTTTTATTTTTTTTTAAGAAAAAATGGTATTTAATAAAGCACTCTTGCTCGGGCTCACATACTAAATAGATGAAAGATCGAGTAGGACTGAGAAAGAAATACTGAGTGGTGAGTGAACAAAACATCGAGTGCAGAGAGGAACTGAGTAAATGGAAGAATGTTGTGAATGAAAGACGGACGGAAAAGTGAGAGAAAAACTGAATGAATAAATCAACCAGTGCAAGAACGAATGAATTAAAGATAGAGTGCGGGAATGAGAGACTGAATGACAGGTGAGAATGGAATAGTGAAAAAGTGACCGAGTAGATACAAGAAAGACGAGTGACAATGAGGGTGGATGAAAAAGAATGAGTGGAAGAAAGAACAAATAAAAAAATGAATGAAAAAGATTCTGAGTCAATGGGACGAGTGAAAGATATACCGACCGGATGAAGGAGGTGAGTAAATACACAAGCGAGTGGAAGAACAAATGGAAGAAGGACAAGTGATCACTGAGAAACCAAGTAAATGAAAAAGAGACTGCAGGAAAAACGAATGAACGAGACACCGAGTGGACAAAATCGAGAAAGGGATTGGGCGAATAAATGAAGAAAACTGACAGAATCGTATGAGAGACTGAAAAATAATAAAAGACCGAATGATGGGAACACCGAGTGGATGAAAAACGAATGAATGAGAAAATTACAGAAAGATGGGTGAAGGAACGAAGAAGAAATAATAGATTGAAAGAACGAGTGAATAAAACACTGAATGGAATAAAGTAAAGTGCATGAGAGATGCGTGTGACAATGAGTGGACGAGTGAACAACTGTAGTGAGATACGAATGAACAGAAAAGGGAGTGGAAGAAAGAATGAATGAAAGTAAGGCCGGGTGAAAGAAAGAACGAGTGGAGGAATACACGAGTAAAATAAATAACGATTGGAAGAGTGCATGAAAGAACGAGTGGAAGAGATAACAACTGGATGATGGATCGAGGGACAATGAAAGTGTATGAGGGAACGAATGGAAGCGTGACCGAGTGAAAGGGATGAGACAGGGGTCGGACGAAGAAGCCGACAGACCAAGTGTGGAGTAAGGGAATCGAGTAAACCCTAAACATAAGTAAAAGAGAGAGAGACTGCGGGAGAGACAAGTGGAAAATCGAATGACTGACCGAGTGAATGAAATGATAAACCGAGTGATAAAAGGGCCGACTGGAACAAGTCACCCTTTTTTTTTATATATATCCAATATCAAAATTAGGAGTTTATTGAAGAATGACGAGTGAAGAATTTTCAGTCGGGAAAGGGGGCAAGAATGAGTATCAGTAACCCGAGTATGCCCCTCTCGCTCAAGCTCATTAAACTTTCGCTTAAGCGTGAATCAACAACAGAAGCTTCTCGCCTAAGCTAAAAATGTTTCGCCTGAGCGGAATGGAAGAATCAGGATCGGACTCCATTCATGTTTAACCGAGAAAGAATTACGCTTGAGCGTAAATAGATTCGCTTAACCGAACCAAATACTGATTCTAATTCGAACTAAGGAATGGATGAAATCCGATCACCGAACCCTTATTTAAAACTTCACAAATTTTATTCAAACATTATTCATTCATCATTTTTTTTCGACTCCAAAATTACAGAATATAACACTCAGAACGTAGGGCTGCCTCCCTAGAGCGCTTCTTTAAGGTCACTAGCTTGACCTTCTGGCATCTAAGAAGATGCCTGCAGCAGTATGGAGGTTTTTTTGCCTATCAAACTCTCCTCCAAAGTAGAGTTTGAGTCTTTGGCCATTCACTTTAAAAGTTCTCTCGGTGGTCGGGTCTTTCAATTCAATTGCACCATGAGGAAAGACCTCATTTACAATAAAAGGTCCCGACGACTTAGATCTAAGCTTTCCAAGAAAGAGTCTTAATCGGGAATTGAACAACAAGACCTTATCACCCTTTTGAAACTCTTTTTTATTTATCCACTTATCATGCCACCTCTTAGTTTTCTCTTTATAGATGGAGGCACTCTGATAAGCATTGAGTCGAAACTCCTCAAGTTCATGGAGTTTCAGAACTCTTTCTTCCTGAGATTGGTCGAAATCCAGATTTAACAGCTTTATGGCCCACCATGCTTTATGTTCTAACTCCACAGGGAGATGGAAAGCCTTACCATAAACTAACTGATACGGGGACATACCAATCGGAGTTTTAAATGCTGTCCTATAGGCCCACAATGCATCGTCCAATTTAACCGACCAATCTTTCCTAGACTTCCCGACCACTTTCTCTAAAATTCTTTTAATTTCTCTATTTGAAAGCTCAACTTGTCCACAAGTTTGTGGATGGTATAGAGTAGATACCTTATGCAAAACCTCATAGTGCCTCAGGGCTTTTTCCATTATTTTATTACAAAAATATGACCCCCTATCACTAATGAGGACTCTCGAAACTCCAAACCTAGAGAAAATGTTCTTCTTTATGAACCTAAGCACCACATGTGCATCATTGGTTCTGGTCGGGATTGCCTCCACCCACTTGGAGACATAATCTACAGCAACAAGGATATATTCATTAGAGAACGACTTTGGAAATGGTCCCATAAAGTCGATACCCTAGACATCAAATAATTCCACAACTAAAATGTTTGTCAAAGGCATGCCAGCTTTAGTAGAGAGACCTCTACTCCTTTGACATTTATCACACCTTTGAACATACACTTTAGTATCCTAAAAAATAGTCAGCCAATAAAAGCCACTCTGTAAAACTTTTGCTGCTATTCTGGAGGCACCATGGTGTCCTCCATAATAGGAGTCATGGCAATGCCATAAGAGCCTTTCCTGCTTGGATTCAGGCACACATCTCCTTATCACTCCATCTACTCCTATTTTATAAAGAAATAGATCATCCCAAAGAAAGGTTTTACTATCATGAAAGAATTTTTTCTTCATTTGGGATGTCCAACCTTCAGGTACCACCGAGGCACTTTTGAAGTTGGCCATATCAGCATACCATGGCCCGGTGATAATTGCCATCAACCTCTCATCTGGAAATTCTTCTCTTATTAAAACAGAATCCGATTCACCTTCAAGACAAGATAGTTGATCGGCAACTGAGTTCTCTACTCCCTTTTTATCTCTTATTTCTAAGTCAAACTCCTGGAGTAAAAGAACCAACCTGATCAGCCTTGGCTTAGATTCTTTTTTGGCTAGCAAGTACTTGATTGCCGAGTGATCTGTATATACAATGACCTTAGCACCAATCAAGTAAGCACGAAATTTATCAAATGCATACACCACAGCAAGCATTTCTTTTTCAGTAGTGATGTAATGTATTTGATTCTCATTTAACACTTTACTAGCATAATAAATTACATGAGTTAATTTTTCTTTTTTCTGACCCAGCACAGCTTCGACTGCAAAGTCACTTGCATCACACATTAATTCAAACGGTAAAGACCAATCGGGTGCTGCAAGGATCGGAGCTGAAGTCAATCTCTGTTTCAAATTTTCAAAAGCCTTGACACAGTTTTCATCAAATGCAAAGACATGATCTTTTACAAGCAAGTCAGTCAAAGGCTTAGCTATTTTTGAAAAATCTTTTATAAATCTTTTGTAGAAGCCAGCACATCCAAGAAAACTCCTCACTCCTTTCATATTGATCGAAGGAGGAAGTTTTTCAATGATTTTTATCTTGGCTCTATCCACTTGAATGCCCTCAACAGAGATTTTGTGGCCAAGGACTATCCCTCCCTTAACCATGAAATGACACTTTTCCCAGTTAAGGACAAGGTTAGCCTCCTGGCATCTCACCGGCACCTTAGATAGGTTGCTGAGGCATGTATCAAAACTACTACCAAACACCGAGAAATCGTCCATGAATACTTCAATGAACTTTTCTACCATATCCCCAAAAATGGCCAGCATACACCTTTGAAAGGTTGTTGGAGCATTGCACAAACCGAACGGCATGCGCCTGTAAGCAAATATTCCATAAGGACAGGTGAATGTTGTCTTCTCTTGATCATTTGGGTCAACCACAATTTGGTTATAACCCGAATATCCATCAAGAAAACAGTAGTACTCATGGCCCGACAGCCTCTCAAGCATTTGGTCAACGAATGGCAAAGGAAAGTGGTCTTTTCTAGTGAAGTCATTCAGCCTTCTGTAATCTATACACATCCTCCAACCTGTGGTTGGTCTAGTGGCAATGACTTCACCTTTTTCATTTTTAACAGTCGTTATCCCTCCTTTCTTGGGCCCCACTTAGACTGGACTGATCTAAGCGCTGTCCGAGATAGGATAGATGATTCCTGCATCAAGGAGTTTAACCACCTCTTTTCTCATAGCTTCTTTCATAATGGGGTTTAGTCTTCTTTGCGGCTGAACAACAGGGGAATAGTCATCTTCCATCAGAATTTTATGCATACAAAATGATGGACTAATTCCCTTTAAATTAGAGATATTCCAGCCAATAGCTGACTCATATTTCTTCAAAACCCTATCAATTTCTCTACTTCCTCATCTTTCAACTCGGCATTAATAATTACCAGGTGTGTTTTATCCTTTCTCAGGAAAACATATTTCAAATGAGAAGGCAAAGGTTTTAATTCATGTTCTTTTACAGACACTTCCTTTCCTTTCTCAAGTTCAGTTTTATTCAATTTTTCATTCTTTTCATTTTCACAATCACCTACTTCACATACTTCGAGTAGGTTCAGCAATTCCGAAGGAGAGTCAATTAACTCTTCAGTATCCGAGTCAAAATCATCCTCCAAAAAGGCTTGTAAGAACTCTTCTTCGGTTTTTAACAGCATCGGAGTCTTATAATTTTTAATTTCCTCAATCATTAAACAATCCATCCTCTCAGCTGGATGTTTCATAGAATTGAAGACATTAAAAATCACTTGCTCCTCTTGGACTCTCAGCATTAGTTCACCCTTTTCTACATTAATTAAAGCTCTGCCTGTAGCTAAAAAGGGTCGTCCTAGAATCAAAGGAATCTCTCTGTCGGCCTCCATATCCAAAACTACAAAGTCTGCTGGGAAGATAAACTTATCTACCTTAACTAAAAGATCTTCCAGCATCCCATGAGGATATTTCACGGACCTTTCAGCCAATTACAAAGACATACGAGTCGGTTGCAGGTCATTAATTCCTAATTTTTTCATCAAAGATAGAGGCATCAAGTTTATACTAGCTCCCAGATCACATAAAGCACTTCCCACATGAACATCCCCTATTGCACACGGTATTGTAAAAGACCCAGGATCTTCCAGCTTTTGAGGGAGTTTCTTTTGAATAATTTCACTGCACTCTTGAGTGAGAGCAATCATTTCATCCCCCTTAAGCTTCCTCTTCTCCGACAAAAGTTCTTTTAAAAACTTAGCATAGGACGGCATCTCCTGCAATGCCTCGGCAAAGGGAATATTTATGTGAAGTTTTTTAAACACATCTAGAAACTTAGCAAACTTTTGCTCTTCTATTTGTTTTCTAAATCTATGTGGAAATGGAGCATTTTTTAATTTCTCAGGAGTTAGTGTAACATCCCAAATTTTTATGGAGATGAGTAATGTGGTAATGAGAGGTGTTTTAAAACCTTCATTTTATAGTTGACAATCAGAATTTAAAAGAGAGTGATTGATGAGTGGAAATAAAGACTTCTCGAGTATGAATGGATAGAGAGAGTGGTATATATATACCTCATGTAATGTGTATGATATTTTGGAAATGATTCAGTTGGCTTAGAATGAGATTCCGTGTGTTAGGATCTTCATTATTGTATATGTCCTGATATCTCGCCCAAGCGAGTGGGCTGCTCGCTCAAGCGAGTCGAGTGTGAAGCGAGCAGGAGAGATTCTGGACAAATCTCGCTCAAGCGGATGTTGTCGTTGTAACAACCTAATTTTTAATAAATAAATAAACCCAAAAACAGGGAAAAATTTTTCCACAAAATGACCACTGGTCAATCGGCATAGAAAAGAAGAGGAAAGCAAGGGAAATGAAAGAACATTCATACGTATAGCACTCAGCGGAAGGGACAAGGCTTGAACCGACCCATTCGGTTCAACAAAATACATCAGCGCCTGGGCGAAATCCATGACAACGCGGACTCGCTCAAGCGAGGCCCAACGTCGCTTGAGCGAGGTATGACAATGCAACAGCGGAAGGAGGAAGTGCTCAAGCGAAACCCAACACCCGCATTCACTCGCTTCAGCGCGATCCCACACGCTTGGGTGAAGCAGCCCTAGTCGCTCGGGCGAGGCACGATTCGCCTAAGCGATGCCAACACAAAAGCCTTCCCAACCCACACTCGCTGGAGCGAGTACCTTGCTCGCTGGAGCGAGGAGCCACACTCGGCTAAGCAGACGCTCGGGATCCAGAGTTATCCTTTAACTCATTCACTCATAAAATGACAGCTAACTCACTCGGCATCCCACAACTGATCACTCGGAAATTAGGTAGTTAAGTCCCACTCAGACTTATTCAAAACTCAACTGCTCAGGTTACAGATCCTCGCTCACTCGGATTATAAATATCTTACACTCAGAATCCATTCCATTCTAAGCCACTACACTAACTTCTCTCTCAGAAGAGGATCGCTCAGGGTTTTCACTCGGGAATACGAACTCTTCCTCACTCGGGTTTTACTTATATTTCTCACTCGGTAATGACCGCTCTCATTAACACCCGGGGATTCTCTCATTAGATCTTACGCAGTATAGGTTCATCCAAGGTATTTTACTCTGAATCCATTAAAGTATCGTCATTCGAACAAGAAGGCATAGCCATTTGCAGCCCCACTCGGAGTCGACTCCCCAATTACGTCTACTCGGAAATCATTAACTGAGCTATAATCTAGCCATCTACACCTCTCAGTCTACCCAAACACAAACCACTCGTATACAACATATATGTACATACATAATCATGCACTCGGAATACCCATTACTTAACATCATTCATTCCTCAGCACCTGTTATCAACGTGAACTATATACGTATAAAAACATGCACTCGGGTCACAATAGCTCAGATTACTTATATATATATATATATTCATATTCATTACATCACACTATTATTATGAGCCGGCCAAGGCTACAACTGATGAAACATGACAAATACAAAATAAGCACTCAACGGTCGGAGTGCACCTCACTCGGACCTGAGACCTTATCATCACTTCAGAGTCCAACCTGCACACACTGAAAAATGGTGTAGGGGTGAGCTTTTACATATAAAGTGACAGCTATTGACTCAGACTTTACCTCAATTCTCAATTATATAATTTACCGGGTTCAATCCATAACGATATATATATATACTGCCAATTAATATAAGAGCCAGACCACATCATTCAATCGGAATTCACACAATAACATATATTCTCAATCATAGCATTACACTGCACTCAGCAACAGTATCAATACCTGTATATTCATTCAGTCGGAATTCACTCATACGACATCATCTAGTCAGAGTTCACTCAATTCATTTAATCCATGCAATTCACAATAATCTTACTAACAATGCTCATAGACTCATGCATGCGGATCCGACTTAAACTGTGAGTTCAGTGCAGATTCCTTCCCGGTCCCTCGTCCACTAGCCCTTTCTGTGTGGCACCGGTCACCCCGTGACGTCTCGAGACCCAGCTCTAGCTCCATCGGCTACCACGGGTCCTCATGGATTTAACCAGGAATCTGACTAGAACTCATTTTATACAACTCTAGATGCCTTTCTGACCCCCCGTCCACTAGCCCTTTCCGTGTGGCACCGGTCACCCTGTGACGTCTCGAGACCCAGCTCTAGCTCCATCGGCTACCACGGGTCCTCATGGAACTGGTCAGGAATCTGGGAATTATCCCACATATGCTATCTCATGCAATTCCACAACAAGCATCCAAGCTTACCAGACGCGTCTCACACAGCCATCAATGGGTCACAACCGATCCCCCACACAGCATTCAGATTCATTCAGAATCCCACATTTCCATTACAACAACACATGCATCCATCATAATAACTCACAACAAGCAAGCCTAGGTAACCACATTACAGCACATCCACTCAACATTTTTAACAGAGTCAGCATACTTTTCCACACAGCATTCAAAATGGAAATCACGTATCAATTCACATCTCATGCATTCGGGGATAATGGTAACGCACACACGCATTCACTCAGTAAACTCATGTTTCAACAACATGAATCACAGAAATACTAAATGGCACTCAAAGACGAAATCACACAACCCTCAACCTTTCACAGATACCCCAATTCGGGAGTTACATGCACGAACAGTCAATCACCATACATCGATCTACACATTTCACACAACATATCACATTAAAGCAAGCACCCGGGACCCGGTCATAAACCATACACTTGACATGCAAAGCGCCCCCTACCTGCTGTCAGGGTTCAGAGACTCCTCAAGTTGCAGTGCTGACCGATCGTCCTTCTGCTACTCCTCTTCCACCAGCCTTTGAACTTCAGCGTTGATCCTGGGCCAAAGTTGCTCTTTCCTCCAACGGGTTCGTCTCCCCCACAGCTCCAAGGCACTTCCAGCACAGCCTTCCAATTGGAATACTAACAGCTCCAGGTAGAAGAAGAAGGAGAGGAAGAAGGCAATGGGGAGGAAGAAGAAGACAGGGAGTGGAACGGAGCCGTGTTGCTGTTCCCCCCTCCCAGAAAGCTTTCGACCCTCTCGCTGTTCGAGTGGCGACGTGAATGAGAGTGAAGAAGAAGAGAAACAGGGAAGAAGAGACCATATACACGCACGAGGAGAGCTGTCCAGCGTGAATAATGAGAGAAAGAAAGAGCTGAAGTTCTTTTATACCTCCAGGGGCACATGCGTGCTTTCACCTGGCATTTTCATTATTATTTATTCAATTACTTCTAACCAATCAGCAATTACTCTAATTAACCATTAATCCTAATTCTGTAATTAACCTTCAATTAATAGCTTAACTTTAATCGATAATTAAATTAAAATCAGGATGTTACAGTCGCGCTTGAGCGAGCGACAGAGGAAATGGGTTCTGGACGTTTTTCGCTCAAGCGAGCGTGAGACGCTTGAGCGAGTGAAGGGAGTCTGATGCTGGGACTCTAGGCGAAATTCACTAAGAGGATAATAATAATAATGATTATGATAATAAGGCCAAATGACCACACATGTGCATTGTGGTGAGTGTGTGAACTTTGGTTCTCTCTCTCTCCTTGTCCACGTGGTATGTGTGATGATTGCTAACGGGACTGCATTTAATGAGAGTGTGACCTTTGATGGAGTGTGAGAGCTGAAGCTTGGCAGTGTTGATAAGCTTCGGTTGCATGTTTCCCTCCTCACTCTCTTCATTTCTCTTTGGTGCATGGAGAACCATTCTCCTCTTCTCTCTCGCTTCTGTTCTTCTTCTTTTTGCTGTTCTCTGTCTTTTTCATTTCCTCTTCCACCCAAACACTGCGTAGAGCCTTGAGTGGAAGGAGAACAGCGTGGCTGTGTGAGAACTGAGTGGGAACAGCGTGGTGCTATGTTTTGGAGGTTGGTTCCTCCTCTGTTCCCTGGTGCTTCTCCTTCTTGCTGGTCCTTCTTCTTCTTCTCTTCTTCATCTTCGTTGATGGGGCTGTTTGTGGCTCGGTTGGGAGCCTGCAGCTGCGTGTAGGTGCCTCGGTTGTGGAAGATGGTCCACTGTTTTTGGGGTTGTGCCATTGTGAAGAAGAAGGCATGCATGGATGGTGTATGGAAGCTTGGTTGTCCTCCATGGTGGTGAGGACGGTGCTGTTCGAGTGTGGAGAAGCTTTGAGATGTGCTTGGTGGTTGCTGCTCTTGTGGTGGAAGCAGCGTTTGGAGTCCTTCACTGGGTTGCGTAAGGACTGTGTTGAGCCTTGGTGGTTTTGAGGCCATGTGGAGACAGAGTTGGCTCTCCAAAGCTGCGAGCAGAGCGTTGATGGCTGTGAGCGTGTTGCTGGGATGAATGGGAGCCATGTTGGCTCTTCCCATGATTAGAAAGCCGAGCAGAGTGCTGCTGTGGCTGGGCGGAGTGGCCATGTGACTCCTGGAAGCTTCATCCAGGTAAGGGGGCTTTGCATCTCAAATGCATGGCTTATGGACGGATTTCCGGGTGACATAATTGCATTGTGTTGTGTTTGATGTGTATTGTATGTTGTTGTTGAGTTGAACCCGGATGTATGTTATTTATTACTGCATGGTGTATGATTATCCGTTCAAGAGCTGTATGACACTATTTGTGATGATATGAGTTAATGTATGAGATGCATGATAATTGTATTATGAATGCCGAGTGAATTGTGTAGTTTGTTATTGGTCCCTATGTGAGTAATGGTATAATTGTATGCATGCGATGCATGATATTGAATTTGTGTATGCTGAGTGCATAGGATGGGGACTGGCATGATAATTCTGAGTGGAATGTATATGAGAAAACATGGGATGATTACTAGTGTTGATTACCGAGTGGGATTCTATATAAAATGGTGTGTGAGGCTTAGAAATGCTAAGGCCGAGTGGATCCCATGAAATAGCATGTGAGGCTCGTGGATGATGATAATCCGAGTGAATGGCATAGTGATTGCCGTGTGGATGTGATACAGGCTGCGTCATCTGATTTGCTGTGAAAATGTCGAGTGCATAGAGTGTTGAACGCAGATTTTTGAGTGGGCAATCGAATGAATATAAGTTGAATGTATATGCATACGTGTTGAGTATATCACCTTGCGGGGTGCCACAAAGGGTATGACCCGGAGTGAAGAGGACGTGGTCCTAATGTTGAATATGATGAAAGACCTCGAGTTGGACTCGGGGCAGTGCCTGGGGCACTAAGCGTGAAATGAGACACTTGATGAAATGCCGAATGCATTGGCGTTGGACACCGAGTGAATGAAACCGTATGCATCTGATTTGCCACTGGAATGCGTTGGACTTCTATTACCGATCGACAATCAGATGACAACATACGAATATGACTAAGTCCTGGAGCTGGGCTCAGGCACACTCCTTGAGCAAGGCTCTGAGTTGAGTGAAATCTGAGTGGATTATTATACTTGTTACTGAGTAAGTTGAGCTTATGACTGAGTGAAATGGGTGAATTCCCGATCGGAAGATGATTGTGATTGTTCATATTGAATGGCAGTGTTTGTTATGCTGATTGATGTTATATGTTATTGCATGTTGAGGATTCTGTGATTAATCCGAGCCAATATCTGTCATTTAATATGTAAAGCTCACCCCTACACTATTTTTCAGTATGTGCAAGTCGGTCGAAAATGATGTGAAGGACTCAAGTCCAAGTGATGTGCACTCCGAATGTTGAGTGCTTATGTTGTATATATATATATGTTGTGTATAGGCAGTGTTAAGTTGGTCGGCTCATATGTCAGTGTTGTACAATGGATACAAATACATATGTATGGAATCCGAGTGCATGAATATATTTATATATTCTTGGTTTTCATTGATAACATGTATTATATCGGCTGAAAATTGATGATGATGGATAGAATGAATAATGTTAAGATGAAATTATCTGAGTGAATGTATATATATATATATGTTATATTGATAATATAGATATGAATCAGTTGAAGAGTGTTGCTGAATGAGTAGTCGGATTTATGAATCAGAGAGTATATATAGATAAGGGATTTATGTTGATTTGATGCTTCTTACCGACTGGAATATAAATGATGTTGAATGAATAATTCTAAGTTAATGAATCCCGAGAGGAATATAGTAGGCTTAGATCCATTTCCGAGTAAGACTCGTATGTATGGGCCTTCTTTCCAAGAGGATGAGACTTAAAGAGATTCTGAGAGAAATCCCTTTGATAAATTTATACTGTGTAAGATTTGAGAAGATAATTCTGAGTGATTTACGGGCCTGAGTATTACGGAGTGGAAAATATGAGTAAACCTGAGTGGGGTAGAGTTTAAGTATTTCTGAGTGGAAATCCGAGTGATCCTCTTCCGAGAGGAGAGTTGTTGTAATGGATTGAGATTAGAATATACTCTAAGTATGTGATTCATGTGAAATCCGAGTGAAAGAGATTCCATATCCTGAGTGGTTAGGATCTGAGCAAGTCTGAGTGGGACTTAATGGTTTCCCCGAGTGAGTAAGATATCATATGCCGAGTGATGAATGTGAAGTACATTCCCGATTGAATTGTGGTTAAATACACCGAGTGGTATTTGGTTGGGAAATAACCCGAGTGAGGAAGTTTTATGGAATCCGAGTGGGATGACCCTCATTTTCCCGAAAGGATCATGTGTGTACCTTTGTGGATAAAATGTGGAACTAAGTTATGGGGTGTATGTGCATGGAGTTATTTCCGAGCGATTGAAACCCCTGACTCCGAGTGAATGGAACCCCGATTCCGAGTGTTTGGATAGCCGAGTATGGCTTCTCGCTTCGGCGAATGTGGGATTCACTCCAGCGAGTGTGGTTCTGAGGGAAGGCTTTCAGGTAGTTTCGCCTAAGCGACTAAGTGCTTGCCCGAGTGGGTTGAGCTGTCTCGCCCAAGCGGAGTCGGATCCCGCTTGAGCGAGTGGGTGCTGCTGTGTGGGTTTCGCTTGAGCGCTGTTGCCCTTCCGCTGGCCTGTTCCGATCGGATTTTCTTTCTTCTGCCTTCCATTCCCTTATTATTTTTAATTGGACCCGGTTCTTCATGGTCTATGGACCTGGCTCTCATATCTTCATATATGAGAGTGGCTTTTTATAGATCCAGGTATTCTTCTAAATTGGGAAAAATTTCCCCTGTTTCGGGTTTTATCTATTTATTAAAAATAAGGGTGTTACAGTTAGCTTAGAAGCTTCCTCCAAAATCAAATCAACCTTCTTCTTTTTCTTTTGGTGGACTTGATTTTATTTTTCTTTTTCTTCTTCACTATTATTTTCAGTTTCATTATCAACTTGCTCAGTTTCCTTCTCTTTTTCTTTTTCTTTTTCTTTTTCTAAGCTCACTTCCTGACTCGGAGATGGAAACAGAATTTTTCCACTCCTAGTAGTTATAGCTTTGCAATGTTCCCTTGGATTTACCTCGGTATCTCCAGGGAAACTGCCTGCTTGTCTTTCAGCTAATTGTTTCGACAACTGTCCAACTTGGTTTTCCAAATTTCTAATGGACGCCTCCTGATTTTTAAAACTGGCCTGAGTGGCCTGAATGAACTGAGACAGCACATTCTCAAGTTCTGACTTCTCTTTAGCAGGAGGGGGAAGGGATTGTTGTGGTCTATTTGTGGGTTGATTTTATGGCATGTTCTGATTCAAATGTGGACCTTTCTGCCATGAAAAATTAGGGTGATTCCTATAGTTAGGATTAAAGGAATTAGAGGGATAATTCCTTTGAAATTGTTTCTGCCCCATATAATTCACTTGCTCGGAAGGCACATTTGGATCACACATTCCATTTTCATGATCTCCACCACAAAAATCACAACTTACCATACAAACTTGACTCAGCTTTTGGAGTTTTGAAATCTGTACACTTAATTTCTCTAAAGCCTGAGTCATCAATTTACTCTGAGCCAAATAAGCATCCTGTGCTTCCAATTCTAGTATCCCTCTCTTAGGGATTTGGCTCCTTTCACTAACCAAACACTCATTAGAAGCCATAACATCAATCAGCTCTATGGCTTCTTCCACAGTTTTGGTCATTAATGAACCTCCAGCTGAGGCATCAATTAAGACCCTGGTAGCTGGTCTTACACCATTATAAAAAATAGTAACTTGCTGTATATCAGTAATTTGATGATGAGGACATTTCCTCAAACTCTCTTTATACCTATCCCATGCTTCCATTAAAGATTCACCTTCTCTTTATTGGAAACACGTGATTTCATTGCGTAGCTTAGCATACTTGGAAGGAGGGAAATACTTAATCAAAAATTTTCTTTGTAAATCCTCCCAAGTAGAAATACTACCTCTCGATTGGCTCTGCAACCAGGCTTTTGCTCGGTCCCTTAAAGAAAAAGGAAATAACCTCAGTCTAATGGCATCTTCAGGGACTCCATTCATTTTAACAGTATCACAAATTTGGAGGAAGGTTGCTAGATGCAAATTCGGATCCTCAACCTCACTTCCTCCGAATTGATCATTTCTAACCAATTGCAGCAACGCCGGTTTAAGTTCAAAATTATTTGCTGAAATCGGAGGCCTAAGGATGCTAGATTGCGATCCTTCTTCAGTCATCCTGGAGTAGTCACCTAGTGTAACTCTCCTCTGTTCCATTTCTTTTTGCTCTTTTTGCTTTTTCTCTTTTCTCAACTTACGCTCTAACAAATCGATATCAGGATCAAAGAAGAAAGGCTTTCCTCTGTTCCTTGACTGCATACACCAAATGTTTAACACAAAAGCAATTCACAGCTACACAAAAACAAACTACTACTACTATACTCGAAACAAGAATCAAACTACGTACAAAATACAAACAAAAGTAAACGGTTCAGTCTAGTACCGGTCCAAGGATTGTTGATATTACTCAACAATCCATGGCAACGGCGCCATTAACTTGATGCTAAATCTCTGAGTCATTAACTTGATGTGTAATTCTCAGAGGATTTACTCTTTGGCAAGTGCACCAGTCATTAAAATTGTATTATATTTGATCGTCCCACAGGGATTGTGGTAAGTACCTCAATCTTGGACAGATACAAGCTGAACCAACACAATGATCAAAAGATTCATTCGGTTTTTGTTGATTTTATACTTTCTAAGTTTTTATATTTTTCAGAGACAGTGTTAAGGATGAAATACGATTGATAGAAGATAGATTAGAATTGCTTCAGTTTACAACTTCATCAAGAATATGCAATTGAGATTCAATCGAGCTTTAAACATCAAGAGGACAATCCGCAAGTGGTTATTCCCTAATTCCTTAGGTGAAAAACGCTAATTCCTATGCATCAAACCTTAATCCCTTAAGTGCTCAATTAACATCCGAATCTAATGTGAAATTGGAGATTGAACTCTAACTATTCACCTAATTGCTAGGCCTGAATTAGTTAGAAAGCTGGAAGTTACCTAAGCTTCAACCATGATTCCTCACTGGTGAAGTTCTTCATCAGATCTGGATTTGTCAATCCAGCAAAGCAGATCCACTCCTCAACTCGTTCTCCTCAGGATCTAGAAGTCAACTTCCTCAATACACCTTCAAGATTCTATCACAAACCTTCGCAATCCCAACCTTAGGGATTTAGAAATCCATCGACATTGGTTCTATCGAAGGAATTTGGAAAGACATGGATGAGAGAGTTTAGAGAGCGAAAAGAATTAGAGAGAGGTTGGAAATGGAAAATGAATTGTGTTCTGTATTATACTCTGTTCTCTGTTTTTGTTACAGAGTATGTACAAGTATATATAGGCATCTAACTAACTAACTAACTTAACTAATCACTAAGAAAGCTGAGTTAATAATTAAACTAACTAACTAATTACATAATTACGGAATAACTAACTAATTACAACTCAGCACTTAACAAATTACAGTTCTGCATTAACTAATTACAGCTCAGCACTTAAATTACTAAGGTACAAAAGTATGAGAGAAGGCAGTAGGAACAGCATTGGTGCCGAGTGTCTTTTTGGAGGGAACAGTCAGTGTTAAATAACTGCCTTCACGCTTGAGCATGAAGGACTCTCGCTTGAGCGTGAAAGTCTCTCGCTTGAGCGAGCTCGAAATATGCACTGCAGTATCGCTTTCTTGCTTAAGCGTGATGGAGAAGCTTAGGCGAGGGTGATATTTTGGAGTCACGCTTGAGCGTGAGTTTGCTCGCTTGAGCGTTATGGATTATCCAATCAGCATTCTGAAGTTGATGTATTTTTCAATCGGTGCTTTTAACGTCTCGCTCGGGTTCTTCATACGGTATTCTATTCTCTGTTGCGGTCGGTGTCTTGAAGCATTTCCCAGTCGGACTTTTGGAGTTTCACTCGGATTTATGAACTCTCACTCGGCTTTTTGGAATTTCACTCGGATTTTCCTTCTTAGCTTGAGCGCGCCCTGTTCCTACACCAATAAACACATAACTGCCTAGCATTTGTACGCTGGCTGCTTAGTGAAATTATAAATAATCATGAAATCTTAACCAATGACTGTTTTTTAATCATTTTCTTACATAACTAAAGCACTTTTAAAATAAATAAATAAATAAAATATGAATTGTTAACTATTTATTAAATAATGACGCCAAACTAAACAATAATTAATGAATTATGTTAAATAAAAGGTAAAATAATTAAGTCTTTTCAAGACTTATCAACATGGTATATGCATACTTCAACCCCTCATGGGTTATTCATCAACAATGCATTACTCCCATTAAAGGGGCACTAAACATTTATCATCAATTCATATATACATATATATATCATTCTTAAGAATCCACCATTGCCAAGCATGATATTCATCACATAACTGATACAAATATGGCAAGGCAAGCATGAGTAACCACACATACATTAATCATCAATTATTCTACTCATGCATTTGGAATGTAAAACTCCTCTCCTACCTCCGAATGTTCCGCCACATTGCCCAGAATACTATCTACACATTTCCATATATATATACATACACTAAATTAAGGAGCCATCATAAGGCATCATCATAATTTCAAGCAATGTAAATATATCTTAAGGCTTAATGTCAAGTCCTAGACTTGTTAAACACCAATTCATATACTTGTGTTAGGCTTTGAGAATTCCTTTCCCAAAACCAAGACTTTCTAAGTTTCAAAGGGATAACCATACCCAATAACATCATTATCTCTTTCATCATTCAAATTCATCATGAGTCTCCTAGCTCCTTTTTAACCATTATCAATCAATAATTCTAATGGCACAAATCATGGCCTATCAATTTACCAATCAATATGTATATCTCATTGATTCCATCATTAATGGTCATCTATCATTTTCACTATCATTCATCATTATTCAAGCCCTCCATAATAATATCATAACTCTTAACACACTTACCAATCTTAGAGCCATTACTCTATTCCCTTGATCTCACCATCCCTCAACATCAACCATCAATATTACTAATTCAAAACTCATTCTCATATATAAAACCACTCCAACATCAATAACTTCAAATTTTCTTAAGGATTTCACAAAGCCCTAAAATCCTAATTTCTAGGGTTTTCATCAATAATCCACAATCATCAATTTTAACCATTTATATGCATCCATAGGCTAACAATAATAGATTCCATTCATTATCAACAACAACAATGAATCCTCAAGGATTATCCAACCTAGGGTTTGGCTCTACCCACCTTTATTCATTAAAATAACCTCTAATCTCTCATTATAACACTTCAATAGCTCAAAAACTATCAATAAAAGCCATGGGTGTTCAAAAATCATACCTCTCCTCCAAGCCCAAAGCCAAACTCGAAAATGAGGGAAAAAGAAGAAGAGGAGAGCCAAGCTTTGCTCCTATGCCCCATTCATGCTTCATGAATCCATGATATCTAATTAATTTTGAGTGGGTGAGGCAATGGAGGAAGGTGGTCACAGTTTGGTGGAGAAGAAGAGAAAGGAAAAGAAAAATGGAGAATGGTGGAGGGAGAAAGAAGCCAACGAGAATTATAAGAGAGAAATGAGAGTTTTGTTTTAAATTTTTGACCCATCATTAAAACTTCTCCATTTTATAATAAATAGGATCTCCATTCGGGCTCAGTACTTTATCTAAAAATTATTCCGGATATGTATTCGGAATCCCCATAATATTCTTAATAGCCCTGACCAACGACTTCTCAATTGAATATACTTGGTCCGACACCCACATTTTAACCGGGTAAAATTTTAACTCCTTAAATCTCAATAAATTATAAATATCCATAATAAATGCCAATTTAATTATTTCTAAATTTTTGGGACATAAATCAGCTCATATATAATTATTATTATTTATTCTCCTCAATTAATCATTTTTATAAATTTTGGGATGTTACAAGGGTCATGCAAAAATTTTGTTGTGGCTGAGAGGGAGGAATACCTTATTGATGGTTTTGTGTCTTGAAAATGCATAAGAATTAGCTTATATAATGTTCTTGAATATTTAGAAATTATATGAAGTGTTTGATGAATGGTCGTGGTTGTTGGTGATGTGCCTAAGGTGTTGAGAATGTTCTAAAAAGTTAGATTTTTAATGGAATTTAAATCTAAAAATTTAGGTGTTAAAAAGAAAGGAAATTTTAGGTGTTAAAAGTTAGAATAGTGGGTGTTAAAACATAGAAAAACAAGTGTTAAAGATCTAAAGCAGGCAGTGTAAAAAGGATGACCAGCAATTTAAAAAGATGAAGTCTTAAGATTTAAAATCTAAAAGTTTGATAGGTGTTAAAAACTGGCTACAACAGGTGTTGAAAGTCTAGAACAAGTGGTGTTAGAAGTCATAACTGAAAGAATTAAAATCTAAAATTTGGATAGGTGTTAAATGCCAGGTTTTGCTGGTGTTAAAACAAAATTTTAGAAAAGTGTTAAAAGTTAAACTTTTAGATAATACTTGCTAAAATTTCTTTTTACTTAACGTTTCTTTTGATGGAATAATTTTTCATGTTGATTGAATTAAGTAAAGTTTTTATAAATTAAGAATAAACTAAGAAAGTTAAAATTTGACTTTTTGAGGAGTATCATAAAAGGTGTTTCACATGTTGAAATCTTTAGAAGACCTTAAGCGGGTGAAAAGTTTTAAGTGCAATGTTTTATTTTACAGTCAGTCATTCAAACATAAAGGAATTCTAGTACAAGTTAGAGAGAAGAAGGTCCTCACAGAAAAGGATTTTTGTTACTAAGGTAATGTGAAAACTTAAGTTTAAATAAAGAAACAAAAAAATGGCTTAAAGTTAGATTCCTAAATTTAATTAACATTAGTGAAAAGTTTATGACGACTAAGTGTTAAAATGATTAACTCCTAACCTTAAGACTTATAGTAAGTTAATATGGAAAGATGAGTTTTTGGTGAATTCAATTGAAATTAGTTATTTAAAATAAATAAGTTTTTGTACTAAAGACCTTGGGTGTAAAAGGGTATTGACGAAGGAAATTAGGAAAATTATATACATGTATATATATACATATAAACAAAAAGAAAGGGCGGAGATTGTGATCAATGAGTTTTGAGAGAAACTTTAAATGATAATGGTCGTGTGAATTAATGTGTCGTCTGGCATTTGAGATACATATTAATTTTAAGATGCTTAACTAATAATGGTGTGTTAGTATTGTAGTAACAGGATTAAGATACGGTATTGTTGTGTTATGGATGGGCGATTGAATATATATATATATATATATATATATGATGTTATTGTTGTGTATGCACTACGAGCTATTAATGTATCAATTTTAACTTATCAATAAAATTAGTATTTTCAGTTTTAAGACTTTTTTAAAACTATTTATCCTAGAATAATAGGTCATATGAGAATTATTCCTAAAACATCCCTAATCAAGTATTTAAAATGTCCCTAAAACCCCCGTACATTCTCTACGTAGCGCCTTATTACCGACCCACATGTTTAATGGCCCGTTTAAAAATTAATTTTTTAATGCTTTCAAATGGGTTTTAATTAATTAATTAACAAGTTGCATGGTGAATGGTTATGGTCTTAGTTATTTTATTTAAATACAGCCTATGTGTTGTGCCTCTCTCCATTCTGTTGTATTTCTTTTCTCAACCCTTCACTCGTATGTAAAGCGAGTTTCTTTAAAATCTTGTAATCTTGATCGAGCCAAAAAAGTAAAGACCTAGAAGAAAACTAGAGTAGTGACTCTAAGCACTTTAGACTTTGAAAGGAACCAAGGAGTGGTGACTCCAAGAGGATGGTGGGTTCAAGAAGTAGGACTTCATAAAGCCTTGGCAACATAGTTCCTTTAGATTTATTTATTTATTTATTTATTCTTCTAGGAAGACCATAACCATCTCACAATTTTGTTTGCATGCTTTGGGGATAATTTTATTGCGTTAAAGCGTTTAACAAAGATGATAATTTAAAATAAATTAAAATCCCTCAAAATAATATTAAGTTACAAACGCCTTCCAATAAGTACACTCGTCAATAATAATGTCAATAAATAGTGGGTCTGCCAAAGTAGGGTACTATCATTTATATTAGTAAGACGCGATGGGATAATTGTAATATCCAAACTATTTTATTGGGTTTTAACTTACTAAGTTATCAATTGGATTGAATAAACTTAGAGGCGTATACATTGGGCTAAACTTTCATAAGATGAATGATCGGTAATAGTTACCTAACCCAATGTCTAAGAGTTGTATAAGATACAATTGGAAAAGAGTTTCCTACCTAAATAACCAAATGTTAAGTGATCAGCCAAAGCTAACTTAACATTAGGCCAAATATGGATCTTTGCCCACTAGAAAATCTTCCAACGGGATTTTTTGATTTGTAGAGGGTGATTTTATTTTGAATCAAAATAGTGGGAGACATGTTTAATTTTAAGACCAAAAAATAAATATGTTTTTAATTGATACTTACTACATATCTTTCTGTTTTAGATAACCATGACATCAAACACACCTTCAAACCTTTCATTGCGACCAATCCTAGACAAAGAAAAATTATTCGGACCCAACTTTATAGACTAGTATAGGAATTTAAGGATTGTCCTCAAACAAGAGAAAAAGCAATATGTCCTGGAAGATCCGATTCCAGAACCACCCACGACCAATGCCTCTAAAGCTGACAAGGATGCTTACAAGAAGCATCAGGATGACGCTTTAGATGTCCAATGCCTTATGTTGGCAACCATGTCTCCTAAGCTTTAGAAGCAAGATGATCACATGGAGGCTTTTGATATGATCGAAAACCTAAGGAAACTATATCAAGGTCAAGCTGACCAGGAAAGATATGAAGCTTTTTTAGCCCTATTTAGCTACAGACTTGAAGAGGGAGGTTCTGTAGGACCTCATGTACTCAAAATGATTGGGTACTTGGAGAATCTAGTTAGGCTAGGATTCCCCTTCCCTCAAAAGTTAGCTACTGATCTCATTTTGAAGTCATTACCTGACAGTTTTAAGCCAGTCATCATGAATTATAACATGAATGCATTGGATAAAACATTGCCAGAGCTACTCAATATGTTGAGGACTGCTGAGCCCAATATTTCTAAAGGAAAGGGCAAGGCCATAATGATGGTCAATTTTGGCAAAGGTAAAGGAAAGGGTATGCATAAAGGCAAAGAAAAGGTTGTTATAGGAAAAGGTAAGACAATTTGGAAAGGCAAGGATAAGCCAAGTACATCAACCTTAAAACCTGTGGGTGGGGTGGCTAAGGAAGGAAATTGTCACCATTGTGGACAGTAGGGACACTGGAAGAGAAACTGTCCAAAGTACCTAGAAGAGCTTAAGAAGAAGGAAAGTGAGACTTCCACTTTAGGTATTTTTGTTATAGAAATTAACTTGTCAACTTGAACATCATGGGTATTAGATACTGGATGTGGATCTCACATTTTTCTTAATGTGCAGGATCTAAAAAGGAGTAGGAAGTTGATGAAGGGCGAGGTGGACTTACGCGTTGGAAATGGAGCAAGAGTTGCTACATTAGCTGTAGGGACTTATTTTTTATCCTTGCCCTTAGGGTTTGTTCTTGAATTAGAAAATTGTTTTTATGTTCCGGCAATAAGAAGAAACATTATTTTTGTTTCTTGTCTAGGTAGGAAAGGGTTTTCCTTTATAATAAAGAACAATAGTTGTTTTGTTTATTTGAATGACATGTTTTATTTCTATGCAAATTTGAGTAATGGACTTTATGTTCTCGATCTTGAAACCCCTATCTATAACGTTAATACTAAAAGGGTTAAACCAAATGATTTAAACCCAATTTATCTTTGGCATTGTCGCCTAGGACATATAAATGAGAAACGTATTTCTAAACTCCATAAAGATGGATATTTAGACTCTTTTGATTTTGAATCAATAGATACATGCAAATCTTGTTTATTGGAGAAGATGACTAAGACCCCATTTAATGGAATGGGTGAAAGGGCAAGTGATCTTCTAAGCTTGATACATAGTGATGTATGTGGGCCAATAGGGACAATGGCTAGGGGAGGTTTTAGCTACTTCATCACCTTTACTGATGATTTCAGTAGATATGGATTTGTGTTTCTAATGAAGCATAAATTAGAATCCTTTGAAAAGTTCAAAGAATTCAAACATGAAGTAGAGAACCAGCTTGGCAAGACAATTAAAGTACTTTGATATGATCGAGGTGGTGAATACTTAAGCTTGGAGTTTGATGAATATCTTAAAGAATATGGGATTGTCTCTTAACTCACTCCTCCTGGAACACCACAATGGAATAGTGTTTCTGAGCGAAGAAATAGAACTTTGTTAGACATGGTTTGATCAATGATGAGTCAAACTGACCTCCCTAACTCCTTCTGGGGACATGCTTTGATGACAGTAGCTTTCACACTTAACCGTGTTCCATCTAAGGTTGTCATAAAGACACCATATGAGATATGGACTGGGAAACAACCTAGTATGTCTTTTCTTAAGATTAAGGGTTGTGAAGCTTATATGAAGCGTCAGATTTCTGATAAACTTGGATCTAAATCAGATAAATGTCTTTTTGTGGGATACCCAAAGGAAACTAAGGGTTATTACTTCTATAATCCTACCGAGGGCAAAGTGTTTGTCGCTCAGAATGCTGTATTCTTAGAAAGGGAATTCATCTCTAAAAGAATCAATGGGAGGAAAGTAGAACTTGAAGAAATTCAAGACCTACAAGGCATTGAAGAGCCAATGGTGGAAATGGAGCCGGAACCACAAAATATTGTGATAACTCTAACTCCAGTAGAACAAGACTTGCGTAGATCAGGTAGAATACGTAAACAACCTAAAAGATATGGATTTCTTGTAACTCAGGAAGGAGATATGTTGCTAATGGATTAAAATGAGCCAACATCTTATGAAGAGGCCATTGCAAGTCCAGAATATGAGAAATAGCTTGAAGCCATGGGATCTGAAATGGACTCCATGTACACTAATCAAGCTTGGTCTTTAGTTGACGCACTTGAATAGGTAAAACCTATAGGATGCAAGTGGGTTTTCAAAAAGAAAACTGACATGGATGGTAATATAAGTACTATAAGGCAAGATTGGTGGCGAAAGGTTTCAAGCAAATTCATGGTATAGACTATGATGAAACCTTTTCTCCAGTCACGATGCTAAAGTTTGTTCGGATTCTGCTTGCTATTGCTGTATACCATGATTATGAGATATGGAAAATGGATGTCAAGACTGCTTTCCTTAATGGAAATCTTCTTGAGGAAGTGTACATGACACAACCTGAAGGATTTGTTAAGCCTGAAGCATCCAGGAAGGTGTGCAAACTACAACGTTCCATATGTAGACTTAAGCAAGCTTCTAGAAGCTGGAATCTTAATTTTGATGAAGCCGTTAAACAATTTGGCTTTACTAAAAATGAGGATGAACCTTGTGTCTACATGAAGGTTAGTGAGTGCACAATTATTTTTCTAGTCCTGTATGTTGATGATATACTACTTATTAGGAATGACGTTCCTACCTTTTAGTCTGTGAAAACTTAGTTGGGAAGCTGTTAAGACTTAGGTGAAGCAACTTACGTGTTAGGAATTAAGATCTATAGAGATAGATCAAGAAAACTTCTTGGCCTAAGTCAGAATACATACATAGATAAAGTGTTAAAAAAGTTTAACATGCAAGATTCCAAGAAAGGAACTTTTCCTATGGCACATGGCATAAGCCTATCAAAGGCTCAATCTCCTTCCACTAAAGAAGGGAGAGAACGGATGAATAAGATTCCATATGCATCTGTTATTGGATCAATCATGTATGCCATGATATGTACCTGACCAGATGTCTCGTATGCTTTAAGCATGACGAGCAGATACCAGTCTGATCCGGTGAAAGTCACTGGACTGTTGTCAAGAATATCCTAAAGTACATGAGAAAAACTAAAATTCATTCTTGATATATAGAGGGGAAGGAAAGCTCATTGTAAAGGGTTACACTGATGCTAGCTTCCAAACTGATAAGGATGACTGAAGATCGCAATCAGGATATGTGTTTTGTTTAAATGGTGGTGCTGTAAGCTGGAAAAGTTCGAAGCAAGAGACAGTTGCTGATTCTACTATAGAATTTAAGTATATTGCTGCCTCAAATGCTGCAAAAGAGGCAGTATGGATTAAGAAGTTTGTAACAAAACTTGAGGTAGTTCCTAGCATTGTGGACCCTATAAGTCTTTACTGTGACAATAGTGGAGCAATTGCATAAGCTAAGGAACCTAGATCACATCAGTGATCCAAGCATATACTTAGGCGTTATTATTTCATCCGAGAAATACTTGAACGAGAAGATATTAAGATATGTAAAGTGCACACCGATGAGAACATTGCTGACCCACTCACCAAACCTCTTACACAACAAAAGCATAAGGGACACACTAGATCATTAGGCATTAGGCAAATGTCTGATTGGTTCTAGTGTAAGTGGGAGATTGTTGGTGTATGCACTACGAGCTATTAATGTATCAATTTTAACTTATCAATAAAATTAGTATTTTCAATTTTAAGACTTTTCTAAAATTATTTATCTTCGAATAATAGGTCATATGAGAATTATTCCTAAAACGTCTCTAATCAAGTATTTACATGGGGACATGTAAATACATTAAGATTAGTGTGTGAATGTACTGATGATTTGATCTTACAAATCATGGATATATGATATCAAGTCTTTACATGGGTACACATTAAGAGTAATGTTGTACTGGACAGACACACCATAAGAACGTTGCATGGATCGTTACATGAGTGTCATAAACGGTTTTCAATGTGATAATGGTATATAGTCCTTCGACCTAAAGTCACTACTATTCCTAGATATGAAGTTTGTTGTTTTAATACAATCAAATGTTATCTATAATAAGATGACCATAAGGTTTGTTGTGTTAAAGATTATGATTAGGCAATAGAAAACTTATGTTGAGGGATATGAGTGATGTAGATGGAATTTGTCTCTCCTATGTGACAGGAGTGATATCTATGGGCCACTTGATGGAGTACTAAAGAAATGCATGGCCATTCTAGGATGAATAAATATTAGATATTTATTCTGTAAAGTCTACTCTAGTATCAAGTAAAATGAATTGGGCCATGCCTTGGGCCCAATTAGATATCGTGACAAAATGAATAAATATATAAAATAATTATCACTTATAGGTCATGTCGATGATAAATAATATTCGGACATAATGATGTATTGCTAGATACCGCTCTTATTTTATATTAATAATAAAATAGTTTATTATTAATATAACTGAATATTTTACCTATAGGGTCACACACATAGAGTAAGCCCACCAGAGGATAGTTTTATTTTAGTTGGACTAAAAATAAAACTATTTGGGCCTAACTCATTTAGAATGAGTCAGAAGCCCAATGTTTAATGAGAGCTCAGGTTAAGACCTAAGCCTATATATAGAGCATGAGATGCTCATAGGCTGCTGCTCAGAAATTAGATTATTACCAAATTTTCGTACTAGCATTCAGAACTTTATTTTTCTGGTGGGAGTGCTCGTGTGGACTCCTAAGTGCGAAGCTACAATTGCTTCGATCGAGGAACTCACTTTGCGTCTACAAGAGGTAAACCCTAAATCAAAAATTTAATTTTGCATAGGCCTTGAGACTTTTGTTTTTGCAATCCTTTTTTTGGGAATCCTTTGTGTTTCCGCTGCCTGACCCTGATGGATTCCCTAACAGTTATCATGTATGAGTAAGCGATGATTCAATTGATTGATAAGTGGTAATGGAATGTGTTTATGAAATTATTTAATGACGGTTGGGTATCTTAATGAATTTGATTGTATGATTAAGCATGTAAGATGCTGACTGGTGATTTAGAAATCATATGAATCACATGAGATTAAATTGGTAAACGAGATTGATTGATGAATGATGAATGAGTGATGTTGACTTTATGATTAAGAACTAATGATAATTTGTATGATGTTGAATGATGAACAAATTGATGAGAAAGAAAAGATGAATAAAATTTCAGTAAGGTCTATTAGGAAGATGCGAATGAATAAGACTGTGAATGTTGTGATGATGTAGACATGATGCCTTTACCCCCTGATGTTGTGATAAATTTGAAATTGTGATAAAGGGTTAGTGAACCCTGTGATGGAAATAATAACGAGTTAAGGGTATGTGATAGTCATTATCCTTAATAGCAACACAGTATGTTTAAGAAAGAAGGAAAAATGGGTTGATGGTTTTGAAATTATTTTCTATTTTGAATAAATTTCAATATTTTCCTCATTCTATAAGTGTGGAATTTTGAAGATTTAAGTAGTTTTAGTTGAAAATTCCAACCGAAGTTTTTGAAGGACACGTGTCTTGCAAGTTCTTCCTTTGAAGTTTTTATCTTTGAGATCTGTATTGTCTTTATTTTAAGATCTTTCGATGTTTTAATTAATTTAAAGTGAAAGGTTGATTTCAAGGTTGGGAAAGTCAACTGTTTTGAGAATTATTTTCGAAAAATGAGATACTTAAGGGAAATGGTGATGAGTATGCCTTAAGGACAATGGCCCATTGATCTAAGAACCCTACATAGTAACTTTATGAAGAAAAATGATGATGATAATAAAAGTATGAAAGATGTTAAGCATTCATGTATCATTGCATTGTTATAAGGTGTTGTTTTGTCGTGCCAATTGCATTACAATATAGGGGGTACATTGGAGAACGCAGACGTTTCAGGTTTAGAAGGAACCTTGGGAGTACATCTGGGTTCGGGTGTCCAGATAGCTCAGTTTGCACCCGATGCAAGATAGTCCATGGCCAGTCAGGAGTACTTCGATGTGAACAGTCATTTCTAGGACCGTGTAGCATGAGTTCTGGTTATGATGCCACATTCGAGATGTGAGGATTGGATCCATGGTGAGGGAGATGGGTTAGAGTCCATATATCCCTAGTAGAGAACTCGAAAGGACTCCGACCACACTGGTAATTCCACAAAGATCATTCCTCCCTAGTGGACACACTAGTAAGATGATGTTGTTGTTGATGATGATGATATGATGATTATTGATGATGATGATTATAATGATGATGAGTTAATGGGTCCTATATGCATCATGAGACCTATTGTAAATGAAAGAGAAATGATAAACCTAACCCATGTGATATAGGATGGGGGAGGATCTAGCTACCATTCTTCAATTTTATTAGGAAAAGGTTACCCTAAACCTAACAAAACTAATAGGAAGCATGGAAACATGGAAGATGGTTTGAGGTTTATAGAAGGGATGGAAGATGATGAAAGAGACGCCACCAATGACATGGATAAATCTTCGCCGCCACTCTAGGGATGGTCACCTAGTGATAAGAGCTTGAAAGTGGTTAGAATTTCTCTAACCTAAATGAGAGACTAAGTGCTCACAAAATTCACAAAAATGTGTATATTCTCTAAAATGTAAAGGTTTGGAGTACATGCAGAGCATGCCTTTATATAGGCAAGGAAAGTGCACTCCCTAATGGGCTTCTCCTATTCCCTAGGCCTAATTAGGCAAAATAAGAGGAAAATGGCCCAAATACAAGCCCAAATAGAATTGGCAAGCCCGAAAGTGGCTAAATGACCATGCAAGGCCCAAATCCTAACAAAATAATATCTAAAATTATTTATAAAAGATAAAATGAAGCTTTTTGGTCATGTCCTCATCACCATGCATGATTGACCAACCATATTCATGGATGATGTGATTTGATTTATGAATTGATCTGATGGTTGGTGATTGTGAATATGTGTCGGTCGTATGGTAATTGATAATCTATGGTGGCTATGCTTTAACTAGATCTGTGATATATATAAGTATTGAATGTGATGATGATTTGTGAGTAGGTTGTGTGTTGATTCTTGTGATGATTCATTGTGACTGGATTTGTATATATATAAGTGTTGTTATTACATTAGGAAGTGGTATATGGGTGGTATGGGGTGCGTAATATGTTTATGCAAGTGTCTGATAAACTTAGTCTAGTTGGTATTGTATCAATGATTCATGCAATGATTTTTATGTTATATGTCTGTACCATCTATGTTGATTTGATGAGTAGGGCAGGATCATATAAGGTGTAATGAGATTTAACATAACTAGGATATAGCTTGGAGATGGGAATTGTATGGTTTAGCTGGATGTTGTGAAATAATAAAAACACTAATATGTGCCTATATGAAATACTATATGTGGTGAAACTATCCTTAACTTTGGTTATTTTATATGCATGACATAATGAGGATACAGTGTAGGGAGGTGTCAGTAATGACATAGCTCCTATTGTGTGAAAGAATAAGTAGAGGCGGGACCTCACCCTTTTTTGTTAGTGGTTTCCATTTGTGTATATCTATATATGCACTCTAGGTGGCAAGAGGCAGGTTCAAGGAAAACAATGGTAGGCTTCAGAGGTAAACCAAAGACACGGTTGGATTCCTAGTTAAATAAGGTAGTGAGTAGGCAAATATGTAATTGTTATGGATGCCTACGTGCCTTTGATTTCATTTAAGTATGTGAAGTTGATGTTGAATCATGTATATGTATTGAGACAATGATCCACCATTTTGTGTTGTTATTCACAAAAAAAAATTTCTACATTTTTCTTAAGACAGTGCACTCTTAGTTAAGTAGGATGATCTAGTGGAAGAGATTTGCCCTAGTTAACTAAGGCTGTCACAAAGCCTACAACCAAGAAATAAAGTAGGAATTAGGGTTAGAGCTTTGGAACTTAATAATGGAAGTCAGTTCCCAAAACCCCGCATACCTTAGGTTATAAGGATTTGAGAGGGAGGCTTGCTCTAAGCCCACATGCACACAATGAAAAGGGAAGAAATGAGGTTGGAGAAGCTTGGCTTATTCACACATGGTAGGAAGAAGAAAGAATTGATGGAGGTGGTGGATGAAACGAAGATGCACAGCTAGGGGAGGAAAAAGGAGAATAAAACTTTTCTTTTCTTTTCCTATTGCTTTTGTGTTAGTGAAATGGGATTCTTAAGGGTTCGGGTATTATAGTCATTTCACATGTTCAATTAATCTCAGGAATTACTCCAGTAACTTTAGGTTACCCTAAACTTACCCAGATTAAACCTTATCCAATTTACCCTATTAATTATATTTAATTAATTTATCTCAATTCACCACTTGGTCATCTAAAATTAGCCAATAAATTTAATTCAGGATGTTACATTTCAAAAACAAAATTAGTTGATATGTATCTTCTTCTTTTTATACAAAGGCATTTTTTATTAAAGATATATATAATTATTATGCAAGAAATTTTCATACAATATGAATAACATGTTTTAATCTCACAAGATGTATATTTATTTATTCATAAATATAATAATAAAAAATATTATTACTCAAGGAACTTTGACATAATACTATAAATAATATGTTTTCTTAATATCACAATATGTATATTTATTTAAATTCCTTAGTTGGATGAAAAACATAAGTTGTTATTTATTTATTTATTCTTTTTGTTATTTAAATATAATAATATATTTTTCATTAATCTACTAATTTAATATTAATTTAAAATAAAAAACTTCTCATTTAAATTTCTTATCTTTTGCAAAATTGTACAAATATAAAAAGAATTTAAAAGTATTTTTATTTAAATTACATATGTACATATTTTATTTTTTGTTTTTCATCCATTTATTTATATTATATATTTTCTTTCATTTATATTCCATATTTAATTATATTTACTTATTTAATAGTAAATTTGTAATTTAATTAGGTGTGACTATATATGTGATTTATTGTTATTGAATAATAAATAATGTTTCACCCATATATAAAATTGAAATAATTTTTTTAGAATAAAATCATATATTACGAGTAAATTAAATTTTCATTTGAAATCTTATTTAAATTTTCAGAATAAATCTCATTTTTTAATTGATTTTTCTATTAATAATTTTAATAACTTCGTTTTATAAAACAAAATCTATAACTCAAAATATAAAAACATTGTATAAAAATGTTCCGTTCATTAAATACTAGTTATTATTAAAAAAAATATTATTATTATTATTTACATTATATTCCTTCTCTCTAAAAAGTTAAATGTGAATAAAGATAATTATTGATATTGTTATCAAAGCAATTGGATCAAATCAAACCGATTGAATTCTACTTGGTTCAATTTTTTTTTTATTGCTCCAGATTTAAAAAGTAGCATCATTAAAAGCTTGCTAACTGCAATCACATATCTTGGCATGTGGTATGTTAGCATGTGGGCCACTCCCTTAACTCCCATGACTCTGTGACCATGCATATAACCACCACAAATTGCCGACAGCTCCTCCACAAAATAAAATAATAATAAATGTTTTAGAAGCTACGTATGTTCTATGTTCCGTGTCGAGTTAGTTTCATCACAAGAGCACTTCTTATAAAAGTCAAAGGATTCACATTTTGGGAACCATAATTTTTAACTTAGTATTCAATTCAATCATAAAGCGATATCTCTAGTCTCGTGCAGTCTATGAGAAGATAACACGTGTCCGTGTCCCTAATTCTTGTGTGGTTTACTCCACTCCTTCCTTCATTTTCAAAATAACTAACTTGCTCACTTCCACCACACTCAAACACCGCGTTTGGCTCACACATGGTTCCTTTCTTCCCCACCTTGTTTCCTAATTAACGCGTTTGCGTCACCTAAACACCCATCGCGCCCTCTATAAAGCGCGATTCACAGATTTCAACTCAACTAAAATCAAACTACACCGAAACAAACCGTTTCTTCTTTTTCTCTCAGCATGGACGATGAGATTCGCAAGATCTTCAACAAGTTCGATAAGAACGGCGACGGCAAGATCTCGTGCGCGGAGCTGAAGGAGATGATGGCGGCGCTGGGATCCAAAACCACGTTGGAGGAGCTGAGCCGCATGATGGCGGAGCTCGACCAGAACGGCGACGGCTACATTGATCTTAAGGAGTTCGGTGACTTCCATTGCGGCGGCGGCGGCGACGCCAAGGAGCTCCGGGAAGCGTTCGAGCTCTACGATCTGGACAAGAACGGGTTGATCTCCGCGAAGGAGTTGCACTCCGTGATGCGCAGGTTGGGGGAGAAATGCTCCCTCAGCGATTGCCGGAGGATGATCGGAAACGTCGACGCCGACGGCGACGGCAACGTCAACTTCGAAGAGTTCAAGAAGATGATGACTCGCTCTTAGTAGCCACCTCCCTCACCGTGTAATTGCTGCGCCAATCAGTAGGTTAATTGAATTAACATTGTGATGCACATTTATGATAATTTCGTGAAATGAAATTAGTGATTTTCATTTTGTGTGCTCGTTTGTGTAAAAGACAGTAGTTCTGATTTTAAATTATAACTGAGTTAACGGAAAAGATAGGATCGCGAAAACGGCTTATAATAATTAGAAAGATGCGATTTCTAAAGGTATAAAGATCAAAGTTTTGAAAATTGGGTTGAGATTGGTTAAAATTTAGAGATAGGTACATGAGGGGGATGTTTAATTGACTCTTACATATTTTAATGGGTTAAAAAAAGGTTTATTTAAACTATGGGTTTTCAAGTCTGATCTATTTAGCCTTAGCAGACTCAACCCGCGAGTCAATTTATATCATTTTTTCACTTTTTATCTTTTTAAAATAAATTCAAACCTAAGATAATATTATATTTTTGTTCCTTACATTAAAATAAGAGAAAGTTGATATTTAGATTTAATAAAGAGATCTTCTTACTCACTCTCAGCTAGTATTATTATACCATATTCACCCGCTTCAAGAAAAAGAGATACAATAATTTGATACAGATTAGGCTCTGATACCACTGCTGGCCGAAAGCCTCCTTAACATAAATATAAACACCAAAACATACAGACAATGCATTTTCGGCAACATCAAGCCTACTCTTGCAAATATGGTCACCAATTTTGGCATTTAAATTTATGCTAAGAAGAATCGTAGCATGGATCTTTTCCGACATATTTCTGATACACAGGATCCTTATATAAGGCAAGTATAGAGCATACTTTATGTCTATGATTATTGTATCTCTTGATCGGAACAGTGCCTATAGCATAATACTACCGCTTTGGTGTTTATATTTATGTTAAGGAGGCTCTCGGGCAGCAGTGGTATCAGAACCTAATCTGTATCAAATTATTGTATCTCTTTTTCTTGAAGCGGGTGAATATGGTATAATAATACGAGCTAGAGTGAGTAAGAAGACTTCTTTAAACATGAGTGAAAGCCCTCGCCCCAGTGCTGTAAGTCTCTCTTCAAAAATCTCCCTTTTCGTTCCCGAATCCTCTAAAAAGACCCTCTTAAATAAACTTGAAAACCTGATTGAATATACCTTTGTCCCTGAAGATGCTCAAATAGAGAGTGTTGTTCCTCCCCTTCTGAATCCATATAATGTTTTTAGAAGACACAAATCCAACTTTACTTGGTCTGTGAAAAAGCTTATTTCCACCCCTAGATCTGGTGTGAAAGAAGTCATCCAGACTTCAAAGCTTGACTCTTGTCCTTTTCATGCCACCTCTGCAGAACGGTATGTAGACCTGAAAATAAATCCAGATCTAATCAAATTATGGCAAAGAGAAGGTTACGTTGCATTACATCTAGGTGCAGTTCAGTTAATCCTAACCTTCCATGGGAGAAAAAGCATGCCCGTTACAGCCAGAGTCTCTCTTATAGACTCTACCTTCCATCACTATGAAGATGCAGTAATTGGCACATTCCTCACGACACTTAATGCAGGAAGTGTGGTTTTAACCATATTTCCAAATTTTAATGTCCATCTGAAAGACCCGACTCTTCCACATAGGTTCCAAGTTCAAGTCCAACTTATAGGAGCCCCTCAAGACTCAGATGCATTCAAAGCTACTCTGAATCATCAGATCATATTCAGAGTTCAAGATCATCTCTTTGATCTTCCAGTTGACTCCAAAATCTTAAAAAATGATTTGATGGTGATAGCAAATTCTGAGGAGAAAACTTCATCCATCATCCAGGTTCCCAGGAAAATCCCTAGAGAAGAGTTACTAAAACTCATTCCTATGGAATGGATTAGCGACTATGACGCACAAAAAAAACAATCGAAACCCATAGTGTCTACTGAGTCCTCATTTATAAGGCTCTCTGATGGCAGAGTAAAGGCTATCTTCAAGAAGGAAGAAGAATCTTCCTCATCCTCCTCCTCAAACTCCAGTCTTCTCCACAATGATGATCACCCTAGGAGAACAAGAAAAGAAAACTCCTTTTTATTCATCAAAGCTGATGGAACGCCCATCTATATTGACAAGATAAATGGTCACTTTATATGGGATGTGGCACCTGAGATGTGTGATCCAGATTGTGATTGTTGCATGGACTATGATAGCAGTGACTATGATGACAGTGATGATGATGAACCCAGAAGGAGAAAGAAGAAGTCTTCTTGAAAATCTCCTAAGAAACTTGAAAGAAGGTTTGATCATGATAATGGACCCTGGGTTGGAATTAGAAAGAAGTACGAGCCTCTTCCTTTCTATGAGGAAGCTTTGAAAATTCTCAAAAAACATAAATATCCTTCACCACCAAATGACCCGTCTTTGGTCACATGGCCTCCACCAATTAAAAAATCTCCAAAACCTTTGCCTGTACAAAAGTGCAAACCAGTTGAACCATCTCCCAAACAGATAGCCATACCACAAGCATGTATGATGTTTTCTTCCACTTTAGCCTCTTATAATACAAACTTTCCTTCCTTGGAAAGAAAAATTGATCCTGTTAAAAAGATACAGACTAGACCCTTTGTGGTTCCTTCTGAAGTGAATACTGATGGATCAACAAGGCCAATCACTCAAGCAGAAGAAGTAATGAATTGGCAAACTAAAAACGTTGTAGCTTAGAATGAATTCTTGCAGAACATGGACAGGAAAATTGACAAGATTGCTAACTCCTTGGATAAGGAGATAAAAAATATGTCCAAAAGACTGCAAGATCATTATTTTGAAATAAAGCAAAAATGGCACAATTTGAGGTAGAAGTATAGAAATTAAAGGGAGAAAGGATCAACTCTACCTTTGTTGAAAAAGAAAGAGAACTGAGAAAGGTTAAAGCTCAGTATGAAGAATTAAGAGGATATGTTGCCTCTAGAAGTTTAAAACCTTCTCTCAAAGAAAGTTCTTTTGAACCAGATCCCTATTTCATCCCTCCTTCAAAAATCTTTACATCATACACTCCACAAGCTATACAAAATCCTAGCCCATTTATTCCTCCAAACCTTACCTCGAGAAAGTTTGATCCTGTTGGAAAAAGAAAAGAACAATCTGTTCCTCCTCCCACAAAGGATGATGGAGAAAACTCTGTGTCAGATGAATCTCCAATACAAACACCTAAACTTTCCCTGATGGTTTCACATAAACTAATATCCTATGTAAAGCCCTTAATATACTCCCAAAGCAAAGAAGAAGAGTTTGAATCCACTAAAGGAGAAGATCAAACCTTTTCTGAAGAAAATTAGAAAAATACTAAGCTGGATTCCACTGAAGTAGAAATTGTGTACGATGAATATGCTGATATTTCAAGAATTTTAATGGTCAGACAAGATGAGACCTCTACACAGCCCTATGGACTATATCCCAGAGAAATAAACACCCCTGTTTATACTGGATCTTCATTCTTCTCCATAGATGGAATCCCTCCTTCTCAGTGGAATAAGAAATTCCTTGAATTCAAAGCCTGGATGGATGCAAAGATCGTCCAGCATGAAGAATCATATAAGGTGGTTGAAGAATTCTGTGCTAGAATGACCGGAGTTCTTAAAGAATGGTATTAATCCATTGGTCCGGTAAATCAAGAATAACTTCACAGCCAACCTATCTCAGATGTGATCCATTTTCTCCAATTCCACTTCTTGGAAGATATTTCTGTGATTGAGAAAGAAGCCAGAAAAGAATATTTTGAGATGAAATGTTGCTCATTAAAAAAGATAGATCTCGAAAGACATTATTAGAGAATGTCTCAGAGATTTTATCAGTTGAATGGATTTAATGATCCAAGTCTCAAAAATACTTATATAAGTTCTCTCCCAGAAGAACTTCAAGAAGAAATATGGAGAATCTTGCAAGCAGCCAATAAAAATGTCATAGAAATGACGCTTGGAGAAATCCACCAAGTGGGAATGGTTGCTTTAGACAAGATCTGTCACCAACAAAGTTTGATAGACAAGATGCTGAACAATTGGAGGAAGTAGAAAAGCATTTGTAAGAAGAAGTATTTGAAGATAAAGTGCGACAAGGAAAATTGTATATGCAAAAATTTAAAGCTTCATTCTACAAAGAAAGAAAAGAAAATAAAGTCTTGTACAAGAAGAAAAAGAAATTCCGATTCTTCAAGAAGAAACCTTTCAAAGGAAAGAGCAAGGGCCAGAGATGCTTCATCTATGAAAAGAAAGGACATTTCTCCAAAGATTGTCCACAAAATAAAGAGAAAGCAGTAAAACTATTGCATACGCTAACAATAGAAGAGGATGATGATGTTGAATCCCTCTATGAAGAACAGAGTTCTCCAAATAACAAAACTGTTTTTGCCCTTAAAGAATCTAAAGAAGAAACGTCAAGTTCAGCAGACTCTGAAAGTTCAGCCGAACCAGAACATTTCTGACGTGAATATTTTTGCAGTCGTGATTCCGTCAAATTAGTACATTAAAATTAATTAACGTAGTACTAGGGTGTCAACCTAGGTCGTTCTCTCAAGGATCAACACAAAAATTTAGAAAAAATCAAGTCTTAAACTAATTTTTAACAATTAAAAATAAAAACTAAACAACTAAAAATTTTTACAAACATAAGTTCACTAACATACAATTGGGGGGGGGTTTGATTGATTTTTGTTGTCACAATTAAAATTAAAACAAAGTAAATAAAGGATTTAAAACAATAAATAACAAGCGATTGATTTTCTTGGAGTATTGTAAATAAATTTATCCTTGGTTCACTAAAGATAATTTGTATACTTATTAATGTTAATTTCTTAGCTCAATTTGAATTGATCAACTAAGCGTCTTTTTCAATTCACAATTCCTTTACTTTCATTTAAAAATGAATATTTTAATCAAGCATCCTAATTAAGCAAAAGGAGTCAAGATTGTAAAATCTAGGAATTATTGAGCATACATAAGAACATCGCCTATATACATAATCTATTCTCAAATTATGGAATTAAGCAAACCATAATTATTAAAAGTGATTATGAAAATATTCATTAAGCATGCATATTTCCTTAATCCATTCTAATTTAAAACCTTATTTTATTCCATTTGAATAATTAAACCGATTAAGCATACAAATTTAATTAAACAAAATGGAATTAAATAAGTAGAGAAAGATTATGAAGAAATAACAATAATAAAAGCATACTATATTAAAATTAATGACCTCAAAATTACATTACAACATTCTCCAAGAAAATCAATCTAGGGGTTTTAGCCCTCCATAATTACAACTACAAACAATAAAACTAACCCGGAAAATGAAGAATTTGCTGGAAGAATTTCCAACAGAGAAGAGAAGAGGAACGTATGAAGGAGGATCTGATGAAGAATGAATGGTGTGTTACAAGCCTTCCTCTTGTGCCTATTTATAGGAATCAGAAAGCAAAGCTAATGCCATAATTAATTCATAATGGGAGATGCACTCTTGAATTTACAATTCCATGGTGCTCCATTATCATTCTAAGTGCTCCATGATCATGCTTCAGTGTTGTTTCCACTTTGATAATGCGTTATCTGATGTTTCCACTGATGAATCTGTGCCTGAATCGATTCATCTAGGCAATTTTTGGGCAATTTTACACATAGGAATCGATTCCTTAGGGGTGGGAATCGATTCCCAAGCACATGAATCGATTCATGCTTGTTTGAATCGATTCCCAGGCCTTTCAAATGCATATGAATCGATTCACAGGGGTGGGGAATCGATTCCTAGCTATATGAATCGATTCCCAGGGTGCTTGAATCGATTCCTTGCTGTTCTTTTGTGTGGGAATCGATTCCCACATTGGTGAATCGATTCCCAGACCTGTTCTGGTGCTTTTCTCGCATTTTTGACCATTTCTTGAGTCGTGGCTTCTTTCGTTTGACCTGTGGTAATTACAGGCTTAATCACACACTACAAAACAAGAGAAAACCAACTTTTATTAAAAATTTATCCTTAATTCATTTTAAAATTGAATATTAAATAAAGCTCAAATGATGAAAATGTGTTAAAGTGCAGTATATTACACACTAAGTGATGGCAAATTATACACATTTAAATTGAGAAATTAAGGATAAATCATGCATCATCAAATACTCCCACACTTATTCTTTTGCACTCCCGGGCAAAATCAAAATAAAAACAAGTATCTCAATTTATTGAAAACATTAAGTTGAAAACAACACACAGATTTGGCATAAAATTTTAAGAATATACAGAGAAACAAGAGTTATTTAACATGCAAGATTCAGAGCATCAAGATATATATAAAGATCATTCAAACAGTTAGGCATATGAAAATTAAATTAAACTGAAAAGAAGATCATAAGTGATAGAACCTCACAAGACATACTCTCAACTCTCAAGTGTTTAAGGTTTGTGTATACACTCAAAACAATTCCTGAAAATCAAGCAGTCTAAAAATTTGGCAAGTTTCTCAATTCCACAATCAACACAAATGCATGTATAGATCAACAGGGCTTTCACAGGGTTGAAATGTGGCCAAGGTTAAAATGGATGAAATATATATATTTATATATATACCAAAAAGAATGATGAAGCAATTAATTTTTCTGGCAAACAGTGAAGGTAAAACATTTATTGTATGGTATTTGGTAAATTTTTTTTTTTATGAGATTGCATAACACTTGGAACAAGAGTTGCAATTCCTTTTTGCACACCCCCACACTTATTTGAATGCCTGTTTTGACTTGATTCCAAAGCTTCAATATATTTCTTAAGGTAGGTATATTTTTGGTTCTTCATCCATGGCTTATTTGAGCTGCAACAAGGAAACAGTTAAATAGGCTCAAAATGGCTAGCAAGAGATAATTTATTCATGGTAGGCTTATATGGCTTAGTGGCTCAATTGAACAAAATGCCTGTATCAAAATACATTCATATGAGTTTCAAGTATCATCAAGAAACAAGACAAAAATTAAGATGTAAGCTTTCAGGAATTAATCACACATGAAAGGATTAAGATGGTTTAAAGTGATCCATCAAATTTTAAGGCTCAAAAATCTCACAAGGTATAATTCCATCATATATGATCATTTCTCAATTATCATGTCATTCTCAACATACCAAAAATGTTTGAGTTCAAATTATAACATATCATTAATCTCATATCAGACATGAAAGAATTTACTTGTTACTCATGCATATCTTAAAATTCCAATAAAACATGCCTTTTTAAAACAAAAACACACACAAAATCTTTTATTTTAAAATTTTTTTTTTCACACAAAATTTAATCACACAACACACAATAACACACGAATCCCACCCCCACACTTAAATCATACATTGTCCTCAATGTAAGACAGAGCATACAAAATAGACAATATAATGAAAAAGTAAAGAGATGGGTAAGAAAAACTCCCTCAAGGTGGATCAAACTCAAATACCACATCCTTTTGAAGCAGATTGGATAATGGTCTAGCCTTCTTGTGCCTTTCCAAATTTTGCAGCAATTTTTCTTCTTGATTTTCATCAAGAGAAGTAAAGATTATTACCGGGAGCTCTTCATCATTTCCCAAGTATGAATACTTGAGGTTTTCAAGTAAGAAATTTAGCTCCAGATTAGGTGCCTGCAAAGTAGATGGAACTAACAAAGCAGATTTGGATTCTTGCACCTCAAAAAATTTGTTAGAGTCTTCTTGAAAATTTGTATTTAGAACAGGTATTTTTATAGACTCTAAATCAGCAGTTATGTATTTGTCAATTTCAGCACAAATATGACAATTCTCAGAATTATTGCATGCAAAACAACTGTATGAATCATCTATGCATTCCAAATCAACATCAGAAAAATGTTCAAAAACTAGTTCATTAATAATGTCAATTTGGAAAATAGAATGATTTTCAGAAGGGTGTTTCATGGCATCTAGAATGTTAAATCTTACCTTAGTGTCACCAAATTCCATGGAAAGGGTTCCAGCATGGACATCAATTATAGTTTTGGCTGTTTTCAAAAATGGTCTTCCCAAAATGATAGGAACAGGAATTTGAGGCATACCTTCTTCCATATCAAGTACAAAAAAGTCAGCAGGGAAAACAAGCTGTTCTACCTGAACCAAAACATCCTCTATAACTCCAGCAGGGTAAGTAGTGCTCCTATTGGCTAGCTGAATTACTACACCAGTAGGTTGTAAATTTCCAAGAGACAAAGTTTTAAAAACAGACATAGACATAACATTTATTGAAGCTCCTAAATCTAACATGCAATTTTCAAATTTGTTGTTGCCTATGATACAGGGTATAGAAAACGTACCTGGATCCTTGCATTTCTCAGGAATATTTGAAACTTCTTTACTGAGCAGTGCAGATACATTTCTTCCCATACTTATCCTTTCATTGCCCTTGAGTCTCCTTTTGTGAGTACACAACTCCTTCAGAAATTTGGCATACTTAGGAATTTGCTTGATTGCATCAAGAAGAGGTATATTCACTTCCACTTTCCTGAAAGTATCCAAAATTTCTTTGTCCACTTCTTCCATCTTCTTACTTGGAATTGCTTTTGGTGGGAAAGGAAGAGGGATATGAGGTGGAATTTGGGATGGTTGCATCTCAGATTTGCTTGTGCTTGAAGAGGGCACATCATTCTCAACTGTTGTGGGCACATCTGTTTGTTTTTCAGGTTCCTTAGGTATGGGTACTTCAAGGTTCTTACCTGATCTTAACTGAATTGCACTCACATTTCTTGGATTTGCAGCTGGTTGAGATGGTAATTTGTCAGAGTTTTGAGATTGTAACTGGCTTAATGATGAAGCCAATTGCCCAATTTGGTTGCTTAAACTCTGGATGGTAGCATCATTTCTCTGTTGATATTCCAAGTTCTGTGTAGCCATTTGTTTCACCAGATCCTCCAAAGAAGGGCCATTTGTGGATGGTTGAGGTGTAGTTCTTTGGAAGGTTGGTGCATTATTTTGAAATGGAGGTTGGGGATTTTGTTGTTGGTTCCCCCATCTCAAGTTTGGATGGTTCCTCCAACCTGGATTGTATCTGTTGGTGGAAAGGTCATGGTTTTGTGGTGGTGAAGGTCTATCATGGTAGATGTTAGCTGCATAGGCTTGGGGACTATTATTATCCTTTTCTTGTAGAGAAGGACAACAATCAGTGGGGTGCTCTTGTGAAGAGCAGATGCCACATACTTTAGCAGTCATGGATTTTTGATTTACTGCCAATTGTGTGACTAGAGTGGTGAGAGCATCAAGTTTGCTCTCCAATTTAATTCCAGATGAACTAGAATTGGAATCAAACATGGGTTTGAAAGAATCATTTCTCACACCAAATTGTTGAGAGTTAGATGCCATCTTCTCAATCAGATTTCTTGCTTCAGCAGCAGTCATATCTCCTAAAGCTCCTCCACTTGCCGCATCAATCATGTTGCGATCAACGTGGTGTAAACCTTCATAGAAGTACTGAAGAAGAAGTTGTTCAGAAATTTGGTGGTGAGGGCAACTTGCACAAAGTTTTTTAAATCTCTCCCAATATTCATAAAGACTTTCTCCAGAGAGTTGCCTAATGCCAGATATGTCTTTACGGATTGCAGTTGTTCTAGAGGCAGGAAAGAATTTTTCCAAGAACATTTTCTTTAAGTCATTCCAACTTGTGATTGATCTTGGAGCAAGGTAGTACAACCAATCCTTAGCAACACCCTCTAAAGAATGAGGAAACGCTTTAAGATAGACATGGTCTTCTTGAACGTTTTGGGGTTTCATTGTGGAGCACACAATGTGGAATTCTTTGAGGTGTTTGTGCGGATCTTCACCCGCAAGACCATGAAACTTAGGCAACAGGTGTATAAGTCCGGTCTTAAGAATAAAAGGGACATCCTCATCAGGATATTGAATACACAAACTTTCGTAAGTGAATTCAGGAGCAGCTAGTTCTCTAAGAGTTCTTTCACGAGGTTCAGCCATATCAGAAAAACTAGCAGTACTTTCAACAGATTCAGAAAAAATACTATCACTATCAATATCAACAAAGTTATTATTAAATCTAGCTTCTCTAATTAACCTATGAAAAGTTCTTTCAATTTCAGGATCAAATGAATATAAATGCTCAAAAGTTCTTCTAGTCATACATAGCATACAACAAGATATTTGATCATGATGAGCAATAAATCATAAGAATCCTAAATCATGCAAAAGAAATAAAATAAACAAACAAACAAACAAAAGAAAATTTTTTTTAAAATTTTTTTTTAATAAAAAAAAATTAATTTAAAACAAGAGTTTTTCCTAAAGATCGTTGATCCCCGGTGTCGCGACCGGGGTCCCGGCGCACGACGCGGACTGGTTAAAGACAAATAAAAGAAAATTGAAACGGCATTGAAGTGAGGCTCTTGAGAAGCCTAAAAAATAAAGGGTTCAAGGAGTCGCCAACAATATTTATTAAGGAAAATATTAGGAAAACCTTTAAATAGCACTGGTTTTTTTTTAAAAAAAAAATGAGATTCTGTTTAGTCCGGGAGTCGAATTACAGGAGGGGAAGGTATTAGCACCCCACACTGTCCGTAAAAAACGGTTACCCAAATTGATCATGCATAATTTAAAAAATGATTATCAAATATTTCATCCTTCATAAAACAATCATAAATAATATACACAATAAAAATATATAAACATGAATAAAACAAAGGTAGTAAAAAAATACATCTCTTAAGTTTGTTGTTTTTTAGTTCTAAGAAAATAAATAAATAAATGATTAAAAGACCATAAAAATAAAAAGATAAAAAAAAATAATAAGACGTCTTGTCTTACTTATTTCCTAGTAAAAAAAAAATTGATTTTTATTGAGAAATATAAAGTTCAAAACAAACAAATAAATAAATAAATAAAGATAAGAGAAAAAATAAAATTAAAAGCATCAACATGAAGATAAAGAAATATAATACACTTAATTAATTAAAATTGACAAGGAATATTATTTAATTATCTTTTTTTTTAAAAAAATAAGATTAATAAGATGTCTCATCTAAATTAATCTCATCTTAAATTTAAGAGAAAAATGAATGAATAAATAACACACTATTTATTAATCTTGATTTTTTTTATTTTATGAAAATAATTTCTTCTTAATTATTAAAAGGTTACTAAGAGAAAATAATAGGAAATCATGACCATAATAAAAATGGATAATTATGTATATATATATACATATTTATAAACTATTAAAATGGTCAAACGTAAATAAATAAATAGAAAGTGTAGAAAGATAAAAGCAAAAAGATAAATAACTAAAAATAAAAAGTATAGAGAATAAATAATAATAATAATATAAAAAAATAAAGGTAGAAAAAAAATAAATGAAAAGTTCAAAAAAATAAAAAAAATAAATAAATAGACATAACAATAAATACATAAAAAATAAAAGAGCAGAAAAAAAAATAAATACATAAAATAAAGGGGCAGAAAAATAAATAATAAAAAAATAAAGGAACAGAAAAGTAAATAACAAAAATAAAGCAGCAGAAAAGTAAATAACAAAAATAAAGGGACAGGAAAGTAAATATATAAAAATAAAGGGGCAGAGATGTAAATAACAAAAATAAAGAGGCAGAAATGTAAATAACCAAAATAAAGGGGCTAAAAAATAAATACATGGAAATAAAGGGGCAGAAATGTAAATAATAAAAATAAAGGGGCAGAAATGTAAATAACCAAAATAAAGGGGCTAAAAAGTAAATACATGAAAATAAAGGGGCAGAAATGTAAATAACAAAAATAAAGGGGCAGAAAAGTAAATACATAAAAATAAAGGGGCAGAAATGTAAATAACAAAAATAAAGGGGCAGGAAAGTAAATACATAAAAATAAATGGGCAGAAAAGTAAATAACAAAAATAAAGGGACGGGAAAGTAAATAAATAAAATAAAAGGGCATAAAAATAAATAAATAAAGATAAAAATGTAAAAAAATAAAAAAAATGAACTAATAATTGTAGAAATATAAAGTGCGGATAAATAAAGTGCAGAAAAATAAATTAACAATAATAAAAGTGCAGAAAAGTAAATAAAGAGGAATAAAAGTGTAAAAAAAAATAAATAAGGAAAAATAAAGGTACAAATAAATAAATAAATATGGAGATGCATAAAAATAAATAAACAGATAAATAACTGCAGAAAAATAAAATGCAGGAAAATTAAGTGCTTGAATATAAATAAAGAAAAATAAAAGTGCAGAAAAATAAATAACAATTAAATAAGACGAATAAATAAATATAAATAAACAACTTTGTATTAATAAAAAAATACCTTGGTACAAGATCAATTACAGAGAAACTAGAACGGAAGTCGGGAAATCAATTTTGTGTAGATTTCCTTTGCTTTTGGCTTTGTTTGGACTTAATTTGAAGGTATTTGGATACCGGTTACAACACTTGGACAGTATTTTAGCTCACAAAAACTCACATACTAAGACAAACAAGAGTTGTGCACTCATTTTCCTAACTAGGATTACACAAAGTAATTTTTGAAAACTCAAACTTCTAAAAATTCTCACAAAAATTTAACACTCTTTCCCCTCTTTTTTCTCTTCTTCCCCCAAAATGCCTCAATATCACCTTCTATTTATAGAAGAAAATTGGCATTGGATTCTCCATAAATGACATCACTTTTCTACTTTTTCAATTTGTCCAAATTTGATGTCAATTTCCCCAATTTTCTCAAATTATCCAACCAAACCGGGGCCCACCACTAATAAACCACCGTCAACTTTTTTTGATTTTCTTTCTTTTTTTTTTAATTTTCGTTTTTTATTTTGACCCTTTTTTTGGATATTTTTTTTGGCCCATTTCCCTTTTTTTTTTTGGGCTTTTTTTTTGTTTTTTTCTGTTTTTTTTGTTTGGGCCCCTTTTTTTCTCTTTTTTTTTCTTTTTCTTTTTTTTTTGGCCCTTCTTATTTGTTTTTATTTTTTATTTTCGTTTTTTTTTATTTTTTATTTTTTTATTTTTTTTATTTTTATTTTTATTTTTTTATTTTTTTTATTTTTTTATTTTTTTTGCCCATTTATTTTTCTGATTTTTTTTGGGCCTTTTATTTAAAGGTACAAATGGAAACATAAATTATTTATTACATATATGGAAATATATAAAATATCCAATAAATATAAATTACTACCCACACTATAAGGAGTAAAAAGGTAGTCACAAAACATCGTCTTCCCTCCCTTATTCTTTCCTCTTGGCTTCGGCATCCATCAGCCATTGCTTGAGAGAAATGAAGAGAATTGATGAAATGAGAGGTGTGGTAGGAAATGAAGAGGGATTGGGTATTTATAGAGATGGGGAAGGGTTACTATTCCAACGGTCACTATACAATTTTTAATATTATTTTTTTTTAATATGATCCGGGGTGGCAATCTGGACTGGGCGGGGTTCTAAGCACTGTACCGCGTCACCAACGAGAACTGGTAAGTCATAACCGGGGTCTGAAATCATTGGTCAACTATAGACATTTCTCTTCACCTCGGTTAAATATTAAGCATTGGGGAATCTCCTGCAGGTGTACCTCCGGTGTGTCTTGAAGTTCAAGTACGGATTAACACATCAGTTTTAACTTGAAGAACCTCGGATTCCCTTCGAACTGAGGTGTAAAATACCGTACTCCACTGAGGTTGTACGAGCTTAGAACTAATGAGGTAACACCGGTCATGAAACCGTGCTAGGACCCCGGTTAATGCAGTCAACATTGACTCCGGACTCTAGGACAAAAAAACTCTTTTTTCTTCTTTTTTTTCTTTTTAATATATATCACCGGACAAAAATAGGTGTTCACAGATGCCCCTCTTTACTTCTTTTCATGAAAGAATATGAGACATATTCATATTATTGATGTGAAAAGAAAGTAAAGACGTGAACACCACTAAGAATACTCGACAACTTTTGACAAGAAGTAAATAGCCGAATGATGTTGTCCCTATGCTAGACAGTTTAAGGAGAGGCACTTGGAACATGACAGGAAGATAAATGGCATAATCTAGGGGTTAATACCTGAAGCTTTGGAAAAATATGAAGTTGTCTTGACATTTTGAGGAGCCTAAGAATGGGTATTTGAGGCTTCGACATAAAATAGATGACAGGGGGATGCCCCTGAATGATTTTGATTGAGATAGCCTAGGGAAGGATACCTGAAGCTTTGACATGAAACTAAATGACTGGGAAGATGCCCCTGATTTGATTTTGATTAAGATAGCCTAGGGAAGGATACCTGAAGCTTTGACATGAAACTAAATGACTGGGGGGATGCCCCTGATTTGATTTTGATTGAGATAGCCTAGGGATGGATACCTGAGGCTTTGACATGAAACTAAATGACTGGGGATGCCCCTGATTTGATTTTGATTGAGATAGCCTAGGGATGGATACCTGAGGCTTTGACATGAAACTAAATGACTGGGGAGATGCCCCTGATTTGATTTTGATTGAGATAGCCTAGGGATGGATACCTGAGGCTTTGACATGAAACTAAATGACTGGGGATGCCCCTGATTTGATTTTGATTGAGATAGCCTAGGGATGGATACCTGAGGCTTTGACATGAAACTAAATGACTGGGGAAATGCCCCTGATTTGATTTTGATTGAGATAGCCTAGGGATGGATACCTGAGGCTTTGACATGAAAACAAATGACTGGGGGATGCCCATGATTTGTTTTAGTAGCCTAGGAATGGATACCTGAGACTTTGACATGAAAATAAATGACTGGGGGATGCCCCTGATTTGTTTTAGTAGCCTAGGAATGGATACCTGAGGCTTTGACATGAAAATAAATGACTGGGGAAATGCCTCTGATTTGATTTGGTAGCCTAGGAATGGATACCTGAGGCTTTGACATGAAAATAAATGACTGGGGAAATGCCCCTGATTTGATTTGGTAGCCTAGGAATGGATACCCGAGGCTTTGACATGAAGTAAGACTTAAGGGAAATACCTCTAACATAATGACTTATGATGGAGAATTATATGAGATTTATGCTCAAGAAGAATGTGTCTGAGATTGACTTTTCTGACTTAGTGAGGGTTCTGAGTGAATACAAGGATTGCATTTTCACATCTTAGTAAACCATCCCGACTGGAGTTAGGTGATAGGCTGAAACTGTTGATCTCGACTCTTCATGGGGAGCGTTTGTCCTTGTTGTACCCTCAAACCTGCATGGAAGAAATAGTCAAGTGGAAAACCAAAGGTCAAAGATCTTGTTTCCTCCAGGTGACTACCACAATCCTTATGGGACTTGTTATTACTCATGGCAGAGCGGAATATCCTGATTACCAAGGTCTGTGTAATTGGGAAGTATCAAGCTTGTTTGAGATTAAAAATATGCCTTTCATAATTTTTTTTAATATTTTCCACAAAATGCATGCAAATGAAACCTGACAAGATAAGGATTGGAACTGAAATTGAGAATTCCATATATTTACTTGGGAAAATTACAAGTTTATATCATAATTTTTAATCCAAACTTTTAGAGGACATAAAGACTACCCTATCCCTTTAGAGTACGCTCAAGCATAATACTTTTTGACTGCATCTGAATTGACTGGGAAAGATAACTCCTCACCATCCATGTTCGTCAAAATCAAAGCTCCTCCAGAAAAGGCTCTCTTTACGACGAATGGTCCTTCATAATTTGGCTTCCATTTGCCTCGGTGATCATTTTGATTCGGCAAGATTTTCTTCAGTACCAAATCACCTTCATGAAATTGACAAGGTCGCACTTTCTTTTCGTATGCCTTCTTCATACGCTTTTGGTATAACTGCCCATGACAGAGAGCGGTTAACCTTTTTCCATCAATTAAATTTAATTGATCATACCGAGACCGAACCCATTCAGTTTCTTCTAATTTGGCATCCATGATTACTTTTAAAGACGGAATTTCCACTTCTATTGGTAAAACAGCTTCCATACCATACACCAATGAGAAGGGTGTTGCCCCTGTCGAAGTTCGTACAGAGGTACGATACCCATGTAAAGCAAAAGGAAGCAACTCACTCCAGTCTTTGTAGGTTTCAACCATCTTTTGTATGATTTTCTTTATATTTTTGTTAGCAGCTTCCACTGCTCCATTCATCTTAGGTCTGTATGGAGATGAATTGAGGTGTTTGATTTTGAATTCCTCACAAAGTTCATCCATCATTTTATTATTCAGGTTTGTACCATTATCAGTGATGATCTGATTTGGTAAACCATATCTACAAATCAATTCTCTCTTGATGAATTTGACCACAACATTTTTAGTCACGTTGGTGTAGGAAGCTGCTTCAACCCACTTAGTGAAGTAATCAATGGCCACCAAAATAAAGCGATGCCCATTCAATGCTTTTGGTTCAATGGGACCAATAACATCTATGCCCCACATAGCAAAAGGCCAAGGCGTTGTTAGAACGTGCAAAGAAGATGGTGGTGCATGAATGTTGTCTGCATAGGTTTGACACTTGTGACATTTCTTGGTATAGTTATTACAATCATTCTCCATTGTCATCCAATAATATCCAGATCGGAGAATTTTTCTTGCCATCGAGTGCCCATTTGCATGTGTTCCGAAAGGCCCTTCATGAACATCCTTCATGATTTTGTTAGCTTCCGTCACGTCTACGCAACGAAGGAGAACAGAATCATAATTTCTCTTATAGAGTGTATTCCCAGTCATAAAGAAATTCATGGCTAGGCGCCTGAGGGTTCTTTTATCATTTTCTGAGATACCAGGAGGATATTCTTGATTTTGAATATAATTTTTGATGTCATGAAACCATGGTTTCCCATCGGGCTCTTCTTCTATCTCATGACAATATGCAGGTTCGAGACGCCTTTCAATCTCGATGAAGGGCATGTCACAATCCCTACTTACGTTGAACATGGAGGCCAACGTGGCCAAAGCATCGGCTAATTGGTTATCATCCCGAGGAATATGATGGAAAGAGACTTCATCAAACCCTTTGATTAGTTCCATGATGTGAGCTTGATAAGGAATCAATTTTCCATCTCTAGTATCCCATTCTTCTTTCAGTTGATGAATCACCAAGGCAGAATCTCCGTATATTTGTAGAGATTTCACCTTTGCTTCAAGTGCCGCCTGAATCCCCAAAACACAAGCTTCATATTCTGCAATATTATTGGTACAATCAAAACAAAGTCTAGCAGTGAATGGGAAAAGCTTGTTATCTGGTGAGATTAGGATGGCCCCAATCCCATGCCCCAGTGTATTCGACGCCCCATCGAACATCAAAATCCAAGTTCTATTAGGACAATCTTTCTCTTCTGACAACATCATAATATTTTCATCAGGAAATTCGAATGACATTGGTTGGTACTCTTTTAGGGGATGGTGGGCCAAGTGATCAGCTAAAGCACTCCCTCTTACAGCTTTTTGGGTGACATGAATGATATCATACTCAGTCAAAAGAACCTGCCAACGAGCTATTCTTCCCGTTAGAGCCGGTTTCTCAAAGATGTACTTAATTGGGTCCATCTTAGATATCAACCAAGTAGTATAAGATAACATGTATTGTCTTAGGCGACGAGCAGCCCATGCTAATGCACAACAAGTTCGTTCTACAGTGGAATATCGTGCTTCGCACTCAGTGAACTTCTTGCTCAAATAGTAAATAGCATGCTCTTTTCTCCCAGACTCATCATGCTGCCCCAGTACAGAGCCCATAGACTCATTTATCACCGTCAAATACAACAGGAGTGGTCTTCCTGGGGTTGGGGGAACCAAGATCGGTGGGGATTGCAAGTATCGCTTTATTTGGTCAAAGGCCTCCTGACAATCATCATTCCATTGTGATGGTTGATTTTTACAAAGCAACTTAAAGATTGGATTACATACAGCTGTTAGTTGAGAAATAAAACGAGCTATGTAATTCAACCTTCCAAGGAATCCTCGTACTTCTTTTTCAGTGCTAGGAGCAGGCATTTCCATGATTGCCTTTACTTTATCAGGATCCACTTCAATGCCTTTCTCACTGACAATGAAACCAAGCAACCTTCCAGAACTAGCCCCAAAAGTGCATTTAGCCGGATTTAATCTGAGTTTGAATTTTCTCAGGCGTTCAAAGAGCTTTCGTAAGTCAATCAAGTGACCTTCAGCGGATTTGGATTTGGCAATAATATCATCCACATAAACCTCTATCTCTTTATGCATCATGTCATGAAATAGAGTTACCATCGCTCTTTGGTAAGTGGCACCGGCATTTTTCAATCCAAAAGACATCACCTTGTAGCAGAAGGTTCCCCACAAAGTAATGAAAGTGGTTTTTTCCATGTCTTCGGGTGCCATCTTGATTTGATTGTACCCAGAAAATCCATCCATGAATGAAAAAATGGAATGTTGGGCCGTGTTATCAACAAGAACATCAATATGTGGCAATGGACATTCGCACCTTTCCATCTTTCTTCGGGACCGGAACAATGTTGGCCACCCATTCAGGGTATTTGGAGACAGCCAAGAACCCGGCATCCAACTGTTTGGTTATCTCTTCTTTAATCTTTAAGAGCATTTCTGGCTTCATCCTTCTCAACTTTTGCTTTATGGGGACGCAACCGGGTTTCAATGGCAACTTGTGTTCAACGATGCAGTTATCTAATCCCGGCATATCCTGATACGACCAAGCAAACACATCGCTGAATTCGACCAACAATTCTATTAATTCTGTCTTATGTTCTCTACTCAAAGAGGTGCCGATTTTGACTTCTTGTTTGTTTTCTTCACTCCCCAAATTTATGACTTCAACAATTTCTAGATAGGGAGAAATTTCTTTATCTTCCTGATCTAGCAGCCTTAGTAATTCAGGGGAAGGTTCATTGGACTCTTCATCCTCTTCGCTTGTTGGATTAAAATCATGATGGGAGAAAGCAATCTTATTATTTTGGAATTCAATTTCAGATCTGCAATTTATTTAATATAAAAAAGGCAAAATAAGGAAAATGATAATTGAACTTAACTTTTATTTATTTGAAATGATAAAGGAAACATGTTTTGCCCTTATTAAAACTCATCCTAAGGCTTTAGGCATAGCCAAAGGATTTAAACAAAAACCTACAAAGTGAACAATTACTTTGAAATGATCTCTGGAAGCTCAACGGCTTCCCAATTACACAGTTCAGTATCTGAAGGACAAGGGTAAATCAAGTCTTCTTCTCTCTTGGACTCATCATCGATGACTGCCACTTGGTCTGGAGATGTCAAGCCTGCACTCCTGAAGCTTTGGTAAAGGTCACAGATAGGGATCTTCGCAGTTAGGGGTTCTCGGTTTTCTAACCGTGCAAGTCGCTTTTCTCTCTTATCTGCGAAAACCTTTGCTCTTTCCATTGGAGATGGATGATACCCCAGCCCAAAGCCGTTTTTATTCTCCTTAACCAATAATGGGTCTACTCCTCCATCAAGCATCTTCCCAAGCCCTTTCCCTGGCTGGAATCCAGACTTCATCATCACTTTAGCTACCATCATAGAAGCTTTAGAAGGATGAGCTAGTTGTAACCCTTCGCTCACATAGGTGGTGTGAGCAATTTCCAATGATTGGAAGGAAGTCTCAAGACTTTCTTCAGCCGCTTCTATATATGGAGTTGACATGGGCTTACTGATAAGGAAATCTCCCTCACCAGAGACAATGATTAGCTTGTTGTTTACCACAAATTTAAGCTTTTGATGAAGGGTAGATGGAACCACACCGGCAGAATGTATCCAAGGCCTCCCCAATAGGCAGCTATAAGCAGGATTGATGTCCATCACTTGAAATAATACATTGAAGGTGCATGGGCCCACTTGGATGGGGATCTCAATATCTCCAATGACCTCTCTCCGAGTACCGTCAAAAGCTCTTACTACCATTGAGCTTGGCTTCATATGTGACCCATCAAAAGGTAGTTGATTTAAAGTGGACTTTGGCATGATATTCAGAGAGGAGCCATTATCAACTAGGACCTTGGCTACGATATGATCCCGACACTTGACAGAGATGTGTAATGCCTTATTATGACCTCTTCCTTCAGCAGGTATCTCTTCGTCGGTGAAAGTTAAGTAGTCATTTAAGGCAATATGCCCCACTATCCCTTCAAACCTTTCTGGCGAAATATCTTTCGCAACATGTGCTTTATTCAAGACCTTCAATAACCTTCCACGATGTGGTTCTGAGTCCAATAAGAGAGATAACAAGGATATTTTTGCAGGAGTACGGTTTAACTGGTCGAGGACCTGGTATTCGCTTTGCTTAATGAATTTCAAAAATTCACAAGCATCTTCCTCTGTTATTCTTTGGGGAGGATCTTGTTCTTTACCACGACTTTCTTTTTCACTTACAGGTACATCCTCCTTTCTCAAGTTTTCAGGAGCATAAACTCGTCCACTCCTAGTCATTCCACTTGTCTCGGAAATATTGGTTACTGAGGATGACGATCCCTTTAGGAGTTGAGGGATTACATCCACTTCATACTTCCAAGGTACTGCATGGGTATCCTTGTATGAAAATGGAGATGGGGTCCTAATTGTCAAGGACGGATGGTTCATGACTGGTTCAGTCAAAGGTTTCTTGGTGTAATAGACCACCAAAGGAACAGGGGTGACTGGGCTTACTGAGTCTGTACCATGCTGCCCATGGATCATGTTGACATCATTGCAAGGGGGACAATGATCACTTCCTAAGTCATGTGTTATTGCATTTACCCCAGTATTTCCATGATTAGGCAAAGGATTTCTAATCACATTTGGGGAGCCTTCTTCGAAATCTAACCACTTGGCATTTATCAAATCACGTACCTTAAACTTTAAGGCAATGCAATTTTCTGTAGAATGCCCCGGTGCCCCAGCATGATAATCACACTTCACATTAGGATCATACCCCTGAGGATAGGGTGGCCCTACGGGTTTTAAAGGACATCGTACAACAAGAGAACTTTTGAGAAGTTGAGGCAAAAGTTCAGTATATGTCATGGGAATTGGATCAAATTGGACAGAAGGACGGTCATTGTTTGGCTTTTTTTGTGGAAGATTTGGGTTAGGATTTTGCATCCATTGTTGGGGAGGAGGTGGTGGTGTATTCTTGAAATTATGGACGGGTGGGGGTCTATATGATTGAGGATGGGGAAATGAATTTCCAGAAGCAGCAGCTACATAAGGGTAAGGTCCGTACGGTGGATAATGAGGTGGGAAAGGGAAAGGGGAAGGTTGAAACATTTTTTGATTATGTTGACCTTGATTTCCCATTACAGCATTTGCTTCCTCACCCTTTCTTCTTCCTGCCCCTGTCATAGGTCTTCCTATTGATGGGAAACTTTGGACAACTTTTCCTGTTCTCAAACCGCTTTCAATTCTTTCCCCTATTACCACCATATCAGAAAAGCTTGATGATACACTTCCAAGCATCCTTTCATAGAACGGTGGCTGAAGAGTGTCAATGAACATTGCCACTATCTCTTTCTCTATCAAAGGTGGTTCAACTTGTGCAGCCATTTCCCTCCATCGTTGAGCATATTCTTTGAAGGACTCAGTATTCCTTTTGGTCATATTCTGAAGTTGTAGCCGGTCTGGTGCCATGTCCATATTGTATTTATATTGCTTCAGAAAGGCATCGGCTAGATCCTTCCAACAACGAATACGAGTTCGTTCAAGGTGAGTGTACCAGCTCAACGCTGCCCCAGCAAGGCTATCTTGAAAAAAATGGATCAGTAACTTTTCATCATAAGCATACCCAGCCATCTTTCGGCAGTACATGGTCAAATGGTTACGAGGACAAGTTGTTCCTTTGTATTTATCAAATTCCGGCAATTTGAACTTGGGAGGAATTACCACATCTGGAACTAGGCATAATTCAGAAACATTTGTTACGCCTAAGCCACTTCCTCCCTCTACTGCATGCAACCTTTCTTCCAATATTTCCATTTGCCCTTTTGACAAAGGCGCTGCTGGCTGATCAGGATTTGGTGGAGGGACTTGAGCTTTGTCTGACAAGTTTTGGGAAACACCTGCCTGTGGTATTGGGCAACCATAAGGGAAATAATATGGCACTGCTTGTGGGTTTTGTTGTGTGGCATCATTTGGAGTCTGGTGATTTGTGGTGGAATTGTATTAGGTGGAGTGACATTGGGTGGAGCCTGAGTGTTTTGGGGAATTGCTGTTGATTGGTTGAAATTTGGAGGGTTAGATACAGGGGGATTGGGAATTTGTTGAACAGCAGGAGGATTCTCTTGATTGGGATTAGGATGCATGGTGTAATATCCTTGAGGTAAGCCATATGGAGGCCAAGCATATGCTTGCTGAACATTCCCGTCTTGGGAAACAAAAGGTGGCAATGGCATACCATAAGGTTGGTGTGAGATGAATGGAGTTTCAGTGACTGGAGTAGGATCATTTAAAGGTATAGGGTTCCCCTCTTGAGCTTGAACTTGAGGAGTGGATGTTTGTTCCCCATTTCCTGCAGAAGATCCCCTTTCTGTACCTCTTCTTTCAAAAAGCTTAAGTATTTCTGCCATCTGCTCCTTGATCTGGCCAACTTCATTCCTTAATTCTTCAACTGCGCTTTCCGGCTCTGCCATGAGTCTTGTTTGCAGTCTAGTTTGATAAGGATGCTTTGAGCCCCTTCTCCCCGTGATGTGAATAAATACAAAGAAACCCCCTTGGTACAAGAACAAGTATTGTTAAATGACATAAAGAGATGTAAAGTAAATACATGATGAATTTTAAATATCGGTAAGTAAAGATAAACCTTTCTTTTAGAATGTCTTTTTCTAAAGTACTAAGTTAGAAGAAAAATGCAAATTCAACAAGAGATTTATTCATTGATCAACAAGTTCTGATACATTGTTTGTTACAACAACTCAAAATCAATTCTCTCTTGCTTTAGCAATCCAGACCTTCATTTCATCCAATCGCCCCTTGCAGTATTGGATGAATGTTGTAATTTCCTCCGGTGTAGAAAGCGGATTCATCATCGCTTCAGCCTTCTTCAACAGGTGAGGAATATTTCCAAGTGTTCCATTAGCAAGACCGGCTAGATTAGAAAAACGGTCTCTCCAAGAATAGACAAGACTTTCCAACTCAACCCTTTCTAGGGTCATTAAACGTATAATCTCTTCATATCTATCCTTGTCTTCCATGGCTTGCCATTTTTCTACATTTATTTCACGCTCGCAAGCACTGACGACATCTCTGACTTGTCGTTCTAGTTCATCAATTCGCGCTTGCATAAGGTTCTTTTCAACTTGAGCTTCTTCTTTTGTCTTGGCTAGAATTCCTCGTAACCGCCCTTTGTCAGCCAATATATCATCCTTTTGTTTCTCTTTGGTCTTCAATTGGCTGTTCGCTGTTTGGAGGCATTGATCCAATTGCATCATATGTTCTCTTTCAATTTGTCGCTTCTTACCCATGTCTTCAAAGGCATTTTCTAATTCACACCTTTTTCTCTTAAGGGAAGCATTGTCTTGTTGAATTTTGATCAAATCATCCTCCAAAGCTTGATTTTTCTTTGTCATTTCAGCCAACTCACTCCTCAAATTTTCAATCTCTTTGCTTTCATCGGGAACTGGATTTCTCACATGAGCACCGTGATCTTTAAAGGGTAATTTAACAATGGCTACCCTATTTGAAATCCACTGGTGGTAACTTTCTTTTGCAGCATGACTTCGGACACCCAATTCTTTTCCTTTACTATGAACCTTGCCCCAAGCATCAATGACAGTTTGAATAACAGGAGCACTATTTCCCTCAATATAATAATGAAGGAAAGGCGTTACTGTTTCTTCTTCTGGAGGCTGTATCATAGGATAAGCAAGTTGTCTTTTTGCAATGCTAGGATTGTAATTGATGCATCCTTGAGTTCCCATGAGAGGCACATTCGGAAATTTTCCACAGCAGTAAATAATGGAATCCACGTTCATCCACTGAGGGTACCACCGAATCATGCTAGCAGATAATCCTGCCAGATGTCCTGCCCACTCCCTATTAGTCTTCTTGGTTAACCTAAGGAGCTTCAAATCAGAGATAGGACATTCAACCTTGCCAACTTGATTGAAGACATGAGAAGTAAGCCATAGATACAAGGCGGGTAGACAACAGACAATCTTTTTCCCATTCCGGTTATGACAGGAATCCATTGTACAATAGATATCAGCTAAGACAGCAGTCATGGAACTTTCACCCCTAAGCTTTCTAGCTAGGAAAACATCAATTGCCTTGAAATCAATATAATTATCAAGGCTTGGGAAGAGGATCACACCATAGATGGCCAACGCCAAAATGTCAACAAACACGTCCCATTCTCCTTTCCCTGCCTGACTGAGGAGTTGCTGCTCAAAGAAGCTTAGTGCGAATCCTGAAATTTGGTTCCTGTTTAATTGAGCCTTCTTAAGCATTTCAGGATCCATCTTGAGGATGCGAGCTACACTGAAGATTGAAGCATGATGTTCAGTTCGACGATAAGGTTTCAAATCTTCTAATGGCAAGCCAAATATTTGTTCAAACTCCTCCAAAGTAGGAGCTAACTGGAAATCTTTGAATGTAAAACAGCGGAGAGGAGGATCATAAAACTGAGCTAGAGCAGTAAGGGCCCCTTCTTGCACTTCGACCTCTAAGAATTTTAAGATCTTTCCATACTTCCTTGTAAAGGTCATTTTCTGGGTAATATCCATCCTTTTGCTTAAGGACAACAGATTGCTAGTATTTGATCTGATGACTTTGAGGTGTAACAAATTTTTTAGACCAGTTGTGTTCACTTCTTGATCACTTGATCTCATGTTAAATTCCATTTTTAGTGATACTTACCGATGTTTAAATTTCACCTTTAACAAAAGAAATAAATAAATCAGATTAACAAAGAAAACAGTTTGATAAATATCCTCACATAAGAGTGATAGTATTTATCATGACTTGAGTATAGAAAAGATACATTTTTGATGATTTTTTTTTAAAAAAAAACTTTGTGCAAATGAATAAAAGATAAAAGGAATGTTTGCCCAATTGTGTCTTAGACAAGGTAACCACCTAATTGGCTCTAAGGCTATTTAATCGTGTTTCTTCAAAAGGTAATTGTTCTAATTGGTTCTAAGAAGGTCACCGGAGCTCTGATCTTTAGCTATGAGTCTTATGCAAAAAGTAGGGAATCCTACTTAGTGCGGACATCATAACTAAGATAACACTCCGGCTGAGATTTTCACGCGAATCATGGTAGGACGTCTCGTCCTAAATGACACCGCTAATAATCTCCCCTAGCCTATGTCTTTTGCGGGGCCCGGGAATAGGGTCCCTTCTAATAGTGTGTGCATTATGGTGAATGTGAAGTGTGTGGGGCATTCATACCTGGATTTTTACCCATTCTTCACAATGAACAAACATAAAGCAAAATAAATATCACATGTCTTCTACCCTAAGGTTCTAAATTAAGGCAATAAAGAAGTAAAAAAAAAAGTATAAAATCTAAAATTAATGGAAGATTAGATAAATAACAAGAATAACATAACAAATAAATATAAAGGATGAAATAATTAACAATCAACAAAATACACAAGATCAATTTAACGGGCTTGACTCTCAAAATATCCCCAGTGGAGTCGCCATCTGTCGCGACCGGGGTCCCGGCGCACGACGCGGACTGGTTAAAGACAAATAAAAGAAAATTAAAACGGCATTGAAGTGAGGCTCTTGAGAAGCCTAAAAAATAAAGGGTTCAAGGAGTCGCCACCAATATTTATTAAGGAAAATATTAGGAAAACCTTTAAATAGCACTGGTTTTTTTTTAAAAAAAAAATGAGATTCTGTTTAGTCCGGGAGTCGAATTACAGGAGGGGAAGGTATTAGCACCCCACACTGTCTGTAAAAAACGGTTACCCAAATTGATCATGCATAATTTAAAAAATGATTATCAAATATTTCATCCTTCATAAAACAATCATAAATAATATACACAATAAAAATATATAAACATGAATAAAACAAAGGTAGTAAAAAAATACATCTCTTAAGTTTGTTGTTTTTTAGTTCTAAGAAAATAAATAAATAAATGATTAAAAGACCATAAAAATAAAAAGATAAAAAAAAATAATAAGACGTCTTGTCTTACTTATTTCCTAGTAAAAAAAAATTGATTTTTATTGAGAAATATAAAGTTCAAAACAAACAAATAAATAAATAAATAAAGATAAGAGAAAAAATAAAATTAAAAGCATCAACATGAAGATAAAGAAATATAATACACTTAATTAATTAAAATTGACAAGGAATATTATTTAATTATCTTTTTTTTAAAAAAAATAAGATTAATAAGATGTCTCATCTAAATTAATCTCATCTTAAATTTAAGAGAAAAATGAATGAATAAATAACACACTATTTATTAATCTTGATTTTTTTTATTTTATGAAAATAATTTCTTCTTAATTATTAAAAGGTTACTAAGAGAAAATAATAGGAAATCATGACCATAATAAAAATGGATAATTATGTATATATATATACATATTTATAAACTATTAAAATGGTCAAACGTAAATAAATAAATAGAAAGTGTAGAAAGATAAAAGCAAAAAGATAAATAACTAAAAATAAAAAGTATAGAGAATAAATAATAATAATAATATAAAAAAATAAAGGTAGAAAAAAAATAAATGAAAAGTTCAAAAAAAATAAAAAAAATAAATAAATAGACATAACAATAAATACATAAAAAATAAAAGAGCAGAAAAAAAAATAAATACATAAAATAAAGGGGCAGAAAAATAAATAATAAAAAAATAAAGGAACAGAAAAGTAAATAACAAAAATAAAGCAGCAGAAAAGTAAATAACAAAAATAAAGGGACAGGAAAGTAAATATATAAAAATAAAGGGGCAGAGATGTAAATAACAAAAATAAAGAGGCAGAAATGTAAATAACCAAAATAAAGGGGCTAAAAAATAAATACATGGAAATAAAGGGGCAGAAATGTAAATAATAAAAATAAAGGGGCAGAAATGTAAATAACCAAAATAAAGGGGCTAAAAAGTAAATACATGGAAATAAAGGGGCAGAAATGTAAATAACAAAAATAAAGGGGCAGAAAAGTAAATGCATAAAAATAAAGGGGCAGAAATGTAAATAACAAAAATAAAGGGGTAGGAAAGTAAATACATGAAAATAAATGGGCAGAAAAGTAAATAACAAAAATAAAGGGACGGGAAAGTAAATAAATAAAATAAAAGGGCATAAAAATAAATAAATAAAGATAAAAATGTAAAAAAATAAAAAAAATGAACTAATAATTGTAGAAATATAAAGTGCGGATAAATAAAGTGCAGAAAAATAAATTAACAATAATAAAAGTGCAGAAAAGTAAATAAAGAGGAATAAAAGTGTAAAAAAAATAAATAAGGAAAAATAAAGGTACAAATAAATAAATAAAGATGGAGATGCATAAAAATAAATAAACAGATAAGTAACTGCAGAAAAATAAAGTGCAGGAAAATAAAGTGCTTGAATATAAATAAAGAAAAATAAAAGTGCAGAAAAATAAATAACAATTAAATAAGACGAATAAATAAATATAAATAAACAACTTTGTATTAATAAAAAAATACCTTGGTACAAGATCAATTACAGAGAAACTAGAACGGAAGTCGGGAAATCAATTTTGTGTAGATTTCCTTTGCTTTTGGCTTTGTTTGGACTTAATTTGAAGGTATTTGGATACCGGTTACAACACTTGGACAGTATTTTAGCTCACAAAAACTCACATACTAAGACAAACAAGAGTTGTGCACTCATTTTCCTAACTAGGATTACACAAAGTAATTTTTGAAAACTCAAACTTCTAAAAATTCTCACAAAAATTTAACACTCTTTCCCCTCTTTTTTCTCTTCTTCCCCCAAAATGCCTCAATATCACCTTCTATTTATAGAAGAAAATTGGCATTGGATTCTCCATAAATGACATCACTTTTCTACTTTTTCAATTTGTCCAAATTTGATGTCAATTTCCCCAATTTTCTCCAATTATCCAACCAAACCGGGGCCCACCACTAATAAACCACCGTCAACTTTTTTTGATTTTCTTTTTTTTTTTTAATTTTCATTTTTTTTTGACCCTTTTTTTGGATATTTTTTTTGGCCCATTTCCCTTTTTTTTTGGGCTTTTTTTTTGTTTTTTTCTGTTTTTTTTGTTTGGGCCCCTTTTTTTTCTCTTTTTTTTTCTTTTTCTTTTTTTTGGCCCTTCTTATTTGTTTTTATTTTTTATTTTCGTTTTTTTTTATTTTTTATTTTTTTTATTTTTTTTATTTATTTTTTATTTTTTTATTTTTTTTTGCCCATTTATTTTTCTGATTTTTTTTGGGCCTTTTATTTAAAGGTACAAATAGAAACATAAATTATTTATTACATATATGGAAATATATAAAATATCCAATAAATATAAATTACTACCCACACTATAAGGAGTAAAAAGGTAGTCACAAAACATCGTCTTCCCTCCCTTATTCTTTCCTCTTGGCTTCGGCATCCATCAGCCATTGCTTGAGAGAAATGAAGAGAATTGATGAAATGAGAGGTGTGGTAGGAAATGAAGAGGGATTGGGTATTTATAGAGATGGGGAAGGGTTACTATTCCAACGGTCACTATATAATTTTTAATATTATTTTTTTTTAATATGATCCGGGGTGGCAATCTGGACTGGGCGGGGTTCTAAGCACTGTACCGCGTCACCAACGAGAACTGGTAAGTCATAACCGGGGTCTGAAATCATTGGTCAACTATAGACATTTCTCTTCACCTCGGTTAAATATTAAGCATTGGGGAATCTCCTGCAGGTGTACCTCCGGTGTGTCTTGAAGTTCAAGTACGGATTAACACATCAGTTTTAACTTGAAGAACCTCGGATTCCCTTCGAACTGAGGTGTAAAATACCGTACTCCACTGAGGCTGTACGAGCTTAGAACTAATGAGGTAACACCGGTCATGAAACCGTGCTAGGACCCCGGTTAATGCAGTCAACATTGACTCCGGACTCTAGGACAAAAAAACTCTTTTTTCTTCTTTTTTTTTCTTTTTAATATATATCACCGGACAAAAATAGGTGTTCACACCCGGCAACGGCGCCAAAATTTGACGTGAATATTTTTGCAGTCGTGATTCCGTCAAATTAGTACATTAAAATTAATTAACGTAGTACTAGGGTGTCAACCTAGGTCGTTCTCTCAAGGATCAACACAAAAATTTAGGAAAAATCAAGTCTTAAACTAATTTTTAACAATTAAAAATAAAAACTAAACAACTAAAAATTTTTACAAACATAAGTTCACTAACATACAATTGGGGGGGGGGGGGTTTGATTGATTTTTGTTGTCACAATTAAAATTAAAACAAAGTAAATAAAGGATTTAAAACAATAAATAACAAGCGATTGATTTTCTTGGAGTATTGTAAATAAATTTATCCTTGGTTCACTAAAGATAATTTGTATACTTATTAATGTTAATTTCTTAGCTCAATTTGAATTGATCAACTAAGCGTCTTTTTCAATTCACAATTCCTTTACTTTCATTTAAAAATGAATATTTTAATCAAGCATCCTAATTAAGCAAAAGGAGTCAAGATTGTAAAATCTAGGAATTATTGAGCATACATAAGAACATCGCCTATATACATAATCTATTCTCAAATTATGGAATTAAGCAAACCATAATTATTAAAAGTGATTATGAAAATATTCATTAAGCATGCATATTTCCTTAATCCATTCTAATTTAAAACCTTATTTTATTCCATTTGAATAATTAAACCGATTAAGCATACAAATTTAATTAAACAAAATGGAATTAAATAAGTAGAGAAAGATTATGAAGAAATAACAATAATAAAAGCATACTATATTAAAATTAATGACCTCAAAATTACATTACAACATTCTCCAAGAAAATCAATCTAGGGGTTTTAGCCCTCCATAATTACAACTACAAACAATAAAACTAACCCGGAAAATGAAGAATTTGCTGGAAGAATTTCCAACAGAGAAGAGAAGAGGAACGTATGAAGGAGGATCTGATGAAGAATGAATGGTGTGTTACAAGCCTTCCTCTTGTGCCTATTTATAGGAATCAGAAAGCAAAGCTAATGCCATAATTAATTCATAATGGGAGATGCACTCTTGAATTTACAATTCCATGGTGCTCCATGATCATGCTTCAGTGTTGTTTCCACTTTGATAATGCGTTATCTGATGTTTCCACTGATGAATCTGTGCCTGAATCGATTCATCTAGGCAATTTTTGGGCAATTTTACATATAGGAATCGATTCCTTAGGGGTGGGAATCGATTCCCAAGCACATGAATCGATTCATGCTTGTTTGAATCGATTCCCAGGCCTTTCAAATGCATATGAATCGATTCACAGGGGTGGGGAATCGATTCCTAGCTGTATGAATCGATTCCCAGGGTGCTTGAATCGATTCCTTGCTGTTCTTTTGTGCGGGAATCGATTCCCACATTGGTGAATCGATTCCCAAACCTGTTCTGGTGCTTTTCTCGCATTTTTGACCATTTCTTGAGTCGTGGCTTCTTTCGTTTGACCTGTGGTAATTACAGGCTTAATCACACACTACAAAACAAGAGAAAACCAACTTTTATTAAAAATTTATCCTTAATTCATTTTAAAATTAAATATTAAATAAAGCTCAAATGATGAAAATGTGTTAAAGTGCAGTATATTACACACTAAGTGATGGCAAATTATACACATTTAAATTGAGGAATTAAGGATAAATCATGCATCATCAATTTCCCAGTATTAAGGATCCAAGAAGTTCAAAAAGATCCAACAATTGCTTTAGCTGAACTCCCTCCTTTACCAAATCTTGAAGTATACATCCTCCTATTAAAATATGATGTTCCTATAAAGGTAATTGCCTTTATTGACACAGGAGCTCAAAGAACATTCATGAATCCGGCCATTTTACCTTCCCATGCCTGGAAGAGCCACAAACAAAGTTTCAAAGTTGCCAATGGAGAATCATTTAAAACAAATCTGATAACCAAGTCCAAAATTGGAATTAAAATATTTCCAAATTGAACAATTTGGACAAAAGTTATTGGATCAGACTTGCCAGAGAAAGACATACTGATCAGAAGAGATATTCTGATAAAAAATCAAAAACTGTAGATTCTAGCAAACGGAGTAAAGCACAAAAGGAACTTTAAGCCTTTTTGCCAAATTCCAAGACTCTTTGCTTTAGCAGAAGTTTCTCCTGAATTTGCAGAAATCTGGGATCAGTTAATAAAGCTATATGCTGAAGGCCATGATCTTTTCCAATATCCCAAACCATTGTGGAAAAGAGAAGAGTTCTATGTAAATCTACCTTTCAAGATGAATGAAGACATTAATCCCACTAAAGCTACACATCTGGGAATGTCTCCCTCAGAACTCAAGATGGCATAAGCAAAATGCCAAGAACTGATGAAGCAAGGATTAATTGAACCCACAAAATCTGAGTGGGCCTGCACAGCATTCTATGTCAACAAGAGATCAAAACAAGTCAGAGGAAAGAAGAGAATTATTATTGATTACAGACCGCTAAACCTGTTTCTCAAAGATGATAAATTTCCCATACCAAAAATCAGCTCACTGTATACCTACATAAAAAATGCCTTCATCTTCTCAAAATTCGATTTAAAATCAGGTTTTTGGTAATTAGGCCTAAATCCAGAAGATCGCCTAAAAACGACATTTTATATCCCAAATGGACACTATCAGTGGATTGTGTTGGCTTTTGGACTTAAGGTCGCCCCATCACTATTTCAAAAGGCCATGGTTCGGGTATTTAAGCCCATTTTACACAGTGCTCTTATCTATATTGATGACATCCTACTTTTTTCTCCTGATGAAGCTAGCCACAACCAGCTTCTTCAACAATTCCATTCTATTTGCAAAAATAACGGAGTCATGCTCTCTGCAAAAAAATTTGAGATTAGAACAAAAGAGGCTGATTTTTTAGGAATATGATTTTCTCAAGGAAAATATCTTCCTCAGCCTCATCTTGTAGAAGATCTTCCAAGCTTTCCTGATGAAAATATGTCCACAAAGCAAATTCAATAGTTTTTAGGAATTCTGAATTTTGTCACAGACTTCATTCCTCATATTTCTCATTATACTTCTAAGCTTTCAAAGATGCTTAGAAAAAATGCACCATCATAGGGAAAGGAACAAACTAAAGCTGTCACGTTTCTAAAAGAAGCAGCCAAAAATCCTCCACCATTGAAGATTCCTAAAGAAGGTAAGAGAATATTACAGACAGATACAAGTGATCATCACTGGGGAGCAGTTTTGATAGAAGAAATCGGAGGACAACAGCTTTACTGTGGACATGCCAGTGGACAGTTCACCAATAAAGAACTTCATTATCACACCACCTATAAAGAAACTCTTGCTGTCAAATATGGAATCAAAAAGTTTGATTTCCATCTTCGAGGTCACCAATTTAAGGTACAACTTGATAACTCTTCATTCCCAAAAATGTTAGAGTTCAAAAACAAAACTCCACCAAATCCTCAAATTCTCAGACTTAAAGAATGGTTTTCAAGGTATGATTTTACAATGAAACACATCCAAGGAAAAAATAACCTGATTCCAGATTATCTATCCAGAAAATAATCCTTTGAAAAGCCAATCCCAATAATCTCATCCTCTCATTCTTATCCCTTTATTATGATGAACACTGAGACACCATCCTCATCATCATCATCTTCCTCATCAAAATTTCCTCCTAAATTCAAGTATATGAAAGGAGTGAGGCTTGCGGAAATAAAACTCTTTGCCAAAACTCATATTTTCCATTATTTGGCAGTTTCCCTTGAGAAACATAAAATTCTTCCAAAAACAACTTGGTTTAATCTTGATAAGCCTTTCCTGAACATCTTTGGACTTTTCCTGGGAAAACTCTTTCAAGAAGAAGCCATGTGGTACTTATGGTGTGCGATAGTACTCTACAATTATCCTATCATATTTCCCATATGGATTATGATGAAGACCTTAGAAACAATTGAAGATCTTGATCATAGTTCTTCTCTTATCAAGACTTTCATGAGCTGGTATCAACCTCTAGAAAAATGGATAAAAGATTTGAAAAGAGAAAATGATTTTATGAAAAATAAGACGGTCCAATTAAGTTACAGTTTTTATATAGTAGCTTTGCTTTATCGACCATATTTTCAGAATCCATAGACTAAAATGTTATACATTCATAATCAAGTGAAAATTTAGAGGACCTATTCCAAATTCACAGATTTCATGAATGATTATAAAGCACCAGATCTTCCACAAGAAGAATTAATGATTTATCTTCATGAGGTCAACATGGCAGATTCAAGTCTCAAAGAGAGAAATTCAAAATGTATAATTTTAAGTCATGTAGATGTCATATGCCCTCCTGAAAGTGATTGGATAAAATTTTATGATCAACCAGAAGCAGTTCTAGAAGAAGAGATCAAGAAAGTCCCTAAGGTTCCTAAACCTTATCAAAATTACCAGATCATAATGGTTAAACATGAACAATCTTATGATGATGAGGTTGTTTATTACAAAGAACCAGAAGAAGGCTCAAGTGACAAGGATCCAATTGAAAACTGGGCGCAGTCATGAATGTATCTACAAAGCCTAAAGAAAAACGTGCTGAAAAAGAGAATCAGAAATCTTATCTTGCTTGTCGACCTCCTTATCTTATCTTCCATGTGTCATTGTGATATATTGTGTAATTTATGTAATCTTATCGCATTATCTTGAATAGTACTTAAGTCCCTGCCTATAAAAGGGATTTTCTTGTAAGATCAGAGGCAGAAGTTCAAGAGAACAAAGCCTTCCATAAATAAAGTTGTGTGTTTTACAATTATGAGTTTCTAACTTCTTTACTTTCTTCTGTAAACACAAAGCGGTAGTATTATGCTATAGGCACTATTCTGATCAAGAGATACAATAATCATAAACATAAAGTATGCTCTACACTTGCCTCATATAAGGATCCTGTGTATCAGAAATATGTCGAAAAAGATACATGCTACGATCCTTCTTAGCATAAATTTAAATGCCGAAATTGGTGACCATATTTGTAAGAGTAGGCTTGATGTTGCCAAAAATGCATTGTCTGTATGTTTTGGTGTTTATATTTATGTTAAGAGGGCTCTCGACTAGTAGTGGTATCAAAGCCTAATCTGTATCAAATTATTGTATCTCTTTTTCTTGAAGCGGGTGAATGTGGTATAATAATACTAGCTGAGAGTGAGTAAGAAGATCTCTTTAAACATGAGTAAGAGAACTTTTAGATGATTAAATTTTTTAAATTATATAATATATGTTTTGGGTCAAAGTTCAACGTCCAATAATTTTAAAGCCAAAAAATAAAGTTGCCATATGTGGGTTGCCCCGTGGGCCTAGAACAATCAACTCATTTAAAATACAGGCTCATGCAGGCTGGTTGATTGCAGAGCGAGCTAGCTCATATCATAACTCTATTAGAAATTAGTGTGAATGGACAATAATGAATATTAAATGAAAATTTACTATTTATTATTCCTTAACTAGTGCACTTAGGACACCGATTACTATTTTCCTATAAGAAAATAGCCCACAAAATTTGGTGAAGTTGTTCAATGATTGAATTTGTGATGATGAGTACTTTGTTTATGAGTGATTTGTGCCTACTTTTGTAGACGTGAGCCTTGGGATAAGTTTGTGAGTCCATAAACTTCATTATCATAAAAAAACACTATAAGAAAACAGTTTTTAATGAAATGTTTAACTTCTTGTAACAAACTAACAAATTAATGACTAAATTTAACCTATTGAAAAATAAGGAAGAAAATCAGTTTGTATTTCAACTAATATAGAATAATTGTTCTAAACTTGGTCGTCAATTGTATTTTGGTTGCAAATCAAGTATTTTTGGCCTTCTACAACCATATAATGACTATAATGGGTTCCAATATTAAGGTTTTTAACTTGATCATTTGTTGCAAACGTAATTTAAATCACTTATTTGTGCCTTTGAAGATTATAGCTTTTGCATGAGAGAGCATTCAAGAGAAAATTCAAGTTGTGTATGATTTGCATAAGAAGGGAATTCTAATGCACAATCAATTAACTTGCAGCTTGTGTCAGGGTGTGGATGAGATGTATATGGGAGGTGTGGGTTTCAAATAGCTTTAAAAGTGTATGGGAAGGAGCATTTACAACAATTTGTAAGTCTATACCATGTTAAGGCAATGAATTGGAATTTCATTTGGTTCTCTATGGTGTGCTTGGTTTGGTTGGAACAAAATAAATTCATGTTTCAAGGTGGTGTGATTGGTGGTGATAAGTTGCTTATAATGTAATCATTCTTGTAAATTCTCTTGTGGATCTATCTTAGAGACTTATTTCTCTATCTTCAACCATCATACACCAACAAAATATGATGTCTTTTCCAAGGTACAAGGCTTGTTTAAACCATACATGGAAGGGAGTAGTGAAATCCTATGCAAAAACTAAGAGAAGAAAACACAAAATGAGAGAGATTAGGAGAGGGAATATGGTGCCACGTTCAAGGGAAGGATAAGCCAAGTGTGTGATCACTATTTTTGACGTACTCCAAAGATAAGATCAAGCTTAGAGTTCTAGGGGACTCTTGAGTTTAGAGAGAGACACTTCTCACTAAAACTAGACAAATTCATTCAAATGATCAAAAATGTTTTCATATGAAACCCTAGCTCTATTTAAAGATAACTTAGCTTACAACCCAAACTAACCCAACCTAACCTAACCTAAGCTAGCTCATCCAACCCTAACTATGATTAAATGTGGCACCTTGCTTTAAGCTAGGCTCATTACATGACCCAAAATCACTAAACCGTAAAAATGACTCACTAATAAGCTTCTAAGTGGAATACAAGCAAACCAAGGCCCATTAGGCTAAGCCTAACCTTATACAATGATCATACAAGCATAAATATACAATCAAAAATAAAGAAGCCCTAACTCTCTAAAATGGTGTAAGAGAAGTAAGAGTAAGTCTTCATTGTGCCATCTATGGGCTTGGGCTCAACATGGACTCTAGCAAGGCCCATAAGCTTAATGAGAGTCTCTTTGGTCTTCTTAACTCTTGACCTAGTCATAGGGTATTAAAGTCCCTCCAAAACATCTTTCACCTTCTTGGTTGCCTCCATGCTAGTGAAGTCCTCATCTTACTCCCCCACTTTTAGAGAATTTGGTTTTAAATCTAAGCCATCATAATCATCAAGATCACCTACAAAACATGGAGAAAGATCATAAGCATTAAGGCTGCTTTTAGTTATAAAAAATTATTCTAGTTTTCTAGGAAAAGTTTTCTGCTTGTTTTCCAAAATTTTCATTTCCTGGAATAGCTAGAAATATTTTTGGAAAACTTTTCCACTTTTTAGTTTTCTTGGAAAACTTCTCTTACTTCTTTATTTTTCTTTAAAAAAAATAGAAAACCCGGTTTTCAGTTTTCTATAAGTTTTCTTTGAATATTTTGTAAACAAATACCTTTTCTATTTTTCTAACTTTTCAAGAATAATTTTCTATTTTTCTTAGAAAACTTGCAAACTAAACACGACCTAAAAGATGCACTCATACTATATAATCACCAAGGAAATCTAGCTTGTATGTGTTGTTGTTGATCTTCTCTAATTAGGAAAGGATCACCTTTAAGGATAAGTTTAGGTTTCATAAAAGAAGGAAACCTCTTTTTCCTTAAATGAAACAAAACCCATTCCCCAACTTTAAAAGAAACATTTTTCCTTCCCTTATTGGTCATTCTAAGATAATGCTCATTCCTCTTCTTAATTTGGTCTCTGAACCTCTTATGTAGCTCTCTAACGTACTTAGGATTGGTCTCACTATCATTATAGATCCATCATTAGTAGTGGCTGAAGAAAAAAATCAAGTAGAGTAAAAGGGTTAAAACCATACACAATCTCAAAGAGACTATGCTTAGTGGTAGAGTGCATTACCTTTTTATAAGAAAACTCAACATATGGTAGACATTTGTCCTACCACTTGCCCTTTTTAGAATGACCCTAAGAAGTATAGAAATGATGTTACTCACCAATTTTTTTGCCCATCCATTTGGGGATGGCATGTGGCTGAGAAAGGAAGCTTAGTTCCTACCCCAACCCATAAGGTCCTTAAAAAGTGGCTAAGGAACTTGGCATCACTATCACTAACAATAGTTTTGGGGAACACATGAAGCCTCACAATCTTTCTAAAGAATAGTCTAACAATATGACTTGTATCATAAACCTTATGACAAGGGATGAAGTAAGCCATCTTGCTAAATTTGTCCTCCACAACAAAATAGAATGCATTCCCCTTTGGGTTATAGGAAAACCAAGCACAAATTCCATGCTAATGTCAACCTAAGGGGATGTAGGTGTAGGTAAGAGAGCGTAAAGGCCTTAAGGTAAAATCTTAGACTTGGTCTTTTTGCATCTTAGGCACCTAGAACAATGTCATTGTACATCTCTTTTCATGTGGAGCCAATAGAAGTGCTCACTAAGAGTGGACAAAGTCTTATCCATCATAAAGTTCTCCATGACTCTTCTTTTACAACTTTCTCTAAGTAAAAACTCTCATAGATCCCCTAGGAATACAAACCCTATTATCTTTAAACACATATTCATCTAGCTTATGGAATCCATGTATGGAAGTTGGGCCACAAGAAAAGAAGATAGTGAGAAGTGTACATCCTCTTGGTACAATTCCTTAGGTCATTCTAGACCATGCACCTTAGCTTCAAGAGAATATATTAGGGTATGCCTCTTGGACAAGACATCATCCATAATGTTAGCTTTCCCATTCTTGTGCTTAATAATACAGGTAAATTATTTCATGTATTCAACCTACATATCATGCTTGTTATTATGCTTCCCTTTGATGTACTAAAGTGATCATGGTCATTATGAATGACAAAATCTTTTGAGATCAAGTAATGTTCCTAAGTTTGTAGGGCTCTAACTAAGGTGTGTAATTCCTTATCATAGGTGGTGATCTGTCTAGTATGGGGACAGAATGTCTGGAATCGATACTGGGTAAATCTCTTTTAGAATATGTTACATAGGTCTAGTAGGGACCCGATATTATACCTTTCAATCTAGTGGGATTTAGGATTTAGGTTTTAGGCTTCTAAAGATTGATGTGACGCACCTTTTGGTAGGTAAGGTCTTGACAGGACATGTGGAGTGCATGGACTGACGTGATGCTTCAAGTCCTGCACATCCGTCAGACGGAATGCAAAGTGTCGCGCATGCATGTCTTATTATTATGCCATAACTGTCCCTATTCTTCTTTGTCCTCTCAACCTTGCCTATAAAAGATGGTCACTTCACTTTATTAGTCACTTATTTCCCTTCCAAACTTTTGTCAGTTTGACATTAGAATTCTTTTTCTAGTATGAAGTGTTTGGATTCACTGGCTTGTAAAAGAAAATGATGTGCGTCCTCTTTGTGAACGTCCATTTTTATCCTACTCAAAGAAGTTTTAGAAAAGAAAAAGCAAAAGAGGAAGAAAAAGAAAGAAAAGAAAAGAAAGGAAAAACATTAAAAATGGGGGGTGGAATAGCCCACCTAGGCGAAACCATGAAATTTTCTCCTGCGAGTTTCAAAAAAAATAAAAGTAAAGAGCAGGTAAACCATGGCTATCCTCTTCTTATAAGACTTGGTCCCCTTCCTCAACACATAAAAGCAAGGAAAAACACAAAAAACATTTCTTCATTAGTTAAACATGGCACTTAAGGCAAAGTTTTCAAAAGGCAGGAAGAAAAACCAAGGGAGCAAAGGTTTGAAAGAGGAAAGGGGAGGAGACTAAGGGGACAAAGCCCAACCACCTCTTTTAGGACCATAAGTAGGGTTTTAGGGAGGGAGTTTGAAAGTCTCTTCATCCCTCTATAAGAAGTAGAGATCAAGAACAAGAGGAATTCACACTTTTAGGGGCTTTTGATTTCTTAGGAATTCTAGGCTTTTAGTTTTGATTTTTGGGTTTTTGTTTTAAGAGTGATTTCCTTGTTCCCTTTGTTAGGGAATTCTATCGAGTTAGGTAGTGAAACATAAGGATTCCTATAAAATCTTGCAAATCATGTGTTTCAAAGCAAACAATGGCAATTAAAGTTTATTTATACTAGCCTCTTGTAACATAGTACAAGACAAAACCAAAGCAATAGCAGCTTCATCCTTAAGGAGTCTACGTGAACACTCTCACCCAATGCTAGTTCATTGGAGCGTGACCTCCATAACATTTGTGGAATTTTATATGTGTTACAAAAGTGTGATCGATGAATATCCTACACTCTATTTATAAGCTCAGTAGGGATGGAAATGGGTCGGGCCAGGCCGGGCTTTGAAAAGCCTGAGCCTAGCCTACATCAAATCTTCAAGGCCTGAGCTTGACCTATTAACCCATTATAGGCTTTTTTTTAAGGTCTGGTTAGACCTGTTTGAAGGCCCGGCTCATTTAAAAGCCTGTTTAAAAGGTCTGTTTATAGTGAGACTTTTAAAAGGCCAAAACCAACCTAAAAAAATTTGTGTTCTATTCCCTTCTAATTTTTTTAATTGTAAACTTGTAATATTAATTTATATTATATAAATATAAACATGTAATATATATATATATATATTATGTTATAAATATTATATATATAGCTAAATAACAATTAATCTAATTAAATAGGTTGGACTGTTAGGTTTCAAAGGATTTATATAAAGCCTATGGCCTGACCTATTTAGTTAAAAAGGACTTTCCAAAAGCCTAAGCCTAGCCTTTTAGCCTTCTAGCCTGGCCTATATAGGCTTTAAATGAGCCGGGCCATAGGCCCTCAATGGATAGCCTGACCCATTTTCATCCCTAAAGCTAAAGTCTAACCTAATGAGCACTCTTTAATGAATGGGCTCTTTACTCATTTTAAATGAGATGACCCAAAGTTTTATTTTTAGTCAAACTAGAATAAAAACTATCATCTGGTGGACTTACTCTATGTGTGTGACCCTATAGGAAATATATTTGGCTTATATTAAATATAAACATTTTATATTTAATATAATATAATGAGTGGATCTAGCTATACATCAATATCCAAATATAAATATCAAAATAACCTATAAGTGATAAACTTTATATGTTTGGTCACTTTGTCATGATATCTAATTAGTCCCCAAGTATGGTTGTTGTCATCCTTGTATGACCCAATTCATTTTACTTGATACCAGAATAGATTTTTCTTAAATAAATATTCAATATTTATTTTCCTAGTATGGCCATGCATTTTCTTAAGTCTCATTCCATCAAGTGGCCTATAAATATCACTCCTATCACATAAGAGAGATGAATCTCATCTACATCACTCATATCCCTCTGCATGATTTGTTCACTGCCTAATTACAACCTTGATGATCACCTTGTTATTACAAACGATGTTTGATTGAATTAAAACAACAAACTCCTCATGTAGGAATTGTAGTGACTTTAGATCAAAGGACTACATATATCATTATCATATTAAGGACTATTTATGACATTCATGTAAGGATCCATGCAATGTTCTCATAGTGAGTCCATCCAATACACTATTACTTTTATTATGTATCTCTATGAAGACTTGATATCGTGTATATCTATGATCTATGGGATTAAATCATGAGCACACTCACACACTAGTCTAACATGTTTATATATCCCCATATAAATGCTTAACTAAGGACAATTTAAGAATAGTTCTCACATTGACTTACTATTTGAAGGACTAATAAAGGCTGTTAAACTATTTAACATAAATGCCTTATTCAAAGTGATGCGTCCTATATAGGCTCTTACTGCATATTTCCAACACCCTTTTGAACGAAATTTGATTTAAGGTCTAGTTTTGATGTCTAAGCCTTCTTTGCTTCCTTTTCTATTTGAGCTTGAGTTAGTCAAGCACTATTTTGTAGGGGGACCTTTTACACAAACACAAAACAGAGATTGAAGGAGAAAGGTTCTTGTTTGTTCTCTTCTTTGAAAGATTAGGAAAGGTATATAACCCTCTTTAAAGGGATATTGGTATTTCTATTTCACCTTGTACTTTATACATTTATGGATTTTGGTTAAATATACAAGCTTTACCTTGATTTTGTTCATATTAGGTCTTGAGCATGTTTTTCTTTATATTTGAGTCATTTCATATAAACTAGTGTTAGAGCATTTGTTGTTGTGGTTTAAGGTTCTTTATAGCCTTTGTGTATGATAATAACTTTAGCTATGCCATTTCCCTCATTTCCTCACCACGCTTAAACTTGTAAGGTCTCTAATTTGATTGCTAAAAATATGATCTTGGAAGCAATAATGTGTTAAATCTATCTATATTCATGATATACTTGAGTTTCATCATGTACAATTTGTGAAAACCATATTTAAATTCAATTTTTCATGTTTCAAAATGTTGTAAAATGTATGTTCTGTTGTTAAATTCACCCGGCGAGCCATTTTTGCCTAGTAAAATAAACCTTTGGCTGCCATTATTGTCTACTTTCCTAGACGAGCCATGGCCGCTTGGGAGAGCCTTTCTATTTCTTATTTTCTTATTTTCTTATTTTCATTCTTTACATTTTTTCAGTTCCTTTGTTTGCCTATTTCCTTTTTTGTAAATGTTGAGAATTTATGATGATGGGGCTAATTCAGATGAGACATCTTGTTAGTCTCGCTCTTTTCTTTTCAAAGAAAATACCATTTTCAAAAATGCACAAAAATAAAGGTCGTGGAGGGATGATTTTAATTTAGATAAGATATCTTGTTAATCTCACTTCCTCTCTCAAAACTTGATGCTTTTCCAAAATAAATGTTATTTTACTCATGATTTTGGGTAAGGTTAATATAGACAAGACATCTTTTTAACCTCGTTTCCCTTCTCAAAACTTTTTTAAAAGAATGATTTTTTATGTTTTCAAACTTTTATCATGAATAAGATTCATTTAGATGAGACATCTTGTTGATTTTGCTTTCTTTCCAAAATATGTAATAAAATCAAAAGCTCTCATTTCCTTAAAAAATGAGTTTAATTTAGATGAGACGTCTTGTTAACCTTATTTTAAATCCTTTTTTCTTTTCTTTCCTTGTTTTATGCTCATCCATGTCATTCAATTATTTTCTTTTTAAGAGGTTAAATCAATCTTTTGGCTATTTAAAATATACATGATCAATTTATGGAAACCATCTTATGGCAGATAGTGTGGGATGCTATTATCTTCCTTACCTATAATTTAACTCTCGAACTCTTTTCTTTTTAATTAAATTTTGTCTTAACAAAAGGCTTTCCCAATATTCTTCTTTAAATAAATATTGATGATGACTCCTTTTTTTAAATGAAAATTCCTTTCTTGAGGCCAGCCTCCTACAGTGGTCGTAATCACGATAGTCGTCACTTAAGGTAGCCTATACATCATCCTCTTTTTCATACTTAGACTTTAAATTCCTACATTTTAACTTAGTTAAGGGGATATGTGGAATGGTCTCTCAAGCGATGAGTCAACAAGGATCCTTTCAGAGTCGTCATCGTGGCCCTCGGTGTCATCCTAGTATGAGTTACGGGTAAGACCAGAAGAACTTCGTCAAATCTTACGAGCTGGTGATTAGGTCATCTTCCTGGCAGCATTACCATGGGCAACAAACATTGATATCCAACACCCATTTAGAACATTAAATCATGAAGAGATAAAATGATATCTAGAGGAAATGCATACTTCAATTGCCTCATCAACGAAATCCTCATCAATATCCTTTATCTACATAACTCTGATATTGAGCTCGACTCTACTGTCGAGTTTTATTTGACTGACGATGTGACTTTTTCTAGCTATATCCCTTTCCTCTACTATACAATAACTAGGATGGCATCTAAAGAACACTCCAAAACCAACTTTCCCTATGTCATGGCTACCGGTCCTACAAAAACAAACTTGATAGCACACCGAATCAACTGGACCGTTGAGAAGGCTAGAGATCAGTACTTCTGGGTCCATGTTGAGCCACTATGTATTACGTCTAAGTACTCTAAGGATGAATATGACATTAAAGTGCTTGACTTGGAGGTTCACTCTAATGAAAAGTATGAGGACTATTTCTCGGTGGTCTCACCCCTTATCGTGAACCTATCTACCATCAGATAGGGTCACAATACATTTTTATGTGTAGAATAAACTTTTTAAATATTAGGATACAATTCCCTTGTCAGAGTTTGAATTGGGCATACACCAGTTCTTGGACTATGCCCCTAGCCAACTTTACCCAAATAGTCGGGGTTTAATAAAATCCTTGGAAGTAATGGGGAATTACTTCCACTTTATCCCCATAGTGGCTATTTTTCTAATACCGTGGCATGATGCGCTTGGTTAACAAGGGTGGTGTCCTTGGATATATAAATCTATATTATAATTCCAATGTGGTCAACTTCAAGTCCTATATGGAGTCTTCCAAGACATACGACATTAGCCTCAAACACACTTTTGTGAAGTTGAAAGTGAAGGAAGAGAAACCACTATTTTGGGAGAACTCTAACTTCTCTAGGAAGTTGTATACCGAGTAGACTCATGAGTATTTTCTTTTTACCAGTAATGCTTACTCTATCAGCGAGGATAAGCTCTTGCTAGAGTCAAGGGTGATGATTCAAGACCTTGGAGAATTTTCCAAGTTCAACAAGATCTCCTATAAAGCTCTTTTGGGGGATTCATATTTGAGTAATGTTTCCTTCTGAATCTTACATTTATTTTTTATTTATATTACCAATATGCTAAACCTTGTAGTGTGTTAATTTGTAAATGAGATGGAAAAGCATAATATATTGGCTAAACTTTGTTAGTAGAAGGAGACATGTAATGCCACGACTACTGTTGTAGAAAATAAGGTTTTGCTGAAGCAGCAGGGTCAAAATGTGTTGCCAAAGGGGGTTAGTACCCTGACCGACAAGGTAGGGAATCTACGTCTAATTTTGGAGGTTGTAGCCATATCTGAGAAAAAAAATAGCACCCTGAGAAAGAGTTAGCACACCGAGAGCTGAAAAGGTCAAAGGTTTAGCTAACCTTAGCTGATGTTGGAATGGGACAAACTGTCATGTTAGTCTAGGAAAAGCCATCCTTGGACAAGGATGAAGAAGAGGAAAGGATTCTAAATCCCAATGTCTCTAAGTACCTAGACAAGATTGGAGGTACCTCGATAAGGTTCCACATTCCTTTCTGACTCTGAAGGGATCTTCCTGGATTTGCAAGTCTAGAGTGCTACATAAGCTACACTTTGGAATATTATGGAATCAACTATCGTACTATTATCTTTGGCCAAAAGCTACACCTCCGCCTCAGAAGCTAAGCAGTGCTTGGAGGTAATGAAGAAGGCTGAAGCAGAAAAGAAGGATGCTGAGGATGCCTTGAAGAATGAGATGGAAAAAATAAAGAGCTAGATGAGGGGTTCTTGTCAGCTACAAATGGAGCCAAAGATGCCAAGCTAAAGTAGAAGACTATGAAGGATACTCTGAAGGCATTATAGGATAAATATGATTGGCTTCTCTTAGAGAAATTCGATGTGGAAGACAAGGCTAAGGGTTTGGAGGAGAATATTAAGTCCTAAGAAGAAAAACATGCGTAGGAGAAGAAGAACCAGAACTAGTAGATGGTTGTTTTTGAGGTAATCATCGATCTGGTTTTCAATAATGGTATAAGGAAAATCCAACACTGAAACCCCGTGGTTGAACTCAATACTCATGACATATATGTCTACTATTGAATTCCATGGTCGGCGTTTGTATGACATGGACCAAGGTTAACCCATGAAGCCAATAGACAAGCCTTATCTGCTACTGCCCCTCTCTAAAGATCAATCCATGGAGCCGAAGATGGTGTCTTTGGAATAGGAATTTAGAGACAACGATTGGGTGACTCTTGTTAGGTTCGATCAAGAGGTGGATGTGTTTGCATATGTTTTGACAAGTTTTGATAATGACAATCTTTTTAAAGAAATCAAGATCAAATGAAGTTATATTGTTAGAATTACATGTATAGGATCTATGAGAAAAAGAACGAAAATTATACAAGGTCGCTATCATATAGAAATGCTAAGAACTAAAATCAGTCACGTGATAATTGATTAGCATGTAAGGCATAATCGATTAGAGATATCAAATATTAAAGAAAAAGAAAATATTAGTTCTCTAATGGATTAGGAAAATAAGGATAATTGATCCAAGGTGCATACCGGACCCATTACCAATGGACGGAATACCCTTGTATGTAGGAGAAAGGTTAACTACTTGGATACTGGACTACTAAGACCCCTAAACACTGGACTTCGGGCTAAAGAACCAACATCCTAAATGTACATTAGTACGTATATTAAACCATGATACCGGTCAGGCCATCTGACATCTGAACGCCAGTCAAACAAAGTATGGGCAACATGTCCCTACCAACATTGTTGCTAGAATATGTTAGGAAAGAGGTCAAATCAACCCTTCTTCCAGGGAAGTTCTATAAATATAACTCATTTATTAACTAGGAAAGGATTCTGAACATTTTACTTAAGAACCTCTGTAATCAGATTATCTCTTGTAATTACTATACTGACTTAAGCATCGGAGAATCTTTTGCAGGTTCACCTCTGATGTGTTGATCCACTACAGTTCGGACTAAACATCATTTCACTCCCCAAACATAAAGAACTTAGGCTCCCTATTAGACCCAGGTACATAATACCGTACTCCACTGAGACGACGTAAAATTGAGAGCACGTAAGGCTATATTGGACCCTGGTTAGAAAAGGTCAACTGTTGACCCTGTGGGACCGTGTAAATTTTGAAGTCCCACATCGTAACAAGACGCAAGTCATGGATCGTGGCAAAAGAAACAAGATCCCCGAAGGCCATGTCTAGAACATAGCACAGACTTTGGACTATGGCGAGGGGATAGTTGAGACCCCGGGGACGGATTTGAGAACATAGGTAGTGGCACAACCTGATCCTAGGGATAAATTATTAGACAACTACGTCAGGAGCTCCAGGAGTTATGAAGAGCAGAAGGAAGAGAGAATACAGGTGGAAACTAGAGGCATTATGATTTCTATCAGCAGCAAGACCTGTCCCAAGTTCATGCTTATGAAGAGCAGGAATCAATATACCGAACTGAAGAGTGGAATAGCCAAAGAAGGGTAATGCAACAGAATAGAGGAGTAGAATACTGGTTTAAAATACCCTTTACAAGAAGGTTAATGAGTGTCCCTGTTCCCAGACATTTGTAGACTCAGCAATCGTTGTCCATAGGAAAATACATAGGGGAGTCGTACCTATAAAGCCATTTAGATGCCTATGTAAATGAATCCTTATTTTTGGGAGCTGAGGAGGACATCATATGTAGGATGTTTCCAAGAACGCTTTCTATTGAGACTTTAGGGTGGTTCAAAGGCTTGCCATCAGGATCTATTTATTCGTGGGAGGATATGGCCCATGCTTTCTTACAACATTTCGTGGTGTCAAGAGACATTCCTAGGACGTCTCATACTTTGGCATAGATTCAGCAGGGACCAAAGGAGAGCATAAAGGAGTTTTTGAAGAGATTTTATAAGGAAGTAGCGTTGGTGTAACATTCTATAGTTTTATTATATTTTTTATATAAAGGATAAAATTGTAAGGAAAATTATAATTTATAATTTTGACAAAATTAACTTAAGGTTCTTTAGAACTGATTGATCGTTATAATTTATAGGATTTTTTGGGATTTTTTAGATAATTTTAGAAATAAGTGAAAATAGTCTAAAATAGAGTTGTTTAGGTCTAAAGCAGTATAGGAAATGTTATCAAAAAATTATGAAACTTGATAGGGAGTTTAGATGCGTGCATGAGAGCTTAAGTTTAAAATTTCATAAAGTTTAGAGATCGTTTGGTTAGAAAAGTAAACTGATAAACTTATAAAAATAGGTATTTAAATATTTAGTAATTGAGATATTTAGAGTAAAAGAAATTCATTAAAAAGTTACATTTAATTTTATTAAGTACATTCTGAGAATTTAAAATAAAATTTAAGTATAAAATTTATCTCATAAAAATACCTATAGTATTGTTATGGAGAATCATGAAAATAATAATAATAATAATTTTACGCCTATATAAACCTGTTCTCGTGCTTTATTTTCACACACCACTTCTTTCTTCTTATTTTACGCGGTGCAGCAGTAAGGTTCGTTTTCTGTTTCCTCTCAGTTTGCTTTGCTTCATATTATATATATATATATATATATATATATAATGTTTACATGTAAACGTTAATACATACATATATATAATACTATTTATTTATTTATTTGTTTGTTTAATTATTTATTTAATTGTTTAATTATTTAGTTAATTGTTTATTTATTTATTTAGTTATTTAGTTATTTATTTTTTTATTTTTTTATTTGTTTTTTTTAATCATTTATTTATTTATTTATTTATTTGGTTATTTTTATTTTATATTATTTTTAATTATTTCATTTTTGTTTTTTATTAATTCTGTTTTAATTTATTTATTTATTTTCTGTATCTATTTATTTGTTTTAATTAGTTATTTTTATTATTTTTTATTGTTATTCATTTATATAATTATTTACTAATTCATTTATTTATATTTGTTTATTTAATTGTTAATTCATTTATTGACTTGTTTAAATATCAATTTATTTATTTATTTTATTTATTTCTATTATTATTGTCCATTTATAATTTAGTTTTGTCATTTTATTCATTTATCTAATTACTAATTTATAGTTTATCTATTATTCATTCATTCATTCATTCATTTACATTCTATTTGCTTACTTACTTATTTAAACTATTTTTATTGTTATAAATTTATTATTTATTATGTTTATAATGTTTGTTTAATTATTATTTATTTATTTATTTACTTTACTCTTTAATCATTTATTTAATTGTTATCTTTTTACAATATTCAAGGGATGTTTAATTATTATTATACACTTTTAAAATTTATGACAATGCCATTTTTAATATTATTGTGTTATTATAATAATTATCAAATTATCAAATTATCAAAATTTTTCTCATTATTAAAATTGATATGCTAAGTGCCAAATAAAACAAAGGTGAAACAAAATAAAATGAACTTAACACTAACAATAAGAACATATGTGTTTAGGTTAGCTTTAGAAGATTTTCTTGGAAAAAGCAAGTTTCTCAAGTAAAGGAAGGTGAGATAGGAATTTACTAAATATAAGATATGTTAAATAATAGAAGGGACTCCCTAACCCCCTCAATATTTATATCAGTGATTATTTTTATGTCTTTACTTATTTACAATTGTTATTTATGTCATTTTTTTATTTGCATAATTTTATAATAAGAATTTATATTTGTTAGACTGTGTAAAGTTTGATATTCGAATCAAAAATGCATATTTAATATGGTTGTATTATGTTGTCTGGGAATTTTCTAAGTGTAACAGGTCAAAGACAAATTTGGGAAATATTTAATTTACAGAGGAAACTCTACCAAAATTTTGATAAATTTTATGAATAAAAATGAAAAATATATGCTAAAAGTTTGAACTAATTCAATGTGTGACACGCATCATATAACAAGTGAAAGACAAGAATGTTTTGGGAAATACGATTGTAATTCGAGAAATGCATTAGGGATGGTTCAATAGCGAATCTTGGGATGGAAGGGTGTGAGGAGAGGCCTAGGAGACCTGAGGTCGCTCCCTAGTGTCGTGTAAATTCACAACAAGCTCTTATCAATCTTACTAGGCCCTAAGTGCATATTATGGTCAGTGGAGCTGTTCGTTGGCCATATTGGCAAATTATCACGAAGCAGTGTCAAGTACTGACCGCTCCCAATAAAAGAAGACTTAAGGGCCCATATGCATTGCATATTCATCACCAATGAAAGAATTAATAAAATATTTATTATTAAAATTAAGAAACGTCAGTCATATCTGCATTATCATTCCATGTTGTAAATAACATGTATGAAGAATTGTTATTAAAATTTATTGTTTGTGAAAGTCTATTATTTATATGTGTCTTGTATAATATTGGTATTTTCTGTTTCTCACCCTTTTTCTTCCTTGTTTATATTAAATAGGATACGAACCAAATATATAGCTACTATGGATGATAATGATCAACCCCATATTACAGACATTAGAGTAAAACCCAAACAATCTGACCCAGCCCATTGGAGACATTACTGGATGGGTCACATACACGTGTACCATGGGATTGTCACCGTGCGACTGTCTCAGGCTATTTTAGGGGTGCCTAACCCCTTAGGAGCTCTCACTGTCATATTTAGGGCTAGGCTCATATTGGATCTTCGTGATGTAGACCCTTTCTTTCCTACTGTCCCACTGCCCTTACATGGAGAGGATATGGAGGAAGCTTTATCTGGAAGTGACTCCACCATAAAGGACACTTAGTTAGCCATCGTTAACCCAATAGAATGTTATGGGTAGCTTTTGATAGTGATTCCAGTTATGCTTGATGGTTGAGTAGTTTTTTTTGTATACTATTTAACTACTCACATGTTCTAGAGTCTATTTTGGCATCAGTTAGTCTAACTTGCTAGGATTACTACTAATCTAAACCTATCTTTTATATTAATGTAATAAAAAATTAAACTCATGTACAGTTTTGTATATATCTATATAAATGTTTATACAGGGAAGTATTTTAGATATATTATGTAGTTATATCCATGAAATTGTTTAATTCTTTAGGTGGATATTATTGTATTACTTAAACTCTGGTAGTTATTAGAGATGTTTTAGTTGGTGTCGGGATTAACTGAAGAAATCTAATTGCATATTATGGTGGAGGCCCTGCAACCGTAATCCCGTTTTGCCTTGTCTTTAGCAAATGGGCCACCTTGTACTTTTGAGGAATTTAGAAAGAATACGGCTAAGTATGTTTGACAAGAAATGCATTTGATAATTGTTGGTCAAAGAAGTACGGTCTTAGAAAGCACTCAAACGTATGATAAAAGGGTGTCGAAATTTGATCGAAGAGGGCAAGGTAAGGGGACACTGCTAAAACCAAGAGAGAGACGGAGTATCAACTTCATGTAGTACACCCCATTAGTAGTCTAGCCTAGACAAATTCTAAGAGAGGTCGGTATAAGGGTATTGATGGTGTATGGGATAAAAAAGTTAGTACCTATGAAGAGAGCGGGGAACACCAGTAACTACTACAAGTTCTATGAGCAAACAGGTCATAGTACTGATGAATACCGACAGTTAAAAGAAGCAATTGAGACTCTGATTAGAGAAGGAAAGCTGAAGCAGTACTTATTTAGATAGTGAAGCTATCAAGAGCTGGAAAGGATAGCACCACGAAGAAAGGAAATAAGTCCGGTAAAGGAAGAGAAGGCAAAGAGTTCTAAAATATCAGAACTGGACAAAGGAAAGGCTGTGGTAGATAACATTAATGAGGATGATGAACAGCAGTTGAAGCCTCCAGGATCGGGGAGGCGAGACGTCATTGATATGATTGTTGGTGGTTTTGTAGGGGGTGGGGTATTGAATACCGCCCAAAAAATCATTTAAGGATGATTATGTCAGTACAAGCGAAGACAGATAACAGACTATTCTGAGGCGGGGTCCAAACCCCACCTATTATTTTTACAGATGATGATTATGGCCCAACTATTCTAGGAGGCGATGATGCAATAATGATTGAGGCTGTCATTGTAATGCCCCGATTTTCTGGACTCAAATCCTAATGTAATTTAAATAATTAAACAATAAAAATACGAGTAAATTTTTCGCGTTCGAAATAATTTCACAACACCACTAGGACTACATCAAGACTCGAACCATAGAAAACTGAAGGGTGAGATTAAATAATCTATAACTGGATCGTTAAATAGTTTGCCCATAACGATATACAAAATAACAGAGTTTACAGCGGAAGAAGAATGTGTATACCAGGCATACGCCTAGTCCCATATATGAAGATATGGAAAAAGGCTCAGTAAGGCATGCAAATATACAACAGAAGCCTATTAGGCCACATCCAATCTTATGCATAAATCATAAACATACAATGCATTAAATATATATACATATCCATCCATATAATCATGTAACATACATCTCCAATATTTACATTTCATAATTGACCATAATCAATTCAATCCTCTAAGTCATATATCATCAACTTATATACATTCCCATAATTTACAATTGACCATATTCGATTCATCCATAGAGTCTTACATTATCAACACTTATACACTATTCACATTACATCCACCAATAACAATAGTTATCAACATCCTCATATACATTTATTCATAATGAAATAGTTCACAAATGCTGCCGGCCAAGACATTCCATCACCATTATTTTACCTTCACAAAAGCTTTACTTTAAAAACATCCTCTTCCCATGACAATCCTACATTAATACTAAAAAGTAGACCACATGGGAAAGTGAGTTATACATTTCAAATGACAATATGAATACAATTGAAATCATGTACATATGCATATCAACATCATGTATGCTTTGCTAAACACATCAATGATCATTGTAAATTGTTAATTCAACAACACACACACATATTTCATATTCATTAACCAAGTCATAGCAAAACAAGTGTATATACATCTATCACAACACTACAATGGGCCAACATCATTAACATTGACCATTCAGGTCTTTTCTCAAAGCCTTCATAGTCTATCATCATTATCATCAATCATAAACAAGTATGCCTTTCATTATACTGGGCCATAACATACACAACGTCATATTCAATATTGTTTCATTGTATTCATGTCTTTTATTAATTTTATGTGGTCTTTTAGGTACTTAATTACCCATCTCATCCACACCATACCACAATCTCAATCATCGTCAATCATCATCATCATCATCTGGCATATCTCCGTGCTATATGCAAATGCTCCTACGGCTAATGCATATGCACAATGGAATAGACAATAAATACGGATCCGACTGTGGGAATAAACACCAAATGTGGGTCAAGCATAGGTGTGCTACTATGCCTCTACTACAGTAAAAAAATATGTACACATATCTCAAAGTATGCATGCATCTCAATAACATCTTTTACTAGTACCAAACCGCTATCGCCCATCTGTAGCACTAGTCACCTCGTGACTTGCGAATCAACAACATGGCCTCAACTGCCACAAGTGCTACGGGCCCCTCCTGAACACACATCGAGAAAGCCGTGTCCCGTCAGACACCGAGGTATTTGCTCATCACAGAGCCACCCGCCCACTGGGCCAGCCACATAGGGTGCCTCATCACCAAACTAAGGGCAGCTTCGTGACTCACACACTGAGTCATAGGGGAAACAACAAGAATGCTCATGCACTGAGTCGCCCTCCCACTGGGCCAACCGGGGAAACCCCTAATATTCCTTACCGGCAGCGTATGATATGCCATGGATGCAATGCAATACAAATCAAATGCATTCCTCACACTGTGCATCCTAAATGCCACTCATCAAACATCATAATCATAATCCCCAACACCACCATATACACCTTAATGGAATTTATCATTGTTGGGTTTTTGCCATTGTTTTCAAGTTTTATATGTGGCATTATCATCTCAACATATTTCACATATATTTCATATCATACATGCAAGTCAATAGTTGCAATCAACCACAATGACATTATAACATTACATAATATTCATCAATATTACCACACTTTCATTTAGTGGGTTTTCATCTCATTATTTATTACCATTGTCTTATGTAGATATATATATATATATATATATATATATATATATATATATATATATATTGGTGTGGCATTCACAACATTTCATTATTATATTTCAAACCACACATACAAGATCACACTTGTATTGCACACAATGGTATACGATAAATCATTAATAATAATGATCATCCTTTACACAAGGAAATGATCCACAACATCATTTGTTATTACACATTACCATTATCATCACCAATTCATCGGTTTATGGCAAACACCTCATCATTTAATCATTTTCTCATTGGGTTCATAATCACTCAAGGATATATCCACTACAACATTTTATGGTTTTGGCCACATCAATTTACCTAGAACTGGGAAAATGTGGCCTAAACAACCCAAAGGCCACATTTTATACATTTTGTGGCTATTGATATGTATACATATACAATTTTAGACAACCAATATGAAACCGTGGTCTATTCTATAATAGGCCATAGGTTTTTAACTATGAAAACTTTAGGCAACATTTTAGTAAGCGTTGTATCAAGTATATGCATAAACCATAGTTTTTTTTTTCGTTTAAGGCTAAATTACTGGACCATGGATTTTTTTTCAGTAAAAGACCATATTTTATAAATAATGGAGCATTATCATTAAAAAAATGGCTTAAAAGCCTAATTTTTAATTTGAAATTTTTTTTCCTTTAAGTTTACATGAGCTCCACATTTTCTTTTCATTTTCCTCACGCTCTTTTCTATCCCTCCCTCAGTTTCCCAAATCCTCACTTTCTTCAACCTCCACCTTCGTAAATTCCAAGTCCCAAATCCCTTCTTCAACCATCGTTTGCCACGATCTCCCTCTTTCCGTCATAGTGAACACCACAAATAAGTGTCACCATTTCCCTCTCATCACCCACTATAGCCACAAATCCAAATCGAGCCTGAAAACCTTAGCTCTAACAGCCCTTGACCAATGCAAACCTCCAACCAAACTTGACCACAATGGAATCCATCATGGCTTGACAGACAACCATTATCAAAGGCTTTTTTTCCTATGACCACCTCACCACCTCTGTCAACTGTGCCCCTCTCGAACCAGAACCACGGCTTGCCGCAACCCCTATAGTGCTCTGCAATGTCGAGAGCCACCGACGTAAGCTTCACGCCTCTGTTACTCTTTCTCTTATTGCTCTGCTCTTGAACTCGAAGTTAGGCTCAAGGTTTTTGAGTCCTTTTCCAAGAATCCCCTATGAAGTATATTTTCCTCAACTTTTATCATGTTTTCTTATTTTTTATTTTTGTTTGAATTGGTAATTTATTTCAACTTCTTTGTCTTCCCTAGAGTTGATTTTTTCATGTATCATCGTTATTAACATCTTTCTCTCTTTTAACACGCTTATTAATTTGTTAATTTATTATTTTTAAATTATGCTAGTTTTTATGCAGTAATGATATTTGTCTCTAGAATTTAATTTGCAGCATATCTGTATATTGATTATCTAATGTTGTTTAAACTCTGGAATGATTCAACTAAACGTGTTTCTCATTGTGTCGTGTTGGAGTTCAATGCAGAGGAAGGCATGATATACATGCCCTACTGGGTAGGCTTTCAAAAGTAATTGTTTATATGTGCTTGTAGGTTATTTCACTGATATGGTTATGCTTTGGGTATTGAGGTCTTTATTTGATGTTGTTTTCTTATACAGATGATGGACAACATGCTTTTACAAGAGGGGGATATTGTAAGAGTGAAAAATATGACACTTACTTAGGGGACATATGATAAGCTACAGCCCCACACAAAAGATTTCTTAGATATTTCCAATCCAAAAGCTGTGTGAGTTGATGATTATAAAGGTTTTAGTTTAATAAAGTTGTTATTATTTGTCTTCTTGAGCAATCCAAATTTGGAAATTCACCATTCTCGTGTTGTCTGTGTAATTATAATGATTAGCCATGATTTTGTCTCCCTTGGTTGGTATTTCAAAATCTTGAATTTCAATGTTTAATAAGATCAAAATGTTTTTGCTTGTAAAATCCAAATATCAGTATTTTCCTTCCTCAACAACTTGTCAACCCTTAAAATGTATTCCATCAATTAATTGCTAGTTACTATAAAGCATCTTTAGTATCAATTCAAAATATATGGTTCACTTTCATATGAGAAAGTTATAGTATCTAGTTGCAACCCTTGTGAATCTGAACAAAATGCGTACATAAAGATGATGTACTATGAATTTCCTTATGTCATTTTCATAAAAGAAAATAGAGTTATTTTTTGTTTCTCTCTATATTAACCTTATGTAACTTGCATCACCACACTCAACGCTATCAAGAAATATGTTTTCTGATATGTGTTTCCTCTGATTAAGCTATGTTTATGGCATCAGATTGATGAGAATGTTCAGAGGGAGATAATTAACCACTGATCTTTAAGACATCCAAATATAATCAGGTTCAAAGAGGTGAGGGTTTGATTTTCTTGCTTAGACTGTTTGCTTTAGATTTGAAGGTTAATTTGGCATTTTGAATTTAGTATATCTGCATTATTTTACTTATGTGGCTGTCATGTTACAAACTGCTTGAAATTTGTCTCAAAGAAATTTGACTCTGTAATTTGTAATTCCCTTTGTAATGAGTTGTTATTGAGCATAATGTACAAAAAGTTACGTGTCGTGTTGCTTTATTACTCAAAGGAACTATAGAACAGCATGGACCATGGATGGACAAAGGCTTCTTAGAGAAAAGAACTGAGAACATAAAAGTAAATTTAAGAGAATGAATTGTATTATTCTTAATTGTTTACAAGTAGGAAAGGAATGCAAGAATATAAAAAATGAATTGTGAATTTCCTACTTTTGATGTTGTGAATTGTTTATCTAATGATATAGGTTTCTTTTTATTGAGGTTACCAATTAAGAAATTGAAAGTACAAAATTTTTATAAGAAATCATATTAGATCTGTTTTAGAAATTTTATTTAGTTAGTATTTCTTAAAGATACTGATTAAGGATTCAAAAGTAAAAGGTTTTCAAGAGAAACTGGATTGCATTTGGCTTCAATGATATTTTTAAATGAAAATATTTTATATTTGACCCATTATTGATGATTTTAGCATTTTTCTTATTTATTTAATTTTTTACAGGTTGAGTAATCAGATGGGATTGGATGCAGCAATGGAAGCAACAACAGAATTCTTAAACAAAGTAGTTAAGCCAATACTCGTATGTGGTCCAAAACTGAGGGTAGCCAAAGCATGTGAAGCTTTTGTTGAACTAGCTGATGCATGTAGTTATCATTTTCTGTGATGCCATCAGCAAAGGGACTAGTCCCTGAGAGTGTAGTAAGCACTATTTTGTTTGTTGAGATTGTTGAATCTGTTGTTTCATACCTATTTGTAAGAACTATCACTATAGCTACTAGCTTCAATTTTCAATAAAGATCTCGTGTAATTGAGCTCACGTTTTTTTCAAAAAAAAGTTTTGATTTACATTGTTGAAATGAAGAATGGGGAAATATTCTTAATACAACAAGAATTTGTATTCTTCACTAAAAATGCCAACACTTTTGTTCGAATTTTTCAAATTTATATTTGTTTAGATTAAAATAAAAGTTACTATTTGAAGGAGTAAAAAATATTGTAAAAGGTAGTAAAGGAGTATGAATAACAAATTACCCTATTCATATTTGAAAGATATATTTTATGAATAACAAAAAGCATGGCCTAAGGACTAATTCAATAAATTGTGGCCTTTAATATGTGGCCACATTTGAGAAACTATGGCTAAAAATTAATGCAAAAAACTGTGGCCCTTAATATGTGGCCACATTTGAGAAACCGCGGCCTAAAATTAATGTAAAAAATTGTGGGTTAAAATTAATACAAAAAACCGTGGCCTATTCTAATGCCTAAGGCCACGATTTTCAAAACAGTGTGGTTGAAAGTAGAAAATTATGGCCTTTTGTTTTAGACCACGGCACAGAAAGTGTGGCCAAACAGTGGCCTAAACTATAGGCCACAGTTTTTTCACTTTAGACCGCGATTTTCAGTTGTGGCCTAAACTACAAAATGTTGTAGTGATCTCATAACCCTATCATCATATTCCCATCATCATATTCCTATCATCATCCTTCCATTATTCCATTTTAGGTGGTAAATATATCATAACAATTTATCCCAAATATACCAATCAATCCCAATCACCACCATGTCATAACATCATTATATCACCCTCATACATTCCCTTAATCATCTCACAATACAAGGGAAAGGGCCCAATATAAGCCCACAATGAAAAGAATGGAATAAAGCCAATTCTGGGGAAACTCGCTCAAGCGAGACCCTCACTCGCTTGAGCGAGATGTAGAAGGGTCGCTTGAGCGCGCCCAGAATTTCCTTGAGCGAAGAAGAGATTGGGCATCAGGCCTCGATCTCGCTTGAGCGAGCCACTCTCGCTCGAGCGAGATTCCTCCAGTGACGTTTTCCACACTCGCTCGCTTGAGCGAGACTCAGCATGCCTCATCACTCGCTTGGGCGAGATCCCCCCAGAACCAATTTTTCACTTCGCTTGCTCAAGCGCGACTATGCCCGCTTGAGCAAGATTCATCCAGTAAGCATTCCTTTGTCTCACAAGCGTCTCGCTTGAGTGAAACATCATCTCGCTTGAGCGAGATTGGGCGAGTGACTATCCCTCTGATGTAGGGGACTCTCGCTTGAGCGAGGTCCCAACTCGCTTGAGTGAGTTCAGTATTACACGCCCAATATCCAATTTTTCCACTCCACTTCACATGCCAATATCCTCCTAATGCAAAATTGGCCTAAACTAACCTTTCTCACACATTAATTCATGTATTTAAGGCTTGATTCAACATGCCATACCTCACCATTTTTCATTTCAATTCATCCACTATAAAATATGAGTTCTTAAGACAATATTCATCACAACATTCATACCACTATGCATAATCATCATATCACCACATCACAACTCAAATAATTTATCTATTCATAGCATTTCATTAACAATCCATGTCCAACAAAGGGACAATTCAACACTCATCATTATCTCATATATTTATACATTCTCCATAACATCTATTAACGGTTAAGCCATCATACAACACATCATCAATTCAATATTTACCACATTCAAGGCAAGGCAATGCATGAGTTCTCACATATACATAATTAGCAATTATTCATTCATGCAAATTTAAAATGTAAACTCCTCTCCTACCTTGAGAGAAGAATCACAATCCAAACGTTCTGATCATTCCGCATCCATCGTCTGAAATACAATCCTATCACAACACATATATATACATGAAATTAATAAGCCATCATAAGGCATTATTTCTTAAAACTCATTATCAAGTCCTAGACTTGTCTAAACCCAATTCATACGCTTATGTTAGGCTTCAGGAATTCCTTTCCCAAAACCAAGATTCTCTATATCTTAAAGGGCTAAACAAATCCAACAACAACAATACCATGACCCTTATCCATGAGACTTCCAAATCATCATGTGGATTACTACTCATCATCACAATTCATTCAAATGCGTTATAAGCCTCTTGGCTCTATTCAAGACCAGCATCAATCAACAATTTCTAAATAGCATATATCAAAGCCTAAGACTTCACCAAATCAAATATCCATCTCCTTAATCCACTATCAATGGTTTGCACCATTATCATCATCATAAATATCAACAATCAAAATCAATTTCCTCTAATCACATACATGCTCACATGCACTCATCTCCCAAACCTCAAGAATCAACACTAATTCTTCAAACATTCATCTCCTCACATAAAATTATTCTAAGGCATCAAGAATCATCAAAATCACCTGTTTAGCCAAAACCCCCAATTTATCATACCTAGGGTTTTTCTCACAAATCACCCAACATGTAACACTCACCATCTTCATTGATTCATTCATAAGTCCAATAACCCATATCCATTTATAGCATAAAACCATTATCAAGAATAATGTCTTAAACCATTCAAGCATAAGGTTTCATATTTTCCTCAATAATCCAAGTCTCTAACATTACCATTTTAAACCCAACATCATAAAACCACAAATGAGATAAGGTGGAGGTAAGAAATCTTTACCTTAAGTCCAAGCTCCATCAAAATGAAGATAAAAGTGAAGGAGAGAAGGAGATGACCCAAGTAAGCCTCCATGCTCCATAATTGCTTCATATTTCCAAGCTTAGCTTCATTTCCAGGATACTTATTCAGAAATAAAATCAATTTGAAGAAAGTATCGTTTCCTGACTCTTTGAATCCCAAGAGCGGTTATTATCTTAAAAACCCCAGAGTGGTTATTAAAAACCCCAGAGCGGTTATTATCTTAAAATCCCCAGAGTGATTATTAAAAACTCCAGAGTGGTTATTATCTTAAAAACCCCAAAGTGGTTGTTATTAAAAACCCCAAGAGTGGTTGTTATCTTAAAGCCCGAGAGTGGTCTTTAGACCCCAAGAGCGGTAATTTTATGAAGCCCAAAGCGGTCATTAACGATCAACTATTTAAAAAGCACAGTCGTTAGGAAAAATAAATCAGAAGTACGGAATCCATTCAATATGGAAAACGATAGAATAACAACGACTATACTAACGTTTGATAAATATCCACTTAGGATAACGACTCTTAAAAATTAAACACCGAAGGTTACAAGTCATAAAAACTGAGATAGCAATAAATAAAGAAAAGCAATGCAAAATTATAAAATGAGCAAGACAAGATATCGATATGCAAAAATAAATATTCACAAAAAATAGGGTGTGGAAAAATATAAAGGCACAAAGGCCAAAAGTAAAGCATATTGTAAAAAAAAAGGGCTAAGCTCATCCCACCTATAGACCAAGCAAAGTAAATCTAGGAGTCTACATGACTGCCATCTTTTTCCTCTCTCTCTAAACCGGCCTCTTTGGGATCCTTCTCTTCTTCCTCTCCATCCCAGACTTTTTCTCGAAGAGTGTCATCTTCACTCGCCGCCAAGGGAGTATACTTGAAGGGCTCATCAGAAGGGACGGAGGACTGGCCACCGACCTTGGTCACCAGCTCCCCATTACAGAATCTGTTGAAAAGCCCGATCCCATTTAAGTTAAGCTCAATGCCTCGGTTTTGGAAGATGACCTGGCGTATTGCATGGCTAAAAGAATCCATGACAGCCCGAGAAAACTTGGTCATGTATTCTTCATATTTAGTTTGCCCATCTTTAACCGTCATGGACAGGTCTTTATTTTGCTTTTGCAAGTCGGCCACCAGCTTCTCCAGGTCACCCACTTTACCACGAAGCCCATCGTTTTCCTTCTTCAAGTCACTTTTAGGTTTCTGCAACACCCGGTTACTCTCATTCAAAGTCTTCAACCTCTAGTGAACCCGAGATTAATCATCAAGCAGGTGGGCGCTCTTTTCCTTTAACCATTCTATCTCCCTCTTTGGGCCCTTAGAGGCGCGGAGTATATGGTGGAGAGGGTTTTTAGATGGTCCCATATAGCAGTCTCGAGGGCAAACTCGATGCTTCTGGCGTTTAGTCCCTCTTTCAACCAGTATAGGAGGACGAATTCATTGGAGGGTTCGAAGTTCCTCTCTATCAACTCCTCTAGAGCTTCCATGCCAGAGTCTCCCTGGGCAGTATCCATGGTGGGTTTGTCATCAATCACCATAACTTTCCCTTTTCTAGAAACATCAGCGGCTGAGGTAGATTTGGCCTTCTTACTGGCCCCTTCACCTTGGTTGTTTTTCTTTTTCTTCTAAGGGGCGGGGTTGGCCTTGACCAAAATGGTACCGCCCGAGATTTGGAGAGAGAGAGCTTTCTTCAACTTAGGAGTAATCTGATTCTCCTGAGAAATGATGGCCTCTAAACCAACCAAGAGGTTTCGCAAAGCCTCTAGAGCGTCCGTACTCATGTTCCTTGCAAAGTACAAAGTAGAATAGTTATAACCGGAATGTAAAAATTAAAAACTAGGAAAGAAAGAGAAAATAGCAGATACCCAAATGAGTAAGATACTAGATCTTTATTTCTGCAATTCTAGGCAGAGACTGACATTTAATGGGTGCACCCCGAGAGATAGCATGAAGGGCGTCTACCACGGCCCTAGAATATTCAAATAGTTGGTGACCTTCGACAACATATGCCGAGCTCTACAAGAGGAAATGCTTGTGAGTCCAGCCGGTGTGAAAAAGGAACCGACCTTCCTCATCCTTCCAGAAAGGGGGATCAGGACCCCTGGCAAAAACTTTAAAAAAGGAGTTCTTAAAGGACGACCCACCGATCTTGTAAGACTCGGCGTATGCTTCAAAATTGATGATGTCACTCTGTCATCTTAAATTTACAAACCCCATCCCGTTACTTGCTCGGCATATCACTCAAGCATACCGGAAGAAAATGACGATAGTTGGGGTAAAACGAAGATGACGGCCCAAGACTTCGAGGGCAAGAATGAGGGCCCATCCATTAGGGTGGAGTTGACTTGGGGAAATGTCTAAAAAATGCAACACCCACATCTCAAACTTTGTGAAAGGGAATTGGACTCCCACCTTTGTCAGCGCGTAATCATGGAAAAAGAGGAAATGGTTACATGGTATGTGGGCAGATCTGTTCTGCATGAATGGGGGCATAGAGAAGGAAAGAGTCTACATACTTCCTTAAATGCCAGAAACCTTCAGCCTCAAGCTTGACATCATCGGTAGGGGTTGAATGACTGTTGTGCATGGTAAGGAAGTCCCGGGAAACCTAAAAATAAGGATCATTGGCTTTCTAGGATAGCTAGTTTATTTTGTCCGCAATCAAGTACGTCTTATCGGGGTCATTCCTTACAAAAGAAGATCCAACAGCGTCTATGACAACGTAGAAGTTAGTATCGTTAGCGTAGAAATGAACTATGCTGGAATCTATATGTCGGTCTGGAAATACAAGAGAAGGGTGATCGGGGTTGAAAAAATTCAAAAGAAGGTGATTCCAGGTTTGAGGGAAAAATGGCCAAGGGTGGCAAATCTCTATCCTGACCACCCCAATCTCCCGTCCTCACCCACCTGCGGATATCCGTTTGAACAAATTACAGTTCATGGCGAGGAGCCCCAGTTGGCCAAGAAATAGAAGGGTTTGAAATTATTTCAACTGAACTATCATAATCTTAGCCGTTGTTAGAAGTAAAAGAAGACATCTTTCAAATAAAGAGGGCCGGTATAGAGGGTTACTTGTATGAATGAGTCTAGTAGTTTTCCTAGTTCAAGCTAGGACAAGGTCAAGAATTTGCTTGATGTTGGAGTAGAGTTTCGGTATGAAGACAAACGTAAATTGTGGCAACCATCGAAACTAAGTCCCTTTTTATAGGTATCGAAATGACATGGGCCAAAGTTCAAACGATGCGATCCATGGACGGAATGGAAGAAGAAGCGTCGCAGCCCATGCAGCAAACTAACATGATCATGCACCAATCAAAACTCACCACGTCAGCAATCTGAGGGAAATGACACTTTTTAAGGTAATTTTAGGTGGCGCACACATCTCAACCACCTGCCCAAGCTCTTCCAGCAAGAATATTACTCCGGGCAAAGTTACTAGTATGGTGTGAAACATTCTGTGATAGTCTGAAATACAATTCCCATTGACAAAGTAGCTTATTGTTATGATACTATCATAACAACAAGTTAGGGGGCAAATAATTCGGGATGCATACCAGACCCATTACCAATAGACGAAATGCCCTTTTACGTAGAAGGAAAATTAACTACTTGGATACTAGACTGTTGAGACCCCTAAACATCAGACTTTGGGCTAAAGAACCGACGTCCTAAATGTACATCAGTACAAATATTAAACCATGATACTAGTCAGGCTAGCTGACATCCGAACGCATGTCAGACAAGGTATAGGCAACATGTCCCTGCTAACACTGTTGCTACAATATGTTAGGAAAGAGGTCAAATCAACCCTTCATCCAAGGAAGTTCTATAAATACAACTCATTTATTAATTGGGAGAGGATTCTGAACATTTTACTTAAAAGCCTCCATAATCAGATTATCTCTCGTAATTACTATACTGACTTAAGTATCAGAGAATCTTTTGCAGGTTCACCTCCGGTGTGTTGATCCACTACGGTTCAAACAAAACATCATTTCACTCCCCAAACGTGAAGAACTTAGGCTCCCCACTAGACCTAGGTACATAATATCGTACTCCACTAAGACGGTATAAAATTAAGAGCATGTAAGGTTATATTGGACCTCGGTCAGAAGAGGTCAACTCTTAACCCCAGATATCAGTCAGATCAATAATAGATTACAGTTATTGAAGAGAAAAGGAAAAATAAAAATCATTTATTTAATCGGTTAGCTAAGTAAGTGTAATCTAATAGTTTGGGACTAATAGATTAGGATATTAATGTAATCAATTATGGTGTGTAAATCCATCAAATATCAGCGGTAAAAGGGAGATACAAAAAGAATATCAGATATCAAAGTTAAAAAAGGAAACACAAAGAGAAAGGCAAAAGAAGATATCATATACCAGAGTTTAAAAGAGAAACACAAAAAGAGAATATCAGATATTAGAGTTAAAAAGGGAAACATAAAGAATATATCAGATATTAGAGTTAAAAAGGGAAACACAAAGAGAATATCATATATCAAAGTTGAAAAGGGAAACGCAAAAAAGAAAATATCAAATATTAGAGTTAAAAAGAGAAACACAGAAAGATAATATCAGATGTAAGAGTTAAAAAAGGAAATGCAAAAAGAAAATATCAGATATCAGAGTTAAAAAGGAAAATGCAGAAAAAGAATATCAGCTATCAAAGTTAAAAAGGGAAACACAAAGAGAATATCAGATATCAGAGCTAAAAAGGGAAATGTAAAAAGAGAATATCAGATATTAAAGTTAAAAAGGGAACCACAAAAAGAGAATATCAAATATCTGAGATAAAAAGGGAAACATAGAAAGAGAATATCAGATATCAGAGTTAAAATATGAAATACAGAAAGCGAATATCAGATATAAGAGTTAAAAAGGAAAATACAAATAGAATATCATATATTAGCGTTGAAAAGGGAAACACAAAGAGAATATCAAATCCCAAAAGGATGATATAAACCTAGTCAGCTTTCTCATTATTTAAAATCTTCAAGACCCTATAAATAAGGATCAAATTTGAAAGGAAGAGACATATATCAACATACTCAAGAATGAAATTGGTATATACCTTTCACTAAGTTTTGCTCTTAGATTTATAACATCATTGTGAGGAATCCTTTTAGAGCCTTTAAGTTGTTTAATCACCTTAGAGAGGTTATAGTCATTGTAATCCTTGTTTACAAAGAGTTGGGTTGGTTGAACCTAAGTGATATTGAGATTGTGAGATTGGATGGGTTCCCCAAACTGCGTGATGATTAAGTTTCAAGTGTGGGACATTGTGAAATTGTAATTGCTCCAAGTCTTGTGTCTCAAATTCTCAATAATGGAACTTCTCCAGGTGGGTTGCTTGGGGACTAGACATACACCACAACAGTAGTGGTGGAACTAGTATATCGGTTTGCAATTCTTTTTTCCCTACTCTTATTTTAATTGTTCTATTTACTTTAATTGTACTCTATTGAATGGATCTGGCTGAGTATTATATTTTAGCTTTGAAGTTACTCATTAAGTACCTTTAAGTATAAAATAATGATTTTTAAAAGCATTCTAAAAGTTTTTTAAATTACTCAATTCACCCCTCCTTCTTGAGTATTGAAGCTTAATAACTTTAAGAGAAAAGATGGCCTTAATTTCTTATCTTATTCCCGAGAGTGGTGCCATAAATAAGCCTCTGACCTTCAATGGTAAAAAGTATGTTTTTTGGAAAGAAAGAATGAAAATCTTTATTCAATCTATTGATTTAAAAATATGGAATGTTATTAAAAAATGGTCCTTATGTACCTAAAAGTATAGTGAATAGAAAATAAATTGAAAAACCAATGGATGATTGAACTTGTGATGAAGAAGAAAAGGTTCAATATAATTATAATGCAAAAAATCTTATTGCTCTTGCTTTAGGACCAGGCGAATTCTTTAAAATTGTTACATGTAAATCTGCTAAAGGTGTGTAGGATACATTACAAATTACTCATGAAGGAACTCAAAAATTGAAACTTTAACTAGTTAATATGAAAGTTTTTGTATGAACTCTGGTGAAACGATTTTAGAGCTTCAAAAATGATTTACTCTAATTATTAATCATCTTATTACTCTTGACAAATCTTATTCTAACAAAGAACTCATCCATAAAGTTTTGAAGAGTCTTACTAGGTAATGGCAAGCATTAGTCACCACCATCAAATAAATGCCAAATGTGAACGAAATATCACTAGCTACTTTATTTAGCAAGCTGTAAGAACAAGAACAAGAACAAGAATTAAAATATTTGAAGTTGGTGGAAGAAGAAGAGAAACTTCTAAAGAAACAAAGCATTGCCCTCAAAGCAACCTCAATGAATGAGGAAGAAACCGATGATGAAGATTCAATAAGGAAAATTTGAGCCTATTCGTAAAGAAGTTCTGAAAATTTATGAGGGACAAAAAGTTTTAAAGGAATCCAAATAATCAAGGTAAGAAAAATTTCTCTAAAGATAACACTCCCTCATCTACTTGCTTCAAATGTAGAAAGGAAGGACATTTTAAAGTAGATTGTCCAAACCTAAAGAAGAAAGGAAAAGAAAAGAAGGAAAGACGAAAGGCGTACATAGCTTGGGATGAGAACGAAATAAGTAGCTCAAGCGAATTGGAAGATGAAGTAGCAAATCTATTTCTCATAGAAAATCATAATGAAAAACAAAATGAGGTATGCTTCAAGGCAAGTAACACTCATTGGTACTTGGATAGTGGGTGTTCCAAACACATGATTAGTGATATACCAAAATTCACCACTCTTACTCTTAAAAGGAGGGGGAGTGTAACCTATGGTGACAACACTAAAGGAAAAATTCTCAGTTACAGTAATATTGGTAAAAATCCCTCTAACTTTATTAATGATGTTCTTTAAGTGGAAGGACTAAAACATAATTTGCTAAGTATTAGTCAACTATACGATAAAGGGTATAGAGTTTTCTTTGAACTAAGTAGCTGCATAATTGAAAATAAAATAATCAAAGAGGTAAAGTTTGTTGGTCAAACAATTGATAATATTTACATGATTGATATAGATAGACTAACTTCAAATGATGCACAATGCTTTCTATCTAAAGAAGATGAGTCTTGGTTATGATATAGGAGAATAACCCACATTCACTTTGATCATTTAAATAAACTTGTTTTGAAAGAACTAGTAGTTGGGTTACCAAAGCTCAAATTTGAAAACCAATTTTGTGATGCCTAGAAAAAGGGGAAACAAATAAAAAATTCTATTAGAACAAAGAAAATAATTAAAGCACTCTTAGATTTGTTGATAACCAACATCAAGCATCTTAATTAATCAAGTTATCAGTTATTAAATTTTTGATAAAGATCACTCGAGTGTTTCAGGATAAAAAACACTGGTTATAAATCAAAGGGGGAGCTCGCATTCAATAAGTCTGGTAAAATAAATCTTTGAAGATGTTTGTTATCACTTGATATGGGTATTTAAGTGGTTTAGGAAGAGGCCTAAGCTACAAAAGAAAGGGGGAGCCTATGCATAAAAAGTTTATGCATCAAAAGTCTGGAAGACTTAATTATAACATAAACTCTTAAATTCAAGACAAAAGAAAAATCTAAAAGGTCTGACATTACGCTTCAAAAGAAATTCCCTTATTCGAGTAACTTACCAGACCCAGACTCAATCAGTATCATCTCAAGCTTCAGAAAATACAAAAGCATCAGACTCTGTCCTCTCAGCTTGAATCATCTCAGAAATAGTCTGGTACATAAAGCATCAACAATCACAAGTCATCTCTGTCAAAAGCTTACTGAAAAGATTTGCAAAAAGGAAGATTGACTAAACAAGGTGGATTTTAATCTAGTCTGAAAAATAACTAAGTTTTACCTCTATCTCACGTATTCAGAGATTCTCTAAATCAAAGCTTTCCTTCTTGGTGAAACTAGTGCTACATCTACTTCATCTATGACCGTACACTCCTTAAAGCTTGCATATCTATGTTATGGGTACAGAACACCTCTCTCTGACAACAAAAGTTCTTACCCTTTATGTAACTCCATCAAGAAAGACTTTTGTCTTGTATACAACAACTCTCTCACTGGCTATATAATTAACAAGCCTCTTCCTAAGGTCAACAAGATGAGTCTCAACCTCTTCTCTGATACAGCTCTCTAGTAAAACAAAAACAAATATTAGAAGAGAGAAAAACACTTATGAAGAGCGGGAGCAGATCAAAGAACATAAGAGAGCAAGAAGGATAGCTCACATTATGAGAAAGGAGAAAAATACAAGTCACACTAGTATGAGCTTGTATCCATAAATTGTGAGCATTATATGACTCTAAAGAAAAGAAAAGAAGAATGGAGAGTCATATAAAAGGAGAAGAGAAACAGAGAGAGCTTGTGAGAGAAATGAGCTTATCATACAAAGATAGTGTGATAAAAATAAAAGAAGACTTACAAGCTCCAGTCATGTATAAGACATGAAAAGAAGAAGGCTTATCTTGTTTTAATTTTTCTATCTTTTGTAAATACAGGTCTGGTAGACCTGTTGGGAAACACCTTAGCCTAGATAGGCTTTTGAAAGAATACTCGGGGTTTGAGCCAGGAGTGGCTTGTGAAAGAATACTTGGGTCTACCCCAGGAGTCGGTGCGTGCAAAAGAATACTCATAGGAATCCAGAGGGGTCTGGTGTGTCAAAGCACATGTTATGCTTAGGCCAGAAGTGGTCGGAGTCAAGAATACTTGTTTCCAGGAGTGGCCGGTGTTAAGAATACTCAGAAGCATGAGGTGTGCTTAGGCCAGGAGTGGCCGGACTCAAGAATACTCAGGGGCCATGAGTAGCCGGTGTCAAGAATACTCGATGCACGGGTTATGCTTAAGCTAGGAGTGGCTGGAGTCAATAATACTTGTAGGGTCGGTCTGAGCTGTTTATGTAAAAATTTTTACATAGTGGAAATCGTTTAGATTTGAAGGTACTGGATGTAGTCTCCATGTTAGAGGTGAACCAGTATATATCTCTTGTGTACTGTCTCTTTCTCTCTTACTCTTTACTATCAAAAGTCTGGTGTAATATGAGTGTTAAAATTGATAGTAAAAGTCTGGCTAAAATACATTTACTCAGTCAAAGTAACACGCTTTCTGTCTCCTCAAAAGTATGGTCCGCTGCATAACGCTCTAAAATAGCTTTAATTTTTTGTTTGAAAACTGGTACTTGGGACCTCAACATGTTCACCATGCCATATCAGTCGCGTATAATTCTGAAGAAAACCATCACACAATTGATGTTCTCGCACCTCTTCCAATTCTAGTCGATGCATGTTCAAGCATTTAACACAAGGGCAAAACCTCCTCAGTATTTGGTATCACGAATTCTATGAATGTTTCAACTACACCCTTATACTGTGGACTTATACGTGATGCATTTATCTAACTCTGATCCATACTCACTATTTATAATACCAACAAATTTAACGGTGCTATGACTCTCACTTTCTTTACAAAGGTGGTGGTCCTACCCATTCAGGATGAGCATTTTTCTATACTTCATAACTGCATACAAGTTAAGAGTTATTTTAAAATTTGATAAAATTTTGGCAGCATTTCACATTGGTCTCTAAGTACACGAAATGAAAGTGGTGACATCAAATTCAACCACAATCAAATATGCACCCAGAGGACAATACAAAATTTAACTAACCAAAACTTGATCAAATTTTAAAATAAGTCCTAACTTGTACATAACAATGATGCATAAAAAAATTGTTCATCCTAAACTGTCCAGATAGGTATTCAAGATTTAACACAAACGATGAAATCAATTAATTTAATTATCATTTGTGTCGAATCTCAAACGGGAAACTATGGTTCACTCACAATTTAAAAAATACATACTCATTTAAAAGGGACTAAAAAAACTTATCAAGAACTAAAAATATAACAAATAAAAATTAACCAAAATAAAATTAGCGACACCAAATAAAAATTCAAATTAAAGACAATAAACATGGGTATATGCTCTAAGTATTATGCTTTAAGTGTTTTGAGGAATTGGATTTGGATGGTAATGGTAATTAGGACTATTTATTTTATTATTTAAACATAATTAATCTAACAAATTTATATCTAACAATGATTATGGTGTTTGCACACACTTTTATTATTTAAATCAGTATATGATTCAATATTATTAAGACCAAGTTTGGTATTCTTTTTTATTAAATGATTGATATACAAGATTGTATGCAATCATCTTGGTTGCTCTTAATGACCATATTATGACTTCAAAGTAATGATTCCTTAATTAAATAACAACAATAGTTAATTGACAAGGGCTACTATATAACATTTCATCGCTAATAACTATATGATTTTTTATAATAATTACATTTTGTTATTCTGATTTTTTAAAAGGAAATAACCAAAGCCAAACAAAGCATTATAATCTTAAATTAGACCACCGCAAGAAGCATTATAAGATCGATTCATAAAGCCATAAAGAAAATCCACTTTGTTTGATTGGTGATAATGGCTTCATTACAAAGTAAGACATAAAAACAAGTAACAAATTCCCCTAAGTATTTGTTAATGTACCGTTACCTAAGTTTGTCAATATAATATTTATTAGATGGAGAATACCATAAGAAGCGGAACCTTACTTATAAGAGGAAAATGAGGTTTAACCCAATGCATACAAAACCATAATATGACTAAAACAACATCAACCAAAACAAAGACAGAACCTTACGCGTAAGAGGAAAATAGGGTTCAACCCAACATATCCAAAACCACAATATGACCAAAACAACATCAACAAAAATAAAGAAGGAACCTTGCGCAAAGAGGAAAATAGGGTTTTAGCAAGTACCTTACACGTGTGGGGAAGAAGAATCGTGCACTATCAAGTTGGGGAAGAAGCCTTATGCATTATCAAGGTTGGGAAGAAGACTCGAATAGTCGAGAGAAGAAGAAAACGAATCTAGGGAACAAGAAAATGGTTTTACTCTAATGGTTTTTTGTGTCCCTCGCGTACTATCTGAGTTTCTAAGTTGGTGCGCAGGGACACATTTAAGCACGGTTCTTTAATACCCATGTTTATAGTTCACCTATACACACGGTTTCTTGCTCATCCATGTTTAAAAGTTACGCAGAGGACTTATGAACATGGTTCCCATAGAACTGTGTTTATGAAAAGGACTTATGAACACGGTCCCCACCGAACCGTGTTTATAAACCTTAGTGATAATTTCAAAAGTGCCATTGCACGTTTTATTAACATGTTTACCTTTGAATAGTGCTTATATCTCGTCGTTATATCTATATTTGGCACTAATGTTAGAAGAGTGTAACTAAGGGAACAATTAAGTTAGTTAGTATGATTAGAAATAGTGAAAGGAAAGAAAAGGTACTAAAAGTTAGTGACTAGAATTTTAGAAAGAACATCATTAAAAATAAATTTATAATGATGTATAGAGAATTAGAAACCCATTTAGTGACCAAGGTAATAAGTTATTCAACTAGAAAAGTTAATTTGGGTTAGTAAAAGAAAATAAATAATAAGATCACTTAGTAGCAACTTGGAGTTCATAATTAGGCATTAGGAATTAAAGTAATGTATTTAAATAATCAGTACACTAATAAATAAATAGGAAATAAATGGCTTAATTAGTACACTAACAAAAGGGTAACTCTGGTATACTTTGACTCCGGGCTAGAGTTTCTATGACCGTGTAGTGCCCGTTCTGACGAGAAGTGTTTTGGATCCATTATTGACAGGACTATGAGTCCTTACCCTTTTGTGAATACAAAACGAGATAAGCTTCGGTCGCTCTAGTGGACAGGAGGATAAGGAGGGATTTGATGGATAATGTATTGTGACTAATAGGGCCTCATGCATCATACTGATTAATTATAATAATCAAGAAATGGAATTTATGTATTACATCATTATGGCTTTCTACGACAACACCAGTGCCACAACCTTTGTTGTTTGATGATCCATTCATAAACACCATCCAATGAGAACGCTTGTCCTCAGGATTCTTGCGTGTCAGTTAATCGATGAAATCAGTTAATAGTGGGGCTTTGGTGGCATTTTAGAGCTTGTATATGATATCAAATTCAGACAATTTGATTTCCCACTTAATCATTCTTCTTACTAGATTAAGTTTAAATAACACCGTCTGTAACGGTGGATCGGTATAAGCCACAATTGGGTAGGCATGAAAATACAGTCTCAGCCTCCGAGATGCCTATACTACAACTAGGACTGCTTTTTCAATTTTCTAATATCAAAGCTCGACATCATAGAGAGTCTTCTCGGTGAAGTACACAAGATGTCCATTGAGAGTTTCTTTTACTAAGACTAATTCTAGGGCTTTATCTAAAACAGAAAGATAAACAATTAGTTTTTCATTGGGGTTAAGTTTTACCAGGATTGAAGGTCTAGCCAAAACATCCTTCAGACTCTAGAACGTCTGATAGGAGTTTAGTTTGCATTAGTTTTAGGGTACATTTAGTTTTAGTTTTAGTTTATTTTCATCTTATTTTTCCCTAATTGCCATGGTATTTCTTCTATTTCCACACATGCTACTTGGGTAATTGTCTTTTGCAGAAACCTTCATGAGATAAATTTATTAGCAAAAGGATTTAGAAGATTTTGAATGGGATGATGCAAATGGGAAGAGTTTGAGTTTGTAGAAGACCCAAGATTGAAGCCAGCCTAACAATGGAAGAAGAACATACCAAAGAAAGTACTACGAAACTCAAAAATACCCTCAAAATGAATATTTGCCAAGGTTCAGAGAAAACCATTGCCAGTGGGAAACTACCAATGGAATTTCCTACTGGCCATGGAACTCCCTGCCAAAAAACCCACTGGTCGTGGATTTTCCCACTGCCAGTGGATTTCACATGTTGCAGTAGTTACCTTCAGTTTTCACAAAATTTTAAAAGAACAAAAAGGGTAAAAATGTGGGGGATAGACAAACATAGAGACACAAGACAGTTTTGGGTGAGAATTGAGAACTTCTTGGAAGAGATGTTCGAAAGGATTTCAAGAATCAATAAGAAGGGCATCAGATCTTCAGATTTTGGGGCATTGGATTAGGACCAAAAGCGAGAAATCTAGTTCTTCTCCAAACCCTTGTTTTATAATTTTGATTTCCTTCATGTTTGAGATTGAATTTCTGATTTATGGTATTGTAATCATCTTCCTTATGGCGAACTAAACTCCATTCTTTGGATTAGGAGGTAGCATGTCTGTAAACCAAACTTAAGATTTTCTTCATTTTTCCATTTATGAATCATGTTTCTTATTCAATTTTATGTATGTTTAATGCTTCTACAAGGCTTAGAAATAAGTATAGATGACTATAAACGGTATGGGTAATCAAAAGATTGGCATATGGTTTGAATCTTGAACCTAGGGATTTGGGTTAGGAAAGTAGACAAATCTCTTTGAGGGATAACTGGTTTTTATAAAGCGTAAGGGATCTAATTAACGAATTGAACATGGTTCTTCGGTAATTAGGTACGTTAGTGAGGTTTCGAGAGAAAGTCACTAATCAAATTTGGAAAACATGCCTTAGGAAACGAGATTTCATAAATAGGGAAATTGAATTTCATTGAAACTTGGTAACGACATATAAACCTTTTAATTCCCAGGAACCTAATCTCGACTGTTTTCAATTAAGTATTTTGATTTTCGCAATGAATAGCTTTGTGTTTTCTTTTGGAATCTTTAGTTTTAAGTCAATTTAAATTTCTATTAAAATTAAACCATTGGTCTAGATAATCGAATCACTGATAAAACCGGTACTTGGGCACAATCCTTGTGGGAACATAACTTTTTATTACGCGATACCTCGTGCACTTGCGGTTGGCTATCAAGTTTTTAGTGTCGTTGCTGGGGATTATCCCCCAATATTCGCTAAGCGGTGGTTTTTATTAGACTAGATATTCTTTTATTTTTATTTTTATTTTTACTTTTTTGCATAATTTTTCTGAATTTTGGTTTCTATTTTTTGGTAGAATTACAATTGGGTGTTCTTTATTGTTTTGTGAGTTTGTGCAGGCCCCTTTATGCAAAGAAGTACTAGCTTTGAGCACATTTTTGATCCTAAGATAAAAAGAACTCTTTGAAAGATCCTAGCTTTTAGGAAACAAATAGAACAAAGCAAGCAAACGACTTCGAGCTCAACAAGCCAAGCACAAATGGATAATCCAGACAATAGAGCCCTCTGTGATTTTGCAGCGCCCAATGTGATGGGCCAAAGGTCTAGCATCACTAGGCCAAACATTGAGGCTAATAATTTTGAGTTGAAGCCATCCTTGCTCTCGATGGTTCAACAAAGTCAATTTGGAGGATTGCCATCCGAGGATCCCAACTTGCATCTTCAGATTTACCTTAAGTATTGTGACACACTCAAGGTAAATGGGGTCTCAAGCAACGTAATTCGGCTTAGGCTCTTCCAATTCTCTTTAAGGGACAAGTACAGAGCTTGGTTATATGTGCTTCCGGAAGGGTCAATTACTACATGGGAGTAGCTGTCTCATGCCTTCCTTAACAAATATTATCCAAGGAGCAAAATAGACCAGTTGAGGAAGCAGATCATCACTTTCAATCAGAAAGATGATGAGACTCTATATGATGCCGATGAGAGGTACAAAGAAATGCTTTGGGAATGCCCACACCATGGCATTGAACGTTGGTTGACGGTACATATTTTCTATAATGGGCTCACTCCGACCCAGAAGGTAACCTTGGATGCCGCAGCTGGCGGTGCCTTCATGAGTAAGAACATGGAGGAAGGTTACAATCTCATAAATGAGGTTGCCCAAAACACATACCAGTGGTCTTAAAAAAGGATTTACCAAGAACTCCTAGTAAGTACTCTGTTGATGCTCTCTCTTTATTAATTGCTAGAGTATAAGCATTATCTGTAAAAATTGATAAAATTTGATAAATTAGGAGCAGGTACTACTAACATGCTTTGTGAGTTGTGTGGCGTTTTAGGTCATAATATTTCAAGATGCCAGCTTGGAATGAATTAGAGTCCTGAGCTAGAGATACAACAGGTGGATTCCATTGGGAACTACGGTGGAAATTATGGCAATAATTTCTGACAGCCACAAGGACCACCTGGTTTCCAAAACTGACCACCTCCTTATCAAGGCAATCTGAGTAATTTTCGACAACCACAAGGACCTTACGTTGATGGAGACCTTTGTGACCACCCAGTTGAAATAAAATAATGAGTTCTTTGATGCTATTAAGAAGCTAACCTCCAAGGTGGACACTCTTGCCACCCATAATAAAATGTTGGAGAACTAAATTGCTCAACAGGCCTTATCCTCTCAAAGAATCCTAGGAACCTTTCCAGGAAAGCCCGAAACTGGACTACCCAATCACACCATGGCTATCACTCTTAAGAGTAGTACATAGTATGATGGTCCGGTTGGTATGACTAAAGAGGAGGCCAAGAAAGAGAAGAAGGGGGAAGAGTCTCACTCTCATCCCGAAATTAAAGAAGAGAAACAGAGTGAAAAGAAGGAGGATATGAAGCCATATCAGCCTCCAGTTCCATATCCTCAGCGCTTGGCCAAGGCCAAGCTTGATAAACAATTTGGTAAGTTTCTTGAAGTTCTTAAGAAGCTTTATGTTAGTATTCCTTTTACAGATGCCTTGCAGCAAATGTTGACATATGCGAAGTTCTTGAAGGACATCTTATCCAATAAAAGGAAATTAGAGGAGGATGGTATAGTAGCACTCACTGAGGAATGCAGTGCTTTGATCCAAAGGAAGCTACCACCCAAGCTTTAGGATCTAGGTAGTTTTTCTATCCCTTGTGTGATTGGTGACATGGCCATTGGTAGAGCCTTATGTGATTTAGGAGCTAGCGTTAGTTTAATGCCATTGTCTATTGCTGAGAAATTGGGATTGAGTAAACTTAAACCTACTAGAATGTCATTGTATTTAGCAGGTAGGTCTGTTAAATATCCTATAGGTATTTTAGAAGATGTACCTATTAAAGTAGGTAAATTTTTCATTCTTGCCGACTTTGTTGTTTTGAAAATGGATGAGGATTCTATGATCCCCATTATTCTAGGCAGGCCATTTTTGGCAACTGCAGGTGCGGTAATAGATGTTAAAAATGGAAAATTGTCTCTGACTATTGGAGACCAAAATGTAGATTTTAGTTTGAAAGATGCTTTAAAGAAACCTTTTGATCATGTTTTCTGTATGGATTTTATTACCTAAGTGGTGAAGGAAGAAACTCTTCCTAAGGATCCACTTCAATCTACTCTATTAATTGAGTCTGTGATGTAGGCCAAAGGTGCCTAAGGAAGCATGAATTGTGGATCTTCTTCTCAAGTCTTCTTAGATCCAAATCTTCCTAGCTCCAAAGTGAAGAGAAGCTCTTGGAATTGAAGAGGAAAGTGGAAAACAAAATGGAAATGGTTAAGAAATTGAAGAAACTAGTTGAAAGGAACCTAGATCTAAATAGGATTTTGGCTTAGAAATGGAAGAGATGGAGAGGCTTGTGTGGGAAGGATGTGCCGCCACTCTCTAAGAGATATAGAGATAAGGGAAAGTGTGTCACCACCTTTGGGAGAAGGCTAAAGGATAAGACAAGAGAAAGGAGCCTACTGCTTCTACTTTCTAGAGAGAATGAGGAGTTTCTCACTCTAACTTTTTCTTAAAATTGAACTTATGAGAGAATTACAAAGGAAAGAGGTATTTATACCTCCTTGAAAACTAAAATTCGGATTTGGCTTGGGTGGGCTTGAAAAAGCTTCAACCAAGGCCCAAAAGCTAAATTTATATGGCCCAAAAGGAGCCCAAAGCAACCTAACACCTATACAAGGCCCAAAAGTGGCCTAAAATGAAAAATATGGCCATGCAAGGCCCAAAACTAAAAATATTCTAAACTTAAATAATTCCTAAAAGAAATAATATTCCTAATAAAATTATTTGTAAAGTGAAAAACATATCCCAAATGTGGCCCAAGTGAGGCCTATGTCGGCCTGTAGAAACATCAGATTGTTTGGAAAAAAATGCCCCACTTAAACATGATACTAAAGTTATGTATGAGAAAGTGGTAAGCTCAACTGTTGAATTGAAGCCTTTACCGGCTTCACTGAGGTATGAATTTCTTAGACCTAACTCTACATATCCTGTCATTGTAAATGCTGACTTGAATTCATGTGAAACTGAGAAGCTTTTGAAACAACTTAGGTTATGTAGGAAGGTAATTAGTTATACAATAGATGATATAAAGGGGATTAGCACTTCCTTTTGCATGCATAGGATAACTGTAGAGGATGAGAGTAGGCCCACAATAGAACCACTTAGGAGACTAAATCCAAAAATACAAGAAGTGGTTAAGAAGGAAATCTTGAAATTGCTTGATGCTGGTGTCATATATCCTATTGCTAGTAGCAAGTGGGTAAGTCCAGTTCATGTGTTGGCTAAAAAGGGAGGGATAACTATTGTGAAAAATGATAAACAGGAACTAATTTCTACTAGGATAGTTTCTAGGTGGCGCATGTGCATTGGCTATAGAAAATTAAATAGCGCTATAAAGAAAGATCATTTCCTTCTTCCTTTCATTGATCAAATGCTTGAGAGGCTTGCTAAGCACTCTTATTTCTATTATTTGGATGGGTACTCGGGTTTTCATCAAATCCCCATCCATCTATCTGATCAAGAGAAAACTACCTTCACTTCTCCTTATGGGACATATACATATAGGAGAATGCCATTTGGCCTGTGTAATGCACCTACAACTTTTTAAAGGTGTATGCAGGCCATCTTTTCTGATTTGATTGAGAATGTTGTAACATCCCAGTTTTGAAGTTAGATACCGAATAAAAATTTAATAATAAGAAAATTGAAAGTAAAGAATTAGTTAGTCATAATCAGTATAGCCGAGAGTTAATGATAAGATTAATGAGCTTAATTAATGGGACGTGGCTGTCTGTGATGGGTGGAAGGTGTGAGTGGACTGCGACTCACACTTTCCCATCCCACTCCTTTCCCTCGCATACGTATATAGGTGCGTATTCAGTATCACCGTGGGTGCAAGAACGACTTCTTCCACTACTCCACTTTCTCTCTTTTCTTCTTCGTCTCCATCTTCCTCCGTTTCCCCTATTCCTGTTCGTCACGACGACAGTGCGGGAAGAAGGTCAGAGCCTTGTCGGGTGAAGGGCGATCGTTAGAGTAGAGAAAGAACGACACCTCAACTCCGGACCAAGTACAGAGTACGACGGAGTGAAGGAAGGCTGAACGAATCAGTAGAAGGGCGTCAGATTCAACATCGAAGAGCAGAAGAGCTTCTTGGAGTCCCTTTTGTAGGTAGGGGGCGCTTGCATGTTAAATGCATGGTCCACGAACGGTACCGGATGAATGTTTTGCTTGAGTGTATGTGCATGTGGTTGTGATGATTGGATTCTATGCATGATTGGAGATTCTGAATCCTATGTGTTTTATAGTGATTGAACCATAAATGCTTGTGATCTAGATGGTGGTAAAGTAGTAGGTTAGCACGGATAATAATGAATGATATGCATGAAAGTATGAATGTGTGCTTGATTGACTTGTCAGATGCTATTACTTGATTACTGATGGTTGATCATATTGGTATAAATAATAAAGCAAGTAAAGGTTGCATTGAACCTGTTCCCACTTAATAGTTATGAAATAGATATTGGTGATGTGATGACACTTGTTGGTAGATGCATTTAGCTGCATGTGTAGGAGTGGGGCGACCCGTGGAAGGTCAAGAGCCCCGAGAGAATGACTTCCAGTTACAGACCCCGGCTAGATTCCGAGGGAGCTCGTGGTAGCCATAGGAGCTAGAGAGGAGTCTCGAGACGCCAATGGGAGGCCGGTACCACGCGGGAAGAGCTGAAGGACGAGGGGCCAAGAGAGGGGAAAATTGTGACTGAAAGTCATCACTCGAGTCGGATCCGCAGTCATGCATGTAAATACGAGGTTGATTAGAGTGGTACATATAACGTGTGTGGAGTGTTATGAATGATCTTCGAGTGCAGGAAATACCTGTGTGTGTTATATGTGCGTCTTAAATATCACTTTGTCGAGTTTAACTTTAATTAATTAGAAACCAATAGAATGGATGTGAATGTGCATGCTGACACTGATACCGAGTCTTTGATGGTCATTTTACATGAAAAGCTCACCCCTGCAGTGGCTATACTTTCAGTGAACATCTCTCGGAAAGAAGGATGAAGGAGGACGAGCACAGGACAATGAATCCGAAGTGCTTTTGGAACATATGTCTATATGTGTATATGTGTATATCTGCGTAAATGCTGTGTATAACGTTTTATTAAGCCTTGGCCGGCTCATGTTTTGGTTGTAGTTCTTACGTTAAAACTGACAGCTTGGGTAACAGATTTCATGGTGAAGTTTTGTAATTAAATATGAATGTTTTCGTTTATATAAGCACATGTCGTGTGTTCTTCTATACTGTAAGTAAGGTTGAGCGGGGAGAGGACTGTATGAGGGCTTTCGAGTGAATGTAGGCATGAAATCCCGAGTGTAGGAGGTCGGTGTGTCTATGAGTAAGCAGTGGGGATAAGTGTGGGGATTGAGAGGATGAAATAAAGAGCTTGAATATGCTTCTAACAATGGAGGAACGAAAATCGAGTGAAAACCTCGAGTGACTCCCTGCTGTGAGAAGAGTTCAATTGGAGGTTTAGGGAGGATTGGATCCTAAGTGTAAGGTATTGATATTCCGAGCAAAAGATGTAAAGTCCGAGTGAGTTAGGATCGGTGTCCAGAGTGGTTGGGTTTGGAGAAGCCGAGTGAGACTTAACTTCCCAATTTTCCGAGCGAAGTTCTTCGCTTCAGCGAGCAATATACTCGCTCCAGCGAGTGTGGGCTAGGAAGACTTATGTTGGATTCGCGTGGGCGGAGTCATACCTCGCCGAGGTGCTAGAGCGGTTCGCCCAAGCATGAGGACTCGCGCTGAAGCGAGTAGTTGTCTGAGTGGGATGCCGCTCAATTACCCTTCCTCACCGTTGTGGCGCTAATGCGACCCCTACAACGGTGTTAACCCCGGCTTGGGCGTTGTGTTTGAGTCCGCCCAGGCGTTGCCATACCTAGTTGAGTTGGGCGGAATAAGTTCGGACCCTTCCTTTCCTCCACAATTCACTACCGTACATGTACATCTCCCTTCTCTTTCCCCTTACCTATTCCTCCTACTGATTGACTAGTGTTACTCGTGGAAAAGTTTTCTTTGTGACTTCCCTCCATCCGCTGTTGCATTACCATACCCCGCCCAGGCGGTATCAGACCCCGCCTGAGCGAGCCAGCGATGCCATGTAATCCGCCCTGGCGCTGTTATGTTACACTAAACCAACGGACCGGTTCCAATCTTAGCCTTCTGTTTTTTTTTTGCCTTATGCGTGTGGATGATATCTCATTTTCCTTGTTCTCCCTTGCACTCCGCCCCTTTTCTTATCCGGTTGCCTCATAGACCATTTGGTTTACTTAATTTCGGAAAAATTTCCCCGTCTTTGGGTTTATTCCATTTGTTAAATTAGGATGTTACATTTTGGTATCAGAGCAGATCGAAAGGTCCAAGGCCAAGGTATGCTTACCGAGTGTAAGCGGTTGTGTATCTTCTGATTGAATGATTGAAATTGTTGTGATGATAGTTGAACCCGATTGATGTTGGCTTGAGGATAAGAGGTGGTTTCCCTTGGTCCGATTGTGTGTGTAACCTAGAAGCATGATATAATGTGCTAAGCTATTGAATGTTAGACTGATAACTCGATCGGTAATAAGTGGCTCGATATACTTATCCTTGAATATCGATTTTAGGATAAGGAATGACGCATCGCCAAAGCATGGAGGCTATAGCCACAGCATTCCAACGCTTTGCAGACGTGTTTGAAAGGCAGGGACAGACTCGAGTTGAGGATGGCCACGTGCTGGATCGCTTCCTAAAGAGGAAGCCGAGTGAGTTTCAGGGAGGACGTAATCGGAGGCAGCTTTCAAATGGACTCAGGAACTAGAGAGGATTTTTGGGGGTCTTCGCTGTACTGAGGCCCAGAAGGTAGAATGTGCAGTGTATATGCTGCGGGACGAGGCGGAGAACTGGTGGAAGATAGCCAGAAGCCGATTCCCTGAAGATGATAATCAGCTGACATGGAATGATTTCAAGGCATGCTTCTTAGAGAAGTACTTTCCTGACACAGTGAGGAGTCAGAAAGAGCTGGAGTTTATGGAGTTAAAACAAGGCTCCATGACTGTGGAAGAATACGCGACAAGATTCGAAGAATTGTGCCTATTCTATCCACCCTTCCAGCAACCTGGGACGGAGAGCTCCAAGTGCCTTAAGTTTGAGAACGGATTGAGATCGGACATTAAGAGAGCCTGCAGATACCATGAGATACGGAGTTTCCCTGCATTAGTGAACAAATGTAGAATATTCGAAGAAGATGACAGGGCCCATTCGGGCCAGAGCAGCAGAGCCAACCAGTATATGAGGCCTCAGCAGTCACGTTTTAAGAGGCCAAGGAACGTAGGAAGAAATGAACCCTTCACTAGATATCAGGGTCGTGGTGACCGAGGGAGACAGATGAGTGGACGACCCAGGTTCGGTAAGTGCTTTAAATGTGGTGGCGACCACTTTGCTCAGAGTTGCAATGATACTGATGTTAAGTGTTTTCACTGCGGGAATAAAGGACACATTCGCCCTGACTGCCCCCAACTCCGTCCAGTAAATACTAACGTGCGTCAAGGAGGATTCCAGGAGAAGAGCAACAGGAATGATGGACAAAACTCTCGGGGCGGAAACAACAGAGCTAGAGGGAATATGATGGTTGCCCCAAATATCAGGAGGAGAGACACTGACCAACCAGCCACTGGAAGGGTCTACGCTATCAATGCAGAAGAAGTCGCACAGGCAAATGACTTGGTACAATGTAAGTGCTCACTCGATAGATACACACTTAGTGTAGTTTTCGATTCTGGAGCTACCCACTCCTTCATAGCAAGTGAGTGTGTGAAGCGTTTGAAATTACCGACTGTGTCTATGGATCGGACTTTAGAAGTGGCCAGCCCGACTGCCACTAATGTGTTTACATCGTCAATGTGCAAGGACGTAACGTTTGCACTGTATGATCGGAGTTTCACCTTCGATCTGATTTGCATGCCCCTAAAGGGTCTTGATATCATACTCGGGGTAGATTGGCTTTCAGCCCACGAAGTGTTAGTAGATTGCAGAAACCGAAAGATAATTTTCCCGAGACAGCACCATGAGGACTGCACTGCACAAGATATAACTCAACTGTTCATGATGCTTTGTCTAACCGAAGGAGAGAGTAAAACCCGAGTGAACGAAATCCCGATCGTCTGCGAATTCCCAGAGGTGTTCCCTGAGGACGTACCGAGTGTCCCTCCCAATAGAGAAATCAAATTCTCTATAGTCTTGATCCCTGGAGCCGAGCCGGTCTCCAGTGCACCCTATAGAATGTCCTCAACTGAATTAGCCGAGTTGAAGAAACAAGTGGATGAGTTACTCGAAAAACAGTTTATTAGACCGAGCGTATCACCATGGGGCGCACCTGTACTGCTTGTTAAGAAGAAGGACGGCAGCATGAGACTTTGCATAGATTACCGACAGTTAAACAAACTCACGATTAAGAATCAGTATCCACTACCCAGAATTGATGATTTAATTGACCAACTGCGTGGAGCCTCAGTCTTCTCAAAAATCGACCTACGATCAGGGTATCACCAAATCCGAGTAAAGGACTCAGATATTCCGAAAACTGCCTTTAGGACTCGATATGGCCACTACGAATATGTAGTGATGCCGTTTGGTGTGACAAACGCCCCTGCTGTCTTCATGAATTACATGAACAACATATTCCACCCCTATTTAGACCGATTCGTAGTTGTCTTCATTGATGACATCTTAATCTATTCTAAGACTTCCGAGGAGCATGAAGAACACCTCCGGTCGGTATTCCAAGTGTTAAGGGAGAAACAGTTATTCGTGAAGTTTTCAAAGTGCGAATTCTGGATGAATAAAATCCACTTCCTCGGACATGTAATTTCCGAGCAAGGTGTCTCGGTGGACCCTTCGAAGGTGACAGCTATAATGGCATGGAAGAGACCTCAGTCGGTCTCGGAGATAAGGAGTTTCCTGGGCTTGGCAGGTTACTATAGAAGGTTCATTGAAGGCTTCTCTAAATTGGCATTACCACTAACTAAATTGACTCGGAAAAGCGTTCCCTTCGTGTGGAGTTCCGAGTGTGAGAACAGCTTCCGAGAGCTGAAGAACAAGTTGACGACTGCTCCAGTGCTGGCATTACCCGAGTTACTAGAGAGCTTCGTGGTCTTTTGTGACGCGTCAGGACTCGGATTAGGGTGTGTACTTATGCAGAGAGACCGAGTGATAGCATATGCCTCTCGGCAGTTGAGACCTCACGAGCAGCATTACCCGACCCATGACTTAGAGCTGGCAGCAGTAGTTTTTGCATTGAAAATCTGGAGGCATTACTTATATGGGTCCAAATTTGAAGTGTACAGCGATCACAAGAGCCTCAAATACCTATTCGACCAAAAGGAGCTGAACATGAGGCAGAGAAGATGGATTGAGTTTTTAAAGGACTACGATTTCGAGTTAAAATACCACCCGGGTAAGGCAAATGTCGTGGCCGACGCGTTGAGTCGGAAATCCCTCCACATGGCAGCAATGATGGCGAAAGAAGTAGAGCTGTTGGAGCAATTCCAAGACATGAACTTACATGTTGACACCCCTTCCTCTAGGAAAATGACAATCGGTACATTGAGGATCGCCAATGAATTCTTGAAGTCCGTGTACGAGCAGCAACAGTTAGACTCATACTTAATCAAAATGAAGGAAACTCAGGCCAAAGGAAAGGATTTATCCTTGACCGAGGGGTCAGATGGGATTTTTCGGGTGAGAAACAGAATATACATACCGAGTGGAGGAGGATTAAGAAGAATGGTGCTTGATGAAGCCCACAAAAGCCTACTCAGTATTCACCCGGGAACCACGAAAATGTACCATGACCTGAGGAAACAGTTCTGGTGGCCCGGACTAAAGAAAGATGTGGTGGAATACGTGGCCCGGTGTATCACTTGCCAGAAATCGAAAGTAGAGCACCAAAAACCGTACGGTGCAATGCAGCCTTTGGAGATTCCCGTGTGGAAATGGGACTCGATTGCTATGGATTTCGTCATGGGATTGCCCAAAAGCCGAGCGGGCCATGATGCAATTTGGGTCATTGTTGACCGACTGACGAAGAGTGCACACTTCCTACCTGTGAACATGAAGTACCCGATGCATAAATTGGCACGGATTTACGTTCAAGAGATTATCCGACTGCATGGCATACCAACCTCCATCGTATCGGATAGGGATCCAAGGTTCACGTCCCGGTTTTAGACCAGCCTGCATCAAGAAATGGGCACCAAACTCTGGCTTAGTTCCGCCTACCACCCCCAATCGGATGGACAATCCGAGCAGACGATTGAGAGTTTAGAAGACTTATTAAGAGCATGTGTGTTAGAGCATGGAGGAGATTGGGAGCAGTACCTTCCATTGATTGAGTTCACGTACAATAACAGCCATCATAACAGCATTGGTATGGCACCCTACGAAGCACTATATGGACGAAGATGCCGAACCCCTCTTTGCTAGTCGGAAACGGGTGAGAGTCTGCTATTGGGGCCAGACATTGTGAAGCAAACCACAGAGCAGATCCGAGCGATACAAGGAAAAATGAAGGCATCTCAAGACAGACAGAGAAGTTACCATGACAACCGCACCAAACCATTGGAATTTTTAGTCGGAGACCGAGTGTTTTTGAGGACTTCTCCGAATAAAGGTGTCGGACGAGCCTTGAAGGGCGGAAAGCTAAGCCCTCGATACATTGGACCTTATGAAGTGTTGGAACGAGTCGGCACCATGGCGTACCGAATAGCACTACCGACCCACTTATCCCGATTGCACAATGTATTTCACGTGTCGCAACTAAGGAGGTATCTACATGACCCCAGTCACACAATGCCTGACGATGGAGTGGAAGTAAAGGAAGACCTGACCACCGTGACTACGCCGATCAGAATCATGGACCGATCAGTGAAGCGTTTAAGAAACAAAAATGTACAGCTGGTAGAAGTGGAATGGCAACAAGGCAAGACTACCTCTTGTACCTGGGAACGCGAAGATATCATGAGACAACAGTACCCCGAGTTATTTGCTAAGGTGAATTACCGACCGAATTTCGAGGACGAAATTCTTTTGAGTAGGGGAGAACTGTAACATCCTAGTTTTGAAGTTAGATACCGAATAAAAATTTAATAATAAGAAAATTGAAAGTAAAGAATTAGTTAGTCATAATCAGTATAGCCGAGAGTTAATGATAAGATTAATGAGCTTAATTAATGGGACGTGGCTGTCTGTGATGGGTGGAAGGTGTGAGTGGACTGCGACTCACACTTTCCCATCCCACTCCTTTCCCTCGCATGCGTATATAGGTGCGTATTCAGTATCACCGTGGGTGCAAGAACGACTTCTTCCACTACTCCACTTTCTCTCTTTTCTTCTTCGTCTCCATCTTCCTCCGTTTCCCCTGTTCCTGTTCGTCACGACGACAGTGCGAGAAGAAGGTCAGAGCCTTGTCGGGTGAAGGGCGATCGTTGGAGCAGAGAAAGAACGACACCTCAACTCCGGACCAAGTACAGAGTACGACGGAGTGAAGGAAGGCTGAACAAATCAGTAGAAGGGCGTCAGATTCAACATCGAAGAGCAGAAGAGCTTCTTGGAGTCCCTTTCGTAGGTAGGGGGCGCTTGCATGTTAAATGCATGGTCCACGAACGGTACCGGATGAATGTTCTGCTTGAGTGTATGTGCATGTGGTTGTGATGATTGGATTCTATGCATGATTGGAGATTCTGAATCCCGTGTGTTTTATAGTGATTGAACCATAAATGCTTGTGATCTAGATGGTGGTAAAGTAGTAGGTTAGCACGGATAATAATGAATGATATGCATGAAAGTATGAATGTGTGCTTGATTGACTTGTCAGATACTATTACTTGATTACTGATGGTTGATCATATTGGTATAAATAATAAAGCGAGTAAAGGTTGCATTGAACCTGTTCCCACTTAATAGTTATGAAATAGATATTGGTGATGTGATGACACTTGTTGGTAGATGCATTTAGCTGCATGTGTAGGAGTGGGGCGACCCGTGGAAGGTCAAGAGCCCCGAGAGAATGACTTCCAGTTACAGACCCCGGCTAGATTCCGAGGGAGCTCGTGGTAGCCGTAGGAGCTAGAGAGGAGTCTCGAGACGCCAATGGGAGGCCGGTACCACGCGGGAAGAGCTGAAGGACGAGGGGCCAAGAGAGGGGAAAATTGTGACTGAAAGTCATCACTCGAGTCGGATCCGCAGTCATGCATGTAAATACGAGGTTGATTAGAGTGGTACATATAACGTGTGTTGAGTGTTATGAATGATCTTCGAGTGCAGGAAATACCTGTGTGTGTTATATGTGCGTCTTAAATATCACTTTGTTGAGTTTAACTTTAATTAATTAGAAACCAATAGAATGGATGTGAATGTGCATGCTGACACTGATACCGAGTCTTTGATGGTTATTTTACATGAAAAGCTCACCCCTGCAGTGGCTATACTTTCAGTGAACATCTCTCGGAAAGAAGGATGAAGGAGGACGAGCACAGGACAATGAATCCGAAGTGCTTTTGGAACATATGTCTATATGTGTATATGTGTATATCTGCATAAATGCTGTGTATAACGTTTTATTAAGCCTTGGCCGGCTCATGTTTTGGTTGTAGTTCTTATGTTAAAACTGACAGCTTGGGTAACAGATTTCATGGTGAAGTTTTGTAATTAAATATGAATGTTTTCGTTTATATAAGCACATGTCGTGTGTTCTTCTATACTGTAAGTAAGGTTGAGCGGGGAGAGGACTGTATGAGGGCTTCCGAGTGAATGTAGGCATGAAATCCCGAGTGTAGGAGGCCGGTGTGTCTATGAGTAAGCAGTGGGGATAAGTGTGGGGATTGAGAGGATGAAATAAAGAGCTTGAATATGCTTCTAACAATGGAGGAACGAAAATCGAGTGAAAACCTCGAGTGACTCCCTGCTGTGAGAAGAGTTCAATTGGAGGTTTAGGGAGGATTGGATCCTAAGTGTAAGGTATTGATATTCCGAGCGAAAGATGTAAAGTCCGAGTGAGTTAGGATCGGTGTCCAGAGTGGTTGGGTTTGGAGAAGCCGAGTGAGACTTAACTTCCCAATTTTCCGAGCGAAGTTCTTCGCTTCAGCGAGCAATATACTCGCTCCAGCGAGTGTGGGCTAGGAAGACTTATGTTGGATTCGCGTGGGCGGAGTCATACCTCGCCGAGGTGCTAGAGCGGTTCGCCCAAGCGTGAGGACTCGCGCTGAAGCGAGTAGTTGTCTGAGTGGGATGCCGCCCAATTACCCTTCCTTACCGTTGTGGCGCTAATGCGACCCCTACAACAGTGTTAACCCCGGCTTGGGCGTTGTGTTTGAGTCCACCCAGGCGTTGCCATACCTAGTTGAGTTGGGCGGAATAAGTTCGGACCCCTCCTTTCCTCCACAATCCACTACCGCACATGTACATCTCCCTTCTCTTTCCCCTTACCTATTCCTCCTACTGATTGACTAGTGTTACTCGTGGAAAAGTTTTCTTTGTGACTTCCCTCCATCCGCTGTTGCATTACCATACCCCGCCCAGGCGGTATCAGACCCCGCCTGAGCGAGCCAGCGATGCCATGTAATCCGCCCTGGCGCTGTTATGTTACACTAAACCAACGGACCGGTTCCAGTCTTAGCCTTCTGTTTTTTTTTGCCTTATGCGTGTGGATGATATCTCATTTTCCTTGTTCTCTCTTGCACTCCACCCCTTTTCTTATCAGGTTGCCTCATAGACCATTTGGTTTACTTAATTTCGGAAAAATTTCCCCGTCTTTGGGTTTATTCCATTTGTTAAATTAGGATGTTACAAATGTGATGAAAGTTTTCATGGATGACTTTTCTATACATGGTTTGGATTTTGATAAGTGTTTAACTAATTTGTGTCAAGTCTTACAGCGCTGTGAAGAGACCAATTTGGTTTTAAATTGGGAGAAATGTCATTTCATGGTAAGAGAAGATATAATTCTTGGACACCTGGTGGCTGAGAGAGGAATTGAGGTGGATAAGGCCAAGGTGGAAGTGATTGAAAAATTGCCCCCACTGACCAATGTGAAAGGCATTCGAAGCTTTCTTGGGCATCTCGGGTTTTACCGGTGGTTCATCAAAGATTTCAACAAGATCACCAAGCCTCTGATTAGTCTTTTGGGTAAGGATATGCCTTTTGTTTTTGACTTATCTTGTCTTGAGGCTTTTTGTAGGATTAAATAAGCTTTGATTTTAGCTCTTGTGGTACAACCCTTTGATTGGGAACTCCCATTTGAGTTGATGTGTGATGCTAGTGATCACGTAGTGGGGGCTATGCTTGGTCAGCGGAAGGATAAGAAGTTGTATATGATCCATTATGCTAGCCGTACACTTGATGAAGCTCAGGTAAACTATGCTACCACTGAAAAGGAATTATTGGCTATTTTTTTACTTTTGATATGTTTAGATTGTACTTGGTAGGCTCGTATGTTATTATATATACTGACCATTCTACCATCAAGTATCTTTTACATAAGAAAGAAGCAAAGCCTAGGCTAATTAGGTGGATTTTGATCTTGCAAGAATTTGACTTAGAGATAAAAGATAAAAAGGGTACTGAGAACCTTGTTGTTGACCATTTATCTAGGTTGTAATCCAAAAAAGATGAGATGGGTGATGTTGTTCTCATCAATGAGTCTTTTTCGGATGAGCAACTACTGAGTCTTAGTGTCCAACAAGTTCCTTGGTATGTAGATTTTGTTAATTTTTTTGCATGTGGCAATGTACCTCCTGACCTTGGTTTTTAGCAAAAAAAGAAGTTTTTGCAGATGTCAGGTATTATTATTGGGATGAGCCTCTCCTTTTCAATAAGTGTGTCAACGGTATCATAAGGAGATGTGTACCAGAAAAGGAAGTGCGATAAATCTTGGACCATTGCCATTTTTTATCCTGTGGAGGCCATATGAGCACCTCTAAAACAGCTTCAAAGGTTTTACAAGTGGGTTTCTACTGGCCACATATTTTTAAGGACGTTCGTAAGTATGTCCTCACATGTGACTCATGTCAAAGGTCAAGTAACATTTCTAAAAGACATGAAATATCGCTTAATAACATTTTTGAAGTTAAACTTTTTGATGTTTGGGGTGTAGACTTCATGGACCATTCTCGGCATCCTTTAGAAATAAATTCATTTTAGTAGTAGTCGACTATGTGTCTAAATAGGTAGAAGTCATTGCTTCACCTCATTCGAATGCTAAGACTGTTACAAAGCTTTTTAAAAAGATCATATTTCCAAGATTTGGGGTCCCGCAATATGTAATCAGTGATGGAGGGTCACACTTTATTGAAAAATCTTTTCAAACCCTCCTCAAGAAATATGGAGTGAGGCATAAGGTTGCTACACCTTGTCACCCTCAAACTAGTGGCCAAGTTGAGGTATCCAATAGGGAGATCAAAAATATTCTTCAGAAAGTGGTTAATACGTCCCATAAGGATTGGTCTATTAAATTAGATGATTCCTTATGGGCATATCAAACCGCTTATAAAACTACAATTGGAACCACACCTTTTAAGGTAGTGTATGGGAAGCCTTGCCATTTACCTGTAGAGCTTGAGTATAAATCCTTTTGTGCAGTTAAAACTTTTAATCTTAATCATAAGGTTGCAGGTGAGTGCAGGTTATTGGAGTTAAATAAGCTTGAGGAGCTCCGTTTGGATGCTTATGAGAATACCCGCATATACAAAGAAAAGACTAAGCAATGGCATGATCGCCACATCCTCCAGAGGTCATTCAAACCAGGTGATATGGTTCTGCTTTTCAACTCTTGCTTGAAGCTTTTCCCTAGTAAGCTGAGGTCCCGATGGTCGGGGCTATTTAAGTTAATGAAGGTTTTCCCCTTTGGAACTGTTGAGGTATGGAGTGAGAAGTCTGGTTCATTTAAAGTAAATGGACAAAGACTTAAGCATTACTTAACAAGAGAACCAATACAACAAGCAAGTGTCTTAGACTTGTTTGATGTATTGGATTCTCAAATCCAATCAGTGTAACACATCTGACTGAAGACGTTAAAATTAATACTTGTGGGGAGGTAACCCCATTTGTTATTCTTTAAGTATTCCCTTTACTTACCTCTGTGTGTTAGTTTCATCTAAATAAGTTCTAAATGGTGTGCTGCATGTTTATTTTTCTTTGATAAATAAGAATATGTAATCCAACTTTATTGCATGATTGTTCTTCTTTTTCTTTGTTTCATATTTCTTTTTTTAAATCTATTCATTTTGGATACATACATGTGTTGCCATAGGTAAGTTGCATAAATACAGGCAAGTCTTTGTGCATAATTGAAGGATTGCAATGTTGGAAATAGTGAGATCCACTAGCAGTGGAATCCTCTGACTTTGATTGAAAAACATTTTTTTGGGCAATTCCCATTGCCCGTGGGTTTTTCTGACTAATTTTAGACTTAAAATGTAGGATTTTGGAGGAGCCAGGTAGCAAGTTCCACCGGCAGTGGAATTTCCCACTGCCAATGGGTTTCCAACTGGTAAAAGGCAATTCTTTAGAGGACTCAAGTCAGAGAACTCCACGGGCCGTGGGAATTCCCACTGGTCGTGGGTTCTCAACAGGTAAACAGATGAGTGTTTTTTTGCAAGTCCAAGGCAGAGAACTCCACGGGCCGTGGGTTCTCAACAAGTGCAGTGGGTAAAAAAACAACTGGGCCATAGACAACAAGATCCATGGGCCATAGGAATTCCCACTAGCCGTGGATCGTGACAGGCATGTTTTTTTTTCCCTCTTTTATTTAATGCACCACACGCGCATGTTTTCCACTCCTTCACCCATTCTCTCTCACGACAAACTCCCTTCACTTTTCAATCTTTCCTAACTTCAAAATCTTCTTGAAACCTATTCTAATCCATCCATTTCCTTCAACCATAAGCACATCAAAATCACTTTATTCTCTCTCTCTCTGTTTCATCAAGTAAGTCTCCCATTCCAATCAATTTTGTGTTTTCTTCACTAGTTTGGGGTTCTCTAATGAAAACAATTTTTTGCTACTTTGCTTAGGTTTTGATTAAATTGATTATTTATGTTATTGTTTGTTTATGGTGATTCAAAATTATTGTGCGTATGCTATAACATCTTTGTTCAAGATAGTAATGTTCATTATATTCTTCATTTTTCCTCAAATCCATATGGGTTATATTTCACGATTTATACTCCATGAAGCATATATAACAAATTTGATTCATGTTTACTCATGTGTAGAGTGTATATTGTGAAATTGGAGGGCTTTGTGTTGCATGTTCATGAATTTCATAGTTCATTCTTCTTATGCCTACCAAGTGTTTGCTATAATGTTCAAGACAACTTTTTGTTCAAAGTGTAAGTTGTTCATGGGTCCTTGGTCATTAATCATTCATAACTACTCCTTCATGGTATTGTTACTCACATCCTTTTGCACTTGTACATGATTGTATTATTAGTGTTAACGAGTTAAAATGGAATGGGTACATGTGATATACTTGAATTGCCTCTTACCTCTATGTGTAGTTCACCAAGATTGGCTTGAATTATGTTTCAAGGTGTTGAAATGCTTTGCTTATCATACATTGCTAATCATAAGGGGTATTGAAAATTGTAGTTTAGGGTGCCTAACATATGGATTGATTTGGAGTCATTTTGTTAAGCTTGTTCATGAATATCTTATTGCTAAATTATATGCCCACCAAGTGTTTGTAAAAATGCCTAAAACATGTCCACTCCATTTTTCTTAGGGTTGTTTCATACTATGGCATGTGGAACTTATTCCTTAGATACAAGATACATTATTTCATGGGCACTTTTCCACGCCTAGGCATTTTTCCTTTCATTTTGGTGTGAATCTTTTATTGAATTCATGAACCTATATTCTCCTAATATGTTTTTCTTTGTTGTGATCCTCTATTTGGGTTGGAAGGAGGTTCTTCCTGTGTGCCTAACTTTTTATCCACTTTATACTTTTTAGTAAGGAAACATGTCATCAGGGAGAACCAAGACAGTGGGCAAAAAGTGGAAAACAAAAGGTAATTCATCTAATTATAGTAATATTGATGACATTGATTGTACCTTGGATGAGTAGAGAATGTGGATTGCTTCTTTGTCCGTGAGGGATATTATTCCCTCCCAATTTTCTGTAAAGAATCCTTGGTTGAGCTTGGCCTTTACCATGATACTTTAAAATTATGCAATAATATGGGGTAGGTTGATTTCATTGAGTTATATGAACCTTGCTATGAATGCACCACTTAAGAGTTTCTTAGCTCAATTGATACCAAACCATGTGTAAATGACTCGAGTTGGGAGATTACCTTTAGGCTAAACAACACTGATCATAAAATGGATTTAGCGGATTAGGATATCATTTATGGTTTTCCTTCATGACTGGTACTCCTTTAGCCTATGCGAATACTTCTTGTATTCCAAGGGACTTTCAGGGCCAATCTTTTTGGTCCCAAATTTTTGGAGCGAGAGAACAGTACGATCCATCATCCCCTAAAGCCTTCTTTATACATCATCCTGTTTTTGAATACCTCCATAGGTTCATGGCCCATTCCATCTTTGGGCGATTTGACAGTCTGGCTGCCATTTTGGATGCTGAATTATACTTTATTTATGCCATGATCTATCAAATACCAATCCACTCAACTAAATGGCTTTTTATTCAATTTACTCGAGTTGGTTAGGGTACCTCTGGCAGGATAGATATAGCTGGATATATCAACCCACTTGCCCGCTATGTTGTCATTGACCTGGAACAGGATACCCTATTATATCAACCCAAAAGGGTAGACATGGATGAAATGATTAATATGGGTATGATAGTACTTCATAGGGGTATTTATAGTTTGATTATTCCCGGACTTTCTATGACTCACCCCTTGCCTGATCCTAGCTTTACTAGCCTGGAGGGCAAAAGTACTTTTCTGTTTACAGGTTCAGGTAATGTTATGGAAGATCATGTAGATACTGATATGCCACATCCCCCGGAGCACTTCGCTGGCCCATCCCAATCCACTTCTTGCTCTAGTTTCTCCATAGAGCATATGTACTCTCTGATGAAGGGCATGAGCAGTCATATGGACTCCATGTCCCTACGGATGGAATCCATGTCTAGAGAGTAGGAGAGGCAAGGAGCCCAACTCACGTATATCTCCCATAGAGTTGACGCCATGTACAATTGGCATTCCCAGCAGGGCCATTTCCCACCTCCTTCTCCATGAAAGGTATTTAGTTGAATTTTTGTGGCCCCCTTGATATGGACATTGAAGCCCCTTGATATGGAAATTGGGGACAATGTATGGCTTTAGTTTGGGGTAGTGGGTATACAAACGTTTAACTAACTCTTACCTTGTTCTTGTTTATACTTCTGTTTGATATTTTCTTTTTTTCATTTGCATGATTGTATATCTGCTCATATGCCATAGGCTAGCATTAATTGCTGATTGCAGTTATTATTGTCCATTTGACATGTAATGTAGACTAGCCGGACTAGGAACATAACTTGGGTGAATCTTATCAAAAACTTAAAAAATAAAACAAAATAAGTATGATTGCTAATATTGCCAGAATAATTCACCTTCATGATGCTATGTTTTCTCTGATTAGACTAAGTTACCATTGTGAGCTTTTGAGCCAATAGGGTATTCAATGCATATAATTTTTACTTACCCATGTTTCTTACTTTGAGTGATTCACACATTTGATGGCACTCTAGAACTTAGCTTTTGACCAATTCAAAATGGTTTGTGAATGCATGCTTGGAATAAAAAAAGGAAAATTAGGTTTTTTTTCTTTAACCTTAATTCATCAAACGCATAATCCACTAGTTGCCCCTTTTGAGCCATGAAATGAAATGTTCTTCCAAAGCCTTTGATATAATGTTTCTCATCAATATATAGAGGATGAAAAGAGGTAAGGCAAACTAGAGGAGGTTTGAGAAATAAATTGTGGTGGTTTGGGGTTTGATGAAAATGAACCATACTTATGATAAAAAAAGAGAGGGGAAACAAGGAAAAGAATAAAGAGTTGAGTTTGAAAGATGAAAATGAAAAAGAAAAAGAAATGAACCATACTCCTTATAGTTTAAATTTGCAAAGAGTTATTGAATTGGGGTTTGCCTCCTTATGATATTACTCTTCATATGATATTAACCCTTTGTAATTTCCTTTTTCTTGGTTTCCATTCCCATGTTATAAACCCTCTGGCCACGTTACAACCACATGAAAGACCTTTTGACTAATGCGTGTTTTTCTTGATAACTATGGAGTTGATGGTCATTTGCCAAGCTTATGGTAGTGTTTACGATGTAGTGATTTGAGTGATTGAAACATAAACACTGAGTGAACAGTGAGAAAGAGTACCCTTAGTCAAATCTCAGTTTACATGGTTTGATTGGTAGTTGTGGTATATTCTGGTAGTTTATGCAATCATTAAAAAAAAGAAAAATAATAACACAAACAACACAAATAAATAAACACAAGGTTCCTCAAGTTTGTTTGGGTCTGCTGGTCTTTCATTGTATGTTGTATGGATACAGTGATTGCTTGGGGACAAGCAATGCCTTAGTTTGGGGTATTTTGATAGGAGTTTAGTTTACATTAGTTTTAGGGTCCATTTAGTATTAGTTTTAGTTTATTTTCATCTTATTTTTCCCTAATTGCCATGGCATTTCTTCTATTTCCACACATGCTACTTGGGTAGTTGTCTTTTGTAGAAACCTTTATGAGATAAATCTATTAGCAAAAGGATTTGGAAGATTTTGAATGGGATGATGCAAATAGGAAGAGTTTGAGTTTGTAGAAGACCCAAGACCCAAAAACACCCTCAAAATGCATATTTGCCAAGGTTCAGAGAAAACCACTGCCGTGGGAATTCCCACTGGCTGTGAAACACACTAGAGGAAGTAACAAAATTGAGACAGAGAAAACCACTGCCAGTGGAATTTCCCATAGGCCATAGGACTCCCTGCCAAGAAACCCACTGGCCGTGGGTTTTCCCACTTCCAGTGGTTTTTGCCTAGTTTTTAATTTCTATGCATTTTGGGTGTCACACAGTATGATCCACTGCCAGTGGATTTTCCCACTATCAGTGGATTTCACACGTTGCAGCATTTATCTTCAGTTTTCACAAAATTTTAAAAGAACAAAAAGGGTAAAAACATTGGGGACTGACAGACATAGAGACACAAGACAGTTTTAAGTGAGAATTGAGAGCTTCTTGGAGGAAATTTTTGAGAGGATTTCAAGAATCAACAAGATGGGCATCAGATCTTCAAATTTTGGGGTATTGGATTTGGACCAAAAGTGAGAACTCTAGTTCTTCTCCAAACCCTTGTTTTGTAATTTTGATTTCTTTATGTTTGAGATTGAATTTCTAATTTATTGTAATCATCTTCCTTATGGCGAGCTAAACTCCATTCTTGGGATTAGGGGTAGCATGTCTGCAAACTAAACTTGAGATGTTCTTTGTTTTTTCATTTACGAATCATGTTTCTTATTCAATTTTATTATGTTTAATGCTTCTACAATGCTTGGAAATATGTGTAGATGATTATAAATGGTGTGGGTAATCGAAAGATTGGCATATGGTTTGAATCGCATGAAATTGAACCTAGGGATTTGGGTTATGAAAGTAGACAAAGCTCTTTGAGGGATAACCGAGTTTTCATAAAGCGTAAAGGATCTAATTAATGAATTAAACACGGTTCTTCGGTAATTAGGTACGTTAGGTTTCGAGAGAAATTCACTAATCAAATTTGGAAAACTTTCCTTAAGAAACGAGATTTCATAAATGGGGAAATTGAATTTCATTGAAACTTGGTAACGACATGTGAACCTTTTAATTCCCAAGAACCTAATCTTGACTGTTTCCAATTAAGTATTTTGATTTTCACCATGAATAGCTTTGTGTTTTCTTTTGGTATCTTTAGTTTTAAGTCAAATTAAATTTCTATTAAAATTTAACCATTGGTCTAGATTATTGAATCGCTAATAAAACCAGTACTTGGGCACAATCCTTGAGGGAACGATAACTTTTTATTACACGATACTTCGTGTGCTTGCGGTTGGCTATCAACGTCACCTCTAGCTCTTTTCCCTATTCATATTTCTTGTATTTCTTCAAGATCTTGTAAAAGGGGAGTGACTCGTATGCCATCTTTAGCATGAACTTGGCTAATTTCACTATCTTGCCATTCATAGATTGAACGCCTTTAATGCTCTTAGGACTTTGCAATTCTTGGATCACCTTGTAGTTGTTTGGATTAGCCTTAATCCTTTTCAAGGTCACCTAATCATACTTCCTACTAGATCAGGTTTAAATAACACCATCTGTAACGGTAGATCAGTATGAGCCACAATTGGATGGGCATTAAAATACGGCCTCAACCTCTAAGATGCCTATACTACAACTAGAACTACTTTTTTCAATTTTCTGATACTGAAGCTTGGCACCATGGAGAGTTTTCCTGGTGAAGTACATAAGACGTCCTTTAAGAGTTTCTTTTACTAGGACTACTTCTGGGGCTCCATCTGAAATAGATAGATAATTAATTAGTTGTTCATCGGGGTCAAGTTTTACCAGGACTAGAGGTCTAGCCAAAACATCCTTCAGACTCTAGAATGTCATCTCTAGCTCTTTTCCCCATTCATATTTCTTATTTTTCTTTAAGATCTTGTAAAAAAAGAGTCACTAGTGTGCCATCTTAGGCATGAACTTGGCTAATGTCACTATCTTTTCGTTCAGAGATTGAACGTCTTTAATGCTCTTAGGACTTTGCAATTCTTGGATCACCTTGTAGTTGTTTGGAAAAGCCTTAACGTCTTTAACACTCTTCAGGGTCGTACACTTTCAGTCTCTTAAAGATTTTTCTGAGATCAGTTATGTGATCCCCTATAGCCGTAGTTTTAGCTATGATGTCGTCCATATAGACTTCCAGAAACTTGGTGTGCATTCCCTTAAACACTTTGTTAATGATTTATCGATAGATGGCATCATCTTTTTTAATATTGAACAATATGGTAGTATAGCATAACCCATTCTTGTCATTGATAAAAGCCATTTTTTTCTTGTCATAGAAGAGAGTTACACTAGGTGACTACTCTAGGCCTACTGAAGAAGGATCGTAATCTAGCATCCTTAGGCCTCCAATTGTAGCTAATAACTTTGAACTCAAACCGGCTTTGCTGCAGTTAGTTAGAAATGATTAATTCGGAGGAAGTGAGGTCGAGGATCCAAATTTGCATATAGCAACCTTCCTCCAAATTTGTGATACTGTAAAAATGAATGGAGTCCCTGAAGAGGCAATAAGACTGAGATTAATTCCTTTTTCTTTAAGGGACAGAGCTAAGGCTTGGTTGCAAAGCCAACCAAGAGGTAGTATATCTACTTGGGAGGATTTATAAAGAAAATTTCTGATTAAATATTTCCCTCCTTCCAAGTATGCCAAGTTGTGCACTGAAATCACTTGTTTCCAGCAGAGAGAGGGTGAATCTCTAATGGAAGCATGGGATAGGTATAAAGAGAGTTTAAGGAAATGTCCTCACCATAGGATTCCTGATGTGCAGCAAGTTACCATATTCTATAATGGTGTAAGACCAGCAACTAGGGTCTTGATTGATGCCTCAGCTGGAGGTTCATTGACCACTAAAACAGTTGAAGAGGCTATAAAATTGATTGATGTAATGGCTTCAAATGAATGTTTAGTTAGTGAAAGGAGCCAAATCCCTAAGAGAGGGATATTAGAATTAGAAGCACAGGATGCTTATTTGGCTCAAAGTAAGTTAATGACTCAGGCTTTGGAGAAATTAAGTGTACAGATTTCAGAACTTCAAAAGCCTGCTCAAGTTTGTATAATGAGTTGTGATTTTTATGGTGGAGATCATGAAAATAGCATGTGTGATCCAAATGTGCCTGCTGAGCAAGTGAATTACATGGGGCAGCAACAATTTCAAAGGAATTATTCCTCTAATTCCTTTAATCCTAACTATAGAAATCACCCCAATTTTTCTTGGCAGAAAGGTCCATATTTGAATCAAAACATGCCACAAAATCAAACCACAACTAGATTATAACAGCCTTCTCCCCCTCCCTCTAAGGAAAAGTCTGAACTTGAGAATGTTCTATCTCAGTTCATTCAAGCCACTCAGGCCAGCTTTAAAAATCAAGTAGCGTCCATTCGAAATTTAGAAAATTAGGTTGGACAGCTGTCAAAACAATTAGCTACGAGACAATCAGACAATTTTCCTGGAGATACTGAGGTAAATCCTAAGGAACATTTCAAAGCGATAACTAATAGGAGTGGGAAAACTCTTCTCGTACCTCCAAGTCATGAAGTGAGTTTAGAAAAAGAAACAACCAAAGAAATAGAGTAAGAAAGTGAGCAAGCTGTTGATAAAATCGAAAATAAAGTAGAAACAGAAATAGAAAAAGAAAATCTAGTCCATCAAAAGAAAAAGAAAAAGATTGATTTGATCTTGGAGGAAGCTGTCAAGCTAACTCCTGAAAAATTAAAGAATGCTCCATTTCCACATAGATTTAAGAAACAAATAGAGGAGTAAAAGTTTACTAAGTTCTTGGATGTGTTTAAAAAGCTTCACATAAATATTCCTTTTGTTGAGGCATTGCAAGAGATGCCTTCATATGCTAAATTTTTGAAAGAACTTCTGTCTAAAAAGAGAAAGCTTAAGGGAGATGAGATGATTGCTCTCACTCAAGAGTACAGTGCAATTATTCAAAAGAAACTCCCTCAAAATCAAGAAGATCCTGGATCTTTTACAATACCTTATGCAATAGGGGATGTTCATGTAGGAAGTGCCTTATGTGATCTAGGGGCTAGCATAAACCTCATGCCTTTGTCCTTAATGAGGAAATTAGGAATTAATGACCTGCAACCAACTCGTATATCTTTGTAGTTGGCTGATAGGTCTATCAAATATCCTCATGGGATGCTGGAAGATCTGTTAGTTAAGGTAGATAAGTTTATCTTTCCAGCAGATTTTGTAGTGTTAGATATGGAAGCTGATAGAGAAATTCCTTTGATTTTAGGAAGACCCTTCTTAGCTATAAGTAGAGCTTTAATTGATATAGAGAAGGGAGAACTCATGCTGAGAGTTCAAGAGGAGTAGGGAACTTTTAATGTTTTTAATGCTATGAAACATCCAACTGAGAAGATGGATTGTTTTATGATTGAAGAAATTAAAAGTTATAAGACTCCTATGTTGTTGAGAACTAAAGAAGAGGCTTTACAAGCCCTTCTAGAGGATGATTTTGACTCGGAAGTTGAGGAGTTGAATGACTCACATACTGAGTTGCTGAACCTACTTGAAACATGTGAAGTAGGAGAATTAGAAAATGAAAAAAAAAGGAAATTTGAATAATACTGAACTTGAGAAAGGTAAGGAAGTGTTTGAAGAAAAACATTATTTAAAACCTTTACCTTCTTATTTGAAATATGTTTTCTTAAGAGATAATGAATCACATCCTGTAATCATTAATGCTGAATTAAAAGATGAGGATGTAGAAAAACTGATAGGGGTTTTAAGAAAACATGAATTTGCTATTGGTTGGAACATTTCTGATTTAAAGGGAATTAGTCCATCATTCTGTATGCATAAAATTTTGATGGAGGATGACTATTCCCCTGTTGTTCAGCCACAAAGAATGATGAAAGAAGCTGTAAGGAAAGAGGTGCTTAAACTTCTTGATGCTGGGATTATCTATCCTATCTCGGACAGCGCTTGGATTAGTCCAGTCCAAGTGGTGCCTAAGAAAAGAGGGATGACCATTGTTAAGAATGAAGAAAGTGAAGTCATTGCCACTAGAATGTGTATAGATTATAGAAGGCTTAATGACTCCACTAGAAAAGACCACTTTCCTTTACCATTTATAGACTAAATGCTGGAGAGGCTGGCAGGTCATGAGTATTATTGCTTCCTTGATGGATATTCTAGTTACAACCAAATTGTGGTTGATCCAAAATATCAAGAGAAGACAGCCTTCACCTGTCCCTACGGAATCTTTGCATATAGGCGTATGCCATTTGGTTTGTGCAATGCACCAGCAACCTTTCAAAGGTGTATGCTAGCAATTTTTGGGGACATAATAGAGAAGTTCATTGAGGTGTTTATGGATGACTTCTCTGTGTTTGGAAATAGTTTTGATATATGCCTCAGCAATCTATCTAAGGTGCTGGTGAGATGTCAGGAGACTAATCTTGTCCTTAACTGGGAAAAGTGTCATTTTATGGTTAGAGGAGGGATAGTCCTTGGCCACAAAATCTCTGCTGAGGGCATTCAAGTAGATAGAGCCAAGATAGATATCATTGAAAAACTTCTTCCTCCAATCAATATGAAAGGAGTGAGGAGTTTCTTAGGATGTACTGGCTTCTATAGGAGATTTATAAAAGATTTTTCAAAAATAGCAAAGCCTTTGACTGATTTACTTGTGAAAGATCATGCTTTTGTTTTTGATGAAAACTGTGTCAAGTGTAACACCCTAATCCTTGCAAATAATAATTCCAAACCATGAGAAAATTTTTCACAAAACAGTCACGACTCATTTGACATAGAAGGGAAGAGGTAGGCAAGGGAAAATAAAGAACATTCACACGCATATGGCAAATAACAGAAAAGCTAAGACTGGAACAGGTTTGTTGGTTTAATGTAACACACCAGCGCCTGGGCGGATTACACAACACCATTGGCTCGTTCAGGCGAGGTCTGATACCGCCTAGGTGGGGTATGGTACTGCAACAGCGGATAGAGGGAAATTCACAAAGAAAGCTTTTCCACGAGTAACACTAGTCAATCAGTAGGAGGAAATAGGTAAGGGGAAGAAGAAGGGAGATGTACATGTGCGGTAGTAGATTGTGGAGGGAAGAGGGGCCTGAACTCATTCCGCCCAACTCAATTAGGTATGACAACGCCTGGGCGGACTCAACCACAACGCCCAAGCCGGGGTCAACACCGTTGTTGGGGCCGCCTTAGCGCCACAACGGAGAGGAAGGGTAATTGGGCGGTATCTCACTCTGACAATTACTCGCTTCAGCGCGAGTCCTCACGCTTGGGCGAACTGCTCTAGCACCTTGGCGAGGTATGACTCCGCCCACGTGAATCCAACATACGTCTTCCTAGCCCGCACTCGCTGGAGCGAGTATATTGCTCGCTGAAGCGAGGAACTTCACTCAGAAAATTGGGAAGTTAAGTCTCACTCGGCTTCTCCAAACCCAACCACTCGGGAAACCGATCCTTATTCACTCGAACTTTACATCCTTCGCTCGGATTATCATTACCTTACACTTAGGATCCAATCCTCCCTAAACCGCCAATTGAACTCCTCTCACAGCAGGGAATCACTCGAGGTTTCCACTCGGGGAGCGCCACTCTGCCTCACTCGGGATTTATTCATGATTTCGCTCGGACAATACGAACTCTCCCTCGCTCGGTTTTTACTGACATTTTTCACTCGGTAATGATCTCTCTTCTTGTGACCACTCGAGGGTTTTCACTCATCTTTCGTTCTTCACTCACTCGAAGCATATTTAAACTCTCTATTCCATCCTCTCAACCCCAAACTTATTCCCACTACTTACCCATAGCCACACCGGCCTCATACGCTCGTAAGGTATGCTTAGACGTCCGGACTTATCATTCAACACCTTCCGCAGCACAATATAACACGCAACACACACACATATATATATAAGAGCGTACGTTAACATTTACAAGCACAAAATCGGATTCCTCTTTGACCCTAAGCTTCTATTTGTCCAAAACACTAACATCCGGCACGAACCGGTCTGAGCTTAATCTAACTTCGCAGTAATTAAGCCTTCCTAATGCATCAACACTTCACTCAGCATTCCAGCTCTGCTTCTGATCCTCATCTCGAGAGACATTCACTGAAAAAAAAATGGCCACTGCAGGGGTGAGCATCTTAGATTTTAAATGATAGATACCGACTCAGGTTATCTCCCAATCAAACAACAATACATATACGTACAACACGACTAAAACCAGGGTAACATCCATCAGTCAAGACATATATAAATAACTCTTACCGTTCGATATTCACCGATCATTACTCGGCTGTACTTATAAAATGACACGGATACGCTTGCATGCATATATACGTATATTCATGAAACAGTTTTCATTCAGCATCCAGGGCACGTACACACGGAATGGATCACTTGGCATACACATTCAGTATCCTCATACACAATATCAAATGCATAATCAAATTTCAGTCAATAACACATGCACAGAGCATTCACCCAGTCCTACGTATTCACCCATTCACTTACCACTCGGCATACTTAACCAATTCCAAACAACATTAACAATAGTAACAATATTAACAGTAATAAACACAGAAGGTTTCACTTGGTTCCGCATCGTGTGTATCGGTCAGACATTGCAACGTAGGCATCTCAGCCTTTTTATACATAGCTCTCAGCTATCAAATCAGCTCCCAGCTGCTTGGCCGTTTTACAGGTACCCAACCGTTTGCCCACAGGTGACACCAGCGTCTCAGCGCCAACGGAGGTGTTCACAGGCAGCCCGAGTCCCACTCTAGGGCTACTTCGAGTCCCACTCAAGGATTTTACAGCGTCCCACGCTGGATGACCGAAGGTAGTGTCCCACACTACGTGCTCCCAGCACAACGCATCCCATACGCCACACGCGGATTCGACACACAACATTTATTTCACGCATGCATTCTCTTATTCAAGCACACATATCATGCAATCAGTAATACACATTATCAGGATTCAGCAGGTCAGTTTAACACATATAGCTTTCATGCAATCCATTATCATTCCATTGTAACGTATGAGTCCCATGCAATCGGTATCAATCCACATTCAAGCATCCATAAACATTTCGTTCAATCAAGACATGCAATCGGTTTACAGCATCATTTAACCTTAAACAACGCATGCATCATTCTAAAGATCACAAGTTCACTCAAGCATTTCCAGCCATCACAACCTAACATGCAATCGGTGTAGGACAGTGTCAGAACCCGGTCAAAGCAGGCATTTCCTATACGCAAACAAATTTATTAAAGCATTCATATCAACACATGCATTTCTATGACCAGGATAGCTTCAATCGGACATTCATATCAACACGACCCAACATGCAAATCGAGATCCTGCAACACATACATCTGTAAAAAAAAAGTGCTAACACGCAACACTCATCTTTCACTCATCATGCAACTGGGCCGTACACACTCGCATGTAACACAATACACAATCAGAGCACGGATATAGCAAGCATCAGCACCCGGAACCTGTTCATAACCCATGCATTTAAGATAGAAGATACTCCCCCTACCAATTACAAAACTCCGAGGGAATTTTCTGCTTGAATGGTGGTTCTCCTCCTCGCTGCTTCACTCGGCACCTCCTCAGGAGTGCTACAGTCTCCTGTGGGTGATGTAGGGGTATTTCTGCTTCTTCCTTGGCGATCGTCCCTTCCCGTGTGGGGAGTTCCACTCTACTGTAGCACCGTCACCTTGGCTCTCGTAGCAGGAAATGGACTAGAGGGCAGAGAAGGAGAGAGAGAAAACAAGAGAAAAGAAGAACGAAGAAGGAAGTTCGTAAGGGTTCTCCGCGTGAAGAGCATGGCCTTCACCTGTATAAATACTCGCGTGGAGAATAGGATGGTGGGATGGGGAAAAGCGAAGAGGTGATCCTGCCCATGCCACCTTGTCTTCACGTTAATCACCCTATTCCTTCTAGTTAATTAAATTAAGGGAAGTGTTAACTTGTTGGTTTTTCATTTAATTCGGTTGCTTATAATTAAAATGGGGATGTTACAGTTCTCCCCCACTCAAAAGAATTTCATCCTTGAAATTCAGTCGGTAATTCATGCGAAACTTCAGTCGGTAACTCACCTAGGTGAACAACTCGGGGTACTGCTGTCTTATGGCATCTTCGCGTTCCCACGTGCAGGAGGTGGTCTTGCCTTGCTGCCACTCCACCTTAACCAGCCTTACATTTTTGTTTCTCAAGCGTTTTACCGATCGGTCCACGATTCCAATCGGTGTAGTCACAGTGGTCAGGTCTTCTTTGATCTCTTCTTCATCGTCAGGCATCGTGTGGCTGGGGTCATGTAAATACTTCCTTAGTTTAGACACATGAAATACGTTGTGCAATCGGGACAAGTGGGTCGGTAATGCGATGCGGTATGCCACGGGGCCGACTCGTTCTAACACCTCATAAGGCCCAATGTATCGAGGGCTTAATTTCCCACTTTTTAAGGCTCGTCCGACTCCTTTACTCGGAGAAGTCCTCAAAAACACTCTATCTCCGACTGAAAATTCCAATAGTTTGGTGCGTTTGTCATGGTAGCTCTTTTGCCTGTCTTGAGATGCTTTCATCCTTCCCTGTATCACTCGGATCTGCTCTGTGGTTTGCTTTACGATGTCTGGTCCCAATAGTAGACTTTCACCCGTTTCCGACCAGCAGAGTGGGGTTCGGCATCTGCGTCCATATAGTGCCTCGTAGGGTGCCATGCCAATGCTGTGATGATGGCTGTTGTTGTACGTAAACTCGATCAAGGGAAGGTACTGCTCCCAGTCCCCACCATGCTCTAACATACACGCCCTTAATAAGTCTTCTAAACTCTGAATTGTCCGCTCGGATTGTCCATCCGATTGGGGGTGGTAGGCAGAACTAAGCCAAAGCTTTGTCCCCATTTCCTGATGCATGCTGGTCCAAAACCAGGACGTGAACCTAGGGTCCCTATCTGATACGATGGAAGTAGGTATGCCATGTAGTCGGATAATTTCTTGAATGTAAATCCAAGCCAACTTATGCAATGGGTACTTCATATTTACAGGTAGAAAGTGTGCACTCTTCGTCAGTCGGTCAACAATGACCCAAATTGCATCATGGCCCACTCGGTTTTTGGGTAATCCCATGATAAAATCCATCGCAATCGAGTCCCATTTCCACACGGGAATCTCTAGGGGCTGCATTGCACTGTACGGTTTCTGGTGCTCCACTTTTGATTTTTGGCACGTAATACACCGGGCCACGTATTCCGCCACATCCCTCTTTAGTCCGGGCCACCAGAACTGTTTCTTCAGGTCGTGGTACATTTTCGTGGTTCCCGGGTGGATACTGAGTAGGCTTTTGTGGGCTTCGTCAAGCACCATTCCCCTTAATTCTCCTCCACTCGGTATGTATATTCTGTTTCTCACCCGGAAGATCCCATCTGATCCCTCGGTCAAGGATAAATCCTTTCCTTTGGCCTGAGTTTCCTTCATTTCAGTTAGGTAGGAGTCCAACTGTTGCTGCTCGTACACGGACTTCAAGAATTCATTGGCGATCCTCAATGTACCGATTGTCATTTTCCGAGAGGAGGGGGTGTCAACATACAAGTTCATGTCTCGGAACCGCTCCAACAACTCTACTTCTTTTGCCATCATTGCTGCCATGTGGAGGGATTTCCGACTCAATGCGTCGGCCACGACATTTGCCTTACCCGGGTGGTATTTTAACTCGAAATCGTAATCCTTTAAAAACTCAATCCATCTTCTCTGTCTCATGTTCAGCTCTTTCTGGTCGAATAGGTATTTGAGGCTCTTGTGATCGCTGTACACTTCAAATTTGGACCCGTACAAGTAATGCCTCCATATTTTTAATGCAAAAACTACTGCTGCCAGCTCCAAGTCATGGGTCGGGTAATGCTGCTCGTGAGGTCTCAATTGCCGAGAGGCATATGCTATCACTCGGTCTCTCTGCATAAGTACACACCCTAATCTGAGTCCTGACGCGTCACAATAGACCATGAAGCTCTCTTGTAACTCAGGTAATGCCAGCACTGGAGCAGTCGTCAACTTGTTCTTCAGCTCTCGGAAGCTGTTCTCACACTCGGGACTCCACACGAAGGAAACGTTTTTCCGAGTCAATTTAGTTAGTGGTAATGCCAGTTTAGAAAAACCTTCGATGAACCTTCTATAATAACCTGCCAGGCCCATAAAACTCCTTATCTCCGAGACCGACCTGGGCCTCTCCCATGCTATTACAGCGGCTATCTTCGCAGGGTCCACCGAGACACCTCGCTCGGAAATCACATGTCCGAGGAAGTGGATCTCGTCCATCCAGAATTCACACTTCGAAAGCTTCGCAAACAACTGCTTCTCTTTCAGTACTTGAAGTACCGCTCGGAGATGTCCTTCATGCTCCTCGGAAGTCTTAGAATAAACTAGGATGTCATCGATGAAAACAACTACAAACCGGTCTAAATAGGAGTGGAATATGCTGTTCATGTAATTCATGAAAACAGCAGGGGCGTTTGTCACACCGAACGGCATCACTACATACTCGTAGTGACCATACCGAGTTCTAAAGGTAGTTTTAGGAATGTCCGAGTCCTTCACTCGGATTTGGTGATACCCTGATCGTAGATCGATTTTTGAGAAGACTGAGGCTCCACGCAGCTGGTCAATTAAATCATCAATTCTGGGCAGTGGATACCGATTCTTGATTGTGAGTTTGTTTAGCTGTCGGTAATCTATACAAAGTCTCATGCTGCCATCCTTCTTCTTAACAAGCAGTACGGGTGCGCCCCATGGTGATACGCTCGGTCTAATGAACTGCTTTCCGAGTAACTCATCCACTTGTTTCTTCAACTCGGCTAACTCAGTTGAGGACATTCTATAGGGTGCACTGGAGACTGGCTCGGCCCCAGGGATTAAGTCTATAGAGAATTCAATTTCTCTATTGGGAGGGACACTCGGTACGTCTTCAGGGAACACTTCTGGGAATTCACAGACAATCGGGATTTCGTTCACTCGGATTTTACTCTCACCCTCGGTTAGACAAAGCATCATAAACAGTTGGGTTATACCTGGTGCCGTGTCGTTCTCAGTGGGCTGTCTCGGAAAAACTATCTCTCGGCTTCTACAATCTACTAACACCTTATTGGCTGAAAGCTAATCTATTCTGAGCACGATGTCAAGACCCTTTAAGGGCATGCAAATCAGATCGAAGGTGAAACTCCGATCATACAACTCAAACGCTACACCCTTGCACATTGACGATGTGAACACATTAGCGCCAGTCGGGCTGGCCACTTCCAAAGTCGATTCATAGACACAGTCGGTAACTTCAAACGCTTCACACACTCATCAGCTATAAAAGAATGGGTGGCTCCCGAATCGAAAACAACATTAAGCGTATTCATTCCGAGTGAGCACTTACATTGTACTAGGTCGCTTGCTGGTGCAACATCCTCTGCGTTGATGGTGTAGATCCTTCCTGCCGCTGTTGGGCCGGTAATCCTCCCTCAGTTATCTGGAGTACGCATCCCGTTTCCTCTGGCTCCGTTGCCTCTGCCACCAGGACGTTGGTTATCATTCACTCGGTTCCTTTCTTGAAATCCCCCTTGACGTACATTAACATTTGCCTGGTGTAGTTGGGGGCAGTCGGGGTGAATGTGTCCTCTCTTGTTGTAATGAAAGCACACTACATCACCATCATCCTTGCAGTCTCTGGCGAAGTGGTTTCCTCCACACTTGAAACACCTTCCGTCTCCTACCGCTGGTCGTCTTTCAGGTTGATTCCGACCTCCAAATTTGGAAAAAGGCTTGTTCCTGCCAATATTGCTCGGCTTTTTGAAACGAGGTCGTTGGGGCCTCAGGGAATAGTGGTTCCTGCTGCTCTGGTTCGAATGGGCCTTGTCATCCTCCTCAAATATTCTACATTTGTTTACTAATGCAGGGAAACTCCGTATCTCGTGGTATCTGCAGGCCCGCTTAATATCCGATCTCAATCCGTTCTCAAACTTAAGGCACTTGGAGTTCTCCGTCCCAGGCTGCTGGAAGGGTGGATAGAATAGGCACAATTCCTCGAATCTGGTCGCGTATTCTTCCACAGTCATGGAGCCCTGTTTTAACTCCATAAACTCCAGCTCTTTCCGACTCCTCACTGTGTCGGGGAAGTACTTCTCTAAGAAGCATGCCTTGAAATCGTTCCACGTCAGTTGATTATCATCTTCAGGGAATCGGCTTCTGGCTATTTTCCACCAGTTCTCCGCTTCGTCTCGCAGCATGTACACTGCACACTCTACCTTCTGGGCCTCGGTACAGCGAAGACCCCCAAAAATCCTCTCTAATTCTTGAGTCCACTTAAACGCCGCCTCAGGGTTCCGTCCTCCTAGGAATTCACTCGGCTTCCTCTTTAAGAAGCGGTCCATCACTTGGCCCTCCTCAGCTCGAGGCTGGCCCTGCCTTTCAAACACGTCTGCAAAGCATTGGAATGCCGTGGCTATAGCCTCCATGCTTTGGCGATGTGCCATCCCTTATCCTGAAATCAACATTCAAGGATAAGTATTCCTAGTTACTTAATTCCAATCGGATTTTAGTCTAATATTTAGTAGTTTAGCCCATTATGTGTCCTCGTATGTCACACAATTAGTCGGGTCAGGAGGAACAACTCCCCTACCCATGATTCAGTAACAGAGTATCAATCAAGTTGAATTCACACCACAATAATCATGATCACACACACAACCACTTACACTCGGTAGGCTTACCTTGGCCTTGGACCTTTCGGTCCGCTCTGATACCAAAATGTAACACCCTAATCCTTGCAAATAATAATTCCAAACCATGAGAAAATTTTTCACAAAACAGTCACGACTCATTCGACATAGAAGGGAAGAGGTAGGCAAGGGAAAATAAAGAGCATTCACACGCATATGGCAAATAACAGAAAAGCTAAGACTGGAACAGGTTTGTTGGTTTAATGTAACACACCAGCGCCTGGGCGGATTACACAACACCGTTGGCTCGTTCAGGCGAGGTCTGATACCGCCTAGGCGGGGTATGGTACTGCAACAGCGGATGGAGGGAAATTCACAAAGAAAGCTTTTCCACGAGTAACACTAGTCAATCAGTAGGAGGAAATAGGTAAGGGGAAGAAGAAGGGAGATGTACATGTGCGGTAGTAGATTGTGGAGGGAAGAGGGGCCTGAACTCATTCCGCCCAACTCAATTAGGTATGACAACGCCTGGGCGGACTTAACCACAACGCCCAAGCCGGGGTCAACACCGTTGTTGGGGTCGCCTTAGCGCCACAACGGAGAGGAAGGGTAATTGGGCGGTATCTCACTCTGACAAATACTCGCTTCAGCGCGAGTCCTCACGCTTGGGCGAACTGCTCTAGCACCTTGGCGAGGTATGACTCCGCCCACGTGAATCCAACATACGTCTTCCTAGCCCGCACTCGCTGGAGCGAGTATATTGCTCGCTGAAGCGAGGAACTTCACTCGGAAAATTGGGAAGTTAAGTCTCACTCGGCTTCTCCAAACCCAACCACTCGGGACACCGATCCTTATTCACTCGAACTTTACATCCTTCGCTCGGATTATCATTACCTTACACTTAGGATCCAATCCTCCCTAAACCGCCAATTGAACTCCTCTCACAGCAGGGAATCACTCGAGGTTTCCACTCGGGGAGCGCCACTCTGCCTCACTCGGGATTTATTCATGATTTCGCTCGGACAATACGAACTCTCCCTCGCTCGGTTTTTACTGACATTTTTCACTCGGTAATGATCTCTCTTCTTGTGACCACTCGAGGGTTTTCACTCGTCTTTCGTTCTTCACTCACTCGAAGCATATTTAAACTCTCTATTCCATCCTCTCAACCCTAAACTTATTCCCACTACTTACCCATAGCCACACCGGCCTCATACGCTCGTAAGGTATGCTTAGACGTCCGGACTTATCATTCAACACCTTCCGCAGCACAATATAACACGCAACACACAACATTAACAATATTAACAATATTAACAGTAATAAACACAGAAGGTTTCACTTGGTTCCGCATCGTGTGTATCGGTCAGACGTTGCAACGTAGGCATCTCAGCCTTTTTATACATAGCTCTCAGCTATCAAATCAGCTCCCAGCTGCTTGGCCGTTTTACAGGTACCCAACCGTTTGCCCACAGGTGACACCAGCGCTCTCAGCGCCAACAGAGGTGTTCACAGGCAGCCCGAGTCCCACTCTAGGGCTACCCCGAGTCCCACTCAAGGATTTTACAGCGTCCCACGCTGGATGACCGAAGGTAGTGTCCCACACTACGTGCTCCCAGCACAACGCATCCCATGCGCCACACGCGGATTCGACACACAACATTTATTTCACGCATGCATTCTCTTATTCAAGCACACATATCATGCAATCAGTAATACACATTATCAGGATTCAGCAGGTCGGTTTAACACATATAGCTTTCATGCAATCCGTTATCATTCCATTGTAACGTATGAGTCCCATGCAATCGGTATCAATCCACATTCAAGCATCCATAAACATTTCGTTCAATCAAGACATGCAATCGGTTTACAGCATCATTTAACCTTAAACAACGCATGCATCATTCTGAAGATCACAAGTTCACTCAAGCATTTCCAGCCATCACAACCTAACATGCAATCGGTGTAGGACAGTGTCAGAACCCGGTCAAAGCAGGCATTTCCTATACGCAAACAAATTTATTAAAGCATTCATATCAACACATGCATTTCTATGACCAGGATAGCTTCAATCGGACATTCATATCAACATGACCCAACATGCAAATCGAGATCCTACAACACATACATCTGTAAAAAAAAGTGCTAACACGCAACACTCATCTTTCAGTCATCATGCAACTGGGCTGTACACACTCACATGCAACACAATACACAATCAGAGCACGGATATAGCAAGCATCAGCACCCGGAACCTGTTCATAACCCATGCATTTAAGATAGAAGATACTCCCCCTACCAATTACAAAACTCCGAGGGAATTTTCTGCTTGAATGGTGGTTCTCCTCCTCGCTGCTTCACTCAGCACCTCCTCAGGAGTGCTACAGTCTCCTGTGGGTGATGTAGGGGTATTTCTGCTTCTTCCTTGGCGATCGTCCTTTCCCGTGTGGGGAGTTCCACTCTACTGTAGCACCGTCACCTTGGCTCTCGTAGCAGGAAATGGACTGGAGGGCAGAGAAGGAAAGAGAGAAAACAAGAGAAAAGAAGAACGAAGAAGGAAGTTCGTAGGGGTTCTCCGCGTGAAGAGCATGGCCTTCACCTGTATAAATACTCGCGTGGAGAATAGGATGGTGGGATGGGGAAAAGCGAAGAGGTGATCCTGCCCATGCCACCTTGTCTCCACGTTAATCACCCTATTCCTTCTAGTTAATTAAATTAAGGGAAGTGTTAACTTATTGGTTTTTCATTTAATTCGGTTGCTTATAATGAAAATGGGGATGTTACATCAAGGCTTTTAAAAATCTGAAACAAAGATTAGTAACAGCTCCAATCCTTGCAGTACCTGATTGGTATTTACCATTTGAACTAATATGTGATGCAAGTGACTTTGCTATAGGAGCTGTGCTAGGACAAAAGAAAGAAAAATTAACACATGTCATTTATTATGCTAGCAAAGTATTGAATAAGAATCAAATAAATTACACCACCACTGAAAAAGAAATGCTTGCTGTGGTGTATGCATTTGATAAATTCAGAGCTTACTTGATTGGTGCTAAGGTCATTGTGTATACAGATCATTCAGCAATCAAGTACTTGCTAGCTAAAAAAGAATCAAAGCCAAGATTGATCAGGTGGGTTCTTTTACTCTAAGATTTTGATTTGGAAATAAAAGATAAAAAGGGAGTAGAGAATTCAGTTGCTGATTAACTCTCCTGTCTGGAGGGTGAATCTAATTCCATCTTGATTAAAGAGGAATTCCCAGATGAGAGGTGGATGGCAATTATTACAGGGCCATGGTATGCTGATATGGATAACTTTAAAAGTGCCTCTGTGGTACCTGAAGGGTGGACATCCCAAATGAAGAAAAAATTCTTTCATGACAGTAAAACTTTTCTATGGGATGATCATTTCTTTATAAGGTATGAGTAGATGGAATTATCAAGAGATGTGTGTCTGAATCAGAGCAAGAAAGACTCTTATGGCACTGCCATGACTCCTATTATGGAGGACACCATGGTGCCTCCAGAACAGCAGCAAAAGTCTTGTAATGTGGCTTTTATTGGCCAACAATTTTTCAGGATGCTAAAGTATATGTTCAACGGTGTGATAAGTGTCAAAGAAGTGGAGGCCTCTCTGCTAAAGCTGGCATGCCTTTGACAAATATTTTAGTTGTGGAATTATTTGATGTTTGGGGCATCAACTTCATGGGACCTTTCCCAAAGTCATTCTCCAATGAGTATATCCTTGTTGTTGTGGATTATGTCTCCAAGTGCGTGGAGGCAATCCCTATCAGAACCAATGATGCATATGTGGTGCTTAGGTTTATAAAGAAGAACATTTTCTCTAGATTTGGAGTCCCTAGAGTTCTAATTAGTGATAGAGGGTCACATTTCTGCACTAGAATTATAGAAAAAGCCCTGAGACACTATGAGGTACTGCATAAGGTATCTACTCTATATCATCCACAAACTTGTGGACAGGTTGAGCTTTCTAATAGAGAAATTAAGAGGATATTAGAGAAAGTGGTAGGGAAGTCTAGGAAGGATTGGTCTGTGAGATTAAATAATGCATTGTGGGCCTATAGGACAACATTTAAAACTCCAATTGGCATGTCTCCTTATCAGTTGGTGTATGGTAAGGCTTGCCATCTTCCTGTGGAGTTAGAACATAAGGCATGGTGGGACATAAAGCTGTTAAACATGGATTTTAACCAATCTCAAGAGGAAAGAGTTCTAAAACTCCATGAACTTGAGGAGTTCAGGCTCAATGCTTATCAGAGTGCCTCAATTTATAAAGAGAAAAGTAAGAGGTGGCATGATAAGTGGATTAATAAAATAGAATTTAAAAAGGATGATAAGGTCTTATTGTTCAATTCTAGGCTAAGACTCTTTCCAGGAAAACTTAGATCTAAATGGTCTAGACCTTTTATTGTGAATGAGGTCTTCCCTTATGGTGCAATTGAGTTAAAAGAACCAGCCACTGTTAGCACTTTTAAGGTGAATGGCCAGAGATTCAAACTCTACTTTGAAAGAGAGTTTGATAGGCAGAAAACCTTCATGCTATTGCAGTCACCTTCTTAGGTGTCAAAGGTCAAGCTAGTGACCTTAAAGAAGCACTTTAGGGAGGCATCCCTACATTTTGGTTGTTGCATGTTGTGTTTTGTGTTGGAATTAATAAAAGAAAACTAAAAATTTTTGATCAAGGTGTGAATAATCTTGTAAAATTTTTGAATAAGGTATGAGAGTTCATACGTTCAATTCCCAATGTACATACATGTAAATCCATTAGCTAGGATTGGAATCAGGTACCCTTGGCGCTTGAACGAACTTGATTGCGCTTGAGTGAAATACTGTGGCACTTAAGCGTGACTTAGTTATGCTTGAAGGGTGATTTTTCCTCCTGTAAATGTGCCTGTTCGCTTGGGAGTAACTTTCTTACGCCTGAGCGTGACCTTGTTATAAGCTTCACGCTTGAGCGAGCTCGGGTCCACGCTTGAGCGTGACCCTTTGAACTGATTCCTGCGCTTGAGCGTATGTCTTCACGCTCTAAGCGTGACCCCTGGTACCTGATGGAACACTTTCATGCTTGAGCTAGGAGTATCACGCTGGAGTGTGATCATGAGCGTGATCGTGATGTGTATGGCCCTGTTGCATCTGGCGCTTAAGCGAGTTTCTCAGGCCTAAGCGTGTCCTTGTTATAAGCCTTGGCGCTTGAGCGTGCCATCTTGCCGCTTGAGCGAGCTCAGGACCTGTTGCCCCCCACGCTTGAGTGTACATTACTCACGCTTGAGCGTGAGCTTTTTGTGCCTTCTACTAATTCCCACGCTTTGAGCGTGAGCTCTTTTGTATATGTCCTTCGCCTGAGCGCCCAAATCCACGCTTGAGCGTGATCGTCACTGGTGCCTGATATGAAACCCACGCTTGGGCTTAGAATTTCACGCTTTGAGCATGACTTGTGTATTACTGCCACGCTTAAGCTCCCCAAGCTTACGCTTGAGCGTGATCAGGCTGAGGCAGTTGGAAAACTTCTGTTCCAAATTTTTCGCTTAGGCGTGATCCTGTAAGCTTAAGTGTGAGTTCCACATTGAAGCAATTTGATACCTATTAGTTTGTCGCTTGAGCGTAGTTTCTCACGCTTGAGCGTGACATTCCCTTGCATATAATTTGCTTAAGTGAATAATGGGTCGTTTGAGCGTGATTCATACCTGATGCTACTTGTGTGTTTTAATTTGGGCGTTTATACGCCAAGATTTCAGCGTAGTTACGTGTACCTCATGTATTGGATTCAACAGTATAAAACCCTCTCAGCGTACAAACCCTAACTCTTTATGTTGAAACCTTGGGTTTTGAAGAGGAAAAGGCACAGTCTCTGATTTCTTTGAAAGGTACAATCTTTTCAATTCTTACTTTCACTTTATAGTTAGAATTGTTGTAGTTCACTGTTTCAATTTCAAATTTCTTTCATCCATCATATCTTTTCATCTTACATTTTCATTTTATTGTGGTTGTGCTGTTTGTATATTTGTATTCATTTAGGCATTATAAATACCATCGTTAACACTCACCATGATCAGAAGATCACAAAGACGTTTTGGAAAATCAAAAAGAATTGTTGAAAAGGAAAGTATGAAGAAAACCCTAAAAGAGAAAGGAAAGGGGGTGGCTACTATCAGTATCCCTGATTCTCCATCAACTGAAAGGAGTAAAAGCCTTGAAGAAGAAAAGAAGTCTTAGACAATTGAGGGTTTTGATGGGCATAGGTTTAGAGATTCCAAGGATGCCCAACCATATGAGAAAAAATTTAAAAATAGAGGAATAATAAGGGAAAAGGGCTCTAGTCCTGGAGGAAGATAATTGTTCTGATTTTGATATAAAAGTAGTTATGTTTGAAATGGGATGGCAGTTCTTTAATGAGAATTTAGGGAATGGTTATTAGGAACTTACTAGGGAACTTTATGCTAATCTGAGGACTCATTCTATGGAAGATAAGTTTCCATTTTCTTCCTTCTTGAGAGGAGTCACCATTCCTCTAACTGGTCATATATTGAATAAGTTGTTGAAAGTAGATATCTTTCATTGGGTTGAAAATAAAAACCTTAGGAAAGAAATATTAGAGGAATGTTGTGAACAAGGGGCTACATATATAACAAAAGCGAATGGTGCACCAAAAAGTGTCAGGAAGAGTTGTTTGAATCATCTCCCTTCTTATGGTGTCACTATGTCCTTTCATCCCTGCAACCTATGGCTCATGCTACTGAGATTGCCATTAAGAGGTTGGTGTTGATTTATTATTTAATGAGAGGCCTGTATGTTAATCTGGGTGAGTTAATACTGGAGGAGATGATGAAAAACCTTAAAAAAATCTCCAACTACCATATTCCTCTGTTATTACTTTGTTGGCCAAAAAGAATCAAGTTAGGTTGAATTATGAAGAATTGACAAAGGTAAAGCCTGAGAGGATTATGGACAAGCGTTGGGTGATAAACCACATTGACAATTTTATCCCTCAAGAGTCAAAGCGTCCCAGACAACCTAAACCAACATCTTTTGCACCACCACCTCCAACAGGAGCAGGTACTTCTTTTGATATTTCCATGGTAATGCAGGAACTTCAGGTTATGAAGAAAATGCAGCTAGGAACCTATGATCTGGTCCTGAACCATGATTGCCACCACATTGAATGTGGATCACACTAAAGAAATGGGAGTTCCACCTGACAGAGATTTGTGGTTGGCTTCCATTGGATTCACCATTCCCCCTGATGACATACCCTTAGCAGCTAAATTTCCACCCTACCCTGAGCAAGATAATGATGAGTCTATGAATGAAGAAAATGAAGAATAGGATGATTGATCTTTTACTTTGCTTATGTGTTATTTTGCTATTTTCAAGTTGTAATGACTTTGTTTAAATATTCTCTTGAACAATGTATTTTCTTTTCAGTGTAATGGAACTTTATTTCTATGTTAAGTTATTTGTTGTTATTTCTTTTCTGAATTGTATTGTTAAATTCATGCACACCATTCCTCACCATTCACTGTCATTCAGGTAAAAAGGGAAGTAATCTATCCTTTCGTCTTATTGATTGATAAACTATGTTAATTATGTTTAATTTAGAATCCATCTTAATAATTTAAAGTTTGCTGATTCTCAGGCTTTAATTAGGTAAATTAATTAATTCGCATTGCTTGATTCATGATCCCTATCCATAACTATTTTCAATCCTGTATTATTTGTTTATTCATTGTGCTAGTTAGCAATCTGAGTTATAATCTTGCATTAAGTTTGGGGACATGATTGACTGATTACCTGTTAGTTATTAGCTTTTGAGCCTTTATTAATTCTTTTCTGAGTGTGCCTGCATTATTGCTTAGTGAGACAGAATTTGCTTCGGTACTTGCTAAATGATTGTATGTTTGCCAATTGGAAATGATGAAGGCCTTCTTTGTTAATTTAGCCAGGGCCAAATTTAGTCATCCTAACTATTATTAATTATCCTTTGACCTAACAATTATATTTTGAGTCTGAGACCCTTTCATTCTACTTATGTACCTAACTTTACAAACTAATTTATCTAAGAAAAACCAAGTGAATTATCCCTGGATGTTCCAATGATGAATTGTTGAGTCTTATCTTATTGCTAGGGACTAGCAAGTTCTAAGTTTGAGGATGAAGAGTGTGCCTAACAGCAAAGCAAAAGACACACTCTGACATTAATTATAGATGAGGATTGTGAGAAATGAAAGGAAGCATAGCAAAAGCAAAAAGAAAAGTGAAAAATGGTATTGAAAAAAAAATGAAAGAGAAGAAAGAAAAAGAAAAAGTCCAAAGGACTGAAAGAGAAAAAGGTGCAAAGCACCACAAGTAATTGAGTATGCTTCATTTGAAAATAATGAAAGTAAAAAGAGCTGGTTAGTAGAGGCATTTAAGTTAAGATTGAGGCAAGACATCAGTGGGCACATCTTTTAACCCAACATTAACTAGAAAAACAAAAATAGAGCCTCTAGCCTAACCCCATTACAAGCTTAAAAAGCCCTTATTGATCCAATTATGCTAGCATATGTCATGATGTTTAGAACTGTTGCAAGCCTATGTTGATCTAATAATTATACAGGTGATGAGTGCATGCAATTACCCTATACACTGAGAGAAGAGTGAAACACTAATCCAGTGAGGAAGTATCACCAACTTGTTTCTCAAAGGAGGTGTGAGTAATTATATTTTTAGAATTTGCGAAAGAAAGCATGATTGGTATTCAATAATTATGGTATGAATTAAGTTAAGGAAAGGATTGATTGTCTTGAGTAAGTGTTGTTGATTTAATTAATCTGAGTATTTGCTTGAGGATAAGCAAGTTTTAAGTTTGGGGATGTGATAAGTCTTGAAAAGACTTAATAACTTCACCTTTAATTTAACTTAATTCATTAAATACTGTTAAGTTTGGCACTATTATTTAATAAATTGTCAATAATTCTTATTTTATTTATTTATTTCAAAAGTGTTTAATTTATGTAAGAAAATGATTAAAAATAATAATTGGTTAAGGAAATTTGTTTATTTATAAATTCACTAACCCAGCGCACATACGCTGGACAGCCAGCGTACATACGATAGGAATTTATTTGTTTGCATGTGCAGGTGCAGTTCACGCTCAAGCTTGAAAGCTTCACGCTTAAGCTTGAAATCCATGCAATCTATATAAAAAGAGAGAAAAGAAAACACGATCACGCTCAAGCTTGCATCACTCACGCTCAAGCGTGGAATCAAAGTGTCACTCACGCCCAAGCGATCCCCATTCACGCTCAAGCGTGAGGATACAAAGGCAATGAATATATTGATCGTGCTCAAGCGTGAAGGTGGTTAATTAACTTGCTGTTTTCCCTCCAATTGAAGCGCTGCACCATTGTTGTTTCTATTTTTCTGTTGTACTATAGTAACTTAAGTATTCCGTTGTAATTAATTATTTATTTGTAATTATGTATTTAGATTAGTTAGTTTAATTATTAATTAAGTTTCCTCTGTAATTAATTAAGTTAGTTGTCTATATATATACTTGTGCATACTCTGTAAGGGGGTGGACGAGTACAGAGGAAGCAAGAGGAGAAATAATAACACGATTCATTTTCTTATTTCCAATCTCTCTCTAATTCCTTTCTCTCTCTAAATTCTCTCGTCTATGTCTCTCCATATTCCTTCAACAGAATCCATTTCCATGGGTTTCTAAACCCCTAGGGTTGGGATTGCTGAAGCTTCCGATGGAATCTTGAAGCTGCATTAAGGAAATTATCTTCTGAAGCAAGATGAGAACAAGCTGAGAAGTGGATCTACTCTGCTGAATTGACAAATTCAGATCCAAATGAAGAATCTCACCAGTGAGGAATCATGGTTGAGGCTTAGGTAACTTCTAGCTTCCTAACTAATTCAGGCCTAGTAATTAGGTGAATAGTTAGGGTTCAACCCCCAATTTCGCATTAGATTTCTCTGTCACTGAACACCTAAGGGATTAGGGTTTAATGCTTAGGAATTAGTGTTAATTACCTAAGGGATTAGGGATTAACCATCTATGAATTGTCCTCTTGCATCTGAAGCTTAATTGAACCTCGATTGCATGTTCCTTGATGAAGTTGTACGTTGAAGTAATCCTAACCTATCTTCCATTAATCACACTTCATCTTCTATATTGTTTCTGAAAATACAAAAACATAGAAAGTTTAAAACAACAAAAATAGAATGAATTCTATCTGCTTGTGTTGGTTCAGCTTGTACTAGTCTAAGATTGCGGTAATTACCATAATCCCTGTGGGAACGATCAAATATATTACAAATTTAATGATTGGTGCGCTTGTCAAAAGAAAATAAATCCTCTGAGAGTCACACAATAAGTCAATAATAATTCAGGATTTTCACACCAAGTTAATGGCTCCGGATTTGTTGCATCATAAACTTCATGTTTCAAAACAATAACAAATAAAAATTGCATTGAAAAAATACCTCTTGAAGCATAGAACAAGAATATCTTAAAGTAGTACTAACCTCACCCTTAAGAAGTCTACACAAGCACTTACACAAGAATTTAAACTTCTAAATGCTAGTTTGTTAAAGCACAGCTTTTGCAACATTTATGAAATTTTATGTATCACAAGAGTATGGCCAATGAGTATCTCATGCTTTTTTTGTAGGCTCAAATATGACTTAATGAACCCTTTTTAGTGAATGGGCTATTTACTCTTTTATTCAATCTTATAAAATTTATCATTCTTGTTTTTGAAATAAAAAAGGAATGGAAAAAAGTTAGGCTTAATAGTTTTAATTTTAGTCAAACTAAAGTAAAAACTATCCTCTAGTGGGCTTACTCTATGGTGTGACCCTATAGGAAATATATTTGGTTTATATTAAATATGAATATTTAATATAATATAATAAGTGACATCTAGCAATACATCATTATCCAAATATAAATATCAAAATAACCTATAAGTGATAAACTTTATATGTTTGGTTATTTTGTCATGATATCTAATTAGGCCTAAGACATGGTCGTTGTCATCCTTGTATGGCCTAATTTATTTTACTTGATATCGTTGCAAACTTTACTCAAACAAATATCCAATGTTTATTCTCTTTAGCATGACCATGCATTTCCTTAGTCTCACTCTATCAAGTGACCCATAGATATCACTCTCGTTACATGGAAGGGACAAATCTCATCTACATCATTCATATCCTTTTGCATAATTTGTTCATTTCCCAATTACATTATTGTAGCAATAAACTCCTTATCTAGAAACTGTAATGACTTCAAGTCAAAGGACCGCATATACCATTATCACATTGAGAATCATATATGACACTCAAGTAATGATCCATGCAACATTCTCATGGTGAGCATTTCCAGTACATCACTTCTCTTAATGTGTACCCGTGTGAAAACTTGATATTATTCATATCCATGATTTGTAAGATTAGATCACTATTGCACCTACACACTAGTCTTAACGTATTTATATGTCCTCATATAAATACATGACTAACGATAATTGATGAATAATTCCTATATTAACTAATTATTTCAGGGACCAATGAAGTCTATTAAACTATTTAAGATAAACAATGCCTTGTTCAAAGTGATGCATCCTATATATGCATGTCTTGTTCTCGTATTAACCAGGAATTGTTGGAACGAAATCATCATCAAAGAAGAAGATAAAAGGTGTTTGAACATTATCCTTGAAGGGTCTATCATCCTTTTTGTTCTAAACTAACATGAACATTTTGAGATGATTTTTCCTTTTGATATTGGACACCCCACCTCCAGTGAAGCCTCTAGTAATAATTTCTATCACCTCTCTTCTTCCTTTTAAGGGTGGAGGGGTACATCATCCTCTTCCTGGACTACCTTGACCACTTGGGCCTTTATTTCTCAACTATTGTGAATCTTTTTTACCTCATCCATCATCACCACCTGGGAATCGGTCCCTCCGTATCTTCTCAAATCAGTTTGGCTCATCATAAGACTTATTTTTTAGAAGGTACTATTTCAGCTTCCCCTTTTTTGATAAGGACCTTAACCGTGTTCTTCAGTTTTCTACATTCCTCGATGTCATGGCCAGACTTCTCATGGAAATTGTAATATCTTCTTAGGTTTCCAGGCCTCTTAACCAGCACTGGTTTCCTGATTCTATACATAGAAAAGGATGGCCAACCGATCTCCCTTAGAATCTTGGTTCTGGTATTAAAAAGGGCGTAGTGATCAAAGCTGGACATTTTCTTCTACTGGTATTGAGGTCAGACTTCTTTGCCTCGGTCCTTCTAAGGTCTTTTCTCAAACTTTTTTTCTTTTCTTTCTTTTGTGAAGTTGCAATGGACGTAGAAAAGGTCTTGGTTGCTATGGCCTTTAGGTACATCTCAACGCCAACATACTTAGTGGCCTTTTTTCAAAATTTCTTAAAGGTTTGAGGTTTTCCCTTTTCCCAAAGAAAAGGCAAGTGAAGACTTCGGTTGTAGGGCCTTGATGACAATGTGAAGTTGGAATGATTTTGTCAAATTAGGCACCATTATAACCTCTTTATAGAACCATTTCAAAAAATCCTTTTAGGAATTCTTCTCCCCTTGCTTGATCTGAGCTAGAGTATGAGACGTTTTAGGAATATCTCTAGAAATGATGAAGTGGTCGCTAAAGGCCTCTGCTATATCTAAGACGCCCTAAAAATTGGGGGTAAATTTTTCACGTTTTACAAGTCATTATTTGATATAGAATTAAAGTGATGAAGTTTTAATCAACACCCTGGATCTATGAAAACCTCTCTCATATATAGAGATATGAGAGGGTGAATTAAAAATGATTCATGAGAAATTTTCAATTAAAAACAGTGGAAGAATCAATTATATTGAGGTTGTATGATTGGATTTTAAAGAGGATGGATTTCATGAGGTTTAATGGTTCATAATGTGTCAAAAGTAGTTTTAAGATATTACAAGATGAAGCTTTGATGCAAGGAAAAACTAAAATAATTAAAACAAGAGCATTTGGAGGAAACAGGTGCCACTCGCTCAAGCGAGCACCACACTCGCTTAAGCGAGTTCGCGTGGTAACGCTTGGGCGAGGCCTGCAAGTGAACTTGAGCGAAAGGGAAAAATGCATCAGGTGCCAATCTCACTTGAGCAAGGCTCAGCTCGCTTGAGCGAGATTGCCCCAAAAGCAACGGGTTCCCATTTCGCTTGGGTGAGGCACGTCCGCTTGAGCGGAAATGGAACAGAACCTCACTGTCCACATTTTGCTCGAGCGAGGCTAGGCCTGCCTGAGCGAAAATCGTCTAGAATCGATTTTTCCCTCGCTCGCTTGAGGGAACCTCCATACACTGGCCATTTCGCTTGAGTGAAAATGGCCCAGTGACTCTCCTACTCGATCTCGCTCGGGCGAGGCCCTTCCCGCCTGTGCGAATTGTGGCTAGTGGCCACACCCCTGTTTCATGAGGAATCTCACTTGCGAGTTATGTAGAGAAAATGGGGAACAGGAAAATTCCATGCAACTTAACATGCCAAACCTCATTTCATGCTATTTTGACCTATACCAATGCATTAGATACATTCTATCATGCATTAGGGAATCACTCCAATTAGTCATACATATTAAGTTCAATTCTCATTCCTTCAATACATGACATTTAAATCGTTTCTATATAAACTTCATAAAATGCTACAAGTTATAAAATACTTCATTCATTCATAGAATTTATCATCAAAAAACATCATAGTTCATCACCATACATCAACTAGGTCACTAATGAAAATTGGCCATACACTCCAAGGTCCAATTTTCCTACATGACCCTCAAAAATCCTCAAACTACAATCTAGATGGCAAAATAAGCATACATGTACACTATATACTATACAAAAGTCTAGATTTGTCGGCTAAGGCATTTCCTCTACACTTATTTACCTTCTTCAACAAAATATACTTCAAAAGGTTCACTCCACCCATAAGTGCCCTGCATCACAAGTCTAAAAAGTAGACAACATGGGAGAGTGAGTCATATATTCCAAAAGAATGAATATGAAGACCATGTGATCATATGCATATGTATCACAACATGTATATTTTGCATTCATGCATATTTCATCATCAACCATCATCACATATTATAAACAATCTTTGTAAATCAAGCAAAGTATAGAATCGTGCACATGATCTAGCCCTTCAACATTTAGACTATTACATATCTCATCATTATACTCAAATTATCATTTGGTATTCACATCTTTTATGTTGTCTTAATACGTTTTCTCACCCACAATACAACCATCATCACATCTCATCACCTTTGGTATACTTCCTTGCTATATGCAAATGCTCTTAAGCTAATGCATATGCACAATGGATTATTTTAGCAATTGCAGATCTGACTGTGGGAATATAAACACTAATTGTGGGATCCAAGTATGATAATCTAACTATACCCCTACTGCAGTAGTAAAATGTGTACACTTATCATTAAATTGCATGCATTTCACCAATCTTTTTTTGGTACCAAACCGCATCGCCCATTTTGCAACACCTGGTCATTTTCACCTTCACCGCGGTAACACATATTCAACATATGGTGTTGTGGGCCAACCATGAGTCATATCACGGTAACTGTGATCCCAAGGACCACTGTGGACACCTGCTCATCAAGAGCCACCCCCCACAAGGGTCAACCACATGTGGCTCCCCGTAGCACAACTTGGGCAGCTTCGTGACTTACACATCGAGTCATAGGGGAAATAATAAATTGCTCGTGCACAGAGCCGCCCTCCTACTGGGCCAACCGGGGGAATCCTTTAAAATTCCAACACCGGCAGCTATGCAGTATGCCATGGATGCAAATGCCAATCATATATATTTCTCACTCTATGCATCCTAATCATGCCACTCTTCAATCATCATCATCATCATCAACATCACCACAAGGTTTTTAGTGGATTTATTATTATTGGTTATTGCCATTGGTTTTAATTTTCGTATGGCATTCTCAATAATTCTCATTAACATAATTCAATTCCATCATCAAACACAACAACATCAATCTTTCACCATCAATAAGGTATGTTATTTATTCACACCTATTCTCAATCAAACATCACTTATAATCAATTCATATTTATGGTGGACATAAGTATAACATTATATTCAAGACACCACATTGTCAAACAATCCATACAACCATATAGCACACCATAATTATTCTAAATGCATCAATGCATGTTGCCAAGATACATCACCAACATCATACATAAGATTACAAGCAAGGCACACGCATATTATCACATATGACAATCAAATACTATTTAACTCATGCATTTAGAACATACAGACTCTTCTTCTACCTCAAGAGAAGAATTCTGATTGATACGACGTACCTGCCTCGTCGTTCGAAATGGATCCTACATTAACATACATGTAAAATCCCAATCAATTAACTATTCAAGACACAAATTCAACTCTAATTAGCCATATTTATATCTATAATTTCATAACATGTATAAGACATGTTATAGACATTATTTGCCTTCATTTATTAGACTTCGGGAATTCCTTCCTATCAAGCTTTATTCATTATGTCTAAGGTTACAAAACAAACTTTAAACCCCCAACATTCACACTACTCCATTTATCAACACCTACACCCTTCAATGTCATGTATTCCCTCTCAAGTATATTATTCAATCAACATGTACCATTTTCCCCAATTCTTAATAGTTATGGTTTTCACCAAACTCAACTACATTCATAAATACATCATTAATCTTCATCACCTTCCATCCTTACATTCATCTACCATATTTATTTCATTCAAATCTTGCATTTATGACAACCCACTTTGGGGTTCCCACATTTAAGGCTTCTCCCAACAACCTACATACTTTAAATGCTCTCTTAACACTAAAAACTCATAACTAAATGTTCATACTCTTGAGAAGTAGCAAGAATCTTACCTCAAGAGAAGAAAAGAGAGAACCTTTAAAAGAGAGGGAGTGCTACACGAAAATAATAAGAAGAAGGGAGAGGGAACTACAATCTCCAAGCCTTCTTCAAGCTCTCCACTCAAAACGAAAATAGAGGAAAAATGGTTCACACCTCTTACTTAGGTTTTTGGAAAGAAGAAGATGAAGAGGAGAATGAGATAAATAGAGAAGAAAGTAAATGTCTTATTTTTAAGAGGAGGAGGTAAGGTGAATTATAAAAGGAGAAGGGAGTTTAGTGTTTTAAATTTTACCCCTCATATTAAAATTTACCGTTTTACAACATACAAGATCTCTGTTCAGGTTCAATACTTTATCTAAAAATTATCCTGAATACATATTTGGACTTCCAATAATATTCTTAACAGCCCTGACCAATATCATCCCAATCAGAGATACTTGGTCCGACACCCTTATTTTAGTCGGGCTTCATTTCAACCTATTCGGATCCAATAAATCATGAGTAGTCCCCAAAAATCTAAATTTAATTACTCCAATATTTTGGGACATCAAATAACCCATATACAACTATTTAATAATTATTTTCTTAATTAATCCTTTATTTTAAAATTTAGGGTGTTACAATATCGGTCTAGGAATTGATTAAGCATGTAGAAAGACTTTTAAACTAACTTAGCATTTCTCCAGTGAGGGTTCTGGGGAACATTTTGCATATTGCATTAGATTTCGCTCCTAAAAACATATCTTCATAAGCGTACACATCCAGGTGCTTTCCTAGGTCAATCTCACCAGAATACTTTCCTATTGATAGTGGTTGAGTAGTTTCAAGATGCTTGGCCATCAATCTTTTAGAGAAAGGTACATTCAGCCTATAACCGGTTAGGGCACCGATATCTTATGGATTATGATGCTAGGGGGAATTACGATATTGGGATTCATGGAAGTCATCATCGTAAATAAGGATCTTGGAGTAAGATAGAGTGGTCAACATCTCATGGTGAGATGCCTATGGATGGGGTCTTGTGGGGGTAACTTGACAATGCGTAGTCGTTCATTGCTCTAGTTGTCAACGCTCTCTTCTCAACTCTGCTAAGTCCGCCTTGAGTTGATGGATGACCTTGTCATAAGGGTTTGGTTATGCCAAGACTATTACAGGTCATGTGCCCTGGTTAGCAGATGTTGGGGTTTCACTTAAACTAACATCATAAGCTAGGCACTTAGGTTCCAAATACATAACATCATGTACTTAGCCTTCCAGGGTTTGGGATTGCTGATGTGCAACATCTATGCTTGTGAATGTAGTTTGTAGGAATACCTTTAATAGGTCCTATCGGGTATACCAATGATCTATCCGATGTGGGGACAAAATGTTCAGAATTAATATCGAGTAAATCTTTCTTAGAATCTGTTACACTAGTTCAGTAGGGATCCTGTATTATTCCTTAGTCTAGTAGGGAACAAAAAGTCTTGTAGTTAGTCTGTTTATCCAAAACACCGGTATCTTACGTTGAAGGGCGAAATAGGGTATCACTTATATAGACATTCAAAGACACTCTGATGCTTAAGTCAATATCAGATAAGTTAATACCAGAGCTCAAGTAAAGGTTGGTGAACATACCTTCATAAGGAATAAATGTATGGTATTTATAGATTTGGATGGTAGTGACATCTTAAATGGCATGTGCCAGTATGGAATCTGTAAAAGGTGGATAAAGCTACCATAGGTATAGACATTATTGACACCTTCTACAGGTCACATGGTTTTAAAAACCGGATCGGCCGGTTGGACCGGTTGGACTAGGAACCGGTCAGGGTACCGGTCCAGATAACGAATAAATCGGGCATTTTAGAACCGGTCAAGAACTGGTCAAAATCAGCCAGAATCAGTCAAAATCGGTTACAGTTTTAAAATTGCTTTTTTTGGTTTTTTGCTATTTTTAAAAAAATCTATTAAAAAATATTTTTAAATAAATAAAAAACTTATATATAATATTTACATATTATTTTTAATTATTATAATTATTTAATCCTATAAAACATGTAATATGATCCTTAATTAACTTAATTTTTATATAATTTATTGTTAATATATCAAAAAAATATTATATTATATTAAAATTATATTTTATTATGACCGGTTCGACCACGGTTTGACCATGGTTGAACTAATGAACCTTAAACCAGTATCTTCACTGGTTCGATCACCGGTCTGGTTTTTAAAACCTTGGCAAGTCAAATGCTAATATGCCCCTAATGGGTCCTTCATTCTTTCCTTGACTCCGGTAATTAAAGACTCTTGTCAAGGGATTAGTATTGCGTGAGGTTCGGCTAGTGTTAAGGGGCACTCATGGGAGGCGTCCTACACCATGGAACACCACGCTACTATCCTTCCTTTCTAGGCCAGTATTAGGCCCAAATCAAGTGGAATAATTAAGGGAGGCCTTATGCAACTTCTCACTAAGGTAGGCACCGGGTTGACTTTCTTAAGTAAAACCACGTCTATACCAACATTAGAGCAATTACATTCTAACTCAGGAGTTTTGGAAAAATTTAGAAAAGCAAGAATAAAAGCTTATGTGAACCTTTCCTTCAACTCTTGGAAAGTTTTCTCTTTCTTTGGACCCTATATGAAAGGTACAATTTTCTTCTTTAACTCATTGAAAGTTGAACTAAAGTAGATAAATATTTCACAAAACTCTTATAGAAGCTAGCAAGCCCATGAAAGCTTCTAGCTTCTCCTACATTCTTAGGGGTGGGCTAATCCTTGATGGCCTTAAGTGTTTCTTCATCAACATGAACCCTTTAAAACTCATCATAAATCCAAGGAAAACTATGTTATCCATGCCAAAGGAACATTTTTCAAGGCTAGCAAACAAGTATTTTCTTAAGACAAACATGACAAGTCTTAATGGTTTATAGTCTTTTAGTGGATCAAAATATCATTATAGTAGGCTAGTACAAATTGTCCAATGAACTCCTTAAAACATGGTTCATGAGCCTCATGAGTATGCTTAATGTTAGGGAATCCTATTAGGTAAGGCAGCAAAATACAAGGATTCTCATGAGGTCTTGCAAATCACGTATTTCAAAACAATAATAGATAATTAAAAATGATTAATTAATTACCTCTTGCTATATATACAGAATCAAGACTTCGAAGCAATAGTAGCTTCACCCTTAAGGAGTTCACTTGAGCACCCCTATCAGATTCTGCACTTCTAAATGCTAGTTCGTTGGAGCGTCACCTCTGCAACACTTAAAAAATTTTAATTTATATCACAAAAGTACAGCTGATGAGCATCTCATGCTCTATTTATAAGCTTAGGTCTAACCTAATGAGCACTCTTTAGTGAATAAGTTCTTTAGTCATTTTAAATGAGTTGGGCCTAATAGTTTTAATGTGACTTGCTGATTATTTTTCATGGAATGATGCACAAAATACTCAGATGGTCAATTTTAATGTGACTTGTGGAAAGTGGACCACTGTCGGTGTATATATGTTCTAAAGAACAAATGTCGTTCCCACTACGGATCGTGTTAAATTGATTCCAAATTATTACGGCAGATATGGGGTATTGTTTTCATGATGGTGAATTAAAGAAATAATCTAAGAAATACATGAAATTAATACACTTAATATAGTTAAAATAATAGAGTTTAGAAACTGGGATTTAGATTCACCTTTCTCACCTTTCGATACACAGTCAATATTCATAAAAATGACTTTTGCAATATGATTCTTTACGTCACAATCCAAGTCATTTGTATCGATTCCTCGACTAAGAAATTCATAAGAATAGATTTGATAACGTCAATCCCTTGATCGTTTCAAATCCATTCCAGCATTAAGTACGATTATTTAGACGTTCACTGCGTTAAATACCATCCCTGGTTATTTACTCACAATGAGCATTTCATTTAGATCCGTTTTCGCAAGTTATTTTCCAACAACAAACGTAAACTTAAATCCAAAAAATGTTGATCAAGCATATTCAAGCAATGGGTATGAAATGAAAAACCAAGAATCATAAAACAAATTCATCGATTACATGAATACCAAACACATGTTCATTCGGATTGATTAGTTACCTCCAATCCCAATAAGAGAATTAGCTACTCATTGTAGCCATGTTCATACAACAAAATGTGAAGAAGAAAAACCTATGCTAAGAACACTCTATTGAAATTTTGTGCCCCCTTTTTTCAGTCCTCAACTATGAATAATTGTTTCCTTTTATAATGCTTCACTCGCTCAAGCGAGTTTAAATCTAGCTCAAGCGAGAAGAATTCTTCGGCATGAATGAGTTTAACGTCCTGCTTCACCTACATGCTTAACTCGCTCAAGCGATAACTTTCGCTTGAGCGAGACTCACGTTGATGATCCCCTGTTCAACATTCGCTTAAGCCATGGCCCATCTACTGCAACGAATTCTTTACATTTTTATTCTGGAAGAATTTCACTTGAACGAATATATCTCGCTCAAGCGACATCATCATTGGACTTCAGTGGTTGCTTTTTACTGATGGGTTTTACTGGGCACGCTTGAGCAAAGCCCACATCTTTGCTTTCTGGATCAATTTCACTCAAGCGAAAACACTTCGCTTGAGCGACTTCTTCAATAATCCTTACTGGTCCAAATTCACTTAGGCGAATTGGTTATTCACTCAAGCGATGGATGCCCTGTTACTTGCATCTTTGGAATGCCTTGCTCACTCAAGCGAGCCTTCAGTTGGCCATAGCGAATCTATTCGCTCAAGCGAGATAGACCTTCGCTTGAGCGACTTTGATCATCAGTGTTTTTAACTTGAAGATTTTTGGTGAAACTCTTTCTTTTCTTTTTCCCTTCTTCTTTCTTCTTTATTTTACCTGAAATTGCATCAAAATTTGGGATTTAGTAATACTTATTAACCAATCAAACATGTACAATGCTTGGATCCTAAATTATGTTATATTTAGCTTACAAAATGATAAGCATTGTACTTTATGTCCAACTTTTAATCAATTTACATCACAAAATCTATGTAATTTGGACATCTATCAACTCTCCCCGACCTAGAACTTTGCTTGCCCTCAAGCAAATGGTCAGGAACAGGAAAGTGAAACAAAGATCCTAATTAATCACAACTGCATATAAAATGAAGGATAACTTCTTAATATTTACAATTGATAGTTCTTGTATCATGCTTCAACACATCTATCTAGATTCCAAGTTTGAAATGTACTTTACAATTGCAAGCAACCACTTTGCTGTAAAAACAAGAGATCCTCTCTATCCATACCTTCCAGGTGAGTGTTTACTCATTCAATCACTGATCAAGTGTTATTCAATCATTGCATTTCATTTCATTGCATAAGATAACTACTCATACAAGCATGGATCAAGAGGTCTTGATAGGTTGTAATTTGGCCAGGCTAGCAAGGAACTTCTGGTTTTTCTATGGAATTCAAAGGACATACTAAGGAAAATTAAACACATCATCTACCTTAGTCTTCGCTACCTTAATTTTATAGTCCCATTCTTTCTTCACCCGAGCCATTGAATTTTTAGTATTCCTCCCAATTTTTGTTTGTTCTTTGAACATTTCTAGTTTTCATTTGGAGGATTTTATTTCCTTTTTCTCTTTTGTTCTTTTCTAATTTTTTTAATTCCTTCATAGGCATAGCCAACTTATCCACATTGCCTTCTTACAAAATTTTTCTTGTCCTTAGCATGCATCAGGGTTGGGTCTTACATGTATTTGTATGTTGTCAACAGGTTTTGATAATGACAAAAGGCACAAGGCATAACAAGAACTTCATGAATCAAAAACAAATAATGTATCAAATCAAGAGACTTTAGAAATCATGAAGAAAACACTCCAAGAAATCAAGAAAGCAATGCACAAAGGCAAAGGAAAGTAACCATGGATCATAACACATCAAGGAAAGACCATCAGGCATGGAAAAAATCAAAATGCAATGCCTGAATTGATTCACACACGAATGAATCGATTCAGAGCCCTGGAAGTCACCAAAACCCAAAATAGAACAGCCTGAATCGATTCACCAAATCCCTGAATCAATTCACACGAAGCTGACAGCCCAGGAACCCCAAACAGAATGCCCTGAATCGATTCACCAAGACCTGAATCAATTCATACAAATCTGGAACTCTAAAATCCACAAATCAGAATGCCCTAAATCGATTCAAGAAGCTACGAATCGATTCAAGAAGTAGGAAACACCACTAAAAAGACAGATTTAAGTGGGAACCAACCACCCAAAACCTAAAATACGCAAAGACAAGCTGGAACCACTACTTGCAATGGCTAGAAGGACTTTGAAGCTGCTCCAAGGCTCTATAAATGCAAGGGAAAGTCAAGCACAACAACAAGAAACAAGATACATGAGGCAATCATTCAACATTCATTCTTTGTGCTTTGTGAGTTCATAACTTTGCATTTCTTGATGATTGAGCTTTAACTTGTATATCCTCTCTTGTTGAGAGTTAGAAATTTGAGAGAGCATTCACTTGTGTATCCACTCTATTTAGAGAGTCCATATGCTGTAAACACTACCAAACACAAATGCTTTTCACTCTAGGTTGAGTGGTCACAAAGTTTGGGGTTCAACCTTTGGGTATTGAGAGTTTGAGAGATTGGGTGGGTTGCCCTTGTGCTAGTGAGGATTGAGCTCTTGAGTGTGGGACACTAGGAAGCTACAATTGCTCATAGCTTGTAATCTATAAACTTCAATAGTAGAAATCCTTCAAGTGGGTTGCTTGAAGGCGAGACGTACACCGGGATTGGTGGAACTCGTTAAATTGGTTTACAAGCTCTTCTCCCTTACTCTTTTACATTCATATTCTGCATCTAATTGATTTGTGTTGGTTGATTGTGATTTGTTTACTTGAGCTTGCTTATATTAGTTAACTTTGAACATTGTACACTAAGTGTTTGACAAATTGCCTTAGCATATTCACTTCTTGTTTTGCATTGTCTCTTGCATTAAACTTGACTTCACTTGCATAATCTTTAAATTTATGATAAAAGAATCAAGTTCAAAGGCATTTCAAGCAAAGTTTTAAAAACTCAATTCACCCCCTCTCTTGAGTATTGAGGCCACTTGAATAACAAGTGGTACCAGAGCTTGACTATTGGTAGATAAAGCTTAACAGCTTTAAGAGATAAAATGGCCTCAAGTTCTCTAAACGTTTTTCCTGAGGGTGGTGCCACAAATAGACCTCCCACTTTCAATAAGGAAGGATATGTATTTTGGAAAGAAAGAATGAAAATCTTTGTTCAATCAATTGATTTAAGAGTTTGGAATGCCATTGAGAATGGTCCTTTTATACCCATGCATACTATTAATGGTAAAAATGTTGAGAAACCCATGGATGATTGGACTAATGATAAAGAAAAAAAAGTACAATACAATTATAAGGCTAAAAATCTCATTACTCTAGCATTAGGTCCTGATGAATTCTTTAGGATAATGACTTGTCAAACGGCTAAGGAAATGTGGGATACCTTGCAGGTAACCCATGAAGGTACTAGTGATGTAAAAGATTCTAAGATTAGTACCTTGACTAGTCAATATGAGAGTTTTAGGATAAATTCCGGAGAAACTATTGTAGAAATACAAAAGAGATTTACACTTATAATCAATCATCTTATTACTCTTGGAAAAGTCTATACTAACAAAGAACTTGTGCATAAAGTTTTGAAAAGTCTTAGCAGGGAATGGCAACCTCTCGTCACTGCCATCAAACAATCCCCAAGTATCAATGAGATGTCTCTTGCCACACTCTTTGGAAAGCTACAAGAGCAAGAGCAAGAACTAAGGGATTTAAAGTTAGCGGAGGAAGAAGAAAAATCCTCCAAAAAGAAAGGCCTAGCTCTCAAGGCCACTTCTACACATGAAGAAGAATCATGTAGTGACCTTGACAAAGAAGAAGAATTTGGATTGTTTGTGAAGAGATTCAGAAAGTTCATGAGAAACAAACGATTCCAAAAGAACTTCAAACCCCAAGGTAAGAAACCAACTCCTAATGAAACCTCTTCCTCACCAAATTGTTTTGAATGTGGCAAGGACGGGCACTTCAAGGTAGATTGCCCAAATCTTAAAAAGAAGAACAAGGAGAAAAGAGGAAGAAGAAGAGCTTACATCGCTTTGGATGAAAATGATGTAAGTAGCTCCGATAAGTCCGAAAACGAAGAAGCAAACCTTTGCTTGATGGCCAATCATCAAGAGGAAGATAATGAGGTTAGTCTTCTCGACTTAGATAAAAATGAATTGCTTGATGCATTTGAAGAACTGTATGATAAATTTATCAAGCTTTCTAGTAAATACAAATTGTCAAGAAAAACTATAGATACTTTTGAAATGCATCTTGTAGAACTTGACAAAGAAAATGCATGTCTAAAAGAAAAATTAGCAAATGTTCAAATATTCTCTAAGGATAAACCTTGTGACTTTGCAAAGAAATGTAATATCTTAGAAACCAAGGTCGTAGACTTAAACAGGACATTAGAAAAGTTCACTAATGGTAGAGATAACTTGAATGTATTACTTGGAAATCAAAGATGTATGTTTAATAAAACTGGTTTAGGATACAACTCCACCAAAAAGGAAAAACACTACAAACATTTCTTTGTACCACCTACGAGATCATCATCACCTTTTATGAAGTGCAATCATTGTGGCTTTAAAGGAGATAACTCTTCAAATTGTAATGTTAGAAAACTAGGGCCAAAGATTATAAGAAAGGTGTGGGTTCCCATAGGGACATTACCACAAGCTAACCTAAAAGGACCCAACATAAAATGGGTACCTAGCTCTCTAAACTAATTTTGTTTTGTAGGTATGCTTCAAGGCAAGCAGCACCCATTGGTATTTGGATAGTGGGTGTTCAAAGCATATGACGGGAGACATAAGCAAGTTCACATCATTCACTCCCAAAAAGAAAGGAAGCGTCACTTATGGGGATAACACCAAAGGAAAAATTCTAGGCATTGGAAACATTGGTAAAAATTCCTCTACTTCAATTAGTGATGTATTATATGTTGAAGGCCTCAAACACAACTTGCTTAGCATTAGTCAATTGTGTGACAAAGGATATAGAGTTTTGTTTGAATCAAATTGTTGCATAATTGAGCATAAGGTAAACAAGGAAGTCAAGTTTATTGGTAAAAGGATTGATAATATTTACATGATTGATGTTGATAGTTTGTCCACAAATGATGAGTAATGCTTTATGTCTAGAGAGGATGAAACTTGGTTATGGCATAGAAGAATAGCTCATATACATGCAGACCATTTAAACAAACTTGTTTCTAAGGAATTAGTAATTGGTTTACCAAAGCTTAAATTTGAAAACAAATTTTGTGATGCATGTCAAAAGGGAAAGCTTTTAATCTAAAACATTGTTTCTACTCAAAGGCCTTTACAACTTTTGCACATGGATCTATTTGGACCTTCCAAAATCAAAAGCTTTGGTGGTTATTACTATGGTCTAGTGATTGTAGATGATTATTCAAGATATACATGGAATTTGTTTCTTGCTCATAAAAATGAAGCATATCATGCATTCAAGAAACTTGCTAAGATTATCCAAAATGAGCAAAATTCAAAAATCGCATCCATAATAACCGATCATGGGGGAGAATTTGAAAACCAATCTTTTGAAAAATTTTGTGAAAAACATGGTATCAATCATAATTTTTCAGCTCCTAGAACTCCACAACAAAATGGAGTGGTTGAAAGGAAAAATAGATCTTTAGTGGAGCTTGCTAGAACCATGTTAAATGAAAATAATATTGCGAAACATTTTTGGGCCGATGCGGTAAACACCGCTTGTCATGTTATGAATAGATGTTTAATAAGGCCTATTCTAAAGAAAACCCCCTATGAACTTTACAAGGGAAGAAAACCAAATATTTCATATTTTCATATTTTTGGATGCAAATGTTTTGTGCTCAACAATGGAAAGGATAATCTAGGAAAGTTTGATGCAAATTCTAATGAGGCAATCTTTCTAGGATATTCATCATTTAGTAAATCATATCGAGTCTTTAACAAACTAACTAATACTATTGAGGAATCAATTCATGTGAAATTTGATGAAAATGGCCATAACCCCCCGAGGAAGGAAGATGTTGATGACATTGTAGGTACCTTCCAAGAATTAACATTGGATAATAAAGAAGAAGATATCAAAGACAAGGACACAACACAAGAAGCAGAAACTCAACAAAAAGAATGGATCATCTCAAAAGATCATCCTTTGGATAACATCATAGGTGACATCACAAAAGGTGTAAGTACCCCTCGCTCTTTTAATACTTGTAATCATTTGGCTTTTGTCTCTCAAATTGAACCTAAAACCATAAATGAGGCTATTATTGATGAGCATTGGATGTTGGCTATGCAAGAAGAACTAAATCGATTTGAAAGAAATCAAGTTTAGGAATTAGTGTCAAGACCCAATGATCATCAAATAATAGGTACTAAATGGGTTTTTAGGAACAAATTAGATGAAAACGGTATAATCAATAGAAATAAGGCTAGACTAGTAGCTAAAGGTTATAATCAAGAAGAAGGCATTGATTATGAAGAGACGTATGCTCCCGTAGCTAGGCTAGAAGCTATTAGATTATTGTTAGCCTATGCATGTTGTAAGGACTTCAAATTGTACCAAATGGATGCAAAAGTGCTTTCTTGAATGTATCTCAAGAAGAAGTATATGTTAATCAACCTTCAGGTTTTGAAAACTATCAATTTCCAAATCATGTTTTCAAACTAAAGAAAGCTTTATATGGTTTAAAACAAGCTCCAAGAGCTTGGTATGAAAGATTAAGTAAATTTCTTTTAGAAAATAATTTTGAAAGAGGAAAGGTTGACACAACATTATTCATTAAGCATAAAAAGAATGACATACTATTGGTTCAAGTATATGTTGATGATATAATCTTTGGTGCTACTAATGAATCATTGTGCAAAGAGTTTGCTAAGCTAATGCAGAACGAATTCGAGATGTCCATGATGGGGGAACTTACATTTTTCCTAGGACTACAAATTAAGCAAACAAAAGAAGGCACCTTTATTAGTCAATCAAAATATTGTAAGGAGTTGCTTAGGAAATTTAACATGGACAAGGAAAATGATATTGCCACACCTATGGGCACTTCATGCTATTTGGATAAGGATGAGAAAGGTAAGGATGTTGAACTCACAAAATATAGAGGTATGATTGGATCCTTACTTTACTTAACCGCTAGTAGACCAGATATCATGTTTGCTGTTTGTATGTGTGCAAGGTACCAAGCATGCCCAAAAGAATCACACCTTACTACAGTAAAAAGAATAATGAAATATCTTGTTGGAACTTAAAATGTTGGCTTATGGTACCCCAAAGGGGTTGAATACACTTTAGTTGGATACTCTGATTCTGATTTTGCAGGATGTAAGCTTGATAGAAAAAGCACTAGTGGAACATGTCACTTGCTTGGTAGTTCTCTTGTATCTTGGCATAGCAAGAAACAAGTAAGTGTTGCATTGTCAACAGCTGAGGCAGAATATATTGCAGCTGGTAGTTGTTATGCTCAAATCCTCTGGATGAGACAACAACTCCTAGACTTTGGTGTTATGTTAGACCATGTGCCTCTTAAATGTGATAACACAAGTGCTATTAATATTTCAAAGAATCCTGTAATGCATTCAAGAACCAAACATATTAAAATTCAACATCATTTCATTAGGGATCATGTATTAAAGGGTGATTGTATGCTTGAACATGTTGAAACTACTAAACAACTTACAGATATATTCACCAAACTATTAGCAAAAGATCCATTTATTCAGATTAGAAGAGAATTAGGAATTTTAGACATATCCAATTATATTTGAATGCTAAATATCTTTGACAAATACTTGATTTTCAATGAGTTGATGTTTAATATATTGATTGATGTTCATCTTATGATTGAGAATCCTTAGATATGTCATAGAGTGGTTAAATACTGTGTATTGTGTTGATCTTAACTGGTTGAATGAATTAGGAGGCAAAGATTTTCATAAAATTGAAGTTTTGATGATCCAAAAAGAGTCATAATGTGCCTTGAATCGATTCAGCTACTTAAAAATACAATTTGAGGAGCAACAGATTCGAGTGAATCGATTCCCATCCTCTTTGAATCGATTCATACACCTGATTGTCCTAATTTTTCAAAAACAGAATCGATTGAATCGATTCATGAAACTCCTGAATCGATTCACAGCGCTGTCACTCAATATTTTCCATAAACAGTAAGGTCTGAATCGATTCATGTGTAGTTCGAATCGATTCAAACCCCTGATGTCTCTTGAACTCTCAAAATAGTAACGGTTGAATCGATTCAAGCCCTTCCTGAATCGATTCACGCGACGGTTTTGGTCTATTTTAACGTTGTTTGAGCCCATTTCTCCATCACTCTCCACACTTTTTCTCCTCCTTCTCTCTAAAACCATCTCCCTCTCAATCTAAAAACCTCTTCTCCAAATCTCCATTATCAATGGCTTCCTTCTCTCAACCTAGAAAGAAACAAAGAGCCAATGTTGCTGGTGCCGCCATCCCTCAACATTCTGATCTCTCAAGGTTCTTCTCCACCCAAAAGGAGTTAGAAAGGTATCAAAACTCATTTTCTGAAAACATCTCATCTCCCCTCATTGGCTTGATGTTTCATTTTTTGAATCTTCTGGACTTTCTCTCCTTACTACCCTTCACCAAAAAAAGCTAGTTGGATTCATGGATCTTCAGGAAGTTTCCATTTATCCAGAATTGATTCAGGTTTTCTATTCCACTTTGTGCCTTCAAGATGCTCGATACTATGCCAAAGTGAAAGGAAAAACCATTCTTCTTGACAATGAAGTAATGAATCAAGTTGGAAAACTCCCTCTTAGCAATGCTCACTTCCATGGAAAAGAACCCTCTCCTTCATGGAACTACAATCCCTTGGAGGTAAGAACTTTCTTCAACCTTGCCGCTCCCTCTAGCACCGTTGGAACTCTAAGCCTTGACCACCGCCTCTTGCACTATGTCCTGGTGAAAATCCTCCTTCCTTCCGGTGGAAATTATGCAAGATTGAGTGAGGCATAAATCTTGCTGCTGTGGGTTATCATCAATCAAAAAGAAATTAATTGGATTGATGTTGTAAGGCACCATATGATTGAAGCTCAGAATCTTTCTCGCCTCCCATATGCTGTTCTAATCACAAAGCTACTGCGCCACTACAAGGTGGACTTGAAGAATGAGGTGAAGGAAATTGTAGGACCCAAATCACCAATTGGAAAATCTCATCTCACAAAGATGAACATCATTGAGTATCATGGAATATGGCAATTTCTCCGCCGCCCTCGTGATGATGCTGAAGATGCTACCCCTCCTCCTCCACCCGCTCCTGCTGATGACTTGTTTACTAGGATCACTGCCCACTTGGACCGCCGCCTGGGTATCATGGAAGCAAACTTTAACTCTTGCCTGGACAAGCTTGAACCCAACATGGAAGAACGCTACACCGAGCTTGCCACTCAGATTTCCAACATTCACTTTCCTCAGCCTTGATTGGCTTTTTACTTTATGATTTTACTTGACAATTATTTGCTTTTTTATGTTCAGACTTGGTTGCCCTTCTGAGGCATTTATTTTGGTTTTTCACTTGACACTACTTATATCATTTGTTTGGATAGTTATCTGCTTGAATGTTATATCTGTTTGGATGTTTGGATGATTTATGCTCTTCGCTTGGTTGATTATCCTTATTCATACGTTGAATATCTCCTTTTTCCTGAGCGTACATTGTTTTTGATAATGACAAAGGGGGAGAGATACTAGAAAGACAAAGCGAGAGATATTAGAAATTTGAAACACAATGTTTGGAGAAATACATTGTTCTCAAGATAAATGTCTAATTAAAAAACAAAGGGGGAGATAAAGAAGATTTGATAAACAAAGGAAAACACACTCTGTTTTTCAAATGGTTCCTTATCATTGCTTCTTTAAATTGTTGATATTAACACCCCAAGAGATGGCCATTAGTTGTCATTATCAAAAAAGGGGAGAATGTATTTGCATGTTGTCAACAGGTTTTGATAATGACAAAAGGCACAAGGCATAACAAGAACTTCATGAATAAAAAACAAATAATGTATCAAATCAAGAGACTTTAGAAATCATGAAGAAAACACTCCAAGAAATCAAGAAAGCAATTCACAAAGACAAAGGAAAGACCCCATGGATCATAACACATCAAGGAAAGACCATCAGGCATGGAAAAACAACAAAATGCAATGCCTGAATCGATTCACACACGAATAAATCGATTCAGAGCCCTGGAAGTCACCAAAACCCAAAACAGAATAGCCCTGAATCGATTCACAAGAAGCTGACAGCCCAGGAACCCCAAATAGAATGCCCTGAATCGATTCACCAAGACCTGAATCGATTCATACAAATCTGGAACTCTAAAATACATAAATCAGAATGCCCTGAATCGATTCAAGAAGCTACGAATCGATTCAAGAAGTGGGAGACACCACTAAAAAGACAGATTTAAGTGGGAACCAACCACCCAAAACCTAAAATACGCAAAGACAAGCTGGAACCACTAGCTACTTGTAACGGCTAGAAGGACTTTGAAGCTGCTCCAAGGCTCTATAAATGCAAGGGAAAATCAAGCACAACAACAAGAAACAAGATACAAGAGGCAATCAATTCTACATTCATTTTGTAACATCCCGATTTAGAAATTAGCTACAGAATGAGATTAAGCCATTAAACTAAAATAATAATTGCAAAGTGAGAAATTACTTATTGATTATAATTAATCTAATTAATTCAACTTAAGAACTGATTGATTATGCTGTGTGTGTATGGGACGTGTGGAAGCTGCTGCTTCACGTTTTCCCACCCCACTTCCTTCGTTCTTCGATGCATATATATTTGGGAGCCCACTACTGTTGTTCATTCTAATTCCTCTTCCTCTACTTCTCCTTTCTTCATTCTCTTTTCTTCTTCTTCTTCGTTCTTCTTCTCCTCTGTTCTCTGTTTCTGTAAGCTCGCGACGATGGTGTTGCAGAGGATTTGGAGTTTCCTTCGGTTGGTGAAGGACGATCGTCGAGATAGGAGAAGAACAGTATCCTATCCACGAGCCGATCGCAGAGTACAACTGTGTTCGAGGGGGGATTGAATGAGTGAGAGTACTGGACAGAGCAGACGGGGCAGAGGACCAACGTCAGAACAGGGGAACCTCTCGGAGTCTCTTAGTTGGTAGGGGGTATCTTATATCTTAAATGCATGAGTTATGGACGGGTTCCGGGTGTTAACGATTATTGTTCTGTGTTCTGATTGGTGTGTTGTGTTCACATGAAGAAAATGTGATACCCGGATGCATGGTGATTAGGTGTTGAGTAATGCATGTCTGATTCTGTCCATGAAATGCATGTTAATAGCCTTGTGAATATTGAATGGTTGCATGAAAAGAATGTGTTGAAGTGTTGTTGATGATTACCGTGTGACTTATATAGCATGCAGGTTATTATGAGTTTAAATGTTGACTGCATGTGAGAAAATGTTGACTTAGTGAGTCTGATAATGTATTATACCAATTGCATGTGATGCATGTATTGTTGAGTGAAAGGTTGCGTATATATACTCTGTGTTTATGTGATCAATCCGCGTGTGGCGCATGGGATGCGTTAAATGCTGGGAGCATGTAGTGTGGGACACTACCATCGGTTATTAAAAGCGTGGGACGCTGTTAAATCCTTGAGTGGGACTCAAGGTAGCCTATTGAGTGGGACTCAGGCTACCCGTGAACACCGTCGTTGGCGCTGAGAGTGTTGGTGTCACATGTGTGGGGAAACGGTTTGGTACCTGTAAAATGGCCAAGTCAGCTGGGAGCTGAATAAAAGGCTGGGAGCCTACGTTGCAACGAACAAAAACCGATTACACACGAATGCGGATCTGGGAAAGCAATTCCTTCTGTAGTATAGCTGGAGGAAAGCAATCCAAATCAAATCAGTACTGTAGCAGTCCGCTTCCGCTTTATAGGACAGATGTAAATAAACCCGAAAGGAAAAGCCTGAGGAGCCAAGGGACCTCGGGTGAGGGAACTGGCTACGAAGACAGATAGGGCAACTAGAGCTAGAGTTAATGAGCTAATGAGTTACTGAGTTAGAGTTAATGGGGACTTAGAATCGTGATAAGGATTTTTTTCGAATAGCTGGTAAATTTATTCTCTTAGCCCGGTCATCTCAGATATTTGAAAGTGATCAAGGTTATCGATATACCACAGTGGCACCATCTATTTATTCAAATAGCAGCTGCTTGGCTCTTTCCCGGTGCATGTACGATTGATGTTAATTAAAATCTGATTGTATGAGTATATGTTAATGTTATTGAAATGATATGTACATATAGCCGAGAGATAACTGGTGGATTCTGATCGGAAATATCTTATGTGTGCTCTGATTAATTGGTATTGTGTATGTTTTGGTGGTTGCTGTGTATATTTATATTGTTCCATAGATGAGGAATAATCCGAGTCAGTATCTATCATTTAATATCTAAGATACTCACCCCCTACTGTGGCTATATTTCAGTGAATGTCTCTCGGAATGATGAATGATGGAGGAGCTGCATACTGAGTGAAGTGCTGGTGCACTATGGGAATATATATGTATATATATATACTGTAGATACGGTTTTGTCATAGCCTTGGCCGGCTCTCATTTTGGTTCTTGTCTAACTATATCAGAATTAAATCCTCTCGGATTGAGAGTATGACAATGTGCATGTAAATATTTATATATATATGCATCCTAATGTATGTTCATTCTGTGCTGCATGTGAATGTCCGAGTGGAATATATATTTATACTTATCCGAGAGTGTGAGGTTGTATGATTTCATGTAAATTGAGCTAAGTTATTGTTGTGGGAGGCGAGGCAGTGACCCTATTCCGAGTGAAGAAAGGTTTAACCGATTCTGAGTGAAATATGTTCATTAAGACTATCCTTGAGAGAAAATTAGATGAATGAGAAACTCCTTCTTATAATCAGCCTACGGTTGTGTAGGGTCTAGATGTTTCTGAGTGAATAAGGTCGTATAATCCTGGGTGGGGATTGAACTGAAAACCTTCAGAGAGGTAAGCTGTTAGGATTTTTCTCGAGTGGAGAATAATCAAATACTCCCCAGTGAGAACATGCCGAATGAAGAAGATGAGTGAAATACCCCGAGTGGTAAAAGACCGTGAGGGATATTCCAAGTGAAAAGTACTTATAGATTCTGAGTGATGGGAAATACCGAGTGTGGCCTCTCGCATCAGCGAATGAGGGATTCGCTCCAGCGAGTGGGTGTGCATGGAACGCTTTTGGGTTTGTTCGCTTAAGTGAATGGTATTTCGCCCAAGCGAGTTGGGCTGTCTCATTCAAGCGGATTTGGATCTCGCTTGAGCGAGTGGATATTGTTTTGTGGGCTTTGCTTGAGCGTTTTGTTCTTTCGTTGGGCTATTTCTGATCGGTTTTATTTCTCTTGCCTTCCTTTCCCTTCTTCTTTTGTGCCCGGTTCCATTGGTTTTATTTTGGGAAAAATTTTCCCTGGTTTCGAATCTATTTTTTTTATTAAGTAAGGATGTTTCATTTTGGTATCAGAGCAGACTTAAAAGGTCTAAGGCCAAGGTATGCTTACTCCTAGTAAGCGGTGATGTACATTAGGGCAAGTTGTCATAAATTGTTTGTAATATATGAGGGATTTGATGTCGTATTAAGTATCATTGTGTGGCCATGTGTTTATGAGATGTTGTTCTGAGGCTACAGGATTGTTCCCTATCCTGTTTGATCAATTACATGATGCCCAAGAATTGTATGATAATATGTTATAGTTGTTGCATGTTGGGTTGAGATTCGATCGATAGTGAGTAACTCTGTAAACTTATCCTTGAAGGGGTGTTGATTTCAGGATAAGTCATGGCGAATCGTCATAGCATGGAAGCCATAGCCACGACATTCCAACGTTTCGCTGATGTATTCGAGAGGCAGGGTCAGCCTTGAACTGAAGAAGGCCAAGTGTTGGATCGCTTCCTGAAGAGGAAGCCGACTGAGTTTCAAGGGGGATTTAATCCCGAGGCAGCATACAAGTGGATTCAAGATTTAGAGAGAGTTTTTGGGGGCCTTCATTGTACTGAGGCCCAGAAAGTTGAATACGCAGTGTACATGCTGTGAGATGAAGCAGAAAATTGGTGGAAAATCGCCAAAAACCGATTGTCTGACGCGGGCATCCAACTAGTTTGGGAGAATTTTAGAACGTGCTTTCTGGAAAAATATTTCCCCGACATAGTGAGGAGTCAGAAGGAACTAGAATTTATGGAACTGAAGCAAGGTTCCATGTCTGTAGAAGAATATGCTGCAAAGTATGAGGAACTATGCTTGTTTTATCCGCCTTTCCAACAACCTGGAACTGAGAGTTCCAAATGTATTAAATTCGAGAGCGGATTGAGGTCGGATATCAAAAGAGCATTCAGGCACCAAGAAATTAGAAGCTTTCCTGTATTGGTGAATAAATGTAGAATTTTTGAAGAAGATGATAAGGCCCACTCGGGCCAGAGCAGCAAGACAGACCCTTCCTTGAAGCCCCAACAATCTCACTTCAAGAGACCGACTAACGCTGGTAGAGGCCGACCTTTCTCCTGAATTAGGGGTCGGAGTCAGCAGGGAGGACGTCCAGTTCATAGTATGGGGGATGGCAAGTGTTTTAGGTGTGGAGGAGATCATTACGCTCGCGATTGTAGCAACCATGGTGGAATGGTATGCTACCATTGTAATGAGAGAGGGCTGATTCGCCCTGACTGCCCTCAACTACATCAAACAAACGCTAATGTTCGCCAGGGAGGCTTCCGAGGGAGAGGCCGTGGGACTGGGGGCAGAGACAATGGAGCCCGAGGAAACATGATGTCTACCCCAAACAATCGGAGAAGAAATGCCGACCAACCAGCTACTGGGAGAGTTTACACCATCAACGTCGAGGAAGCTGCACAAGCGAATGACTTAGTACAAAGTAAGTGCTCGCTCGGTAGATATACACTTAATGTAGTTTTTGATTCTGGAGCTACCCACTCCTTTATTGCTGACGATTGTGTGAGACGTTTAAAATTACCGACTGTGTATATGGATCGGACTTTGGAAGTAGCTAATCCGACTGGCGCTAAAGTGTTGACATCAATGATGTGTAAGGACGTAACCTTTGTGTTGGGGGATCGGAGTTTCACCTTCGATTTAGTATGTGTGCCTCTGAAAGATCTCGACATTGTACTAGGCATGGATTGGCTTTCAGCCAACAAAGTATTGGTGGACTGTCGAAACCGAAGAGTAATTTTTCTGAGGCAGATCAATGATGACTACGCGGTACAAGGTATAGCTCAGATATTTATGATGCTTTGTTTGACTGAGGGAGAGAGTAGAGCCCGAGTGAACGATATTCTGACTGTTTGTGAATTTCCCGAGGTGTTTCTGGAGGATGTGCCGGGTGTCCCTCCAAGCAGAGAAGTTGAATTCTCTATAGACTTGATTCCTAGAGTCGAGCCGGTCTCCAGTGCCCCCTATAGAATGTCCTCAACAGAATTGGTTGAGTTGAAAAAGCAAGTGGATGAATTACTCGGCAAGCAGTTCATTCGACCGAGTGTATCACCATGGGGCGCACCAGTGCTACTTGTCAAAAAGAAGGATGGCAGCATGAGGTTATGTATAGATTACCGACAGCTGAACAAGCTTACGATTAAGAACCGATACCCGTTACCCAGGATCGACGATTTGATTGACCAACTGCGTGGTGCTACAGTCTTCTCAAAGATCGATTTACGATCGGGATACCACCAAATCCGAGTGAAGGACTTGGATATCCCTAAGACTGCCTTTAGGACTCGGTACGGCCACTACGAGTATGTAGTAATGCCGTTTGGTGTGACAAACGCCCCTGCTGTATTCATGAATTACATGAACAGCATCTTTCACCCATATTTGGACCGGTTCGTATTAGTTTTTATTGACGACATCTTAGTCTATTCCAAGACCCCTGAGGAGCATGAAGAACACCTCCATTCGGTGCTTCAAATATTGAAGGAGAAACAGCTGTTTGCAAAACTTTCAAAGTGTGATTTTTGGATGAATAAGATCCACTTTCTCGGGCATGTATTTTCTAAGGAAGGTGTCTCGGTAGATCCTTCGAAGGTGGCTGCTGTAATGGTATGGGAGAGCCCCAAGTCGATCTCGGAGATAAGAAGCTTCATGGGTTTAGCTGGCTATTATAGAAGATTTATTGAAGGATTTTCTAAGCTTGCGTTGCCACTGACTAGGTTAACTCAGAAAAATGTCCCTTTCGCGTGGAGTTCCGAGTGTGAGAGCAGTTTTCGAGAGTTAAAGTTTAAGTTGACAACCGCTCCAGTGTTGGCATTGCCAAACTTGCAAGAGAGCTTCGTAGTCTATTGTGATGCGTCAGGACTCGGCCTGGGATGCGTGCTAATGAAGAAAGACCGAGTGATAGCTTATGCCTCTCGGCAATTGAGGCCTCACGAGCAGCATTACCCGACCCATGACTTGGAATTGGCAGCTGTGGTCTTCGCATTAAAGATATGGAGGCATTACTTGTACGGTTCCAAATTTGAAGTATACAACGACCACAAGAGCCTTAAATACTTATTCGACCAGAAAGAACTGAACATGAGGCAGAGGAGATGGACGGAGTTTTTAAAGGACTACGACTTCGAGCTGAAGTATCATCCGGGTAAGGCAAACGTTGTGGCCGACGCATTGAGTCGGAAATCCCTCCATGTGGCAGTGATGATGGTGAAGGAGGTGGAGTTATTGGAGCAATTCCGAGACATGAATTTGCATGTCGACGTCCCTTCGTCTCGGAAGATAACGCTCGGTACGTTGAGGATTGACAACGAGTTCCTGAAACTGGTGTATGAACAACATAAGCCAGATCCCTACTTGACTGAGATGAAGGTGACTCAGGCCAAGGGTAAGGACTTGTCTATGACCGAGGGACCGAATGGAATTTTCTGAGTGAAGAATAGGATATATGTGCCGGGTGAAGGTGAACTAAGGAGGATGGTGCTTGATGAAGCCCACAAGAGCCTGCTAAGTATTCACCTGGGCACCACGAAGATGTACCACGATCTAAGACTACAATTCTGGTGGCCCGGATTAAAGAGAAATGTAGCGGAATATGTGGCTCGGTGTATTACCTGTCAGAAATCGAAAGTCGAGCACCAGAGACCGTATGGTGCATTGCAAACCCTTGAGATTCCCGTATGGAAATGGGACTCAATTGCCATGGACTTTGTCATGGGATTACCTAAAACCCGAGCAGGTCATGATGCGATTTGGGTCATTGTTGACCGATTGACGAAAAGTGCACACTTCCTGCCTGTGAACATGAGATACCCGTTACATAGGTTAGCCCAGATTTATATCCGCGAAATTGTCCGACTGCATGGTGTGCTGACTTCTATCGTATCGGATAGGGATCCTAGATTCACGTCCCGGTTTTGGACTAGCCTACACCAAGAATTAGGCACAAAATCTGGCTAAGTGCTGCCTACCACCCCCAGTCGGATGGACAATCCGAGCGAACGATACAAAGTTTAGAGGACTTACTGAGGGTGTGTGTGTTGGAACATGGTGGGTGTTAGGAGCAATACCTTCCCCTGATCGAATTTACATACAACAATAGCCACCACAACAGTATTGGTATGGCACCCTATGAAGCACTGTATGGTCAAAAATGCCGAACCCCACTCTGTTGGTCGGAAGCGGGTGAAAGTTTGCTATTGGGGCCGGAAATTGTGAAGCAAACCTCAGAACAGATTCGGGTAATTAAGGAAAAGATGAAGGCGTCGCAGGACAGGCAGAAAAGCTATCATGATAAACGAACCAAACCACTGGAGTTTTCAGTCGGGGATAGGGTGTTTCTAAAGATTTCACCAAATAAAGGAGTCGGACGATGATGAAGTAGAAATCAAGGAGGATTTGATCACAGTAGCAATACCGACTAGAATTATGGACCGGTCGGTAAAACGCTTAAGGAGCAAGGATGTACAACTGGTTGAAGTGGCGTGGCAGCAAAACGGGTGTACCTCTTATACCTGGGAACGCGAGGATGCCATGAGGCAACAGTACCCCGAGTTGTTTATTTAAGGTGGGTTACCGAATGAATTTCGAGGACGAAATTCTTCAAGAGGGGGAGAATTGTAACATCCCGATTTAGAAATTAGCTACCGAATAAGATTAAGCCATTAAACTAAAATAATAATTGCAAAGTGAGAAATTACTTATTGATTATAATTAATGTAATTAATTCAACTTAAGAACTGATTGATTATGCTGTGTGTGTGTATGTCACGTGTGGAAGCTGCTGCTTCACGTTTTCCCACCCCACTTCCTTCGTTCTTCGGTGCATATATATTTGGGAGCCCACTACTGTTGTTCATTCTAATTCCTCTTCCTCTACTTCTCCTCTCTTCGTTCTTTTTTCTTCTTCTTCTTCGTTCTTTTTCTCCTCTGTTCTCTATTTCTGTAAGCTCACGATGATGGTGTTGTAGAGGATTTGGAGTTTCCTTCGGTTGATGAAGGACGATCATCGAGATAGGAGAAGAACAGCTTCCTGTCCCCGAGCCGATCGCAGAGTACAACTGTGCTCGAGGGGGGACTGAACGAGTGAGAGTACTGGACAGAGCAGACGGGGTAGAGGACCAATGTCAAAACAGGGGAACCTCTCGGAGTCTCTTAGTTGGTAGAGGGTATCTTATATCTTAAATGCATGGGTTATGGACGGGTTCTGGGTGTTAACGATTGTTGTTCTGTGTTCTGATTGGTGTGTTGTGTTCGCATGAAGAAAATGTGATACCCGGATGCATAGTGATTAGGTGTTGAGTGATGCATGTCTGATTCCATCCATGAAATGCATGTTAATAACCTTGTGAATATTGAATGGTTGCATGAAAAGAATGTGTTGAAGTGTTGTTGATGATTACCGTGTGACTTATGTAGCATGCAGGTTATTATGAGTTTAAATGTTGACTGCATGTGAGAAAATGTTGACTTAGTGAGTCTGATAACGTATTATACCAATTGCATGTGATGCATGTATTGTTAAGTGAAAGGTTGTGTATATGAACTCTGTGTTTGTGTGATCAATCCGCGTGTGGCGCATGGGATGGGTTAAATGCTGGGAGCATGTAGTGTGGGACACTACCATCGGTTATTAAAAGCGTGGGACGCTGTTAAATCCTTGAGTGGGACTCAAGGTAGCCTATTGAGTGGGACTCAGGGCTGCCAGTGAACACCGCCGTTGGCGCTGAGAGCGTTGGTGTCACATGTGTGGGGAAACGGTTTGGTACCTGTAAAATGGCCAAGTCAGCTGGGAGCTGAATAAAAGGCTGGGAGCCTACGTTGCAATGAATAAAAACCGATTACACACGAATGCGGATCTGAGTGAATTAATCTGTGTGCATGTACAATTGATGTTAATTGAAATCTGATTGTATGAGTATATGTTAATGTTATTGAAATGATATGTACATATAGCCAAGATATAACTGGTGGATTCTGATCAAAAATGTCTTATGTGTGCTCTGATTAATTGGTATTGTGTATGTTTTGATGGTTGCTGTGTATATTTATATTGTTGCATAGCTGAGGAATAATCCGAGTCAGTATCTATCATTCAATATCTAAGATACTCACCCCCCTACTGTGGCTATATTTCAGTGAATGTCTCTCGGAATGATGAATGATGGAGGAGCTGCATACCGAGTGAAGTGCTGGTGCACTATGGGAATATATATGTATATCCATATACTATAGATACGGTTTTGTCATAGCCTTAGCCGGCTCTCATTTTGGTTCTTGTCTAACTATATCAGAATTAAATCCTCTCGGATTGAGAGTATGACAATGTGCATGTAAATATTTATATATATATGCATCCTAATGTATGTTCATTCTGTGCTGCGTGTGAATGTCCGAGTGGAATATATATTTATACTTATCCGAGAGTGTGAGGTTGTATGATTTCATGTAAATTGAGCTAAGTTATTGTTGTGGGAGGCGAGGCAGTGACCCTATTCCGAGTGAAGAAAGGTTTAACCGATTCTGAGTGAAATATGTTCATTAAGACTATCCTTGAGAGAAAATTAGACGAATGAGAAACTCCTTCTTATAATCAGCCTACGGTTGTGTAGGGTCTAGATGTTTCTAAGTGAATAAGGTCGTATAATCCTGAGTGGGGATTGAACTGAAAACCTTCAGAGTGGTAAGCTGTTAGGATTTTTCTCGAGTGGAGAATAATCAAATACTCTCGAGTGAGAACATGTCGAATGAAGAAGACGAGTGAAATACCCCGAGTGGTAAAAGACCGTGAGGGATATTCCGAGTGAAAAGTACTTATAGATTCCGAGTGATGTGAAATACCGAGTGTGGCCTCTCGCATCAGCGAATAAGGGATTCGCTCCAGCGAGTGGGTGTGCATGGAAGGCTTTTGGGTTGGTTCGCTTAAGCGAATGGTATTTCGCCCAAGCGAGTTGGGCTGTCTCGTTCAAGCAGATTTGGATCTCGCTTGAGCTAGTAGACACTGTTTTGTGGGCTTCGCTTGAGCGTTTTGTTCTTCCGCTGGGCTGTTTCTGATCGGTTTTATTTCTCTTGCCTTCCTTTCCCTTCTTCTTTTGTGCCCGGTTCCATTGGTTTTATTTTGGGAAAACTTTTCCCTGGTTTCGGATCTATTTTTTTTATTAAGTAAGGATGTTTCACATTCTTTGTGCTTTGTGAGTTCATATCTTTGCATTTCCTAAAGATTGAGCTTTAACTTGTATATCCTCTCTTGTTAAGAGTTAAAAATTTGAAAGAGCATTCACTTGTGTATCCACTCTATTTAAAGAGTTCATATCTTCTAAACACTACCAAACACAAAAGATTTTCACTCTAGGTTGAGTGGTCACAAAAGTTGGGGTTCAACCTTTGGGTATTAAGAGTTTGAGAGATTGGGTGGGTTGCCCTTGTGCTAGTGAGGATTGAGTTCTTGAGTGTGGGACACTAGGAAGCTGCAATTGCTCATAGCTTGTAATCTCTAAACTTCAATAGTAGAAATCCTTCAAGTGGGTTGCTTAAAGGTGAGACGTACACCGGGATTGGTGGAACTCGTTAAATTGGTTTGCAAGCTCTTCTCCCTTACTCTTTTACATTCATATTCTCCACTAATTGATTTGTGTTGATTGATTGTGATTTGCTTACTTGAGCTTGCTTATATTAGTTAACTTTGAACATTGCACACCAAGTGTTTGACAAATTGCCTTAGCATATTCACTTCTTGTTTTGCATTGTCTCTTGCATTAAACTTGACTTCACTTGTATAATCTTTAAACTTGTGATAAAAGAATCAAGTTTAAAGGCATTTCAAGCAAAGTTTTAAGAACTCAATTCACCCCCCCTCTTGAGTATTGAGGCCACTTGAATAACATTACATACAAGCATGTTATAAGGTTATAGAAAAACGTTTTAGCTCAATGGGGTTATGAAAAATTGATTTGATTATTATCATGGGTTGACTTTTTGGCTCTAGTTTGTCTATTCTACACAAATTTTGCCTCTATCCTATCCATGTTTGGCTAGGCAATGATCCTTGCTAGAAATTCATGCAATGAACGATTACACAAGAATCAATGAACTCTCAGTGTTTATGGTTACAGACGCTTACTGGGTTAATCGTCTTGATTTCTTTATCTTCACAGAAAAGGGTTCAAACATTGTGAGCTAATTCCTAACTCAAAATTTAGAAAGATTGCATTCAACATTCATTAGGAACTATCATATTTTCAAAAATAGTTGTCCTTCCTTTTATGTAACCTAAGATTAATTCATATCTTTCTTCACTTTTTCAAAACATTGCATACATTAACAAATAAAACTTAGTTAAACATGTGAATCAAACTATAAACTAAACTAAAATACTACAAAGTAAAAGTACTGAAGAAACTGTTGAATATAAAAGTAGCATAAACATAAATAAACTGAACAAAATAAAGTGAACTACAGAGGCTGATCAATCATGCGACATCAAGATGTTGGTGACTACTCGATCAAGCTACTCCTCAAACTCTATATCCTCAGCATCATGTTGCTCTTGAGTCTGTATAACAGCTGGCTGTGACTTTGGTGCTGAAGAAGATGCTGGGATTGGTATTTCTGCTGGTTTAGATGATGGTGCTAGTAGTGGTGGTGGTGCTGCTACTGGCTCAGCTTCAGCTATAGCTGTTGGCCTCTCCTCCTTCGGGAAGACAGGACTGTCCTTAGGCCAAGCAACTTTAGTAATAAATTCACCTGGATGCATGAATGAACCTGCAGGATGACTCCAGTAGCTAGCACAGTAGAAATAGGTGATAGCTCTGTTAAGAGCTGCCTGTTAGTGCTGGATGTGAGTGAGATGAGCGAGGAAGATAGGGTCTGTGGTAGGAGGTAGAGGTATGATTGATGAAGATGGAGCTTCAAGGTGTGGTGGAGATGGTGTAGTCAAAGGTTGTGATGAAACTGGGGGTGGGACTGATGATGGTTATCCTACTGATGATGATGTCTCAATCCGGCAGTTTTGATCGATGAACCTTTTATCAATGAAAGGTTGGATAGGGGCGGTAGGTTCAACATCAACACCTTGGGCTGCACATAATCCTGTGATGAAAGCAGGAAAACCAAGAGTGCCTTTGGGTTTTGCATCAGCTAGTGTGGTTTTAGGATTTTACTAAGCAAAACGGAAGATCTCGTCAGATAGGATTTGAGTTATGTCCACTATGATACGCGGGTCCAACATCCATAAGAGAAGTTCACACTTAGGCAATGGAAGGTCAAAAACGTGAGCATTTGGAACAACATTGGCTAGAAGAAATGTTGTCCAAACCCTCGTCAGTATTTTCATGTCCTTCCTAAGTAATCTGGTTGGATGTTGGTTGGCACCTCTCTGAAAATGGTGTTCTGGAAGGCACAATATAGATTCCAATTAGAGAACAGAATAGACATAACGTTCCTTCTTCAATCTGCCGTAGGTATAGAGTTCACCTTCTTCTAATTGTATGATCTCTCCGAGGTGATCATTAATGGTGTCTCTATCATAAGAAACCCAATGACCTCGAACCCAGGCTTTTCTGTCCATCGCACCCTCAGTCTACCAAGCATTGGCATAAAACTCCTTCACCACGTCTAGATCATATTTAACTCGAGGGTTTGCAACTCTTAGCTAGTTCCTTCTTCTAATCATGTTCATGAATTCATCGCATTTGCCTTCTCGTAAGCCGACCCTTCGTTCTGGAAGGATAGTCCAGTGTTGAATATTGGTGAATCTCTTCTCGGTCTCCTTGTTTTTGAACTTCTGATGAGGTGGAGAGGAAGACTCAGGTGTGCGCTTCCTTTTTCCTCTATCCCTGTGTTCTACGGCCCTTTCCTGGCCTCTTTGTATTTCTCATGCGTTCTTGGTACGAGCCATGTCCTGAAAATGTTAAGACCCAAAAAACATTCAAGGGTAATAGACTTGATTGCAAAAATAGAGTATCATGTACTACTATATCTCATGGATAATAGAGCATTATGTCATAAACATATCTCAGTTTATTCAAGAGAACAAAGCATATGGAACCAAAGATAAAATTCCCCAAAGACAAATTTGTATTCAGAATCACATCCCAAAAATAGAATCTATTCTAAAAATAGAGCATGCATCATCCTTGGAAATTAACATATAAACTTAGAGAGAGAAATATAGTAGAGAAGATGAAGTTTTTGAATAGTTACCTTAATGTTCTGAAAATTGGAGACCTAGAAACAGAAAAGCGAAGAGAAGATGGTGTTCAACCTTCGAAACCGAGAATAGAAATGGAGAGAAAATTGTGAGTGAGAGGTTTTTAAGAGAGAAGAAGTTTCATAACTGTCGATTATGTTTAAAACCCTTTTAAAACCTCAACGCTTAAATTTGCTTGAGCGAGCTTCAGTCGTTGTAGCGAATTTATCATTTGAGAAAAGAAAGGTCACCTATTTCACTTGAGCGAGAAAGAGGTTCACTGAAGCGAAATATAGTGGGAAAGGTACCTGATGCTTCAAAAATTCTTTCGCTTAAGCTATTTGGGTTTTGCTTAGGCGAAATATTAAGAATATCAATTCTGGGCGAAATTAGCTTGGGCGAATAAATGGCGCCTTTGCAAGAAATTAGAAATATCATTCTGGAAGTATTTCACTTGAGCGATGTTTAATTCGTTTGAGTGATTTTACTCCAGTGTCTAAGTTGTTGTGACTCGCTTGAGCGATATTTAATTCGCTTGAGCGAATCTTGCAGTAACTTGAAAACTTAGAGTTTTTGTAATTTTTCTATAACATTCAGGTGAGCGAGTATACTTCGCTTGAGCGAATTTTCCATAGTGACTTCTTTCTTGTAATTGGCCTGAGCGAAACTCAATAGCTTCAAGCGAAAGTCTTATTCGCTTTGGCGAGTTCAGATTCGCTTAAGTAAATTTCCTTCAGTACCTAAATGATAATTTTACGCTTAAGCGACTTGCAATTTCTCCAAGCGAAGGTGTATGAAAGTACTTCTCGCTTGAGCGAACTGGATGTCGCTTGAGCGAAATAACTTAAGTTCAAATTTTGAAATTCTCTTAGTTGAATTCTTTCTCCTAATTAAATTCCATCAATACCATTTTTTTAGTTTCTTGGAATTTAACACTTACTCAATATGTACATTAAGAAAACATATAACAAACAAGAAAATCTACACAATGATAAAACCTGCAAAAGATCAAACACACTGGGTTGCCTCCCAGTTAGCACTTGTTTAACGTCATTAGCTCGATGCCTGATTTACTTTTTAAATTTCATGAAAGTGGAGAAGCATGTCCAGCTTCTCCACACCTTCTCCCATGTAGGGTTTGAGTCGCTGCCCATTAACAGTCCAAGTTCTCTTAGATTCTGGATCTTTAAGCTCAACTGCGCCATATGACTTGACCTCTTTGACTAGGAAAGATCCTGACCATTTCGATCGCAGTTTTCCTAGAAAAAGTTTCAACTTTGAATTAAATAAAAGCACAGACTGACCTCGGTAGAAGCTCTTTTTCAAAATCTTTTTATCATGATAAGCCTTCATTCTATCTTTGTAGATTTTTGAAGATTCATATGCTTCCAGCCTCCATTCTCCCAGTTTTTCAAGTTGAATCTTTCTCTCCTTGGCTGATGCTTCCGGATCAAAATTGAGCAATTTCATTGCCCAATACGCTTTGTGCTCCAGCTCTATAGGTAAATGACAATTTTTTCCATAGACCAGCTGATAAGGTGAAAATCCTGTCGGAGCTTTAAAAGCTGTTCTATAAGCCCAAAGAGCATCATCTAGCTTTAGAGACCAATCCTTCCTGCTCTGAGAAACTGTCTTTTCTAAAATTCTTTTGATTTCTCAATTGGACACTTCCCCTTGTCCATTGGCCTGTGGATGGTAGGGAGAAGTCACTTTATGCCTTACACCATAATGTTCTAAACACTTTTGAAATTGTGCATTGCAAAAGTGGGATCCTCCATCACTTATCAATACTCAGGGAGTACCAAATCTGCTGAAAATATTTTTCTTTAAAAATTTTATTACAGTTTTGGCATCTGCCCTTGTGCAGGCCATTGCCTCAACCCACTTTAAAACATTGTCAATAGCGACTATAATATATTCATTGGAAAGTGAGGCTGGTAAGGGTCCAACAAAATCTATGCCCCAACAGTCGAAGACTTCCACTTCCAAAATGGCTGTCAGTGGCATTTCATTTCTTGTTGTTATACTTCCTGTTCTTTAACACATATCACAATTTTGCACAAATAAGTTAGCATCTTTAAATAAAGAGGGCCAGAAAAAACCTGATTGAAGGACTTTAGCTGTTGTCCTTTCTCCGTTAAAATGGCCTCCATATACTGAACTGTGACAATGCCATAAAATACTCCTGGCCTCCTGTTGGGATACACATCTTCTCAATATATTATCAGATCCAAGCTTAAATAAGTATGGATCATCCCATACATATTATTGTGCATCCTTCAAAAAAAATTTCTTTGTTGCCAGGTAAAATCTTCTGGAAGTACTCCGGCAGCTTTGAAATTTGCCATGTCTGCAAACCATGGCCTTTCCTGAATTAACAACAGCTTTTCATCTAGAAATTCTTCTTAAACCTCAGGCTGTAATGTTGTAACTTCATTGTTGATCAGTCGGGATAGATAATCAGCTATATGATTTTCACTGCCTTTCTTATCACGAATAGTCTAATCAAATTCTTGCAAAAGCCGGATCCATCTGATCAATCTAGGCTTGGAATCTTGTTTGTTTAACAGGTACTTAATTGCAGCATGATCTGTAAAACAAATAACTCGAGAACCAATTAAATAAGATCTAAATTTTTCCAATCCATATACTACTGCTAGTAATTCTTTTTCAATTGTGGCATAATTAATTTGTGCCTCATTTCAAACTTTGCTAGCGTAATATATAGGGTGGAACAATTTATATTTTCTTTGTCCGAGCACTGCACCTATAGCATAGTCACTTGCATCACACATTAATTCAAAATCAAGTGACCAGTTAGGGGAAACTATAACAGGAGCAATGATCAACTTTTGTTTCAACAATTGAAAAGCTAATAAACAAGCTTCATCAAAATGAAAGCGGATGTCTTTTTGTAGCAAATTACTCAAAGGTTTTGCAATTTAAAAAAGTCTTTTATAAACCTTCGGTAAAAGCCAGCATGCCCATGAAAACTCCTAACACCTTTGACATTGATTAGTGGATGTAATTTTTCAATAACTTCCACTTTGGCACGATCTACTTCAATGCCCTTATTTGAGATTGTGTGGCCTAACACAATGCCCTTGGATACCATAAAATGGAATTTTTCCTAATTTAGCACTATGTTAGTCTCTACACATCTTTTAAGCACAGTGTCAAGATTTTCCAAGCATAATTCAAATGATTTACCAAAAACTGAAAAATCATCCATGAAAATTTCTATACATTTCTCTACAAGATCAGCAAAGATAGAAAGCATGCACCTTTGAAAAGTGGCTGGGGCATTACAGAGTCCGAAAGGCATTTTTCTATAAGCAAAAACACCATAGGGACAAGTAAATGTCGTTTTCTCTTGGTCTTCTGGTGCTACAGCTATCTGATTATATCATGAATAACTATCCAAAAAACAATAATATACTTGTCCAGCCAATCTTTCTAACATCTGGTCCATGAAGGGCAATGGAAAATGATCCTTTCTTGTTGCTTGATTGAGCTTCCTGTAATCTATACACATCCTTCACCTGGTTAGTATTTGGCTGGGAATCAGCTCATTATTTTCATTCTTCACCACTGTCATACCACCTTTTTTTGGTATAACCTGTACAGGGTTCACCCAAGCACTATTAGAGATAGGATAAATTATTCCAGCTTCCAACAATTTGATGACTTCCTTTTTAACAACTCTTTTATGGTTGGATTTAATCTTCTCTGAGGTTGTGCCACAGGTTTGTATTCTTGCTCCATGAAGATGTGGTGCATATAGTATGAAGGGCTAATTCCTTTTAAATCACTTAACTTCCATCCAATTGCTTCTTCATTCTTCTTCAGGATCTCAAACAATTTTTCCTCTTCCTCCTTTGATAAGTTGTTACTGATAATTACTGGTTTTTCTCCTTCAGCATCTAAAAAGATATACTTTAAATGTGAAGGCAACTCTTTCAGCTCTAACTTTTGAATTTTAGGAACTTGTTTTTCTGGAAGAGTCTTCATTATCTTTTCTTTACTAGTACTTGCTTTGCATGTATCTAATCTTTGCAAAATCTCCCTCATTTCTTCATCTTCGGAATCATTAAAACTTTCTACAGCACCAACTAAAGCCTTTTCAAGAGGACTTGAATTTTGTACTTTGTTGAACTGTCTTTCAATAACTTCCTCTTCCACATCAATTTTAAAACAACTTTATTTATCTGTTGGATATTTCATTGCTTCAAAAACATTGAAGTTTACTTCTTCATCTTGGACTCGTACCTTTAATTTTCCATCATCCATATCTATGATTACTTTAGCAGTTTTCATAAATGGTCTTCCTAAAATCAATGGTACTTCAACGTCTTCTTCCATGTCCATTATCACAAAATCCACTGGAAACACAAATTTCTCCACTCTTACCAAAACATCTTCCGCCACACCATAAGGAAACTTCATTGATCTGTCAGCCAATTATAATGTCATTTTTGTTGGCCTTATTTCAAGATCTCTGATCCTTTTAAGCATTGAGAGTGGCATTAAGTTTATACCTGCTCCCAAATCTAGCAATGCTTTTCCCACTGGCATATGACCAATAGTAACAGGAATTGTGAAACTCCCCAGATCTTTGGTCTTAGGCGGTAATGCCTTTTGGATAATGGCACTACATCCAGCTTCCAATTCAACTGTCTCTTCTGAAAACCTTTTTTTCTTTGTTAATAAATCCTTTATGAACTTTGCATAGGTGGGCATTTGTTCCATGGCTTCCATGAATGGGACATTAATTTGAGGTCTTTTGAAGATGTCCATGAACCTTGCAAATTATCTCTCCTTATCACGCTTCGAAGGATTCTTTGGGTAAGGCATGCTTTTTAATTGAGGCAATTCTTCATCAACCTTGCCTTTGCCCTTTTCAAGCTCACTATTTTTGTTTTTCTCTTTTTTATTTTCTTTATTTACATTTTCTTTTATTTCTTTTTCACTTTCTTCCATATCTTTTTCTTTTTCTTTTACTTTTTCTTTTTCTTTTTGACACTCTCTTTCTTTTTCTTTTCTTTCTCTCAAAATCTTTTCTTCTTCTTTTTCTTTTGATCCTAACTCAACTCTAATTTGTCTACTACTCCTTGTTGTGACAGCTTTACAATGCTCTTTTGGATTTGGCTCAGTATTTACTCCATACTGAGGTCGTTGATTTTCAACAATCTGTCGGGCCAATTGTCCCACTTGAGTTTCCAAATTCTTTATTGACGCCTCAGTACTTTTCTGGTTTGTCAAAGAAGCCTGCATAAACTTCTCCAAAGTGTCTTCTAATCATGAAGTCTTCTCCATCAAGGAAGGATAATTACTTTGGTATGGTCTATTTGAAGAACTCGGTTCTTGTTTCTATTCTTGTCCTTGATGTTGATTACTCCTCTATCCCTGAAATTATTGATTAGGATAATTAGAATTGAAATTATTTGGTTTACCTTGATTATTCATGTAGTGGACTGCCTCTTCTTGTGCTCTACAATGACCATTCGGGTGATCGCCTCCACAAAAATCACATCTTGCAGTTTGTTGTTGTATTGGTTGTGAAAAATACACTGAATGTAACTGTTATAGGAGTTTGGCCATTTGTTGAGTTAGAACTTCAATTTGTTGAGTCAAAATTTTGTTCTGAGCCAAGATAGCATCCGAGGTGCTCAAATCTAGAACTCCTTTTCTCTGGACTTGTTAACGATCATGTTGGGCTTGATAATCCGTTGAGAATAAAGCCTCTATGATTCTTGTAGCTTGATCAGCGTCAACTGTCATCATTATGCCACCAGCTGCAGCATCTAAAATCATCTTTGTATCTGGTCGAAGTCCATTATAAAAGATGTTCAGTTGTGCAATGTCTTCAAAACCATGATTAGGACATTTACGAAGCAATGATTTGAAACGGTCCCATGCTTCACAAAATGGTTCCTCAACTCCTTGACGGAATGTTAAAATATTAGATTTAGCTTTAATAAACCTTGATGGAGGAAAGAAGCGAGACAAAAAATTTTCTTCCACATTAGACCAACTAGTCAAACTCTGATTTGGATGTGATTGCAACCACTCCTTATCTTTAACAACCAATGAAAATAGGAATAAGCGAAGGTATGCAGATTCTATATCCTCCTGACCAAAACCCATAGTACCAACTAATTCATAGAATATTGCCAAATGAATATATGGATCTTCATTCGACATTCCAGTGAATTGATGTGCACTGATCAAACTCAGAAAAGCTGGTTTCATCTCCAAAGCTCTTGTTTGTGGCATCACAATACTTGAGAAGTATCGTGGTCCTTGTTGATTTGCATAGTCTCCCAAAGTACGTCTTGGTGGTAGTTGATGTTGTCTTTCCATGTTTTCTTTTTTAGATTTTGGAGTTGATATTGATGTTGAAGTTGGAGAAGAAGATTGTCCAGAAGATTGTCCCTCTTCTTTTTATTGTTCCTTTGCTTTTTCTTTAATTTTCTTCAAAGTCTTCTATATTTTAAGGTCTAGTTTAACCTGTTCATTGGATCCCTGACTTCTTAATATCATAAGCAAAACTAATTACAAAGAGGTTAACAAAGAAAAAGATATAAAGTGATGTAGGCTCTTCATGCACTTTCTTGAAGAGGGATGGATCTAGGGCTCTTTCTCCTATCTTCCTTCAAGGTAAGCTTGATGACTTCTTCTTCAAGGCAATGAAACCGAAACTCTAAGCCTAAAGCTATAGGAGAGTGATGCAAAAACAAAGGAAAAGAGAGTGGAAATGGAAATGAGAGAAGGTGGACAATGGAGGAAGGCTTGGAAAAGAGGAGAGGGAAAGGTTGGAGGCCACTTCCTAAGGTGGAGGAAGATAACTCCACTCACCACCAAGGGAGGGAGAAACCCCTTGGATAAGAGCTTGAGAGAGCTCTCAAATTCTAGAGAGAAGGAGGAGAATCTCTCACTAGGAAACACTTAAGTGCTCTCAAATTTTGCAAATAAATTAATGGTCCTTGATTACAAAAGGAGAAGCCCTTATATAGGCCATGGGAATTTCGGCCAAGGACTAGCTAGATGGGCTTGGTCATGGATCCAAGGCCCATTAAGAGAAAAGATGAACAAATGGCCTATACATGGCCCAAAAGGGAAAGTACAAGGCCCAAAAGTGGCCCATTTGACCTTGTAAGGCCCAAAGCTATCCTATAAGCCTAGAGAAACTATTTAGGAAGTATATTACAAGTAAAGTACACATAGATCCTCATAGGTTCCTTATTGGGCTTAGGCCCACTAGAAGAGAGAAAAGAGAAAAGGGTTTTATGGATGCTCTCTTTGGCCCTTTTGGTCTTTGCCCTTGTGAGGGGACCTCTATATGCCTCAAGTCCTTTCTACAATGTAGTGTGAGGGTCTTCCTTGGGTATGTCCACATTATGCCCCCCCTCTTCAAAAGGATTTGTCCTCAAATCAAAGGCATCATCCTCATCATCTATATCAAAGAGAGACAAATCAGTTATATTAAAAGAAGCACTCACACCATAATCTCCTGGTAGATCTAGGACATAAGCATTATTATTAATTTTCTTGAGAATTTGAAAAGGCCCATCACCTCTAGGGTTGAGTTTGGATTTTCTCAAATTGGGAAAGCGTTCCTTTCGAAGGTGTAACCATACCCAATCTCCAACCTCAAAGGTGATCTCCTTTCTTTGTTTATTTACACAACGAGCATAATGTTCATTTTTAGTTTGTATTTGGTGTCTAACCTTCTCATGAAAATCTTTGATAATTTGGGCCTTTGCCTCTCCATCCATATGAAGGACAGAGTCAGAAACCTCAATGGGCAAAAGGTCCAAGGGTGTGAGAGGGTTAAAACCATATACAACCTCAAATGGACTATGCTTGGTTGTGGAGTGTTGTACCCTATTATATGCAAACTCAATGTGGGGTAAACACTCATCCCAAGATTTCACATTTTTGTGTACTAAGACCCTAAGAAGTTGTGAGAGGGTCCTGTTTACTACCTATGTTTGGCCATCCGTTTGAGGATGACAAGTTGTGGAAAAGAGGAGTTGTGTTCCTAGCCTTGACCAAAGAGTTTTCCAAAAATGGCTTAGGAATTTGGTGTCCCTATCAGAAACAATGGTTTTGGGTACACCATGTAATCTCACAACCTCTTTAAAGAAGATTTTAGCAATATGACTAGCATCATCAACCTTATGGCAAGGGATGAAGTGAGCCATCTTGCTAAACCTATCCACAACCACAAAGATAGAATCCATTCCCCTTTGGGTCTTAGGCAGGCCTAACACAAAGTCCATTGATATATCAATCCAAGGTGCACTAGGTGTTGGCAAGGGAGTATATAAACCACTAGGTGAAAGTTTTGATTTAGCCTTTCTACAAACAATACACCTAGAGCAATGTTTTTGAACATCCTTTTTCATTTTGGGCCAATAAAAGTGTTCATGTAAGATAGACAAAGTTTTATCTCTTCCAAAATGACCCATGAGTCCTCCCTCATGGCTCTCCCTAAGTATTAGATCTCTTAAAGAGCTTCGTGGAATACAAAGTCTATTGGCTTTAAAAAGATAGCCATCTAAAATGTAGAAGCCTTTATGAGATGTAGAAGTGGAAGATGAGTTAAAGATATTTGCAAAGTCAAGATCATTTGGGTACAAAGACCTAATTTCATCAAGCCCAATAACTTTGGCTCCTAGAGAGGTAAGTAAAGAGTGCCTCCTAGATAAAGCATCAGCCACAGTATTGGTTTTGCCATTTTTATACTTGATGACATAAGGAAATTGTTCCAAATACTCAACCCACTTTGCATGCCTTTTGTTTAACTTATGTTTCCCTTTGATGAATTTCAAAGATTGGTGATCACTATGTATCACAAACTCTTTTGGGATTAAGTAGTGCTCCCAAGTTTGTAGGGCTCTAATTAAGGCATAAAATTCCTTATCGTATGTGGGATAGTTAATAGTGGCCCCATTAAGTTTTTCACTAAAGAAAGCAATGGGGTGACCTTCTTGTAAAAGCACAGCTCCTATGCCCACATTTGATGCGTCACACTCAAGCTCAAAGGTTTTAGAAAAATTTGGAAGTTTTAAAATTGGAGCATGAGTGAGTCTATCTTTGAGATCTTGAAAGGCTTTTTCTTGCCTAGGCCCCCACACAAAAGAAACATTCTTTTTAACCAACTCATTTAAAGGGGAGGCTAGGGTTGAAAAATCTTTCACAAATCTCCTATAGAAACTTGCGAGACCATGGAAACTTCTTACTTCACTCATATTTTTAGGTGTAGGCCAATCTTGGATTGCCTTAACCTTAGAGTGATCTACCTCAACACCTCTAGAACTAACTACAAAACCAAGAAAGACAATGGTATCCATGCCAAAAGAACATTTTTCAAAGTTAACATAAAGATTGTTTGTTCTCAAGGCAAGCATAACTTGTCTTAGGTGGATTAGATGAGAGGTCATGGACTTTGAGTACACAAGAATGTCATCAAAGTAAACCACAACAAAATGCCCTATGAAATCCCTTAAAACATGGTTCATAAGTCTCATGAAGGTACTTGGTGCATTAGTTAGGCCGAAAGGCATCACTAACCACTCATAAAGGCCAAGCTTGGTTTTAAAAGCGGCTTTCCATTCATCTCCTTCTTTTATTCTAATTTGGTGATAGCCACTTTTAAGATCAATCTTGGAGAAGATTGTAGATCCACTAAGCTCATCTAACATGTCATCAAGTCTAGGTATGGGATGCCTATACTTGATGGTGATGTTATTAATGGCTCTATAATCCGTACACATTCTCCATGAACCATCTTTCTTGGGTACAAGTAAAACCGGTAATGCGCAAGGGCTTAAACTTTCTCTAATCCAACCTTTAGAAAGTAGTTCATTCACTTGATTTTCTATTTCTAAACTTTCCTTAGGGTTGCACCTATAGGCCGGTCTATTTGGCAAACTAGCCCCAGGAATAAGGTCTATTTGATGCTCAATGCCTCTAATAGGAGGTAACCCTTTTGGAATGTCTTTTGGGAAGAGGTCTTTAAATTCTTGTAAGATATTTTGGATCCCATTGGGCAAGGGGGGAGGAGAGGTGCCCATTGAACACAAGGAAGTGTTAGGGATATCTTTTGGATATATGATCAAGCAATGTTTTTGTGAAAACATGGCATGTTTCACATCATATTTAGTTACAAAGAGATTAGGTTGGGAGTCATTATAGACAATAACTCCTTTCCCTTTATTGTCTTTTTTGTTTTTCTTTGGTTTTTCTAAACTCACATGGGAAGAAGATCCTAACTCTTTTTCTCTCTTAGCTTTCATTTGGATTTGATCTTTGGCTACTTGTTGTGGAGTTAGAGGATGTAATACTATCTTCTTACCATCTAGTTTAAATGTGAGGGTGTTAGTGAATCCCTCATGAAGGACCTTCCTATCAAATTGCCAAGGCCTTCCTAATAGTATATGAGTCGCTTCCATAGGTACTACATCACATTTGACTTCATCTCTATATGTGCCTATGGTGAAATTGATTAGGACTTGCTTATTGACTACCATTTCCCCTTTTTCATTTAACCATTGTAATTTGTAGGGACTTGGATGGTCTATAAGCTCTAATCCCATCTTTTTGACTAGTCTTTGGCTTGCAACATTTGCACAACTCCCACTATCCACAATGAGAGAACATAATTTGTCATTAATGTAACATCTTGTATAAAAGATGTTCTCTCTTTGTGTTGTGTCATCGAGTTTTACATGACTACCAAGCAACCTTCTAATCATGTACAACTCACCATCATCCCCTAAAATATGCTCACTGTCACTGGAATCACTACTAGAGTCATTACTTGAATAGTGAGAATCAGAATTAGACTCTGATTGACTTGAGTAGGTTCCATTGGTTTTTAAAATCATTGTTCTTTTTGTTGGACAGTCCGAAGCAATATGTCCTCATCTAAGGCACTTAAAACATTTGATGGAAGAAGATCTAGAGGATTGTGGTTTTGATGATGGATCATGCTTATCATGTTGATTGCGAAAGACTTTGCCATTTTTGTGTAACTCACTTTGGGGTTTAGAGGAGGAAGTGCCCACTTTTTGCCCTCTAGGGTTTCTCTCAAACTTACCCTTATTTTCTACCCATTTTGACTTATAGGCTCTATTGTTATCCCCACTATAGGATTCTCTTTCCTTAAATTGGTTTTCTACTTTGGTGCATTGGTGGAGTAACTCTTCTATATCCACATGTGGAAGAAGTTCCACCCTATTTTTGATGTTCCTATTAAGCCCATGTAAGAACCTATGCATTAGGGTTTCCTCATCCTCTTCTAGATTGGCTCTAATCATGGCTATCTCTAAGGCTTTATAGTAATCTTCTACACATTTGGAGCCTTGGGTGAGCCTATTAAGTTTTGCTAATAGTTCACCCCTATAATAGTTAGGAACATATCTTTTTCTAAGGAGAGCTTTTAAGTCTACCCAATCATCTATGGGGGGGAAGTTGTCTCTTTTTCTCTCCTTACAAATTTGGGTCCACCAAACTAGGGCATAATTTTGGAAAGAAAGAGTTGCAATCCTAACTTTTTTTTTCATCTTTTATTTGATGAGAGTTGAATATTTGTTCTACCCTCATCTCCCACTCTAAGTAAGCTTCAATGTCACTTTTTCCATTGAATGGGGGAATTTCTAATTTTACCTCTCTTAAGCCTATGTCATCCCTTCTATGGTCATGGTGCCTTCTTTGTCTTGTTTCTTCCTCATTATCACTAGTGTTATGTCTTTGATTTCTTTGTCTATGCCTAGTTCTAGGGGGTTCATTATGCTCAAGATTAGTTAGCCTAGCATTAATATTGTTTAAGCTATCCATTATGTTATGAAGCATGGTTTTGTTCTCCCTATCACTAGATGACATCTTTTAATGTTGTCAAAGAAATTCAAGACAAGAACAAAGTATGTATAGACAAGCTAGTCGAGGAAGATGAATGCAATATAAGTGAAAAAAAACACTTCAACAAACCTAAAATATCAATACTAGGTTTCTATCCTAAAGGAAAAACAATGTCCTAGGTTGTCTTTAACTAGGTTAGTCCTATGTTGCTTATGGAAATCCTAAGTTGTCCTTAACCTAAGTTGATTATGGTTGTCCTAGGATGTTGCTAGTGATTAACTAACCCTAGACAAGCCTAACCAAATTCGGTTTTAAGAAGTAGTTAACCTAACAAAATTAGTTCAACTAACTAACCAAGTCTTAACAACCCTAACCAAAAGTAGTTAATTAGTTATGGAAGTTATAACCACTATAACTACCTAACTAATTCGGTTATGTATTAGTTAACTCAACTAACAATTAGTTATGACAACTAGAATTAGTTCCAACCACTAACCAATTAGTTAAGACACTCAACTAACTACCAACTAACTAACTAATTATAGTTATAACTTCTAACTAACTCTAACCAATTAACTAAAAGTAGTTAACAAACAAATGTACATGCACTATCCTAATTCGAAATTTACCAAGCAAAAGGGAAAATTATAATGTCCAAAAAGTCCAATGTCCTTGTTGTGTCCAAAATACAAGACAAAATCCTACTACACAAAGCCTAAGAATTGAAAAACTTTGCCTAATATCTACTAGTTACAAAGCTTTTGCCTCCTTTACAAGTGTCTTCACAAGTCCTTCTTGATGTATAAGCTCCAACTTTACCTAGCAAAAGAACACAAAGCAACAACTCCAAACAAGATTTGGTTAATAGAAATCACAAAGAAACTTTAAACCTCACAAAAGTGTATCTCTCAAGTGTATGCCTTCTCTTAGAGATTATCAAGCTCAATCAATTTCCACACCAATCTCAAGTGTTTCAATATGCTACCCTCACTTAATGGCAAAATGGAGTGATCTTTAGAAGTTCAAAAAGGATACAAACTCAAGACAAAACTTAAAGAAGCAAAAATGACAAACTAAAAAGGCTTAAGAAATAATGGCTACTCAAATGGAATAGAATGAAGGATCAACAATTAACTTGGAATGACAAGACTCTAAAAGCAAATAAAAGTTCAAAAGAATGAAAGCTAACTTGGAATAGAATTAAAATTGACAAAACAAGACAAACAAGCAAACAAATGCAAGAAACAAAGTTTAAGGTATAACCTAGCCTAGAAACTCTAGAGTTGCAAGAATAAGCAAAGAAGTCTTAATGAACAAGTCTTAGAAATGTCAAGTAATGAAATACTTTTCTTTTGGTATTGGTAATTTCGAAATTTGGTGATGATGTTTGGTGTCTCAAATTCAACTTAGCAATGAGGCTTTCTTTTTAACACTCTTTTTTTTCTTCTTTGGTACTTTTCTTTTCTTGTGATTCTTTTCTTTTCTTTTGATACTTTTCTTTCTTTTCTTTTTGCCTCTCAAGATTTCAAGATAACAACACCAATTTTATAATACCAAAACTGAATTGCACAAATGGTTCAACTAGTTCAATTAATGCTTCTTGCTTAAGGCAAATTATGCAACCTTCTCCTAAATTGATGTATAGGAGATGACTAAAATCTTTTCTTGACAAGTTTTGTTTTTGATGCAAGCAAGATGAAAATAAGAATGTAAAAGAGATATCCTAATAGTGCAACAAAATTAAACCTAGAATCAAACTAAGAATAGAAACTAACAATCCTAAAAATTGAGTTGACTTTAGAGTGTCTTTAATGTGAGACCTCCTAACAAGAATGGAACCTTTGTAGGAGCTAATCAAGATGCTTGAATTGCCCCTGTATCACACGGTTTTGCACACTAAAAAGGAGAAACAATTAACTTCCTAGAACTCTAGAAAAGGTTCCACATGGCACTTAACTAACTTCCTAAATTGGCTCTAACTAACAACTAACAATTAACTAACATGTAACAACAACCTAACCACCTAATAACCGAATTTAACATGTGCCAATTCTGAAATTTTAGAGACCAAAACAGAATGGTAACAATAACCAACCGAAAATGACCCTCCAATATGCAAAAAATTGAAACCACAAAGAAACTAGCACAAAAACTCAAAAGAACCAAGACTTTTTATGATTTTTCTATGCTAACATGGCATGAATAAGGCATATGAATGACTAAGAAACAGAATTCCAGCCAGCAAAAGAAATGAAAAACCGAAATTTAAAATGGAAGAGAAGAAGAAAAGAACCTCCCAAGGCTCAATGATACCACATGATGTAGGCTCTTCATGCACTTTCTTGAAGAGGGATGGATCTAGGGCTCTTTCTCATATCTTCCTTCAAGGTAAGCTTGATGACTTCTTCTTCAAGGCAATGAAACCGAAACTCTAAGCCTAAAGCTATAGGAGAGTGACGCAAAAACAAAGGAAAAGAGAGTGGAAATGGAAAGGAGAGAAGGTGGACAATGGAGGAAGGCTTGGAAAAAAGGAGAGGGAAAGGTTGGAGGCCACTTCCTAAGGTGGAGGAAGATAACTCCACTCACCACCAAGGGAGGGAGAAACCCCTTGGATAAGAGCTTGAGAGAGCTCTCAAATTCTAGAGAGAAGGAGGAGAATCTCTCACTAGGAAACACTTAAGTGCTCTCAAATTTTGCAAATGAATTAATGGTCCTTGATTACAAAAGGAGAAGCCCTTATATAGGCCATGGGAATTTCGGCCAAGGACTAGCTAGATGGGCTTGGTCATGGATCCAAGGCCCATTAAGAGAAAAGATGAACAAATGGCCTATACATGGCCCAAAAGGGAAAGTACAAGGCCCAAAAGTGGCCCATTTGACCTTGTAAGGCCCAAAGCTATCCTATAAGCCTAGAGAAACTATTTAGGAAGTATATTACAAGTAAAGTACATATAGATCCTCATAGGTTCCTTATTGGGCTTAGGCCCACTAGAAGAGAGAAAAGAGAAAAGGGCTTTATGGATGCTCTCTTTGGCCCTTTTGGTCTTTGCCCTTGTGAAGGGACCTCTATATGCCTCAAGTCCTTTCTCCAATGTAGTGTGAGGGTCTTCCTTGGGTATGTCCACATTATAAAGGCACAATATTATTCACAACTACTATATTCACAAACCAAAATAGTTAAAATCGATTTAAGTTCGATCCATGGCAGACGGCGCCAAAAACTTGCTCATTATTTTTCATGGAATGATGCACAAAATACTCAGATGGTCAGTTTTAATATGACTTGTGGCAAGTAGACCACTATCAGTGTAGTATATATTCTGAAGAAAAAATGTCGTTCCCACTACGGATCGTGTTAAATTGATTCCAAATTATTACGGCAGATATGGGGTATTGTTTTCATGATGGTGAATTAAAGAAACAATCTAAGAAATACATAAAAGTAATACACTTAATATAGTTAAAAGAACAGAGTTTAGAAACTGGGATTTGGATTCATCTTTCTCACCTTCCGATACACAGTCAATATTCATAAAAATGACTTTTACAATATGATTCTTTACGTTACAATCCAAGTCATTTGTATCGATTCCTCGACTACAAAATTCATAAGAATAGATTTGATAACGTCAATCCCTTGATCATTTCAAATCCATTCCAGCATTAAGTACGATTGTTTAGACGTTCACTACATTAAATACCATCACTGGTTATTTACTCAAATGAACATTTCATTTAGATCCATTTTCGTAAGTTATTTTCCAACAACAAACATAAACTTAAATCAAGAAAATATTGATCAAGCATATTCAAGAAATTGGTATGAAATGAAAAATCAAGAATCATAAAACAAATTCATTGATTACATGAATACCAAACACATGTTCATTCAGATTGATTGGTTACCTCCAATCCTAATAAGACAATTAGCTACTCATTGTAGCCATGTTCATACAACAAAATATGAAGAAGAAGAAAAACCTACGCTAAGAACACTCTGTTGAAATTTTATGCCCCCCTTTTCAGTCCCCAACTATAAATAATTGTTTTCCTTTTATAATGCTTCACTTGCTTAAGCGAGTTTAAATCTCGCTCAAGCGAGAAGAATTCTTTGGCTTGAAGGAGTTTCACGTCCTGCTTCACCTGCATGCTTAACTCACTCAAGCGATAACTTTTGTTTGAGCGAGACTCAAGTTGGTGATCCCCTGTTCAGCATTCACTTAAGCCATGGCCCATCTGCTACAGTGAATTCTTTACATTTTGGTTCTGGAAGAATTTCACTTGAACGAATATATCTCGCTCAAGCGACGTCATTATTGGACTTCATTGGTTGCTTTTCGCTAATGGGTTTTACTGGGCACGCTTGAGCGAAGCCCATATCTTTGCTTTCTGGATCAATGTCACTCAAGCGAAAACACTTCGCTTGAGCGACTTCTTCAATAATCCTCACTGGTCCAAATTCACTTAGGCAAATTGGTTATTCACTCAAGCGATGGATGCCCTGTTACTTGCATCTTTGGAATGCCTTGCTCGCTCAAGCGAGCCTTCAGTTGGCCATAGAGAATCTATTCGCTCAAGTGAGATAGACCTTCACTTGAGCGATTTTGATCATCAGTGCTTTTAACTTGAAGATTTTTGGTGAAACTCTTTCTTTTCTCTTTCCCTTCTTCTTTCTTCTTCATTTTACCTGAAATTGCATCAAAATTTGGGATTTAGTAATACTTATTAACCAATCAAACGTGTACAATGCTTGGATCCAAAATTATGTTATATTTAGCTTACAAAATGATAAGCATTGCACTTTATGTCCAACTTTTGATCAATTTACATCACAAAATCTATGTAATTTGGACATCTACCAAATACATCATTATCTAAATATAAATATCAAACTAACCTATAAGTGATAAACTTTATATGTTTTGTCCTTTTGTCATGAAATCTAATTAGGCTCAAGGCGTGTCATTGTCCTCCTTGTATTGCCCAATTCATTCTACTTAACATCGGAGTAGACTTTTTTTAAGTAAATATCCAATATTTACTTTCCTAGTGTGGCCATACATTTTTTCAAGTCTCACTCCATCAAGTGGCTCATAGATATCACTTCTGTCATTCAGGAGAGACAAATCTCATCTACATTACAACGCCCCAACTATTTATTAGACTTATAACGTTCCATCTATTTTTTTAGAGTTTAAATCATGCAGTTAACTCAATTTAACTCAAATTCACTTTAAATAATGTAGAATATATCAAAAGTTGAGACTTGGATGATGAAAAGTTTATAGAAAAATTTTTCAACTTGTTTACAACCTGCGCATTGCTCGGTATTTTGTATCAAATTGGAGTTACACAACTCCAATCAAGATGAATCTAATTGGTACACCTCCGCAACATAAATACCTATAATTGTTATGAAGAAATAGAGGGCCAATTTTGCCTATAAGACTGCCTAATTCATGAAATTGTAAAATTAGCCCAGTTGAAATTTTCAGCCTAAACACCCTGTAGTATTTTAGATATAACTCGGGTTACCGATCTCTGATTGACGCAATTCTGGCAGAAAAATGGCCACGACAAAATTCTCTACAACTTTGTCCATAACTCAAAGGCTAATCCAACATAGATTAACCACGAGAGAGGAAACAAAACGGATCCCTGAATCTGTCAAAATCTCGCTTGAGTGAGATAACTGTAGCTTGAGCGAATTTTTGACGGAATACAGCCTCTAATTGTATCGAAATCTCACTTGAGCGAGATTGACTTCGCTTGAGCGAAATTGACCTCGCTTGAGCGAGATTACCCTTGCTTAAGCGAGATTTACATAGAATGGAGCCTCCAAGACCTGCAAACCTCTCGCTTGAGCGAAATTTACTCGCTCAAGCGAGTCATGAAAACACCAAGTCACCTTTTACGTAGAATTTCATCCTAATTTCAACTTCTAACCTACAAAAGCTCTATCAAATCAATTCCAAACATCATCAAACTTTACACAAACCTAAAATACACATTTTATGATGTATGACAACAAGCCGTACCTCAAAATTCTAAAAATTGACTGGCTTATGCATGAATACGTGGTTCTAGCAACTTAGGCCTATAACATGCCATTGGACCATCAAATTCCATTAGAATTGGGTCGTTTCACTTCCTATAATTTTCAAATGACATTAGCAATCTATTAAACTAATTCGGAGGTCCCACAACCTAACAGAATGCAATATGGCCCATCCAGTTTCTATTTATGCATAAGACTCCCTCAAACTTATTAACTTTCAATTCCATATCATCAATCTACCTTCAAATGCTTATTCTCTTTAAATGCAATGCATGAACAATCCCTTCCATATTAATCATGCAAATGCACCAAGTCTTCAAATCACATTTCCTAGATATTGTTTGCCATACATAATCATATCTCTTCATCAATACATAAGTTATTTCAATTCATTAAATTGCTATAATCTAAACATCATCATAAGCATATATATATATATATAAAGAGATCTAGACTTTGATGTAATCATCATGCATATACTCATTGCATAATCTGCAATCATAATCAAACTAAGCAAGTAGTCCTCATTAACCATCAAACTCGTAATTCATCAGCTAAAATCATGATCATTACCCAAAACAACTTAAGCAAACATCCTTGGCCATCACGCACACACACACATATATATATCGATATGTACTACACATCTATATATCAAAATATTCATCAACACATTGTCTTAGCATTGCTCTCAAAGTCACTTTGTATTGGTATCCAAAGCCTTTGCAACTTCCCTATCTCCAGCCACTAAAAAAAAGGTAAGGGTGAGTGACCGACCATATAATTCAATGCAAATAATTTCAATAAGGCATACAAAGTAAATCAATTATAAATTAACAACCCATAATATCATCATCGTCAATTTCTACTTGTCCTAATCAATATTAATATATTCATCGTAGCATCACAATCATAATCAAATACATTTTCAAAATTGACTCTCAATCAAGTATAGCATAAGATGCTCTAGTCTCCGGATATTAAAAGGATCAGCCATTAGCTGGGAGTCCACCTGACATCCCATGAACACACTTAGTCCACCGGAGACCACTTGGCTCCCCACCTCAACCATTGGGTCCTACTTGATCACAAGGTAGCTCAACTGGGCCACTAAGGACCACGGGAGCAAAAAACGAGCGGTAAATCATACTGAATGGATGTCCATACCACACAACATGTATCACCACATATATCAATGGCATTTAATCATCCAATCATCATCACCAGCTATCCCTGGCATAAAGGCCATCTCCTTAGGATATATAAAACATTCAACATAGTACATCATTTTCATTTTATTAAACAATAGGCCACACTAGCATCCGTCAATTTCATTCACAATTCATAGTTCCACAAATTTTTGAATCTAGAGGTTATAAACATAGTTTACAACCATAAATACCATCATACAAATTTTAAATGATCAAACACAAATTAAACCAAATCTCAGTATTATTTCATCTTATAGCATACTTACCTATCAATTTTGTAACATCTCAATTTAAAAATTAATTACCGAATGAAATTAAGCCATTAGAATAATAATTGCAAAGTGGAAAATTATTTATTAATTATAATTAACTTAATTAATTTAACATAAGAAAATAATGGCTGATTAATTGTGATTGATTGTTAATAGCTGGCTGCTTATGATTGGTGTATGCGGCGTGAGTGGACTGACGCTCACGAACTCCCACCCCACTCTTCTTCTCTTCGTACGCATATATATGTGTCCAGGGTCACTGTTGTTATGCATTCCCTTCAGACTTCCTCTCCGCTACTCCTCTTCTCTTCGTTCTCTCTTCTCTTCTCCTTCTTCGCTCTTCTTCTTTTCCCCTGTCCCTTGTCCTCTGTTTTTGGAAACCCACGACGACGGTGCTGCAGAAGATTCAGAGTCTCCTTCTGTTGGTGAAGGATGATTATCGAAGCGGAAGAAGAACAGCTTCCTATCCCGAGCCGATTGCAGAGTACAACTGTGCGAGGGGGGACTGAACGAGGCAAATAGAGCATCAGACCAAACATCGGAAAACAGAAGAGCTTCTCGAGTCCCTTCAGTAGGTGGGGGCGCTTGCATGTCAAATGCATGGTTTATGGACGATACCAGATGAACATATTACCTTATGTGTGTGCGAATGTGTCTATGATGACTGTGTGTAATGCATGATTGTTAACCCTTGGATACCATCTGTGTGATAGTAGAGTCCTGTTAATAGTTATACATTTATATGCATGTATTCAGGGTTGTTGTGCTGAGTTCTGATAGTCATTTACACATAAACGCGTGTGATGCATGTTCCTATTATTGTTAACACCGAGAGGATATGTATGTGTGGCTGTTGGTTGATTTCATCTGGGATGTTATAAACATGAACTGTTTGATTGCTGTGTATGCTGGTATGATTGACGAGTAAATGTAGGAACTATGTTGGATCGGTTATGACTCTAATGGTTACGAGGAATGTGTCGGATAATTGAGGATGCTCGCTGATAAAACACATAAGCTGCATGTATAGGAATGGGGTGACCCATGGAAGGTCAGGAGCCCCCAAAGAAATGATCTCCAGCTACAGACCCTTGGCTAGATCCTGTGAGAGCTCGTGGTAGCCGTGGGAGCTAGAGTTAAGTCTCGAGACGTCAATGGGAGGCCGGTACCACGCGGGAAGGGCTAATGGACGAGAGGCCAGTAAGGGGAACCTGTAGCTGAAAATCATTGCCTAAGTCGGATCCGCAGGCATGCATATAGATGCAATGTTGATTAGGATAGTACGAGCGGTATGACTCGGAGTGATACGAATGAATTCCGAATGAGTTGATGCATGCTTTTGTATGAATGAAAATGAACTTCACGTAATATGTATGTAAGTGTATGTCATTGAAAATATCATAGTCTGCATGGCTTAAATTTAAATTGAATGTAACCCGAGTGAACATGAGTGTGTGTACTGATGCTGATGCCGAGTCACTAACTGTCATGTTATATGTAAAAGCTCACCCCTACTGTGGCTATATTTTACAGTGAATGTCTCTCGGAATGATGAATAAAGGAGGAGCTGCATGCCGAGTGAGGTGCTTATGCACTATGGGGATATGTGTGTATATGTATATATTGTGTATAAGGTTTTGTTAAGCCTTGGCTGGCTCGTATTTTGGTCTTTGCCTTTCTATGTCATAATTTGAACTCTCTCGGGTTGAGAGTTTGACAATGTGCCTGTAAATATTCATATACACTTCTATGCATATCATACTGTATGTTTATTCTATGCTGTGTGAGTAAAGGTCTGAGTGATATATATGTACACATTTTTCTGAGCATGGGAGGTTGGTATGACTCTAAGTAAAAATGGAGCTAAGTCATTGTTGTGGGGGCGGGATAGTGACCTTATCCCGAGTGAGGATGGACTCAGATGTTTCCGAGTGAATGAGGTCACACAATCCCGGGTGGGAATTGACCTGAACACTTCAGAGTGATAACTATTAGGATTTTCCCGAGTGGGAATAATTAAATATTTCTGAGTGAGAACCTGCCGAGTGAATGTTTTCCAATAGAGGAATGATATCTAAGGCTCTAAGTAAACTCCATTATAGTAAGCTTATTAGAAGTTAGAAGATCCTTGAGTAGGTCTTGACTCAGTAGGATAACTTGAGTGAGAAAGATTATATATGTCGAGGGAAAAACGAGTGAAATACACCCGAGTGGTAAAAGACCGTGAAAGATATTCCGAGTGAGTAGTCCTTATAGATCCCGAGTGGAATGGCTATGGGAATCATTTCCCGAGTGGTCAACATCTGTGATCCGAGTTAATGAAGTTAAGGAATGAGAGGTAAACTTCCGAATGACACTTGTACGTGTAAGGGTTAACCCGAATGATTCGAAAGTAAAGGCTTTTTCGAGCGGACTTAGACTTTGAAATCCGAGTGAAGGAAAATCCGAGTGGAGTTGCCCGCCTCAGCGACTAAGTGTCCGCTCCAGCGAGTGTGAGCGTAAGGAAGGTCCCTGTTGGGTTCCGCTTAAGTCGTGCGTGCTTCGCCCAAGCGTGTTGGGTTGTCTCGCTCGAGCGATGTTGAATCTCGCCTGAGCGAGTAGACGTTGTTGGGTTCACTCATGTCCTGCATCTTTTGCTGTTGCCTTGTAGATGGTTTGCATTCCTTTCCCTTTCTTTCTTATTGTGATTCTACTCTCCTTAACACTCCACTGCTCATCTTGCCCTTGAATCCCCTTTGATTTTTGGAAAAATTTTCCTGGTCTCGGTTATCCTCAAATTGAACTTAGGATGTTACAAATTTGTTCTCTACACTAGTTTTTATAAAAATCCTATATTTCTGCTTATACATTTCAAAGGGCAAACAAGAAATATATTCACATTAACTTATATACCAGGAACACTCCCCTTATCTCAACTTCAAGCTTTTAGAACCTCGATTCAATCATTGATTTCATTCAAATACACCAACACTCTAAAATTAGAAAACACCAAGAATTAAAATTAATGTCGTTACCTTTGAAACCGTAACCTATTCCTCTTTACCACTTCCATTCTTCAACTTAAGGTTATCATAACTCACCAATATCACTTCCGTTTTTTGGTTCCAACTTCCTCTTTTCTGATTACTCTGTCGGTCTTCGTTCTGGAACCTGTAACATCCTGAAATTTATAAAAATGATTAATTGAAGATAATAAATAATAAATAATTACATATAAGTTGATTTATGTCCCAAAAATTTGGAAATAATTAAATTGGGATTTATTATAGATATTTATAATTTATTGAGATTTAAGGAACTAAAATTATACCCGATTAAAATATGGGTATTGGACCAAATATCTCCGATTGAGATGTCGTTGGTCAGGGCTGTTAAGAACATTATTGAGAATCTAAATATGTCTTCAGAATAATTTTTGAATTTAGTATTGAGCCCGAACAGAGATCCTATTTATTATAAAACGGAGAAGTTTTTAATGATGGGTCAAAATTTAAAATAAAACTCTCATTTCTCTCTTATATCTCATGTTACTTCTCTCACTTTCTCCCTTTCACTTTGCTTTTTCTTCTTCTTCCTTCATTCTTCTTCTCCATGACCGTCCCCCTCCCTTCCATCTTCTCCTTCCATCCATTTCCAAAATTAAAACCAAAGCTTGGATTCATGAAACACGAATGGAACATTAGAGCAAAGCTTGGTTCTCCTTTTCCTCTCATTTCCTTATTTTCGTGTTTGGAATAGAGCTAGGAGAAAAAGGTATGATTCTTAAACACCCATAGTTTTTGTTTATGGTTTTTATGTTATTGAGGTATTGTGATAGGGGATTGTAGGTTGTTTTGATGAATAAGGGTATATAGAACCAAAACCCTAGGTTGGATAATCCTTGGGGATTCATTGTTGTTGTTGATAAGGAATGGGATATGTTGTGGTTAGCCTAAGGATATTTGAAATGAGGCATAAATGTAGTTGGAAATTAATGATGGTGGATTTTGATGAAAACCCTATAAATTAGGAATTGGGGCTTTTGGCAAAAATTAAGGAATTGATGATTTATTGTCATAGGGATAACTTTTGTGTGTAGAAATAATTTTTGGAATGATGGGCATTTCTTATTGTTGTTGATGAGTTGAGGTATAATGTTTAAGTTTTGGTAATTGAGGTTGTTGATTGATGTTGGAATATTGTATTATCATAAGGGAGATTAGAATTAGGTATATGAGAAAATGATGGATATTAGATTTTGATGGGATCCTAATCTCAAGATTTGGGACTATATATGTTATGGTTAGAAGGATTGAGTTTGAGAATGAGTATGTGATGTTTAAGGTGGGGTGTTGTTGTTTATGATGATGATAATGATAATGATGATGGTGGATAACCATTGATGATAAATAGATGAGTTAAGATGAGGATTTGATGAGGCCTTAGGCCATGATGTGTGTCACTTAAGATTTATGAATTGTTGATGGCCTTGAGTGAAGCTAGAGGGCTTATAATGAATTTGAGTGACAATAATGGCGTTTGATTGATTGAGGTAATGTGGAATGCATTTTAGATGAGGGATGAAAGAGATATTGTTGTTATTGGGTTGATTGACCCTTTAAGATCTAGAGAATCTTGGTTTTGGGAAAGGAATTCCCGAAGCCTAACACAATGGTATGAATTGGTGTTTTAGCAAGTTTATGACTTGATATTGAGCTTTATGATAAGCTAGCATTTGTTTAGGATTGAGAGGAATGCCTTGAGATGGCTTATTTATTTTATGAATGCATATGTATATTGTGTAGAGGATATTCTAGGCAATGTGGCGGAGCATTCGGAGCGTGCATTTGGTTACGACTCTTCCCTCGAGGTAGGAGAAGAGTTTACATTCAAATTGCATGAGTTATATAATTGATGATTATTGTATGTCATGATAATCATGCTTGCCTTGCCATATTTATAGTGAAATGATGTGAATGGCAAATTGTTGGCTATTGGTGATAATATATGTGTATATAAGTTGATGAATGTTATACTCGGTAATGATGGATTCTTGAGAATCATATATATATATATATGAATTGATGATGAATGTTTAGTGCCCTTTAATGGGAGTAATGCATTGTTGATGAATAACCCATGAGGGGTTGAAATATGCATACACCATGTGAATTTAGAATTCCATGTAATTTCGATGAATGAATATTGGAAATGAGAGGCTAAGGCCAATAGATGACATTAATGTTTATATTGATAGGGAAATTGCTCAAAATGTGAAACTAGGTGTTAATTAATGTATAATTAAGGAACTAATAGAGCCAAATAGAGTTTTTATGAGAATTGAATGGCTTGTGATAGTCTCAATAGCTTCTATTCGTAGATTATGACTTGTAGAAATTAGAATAGGCCAATTCCATTGAGAATAGGCCCTTGAGTTGCACAAAAGTGCCTCCAAATGGGTAAAATGCATTTATGCACATAAGTCACTCATTTTAAAAGGATTTTTACGTAAGGCCGGTGGCCACGCGTCACAAATGGTGTAATTTAGTTGGTGTCAAAATTTGGTAGCATTTGGAGTTGATATGATAAAGTTAGAGGGGTTGGAAGTTTAAAATTATGCGTTTTCTGCATAATTTCTGCAGTCTGGTATGCCTTAATCGATTAGATTATCAGTCTAATCAATTATGAGGATTCTGTTCCTATAGTAATCGATTGGCTTAATCAATTACAAACCTATACGCAACCCAATAATCGATTGTGATCGAGGGTGTAATCGATTAGAGACCAAACACAATCAATATAATCGATTATGTTCAAGGGTGAAATCAACTATGTACTAAAATAGTAACAAGGTAATCGATTACCCTAATCTCGTAATCGATTATGAACAACACCTGATACATTATACCACCTACAGAAGCATTGTAATCGATTAGCTCCTACCCCGTAATCGATTATCACTAGCTAAATTGATTAAATCAGCTTAGAATTTGCATTTTTACTTCTTTTGAGTACTTATCTTGTACTCCTTGGACCTTTAGGCCTACTTGACAATTAAATGGGGTATTCTGAAACCTTCTTCCAATCCCATGCATACTTTTGGAATAATTGTGAGCGAATTCACTAAAGGGGTATATGTGTGGTTTGTCTTAGTGGTGATTTGGGAATGGCTTAAGGCCTTGGTAAGTTACGTGTATGTCTAAATCATATTATGAAAACATGAATGTACACCACCATTGATGTGATACATGATTGATAACGAAAATTTAAGGTTGTGGTTATATGATACACCTTGTATGATAATGAAATTAATGAGGGGACAATTGAGTGGCAATGAGTTATGATAACTCAATGAAATTGAAATAGTATTTGTAATGATAAAAAAATGGATAAGGCCACACACATTGAATGATGATTAATGATGTTGGATGGAAAGGGATATTGTTGTTGAACATACCCTTGGTTTAATGGTGATTTATATTATTAATGATGGTAATGCCATTGTGTTTCATACAAGTGTAATCTTGTACATATAGATTTAATTGTATTGGCTAGCATGTGATGCTATGTACTTGAAATGTGTTTATCAACATGCCTTGATTGATTCCCATGTGTGGACTCATACTTCATGTTTGCCATGCTTCTTGAATTCCATGCGTGGATTAATGTGAGAATGATATTATGGCTATTGAGATGTCAAGTACATGAATGGTATGCCTTGAGGGGCTTTGTAAATGATTATATGTTATTGATTAAAAATGCCAAATTAAAATATATCCCTATATGAGAGGGTGAGATATCCTTGCGAGGTTGATGGGCATATGCATTATTGCATTTTGCATTCATGGCATGGCATAACATTGAAATGTGGTTGCGATCACAATGATGAAAGATCCTGCGGGATTCTATGAAGGGAGTACTCCTTGCAAGGCGGGAAACTAATGTGATGATGATATGATATTGAGCCGGTGGTTGTGATCACCTGGTTTTTGAAATGAAAGGCCCTGCGGGGACCATTGTGGATGAATACCCGTGGTTGCGATCACGAGGAGAGAGTACCCCTTGCGAGGCGGGAAACCATTATGAAATGATTGATATGTGGTTGCGATCATAATGAGACATCCTGCGGGATTGTATGATGATAAGCCAGTGGTTGCAATCACTTGGTATTTAAAATGAAAATGGCTTGCGAGTTCCTATGATATTCTATGGTTGAGATCATGAAGAGGGAGTACCCCTTGTGAGGCGGGAAACCAATATGATGATGATTATAAGTGGTTGCGATCACTTGTGATAGCATGTACGCATGGGTGATTGAAATGGATCCATTGCATATGCATTAAATAGTTGACATATGCATTAGCCATAAGTGCATGGCATTTGAGATGGGATGACCACGAGATGAGAAACCCCTTACGAGGAGGAATTGAGTAAAGATTTAATGAATTGATGATGATAACTTTTGAATGCCCTAGTTGATAAGTGGCAATGGGATTGTGTATGTGCTGGTGCTTACTTATGTTGTGAACTGCATTTCATGAGGCTTGTATGCCTATCATACTAATGTGATGATGATTGAATGATGAATTGATAATTTTATAGCAAAGCACACATGATGAATGAATGCATGTACACTTAATCACAATATATGTATATTCGTTATTTTGAATGTATAACTCACTCTCCCATGTGGTCTCCTTTTTAGCATTGTGATGCAGGTTGTCATGGGATGAGTTTGGATTTTAACTTGAAGTTTCGGGAAGGTAAATAGGGGTAGTGGAAATGCCTTGGCCGGCATCAATTGTGAATTTTAATGTAAAGAATAAATTGTATATGATGATATTGATGATTTAGTGATTTTGGTCATGTATAAGTTAATCATGCATGCATGAATAGTGATCATATGTATTGATACATAAGTGATGATTTGATGAACTTGAGGAATTAAACCTGAACAATATATACATTGATGATGGTGGTGTTTGGATTAATTCCAAGAGGTGAATAGGTAGGCCAATTATGAGATATGGGCAGTGGTGATAGTTGGGGCATGACCCTGGACGTACATGAATATTTATATTTAGGCAATGCATATGTCTGTTATAAGTTCATGAATAAGCTATAATAATAGGTTTATGTTAGGTGTTTGCATGCTTTGCTGAGCCTTTTCTCATATCGTCATATATGGGACTAGGCGTGTGCCCGGTATACACCTTCTTCTTCCGCCATAAACTCTACTATTTTTGTATACTGTTATGGGTGAATTAGTTATCGACCCAGTTATATTTTATTAAATCTCACTCTTTGGTTTTCTGTGATTTGGGTCTTGATGTAATCGTGGTGGCATTTTGAAATCATTTCGAACGCGAAACATTTACTCGCATTTTTATTAATTATTATCTGGATTACATCGGATCCGAGTCCAGAAATCTGGGGTGTTACAAAACCTACCATCAACAAAACAAAGCCCTGATTGTCATTTAGGGAAGCCCATTACCTCTACAATCCTCCACAAACCTCAATTATTATGACGCCCTCGATTAACTAGGACAATTTCCCACACGGGAACATCCTATTTAATTAAGAAGTCACTAGTTAATTAGAAAAATAGTTTTTTTTGTTCGGTGATCATCAACACAGTTCAAAATATAATAATAACATAGATCAATTCTTTATAACAACAGTGTACTCAAAAGGCACGGGGCTCGCAGGCTCCCAAAAAGACAACTACAAAATAATAACATACATAAAAGGTAAATGTTGGGACCTACAACAGTCTTAACGCAAACAATAAGTACTAATACTCTACGTCCGCATCTCGACGCTTACTACTACAGGTAGTCCAGATCTTGCCCGTGCTCGCCCTACCCTTCGGCTGATGATCACAGTAAAAGAAAACCACACACAGCACAAAAGGGGTGAGCATAAGTTCTCAACCTATGTAACTCATATACAAGGGTAGCCATAATTATTATACCATATATATCATATGGAAATAGAGAACTTATACTTATTAATACAGCCACATAGTAATTCAAAAGCATACACAGATAATACAGGCCAATAGGGTTAGTCACACAACTATGGTATGCTATGCATGAGTTAGATTCGTTATGGTTTATCTTGATTTAGCACCAATATGCAACGGGCCCAACTCCCGCTCATCAATCTCTTACATATCAATATCCACTGTGCACTTCGATCCCGCCTTATCCCCCTGCCCAACTAGAGTGACCGGAGCTCGCCTCATTTTGTTTTCACAAAAGGGTAAAGACACACAGCCCTATCAATAATGGATCTAAAACACATCTCATTAGAATGGACACTTCACGGTCATAGTAACACTCGTCCGGAGTTGAAGTATACCAGAGTTGCCACGGGCTGTCCGGTCTCGGGCGTGAATTCGAGCCATTGGAGGTCCGCCCCTAGTATACTCCCGAGACCGCCCTTAAGGGATCTAGACATTGTTGTTCTTCAGTGTACATATCACTGTATGCTCTAGGGGATCACTCTATCATCCATGCTCATACTCCATATGCAGTATGTAATCTACTCGTCATATCATAAAAGTGCCCGAATACTAGACGGAACCTCACTTACTTGACGTACTTGTCCTTGAAGCATGTAAAACTTAATCATTATAAATCTTTTTAGTGAGGAAAATATTATGAGCCAAGGCCTATGTGCTACCTAATAATCTCTTTTAGGATCACTAAGGTTTGGCATCGAAGTGAACTTCAATATAAAGAAAATTTCCAAGATCTTAATGCCTAATTTATTTCTAAGTCTCTTTTTAAGGAAATATTGTAAAATATTCGCTTAATAAAGTTATAAAATAAAATCCTTAACTTCTTTCATTTTTGCTTCTAAAAATGCAATTTATATTGGAAAATATTAAATTTTCTCAAAGAAGGTGACTACAAAATACCTTAGTATTTCTTATGACATCTTGGGCTATTTATCAGTATCGTCCCGTCGTATTGACTTATGACGGAGCTTGCGATGTTGGCCTTCAAATTTTTAAATTTACTAAAATTTTTAACTAAAATATTTTGTTATAACTATAAAATTTCCTTCTAAACTTTTATTAAAAAATGATTTCTTTTAAACCAATGAAAGTTATGAAACTTTTATTTCTTGTCATTTTCTCGAAAACTTTGTTTTCTCGTATTTCTTTTAGAAAATTCCAAATGGAGTGATTTCGAAGCCAAAATTGCATAACTTTTTAAATAATATCTAAATAAAATAAAATTAAATGTCAATTGTGCCCAGAAACCATTCTACAAGAAAATGCACCAAAATGTCATAGTTCGTCGTTTTAGCTTTCGTAAACCCATGTTTAAGGACAAGTAGCGCGTAGGGGTATTTCTAACCAATTCATCCTCATTTGGGTAATTTCAAAATGCTCATATTTTCACATTTTTCATCACAAAATACATGCCTAACAGATTTGCCAAATTTTCCTTTTTGCTCACATAAAAGTGTTTTTAATCCTTTTCAATTACGTTCACATCTATTCTCGAGGCTCCTTTTAATTCTTTTCTAATATCACATTTATACACATTTTTATCATTAACTTCAGTATCAAAACAAGCAAAACTATAGCAGCTATATCACATTATTTTTTAAAAATTATATCTTGCATATTTTATAAGTTATTTCCATTAAATCAAGCATACAAAGTGACAATACAATTAAATGTTAATTCTCCTAAATTCATAAAAATTTCAAAATTAGTAGTTATATAAAAAATTCATTTTTACCAACAAAATTTTTAAGAATTTATTCATACATGTTACTTATAGTCTTTTGATCACTAAAATCACATTTGCACATAATAATCTAAAATTTCAAATCATTTATTCTAGAAACAAAATCTCAAACAGCAACACATTCTCAAGGTTACACCTTTTGACAAATTATACTTTTGATATTTTAGTACTCTTAAATTTTAGGAAATCAAAAACATAACATGCAGCCATAATCTTAAGAGTAGAACTTGTATTTTTAATAACTTGCATGAGTTATTTTAAAGAACACCAATTCTGTCCAGGTTTTTAAATTAATTACCATTCATCAAAATTATGTTTTAAGTGCCCAAATCTTGTATTAAACAAGGGAAAATGTCATGTTTGCTTTTGGCCATAAGGGATCATGATTTTTGTCATCTTTTCACTAGTAAAATGGACATACATGTGTTCCTCCATGGAACAAAATTTTCTACAACACCAAGACGTTAGAAGACAACATATTTACAACTAAAAACTTAACAAAATCAAGCGGAAAATTTAATATAATACAACCATGGTCACTTTCCAAACAAGGGTTGTTTTTAACAAGTTATTTTGGTAACTAAAAATTTAATTGACCATATTCTTGGAAGTGATACCAAGGTGTGAGCCTCAGGGAGATCCATACTACACATGCATGTGAAAATCAAGGTCAAAATGAAAGCTTACTCCCCTAACCTTAGGTAGTGCTTATGGTCAAAAGTGGAAAGGAGGGCAAGGCTTTTGGCTCCTTGAAAATGCAAAGTTTGGCCTCTTGACCTCCAAGGTGCAGCTCCAAGAAACAATGGAAAAATAGAGTCTTTTTAATTATGTGGGGTCATGATATGAAGAATGGAAAGTATTGCACAAATTCTATTTTGGAAAAAGTGTTTAGAAATGGTGAAGTGTTTAGGATGTGGTCATCTTTTTGCATGAGGAGTATAAGAAATAATGAAGTGTTTAACTCCTTGGATGGTTGCTAGCATGAGATTAAAGGAAGAAGAGAAAAGGTTGATTGCTCTTGGTGACTTAGGGAAATAGATGCAGTGTTTTGGAAGAGTAGTATTTTTGCATGTGTTTCCCCTTAGTGGATAAAGAGTTTCAACTGGTTGGAGGAGAAGGAAGGTGACACAAGCTCCTTGGCATGCTTACCATGTGTCCCTTCTAGAACTTAAAGTGTGGGAGAAGGGGTTAGCATGGGTGAAACATGTGTCCCATGGCTAGTTTAATGTAATTGGACCACTTTTTTTGCATGGCTGATGTGTCATCATCAAAGGCAGTAACTTGTCTCGATTTTTAGAAGTTGTTATGGTAACATTTTAGGAAACCACAAAACATAAAGTTGTAGATCTATGTCTCCTATTTAAAATAAGGTATAGTACATGAAAATTCAATATCAAATAAGGGAGATATGGCCCAAATACGAAAACTGCTCTAGGCTATAACGGGAATTAAATTGGTGACCAAAACTAATTTTTAGGACAAATGGGTAGGGACTTTGCTTTTGTTCTTTGCATTAAAGTTGTAGAAAAATGAGTCTAGAAAATTTTGGTGAAAGAATCGTTCAATTTCATGATCATACGAGTACGAAAGCTGGAAATTACTACACATAGTGCAAGCTATAACAGGAAAAACATAAGGTAGTATGGTATTTTAAATTCTGGGATTGAATGGGTGAGAATGAGATTTCATGGTCAATATAAAAGTTTTAGAAAATTTTAATACAGAAATTTTAGGACAATAATGACTCAATTCTATTAACGTGAGAGATAGTTATGCTCAAAAAATAATAGGTGCGCAGATTGGCTTTTACGATAAACTCGATTTTCATCGAAATAAATTTTTGAAGGGCCAAGCGACAGAGAACGGGCCTCAAGCCCTTCACGAAAACCATAGGGTAGGGTGTTATGAATATACTGGGATAAAAATGGCTCATCTCAGATATTCCAGTATTCTCTTGGCCATAACCAGTAAAAATACGTAAGAATTTACTTAATGAGGATAATATAGTTTACATACTTATTATTTATTTACTAAGTTTTTCTAATAAATTAATGAATCTTTGTACTAATTAGATTGTAATCAATTATTCAAGTTCGTAAATTCTTTTAAAAATATATACAAGCATATAGATCAGGGACTAATATATATATTGCACATAAAAATCAACACAGAAACAAACACTTTGGTCCAGGGACCTATTACATGGAATTGAGGGATGTTACATTTATCAAAAGAATGAAACAAAACCATACCCCCAAAGTAACCCACTCACAGTCAAAAATGGAGAAGGAGGAAAAGGATACGAAATGTAAAATTAGGGGTACCTTTGCGTAGCTCTCACTTCAAGGATTCTGAAAATGAGGTCAATTGCAAAAACCAATCAAGAATTCGCTTCCAATTTGAGGTCCAAAGGTCATAGTCATGGACATGTATTGCTCTCTATTTTTCTCTCAACAATTCACGCGAGGAAGACAAGGAAAATTAACAATTGTTATGTTCATTAATACCCAAGGGCAAAATGGTCATTTCCCTATTAAATTTTCATATTTCTTTAAATTTTAAACTTGTATTATTTTTCCTTAAATTCATCAACATATAGTAATCATGATAATTATATTTTTACTTTTACCATGCAGTAATTATTTCTTTATCCTCATAATTTAGCTGATTTCTCATTTAATCATGCTCTTCTATTTAATTTAATTAGTTTGGGCTCTATTTAATTAAAATTTCTACTAAGTTCACCATTAATTTATAATTAATTATACATAACTCTATTTTATTAACTGGGATGTTACATGCATCACTCACATCCCTCTACATGATTTGTTCACTTCCTAATTACAACCTTTATGATCACCTTGTTACATATGACATATGATTGCATTAAAACAACAAACTCCTCATATAGGAATCATAGTGATTTCAGGTCGAAGGACTACATATACCATTATCACATTAAGAACTGTTTATAACATTCATGTAACGATTTATGCAACCTTCTCATGTTGGATCTGTCCAGTACACTATTACTCTTAATGTGTACCTGTGTGGAGACTTGATATCGTTCATATCTATGATCTATGAAATTAGATCATCAGTAAACTCATACACTAGTCTTAACGTATTTATATGTCCTTATAAATACTTGATTAGGGACAATTTAAGAATAGTTCTCATATTGACCTATTATTCCAGGGACTAATAAAGCTTACTAAACTATATAACATAAATGTCTTATTCAAAGTGATGTGTCCTATATAGGCTCCTGATCCATATTTCCAACACTTAAGGTATTTGTTAAGCCAAAAGGCATCACTAACCACTCATACAATCCAAGTTTGGTTTTAAAAGTTGTTTTCCGTTCATCTTCCTTGTTGATCCTTATTTGATGGTAGCTACTTTTAAGATCAATCTTAGAACATATGGTGGATCCACTAAGATTATTCAACATATCATCAAGTCTAAACATATTATTACTTTACTAGTCTAGTGACATGATGCCTATGTTAGGGAATCCTATTAGGGTCAGGCAGCGGAAACACAAAGGATTCCCAAAAGAATTGCAAACACGTATGTCTTAAAGCATTATGCTAAATTAAAATTTTAATTAGGGTTTACCTCTTGTAGACGCAGAACAAGATCCTCTATCGAAGCAATTGTAGCTTCGCCCTTAGGAGTCCACACGAGCACTCCCACCAGAAAAACAGAGCTCCGAATGCTAGTACAGAATTTTGTTTTGGTCTAATTTCTGAGAAGCAGCCTATGAGCATCTCATACTCTATATATAGGCTTAGGTCTTGACCTGAGCTCTCATTAAACATTGGGCTCCTTACTCATTCTAAATGAGTTAGGCCCAAATAGTTTTATTTTCAGTCCAACTAAAATAAAACTATCCTCTGGAGGGCTTACTCAATGTGTGTGACCCTATAGGTAAAATATTCGGTTATATTAATAATAAACTATTTTATTATTAATATAAAATAAGAGCGGTATCTAGCAATACATCATTATGTCCGAATATTATTTATCATCGACATGACCTATAAGTGATAATTATTTTATATATCTATTCCTTTTGTCACGATATCTAATTGGGCCCAAGGCATGGTCGTCGTCATCCTTGTATGGCCCAATTCATTTTACTTGATACCAGAGTACACTTTATAGAATAAATATCTAATATTTATTCGTCCTAGCATGGCCATGCATTTCATTAGTCTCACTCCATCAAGTGGCCCATAGATATCACTCCTGTCACATAGGAGAGACAAATTCCATCTACATCACTCACATCCCTCTGCATAATTTATCTATTGCCTAATCATAATCTTTATGGTCATCTTATTACAGATAACGTTTGATTGCATTAAAACAATAAACTCCTTATGTAGGAATCGTAGTGACTTCAGGTCGAAGGACTACATACCATTATCACATTGAGAACCCTTTATGACACTCATGTAACGATCCATGCAACGTTCTCATGGTGGGTCTGTCCAGTACAACATTACCCTTAATGTGTACCCGTGTAAAGACTTGATATCATATATCCATGATTTGTGAGATCAAATCATCAGTACATTTACACACTAATCTTAATGTATTTACATGTCCCCATGTAAATACTTGATTAGGGACGTTTTAGGAATAATTCTCATATGACCTATTATTCCAGGATAAATAGCATTTGTCTAAAACTGAAAATACTAATTTTATTAATAAGTTAAAATTGATACATTAATAGCTCATAGTGCATACACCAACAATCTCCCACTTGCACTAGAGCCAATCAAACATTTGCCTAATGCCTAATGATCTAGTGTATCCCTCATGCTTTTGATGTGCAAGAGGTTTGGTGAGTGGGTCGGCAATGTTCTCATCAGTGTGCACTTCACATATCTTAACATCTCCTCATTCAAGTATTTCTCGGATGAGATGATAACGCCTAAGTATATGCTTGGATCGCTGATGTGATCTAGGTTCCTTAGCTTGTACAATTGCTCCACTATTGTCACAGTAGAGACTTATAGGGTCCACAACGCTAGGAACTACCTCAAGTTCTGTTATGAACTTCTTGATCCATACTGCCTCTTTTGCAGTATTTGAGGCAGCAATATACTCAGATTCTGTAGTAGAATCAGCAACTGTCTCTTGCTTTGAACTTTTCCAGCTTACAGCGCCACCATTTAAACAAAACATATACCCTGATTGCGATCTTGAGTCATCCTTATCAGTTTGGAAGCTAGCATCAGTGTAACCCTTTACAATGAGCTTTTCTTCCCCTCCATATATCAAGAATGAATCTTTAGTTTTTCTCAAGTACTTTAGGATATTCTTGACAGCAGTCTAGTGACTTTCAGTAAGATCAGACTGGTATCTGCTCGTCATGCTTAAAGCATACGAGACATCTGGTCGGGTACATATCATGGCATACATGATTGATCCAATAGCAGATGCATATGGAATCTTATTCATTCGTTCTCTCTCTTCTTTAGTGGAAGGAGATTGAGCCTTTGATAGGCTTATGCCATGAGCCATAGGCAAAGTTCCTTTTTTGGAATCTTGCATGTTAAACCTTTTTAACACTTTATCTATGTATGTATTCTGACTTAGGCCGAGAAGTTTTCTTGATCTATCTCTATAGATCTTAATTCCCAACACGTAGGTTGCTTCACCTAAGTCCTTCATAGAAAAATAGCTTCCCAACCAAGTCTTCACAGACTGAAGGGTTGGAATGTCATTTCCAATGAGTAGTATGTCATCAACATACAATACCAGAAAAACAATTATGCAGTCACTAACCTTGTAGACACAAGGTTCATCCTCATTTTTAGTAAAGCCAAATTGTTTAACGGCTTCATCAAAATGAAGATTCCAGCTTCTGGAAGCTTGCTTAAGTCCATATATGGAACATTGTAGTTTGCACACCTTCCTGGATGCTTCAGGCTTAACAAAGCCTTCGGGTTGTGTCATGTACACTTCCTCAAGAAGATTTCCATTAAGGAAAGCAGTCTTGACATCCATTTGCCATATCTCATAATCATGGTATGCAGCAATAGCAAGCAGAATCCGAACAGACTTTAGCATAGCGACTGGAGAAAAGGTTTCATCATAGTCTATACCATGAATTTGCTTGAAACCTTTAGCTACCAATCTTGCCTTATAGGTACTTATATTTCCATCCATGTCAGTTTTCTTTTTGAAAACCCACTTGCATCCTATAGGTTTTACCCCTTCGGGTGCATCAACCAAAGACTAAACTTGATTAGTGTACATGGAGTCCATTTCAGATTCCATGGCTTCAAGCCATTTCTTAGATTCTAGACTTGCAATGGCCTCTTCATAAGATGTTGGCTCATTTTGATCCATTAGCAACACATCTCCTTCCTGAGTTACAAGAAATCCATATCTTTTAGGTTGTTGACGTATTCTACCTGATCTACGCAAGTCTTGTTCTACTAGAGTTGGAGTTATCACAACATTTTGTGGTTCCGGCTCCATTTCCACCATTGGCTCTTCAATGCCTTGTAGGTCTTGAACTTCTTCAAGTTCTACTTTCCTCCCACTGATTCTTTTAGAGATGAATTCCCTTTCTAAGAATACAGCATTTCGAGCGACAAACACTTTGCCCTCGGTAGGATTGTAGAAGTAATAACCCTTAGTTTCCTTTGGGTATCCCACAAAAAGACATTTATCTGATTTGGGTCCAAGTTTGTCAGAAATTTGATGCTTCACATAAGCTTCACAGCCCCAAATCTTAAGAAAAGACATACTGGGTCGTTTCCCAATCCATATCTCATATGGTGTCTTTATGACAGCCTTAGATGGAACACGGTTAAGTGTGAAAGCTGCTATCATCAAAGCATGTCCCCAGAAGGAGTTAGGGAGGTCAGTTTGACTCATCATTGATCGAACCATATCTAACAAGGTTCTATTTCTCTGCTCAGAAACACCATTCCATTGTGGTGTTCCAGGATTAGTGAGTTGAGAGACAATCCCACATTCTTTAAGATATTCATCAAACTCCAGGCTTAAGTATTCGCCACCTCGATCAGATCGAAGTACTTTAATTTTCTTGCCAAGTTGGTTCTCTACTTCATGTTTGAATTCTTTGAACTTTTCAAAGGATTCTGATTTATGCTTCATTAGAAACACAAATCCATATCTACTGAAATCATCAGTAAAAGTGATAAAGTAGCTAAAACCTCCCCTAGCCATTGTCCCTATTGGCCCACATACATCACTATGTATCAAGCTTAGAAGATCAATCGCCCTTTCACCCATTCCAGTAAATGGGGTCTTAGTCATCTTCCCTAATAAACAAGACTCGCATGTATCTATTGATTCAAAATCAAAAGAGTCTAAATATCCATCTTTATTGAGTTTAGAAATACGTTTCTCATTTATTTGTCCTAGGCGACAATGCTAAAGATAAGATGGGTTTAAATCATTTGGTTTAACCCTTTTAGTATTAACGTTATAGATAGGGGTTTCGAGATCAAGAACATAAAGTCCATTACTCAAATTTGCACAGCAATAAAACATGTCATTCAAATAAATAGAACAACTATTGTTCTTTATTATAAAGGAAAACCCTTTCCTATCTAGACAAGAAACAGAAATAATGTTTCTTCTTATTGCCGAAACATAAAAACAATTTTCTAGTTCAAGAACAAGCCCTTAGGGCAAGGATAAAAAATAAGTCCCTACAGCTAATGCAGCAACTCTTGCTCCATTTCCAACGCGCAGGTCCACCTCGCCCTTCATCAACTGCCTACTTCTTTTTAGATCCTGCACATTAAGACAAATGTGAGATCCACATCCAGTATCTAATACCCATGATGTTGAAGTTGACAAGTTAATTTCTATAACAAAAATACCTGAAGTGGAAGTCTCACTTCCCTTCTTCTTAAGCTCTTCCAGGTACTTTGGACAGTTTCTCTTCCAGTGTCCCTTCTGTCCACAATGGTGACAATTTCCTTCCTTAGCCACCCCACCCACAGGTTTTAAGGCTGATGTACTTGGCTTATCCTTGCCTTTCTAAATTTTCTTGCCTTTTCCCATAACAGCCTTTCCTTTGCCTTTATACATGCCCTTTCCTTTACCTTTGCCAGAATTGACCTTCAGTATGGCCTTGCCCTTTCCTTTAGAAATATTGGGCTCAGCAGTCCTCAACATATTGAGTAGCTCTGGCAATGTTTTGTCCAATGCATTCATGTTGTAATTCATGATGACTGGCTTAAAACTGTCAGGTAATGATTTCAAAATAAGATCGGTAGCCAACTTCTTAGGGAAGGGGAATCCTAGCCTAGCTAGATTCTCCAAGTACCCAATCATTTTGAGCACATGAGGTCCTACAGAACCTCCCTCTTCAAGTCTACAGCTAAATAGGGCTGAAGAAACTTCATATCTTTCTTGGTCAGCTTGACCTTGATATAGTTTCCTTAGGTTTTCGATCATATCAAAAGCCTCCATATGCTCATATTGCTTCTGAAGCTCAAGAGACATGGTTTCCAGCATAAGGCATTGGACATCTAAAGCGTCATCTTGATACTTCTTGTAAGCATCCTTGTCAGCTTTAGAGGCATTGCTCACGGGTGGTTCCGGAATCGGATCTTCCAGGACATACTGCTTTTTCTCTTGTTTGAGGATAATCCTCAAATTCCTATACCAGTCTAGAAAGTTGGGTCCAGGATCGATCGTAATAAAAGGTTTGAAGGCGTGTTTGATGTCATGGTTATCTAAAACAGAAAGATATGTAGTAAGTATCAATTAACAAAACATATTTAATTTTTGGTCTTAAAATTAAACACGTCTCCCACTATTTTAATTCAAAATAAAATTACCCTCTACGAATCAGAAAATCCCGTTGGAAGATTTTCTAGTGGGCAAAGATCCATATTTGGCCTAATGTTAAGTCAGCTTTGGCTGATCACTTAACATTTGGTTATTTAGGTAGGAAACTCCTTTCCAATTGTATCTTATACAACTCTTAGACATTGGGTTAGGTAACCATTACCGATTGTTAACCCGGCGATAGCGTCTCAACCGTTCGTTTCCACCACCGGGTTGTTAATTGGCAAGCGCACCAATCGTTTGTAGTTTTCAAAATTTAGATATTGTTCCACTGGGATTGAAAGTCCAATAACAACAGTAATTTTCTATTCACTATGGTAAATATGAAGAAAGTTATAGACAAAAGAATGATTTATATACATTTTATACAATATTCACAGGATAGCATGATTGAGTAGTTCATGAGCTAAAAAGAAAATAAAAATCTATCTAAAAAGTTGAGTTGCAATCTAGAATAGGTAAGATACTTGAGATAAACACAGATAAACAAATTATGTTGGAAATTGGATCCCTAATCTAGAATAACAATGAGGAACTCAAGACATGCATATTTAATCATCAAGTTTTATGTCATTGCAGCTTAAAATCATTATAACCGATCCCTCGTGATATAAATTCTAAGAATTCACCGTAAAGTCCGATCCCTCATGAGCTTTCCCAGTAAAAACTTGCATTAAGACCTGGCCTTATGGCAACAATGGTTAACAACCCCTATAGAATTAAGATACCAAGGGTATTCCAGCTTTTACTTTCGTCAAAACAAGTTTCAATACGGCATGAATAATCATTCTCCCGTTTGACATTCATACTAATAAAACAAGTTTCAATACACATGAAAATCATTCTCCCGTTTGACGTTCATATTAATAAAAGGTTGAAATACTAACATGGACTTGAATCATAAACTTGCAGAGGTCGAATTCACAACATTATACTCAATAGATTAGTTCACCAATTCCAACATAAACAAATTAGTTACACATGATGAAAGTAAAAACAACACTTACAGAGTTTGACATTACCAAGACGATGGGAACTTCACGATACAACGATCACAATACACCAAAACACACTCAAGTATCTAGAAAACTATTCTAGAACTACAACTCACAAAAGAAGTACTCAAAGTCGAGCACAAAGAGAGAAAGGAAGAGAAGTGAATGAGAATAAGATGGGATGGGATGCCTAGAATGGTGTTGGATGGCCCTATTTATAGGGCTGAGCAAGGGTGCTGACGCTACGCGTCACACCCCTGACTCAGCCTCCATTAAACACTTGATAATGACCACTTCAAATTATTAAATTTGATCATGCCTGGCCACATGAACATGTTTCCACCGAGTTTTGGCCTTTCATGCTGAGTGGGGTGGCCTTTGGTGCTGAGTGGAGTGCCCATTATTGGGTCCAAGTGGAATGGTTGGCCAAAGTGGAGGTGGAGACCACGCAGCACTGACGCTACGTGTGGCTGTGACGCGTAGCGTCAGCATCGAAAATAGTTGTTGATGCTACGCGTGGGATGAGGCTACGCGTCAGCTCCTCCAGTGTAATTTTCTCTTGATTTCTTAACTTTTTCACTGCAAAACTAGAGAAAATTAATCAAGGGAAAATTATTTCCAACAACATCCATTTATTGAATTCAAAGCCTAATTTTCTAACAAATTAAACTAATTTTTATAATTTTTGTGAAATTTTTATTAAAAGATTTATTGTAAATTTGAGGACTAACACCGATCATTCATCTTATGAAAGTTTAGCCCAATGTATACGCCTCTAAGTTTATTCAATCCAATTGATAACTTAGTAAGTTAAAACCCAATAAAACATTTTGGATATTATAATTATCCCATCGCGTCTTACTAATATAAATAATAGTACCCTGCTTTGGCAGAACCACTATTTATTGACATTAGTATTGACGAGTGTACCTATTGGAAGGCGTTTGTAACTTAATATTATTTTGAGGGATTTTAATTTATTTTAAATTACCGTCTTTGTTAAACGTTTTAACGCAATAAAATTATCCCCAAAGCATGCAAACGAAATTGTGAGATGGTTATGGTCTTCCTAGAAGAATAAATAATAATAAATAAAAATATAAACCTAAAGAAACTATATGCCAAGGCTTCATGAAGTCCTACTTCTTGAACCCACCATCCTCTTGGAGTCACCACTCCTTGGTTCCTTTCAAAGACAAAAGCACTTAGAGTCACCACTCTAGTTTTCTTCTAGGTCTCTACTTTGTTGGCTCGATCAAGATTACATGATTTTAAAGAAACTCGCTTTACATACGAGTGAAGGGTTAAGAAAAGAAATACAACAGAATAAAGAGAGGCACAGCACGCAGGCTGTATTTAAATAAAATAACTAAGACCATAACCATTCACCATGCAACGTGTTAATTAATTAATTATAACCCATTTGAAAGCATTAAAAAAATAATTTTAAAACGGGCCTTTAAACCCAAAAATTTAGTACTGTAGTCAGGTTGGTTCCCAGGAAAGAGAGGTGGGTCTGGTGTGACTGCTTAAGTACCAAGTCTTTCCTAGCCAGAACGTCCCACTGACCATTAACAGCTCTAAAATTTTAGCTAGGGTTTCAACCACTTTGAAACCTTAATTCCTTGTTGCGAACACTTCACAATGCAGTCGTCAAGGCACATGTAGGCAGCGCCGTCTAGGGTTTCAAAACCTAGAATTCAAATTGCACCTTTCTCATGACGACTGCCTAGGTTTCAACATTTGAACCCTAGGTTAAGGAACGACTAAGGTTTAACACTTAAACCTTATCACTTGACGCCCCACAACACGAACTTTTCATGCTCGGAGATGAACGCATTATCAAAACACAGTTTGTATGACAACAAAGAATATTAACGAATTCAACACATGTATCACATACGAAAATTGAAAACGCAAATATCATACAAGCCTCTAAAATAACATAAACGCATACTTCAAATGAGAAAGCCTATAAACAGTATCTCATACAATTTACAGAAAACATATGAGTATACGAATCATGATATTATTTCATACATAACATGCTTGAATATTTTCAAAACAAGTTTCGTAAACAATTTCGCAAAACAGAACATAAAGCTTATAACAAGAAAACGATTTCATAAATCGAAATTTTTAAAAGCTTTTGCAGAATGAAAAACATGTTATCATGAAACGTAAACAAATGCCCAAAACTTTGCAAACCAGGCTCTGATACCACTGTTAGGGAATCCTATTAGGGTCAGGCAGCGGAAACACAAAGGATTCCCAAAAGAATTGCAAACACGTATATCTCAAAGCATTATGCTAAATTAAAATTTTAATTAGGGTTTACCTCTTGTAGACGCAGAACAAGATCCTTTATCGAAGCAATTGTAGCTTCGCCCTTAGGAGTCCACACGAGCACTCCCACCAGAAAAATAGAGCTCCGATGCTAGTATGAAATTTTGTTTTGGTCTAATTTCTGAGCAGCAGCCTATGAGCATCTCATGCTCTATATATAGGCTTAGGTCTTGATCTGAGCTCTCATTAAACATTGGGCTCCTTACTTATTCTAAATGAGTTAGGCCCAAATAGTTTTATTATCAGTCCAACTAAAATAAAACTATCCTCTGGTGGGCTTACTCTATGTGTGTGACCCTATAGGTAAAATATTTGGTTATATTAATAATAAACTATTTTATTATTAATATAAAATAAGAGCGGTATCTAGCAATACATCATTATGTCTGAATATTATTTATCATCGGCATGACCTATAAGTGATAATTATTTTATATATCTATTCCTTTTGTCACGATATCTAATTGGGCCCAAGGCATGGTCGTCGTCATCCTTGTATGGCCCAATTCATTTTACTTGATACCAGAGTAGACTTTATAAAATAAATATCTAATATTTCTTCGTCCTAGCATGACCATGCATTTCATTAGTCTCACTCCATCAAGTGGCCCATAGATATCACTCCTGTCACATAGGAGAGACAAATTCCATCTACATCACTCACATCCCTCTGCATAATTTATCTATTGCCTAATCACAATCTTTATGGTCATCTTATTACAGATAACGTTTGATTGTATTAAAATAATAAACTCCTTATGTAGGAATCGTAGTGACTTCAGGTCGAAGGACTACATACCATTATCACATTGAGAACCGTTTATGACACTTATGTAACGATCCATACAACGTTCTCATGGTGGGTCTGTCCAGTACAACATTACCCTTAATGTGTACCCGTGTAAAGACTTGATATCATATATCCATGATTTGTGAGATCAAATCATCAGTACATTTACACACTAATCTTAATGTATTTACATGTCCCTATGTAAATACTTGATTAGGGACGTTTTAGGAATAATTCTCGTATGACCTATTATTCCAGGATAAATAGCATTTGTCTAAAACTGAAAATACTAATTTTATTAATAAGTTAAAATTGATACATTAATAGTTCATAGTGCATACACCAACAGCCTAGATGGCAAGAAAGGAAAATTTTGCAAGTAAGAAGAAGGAAAAAAATGAACTTTACATTACCTGGAAAGACTCGTGCGCATGCTTAAATGTTCTCAACGTCCTTCAGCAGTTGTCGTTTCACATGTTCTACTCAAATGTCCTTCGTGTTCCTTTCCAAACTTGGCTTATTAGGGGAGAGAACCAAAATAAATTAAAGATTAGGATTTTAAGGAGAAATCAAAATGAAAAACATTGAAATTAAATAAAGAACATATATCCCCCTACAACACAACATCCTAATTCCATTCTTAATTCCTATTCTTAACCCTAATCCCCAAATAGAAAAATATGAGAGAAAGAAAAGGGAACAAAAAGTTAAACGACACAAAAATGAGCAGTGAAAATAGTGGAATAAAGAAACTGAATAATATAAATATTCCTTAAGTGACAATAACTTGCCCTAGCCATAGTGTGGCTAACAAATTCACCAGAGAAAGACATCGTCATCGTCGTCATTGTCGTCATTAAGTAGGCTATGATGTGATGGCGTGGTTGGGTGTGATATGTAGTCATTTAAGGAAGAAGGGTCAAAATAAGAGAAAGACAATGTAAGGAAACAAAACGATAGGGGGATAAAAAAACAAAAAGGAAAAAAGGGAGGGAAAATGATTAGTTTTTTTTCCAGTAACTTATGTTATTTTTGTTATTTTCTCCAAAAAATGGGGGAAAGGAAAAATGGGAGGAAAAAATAGAAGGAGGGTGACTCTTTTCTAAAATCAACTCCAAAAATAGTCGTTAGCAATTAAAGCAATAACTAGTCGTTAGCAAGAAATTAAACTAAACCTAGACATAAATACCCTCAGTAATTTCTAAATTCAACTCCAAAAATACACGAAAAAGAGAAAGCTATTACTATTGTACTACTTCAAACAAAAAAAGGTAAAAGTATCTAAATACAAGGATGAGAAATATATACAAAAATTAAATTCCAAATTCAAGCGCTACAAGGATAATGCTCTCCAATACGATGGTCTTCAAAGCTTTGCACCACACCAAGTGAGCATTGAAATTCAAGGATAAAAAAAAAGGGGTCACTAATCACAAGTATAAAGAGATAAGAGCTAAAAACTTCACCAGTCAATTAAGTCCTTATACTCAAAAACCACTTATGTATGCACTCAAAGAATACTTTTGCAATTATGTGCACTCTAGCCTTTTCCACTTAAGTCTTTCTCTAGCACTGATAAGTCTTGAAAAGACTTAATAATTTCACCTTTAATTTAACTTAATCCATTAAATATTGTTTAGTTTGGCACTATTATTTAATAAATTATCAATAATTCTTATTTTATTTATTTATTTCAAAAGTGTTTAATTTATGTAAGAAAATGATTAAAAATAATAATTAGTTAAGGAAATTTGTTTATTTATAAATTCACTAACCCAGTGTACATACGCTGGACAGCCAGTGTACAAACGCTAGGCAATTATTTGTTTGCATGTGTAAGTGCAGTAAAATATTCTTCACGCTCAAGCTTGAAGGTTCCACGCTCAAGCTGAGGCAATATGCAAATCACGTACAAAGAAAAGGAAACCAAAGCATGCAGCATGAAAACACGATCACGCTCAAGCGAGTATCACTCATGCTTAAGCGTGACTTGTAACACCCTAATTTAACAAAATGAATTAAACCCAAAGACGGGAAATTTTTTTTTTTTTTCAAAATTAAGTAAACCAAATAGACTATAAGACAACCGGATAACAAAAGGGGCGGAGTGCAAGGAAGGACAAGGGAAATGAGAGATCATCCACACGCATATGGCAAATAACAGAAGGCTAAGACTGGAACCGGTTCATTTGGTTTAATGTAACACACCAGCGCCAGGGCGGATTACATAATATCGTTGGCTCACTCAGGCGGGGTCTGATACCGCCTGGGCGGGGTATGGTAATGCAGCGGCGGATGGAGGGGGATTCATAAAGAAAACCCCATATCGGTCCTCACTCGTCTTCTCGAAGAGGATCCACAAAGAAAGCTTTTCCACGAGTAACACTAGTCAAACAGTAGAAAGAAATAGGTAAGGGGAAGGAGAAGGGAGATGTACATGTGTAGTAGTGGATTGTGGAGGAAAGAGGGGCCCGAACTCATTCCGCCCAACTTGACTAGATATGACAACGCCTGGGCGGACTCAACCACAACGCCCAAGCCGGGGTCAACACCGTTGTCGGGGACGCATTAGCGTCACAACGGAGAGGAAGGGTAATTGGGCGGTATCCACTCTGACAGCTACTCGCTCCAGCGTGAGTCCTCACGCTTGGGCGAACTGCTCTAGTACCTCGGGCGAGGTATGACTCCGCCCAAGCGTATCCGACATAAGTCTTCCTAGTCCGTACTCGCTGGAGCGAGTATACTGCTAGCTGGGGCGAGGGAACTTCACTCGGGAATACAGACTCTCCCCCACTCGAGTTTTACTTATATTTCTCACTCAAGGTTGCAAACTCCCATTCACTCAGATCGTTTAAGACTCTCTTCCTAGAGACGATTTAAAATTCACTCTGACTTGGCCATGGTATGCTAAATCATGCTGTCCCTGCGTATCCATTAAAGCACAAGTATGAAATAAGGTAGCACATAGCATGTCACACACGAAACCATACATATATATATATATAAGAGCGTATGTTAACATTTACAAACACAAAATCGGATTCCTCTTTGTCCATAAGGTTCTATTTGTCCAAAACACTAACATCCGGCATGAACCGGTCAGAGCTTAATCTAACATCACATTAATTAAGCCTTCCTAATGCATCAACACTTCACTCAGCGTTCTAGCTCTGCTTCTGATCCTCATCTCGAGAGACATTCACTGAAAAATGGCCACTACAGGGGTGAGCATCTTAGATTTTAAATGATAGATACCGACTCAGGTTATCTCCCAATCATACAACAATACATATACGTACAAACACGATTATACCAGAGCAACATCCATTAGCCAAGACATATATATACATAACTCTTACCGTTCGATATTCACCAATCCTCACTCGGCTGTACTCATAACATTTTCAATGACACGGATACGCTTGCATACATATATACATATATTCATGAAACAGTTTTTATTCAGCATCCAAGGCACGTACACACGGAATGGATCACTCGGCATACACATTCATTATCCTCATACACCATATCAAATGCATAATCAAATTTCAGTCAATAACACATACATGGAGCATTCACTTAGTCCTACGCATTCATCCATTCACTTACCACGCGGCATACCTAGCCAATTCCAAACAACATTAACAGTAGTAACAATATTAACAGTAATAAGCACATAAGGTTTCACTCGGTTCCGCATCGTGTGTATCGGTCCGACGTTGCAACGTAGGCATCTCAGCCTTTTTATACATAGCTCTCAGCTATCAAATCAGCTCCCAGCTGCTTGGCCATTTTACGGGTACCCAACCGTTTGCCCACAGGTGACACCAACGCTCTCAGCGCCAACGGGGGTGTTCACAGGCAGCCCGAGTCCCACTCAGGGCTACCCTGAGTCCCACTCAAGGATTTTGCAGCGTCCCACGCTGGATGACCGAAGGTAGTGTCCCACACTACGTGCTCCAAGCACAACGCATCTCATGCGCCACACACGGATTCGACACACAACATTCGTTTCACGCATGCATTCTCTTATTCAAGCACACATATCATGCAATCGGTAATACACATTATCAGGATTCAGCATGTCAGTTTAACACATATAGCTTTCATGCAATCCATTATCATTCCATTGTAACGTATGAGTCCCATGCAATCGGTATCAATCCATATCAAGCATCCATAAACATTTTCGTTCAATCAAGTGTGACATGCAATTGGTTTACAGCACCATTTAACCTTAAACAACGCATGCATCATTATGAAAATCACAAGTTCACTCAAGCATTTCAAGTCATCACAACATAACATGCAATCGGTGTAGGACAGTGTCAGAACCCGGTTAAAGCAGGCATTTCCTGTACGCAAACAAGTTCATTAAAGCATTCATATCAACACATGCATTTCTATAACATGGATAGCTTCAATCGGACATTCATATCAACACAACTCAACATGCAATCGAGATCCTGCAACACATGCATTTGTAAGAAAGATGTTAACATGCAACCATTCCTCCTCACTTAACCTGCATTCGGAGATTCTACATGCAAACACGCCACACAGCAGAATACAATACTACAACCATCAGGGTCTCCAATCCGTTCGTAACCCATACATTAAACATGTAAGACACTCCCCCTACCAATTACGAAACTCCGAGGGATTTTTCTGCTTGAATGGTGGTTCTCTTCCTTGCTGCTTCACTTGGCGCCTTCTCTGGAGTGCTACAGTCTCCTGCGAGTGATGTAGGGGTATTTCTGCTTCTTCCTTGGCAATCGTCCCTTCCCGTGTGGGGAGTTCCACTCCACTGCAGCACCGTCACCTTGGCTCTCGGAGCAGGAAATGGACTGGAGGGCAGAGAAAGAGAGAGAGAAAGCAAGAGAAAAGAAGAACGAAGAAGGAAGTTCGCAGGGGGGTTCTCCGCGTGAAGAGCATGGCCATCACCCGTATAAATACTCGCGCGGAGAACAGGATGGTGGGATGGGGAAATGTGGAAAGATAATCCTGCCCATGCCATCTTGTCTCCACGTTAATCACCCTATTCCTTCTAGTTAATTAAGTTAAGGGGAGTGTTAATTTGTTGACTTTTCATTTAATTCGGTTGCTTATAATTAAAATGGGGATGTTACAGTTCTCCCCCTCTTGAAAAGAATTTCGTCCCCGAAATTCAGTTGGTAATTCATGCGAAACTTCAGTCGGTAACTCACCTAAATGAACAACTCGGGGTACTGCTGTCTTATGGCATCTTCGCGTTCCCACGTGCAGGAGGTGGTCTTGCCTTGCTGCCACTCCACCTTAACCAGCCTTACATTTTTGTTCCTCAAGCGTTTTACCGATCGGTCCACGATTCCAATCGGTGTAGTCACAGTGGTCAGGTCTTCTTTGATCTCTACTTCATCGTCAGGCATCGTGTGGCTGGGGTCATGTAAATACTTCCTTAGTTGAGACACATGAAATACGTTGTGCAATCGGGACAAGTGGGTCGGTAATGCGATGCGGTATGCCACGGAGCCGACTCGTTCTAACACCTCATAAGGCCCAATGTATCGAGGGCTTAACTTTCCACCTTTTAAGGCTCGTCCGACTCCTTTACTCGGAGAAGTTCTCAAAAACACTCTGTCTCCGACTGAAAATTCCAATGGTTTGGTGCGCTTGTCATGGTAGCTCTTTTGCCTGTCTTGAGATGCTTTCATCCTTCCCTGTATCACTCGGATCTGCTCTGTGGTTTGCTTCACGATGTCTGGTCCTAATAGTAGACTTTCACCCGTTTCCGACCAGCAGAGTGGGGTTCGACATCTGCGTCCATATAGTGCCTCGTAGGGTGCCATGCCAATGCTGTGATGATGGCTGTTGTTGTACGTAAACTCGATCAAGGGAAGGTACTGCTCCCAGTCCCCACCATTCTCTAACACACACGCCCTTAATAAGTCTTCTAAACTTTGAATTGTCCGCTCGGATTGTCCATCTGATTGGGGGTGGTAGGCAGAACTAAGCCAAAGTTTGGTGCCCATTTCTTGATGCAGGCTGGTCCAAAACCTGGACGTGAACCTAGGGTCTCTATCTGATACAATAGAAGTAGGTATGCCATGCAGTCGGATAATTTCTTGAATGTAAATCCGAGCCAACTTATGCAACGGGTACTTCATATTCACAGGTAGAAAGTGTGCACTCTTCGTCAGTCGGTCAACAATGACCCAAATCGCATCATGGCCCGCTCGGTTTTTGGGTAGTCCCATGATAAAATCCATCGCAATCGAGTCCCATTTCCACACGGGAATCTCTAGGGGCTGTATTGCACCGTACGGTTTTTGGTGCTCCACTTTTGATTTTTGGCACGTAATACACCGGGCCATATATTCCGCCACATCCCTCTTTAGTCCGGGCCACCAGAACTGTTTCTTCAGGTCATGGTACATTTTCGTGGTTCCTGGGTGGATACTGAGTAGGCTTTTGTGGGCTTCGTCAAGCACCACTCTCCTTAATTCTCCTCCGTTTGGTATGTATATTCTGTCCCTCACCCGGAAGATCCCATCTGATCCCTCGGTCAAGGATAAATCCTTTCCTTTGGCCTGAGTTTCCTTTATTTCAGTTAGGTAGGAGTCCAACTGTTGCTGCTCGTACACGGACTTCAAGAATTCATTGGCGATCCTCAATGTACCGATTGTCATTTTCCGAGAGGAGGGGGTGTCAACATACAAGTTCATGTCTCGGAACCGCTCCAACAACTCTACTTCTTTTGCCATCATTGCTGCCATGTGGAGGGATTTCCGACTCAATGCGTTGGCCACGACATTTGCCTTACCCGGGTGGTATTTTAACTCGAAATCGTAATCTTTTAAAAACTCAATCCATCTTCTCTGTCTCATGTTTAGCTCTTTCTGGTCGAATAGGTATTTGAGGCTCTTGTGATCGCTGTACACTTCAAATTTGGACCGTACAAGTAATGCCTCCATATTTTTAATGCAAAAACTACTGCTGCCAGCTCTAAGTCATGGGTCGGGTAATGCTGCTCGTGAGGTCTCAATTGCCGAGAGGCATATGCTATCACTCGGTCTCTCTGCATAAGTACACACCCTAATCCGAGTCCTGACGCATCACAATAGACCACGAAGCTCTCTTGTAACTCGGGTAATGCCAGTACTGGAGCAGTCGTCAACTTGTTCTTTAGCTCTCGAAAGCTGTTCTCACACTCGGGACTCCACACGAAGGGAACGTTTTTCCGAGTCAATTTAGTTAGTGGTAATGCCAGTTTAGAAAAACCTTCGATGAACCTTCTATAATAACCTGCCAGGCCCATAAAACTCCTTATCTCCGAGACCGACCTGGGCTTCTCCCATGCCATTACAGCTGTGACCTTCGAAGGGTCCACCGAGACACCTCGCTCGAAAATCACATGTCCGAGGAAGTGGATCTCATCCATCCAGAATTCGCACTTCAAAAGCTTCGCAAACAATTGTTTCTCCTTCAACACTTGAAGTACCGCTCGGAGATGTCCTTCATGCTCCTCGGAAGTCTTAGAATAAACTAGGATGTCATCAATGAAAACAACTACAAACCGGTCTAAATAGGAGTGGAATATGCTGTTCATGTAATTCATGAAAACAGCAGGGGCGTTTGTCACACCGAACGGCATCACTACATACTCGTAGTGACCATACCGAGTCCTAAAGGCAGTTTTAGGAATGTCCGAGTCCTTCACTCGGATTTGGTGATACCCCGATCGTAGATCGATTTTTGAGAAGACTGAGGCTCCACGCAGCTGGTCAATTAAATCATCAATTCTGGGCAGTGGATACCGATTCTTGATTATGAGTTTGTTTAGCTGTCGGTAATCTATACAAAGTCTCATGCTGCCATCCTTCTTCTTAACAAGCAGTACGGGTGCGCCCCATGGTGATATCCTCGGTCTAATGAACTGCTTTCCGAGTAACTCATCCACTTGTTTCTTCAACTCGGCTAACTCAGTTGAGGACATTCTATAGGGTGCACTGGAGACTGGCTCGGCCCCAGGGATTAAGTCTATAGAGAATTCGATTTCTCTATTGGGAGGGACACTCGGTACGTCTTCAGGGAACACTTCTGGGAATTCATGGACAATCGGGATTTCGTTCACTCGGATTTCACTCTCACCCTCGGTTAGACAAAGCATCATAAGCAGTTGGGTTATACCCGGTGCCGTGTCGTTCTCAGTGGGCTGTCTCGGAAAAACTATCTCTCAGTTTCTACAATCTACTAACACCTTATTGGCTGAAAGCCAATCTATTCCGAGCACGATGTCAAGACCCTTTAAGGGCATGCAAATCAGATCGAAGGTGAAACTCCGATCATACAACTCAAACGCTACATCTTTGCACATTGACGATGTGAACACATTAGCGCCAGTCGGGCTGGCCACTTCCAAAGTCCGATTCATAGACACAGTCGGTAACTTCAAACGCTTCACACACTCATCAGCTATAAAAGAATGGGTGGCTCCCGAATCGAAAACAACATTAAGCGTATTCATTCCGAGTGAGCACTTACATTGTACTAGGTCGCTTGCTGGTGCAACATCCTCTGCGTTGATGGTGTAGATCCTTCCTGCCGCTGTTGGGCCGGTATTCCTCCCTCGGTTATCTGGGGTACGCATCCTGTTTCCTCTGGCTCCGTTGCCTCTGCCACCAGGATGTTGGTTATCATTCACTCAGTTCCTTTCTTGAAATCCCCCCTGACGCACATTAACGTTTGCTTGGTGTAGTTGGGGGCAGTCGCGGTGAATGTGTCCTCTCTTGTTGCAGTGAAAGCACACTACATCACCATCATCCTTGCAGTCTCTGGCAAAGTGGTTTCCTCCACACTTGAAACACCTTCTGTCGCCTACCACTGGTCGTCTTTCAGGTTGATTCCGACCCCCAGATTTGGAAAAAGGCTTGTTCCTGCCAACATTGCTTGGCTTTTTGAAATGAGGTCGTTGGGGCCTCAGGGAATAGTGGTTTCTGCTGCTCTGGTTCGAATGGGCCTTGTCATCCTCCTTAAATATTCTACATTTGTTCACTAATGCGGGGAAACTCCGTATCTCGTGGTATCTGCAGGCCCTCTTAATATCCGATCTGAATCCGTTCTCAAACTTAAGGCACTTGGAGCTCTCCGTCCCAGGCTGCTGGAAGGGTGGATAGAATAGGCACAATTCCTCGAATCTGGTCGCGTATTCTTCCACAGTCATGGAGCCCTGTTTTAACTCCATAAACTCCAGCTCTTTCCGACTCCTCACTGTGTCGGGAAAGTACTTCTCTAAGAAGCATGCCTTGAAATCGTTCCACGTCAGTTGATTATCATCTTCAGGGAATCGGCTTCTGGCTATTTTCTACCAGTTCTCCGCTTCGTCTCGCAGCATGTACACTGCACACTCTACCTTCTGGGCTTCGGTACAACGAAGACCCCCAAAAATCCTCTCTAATTCCTGAGTCCACTTAAAAGTCGCCTCAGGGTTCCGTCCTCCTAGGAATTCACTCGGCTTCCTCTTTAAGAAGCGGTCCAGCACTTGGCCCTCCTCAGCTCGAGGCTGGCCCTGCCTTTCAAACACGTCTGCAAAGTGTTGGAATGCCGTGGCTATAGCCTCCATGCTTTGGCGATGTGCCATCCCTTATCCTGAAATCAACATTCAAGGATAAGTATTCCTAGTTACTTAATTCCAATCGGATTTTAGTCTAATATTTAGTAGCTTAGCCCATTATGTGTTCTCGTATGTCATACAATTAGTCGGGTCAGGAGGAACAACTCCCCTACCCATGATTCAGTAACAGAGTATCAATCAAGTTGAATTCACACCACAACAATCATGACCATACACACAACCACTTACACTCGGTAGGCTTACCTTGGCCTTGGACCTTTCGGTCCGCTCTGATACCAAAATGTAACACCCTAATTTAACAAAATGAATTAAACCCAAAGACGGGAAAAAAAATTTTTTTTTTTTCAAAATTAAGTAAACCAAATAGACTATAAGGCAACCGGATAACAAAAGGGGCGGAGTACAAGGAAGGACACGGGAAATGAGAGATCATCCACACGCATATGGCAAATAACAGAAGGCTAAGACTGGAACCGGTTCATTTGGTTTAATGTAACACACCAGCGCCAGGGCGGATTACATAATATCGTTGGCTCACTCAGGCGGGGTCTGATACCGCCTGGGCGGGGTATGGTAATGCAGCGGCGGAGGGAGGGGGATTCATAAAGAAAACCCCATATCGGTCCTCACTCGTCTTCTCGAAGAGGATCCACAAAGAAAGCTTTTCCACGAGTAACACTAGTCAAACAGTAGAAAGAAATAGGTAAGGGGAAGGAGAAGGGAGATGTACATGTGCAGTAGTGGATTGTGGAGGAAAGAGGGGCCCAAACTCATTCCGCCCAACTTGACTAGATATGACAACGCCTGGGCGGACTCAACCACAACGCCCAAGCCGGGGTCAACACCGTTGTCGGGGACGCATTAGCGTCACAACGGAGAGGAAGGGTAATTGGGCGGTATCCCACTCTGACAGTTACTCGCTCCAGCGCGAGTCCTCACGCTTGGGCGAACTGCTCTAGTACCTCGGGCGAGGTATGACTCCGCCCAAGCGTATCCGACATAAGTCTTCCTAGTCCGTACTCGCTGGAGCGAGTATACTGCTCGCTGGGGCGAGGGAACTTCACTCGGGAATACAGACTCTCCCCACTCGAGTTTTACTTATATTTCTCACTCAGGGTTGCAAACTCCCATTCACTCAGATCGTTTAAGACTCTCTTCCTAGAGACGATTTAAAATTCACTCTGACTTGGCCATGGTATGCTAAATCATGTTGTCCCTGCGTATCCATTAAAGCACAAGTATGAAATAAGGTAGCACATAGCATGTCACACACGAAACCATACATATATATATATATATATAAGAGCGTATGTTAACATTTACAAACACAAAATCAGATTTCTCTTTGTCCATAAGGTTCTATTTGTCCAAAACACTAACATCCGGCATGAACCGGTCAGAGCTTAATCTAACATCGCATTAATTAAGCCTTCCTAATGCATCAACACTTCACTCAGCGTTCCAGCTCTGCTTTTGATCCTCATCTCGAGAGACATTCACTGAAAAATGGCCACTGCAGGGGTGAGCATCTTAGATTTTAAATGATAGATACCGACTCAGGTTATCTCCCAATCATACAACAATACATATACGTACAAACACGATTATACCAGAGCAACATCCATTAGCCAAGACATATATATACATAACTCTTACCGTTCGATATTCACCAATCCTCACTCGGCTGTACTCATAACATTTTCAATGACACGGATACGCTTGCATACATATATACATATATTCATGAAACAGTTTTCATTCAGCATCCAAGGCACGTACACACGGAATGGATCACTCGGCATACACATTCATTATCCTCATACACCATATCAAATGCATAATCAAATTTCAGTCAATAACACATATATGGAGCATTCACTCAGTCCTACGCATTCATCCATTCACTTACCACGCGGCATACCTAGCCAATGCCAAACAACATTAACAGCAGTAACAATATTAACAGTAGTAACAATATTAACAGTAATAAGCACATAAGGTTTCACTCGGTTCCGCATCGTGTGTATCGGTCCGACGTTGCAACGTAGGCATCTCAGCCTTTTTATACATAGCTCTCAGCTATCAAATCAGCTCCCAGCTGCTTGGCCGTTTTACGGGTACCCAACCGTTTGCCCACAGGTGACACCAACGCTCTCAGCGCCAACGGGGGTGTTCACAGGCAGCCTGAGTCCCACTCAGGGCTACCCTGAGTCCCACTCAAGGATTTTGCAGCGTCCCACGCTGGATGACCGAAGGTACTGTCCCACACTACGTGCTCCCAGCACAACGCATCTCATGCGCCATACGCGGATTCGACACACAACAGTCGTTTCACGCATGCATTCTCTTATTCAAGCACACATATCATGCAATCGGTAATACACATTATCAGGATTCAGCATGTCAGTTTAACACATATAGCTTTCATGCAATCCATTATCATTCCATTGTAACGTATGAGTCCCATGCAATCGGTATCAATCCATATCAAGCATCCATAAACATTTTCGTTCAATCAAGTGTGACATGCAATCAGTTTACAGCACCATTTAACCTTAAACAACGCATGCATCATTATGAAAATCACAAGTTCACTCAAGCATTTCAAGTCATCACAACATAACATGCAATCGGTGTAGGACAGTGTCAGAACCCGGTTAAAGCAGGCATTTCCTGTACGCAAACAAGTTCATTAAAGCATTCATATCAACACATGCATTTCTATGACATGGATAGCTTCAATCGGACATTCATATCAACACAACTCAACATGCAATCGAGATCCTGCAACACATGCATTTGTAAGAAAGATGTTAACATGCAACCATTCCTCCTCACTTAACCTGCATTCGGAGATTCTACATGCAAACACGCCACACAGCATAATACAATACTACAACCATCAGGGTCTCCAACCCGTTCGTAACCCATACATTTAACATGTAAGACACTCCCCCTACCAATTACGAAACTCCGAGGGATTTTTCTGCTTGAATGGTGGTTCTCTTCCTTGCTGCTTCACTTGGCGCCTTCTCTGGAGTGCTACAGTCTCCTGCGAGTGATGTAGGGGTATTTCTGCTTCTTCCTTGGCAATCGTCCCTTCCCGTGTGGGGAGTTCCACTCCACTGCAGCACCGTCACCTTGGCTCTCGGAGCAGGAAATGGACTGGAGGGCAGAGAAAAAGAGAGAGAAAGCAAGAGAAAAGAAGAACGAAGAAGGAAGTTCGCAGGGGGTTCTCCGCGTGAAGAGCATGGCCATCACCCGTATAAATACTCGCGCGGAGAACAGGATGGTGGGATGGGGAAATGTGGAAAGATAATCCTGCCCATGCCATCTTGTCTCCACGTTAATCACCCTATTCCTTCTAGTTAATTTAGTTAAGGGGAGTGTTAATTTGTTGACTTTTCATTTAATTCGGTTGCTTATAATTAAAATGGGGATGTTACATGACTTCACCACAACACCCACGCCTAAGCGTCCCATATTCACGCTCAAGCGTGAAGACACAATGCAGTAATAATCTCGAATGCGCTTAAGCGTGAGCCCTTCACACTCAAGCATGAAGGTGGTTATTTAACTTGTTGTTGTTCCCTCTAAATGAAATGTTGCGCTGTTTCTGTTTTCCGTTTGCTGCTGTACATTAGTAATTTAAGTATTGAGTGTAATTAATTATTTACTTGTAATTATGTATTTGGATTAGTCAGTTTAATTATTAATTAAGTTTCCTTTGTAATTAATTAAGTTAGTTAGTTAGTTAGATGCCTATATATATATTTGTACATACTCTGTACAGAGAGAGACACACACAGAAGCAATAACACGATTCATTTTCACATTTCCAATCTCTCTCTAAATTCTCTCGTCCATGTCTCTCCACATTCCTTCGTCTGAATCCATTTCCATGGGTTTCTAAACCCCTAGGGTTGGGATTGCTAAAGCTTCCGATGGAATCTTGAAGCTGCATTGAGGAAATTATCTTCTGAAGTAAAAGGAGAACAAGCTAAGAAGTGGATCTACTCTACTGAATTGACAAATTCAGATCTAATGAAGAAATTCACCAGTGAGGAATCATGGTTGAGGCTTAGGTAACTTCTAGCTTGCTAACTAATTCAGGCCTAGTAATTAGTTGAACAGTTAGGGTTCAACCCCCAATTTTGCATTAGATTTCTCTGTTATTGAGCACCTAAGGGATTAGGGTTTAATGCTTAGGAATTAGTGTTATTCACCTAAGGAATTAGGGATTAACCATTTGTGAATTGTCGAAGCTTGATTGAACCTTAATTGTATGTTTCTTGATGAAATTGTAAGCTGAAGTAATCCTAACCTATCTTCCATTAACCATATTTCACATTTTATACTGCTTCTGAAAACATAAAAACATAGAAAATATAAAACAACAAAAACAAAATGAATTACATCTGCTTGCGTTGGTTTAGCTTGTATTAGTCCAAGATTGCGGTAATTACCACAATCCCTGTGGGAACGATCAAATACATTACAAATTTAATGATTGGTGCGCTTGCCAAAAGAAAATAAATCCTCTGAGAGTCACACAATAAGTCGATAATAATTCAGGATTTTCACACCAAGTTAATGGCTCCGGATTTGTTGCATCAAGTTAATGGCGCCGTTGCTGGGGATTGTTGAGTAATATCAACAATCCTTGGACCGGTACTAGACTGAACCATTTTTTTTAGTTTCTGTACATGTTGTTAGTTGTTAGTAAATTTCGTTGTAAGAGTAGGATTTGTTAAGTCTTGCTTGAATTGTTGTTCATAGTTACTACTGTTTCGATTTTAGTTGTTTAGTTGTTAGTACTAACCGTTACAGTAGCTTTGTTTGTGGTTAGTTATTGCATTTATGGTTTTTGTAGTTGCTTTGGAAAGTGAAAAGTTACAGGTGATGTATCTTGATAACACCTTAGCAGAGTTTCTTCAATATTCACAAACATTATGCATGAACCATGTAGAGGAGGTACAACCAATTGAGGAGGAGCCATCGAAGTTAGAAAGGATTTTAATTCAATTTATAAAAGTCACTCAAACCAGCCTCCAAAATTTTGATAATTCAATCATGAACATTCAAAAGCAAGTGGATTTTATTGCAAAGCTATTGGCCGAAGAGCAAAAAAATACAGAGGTTGTACGAAGAGAAGACCAATATGAAGAGCCATGGGATGATGATGTTGCTCTAGCTGAAGAAATTAAGTTTGGGGAAGAAGAAGACCAGCTAGAAAACATTGAAATGGATGAACCTGAACTTGAAGTTAATGTAGAAACAAGAGAAGAAAAAGAAAATAAGGAAGTTCAGGGATATTTGATGAAAGAAGAGTCAATTGAAGAATGTGAAGAGGAAAGCTATAGAGATTATACTTCAGAATTGGAAGATGATAGTATATCTAGTGAAGAATTCTTCGATGATTGGAATAAAGAAGATTGGTTTGAAGAAGAACAAGAGCAAGAGTTGTCATTGAATAATTTCTTTGATGATGTAAGTGTTGCAGGAGTGCAAATTGAACAAATGACAACAGAAGCCATTGAGGAACTAGAGAATCAATTAGATACTATTGTTGAGCAAGAAGTGATAGAAGAGGTTGAGGTCTCAGCTGAGATGGAAACCACATCTTGGCAACACAATAATGATACTGAAGTTTCATTAGAGCCAAGTGTGAATACAGAGAAAGAAGTAGAGGTTCATGCACAAGAAGAGTTAACATGTTTAAATGTTGGGAATACAAAAGAAGAAGAAACTCAGCCATGTCATGAGGAGCGTTTGCTAGTGGTGAATACTGCAGCTATAGAAATCACAAGGAAACGCAAATCATCAAGTCAAGAAGAACATTGCTTGTGGCACAAAAAGAGGGACGACAACATAAAATAGAAAAAGAAAAAAGTGAAGGAAAGAAAAAAAAGAAAAAGCAGAAAGTTTGGAAAAAGAAAGATTGGAGGAAAGCTGTGTTGAGCAGTAGCCTCAAACATAACAAGGAGAAAACTGGATCTAAAAGACCAAGAGTGTATGGTCATAAGTAATGCGATCCTAGAGGATGAGCCTATGTTTGTTTTTCTTGTACATAAATAAAGTAGTGAGAGAAGTTTTCAAAAAAAAAGAAGAAGAAAAGAAAAATAGAGTTAAAAAAAGAGAGAGAGAAGAAAAAGAAGAAAAAAAACAAAAGAGAATTTTTAGGATTACACAGTGGATGCTCCCAAGAAGCGTCCTTACGCTCACCTTCATTCCTTGAATAATGAACCACCAAAGTATGCACTTCTACACCATCTCTTTCTATCCACGTAGGTAGTTTCTATTCATGCATCTTAGTTCCTTTATGTGAAAAAAAAAATATTCCAATTTTGTGTTTTGTAGTCATAACATTGTACATCATCCATTTTCTCATTTTGTGTTTCATGTTGGTTCTTTGTTACTGTCAATTGCCATATAAATACTAAAAAAAAAGAAGAAGAAGAAGAAAGAAAAGAAGAAAACTAAAAAGGGAGAAAGAAGAAAAGACTGAAAAAGCTTGAAAATTTTTTTAATAAGGTTTGAGCGTTTATACGCTAAAATCCTAGTATACATACGTGTAATTCCATTAGCTAGAATTAGGATCAGGTACCCCTGGCGCTTGAGCGAGCTTCTATGCGCTCAAGCGTGATCTTAAGCTAACTTTCTGGCCGCCTGAGCGTGACTTTGTGTGAGCCTCGTGCTTGAGCGAGCTCAGGTCCACGCTTGAGCGTGACCCTTCGAACTGATTCCTGCGCTTGAGAGTATGTCTTCACGCTCTAAGCGTGACCCCTGGTACCTAATAGAACATTTTTACGCTTGAGCGTACATTACTCATACTTAAGCATGAGCTTTTTGTGCCTTCTATTGATTCCCACGCTTTGAGCATGAGCTCTTTTGTATAAGTCCCTCGCCTGAGCGCCCAAGTCCACGCTTGAGCGTGATCGTCACTGGTGCCTGATATGAAACCCACGCTTAAGCTTAGAATTTCACGCTTTGAGCGTGACTTGTATATAAGTCCCATGCTTAAGCACCCCAAGCTCACGCTTGAGCATGATCGGGCTGAGGCAATTGGAAAACTTCTGTTCCAAATTTTTCGCTTAAGCGTGATGCTGTAAGCTTAAGCATGAGTGCCACATTGAAGCAATCTGATACCTGTTAGTTCGTCGCTTGAGCGTAGTTTCTCACGCTTGAGCGTGACATTCCCTTGCATATAATTTTCTTAAATGAATAATGATTCGCTTGAGCGTGATTCATACCTGATGCTTCTTGTTATGATTTAAGGTGGGCGTTTATACGCTCAAGGTTCAGCGTACCGACGCGTACCTCAGGTATTGGGCTTAACAGTATAAAACCCTCTCAGTGTACAAACCCTAACTCTTTACGCTGGAACCTTGGGTTTTGAAGAGGAAAAAGCACAGTCTCTGATTTCTTTGAAAGGTACCATCTTTTCAATTCTTACTTTCACTTTATAGTTAGAATTGTTGTAGTTCACTGTTTCAATTTCAAATTTCTTTCATCCATCATATTTGTTCATCTTACATTTTCATTTTGTTGTGGTTTTGTTGTTTGTATATATGTATCCATTTAGGCATTATAAATACCATCGTTAACACTTACCATGATCAAAAGATCACAAAGACTTTGTAGAAAACCTGAAAAAAGTGTTGAAATAGAAAATGTGAAAGAAGCCCGAAAAGAGAAAGGAAAAGGGGTGGCTACTATAAGTATCCCTGATTCTCCATCAACTGAAAGGATTAAAAGTCTTGAAGAAGGAAAGAAGTCTCAGACAGTTGAGGGTTTTGATGGGTATAGGTTTAGAGATTCTAAGGCCGCCCAAGATTATGAGAATAAGTTTAAACATAGGGGAGTAATAAGGGATAGAGCTCTGGTCCTTGATGAAGAAAATTATTATGATTTTAAGGTAAAAGCTGCTATGATTGAAAGGGGATGGCAGTTCTTTAATAAGAATTTAGGCAATGGTTACCAGGAAATCACTAGAGAATTCTCTGCCAATCTGAGGACTCATTCTATGGAAGATAAGTTTCCTTTTTCTTCCTTCTTGAGAGGAGTCACCATTCCTCTAACTGGTCATATATTGAATAAGCTGTTGAAAGTACCTATATTGGATGAGGAAGGATGTCACTACACTTGGAAAGTAGATATCTTTCATAGGGCTGAAAATGAAAATCTTAGGAAAGAAATTTTAGAGGAATGTTGTGAACAAGGAGCTACATATATAACAAAAGCAAATGGTGCACCAAAAAGTGTCAGGAAGAGTTGTTTGAATCATCTCCCCCTCTTATGGTGTCACTATGTCCTTTCATCCCTGCAACCTGTGGCTCATGCTACTGAGATTACCATTAAGAGGTTAGTGTTGATTTACTGTTTAATAAGAGGCCTGTATGTTAATCTGGGTGAGTTAATACTGGAGGAGATGATGAAAAACCTTAAAAAAAATCTCCAACTGCCATATTTCCCTGTTATCACTTTGTTGGCCAAAAAGAATCAGGTTAGGTTGAATTATGTAGAACTAACAAAGGTAAAGCTTGAGAGGATTATGGACAAGCGTTGGGTGATAGACCATATTGACAATTTTATGCCTTAAGAGTCAAAGCGTCCCAAACAACCTAAACCAACATCTTTTGCACCACTACCTCCAACAGGAGCAGGTACTTCTTCTGATATTTCCATGGTAATGCAGGAACTTCAGGTTATGAAGAAGATGCAGCTAGAAACCTATGATCTGGTCATGAACCATGATCTCATGCTGAGTAAGATTGCCACTGCAATGAATGTGGATCACACTGAAGAAATGGGAGTTCCACTTGACAGAGACCTATGGTTGGCTTCCATTGGATTCACCATTCCCCCTGATGACACACCTTTAGCAACTGAATTTCCACCCCATCCTGAGCAGGACAAGGATGAGCCTATGGATGAAGAAAATGAAGAAGAGGATGACTGATCTTTTACTTTGTTTATAGTTCTGTTAAGTTAATTCTGGGTTGTTAATGTTTTCTTTTCCTAAACAATGTATTTCCTTTTCAGTTGTAATGAACTTATATTTCCCTGTTTAGTTGTTTGTTGTTATTTCTCATCTAAATTGTATTATTCCTGCATCCATCACTCACCAATCGCTGCCATATAGGTAAAAAGGGAAGTAATCTATACTCTCATCTTATTAGTTTGTGGAAATATGTTAACTGTGTCTAATTTAGAATCCATCTCAATAATTTAAATTTTGTAGATTCTCAAGCATCAATTGGATAAATTAATTAATTTGCATTTCTTGATTCATGATCTTTGTCCATAACTATTTTTATCCTTAATTATTTATATATTCACCATGCTAGTTAGCAATCTGAATTTATGATCTCGCATTAAGTTTGGGGACATGACTGGCTGATTACCTGTTATATTATTAACATTTGAGCCTTTATTAATTCTTTTCTAAGTGTGTCTGCATTCTTGTTTAGTGAGATAGAATTTGCTTCAGTGCTTGCTAATTGATTATATGTTTGCCAATTGGAAATAATGAAGGCCTTCTTTGAAAATTAGCCAGGGCCAAATTTAGCCATCCTAACTATTATTAATTATCCTTTGACCTAACAATTATATTTTGAGCCTGAGACCCTTTCATTCTACTTATGTACCTAACTTTACAAGCCAATTTATCTAAGAAAAACCAAGAGAATCATCCCTGGATGTACCACTGATGAATTGCTGAGTCTTATCTTATTGCTAGGGACTAGCAAGTTCTAAGTTTAGGGATGAAGAGTGTGCCTAACAACAATTAAAGGACACACTCTGACCTTAATTATAGACGAGGATGTTGAGAAATGAAAGGAGAAACAACAAAAGCTAAAGAAAAATGAAAAATCAGCAAAGAAGAAGGTGCAAAGCACCACAACAAAAAAATGGTATTGAAAAAAGAAATTGAAAAAGATAAAAGAAGAAAGAAAGAGTCCAAAGGACTGAAAGAGAAGAAGGTGCAAAGAACCACAAGTAATTGAGTATCCTTCGTCTGAAAATAATGAAAGCACAAGAACTGGTTAGAAAAGGCATTCAAGTTAAGATTGAGGCAAGGCATCAGTGGGCACATCTTTTAACCCAACATTGACTAGAAGAACAAAAATAAAACCTGCAGCCTAACCCCATTTCAAGCTTAAAAAGCCCTTACTGATCCAATTGTGCTAGCAGATGTCATGATGTTTAGAACTGTTGCAAGCCTATGTTGATCTAACAATTATGCAGGTGATGAGTGCATGCAATTACCCTATACACTGAGAGAAGAGTGAAATACTAATCCAGTGAGGAAGTATCACCAACTTGTTCCCAAAGGAGGTGTGTCATTATATTTTCAGAATTTACAAAAAGAAAGCATGAAAGGTATTCAATAATTATGGTATGAATTAAGTTAAGGAAAGGCTGATTGATTTGAGTAAGTGTAATTGATTTAATTAATCTGAGTATTTGCTTGAGGACAAACAAGCACAAATAATCAAGTAATACACGAAGCTATATCTTATTCAATCACATAAAAAATTCTACCAAAATAGTAACCAACCTAAGGCTATCCTAGTGTCTAAAGGAAGCTAACTAAAAGACAAAACCAAAAAGAAGCCAATCAAGACAAGCAACAAAAATACAATTAGAAAAGCTAAACTAAAAGGAGTGAAGATATGACAAACAATGAGTATTTTAGGACAAACTAAAAAAGGACTAAAATAAGAAGTGTTCAACTCAAATAGAAGTAATATATGACAAACTAAGAATCAATCAAAGACAATCAAACAATTAAAGACACAAAAAATGTTAGTGCGCAAAAAGCTTCTTATAAAATCCTAGAATACAAACTAGTGCTTAAAACCAACAAGCTATACAACTCTTTTCTCTTTGTTTTCAAACACTTATGACACCTAGTGATAAGGTACTGCACAAATGGATATAGCTTCTTCCTTTACTTTTTTTTCAATGCTCAAATTTTCAAGTTTTGCTAAGAAGAAGCTTAGAAAAAGAATTTTGTTACTAGGTTTGAGGCTTTCCTTTCCTTTCCTTTTCCTTTCTTTTATTTTCTAATGGATTTTTCATCCTTTACCAACATAGTACAACACAGAGTTGTTCCAAATTGAACCAAATAAAGAGGTTATCGTTCAGTCATTATGAGGAACATGAATATCAAAATAGATTTTAAAAATTCAAAACAAATCAAAGTAGATCTATATTTTTAGGGTTTTTCAAATTTTGAAGGGAAAAAGTGAATGTTCATGGAATGAAAAGATCTATAGCTCAAATGAAATGGGAGAATGAATCTACCATTAGCAACTCAAAGAGATGAATAATAGATATAAAAAAATGGATCTTGAAGAGCCTAAGCTCATGATACTAAATGATATAGTCCTTGTTGCAAATTCTCTTGTGGATCCATCTTAGAGGCTTATTCATTGATCTCCAACATCCATGCATCAATAAAATTATATCTCCTCCAAGGTACAAGTCTTGGCCTAACCATACATACAAGGGAATGGTGAAATTCTATGCAAAATCTCATAGAAGAAAACAAAAAACAAATGAGAGAGGTTGAGAGAGAGAGAGGGTGTGGCACCACCTTCAAAGGAAAGATAAGCCAAATGTGTAGTCACCACTTTAGAGGTTCTCTAGAGAATAAGATCATGCTTAGAATTCTAAGATACTCTTGAGTTTAAAGAGAGAGACACTTCTCACTAAACTAAACAAATTCATTCAAATGATCAAAAGTGTCTACAAATGAAATTCTAACTCTGTTTAGAGACAATTTAGGTTGTTACCCAAGCCAAACTAAGCTAACCTAAACTAGCTCATCGAACCCTAACTATGGCTAAATGTGGCACCCTAATCTAAGCTACACCCAATATATGGCCCAAAATCACTAAGCCTCAAAGTGGAATACAAACAAACCAAGATCCATTAGGCTAAGCCCAACCCTAAACAACGAAGCAATAAAATACAAGAAATAAAAATAGGTCTTCATAGTACTGTCTATGGGCTTAGGCTCAACTTGAACTCTAGCAAGGGCCAGAAGTTTAGTGAGAGCGTCTTTAATCTTTTTGACCCTTGACCTAGTCATAGGGCCTTGAAATCCCTCCAAAACATCTTCCACCTTCTTAGGTACCTCTATGCCAGTAAAACCCTGGTTAGTTTGAGTTAGCTAAGATCAATGACTAAGAGTTTTCCCTATTCTCCTATGGATGGGACGTAGGAGCCTTTGAGTGTGAGCCTCTTGAGTTTGTCAGTTCAATGGTACATTATGCCTGGTGCCTATGATGGCTTGTCATTTGGTGTAGCATAAGCCTTTTTCATTTTTGATATTGGTTCGTGATGTTTGAGTCATCTTGTACTCTATTCCCTTTTGAAATGAAATTCCTTTGCTTGTTCAAACGAATAATAACGAGACAATTAGCACAACAAATAATATAAAATATTAAATTAAGGGAAAAGGCCAATTAGCCTACTTGAATGAATAACTATTTGTAGATGGTCATTGCTATTGCAAATTTGATTATTTTAATAATTTAAAACCATTTGATTTTGCGTTGTTAGTGATTCAACTCATTATTCTCGTAGTCATAGTTACTTTGACTCCCTTGATGGCAATATTGAATGTAGACTCAATTAAATTCTTAAACAAACAAATGGCTATTGAGTAAAAGATAATCATTCTGCATCGTGCGGAATATAAATAAGTGTACAGTAGTATAGTGGCACATAAATAAATAACTTAGTTCCATTTATTTTAAATTTTAATGAAATTATTTATGTACCGTCAATCTAATTGACACGTATATTTAAATTTATTTATTCATTGCAAAGAAATAAATTATGTTTTTATAGAACTTAAGAAATATTTTCAAAAACTAACATTAAACTTGGCGATTTCTGCGGAACAAAAACGAGGGTAAAATATAATTTCGTCTTAGAAAAAAAAAATTATAAGAATGTTAAATTACTAAGACATTATCAACCGTTCTTTATATATGTACCAATATTCTCAGAACCGGACTGGTCATTGAACCGGTGAGGGAACCAGTTCAAGGATCACTGGTTGGATCGGCGGTTGAATCATAATCGAACCGGTAATAAGAAATTATTATTATTTATTAAACAATAATTAATTAGATTGTTAAATAACTTAATATTTTTTAAAAAAATCCAACAAATTGATGGAAAACAATTTCAGTTTACGAACAAAGCAAAGCAATACCAATTCCAGTTTAGGAATTACTAAAGAAGGTGACTACATAACTCGTCTGCAATGAACTTAAAGGCATTGTAACTTTTTCCCATTTTGTTTTGATTACTAATACTATATCTTTCTCCAGCACCGGGGTGATAATACATGGTATACACGTTCAAACTTGTAACATGACAAGGTGATGAATAGGAGAATTGATTCTATTTTTATCCCCGTATATGGCAGAAATAATTAATTTCTGAAGTAATATGTGAAATTTTCATTTGAGACAAAATTGGTAAAGTCTTTTTGAGAAAACTTGCTACAGACATACACACTATAAAGTTCTCAACTCCATCAAAATGGCGTGATAATTTATCAAAGGAATATGCCTTTCCCTTAATCATATGCATTTGAAAATATTTCCCACAAAGATTAAAGTGAAAATATTCTATTGATTATTCACTAGAATACAAACTTTAATATATGTGTATATATGCCATGGTTGCTGCTAACTGTCAGAAATAGTACTTCAAAAGCTTTGAATTTGTGTTAGTTTAGCAAAGCAACATAAAACAACATTTTCAGTTTAACAGATTCAATTTCATTTTAACTATTGAACGAACATCAAACACCAAAGCAAACCAACAAGTTAAAATTCAGTTTAACATATTCAATTTGGGAATAGCAAACAAACCAATTTAGTTAAAATTCAGCAACATCAAACAGCAAAGCAAAACAAACATCAAACAACATTTTCAGTTTAACAAATTCAATTTTAGTTTAACTATTGAACCAACATCAAACAATAAAGCAAACCATTTCAGTTTAGGAACCAACTACACCAATTTCAGTAGCAAATATTAAGTTTAATGAAACAGAGAGGGGTTCACTATGTAGTCTTAGAGCTTGACGGAGGGGTTTCACCGTGAGGGAGGTTGACAACGACGACACGATGCAGGCACGAGGGATAGAGCTCAACGACGACCAGCGCGAGGGAGGCAGCTTCAGGATGACCACCACGAGGGAGGGAGCCTCACGACTGTGATGAACGACAAAGATGCAGTGGAGTGGCACGAAGGAGAGGCACGATGATGAACGATGAACGATGGAGAGGCACGAAGAAATGAATCAGAAATGGGATTTTGCCCTAAGTTAGCCCCAAAACGACGTTTTTTGGGCGTTTCTTATTATTTTTAATTAAAAAACTGACTCGGTTTGAACCGGGTAAATTTGGTTTTTGACCGGTTCATAGGGCAGACAGTTTTTCCACGCTTCGGACTGGACAGGCCACTGGTTCCCGGTCTGACCAGTCCGGTCCAATTCTGACAACCATGATATGTACAAAGGAAGAAGGCATCGCTCATATGGTAAGCAAAGCTCATATCTATATTATATTACATGAGTTCCTATGTAGTTTCTTCGTCACCATTGTTGATGTCTTCTGGCTTCAGTTGTGGCAACATATTCTTCACCAGCTCAACCATTTCGATGACATCTCTAGTTTTATCTGGAAAACGCTCCTAACAATTCTCTATGATCTGTGAAATAAATGTGCCTTATTACCATTTGGCAAGGGTAGCTATATAAGCATAAATTAATATAGACAAAATATTCGAAAACAAGTTTATTTGTACCCATACCTATGGGTGAAGGAGAGATCCATAATGTAGACAAGATTTCTAGCAAAAAAGTATTATCAAACACATCAAACTAATTTATTGGCTTAATAATTCAGGGAACTTTTTCATGCGAATCTAATGATCTCAAGATCCATGGATAATTCCAAGACAAATATAAATAATCAGAATTGACATTAGAGCTGTAAGATACCAAGATTAACTAAAACTGCATGCATAATTTCCTGATAACTTACAAATAAGTTTAAGAAAGTCAATATCCTCAATTCCTGGCCAAAGCTTATCTTAGAGTACTGGCTTTATTTCTTAATATTGTAAAGTTTACCAAAGCTTGTTTCATTGAAAAGACCCTTAGTGGTCACTAAGTACTAGATACGAACCTAGAAACCTATTAAAGATGGTCCTTATATATGCTATATATGATGTATGGATATAATACGATACCGGTACCGATTCAAGTACGAGTATGTAGGTATGGAAAATTTTAAGAATATAGGTTATGGGTACATTAATTTAATAGAATATTAATTTAATCATAAAAATTAAATTTATTCAAATAACACCAAATTACATAGTAAAACATTGTCATAACTTATAATGTGAACGACAAGTCATAATACATGAATTGTTTATCAAAATAACAACTGAACTCGTATGGGTCAGAGTGCAAGGTCCGACGTGGTGACTAGTCCTCAATAGATATGTTACGCTTGAATTTTACACTGGTCTAGTGGGGATTCAGTATTATATCCTCTATTCCAATTGGGAAATAAAGGTCTTTGAGTGATTCCTCGTACCAAAATCACCAGTCTTATGCATTGTGGGGAGAAAGGGGTGTCACCTGCAAGGATACTCCAACACTCAAATTAGTGAATATTCAAGAAGAACATCAAAGCTCAAGCGCAAGTTCAAGAGAGAATGTTCCACCTTTTGTAACACCCCTATTTTTATTTTAATTCATTACATAAATGTTGTATGTAATTTATTCTGATAGTTTATTTTTAACGATCATATTTTCAGTAAAAAATTACAAACTTTTTAGAATTTATTGAGATGTAACAGAGGGCGTTACACCTTTCATTGTTGATATGTGAGTATTTATACCTGCAAGTAATGGAAGAGTCATTTTGAGTATGTGGACTTACCATACAAGATGTCAACGTGATTCTGCTCTTTGCAGCAAGGCTGACACACAACAGTGACTCTACCTACCAATTGCGTATTTTTATCAGTCACTTTGCAGGTTATTTCCTCAACACGTGATTATAGAAGTTAACTCTGACTTTCCGGTATTAAGAGAATAACTCATACCTATGTTACGTCATGAGCCTCATGCACGGTGTTGGGAGCCGATGTCGCGCTTCAATGCTTGTGCTATGTCGGTCTTGCATAACGGCTTTTAAGTCAAATCACCTTTCTCTCCATAGGTCAGTATCAAGACCAGATCAACAACTAACATCATAAACATAACTAAGGTGTTACACTCTAACAGTGTCAATGTTATCATTTCTATTTTCATCATTAGTAAATAAAACAATATCCATATCTAGTTCATCAAGAAAAAAAGATGTGCCTTCTAAAATACCAACCCCTTCAAATGGATCCTTTTATCTCTACCAACATCCCACATCTTACTATCACCCTCATTATAACTCTTGCTCTTTCTCAAGAAAAGATAGGTTTGAATGGATAAAACCAAATCCTCCACTTTCTTAATTCCTCATCATATTCTTCTTCTTGTGAAAGAAATTGGAGTACATATTCTTTCATTCATTCCATGAGAATGAATAAGCTTAATCTAAAAAGAGTAGAGGATTTGGTTTTCATCTGTTCAAATTTTCATCTTCTCTCGAGAAAATCAAGAGCTATAATAAAGGTGAGAGTAAGATGTGGGACATTAATGGAGATAAATGAGATCCATTTGAATAGACTAGTATTTTAGAAGTTGCATCTCTTTCTCTTAATGAACCAGATATGGAAATTGTTTTATTTACTAATATGAAAACAGAAATGATGACACTAGTATGACATCCATTGGTGGCTTAATACTTCTTTTAGGCCTAACATTTAGGGGCCTAGTAAAATTATTCCTTGGCTATAGATAAACCTTATCCTCAAGGTTTAAAGGGCTTACTACGAGGGCATGTTATCTTGAAACTTCCTAGATATATTTCAGGATTTGAGGATTGTCCTCAATCAAGAATAGTAGTATGTCATGGTTCACCCATTCTAGCATATTCTATTGCTAGGTATTGGATACGTGATATAGTCTACCATAAATTCTTAGATGTATAAAGAAATATGAATAAATGAAGACATACGATATTGATCGTACATAGGCTCTATCAATGCTAAGATTGGTCTAGAAAGGTAGAAGTCTAAAAAGTGATAAAGAAAAGAAATTGTTTTCGGTTTTGGTCAAATAAGAAGAATATTTGTTTAAAGAACTTGAAGGGGTTCAAAAAAAAAGAAGCGAGTAAGATTTATGCTTCATGTTTTCATGTTATAGAAGTTAGGTGTTGCCTACTTTAACAACATTAGTATCTGATACTAGATACAGATCTAACAATTATACGAAAGATCAAAGAAGTAGATCATTAACTATGAGTGATGAAATCTATATGTAAAATGAAGCAAAAGTTGCTACATCGTAGATAAGATCTTCACATATTGTGTTTATTTAGTAAACTAGACATTGTGCAGGCTATTTCTTGTTGGACAAGTGTTGCTACCCCAATTTTGTCTAGACCCATTTAAATTTTTTATTTTAATAAAACATAAATAATACTAAAAATAAATAGTAATAATAATAATAATAATAATAATAATAATAATAATAATAATAACTAAAAATTTAATCTAACATAGGATTTAATTTTTAAGAAAAAAAGTGAACCTATGGGTTTGTTTGAATTTTGAATTCTTGATCCGGCTTTGATCTTTAAAATTTTTAAATCACTATCACAACCATAAATTTTGAATTTCTTTTAAAAAACTAGAATCTAATCTTAGAAAAATTTTAAAATTCAAATAGGAGGGAGAAGTTTAAAATTCGAATCAGATGATAGGAGATTAGAGAAAAATGATGAGAGGATTCTAAGGGATATAAAAAAATTTATACATATATATATTAGAATAAGATAGAGATTTTTAAATATATATATATATATATTATAGAATGAGATAATGTTTATATATATATATAGAAAAACATAAATCAGGATATATATATTGCACGGATGAAACGATGGGATTATATATTATTATTATATATATATAATAGACGTAAAGCTCACGCCACAGATTTAAAAGGAAAGGAAGTAATATATATAAAGAAATTATTGGATACTCTCTCGAAATCATGTGTGATTTAGAGGTTGTTTGGAGCAGTTGGAGAACGGAATCGTGGGAATTTTTTGATCCTACAGATGAACGGAGTTTTGATTGGCGTGAAGAATTAATATCAACCTTTAAATTTTTCACTTTAAGCAACTAGAATAGATGAACATGATCACGTAAATAGTCAACACATTAAAACATTTTATATGCTAAAATTTGAATGTGACAAGGCTTGATCCTACAACACATTAGAGAGAAAAGAAGAGCCTCGCCACTAAACTATTTGACACATTCAAAAAACATGACGCAACTATATATAGTTATATTATATTTATAGAATGTATATCCGTTAATAAAATCTATCTATGAAATAAAGATTTTTATCTTTTTTCATTTTGTATAAAAATTGAAATTAATAAATGAAAAAGGGCGGGAATATTTATTTTGCAAATAAATTTTATTAATAGATATACACTCTATGAATATAATATAACAATATATGGTTATATTACATCTCTTCAATGTAACATAGTAGTGAAGTTTTTCTTCCATCTCCTATTCAAATCGAACGCTTCAAATGTTATCTTAGAATCTAAACAAAAATGATGATTTGAAAAAATACATGGCATAGTTGACATGTGACTAGAGACTAATACATGTGGTATAAATTTAGTTAACACGTGGCTAGGGGCATTCATTCCAATTGCTTAAATCACACACGTGATCTATTCCTAAAAAAACTCATGATATATGCCTTTAATTTGCTGAGGCTCTTCTTCCATCTCCTATATATATACGTTAGGAGATCAAACCTTGTTATACTTAAATTTTAAAATAAATATTTTAGCATGTTGACTATTTATGAGTGACTAGTTTGACCGGTTGCTAAGCGCAGTAAATTAAGGGCTCTAATGCTCCTAACCTTCTAGTCATGCCACATGTATTAGTTTCTAGCCACGTGTCAACTCAATCTATGCCACATATTTTTCCAAATCATCATTTTTGTTTGGATTCTAATATAGCATATGAAGCATTCGACTTGAGCAGGAGATGGAAGAGGAGTTTCGCCACTAGGTTACATTTAAGAAATGTAATATAACCATATATTGTTATATTATATTTGTAAAATGTATATCCGTTAATAAAATTTATTTGCAAAATAAATATTCTCACATTTTTTCATTCATTAATTTTAGTTTTAATTTTTATACTAAATGAAAAAAGACAAAAATATTTATTTTGTAAATAAATTTTATTAACAGATATACATTCTACAGACATAATATAACTATATATAGTTGCATCATAATTTTTAAATGTGTTAAGTAATTTGGTGGTAAGACTCTTTGTTTCTCTCCCATGTGTTGAAGGATAAAGTCTTGTTACATTTAAATTTTGGCATTTAAAATGTTTTAATGCGTTGACTATTTATTTCGACACATGGCATAACACGTGGCTAAAGGCATCAATCTTAGTTACTAAATTACACATAATTTTCACACATGGCATGACACGTGGCTAGGGGTATTGAAACCCTCAATTTAGAGAGGGTACCCAAGCAAAACCCATATATATTCACGCAATTAAGGATTAGGGAGGAGGCATTATATTAGATAACGCAAAGCATAAGAGAAGAGGGAAATTTATATAGATATATAAGATAAGCTCACACTGTTGGGAAAAAGGAAATTGACGCGCAATAACATATAGATAGAGCGATAGGTATTATATAGAAGTTTACGGGGGAGGTAGAAACTAATACATATATATATATATATATATATATATTAGGCATTCACGTGAAAAAGGAAAGAAGGGTTGGAATATATACATTAAAGAGGGTGTTCAAGTACGAGATAACTTTCTAGAAGATTTTTATTTCCCCCTATTCCTTGTTGTGATTGTATTGATCCTTGTTTCCTAGTGAATTGCAATGAGATAATATGTCTGATTAAATGTGTAGAATCCTTTCCCATCTAGGAAAAATTTAGTAATCAGTAATATTGAATACCTTTTAATGTTTGAGTATTACATTCTTAAGATTAAAAAAAGTAAAATTGATATTGGCATGTAACAAAAATTAAAATCTTTATGTTAGGGATTAATTTGAACAGGACGTCCTGTTACTCTATGTTTTAATTTTTTAGACCATAAAATTATTTTTAGTAACCTTAATATGTAACAAAAATTCAAATCTTTATGTTAGGGATTAGTTTGGATGGGCGTCCTGTTAATCTATGTTTTAATATTAATTTTAATCTATGTTTCAATATTCATTTGGACGAGACGTCCTGCTGATCTAGGTTTTAAAATTAATTTAGACCATTAAGTTTTTTTCTATAAAAAAATAATAAATAAACCTAAGGTTTCCTTATTTTAAAAAAATAATAATACAATATTTGAGATCAATTTAAACAAGATGTCCTATTGATTAACATTGACTAAATCTCAACGTTTTTAAACTTATTTTTCCTAATAACGGAAAAACTATGTAACCCATATTTCCCTTCACGCTTGGGGAATACGTAGGAGCAGGTGTAACACCTGAAATTTTAAAGAAAATAATTTATTGGATAATGGTAATTAATTATTTATAGTCAAATAATTATGGGAGATTTTATTAGACACTAGAGGTGAATTATCGGTAAATTAAGAATTACCAGAATCAGGTGATTTAACAGATGATGTGGGACCCACTTGGTCAAATTAAGTATTTGATGGGTCTAGAATGTTTAGAAAATTATTGTGGTTAGGGTGATATAGCTGAAATAATTTTTAGTATTAAGAAGATAATTAATTGAACTCGACATATGTTATTAAACAAAGAAATTACAAGCCAATTGGAATTAGAAGAAAACTAAAAATCTCATTTCCCTCTACACTTTAGCCGTCCACTTCTCTCTCTCCCCCATATTGCTTTTCATGCTTTTACATAATGGATAATGGGCTAATGGTGCATTGCTTTATCCAATGGGTAATACCCAATTTACATTAAAACTATTTTCCCTTTCTCCTCCCAACGGTGCATCATTCTTCCTCTCCACTTCATTCATTATTTTCTTCTCCTTCTTCACCTCTTCTTGCTCAAAACCGTGACCACCTTCTCTACCTCCATTCTTGCCAAAAATTAAAACTTAAGCTTGGAAATGTGAAGCATTTATGGAGGTTGGGAGCTTGGTTGGATCATCTTCCCTCTTCCTCACCCTCATTTTTGTTTTGATGGAGCTTAGATTTAAGGTGAAGGTTTCTTACCTCTTTATTATTTCATTTATGGTTTTGGGTTGTTGGGTTTGAAATGATAATGTTAGAAACTTATATTATTGAGGAAAATGATGTAAACCCTATGCTTAGTAGTTTAAGAAATGATTTTGATTATGGTTTTGTGAGTGTATGAGAATGAGGGTTATGATATTCATATGGATTTAAGAAATGGGTTGAGATTATTGATTGGTTGATTTTGATGAAAAACCCTAAGTGTGGTGATTTAGGGTTTTTTTGGCTAAATTGATGATTTTGAATACTCTAGGATGATTTATATGAATGGGATGAATTTTTAGAATCATTGAGATTGATTAATGAGGTTGATGATATATGCATGCATGTAGGAATGATGATTTGAGGTGTTGGGTTGAGAGTTAATATGAGATATGGTTATTGTGATAATAATAGTTAAAAACCATTGGTAAGAGATACTTAAGTAGATGAGTAGTTAGATCATGATGAATGTCTCAAGAGTTTGTTGATTGGTGATGGTCTTAGATGGAGTCAAGAGGCTTATAATGGATTTGAATGAATTGTGATGAGGATTGGATGCATTATGGATACGAGATATGATCTTGTTGTTATTAGGCATGGTTAGCCCCTTTGAAACCTAGAGAATCTTGGTTTTGGGAAAGGAATTCCCAAAGCCTAACATAAGCGTATGAATTGGGGTTTAGACAAGTTTAGGACTTGATAATGAGTTTTAAGAGATGACACCTTATGATGGCTTATTAATAGCATATATATATATGTGTTTGTTGATAGGATTGTATTCTGGATGATGATGCGGAATGATCGAGGAAATTGCATTGGGGTTCTTCTCTCGAGGTAGGAGAGGAGTTTACATTTCAAATTGCATGAGTGAATAATTATTAATTATGTATATGTATGAACTCATGCATTGCCTTGCCATGAATGTGTTAAATGTTGAATAGATGAAGTGATGTATGATGGTTTGGCCTTTGTTGGATATTACAGAGAATGTATAAGTATATGAGATGATGATAAGTGTTGGGGTGTCCTTTTGTTGGACATGAATTATTGTTAATAAAGATTTGTGAATAGATGAATTACTTGAGTGGTGAAGTGGTATTATGATAAATTATGCACAATGACATGTGTGGTTGTGATGAAAATTTGTGTTGAAAACCTCCCTCATGTAGTTGATAAATTAGAAAAAGAAATGGAGACGTAAGGCTTATTGAATTAGATCTAAAGTGATTTATTGGGTGTATGATATTGAATTGGGCAAATTTTACATAGGATGGATATGGATATGTGTTATGAAGTGAAAAACTTAAGATTTGGGCGTGTAATGCTGATCTCACTCAAGCGAGTTGGGATCTTGCTCAAGCGAGAGTCCCTTGCATCAAATGGATGGCCTCTGGCCCAATCTCGCTCAGGCAAGAAGAGGTCTCGCCCAAGCGAGACGTGTGTGGAATAGGTGGATGAGCTACTAGACGAATCTCGCTCAAGCGGGTACGGCCGCGCTAGAGCGAGCGAGAGGAGGAATGGTTCTAGGTGGATCTCGCTTAAGCGAGTAGTGACGCTGGTGGAGTCTCGCTCAAGCAAGCAAGCATGAAATCGTTACTGGAATAATTTTTCCCGAGCGAGTAGTCAGCCTTGGGAAGCCTCGCTCAAGCGAGCGTGTGAGACAATGACACTGGAGGACTTTCACCCAGGCGAGCGTGGCTCGCTCAAGCGAGTGGCGATGATCTCGCTCAAGCGAGCAGGGCCTTGCTCAAGCGAGTTGCCCAGAATGTAATTTTATTTTATTTTCTTTGTTTTGGGCTTATGTTGGACCCCTTCCTTTGTGTTATGAGATGATTGAGGGAATGTACAAGGGGTATATAATGATGATATAACATGGTGGTGATTGGAATTAATTGACACATTGGGATGAATTATTTGTGATACATTTACCACCAAGAATGGGATATGAGAGAATGGTGATGAGAATTTGATGATGGGGTTATGAAGTACACCTTAGAATGATTATAAACCGATGAATCGAGCATGATATCGGTATCGTGTGATAATAAATGATGTTGTGATCATTCCTTGAATAAAAGGATGAATGTTATTATTGATAATTTATAAGATGCCATTGTATTTTATACAAGTGTGATCTTGTATGAGTGGTCTGAATTGTATTAATGAATTGTTGCATTGCCACATTAGTTATGAAACAATGGTAATGATAAATCAAATGAAAATCCACTAAATGATTAATGAATGTTAATGAATGTTAATGATGATTTGTGGTGTTTGTGATGCCATTGTGGTTGATTGCAAGTGTTGACTTCCATATATAATAAATGATATAATGAAATGAAAATGCCACATATAAAACTTGAAGACAACGGCTAAAACCAACAATGATAAAATCCACTAAGGTGTGTATGGTCGTGTTGGTGATTATGATGATGATTGTTTGATGAGTGGCATTTAGGATGCACAGTGTGAAAAATACATTTGATTTGCATTGCATCCATGACATATCATACGTTGTCTATGTGAAATGTTAGGGGTTCCACTAGGCGGGCCCAGTGGGAGGGCGACCCAGTGCACGGGTATAATGTTGTTGTTGTTCCCTAGTGATTCCGGGAATCACAAAGCTGACCATAGTTTGGTGATGAGGCACCCTATGTGGCGAGCCCAGTGGGCGGGCAGCTCTATGATGAGTAAGTTACCTCGGTGTCCGATGGGGCAAGACTCTCTCGATGTGTGTTCAGGAGGGGCCCGTAGCACTTATGGAAAGTAAGGCCATGATGTAGATCCGCAAGTCACGGGGTGACTAATGCTATAGATGGGCGATAGCGGTTTGGTACTAGTAAAAATATGTTGTGAAGCATGCATGAATTAAGGTATATGTGTTCATATTTTTCTACTGCAGTAGGGGCATAGTAGCACACCTATGCTTGACCCACAATTTGGTGTTTATTCTTACAGTCAGATCTGCATTTGTTGTCTATTCCATTGTGCATATGCATTAGCCATAAGAGCATTTGCATATAGCATGAAGATATGCCAGAAGATGATGATGATGATTGAGATTGTGCTATGGTGTTGATGAGATGGGTAATTGAATATCTAAAAGACCACATAAAAGTAATAAATGATATGAATACATGAAATGTTATCGAATATGACGATGTGTATTTTATGGCCCAATGTAATGAAGGGCATAATTATTATGATTGATGATAATGATGATAGCCCATGGTGGCCTTGAGAAAAGACCTGAATAGTCGATATTGATGACATTGGCCCATTGTGGCGTTATGGTAGATGTGTATATGCCTGCTTTGCTATGACTTGATTAATAAATATGAGATATGTATACGCTGTTGAATTTATAATTCATGATGATCATTGGTGTGTTTAGCAAAGCATACATGATATTGATATGCATATGCACATAATTTCAATTGTATTCATATCGTCATTTGAAATGTATAACTTACTCTCCTATGTGGTCTACTTTTTAGTATTGATGCGGGAATATCGTGGGAAGAGGATATTTTTAAAAGTAAAGTTTTGGAAAGGTAAATAGTGGTAATGGAATGCCTTGGCCGGCAGCGTTTGTAACTTATTGAGTTGTGTATAAAATGGTATTACTGACATTGATGGATGAATGGTGAATATGTATAAGTATGGATAATGTATTAATATTGGAGGCATTGGATTTATACCCATTCGGTGTATAGTAGGATGTTGATTTATTAATCTTCTAAGTATGTACAAGTATTGAAAATACATAAATCAAGGGTTGAAATGATATGGTCAATTATAGTTTATGAATATTGGATATGTATGATGCATGACCATATGGATATGTATATGTATATATCTTAGGCATTGTATGTTCATGAAATTATGTGAAAAGATAATGGTTGTCTATTAGGCTTATGATATGCCTTTGCATGCTTTACCGAGCCTTTTCTCATATCCTCATATATGGGACTAGGCGTATGCCCGGTATAAATATTCTTCTTCCGCTGTAAACTTTATTATTTTTATACCGTTATGGGCAAACTATTTAGCGATCCGGTTATAGATTATTTAATCTCACCTTTTGGTTTTTTGTGTTTCGAGTCTTGATGTAGTCGTGGTGGTGTTTTGAAATTATCTCGAATGCGAAAAATTTACTCGTATTTTTATTATTTAATTATCTTTATTATATCAGGATTCGAGTCCAGAAAATCAGGGTGTTACAGCAAGAGCAACTAATCCTGTCAAGCCCAAATTTAAAAAATAAATATATTTCATTAACTCGTGAAAGTAGAATCATAACGTTTTTAAACGACAACCTGATTAATTTGGATGAGACGTCATGTTAATCACCAAGAACAGGGCTTGAACCAATATAACTTTAATTATTAAGTCGATAACAAATCCACAGAACATCTCTAAGAGGTTTAAATTTCACATTATTAGGATTACTCAAAACTTAAAGAATTTAGGGTAATCGCTTAAAACGGACAATGTAAGGTACTAATACATTTCTCATCTGTAATCAAACTCTCAGACTTAAAATCTCAATTTAGGATCAGTACCTTATATTAGGTTTTTCCTATGTTTTACTTTAAAAACATTGGCTCCATGGTTTTCGGAAGGAATTTGGGAACCTATAATTTCTTTTTACGGTCGGCCTCCCGCCGTGATTCCGGTCGCGACAAAAAGGAAGTTTTCTTTGTATAAAATAACATTATTTCTTCAAAACTATGTTGATGTATAATTAAGTAATGGATTTTACATCCTAAATCTTGGATCATCCATCTATAAAATAAATGTTAACGTAACTTAAAATAAATGATTTTGAACCTTCCTGGCAAATGAATGAGAAACACATTTTGGTATCTTGACAAACCAAACTAAAAACTCAATCATATTCTAGGAAGTTGAACTCATTGTTTCATTTTTTATTCTTTTTTGTTTCTAATGAAATTTATTATTGTGGGTTAACTTCATACATAATCTATATTACAACCAATATAGTTTCTAGATAGAAGAGGAGTTATGTTATATCATAATATGGAAAGTAAAGATTAATTTATAATTTGAGAAGAAGAAAGAGGAATGTTGGGAAAGGAAGATAGGTGGCTATTAGTGGAAGCAAATTCTTAAAAGTGTGTGAAAAGTATATGTATCTAGCTAGTCTTAATTATATTGATATAATCATTTCCATTATAGATTCAACTTGTGAACAAAGCTTATCGGGGTATCATAAAGAAGTTAATTTAAATTAGTACATGAGGTGGTATATGTTCAATTCTAACAATATACAAATAATAAAATGGATGTAATTAATAGTATAATTAGAACAAACCTTTTACTACCAAAGCCCTTCATGGCAACCAATCTCCGAAAATTATGGAATATTTTTTTATCATTTTGACTTTTAACTCTTATATTAATTTGTCATTAGTTTTTAAAAACTTTCAAAAGAATAATACTTGCCTATCACATGGGCCAAAACATGATGTCTCATTACTAATACGTTAAAATTTAACGTGAGGGAAGGTTCATGTTATTCCTAACTCTTTCTCTTTCCAAAAAAAGAATTAAATTCGTTCATTCTTTGTATGATTAGTTATTCAAGTTTATAGTATCTTCTCGCCCTAAGATGTATGACAAAGTAAAAATAACTCTTTAGTGTTGTGCTTTGAATAATAACAATAAAAAATAAAAAACTTATTGTTATCCAATTTTGCCCAGAACCATTTAAAAATAAAAAATTAAAAAATTAAAAAATCAATCCGACATAATATTAAGTTTTAAGAAAATAGTAAACATGTAAGTTTGTTTGAATTTTGAATTGTTAATCTGGGCTTTGATTTTTAAAATTTTTTAAATCATTGTCAGAACCATAAATTTAAATTTTTTTTTAAAAGACTGGAATCTAATATCAGATAAATTTTAAAATTCAAATAAGAGTTTGTATATATTATAAAAATTGAATGGATATAACAAAAAAATTAGGAATTTTAAAATTTGAATTTAAAGAATGGAACAGATTTAGCCAAATTCGGTTTCTTACTAGATAAAGGGAATCAAATTTCTGCTTTTTGAAAAATGATTAACGGAATATATATATATATATATATATATATATATTATGGAGTCACACGAGAAAAAACAGGGAGAATTAAAGGGCTATTAATATATATATATATAATATTATATGAAGTCACGCAAAAAAAAGAGGATCAGGTGACTTATGATTTTATATATATATATATTCCTACCTCCTAACCTTCTAGTTTTATGACTAACTTCGTTAAGTGTTTTAAATGCCTAGGCAGAAGAACATAGTCTCTCAATGCCTCACTAAGAAGACCATGATCTTAAAGGCTTTAGATTGTTACTCTAGCCAAGAGAATAAATTTTCTTCTAGTGATTCAAGTAGTGATCGCTATGATAGTAATCATATTATTGGGAAAAGTGGAAACCTTATGATGGTTAGGAGGCTCTAACACCTAGATGGTTCCTAAAGAAATACTATCTTTCATACTAGGTGTAAAGTCTTAAGGGGGTTTTGTTCCCTACCTATTGATAGTGGTAGTTGTGTGAATTGTGCTGGCCATTATATGGTTAAGACTCAAAGTCTAACAGCTTTAATGACTCAATAATGAGGGTGAATTAGAAGTAAGTGAGCAAGTGAGACTCAATTTCTCTATTGGGAATTATAAGGATATAGTTGTATGTGATGTGATTCCCATGAAGACAATTCACCACTTGTTTGGTAGACGATGACAATATGACAAGTGTATCATATATGATGGTCTTACTAACGCATATTTCTTCATGCATGACAAGAAGAAGTTTATCTTGCATCCTCTAACACCTCAACAAGTGACGAGATCAAAAACAAATAAAGCTTAGAAAGGATAAAAAGAGTAAGGATAACAAGAAAAATGAAACGTAGAAAAGAAATGCAAGTGAGTCTAGTACCCCATATGGTGAGTTACTCTTTGTAAAGAAACAAAAAGAGTTGTAATATTTTGTGAGTAGTCTTACAAGTAAGGGTGACGTGATACAATCTTTTGATGGCTTCCTAGAACCATCTTCTACCTCCACTTGTTTATCTACTAAAGTTCTTTCCACCTTACTATGGTATATTGATTTTAGAGAAGCCTTCATGGATGATAATGCGAGCTTTAAAGGAAGCTTCTCCAACTTCTTATATTGACTATGGATTGAATTGGACATTCCATGTACATAGTTGTATTATGATTACTTGTATATTGTATATAGTTCATATAGGGTCTTATAGAATAGGGATGTGTTAATACTCCTTTGAATGACCATCTTTAGAGTCTTGTATATTGTATATTGTATATAGTTCATGAGACCGTGGACCAGATGTTTGGAAGATTCCAAACCTTGCTAAATAAACTTCAAGCTCTTGGGACAACACCTTCCATAGAAGATATAAATGGCAAGCTTCTTGGAAGTCTATCAGAAAGATTTGATGCTAAATGCTTAGCTCTTGAGGAGGCTAAATATCTAAACACCCCCAATCTTGATGTACTCCTCGGAGTTCTTAGAGTTAATGAAATGAAGTTGAAGTTGAGGAAAGTCACCAAGCCTTCCTTCTCTAAAAGCATTGCCTTGAAGTCCAAAGAATTAGGCAAGAAATCCAAAGCTTTTAAGGCTGAGGTGTCCATCAGCTTAGAACCAGACTCTAATGAGTAAAGTGAAGATATAGATGAAGAGTTGGCCCTTGTAACAAAAAGATTTCACAGGCTATTGAAGAAAAAGAAATTTAAACCTGAAAATTTCCAAAGAAGAGATCATAAAGGTAAATCTCAATTTAAGTTTAAAACTGACAAATCTACCTTAGAATGTTTCAACTGTTAGAAACCAGGACATATGAAAGCAGAATGTCCTCTCTTGAACAAGGACAAGAAGGATAAAAAAGAAAAGAGAAGATTCCTAAAGAAGCAAAAGGGATTAATCACATAGGATGATGAAGATTCATCCAGCTCTGAAGAGTTTGATGAAAAGACAGAATCTGCCTAAATCTGTCTCATGGCTGATACTGAACTAGATTCAGAAGTCAGTTCAAGTGTTCAGATTATAAAGAATTAAGTTATTCTAAACTCAAACAAAATTATAATCTTTTGTTTAATGATTTCTCCAAGTTGTTAAAAAATTTTAAGAAGTTGGACGTGAAACATGTTGATATGACCACTAATTATGTAAAGTAGATTTCAAAACTGAAAGAAGAAGATTTCAATAAAAGTATTCAAAAAGAAATGAAAGAATGCACCTTGAAAAGTTGCACAAACTTAGACAAGAAAATCTTGTTTTGAAAACTAATTTGGAAAACACCAAAGTATGTTGCAACTCTCAAGCTGATGAGATCATCAAACTATAGAAGAAAGTGAGTTCACTTACTTCAGACCTAGGCAGGTTTGTAAATGGCACTGAAAATTTGAAAAACTTTTAGGTAAATCCCATGGTGGCCATAGCAGACCAGGTCTGGGTTATGTAGAGAAAAATGATTTCAAGCAATCTTCATGTCCTCCATTTGTTTCAAAGAAGTAGAAACATGTAAAGTGTAATTATTGTAAAAGACATGGTTATATAATAAATGATTGTGAGAAAAGAAAGAAAAGGAATACAAAGATTACTAACCATGTAGGACCTAAGAAGATTTGGGTACCAAAATCATTGAACATTCCTATTACAGATGTGCTTAAAGACAAAGACAAAACATCCATATTGGCATTTGGAAAGTGGATGCTTGCATCACATGATAGAAAGAAGGTCTATGATCCTAGACCTGAAATTTTTTTAAAGGTGGAACAGTCACCTTTGGAGGCAACCAGACTGGAAAGATCATAAGGTCTAGTAAAGTTGGTAAGGTTCCTTCACCTGTTATTGAAATGTGTATTTGGTTAAAGGTCTGAGACATAACCTACTAAGCATTAGTCAATTTTATGACAGTGGGTACAAGGTCTCTTTTGAAAAAGAAAAGTGTATTGTCATCAACCATGATGGAACCATACTCTTCTCTACAAACAGACATCACAACCTGTACAAGATTGACTTGAATGAACTAAGTAATCAAAATGTAACATGTTTGTTTTCAAACTCCGAGGAGAGGTAGATTTGGCATAAAAAGCTTGGGCATGTGAGTTTAAAGCATATTTTAAAACTTCACAGAAAAGGGCTAGTCAAGGGACTACCAAAAATTTCTTTTAACAGTTCCCTGCCTTGTGAAACATGTTAATGAGGGAAACAACATAAAACCTCTTCTGAAAATAAAAATGTTATTTCCACAGCCAGACCATTAGAAATCTTACATTTAGATTTATTTGGTCCATCTCAGGTACAGAGTCTGGCAGGAAAGATGTAACATCCCAAATTTTAAAATAGAGAATTGATTACCGGAATAAATATTAGGAATTGGTATATGGAGTATTTAATGTCCCAAACTATTGAGAATAATTGAATTGATAATTTTGGGAACTGTTAGAAAATTATGGAGACCGGTTAAGCTGAAATTAAGCCCGGTTGGAATATGGGTGTCGGACCAAGTATCTCGGAATGAGATGATATTGGTCAAGGCTGTAGAGAATAATATTGGGAATCCGAATATGTATTCGGAATAATTTTCAGACGATGTATTGAGCCGAACGGAGAACCTGTTAGTTATAAAACGCTGAAGTTTTAATGAATGGGAATTTAAAATAAATCAAAAACCCAAATTTTCCTTTCTCTATTCACGTAGGCATGCTGAAAGTGGACATTACACTTCACTTTCTTCTTCTTTCCATCACCATCTTCTCCATTCTCTTCCTTTCCTCCTCCAAACCCTAACACATTGAGTTCATCTTCCACCTCTCCTTCTCATTTTCGTTGGTGGAGCTTGAAGGAGATTGTGAGCTGTTGTTTTCTCCCTCTCTCTCTCCATTTTCGCAGCTTTCTCTCCCTCCATTGAACCCATTTTCGTTTTTGGGTGTGAGGTAAGGAATACTCACTATTTACTTGGGTTTTTGCCATGGTTGTATGATAATATGAGTTTTGGGAACCATGCATGTGTATGGATGTCCTTGAGGAGAGTATTTAATGCAAGGGTTTGGTGTGGATTGGTATGAGAGTAAGGTTTCTTTGTGAAGTAATGAAGTGGATACATTTATGGTCGGAAGGAGAAGAATATGTATGTGGGTGATTGGAAATTTGATGAAAACTCTAATTTCATAAGTTGGGGGAATGTATAATGGAGGTTGATGAGTATTAATTGTTGGTAATAAATGTGAATTATAATGCATAAGTGTTCTTGGTGATGGTATTTGGTTGAGGGAAGTCATTAATGGAGACACCCATGAAAGGGTTTGGTTATTGAATGCATAATAATAAAGGGTAGCACCTAACCCATGGTGGTTATGGTGGATAAAATGGAATAAAAGAGTTTTGAGAGTTAAAATAATATGAATATCAAGTTAATGATATATGTATAAGCGTTTGAGTCTTGATGGGTAAATAGAAAGTTGATTGTATAATGTATTGTGATGTAGGAGGTGACCCCATTGACGAAGCGGGACCATCAAACCGCGTTGATTACTACTTCACTTGAGGTAGGAGGGGGTAACTTGTCTAAATGCATGATTTCATCCATTGGTGATGTGAAAATATGTATATGTGATTATGTTAATGGTTGTTTGAATGGATGATATGATATGTGTGATTTGAATGCATTTAGAATGATGATTGTTATATGGCATTGTGTTTGGGATAAAATTAATGATGTGGTAATACTATGTTAATGAAGTATGATGATGGTTTGCAACCATATGTGAGTTGAGATTGTGATGTGAATATCCCAAATATGTGTGTATGAGTTATGGAATGTGTATGCCACTAACTATTGATAAGAATAAGTTCAAAAGAGAATTGGGATTGGATAAGAATGATGTGAATATTGAAATCCACCAAGTGGTGGTGGTGAATGATTGAATGTGGAGTGGCATCTAGGATGCATAGTGTGAGGATGCACTTGATTTGCATTTGCATTGCATCCATGGCATAGCATAGCTGTCTATGTGGAACATTAGGGGGTTCCACTAGGCGGGCCCAGTGGAAGGGCGGCTCGGTGCACGAGTGTGTTGTGGTTTTTCCCCTGTGACTCGGTTTATGAGTTACGAAGTTGTCCATAGTTTGGTGACGAGGCACCCTATGTGGCGGGCCCAGTGGGCGGGCGGCTCTATGGTGAGCGAGTTTACCTCGGTGTCCGACGGGACACGGCTCTCTCGATGTGTGTTCGGGAGGGGCCCGTAGCACTTATGGTAGTTGAGGCCACGATGTTGATCCGCAAGTCACAGGGTGACTAGTGCTACAGATGGGCGAGAGCGGTTTGGTATCAGTAAAATAATGGGTATGTAAGCATGCTTAAAATTGAGATATATATGTACACAATTTTTCTACTGCAGTAGGGGCATAGTAGCACACCTATGCTTGTCCCAAAATTGATTTAATGATATATTTTTCCCACAGTCGGATCCGCATTGTTTGATAAGAAATTCTTGTGCATATGCATTAGCTTTAAGAGCATTTGCATATAGCCGGAGATATGCTTGGTTGAAAGCCCATGGTGGCAACGGATGATTGAAAATTGAAAAGGGAAAGAGTTGAATACTAACCCTACATGTGATTGGCAATCCAAATGATTGAAATTGTGAATGTATACTTGAAATTATAAGATGTATTGTGTATGATGTATGATGTGGTGTAATGATTGCTAATTGTGCAAGTATACATGTATTTCATCATAATGTATGACTTTAATTCATTTGGATTATGTTACTCACCTCTCCGTTGCCATTTTTAAAGTTGATGTAGGTATGACTTAAATCCTACAGCTTTTGGAGGCCGAGTTTGAAGGAGGTAAATATGGATAGGAACGTATAAGCCTTGGCCGGCATGAAAATCTGTTTTGGTAGAGTGTATGAGGTTTATATACTCAATTTTTGTAATGTTGATAATTTTGGAGGTCATGGGAGAAAATTGGACATGTTTGTGTAAGGCCAATTTTCCTACATGACCCAAATGATGTAAAGAATGGATCATGATACTTAACTTTGATGAATGAATGGACGTAGTGTTTTATGTTAGTTCATGGATTTTGTGTGAAGATGTTGAATTTGGGTTATATGCATGAATTAATATTGGCATGATGATGTTATTGGTGTTTAATTACATGAAAGAATCATCTGGTTTTGGATTGTAGCATTATATGAAGTGGTACATGCATAATGAAGTAAGATATGGTCTTAGGTAAGGCCAAAAATTGAAAGCTTTGATGTTTTCTGGGCTATGTTAAGTGAAAATTTGTTTTCTGCTGAGTGTCTGCAGAACTCGCTCAAGCGAGTGAGAATCTCGCTCGAGCGAGATTGTAGTGAATTGGGGAATTGGATTCTGCTTCATTTTCGCTCAAGCGGAAGTGCTTTTTGCCCAAGCGAGATTGCCACAGAATCAGTGTTATGCTTCTGGACAATTTGCGCTCAGGCGTGGGGGTGGGCGCTCAAGCGAAGGAGAAGGAGATTTGATTCTGGACGATTTTCGCCCAGGCGAGTGGTTCCTCGCCCAAGCGAAAATCGGCCAGAGAGTCCTCAACGTTTCTGGAACGATCGTGCTCAAGCGAGCCTTGGGCCGCTCAAGCGAGATTGATACTTGATGCCCTTTCCTTCTTCGCTCAAGCGTCCCGCTGTTTCGCTTAACATATTCTTTTGTACCTCGCTCAAGCGAGACAGGGCTCGCTCAAGCGAGTTGGGCGCTGAGGTTCATTTAATTCCCTCGCTCAGCTCGCTCGGCGTTCGCCCAAGCGTAGGTACGCTGTCTCGCTCAAGCGAATGGATTCTCGCTTGAGCGAGTATGCCCCTGATCCTCATTTTGTTATTTTAAATTAAATTTTAAAATGTTATGCATTATTTCTTCCTTAAATATTATTTTAAAGGTATTGAGGAATGTGTACTGGACCTCTAGGCTATATAAATTACCTTCCACATTTTCATGAAATTCCTCCTCTTGCAAATCAATTAGCCAATGATTAAACCGAATTAAATAATTCTTCCGCTGATTCTGATTGAAAGGTTTATATTTAGTTTCACCCTCTTATATCTTCATATATAGGAGTGGTTCATTTTAGATCCAGGGGTTTGGTGAAAAATACTTCACCACTTTAATTATTGGATTTATTAATATTCTCAAAGACGCGAAAATTTTTTCCCTATTTTATTTGGGGGTTTGGGCGTCTCAAAAGAAGTATGAATTTGTCATTGTTGATGATTACACAAAAATGATATGGGTATACTTCCTAGCCCACAAAGATAAGTCTATGAAAGTATTCAAGATTTTCTGCAACAAAATCTAGAATGAGAAAGGATTATGTATTAGTACAATAAGAAGTGGTCATGACAGAGAATTTGAAAATGAAGTTTTTGAAAAATTCTACAATGAGTCTAGCATAACTCATAGTTTTTCTTCTCCAAGAACACCTCAATAGAATGGTGTTGTGGAAAGGAAAAATAGATCTTTGCAAGAAATGGCCAGAATAATGTTTTGTAAAAATAATCTTCCAAAATATTTCTAGGCAGAGGCAATGAGCAATTCTTGTTATATTCTATGATGTCATGCGTCAATTTATCATTATTTTTACCTGTTTTATTTAATTTCACAATAAATTTTTCACATTTAACTAAATTTAATTAGGTCATAATTCCAAATAATATTTATTTTCACAAACAGACTCAAAATAATAATTATATAACATCTCTAAGCTTCCAAAACCCAATTAAGTTGGAAAGAACACAAAAACCAGAAACAGGGGCCACGAAACTTCACAGGCCACATGTTTTCCCTATTCCAAAATCGTTGGCGCCGTCCGTTCACCAAAATTCCAACATATGCGCAAGTTATGCGTGAAATGCAGTTTAACCTATCTTGGTGCAAAACCCTCACACCAAACACCCTAAATGGGTTCCAAATGGCCTAAGGCCAATGCACACAGACTCTAAATGCCTTAGGGAACCTATTGACACCTTCCAAGGGTCCCGAAACCCACTGGGTCTCAATCACATATTCGGTTCCTTAAATCCACCATTTCCGCTTATAGGCATAATTAAATAAATTAATCAATTCCTCAAACTATTAACATAAACATCACACACCACATTCACGCATTGTAACAAAACCTGCCAATAGCATTCATCATTCACTCATCAATGGCTCCATGCCTTAATTTGTCATAATTCACACATCACATATAATTACTACCACTATCATTAATCATTATAATTATCATCATCAATAATTAAATATGCAATCACACTCTACATATCATTCAAGCATACATATAACATAATACCTGCCCATATCATGCAATCATGCAGTGGCTCTATGCCACATAACACACAAATGTAATAAAGTACTACCGTACTACATCGATATACTTTCACGCTAACAAGTATCATAATCCTACATTTTATAAATCAACAAGCAATTATATACATATATACATCTCCTCTTCGAGACTCCAAATTGCCCTGGCCTCATTTAGCTCTCGCCTCCGCGGTGTGTACCCATACCTGCAAACAATCACTAAAACCACAATATAGGGGGTGAGTGACTGAGATTAAGAATTAGTATAGAAACAAACATAAAAATTAGGAAAGGTATAATATATTTAAACTCCTAAGCATAATCATCCAATATTAGCTATTACTTTTCACATTCTTTCTTATTTTACCCCTCTCATTGATATGCTTGCACAGTTTTATTAGTTGTCATAAACTAACCCATCATCATCGTACCATGAGCAATTAAATCTAACATACGCACATAGTCATTTATCCTCTAATTCATTCTGTCCTTCCCATCACTACAATGTCAAATCATCAATATACATTACATATCATGACAATCCTCAATAACATATACATCAGTCAACAAGTAGAAAAACACAACTAACTCTCACATATGTCAAACTCCTAGTATCCGGATACTTTAAGGATCGACCTTCAGTTGGGAGTCTGACTTGACATCCTATGAACCCGACTTGGTTCACCGAGCCTGACTTGGCTCTCCACCTCAACCACTGGGTCCGACTTGACCACTGGGTAGCTCAACTGGGCACAAAGGCCACGGGAGCCAGAAAACGAGGGGTATACATACCGTTGGCCGTCCCAAACCACATAATCACATAGCATAAACATGGCATATCAATCAATAATCAGCATACGCAACTGCCAGAAACTGACGTGTCCTCACAACATAGGGCGACCGACTTGTCAAGCCCATCAATATAATGCCATCACACATAATCAACTATATAGTATAAACATACAATCCCTTTACTGGAAGCCTGACAGGAACCGCTCCTTGACCGTGCAACGCACCGACGACCACTCTCCGCCCTCAACAGCATCTAGGGAATCTCATCCATAATATACAACTTAATATAGTTCAAACATCATCAATCGCATACACAAATGTTAGAAACTTACATGTGTTCATAACACAGGGTGGCCGACTTGCGAACGCACCAATGTACGGCCACATGATATCACAAATCCTCATTCATATTCTTTCATAACAAACATTCACAATGTATCAATTATATCACGTGAACATTACTAATACCGTCAACAAACCATTAGGAATTCATTCTCACATTTATCATCATGCATTATCATTAATCTAGACAATATTCATAATATCTATATTCCTATATGTATATATGCAACGTCACTATCAGTATTAGTAACATGTCATTTGCTTTCCCTTTGCTTATTACCTCGCAATCCATCGTCACTTTGATTTTACCATTAACTCGTGTTCTTTATTCATAATTTACAATCACCCTATCTTATTATAAACTCTTCCACATTTCTTCCTTACCACAATCATTCCTTATGATCTATGACAATACATTCTCTCGCAAAACTCTCTATCATACTAATGTTACCCATATACTTATTATCAATTACAATTTGTCTTATTTCTCATTATGGATTTCATATCCTCTTACCATATATATATATATATATTGAATGCAATAAGGCCACCTACCTCCCATTTTCACGTTATGATCTAACATATGCATGTCTCGCCCTGCATCATATCACTTCATTAATTCTGCTTATTCTATACCAACTATTTCATAATTTATATAATCAACACATACCGACTTATTCAATCCCTCACTTACTCGTTCATTTACTTCTTATCCATCCTTTTTCAGGTTCCTAGTTTACTCTCACTACCTTATTTCCAAATATTCCCTTATCATAATTCTATTACACCTTTCAACTATTTATTAATTTATTAGTTAGCCTACCCTCTTTACTTCAATGACTTTCTATGCTTCCATTTCACATACTAAATCATCTGAATTAATTTAGAATAGTTAGAAGTGGCTATGATATACCTCCCTTTCTATACCCCAATTACGTAATTATATTTCTATATTAATTTTTAACCCAGCACACCCCCTTACCTCGATTCCAAGCTTTCCACAGCTTCCAATCGATTGTCGGGTTCCTCCGAGGTTCATCAAAACTCATTTTCATTTCTGACCCTGTTTCCAAGCTTTATAATGTCGAATGACTCTCCGATCTTTGCTTCAAAATCTACAATCACAAAAACATGAAACCCCCTTAGCTTTCCCTTACACTTATTATCCTAGTGACCATACCCAAATTCCCCATGACTCCAAAACACAGAATCAAGGTCCCCACCAACATGCAATATTCGGATTCAAGAGAGGAAAAGAGAGGAGGAAGAAAAACACGCAATTAAAAGTTCCTACGACTTACCTTAGCTTCCACCGGTCCAAAATCACAAGAAATGGAAGCATCCACCTTGTCCAGGGCAAGATTCGCAAGGGAGGGGAAAGAAGGAGAGAATGATGTTTCCAGCATTCTGTTTTGTATGCCCTCGATTTAAATTGATCGCGACACTGACGCTACACGTCAGCATGGCATTGCGCGTCAGCTCATTAATGGGCATCTGACACTACGCGTCAGTGCCACGCTACGCGTCAGGGTCCCTGATGCACATTCCTTAAAAAATTCATTTTAATGTACCTTAACCCTCTAGAATAAAATTTTAAATCATATATTCACTTAAAAATCCTATTTCTTTTAATTTCAACTTAATTAAATATTTAATTTACCTTTCTCAATATTAAATTACCGGGGATGTTACATCCACCCCTGCTAAGAAGGGATTTTGTCCTCGAAATCCATCGATAAGGAAACCATTGATCGCCATCACTTCTTTCACATCATGCTCTCATTGCATAATTCAGAGATTTTCTTATCCACGTTCCTTCAATTTGTAGCTCCATCTGACGTTTGTAGTTAACATTACATAAGTAACAACTACAAATGCCTTGTCTCATTAACCATTCAACTACCTCTTCAGTTATCACTTATCAACTACGAAGTCACAACTCATCCCCCTCTGCTTTATCTCGTTTCCTTAACTTTCATCAATACTTATCAATTCTTCACTTATCGTATTTTAATTGGTGTTCAAATCCTTCAATTTCCTTCCAATGTTATCACTTCTCTTCGGAAATCTAGTGGTAATTCATAGCCACTACTGTGTCGCAACATCTACTTTTCTATACTCATTACTCATTGGTTACCAAATCTTATCTCTATTCGTTCCCCATTCCTCATCATTTATCAATTCCAGGATTAAGAATCATACACTTCCCTTTTCTAAATCTGATTATCCAAGATTTACTAAAACACATTTGTCTCCCCGACCCTACACAACCTCAACTACTAGTGAAACTACTTGGGGTGACCAGTCTCAGGAGTTCAACACTCCGTAGCTAGGCCATGTAAAAGTCGAGTATACAACCTAATTATTCACTTTATCAATCGATATGTCAGTCGACCATATCATAATCTGTTTACCTCAGCCTATTAACAACCCTACAATGAATTAATGTTAGAAGGAACCTAGGGTGGCCAGCCGCTATGGTTCCCACGTAACACTAATATCAGTGTAAAGTCCAAACAGCCAGGTAAAGTTTCTCATCATTCTTATTATCTGTCTACTCAACTGCTTTTTAATCACTTTGTCCCATGCCCTTCATTCACTACTTCTCCTTATCGCTCATGCAATAGTTTGGTAAATACTTCACTTGACCATCATTCATATAATGCATTCTCTTAATCCTTTCTTGAGTAAATTCACACATCGCTGACTATTTCACTGAAAACTATCACTAACCACCCTTCGACCATTTACTTTAAACTTATTCGGGTATTCTTACACCATTATCCATTGCTTACTCGCAATTCCTCTCAATGTTCATCAATCAATCGCCTAACAGTTTGAATATGACACACCGACAGCGCTTAATTGAACCATCTTTGTAGAAGCAATACAGGAGGCTCACCCCTCCTAAAAAAGTTAATCTTATCACAACGTTGCTAATTCGCATTACCTATCATTCATCCATTCACTTCTCTATTCTCCATCTTTAGGAAATCAACATCATTTAATCACAAGTACAAAAAACTTTAACGTTTTAACAATCACTTAAATTACGTCCAACCATCTTTTCTCGATCTATCCATAAACTCTTCCTATTTACTCATACCCGCATATATTATTATTACTCAAGAGATTGTATTCCATAGGGTGCTAAACCCGCATCATTTTAAATAACTTTCAACTCAATAATAGTTGTTAAAGTACCTGTTATTGCCAATTCACTACAGGGTTCGATTCTCATAGATTACATCTATTTTTAAATGTCTACTCATACCCATACATATAACTAATCACTTTAAATATCATTTATATTACAATCCATTATTCATAGGCTTTATCTTTGACTCATATCACCTAATATTAATAGTGTGGGCCATCCACGACTACAAGCTTTTAATTCCTTTAACATCTCAATAACTATTACCAATTAAATTGGTACCACTCATTGGCATATTTATCAACTTGCTCAATAATATACATACATATCAATGTATTATCCACATGTCATTTTATATCATTCAAACACATTAATTCTTTCATATCTAACCCACTATCACACTATGAGGCTATCATATAATCATATTCATCATTGAAATAAATTTGTAACATAAATTCTGAAACAATAATCTTGAAAGTTCTACCTTAAGCAGGAATGCCACAACCGACGGAGCTACTAAATCAGGTCAATGCCAGGGTACCTGGAAGATCTTCACATAATACAATACAAACACCGCTCATGTATCACATTGATCATTTAGCATATACGACTAATAAAAGGGCTCAATCAACCTCACTTTCAATCACCTGTCAACTTATCATACATTACAAATTATTTGGATTCACACTTTCACATGTATACTTCAATCCTCAATTTGATTCAATAATTTATTTCAATCAAGCTTTCAACATAATTTATTACACCACCATAATAAATTAGAAAGCTTTCACTCACATTATAGCTACAACCTCGCGCACATATTCGTACTGGGTATATACCATCTAAACAATTAATTAGTGCACCATACAATTCACATCAACTTATCACAACATGCAAATATTCAACAACAAGTGCGATACATAGCAAAACAGTTCATTACAACACTCACTCAACCCACTACATCTACCCATCTGCCCAGTCCTGAAAAGAACCGCTCTGATACCACCTTGACGTCCTGCGTCAATTTATAATTATTTCTACCTATTTTAATTAATTTCACAATAAATTTTCTATGTTTAACTAAATTTAATTAGGTCATAATTCCAAATAATATTTATTTTCACCAACAGACTCAAAATAATAATTATATAATATCTCTAAGCTTCCAAAACCCAATTAAGTTGGAAAGAACACAAAAACCTGAAACAGGGGCCTGACGCTGCGCGTCAGCCCAAGCTGCGTACCTCACGCTACGCGTCAGCCCCACGCGTAGCGTGAGCATGACGGTAGCAGCAATAGGTGCTATTACATAATTTAGTCCAACTGGCCAACTTCTAACCAAACCAATTGACCCGTTTTGGATCCGATTTCCACGAAACTTCACAGGCCACATGTTTTCCCTATTCCAGAACTGTTGGCGCCGTCCGTTCACCAAAATTTCAACATATACGCAAGTTATGCGCGAAATGCAGTTTAACCCATGTTGGTCAAAACCCCCACACCAAACACCCTAAATGGGTTCCAAATGGCCTAAGGCCAATGCACACAGACTCTAAATGCCTTAGGGAACCTATTGACACCTTCCAAGGGTCCCAAAACCCACCGGGTCTCAAAATCACATATTCGGTTCCATAAATCCACCATTTCTGCTTATAGGCATAATTAACTAAATTAATTAATTTCTCAAACTATTAACATACACATCACATACCACATTCACGCATTGTAACTGAACCTGCCAATAGCATTCATCATTCACTCATCAATGGCTCCATGCCTCAATTCATCATAATTCACACATCGCATATAATTACTACAACCATCATCAATCATTATAATTTTCATCATCAACAATTAAATATGCAATCACACTCTACATATCATTCAAGCATACATATAACACAATACCTGCCCATATCATGTAATCATGCAGTGGCTCTGTGCCACATAACACACAAACGTAATAAAGTACTACCATACTACATCGATATACTTTCACGCCAACAAGTATCATAATCCTACATTTTATAAATCAACAAGCAATTATATACATATATACATCTCCTCTTCTAGACTCCACATCGCCCTGGCCTCATTTAGCTTTCGCCTTCGCGGTGTGCACCCATACCTGCAAACAGTCACTAAAACCACAATACAGGGGGTGAGTGACTGGAATTAAGAATTAGTATAGAAACAAATATCAAAATTGGGAAAGGTATAATATATTTACACTCCTAAGCATAATCATTCAATATTAGCTATTACTTTTCACATTCTTTCTTATTTTACCCCAATCATTGATATGCTTGCATAGTTTTATTAGTTATCATAAACTAACCCATCACCATCGTACCATGAGCAATTAAATCTAACATACGCACATAGTCATTTATCCTCTAATTCATTCTGTCCTTCCCATCACTACAATGTCAAATCATCAATATACATTATATATCATGACAATCCTCAATAACATATAAATCAATCAACAAGTAGAAAAACATAACTACTCTCACATATATCAGACTCCTAGTATCCGGATACTCTAAGGATTGGCCTTCAGCTAGGAGTCCGACTTGACATCCCATGAACCCAACTTGGTTCACCGAGTCTGACTTGACTATCCACCTCAACCACTGGGTCCGACTTGACCACTGGGTAGCTTAACTGGGCACAAAGGCCACGGGAGCCAGAAAACGAGGGGTATACATACTGTTGGCCGTCCCAAACCACATAATCACATAGCATAAACATGGCATATCAATCCATAATCAGTATACACAACTGCCATAAACTGACATGTGCTCACAACATAGGGCAATTGACTTATCAAGCCCATCAATATAATGCCATCACACATAATCAAACATATAGTATAAACATACAATCCCTTTACTAGATGCCTGCCAGGAGCCACTCCTTGATCGTGCAACGTATCGGCGACCACTCCCCACCCTTAACAGCATCTAGGGTACCTCATCCATAATATATAACTTAATATAGTTAAAACATCATCAATCGTATACATAAATGTCAAAAACTGACATGTGTTCATAACACAGGGTGGCCGACTTGCCAACCCTCTAATATACCGCCACATGATATCACAAATCCTCATTCATATTCTTTCACAATAAACATTCACAATGTATCAATTATATCATGTGAACATTACTAATACCGTCAACATACCATTAGGAATTCATTCTCACATTTATCATCATGCATTATTATCAATCTAGACAATATTCATAATATCCATATTCCTATATATATATATATATGCAACGTCACAATCAGTATTAGTAACATGTCATTTGCTTTCCCTTTGCTTATTACCTTGCAATCCATTGTCACTTTGATTTTACCATTAACTCGTGTTCTTTATTCATAATTTACAATCACCTTATCTTATTATAAACTCTTCCACATTTCTTCCTTACCACAATCATCCCTTATGATCTATGATAATACATTCTCCTACAAAATCTCTCTATCATACTAATGTTACCCATATACTTATTATCAATTGCAATTTGTCTTATTTCTCATTATGGATTTCACATCCTCTTACCATATATATATATATATATATTTGAATGCACTGAGGCCACCTACCTCCCATTTTCACGTTATGATCTAACATATGTATGTCTCACCCTGCATCATATCACTTCATTAATTCTACTTATTCTATACCAACTATTTCATAATTTACATAATCAACACATACCGACTTATTCAATTCCTCACTTACTCGTTCATTTATTTCTTATCCATCCTTTTTCAGGTTCCTAGTTTACTCTCACTACCTTATTTCTAAATATTCCCTTATCATAATGCTATTACACCTTTCAACAATTTATTAGTTTATTAGTTAGCCTATGCTCTTTACTTTAATGACTTTCTACACTTCCATTTCACATACTAAATCATCTAAATTAATTTGGAATAGTTAGAAACGGCTGTGATATACCTCCCTTCCTATACCCCAATTGTATAATTATATTTCTATATTAATATTTAACCCAGCACACCCCCTTACCTCGATTCCAAGCTTTCCACAACTTCTAATCAATTGTCGGGTTCCTCCGAGGTTCATCAAAACTCATTTTCATTTCTAACCCTTGTTTCCAAGCTTCATAATGTCGAACGACCTTCGATCTTTGCTTCAAAATCTACAATCACCAAAACACGAAACCCCCTTAGTTTTTCTTTACTCTTATTATCCTAGGGACCATATCCAAATTCCCCATGACTCCAAAACACAGAATCAAGGTCCCCACCAACATGCAATATTCGGATTCAAGAGAGGAAAAGAGAGGAGGAAGAAAAACACGCAATTGAAAGTTCCTACGGCTTACCTTAGCTTCCACCGGTCCAAAATCACAAGAAATGGAAGCATCCACCTTGTCCAGGGCAAGATTCACAAGGGAGGGGAAATGAGGAGAGTATGATGTTTCCAGCATTCTGTTTTTCATGCCCTTGATTTAAACTGATCACGAAGCTGACGCTACGCATCAGCATGGCGCTGCGCGTTAGCTCATTAATGTGCAACTTCCTTAAAACATTCATTTTAAAGTACCTTAACGCTCTAGAATACCATTTTAAATCATATATTCACTTAAAAATCCTATTTCCTTTAATTTCAACTTAATTAAATATTTAATTTACCTTTCTCAATATTAAATTACCGGGTATGTTACATATTCGAAATAGAATTCTTATCGGACCAATACTGAACAAGACTCCTCATGAATTATATGTCATATTTTCATCGCTTTAGGTGCACTTGCTATGTTCTTAACACTAAGGATTATTTTGGAATGTTTAATTCTAAGTGTGATAAAGGAATACTCATGCGGTACTCAACTACATCAAAATCTTATAGAGTTTTCAATACAAGAATTTTAACCATTGACGAATCAATGCATGTAAGGTTTGATGATCTTCAAGAGACTAATAGAAAACTGACAGATCTAGAACTTGATGATGCAGGTGTGCAGCAGTAGGAATCTAAACAAGATCAACAAAGATTAGACCCTACTCAATCAGAACCAACTGGAGATGGAAGTAAAGAATCCGAACAACAACCATCAGTGTTTGAACTTGAGAAGCTTAGAGACTGAAGTTCAAAGCCTATCACCCTTCAGCCCTCATCATTGGAGTTCAAGCAGCTGGAGTTAGAACCATATCAAAATTTCTCAATTAATCATCCATTGCTCTTGTGTCAGAATTAGAACCAAAATCTATTGTAGAAGCTTTAGAAGATACTGACTGGGTCATAGCTATGTAAGAAGAGTTGAACCAGTTTGAGAAAAATAAGGTCTGGACCCTTGTCCCAAGACCCAAGAACAAAGGCATAATTAGAGCCAAGTGGGTCTTTAGAAATAAGCTTGATGAGGATAGAAAGGTTGTTAGAAATAAAGCTAGACTTGTAGCACAAGGCTACAACCAGCAAGAAGGTATTGATTTCACCGAAACCTTTGCTCCTATAGGCAGACTTGAAGCTATTAGGATATTTCTTGCATTTGCTGCTTATAAAGGAATTAAATTATATCAGATGGATGTTAAAAGTGTTTTTCTGAATAGGTTTATTGAAGAAGTTTTTATGAAATAACCCCCTGGTTTTGAAGATATTTCTTTTCAAAACCATGTGTTTTAAACTTAATAAAGCATTGTATGGTCTAAAACAAGCACCTAGAGCTTGGTATGACAAACTCGGTTATTTTTTGATTTCAAAAGGCTTTACTAGAGGAAAAGTATATACAACCTTATTTAAAAAAAGCTCTCACAAAAACTTTATAATTGTACAAATCTATGTGGATGATATTGTTTTTAGTGCTACTGATTTAAGTCTATGCAAAGAATTTTCTAAAATGATGTAAACTGAGTTTGAAATGAGTATGATGGGAGAACTCAAATTCTTCCTAGGCTTGCAAATCAAACAAACAGAAGATGGTATTTCTATCCATCAGCAGAAGTACACTAAGGAGTTGCTTAAAAAGTTTAAAATGGTTGATTGTTAAGCCAATGAGCACTCCTATGCATCCTAATTGCATAATCAATAAAGATGAGTCTGATACATCAGTGGATCAGACCTTATATAGAGGAATGATTTGTTCCCTTCTATATTTAATATCCAATAGACCATATATAAAGTTTAGTGTTTGCATGTGTGCAAGATACCAATCAGACCTCAAGGAATCACACTTGTCTATAGTGAAGAGGATTCTGAGGTATCTTGTAGGTACCACTAACCTTGGGTTGTTCTATAAAAGAACAAACTCGTTTTCTTTATTTGGATTCTATGATGCAGATTTTATAGGTGATAGAGTTGACAGAAAAAGCACCAATGGAGGATGTCACCTTCTGGGATGAAGTCTAATTTCTTAGGGAAACAAGAAATAGAACTCAAATGCATTCTCAATAGTTGAGGCAGAATACATGTCTGCAGCAAGTTGTTGTTCTCAACTTCTTTAGATGAAGTATCAACTTGAGGATTACTCAATCAAAGAGGAAGAGATTCCTATGTTTCGTGATAACACAAATGCTATAAATTTATCCAAGAATCCCATCCAACACTCCAAAGCCAAACACATAGAGGTGAAGTACCACTTGGTCAGAGAATATGTACAAAAAGAAATTTTGGACATGAAGTTTGTGGACACAGGCCATCAGTGGGTAGACATTTTTACAAAGCCTTTGCCTGAGGTCAGGTTTGTTAACCAAGTGGCCTCAATTACTCAAGAAGGGGGGTGAATTGAGTATTAAAAATTTTCACTGGAATGCTTTTGAAATTAATTCCTTTTTATCAATTTGATAAATAAGAATGATACACAAAAGAACAAGTAATAATATCAAATTAATCGTGATACTATTTTAGCACTTAGAAAGTAATAATTGATTTTGACATAATTAATTTAAGAATATTACTTAGATTATTATAACAAATTAATCTAAATAATTAATTAAACAATTTATATCAAGTTAATAGTGTACTTAAATTACCAAGCAAATTAAATCATAATAATAAAGGAGTTTAAGGAAGAGAGATTTGCAAACCGATATAACGAGTTCCACCACACCGGTGTACATCTCGCCTTCAAGCAACCCACTTGAAGGATTCCACTATTGAGAATTTGAGATACAAGCTTTGAGCAATTACAGCTTCTTAGTGTCCCACACTTAAGAACTTAATCCTCACAAGAAAAGGGCAACCCACCCAATCTCACAATCTCTCAATTTTACAAGGTTGAAACCCGACCAAAAAACTCTTAGAATTTGTGTAGGTGATTTTACTAGTGTAACTCTCTCAATAGAGTGGATATACAAATTTTAATCACTTGAAAAATATTTTCTTCTCTTAGAAAAGAATATGTAAATTTAGCACTCAAGAAAATATTTTTCTCACAATATAACTCTCAAAAATTAATTGCAAATGAAATAAAATAGAGAGTAAATAGCCAAGAAATGATGGAGAACAGAGAAGAGAGGCAATGTGATTTTCGTAGCTTTCTTATGCTTGGTGTATTTTCAGTTGTCAACTTCTTCTCTTTTTAAAGGCAAGGATTCATGAAATTTCCCTAATTTTTAATTCCTTCTGAGGCAAATTTCCCAAAAACAATCCATGATTTAAGTTCCTTGTTTCCTTGCGCAAGTTTCCTGACCTTGAAATTGAAAGTTGGTAGCTTGATTGATTGGAATTTGAAGCAGCAAGAAGTTTCCATAAATACTACTAGTCTGTAAAGATTCAAAATCTGAAATTCAATTTAAACTGAATAAATCTATTCATTTTCCAAATGAATCGATTCATCTAGTGTTTCTGCACAAGTTATAGCATATGAATGGATTTATGGTAGGGAGGAGTTGATTCATCCTAGCAAAAATGCAAGTTTGGGTGCTATTTTTACGTGTGAATCAATTCATGTATAGGGTGAATCGATTCATGCTTCCAATTTTGTAATCCAGGGTCTGGGTTTCTTCGTATGAATCGATTCATGTATGTCTTCGATTGATTCATGCACCTGATACTTCATTTTCCATTCACTTTTTACCCCTTTTGACATGTAATTGCTTATGGCTTGGTTCCTTTGATTCTTGGACACTAATGATCATTTTTCATTTGTTTTAAACCTTTGTACATGCCTTGAATCATTTCTTTGGAGTTCATTAATTTTGCATCATCAAACATAATTAATTTGTCCATAATTATTATGTTTGATCTTGATTCTTGTTTGTCATTATCAAAACCTGTTGCAACATATAAACACATTCTCCCCCTTTTTGATGATGACAACAAGTGTTCATCTCTTAGGGTTTTAGTTTCATAATAGTTTATAATTCAAGTTTTTTTGACAAACAATAAAACTCCCCCTATCTAATGCAATTTAATACCATTTTATTATACAAGATATTTGTATATAATGCTCCCCCTTAATTATGCATTGGATACCACAAAATGATTCATATAATTAAGGCATTAATCATACAACGATGATAATAAAAGTGATATTTCTTTCCCCCTTTGGCATCATCAAAAACTAAAGGATTTAGCAAAACATAAGAACATTTTTATTGAATGATTAAAGAAAAGCAGGAACATAATGAAGTACTTAACAACCAAATTAAACAATTTCTAGCTTATGGATTGAAAAATTTAAACTTAAAAATTGTTGAGTGAGTTCATTGTAGTGAGTAGTCATAGTGTCCTCCATTTGGTTGAAGCGGGTATTCATATTATTCTCTATAGTGTCAAAGCGAGCATTCATCGCATCAAAGTGATTATCAAAGTGTGAAGTTAACCTATTGAAGAATGCATCATTAAGATTTATAGGTGGAGGAGGTTCATGTTCTTGAGGTTGAGCTTTAGGCTTAGGATGTGCTTTATCTTCATTTTGTGCATTTGGAGGAGAGTAATGCCATTCTTCATTGCGAAGGTTCCATCCCATTTTGGTGAGGTGTTGGCCACCAATTAAACCTTTCAAACTAACTAACTCCTTGACTTCATTTGCGAGATCAACATTGAAGTGATAAAAGAGTTTAGTGATCAAGATAGCATATGGAAGGCGAGTAAGATTTTGTGTATCAAGCATGTGTTGCTTTATTAGTGCAATCAAATTTATCTCTTTTTGATGCAACATAGCCTAAAGTATAAGGATGTGAAACTCACTTACTCTTGTATTGTTACTTCCTTTAGGGAGTAAGATTTTGACCAAACAATAGTGAATTAGATGTGTTCAATGTCTAGTTCACCAATCGTGCTTGTTGAGGAGGATGATAAGCTGAGAAATGCTCTTTCCTAGAGAGGATTGTAATTCCACTTGGGAGAGGGATTTTTGCCATTGAAATCACTATTTCTCAAAGGAAGTTTGCCAACCAAGTGTAGGATATGGTTATCAAGATGAATGCTAACTCCTTTTATTTTGGCAATTTGTCTTCCATTTGATATACGTAGAGTGGAGTAGAAGGCCTTTATTAACTCAGGATAAATAAAGGGTTCTTAAAGAGCAACAAACTCAACTAGGCTTTGTTGTTGTAGGATCTCAAAGAAAAAGAATATGTTCTCATCAAAGAGTTGAATATCAAGCCAATGAGGTAGGATAAAAGATTTTTGGGAAAACCTTTTGAGATACTTAGAAAGTTGTTTTTGAGTATCAAATAATCTAGATAGGTCAGAGGAAGTGGTTAAGGTAGTGTCAGTTCTTCTTGTTCTTCTTGGGTTGGAAGAGGAAGCCATGGAGGTTTAGAAGAAAAGAGAAGGACTTAGAGAGAGTAGAGGAAATAAGAGAATGAATAAGGATGAAGGTTGTGTGAAGAAAATGTGAATCAGGCCTGTATTTATAGCCCATCAACATGCGTGAATCGATTCAAATAAGGGAGGGATCGATTCATTTTGCTGGAATATGAAATTTTGCCCACTGAACTACGTGTGAATCGATTCATTTAGGGAGTGAATCGATTCACGTTGCTATTTTTCCGCAGGTTTGAATGAGAAAAGTCATGAGAAAGGTGTCTTGTGCCTAGGGAAGTTGAAGCTTTGTCTTTTGGCTTGTAAGAATTCATGTGAGTGCCTTGAAGCAAGATCTTACACATGTTTCATGTGTAACATCCCAATTTTGAGGATTAATACCGAATGAAAATAAACCATTGAGATTCTGATTGCAAAGAAGGAAAAATTAATTATTAATTATAATCAACTCAGCCTAAGAAATAGTGACAATTAATTAAGCTTGGTTGGTAGGAGGTGGCTGCTTCCGATTGGGAGTTACGTGAGTGGGACTGCAATTCACGTTTTCCCATCCCACTCTCCCTCGTGCACGCATATGTTTATATATGTGCCTCTGGTCACTGAAGCTACGCATCTCCTTCAGACTCCCTCTTCCTCTCTTCTCTTCTTTTTCCTTCTTGTACTCTCTTCCCCCTTACCCTTCGTCTTCCTTCCCCTGCTCCCTGTTCTATTCCTGAGAACGCACGATGACGACGCTGTAGAAGACTTGGAGTTCCTTCGGCTGGTGAAGGACGATCATCAGGGTGAAAGACAAACAACCCCTGTGTCACGGTGCGACTACGACCAAGGAGGCCGAACGAGAGTGAGCCTAGGCAAGGCAATCAGACCAGCGTCGGGAAAACAGAGGAACCCTTCGAACTTCCTTCAGTAGGTAGGGGGCGCTTGCATGTCAAATGCATGGTCCACGAACGGTACCGGATGAATATACTACTTTAGGTGTATGTATGTGTCTGACACGATTGTATATTATGCATGATTGTTGATCTAGGATCCCATGTGTATGATGAGTAGCTAGATAATAATTGCATGTGAGCAAGATAGTGGTAATGTAGTCTGTTAGCCTTTCTGATATAGCCGAGTGAGATGCATGCTTCTACCTCTGTTAATAATGTGAGAATAAGAATGTGTGACAGTTAGTTGATTCGTCCGATGTTATTACCTTGATTGTTCGATCACTGTGCATGTTGGTGTGTTTGGTAAAGTAAAGATAGAAACCGTGTTGAATATGCTTCTACCTTGATGTTTACAAAGGAGGTATCAGTTGAGTGATGTTGCTTGCTGGTTAAACGTATAAGTTGCATATATAGGAATGGGGTGACCCGTGGAAGGTCATGAGCCCCGAGGGAATGACTTCCAGTTGCAGACCTTGGCTAGATCCTGAGAGAGCTCGTGGTAGCCGTAGGAGCTAGAGAGGAGTCTCGAGACGCTCATGGGAGGCCGGTACCACACGGGAAGAGCTGATGGATGAGAGGCCAGAAAAAGGGGGAACTGTAACTGAAAGTCATTACTCAAGTCGGATCCACAGGCATGCATGTAGTTATGATGTTGGTTAGGATAGTACGCGTGGCATGTATTGGGTGTTATGAATAAATTATGAGTGTGTGGATGCATGTGCATGTGTGAGTAAGGATGAACTCTATGTAGTATGTATTTAAGTGTATGTTATTGATACTGTTTTAATTTGCATGGCCTTAATCTAATTTGAATGCAACTGAGTGAACGTAAGTGAGCGTACTGACACTGATACCAAGTCCTTGGCTGTCATTTTCCATGTAAAAGCTCACCCCTACTGTGGCTACATTTTTCAGTGAACATCTCCCGGAATGAAGGATGAAGGAGGAGCCGAGTGCAGAGCAGAGAACCCGAACGCTATGGAATATATGTGTATATGTATATACTGTGTATAAGGTTTTGTCAAGCCTTGGTCGGCTCATATTTTGTTTTTAGTCCCTATATCAGAAATTGAACACTTCGGGCAGAAGGAACATGTTAATGCATGTGTAATTATTTAAATACTTCCCTATATATATATTCTGTGTTTATTCTATGCTGTGGGTGATGTACGAGCGATAAACCTAAATGTATAAGTATACTTTCTGAGCGTAGGAAGTCAGTGTGACTATGAGTAGATGTGGAGCTAAGTCGTTGTTGAGGGAAAGCGAGATGGCAAGTCATTTCGAGTGATGAGAGGTTGAATGGTCTGAGTAATTGAGGTCGCATAGCCTGGAGTAGGAGTTGGTACGAATCCTGAGAGTGATAATTGTGAGGTTTTCTGAGTAGAGGATAATCAACGATTCCGAGCGAGAACCCGCCGAGTGAGAATTCACCGACTGGGGAACGACACCTAAGACTCTAAGTGGATTTGTTGTAATAGATTAATAAGCAGCTAGAGAACTCGAGTGAGTCTCGATTTAGTAGGAAAATTTGAGTAGGAAATATGATGGTTACCGAGGAAAAGGTGAGTAGAATGCCCGAGTGGTGTAACAGACGTGAATGTTATCCCGAGTGAGAAGTCTTCATAGATTCCGAGTGAGCGGCTTTGGTAATCTTTCTTGGATTGCCAATACGTATACGTATATAATCCGATCGAGTGGAGCAGTAGAGTGTGATATGCTGTCAGAATGGGCTGGCGAGTACTAAGGTTAGTCTGAGTGGGTTAGGAAGTGAACCCTCCCGAGTGAAGCGCGAGCGTGATGATTTACCGAGCGAAACATATGCTAGAAACCGAGTGGAATGTCAGGATGCTGAGTGTAGCATCGCTTCAGCAAAGTGTAATGCGGACTGGAGATCTTGTGTAGAATCGCCCGAGTGTAGTTAGCCCTCGCTTGAGCGAGTGCACCCAGTGCCATCGGGTTCGCTTATGCGCTTCTTCCTCTCGCTGTGCGTGAGTTTCTCCCTTGTCTTTTTCCCCTTCCTTTTCTTGTTGTACTCAGTTTTATCAATTCAAACAGATTATGCACGGTTTGTTAACCTTGAAATTTGGAAATTTTATTCCTGTTGATTTTATCTATTTAATTAAAAATTAGGGTGTTACATTTTGGTATCAGAGCTGACCGAAAGGTCCAAGGCCAAGGTATGCTTGCCGAGTGTGAGCGGTTGTGTGTATTATGGTCGGATGGTCATCGTTGTTGTGATATTGTGGAACCTGATTGATACTATGATATTGATTTATGGATAGGAGGTTACCCCTCCCGATCCGACTGATTGTGTAATATATAGAAATGGCATAATATGCTAAGTTGCTGAATATTAGGCTGAGATACGATCGGTAGTAAGTGGCTTGGTGTACTTATCCTTAAAGGGGTGTTAATTTCAGGATAAGGGATGACGCATCGCCAAAGCATGGAGGCTATAGCCACAGCATTCCAACGTTTTGCGGACGTGTTTGAGAGGCAGGGCCAGCCTCGAGCTGAGGATGGCCAAGTGCTGGACCGCTTCTTGAAGAGGAAACCGAGTGAATTTCAGGGAGGAAGGAACCCTGAGGCAGCTTTTAAATGGACTCAAGAGATGGAAAGGATCTTTGGAGGCCTTCGCTGTACCGAGGCCCAGAAGGTAGAATGTGCAGTGTATATGCTGCGAGACGAGGCGGAGAACTGGTGGAAGATAGCCAGAAGCCGATTTCCTGATGATGATGCTCAGCTGACCTGGAACAACTTCAAGACATGCTTCTTAGAGAAGTACTTTCCTGACACAGTAAGGAGTCGGAAGGAGTTGGAGTTTATGGAGTTGAAACAGGGTTCCATGACTGTGGAAGAGTATGCAACTAGATTCGAAGAATTGTGTCTATTCTACTCGCCCTTCCAACAACCCGGGACTAAGAGCTCCAAATGCCTCAAATTTGAGAATGGATTAAGGTCAGATATTAAGAGAGCCTGTAGATATCAAGAGATCAGGAGCTTTCCTGCACTGGTGAATAAGTGTAAAATATTCGAAGAAGATGACAAGGCCCACTCAGGCCAGAACAGTAGAGCAGGTCCCTTCTTGAGGCCTCACCAGTCACGCTTCCAGAGGCCAGGAAACATGGGAAGAAATGGACCCTTTACTAGACATCAAGATCGCAGTGACCGAGGGGGACAGAGGAATAGACGACCAAAACATGGCGGGTGTTTTAAATGTGGTGGCGACCACTTTGCTCAGAATTACGATGGTGTAAATGTCGAGAGTTTCCATTGCCAGGAGAAGGGGCACACTCGCCCTAACTGCCCCCAACTCCGTCAAACAAGTGCCAACGTACATCAGGCAGGATTCCAGGTGAGGAGCAGTAGGAATGATGGTCAACGCTCGGGGGGCGGAGGCAACAGAGCTAGGGGAAATATGATGTTTGCCCCGAATAACAGGAGAAGGAACACCGACCAGCCAGTTGTTGGAAGAGTTTACGCCATCAGTGCTGAGGAAGCCACGCAGGCGAACGACTTAGTACAGAGTAAGTGCCTACTCGGTAAATATACACTTAATGTAATTTTTGATTCTGGAGCCACCCACTCCTTCGTAGCTGATGAGTGTGTGAGACGATTGCGATTACCGACTGTGGTTATGGATCGGATTTTGGAAGTAACCAACCCGACTGGCCCTAAGGTGTTGACATCAACGATGTGTAAGGACGTAACGTTTGTGTTGGACGACCGGAGTTTTACCTTCGATCTTGTGTGCGTGCCTTTGAAGGGCCTTGATATCGTGCTTGGCATAGATTGGCTTTCAGCCAACAAGGTGTTAGTGGATTGTAGAAACCGAAGGATAATCTTCCCGAGGCAGCACAATGAGGGCTACGCGGCACAAGGTATAGTTCAACTGTTTATGATGCTTTGTTTAACCGAGGGTGAAAGTAAAGCCCGAGTGAACGAAATTCCGACTGTCTGTGAATTTCCAGAGGTGTTTCCCGAGGATGTACCGAGTGTCCCTCCCAATAGAGAAGTCGAATTCTCTTTAGACTTGATTCCTGGAGCCAAGCCAGTCTCCAGTGCACCTTATAGAATGTCCCCAACTGAATTAGCCAAGTTGAAGAAGCAGGTAGATGAGTTACTCAGAAAACAATTCATTAGACCGAGTGTATCACCATGGGGCGCACCAGTGTTGCTTGTTAAGAAGAAGGATGGCAGCATGAGACTATGTATAGATTACCAATAGCTAAATAAACTCACAATTAAGAATCGTTACCCACTACCCAGAATTGACGATCTAATTGACCAACTGCGTGGAGCCTCAGTCTTCTCGAAAGTCGACCTACGATCGGGATACCACCAAATCCGGGTGAAGGACTCGGATATTCCAAAGACTGCCTTTAGGACTCGGTATGGTCACTACGAGTATGTAGTGATGCCGTTCGGTGTGACTAACGCCCCTGCTGTCTTTATGAATTACATGAACAGCATATTCCATCCATATCTAGACCGATTTGTTTTCGTTTTCATTGATGATATCCTAGTCTATTCTAAGACTTCTGAGGAGCATGAAGAACACCTCCGAGCGGTACTTCAAGTGCTGAAGGAGAAGCAGTTGTTTGCAAAACTTTCAAAGTGTGATTTCTGGATGGATAAGATCCACTTCCTCGGACATGTGATTTCCGAAGAAGGTGTCTCGGTGGACCCTTCGAAAGTGACAGCTGTAATGGCGTGGGAGAGACCCAAGTCAGTCTCGGAGATAAGGAGCTTTATGGGCCTGGCTGGTTATTATAGAAGATTCATTGAAGGTTTTTCTAAGTTGGCCTTGCCACTGACTAAATTGACTCGGAAAAACATTCCCTTCGTTTGGAGTTCCGAGTGCGAGAGCAGTTTCCGAGAGCTGAAGGACAAGTTGACAACTGCTCCAGTGTTGGCATTACCTGACTTGCAAGAGAGCTTCGTGGTTTATTTCGATGCATCAGGACTCGGATTAGGATATGTGTTAATGCAGAAAGACCGAGTGATAGCGTATGCCTCTCAGCAATTAAGACCTCACGAACAGCATTACCCGACCCACGACTTGGAGCTGGCAGCCGTAGTCTTCGCATTGAAAATCTGGAGGCATTATTTGTACGGGTCTAGATTTGAAGTATACAGTGATCATAAGAGCCTCAAATACTTATTCGACCAGAAGGAGCTAAACATGAGGCAGAGGAGATGGATGGAATTTTTAAAGGATTACGATTTCGAGCTGAGATACCATCCGGGTAAGGCAAACGTTGTTGCCGACGCGTTGAGTCGGAAATCCCTTCATGTAGCAGTAATGATGGTGAAGGAAGTAGAGTTATTGGAACAGTTCCGAGACATGAACTTACATGTTGACATCCCCTCCACTCGAAAAATGACAATCGGTATGCTGAGGATTGCCAATGAATTTCTAAAATCCGTGTACGAGCAACAGCAGTCAGACTCCTACTTGACTGAGATGAAGGAGACTCAAGCCAAGGGTAAGGATTTATCCTTGACCGAGGGATCGGATGGAATCCTCCGAGTGAAAAACAGAATATATATACCGGGTGGAGGAGAATTAAGGAGAATGGTGCTTGATGAAGCCCACAAGAGCCTACTCAGTATTCACCCGGGTACCACAAAGATGTACCACGATCTGAGAGCACAATTCTGGTGCCCCGGATTAAAGAGGAATGTGGCAGAATATGTGGCACGGTGTATTACCTGTCAGAAATTGAAAGTCGAGCACCAGAAGCCGTACGGTGCATTGCAGCCCCTGGAGATTCCCGTGTGGAAATGGGACTCAATTGCTATGGACTTCGTTATGGGATTACCAAGAAACCGAGCGGGCCATGATGCGATCTGGGTCATTGTTGACCGATTGACGAAGAGTGCACACTTCCTACCTGTGAACATGAAGTACCCGTTGCATAAGTTAGCTCAGATTTACATTCACGAGATTGTATGACTGCATGGTATACCGACTTCTATCGTATCGGATAGGGATCCTAGGTTCACGTCCCGGTTTTGGACCAGCCTGCACCAGGAATTGGGTACGAAGCTTTGGCTAAGTTCCGCTTACCACCCCCAATCGGATGGACAATCCGAACGAACTATTCAAAGCCTGGAAGACTTACTAAGGGCATGTGTGCTGGAGCACGGAGGGAATTGGGAGCAGTACCTTTCCCTGATCGAGTTTACATACAACAATAGTCACCACAACATTATCGGTATGGCACCCTACAAAGCACTTTATGGTCGAAGATGCCGAACCCCACTCTGCTGGTCGGAAACGGGTGAGAGTCTGCTATTGGGACCAGAAATTATAAGGCAAACGTCAGAACAGATCCGAGTGATAAGGGAAAGAATGAAGGCGTCTCAGGATAGGCAGAAGAGCTACCATGACAAACGAACCAAACCATTAGAGTTTTCAGTCGGAGACAGAGTATTTTTGAAGACTTCACCGAGTAAAGGAGTCGGGCGAGCCTTGAAAGGTGGAAAGCTGAGCCCCCGATACATTGGACCCTATGAGGTGTTGGGATGAGTCGGCTCCATGGCATACTGAATAGCATTACCGACTCACTTATCTCGATTGCACAACGTGTTTCATGTGTCTCAACTAAGGAAATATCTACATGACCCCAACCACACAATGCCTGATGATGAAGTGGAAATCAAGGAAGACCTGACCACTATGACTATACCGATTAGAATCGTGGACCGATCGGTAAAGCGTTTGAGGAGCAAAGACGTACAACTGGTTGAAGTAGAGTGGCAGCAAGGCAGGACTACTTCTTGCACCTGGGAACGTGAAGACACCATGAGGCAGCAGTACCCCGAGCTATTTAACCAAAGTAAGTGACCGACTGAATTTCGAGGACGAAATTCTTTTGTGAGGAGGAGAACTGTAACATCCCAATTTTGAGGATTAATACCGAATGAAAATAAACCATTGAGATTCTGATTGCAAAGAAGGAAAATTAATTATTAATTATAATCAACTCAGCCTAAGAAATAGTGATAATTAATTAAGCTTGGTTGGTAGGAGGTGGCTGCTTCCGATTGGGAGTTACGTGAGTGGGACTGCAATTCACGTTTTCCCATCCCACTCTCCCTCGTGCACGCATATGTTTATATATGTGCCTCTGGTCACTGAAGCTACGCATCTCCTTCAGACTCCCTCTTCCTCTCTTCTCTTCTTTTTCCTTCTTGTACTCTCTTCCCCCTTACCCTTCGTCTTCCTTCCCCTGCTCCCTGTTCTATTCCTGAGAACGCACGATGACAACGCTGCAGAAGACTTGGAGTTCCTTCGGCTGGTGAAGGACGATCATCAGGGTGAAAGACAAACAACCCCTGTGTCACGGTGCGACTACGACCAAGGAGGCCGAACGAGAGTGAGCCTGGGCAAGGCAATCAGACCAGCGTCGGGAAAACAGAGGAACCCCTCGAACTTCCTTCAGTAGGTAGGGGGCGCTTGCATGTCAAATGCATGGTCCACGAACGGTACCGGATGAATGTACTACTTTAGGTGTATGCATATGTCTGACACGATTGTATATTATGCATGATTGTTGATCTTGGATTCCATGTGTATGATGAGTAGCTAGATAATAATTGCATGTGAGCAAGATAGTGGTAATGTAGTCTGTTAGCCTTTCTGATATAGCCGAGTAAGATACATGCTTCTACCTCTGTTAATAATGTGAGAATAAGAATGTGTGACTGTTAGTTGATTCGTCCGATGTTATTACCTTGATTGTTCGATCACTGTGCATGTTGGTGTGTTTGGCAAAGTAAAGATAGAAATCGTGTTAAATATGCTTCTACCTTGATGTTTACAAAGGAGGTATCAGTTGAGTGATGTTGCTTGCTGGTTAAACGTATAAGTTGCATATATAGGAATGGGGTGACCCGTGGAAGGTCATGAGCCCCGAGGGAATGACTTCCAGTTACAGACCTTGGCTAGATCCTGAGAGAGCTCGTGGTAGCCGTAGGAGCTAGAGAGGAGTCTCGAGACGCCCATGGGAGGCCGGTACCACACGGGAAGAGCTGATAGACGAGAGGCCAGAAAAAGGGTGAACTGTAACTGAAAGTCATTACTCAAGTCGGATCCGCAGGCATGCATGTAGTTATGATGTTGGTTAGGATAGTACGCGTGGCATGTATTGGGTGTTATGAATAAATTCCGAGTGTGTGGATGCATGTGCATGTGTGAGTAAGGATGAACTCTATGTAGTATGTATGTGAGTGTATGTTATTGATACTGTTTTAATTTGCATGGCCTTAATCTAATCTGAATGCGACTGAGTGAACGTAAGTGAGCGTACTGACACTGATACCAAGTCCTTGGCTGTCATTTTCCATGTAAAAGCTCACCCCTACTGTGGCTACATTTTTCAGTGAACATCTCCCGGAATGAAGGATGAAGGAGGAGCCGAGTGTAGAGCAGAGAACCCGAACGCTATGGAATATATGTGTATATGTATATACTGTGTATAAGGTTTTGTCAAGCCTTGGCCGGCTCATATTTTGTTTTTAGTCCTTATATCAGAAATTGAACACTTCGGGTAGAAGGAACATGTTAATGTGTGTGTAATTATTTAAATACTTCCCTATATATATATTCTGTGTTTATTCTATGCTGTGGGTGATGCACGAGCGATAAACCTAAATGTATAAGTATACTTTCCGAGCGTAGGAAGTCAGTGTGACTATGAGTAGATGTGGAGCTAAGTCATTGTTGGGGGAAAGCGAGATGGCAAGTCATTCCGAGTGATGAGAGGTTGAATGGTCCGAGTAATTGAGGTTGCATAGCCTGGAGTAGGAGTTGGTGCGAATCCTGAGAGTGATAATTGTGAGGTTTTCTGAGTAGAGGATAATCAACGATTCCGAGCGAGAACCCGCCGAGTGAGAATTCACCGACTGGGGAACGAAACCTAAGACTCTAAGTGGATTTGTTGTAATAGATTAATAAGCAGCTAGAGAACCCGAGTGAGTCTCGATTTAGTAGGAAAATTTGAGTAGGAAATATGATGGTTACCGAGTGAAAGGTGAGCAGAATGCCCGAGTGGTGTAATAGACGTGAATGTTATCCCGAGTGAGAAGTCTTCATAGATTCCGAGTGAGCGGCTTTGGGAATCATTCTTGGATTGCCAATACGTATACGTATATAATCCGATCGAGTGGAGCAGCAGAGTGTGATATGCTGTCAGAATGGGCTGGCGAGTACTAAGGTTAGTCCGAGTGGGTTAGGAAGTGAACCCTCCCGAGTGAAGCGCGAGCGTGATGATTCACCGAGCGAAACATACGCTAGAAACTGAGTGGAATGTCAGGATGCCGAGTGTAGCATCGCTTCAGCAAAGTGTAGTGCGGACTGGAGATCTTGTGTAGAATCGCCCGAGCGTAGTTAGCCCTCGCTTGAGCGAGTGCACCTGGTGCCATCGGGTTCGCTTATGCGCTTCTTCCTCTCGCTGTGCGTGAGTTTCTCCCTTGTCTTCTTCCCCTTCCTTTTCTTGTTGTACTCGGTTTTATCAATTCAAACAGATTATGCACGGTTTGTTAACCTTGAAATTTGGAAATTTTATCTATTTAATTAAAAATTAGGGTGTTACATCATGAATGGGACAAGGAATCACATGTTTGCTCAGAAGATCACAAGATATGGAATCTAGAATCATGTACGATTTTGAATGTGCTTATGTTTCAAGAGGAGCTCATGAGAGATGCTTTGGAATTCTATCTTTGATGGTAATAAAAAATATGAGATTAGAATCTTGAATTGCAATCATGTGACTAAAGAATTTCAAGATGCTTGGAAGTTTCAAGAAGGCTTACGAGATATGCATTTGGAAATTCTCTTAGATTTTGCAAATAAAATAAATTAGAGATAGATTTTGAAAAAGAGTAATTATGAAATCATTTTAAAGAATTATTAAAAGAGATTATCAAGTATATTTCTTAAAGGATTTAAAGTTATGTAAAATGATAAGTGTTACATGGGGACCCAAATTAATAAGACAAGAGATTTGTGGGGCATTAATATGATCATTAAAAAAATAAGTATCCTTTTAATGGAAAGATTTAAAGATAAGGATTTTAAATAACAAGATAATATATATCAATATGTTCAAAGAAATAAAATTTTTGTAAAAAGAAAAATAAGTCAAAATTTTTAAGTTAAAGATTATAAGTAAAAATCTGTTCAAAAAATATTTTTTAAGAGAATTAAAAGTAATGAAAATAAATTTTTAAATGTAATTAAAAATTTCTAAAATACCTAATTCCCTTCTAATGTTTATAAATTGCTCTTTTGGAAAGGGTTTGGTAAAAATATCCGCCAATTGTTTGGATGTATCAACATGCTTAAGAATACAATCTCCTTTTAAAACATGGACTCGAATAAAATGGTGACGGATTTCTATGTGTTTGGTTCGTGAATACATAACAGGATTTTTAGAGATATTTATTACGCTAGTGTTGTCACACTTAATAGGTATTTGGTCTAAGACAACACCAAAATCAAGAAGTTGTTGTCTCATCTATAGGATTTGAGCACAACAACTCCCAGCTGCAACATATTCTGCTTCAGCTGTGGATAACGTGACACTTACTTGTTTCTTGCTATGCTAAGAAACAAGAGAACTTCCAAGAAAGTGATAAGTATTACTGGTACTTTTTCTATCTAATTTGCAACCAGTAAAATCAGAATCAGAATATCCTACAAGAACACATTCAACACCTTTAGGATACCATAAACCAACATTTTGAGTACTCACAAGATATTTTAAAATTCTTTTTATAGCAGTGAGATGTGATTCTTTAGGACATGTCTGATATCTTACAAATATACATACAACAAACATTATGTCTGGTCTACTTGCGGTTAGATAGAGTAAAGATCCGATCATACCTCGATACTTAGTCAGTTCAACATCTTTACCTTTCTCATCCTTGTCCAAGTAGCATGATGTGCTCATAAGTATGGCAATTTCATTTTCCTTATCCATGTTGAATTTTCTAAGTAACTCCTTGCAATATTTGGATTGGCTAATGAATGTCCCTTCTCTAGTTTGCTTGATTTGCAATCTAAGGAAGAATGTGAGTTCTCTCATCATATACATCTCAAATTCATCCTGTATTATCTTAGCAAATTCTTTGCAAAGTGATTCATTAGTAGTATCAAATATGATATCATCTATATATACTTGTACCAAAAGAATGTCATTTCTTTTGTGCTTGATAAATAGTGTAGTGTCAACTTTTCCCCTTTCAAAATTGTTTTCTAAAAGAAAATTGCTCAATCTTTCATACCAAGCTCTTGGAGCTTGCTTTAAACCATATAATGCCTTTCTTAGTTTGAAAACATGATTTGGAAGTTGGTAGTTTTCAAAACCGAAAAGTTAATCAACATACATTTCTTCTTGAATGTATCCATTCAAGAAGGCACTTTTGACATCCATTTGATACAATTTGAAATCTTTACAACATGCATAGGCTAGTAGTAACCTAATAGCTTCTAATCTAGCTACTGGTACATATGTTTCTTCATAGTCTATACCTTCTTTTTGGTTATATCCCTTAGCCACTAACCTAGCTTTATTTCAAGTTATTATTCCATTTTCATCAAGCTTATTTCTAAAGACCCATTTAGTACCTATTATTTGATGATCATTGGGTCTTGGCACAAGTTCCTAAACTTGGTTTCTTTTAAATTGATTTAACTCTTCTTGCATAGCCAACATCTAATATTCATCAATAATAGCCTCATCAATGTTTTTGGGTTCAATTTATGATACAAAGGCTAGGTGATTACATGCATTTCTAATGGTGTTACGAGTACTTACACCTTTGGTTAATTCATCTATGACGTTGTCCAAGGGATGGTCTTTTGATGTGATCCAATCCTTCTGTTAAGGCTTCTTGCTTTGGATTGAGTCTTCTTTGACCTCTTCTTTATTTTCTAAGGTCATCTCTTGGAAAGTACCTACAAGATCATCAACTTCCTTCCGCGTAGGGTTTTGGTTAAGTTCATCAAATTTTACATGAATGGACTCTTCAATTGTACCAGTTCGTTTGTTAAAGAGTCTATAAGCTTTACTAGATGATGAATATCCAAGAAAGATTGCTTTATCAGACTTTGCATCAAATTTACCGAAATTATCTTTTCCATTGTTTAAAACAAAGCGCTTGCATCCAAACACATGAAAATAAGAAATGTTTGGTTTTCTTCCTTTGTAAAGCTCATAGGGGGTTTTCTTTAAAATAAGCCTGATTAAACATCTATTTATTACATGACAAGTGGTATTTACCGTATCGGCCCAAAAATGTTTCGCAATATTATTTTCATTCAACATAGTTCTTGCGAGCTCCGTTAGAGATCGATTTTTCCTTTCAACAACTCCATTTTGTTGTGGAGTTCTTAGAGTCGAAAATTTATGTTCAATGCCAAATTTTTCACAAAATTTTTCAAAAGGTTAATTTTTAAATTCTCCCCCATGATCGGTTCGTATGGATGCGATTTTTAAATTTCGTTCATTTTGGATAATCTTGGCAAGTTTTTTAAATGCTTGATATGCTTCATTTTTATGAGTAAGAAACAATGTCCATGTATATTTAGAATAGTCATCAACAATCACAAGTCCATAATAATTGTCACCAAAGCTTTTGACCTTAAAAGGTCCAAATAAGTCCATATGTAAAAGTTGTAAAGGTCTATTAGTTGAAACAACATTTTTAGCTTGAAAAGAGACCTTTACTTGTTTTCCTTTTTGGCATGCATCACAAAATTTGTTTTCAAATTTAAGCTTTGGTAAACGAATTACTAGATCTTTAGAAACAAGTTTATTTAAATGATCTATGTGAATATGAGATATTCTTCTATGCCATAGCGATGATTCATCATCTTTAGTTAAGAAGCATTGTGCATCATTTGAAGACAAATAATCAAGATCAATCATGTAAATATTATCTACTCTTTTACCAACAAATTTGACTTCCTTGTTTAGTTTGTTTTTAATTATGCAACAATTTGATTCAAAAAAATTTTTATAGCCTTTAGCACATAATTGACTTATACTAAGCAAGTTGTGTTTGAGTCCTTCAACATACAATACATCATTTATAGAAGTTGAAGAATTTTTACTAATATTTTCGATTCCTAGTATTCTCCCTTTTGTATTATCTCCACATGTGACATCCTTTATTTCGAGGAGTGAATGAGGAGAAATTACTCATATCTCCCATCATATGTTTGGAGCACCACTAACCAAATACCAATGGGTGTTACTTGCCTTGAAGCATACCTACAAAACAAAGTTAATTAGTTTGTGGTAATGTTCCTTTAGGAACCCACACCTTTCTTACAACCTTTGTTCCAAACTTCCTAACATTGCAATTTAAAGCACTATGACCTTTAACACCACAATGGTTGCATTTCATAAAAGGTGATGATGATGCTCTAGGAGGTACAAAGAAATTCTTGTAATTATTGTGAATATTTTATGAAAGGTGGATGTCCACCATTGGCCTATATAAGGGGACTTATGTCCCCCACTGAAGTAGTGTAAAAAAATTTAGTGAAGTCTCTTTGCTTCTCTATATTCTTCTTTCTTCCTCTCTCCACTTCTCTATATTTATTTTCTCCAAAGCAAAATAAAATTTCAGTTATTTCATAACACGTTATCAGCACAAAATTCTGACCAACTGAGATCTAGTCAAGACTAAGAGAGGTAATATATGATTATTATTATTCTTTATAATTTTAATTTATATTATTTATGTATATATTATAAAAGTTACCGAAGAACTTATATTTTAAACAACCTAGAAGGATGTATAAAACTATATCTATATCATAAAAAAAAGGGTTCCTGAAGAACTTATTCATAAATATCCCTGTAAGATGTATAAAATTAATAGTCAAATAACTTAAAATTCTTGAAGAATTCTTAAAAAAAATTAGTTCCTGAAGAACTATAACAATTAAAATAATAATAATAATAATCATCATATAATTTATTTTATATTATTTATATTAATCCATTATAAATGTTCTATTGAATATTTTATTATTAAATGTTGCATTCCATGAATACTGTAGCATTACGTGGGTTAATTGTAGCTTCACGGGTCATTTTCTATTGTCCATTCAATTGTGAATTACCACTATAAATTAATCAATTACATCTGATCCATATATATATATTGCTATATATATATTATGCTATCCATTGCTATCACCGATTCCATATAGATTATTTTATTTATCAATAGCTATGCTTTTATATTAATATACCACGCTGATTGCTATGCTTTCTACATCATGTTTTCCACTATAACTTGCTACATATTGCTTATTTTATTAATATTTTATATGTTGTGCGTGATTCTAGCTTATTTTGCATGATTCCATTGCTTATTTTAAATGTTACATATTCTCCACTATAACTTGCTACATATATATATATATATATATATATATGCTAATTGCGTCACTGATCCATATCCATTAACTATTTTATATGCTGGCCTGTGATTATTTTATTATTATTTTATATGTTGTTTTCTACTTCCACTATATACTACATATAATTTTACACTTCAATTGCTGATTGTCTCTTGTAGTGCGTCTTTATTATTCCATTGTCTGATCCATGCTTTATGATGATTATTTTATTATTTTATAAATTCCATTACTACGTTTGATCCATTGCTACTATATGATTATACCTATTTTCCACTACCTAGATTTTATATCACTAAATATATATTTTTTTTAGAATCAGAATTGGTATTTAATGTAATATTATATATATATATATAAAAGTGTTAATAAACAAGAGACATATTAATAAGGAATCAAACCCAGGTTTATACCTATGATAACTAAGTCACTAGTACTTGAATGATGTTTTATGAAAATTTTAAATTTTCACTACCAGATTACTTATGTGAAATTTTATTTATATTTATCTCCTAGTAGCTGAAAAAAATATAATGAATTACTTATGTAAAATCATGAGTCCCGTCCAACTGGAACTGCTTCATTCCCAGAAGTGAATGTAGCAACACATGATTATTATACTCATGATCATGGTCGAAATGACAATAAATCATCATTTGTATGGAAAAATAAAGATCGTATGGAAAAGGGAAAAAATGTTCAAAGTAGCGAACAAACTAAAAATATTTCTTATCGTTGTGGTAGCCAAGGCCACTGGTCTCGGTTTTGTCGTACACCAAAAACATCTAATTGATCTATACCAAAAATCCCTTAAGAATAAAGGGAAAACAATAGAAACAAATTTACTGGTATAGGTGATGTTTTTACTCACTGTGATGTTGATGATTTCTTTACTCTTCTTGAAAGAAGACATTGACCACTCGGTTGGAGAGAGGAGTGCCCCTAAATAAATTATTTTATATTTCATAAAATTTGTTTTGTAATAAATTTATGTTAAATATTTATTGTTGTTAATTATATTTTCACTCATGATTTATTTATTACTATTTAATGAAGAATGAATGCTCATGTGAATGGCGAATATATATGTCTCGTAGACAATGCAATAACTTATACTAAAACAAGAAATCAGTGCTAATACTATATCTGGTAGTATAAATATTATTGAAGGCTCCGACAGAGCCAGTATTTTGTTACCTGGAGAAACAAAATTACACATTAAAAGTGTATTATATTCTACGAAGTCTCAAAGAAATTTGTTGAGTTTTAAGGATATTTGCAGAAATAGATACCATATTGAGACCACAAATGAAGGAAATGATGAATATCTTTACATCACAAAGTTAATTTCAGATAAGAAATATATATTGGAAAAATTGCCTTTATTTTCCTCCGGTTTGTACTACACATATATTAGTACAGTTGAAACAAATGTTATTGTAAACAAGAAGTTTACAAATAAGAATAACTTTGTTATTTGGCATGAACGGTTAGGCCATCCTGGAACAATAATGATGTAAAAAATAGTTGAGAATTCAAATGGTCATTGCTTGTCTAGCAGACAAATTCTCCAAACTAATAATTTCTCATGTGCTGCCTGGGAAATTAATTACTCGGTCATCATTAATGAAAATTAGAAGTGAATCACTAATATTTTTAAAGCGTATAAAAGGTGATATTTATGGACCATTTAGATATTTTATGATTTTGATTGATGCATTAACTAGATGGTCACATGTTTGTTTATTGTTAACTTACAACCAGGCATTTGCGAGATTACAAGCTCAACTAATTCGTTTAAGAGCTCATTTTTTTTATTATCCAATTAAGAAAATACGTCTTGATAACGCTTGTGAGTTCACATCTCAATCTTTTGATGATCATTGTATGTCCATCAGAATTAATGTTGAACATCCTTAGCATATGTTTATACACAAAATGGACTTATTGAATCATTGATTAAACGTTTGAAACTGATAGCAAGACCATTGTTAATGAAATCAAAACTCCCAATTTCAACTTGGGGATATGCAATCTTGCATGCAGCAGCACTTATTCACATCAGGCCTACAAGTTATCATGAGTATTCCCTTTTACAATTGGTTCATGGTAAAGAACCAAATATTTCCCATCTAAGAAATTTTGGAAGTGCAGTATATGTTCCTATTTCTCCTCCATAACGCACTAAAATGGGACCTCCAAGAAGGTTAAGAATATATGTTCGATATGAAAGTCCATCCATAATAAAATATCTTGAACCATTAACAGGAGATTTATTTACAGCTTGTTTTGCTGATTGTCATTTTGATGAATTTGTTCTCCCACTATTATGGGGAGAAAGTAAACAGTTGGATACAAGGATTAGTTGGAATGAGATATCTCTATCTCATCTTGATCCTCGAACAAAGCAATCTGAACTAGAAGTTTAGAAACTAGCTAGTTTGCAAAATTTAGTAAACCAATTGTCGAATGCATTTACTGATCCAAAAGGAGTGACTAAGTCACATATACCAGCTGTTAATACTCCATTAAAGATTGATATCCCTGAAGGACAATATAAAATTGCAAATGAGTCTGAAGCCAAAATAAAACATGGCAGACCTGTTGGTTCTAAAGATAAAAATCCTCGAAAAAAAGTAAATAAAGAATATGGTTGAATTCAGGATATAAAGACTCTAGTAGAGTCTCCTAACATAATCAAGGATTCAAATCCAGAAGATACTAAGGTACCTGAAATTAATAAGAATAAAGAGATCTTTATAAATTATGTCATGGATGGAATACAATGGAATCGACAAGAAGTCGATGTTGATGAAATTTTTGCATTCAAAGTAGCTTTTGATATTATAAATGATGATAAGAATGATGAGCCAAAATCTGTTAAGGAATATGCACATAGAAATGATTGGCCAAAGTAGAAAGATGCAATGCAAGAAGAGTTAAGCTCACTTGCAAAGTGAAAAGTTTTTGGACCTGTAGTCCAAACACCAAAAGGTGTAAAACCAGTTTGGTACAAATGGGTCTTTATGAGAAAAAAAATAAAAATGGTGAAATTGTTCAATATAAAGCAAGGCTTATTGCACAAGGTTTCTCACAAAGACCTGGTATTAATTTTGAGTAAATATATTCACCAATGATAGATACAAGTACTTTTTGATACTTAATTAGTTTGGCAATTCGTGAAAAACTTGATTTACGCCTAATGGATGTTATTGCAGCATATTTATATGGCTCACTTGAAAATGACATCTATATGAAACTCCCTAAGGGATTCAATTTGCCTGAAGCAAAATGACATCTATATAAAACTCCCTGAAGGATTTAATTTGCCTGAAGCATACAAGACAAATTCTCGAGAAAATTATTCAATTAAATTGAATAAATCCCTTTACAGATTAAAGCAATCTGGACGTATGTGGTATAATTGTCTAAGTGAATACTTATTGAAATAAGCGTATAAAAATGACCCGATTTGTCTGAGTGTTTTTATGAAAAGATTTGAAAAAGAGTTTGTTATAATTTCTATTTATGTAGATGATTTAAAAATCATCGGAACTCCTGAAGAGCGATCAAAGGCTGTAAATTGCTTGAAAAGAGAATTTGAGATAAAAGACTTGGGAAAAACAAAGTTTTGTCTTAGATTACAATTAGAATATTTAAAGGAAAGAATTTTAATGCACCAAAAGACTTATACAGAAAAGGTACTAAAGCGGTTCTATATGGACAACTCACACCTATTGAGTAGTCCAATGGTTGTAAGATCACTTAAAGTGAGCAAAGATCCTTTTCAACCTCAAGAGAAAAATGAAGAACTACTTGGTCCTGAAGTATCATATCTCAATGCAATTGGTGCACTAATGTATCTTGCTAGTCATATACGACCTGATATATTATTTGCTGTCAATTTATTAGCAAGGCATAGTTCTTTACCCACAAAAAGACATTGGAATGGGATTAAATACATATTCCACTACCTTAGAGGTATAATGGACATGGGTTTATTTTTCCCATATGCATCTAAGGCAAACCTAATTGGTTATGTAGATGCGGGGTATTTGTCTGATCCTCATAATGGTTGATCACAAACAGGATATTTGTTCACATGTGGCGGTACAATAATTTCATGGAGATCCATAAAACAAACGATTACAACAACATCATCTAATCATGCTGAAATTCTAGCATTACACGAAGTAAGTCGAGAATGTGTTTGGTTGAGGTCTATGATTCAACATATTCAAGAAACTTGTGGCTTGCATGCTGGAAAACTACCACCAACAATCTTATGTGAGGATAATGCAGCTTGCATCTCCCAATTAAAGGAGGGTTATATTAAAGGAGATAGAACAAAGCCTATTTCGCCAAAATTTTTCTTTACTCATGATCTTATAAAGAATGGTGAAATAAATGGCCAACAAGTCCGATCATGTGAAAACTTAGCAGATAATTTTACAAAATCATTACCAACCAAAGTCTTCGAGCAACTAGTATAGCAGATCGATCTTCGACGCCTTATACATGGATGTTCTAATGAGAGGGAGAATTAAATGCCTGTAATTTAATTATTTATTTTATTCATGAATGTACTTTGTAAAGAATGTTGTACTTTTTTTCCTTCACTAGGTTTTTATCCCACTGGGTTTTTCCTAGTAAGGTTTTAACGAGGCATATTCTAAAATACGGACATCTAAGGGGAGTATTGTAAATATTTTATGAAAGGTGGATGTCCACCATTGACCTATATAAGGGGACTTATGTCCCTCACTAAAGTAGTGTAAAACAATTTGGTGAAGTCTCTCTACTTCTCTATATTCTTTCTTCCTCTCTCTACTTCTCTATATTTATTTTCTCCAAAGCAAAATAAAATTTCAGTTATTTCATAACAGTAATGTTTTTCTTTCTTAGTGGGATTAAATCCTAAACCAGATTTGTTAAACATGCATATTTGTTTACCAAGTAATGCATCGAGATTATCTCTACCATTTGTGAATCTTTCAAGAGTTTTGCTTAAGTCTAAAACTTTCTTTTCTAATACATCACATTTCTTGACAAATTCACATGGTTTGGTTTTAGAGCATGCTTGAGTATCTACAACTTTCTTTGTCAAGATCTCATTTTCTTTTACTTGTTCAATAAGATGCATCTCAAGAGTTTCTATGGTTTTTCTTAATGATTTATACTTGTTTGACATTTTAACAAATTTTTCATATAATTCGTCAAACACATCGAGTAATTCATCTCTATCTAATTCATGGTGGTTTACCTCATCATCTTCGTCTTGATGGTTGGCCATGAGGCAGAGGTTTGTTTTTTCATTTTCAGATTTGTCCGAACTGCTTACGTCGTTGTCATCCCATGCTATGTATGCTCTCCTTTTTTCTTTCCGATCTTTGTTTTTCTTTTTAAGATTTGGACAGTCCACCTTGTAATATCCTTTCTTTCCATATTCAAAACAAGTTGGTGAGGAATTATTATCTTTAGGAATGAATTTCTTACCTTTAGAAGTTAAGCCCTTTTGGAATCTTTTGTTTCTCATGAACTTTCCAAAACGCTTCACAAATAAGCCTAACTCATCATCATCTTCTTGATCACTTTCAGATTCATCTTCCTCAACTGAAGTGGCCTTAAGAGCTAGCCCCTTCTTCTTGGAAGACTTTTCTTCTTCCTCTGTATTCTTCAAGTCTTAATTCTTGCTCATGTTCTTGAAGCTTTCCAAACAAAGTAGCAAGTGACATATCATTGATGTTTGGAGATTGCTTGATCGCGGTGACAAGAGGTTTCCATTCCCTAGTAAGAATTTTCAAGACTTTGTGAATAAGCTCTTTATTAGAGTAAGATTTTCCAAGAGTGATAAGATGATTGATAATCAAGGTAAAACATTTTTGAAGTTCTAAAACAGTTTCACCAGAATTCATTCTAAAACTTTCATATTGACTAGTTAAGGTACTGATTTTAGAGTCTTTAACATCACTAGTTCCTTCATGAGTAACTTGAAGGGTATCCCACCTTTCTTTTATAGATTTACATGTTACAACTCTAAAAAATTCATCAGGACCTAGGGCAAGAGTAATAAGATTTTTGGCTTTGTAATTGTATTGAACTTTCTTTTCTTCATCACTTGTCTAATCATCCATGGGTTTTTCAATTTGTCAACCATCAACAGTATGCATAGGTATAAAAGGACCATTTTCAACAACATTCCATATTTTCAAATCAATTGATTACACAAAAATTTTCATCCTTTCTTTCCAAAAAGCATAACCTTCCCCATTAAAAGCAGAAGGTCAATTTATAGCACCACCCTCGGAAATCATGTTAAGAGAAATAGAGGCCATTTTGTTCTCTTGAAGCTGTTAAGCTTGATTTACCAAGAGTCAAGATCCGATACCACTTGTTAACCAAGTGGCCTCAATTACTCAAGAGGGGGGCGGGACGTGAATTGAGTATTAAAATTTTCGTTGGAATGCTTTTGAAATTAATTCCTTTGTAATCAATTTGATAAATAAGAATGATACTGATAAATCAATTTTAATGCACTTCTTATAGTTTTACACTTAGGGTTTATTATATAATTACTATGTTTAATAATAGTATTTTAATTAAGTTTTATGTTGTTTAGTTAAATTGGAGTATTATGTATAAATGTTTCAATTTTCGTTTATTGTATGTATCTTGAGTATCTTGCCTTATTTTGGCCATAACTTGGGCTTTTGTGATCCAAATGGGCTAATCTTGGAGCCCATGGAAAGCTAAGACAGAGGGCTACATCATGATGATCAGATTTGGTTATTTTGCATCTAAGAAAAATAAATAAATGAAGCTTGAATCAATCAACCCTCATGTGTCCCCCCAGCATTGACCTATTTCACCAAAATACATATATCTGGAGCTCTAGATGTCCAAATGACCTCATTCTTACGCCAAATTCTCAATAAGACAGAGATCTACAACTTGCATGTTGAAGGGTGTTCAAAATTCGGCCATCTAGAAGGTCATATTGGACTCACAAGGCAGAGAAGATAAAGAGGAGAATGAATTTCAACACCTACCATTATCTTCTTTTGAATTATTGTAATTTCAAGTCCACCAATGTTGAAAAAATGCATTAATAATCAGAAAATGAATGTATAGTATCATCATATCTTGCCTATAAATAGATGCTTGAAGTTGTAAGGAAGATACACAAGAAATACATAAGAAAGACATGCTTTAGTTTTCATTACAATTCTATATCTTTGCTTTAGTTTCGTAAGTTTTAGTTCTTTCTCTTGCTTTATTTCCTTGTTCTATATTCAATCCCTCAAGTTATGGTTTTCATTTCCCTTCCTCAATATCAAGTAAGTTAATTTTATTATTTGTTATTTACTTTTATAATCAAAGTTATAGTTAATTTAATATTAGTTTTCATTATTAAAAATTATCATGGAAGCTTAATATTTTAAAATCAACTCAAGGAATTTAATTTTTCTTTATGTTAACTTTGAGTTCTTGTTCTTAATATTTTGATTGAAGATAATTATTTTTCTTTGTTTCTCAAACACTTATGATGGTAGATTATTTGAGTGTATAACCGATTGGTATATAATAAAACAATCTATAATCTAAACTGATGTTGGTTGGTTAATCAATAATCAATTTGAGAACAAAGATTAAGTCACTAAATAAGAGATTTCTATTTAGTTTCTTAACTCAATCAAATTATGGTTTTAAAGTTATTTTAGTAATTAATAAGAATATATCGATTGATTATTCTTATTAGTTCATTAATTCTATTCTAGAAGATTTTCTAGAATATAATCATTTAGGGATTCCAAATGATTCAAGGTTGAGAAATTAATTATATTTAATCATATTTGTGATCAATGATTAGTTACCTAAAGATTTATTAATTCCTTGGGTTGGTTGTTTCTAAATTTGATTATTCTTACTCATAAATTTACTTTTTGCACTATTATATAATCACTTAATTTTCCTTTCAATCTCAACACAAACCCTTCCTTTATTATAACTAAATTGAGTGTAACTAATTGAACTAAGGTCCTCGAGAGACGACTAAGGTTGTTCACCTTATACTATATTAATTTAACTTTTTGTTTGACCCGACAACGACAGCGTGTCAGATACATAAAAGAACAAGTAATAATATCAAATTAATCACGATACTATTTTAGCACTTAGAAAGTAGTAATTGATTTTGACACAATTAATTTAAGAATATCACTTAGATTATTATAACAAATTAATCTAAATAATTAATTAAACAATTTATATAAAGTTAATAGTGTACTTAAATTATCAAGCAAATTAAATCATAATAATAAAGGAGTTTAAGGAAGAGAGATTTGCAAACTGATATAACGAGTTCCACCACACCGGTGTACGTCTCGCCTTCAAGCAACCCACTTGAAGGATTCCACTGTTGAGAATTTGAGATACAAGCTTTGAGCAATTACAGCTTCTTAGTGTCCCATACTCAGGAACTTAATCCTCACAAGTAAAAGGGCAACCCACCCAATCTAACAATCTCTCAATTTTACAAGGTTGAAACCTGACCCAAAAACTCTCAGAATTTGTGTAAGTGATTTTACAAGTATAACTCTCTCAATAGAGTGGATGTACAAATTTTAATCACTTGAAAAATATTTTCCTCTCTTAGAAAAGAATATGCAAATTTAGCACTCAAGAAAATATTTTTCTCACAATATAACTCTAAAAAATTAATTGCAAATAAAATAAAACAGAGAGTAACTAGCCAAGAAATGATGAAGAACAGAGAAGAAAGGCAATGTGATTTTCGTAGCTTTCTTATGCTTGGTGTATTTTTAGTCTTCAGCTTCTTTTCCTTTTATAGGCAAGGATTTCCTAACCTTAAAATTGAAAATTGGCAGCTTGATTGATTGGAATTTGAAGCAGCGAAAAGTTTCCATAAATACTACAAGTCTATAAAGATTCAAAATTTGAAATTCAATTTAAACTGAATGAATCTATTCATTTTCCAAATGAATCGATTCATCTAGTATTTCTGCATAAGTTACAGCATATGAATCGATTCATGGTGGGGAGGAATCGATTCATCCTAGCAAAAATACAAGTCTGGGTGTTGTTTCTACATGTGAATCGATTCATGTATAGGGTGAATCGATTCATGCTTCTAATTTTATAACCCAGGGTCTATTTCTTTGTATGAATCGATTCATGTATGTCTTCGATCGATTCATGGACCTGATACTTCATTTTCCATGCACTTTTTACCCCTTTTGACATGTAATTGCTTATGGCTTGGTTCCTTTGATTCTTGGGCACTGATGATCATTTTTCATTTGTTTTAAACCTTTGTACATGCCTTGAATCATTTCTTTGGAGTTCATTAATTTTGCATCATCAAACATAATTAATTTGTCTATAATTATTATGTTTGATCTTGATTCTTGTTTGTCATTATCAAAACCTGTTACAACATATAAGCACAAGGTTTGCTTTTATCAAGTATAAATTAAATTTAAGAAATGTTTCTTGAATATGTCTGCTTCATGTATGAACTTGTTTAAATTGAATAGTCTAAATGTTTGCATGAAAGGTCTGGGTCTAGTTATGAATGCTTATATGTTTGATATGTTTAAACCCATAAAAGTCTAACTCTTAAATGTTGAGAGGTTAATTCAGTTAGGATTTTGTGCTAACTGAAACGTTACACAAGATTGAAATACTAACATGTCATTTGAATCATAAACATGCAGAGGTCCTAATCATAACATCATATAATAGATTGATTCACCAAATTCCAACATAAACAATTTAGTTACACATGGTAGAAGGGAAAAAAACACTTACTGAGGTTACGAACAATTGCAACTCTTCATGATACAAAGCTCACAATACTACATAACACTCTCAAGTATCTAGAAACTACTCTAGATTTACAAACTCACAAAACAACACTCAAACTTGAGTGAAAAGAGAGGAAAAAAACTCTGAATGTAGAATGGGATGCCTAGAAGTGATGAAGAAGGCCTATTTATTGGGCTGAGGAAGGGTCTTGACGCTACGTGTTAGGCTGACGCTGCGCGTTAGGTTCCTGACTCAGCTTCCATTAAACGGCCATGATTAAGCAATTTTTAATTACATAATGCCCAGACAATGGTTCCACTTGTCTTCCCAATTTGGCTTGCCAGCTTGCATGAGTAGATTGACTATTATTTGGCCTTTTTTCCTGCTTAGCCACCTAGAAGTGGAGTCCACGTAGCTTCTGACGCTACACGTGGGTGTGACGTGTAGTGTCAGCATCAGAAGTTCCCATGCTACGTGTGTTATTGATGCTACGTGTCAGCTCTCCAGTTCTTCAATTTCTCTTGAATTTCTTTAATTTTTCACTGTAAAACTATAGAAAATTGATCAAGGCAGATAATTTCCAATAACTTCCATTTATTACAATTAAAACCTAAATTTCTAACAAATTAAACTAATTTTTATTATTTTTGACATAATTTTATTAAGAAATTTATTATAAATTTGAGGACTAACAAATACCCCCCAACTTAGGACATTGCTCGTCCTCGAGCAAGAGAAAAGCTTTAAAAACAATTTTGAAATCAAATTTTTGAATAGTCTGAAAATTTACCACAAAAAGTAATTTCATAATTTACCATTTGAAATAATAAAAAATAGATGTCTTATGCAATAAAGGCTTAAAGATAAAAATTTTTACAATGTCTTGTTAACAAATCAAGCATAATTTCAGGCTTACCACACAAGTGTTTATCTCTGTACAAGGTTAATCTGTCAGCTCAATCGATCATAAAATCAAACAAATTCAATTTTGATTTCATCTAATCAATGATATTAATACAGAGTCAAACAAGAGTCACAAGGTCTTTTAAAGGGTTGTAATGAGGCTTGGCTACTAGAATTTATGGTTTTTCTTGAAAGAAAAAATCCGAAATCATAAAAGAGCATTTCATAATTTTTAGGCTTTTTCTTGGCCCAAATCTCATTTCCCTTCTTGGTAAATAACCCAACTTAATCCTTTTCATTATTTCTTTTTCTTGTTATGCATATATATATATATATATTTCTTTTTATATATATACATGCATTATGATAATCTTGAAAAGAACTAAGTTATAATTTTCACTCTTTTTTATGTAAGAACCTCAAACATTCTTGTTCAAAAATGCTCTTTTATTCAATCAAGTAAAGGGAATGGTTAAAAATTATTTACGGGTTAGGGGTGCCAAAGAAATTATTTTTAAAGCTCAAAATTGGCTATCAAAGGATAAATATAATTTTACCATGGTAAGCTTTTTGGCCTTAGCTTTGTGTTTACCAAAAAATGTGCCTTGATTATACTCTTAGATCCTCTGTACAACAACACAAATCAAAGAATTGAGAAAAATTAATTTGAATGAAATTATGTTGAAACCCTCAAGTGTTTAAAGATCTCTCAACTCACCAGTTTTTGAAATTAGCTTGATAGTTAATAAAATTATTGTAATTAATTTTATCAAAAATCCTAAATTACAAAAGAATTGATAATTGATTTTAGAAATGGTTTTATTGTTTAAAAACCTTAAGTGGATAAATTTCTTTATTTTCAAAAATTTGATAATACTTACTTTTGATTTTTAGAAAATATGCAAAAATTAAAAACACACCACACAAAATAAAAATATAATCTAAATCAAATATCACACATACTAAAGTAAATACGAAAATACCAAATTGAAATCAAAGTGCTAAAAGTAATGAAAAATGCATAAGAAAATTGGAGATGGCTCTCAATCCTCATCCTCCATCTGATCATCATCCTCCTCCTTATCAGCATCACCCTTGGTGTCATCATGAGCTCTAGAAGGTCCACCTGCCTTAGGGTATGTGGGTTGGTCACCAGGCCAAGCTATATGAGCGATAAAGTTGGCTGGTGTCATAAATGGTGCCCCATCTCCTTGTAACCTGTACTGATAAAATGAATTATGTAAGTGTACATAAGTGTGGTGAGAAGCAGCCATCATCTGCATCATATGCTGATGCTCTACATTCATCCTAGCAAATCCCTTAATAATTGTATCAGCAGATGGTGGCTGGGTTGGTCTCCTCCTCCTAGGTCTGAGCTGAGCCTCTCGCTCAAGAGGTGGAAGCTCGCAGTACTGCTCAAAGTAAGATCTGTTCACCACCACCTTGGGAACTCTCCTAGATGAACTAGTAAACTCGGGTGATGGTACCTCAACTCCTTACCTCCTCAGTAAGGCAGAAATGATGAGAGGGAAAGGAACAAGGCATTCACTTTATACCCAAGGGCATACAAGTGAATCTGTTTAGAGATAAGGTCAGCAATATCAATAGTATGGCCTTGAAGGATGGAATAAAGAAGACAACAACAATCAATAGGTATAGAAGAGAGATGAGAAACTGGTGTGATATTATGGAGCATTAAATGAGACCACGCCTGAGCTAAAGGGGTCATCTAGAGTATCAAATGAGATCTGTTAACCTTACGCAGGTTAAAGAAGATCCCATCCTTGCTCAAAAAATAAGCAACATGATCCAGGAAGTATCCTAGATCACCAACCTCAGTAGCGATCTTGCTTCTGTTTTCCATCCAGAAACACGTATCGCCCTTGAGAGTTGGCTCCCAGGGATTACCCATTAGGGTACTAATAGTATCCCTGTCATATGTGATGTGCTGACCCCTCACCCAACTCGTCCTCTGCTGATTGATATTTGGTAAGTCCTGGCGTGTCCTAAAGGCATTGGCGTAATAGGTAAAGAAAATAGGGGTCCCTACCTCCTCCTCTGTATCTCATCCTGAAGCTCAGGATAGTCTCTAGCACCAAGATCAAGGACCCTCTCCCAGATGAGTCTCTGGCCCTTGATCTGATGAAATCTTGTCCACTTGGCGTCAGTCCTAAATCTGTTGGGATTACGGGGTCCCAACTGCTCCTATCCCTAAGGACCAGGATCCTCAGAAGTGGTATCAGTATCTGTGGCCCTTCTTTGTCTTTTTGGACCAGTGGTGGGAATGGACTTTTTCAGTGCCATCTGCAAAAGAAAATTTTATTTAAATAAAACATAAAAATAAATCACTTAATATACACACAACAAAATGCATCACACAATATTTTTGGTTTTTAATAAGTTAAAGTAAAATAAAACATACATGTTTTTGATTTTTATATTTTTAACAAAACAAAATAATTCATGCAAACAACAAAAATTCACATGTATATTTTTTTTTGGATTTTAAAACAGTAAGATTCAAATATCATACAATAAAATTCACACAAAACAAAATTAAGAAAAATTTTATTTTTAAGAAAGGAAATAAGGTTCACACAACAAACATATTTTTGATTTTCAGAAAATTTCAAACAAAAAATTTTTATTTTATATTTTTATACAAGAAATTATAATAAACAATACAAACTAAGAAGTATTATTAATTTAAAAAGAAAAAACAAACAAACAAATAAATTTCACACATAATAAAAAATTTTACAGCAAATAAAAAGAAATAATTTTTTTAATTTTTTCAAATTTTAAAATAGAAAATCATACACCTAAAAATAAAAATTAAAACATAAAAATTAAGAAAAACAAAAACAGGGGCCTGACGCTACGCGTGGTTGGGACACTACGTGTCAGCCCTGTTCTTCCCACGCTATGCGTCAGTAGGACGCTATGCGTGGGCTTGCAGAACTGAAACATGAAAATAGGGGTTGTGCAATAGCAACCCCTTCCAATCCTTATTCAATCCACACATTTACCTATTTCTAACAGCAAACAATTTCCAATGGTCTTCTAATCCTAACCTAACCGCATACATTTCTAGCAATTAAAATAAAAAACAAAGAGAAAAGGGATTTAGAGAACTTGCTTGATTAAATGCAGATGATGATGATAAAAGGGAATGAAAGAGTGTTAGGGTTTGAGAGAATGGAGTTTCTGTGTAAAATGAGACACAGAGGGAAATTTAGGTTTTAAAAACCTAAATTGGGCCTCCCTGGTTCAGTTTTAAAAACTGAACGCAGGCGTTGACGCTACGCGTGGTTGGACGCTACACGTCAAGTTAAAAATTTAGAACCCATGCTACGCGTCATTGTGGCGCTACGCGTGGACTTCTGTTTTTCATTTTCTCAAAATTTAATTTTCAAAAACCCTTTTCTTTTAATTTTAAAACCCCTTTTATTTAAAAATCAAAAATTGTAAAAAATAAGAGAAATAAAGAAAATAATGGGTTGCCTCCCATTGAGTGCTTGATTTACTGTGTCTAGCTTGACACCCTACATATATAGATCAGTCAAATAACAAGTGGTAGTGAGTCTGTTGATTTTACCACCCAGATAAGGTTTCAATCTTTACCCATTAACCATATAACTTCTTTTGGAAATTGGATCTTCAATCTCAACTGCTCCATATGATTTAACTTCCTTAATTATAAATGGGTCTGACAACTTAGATTTCAATTTACCAGAAAACAGTCTTAATCTTGAATTAAACAATAAAACTTGCTGACCTGGTGTGAAGTGTCTTTTCTTAATTTTCTTGTCATGGTAAGCTTTCACCTTATTTTTGTAACTTTTGGATGACTCATAAGCGTTGTTTCTCATTTCTTCTAACTCAAGTAACTGCAACTTTCTTTTTTTAGCTGTTGTGTTTGGATCAAAGTTGAGGTATTTTAAGGCCCAATATGCTTTATGTTCCATCTCTACCGGAAGATGACAAGCTTTTCCATAGACCATTTGGAAAAGGGAAAGGCCAATAGGGGTTTTGAATGCAGTTCTATATGCCTAGAGTGCATCATCAAGCTTTTGTGACCAATCCTTCCTGAAAGAAGACACAGTCTTTTCCAAAATTCTTTTCACTTCACGATTTGAGATCTCAGCCTGTCCATTGGTTTGTGGATGATATGTTGTGGCCACCTTATGTTTCACTACATAATGTTGTAACACCTTCTGAAGAACTTTGTTACAAAAGTGTGATCCTCCATCACTGATCAAGGTTCTTGGTGTTCCAAAGTTGCAAAAAATATTTTTCTTCAAGAAATTCGCTACAGTTTTGGTCTCAGCATTAGGTGAAGTGATTGCTTCTACCCGTTTTGAAACGTAATCAAATGCCAAAAGGATATATTGATTGAATTAAGAATAAGGGAAGGGTCCCATGAAATCAATATCCCAACAATCAAATACCTCAACCTCCTGAATGTTTGTGAGAGACATTTCTTGCCTCCTATTGACATTACCTGTTCTTTGACAGTTATCACAAGCTTGCACAAATGAGTGAGAGTCCTTAAAAATGGAGGGCTGTTAGACCCGGAATACAGAAAACTTCTTAACTCTGTGTTACTGTTGGTGTGTTTGCATGTTGTTAATAGGTTTTGATAATGACAAAGGCACAAGAATAAGAAGAAATTCATGAATCAAAAACAAATGAAATGATTTTAATTAATGTATCAAATCAAGAGATTAAAGAAATCATGAAGAAAACGCTCCCACAAGATCAAGGAGTCAAGAAAGCAATGTATAAAGATAAAGGAAAGAAAGCATGGATCAAAATGCATCAAGGAAACATCATCAGGCATGGAAAAACACCAAAAAGCATTGCCTGAATCGATTCACACACGAATGAATCAATTTAGAGCCCTGGAGGTCATAAAATTTGGAAACAGAACAGCCTGAATCGATTCACCAACAGCCTAAATCGATTCATACGAAGCTGACAGCCCAGGAACACAAAACAGAACAGCCTGAATTGATTCACCAGAGCTGAATAGATTCATACAAACCTATAAGTCCAAAATATCCAAGACAGAATGTCCTGAATCGATTTGAGAAGATGTGAATCAATTCAAGAAGTGGGAAACATCACAAAAAAGACAGATTTAAGTGGGAACCAAGCACCCAAAACCCACTATACATAGAGACAAGCTGGAACCATTATTTGCAACAGCTAGAAGGACTTTGGGACAACTTCAAGGCTCTATAAATTGCTCTCCAACTCAAGCATAAAAGAAGAAACAAGAGGCAATCATCCTTTACCTTCATTTTGTGCTTAGTGAGTTCATTCTTTTGCATATTCTGAAATCCTTGAGCTTTAACTTGTATATCCTCTCTTGTTGAGAGTTAGAATTTAAGAGAGCATTCACTTGTATATCTACTCTATTTGGAGAGTCATTATCTTGTAAACACTACAAAACACAAAGGTTTTTCACTCTAGGTTGAGTGGTCACAAAGGTTGGGGTTCAACCTTTGGGTATTGAAAGTTTGAGAGATTGGGTGGGTTGCCCTTGTGCTAGTGAGGATTGAGTTCTTGAGTGTGGGACACTAGGAAGCTACAATTGCTCATAGCTTGTAATCTCTAAACTTCAATAGTATAAATCCTTCAAGTGGGTTGCTTAAAGGCGAGACGTACATTGGGGTTGGTGGAACTCGTTAAATCAATTTGCAAGCTCTTCTCCCTTACTCTTTTACATTGATATATTGCATTTGATTGGATTGTTGTTGATTGATTGTGATTTGCTTATTTGAGCTTGCTTGAATTAGTTACTTCAAAGCGCTGCACACCAAGTGTTTGACAAATTGTTTCAGCAATATTCACATCTTGTTTTGCTTTATTTCTTGTACTATACTTGCATTCACTTGCATAATCTTTAAACTTGTGATAAAAGAATCAAGTTCAAAGGCATTCCAAGCAAAGTTTTAAAAACTCAATTCATCCCCCCTCTTGAGTATTGAGGCTACTTGAATAACAAGTGGTATCAGAGCTTGACTCTTGGAAGATCAAGCATAACAACTTCAAGATACAAATGGCCTCAAGTTCTCTAAATCTTTTTCCAGAGGATGGTGCCACAAATAGACCTCCCGCTTTCAATAGGGAAGGATATGCATTTTGGAAAGAAAGAATGAAAATTTTTGTTGAATCAATTGATTTAAGAATTTGGAATGCCATTGAGAATGGTCCTTTTATACCCATGCATACTTTTAATGGTAAAAATGTTGAGAAACCCATGGATGATTGGACAAATAATGAAGAAAAGAAAGTACAATACAATTATAAGGCTAAAAATCTCATTACTCTTACATTAGGTCCCGATGAATTCTTTAGGGTAATGACTTGTCAATCGGCTGAGGAAATGTGGGATACTTTACAAGTAACCCATGAAGGTACTAGTGATGTAAAAGACTCTAAGATTAGTACCTTGACTAGTCAATATGAAAGCTTTAGGATAAATTCTAGGGAAACCATTGTAGAGATGCAAAAGAGATTTACCCTTATAATCAATCATCTTATTACTCTTGGTAAAGTTTATACTAACAAAGAACTTGTGCATAAAGTTTTGAAAAGTCTTAGCAGGGAATGACAACCTCTCGTCATTGCCATTAAACAATCCCCAAGCATCAACGAGATGTCTCTTGCCACACTCTTTGGAAAGTTATAAGAGCAAGAGCAAGAACTAAGGGATTTAAAGCTAGCGGAGGAAGAAGAAAAATCCTCCAAGAAGAAAGGCCTAGCTCTCAAGGCCACTTCTACACATGAAGAAGAATCATGTAGTGATCTTGACGAAGAAGAAGAATTTGGAATGTTTGTAAAGCGATTCGGGAAGTTCATGAGAAACAAACGATTCCAAAAGAACTTCAAACCCCAAGGTAAGAAACCAATTTCTAATGAAACCTCTTCCTCACCAAACTATTTTGAATATGGCAAGGAAGGGCACTTCAAGGTAGACTGCCCAAATCTTAAGAAGAAGAACAAGGAGAAAAGAGGAAGAAGAAGAGCTTACATCACTTGGGACGAAAACGATGTAAGTAGCTCCGATGAGTCCGAAAATGAAGAAGCAAACCTTTGCTTGATGGCAAATCATCAAGAGGAAGATGATGAGGTAAGTCTTCTTGACTTAGATAGAAATAAACTGCTTGATGCATTTGAAGAGCTGTATGAAAAGTTTATTAAAATCTCTAATAAATACAAATTGTCAAGAAAAACCATAGATACTCTTGAAACACATCTTGTAGAACTTGGCAAAGAAAATGCATGTCTAAAAGAAAAATTAACAAATGTTCAAACATGCTCTAAGAATAAACCTTGTGTTTTTACAAAGAAATGTGACATCTTAGAAACCAAGGTCTTAGACTTAAATAGAACATTAGAAAATTTACAAATGGTAGAGACAACCTGAATGTATTACTTGGAAACTAAAGATGTATGTTTGATAAAACTGGTTTAGGATACAACTCTACCAAAAAGGAAAAACATTACAAAAACTTCTTTGTACCACCTAGAAGATCATCATCACCTTTTATGAAGTGTAATCACTATGGCTTTAAAGGATATAATTCTTCAAATTGTAGTGTTAGAAAACAAGGACCAAAGGTTGTAAGAAAGGTGTGCGTTCCCAAAGGGACATTACCACAAGCTAACCTAAAAGGACCCAACATAAAATGGGTACCTAGTTCTCTAAACTAATTTTGTTTTGTAGGTATGCTTTAAGGCAAGCAACACCCATTAGTATTTAGATAGTGGGTGTTCAAAACATATGACGGGAGATATAAGCAAGTTCACATCATTCACTCCTAAGAGAAAAGGAAGCGTCACGTATGGGGATAACACCAAAGGAAGAATTCTAGGCATTTGAAACATTGGTAAAAATTCCTCTACCTCAATTAGTGATGTATTGTATGTTGAAGGGCTCAAACACAACTTGCTTAGCATTAGCCAATTATGTGATAAAGGATATAGAGTATTATTTGAATCAAATTGTTGCATAATTGAACATAAGCTAAACAAGGAAGTCAAGTTTGTTGGTAAAAGAATTGATAATATTTACATGATTGATGTTGATAGTTTGTCCTCAAATGATGTGCAATGTTTCATGACTAGAGAGGATGAGACTTGGTTATGACATAGAAGAATAACTCATATACATGTAGACCATTTGAACAAACTTGTTTCTAAGGAATTAGTAATTGGTTTACCAAAGCTTAAATTTGAAAACAAATTTTGTGATGCATGTCAAAAGGGAAAACAAGTAAAGGCATCCTTTCAAGCTAAAAACATTGTTTCCACTCAAAGGCCTTTACAACTTTTGCACATGGATCTATTTGGACCTTCCAAAATCAAAAGCTTTGGTGGTAATTACTATGGTCTAGTAATTGTAGATGATTATTCAAGATATACATGGACCTTGTTTCTTGCTCATAAAAATGAAGCATATCATGCATTCAAGAAACTAGCCAAGATTATCCAAAATGAGCAAAATTCAAAAATTGCATCCATAAGAACCGATCATGGGGGAGAATTTGAAAACCAATCTTTTGAAAAGTTTTGCGAAAAACATGGTATCAATCACAATTTTTTAGCTCCTAGAACTCCACAAAAAAATGGAGTGGTTGAAAGGAAAAATAGATCTTTAGTGGAGCTTGCAAGAACTATGCTAAATAAAAATAACATTGCGAAACATTTTTGGGTCGATGCGGTAAATACCGCTTGTCATGTTATGAATAGATGTTTAATAAGGCCTATTCTAAATAAAACCCCCTACGAACTTTACAAGGGAAGAAAACCCAATATTTCTTATTTTCATATTTTTGGATGCAAATGTTTTATGCTCAATAATGGAAAGGATAATCTAGGAAAATTTGATGCAAAATCTGATGACGCAATCTTCCTAGGATATTCATCATCTAGTAAATCTTATCGAATTTTCAACAAACAAACAAATACCATTGAGGAGTCTATTCATGTAAAATTTGATGAGAATAGCCATAACTCCCCGAGGAAGGAAGATGTTGATGATCTTGTAGGTACATTCTAAGAAATGAGCTTGGATAAAAAAGAAGGAGTCAACAATGAAGGAAGCACAACACAACATGAGGAACCACAACAATGGATCACTTTGAAGGACCATCCCTTGGACAAAGTCATAGGTGAAATGACAAAAGGTGTAAGTACTCGAAACGCTATTAGAAATGCATGTAATCACTTAGCGTTTGTATCACAAATAAAACCCAAAAATATTGATGAAGCTATTATTGATGAACATTGGATGTTGGCCATGCAAGAGGAATTGAACCAATTTGAAAGAAATGAAGTTTGGGAACTAGTGCCAAGACCCAATGATCACCAAATAATAGGAACAAAATGGGCTTTTAGGAATAAATTAGATGAGAATGGCATAATTACTAGAAACAAAGCTAGACTAGTAGCTAAAGGTTATAATCAAGAAGAAGGCATTGATTATGAAGAGACGTATGCTCCCGTAGCTAGGCTATAAGCCATTAGATTATTGTTAGCCTTTGCATGTTGTAAGGATTTCAAGTTGTACCAAATGGACGTCAAAAGTGCTTTCTTGAATGGATACGTTCAAGAAGAAGTATATGTTGATCAACCTCTAGGTTTTGAAAACTACCAATTTCCAAATCATGTTTTTAAACTAAAGAAAGCTTTATATGTTTTAAAACAAGCTCCAAGAGCTTGGTATGAAAGATTAAGTAAATTTCTTTTAGAAAATAATTTTGAAAGAGGAATGGTTGACACAACATTATTCATTAAGCACAAAAAGAATGATATACTATTGGTTCAAGTATATGTTGATGATATCATTTTTGGTGCTACTAATGAATCACTTTGCAAGGAGTTTGCTAAGTTAATGTGGGAAGAATTTGAAATGTATATGATGGGAGAACTCACTTTCTTCCTAGGACTACAAATTAAGCAAACAAAAGAAGGCACTTTCATTAGTCAATCAAAATATTGCAAGGAGTTACTTAGGAAATTTAACATGGATAAGGCAAATGATATTGCCACACCTATGGACACTTCATGCTATTTGGATAAGGATGAGAAAGGTAAGGATGTTGAACTCACAAAATATAGAGGTATGATTGGATCCTTACTTTACTTAACCACTAGTAGACCGGATATCATGTTTGTTGTCTGTATGTGTGTAAGATACCAAGCATGCCCAAAAGAATCACACCTAACTGCAGTAAAAAGGATAATGAAATATCTTGTTGGAACTCAAAATGTTGGTTTATGGTACCCCAAAGGGGTTGAATGCACTCTAGTTGGATACTCTAACTCTGATTTTGCAGGATGTAAGCTTGATAGGAAAAGCACTAGTGGAACATGTCACTTGCTTGGTAGCTCTCTTGTTTCTTGGCATAGCAAGAAACAAGTAAGTGTTGCATTATCTACAGCTGAGGTAGAATATGTTGCAGCTGGTAGTTGTTGTGCTCAAATCCTTTGGATGAGACAACAACTCCTAGATTTTGGTGTTATGCTGGATCATGTGCCTCTAAAATATGATAACACAAGTGCCATTAATATTTTAAAGAATCTTGTAATGCATTCTAGAACCAAACATATTGAAATTCGACATCATTTCATTAGGGATCATGTATTAAAGGGTGATTGTGTGCTTAAACATGTTGAAACCACTAAACAACTTGCTAATATATTCACCAAACCACTCGCAAAGGAACAACTTATTCACATTAGAAGGGAATTAGGAATCCTAGATATATCACATTGTTTTTGAATAATTCATATAATGTTGCTCATAAGTGGTTGATTGAGTTAGGAGGCAAAAAGTCTCATAAAATTGAAGTTTTTAATGATCCAAAAGAGTTACCCTGTGCCTTGAATCGATTCAGTAGTTCAAAAATGCAATTCAAGGAGAAACAGAATCGAATGAATCGATTCATCCCTTCTCTGAATCGATTCACAGACCTGATTGTCCCCAATCTTCACAAACAGAATCGATTGAATCGCTTTATAGATCCCCTGAATCAATTCAAAGACCTGTCAGTCATTAATTTTCACAAACAGTAAGGTCTGAATCGATTCACGCGAAGTTCGAATCGATTCAAACCCCTGATGTCTCTTGAACTTCAAAAACAGTAACGTCTGAATCGATTCACGCACCTCCTGAATCGATTCACGCGATAAAATTAGCCTATTTTATGCTGATTTAGGCTCACTTCTTCATCTCATTTCAAATTTCCTCCTCCTTCTCTCTAAAACCACCTCTTTCTCACTCGACAAACTTCCCCTCCAAACCTCCATTACCCATGGCTTCCTCATCTCAACCTAGAAAGAAACAAAGGGCAAATGTCGCTGGTGCCATCGTTCCTCAACACTCTGATCTATCAAGGTTCTTCACCACTCAAAAAGAGTTAGAAAGGTACCAAAACACTTTTTTTGAGAAACATCTAATCTCCCCACATTGGCTTGATATTGAGTTCTTTGAATCCTCTGGCCTTTCCCTCCTTTCTACCCTTCACCAACAAGAGATTGTTGGATTCATGGCTCTTGAGGAAGTTGTGATTTATCCAGAATTAATCTGTGTCTTTTACTCCACTTTGCGCCTTGAAGATGCTCGATATTATGCCAAAGTGAAAGGCAAGACCATCCTCCTTGATAATGAAGTGATGAACCAAGTAGGAAAGCTTTCACTAAGCAATGCTCATTTCCATGGGAAAGAACCCTCTTCTTCTTGGAACTATAATCCCCTAGAGGCAAGAACATTCTTCAATTTTTCCACTCTCGCTAGCACCGTTGGAACTCTTAGCATTGACCATCGTCTCTTGCACTATGTCCTGGTCAAAATCCTCCTTGCTTCAGGTGGAAACTATGCAAGACTAAGTGAGGCTTAGATTATGCTGCTTTGGGCTATCCTCCATCAAAAGGAAGTTAATTGGATTGATGTTGTGAGGCATCACATGATCGATGCTCAAAATCTTATACGCCTTCCATACGCCATCCTTATTACCAAGCTGCTGTGTCACTACAAGGTGGATTTGAAGAATGAAGTCAAGGAACTAGTCAGACCCAAAGGACCCATTGACGATCTCATCTTACTAAGATGAATATCATTGAGTATCATGGGCTATGGCAATATCTCCGCCGTCCTCGTAATGATGATGAAGATGCTGTTCCTCCACCTCCTCCACCCGCTCCTGTTGATGATTTATTTGCTAGACTCACTGCTCACATGGATCGCCACCTTGATGCTATGGAAGCAAATCTCAACACTCGACTTGACAAGCTTGAAGCAAATATGGAAGAACGCTATACAGAGCTTGCAACTCAGATTTCCAGCATCTATTTTCCTCAGCCTTAGTTGGCTTTCCATTTTATATTTCACTTAACATTATTCTGTTTTATGATTAAACTTGGTTGCCCTTCTAAGGCATTTCTTTTGGTTTTTACTTGCCACTGATTTATGCTTATCCATATCATTTTGCTTGGATGTTATAATGATTTGCTTGGATGTTATGATGTTTTGCACTTGGTTGTTAATCCTTATTTATACATTGATTATTTCTTTTTCCTGAGCCTATATTGTTTTTGATAATGACAAAGGGGGAGAGATACTAGATACATACTAGATACAAGTTGTTAAGAAAATACTATATATTTTATTCCATATGCTTAAGGACCAAATAAATGTCTAATTGAAAAACAAAGGGGGAGATAGGGGAGATATGAAAAACAAAGGAAAACACACTCTGATTTTTCAAGAAGTTCCTTATCATTACCTCTTTAAATTATTGATATTAACACCCCAAGAGATGGCCATTAGTTGTCATCATCAAAAAGGGGGAAAATGTGTTTGCATGTTGTTAATAGGTTTTGATAATGACAAAGGCATAAGAATAAGAAGAACTTCATGAATCAAAAACAAATGAAATGATTTTAATTAATGTATCAAATCAAGAGATTCAAGAAATCATGAAGAAAATACTCCCACAAGATCAAGGAATCAAGAAAGCAATGTATAAAGATAAAGGAAAGAAGGCATGGATCAAAACGCATCAAGGAAACACCATGAGGCATGGAAAAACACCAAAAAGCATTGCCTGAATCGATTCACACACGAATGAATTGATTCAAAGCCCTGGAAGTCATAAAATTTGGAAACAGAACAACCTGAATTGATTCACCAACAGCCTGAATTGATTCATACGAAGCTGACAGCCTAGGAACACAAAATAGAACAGCCTGAATCGATTCACTAAGGCCTGAATCGATTCATACAAACCTGTAAGTCCAAAATATCCAAGACAAAATGTCTTGAATCGATTCAAGAAGATGTGAATCGATTCAAGAAGTAGGAAACATCACAAAAAAAAAATAGATTTAAGTGGGAACCAAGCACCCAAAACCCACTACACGCAGAGACAAGCTGGAACCATTATTCGCAACGGCTAGAAGGACTTTGGGACAGCTTCAAGGCTCTATAAATTGCTCTCCAACTCAAGCACAAAAGAAGAAACATGAGGCAATCATCCCTTACCTTCATTTTGTGCTTAGTGAGTTCATTCTTTTGCATATTCTGAAATCCTTGAGCTTTAACTTATATATCCTCTCTTGTTGAAAGTTAGAATTTGAGAGAGTATTCACTTGTATATCTACTCTATTTGGAGAGTCATTATCTTGTAAACACTACAAAACATAAAGGTTTTTTACTCTAGGTTAAGTGGTCACAAAGGTTGGGGTTCAACTTTTGGGTATTGAAAGTTTAAGAGATTGGGTAGGTTGTCCTTGTGCTAGTGAGGATTGAGTTCTTGAGTGTGGGACACTAGGAAGCTGCAATTGCTCATAGCTTGTAATCTCTAAACTTCAATAGTGTAAATCCTTCAAGTAGGTTGCTTAAAGGCGAGACGTACACTAGGGTTCGTGGAACTCGTTAAATCGGTTTGCAAGCTCTTCTCCCTTACTCTTTTACATTGATATATTGCATTTAATTGGATTGTTGTTGATTGATTGTGATTTGCTTATTTGAGCTTGCTTGAATTAGTTATTTCAAAGCGCTGCACACCAAGTGTTTGATAAATTGTTTCAGCAATATTCACATCTTGTTTTGCTTTATTTCTTGTACTATACTTGCCTTTACTTGCATAATCTTTAAACTTGTGATAAAAGAATCAAGTTCAAAGGCATTCCAAGCAAAGTTTTAAAAACTTAATTCACCCCCCTCTTGAGTATTGAGGCCACTTGAATAACAGTTGGGTCTTTTAATTAGCAAGCGCACCAATCGTTTGTAGTTTTCAAAATTTAGATATCGTTCCACTGGGATTGAAAGTCCAATAGTTACAATAATTTTCTAGTTACTATGGTAAATTTATCGAAACCTATTCACAAAAGAATAATTTATGTACAATTTATACAATATTCACAAGATTGCATAGCTGAGTTGTTCATGTGATAAAAAGAAAATAACAATCTATCTAAAAAGTTGAGTTGCAATTTAGAATAGCTAAGATACTTGAGGATAAAACACAGATAAACAAATTATGTTGGAATTTGGATCCCTAATCTAGAATAATAATGGAGGAACTCAAGACATGCATATTTAATCATCAAGTTCATGTCATTGCAGCTTAAAATCATTATAACCGATCCCTCATGATATAAATTCTAAGTATTCACCGTAAAGTCTGATCCCTCGTGAGCTTTCTCAGTAAAAACTTGCATTAAGTCTTGGCCTTATGGCAACAATAATCACCAATTCTATCCCTAGTAATTGGCATATTAAGGGTATTCCAACTTTTACTTTCGTTAAACAAGTTTTAATAAGGCATGAATAATCATTCTCCCATTTGACATTCACATTAATAAAACAAGTTTCAATGCGCATGAAAATCATTCTCCCATTTGACGTTCATACTAATAAAAGATTGAAATACTAACAAGCACTTGAATCATAAACATGCAGAGACCAAATTCACAATATCATACTCAATAGACTAGTTCACCAATTCCAACATAAACAGATTAGTTACACATGGTGAAAATAAAAACAACACTTACAGATATTGTCATTACGAAGACGATGAAAACATAACAATACAATGATCACAATACCACGCAACACTCTCAAGTATCTAGAAAACTATTCTAGAACTACAAACTCATAAAAGAAACACTCAAACATGAGTGTATAAGAGAAGAAAATAGAGGAATGGAATATGATGGGATGCTTGGAAGTGTGGAAAATGGCCCTATTTATAGGGCTGAGGAAGGGTCCTGACGCTACGTGTCAGGTCTCTAAGTCAGCTCCCATTAAACAGCTTGAAGTGGCCACTATGGAATTATTTAATCAATCATGCCTTGCCATTTGTCCTTGTCCCCCAATTCGGTATGTCCATTTGTGCAAAGTGGAGAGGCCATAATGGGTCAAAGGCTGAGTGGTTGGCCATCTGGAAGTGGAGTCCACGTAGCTTCTGACGCTACGCGTGGGCATGACGTGTAGGTCAGCATCGAAAATCCCCACGCTATGCGTGGGGTTGATGCTACGTGTCAACTCTTCAGTTCTTCAATATTTCTCTTTAAATTTTTTACTTTTTCGTTGCAAAACTAGAGAAATTGATCAAGGGCAGATTATTTCCAACAACATCCATTTATTGAATTTAAAACCTAAGTTTATAAAATTTAAACAAATTTTTATTATTTTCACAAAATTTTTATTAAGGAATTTTGAAACATCCTTAATTTTCTTAAGAATGCTTGATACCAAAATGAAACATTCTACAAATTTTTAAAACCAAAACCGAGGCAGGGAAATTTTTCCCAAAAATAATCCATAAAAACAACTGGGAAATTTTTCCAAAAATAGCATGCAATCCGAGGGAAAGGTAAAACGAATGGAAGGGCAAGGGATAGCTTTCCAAAATAAACCATAAGCAACCAGCAGCCCATAAAACAACCGAGCAAAAGAAAGGAAGGAAAGGGAATATAAGCAGAAGACTAATCAGCCCAACGAAAGCACAAGAGCATTCAAGTGAAACCAGTACAACGTGCACTTGCTCAAGCGAGATCCGACTCCGCTTGAGCGAGACAGCCCAACTCGCTCGGGCGAACACCCCATTGCTTAAGCGAAGTCAACCAAATAACCTTCCCATCCATTCACACTCGCTGGAGCGAATTCTTCATTCGCCGAAGCGAGAAGCCACACTCGGCATTCAATCACTCGGTATAGGAGTTCCATTCACTCGGGAAACCTATAGACCTTCCTTCACTCAGAAGGGGTCCCCACAGTCATACATCACTCGAATTATTCCAGCCAGATGCACTCGGCAAATATCACCTTATTTACCCGGGGAAAATCATTAAGTCAAGTCCCAGTCGGACTTATTCAAATCCTAACCACTCGGAATATAGTTCCTCATCCATTCGGATTATAAATATCATACACTTAGAATTCATTCCAATCTAAACCATTACAACAACTCTCCCCCCGGAAGAGGTTCTCCTGGGGTTTCCACTCGGAATTATCCCAACCCTTTCCTACTCGGGATCTACACATATTTTTCACTCGGAATAATCAAGCCTAGCATTACTCAGAAATTCTCCCATTAAATCCCACACATAATAGGTTCATCAAAGGGGTTTCTCTTAGAATCCTTTAAGTATTCTCCACTCGAAAAAGAAGCCCAAACACTATAGTCTCACTCGGAATCATCAACTTAACACTATTTCATCCATCAACACTTCTCAAATAATTCAACAACACTTCACAACCAATACAGTGTATGTTACTAATATAACCACATATATATATATATTCAGACATACACTCGGATACTTATTATCCTAACATTATTCATTCACCAACACTTATTATTCGATGTAATTAACACCATACCCATGTAAAATATATATATATATATATATATATATACTTGTCTACAATTCTGATAGGCATTGCTCATAAACAATATGTTAATTATCCTATTACATGAGAGCCGGCCAAGGCTACACTGACTAAACATAATAAATACAATATAAGCACTCAACAGTCAGAGTGCACCTCACTCAGACTTGAGGCCTTATCATCACTTCCGAGTCCGACCTGCACGTACTGAAAAGAAAGTGTAGGGGTGAGCTTTCACATATTAAATGACAGTTATTGACTCAGATTATACCTCACTACCCAATTATACAATTTACATGGCTCAATCCATGATAAGATACACTGCTATTTAATATAAGAGTCATACAACATCATTCGATCGGAATTTGCACAATAACATAATTCTCAATCATAACATCACATTGCACTCGGCAACAGTATCAATACATACATATTCATTCAATCAGAATTCACTCATACGACATCATCCATGCAAATCATATTATTCTCAATAATAATGCTCCTATATACATGCATGCGAATCCGACTCAAACAATGGTGTCAGATACAGATTCCTTCCCGGCCCCCCGTCCACTAGCCCTTTCCGTGTGGTACCGGTCACCTTGTAACGTCTCGAGACTTAACTCTAGCTCCATCGGCTACCACGGGTCCTCATGGATCTAGCCAGGAATCTGTCCTACACACAAGCACGCGGATCCGTCTTACACAGTGATTTCAGTCCCAGATTCCTTCCCGGCCCCTCGTCCCCTAGCCCTTTCCGTGTGGTGCCGGTCACCTCGTGACGTCTCGAGACTTAACTCTAGCTCCATCGGCTACCACGGGTCCTCATGGATCTAGCCAGGAATCTGCGGCTGAAAATCATCTCATAGGGCTCCTAACCTTCCACGGGTCATCCTCTTCTCATGTATGCAATTTCATGCAATTTCACAAAAAGCATCCAAGCTTACCAAGTGCATCTCACGCAGCCATTAATAGATCACAACCGATTCAACACAGCATTTAGATTCACTCGAAATTCCACAGTTCCATTATAGCATCACATGCGTTTAGTCATAGTAACTTATAACAAGCAAATCAGGGTAACAATATTACAGTACACCCACTCGACATTCTTAATGAAATCAGCGTATCAACTCACATCTCAGGCATTCAGCAATCATAGTGACACTCATATTTACATGCATTCAGTCAGCATTCTCAGAAATATTAACATGCACTCATGGGCGGAATCACACAACACTAAACAGTTCACAGATATCACAAATCCGGGAGTTGCATGCACTATTACTCAATCGCAACACATAAATCAACACATTTCACACATAACACAACACATTAAGCAAAACACCCGGAACCCGTCCATAAACCATGTATTTGACATGCAAAGCGCCCCCTACCTGCTGTCGGGGTTCAGAAGCTCTTTGGGTTACAATGTTGACCGATCGTTCCTTCTGTTACTTCTCCTCCAACAGCCTTTGAACTCAGCGTCGATTCTGGACCAGAGTTGCCCCTTCCTCCAACGGATTCGTCTTCCCCACAGCTCCAAGGCACTTCCCAGCACAGCCTTCCAACTGGGACACTGACAGCTCCAGGTGGAAGAAAAAGAAGGGGAAAAAAGGTGACGGAGAGGAAGAAGAGGACAGGGAGTGAAAACAGAACCATGTCTCTGTTCCTCCCAAAAAGCTCTCAACTCTCTCTCTATTCTTTCCAAGCAGGACGACGCGAACGAGAATGAATGGAGGAGAGAAGGACTGAATTCCATATATATACCACCAGGGTACATGCGTCTTTTATCTCCAGCCACTTTCACTAATTAACCACTAATCTCTAATCTGAAATTAATCTTAATCCATTCACTAATCTCAGCCATTAATTAAATCAAGGATTGGGATGTTACAAATTTATTGTAAATTTGAGGACTAACAAGGGCCAATATAAACCTGATTGAAGAATTTTTACAACAGTCCTCTTACCATTAACATGTCCTCCATAAGGTGATTTATGGCAATGCTACAACACATCTTTCATTTCCCAATCAGGTACACAACGACGTAGCAAATTATCCACATCATTTTTGAATAGATGAGGGTCATCCCAAACAAAATATTTTGCATCTTTGAAATTTTTTTTTCTTTGCTGCCAAGTTAAATCATTTGGAAGAATTCTTGCTGCTTTAAAGTTGGCCATATTAGCAAACCATGACTGCTTTATTATTTCAAAAAGTTTTTCATCAGGGAATTCTTCTAAAATGTCTTTTTCTTTAGCATCATTCATCAATCTAAAATGATGGTCAGTGACCACATTTTCACTACCCTTTTTTATCCTTGATTTCAAGATCATATTCTTGAAGGAGCAGAATCCATCGGATTAACTGAGGTTTAGAATCAATTTTTGTCAAAAGGTACTTGATTGCCGCATGATCAGTAAAAATAATTATTTTTGAACCAATCAAGTATGATCTAAATTTTTCTAGGGCATATACTATGGCTAGTAATTTTTTCAGTAGTTGCATAATTTATTTGATTTTCATTTAAAACTTTACTAGCATAGTGTATAACCCTAAAAACGTTTTCATATCTTTGACCTAAAACCGCTCCCACAATATAATCACTTGCATCGCACAAAAGTTCAAAGGGTAAGTTCCAATTAGGAGCAACAATTACAGGGGCAAAAACTAATTTTTCTTTCAAGGAATTAAAAGCTTTAAGACATGCTTCATCAAACTTGAATTCAATATCTTTATTTAGAAGATTTGTTAAAGGTTTAGCAATTTTTGAAAAGTCTTGAATAAACCTTCTATAGAATCCAGCATGTCCTAAGAAACTTCTAATACCTTTTACATTTACAGGGGGTGGGAGTTTAGAGATCACCTCAATCTTGGCCTGGTCCACCTCAATACCTCTAGAAGAAATCTTGTGACCAAGTACAATTCCTTCTTTCACCATGAAGTGACATTTCTCCCAATATGGCACTAAATTTGTTTCGATACACCACCTCAGTATGGTGTCCAAGTTGGTTAGACATGATTCAAATAAATTCCAAAAGACTGAGAAATCATCCATGAAAATCTCAATGCTCTTTTTAATAAGATCTGTAAAATTAGCAAACATGCATCTCTGAAAAGTAGCAGGTGCATTACACAATCCGAATGACATCTTTCTATAAGCAAATATGCCAAAAGGACATGTAAAAGTAGTCTTTTCCTGATCAACAGGGTCAACAATAATTTGGTTGTATCTACAGTATCCATCAAGAAAACAATAGTAAGTCTGTCCAGACAATCTTTCAAGCATTTGATCCATAAAAGGGAGTGGAAAATGATCTTTTCTTGTTGCTTGATTTAATTTTCTATAATCAATACACATTCTCCAACTGGTGATAGTTCTTGTTGGGATTAATTCATTTTTATCATTAACAATTACTATCATACCACCCTTTTTTGGAACAACTTGTACAAGACTTACCCATGCACTATCAGAAATGGGATAGATAATACCTGCTTTCAACAATTTCAAAACCTCCTTTTTGGTTACCTCTTTCATGGTTGGATTGAGGCGCCTTTAAGGTTGAGCAACATGTTTAAAATCATCTTCCAACCAAATCTTATGCATGTCGTATGACAGACTTATACCTTTCAGATCTTCAAGTGTCCATTCGATTGCTTCTTGATTTCTTTTCAGCACTTCTACCAGTTTTTCTTCTTCTGTTTCACTTAACAAATTACTAATAATTACTGGGTTGAGATTGCTTTCTTTCAAAAAGATGTACTTTAGGTTGGAATGTAACACTTTCAGTTCAGGCCTCTGGATTTCTTCAACAGGTACTTCTTGGATCTCTTCAATTTTTCTTGATTTGGGGGAAATTTCTTTCCCTCGATCTAGGTCTTCAAGATACCTGTCCATTTGTCTCTCATCTTTTTTATTCAAACATTCCATAGAATCAGTCAATAACTTATTTAGAGGGTGAGAAATTGACATACCTTTGGATATGGAAAGGCAAACTTCATCAAGAACATCCACTTTAAAACAGTCTTGTTTTGAGTTAGGATGTTTTATGGCTTTGAAAACATCAGAGTTCACCTTCTCATCATGCACTCTTACTGCCGGTTTTCCATTATCTACATCAATAAGCACCCTAGCAGTCTTCATAAATGGTCTTCCTAAGATCAGGGGGACTTCAGTATCCTCTTTCATGTCTAAAACCATAAAGTCAACAGGGAAGTAGAACTTGTCAACTTTTATAATTACATCTTCCACAATACCATAGGGTCTCTTAATTGATCTATCAGCCAATTGCAAAGTCATTTTTATTCTCTGTGGATCGAGATCACCAATACGCTTCATCCTGCTTAGAGGCATTAGATTAATGCTAGCCCCTAAGTCTAACAAAGCCTTCCCAATCTTTACACCTCCAATGGAGACAAGAATGGTGAAACTTTCGGGGTCTTTCAACTTTTCTGGCATGTTATATTGTAAAATAGCACTGTAACCTGCTTCAAGTTCAATAATCTCTTCATTATACCTCCTCTTTTTGGTAAGCAATTCTTTCATAAACTTTTCATAAGTTGGCATCTGTTTTAATGCCTCAAAAAATGGGATGTTTATGTGTAACTGCTTAAAAATTTCAAGGAATCTTTTGTATTCCTTTTCCTTATCCTTTCTTGATGGTGCATGTGGATAAGGTAGATCCTTGACTAGAGGTGTCTGACCCAAATATTGATTTTTTTGTTTTTTATTTTTTTTATTTTTTATTTTCTTTTTCATCATCTTTTATTTCATCAACATCTTTTTCTTTATTTTTTCTTCACTCTCTTTTTCTTTCTTTTCTTCTTCTTCTTTGTCATTTTTTCTTTTTCTTTTTCTTTTTCTTTTTCAATTTCTTTACAATTATTTCCCACAACTTTACCATTTCTTGTAAAAATAGCCTTACATTGCTCTCTTGGATTTTAAGTATTTGCAGAAAAACTAGAGCTTTTCATGTCGGCTACTTCCTTTGCTAACTGTCCCAATTGCATATCCGACGCTTTACGTGCCGCTTCATTTGTTTGCATGTATTATAGTAATTATTGGATAGATTCCTCTATCCTTGTTAACCTTGCTGTTAGATCATATTGTGGTTGTTGTTGTTTGAATTGATTGTTAGGAGGTCTGTTGGAAGGTCCAACATCTTATTTCCAACCAAAGTTCTGATTCTGCCAACCCTGCGGGTAATTTTTAGGAAAAGAATTACCAAGATTGATAGGAAAAGTACCTAAGGGTATTCTTTGGTGAATCAAAAAATTGGCTTGCTCTTGTTCATTTCCATCAAGGGCACACTAACCATATGGTTGTTCACCCATGAAATGCATACATTGTTTCAATTGAGTTGGGGGTGGTGATGATACTTGAGTAATTTGAAATTTTTCTAATTGTTTGCTCATTACTTCCATTTGTTATGTTAGTAATTTTTGCTAAGCTAAAACTGCATCATTCACTCCCAACTCAAGCATGCCTGGCTTCCTTGGTGCATTACCTCTTTTATACTTAGCTTGACGGTCACTGGTTGACATAGACTCCATGATTGATATTGCCTCTTCAACAGTTTTGTTCATTAAAGACCCACCTGAACATGTGTCTAACATCATCTTGAACTGAGACAATAAACCATGATAAATGATTCTTACCTTTCCAGCATCATCCAAATTATGGTTTGGATATTTCCTAAGAAGCGCTTTGAATCTTTTAGAAGCGCTTTGAATCATTCCCATGCTTCACCAAGTGATTCAACATGATTTTGTAAAAAAGAATGTATGGTTGTCATTGCTTCAAAATATTTTGAAGGTGAATAAAACCTTTCCAAAAATTTTCTTTCAATATCGGACCAATTTGTAAAACTACCGGGTGAACAAGATTTAAACCATTCTTTAGCTTTCCCAATTAAAGAAAAAGGAAATAATCGCATATAAACAAATTCTTCTTGATTGGGTTAAAAACTAATTGTGCTGCATAATTCATGAAAAACAGTTAAATGTTCATAAGGTTCCTGCAATAGGTCCTTGGTACATCCCCAAAACACGGGGTGGTCCATTGATAGCAGCAAATTGTCCCAATGTTCTTCTTTGTTCAGCAGCCATATTAGAATTTTCAAAATTTTCAAAAGAAGATGAAGTTGAAGAAGAAGTAGTTATTTTTTAGATTGTAAAGCTTTGAGTCTTTTTACAAACTTCTCGATCTGAAGATCAAAGAACACTTTCCTTGCAGAAGATCGAGTTTGCATAAACAAACTAAACAGAAAAAGTTAGTGTAGTAAATGATTAAAGATAAAGTAAATAAAGAAATGAATAATTAAAAGTAAGAACTAAAAAAAAATTTACCACAGTAATTAAAAATTTACTCTTTTACTAAAAACAATTCAATCCCCCGTGACGGCGCCAAAAAACTTGTTTAGCCCTAAAATAATGTTAGGTCTTTATATTGGCAAACACACCAATTTATCAGTTGTAGTTTTCAAAAAGATATCGTTCCCTCAAGGATTGAATGTTCTAGTAATTCATAGTAAATTCTTTTTTGCTATGGTAAATGTATCAAAACTTATTAACAAAAGAATGATTTGTAAAAAATTTATACAATATTCACAGATTTAAAGATTGATTTGTTCATTTAATAAAAATACATAAAAAACTGTCTAAAAAGTTGAGTAGTAATACAGAATAGTTTCAATACTTTAGAAAATATATATTAACAAACTATGTTGAATTTAGGATCCTCGCACTAAAACATAATGAAATAAATACAAACATACATATTTAATTATCAAATTCATGTTATTGCAGCTTAAAGTCATTATAACCGATCCCTCGTGATTTAAATTCTAAGTAATTACCATAATGTCCCATCCCTCAGATGCTTTCTTAGTAAAAAACTTGCTTTAAACCCTGGCCTTAGCACAACAATAATTACCAACTCTATCCCTAGTAATTGGTATATTAAGGGTATTTCAACTTTTACTTTCGTTAAAACAAGTTTCAACATGCATGAAAATCATTCTTCCATTTGACATTCATACTACTAAAAGATTGAATTACAAACATGTCATTTGAATCATAAACATGCAGAGGTCATAATCACAACATCATATAATAGATTGATTCACCAAATTCCAATATAAACAATTTAGTTACACATGGTAGAAGGGAAAACAACACTTACAGAGGTTATAAACAATTGTAACTCTTTACGATACAAAAGCTCACAATACTACACAACACTCTCAAGTATCTAGAAACTACTCTAGATTTACAAACTCATAAAAGAACACTCAAACTCGACTGAAAAGAGAGGAAAGAAGCTCTAAATGTAGAATAGGATACCTAGAAGTGATAGAAGAAGGCCTATTTATAGGGCTGAGGAAGGGTCCTGACGCTACGCGTTAGGTTCCTACCTCAGCTTCCATTAAATACGTGATTAAGGGCCATGATTAAGCAATTTTTAATTACATAATGCCCAGACAATGGTTCCACTTATCTCCCAATTTGGCTTGGCAGCTTGCATGAGGGGATTGGCCATTATTTGGCCTTTTTGGCTGAGTGCTTGGCCACCTGGAAGTGGAGTCCACGTAGCTTCTAACGCTACACGTGGATGTGACGCGTAGCGTCAACATTAAAAGTTCCCATGCTACGCGTCAGCTCTCTAATTCTTTAATCTTCTCTTGAATTTCTTTAATTTTTCACTACAAAACTAGAGAAAATTGATCAAGACAGATAATTTCCAATAACTTCCATTTATTATAATTAAAACCTAAATTTTTAACAAATTAAACTAATTTTTATTATTTTGACAGAATTTTATTAAGAAATTTATTGTAAATTTGAGGACTAACACCTCTCTCTCTCAGAAGTGCAAAAACCTTCTCTCTTCTAAAACCCTAAACCCATCATTTTCCTTAAAATTTCTTGAATGATACAATGGCCCCAAATTCATAGTTGATGACATTATGGAGTCCTCTTTCTTCCACCCTGAGCAACATAAGCTTGATGGAAGAGATGTAACAGGGAACTCAAAGGCATTGGCTGGATTAGGTTCTATGTTGACAGAGAGACCTTCCCACCTTCACTCATTTTGGAATTTTAGAACATGGCTCTTTTAACAAGTCAAGGTTTAGTCTTAATGAGACTCTTAAGGGAAGAACCATTGAAATATCAGAGGATGTTGTTGCTACTATATATGGATACCAAAAAGGGGTCCCAAAGTTGGCAAAATTATAAGGGTCAAAAAGCTACAGAATGGCAGCAGGGAGATCACTCTGTTTATAAAAATACGCATTTTGGGTCATGGAACCAGAGAACTCCACGGCCAGTGGGTTTCTCTGTTTTGAAAAATTTTGAGATTCTGGGCGTTTGGCAGTGAATTCCACGGCCAGTGGAATTGCCACTACTAGTGGATTTTTCCAATGTTGGATTTTACATACTTTTATGCCTTTTTGGACTATGTTTTGCACTTTATTACTCCATAGAGTGTTTGTATGACTGATTGTACATGTTTTGATTATGTCTTAGCAATCACCTTGTATTTCCTTGGGTATCTCTCACACCCATTCTTGACCTTGGATTAACTAGCATGTCTCACAAACACGTGTGTGACGACCACGTAACCGATTGTCCTACGTAGACATTTGTTTAAGTTACGTACCTTCTCATATCTTCATATATGAGATAGGTTATTCAAAATGGTCCGAGGTTACTTGTTGAAAACTTATTCCGTGATGCCTTCTTTTCCTAAATTGTTTCTTTTTTAAATTGCGAAACATTTACCCCTATTTTTAGGGTGTTCCAGGATGCATCCTGCAAAGCTTGTGTCTGGAAATTTGCTGCCTAAGGTTAAGATGCTTCATTTTTTGATGAAGCAAGTATTTTTCCCTAGAAAGAGTGCAAAAGACATTGCCACCAAGTTAGATAGATTTTGCATGTATCATATGCTGGCTAAGGAAAAGGTTAGCTGCCAATTATGATTGTGACCTATTTGATTTCATTAGTTGGAAAGAAGCAGAACAAGATTCCATACCCTATTGCTCTCATGAAGGTGTTTCCTTGAAAATGTCCCAACACAGACTATTGGTGATCTGATTCAGAGTTATTCCTTGGTGAGTAAGCTTCTAACCTTCTCACCTTTGCTAGACCAGACTATGGAAAGGTCTGATGCTACACCTCAGAAGAATAAGTTGCTCTTGCAGATGTGAAGTAGAAAAAGAAGTTTGCACCTACCTTTGAACAATCCAAGCCAGCCTCTAAAAGGAAGACTGGTGAAAAATCTAGACATAAGGTCCTTGCTTTGAAGAAAACCAAAACCACCAAGGTTGTTCAGGAAGAGTCTAAAGAGCCTGACTCTCCTATCAACGCATAACCAGAGTGTAACACCCCAATTTTCTGGATTCGAATCTCGATGTAATCAAGATAATTAAATAATAAAAATACAAATAAATTTTTCACGTTCAAAATAATTTCAAAACACTACCATGATCACATCAAGACTCGAACCACAGAAAACCAAAGGGTGAGATTAAATAATCTATAACTGGATCGGTAAATAGTTTGCCCATAACGGTATACAAAATAACAGAGTTTACAGCGGAAGAAGAATGTGTATACTATGTTTGCATGTTGAAACAGGTTTTGATGAATGACAAACAATTGAAGGATAAAGAAATTTAATTGATAAATACAAAGGATGTTGTACAAGCAATTAATTAAAAAGCATGGAGATCAAGCTTACATGAGTCAAATAAACAAGGATTAAATGAATATGCAAAGTACCATGCAAGCAGGACCCAAAACATATAAAAATGCATAAAAATTAAGGGAACAGGTCCAAGAGAAGCCAGGAATCGATTCAGCATGCAGAGGAATCGATTCATGCCTGTTAAAAACATCAGGAATCGATTCATTGCATGAAGGAATCGATTCACAACAGCAGGAATCGATTCATTGCCTTAAAATGCACAAAGGAATCGATTCACAGTAGCAAGAATCGATTCATTGCCTTGAAATGCACTAAGGAATTGATTTAGTGACCTAAGGAATCGATTCATGCACCTAAGAATCGATTCCCCTTGCCCAGGAATCGATTCACTCGCTGTTTTTGATGAAAAATGCACTGGATGAATTGATTCATCACTTGAATCACGCGTTGAATCATGGAAAACATCAGTACCCATTTTCAGAAACTCAAAATGTGTTGATTTCTCTTGAGACTCAAATTGAAATGGCGTTGCATTAATTGAGGCGGGCAATCTCTTTCTCCAAGCCAGAAATCAAGCACGCAGGAAACATAGAGGCGGATAGATTTCAAATTGATTGCCTAAATTAAGGATCAGGGAATGAAAAAGCCATGCTTCCTTTGCCTATAAATAGAGAAGTAACTGAAGGTAGAAGACACAACAACACCAAGCAACGAAAAATTACCTTGCTTCCTTTGTTTCTCTCTTTGCTTAAGTTATTTACTCTCTGTTTTCTTTCTTTGCAATTATAATTTTGAGAGTTATATTGTGAGAAAAATATTTTCTTGAGTGCTAAATTTGCATATCCTTTTCTAAGAGAAGAAAAATATTTTTCAAGTGATTAAAATTTGTATATCCACTCTATTGAGAGAGTGACACTTGTAAAATCACATTCATAAATTTTGATAGTTTTTGGGTTGAGTTTTAACCTTGTAATTGAGAGATTGTGAGATTGGGTGGGTTACCCTCTTAGCTCCTGAGGATTAAGTTCTTGAGTGTGGGACACTAAGAAGCTGTAATTGCTCAAAGCGTGTATCTGAAATTCTCAATAGTGGAATCCTTCAAGTGGGTTGCTTGAAGGTGAGACGTACACCGTGTGGTGGAACTCGTTATATCGGTTTGTAAATCTTTCTACCTTAAACTCGTTTATTATTGTGATTTAATTTGCTTGGTAAATTAAAGTGTACTAGCAACATGATATAAATTGTTTTATTAATCATTTAGATTAATTTGTTTACTAATCCAAGTTATATTCTTGAATTAATTGTGCTAAAATCAATTGTTACTTTCTAAGTGTTAAAATAGCTTCCTAATTAATTTGATATTATTACTTACTCCTTTGTGTATTATTCTTATTTATCAAATTGATTACAAAAAGAATTAATTTCAAAAGCATTGCAACGAAAATTTTTAATACTCAATTCACCCCCCTCTTGAGTAATTAAGGCCACTTGGTTAACAAGTGGTATCAGAGCTTGACTCTTGGTAAATTAAGCTTAACAGCTTCAAGAGAACGAATGGCCTTAAATTCTTTAAACCTTTTTCCTGAGAGTGGTGCTACAAATCGACCTCCTGCTTTTAATGGGGAAGGTTATGCTTTTTGGAAAGAGAGAATGAAAATTTTTGTTCAATCGATTGATTTAAGAGTTTGGAATGCTATTGAAAAGGGTCCTTTCATACCTATGCATATTGTAGATGGTAAACAAATAGAAAAACCCATGGATGATTGGACTAGTGATGAAGAAAAGAAAGTACAGTATAATTATAAAGCCAAGAATCTAATCACTCTAGCCTTAGGTCCCGATGAATTCCTTAGAGTAGTAACATGTAAATCTGGCAAAGATATGTGGGATACCCTTCAAATAACTCATGAAGGAACTAGTGATGTTAAGGATTCTAAGATTAGTACATTAACAAGCCAATATGAAAGATTTAGGATGAACTCTGATGAGACGATCTTAGAACTACAAAAGAGATTTACTTTGATAATTAATCATCTTATTACTCTTGGCAAATCTTATTCTAACAAGGAGCTCATTTACAAAGTGTTAAAAAGTCTTACTAGAGAATGACAACCTCTTGTTACTGCTATCAAACAATCATTAAATATAAATGATATGTCCCTTGCTATATTGTTTGGTAAGTTACAAGAACAAGAACAAGAGTTGAAAGATTTAAAGAAGAAGAAAAAGCCTCAAAGAAGAAAGGGCTAGCTCTCAAGGCCACCTCAATTGATGAAGATGAATCCGAGAGTGATCTCAACGGGGACGAAGAGCTAGGACTATTCGTGAAGCGTTTTGGAAAACTCATGAGGAACAAACGCTTCCAAAAGGGGTTCACACACAAAGGTAAGAAACCTATCTCCAAAGAAAATAATTCCTCACCAACTTATTTCGAATATGGAAAGGAAGGGCACTTTAAGGCCGATTGCCCAAACCTAAAGAAGAAAAACAAAGAAAGAAAAGGGAAGAGAAGAGCATATATCGCATGGGATGAAAATGAAGTAAGTAGCTCGGACGAATCGGACAATAAAGAAGCAAACCTCTGCCTCATGGCAAACCATCAAGATAAAGATGATGAGGTAAATTTCCATGACTTAGATAGGGAAGAATTACTTGATGCTCTTGAAGAATTGTATAATAAATTTATAAAAGTTTCTAGTAAGCATAAGTTATCAAGAAAAACCATTGACACTCTTGAGATGCATCTTATGGAGCTTAGTAAAGAGAACGAAATTTTGAGAAAGGAAGTAGTAAATATTCAAGCATGCTCTAAGACTAAACCTTGTGAATTTGTAAAGAAATGTGACATACTTGAAAAGAAAGTGTTAGATTTAAACAAGACACTTGAGAAATTTACCAACGGTAGAGATAATTTAAATGCATTTCTTGGAAAACAATGTTGTATGTTCAATAAAACTGGATTAGTTTATAATCAAGGATCACATGCTTACAAGAAAGAAAAACATTACAAAAATTTCTTCGTACCACCTAATAAATCATCTACACCTTTCATGAAATGTAATCACTATAGTCTTAAAGGTCATAATTCTTACAACTGTAATGTTAGAAGATTAGGACCAAAAGTTGTGAGAAAAGTATGGGTTCCTAAGGGAACATTTTCACAAACTAACCTACAAGGACCCAACATAAAATGGGTACCAAGTTCTCTAACTTGACTTGTTTTGTAGGTATGCTTTAAAGCAAGTAACACCCATTGATACTTGGATAGTGGGTGTTCAAACAGATGACGGGAGACAAAAGTAAGTTTATATCATTTACTCCTTGAAACAAAGGTTTTGTTACTTATGGAGACAACACAAAAGGAAGAAAACTTGGAATCGGTAACATTGGTAAAAACTCTTCTACTTCGATAAATGATGTATTATATGTTGAAGAACTTAAACATAACTTGCTTAGTATTAGTCAATTATGTGATAAAGGATATAAAATTGTTTTTGAATCAAATTGTTGCATAATTGAAAATAAGCTAAACAAGGAAGTAAAGTTCATTGGTCAAAGAATCGATAATATTTACATGATTAATCTTGATTGTCTCACTTCAAATGATGTGAAATGTTTTATAACTAAAGAGGATAAATCATGGCTATGGCATAGAAGAATTGCTCACATTCTTATATACCATTTAAATAGACTTGTTTCGAAAAATTTAGTAATTGGTTTACCAAAACTGAAATTTGAAAACAAATTTTGTGACGCATGTCAAAAGGGAAAACAAGTAAAGGTTTCCTTTCAAGCAAAAAATATTGTTTCAACAAATAGACCTTTATAACTTTTACATATGGATTTATTTGGACCTTCAAAGGTTAAAAGTTTTGGTGGAAATTATTATGGTCTCGTAATTATGGATGATTACTCTAGATATACATAGACATGGACATTATTTCTTACTCACAAAAATGAAGCATATCAAGCATTTAAGAAACTTGCCAAGATCATCCAAAACAAACAAAATTTAAAAATAGCATCCATTCGAACTGATCATGGGGGAGAATTTAAAAACCAATCTTTTGAAAAATTTTGTGAAAAATATGGCATTGAACATAATTTTTTGGCTCCAAGAACTCCACAACAAAATGGAGTTGTTGAAAGGAAAAATTGATCTTTAGCAGAGCTCGCAAGAACTATGTTGAATGAAAGTAATATTGTGAAACATTTTTGGGCCGATACAGTAAATAGCGCTTGTCATGTAATGAATAGATGTTTGATTAGGCCTATTTTAAAGAAAACCCCCTATGAGCTTTATAAAGGAAGAAAACCAAATATTTCTTATTTTCACGTGTTTGGATGCAAATTCTTTGTCTCAAACAATGGAAAGGATAATCTCAGTAAATTCGATGCAAAATCTGATGAAGCAATATTTCTGGGTTATTCATCAACTAGTAAAGCTTATCGACTCTTTAACAAACGAACTTGTACAATTGAAGAGTCCATACATGTTAAATTTGATGAACTTAACCAAAATCCTCTGAGAAAGGAAGTTGATGATCTTGTAGGTACTTTCCAAGAGATGACCTTAAAAAATAAAGAAGAGGTCAAAGAAGACCCAATCCAAAGCAAGGAGCCCCAACAAAAGGATTGGATCACATCAAAAAACCATCCCTTGGAAAACGTCATAGGTGAATTAACCAAAGGTGTAAGTACTCGTAACGCCCTTAGAAATACATGTAATCATCTAGCCTTCGTAACACAAATTGAACCCAAAAATATTGATAAGGCTATTATTGATGAATATTGGATGTTGGCTATGCAAGATGAATTAAATCAATTTGAAAGAAACCAAGTTTGGGAATTTGTGCCAAGACCCAATAATCATCAAATAATAGGTACTAAATGGGATTTTAAAAATAAGCTTGATGAAAATGGAATAATAACTAGAAAAAAAGGTAGGTTAATGGCTAAGGGATATAACCAAGAAGAAGGGATAGATTATGACGAAACATATGCACCTGTAGCTAGATTAGAAGCTATTACATTATTATTAGCCTATGCTTGTTGTAAAGATTTCAAATTGTATCAAATGGATGTCAAAAGTGCATTCTGTGACACCCCAAAATAGGGGTAAATTTTTCGCGATTTAAATAGCATTAATTCGTGATATAATAAAGTGGTGTAGCTATCATTTAATACCCTGGACCTATTAGAGACCTATCTCATATATGGAGATATGAGAAGGTAAGTAAAAGGGACCATGAATGAGGAATCCTCAACCAAAAACAGCGGAGAAAATTTATTTAAATTAATGATATGTGATTGAGTTTGAAGAGAATCAGCCATCTTGCAAAATAATAAATACAGATGGTGCCCAAGGTGTTTGTAAGATGATGCAAAATAATGATTTATTGGAAGTAAAGGGAAAATAATTCAAACTAGACAATTTGGAGAATCAGGGCGCTCCTCGCTCAAGCGAGGACCACACTCGCTTGAGCGAGTCCCAATTGGACGCTTGGGCGAAACATGGAATGAGCTGAGCAAAAAGAGGGAAAGAAGTTGCAAGGGCCACCTCACTCAAGCGAGCTCCATCTCGCTTGAGCGAGATCCACAGGATTCGCTTGGGCGGAGCCAGGGAGCGTAAGCGAAATTTGTCCAGAACCAAACCTACACTTATTCGCTTGGGCGAGAACCACCTTCAAGGGCCTTTCGCTCAAGCGAAAATGGTCCAGTGGCAAAACCCATCCCCCTCGCTTGGGCGAGGCCCCACTCACCTAAGCGAAATTCTTCCAGTGGCCAGCCCCTAATGCCAGGGCCGTCTCGCTTGAGCGAGACCCACTCTCGCCTAGGCGAGAATTAGCCAGAAACCAAATATCGTGCTAGGGGAATTCTCACTTGAGCGAGATTATCAGTAGGAATGCAGAAACATTGAAATCAAACAACACAAGCCAAAACCCAATTTAATCCAATCCACTTAGATTCATCATATTTCATTCATCATATTCAACATTTAAACTTGTTCCAATCGATCTTACCCATAAATTTACCTTCCAATTCATGAGTTTCATCTCAATCTAACTTACTACTTAGTATAGTCTATAAAGTGAAATCTTTCATGTAACTAGCTTCCTATTCATAAGTTTTATTACATCCAAACTTCATTTTTCAAGTATCCAATCTAGGCTAAGGTCATTAATGAAAATGAGCCATAAACTCTAGGATCTCTTTTTCCTACATGACCTCCCAAAATCACCATTATATATATATGTTCATCATCCATACAAATATATATGCCAATTCAAGGATATACAAAATATGCAAAATACTATATACATTACAAACATTCCACACAAACCATAAAATCAAAATGTTGCCGGCCAAGGCATTTCATTTCCCTAAATCAGGCTTCCTTCACAACTTCCTCCACACAAGAGCTCCATGTGCAGCCCTACAACACAAGAGCTAAAAAGATATACCACATGGAGAGTAAGTATACTTTCTCAATGATGAAAATCCAACAATTATGACAATATATACATAAATGTAATATAAGCATCTCCTCCTTAAGAGGAGTTCAATCAACACCGAATCGATCAATTAACAAAATCGTTGAAACATATATATCCATCAAAATTCTCAAAGTCACATCAACCCATATCACAATCACAGTTAGTAATTAAAGGGAGTTCCACCTACTCTTCACATCTTCTCCTCAATGATTGTCACTCTATGCCATGCTCCTATGGCTAATACACATGCTAGTGTTTAGAATACATATGCACGGATCTGATTTCATTCCAATGGGTGATCGCAACCACCATAATCTCAAATATCATCATGTCGGTTTCCCGCCTCACAAGGGGTACTCCCTTCATGGGACCCCGCAAGGTTTTTTATTATAATTTCATTTCAGCATCACGTCGGTTACTCCCTTCGTGGAACCCCGCAAGGTTATATATTCATCATCACCATAACATCATCATCACTCAGGGATATCCCCTTCGTGGTACCCCGTAAGGTGATTCATTCAACAACAAATACCATAACGATTTCATCACTCCGGGATACACCCTTCGTGGCACCCCGCAAGGTGATTCAGTTCACAAGTACAATAATATGCTCATCACTTAGGGATACACCCTTTGTGGAGCCCCGCAAGGTTATTCATTTTATAAATATACTTATGCATGCCATGCTATATATATATATGCATAGATGCTCATGTATAACTCAATCTCATGAGGATTTTCTCACCCCCATATCTAGGGTACAATTCATACTCAATTACAATCTTAATTCCCCATAGTCAACATATGTATGTACATATTCTAATCATAATACTCATGAATCCTTACGGTCACAAATTTCAAGCATTCATCAAGCCACACAAGGAATTCATAACATGTCATCACACATTATACCAATCATAACCTCAATAAGGTATTATCCACAATCAATCATTATAAGAATCTTACTCAATTTCATATCACATACATATGATACTACATCCATTCAAGGAAGCATGCCGCATTACATCCATACACACACATTATCATCATATAAGTTCTCATACATTTAGAAAATACACCCCCTCCTACCTCAAGAGAAGTAGACTTCCGGGTTCGATGTTCCCGCCTCACAAGCGTCATCAAGTCCTACACCAATCGATTATAGGACCACATCAATTATTCATTCAAAAACCTTTTCAATATACATATACATATCTATGTACACATGATTCTCGTCATGTGAAAGCTATTCATGGATATTTATCTATTTACCCATTTAGGCTTCAGGAATCCCTTCCCTTAAATCGCCATTCATTATTATCAAAGTAATAACCTAATTAGTTAGGTTACCCCATTTACCAACCTTACATTAATCCCAATCTAAGTGGGTTTTCATTTATGGTTTCCAACCACCATCACCAATCATCATTTAATGTCAATACTTCACCATTTATAACACTTCCTTCATCAATAAATGTTAACCCCATCTACATTACACATTTTCCCCAAATCATAAGTTAGGGTTTCCACCAACTCATCAACATTCCAAAAATAGTCTTACATCCTCATCTCCTTCTAACCATAATGTATCTACCCCATTAATACCATTTAAAGCTTGCATTTATAACACCCACTTTAGGGCTTATGCATTTAATGTCTCCATTCACTACCCATAAGCATTTAATACACCTCTAAGCCACAACCATCTATTCCCTAGGTTCCAAGCACAAGAGAAATGACAAAGAGCTTACCTTGCTCCAAACAAAAATAGGGGTTAAGAGGGAGAAAGATGGTGATGGAAATAGAGAGAAGAGAGGGATGAGCTTCAATCATCCATTGTCTCCTCCAAACTTCAATAGTGAATGAAAATGAGAAGGAGAGAGCACCAATTTGTTCAAGCTCTTAAGGAAGGAAGAAGATGAAGAAGAAAAAGAAGTAAAAGAAAGTAAGAAAGTGAGGAAAAGTGAGAGCAAGGGGTGTTTTTGCCTAAGGGAGAGTGAATGTCACGAGAATGAGGGTGAAAGAGTGAGGCTTTTGTTTTAATTTTTCATCTTTCACTTAAACTCTTCCATTTTTAAATAAACAGGCTTTCCGTTCGGGCTCAATACTTATTCTAAAAATTATTCCGAATACATATTCGGATTCCCAATAACATTATCTATGGCCCTGACCAACGGTATCTCAATCGGAGATACTTGGTCTGACACCCATATTTTATCCGGGTTAGTTTTCAGCTTATCCGGTCACAATAACTCACTAATAGTCTCTGAAAATCTTAATTAAATTATTTCTAGCATTTTGGAATATTAATTAGTCTATATTTAATTATTCAATATTTATTTTCTTAATTTAACTTTCCATTTAAAAAAAATTCGGGGTGTTACAATCCACCCCACTTTAAAAGGAATTTCGTCCCTGAAATTTGACATACCGGATTCGAATGCATGAGGGTACCGCTCACGGATATCATCCTCGCGTTCCCAGGTGAGTGTCTCCACGTTTCCATGCTTCCATGCTACCTTCACCAAAGGTACCATTTTATTCCATAGTCTCTTCACGGAATACTCGACAATACGAACCGAAACGGGAGGGACGGACAAGTCATCCCGCACATCAACATCATCAATGGAGATCACATGCAAAGGATCGTGAATATACTTCCTTAACTGTGATACGTGGAACACATTATGTAGGTTTGCAAGATGTGAAGGGAGCGCAATCCGATAAGCGACATCTCCAATCCGCTCCAAGATCTCGTAGGGTCCGATGAATTTAGGGCTTAGTTTTCTACTCTTCAAAGCTCTACCAATACCCTTATCACGCGAGACTCGTAAGAACACATGATCGCTAACTTGAAATTCAAGTGGCTTCCTCCTTTTATCATAATAGCTCTTCTGTCGCTCTTGAGTGATTTTCATCTTCTCTCGGATCATCTTAATCTGTTCAGTAGTTTCCTCAACAATCTCAGGCCCTAAGGCCAAGTTCTCACCAACTTCAAGCCAACATAAAGGGGTTCGACACCTCCTTCCATATAACGCCTCGTATGGTGCCATGCCGATACTAGAATGAAAATTGTTATTGTAGGTGAATTTGATCAGAGAAAAATATTTCTCCCACGAACCGCCGTGCTCCAAAATGCAGCACACAGCAAGTCCTCAAGACTCTGAATAGTCCTCTCAGACTATCCATCAGTCTAAGGATGGTATACCGAACTCAGCTTCAATTTCGAACCCATTGCTTCATGTAAGCTTCCCCAGAATCGAGAAGTAAATCGGGGGTCTCGATCAGACATAATACTTGATGGCACACCATGTAACCTCACAATCTCTTGAATGTATAATTGTGCCAAATCCTACAAGGAACTCTTCATACTGATCGGAAGAAAATATGTACTCTTTGTCAAACGATCCATAATCACCCAGATTCCATCACATCTGGACCTCGTCCTTGGAAATCCATACACAAAGTCCATAGCAATTGCATCCCACTTCTAAACGGGGATATCAAGTGGTCTCAAAGTACTCGAAGGTCTCTGATGCTCTACCTTCGCCTTCTGACAAGTAAGGCATGAAGCTACAAAGTTGGCAATATCACGCTTCATTTCGGGCCACCAAAAATTCTTCTTTACATCTTGGTACATCTTGGTTGCACCAGGGTGAATGCTAAAAATGCTTTTGTGTGCTTCCTCAAGCACCGTGCGTCTCAAGTCTCTGAATGAAGGTACATACACACGACCTTTTACTCGCTATAAGCCATCAACATTTTCCACAAGAAATAGATTTTCCCATCGCCTTAAGATCTTCTTATCTCTTGTAAATAATCATCATCCCCTTGTTTCTCCTTTACAAGCTCCAAAAACTAATTGCATATCTTCAAGGTAGCAAAACATAGCTTCTTGGAAGATTGAATCTCGGTCCCAATATTTAAATTCTGAAATTCTTCAATCATTTTAAATTCTTTGATCATCATGGCCAACACATGTAAGGATTTCTGACTAAGAGCATTGGCAACCACATTAGCTTTTCCTGGATGGTACATCAATTTAAAATCATAGTCCTTCAGGAATTCCATCCACCTCCTTTAGCGCATATTTAATTCTTTTTGATCAAAGAGATATTTCAAGCTTCTGTGGTCACTAAAGACCACGAACTTCGAACCATAGAGATAATGACACCAAATCTTCAAGGCGAACACAACCGCCGCCAACTCTAAATCATGAGTCGGGTAGTTAACTTCATGGGGTCTCAACTGGCGTGAAGCATAAGCTATAACACGTTCCTTCTGCATCAAAACACATCCAAGTCCATGCTTAGAAGCATCACAATACACCACAAAGTCTTCTTGTAAATCAGGCAATGCCAAGATAGGCGTAGAAGTCAGCCTCATCTTTAACTCTTCAAAGCATCTCTCATATTCAACCGTCCATACAAAAGGTTGGTTCTTCCTTGTCAAGTTTGTCAAAGGTTTAGCAAGACGTGAAAAACCTTCGATGAACCTCCGATAATAACCGGCGAGTCCAAGGAAACTCTGGATTTCCGTAACCAACGTAGGTCTAGGCCATGCCATAACAGCTTCAACCATAGAAGGATCCACCGAAACACCATCTTTGGATATCACATGTCCAATAAACTGGACGCTCGTCAACCAGAATTCATATTTAGAGAGCTTAGCGTACAACTGGTTCTCTCTAAGAATGTTCAACACCACTTTCAAATATTCCTCGTGTTCCTCACGGCTCTTGGAATACACTAAGATATCATCGATGAATACCACAACGAAACGATCTAGGTATTCGTGAAAGATGCGATTCATGTAACTCATGAACACCGTTGGAGCATTAGTCACTCCAAATGGCATTACAACATACTCATAATAGCCATATCGCGTCCTAAACGCAGTCTTCGGAATGTCTTCGGTTCTCACCCGAATTTGATGGTAACCAGAACACAAATCAATCTTCGAAAACACCACCGCACCTCTTAATTGATCCAACAGATCATTGATACGTGGTAAGGGGTATCTATTCTTTATCGCCAGCTTGTTCAATTGGCGGTAGTCTACACACAACTGCATGGTTCCATCCTTCTTCTTGACCAATAAAATAGGAGCCCCCCAGGGTGACACACTGGGTTGAACAAACTCCTTCTCAAGCAGCTCCTCAACTTGTTTCTTAAGTTCAGCCAACTTCATTAGAGACATCCTATAAGGAGTGATAGACACCGGTTTCGTACCAGGTACAAGATCGTGGGGGTGGTAAACTAGGTATCTCCTCGGGAAACATATCCAAAAATTTTGACACCACAGGGATACTATAAGGATCGGGACCACTCATCCCATTGGCAAGAGATAATAATATGCAAAGTTGAACTATACCTTGCACACTAAATTGTCCCACATCAGAAGAAGGGAAAATGACGGTCCGTTGTCGACAGTCGACCAAAACTTTGTGGGTGGATAGCCAATCCATACCAAGTATGATCTCCAATCCCTTCATAGGCAGGCAAATGAAAGATACAACGAATCTTCTCCCTTCTAGGAGCATATCAACAGTATTACACCGGTTAACCGATCTGAGACAAGTACCGGATGGGGTAGTAACCACTAGGGCATTTTTCATTAAACATACCGGTAACCTCAATCGCCGAACACAATCCTCGGATATAAAAGAGTAAGTCGCACCTAAATTGTAACATCCCGATTTAAAAATTAATTACCGAACAGAATTAAGCCATTAAAATAATAATTGCAAAGTGGAAAATTTCTTGTTAATTATAATTAACTTAATTAATCTAACTTAAGTAATTAATGGCTGATTAATTATGATTAATGGTGATGACTGGTTGATTGTGATTGGTGCGTGTGGCTTAGTGGAACTGCCGATTCACGCTTTCCCACCCCACTCTTCTTTTCTTCGTGCACATATATATGCCCAAGGTCATTATGGTTATTCATTTTTTCCCTTCAGACTCCCTCTTCCTCTACTACTTCGTTCTCTTTTTTCTTCTCTTCTTCGTTCTTCGTCCTCTTCTCTTCTCCCCTGTCCTTGTTCTCTGTTTCTGGGAACCCACGACGACGGTGCTGCAGAAGGGTCAGAGTCTCCTTCGGTTGGTGAAGGACGATCATCGAAGCGGAGGAAGAACAACTTCCTATCCCTAAGCCGATTGTAGAGTACAACTATGCGAGGGGGACTGGACGAGGCAAACAGAGCATCAGATTAAACGTCGGAAAACAGAAGAGCTTCTCGAGTCCCTTCAGTAGGTAGGGGGCGCTTGCATGTCAAATGCATGGTTTATGGACGGTACCGGATGAACGTATTTCCTTGCGTGTGTACGAATGTGTCTATGGTGACTGTGTGTAATGCATGATTGTTAATCCTTGAATACCATATGTGTGATAGCAGAGTCCTGATTATGGTTATACATTTATATGCATGTATTCACGGTTGTTGTGCTGAATTCTGATAGTCATTTATACATAAACGCGTGTGATGCATGTTCTTATTACTGTTAATACCGAGAGGATATGTATGTGTGACTGTTGGCTAATTTTATCTGGGATGTTGTAAACATGAACTGTTTGATTGCTGTGTATGCTGGTACGATGGACGATTGAATGTAGGAACTATGTTAGATTGGTTATGATGATAATGGTTACGAGGAATGAGTCGGATAATCGAGGATGCTCATTTTTAAAGCACATAGGCTGCATGTACAGGAACGGGGTGACCCGTGGAAGGTCAGGAGCCCCCAAAGAAATGATCTCCAGCTACAGACCCTTAGCTAGATCCTGTGAGAGCTCGTGGTAGCCGTAGAAGCTAGAGTTAAGTCTCGAGACGTCAATGGGAGGCCGGTACCACGCGGGAAGGGCTAATGGACAAGAGGCCAGTAAGGGAACCTGTAACTGAAAATCATTGCCTAAGTCGGATCCGCAGGCATGCATGTAGATGCATTGTTGATTAGGATAGTACGAGTGGTATGGCTCGGAGTGATACGAATAAATTCCGAATGAGTTGATGCATGCTTTTGTACGAATGAAAATGAATTTCACGTAATATGTATGTAAGTGTATGTCATTGAAAACATCATATTCTGCATGGCTTAAATTTAAATTGAATGCAAACCGAGTGAACATGAGTGTGCGTATTGATGCTGATGCCGAGTCACTAACTGTTATTTTATATGTAGAAGCTCACCCCTACTGTGGCTATAATTTACAGTGAACGTCTCTCGGAATGATGAATGAAGGATGAGCTGCGTGCCGAGTGAGGCGACTACGCACTATGGGATAGATGTGTATATGTATCTACCGTGTATAAGGTTTTGTTAAGCCTTGGCCGGCTCGTATTTTGGTCTTTGTCTTTCTATGTTAGAATTTGAACTCTCTCGGGTTGAGAGTGTGACGATGTGCCTGTAAATATTCACATACATTCCTCTATATATCATACTACATGTTTATTAGATGCTGTGTGTGATGACCGAGTGATATATATACGTACTTTTCCGAGTGTGTGAGGTTAGCATGACCTTAGGTAAAAACGGAACTAAGTTATTGCTGTGGGAAGCGAAATAGTGACTTTACCCCGAGTGAAGAAAGGTTTAGATGTTTCCGAGTGAATGAGGTAGTATAGACTGTTAGGATTCCCCGAATGGGGGATAACAATATGCTTCCGAGTGAGAACCTTCCGAGTAAGTGTTTCCGACTGATGAGAGATCTATAAGGTTCTGAGTGAAATCCGTTGTAGTAAACTTATTGGAAGCTAGAAGATTCTTAGGTGAGGCTTGATTTGGTGAGGGAACTTGAGTAAGAAGGACTGTATGTGCCGAGTGAAATACCCGAGTGATAAAAGACCGTGAAGAATATTCCGAGTGAAATGTACGTGTGGGATCCAAGTGAAATGACTATGGGAATCACCTCCCGAGTGGTCAACATCTGTGGCTTGAAGGCATGAAGTTATGAAGTGTGTGGTAAACTCCCGGAAAGGAGCTTGTGATTATAAAGGGGTTAATCCGAATGAATCGTGAGTAAGGACCTTTCTGAGTGAACATAGATTCTGAAATCCGAGTGATGGGAATACCGAGTGGAGTTACTCGCCTCAGCGGCTAAGTGCTCGCTCCAGCGAGTGTGAGCGTAAGGAAGGTCTCTGATAGGTTACGCTTAAGCTATGCGAACTTCGCCCAAGCGTGTCCTGTTGTCTTGCTTGAGCGATATTGAATCCCGCCTGAGCGAGTAGGCGCTGTTGGGATCACTCATGTCCTGCACCCTCCGCTTTTTGCCTTGTGGATGGTTTGTATTCCTTCCCTCTCCCTCTTCTCCTAATTCTACCCTCCTTAACTCTCAGCTACTCATTCTGCCCTTGCATCCACTCCGATTTTGGAAAAATTTTCCTGGTCTCGGTTTATCCACTAATTGAAAATTAAGGTGTTACACGAATCATAAATAATATGAACTGAATGTCTGAGAATTTCACACTTACTTTCAACTAAATTATCTGCTTGTGCTGCTTCCTCACCGGTCATGGCGAACACCCTTCCGGCATTTGGTTGCAAATTTCCACCATTCCTGTTTCCATCACGAGCACCATTGCCATTTCCTCGACCGTTACAATGCCTTCCACCATTGTAGCCACCTCGGCCACCATTTCAGCCGCCATTGTTTCCATTACCATAGCCCCGACCACTATTGTGGCCTCTACAGTTCACATTAGCGGGTACATCAGCACGGTTAGGAGTATTAGCTTGTATATGAGCCCGCCTTGTAAGTAAAGGACATGCAGGGCGAATATGTCCTACTTGGTCACAATTAAAACATATCACGTCATCCCGTTGTGTACACTCACGAATATGATGAGGTCCTCTACACCTATAGTATCTCGGCCCATTGGCATTTACATCACCCTGGCCAAAGGTGTTACCATGACCACCGCCTCTTGCTTGGACACTAGAATGGGCACCCCTCTGAAAACGTCCCCTTCTGAACTTTCCTTGCCTCTTGAAACTGGAAGATTGACCCTTCAACTTAGAGTCAAATTTAGAATGATGAGGGGAAGCCTATTCTTCATAAATGCGGCACATATTCACAAGTACCGTAAAGCTTTGGATTTCTTGATGACACATGGCCCTTTGAATATCAGGGTGTAAACCGTTCTCGAACTTCACACATTTCGAGGCTTCAGTTCCTTCTTGTTGATAAGGATAGAATTCACAGAGTTCTTTAAATTTGGAAGCATACTCTTCCACCGTCATTGTGCCTTGCTTGAGTTCCATGAACTTGAGTTCCTTCTTACTCTTGTAGCTTTCGGGCACATACTTCCTCATGAGTTCATATTTCAAATTTTCCTAAGTCAAGGGAATAGCAGCAGCATTCATTCTACTCTTGGTGAGTCTCCACCAAGTCTCTGCTTCATCCCTCAGCATAAAAATAGTATACTCCACTTTCTCGAGCTCAGTGCATTCGAAACTATCGAAGATCCGTTCAATGTTTCGGATCCAAACATGATCTTGTTCGGGCCTGAATCCACCATGAAACTCAGATGGTTTCCTCTTCAAGAACATGTCAAGGCCCTGAGTACCTTGAGCAGCAGGAGCAGGTTGTCTTTCCATTTCTTGTCTATCACAGTTTTGCGACTCAAGAAGATCCGCAAAATGATTCAAGGCTCTAGCTATAGCGTCATCGTTATCTTGACGATGACAGGCCATCTCAATATCTATAATCATAACATGAGATTTAACTAACATCAATAAACTCATTCATAAAACTTCTCTATAGTCCCATACTATAGTTCTTCATCATAAAAATTAAGTTATGGCCCTCCATCATGGAGTCCAATATCAACCAATTCATATCAAAGCTCACAAAGGCATATCACCATGGCATGGTGTCGTATGCATTCACAAAAACATAGAATTCATCATTGAGGGAGAATAGTGTGAAGAAAGCTTGGCCGGACTTATAGCAATCACATTCAATCCATAATCAATTCATACATAGTCAAACAACAACAACAATCATTCATCAATTGCATATCATGTTCCAATAATAATAATTAATCATAGCAATAAAGAGCAATTAAGGCTCTGATACCAGGTTGTGACACCACAAAATAGGGGTAAATTTTTCATGATTTAAATAGCATTAATTTGTGATATAATAAAGTGGTGTAGCTATCATTTAATACCCTGGATCTATCAGAGACCTATCTCATATATGGAGATATGAGAAGGTAAGTAAAAGGGACCATAAATGAGGAATCCTCAACCGAAAATAGCAGAGAAAATTTATTTAAATTAATGATATGTGATTGAGTTTGAAGAGAATCAGCCATCTTGCAAAATAATAAATACAGATGGTGCCCAAGGTGTTTGTAAGATGATACAAAATAATGATTTATTAGAAGAAAAGGGAAAATAATTCAAACAAGACAATTTGGAGAATCAGGGCGCTCCTCGCTCAAGCAAGGACCACACTCGGTTGAGCGAGTCCCAATTGGACGCTTGGGCGAAACATGGAATGAGCTGAGCGAAAAGAGGGAAAGAAGTTGCAGGGGCCACCTCGCTCGAGCGAGCCCCATCTCGCTTGAGTGAGATCCACAGGATTCGCTTGGGCGGAGCCACGGAGCGTAAGCAAAATTTGTCCAGAACCAAACCTACACTCATTCGCTTGGGCGAGAACCACCTTCAAGGGCTTTTCGCTCGAGCGAAAATGGTCCAGTGGCAAAACCCATCCCCCTCGCTTGGGCGAGGCCCTACTCGCCTAAGCAAAATTCTTCCAGTGGCCAACCCCTAATGCCAGGGCCGTCTCGCTTGAGCGAGACCCACTCTCGCCTAAGCGAGAATTGACCAGAAACCAAATATCATGCAGGAGGAATTCTCGCTTGAGTGAGATTATCAATAGGAATGCAGAAACATTGAAATCAAACAACACAACATGCCAAAACCCAATTTAATCCAATCCACTTAGATTCATCATATTTCATTCATCATATTCAACATTTAAACTTGTTCCAATCGATCTTACCCATAAATTTACCTTCCAATTCATGAGTTTCATCTCAATCTAACTTACTACTTAGTATAGTCTATAAAGTGAAATCTTTCATGTAACTAGCTTCCTATTCATAAGTTTCACTACATCCAAACTTTATTTTTCAAGTATCCAATCTAGGCTAAGGTCATTAATGAAAATGAGCCATAAACTCTAGGATCTTATTTTCCTACATGACCTCCCAAAATCACCATTATATATATATATATATGTTCATCATCCATACAAATATCTATGCCAATTCAAGGTATACAAAATATGTAGAATACTATATACATTACAAACATTCCACACAAACCATAAAATCACAATGTTGCCGGCCAAGGCATTTCATTTCCCTAAATCAGGCTTCCTTCACAACTTCCTCCACACAAGAGCTCCATGTGCAGCCCTACAACACAAGAGCTAAAAAGATATACCACATGGAGAGTGAGTATACTTTCTTAATGATGAAAATCCAATAATTATGACAATATATGCATAAATGTAATATAAGCATCTCCTCCTTAAGAGGAGTTCAATCAACACCCAATCGATCAATTAACAAAATCGTTGAAACATATATATCCATCAAAATTCTCAAAGTCACATCAACCTATATCACAATCAGAGTTAGTAATTAAAGGGAGTTCCATCTACTCTTCACATCTTCTCTTCAAGGAATGTCACTATATGCCATGCTCCTATGGCTAATGCACTTGCTAGTGTTTAGAATGCATATGCACGGATCCAATTTCATTCCAATGGGTGATCGCAACCACCATAATCTCAAATATCATGACGTCGGTTTCCCGCCTCGCAAGGCGTACTCCCTTCATGGGACCCCGCAAGGTCTTTTATTATAATTTCATTTCAGCATCACGTCGGTTACTCCCTTCGTGGAACCCCGCAAGGTTATATATTCGTCATCACCATAACATCATCATCACTCAGGGATATCCCCTTCGTGGCACCCCGTAAGGTGATTCATTCAACAACAAATACCATAACGATTTTATCACTCCGGGATATACCCTTCGTGGCACCCCGCAAGGTGATTCAGTTCACAAGTACAATAATATGCTCATCACTTAGGGATACACCCATCGTGGAACCCCGCAAGGTTATTCATTTTATAAATGTACTTATGCTTGCCATGCTGTATATATATATATTCATAGATGCTCATGCATACCTCAATCTCATGAGGATTTTCTCACCCCCACATCTAGGGTATAATTCATACTCAATTACAATCTTAATTCCCCATAGACAACATATGTATGTACATATTCTAATCATAATACTCAAGAATCCTTATGGTCATAAATTTCAAGCATTCATCAAGCCACACAAGGAATTCATAACATGTCATCACACATTATACCAATCATAACCTCAATAAGGTCTTATCCATAATCAATCATTATAAGAATCTTACTCAATTTCATATCACATACATATGATACTACATCCATTCAAGGAAGCATGCCGCATTACATCCATACACACACATTATCATCATATAAGTTCTCATACATTTAGAAAATACACCCCCTTCCTACCTCAAGAGAAGTAGACTTTCGGGTTCGATGTTCCCGCCTTACAAGCGTTATCAAGTCCTACACCAATCGATTATAGGACCACATCAATTATTCATTCAAAAACCTTTTCAATATATATATACATATCTATGTACACATGATTCTCGTCATGTGAAATCTATTCATGGATATTTATCTATTTACCCATTTAGGCTTTGGGAATGCCTTCCCTTAAATCACCATTCATTATTATCAAAGTAACAACCTAATCAGTTAGGTTACCCCATTTACCAACCTTACAATAATCCCAATCTAAGTGGGTTTTCATTTATGGTTTCTAACCACCATCACCAATCATCATTTAATGTCAATACTTCACCATTTATAACACTTCCTTCATTAATAAATGTTAACCCCATCTACATTACACATTTTCCCCAAATCATAAGTTAGGGTTTCCACCAACTCATCAACATTCCAAAAATAGTCTTACATCCTCATCTCCTTCCAACCATAACGTATCTACCCCATTAATACCATTTAAAGCTTGCATTTATAACACCCACTTTAGGGCTTATGCATTTAATGTCTCCATTCACTACCCATAAGCATTTAATACACCTCTAAGCCACAACCATCTATTCCCTAGGTTCCAAGCACAAGAGAAATGACAAAGAGCTTACCTTGCTCCAAAATGAAAATGGGGGTTAAGAGGGAGAAAGATGGTGATGGAAATAGAGAGAAGAGAGGAAGGAGCTTCAAACATACATTGTCTCCTCCAAACTTCAATGGTGAACGAAAATGAGAAGGAGAAAGCACCAATTTGTTCAAGCTCTTAGGGAAGGAAGAAGATGAAGAAGAAGAAGAAGTAAAAGAAAGTAAGAAAGCAAGGAGAAGTGAGAGCAAGGGGTGTTTTTGCCTATGGGAGAGTGAATGTCACGAGAATAAGGGTGAAAGAGTGAGGCTTTTGTTTAAATTTTTCATCTTTCACTTAAACTCTTCCGTTTTTAAATAAACAGGCTCTCCGTTCAGGCTCAATACTTATTTTAAAAATTATTCTGAATACATATTTGGATTCCCAATAACATTATCTACGGCCCTGACCAACGGTATCTCAATCGGGGATACTTGGTCTGACACCCATATTGAAACGTCCTTAAGTTTTAATAAACAAATAAACCTGAAACAAGGAAAATTTTTCCCAAAAATCAACCCAGCAACCGGGTAGAATTAAACAAATGCAAAGGAAGGCAAAAAGCTGACCAGAAGCTCGGAAAACCGATCAGAACAAAGGAAAAACATTCACTGGCATCGCAGCGGAAGACACACAGCGCCTGATTGAACCCACAATACAACACAAACTCGCTCAAGCGAGATCCAACTCCGCTTGAGCGAGGCAGCCCAACTCACTCGGGCGAACACCACTTCGCTTAGGCGAAACTACCTGAAAGCCTTCCCTTCACACATACTCGCTGGAACGAATCCATCATTCGCTAAAGCGAGAAGCCACACTCGGCATTCCTTCACTCGGGATCCAAAGGTTCCATTCACTCGGTAATTCAGGATTATCCCACTCGGTATTCATAAACTTCCTCACTCGGAATGTCACCCAATCAAATACCACTCAGTATATTTCAACCTCGAGTCACTCGGAATATTATTACATCTCTCACTCGGAGAACACATAGACCTTCCTTCACTCAGAAGGGGTCTCCACAACCATACTCCACTCGGAATATTCCAGCCAGATTCACTCGGCATATGATATCTTACTTACTCGGGGAAACCATTAAGTTAAGTCCCACTCGGACTTGCTCAGACCTTAATCACTCGGGTATAAAACCTCATTCACTCGGATTATACTTGTATCACATACTTAGAATATATTCCAATCTAACCCATTACAACAAATCTTCCCTCGGAAGAGATTCACTCGGGTTTCCACTCGGGCATATTCAAACTCCCTTCCCCACTCGGGGTTTACTTATATTTTTCACTCGGAATCATTCGAGCTTATTCACTCGGAAAAGGCCACATATTTAGCCTCACTCGGCTCGGCTCCCACAATAATGTTTCACTCGGAATTCTTTACCTTAACATTATTCTATCCAACATCATTTATATTCCAGTCGGTAAGAAGCATCAAATCAACATAAATCGCTTATATATATATATATACTCTGATTCACAAATCCGACTACCGACCCATATATACATAACCATACACTCGGAATGCTTATTATCTTTATATTTCCCATTCACCAACACTTATGATTTATTATAAGTTGTCAATGTAAACCATATTTATAAATATATTCATGCACTCAGATTCCATACATATATATTTTGTATTCATTATACAACATGTTATATGAGCCGGCCAAGGCTTAACACAGCTATTTACAGTATATATACATATTATGCACTTCAACAATCTGAGTGCTATCACTCGGACTTGAGTCCTTCTACTCATTTCCAGACTGACCTGCACATACTGAAAAATGGTGTAGGGGTGAGCTTTACATATTAAATGACAGATATTGGCTCGGATTAATCGCAGAATCCTTAACATGCAATAACATATAACATCAATCAGCACAACAAACACTGCCATTCAATATGAACAATCACAATCATCATCCGATCGGGAATTCACTCATTTCACTCGGCTATAAAGCTCAACATCCTCAGTTACAAAATATAATAATCCAATCAGATTTTACTCAACTCCGAGCCTTGCTCAAGGAGTGTGCCTAAGCCCTGCTCTAGGACTTAATCACATTCTCACTTATTTCATCATCTGATTGTCGATCGGTATATATATATATATATATACACTCCAAGCATTCCAGTGGCGAATCAGATGCATATGGTCACATTCACTCGGAGTCCAACTCCAATGCACTCGGCATTTGCCTTGAGTCCAACCCAAGGACTTTCATCTAGCGTCTCATTTCACGCTTAGTGCCCTAGGCACTGCCCCAAGTCCAACTTGAGGTCTCATATCACATTCAACACATTCAATTTCATTAAACACATATTCATCCGATTGCCCACTCGGTATTTAGCATTCGGCATTATATGCACTCGGCATTTCCACAGCAAATCAGATGACTCAGCAACTCATGCACTCGGCAATCCTATGCCATCCACTCGGATTTATTGTTTACAACATACATCTCATGCTATCTCATGGGATCCACTCGGCCTTAGTATTTCTAAGCCTCACATGACATTTTATATAAAATTCCACTCGGAATTATCATGACAGTCCCCCATATATTCATCTAACATAACCACAACAGGGACACACTCACTGTCACCCTGCCTATCGCACTCGGCACAACATGACAATGACAGTCATATGTATTTCATACATTTACATATAACATTCCACTCGGGAATCACATAATGAACACGAAATTGCACTCAGCATTTATAATATAACACCATGCATCTCATGCATTCTAACATAAACCCCAACATACATTATATATCTCATGGACGGAATTCAACAACACCAAGCAATACATATTCATCACATATCCGGGCTACTACTCAATAGCATACAACACACAACAAGCATAACACAATGTATAATTTCACCCAGAATCCGTCCATAAACCATGCATTTAAGATGCAATAGCTCCCCTTACCTAGAATGTCATTCCAGAAATCACATGGGTCACTCAGCCCAGCCACAGCAGCACTCTGCTTGGCATTCCAATCATGGGAAGAGCCAACATGGCTTCCCTCGAAGCAGATCAGCTACCAAGCATACCATGCCAAGCCTCCAAGGCACCACAGACCTCACTCGGCCCAGTAGAGGTCCTAAACGCTATCTCCATTCAAGCCTTCAAGCCATCGAGTCAGTGGAGAAACCTCCCAGCACAACATGAAGCTGTTCCATACTTCCCACAGCACCGTGAGCTAGTCCTCACCAACAGTGGAGGACAACCAAGCTTCCATGCACCATCTATGCCTTCCTCTTCACAACAGCAGCACAGCACAGCTTCAACAACAGTGAGCCACTCTTCCCAAAGGAGGCACCCACACAAACTGCTGCAGGCCCCCAAACCGAGCCTCATACAACCCTTCAAATGGAAGAAGAAGAAAGGACCAGCAAGAAGAAGAAGAACCAGGGAACAGAGGAGGAACCCAGCCTCCAGAACACAACACTATGCTGCCCCATACACGGCCACACGCTGATTCCCCTTACCACACTGTTCCACTCAGTTCTACACCATGCGTAAGTGGAAGAAGAAGAAGATGAAGGAGAGGACGAAGGAGCAGGAGCTCCAACGAATTCTAGAGAGAAGGAGGAGCGTTTCTCTCCTCCATAACATGCACCAACGAGAGAGTGAAGAGAGTGAGAGGGAAACCGAAGCTTATCATCACACTCACACTCTCCCATCAGCTGACTCTCCATCAGCCATCACCTTCACATTTAATGTAAGTCCCATCAGCATCCCATCCAATTAAAGCCATCAGCCATCAACGTGGGGACCACGCGGGAAGGAAGGGAAAAGAGAGAGAACCGAAGCTTCTCTCATGGTCCAAGGGGCAGCAATGTCCATTCCCCATTATTATTATTATAATCATTATTCAATAATTAATCTAATTAACCATTAAATTCCAATTAACCATCAATTAAACCAATCATAAACCTTAATCCTGAATTTACCATACCCGGTAATTAATTAAAAATCGGGATGTTACACATATTTTATCCGGGTCAGTTTTCAGCTTATCCGGTCATAATCACTAATAGTCTCTGAAAATCTTAATTAAATTATTTCTAGCATTTTGGAATATTAATTAGTCCACATTTAATTATTCAATATTTATTTTCTTAATTTAACTTTCAATTTAAAAAAAAATTTGGGGTGTTACACATTCTTGAATGGATACATTCAGAAAGAAGTGTATGTTGATCAACCTCCCAGTTTTGAAAACTACCAATTTCCAAATCATGTTTTCAAATTAAGAAAAACATTATATGTTTTAAAGCAAGCTCCAAGAGCTTGGTATGAAAGATTGAGTAAGTTTCTCTTAGAAAACTATTTTGAAAGGGGAAAAATTGATACTACATGGTTTATCAAGCACAAAAGAAATGACATACTTTTAGTACAAGTGTATGTGGATGATATTATATTTGGTGCTATTAATGAATCACTCTACAAAGAGTTTGCTAAGATAATGCAGGATGAATTTGAGATGTCTATGATGGGAGAACTCATATTCTTCCTTGGATTGCAAATCAAGCAAACTAGAGAAGGGACATTCATTAGTCAATCTAAATATGGCAAGGAATTACTTAGAAAATTCAACATGGACAAGGCAAATGAAATTGCCACACCTATAAGCACATCATGCTACTTGGACAAGGATGAAAAAGGTAAAGATGGTGAACTAACTAAGTATTAAGGTATGATTAGATCTTTACTCTATCTAACCGCAAGTAGACCATACATAATGTTTATTGTTTGTATGTGTGCAAGATATCAGGCATGTCCTAAAGAATCACATCTCACTGCCGTAAAAAGAATTTTAAAATATCTTATGGGTACTCAAAATGTTGGTTTATGGTATCCCAAAGGTGCTGAATGTACTCTTGTAGGATATTCTGATTCTGATTTTGCTGGTTGCAAATTAGATAGAAAAAGTACCAGTGGTACTTGTCATTTGCTAGGAAGTTCTCTTGTTTCTTGACATAGCAAGAAACAAGTTAGCGTAGCTTTATCAATAGTTGAGGCAGAATATGTTGCAACTGGGAGTTGCTGTGCTTAAATCCTATGGATGAGACAACAACTTCTTGATTTTGGTGTTGTCTTAGATCAGATTCCTATTAATTGTGACAACACTAGCACAATCAACATCTCTAAAAATCCAGTAATGTACTCTAGGACCAAACACATAGAAATCCGTCACCACTTCATAAGAGACTATGTTTTGAAAGGAGATTGTGTTCTTGAATATGTTGACACTTCCAAACAAGTGGCAGACATTTTTACAAAACCCCTCACTAAAGAACAATTTATAAAAATTAGGAGGGAGTTAGGAATTTTGGAAATAACAAATATCATTTAAAGTGTTTTTGGAAATATTTCAAAACTTTAAATCGTTGAATAGTATTTTTGACAAAATATCTTGATGATATTTCTTAAAAGGATTTTTGATTTTGAAAATTTACTATATCTCAAAAATTACTAAATCAATTTTTATCTTAGAAAAATTTATTTTAAATCTTGAATATCCTTGAGATATAAATTTATTTTGAAAATTTCTAAATCAATCTTTGATAAAGATTTAAATCCTTTCCTTGGTCACATGAGATAGTTTTTATCTTTAATAAATCATATGTTTAAATTGATGCTTACTTGATTATCTTATTGATTGATTACAAATTTTTTTTAATCTCAAATTGATTTTCTATCAAAATATTTTCTTTAAGACATATTTTCAAACAAAATAATCCCTTATACATCATAAAGATCTTAAAAATAAATTGTCAAATAAACCTTGATTTTTTGGTGAAATTTCCATACCAACAAAATCATTGGCAATTTGATAAATCTCTTGCACAATTAGCCTCTCACGTAATTTCTCTAGAGACATGCTCCCATTAATTGAAATCTTGACCAATATTTCTCAAGTCTATAAAACAAAAGACTTTTTGCCTAGATAATTTAGATCCTTTCAAGATTCCTTCAGAGACCAAATTGCCAATCACGTGATCTCCTCTTGGAAACATGAAATCTTTGAATTCAAATCTTGCATGATTTGAAGATTCCAAATCATGTGATCTCTTCTGAAATACCCCCGATTTTCTAGACTCAAATCCCGATGTATTCTAAATAATTAAACAAATAAAAATTCGAGTAAATTTCGTTTGAAATGTTTATAAAACACCGCTGTGACTACATTGAGACTCGAACCATAGAAAACCAAAGGGTGAGATTAGACAATTTGAAACTGGATCAATAATTAGTTTGCCTATAACGGTATACAAAATAACAGAGTTTACAGCGGAAGAAGAATGTGTATATCGGGCGTACGCCTAGTCCCATATATGAGGATATGAGAAAAGGCTTGGCAAGGCATGCAACGACATATCATAAGCCTAATAGACAACCATCATCCTTTCACATAATCTTATGAACATGCAATGCCTAAGGTATATGTATATACATATCTGTATGGTCATGTATCATACATCTCCAATATTCGTAGTCTATAATTGACCATATTCAATTCAACCTCAAATTCATATATTATCGTCACTTATGCATTCCCAAAAAAAATGATTACATAATCAACATTCTATTATATATCAAATGGGTATGAATCCAATGCCTTCAATAATAAAACATCATTCACAGTTCATCAACCAATACCAGTGATTAACAACATTATATTATCCTTATCATACACAACTCTATAATTTACAAAGCACTGCCGGCCAGGGCATTCCATTCCCACTATTTACCTTCCTAAAAACTTTACTTTATAAACGTCCTAATCCCATGAGACTCTTGTATCAATACTAAAAAGTAGACCACATGGGAGAGTGAGTTATACATTTCAAATGATGATATGAATACAATTGAAATTATGTGCATATGCATATCAACATCATGTATACTTTGCTAAACATATCCATGATCATCATTATAAATTCAACAACATATACATGTTTCATGTTTATTAATCAAATCATAGCAAAGCAGGCATATACACATCAATACCAACACTACAGCGGCCAACATCATCAATATCAACCCCTCGGCCAACACCATGGGCTATCATCATAACCATCAAACATGATAAATCCTGCCCTACATCATAATGGGCCATAACACATATATCGTCATATTCAACATCATTTATTACATTCATAGTATTCATTAGTTCTTATATGGTCTTTTGGGTATTTAATTACCCATCACCATCACCCTACCAAAATTTCAATCATCATCAATCATCATCATCTGGCATATCTCTATGTTATATGTAAATGCTCTTATAGCTAATGCATATGCACAATGGAATTGACAACAAGTGCGGATCCGACTATGGGAATATCACCAAGTTGTGGGTTGAGCATAGGTGTGGTACTATGCCCCTACTGCAGTAGAAAAATGTGTACACATATCTCAAAGCATGCATACATCTCAACAATATGTTTTTACTGGTACCAAACCGCTATCGCCCATCTGTAGCACTAGTCACCCCGTGACTTACGGATCAACAACATGGCCTCAACTACCACAAATGCTACGGGCTCCTCCCGAACACACATCGAGAGAGCCGTGCCCCGTCGGACACCGAGGTACTTGCTTATCACAGAGCCGCCCGCCCACTGGGCCAGCCACATAGGGTGCCTCATCACCAAACTATGGGCAGCTTCATGACTCACACACCGAGTCACAGGGGAACAACAATAATACTCGTGCATTGAGCCGCCCTCCCACTGGGCCAACCGGGGGAACCCCCTAATATTCCTTACCGGCAGCGTATGATATGCCATGGATGCAATGCAATGCAAATCAAATGCATTTCTCACACTGTGCATCCTAAATGCCACTCATCAAACATCATCATCATAATCACCGACACCACCATACACACCTTAGTGGATTTTTCACTGTTGGTCTTAGCCATTGTTTTCAAGTTTTAAGTGTGGCATCTTATCTCAACATATTTCATATATATTTTATATCATACCCATAAGCTAGTACGTGCAATCAATCATAATGACCTTACAACATTACATAATATTTCCTCAATATTACCACACAGTCATTTAGTGGGTTTTTAATTCATTATTTGTTACCATTGTGTCATACATATATATATCGGTGTGGCATTCACAACATTTAATCATTATATTCTAATTTACACATACAAGATCATGCTTGTATCACACACAATGGCACCCAACAATTCATCAATAATAACGATCATCCTTTACTCAAGGAAATGATCCACAACATCATTCATCATCACACAATACCGATATCATTTTTGATTCATCAATTTATAACAATTAACGAGTCACCTATTCATTCCCTCATCGATGTTATAAATATTCTAGGGTATCTCTCATGGCCCTATCACTAAGTTATCCTTATCAATCCATCATATCCCACTCTCAGTGGTAAGCATATCCTAGTGAATTCCTCCCCAAGTGTATCAATAAGTTTCCTACCTTCACTTATCGTACCATCACCATATATCCCATATACAATCCTCAAGTATCATATAATGCAGAGGAAAAGGTCTAACATAAGCCCAATTCAAAGAAAATGAAATGAAAATTCAATCTGAGCAACTCACTCAAGTGAGACCCACACTCGCTTGAGCGAGATCAACATGACTCGCTTGGGCGACCCCTTTCGCATAAGCGAAAAGCTTCCAGCAGCACCTCCACGCTCACTCGCTTGAGCGAGATTCCCTTCTACATGGCCACCCGCTTGAGCGAGTGGAGTCACAGCATCAGACCCCTCGCGCCCGCTCAAGCGACTCATACTTGCTTAAGCAAAAATCGCCCAGTACCTATTCTAGGCTTGCTCGCTTGAGCGAGATCCAACACCCCTTACCACTCGCTTAAGCGAGATTTGTCCAGAACCAACCTTCCCTTCTCGCTTTCTCAAGCGCGGCCACACCCGCTTAAGCGAGATTTGTCCAGTGGCTACCTCAACTATGTCACACGCGTCTCGCTTGAGCGAGACTTCTTCTCGCCTAAGCGAGATTGGACTAGAGGCCAATTCTCTTATGCAAGGGACTCTCGCTTGAGCGAGACCCCATCTCGCTTGAGCGAGATAACCATTACACGCTTAGTACTTAGGTTTTTCATTCCACTTCACACATCAATCTCCTTCTCATGCATATTTGGCGCAATTCAATATTATACACCCATTACATTTTATCTTTCAGTCCTAATTCCACAAATTATATTTCTCTATTCTTGCTCCAAGTTATCAACTACATGAGGGAGGTCTTAACACACACTTTCTTATAATCACATATGTCATTGTGCCTAATTTTATAACATCACTTCATAGTTCAAGTAATTTATTTATTCATAGGCTTTCATTAACAATAAATCATGTCTAACCAAGGGGCAATCAAGCACTCATCATCATTTCATATATACATATACACTTTCATGACATTCAATATAAGCCAGGCCATCATTCACCACAACTTCAGTTTAAACATTTAACACATTCATGGCAAGGCATTGCATGAGTTCAACATATACATAATTAACAATTATTCACTCATGCAATTGAAATGTAAACTCCTCTCCTACCTCGAGAGAAGGACCACAACGCAATTGCATCGATCATTCCACATCATCGTCCGGAATACAATCCTATCAACAAACACACACACATGAAATCAATAAACTATCACAATGCATCATTTCCTGAAATTCATTATCAAGTCCTAGGCTTGTCTAAACTCCAATTCATACCATTGTGTTAGGCATTGGGAATTCCTTTCCCAAAACCATGATCCTCTAGATCTTAAAGGGCTAAATAACCTAACAACAACAACACCATGGCCCTTATCCATAAGGCTTCCAAATCATATCATGAGTCACTCAACTATCATCAAAAAAGGGGAGAATGTGTTTGTATGTTGAAACAGGTTTTGATGAATGACAAACAATTGAAGGATCAAGAAATTTAATTGATAAATACAAAGGATGTTGTACAAGCAATTAATTAAAAAGCATGGAGATCAAGCTTACATGAGTCAAATAAACAAGGATTAAATGAATATGCAAAGTACCATGCAAGCAAGACCCAAAACGTATCAAAATGCATAAAAATTAAGGGAACAGGTCTAAGAGAAGCTAGGAATTGATTCAGCATGCAGAGGAATCAAATCATGCCTGTTAAAAACATCAAGAATCAATTCACAGTCAAAGGAATCGATTCATTGCCTTAAAATGCACAAAGGAATCGATTCACAGCAGTAAGAATCGATTCATTGCCTTGAAATGTACCAAGGAATCGGTTCAGTGACCCAAGGAATTGATTCATGCACCTAGGAATCGATTCACCTTGCCCAGGAATCGATTCACTCGCTGTTTCTGATGAAAAATGCACTGGATGAATCGATTCATCACTTGAATAACGCGTTGAATCATGGAAAACATCGGTACCCATTTTCAGAAACTCAAACTACACTGATTTATCTTGAGACTCAAATTGAAATGGCGTTGCATTAATTGAGGCAGACAATCTCTTTCTCCAAGCCAGAAATCAAGCACACAGGAAACATGGAGACAGACAGATTTCAAATTGATTGCCTAAATTGAGGATCGGGGATTGAAGAAGCCATGCTTCCTTTGCCTATAAATAAAGAAGAAACTGAAGGCAGAAGACACAACAACACCAAGCAACAAAAAATTGCCTTGCTTCCTTTGTTTCTCTCTTTGCTTAAGTTATTTACTCTCTGTTTCCTTTCTTTGCAATTATAATTTTGAGAGTTATATTGTGAGAAAAAAATTTCTTGAGTGCTAAATTTGCATATCCTTTTCTAAGAGAAAAAAAAATATTTTTCAAGTGATTAAAATTTGTATATCTACTTTATTGAGAGAGTCACACTTGTAAAATCACATTCACAAATTTTGAGAGTTTTTGGGTTGGGTTCCAACCTTGTAATTGAGAGATTATGAGATTGGGTAGGTTACCCTCTTAGCTTGTGAAGATTAAGTTCTTAAGTGTGGGACACTAAGAAACTGTAATTGCTCAAAGCGTGTATCTCAAATTCTCAATAGTGAAATCCTTTAAGTGGGTTGCTTGAAGGCGAGACGTATACCGTGTGGTGGAACTCGTTATATCGGTTTACAAATCTTTCTTCCTTAAACTCCTTTATTATTGTGATTTAATTTGTTTGGTAAATTAAAGTGTACCAGCAACGTGATATAAATTGTTTTATTAATCATTTAGATTAATTTGTTTAATAATCCAAGTTATATTCTTGAATTAATTGTGCTAAAATCAATTGTTACTTTCTAAGTGCTAAAATAGCTTCCTAATTAATTTGATATTATTACTTTCTCCTTTATGTACTGTTCTTATTTATCAAATTGATTACAAAAAGAATTAATTTCAAAAGCATTCCAACAAAAATTTTTAATACTCAATTCACCCCCCCTCTAGTAATTGAGGCCACTTGGTTAACATATACCAGGCATACGCCTAGTCCCATATATGAAGATATGGAAAAAGGCTTGGCAAAGCATGCAAAGGCATATCATAAGCCTAATAGAAAACCATTGTCTTTTCACATAAATTCATGCACATGTTTTGCCTAAGATATATATATATATATATATATATATATATACATACATCTATATGGTCATGCATCATACATCTTCAATATTCATAATCTATAATTGACCATATCATATCAACCCTCGATTTATGTAATTTTAATATTTGCACATGCCTAGAGGATTAATAAATCAACATCCTATATATTCCCAAAATGATTACATAATCAACATCTATAATTGACAACATCATAATATCCATCTTATACACAACTCATTAAATTACAAACGCTGCCGGCCAAGGCATGCTATTATCACTATTTACCTTCCCAAAAACTTTACTTTATAAACATCCTCGTCCCATGATATTCCTGCATCAATACTAAAAAGTAGACCACATGGAAGAATGAGTTATACATTTCAAATGATGATATGAATAAAATTGAAATTATGTGCATATGCATATCAACATCATGTATGCTTTGCAAAACACATCAATGATCATCATAAATTAATGCTTCAACAATATATTCACATTTCATATTCTTCAATCAAGTTATAGCAAAGCAAGCATATACACATCAATTCCAACGTCACAACGGGCCAACATCATTAATATCAACCATTCAAGTGTTTTCTTAATGCCACCATGGGCTAACATCATTATCATCAATCATAAACAAATATGCCCTTCATTACATTGGGCCATAACATACACATCGTCATATTCAATATTGTTTTGTGGTAATTATATCATTTATCACTTTTATTTGGTCTTTTAGGTACTCAATTACCCATCTCATCAACACCATACCACAATTTCAATCATCATCAACTTCTAGCATATCTCCATGTTGTATGTAAATGCTCTTATGGCTAATGCATATACACAATGAAATAAATGTGTGGGTCGAGCATAGGTGTGCTACTATGCCCCTACTTCAGTAGAAAAATGTGTACACATATCTTAAAGCATGCATGCATATTAACAAAATCTTTTACTGGTACCAAACCGTTATCACCCATCTGTAGCACTAGTCACCCCGTGACTTGCGGATCAACAATATGGCCTTACTTACCAAAAGTGCTTCAGGCCTCTCCTGAACACACATCGAGAGAGCCGTGCCCCCTCGAACACCGAGGTAACTTGTTCATCACAGAGTCGTCCATCCACTTGGCCTGCCACATAGGGTGCCTCGTCACCAAACTAAGGGCAGCTTCATGGCTCACACACCGAGTCACAGGGGAAACAACGAGGATGCTCGTGCACTGAGCCGTCCTCCCACTAGTGTAACACCCTGATTTTCTAGACTTGAATCCCGATGTAATCTAAATAATTAAACAATAAAAATACGAATAAATTTCTCATGTTCGAAATGATTTTGAAACACCATCACGACTACATCAAGACTCGAACCACAGAAAACCAAAGGTAAGATTTGGTTATCAATAACTGGATCGTTAAATCATTTGCCCATAACAGTATACAAAATAACAGAGTTTCACAGCGGAAGAAGAATGTGTACCGGGCATACGCGTAGTCCCATATATGAGGATATGAGAAAAGGCTTGGCAAAGCATGCAAAGGCATATCATAAGCCTAATAGACAACCATCATCTTTTCACATAATTTCATGAACATGCAATGCCTAAGATATATGTATATACATATCTATATGATCATGCATCATACATCTCCAATACCCATAATCTATAATTGACCATATTCAATTCATCCTTAAAGTCATACATTATTAACACCTGTACATTATTCACATTACATCCACCAATAACAGTAATTATCAACAATCTTATATACATTTATCCATAATAAAGTAATTCATAAATACTGCCGGCCAAGGTATTCCATTACCACTATTTTACCTTCACCAAAGCTTACTTTAAAAAAATCATCCTTACCCTATGGTATTCCTGCATCAATACTAAAAAGTAGACCATATGGGAGAGTGAGTTATACATTTCAAATAACGATATGAATACAATTGAAATTATGTGCATATGCATATCAACATCATGTATGCTTTGTTAAAGACATCAATAATCATCATAATTTATTCATTTCACCATATATATATACATATATATATATACATATATATATATATATCATGTATTCACCCATCATATCATAGCAAAGCAAGCATATACACATCTATCACAATGCCACAATGGGCCAACGTCGTCAATATCGACCATTCTGGTCTTTTCTCAAAGCCACCATGGGCTATCATCAATATCATTAATCATAATAATTATGCCCTTCATTACATTGGGCCATAATATACATATCGTCATATTTAATATCGTTTTGTTGTAATTATATCATTTATCAATAATATGTGGTCTTTTAGGTACTCAATTACCCATCTCATCAACACCATACCACAATCTCAATTATCATTATTCATCATCATCATCTAGCATATCTCCATGCTATATGCAAATTCTCTTATGGCTAATGCATATGCACAATGGAATAGACAAGAAATACGGATCCGACTGTGGGAATAAACACCAAATTATGGGTCGATCATAGGTGTGCTACTATGCCCCTACTGTAGTAATGTGTACACATATCTCAAAGCATGCATGCATATCAACAACATCTTTTACTGGTACCAAACCGCTATCGCCCATCTGTAGTACTAGTCACCCCGTGACTTACTAATCAACAACATGGCATCAATTACCAAAAGTGCTACGGGCCCCTCCCAAACACACATCGAGAGAGCCGTGCTTCGTCGGACACCGAGGTACTTGCTCATCACAGAGCCGCCCGCCCACTGGGCCAACCCCATAGGGTGCCTCATCACCAAACTATAGGCAGCTTCGTGAATCATACACCGAGTCACAGGGGAAACAACAAGAATGCTCGTGCACTGAACCGCCCTCCCACTGGGCCAACCGGGGGAACCCCCTAATATTCCCTACTGGCAGTGTATGATGTAACATCCCCATTTTAATTATAAGCAACCGAATTAAATGAAAAGTCAACAAATTAACACTTCCCTTAACTTAATTAACTAGAAGGAATAGGGTGATTAACGTGGAGACAAGATGGCATGGGCAGGATTATCTTTCCACATTTCCCCATCCCACCATCATGTTCTCCGCGCGAGTATTTATACGGGTGATGGCCATGCTCTTCACGCGGAGAACCCCCCTGCGAACTTCCTTCTTCGTTCTTCTTTTCTCTTGCTTTCTCTCTCTCTTTCTCTGCCCTCCAGTCCATTTCCTGCTCCGAGAGCCAAGGTGACGGTGCTGCAGTGGAGTGGAACTCCCCACACGGGAAGGGACGATCGCCAAGGAAGAAGAAGAAATACCCCTACATCACTCGCAGGAGACTGTAGCACTCCAGAGAAGGCGCCAAGTGAAGCAGCAAGGAAGAGAACCACCATTCAAGCAGAAAAATCCCTCGGAGTTTCGTAATTGGTAGGGGGAGTGTCTTACATGTTAAATGTATGGGTTACGAACGGGTTGGAGACCCTGATGGTTGTAGTATTGTATTCTGCTGTGTGGCGTGTTTGCATGTAGAATCTCCGAATGCAGATTAAGTGAGGAGGAATGGTTGCATGTTAACATCTTTCTTACAAATGCATGTGTTGTAGGATCTCGATTGCATGTTGAGTTGTGTTGATATGAATGTCCGATTGAAGCTATCCATGTCATAGAAATGCATGTGTTGATATGAATGCTTTAATGAACTTGTTTGCGTACAGGAAATGCCTGCTTTAACCGGGTTCTGACACTGTCCTACTCCGATTGCATGTTATATTGTGATGACTTGAAATGCTTGAGTGAACTTGTGATTTTCATAATGATGCATGCGTTGTTTAAGGTTAAATGGTGCTGTAAATCGATTGCATGTCACACTTGATTGAACGAAAATGTTTTTGGATGCTTGATATGGATTGATACCGATTGCATGGGACTCATACGTTACAATGGAATGATAATGGATTGCATGAAAGCTATATGTGTTAAACTGACATGCTGAATCCTGATAATGTGTATTACCGATTGCATGATATGTGTGCTTGAATAAGAGAATGCATACGTGAAACGAATGTTGTGTGTCGAATCCGCGTGTGGCGCATGAGATGCGTTGTGCTGGGAGCACGTAGTGTGGGACACTACCTTCGGTCATCCAGCGTGGGACGCTGCAAAATCCTTGAGTGGGACTCAGGGTAGCCCTGAGTGGGACTCGGGCTGCCTGTGAACACCCCCGTTGGCGCTGAGAGCGTTGGTGTCACCTGTGGGCAAACGGTTGGGTACCAGTAAAACGGCCAAGCAGCTGGGAGCTGATTTGATAGCTGAGAGCTATGTATAAAAAGGCTGAGATGCCTATGTTGCAACGTCGGACCGATACACACGATGCGGAACCGAGTGAAACCTTATGTGCTTATTACTGTTAATATTGTTACTACTGTTAATATTGTTACTGCTGTTAATGTTGTTTGGAATTGGCTAGGTATGCCGCGTGGTAAGTGAATGGATGAATGCGTAGGACTGAGTGAATGCTCCGTGTATGTGTTATTGACTGAAATTTGATTATGCATTTGATATGGTGTATGAGGATAATGAATGTGTATGCCGAGTGATCCATTCCGTGTGTACGTGCCTTGGATGCTGAATGAAAACTGTTTCATGAATATATGTATATATGTATGAAAGCGTATCCGTGTCATTGAAAATGTTATGAGTACAGCCGAGTGAGGATTGGTGAATATCGAACGGTAAGAGTTATGTATATATATGTCTTGGCTAATGGATGTTGCTCTGGTATAATCGTGTTTGTACGTATATGTATTGTTGTATGATTGGGAGATAACCTGAGTCGGTATCTATCATTTAAAATCTAAGATGCTCACCCCTGCAGTGGCCATTTTTCAGTGAATGTCTCTCGAGATGAGGATCAGAAGCAGAGCTGGAACGCTGAGTGAAGTGTTGATGCATTAGGAAGGCTTAATTAATGCGATGTTAGATTAAGCTCTGACCGGTTCATGCCGGATGTTAGTGTTTTGGACAAATAGAACCTTATGGACAAAGAGGAATCCGATTTTGTGTTTGTAAATGTTAACATACGCTCTTATATATATATATGTATGGTTTCGTGTGTGACATGCTATGTGCTACCTTATTTCATACTTGTGCTTTAATGGATACGCAGGGACAGCATGATTTAGCATACCATGGCCAAGTCAGAGTGAATTTTAAATCGTCTCTAGGAAGAGAGTCTTAAACGATCTGAGTGAATGGGAGTTTGCAACCCTGAGTGAGAAATATAAGTAAAACCCGAGTGGGGGAGAGTCTGTATTCCCGAGTGAAGTTCCCTCACCCAGCGAGCAGTATACTCGCTCCAGCGAGTACGGACTAGGAAGACTTATGTCGGATACGCTTGGGCGGAGTCATACCTCGCCCGAGGTACTAGAGCAGTTCGCCCAAGCGTGAGGACTCGCGCTGGAGCGAGTAGCTGTCAGAGTGGGATACCGCCCAATTACCCTTCCTCTCTGTTGTGACGCTAATGCGTCCCCGACAACGGTGTTGACCCCGGCTTGGGCGTTGTGGTTGAGTCCGCCCAGGCGTTGTCATATCTAGTCAAGTTGGGCGGAATGAGTTCGGGCCCCTCTTTCCTCCACAATCCACTACTGCACATGTACATCTCCCTTCTCCTTCCCCTTACCTATTTCTTTCTACTGTTTGACTAGTGTTACTCGTGGAAAAGCTTTCTTTGTGGATCCACTTCGAGAAGACGAGTGAGGACCGATATAGGGTGTTCTTTATGAATCCCCCTCCATCCGCCGCTACATTACCATACCCCGCCCAGGCGGTATCAGACCCCGCCTGAGTGAGCCAACGATATTATGTAATCCGCCCTGGCGCTGGTGTGTTACATTAAACCAAATGAACCGGTTCCAGTCTTAGCCTTCTGTTATTTGCCATATGTGTGTGGATGATCTCTCATTTCCCTTGTCCTTCCTTGCACTCCGACCCTTTTATTATCCGGTTGCCTTATAGACTATTTGGTTTACTTAATTTTGAAAAAAAAAAAAATTTCCCGTCTTTGGGTTTAATTCATTTTGTTAAATTAGGGTGTTACATATGATATGCCATGGATGCAATGCAATGCAAATCAAATGCATTTCTCACACTGTGCATCCTAAATACCGCTCATCAAACAACATTATCATAATCCTCAATACCACTATACACACCTTAATGGATTTTATCATTGTTGGGTTTTAGCCATTGTTTTCAAGTTTTATATATCATCTCAACATATTTCATATATATTTCATATCATACATGCAAGTCAATACTTGCAATCAACCACAATGGCATTACAACATTACATAATATTCATCAATATTACCATACTTTCATTTAGTGGGTTTTCATCTCATTATTCGTTACCATTGTCTCACATATATATATTTATATTAGTGTGGCATTCACAACATTTCATTATTATATTTCAAAACACACATACAAGATCACAATCGGATAAAATACGATGGCATTTTATAACCCATCAATAATAACAATCATCCTCAATATCGATGATCCTTTGTGCAAGGAAGTGATCCACCTCATCATCCATCACTATTCAATATCAATGTCATTTCTAATTATTCGATTTATAACACATGCTATATCGCTTTACCAATTTTCTCATTGGTTTCATAATTACTCTAGGGTGTATCTTATAACCCCATCATCAATACCTCTTTATCATTCTCTCATATCCCATTCTTAGTGGTGGAAATATCATAAATAAAGCATCCCAAATGTATCAATCAATTCCAATCATCACCATGTTATATCATCACTATATACCCCTCATATATTTCCTCAAGCATGTCACAGTATACGGGAAAAGGTCGGACATAAGCCCAAAATAAAGAAAATGGGATAAATTCAATTCTGGGGAAACTCGCTCAAGCGAGATTCACCTTCGCTTGAGCGAGATCAGCAAAGCTCGCTTGGGCGAGCCTTCTCGCGTAAGCGAAATTCCTCTGGTATGTTTCCATGCTCGCTTGCTTGAGTGAAAACTCCTTTACTTGGCCACTCGCCTGAGCGAGTGGAATCTCAGCATCAAACCCTCGAGCGCGCTCAAGTGACTCATTCTCGCTTGGGCGAAAATCATCCAGTACCTTATTCAAGGCTCGCTCGCTTGAGCGAGATTCTATTTACCTCGCCACTCACTTAAGCAAGATTCATCCAGAACCAATTCCTCTCTCGCTCACTCAAGCGCAGCCATACCCACTTGAACGAGATTCATCCTGTAGCTCATCCACCTATTCCAAACACGTCTCGCTTGAGCGAGACCTTTTCTTGCCTGAGCGAGATTGGGCCAAAGGCCATCCATCGGATGCAGGGGACTCTCACTTGAGCGAGATCCCAACTCGCTTGAGCGAGTTAACCATCAAACACACAAAAACTTGAGTTTTTCACTCCTTTCCACATGCCAATATACTTCTCATCAATGGTTGGCCTAATTTAACACTTTACCTATATTGAATTATGTATTTAGGCTTATCCTAAGAAACCATGCCTTTCTATTTTCAATTCTAAACCTTCAAATACCTAACGTAGGTTTTAACAACATTCCATATCACTACCCCACTCATTATTTTGCACAATCATCACAACCAATACCTTACACCTCAATTAGTTCATCCATTCATAAGTTTTCATCAACAACTAATTCAGGTCCAACCAAGGGACAATCAAACAATCATTCTCATTTCACATCTATGTATACATATACAATTTCTTAATGTTCAACAAAAACCAAGCCATCATTCATCACATCATCTATTCAACATACAACATAGTCATGGCAAGGCAATACATGAGTCCGCATATATACATAATTCAACATTTATTCACTCATGCAAATTTGAAATACAAACTCCTCTCCTACCTCAAGAAAAGAACCACAATCCAAACATTCCGATTATTTTGTATCCTTGTCCGGAACATAATCTACATATTACACATGTATTTATTCAATTAATGAGCCATCATAAGGCATCATCACAATGTTAATAAATTATTAATCCTATGGGGATCGTATCAAGTCCTAGACTTGTCTAAACTCCAATTCGCACACTTATATTAGGCTTTGGGAATTCCTTTCCCAAAACCAAGATTCTCTAGGTTTCAAAAGGGCTAACAAATCTAACAACAACAACACCATGGCCCTTATCCATAAGGCTTCCAAATCATCTTATGAGTCACTCAACTATCTTCACAATTTATTCAAATTAATTATAAGCCTCTTGGCTCCATTCAAGACCACCATCAACCAACAATTTCTAAATGGCATATATCAAGGCCTAACACATCATCAAATCAAGTATCCATTTCCTTAATCCACTATCAATAGTTCGCAACCATTTTTAACATCACCATAAATATCAACAATCAAAATTAATTCCTCCAATCATATACACACTTCTCCCAAACCTCAAGAATCAATACCAATACTTTAAACGTTCACCTCCTCATATAAAATCATTCCAAAGTATCCAAAATCATCAAAATCACTAACTTAGCCAAAACCCTAAATCATCACACTTAGGGTTTCTTTAAAATTTTTCCAACAACATCTAACATTCACCATTTTCCAAGAATCCTCTTAAACTCAATAACCTCATTCTCATATATTCATAAGACCATAATCCAAATCATTCGTCAAACATTCAAGCTTGGGGTTTCACATTTTCCTCAATAATCCAAGTTTCTAACATTTATCATTTTAAACTCAACAACCCAAAACCATAAATGAAGTAATGAAGAGGTAAGAAACCTTACTTCACATCCATGCTAATGCCCAAAACAAAAATAGGTAGAGAGGAAGAAGAAGATGGCCTAAGCATTGTTCCAATGTCCATAAATGCTCCACAAATCCATGCTTGATTTTTTATTTTGGCAAAAATAGGGGGGTAGGAAGGGTGGTCAAGGTTTTTGAGCAAGAAGAGGTGAAGAAGGAGAAGAAAAATATGGAGTGTTTAAAGAGGGAGAGGAATCTGCCGAAAGTGAGGAAGAGAAAGGGAAAAATTGGGTAAAATTGGACATTGTCCAATGGTCCAAAGGGTGCACCTTGTTACCTTTTACCAATGGGTAATAATTCCCTATTACATAATGGACAAAAGGGTCAAGTGAGAAAGAGAAAAAGAGGCTACGGTCATGACAAGAGAAGAAATGGGATGGATTTTCTTTTAATTCTATTTGGCTCGTATTTCCCCGTTTCATACCACCTCGACCCCAATAATTTTCTAAACATTCTAGACCCATCAATTATTTAATTTGATAAAGTGGGTCCCATATCATCTGTTAAATCATCCAGTTTTGGTAAATCTTAATTTATCGATAATTCACCTTTAATGTCAAATTAATCCTCCCATAATTATTGGATCATAAATAATTAAAAACCATTATTCAATATATTGTTTTCTTTAAAATTTAGGGTGTTATAACTGGGCCCGCCTAGTGGAACCCCCTAACATTCCACATAGACAGCGTACGATATGCCATGGATGCAATGCAATGCAAATTAAATGCATTTCTCACACTGTGCATCCTAAATGCCACTCATCAATCATCAATCATTATCATTGTTGGTTTTAGCCATTGTTTTCAAGTTTTATATATGGCATTTTTATCTCCATATATCATATATTATGCATGGAAGTTAACACTTACAATCAACCACAATGGCGTCACAACACAAACATCATTCATCAAACTTTCATCAATATCACCACATAATCAATTAGTGGATTTTCTTATCATTATTCATTACCATTATTTCATAACTAGTGTGGCAACACAACAATTCATCAATACAATTTTAAAAGACTCATACAAGATCACACTTGTATAAAGTATAATGGAATCTCACAAATTATCAATAACAACATTCATCCTTTCATTCAAGGAATGATCACGACATCATTTATTATCAAACGAAACCGATATCATCGGCTTATAACAAATACCTCGTCATTTAATCATTCTCTCATTGGTTTCATAATCAATCTAGGGTATATTCTATAACCCCATCAGTAAACTCTTATTATCATTCACCATGTCACATCATTGGTAGTGGACGTTCATATTTTCATAACATGTCATCATCGTATGCCCCTACTATATTTTCCTTAGCTTTTCATAAAAGGAAGGGGCTTAGCACTAGTAAAACAAAGGAAAGAAGATAAAATTTTAAAGATGGGCAACTCGCTTGAGCGAGGCCCTACTCGCTTGAGCGAGATCATCGCCACTCGCTTGAACGAGCCACGCTCGCCTCGACGAAATTCCTCCAGTGTCTCATTTCAGGCTCACTCGCTCGAGCGAGGCTCCTTTCACCACATGCTCGCTCGGGCAAAAAACGTCCATTATCCAATTCCATACTCGCTCGCTTGAGCGAAACTTCCCACATCTGGTCACTCGCTCAAGCGAGAACCATCCAGTATCCAATTTTATGCTCGCTCGCTTGAGTGAGACCCAACATGCCTCACCACTCGCTTAAGCAAGATCCGTCCAGAACCACTTTTCCATTTCGCTCCCTCAAGAGCGGCCACACCCGCTTGAGCGAGATTCGTCCAGTAAGCATCCCCCTATTACACACGTGTCTCACCTAAGTGAGACTCTTCTCGCCTGAGCAAGATTGGGCCAGAGGCCACCCCTCTGATGTAGGGGACTCTCGCTTGAGCGAGATCCCAACTCGCTTGAGCAAGATCAGCATTACACGCCCAAATCTCAAGTTTTTCACTCCCTTTCACATGCCAACATCCCCATAATGTAAAATTGGCCTAACTAACATTTCTCATACATTAATTCATGTATTTAGGACTTGATTCAACAAGCCATATCTCACCATTTTCAATTCTAATTCATTTAACCACTTAAGGGGATTTTAACATCAATTTTCATCATAGCCACACATATCATTATGCATAATTATCATAAACGCTATTTCACAGCTCAAGTGAGTTATCTATTCATAGATTTTCATTACCAATAATTCACGTCCAATAAAGGGACATTTATACAATCAATAAGCTATTCTAAGGCACCATCATGAATGCTCTGATTGTTCCGCCGCATTGCCCGGAATACAATCTACACAACATACACACATATGCATTTATACAATCGATAAGCTATTCCAAGGCACCATCATAATTTCAAACAATGTAAATATGTCCTATGGCTCAATATTAAGTCCTAGACTTACCTAAACTCTAATTCACACGCTTATGTTAGGCTTCAGGAATTCCTCTCCCAAAACCAAGATTCTCTAAGCCTCAAAGGGTTAAACAAATCCAACATCAACACAATGGCCCTTATCCATAAGGCATCCAATATCTCATAAATCATCTAATTGCCATCATAAATCCTTTTAGTTTCTTTTTAAGACCATCATAAATCAACCATCTCAAGTGGCACATATTATGGCCTAAGGCCTCATCAAATTACAATCTTATTTCATTTATCCATCACCAATGGTCATCTTTTATTTTTTCTCTCTATCACTAATAACAACACTCAACATTGACCATCATTTACCCATTCTCAAGATTAATTCCTCAAATCATCATACCTACCTACATGCACTTATCATCATACACAACCTCATGAACTTAGTTCAAAATTTCACCAACCTTATTAACCAATCTCAATGCTTCTAACAATTCATTCCCTTTATATAAATCATTCTAAAGCACCAAAATCACCATATTCACTAGTTTTATCAAACCCCCCCAAAATTCCAATCACTTAGGGTTTTCATTTAAAATCACCCAACAATAACTTCAACCCATTTCTAAAGTCCATATGCAAACCATAAACCACATCTATTTCTAACACAACAACATAATCAAGATCATCTCTTAAGTCATCAAGCCTAGGGTTTTGCCATTTCTACTAACACCCATAAAACACAATATCAATATTTCAAGCTTAGGCATCATTATTACCATTAATGAAACAATAAGGAGGCAAGAGACCCTTACCTCACATCCATGTTCCACCAAAACAAAAATGAGAGTAAAGAAGAGGGAGATGACTAATGCAAAGCTCCAATGCTCCATAAATACTTCACAAGTCCAAGCTTTGATTTAATTTTTAGCAAGAAATAGAGATGGAAGGGGTGAGGCTCAGTTTTGCCATGGGGGAGTGGAGCAAGGGAAAATGGAAAAAGATAACCAAAATTGGTCATTGTCCAATGGGTAAAGTCATGTATCATTACCTATTGTCCATTGTGTCCTAAAACCCATATCCATTGGGTAATAGCATGAAAAGCAATATGGAGAGAGAAAACAAGTGGACGACTAAAGTGAGGAGAAGAAAAAGGAGTTTTCATTTTCTTTTTAATTCCATTTGGTTCGTATATTTACCATTTAATGACATATGTTGAGTCCAATTAATTATTTCCTTAATACTAAAAATTATTCTAATACCATCATAAACACTATAATTTTCTAAGTGTTCTAGACCCATCAAGACAGTGCCTTAACAATGCTCCTCCTCCTCTTTCTCCTTAATAGAAGAAGTCTTCAATAACCCCAAAACAGAGTAAACAGTTCATGAGAGTCTTTACTATTTTGAATTCCTTTATTTCTGTCATGGATTGGACTGCAAAAGATTAGCTGGAGAAGTATAAGGAGATACGTTCCTCCTATACCTGAGATATGAAGGCTCAATATGATGTTTTGGAGAAGTATGGTGGCTGTCCTAGCTATACAAACATTATTAGGTTCATTAAAGCTTACTTTAAGCACTACCCAGGCATTGACACCAAAGGCTAGACAAATGTAGATTGGGTCAATATATTCTTTGAAGTCTTTGTAGAATTTTAGAGTAATGAAGAAGCCTTTAGGAAAAAGGTAGAGGAAAGGAAGAAGATAAAAAGAATGGAAGTGCAGCAAGAGTCAGGTCAAAAAAAGACAAAGTCTGATGCTGAAAGCTTTCTTACCGCTCAACCTAAAACAACCTCAACAACACCCCCAGATCACACCACCCAACCTAATCAGACCTCACAACTTGACTAGACCTTACCCCAGCCCACTTCACAAGAACTTACCCTTGCTACCACAACTTCAATACCCCCACCTCCTATATACCTACGTATCTTTCCTATTAGACTTCGTCCCGACCAACGTACCAATAACTTCCCCTTCACCTTAGTTACCCCTGGCTTACCTCTTTTTCAAAATCACCAGACCTACCCTAGCCAAAGATGACCTAAGATACCATCACCCTAACAACCTCTCCATTATTGATTCACCTGGATTTAACCCTAAGAAAATTTAAATTCTTCCCTTTTTCCCCTCGCTTTCCTTTAGCCATACCCTTTGAACAAATCACATTGAACACCACCCCCACCTAAGCATTAGATTCTACCATGTTTCATGCCCTGAAATCTGAACAATCAAAGGTTCTATTTGACATGCAACAAGGAAAACAATACCATAAGCTTCATTGTGTTGTTTCCCCTGGCAAACATATAATGCTTGCACCCGACCACCTAAATCTCAAAGTTGTAATCATAGAGAAAGGAAGATTGAAGAAGCCCCTTCCTCCAAAGGGAGATTATTACAAGGCTGCCTGGGATGATCCTAGACCTCAGGAGCTCTCTGCAGATTCCTTAAAGAGCATTCTTTCTGCCCCTCACCCCAATGAGGATCATGTCAGTGCTCTTTGGAATTATCGTTTGTGACTACTAGAACAACAAAGATCCTTCTCTCATACCCCTCCCAGGAATGAAGAACTTTTTATGCTCAAATCTTTTGGGTACGCCATGGTACTATTTTCAAGCACAGTGTTTGCTTTGCCAACCAGCCCATTTTCCTTTACCATTCATCTGTCATTTTCATTTATTCTTCAGAGATCTTTATCATCAAAACTTATTACCTACTCTTTGTTTCTACTACTGCCTCCTCCCTCATCATTAGTAGCTCAGCCCGTGGTCTGAAATTGGCATCTCTATGATGTCCTTCTTTTTTTGTTGATATTAAAAGTGGGTGGAGTCTAGACTTTTATAAGTTTAGTCTTAGAGAGAGTTTCAATAGTAGTCGAGTATGAGTAATGTTTTGGAAATATTTTGTAATGAATTATGTAATGCTCTCTGAACCTTTTAAAGTTAGTTAATACAAATTTTTTTTACTCTAATAATGCTTTATAGATAAATATACTCTAGTCTTTATGCTCCTGAATTAACATTTGACTTAATATGATTTGCCTTAATCATATAGCAAAGTATAATATGAAACTTAAAAGTCTGGTTTGCTAATCCTTTAGGAATTGATCTTTTCCAACCATCTTTTAAGGCATCGATGATATGTTTCCTGATTAAAACCTAATTTCTTTTAAATAAATACTCTAGTGCATTTTGAATTAAGTGCTCTAATGATATATAAAGTCTTTGATGTTTTGATACTCTCTTTGAGATGCTTTGATTTAAAATTGAAATTTGTTTCAACATAATCTCTACTCTGAAGAAATATGATATCTTAATATATTATCCTTAAGATGCTCTGATTATCATAGACTCCATTTGAATAAAAGACTTGATTTTTGCTAGAAGGGATTATGGGAACCAAGTCTAGTTTATGAAAAAACATTATTAATCAACCAGACCCTAAGATTTATTAATAACACACATCAAGACATTCAAAGTAAAATGAAGTATACCCATGTGTTATCTAACCTGTTTAATTAAGTATTTTAAGATATAAATATTAAGCACATAGGTTACAAATGAAAAAGGGAGTCCATCAAGACAAAAGTGTGATTTGTGTCATACAAGAAATCTCAAGAAAAGTTTGATTCTAGACTTTGCTCAAAAAGAGTCTGATTTAAGTATGATCACACCTTTGGACTACCGATCAGACCTTTGGACTACTAATCAGACTCAAACTTTTGAAGTAAGAACTTCACTTAAAGCTTACAACAACTAATATTCAAAATCCTGTTTGATGATGCTCTGAGTTATATGTTTATAAAAAAAACTACTTTTATCATCAAAAGAGGAAAGGAGACAAAACAGTGAAGCAACAAAGTTCTTTTGTGTAGAAACCAATGTAGCTACTTTACACAACTCAGAAAAGCTGATAACAATTAACTTTTATGTCAGGAAGTTATAGAAGGTCAACCATACATGCTTTACATGCTATAATTAAAAGAAGAAAGGAAACAAAAGGACTTTCACTCTGAAAATCTCAAGGAACACCAAGTTTGTGCAAGCTCTGATGATACTTTCACACTAGACCTTTTGCCCTCTCTTCATATTCTTAAGTTCTAATGATTCACAACAGCTGAAGCTTCACCAACGTATCTATAATAGCTATGATTCTTTATCAGATTGCCAAGCGGTCACTTTTAAGTGATCTATAAATATGAAGAAATTCAAAATTTGAATAGAGAACTCCTGAGTCATTTGAAGAAAACCTTGCAATCAGTTTACAAAGCTCTTTTCATTCTTAGTCTTAAGCAATGACCTTGGTCTTTTGCTTTCTTGCTTGGTATATTTGTTCATTACTTGTATCTTTTCAAGTTCTGAAAAACACCAAACAGAATTTATCTTTCAAATCTGTATTTGTGTAAATTTTTGGTGTGTTACTAGTCTTTAGTTTCTGTGGAAAAAAGTTTTGGCATGGAGAGACTTTTGAAATAATACTTGGGTTTTAAGCCAGAAGTGGATGTAGTCAAGAATACTTATGACACGGTCTGGTGCTGAAATTATAAAAGGAGTTTTTACAATAGTGGAAATCCTTCAAGTTTGAAGGGATTGGACATAGCTTCTGCATTGGAAGTGAACTAGTATAAATTTCTTGTGTACATTCTTTCTTTCCCTACTTCTAACAAGTTTGGTAACAAAATCTGATTGCCTGCGCTTTAAAGTTTAAATTTTTGTAAAAAGAGTCAAAGACTTATTCAACCCCTTCTAAGTCTGACTCTGATCCATCAATAATGATTTGTAGTTGTGAAAAAAATTAGAGTTACTAGTATAAGTGGAAGTTGTGTTTCCTGGATAGAGAAAATATTACTCATGTCAAGTGTGATTCCATTCCTGTAATGAGAATTTGGTACCAAACCCTTCTAATTGAAAAGTTACACATCTAAGGATGCCAATAGGGTAGGACGAGGCGGGTGCAGGTAGTATATTACTGTTACTCATATCCATGGGTTTTAGGCGGTAACGGGTATCCATGGGTCGGGTAGCGGGTACCCATAAGTATTTATGAATATTTATTATTTTTATAAAATAATAGTAAAGAAGAAAACATGGTATAATGTACTAAATATAATATTATTTTAGTATAATATAATTCGAATTAATATTGTATCATACATTACAACTTTATAAACAAAAAGTATTATTATTGAAAAATATTAAATATTGTTTTATCTCATTATAAAATAAAAAAACTTAGATATTTAAATATATTAATAAAAATAAATATTAATAATTAAACGGGTACCCGTGGGGCGGGTAGTGTGATACCGCTACCCACCTGTTTAGTAAATATACGGGTATCCATTGTGGGTAACCAGTGGACTACCCACAGGCGCAGGTTTTTTTTGCCATCCCTACACACACTTTGTAAAATAGGTGCACTTGGCCTAAAACTTATGATACATATGAATTTCAATTGGATAGGTATTTGGGCATGGGGCTTAGATGATTAGCTTAGAAATGACATGTACTAGCTCATGGTAAAATTTGGTCCCATTTGGAGGAGGTTGGGTTACTTTGAGCCTATGTATAAATTAGATTTTTAAAATGAATATGCATTTTTTGTTGCTGTTGTAAATTATATAGGGCAGTGTGAACACCTATTTTGGTCCAGTCAATTTTCACCAAGAATAGGGAATTTTTGTCACCAAGAATAGGGAATCCCCAAGTGAAAAGAATTAAAAAATAAATAAATAAAAAATAAAATAAAATAAAATAAAAATAAAAGAAATAAAAAATAAAAAAACAAAACAAAAAGAAAAAAAGAAAAGAAAAGAATTTAAAAAAAATTAAAAAAAAAGGAATTCTGACTCGGAAATGATCATTTCCGAGTAAGGAGTCTCCGAGTGAGACATGGCCGAGTGGTATGTTGATATATGGTGATGTGAGTGGGAATTACGCTCAAGCGAGTGGGAACCTCACCCAAGCGGAAAGGTGAGCGCTCAAGCGAGTGGGAATCCCGCTCAAGCGGAAAGGCGTTTCGAGTAACATGTTTCTGAGTAAGACGTTGCCGAGTGAATTGTCACCGGGTGGGGTGTTTCTGAGTGGAGGATTCCCGATTGAAACCGCTCTGAATGAAAAGGGGACTGTTATTGAATGATTATTTACCGATTGGATAAATCCTAGTGGATAATCCCCGACTGAAGCTAGTCTGAATGAAAAGCAAGCCCGATGTCTGAGGAATACATCCGAGTGAATAATTCCCGATTGAAGTACCTCCGAGTGAAAAGAAAGTCAACTCCCGAGTGAATGTATCAAAGGACGGATGACGAGTGAAACCACTCAGATTGGGAAATAAAACCGGTTCCGAGTGAATATGTCCAAGTTTCCAAGTTCTGAGTGAGAAGAAGGTTGTTTCCTAATGAAAATGTCCAAATTCCAAGTTCTGAGTGAGAAGAAGGCTGTTTCCGCGTAAAAATGTCCAAGTTTCCAATTTCTGAGTGAAAAGAAGGCCAGTTCCGAGTGAAAATATCCAAGTTCCAAATTCTGAGTGAGGAATAAGACCGACTCCGAGTGAATGAATCTGAATGATTGGATGATGAGTGAAACCACTCTAATTGGAAGATAAGACCGACTCCCAAGGTCAGTTCCGAGTAAATCCTTCAAGCAGTGAAGTTTTGAGTGTCACTTTTGAAGAAATTCCGAGTGAATGTTTCAAGCAGAGACAAGATCCGAGCAAAACAGCTTTGATTGAAGTAATTCCGAGTGAATGCTTCAAACAGAAACAAGATCTGAGCCAAATACTTCCGATTGAAACAATCCTGAGTCACTCTCTCTTCAGTCAGTACTGAGTGAAGCCTCTTCAGTCAGCACCGAGTGAATCCTCTTCAGTCAGTACCGAGTCACTCTTTCTTCAGTCAGCACCGAGTGAAGTATCTTCAGTCAGTACCGAGTCACTCTTAGTCAGCACCGAGTCACTCACTCGTCAGTCAGTACCGATTGAGCCATTTTTCAGTCAGCACCAAGTGTCCTTTCACTCAATTTCCGAGCCATTTTTACCCAATTCTGATCCACTTTCCACCCATTTCCGAGCCACTTTCCACCCATTTTCGGGCCACTTTTAAACCATTTCTGAGCCATCCTTTAACCATTTCCAAGCCATCCTTTTAGCCATTTCTGAGCCACTTTTCAACCATTTCCGAGTCCTCCTTAGGCAGTTCCGAGTCATTTTTCACTCGGTTCTGATTGAATGTGTCAACCAGAATTGTTTCCTCGTCCAGCCCTTCATAACCACAATACTAACCCTCCTCACAGCAACTACACCGACCAACAAAGCAACACCGAGCAAAGCTTTCACTCGGTTTTTGTAGGAACAACATCTTTTCTACTCGGTCTTGTGTACAAAAGGCACCTTTTCCACTCGGTCTTGTGCACAAAAGGCACCTTTTCCACTCGGATTCTAGAGAGAAGGTGAAATCCGACCCAAATTTCCACCGAATGCCCTTGCTGACTTGGATTTCCACTATCCAAGTGGATCCTTGATTTGTGGGGGGCGACTGACAAAGTGACAAAGGAGAAACCCACTAGCCGCCATCCCCTATAGCTGTTTAGGTGCAAGTTGTTCCCACCAACTCCATCCAGGTTGTATCCAACGCTGATCCAGTGGGGTGGCTGACTTCAGGACAAAAGGAGAAGCCTCACTTGCCGGAAAACGTCCAAGACCTCTTTAAATAGAGAGGATTCTAAAGCCTTCGAGGAGGAGAAAAAAAAGGAAGAAACCATTATTTTAGAGAAGATCTTAAAGCTTTCAAGCGCAGCTCTAAAACCCACATAATAACGTCCCTCTCTTCCCCTCCAACACCGTCCTTCTCCCTTCCATCCACTCTCTTCCTACCTCTCAATACCGTCTCCCTCTCCAACAGCCTCACTCCTCCTTCTCCTCACCCACACCGTACAGCCCCCTAAGACCACACCGTCCCAACCTCCTTCCTTGAAGCCCAGTACCGTCCTCCTCTCCACCTCACCATACAGTCCTTCCCTCACTCCTCTAAACCATCCTTCCTTCTCCTCTCTCCTTCTCTTCCACCCCGTCCCTCACCCTTCAACTCCTTATCAACGTTGTCCTCTCTCCCTAAAACCCGACCTCCCTTAACTCGCCCCACACCGTCCATCCTTTCCTCACCTCACACCGTCCCCCTTCTCCCAAAACACTCCTCACTCCAAACCGTCCTCAGTCTTACCCAACCGTCCTCACTTTTCACCCAACACCGTCCCATTCCCTCTCAACGCTATCCCTCTCCTCTCACCCAACACCGTCCCATTTCCTCTCACTCAAGACCGTCCCCCTCAAATCCTTCAACACCGTCCCTCTTGAAACACTGTCCAGTCTCTTTATCCAACACCGTCCAGCTTCCTTTCTCTCTCGTTACACCGACCAGCTCACTCACTACACCGGTCCCATTCTGCTCCTCATTTTTAATATTTGTATTTGTTTATTTTCTGTTAAATTAATTGCTGTTTGGTGACTATGTTTCCTTTTCAATTATTAATTAATTTCTGTTAATTGATAAATATTAATAGAAATGAGTGTTTCACACCTTCTATGTGGACTAGCATAAAAGTTATAATTATTATTATTATTATTATTATTATTGCAATTTTTATTATATTTTTAAAAAAATAGTGGAACGAGTTTAATTTGGACGAGACGTCCTGTTAATCTCACTTTTTTATAATATCTTTTCTTAAAAATGGTGGAGCGAGTTTAATTTGGACGAGACGTCCTGTTAATCTCATTTTTTATATTACATTTTAAAAAAAAAAGGGGTGGAGCGAGTTTAATTTGGACGAGACGTCCTGTTAATCTCATGTAAATATTTCGTGTTTTTTTTGTTTATTTTTGTATATTTTGTCATCTCGTATACTTTCTTTTCATGAAGAAGTTAAAATAATTATTAGGTTAATTATAATGCGCGCTATCGTATTGAGGTAACCGTTTTTATAACGGACAGTTGTGAGGTGCTAATACCTTCCTCACCTGTAATTAGACTCCCGAACATGTAATTTCATTTTTATAACCAGTGCTTTAATAAAAGGTTTTCCCGGTATTTTATCCTAAAAAATATTGGTGGCGACTCCCTTTTTTTTCTTTTCAAACCAAAAAATCGTTTTGAGGGTCGGCCGTGCCGCCGCGATCCCGGTCGTGATAGATGGCGACTCCACTGGGGACCTAGAGAGTCAAGCCAGTCAATTTGATAGCGCATGTTTTAATTAGCATATTAATTATTTAACTTCTTCCTTTATTTTATTTTCTGTCAATGTTAGTATATGGTTTCTGTTTTGTTTGTATTTTATCATTTATGTTCTGGTAATGTCTAAGTGATCATTGAACCCTAGGTTAGAAGACTTTATTTTGTTGCTCTGTGTTTGTTCTATGTGCAGGATAAGTAAGGTACAGGTATTGAATGCCTCTTTCACACACTACACTCATAATTTGCACACACTTTTGAGTGAGACCCTATACCCGGGCCCAAATAAAACTTAAGATTAGGGGAGGTTGGTAGCAGAGCCATTTGGGATGTACTTCCTATCTGGTTACCGTGAGAATCTTAGCTAGAGTTTGACTTATTCATGGTGCCCACACCTAGTAGACTTCCTACTGTTATGGTCAACATCATGAGTAAGATCTTGGCTCTGGTGACCTTTAGAAATTTTAGAATAAGCCACCTGATGTGAGATGTCACTGATAGAAAAACCTTAGAACCGTTAGGAAACCTCCAGAAAAACCTGACTTAAGGCACAAAGGGGCAAACTTTACTTATACCTTTTCTCATTCTCATTTTCTCTTCTGATCCAAACTAAAGGACCACTTGCCTGTTAGTAGATTACTTTTTCAAAAAATGACCTACTTTTAACCAGTGATCCTTTAATGGGCAAGTGGTCCTTTCCTTTTATATTTGCTTAAGTCTTAGGGTTTTAAGTTATGAATTTTCTGAATCATCAAAAAACAAGGGTAAAAAAAATATACAAAAAATATACAAAAAAATCATTTATTTTTTATTAAGCAATGATCAGAAAATCCATAGCTCACATGATCCTTGATTTATTGCATGTTTTGTCAAATCGCAACTTCCCTAAATACAAAATTGTTTTCAAGAAAGATACTAGGGGAGTATCAATTTGCAAAGCATGTCAGTTCCCAATGACTGATTTTTTTTTCTTTTCTTCATGTTCTTACAGGAAGCTATCAAGGGCTTAGCCAGTACCTCTGAGTGAAATATGGAAATTAACATGAGATCGGATAGTTGTGATAAAAATGCACCCGAGTTGAAAAAATTACTGCATGTTAAGGCTAGGAAAGTCGATACAACCAGTTTGCAAGCCTTAGGGAAGAAATTGGACATGAATCAGAAAATGGTTTTCTCAAGGAAATATGGGAGGATTCTAAAGTTGCTAGAAGTGGAGGTACAAGTCGAGGCAATTACTGCTTTGATTCAGTTCTATGACCCACCTCTTCGTTGTTTCACCTTCTGAGACTTTCCATTGGCTCCGTCTGTTGAGGAGTTTAAACAAATTCTGGGAATGCCATTAGAAGGACAAATGCCTTACCGCCATCTTGGACGTCAAGCGAATATTGCTACCATCGCTAATGTCCTAAAAATTCACCCGGAAGTGTTAAGGAGTACGCAACTGAATAGAAATCAGGGGCTGAGAAAGGAGATTGGGAAACCTTCATGGATACCTTGGCTCTCACCATTTATGGTGTTATCTTGTTCCCTAATATTGATAATTACGTGGACTATGATGCTATTGGCGTTTTCCTTGCCCATGAGTTCAAGTTTGAAAATCCTATCACTGCTATCTTGGCAAATACGTACTGCACCATGGACTTCTGCTATACACAAAGTGGAAAGAGAATCATTAGCTGTTTACCTGCTCTATATGTGTGGCTTACATCGCATGTCTTCCACCAAGTCAACAAAGTTAAATATCCTGTCTCAGATCTGAAGTTATGTCAGTTAGTAGTAAAGAATGGGCGTGAATGGGCCAATCACCTGGTAGGGCTCACAGCTGATAAAGTAAGGTGGTATCCGCAATGGCTGAAGGTTGACACCATAATTCACCATTGTGGAAACTACCCGAACGTTCCTCTCATGGGTACTCAGGGATGCATTAATTACAACCCTGTTATAGCCAAACGTCAGCTAGCCTATCCCTTACTTGGGTCACCCGATGAAGAATCTCTTACTTCTTTTATTATTTACTACTCAGAAGGAGATTGTACCTCTGTCATTCGGGATGTACCAAATGCATGGAAGAAAGTCCACAGATAAGGGAAAGATCTGGGAACTCGAAGCCACGCTGTGAAGGAAGAGTACTACCAATGGGTCCTAAACAGAGTTTCCATTGTCAAGCTGCCATTCAGGAATCCCTCCTATCTCCCAACAAGCACACATGATACTCCTCCTACCCTTGAAGAGGAAGCAATGAGAGCTAAGATAAAAGAGCTAACCGCCAGAAACGAGGAGCTAGAGAAAGACTTGCTGATGTCTCAACAAGAATGTGCCCTTCAGAAAAGGGAAAATTTAGAAAGCAAGCAAACCATCAAAGAGATTGGAAAAAAGAGAAAAATCGAAAGGGATTACCTGAGGAAACAAAGTCAGTGCCTCCGAACGGCTAATACTCAATTGAAAGTGAAGAACAAGCAAAGGGATACCATGTTGACTGACAAGCAACTCTTAAAGGACATGTTGGCAAAAGCCAAAGAGCGCGAGCAAAATGCCTTGGTGCAAAAAGAGCTTCTGCAATTGTAAGTTAGCCGATTAGAGCATCAGCTTGATGAGGTGGTAGAAGCTTATCAGCATGAGATAAATGGCGAGCGATGGCGCGCGATGGATGCTGAACAAGAATATGGTGAAGCTATCCGTGTTCTGAAAGATGAACTAACACAACAAAATGAAGATATTCATTCATGGATGAATCGCTTCGCCCGCTTGGCATATTTGGCTAATGGAGTTCTGGAAGACCTCCCGCTCCTACTCAAGAAAGCTGAGGGAATAGTTAATCCTCTTAACACCCCAAGAGAAATTGTGACTTTCCTTGATTACTATAGAGAAAGGATTTGTAAAATGAGGGCCATGATTGCCCGAGCTAGGAATGACTGATTTACTTTTTCTGCATAAAGAATAGACTAGCAGCAGTAATGTATTATTAGAATTCAGAAAAAAGGGATTCTCTTGTCTCCACAACTATCTCATGTTAATTTTCACTGATCACTTTTGAACAATGTTCTGAAAAAGGTCAGAGGATACTGGCTGAGTTCCACGATCGCTTCACATACCATTTATTTTTCTCTTACTGCTTTTATTTAATGCTTTCTTTTTAACAGTTTCTTGTTGACTTCCCAGACATAACGGGTAGACATCCTTACGCGACTAGGCTTAATACAAGACTCATGGCTGAAATGGAACAAGAAAATGAGAACTTGAGAGCTGAAGTCAATCAACTGAAAGAGCAGATGGCTGAAATGGCCAAGCTTCTTGAAAGGAGAGTCACAAAAGGGGATTCTTCAGCAGGTGTTAAAAACGCCAGACAACGACCATCCACTCCCCAACACACTCAGGGTCCTGTTGGAGGGCCAAGCTCAAACCCTGCTGTGCCTCCCCTAACTATTCATGTTAGGAAATCAAACCCTGCTGACACCCAGCAACCTATCTACATAGATGAGGAAGGTAATACCATACCCTTTCCGCAATATGGATTGCCACCTGGCTATTTCCCACCACTTCAAGAAGAGCCTGATTATCAGGAAACAATCCTTCATATGGCTCAACCAAACGTCCCACCCATCCGGGATCCTTAAATGATTCCAATCCATACACAAGCCACGCAACCACAAGCTGCTCAAGCAACAGCCAGACCCCACATCTCAATACCTAATGCAAACCTGGCATATGTCGACCAACCAATTAGGGGTACTAGTCATCATGTTGCTGTAGGTCCAAGTGCTGCTGCTGCTACCCAGGAGGGAAGGTTAGAGTTCCTGGAAAGGCGGTTAAGAGAAATAGAAAGAACGAACCAGTTTGGAATGGGCAGTGTTGTACAACTCTGTCTGATTCCTGGTGTTGTTATTCCTCCCAAGTTTAAAATGCCTGAATTTGATAAGTATCGGGGGCTAACCTGTCCGAAGAACCATCTTACCATGTACTGCCGGAAGATGGTTTCTCATACTTCCAATGACCCTCTGCTCATTCATTGTTTCCAAGATAGTCTGGCTGGAGCACCTCTAACTTAGTACAATCATCTTGAACGATCTCATATACGCTGTTGGGAAGATCTGGCAGATGCTTTCATGCAACAGTACAAGTATAATCTAGATATAGCACCAGATAGAGTACAGTTGCAAAACATGACTAAAAAGGATAGCGAGACGTTTAAAGAGTACGCCCAACGATGGCGAGAGGTAGCAGCTCAGGTTGACCCACCTCTATCAGAGAAGGAGGTAATTTCCACATTTATTAATACACTCCAGTCACCTTTCTACGATAAGATGATTGGAAGCATTTCCTCTCATTTCTCCGACATCGTCACTATTGGAGAAAGAATAGAGAATGGCCTGAGGACTGGGAAGATTACTCGAGGCTCACCTAGGGTTGGTGCAGCAAGAAAACCTTCACTTGGAGAAGGTAAGAGAAGAGAGGGAGAGACTAACCTGGTCTCTCACAATCAAAGAAGGAACCAGCCCAGACCACCTACCCCCGTCACCTTTCCTTCAACTTATCGTAATGCACCACAACCATATGTGGCTGCAATTCCAAATTCAAACCCACCACATTTCCAACCACCTATTATGCGACCACCTCCACCACCGCAAGCACCATACCAACCACCACAAATGAACCCACCGAATCCAAACCTGAGGAGACAGAATAATGACCGCACTCAAGTGTAATTTGATCCAATTCCCATGACCTATATAGAGCTTCTCCCCCATCTTATTGAAAACACATTGGTGGCACCTTGCCCTCTAAAACTTCTTCAACCACCTTATCCCAGAGGGTATGACCCAAATGCGCGGCGCGATTACCACGCCGGTGCACCGGGGCATTCCACTGAGAATTGCCTGGCACTGAAGTTTAAGGTAAGAGATTTAATCAGAGCTGATTGGATAAGCTTTAAAGAGGGAAGCCCAAATGTGACCACCAATCCTCTGCCTAACCATGGGAGACCAGGTGTCAACGCTGTAGAAAGAGATGAGGAATGTATTTCCAAGGTTGAGGACATCCAAATGCCGTTGGAAACAATTCACTCCCATATGCTTAAGATGGGATTGATAGAAGAATCATGGGATGAAGAGTGCAATGACCTCCAGTCCGTAAAGTAAAGGGACTTCCAAAAAACCCTTCAGGGACTCATGGACAGTCATGTCATAGAAGTTTGCCGGCATCGTGAAGGCAGAATAAATATGATATAAGAGCAAAGCCGAGTTCGGGCCCCAAAGCCTCTAGTTATATTTTACAACAAAAATGCACCAATGGCTCTGACTCCTGCTAAAACTGTCATCACGGTGAACGCGCCAACCCCGTTCCCTTACAAGGATTCACGAGCTGTGCCGTGGAAGTATGGCACTGATGTGGTTGTTACTAGTTCTGAGGCAGTTGAGCCTACGCCATCATCCCCTATCACAAATATTGCTGGAATTGGGGGCGTCACCCAGAGTGGAAGAGTATATGCTCCCCGAGAACCAAAACTTGACAAAGCTACAGGAGAGATCAGACCTGGGAAGGGAGAATCCTCTGGTAAAGAAAAGAAGGCTGTAACTGAAGAGGAAGCCCAAGAATTTCTAAGATTCATTCGTCATAGTGATTACCAGGTGTTGGACCAACTGAACCATACCCCGGCCAAGATTTCTCTATTGTCCTTGCTAATGAGTTCCGAACCACATCGGAACGCGCTGATGAAGGTTTTGAGTAAGGCACATGTGAAGCATGATTTGCCCGTAGATAAGTTCGAGGGCATAGTGGGACACATAGTGGCCAACAATTATCTTACCTTTACGGATGACGAGACACCGGTAGAAGGAAGAGGGCACAATAAAGCCCTTCATATCTCCGTAAAATGCCAAGATCATATCATGGCAAAGGTGCTTGTTGACAATGGGTCATCCTTAAATGTGATGCCAAAATCTACATTGGCAAAGTTGCCTTTCGATGGGACCCATATGAGACCCAGTTCTATGGTAGTCCGGGCTTTTGACGGAACTCGCCGGGAGGTTATGGGAGAAATTGAACTGCCTATACAAGTTGGGCCATGCACCTTTCAAATCCTTTTTCAAGTCATGGATATTATGACCGCATACAGTTGTTTGCTGGGATGGCCATGGATCCATTCGGCTGGGGTAGTCCCTTCTACTCTACACCAGAAGTTGAAATTCATCATTGACAACAAGTTGGTGATTGTCTTTGGAGAAGAGGACTTGTTGGTCAGCAAACCTGCCAATACCCCATACATTGAAGCAACCGAGGAAGCCCTCGAAACCTTATTTCAGGCTTTAGAGGTGGCCAATGCAACAAGCATTATGAGGACATCCTTCCCAAACGTGCCTCTAATGGTTGCAAAAACAATGTTGAGAGAAGGATACAAGCTGGGGAGAGGGCTAGGGCAAGAATTGGAAGGAAGAACCCAACCTATATGCCTCCCAGAAAACAAGGATAGATATAGCCTGGGGTACAAGCCTACAGCAGCTGACAGAAAAAGGGTAGGAGAAGAAAGGAGGGAGCGAAGGATTGCTTGCCATACTGGTCAAGAATTCAACACCGCTAGGATCCCTATCTGTGACCTCTATCAAAGCTTTAGGAGCGCCAGGATTATATATCCGGGTCAGGTGGCCATGATTGGAGACGGGCCCAGCTATGATGTGGAATTGGTGCATGCTTGCTTACCCGGTCAAGAACTGGACAACTGGGAAACCATGGAGTTCCCCAGAACTAGCAATCCTCAGTCAAAGTAATTGTTGTTTTCAAAACTTGTCAATCCCTTTGCTATGCGTAAGGCTTCAGGATCCATTTTGTAATAAGGGCAAAAACTTGCTTGTTTGTTAAATTAAATGAACGCAGTCCAATTTCATACCTTATCTTTGTTCAATTTCTTTCTCTTGAACCTTTCACTTGCTTGTTTTTCTTTGTTTTCATTCATTATAATATAACCCAAATGTAGATCTGAAAGCTATTCTTCTAAGAGTAATGAGAACTCGGTTCTATTTCATGACTCTGATAATCCGAATGATTACGCCTATGAGGTGAGTGAGGAAGACTTTGAACCTTCACTCGAATTGACAAGATTAATGGAACAGGAAGATAAGGAAATTCAACCTCATCAAGAAAAGATTGAAACCATTAACCTGGGAGATGAAGAGGAAAATAAAGAAGTCAAGATAGGCACCCTCTTGAGCGAACAGCGGCAGAGTGAATTGATTGAACTGCTCCGGGAATTCTGAGACATTTTTGCATGGTCATATCAAGATATGCCAGGTTTGGATAATAACATTGTGGAACACAAGTTGCCTTTAAAACCGGAATGTCCACCGATCAAGCAAAAGTTACGACGAATGAAACCAGAAATGCTTCTTAAGATCAAAGAAGAAGTCAAGAAACAATTCGATGCTGGTTTCTTAGCCGTAGCTAAGTATCCGCAATGGGTAGCCAACATAGTTCCCATTCCAAAGAAAGATGGGAAAGTAAGGATGTGTGTAGACTACCGAGACTTGAATCGGGCGAGTCCTAAGGATGATTTTCCTTTACCTCAGATTGACGTATTGGTTGATAACACAGCCCAGTATTCCATCTTCTTATTTATGGATGGATTTTCAGGATATAACCAGATCAAGATGGAACCGGAAGATATGGAAAAGACCACGTTCATCACTCTGTGGGGCACCTTTTGTTATAAAGTAATGTCCTTCGGATTAAAGAATGCAGGAGCCACCTATCAAAGGGCAATGGTGACTCTCTTCCATGACATGATGCACAAGGAAATAGAAGTCTATGTGGATGACATAATCGCTAAATCCAGATCTAAGGAAGAGCACATTACTGACTTGAGAAAACTTTTCGAAAGGTTAAGGAAATTCAAGCTTAGATTGAATCCCGCCAAGTGCACTTTTGGTGCAAGATCTGGCAAATTGTTAGGATTCATTATGAATGGGAGAGGGATAGAAGTTGATCCTGACAAAGTCAAGGAAATTCTGGAAATGCCTCCTCCTCGTACTGAAAAAGAATTCTGAGGGTTCTTGGGAAGATTGAATTACATCGCCCGATTCATTTCCCAAATGACAGCAACCTGTGAGCCAATTTTCAAATTGCTTCGCAAGAACCAGCTTGGGCAGTGGAATGAAGATTGCCAGATTGCATTTGGAAAAATAAAGCAGTACTTATTGGAGCCACCAGTCTTGGTGCCACCTATTCATGGGAGACCACTAATCCTATACCTGACCGTGCTAAATGAATCCATGGGGTGCGTATTAGGTCAACATGATGAGACTGGGAGGAAGGAATGCGCCATCTACTACTTGAGCAAGAGATTTACTGAATGCGAGATGAGGTATTCATCTCTTGAAAGAACATATTGTGCATTGGCCTGGGCTGCCCGACGCTTACGGCAAGACATGCTTAATCATACTACTTGGCTGGTGTCTAAGATGGATCCCATCAAGTATATCTTTGAAAAACCTGCTTTGACTGGGAGGATTGCCCATTGGCAAGTGTTACTGACAGAATACGACATAACATATATCACCTAAAAGGCAATTAAAGGGAGTGCACTAGCAGATTACTTGGCACACCAACCCATTGAGGCTTACCAACCAATGCGGCATGATTTCCCAAATGAGGATATCTTGGCCCTTTCCAAAGAAGAAGATGGTCTGGAAACCAGATGGATCATGAGATTCGATGGGGCGTCCAATGCACTAGGACATGGAATTGGGGTTATCCTGATCTCGCCTGATAAGGAATTCATCCCTATTTGCGCTCGGTTGTGTTTTAACTGCACTAAAAATGTTGCGGAATATGAAGCGTGTTCTCTAGGTATTCAAGCAGCTTTGAACATGGGAATAAAAGTCCTGGAAGTTTATGGAGATTTTGCTTTGGTTATCCATCAACTAAAGGATGAGTGGGAAACTAGAGACAGTAAACTAGTTCCCTATCATGCTCACATCAAGGAGATGATCAAAAGATTCGATGAAGTCACTTTCCATCATGTTCCGCGAGAGGACAACCAAATGGCAGATGCTTTAGCCACCCTAGCCGCTATGTTCGAAGTCAGCAATGATTACGAGGTACCTCTCATTGAAGTAAAGAAACGGCAAGAACCTGCCCATTGCCAGGTTATAGAAGGAGAACCAGATGGCAAGCCTTGGTATCATGACATCAAAAGATACCTCCAGTGCCAAGAATACCCAGAAGACATCACAGATAATGACAAACGAACTTTGAGAAGGCTAGCTATGGGGTACCTGTTGAGTGGTAACGTGCTATACAAGAGGAATTATGATTCCGTTCTCCTCCAGTGTATTGATACCGTCGAGGCAAATCAAATCATGAAAGATATCCATGAAGGTTCTTTCGGAACTCATACGAATGGGCACGCTATGTCAAGGAAAATCCTAAGAGCCGGGTATTATTGGATGACTATGGAAGTAGATTGTTTTGCTTATGTACGGAAGTGTTATAAATGTCAGATTTATGCTGATCACATTCATGCACCGCCTTCATCCTTAAATGTCTTGTCAGCACCATGGCCCTTTTCAATGTGGGGTATGGATGCAATTGGGCCCATTGAGCCAAAAGCCTCAAACGGTCATCGCTTTATTCTGGTTGCCATCAATTATTTCACCAAGTGGGTGGAGGCAGCTTCATACACCAATGTGACGAAAAATGTTGTGGTCAAATTCGTCAAGCGTGAAATGATATACCGGTATGGCCTACCAAACCAAATCATTACGGACAATGGTACAAATTTAAACAACAAAATGATGAAGGAGCTTTGTGAGAACTTTAAAATCTCCCACCATAACTCCTCTCCGTACCGTCCGAAGATGAATGGAGCAGTTAGGCAACTAATAAAAATATCAAGAAGATAATGCAAAAAATGGTGGTAACCTATAAAGACTGGCATGAAATGCTCCCTTTTGCGCTGCACGGATACCGAACCTCGGTGTGAACCTCAACTAGGCAACCCCATTTTCTTTGGTCTACGGAATAGAAGTTGTACTACTATTTGAAGTAGAGATTCCATCCCTTAGGGTGATCATGGAAGCCAAACTGGAAGAAGCTGAATGGGTCCAGGCCAAATATGACCAATTGAATCTGATTGACGGGAAGAGGTTAACCTCCCTTTGCCAAGGTCAATTATATCAAAGACGCATGAAGCGGGCATACGAAAAAAAAGTGCGCCCCCGACAGTTCCAAGAAGGGGATTTGGTTCTCAAGAAGATTTTGCCAATTCAAAAAGACGTCCGAGGGAAATGGACACCTAATTATGAAGGACCATATGTTATAAAGAAGGCTTTCTTCGGAGGAGCTCTCATACTTACTAACATGGATGGGGACGACCTGCCAATGCCTGTCAATGCCGATGCATTGAAGAAATACTTTGCATAATAAAAATAAAAAAAAAGAAGAAAAAAAGCTTGCTAGGTTGAAAACATGAAGAGGCGGCCTAGGCAAAAGTTAGAGCAGCAAGATGAGCCGAAAACCTGAAAGGGTGGTTCAGATTGAATCACAAACTCGACTCTGCAACATAAACCCTTCAAGCCAAAGACAAAGGAGGTCAAAACGGGTATTAGGGTCATTGTCAAATTACGCCCTCAGAAGCAGAATCAGAGGACGAACACAAAGTCGTAATAAAGGGTCAAGTTTCTCATTGCTCGCAGAAGATCACTAGAGGATATATCAGCCTTTCCCTTCCTACTTGCCTTCCATTCTTTATACCTTATCACATCTTTGTGTTTAATATTATTTTCATCACTACTGTATATACCTGATGTTTGTAAATAAAATTCTCCCTTCTTCCTACATGTGTTCATGGTTAAATTTTATGAATAAACAAGTTTTTGCCTAAAAGAAATTTTTGAAATTGAAAACGACAAAGTGTAAAGTTATGGGGAACGAAATGCATCCTAGCACCAGACTTCGCTTGGTATAAGTATAACTGTCCCCGCTAAACACGCTCGCCAAAGTCAGAGGGTGTTTCTATTTCATCCATGAGGTACCTTAAAAAGCCAGTCGCCAGGGAAGATTTACCTGTAAGTCTTTTTATACTAACTTACTTTTTGTCAAAGGGACACCAAATCCATCATCCAAAAGCAGGTATTCGCCAAAGCTTTCTCTCAGCAAGACCCACTATTCGTACCTAAGTAGAACGCAGATTAAGGGTCCCTCCTGAAGAACCACAAAAAACAGGCTCAGCTCCCTCAACCAGGATATTTCTTTGATCAAGCTTAGAAGAACTTATCCTTTCCCAGTGATTTCACCATTACCAAGCAACTCAAACTGGGGCATCTCCCCAGATTTTTCTTCCAGCTAAGGGGCAGTACCCCCGAAAATCAAAAAAAACAAAAAGGAGGAAAAAAAAGAAAAAAAGAAAAAAAGAAAAAAAGAAAAAAATACAAACTGGGGCATCTCCCCAGATTCCTCTTCCAGTAAAAGGGCAACCCCCTAAAATTCCTTCGACCTTTCCAAAACTGGGGCATATCCCCAGATTTCTTTTGTTCATTCAAGGGGCAGTTCCCCAACAACCTTCAGTCATATCAAACTGGGGCATCTCCCCAGATTTCTTTTGTTCATTCAAGGGGCAGTTCCCCAACAACCTTCAGTCATGTCAAACTGGGGCATCACCCTGAGCCTTTAGATCCAGGATAATCGTGATGTGACGTCTGGATAATCCTCAGATCTCCCAATCTTTATATTTCCTGTCAATAGTGAGTTAATTCGGACAAGACATCCTGTTAGCTCCCCCAACTTGTTTTTCAGTTCAACCGAGAGGCAACACCCTCACCTTTTACTTTTCCTGTCAACCGAGAGGTAACACCCTCACCTTTTACTTTTCCTGTCAACTGAGAGGCAACACTCTCACCTTTTACTTTTCCTGTCAACCGAGAGGTAACACCCTCACCTTTTTACTTTTCCAGTTCAATCAAGAGGCAACACCCTCACCCTTTTACTTTTTCAGTCAATCGAGAGGCAACACCCTCACCTTTTACTTTTCCTGTCAACCGAGAGGCAACACCCTCACCTTTTACTTTTTCTGTAAATCGAGAGGCAACACCCTCACCTTTTACTTTTCCAGTCCATCGAGAGGCAACACCCTCACATTTTACTTTTCCTGTCAACCGAGAGGCGACACCCTTACCTTTTACTTTTCCAGTCCATCGAGAGGCAACATCCTCACATTTTACTTTTCCTGTCAACCGAGAGGCAACACCCTCACCTTTTTACTTTTCCAGTCCATCGAGAGGCAACACCCTCACCTTTTACTTTTCCAGTCACTTCCTAGGTTTTCCCCCTCATCTAATACTTTGACAATGGTGTTCACGTCTTTACTCCCTTTCCATTTCAAAAGCAAGAAGAAACTTCATGCTTTTCCTCATGGAAAAGAAGTAAAGAGGGGTATCTGTGAACACCTATTTTGGTCCAGTCAATTTTCACCAAGAATAGGGAATTTTCGTCACCAAGAATAGGGAATCCACAAGTGAAAAGAATTAAAATAAATAAAATAAATAAAATAAAAAGAAATAAAAAAATAAAAAAACAAAGCAAAAAGAAAAAAAAGAAAACAAAAGAAAAGAATTTAAATTTTTTTTTAAAAAAAAAAGGAATTCTGACTCGGAAATGATCATTTCTGAGTAAGATGACTCGGAATGATCATTTCCGAGTAAGGAGTCTCCGAGTGAGACATGGCCGAGTGGTATGTTGATATATGGTGATGTGAGTGGGAATTACGCTCAAGCGAGTGGGAACCTCGCCCAAGCGGAAAGGTGAGCGCTCAAGCGAGTGGGAATCCCGCTCAAGCGGAAAGGCATTTCGAGTAACATGATTCTGAGTAAGACGTTGCCGAGTGAATTGTCACCGGGTGGGGTGTTTCTGAGTGGAGGATTCCCGATTGAAACCGCTCTGAATGAAAAGGGGACTGTTATTGAATGATTATTTACCGATTAGATAAATCCGAGTGGATGATACGCAACTGAAGCTAGTCTGAATGAAAAGCAAGCCCGATGTCTGAGGAATACATCCGAGTGAATAATTCCCGATTGAAGTACCTCCGAGTGAAAAGAAAGTCAACTCCCGATTGAATGTATCAAAGGACGGATGACGAGTGAAACCACTCAGATTGGGAAATAAAATCGGTTCCGAGTGAATATGTCCAAGTTTCCAAGTGAATATGTCCAAGTTTCCAAGTTCTAAGTGAGAAGAAGGCTGTTTCTGAGTGAATATGTCCAAGTTTCCAAGTTCTGAGTGAGAAGAAGGCTGTTTCCTAATGAAAATGTCCAAATTCCAAGTTCTGAGTGAGAAGAAGGCTGTTTCCGCGTGAAAATGTCCAAGTTTCCAATTTCTGAGTGAAAAGAAGGCCGATTCCAAGTGAAAATATCCAAGTTCCAAATTCTGAGTGAGGAATAAGACCGACTCCGAGTGAATGAATCTGAATGATTGGATGATGAGTGAAACCACTCTGATTGGAAGATAAGACCGACTCCCAAGGTCAGTTCTGAGTAAATGCTTCAAGCAATGAAGTTCTGAGTGTCACTTTTGAAGAAATTCCGAGTGAATGTTTCAAGCAAAGACAAGATCCGAGCAAAATAGCTCCGATTGAAGTAATTCCGAGTGAATGCTTCAAACAGAAACAAGATTTGAGCTAAATACTTCCGATTGAAACAATCCTGAGTCACTCTCTCTTTAGTCAGTACCGAGTGAAGCCTCTTTAGTCAGCGCCGAGTGAATCCTCTTCAGTCAGTACCGAGTCACTCTCTCTTCAGTCAGCACCGAGTGAAGTATCTTCAGTCAGTACCGAGTCACTCTTAGTCAGCACCAAGTCACTTACTCGTCAGTCAGTACCGATTGAGCCATTTTTCAGTCAGCACCGAGTGTCCTTTCACTCAATTTCCGAGCCATTTTTACCCAATTCTGATCCACTTTCCACCCATTTCCGAGCCACTTTCCACCCATTTCCGGGCCACTTTTAAACCATTTTCGAGCCATCCTTTAACCATTTCCAAGCCATCCTTTTAGCCATTTCCGAGCCACTTTTCAACCATTTTCGGGCCGTCCTTCAACCATTTTCGAGTCCTCCTCAGGCAGTTCTGAGTCACTTTTCACTCGGTTCTGATTGAATGTGTCAACCAGAATTATTTGCCCGTCCAGCCCTTTATAACCACAATACTGACCCTCCTCACAGCAACTACACCGACCAACAAAGCAACACCCAGCAAAGCTTTCACTCGGTTTCTGTAGGAACAACACCTTTTCTACTCGGTCTTGTGTACAAAAGGCACCTTTTCCACTCAGTCTTGTGCACAAAAGGCACCTTTTCCACTCGGATTCTAGAGAGAAGGTGAAATCCGACCCATATTTCCATCGAATGCCCTTGCTGCCTTGGATTTCCACTATCCAAGTGGATCCTTGATTTGTGGGGGGCGGCTGACAAAGTGACAACGGCGAAACCCACTAGCCGCTGTCCCCTATAGCTGTTTAGGTGCAAGCTGTTCCCACCAACTCCATCTAGGTTGTATCCAACGCTAATCTAGTGGGGCGGCTGACTTCAGGACAAACGGAGAAGCCCCACTTGCCTCTGAGGGAAAACGTCCAAGACCTCTTTAAATAGAGAGGATTCTAAAGCCTTCAAGGAGGAGAAAAAAAAGGAAGAAACCATTATTTTGGAGAAGATCTTGAAGCTTTCAAACGCAGCTCTAAAACCCACACAATAACGTCCCTCTCTTCCCCTCCAACACCGTCCTTCTCCCTTCCATCCACTCTCTTCCTACCTCTCAATACCGTCTCCCTCTCCAACAGCCTCACTCCTCCTTCTCCTCACCCACACCGTACAGCCCCCTAAGACCACACCGTCCCAACCTCCTTCCTTGAAGCCCAGTACCGTCCTCCTCTCCACCTCACCATACAGTCCTTCCCTCACTCCTCTAAACCGTCCTTCCTCCTCCTCTCTCCTTCTCTTCGACCCCGTCCTTCACCCTTCAACTCCTTATCAACGTTGTCCTCTCTCCCTAAAACCTGACCTCCCTCAACTCACCCCACACCATCCATCCTCTCCTCACCTCACACCGTCCCCCTTCTCCCAAAACACTCCTCACTCCAAACCGTCCTTACTCTCACCCAACCGTCCTCACTCCTTACCCAACACCGTCCCATTCCCTCTCAACTCTATCCCTCTCCTCTCACCCAACACCGTCCCATTCCCTCTCACTCAACATCGTCCCCCTCAAATCCTCCAACCCGTCCCTCTTAAAACACTGACCAGTCTCCTTATCCAACACCATCCAGCTTCCTTTCTCTCTCGTTACACCGACCAGCTCACTCACTACAACGGTCCCATTCTGCTCCTCATTTTTAATATTCGTATTTGTTTATTTTCTGTTAAATTAATTGCTGTTTGGTGACTATGTTTCCTTTTCAATTATTAATTAATTTCTGTTAATTGATAAATATTAATAGAAATGAGTGTTTCACACCTTCTATGTGGACTAGCATAAAAGTTATAATTATTATTATTGTTGTTATTATTATTATTACAATTTTTATTATATTTTTTTAAAAATGGTGGAGCGAGTTTAATTTGGACGAGACGTCCTATTAATCTCATTTTTTTATAATATCTTTTCTTAAAAATGGTGGAGCGAGTTTAATTTGGACGAGACGTCCTGTTAATCTCATGTAAATATTCCGTGTTTATTTTTGTTTATTTTTGTATATTTTGTCATCTCGTATACTTTCTTTTCATGAAGAAGTTAAAATAATTATTGGGTTAATTATAATGCGCGCTATCGTATTGAGGTAACCGTTTTTATAACGGACAGTTGTGAGGTGCTAATACCTTCCTCACCTGTAATTAGACTCCCGAACATGGAATTTCATTTTTATAACCAGTGCTTTAATGAAAGGTTTTCTTGGTATTTTATCCTAAAAAATATTGGTGGCGACTCCCTGTTTTTTTCTTTTTGAACCAAAAAATCGTTTTGAGGGTCGGCCGCGCCGCCGTGATCCCGGTCGTAACAGACAGATTTGTATTTTTTAAAACTTGGAATGATATGGGACGAGTTAGCCTTTCCTTCCTTCATAAAATTGGTAGATAATTGAGCCACAGAAATTTACCATGTTATAAGAAGTTATGTAACTCAAGTTATGCGTAAAATACTGCTGGTGTATTTTAAGAGAATCAAGTTTGTATAATACACTCAAAGAAACGTGCCAAGTTTTAAACACGGTAGTTGTAGTTATAAAAGATATCGTTCCCACTAAGGATCGTCAGCAATTGAAACTTAAAGGATTACGGCAGATTAAAACGATTGTTTTCATGGTTTTGAGTTCACAATATAAACGATAATATATGAACGATTATGCAGTGAAATAAAAGGAGTTTATCTAATTGTAAAAGCTGGGATTAGGATTCACCGATCTTACCTTCCGATGCATAACGTATATTCATGAAAACGGAGTTTGAACTATAATGCTTTACATCACAATCAAAGTCATTCGTATCAATTCCTTGACTACGAAATTCATAAGAACAGATTTGATAACGTCAATCCCTTGATCGTTTCAATTCCATTCCAGCATTATGACCGATTGTTTGGACGTTCAATGCGTTAAATACCATCCCTGGTTATTTACTCACATTGAGCATTTCATTTAGATCTGTTTTCGAAAGTTATTTTCCAACAACAAACGTAAACTTAATTCAAGAAACTAGTGATCAAGTAGATTCAAGCATTAAACGTAAAATGAAATACCAAGAATCATAGAACAAGTTTACCCGAATCATGAATATATCATTTATGATCTTCAAGTAAGAAAACCTACATCCAATCCCATGGAGATGTTTAGCCACTCATGGTGGTCATTACAGCTTAGAAAAGAAGAAGAAGAGAAGAGTACAAAAAGTTTCTAGCTATCCAGCCCTTTTTCTCAGCCGCCATGCAGTAAGCTTATATAAAAGAAAACTCGCTCAAACGAGTTTATATTTCGCTCAGGCGATGAGCATTCTTCAGCATGAAGGAAATCCACGTCCTGCTTCATTATGGGCTTGCTTCGCTCAAGCGGTCTAGATTCGCCTAAGCGAATCTTCATATCTGATACTTTATGCCATTTTGCTTGAGCCATGTCTTCATAAACTGCAGCGAGCCCTTTTAAAATTTGGTTCTGGACAAATTCCGCTTGAGCGAAATAGTGCTGCTCAAGCGCCCTTCACATTGCTGCATTCTGGAAGAAATTCGCTGGCTTCTTTATTCACAACGCTTGAGCGAAACTACTGCTAGTCCATTCTGTTCCAATCTCGCTCAAGCGGCCTTAGTTGTCGCTCGGGCGAATACTTCATTTTCAATACTGGCTTGATTTCGCCTGGGCGTATCACTCCTCGCTCAAGCGAGTCTTGACCTGATACTATTTATTTGTTAAGTTTATGTCTCGCCCAAGCGGGTGCTTCAATTTTTCCTCAGCGATCATGATTCGCTCAAGCTATATACCCTCCGCTTGAGCGAATATCACTCTGTTTGCTCAACTCTTGGTGATTTTCTTCATTTCTTTTCTTTTCTCTTTCTTCTTTGAATTTTCCTGAAATTGTAACAAAATTAGCCAATCAACCTGTACAATGTTCATATCACTATTTCTTTTCTATTTAGCTTACAAAATTGACAAACATTGTACATTATATCCAATTTACGCTTCATTAATCATGCAAAATATAGGTAAATTGGACATCTATCAACTCTCCCCAACCTAGAACTTTGCTTGTCCTCAAGCAATTGGTCAAGAGAAAGTTTAAGTGAAACCAAGATCTTAATTAATCACCGCTGCAAATAAAATGAAGGATAACTTTTTACTATTCACAGATGATAAATCCTCAATCATGCTTCATTTTATCTAACCAAATTCTAAGTTTGAAACTAGAATACACAATTGTAAGTAACCACTCTGCTGTAAAAACAAGAAATCCTCTCTGTTTATACCTTCCAAGTGAGTGTTTGCTCTCTTTATCATTGGTCAAGTGTTATTCAATCATTGCATTTCATTTCACTGCATGAGATAACCACTCAAACAAACATGGATCAAGAGGTCTTTAATAGGTTGTAACTTGGCCAGGCTTACAAGAAATTCATTGGTTTTTCTTTGGATGCAAAGACATACTAAGGACACTTAGATTTCTTGGCCTTGGCTTTTTGTTATGTCATTTTTGCTTCATTTAAGCCGTTCAACTTTTTCTTTATATTCCTCCTTCATTTTGTTTATTCTTTGACCTTGGTAGGAGGATCTTACGTTGTTTTCCCCAATTTTTTTTTTTTGACAGTCACAGCCAAACTCTTCACATACCCTTCTTGAAAGATTGTTCCTATCCTTAGCATGCATTAAGGTTGGTTTATGTTTTTCATACAGGCGTGATCTAAGGTTAAGAACAAAATTCATTTTGGCTCAATTGGGTTTAAACACAAAATTTGGATTGATTACTTGAAGGTTGGCTTTTTGGCTCTTGTTTAACCTATTCTACACAAAATTTGCCTCTATCCTATCCATGCTTGCCTAAGCAATAATCCTTGCTAGAAATTCATGCAATGAAAGATTACACAAAAATCAATGAACTCTCGGTGTTTAAAGTTGCACTATCTCACTGGGTTAATTGTCTTGATTTCTTTATTCTCACAGAAGAGGGTTCAAACATTGTGAATTAATTCTTAACTCAAGAATTAGAAAGATTCATTCAACATTCATAAGAATTATCAGAGTTTCCAAAACTAGTCATCCTTCCTTTTATGCAAGCCTAAGATTAATTCACATCTTTCTTCACTTTTCCATGTCATGAAAACAAAATTTCCGCGCCTAAACATTATTACTAACGTATGTACAAAATTCATTTAGGCGCAAACATGAAAATCTACTGTAAATCATATGAAATTGACATAAACGGAAAGTACTGAATAATAAGTACTGAATTTAAAATAACATAATAAAAAGGAACGTAATTTAAAGTAACATAAACTTAAATAACTTGACAAAATTAAAATGGAACCACAATAGCATGCTCAGTCATGCGACATGACTATATCAGTGACCACTCGATCCAGTTGCTCTTCAAACTCCCTGTCCTCAGCCTCCTGCTGCTGATGAGTCTGTGTATCAGCTGCCTGTGACTCAGGTGCTGTGACAGGTACAACTGCTGGTCCTGCTGATGTGGCTGGTGGTGATGGTGGTGCCTCTGGCTCAGCAGCGTCAGCTGCTGGTCTCTCCTCCTCCTGCAAAATAGGACTGTCCCCAGGCCAAGCAACACGCTCCACGAACTGGTCGGGGTGCATAAAAGGGCCTGAAGGATGGCTCCAATAGCTAGCTCGATAATGATACAGCATGCCTCTGTGAAGAGCGGCCTGCTGTCGCTCAATGTGTAGAAGATGAGCGAGGAGGGTAGGATCATAAGTAGGTGGAGGCGGTGGTTGGAGGGGTGGCTGAACTGTAGGTGAGGATATTACAGGTGGTGGTGGTGGTGGTGTTTGAACCTGTGGTGTAGGTGTGGGTATCCTGCAATTTAAATCTATAAATTTCCGATCGATGGATGGCCTAATCGGAGTGGTGGGGTTAACATCAATCCCATGGACTGCACAAAGTCCAGTGATGAATGCAGGGAAACCAAGGCTGGCTTTAGGTTTTGTATCAGCTAATGTAGTCTTCGGATTTTGCTGAACGAACCTAAAGATTTCATCTGAAATTATCTGAGCAAGGTCAACAGACATATTTCGAGAGAGAATGCAGAATAGAAGCTCACACTTTGGAAGGGGTAAATCAGATACATGGGCATTCGGGATGACATTTGCTAAGAGAAATACTGTCCACACTCTAGTCAGCATTGTCATATCCTTCCTCAGAAGTCTGGAAGGATGTTGGCTAGCCCCTCGGTACATATGATGCCCTGGTAAACAGAGTTTATCTTCAAGCTCCTGTGTGGGGTAAATATGTCGGTTTTTCTTCAAGGTGCCATAAGTGCACAAATCTCCATCAGGTAACCGAAGCATATCACCTAAATGTTCGTTGATAGTGTCTCTATCATATGATATCTAGGTGCCCCTAACCCATGTTTTGCGTTCCAAAGTGCCCTCCTTGTTCCATGCGTTGGCATAAAATTCTTTGACAATCTCTGGGTCAAATTTATGTCTGGGGTTTGCAACTCTCAACCATTTTCTTCTTCTCAATAATTCCAAGAAGTCATCACACTCTCCCGCACGTAAATCAACCTTCCTTTCAGGAATAAAGGTCCAATGGTCTATGTTTTCAAGGCGTTGCTTATGCTCCTTACTCCTGAATTTCTGGTTTTGTTGGGACGAGCTCCCTTCAACCCTTTTTCGTTTACCCTTTTCTCTTTCGCTCTGTCGTGGGGGTTCAGCACTTGTTACTTTGGTTCTTGCCATCCTGAAAAACAGAAAATGCGCATAGAGTTCATAAGGTAAAACAGAGTTTATTGCTTACACCATCTAGTTCACAAGATTTTACTGAAAAACAGAGCATGAGGAAAGGTTTCGACAGTTACAAAAAGCGTTGCGCTATTGATGTTATTAATCACAAAACGGACATGGTTAATTGTTTCTGCCAACACCGAACCTAATCGGGAACATTATATAAGTACCTACATTGGTTTTTCAGCAGCCACACAGAAATAAAAAAAAACAGAGCATGCTTAAGGGACATGGTTTCAGTACTTTATTCTAGGGCATAATTTACATATGGGTTTCATTATGCAAAACAACATTGTAGAGACGAAAATCAAACCCTAACTATCCTAAAACTGAAATCAAACAACATTGTAACCCACATTGAAAAATAACTAAAGAGCTACAAACGTAACGAAGAAGAAGATGAACAGATGCATGAGAAATGAGAGAACTTACTTGGAAAGAAAAGAAAAATGAGAACTTGATACCAGTGATGAAGAAGAAACTGCAAGAAACCCTTCGGAATCAAAGATGATAGTGTGAGGGATTTATAGGTTGAGGGCTTTTAAAAAGGTTTTGGGAGTTCGGAAGTGGAACAGGTTGTGTGCTTTTAAAAAGAATGTGTAACCGCTTAAATTCGCTCAAGCGAGATTAAACAGCTACAGCGAATTTAAGTTCCACTCTCTAATTTCGCTCAAGCGGTTATGGTTCGCTGTAGCGAAATCGAAATTAAAAGGTACCTGATACTCCCAAAATCCCTTCGCTTAACTTAAATATCCTTCGCTTAGGCGAATCAATGTGTTTAAGACACTGGGTAAAATTCGCTAGGGCGAAATGAATGGCGCTTGAGCGACAATTGCAGAAAATGGGTTTTTCTTCAATTCAATGAGTGTTCTGCACAATTCGCTTGAGCGGTCTTTAATTAGCTTAAGCGAAATTTATCCAGTAGCTATTCCCTTGTCTTGGCCTGAGCGAAAGGTGAAATTTTTCAAGCGAAGAGGACATTCGCTCAAGCTAAAAGTGGGTCGCTTAAGCGACTTCTGTCCAGTATCAAAATATAAGTTTTTCGCTTAAGCTAAATGGAATGCGCTTGAGCGAATACCCTCATACTTGAAAATTTATATCCTTCACTTGTAATTTTTTTCAAAAAGTTATCTCATTATGCGATCCTTTGGTTCCTGCTAGTCTTCTCATTCACTTATAAAGCATCTCATTCAAAAAGAACATTCACACAATTTGGACAACTAAAAATTATAACAAAACAACAAATCAAACTCTCTGGGTTGCCTCCCAGGTAGCGCTTGTTTAACGTCGTTAGCTCGACGCCTGATTGATTTTCATTCTTCAATAAAGTGGATCAGCATATCTAGCTTTTCCACTCCGCCACCCATATATGGTTTGAGTCTTTGTCCATTAACTGTCCAGGTTCTGTCAGAATTAGGATCTTGCAACTCAACAGTACCATATGATTTGACTTCTTTAACAAGGAAAGGTCCAGACCATTTTGATTTCAGCTTTCCTGGAAAAAGTTTTAGCTTTGAATTGAATAAAAGAACTGATTGTCCTGGGTAGAAGCTTTTTGCTAAAATCTTTTTGTCATGGTAGGCTTTCATTCTGTCTTTATAAATTCTTGATGATTCATAAGCTTCTCGCCTCCATTCTCCCAATTTTTCCAACTGAATCTTCCTTTCCTTTGTTGATGTTTCAGGATCAAAATTGAGCAACTTCATTGCCCAATAGGCCTTATGTTCTAGTTCCACCGGTAAATGACAGCTTTTTCCATAGACTAATTGGTAGGGTGAGAACCCTGTTGGAGCTTTAAAAGCTGTTCTGTATGCCCACAAAGCGTCATTCAACTTTAGAGACCAATCTTTTCTACCTTGGGAAACTGTCTTTTCCAGAATTCTTTTGATCTCCCTGTTAGATACTTCCACTTGGCCATTGGCTTGTGGATGGTAAGGAGAAGTCACCTTATGCTTGACACCATAATGTTCTAAACACTTTTGAAGTTGTGTGTTGCAAAAGTGAGATCCTTCATCGCTTATCAGAACTCGAGGAGTGCCAAATCTGCTGAAAATATTTTTCTTCAAAAATTTGATTACAGTTTTGGCATCTGCCTTTGCACAAGCCATTGCTTCGACCCATTTCGAAACATAGTCAACAGCTACCAGGATGTATTCATTGGAAAGTGATGAGGGTAGCGGTCCAACAAAATCTATGCCCCAACAATCAAAAACTTCTACTTCTAGGATGGTTGTTAGTGGCATTTCACTCCTTCTTGAAATACTTCCACTTCTTTGACAGGTATCACAGTTCTGCACAAAAGAGTTAGCATCTTTAAATATAGAGGGCCAGAAAAAACCTGATTGTAGGATCTTAGCAGCGGTTCTTTCCCCATTGAAATGTCCTCCATATGCTGAACTATGGCAGTGCCACAGAATACTCCTGGCTTCTTGTTCAGATACACATCTTCTCAAAATATTATCTGATCCAAGCTTGAATAAGTAAGGATCATCCCAAATAAATTGTTGTGCATCCTTCATAAGTTTCTTCTTTTGCTGCCATGTAAAGTCTTCAGGAATCACTCCGGCAGCCTTGAAATTTGCCATGTCGGCAAACCATGGTCTTTCTTGAACCAACAACAATCTTTCATCTGGGAATTCTTCAGGTACTTCTGGCTGTATCTTTGTGACTTCATCATTAATTAATCTGGACAAATGATCTGCAATGTGATTCTCACTGTCCTTTTTGTCAAGAATGGTTAAGTCAAACTCTTGTAGCAGCAAAATCCACCTAATTAATCTTGGCTTGGAATCAGATTTATTCATCAAGTATTTGATTGCTGCATGATCTGTAAAAACTATTACTCGTGCACTAATTAAATACGATCTGAATTTTTCAAGCCCATACACAACAGCTAGTAATTCTTTTTCAGTTGTGGCATAATTGATTTGAGCTTCATTCAAAACTTTACTAGCGTAATGTATTGGATGAAAAATTCTAGATTTTCTTTGTCCTAACACTGCACCTATTGCATAATCACTTGCATCACACATGATTTCAAAATCAAGATTCCAATCGGGTGCAACTATGATAGGTGCAGTAGTTAGTTTTTCCTTCAACGTTTGAAAAGCAAGCAAACATGAATTATCAAATTGAAAAGAATTCTCTTTTTGCAGCAGATTACTCAAAGGTTTAGCAATTTTTGAAAAATCTTTTATAAACCTTCGGTAAAATCCTGCATGACCTAGAAAACTCCTGACACCTTTGACATTTATTGGTGGGGGTAATTTTTCAATAACTTCAACTTTTGCCCTATCCACCTCAATGCCTTTGTTTGAAATGGTGTGACCCAACACTATGCCTTTAGTTACCATAAAGTGACATTTTTCCCAATTGAGCATTAAATTGGTTTCCACACACCTTTTCAACACGGTATCAAGGTTTTCTAAACAAGAATGAAATGATTTACCAAAGACGGAGAAGTCATCCATGAAGACTTCTATGCATTTTTCCACAAGGTCTAAAAAAATTGCCAGCATGCACCGTTGAAAAGTGGCTGGAGCATTACATAGTCCAAAAGGCATCTTTCGATATGCAAAAACACCAAAAGGGCAAGTAAATGCTATTTTCTCCTGGTCTTCTGGAGCCACTGCTATTTGATTGTAGCCTGAGTATCCATCCAGAAAACAATAATAAGCTTGTCCCGCCAACCTTTCCAGCATTTGGTCCATGAATGGCAATGGAAAATGATCTTTCCTTGTTGCTTGGTTGAGCTTTCGGTAGTCTATACACATTCTCCATCCCGTTACTGTTCTGGTTGGAATCAACTCATTATTTTCATTCCTCACTATCGTCATGCCTCCCTTCTTTGGTACCACTTGAACTGGGCTCACCCATGCACTATCTGAAATAGGGTAGATCATTCCTGCTTCCAGCAACTTCAGCACTTCTTTCTTCATGACCTCTTTCATGATTGGATTTAACCGCCTTTGAGGTTGAGCCACTGGTTTGTATTCTTGCTCCATAAAAATATGATGCATACAATAAGATGGACTGATGCCTTTCAAATCACTTAGTTTCTAACCAATAGCTTGCTCATTCTTTTTCAGAATTTCAATCAGCTTTTCTTCTTCTTCTTTCAACAAAGTGCTGCTAATTATTACTGGTTTATTACCTTGGTCATCTAAAAAGACATACTTCAGATTTGAAGGTAATTCTTTCAATTCTATCTTGTGAACCTCAGGACTTTGTTTTTCATCCAATTTTTCCATTTTGCTTTCCTCGCTTGTCACCACCTTACCGGCTTCAAGACTTTGCAAAACCTCTTGCACTTCATCCATCTCCATATTATTAAAACTCTCAACAGCATTCACTAGAACCTTTTCAAGAGGGCTTGAATTGTTCATCTTGTGAAGCTGTTTTGAAATTGTCTTCTCTTCTACATCAATTTTGAAATAACTCTGCTTGTCTGCAGGATATTTCATGGCTTCAAAAACATCAAAATTGACTTCCTCGTCTTACACTCTTACTTTTAATTTCCCATCATCAACATCTATGATAACTTTTGCAGTCTTCATAAATGGTCATCCCAAGATCAAAGGTACTTCTGAATCCTCTTCCATATCCATGATCACAAAATCCACTGGAAACACGAATTTGTCTACTTTCACTAGAACATCTTCTGCAACTCCATAAGGGAACTTCATTGATCTATCAGCTAATTGGAGGGTCATTCTAGTTGGTCGAATTTCCAGATCACCAATTCTCTTCAACATAGATAATGGCATCAGATTAATGCTTGCTCCTAGATCAAGTAATGCTTTTCCTACTGGCAGACTACCAATGGTGACAGGAATTGTAAAGCTTCCCGGATCTTTGGTCTTCTGCGGTAATGCTTTTTGAATTATAGCACTACATCCAGCCTCTAATTCTACTGTCTCCTCCGAAAATCTTCTCTTCTTTGTCAGTAGATCCTTTATAAATTTTGCATAAGTAGGCATCTGCTCCATGGCTTCCATGAATGGCACATTGATCTGTAATCTCTTGAATATGTCCATAAACCTAGCAAACTACCTTTCTTTATCCCGCTTGGAAGGATTTTTGGGGTAAGGCATGCTTTTCAGCTGTGGTATACCTTCATCCACCTTCATCTTTCCTTTTTCTACATCACTCTTTTGATCTTTCTCTTTTTCTTTTTCTTTATTTACAGTCTCACTCTTTTCATTTTCATCTTTTTCTCTATTTTTTTCTTTTTCTTTTTCTTTCAAAAGTCTTTCTTCTTCTTTTTCTTTTTCACCCAACTCTACACCTGTAGTTTTTCCGCTTCTAGTCATCACTGCCTGACATTGCTCCTTAGGATTCGCTTCAGTGTTGGCTCCATAATGAGGTCTTTTTTGTTCTGCCATTTGACGGGCAAGCTGTCCAACCTGAGTCTCTAGATTCCTGATGGAAGCTTTTGTGTTCTTCTGATTTGTTAGAGAAGCTTGCATGAACTTTTCCAATGTATCTTCCAATCTAGTTGTCTTTTCCATCAGAGACGGTCCTTGTTGGTGGGCCTGTGGTCTATTGTATGTATTAGCTTCTTGCCTCCAACCTTGGCCTTGATTTGCATTATTCCTCCATCCCTGAAATGATTGATTAGTAAAATTGGAATTGAAATTATTTTGTCTACCTTGATTGTTCATGTAATGGACAGCTTCTTCCTGCGACCCACAATGTCCATTTGGATGGTCACCTCCACAAAAATCACATCTTGCATTCATTTGTTGCTGAGGTTGTGCAGATTGAACTGAGTGCAATTGTTGAGGAAGTTTGGCCATCTGTTGAGTTAAGGCTTCGATCTGTTGGGTCAAAATTTTGTTTTGAGCTAAAATAGCATCAGAAGTATTCAAGTCCAGAATTCCTTTCTTTTGTACTTGCTGCCTATCATGCTGTGCTTGATAATCTGTGGATGACAAAGCTTCTATGATTCTGGTTGCTTGGTCAGCATCTACTGTCATCATTGTTCCACCAGCAGCAGCATCTAGAATCATCTTTGTATCAGGCCTTAGACCATTGTAGAAAATGTTCAGCTGCGCTATATCTTCAAATCCATGATTTGGACATTTGCGTAATAAGGACTTGAATCTGTCCCATGCTTCACAAAAAGGTTCTTCCATTCCTTGACGGAAAGTTGAAATGTCAGACTTTGCTTTTATGAATCTTGACGGTGGAAAGAAACGAAACAAGAATTTCTCCTCCACACTAGACCAATTATTCAAGCTTTGGTTTGGATGGGATTGCAACCATTCTTTGGCCTTTCCAGCTAGAGAAAATGGGAACAACCGGAGGTATGCTGATTCAAGATCTCCTTGCTCAAAGCCCATAGTACCTACCAATTCATAAAATGTAGCTAAGTGAGTATATGGGTCTTCATGTGACATTCCAGTAAATTGGTGAGCACTAATCAAACTAAGAAATGCTGGTTTCATTTCCAAAGCTCTGGTTTGTAGGATTGCTATGCTTGAAAAATATCTAGGTCCTTGTTGATTGGCATAGTCTCCCAAGGTACGCCTTGGTGGTTGATGTCCTTCCATATTTGCTTCAGATTTTGGAATTGTTGTTGGTGTTGAAATTGGAGAAGAAGAAGAAGAAGATTGGTCCTCCTCTTGTTGTGCTTTTGCTTTGGCTTTGATTTTCTTCAAAGTCTTTTCAATTTCAGGATCTATTTCAGCCTGTTCTTTAAATCCCTGACTTCTTAATATCATAAGCAAAGCTAGCAAAGGAGAGGTTAAGCAAGAAATTGATACTAAACAACACAAAATGCAATACGTACAGTATTCACACACCGTAATACTTAATTCAATTACTTCGATCCCCGGCGGACGGCGCCAAAAACTTGCTGGTGTATTTTAAGAGAATCAAGTTTGTATAATACACTCAAAGAAACGTGCCAAGTTTTAAACACGGTAGTTGTAGTTATAAAAGATATCGTTCCCACTAAGGATCGTCAGCAATTGAAACTTAAAGGATTACGGCAGATTAAAATGATTGTTTTCATGGTTTTGAGTTCACAATATAAACGATAATATATGAACGATTATGCAGTGAAATAAAAGGAGTTTATCTAATTGTAAAAGCTGGGATTAGGATTCACCGATCTTACCTTCCGATGCATAACGTATATTCATGAAAACGGAGTTTGAACTATAATGCTTTACATCACAATCAAAGTCATTCGTATCAATTCCTTGACTACGAAATTCATAAGAACAGATTTGATAACGTAAATCCCTTGATCGTTTCAATTCCATTCCAGCATTATGACCGATTGTTTGGACGTTCAATGCGTTAAATACCATCCCTGGTTATTTACTCACATTGAGCATTTCATTTAGATCTGTTTTCGAAAGTTATTTTCCAACAACAAACGTAAACTTAATTCAAGAAACTAGTGATCAAGTAGATTAAAGCATTAAACGTAAAATGAAATACCAAGAATCATAGAACAAGTTTACCCGAATCATGAATATATCATTTATGATCTTCAAGTAAGAAAAGCTACATCCAATCCCATGGAGATGTTTAGCCACTCATGGTGGTCATTACAGCTTAGAAAAGAAGAAGAAGAGAAGAGTACAAAAAGTTTCTAGCTATCCAGCCCTTTTTCTCAGCCGCCATGCAGTAAGCTTATATAAAAGAAAACTCGCTCAAGCGAGTTTATATTTCGCTCAGGCGATGAGCATTCTTCAGCATGAAGGAAATCCACGTCCTGCTTCATTATGGGCTTGCTTCGCTCAAGCGGTCTAGATTCGCCTAAGCGAATCTTCATATCTGATACTTTATGCCATTTCGCTTGAGCCATGTCTTCATAAATTGCAGCGAGCCCTTTTAAAATTTGGTTCTGGACAAATTCCGCTTGAGCGAAATAGTGCCGCTCAAGCGCCCTTCACATTGCTGCATTCTGGAAGAAATTCGCTGGCTTCTTTATTCACAACGCTTGAGCGAAACTACTGCTAGTCCATTCTGTTCCAATCTCGCTCAAGCGGCCTTAGTTGTCGCTCGGGCGAATACTTCATTTTCAATACTGGCTTGATTTCGCCTGGGCGTATCACTCCTCGCTCAAGCGAGTCTTGACCTGATACTATTTATTTGTTAAGTTTATGTCTCGCCCAAGCGGGTGCTTCAATTTTTCCTCAGCGATCATGATTCGCTCAAGCTATATACCCTCCGCTTGAGCGAATATCACTCTGTTTGCTCAACTCTTGGTGATTTTCTTCATTTCTTTTCTTTTCTTCTTTCTTCTTTGAATTTTCCTGAAATTGTAACAAAATTAGCCAATCAACCTGTACAATGTTCATATCACTATTTCTTTTCTATTTAGCTTACAAAATTGACAAACATTGTACATTATATCCAATTTACGCTTCATTAATCATGCAAAATATAGGTAAATTGGACATCTATCAAATACTCCAGTATATCCCTGTTATAATTTTTTGGCATAACAAATCTGCATTTTGTAAAACTGGGAATGATATAGATTGAATTTGTCTTTCCTTCCTTCGTAAAAGTTATAGGTAGCTAAGTTATAAAGGTGTAACAATTAGATTCACCTTGATCGGAGGTTTGTAGCTCAAGTTATGCTAAAATACTTCAGCATGTCCCTGTTAAAAATATTTATGCATGACAGGTCAACATAATGTTACATCGGGGATTATGTAGGCTGAATTAGCTTTTGTATCTTTCAAAAAAGTTGTAGATATTTAAACTACAAAGATATTCCGATTGGATTCATCTTGCTTGGAGTTTTGAAGCCTTAGACTTGAATTTTTAGGGATTTCTTTTAGTTTATTCATTGAATTATAGTGTTACAAGAAGTATCTTTATCTGTACTATACATATATATAATTAACCATATATAGCATTAAATGTTATAACTATTTAATCTAAATTTGTATTTAATTGAAAATAAGAACTAAAATCAAATTCTCAGTAATATTCTTATTTAATATAATGAAAAATAAATATATTCATATTGAAATTTATATTTAATTAATTAAAATATGAAATATAAATTAAAATATTTTATAAAATTCTAAATACTATATAATGAAAATTAAATATATTTATATTTAAATTTTTATTTAATTAATTAAAATATAAATTAAATTTTGAAATTTCATTCTTAATATTCATAATTAATATTTATGATTACTAAAGTTTAAAATATAATTAATTGAAATAAAATATGCATTATGAATGTGATCTCTAACACACCAAATTAAAGATAAATTTAGATTCATTATAATTATAATCAAGATTAAGTTATATAGATAAAATGTATAAATCATTTAAATTTATATATATAAGGGAAAATCAATCTAAGATATGTAACAAATATTTTATCTCTAATCAGAATTTACATTTAGTTTAAAATTAAAACAAAAATGAAATTTCTGATGAAAGAATCATACTCATATGCGGAATATGAACAATTTCCCCAACATTGGTACCGGTGACATTGAAGAACATGATTTCCTATATGTTTAATCTGTAATCTTATACCATTACAAAGACCATTTAACTGATCAATATTTTTTAACAACATCACAGGAACTCTTATCTTCAATGATAAATTATGAGGGGTAATCCAGAACAATTAATTGCATTCGAGATTTCTACAGTAAAGGTTTCTATTTTAAAGTTTGAACATTTCTCTTGGGTACATAAAGAATCAAAACTTAAATATACCTTTTCATCTCCCTGAATGTTTCCCATAATGTAATTATTTACATTAGGTACAACATCAAGTGTTGGGGCCAGGATACATCTTTCTTTAAAATACGTTTCATTGTTCATGTTGTCCATCATTTTTAGGTAGACAAAGGAAATTAAATCATATAAGGAACCATTAGAATGATGTATAAGAATATCATCTGCAATTTTAACTTTTGATTTACCATCTGTTGAATCCCTAACCACACTATCCCCTATTTGGAGAAGCCGTTCATTAAATTTCTTAACATCAGATTGCATATTTACTGAATTGCTTCCATCAAGTCACATGTTCTTTGATAGTTTAATAAGTTTACATGATGACCATAAATATGAAGAGTTAATACTTGCACGATAAATGTCTTGTCTTGATCCTTTGGTAATTGCAGGTAAAATTTGTCTAAAATCTCCCCCAAGAACAACCACTTTACCACCAAATAGCATATTAGAATTGAATGAATCACAATATTTGAGAACATCTCTTAATGTTCTATCCAAAGACTCAAAACAAAATTTGTTCATCATAGGAGCTTCATCCTAAATTCTCATCTTGGCTTATTCTAATAATTTTGCATGAATTGTTCCTTGTTTAATGTTGTATGTCAAATCTTCATTAATAATTAGAGGAACCTTAAATTGTGAATGAGCAGTTCTTCCATTGGTAATAGCAATGATTCAATTCCACTTAAAGCTACATTTAAACAAATTTGACCCTTTGATCTAACTGTTTTAGACAATATGTTCCACACAAAAGTTTTACCAGTGCTTCCATATCCATATTGTGAGCACCTTATGCTCAATTAAAAAAACTAATGAAAATTTTTCAAAAAATTCACATCAACCCTAGGATGGCCCCACATGAGTCTATGGGTCTCTAATAACATATCCTAGGCTTGAATGTGCCAAAATCGTTTAAGGAGGACTTTTCAACATGTTAGTTCCTTGCGCATTGCTCAATAATTTACATCAAATCAGAGCTATGCAACTTCAATCAAGGTGAATTCAAATGGTACACCTCCACCACTCAATTACCTATAATTGTTATGAAGAAGTTGAGGGCCCATTATTCTCCTAGGATTACCCAATTCATAAAATTGTGGAATCAGTCCACATGAAATTTTAGTTTGAATACCCTATAGTATTTGGGGCCTAACCTGAGCTACAGACCTCTGATTATGGTGATTCGAGTAGGAAAATGTTTGCGACTCAATTACCTACAACTTTCGTGAGGAAAGTGAAAGCTGATTTAATTCTCGCTTGAGCGAGATCCCAATTTTAGCTTGAGTGAGAATTGTTTTACTTGAGCAAAAATTTGATAGAATCTTCCCTTAAGTCTTGCTTAAGTAAAGGTATTTTCACTTGAGCAAAAATTCATTAGAAAATAACTATTTGATTCTTACTCAAACGAGGATAATCTTGCTTGAGCGAGATTTTCCTAGAAAACACTCCCCATTTCACTCACAGTCTCGCTCAAGTGAGAACGGGCCGCTTGAGCAAAAATATCAGCATTTTAACCTCCAAACCAATTTCCTTGCATCATATCTTACTCATTTGGCATCCAAATGCCACCAATTTTAACCCAAGCTATTTCTCATTAATTATGACCTATGGCAAAAAGTCATGTTTCAAAATTCTTAGAAATGAGCAAGTTATGTGCCAAAATGTAATTATGTCAACTTAGGCCGTTTTCAAGCAATTTCACCTATCAATCCCTATTGGAATTGAACTATTCCAATCCTTACAAACTCATAACACCAATTATAAGCTATGGAGCCTATTTGGAGGTTTAAGAACCTCACAGATCTCATTTTGACCAATTTAGTTCTTATTTATACCGAAAATCTATTAGGAAACAACACAACATCTCAACTATATTCTTAATGACATGGTATATGCTTACTTCATAAGCACCATCACACTACTATCTTATTCATGCTATGCAATAATACATTCCTATAATGCAATCCATGCTATGCAACAATTCCTAAGAATAATACAAATTGATATAATCATCATGGATCCATCCATGGTTCACAAATCTAAGGCATCATCATATATCAACATTATCATCATAATTCATAAATTATCATCAAGATGAAATCTATATCATCTACCATTATACAAAAGGTACAAGTGCCAAAAAAAAGCTAGCCAAGACTTACTATATCAAAAGCTATACAATATCAAAATAACACTACATCATATATATATGCAAGAGTCCTCCCACATGAACTTTATTAAAGGCTTGGTGACCTCGGTCTAGATCCACTAAAAAAACAACCAACACTTGGGGGTGAGTGCAATACCCTCGATTAACTAGGACAATCCTTTAAACTAGGACATCCTACTTAACTAAGAGGTTACAAGTTTTTAGAAATGGTAAGGAATTTTTTTTGTACAAGTAAAATGATGGTGGATCAATGAAAGCAAGTATTAAATAATTTACATAACCATTTATAAACCGTAAATAATTATACTTTTAACAGAACAGAGCACACAGGATCCCTTATATGTACCGTCATTCATTGTCTATTATTTAATTAACTATATATATAGCCTACATTATCTCTGGTCTCTAAGGTTGAGGATTTCTGCTGACGCTCAAACGACTGGATCTAACTCACTGCTGGTCAGCGGGGTCCAGCTTACAATTCTCTTAATCTTCTAATAATATTAAGCTTAAGGGGTGAGTATACACTTCAGCCCTTGAGGGTTACTGCTAGGACGATATTAGCTAATAACAATAAATTAATGTAGATAGGGCAACCATAACATTCATAATTAATGATGGTATGCATGATTTAGATTCATTATGAGTTATCTAGAGATTAGTTTTCATGACGCATGTGGGCCCAAGAAATTAATCCATAATAATCATCATCATCATTCACCAGAACCCGTCCTGCTCAGGCTGCCCCTGGGCATAATGTTTCTATATTAGAGATCAGAGCTAAGGATGGAAATGGGCCAGGCCAGGCCAAGCTTTGAAAGGCTTGAGTCTGGCCTACATCAATTTTCAAGGCCTGAGCCTGGCCTATTAGCTTGTTATAGGCTTCTTTTAAGGCCTGACCTGGGCTGTTTGAAGGCCTGGTCTCTTTAAAGGCCTATTTATAATGAGGCTTTTAAAAGGCCAAGAACCACTTAGAAAGCCTATCAAATTACATAGGTTGACAGACCTATCAAATTACATAGGTTGACGGGCCTATCACTTTAAATAGGCTTATCAAATTACATAGGCTGACGAACCTATCACTTTAAACGGGCTTATCCTTATAAACATGCTTATCTTTATAAAACGAGCCTATAACTATAAATATAAATGAGTCAAATGCACTTACAACTTCTCATACTAACAAAGTACAATTAATCCAAACAATAGTCACCATAACAAGTAATCCATGACAATTATCCAAACAATAGTCACCATAACAATTATCCAAAAATTTAAAATACTAAAAACCATAACAAGTAATCCAAGTCTAAATCCTATATTTAGAATCAAATCATGCAAACAAAAATCAACAAATTGGTTTAAATCATCAAATAAATGTCTTTTTGTTCATGGTCATACACCTTCAAAACAAAAAAGAAAAGAAAATCTCATTAGAACATATAACAATTTAACAACTTCAAATAGAAAAAGTTAAGTAGACAATGTTTGAACCTTTTATTTCTTTTAATAGAATACTTGTGTCGATGCCAATCTCCACCATATATTAGTGCCTCAATGGATTCGTTACTCAACCTTGAACGATATTCATCAATCACTCTTCTGTTAGCACTAAACGTGGCCTCCGATGCAACTGTAGAGATTGGGATCACTAGTACATCTGCAACCATCTTTGATAAGATTTTATACTTCATATTGTTAACCTTCCACCAGTCTAAGGCACTAAAGGAGTTATCCTCCTCATCATTGTCAGGTATAAAAAGACCCTTATCAAGATAAGCATCTAATTCTGATTTCATTTATGGAAGTGCTTCCTTTTCACACACAATGCTCATGAAACGTTTAAATCCAGTGGGAATGGATGGAATATGCACTTATGAAGATGAGGTAGTTTGACCACTATTGTTTGCTTCACTAGAGTTAGAGCATGAGTCTTCCATATGCACATCAACATATTAATCATATAGTTATTGCAAGGAAGTCCGCACCTTATTCATATTCTCCATGGCAACTTCTTCAAGTTTATATATAAAAGGAAAACATATATTAACTATGTGAAATTTGCACCTCGGATCTAAGACGCTTGCAATAGCCACCAGTAAGTTACATTGCCCCCAATACTTGTCAAATTTTCTTTTCATTGGAGCTACCATTTGTCTCAAAAAAAGGTCTTCATCCTCGGCTGCCATATCAATTACTTCTTTCATCCTTGAAACTTCATCAAGATATAAGTTTGACGTGGGATACTCATTATGACACCCTCGATTAACTAGGACTAACTCCCGCGCTGGAATGTCCTACTTAACTAAGGAGTCACTAATTATATGAGAAAAATAGGAGTTTTTTTTATTGGTGATCATCAACACATCGTTCAAATAAAAATCATAACATAGATCGATCTTCCATAACAAGTGTACTTAAAAGATATGGGACTCGCAGGCTCCCAATAACAACCAGTATAATAAGGACAAAACATAATTAAACGTCAGGACCTACAATAGTCTCAACACTAACAACGAGTATAAACAGTCGACGCCCACAGTCAACGTCCTCTACTGCAGGTAGTCCAGATCAGGAAAGGGAAAGTACACACGCAATAAAAAAGGGTGACTATAAGCCCTCAACCCATCAAATCCATATGCAAGGGTAGCCATAATTATAAAACATTCATACATGAGCCAGGCAAGTAGAAATATTCTATACAACATGTATTAGAACAACCATACAGTATTGTGGAACACAAAGAAAAGGTACACCGGCAGAGTTAGTCACACAGTTATGATATGCGATGTATGCGTTAAGTTTATTTATTACTCATCTTGATTTAATACCAGTATGCAATGGGGCCTAATTTTCGCTCATCAATCTCATAGATCAATATCCATGTGCATAACCATCCCACCTTATCCTTTTGCCTAACTAGAGCGATCGGAGCTCGCCTCGTTCTGTTTTCATAAAAAAAGGTAAGGACTTACAGTCCCAACAACAATAGATCCAACACACATCTCATCAAAATGGGCACTAAATGGTCATAGAAACCCTTGTTCCGATTCAAAGTATATCAGAGTTTGCTAGGGGCTATCCAGCTTCGGGCGCGAATCCAAGCCATTGGAGGTCCGCCCCCGATATACTCCCAAAACTGCCCCTAGGGAATCGAGACACCAGTTGTTTCTTTAGTGTACCCAACACTATATGCTCTAGGGGATCATTCTATTATCCCTCCTTATACTCTATATGCAACATGCAATATGCTCGTGTTATCATTAGGGTGACCGAGTATTAGACGGAACCTTACTCATCCGATGTATTTGTCCTTAAAGCATGTAGCTACTCGTTGTCATTTCTTTTTGTGAAGTGGACATTGGGAACCAAGGCCTAAGTGCTACCTAAATAATTCTTCTTGGGAGTACTAAGGTTCGGTCTCTAAGTTGGTCTTATTACGAGAAAATTTCTAGGACTTTAGTGTCTAATTTATTTTTAAATCCTTTTTCTAAAAGCATATTTTGGGGTATTTTCTTTTGTATGCTTTATGGAAACAAAATTTCCTAACTTATTCTATTTTTACTTCTAAAATGTGAACTTATATTTAGATATTAAATTTTAAAAAGAAAATAAGAACAAAGTATACTTCTTATGACTTTTCAACTCTTTACCAATGTCGTCTCGTCGTATTGACTTATGACGAACAAACTAGATTGGCCTTAACTCTTTAAAATTACTAAGACCTTAAGTAAAATACTTTTTCATAATTTTTAAAGATCCTTTCTAGTCTTATACTCAAAGTGAAATTCTCCTTAATTAAACAAATGACATAAAGTCGCTAGTTCTCACTGTTTACCGAAAACTTAGTTTTTGTCGTATTTTATCTAGAAAATTCCAAATTGAGTCATTTCAAAGCCAAAAGTGCTTAACTTTATAATAAAATTAAATATTGGTTCTGCTCAAAAATAGGTCCTACACGAAAATGCATTAAAGTGGCAAAGTTCATTGTTTTAGTTTTCGTAAAAACGCATTTAATGACAAATTGCGTGTCGGAATTTCTTCAAACCAATTTTCCTCATTTGGGTAATTTTCTTATGTTCAAAATTCTCATCTTATACCATAAAACACACACCAAAATAGTTTGGCCAAATTCTTTGTTTGCCCATGTAAACACATTTTATTCTGTTTCTAACTCATCGTTCGCGTCTAAACTCGGGTCCCTTTTTAATCTTTCATTTAATAACACACTTACACTAATTTTTGTGATTAAATTTAGTACCAAAACAGCCAAGATACAGAAGCTCCATTACCTTGCATTTCCTCAAAATTTTAAACTTTACATATTCTATAAATCATTTCCTTTAATTATAAGTATACAAACAATTATCATAAGTAAGTAATTAATTTTTAAATTTAAAAAAATTCCAGAATTAAATAAACACCTAAAAATCCATTTTTATCAATGAGATTCTCAAGATCAAGCCATTCAACCAAATTTTAATTACTAGGTTATTTAAAGTAAGATTTTCACATCAAGATCCATGAACTTCAAGTTATTTATCTTAGAGAAAATTTTCCAGCAGCAATATATACTTAGTTTAGGCTTCAAACTATTTTCAAGCATGTTAAATCTTCTAGAAATATGGTGATACCACATGCAATCATTTAAATCCATGGAAAACACAATATCTTAGCATTTTCAACAACATGCATGCACTAAAAAAAATCTACAGCAACACAACCAACAAAGTTAGCACCTTTATGATTTAAACTTCATAAGAATTAAATATTTAACTTAATCATGGTGCAGCCATAGTACTACCTAAAAGATCACAAGTTTTCTAAAACAATTTTTATGATCTAATCCACAAAATAGAGATATTTAAGGGAGGTACCAAAGTGTAGATGTTAGGGACATCTACTCCTCACCATGCATGTGAAAAATAGAAGTTTCAAGTGAGCAAATACTCCCCCCTTACATTAAGAGTTTCGACCAAGAGAAGGGAAACACCAAGCGCTCCAAGCTTTGCCTCAAGGCCACCACAAGTTGCTACACCAAAAGAAAAGAAATGTATGAAGGTTTGGTGGATGGGAATGACGTGATGATGATAAGAAGGAGTAGAATATGTTACTATTTTTGGAGGATTTTAAGAAATGGTAAGGTGTTTAGGAAGTGTCATCTTTTGCATGAAGGCTAGGAGGGGTGGTGGAGTGGTTTGGGCTTGATGTTGTTAGGTAGATGATGATGGTTAATGTGAATTAGGAGGGTGGAGGAGAAGAAGAAGCTTTCTGGAATTTTGTGGTAACTTAGAGAAAAGAGAAGTCAAGAAGACAAAGGTGTAGTCTTGGAAAATAATGAATTTTTGCATGGATCCCTTGGTGGCTAAGGGAGCTCTACAGCCAAGAGAGAAGAGAAGGAGGTATCAAGCTCTCCTTATGCATGACTAGGTGCCATATTCAGGTGATGAGTGTGAAGGAAGAAGTTAGCATGGGCTAGGCAAGTGTCCAAGACTTGGTGTAGTGTAATTGGTCCATTTTCATGCAAAGCTGTGTGTCAATCAACAAGTCCAGCAATATGTTTGAGTTTTTAAGGATGATGCATGTTGAATTAGAAAAAATTCACAACATGAGAATTGTATATCTTTGTCTTATCTTTAAAAAAATATATGGCATAAAAAAAATCCATCATCGGACGAGGGAGATATGGCCATCTTACGAAACCTGGGCAATACTGTTACAAAATTAATGTTTCTTACAAGAAAAATTTTTTTGGACCAAATTGGTGAGGAATTGGCCTTCATGCCCTTCACCAAAATTATGGGGAATTGCGTCTAGAAACTTTCGGTGAAAGAATCATTTTATTTCATGGTCATACGAATGAGAAACACGGAAAACACTGGACGTAGTGTAGGCTACCACCAAGAAAACATGAATCAGTGTGGTATTTTAAATTCTAGGATTTATTGGGCAAGAATGGGCTTTAATGGTCAACATCATAGTTGTGGATAATTTTGATATGGAAATTATCGAATAAGAATGACTCAATTCTAATAACGGGAGAAGAAATTATGCCCAAAATACGTACAGGTGCGTAATTTGGCCTAAACGATTAACTTGAAAATAAAGCCTTCAGGGTTAGGCGTCTAAAAGCGAGCATCAAGCCCTTCATGTAAACTATGAGATACGGTATGAGGGATATACCAAGGTAAAATGACCCAACTCAAATGCTCCGGGTAACCTCTTGGCCAGAACCAGGGAATTTGCATAATTTTAATAACTTAAAACAATATGATTAAATATTCTCATTAAAAATCATTAAGTTTTCTTAATTAATTATTCATTATTATTATTATCAATATTATTATTAGCATAATTATTACTATCATTATTATTATTCACATAATTTAATTGAAAAATAAATCACCTCTAATTCCTTAAACCCTTCTAGAATATTAATCAGCTATCATATAAGCAAGTCGGCCATAGCCCAGTCATTCTTACACAGAATTTAACACATAAACAAGGTATCTAGTCTCAGGGACCCATCACAAAAAATGAGGGTTGTTACGCTCATTACCTAAAAATACATAAGTAACATGGTTAAAATATTTATTAAACAAGTCAAATGAGTTGCAAGGTTAAACACTTCAAGAAGTTTGAGTACCTAAAATTATATGAGTTGCAAGGTTAAACACTTCAAGAAGCTTGCAAACTTTTCCTACTTTTTCCCAATCCTCATGTGAACGTGCATAATCATAATGTGGCTCTCTTTCTTTGTAAGATGCAAAGACAATCCTAAACCTTGAAGCACAGGACAACATCTCAAAGGTTGAATTCTAACTAGTAGGATAATCAATGACGAGCTTACTATCTTTTAAGTGCTTCTACTTAACCAAGTCACAAAAAGACTTTAACCTTGAATCATTATGTGTAATATACTTCACACTTTCATAAATTTTGTGAATAACATCCTTGATTTGAGTAAGACCATCTTGCACCAATAAGTTCAATATATGAGCCAAAATCGCACATGAAATAAATCACCATCAAGGAATAGTTTTGTACTAAGTGACAAGTTGTCCTTCAAATTCCTAATGCAAGAGTCATCGTAGGAAGCATTATCAACCGAAACTAAATAAATTTTATTTTCAATTCCCTATGCTTTCAAACACTTGAAAATTGTATCTGCAATGTCGACTCAACGCCTTGGAGCAGGGACTCTCACAAAGCTTAAAAACTCTTTTTTGAAGTGTCCACCCTGCATCAATGAAGTGAGCAGTAAGGACCATAAATTTAGTAACTTGATGACTTGATCTCCACATATCTGTCGTTAAACTGATCTTGTTCATATTCCTGAGTAATATCTTCAACTTCTTCTTGGACTTATAAATAGCCAGACTATCACTTCTTACTGTTTTACGAGACACCTTTTGAAATTCTAGTATTCCATACTCAAAAGCCCACATTAGAACTTGATGATCAACAATGTTAAATGGCATTTCATGCACCATGACAGCAGCGGCAATTATTTCTCTCATCTTTTCACTGGAGTATCTTTCATCGGGAACTATGAAAGAATTAGCCAAGATAGGTCGAAATGGAATGACATTTTGTTATTTTGTCCCTCTCATTTGCAACCTTCATTGAAAGCAATTATTTGCGTGCCTCCTTAGATGACTAGTACTAGATCCCTTTCCACCTGTAGATAACTTTTCCTTACAATACATGCATTCAACTTTCCTTGCTCCCCCAACTTTAACTTCATTAAAATCATTCCAAACTATAGAAGTTTTTTTATCTTTTTTTCTTAATCACACAATTGTCTTCTTTTGGTTAACTTGAATCTGTTGGTACATTATGATTGGTGTCCGAAGTTTGAGTTGTTGGTATAATTTGATTGACCTTATCAACTTGTAAAACAGAAGATGAATTTGTACCATCCATGCCGACTTGCTAAAACATTGACAAAATAATTAATAATTGATAGAGTTGAAACATTGACAACATAATTAAGAATTAATAAAGTTGAAACATTGATAAAATAATTAATAATTGATAATGCTGAAACATTGACAAATTAATTAATAATTGATAATGTTGAAACATTAAAAAAATAATTAATAATTGTAAGCTTTAGAGAAAATTATGTAGCAAACATAGATAGATAAAAGGACAAGGGGGATTATACAGAATCAAGAATCAATATTCATGTTACTTCTGTTGTTTTCTTTTTCTGAAATTTGCCTGTTGAGTTTTAGACCATAGATTCATAATATTTGAAATTGATATCATTAATTTGTAGGAGTTGTGTTGTTTCAATATAAATCTATAAATAGTAAATTAATAAAAGTAAGTTAATAAAAGTAAAGAAATCAAATCAACAGTATTAATTACTTTCAATTTCATTATTAATCACTAAAATTCTAAACAAAAATTCTAATTGAAAACAAATCTGCAACTAAATATGTAATTGCTATAATTTGTTTCTATAATTTGTTTCAACATTTCTTTGAAATCCTAAGCAAAATTGAGTACATAAAATAATGTAGTGCAGTGCAGCCATATACAATTCTCAATTCTGCCCGTTTGTGAACATGTTCATTATTACTTACTAAAATTCTCATTGAAAACAAATCAGCAACTAAATCTGTAATTACTATAATATGTTTCTATAATCTACTTCTATAATCTATTTTAACATTTCTTTGAAATCCTAAGCAAAATTGAAAGTACATAAAATGATGTAGTGTAGTGCAGCCATATACAATTCTCAGTTCTTCCTGTTTGTGAACATGTTCATTATTACTCAATAAATTCTAATTGAAAATAAATCTGCAACTAAATCTGTAATTGCTATAATATGTTTCTATAATCTGTTTCAACATTTCTTTGAAATCCTAAGCAAAATTAAAAGTACATAAAATGATGTAGTGTAATGCAACCATATACAATTCTCAATTTCACCGTTTTGTGAACATGTTCATTGTTACTCACTAAAATTCTAAACTAAAATTCTAATTGAAAATAAATTTGCAACTAAATCTGTAATTGCTATAATATGTTTCTATAATTTGTTTCAATATTTCTTTGAAATCCTAAGCAAAATTGAAAGTACATAAAATGATGTAGAGCATATTCAGATACATAGACCATATTCAAATACATCACAGAGCCAAAAATACATCACAGATTTAAAATAAGCAAAATACTTCCTTAACCAATATAAGTTGACTTACATATATATATATATATATATATTAAAAATCACATTTAAGTTTAAAGGTGACTATAAAAGGTAGCAACTCTAATTTAAGATGAATTAATTATTTTCTTGTTATAGACTTATATTATATTCATAAGGAATTATCAAAAAGGTAACCAACTTTATCACCTAACAAAACACTGATATACCAGGAGAAGACTAACTCTGTTTAAGTTTGACAAAATTAACAAAAAACTAGCTCTATTTAAGTTCGATAAAATTATACAATTAAAAGTCTTTTGTAGACAACAACAAAAATGAGTGCAAAAGAAGCAAAATATTTACATACCCAAAATGAGGTAATGCTAGAGAAGGCATCGAAACAGCATTGGAGAAGGCACTAGAATAGGGAATACAAGCGAGAATATAGACAAGAGACTGAGAATAAAGATGAGACACGAAACGGGAATGCAATAAGATGAGAGTTAGAACTATGATGAGAGGATAAAAGAGAGAGAGAGTGACTAAGTCTAAGGGACAAACCTTAGTGAGATGAAAATAAGCTAAGAGAGGGAGACAAACTTGCTAAGAGTGAGTTAAGGGAGTAAAGACAACGTGCTGAATTGAAAATAATGAGTGAGTCGAGTAGATGAGTCGTTGGTAAGGGTAAACGGTGGTTCGTGACTTGAATCGTGAGAGGGGGAAACAAGAGTTGTGTTTTGTTTGTGCGGCAGAAGGAGTAACAATGTTACTCAAACGACAAAGTTAGAAACCCTAAAAAAATTTCCTTCGCTCCTAATTTTTTTAATTATAAATTTGTAATATTAATTTATATTAGAAAAATATAAATATGTAATATATATTATTTTATGTTATAAATATTATATATATATAATTAATAATAATTAATATAATTAAACAGACCGGTCTGTAGGGCTTCAAAGGCTTTTTAGAAAGCCTATGACCTGGCCTATTTAGTTTAAAAGGCCTGTTTTAAAAGCCTAAGTCTGACCTTCTAGCTCGACAAGTCTGGCCTTTGTAGGCTTTAAACCGGCAGGATCATGGGCCCCCGACGAACGCCCTGACCTATTTCCATCCCTAATCAGAGCCCACCAAGTACTCCAACATCATATTTCATCACAGGGTACATATGGACTCTCAAGTCCTAATCAATATGGATCCAACACATCTCATCATTCATAATCATATCATAATGGTACTTGGCTCTACACGATCGTAGTTACATTCCATCATTGAGTCGGAGTACATCAGTTTTGCATTGTCACACCCGACTTTAGGCGTGACTCTAAAGCCATTTAGGTTTTTGACCGATTGTACTCCCAAGATACTACTTAGGGATCGAACACGAATGTCCTCTAGTGTACCCAACTGTTGCTCTAGTTTTATCAATTCCAAAATAGTTGCATGATGCAATATGCATTATTTGATTCTTTATTTTAACTTCTGGGTGTCTATGTGTTCCTTATCTTGTAATATTTGTCCTTAACTTGTTAGGTTCCGCCTGTTTTTCGAACTTTATAAGATATTTCTATTTTATTTTAGGAAATTACGAGCTATATCTCGACTTAATATTTGTCTTTTTAAATGGTAAAGAATGTATATCTATTTATCTCGGCTTAATATTTGTCTTTTTAAATGGTAAAGAATGTATATCTATTTTATAAATAAATAACCAGATTTTTAGTGAGAAAATAATTTATGTTTAATTTTAAGAAATAAAATACACCGTTGCCTATTTACCGATAAAATAGGACCTAGTCGTAAATATTGACTATGAGTCTTATTTTTTGACGGTTTGAGAAAATCCATACAGAACAATATTTATTTAACATATCTTTGTCCAATTTCTTTAAGACAATGAAATAATAATACCAATAATGATAATAATATTAATGATAGTAATAATAATAATAATAATAATAATAATAATAATGATTATATAGTAATATTAGCAATAATAATAATGATAGTAATAATAATAACAACAACAACAATAGTAATAATAATCATAATAATAATAAGAATAGTATTAATCATAATAAATATAATAATAATAATAATAACAACAACAACACTAACAGTGGTAATAGTATAATACTTGTATAATCAGTTATTTTATCTCTTTAAATGTCGGTTGTAACATCCTAAAAATTTTAAATTGGGGAATTTGATAATTAAAATTAATGAATTAAATTAGGGGGGCTATTAGAAAATGATGTTTAGAATTCTACCAATTGAGTTAACGAGTATATGTTTGGTTAAAATAGATTAAATGACTACACTAATCTAATTAAATAATTAATTTTATTAACTCCTAAATCTTGATTTAAATTTTTGGAATGACCTAAGGAGTCAAGAATTAAATTTATTTCATTATCTACCTGAATCAGGCCTGATACAATTAATTAATTTAGTTATTTTTTTCTTAAAATTTTATTTCAAATTAACTATATCGCAATATATAGTTTTAATTCTTCCTTCCTTCAATTCCCCTTAATTCTTTAATTCCTTTCTCTTTCCATAATAATTCTTTTCCTTTTATTTTCCTCTTAAACTCTTTCTCTATTACGCTAAACACACATACCACCATGCTCCCTCTCTATTTTCTCATTCACACTCTCTCCCCCTCGGATGTTACACCAAGGGTATAATATTTTTTTTGTAAATGTCATGTGTTGTAAGAATTTGGTACTAACACAATTAAGGACAAATATAACAATATAAGCAATAAATTACACTTCAAAATAATTATTATAAATAATTAGGCATAAATAAATTACAAGATAAAGACAACATGCCAGTCCATCCTTATACCCCATTTATCATGTTTTTTGAGATTTAATAACTGGAACCCACATCGACACCCAATGTCCTTTGTAGTGTTTTCACAGTCCATCACCTAAACATATCTACTCAGTCACCAGAGTTAGCAACAATCAGTCACAATAAATTAATCACATACATAACAATAAATATTAATAAAATTTAATAACTTAGTTTAACAGATTTCTCCCGAACCTACCCTCGAAAAGGTAAGGTCCAAAGGGAACCTTAACTTGTCCGAACATGTAGTTCACCCCAGGATACCTAAGGATATACCCCTTTACCTGAGGTGTCGTTTCTTTAGTACTAAGTGGAAGGTGAAATTCAACTTTCAATCCCTAGCCTTGATCTATGATCCAACCGTGTCGTTGGAATTTACACAATAATCAGAGCCCAATTATAGTGACATGCAAAGAATCGAATAGAGGAAGAGGGAGATGGGGTGGTGGCTGTCCATAGTGGAGGAAGATGGTTTTTAGGTGGTGGAGACATTTTTGGGTGGCGAGGAGGGTGGGGGAAGGAAAATAACAAATATAGGAGGTGGTTTTGTGGTGAAAATAGAGGAAAGGGGTGGTGGCCGACGGTGAAAGGAGAGGGAGGGGGAGAGCTTAAAGAGAGAAAGCTCTAGAGAGAGAAAGTGAAGAATGGAATGGTGTGAAGAATGAAGAGGGGTGGCTATTTATAGGAGATTCTACCCATCGAATCAAGATTTAATCTGTACCGAATAGAACCCCAGTTATGGTTTTAAATTTTCAACTTTGAGAATTTGAAAAGTTCCAAACATAAAAGTTGTAGATCTTATTTTTCTCTTCAAAATGGTACATGGTACGTGAAAGTCAAACACCCAAAGCAAGAGTTATGCCTGAATCAAGGTAAAGTGCTCTTGGGGCTCTTGAAATTTGTTTACTTGAAAAGATAGGTCCACTGCGCAAAATCCTTTAAGAATTAGCTTTTGGGATCTTCATGAAAGTTATAGGGTTTTTTGATACGAAATTATAGAAAAAAGAAACAAGTGTTAGACTTCATATAAGAGAGATATTTCTATTTTTCTGGATTAGGCCTGCGCTGTTACCGAAATAACATTGCTTTAAAAAACCTAATTTTTTTTGGACTGATCAGGGGGAACTATGATAAATGCTCAAATGTATAGATATTTAGATGGTAATTGAGTATAATTGTGTTAGAGGTTGCATTATCTAGAATATTTTATGCATGAAAATGAATAGAAATTGAGAACCAGATATTTTGTTATGTTTTAATGTAATTAAGCTCTTATCTTTATTTTTGTGTAAATGATAGGTGAAAAGATGAAAAAGAAAAGCAAAGAATCCCAAGTCATTCCTTAATTCAAAATGAAGAAAAATATAATTTTTGGGTGTCTCGTTTGGGTGAGGCTCAGTTCGCTTGAGCAAGCTTCGAAGCCTTCAAGAAGAAAAATCAAAGGCAAATTTTGTTGGAGCGAATCTCAATTCGCTTGAGCGAATAACTTATAGAAAGTATCATTAAAGAACTCGCTTGAGTGAGTCTCAAACCGCTTAAGCGAGAATTGTCCAAAAACTAAATATGAAGGCTTCGCTTAAGCTAAGGGGAAACAGCTTAAACGAAAAGGATCCAGTGAGCAGAGTATGAGGACTCGCTTGCGTGAGGCTTAAGCTACTCAAGCCAGAATTATCCAAAATCAAATAGAAGCTTTGTTCGCTTAAGCGAATCACTTTGGGCTCAAGCGAATACAACAAATTACAATAAGGGATCCTTACTCGCTTAAGCAATAAATTCGCCCAAGCGAGTCTATGAAGGAAAAATTAGATAAAGAAAGAGTCCTTCAACCTGAAGAAAGCTATCTTGCTTAAGCGAAATAACTCTAGCTTAAGCCAGATACATAATATAAAGGAAAACACCGTCAAAATAAAGGCGGCTGGCAGATTTCACTTCTTGGAACATGGACATCTCATTGGAATCCATCTTTTTCCTTTTCTTCATCTTTTCTTTTTGAGTTTTGATTGTAATGGCTACGATGTGTAGCTAAATCCTTTATTAGGATTAGATGTAGTTGATCGAACCCCGACATACGCTTGTTCTACGTTTATATATTTGGTATCTTTGTTCTATTGCTTTTGGCTTTTCATTTTACGTTTAAAGCTTGACACTATTAGGAAATAGTTTCTTGACCTTAGTTTCCATTTGATTATTGGAAAATAGCTTACGAAAATGGATCTAAATGAAATGCTCATTATGGCGGATATTAAGAATAACATTCGACGTAACAAACATCAAAACAATCTCGTATAATGTTGGAATATTCTTAATATGATTGAGGAATCAACATATTTAAGAATGTTCTTATGGATTTTGTAGTCAAGGAATCAATGCGAATAATTTAAGATTGTGATGTAAAAAGCGATAGTTTAGAATCTATTTATATAAATGTATGCAACATATTGAAGGGGGAGATTAATGAAATCCAATCCCAGATTTTATCATTTGATAATTCATATTTCTTATCGTTTATTTTAACTTATGCTCCTTTATGTTTAGTTCTTTATATTTCAATATGCTTGTGAACTCTCTATTTATTTCTGCTAAGGTAACAACAAATCAATAATTAACACCGTATCCCAGTGGAACGACACTCTATTTTTAACATATACTACAACTCGACAGTGGAACTTGCCATGGAAAGGTTTGATCATATCAAAACATGTAGTAAAGTTTTTGGCGCCGTCCATCGGGGATAGGTGTAGTTAATGTTGATTCTAAGTTACCAAGGCATTATGAATAGTACATTTGTGTATAATTATAGTATCTGTTACTTGTTCTTTTTGTGTGCTAACGTTTGCTTACAGTAAGTTTTTGCTTTATGCACTTGAGAAGTCATGGATTCAAAAACCATTTTAAGCTTGAACCTGAAATAGAGAGATCATTGAGAAAAGGAAAAGGTAGAAACAAACAAAAGTAGCAACATCACATTGGTGAATTCTTCCACACACATTCCTGAAAGTGAAACAAAACTAGAAGAAGAAGAAGAAATGACAAACAACAATAATAATAACAACAATAATCCACCTCCTCCACCTAGAAAAACACTTGGGGATCACACAGCAAGGCCCAAGACATTTTTCTAGTATTGCAATTCCAACCACTACAAGGACCTTAAAGATGAAGCCAACATTCTTAAGTCTTACCAGTACACACCAATTCACTAGTATGATAAATGAGGATCCTTATACTCATTTAGCAACATTTTATGAGTTAGTAAGAACTATGGGATTTGGGCAGGATGATATTGAATTGGCTTACTTGAGATTATTTCCCTTTTCTTTAGCAGGAAAAGCTAAAGAGTGGTTGCAATCCCATCCTAATCAAAGTTTGCATAATTGGAGTACAGTGGAGGAAAATTTTCTTCAAAGATTTTTTTCGCCTTCTTGTTTTATTAAAGCTAAGTCTGATATTTCTACCTTCAAGTAAGGCCCTGATGAACCATTCTGTGAGGCCTGGGAAAGATTTAAATCATTGCTGAGGAAATGCTTGAATCATGGATTTAAAGATATTGCACAACTAAACATTTTCTATACGAGTTTGAGACCTGACACTAAGATGATTCTAGATGTTGCTCCCAGAGGTACAATGATGACTGTAGATATGGATCAAGCAAGAAGAATCATGATGCTCTATCTTCTACAGATCACCAAGCTCAACATGATAGGCAACAAGTAACTAGAAGAGGTGTGTTAGACTTGAACACTACTGATGCAATATTAGCTCAAAACAAGATTTTGACCCAACAGATAGAAGCATCGACTCAATAAATGGCAAAGCTACCACAATAATTACTTGTAGTTCATTCGCCTGTGGCACGTACCATGAATCATTAGCGACAAATCAAATGTGATTTTATGGAGGCAATCATGCAAATGGCCAATGTTCATATCAAGGAGTTCAGTAGGAGGAGTCTGTACATTATATGAATCACCCAGGGTGACAAGGTAATTTCAATTCTAGTAATTATCCTAACAATTTTTTGCAGGGTTGAAGAAATAATCAAAATTCAAATCAAGGATGAAAGATGTAGGACCTTCAAGTAGACAACAATAAAATCGGCAATATATCTTTCTTTGTAAGAAAAGACTTCCAAATTGGAGGAAACTCTGGAAAAATTCATGCTAGATTCTTTAACCAATCAAAAAAATATTGAAGCATCAATCAGAAATTTGGAAACTCAAGTTGGCACACCAGCTGTCAAATCAACAAGGAGGTTCCTTCTTTGCCAACACTCATCCAAATCCTAAGGAGCATTGTAAGTCAATTACGACAAGAAGCATTAAGGTGGTAGGCAGAGAGATTGGTGAGAATGAGAAAATTGAGGAAGAAGTATTGAAAAAAAAGGAAGGAAAAGAAAAAGAATGTCTAAGTGAGGAAGATCAAAATAAAAAAGAGAATGTAAATAGTGAGAGTGTGAATAAAGAGAAAGAAAAAGGAAAACAAAAAGAGAGTGAAAAGCAGAGAGAAAAAAATGAGAGTCAGATTCCACAGTTGAAGAATCTTCCATATCCAAAGAATCCTTCAAAGCAAGGAAATGCAGTTCGCTAGATTTATGGACATCTTCAAGAAGTTACAGATCAATATTCCTTTTGTAGAAGCTATGGAGCAAATGCCTACTTATGCTAAATTCATGAAGGAATTACTAACAAAGAAGAGGAGATTCTCTGAAGAAACTGTGGAGCTGGAAGTAGGATGTAGTGTTATTATTCATAAAGCACTACCATTAAAGACTAAGGACCCTGGCAGTTTCACAATTCCAGTTACCATTAGTACTTTACCTATGGGAAAAGCTTTATTGGATCTTAAAGCTAGCATTAATCTTATGTCATTGTCTATGTTGAAGAGAATTGGAGACTTGGAGGTTAGACGCACGAGGATGACGTTGCAGCTAGCAGATAGATCAATGAAATTTCCTTATGGGGTAGCTGAGGCTGTGTTGGTCAGAGTTGATAAATTTAGGTTCCCAGTGGATTTTATGGTGATGGATATAGAAGAAGACTCTAAAGTACCATTGATCCTAGGGAGACCCTTTATGAAGACTGCCAAGATAATTATTGATGTTGATGGGGGAATTTAAAAGTAAGAGTGCACGATGGTGAGGTGAACTTTGATGTTTTTAAAGTAATGAAGCATCCTCAGATAAGCAGCATTGTTTTTGGATTGATGTAGAAGAAGAAGCCGTTAAAAATAAAATATGTAAGTTGAACCATTCTAGAACTCTTGAGAAAGTTTTAGGGAATGTTGTTGATGAGCTTGATGAGGATAAAGTAGAAGCTATAGAGGAAATTATGAAAGATTTTGATTCAGATAAATTTATTTCACCAATCCAAGTATCAACGGAAGACTTGCCTGGGAAGATAGAAGCTAAAGCATAAAAGCTTAAATTGAAGGCTTTACCTTCCCATCTGAAATATGTCTTCCTGAATGATGATAGTCAGAAACTAGTGGTGATCAGCAGTAGATTGACCAAGTAAATTGATTGAAGTATTGAGAAGAAATAAGGGAGAAATCAGATGGACTTTACAGGATCTAAAAGGAATCAGTCCTTCATATTGCATGCATCAGATATTCATGGAGTAGGAATAAATCTAGATATTGTGTTAAAGCGGTGTGTGGGAACAAATCTGGTTCTGAATTGGGAGAAATGCCATTTTATGGTTACAGAAGGTATAATGCTAGGTCATAAAATCTCTTGCAGAGGAACTGAAGTGGACCCAACAAAAGTTGAAGTGATTGAAAAACTCCTATTACCAGTTAATGTTAGAGGAATCAGAAGTTTCTTGGGTCATGCAGGCTTTTATCGATGATTTATCAAAGATTTTTTAAAGATTGAAAAGCCATTGAGCAACCTCTTGAATAAGGATACTTCCTTTCACTTTGATGATTCTTGTTTAATTGCTTTTGATTTATTGAAACAGAAATTAGTTTTTACTCCTATAATAGTTGCTCCTGATTGGAAATTTGAATTTGAACTAATATGTGATGCGAGCAATTATGCTATAGGAGCAGTTATTGGTCAAAGAAAGTCAAAGATTTTTCATGTTATATATTATGCTAGCAAAGTTCTTAATGAAGCATAAATAAATTATGCTACAACTAAAAAAGAACTTTTAGCAGTGGTGTATGGCTTGGAAAAAACTCAACCTTATTTGATTGGATCCACTGTTATTGTCTATATTGACCACGCAGCTCTAAAATATTTGTTGAATAAACCTGACTCGAAGCCTAGATTGCGTCAATGGATTTTATTATTATAGGAATTTGAAAGACAAGAAAGGAAGCGAGAATTTTATTGCAAATCATCTTTCCAAACTTTCCAACAAGGTAGTTACAAATACTCAGCCTGAAGTAGACGATGCTCTTCCTGATGAAAAATTATTGCTGGTTCAAGAGAGACCATGGTTTGTAGATATTGCAAATTTTAAGGAAGCAGGGATTATACCTGATGATCTCACGTGGCAATAGAAAAAGAAATACTTGGAGGAAGCACAATAATACATTTGAAAAGATCCATATTTGTTCAAGATTGGATCAGACGGTATCTTGAAAAGGTGTGTATCTCAGGAAAAAGCAAGGAGCATTCTATGGCATTGTCATAATTCAGCATATGGAGAGCATTTTAAAGGTGAAAGAACTGCAACTAAGGTTCTGCAATTGGGTTTCTATTGGCCTTCGTTGTTCAAGGATGCCTATGTTCATGCTCAATCATGTGATAGTTGTTAGAGGACAGGTAGAATTTCAAGGAGAAATGAAATGCCTCTGAATACTATCCTAGAGGTTAAAGTGTTTGACTATTGGGGATTGATTTTGTTAGACCATTACCTATTTTATTCACAAATGAATATATTTTGGTTGCTGTGGAGTATGTATCAAAATGGCTGGAAGCTACAGCCACTCCTAAAGCTGATGCTAAAACAGTGGTCAAATTCTTGAAAAAGAATATCTTTTGTAGCTTTGGCCGCCTAGAATGTTGATAAGTGATGGAGGTTCTCACTTTTGTAATGCTCAGTTGCAGAAATGTCTGGAACATTATGGAGTCAAACATAAAGTGACATTTCATTATTATCCACAAGCAAATGGGCAAGTAGAGGTTTCAAATTAGGAGATCAAGTGTATTTTGGAGAAAACAGTCTCAATTAGCAGAAAGGATTGGGCTCAGAAGCTTGATAAAGCTCTGTGGGCTTACCGGACAACATACAAAGCACCTACAGGTTTTTCTCCATATCAGCTTGTTTTTGGTAAAAGTTGTCATTTGCTGGTGGAACTAGAACATAATGCTTATTGGGCTATGAAGCTATTGAATTTTGATCAACAAGCAGCCAATGAAAAAAGGAAGTTACAGATGCATGAGCTAGAAGAATGGATGCATTCAGCATATGAGTCCTTCTGTATTTATAAGGAAAGGATGAAAATGTACCATAACAAGAAGATTGTTTAAAAGAATTTTTATCCTGGCCAATCTGTGCTTTTATTTAATTCAAGGTTGAGATTATTTCCTGGAAAATTGAAATCCAAGTGGTATGGACCATTCTTGGTTAAAGAAGTCAGATCTTATAGAGCTGTTGAGTTACAGGACCCTATTTCACAGAGAACTTGGACTGTTAATGGGCAAAGACTGAAACCCTACATTGGTGGTGAAGTGGAGAAGCTTACCATGCTCATCCACTTACATGATCCTTGAAAATTATAAAGGCGTTGAGCTAATGACGTAAAACAAGCGCTTCCTAGAAGGCAACCTAGTGTTTTATTGCTTTTGTGTGAATTTTATGTTCTTGTGTGTGAATTATAGGTTTAGTCATGTTTGAGAATTGATTTAATGCATTGATGATCGATTGAGAAGTGATGAAAAGGAATAGACAATTTCTAAGAAAATGATGTTTGAATGTTGATTTCCATCATTGTTGAAATTGTTGCATGATTGATGATATATGTGATAGATTGTTAAATTGATTTGATAATGATGAGGAAAACATGAAATCTTGGTGTTAAATTGATGTATACTTGAAGTTAGTAGCAAAGGCTAACATAAATGTGCTTGCTTGTGGAGTTATGATGGAGTTTATGTTCATTTTAGTATTAAATTTGCCAAAATGAAAAATTGGATCATATAATCATGAATCTGTTTGCAATTTGATGTTGAATGCAAGGAATCATTAGTTGAAGTTATGGTGATTGTAGAGATAGGATTGAATCTTTCAATTCCTTTTTGATGGTACATCAATTGATGATTTAAAGTTAGCAAATTTGTGTCAAATGGCCAAGTCTTCTTTACTTTGAGAAGAACTTAATCAGGCATCTTGTTTAAATTCAAGAAAGTGTTGTTTCGCCCAAGAGAAACTATGTTCGCCCAAGCGAATTTCATAGAAAACCTCATTAAATGTTATTCTGCTAAACTCACTTAAGCGACATGGTGCTCGCCCAAGAGAAATTCATTAAGTTCAATCACGCTCAAGCCAAGCTTATTTCACCCAAGCGAACTAATGTTAAAAGAGTTCTGGGTAAAATTCACCTAAGCAAAATTTCAGCGCTCAAGTGAGGCACAAGTAAAATTGGTTCTGTTAAATTTTATCTTGAGCGAATCATTCTAGCTCAAGCGAGTCAACTAAGGAAGCATCAGGGGCACAGTTTTATTTTTCTCGCTCAAGCGAGCGATTGTTTGCTTGAGCGAGTGGAAGGCAAAATCACTCTATTTAAATGTTGCCAAAGCGAAAGGGGAATAGCTCAAGCAAAAATAATTAAAAAAGTCATTGTCAAATTTTTCACTTGAGCGATTTCCTTACGCTCAAGCAAAAATGAAATAAAGTATCAGGGGATATTTTTTATATTCCTTGCCTAAGCAATTTTTAGCTTGCTTGAGCGAAATTCTTTCAGAAACCATTTTGTAAAAACTTGCTTAAGCGAATCATTGCCCTTAAGCGAGATAATTTAATAACTGGTACTGTCCAAATTTCACCCAAACCAAGGTAAACCACTCGAGCGAAAAGGCGACCCCTGATGTGCCAAAAATTGTGACACCTTGATTCTTACGGTCCATTTTTTTTATCAAGACTCATATTAAGGTTTGTACAATGTGCCAAAATATACCCTATAAGACCCTTGTGGTCAAACAAGTGGAACGATGATTTTAGGTGAGACGCCCCAAAAATTGGGGGTAAATTTTTCACGTTTTACAAGTCATTATTTGATACAGTAATAACGTGGTGAAGTCTTAATCAACTCCCTGGATCTATGAAAAACCTCTCTCATATATGAAGATATGAGAGGGTGAATTAAAAAGGATTCATGAGGAATTAAATTTTCAATTAAAAACAGCGAAAGGATCGATTAAAATGATGTTATATGATTGGATTTAAGGAGAATAAATTTCACGAAATTTAATGGTTCATAATATGTCCAAAGTATTATTAAAATGATGTAAGAAGGAATATTAACGCAAAGGGAAATCAATGTAATTGTCACAACAACATTTTAAGGGAATCAGGTGCCACTCGCTCAAGCGAGTACCACACTCGCTTAAGCGAGTTCGTGTGGTAACGCTTGGGCGAGATACGAAATGTGCTTGGGCGAAGAAGAGAAGAGCATCAGGTGCCAATCTCGCTTAAGTGAGCTCTGCTTCACTTGAGCGAAGTTACTCCAGAAGCTCCAGGTACAGATTTCGCTTGGGTGAGGCACGCCCGCTTGAGTGAAAATGGGACAGAAGCTCACTGTCTATATGTCGCTCGAGCGAGGCTAGGCCCGCCTGAGTGAAAACCGTCCAGAACCAATTTTTCCCTCACTCGCTTGAGCGAATCGCCATGCGCTGACCATTTCACTTGAGCAAAAATAGTCCAGTAACTCCCCTACTCGATATCTCTCGGGCGAGGCCCTTCCCGCCTGAGCGAATTGTGGCCAGGGGCCACACCCCTGTTCCATGAGGATCTCGCTTGAGCGAGATTATCACTCGGTTGAGCGAGTTATGCAGGACAGTGAAAAACATGTGAAATTTCTCATAACTTAGCACACTAAATCTCATTTTATGCCATATTAACCTATACTAATGTATTATATACATTCCATCATGCATTCGGGAGTTAATCCAATTAGTTATACATATTAAGTTCAATTTCTATTCATTCAATGCATGACATTTGAACCATTCTTACATAATCTTTATAAACTGCTGCAAGTTATGAAATACATCATTCATTCATAAAATTTTTCATCCACAAGGATCATAATTGATTATCTTACATCATCTAGGTCATTAATGAAAATTGGCCATACACACCAAGGTCTAATTTTCCTACATAACCCTCAAAATCATCAAACTACAATCTAGATGGCAAAATAAGCATACATGTACACTATATGCTATACAAAAATCTAGATTTACCGGTCAAGGTGTAACATCCTGATTTTACTAATTGAGATTAAGCCATTAATTAAGGGTTAACTGCAGAATTGAGATTAATGATTAATTAGACTAATTGCTGATTGGTTAGAAATGACTGAATAAATAATGATAATAATAATAATGCCAGGCGAAAGGATGCATGTGTCCCTGAGGGTATAAAATAGCTTCAGCTCTCTCTTTCCCTCATTTTGGGTTTATTTTTAATTAATTAAGGATGTTTCACAAGGCGTTTCCTCTACACCTATTTACCTCTATTATCAAAATGTACTCCAAAAGATTCACTCCACCCATAAAGTACCCTGCATCACAAGTCTAAAAAAAAGGACAACATGGGAGAGTGATTCATATATTCCAAAAGAATGACTATCAATACCATGTGATCATGTGCATATGTATCACAACATGTATACTTTGCATTCACACATATTTCATCATCAACTATCATCATATAATACAAACATCTTTATAAATCAAGCTAGTATAAAATCATACACATGATCCAGTCCTTCAACAATTTGGACTATTACACAACTCCTCACTTTACTTAAATTATTATTTGGTATTCACATCTTTTGTGTTGTCTTAATTCATTATCTCATCCTCAACACAACCATCACCATATCTCATCACCTTTGGCATACTTCCTTGCTATATGCAAATGCTCTTAAGCTAATACATATGCACAACGGATTATTTCAACAATTGTAGATCAGACTGTGGGAAATAAACACCAATTATGGGATTCAAGTATGATCAACTAACCATACCCCTACTGCAGTAGTAAAATGTGTACACTTATCATCAAATTGCATGCCTTTCACCAATCTTTTACTGGTACCAAACCGCATTACCCATTTTGCAACACCTGGTCATTTCTACCATGATCGCGATAACAACATAATCAATCATATGGTGTTGCGGGCTCGCCACAACTCATTTCATGGCGGCTGTGATCCGAAGGACCACCGGGGTCACGTGCTCATCAAGAGCCACCCCCCACAGGGTCGGCCACATGTAGCTCCCCATAGCAATACATGGGCGGCTTCATGACTTACACACCGAGTCACAGGGGAAATAAAATTTGCTCATGCACTGAGCCACCCTCTCACTGGGTCGGCCGAGGGAACTCCCCTAATGTTCCAACATCGGCGGCTATACAGTATGCCATAGATGCAAATGCCAATCATATGCATTTCTCACTCTATGCATCCTATTCATTCCACTCATCAATCATCATCATCATTATCACTAACATCACCACAAGGTTTTTTTTTGGTGGATTTATTATTGTTGGTTATTATCATTAGTTTAAATTTTCATGTGGCATACTCAATAAGTCTCATAAACATAATTCAATTCTATCATCAAACAAAACAACATCAATCTATCACCATCAATCAAGGTATGCTATTTATTCACACCATTCTCAATCAAACATTAACTATATTCATTTCACATTTATGGCGGACATAAGTATAACATGATATTCAAGACACCTCATTGTCAAACAATCCACACCACCATATATCACACTATAATTATTCTAAATGCATCAATGCATGTTGCCAAGATACATCACCAACATCATACATAACATTATAATTCTTCATAACATTACAAGCAAGGCACATGCATATTGTCACATATGACAATCAAATACTATTCAACTCATGTATTTAGAACATAAAGACTCCTCTCTTACCTCAAGAGAAGAATTCCGATTGATACGACGTACCCGCCTCATCGTTCGGAATGGGTCCTACATTAATATGCATATAAAATCACAATCAATCAACTATTCAAGACACAAATTCAACTCTAATTAACCATAATCATATCTACAATTTCATAACATGTATAAAACATGTTATAGACATCTTTTCCTTCATTCATTAGGCTTCGGGAATTCCTTCCCATCAAGCCTCATTCATTATGTTTAAAGGCTACAAAACAACTTTAGCCTAACATTCACAATACATCATGTATCACTATCCATACTCATCAATGTCATGTATTTCTTCTTAAAATATATTCTTGAGTCAAGATTAATCATTTTCCCCAATTTCTCATAGTTAGGGTTTCACCATAACCCAACAACATCATAAATAATCATTAATCTCCCTCATCTACAAACATGAATTTCGTATACCCTTAACAACCCAATATAAATGCTATATTAACAATATCCCAACTGTGATAAGCATAGGGTTCATACTAAGTTGAATATCATGTTATAAATACATTAAATGCCTCTCCCAACAACCCATAAATACATTAAATGCTTATCCAACACTAAAACTCCAAGCTTAGGGTTCATACTCTTAAAAATGACAAGAAACTTACCTCAAGAGTAGAAAAGAGTGAGTCCCCAAATAAGAGGGAGAGGAACATGAAAATTAAGAAGAAGAGGGGAGGAGGAACTTCAAGCTCCAAGCCTTCTCTAAGCTTTTATGAAATGAAAATGAGAGGGAGAATGGAGGGTAGCACCTTGGCTTAGTGTTAAAGAGGAAAAGAGATAAAGAGAATAAGAGAAGAAGAAGAAAAGAGTGTTTGCCAAATGGGTCAGTACATGAACAAAAATGAGAGGAAAAAAAAAGAAGGCTTTTGCTTTTCATTTTCATCCTTTCATTAATATTTCATCGTTTTACGACAAATAGGATCTTTGTTCGGGCTCAATACTTTACCTAAAAATTATTCTGAATACATATTCGGACTCCCAATAATATCCTTAACAGCCCTGACCAATATCATCCCAATCGGAGATACTTGGTCTGACACCCATATTTTAATCGGGCTTAATTTCAGTTTATTCAGCTTTAATAAATCATGAGTAGTCCCCAAAAATCTTAATTTAATTATTTTTAATATTTTGGAACATTAAATAACCCACATGCAACTATTTAATAATTATTTCCTTAATTAATCCTTTATTTTAAAATTTAGGGTGTTACAATCCACCCCACCTAAAAAGAAATTTCGTCCCTGAAATTTAACATACCGGATTCAAACGCATCAAGGTACCGTGCTCTTATGTCGTCTTCACGTTCCCATGTAAACGTCTCCACATTTCTATGCTTCCAAGCGACCTTCACCAAAGGTACCAACTTGTTCCGCAATTTCTTCATGGAATGTTCAACAATGCGAACAGAAACAGGGGGAATAGACAAGTCGTCCCGCACATCCACATTATCAACAGGGATCACGTGTAGAGGATCATGAACATACTTCCTCAACTATGACACATGGAATACATTGTGTAGATTCGCGAGATGCGGAGGGAGTGCAATCCGATAAGCAACGTCGCCAATCCGCTCGAAAATCTCATAGGGTCCAATGAACCTAGGGCTCAGCTTTCCACTTTTCAATGCCCTTCTAATTCCTTTATCACGCCAGACCCTCAAGAATATGTGATCACCAACTTGAAATTCAAGTGGTTTATGCCTCATATCATAATAACTCTTCTATCCATCTTGAGCAATCTTCATATTCTCTTGTATCTTCTTAATCTGCTCAGTAGTCTCTTGAACAATCTCCAGCCCTAAAGCCAAATTCTCACCAGTCTCCAGCCAACATAGAGGCGTTCTACATTTTAAGCCATAAAGTGCCTCATAAGGAGCCATACCAATACTACTGTGGTAATTGTTGTTACAAGTGAATTCAATCAACGCAAGAAATCTCTCCCAACATCCACCATGCTCCAAAACACAAGCTCTCAACAAATCTTCAAGGCTTTGGATAGTCCTCTCAGATTGTCCATCGGTTTAAGGATGGTAAGCAGAACTAAGCTTCAACTTAGAGCCTAACTCATGATGTAAACTTCCCCAAAATCGAGAAGTAAACCAAGGGTCACAATCAGATATAATACTAGACGACACACCATGCAGCCTAACAATCTCTTTTATGTACAACTGGGCTAATTTCTCCAATGAAATCTTCATATTCATGGGCAAGAAGTGAGCACACTTCATCAACCGATCCACAATCACCCATATAGCATCGTTTCCAGCACGAGTTCTAGGTAGTCTAGAAACAAAGTCCATAGCAATACTATCCCACTTCCAAACAGGGATCTCCAAAGGTCTCAAAAAACTAGATGGTCTTTGATGCTCGACCTTAGCCTTCTGACAAACAAGGCAAGATGCAATAAAGTTTGCCATATCACGTTTTATACCAGGCCACCAAAAATTCTTCTTCAAGTCTTGGTACATCTTGGTGGAACCAGGATGAATGCTCAATACACTCTTGTGAGCTTCCTCAAGTACACATTTCCATAAATACCACTCGAGGGAACATAAATTCGGCCCTTCACACGCTAAATGCAATCATGATTTTCCACTAGAAACAAGTTCTTCCCTTTTTCTTGGGTTCTTCTCATGTCAACCAAGTACTCATCCTTCGGTTGTTACAATTTCACAGTTTTAAGAAACACATTAGCAACAGTCAACATTTCAAGTGACATTTTCTTTGGAGTATATGTTTCCACGCACACATTCAGGTTTCTAAATTGTTCAATTAATTCCATCTCTTTCACCATCATTGCGGAAACATGCAATGACTTCCGGCTTAAAGCATCGGCAACCACATTTGCCTTTCCAGGATGATACCTCAATTCAAACTCATAATTCTTCAGAAACTCCATCCACCGCCATTGGCGTATATTAAGCTCTTTTTGATCAAATAAGTACTTAAGGCTCTTATGGTCACTAAAGACCACAAACTTAGAACCATACATGTAATGTCGCCACAACTTCAAAGCAAACACCACCGCCGCCAATTCAAGATCATGTGTAGGATAATTAACCTCATGCGGTCGCAACTGTTACAACGCATAGGCTATCACACATTTACACTGCATCAACACACAACCCAAACCATGAATAGAAGCATCACAATATACAACAAAGTCATCCAACAAATCAGGCAATGCTAATACTGGTGCGGTAGTAAGCCTCAACTTTAACTCTTGAAAACTTTCTTCACATTCATGAGTCCATACAAACGGTTGATTCTTACGAGTCAACTTTGTCAACGGTAAGGGTAAGCGCGAAAATCCTTCGATAAACCTCCGATAATAACCAGCAAGACCAAGAAAACTTCTTATTTCCGTCACGGACGTCGGTCTTTCCCAAGCCATAACAACTTCCACTTTCGATCTATCAATGGCAACTCTATCACCGGAAATCACATGACCAAGAAAAGAAATCTTATTCATCCAGAATTCACATTTAGAGAGCTTAGCATACAATTCTTTCTCTCAAAGAATGGATAATACAAGGTGAGGATGTCTTTCATGCTCTTCATGGCTCCTAGAGTACACCAAAATATCATCAATAAAGACAACAACAAATTGATCAAGATATTCATGGAAGATGCGATTCATGTAATCCATGAAAATCGCAAGAGCATTTGTCACTCCAAATGGCATCACTACATACTCTTAGTGACCATAACATATTCGGAAGGCAGTTTTAGGAATATCCTCAGTCTTCACCCAAAGTTGGTGATATCCGAAATGTAAGTCAATCTTAGAAAACACAACGGCACCCCTCAATTGATCCAAAAGATCGTCAATGCGAGGAAGAGGATACTTGTTCTTGATAGTTAGTTTATTGAGTTGGCGATAGTCAATGCACAATCTCATGCTTTCGTCCTTCTTTTTCACCAACAATAGAGGAGCACCCCAAGGAGACACACTTGGGTGGATAAATTCCCGTTCAAGTAATTCCTCGACTTGCTTCTTCAATTCGGCCAACTCCATAGAAGTCATCCTATAAGAAGCTCTAGAAACAGGTTCAGCACCAAGAATGAGATCAATAGAGAATTCCACTTCACGTGGAGGAGGCAAACCAGGAATCTCATCTGGAAAAACATTGGAAAGTTCAGAAACAACAGGGATTTCACCAGATTGGGAAGTATCACTCCTATCAACCATGCAGAACATTACAAAAAGATGAGAGATACCTTGTAGATCATAGTCTTCAGCGTTAGAAGTCAGAAAAATCACTGTCTTGCTATGACAATCCACCAAGACATTATTCACAGATAACTAATCCATGCCTAGAATAATGTCCAGGATTTTCATAGGTAAGCACACGAGAGATACAACAAATTTTCGACCCTCAAGAGTCATCTTGACATTCTCACATCGAGTCACCGATCTCAAACAAGTACCGGTCGGTGTAGTCACCATTATAGAACCTCTCATCATACAAACAGGCACTTTCAAGCGCCTTACACAATCCTCAGAAATGAATGAGTACGTAGCACCAGAATCAAATATAACATCTACTGAAGTGCCAAGGATTTCACACTTACCACAAACAAGATCTTCAGCTTGTGCAGCTTCTTCACCAGTAATAGCAAATACTCTTCCAGCTACTTATGGTTGATCACCACCATTACGATTATCATTTCTTCCACCATGGCCATTACCTTGACCATTGCCATTCCTTCCACCATTATGGTTTCCACCACGGCCACCGTTGCGACCACCATTATGACCATTACCGTTTCCACGACCACGGCCTCTAAAGCCTCCATGGCCTCCACGGTTACCATTATGGTTCACATGAGCAAGAGTCTCAACATTGGCATTCCTTGCATTGATAGCACACCATATTGTCTCTTGGGCAATCACGGACCAAGTGGTTAGCACCACATTTAAAACAAGCAAAGCCTTGGACATTGCCACGACCTTAGTTACCACCATCATAACCTCATTTAAAAGCACCACGTCCTCTTGCAGTTAAGGATCCACCACGAAAGAACTTCTTCTTTTTGAATTGACCATGTCTCTTGAAATCAGAAAATTGCCCCTTCAACTTAGACTCGTGCTTGGCATGACTCGAAGGAGTCATATCATCTTCTTCATAAATACGACACTTGTTCATAAGCGTCGAAAAGCTTCTTATCTCTTAATGTCGAATAGCCCGCTTGATCTCGGGCCTCAACCCATTTTCAAACTTCACACACTTCGAAGCCTCAGCACCCTCTTGTTGATAGGGCGGATAAAATGCACAAAGCTCTTCAAACTTGGAGGCATACTCCTCCACCGTCATATCACCCTGTTTAAGTTCCATGAACTCAAGCTCTTTATTGCTTTTATAGCTTTCCGGAAAATATTTCTTCAAGAATTCAACCTTGAAGTTTTCCTAAATCAAGGGAATATCAACAGATATCATGCGTCCCCTATTGAGACGCCACCATGCTTAAACTTCATCACGAACCATAAAGACCGCATACTCCACCTTTGTGCTTCAGAACACTCGAAGCTAGCATAAATTCTTTCCAAATCCTTGATCCAAGCATAAGCATCCTCCGGCTTATAACCTCCATGAAATTCAAAAGGTTTCCTCTTGAGGAACAGATCAAGACCTTGGGCACTTTTTCCCACATTCAGTTGGCCTTGTCTTTCCAAGAGGTTAGCGAAGCGATTCAAGGCGTTTGCCATAGCAGCAGCCTCATAATTAGGTCTACCCGCCATATCTTAAGCCTATACATCAAAACATGGCACACACATGAGTAGTCTAGACCAAACAATAAATTTTTTAACCTATAAATCCAAAGGTTTCAACATTCATTGGTCCATCAAGCATCACATCATATAATCATGTCAACCTTAAAACATAATCATATTATATTCATTATTGAAGGTAAATAGTATAAGGAATCTTGGCCGGACTCAACAACATAGACATCAATCTCAATCCAATGACAAACAGCCACAATTCAATCAAAGAAATCCCTAACTCAATCAATCATAGCCCATATGATCCAATCATAAGTAACGATTACTTATACAACATCAATTATGATTGTATCAAGAGCAATCAACTCTCTGATACCAGGTTGAGACGCCCTAAAAATTGGGGGTAAATTTTTCACATTTTACAAGTCATTATTTGTTATAGTAATAACGTGGTGAAGTCTTAATCAACACCCTGGATCTATGAAAAACCTCTCTCATATATGAAGATATGAGAGGGTGAATTAAAAAAGATTCATGAGGAATTAAATTTTCAATTAAAAATGGTGGAAGGATCGATTAAAATGATGTTATATGATTGGATTTAAAGAGAATGAATTTCACAAGATTTAATGGTTCATAATATATCCAAAGTATTATTAAGATGATGTAAGAAGGAATATTAATGCAAAGGGAAATCAAAGTAATTGTCACAACAACATTTTAAGGGAATCAGGTGCCACTCACTCAAGCGAGTACCACACTCGCTTAAGCGAGTTTGCGTGGTCACGCTTGGGCAAGATACAAAATACGCTTGGGCGAAGAAGGGAAGAGCATCAGGTGCCAATCTTGCTTAAGCGAGCTCTACTGTACTTGAGCAAAATTACTCCAAAAGCTCCAGGTATAGATTTCGCTTGGGCGAGGCACGCCCGCTTGAGCAAAAATGGGACAGAATCTCACTGTCCACATGTCACTCGAGCGAGGCTAGGCCCGCCTGAGTGAAAACCATCCAGAACCAATTTTTCCCTCACTCGCTTGAGCGAATTGCCATGCACTGACTATTTCGCTTGAGCGAAAATGGTCCAGTAACTCCCCTACTCGATATCGCTCAGGCAAGACCCTTCCTACCTGAGAGAATTATGGCCAGGGGCCACACCCCTGTTCCTTGAGGATCTCGCTTGAACGAGATTATCACTCGCTTGAGAGAGTTATGCAGGATAGCGAAAAACATGTGAAATTTCTCATAACTTAGCACACCAAATCTTATTTTATGCCATATTAACCTATACTAATGTATTATATACATTCCATCATGCATGTGGTAGTTAATCCAATTAGTTATATATATTAAGTTCAATTTCCATTCATTCAATGCATGACATTTGAACCATTCTTACATAATCTTCATAAACTGCTACAATTTATGAAATACATCATGTATTCATAAAATTTTTCATCGACAAGGATCATAATTCATTATCTTACATCATCTAGTTTATTAATAAAAATTGGCCATACACACCAAGGTCCAATTTTCCTACATGACCCTCAAAATCATCAAACTACAATCTAGATGGTAAAATAAGCATACACGTACACTATATGCTATAAAAAATCTAGATTTGCCGGCCAAGGCGTTTCCTCTACACCTATTTACCTCCTTCATCAAAATGTACTCCAAAAGATTCACTCCACCCATGAGTGACCTGCATCATAAGTCTAAAAAAAATGGACAACATAGGAGAGTGTGTTATATATTCTAGAAGAATGCATATGAATACCATATGATCATGTGCATATGTATTACAACATGTAAACTTTACATTCACATATATTTCATCATCAACTATCATCATATAATACAAACATCTTTGTAAATCAAGCTAGTATAAAATCATACACATGATCTAGTCCTTCAACAATTTAGACTATTACACAACTCCTCACTTTACTCAAATTATTATTTGGTATTCACATCTTTTATGTTGTCTTAATTCATTATCTCATCCTCAACACAACCATCATCATATCTTATCACCTTTGGCATACTTCCTTGCTATATGCAAATGCTCTTAAGATAATGCATATGCATAACGGATTATTTCAACAATTACAGATCTGACTGTGGAAAATAAACACCAATTATGGGATTCAAGTATGATCATCTAACCATACCCCTACTGTAGTAGTAAAATGTGTACACTTATCATCAAATTGCATGCCTTTCACCAATCCTTTACTGGTACCAAACTGCATCGCCCATTTTGCAACACCTGGTCATTTCCACCATGACCGCGGTAACAACATAATCAATCATATGGTGTTACGGGCCGGCCATAACTCATTTCATGGTGACTGTGATCCGAAGGACCACCAGGGTCACCTGCTCATCAAGAGCCACCCCCACAGGGGTTGGCCACATGTAGCTCCCCGTAGCAATACATGGGCGTCTTTGTGACTTACACACCGAGTCACTAGGAAAAATAAAATTTGCTCGTGTACTGAGCCACCATCCCACTGGGTCGACCGAGGGAACTCCTCTAATGTTCCAACATCGGCGGCTATGTAGTATGCCATGGATGCAAATGCCAATCATATGCATTTCTCACTCTATGCATCCTATTCATGCCACTCATCAATCATCATCATCATTACCAACATCAGCACAAGGTTTTTTTTAGTGGATTTATTATTGTTAGTTATTATCATTAGTTTAAATTTTCATGTGGCATACTTAATAAGTCTCATAAACATAATTCAATTCCATCATGAAACACAACAACATCAATATCTGTCACCATCAATCAAGGTATGCTATTTATTCACACCCATTCTCAATCAAACATCAACTATATTTATTTCATTTATGGTGGACATAAGTATAACATCATATTCAAGACACCTCATTGTCAAACAATCCACACCACCATATAGCACACTATAATTATTCTAAATGCATCAATGCATGTTGCCAAGACACATCAACATCATACATAACATTATAATTCTTCATAACATTACAAGCAAGGCACATGCATATTGTCACATATGACAATCAAATATTATTCAACTCATGCATTTAGAACATAAAGGCTCCTCTCCTACCTCAAAAGAAGAATTCTGATTGATACGACGTACCCGCCTCGTCGTTCAGAATGGGTCCTATATTAATATGCATATAAAATCACAATCAATCAACTATTCAAGACACAAATTCAACTCTAATTAACCATAATCATATCTACAATTTCATAACATGTATAAAATATGTTATATCTTTTCCTTCATTCATTAGGTTTCGGGAACTCCTTCCCATCCAGCCTCATTCATTATGTTTAAAGGCTACAAAACAACTTTAGCCTAACATTCACAATACATCATGTATCACTATCCATACTCATCAATGTCATGTATTTCTTCTTAAAACATATTCTTGAGACAACATTAATCATTTTCCCCAGTTTCTCATAGTTAGGGTTTCACCATAACCCAACAACAACATAAATAATCATTAATCTCCCTCATCTACCAACATGAATTTCGTATACCCTTAACAACACATCATAAATGTTATATTAACAACATCCCAACTTAGGTTTCCACATTAAATGCCTCTCCCAACAACCCATAAATACATTAAATGCTCACCCAACACTAAAACTCCAAGCTTAGAGTTCATACTCTTGAAAATGACAAGAAACTTACCTTAAGAGTAGTAAATAGTGAGTCCCCAAAAGAGAGGGAGAGGAACACAAAAATTAAGAAGAAGAGGGGAGGAGGAACTTTAAGCTCCAAGCCTTCTCTAAGCTTTTATGAAATGAAAATGAGAGGGAGAATGAAGGGTAGCACCTTGGCTTAGGGTTAGAGAGGAAAAGAGATGAAGAGAATAAGAGAAGAAAAAGAAAAGAATGTTTACCAAATAGGTCAGTACATGAACGAAAATGAGAGGAAAAAAATAAAGGCTTTTGCTTTTCATTTTCATCTTTTCATTAATATTTCATCGTTTTACCATAAACAGGATCTCTGTTCGGGCTCAATACTTTACCTAAAAATTATTCCGAATATATATTTGGACTTCCAATAATATCCTTAAGAGCCCTGACCAATATCATCCCAATCGGAGATACTTGGTCTGATACCCATATTTTAATCGGGCTTAATTTCAGTTTATTCAGCTGCAATAAATCATGAGTAGTCCCCAAAAATCTTTATTTAATTATTTCTAATATTTTAGGACATTAAATAACCCACATGCAACTATTTAATAATTATTTTCTTAATTAATCCTTTATTTTAAAATTTAGAGTGTTACATTAGGGGATTTTCCAGCAGGGCAAATAGGGTAATCAATTACACTAGAGACCTGATGGTGGTAATCGATTATGCCCGTGCAATAATTGATGACACTAGAGCTTGATTTTCCTGGTAATTGATTACGCCTATGTAGTAATCAATTACACCAGAGCCCTGCTTGGTGGTAATCGATTACACATGTTACATTCCAATTTTAATTAATTGGGATATTTTAGGAAAATAAATCGGGCACGTGATTTAAATTTAAAGGTTTATAATTAATTAATTAATTATTTGAGTGCCGATAAATTAAAATTTTAGAATAACCCATTAAGTTAAGAGATTAATCCGATAATTTTTAGGAATTAAATCGAATGAGCGTTTAGTTTTGGTTATTAACCAAAAGGGTTACAGAACCGAACTACCCCTAACCAACCTATACTAACTAATTCAATTAAATTTTCCCTTTCCTCATTTTTCTATCAAAAACTCAACTCACTCTCCATGCTCCCTCACATGCTCACTCTCTCATTTTCCTCATTTTCCACCCTTCATTTCCTTTTCTATATCACATGCTCTCTCTTTTTCTCTCATTTTCACTCTCACTTTCTCTCATCTATTCACTAATCATCCTCACCAAAGCCATCATCTTCTCCTTCTCTATTCCTCTCCTTCATAATAACCATTTCCTTCATCATCATCATCATTATCTTCCTTCTCTTCCTCACCTCACGCCATTCCTTTTCTTCCACCAAACCACCATTTCCTTTTTCTTCTCCTTTATCACCATCACAACTATGTTATCTTTTTCTCTCTCTAACTCTACCTTTATTTTCTTCTCTCATTTACCACCAACTCTGTGCCACTCTCAAATCTTCATCATCACCGTCTTCTTTATTTTCTCTTCTCCTCCTCACCATCACGTTGTAACCTCTCTTTCCTCCAAGCCGTCAACTTTCTCTTCTTGTCCACCACCAACCAAACTGTGTGCCTCCTCCTCCATTCTCCACCATTTTCATCCTTGCTCCACAAGAGTAAGTGTATGCATGCATGTTCCTTTCCCTTCCTTTATCTCATTCTTTTCCATACATCTTGTTCTACTCCATTTTTGGCATGCATGGCTTCATTTCCATATTCCATTTCCTTTGCATGCATATGGTTCCACCTTGTTTTTCCATGCATGTCTTCATCCTCTATTCCTATCTCATTTTCTCTTTTGTATACATGCTTTTTCCTCCTTTTGCATGCATTGAATTTTTGGGTCTTCTCCTTCTCTCCCTAGCATGGTCGTGCACCACCATTGAAGATAAGGTGAAGATTAACTCTAAAAACTTCATTTCTTAAGCCCCAAGGTAAAGAACCTAGCTTACGTCATCTTTGATTTCTTTTCGATGATAAAATCATTAACCCATTATTTTTTTTTTGGTTGTTTACTTTTGGTGATCATTGAAAAGTGGTTGGGTCTCACTTTTGGAGTTTGTCAGAAGGATTTCAGATCTCTGAGGTAGTTCTGACACCGCATCAGTAAGTTTCGTAACCTTAAATAAGTAAGACCCTTTTTAAAACTACATTAATTTAGCAGTCTAGCTTCGATTCTAGTGTTTTGGTGGTTTATGGATTACGAGAATAATTTTTTTTTAATTTTTAGAATTTTTCAAATATAGGATATTTATGTTCGAAGCTGAATCAGAGATCGAGCCTTTGTTTGGAAAGCCAGATAACATGTTAAGGTACATGCTGACAAATGGAGAAGGTTTATCGCTTGAGTAGCGATTAGTAAGCATAATATAAAATCAAGATTTATATTTAGTGTATATATACATTGAAAAATATACTCGGGAAAGCTTGGTTATAAATAATGTGTGTTATTGATGAGTTTTTATATGTTTTAGTATATTGTGACATTTAGTTTGAATATGTTGATGATTGATATTCAATGTGAACTATTGTTGCTATTATGAATATGTTGATGATTATGTTATTTATGGTGTTGATGGCTCCATGAACTTGATTCAGAATCTTTAAAGTGATGGTTGTTGAGTTGATGAGTATTGAGGTTAGTAAAGCTAGGCTATGGCGTCTATATTATAAGGTGGTGCTTTCATTCACTTTCATGCATGTTGCATTTGGTTCATGACATCACTTGCATATTTATTTAGGCACAGGAGTTATAGGGTCTCTTGATGCTTGCCCTAGTGGGGGGTTGCTCTTAAGGAGGAGCTTTAAATCCTTTAGGACTAATTTTATCCTTAGCACTTTGGTTTGCCTAGTGTTTTGATTCGCTTTGGGATATATGCATTCATGACACTTTGATTTGTCACAGATATCTAAGCTGTCCATTTTTATGACGTTTCAATTCGTCATGGATATCAGGGTTGTCTGTTCTTGGGGCACTTTGTAACATTCCAAATTTTTAGAAATAAATTATTTAAGTGATGATGATTAACTATTTGACATCCTAAATTTATAGGATAATTAACTTGACATAAATCGTAGATTATCAGTGAATTAGAGTTTACTAAAACTGAACGATTTAACGAATGATGTGTGACCCATTAAGTTTTTTTGGGTATTTGATGGGCTTAGAATAATGAGAATTTTATTGTGGTTACAACAATATGATTAATGTAATTTTCGGTGTTGAGGGGATATTTGTTCGGACATGGCGTATATTTATGAACAACAAAAATATGAACGAAATGGAATTAAAAGAAATTGTAAAATTCACTTTTCTCCCTTCTCATTATCGTATGAATTCCTCGTCCACTCTATATTTATATTTCCCAAAGGTCAAAGGAATGGAAGTACTTTAGGTCAATAACTTGGTGCATACTTTGGACCATTGGTCAATGACCAATTTCACTAGATTTCTCTCTCATTTCTCTTCTAATTTTGGTGGCCTTCTCTCCTTTACCATTCACTTTCTCTTGTGGAAACCATGTGCCACCTCCCCATTCTCAATCTTTACAAAAATCAAATGGTTCTTTTGGATTGGTGAAACATTCTTTACATTGTGGAGTTTCCCATCACTTATCTCTTCTCTTCTTCCTCTCTTCATTTTTATTTTTACATTTGAGCTTGAAACTTGAGGTAAGACCTATTCATTATTATGGCTTATTATTTATGATTTTGAGGTTATGGAAGCTTGGTAATGAAGGTTTAAGTGTTGTTGTGGAAGAATATGCAGGTGGGTACGTGAAACCTTAGGTTTGAGAGATTGAAACTTGAGATTTTAGTAATGGCATGGTACTATACAAATTTTTGGGTGATATTATACTTAGAATGATGATTGGAAAATGGTGGGTGTAACACCCCGATTTTCTGGACTCGAATCCCGATGTAATCTAAATAATTAAACAATAAAAATATGAATAAATTTTTCATCATTTGAAATAATTTCAAAACAACTCCACGACCATATCAAGACCCGAACCACAGAAAACCAAAGGGTGAGATTTGATAATCTATAACTGGATCGGTAAATAATTTGCCCATAACGGTATAAAGAAATAACAGAGTTTACAGCGGAAGAAGAATGTGTATACCGGGCATACGCCTAGTCCCATATATGAAGATATGGAAAAAGGCTCGGCAAAGCTTGTAACGGCGTATTATAAGCCTAATAGACAACCATCATCTTTTCACATAATTTCATGAACATACAATGCATAAGATATATGCATATACATATCTATATGGTCATACATTATACATCTCCAATTTTCATAATCTATAATTGACCATATCATTTCAACCCTCAATTTATGTATTTCCAATACTTGTACATACCTAGAAGATTAATAAATCAACATCCTATACATTTCCAAAATGATTACATAATCAACATCTATAATTAACAACTTCATAATATCCATCTTATACACAACACATTAAATTACAAACGCTGCCGGCCAAGGTATTCCGTTACCACTATTTTACCTTCACAAAAGCTTTACTTCAAAATATCCTCATCCCATGACATCCCTACATTAATACTAAAAAGTAGACCATATGGGAGAGTGAGTTATACATTTCAAATGACGATATAAATACAATTGAAATTATGTGCATATGCATATCAACATCATGTATGCTTTGCTAAACACAATAATGATCATCACAAATTGTTAAGCTCAACAACATATACATATTTCATATTCTTTAATCAAGTCATAGCAAAGCAGGCATATACACATCATTCCCAATGCCACAACGGGCCAATATCATTAATATCGACCATTCAGGTCTTTTCTCAAAGCCACCATAGGCTATCATCATTATCATCAATCATAATAATTATGTCCTTCATTACATTGGGCCATAACATACACATCATCATATTCGATATCATTTCGTGTATTCATATCATTTATTACTTTTATGTAGTCTTTTAGATACTCAATTACCCATCTCATCAACACCATACCACAATCTCAATCATCATCAACTTCTGGCATATCTCCATGCTATATGCAAATGCTCTTATGGCTAATGTATATGTACAATGGAATAGATAACAAATGCGGATCTGACAACATAGGTGTGCTACTATGCACCTACTGTAGTAGAAAAATATGTACACATATCTCAAAGCATGCATGCATATCAACAACATCTTTTACTGGTACCAAACTACTCTCGCCCATCTGTAGCACTGGTCACCCCGTGACTTGCGGATCAACAACATGGCCTCACTTGCCACTAGTGCTACGGGCCCCTCCCGAACACACATCGAGAGAGCCGTGCCCCGTCGGACACGGAGGTAACTTGCTCATCACAGAGCCGCCTACCCACTGGGCCCATCAATAGGGTGCCTCGTCACCAAACTATGGACAGCTTCGTGATTCCCAAAATCACTAGGAAAATACATCAATATACCCGTGCACTAGGTCACCCTCCTACTGGGCCCGCCTAGTGCAACCCCTAACATTCCACATAGACAGCGTACGATATGCCATGGATTCAATGCAATGTAAATCAAATGAATTTCTCATACTGTGCATCCTAAATACCACTCATCAATCATCATCATCATAATCACCAACACCACCATACACACCTTAGTGGGTTTTATCATTGTTGGTTTTAGCCATTGTTTTTGAAGTTTTATATGTGGCATTTTCATCTCAATATATCATTTATTATACATGCAAGTCAACACTTGCAACCAACCACAATGGCATCACAAACATCACAAATCATCATTAACATTCATTAATCTTTCATCAATACCACTACATAATCATTTAGTGGATTTTCATATCATTTATTCATCACCATTGTTTGATCTATATATATTGGTGTGGCATTCACAAGATTTCATTAATATAATTCAAACCACACATGCAAGATCACCTTTGAATCACACACAATGGTATACAATAATTTATTAATAATAACGATCATCCTTTACTCAAGGAAATAATCCACAACATCGTTTATCATTACACTTTACAATTATCATCTCTGATTCATCAGTTTATAACGAATACTACGTCATTTAACTATTCTCTCATTGGTTTCATAATCCCTCTAGGGTATATATCATAACCCCATCACCAAAGTATCATTATCATTCTTTCATATCCCATTCTTGGTAGTAAAAGTATCATAAATAATTTATCCCAAGTGTATCAATTAATTCCAATCACCACCATGTCATGTCATCACTAAATACCCCATAAACATTTCCTCAAATATCTCACAATGTAGAGAAATAGGGCTTTAATATCAAGAATAAGGGAAAAGAACAAGATTCCAAGAGTTAGGTAACTTGCTCAAGCGAGACCCATACTCACTTGAGCAAGATCAGCACAGCTCGCTTGGGTGAGCCTCCCTACACATGGCCACTCGCTTGAGCAAGTATAGTTTTAAGCATCAGGCCCCGATCTCACTTGAGCGGGCCACTCTCGCTTGAGCAAGATTCCTCCAGTGTCTCATTTCAAGCTCGCTCGGGCAGAAAACGTCCAGTACTCAATTCCATACTCGCTTGCTTGAGCGAGATTCAACTAGCCTCTTTACTTGCTTGAGCGAGATCTGTCCAGAACCATTTTCCATCTCACTCGCTCAAGCGCAGCCGCACCCGCTTGAGCGAGATTCGTCCAGTAGCTCACCCCTCTATGTTGTACACGTCTCGCTTGAGCTAGACTCATGTTCGCCTAAGCGAATTTGGGCCAGAGGCCACTCATCTGATGTAGGGAACTCTCGCTTGAGCGAGATCATCATTACACGCTCAACACTCAAATTTTCCACTCATTATCACTTGGATGAAATCATATTGGTCTAATCCAATTATCATACATGGATGAAATCATACCCTTAGGCCTAATCCAACAAATTATAACTCTCCACTCTTGTTCTAATTCATCAACTACGGGAGAGAGGTTTTCAACACAAATTTTCATCACAACCACACATGACATTGTGCATAGTTTATCATAATACCACTTTACCACTCAAGCAATTCATTTATCCACAGATCTTTATCAACAATAATTCATGTCCAACAAAGGGACACTAATCATTCATCATCATTACATATATGTATATTTCTATATCATTCAACAAGGCCAAGCCATCATTCATCACATCATCAATTTAAAATTTAATATATTCATGGCAAGGCAATGCATGAGTTCACACATATACATAATTAACAATTATTCACTCATGCAATTTGAAATGTAAACTCCTCTCCTACCTCGAGAGAAGAACCGCAATCCAAACGCTCCAATGGCCTCGATTATTCCGCATCATCGTCCGGAATACAATCCTATCAATAAACACATATTTGTACATGAAATTAATAAGCCATCATAAGGCATCATCTCTTAAAACTCATTATCATGTTCTAGACTTGTCTGAACTCCAATTCACAGCTTATATTAGGCTTCAGGAATTCCTTTCCCAAAACCAAGATTCTCTAGGTTTCAAAAGGCTAACCAAACCTAAAAACCATAATATTATATCCCTTATACTTAAGGCATCCAACTCATCATGTGAATCATCCAATTGTCATCACTGTCACTCAAATTCAATATAAGCCATCTCAGCTTCACTTAAACCATCATCAATCAACAAATTTCAAGTGACACATATCATGGCCTAAGACTTCATTAACTCAAGTATCCATTATTAATAGTCATGCACCATTATTGTTATCACTCCCCCTCATAACCAATAACACCCAACTACACCATCACACAATCATTCTCAAACTTAATTCTTCAAATCATCATACCTACATACATGCATATATCATCATACACAACACCATGAACATAGTTTAAATATCATCCATCTCATTAATCGATCTCAATGATTCTAAGAACTCATTCCATTTATATAAATCATTTTAAGGCACCAAAATCCTCACATTCACTAGTTTTGTCAAAACCCCCAATTTACAATACTTAGGGTTTTTCATCAAAATCAACCAATCAATAATTTCAACTCATTCCTTAATCTATATGAATATCATAATCCTCATTATCATATACTCACAAAATCATAATCAAAATTATTTCTTAAACTACCAAGCCTAGGGTTTACATCATTTTTCTTCAATATACCACTTAATCTCCTATCACAATACTACCATAAACTCAAAATCATCAACAAAAACCATTAATGTTTAAAGTCTTACCACTTTCCCTAGACCAAAGAGGAACACAAAATTGAGAGATGGAGAAGGAGAAGTGAACCAAGCATTGCCCCAAACTGCTACCCATGCTTCACAAATCCAAGCTTTGATTTAATTTTTGGCAAGAAATAGGGGTAGAAGGGGTGAGGTTTGGTTTTGCCATGGGGGAGTAGAAGAGAAGGAGAAAAATGAAGAATAAGGAGAAGTGAAAGGGCCACCAAAAATGTAAAGGAAGGAGAAAGAAATTGACCAAAATTGGTCATCGCCCATTGGGTAAAAGAGTGTCTTCTTTTACTTTTACCATTGGGTAATAAATCCCTATTATCCAATGGGTAAAAGATGTTAGAAAAGAGAGAAGAGAGTGGACGGCTGAGTGAGGAGAAGGAAAAGGGAGTTTTCATTTTCTTTTTCATTCCATTTGGTTCGTATTTTTGCCGTTTAATATCATATACCGTATCCAATTAATCATCACCTCAATACCAAAAATTATTTTAACTATATCCTCATAACCACTATAATTTTCCAAACACTCTAGGCCCATCAAATATCTAATCTGACCAAGTAGATCCCACATCATCTGTTAAATCAACCGGTTCTGATAAATTTTAGTTTACCGATAATTCACCTCTAACATCTAATAAAATCTCCCATAATTATTTAACCATAAATAATCAATTACCATTATTCCATAAATTGTTTTCTTTAAAATTTAGGGTGTTACAATGGGACAAATATTAGTGGAAACCCTAAGATGTAAATTAGGGCTTTTACTAAAATTTAAGGGAGTTGAAGAATTAGTGTTATGGGAACGATGCCTGTATATAAAAGTATATTATTGATGAAGAATATTAATTATTGGTGTTGAAAGTGTGAAGACATCAATAATACATGTTAATGCCTTAGGTGGTTAAGTTGGTGTGTGCGGTATTTGGTGGTATGAACATGATAAAATGGACTAAAACTCATTTGGAATCTTGGACACCCATTATGGATGATGAGTAAGGCGTTGGAATTTTGGTAACCTTTAAATTTAAGAAAATATTGGTTAATGGGAAGGAATTCCCGAAACCTAATATATGAAAGAAATAATGTTTATGACATGTATTAGACATGTTGGAAATTCTAAATATGAAATTAATGGTGTTCAAATATGTGTTAATGTAGGATCAATTCCAAACGACGAGGAGGGGCCGTCGAATTGCTTGGATTACTTCTCATGAGGTAGGAGAGGAGTTATATATTCTAAATGTATGAATTAGAAATGTTGATGATTGATGTATTACGTTATGAATCATATTTGCCTTGCTTGATTGTGGTATTATGATGCAATGAATGGCTTAATTATTGTATTGGATGGCAAATATGTTTGGTGTATTTGGAATATATGTGTGGTGTGTTGTTGTGGTGAGGGTGCATGTGTTATGTTATGTATGGCCTTATGTGTGCCTATGAGCTAATATATAAGACTTTGTATTTCACCACAAATAATGATAATGTTGTTTATTGATGAGAATGATGATAATATGTTGTGCAACACACTTATGAGTATTGTAGGAAGTTGATATTTGTGGTTATGATATCATGATGGAGATGGATGAAATTGAATTAATAATGATGATATGTGTGCCATATAAAAACCTTGAAATAATGATAATATTTAAATAATTTAAAATCCACTAAATAAAGGTAGTGGTGGTGATAATGATGACTGATGATTGATGAGTGACATGGTGGGATGCATGTTGATAGATTATATATGTACTGTATCTGCATTGTATCCATGACATATCTGTATAGCTGCCAGTGTAGAATGTTAGGGGTTCTTCCAGTTGGCCTAGTGGGGGGCGGCTCTATGCATAAGCATTTGTTTACCTTAGTGATTCAGTGCTGGAATCACAAAGCTGCCCATGCTTAATCGCAGGGGGTGACTCTTTAAGGAGTAAGTTTTCCCGGTGGTCCTATTGGATCATAACTACCATGGCATGATCAATGGTTGGCTCACAACGCTATTGTTATTGATGATGTTTACCGTTATCATGGTAAAAATGACAGGTGTTGCATGATGGGTGATGTGGTTTGGTACTAATAAAACTGATATTTGTGATTATAAGTGTACACATTTTACTACTATAATAGGTGCATGATTGTATATTTATGCTTGAACCCATATTGGTGTTTATTTCCCACAGTTGGATCCCTAGTGCATTGTTGCAAGTTGTTGAGTATATTTCTTTGTGCATATGCATTAGCGTAAGAGCATTTTCATATAGCCTTGTTTGATTGCATTCTAAATTACTCTATCATATTGCTTTAGTATTCGGGAACCATCGCTTCAAGTTTTGTCACGATCCAACGGTTAGATTTCAAGCCACGTAATATTTCGTAATCGATGGTTAAATTTATTATATTTTTAAGTAAATGAGCATTTTTACAACTTTTATAAAGTGTGCCTCGATGTTTGTGTACTTGGAAGAATTTTTATCAAAACCAAAGTTGAAGCAACAATTTTAGAGTTAGGCGGGCTCGGTGTGATTCGATTTGGTTGTAATATTTAAATTATAATTTTTATGGTGTTATTAAGTAATTTGTTTAAATTTCCCGGTAAGCCCTGCTATTAGAAATCAGATTCACCTCTAAGCATTACCAAAATTATTTTGATAAAAGCGCATACTACGAGAAAATTCACCGATCAGACGATTACGATATTTTATTTTAATAAGTTTGAGAAACGATGTAACACCCTAAATTTTAAAATAAAGAATTAATTAAAGAAATAAATATTAAATATTTGTATAAGGATTAATTAATGTCCCAAAATATTAAGAATAATTAAATTAAGATTTTTGGGGACTACTTATAATTTATTGGAGCTGAACAGGCTGAATTTATGCCCTATTAAAATATAGCTGTCGGACAAAGTATCTCTGATTGAGATGATATTGGTCAAGGCAGTTAAGAATATTATTGGGAGTCCGAATATGTATTCGGACTAGTTTTTAGATAAAGTATTGAGCCCGAACAGAGAAGCTTTAGGTGAAGGGACAAGATTAAATAAAAAACTCCCATTTTCCCTTACATTTCACATTGGCCCTTTCTCAGCAAACACTTTGCTCTGTTCTTCTTCTTCTACATTTCCACCCATTCTTCTTCTTCTCTACAAACCCTAAGTGTGGGGTACCACTCTCCATTCACCATTTTCATTTTCCTTAGAGCAAGAGGAAAGGAACTTGAAGCTTGAAGACTCTCTTCTCTCTCTCTCTCTCTCTCTCTCTCTCCATTTTCGTGCTCTTCCTCACCCATTCTAGGGGCTCATTTCTTTTGGCTTGAGGTAAGGATTTCCCTTTATTTTCTTGAGCCTTATGCCCTAGGTTTTGGGTAATGGTTATTGGGAGAGAGTTTAATGCATGTGGGTTATGAGTGGGAAGCATTTAAGATGAGAAACCCTAAGGTGGGGTGTATTTAATATGAGTTTTATGAGGGCCTTGGGTAGCACATGAAAATGACATGAGAATGATGGAAAATGATGAACACAAATGATGGTTCTTGGGTTTTTAATGAAACCCTAACTTTATAAATTAGGGGAAATGTGGGATATGGGTAGATGAACATTTATTATTGATGGTAGATGCTATTTATGATGTGTGGTGACCATTAATGATGGTAAATGGTGTAACATCCTAGGTTATTTTTGTATTTATTTTTATTCAAACGATTACATCTTACGATAAATTTTTCCTTTTCTTGAAAATTAATCAATATTTAGTGAAAAGTATTTATTCTTACTGACTTATTCAAGTGACAGCAGTCACAGTTAGATTAATTAAATGAGGTCTAGAAAAGAAAAGCAAGTTAATTTAAGCACAACGGATGGGAGAAAGGGAATCAGGGCTTCTCGCTTGAGCGAGGCCCCTACTCGTCTAAGCGAGATTCCGGACTCTCACTTAAATGAGGTTTCTATTCGCTTGAGCGAATACCTTTCACACACCGGATTAGACAAGACATGCAGACGGACTCCCGCAAGTCTCACCCTAAAAATGATTCTATTAATCAAAGGTTTGTCATAGCTACCACAACAATATATGTAAATGACAGTAATGCATTTTAAAATGTAGATTTGCATTCGTCCGGTCTTGATTAAACATAACTAATTAGTAATACTCGGAAGTTCTCATACACATATATAACCCTATAGAGAGTCACTCAAAGTCACTCGGACCCTGGCATCGTTCTCCCCCTTGGCGCGACTCCATGGCTCCTTCCCCCTCCCTGTCTCTGGTTACTAAAAAAAAGGCAAGGGTGAGTGTTTGGCATTGTAATTAATATAGAATGGAACTTAACAAATATACATGCATATTTATACATACACATCAAGCATCACTTGTAAGTAAGCATACCGAAACATAGTGTATTACATACAGTAACTATATTAAACCAACCACACAATTCCATCACATTCATCACGATCACAACTGACTCTCATACAATTTGACTCCTAGTATCCGGATACTAAAGGATTGGCCTTCAGCTGGGGGTCCTACTTGACACCCCGTGAGCCCTGCTTGGTTCACCGAGTCCTGCTTGACTCTCCACCTCGACCACTGGGTCTTACTTGACCACTGGGTAGCTCAACTGGGCACGAAAACCACGGGAGCCGGAAATGAGGGGCTATCATATACCGTCGGCCATCCCACACCACATAATCATTCAACAGTTTACCTTTCACATAATAATATCAACTCCTCATCACTCGGGTAGCCTGCTTGCTAACCCGACGTCACATAACGCTGATCATTTCAACATTAGATATCACAAGATCATAACATGATAAACTCAACCACACCCGATCTTCCACTAACTAATGAACCCAGTCACACATGCACAAGCATAAACACACAACTACGTTTAACAACCTTTTCCTTAACCTGTTTACATTACCTCAATGACCTGAATAAGAAGCGAGTCCTATTCTAATTAATTATAACCCGAACACCCCCCTTACTTTGGTTCCACGCTTCGATGATCTGTTCTCTGTGTCGATTCCTTCCTCTGAGCACTGGTTTCGCAGTCTCAACTCCGTCACTCAGTCTTCCGTTGCTTAGCCTACTACCTACGGATCATAAGTACAGCTCGTCACTTCAACGCCCTTATTTCATGGACTGCATTTGGGCTCACACTCACCGGAGGAGTGGAGAACAGCCACGAATATAGCCATGCATGGCTTTAAACCGCTAAAGAATAAAAGGAATAAGGGAATCACAATTGGAACGGATCAGTAGACTCACCTTAAAGCCTCGATCACAGGAATGGGAATAAATTGAAGTTTGGACACAAATGGAGTCCCTCTCCAGCGCATGCAACTCAGTGTTAAGAGAGGAGAAAAAACGAAAGTGAAGGAACAGACCAACAACAAAGGTAGCTTGTAAATAATGAAGAGGGAAGGAAGAGAATTTCCTTATATATATATAGCTCATGGGCAAGATCGTCTTTTCCTTTATTTTATTTGTATCCTTACTAAATTCAATCAATTTCACTATATTAAACTATTGCATAGTTATCAAATCAATTACACGTATTTATTCCCTCAACATTTAATTATTCACAATTCTCTAATACTTCGCAAGAGTATAGGCCCAATATAAATATCGGCCCCCGGTGTCCTAACTTAGTGTTCATACCTCGGAAATCTGAGCTACAACCTGAGAGGTCGGATATCTCATCCGTGCTCACCTCTTGGTTACCTACATCTGTTGTTTCAGTCATTATGAGGTTAATCCGGACTATGACCCCGTGTGAGGCGCTCTCCTCACAACGGTTGGACCAGACCACCTAACTCTGTCCGCTCTTCTCCTACACTCCCGATCTTTAACTCCGCCTGCTCGCGCTTCTGAGACCGATCTCGACACCGGCTTTCTTATCTCTGGCTAAGACAGAACAAATATTAAATAAAACTTCTAAAACATTTACCAATCATTTCCCATTTCTTATAATTCTCATTAAAACATCAGGGATGTTACAAATGGTTGGTGGAGTTCATTAATGTGGAAGCCCATGAATGGGTTTAGCCTTAAATGCATAAAAAAGAGATTGGGCACCTAACCATGGTGGTTATGGTGGATTAAATGAATAAGTAAAAATTGAGAATTAAAAAGGCATAAAACACCAAGTGGTTAATTAAGAGCACTTGAATCTTGGTTGTTTGAATAGAGAATGATTGTGTGGTATGTTGTATAACGTAGGGAATGACCCTATTGACGAGGCGGGACCATCGGACCGTGTTGATTTCTACTTCTCTTGAGGTAGGAGGGGGTAACATCTCTAAATGCTTGATTTCATCCATTAGTGATGTGTATATATGATTATGATATGCTAATTTAGCTGGATGAATGATTTGATGTTTACTTGATTGAATTGTATTTAGAATGAGTGATGTTATGTGGCATATGTGTGTGGGATGATGAATATGGTGTTGAATTAACTCAAGATTGATGAGAGTGTTGTAATGGCTTAGAACCATGATTGTATTGATTATATTGTTATGAAACATCCCATGATATGTGGATTAATGATTTACGATTGCCACTAACTTGTATGTGTATGAAATCCAATAGATGTTGGTACTGGGCGAGGATGATGAGAACTTAGAGTTCCACTAAAGTGTTGAGAATGAATTATGGATAGTGGAGTAGCATTTAGGATGCATAGTGTGAGAGTGAATTTGATTTGCATTGCATTGCATCCATGGCATATCATTCGCTGTCTATGTGGAATGTTAGGGGTTCCACTAGGCAGGCCCAGTGGGAAGGCAACCCGGTGCACGGGTATGTTATTTTATTTCCCTAGTGATTCTGGGAATCATGAAGCTATCCATAGTTTGGTGACGAGGCACCATATGTGGCAGGCCCAGTGCGCGGGTGGCTCTGAGATGAGCAAGTTACCTCGATGTTCGACGGGACACGGCTCTCTCGATGTGTGTTCGGGAGGGGCCCGTAGCACTTGTGGCAAGTAAGGCCATGATTATAGATCCGCAAGTCACGGGGTGACTAGTGCTACAGATGGGCGAGAGCGGTTTGGTACCAGTAAAAGTATGTTGTTGAGCATGCATGAATTGAGGTATATGTGTACACATTTTACTACTGCAGTAGGGGCATAGTAGCACACCTATGCTTGACCCATATTTGATATGATGTTGTTTTCCCACAGTCGGATCCGCAAATTGTTATTGATTCCTTTGTGCATATGCATTAGCCATAAGAGCATTTGCATATAGCCGGAGATATGCCTAGTTGGTAGCCCGTGGTGGCGATGGATGATTGTTAAATAAAGAGGAAGGAAGTTGTGATACTAACATTGAATATGTGATAACTTTTATTGAGAATGCCATGATTTTGATGTATGAATTATGAATGTAATGATTTGGACATGTATAATGTTGAATGGAATAAGATGATGTGTGAAAGAAGTTTATGATGTTTCTTGAGAAATACATGTTATGCATATATGTGTTGGTATCATCATAATGTATGACTTTGGATCATTTGGTATATGTTACTCACCTTCTTTGTTGCCATTTTTAAAGCTTGATGTAGGTATCTTGTATACTCTACTCTTTTAGAGGATTGAGTCTTGGAGGAGGTAAATATGGAATGGAAGTTTTTAAGTCTTGGTCGGCGTTCCTTTTGTAAAACAACAATTATATGTATATGCTCATTTTATTTCATGAATGTTAGTATGTATCCTTTTGGGGGTCACTTGTGAAAATTTTGATCTTATATATATTGAAAGGCCGATTTTTGGGTAGTGACCTTAATATTGGTTGATGTTGATAAGGATATGTTAATTTAGCTTACCATATTGAGGAATGAATATTAATTATGAAGTTTCTTGGCCAATTGATGGCAATAGTGTGCATGATGTTTAATTGATTGATTAATTTGTGAAGATTGCATATGGAGTTCATGCATAATTGAGGAACCAATAGGGTCAAAATGAGTTTTATGAGTTTTGGATAGTGTGTGGTGGTTCCAATAGCATAAATACATGATTTTTGACTTATAGAAACTGGAATGGGTCAATTCCATTGAGAATAGACCCCTAAGTTACTCAAGAAGGCTCAAGAATAGACTAAATGCATTTATTTGCATAAGTTTCTCATTTTTGATAATTTTTGAGTGAGGCCAGTGGCCACACGTCACAAATGGTGTATTTTAGTTAGTGTTAAAATTTGGTAGCGTTTGGAGTTGATATGAAAAAGTTAAGGGGGAATTCTAAAAATTATGCTTTTTCTGCATAAAAACAACAACTGTGTTGTCTTGAATCGATTCAAGGATCTCTGAATCGATTCAAGAGCTACTGTTTTAACTGTTTTTGGTTCCAAGAAGGCTTGAATCGATTCATACAATCTTGAATTGATTCAAGGACCCCTGTTTGCATAATTTTGAGTTCTAGAAGCGTTTGAATCGATTCATACGAGTTTGAATCGATTCAAGGGGTCCTATTTTCAGTGTTTTGGACTCCAAAACCATTTCAATCGATTCATAGCGTGTTTTCACACTTTTTCCTTTGTTTTGGGGTATAATTGGTATTGTTTGATTATGATATGATTGTATAATAACCTACACGCATAATTAATACATTTTAACAATTTAATGGACCATCCTTTGACCTTCTATCACCCCCCTTCATTTGCTTAATGTAATTGTACACTTCCGCTACTCCTTGTTGATGATCATGGGATTGATCATCTAAGGTGCACTTTTTACTTAGTTGTTTACCTTCTCATATCATCATATATGAGATAGGTTATTAAAAAGGGTTCGGGGATTACTTGCTAAAGTTTTCATCTCACGATCTCTTCCACCCTTTAATTGTTTTAAATCGTGAAAAATTTACCCCTAATTTTGGGATGTTACAAATGACGCTATTTTAATTATTATAAATTTTAGCATAGATCATCAAGTTATATAAGTTGATTTTGAAATAAAAGTAAATGACTCAGTAGAATAAAGTTAACTTGAAAAATTCCATCAAGGAGTAAATATTTTGTGTCTAAAGATTTTAAATAGCTAAGTATGTTAAATAGAAAAAAAAAGACAGATAAAAGAGATTTTTTGAGTCTAATTGGAATAAACAATGGAGAAAGGATCTTAAGAAGTTAGTTAAGGATATAAAATAAATGCCTAAATGAAATAGAAGTAATTTTAGAAGTTCAAATAAAGAAATAAATGTTAGAGTTTAGAAACTTTTAGTAACTAATAAAAATTGACGTATAAGAAGATCTTAAGAATTTTATAAGGTACATGGGATAAAGGATTAAATGAGATAAGAATGATTTTTAGAGATAAGTAAGGAACAAAGAATTAAGGGTTTAAAAATATTAGTGCCAATAAAAGCAAGGATTATAGGAAGAACTTTAGGATCCAAACTTTGAACTAAGTGGTAAAAAGAATTAGGATAACTTACAAATTGGATAACAACTTCTAAGGAAAAATAATGTTTTTTTGACTAAGTCCAAAATATAGAAGTTAAGGTAGTAACTAGATTCTTAAATAATGAATTGATATCATAGAGGAAATAAATTATAATTGATTAAAAGAATGTAACCAAAGGAACAATTAGTTAGTATGATCGGTAATGGAACAATGGTAGAAGTAAAGAAACGGTATTAAAGGTTAGTGATTGAAGAAACTAGAAAGGACATCCCTAAGAGTATATTTATAGATGTATACATAAGGAACTAGTAACCAACTGGTAATAAAGGGAATAAGTTATTCAACTAGTAAAAATTTACTTGGATTAGTGAAAGAGAATAAATAATAAGACCCCTTAGTGGTGACTTGGATTTCATAATTGGAACTAGGATTAGGTAATGAAAAATAAGTGCATCATTAAATAATAGGGCAATAAATAACTTAAGGATATAAGAAAATCCAAACTACTCGACTAAAACATAAGATCTAATGTCTAGATTACTAACAAGAAAATAACGTGTGAACTAGTATATCAGGTTTAACACTAATGGTTATGTTTAACTTTCCGTGAATCATGGTTAAATAGAAATAAAAATATTTTGTTCCCTTACAATAATGAATCCTATGTGTAATGTCGTACTATGGAATAACTGTTGATGCAATATATGTGAATGTTGAATGTATCAATGAAGTGAATACCTTACGATTATATACCATAGTAATTGTAATGTGATGCATGGATGATTGAATAGAGGGAAAACTACGAATGAAAATAAGGAAGAAATATGAGATGTGGTATCGGCACGGTTCCAACATGATTAAGCTATGAAAGTATGAGATTCTGGATCCGAGATGGTTAGTGGGTGTTGTAGCCCCAATATACCTCGTGAATTCTTGGAAAGTATGTAGTCTCATTTTATTCCTAAATGTCAAGTGAGACCATTACAAGTTGTCAAGAAATAAAAGAAGAAATCAAATAATATTTAATGAAAAGAAAAGAGCTTGACGTTAGGAATGAAAGAGAGTTATTGAGGAGACCCTGTCGAGGACCAATAAATGATCATTTAATCTATGAATCATGCATCATATATAGAGAATAAGGGTGGATGATTGAGTGATCCCCTATAGCATATAGTGATGGGTACACTAGAGGACAACAACGTCTCGATCCCCTGAGGACGGTCTTGGGAATATACCAGGGCAAAACTCCAATGGCTCAGATTCATACCCGAGGCCGGACAGCCTAGTAACTCTGGTATACTTTAACTCTGGACGAGGGTCACCATGACCGTGTAGTGCCCGTTTTGAAGAGATATGATTTGGATCCACTATTGACAGGACCATACATCCTTACCCGTATTTGAAAACAGAATGAAGTGAGCTTTGGTCGCTTTAGTTAGGAAAGAGGATAAGGTGGGATGATGAGGTGTATTATGTTGTGAATGAGGAAAAAGAATGGGCCTACATTCATCATACTGGCTAAAGAATATTTAATCTAAAGAAAGGAAACACATGCATTATATCATTGTTGTATGAAATTGTGATTTCTTATCATTATTTGGTCGTGATGATACAGGTATCACTCCTTCGAGAATGGAACGGGACTAGAACAACTAGCTGAGATTAGAGAGGTGAGATAACTTAGATTAATTTTTGTTAGGAACCCCCTTGAGAGAGTGGAAAGCTTGGTTTGACTGTTTGTGTGTTACGAGACGTGTGTTAGTACAACACGGTACCCTGATTGTTGTGGAGGTGAAAGCTCACCCTTACAACTATTTTTCAGGTCCCCACGTAGACATGTTTATCGGATGAGGAGTTCTCTCTCTACGCCAAGGGGACCAGACAGGTCCTAGTCATTTGCCAATGATACGAAAGGAGGCCCCTGGGGATGGGTTTCCCCCACGAAAGCCCAAGCCTAAGCAACCATATGACCGGGACATCGAGGTTATTGAGAGCACAGTCCGACGCTATAGTGATCCCCCACGTCCTTCTAGTGTGGAGGAGATTGAGGAGCTGACATGTAGAGAGGCAACATTGTTAACAAATCCTTTCATCTTCCACCTCTGCCAAAGCCCCCTCTGGCCATGAGTCTCCCCAGCAGGCAAAGGCACCTGTAGCACCGAGCCCAGCCGAGGTAGGAGTTCAAGGGAGTCGATTCCCGAGTATGTTTCGCTCCCAGCTGAGGACGATGACGAAGAGGACCCTGAGGAGTTTCCTCTCAATATATCAATGGACTTGGTGGCTGGGGACCCTATTGCACTCCCAGCCTTGCCTCAACAACTTCCCGCAGTCATACCTCTCACAGTCTATGAGCTAAAGAGGTTTAAGGATGTTTCCCTGTGCCAGGGGGTACTAGTGATGACCCTGATGGAGAGATACCTGGCGAAGCGTCAATGGGACCAGTCCCAGGTGTTCCTTTGGCATATTTTTAGGAGCTATATGTACGGAGAGACTGAGGATTATTCGGAGACATTAGCCAGTTTTCCAAGTTAGTGACTTGCCATCATCGAGCACCGCTCCTGCAGCACCATCCCATCTCCCAGACTTGACCTAGCTGGTAGCCACCTCATATCCTCTAGAGTCACCCTGGTCAAATGATGAGTTTATAGGTGGAGATACTTAGTTATAGGTTTATTCATCTATTTTTATAGATATGTATTTTGTATAGGTGCCTGCATGCCCCTTTTGCTTTCAGTTGTATAGTTTTGTTAGAACTACTTATGCATATATGGCATAGTTATGTATGTATATATATGTATGATGCTTTATTTCCACCATGTGTTATAATGTACAACAAAAAAACTTCCATATTTTTCTAAAATTAGTAACCTCTCAGTTAACCGAGGTAATCTAGTGGAAGAGATTATCTTAGTTAACCTAGGGTGTTACACTGGTTTTGCTGAGCACAGGTCTGTTGGTGGAATAATTAACCCGCCTTCTTTCAGGGAAACATGGGCTGATGAATATGGGATGAATAGACATTTTAATCTTAATCCATGAGTAGGTTTATTAGAAGATCAATTCTTGTCCTATATGGGACTAAAAGTGGCAGAGCATCTTATGTTGTAGAAGCTTCAAAAGGAAAGACTTTAGATGTAGAATAGTGTTTCAAATCATTTCCCTACACATCATAATGGGCCAGATTTAGAGAGATTTCCTAGTTTCTCTCTTCCTCAAAGTAACAACTCCAACATTCAACAGATGATGTAGAATACCAGGTCAGATTTTGATCATATTCTGAAACTTTAGCTTAGCGCCAGCTTGAGCTTCAACAACAAGATATGCACCATCAACTACTCCATCAACAAATGAAACTTAAGCCCCAGCAACAACAGGTTCAGCAGTTACTTCTTGAATAGCTTATGCATCAGCAAGTCGTTGATCTCAGTTTAGGATAAACTGCAATAATAACTTTGATTAGAAAATTATAGTTGCACTAATCAACAGACCCCTAATCTCAACTTATAGATGTATAACTTTATGCACACTAATTACATGTAATTGAGTTAAGATCTATTGACTTTGTTATTAATATAATTGTTATTGAGTATATTGATCTTGTAATTATATTTTTACAAATTTAGTTTATCCTATTTATATATTGATAATCAAATTAATTTATATATTGTATATTATTTTTATATAGATAAATATGTAAGACATTAATATAGAAATATTAATATGTAATTGTTGCATTGAAAAAATTAATGGATATAAAAAGTAATTTGTTACAATTAAGGAAAATCTGGTTTCTATTAAAAAAACTAAAACTTTTAGTAGTGGTTAGTTAGATCATTTTAGTTTTTTGCGGTGGTTATAACTACAGGTAACTACATAACGGTGTTTATTCAAGTGGTTGAAAAAAATCATTGTTAATTTCCTAGTCACGAAAAACAACATTTAGAGGTTTAAACCACCAGAAAATGCCAGAATAACCATCGCTAAAAACCATTTTTGTTGTAGTGATAGATCATAGATACGGCGATATCAAGTCTTCACACGGGTACACATTAAGAGTAATAGTGTATAGGATAGACCCACCATGAGAATGTTGCATGGATTGTTACATGAATATCATAAACAATTCTTAATATGATAATGATATATGTAGTCTTTCGACCAAAAGTCACTATGATTCCTATATGAGGAGTTTGTTGTTTTAATGCAATCAAATGTCATAACAAGATGATCATAAAGGTTGTAATTAGGCAATGAACAAATCATATAAAGAGATGTGAGTGATATCTACATATGCAGTGAGACTTAAAAAAATACATGGCCATCCTAGGAAAATAAATATCGGATGTTTATTTAAAAAAGTCTACTCTAGTATCATGTAAAACAAATAGGGCCATACAAGGATGACGACGACCATGCCTAGGGCCCAATTAGATATCATGACAAAAGCACCAAACATATAAAGTTTATCACTTATAGGTTATTTTAATATTTATATTTAGATAATGATGTATTATTATATGTTGCTCTTTATATTATATTAAATATTAAATGCTTATGTTTAATATAAACCAAATATATTTCCTATGGACACTACTATAGAAAAGGCCTTTGTCAGTGGTTCTATTAATACTATTGTTAGCGGTTCAAGCATAGAAAATGAAGGCACTGATAATGACCCTGATAACAGTGTCAGCGCTTGCTCTGCAAACATTGCCTATGTATTGTCAGCAGTTAATGAGTAGAACCACAGACAATAGTTGGAAAAGTCAGCGGTAATTTAAAAATAATGATGAATCAATGTCTACGGTTAAATAATGAACCCCTGACTTTGATATACATATTTTCTTTGATAATTATTATAACCGCAGAAAATGGTTGGTTCCTTTAACATTATATTTTTAATTTACTATTAATAAATTAATTTTTACATTATTATAAACTAATTTTTATACTATTTTTAGAAATATAGATACAATATTAATACTTAAAACCAATATATATATTCTTAATAATATTATTTTTTTAATAAAATCATATTTGTGTAAGTATAAAGATGCATGGGAATTGATTGCTCTATTGTAATAAAAGAAAATGGAGTAAGCTAATAAATCTACCAACAAAAATGACAAGTATAATATCATTCCCAATACATAAAATCTTAAATCAGAATTGCATTGCTTCATTGTAAAGCTGGAAAAATTATAGTAAAAATAAATAGGAGAAAAAAGCATAGCTAGTGGTCTAATCTAATGTTTGAAAACTAAAGGAACATTGGAAAGTCATGACTTATGAATCTGGCAAAAAAAAAAACTAGACTCCCTATCACACCCCGATTATCCGGACTCGAATTTCGATGTGACCGATATATATAATCAATAAAAGTGTGGGTAAATTTTTTGCGTTTCAGGGTAAGACCGATGTCACACCAAAACCCGAATCATAGAAAACCAAAGAGTGAATTTAATAAAATATAACTGGATCAATAACTAACTTGCCCATAATGGTATACAAAATATTAGAGTTTACAACAGAGGAAGAATGTGTATACTAGGCATGGGCCTAGTCCCATATATGAAGATATGCAAAAAGGCTCGACAAAGCATATGAATACTTAGCATAAGCCTATTAGGTCATAACTAATTTTTCACATAAGACAGACACATGTATTGCCTAAAATTATATATATATATATATATATATATGGATGTGTATCTATATAGTCATCTTCATCCCCAATGTACAATATCCAAATTCTAATCCTAATATACTTATCAGATCATTACTTATGTACTAAACATATATCTGCCATTCATGAATACATAAGATTGTCTTCACATATCCAAATTCACTAAATCATCAATACTATTACGTATAATTTATTCAATACATTAACATTCACAATTGATGCTGGCCAAGGCATTTCCACTACCACTATTTACCTTCCCCAAAAGCTTCAATTCAAAATTCTTTCTCATCCCATGATGACCCTGCATCACAATGCTAAAAAGGAGACCACATGGGAGAGTGAGTTATACATTCAAATTGACGAATCTAAATGTATTGTGATCATGTGTACATGAATTCATTCATCATGTGTGCTTTGCAATAAAATTATTAAATCATAATTCAATCATCATTCAATCATCATCACATTCTCATAATAGGCATATCGGCCTCATGAATCGCAATTCACAACATAGGCAAGCACAAACACATACACAATCATATTGCTATATATCAACATGGGCATTCATAATTTATCATCATTAATTCATTAAGTCTTTAATCAGTTCCTCCTCGCAAGGGGTTTTTCATCTCTCATGGTCATCCTATCATTCATTTCACACTAGTTTCCCGCCTCGCAAGGGGTACTCCCTTCAGCAGCCTCGTAAGGTGCTTTTCTCGTGATCGCAACCACGTATATCAATTCTCATTACATCGGTTTCCCGCCTCGCAAGGGGTACTCCCTCCTCGTGATCGCAACCACAGGACATCAAAGGAACTCGTAAGCCCTTTTTCATCTCAAGTACCAAGTGATCGCAACCCCATAATCAATGCTATGCAATGCCATGAATGCAACAATGCAATGATGCAGATGCCAATCTTAACCACATAGGGATATATTTTAATTTGGAATTTTCAATCAATAACATACAATCATTTACAAAGCCCCTCAAGGCACATCATTCATATACTTGGCATTTCAATAGCCACAATATTATTCACAAGTTAATCCACGCATGGAAATCAAGAAGCATAGCAAGCATCATAATATGAGTCCACACATGGGAATCAATCAAGGCATGTTGATAAACACATTTCAAATACATAGCATCACTTGCTAGCCAATACAATTAAATCTATATGTACAAGATTACACTTGTATCAAACACAATGGCATTACCATCATTAATAATATAAATCACCATTAAATCAAGGGTATGATCAACAACAATATCCTTTTTCATCCAACATCATAAATCATTATTCAATGTGTGTGGCCTTATCCATTTTTGATCATTACTGATGCTATTTTAATTTCATTGAGTTATCATACTCATTGCCACTCAATTGTCCCTTCATTAATTTCATTATCATACAAGGTGTGTCATATAACCATAACCTTTATTTTTCATTATCAATTATGTATCACATCAATGGTGGTGTACATTCATGTTTTCATAACATGATTTAGGCATACACATAACTTACCAAGGCCTTAAGCCATTCCCCAATCACCACTAAGGCATACAACACATATACCCCTGATGAATTCTTTCGTTTTTACATAATAAAAGGGGTTTTGGATACTAATGAGCTCATGATAAATTTCAACATCAAGACATGAGGAAAGCTCATTTTCATTCTTAAAAATAGTGGGACATGTCACAAATATCACCTATTAGTCCCAATTTGATAACCATAAAAAGTTGGGCTCAAAACCCTCTTAAATTTGAATTTTATGACATAGTAGGTCCGGTGTTTTATGCCTAATGAGAGTTAGAAAACTCCAATTAATATGAGACCAATTCTCCCACCTCCGTAACATAATTTTTAAAAACTTTCATGCAGAAGTCGGAGGCCAAAAATGTCATTAAGATGCCCAAACAGGCCAAAAAAGCAAAGGACGCTTATTGAGAAATCCTGTCATACTCGATTACGATAATCGATTACAACTGGAACAAAATGTTTGTAATCGATTACAATAATCGATGTAATCGATTATGATAATCGATTACACCTGAAGCTAATCAATTACACCTGAAACAGAATGTTCGTAATCGATTACACTAGTCTTTGTAATCGATTACGTCATATCAGAATGCAGAAATTATGCAAAAAAATGCATGATTTTGGACTTCCAACCCCTCTAACTCTTTCATATCAACTACAAATGCTACCAAATTGTGACACCAACTAAATGGCACCATTTGTGACGTGTGGCCACTGGTCTCACTCAAAAATTCCTTAAGATGAGTGACTTATGCGCATAAATGTGTTTTACCCATTTTGAGGCACTTTTGTGCAACTCAAGGGTCTGTTCTCAATGGAATTGGCCCGTTCCAGTTTCTACAAGTCATAAACTATGCATAGAAGCTATTGGAACTATCACATGAAATCAAAATCACATAAAACTCTATTTGGCTTTATGAGTTCCTCAATTATGCATGATATCATCAACTCAACATCACAATTTTAGACAATCCATTCATCCATGGATTTCCATCAACAATTAAATCATGTCCATCAAAAGGGACCATTAAACATTCATCATCATAAAAATATATCATTCTCAATATCCATTAATTTTCCATTTATGTTATTCATCAAATTCCATTCATGTCATCATTTCAATATACATATGGCAAGGCAAGCATGAGCACTATAATATACATATATCACAAATCATTCTACTTATGCATTTGGAATGTAAACTCCTCTCCTACCTCGAGGGAAGAGCCACAATGATTCACCCACTTCAAATGTTTCACCACATTGCCCGGAATACAATCTACACAACATACATACATATGCATTCATACAATCAATAAGCCATTCCAAGGCACCATCATAATTTCAAACAATGTAAATATGTCTTAAGGCTTAATATCAAGTCCTAGACTTGCTGAGACACCAATTTATACCATTGTGTTAGGTTTTGGGAATTCTTTTCCCAAAATCATGATTCTCTAAATCTTAAGGGCTAACTATACCCAACAACATCATTACCTCTTATCCATAAGTCTTCCAAATCATCTTATGAATCACTCAACTATCATCACAATTTATTCAAACTCATTATAAGCCTTTTGGCTCTATTCAAGACCATCATCAATCAATAATTTTCTAAATGGCATATATCAAGGCCTAAGACTTCATCAAATCAAGTATCCATTTCCTTAATCCATTATCAATGGTCTTTAACCATTATTATCATCATTATAGTTGCCAATACTCAAGGGATTCAACTCCTCTAATCACATACACACTCACATACACATATTCCTAAATCTTAGGGTCAAGGTTCATTAAAATTCAATAACAACCATTCTAACATTCTCATTGTTCAAGCTCCCCTAACAATATCTCAACATCAACAATCAATTTTACCCATTCAAAGACTCATTCTTATATATATATATAATCATCCCAATATCAATATCTCACAATTTTCTCATCAATTTCCCAAAATCCTAATTTCTAGGGTTTTCATCAAGATTCACCATCATCAACTCCAACCATTTATATGCATCATTTCAAATATCCATAGGCTAACAACATTATATTCCAATCATTATCAATAACAACAATGAATCCCCAAGGATTATCCAACCTAGGGCTTGGTTCTACATACCTTTATTCATCAAAATAACCTCTAATCTCCTATCACAACACTTAAATAAACTCAAAATCATCAACAAAATCCATGGGTAATCCAAATCTTACCTATTTCCTCTAGCTCAATGCAACACATGAAAATAGGGGACAGAAAAAGAGAAGTGAGCTTCAATCATCCAAGTTCCCTTCTTGTCCAATAAAGAAAATGAAATGGAGGGGAACAAGGGCACACCACCATTCATGGTTTTTGAGAGGAAAAAGGTGAAGAGGAAGAGAGAGAAATGTGAGAGGAGAAGAAGAAAGTGTTTTGCCCTAGAGGGGGAGAAAAGCAACATGAAAATGAGAGAGGGGGGAGAGTTTTGTTTTTAAGTTTTAACCCCTCATTAGTAATTTCTTCGTTTTACAACAAACAAGATCTCTATTCGGGCTCAATACTAAATCTAAATATTATTTCGAATATAGATTCGGATTCCCAATAATATTCTTAACAGCCCTGGCCAATAGCATCTCAATTAGAGATACTTGGTCCGACACCCATATTTTAACCGGGTATAATTTTAGCTCCTAAACTCTCAATAAATTATAAATATCCATAATAAATCCCAATTTAATTATTGTAATATTTTTGGGACACTCATTAACCCATTTATAATTATTTATTATTTATTCCTCACATTTAATCATTTTTATAAAATTTGGGATGTTACACTCCCTACTAGAGTATTGTTCATAACTTGATAGAAATCTCAGCTACAATTAAACAAGTATTGTTCATAACAAAGCCCCTACTAGAGTCCCAAAGTTTATACATAGTCATGAACTCAAAACCAGACTTCACCTTACTTGGATTGAACTTGTCTTCAGCTTCTGTCAAACTCATATATATATATATATATATATATAAAATAAAATGTAAGTATATTTGATTAAAAATAGATTGGATATACTATTGAAAACAAAAACTCTGCCACTACATATGGACAAAATTTTATCCCAAAGAACTATTCTATAATTAAATTCCGTAACATAACACACTTATCATTAACCATCATGCAGCACCTATCATTAATCACACAAACACAACTCAAAAGTATTATGGATAAATGTCAAAATCCATTTGTTTAATTGAATATTGGAAGTTTTTATAGCAGCTTAATTTTCTCATTCTATTTCAATCAATATAGTTGGCAAGTAACATAGTTCTTTAAGTGGAAAATGTTCAACTGAACTATAGCAAATAGCAAAGCTAGGAGAAAAAATAAAGTATAGAACAAAAATCTTAAAAAAAACAAAACTGGAAAATAGAGACTAAAATAAGGAAATGTAAATGAAAATAAGTGGAGGAAATGGCAAAGAGAAAAATGAGATTAGTTACCTTGTGTTTCTGTCACTTCATCATTAAGCTGGTTAAATAGAGATAACTTGAAATTTACGAATATACTCCAACCATTAGACAACTTAGCCACATCAACAACTTCTAAATAAGTTGGAACGTAATCCTCATCCTCATCATCCTTATCCTCTTATTCCTCTTTCTCTCTCATCACTATTGTATCTATGAACGAGTGGAATCAAAAAAGTTTTAGTGTGTCGGGAGTGAGATTGATGGAGATAGAGCATAAAATAAAGGTTTTGGATTTACAAAAGGAAAACGGTGGTTTGAATGAGGAGGCTAAGATGACTCAAAAGAATTTGTTGCAGAATGGTGGAAGGTTACTAGAATGGAGGACTTTATTTTGTTACAAAAATCTAAAGTGGTTACAAGATAGGGACTCAAATTCCAAGTATTTTATGTTGTATTAAATAAGAGGGGGCGTGGAAGTGCAATCCATGGCTTATGGTTGGATAGAAAATGGGAGGAGGATCTGACAAGGGTTAAAGGGGGTGTTAAATCTTATTTCAAGAAGAAATTCACTGGTGATACTTGGAATAGGCCTGTGTTGGATGATGTTGAATTTTTGATGTTGGGGAAGGATATTAATAATAAAATTAATGAGAAGTTTTTTGAGAAAGAGATTCAGTCGACTGTTTGGGAGTGTGACGGGTCAAAAAGCCCAAGGCCTGATGGGTTTAATTTTCATGTTATTAAATCCTTTTGGAGTATGCTGAAATCAGATGTGTGTAGAATGATGGAGGAGTTTTATGAAAATGGGGTTTTGCTAGCGGGCTTAAATTCATCATTCTTAGTGTTAATTCCAAAAGGTACAACTTAGGCGGGATTAAGTGACTATAGGCCTATATCTTTGGTGGGTTATGTTTATAAAATTATCGCTAAGGTGTTGGATCGTGAGTTGAGGGGTGTTGTTGGTGGGATTGTCAGTGAAAATCAATTAATATTTATGGGGGGAGAAACATGTTAAACGGCGTGGTTGTTGCAAATAAGTTAATTGATGATGTAAAGAGGAATCGTAATTTTTGTTTAATTTCTAAAGTGGATTTTGACAAGGCATATGATTCAATTTGTTTGGATTTTTTATTTTATATGATGAGAAGGTTGGGTTTTACTGAAAAATGGATAAGATAAATCAAATGTTGTTTAATGTTCAAAGGTGTTCTTGTGGGGGATGATCAGGTATGTATTTCTCATTTATAGTTCGCTAATGATACTTTATTTTTTGGCAAATTTTCTTTGAGGAATGTTATGACATTGAAAGTGTGTTGAGATGTTTTAAATTGGTATCTGGGCTGAAGGTCAACTTTTTTAAGAGTAAATTAGGAGTTGTTTTAGGAAATGAGGAGGAAGTGGCTCCGTATACAAATTTGTTAGTGTAATATTATGAGGTTGCCTTTCTTGTATGGTATCCCTTTGGGGGTAAATCCAAGGAAAAGAAGTACTTGGGATCCTATTGTCTTGAAATTTTAGAAAAAAAGTGTCCCTTTGAAATTAGCGCCATCTATCCTGTGGTGGTCGTCTTTGTCTTCTTAAATCGGTACTTTCTCTACTCCCTCTTTTTTTCTTTTCTTTTTTAAAGGCACCTGTTTCTATTTTAAAAGTATTAACTTCTTTGCAAAGGTCCTTTTTGTGGGGAGGGGTGAGGCGAGGAAAAAATATGTTAGGTTAAACAGGAGTACATGTTTAGGAGTAAGGAGGCAGGTGGCTTGGGTATGAGGGATTTGGGAAATTTTAATTTTGTGCTATTAGGAAAGTAAGTGTAAAGGTTATTGAGAGATCATGAGTGTTTATTGGTTAAAGTATTAAAATCTAAATATAGGAGTGATGTTCGATCAAAGGATTATGAGGTTTTCAGGAAAGGTTCAAGATAGTGGCGAGACTTAGGGAGTGTCTTGAAATTGTCTGATGAGTTTAGGTGGTCTTGGTCTAGTGTGAGGAGGATGGTGGGTGATGGGTTAAAAACAAGGTTTTGGTTTGATTATTGGTTAGGGAAAACAACATTAAAGTCAAGGTACCACATGTTGTTCTTAATGTCATCACAACAACATGCTTTTGTAGCTAATATGGGTGGATAATATGTGGGTCTGGGATCTTCAATGGCGTAGAGACTTTTTCCGTCTAGGAACACGGTTTGTTATCATCTCTCCTTCAAGATCTTGGAAGTTTTGTTGGTCTACGTGTGATAGCACAAGATTCTTGGCTATGGTTGGGATCTTCTTCTCGTCAGTTCTCCATGAAGTTAGCTTATAATCTTTTACTTCAACAATCAGATTTGTGGGATTCATATTTTATGTGTTTCTTCTGGAACAATGTTGTGCCTCTTAAAGTTGGAGGCTTTGGATGGAGGTTAATACTTGATCAAGTTCAAACTAAAAATAATTTAACTTCACATGGAATTGCGTTTGATAATTCTTCTAGTTTATGTGCCTTCTGCAGTGAATACGAGGAGAATTGTTCTTATTTTTTCTTTTTGTGTAAAGTTTCTAATTCTTTATGGTAGATATGTTTTGATTGGTTGAGTTTTTTGCTCAGTTTTGCATCATTGTGGTAAGGAACACTTTGAATGTACTTTGGGATACGAGTTCAATAATGAGATTGAACTTGGGTTGGCTGTGATGTAGTTTGCTATTGTTTAAACTATTTGAGATGTAAGAAATGAGGTCTTTTTTAAGGGAGGAAATATGAATGTTGAGAATATGTTTGAATTAGTTTAGTACAATCATGGCTTTGGTTTAAGTTTCGCCTGAATGGGTTCTTTAGAAGCTTTGTTAAATGGTATAGGGAACCTCTTTTATGCTTATCAGATTGTAATTAATTTCTTTTTATATATGGGTTAGGGTACCCCTAGTACCTTTGTTAATATATTGTTTTCTCTTTTGCTGATAAAAAAACTATTATATCCTTATAGATAAATAATAATTTTCCTGTAAACAAAATTTAAAATAAGTGGAAATCAATTTAAAGAGTTCATAACATTAACTTATATGTGTAAAAAATAGTTCATTAAAGCATCATTTATGACTGCAAAGAAAGAATTCTTCAGAGTAAAGCTCATTGGCGTTACAAAGTTCATTGAAGCCTTTAATTGTCCATTTGAACATTTAGAACTTTCTATCCTTCCTGTTTTCAATCTCTATTGAAGCAGCTAACCTAGCCAAAACTCACTTGATAAACAATTGAAGATTAAAAAATTAGAGTCAACATATCAAAGAAATTAAATAAAATGCTATCAATATCAAGGTCAGAAAACTTGAGTGATACCATCCAAAACAAAATCCCTAGATATTAGAAGAGAAAAATAAAATTAAATAACTACCTGAAACCCTGAGCATCATAAAATCGCATCTACAAATCAGTATTTTCCTTTTGAAGAGTAGCCTATTTTACATCTCGTTCAAACATATATCTCACAAATAAAGAAATGAAGGCAGTGCTTATGACCACCCAAACCAGTTTAGTATCTACCCATCCATCATGCAATCATGGTATGCCAACAAGCTCCCTTTATTGATATTTTATTTCTAACTGAATACCTGCATTTATTTTAATACCATATCAACAAAAATAGTCATTTGGATTTTCAAAATTTAGTGAAGCTTTAGACTTGTAAAATGATCATGACTATAACTCACAATTGTACAGGTTCTAATTAACTACCAATTCAGCACCATTCATTCAATTTAGATCAATTTAAATTTTTATAAATCATGACTAGATCAAACTAACAAGTCTTAGTGACACCAGAACAAAACCAAATTGAATCTCGGCAAGATAATGGCAAGATCATCATATAACAGTTAGGAAAATACTTCACATATAAACTTCTAAGTGTATATAACAGTGTTTCATGCATTCAAACCAAGCATACACACCAATATCATAGCTTATGAGACATAGAAATTCACATATCAAGCATTTTACAAGATGCAAGATCAAAAGATCAGATAAAGCATGAGTTCCCTAGATCACTTCATAGTAAGATCATCAGACAAATGTAAAAGAAAGCACAATGAACCGAACCCTAATCACATGAGTCCTTCACACAAGAGGTCAGTTAAATAGAGAACATATGATTAAGCAAGTCTAAACTCATGCCTTTTTTAGGACTAATCAAGCGAAATCAAATCAATTATCAATTAATCATTTATTTTTAGTAACTTATGAATTATCAACAAAGTTTGTTTGTGACAGGTCAAACTGAGGTAAAATCTTGTTTAATAGATCATACAAATGCAAAAAAAATCTATCCAATTTTAGTTCATTTGTGCTATTATAACCCAAGGCACTTTAGCTTAGTATGACAGGTTATTTAAATTCTTAACAATCCTAATATGTTTTTAAGAGAAAGATCAGCGTGCCTATTGATAGTTCAACCAGTTTATTCAAAATTCCAAGTTTTAATAATAGCCAAAATATGTCACTCAGTTCAAATAACTGAAGGATTTCTCATTGAAAATAGATTTGAACTCATCCATAATTATATTTTAGAAAACTTAATTTCAGAACTAGGGACAACTTAAAATAAGAGTAATGCAAATGCTCAATTGTAGATTTCATAATCCAGAGTTACGAAATACCAAAAGTCAGATTAAGGCACCAATTTGTAGATAGATTCAATTCTAACTCGATCTCCAATCACAGATTGGATCTTGGTTTCCAAAAATAGTAAAGGTATTGAAAACATAGGGAAACTTCTAGTATTAGCAAATAATTTAGTAGAGCTCGTTCTTAGTTTAAAAGTTGTATGTCCTTAATTTAACAGTTTCAATCACAGTCATTTACATGTTGAAATCAAGCAGAGTAGTCAATTTTAACTAAAAAGGTAGGTTCTTAAATTCAACAAATTTTCTATTGATTCAAATCATATGGTAGCATGTATTGTTTTGTAACCAAGGGTTAGAATGCATTGTTCTACATCTGAAAACATGTTCCAAAAGTTTTGGAGCATCAATTTTCAATATAAGGTGTTCTTATGGGATAGCCAAACTGAGGAAGGTTTTCTGAAATCACACTGATAACTAAGACTTAAAAGAAGAAGTGCAACATAGTTATGTGATAACTAATTATTATGAAACACCTTGATTATGCAAGTCTTAAATAAAATTCTGGTATGCGCACGGTGTACAATTCTGGTATGCATACGGTGTACCACAACATTAATTACTTCATGTCTAATCCACACATTCAGCCAAAATGTCAAGAATGTAAACATGTGATGTTTATAAAAGTTCCACTCCAAAACTCAATTTCCAAACACACACCCTTAAACATTTTTGCAAGAATCAACCCACATTTGTTTCTCATATGAAACTACAATTCCAAAGATGTTATAAAAGTATACTTCAATGCAATAAAACAAACTATACAGCATGAGAATGCAAGACTCAATGATAATTCAATAATGAGAGTCTCTTTGATTCTCGGTTGACAAAAACATGGTTAGTCAAAGGTGATCAAGGAAATCAACCGAAACCCCCTAAAACCCATACCAAGACCACACCACCACCACACAGGTCCACCACCATCACCATACAAACACCACAACAATGGCCACCCACACGCCACCCCACCTACCACCCACCACCACCATAACCCCCTCAGTCTAGACCACCATGACGTAAATCGGGAACCAAACAACTACCTTAACCTATCAACAAAAATAAAACATCAACAAAACAAAGGGAAAAAGTCCAAGAAACTTTACCTCTTCTCATAGATCTATGTGTCTTTCCTTCGGATCTTCACCGGAACAGAGCAAAGGTAAAGTAAAAGTTTATGCTTTTAAGTGTGGTTGATAATTTGTTTTAAAATGGTAGTGCTCACAGAACAGAGCAAGGGCATGCTCATCTTTTGCTTTAAATCGATTCACTCAAGGAAGGAGGAATAAGGGTACAAAGCGACAGAGGTTATGGCTCGTAGGACGGAGATGCATAGACAAAATGGAGGCACGGAGACCACCCAAACAGGACACGTCATTACAGCGACAAATGATGAATGGAGGTAGAGTTTAGGAAATAAGGTTGTAATTGGGAACCAAACGGAACCTTAGTGAGAAATAGAGTGAACAAAAGAGATGGGGAGTAGATATTGTTTTGAAAAAAACTAATACTTAAGGGCAACATTGTGTCATGCAATTTAAGTTTAACATACCAATGTCAGCGGTTCCTTTATAAACCAATATCAGTGATTCTATTTAGAACCACAGACCAAAGTGATTATGAAGTATTGTTAGCGGTTTTGATTAAGAACCGCAGACATTAGTGTGAATTATTTAACAATTTTTGTGATTTCATCATAGCACAGACAAAACTGGAACTTCTTTTTAGCATTTTTGTTGTAGCGAGAGTCACACACATAGAGTAAGCCTACCAGAGGATAGTTTTTATTTTAGTTTGACTAAAAATAAAACTATTGGGTTCAACTCATTTAAAATGAGTAAAGAGCCCATTCACTAAAGAGTGCTCATTAGGTCAGACCTGAGTTTATAAATAGAGCATAAGATGCTCATCGATCGTATATTTTTGTAGATGTTACAGAGGCCATGCTCCAACAAACTAGCATTCAAAAGTAGAAAATTTGGCAGGAGTGCTTATGTGGATTCCTTAAGGGCAAAACTACTATTGCTTTGAAGTCTTGATGTTGTGTATTAAGAGGTAATTAATTAATCTCTTTTAATTATTTGTTATTGCTTTGGAATACATTATTTGTAAGACCTAATAGGAATCGTTGTATTCTATTGCCTAACCCGATAGGATTCCTTAACATCCTCATTTAGGCAACCAAAAATTTTGTTTCAGATCTTGGTACATCTTCGTTGTGCCTGGATGGATACTTAAGATGCTTTTGTGAGCTTTATCTAAGATCATTCCCATTAGTTCACCATTATTTATTACACAGATTTGGCCTTTGATCTTTTAGATCCTATCTGGACCTTCACTCAATGATAGGTCCTTACCACCAACTTAAGTCTTTTTTAACTCTAGAAGATAAGGATCTAGCTTTTTCTATTCATACACTAGCTTTAAAAAGTCATTAGTAATCCTTAACGTGGTGTTACATCAATCACCAGGTTTAAGTCTCTGAACTATTCTAACAATTCCATATTTTAATATCATAGTTGCTTCGTGAACAAACTTTTAGCTTAAGGCATCAACCACTATATCTGCCTTTCCTGAATGATACTTTAATTCAAAGTCATAATCTTTCAGAAATTTCATCCATCTTCTTTGTCTCATGTTCACCTCCTTCTGACCAAACAAATATTTCATGCTTTTGAGATCACTAAACACTTCAAACTTGGATCCATATAGATAATGTCTTCAAATCTTCAATGCAAACACTACAACTGTAAGTTCCAGGTCAAGAGTTGGATAGTTTTGTTAGAGATGTCACAACTACCTAGAAGCATAGGCAATTTCCTTCTCACTTTGCATCAACGCACACCCAAGACTTAGCCTGGATACATTATAATACACAACAAAGTTCTCCCTGATGCAAAATCATTGGAGGATTAATTTCTATGCCAAGCGCACCAATCATTAAAATGTAGTATATTTGATCGTTCCCATGAGAATTGTGTTAAGTACCATAATCTTGAGGAGTCTTTAGCTGAACCTCACAGCAAAGTCATTAAAGTCTTTAAGTTTTATGAATTTTATATTGTTTTTGTGAATTTTTAACAATAGTGTCACTAAGTAGAATTATGTTAACAATTAAACTATACTAAACACAGATTGGAATTAAAATCAACACACCATAACTCACAAATTCATATGAACTCAGTAGTAGACACAAGAAAAGTAGAATTCGATCTCACAGATGGATAACTCCTAGTTTCTTAGGTAATTATCATTATCCCTTAGGTATCAGTTTTCAATTGAATTTAGATGTGAAATTAAGGTGAACCCTAGAACTATCCTAATTCCTTAGGTATAATAACTAGGTTAGCAAATATGAATAAGAATTCCTCACCATGATTCTTTTCTAGTGAAAACTTCAGAATGCCTACAATTCCTAATCATGGGGTTGAAGATGAATAAATGTTGTGTTCAGAACCTACCCCAATGCATCTTCAGCTTCATCATTTGAGATTCAGAAATATTAAGGCTTTATTCAAATCCAATCCAAGAGAATTAGGTACTCATAGAAGGAAAACAAAAATGGACACAGAGAATAGAGGTTAGGGATGAGAGAATTTAGAGAGAGAGGAAAAAAATCTAGAGAGAGGAAAGAAATCTAAAAATAAAGTTAGAATCTGAAAATTAGTTTTTGGGCTCTCTTACATTTCATGTATATATATTAATCTAAACTAACTAGTTGATTAGGCTAAAATAATACATTTTATGCCATTAATATATATGTACAAATAAATAGGCTCATTTAAATTAACCAAAATACTACAAATACATAATCTGAAACATGGAAAATACATGGTTCCCTCACGCACACGCGTGCTCACGGTGGGGAACATAGTGACACATTGGCTTCATGGTACTTGGTCCAGCATATGGGCGTGAACACGTTGGTCATAAGCATGAAAACGTTGGGCTTCTGGAATAGCATGATACATGGGCATAAGTGTGAGCGTAACTGTGGCATAAGTATGTTGAGCTCTTAAACTTAGCACCTATTTACACGTGATATGGACGTAGGTACGCTAGGAATGAGGGTAGGTACGTTGGGCTACTGGTTGAGCATTTTCTAGTCCAAAAATATGCCTAGTGTAAGCCTACGCTGGTTGGGCGTAAATACGTTTAGCCTTTGTGTCTAATTTTACCAAAAAAGCTGATCTAGGCATGCTTCTAGTTGGCGTGTGTTTTAATGTTCCAAAATATCTCTTGGGCATACCAAAGTTGGGTCTAGTGTACCCACCCTCAAAAATATATGTAACAGGTGCTTCTATGCATACTGGCACGCTGGTGAGCGTACCCATACGCACATGTCTGGTGCTCCAACTTTGATGTTGAGGGTAAGCACACTAGTCCTGGGCGTACCCGTGCTGGCTAGCATAAGAGCCTAGCGTATCCACACTGGGGTTCTAACAATATAACTTATTTTTCATCCTTTTTTCCTTTATGCTCTATTTGTAATTTCCTACATAAAATATGCTTAACTTATTAATAATTTAACAATAATTCTCTACTTTTACTAATTATAACTAACATCTTAATTTATGAATAATATCATTAGAAATGTATTTATTTTGCACAAATTTTGTTTAAATTATTCTTAAATAAAAATTAAATAATGAGTCTTCTAGAGACTCATCACATCCCTAAACTTAAACCTTGCTTGTCCTCAAGCAAGCAAAAACCATTCCATGGATTCGAAACAACAATGCTTCCTAAGAACACATAATGATGTATAATTACTTCCATGCTTAGATATCCAAATAGATCATATATTACTTAGCCTTAAGGTGAAATCCTTCAAAATGAATGCAATGCTTTATCATTTGAGGATGAAGTGATCATGCCATTATTCCTCACAAATTATGTATCACTCTTACTCAATGTTTAGGAAATCAAATCACACTCAAGCTCAACTAGATTAGCATGTTATCATAGGCTTACAATCATTCTAAACATACCAACCTAAAATGCATGCAAACATGGACCAATAAGGACTTTTGGGCTAGTAATGAGGCTGGTTACAAGTTTCATTGTTTTTCTAGTTAATGAAAGGTGAAAGATGCATAAGATGAGGACACTTGACTCCCATCACTCACTTCTTTTCTTCAATCCTTTTTTTTCTACATTCATTCCTTTTTCTTTTAGGCAAGAAGGTGTTTATTCAAGTGTTTTTATGCTCTTTCTCACTTTTTTTCTTTCTATTTTTCTTATTAACATTTGTTCTTTAGACTTGTTTGTTTCAACACTTTTGTATCAACACACCTTCTTCCTTTTTTCTTATTCTGATTTCATTCCTCATTTTTTCAGTTTTCTTATTTTTTTCACATATGTTTAGAAAACTAACTCAAAGTAGGATGTGCAACACACTCCCATCTCCAAACTTTAAATGTTGCTAGTCCCTTAGCAACTCTTTATTTGTGATAGAACAAGCACCAACATCTTATGCACATGGGTTTTTCTTTATTGTTTTTTCTTTGATTATTAGCTTGTAGTATTAGGATTTTATTCCAAAGAAAAGGTTAAAGGCTCAAACATAGGATCAATAGATATATGTACAATGGTAAGCTTATTTGGCCCAGGCTTATTCAGAAAAATGGCCTTAATCATTTCCAAGCATGCACACAAATGAGTAAATACAAGAACAAGAGCAAGTTCTACAACAATACTAACTATCAAGCACACTCATGCAAGGAATCAAGGCTTAAAATTCACATTTATTTCAGGATAAACATTCACATCACATCCCCAAACTTGGACATTACAACCATCATTAGGAGATCCAGTTAAAGCTAAGCAATAATGACTATTTATCCACCCAAACATGCAAAGCAAAGACTCACATCATGCATCCTTATTCTACATACAAGTTCAGAATTCAAAGAAGTCATCATGCATACTTGAAACCAAACAAAGTTTAATTGTTTAGCAGTTTTCAAACTCTCTTATTCATATGTAATTTTAGCTTATTCAATGAAGAATTTAAAAGAAGTGTGAGTTTAAGAAGCTCTTTAAGTTGGTTGATGAAGTGTTGATCTTGGTGGTTGATGTTACAGCAAAATCCTTTTCTTTATTTTTTAGTTTTCATTTTTCTTCTTTCCTCTTTCTTTTTCTTTTTCTTTTTCTTGTTTTCTTTTTATTCAACTCTTTTCTATTTTTCTTTTCTATTCTTTTCTTTCTTTTTTTTATACTTTTCTCTTTTTCCTTTTCTTATTTTTCACTTTTTTTCTTTTTTTCTTTTTTTCTATCATTTTATTTATGTACAAGGGTAGCTACATGGATTCATCCACCTGGATCCCATTGCCTGTGACCATAGAATCTTAGTCTTTTTGCTTCAACTTTTTCATTGTTGTGCTTAAGGTTCAAGCTCCACACAACTTTCCCTCTACTTTTCTTTTCAAATTCTTCATATTTTTTCTTCTTTTTTCTTTTCTTTACTCTTTTTCTTTTACTATTTTGTGTTAGTCTTCATCTTTTTGTGCCACAAGCAATGTTCTTCTTGAATTGATGATTACTATTTCCTTGTGATTTCCATAGCTGCAGTAGTCACCACTAGTAAACATTCCTCATAACATGGCTGAATTTCTTCTTCTATATTCTTAACATTTGACATATTAATTTTAGTGCATGAACCTCTACTTCTTCATTCGTATTCACACTTAGCTTCAACCAAATTTCAGCATCATTATCATTTTGCCAAAATATGGTTTCCATCTCGACTGAGATCTCTACTTCCTTTATCACTTCTTACCCAACAATAGTATATATTTGAGTCTCAACTTCCTCAATAGCTTCTACTATCATTTCTTCAATTTGGACTACTTCAACACTTACCTCATCAAAGTAATTACCCAATGACTTTTCTTCCTCAGACCAATCTTCTTCATTCCAATCATTAAAGAATGCCTCCATTAATAATTTATCCTCGGATTTAGGAGTTTCATCCATTAAGCATTCATCCTTGCATTCTTCAGATAAGGTAATGAGTGGCACAATAAATTCTACTTCAGGAGTTTCTTTCACCAAGAACCTTTGAGGGAAGGGAAGATATCTCAGATCCTCAAGGTTTGGTTTATGAAAATTTTCATTAATTAACTTCTCTTCACTAAATTTTTCTTGAACTTCTTCATGTTCACTTTCTCCTTTTGTTTCATCCATCTCAATTTCATATTCACGTTCAGGTTCAACTATTTCCTTATGCCTTTCATCATAAATATTTTCTAGCTGGTCTTCTTCTTCCCCAAACTTAGTTTCTTCATTTAGAGCAGCATCATCATCCCATGGCTCTTCATATTGGTCTTCTTCTAGTACAATCTCTGTATTTCTTTACTCTTTGGCTAATTCCTTTGCAATAAAATCAACTTGCTTCTGAATATTCATGATTGAATTATCAAAATTTCTGAGGCCGATTTGACTGAACTTTATGAATTAAATCAAAATTCTTTCTAATTCTGATGGCTCTTCCTTAGTTGGTTGTATCTCATCCATATGGTCCATGCCTAATGTTTGTGAATATTGAAGAAACTCCACTAAGGTATCCTCAAGATCCATAATCTGCAACTTTTCTTTTTCCAAAACACCTATAAACACACAACAAGTACAACAACTAACAACAACTAAAACTACTATAACGATTAAAATGGACACAAAGAATGGAGGTTAGGGATGAGAGAATTTAGAGAAAGAGAAAAAAAATCTAGCGAGAGGAAAGAAATCTGAAAATGAAGTTAGAATCTGAAAATTAGTTTTGGGGCTCTCTTACATTACATGTATATATATATTAATCTAAACTAACTAGTTGCCTAGGCTAAAATAATACATTTAATGCCATTAATACATATGTACAAATAAATAGGCTCACTTAAATTAACCAAAATACAACAAATACATAATCTGAAACAAGGAAAATACATGGTTCCCTCACACACACGCGTGCTCACGATGGGGAACATAGTGACACATTGGCTTCATGGTACTTGGTCCAGCATATGGGCGTGAACACGTTGATTATGAGATTGAAAATGTTGGGCTTCTAGAATAGCATGATACATGGGCGTAAGTGTGTGCGTAAATATGGCGTAAGGACACTGAGCTCCTAGACTTAGCACCTATTTACGCGTGATATGGGCGTAGGTATGCTAGAAATGAGCGTAGGCACGTTGGGCTACTAGTTGAGCATTTTCTAGTCCAAAAAAATGCCTAGCGTAAGCCTACGCTGGTTTGGCGTAACTACGCTCAGCCTTTGTGTCTAATTTTACCAAAAAAGCTGATCTAGGCGTGCTCCTACGCTCATGGGCGTACCCACACATGTGTTTTGTTGTTTCAAAATATCTCCTGGGCATACCCATGCTAGCTAGCATAAGAGCCTGGCGTATCCACACTGGGGTTTTGACAACATAACTTATGATGTAATTTTCTACATAAAATATGCTTAACTTATTAATAATTCAACAATAATTCTCTACTTTTACTGATTATAATCAACACCTTAATTTATGAATAATATCATTAGAAATGTATTTATTTTGTATAAATTTTGTTTAAATTATTCTTAAATAGAAATTAAATAATAAGTCTTCTAGAGACTCTTCACTCCTGCAGACTGGGCAATGCCAACACAGGGGTAGAGGTAAGCCTCGCTTTCCACTCCTGAAAACTCTTCTCACACATGGGTGTCCACATAAAAGAGACATCTTTTCTAGTTAGCTTTGTTATTAGTAGGGCTATTCAAGAAAATTCTTCAATAAACCTCTGATAGTAACCTACTAGACCCAAGAAACTCCTGGTTTTAATACTGATCAGGGTTTTTCCCAAGCCATAACAACTTCTACCTTTGATGGAACAATAGCCACACCATTCTTCAAGATAACATGCCTTAGAAACTATACTCTACCCAACCAGAATTCGCATTTAAATAGCTTAGCAAACAATTGTCTCTCTTTTAGCAAGCGATGAATACAATAATGAACCGATCCAAATAAGGATGAAAGAAGTGATTCATATAGTTCATGAATATTGCTGGAGCGTTAGTTACACCAAACAACATCACAACATACCCAAAATGGCCATATCGCATCTTAAACGCTATCTTAGTAATATTTATAGATTTCACCAGAATTTGATGGTATCCAAATCATAGATTAATCTTAAAGAAGATGGGAGCACCATCTGATAAGTGTTTATTTTGCATTGTTTTAGGGTCATTTATGCTTAATTTTTAATCCATTTTGTTTTAGCTTTCCCCCGATTCCCATTGGTTTTAGTCGATTACATACATATTACTTGGGTATTTCTATTTTGTAGGATTTGTGATGATATAGGTTAATATGCAAAAGGATTTAAAGTACTTGATGAGCATTGCATTAAATGGAAAGGAGTTCAATCTAAGAATGCACAAAACCGAAGTCATTTTGACCCTTGAAGTATATAATCAAGTGGAACTCTCTGGGACCTTGGCACACTAACACGATGCATTTTGGCAAGCTTTTGAAAAATCCACTGGCAGTGAATCTTACTGACTTGTAGAAAAATAAAGTAAAAAAATCCACTGGCAGTGGGAAATTCCCACTGGTTGTGGACCTTACTTTCCCAGAATCCATTGGCCATGGAACTTTCTAATTTTCTTTTAGGTTTTCGCAATTGGGAGCATCAGACCTTGATCCACTGGTCGTGGATCTTGCACGAGTGAGCAGTTCTTGATTTTTAGGGCCGTAAAGACAAAATGAGGCACTCAATTAGGAAAAACACACACACATATAGGGAGACACTTTGGGACAAAAAAAAGAGCACTTTCAAGGAAATTTTGAAGAAGGATTCGAAGGAAAACATTAAGGAAGGACATTTTTCAGACTTTAGGCATAAGATTTAAAGGACCTAGTGAGAACTTCCCTTCTATTTTCTAAACCCTTGTTTTGTAATTTGGGATTTTTGAATGTTGGGGTTTGAATTTATGTTTTAAGATTTAAACTTCTTCCATGAGGAACTAAATTTCATTCTTGGGATTAGGGGTAGTATGTTTTTGTAACATCCCGATTTAATAATTAATTGCCGAATGAAAATAAATCATTAAAATAATAATTGCTAAGTGGGGAAAATTATTTATTAATTATAATTGGTTTAATTAATTTAAGTTAAGGAAGAAAAGGCTGATTGAAGGTGATTAGTTGTCAACAGCTGACTAGTTGTGTCTATGTGCGTATGACGCGTATGGGGGCTGCTGCTGTACACGACTTCCCACCCCACTTTTCCCTTCTCTCCGTGCATGCATATATGGGTACACTATTATTCATTCTTCCCTTGAGACTTTTCTTCCTTCTGTTTCCTCTTCTTTTCTTCTTCGCTCTTCTTCTCTTCTTCTTCTCTTCTTCTTTCTTCTTTGCTCTCTGTTCCTGTGAGCTCGCAATAGTGGTGGCTGAGGATCAGAGTCCTCCTTCCTTACTCGACGAGCCAGAGAGGGTGAGGGTGTGCATTCCCTCTGCATGTAACCCGTCTCCTTCCATGCTGTTCCTTCCTTGTTCCTTCATTTCCTTCGTCAATTTCCCTCCTTCTTCCTCTCCTTGCTCGAAGCTGCCAAGTCTTAGTGGAGATCTGTGCTGCGGGGAGCTTCAAGATGGTTGGAGTGTTCACAGCGTTGGAATGGAGCTACTCCAGGGAGCGAACCGAGAGCTGAGTGCCTCAGAGACTCGAATGGCCTCCCCTGCTCTTGCATGCAGATGCACTAGGGGTGACTCAGTGTTCCTCCGGAACCGGGTGTCGTGTTGACCGACTGGAAGCTTTAGTCTAGGTAGGGAGGGTATCTTCTATCTTAAATGCATGGGTTATGAACGGGTTCCGAGTGTTGATGCTGGCTGTTTTCGTGTTCTGATTGTGTGTTGTGTTGCATGCGAGTGTGTACTGCCTGGTTGCATGACGAGTGAAAGTGGAGTGTTACATGTTGATGGCCTGTGAATGTTGAACGATTGTGTGAAAGGAATGTGATGAAGTGTTGTTGATGAATACCGTGTGTTTTACGTGATATGCAAGTTGTTATGAGTTCAAAAGGCTGGCTGCATGTGATAAAATATGACTTAGTGAATCTGATAATGTACCTCGTCAATTGCATGTGCTGATTGAGTCTGGACAATGTATTTTACCGATTGCATGTGTGATCTGAGTCCTGACATTACTTAATGTCGATTGCATGTGTGTTGTTTGGGTCCTGATGATGTGTTATACTAATCGCATGAGATGCATGTGTTGTTAAGTGCTGATAATGCCTAATGCCGATTGCATAAGGTGCATGTGCTATTTGAGTTCTGATGATGTATAATACCGACTGCTTGTGAGGTATGTAATGCTGAGTGAATGGCTGTGTATATGAACTCTGTGGTTATGATGAATCCGCGTGTGGCGCATTGGATGCGTTTGTGCTTGGAGCACGTAGTGTGGGACACTACCATCGGTTATTAAAGCGTGGGACGCTGTAAATCCTTGAGTTGGACTCAAGGTAGCCCTTGAGTGTGACTCGGGCTGCCTGTGAACACCTCCGTTGGCGCTGAGAGCGTTGGTGTCACCTTGTGGGTAAACGGTTGGGTACCTGTAAAACGGCCAAGCAGCTTAGAGCTGAATTGATAGCTTGGAGCTATGTATAAAAAGGCTGGGAGCCTACGTTGCAACGTCAAAAACCGATTACACACGAATGCGGAACCGAGTGAAATACTCTGTGTACATTGACTGTTGATGTTGTTGGAATTGGTTATGCATGTGATGATGTTAATGAGATGATGAATATACATAACCGGGTGAATTATTCCGTGTGCACATGCTATGGATGCTGAGTGAATTATGTTCTATGAATGCATGTTAATATTATTGAAAGTTATGTATATATAGCCGAGTGAGAATTGTTGAATTCTGATTGAGAAATGTTCAATATATGCATTCCGATTCATAGGCATTATTATGTCACTGATTGTTGTATGTTAATGTTATTAAATTGATACATGCATAAGGCTGAGTGTTAACTGGTGGATTCCGATCGGTAAGAGTCTGATGTGTGTCCTGGTTGATTGGCCTTGCTCTGACTTTAATCGTTGCCACGTATAATTGCATATATACATATTGTTGTATAATTGTGGGACAACCTGAGTCAGTATCTATCATTTAATATTTAAGATGCTTAACCCCTACACCATCTTTCAGTGTGTGCAGGTCGGACTCGGGAAGGATGTTAGGGCTTCAAGTCCGAGTGTGGTGCACTCTGACTGTTGAGTGCTTGTAATGCATTTATTATGCCCAGTTAGTATAGCCTTGGCCGGCTCTCTTGTAAAATGACGATTAAATATATTTGTTTATAAAGACTGATTTGATAAGTATAGACATGGTGTGTCACTTGTGTAGAACTGTGAATAGCGGTAAAGGTATAATGTTAAGTAATAAGTATTCCGAGTATGTGGTTTCCTGTACATAGGTCGGTAGATTAGATTTATGGGCAGATTTATATTTCTGGGAATATATATTCGTACGTATATGCTTTTTGCCGATTTGATGTGTCTTTCGACTGGAATGTATTGTTAAATGATTCGAGGGCTGTTGATGAGTGAAATAATGTTAAGCTGATGGTTCCGAGTGAGGACTACTGGGTGGCTTTTCCGAGTGAACATGCTGAGTGATTCCGAGTGAAAATTATAGGTAACCCGGGTGAGGAAGAGTTTGTATTCCCGAGTGGAAACCTTGAGTGATCCCCTCCTGAGAGAGGAGTTAGAGTAGTGGTTTAGAGTGGGATGGATCCTAGGTGTAAGGTCTTAGTAATCCGAGTGAATGATGCAAAATCCGAGTGAGTGAGGGTCGGTATGCTGACTGGTTGAGTTTTGAATAAGACCAAGTGGGACTTAACTACCTGATTTCCCCGAGTGAAGTGCGAGCGTGATGATTTACCGGGTGAACATATGTCCCAAACCCGAGTGAGAAACTACCTTGTACCTGTGTCCGCCCCAGTGAATTAGACTTAGCTCCAGCGAGTGTGCACGCATGGAAGGCTTCTGGGATGTTCGCTTAAGCGAATGGTACTTCGCCAAGCGAGTGGATGCTGATGTTGGGCTTCGCTTGAGCCTCTCCTTGTTTTGCTGTTGCATTGTTATATTTCGCTCAGGTGGCGTTGGGCCTCACTTGAGCGAGTCAGCGTTGTCATGGATTTCACCCAGGCGCTGATGTGTTTCGTTGAACCGAATGGGTCGGTTCAAGCCTTGTCCCTTCCGCCGATTGCTATGCATATGAATGTTCTTTTATTTTCCCTCGCCTTCCTCTTCTTTTTATGCCGATCGTCCAGTGGTTGTTTTTGTGGAAAAAATTTCCTGTTTTCGGGTCTCTTATTTATCAAAATTAGGGTGTTACAGTTTTTATATCAAATGATTATACTCTAAATTTTGTAGTTATGAATGTTCTGTTTCCTATTCAATCTCATGAGATCCTAATGCTTCTAATGACTTAGAGATAAGCGTAGATGAACTTAAATAATATGGGTAATCAAAAGATTGACATATCATTTGAAATGCATGAAATTAAACCTAAGATTTTGGGTTACAAAAGTAGGCAAAATCATTTGAGGAATAATTAGGTTTTCATAATGCTTAGTGGACTTAATTTACAAATCGAATGTGGTTATTTGGCGATTGAGTACAGTGAGAATTCGAGAGAAAACCACTAATAATTTTGGTTAACCCACCTTTGGAACAGAACTTTATAATTAGGGAAAGATTTGCATTAAATTTGGTACTTGGCATTTGAACCTATTAATTCCCAAGAGCTGTTTTTCAATTTAATTTTCAAGAAAGTAATTGATTTTTGTTCAAGAGGGTTTGAGTTTTCTTTAGCATTTATTTTGGTTTTTGCAAATAATTTACAACATCCTTTAATTAGATTGAGTCTTGCCTAGATAATTAAATCACTGTAAACCATTACTTGAGCACAATATTTATGGTTTGACAATCTTTTATATTACGCAATATCCTGCGCGCTTACGGAATGACTATCAAGTTCTTGGCTCGTTGTTGGGGATTGTGTTCCCCCAATATTTGCTAACTATGATCTGATTAGATTAGGTGTTTCTATTTCTATTTTATTTGTTCCTTTTACTTTATTTATTTCTTTTTCTGCTGTAAATTATGCTTATTCTATTATTTATTGTTGTTTTTGCAGGTTTCTTTATGTGAAGGAGCATAAGTCTTGGGACAATTTTTGACCCTAAGATAGAACGCTTTCTTTAGAAAATTAGGAAGCAAAGAAAAATACAAGAAGCTGCTATAACTAGCCAAGAACGCATGGAAAATAATCCAAATAATAGAAACTTCAGGGACTTTACGGCACCGAATGCAATGGGAAGATGGCCTAGCATCACACGACCTATCATTAAAGTGAATAACTTTAAGTTGAAGTCATCTTTGCTCTCGATGGTTCAATAAAATCAATTTGGTGGATTATCTTTCGAAGATCCTAATTTACATCTTCAAATATTCCTGGACTACTATGACACACTCAAGGTTAACGGGTGACAGGGCCCGCAAGCGTACGGGTTATGTCGTGTAATATAAAAGATTATCGTTCTCCACAGGAACTGTGTTCAAAGTACCAGCATATTGAAATTTAATTATCCACACAATTGATTTTTAATGTTTTTGTAAAATAAAGCACAAATTAATTATAAATTTAGAAACAAAATTTACTTGACACTTAAAAATCAGAGTTGAGAGTATCTTAGGATTTCGGGAGATCAAGACTCTATTTTATGTTAATGAATTTTAACTTTTCATAAATAAGAATCAAATTAAGTTTTCCAAGGCGGATTTTCCTTAAGCTAATTAATATGTTCCTCTCGGAATCCTATTAATGTACCTAACCTATGGAAAGCGCTGCTTAATCCTTAGAAAAGGCCCATTATCGTTTTGTGAAAATCCCTTATTTATTACCCAAAAGATTTTGATTACTTTCATGGTTTTACCGAGGTCACAAAAAGTATTTCAAAACCTTAGGCTTAATTCAAAAACTTTCCAGTAACAATAAATCTCTCAATTTTATTAATTACTTAAACTTACTAATATACCCGCAAGTATACAGTTTTATCACTTAGGTTCTTGTTAGGAATCAATAAGAGCATTGAGTATTTTTTGAACTAAATGGAAAACAGAAATTTATTTAATTCAAAGTCAAAATAACATTATCACAAAATATTATCACACCCCCTTCATCCCAAGATAATTAATTTAGTTACTCATGAAATAATTCAAATTCATACACATGATGGAAAAATAAAACATACAAGACATGGTAAAAATAAAGACTTACGGGTTTCTCCAAAAGCTCAAAATAATTTTACCATTATATTTCCTCGTTGCAATATTCCTCCACCAATTACAAATTGGAACACTCAATTTCACAATCCTCACAACTCTTACAAAACAGAAAAAAAAGAAAAAAAAAAGGAGAAAGAAACGGGACAGGGAAAAAAAACGAAAGAGAAAGAAAAGGAACGGAGAAGAAAAACGAAAGAGAAAGGAAAAGAAAGGAATTAAAGTGGGTGAATCAGAACTTGATCAAAAGGCGATGATGATGAATGGCTTCAGACCTCCCCCTATTTATAGAGATCTTGGACGTTAATAATCATGGGAATGGCGGCTAGTGGGACCTTTTTTATTATTTTTTCTTTCGTCTTGTTGTCAGCCGCCTCACCAATTCAACTTGGATACAGCCTGGACCTCAGCAACTATAGGGATCGGTGGCTAGTAGAAATTCTTTTATTATTTTCCCTTTTGTTTTGTTGTCAGCCGCCCCCTCATAAGTCAAGGATCCACTTGGATAGTGGAAATCCAAGTCAGCATGGGCAATCGGTGGAAATATGGAGTCGGCGTTTTCCTTCTGACTCAGATTAATGCCTCAGTCGTCAATCAACCTTAGTGGGGATTAATCCGAGCGGAACAGGTGCTCTTTACACATAAAAGACTGAGTGAAAGCTTGAACTCACCGATTATTGACTCGGAAATTTAATTCCGAGGAGCATTCATCAGGACCTTTGTTCATTCGGATTTGCTTCACTCAGTGTTGCTTTGCTCGGAACTTGTTTCTGCTTGAAGCAATTCGAGCTGGACGGTGTTTGTTTGCTGGACGGTGTTGTGGCTATGTGATTTATGGAGCCGGTGTACAATTCGTGAGTGGACGAGCAAAGCAACTCCGATTGCTTTACTGATTGAAACATTCATTCGAAACTGATTGAAAAGTGACTCACTCGGCACTCGTTCAGACCCTCTTCTTTCACATGTGACCCACTCAGGATCGGGAAGTCTTCATTCAAATGATTCAATCGGCACCTCCAAAATGTTTCACTCGGCTATGTCTCTGGAATTGAACCATTCAGAGAAACCTTGCTCGGATTTGCTTGGGAGTAATTCAGTCAAGAACGACCCTTCCTTCACTCCTTGAAATGATCCACTCGGACACATTCACTCGGAAGTCCGACTTGCTTCTTACTCAGAATGGCCTCAATCATCAATCAACCCATTCAGTTGTTTTCACTCGGGAGTCGGCCTTGCTTTTCACTCAGAAATATGTGACTTGAGAGAATCTGGCCGATAGAAGTTCTTTCCAGGTCCGAGCTTTGCTTTGCTCGGAAATACATCTCTCGGCCCCGAACCACTCGGAAGTGCCTTCCTTGGAGACATCTCACTCGAGGTTAGTTTGAAACTTGAGATTCTGCCCGAAAGAGACTCATTCCCGGTCGGACTCTTTTCCTTGCTTGATAAGACACTTTCTCCAAAACTCACTACTCAGAAAGGCCTTTCCTGACAATTGTTCTTCCGAAGTTCAGAGTTTTTTTCATTCGGAATCAACTCACTCGGGAGTCTTCCACTCGGAGACAATTTTGCCCAGAAGAAGCAGTTGTTCCCCAAATCAGACTCGCTTCAATTAGTAATTCTTCACTCGGACAAATAGCTTTGGGCGGTAATTATTCAAAGTCAGTCCCTTTTTCACTCGGAGTGGTTGCAGTCAGGAAGCTTCCACTCGGATTTATCTCCAACCGAGAAATATTCCTTCAAGGTCAGCCATTTTTCACTCGGAATAGCTTTGATAGGGAATCTTCCACTCGAATTTACCTCCAACCGGGAAGTATTCCACTCGGTAATGCTTCATTCTTAGTCATCCTACTCGGATTTGATCATTTTTGAGTCATCCTACTCGGATTTGATCATTCTGAGTCGGAATTCAGTATAAAAAAGAGAATTTTTTCCACTTGGGCTTGTTCTTCTTGTTTCTTTATCATTTGATGGTCGTTTTTCTCTTGTTATTGACCCTTGTATTATCCTAGTTTCTGCAAAATAAAATACCCAAGTAGAATATAGTGGAAAGAAAGCGAAAATCATAAAAATTAAGGAAATATAGTGTATAATGATTAAAATCCTAAGCAAACTAGATCTAATTTATTGTGTTATAAAACACTTATCAAAATACCCCAAACCAAAACATTACTTGTCCTCAAGCAATTTCCATATTCATATGATAAGATACAGAAAACACTAAGCTCAGCAAACTAAGGAATCCAAAATAGAGAAAAAGATTTATTCAAATGCCAATATTAATTTTCTTATATGAAGCAATTTTCATTATCAAGACAGAGGATACTCTTTTCTCTCAATTTTCACTCAAAGTGTTTCATGGTTTGTGTATCACTCAGATCATCATAGTCAAGCTTGTTAATAAACCAGAAACTCCATAGTTTAGATAGAAAATATGTCAAAGTCTAAAGGTCTTTCAAAGGTTGTAACGTGGCCTTGGGTTGTATTGTCAAGGTAGGAATTTCAAGAAAAATGGAATACAAAAGGGCTTTAACAGTCATGAATGATTCAAATTACCATCATAAATTTAACAGAGCAAAGTTTTTTGAACTTTTAAGGACTTTTTGGAATTCATTCAATATCATCCTTTTGATTTTCTTTTTCTTTTTTTCTTGCTTTTCTTTGCATCCTATACATATTTTTCTTAAGTCCTTTTTTATTTCTTTGCTCCACTAAATTTCCAACTTTTTCACCATTAAGAGAATATCAGTCAATGAAAGGCTTCAAAGAAAAAATTTCACTTTTAGGCTTAAAAGGGGCAACTAGGGGTCAAATTATGCAAAAATTCTGAGGCTTAAGAATAAGGCCTAATTGTGCCTTTATCATCCTAAGACATATAATCAAAAACCATTTTGAATCGGTTGAAAAACAAGTTATAGAATATTAATGACTATGAGATTCACTCAATCAAGAAGATATGGGTTTTGAAAATTTGTTTGATAAATAACCTATTTTGGCTCAAGTCTAACCATGGAAAGTATTTTCAAAGAAAATTTTAATCACATAAAGTTTATTTAGACATTGATTTGGCATTTAAACAATCAAATTTTGAAAACTTTACTCAAAATTTTGGGGTCTTTAGATACTTTAGTCTTATGTTCAAAGTAAATTTATCATACGATCATGGTAAATTACAAGATTACAAACAAAACAAGGAAAACACACATGCATGAAAAATATAACAATCACACAACGTAAACAAAATAGTTAAGTTTTCTTATCTACCACGCCAAACCAGAATTTGACATTGTCCTCAATGTTAAAATGGATGATAAAAGGATAAGAAAACTTACCTGTAGTAACCCCAAACCAGCATTTGACATAGTTAGTTTTTTTTCTTAAAGCTCAAAATGAAACAACAACTTTTTATAGGGTTACCTCCCTATCAGTGCTAAGTTTTAAGTCTTCAGCCAGACTTCTCACCGTTTGGATTTACTCATCAGGAGCATCAAACAAGTCCAAGTCACTTGCTTGTTGTATTGGTTGACCTATCAAGTAGTGCTTTACTCTCTATCCATTTACCCTAAATGTACCAGATTTCTCACTCCATAGTTCGACAGCTCCAAAGGGAAAGACTTTTGTTACCTTGAATGGTCCCGACCATCGGGATCTCAGTTTACCTGGAAAAAGCTTCAATCTGGAATTAAATAGTAAAACCATATCACCTGGATTAAATGTTCTCCGTTGGATGTGACGATCATTCCATTGTTTGGTTTTTTCTTTATAAATTCTGGCATTTTCGTATGCATCTAGACGGAGTTCTTCAAGCTCATTTAATTCCAATAACCTACATTCACCTGCAGCCTTATGATCAAAGTTAAGAGTTTTAATAGCCCAAAAAGATTTATATTCTAGCTCAACAGGTAAATGACAGGGCTTCCCATATACTCGCTTAAAAGGTGTGGTTCCAATGGGAGTTTTGTATGCGGTTCAATACGCCCATAAGGAATCATCTAACTTAATAGACCAATCCTTACGTGATGTATTCACCACTTTTTGAAGAATATTTTTAATTTCCCGATTGGAAACCTCAACTTGTCCACTAGTTTGTGGGTAATAAGGTGTAGCAACCTTATGCCTAACTCTATATTTCTTTAGAAGAGTCTGAAAAGTTTTCTCAATAAAATGAGATCCTCCATCACTTATAACACATTTTAGGACCCCAAACCTTGGAAATATTATTTTCTTAAAAAGTTTAATAACAGTCTTAGCATCAGAATGGGGTGAAGCAATGGCTTCCACCCATTTTGACACATAGTCAACTGCCACTAATATGAACTGATTTCCAAAAGAGGAAGGAAAAGGTCCCATAAAATCAACACCCCATACATCAAACAATTCAACCTCTAAAATGGTATTCAATGGCATTTCATGTCTCTTACCAATGTTACCTGTTCTTTGGCAAGCATCACAAGTTATAACATACTTACGTACATCCTTAAAAATATTTGGCCAATAAAACCCAGCTTGCAATATTTTAGCAGCTGTCTTAGAGGTAGTCATGTGCCCTCCACAGGAAAGAGAATGGCAATGATCCAAGATAGCATGGACCTCATCTTGTGAAACACACCTCCAAATCAAACCATCTGCACATTGCTTGAATAGGAGTGGTTCATCCCAATAATAGTGTTTAACATCTGCAAAAAACTTTTTCCTTTGCTGAAAGCTAAGATCAGGAGGTAAGATATCACATGCAAGAAACTTTACAAAATCAGCATACCAAGGAACACGTTGAATACTAAGACTCAAGAGTTGTTCATCCGGAAAAGATTCATTGATAGGAATATTATCTGTTTCTTCTTTTTCAGATGTCAACCTAGACAGGTGGTCAGCGACCAAGTTCTCGGTACCCTTTTTATCCTTAATTTCCAAGTCAAATTCTTGCAATATTAGAATCCACCTAATTAACCTAGGCTTTGCTTCCTTTTTATTCAATAGATACTTAATGGCAGAGTGATCAGTGTAAACACTAACATGTGAACCTACCAAGTAAGATCTAAATTTATCAAAAGCAAAGACAATAGCTAACAGGTCTTTTTTAGTTGTGGCATAATTTACCTGAGCATCATCTAGCGTCCGACTGGCATAATGAATTACATGGAGCTTTTTATCCTTTCGTTGCCCCAACACAGCCCCCACTGCGTAATCACTTGCATCGCACATCAACTCAAACGGGAGTTTCTAATCAGGTGGTTGCACGATGGGGGCAGAGATTAGAGGTTGCTTAATCCTACAAAAAGCTTCCATACAAGATGAATCAAAATTGAAAGGCACATCCTTACCCAGAAGAGTTGTAAGAGGCTTTGTGATTTTGGAGAAATCTTTAATGAACCAACGGTAAAACCCTGCATGTCCAACAAAACTCCGAATACCTTTCACATTTGTAGGTGGAGGCAATTTTTCAATCACTTCCACTTTAGCCTTATCAACTTCTATACCTTTCTCAGACACCAGGTGTCCAAGAACTATGCCTTCTCTTACCTTAAAATGGTATTTTTCCCAATTCAAAACCAAATTGGTCTCTTCATAACGCTACAAGACTTGGCACAAATTTGTTAAACAATTATCAAAATCCAAACCATGCACTGAAAAATCATCCATAAAGACTTCCATCACATTTTCAATAAGATTAGAAAAAATTGCTTGCATACACCTTTGAAAAGTCGCAGGTGCATTACACAGACAAAAAGGCATACGTTTGTAAGCATAAGTCCCATAAAGGCAAGTGAAGGTAGTCTTTTCTTGATCAGATGGATGAATGGGAATTTGATGAAAACCTGAATACCCATCCAAATAACAGAAATAAGAGTGTTTCGTAAGTCTTTCAAGCATCTGATCAATAAAAGGGAGAGGAAAATGATCTTTTTTCGTGGCGCTATTTAACTTCCTATAATCAATGCACATGCGCCAACCAGAGACAATCCTAGTAGGAATCAAGTTATGTTTATCATTTTCAATCACAGTTATTCCCCCTTTTTTAGGCACCACATGAATAGGACTTACCCATTTACTACTATCAACAGGATATATGACTCCAGCATCAAGCAATTTCAAAATTTCCTTTTTAACCACTTCTTGCATTTTTGGATTTAATCTCCTAAGTGGTTCTACTATGGGCCTACTTTCATTTTCTACAGTAATCCTGTGCATACAAAGAGAAGGGCTAATTCCTTTGATATCATCCATTGTATAACCTATTACCTCTCTATACAACCTAAGTTATTTCAAAAGTTTTTCAGTTTCACATGGATTCAATTCAACATTAACAATCACAGGATATGTGGAATTAGGACCAAGAAACTTATACCTTAATGAAGCCGGTAAAGGTTTTAATTCCACATTGGGGCTTACCACTTTGTCACCTATGACCTCAGTATCATGTTTTAGTGGGGTCTCAGAGCAATCAGATGTTTCTGTCGGCTCAATCATGAAAACAGTTTCAAGTGGGTCATTAGGAAGGGTTACTTCCTTTACCACTTGTTCAACAAAGTCCACACTACAACAAACATCATTAAAAGGTTTTTCTAAAACATTTTTCAAGTTAAAATCAACTTTTTGATCTCCAACAGTTAGAGACAACTTACCATTCTTGACATCGATCACAGCACCTGCAGTTGCTAAAATTGGTCTACCTAAAATAATAGGAATCAAAGAATCTTCGTCCATTTCAAGCACAACAAAGTCAGCAGGTATAAAACATTTTCCTATCTTAATAGGAACATCCTCTAAAATTCCTACAGGATATTTTACAGATCTATCAGCCAATTGCAAAGACATCCTAGTAGGGTTTAGCTCACCCAATCCTAACTTTTCAGCAATAGATAATGGCATTAAACTCACACTCGCTCCTAAATCACACAATGCTTTTTCTATATTCATGTCACCAATCATGCAAGGAATAGAGAAACTACCTGGATCTTGGAGCTTGGGTGGAAGCTTTCTTTGAATTAGAGCACTGCACTCTTCAGTAAGTGCAACTGTACCATCTTTCTCCAGTCTTCTTTTGTTGAACAAAATGTCCTTCAGGAACTTTGCATATGTGGGCATTTGCTGCAAAGCATCTGTGAAGGGAATATTGATATATAATTTCTTTAAAACATCAAGAAACTTACCAAATTGTTTGTCCAACTTTGCTTTAGCCAAGCGCTGAGGAAATGGAATGGGAGGTTGATATGGCTTAACATCCTCCTTCTTTTCTTGTGGTTTCTCTTCTTCAATCACTAGATGAGATGAAGATTCATCCACTTTCTTTTCCTCCTTTGCAGTCTTGTCAACTGGCCCATCATATTGAGTACCACTCCTAAGAGTGACAACCATGGTTTGGTTAGATGGTCCAGCCTCTGGTTTTCCAGGAAATGTTCCTGGTGCTCTTTGAGAGTAGGAGGCTTGTTGGGCAATTTGATTTTCCAGTATTTTGTTGTGGGTGGCAAGAGAGTCCACTTTTGAAGCTAAGTTTTTTTATTGCATCAGAGAATTCATCATTTTGTTTAAGTTGAGTAGCTACAAATGTCTCCATCAAGGATTCTAGCTTTGATTTTTGTGGAATATAGGTTCCTTGTTGAGGTTTGTAGTTACTTTGATTACCTTGGAATTGAAGTGGCCTATTTTGGAAGCCAGGTGGACCTTGTGGAGGTCTGTAGTTACCTTGATAATTTCCATCATAGTTTCCAATAACATCCACCTGATGCATTTCTTGTTCTTGATTAAGGGTCATTGCTAAATGGCAGTTTGCAGCTCCATGTCCTGAAACACCACAAACTTCACAAACAATATTAGTAGCACCTGTTGACCCTATTTTATCAAGTTTTAATGTTAATGCTTCAACTTTGGCAGAAAGTAGGGAAAGAGCATCAACAGAGTACTTACCTGGTGTTTTAGCAGGTAATCCTCTCTCAGAGTTCCACTGGTGAGTGTTTTGAGCTATTTCCTCAATCAGGTTCTCAGCTTCATCAACATTTTTACTCATGAAGGCTCCTCCAGCTGCAGCATCTAAAGAGATCTTTTGTGTGGAGGTTAGTCCATTATAGAAAATATGGATTGTCAACCACCTTTCTATCCCATGGTGAGACATTCTCTTAGCATATCCCTGTATCTTTCCCAGGCTTCATATAAGGATTCGTCATCTTTTTGTGAAAAATTTATGATTTGTTTTCTCAGCACATCGGTCTTGTTCCTTGGGAACCATTTATTGATAAAAGCACTGGACAATTGTTCCCAAGTCATGATGGATCCTTCAGAAAGAGAGTATAACCACACCCTCGCTTTATCTCTTAAAGAGAAAGGGAAGAGTCTCAAGCGAATGGCATCATTGGTGGCTCTGTTCATCTTCAGGGTGTCACGGTATTCAAGAAAAATTTAAAGATGAAGATTTAGATCTTCAGAGGGTAATCCTCCAAATTGGTTCTGTTGAACCATAGAGAGTAGTGAAGGCTTCAATTCAAAATTGTTAGCCTCCACTGTGGGTCTAAGGATACTAGATCCTCTTCCATTTGTACTTGGAGCGACAAAATCTCTTAAGGCTCTGTTTTGGTCTGCCATTTGTTTTTCTTATTCTTGTTTTTGTTGTTTTTTGTTGTTTTCTTAAAGCTCTAAGGGTACGTTCTATCTCAGGGTCAAATCCTAAGTTTAGATCGACACTACGGCTTCGTCGCATAAAAAGAAAATAAATGACAAATAAAATAAACAATTACAAAAATAAAACAACAACAGATACACAAAATAAAGAACAAAATACAAAGTAACAAACAGAATAAAAATAAAGAAAAATATAAAAAGAAACAAACAAAACAAAAAATATTAACAATTATGATCTAATCGAATTTCAATATTGCCGATATTTGAGGGACAACAGTCCCCGGCAACGGCGCCAAAAACTTGACAGGGCCCGCAAGCGCACGGGTTATGTCGCGTAATATAAAAGATTATCGTTCTCCACAGGGACTGTGTTCAAAGTACCAGCATATTGAAATTTAATTATCCACACAATTGATTTTTAATTTTTTTGTAAAATAAAGCACAAATTAATTATAAATTTAGAAACAAAATTTACTTGACACTTAAAAATCAGAGTTGAGAGTATCTTGGGATTTCGGGAGATCAAGACTCTATTTTATGTTAATGAATTTTAACTTTTCATAAATAAGAATCAAATTAAGTTTTCCAAGGCAGATTTTCCTTAAGCTAATTAATATGTTCCTCTCGGAATCCTATTAATGTACCTAACCTATGGAAAGCGCTGCTTAATCCTTAGAAAAGGCCCATTATCGTTTTGTGAAAATCCCTTATTTATTCCCCAAAAGATTTTGATTACTTTCACGGTTTTACCGAGGTCACAAAAAGTATTTCAAAACCTTAGGCTTAATTCAAAAACTTTCCAGTAACAATAAATCTCTCGATTCTATTAATTACTTAAACTTACTAATATACCCGCAAGTATACAGTTTTATCACTTAGGTTCTTGTTAGGAATCACTAAGAGCATTGAGCATTTTTTGAACTAAATGGAAAATAGAAATTTATTTAATTCAAAGTCAAAATAACATTATCACAAAATATTATCACACCCCTTCATCCCAAGATAATTAATTTAGTTACTCATGAAATAATTCAAATTCATACACATGATGGAAAAATAAAACATATAAGTCATGGTAAAAATAAAGACTTACGGGTTTCTCCAAAAGCTCAAAATAATTTTACCACTGTATTTCCTCGTTGTAATATTCCTCCACCAATTACAAATTGGAACACTCAATTTCACAATCCTCACAACTCTTACAAAACAGAAAAAAAACAAAAGAAAAAAAGAAAATAAAAAGAGAAAGAAACGGGACAGAGAAAAAAATGAAAGAGAAAGAAAAGGAACGGAGAAGAAAAATGAAAGAGTAAGGAAAAGAAAGGAATTAAAGTGGGTGAATCAGAACTTGATCAAAAGGCGATGATGATGAATGGCTTCAAACCTTACCCCTATTTATAGAGATCTTGGACATTAATAATCATGGGAATGGCAGCTAGTGGGACCATTTTTATTATTTTTTCTTTCGTCTTGTTGTCAGCCGCCCCACCAATTCAACTTGGATACAGCCTGGACCTCAGCAACTATAGGGATCGGTGGCTAGTAGAAATTCTTTTATTATTTTCCCTTTTGTTTTGTTGTTAGCCGCCCCCTCATAAGTCAAGGATCCACTTGGATAGTGGAAATCCAAGTCAGCATGGGCAATCAGTGGAAATATGGAGTCAGCGTTTTCCTTCTGACTCGGATTAATGCCTCAGTCATCAATCAACCTCAGTGGGGATTAATCCGAGCGGAACAGGTGCTCTTTACACATAAAAGACCGAGTGAAAGCTTGAATTCACCGATTATTGACTCGGAAATTTAATTCCGAGGAGCATTCATCAGGACCTTTGTTCATTCAGATTTGCTTCACTCGGTGTTGCTTTGCTCGGAACTTGTTTCTGTTTAAAGCAATTCGAGCTGAACGGTGTTTGTTTGCTGGACGGTGTTGTGGCTATGTGATTTATGGAGCCGGTGTACAATTCGTGAGTGGACGAGCAAAGCAACTCCGATTGCTTTACTGATTGAAACATTCATTCAGAACTGATTGAAAAGTGACTCACTCGGCACTCGTTCAGACCCTCTTCTTTCACATGTGACCCACTCAGGATCGGGAAGTCTTCATTCAAATGATTCAATCGGTACCTCCAAAATGTTTCACTCGGCTATGTCTCTAGAATTGAACCATTCAGAGAAACCTTGCTCAGATTTGCTTGGGAGTAATTCAGTCGAGAACGACCCTTCCTTCACTCCTTGAAATGATCCACTCGGACATATTCACTTGGAAGTCCGATTTGCTTCTTACTCAGAATGGCCTCAATCGTCAATCAACCCATTCGGTTGTTTTCACTCGGGAGTCGGCCTTGCTTTTCACTCAGAAATATGTGACTTGAGAGAATCTGGCCGATAGAAGTTCTTTCCAGGTCCGAGCTTTGCTTTGCTCGGAAATACATCTCTCGGCCCCGAACCACTCGGAAGTGCCTTCCTTGGAGACATCTCACTCGAGGTTAGTTTGAAACTTGAGATTCTGCCTGAAAGAGACTCATTCCCGGTCGGACTCTTTTCCTCGCTTGATAACACACTTTCTCCAAAACTCACTACTCGGAAAGGCCTTTCCTGACAATTGTTCTTCCGAAGTTTAGAGTTTTTTTCATTCAGAGTCAACTCACTCGGGAGTCTTCCACTCAGAGACAATTTTGCCCAGAAGAAGCAGTTGTTCCCCAAATCAGACTCGCTTCAATTAGTAATTCTTCACTCGGACAAATAGCTTTGGGCGGTAATTATTCAAAGTCAGTCCCTTTTTCACTTGGAGTGGTTGCAGTCGGGAAGCTTCCACTCGGATTTATCTCCAACCGAGAAATATTCCTTCAAGGTCAGCCATTTTTCACTCGGAATAGCTTTGATAGGGAATCTTCCACTCGAATTTACCTCCAACCAGGAAGTATTCTACTCGGCAACGCTTCATTCTTAGTCATCCTACTCGGATTTGATCATTTTTGAGTCATCCTACTCGGATTTGATCATTCTGAGTCGGAATTCAGTATAAAAAAGAGAATTCTTTCCACTTGGGCTTGTTCTTCTTGTTTCTTTATCATTTGATGGTCATTTTTCTCTTGTTATTGACCCTTGTATTATCCTAATTTCTGCAAAATAAAATACCCAAGTAGAATATAATGGAAAGAAAGCGAAAATCACAAAAATTAAGTAAATACAGTGTATAATGATTAAAATCCTAAGCAAACTAGATCTAATTTATTGTGTTATAAAACACTTATCAACGGGGTCTTAAATGATGCAATTTGTTTAAGACTTTTCCTTTTTTTCTTTGAAGGATAAGGCTAGGGCATGGTTGTACTCACTTCCTAAAGAGTTTATCACAACATAAGAGCAATTGTCTCATGCTTTTCTTAATAAATATTACCCACGAAGCAAGACTGGCTAATTGAGAAAGCATATCATCACCTTCACTCAGAGAGATGATGAAACCTTATATGATGTCTGGGAGAGATACAAAGAATTGCTTAGGGAATGCCCATACCATGGGATTGAGAAATGGTTGACTATCCATATTTTCTATAATAGGTTAACCCCGAATCAGAAGGTGCCTCTAGATGCTGTAGCTAACAGAGCATTCATGAGTTAAAACAAAGATGAAGGTTATAACCTTATAGAGGATGTTGCACAAAATACATACCAATTGTCTTCAGAAAGAAATCTATCAGTGAAAGCTCCAGGTAAGTATTCTATTGATTCTATTTCCCTACTTACAGCTAAAGTAGAAGCATTATCTGTTAAATTTGATAAATTAGGTGCAGGTGCTACTAATGTTGTTTGTGAGTTGTGTGGTGTTTTAGGTCATGCAGCTACAGGATGTTAGCTTAGAGTCTCTTATGGTGAAAATTTTGGATATAATTATCGGGGGCCACTTGGACTTCAAAACAGACCTTCTCCCTTTCAAGGCAATCAAAATAATATTAGGCCACTACAAGGATTTTATACACCTCAGAAATCCAAGTTAGAATCCTTGATGAAGACCTTTGTTACTACTCAGATTAGGCAGAATGGGGAATTCTTAGAGGTAATCAAGAGCTTAGCTTCCAAGGTGGATTCACTAGTAATCCATAACAAAATGTTAGAGACTCAGATAGCCCCGTAAACCTCTAATTCTTCTAGGATTCCAGGAACATTTCCTAGAAAACCAGAAGTCGGGCCATCAAACCACACCATCGCTGTTACACTTAGAAGTTGGAAGAAACTTAAGACTCCACCAGTAATAAAAGAAGTAGAGGTTAGGAAAGACCAAGAAAGAACTGAGAATCCCTCAATTCTAGCTATTTGTAGAGGAGGAGAAAAAGAAACAGAATTCTATTGGAGTAAATCCATATCAACCTCCTATACCATATCCTCAACGCTTAGCTAAGGCTAAGTTGGACAAGTAGTTTGGTAATTTTTTAGAGGTTTTGTAAAAACTCTATATTAACATTCTTTTTACTAAAGCTTTGTAGTAAATGCCTACATATGCAAAGTTTTTGAAGGATATATTATCTAACAAGAGAAAATTGGAAGAGGATGTCATTGTGGCTCTTACTGAAGAGTGAAGTGCATTGATTCAAAAGAAGCTACCACCCAAGCTTCAGGATCCATGTAGTTTTTCTATCCCATGCATGATAGGTGATATGATGATAGATAGAGCTTTGTGTGATTTAAGAGCTAGTGTTAGTTTGATGCCTTTGTCTATTTCTGAAGAACTTAGATTGGGTGAATTGAAACCTATTAGGATGTCCTTACAGTTAGCTGATAGATCTATAAAGTACCCCGTGGGTATTCTTGAGGATATTCCTATTAAAATAGGTAAATTTTTTATTGCTACTGACTTTATTGTGCTTGAAATGGATGAAGATTCTATGATTCCCATCATATTAGACAGGCCATTTTTAGCAACTACAGGTGCAATCATTGATGTTAAGAATAGTAAGTTTTCTCTTACTATAGGAAACTAAAAGGTAGAATTTGATTTGAAAGATGCCATGAGTAAGCCTTTGCATGATGATGTTTGCTATAGTGTAGAATTTGTTGACCAAGTAGTGAAGGAAGAATCCTTTCTTAATGATCCACTTGAATATCTTTTGATTACTAACTGTATAGGAACATCACAAGAGGCATCAATGAAGCATGATACTGATATCATGTGTAAAAAAGAGGTGAGCCCAAAAGTTGAATTGAAACCTTTGCCACCAACTCTAAGGTATGAATTTCTTGGTCCTAATTCCACATATCCTGTGATTGTGTATGCAAATTTAAATCCTATTGAAACTAAAAAACTTTTGAAGCAACTTAGGTTATATAGAAAAGTAATAGGATATACCATGGATGATATCAAGGGAATTAGCCCTTCATTTTGCATGCATAGAATTATTATGGAAGGGGAAAATAAGCCTTCTGTGGTTGAAAATGAGAAAAAAGAGTTGATTTCTACAAGGATAGTTTCTGGTTGGCGCATGTGTATAGATTATAGAAAGTTGAATAGCGCCACTAAGAAAGATCATTTTCCGCTCCCTTTCATTAATCAGATGCTTGAGAGGCTTGCTAAGCACTCTCATTTTTGTTATCACTTGTCCATATGGTACATTTGCATATAGGCGTATGCCATTTGGCCTTTGTAATGCACCTACGATTTTTCAAAGGTGTACACAAGCCATATTTTTTTATGTAATTAAAAATGTGATAGAGGTCTTTATGGATAATTTCTCAGTTTATGGTTTTACCTTTGATAACTGCTTAAGAAATTTGTGTAAAGTTTTGTAGCATTGTGAAGAGACTAACTTGGTCTTAAACTAGGAAAAATGTCATTTCATGGTAAGGGAAGGTATTGTACTTAGATATTTAGTGTCTGAAAGGGGTATTGAGGTGGACAAGGCAAAAATAGAGGTTATTGAGAGGTTGCCACCCCCTAAAATGTGAAAGGTGTGAGAAGCTTTCTTGGGCATATTGGTTTCTATCGGAGATTTATTAAGGATTTTTCTAAAATCACCAAGCCCTTCACAAACCTCTTAGGTAAGGATATGCCATTTGTTTTTGACTCACTTTGTTTAGAAGCATTTTACAGGATAAAGGAAACATTAATCTCTACATGCATCATGCAACCCCTAGATTGGGAACTCCCTTTTGAGTTGATGTGTGATGCGAGTGATCATGTTGTGGGGGTTGTGCTTGGGTAGAGGAAGGACAAAAAAGCTTCATATTATCTACTATGTTAGTAGAACATTATACGACGCTTAGGTAAATTATGCCATGACAGAGAAGGAGCTCTTAGCTATTGTTTTTTCTTTTGACAAATTGAGATCATATTTGGTAGGTTCTCAAGTAATTGTTTACACTGATCATTATGCTATTAAATACATGTTACAAAAGAAAGATGCTAAGCCTAGATTGATTAGGTGGATTTTAATTCTGTAAGAATTTAACATAGAAATCAAGGATAAGCAAGGTACTGAGAATTTGGTGGCTGATCATTTATCTAGGCTATCTTTTGAAAAAGATAAGATGGACAATGTTGTTCCTATCAATTGTCTTTTCCAGATGAGTACCTCTTTACTCTCAATATATCAGAGTAATCAGTTGATTGCAGAAGGTTCATCTATCACCAACCTTCTTTGCTAAAGACTACCCATATTGGAAGGATAAAATAAAGATATTCCTAAAATCCACCCAATAAGTCATCACAAATGGTGATTATGTAGCTCTTGTTGATATAGATGGAAAGCTCAAATCTGAAGATGAATAGAGTACTTTTGAAATAAAGAAAATATAGATAAATGTCAAAGCCAGATTCTTGTTTACTTATGCTCTAAGCAAATCAGACTACAATGAGGTATTTAGCTATAAATCAGCTCAAGAAGTCTGGGATGCTCTTTAACGTAGCTACGAAGGTACCTTCAACATAAAAAGATCTAAGAAGATACTATTGACTAAACAATATGATACTTTTAGGATGAAGGAACATGAAACTATAGATCAGATGTTTGGAAGATTCCAAACTCTGCTGAATGAGCTTAAGGCTCTTGGAATAACACCTTCCACAGAAGATATCAATGTGAAGCTTCTTAGAAGTATGCCTGAAAGGTTTGATGCAAAGTGTTCAGCCCTTGAGGAAGCTAAAGATCTAAGTACCTTCTCTTTGGATGAACTCCTTGGAGTACTTAAAGTGCATGAATTAAAGTTGAAACAAAAAGAAGTGAGCAAGTCTTCCTTCTTCAAAAGCATTTCCTTGAAGTCTGATGAATCAGGCAAGAAGTCAAAGGCCCTAAAAGCTGAGGACCTCACAAAATTAGAACCAGACTCTGATGAGTCAATGTAGATACTGATGAAGAGATGGCCCTAGTGACAAAAAGATTTCACAGGTTTCTAAAGAAAAAGAAATTCAGACATGAGAAATTCCAGAAGAAAGATAACAAAGGTAAAAGTCAATTTAAGTTTAAAACTGACAAGTCTACTTTAGAATGTTTTAACTACAGGAAACCAAGACACATGAAAGCAGAATGTCCTCTCTTGATCAACGATAAGAAGGGCAAAAGAGAAAAGAGAAAATTTCCTAAGAAGTAAAAGGGACTGATCATATAGGATGATGATCGATCATCCAGCTTTGAAGAGTCTGATGAAAAAACAGAGTCTGCATAGATTTGTCTCATGGTAAATGAGGAATCAGACTTTAAAGTTAGTTCAAGTGACTCAGAATTAGAGGATGTAAACTATTCTAAACTGAAACAAAATTATGATTTGTATTTCAATGATTTTTTAAAGCTTTTGAAAAATTTTAAAAAGTTAACATAAAGCATCTTAACATGATTATTGATTTTGAAAACCAGATTTCAAAATTGAAAGAAAAAAGTTTTGATATAAATATTCAGAAAGAAATGGAAGAGAATGAAAACATGCACCTTGAAGAATTGAGCAAACTTAGACAAGAGAATCTTGTTTTAAAAACCAATTTTGAAAATTCTAAAGTTTGTTGTAACTCTCAAGCTGATGAAATCATTAAATCATAGAAGCAAGTAAGTTCACTTACTTCAAACTTAAGCAAGTTTGTTAATGGAACTGAGAATTTAAATAAACATTTTGGAAAATCTTATGGTGACCATAGCAAACCAGGTCTGGGCCATGTAGAGAAAAATGATTTCAAGCAATCTTCATCTCCCTCATTTGCTTCAAAGAAACAGAAGCATGTCACATGTAACTATTGTAAAAGGCATGGTCATGTAACAAATGATTGTAGGAAAAGAAAGAAAAGAAATAAAAAATTACAAACCATGTAGGACCCAAGAAGATTTGGGTACTAAAATCATTGATCATTCTTATTATAGATATGCTTAAAGACAAGGACAGAGCCTCTGTACTGGTATCTGGACAGTGGATACTTGCGTTATATGATAGGAAGAGGGTCTATATTCCTAGACCTGGAGTAGTTTAAAGGTGGAACAGTCCTCTTTGGAGACAACCAGACTCTAGAATCATAGAATCTGGTAGAGTGGGTCAAATTCCTTCATCTGTCATTGAAAATGTCTTTTTAGTTGAAGATCTGAGACATAACCTACTGAGCATTAGTTAAATTTATGATAGTGGGTACAAGATCTCTTTTGAGAAAGAAAAGTGTAATATCATTAACCATGATGGATCCACACTTTTCACTGCAAATAGACACCATAACCTTTACAAGGTTAACTTGAATGAACTGAATGATCAAACTGTAATATGTTTGTTTTCAAACTCTGAAGAGAGATGGATCTGACATCAAAAGCTTGGGCATGTGAATTTAAAGCATATTTCAACACTTCATAGAAAATGCCTTGTTAAGGGATTACCAAAAATTTCTTTTAACAGTTCTCTGCCCTGTGAAGCATACCAAAAGGGAAACAACATAAAACTTCTTTTGAAAACAAAAATGTTGTTTCCACTACTAGACTTTCAGAATTATTACATTTAGATTTGTTTGGTCCATCTCATGTGTAGAGTCTAGCAGGGAAGAAATATGGATTTGTTATTGTTGATGATTACACAAGAATGACATGGGTATATAAAATTTTCTATAAGAAAATCCAAAATGAGAAAGGATTATGTATTGGTACAATAAGAAGTGATCATGGCAGAGAATTTGAAAATGAGATTTTTAAAAAATTCTGTAATGAATCTGGTATCACACACAATTTTTCTTCTCCAAGAATACCTCAACAGAATGGTCTTGTGGAAAGGAAAAACAGATCTTTGCAAGAAATGGCCAAAACAATGCTTTGTGAAAGCAATCTTCCAAAATATTTCTAGGATGAGGTTGTGAGTACTTCTTGTTATATTCAAAACAGAATCCTTATCAGACCAATACTGAATAAGACTTCTTATGAATTATGGAAAGGAAGGAGACCCAACATCTCAAATTTTCATCCTTTTGGTTGCACCTGCTACATCCTTAACACAAAGGATCATCTTGGAATTTTGATTCTAAGTATGACAAAGGGATATTTATGGGGTACTCAACCACATCAAAATCTTACAAAGTTTTTAATATAAGAACTCAGACCATTGAGGAATCAATGCATGTAAGATTTGATGATCTTCAAGAGACTGGTAGATCTAGATCTTGATGATGTAGATGTGTAGCAACAGGAAGCTGAACAAGATCAGCAAAGATTAGACCCTGCTCAACTTGAACCAACTGAAGATAGAGTTAAAGAATTTAAACAACCATAATTAGTGTCTGAATTAGAAAAGTCAATAGACTGGAAGTTCAAGGCTTGTCACCCTTCAGACCTCATTATTGAAGATCAAGGTATTAGAGTTAGGACAGATCCAAACTTCTCAACCAATCCACCATTGTTCTAGTTTTAGAACTAAAACCAAAATCTGTTGCAGAAGCCTTGGAGGATACTGACTGGATCATTTTCATGCAAGAGGAACTAAACTAGTTTGAGAGAAATAAGGTTTTAAACACCATATTTCGTCCCTTTTTATTTTTATTTTTAATTATTAAAAAATAATAATAATTTTCACTCCCTCCAATGCCATTCTGGAAAATCAGCCCGGAATTTGGATCTAGTTCCTCACTACCTCCACTAGCTTCATCTTCTTCCTCTCCCATTCTTATCCCTCTACATGGGGATCTGAAAAGGAGGCGAGAATCCAACACCATCTTCCTTATCAGACAACATAGAAAGCAAAAAAAAAGGAGCAACCCAAAAAATCATATTCCATCTCATCTCAACCACCAACTATCAACATCATCTTCATCCTCTTCATCTCCTTCAATCCAAAACCCAACAACAACATCTCTACCAAGAATCATCTCCAACAGCTCCTCTCAAGGATTCTTCATCATCCAACCTCATGACTATCTCATCTCAACCATCCTCATCCTTTCGAAGAACCAAAAATAGAGAGACCTAATCTCATCCATCAATTTTCATCACAAACTAATAACTCAATAACCACAAACATAAAAAAAAATAACTCTTATTCCTTCATTAACAACAATACCAAAAATTACAAAAATAAAAAATAGAGAAGAAAGGGGGGAAGAAGCCGATCTCACCCCTGCCACCACGAGCTCCACCTCCTCTGCTCGGACCGGTCACCTTCCTCAGGAACTGCGCGAACCCGAGCCCTCTCCCAGCCGACCGAGCTCCCCTGCATCGACACCGGTCACCCTTTCGGTCCCTCTCCCTCTCGGTTGCTCTCTCTTCTCTCACTCCCTCTCTCTGTTTCACCCTGCTTCCGCCCCACCCCATCTCTCTTTCTCTTATTTTACTTTCTTTCTTAGGTCTGGGATTTGTTTGATTTATGGGCTTCAAAGGCCCATTTCAACCATTTTTTTAAGTCTCTTCATTCAAATAATGGGCTTCAGCTTTTCTGAAGCCCAATCATCCTAGGATTTAATTTGTTTTTTTAAATATAATAATAAATAGTCATATAAAGCAAAAAATATTAAAATATAAATGTTTTAAATAAAAGTAAGCAGTTTTATGTTTTACTTTAAAAGCTAGAAAAATATTTAAGCGTAAATCCCCTTTCTTGAAAATCATGAAACAAATAATCCTTCTTGTTTACGTTAATATCTAAAATGCCTTTTAAAAGGAAGATACAATAAAGTTTTATATTAAATCTAAAACAAAAAACTCTTAGAATTTAAATATCTTTCAAAAATAAAAAAAAAACAATTTTTATTTTTATGATGGACTTTAAAAATAAAACCTATTAAAATCTAAACTTTCTTTTACAATAATGAATAATCTTTTATCAAAAATCTTATAAGCAATGTCGTGTAAAATTACTTTTACCTACATTCGCGATATAAGACTTCGAAGGTTTATGCACGTGCGATCTTCTTCGCCTTGTATTTCTCCTTCTTCATGAATTTTTTATTAAAATTTAAATCAATTAAGAATAATTTTAAATATAATTTCAAATATTTTCTCTCAAAATTAATTTCCACAAAAAACTACAGAACCCTGATTTCTCAATACATTTGAGAATACGTAGGAGTGGAAATCAATTCCTGTCGGGCCCATTTTCTCGTTATTAATTTTTATGTCTCTGTTGTTATTTTGATTAATTTTATATTATCAATATTTTAAATTTTATTATCGCAAGGAGGCTAATTTAGACGCGACGTCTTGTTAATCTCATATTTTTATTTAAAATAATATTTTCTTTAAAATGAGGTTAATTTAGACGCGACGTCTTGTTAATCTCATGTTTTAATATTTTTATTTAAAATAATATTTTCTTTAAAATAAGGTTAATTTAGACGCGACGTCTTGTTAATCTCATGTTGTTTTGTCGAGTTTCTTACTGTTATTGTTTTAATCTTCTACTGTCATTATTTGTTTCTTTTTTTACTGTCACTGTTTAGTCTTCTATCGTTACTATTTTCTTCTTTCTTACTGTCACGGTTTGGTCAAATTACTTACTGTCACTGTTCGGTTTAGGGTTTAGGGTTTAGGGTTTAGTCTTCTTTAAAATGAGATTAATTTAGACGAAACGTCTTGTTAATCTCATGTTTTTAATATTTTTTATTAGAATATTATTTTCTTTAAATGAGGTTAATGTAGACGTGACATCTTGTTAATCTCATGTTTTTAATACTTTTATTAAAAAATAATATTTTTTTAATCAACTTTATTTTTTTATCTCATTAATTTTATTTTAATCTTTAAATTTATGTATAAATTATGGTTAATTTGGATGAGACGTCCTATTAATCTTTACTTTCACTCTGTTTTACTTTTTCTTATAGTTGTTGTTTGGTCGAGTTTCTTACTGTCATTTGTTACTGTTATTGTTTTAATCTTCTACTGTCATTATTTGTTTCTTTTTTTACTGTCACTGTTTAGTCTTCTATCATTACTATTTTCTTCTTTCTTACTGTCACGGTTTGGTCAAATTTCTTACTGTCACTGTTCGGTTTGTTTTGTCTGTTTGTGTCTACTTTGTCGTTTTGTGTGTTTCTTTTCCTAAAAGAAGGTAAAAATAATTTCTGGGCTATTTTGAAATAAGCGCTATCAATTTGAGGTAACTGTTTTATAACGGACAGTTGTGAGGTGCTAATACCTTCCTCACTTGTAATTCGACTCCCAAACTTAGAATTTCATTTTCATAACCAATGTTTTAAAAGAGGTTTTTCCTGATATTTTTATCCTAAAAAATATTGATGACGACTCCCTGTTTTCTTTTCGAAAGGATTTCGAAAACTCGTTTTATTTTTAAGGGTCAGCCATCCTGTCACGATCCCGGTCGCGACAGATGGCGACTCCACTGGGGACAATTTAGAGAGTCAAGCCAATCGAGTTGATAGTGCATGTTTTTTAATAGTATGTTAATTATTTGACTTTTTTCCTTTATTTTATTGTCTGTCATTATTTGTATGTGATTCCTGTTTGTTTAGTTCTCATCGTTAATGTTCTATTGATATTTGTACATTATTGAACCCTAGGGTATATGACTTTGTGTTATTATTTTGTGTTTGTTCTCTATGTAGGATGGGGTAAGGTACAGGTATTGAATGCCCTTTCACACACTACACTCACAATTTGCACACACTTATGAGTGGCGCCCTATACCCGGGCCCCAAGTAAAGCTTAAGTTAGGGGAGGTTGGTAGCAGTGTCGTTTGGGATGTACTTCCCATCTGGCGATCGTGAGAACCTCAACTAGAGTTTGACCTTTCATGATGTACGCACCTAGTAGAATCCTACTGTTGTGGTCACATCATGAGTAGGATCTTGGCTCTAGTGACCCTTTAGAAGTCTAGTGCAAGCCACCCAATGTGAGGAGTCACTGTTAGACAGGCTATAGGTCCCAGAAAAAGACTTTCAAAAAAACCTGACTTAGGGCACAAAGGGGCAGACTTTCCCTTTACCTTCTCTCATTCTCACTTTCCCTTTTAATCCAAATTGGTGGACCACTTGCCCGTTGAACGGATTACTTCTTTCCAAAAATGACACTTTTTAAATTGGTGATCCTTTAATGGGCGAACAGTCCTTTTCTTTTATGCATATTTACTTGAATCTTTGGGTCCTGAGTTACGAATTTTTTTAGTCCTCAAAACAAAACAATCAAAAATCATAACAATAAAAAAAATCAAGAAAATAAAAAAATGTTGACGACGATCGGAAGGTTCGTAACTCATGTGGCTCTCGATTTGTCACAAGTTTTATCAAACGTTACTTCCCCGAATGTAAAGATGTTTTCCAAGATGTTACCAAGGGAGTAGCGTTTTACGAAGCACGTCGATTCCTGATGACTGATTCTCTTTTTTCTTTCTATTCTCGTCGGAAGCTATTCAGAGCTTAACGAACACCCTTGAACAAGATATGGAAATTAACATGGGATTAAACTTTTAAGAGGAGGGTTATGGTTGCCCCAGCCAGAAATGGCTAAACTTAAGGCTCTTGTCATATCTCAGAATAAAGGATTCTTCTGTCCTCACAACTATCCCATATTAATTTCCATGTTTATCCTACTTAGTACTTTTGAATGCGTCGTTCTGAGGAACAGTCAAAGGATGCTCGTTAAGACCTGTGATTGTTTCACGCGTCATTGTATTTTATAGTCCTACTATTTTATTTCCTTTTATTTCCACCTGACACTTTTGTTTTTCAAAAGACATCATGGGGAAACACCCCTACGGAACCTGACTTCAAAAGAGACTCATGGCTGAAATAGAACAAGAAAATGAAAACCTCAGGGATGAGGTCAACCAGCTAAAGGAGTAAATGGCAGAGATGGCTAAACTTTTGGAGAAAAGAATCACAGAAGGAGGCTTATCTGCAGGTATCGAGGATGCCCAACAACAACCGCTAACCCCATTACATTCCCCGGTCCTTAGTCTGACGTAAGCTCAAGCTACTTACCCCATGACCACCTCCCTCACTATCAACACTGGGAAAACAAAGCAAGTGGTTGACCCCCGACTACCTCATGGAATGTCCTACGGTTATACACCATAGCACATATTCGTTGGCCCAGATGGTAATCTTGTACCTTTCCTACCTTATGGAATACCCCCAGGATATTCTCCCTCATTCCATAACCAACAAGATGGCCATGATTTTCAAATGATGGATCCCCATGTTTCAAACCCTGCCCATCTGACGATCCTTTTTGCTAACCCTCAGCCAAACCCACAAATCCCTGAGCCACAATCCATCCAAGCTTAAGCTATCCAAATGGCCCAACCAAGACCAATAGCCCCTACTACCTTTCAGCCTGCCAATCTTCATGCACCTTATCCGTATATGACCACCACCGCCCATAACCAAAACTCTTATCCTACCTTACTACAATCCCACTTCCATCCATCTATCACTCAAACTCCTACCCACTTCCATTTTCCTATTTTCAAACCCCCTAATCCACAGCCCATGCCATACTATCCTCCACAATGATGGACTTGGCCTTCTAATTCCATCCAAAGCACAATAAAGCCCATCAATAATCGAACACCGGCCCGGTTCGACCCCATTCCCATAACCTACACAGAACTTTTACCTCACCTTATCTGCAACTCCCTTGCGTTACCATGTCCAGTGAAACCGGTGGTTCCCCCTTACCCTAAAGGGTATAATCCTAACGCCCCATGTGATTACCATGTTGGAGCCCTAGGGCATTCTACTGAGGACTGTCAGGCCCTAAACTTCAAAGTGAGGGATCTAATCAAAGCCAAGTGGATAAATTTCCAAGAAGGAAGTCCCAACGTGACCATAAACCCCTTGCCTAAACATGGGAGTTCTAGGGTTACTACGATAAAAGAGGGTTAGGAGTATGGAAGGGATGTCGTCACCACTGAAGATGGCCCCTGTGATGATGCAAACTTTGTGATTACCCGCCAGGTGGAAAGCTTCTTAACTAGGAGACTGTCAAACTTCCTACGACTTTAAATTTTCAATTGAAGAAATGTTTTAATGACTTTCCAACCCAATAGCTATGCCTAAGGCTTTAGGATGTTTATGTAATAAGGAAAAAAACATGTTTATCATTCTAAGTTTCTCTTAATAAATACGTGTCAAATTTCAAAATGCCTTTTCTTGCTTTCCTTATCTCTGCCTTGAATGTTTTCCCCTCTATTTGTTTCTTTTTTTTCACCACGATAAACCAAATAAATACAGGTCCGAAAATGATTCTCCTGAGAATAGTGAGGTCACAGTCTAGTTTCATGACTACCTAGTTGAGCGCGCTAACAAAGAGGGTAGGAAGACTATGGTCCCTTGTCCGAATGGGCCAAGATGTTTGAATAAGGAGGGTCTAGAAAGATTCAGCCCTATCAAGAGTTAGGCGAAATCATTAAATGAAGAGGACAAAAGGTCAAGATTGGTATTCCGTTGAGTCAAGAATGACATGATGATAACACTGGGGAAATTTACCGGAAGGTGATGGTAACCTTGTTTCATGACATGATAAAATAGGAGTCTATATGGAAAACAACACTACCAAGTCCTGAAATGAACAGGGACACGTCCATCGTTAAAGAAAGCCTTGTTATTCACTAATCTAGATAGGGGTAAATTGTTGATACCCATATATACAGATGCAATTGAGGGAGACTTTGCAAAAAAAATCAAAAAAATGAAAAAAAACCGAATTAAGCTCGACGTCCTATGCACGTGCCAAATGGGGCAACCTAATTACGTCCAGATCATCAAGTAAGATGTTACCCGTCTATATGGGGGCACAAATGTCATCAAGACAAGAACGCAACAAAAAGACTGTGTTTGAAAATGCTTTCAGGTTTGAAGATTTTGATAATGACAAATAGCTCTTGAAGAAACTCTTGAAGAAACTCTTGAAGAAACTCTTGAAGAAAACAAGAAAACAGCATCAGACCTGCAAAAACACGCAGGTTAATCGATTACGAGGTCCCAGATAATCGATTACATAGCTTCTATTTTGCCAGCTAATCGATTAGACAGACCAGCCTAATCGATTACAAGGGTTCTATTTGTCAACTAATCGATTACACCAAGAGACCTAATCGATTACCAAGCTGAGAAATTAGATTAAATGCATCAGGTACTTATGCTAATCGATTGAAGGACTTCTACAATCGATTACAAGGCTTCTGGAATAACGCCTAATTGATTACAACATATCAACTAATCGATTACAAGGCTAATGTTTGTCCACTAATCGATTACACACAAGGCACAATAGATTACCAAGCTGCGTAACCAAATTAAATGCATCAGGTGCCATCACTAATCGATTACAAGGCAAGGAGTAATCAATTACCAAGGTTTTATGTCACACCTAATCGATTACATGGTGTACCCTAATCGATTACAACACGAAATACACTAAAGTTTTCAAAGTGTAATCGATCACAGCTCGAGGCATAATCGATTATAGTCATGCCAGAATTAGTGGAAAGTGCTTTTTAGTAGGAAACCAGCTCATTTCTCCATATCTCTCAGACACCCATCATATGCAACGGCTAGGAACTCCACCAAGCTCTATCAAGGCTCTATAAATGCATGTCAAACTCAAGCACAACAACAAGGAACAAGAAGCAATTAATCTTTAGTTGCATTTGTGATTAGTGAGTTCATTTCCTTGTATATTCTGAAATCTTTAAGCTAGAATTTGTATATCCTCTCTTGTTGAGAGTTAGAAATTGTGTGAGCTTTCAATTGCCTATTCACTCTATTGAGAGTATATATCTTGTAAACATCATCACCAAACACCAAGGTTTTCACTGTAGGTTGAGTGGTCACAAAGGTTGGGGTTCAACCTTTGGGTTATTGAGAGATTGTGAGATTGGGTGGGTTACCCTTGTGCTAGTGAGGATTGAGTTCTTGAGTGTGGGACACTAGGAAGCTGCAATTGCTCATAGCTTATATCTCTAAACTTCAATAGTGGAAATCCTTCAAGTGGGTTGCTTGAAGACGAGACATACACCGGGGTGGTAGAACTCGCTAAATCGGTTTGCAAGCTCTTCTCCCTCACTCTTTTACATTCATACATTGCATTTGACTGGGTTATTGTTGTTGATTGTGATTTCCCCTTTTAAACTTGCTTGAACTAATTGCTTTAAAGTGTTGCACACCAAGTGTTTGACAAATTACTTCAACAACATTTATTCCTTATTTTGCATTGTTTCTTGCACTAAACCTACTTTGTCTTGTATAAACTATTAATTTGTGAGAAAGGAACTTAGTTCAAGAGCATTTCAACGAAAAGTTTTAAAACTCAATTCACCCCCCCTCTTGAGTATTGAGGCCACTTGAATAACAAGTGGTATCAGAGCTTGACTCTTGTAGATCGAGCTTAACAGCTTTAAGAGAACAATGGCCTCAACTTCTCTAAATCTTTTCCCCGAGGGCGGTGCCACAAATTGACCTCCCACTTTCAATGGGGAAGGATATGCATTTTGGAAGGAAAGAATGAAAATTTTTGTTCAATCAATTGACTTAAGAATCTGGAATGCCATTGAAAATGGTCCTTTTCATACCCATGCATTCTATTAATGGTAAAAATGTTGAGAAACCCATGGAATATTGGACAAGTGATGAAGAGAAGAAAGTACAGTACAATTATAAGGCTAAAAATCTCATCACTCTTGTATTAGGTCCCGATGAATTTTTTAGAGTAATGACTTGTCAATCCGCCAAAGAAATATGGGATACCTTACAAGTAACCCATGATGGTACTAGTGATGTTAGAGACTCTAAGATTAGTACCTTGACTAGTCAATATGAGAGCTTTAGGATAAATTCCGGGGAAACCATTGTAGAGATGCAAAAGAGATTTACCCTTATAATTAATCATCTTATTACTCTTGGCAAAGTTTATACTAACAAAGAACTTGTGCATAAAGTGTTGAAAAGTCTTAGCAGGGAATGGCAACCTCTTGTCACTGCCATTAAACAATCCCTAAGCATCAACAAAATGTCTCTTGCTACACTATTTGGAAAGCTACAAAAGCAAGAACAAGAACTAAGGGATTTAAAGCTAGCATAGGAAGAAGAAAAATCCTCCAAGAAGAAAGGCCTAGCTCTCAAGGCCACTTCTATACATGAAGAAGAATCATGCAGTGAGATTGATGAAGAAGAAAAGTTTGGACTGTTTATGAAGCGGTTTGGAAAATTTATGAGAAACAAACACTTCCAATAGAGCTTTAAAACTCAAGGTAAGAAACCTATCCCTAAAGAAAATTCTTCCTCACCCAATTGTTTTGAATGTGGCAAGGAAGGGCACTTCAAAGTAGATTGCCCAAACCTCAAGAAGAAAAGCAAAGAGAAAGGTGGAAAGAGAAGAGCTTACATCGCTTGGGATGAAAACAATGTAAGTAGTTCCGACGATTCGGACAACGAAGAAGCAAATCTTTTGCTTAATGGCTAACCACCTTGAAGAGGAAAATGAGGTAAGTCATCATGAACTTGATGAATTATATGATGCATTTGAAGAATTGTATGATAAATATTTAAAACTATCTAGTAAATACAAATTGTCAAGAAAAACCATAGATACTCTTGAAATGCATCTTGTAGAACTTGGCAAAGAAAATGAATGCCTAAAAGAAAAATTAGCAAATGTTCAAGCATGTTCTAAGAACAACCCTCGTGATTTTGCAAAGAAATATGACATCTTAGAAACCAAGGTCTTAGACTTAAATAGATCATTAGAAAAGTTTACAAATGGTAGAGACAATTTGAATGTATTACTTGGAAATCAAAGATATATGTTTAATAAAACTGGTTTAGGGTATAACTCTACCAAAAAGGAAAAACATTACAAAAACTTCTTTGTACCACCTAGAAGATCATCATCACCTTTCATGAAGTCTAATCATTGTGGCTTTAAAGGACATAACTCTTCAAATTGTTATGTTAGAAAACTAGGGCCAAAGGTTGTAAGAAAGGTGTAGGTTCCAAAAAGGACATTACCACAAGCTAACCAAAAAGGACCCAACATAAAATGGGTACCAAGTTCTCTAAACTAATTTTGTTTTGTAGGTATGCTTCAAGGCAAGCAACACCCATTGGTATTTGGATAGTGGGTGTTCAAAACACATGACGGGAGACATGAGCAAATTCACATCATTCACTCCTAAAAAGAAAGGAAGTGTCACTTATAGAGATAACACCAAAGGAAAAATACTTGGTATCGGAAATATCGGTAAAAACTCTTCTACCTCCATTAGTGATGTATTATATGTTGAAGGACTCAAAAATAACTTGCTTAGCATAAGCCAATTATGTGATAAAGGATATAGACTTTTATTTGAAACCAATTGTTGCATAATTGAGAATAAGCTAAACAAAGAGGTTAATTTTGTTGGTCAAAGAATTGATAACATTTACATGATTGATATTGATAGTTTGTCCTCAAATGATGTGCAATGCTTCATGACTAGAGAGGATGAATCATGGCTATGGCATAGAAGGATAGCTCATATACACATAGACCATTTAAACAAAGTTGTTTCTAAAGAACTAGTGATTGGTTTACCAAAGCTCAAATTTGAAAATAAATTTTGTGATGCATGTCAAAAGGGAAAACAAGTAAAGGCATCCTTTCAAGCTAAAAACATTGTTTCTACTCAAAGGCCTTTACAACTTTTGCATATGGACTTATTTGGACCCTCTAAAATCAAAAGCTTTGGTGGTAATTATTATGGTCTAGTAATAGTAGATGACTATTCAAGATATACATGGACCTTGTTTCTAACTCATAAAAATGAAGCATATCATGCATTCAAGAAACTAGCCAAGGTTATCCAAAATGAACAAAACTCAAAGATTGCATCCATAAGAACCGATCATGGGGGAGAATTTGAAAACTAATCTTTTGAAAAGTTTTGCGAAAAACATGGTATTGGTCATAATTTTTCAGCTCCTAGAACTCCACAACAAAATGGAGTAGTTGAAAGGAAAAATAGATCTTTGGTGGAGCTTGCAAGAACCATGTTAAACGAAAATAACATTGCGAAACATTTTTGGGCCAATGCGGTAAATACCACTTGTCATGTTATGAATAGATGTTTGATAAGGCCTATTCTAAAGAAAACCCCCTATGAGATTTACAAAGGAAGAAAACCCAATATTTCTTATTTTCACATATTTGGATGTAAATTCTATGTGCAAAACGTTCCAACCTCCTCAGAAACCGCGCCCTAATCGATTAGCCTCTGCTACCTAATCGATTAGCTTCGTGACAGGTACAGTCAAAGTGCAGAATTCTAATGGATTTTGTTGGCCAAATCACTCCCTACCTCATTAACTCTCTTCTCTTCTTTCTAGACCTTAATTTTACACTATATATACCCCCTCTTCCACTCTCTCATCTCACACCACTCCTTCTTCCAATCTCTCAACTTCTTAGAGCTTTTCAAAAGCCTCTCATTCTCTTCTCCTTTCTACATTCTTCTTCTCATTGCCATGTCTTCCTCAAGAACGGTTAAGAGAGCAAGGTCCTCTATAGCCCAAATAAACAACCCCCTAGACTTCTCTAGATTTTTCTCTTCCCCTAGAGACCTTCAGAATTTCATTAAGAATTTTTCTAAAAAAGACATCATCTCCCCTCACTTTATAAATGCTGAAATTTTTGACCACCCTAGCTTCACCTTCACCCAGAGTCTCCATCACTATAACCTCTTCCCCTTCCTCACTCTCAAGGAAGAGTTCTATTATCCTGAGCTTGTGAGGGTATTCTATTGTAACCTTAGGCTTGTGGATGGGTTGCTAGAAGCAAGAGTTAAGAATGTGACTCTTAGGATCACTAATGCCCAACTTGTGGAAATCACACAACTTCCGTTTAATGATGCTGAGTTTGTTGGAGGAGATCCCGAGAATGAGTGGGATTTCAACGCCATCAATGCCCACCAATCACTGTGGAAGGCTGCCCGCCCAAGGAGCAACCATAAATTGGTAGACCACTTAACTATGAATAACCGCCTCCTCCACTTCTTTTTGGTGAAATTGTTGGTTCCTCGTGGTGGGAACTATGCTATGGTTAAAGAGGACGATGTCTTGTTGATGTGGGCTATGCAAAATCAAAAGGAAATTAATTGGGTTCAAATGTTGAAACTGTATATGTTCAGGGCAAAGGATCAACAAAAGCTCCCTTATGCCATCCTTCTCACCAAAATCTTCAAAGCCTTTGGAGTTGATCTTGCTAGAGAACTCTCGGAGAAAATTCCTCCTAAAGCTTGCATTGGTACTCATCATCTCACTAAGATAGGTATTATCAATGTAAATGGAGCTTGGCTCTCCAAAATGGAAGGCATTAATGCCAACATTCCTTTTGAAGCTCCTGCTGATGAACCTGCCCCTCCTCCTCCTACAACTCAAGGTGAACCATCCGCCCACGCTGACCCCTTCGCCTCTCTATATGTGCATCTTGACCGCCGGTTTGATCGGATTGAGAACTCTCTACAATAGTTCCAAATGACTAAGCAGCAGCATTTCGAGATCATGCAACAATGATATGATGAGCTGTCTCATCAAATCTTATAATTCTGTTTCTTTAATCCAGATAATTAGATCCGTTTTCATTGTGCTTTGTCTCAGTTGCATTTAATTATGTTTTTGAATTTTCATTCTGTAATTTCCATTCTGTACTTTCCCTTTTGCAATGAATAAAATTTCTTTTCGTCATATCTCTATTGCTTTACTGATTTTTGATGATTACAAAGGGGGAGAAATATTTGAAGTTCATCTAATCTGTTTGCTAAAATCAACTGTGTTAAAAACTGAATGATAATAACAAGTGGATTAGATAATTATCTCTATGGCATAAATTCATTTAGATAGGGGGAGATATTTCTTAAGAGATAATAATCAAGAGATAACTTGTTAGAGATAACCCTTTGCAGAATTAGATATGTTTTTGCAGATAATGATTAAGAGATAAAATTAGAGATAATGATTAGAGATAATTTTATTTTGAACTAACATCCTCAAGAGATGAACATTGTTTGTCATCATCAAAAAAAGGGACAATGTGTTTGAATATGCTTTTAGGTTTGAAGATTTTGATAATGACAAAGAGCTCTTGAAGAAACTCTTGAAGAAAATAAAAAAACAGCATCAGACCTGCAAAAACACACAGGTTAATCGATTGCGAGGTCCCAGATAATCGATTATATAGCTTCTGTTTTACCAGCTAGTTGATTAGACAGACCATCCTAATCGATTACAAGGGTTTTGTTTGTCAAATAATCGATTACACCAAGAGACCTAATCGATTACCAAGCTGAGAAATCAGATTAAATGCATCAGGTACTTATGCTAATTGATTGAAGGACTTCTACAATCGATTACAAGGCTTTTGGAATAACACCTAATTGATTACAACATATCAACTAATCGATTACAAGGCTACTATTTTTGCACTAATCGATTACACACAAGGCACAATCGATTACCAAGCTGCGTAACCAAATTAAATGCATCAGGTGCCATCACTAATCGATTACAAGGCAAGGAGTAATCGATTACCAAGGTTCCGTGTCACACCTAATCAATTACATGGTGTACCTTAATCGATTACAGCACGAAATACACTGAGGTTTTCAAAGTGTAATCGATTACAGCTCGAGGCATAATCAATTACGGTCATGCCAGAATTAGTGGAAAGCGCTTTTCCGTGGGAAACCAGTTCATTTCTCCATATCTCTCAGACACCCATCATATTCAACGGCTAGGAACTTCACCAAGCTCCATCAAGGCTCTATAAATGCATGTCAAACTCAAGCAAAACAACAAGACACAAGAAGCAATCAATCTTTAGTTGCATTTGTGATTAGTGAGTTCATTTCCTTATATATTCTGAAATCTTTGAGCTAGAATTTGTATATCCTCTCTTCTTGAGAGTTAGAAATTGTGTGAGCTTTCAATTTCCTATTCACTCTATTGAGAGTATATATCTTGTAAACATCATCACCAAACACCAAGGTTTTCACTCTAGGTTGAGTGGACAAAGGTTGGGGTTCAACCTTTGGGTTATTGAGAGATTGTGAGATTAGGTGGGTTACCCTTGTGCTAGTGAGGATTGAGTTCTTGAGTGTGGGACACTAGGAAGCTGTAATTGCTAATAACTTGTATCTCTAAACTTCAATAGTGGAAATCCTTCAAGTGGGTTGCTTGAAGGCGAGACGTACACCGGGGTGGTGGAACTCGTTAAATCGGTTTGCAAGCTCTTCTCCCTCACTCTTTTGCATTCATACATTGCATTTGGTTGGGTTATTGTTGTTGATTGTGATTTCCCCTTTTAAACTTGCTTGAACTAATAGCTTTAAAGTGCTGCACACCAAGTGTTTGACAAATTGCTTCAGCAACATTTATTCCTTATTTTGCATTGTTTCTTGCACTAAACCTACTTTGTCTTGCATAAACTATTAATTTGTGAGAAAGGAACTTAGTTCAAGAGCATCTCAACAAAAAGTTTTAAAACTCAATTCACCCCCCCTCTTGAGTATTGAGGCCACTTGAATAACAAAGACAATATTTCATCTCTAGGGCATAATTACTTCTCATGCCCATGTAACCAAGGAAATAGTCTATCAGGTTAAGTCATTGCATCATCAAGGGGATAAAAAACAAAAAAAAGGCAAACAAAAAGAAATAAAAACAAAAAAAAGGAAAAAGGAAAAAATCTAGAAAATGAAAACGAACAAAACAAGAGAAAATAAAGGCCAAAATGATGACTCAGAGTAATTCCCTCTTATTGATGCCAAAAGACTCACCCCTATTTCCTTGGGTACATGGCATAGGAGTAGAGTCTCCTATTTGAAGTGACATCAGTTTTCCAAAGGGTCAAATTAAATCTGGAAAGGCTAAGCAGGCTCAACTGGATTGTAATCAACTTCAACCTTTTACTGTAAAGGATGTAGCCAAAAATAAACAAAGAAAGAAAAACACGTTATAAAGAAATAGAAAAGTTCGCTATGCTAAAAACCTGAACTAGGAAAAAGTTAGAGCAACCCGGTGAGTCGAAAACCTAAAAAGGTGGCTCAGGCAAAAATTAGGGTCAAGATTTTAGCAGAGTAACAAAAGTTTCCCAACGCAAAATGTGTGAGTTCAAACTGGGGCACATGAATCATGGTTTAACTACCTTCTTAGACGCAAAGACAAAAAGAACATGGCATGAAGAGAAAGGCTCGCTAGGCTAAAAACCTGAAAGGGTGCCCTAGGCAAAAGTTAAAGTAATTCGGTTAGTCGAAAACCTGAAAAGGCGGCTCAGGAAAAATTAGGGTCTAAATTCTGACACTATGAGTGAAACCTCTAATGCAAAAAGTACGACTCCAAACTGGGGCACGTGGACCATTGTCGAACTACCCTCTCAGAGGCAAGGTCAAATGGTGTATTTGAGGTCATGAAGTGGGATTGGGATATGCATTGTTCTTAGAAATTCACTGGAAGATCTGTAAAACCCTCCTTGTTTCACCCAATTAACAATCTTTCCTATTTAACCATGCTTGTTTCTTTTGCTTCTATGCTTTCCTCCCTCTATACTTATCCAACTCAAATAAGATTTCATCTTTTTTGATACGTATTCATGTTGTGAGTCTCATTGATTTGATAAAACATGTGTTTTCCCTTAATATATAAAATGAGAAAGTAATGAAAATTTAAAGTCGTGAAGACAAGACGTTCCTGTTACTTGATCTCACCTCAAGCAATCATTATGAAGACTGGGCCAGACACATTCCCAAAGCTAGGGTTACCTCATCTGTTCTATTTCAGTCATGAGTCGCCTCAAGTCTATAGGGATCATGGTTCTGTGGGAAGTCTCCTCAAATTCCTATTTGCGTTACTTTGTACTATAAATCCTTTTCTGCAGGTTATTACAATAGACAGTCATGTCGAGTCTCGACAACTCGATCAAGTTCATTTCTCCAATAGAATCACTATCGCCAAAGCTGGCATTTCTCAAAGCCCCCACAATCGCTAAAGCTAGCACTTTTCAAAGTCTCTTCCTCAATCGCCAAAGCTGGCACTTCTCAAAGTCTCCTCCTTAATCGCCAAAGTTGGCACTTCTCAAGGTCTCCTCCTTAATCGCCAAAGTTGGCACTTCACAAGACTCCTCCTTAATCGCTAAAGTTAGCAATTCTCAAAGTCTCCTCCTTAATTGCCAAAGTTGGCAATTCTCAAAGTTTCTTCCTCAATTTCTAAAGTTAGCAATTCTCAAAGTCTCCTCCTTAATCGCCAAAGTTGGTAATTCTCAAAGTCTCCTCCATCGCCAAAGCTAGCGCTTCTCAAACTCTCTTCCTCAATCGCCAAAGCTGGCACTTCTCAAAGTCTCTTCCTCAATCGCCAAAGCTGGCACCTTTTAGAGTTTCCTCCTCAATCGCCAAAGCTGGCTTCTCTCAAGTTTCTTTTCATAAATCGCCAAAGTTGGCTCCTTTTAAGTTTCTTTTCATAAATTACCAAAGTTAGTGTTTTTTAAGTTTCTTTCCAAAAAAAAAACTGGCAATCTTTAAATTTCAAGTGGCCGAACAAGGCACTCCTTTACCTTCCAGTCACCGAACGGGGAACCCTTTACTTTCCTATCGCCGAACAAGGAACCCTTTACTTTCCTGTCGCCGAACAAGGCACCCTTAATTTCCAGTGGCCGAACAAGGCACCTTTTACTGTCCTGTCGCCGAACGCAGCACCCTTTCCTTTCTAATCGCCAAACGAGGCACCTTTTACTTTCCAGTCGCTGAACGAGGCACCCTTTACTTTCCAGTTGCTGAACAAGGCACCATTTATTTTCCAGTCACCGAATAAGGCACCCTTTCATTTCTAGTCGCCGAACGAGGCACCTTTTACTTTCCAGTCGCCGAACAAGGCACCCTTTACTTTCTAGTCAACCGAGGGTCAACCCTCAATCCTTTTATTTCCAGTCACCCGAGGGGCAACACCCCCAATCTTTTCATTTCCTGATAACCGAGGGTCAACCCCCAATCCTTTTATTTCCAGTCAACCGAGGGGCAACACCCCCAATCCTTTCATTTCCTGTTAACCGAGGGTCAAACCCCAATCCTTTTATTTCCAGTCAACCGAGGGGCAACACCTCTAATCCTTTTATTTCTTGTTAACCGAGGGTCAACCCCCAATCCTTTTATTTCCAGTCAACCAAGGGGCAACACCCGCAATCCTTTTATTTCCTGTTAACCGAGGGTTAACCCCCAATCCTTTTATTTCTAGTCAACTGAGGGGCAACACCCTCAATCCTTTCATTTCCTGTTAACCGAGGGTCAACCCCCAATCCTTTTATTTCCAGTCAACCATAGGGCAACACCCCTAATCCTTTCATTCCCTGTTAACCGAGGATCAACCCCCAATCCTTTTATTTCTAGTCAACCAAGGGGCAACACCCCCAATCCTTTCATTCCCAGTCAATCGAGGGTCAACCCCCAATCCTTTTACTTCCTGTCAACTAAGGGGCAGCACCCCCAATCCTTTCATTTCTTGTTGAACTAGGGGCATCGCCCCAAGTCTTTTATTTCCCAGTCAAAGCCTCAAAAATATTGCCCCAAGTCTTTTATTTCCCAATTTGAACCAGGGGCATCACCCCAAGTCTTTCATTTCCTTCAGAGCGAGGGGCAACACCCCTAAACCTTGTATTTTCCTGTCAAACCAAGGGCATTACCCCGAGTCTTTTATTTCCTGTCAAACCAGGGGCATTACCCTCAAGTCTTTTATTTCCTGTCAAACCTGGGGCATCACCCCCAGGTCTGTTATCTCCTTTAAACTAGGGGCATCACCCCCAAGTCATTTACTTTCCAGTCATGGCCTTAGGAACCCCCTGCCTAGGCTATTTCCTTTTGAACCAGGGGCATCCCCCCAAGTCATTTATTTTCTGTCAAAAAAGCCTCAAGAACCTACTCTTAGGCTATTCCATTTCTCAATTTGAGCCAGGGGCATCCTCCCAAGTCATTTATTTTCTGTCAAAAAGCTTCAGGAATCCACTCCTAGGCTATCCCATTTCTTGATTTGAGCCAGGGGCATCCCCCCAAGTCATTTATTTTCTGTCAATAAAACCTCAGAAACCCATTCCTAGGTTATTCCATTTCTCAATTTGAGCCAGGGGCATCCCCCCAAGTCATTTATTTTTTGTCAAAAAGCTTTAGGAATCCACTCCTAGGCTATCTCATTTCTTGATTTGAGCCAGGGGCATCCCCCCAAGTCATTTATTTTCTGTCCAAAAGCTTCAGGAATCCATTCCTAGCCTATCCCATTTCTCAATTTGAGTCAGGGGCATCCCCCAAGTCATTTATTTTCTGTCAAAAAGCTTCAAGAATCCACTCCTAGGCTATCCCATTTCTCAATTTGAGCCAGGGGCATCCCCCCAAGTCATTTATTTTCTATCAAAAAAGCCTCAGGAACCCACTCCTAGGCTATTCCATTTCTCAATTTGAGCCAGAGGCATCCCCCCAAGTCATTTATTTTCTGTCAAAAAGCCTCAGGAACCCACTCCTAGGCTATCTGATTTCTCAAATTAAGCCAAGGGCATCCCCCTAAGTCATTTATTTTCTATTAAAAAGCCATAGGAACCCACTCCTAGGCTATTCCATTTCTCAATTTGAGCTAGGGGCATCCCCCTAGTCATTTATTTTCTATCAAAAGGCTTTAGGTACCCATTCCTAGGTTGTATTCTTCGATCCAAACATGTTGGGACAATCCCCTATGTCATTCATTTTTCTTTGAAGCTTTAAGTATCCCTCTTTAGGCTACCCTATTTTCAATATCAAGGAAATATCCTCTGATTTGTTCATTTTTAGGGACAAAGCTCTAGCTTCAGTCATCAGACTTGGAACCTTGTTCATCTTCCCTAATTGTCAAAGTTGGCAACTCTTCAAGCTTCTCTAGCACTTTCAGGTTCTCGGTGCTGAAGTTAGTTTTTCTTTAAGTTCCCATAACACATTTCAGGTTTTCTTATTCCCAAAATTGTCACATCTTTAAGTCGTCATCACCAAAGATGATACTTTTAAGTCTTTCTTATTGCCAAAGCTGGCATTATTTGAGTCTTCTATTTGTCAAAGTAGCCACCTCATTGAGGATGTCAATGTCAAGATAGTGTTCACGTCTTTACTTCCTTTTCACGATATGAATGAATCATTCATATTTTCGTGAAAAGAAAGTAAAGAGGGGCAGCTGTAAACACCATATTTCGTCCCTTTTTATTTTTATTTTTAATTATTAAAAAATAATAATAATTTTCACTCCCTCCAATGCCATTCTAGAAAATCATCCTGGAATTTGGATCTTGTTCCCTACTACCCCCACCAGCTTCATCTTCTTCCTCTCCAATTCTTATCCCTCTACACGGGGACCTGAAAAGGAGGCAAGAATCCAACACCATCTTCCTTATCAGACAACACAGAAAGCAAAAAAAAGGAGCAACCCAAAAAATCATATTCTATTTCATCTCAACCACCAACTATCAACATCATCTTCATCCTTTTCATCTCCTTTAATCCAAAACCCAACAACAACATCTCCACCAAGAATCATTTCCAACAGCTCCTCTTAAGGATTCTTCGTCATCCAACCTCATCACTATCTCATCTCAACCATCCCCATCCTTTCGAAGAACTAAAAACAGAGAGACCCAATCTCACCCATCAATTTTCATCACAAACCAAAAACTCAATAACCACAAACATAAAAAAAAACCAACTCTTATTCCTTCATTAACAACAATACCAAAAATTACAAAACTAACAAATACAGAAGAAAGGGGGGAGGAAGCCGATCTCACCCCTGCCACCGCGAGCTCCGCCTCCTCTGCTCGGACCGGTCACCTTCCTCACGAACTGCGCGAATGACACGCTGTCGTTGTCGGGTCAAATAAAAAGTTAAATTAATATAGTATAAGGTGAACAACCTTAGTCGTCTCTCGAGGACCTTAGTTAAATTAGTTACACTCAATTTAGTTATAACAAAGGGGGGTTTGTGTTGAGATTGAAAGGAAAATTAAGTAATTATATAATAATGCAAAAACTAAATTTATGAGTGAGTGAATAATCAAATTTAGAAACAACCAACCCAAGGAATTAATAAATCTTTAGTTAACCAATCATTGATCATAAATATGATTAAATATAATTAATTTCTCAACCTTGAATTATTTGGAATCCCTAAATGATTATATTCTAGAAAATCTTCTAGAATTGAATTAATGAACTAATAAGAATAATCAATTGATATATTCTTATTAATTACTAAAATAACTTTAAAACCATAATTTGATTGAGTTAAGAAACTAAATAGAAATCTCTTATTTAGTGACTTAATCTTTGTTCTCAATTTGATTGTTGATTAACCAACCAACATCAGTTTAGATTATAGTTTATTTAATTTTATACCAATCGGTTATACACTTAAATAATCTACCATCATAAGTGTTTGAGAAACAAAGAAAAGTAATTATCTTCAATCAAAATATTAAGAGCAAGAACTCAAAGTTAACATAAAGAAAAATTAAATTCCTTGAGTTGATTTTAAAAGATTAAGCTTCCATGATAATTTTTAACAATGAAAGCTAATACTAAATTAACTATAACTTTGATTATAGAAGTAAATAACAAATAATAAAATTAACTTACTTGATATTGAGGAAGGGAAATGAAAACCATAACTTGAGGGATGGAATATAGAACAAAGAAATAAAGCAAGAGAAAGAACTAAAACTTAAGAAACTAAAGCAAAGATATAGAAATGTAATGAAAACTAAAGCATGTATTTCTTATGTATCTCTTGTGTGTCTTCCTTACAACTTCAAGCATCTATTTATAGGCAAGATATCATGATACTATATATTCATTTTCTGATCATTAATGCATTTTTCTCAACATTGGTGGGCTTGAAATTACAATAATTCAAAAGAAGATAATGGTAGGTGTTGAAATTCATTCTCCTCTTTATCTTTTCCACCTTGCGAGTCAAATATGACCATCTAGATGGCTGAATTTTGCAAAACTTTCAACATGAAAGTTGTAGACCTCTGTCTTATTGAGAATTTGGCGTAAGAATAAGGTCATTTTGACATCTACAGCTCCAGATATGGTGAACTATGTCAATGCTGGTGGGACACATGAGGGCTGATTGATTCAAGCTCCATTTCTTTATTTTTCAGATGTAAAATAACCAAACCTGATCATCATGATGTAGGCCTCTGTCTTAGCTTTCCATGGGCTCCAAGATTAGCCCATTTGGATCACAAAAGCCCAAGTTATGGCCAAAACAAGGCAAGATACTCAAGATACATACAAAAAACGAAAATTGAACCATATATACATAATACATCAATTTAACTAAACAACATAAAACTTAATTAAAATACTATTATTAAACATAGTAATTATATAATAAACCCCAAGTGTAAAACTATAAGAAGTGTATTAAAATTGATTTATCAAATTCCCCCACACTTATGCTTTTACACTCTAGGGCAAAACCAAACCAAAAACTAAAATGAGAAACAACAGAAAAAGGTTTTTTTAATTGATTTTTGACTTTTTTTAAAGTCTAAAATAATAAGTAATACACATCATCCCTTATATCAAGAAGTCATGATAAATGTGAATAAGAAGCATTACATACTAGTTACACAAATTGAGTGATCAAATCAAAGAGTGGATGAAAATGTGATAGATGTTCTCTTCATGCTCTCTATATCTCAATTGTTTGGGTTTGTGTATACTCTCAGAAATCACCCAAATAAATTAGCACTACCATAGGCTTGACAAATTTCTAATTTTCATATTTGAACACATATGCATGCAGAGATCAAAAGGACTTTATTAAGGTTGTAATGGGGCCAAGGTGATACAGGGTGGATAAAATGAAATAGTATGGCTAAACTTAGGGTTGAAAAAGAGTAATGGAGTGAGTGATTCAGTGATTGTGGAAGTTCATTTTGAAACTCAATACTTAGAAAAATGAAACATGATGGAGGATAAAACAGGAGAATAAATCCTCCTGATTATTTTCATACATATATTCACCACTTCTTCTTTTTCTTCTTCTTTTTTTTAACATTTCTTTTTTTTTTCACTTTCTTTTTGAACAATGAAACAACAACATACATATCTTGGGTACATTTCCATAATCATCAAGAATCTTTATTCATAGTAATTCCAAAACTCCTAATCAATTCTTAAGCAAAGGTGATCATGTTTTTTTTGGGGGGGGGGTATTGGCTAATTACGTGGCTGAATCAAGAAATGGATATAGGCTCAATGTGGGTAACAGTGGAAAATATGTAAGGTAAGGCATATGGCTAGTGTTTGGGTAAAACAAAAATGGCCTTAATCATATCAAAGAATGCATATGGAACATAATACATCAAAAAGAAACAAGTCAAGTTCTAGAATACTAATAAATAAGGGTCAATCAAAAACAAAAGAAAGATGGCATAATCTGGTCCATCCAATTAAGCTCAAAATCTCACTGAGGGTAGTCAATTTATCACAATTCATATACAATTTGATCTTCACAAACAACGTATTAAATTAATATGCAAGGAAATTATTCACAACATGTCATGAAATATTGGACAAGGGTGATGTAATTACTCATTACTCAGACAAATTTAAAAAAATCAGTGAAAAGCATGTAGAATTTAAAATGAAATACTGGAAATGATGATTTTTTTTGTGAAGAAACAAAGAAGGAAAAATAAATCATAACTAAATATTGGTGTCAAGATCCGGATTCCTTATGCTTCTTGCTCTGTACTTTTTTTTAAGGGCGCTTAGTAACAAAGATACCTACAACAAATTGATCAGTTCAATTATATGTGAAATGGTTAGTATAACTGAACAATTTGATTGTGTCATACAATCTAGTTTCATAGGCCTTGTGTTAGAACCCATAAGAAAAATATCATCAACACAACCATGAGTAGCATCAAGAGCAATAACATACATCTTAACCCATTTGTATGCCTATAGAAAGACTCTGTTATATCATCCATTAAGAGGAAATAAAGAACCTGATGATTGCCTAGTGGTGTGGTGTGGCTCCGATTTGAAAGAAAAGGATGAAGGCAAAGTGTGGCGGCTAAGAATCATGAAGATGATGTTTATGGTTGTAGAATGGTTGATTCTGGTGAAGGTAAAGGCAAAGGATACCCGACACTAAAGTAAAGATAGTGGCTATGTGTGTGTGTTTGTTTTTTTGTTTTTTTTAAAAAAATTGATAAAGAAGGTGAAACGATTGTGGTTATCCGAGTGAGATGTGTTGTGAGGATGCGTCTCAAGAGTTTAGACTCTTTACTCAGCCCATCCCAACAAAAGTACTCATGACAAAAAAAATTATTTTTTTATTTTAAAACAAAAAAATTAAACAAAAGTGATACTGAAACTATATAGTGAAGGATACGTCTCAAGACTTTGGTTCTCAAAGATGCATCTTTATGATTTTAGATGCAACTTTCCCAAATTAATCTTTACTCTGTCTATCCCTCATAAAAATAATAGAATATATATATAACTCAGACCCCCCACACTTATTTAAGACATTGTCCTCAGTATCTTATATGATTTTCACAGTCTCTTTTTCTCTTTTTTTCTCTTTTTTTCTCTTTTTTTCTCTTTTTTTTCTTTTTTTCTTTTTTTTTATTTTTAATATAGATAAAGGTGAGAAAGAAGTTATAACCGAAGGGTGGTGTCTGGTTCTGGATTCTTGCACTTGTGTGTGTGATCCTTATCTTGCTTTAAGAGGGGTTGAGGTTGGGGTAAAAAGCTCTGTAAAATATCAATCAATTCATCTGCATTTGAAGAAACATGAATGAATGATCGATCATCTTGAGTTATAAGGCCCTGTTCTACATCTTTATATAAAACTTTAACAAACTGTCATAAAAACCATTAATATTTAATAATCCTAATGGCTTTTTATAAAGGTTCATGCTACACCATGATGCAATGCAAAATATTTCCTCAAAAGTACCAAAATCTCCAGGAAGTGCAATAAAGGCTTCAGCACCTATAACCATACCAGCCATTCGTTGATGGATGCTTGTAACTTTTACCTCAGTTCCTACAGCAATAGCTGGTGTAATACCAACATGTTGTAGGATGATACTAGAGACGTTGCTTCCTTCAACTAGTGCAGATAGTGCCATGGAGCCTCTCAAACCCTGTACTCCTCCTCTATACAAGACCTTTATTTCTTTCACAGCCAATAGTTTTCCCAACTTAGTAGTAGCTATTAGGTACTCCTTACAATTACCATTGTTGGATCCACCAAACACACAAATGGATTTGATTTTTTTCATCTTTTTTTTGTGTTTTCTATATAGAGTTATGTGACCTTATATAGATGAAAACTGAGATGAAATAATTGATGAAAGATAAAAAGTTTACACAATTATTGTCATATAAAAAGAAATGACGGTACTAAAGAAATTTGAAAAGATATGATTGAAGAAAATAAAAATAGGTAATTTTAAAACTCAAAGTGAATTTAAAAAAGTAAAACATTGAAAACAATAGTAAATATATACAGTAGTTGTGATTGTGGCTCACATCTTCCTCTAGTTTTACGTCCAGTAACGGCTTAAACGCCTTCTATGAGTCGAGGTTTTTGCTACCCATCTAGTTTTCTTATAAACTGGTAAACAAGGTCGTTTAACGCCAGATTCCCAAGGCGATAGTTTTCTTTTTGTTGAATGAATAGATCATATAATTTCAGAAGGACTCCTTGAACAATTCCACATGGATGCGTCTTAAGAGTTTGGATTAAGTTATCCAAGTTGCACTCTTTACTCAGTCCATCCTTGATAAATTTAATTTTTTCCTCCTGATTTATAGATACCATACCAAGGTTTCTACAATGTGTATCACAGTTCCATCTTGCACACTTATGGCAAACTCCCATCCTCTTAACTCTTCGTTTTTTAGAATAAGAACTACGTCCTATACTTGGCAAATATTTTATATAAGATTTATGTAATTCATCAGAAAGATGTACCTTTGCTTCAATAAGCCAACGAACATCCTCTAGAATGCCAAAATATATGAGTAGTTTTAACGTTTGAACTCAAGCTTTGTAAATTTTTACAACCACATCGCATGGAAGTGTAGGGAATCTTTCCTTAAGTTTTGTAAGGGTTTGTTCCATTGTCAGATTACTTTGAAGTTGTAGCTGTTTAGAAAAAAGAGAATAGAAAACGAGGTTATAGAGATTAGTAGAGATGAAGAAGGTGAAAAGGTGATAGGTTGCCTTCTATCAAGCGCTTGTTTAACGTCACGAGCCTGACGATGACCTTTTAACTACTGCAAGAAAATGATAATAATGCCAAAACAATAATAGTAATGATGATTGAGACAAGTGTTAGCACCAAAAAATAATGATGTAATTAATTGATATCCATTTTTTATTTTTTTATTTTTTATTTTTTATTTTTTATAAATATTTTTATTAGGAAAAATTAGTCAAAATATTTGACATCACACAAATACACCTCCGTATCTATGTGCTCTTGGAACCCTTGAAAGAAAATTTTAAGTCGGTGCCCATTTACCTTGAAAACCTTGTTTGTCACTTTATTTGCAATTTCAATCACACCATAAGGAAAGATATTAGTTATTTCAAATGGGCCTGCCCATTTAGAGCAAAGCTTACCAGATATGAGCTTTAGACGTGAATTGTACAATAAAACTTTTTGTCCAATGAAAAAGTTTTTTCTCAAGACCTGTTTGTCATGAAAGGATTTGGCTTTTTCTTTATAGGTTTTAGAACTTTCATAAGCTTCCAAACGAATTTCTTCTAGTTCCTGTAGTTGGAGTTTCCTTTCTTTACCGGCCTCATTTAAATCCAAGTTACATTGTTTTACTGCTCAATAAGCTTTGTGCTCAATTTCTACAGGTAAGTGACATGATTTTCTAAAAATAATCCTATAGGGTGATATTCCAATAAGTGTTTTATAAGTTGTTCTATAAGCCCAAAGAGCATCTTCTAACCTTTTGCTCCAATCTTTGTACTGTTTTTTGAAGGATCATTTTTAATTCCCGATTGGACACTTCAGCTTGCCCATTTGTTTGGGGGTGATAAGGTGTTGAAACCTTATACATAACTCCATATTTTTTAAGAAGGGACTCCATTTTACGGTTGCAAAAATGTGATCCTTGATCACTAATAATGGCTTTAGGAACACCAAACCTGCAAAATATGTGTGATCTAACAAAATCTGCAATAACTTTAGAATTATTAGTTCGAGTAGCTTTAGCTTCAACCCATTTAGACACATAATCGACCACAAGTAGTATATAAACAAAACCTATAGATACAGGAAAAGGTCCCATGAAATCTATGCCCCAAACATCAAAAATTTCACAAAATAACATGGGTTGTTGAGGCATCTCATTTCTACGAGATATGTTTCCCATTCTTTGATACCGTTCGCTAGATTTACAAAATGTATATGCGTCACGAAAAATTGTTGGCCAATACAAACCAGATTCTAATACTTTCCTTGCTGTACGTTGAGGTCGAAAATGTCCACCACATGCATATGTATGACAAAATGTAAGAATGGAATAAAATTCATTTTCAGGTACACACCTTCTAATGACTTGATCACTACAAAGTTTCCATAAGTAAGGATTATCCCAAACATAGTATTTAGAATCACTTTTTAGTTTTATTATTTGTTGTTTAGATGCATGTATGAGAGTAATAGTAGCAACTAAGTAGTTTACCAAATCAACAAACCATGGAGTGGAATCATGTATCCTATAAGTTATTCATCAGGGAAATCATCTCTAATGGAAATTGGGTCAAGTTCTTTTTCAATTCTACTTAAGTGATCAGCCACTAAATTTTCTGCTCCAATTTTATCCCTAATTTCAATGGTCAAATTCTTGGAGCAGCAACATCCACCTGATCAATCTTGGTTTTGCATCTGGTTTCTTTAAAAGGAACTTTAATGCTGCATGATCTGAAAATACAACTACTTTTGAACCGAGCAAATAAGATCTAAATTTATCAAGTGCAAACATAATAGCAAGTAGTTCTTTTTCTGTGGTAGTATAGTTTATTTGTGCAGTATCTAAGGTCTGTGATACATAGTAAATAACATGTTGTACTTTACCTACTCTTTGAGCAAGAACAGCTCCTAATGCATAATTTGATGCATCACACATAAGTTCAAATGGAAGTGACCAATCTGGTGCCTGGATGATAGGAGTGGTAGTTAAAGCTTTCTTTAAGCAATCAAAAGCCTCTTTACATTTGTCATTAATATCAAATGTTATATTTTTTTGTAGTAAGTTAGACAACGGAAGGGCTATCTTACTAAAGTTTTTTATAAACCTTCTATAAAAACCTGCATGACCAAGAAAAGAATGAATATCTCACACACAAGAGGGATAAGGTAATTGAGAAATTACAGTAATTTTTGCAGGATCTACTTCTATGCCTTTTTTAGATATCACATGGCCTAAAACTATTCCTTCTTCTACCATGAAGTGACATTTCTCATAATTAAGAACAAGGGTAGTTTCAATGCATCTATGTAATACTTTATCTAGACTATTTAAGCAAGCATCAAATAATGAACCATATACTGTGAAATCATCCATAAATACTTTCATGCAATTTTCAAGAAAATCAGCAAAGATACTAATCATGCATCGTTGAAAGGTACCAGGGGCATTGCATAAGCCAAAAGGCATCCTCCTATAAGCAAAAGTGCCAAAAGGACATGTAAATGTTATTTTTTCTTGATCTTCTGGTGCAATATCAATTTGGAAGTAACCTGAAAATCCATCTAGAAAGCAGTAATATGACTTATCTACCAGTCGTTCCAACATTTGATCAATGAAAGGTAAAGGAAAGTGATCCTTTTGGGTTGCTTTGTTAAGTTTCCTGTAATCAATGCATACTCGCCCAACTATTTTGGATTCTGGTAGGAATTAGTTCATCATTTTCATTTTTAACCACTGTGATTCCAGACTTTTTGGGAACCACTTGTACAGGGCTGACCTAAGTACTATCTGATATAGGGTAAATGATGCCAGCTTGTAATAATTTTGTTACCTCTTTTTTAACTACATCAAGGATCTGAGGACTAAGTCTTCTTTGTGGTTGCCTTACTGGTTTAACTTTTTCCTCTAATAGAATTCTATGCATACACATAGAAGGGCTAATACCTGGGATATCTGCTAAAGTTCAACCAATTGCTTTCTTATACTTCCTAATAATCTGCAACAACCTTGTTTCTTGATCAACATTTAATTTGTTAGAAATAATCATTGGAAGATTCTTATCTTCCTCTAAATATGCATACTTTAAATGTTCAGGAAGAGGTTTTAACTCTAACATGGAAGGCTGCATTATTGAAGGAATCAATTTAGTTGAATTTTTCTAAGCAACCTGTACTTCAACATAATCAGATATATTTATAACTACTTTAATCAAATTATTACACTCTGATTCTTTTGAAACAATATCTAGAACTATATTTTCTGTTTTAAGGGAGTATGGATCATTATTATCATTAAGCAGATATTTCTCAATTCAAGCACACACATTGCATTGATGAGAATCCATGCATGAATCACAAACAAATGAATCATAAAAATTAGACAATACAGGAAAATCAACATCATCAAACAACTTAATAATATTATCATCAACTAAATCAGTTATTAAGTCAATTTGAAAAACAGAATGATCCTCAGTAGGATGCTTCATAGCATCTAAAATGTTGAATCTAACCACACTATCTCAAAATTCCATAGAAAGTGTTCCTGCATGTACATCTATCTTTGTTCTAGCTATTTTTAAGAATGGTCTACCAAAAATTATTGGAGCTTTATTGGTGGAATTCTCACTTTCCATATCTAGAACATAAAAATTTGCAGGAAAAATTAAATCGTTAACTTTAAGAAGGACATCTTTAATAATTCCTGTAGGATATGCAGAGCTTCAATTTGCTAATTGTACAACCACACCTGTAGTTTGCAAAGGTCCAAGGGAAAGTGAAGTAAATACAGTCATAGGCATAACATTAATAAATGCACCTAAGTCTAGCATGGCATTTTCAAATTTGTTATTGCCTATTATGCATGGAATGGTTAACATCCCAGGGTCTTTACATTTTTCTGGTATATATGACAAAGGTTTCTCAATTAATGCAGACACATTTCTACTTAAGTTAATCCTTTCATTGCCTTTTAGTCTTCTTTTATTAGTGCATAGTTCTTTAAGGAATTTGGCATATCTTGGGATTTGCTTGATGGCTTATAATAAAGGTATATTTACCTCTACTTTTCTAAATGTTTCCAAGATCTCCTCATCTATTTTCTTATTTTGTACAGATTTTTGTCTTTGTGGAAATGGAAGAGGGATATGTTGTTTATCAGGACCAGCTACAGAAGGAGGATTTGTAAGAGATATACCATTACTATTATTACTTGAACTATCTAAAACCTCTTCTGCATGTTTTTCTGTGACAATAGTATTTTCAGTTTGTTGTTGTTTTTCTGGTCCATGGATGGCTTTACCAGATCTTAAAGTAATTGCACTTACATTTTTAGGATTGACAATTGTCTGAGCGGGCAACTTATCTGAACCTTGAGACTGCAAATGGTTTAAAGATGGAGCCAATTGACCAATCTGATTTTTAAGAGTCTGAATTGTAGCCTCAGTTCTTTTTTGAAAGTTCAAATTATCTACTAACATTTACTTTATCAATACCTCCAAATTTGATTTCTCAGTGGAAGGTCCAGCTATTTGTGTAGCTTGTTGTTAAATATGATGAGGTTGATAAGGTCTGCTTAGTCTAGTATTTGCCTGAAAAGGTGCATGTTGTTGTGAGGAATTACCCCGTCTTAAATTAGGGTGATTCCTCCAACCAGGATTGTATCTGTTAGAAGAAATATCATAATTATTATGTTGTTGTTGTGGCAGTCTGTTATTGTATAAGTTGACAGCATATACTTGAGGATTTTCATCAGGAATTTTAGCTTCCTGCAATGTAGGACAACAATCGGTATAATGATCTAATGAAGTACAAATAGAACATAGCTTAGCAGGGGTTGCAGGTTGTTGTTTTTGAGACACAATAATATTTTTCATAAGTGTTGCTAGTTTAGCAAATTTACTTTCCCATTTTTTATCTCCATCATTAATAGTTTCAATTTCATGGACTCCTCTAATTACTACAAAATTATTTCTAGTGGCATGTTGTTGAGCATTAGCAGCCATGTTCTCAATTAAAGTTTTTGCTGCATTTGTAGTTTTATTTTGCAAAGCACCACCACTAGCTGCATCAACCAAAGTTCTATCCATTGGATTAAGACCTTCATAGAAATATTGTATGAGAAGTTGGTCTGTAATTTGGTGATGGGGACAACTAGCACACAATCTTTTAAATCTTTCCTAGTATTCATAAAGATTTTCCCGATCATGTTGCCGGATGCCACATATTTCTTTTCTAATTGAGGAAGTTCTTGAAGTGGGGAAAACTTTTTCAAGAAACATTTTCTTTAGGTCATCCCAACTTGTAATAGAGCCAGGAGGAAGGTAAAATAACCAATCCTCAGCGATATCTGCTAAGGAGAAAGGAAAAGCTTTAAGTTTTACATGTTCTTCTGAAACCCCTTCAGGTTTCATGGTAGAGCAAAGGATATGAAATGCTTTTAAGTGTTTATGAGGATCTTCACCTGCACGACCATGAAACTTTGGTAACAAATAAACTAAACCAGTTTTAAGCACAAAAGGAACATCTTCCTCAGGATATAAGATGCATCATTTTTGATTAGTGACATCTGGTGTAGCTAGTTCTTTTAATGTCTTTTCAGCCATGTTATACAAATACTCAGAAGTTGAAGGTTTAGTTTCACTACCTATGCTATTAGCTAGAATATTATTATTATTATTATTATTATTATTATTATTATTATTATTATTATTATTATTATTATTATTATTATTGTCTAATAGTTTCTTAGATGATATAACTAATTGATGAAATGTTCTATCTATTTCAAGATCAAAAGAATATAGTGGTTCGAGATTAGATCTAGTCATGTACAATACATCTACATATATTGTAACAAAATACTACAACTATGTAATAAAAGGAAAAAGTTATCATTTTAATTATGAAATGCTTAGAACATATATTTAAAAATTTAAAGATTTTTTTATATTTATATTTTTTTTCAATGGTTGAAAATGAGATTACTAGAAAATAAATAAGAATATAATAAAGTGGAAATTTCTTTTTAATTTTTTTTATATGCTCACATTCAACCAAACTTGAATATCTTTAACACACCTACAAAAAAAATGTAAAACATATTAGGTAATTGACTACAAATAATTAGGACCAAAGGTCCCCGGCAACGGCGCCAAATTTGACACGTTGTCGTTGTCACTTCAAATAAAAAGTTAAATTAATATAGTATAAGGTGAACAACCTTAGTCATCTCTCGAGGACCTTAGTTAAATTAGTTACACTCAATTTAGTTATAACAAAGGGGGGTTTGTGTTGAGATTGAAAGGAAAATTAAGTAATTATATAATAGTGCAAAAAGTAAATTTATGAGTGAGTGAATAATCAAATTTAGAAACAACCAACCCAAGGAATTAATAAATCTTTAGTTAACTAATCATTGATCATAAATATGATTAAATATAATTAATTTCTCAACCTTGAATCATTTGGAATCCCTAAATGATTATATTCTAGAAAATCTTCTAGAATTGAATTAATGAACTAATAAGAATAATCAATCGATATATTCTTATTAATTACTAAAATAACTTTAAAACCATAATTTGATTGAGTTAAGAAACTAAATAGAAATCTCTTATTTAGTGACTTAATCTTTGTTCTCAATTTGATTGTTGACTAACCAACCAACATCAATTTAGATTATAGATTATTTAATTATATACCAATCGGTTATACACTTAAATAATCTACCATCATAAGTGTTTGAGAAACAAAGAAAAGTAATTATCTTCAATCAAAATATTAAGAGCAAGAACTCAAAGTTAACATAAAGAAAAATTAAATTCCTTGAGTTGATTTTAAAAGATTAAGCTTCCATGATAATTTTTAACAATGAAAGCTAATATTAAATTAACTATAACTTTGATTATAAAAGTAAATAACAAATAATAAAATTAACTTACTTGATATTGAGGAAGGGAAATGAAAACCATAACTTGAGGGATGAAATATGGAACAAAGAAATAAAGCAAGAGAAAGAACTAAAACTTAAGAAACTAAAGCAAAGATATAGAAATGTAATGAAAACTAAAGCATGTATTTCTTATGTATCTCTTGTGTGTCTTCCTTACAACTTCAAGCATCTATTTATAGGCAAGATATCATGATACTATACATTCATTTTCTGATTATTAATGCATTTTTTCAACATTGGTGGGCTTGAAATTACAATAATTCAAAAGAAGATAATGATAGGTGTTGAAATTCATTCTCCTCTTTATCTTCTCCACCTTGCAAGTCAAATATGACCATCTAGATGGCTGAATTTTGCAAAACCTTCAACATGAAATGTAGATATTGAGAATTTGGCCTAAGAATGAGGTCATTTGGACATCTACAGCTCCAGATATGTGTATTTTGGTGAACTATGTCAATGCTGGTGGGACACATGAGGGCTGATTGATTCAAGCTCCATTTCTTCATTTTTTTCAGATGCAAAATAACCAAATCTGATCATCATGATGTAGGCCTCTGTCTTAGCTTTCCATGGGCTCCAAGATTAGTCCATTTGGATCACAAAAGCCCAAGTTATGGCCAAAACAAGGCAAGATACTCAAGATACATACAAAAAATGAAAATTGAACCATATATACATAATACTTCAATTTAACTAAACAACATAAAACTTAATTCAAATACTATTATTAAACATAGTAATTATATAATAAACCCCAAGTGTAAAACTATAAGAAGTGTATTAAAATTGATTTATCAGCGAACCTGAGCCCTCTCCCAGCCGACCGAGCTCCCCTGCGCCGGCACCGGTCACCCTTCTGGTCCCTCTCCCTCTCGGTTGCTCTCTCTTCACTAGTACAAAATATGGCTATGAGGATAGGATACGAGCACGGTTATCCCAAAACCGTGTTTAAAATAACACAGTGGCATTTTTGTAAATACGAAGAAACGTGTTTTATTTTTAAAAGTGATATACGAGCATGGTTGAGACGCAACCGTCCTTAAAAGCCATCTATGAACACGGTTATGAATGGACCGTGTTTAAAGGTTGGTATAATTTTTTTAAATTTTTTTTAAAAGACTTACAAACACGGTTGCAATGAACCGTGCTTAAAGGTTGGTATAATTTTTTAAAAAAAAAATTTAAAATTCCACGAGCACGGTTAAGGGGAACCGTGCTTAAAAGTAAAAAAAATTAAGCTACTAACACGGTTTTGAGGGGAACCGTGTTTATAGGGTCATCTTCACACTTTCTCCCTTTCGTCTTCCTTGTTACAGGCCTTTCGTTAAATCTCACTTGCAACTTCTTTTCATTACACGAAACCCACACTTCTCTATACAGAAAACCCTTCTCCCCACCTTTCTCAGTGCCCATTTACTTCATCCTTGGTCCTCCGTCATCGCATTCGGCAGAGTACTTCCTTCTCCGTGGTGTCGGTGTTCTCCGTTGTTCCGTTTTGGAGTGGTGATAAGTCTTGAAAAGACTTAATTATTTCACCTTTTATTTAACATAATCCATTAAATATTGTTTAGTTTGGCTTTATTATTTAATAAATTGTCAATAATTCTTATTTTATTTATTTATTTCAAAAGTGTTTAATTTATGCAAGAAAATGATTAAAAATAATAATTAATTAAGAAATTATGTTTTATTTATAAATTCATTAATCCAGCGTACAAACGCTGGACAGCCAGCGTACAAACACTAGGAATTTATTTGTTACATGTGCAGGAGCAGTTCAGGCTCAAGCTTGAAGGTTGCAAGCTCAAGCGAGAAAGCCATGCAAAGTAAGTGAAAAGAAACAAAGGAAAGCACGATCTCGCTCAAGCGAGCAAACTCACGCTTAAGCGTGACTCCAAAACACCATCACGCCCAAGCTTCTTCATTACGCTTAAGTGAGAAAGCAATACTGCAGTGCATATTTCGAGCTCGCTCAAGCGAAAGCCCTTCATGCTCAAGCGTGAAGGTGGTTATTTAAGCTGATGCTTTCCCTCCAAAAGAAGCTCTGCACCGTTGCTGTACTGTTTGCCCGTTGTACTTTAGTAATTTAAGTAATGTTTGTAATTAATTATGTATTTCTAATTATGTAATTAGTTTAGTTAGTTTAATTATTAATTAAGGTTTCTTTGTAATTAATTAAGTTAGTTATTTGCCTATATATACTTGTACATACTCTCTGTAAGTGGACAGAGATGGTAGAATACAGAACACGATTCATTTGCCCATTTCCAATCTCTCTCTAGTTCCTTTCTCTCTCTAATTTCTCTCATCCATGTCTCTCCATATTCCTTCATCTGAATCTATTTCCATGGGTTTCTAAACCCCTAGGGTTCGGATTGTGAAGGTTTGCAATGAATTCTTGAAAGTGTATTGAGGAAGTCAACTTCTAAATCAAGAGGAGAACAAGCTGAGAAGTGGATCTACTTTGCTGGATTGACAAATCTAGATCTGATGAAGAAACTCACCGGTGAGGAATCATGGTTAAGACTTAGGTAACTTCCAACTTCCTAACTAATTCAGGCCTAGTAATTAGGTGAATAGTTAGGGTTCAACCCCCAATTTTGCATTAGATTTCTTTGTTAATTGAACACCTAAGGGATTAGGGTTTAATGCTTAGGAATTAGTGTTATTCACCTAAGGAATTAGGGAGTAACCATCTGTGGATTGTCCTCTTGAGTCTAGCTTGATTGAACCTTAAATGCATGTTTCTTGATGAAATTGTAAACTGCAGCAATTCTAACCTATCTTCCATTACTCACATTTCATCTTTCGTACTGTCTCTTAAATTACAAAAACATTAGAAATATAAAACAACAAAAATAGAATGAAATCTATCTGCACTGCGTTGGTTCAGCTTGTATCAGTCTAAGATTACGGTAATTAACACAATCCCTGTGGGAACGATCAAATATATTACAAATTTAACGATTGGTGCGCTTGCCAAAAGAATAAATCCTCTGAGAGTCATACAATAAATCAATATTAATTCAAGATTTTCACACCAAGTTAATGACTCAGGGATTTAGCATCAAGTGGGTCATTGATACCTCTCCTTGGGTGACCTCCGTTACTTCTCTATGGTTAAACCCCTTGGGTCAGCAATACATTGTCGTTTCCTTACGAAGGTCCCGGATCTGTGGCTTGACGAAACAGGTTCGTAACCTTCGCTTTCTCTTTGTTGGGTTTAGGGTCTGACAAAATAGGTTCATAACCTCCCAGATCTATGCCTTGATGAAACATGTTCTATTCTCTAACGGTACATGGCTGGAGACCTGACAATGTGCTATGTTCCTCTTGATTGATTAATTCTTAGTTCAGATGAATCCCAAGCTGGCAGTTCTTTCACTGTTACTATGAAAAAGAAATTTTGTTTGCTGAAAACTTTGATTTTTCTTCCACAAATTTTCTTGTTCTGTTGTGTTCTGTTTACCCAATCAAATTATGTTATTTGTGTTAACGTATCCCATGTTTTATTTTCATAGAGGAGTCATTATAGGAAGTTAAAAGTTTAACTTGCATATATCCTAATTTATTGTTTAGTTATTTGGTTAAAGGATTGTACTAAAATAATGACAGGTTGGTGTTTTATTGAATTGTGAACAATTGGAGTATTTGGAAGAGAGGAGGATCAAGGATCAAAGGTGCTTTTAGCTTTCTTTATGCGTGTTTTTCTTTTTGATCTTATAGTGGTTTTTTCTTGTGCTGATTTCTGTTGATCTTAGAATTCTGGGTGCTCTTTCTTTCATTCGCTATGTTTAAATTTGGATTTTGTAGATCATTTGTAGGGGCTCTTTCATTTGCTGAAGTTTTGGGGTCATTGAATTCTTTGTTCTTTCTTTAGTTTAACTTAACCCCCTCTTTTTTATTTTTTGCTTTAATGTCATAACTTTATATTTCCTTTACCATGATTTATTTGAGGCAGCCCTTTGCTTGTTTATTTGTTTTTTGTGCCACATATTTTAATTTTGACTTATTTGGTTTGTTTTCCATCATAGAGGAGAAAGTATCTTACATGGCCCTGTTTTTTTACTACAGCATGTCTCTCAGGATCTATCTGGGGAGTGGAGCTTGATTTGATTATTGATATTAGGGAATAAGACTTCATTTTACACACTGATGCTGCTCGTGGTATTATACCCGGTTTGAAGGTACGCTGATGCTGGTATTTTTGTTTTCAGTTTTGGCTAAAATGTAGTGCTTTATAGAAGTCGACTGGCATTTTTAAAATGGTTACTTCAGACCTGTCGTGTGTTGATTTGCAGCTGCTTTGAAATTGATCTAAGATATTGGCTTAATCTTTGTTTTCTGCCAAGTTTGTTGTGTGCTATGGTTTTATCCATTGAAATTGTTGTAAATGCATTTCATTTAGGCTGATATCTTGGTAGATGAATGTTTTATAAATTCCTAAACAAAACCTGATTAGAATATGGTCATGTAAGTCCATGGAAATAGTCTGTTATAAGCTTAAACCATTCAATTCTCTGGTACATGGAAATCTGATGTCAAAAATAACTTACTGCTGATGCTCATTATTTGCAGAGGTAGATTTCCTGCCACGTCGTCCCGGTGATTATGTAGAGGTTTACAGTGACCCAACAAAGATCAAACGTGAACTGAATTGGACCGCAAAGCACATTGATCTTAAGGAGAGTTTGAGCATTGCGTGGAGATGGTAGAAATCTCATCGTGATGGTTATGGGATTCCAAATGTAATATTTGGAATTATTTAGAATTCTAACAATAGCACAAGACTAGAGGGAACCAACCCCCTACAGCATCCTTGTCAGCTGGCTGCATTTCTATAGGGGGTTGAAATTATTCTTTTTTCTTCTTTTACTCCATAGTCCTTAGTGATTTCGTGTCATTTTTTATATAGGGTATAATATTATTTTTCTATTTACAGTTCAATGTTGTGAATAAAAACTACTTTAGATAAACGTAAAGTAGTTGGTGTTGTAATTTTTGAAATGAATACCAGACTAGTGATATAAATTTGATTATTTCCAAAATCATCTTTTTTGTCAAATAAATAAGATGATGCTTTAAAAAAATAAGGAATAAAATTTTTTTAAAAAAAATAAGGTTTTAAGCACGGTTATGGTGTTAACCGTGCTTAAAAGCCCCCTACAAAGACGGTTGTTCTGAGAACCGAGCTTAAAAGTCCCCCTACGAAGACGATTATTCTCAGAACCATGCTTAAAAGTTGCCACATACGAACACGGTTCAAAGGAACCGTGCTTAAAAGCCCCCCTACGAAGACGGTTAAAAATAACTGTGCTTAAAAGGTACATACAAACACGGTTCATAACCGTCCTTAAAAGTCCCTATCTACAAGTACGGTGGGAACAAGGACGGTTCTGGAACTGTGCTTAAAAGTCCCCCAAAACCGTGCTTAAAGCCCCTTTCTCCATTAGTGCTTCTCTCACTCCCTCTCTCTATTTCACCCTACTTCCGCCCCACCCCCTCTTTCTTTCTCTTATTTTACTTTGTTTCTTAGGTTTGGGATTTGTTTGATTTATGGGCTTCAAAGGCCCATTTCAACCATTTTTTTAAGTCTCTTCATTCAAATAATGGGCTTCAGCTTTTCTGAAGCCCAATCATCCTAGGATTTAATTTATTTTTAAATATAATAATAAATAGTCATATAAAGCAAAAATATTAAAATATAAATGTTTTAAATAAAAGTAAGCAGTTTTATGTTTTACTTTAAAAGCTAGAAAAATATTTAAGTGTAAATCCCCTTTCTTGAAAAATTATATAATGATCATGAAACAAATAATCCTTCTTGTTTACATTAATATCTAAAATGCTTTTTAAAAGGAAGATACAATAAATTTTTATATTAAATCTAAAACAAAAAACTCTTAGAATTTAAATATCTTTCAAAAATAAAAAAAATAGTTTTTATTTTTATGATGGACTTTAAAAATAAAACCTATTAAAATCTAAACTTTCTTTTACAATAATGAATAATCTTTTATCAAAAATCTTATAAGCAATGTCGTGTAAAATTACTTTACCTACATTCGCGATATAAGACTTCGAAGGTTTATGCACGTGCGATCTTCTTCGTCTTGTATTTCTCCTTCCTCATGAATTTTTTTATTAAAATTTAAATCAATTAAAAATAATTTTAAATATAATTTCAAATATTTTCTCTCAAAATTAATTTCCACAAAAAACTACATGTGAACACCTATTTCAGTCCGATTGATATCCACGGGTGAAAAGAATACAAGCAAAAAAAAAAAGAATACAAGCAAAAAAAAAGAATACAAGTAAAAAAAAATACAAGCAAAAAAAAAATAAAAATAAAAATAAAATAAAAATAAAAAATAAAATAATAAAATAATAATAATAATAAAAATGATGATGATGACTCGGAAATGATCATTTCCGAGTGAAGGGACTCGGAAATGATCATTTCCGAGTGAGACATGGTCCCTGGCCTGTTTTCGCCCAAGCGGGTGATGGTTCACTCAAGCGAGACATGTCACGCCCGAGCGAGATTGATACCTGATGCATATTCCTTTCCTTCGAATGATGAAATCTGAGTGGAATTATTCAGAATGGAGCAAATCCGAGTGGAAGCTGTCCCACTGCAATCATTCCGAGCCAAATTCCAAATTCTGAGTGGAAAGAAGGCCGGATCCGAGTGAAAAATAGTCGAATTCCAACTTCTGAGTGGAAAGAAGGCAGTTTCCAAGTGACAAACGTCCAATTTCCATGTTCTGACTGAAAAGCAGGCAGATTCCGAGTGAAAATGTTCAAATTCCAATTTCTGAGTGGAAAATAGGCAGGATCCGAGTGGATATGTCAAAGTTTCCAACTTCTGAGTGGGAAGAAGGCAGTTTCCGAGTGACAAACGTCCAATTTCCAAGTTCTGACTGAAAAGAAGGCCGGATCCGAGTGAAAAATAGTAGAATTCCAAGTTTTGAGTGATAATAAGGCGGTTTCTGAGTGGTTGTCCAAGTTCTAAATTCTGAGTGAGGAATAAGACCAATTCCGAGTGCAAATGGCCAAATTCCATTCTGATTGGAAGATGAGGACGACTCCCAGATATCCGAGTGGATTGATGCATATATGGAACGATTCTGAGAGAAGACTGATGCCCGTAGAAAGACCGAGTGAATGCTTGCAGAGTAAAGAGCCTCCAATTGATGATTGATGATTGGTGATTGAAACCGAGTAAAAATAAGGCCGACTCAGAATGAAAGCCATTTCTGATTGGAAAGGAAGGAATGGTTGACGAGTGAAAGAAATTCCGAGTAAGAAGTCAGTCGGAGCTGAGTGCCAAATTCTGAGTGAAAAGCCAATCGGATTTCCGAGGGAAGAAAGAGTCTACTGAATGACTCAAAAGCCAGTCGGATTCCCGAGGGAAGAAAGAGTCTACCGAGTGATGTTCTTCAGTCAGCACCGAGTGAAGACTCTTCAGTCAGCACCGAGTGAAGACTCTTCAGTCAGCACCGAGTGATGACTCTTCAGTCAGCACCGAGTGAAGACTCTCCACTCAGAACCGAGTGAAGTATTTCCAGTCTGCACCGAGTCATTCCTTTCCATTTTCAGTTGGCTCTGAGCCATTCTTTTACCATTACTGAGCCATTCTCTTACCCATAACCGAGCCACTCATTTAACCATTCCCGAGCCTTCGTTTACCCATTTCTGAGTCATTCCTTTCTCACCCACTCCCAAGTGAGTACTCTCACTCCAATCCAAGCTATTCTTTCACCCATTCCCCAGCCAATTTTCAGTCAGAACTGAGTGACACTTCAGTCAGTCAGCCCTCTTCAAAACGTTTCCGTCTCATCCCTCCTCGAACCAATTCCGAGCCCCAATTTTCACCAATTCTGAGACACCTTTCACCAATTCTGAGTGACACTTTTCAATCAGCACCGAGTCCTCTTCAATCGGTTCTGAGTCAATTTTCACTCGGTCTGATTGATGGTTCCAATCAGAATTGCCTTGTTTGTCCCCTCAATCCGATTGCACACTTTTCACTCGGATTCTCCTCACAGCTACCCAATACCGAGCAAAACTTCCACTCGGTCTTCCATAGGAGAGCTCCTCCCAGAAGAATTCTCACTCGGAAAGGCCTATTTTCACTCGGTTTTCTATTGGAAAACCTTCATTCCACTCGGAATTGACTCCAACTATGGATGAATACTGACTGAGAGGCTAATCCCAGTCATTTTCACTCGGAATTCTACCATTTTCTCTCAGATTTCCTTTTTTCCACTCGGATTCCCACCATGCTGACTTGGATTTCCACTATCCAAGTGGATCCTTGAATTATAGGAGGCGGCTCGCAACAAGACAGGAAGAAAATGATAAAAAAATTTCCACCTGCCTCCATTCTCCCTGATTGTCAAAGGTCCATGCTGTTTCCACCACATTGTCCAAGTTGATTTGCTAATTTCAAGGGGCGGCTGGCAACAAGACAATGAGGAAATAATAAAAATCCTCACTAATTGGCAGCCAGCCTGTCTCGAGGCTGTTCAGGCAATCAACATGCTCCTGAGATGTTCTATAAATACTCCCAACGAAAGAGAAGAAAGGGTCCAGAAGCTTTCACCTCTCTCCAAAAACACACCATCCCAATTTTCCTCTCCACACCGTCCTCACCATACAGCCCCTCCTTCAACGTTGTCCCTCTTCCTCTCTCAACCGTCCCAACTTCCTTCAAACACTCTCAACCGTCCTTCTCCTTTGTACCCACACCAACCATACAGCCCTTCTTCACACCGTCCTCACCACTCTGTTCTCCCAATACCCCCCAACTCCATACTATCCTTTCTCTTCACCATACAGCCCCCACCTTTCAACCGTTCTCACTCACACAGTCCCCTCTTCACCTCTCTCCCAACCGTCCTTCATCTAAACACTCACACCGTCCCCTCTTCACCTCTCTTTCAACCGTTCTCACTAACACCGTCCCCTCTTCACCTCTCTCCCATCCCAAACGTCCATCTCCATTTAAATTCCCACATAACGTCCCAATTTCCCTCTCCAACAGCCCCTCTCCTCCTTCTCCTCACCTCCACCAACACAGAAACTCCAACCCACATCACACAGCCCCAATGTCCTTCTCCTCTCCCACTACACCGTCCAGCCCCTCCAACACCATACTATCTTCTCTCCCTTCGTAACCATACAGCCCCCCACTTTTCAACCGTCCTCACTCACTTCTCACCGTACTCTCCCTCTCCTCTTTCCCTCTAAAACTGAACCACACACACACACCTCACAGCCCCCTCCAATACCGTCCACCTCTCAACAACAACAGCCCCTTTTAATCCTTTAAAACGCACCACTCACTCTCCTTATTCAACACCGTCCAGCCTCTCTCTCATTACACCAACTAGCTCCTTTCTCCCCACACTGGTCCTACTCTCCCCTTTACTTTTTTTATAATTGTATCTGTTTTAGTTTCTGTTAAATCAATTGTTGATTAATGTCTCTGTTTCCTTTTCAATTAATAATCAATTTCTGTTAATTGACAGATATTAATGGAAATGAGTGTTTCACACTTTTTTTTTAGATTGGTATAGAAGTTGCATTTATTATTATTATTATTATTGTAATTTTTATTATATTTCTTAAAAAAGGGCGGAGCGAGATTAATTTGGACGAGACGTCCTGTTAATCTCATTTTTATTTTTTTTAAAAAAATGGTGGAGCGAGATTAATTTGGATGAGACGTCCTGTTAATCTCTTATAAATATTCTGTGTTGATTTTTGTTTATTTTTGTTTATTCTGTCGTCCCGTACATTTTTCTTTTCACGAAGAAGTTAAAATAATTATTAGGCTAATTATAATGCGCGCTATCAAATTGAGGTAACCGTTTTTTATAACGGACAGCTGTGAGGTGCTAATACCTTCCTCACCTGTAATTAGACTCTCGAATCTGGAATCTCATTTTTTGACCAATGCTTTAATTAAAGGTTTTCCCGGTATTTTATCCTAAAAAATATTGGTGGCGACTCCCTGTTTTTCTTTTCGAACCAAAAACAAAAAGATCGTTTTGAGGGTCGGCCGTGCCGCCGCGATCCCGGTCACGACAGATGGCGACTCCGCTGGGGACTTAGAGAGTCAAGCCAGTCAATTTGATAACGCATGTTTTAATTAGCATATTAATTATTTGACTTCTTCCTTTATTTTATTTGGTCTCTGTTTTATTTGTATCCTATCTTTTATGTTCTGTAAATATCTGTGTGATCATTGAACCCTAGGGTAGTCGACTTTATTTTGTTGCTCTGTGTTTGTTCTATGTGCAGGATGAGTAAGGTATAGGTATTGAATGCCTCTTTCACACACTACACTCATAATTTGCACACACTTTTGAGTGGGACCCTATACCCAGGCCCAAATAAAACTTAAGATTAGGGGAGATTGATAGCAGAGCCATTTGGGATGTACTTCCTGTCTGGTTACCGTGAGAATCTCAGCTAGAGTTCGACTTATTTATGGTGCCCACACTTAGTGGACTTCCTACTATTTGTGGTCAACATCATGAGTAGGATCTTGGCTCTAGTGACCTTTAGAAATTTTAGAATAAGCCACCTAATGTGAGACATCACTGATAAACAAACCTTAGAACCATTAGGAGACCTTCAGAAAAACCTGACTTAAGGTACAAAGGGGCAAACTTTACTTATACCTTTTTTCATTCTCGTTTTCTCTTCTGATCCAAATTAAGGGACCACTTGCCTGTTTAGTGGATTACTTTTTCAAAAAAAGATAACCTACTTTTAACCAGTGATTCTCTAATGGGCAAGGGGTCCTTTCCTTTTATATTTGCTTAAGTCTTAGGATCTTGAGTTATGAATTTTCTAAATAAAAAAAACAAAAAAAAACAAAAAAAAGAAAAAAAACCAAAAAAAGAAAAAAAGAAAAAATTTACAAAATATACAAAAACATAGAAAATCATTTTTTTTAACAATGATCAAAAAATTCATAGCTCACGTGATCCTTGATTTATTGCAAGTTTTGACAAATCGTAACTTCCCTAAATCTAAAAATGTTTTCAAGAAAGTTACTAGGGGAGTATCAATTTGCAAAGCATGTCAATGACTGATTTTCTTTATGTCCTTACAGGAAGCTATCAAGAGCTTAGCCAGTATCTTTGAGTGAAATATGGAAATTAACATGAGATTAGATAGTTGTGGTAAAAATGTACCCGAGTTGAAAAGATTACTGCATGTTAAGGCTAGGAAAGTCGATACAACCAGTTTACAAGCATTAGGGAAGAAACTGGACATAAATCAGAAAATGGTTTTCTCAAGGAAATATGGGAAGGTCCTAAAGTTGCTAGAAGTGGAGGTATAAGTCGAGGCAATTACTGCTTTGATTCAGTTCTATGACCCACCTCTCCGTTGTTTCACCTTCCGGGACTTCCAATTAGCTCCGTCTGTTGAGGAGTTTGAACAAATTCTGGGGATGCCATTAGAAGGACAAATGCCTTACCGTCATCTTAGACATCAAGCGAATATTGTTACCAATGCTAATGTCTTAAAGATTCACCTGGAAATGTTAAGGAGTGCACAACTGAATAGAAATCAGATCCTGGGATTTGACCGAGAATACTTTGAGAAGCACATGCACTTGCTAGCTGAGAAAGGAGATTGGGAAGCTTTTATGGATACCTTGGCTCTCACCATTTATGGTGTTATCTTATTCCCTAATATTGATAATTACATGGACTACGATGCTATTGGCGTTTTCCTTGCCCGTAAGTTCAAGTCTGAAAATCTTGTCACTGCTATCTTGGCAAATACGTACTGTACTATGGACTTCTGCTATACGCAAGGCGGAAAGAGAATCATTTGCTGTTTACCTGCTCTATATGTGTGGCTTACATCGCATGTCTTCCATCAAGTCAGCAAAGTTGAATGTCCTATCTCAGATCTGAAGTTATGTCAGTTAGTAGCGAAGAACAGGCGTGAATGGGCCAATCACCTAGTAGGGCTCACAGCTGATAAAGTAAGGTGGTATCCGTAATGGCTGAAGGTTGACACCATAATTCACCATTGTTGAAACTACCCGAATGTTCCTCTCATGGGAACTCAGGGATGTATTAATTACAACCTTGTCATAGCCAAACGTCAGCTAGCCTATCCCTTACTTGGGTCACCCGATAGAGAATCCCTTACTTCTTTCATCGTTTATTTCTTAGAGGGAGATTGTACATCTGTCATTCGGGATGTAGCAAATGCATGGAAGAAAGTCCACAGACAAGGGAAAGAACTAGGAACTCGAAGCCACGCCGTGAAGGAAGAATACTACCAATGGGTCCTAAATAGAGTTTCCATTGTCAAGCTGCCTTTCAAGAATCCTTCCTATCTCTCAATAGGTACACATGTTACCTCTCCTACCCTTGAAGAGGAGGCAATGAGAGCCAAGATAAAAGAACTAATTGACAAAAATAAGGAGCTAGAAAAAGACTTGCTGATATCTCAACAGGAATGTGCCCTTCAGAAAAGGGAGAATTTAGAAAGCAAGCAAACCATCAAGGAGATTGGAAAAAAGAGAAAGATCGAAAGGGATTACCTGAGGAAACAGAGTCAATGCCTCCGAACGGCTAATACTCAACTGAAAGCGAAGAACAAGCAAAGGGATGCCATGTTGACCGACAAGCAACTCTTAAGGGATATGTTGGCAAAAGCTAAAGAGCGCGAGCAAAATGCCTTGGTGCAAAAAGAGCTTCTGCAATTACAAGTTAGTCATTTGGAGCATCAGCTTGATGAGGTGGTAGAAGCTTGCCAGCATGAGATAAATGGCGAGCGATGGCGTGCAATGGATGTTGAACAAGAATGTAGTGAAGTTATCTGTATTTTGAAAGATGAACTAACACAGCAAAATGAAAATATTCATGCATGGATGAATCGCTTCGCCCACTTAGCGTATTTGGCTAATGAAGTTCTGGAAGACCTCCCGCACCTACTTAAGCAAGCTGAGGGGATGGTTAATCCTCTTAACACCCCAAGAGAAATTGTGACTTTCATTGATTACTGTAGAGAAAGGATTTGTAAAATGAGGGCCATGATTGCCCGAGCTAGGAATGGCTGATTTACTTTTTCTGCATAAAAATAGACTGGCAGCAGTAATGTATTATTAGAATTCAGAAAGAAGAAATCTCTTGTTTCCATAACTATCTCATGTTAATTTCCACTTATCACCTTTGAAAGTGTTTCTGAAAAAGGTCGGAGGATACTGGCCAAGTTCCGTGATCGCTTCACGTACCATTTGTTTTTCTTTTACTGCTTTTATTTAATATTTTTCTTTTAACAATTTCTTGATAAATTCCCAGACATAACGGGTAGACATTCTTACGTGACTCGGCTTAATACAAGACTCATGGCTGAAATGGAACAAGAAAATGAGAACTTAAGAGCTGAAGTCAATCAGTTGAAAGAGCAAATGGCTGAAATGGCCAAGCTTCTTGAAAGGAGGGTCACAGAAGGGGATTCTTCAGCAGGTGTTGAAGACGCTAGACAACGACCATCCACTCAGGGTCTTGTTGGAGGGCCAAGCTCAAATCCTGCTGCGCCTCCCCTAACCATTCACGTTAGGAAATCAAACCCTGCAAACACCCAGCAACCTATCTACATAGATGAGGAAGGTAATGTCATACCCTTTCCCCCATATGGATTGCCACCTGGCTATTTCCCACCACTTCAAGAAGAGCCTGATTATCAGGAAACCATCCTTCATACGGCTCAACAAAACGTCCCACCCGTCCGGGATCCCCAAACGATTCCAATCCATACACAAGCCACGCAACCACAAGCTACTCAAGCAACAGCCAGACCCCACATCTTAATGCCTAATGCAAACCCGACACATGTCGACCAACCAGTTAGGGGTACTAGTCATCATGTCACTGCAGGTCCAAGTGCTTCTGCTGCTACCCAGGAAGGAAGGTTAGAGTTCCTGGAAAGGCGTCTAAGAGAAATGGAAAGAACGAACAGGTTTGGAATGGGCAGTGCTGCACAACTTTGTCTGATTCCTGATGTTGTCATTCCCCCCAAATTCAAAATGCCAGAATTTGACAAATATCAGGGGCTAACCTGTCTAAAGAACCATCTTACCATGTACTGCCGGAAGATGGCCTCTCATGCTTCCAATGACCCTCTGCTCATTCATTGTTTCCAGGATAGTTTGGCGGGAGCACCTCTGACCTGGTACAACCACCTTGAATGATCTCGTATACGCTGTTGGGAAGATCTGGCAGATGCTTTCATGCAACAGTACAAGTATAATTTGGATATGGCGCCAGATAGAGTACAGTTACAAAACATGACCAAGAAAGATAATAAGACGTTTAAAGAATATGCCCAACGGTGGCGAGAAGTAGCAGCGCAAGTCGACCCACCTCTATCAGAAAAGGAGGTGATTTCTACATTTATTGATACACTCCAGTCACCTTTCTACGACAAGATGATTAGAAGCATTTCCTCCCATTTCTCCGACATCGTCACTATCGGAGAAAGAATAGAGAATGGCCTGAGGACTGGGAAAATTACTCGTGGCCCACCTGGGGTTGGAGCAGCAAGAAAACCTTCACTTGGAGAAGGTAAAAGAAGAGAGGGAGAGACTAACCTGGTCTCTCACAATCAAAGAAGGGACCAGCCCAGATCACCTACCCCCGTCACCTTTCCGTCAACTTACCATAATACGCCACACCCATATGTGGCTGCAATTCCAAATTCGAACCCACCACATTTCCGACCACCAGTTATGCGACCACCTGTACCACCACAAGCACCGTACCAACAACCACAAATGAACCCACCGAATCCAAACCTGAGGAGACAGAATAATGACCGCACTCAGGTACAATTTGATCCAATTCCCATGACCTACACCGAGCTTCTCCCCCACCTTATTGAAAACACATTGGTGGCACCTTGCCCTCTAAAACCGCTTCAACCACCTTATCCCAGAGGGTATGATCCAAATGCTCAGTGTGATTACCACACCGGTGCACCAGGACATTCCACTGAAAACTGCCTGGTGCTTAAATTTAAGGTAAGGGATTTAATCAGAGCAGATTGGATAAGCTTCAAAGAAGGAAGCCCGAATGTGACCACCAATCCTCTGCCTAACCATGGGAGGCCAGGTGTTAACGCTGTGGAAAAAGATGAGGAATGTATTTCCAAACTTGAAGACATCCAAATGCCATTGAAAACGATTCACTCCCATATGCTTGAGATGGGATTAATAGAAGGAGCATGGGATGTAGAGTGCAATGACTTCCAGTCCGCAAAGCGAAAGGACTTCCAAAAAACCCTTCAAGGACTTATGGACAGTCATGTCATAGAAGTTTGCCGGCATCGTGAAGATAGAATAAATATGATATAAGGACAAGGCTGAGTTCGAGCCCCAAAGCCTCTAGTCATATTTTACAACAAAAATGCATCTGTGGCTTCAACTCCTGTTAAAACTGTCATCACGGTAAACGCTCTAACCCCGTTCCCTTACAAGGATTCACGAGCTGTGCCATGGAAGTATGGCACTGATGTGATTGTTACTAGTTCTGAGGCAGTTGAGCCTACGCCATCATCCCCTGTCACGAATATTGCCAGAATTGGGGGCGTCACCCGAAGTGGAAGAGTATATGCTTCCCCAGAACCTAAACTTGACAAGGTTGCAGTGGATGTTAGACCTGGGAAGGGAGAATCCCCTGGTGAAGCAAAGAAGATAGTAACTGAAGAGGAAGCCCAAGAGTTTCTTAGATTCATTCGTCATAGTGACTACCAGGTATTGGACCAACTAAACCACACCCCGGCAAAAATTTCTCTGTTGTCCTTACTAATGAGTTCCGAACCACACCAGAACACGCTGATGAAGGTTTTGAGTGAGGCACATGTGAAACATGATTTGCCGGTAGATAAGTTCAAAGGCATAGCGGGACACATTGTGGCCAACAACTATCTAACTTTTATGGATGATGAGACACCTGTAGAAGGAAGAGGGCACAATAAAGCCCTTCATATCTCCGTAAAATGTCAAGATCATATCATGGCGAAGGTGCTGGTTGACAATGGGTCGTCCTTGAATGTAATGCCAAAATCTACATTGGCAAAGTTGCCTTTTGACGGGACCCATATGAGACCCAGTTCCATGGTAGTCCGGGCTTTTGACGGAACTCACCGGGAGGTTATCGGAGAAATTGAACTACCTATACAAGTTGGGCCATATACCTTTCAAATCCTTTTTCAAGTCATGGATATTACGCCCGCATACAGTTGTTTGCTGGGACAGCCGTGGATCCATTCGGCCGGGGTAGTCCCTTCCACTCTGCATCAAAAGTTGAAATTCATCATTGACAACAAGTTGGTGATTGTCTCTGGAGAAGAGGACTTGTTGGTCAGTAAGCCTGCCAACACCCCATACATTGAAGCGACCGAGGAAGCCCTCGATACCTCATTTCAGGCTTTAGAGGTGGCCAATGCAACGAGCATTACAAAGACATCCTTCCCAAACGTGCCTCTGATGGTTGCAAAGACAATGTTGAGAGAAGGATACAAGCTGGGGAAAGGGTTAGGATGAGAATTGGAAGGAAGAACCCAACCTATATACCTCCCAGAGAACAAGGATAGATATGGTCTGGGATACAAGCCTACAGCAGCTGATAGAAAAAGGGTAGGAGAAGAAAGAAGGGAGAGAAGGATCGCTCGCCTTACCGGTCAAGAGTTCGACACTGCTAGAATCCCTATCTGTGACCTCTATCAAAGCTTCAGGAGCGCCGAGATTATATATCCGGGTCAGGTGGCTATGGTTGGAGACGGACCTAGCTATGATGTGGAATTAGTGCATGCTTGCTTACCCGGTCAAGAATTGGACAACTGGGAAATCATGGAGTTCCCCATAACTATCAATCCACAGTTAAAGTAATTGTTGTTTTCAAAACTTGTCGATCCCTTTGCTATGCCTAAGGCTTTGGGATCTATTTTGTAATAAAGGCAAAAACTTGCTTGTTTGTTGAATTAAATGAATGCAGTCCAATTTCTTACCTTTGTTTAAATTCCTTTCTCTTAAACCTTTCATTAGCTTGTCTTTCTTTATTTTCATTCATTATAATATAACCCAAATGTAGATCTGAAAGCGATTCCTCTGAGAGTAATGAGAACTCGGTTCTATTTCATGACTCTGATAATCCGAATGATTACGCCTATGAGGAGAGTGAGGAAGACTTTGAACCTTCACCCGAATTGACGAGATTAATGGAACAGGAAGATAAAGAAATCCAGCCTCATCAGGAAAAGATTGAGACCATTAACCTGGGAGATGAAGGGGAAAATAAAGAAATCAAGATAGGCACCCTCTTGAGCGAACAACGGCAGAGTGAATTGATTAAATTGCTCTAGGAATTTTGAGACATTTTTGCATGGTCGTATCAAGATATGCCAGGTCTGGATAATAATATTGTGGAACACAAGTTGCCTTTAAAGCCGGAATGTTCGCCGATCAAGCAAAAGTTACAACGAATAAAACCAAAGATGCTTCTTAAGATTAAAGAAGAAGTCAAGAAACAATTTGATGCTGGTTTCTTAGCCGTAGCTAAGTATCTGCAATGGATAGCCAACATAGTTCTCGTTCCAAAGAAAGATGGGAAAGTAAGAATGTGTGTGGACTACCGAGACTTGAATCGGGCGAGTCCTAAGGATGATTTTCCTTTACCTCAGATTGACGTATTGGTTGATAACACAGCTCAGCATTCCATCTTCTCATTTATGGATGGATTTTCGGGATATAACCAGATCAAGATGGCACCAGAAGATATGGAAAAGACCACGTTCATCACTCTATGGGGCACCTTTTGCTACAAAGTAATGTCCTTCGGATTGAAGAATGCAGGAGCCACCTATCAAAGGGCAATGGTGACCCTCTTCCACGACATGATGCACAAGGAAATAGAAGTCTATGTGGATGACATAATTGCCAAGTCCAGATCTGAAGAAGAACACATTGCTAACCTGAGAAAACTTTTCGAAAGGTTAAGGAAATTCAAGCTTAGATTGAATCCCGCCAAGTGCACTTTTGGCGCAAGATCCGGCAAATTGTTAGGATTCATTGTGAATGAGAGAGGGATAGAAGTTGATCCTGACAAAGTCAAGGCAATTCTGGAAATGCCTCCTCCTCGAACTAAAAAAGAAATCCGAGGGTTCTTGGGAAGATTGAATTACATCGCCCGATTCATTTCCCAAATGACAGCAACCTGTGAGCCGATTTTCAAATTGCTTTGCAAGAACCAGCCTGGGTAGTGGAATGAAGATTGCCAGATTGTATTTGAAAAGATAAAGCAGTATTTACTGGAGCCACTGATGAACGTATCTTGATGGTTTGTTTTTGAGATATTGAAATGAAGAGTTCACTGAAAGAGAATCAAGTTTGTATAATATGAACTCAATGGAATGGATGTGCCAAGTTTAAACACAGAGGTTGTAGTACAGTATAGATGTCGTTCCACTGAGGAGGTGTGAGAATGAAAATCTTAGTCTTGAATTGATTTGGCAGAATGGTTTGGTTTTTGTTTTGTTGTAAATGATGTTGATTAAGGAGACAGTAAACAACAGAGAGTAAAAATTGTAAAAAATAACAGTAAATGGTGTTGAAAAAAATCAGTTTTGTGAAACAGGGATTGGCTTCATCACATCTTCACCTCTGTAAGCTACATAAGTTTTCATATAAGTAAATTGAAAAGATAAGTTCTACATCACAATCAAAGTCATTTGTATCGATCCCTCGACTACAAAATTCATAAGAATGATTTCAAACCGCTGATCCCTCAGTCACTTTGAAATCATCCCAGCATTATTGATCGATTGTTTTGACGTTTATTGCGTTAGACGCCATCCCTGGCTACCTACTCACAATAAGTATTTGCTTCAGGTTCTGCTTTCAAAAGTCACTTCCCAGCATACTTGAGAAAACTTAGAACAAGAAAATAGTGATCAAGTATTTTCAGGCATTAAACGCAGAAAGAAATACAGCAACTTATCAAATCTCATTACTAAATAAAAACTTACAGCAGCATTACTTTAGTGTTGAATGGATTACAGCCAATCCCATAAGGGAGGTTTAGCTACTCATGCTTTGCATTTTCACCATCAAAAGAATGAATACAGAAAATAATGGAAAGTTTGGATTGTGAATGGAATACAGGGGATGAGATGATGGATATGTTATTTGCAGCTTGATTTATAGGAGTCAAGGTTCAGCTTCCCTTTCCCACTTGCGTAGAACCCATGCAGCATCTTTCAAAGACTTGTAGAAACACAAGAAGTTGGGTGAGTTGGCATCGCATCATTGGTGAATATTAAATTGGAAAATCCCATACTACAGGAGTCACGCTTGAGCTTGATGGTCACGCTCAAGCGTGAAGGGTTCTGATGTTGTTTGATGGTCTCTCGCTCAAGCTGAATTAACCACGCTCAGGTGTGGCCTTCCTCACGTTGCTCATGCTTACTTCTTCTCAGCTACGCTCAAGCGAGGTTTTGTCATCCATTAGTTACGCTCAAGCGTGTAAAGCACACGCTCAAGCGCTCTTCATGTGCATGGTCACGCTCAAGCTTTATTTGGTCACGCTCAAGCGTGCTTCATGTGCAGGGTCACGCTCACGCTTACGCTTAATCCTCGCTTGGGCGCTCTCGAGCTCACGCTCAAGCGGCTCATCCCCACGCTTGAGCGTGAGAGGGGTCCTGATGCCTCTTTGTCTTCTTTAAGTCATGCTTGCCATGCTTAATCCTCGCTTAAGCGTCTAGTATTCACGCTTAAGCGTGAGAGGTGCTTATGTTCTCCAACTTTCATGCTCAAGCTTGCTTACTTTGTCTTTCCTGCAACTTTCCAAGAGCTTTAACAAAACATTTCTTTTTATACAATGCTTAAAAGATTCATGCTCACTTCCTTCAATAATTCCTTAATTTAGCTTAAAGTCTTTACAAAATTGGTTCAAATGAGTCATGAAATCAATGCTTATTCAACACTTATCAAACTCTCCCCAACCTAGATTTTTGCTTGTCCTCAAGTAAAAAGAAGTTTGGAAAGGGAATCAAGCATTTCAGCAAAATTAGCTTCTGTACAGACAAAATTTTAAAAGACAATAATCTCAATTTATCTCAAGTAAATGATTTCCTTAATACCAATTCTTTGAAATGTACTGTACCATTAATTTGTTCATAATGCAGGTAACCAAATGCTATCAGAATAAGGAACTCTCATTATTTCTCACAGGTGGTTGTGTTTGCACATTCATCATGAGAACTGCCTAATTAACATTGCCGGTCATTTCTAATCACAATCCATTCATAAGATAAGTAAGGATCAAAAAGGTCTTTTCAAGGTTGTAATGAGGCTGGGCTATCAAGAATTCTTGGTTTTTTTTTTTTTGAGTTCAAAGTGCATGCATAAATAAGAAGAGCATATGTTCTAAAATTTTTCAAAATTTTTTATGAGGCTTCTTTTTATGCTATTGAATTCTTCACTTTTCTTTTTCTAGTTCTCTATTTTTGTTACATGTTGGAGAACTTTATTTCTTTTTCAGCCTCAGTTTCTCTTATCACCCTTTTTTGGAGAAATGTTCTATGCTCTTTTAAAATCTTTAAGCATGCTGGTAAGGTAAGATTTTATTTCTCATGCTTGGTTTAGGGTGTTTGAAAAATTTTTGGCTCAAAAATGGCTACAAAAATTGGGTCATATTCTTAAAGGTAGCTTTTTGGCTCTGAGTTTGTTTTATTTTTTTCAAAATTTGCCTTTATCATTTCCTTGCTTAATTTTTAAAAGAAGGGTTAATCAGAAAATCAGGCAATGCTTATTTGACGAATTCTCATGAGACTCTCAGTGTTTAGATTTCTCACTTCTCACCAGGATATAAGGCTTACTTTCCTTATTCTAACAGAAGAGGGTTCACGCATGTAAACAATAAAAAGTACATTCATTCCAATTCCTTGGTTCTTAATTCAGCCATTTTACCCTTTAACAATCAAGTTTATTGTCTAAAAAATATTCTGCTGCTTAGAAACTCTTCTTGTTCAAAAAGTAAAATCTTTGGTTGGGTTTTTCAAAAATGTTCAAAGTTTTAATCATCAAAACAGGAATAATCACAAGCAAATAATCACAAGCAAACAAGAATAATCACAAGCAATTCTAAAGTATGCTGCACTAAAGATAAAGTAAAGCTATAAATTGTCAATTTGAAATAAAACTAAGTAGCAATTTAAACTTCAAGAAATGAAAGCATTAAAAATTTTTCACTCTTCCTCAGATGAGTCCTCTTCTGTTCCCAGGTCTCTTTCTGGAGGTCCCTGTGTTGAAGTTCCTGGCCTATCCTGTGTAGTCTCACCTCCTCCCACAAAAGGAGGCCTGTCCCCAGGCCAAGCAAGTAGGGCCTCAAACTGGGCAGGTGGCATCCAAGGATTGTGTTGACCTGCAGGAATGTTGTGATAAAGGCCACTATGAATGTGTAACAAACCTCTATGATGAGCGTTCTGCTGGGCCAGGAGGTGGCTATTTTGAATTTTCAGGATGTGAATGCCTTGTAAAATCAGAGTGGCTTCTGTGCTGAGGGGAGGATGGGCAGGTGCTGTGTTGAATGCTGGCTGTGCTGCTTGAGAGGCAGGTGGAGGGGGTACATCAGTTGCAGGAGGTACTAGATTACTGCAGTAACGCTCAATGAAGCGTTTGTCTATGGAAGGCCTAATTGGTTTGAGGTCTTGTACCTCAACACCATGAGCTGCACAAAAATCAGTGATAAAGGCAGGAAAACCGAGACTCGCTTTTACCTTTTGACCTGCCTGGGAATACTTCTGGTCAGAAATCACAAACTTGTGAATTTCATCAGAGAGTATTTGGGCTAGATCAATGGAGATGTCCTCTCTCAGAATGCAGTATAGCAAATAGCACCTACTAAAAATTAAATCAGAGACATGAGCGTTAGGTGCTATGTTAGCTAATAAGAAAGAAGTCCAAACTTGAGAAATAGAAGTCATGTCTTTTCTTAAAATTCTCAGTGGGTTTTCTCCTTGCCCCATTTGAAAGTGGTGTCCTGGAACAGATATGGCTGCTTCAAGGTCATTGGTGGCAATGACTTGGTTCCTTGCAACCATGGCAGCATATTCGCATATTTCTCCCTCTCCTAGGGTCATAATGTTCCCCAAGTAGAAATTGATTGTGTCCCTATCATAGGAGAGCCAGGTTCCCCTCACATAAGTTTTTCTTTCTCCTCCTCCATCTTTTGTCCAAGCATTCGTATAGAATTCTCTTACAACTTCTGGGTCATATTTCTCCCTTGGGTAACATATTTTTAACCAATTTCTCCTCCTTATGATTTGCAGGAAAGCATCACAATCTCCCAAAGCCAAGTTTACTTTTCGTTCGGGTATAAATGTCCAATTGGAGATGTCCTCATACCTTTTGCTCTTGTCTTTATTCCTGAATCTTGGAGCATTATCTTCGTCATTGGTGCGTGGTCTTTTGCCTTTATTTCTTTTGGAGCTTCTTGCTGGTGAAGTGGTGACAGGGGGTTTGGTGCAATTTGCTTTGTTCTGGCCATCTGCAAGAAGGTTAAGAGTCATTTTGCACTCAAAATACTTCCTTTCAGGACTTTTGTCAAACATTCAGCATGCATTAACAGAATGTGAAACATAAAAGTGACATGCATTACAAAGAAGGTGAAACACAAGAGCAAAGCATTGACCTCCTTTTTTTTTTCTAACAACCCAGAAAACAACTAAGCATAGATCATGGTATTCATTAGAAACAGGAAGAAAAGACTTCAATGTGTGCAAAAAGAAAGGTATCAATCCTCCCTAACACAGTAATCATATGCTGTTAATTCAAAAAGAGGATAGTGCAGTAGTTACCTGGAAGAATCCGAGAGTGATAGAGAGAATGATTTGCAAAAGAAAAGTGTGACTTATGAGATGAGAGTGAAAAGACAATTATTGGAGAAGAAATGGCAGTTACAAAACTTAGAGAGTCATGAGATTGATGGACGGTTATGTGAGTGAGCGAGTGGGCAGTTTCAATATTCTACATTTATTAGCATCAGGGGGCAGTTTTGCATTTCACGCTTGAGCGCTGGAGTGACACGCTTGAGCGCAAGAGTATCACGCTTGAGCGCAGTATAACCACGCTTGAGCGTGATCGGCCTGGATACAGAGTTATGCTTCCTCGCTTAGGCGAGAATGAAAATGCACTTCACGCTTGAGCGTATGTTTGTCACGCTTGAGCGCAGGGGTGTCGCGCTTGAGCGCAAGAGTATCATGCTTGAGCGTGATCGTCCAATCAGGGTGGCTTTTGTCTCGCTTAGGCGTTGTTACTTCCTCGCTTGAGCGTGTGGGCTTTGATGTAAAGTTTATTTTCCTCGCTCAAGCGTATGTTTGTTACGCTTGAGCGTGAGACCCAAAATTTTCATACCTGATGCTTAATTCAATTTCTCGCTTGAGCGCAGGGGTCTTGCTTTAAGCGTGGTAGCCTCTGATTGATGTCCAGGTCCTTTCGCTTAAGCTCAAAAGATCACGCTTAAGCGTGATCGGGTTTATTTTGTTGAAAATTTCTTTTGCAGAGGTGCCACGCTCAAGGCTTGATTCTTTCGCTTAAGCTTGATGTGGATGGTTTGGGACTTACCTTGGCTCGCTTAAGCAAGATTATCCACGCTTGAGCGAGGTGATTTCCTCATGCTTTTCTTAATTCAACCTCCTGCTCCAACTTTGTTTGCCTTTGTTTGAAACTCTTATTTGGGATTCTCTTGATGAGTGATCTACAATGTAAACAGAAACTTTACTAATATTTAAAAATAAAATTTTCATGGAAAGAAAGCATAAAAAAAAAAATTGGGTTGCCTCCCAATGAGCGCTTGTTTAACGTCATTAGCTTGACGCCTGATAGATTTTCAATATGGATCATGGAGCTGATGGATGAGAGTGTTGAGTTTTTCCACCTCCTTGCCTAAGTCAGGCCTTGGCTTTCTTTCATTCTGTTTTTCAAGTGCACCTTCAATAGCAAAATCAGCTTGTTCTTTTTGCACTCGAATTTTTACTTTTCTGTCATCCACATCTATGATGACTTTGGCCGCTTTCAAGAATGGTCTCCCCAGTATTAGAGGGACTTCAGAATCTTCCTCCATATCTATGACAACAAAGTTCTCATGAAATTCAAATTTATCAACTTTGACCTCAATATTTTCAGTAATACCATAAGGGGTTTTTATTGATTGATCTGCCATTTTTAAGGTCATGTTTGTTGGCTTTACTGAAAAATCCCCTATCCTTTTAAGTGTGGATAATGGCATCAAGTTTACACTAGCACCAAGATCTAATAAAGCTTTACTTTTTGAAAGATTTCCAATAGTGACAGGAATAGAAAAACTCCCTGGATCTTTGGTGTTATGAGGTACTGCTTCAAGGGTGATAGCATCATCTCCATCTTCTTTCTCAGTTATTTCCTCAGTCAGTGTGGTCACAGCCTTACAATGCTCTATTGGATTTGTTTTAGTGTTTGCTCCATACTGAGGCTTCTGTTTCTCAGCAAGTTGTCGGGCTAGTTGTCCCAATTGTGTTTCCAAGTTCCTGAGTGATGCCTCATTGTTCTTTTGACTTGCTAAAGAAGTTTGCATAAATTTTTCCAAGGTGTCCTCCAATCTAGAAGTTCTCTCCACCAAAGAAGGACCATTATTTTGATATGGTTTATTTGAAGAACTGGGCTCTTGCTTCCATCCTTGGCCTTGGTTTTGGTTACTTCTCCATCCCTAAAATGGTTGGTTAGAAAAATTTGAATTGAAATTACCAGACCTTCCTTGGTTGTTCATGAAGAGGATGGATTGGTCTCCTTGCTCTCCTTGACAGTGTCCATTCTGATGTTCTCCTCCACAAAAGTCACATCTTATTTGTGCTTGTTGGTTTCCTGTAGAGGATTGTACAGCATGCAGTTGTTGCGGGAGTTTTGCCATCTGCTGTGTCAGAGCTTCAATTTGTTGTGTCAAAATTTTATTTTGAGCCAAAATGGCATCTGTTGTATTGAGTTCCAACATTCCCTTCTTTTGGACTTGTGATCTGTCATGCTGAGCTTGGTAATCTGTGGATGATAATGCTTCAATGATCCTTGTAGCTTGCTCTGCATCTACTGTCATCATGGTTCCTCCAGCTGCTGCATCTAAAATCATTTTAGTGTCAGCCTTTAAACCACTGTAAAAGATATTCAATTGAGCAATATCTTCTAGGCCATGGTTTGGGCATTTTCTCAGGAGAGATTTGAAACGTTCCCATGCTTCACAAAAGGGTTCATCATGGCTTTGTTTAAATGTTGTGATATCTGATTTAGCCTTGATAAATCTAGATGGTGGGAAGAATCTGTGTAGGAATTTTTCTTCCACTGTCTCCCAGCTGTTCAGGCTTTGATTTGGGTACGACTGGAGCCATTCTTTAGCTTTTCCTGCAAGAGAAAAAGGAAACAATCTTAGATATGCTGCTTCAATTACTTTCTGTTCAAAGCCCATTGTTCCTACTAATTCATAGAATGTGGCCAAGTAAGTGTAAGGATCTTCACTGGACATTCCATGGAATTGATGGGAACTAATTAAACTAAGGAAAGCAGGTTTCATTTCTATAGCCCTGATTGTATTTGGTATAGCAATGCTTGAGTAGTGTCTAGGTCCTTGTTGCAATGTGTAATCTCCAAGTGTTCTTCTTGGTGGGTTTTGATTATTGTTGTTGTCATCCATTGTCTCAGAGGAGGTTTGTCCTGCTTGGAAGTTCTTCTTTGCTTTCTTGATTTTCTTGAGGAACCTATCTATCTCAGGATCAAATGCAAGCTGTTCTTTTGTACCCTGTCCTCTTAAGATCATAAATCAACAACTCAAAGTAGCAAGGTTACTAAAAAAAATAAAAACAAATTGCAAACAAATTTATTTACACTGTCTTGTTAATTCAATGCTAAAATATTCAAACTTAAATCACCTCCCCGGCTGCGGCGCCAAAACTTGATGAACGTATCTTGATGGTTTGTTTTTGAGATATTGAAATGAAGAGTTCATTGAAAGAGAATCAAGTTTGTATAATATGAACTCAATGGAATGGATGTGCCAAGTTTAAACACAGAGGTTGTAGTACAGTATAGATGTCGTTCCACTGAGGAGGTGTGAGAATGAAAATCTTAGTCTTGAATTGATTTGGCAGAATGGTTTGGTTTTTGTTTTGTTGTAAATGATGTTGATTAAGGAGACAGTAAACAACAGAGAGTAAAAATTGCAAAAAATAACAGTAAATGGTGTTGAAAAAAATCAGTTTTGTGAAACAGGGATTGGCTTCATCACATCTTCACCTCTGTAAGCTGCATAAGTTTTCATATAAGTAAATTGAAAAGATAAGTTCTACATCACAATCAAAGTCATTTGTATCGATCCCTCGACTACAAAATTCATAAGAATGATTTCAAACCGCTGATCCCTCAGTCACTTTGAAATCATCCCAGCATTATTGATCGATTGTTTTGACGTTTATTGCGTTAGACGCCATCCCTGGCTACCTACTCACAGTAAGTATTTGCTTCAGGTTCTACTTTCAAAAGTCACTTCCCAGCATACTTGAGAAAACTTAGAACAAGAAAATAGTGATCAAGTATTTTCAGGCATTAAACGCAGAAAGAAATACAGCAACTTATCAAATCTCATTACTAAATAAAAACTTACAGCAGCATTACTTTAGTGTTGAATGGATTACAGCCAATCCCATAAGGGAGGTTTAGCTACTCATGCTTTGCATTTTCACCATCAAAAGAATGAATACAGAAAATAATGGAAAGTTTGGATTGTGAATGGAATACAGGGGATGAGATGATGGATATGTTGTTTGCAGCTTGATTTATAGGAGTCAAGGTTCAGCTTCCCTTTCCCACTTGCGTAGAACCCATGCAGCATCTTTCAGAGACTTGTAGAAACACAAGAAGTTGGGTGAGTTGGCATCGCATCATTGGTGAATATTAAATTGGAAAATCCCATACTGCAGGAGTCACGCTTGAGCTTGATGGTCACGCTCAAGCGTGAAGGGTTCTGATGCTGTTTGATGGTCTCTCGCTCAAGCTGAATTAACCACGCTCAAGCGTGGCCTTCCTCACGTTGCTCATGCTTACTTCTTCTCAGCTACGCTCAAGCGAGGTTTTGTCATCCATTAGTTACGCTCAAGCGTGTAAAGCACACGCTCAAGCGCTCTTCATGTGCATGGTCACGCTCAAGCTTCATTTGGTCATGCTCAAGCGTGCTTCATGTGCAGAGTCACGCTCACGCTTACGCTTAATCCTCGCTTGGGCGCTCTCGAGCTCACGCTCAAGCGGCTCATCCCCATGCTTGAGCGTGAGAGGGGTCCTGATGCCTCTTTGTCTTCTTTAAGTCATGCTTGCCATGCTTAATCCTCGCTTAAGCGTCTAGTATTCACGCTTAAGCGTGAGGTGCTTATGTTCTCCAACTTTCATGCTCAAGCTTGCTTACTTTGTCTTTCCTGCAACTTTCCAAGAGCTTTAACAAAACATTTCTTTTTATACAATGCTTAAAAGATTCATGCTCACTTCCTTCAATAATTCCTTAATTTAGCTTAAAGTCTTTACAAAATTGGTTCAAATGAGTCATGAAATCAATGCTTATTCAACACTTATCAGCCACCAGTCTTGGTGCCGCCTGTTCATGGGAGACCACTAATTCTATACCTGACCGTGCTGAATGAATCCATGGGATGTGTATTAGGTCAACATGATGAGACTGGGAGGAAGGAATGTGCCATCTACTACTTGAGCAAGAGATTTACTGAATGCGAGATGAGGTATTCATCTCTTGAAAGAACATGTTGTGCATTGGCCTGGGCTGCCCGACGCTTACGGCAATACATGCTTAATCATACTACTTGGCTGGTGTCTAAGATGGATCCCATCAAGTATATCTTTGAAAAACCTGCTTTGACTGGAAGGATTGCCCGTTGGCAAGTGTTACTGACGGAATATGACATAACATATGTCACCCAAAAGGCAATAAAAGGGAGTGCGCTAGCAGATTACTTAGCACACCAACCTATTGAGGCTTACCAACCAATGCGGCATGATTTCCCAGATGAGGATATTTTGGCCCTTTTCAAAGAAGAAGATGGTCTGGAAGCCAGATGGATCATGAGATTCGATGGGGCATCCAATGCACTAGGACATGGAATTGGGGTTATCCTAATCTCACCTGATAAGGAATTCATCCCTATTTGCGCTCGGCTGTGTTTTGACTGCACCAATAATATTGCGGAATATGAAGCATGTTCTCTGGGAATGCAAGCGACTCTAAACGTGGGAATAAAAATCCTGGAAGTTTATGGAGATTCTGCTTTGGTTATCCATTAACTAAAGGAAGAGTGGGAAACTAGAGACAGTAAACTAGTTCCCTATCATGCTCATATCAAGGAGATGATCAAAAGATTTGATGAAGTTACCTTCCATCATGTTCCACGAGAAGACAACCAAATGGCTGATGCTTTAGCCACCCTAGCCACTATGTTCGAAGTCAGCAGTGACTACGAAGTGCCTCTCATTGAGGTAAAGAAACGATAAGAACCTGCCCATTGCCAGGTCATAGAAGAAGAGCCAGATGGCAAACCTTGGTATCACGACATCAAAAGATACCTCCAATGCCAAGAATACCCTGAAGGCATTACGGATAATGATAAACGAACTTTGAGAAGGCTAGCTATGGGATACCTATTGAGTGGTAACGTGCTATACAAGAGGAATTATGATTCTGTTCTCCTCCGGTGTGTTGATACCGTCGAGGCAAATCAAATCATGAAAGATATCCACGAAGGATCTTTCGGAACTCATACGAATGGGCATGCTATGTCAAGAAAAATCCTGAGAGCCGGATATTATTGGATGACTATGGAAGCAGACTGTTTTGCTTACGTACGGAAGTGTCATAAATGTCAGATTTATGCTGATCACATTCATGCACCACTTCATCCCTAAATGTCTTGTCAGCACCATGGCCTTTTCAATGTGGGGTATGGATGTAATTGGGCCCATTGAGCCAAAAGCCTCAAACGGTCATCGTTTCATCCTAGTTGCCATCAATTATTTCACCAAGTGGGTAGAGGCAGCTTCCTACACTAATGTGACGAAAAACGTTGTGGTCAAATTCGTCAAGCGTGAGCTGATATGCCGGTACGGCCTACCAAATCAAATCATCACAGATAATGGTACAAATTTAAACAACAAAATGATGAAGGAACTGTGCGAGAGTTTTAAAATCTCCCATCATAACTCCTCTCCGTATCGTCCGAAAATGAATGGAGCAGTCGAGGCAGCTAATAAAAATATCAAGAAGATAGTACAAAAGATGGTGGTAACCTGTAAAGACTGGCATGAAATGCTCCCTTTCGCGCTGCACGGATACCGAACTTCAGTGCGAACTTCAACTGGGGCAACCCCATTTTCTTTGGTCTACGGAATGGAAGCTGTACTGCCATTTGAAGTAGAAATTCCATCCCTTAGGGTGATCATGGAAGCCAAGCTGGAAGAAGCTGAATGGGTCCAGGCCAAATATGATCAATTGAATCTGATTGACGGGAAGAGGTTAACCGCTCTCTGCCAGGGACAGTTATATCAAAGACGTATGAAGCGGGCATACGAAAAAAAAGTGCACCCCCGACAGTTCCAAGAAGGTGATTTGGTCCTCAAGAAGATTTTGCCAATTCAAAAGGACGTCCGAGGGAAATGGACACCTAATTACGAAGGACCATATGTTATAAAGAAGGCTTTCTCCGGAGGAGCCCTCATACTCACCAACATGGATGGAGACGACCTGCCAATGCCTGTAAATGCTGACGCAGTGAAGAAATACTTTGCATAAAAAAAAGGGCTCGCTAGGTTGAAAACCTGAAAAGGCGACCTAGGCAAAAGTTAGAGCAGCAAGATGAGCCGAAAACCTGAAAAGGCGGTTCCACAAACTCGATTCCACAACATAAACCCTTCAAGCCAAAGACAAAGGAGGTCAAAACGGGTATTAGGGTCGTTGTTAAATTATTCCCTCAGAAGCAAAGTCAGAGGATGAACACGAAGTCGTGATAAAGGGTCAGGTTTCTCATTGCTCTCAGAAGATCACTAAAGGATATATGAGCCTTCCCCTTTCCACTTGCCTTCCATTCTCTATATCTTATCACATCTCTATGCTTAATATTATTTTCATCTCTATTGTACACACCTGATGTTTATAAATAAAAGTCTCCCTTCTTCCTACATGTGTTCATAACTAAATTTTATGAATAAACAAGTTTTTGCCTAAAAGAAATTTTGAAATTGGAGACGACAGAGCGTACAGTTATGGGGAACGAAATGCATCCTAGCGCCAGAATTCGCTTGGTATAAGCATAGCTATCTCTGCTAAATACGCTCGCCAAAAGTTGGAGGATGTTTCTATTTCATCCATGAGTTATCTTAAAAAGCCAGTCGCCATGGAAGATTTACCTGTAAGTCTTTTTTATACTAACTCACTTTTTTGTCAAAGGGACACCAAATCCATCATCCAAAAGCAGGTATTCGCCAAAGTTTTCTCTTAGCAAGACCTATTGTTCGTACTTCAGTAGAACATAGACTGAAGATCTCTCCTGAGGAAAACCACAAAATGGACTCAGCTCCCTCAACCAGGATATTTCTTTGATCAGGTTTAAGGGGACTTATCCTTCCCCAGTGAATTCACCAGTACCAAACTAGTACCTATCATGCTCCTCTCACTAAAAAGCTCAAACAGGGGCATCTCCCCAGATCTCTCTTCCAGACTGGGGCATCTCCCCAGATCTCTCTTCCAAACTGGGACATCTCCCCAGATCCCCCTTCCAGACTGGGGCATCTCTCCAGATCTCTCTTCCAGACTGGGGTATCTCCCCAGATCTCTCTTCCAAACTGGGGCATCTCCCCAGATCTCCCTTCCAGACTGGGGCATCTTCCCAGATCTCTCTTCCAGACTGGGGCATCTCCCCAGATCTCTCTTCCAAACTAGGGGCATCTACCCAGATCACTTCTCCAAAATTGGGGCATCACCCCAAAGCTCTAGATCCTGATTAATTTAGACGGGACGTCCTGTTGACCCCCAAATCACTTTTTCCAAAACTGGGGCATCACCCCAGGACTCCTCCTTTCAAACAAAGGGCAATACCACAAGATTCTTTCAAACCATCTCAAACTGGGGCATCACCCCAGATTTATTCAGTCAAAGGCTTCAGTCATGGCAAGCTAGGGCATCACCCCGAGCTTTTAGGTACAGAGAGTTAATTCAGACGAGATGTCCTGTTAGTTCCCCCAATTTTTACCCTTTACTTTCCAGTCGCCGATCAAATGGCAACCCCTTTACTTTCCTGTCGCCAATCAAATGGCACCCTTTTTCTTTTCCTATCAACCGAGAGGCAACACCCTCACCTTTTACTTTTCCTGTTAATCGAGAGGCAACACCCTCACCTTTTACTTTTCCTGTCAACCGAGAGGCAACACCCTCACCTTTTACTTTTCCTGTCAACCGAGAGGCAACACCCTCACCTTTTACTTTTCCTGTCAACTGAGAGGCAACACCCTCACCTTTTACTTTTCCTATCAACCGAGAGGCAACAACCTCACCTTTTACTTTTCAGTCAACCGAGAGGCAACACCCTCACCTTTTACTTTTCAGACAACTGAGAGGCAACACCCTCACCTTTTACTTTTCCAGTCAACCGAGAGGCAACACCCTCACCTTTTACTTTTCTTGTCAGTTCCTGGGTTTTCCCCCTCATCTGGTATTCTTGGTTATTTCGACAACGGTGTTCACGTCTTTACTCCTTTTCCATTTCAAAAGCAAGAAGAAACTTCATGCTTTTCTCATAAAAAAGAAGTAAAGAGGGGCATCTGTGAACACCTATTTCAGTCTGATTGATATCCACGGGTGAAAAGAATACAAGCAAAAAAAAAAGAATACAAGCAAAAAAAAAAGAATACAAGTAAAAAAAAATACAAGTAAAAAAAAAATAAAAATAAAAATAAAATAAATAAAAAAATAAAAAATAATAATAATAATAATAAATGATGATGATGACTCGGTTTTCTATTGGAAAACCTTCATTCCACTCGGAATTGACTCCAACTATGGATGAATACTGACTGAGAGGCTAATCCGAGTCATTTTCACTCGGAATTCTACCATTTTCTCTCAAATTTCCTTTTTTCCACTCGGATTCCCACCATGCTGACTTAGATTTCCACTATCCAAGTGGATCCTTGAATTATAGGAGGCGGCTCGCAACAAGACAGGAAGAAAATGATAAAAAAATTTCCACCAGCCTCCATTCTCCCTGATTGTCAAAGATCCAGGCTGTTTCCACCACATTGTCCAAGTTGATTTGCTAATTTCAAGGGGCGGCTGGCAACAAGACAATGAGGAAATAATAAAAATCCTCACCAATTGGCAGCCAGGCTGTCTCGAGGCTGTTCAGGTAATCAACATGCTCCTGAGATGTTCTATAAATACTCCTAACGAAAGAGAAGAAAGGGTCCAGAAGCTTTCACCTCTCTCCAAAAACACACCGTCCCAATTTTCCTCTCCATACCGTCCTCACCATACAGCCCCTCCTTCAACGTTGTCCCTCTTCCTCTCTCAACCGTCCCAACTTCCTTCAAACACTCCCAACCGTCCTTCTCCTTTGTACCCACACCAACCATACAGCCCTTCTTCACACCGTCCTCACCACTCCGTTCTCCCAATACCCCCCAACTCCATACTATCCTTTCTCTTCACCATACAGCCCCCACCTTTCAACCGTTCTCACTCACACAGTCCCCTCTTCACCTCTCTCCCAACCGTCCTTTATCTAAACACTCACACCGTCCCCTCTTCACCTCTCTTTCAACCGTTCTCACTAACACCGTCCCCTCTTCACCTCTCTCCCATCCCAAACGTCCATCTCCATTTAAATTCCCACATAACGTCCCAATTTCCCTCTCCAACAGCCCCTCTCCTCCTTCTCCTCACCTCCACCAACACAGAAACTCCAACCCACATCACACAGCCCCAATGTCCTTCTCCTCTCCCACTACACCGTCCAGCCCCTCCAACACCATACTATCTTCTCTCCCTTCGTAACCATACAGCCCCCCACTTTTCAACCGTCCTCACTCACTTCTCACCGTACTCTCCCTCTCCTCTTTCCCTCTAAAACTGAACCACACACACACACCTCACAGCCCCCTCCAATACCGTCCACCTCTCAACAACAACAGCCCCTTTTAATCCTTTAAAACGCACCACTCACTCTCCTTATTCAACACCGTCCAGCCTCTCTCTCATTACACCAACTAGCTCCTTTCTCCCCACACTGGTCCTACTCTCCCCTTTACTTTTTTTATAATTGTATCTGTTTTAGTTTCTGTTAAATCAATTGTTGATTAATGTCTCTGTTTCCTTTTCAATTAATAATCAATTTCTGTTAATTGACAAATATTAATGGAAATGAGTGTTTCACACTTTTTTTTAGATTGGTATAGAAGTTGCATTTATTATTATTATTATTATTGTAATTTTTATTATATTTCTTAAAAAAGGGCGGAGCGAGATTAATTTGGACGAGACGTCCTGTTAATCTCATTTTTATTTTTTTTAAAAAAATGGTGGAGCGAGATTTATTTGGATGAGACGTTCTGTTAATCTCTTATAAATATTCTGTGTTGATTTTTGTTTATTTTTGTTTATTCTGTCGTCCCGTACATTTTTCTTTTCACGAAGAAGTTAAAATAATTATTAGGCTAATTATAATGCGCGCTATCAAATTGAGGTAACCGTTTTTTATAACGGACAGCTGTGAGGTGCTAATACCTTCCTCACCTGTAATTAGACTCCCGAATCTGGAATCTCATTTTTTGACCAATGCTTTAATTAAAGGTTTTCCCGGTATTTTATCCTAAAAAATATTGGTGGCGACTCCCTATTTTTCTTTTCGAACCAAAAAGAAAAAGATCGTTTTGAGGGTCGGCCGTGCCGCCGTGATCCCGGTCGCGACACTACATAACCCTGATTTCTCAATACATTTGAGAATACGTAGGAGCGGAAATCAATTCCTGTCGGGCCCATTTTCTCGTTATTAATTTTTATGTCTCTGTTGTTATTTTGATTAATTTTATATAGTCAATATTTTAAATTTTATTATCGCAAGGAGGTTAATTTAAACCCGACGTCTTGTTAATCTCATATTTTTATTTAAAATAATATTTTCTTTAAAATGAGGTTAATTTAGACGCGACGTCTTGTTAATCTCATGTTTTAATATTTTTATTTAAAATAATATTTTCTTTAAAATGAGGTTAATTTAGACGCGATGTCTTGTTAATCTCATGTTGTTTTGTCGAGTTTCTTACTGTTATTGTTTTAATCTTCTACTGTCATTATTTGTTTCTTTTTTTACTGTCACTGTTTAGTCTTCTATCGTTACTATTTTCTTCTTTCTTACTGTCACGGTTTGGTCAAATTTCTTACTGTCACTGTTTGGTCTGTTTTATTTGTTTGTGTCTGCTTTGTCTTTTTGTGTGTTTCTTTTCCTAAAAGAAGGTAAAAATAATTTCTGGGCTATTTTGAAATAAGCGCTATCAATTTGAGGTGACCGTTTTATAACGAACAGTTGTGAGGTGCTAATACCTTCCTCACCTGTAATTCGACTCCCAAACTTAGAATTTTATTTTCATAACCAATGTTTTAAAAGAGGTTTTTCCCAATATTTTTATCCTAAAAAATATTGGTGGCGACTCCCTGTTTTCTATTCGAAAAGATTTTGAAAACTCGTTTTATTTTTAAGGGTCGGCTATCCCATCACGATCCCGGTCGCGACAAAGGTCTAGAGCCTTGTCCCAAGACCCAAAAACAAAAGCATCATTGGAACAAAGTGGGTCTATAGAAATAAGCTTGATGAGAATGCAAAAGTTGTCAGAAACAAAGCCAGACTTATAGCTCAAGTCTAAAATTAGCAAAAAGGTATAGATTTCAATAAAACCTTTGCTCCTGTAGCCCGACTTGAGGCTATGAGGATACTTCTTATATTGTTGCTTTTAAAGGAATTATATTATATCAGATGGATGTTAAGAGTGCCTTTCTGAATAGGTTTATTGAAGAAGAAGTTTATGTAAAGTAGTCCCCTGGTTTTGAAGATATATCTTTTCCAAACCATGTTTTTAAACTTAGTAAAGCATTGTATGGTCTGAAACAAGCTCCTAAATCCTGGTACAACAAACTCAGTACCTTTTTTTTATTTCAAAAGGCTTTACTAGAGGAAAAGTAGATACAACCTTCTTTGGAAAAAGTTCTTACAAAAACTTTATAATTCTAAAAATTTATATGGATGATATTGTTTTTAGTGTTACTGATGTAAGTCTCTGCCAAGAATTTTCTGAAATTATGCAAGCTGAATTTGAGATAAGTATGATGGGAGAACTTAAATTCTTCTTAGGCTTGCAGATCAAATAGACTAATGATGGTATTTTTATCCATCAGCAGAAGTACACCAAGGAATTGCTTAAAAAGTTTTAAATGGCTGATGCTAAGCCCATGAGCACTCCTATGCATCCAAACTGTATAATTAATAAAGATGATTCTGGTACAATAGTGGATCAGACCTTGTATAGAGGAATGATAGGTTTACTTTTGTATCTCACATCCAACAGACCAGATATAATGTTTAATGTTTTCATGTGTGCAAGATATTAATTAGACCCCAAGCAATCACGCTTGTCTATAGTGAGGAAAATTTTGAGATATCTGGGTGGAACCACTAACCTTAGGCTATTCTATAAAAGAATAGACTTCTTATCTCTATCAGGATATTATTATGTAGATTTTGCAGCAGATAGAGTAGACTGAAAAAGCATAAGTGGTGAATGCCACTTTCTTGACAAAAGTCTGATATCATGGGGAAGTAAAAAGTAGAACTTAATTGCACTTTTAACAGTAAAGGTTGAGTATATGTCTGCAGCAAGTTGTTGCTCTAAACTTGTTTATATAAAGTATCAACTTTAAGATTATTCAATCAAAGAAGAAGAGATTCCTGTATTCTGTGACAACATAAATGTAATAAATCTCTCCAAGAATCCTATTCGGCATTCCAAAGCAAAACACATACAGGTGAAATATCACTTCATCAAAGACTATCACTACTACAAAAAAGGCCTTTGCCAGCGGTTTCGTTACAGTTATTGTAAACGGTACAAGCGCGGAAAATAATGGTGCTAACAATAGCACTAAAAACAATGTCAGCGTTCAAACCGCTGACATTGGCTATGTATTGTCAGCAGTTGTGGTGCAGAACCGTAGATAATAGTTACACAATGTCTATGGTTATAGTGCAGAACCGCAGATAATAGTCAAACAATGTCTGCGGTTATGATGAGGAACCGCAGATAATAGTCTATAACCGTAGACAATATTTGATTTTTTAAAATTTTAGTTTTTTTAATTTACTAAACTTGTATTAAATATAATAATAAACTAATTTTTACACTAATAATTTCATAACTATAGATATAACAATATCATTACCTAAAAAAATTAAAACACCAACTAACAATTTTTTAAAATGGGTTTAGTTTCATGTACCTATATTACATACTACAATAATTCATACTAAATGTTATAATATAGAATTTGTTACAATGATGAAGGCCAAGAAACGTGACTACTGCTACTTGGTATCATGACATTTTTATTCTAAAGACTATTTTTTAAATATTGGGCATTTTAAATGTGACTATTATTTTGCTTTTGGATGCTACTTACTTATTACAATGGAAATTTCAGCATACATAAATTTTGTAAATCGGTGCAGAAATATTGACCAATGAACATGATTTTTGGCATAATGAGCATTTTTTGTTTGAACTCTACATGCTTCATAAACAGGGGTATCTCAAAAACACTGTAGCTACTAAAAAAATTCTGATTTATCACATAATAATATAAAGAACTTACCTTGAAGAAAAAAGAGAGAGATGTAGATGGACCATAATCACTACATGCCAAAATGAAATTAGTGTAGAAATATTAACCAATGAACATGATTTTTGGCATAATAAGCATTTTTTGTTTGAACTCCACATGCTTCATAAACAGGGGTATCTCAAAAACATTGTAGCTACTAAAAAAAATTCTGATTTATCATATAATAATATAAAGAACTTACCTTGAAGAAAAGAAAGGGAGATGTAGATAGACCACAATCACTATATGCCAAAATGAAGCTTGCTATGGACCACAAACAGCATATTGGAACGCACGAACAGGGAAGGGAGAAGCTGAAAATAAAGAAAGGAAAACAGGGAGCAGCTGAAAATAGAGAGAGGGAAACAAGGAGCAACTGAAAATAATGAGAGGGAAACAAAAAGGGACTTTTGAAAATTAAAACATCATAAACACACCAGGGGGTTGTTCCGCGTCACATTTAATTAGTTTGAAAGACTAATGTCAGCGGTTTATACTATGAACCACAGAGAAAAACTATTGTCAGTGTTTCCTTTCATAATCACAGACATTAGTGCTTTTTTACATCAATATCTGTGGTTCTGTCCAACCACAGACAAAAATATCGTGTCCTTTTGCAATTTCTGTTGTAGTGTATGTACAAAAAGGGATTCTGGACATGAAGTTTGTTAACACAAACCATCAATGGGCAGACATCTTTACAAAGCCTTTGGCTGAGACCAGGTTTGTTTTTATCAAGTATAATTTAAATTTAAGAAATGTTACTTGAATATGTTTGTTCTAAATGTGGACTTGCTTTACTTAAAAAGTTTGGGTGCATGTATGAAAGGTCTAGGTCTGATATTGTTTAGTTGCTTGATAAGTCTAGATCCATAATTGTGTGCTTCTATTTTATGCTGAAAGGAAAAAGGTTAAAATCTTTTGGGATTGGTGTTAACTAAAAAAGTTTCACGTTTTATTGTCATTAACTTTAAAATGTACTACGTGATAGCAATTAATACCTTTTTGTGTAACTGTCATCTGAAACGTTTTCCTTTCTCCTTACTAGTGGATAGTTGTTGCCTTTTTAAATATATGACTCTTCACTTCATTTCCCACCTTGTAAAACCATTTCCCTTCGAGCCTTCCTTCTCTCAACAAGCATATTTCTCCTTACTGGGTAGTCTAAGCATACCATACAAACTTTAGAGGATTTACTTCGTGCTTGTGTATTAGAGCATGGGGGAGGCTGGGAGCAGTATTTACCTCTTATTGAATTCACTTACAATAATAATTTTCATAACAGCATTGACATGGCTCCTTATAAGGCTTTGTATTGTAGGAAGTGCCAGACTCCTTTATGTTAGGTAGATAGTGGTGATGTTTTGGTGCTAGGACCTAAGATGATTCAACAGATGACGGATAAGATCAAAATGATTAGAGATAAGTTAAAAGTTCCACAGAAATGTTAGAAAAGTTACTATGATACTAAGCACAAACCTCTGGTATTTCAAGTTGATGATCAAGTATTTTTGAGAGTTTCACGTACGAAAGGTGTAGGCCGGGCTATTGGTAGTAAAAAATTGAGTCCAAGATATATTGGCCCATATCGTATTCTGCAATGGATGGTTGATGTTGCTGATATACTTGAGCTTCCTTTAGTCTTATCTAGATTCCATGATGTTTTTCATGTATCACAGCTTCAAAAATATATACCTTGTGATGATATGGTGGTTCCTGATGATTTTATTGAAATTAAGGAGATGTAATAGTACCAGCTATTTATCTTTGTATTGAGGGCTATCAGACTAAGCAGTTAAGAAATAAGAACATTCCATTGGTGAAAGTCATATGGCAAAATTTTAAAGAAGTATCATATACTTGGGAGTTAGAATTTGAGATATAACAACAATATCTAGAGTTATTTATTGAGGTATGTTGATTTTGAGGACGAAATCTATTTTAAGGGGGGCATGGATGTAACATCCCTATGTTTTTATATTTAAATTATGAAAATTTGAGAATATAATGCAATTGTGTGATTTAAAAATAAATCTAAAGGGGAAATTCATGATTCTACCAGACCTGATGCGTAGCGTCCAGCTGACGCGTAACTTCAAGGTAAAAAATTTAGACATGACACGTAGCGTCAATGTTGCGAGCAGAATTAAAACCTCACAGTGGCAGCAACACGAAATAGAAGTAAAAATAGAATTCTAGACCTTTCTCTTTCTTCTTTCTCCTCTCGAAGTTCAAGACGCTAATTAAAGCCAAGTTTTGTTGGAATTCAAAATTAATCATGGATTAAAAGTGAGAAACACCTCAATTTTAATTTTCATGGAAGTTTCCCTTCTTTTGCTTATTTTTCTTATGGATGTAAGGAGACTTTGAAATTTAAGATTCTAAACCAGTTAAAGAGTTCTTTAAGGCTCTTAAGTGAAAGATTAAGTGATGGAATTGAGTTCCACTTTGCGTAGGTTATGAACTGAGTGCCAAAAGCTTAGCAGAAGTGGGGTTTTCTTAAAGGTATCGTTAGTTTTAGTTGCTAAGCTTATAAAGCTTTACGAGTTGATTTTCAAGCGTTTTCTTAAGATAAGTTAAGATTTCAACGGTTAAATCTCTAAACCCCTTTTGTAATTCTTGCGTTTTTAGTGTTTTGGCGCATTGGTTCTTGTGATTAAATTAAGGAGCATTGAAACTAAGGTGAGGGGAGTGTTTTAGTGTGTATTTAGTTAAGGTTTTGAGGATTTCATATTATGAGTTGAAAATTTGGTGCGTATATGAATGTTTTATTTGAAAGTATATAGTTTGAAATATGTTTACTATTGTATAATGAGTTTGAAAAATATGATTGATGTAATAATGATGATTATAATGAGAAAGTGATGAATTGTGATGAAAATGATGTTTATGAGATGATATGATGAGATATATGATATATATTTATTAGTAAATGATGATGACTAATGTGTTTTATGCCTTGATTTGGTGTATTATGTCCCAGGAGATAGCTTTTTATGTCGGGACGGAGCTTTAATGAATTTTAGATGATTATATATTGTTATATGCATATTATATAGTGTGGACAACCATTCGGTATGTATTACCCCATGTTTTTGGCTCCCGTGGTCATGAGTGACCCAATTGAGCTACCTAGAGGTCCATGGAGAGGCCCAGTGGTTGAGGTGGGGAGCCGGAGGGCTCGATGGACCAGGTAGAGTTCACGGGATGTCAATGGACTCCTAGTTGGTGGTTGCTCCTTTAGTATCCGGATACTAGGTGTTATTTTACATGATTTGACCATGAGAGTCAATTGTGATTAATTTATGATATTGAGATATAATTTGTGATGATGATAATAAGTGGTATGTTTAAGATATTTTGAATTGATTAAAAATGATGATGATTATGATAGATTATGAGTATATTTTGATGTTGTAAGAGAAAGGATTAATGGATTGATATGTGAGGGAGGTGTGTGAAATCCTCCAAGTGATAATGTTTTTGTTTCAATTATTTACATTGTTTTATAATGCTAGATACTCACCCTTACAATTATTTTACAGTGAGTGAGAAGAGGGACATTGCGGATACGGCAGAGACTAATACAAAGTGAGTTGTGGAGCAATGCCATAACAATTTTGATATGGGATGTATTGATAAGTGTTTATTGAGTATTGATTTCATGCTTCAATTTAACCCATTTTTGATAAGAATTCAACTGAAAGTGTACATAATTGAGCATGAAATCTCTTATGAAAAATTCTTTGTGTAAAAAGACTAAGTCTTCAAACTCTTAAGAAAAATTGCTTCAAAATTCTTAACAAGTTACAGGAATTCAAGGGGGCTAAACATGAAGAAATAAGCATCAGACCTCCTTACGCTTAAGCGTGAGGAAGGGACGCTTGGGCGAGGGACACAATGGAAAAATCAAGCATTAGGACCCTTCCACGCTTAAGCGTGAGAATGGGGTGCTTGAGCGTGAATGCCAATAAGAGAAAGCCACGCTTAAGCGTGATTGAGCGTGAGAGACAGCATCAGTTCTTCTCCTCACGCTTGAGCTTGAACACCACACGCTTGAGCGTGAGCCTGAGCACGCTTGAGCGTGACTCTGGGCGTGACTAAGCGCAGATAACACAGAAGCTACAAGAAGGCATCAGGTCACTCATGCTTGAGCGTGACCATTAAGCTCAAACGTGACTCATGCAGTATGGAGTATGTAATTTAATATTAACCAATGGTGCGATGCCAACTCAACCACTTTGAGGTGTTTCTGCATGTCTCTGAATATTCCTTCATGGGCATCATGCAAGTGGGCAAAAGGAGCTGAAGCATAACCCCTATAAATCTAGCAGAGAAGATCATGGGAGGACATCTCCTTCATATCATCAAACACATCCCCTGCATCTCCTGCAAAATCCAATATCTCTATTATTCCTTTTTTACTTTCTATATTCATGTTCTTGAAGTGAAAATGTAAAGTATGAGTAACTAATTTTCCTTTATTGGGATCGGTTGTAATCAATTCAAACCTGAAGTATTGCTGTTGTAAGTTTTTATGTATGTTAATGAGATTTGATACTTTCTGTATTTCATTCTGCCATTAATGCCTGAAGGTACTTGATCACTATTTTCTTGTTTTAAGTTTTCTTAAGTATACTAGGAAGTAACTTTTGAAAATAGATCTGAATGAAATACTCGTTGTGAGTAGCTGACCAGGGATGGTATCTAACGCAATGAACGTCAAAACAATTGATCGCTAATGCTGGAATGATTTCAAAGTGACTGAGGGATCAGTGGTTTGAAATCATTCTTATGAATTTTTTAGTCGAGGGATCGATACAAATGACTTTGATTGTGACGTAGAAATTATCATTTCAAATTACATACATGCAATTTATTCAGTTTATGAAAGGTGAGATGCGATGAAACCAATCCCAGTTTTCCAAATATGATTTCTACCAAAACACTTCACTTTACTGTCATTATTTTCATTACACACTTGCTGTTTCTTTCATATTCAATCTTTTGCACAATAAAATCAAAATAAATCTTTTGTCAAAATCAATTCAAGAACTAAGATCCTCAAACCAACACCTCCTCAATGGAACGAAATCTATACTATACTACAATTACTATGTTTAAACTTGGCATAAACATTCCATTGAGTTCATATTATATAAACTTGATTCTCTTATTTAAACACTTCACTTCTTTACAAATCATCCTTCAGCTTAAGTTTGTATGATACCACACATAAAATTGATTACCATGTATATATTTATGATATCATATATATATATATATATATATATATATTCTGATGGATATGTATGTGTGACTGTATTATGTGTTTTACTACCACGCGTGCCTATGATGATTTCTGTATCGTTTGGTAATTAATGGCACTGAGCCATCAGTGTATATATATATGTGTGATATATTCAAGTTTGAGTTGATATGAGTGTGATATAGCATTGAGCCATTAGATAGTTATTCATGCATAATGATCAGGTATTGTTTATATAAATATGATTATGGCACGGGGCCATTTAGTATTTAAGATCATCCATTATTGGCAGGAATTGTATTGTTTGAATATTATATGATTATGTTGACATCATGATGAGAATGAGTTAGGAAGTTAAGATTGGAATTAGGAAATTTAGATGTTGGATTGATGAGTTTCAAATTGAAATTGGGAAACTACACAAGTGAAATGGAGATCTGGTAGGATTCAGTATCCTCGGAAATGCTCGATAGGTTCATATGGACATTTAGAATTGGTTTGCATGTTCATTTTGTGTTTTAAGTGGCTTTAAGGTGAATTGGTGTGATAATATGGCCATAAGATGGCCTAAATGCATTTTATGCATAACTCATTATTGGACTGGAATTTTGGGAAACATACTACCCCAACAGCTCCGGAATAGGGGTAATATGGTATCCATGTAGTTTGGTGAGGTTTGGAGTTAAATTGGGCAACATAGGACCTTGGGAAGTTGGCAAAATGGTTTAAAACTCATGACAGCAGAATTGCTACGGCTGTCATGGTTGACGCGTAGCGCCAGCCTCACGCTACGTGTCAGGAGCGCGAAATTGGTGTCAGGTCCCTGTTTTTGCCAAACACATTTTGCTAATTGTAACTGAACTATAGGCTTTAGGAGTATAATAAAGATACTGTGTGGAAGTCATAAGGGTTAATTTATTGCCAAATAATTATTTTGCAAAAAATTTATTGGAATTTTTATTTAAATGCTTAAAATTAAGGATGCTTTAGTGAGGGATTTTACAGAAAGAGTCGTTTCGAATAGATAAGTTTACCGTACAAGGTGTTAGCATGATTCTGATCATTTACAGAAAGGCTGACATACAACAGTGACATTACCTATCGACTACTCCTTTCCATCAGTCATTTTACAAGTTACTTCCTTAACACATGATTGTATAAGTCAACTCTGACTATCTAGTATTGAGAGAATAACTCACACTGCGATTATGGCATGAGTCTCAAACGTAGTGTTGGGAACCAGTGTTAAGCTTTAATGCTAACGATGTTGATCTTTACATGACGGCTTTTAGGTCAAATGACTTTTCTGCCCATAGACCGGTATTGAGACTAGATCAATTTATATTAAAAAATAATTAAATATATATTATCTTAAGAATATATTAAAGTATGTTTTATGAAATAGCATTAAAGTATATTACAAAAATAGTAAAAAAATAGCAGTAAATATATATGATTCAAACATTAAAATAATTAAATATATATTAAAATAAAAATTTAAAAGATATGTTTATTACAAAGTTAGCATGATATATTAACTTTAGCTGTTATTATTATTAAAATAATTTAAATATTTTTCCGACAATGTCAGTTTATAATTTTGACGAATTGCACCGATTGACAGATGTTAATTATATGTTTCCAATATTTGTGATCGGTAATGAGCCATTTTAATTCATAAGTTATCTTTATATATTTAATTATAAAAGAATTGCATTTTATATTATTTCTTTTTATGGTACATGTTTCCAATATTTATCTTTAAAAATTAACGTGAAGCATATAAAAGATATAACAAATTGATTTTCAAAAGATAAAATACAGGGATTAATACATTATTTGATTAATTTGAAATCTAAACCAATATCATAAATAGAAACAATATATTATAATATTATAATTTTGTTTGAGTTTAGAATAACTTAATTCTTTATAATCTGAATCACTTGAACTGACTTCTGAATCTAGTTCCATGAGACAGATTTAGGCAGATTCTGTCTTTTCATCAAACTCTTCAGAGTTGGATGAATCTTCATCATCCTATGTGATTAATCCCTTTTACTTCTTTAGGAATCTTCTCTTTTCTTTTTTATCTTTCTTGTCCTTGTTCAAGAGAGGACATTTTGCTTTCATATATCCTGGTTTCTTACAGTTGAAACATTCCAAGGTAGATTTGTCAGTTTTAAACTTAAATTGAGATTTACCTTTATGATCTCTTCTTTGGAAATTTTCAAGTTTAAATTTCTTTTTCTTCAACAGCGTGTGAAATCTTTTTGTTACAAGGGTCAACTCTTCATCTATATCTTCACTTGACTCATTAGAGTTTGGTTCTTAGCTGATGGACACCTCAACCTTAAGAACTTTGGATTTCTTGCCTAATTCTTTGGACTTCAAGGCAATGCTTTTGGAGGAGGAAGGCTTGGTGACTTTCCTCAACTTCAACTTCATTTCATGAACTCTAAGAACTCTGAGGAGTTCATCAAGAGTAGGGCTGTTTAGATGTTTAGCCTCCTTAAGAGCTAAGCATTTAGCATCAAATCTTTCTGATAGACTTCCAAGAAGCTTGCCATTTATATCTTCTATGGAAGGTGTTGCCCCAAGAGCTTGAAGTTTATTTAGCAAGGTTTGGAATCTTCCAAACATCTGGTCCACGGTCTCATGATCCTCCATTATAAATGTATCATACTATTTTATCAATAGTATCTTCTTAGATCTCTTTACATTGGAGGTGCCCTCATAATTATGTTGGAGGCTATTCTAGACTTCTTTATCTGATTTATAGCTAAACACCTTATTGTACTTTGATTTGCTTAGAGCACAAGTAAGGGGGAATCTGGCTTTGACATTGATCTCCATTTTCTTTATTTCAAACTCTGTTCATTCATCTTCTGGTTTGGGCTTTCCATCTTCATTAACAGGAACTGGATGATCACCATTGGTGATGACTCCCCATATGCCATACTGTGTGAATTTGATGAATATCTTCATTCTGTCCTTCCAATATGGGTAATCTTCACCAAAGAAAACTGGTGATCTGTTGATAGAAGATCCTTCTGCTATAAGCTGGTTATTCTGAGAAGCTGTCATGGATCTTGTTCCTTTTCACTCGTTGGAGTGATCAACCCAAAAGGATAAGCTTTGATACCAATTGATGGATCAGAGTTAGACTTGGAAAGGGGGGTTGAATAAGTCTTAGACTCTTTTTGTAGACATTTAAACTTTAAAGCGTAGGTAATCAGACTTTAGTTACCAGACTTGTTAGAAGTAGGGAAAGAAAGAATGAACACAAGGAATTTATACTGGTTCACTTCCATTGCAGAAGCTACGTCCAGTCCCTTCAAACTTGAAGAATTTTCACTATTGTAAAAATTCCTTTTACAATTTCAACACCAGACTATGTCACAAGTATTCTTGACTCCAGCCACTTCTGACTTAAAGCCCAAGTATTATTTCAACAAGTCACTCCTAGCTTAATCCTAAGTATTATTTCAAAAGCCTCTTCAAGCCGAAATTGTTTCCCACAAAAACTAAAGACTGGTAACACACCAAACTTTTACATAAATACTGATTTGAAAGATAGATTGTGTTTGGTGTTTTTGAGAACTTGGTGTATGAAAAGATACAAGTAATGAACATATACACTAACCAAGAAAGCAAAAGACCAAGGTCTACTAGATGTAGAACAACAAAGAAGGTCTTTGCTTAAGACTAAAAGTGAAGAGAGCTTTGTAAGCTGATTACAAGATTTTCTTCAAATGACCTAGTAGTTCTCTATTCAAATTTTGAATTTCTTCATATTTATAAATCACTTAAAAGTGACCGTTTGGCAATCTGATAAAGAATCATAGCCGTTGTAGATCCGTTGGTGAAGCTTTAGCTATTGTGAATCATTAGACCTTAAGAATATGAAGAGAGGGTAAAAGGTCTGGTGCGAAGGTATAATCAAAGCTTGCATAAAATTGGAGTTCCTTGAGATTTTTAGAGCAAAAGTCATTTGGTTGTCCTTCTTCTTTTAATTATAGCACACAAAGCATGTATGGTTAACTTCTATAACTTCCTGACACAAGAGCTGATTGTTATAAGCTTTTTTGAGTTGCCCAGAATAGCTACCTTGGTTTCTACAAAAAAGAACTTTAGCTGCTTCACTATTTTGTCTCCTTTCCTTTTGTTGATGTGAGTGCAGTTTTTTTAATACGTACATAGCTCAGAGCATCGTCAAATAGAATTTCAAACTTTGGTTGTTATGAGCTTGAAGTGAAGTTCTTGTTGCTTCAAAAGTCTAAGGTTTGATTAGTAGTCCAAAGGTATGATCATACTTAAATCAGACTCTTTTTGAGCAAAGTCTAGAATAGACTTTTCTTGAGATTTCTTGTATGAAACAAATCAGACTTTTGTCTTGATGGACTCTTCCTTTCATTTGTAACCTAAGTGTTTAATATTTATATCCTAAAATACTTAATTCAACATGTTAGATAACATATGGGCAGACTTTATTTTACTTTGAATGTTTGTGTGTTATTAACAAATTTTGTGATCTGATCAGTAATTTTCTTTCATAAACCAGATTTACTTCCAACAATTATATTTTCAAAAAACATATACATTCCCAAGTTACGAACTTGTTTTCTCAAATTGGAATTTCCTTGTTGACTTATGCGTGAATAATTATTTTTTGGGGAAAAAAATTAAAATTATCATTAACCATATTTCCAGTGCCCATTACAAAATTATGAAATTCAATGATGAAAAAAAAATACAACACATGTATTTTGAATGTTCATATTTTTTCTAGCATTGTTTTTCCACTTGTGAAACACTAAATCAGACAATATAACGAATTTCTGAGTCATATTTTTATTTAAAGATAATACTGAGAGATTTTTTAAAATATGAAGAGGTATCATCATCTATTTATAACCGTAAGACTTATATAAATTCAACCTTTTAATATCCATATTTTTCTGTTAATGTGATTTTAAAATTCCGCACATGACGTGCGCTAATTTATCTCTTTCAGTAAGCTCACGGTCATATATACATTGTTTGTTAATTTCTTTCATTGGCCTAATTTCTCACATTCCTTAATTCCTTAATAAAGTTACCTTTTATTATGGCTTCATCTATGTATAAAAAAAATAATTAAATATGACTATGATTATTAGTCACGCTATGGAATTTATACATTTTGAAAAAGCATATCTTTGGAATTCTAGTAGTTTATATTATAAAAACAATTAAATATATATTATTTTAAGAATATATAAAAATATGTTTTTTAAAATAAAATTAAAGTATATTACAAAAAATAGTAAAAAATAGCATTAAATATATATGATTAAAACATTAAAATAATTAAATATATATTACAATAAAATTTTTTAAAGATATGTTTATTACAAAGTTAGCATGATATATTAACTTTAGCTGTTAGTATTATTAATAAAATAATTAAAATATTTTTTTTATAATTTTGACGAGTTGTACCGATTGACAGGATGTTAATTATGTATGTTGATAATATCTGTGATCGGTACTGAGCCATTTCAATTCACAAGTTATCTTTATATATATTTAATTATAAAGGAATTGCATTTTATATTATTTCTTTTTATGGCACATGTTTCCAATATTGAAAAGTAACGTGAAGCATATAAAAGATATTACAAATTGATTTTCAAAAAATAAAATACAGGGATTAATACATTATTTGATTAATTTGAAGTCTAAACCAATTATCATAAATAGAAATAATATATTATAATATAATATTAAAAGAAATTAGTTAAGATGTACTAAATTGGAATCAATCAAGTAATTTTATAATTCAATCATTAAATAAGAAGTGATTTATAATTAAAAATAAGAGTTAACTAAAATTAAAAATTAAAAATTTAAATTCGAAACTGTAACCCAAAATAATACAAATTAAGGAAAAAGTACATGAAAATAATATATAATCTAAAATCTAAATAAAAAATCAAGTTGAGATAAATAGAATTCAAAAATTCATAATTTATTATATTAATAAGGTATATTAAAATCTGAATCAATTAACTTGTAATAATTGATACTTAAATTGGAATAAATAAGCATAATATTTGGATGGTGGTTGAAATTATTTAATTACATAGTTAAAAATTCAAAATTATTTGATATTCGCAACGAAATTAATACAGGCACAACACAGATTTATTAATATTAAATCAAACGGTTTAAAATATTATAGGCAAAAGAAACCTGTTAAGAATTATAGGTTTATCAGCTATACATATTAAAAAGTTTTAATTTCAACCATTATATGGTTATATGATTTAAATTTGTTTCTTTCATTTTCATATAAATTTTTTTTTCTTATAAGATACATCTCATATATATATATATATATTAATATAAAAATTTTCACATACAAGTACACTAGAAACATAATTTTTAGAATAAATTAAAAAATTATTTTATGGCTATTTGATTTCTTTCCTTGTTAAGAAAACTATGATTAATTGATAATTGTTTTTAAGCTATTACTGTACTTCAATTTAATTAATATAACTGCACCAAATAATATTCCTCTAAAATATACAAAAAACTTAGTGTATAACTGCACCGAATAACATTTCTCTAATAGATATTAAAAGAATAGTTAAGAATTACAATTTTAAAATTATTTTTGAAGTTAACAAAATTATATTGTTTTAATAAATTCAGGCAATTTTTCTCAGTAATATTCAAAGCTTTCCCCCTCTTTCTATAATCTTAGTAGGGATTACTAGCTCTGATTTTAAAATTATTAAAATGTTGATGTTATGTAATATTGTGAATTTTTCCAAAGTAAAAACTATATTTTGAATGGAACCTATAAAGGAAAAATGAGAAAAGTTAAAATAAATCAACACTTACGAAGGAAGGAAAGAAAAGAAACAGTCCAAACAAAATTAATACTGATTAAGAAAGAGAGAAAGAAAGAATTGTATAGGTTATAGATAGCTGCAAGTCTGCAATCACCTTGTGTTTGAGACTTTGAGTCATAGAATTTTAATTTTGCTTTGATTTTCTGACATGGAGAACTTGTTGGGTCTGCTCAGAATTCATGTTGAAAGAGGGGTCAATCTTGCTATCAGGGATGTGGTTAGCAGTGACCCTTATGTTGTCATCAAAATGGGCAAACAGGTTTGTTTTCTCCACTTCTCTAACTCTCTATCCTTGTTACTTTTCATCATCTTTTGCTTACTTTCTTCTGGCCATGTCTCTGATGTTTGTTGGCTTTGTTTCTTTCTTTATCTCTCCCTTAATTCCTTAATTACTTTAATTGTGCTCAATTTCCATGTCTTCTTAATGTCCATAGATGATTTTAGAACTTTGTTTAATCTGGATTCGTCATTTATGACCGTGCCATCTAGTACTGCAAAATAAATTGTCAAGTTTGCTTCTTTTATTGTTTTTTGTTTTCTTTTTTTTTTTTTGGGAGGGGGGGGGGGTGTTCAATAAATAAGTGAGGATGCAAATTTCTGTTGTTTGGGTGGCACTGCAACTCATTTAAATCAATATAAGGTTGGCTGAAATCTGTGTAAGGAGTAATTTAAGTGTTTTTTCGCATTCTAAATTTCTGACTATATAGTCTATGGTTTGAATGTAGCATATAATTAATTATCTGTGTTTCCTTGATTTGGGTTATTATGTTAGATGGCATCAAATAGTAGAGGGGTAAAAAGTAGGAACCTTGTGCTTTTCTTGTACATCCAACTCATTACTGCATTTTATGACTTGTACAGAAGCTGAAGACTCGAGTAGTGTATAAGAATCTAAATCCTGAATGGAATGATGACTTGACTTTGTCCATTTCAGATCCTCATGCTCCAGTCCAACTAGTAAGCAACTGTTCTTGTAAAGTTTGTGTTTTTAGCTAAATTTGGGTAAGAAGAAATGGAAGTTTCCCTGACCATCTTTATTAGTCATGTCACTCCTGCAGATTCAGTATTCATTGTTATCTTGTGACAATTACCAAGACAAGACTTTGAATTTGTAGAAACTTGGAGTATGTTTGGACTAGCATTAGTTGTTGTACAAATCACGTTTGTTGGAGTTGAAAACAATCGCATCCACTTAACTAGCTTTGAGATTTGTGTAAATGTAGTTTTCACATTTACTAGCCCCAAATCAAACTGGTACTTAACCAGTGTAGTACAGGACATTTGGTGCTGTTTGTTATAGAGTTGGTTCAATTGTATCTGTCTTTTGGGGAAAATTAACAATTGTTATGAAATAGATGTAGTGTCCGTTTGAAGCACAATGTATGAATGGAAATAAATTCCCCTTCCACTACCATGTTTGGAACCGCCACCAAACAAGCACTTGTGCAATGTTTGGATTAGGGTTTTGTACAGGTAAACATGGATTCACTTCTACACTACTTACAGTAGTTTATGAGTTTCAGCCTTTTAGGTATGAGTTTGAAAGAAACTCAACGCACATCCAAGCAGGCACTCAGCTATATGAACATTTTCTTAGCAATAAGATGTTAAAATTTGGGGATTAATAGATTATGAACATTAACACGTGTGGTTTGCTGAAAAATTGCGTAGTTCTGTTACATACTGTGCCATATAGAAGATCACAGAAGTTTGAATAAATTCAATTTATCAGCAAATTGTTATGAATTCAATTTGGGCAATAATATTTCTGACATGTGATGCAGCATGTGTATGACAAGGACAGATTCAGCTTGGATGACAAAATGGGGGATGCTGAGTTTGTGATTGGTCCTTTTCTTGAAGCAGTGAAGATGCGGTTGGAAGGTCTCCCTAACAATACTATTGTTACAAAAGTGCAACCTAGCAGACAAAATTGCTTAGCAGAAGAGAGTCACATTGTTTGGAAAGATGGCAAAGTTGTTCAAAACATGGTTCTTAGACTTAAAAATGTTGAGTGTGGGGAAGTGGAGCTCCAGTTGCACTGGATTGACATTCCTGGTTCAAGGAGTATATGATAATAGTATACCTCACAAAATACTCCTTGGCCTAATGTAAAAAAGGGACTTGCACTTGCACCCTCTTAAAGCAGCAGAACCTTATGTTAATTTCTCTGATCCTCTTATCTTACTACTTGATATTTGTTGTTGAGCTGTCTTTCTTCTACTGGTTTGTCATGAAAAGAAATTAGTAATGAGTGAAAAAGAATGGGAAATGTTGTTTTCCTTCTTGTAATTCAGACTTCGAATCATCTGCTAGTCTTATGTATTGTACAAGAAACATCATGGAAATATGCTACAGGTAATTAGAATCTCCTTTGTTGTTTAAACATTTTATTGGGGGTATATTCTGACAAGACCTAATTTATTGGATATGCATGACCGTCAAAATAGATGGGTTGCTCTGGCCCACAAAATACACAGGTTTGAATATTCAATTTTAAAGTCCAAATGAATATGCACCTATTTAGTCCAACTCAATGAAGCATAATGAGTGATAAGCATGTTAAAATCTGCTACAGAAACTGAGTTTTTGCCAAACAGGAGTATTTTTTTAAAAGAATTCTAAATTAAATTCAGGTTGCTCATCATAGTTTGACCGCAATGAGTTTTTAATAGTCCGATTTGGTAAATCTAAATAGTGTCTTGTTATTTTGGAGTTTCTCACGAGCCATGTGATGAGATTAAATATTTATTAGGTAAAAGATTTATGGGTAAAATATGATAAGTCTTTATAAGTAATTCCCCAAAATATCAAATTAAGTATATCTAAACTATTTTTTGTTTATTTGAGAATTTTACTTTCTCACATCTTCTTTAGTAGGAATGTTATGTTAGGCTGATTTTTTTTTAAAAGTATAAATAAGAAAACTTTTTTTGAGTTTTTCTTTAATTCATAACAAACATAAAAATTTATCATTTTAAACTTAAGATTTTTAAAACTAAAAGAATCTCAAAAGGTTCGGACAAAGAGAAAGAATAATGCAAAGAAGAATGAATGATGTTTGAATTCTTTATCAAATGAACGTTGATGATACAAATTCTATTTATACATTTAATGAAGTGGACCTAACTAAGCTACAATAGAGCTCATAACAAAAAATAACTAGCTCAAATGAAAGATGGAGTTAGTAACAAGGTATTTGACACTTTGATTATCATAGAAAATATTAGCTGATTTGGTGCAGATGATGTTAAAATCTTGAAGAAGATAGTAATCCATAACAATTTAAATGCATTGTACCCTAGAGCTTAATATTTGCCTCTATTAATATCCTAAAATTGTTGACTGCATCTTTGATCTCCAACACATGAAGGATTTACCCAGGAAGAAATAATAGCCCAAAATTGATCTCTTTATGATTGGACATTTAGCATAATTTAAGTAACCGAACCCAAACACTTGCAACTCAGAATTAAGGATGACAAGATAGGTCCAGTCGTTGGGATGACTTGCCAAAATTGACAAGGTGGACAAAGAAACTTCATCCCGCCTCCTACTACAACCCGACCTGCCATTCTACTAGGTCCAGAGACGGACCTAATGCAAGAATCCTCTTGATTACTTGAATTGAATCTTTCCTAGAGTTCGAACGATGATCTACAAGCCTTTAAGCTTCATCAAATTCATCATCATCCTCAATGTACAACTACGTGAAATGATTCAGATGTGGTGGATAAAGGTTTAAAACCTAGAAAATCATTTAGAAGAAGAAATAACAAATAGGGAGGATTGGGAGAAGCTTGGGCGCCAGTTTCCTATGGAAAGACAAGCCTAGGTGTGTGATCACCATAATGGAGATATGTTAACCCGGTGATAGCGTCTCAACAGTTCGTTTCCACCACCAGGTTGTTAATTGGCAAGCGCACCAATCGTTTGTAGTTTTCAAAATTTAGATATCGTTCCACTGGGATTGAAAGTCCAATAACAACAGTAATTTTCTATTTACTATGGTAAATGTGAAGGAAGTTATAAACAAAAGAATGATTTATATACAATTTATACAATATTCACAGGTTAGCATGATTGAGTGGTTCATAAGATAAAAGAAAATAAAATCTATCTAAAAAGACGAGTTGCAATCTAAAATAGGTAAGATACTTGAGATAAACACAGATAAACAAATTATGTTGGAAATTGGATCCCTAATCTAGAATAACAATGAGGAACTCAAGACATGCATATTTAATCATCAAGTTTCATGTCATTGCAGCTTAAAATCATTATAACCGATCCCTCGTGATATAAATTCTAAGAATTCACCGTAAAGTCCGATCCCTCGTGAGCTTTCTCAGTAAAAACTTGCATTAAGACCTGGCCTTATGGCAACAATGGTTAACAACCCCTATAGAATTGAGATACCAAGGGTATTCCAACTTTTTACTTTCGTCAAAACAAGTTTCAATACGGCATGTGTAACACCCAAATTTTAAACAAATCATAAGCAAGAAAATCAGGGAAATTTTTCACAATTAAAGGAAAATCAGAATGCCTTGGCACAAGAAAATGAAAGGAAAAGAGAACAAGGGAGATAAAACCGATTCGGAGGAGATGACAGCGTGATGCTGAAATCCCGAGTCATTAAATTGATGGTAAAATCTTAGTAAAATGAAATGTGACTCTCGGATTCACACTTATGGCAAGCGCACCAGTCGTTAAAATTGTAGTATATTTGATCGTCTCACAGGGATTGTGGTAAATACCTCAATCTAGGACTAGTACAATCTGAACCAACAGAAAATACATGAAATTCATTCGGTTTTTATGGTTTTAGTGTTTTATAGTTGTTTTTATATTTTGAGAAACAGAGTTAAGGTGAAATGTGAAAAGTGATTAAAAGAAAACAGGTCAGGATTGCTTCGGCTCATAATTTCCTCAAGAAACATGCAATTAAGTATAATCGAACTTCACAATCTAGAGGACAATCCGCTTATGGTTATTCCCTAATTCCTTAGGTGAAAAACACTAATCCTTAAGCAATGAACCTTAATTCCTTAAGTGCTCGATTAACCTAAGAATCTAACGTGAAATTGGAGGTTGAACTCTAACTATTCACCTAAATTGATTAGGCCTGAACTAGTTAGAAAGCTGGAAGTTACCTAAGCTTCAGCCATGATTCCTCACTGGTGAAGTTCTTCATCCGTTCTGGATTTGTCAATCCAGCAATTCTGCTCCACTCCTCAGCTTGTTCGCCTCAAGATCTTCAAAGCCGATCTACTTGCTCACAGCTTCAAGATTCCATTGTTCACCTTCACAATCCCAACCTTAGGGATTTAGAACTCCATAGACTTCGGTTCCATCGAAGGATTGTGGAACGTCATGGAGGAGAGAGTTTAGAGAGATGAAAAATGTAGTGAGAGATTGGAAATGGAAAAATGAAATTGTATTACGTTGCTCTCTGTCTCTACACACACACTACTACTATTCTTGCTACTCTCTCATCTACAGAGTATCTACAACCTATTTATAAGTTTCTACTTAACTAACTTAACTGATAACTTCCGACCACCTAAGCTAACGACTAACACTACTTAATTACATAGTTTTCAAAATAACTAACTAATTACAGCTCAGCTCTTAACAGGATCCAGCTCAACCTTAGCTAATGTACAGCTCAGCACCAGCTAATTGACAGCTCACTTCTTAAGTTAACTTGAGGTTGCAGTAGTAGAGAAGAAGGCAATGGGAGCGGAACAGTACTGCACCAAGTGTGTTGTTGGAGGGAAGGAACGGTGTTTAAATTACTGCCTTTTTTTTGCTTCAACTGCTGGGTTTTCGCTTGAGCAGATTAACTCTCGCTTGGGCGAACTAGGGAATTGTACTGCAGTGTTGCTTTGTCGCTTAAGCGTTATGGCGAAACTTGGGCGAATTGGAAATATGTAATACAGAATGGCTTTCTCGCTCAAGCGTGATTGCTTCGCTTGAGCTAATTTTTGGCTTTCGCTTGAGCGAATTTAACTCCCGCTTGAGCGAGTTGATTATTTAATCGGTATTCTGCAGTTGGCGTTCGGGTTCTTCATGCAATATTCTGAGTCCTTATTCTCTTCTGGAGTCAGTGTCTTTGAGGTCTTACTCAGTCGGTCTTTGGAGTCTTTTCAGTCGGAATTGAAGAAGTTTCACTCGGATTTTCCAAATCTCGCTCGGCTTTTGTAATTTTCACTCAGATTTGTCTTCTTTTCTCAAGTACGCCCTGTTCCTGCACCAATAAACAGCTACTTGCCTAGCAATTATACGCTGGCTGCTTAGTGGATTTATAAATACTTCAAAATTCCTTATCTAATTAATATTTTCAATCGGTTTCTTACATAAATAGCATACTTTTGAAATAATTAACTAAAACATGAATTATTAACAAATTATTAAATAATAATATCAAAACTAGACAATACTTAGTAATTTATGTTAAATAAACAGTGGAATAATTAAGTCTTTTCAAGACTTATCACATCCCCAAACTTAAAACTTTGCTTGTCCTCAAGCAAATATTCAGATTAATTATCAATCAGCAATTGATCAACACAGTCAATCTTTCCTTAACTTAATTCATACTATAATTATTGAATACCGATCATGCTTTCTTCTCGCAATTTCTAAAAGTATAAATACTTACACCTCCTTTGGAAGACAAGTTGCTGATGCTTTCCTCACTGGTCGGTGTTTAACTCTTCTCTCGGTGTGTAGGGTAAATAAAATGCACTCAGCACCTGCATACTTGTTAGATCAACATAGGCTTGCAACAGTTCTAAACATCATGAAATATGCCAACTCAATCGGATCAGTAAGGGCTTTTTAAGCTTATAATGGGGCTCGGCTACAGGCTCAATTATTGTTTTTCCGAGTCACAGATAGGTTACAAGATGTGTCCACTGATGCTTTGCCTCGATTCTAACTTACTTACCTCGACTAACAACTCTCTTTACTTTTCCAACTGGATGCTACTTAATAACTCGTGCTGTTTTGCACTTCTTTCTCTCTTTCTTTTTTGACTTTTTCTTTCTATCTTTTTCCGATCGAAAATTTTTCTTGTGGTGCTTTCCACCTCTTTTTCTTTTCTGAACTTTGTTCATTTTTCTCTCGGCTTTTGCCTTTCTTCCTTTTATCTTTCTAGATATTTATCCATAATCAAGGTCGGAGTGTGTCCTTAATTACTGTTAAGCACACTCTTCATCCCCAAACTTAGAAATTGCTAGTCCCTAGCAATAAGCAAAAACCGAGTAATTCACCAGTGGAACATCCAAGGTACTCTAGTCGGGTTTTTCTTGGATAAATAGGCTTGTAATGTTAGGTGCATAAAACGAATGAAAGGGTCTCAGGCTCAAACATATTATTGGGTCAAAGGATGATTAATATATTAGGAAGGTTATTTTTGGCCCTGGCTAAATAATTAAAGAAGGCCTTCATCATTTCCGATTGGTTGACATACGACAATTAGCAATAACTGAGGCAAATTCTGTCTCACTAACTAGCATGCAAGCTCACTCAGAAAAGATAAAACAGGCTCAAACGCTCGTACAATTATAACATTTAATCAGCCAGTCTTGTCCCCAAACTTAATGTAAGATCATACATCTAGATTGCTAACTAGCATGCCGAGTAAACATTTTAACTAAGGATGAATAATAGTTATGGTCAGAGATCATGAGTTAAGCAAAAACTGATCAATTAATTTTACTGACTACAGCTTAACGAATCAGCAAACTTTTTAAATTATGAAGATGGATTTTGAAATTAAATATAATTATCATATTTTATCAAATAAAGACTCGGAAAATTAAATAAGGAGTCGGGATACTAGAATACTTCCCTTTTACCTGAATGGCAGTGCTTGGAAACGCGTAATCGGATCGGGACTCATGGATTTTACCAATACATACGAAAAACCAAATAAAACAACAAACAATTGAACATGAAAGTAAAATTTCATTACATAATTAAAAATAAAAATAAATTCAGTGTTCAGCAAGCAAATATAATAGTTTCAAACTAAATACATAAGAAACATTATAAAAACGTGGCACCACTGCTTAAACATTTTGAGCTTCATCATCCTTGTCCTGCTGGGGAAAAATCGTGAATCCAATGGAAGCTAACCACGCATCCCTATCAGGTGGTGCTCCCATTTCCGATGAATGCTCAACCCTCAGCTTCGAAGCAATCTTCCTGAGCATCTGATCGTGGTTCAAAACCCGATCGTAAATTTCAAGTTGCATCTTCTTCACAACCTGCAATTCCTGTAATATTAAAAGAATGTCAGAAGAAGAAGAAGATGAACCAGCTCCTACAAATTGCTTGGGACGTTCTGTTTCTGCGGTTTTAAAGTTCACAGCACAGTTTTCATCAGCTTTAATACTTTCCACCTCTGGTGACTCATTTTCCTCACTGGCAGGAGGGACATTCCTTTGAACCAGAGGAAATACATCCCCTTGGTCCTGACTTCGACTAGGGACCTGGACAGATGAATCAAAAATAGTGATGGTGGCCACTTCTCTTTCAGTATCTAATTGTTTCCTTCGCACACTTCCTTCTGCGAAGTTTGGTCTAGGTTTCTGTAGAAGTCTTTAAGATCTTCTCTTCATGATGAATGTTAAAATAATGATGATAAACAACCTAATCAAACAAAAATAAGAACAGAAATCCAAGAGAAACACAGCAAACCAAACTGTGAGATGCATGGCTTATGAACAGTGGAAAACAATAATAATGAAACAAGAAGATAATAACCTACGAACTGCGAAGTGAAAGAAGTGAAAAGGTGATACCTTTCTCAGAAATCAGAAAGTGTCTTTTCGTCTTCAGCTCAAGTTCAACACAGGTCCTGAAGGTTGGAAACTGAAAGGACTTTTCTTTTATAACGAAGAATTCAATTTTCCAGAAACGCGTAAATGCGGTCAACTTTAATTATTACTTTTATTAAATGCATTACTACTGTTATTATTATTATTATGTTTATTATTTATTATTATTTATATATTTTATTTAATTTTTTATTTATTATTGTTTTATTTATTATTATTTTTGAATACTCAATTACTAGAGGGGTAGAAGATCGAGGAAGAGTGGGATGATACCAATGTGATGCCAAATGGACATAGGAGAATGGAAGATGGATAAATGAACAGGCCGTAAGACAACGTAGCAAATGAAAAATTTAAATACCTGAAATAGAGTGCATGAAAAACGAGTGAAAAATGGTAATGGAATACGAGTGAATCAAGAAACGAATAATAAAAGAAACGAATAGAAGTATGAACGAATGAATGAAAACTCAAGTAAATAAATAATGACTAAAAAGAGGGAAAGGGGTGAAAGGATGATAATCGAGTGAGAATGGAAATAGGTACCGAGTGATTGAATAGTTGATCAACGAATGAGGTGAACAACGCAAGTCCGAGTAAATGAAAGGGAAAGAATGAATGCATAACTGAAAAGCTAACTGACGGGTGAGGAACGGAAAAGAGGGTAACTGAATGGAAATGAGGAAAAGGTATACCTATCGATGAAAGAGATGAGTAAATGAAGGAACCGAATGAACTAGCGAGAAATCTAGTGAATAAGGAACTGAGTGATGAGTGAATAAAATATTGAATGAAAAGGGTACTGAGTGGGTCACAAAATGAGTGAAAGAATGAATGAATGAAGATAAGTGTATGAGAACCGAGTGTGATAATGAATGGACGAGTGAACAACCGTCGTGAGGTATGAGTGAACAAAGAAGTGCGTGGAAGAAAGAATGAATGAGAGTAAGGCTGAGCGAAAGAAAGGACGAGTGGATGAAACTGAGTAATATAGATCGGAGATATGAAGAATGACAATGAGAGTTCGGGCGAAGAATAAAAATGACAGGAGTAAAAATGGAATGAATGAAATACCGAGTAAATGAAAGGCTGAGTGAATAAAATGAATACAATGGAGAAACTCAGGGAATGAAAAACGCGAAGACAAGAAATTGAGTGTGACAATCGCGAATGAAACACGAGTAGATGAAAACGAAAAATCGACAGCGTGAGAAAACTGAGAAAGAAAAATAAGTGGAATGAAACGACGGGTAAATGAATACCGAGTGGATTAAATCGGGTAAAATAAACAAACAGCGAGAGGTCGGACAAATATAACAACAAGTGAAAGGACAGGAAAGAATGGCTAACCGACCGTGCGAACAAACATGAGTGAAAGATAGACGAAGAAGAAGATAAAAGGACCAATATATTGGAAACTGAGTGGATGAATATACTGAGTGGACGAGGTCAGGGAAGAGTGCGGCGAGGGAAACAAGCGAACAATGGCCGAGTGAACAATATATGTGTATTACAATTACGTGAACGAAAGACAGAGAGAGACGAGTAGAAAAATGAAAGGATAAGAAACTGACTGAAATAAACCGAGTGAATGTAAAACGAGCTAATGAGAAACTTATGGAGAGATGAGTAAGGAACACAATAGAACTAAAGTAAATCGAAAGAACGAGTGAATGATATACTGGATGGAAAGAATACTGATTGAATGAAAAATGAGAAAATAAAGACGAGTGAAGGATTAACTAGGGAATGAAGGATGAATGAAATAGAGTGACCGAGTGAAATGAAGAACGAGTGAAATGAAAAACGAGTGAAAAATGAGGTCACAATGAAAGTCAGAATGATATGGAGCGACTGAGTAGAAGAATGGATGAATATAATAATGACTGCATAGGAGTCCGAGTGAACGGAATACCGAATGGGTGAAGAAAAAGACGATTGAATGACAAAATGCGTAGACGAGAGAATGAGTGAATGAAAGGCTGGATGAACAAGCAACACATGCAGTGAAATCGAGTAATGAAACAAAGGAAGAACCTTGGTGGGTTGAAAGCACAAATGAATCAACGACTGAGAAGAAGAATGGATAACAGAATTCATGAAAAGAAGGACGAGTGAAAGATAAATGAAAGAAACTGAGTGAGGAGTGAGGGAGCCGAGTGGAAGAAACTGACTACTAGAGAAAGCCGAGTGGATGAATGAATAAAGGGCTGCGTGCAAATGAGACTAATGGATACAATACTGATTGTGATGACTGAGGAATCCGAGTGGTGAAAAGCCGACTGAAATAAGTCACTTTTCACTATCTGACCCGTTCATTACATCAACGATCAGAAATCCTTCCAAGTCTTCCTTTTTATTCGCAGAAATTTATTGAAAAATACCGAGGGAAGTTCAGTCGGGAAGAAGGGTTACGACGAAGTAACAATTATCTGAGCGTACTATTTTTACTCAACTTAGTACAATTTTCCTCTAAGTGCGAAACAACAATCAGCATTGGCTCGCCTAAGCTACCAGCGCTTCTCCTGAGCGAAAATAGAAGAATCAACTCGGATTTCCTTCTTCAACTTCACAATTTTATTTTATTCAAAGTTCTAAACAAAACAATCAGGACATAGGGCTGCCTCGCTAGACCGCTTCTTTAAGGTCACTAGCTTGACCTTATTGTATCTAAGAAGATGGTTTCAGTAACAAGGAGGTTTTCTGCCTATCAAACTCTCCTCCAAAGTAGAGTTTGAGTCGCTGGCCATTCACCTTGAAAAACCGATCGGTAGTCGGATCTTTCAGTTCGACTGCACCATGAGGAAAAACCTCATTTACAGTAAAAGGCCCGGACCACTTGGATCTAAGTTTTCCAGGGAAGAGTTTCAGTCGGGTATTGAATAACAAAACCTGATCGTCCTTCTGAAACTCTTTCTGATTAATTCGCTTATCATGCCATTTATTTGTTTTCTCCTTATAAATGGAGGCACTTTGATAAGCGTTGAGTCGGAACTCCTCTAATTCATGGAGTTTCAAAACTCTTTCCTCCTGAGACTGGTCACAGTCCATGTTTAATAGTTTTGTGGCCCACCACGCTTTGTGTTCTAACTCCACAGGGAGATGGCAAGCCTTACCGTACACCAGTTGATACGGGGACATGCCAATCGGAGTTTTGAAAGCTGTTCGGTAAGCCCACAATGCATCATCTAATTTTACCGACCAATCTTTTCTGGATTTTCCGACCACTTTTTCTAAAATTCTCTTTATTTCTCTATTTGACAATTCGACTTGTCCATAAGTCTGTGGATGGTAAGGAGTGGATATCTTATGTAAAACCTCATAGTGACGCAGGGCTTTTTCCATTATCTTATTGCAAAAATGTGAACCCCCATCACTAATAATTACTCTCGGAACTCCAAACCTAGAGAAAATATTCTTCTTAATGAACCTAAGCACAACCTGTGCATCATTGGTTCTGGTCGGAATTGCCTCCACCCATTTAGAGACGTAGTCCACAGCAACCAGAATGTATTCGTTGGAGAATGACTTAGGGAAGGGTCCCATGAAGTCGATACCCCAAACGTCAAATAATTCCACAATTAGAATGTTCGTCAAAGGCATGCCAGCTTTTGCGGAGAGACCTCCACTCCTTTGACATTTGTCACACCTTTTGACATATTCCTTAGAATCCTGAAAGATAGTTGGCCAGTAAAAGCCACTTTGTAACACCTTTGCTGCGGTACGGGAGGCACCATGATGGCCTCCATAATAAGAATCGTGGCAGTGCCATAAGAGCCTTTCTTGCTCGGATTCAGGCACACAGTGCCTGATTACTCTATCTATGCCTATTTTAAACAAAAATGGATCATCCCAAAGAAAAGCCTTACTATCATGAAAGAATTTTTTTCTCATTTGGGATGTCCAACCATCAGGTACCACTGAGGCACTTTTAAAGTTTGCCATGTCAGCGTACCATGGCCTAGTCATAATGGCCATCAACTTTTCGTCTGGAAATTCTTCTTTTATCAAGACAGAATCCGACTCAACTTCCAGACGAGACAATTGGTCTGCAACCGAGTTCTCTACTCCTTTTTTGTCTCGTATTTCTAAGTCAAACTCTTAGAGTAACAGAACCTACCTAATCAGTCTCGGTTTAGACTCTTTTTTAGCTAGTAAATACTTGATTGCCGAGTGGTCTGTATATACAATGACTTTGGCACCAATCAAGTATGCACGAAATTTATCAAATGCATACACCACAGCAAGCATTTCTTTTTCAGTCGTGGTGTAATGTATTTGATTTTCATTTAACACTTTACTAGCATAATAAATCACATGAGTTAATTTCTCTTTTTTCTGACCTAGTACAGCTCCGATTGCAAAGTCACTTGCATTACACATCAATTCAAACGGTAAAGACCAGTCGGGTGATGCAAGGATCAAAGCTGAAGTCAAACTTTGTTTTAATTTTTCAAAAGCCTTGACACAGTTTTCATTAAATGCAAACACCTGATCTTTCACAAGCAAATCGGTCAAAGGCTTAGCTATTTTTGAAAAATCTTTTATGAATCTTCTATAGAACCCAGCACATCCTAGAAAACTCCTTACTCCTTTCACATTGATCGGAGGAGGAAGTTTTTCAATAATTTCAATTTTTGCTCGGTCCACCTGCATGCCCTCAGCAGAAATCCTATGCCCAAGGACTATCCTTTCCTTAACCATAAAGTGGCATTTCTCCCAGTTAAGAACGAGATTAGTCTCTTGACATCTCATCAGCACTTTAGCTAAGTTGCTGAGGCATGTGTCAAAATTACTTCCAAATACCGAGAAGTCATCCATGAATACCTCAATAAATTTCTCTACCATATCCCCAAAAATTGCCAGCATGCACCTTTGGAAGGTTGCTGGAGCGTTGCACAAGCCGAACGGCATGCGCCTGTATGCAAAGATTCCATAGGGACATGTGAAGGCAGTCTTTTCTTGATCCTTCGGGTCAACCACAATTTGGTTATAACCCGAGTACCCATCAAGAAAACAATAGTACTCATGTCCTGATAACCTCTCAAGCATTTAATCAACAAACGGAAGGGGAAAATGGTCCTTCCGAGTAGAGTTATTCAGCCTTCTGTAATCAATGCACATCCTCCAGCCTGTAGTTGGCCGAGTGGCAATGATTTCACCCTGGTCATTTCTTACAGTCGTCATTCCTCCCTTCTTGGGCACCACTTGGACTGGGCTAATCCAAGTGCTGTCCGAGATCGGGTAAATGATTCCTGCATCAAGGAGCTTGACCACTTCTTTTCTCACTGCTTCCTTCATAATGGGGTTCAGTCTGCGTTGTGGCTGAACAACAGGGGAATAGTCATCCTCCATCAGAATTTTGTGCATACAAAAAGATGGACTGATTCCCTTCAAGTCAGAAATGTTCCAGCCAATGGCAGATTCATGAGCCTTTAATACCCCAACTAGTTTATTCTCATCCTCTTCTTTTAAGTCGGAATTAATAATTACAGGATGAGTGTCATTTCCTCTCAGGAAAACATATTTCAGATGAGAAGGTAAAGGTTTTAAATCACATTTTTCTTCCAAAAATTCCTTTCCTTTCTCATCTTCAGTATTTTCCAAATCATTTTCCTTTTCTAAATCACCTACTTCAAAAACTTCCAGTAGGTCCAGTATTTTCGAGTGAGAGTCAATTGACTCGGTCTCGGAATCAAAGTCATCCTCTAAAAACATTTGTAAAGCCTCTTCCTTAGTTTTTAGCAGTAAGGGGGTCCGGTAATTTTCAACCTCTTCAATCATTAGGCAATCCATCCGTTCAGTCGGATGTTTCATCGAATTGAAGACGTTAAAAATTACTTGTTCCTCCTGAACTCTCAGCATGAGTTCACCCTTTTCCACATCAATCAATGCTCTGCCAGTAGCTAGGAAGGGTCTACCTAAGATCAAAGGGATCTCTCGGTCAGCTTCCATGTCCAACAGTATGAAGTCTGCTGGGAAGATAAATTTATCAATTTTTACTAACAAATCTTCCAGCATGCCTTGGGGATATTTAATGGACCTGTCAGCCAACTGCAAGGACATGCGAGTCGGTTGCAAGTCATTAATTCCCAGCTTTTTCATTAAAGATAGGGGCATCAGGTTTATGTTGTTCAAGTGGCCTCAATACTCAAGAGGGGGGGTGAATTGAGTTATAAAACTTTTGATTGGAATGCCTTTGAAATTGATTTTTATAACCAAGTTTATGAGAATATACAAGTGAAATTAAGTAAAGGAAAATATGCAAAGCACTACAATGGAAAATATTGCTGAGGCAATTTAGCAAACACTTGGTAGGCAGCTTTTCAAGTATAACAAATTAAGCAAATTCAAGTATGAACTTCACAAGCAATCAATACCAATCAATCAATATACAGTATATGAAAGTAAAGAGTAAGGAAGAGAAGCTTGCAAACCGATGTAACGAGTTCCACCCAACCCGGTGTACGTCTCGCCTCTAAGCAACCCACTTAGAGGATTTCCACTATTGAAGTTTAGAGATACAAGCTATGAGCAATTGCAGCTTCCTAGTCTTCCACACTTAAGAACTCAATCCTCACTAGCACTAGGGCAACCCACCCAATCTCTCAAACTCTCAATACCCAAAGGTTGAACCCCAACCTTTGTGACCACTCAACCTAGAGTGAAAATCTTTGGTGTTTATGAAGTGTTTACAAGTGAATAACTCTCTTAATAGAGTGAATAGACAATGATAGCTCACACACTTTCTAATCTCTCAAGATGAGAGGATATACAAATGAAATGATACAAGAAAATAGGGCTTACAAAGCACAAGAGAAAGCAAAGGATTGTAGCTTCTTGGTTCTCCTTGGTTCTTCTTCTTGTGCTTGAATTCCTCTTCATTATATAGACTCATTTGTGCAGTATTGAGGGTTCCTAGCCGTTGTAAGATGATGGCTCCAGCTTGTCTCTGCGTATTATAAGATTGGGTCCATGTTTCCCATTTAAAGCTGTCTTTTTAGTAGTGTTTCCCACTTCTCGAATTGATTCGTAGTGCCTTGAATCGATTCGAAGCATTCTGATGTGTGCAAATTTAAGTTTCTGATTCGTGTGAATCGATTCGAGCATTGTCTGAATCGATTCGAGGCATTCTGTTTCTTCAATTTGGAGTTTCTGATTCGTATGAATCGATTCGAGGATTCTATGAATCGATTCAAGACATTCTGTCTTCAATTAAAGTGACCCCCAGGTGTTCGAATCGATTCAGGGTCATGGTGAATCGATTCGACCCATTCTGTTCTTCAATTTGTGACTTCCAGGGCTGTGAATCGATTCGCTTGTGCTTGAATCGATTCAGGCTTTGCATTTTGACATTTTTCATGCCTGTTGGTCATCCATTTGAATCTTGTGATGCATGGTTGCTTTCCTATGTCTTGGTTTATTGGTTTCTTGATTTCTTGAACCTTTGTGAAACCGTTTTCTTGTTGCATCTTAGTTTATATGATACCTCTAATTTGTTTTTGATCCTTCGAAGACTTCGTATTGCTTGTTTCCTTTGTCATTATCAAAACCTGTTATCATATGCAAATACATTCTCCCCCTTTTTGATGATGACAATTAATGGCCATCTCTTGGGGTGTTTAATAACCAATAACAAGTTATGAAAAATAATGTCTCTGTTTGTTAAGACAATTATTTCTTTTAAGGAAATATGTCTCCCCCTTTGTTTTTCAATAAAACCATCAAAATTTTTAAGCGTTGAAAAAATACACACATACATATATATCTCACATGTATTTCTTCTTTTTAAAGAATAGCATATATCTCTCCCCCTTTGTCATTATCAAAAACAAAAATTTGAGAATATGCAGTTAATCGAGTAATAATCGCAGGCAATCGCAATTGAAACTTAATCATCGAAGGCGAGATAATTGTGCAAATAATTAATCAAATAGTCATAAACCAGAGTAAAATGGCAGAAAAACAACCAAGTCTTAACATGAAATATAAACAAAGAAAGTAAAATCAATCAAGGCTGCGGGAAGTGGATGCTGGAAATCTGGGTGGGTAGCTCGGTGTACCGCTCTTCCATATTTGCTTCAATTTTGTCCAGTCGAGCGTTGATGTTAGCTTCCATAGAGTTGAGGCGCTGGTCCAGGTGGGCAGTGAGTCTGGTGAATAGATCATCAGTAGGAGCGGGTGGAGGAGGAGGAGGAGCGTCATCTTCAGCTTCGTGACGTGGACGTCTAAGAAACTGCCACCTGCCATGGTACTCCACAATATTCATCTTGGTGAGATGAGGTTTGCCAATAGGTGCTTTGGGACCAACCATTTCTTTGATTTCATTCTTCAGATCCACTTTAAAGTGGCGGAGCAATTTGGTAATGAATATTGCGTATGGAAGATGAGCGAGGTTTTGGGCTTCAATCATATGATGCCTGATCAAGTCAATCCAATTAATGTCCTTTTCATTGACAATTGCCCAGATTGGGCTTCATTGAGCCTTGCATAATTTCCACCTGAAGGGAGGAGAATTTTCACAAGGACAAAATGTAGGAGGCGATGATGAAGACTCAAAGTGCCAACCATGCTTGAGGTACCTGCAAGATTAAAGAAGGATCTTGCCTCCAGAGGATTATAATTCCATGCAAGAGGAGGTTCTTTGCCATGGAAGGAAGCATTGCTAAGAGGGAGTAAGCCAACTTGATTCATAACTTCATTATCAAGGATGATAGTTTTACCTTTTACCTTGGCAATGTATCGAGCATCTTGAAGGCGTAGAGTGGAGTAAAAGACACGAATCAACTCGGGGTATATGGCCACTTCCTCAAGAGCCATGAAACCAACAAGCTCTTGTTGATGCAGAGTAGTGAGTAGAGGAAGTCCAGAAGTCTCAAAAAATGGGAGATCAATCCAATGAGGGGAAATGATATTTTTCTCAGAAAAGGAGGATTGGTACCTTTCTAATTCCTTTTGAGTGGTAAAGAATCTTGATAAATCAGAGTGTTGAGGCATAGAGGTTGCAGCAATGTTTGCACGTTGCTTCTTGCGAGGTTGGGAGGAGGAAGCCATTGAAGAAGGAGGAGTTGAATAGAAGGTTTAGAGAGGAAGTTGAGAGGTGTGAGAAGAGAGAGTGGGAGATAGTGGGAGAGTGAATGAGGAAATGAGTGATTAAGTGGCTTAAATCAGCGTTATTATGCAAAAACTGTCGCGTGAATCGATTCGAGGGATGGGTGAATCGATTCGAGCGTTACTGACTTGAGAGAAATGGGAGAATCAGATGCGTGAATCGATTCGTGAATGTGCTGAATCGATTCGAACCTCTCTGTTTGAAAGAATATGAACCAACAGGTGTTTGAATCGATTCAAAGGGTAGTGTGAATCGATTCGAACGTTGCTGTTTTGAGGAATTTGAATCATCAGGTATTTGAATCGATTCGAGGGGATGCTGAATCGATTCGAATGGTTGTTTCACTCCAATTTTCATTCCTATCCATTTCAAATTATTCAAGGCATGAGGAATTTTATTTTGGATCATTAAACCAACGTTTTCATGGGGATCTTTTTCTTCATTATCAATTAATAAAAGTTATCAAACAATCAACACACAAGATTAAGAGATCATTCAAGCACAATTTGTCATATCAAGAATGCCTAATTCTCTTCTAATGTGAATAAATTGCTCTCTAGCCAAGGGTTTTGTGAAAATATCTGCTAGTTGCCTAGACGTTTCAACATGTTCAAGTACACAATCCCCTTTTAACACATGATCTCTAATAAAGTGATGCCTAATCTCAATGTGCTTGGTTCTAGAGTGCATTACAGGATTCTTCGAGATATTAATGGCACTAGTATTATCACATTTGATGGGTACTTTGTTTAACACAATGCCAAAATCAAGAAGTTGTTGTCTCATCCAAAGAATTTGAGCACAACAACTACCGGTGGCTACATACTCTGCTTCAGCCGTCGATAATGCAACACTTGCTTGCTTCTTGCTATGCCAAGAAACAAGGGAACTACCAAGTAAATGACATGTGCCACTAGTACTTTTTCTATCAAGTTTACAGCCAGCAAAGTCAGAGTCAGAATATCCTAAAAGATTACATTCAACGCCTTTGGGATACCACAAACCAACATTTTAAGTACCCACAAGATATTTCAAAATTCTTTTTACGGCAGTTAAATGTGATTCTTTAGGACATGCTTGATATCTAGCACACATGCATACCGCAAACATAATATCGGGCCTACTAGCAGTTAAATATAGTAAAGATCCAATCATACCTCGATATTTGGTGATTTTAATGTCCTTACCCTTCTCATCTTTGTCTAAATAGCAGGATGTACTCATAGGTGCTACTATTTCGTTTGCCTTGTCCATTCCAAACCTTTTAAGTAATTCCTTACAATACTTAGTTTGGCTAATGAACGTTCCATCATTTGCTTGTTTTATTTGCAATCTAAGGAAGAAGGTGAGTTCTCCCATCAAGGGCATTTCAAACTCATTCTGCATAATCTTGGCAAACTCTTGACAAAGATTTTCATTAGTAGCACCAAATATTATGTCATCCACATAAATTTGTACCAAAAGAATGTCATTATTTTTGCGTTTTATAAACAGTGTAGTATCAACCTTTCCTCTTTCAAAATTGTGTTCTAAAAGGAATTTGCTTAGTCTTTCATACCAAGCTCTTGGAGCTTGTTTCAAACCATATAAAGCTTTTCTCAATTTAAAGACATGGTTTGGAAATTTATGATTTTCAAAACCGGGAGGTTGATCTACATAAACTTCTTCTTGAATGAAGCCGTTTAAAAATGCACTTTTGACATCCATTTGATAAAGTTTGAAATCCATACAGCATGCAAAAGCTAGTAATAACCTAATGGCTTCTAACCTAGCTACGGGAGCATACGTTTCTTCATAATCTATTCCCTCTTCTTGATTGTATCCCTTTGCAACTAGTCTAGCTTTGTTTCTTGTTATTATACCATTTTCATCTAGCTTATAAAAAACCCATTTGGTGCCTATTATTAGATGGTCATTGGGTCTTGGCACAAGTTCCCAAACTTCATTTCTTTCAAATTGGTTTAACTCTTCTTGCATGGCCAACATCCAATGCTCATCAATAATGGCTTCATCAATATTCTTGGGTTCAATTTGGGATACAAAAGCCAAGTGATTGCATGCATTTCTAATGGCGTTTCGAGTACTTACCCCTTTGGTTATTTATCCAATTATTTTGTCCAAGGGATGATCCTTCAAGGTTACCCAATCTTGTTGTTTGTCAGTTTGTGTTGCGCCTTCATCATTGTTGACTTCTTCTTTGTCTTCCAAGTTCATCTCTTGGAAGGTACCTACAAGATTATCAACATCTTCCTTTCTCGGAGGGTTATGGCTATTTTCATCAAATTTAACATGTATAGATTCTTCAATGGTATTTGTTTGTTTGTTGAAAATTCTATAAGATTTACTTGATTGAGAATATCCTAGGAATATTGCCTCATCAGATTTTGCATCAAACTTTCCTAGATTATCCTTTCCATTGTTGAGCACAAAACATTTGCATCCAAAAATATGAAAGTATGCAATGTTGGGTTTTCTACCCTTGTAAAGCTCATAGGGGGTTTTCTTTAAAATAGGCCTTATTAAACATCTATTCATAACATAACATGCGGTGTTTACCGCATCGGCCCAAAAATGTTTTGCAATATTGTTTTCATTTAGCATGGTTCTAGCAAGCTCCACTAAAGATCTATTCTTTCTTTCAACTACTCCATTTTGTTGTGGAGTTCTAGGAGCTGAGAAATTATGATTAATACCATGTTTTTCGCAAAACTTTTCGAAAGATTGGTTTTCAAATTCTCCCCCATGATCGGTTCTAATTGATGCAATTTTTGAGTTTTGCTCATTTTGGATAATCTTTGCAAGTTTCTTGAATGCATGATATGCTTCATTTTTATGAGCAAGAAACAATGTCCATGTATATCTAGAATAGTCATCTACTATAACTAGACCATAGTAATTTCCTCCAAAGCTTTTGATTTTGGATGGTCCAAATAAGTCCATGTGCAAAAGTTGTAAAGGCCTTTGAGTGAAAACAATGTTTTTGGATTGAAAAGATGCCTTCACTTGTTTTCCCTTTTGACATGCATCACAAAATCTATTTTCAAATTTAAGCTTTGGTAAACCAATTACTAAATCTTTAGAAACAAGTTTATTCAAGTGGTCTACATGTATATGAGCTATTCTTCTATGCCATAGCCAGGTTTCATCCTCTTTAGAAATGAAGCATTGTTCATCATTTGTAGACAAACTATCCACATCAATCATGTAAATGTTATCAATTCTTTTTCCAACAAATTTGACCTCTTTGTTTAGCTTATTTTCAATTATACAACAATTGGATTCAAATAAAACTCTATATCCTTTGTCACATAATTGACTTATGCTAAGTAGATTATGTTTGAGGCCTTCAACATACAATACGTCACTTATGGAGGTGGAAGAATTCTTACCAATATTTCCAATGCCTAGGATTCTTCCTTTAGTGTTGTCTCCGTAGGTGACACTTCCTTTCCTTTTGGGAGTGAATGATGTAAATTTGCTTATGTCTCCCGTCATATGTTTTGAACACCCACTATCCAAGTACCAATGGGTGTTGCTTGCCTTGAAGCATACCTACAAAACAAAATCAGTTTAGAGAACTAGGTACCCATTTTATGTTGGGTCCTTTTAGGTTAGCTTGTGGGGATGTTCCTTTGGGAACCCACACCTTTCTTAAGACCTTTGGTCCTAGTTTCCTAACACTACACCTATAAGCACTATGTCCTTTGGAACCGCAATGATTGCATTTCATAAAAGGTGAGGAGGATTTGCTTGGTGGTGCAAAGAAATTTTTATAGTGTTTCTCCATTTTATGATTACTATGTTCTTGGTCATATCCTAAACCGGTTTTACTAAACATGCATTTTTGTTGCCCAAGTAGGATATTCAAATTATCTCTTCCATTAGTGAACTTCTCTAGTGTCCTATTTAGGTCTTCAACCTTGGTTTCTAACATAATGCACCTCTTTGCAAAATCACATGGTTTACTTTTGGAACATGTTTGAGCGTTTTTCAATTCTTCTTTTAAGCATTCATTCTCTTTGCAAACCTCCATAAGGTGCATCTCTAGAGTGTCACTAGTTTTTCTAGATACCTTAAGTCTATTGGAGACTTTTGTAAATTTATCATACAATTCCTCTAGAGCATCAAGTAATTCATCCTTATCTAAGTCATGGAAATTTACCTCATCATCTTCTTCTTGATGGTTGGCCATGAGGCAAAGGTTTGCTTCTTCATTTTCTGAGTCATCCGAGCTGCTTATCTCATTTTCATCCCATGCTATATATGCTCTCCTTCTTCCTCTTTTCTCTTTTCCCTTCTTCTTAAGATTTGGGCAATCCGCTTTGAAGTGCCCTTCCTTGCCACATTCAAAACAATTGGGTGAGGAAGAATTTTCTTTAGTGATAGGTTTCTTACTTGGGTTTTTGAAGCTTCTTTGGAAGCGTTTGCCTTTCATAAAATTCCCGAAGCGTTTCACAAATAGTCCAAACTCTTCTTCTTCATCAAGTTCACTTCCGGATTCTTCTTCATTTATGGGAGTAGCCTTGAGAGCGAGACCCTTTTTCTTAGAAGATTTTTCTTCCTCTTCTGCCATCTTTAATTCTTTCAGCTCTTGTTCCTGTTCCTGCAACTTACCAAATAGTGTGGCAAGAGACATTTCGTTTATGCTAGGAGATTGTTTGATGGCGGTAACTAGCGGTTGCCATTCTCTGTTAAGACTTTTCAACACTTTATGAATGAGCTCTTTGTTAGTGTAAGTCTTTCCAAGTGTAATGAGTTGATTAATGATAAGAGTGAATCTTTTTTGCATATCAACAATTGATTCATGAGAGTTTAATCTAAAGCACTCATATTGACTAGTTAGTGTACTAATCTTAGAGTCCTTTACATCGTTAGTACCTTCGTGAGTTACTTGTAGAGTATCCCACATCTCTTTAGCAGTTTGGCAAGTCATTATTCTAAAAAATTCATCTTGACCTAAAGCCATAGTAATTAGATTTTTGGCCTTGTAGCCATATTGAACTTTCTTTTCTTCCTCGCTTGTCCATTCATCTATAGGTTTTTCAACATTTTTACTATCTACTGTATGCATTGGTATATAAGGACCATTTTCAATGGCATTCCAAATTCTCAAGTCAATTGATTGAATGAAGATTTTCATTCTCTCTTTCCAAAAGGCATACCCTTCCCCATTGAAAGCGGGAGGTCTGTTTATCGCACCACCCTCGGGAAAAACATTTTGAGAACTTGAGGCCATTTAGTCTCTTGAAGCTGTTAAGCTTGATCTACCAAGAGTCAAGCTCTGATACCACTTGTTGTTCAAGTGGCCTCAATACTCAAGAGGGGGGGTGAATTGAGTTATAAAACTTTTGATTGGAATGCCTTTGAAATTGATTTTTATAACCAAGTTTATGAGAATATACAAGTGAAATTAAGTAAAGGAAAATATGCAAAGCACTACAATGGAAAATATTGCTGAGGCAATTTAGCAAACACTTGGTAGGCAGCTTTTGAAGTATAACAAATTAAGCAAATTCAAGTATGAACTTCACAAGCAATCAATACCAATCAATCAATATACAGTATATGAAAGTAAAGAGTAAGGAAGAGAAGCTTGCAAACCGATGTAACGAGTTCCACCCAACCCGGTGTACGTCTCGCCTCTAAGCAACCCACTTAGAGGATTTCCACTATTAAAGTTTAGAGATACAAGCTATGAGCAATTGCAGCTTCCTAGTGTCCCACACTCAAGAACTCAATCCTCACTAGCACTAGGGCAACCCACCCAATCTCTCAAACTCTCAATACCCAAAGGTTGAACCCCAACCTTTGTGACCACTCAACCTAGAGTGAAAATCTTTGGTGTTTATGAAGTGTTTACAAGTGAATAACTCTCTTAATAGAGTGAATAGACAATGATAGCTCACACACTTTCTAATCTCTCAAGATGAGAGGATATACAAATGAAATGATACAAGAAAATAGGGCTTACAAAGCACAAGAGAAAGCAAAGGATTGTAGCTTCTTGGTTCTCCTTGGTTCTTCTTCTTGTGCTTGAATTCCTCTTCATTATATAGACTCATTTGTGCAGTATTGAGGGTTCCTAGCCGTTGTAAGATGATGGCTCCAGCTTGTCTCTGCGTATTATAAGATTGGGTCCATGTTTCCCACTTAAAGCTGTCTTTTTAGTGGTGTTTCCCACTTCTTGAATTGATTCGTAGTGCCTTGAATTGATTCGAAGCATTCTGATGTGTGCAAATTTAAGTTTCTAATTCGTGTGAATCGATTCGAGCATTGTCTGAATCGATTCGAGGCATTCTGTTTCTTCAATTTGGAGTTTCTGATTCGTATGAATCGATTCAAGGATTCTATGAATCGATTCAAGACATTCTGTCTTCAATTAAAGTGACTCCCAGGTGTTCGAATCGATTCAGGGTCATGGTGAATCGATTCGACCCATTCTGTTTCTTCAATTCGTGACTTCCAGGGCTGTGAATCGATTCGCTTGTGCTTGAATCGATTCAGGCTTTGCATTTTGACATTTTTCATGCCTGTTGGTCATCCATTTGAATCTTGTGATGCATGGTTGCTTTCCTATGTCTTGGTTTATTGGTTTCTTGATTTCTTGAACCTTTGTGAAACCGTTTTCTTGTTGCATCTTAGTTTATATGATACCTCTAATTTGTTTTTGATCCTTCGAAGACTTCGCATTGCTTGTTTCCTTTGTCATTATCAAAACCTGTTATCATATGCAAATACAGTTTATACTGGCTCCTAGATCACAGAGAGCACTTCCTACATGAATATCCCCTATTGCACACGGTATTGTGAAAGATCCAGGATCCTCTAGCTTTTGGGGAAGTTTCTTTTGAATGATTGCGCTACACTCTTGAGTGAGAGTAATCATTTCATCCCCCCTAAGCTTCCTCTTCTTAGACAATAGTTCTTTTAAAAATTTTGCATAAGAAGGCATCTCCTGCAATGCCTTAGCAAAAGGGATATTAATGTGAAGTTTCTTAAAGACCTCTAAGAACCTAGCAAACTTCTGCTCCTCTATTTGCTTTTTAAACCTGTGCGGAAATGGAGCATTCCTCAGTTTTTCAGGAGTCAGCTTAGAAGCTTCCTCCAGGATCAAATCAATTTTTTTCTTTTTCTTTTGATGGACTTTATTTTCTTTTTCTTTTTCCAATTCATTCTTATTTTCTACTTCATTTTTATTGTCCTGCTCGGTTTCCTGTATTATTTCTTTTCCTTTTTCTGAACTTATTTCTTGACTCGGAGATGGAGAAATAATTTTTCCACCCCTAGTAATTATGGCCTTGCAATGTTCCCTTGGATTTACCTCGGTATCTCCAGGGAAATTGCCCGCTTGCCTCTCAGCTAATTGTTTAGAAAGCTGTCCTACTTGATTTTCTAAATTCCTTATGGATGCTTCCTGATTCTTAAAACTGGCCTGAGTGGCCTGGATAAACTGAGAAAGTACATTCCCGAGTTCGGATTTTTCTTTAACAAGAGAGTGAGAAGGTTGTTGTGGTTTATTTGTGGGTTGAATCGGTGATATATTCTGATTCAGATGTGGACCTTTCTGCCAGGAAAAATTGGGGTGGCTCCTGTAATTAGGATTAAAGGAATTAGAAGGATAATTCCTTTGATATTGTTGCTGCCCCATATAATTCACTTGCTCGGAAGGCACAACTGGATCACACATTCCATTTTCATGGTCTCCACCACAAAAATCACAACTGATCATAGAAACTTGGCTCGGCTTTTGGAGTTCTGAAATCTGAATGCTTAATTTTTCCAAAGCCTGAGTCATCAATTTACTCTGAGCCAAATAAGCATCTTGTACTTCTAATTCTAATATTCCTCTCCTAGGGACTTGGTTTCTCTCACTAATCAGGCATTCATTAGAAGCCATCACATCAATCAGCTCTATAGCTTCTTCTACAGTTTTAGTTGTTAATGAGCCTCCAGCCGAGGCATCTATCAAAACTCTGGTAGCTGGCCTAACACCATTATAGAAAATAGTCACCTGCTGTACATCGGAAATCTGATGATGAGGACATCTCCTCAGACTTTCTTTATACCTATCCCATGCTTCCATCAAGAACTCACCTTCCCTTTGCTGGAAACATGTGATTTCATTACGCAGCTTTGCATATTTAGAAGGAGGAAAGTATTTAATCAAAAATTTCCTTTGCAAATCCTCCCAGGTAGAAATACTGCCTCTCGGTTGACTCTGTAACCAGGCTTTTGCTCGGTCCCTCAGAGAAAATGGAAACAACCTTAGTCGGATTGTCTCCTCAGGGACTCCATTCATTTTTACTGTATCACAAATTTGGAGGAAAGTTGCTAAATGTAAATTTGGGTCCTCAACCTCACTTCCTCCGAATTGTTCATTTCTTACCAACTACAGTAAGGCTGGTTTTAGTTCAAAATTGTTAGCTGCAATCGGTGGCCTAAGGATGCTAGCTTGCGATCCTTCTTCAGTCGGCCTGGAGTAGTCACCTAGTGTAACTCTCCTCTGTTCCATTTCTTTTTCTTCTTTTTGCTTTTTCTCTTTTCTTAATCTACGTTCTAACAAATCGATGTCAGGATCAAAGAAGAAAGGTTCTCCTCTGCTCCTTGACTGCATACAACAATTGTTAACACAACAAAAACAACTAACAGCTACGACTACTTGAAACAATAACTACTAAAAAAATACGTATTGACTGCACACAGAAACAAAAGCAAATGGTTCAGTCTAGTACCGGTCCAAGGATTGTTGATATTACTCAACAATCCCCGGCAACGGCGCCATTAACCTGATGCTGAAATCCCGAGTCATTAAATTGATGGTAAAATCTTAGTAAAATGAAATGTGACTCTCGGATTCACACTTATGGCAAGCGCACCAGTCGTTAAAATTGTAGTATATTTGATCGTCTCACAGGGATTGTGGTAAATACCTCAATCTAGGACTAGTACAATCTGAACCAACAGAAAATACATGAAATTCATTAGGTTTTTATGGTTTTAGTGTTTTATAGTTGTTTTTATATTTTGAGAAACAGAGTTAAGGTGAAATGTGAAAAGTGATTAAAAGAAAACAGGTCAGGATTGCTTCGGCTCACAATTTCCTCAAGAAACATGCAATTAAGTATAATCGAACTTCACAATCTAGAGGACAATCCGCTTATGGTTATTCCCTAATTCCTTAGGTGAAAAACACTAATCCTTAAGCAATAAACCTTAATTCCTTAAGTGCTCGATTAACCTAAGAATCTAACGCGAAATTGGAGGTTGAACTCTAACTATTCACCTAAATTGATTAGGCCTGAACTAGTTAGAAAGCTGGAAGTTACCTAAGCTTCAGCCATGATTCCTCACTGGTGAAGTTCTTCATCCGTTCTGGATTTGTCAATCCAGCAATTCTGCTCCACTCCTCAGCTTGTTCGCCTCAAGATCTTCAAAGCCGATCTACTTGCTCACAGCTTTAAGATTCCATTGTTCACCTTCACAATCCCAACCTTAGGGATTTAGAACTCCATAGACTTCGGTTCCATCGAAGGATTGTGGAACGTCATGGAGGAGAGAGTTTAGAGAGATGAAAAATGTAGTAAGAGATTGGAAATGGAAAAATGAAATTGTATTATGTTGCTCTCTGTCTCTACACACACACTACTACTATTCTTGCTACTCTCTCATCTACAGAGTATCTACAACCTATTTATAAGTTTCTACTTAACTAACTTAACTGATAACTTCCGACCACCTAAGCTAACGACTAACACTACTTAATTACATAGTTTTCAAAATAACTAACTAATTACAGCTCAGCTCTTAACAGGATCCAGCTCAACCTTAGCTAATGTATAGCTCAGCACCAGCTAATTGACAGCTCACTTCTTAAGTTAACTTCAGGTTGCAGTAGTAGAGAAGAAGGCAATGGGAGCGGAACAGTACTGCACCAAGTGTGTTGTTGGAGGGAAGGAACGGTGTTTAAATTACTGCCTTTTTTTTGCTTCAACTGCTGGGTTTTCGCTTGAGCAGATTAACTCTCGCTTGGGCGAACTAGGGAATTGTACTGCAGTGTTGCTTTGTCGCTTAAGCGTTATGGCGAAACTTGGGCGAATTGGAAATATGTAATACAGAATGGCTTTCTCGCTCAAGCGTGATTGCTTCGCTTGAGCTAACTTTTGGCTTTCGCTTGAGTGAATTTAACTCCCGTTTGAGCGAGTTGATTATTTAATCGGTATTCTGCAGTTGGCGTTCGGGTTCTTCATGCAATATTCCGAGTCCTTATTCTCTTCTGGAGTCAGTGTCTTTGAGGTCTTACTCAGTTGGTCTTTGGAGTCTTTTCAGTCGGAATTGAAGAAGTTTCACTCGGATTTTCCAAATCTCGCTCGGCTTTTGTAATTTTCACTCAGATTTGTCTTCTTTTCTCAAGTACGCCCTGTTCCTGCACCAATAAACAGCTACTTGCCTAGCAATTATACGCTGGCTGCTTAGTGGATTTATAAATACTTCAAAATTCCTTATCTAATTAATATTTTCAATCGGTTTCTTACATAAATAGCATACTTTTGAAATAATTAACTAAAACATGAATTATTAACAAATTATTAAATAATAATATCAAAACTAGACAATACTTAGTAATTTATGTTAAATAAACAGTGGAATAATTAAGTCTTTTCAAGACTTATCACAGCGGAAGAAGAGGAAATCGCTTAAGCGAAACCCACAGCTACGCATACCCGCTCAAGCGAAGGCTTCTCTCGGTATCTGCTCACTTCACTCGGCATTTCTGTACTCGGATTCCAGCGCCTAATTCACTCGGGAGAACTCGACCTCAGTCCACTCGAACACGTAATTTATTCCACGACCTCAACAATCAGAACACATACACGAACAATACGGGAATGGTCCTCACTGGCTCCCACTCGGAATGTCTCGCCTAGTTTTCACTCGGTAGCCATCACCTTCCTACTCTAAGCATCCTACTAAGCTGAGACTCACTCAGATTCCTTTATTACCAATAGTTCACTACGGTGGGATCCTCTACAGTCTAAGGTGTCACTCTCCATTCGGGAAAACCATCACTCGGCAAATTCTCACTCAGGAATTATTGACTGTTCTACACTCGGGAGGATTCCTAGCAGTTAGTCATTGGGGCAGTCTTCTACGTCAACCCCTACTCGGAGCTATCTGATTTTCACTCGCTCCGAACATCTACATCTCTTCCACTCGGTTACAAAATCATAAACTCACCCTCTAGACCGTGAATTAGCTTCCTTCACGCTGGATTATGTCATTTCCTACGCAATCAGAGATATGAACATATATATATATATATAGATCACTCGGACATTTCACAACATGAGATAGACATGTAACGTGGTATAAACATAGACATATATATATATATGTGTATGTTATGAATTTACAACCAAGAAGTCATGTTCCCGATCCAAGGAATTCAATTCTGATTTAAAGGCTAACGACAAAACACGAGCCGGCCAAGGCTTAACTCAAACACTATGTACGGCATATACACAACCATGATATCTCATAGTGCAGCAACACTTCACCCAGCATTTCAGCTCCTCCTCCACTCCTCATTACGAGAGATGTTCACTGAAAATTGCCACAACAGGGGTGAGCATCTTAAATTTTAAATGATAGATACTGACTCAGGTTGCCTCACCTTTATACAACAATATTTATATACACAATTACACATGGCAACTATTATAGTCGGGGCAATGCCAATCAGCCAGAACACACACAAGATCCTTACCAATCGGAATCCATCAGATATCACTCAACCTTTCACACACATCAATTTGATAATATCAACATGCAACAGTTAGTGGTAGTATATTGCGATACGTGAATTAGAATGCTTTTATTGAACAATTATCAGTCAGAATCCACAATCCTTACTCAGATATATATATATATATACATGCAATTCTCCAATACAGAACATACATTCATGGAATAGACTTTAATCAGCATTAACATCATATACACACGGAATAGTATACTCGGTCATGAGGATATATATATATATATCGTCTTACCAACACCGTCACAAGCACAACTAATTCCACATAACATCAGTAGCAATGTGAACACAGAATATTCACTCGGTTCCGCATTTGTGTGTATCGGTTCAGACATTGCAACGTGGGCTCTCAGCCCTTTTTATACCTAGCTCTCAGCTATCAAATCAGCTCCCAGCTGCTTGGCCATTTTACAGGTACCCAACCGTTTGGCCACAGGTGACAGCAACGCTCTCAGCGCCAACGGAGGTGATCACAGGCAGCCCGAGTCCCACTCAGGGCTACCTTGAGTCCCACTCAAGGATTTTATAGTGTCCCACGCTTTATAACCGATGGTAGTGTCCCACACTACGTGCTCTCAGCACAACGCATCGCATGCGCCACACGCGGATTCATCACACAACATAGTATTCATGCACACAACCTTCACTCAGTTATATATATTTCACATGCAGTCGGTAATACGTATTCCCAGGATTCTACATATTTATTTAACATACACATACTTCCATGCAATCATCATCCTAGCTCTATTAACAACATATAAATCCAATGTAATCGGTATCACTCAATTTCGAGCTTCTATCAGCGTGCTTATCAATTCAAACATAACATGCACTCGGTACACAGCAGTATTAAAACTTACTCAACACAGGCATCCATATGAAGATCAATAGGTTCCAACAAACATTTCAAATCAGTACAACATAATATGCAATCGGTATACAACAGTGTCAAGACTCAGTCGACACACGCATGCATACGAACATGAACGGATTCAACAAGCATTCCAGTCAACACAACGTAACATGCAATCGGGTTATAGGGTATCGGAGTTCAAACAACGCATGCATCTTTAAGGACAGTAATAACATGCAACACTCATTCTCACTTGTCTCACACTCGGTTACTCCACATGCAAGCATTTTTATACACAGGATACAGAACTATCACTTCAACGCTCGGAACCCATTCATAACCTATGCATTTAACATGTAAGGTACTCCCCCTACCAACTACGAGACTCCGAGAGACTTCTCTGCTTGGGTGTTAGTTCCCTTCCTCGCGGCTTCACTCAGTGCTTCCGCTCGCTTAGCCTTTACTTGAATGCTAGCCACGAACGGTGCAGGGCTGTTTCTGCTTCTGCTTCGATGCTCTTCTTCTACTTGTGTGAGGGAGCTCTGACCCCTCTGCAACACCGTCCCTCGTCTTCCAAAACAGGGGATGAAATAGAGAGCAGAGAAGGAGAAGAGAAGAAGAAGGAGAAGAAGAAGAAGAAGAAACTCACAGGGAACTCTGAAGAACGAATGGCAAGGAGAACCATCGTCCACTTATAAACGCATGCATGAGGGAAGGAATGGTGGGGTGGGAAAATGTGAGGAGCAGTCTGCTCATGTCACCCAGTCCCATCAGCACCCACTAAGGTCAATCCTCCATTTAAATCATCACACCCTCGATTAATTAAATTAATGGTACTTAATAAGCAAATTCCTACTTCTGAAATTATTACTTTAATTTCTTTATTCACTCGGTACTTTATTAAAATTTGGGATGTTACAGTTCTCCCCCACTTCAAAAGAATTTCTTCCTCGAAATTCAGTCGGTAACTCACCTTGGTCAAACAACTCAGGGTACTGCTGCCTCATGGCATCCTCGCGCTCCCAGGTATAAGAGGCATACACATCCTGCTGCCATTCCACTTCAACCAGTTGCACATTCTTACTCCTTAATCGCTTTACCGATCGGTCCATGATCCTAGTCGGTATAGTTGCAGTGGTCAGATCTTCCTTAATTTCCACCTCATCATCAGGCATTGTGTGAGTAGAATCTGGCAGGTACTTCCTTAGTTGAGACACATGAAATACGTCATGCAATCGAGATAAATGAGTCGGTAATGCTATTTGGTATGCCATGGAGCCGACTCGTTTCAATACTTCATAAGGCCCAATGTATCGAGGGCTCAGCTTTCTGCTTTTTAAGGCTCGCCCGACCCCTTTACTCGGTGAAGTCCTCAAAAATACCTTATCTCCGACCGAAAATTCCAATGGCCTGGTGCGTTTGTCATGGTAGCTCTTTTGCCTATCTTGAGACGCCTTCATTTTTTCTCTTATCACCCGGATCTGCTCTGAAGTTTGCTTCACAACCTCTGGTCCCAATAGCAGACTCTCACCCGTTTCCGACCAGCAAAGCGGGGTTCGGCATCTTCGACCATACAGTGCTTCGTAGGGTGCCATGCCAATACTATTGTGATGGCTATTGTTGTACGTGAACTCGATCAGGGGAAGGTATTGCTCCCAATCCCCACCGTGCTCTAACACACACGCCCTTAGTAAGTCCTCTAAGCTCTGGATTGTTCGCTCAGATTACCCATCAGATTGGGGGTGATAAGCAGAACTAAGCCAAAGTTTTGTACCCATTTCCTGGTGCAGACTGGTCCAAAACTGGGACGTGTACCTAGGATCCCTATCGGATACGATAGAAGTCGGTATACCATGCAGTCGGACAACTTCGCGAATATAAATCTGAGCTAACCTGTGCATCGGGTACTTCATGTTCACAGGCAAGAAGTGTGCACTCTTCGTCAGTCGGTCAACAATAACCCAGATCGCATCATGGCCCTCTCGGTTTTTGGGCAATCCCATGACAAAGTCCATGGCAATTGAGTCCCATTTCCATACGAGAATCTCCAAGGGTTGCAATGCACCGTACGGTTTTTGGTGCTCCACTTTTGACTTCTGACAGGTGATGCACCGGGCCACATATTCTGCCACGTTCCTTTTTAATCCGGGCCACCAGAACTGGGTTCTTAGGTCATGGTACATCTTCGTGGCACCCGGGTGGATACTTAGTAGGCTCTTATGAGCTTCATCAAGTACCATTCCTCTCAATTCTCCTCCACTCGGTACGTATATTCTGTTTCTTACTCGGAAGATTCCATCTGATCCTTTGGGTAAGGACAAGTCCTTACCTCGGGCCTGAGTCTCCTTCATCTCAGCCAAGTAGGGATCTGACTGCTGTTGCTCGCACACGGATTTTAGGAATTCATTGGTAATTCTCAGCGTGCCGATCATCATTTTCTGAGAAGAGGGGGTGACAACGTGTAAGTTCATGTCTCGAAACTGTTCCAATAGCTCCACCTCCTTCACCATCATCACTGCTACATGAAGGGATTTCTGACTCAACGCATCGGCAACAACGTTTGCCTTACCCGGATGGTACCTTAGCTCAAAATCATAATCTTTTAAAAATTCCATCCATCTCCTATGCCTCATGTTCAGCTCCTTCTGGTCGAATAAGTATCTAAGGCTCTTGTGATCGCTGTATATTTCAAATCTGGACCCGAACAAATAATGTCTCCAGATTTTTAATGCGAACACCACGGCTGCCAACTCTAAGTCGTGAGTCTGATAATGCTGCTCGTGAGGTCTCAATTACCGAGAGACATACGCTATCACTCGGTCTTTCTGCATTAGCACGCATCCTAATCCGAGTCCTGATGCATCACAGTAAACCACGAAGTTCTCTTGCAAGTCAGGTAATGCCAGTACTGGAGCAGTCGTCAACTTGTCCTTTAGCTCTTGGAAACTGTTCTCGCACTCGGGACTCCATACAAAGGGAATGTTTTTCCGAGTTAATTTAGTCAGTGGCGAGGCCAACTTAGAAAAACCTTCAATAAATCTTCTATAATAACCTGCCAGGCCCATAAAGCTCCTTATCTCCGAGACCGACTTGGGTCTCTCCCATGCCATTACGGCTGCCACCTTTGAAGGGTCCACCGAGACACCCTCCTCGGAAATCACATGTCCGAGGAAATGGATTTTATCCATCCAGAAGTCGCATTTCGAAAGCTTTGCAAACAACTGCTTCTCCTTCAATACCTGAAGTACCGCTCGGAGATGCTCTTCATGCTCCTCAGGAGTCTTGGAGTAAATTAGGATGTCATCAATGAAAACAACTACGAATCGGTCTAAATACGGGTGGAATATGCTGTTCATGTAATTCATGAAGACAGCAGGGGCGTTTGTCACACCAAACGGCATCACTATATACTCGTAGTGACCATACCGAGTCCTAAAGGCAGTCTTTGGAATATCTGACTCCTTTACTCGGATTTGGTGGTATCCCGATCGCAGGTCGATTTTTGAGAAAATTGAGGCTCCACGCAGTTGGTCAATGAGGTCATCAATTCTGGGTAACGGGTACCGATTCTTAATTGTGAGTTTATTTAGCTGTCGGTAGTCTATACAAAGCCTCATGCTGCCATCCTTCTTCTTAACGAGTAGTACAAGTGCGCCCCAAGGTGATACACTCAGCCTAATGAATTGTTTTCCGAGTAACTCGTCTACTTGCTTCTTCAACTCGGCCAATTCAGTTGAGGACATTCTATAAGGTGCACTGGAGACTGGCTCGGCTCCAGGGATCAGGTCTATAGAGAATTCAACTTCTCTGTTGGGAGGGACACTCGGTACGTCTTCAGGAAACACCTCTGGGAATTCACAGACAGTTGGGATTTCGTTCACTCAGGTTTTACTCTCACCCTTGGTTAAACAAAGCATCATAAACAATTGGGTTATACCTTGTGCTGTGTTGTCCTCATTGCGCTGCCTCTGGAAGATTATCCTTCGGTTTCTGCAATCCACTAACACCTTGTTGGCTGAAAGCCAATCTATTCCAAGCACAATATCAAGATCCTTTAAAGGTATGCACACCAAATCAAAAGTAAAACTCCGATCACACAACACAAATGTCACATCCTTACATACTGACGATGTCGACACTTTAGGGCCAGTCGGATTGGCCACTTCCAAGGTCCGATCCATAAATACAGTCGGTAGCTTTAAACGCTTCACACACTCATCAGCTATAAAAGAATGGGTGGCTCCCGAATCGAAAACAACATTAAGTGTATGACTACCGAGTGAGCACTTATATTGTACCAGGTCATTTGCTTGTGCAGCATCCTCTGCGTTAATGGCGTAGACTCTTCCTACTGCTGGTCGGTCGGCATTCTTCTCTCGGTTACTTGAAGCAAGCATTATGTTCCCTCTGGCTCTGTTACCTCTGCCGCCCGGTCGTTGGTTATCATTCACTCGGTTTCTCCCTTGGAAACCTCCTTTACGTACGCTGGTGTTTGCTTGACGGAGTTGGGGGCAATCGGGGCGAATGTGTCCTCTTTTATTGTAATGGAAGCACACCATTTCACCATTGCTGTTGCAGTCTCGGGCATAGTGGCTTCCTCTACACTTGAAACATTTTCTGTCTCCCATCACTGGTCGTCTTTCAGACTGATTCCGCCCTCCAAATCTGGAAAAAGACTTGTTTCTACCAACGTTGCTTGGCCTTTTGAAACGGGATTGCTGGGGCCTCAAGGAATGGTTAGCTCTGCTGCTCTAGCCCGAATGGGCCTTGTCATCCTCCTCAAATATCCTACACTTGTTTACTAATGCAGGAAAACTCCGTATCTCTTGGTATCTACAAGCTCTCTTAATATCAGATCTTAGCCCATTCTCAAACTTAAGGCACTTGGAACTTTCTGTCCCAGGCTGTTGGAAAGGTGGGTAGAATAGGCACAACTCCTTGAATTTGGTCGCATACTCCACCATAGTCATGGAGCCCTGTTTCAACTCCATAAACTCCAACTCTTTCCGACTTCTTACCGGGTCGGGGAAGTACTTCTCCAGGAAGCATGTTTTGAAATAGTTCCATGTCAGCTGAGCATCATCATCAGGGAATCGGTTTCTGGCTATCTTCCACCAGTTTTCCGCCTCGTCACGCAGCATGTACACTGCACACTCCACCTTCTGGGCCTCGGTACAGCGAAGACCCCCAAAAATCCTTTCCAGCTCCTGAGTCCACTTAAACGCTGCCTTAGGGTTCCTTCCTCCTAGAAATTCACTCGGCTTCCTCTTTAGGAAGCGGTCCAGCACTTGGCCCTCCTCAACTCGAGGCTGGCCCTGCCTTTCAAACACGTCCGCAAAGCGTTGGAATGCTGTGGCTATAGCCTCCATGCTTTGACGATGCGTCATTCCTTATCCTGAAATTAACACCCTTCAAGGATAAGTATACCAAGCCACTTACCACCGATCAGATTTCAGCCTAATGTTCAGCAACTTAGCACATCATATTATTTCCATATACCACACCATCCATCGGACCAGGAGGGAACAACCTCCTATCCACAAGTCAATATCAATCAGGTTCAACTAACATCACAATCAGGATGACCACTCGGTCAGAAGCATACAACCGCTTACACTCAGTAAGCATACCTTGGCCTTGGACCTTTCGGTCTGCTCTGATACCAAAAATGTAACACCCAAATTTTAAACAAATCATAAGCAAGAAAATCAGGGAAATTTTTCACAATTAAAGGAAAATCAGAATGCCTTGGCACAAGAAAATGAAAGGAAAAGAGAACAAGGGAGATAAAACCGATTCGGAGGAGATGACAGCGGAAGAAGAGGAAATCGCTTAAACGAAACCCGCAGGTACGCATACCCGCTCAAGCGAAGACTTCTCTCGGTATCTGATCACTTCACTCGGCATTTCTGCACTCGGATTCCAGCGCCTAATTCACTCGGGAGAACTCGACCTCAATCCACTCGGACACGTAATTTATTCCACGACCTTAACAATTAGAACACATACACGAACAATACGGGAATGGTCCTCACTGGCTCCCACTCGGAATGTCTCACCTAGTTTTCACTCGGTAACCATCACCTTCCTACTCTAAGCATCCTACTAAGCTAAGACTCACTCAGATTCCTTTATTACCAATAGTTCACTACGGTGGGATCCTCTACAGTCTAAGGTGTCACTCTCCATTCGGGAAAACCATCACTCGGCAAATTCTCACTCGGGAATTATTGACTGTTCTACACTCGGGAGGATTCCTAGCAGTTAGTCGTTGGGGCAGTCTTCTACTTCAACCCCTACTCAGAGCTATCTGATTTTCACTCGCTCCGAACATCTACATCTCTTCCACTCGGTTACAAAATCATAAACTCACCCTCTAGACCGTGAATTAGCTTCCTTCACGCTGGATTATGTCATTTCCTACGCAATCAGAGATATGAACATATATATATATAGATCACTCGGACATTTCACAACATGAGATAGACATGTAACGTGGTATAAACATAGACATATATATATATATATATATATATACGTGTATGTTATGAATTTACAACCAAGAAGTCATGTTCCCGATCCAAGGAATTCAATTCTGATTTAAAGGCTAACGACAAAACACGAGCCGGCCAAGGCTTAACTCAAACACTATGTACGGCATATACACAGCCATGATATCTCATAGTGCAGCAACCCTTCACCCGGTATTTTAGCTCCTCCTCCACTCCTCATTACGAGAGATGTTCACTAAAAATTACCACAACAGGGGTGAGCATCTTAAATTTTAAATGATAGATACTGACTCAGGTTGCCTCACCTTTATACAACAATATTTATATACATAATTACACATGGCAACTATTATAGTCGGGGCAATGCCAATCAGCCAGAACACACACAAGATCTTTACCAATCGGAATCCATCAGATATCACTCAGCCTTTCACACACATCAATTTGATAATATCAACATGCAACAATTAGTGGTAGTATATTGCAATATGTGAATTAGAATGCTTTTATTGAACAATTATCAGTCAGAATCCACAATCCTTACTCAGATATATATATATACATGCAATTCTCCAATACAGAACATACATTCATGGAATAGACTTTAATCAGCATTAACATCATATACACATGGAATAGTACACTTGGTCATGAGGATATATATATATCGTCTTACCAACACCGTCACAAGCACAACTAATTCCACATAACATCAGTAGCAATGTGAACACAGAATATTCACTCGGTTCCGCATTTGTGTGTATCGGTTCAGACGTTGCAACGTGGGCTCTCAGCCCTTTTTATACCTAGCTCTCAGCTATCAAATCAGCTCCCAGCTGCTTGGCCATTTTACAGGTACCTAACCGTTTGCCCACAGGTGACACCAACGCTCTCAGCGCCAACAGAGGTGATCACAGGCAGCCCGAGTCCCACTCAGGGCTACCTTGAGTCCCACTCAAGGATTTTATAGCGTCCCACGCTTTATAACCGATGGTAGTGTCCCACACTACGTGCTCTCAGCACAACGCATCCCATGCGCCACATGCGGATTCATCACACAACATAGTATTCATGCACACAACCTTCACTCAGTTATACATATTTCACATGCAGTCGGTAATACGCATTCCCAGGATTCTACATATTTATTTAACATACACATACTTCCATGCAATCATCATCCTAGCTCTATTAACAACATATAAATCCAATGCAATCGGTATCACTCAATTTCGAGCTTCTATCAGCGTGCTTATCAATTCAAACATAACATGCACTCGGTACACAGCAGTATTAAAACTTAATCAACACAGGCATCCATATGAAGATCAACAGGTTCCAACAAACATTTCAAATCAGTACAACATAATATGCAATCGGTATACAACAGTGTCAAGACTCAGTCGACACACGCATGCATACGAACATGAACGGATTCAACAAGCATTCCAGTCAACACAACGTAACATGCAATCGGGTTATAGGGTATCGGAGTTCAAACAACGCATGCATCTTTAAGGACAGTAATAACATGCAACACTCATTCTCACTTGTCTCACACTCGGTTACTCCACATGCAAGCATTTTTATACACAGGATACAGAACTATCACTTCAACGCTCGGAACCCATTCATAACCTATGCATTTAACATGTAAGGTACTCCCCCTACCAACTACGAGACTCTGAGAGACTTCTCTGCTTGGGTGTTGGTTCCCTTCCTCGCGGCTTCACTCAGTGCTTCCGCTCGCTTAGCCTTTACTTGAATGCTAGCCACGAACGGTGCAGGGCTGTTTCTGCTTCTGCTTTGACGCTCTTCTTCTACTCGTGTGAGGGAGCTTTGACCCCTCTGCAACACCGTCACTCGTCTTCCGAAACAGGGGATGAAATAGAGAGCAGAGAAGGAGAAGAGAAGAAGAAAGAGAAGAAGAAGAAGAAGAAACTCGCAGGGAACTCTGAAGAACGAATGGCAAGGAGAACCATCGTCCACTTATAAACGCATGCATGAGGGAAAGAATGGTGGGGTGGGAAAACGTGAGGAGCAGTCTGCTCACGTCACCCAGTCCCATCAGCACCCACTAAGGTCAATCCTCCCTTTGAATCAGCACACTCTCGATTAATTAAATTAATGGTACTTAATAAGCAAATTCCTACTTCTGAAATTATTACTTTAATGGCTTTATTCACTCGGTACTTTATTAAAATTTGGGATGTTACAGCATGAATAATCATTCTCCCGTTTGACATTCATACTAATAAAACAAGTTTCAATACACATGAAAATCATTCTCCCGTTTGACGTTCATATTAATAAAAGGTTGAAATACTAACATGGACTTGAATCATAAACATGCAGAGGTCAAATTCACAACATTATACTCAATAGACTAGTTCATCAATTCCAACATAAACAGATTAGTTACACATGGTGAAAGTAAAAACAACACTTACAGAGTTTGACATTATGAAGACAATGGAAACTTCACGATACAACGATCACAATACACCGAAACACACTCAAGTATCTAGAAAACTATTCTAGAACTACAACTCACAAAAAAAGTACTCAAAATCAAGCACAAGAGAGAAAAGAAGAGAATGAAATGCTATGAAAGGGATGCTTAGAATGGTGTTGGATGGCCCTATTTATAGGGCTGAGCAAGGGTGCTGACGCTACGCGTCAGGCCCCTGACTCAGCTTCCATTAAACAGCTGATAATGGCCACTACAAATTATAAAAATGGATCATGCTTGGCCACTTGGACGTGTCTCCACTGTGTTTTGGCCATTTGTGTTGAGTGGGATGGCCCTTGGTGCTGAGTGGGATGACCATTATTGGGTCAAAGCTGAGTGCTTGACCAAGCTGGAAGTGGAGCCTACACAGCATTGACGCTACGCGTGGCTAGGACGCGTAGCGTCAGCATCAAAAAAAGCTGTTGATGCTACGCGTGGGATAAGGCTACGCGTCAGCTCCTCCAGTGTAATTTTCTCTTGATTTCTTAACTTTTTCACTGCAAAACTGGAGAAAATTGATCAAGGGCAGATTATTTCCAACAACATCCATTTATTGAATTTAAATCCTAATTTTCTAACAAATTAAACTAATTTTTATAATTTTGATGAAATTTTTGTTCAAGCTTTTATTGAAAATTTGAGGACTAACAAGATGCTTTATTGATACGATCATGCTATGGCTTTCACAAAATTCTTGAGAGAAGGCAGAGTTTATTTCACTAAATATACTTATGTATTCATGAAATGACTAAAAATGTCTTAGACAAAGAAACTTCACCTATTTATAGATTCCTACCTAGACTTAACCTAAGGTGGATCAAATTAACCAAACTCTTAACCTGGGGTGTAAAATTCAGACTACACATGGAACCTTAGTTCCTAAGTGTGATGCCATAATTTCTCAGACCGAAATTTCGCTGCAAGTATGATTAATTAGTGAAAATACGAATAAATTTTTTACGTTTAAGCATATGAATCAAACCACTTGCATCAAAGACCAAATCACAGGAAACCAAGCGCCACATTATAACATATTACCATAATAATTGGATCAATAAAATGGAACCACTAAAGGTATATGCCATGAAATATAATAGCAGCGAAAAAAATGTATACAAGGTATCCTTACCTTCCCATATATGAAGATATGAGAAAGGAACCAAGAACATGCAGAAAACTTATGAAAAGGGTATGCAAAAGGAAACTAATAAGCATAGGGGTATAAACCCTAAGCAAAGAAGCACACATAAGCCAGCCATGGGTAATAAAACAAAAATTTTAGCCCTTTAACAATGTGTTCCATAACCTGGCCATGGTTTTTGCCACTAGTCATGGTTTACACTACCTAACAAGGGGAATTGTGTGACACCCTAGATTAACTAGGAAAAATTCCCCACACCAGAACGTCCCACTTAATTAAGGAGTCACTAGTTATTTAGAAAAGTAGATTTATTTTTTTGTTTGGTGATCATCAACACATAGTTTGAAATAAACATGATCATTACATAGATCAATTCTTCATAACAGCAGTGTACTCAAAAGATACGTGGCTCACAGGCTCCCAATAAAATAACCATAATATAAACTTATAACTAAACATCGGGACCTACAACAGTCTCGACGTGAGAAAGCAAGTACTAATATATCCACGACTCGATGTCCACTACTATATATAGTCCAAGTCCTGCCCATGTTCACCTTGTCCTTCTGTTGATGATCACAATGAGGAAAACAAAAGCACAACACAAAAAGGGTGAGTATAAGCTCTCAACCCACAAGATTTCCATGTAAGGGTAGTCGTAAACATTAAACATATATATATATATATATATATATCAACAAGGGAAATATTTCATACAATACTCACCAACATAACATCATAGTAATTAGGGATATACTATTAATCACAGAGACAATACAAATCAACAGAGTTAGTCACACAACTATGGCATGTTATGCATGCGTCAGGTTCATTATAATTTATCTTAATTAAATACCAGTATTAATGGGGCCCAACTCCCACTCATTAATCTCACACATATCAATATCCACTATGCACATCAATCCCACCTTATCCCCCTGCCTAACTAGAGGGATCGAAGCTCACCTCATTCTGGTTTTCACAAATGGGTAGGGACACGCAGTGTAACATCCCTGATGTTTTAATATTAGAAATAAATTTGAAGTGAATAAAGTATCATTTGGTTTAAAATAATGATGAAATATTAAATGTTAAATGGAAAATAGAGTTTTAAATGAATTTTCAAAGAAAATAGCATCAGGACCTTGACGCGTAGCGTGGATAAGGCGTGTAGTGTCAGGTGTGAATTAATGACCTGACGCGTAGCGTCAGTGTCGTGACCTGTGTTATAACAGGGACATGTAAAATAGAACCTGAGAGCTTCTTCTTTCATTTTTTCTCTTTTCTAAGGCGATTTGGCTAGGGTTTTGAAGGAGCTTGGGGATTCTTGCATTCTTGGACCTTTGGAGGTGAGGTAAGCACTTAGAGACCTTTAATTGCATGGTTCCTTTCTTCCCCTTTTTCTATTCTCCCTGACCGTGAGTACATGTTGGTAGGAGATGATGATTCCATGTTTTATGGTCTTGGGGCAACTTGAATATGGTTCTAGGATGGCAAGTGCAAAGGTGAAACTAGTGGGTATTTAAAGGATATTGTTAAAGCAAGGATCGGAGTCCGTTCAAGGTTACGGAACTCGGAAACGGAGACCGAAAATGGAAACAGTAAGCTTTGATAATTTAAGATCGAGGTTCGGAGTTATTTAAAGGCTACGACTTATAATATTAGTAATTAAAATATTTATTGAAGCTTAGTTTAAATTCATTTTGAGTTTCAAGGATTTCGGAGAGGACCCGACAAGTGATATAAAGCCTTGGAAAGCTCGGGATCGAGGTAAGGGGGTGTGCTGGGTTAAGGTTTATTTAGAAATTTACCTGCGTCATTGGCGACTAGAAAAAGGGTATATAATAGCTTATATGGAATAAGAAAGTGAATGAAATGAAATAATATGATATAAAATAGCTATACGGCAAATTATGAAATAAAGTGAACCTAAGCGGGTGATATAAGATGTATGTATATGTGGGGTAAGTATGTGAGGATCAAATAATGTGAAATATGACAAATGGGGAATTGATAATGTATGAAAGATACTAATGAGCTGATAAGACTATGTGAGTGGGTGAGAGATTTCAAATTATAATAATAATTGTATCATAAGTGGTATAAAGATGATGACAATAACTAAGAGAATTGATGTTGAGAGCTATGATAGGATTGATGATTAAATAAAAGAAACTGGTAATGGTGATAAACAGCAGGATTGTATAGATATAATATGCTGAACGAAATTGAATTCAATGATGCTTGTGATTTAAGACTATGTTGTGAGTAGTATAACATTGATGTTGATTGTAACATTGTTATATTTGTTAATTGAGAATTATGACTATTTTATGATGAATTATGGATAAGATGAGTATAGAGGTATTAAACGTGACTTAGGAAGGTTGGATTGTGTGACCGCCCTGCGAGGTGAGTATATATCAATTTTTGATATTATACATGATATTGATGATGTTTAACTGTATTGATATAAATTGTGATAGTATGTTGATGGGTTAGCAAGTCGGCTACCCTGTGTGATGAACACTTGTCAGCTTTTGACAATTGTGGTGCGATTGATGATGTTTTAATTATATTAAGTTTTGTATTATGTATGAGATACCCTGGATACTGTTGAAGGCGAGGAGTGGTCGCCGGTGCATTGCACAAGCAAGGAGCGGCTCCTGACAGGCTTCTAGTAAAGGGATTGTATGGCTATGCCTGTGTTTACATGACTGAATATGTGATTATATGGTAGAGGACGACTGACGGTATATGAGTTACACTCGTTTTTGGCTTCCGTGGTCAAGTCGGACCCAGTTGAGCTACTCAGAGGTCTATGACCCAGTGGTTGAGGGGGAGCCAAGTCGGGCTCGGTGAACCAAGTCGAGTTCACGGGGTGTCAAGTCGGACCCCTAGCTAAAGGTCGATCCTTTTAGTATCCGGATACTAGGAGTCTATTATATATGAGAGTCACTAGTGCATATGTAATATAATATTGACGTCCATAATGATTGTAATGTTTGATGATGTTGATTACATAAGGATAATTAATATAGAGACTTGAGGCTAACTAATATAAGGAATTGTATATGATATTATTGCATAATGAATCAGAAAAGGAATGACTTGGCTGAGTAGGTATGCTTGACTGTGGATAATCCCAATATGTTTAAGATAGTGCTAATTTGGATAATCAATGTGGTTATGAAAGAATGATAATTAGAAAAGGAAGTAAAGAGAAAAGGAAAAAGATAAATGATCATAATTGAAATTCGTGATTAAGAGGGTAGCTATACTACACCTTCTTTAGTTTTGATATCTATTTCTGTATTAATTCTTAATTCTAGTCACTCACCTCCCTGTATTGTGGTTTTAGTGACTGTGGCAGGCTATGGATGTGCACCGCGGAGGCGAGAACTAAATGAGGCCAAGGCGATATGGGAACTAGAAGAGGAAATACATAATTATGTACTTGTTTGTTGATTTATAAAATGTTGAGTAGTGTTACTAGGTGAGCATAAATGTATATCTATGTCGTATCATAGTATTTTATCACGTTGTGTGTTATGTGGCACAGAGCCATTGAATGAGTGCATGATATGGGCAGGTCTCGTTATATATACGTGCATGAATGATATATGAAGTGTGAGTGTATATTGAATTATTGATGATGATGATTGTTGATTATTCTGTTTGTGTGTTTTGATGGATTGTGGCACGGAGCCAACGATGTGTGATTGTGGAATACTATTGGCAGGTCCTGTTATGATGCATGAATGTTGCTTGTGAAATGGATAATGAGATAATGATAGATTATGAATTGATTGATGATTTGATTGAATTAGGAAGTTATGCATATAGTGAATAATTATGGATTTAAGGAACCGAATAGGTGATTTTGAGATTTGGTGGGTTTCAGGACCCTTGAAAGGTATCAATAGGTCCTCTAGGACATTTAGGATCTGTGTGTATTGTCCTTGGGCCAATTGGAACCCTTTTAGGGTGTTTGGTGCAAGGGTTTTGCGCAAAAGGGGTTTAAACTGCATTTTGTGCTTAACTTGCGCATACGTTGGAATTTTAACGAACGAACGGAGCCAATAGTTCTGAAATGGGGAAAACATGTGGCCCATGAAGTTTTATAGTAATCAGACCTAAAACGGGCCAATTGGGTAGGTTTGAAGTTGGCCGGTTGGCCTAAAAGTGTGTAACAGCAGCAGGTCTGTTACTGTCATGCCCACACTATGCGTGAGGCTGACGTAAAACATCCTAATATTTAAAACTAGGTTTCTAAAACCCAAATAAATTTTTCGTGAATTACTTTCAATTTCAAAATAGGATTTTGGAGCAGTACAATAACACTGTCGTCACTACATCAACCTTCTAATGTGCAGTTCATCATCACATAACCTACCCATTTATGCAATGAAATAGTTTCATGGATATATCAAATATCACACACATTTATATATATATATATATATATATATATATGGTGGGACCAACCAGGGTCTCTACAATACAACATCATCATCCACCATAACAACAAGCATATGCTCAAAATAGGTCTAGGCTTCTAGCTGAAGCCGTCAGTTACCTATTCAACTAAGCATTTATATATACACATATATGTACACACAACAAAACAGGTATGCACAGGAGCCGGCCAAGGCTACTACAAAACTACTATATACATTATATACAATATACATACAGTATTCCATGCTCGATCTTGGTGACCTCTCACCAATCTCCATCACGTCCCAAGTCCACTGTAAAAATATCCACAAATAGGGGTGAGCATATACATGTCAAATGACAGTTATTGAATCAGACCACTTATCTAATTCTCTGGCATATAAAAAAAATAGTAATATCAACAATATCATATAATCTCATCACATTTCATACATTTACATATTCGTAAATATCCATACAATCAATGTTGTTCTCAACAACATCTATCAATACATATACATGCTCATTCATTTGGATCCAAACATTCATTATTAATTTTTATTTTGTGTTGCAACACTGGCTCTCAGCCATATACTCAGCTCTCAGCTGATCCGGCCATTTTACTGGTACCAAACCGTTTGCCCTCTCACATGATACAATCACTCTCAGCAACAATGGTAGTGTCATGGGCTAACCCCGAGCCCTGCCCAAGAGGTTTTGCCTTGAGTCTCACCCAAGGTCTTTTTATGGAATCCTCGAAACCACATAATATTTTATGTTTGTTCATCACATAAGCATCCCATGCTTTATCAATTGCACCTCATGCATTCATATATCATTAAAATTTCATAAATATCATTTATATATATAAATATAGCATCTCATGCATTCATGTCTCATACAATTCAACATCTTAATATCAATAATTTATGAACAGAAAATGTCATCACACAAATATTGTAACATCCCAGTTTTGAAATTAAATGCTGAATGAAGAATAAACCATTAAGACTTGATTTCAACTAGAAAATAACTGTTAATTGTATTTAACTAAGTGGGTTTAAGCCATTAAAATATAAAAAAAAAATGGTGGTGGACAGGGGATGGGGTGGAGTGCACGTGACTGCTGGGCACGCACTCTCCCATCCCACTCTTCTTTTACTGTGCGCATGCACATATATATATATAGATATAAAACGTGAGCCTTGGGGAGGAACGCACTTACTCTTTCTTCAGACTCTCTCCTCCGTCACTTCATCCTCTACTTCCTCTCTTCGTCTCCATTCTTCTTCTTCTATCTTACTCTTCGCTCCTGGAGGTCTTGGTTGCAGTACTGGAGAACGGACCACACTTCATCCCAGAATCAGGCGCAGAATACGACAGAGCCGAGGAAGACCGGACGAACCAGGAGAAGGACATCGGACCCAACAACAAGAACGAAAAAGGTTTTTGAGGATTCTTCCAAAGGTAGGGGGCGCTTGCATGTCGAATGCATGGTCTAAGAACGGTACCGGATGAACGTACTGCTAAGTGTGTGTGTGTGTGTGCATGTATTTATAATCATTAAAACTGATGCTGTGCATGTGTGCATGTATTCATAATCATTAAAACTGATGCATGATTTGAGATTCTGATAGTGATTTTCGTGGCGATGGTGTAGCCTGTTAGTGGATGATAATGACGAATGATATGCATGAATCTGTTTTCTTGTCACTATGAAAAATATGTATGTGCATGCTCTTAATTGGATTGTTCAACGTTGTTAGTTTGATGACCGATTGTAACATGCGCTGGTGTGATTGACTGAATGATTACGAGTAGTGTGGGAAACCCGTTCTTGCTTAATGACTACGGCGAAGGTGTTTGTGGCGCGATGATGTGTATTAATGAATGTGTTAGTTGCATGAGTGAGAGTGGGGTGACCCATAGAAGGTCAAAAACCCCAAGGGAAACGACTTCCAGTTACCAACCCTGGCTAGATCCCAATAGAGCTCGTAGTAGCCGTTGGAGCTAGAGAAGAGAGTCTCGAGACGCCGTGGGGAGGCCGGTGCCACCTGGTAAGAGCTGAGGGACGAGGGGCCAGAAGAAAAGGGGACCGTAACTGAGAGTCTTTACCCGAGTCGGATCCGCAGACATGCATATAGAAATAAGGCTGATTGTGGTGATGTATAAATCTATGTATGTGCAGGTGTATGATTTTGAATGCATGAATATATATATTTGGATGTGGAATAAACTCTGTGTATTATGTGTGTTATGAATGTTGTTTGAACTGTATGAACTTGGTTACTTGAGAAAGGTTGAATGATAGCAGGAGCGTGTTCTAACGCTAATACCGAGTCTGTGAGTATCATTATACATGTAAAAGCTCACCCCTGCAGTGGCCATTTTCAGTGAATGTCTCTCGTGAGGGGGATCAGAAGCAGAGCTGGAATGCTGGGCGGAGTGCTGATGCATTTGGAAGGTTTAATTAAGGCGTTGTTAGATTAAGCCCTGACTGGCTCATACCGGATGTTAATGTTTTAGGGATAAATAGAACTTTGAGGGCAAGGAGAAGTCCGATTTTGTATTTTAAATATTGACATACACTTTTATATATATATGGATGTATGGTTTTGGTGCGTGTGATGCTATGTGCTGCCTTGTTTCATAATTGTGCTTTAATGGATACACAGGGACGGTATGATCGAGCAGGTTATAGCCAAGTCCGAGTGAATCGAGAATTGTCTTAGGAAAAACTTATGTCGGATACGTTGGGCGGAGTCGTACCCCGCCCGAAGTTTGGGAGCAATTCGCCCAAGCGTGAGGATTCGCGCTGGAGCGATGTAGTTGTTAGAACGAGACCCCGGTGTTGACCCCTGATTTGGGCGTTGTGGTTGAGCCCGCCCAGGCGTTGTCATAATTAGTTGAGTTGGGCGGAATAGGTTCGGGCTCCTCCTTTCTCCACAACCTACTATCGCACTTGTACCCTGTAACTTCCCGTTTTTCTGAGTGAAGTGTGAGTATGAGGATTTGCCTAGTGAACCCTTGTCCATACCCGATCGAGAAAATTACCTTGTAGTTGTGTTAAAAGAGGCGTTGTGCAAATTTTGTTTAGGCGGTGTCATACCTCACTCAAGTAACTAGGACAGTTCGCCCAAACGCGTAGAACTATGCTGAAGCAAGTAAATATCAACTCTAGATTCCGCCTATGTACCTTCTTTCTTTGTTGTCGCATTATTCCGTCCCGCTGGGCGGTATTTAACATCGCCTGAGCAAGTGAATGTTGTATTGTAGTCCGCCCATGATAAATATACCCCGCTTAACCAAGTAGGATGATTCTAACTCCGCCCTTCCACCGAATGCTTCACGTGTGATTGTATTAACATCTTCCCCCATCTATTTCCTCCTATTGTATGACCAGTGTTACTCGAAGAAAAAGCCTTCTTTGTGGAATTCCCTCCATCCGCTGCTGCATTCCCATACTCCGCCTGGACGGTATAAGACCCCGTCCGAGCGAGCAAACGGTGTTGTCCAATCCGCCCTAGTGCTGATGCGTTACGATAAACCCATTGAGCCGGCCCCAGTTTTAGCTTCCCTGTAGGTTGCTATGTGCGCGTGAATGCTCTTCGTTTCCCCCTTGCCTACTCCCTTCTATATCGAATGTTACGTGACCGTTTTGTGAAAACTTTTCTCATATTTTGGAATTATTAGTTGCAAATAATGAGGTGTTACATTTTGGTATCAGAGCGGACCGAAAAGTCCAAGGCCAAAGTATGCTTACCAAGTGTAAGCGGTGGTGTGTGTGTCTTTCTGCTTGAATGTTTGAAAATTGTTCTGATGATAGTTGAACCTGATTGATGATTGACTTGAGGACAAGGGGTTGTTTTCCCCCAGTCCGATTGTGTGTATGACCTAGGCGAATGATATAATGTGCTAAGCTATAAATTGTTGGACTAATAACTAGATCGGTAGTAAGTGGCTCCGTATACTTATCCTTAAATGTCAATTTCAGGATAAGGAATGGCGCATCGTCAAAGTATGGAGGCTATAGCCACAGCATTCCAACGCTTTGCGGATGTATTTGAAAGGCAAGGCCAGACTCAACCTGAGGATGGCCATGTGCTGGACCGCTTCCTGAAGAGGAAGCCGAGTGAATTCTTAGGAGGACGGAACCCTGAGGCGGCGTTCAAATGGACTCAGGAATTAGAGAGAATTTTTAGGGGTCTTCACTGTACCGAAGCCCAGAAGGTGGAGTGCGCAGTGTATATGCTGCGAGATGAAGCGGAGAATTGGTGGAGAATAGCCAGAAGCCGATTTCCTGAAGATGACAATCAACTGACGTGGAACGATTTCAAGGCCTGCTTCTTGGACAAATACTTTCCCGACACAGTGAGGAGTCGGAAAGAGCTGGAGTTTATGGAGTTAAAACAGGGCTCCATGACTGTGGAAGAATACGCGACCAGATTTGAGGAATTGTGCCTATTCTATCCGCCCTTCCAGCAGCCAGGAACGGAGCACTCCAAGTGTCTTAAGTTTGAGAACGGACTGAGATCTGATATTAAGAGGGCCTGCAGATACCATGAAATCCGGAGTTTCCCTGCCTTAGTGAACAAGTGTCGAATATTTGAAGAGGATGACAGGGTCCATTCGGGCCAGTGCAGCAGAGCCAACCAGCACCTGAGGCCTCAGCAATCACGTTTCAAGAGGCCAGGAAACGTGAGGAGGAATGAACCCTTCACCAGATATCAGAATCAGAATGACCGAGTGAGACAAATGAGTGGACGACCAAGGTATGGCGGATGCTTTAAATGCGGCGGTGACCATTTTGCTAAGGATTGCAATGATACAAATGTTAAATGCTACCACTGCGGAGAGAAGGGACACGTTCGTCCTGACTGCCCCCAACTCCGCCAGACAAACACCAATGTGCATCAAGGAGGATTTCAAGATTGAACCCGAGTGAGTGATAACCCACGACCTGGTAGCAGAGGCAACGGAACCAGAGGAAATATGATGCGTGCTCCGAACAGCCGAGAGAGGAACGCCGGCCCAACAGCGGCAGGAAGGATCTACACCATCAATGCAGAGGATGTTGCACCAGCAAACGATCTAGTACAATGTAAGTGCTCACTTGGAATGAATACGCTTAATGTTGTTTTCGATTCGGGAGCTACCCATTCTTTTATAGCTGATGAGTGCGTGGAACGGTTGAAGTTACCAACTGTGTCTATAACCCGGACTTTGGAAGTGGCCAGCCCTACTGGCCCTAGTGTGTTCACATCGTCAATATGTAAAAATGTAGCATTTGAGTTGTATGATCGGAGTTTCACCTTCGATCTGATTTGCATGCCTTTAAAAGGTCTTGATATTGTGCTTGGAATAGATTGGCTTTCAGCCAATAAGGTATTAGTAGATTGTAGAAACCGAGAGATAGTTTTCCCAAAACAACCCACTGAAGATGGCACGGCACTAGGTATAACCCAACTATTTATGATGCTTTGTCTAACCAAAGATGAGAGTGAGACCCTAGTGAACGAAATTCCGGTTGTTTGCGAATTCCCAGAAGTGTTCCCAGAAGACGTCCCGAGTGTGCCTCCCAATAGAGAAGTTGAATTCTCTATAGACTTGATCCCTGGAGCCGAACCGGTCTCCAGTGCACCCTACAGAATGTCCTCAACTGAATTGGCAGAGTTGAAGAAACAAGTGGATGAGTTACTTGAGAAGCAGTTCATTAGACCAAGCGTGTCACCATGGGGCGCACCTGTGCTACTTGTTAAGAAGAAGGATGGCAGCATGAGACTTTGTATAGATTATCGACAGCTTAACAAGCTTACAATCAAGAATCGATACCCACTGCCTAGAATTGATGATTTAATTGACCAGCTGCGTGGAGCCTCAGTCTTCTCGAAAATCGACTTACGATCGGGATATCACCAAATCCGAGTGAAGGACTCAGACATTCCTAAAACTGCCTTTAGGACTCGATATGGTCACTACGAGTATGTAGTGATACCGTTCGGTGTGACAAACGCCCCTGCTGTTTTCATGAATTACATGAACAACATATTCCACTCCTTCTTAGATCGGTTTGTTGTTGTTTTCATTGACGACATCCTAGTTTATTCTAAGACATCAGAGGAGCATGAAGGACATCTCAGAGCGGTACTCCAAGTGTTAAAGGAGAAGCAATTGTTTGCAAAGCTCTCGAAGTGCGAATTCTGGATGGATGAGATCCACTTCCTCGGGCATGTGATTTCCAAGCGAGGCGTCTCAGTGGATCCTGCGAAGGTAGCTACTGTAATAGCATGGGAGAGGCCCAGATCGATCTCAGAAATAAGAAGTTTTATGGGCTTGGCAGGTTATTATAGGAGGTTCATAGAAGGTTTTTCTAAGTTGGCATTACCCCTGACTAAATTGACTCGGAAGAACGTTCCTTTCGTGTGGAGTCCGGAGTGTGAGAATAGCTTCCAAGAGCTAAAGAATAAGTTGACAACTGCTCCGGTGTTGGCATTACCTGAGTTACGAGAAAGCTTCGTGGTCTATTGTGATGCGTCCGGACTCGGATTAGGGTGTGTACTCATGCAGAAAGATCGAGTGATAGCATATGCCTCTCGACAATTGAGACCCCACGAGCAGCATTATCCGACCCATGACTTGGAGCTGGCAGCAGTATTTTTGCATTAAAAATCTGGAGACATTACTTGTACGGGTCCAAATTTGAAGTGTACAGCGATCACAAGAGCCTCAAATACCTATTCAACCAAAAGGAGCTGAACATGAGGCAGAGAAGATGGATTGAGTTTTTGAAGGACTATGATTTTGAGTTAAAATACCACCCAGGTAAGGCAAACGTCGTGGCCGACGCGTTGAGTCGGAAATCCCTCCACATAGCAGCCATGATGGCAAAAGAAGTTGAGTTGTTGGAGCGGTTCCGAGACATGAACTTGCATGTTGACACCCCTTCCTCTCAGAAGATGACAATCGGTACGTTGAGGATTGCCAACGAATTCTTAAAATCCGTGTACGAACAGCAACAGGCGGACTCTTACCTAGCTGAAATGAAGGAAATTCAGGCTAAAGGAAAGGATTTATCCTTGACAGAGGGGTCAGATGGGATCTTCCGGGTGAGAAACAGAATATACATACCAAGTGAAGGAAGAATGAGAAGGATGGTGCTTGATGAAGCCCACAAAAGCCTACTCAGCATTCACCCAGGAACCACGAAGATGTACCACGACTTGAGGAAACAGTTCTGGTGGCCCGGACTAAAGAGAGATGTGGCGGAGTACGTGGCCCGGTGTATCACTTGTCAGAAATCAAAGGTAGAGCACCAAAAACCGTACGGTGCAATGCAGCCTCTAGAGATCCCCGTGTGGAAATGGGACTCAATTGCGATGGATTTTATCATGGGATTACCCAAAAACCGAGCGGGCCATGATGCAATTTGGGTCATTGTAGACCGTTTGACGAAGAGTGCATATTTCTTACCTGTAAATATGAGGTACCCATTGCATAAGTTGGCTCGAATCTACATTCAAGAAGTTATCCGACTACATGGCATACCTACTTCCATCGTATCGGATAGGGACCCTAGATTTACGTCCAGGTTTTGGACCAGCATGCATCAAGAATTGGGGACGAAGCTTTGGCTTAGTTCTGCCTACCACCCCCAATCGGATGGACAATCCGAGCGAACGATTCAGAGTCTAGAAGACTTATTAAGAGTGTGTGTGTTAGAGTACGGTGGGGACTGGGAGCAGTACCTTCCCTTGATCGAGTTTACGTACAACAACAGCCATCATCACAGCATTGGCATGGCACCTTACGAGGCATTATATGGGCGTAGATGCCGAACCCCACTCTGCTGGTCAGAAACGGGTGAAAGTCTACTATTGGGACCGGACATCGTGAAGCAAACCACAGAACAGATCCGAGTGATAAGGGAGAAGATGAAAGCATCACAAGACAGGCAGAAGAGCTACCATGACAAGCGCATCAAGCCATTGGAATTTTCAGTCGGAGATCGAGTGTTTCTGAGAACCTCTCCGAGTAAAGGAGTTGGACGAGCCTTAAAAAGTGGGAAGTTAAGCCCTCGCTACATCGGACCTTATGAGGTATTAGAACGGATTGGCCCCGTGGCATACCGCCTCGCGTTACCAACTCACTTGTCCCGATTGCACAACGTATTTCACGTGTCTCAACTAAGGAAGTATTTGCATGACCCCAGCCACACGATGCCTGACGATGAGGTAGAAATTAAGGAAGACCTAACCACTGTGACTACACCGGTTGGAATCATGGATCAATCGGTAAAACGCTTAAGAAACAAGAACGTAAGACTGGTTAAGGTGGAGTGGCAGCAAGGCAAGACCACCTCCTACACGTGGGAACGCCAAGACGCCATGCGACAGCAGTACCCCGAATTGTTTACCTAGGTAAGTACCGACTGAATTTCGGGGACGAAATTCTTTTTCAGTGGGGGAGAACTGTAACATCCCAGTTTTGAAATTAAATGCTGAATGAAGAATAAACCATTAAGACTTGATTTCAACTAGAAAATAACTGTTAATTGTATTTAACTAAGTGGGTTTAAGCCATTAAAATATAAAAAAAAAAAATGGTGGTGGACAGGGGATGGGGTGGAGTGCACATGACTGCTGGGCACGCACTCTCCCATCCCACTCTTCTTTTACTGTGCGCATGCACATATATATATATATATATAACGTGAGCCTTGGGGAGGAACGCACTTACTCTTTCTTCAGACTCTCTCCTCCGTCACTTCATCCTCTACTTCCTCTCTTCGTCTCCATTCTTCTTCTTCTATCTTACTCTTCGCTCCTGGAGGTCTTGGTTGCAGTACTGGAGAACGGACCACACTTCATCCCAGAATCAGGCGCAGAATACGACAGAGCCGAGGAAGACCGGACGAACCAGGAGAAGGACATCGGACCCAACAACAAGAACGGAAAAGGTTTTTGAGGATTCTTCTAAAGGTAGGGGGCGCTTGCATGTCGAATGCATGGTCTAAGAACGGTACCGGATGAACGTACTGCTAAGTGTGTGTGTGTGTGTGCATGTATTTATAATCATTAAAACTGATGCTGTGCATGTGTGCATGTATTCATAATCATTAAAACTGATGCATGATTTGAGATTCTGATAGTGATTTTCGTGGCGATGGTGTAGCCTGTTAGTGGATGATAATGACGAATGATATGCATGAATCTGTTTTCTTGTCACTATAAAAAATATGTATGTGCATGCTCTTAATTGGATTGTTCAATGTTGTTAGTTTGATGACCGATTGTAACATGCGCTGGTGTGATTGACTGAATGATTACGAGTAGTGTGGGAAACCCGTTCTTGCTTAATGACTACGGCGAAGGTGTTTGTGGCACGATGATGTGTATTAATGAATGTGTTAGTTGCATGAGTGAGAGTGGGGTGACCCATAGAAGGTCAAAAACCCCAAGGGAAACGACTTCCAGTTACCAACCCTGGCTAGATCCCAATAGAGCTCGTGGTAGCCGTTGGAGCTAGAGAAGAGAGTCTCGAGACGCCGTGGGGAGGCCGGTGCCACCTGGTAAGAGCTGAGGGACGAGGGGCCAGAAGAAAAGGGGACCGTAACTGAGAGTCTTTACCCGAGTCGGATCCGCAGACATGCATATAGAAATAAGGCTGATTGTGGTGATGTATAAATCTATGTATATGCAGGTGTATGATTTTGAATGCATGAATATATATATTTGGATGTGGAATAAACTCTGTGTATTATGTGTGTTATGAATGTTGTTTGAACTGTATGAACTTGGTTACTTGAGAAAGGTTGAATGATAGCAGGAGCGTGTTCTAACGCTGATACCGAGTCTGTGAGTATCATTATACATGTAAAAGCTCACCCCTACAGTGGCCATTTTCAGTGAATGTCTCTCGTGAAGGGGATCAGAAGCAGAGCTGGAATGCTGGGCGGAGTGCTGATGCATTTGGAAGGTTTAATTAAGGCGTTGTTAGATTAAGCCCTGACTAGCTCATACCGGATGTTAATGTTTTAGGGATAAATAGAACTTTGAGGGCAAGGAGAAGTCCGATTTTGTATTTTAAATATTGACATACACTTTTATATATATATGGATGTATGGTTTTGGTGCGTGTGATGCTATGTGCTGCCTTGTTTCATAATTGTGCTTTAATGGATACGCAGGGACGGTATGATCGAGCAGGTTATAGCCAAGTCCGAGTGAATCGAGAATTGTCTTAGGAAAAACTTATGTCGGATACGTTGGGTGGAGTCGTACCCCGCCCGAAGTTTGGGAGCAATTCGCCCAAGCGTGAGGATTCGCGCTGGAGCGATGTAGTTGTTAGAACGAGACCCCGGTGTTGACCCCTGATTTGGGCGTTGTGGTTGAGCCCGCCCAGGCGTTGTCATAATTAGTTGAGTTGGGCGGAATAGGTTCGGGCTCCTCCTTTCTCCATAACCTACTATCGCACTTGTAACCTGTAACTTCCCATTTTTCTGAGTGAAGTGCGAGTATGAGGATTTGCCTAGTGAACCCTTGTCCATACCCGATCGAGAAAATTACCTTGTAGTTGTGTTAAAAGAGGCGTTGTGCAGATTTCGTTTAGGCGGTGTCATACCTCGCTCAAGTAACTAGGACAGTTCGCCCAAACACGTAGAACTATGCTGAAGCAAGTAAATATCAACTCTAGATTCCGCCTATGTACCTTCTTTCTCTGTTGTCGCATTATTCCGTCCCGCTGGGCGGTATTTAACATCGCCTGAGCAAGTGAATGTTGTATTGTAGTCCGCCCATGATAAATATACCCCGCTTAACCAAGTAGGATGATTCTAACTCCGCCCTTCCACCGAATGCTTCACGTGTGATTGTATTAACATCTTCCCCCATCTATTTCCTCCTATTGTGTGACCAGTGTTACTCGAAGAAAAAGCCTTCTTTGTGGAATTCCCTCCATCCGCTGCTGCATTCCCATACTCCGCCTGGACGGTATAAGACCCCGTCCGAGCGAGCAAACGGTGTTGTGCAATCCGCCCTAGTGCTGATGCGTTACGATAAACCCATTGAGCCGGCCCCAGTTTTAGCTTCCCTGTAGGTTGCTATGTGCGCGTGAATGCTCTTCGTTTCCCCCTTGCCTGCTCCCTTCTATATCTAATGTTACGTGACCGTTTTGTGAAAAATTTTCTCATATTTTGGAATTATTAGTTGCAAATAATGAGGTGTTACAAATATCATATATATATATATATTTGGGATTTCTCATTAAATATAACAATATTACCCCAAACCCGTTTATAAACTATACATTTAAAATGTAAAAACTCCCCCTACCTGGAATCCTTGATTTCAAAACTCGAACGCTCCCTGAACGATTCGAGTCAATCACTAATTTAAACTTGTGCTACTATTCAAGCACAATACCTCCCAGTCTGGACCTTAATACCAAGATCCCAACGGTCAGTACCTAGAACCACGTCTTAGGAACTTAATACAAAAATTTCAGCCCGATCCAACGGTTAACAAATCGGAAATGGTAGTTTTCCCGAAGCTGGTCAGAATTCCTGTGAACTGGAACAGGGTCGCGGTTTGAACACGATTTCTCCACCTACAGATGTCTAACTAAACATATGAACAGTCAGAATGTAGAGGAGGATGTTGAGAACACACTCTCAAAGTTTCAGGCCGATCCAACGGTGGGATTGACAGAGATCGTTGACGGAAGTATGATGGTCCAGAAACTCTGCACTATTTTCTCTCTTCTTTTCTCTCTTCTTTATGGATGCGGGTTATGATATTAAAATGATAAGTGATGGGTTGTAGTTATGCATGAGAAAGGAGTTTAGGAGAGGGGGAAATGTGGTAAACTTGCTGAACAAGGGGTGAGGCTGATTGGAACAAGTGGCCATTGGTGTTGCAAGCTTATTGGACCATGTTGCATGAAGTAGTTGAGTTATCTAGCTTTGCACGTAACTTTGTGAGAGATTTGAAGGGATGATGAAGGCAGAATTTGGAAATGGTCTGAACATAAAAGTTATAGAACTTTTTGTTCTATTTAAATCCATATAAAGCACAAAAAAATCCATCAAGAATTGAGTGAGATATGGTCAAAATACGAAAGGATGCTCTAATCATCTTTGAGTCAGGTATGTGCTCAGAAATAAATTCAACAAAAATTATCTTTTAAGAATTGGGTTTCGTACCCTTCATAAAAATTGTAGATAATTTTGATACAAATCTATACAAAAAAGAATGAAGCAATTTGAGTTCCGGACAAGGGAGATACGCATTTTTTCTACAGGCAGTCAGTATCAAAACAAAACAGTCTAAGGGTTATATATTTTCATTAAAATGTACCAATCTAGCAAGAATCAGCCCTCGAGGTCTTCACAAAAAATGTATATAATTATGTTACGGAGATTTTGACACTAAGTTTGCAAGAAACGGAGGTCATATGAGAGAGTTATAAATTTCCGAATGAACCATGCGCAGGATAAAAATGTGAATAATCATGGTTCTAAGATGGATTTACTTAATCCTTGAGTTTAAGCATGACAGAGTGAGAATTTGGAATAGAGCCTAGAAATAGAGATTAAAGATCTCTTTGAAACAAAGTGAACAAGACTGGAATCATTCCAATCAAGCATCATTTGAGAAAATTAGACCCGAAATGCCAAAGGTGCGCAGGAAAAGAATAAGCCACCGAGACTTAATAAGTTATTTTCTAAAATTTTCAAATTTAGGATGTTACATGACGCGTAGCGTGAGGTGCGTAAAACAGGACTGGCGCTACGCGTGGGGCTGGCGCGCAACATTAGGCCCCTGTTTTAGGTTTTTGAATCCTTTCAACTTAATTGGGTTTTTGAAGTTTATGAGATGTCATATAATTATTATTTTGAGTCTGTTTAGTGAAAATAAATATTATTCGAGATTAAGGTATAATTAAATTAATTAATTAAGAAAAAATTTATTATGAAATTTAATTAAAGAGATAGAAATAAATATAAATTGACAAAGGATGTCACACGCAGCCCTATCATTAACAATGGCCAATCACGTCTCAGCAAAATGGGAACTCCACGGTCCCGGTAACACTCGCTCTGAGTTGAAGTATACCACAGTTGCCACGAGCTATCCGGTCTCGGGCGGGACTCCGAACCATTAGACGTTCGCTCCGGTATACTCCCGAGGCCACCCACAAGGTCGGAACGTCGTTGTTCCCCAGTGTACCCATCACTGCATGCTCTAGGGGATCACTTTATCACCCCTCTACATACAATATGCAATATGCAATATACAATCTACTCGTCTTATCATAAGAGTGCCCGAGTGTTAGACGGAACCTCACTTTCTGATCTCCTTGTCCTTAAAGCAGATGGATCAATCGTTATGAATCCTTTTTAACAAGTAAAATTTTTGTACCAAAGCCTTAGGTGCTAAATAATTTTTCTTAGAAGCACTTGAGGTTTGGCCTTAAAATATGCCTCTATATAGAAAAAGTCTTTCCAAAGTCTTAAGCACCCCAAATATTTCTAAGTTTTCTTAAAGAAATATTGTGAAATATTTGTTTGCTTAATATTATGAAGTAAATCTCTAACTTCTTCCTTTTTAATTCTACTCTTAAAATTGAGTTCTAAATTGAAAGTCTTAAATTTTATTTTAAAGAAAGCGCATGTAAAAATATCTAATATCTCGGGCCATTTAACGATATCGTCCCGTCATATTAACTTATGACGAAACTTAATTTATTTGCCTTTAATTTTAGAACTACAAAAACCTCTAGTTAAAATGTCTTGTTATAGCTATTTAAATTTCTTCTAAACTTTATCAAAGAAAATAATTTTCTTCAAGCCAATAAAAGTCATAAAATTCCTATTTCTTGTCATTGTGTCAAAAATTTCATTTTTGTTGTATTTCATCTAGAAAACTTCAAATTGATTGATTCCAAAGGAAAAAGTGCTTAACTTTTTAAATACTAACTAAATAAAATAAAATTTGATTCCAATTCTGCCTAGAAAATAGATTTGCATGAAAATACTCAAAATGCCACATTTCATCATTTTATCTTTCGTAAAAACTACATTTAAGGACAAGTATCGCGTGGGAGTATGTTCCAATCAATTTCATCCATTATGTCCAATTTTTCCTTTTTCACTCAAGTAAACACGTTTGTTGCTACCCAATTTTGTCTGGTCCTATTTAATTTTCTTAAAAAATAAAAATAAAATAAATAATAATAATAATCAATCTAACGTAGAATTTAATTTTTCTTAAAAGTGAATCTGTGGGCTTCTTTGAATTTCAAATTGTTAATCCGGGCTTTGATATTTAAAATTCTTAAATCCTCATCAGAACCATAAATTTTGAATTTCTAAAAAGAAAAGAAACTAGAATCTAATCTTACAGAAATTTTAAAATTCAAATAGGAGGGGGAGTTTAAAATTTAAATTTTATAAAAAAGAATCAGATTTTAAAAAAATAATTAGAGGATCTTAAAGAAAGAGATAGAGTTTTAGAATAAAATAGAGCTTTTTAAATATATATATATATATATTATAAAATGAGATAAAGCTTTTTAAGTGAAATCAGTTTTTTTAAATATTATATTATAAAAGTCTTCATGCAAAAAAGGAAACAGAAAAGAGGAATAATTATATATATATATATATATATATATATATATATATATATAGTAGAAGGCACGCGGATCAAGAGAGCAGGGAAGGAAAATCAAAATTTGTATCATGTATATATAGAGATCACGTTGGCTATATAAAAGGGGAATTGACGGGAACCAGCAAAGCTTTTATATATATATATATATAGAAAACACATGCCGATAGGGGGGGGGGGGGGGGGGGGGGGGATATTTTTTGGGTTAATGTTAGAAATCAGGGGGGAGCTTTCATTTAATTCACGTAGCAAAGAAGGAAAAACAGACATATACCTTGCGTAGAAAAAAATGGAGAGTTTTATTGAAGAAATACACACAGAGCTAAAAGAAAAAGGGGTTGACGCAGCAAGAAGAAGAAAGTTGACACAGAGAAAAACAAAATTAACAAAGGTATTTTCTTTTTTCTTTTAATTTTTTAATTGTGATTGTCTGTGATTCTCGTTTCTTAGAAAATTATAATAGGCATGATTAAATGTATCAAGTCCTTTTCTATTTAAAAAATTTCTAATAATCAGTAGTATAGAATACCTTTTAATGTTTGTTACTAACCAAGTTTAGAGTATTACATTCGTAAGATAAAAAGTAAAATTGATATTGACATGTAACAAAATTAAAATCTCCATGTTATGGATTAATTTGGACAAGATATTCTGTTAATCCATATTTTAATTTTTTAAAACCATAAAAATAAAATTGATGTTGGCATGTAACAAAAATTAAAATCTTTATGGTAGGGATTAATTTAGACGGAACATTATGTTAATATCATAAAAATATTTTAATAATGTTAACATGTAACAAAATCAAAATCTTTATATTAGGGATTAATTTGGATGAGACATCCTATTAATCTAAGTTTTAAATTTTTTATACCTCAAAAATTAATTTAGACCATAAAGTATTTTGATAGTGTTAACATGTAACAAAAATTAAGATATTTACACTATTAATTTAGACAAGACGTCTTTTTGATCTTGGTTTTAAAATAATATAAATTTCTTTATTTTAGAATTAATTTAGACCGTTAAGTTTCTCTAAAATAATAAAATAAATAAATCTAAGGTTCTTTCTTTTCTTCTTTTAAAACAATACAATATTTGAGATCAATTTGGATGAGATGTCCTATTGATTGATGTTTTTAAATCTCGACGCTTTTTTAACTTCACGTTTTTTAAAATAATGACAAAGAACTACGTAACCCTGATCTCCCTGCACGCTTGGGAAATACGTAGGACCGAGAAAAATTCATCTTGTCAGACCCAAATTAAAAAGATAAACATATCCCATTAATTTAAAAAATTAATAAAATCATAACATTTTAACGATGACCCAATTAATTTGGACAAGACGTCCTGTTAATCATCAAAATTATAATTTTAATTATTAAGTCGACAATAAATCTACAGACATCACTAAGAGGTTTAGATTATAAATTATTAGGATCATTCAAAACTTAAACAATTTAAGGTAACCGTTTAACACGTTCTAAAACTCAAAAAGACGTCTTAAATTTTGCTTATCCATTTTAAGCAATCGGGTACATATTTATAGTCGTTGACCTTTAGGCTTTCTAACTTGTACAGATTCAGCTTTTGCTGACATCTTGGGATATGCGAGGTAGATTTCTTGGTTTGTGCGAGCAATCCTTCAACTTTTCCATTTGTTACCTTTTTTATGATAGGCGCAGAGTTGATATATGAAAATCCTTATGGTTCCTTATTCAGAAAGAAAAGATTCTTTTCAAATACTTTTAGAGGGGAAAGGAGTAATCATTCCAGGGTTTGTAGCTTGAATCAAACATGATTCTTTGAAGCCTTTTAATGAATGCAGACTTTTCTTTTCAAAGGTGACACTGACTCCCCCCATTTTTTATGACTAGAACATTATAGACTTTCCTGTCATACTAATCAGAATAGTTAAATAAAATATACGTAGAGACTTCATTTTAACTAAGAGTCTTGATGGATATTATTAACAAATCTCGGTGTTTCATATTTCTTAGTCTTGAATTCAGACTTGGTTCTAACACATACCATGTCACATAAGAGCCATAATTATCACATATTTATAAGCCATTTTCACAAATTAATACATGTAAAACAATTATCATAAAAATAGGCATTTAATCACTTTAATTTGTAAAATTTCAGAATTAATAATTGCACCTATAAAAATTTAAGAGTTTAACATGCACACCATCCATATTTACTAAATTACTAACAACCAACGCCTTCATGCTAAAAGTTAAAGTTTAAGCTATTATCATCAAGGATAAAATTTTATCAGCAATTGTATCCATTACTAATACATCTCAAAATTATATTTTTAAACATATTATTTTACACAATTTTAAGAAAAAAGGAGGCACATTATATGACTACTAAATTAAGGAGTAAAATCCAATTTCTTTAACTTTTTAACAACATGCATGTAATATTTTATAAAATATTAATCTTGACCAGTTTTAAAATTTAATTATTGCTCATGAAGGATTATGTTTTAGATGTTTAAATATTGCATAAAAATTTAGGGGACAAGTCACGTTAATTTGGCCATGAAGAAAGTAAGGGTTTGTCAAGTAAATGGTGACCAAATCAAGATGCATGCATCCTCCTTAGAGCATAATTTTCTATAGCATTAAAAACGTTAGAAAGGAACCATTTAAACAACTTAGAATCCAACAAAATCAAGAAAAAATTTCAAGGTCATGGAGCAACCATTGTGGTTCCCAAAACAAGATTTATTGAACAAGTTATTTTAGCCATTTAACAAACTTTAAGGACCAAGTTTGGGAACAACACCAAGGTATGAATCATAGGGTGATTCATACTACACCATGCCTGTAAAATCAAGAAGTAAAAAGAGAGTGTACTCCCCCTACCTTAAAGGATAGTCACGACCAAGAGGAGAAAAATACAAGGGCTTTGGCTCTTGATTATCCACAAGTACAACAACAAGGAACAAGGAAAATGAAGGCCTTTTGAGTGGTATAGGCGTGATTATGAAGAGAAAAAGGAAAGGTACAAATTCTATTTTTGGAAGCTAAAAGAAATGGTGAAGTGTTTGAGAGGTGATCATGATTTGCAAGGGATTTTAAGAAGCAACATAGTGTGAATGACTTAATCTAGAGGGGAATGGTACGGTGAATGGCGTGAAGTGATGGAGGAAGAGTGGGGATGTATATTTTTTGGTAACTTAGAAAGATATGGAAGTGTTTTTGAGACAAGGAAAAATTTGCATGCTAACATTGGAGGTCAATTTGGTTCACGGCTAGCCTAGGAGAAAGATTAAGAAATCAAGGCTTATGGCATATCCACCAAGTGTTCCTCCAGCAATTCAAAGTGCAAGACAATGAGTTGATGAGGAGGAAACAAGTGTTTCATGGGTGGTAGAAGGTGATTGGACCGTTTTTGCATGGGGCTGGTGTGGCACAATCCTGCGGCGTCAACTTCTCTCATATTTTTGAAGGGGTTACGGTGCAAATTTGGAAAAACACAAATTATAAAAGTTGTATAGCTATGTCTCCTCTTTAAAATGAGGTATGGTATGCAAAAATCCAACATAAGACGAGGGAGATATACCACAAATACGAAAACTGTTCCAAGCTGTGACATTTTATAGTTTAGTGAACAAAATAAATTTTCTGGGACAAATGGGTAGGGAATTGGCTTTCATGCCCTTCATCAAAGTTGTAGAGGAATGAGTCTAAAAAATTTTAGAGGAATAATCATTCAATTCCATGGCCATACGAGTGAGAAAAATGGAAATTACTAAACATAGGTCAAGCTATAATAGTGAACATGTGAGGCAGTGTAGTATTTTAAGTTTTGGGACCAAATGATCAAGAATTGGGCTTCATGGTCAACACCGAAGTTTTAGGGAATTTTGATATGAAAATTTTAAGATAAGAATGACTCAATTTCATTAACGGTGGAGAGAGTTTTTCTTAAAATACAAAAGGTACGCAGAATGGCTTTAACGATTAACTTATTTTATCGAAATAAATTCTTGAGGAACCGAGTGGCTGGAATTGGGCCTCAGGCCTTCACGAAAATGGTCGGGTATGACAATACAGATATCTAGGACATAAATGACTTAACTCCGACACCTGGGGGCTTACTTGGCCGGAACTGGTACAAAGTTAATAATTAAAATAACATAGTTTATATACTACTATTTAATTACTAAGTTTTCTTTAATTGACCATTAATTTTCTTTACTCAATTAAATCACAAATAATTATTTTAGTCCTTTAAATCTTTCTAAAAGTATTAATCACTAGCATATAAATCAAGTTGGCCTTAGTCAAAATATCATTACACATAAAACCAACATAAAAAATAAACACCTTGGTCCAAGGACCAATTACACAAAAATGAGGGATGTTACAAATTGCACAATTTTTTTCTATGAGGCAGTGAGTTCCATGACTTGGCCGTGGTTCTTGCCCCGGTCGTGGTCCTCACTATCACCCTCTGTTCCAGCTTGTAAAATGACCTATTTTTGGAACACTAGCCCATGCATTATTTAAAACCTTTTTGGCATACATCACTCCCATAATTCTTTATATTTTGGACATGGAAACCAATCCTACAACATCATGCATTTGACCTATTAATCATTCATTTCATCTCATACAATTTAGAAGCTTGTTCTATGCCATTATGTAGAAAATTGGAATACATGACAACTTAACCATACAATACATTCATCAAGCCTACAATATATGCAACTAACTTAACCTATAGACACATTGTAATTTCTTGCCATAAATTGGCACTAAACTAAACCATTAGAACTAGTTTCAAATTGATCCATACCATTCATGCAATACCAACTCACATAGTATGCCTAATTTCCTCTAATTTTCTACAATACTAATACATATAGAAGTTAATTTTAAAAGGTCATAGTTTAATCATGAATCACCATCCTAATGTCATAATGGTCCATATACACTATCAAGCCATTACAACACAAGCACAATAGGTCATGTATCAAATTAAAAATTTCACAACAATATATATATATATACATCATTGTTTCCATCTTATCATATTACACCTCATCAAATGAAAATACATACAACATTTACATTAACCATCAACTTCATGACCTAAATATTGGTCTTTCACATTAACTATGTCAAAGCATATACCTCATTGGCATCAAAATCCTTTTACATAATTAACACCAAATCACACCATATCCATATTGTAACATCCTTGATGTTTTAATATTAGAAAATAAGTAGCAAATAAATAAAAGCATTATTTGGATTAAAATTATAATAATATATGAGAATTTAAGTGAAAAATGGAATTTTAAGGAAAATGACATCAGAACCCTGATGCGTAGCGTGGATGGGATGCGTAGCGTCAGGTAGGAATTAATGAGCTGACGCGTAGCGTCAGCGTCACGGTCAGCTTAAAACAGAGGCATGCAAAATAGTTCGAGCAGAACTCTCCTCCCTCTATTTTCTTCTCCTCTGAGGCGACTCTGCTCGAATTTTGTTTGGAGATTCAATTCCTTGTATTTTTGGGTATCAGGAGGCAAGGTGCCGGAACGAGCGTTGGTCGAGCGAGTGGCGAAGCGGGCGTTGGATTCGAAAGTGGAGCAGTGAATCAAGTGACCTGAGGACGCAACCGACACCTCGAGCAAATTGTGGAAGCTTGGAATCGAGATAAGGGGAAGTTCGGGTCATAATTAATTAGAATTGATATGAGAAAAAGTACGGGAGTGTAGAATTTGATTCTAAGTTATTAAAAATAATGTAGGTTAGTTAAATATAATTGTTATGATTATGTGGGTACATATAAGATTAGACAGTGAAACGATGAAGAAATATATTAATTATGTTGATTATGTAAATTGATGATCACTTTGAATGATGAAAGTAACATATATGTGTGTGATATTTCCACCTTGAGATGTATATGCATATTTGAGTATGACTAAGATTGTGGAGTTATGGATTATTGGCGAATTAATATATATGTATATATGTGATGATGTTTGGTGGGCTTGACAAGTCGGTCGCCCTGTATTGTGTGCGCACCGTCAGGCCTCTGTTTCAGGTTTTTGTTTTCTTTTGATTCAAATGGTTTTGAAAACTTATAAATAGATTACTTAAATGAATTCTAGGTACTTTTTATTAAAAATACGTATTTTATAATTAGCGAGTAATTTAATTATTTAAACACAAAAAATTTATTATGAAAATGATTAAAAGTAATAAAAATAAATGTAAATTGACGCAGGTCGTCACACATATAGTTTTGCATCATCATATAAGTACCAAAATTCGATATCAAGATCAAAATAGCCATTATGGCTCTATTTCAACACAATAACCATTCCAAATTAACCATACATAACTCATTACATGATTCATAATATATATAGATAATGATTACTTCCCATGGCATTGTGCATCCAATTTGCCTCCAAGCTCACCAAGCTTCCCCATTTCCCTGAAAATTCACTATAAATGGTATTTGGAGAAGTCGGTACCACTCTAAATAGTAAATAGTAATTGCAATGATATTAAGTGTAATACATCAAGATCATATTATACATATATATCAACATATCATAAACCATAAATAGACTATTATGCCTTTGTCAATTATGAAGTTCATACATCACCAATTAACATCCAAACTTTCAATACCTATTATATTTTCACATTCTCAATGAAATTACTCACATGCCATGGACCTTTCAAAAACCATATCATTTTCAATAAATAAATCATGTAGTACGGATTTGACTCAGTGGGTGGTAAACTAAAATACCAAGCAAATCAAAGTGCTTAATGAGGAAAATGGCCATAACATATAAAGGAAAGGGAAGTCGTTCGCAACCAAAGTGCTAGACAAACCGAAGTGCCCCAAGAACGGACAACCTTGATATCCACTACGAACTGAAGCACCATGAAATTAGATATCCTAAATACCCATGATAAACCGAAGCACCATACTTGTAGATATCCCAAAGCGAACTGAAGCACTTGGTAAACCGAAGTGCCAAGGACAAAATTAGTCCTCTGGATTTAAAGCTCCTCCTCAAGAGCAACCCCCACCAAGGCAAGCAACAAGAGACCCTGTAACTCTCCTGCCTAAACAAGTATGCATATGATGTCATGAACCAAAATGCAATATGCGTAAAAGCAAACTGAAGTACTACCTCATAATATAAACATCATAGCCTAGCTTCACTAACCTTAATAATCATCAATTCAACATCCATCATAATACATATATCAAATCAAATTCATGGAGCCATTTAACTTCATAATTGCCTAACCATCAAGACATTTACATAATATCAACAACAATTCTTATCAAATATCATATATCACTGCCAACACATTCATATGCCATTAATAACAATTCTTATCAATATCAAATATCTACACCTCAAAACACTACAACAAAATTGGCCTTTCTTAGTGGTTATTTTGGGCCTTCTTAGCGATTTCGAACCGCTAAGTTATCCATTGTAAAGAAAGGCTTTCTTAGCGATTGAAGTCCCTTTCAAACCGCTAAGAAATGTATATTTCCGTAGATCTTTCTTAGTGGTTTCTTGTGTTGAACCGCTAAGAAAGAGTATTTTCTTAGCGGTTTCCTATTATGGACCGTTAAAAAAGAATATTTTCGTAGCTCTTTCTTACCGGTTTCTTGTGTTGAACCATTAAGATAACATCTAATATGTGTTTTTTTAGGGTTTGATTATACTTTATTTGTTTTCCGTTGATGTATGTGTATGCTATTACGATGATTGCTGAGCGCATTTTATTGTGAGGCAGTAGAAAAATATCCGTTGATGTTTATACTGAAATGCATGTTGACTCTTTTGAATTGCCGAGTGTATGAATTTATTATACTGATTCCAGTGCGTGGTTTAGGGTTAACCGTGTGAAATACATGTTACTGATGATTCGAATACTGAGATGTATGAGCTTGCTATGCTGGTTTCGTATGTGACTTTGTGTTTAAAAATACAGGATGCATGTTACTGACATTGAATGCTGAGTGCATAATATGTGAACTGTGGTGTTAACCCCTGTTGGGGATTTTATATTAAAAGGCATGTGATGTATACGATAAAAATGTGAATTTCTGAGTGAAAGTATATGCTGTGTGAAATCTGTGATGTGTGATCAATCCGCGTGTGGCGCATGGGATGCATTAAATGCTGAGAGCATGTAGTGTGGGACACTACCATCGGTTATTAAAAGCATGGGATGCTGTTAAATCCTTGAGTGGGACTCAAGGTAGCCTATTGAGTGGGACTCAGGGCTGCCCGTGACACCGCCGTTGATGCTGAGAGTGTTGGTGTCACATGTGAGGGGAAACGGTTTGGTACCAGTAAAACGGCCAAGTCAGCTGGGAGCTGAATGAAAGGCTGGGAGCCTCGTTGCAACGATAAAAACCGATAACACGCGAAGCGGATCTGATTGAATATCTGTGTGCACACTTATGATTTTTATTGAGCTTAATGTGAATTACATGAATATGTGGATATGATATTATGAATGAAATCTTTGATATAGTTTGGAATTGAGTTGAGTAAATCCGATTGGATAAGTACATATATATTGATGCTATTGCCGAGTGTAGTATGATGTTATGGTTATGGTGCATGCGGTAGTGAACAATATGAGTAATATAGCCATGAATAATTTGTATGAAATCTGACTGAGTGTCTGTATGTACATTAGTGCCGTTGCCGAGTGCATGGTGTGTTATGACTGTGAGTATATGTGATTGTGAATGATATGAATTACTTAATCCTGACTGAATTGCATGAATTTGAATGAGTGATGTTATTATATAGTTGAGAATTGAGAATTTAATCCGAGCCAGTAACTAACATTTTATATGTAAAGGCTCACCCCTACACCATTTTTTAATATATGCAGGTCAGACTCGGAATGGGGAGAAAGCCTAAACCCGAGTGATGGGTATCTATGTTGCTGTAGTGTACAGAGTATACTGTACCGATTGTATATGGTTATGTTAAAGCCTTGGCCGGCTCTTAAGAATGTTGTATAATGAATACAAATTTATATGTATAAAAAATCCGAGTTATCAATATTCCGAGTGCATGTTTATATATATATATATATGGTTTATATTGGTAACATGTATTTGAGTTGGTTAGGATGTGATTATTGAATGAATGGTACTAAGTCAATAAATTCCGAGTGGAATATTATGGGAAAGCCATTTCCGTGTGAGGCTATGTATATATTCCGAGTACCTAAATATTAGATAAATCTGAGTGAACCACCTCTGAGGAAAGGAATATTGTAATGGTTGAGATTGGGATATATTCTAAGCGTATGAGATATATATATAAGCCGAGTGAGACTTAACTTAGTAAATTCCTCTGAGTGATATGGGGATAGAGTAAACCCGAATGAAATTTAATTGGGGAGACCCCTTCTGAGTGAAGGAAGGTCTATGTGTTCTCCGAGTGAGAGAAGTGATGATATACCAATTGGTGAATGTGTAATACATTCTGGTTGTGTGGAGACTGAAGTATACCGAGTGGTATTTGATTGGGAGTTATTCCGAGTGAGGAGAGTTTATGGATTCCGAGTGGAATAGTTATCATTCCCGAGTGGATTGTATTTGTGACCCTTGTGGATAAAAATAAATGACTAAGTATAAGATGTTGGGGGTCAATCCTGAGTGAATGGAACCCCAGATTCCGAGTGATGGGAATTACCGAGTATGTTACTCGCCTCAGCGAACAAGGTAATCGCTCCAGCGAGTGTGAGTGCATGGAAGGCTTTTGGGTTATTCGCCCAAGCGAATGGTATTTCGCCCGAGCGAGTTGGGCTGTCTCGCTCAAGCGTGCTGGATCTCGCTTGAGCGAGTGGACGCTGTTTTGGGGCTCGCTTAAGCGCTATGTCTTCATCTTCCGCTGAGCTGTTTGTGATCGGTTTTAATTTCCCTTACCTTCCTTTCCCTTCTTCTATTGTGCCCGGTTCCATTGGTTTTATTTTGGGAAAAATTTTCCCTTGTTTCGGATTTATTTTTAATTAAGTAAGGATGTTTCAATAGTAATTAATTATTTATCGTCTATTAATTGTAGGAGGATTAATTTGACATTAGAGGTGAATTATTAGTAAATTAAGATTTACTGGAGTTGGATGATTTAACGAATGATATGAGACCCACTTGGTCAAATTAAATAATTGTTGGGTTTAGAATGTTGGGAAAATTATTGTGGTTATGGTGGTATAGTTGAGATAATTTTTAGTGCTAAGGAAATAATTAATTGGATACGACGTATGATATTAACCGGGTAAAATACGAACCAAATGGAATTAAAAGAAAACCTAAAATCCCATTTCCCCCTCTATTTCCACCGTCCACTTTCCCACTCTACTTGGTAATAGGATTTTTGGACCATTGGAAAAAGCAAGTTGGTGCACTCCTTTACCCATTGGGCAATGACTAATTTTGGTCATCTTTTCCCCTCTCTCTTCTCTCAAACGTGCTTCACTCCTCTTTTCCCCTCCATCTCTAATTTTTCTTTTTCTCTTCCATGCTTCCCCACCAAAACCGAACCCTACCTCTTCCACCTCCATCTTCTTGCCAAAAAATGAAACTAAGCTTGAGAATGTGAATCATTTATAGAGCTTGGAAGCTTTGTGGGATCATCTTCCTCCTTCCTCTCCTTCATTTTCGTTTGGGTATTTGCATGGACTTGAGGTAAAGGTTTCTTACCTCTTTATTATTTCATTTATGGTTTTAGGTTGTTCGGTTTGAAATGATATTGTTAAAAACTTAGATTATTGAGGAAAATAGGAACCCTAGGCTTGAATGTTGAGGAATGACTCTTGATTATAGTTTGTGTTAAATATGGATAAAGATTAATGTGTTTATATTGACTCTTGGAAAAATGGTGGATGTTGAATATTGTTGGAAAATTTTAGAGAAACCCTAAGTGTGGTGATTTGGGGGGTTTTGGCCCAAATGATGATTTTGAGGGTTCAGATGCCTTAGGGTAATTTATATGAGGAGAATGAAATTTAAGAAGTATTGGGGTTGATTATTGATGTTAATGAATTTTGAGCTAAGTTGATGTTTATTTGAATGATGGTTTATGCATGTGAAACCCAAATCCTATGGTAGATGACCATTGGGACCATTGATTACTGTTTACAAATGATTGGCACTTTGATGATGATATTATGTTTGTGATGATGTATGAGAATTGATGGAATTGATGATCGTCAAATTGTGTGGAATCCTTAAGTTGATAACTTTGGGGCTTTAGGCCTAGATGAAGAGATTGATGATTTTGTTGTCATAAGAATGATTTTGATATGTAAGAAAGATGAATGGAGTGATTGGTCATGATTGTTAGAGTTATTGGGTTTTGATGGGGTTCCAATCTCAAAGTTTGAGAGATATATGTATATGAGGATATAGGAGAATTAGAGGAGTTGATATTTGAGGTTGTTGAATTTTAATGAGGATTTGATGAAGACTTAGGCCATGATGTTGCCATGTGAAATTGTTGATTAATGATGGCTCATGATTGAATGAATGCATATATGTTTGATGTGTAGATTATGTTTCGGATGATGATATGGAATGATTGGAGCATTTAAATTACGGTTCTTCTCTCTAGGTAGGAGAGGAGTTTACATTTCAAATTTGCATGAGTGAATAATTGTTAACTATGTATATGTATGAACTCATGCATTGCCTTACCATAGATGTGTTATATATTGAATTGATGATGTGATGATTGATGGCTTGGCTTTTGTTGATTGCTAAGGAATGGTATATGTATATATGTATGTATAAATTTGAAATGAAGATGAATGCTTCATTGTCCCTTGATTGGACATGAATTAATTATTGGTGAAAACCTTCGAATAGATAAATTATTTGAGGTGTAAAGTATTGCTTGTGATAATTATGCAGAAAGATGAGTGGGGTAGTGGTGAAAAGAATTTTAAAACCCCTTTTATGCAAGTGAAGAATTAGGATTAAAAATAAGAGGTATGGCTTGTTGGGATAGGCCTAAATACATGATTAAGTATCTGTAAGGTGTTAAATTAGGCCAACCATATGTATAAGGTGGATTGTGACATGCAAGTGGAGGGGTAAACCCAAATTTGGGCGTGTCCTGATGATCTCGCTCAAGCGAGAGTCCCCTGCATCAGAAGGGTGGCCTCTGGCCCAATTTCGCTCAGGCGAACATGAGTCTCACTCAAGCGAGACACGTACAAAATAAATGGGTGAGCTACTGGATGAATCTCGCTTAAGTGGGCGTGGCCACGCTTGAGCGAGCGAGAAAAGAAATGGTTCTGGATGGATCTCGCTTAAGCGAGTGGTGAGGCTTATTTGATCTCGCTCAAGCGAGCGAGTATGGTATTGGGTACTAGGCGTTTTCCGCCCGAGCAAGCATGAGGGTGAGAGGAGCCTCGCTCAAGCGAGCGAGCCTTGAATGAGGTACTGGATGGTTTTCGCCCAAGCGAGCGTGAGTCGCTTGAGCGCGCACAAAGGTCTGATGCTAAACTCCCTTCGCTCCAGCGAGTGGCCATGTAAAGGGGAAATCTCGCTCAAGTGAGCTGGCATGAGTACGTTGTTGAGAGTCCTTCGCTTACGCGCGAAGGGGCTCGCCCAAGCGAGCTATGTTGATCTCGCTCAAGCGAAGGCGAATCTCGCTTGAGCGAGTTGCCCAGAATGAAATTTTATTTCATTTTCTTGTTTTGGGCATATGATAGACCCCCTTTCCTTTGTATTATGGGACACTTGGGGAATGTGTATGGGGTATTTACTGATGGCATGACATGGTGGTGATCGAAATTAATTGTTACGTTTGGAATGAAATTACTTATGATATATTCACCACCTAGAATGAAAAAAATGGAAGAATGCTAATAAGAGTTTGATGATGGGTTATGGGATATACCCTTGAGTGATTATGAACCCAATGAGAGAATGATTAAATGACGAGGTATTTGTTATAAACCGATGAATCGGAGATGATATCGGTATCGTGTGATAATAAATGATGTTGTGATCATTCCTTGAATAAAAGGATGAATATTATTATTGACGATTGTGAATGCCATTGTATTTTATACAAGTGTGATCTTGTATATGTGGTTTGAAATATAATAATGAAATGTTGTGAATGCTACACCAATATATATATATATAGATGAAACAATGGTGATGATAAATGAAATGAAAATCCACTAAATGATTATATGGTGGTATTGATGAAAGATAAATGAATATTAATGATGATTTGTGATGCCATTGTGGTTGATTGCAAGTGTTGACTTGCATGTATAATATATGATATATCGAGATAAAAATGCCACATATAAAATTTGAAAACAATGGCTAAAACCAACAATGATAAAATCCTCTAAGGTGTGTATGATGGTGTTGGTGATTATGATGATGATGTTTGATGAGTGGCATTTAGGATGCACAGTGTGAGAAATGCATTTGATTTGCATTACATTGCATCCATGGCATATCATAGCCGCCGATGTTAGAACGTTAGGGGAGTTCCCTCGGTCGACCCAGTGGGAGGGTGGCTCAGTGCACGGGTAATCTGTTATTTCCCCTGTGACTCGGTGTGTAAGTCACGAAGCCGCCCATGTATTGCTACTAGGAGCTACATATGGCCGACCCTTGTGGGGGTGGCTCTTGATGAGTAGCTGACCCCGGTGGTCCTTTAGATCACAGCCGCCATGAAATGAATCATGGCCGGCCCGCAACACCATATATTGATTATGTTGTTTACCGCGGTCATGGTGAAAATGGCCAGGTGTTTCATTATGGACGATGCGGTTTGGTACCAGTAAAAAATTAGTGATTATGCATGCATTATGAGATATGTGTACACATTATACTACTGCAGTAGGGGCATGGTATGTGATCATGCTTGACCCACAATTTGGTGTTTATTCCCACAGTCGGATCCGCATTTGCTATTTATTCCATTGTGCATATGCATTAGTCATAAGAGCATTTGCATATAGCATGGAGACATGCCAAAAGTTGATGATGATTGATTATGATTGAGATTGTGGTATGGTGTGGATAAGATGGGTAATTGAGTACCTAAAAGACCACATAAAATTGATAAAAGACATGAATACAACGAAACGATATGGAATATGATGTTGTGTATGTTACAGCCCAGTATAATGAAGAGCATAATTATTATGATTGATGATAATGATGATAGCCTATGGTGGCTTTGAGAAAAGACCCGAATGGTGAATACTAATGATGTTGGCCCATGGTGGCGTTGTGATAGATGTGTATATGCTTGCTTTGCTATGACTTAATTAATAAACATGAGATATGTATATGTTGTGTAATTTATAATTCATGATGATCATTGATGTGTTTAGCAAAGCATACATGATGTTGATATGCATATGCACATAATTTCAATTGTATTCATATAGTCATTTGAAATGTATAACCCACTCTCCCATGTGGTCTCCTTTTTAGCATTGATGCAGGAATATCATGGGACGAGAATGTTTATAAAGTAAAGCTTTTGGGAGGGTAAATAGTGGTAATGGAATACCTTGGCTGACAGTGTTTGTAATTTAATGAGTTGCGTATAAAATGGATATTATGATGTTGTTAATTATTGATGTTGATTATGTAATCATTTTGGGAATGTATAGGATGTTGATTTATTAATCCTCTAGGTATGTACAAGTATTGGAAATACATAAATCGAGGGATGAATTTGAATATGGTCAATTATAGATTATGAATATTGGAGATGTATGATGCATGACCATGTAGATATGTATATGCATATATCTTAGGCATTGTATGTTCATGAAATTATGTGAAAAGAGGATGGTTGTTTATTAGGCTTATGATACGCCGCTACATGCTTTGCCGAGCCTTTTTCCATATCTTCATATATGGGACTAGGCGTATGCCCGGTGTACACATTGTTCTTCCATTGTAAACTCTGTTATTTTGGTATACCGTTATGGGTAAACTATTTACCGATCCAGTTATAGATTATCAAACCTCACCCTTTGGTTTTTTGTGGTTCAAGTCTTGATGTAGTCGTGGCGGTGTTTTGAAATTATTTTGAATGCGAAAAATTTATTCGTATTTTTATTGTTTAATTATTTAGATTACATTAGGATTCGAGTCCAAAAAATCAGGGTGTTACAACCTGGTATCAGAGCGTATTTTGCTCTGAATTAGATCTATTAATTAACATCAGAGCATGGTTTCTCTGTAATGAATTAGCATTATGGATGATTGGAGCACGATTGCTCAATAGTGAGACATTTATGGTGATCTTTGGAGCGAGATGCTCAATGTTGGAATTTGGTTGTTCGTATGAACTAAAGAGTGGTAGTTATCTAGAGGATGATGACATATTTAGGCATTGATTGCCCTATACAAACTATGAATGACTAGTTGTCTAAGAGTTGTGGATTGACTATCAGGGCATTGTTTTCTCAAGGGTGATTCCTAGTGAGCCATTAGTATTGGATTGAGAATATAGCTCATTGAGGATTTTTGTGAATTTTTATTCATGAGATATAATTCTTGTTTATGGAAGTATACCCATTATCATTGAGGTTACGTAGTGCACTTGTGGGGCATAGTTGCTCCTTGGAAAATTTAATGAATCATGAGATTAAATACATATGGATGAATTCCTCAATGTGATTGATATGGTTGTTTGTGTAAGTCCGGCCAAGTTCCTTACACTATTGCCTTCGAATGACAAATACATTAATATTATGCATTTGAATAATGATATCTTGAGTATGACCTTAATTAGTGGTGAATTTATACCATGTGTGATCATGGATATAATATATTGAATATGAATTGATTTGATGATGAACCTATTCCGTGTGTTGACCACGGATAGGAAATATTAAATATGAATTGATATGGTGATAAACCGTGAAATGTTGAGACCTTGATATGTATATATATATATTGAAATTGAATTATTTGCTTAGGTCTCTTGTATGAATTATAAGGTGACTTATAGTCATGGTATGCTCATTAAATGTGAAATTGTGTTGGCACATGATTGGGATTATGACTCGGTTTTATATTTGTGAACCGAGTGAATGGCTAATTCGGCTGTGACCCACTAAGTGTGGTGACCCCGGATAACTGAATATAATCTTGAAAGATCGAATCTTGTGGAATTAAAACCTATGGCGGTCTCGCCTCTATAACATCCTTAATTTTTATACCTGGTATCAGAGCGTATTTTGCTCTGAATTAGATCTATTAATTAACATCAGAGCATGGTTTCTCTGTAATGAATTAGCATTATGGATGATTGGAGCACGATTGCTCAATAGTGAGACATTTATGGTGATCTTTGGAGCGAGATGCTCAATGTTGGAATTTGGTTGTTCGTATGAACTAAAGAGTGGTAGTTATCTAGAGGATGATGACATATTTAGGCATTGATTGCCCTATACAAACTATGAATGACTAGTTGTCTAAGAGTTGTGGATTGACTATCAGGGCATTGTTTTCTCAAGGGTGATTCCTAGTGAGCCATTAGTATTGGATTGAGAATATAGCTCATTGAGGATTTTTGTGAATTTTTATTCATGAGATATAATTCTTGTTTATGGAAGTATACCCATTATCATTGAGGTTACGTAGTGTACTTGTGGGGCATAGTTGCTCCTTGGAAAATTTAATGAATCATGAGATTAAATACATATGGATGAATTCCTCAATGTGATTGATATGGTTGTTTGTGTAAGTCCGGCCAAGTTCCTTACACTATTGCCTTCGAATGACAAATACATTAATATTATGCATTTGAATAATGATATCTTGAGTATGACCTTAATTAGTGGTGAATTTATACCATGTGTGATCATGGATATAATATATTGAATATGAATTGATTTGATGATGAACCTATTCCGTGTGTTGACCACGGATAGGAAATATTAAATATGAATTGATATGGTGATAAACCGTGAAATGTTGAGACCTTGATATGTATATATATATATTGAAATTGAATTATTTGCTTAGGTCTCTTGTATGAATTATAAGGTGACTTATAGTCATGGTATGCTCATTAAATGTGAAATTGTGTTGGCACATGATTGGGATTATGACTCGGTTTTATATTTGTGAACCGAGTGAATGGCTAATTCGGCTGTGACCCACTAAGTGTGGTGACCCCGGATAACTGAACATGATCTTGAAAGATCGAATCTTGTGGAATTAAAACCTATGGCGGTCTCGGCTCTATAACATCCTTAATTTTTAAAATAATTTCCAATAAATCAAATAAAATTTCGTAAATAATTCAAATTTCCAAAACAGAATTTGAATTAAATAAATACAATATCAGTTTTACAAAAGCCGACCGGCTCTTTAAGTTTACAATAAATAAATAAAAGCACTCGGTATTCAGGAGCCGGCCAAGGCTTCCACTAAAATAAACTCCGAGCTGCATGAGTGTCTTCACATATCATGGTTGGGCCCTTCATCCACTGAAAAAAATAATAATTGTAGAGGGTGAGCATAAACATATCAAATAACAGTTATTGAATTAGATTAAAAGTCCAATTAATAACTATAAAACAAAACCGATCACAAGTCATTCACAATAATTATATACTCATTTTGCTCACCATAACAATACCATAAAACCGAGACATATAACAAACTTCACTCGGCAAGTATAGCAAACTCCACTCGGTAATTCAAGCAAACTGCACTCGGCAATTATAGCAAACTGCACTCAGCACTTATTACATTTCTTACTCGGCAATTATGACAAGTCATTCATTCTCAAACCGAGACATATATATATTCATCATAAATCAGCATGTTCTTAATAACACAAAAATTAGTGTATGCACATGCTCAACCAAATGGATCCATTAATATGTATCAACATCAGTATACATGACCAACCAAAATGGGATCATTATACTGTTTGTGTTGTAACACTGGCTCCCCGAGCCATAACTCAGCTCCTCGCTGATCCGGCCGTTTTACAGGTACCCAACCCCTCTGCGCCCATAATGTAACACCGAGTACCCCTCCCAGAGTGATAGCGGTCCTCTACTCAGTGCTACGGGCCGGCCTTGAGTCACACTTAAAGGCGTCCGTGGTATATAGGAACCACCACAGGGTCTAGGCCATCAACAGGCGCGTCCACAACTGGACCGGCATCACAGGCCCCCTGCAGTCCTATGTGCGTCTCAATACAATTGATATATTAAACAAATATCAATCACACATCAACACCAACTCATATCATTCCACTCGGCATAATAACCAACATAGCATGCAATTATATATCATGAAAATTAATGAATATAACTCATATCATAATCATCAATCTCATACCAACATCCTCAATATCATGAACGACAATATCACATATAACTCAATATGAATGGAAAGTAATTAACATAAAGTATGTTATTTAATTAGGGTCTCAATTCACACACATATCATACATATAACATATTAACACCCCAAATCCATTCATAAACCATGTATTTGAAATGTACGCTCCCCCTACCTGGAATAAGAAGTTCCAGCAGCTATAACCAAGTCACTGCTCTAGAATTTCGACTAGAATTACAGTTCTACCCCAGTCCCAAACTTTCCTCGTAAAGAGAAGGAAATAGAGGTTTAATTATCTTAGTTCGATAGTTTCCAGAGAATTAGAAAGAAAGGCTAATGATTTCACTTTCAAGAGTTCTTCCATTAATCCAACAATGGAAGTATTTATATGCAGAAGAGACATGAATGACTTGAAGTACTCTGACATACGTCTCTTTCATGATAATGAAAGATTAAGATATTTAAGGAAAAAGGGAACAGCACATCAAAAAGGGTCCCATTCTTAGAAAATATCTCAAAAGTGAAACTACTAGAAGGTAGAAGAATAGAATGACGTGGAAACTTAAAATAATAATTTATTCTGACTCGGTTTCCTCATTCTGGCATCTTTTCCGAGAGAACTCATCAGAGCCTCTTTCCACTCAGAATTCCTTCTTTCGGAAATATATCAATCAAACATCTCACTCGGTTTTACCTCTTTCCGAGTCAGAGTCTTACTCTTTCGTCATTCAGAAGTTTCTCCACTAAAAGGTTACTCGGATATTTTCTCTTTGGATTTATTTATTCTTAAACATATTCAATCGGAGTTTAAGTCTTTGTCCAGAAGCACTCTTCCTGGAAAGACTCACTCGGAATGTATTACTCGGAAGTGTCACAGAGACACTTCACTCGGCAAACCCAGATATACTCCACTCGGGAGTTTACTTAATCAGAAATATCGGTCCGAGAAGTACTTCCACTTCTCTCGGAAACAACCCATTCGGAATCATTCCACTCGGAGATGTTTCCGTTTCACTTGGATTTACTTCACTCGAACGTGTCTCAATCGGACACAGCGGTACTTGGTTCAGAAATAATTCTCTTAATGATGTTTCACTCGGAAACATCTTAAATTCACTTGGAAATGATCTCCTGAGTCTTGTTTCACTCAGAATCACATCCATTTCACTCGGAATCAAATAATTCTCACTCAGAAAATCTTGTTTTTGACATTTTTCACTCGGAAATTCATTTGAAATCTCTCCTTTTATCTTTATTTAAGTTATTTTTCTAAAAATCATAAAAATTGGGATGTTACATTTCTCCCCCTATTTAAAAAATTTTGTCCTCGAAATTTAATAAATTACTCAGGCACGAATTGTACATGAAACCCATAAGTATAAATATATACAACTCTCGTTTTACATAACAACAAGTATTTACATTTTAGAAATAAAAGACATATGGCACCCGGATTTAAAAATTACTGAGAGTTTAGAACCATAAATAGTTCACTCACTCACTCAGGCTGTCAAAGACCCGTTCAAGATTCTGGATCCAGGCATGCACTCGGTCGGGCTGAAATCCTCCATGGAATTCAGTCGGTTTTTGTTTGAGAAAACAATCAATACTATGATTGTCACTCGGTTGAGGGGTATTTTGCCTTTCTAAGATGTCAGCCACACGCTGGAAGGCAGCAGCCATGGCATCCATACCATGAGGGTCCATTTTCCTATCCTAAAACAATCATTACACTTTAATACTCCTCATGGATATGAAAACAATGTGTTTATAGTTGATTTCCTCAACTATAACACGTAACAACAATGATATGCTTCACTCAGCTCATAGTATTAGCAGCTAAACCTTGGCCTTGGACTTTTCAAGTCTGCTCTGATACCAAAATATAACATCCTTAATTTTTAAAATAATTTCCAATAAATTAAATAAAATTTCATAAATAATTCAAATTTCCAAAACAGAATTTGAATTAAATAAATACAATATCATTTTTACAAAAGCGGACCGGCTCTTTAAGTTTACAATAAATAAATAAAAGCACTCGTTATTCAGGAGCCGGCCAAGGCTTCCACTAAAATAAACTCCGAGCTGTATGAGTGTCTTCACATATCATGGTTGGGCCCTTCATCCACTAAAAAAAATAATAATTGTAGAGGGTGAGCATAAACATATCAAATAACAGTTATTGAATTGGATTAAAAGTTCAATTAATAAGTATAAAACAAAACCGATCACAAGTCATTCACAATAATTATATACTCATTTTGCTCACCATAACAATACCACAAAACCGAGACATATAACAAACTTCACTCGGCAAGTATAGCAAACTGCACTCGGCAATTCAAGCAAACTGCACTCGGCAATTATAGCAAACTACACTCGGCACTTATTGCATTTCTTACTCGGCAATTATGACAAGTCATTCATTCTCAAACCGAGACATATATATATTCATCATAAATCAGCATGTTCTCAATAACACAAAAATCAGTGTATGCACATGCTCAACCAAATGGATCCATTAATATGTATCAACATCAGTATACATGACCAACCAAAATGGGATCATTATACTGTTTGTGTTGCAACACTGGCTCCCCGAGCCATAACTCAGCTCCTCACTGATCCGGCCGTTTTACAGGTACCCAACCGCTCTGCGCCCATAATGTAACACCGAGTCCACTCCCAGAGTGATAGCGGTCCTCTACTCAGTGCTACGGGCCGGCCTTGAGTCACACTCAAAGGCGTCCGTGGTATATAGGAACCACCACAGGGTCTAGGCCATCAACAGGCGCGTCCACAACTGGACCGGCATCACAGGCCCCCTGCAGTCCTGTGTGCGTCTCAATACAATTGATATATTAAACAAATATCAATCACACATCAAGACCAACTCATATTATTCCACTCGGCATAATAACCAACATAGCATGCAATTATATATCATGAAAATTCATGAATATAACTCATATCATAATCATTAATCTCATACCAACATCCTCAATATCATGAACGACAATATCACATATAAATCAATATGAATGGAAAGTAATTAACATAAAGTATGTTATTTAATTGGGGTCTCAATTCACACACATATCATACATATAACATATTAACACTCCAAATCCATTCATAAACCATATATTTGAAATGTACGCTCCCCCTACCTAGAATAAGAAGTTCCCGCAGCTATAACCAAGTCACTGCTCCAGAATTCCGACTGGAATTATAGTTCTACCCCAGTCCCAAACTTTCCTCGTAAAGAGAAGGAAATAGAGGTTTAATTATCTTAGTTCGATAGTTTCTAGAGAATTAGAAAGAAAGGCTAATGATTTCACTTTCAAGAGTTCTTCCATTAATCCAACAATGGAAGTATTTATATGCAGAAGAGACATGAATGACTTGAAGTACTCTGACATACGTCTCTTTCATGATAATGAAAGATTAAGATATTTAAGGAAAAAGGGAACAGCACATCAAAAAGGGTCCCATTCTTAGAAAATATCTCAAAAGTGAAACTGCTAGAAGGTAGAAGAACAGAATGACGTGGAAACTTAAAATAATAATTTATTTCGACTCGGTTTCCTCATTCTGGCATCTTTTTCGAGAGAACTCATCAGAGCCTCTTTCCACTCAAAATTCCTTCTTTCGAAAATATATCAATCAAACATCTCACTCGGTTTTACCTCTTTCCGAGTCAGAGTCTTACTCTTTCGTCATTCAGAAGTTTCTCCACTGAAAGGTTACTCGGATATTTTCTCTTTGGATTTATTTATTCTTAAACATATTCAATCGGAGTTTAAGTCTTTGTCCAGAAGCACTCTTCCTGGAAAGACTCACTCTGAATGTATTACTCGGAAGTGTCACAGAGACACTTCACTCGGCAAACCCAGATATACTCCACTCGGGAGTTTACTTAATCAGAAATATCGGTCCGAGAAGTACTTCCACTTCTCTCGGAAACAACCCATTCGGAATCATTCCACTCAGAGATATTTCCGTTTCACTCGGATTTACTTCACTCAAACGTGTCTCAATCAGACACAGCGGTACTTGGTTCAGAAATAATTCTCTTAATGATGTTTCACTCGGAAACATCTTAAATTCACTTGGAAATGATCTCCTGAGTCTTATTTCACTCGGAATCACATCCATTTCACTCAGAATCAAATAAGTCTCACTCGGAAAATCTTGTTTTTGACATTTTTCACTTGGAAATTCATTCGAAATCTCTCCTTTTATCTTTATTTAAGTTATTTTTCTAAAAATCATAAAAATTGGGATGTTACAGGCTCTATGCTATTTTATGAGCCATGTTTAATGATTTTTTGTGTTGTGGAAGTATTCCATGATGGGTGTTAGGTGTGAAACACCCTGGTTCTCCGGACCCGAATCCTGATGTAATCAAGATAATTAATTAATAAAAATGCGAATAAATTTTTCTCATTTGAAATAAATTAATAACACCTTAACGATTACATCAAGATCCAAACCACGGAAAACCAAAGAGTGAGATTTAATAATTTATAACTGGATCATAAAATAAATTGCCCATAATTATATACAAAAATAATAGAGTTTACAACGGAAGAAGAATATGTATACAGGGCACATGCCTAGTCCCATATATGAAGATATGAGAAAAGGCTCAGCAAAGCATGCAAATATACAACACAAGCCTAATAGGCCACAATCAACCTTACACATAAATCATAAATATGCATTGTCTAATATATATATATATATATATATATATATATGGTCATGCAACATACATCTCCAATGTCCACAATTTCATAATTGTCCACATTCGATTTAACCTCAAAATCATATGTCATCAACACTTATACATCCTAAAACGGGCTACATATCCAACATCGATACATCATCCACTTATATCATTATTCACAATACATCACCTAATATCAATAATCATCACATCATTATATACATGTTATTCACAATGAAATAATTTACAACCACTACCGGTCAAGGCATTCCATTACCACTATTTACCTTCACCAAAGCTTTACTTTTAAAATATCCTCATCCCATGATATTCCTGCATCAATGCTAAAAATGGACAACATGGGAGAGTGAGTTATATATTTCAAATGATGAATATGAATACAATTGAGATTATGTGCACATGCATATTAACATCATGTATGCATGCTAGTATGACCATCCCAAGCCATCAATCTTTCATAAAACTCATTTTGACCCCATAAGTTCCTCAATTATGCATAAAAATCATAAAACACAACTTCACACCTTTGAGTAATTCACTTATCCACGGGTTTCTATAAACAAATAATCATGTTCATCAAAAGGATCTTTAAGCATTCATCATTATCTCATATATATGCAATTCCTAAACATTCAACAAATGGCCAAGCCTATCATCCATCACATTATCAATAACCATTCAAGATAATCATGGCAAGGCAAGCATGAGTACAATCATATACATCAACCATCAATTATTCAACTCATGCAATTGAAATGTAACTCCTCTCCTACCTGAGAGAAGAATCGCAATCTAAGCACTCCAAATGCTCCACTTCACCGTTCGAAATTGAATCCTAACAACAACACATACATATACATGCGATTAATAAACCATCACAAGGCATCATTTCTTAAAACTTATTATCAAGTCCTCGACTTGTCTAAACTTTTATCCACAAGTCTTCCAAATCATCTTATGGACCATTCAACTATCATTATTATTATTCAGTCCAATATAAGCCCCTTGGTTCCATTTAAGACCATCATCAATCAACAACCTCAATGTCATATATCAAGGCCTACTCACTCATCAACTCAAGTATCCATTTCCTTAATCCATTATCAATGATTTTCAACCATTATTATCATTGTCACAATGACAACACTCCTAATTCTTCTAATCATATACATACTCTTATGTATATATATATATATATCTCAATCCTCAAGAATGGAACCTCAATAATCAACACCAATGCTTTTAAAATTTATTTCCTTATATAAAATCACCCTAAGGCATGTAAAACCATCATAATCACCTATTTAGCCAAAACCCCCAATTTATCATACTTAGGGTTTCCTCAAAACTTAATAACCATTTCTAATAACCATCAATCTCCATTATTAACAACACCCACACAACATTATCATGGGTTTTCGCTAAAATCATCTTTCATGGCATTATTACTCATTTCCCTCAATTCCTATAGTTAGGATTCCATTGAAATCCAACAATCACCACTCAAGATAATCATCTTCCATCATTAATCATGCCATTTTCATATACCATATTATGCCCTCATAAAACTCACACTAAAACACCCCACCTTAGGATTTCTCATTATAAATGCCTTTCCAACATCTACCCATACACATTTAACACTCTCCCAACAACCCAATCACATAACTAAGGGTTAGAGCTCAAGAAAATGGAGAGGAAACTTTACCTTAAGCAAAAGGGGGTGAGCTCCAAGAATAGGAGAGAGAGAGAAAACAAAAATAAGAGGATAAAAGGGGAAGAGCTTCAAGCCTTCATGTCTCCTTCATGGTTCATGGTACAAACGAAAATGGAGGAGGAAGAGCACAAAGCCTCCTCTAGGTTTTTGAGAAGAAGAAGAAGAAGAAGAAGAAGAAGAAGAAGAAGAAGAGAGTGAGTAATGAGAGAAGAGCAAAGTGTGTTTGCCCTTGGAGAAGAAGTGTCGTGAGATAGAGAGTGAAAAATTAGGTTTCTCATTTAAATTCTTAACTTACCACTTAAACTTCTCCGTTTTATAATAAACAGGATCTTCGTTTGGGCTCAATACTAAATCCAAAAATTATTCCGATTATATAATCAGACTCCCAATAATATCCTTAATAGCCCTGACCAATGGCATCTCAATTGGAGATACTTGGTCCGACACCCATATTTTAAATTGGGTATAATTTTGTCTCTTAAAGCCTCGATAAATTATAAATAATCCTTATATATCCTAATTTAATTATTTCAATATTTTTGGGACACTTATTAACCCATTTATAATTATTTAATATTTATCCCTCATATTTAATCATTTTTATAAAATTTGGGATGTTACAAGGTGACCCTTGGACTTCCTAAGCTTAGTGATAGATTGAATCTTATGAATGATTGAGCCGTAGTGAAATAAATTATGGAATGAGTTGTTGAGAATAGAGCCGATGTGTGATTGGATTAGAAATGTGAACGTAAACCCCTAAGTATTTGGTGAATATGATGTTGAATTTGGGGTATGACTTAGCATTGGCTATGATGAAAAATTTTATGATATGACTTTGGGCTAAATTGTGTGCCCTTGGCCTTATGATTATTAGATCGATTGTGGATTATGATGTGATGTAGAGGTAACATATGTGAACATGAGTTGGTAAATTGAGTTTAATTCTGTAGATACCTCCCTTTTTTGTTTTGAAAGGAATTATATTGGTGATAGAAACCACATACCGATGCGACATAATATGAATCGTATGTCCAGTATATGGACTTTGGCTATGATAAATGAGGAAATCTACTAGTGTAGAAGATTATTATATGATTGTGGACCTTATTTTAACCTTGGGAGTGTATATTTGATATGAGTTTGGTGGATCAATTAGGCTTGAATTAAGTTATAGCCGACAATGTTCGGATAAAACAAATGATTTCTAAGTTATTTGACTATGACTTTGGGATGGATGAAGTCCAATAGTAGGGTGATTACCCCATGATGATTGGAAATCTATGGTTGATATGTCAATATATGGTTAAGGTGGCTGACAATTGATGAATTATATGGCATGATTTACGCTGGATCATGATTAAATAATGATATGATGTGAGTGTATTGCTCATGGACTTATGTGACTTCTTATGAAGTCTCATGTGTGAAGAGATATTATTTGAATTGATATGAATAATATGAGCAATAAGACATGAAAGTACTTATCTTGATATGTCTCTACATGCCATAAGCATTGTGGCAACATGCACTTATGCGCCGATCTCATGCATTTGTGGTAACCACTACGGGATTGGGATGCCTTCCTGTATGTCGGATGCAGCAACAAATAGACTGGGCAAGTGTAGTGTTGTAACTGCTTACGGTGAATATATTGAACTATCTGGTGGTACTGGATAAGAATGTAAAAGTTGTGATGAATAAACTGAGAATTGATGAATGGTGACTCATTTTGGATATATGAGGCTTTATACTTGGAACATAGGGGTGACGATAATCATGTCCTGCTGGACTTTGGAAAGTCCGATGTTACTTCATGGTGTCATTGAACCCTATTGGTGTGTGGCCGAAGTGTGGCCTTACGATGTATCCCGATGTTAAACTTCGAGGACGAAGTTTCATTTTGGTGGGGTGGATTATAACACCCCAAATTTTAAAGAAAACAATTTATTGAATAATGGTAATTAATTATTTATGGTCTAATAATTGTAGGAGGATTAATTTGACATTAGAGGTGAATTATCGGTAAATTAAGATTTATCGGAGTTGGATGATTTAACGAGTGATGTGGGATCCACTTGGTCAAATTAAATAATTATTGGGTCTAGAATATTGGGAAATTATTATGGTTATGGTGGTATAGCCGAGATAGTTTTTAGTGCTAAGGAAATAATTAATTGGACACAACGTATGATATTAACCGGGGAAAATACGAACCAAATGGAATTAAAAGAAAACCTAAAATCCCATTTCCCCCTCTATTTCCACCATCCACTTTCCCGCTCTACTTTACTCTCTTCTATCCATTGGGTAATAGGATTTTTGGACCATTGGAAAAAGCAAGTTAGTGCACTCCTTTACCCATTGGGCAATGACCAATTTTGGTTATCTTTTCCCCTCTCTCTTCTCACAACCGTGCTTCACTCCTCTTCTTCCTTCTATCTCTAATTTTTCCTCTTCTCTTCCATGCTTCCCCACCAAAATCAAACCCCCATCTTTCACCTTCATCTTCTTGCCAAAAATGAAACTAAGCTTGAGAATGTGAAGCATTTATGGAGCTTGGAAGCTTTGTGGGATCATCTTCCTCCTTCCTCTCCTTCATTTTTGTTTAGGTATTTGCATGGATTTGAGGTAAAGGTTTCTTACCTCTTCATTATTTCATTTATGGTTTTGGGTTGTAGGGTTTGAAATGATATTATTAAAAACTTGGATTATTGAGGAAAATAGGAACCCTAGGCTTGAATGTTGAGGAATGACTCTTGATTATAGTTTGTGTTAAATATGGATAAAGATTAATGTGTTTATATTGACTCTTGGAAAAATGGTGGATGTTGAATGTTGTTGGAAAATTTTAGAGAAACCCTAAGTGTGGTGATTTAGGGGTTTTGGCCAAAATGATGATTTTGAGGGTTCGGATGCCTTAGGGTAATTTATATGAGGAGAATGAAATTTTAGAAGCATTGGGGTTGATTATTGATGTTGATGAATTTTGAGCTAAGTTGATGTTATTTGAATGATGGTTTATGCATGTGAAACCCAAATTCTAGGGTAGATGACCATTGGGACCATTGATTGCTGTTTATAAATGATTGGCACTTTGATGATGATATTATGTTTGTGATGATGTATGAGAATTGATGGAATTGATGATCGTTAAATTGTTGGAATCCTTAAGTTGATAATTTTGGGGCTTTAGGCCTAGATGAAGAGATTGATGATTTTGTTGTCATGAGAATGATTTTGATATGTAAGAAAGATGAATGGAGTGATTGGTCATGATTGTTAGAGTTATTGGGTTTTAATAGGGTTCCAATCTCAAAGTTTGAGAGATATATGTATATGAGGATATAGAAGAATTAGAGGAGTTGATATTTGAGGTTGTTGAATTTTAATGAGGATTTGGTGAAGACTTAGGCCATGATGTTGCCATGTGAAATTGTTGATTAATTATGGCTCTTGATTGAATGAATGCATATATGTTTGATGTGTAGATTATGTTTCGGATGATGATGTAGAACGATTAGAGCATTTAAATTGCGGTTCTTCTCTCGAGGTAGGAGAGGAGTTTGCATTTCAAATTTGCATGAGTGAATAATTATTAATTATGTATATGTATGAACTCATGCATTGCCTTGCCATAGATGTGTTATATGTTGAATTGATGATGTGATGATTGATGGTTTGGCTTTTGTTGATTGCTAAGGAATAGTATATGTATATATGTATGTATAGATTTGAAATGAAGATGAATGCTTCATTGTCCCTTGATTGGACATGAATTGATTGTTGGTGAAAACCTATGAATAGATAAATTATTTGAGGTGTAAAGTGTTGCTTGTGATAATTATGCAGAAAGATAAGTGGGGTAGTGGTGAAAAGCATTTTAAAACCCCTTTTATGTAATTGAAGAATTAGGATTAAAAATAAGAGGTATGGCTTGTTGGGATAGGCCTAAATATATGATTAAGTATGTGTAAGGTGTTAAATTAGGCCAACCATATGTATAAGGGAGATTGTGACATGCAAGTGGAGTAGAAAACCCAAATTTGGGCGTGTCTTGATGATCTTACTCAAGCGAGTTGGGATCTCGCTTAAGCAAGAGTCCCCTACATCAGAGGGGTGGCCTCTGGCCCAATTTCACTCAGGTGAACATGAGTCTCACTCAAGCGAGACGCGTACAAAATAAAGGGGTAAGCTACTGGATGAATCTCTTTCAAGTGGGCGTGGCCACGCTTGAGCGAGCGAGAGAAGAAATGGTTCTGGATGGATCTTGCTTAAGCGAGTAGTGAGGCTTATTTGATCTCGCTCAAGCGAGCGAGTATGGTATTGGGTACTGGGCATTTTCCGCCCGAGCAAGCATGAGGGTGAGAGGAGCCTCACTCAAGCGAGCGAGCCTTCAATGAGGTACTGGATGGTTTTCGCCTAAGTGAGTGTGAGTCGCTTGAGCGCGCACGAAGGTTTGATGCTAAACTCCCTTTGCTCAAGCGAGTGGCCATGGAAAGGGGAAATCTCGCTTAAGCGAGCGGGCATGTATACGCTGTTGAGAGTCCTTCTCTTACGCGCGAAGGGGCTCGCCCAAGCGAGCTATGTTGATCTCGCTCGAGTGAAGGCGAATCCCGCTTGAGCGAGTTGCCGAGAATGGAATTTTATTTCATTTTCTTGTTTTGGGCATATGATAGACCCCCCTTCCTTTGTATTATGGGACACTTGGGGAATGTGTATGGGGTATTTACTGATGGCATGACATAGTGGTGATCAAAATTAATTGTTACATTTGGAATGAAATTACTTATGATATATTCACCACCTAGAATGGAAAAAATAGAAGAATGCTAATAATAGTTTGATGATGGGTTATGGGATATACCCTTGAGTGATTATGAACCCAATAAAAGAATGATTAAATGACGAGGTATTTGTTATAAACCGATAAATCAGAGATGATATCGGTATCGTGTGATAATAAATGATGTTGTGATCATTCCTTGAATAAAAGGATGAATGTTATTATTGACGATTGTGAATGCCATTGTATTGTATACAAGTGTGATCTTGTATGTGTGGTTTGAAATATAATAATGAAATGTTGTGAATGCCACACCAATATATATATATATAGATCAAACAATGGTGATGATAAATGGAATAAAAATCCACTAAATTATTATAAGGTGGTATTGATGAAAGATAAAGGAATATTAATGATGGTTTGTGATGTTTATGATGCCATTGTGGTTGATTGCAAGTGTTGACTTGCATGTATAATATATGATATATCGAGATAAAAATGCCACATATAAAATTTGAAAACAATGGCTAAAACCAACAATGATAAAGTCCTCTAAGGTGTGTATGATGGTGTTGGTGATAATGATAATGATGTTTGATGAGTGGCATTTAGGATGCACAGTGTGAGAAATGCATTTGATTTACATTGCATTGCATCTATGGCATATCATAGCCGCCGATGTTAGAACGTTAGGGGAGTTCCCTCGGTCGACCCAGTGGGAGGGTGGCTCAGTGCACGAGCAATCTGTTATTTCCCCTGTGACTCGGTGTGTAAGTCACGAAGCCGCCCATGTATTGCTACGAGGAGCTACATATGGCCGACCCTTGTGGGGGTGGCTCTTGATGAGCAGCTGACCCCGGTGGTCCTTTGGATCACAGCCGCCATGAAATGAATCATGGCCAGCCCGCAACACCATATATTGATTATGTTGTTTACCATGGTCATGGTGAAAATGGCCAGGTGTTGCATTATGGGCGATGCGGTTTGGTACCAGTAAAAAATTAGTGATTATGCATGCATTATGAGATATGTGTACACATTATACTATTGCAGTAGGGGCATGGTATGTGATCATGCTTGACCCATAATTTGGTGTTTATTCCCACAGTCAGATCCGTATTTGCTGTCTATTCCATTGTGCATATGCATTAGCCATAAGAGCATTTGCATATAGCATGGAGATATGCCAAAAGTTGATGATGATTAAGATTGTGGTATGGTGTGGATGAGATGGGTAATTGAGTACCTAAAAGACCACATAAAATTGATAAAAGACATGAATTTAACGAAATGATATAGAATATGACGATATGTATGTTACAGCCCAGTATAATGAAGAACATAATTATTATGATTGATGATAATGATGATAGCCCATGGTGGCTTTTAGAAAAGACCCGAATGGTCAATACTGATGATGTTGGCCCATTGTGGCGTTGTGATAGATGTGTATATGCTTACTTTGTTATGACTTGATTAATAAACATGAGATATGTATATGTTGTTGAATTTATAATTCATGATGATCATTGATGTGTTTAGCAAAGCATACATGATGTTGATATGTATATGCACATAATTTCAATTGTATTCATATAGTCATTTGAAATGCATAACTCACTCTCCCATGTGGTCTCCTTTTTAGCATTGATGCAGGAATATCATGGGACGAGAATGTTTATAAAGTAAAGCTTTTGGGGAGGGTAAATAGTGGTAATGGAATACCTTGGCCGGCAGCATTTGTAAGTTAATGAGTTACGTATAAAATGGATATTATGATGTTGTTAATTATAGATGTTGATTATGTAATCATTTTGGGAATGTATAGGATGTTGATTTATTAATCCTCTAGGTATGTACAAGTATTGGAAATACATAAATCGAGGGATGAATTTGAATATGGTCAATTATAGATTATGAATATTGGAGATGTATGATGCATGACCATGTAGATATGTATATGCATATATCTTGGGCATTGTATGTTCATAAAATTATGTGAAAAGATGATGGTTGTTTATTAGGCTTATGATACGCCGTTACATGCTTTGCCGGGCGTTTTTCCATATCTTCATATATGGGACTAGGCGTATGCCCGGTGTACACATTCTTCTTCCGATGTAAACTCTGTTATTTTGGTATACCGTTATGGGCAAACTATTTACGGATCCAGTTATAGATTATTAAACCTTACCCTTTGGTTTTCTGTGGTTCAAGTCTTGATGTAGTCGTGGCGGTGTTTTGAAATTATTTCAAACACGAAAAATTTATTCATATTTTTATTGTTTAATTATTTAGATTACATCGGGATTCGAGTCCAGAAAATCAGGGTGTTACATGGGGTGCAAGAACGAAGAAGGTTCAGAGAGAAGGATGTAACAATATTGATCAATAATTTCTCTAAAGACTAAAAGTAAAATTAGGATAAATTACTCCAACGTTTACTAAAAATTGCATTTTATCTCATTCATAACATATGCTAAAATAACCCCTCGCTTAGTGGTTTGTTAAGTAACCGCTAAGACCAGTCAATATTTTTTAAAGAAAAACTCTTTCTTAGCGGTTTTACAAACAACCACTAAAATAAACCTTTCTTAGTGGTTAGTTTTTGAACCAATAAAAAAGGTTTACTTTTCTTAGCGGTTATTTTTTGAACCGCTAAAAAAAGTTTACCTTTCTTAAAGCGTTCAAGAATAAGAATGGGCAGTAAGACACCCTTGAATTCGAAAGCTTCTTATATTTAAAGTCCTTCTTGAAAAATAACTGTTGATTCAGCTTAAAGGATGTTGGTCTCTTCGGGGAATGTGTTGTTAACAAGTGCAAAGACATGCTTCAGAGAAGTTTCCTTAACTGGATTGCTTCGAAAGTCTTTAACAAAAAATCCTTGTTTCTTATGCACTTTGAAAAGCAAGTACACTCTATAGCAGTTGACCTTAGGCTATCCGTTCTGAACAAGTTCAGCTTTTCTAACACCTTGAGATACGTGAGGCAGTTTTGTTGATATATACGAGCGTGCCTTTTAACTTTTTCATTAATTGCCTTTTTGATGATAGCTTTAGGGATGACATGAGAAAGTACATGCAACTTCTTATTTGGAAAGGAAAAATCCTTTTTCAAATACTGAAAGAGTAAGAGAGAGCTTCCCATGGTCTGTAGCTTCAGACTAGCTTGATTCAATAATGCTTTAAGTGAGTACAGACTTCTTCATTTTAGGGGCGATTTGAATTTTACAGACTCCCTCTATTCTTTACAAATAGAGTTCTACGGACTCCCTGTCACACTTAAACAGAATAGTTAGAGACACTAAGAGTACAAACTTTATTTTAGTTGAGAGTCTTGATGTATATTATTAACAAATCACAAGGGGTTCAAACTACTCAGTCGTGAGTTTAGACTTCATTCTAACAATCTCCCCCTATTTGTTGATAACAAACATTGAGTCTTTAAGATAAAAAATAAAATCTATAACAAAATGAAGCATTGAAGAAATTTGATTCTGAATATCATGAATTTATATATTTCAAAGTTTTTCGCATATAACAGACTTCAGTTGCAACACAAAATACTTTGAAAGGAAACATATATGTAAACAGAATAAATTTTTATTCATATATACGCAACATGTTTACATAGCACTATAAATACTATAGACTACAGACATGCACACAAGAGATAGTACATATAACTTCAAAAAAAGAAAGACTACAGACTGCACACAATCTAACTTAGACTACTCTCCAGACTTATTACTCCCCTGTTACTCCCTATTTTGTAATCAACAAATGAGGGACATCATTAAGACTTAGCAGCCGAAGTGGGAACGCAAAGGGTAGCAGAGGCTAAAATCAAAAGAGAAGTAGATGTAGACACCAAAATAATCTAACGAAGCTGATGACAAAAGAAATTTGGATGGTAAACTAAAATGATGGAGGGGACACAAGCAGAGGTTGGAAGAAAGGCAAAGGCTGGATCATAAAAAGATAGATAAGTCTTGGACATGTATCCAGCATGATCCCAAAAAATATGAACATCAACCAGATAAGCAGTGGATGTGCTACACTCTTGATCTCTTTCCTAATAATAATATACCCAAGGTAAGTCTCGAGTGGTATTGTAAGGATTACAGTCTTGAAGCAAAACTTTCAGAATGGCACGAGGTAGCTTCTTTGGCATTTTGTTATACCAATCAGGGCCAAAGGGTGTAGAGTACCACACTTTTTATTTTAGCTTGTTGGTGATAATCCTTTTAGGCTTAGGCATGACACGGTCTAGACTGATCAGAAGGGAGCCGAAGGCGAAATGAGAGCCTTGATAAATGAAGAGACAGGGGGTGTAGGAACCCAATCAATAAATGGATACCTTTATGAATAATAATAATAGTAGGATTAGATAGGTAATTTTATAAATGATAATAATGAAACATGATAGATTAAGATAGGGAGGGAATTGATGTGTCAATAATTATGTACGTGATTGATAGCTGACGTGACGAATAATGTGCCAAGTAGTTATGTGTGTACATGAATATATTAAGTGAATTGCATGGTTATAGGCGTTATATGTGTGATGGAATGACTAAAGTAGATATGGTGTGATTGTATAGAATTGTGATGTGTAAAGAATTATATAGATACCTATTTATTATGATAAGTTAAGTAGCAAAAGATAAATTAAAGATTAAGTCTCAGTAGGGTCCGAACATGGTAACGTGATAATGTGAAAGGTTATGATGACGTGTCGAGGTGCGAGGAGTTGATATAAAGACGGGATGGATTGTGAAGTGTGGCCACTTTGTTCCTAATCTCCAACTAATATCCTAAGATAACTTACACACCATACCTTGGATTTATAATAAGAGTGCTAGTCAAGAAAACAATAAGAGTGTTATCCAATTTAATTAAATTAGAAAGGGAACTTCAATCAAAATAATTACCTACTAAAAAAATCTTGTTAGGTATCGAGCCCAAGAGGTATCCCATGAACCACAAGTTAGGGAAAGGTCCAAGGAAACTATCTAACTAAAACAAATACACCTACCCCTGTACACCAATCAATTCCCTTCCAAGTAGGTGAGACCCTATAAGGATATGAGGTAAGGCCATATGAAACCAATAAAGGTAATAACTAGTAGACAGTTAATAATCGAGCATACACATAACTTAACTATAACAATTGAAGGAATACCCAAAGGAAAATATAACCACCCTCGATTAACTAGGACAATCCCTTCCACTAGATTATCCTGGTCAACTGAGAGCTTACGAATTTAAAAAAAATATAGAAGTTTTTTTTTTGTACAAGAAAATTTGGTGGAACAGATACATCATATATACAACACTGCTATATACAATAATGGTCATAAATAGTAACTGTACATGTTGAAAGTAAAGGGGCACGCAGGCTCCCATAAGAGAAAATAAAATAAGCTATTCTGATCCTCCTATGTCCAAGAAGAAACCGGTTGGTCCTTGATGTGAAGTCTGCACTGATCCTTGTGGCATTGAGCATATAGTCCATTCAGAGGTCTGGAAAAATCAGTGTAAGGGTGAGTCTCTACTTCCATAATAATCGAAGAATTGTCATTATTAACATCCCTCCCACACAATCCAAATAGATTTACATCCAATATTCTCTCCTTATTGGGGTACCTATTTAATTCGTTCTAAGTTATCTATCTCTACTCAGTCCCATTCTATCATCTCTGAATACTGATACATTATTTTTATATATCATATAAAGAAATAAAGTGTTCAAGGAAAGAGAATCAAGTTTGTATAATATGAACTCAATGGAATGTTTGTGCCAATTTTAAACACAATAATTGTAGTATAGTATAGATGTCGTTCCACTAAGGAGGTGTTGATTTGAAGATCTTAGTTCTTGAATTGATTTTTGACAAAAGATTTGTTTTGATTTTGTTGTGCAAAAGGTTGAATACAAAAGAAACAACGAGTGTTGAGTGAAAATAATGACAGTAAAGTATTTGGGTAAAAATCAGATTTGGAAAACTGGGATTGGTTTCATCGCATCTCACCTTTCATAAGCTGAATAAATTACATATATGTAATTTGAAATGATAATTTCTACGTCACAATCAAAGTCATTTGTATCGATCCCTCAACTACAAAAATCATAAGAATGATTTCAAATCGCTGATCCCTCAGTCACTTTGAAATCATTCCAGCATTAGCGATCGATTGTTTTGACGTTCATTGCGTTAGATGTCATCCCTGGTCAGCTACTCACAACGAGTATTTCATTCAGATCTGCTTTCAAAAGTTACTTCCCAGTATACTTAAGAAAACTTAAAACAAGAAAATAGTGATCAAGTACCTTCAGGCATTAATGGCAGAATTAAATACAGAAAGTATCAAATCTCATTAACATACATAAAAACTTACAGCAGCATTACTTCAGGTTTGAATTGATTACACCCAATCCCAATAAAGGACAATTAGTTACTCATGCTTTGCATTTTCACTTCAAGAAAATTTGGAAATGAATACAGAAGGTATAATGGAGAGGTTGGATTTTGCAGGAGATGTAGGGGATGATTGATGATTTGAAGGAGATGGTCTTGCCTGATTTATAGGAGTTATGCTTCAACTTTCTTTTCCCACTTGCATAGTGCCCATGAAGGAATATGCAGAAACATGTAGAAACACCTCAAAGTGGTTGAGTTGGCATCGCATCATTGGTTAATATTAAATTAAAAGTCCCATACTGCATGAGTCACGCTTGAGCTTAATGTTCACGCTCAAGCGAGGAAGGTCCTGATGCTCACTGGTTGTCTCACGCTCAAGCCAACTTAACCACGCTCAAGCATGCCCTTCCTGTCCAGCATGTATGATTCACGCATGATTCACGCTTAGGCGAGCTCGGGCTCACGCTTGAGTACCTAATTTCCATGCTTGAGCGTGGGAGGGTCCTGATGCTGATTTTTCGTGTGCACAAACCACGCTCAAGCCAAGCTCAAGCGAGCTCATCCTGTTAAGTCATGCTTATATTACACTTGATCCATGCTTAAGCTTCAATGAGGTCTGATGCTTGGCTCGATCATGCTCAAGCGAGCGTAGGACACGCTTAAGCGTGATGTCATGGATGATTGCTCTTTTGACCTTTCTTTGACTTGGTAGCTTTTCCTGCATTTCTTAAAGGATTTCAAGCTAATCTCTTTATTTTTCAAAACTTGTATTTATGTTCATAAATTCTTTGTTTTTCCATCCATTCACTTGATTTTCTTGCAAAGATGCTTCAAATAATCATATGAATATATGGCTTGATTAGCATTTATCAAACTCTCCCCAACCTAGATTTTTGCTTGTCCTCAAGCAAAAGATTTAAATCAAGACAAGAAGATAGTCATGCTCAAATTCTCAGTATGAACATAATTAAAAGACAGCAATTATTCAATGTTTTCAGACAAGTGGCATTCTCAATATCCATTAATTTGAAATACAGTGCTCTATTTTAACTTCTCACAAAATAAGTAACCCAATGCTGTAAGATCAAAGGACTTCTCATTATCTTTCACTAGGTGACTGTTTCACTCTTTCATTATTAGAATTGCTCAGTTGACATTGTCGGTCATTTCTTTTTAAACCCAATCAGAAGATCAGCAAGGATCAAAAAGGTCTTTTAATAAGGTTGTAATGAGGTTGGGTTAACAAGAATTACTGGTTTTTCTAGGATTTTAAATTGCATGTATGAAGAAGAGCATAAATATTCATTAAAACTTAGAGGCTTCTTCTTTGCTTTTCAAGCTTCAGAATTCATTTTCTTCTTTTTTCTATTTTTGTTCAAAGATTCTTGTTTGGAGAATCTATTAATTTTCTTTTGGCATTTTTCAACCTCTCTTTCTTTCATCACCATTATTTGGAAAAATATTTTATGCTCTTTTCTTATTAAGCATGCTGAGAAGGTAGGAATTTTATTTCTCATGCTCAGGTTAGGGTGTTTTTCTGAAAAAATTTGGCTCAATTGGGCTACCAAAAAAAATTGGGATAATTTGTTAAGGATAGCTTTTTGGCTCTTGGCTTAAAATGTGTTTTCAAACAAAATGCCTTGACCATTTCCTTGCTTGCTTCTTAAGAACAGGGTTAATCAGAAAATTAGGCAATGCCATCTTAACAATTTCCAATAAGACTCTCGATGTTTAATTACTCACTTCTCACCCGGTTTAAGGGCATATTCCTTTGTTTTAACAGAAAAAGGTTCAAGCATGTAAGAAGTTTTCACAAGTTTATGTATTTCATTTTTCTAGTTTTCCATTCAACCAATTGTCCTCTTTAATTGTTACTGTCTTATAATTTGTTACGCCTAAAGAATCTGTACATGTATTCTAATTTCTTGCTTATGGTTGGGAAACAAATCTACTTCAAGCATATTCATGTGAAACCATTCAAACAGTTCATGTAAAATTATGAGAAGCTTCAAAACAAAACCAAAGTAACTTAAACGAGTTATCTGTAGTAAGTAAAATAAAAGGAGCAAAATGAAAATTGTTTATCGGAAGTAAAAATAGCAACCATAGATCAGAAAGGGAAATTAGGAGAAAAAGTCACTCATCATCCTCCGTGTCTGTCTCTTCTTCCCTCACTGGAGGACCTTGTGAAGAGGGTCCTGCTCCTGCCTGTGATGTCTCACCCCCTCCAAAGAAAGGAGGCCTGTCCCCAAGCCAAGCAATGTGGGCTTTAAAATGGATTGGATCCATCCAGGGGTTAGGTTGTCCTGTAGGAATGCCATGGTATAAGCCATGATGTATGTGCATAAGCCCTCGATGATTGGCATTCTGTTATGCCAAGAGATGACTGTTCTGGAGCTGAAGCTGGTGGATTCCCTGTAGGATCATCAATGACTCTTTGCTGAGAGGAGGAGGGGCAGGTTCTGATCCTGCTGGTGGTGGTGCTTACTGTGTATCTGAGGCAGGTGGTGGAGATACTTCTGGTGCAGTTTGAGTGCTACAATATGATAAGTCTTGAAAAGACTTAATTATTCCACTGTTTATTTAACATAATTTACTAAGTATTGTCTAGTTTTGATATTATTATTTAATAATTTGTTAATAATTCATGTTTTAGTTATTTATTTCAAAAGTATGCTATTTATGTAAGAAACCGATTGAAAATATTAATTAGATAAGGAATTTTGAAGTATTGATAAATTCACTAAGCAGCCAGCGTATAATTGCTAGGCAAGTAGTTGTTTATTGGTGCAGGAACAGGTCGGACTCGAGATAAGAAGAAAATTCCGAGTGAAATCCTACAAATCCGAGCAGGAATTGATAAATCCGAGTGAGACTTCCTGAATCCGACTGAAAAGAGCCCAAATACTGACCAAGCGAGACTTCAAGTAAGCTAACTTAAGAACACTTCCAAGACACCGGCTCCAAAAGAGAAGAAGATCGGAATGCTACATGAGAAACCGATGTGCTTATTCATTATTTAATCTGTCCTAGTGAAATCCGGACTCACCCAAGCATAACTTTAAGAGACCGTCTTCGACAAGTTTTGCCATAACGCCTAAGCGAGAAAGAAACACTGCAGTGTTAATCCAGACTCGCCCAAGCGAAGTTTAATCCGCTCAAGCGAAAACTCAGCAGAAGCATAAAGGCAGTAATTTAAACATTGTTCCTTCCCTCCAACAACACACTTGGTGCAGTACTGTTCCGCTTCCATTGCCTTCTTCTCTACTACTGCAACCTTAAGTAACTTAAGAAGTGAGCTGTCAATTAGCTGGTGCTAAGCTGTACATTAGCTAATGATGAACTGGAATCTGCTACGAGCTGAGCTGTAATTAGTTAATTATTCTGTAATTATTTAATTAATTAGTTTAGTTTAATTAAGAACTCAGTTTTTAGATATTAGTTAAGTTAGTTAGTTTAGTTAGATTCCTATATATATTCATGTACATACTCTGTAAAAAGGAGAACAGAACAGCGTACAACATAATACACTTCATTTTCCATTTCCAATCTCTCACTACATTTTCATCTCTCTAAACTCTCCCATCCATGTCTCTCTGTATTCCTTCGATGAATCCAACGTCGATGGAGTTCTAATCCCCTAAGGTTGGGATTGTGAAGGTGGGCAATGGAGTCTTGAAGCTGTGGGCGAGTAGATCGACTTCTAGATCCTGAGGCGAACAAGCTGAGGAGTGGAGCAGAATCGCTGGATTGACAAATCCAGAACCGATGAAGAACTTCGCCAGTGAGGAATCATGGTTGAAGCTTAGGTAACTTCCATCTTTCTAACTAGTTCAGGCCTAATCAATTTAGGTGAATAGTTAGAGTTCAACCTCCAATTTCGCATTAGATTCTTAGGTTAATCGAGCACTTAAGGAATTAAGGTTCATTGCTTAAGGATTAGTGTTTTTCACCTAAGGAATTAGGGAATAACCACAAGCGGATTGTCCTCTAGATTGTGAAGTTCGATTATACTTAATTGCATGTTTCTTGAGGAGATTGTGAGCCGAAGCAATCCTGACCTGTTTTCTTTTAATCACTTTCCACATTCATCTAAACTCTGTTTCTGAAAATACAAAAACAACTATAAAACACTACAACCATAAAAACCGAATGAACTTCATGTATTTTCTGTTGGTTCAGCTTGTACTAGTCCTAGATTGAGGTACTTACCACAATCCCTGTGGGACGATCAAATACACTACAATTTTAACGACTGGTGCGCTTGCCATAAGTGTAAATCCGAGAGTCACATTTTATTTTACTAAGAATTTTTGCACCAAATTAATGGCTCAGGATTTCAGCATCACAATACCGCTCAATGAAGCGTTTGACAATGGATGGCCTGATAGGTTTGAGGTCCTGTACCTCAATCCCATGTGCCGCACAAAAATCTCTAATAAAAGCAGGGAAACCTAAACTTCCTTTAACCTTTTGCCCTGCCTGGAACTACTTTTGATCAGCCTTTACAAATTTGTGAATTTTATCAGAGATTATCTGTGCTAGATCAATGTTGATGTCATCTTGTAAAATGCAATATAGTAAATAACACCTGCTAAAAATGAGATCAGAAACATGTGCATTAGGTGTGATGTTGGCAAGCATGAAAGAAGTCTATACTTAAGAAATGGTGGTCATGTCTTTTCTTAGAACTCGCAGTTGGTTCTGCCCTTGCCCCATCTGGAAGTGACGACCTGGAATGCATATGGCAGCCTCAAGATCATTGGTGGCAATGAATTAGTTTCTTGAAACCATAGCAGCATATTCACAAATTTCTCTTTCTCCTAGTTCCATGATGCTGCCCAGGTAGAAGTTAATCTCATCCCTACCATATGAGAGCCAATGACCCCTGACATATGTCCTTTGATCACCTTCCCCCTCCTTAGGCCAGGCATTGGCATAGAATTCTCTAACTATCTCTGGGTCATATTTCTCTCTTGGATAATAGATCTTGAGCCAGTTTCTCCTTCTCACAACCTGTAAAAATGCATCACATTCTCCCAAAGCCAAATCAACCTTCCTTTCCGGTATGAACGTCCAGTTGGAAATATCCTCATAACGCCTACTCTTAGCTTTGTTTCTAAATTTTGGGGCGTTATCTTGGTCTTCGGTCCTTGGCCTCTTACCCTTATTTCTTCTCGTACTTCTTGGTGGGGAATTGGTTACAGGGGAACTTGGTGCAACTTGCTTGGTTCTGGCCATCTACAATCAATTTAGTACTCATATTATCACATGTCAAGAGAAAGGGTAGATTTCTAACACTTTCATTAACAAGTCCAGAGATTTCTTACTCATTGTATCATGATATTTCCACATCAAACATGCCTATTAGTTACTAAGCAGAGCAACACAAGCATAGCATTTCAATCATAAAGCATGTATGACACATTTTGTACTTTTATCAGATAGTTGGCGTGCATCCTTAAAAACAAAGAAGGTTTTCACAATGCTCTTTCACAAACAATTAATAAATCCAGATATAATACACCATTGAATCACAAAAGCATGTAAGACAAAGAAACTTGATTTTCAAATTAAGATCGAAACATGCTCTTTACTTCATATCACAGCAAAACATTGTAAGATACATCAGAGAAAAGAAAAGGGCTAAGATTTACCTTGCTTCAGAGGAAATGGGTGATGCACAGAAGATGAAATGATTATGGAAATGGCAATTAAAAATATAAGTAACATGCAAAGTGGAAACTATCAGAGGAGTGCTCAATAGAAACTGACGAGGAGGAGCAAATGGGGTTATGGGGATAAAGATGGGGTGCGGTTACAGATTCTGTAATAATGGCTCCCTTTAAAAAAATTTAAAAAAATTGGCATCAGGTGGTGGTTTAATAGTTACTCGTTTAAGCGAGTACATCGTGCTTAAGCGTGGTTGAGATTTTAAAGTTCTCGCTTGAGCATGCAATTGCGACAGTTAAGCGTGCTTAATACCTGATGCAATTTTAACTCCTCGCTTAAGCGTGAGTACCCTTACTTTAAGCGTGACATTCATTATCAGTTTACAAACCCTGTCGCTCAAGCGTGAAAGGTCACGCTTAAGCGTGATCAGGGTTGAGTTTTGGGAAACTTCTTTTGTAGTGTTGCCACGCTTCAAGCTTGATCCTTGCGCTTAAGCATGATTTGAACAGTGTGTGACTTACCTTGGTTCGCTTGCGCGTGTGAGAGCTCGCTTGAGCATGAACATACCTGATGCTTGAATTTCATGCCTCGCTTAAGCTTTACTACTATAAATTTTCGTACTAACTCTAAGTTATCGACTGTGTTTATTATGAATCCTATTCCTTTGTTACTAAACTAGTTTCTAGTTATTACCTTAAGACCCATTCTATGTCCTTAAACAATTACACCATGTACTTGACTTACAATAAAAGGATTTATCTTACCAGGTTATTTCTTATCACTACTTCATTATCAAATCCTCTTTATCTATTCTTGAATTAGTTACTACTTTAAAATTTTGTCTAATAGTCTAAGATGTTTACATCATAAACTTTTTTTTATAAGTTACTTAGATTTCACCATCTCTCTACTATTTTGTCAAAACTCATTATTTTTCCTTTTATCTTCTTTTTCTTTTCAATCTATAAAATAAATTGCTATATACAATTCACAAAAGATTCATTACTCCTAATTCCTTTTTGATCCATTAGTATGTGATTGCTAATTCCAAATTTTATTTAATTGCTCACGATACTCAATAGTATGTTTTTCTTATAAGGATAATTTAAAAAATTTCTTTTCTCCAAAAATTCATTGTTTCTAGTTTTATTTCTAGTTATCTATTTTTCTTATCAAAACCCCTTGTTCTTCATAAACTTATTTAGTAACTCTCTTGAGATTTTTAATGCCATAAAAGTTAAAATAAAACATAGTCAAAAGAAATTCTTGATAAAATTTCTTGAGTGCGTGATTTTCTTTCGGTTGCTCTCAGAACTCCTAGCCGGTCAATTTATCTAAACTAGCAGAACTTATCAGATAAATAAATAAATTACATAAAATACTCAGAAATCTGTGACATGATTAGTTACAACCAAATCGAATTACTGACTGACCTCACGCTACGATCCTAAAAATTTATCTTTTTACATAATAACTTAATTTTGATATATTAGTGGAGCGTATGGATTTTCAAGGCGTTCTTTACGAAAATCACCGAAGCACATAAAAATATAAAAAAATAAAATTAAAATCGCCAACGATAACGATAAATTACTTAACTTCTAATCTAACCGTCGGATTGTCGTGAAACTTAAAAGGATTGTCCCCGGATACTAATGGAACGATATCAAGCAATTTATAACAAACAAAAATGAAGTGAGACTCTCCTTACCTTAAGGGAAGCTCATGGGTTTGGTAAGGAAAAAGGATTTCGGGCATCGCAAAATTTTCTGATCGCGCTCAAACTCACTGTGGTAGCTCTCGATCGCTTCTGGGCTGCTTTAAAACTAACATGCATAAAAAAAAAATTGAGTCATCAAGGGTCACGGTCAGCAAGAGGGAAACCACAAACAACCATGCATTTGTTAGAATAAAAAGATCATTCATCAAAAATTTGATGTTTCATCGTCGATCATTGTCGACAACCCCGTGGTACCTAAGAACAAGCCATGCAACCTCATAAGCCCAAAGAGGAGTCACAGTTTAGTGCCCAAACAAGAGAATAATAACCATAAAATTTACATGCATGGTGATGATTTTATAAGAGGAAGAAGTCGTCGATCATTTACAGTTTTTAAAAAGCGGTGTCCACGGATTGAAGATCAGAGGAACACAACGACTTTTGGGGACTGTGGAAGCATTCATGGTGGCTGTTTTAGTGGTTAGGAGGTGACGGAGGTGGTTGATTTTGGAGGGTGGCAGCCATATGGGTGATGGTGGAAATTAGAAGGAAAATGATAGATTTTTTATGGAATTAATGGTGGAAGTATAAAGAGGAGGAGTAGTGGAGAGTTGTGGTGGTTTTGGGTGGCTGAATGGTGATTGTTTTAGAGAGGTAATGTTGTTGGAATTGAAGATAAATTAAAGAGGAGAAAGAGTTTGGTGGCTGCCAAGAGGAAGAGAGGTGGTGGAATTAAGCATTTAGAGACTTAGGTGGAGTTTTAGAGGAAGTAAGGGGATGCTTGTAGGAGAAGGAGTGAAATCATAATTTTATTGCTCATTTGGCAAGACTAAATGTGAATGGAGCATGACAATTTTCTTTCATAAGCATATATGGTCATTCCATGATATGGTGACATGACATATGCTATGGCACATGAATAATGGCAACTTATTAAACAAGTTGTTGCTCCTTGGAAAATAAGGAGTTGATCTGGTGTTGCCATGTAGAGAGCTAGATGGCATGATGTAGAGAGTGAAGAGGACAGGTGTCGCATGATGGCAATACCAGAAAAATAGTTTAGGGTACCGAAAATCAGATACCCAATGTAACATCCCAGATTTTTAAATAAAATAAATTTATTGGATGATGGGAATTGATTGTTTATGGTCAAATAATTATGGGAGATGTTGTTAGACATTAGAGGTGAATTATCGGTAAATTAAGATTTACCAGAACCGGATGAATTAACTGGTGATATGGGACCCACTTGATTTAATTAGATGTTTGATGGGTCTAGAATGTTTAGAAAATTATTGTGGTTAAGATGGTATATTTAAAATGATTTTTGGTGTCAAGGAAATAAGTAATTGGACTCGATGTAGGATATGAAACGGGGAAATTACGAACCAAATTGGATTAAAAAGAAAATAAGAATTCTCTTTCTTCCCTCCATGTTTCAGCCGTCCACTTCTTCTTCTCTCTCTCCCCACTCACTTTACACTCTATTATACAATGGTTAATATATTAAATGGCCCATTGGTAAAAGCAAATGTGACATCCTTTTAACCATTGGACAATGTCCAATTTTGGTCTAATTATTCCCTTCTCTTCCTCATTCTCGGTGCACATTTCTTCTCCACTCCATCTTTGTCATTTTCTTCTTCTTCTTCATTCTTCTTTTGCACAAACTGTTGATAAGTGCTTTATAACACAATAAAATAGATCTAGTTTGCTTAGGATTTTTATCATTATCCACTGTATTTCCTTTATTTATTGAGATTTTTACTTTCTTTCCACTCTATTCTACTTGGGTATGTTATTTTGCAGGAATTAAGGTAATAAAGGGTCAAAAACAAGAGAAAACGACCATAAAATGATAAAGAAACAAGAAGAACAAGCCCAAAGTAGAAAGAACTCTCTTTTTATGCTGAATTCCGACTCAGAATGTTGAAATCCGACTCAGAATGTTAAAATCCGACTCAGAAATGCTGAATTCCAACTCAAAATGACCAAATCCGAGTGGGATGACTGAGAAAGGACCAAATCCGAGTGGAATTACTTAGAATGGAGCAAATCCGAGTGGAATACTGCATTGTTGAAGGTAAATCCGAGTGGAATGGCTCAGAATGGAGCCTTTCCGAGTAGAACGACTCAGAATGGAGCATTGTCGAGTGGAATACTTCACTGTTGGAGCCAAATCCGAGTGGAAAGTTCCCTGTCAAAGCCATTCCGAGTGATAAATGGCTGAGGTTCAATGCTGAAATGGAATGAGTCTCGGTTGGAGGAGATTCCGAGTGAAAGCTTCCCCGACTGCGTCCATTCCGAGTGAAAAAGGGGACTGACGTTGAATAGATGCTGTCCAAAGCTATTCTCCGAGTGAAAGGCTTGCTGATTGAAGTGAATCCGAGTGGGAGCTTTCTGATTTGCAACTAATCCAAGCAAAAAGTTGTTCCGAGTGAATGGATTCCGAGCAGAAGAAGCCACTGAATGAATAAGTGTTGAATAAGGAGGAATCCGAGTGGTTTCATTCGGAGAAGAAGGCATTCTCAAGCGGCACAAGACATTTCCGAGTAGAAGTCTTATCAAGCAATGAAAGATCCGACTGAGAATGAATAACACTCGGGCAGACTCTCAAGTTTTACTCTAAGCCCGAGTGAGATGTCTCCAAGGAAGACTTCTGAGTGATTTGGGCTATATTTCCGAGCAAAGCAAGGCTCGGACATGAGAAGAAATTCAATCAGCCAGATTCAAGTAAAGACAACCGACTTGGTTGATTGACGACTAAAGGCCATTCCGAGTAAAAAGCAAGAAGGCACTTCCGAGTGTATCATTTCAAGGAATGAAGGCCGACTGAAATATTTCAAAGCAAATCCGAGTGAATGTATCCAAATGAATTTGACCGAGTGAATTCCAAAGCAAAGTCTTAACCGAGTGGTTCAAATTCAGAGACAGCCGAGTGAAAATGATTGGGAACCGATTGAATAAATTCTGATCCTGAGTGAGTCTTCAATCAGTTCCGAATGAACTCCACGAACCTGAGCCGAGTGAATGGTTTCAGTCGGATCCAAGTCCCTCTTCAGTCAATTCCGAGCAACACAAGCAAATTCGAGCAAGGTTTCTCCGAGTGAAACAATGAAAGAGAACCTCTCGCTTGAGCGAACCTTTATCCGCTTGAGCGAGACGGTTTCCTTCAACAAACGCTTAAGCGAGAAACTCTCGTTCAAGCGAAACCGACCGGTTTTCTTAAATACCGACCCCTCAACTCAACACCGAGTGAAGATTTCACTCGGTTTTATGTATGAACAGTACCATTTTCACTCGGTTTTGAGCACAAAAGGCACCCTTTCACTCGGATTTTTTAGAAAAGATGAAAACCGACCCATTTTTCCACTCGGAATTTGCCCAGCTGAATAAATCCAAGCATCGAATTATTGGAAATATTAAAATAATGCAATTTGGGACAGTTGGAAGTCACATGCACCGAAAGTTTTCTCCCACTTGACACCATCCAGGCTGTCTCCAAGCTGTGATGGTGGGACGGCTGAGAAGAAGACAATTGCACCAACTGGCAACGCGTTTTCCAAGCTGACTTCTTCCCTTCCTTTGCCTATAAAAGGGAACACGGACAGCACCACCAAACCATCGATCAATCACTTGAATTCAATTCTTTTCCTTTCTTTTCTTTCTCGTTCTTCCTGTATCCTTCTCTTTTCTATTCTTTCTTTTTTCTTTATTTTTTCTTCCTCCGTCCTTTTCTTTTCTTTCTTTCTTTTTTCTTTATTTCTTTCTTCGTTCTTTTTCTTTCTTTTTCATTTTGTTTCTCCTTTTATTTTCTTTTTCTTTATTTTATTTTAAGAGTTGTGAATTGTAAAAGTGAGTTATTGAAATTTGTAATTGGTGGAGAATACTGCAACAAGGAAATACAGTGGTAAATTATTCTGAGCTTTTGGAGAAACCCGTAAGTCTTTATTTCTACCATGTCTTGTATGTTTTATTTTTCCACTATTTATATGAATTTGAATTATTTCATGAGTAGCTAAATTAATTATCTTGGGATAAAGGGGGTATGATAATATTTTATTGTTAATATTATTTTGACTTGGAATTAAATAAATTTCTGTTTTCCATTTAGTTTAAAAAATGCTCAATGCTTTTAGTGATTCCTAACAAGAACCTAAATGATAAAACTGTATACTTGCGGGTATATTAGTAAGTTTAGGTAATAAATAGAATCGAGATATTTATTTTTACCGGAAAGCTTTGAACTAAACCTAAGATTTTTGAAATGCTTTTTGTGACCTCGGTAAAACCGTGAGAGTAATCAAAATTCTTTTGAGGAAATAAAAAGGGTTTTCATAAAACGATAATGGGCCTTTCTGAGGATTAAGCAGCGCTTTCCATAGGTTAGGTACATTAATAGGATTTCGAAAGGAACATATTAATTAGCTTTTGGAAAATTCGCCTTGGAAAACTTAATTCGATTCTTATTTATGAAAAGTTAAAATTCATTAACATAAAATAGAGTCTTAATCCCCCGAAATCCCAAGATATTCTCAACTCTGATTTTTAAGTGTCAAGTAAATTTTATTTTTATATTTATTCATATTCTGTGCAACTTTAATTTGTGCTTTATTTTATAAAAATCTTAAAAAAAATCAATTGTGTGGATAATTAAATTTCAATATGCTGGTACTTTGAACACAGTCCCTGTGGAGAATGATAATCTTTTATATTACGCGACATAACCCGTGCGCTTGCGGGCCCGGTCAACCGTGACCAACCCTTCTTCCTTGCCATTCCACTCGAAATTAAATGGTTTTCTTGGATTTGTAAAGCATTTATGGAGCTTGGGAGCTTGTGGGGTCATCTTCTTCCTCTTCTTCACTTCATTTTCATTTTTGGTGGAGCTTGAGCTTGAGGTAAAGATTTCTTACCTCCACCTTGTTTTATTTATGGTTTTGGGTTATTGAGTGAAGTTGTAAATGTTAGAAACCTTGCATGTGGGTGGAAATGGAACCCTAGGCTTGAATGTTTGGAAAGGGAATCCTAAGTATTAATAATTGGGGGTTTTGACCCACTTGATGATTTTGATGATTATGGATGTCTATGAATGGAGTATATGAGAGGAATGGATTTTTAGAATCATTAAGATTGATTAATGAGGTTGATGATATCTGCATGTGAGTAGATTTGATGACTTGAGGAATAAATCTTGAGAATAGGAAAGTGATAGGCAATGTTGAGTGATGTTATTGGTGATAACAATAATGGTGGATGACCATTGATAATGGATACTTGACTTGATGAAGTCTTAGGCCATGATAAATACCATAAGGGTTTATTGACTAGTGATGGCTTAAGAAAATCCATGGTGACTTAAGTTGAAATTGGATGCCTTGTGATGGCTTGTTAATTACATGCACATATGTGTGTTGTTGATAGGATTGTATTCCGGCCGATGACGCATAATAATCAAAGCAATCGGAGCGTTGGAATTGCGGTTTTTCTCTCGAGGTAGGAGAGGAGTTTACATTTCAATTGCATGAGTGATTAATTGAAAATTATGTAAATGTGTGAACTCATGCAATGCCTTGCCATAAATGCATTATATGATTGATTTGATAAAGTGAGGAATGATGGCTTGGCTATGTTGATTGTTATGAAAATGTATGTATATATATATGATGTTGATGATAAGTGTTTGATGGTCCCTTGGTTGGACATGAACTAAATGATGGTAAAAATTTATGAATGAATGAGTTAAATAAAGTGCAGAGGACTGTTTTGAGATGAGTAATGTGGTAATGAGAGGTGTTTTAAAGCCTTCATTTTATAGTTGATGAATCAGAATTTAAAAGAGTGATTGATGAGTGAAAATGAAGATTTTCCGAGTATGAATGGGTAGAGAGAGTTATATATGCCTCATGTGATGTGTATGATGTTTTGGAGGTGATTCAGTTGGCTTAGAATGAGATTCCGAGTGTTAGAACTTCATTACTGCATATGTCCTGGTAGTCTCGCTCAAGCGAGATGGGATCTCGCCCAAGTGAGAGTCCCCTGCTCCAGTGAATTAGCTACTGGAGTGAATTCGCCCAGGCGAATTGAGCTTCGCCCGAGCGAGGGCAAAGGAATTAGCCACTGGTCTGATTTTGCTCAAGCGAATGGCCAGTCCGCTCAAGCGAGAATGTTAGAAGATCATGGATTTAGCTACTGGATGAAATCCGCCCGAGTGAAGAGTCTTGGGGGATGGCATTCGCCCAGGCGAGATGATCGAATGGAGAACGAGTGAGCTCCTGGACGAATCCCGTTCGAGTGGGAGTTTTGAAGATAAGTTAAGATATGGTGAAGTTCCGAGTGAACCACCTCCGCGGTGAGGAGTATTGTGATGGTTCTGATTAAGGTATGTTCTGAGTAGATAAGGCTTAAATAAGTCCGAATGAGACTTAACGTAGTAATTCTTTGAGTGGTGTAAGGATAGAGTAAACCCGAATGGAATTTAATTGTGGAGACCCCTTTGAGTGAAGGAAGGTCTAAGTGTTCTCCGAGTGAGAGAAGTGAAGATATACCGATTGGTGAATGTGTAATACATTCTGAGTGTGTTGAGGCTGAAATATACAGAGTGGTATTTGATTGGGAGTTATTCCGAGTGAGGAGAGTTTATGGATTCCGAGTGGAATAGCCATCATTCCCGAGTGGATCTTGTGTGTGACCTTCCTGGATAAAAATAAGGAATTGTGTATGAGCTTCCGAGGGAGGCATGAGTGTTGGGGTCGATCCCGAGTGAATGGAACCCCTGATTTCGAGTGAACAAATACCGAGTGGAACTCTGTGTGAGTGAAGACTCGGATTTAGAATGAATTTACCGAGTGGAAGTCTGAGTGGGTGATGGTCGGTCTTGTATTAAGTTTACCGAGTGAAAAACTGATTGAGATGACTCGGTTTTGGAATGAAATTGCCGAGTGAAAGATTAATTGAGAGATGACTCGGATTTGGAATTAATTGGCCGAGTGAATGATGGGTCGGTCAGGATTAAATTGTTGAGTGGAAAACATGAGTGCTTTGAGCCGGTTTCAAGGAGATTCTGCCGAGTGAAAACTCGAGTGTTAGGAGTCAGTTTTGATTGATTTTACCGAGTGGACAACCAAGTGAGATGAGTCAGTTTTGAATGAATTGCAGAATGAAAACCGAATGTGGAAATGACTAATGGTGTAATTTTGCTTGAGCGAGTGTCCGAGTGTACTGGTGCTTCGCTCGAGCGAGTGAGCGTGAAAACGCTACTGGACGTATTTGGTTTCGCCTACGAGAAGGGAATCGCCCAAGCGAACCTGGCCTGTCTCGCTCAAGCGGATGTGAATCTTGCTTGAGCGAGTTTCCACCAGAATGCATGTTACTCAATATTAATGGTGGCAGGCTTATGTGTGACCCTCTTCTTGGTATTACGGGACAGACCTGAGACGATTATGGGGATGAATGAGGGATAATGTGATGATGGCATCACATGGTAGTGTTTGGGATTAATGGGTACATTGAGACTAATTAATTATAACCCATTACCACTTAAAATAGAATATTTAAAGGATGATGATGAGAACTTGGTGATAAGATTATAAGATATATCCTAGAGCGAATTTGGAATTAATTGAAGGGATAATTAAATGACATTAAACAACGATTGACGATGATGTTGAACACTCTCTTGCACAAAAAGGTGTATATTTATATTGATGAATTGTTGTGTACCATTGTGTGTGATACAAGCATGGTCTTGTATGTGTGGTATGAAATATGAAATTGAAAATGTTGTGAATGCCACACGATTATATATACATATGAGTATACTTGAGCAATGGTAATGAATAATGAGATGAAAATCCACTAAATGAAGTGTGATAATATTGATGAACATTATATAATATTAAAATGCCATTACGATTGATTGCAAGTATCTACTTGTGTGTATGAGGTGAAATATATGTGAAAATATGTTGAGATAAAAATGCCACAATAAAACTTGAAAGCTATGACTAAGAAACAAACAATGTTGAAATCCACTAAGGTGTATGGTGGTGTTGGTGATTATGATGATGATGATGTTTGATGAGTGGCATTTAGGATGCACAGAGTGGGCTTGTATTTGATTTGCATTGCATTGCATCCATGGCATACCATAGCTGCCGGTGTTGGAATATTAGGGGATTCCCCCGGTTGGCCCAGTGGGAGGGCGGCTCAGTGCACGAGCATTTCTGTTGTTTCCCCTGTGACTCGATGTGTAAGTCACGAAGCTGCCCATGCTGAGCCACGGGGAGCTGCATGTGGTTGACCCTTGTGGGGGTGGCTCTTGAGGAGCAGGTGTCCCCGGTGGTCCTTTGGATCACAGCTGCCATGTTGAGAATCATGGTTGGCCCGCAACACCATATGTTGAATATGTTGTATACCGCGGTCATGGTGAAAATGACCAGGTGTTGCATGATGGGCGATGCGGTTTGGTACCAGTAAAAATATAGTGAATATGCATGCATTATGATATATGTGTACACATTTTACTACTGCAGTAGGGGCATGGTATGTGATCATGCTTGAACCCACAACTTGGTGTTATTTCCCACAGTCGGATCCGTATTTGTTGTTGTCTATTCCATTGTGCATATGCATTAGCCATAAGAGCATTTGCATATAGCATGGAGATATGCCAGAATATGATGATGATTGATGATGATTGAGATGATGGTATTGGTGTTGATGAGATGAGAAATTAATATATGATGAGATGAGAAATTAATATACCGAAAGACCACATAAAAGTAATAAATGATATGAATATATGAAATGATGTTGAATATAACGATATGTATAATATGGCCCAATGTAATGAAGGGCGTATTTGCTTATGATTGTAAATGATGATGTTAGCCCATAGTGGCTTGATGAAAGACCAGAATGGTCTATGTTGATGATGTTGGCCCATTGTGGTGATGTGATAGATACGTGTTGGCCCATTATGGCAGTGTCATAAATGTGTATATGCTTGCTTTGCTATGATTTGACGTATAAGTATATATATTAATGAGTTAATGATATATGATGATTGTTGATGTGTTTAGCAAAGCATACATGATGTTGATATGCATATGCACATAATTTCAATTGTATTCATATCGTCATTTGAAATGTATAACTCACTCTCCCATGTGGTCTACTTTTTAGTATTAATGCAGGAATGCCATGGGAAGAGGACGTTTTTAAAGTAAAGCTTTTGGGAAGGTAAATAGTTATAAAGGAATGCCTTGGCTGGCAGCATTGTAATGTAATGAGTTATGTATATAATGGATATCATAATGTTGTTAATTATTATTGTTGATGGACGAGTTGTGAATATAATTATACATTTGGATATACTAATAGTGGAGACTTATGAATTGAGGTTGGGCTGGTTATGGTCTATTATAAATATAAATGATGGAGATGTATGTTGCATGATTATACAGATAGGTATATACAAACATCGTAGGCATTGCATGCTTATGTGATTATGTAAAATGATGATGGTTGTATATTAGGCTTACCATATGCCATTGCATGCTTGCCGAGCCTTTTCTCATATCTTCATATATGGGACTAGGCGTGTGCCCGGTATACACATTCTTCTTCCGCTGTAAACTCTGTTATTTTTGTATACCGAATGGGCAAACTATTTATCGATCCAGTTATAGGTTACTTAATCTCACTCTTTGGTTTTCTGTGACTTGGGTCTTGATGTGATCATGGTGATGTCTTGGAAATGTTTTTCAAACGCGAAAAATTTACTCGTATTTTTATTAATTATGACGATTACATCGGGATTCGAGTACAGAAAATCAGGGGTGTTATACCCAACGACTAACTAGTTCCCCTTTTTCAGAGGCTGTTTAAAATAAATATACAACAATTCATGGGATAGAAATTAGGAAAAACTCCCAACACAAAAGTTATAGATCTTTGTTTTCTCTTTAAAACAAGGTATGGTATGCAAAAATCCAACATCGGACGAGGGAGATATGACCAAAATATGAAAAATGCTCCAGGCTGTGAAGGAAGTAAATTTGTGAACAAAATAATTTTCCTAGGAACAATGGGTAAGGAATTATCTTTCGTGCTCTTCATAAAGTTTGTATACCTCCTTAATGCGAAGCCATACAAAAAAGAACGGAGTCATTTCAATACCTTATGAGCGAGATACGAATTTTTTTCTAAAACAATGTAGTGTAGTCACGAAATTAGAACATGTCTAGAAATATCATCAAAATTGTACCAATTGGTAAGAATCTAGCCTTCAAGGTCTTCACAAAAGTTGTAGAGAATTTTGTTACAAAAGTTATGAGACTAGGCTTGAGTAAGTCAGAGATCGTATGAGAAAGTTATGAATTTCTGAATGAACTATATGCAGTTTAAAGGAATTAAATAATGAGTTTTCACAGTACGAATACTTGGCTCTCAATTTCGAGGATGACAGGGTATAAATTGGGGTTCGGGGATACAAATAAAGATTATAAATCTAGTTGAAATGAAGAGATCGAGACAAGAATCATTTGATTCTAAGGTCGTATGAGAAAGTTTGGCCTAAAACACTAAAGGTACTCAGGCCGAGTTTGAAGGTTCAATTTGAATTAATTGTTTCTTTAAGAAACGAGGTCGATAGGGCCCGAATTAGGATTTGGTCCCTTCAGGAAAAGTTCCTAACTCATCGAAATGAGTTACTAAAGACTAACCGTGCTACCGTTGGATATCCCAAAGTAGGTGTACGATCGGACGTTGGAGGTACTCGAGGTTCTGGTCGGGCCTGTTGGTCCGAACTTGTTATCCTCGATTTATCACAAGAGGGTTCTAACATGACTAGTTTCCCTATGAGATTACTAGTCTCATGCTGAATCGTCGGTATTGAATCGTTCATTGGGTCCCACAGTTTAAATCTGGGAACCCGACAAGATTTTATTAAATATAAATATTAATAAACAATTAAATAAATTTCAATAAAATATTATTATGATTAATCATACATATATATTCGAAATTATTAATTATAATATTAATTAAATATTAAAATATTTAAAATATATAACAATCAATTATTCTACAAATTAATTAATATAAAGATCATTAACCAATTAATACCAAATTAAAATAAAATAATCATCATCAATCATAATTATTAAATAATTGTTACATAAATAATATTATAAAATTTTAAATTTAATAAATAAATAAATAAATATTAAAATTAAATAATTAAACATTTAATATATTTTTAAAATAAATAATTATTGATTGAAACTCGATATTAATTACAAAGATTAAGTATTATCTATTAAATATTATTAATTATCATTACATCAAATCAGATATTATTAGCAAGATATTAACAATCAAACAAAATTATTATCAAGTATTAATTAATATTAAACTAATAGACTATCTCTAACTAAACAATATTATTAAGTATCGTTATTATTATTCACTCATCTCTTTGAACTTGATTCTTCAATACTCACTCTCTCGAGATCTCTTTCCCTCATATTTAATATCCCGATTAGTTTTTCTTTCACCATTTTCTTATACTAGGACCATTTAAGGATCTGGCCGAAGCCGTAAGCTTTCAACTAAAAACGAGTATCCTTAAGAGTCTTGAGGGTCTGATTTCCTATTCTCAAAAATCAAGATTGTTACGGAAAATACCTGAGAATAAACTAACCCATACCCTAATAAGTAAGAATAGCACACTAAAGATTAACTAGTTCTTCACCAGGTAACATAAGGACAATGTCATAAGGAACCTAGGATAAACCTCGATAGATACCAACTTACGAAGTTAAAGAGGAGCAATGGTGAGGATATGAGTAGTATAACTCAAATGAATTATTAGGATGCTCAGTCATAAGAAAACGAGGAATAAAACTACCCCTGGCATTAAGGACAAAGGTAGGCTGATGGGAGGACCCTACATGATGACAAGTACCTTAAGAAAATGAAAGATAAATAAATTATGCATTGATCATGCATCATGTGCATTTGGTTTTGGCGGAAGATCGTGATGAGAACTAGAGCATATAGCAAGGGGTATGCTGGAGGACATTCGTATTCAATCCTATGAGGGATCTTAGGAGTACAACTGGGCTGTAAACCCACTGGCTCAAGGGTAGCGCCCTGAGGCCGGATGTAGCAATGCAAACCCGATGTACTTCGACTAAAGACGGAGTGTGTTTATGGCTATCGAGAATCAGTTTCGTTGTGGAGTAATCATAAATTCTTGTTTGAGGAGGGATCCCTCTTATTTGTGGACATGCGTGTCTAGATTACCCATGTGGTTGTAGGAACTCGATGGTCTCTGGTTGCTCTAGTATGGAAATGTTGTGCTCAGTATGAGACTGAAGTAGGACAGTCCTAATGAATTATAGATGATAAAATTTTTAGGCGCACATGCATCGCATTAACAACACTAAAGGATGGAAGAATAATTGAACATTTGCATGCATGCATAACATTATGTTTGATTAATCCCTTACTTGATAAATAATGTGTATATGATAATATATTTGTGATGATGATGAATGATACACATATATTAATATGGTAGGAAGGATAGACCCTAACATACTATGACCCGATTATAACTATGCCAAGCCCTAGGCCTTACAGAGAATATGGAATTAATATAAGCCCCTTGTAGAATAAGCTGACTAAGTAACAGTTAACAAGGTAAGACCGAGTAGGATTTCCGTTACAAGAGAGTGGTAACTAGCGGACAGTATAGAAGTGAAGCCCGAACCTCACCAATAGCCTAGTTGTGGTGAATGTTGTGTTGGGTGGGAGATGTAACACCCCCTTATATACACGAGAGAGATATATAAAATTTTAGAAAGTTATAAGTAACACCCCATGGTCAGAAATAGGGGTAAATTTTCCACGATTTAAAATACGATTGTAAGTAGAAGAAATTCAAAGTATATATATATATATATATATATATATATATAAATGTAACGCCGAGTAATTACCCCGGATCAATAGATAACCGATCTTATATATGATGATATGAGAACGGTATCAGAGTACACCTCAGACAACCGGACTTGAGGCCGTCACAAAGGGAAAAGCGGAAGATGAAAATTTAGTTCAAGAATCTCCCAAAGAGAGGACGAACATGCCTCGTCGATCGGCTAAGCATTAGAAATATAATTTCATAATAAACATATCATCCATACATCATTAAGGTCATTAATGAAAATTATCCTTGCACACCCAGTCCAATTTTCCTACATGACCTTCCCAAAATCAGCCGTTGTCAAATTAATTTCAAAGTAAACATATATGCACTATGTGCTATACAAAATGGGTACGTATACCGGCCAAGGCTCAGCCATGTTCCCTTTATATTTACCTTCTCCAATACTCGACCTCCAAAAAGAGTAGGATTTTTCTTCACACCTACATCAGACTAAAAAAAATGGCAACAGGGAGGTGAGTAACATAATCCAAATATATCAAAGTCATACATTATGATGATAATTATTCATGTGTGCATTATACTCATCTTTCAAGAAAGCATCAAAATTTCACACACATGATACATCATTCCACTCGGCATGGTATATTCACACGGCAATATCATACATACTATATCCTTAACATTCTCAATAATCATCACATATTATGTTAGTACCTCGGTTTCCCTTCCCTCTATTTAACAATCATCCATCGCCACCTCGGGCTATCAACTAGGCATAGCTATATGCAAATGCTCCTAAAGCTAATGCATATGCACAACAGAATATTTTCAAGTGTGGATCTGACTGTGGGAAAATATTAACATATCAAACGTGGGACAAGCATAGGTGTGCTACTATGCCCCTACTGCAGTAGTAAAATGTGTACACTTATATCCAATTTCATGCATGCTCAACAACATATTTTACTGGTACCAAACCGCTCTCGTCCATCTGTAGCACTGGTCACCCTATGACTGCGAATCATCATCATTGTCGTACTTGCCAAAGTGCTACGGGCCTCCCCTGGACACACATCAAGGGAGTCGTGCCCCGTCGAACACCGAGGTAAACTACTCATCACAGAGCCGCCCTCTCACAGGGCCTACCTCATAGGGTGCCTCGTCACCAAACTAAGGGCAGCTTAGTGATTCCCCGAATCACTAGAGAGCAATAACGGTATACCCGTGCACTGGGCCGCCCTCCCACTGGGCCTACTCATTGGAACCCCTAACATTCCATATAAGCAGCAAATGATATGCCATGGATGCAAATGCCAATCAATGCATTCTCACACTATGCATCCTAAATGCCACTCAATCAATTGTCCATTCACAACCACCACTTAGCGAATTTCAGTATTCTCGATCTTTAAGATCCTCTTGGGGCTCATACACATTGGTAGTTAGTGACAATCACGATCATCAATTCACATATACACATTGTGATAATTCACATCACTGATTTCAATTTAAAACAGGGTCTCAAGCCATCATAACATATTTCATCAATATATTCATCATAATAACACATCCGGTCTCAATACCGGCACCAAAATACGGATATCACTTCATCCGTTTTGTACACAATACAGACTCAACAAGTAAAACATCAGACATCAAGGTCGATTTCCTCTCATTAGGATACCAGGTAATCATACCGATTACACACAGCACCGGTCGGTCTTCTCTCATTAGAATATTGGGTAATCATACCGATTACACAGAGTACCGGTCGATCTTCTCTCATTAGAATACCGGGTAATCATACCGATTACATGCAGCACCGGTCGGTCTCCTCTCATAGAATATCGGGTAATCATACCGATTACACACAACACCGGTTGGTCTCTTCTTATAGGATACTGGGTAATCATACTCGGGCCCAGACCAGTTTAATATCGTATTCATCATCCTAACACATGCCACATAACATCAATCATTCTAAATGCATTCAATTCATGAAAACAACACATCGTCCATACATAAGCAATCATTAAGCACAATCCTATACACATATTTTCACATCATCAATGGATGAAATCATGCATTTAGAATAGTTACCCCCTCCTACCTCAAGAGAAGTAGTAATCACCACAGTCAGATGGTTCCTCCTTGAAACTGGGGTTGTTTCCTACATCACAATAAATCACACAATCAATTTCCCATTCAACCACCTCGGTTCAGGCGTCTATATTTATTATTTTGCATATTCAACGCCAGACCCATTACCGGGTTCCCACATTAATGGTTCCCAACAACCATTTAACTTCATTAATGATCATTCATCTTTAATAACAACACTTCACCTCACCAAAAATAGTTATTTAACATAATAAGTTCCTCTCCATTTATATCTTATATTTCCCATAAATCTTTAAGTTAGGGTTTTCCTTAAAACCCAATAACATTCTTTAAATCACTCTCCCAACATAAAAACCCAACAACCCGTAGTTCACACTCTTGAGAAACCGCAAGATCTTACCTCAAGAGGAGAAATGAGAGAGTTTTCCAAGAGATGGAAAAATCTACACGAAAATGAGGAGGAAGGAAGAAGGGACTTCAAGCTCCAAACTCCTCCAAACTTTCTTCAAGCACGAAAATGGAGAGGAGAAAGCCACCACTTTTTGCTTAGGGTTTTTGGAGAGGAGAAGAAGAAGTGAAGGAGAAGAGTGTAGGAGAAGAAAAGTAAAGTACAAGGTATGGGACATCCTAGACTGACGGAAATAAGAAGGGAAAAATAGGCCATTTGGCTTTATTTTTAATTCCCCAATAAATATTCATCGTTTTATGATAAACAGGGTCATTGTTTGGGCTTAATACCATATCCAAAAATTATTCCAAATATACCATCAGATTCTCAATATTCTTAACAGCCCTAGCTAATATCGTCCCAATCGGAGATACTTGGTCAGACACCCATATTTCAACCGGGCTCATTTTCAGCTTATCCGGTCCCAATAAATCATAGACAACTCCCAAAATCTTAATTCATTTATTCCTAATATTTTGGAACTTTAAATAACCCATATATAATTATTTAATATTTATCTCTTCAATTAATCCTTTATTTTAAAATTTAGGGTGTTACAATCCACCCCACCTAAAAAGAAATTTCGTCCCTAAAATTTGACATACCAGGTTCGAACACATCGGGATACCGAGTTCGTACATCGTCTTCACATTCCCATGTGAGCGTCTTAGTAATTCCGTGCTTCCATGCAACTTTCACCAATGGTATCAATTCTTTCCGTAGCTTTTTCATGGAGCGTTCGACAACGCGAATAGAAACAAGAAGAATGGACAGATCGTCCCGTACATCAACATCGTCCATAGGAATTACATATAGAGGGTCATGGACATATTTCCTCAACTATGACACATGGAACACGTTATGTAAATTAGCAAGGTGCGGAGGAAGTGCAATCTGATATGCCACGTCGCCAATCTGCTCTAAAACCTCATAGGGCCCAATGAACCTAGGGCTTAACTTTCAACTTTTCAATGCCCTACCAATGCCCTTATCTCTTGATACTCTTAGGAACACGTGATTGCCAACTTGGAACTCAAGTGGCTTCTGCCTTTTATCATAATAACTCTTCTGACGATCTTGGGGAATTTTCATCTTTTCTTGTATCATCTTGATTTGTTCATTTGTCTCCGCAATCAACTCCGGCCCCAAAGCCAAACTTTCTCCAGTTTCAAGCCAACACAACGGAGTTCTACATTTCCGACCATATAACGCTTTATATGGAGCCATACCATTGAAACTATGGTAACTATTGTTGTATATAAATTCAATCAATGGTAGGAATCTTTCCCAACAACCACGCTCGGATTGTCCATCCGTTTGTGGATGATACGCCGAACTGAGCTTCAACTTGGAACCCATTGCCTCGTGCAAACTTCCCCAAAATCGGGAAGCAAATCACGGGTCGCGATCTGACACAATACTCAATGGCACACCGTGTAGTCTAATGATCTCTTTAATGTATAATTGTGCCAATTTCTCCAATGAACTCTTCATATTCATGGGTAAAAAGTAAGCACACTTCGTCAACCGATCAATAATTACCCATATAGTATCATTTCCAGTACGTGTTCTGGGTAATCCAGAAACAAAGTCCATAGCAATGTCGTTCCACTTCCACACCGGAATATCAAGAGGTCTCAGATAACCAGATGGTTTCTGATGCTCAACCTTAACCTTTTGACAAATAATACAGGAGGCTACACAATTAGCCACATCACGCTTCATACCGGGCCACTAGAAATTCTTCTTTAGATCTTGATACATTTTTGTGGCACCAGGATGAATGCTCAATACACTCTTGTGAGCTTCCTCGAGTACCAGCCTCCTTAGATCACCACCAAATGGAACATAAATCCGGCCTTTTACATGCCAAATACCATCATCACCTTCCACTAGAAACAAGTTCTTCCCTTTTTCTTGAATTCTTCTCATCTCAATCAAATACTCATCTTTCGGTTGTTGCAACTTCACAGTTTCAAGGAATACATTTGCTACCGTTAACACCTCAAGGGACATTTTCTTCGGAGTATATATTTCTACACCCACATTCGAGTTCCGAAATTGCTCAATGAGCTCCATCTCTTTCACCATCATAGCGAAAACATGTAACGACTTTTGACTTAAGGCATCGGCAACCACATTCACCTTTTCGGGATGATACCTCAATTCAAACTCATAATCTTTCAAAAACTCCATCCATCTCCGTTGGCACATATTAAGCTCCTTCTAATCAAATAGATATTTGAGACTTTTATGATCACTAAAGACCACAAATTTCGAACCATACAAATAGTGCCGCCATAACTTCAAGGCAAATACCACCGCCGCCAATTCAAGATCATGTGTGGGGTAGTTAACCTTATGCGGTCGTAACTGTCTCGACGCATAGGCTATCACATGCTCCTTTTGCATCAACACGCAACTAAGACCAAGCTTAGAGATGTCACAGTACACCACAAAGTCATCCAATAAGTCCAGCAAAGCCAACACCGGAGCAGAAGTGAGTCTAACCTTCAACTCTTGGAAACTTCTTTCGCAATCAAAACTCCACACAAATGGTTGATTCTTACGGGTTAGCTTCGTCAAAGGCAAGGCCAATCGGGAAAACTCTTCAATGAATCTTCGGTAGTAACCGGCAAGACCAAGAAAACTCCTTACTTCCGTCACAACGTCGGTCTTTCCCAAGCCAGCACGGCTTCAATCTTAGACAGATCAACAGCAACACCATCCTTGGAGATAACATATCCAAGAAATTGGACCTCGGATAACCAAAATTCACACTTAGAAAGCTTTGTATACAACTCCTTCTCCCGAAGGACATTTAACACAAGGCGAACATGTTCTTCATGACTCTTGGAGTAGACAAGGATGTCATCGATGAACACTACCATGAATCGGTCAAGATACTCATGAAAGATGCGATTCATGTAATCCATGAAAATCACAGGAGCATTTGTCACTCCGAATGGCATCACTACATACTCATAGTGGCCATATCCAGTTTGAAAAGTAGTCTTTGGGATATCCTCGGTCTTCACCTGAATTTAGTGATATCCAGAACGTAAATCGATCTTTGAGAATACAACGCATCCTTCAACTGATCTAAAAGATCGTCAATGAGAGGTAGGGGATATCGGTTCTTAATGGTCAACTTATTAAGTTGTTGATAGTCTACACATAACCTCATACTTTCATCCTTCTTTTTCACCAGTAAAACAAGCGTACCCCAAGAAGACACACTTGGGCGAATAAATTCTCGTTCTAACAATTCTTCAACTTATCTCTTCAATTCAGTTAATTCCATAAGAGACATTCGATACGGCGCTCAGGAAACAGGTTCTGCTCCTGGAACAAGATTGATAGAAAACTCTACCTCGCGTGGGGAGGTAAACTGGGTACCTCATCAGGAAATACATCTGGAAATTCGGACACAACAGGAATATTTAAGGGGTCGGGACCATTTGTCCCATCGGCAAGAGATAATAGTATGGAAAGTTGAGTTATACCTTGCACATCGAATTTCACCACATCTGAGGAAGGGAAAATAACAGTCCGTTGTTGACAGTCAACCAAGACTTTATTGGCGGAGAGCCAATCCATACCAAGAATAATCTCCAAGTCCTTTATAGGTAGGCAAATAAAAGACACAACGAATTTCCTATCCTCGAGTATCATCTCAACATTCTTACACCGAGCGACCGTCTGTAAACAAGTACCGGTTGGGGTAGTAACCACAAGGGCATTTTTCATTAGGCACACCGGCAATCTCAATCGCCGTACACAATCCTCGGATATAAAAGAATGGGTCGCACCTGAATCATAAATGACATGTATAGAATTTCTGAGTATTTCATACTTACTTTCAACTAGGGTATCGGCTTGAGCTGCTTCATCACCGGTCACGGCGAATACTCTTCCAGCAGTTTGTTGATTAGTACCCAGATTGTGACCATTCCGACTGCCATTTCCATTACCTCGGTCATTCCCATTTCCACGACCATTACCGCCATTTCCGTTGCCATTTCCATTTCGACCACCATTACGGCCGCCATTACTGTTTCCACGACCACGACCTCTAAAAGCACCATAGCCACCACGGTTCCCACCATTGCGAGCCACTACATCCGTAGCATTTAAAGCATAATCGGGATGAATGTGTCCCGGTTGGTTGCACCGATAGCACACCACAACATCTTCATTTCCATATTCACGGGCCAAATGATTTCCACCACATTGGAAACATCAGAGTCCTTGGCCACCACCTCGGCCACCATTTATATCGTGTCTTCCACCACCGCGTCCACCTCTAAAAGAAGAGGAACCACGCATAAATTGTCAATTACTCTTAAAGTTACCCTTCTTCTTGAAGTTAGGGAATTGACCCTTCAGTCTTTGATCATGCCCAACATGACTCTTGGGCACCACATCGTTCTCTTCAAAGACTCTACATTTGTTCACAAGAGTAGGAAAGCTCCTAATCTCTTGGTGACATATCGCCTTCTTTATCTCCTGACGTAACTGTTAGTGTATGCACTATGAGCTTTATTTTTTTTCATTTGTATCATTTTTCTGCTTATCAATAAAATAAGTATTTCAGTTTAAAATTATTTTAAAACGTATTTATCCTTGGAGTAATAGGTCATATGAAAGTTATTCCTAAAATGTCCCTAGTCAAGTATTTACATGGGGACATGTAAATACATTGAGACTAGTGTGTGAGTGTACTGATGACCTGATCTCACAAATCATAGATATAGATGATATCAAGTCTTCACACGGGTACACATTAAGAGTAATGATGTACTGGATAGACCCACCATGAGAACGTTGCATGGATCGTTACATGAATGTCATAAACGATTCTCAATGTGATAATGGAATATGTAGTCCTTCGACCTGAAGTCACTACGATTCCTACATGAGGAGTTTATTGTTTTAATATAATTAAATGTCTTTTATAACAAGAGGACTATAAAGGTTGTGATTAGGCAATAAACAAATTATGCAGAGGGATGTGAGTGATGTAGATGAGATTTGTCTCTTCTATGTGACAAGAGTGATATCTATCGGCCACTTGATAGAGTAAGACTAAGAAAACGCATGGCCATGCTAGAAAGAATAAATATTAGATATTTATTTGGATCAAGTCTACTCCGGTATCAAGTAAAATAAATTGGGTCGTAAAAGGGTGACGCGACCATGCCTTGGGCCCAATTAGGATATCGTGACAAAAGGAACAAACATATTAAATAATTATCACTTATAGATTATATTGATATTAAATAATATTCAGACATAATGATGCATTGCTAGATGCCGCTCTTATTTTATATTAATAATAAAATAATTTATTATTAATATGACCGGCTATTTTACCTATAGGGTCACACACATAGAGTAAGCCCATCAGAAAATATTTTGCTTTCTTTTAGTTGGACTAAAATAAAGCTATTTGGCCTAACTCATTTAGAATGAGTAAGGAGCCCACTCTTTAGAGAGAACAAATTAGGTTAAACCTAAGCCTATAAATAGAACATAAGATGCTCATAGGCGGTTCACTAAAGTGAGACACAAATTTGTAAAAATTGTAAGAGCTACACACCGTCAAACTAGCAGTTGGCAAGTGTTATGATTTTGGTGGGAGTGCTCGTGTGGACTCCTAAAGGACGAGGCTACGACTGCTTCGGTGTTCTTCAAGAGGTAATCCAAAATGAATTTTTTGTGTGTGTTTGTTTTGTGCTTTGAAACACGGCACTTTGCAAATCCTATGGAATCCCTGTATTTCCGCTGCTCATGTTCTAGGGATTCCCTAACAGTAACCCGTTCTCGAACTTAACACATTTTGAGGCTTCAGCACCTTCCTGTTGCAAATGAGGGTAAAACACACGCAGTTCCTTAAACTTCGAGGCATATTCCTCAACCAACAGGCTTCCTTGTTTGAGCTCCATAAATTCAAGCTCTTTCTTATTCTTGTAGCTCTCAGGAAAGTACTTCCTAAGGAATTCCACTTTAAAGCTCTCCCAAGTTAAGGGAGTGTGAGCGCAACCATACGCCCACGAGTCAAAATCCACCAAGACTCGGCCTCGTCACGGATCATGAATATCGCATACTCAACCTTTTGAGCTTCCGAACATTTCATGCTACCAAATATTCGCTCCAAGTCGCGAATCCAAACATACACGTCTTTCGGCTTATAGCCTCCATGAAATTTGGAAGGCTTCCGCTTGAGAAATCGGTCAAGACCATGATTTGGCTGACCAGCGGATTGTTGTTGCCGTTCAAGGATATCGACAAACCGATTAAAGGCTTCAGCCATAGCGGCTGCGTCAATAGTACGCCTATTCGCCATAAATCACTATATACACACAATACAACATGATCAGAAACTTGTGTTTCTTTCTTCAATATATACCAATCTTCATCAACTATCATCAATATAAATATCATCATAATATATTCTCAATCTGAAGGTAAATATGGAAAGGAAATGCCCGACCGGGCTTAATATCAACCACAAAATAAAACAATGAGTAATTCAAGCTCCAATAATGTTTACTATAACCATAACATGTCAACATTAAGTGACAATCATTCTTTAACAACATTTAACTCATATAATTCATCAATGAGCAATCAATGCTCTGATACCAGGTTGTAACACCCCGTGGTCGGAAATAGGGGTAAATTTTCCATGATTTAAAATACGATTGTAAGTAGAAGAAATTCAAAGTATATATATATATATGTAACGGCAAGTAATTACCCCGGATCAATAGATAACTGATCTCATATATGATGATATGAGAATGATATCAGAGTGCACCTCAGAGAACCAAACTTGAGGCCGTCACAAGGGGAAAAACGGAAGATGAAAATTTAGTTCAAGAGTAATTAAAATATCTCCCAAAGAGAGGAGAAACATGCCACGTCAATCGGCTAAGCATTAGAAATATAATTTCATAATAAAAATATCATCCATACATCATTAAGGTCATTAATGAAAATTAGCCTTGCACACCCGGTCTAATTTTCCTACATGACCTTCCCAAAATCAGCTGTTGTCAAATTAATTTCAAAGTAAACATATATGCACTATGTGCTATACAAAATGGGTACGTATGCCGGCCAAGGCTCAACCATGTTCCCTTTATATTTACCTTCTCTAATACTCGACCTCCGAGAAGAGTAGGATTTTTCTCCATACCTACATCAGACTAAAAAAATGGCAACAGGGAGGTGAGTAACATAATCCAAATGTATCAAAGTCATACATTATGATGATAATTATACATGTGTGCATTATACTCATATTTCAAGAAAGCATCAAAATTTCACACACACGATACATTATTCTATTCGGCACGGTATATTCACACGGCAATATCATACATACTATATCCTTAACATTCTCAATAATCATCACACATTTAATGTTAGTACCTCGGTTTCCCTTCCCTCTATTTAACAATCATCCATCGCCACCTCGGGCTATCAACTAGGCATAGCTATATGCAAATGCTCCTAAAGCTAATGCACATACACAATGGAATATTTTCAAGTGCGGATCCGACTGTGGGAAAATATTAACATATCAAATGTGGGACAAGAATAGGTGTGCTACTATGCCCCTACTGCAGTAGTAAAATGTGTATACTTATATCCAATTTCATGCATGCTCAACAACATATTTTACTGGTACCAAACCACTCTCGCCCATCTGTAGCACTGGTCACCCCGTGACTGGGGATCATCATCATGGCCGTACTTGCAAAAGTGCTACGGGCCTCCCCGGACACACATTAAGGGAGCCGTGCCCCGTCAGACACCGAGGTAAACTACTCATCACAGAGCCGCCCTCCCACAGGGCCTACCTCATAGGGTGCCTCGTCACTAAACTAAGGGCAGCTTAGTGATTCCCCGAATCACTACGGAGCAATAATGGTATACCCGTGCACTAGGCCGCCCTCCCACTGGGCCTGCTCATTGGAACCCCTAACATTCCATATAAGCAGCGAATGATATGCTATGGATGCAAATGCCAATCAATGCATTCTCACACTGTGCATCCTAAATGCCACTCAATCAATTGTCCATTCACAACCACCACTTAGCAAATTTCAGTATTCTCGATCTTTAAGATCCTCTTGGGGCTCATACACATTGGTAGTTAGTGACAATCACGATCATCAATTCACATATACACATTGTGATAATTCACATCATTGATTCCAATTTAAAACATGGTCTCAAGCCATCATAACATATTTCATCAATATATTCATCACAATAACACATCCTGTCTTAATACCGACACCAAAATACAGATATCACTTCATCCGCTCTGTACGCAATACAGACTCAGCAAGTGAAACATTGGACATCAAGGTCGGTTTCCTCTCATTAGGATACCGGGTAATCATACCGATTACACACAGCACCGGTCATTCTTCTCTTATTAGAATATCGGGTAATCATACCGATTACACACAGTACCGGTCGATTTTCACTCATTAGAATACCGGGTAATCATACCGATTACACGCAGCACCGGTTGGTCTCCTCTCATAGAATATCAGGTAATCATACCGATTACACATAACATCGGTCGGTCTCTTCTCATAGGATACTGGGTAATCATACTCGGGCCCAGACTAGTTTAATATCGTATTCATCATCCTAACACATGCCACATAACATCAATCATTCTAAATGCATTCAATTCATGAAATCAACACATCGTCCATACACAAGCAATCATTAAGCATAATCCTATACACATATTTTCACATCATCAATGGATGAAATCATGCATTTAGAATAGTTACCCCCTCCTACCTCAGAAGAAGTAGTAATCACCGCGGTCAGATGGTTCTGCCTCAAAATTGCGGTTGTTTCCTACATCACAATAAATCACACAATTAATTTCCCATTCAACCACCTCGGTTTAGGTGTCTGCATTTATTATTTTGCATATTCAACGCCAGACCCATTACCGGGTTCCCACATTAATGGTTTCTAACAACCATTTAACTTCATTAATGGTCATTCATCTTTAATAACAGCACTTCACCTCACCAAAAATAGTTATTTAACATAATAAGTGCCTCTCCATTTATATCTCACATTTCCCACAAATCTTTGAGTTAGGGTTTTCATTAAAACCCAACAACATTCTTTAAATCACTCTCCCAACATAAAAACCTAACAACCTGTAGTTCACACTCTTGAGAAACCGCAAGATCTTACCTCAAGAGGAGAAATGAGAGAGTTTTCCAAGAGATGGAAAAATCTACACGAAAATGAGGAGGAAGGAAGAAGGGACTTCAAGCTCCAAACTCCTCTAAACTTTCTTCAAGCACGAAAATGGGAGAGGAAAAAGCCACCACTTTTTGCTTAGGGTTTTTGGAGAGGAGAAGAAGAAGTGAAGGAGAATAGTGTAGGAGAAGAAAAGTAAAGTACAAGGTATGGGACATCCTAGGCTGACAGAAATAAGAAGGGAAAAATAGGCCATTTGGCTTTATATTTAATTCCCCAATAAATATTCATCGTTTTATGATAAACAGGGTCATTGTTTGGGCTTAATACCATATCCAAAAATTATTCTGAATATACCATCGGATTCACAATACTATTCTTAACAGCCTTGACCAATATCGTCCCAATCAGAGATACTTGATCAGACACCCATATTTCAACCGGGCTCATTTTCAGCTTATCTGGTCCCAATAAATCATAGACAACTCCTAAAATCTTAATTCATTTATTCCTAATATTTTGGAACTCTAAATAACCCAAATATAATTATTTAATATTTATCTCTTCAATTAATCCTTTATTTTAAAATTTAGGGTGTTACATATAATATTTCTTATCTCGCGTATACAAGGAAAGATATATATACCTGATTTGCTTTTGATATTGAAAGTAAAAAAATTATCTTTCAATATTTGTCCATAATGACAAAATAATTTATTGAAATCATAAGTGATAAAAGATTACAGTATTATATCCGAATGATAAAGTTTATCAAAGTTTAACCTTTACGTTGTTACAATTATCTAACTTGATATTGTAATAAGGCAAAGTAAAACTAAACTATACCTCTACTACAACTGTGACCATTCATTTCCTAGTCTTTAAACCATCGAGTTTTGGAATCCTACTCTTGTCATACCTCTTGATCTATCTAATTAAGGATGACCATTTTACCCACTTGTAATTTACATATCCTTCCATCTTGGACTGCTAGCTATATATCACATAACATATATTTTGGACACAGAAAATTCAACCAAGAAGGAGTGAGAAACAAAATATAATACTCTACAGATAAGACATAAGCATAAGGGTTTTCACAAACTAATATAATAATATCAGTCATCATCTCATAGACAATCAATTATGAATGTCGAGTCTTCATAAACATAACATATTATACTTTTATTCACAAACACCCACATAGAATGTCACATTCACATGAATGTCATGCAATGCTTTTAATGCTGCTATCTAATTTGGTTATGCATGTGGGCCCTTAAAGTTTTAATTTGCACTGGGCCAACCAGGAGTTTACACTGTTCCATAATTCCGGATAATAATATAAATGCCTTTGTGGCATATGAACAGCTCAACTGGCGTGGAAACACTTAGAGACTAGTCAGACTGAGAAGGTTTTTATTGTGAAAGTACCTGACACTAGGGAGCGACCCCAGGTCCCCTGAAGCACCCTTCCACACCCTCTCATCCTAAGGTTCGCATTTGAACCTCCTCTAATGTATCCTCGGTTTTTATAATCCGTCCCCAAGCAACATCACATCTCATTTCTCTTTAATGATTCATGATGCATGGGCTACTCGCATATTTAGTTGGTTAAGACTTTTAGAAACTCAATTATTAAATACCATAAAGGTTTACGAATCATCTCAATAAACTGTATATTCACATAAGTTCTTCTTTGAACTTTTATTATACAGAAATAATTTTAGTACAGTCTTTGAATTCAGATCTCACCAAAATTGAGTTTCCAAGCCTTAAATATCTCAAAACTTTCTCTTAGAAAACTTCACATATTTACATAATCTTTCTCAATTTGAATCTTAACTAGATTGAGTTTAGAAATCTCGACTATAACAAAATATCCTTTAGTTATTTCGTTGGGGAAAATCAAAATAATTTACTTTAAACTTCTGATTACTAAAAGAAAATAATTTTTAAAATCATTAACTAATAATACTCAAAACTATAAAAATTTTCTTTAATTCAAGAATTAATTATCTCAACCTTTAATTTTTATAAAATAGCTTCTTTCTAATGCTAGATTTTATTCTAGAGATTAAAAATAAAGTTAATAAAAATAATTTCTAAGAATAAATAAAAGACTAAAATAATTATAAAATATTTTCTCTTAGAATAAAAATTTAAAGAGTAAGGTCAGAAAATTCTTACTGAGTTTTAACTTTCCGTTATACTTGCTATATGCTCAAACTCTATATTACAAGGTCATCAATCATTCATCAACCACAACCAAATATTGTCAATCACAATTAAATATCATCACTCACAATCAAATATTGTCAATCACAATCAATTTATCAATCATAATCAAATCAAATAAATTACTTATCATTCATAAATATCATAATTTAAAGTTTAATGGTTATTTAAGTTAATAAACTTAATTTTAAGTCTTTATAGTTCATTCCTCGCACAAGTCTATGTAAGTTCAAATAGGTCATAATAATCTGAGTCCTTGCATAGGTTTAGTTCGATCCATATAGGATATAAAAGTCAAAATCCTTGCATAGGTTTAGTTCGACCCATATAGGATATAAAACTCCAAGTCCTTGTATAGGTTTAGTCCAGTTCGTATAAGTTATAATAATCCAGATCCATGCATAGGTATTTCAGAATAAGTTACACAAGATACTAAATTTATTATTAATTTTAAGTTGAGAAGTTATTATTTTAAAATAATAATATTATTAAATTTAAAAGGAGTAGGGGACTCCTCCCATTATTCTTATGTCTTTTCATATTATATTTTTATCTCACTCACCCTTACCTTGAATTGCTACCAAAAGTGAGTTCGCTTTGCACCTCCGAGTTCTAGAAATATTAATACCAACTTATCTCAGTATAGGCATAAGATAAAAATAAAGATTGTTACGTAAAACATAAATGGTAAATTTTGAATAGCGAATAGTGAATAGTAAAATGTGAATAGTAACAGTAAATAGTAAAACATGAATAGTAATTGTAACACCCTAATTTAATTAACAAATTAAAACCCAAAACAGGGAAAATTTTTCCCAAAAATAAACCAATAGAACCGGGCACAATAAAAGAGAAGGGAAAGGAAGGCAAGAGAAATAAAACCGATCGGAAACAGCCCAGCGGAAGAACAAAACGCTCAAGCGAAGCCCACAAAACAGCGTCCACTCGCTCAAGCGAGATCCAGCACGCTTGAGCGAGGCAGCCTAACTCGCTCGAGCGAAGTACCACTCGCTTAAGCGAACAACCCAAAAGCCTTCCAAAGCACACACACTCGCTAGAACGAATACCTGGTTCGCTGGGGCGAGTAACACACTCGGTATTCGATCACTCAGGATCCAGAGTTCCATTCACTCGGGAACAACTCATCATATGTACTTAGTCATTTATTTTATATCCACAAGGGTCACATATACAATCCACTTGGTAAATGAGGGATATCCCACTCGGAATCCATAAACCTTCCTCACTCGGAATATTTCCCAATCAAACACCACTCGGTGTACTTCAACCATAATTTACTCGAAAAACATTAACCATTTAGCACTCGGCATATTTTGAACTTCCTCACTCGGAGAATACTTAAACTTCCTCACTCGGAGAATACTTAAACTTCCTCTCAGCCATAAATCACTCGGAATATAGAATCTCATTCACTCGGATTATACATGTATCACACACTTAGAATATATCCCAATCTCAACCATTACAACAACTCTCCCCTCGGAAGAGGTTCTCTCAGGGTTTCCACTCGGAATTATCCAAACCCTTTCCCACTCGGGATCTACACATATTCTTCACTCGGAATAATCAAGCCTAGCATTACTCGGAAATTCTCCCATTAAATCCCACACAGAATAGGTTCATCAAAAGAGATTTCTCTCAGAATCCTTTAAGTCTTCATCACTCGGACAAGAAGGCACAGCCATTTATAGCCTTACTCGGAGGTGACTCTCACAACTATGTCTACTCGGAAAATCATTAACTTAGCAATATTCTATCCATCAACATCTCTCAGTCTACCTAAGCACAAGTCCCCAGCATACAACATAGATGTATATACATAATCATACACTCGGAATACTCATTATCTTAACATTATACATTTACCAATACTTATAATCCCATACAAGTGACACCATTCTAAAATTCTCATAATCAATCCTTATAAATAAATATGTTTAATCATCATTTTACATGAGATCCGGCCAAGGCTTTAATATAACTATATACAATCGGTACAACATACTCTATACACTACAACAACATAAATACCCATCACTCGGGTTAAGGCTTTCTCCTCATTCCGAGTCCGACCTGCACATACTGAAAAATGGTGTAGGGGTGAGTATCTTAGATATTAAATGATAGATACTGACTCGGATTATTCCTCAGTTATGCAACAACATAAATATACACAGCGACCATTAATAACATACACAATGCCAATCAATCAGGACACACATAAGACATGTTCCGATCAGAATCCAACAGTTATCTCTCGGCTATATACACATATCATTTCAATGACATTAACATATACTCATACAATCAGATTTCAATCAACATCAACTGTACATGTACACAGATTAATTCACTCGGATCCGTATTCATGTGTAATCGGTTTTTATTCATTGCAACGTAGGCTCCCAGCCTTTTATTCAGCTCCCAGCTGACTTGGCCATTTTACAGGTACCAAACTGTTTCCCCACACATGTGACACCAACGCTCTCAGCGCCAACGGCGGTGTTCACGGGCAGCCTGTGTAACACCCTCGGTTAGATAAGACAACCCATTCTATAGGATCATCCTATTTAACAGAGAGGTCACAAGTTTTCATAAAAAGTGAATATTTTTTTTTTAAAATAAAGAGATGGCATATCAGTGGAAGCAAATTGTATGTAATTCACATAGTCATTCACAAACTTACAAATAAATGTACTCATAACAGAATGAGGCACGTAGGCACCATTAAATATTAATACAGTCATCCATAAATATTTAACTACATATATTCTATTTAAGGAGTGTTCTCATTTGGTTCAGCATATTGTGGTTCTTCATGCTCGGGTTCTTGGGTTCCTAATTCCTCTAAAAATTATCAACAGTAAGGGTGAGTATAACCCAAGACCCTGTAGGTTACCCGGTGCGGACATAATCCAGTTAACAAGTAATAACATGTAATCATACAATTCACATTTCTAAGATTATAACAATCAAATATGTCATCAGGGAATGCATGAGTTTGTTTCATTATGATATTTCTTGATTACGTCTCATGATGCATGTGGGCCCAATTTTTAATTCATCTTCATCTCATTCTTTGGAATATCTCCATTCCAATTCTCTAGAGCGATCAGGGTCCGCCCAAGCTCTGGTACAAATGAACTCATTGGTTCTCATCATTGATTTATATATATATATTTGAGACTTGGATCCCTACGATCATAGTTACACTCCGTCATTTAGTCAAAGTACACCAGAATTATTCGTCTCACCCGGCTATCAGGGCGCGACTCTGATGCCATTGGGTTGCCGTTCCAGTTGTACTCCCAAGATTCTTCATGGAGATCGAACGTGAGTGTCCTCCACTGTACCAAGTGTATGCTCTAAAGGTTTTTCTTCTTCAAAAATATTTTCATGATGCGAAATGTATTCTCTTTCATCCTTTGAGTCATGGGTATTTATGTGATTCCAGCCTCATCATATTCGTTCACAAGCTTTTGATTTAATGGATCAAACGTTGCAAGTCATTTTGATAAAATATATCATTTATAACTTAGTTGAAATTATACTTTGTATAAATAATAAAATATAATTCATATTTATTTACTCATAGTTAATAAAATAAGATATTTATAACAATAATACTATTTATAATAATAGGAATAACAATAATAAAAATAATAATGTAAATAATAATAATAATATTAATAGTAGTAATAGGAAAAGACCAATAATGATTTTTTTTATAACATTTTAATAATTCAATAAGGAGTATAGAAGGAATTCTAAATGAAAAATCCAAGTATAAAACGTTAAGACTGCTTTTCTGAGGAGAAGGAGTTAAATACCGAGTGAAAAATAGGTTTTTCCGAGTAAAATCAATTAAATACCGAGTGAAATATAATTATCCGAGTAAAATAAGTCTGTTTCCGAGTGAAAAATGAATTTTCCGAGTAGAAATAGATTGATACTGAGTAGAAATGAGTTTTCCGATTAAAACATAAGTTATGTCCGAGTGGAAATGTTGATAACCAGACTTTCTGAGTAAAACTTGGATAAATAACGAGTGCAAAAGTTAAGATTCCGAGTGTAAACAAGCAGGATTTCCAATAAAATCGAACTGAGAGGATTTTCTAAATAAAACAATTCTAAATCCGAGTGAAATCAATTTGAAGGAGTTTTCTCAGTGAAGTTAAAACGTTTTTCTGAGTAAATCATAATGAAGAAAGAGCTCTCTGAGTGAAATAATTATTTTCTGAGTAAATTCTGATTAAAAAGAGATTTTATGTGTGAAAAGATTATAACTCCGAGTAGAATCATACTGATAAAGTTTTCTGAGTTAAATAAGATATTTCCCGTATAAAAATCAAACTGGGTAAGTTTTCTTGAGTGAAATAACTGATTTTCCGAGTGAAATCAAAAATGAATAAGTTTTGAGTGGAATAACTGTTTTCTGAGTGAAATAAGATATATTCTAGTTCAAATATATATATAGTTCCAAATGAAATCAATTGAAAAGAGCTTTCTAAGTGAAATACTGATTTCTGAATGAAATCAACTTGAAAAGGTGTTTTCCGAGTGAAATTAAGGTGTTTATCAAATGAAATATAGTTCTGTTTGAAAATTTAATTAAGAAACTTGTATTCTTCAGATAACCAATCGGATTAATATATAACTGGTTGAATCACTGTAATTTCTGAGTGAATTTGTGTATTCTTTAACTGCTCTGGTTGATTGGTACAATACCGAGCTTAATATCATAGTATCCGATGTCAGTTCATAACTTTTCATTGGAGTCCTCATAAATACCCATGATATTTTAATATTTTTACAGTCCAGCATCAAACATATACACATTCATTCATAATAATCAATAAAATCAACATATTCACTAAATTCTCATGGTCAATAATAAACAACGCTGTAATTAAACATGTTCAATACATTATATATACAAATATAACAAACATTTAAAACATTTAAATCACAACAAAACCAGATCTGTCCTAGAAAGGTGAGGACCCAAGGTACCTTAACCCTTTCCTTTCACTCAGATTTCCCCAGAATACCCGAGAATATACCCCCCTTACCTTAATAGAAGTCCTTCGATTAACAGAATATGTTTTGTTGGTTCCTTGTTCTAGTACACAGCGAAGAGGAAGGAAAATGGAAGAGAAAGCCTTTGAACGTATGATAAGAAGGAGTGTGTGTTTTGTTAAGTTTTCGTATGTAGGAGTGTTCTGAGAGTGGTATGAGTGGCTTAATAATGAGGAAACAAGTGGGAGACAAACCTTTTTATTATTTAAGAAATTAGGTGGGGATAATGGAACCTTTTGACTAAATTCCTTGTCTGTTTGCTTCGGTGGGATTAGTGGCATATTAATATATATAAAGTATTCTGAGTGGAGCTAAAAGGTGTCCGGTGTTGGAGGATTTGGAGAGGTCGGTATGGAGTGAGGGCGGTATTGAATGTGAGGGGCGGTGTGGAGTGAAGAAGGCGGTGTTGAGTGTGAGAGCGGTGTGGAGTGTGAGGACGGTGTGGAGTGTGAGAACGGTGTGAAGTGTGAGGGACAACGCCCATGCGAGAAGACGAAGAGGTCGGATTTGGTGAACACCGGCTCAGGGTCATCCGGTGTACACACATGTTCTAAGGACGGTTAACTTCCTAGTAGCCAACCGGAGTGAAGTTCTTATCCTGTCTGCATCATACTGGGTCCTTCCTTTCTTTCATCAGCATTCCGATGTGAGATAGAGGACATCGGGTGGTTTCTGACATCGGATTGCTCAAGCGAAATCCTACTCGCTTAAGCGAGTCATGCTATCCTCATTTGGGTGAAGTGAGGAAAAGAATATCAGGTTGAGTGCGCTTGAGCGTAGCTTGCTCGCTTGAGCGAAGTAGAAAATATTCATCAGGGGTCCTTCTCGCTCAAGCGGAATCCGACTCGCTTGAGCGAGTCATCCAGTTCTCGCTCGGAATTTCTCTGAAACCGACTCAAGTACTTGTTTTCTCACTCGGTTTCTGTCACTCGCCTAAATGTTTCTTAAACCGACTTAACATCAAATCACTTTTCACTCAGGATTTCATAACACCCTACTCATTCGGAAGTGGTATCCCTGTTTACTCGGTTTATATTTACAGTTTCCACTCAGAATAATTATAACATCCTTCATTCAGAAATCAACACTTTCTCCACTCGGTCCACTCATATTTCTCCCTCGGTTTGAACCAAATTCTTCAACTACAATTTCAATCGAAGCCTATTAAGGTCATTACCTCTCGGAAAAGACACACACGTATGAGCCTCACCCGGATTTGGTCTAGTAGAGTACCTCTCACTCGGAAGAGGAGTCATACTCATAGACTTACTCGGAAATGGCCCTGCCTACTGCAATTCACTCGGAATGGGTTCCCTAATACCATTTTCCGCTCGGTATCTACTCAATTAGCATTATTCATTCATCACCACTCATATTCAAGCCAAGTAATGCTTTAACCATACAATATATATATATATATAACCACTCGGAATCTTTAATCACTATTTCATCCATCAATACTTCCCAAATAATTTTCAACAACACATTCCAGTCGGTATGAAGCATCAAATCAACATAAAATACTTACAGGTATTCATTCACTTGGAACTTCACATTATTCACTCGGGGTTCTCATTCAGACCTAATAAATTCTTACCTACTTAGAACCATTCAAACTCTACATCACTTGGAGGGTTTCATTCATTCGGATTTATTTCATACTTAACCACTCGAAATACAGGTTGCCTTTTTCACTCGGACTAGTTACTTCTTAATCAATCAGTATTTACCACTCAAGCATTTAAGTCCTTTACATTCAGGTTTACTCGGTTTTTCATCTCTTAGCAATACAGACTATTCTTCCTCACAATACATTTCATTCAAAATCCTTTAAGGTCTTTCACCACTCGGAAAAAGAGTAACAGACGTAAGCCTCACTCAAAAAAAATGACTCCAAGCCTTATATATATATTCTACTCGGAATGCTATCCCTTCCTTACTAGGGAGATCCTGACTTGGAAGAACTCACTCGGATTGCACTCGGGTATATCGTTGACTAAGTCCCTTTACTCGAAATACTGCAATCAGGGAAGTTTCATTCGGAAAAAGTAACATTTGGCATGGTTTGACTCGGAATTTTCACTCAGAAGCGATTCTCTTGAACACATTTCACTTCATTTGTCTCTGAGATCAAGATTTCACTCGGTAGTAACCTTCTCGGTCATATATTACTCGGATAACATAACCTTACACTCAGAATTTCATCCTTCAGTTGGAATTGCTAATCCTTCACTCGGAATTTCACTCTGTCACTCGGATCAGAGCCTTTTTCACTCGGAATTTGAATAATATCCTCAAAGATCTGTATAAATTCTATAATTATACCCAAAAATAGAATTTTTTGGAGTATTGCTGACCCTATACAAGGTATTTACTCACTTATTCTTACTTACTGACCTTCCACACTTCAAAATTTACCAAATAAAACTGCTACTAAAAACAGGGATGTTACATTCTCCTCCCCTTTTAGGAATTTCGTCCCGAAATTCAAAAGGTGAAATCGTTCCGCATCATCGTTTTGAATACAATTCCATCACAATCATATTTATACATGCTATTAATATACCATCATAGGACATCTTCCCCCCAAAACTTATTATCAAGTCCTAGACTTTTCTGAATCCAAGTTGTACGCCCAGGTTAGGCTTCGGGAATTTCTCTCTCAAGATCAAGATTCTTTTAAATCCTTAATAGCTAACCACATCTCACAACATTAATATTATGACCCTTAGCCTTAAGACTTCCAAATCATCACCTGAATCTTTCAACCATCATCAAAATTTACTCAAACTCATTATAAGCCTCTTGGTTTCATCTAAGATCATTCAACTATTTCAAAATAGCATACCTATTCATTAACTCAAGTATCTAAGTCCACTATTAATTATTTCCTTAATCCACTATCGATGGCTTACAACCATTTTTGACTTCATCATAAACATCAACAATCTAAATTAATTCCTCAATACTCATATACACTCATCTCTCCAATCCTTATTAATCAATACCTAATGCTTCAAACATTCATGTAATCATTCTAGATTATTCAAAGTCATCAAAATCATTAATTTAGTCAAAATCCTCAACTCACTATACTTTTCATCAAAACTCAGTAATTATTTCTAATATCCACCAATCTCCATCATTAATAATACTACATACACATTATCATGGGTTTTCTTTAAAGATCAATTAATTACCATTAATAACCATCATCTTCCATCTTTAAATTTTTTTTTTTTAAAAAAATTTTGTATACTACTTCACATCCATCCTAAGACACACATAAGTATATTCCACCTTTGGGTTTTACATGAAAATGGTTCCTATTCCTAAAACCCATTCACAAGGCATTCTTCTGACCACATACGAATTCAAAACCTAGTAACAAAAGATTTAGAGAATTTTACCTTACGCTCCGAGCTATCCCAAGCCCTAGTATGCACACGAAAATGAAGAGAGAATAAGGAAATAGGTCATATCTTGTTTCCCGTTTTATAACAAACAGGATCTCAGTTTGGGCTTAATACTAACTTCAAAAATTACCATTAATATCCTTAATAGCCCTGACTAAAGGTATCTCAATCGGAGATACTTCGTCTGACACCCAGATTCTAATCGGGTCTTATTTTAACTCTTAAAGTTCTAATAATATTTGTCGGATTTCCTGTCGTAGCCCTCCTTTGAATTGTGTAAGATTGTTCCGCTGAAAGTTAGTCAGTCCTTGGCTTTGCCTAGTAGAGTATGGGATAATTCTCGTTGTCTTATCGTCTCCATGATTTGAGTAAGAAGTTCCTCCATGTCATGATCATTGTTTAAGTGAATCACTAGGAATTTGTTGATGGAATATCAACAAAGAGGTTCTGGGTATATGTTATGTGGAGAATTCCACATAGGAAATCTAGTCTTAGGTGTTTTATGGACTGTTTAATATTTCTATCAGAGTACGTGGAAACCTAATGGTCCACTCCCCAAGCTTAATGAATCGACTATACTCTGATACCACCAATGTAACACCCTCGGTTAGATAAGACAACCCATTCTATAGGATCATCCTATTTAACTAAGAGGTCATAAGTTTTCATAAAAAGTGAATATTTTTTTTATATATAAAATAAAGGGATGGCATATCAGTGGAAGCAAATTGTATGTAATTCACATAGTCATTCACAAACTTACAAATAAATGTACTCATAACAGAATGAGGCACGTAGGCACTATTAAATATTAATACAGTCATCCATAAATATTTAACTACATATATTCTATTTAAGGAGTGTTCTCATTTGGTTCAGCATATTGCGGTTCTTCATGCTCGGGTTCTTGGGTTCCTAATTCCTCTAAAAATTATCAACAGTAAGGGTGAGTATAACCCAAGACCCTGTAGGTTACCCGGTGCGGACATAATCCAGTTAACAAGTAATAACATGTAATCATACAATTCACATTTCTAAGATTATAACAATCAAATATGTCATCAGGGAATGCATGAGTTTGTTTCATTATGATATTTCTTGATTACGTCTCATGATGCATGTGGGCCCAATTTTTAATTCATCTTCATCTCATTCTTTGGAATATCTCCATTCCAATTCTCTAGAGCGATCAGGGTCCGCCCAAGCTCTGGTACAAATGAACTCATTGGTTCTCATCATTGATTTATATATATATATTTGAGACTTGGATCCCTACGATCATAGTTACACTCCGTCATTTAGTCAAAGTACACCAGAATTATTCGTCTCACCCGGCTATCAGGGCGCGACTCTGATGCCATTGGGTTGCCATTCCAGTTGTACTCCCAAGATTCTTCATGGAGATCGAACGTGAGTGTCCTCCACTGTACCAAGTGTATGCTCTAGAGGTTTTTCTTCTTCAAAAATATTTTCATGATGCGAAATGTATTCTCTTTCATCCTTTGAGTCATGGGTATTTATGTGATTCCAGCCTCATCATATTCGTTCACAAGCTTTTGATTTAATGGATCAAACGTTGCAAGTCATTTTGATAAAATATATCATTTATAACTTAGTTGAAATTATACTTTGTATAAATAATAAAATATAATTCATATTTATTTACTCATAGTTAATAAAATAAGATATTTATAACAATAATACTATTTATAATAATAGGAATAATAATAATAAAAATAATAATGTAAATAATAATAATAATATTAATAGTAGTAATAGGAAAAGACCAATAATGATTTTTTTTATAACATTTTAATAATTCAATAAGGAGTATAGAAGGAATTCTAAATGAAAAATCCAAGTATAAAATGTTAAGACTGCTTTTCCGAGGAGAAGGAGTTAAATACCGAGTGAAAAATAGGTTTTTCCGAGTAAAATCAATTAAATACCGAGTGAAATATAATTATCCGAGTAAAATAAGTTTGTTTCCGAGTGAAAAATGAATTTTCCGAGTAGAAATAGATTGATACTGAGTAGAAATGAGTTTTCCGATTAAAACACAAGTTATGTCCGAGTGGAAATGTTGATAACCAGACTTTCTGAGTAAAACTTGGATAAATAACGAGTGCAAAAGTTAAGATTCCGAGTGAAAACAAGCAGGATTTCCAATAAAATCGAACTGAGAGGATTTTCTAAATAAAACAATTCTGAATCCGAGTGAAATCAATTCGAAGGAGTTTTCTCAGTGAAGTTAAAATGTTTTTCTGAGTAAATCATAATGAAGAAAGAGCTCTCTGAGTGAAATAATTATTTTCTGAGTAAATTCTGATTAAAAAGAGATTTTATGTATGAAAAGATTATAACTCCGAGTAGAATCATACTGATAAAGTTTTCTGAGTTAAATAAGATATTCCCGAATAAAAATCAAACTGGGTAAGTTTTCTTGAGTGAAATAACTGATTTTCCGAGTGAAATCAAAAATGAATAAGTTTTGAGTGGAATAACTGTTTTCTGAGTGAAATAAGATATATTCTAGTTCAAATATATATATAGTTCCAAATGAAATCAATTGAAAAGAGCTTTCTAAGTGAAATACTGATTTCTGAATGAAATCAACTTGAAAAGGTGTTTTCCGAGTGAAATTAAGGTGTTTATCAAATGAAATATAGTTCTGTTTGAAAATTTAATTAAGAAACTTGTATTCTTCAGATAATCAATCGGATTAATATATAACTGGTCGAATCACTGTAATTTCTGAGTGAATTTGTGTATTCTTTAACTGCTCTGGTTGATTGGTACAATACCGAGCTTAATATCATAGTATCTGATGTCAGTTCATAACTTTTCACTGGAGTCCTCATAAATACCCATGATATTTTAATATTTTTACAGTCCAGCATCAAACATATACACATTCATTCATAATAATCAATAAAATCAACATATTCACTAAATTCTCATGGTCAATAATAAACAACGCTGTAATTAAACATGTTCAATACATTATATATACAAATATAACAAACATTTAAAACATTTAAATCACAACAAAACCAGATCTGTCCTAGAAAGGTGAGGACCCAAGGTACCTTAACCCTTTCCTTTCACTCAGATTTCCCCAGAATACCCGAGAATATACCCCCCTTACCTTAATAGAAGTCCTTCGATTAACAGAATATGTTTTGTTGGTTCCTTGTTCTAGTACACAGCGAAGAGGAAGGAAAATGGAAGAGAAAGCCTTTGAACGTATGATAAGAAGGAGTGTGTGTTTTGTTAAGTTTTCGTATGTAGGAGTGTTCTGAGAGTGGTATGAGTGGCTTAATAATGAGGAAACAAGTGGGAGACAAACCTTTTTATTATTTAAGAAATTAGGTGGGGATAATGGAACCTTTTGACTAAATTCCTTGTCTGTTTGCTTCAGTGGGATTAGTGGCATATTAATATATATAAAGTATTCTGAGTGGAGCTAAAAGGTATCCGGTGTTGGAGGATTTGGAGAGGTCAGTATGGAGTGAGGGCGGTATTGAATGTGAGGGGCGGTGTGGAGTGAAGAAGGCGGTGTTGAGTATGAGGACGGTGTGGAGTGTGAGGACGGTGTGAAGTGTGAGGGACAACGCCCATGCGAGAAGACGAAGAGGTCGGATTTGGTGAACACCGGCTCAGGGTCATCCGGTGTACACACATGTTCTGAGGACGGTTAACTTCCTAGTAGCCAACCGGAGTGAAGTTCTTATCCTGTCTGCATCATACTGGGTCCTTCCTTTCTTTCATCAACATTCCGATGTGAGATAGAGGACATCAGGTGGTTTCTGACATCGGATCGCTCAAGCGAAATCCTACTCGCTTGAGCGAGTCATGCTATCCTCGTTTGGGCGAAGTGAGGAAAAGAATATCAGGTTGAGTGCGCTTGAGCGTAGCTTGCTCGCTTGAGCGAAGTAGAAAATATTCATCAGGGGTCCTTCTCGCTCAAGCGGAATCTGACTCGCTTGAGCGAGTCATCCAGTTCTTGCTCAGAATTTCTCTGAAACCGACTCAAGTACTTGTTTTCTCACTCGGTTTCTGTCACTCGCCTAAATGTTTCTTAAACCGACTTAACATCAAATCACTTTTCACTCAGGATTTCATAACACCCTACTCATTCAGAAGTGGTATCCCTATTTACTCGGTTTATATTTACAGTTTCCACTCAGAATAATTATAACATCCTTCATTCAGAAATCAACACTTTCTCCACTCGATCCACTCATATTTCTCCCTCGGTTTGAACCAAATTCTTCAACTACAATTTCAACCGAAGCCTATTAAGGTCATTACCTCTCGGAAAAGACACACACGTATGAGCCTCACCCGGATTTGGTCCAGTAGAGTACCTCTCACTCGGAAGAGGAGTCATACTCATAGACTTACTCGGAAATGGCCCTGCCTACTGCAATTCACTTGGAATGGGTTCCCTAATACCATTTTCCGCTCGGTATCTACTCAATTAGCATTATTCATTCATCACCACTCATATTCAAGCCAAGTAATGCTTTAACCATACAATATATATATATATAACCACTCGGAATCTTTAATCACTATTTCATCCATCAATACTTCCCAAATAATTTTCAACAACACATTCCAGTCGGTATGAAGCATCAAATCAACATAAAATACTTATAGGTATTCATTCACTCGGAACTTCACATTATTCACTCGGGGTTCTCATTCAGACCTAATAAATTCTTACCTACTTAGAACCATTCAAACTCTACATCACTTGGAGGGTTTCATTCATTCGGATTTATTTCATACTTAACCACTCGAAATACAGGTTGCCTTTTTCACTCGGACTAGTTACTTCTTAATCAATCAGTATTTACCACTCAAGCATTTAAGTCCTTTACATTCAGGTTTACTTGGTTTTTCATCTCTTAGCAATACAGACTATTCTTCCTCACAATACATTTCATTCAGAATCCTTTAAGGTCTTTCACCACTCGGAAAAAGAGTAACAGACGTAAGCCTCATTCAAAAAAAATGACTCCAAGCCTTATATATATATTCTACTCGGAATGCTATCCCTTCCTTACTAGGGAGATCCTGACTTGGAAGAACTCACTCGGATTGCACTCGGGTATATCCTTGACTAAGTCCCTTTACTCGAAATACTGCAATCAGGGAAGTTTCATTCGGAAAAAGTAACATTTGGCATGGTTTGACTCGGAATTTTTACTCAGAAGCGATTCTCTTGAACACATTTCACTTCATTTGTCTCTGAGATCAAGATTTCACTCGGTAGTAACCTTCTCGGTCATATATTACTCGGATAACATAACCTTACACTCGGAATTTCATCCTTCAGTTGGAATTGCTAATCCTTCACTCGGAATTTCACTCTGTCACTCGGATCAGAGCCTTTTTCACTCGGAATTTGAATAATATCCTCAAAGATCTGTATAAATTCCATAATTATACCCAAAAATAGAATTTTTTGGAGTATTACTGACCCTATACAAGGTATTTACTCACTTATTCTTACTTACTGACCTTCCACACTTCAAAATTTACCAAATAAAACTGCTACTAAAAACAGGGATGTTACAGCCTGAGTCCCACTCAAAGGCTTACCTTGAGTCCCACTCAAAAGGATTTCATAGCGTCTCACGCTTTTAATAACTGATGGTAGTGTCCCACACTACATGCTCCCAGCATTAACGCATCCCATGCGCCACACGCGGATTGATCACACAAACACAGAGTTCATATATATACAACCTTTAATTTAACAGTACATGCATCACATGTAATCGGTATAAAACATCATCAGAACATGCACACCACATAAGTCACACGGTAATCATCAACAGCAACACTTCAGCACATTCTTTTCATGCGATCGTTCAATATTCTCAAGGCTATCAACATGCATTTCATGGACGGAATTAGACATGCATCACTCAACACCTAATCATCATGCATCCGGGTATCACAGATTCTTCATGCAAACACAACACAGGATCAAACACAGAATCAACAAGCTATTAACACCCAGAACCAGTCCATAACCCATGCATCTAAGATATAAGATACCCCCTACCAACTAAGAGACTCCGCGAGGCTCCTCTGTTTTGACGTTGATCCTCTGCCTTGTTGCTTTGTCCAGTACTCCCACTCGTCCAGCCCCCTCGAACGCCGTTGTATTCTACAATCGACTCGGGAATAGGGAACTGTTCTTCTTCCGCTTCGATGATCGTCCTTCAGCAACAGAAGGAAAATCTAAATCTTCTGCAGCACCGTCGTCGTGGGTTTCCAGAAACAGAGAACAGAGAACAAGGGAGAAGAAGAAGAGCGAAGAAGAAGAAGAGAAGAGAAAACAAAGAGAAGAGAAGTAGCGGAAAAGGAAGTCTGAAGGGAAATGAATAACAACAGTGGCTCTGGACATACGTATATGCGTGCAAAGAGAAGAAGAGTGGGGTGGGAGTTCGTGAACAGCAGTCCACTCACGTCACACACCAATCACAAGCAGCCAGCTATTAACAATTAATCACAATTAATCAGCCATTATTTTCTTAAGTTAAATTAATTAAGTTAATTATAATTAACAAGTAATTTTCCACTTTGCAATTATTATTTTAATTGCTTAATTTTATTCGGTAATTAATTTTTATTTTTATTTTTTTAAATCGGGATGTTACAGTAACCGTAAATAGTAAAATATGAATAGTAACAATAAATAGTAAATCATAAATAGTAACAGTAAATAGTAATTTATTATTTTAATAGTAATTTACTATTCATAATAGTAATTCACTATTTGAATAGTAATTCACTATTCTCAATAGTAATTTATTATTGACATAGTAATTTACTATTCAGAATAGTAACTTAAAATAATATTATATCCAATATAATAATAGATTTCTAAAACGATATGAAAATAAACCTAAAAAGTATAAAAGAGAGTTATTCTTACCTTATGATTTTGGCAGAACTTCCTTCCATAAAAAATTATTTCTCTCTTTTACTTCCACCACTATCTCTCTAGCACTACTATATTAAGAAAATTTAATCTGAAATTGTGAATTTTCCTTCAGAATCCTTCGGTATTTATAGCAGAAAAATTCACTGTGCATTTAAATATTTTATTATAAAAGTACTGTGTAATTTTTGAAATTTTTGTTTTTGGTTATTGTGCAAGTTTGAAATTTTCGTTCATGCACAGTGTTTTGCATAGTAAATATCGGCTGAATTATTAAGCCAAATAGTAACTATTCACTCGGTATATTTTAAATATTCAAAATCAGTCATTCTTGAAATTTAGCGATATTATATTAGTTCTCACTAAATTTATAATAAGTAATATAAAGTTCAAATTTTAAAAATCTAAAATTTTCTATTAATAAAAATTTATTGGTACGTTTTCGAATTTTTTACGATTAGTAAAAATCAAGATTTTTCTCAAACCGATCATTTTTAAATAAGTTTATTTAAAATGGATTTTAAAAAATTTTCTTATAATTTAACTTCACTTTCTTGTAAATATTTTTAATTTTAAGTAATTTTATATGAATTTAAAATTATTTAAAATATATTATTTTATTAAAATATTTCAAAATTTTCAAAAAATTCCAGAAAATCAAATAATACGTAGATCAAACAGTTCTAAAGAACCATAATCTAATTCTTTCAAAATTTTATTTTAAAATTCTAATAAGAATTAAATCATAAATATGTAAAAACATAAATATAAAAACATAAAATAAAAGTTGTGAATAATAAAGATATTCAAAATTCTTAATATAATTTCATTAATCAATAAATACTAATTAGGTGATTTTAAAATTCTCATTCAAAATACATATATATTTTTATTTTTTATTATCATTATTTTATTCTTATATAAAAAACAAAGTAATTAAATATAAGTACCAAAATTTCATAAAAATATTAATTAGTTAATAATCAACTAACTAATAGTAAGTGTTTTCTCATTAAAGAGATATTAATATCTATTTTCTATTTGAGTATAAAATGGGATGTTACAGGAGAGACGTCAGAAATGACAATTCTTCGTTGTTTGTGAGTGAGAGGACATTCCTCACCTTTACGAACCATTTTTCGGATTTGAGAAGAAACCCCGTGTAGATGACAAGGTACACCAGAGGAGGTTCCATGAATTGAAAATGAAGCATGCCAGGAGAGACTGACTGCCATGGATGAAACATGCCCGAACACTGAGGAAACGATAAACGTCTACCCAAACTATCAAGACCTACAGCTAGAAAGGACCTTACGGCCCAGTTCTATTGGAGAAGGATTAGTCTATCTGTGTTTACATGTACATGTATATTGTATTGAGTTTCGTTGGGAGCCTGCGTGTCCCACACATTTAGAGTATATACATATCTGTCGCGACCAGGATCGCGGCGGCGCGGCCGACCCTCAATATTATTAAAACGCGGTTTCGAAATCCTTTCAAAAAGAAAACAGGGAGTCGCCACCAATGTTTTTATCCATAGGAAAAACATTGGAAAAAAACCAAGTTCAGTAGAGCACTGGTTTAAGGGAGTCGGTTACGAGTAGGGAAGGTATTAGCACACTACATCGCCTGTCGAAAACAGTACCAAAATTGAAAATGCGCAACATAAATAGCCTTACAAAAGATGTTTTATTTCTTCCTTTTTTATTGTTATTTACAAGAAAAAACAGGGGAAAATCAACAAGACGTCACGTCTAAATTGATTTTTATAGAAGTGATAAAAAAACGGAACAACTAAAAAATAAGAAAATAAATGAATAGATAAAAAAATGGAAAAAAGAAAGATGGGCTCGACAGAAGTTAAATCCTGCTCCTATGTATTCTCGGGTTATCGAGAAATCAGGGTCACGTAGTTCTTGATGATGTTTTTTTAGGAAAAGACTAAGAGATTAATGGTGGATGATGTTTTTTGAAGAGAACTCATACAAGGCGAAGTTCTTCGCGCGTGTATTGGCTCTAAAGAGATTGTGTAGACGAGAGTACACTCGTACGACACTGATTTCTTAAAAAAATAAAATAATAAAATAATAATAACAATTATTATTATTATTTTTAGGCTAGTCCAAATAAAATGTGTGAAGCACTTATTCTTATTAATATTTATTATGAATCCTGGTGAGGGATTAATTCAATCAACAGAAATTAATTATTAATTAAAAAGGAAACGGACCCATCAAACAGTTAATTAATTTGACAGAAAAATAAATAACGACAAGTACTGAAAATGAGGAACAGATCCTGATGGGAGACTAATCCAATCAATAGAAATTAATTACTAATTGAAAAGGAAACGGTCCCATCGAACAATAATTAATTTGACAGAAAAATAAATAAATACAAGCATTAAAAATGATGAACAGAGTGGGACCGGTGTGGCGAGAGAGAGAGCTGGACGCCGGTGTGACGAGAGAGAGAGAGCTGGAAAGCGAAATGGCGTTGGAGCAGCTGTTGTATTATGAAGCTGGTGTGTGGCTTTGTTGAACGGACGGGGTAAAGGAATGAGGGCAGAACTTTTTCTCCAAAAGAAGGCTCCCGAATCCCTCTTTTCTCTTCAGTTGGGGTATTTATAGAAATCCCAGGTGTGTACTGATTGCTTAAACAGCCCAGGGACAGCCTGGACGTCGACAATCATGGGGAACGACGGTTAGTGGGAATTCTTTATTATTTTCTTTTTGTCTGTTGCTAGCCGCCCCACAAGATTAACAAATCAACTTGGATGGTACGTTGGTGTGTGATGGAGAAACAGCCTGGACAATCGACAATCATGGGGAACGACGGCTAGTGGGAATTATTTATTATTTTCTTTTCTTGTCTGTTGCCAGCCGCCCCCCATAATTCAAGGATCCACTTGGATGGTGGGATTCCAAGTCAGCATGGGTGGAATGGTGTCACACGGAACCGGCGTTCTTCCTATGACCCGGATTAGTGCCTCAGCCAGTATCTATCCTTAGCGGAAACTAATTCGAGCGGAACAGGTGCTCTCATATGTAAAAGACCGAGTGAAAGTTTGAATTCACAGATTATTGACTCGGAAATCTCTTTTCGAGAAGTATTCACCAGGGCCTCTTTTCATTCGGAATTGCTTCACTCGGAGTTGCTTTGTCCGGAAATGTCACTGCTTGAAGCATTCATCCGGAATTTCTTCAATCGGAGGTGCTTTGCTCGGAAGTAGACCACTGCTTGAAGCATTCAATCGGAATTTCTTCAATCGGAGGTGCTTTGCTCGGAAGTGGACCACTGCTTGAAGTATTCAACCGGAATTGCTTCAATCGGAGGTGCTTTGCTCGGAAGTGGACCACTCGGAAACATATTACTCGGAAACACCTCCAAAATATTTCATTCGGCTATACCTCCGGCCGACAAGCTCCTTCAAAGTCGGAACCATTTAAAATTCATTCGCTCGAGAATTCTTCACTTGAATGCCTCAGCCCGAGAGGTATTCCTTCAAAGTCTTTCTTCAACCGGAAGCACATCTCTCGGAAGTAAACCACTCGGAGATGATTCACTCGGATACACCCCACTCAGATGCGTCTGCTCGAAAAATATCCATTCATAGAGCCTTTCTTTGCTCGAAAACGATTCCCTTGAAATGGCCCATTCGGAAATATGTCCCTCGGAGACACCCTACTCGGGTATATCCTCGCCCGAAAAGTTTTCATTCAGAATTGATCCACCCGGAAATTGTCCATTCTGAAATCTTCGTATCCGAGAAATGCTCATTCAAAATCAAAATCTTCCTTCGCTCAGAAGCACTTCTCTCGGAACTGAACCATTCGGAGGAACCTTACTCGGATATACATATCCTTGAGTAAAAGGTTTCAGTCAGAGCCTTTCTTCGCTCGGGAATAATTCTCTCAGAGTCGATCCACCCGGAAATACCACATTCGGAAGTATGGAACTCGGAAGTGATCCTTTTGGAACCAGAGTGTTTCTTCGCTCGGAAACACATCTCTTGAAAATGACTCATTTGGAGATGGCCCACTCGGGGCACCCTACTCGGATCTATCTTTGCCCTACTCGAAAGTATGCCTTGAAAGAGATGCTTCCCGAAAGTGGCTCATTCGAGATCAGAGATTTTCTACACTCGGAAATATATCTCTCGGCAGCAACCAACTCGGAAACGGTTTCCTCGGTGACATCCTCTGGGAAATATAGCCCTTGAAAGTTTCTGTCCGAAAGAGGATCATTTCCGGTCGGACCTTTTCTTTACCCTACTTGGGAACGCCCTACTCGGATCTATCTTTGCCCTACTCGGAAGTATGCCTTGAAAGAGATGCTGCCCGAAAGAGATTCATTCCAGGTCAGAGCTTTGCTTTGCTCGGAAATACATCTCTCCAAAACACACCACTCGGAAAGACCTGTTCTTTGCTCAAAATGCCGCCATCTCCGAAACACACCACTCGGAGACATCCTTGCCTGACAAGTGTTCATTCATAGTCAGGGGCTTCCTTTGCTCGGACGTAATTCCTTGGGAGGTATTTATTCAAAGTTAGTCCCTTTTTCACTCGGAGTGGCAGTAATCGGGAATCTTCTACTCGGATTTATCTCCAACCGGGAAGTATTCGATCAAGGTCAGCCATTTTTCATTTGGAGTGACTTTAATCGGGAATTTTCCACTCAGATTTATCTCCACCTGAGGGATACTCACTCAATCAGTCTCATTTCGCTCGGAATGTCTTCCCTCGGAATACCCACTCGGAAATCATCATTCGGACACATGGAAATTAAAAGAGTCTTTACCCGAGAGGTATTTACTCATAGTCAGAGCCTTTTCTTCGTTTGGAAGTAACTCCCACACTTGAAGCCTACTCGGAAATGCCTTACTCGGAGACATATCACTCGGCAACGTCTCACTCAGAAACTCCCTACTCGGAAATGATCATTCCGAGTCACCTTACTCGGAAATGATCATTTCGAGTCGGAATTCAGTTCTCTCAAAATTCTTTTCACTTGGGAATATCACTCGGAGCCTAAGACAATCCCGAAGACAAACACAAATAGAAAGAAGGGGTTCCAAGTGACGAAAATCCCCATTCTTGGTGAAAATTGACCGGACCATGTGGGATGTATAATTACGTTTCACTTAATTTTTTGATCCACCATTGTACCATGTGGGATGTATAATTACGTTTCACTTAAGTTTTTGATCCACCATTGTTCCTTGTACAAAAGAAAAATTTCCATATTTTTTTTTTAAACTTATAACCTCTCAATTAAGTAGGATGATAGTGAGAATGATTGTCCTAATTAACCGAGGGTGTTACATGCCTCAGAACCCATCTATTATAAAGATTAACTAGTTTTAATTATAATAATAATTAATAATAATAAATTAAAATATTTTTCATAAGATATGACATATTTGTTAATTTGTATTATTATTTATTTTTATGACTGTTTTTAAATATTGCTTTCATTAAAATATATTATAATATCTGACTTTTATTAATATATATATATATATATGTTATTAAAATTAATATAAAATAAAAATATATAATGAAATTTGAAAATCACATGTTTCCCAGAACTAACAGAATCCCGTAAAAATAAGATAAAAATGTATAATTTCAAACTCAAATCCACTTCCCTTGTTAGCATTGTGATTTGTGTGGTTCCTCCACCGTTCAATCATCTAAAAATCCCACGTGCTCATTATCATCATCACGTGCTGTAAAACGAAGCTGTCCCCCTGCTATCCACCGCAAAGAGAAAATCCTCAGTGAACAGGGTGGTGCCATTCTATTTCTGAAGAGAACAACAATACACCGCAGGTGTTTCAACTATTCTTCCTACTCTCTGTAAGTATACTATTCACTTTCTACACATTTAATCATAAACTCTCTGTGCTGGACTGATGCTATGCTCTTAGAAAGGGCCGTGTCTTTAGGAATTAGCACTTATCAATACGAGTGAATTGAAACATAGGATTCCCGTGAATCATTTTTGTAGCTTCCACTTTATTGGAGAGTTAGCAACCTCCAAGTGACAATTTAAGTGTGAATTCTTTTTTAGTAGGGAAAGGAAATTTGTCATTTTCATGTATAGAACATTGTTAATGCTTCATATTAGCCAAAAATAATGGTTTGGTTTGGTCTACCTTTGGTCCATTTTTACGTTAAATCTCACAATTTTATTTGTTTGAATCTGCATCTTTTTTTTAGAACCTGTGCTACTTTTATGTTTCTTTCAATTAAAATGATTATTTTACTCAAATTTCAACAAATAGAACGATGGGATTCAACATACGAAAGGATCAAAGTGGTATGTTCTTTAAAATTAAAGGATCAAAGTGAAATCAATCCTAGAGGACCAAGACACTATTTTTGCCTTTATATTATGTAAAATTGACCTAGATTGATGCTTAGTTTATATTATATCTTCTCACCACAATCTGATTTTCTTTTATTGTAAGTCTTAAAGGACTCAAACACTATTTTTGCCTTTATATTATATAAAATTGAGCTAATTGATGCTTAGTTTATATCTTGTCACCACAATCTGATTTTCTTTTATTGTAAATCATTTGAGAACAACTACCTCTCAAAAGCTAGTACAAAAAGGAAAAATTGCTCAAGTCTTATAAGAAGTATTCTGATTATATTTCTAATCAATGTCGGACATTTTAACACACCTCTCACGCTCTAGATGAGACTAGGACATGAAGAATGTGAATTTTGTAAGACTGAAAACTTGCACGTGACACAATATTAAGACTGGATAGACTCTAATATATTAGAAATGAACTAGGCCTAACTCATCATGCAAGCTCAATGGGGAAGGATTGCCCAACTTTATATGGAGGTTTTTGGCCGTATTAGTAGCTAATGTTGGACATCTTAACACCTTTATTAATATTTTAAATTATTTGCAATATTTAAATTTAATTAGTTCATATGCTTTATAGTTGGACCACCATACTGATTTTCAGCAAAGTATCCTTTTGGAAGACAAAAAAGATTTATTTTGATTCACATAATTTGATAACTACAAGCAGAGAAATTTGGTCCCTATCTGTCCATCACCAAATGAGAGGAAAGGGGTATCATATTATTTTGTAAGATGGTTATGAATTAGGATGCAATGTTTGAATTGGTCCTAATTTTTGTTCTCTGTGTAAGTATCAAAATCTGGCAAATTAACTTATTTTGAAATACCTTGTTTAGAATGTATTTCATATTTTCTCACGTGGTCAGTTGTCCTTACAGTTCGCTTTTGTGGTGTTACTGTGTTGATTCAACATGTCAGCTTGAATAGGTTCTGATGTTCTGCTTTCTCTTTGACAGGGGAAGTAAAAAAACCTCTTATGATGGAAATAAGTATTTCAAGGTAAGCTTACACTAGATGTAATTATGAATTAAACTTGAAGGTGTGAAGCAATACCATGGTTCTTAACTGATCTCCTACAAACCCCCTCTCCTTTGGTCCTTCTTACTATGAAAATATACTTGTTTCTATTCACGGTAATAAGTTTTGCTTTTAGTTATATTTGTACATGTGGCCTTCGTATTAACATTATTGTAGCATTGGCTGTTGAGGTTTATTTAATACTAATTATCATGAATCTTTCATAATTTGAGTAGGTATGTTGAATCACACAACATATACATTTCCAATGTTTCAAGAACATTAGGATGGGAAAAAACTCAGAAATTTCCTTATAATGTGGCTGCCCAGAGTTCAAGATGCATTTTTCACAGATTGGCCTCTTCCTTTCAAGCCATGACTGTGGTGTATCCAAGAAATCCTGTTATCTGCAGAGCAAATTCGGTGCCGGTTAGTTTAGAGGAATCTGCATCATTACAATCTGGAGACAATTCTAGTGACAATGGAGATCCATCTGGAGATTCGGCAGAGGAGACTTTGGGACAACCACTTACCAGTAAACAGGTATCCTTCCTTTTTAATCCAATTCATAGTTGTCTTTTAGAATGAAGCAATTGATTACAGATATGTCCTTGACTTCTCAAGCAACTGGAATTGAAATAACATACCTCAATTGTTTAGAGAAAACACTTCATTGGGTTGGGATAGAATTATCCCATTTTAAGAAATGATTGTTGATTACTATGTTTTTGACCAGGGTTGTCACACTTGTTGAAGATATCTTATCTTTTGTATATGAACTTTGGACTAGTACGTTATACTTAGATCTTCTGTTTCAAATTTTATTTTACAGATAATGGCACTGCTTGCTGACAAAGAGAGAGCAAAGCTCACAAAAAAGCTTAGTGAAGCCAATCAGCAAAATCGATTCCTCAAAAGACAGGTGTCTACAAATATATCATATATATTGGTGTAACTTTCTTTATGCTGGCAATAATTCCTGTCTTGGCAATTTATGCTAATGCCTCAATGGTCAGAGTTGGATCACAGTTTAGTATAAAGGATGGGTGAATCTTATTTGAGCCAGTTACTCTAGATAGATCTTTAGGGAGAAGATGTGTTGAATGCTAATACTAGTCAATTCAATCCGGATATAACATCTTGTTAAGTATGATGTGAAAAAAAAAATAAAGTTTTTGGGTTATATTGCTAGTAAAAGGAAATGGGTTAACAACATACTAGTTAATGCCACCCTTAAAACTGGGATAGCGGAAAGCGGGATGACCGCTATTTTGATAAACCTATATAAATATTTCCTATATTTTCTACACATATATATGCAAAAAAATTCATACAAAAATTAAATTTAAAGCCATACAACCATACTCAAATCATAATAATATTCTTGACAAACATAAAACATCACAATCACATAACATAACATAGTATAAAATTAAAATACTAAAGTAAATAGTTCACACAAAGTTACAAAGACAAACAAACACATGAAATTTCAACACCTAAGACAATTAAACAAGGTAACTAGATAACAAACTTCAAGTTCCTATCTAGTTTCCAATCCTAAATCAATCCTAAATTCCTAATATGCATCATCATCTTCATCTTCAAGGTTTGGCTCTTCATCTCCTGCATCATCTTCATCACCACTTAGGTAGATCTCTTCCCCCTCCAATTCAGTGTCTTCACCGTTAAACTCTTCTTCCTCCTCTTCTTGAATAACCTTTTTTCCCTTCTTAGAAGTAGAAGTGGCAGCAGCTGTGTTCCCTCCCTTTTTGTTCCTCCTAGTGTATGTCAATGGCTCAGCAGCCCCAGTAGCTTCAGCAACATCTCTCCATGTTAAGACATCATCATCAAAGACCAAATTACATGCACCTTCCTCATCTTCATCCTCCATCCTTCCTAGTACCCACTCATTGGTATCATCTTCAACATCATCTAAGACAATAGGATCAATCACATTTTGACAATCAAAACGCTCCTTAAGAGTTTTGTTATATTTAATATAAACGAAATCTTGTAATCTTTGATGTTCTAGCCTAGTTCTTTTAGAATGAACCTAAATAAAAAATTAATGGAAATATGTCAGAACTACTAGACTAATCCTATCAAATTGAATGTATTGAGAACTCTACTTACCTGCTCAAACATACTCCAATTCCGCTCACACTCAGATGAGCTACATGTTAAACTCATCACCTTAATGGCAATAGCTTGTAACTTTGGAGTATGTGATCCAAAACTTACCCGCCATTCAGCTGCAATTGAAGAATATGCAACAAATAATGAGAAGTAAAATAGCAAATAACTCAATACCTTATTCAACTCCAATCCTAAAAAACACTCTTACCAGGAGCCATTGTAGATATTTTCCATATAGTTGCCTTAATTCCAAAGAGGCCTGCAGCTCTCCTATACAGTGATATCTCATCTAGAGCTTTGTCTTCATCCTCTGAACTAGTGGACAACCTTTCAATACATTTATACAATCCATCCATCACCTCTGGATCATTTTCTACTTGTGGGTTGCCATAGAAGAATTGGGGATTTAAGTAATGACCCGCTGCGTGTAATGGATGGTGAAGTTGACATTCCCATTGTCTATCAATGATAGAAAAAATCTCCTTAAACTTGACTTCATCTCCCTTGAAAGAATTCCGGATACTTTCCTTGGCTCTATCCATAGCTTCATATATGTAGCCCATCGCGGGCCTCTTCTCATTGTCAACTAGCCTAAGCACCTTCACAATGGGTGCCATTGCCTTTAGACTGTAAATAATATCACCCCAAAAGGTAGGCATAAGGACAATGTCCGCTACTCTTTTCCCCTTGGTCTCCTTGGCATTGTTGGACTTCAACCGCTCATCCGAAGTGAACATCTTCCTAAGATCATTCTTCAAATTATACAGCCTTTGCAATGTAAGGAATGTTGTGGCAAATCTTGTGACATCATGCCTAACCAACTTCTTCTTATGAGTGAATTGCCTCATAATATTCAAGGTTAATGTGTGGTTATAAATGTAGCCCACAAGAGAGATCCCTCTTTGTATGGTCCTCTTCACTCTTGGAAGCTTCCTAATATCCTCTAGCATCAAGTCTAGGTAGTGTGCAGCACAAGAAGTCCAAAATAAATGTATTCTTGTTGCCATCAACAACTTGCCTAATAGTAAAATCAAACTATTAGTAGTGATACAAAGTTTATAAACTATAAAAAATCTTAAAATTAATAAACTGTTAGTTTGTAACTCTTACTAGCTTTCACATAATTACTCCCATTGTTGGTGATCACTTGCACCACATTACTCTTTCCTATCTCCTCAACAAAATCATCCAACAACGTGTAGAGTTTTTCCCCGGTCTTCACATATAATGAAGCATCAACACTCCTAATAAACATAGAACCCCTTGGACAATGGACCAAAAAGTTTATCGAGGTTCTATTCTTCCTATCTGTCCATCCATCCGACATTATACTACAACCATAATGCTTCCTCTCTCTCACATGATCTTGCAACAATTCCTTAGTGTGCTCCAATTCTTTTTTTAAGAGAGGAACTCTAGCTTCATGATAACTTGGAGGTTTAAGATGCTTCCTATAATTTCCAATAGCTTCCATCCACCATTAACTTGAAGCTTTTTGTACGCAACACATTAAAAGGAATTGAGTTCCTACAAAGGAACTGTTCTATATATTGTATTGTTCTCGCCCTTACTTCCTTGTCACAAGCATCGTTTATGCTTGCTTGCCTTGAAGCCTTACCCCCCAAATGAATGGTTGATTCAGGATTTTTATAAAACAAGTCCAATGGTCCTTTAGCTTTCTTGGCAGTGGAAGCTGTTTGTGATGATGCAACTGACCTTGCAATGCTTGTAGCTCGTTTTCCATTTTGAATGGCTGAAATCTCATCTACTTCTTCATGTTCCTCATCAAGGCCATCAATCTCTTTCAAATATGCCTCTCTTTCATTTTTCTTGTTAAGGAAAGCGGTCGTAAGAGTCTCTTTAACCTCCTTTGGACACTTATGACAACTACCGCAGTCCCCTCTCACACCCATTTGATGTCTTCTAGCCTAGGTAATTCCACCCGTTGTGATCTTGCCACAAAAATCACAAGTGACACACTTTCGATTGTTGATGTCTTTCAAGCTACTCCAATCTCAAGCAATGTCTTGGTTAGGTGCATTAGGCTTCACATGTCCAGGAAGTGGTGAGGGCCTAAACCTGGCAGCATCCCTTCAAGCTCTTGCTGTATTTTCTTCAGCCATTGCAGATTGGATTGATTGGTAAAAAAAAACAGCCCTTCAATAGCTCTTCAAGGCTTCAACAGCCCTTCAACAAGAGTTGATTGGTAAAAAACAAAACAGATAAGAACTAAAGCAGAAGCTCGTTGGAGAAGACAACAGGTTCGCCGGAGAAGACAACCAGCCAACCAGGTTTGTCGGAGAAGGGTGGGGGGTGGTCGGAAATGGAAGGTTTCACCGAAAATGGAAGTTGGGCGTCGCCAGAAATGGGTGGGGGACGTCGGAAACAGGGTGGGGATGCCGAAAACAGGGCGGGGGACGCCAAAAACTGAGTGGGTGTCACCGGAAATGGGTGGGTGCTATGGGACAGCAACTAAAATGGGAAGAAATGAGAAAGAGTGGCTGCTGTGATTGCTTTAGGGTTTCAGAATGGGGGGAGAAGACATCAAAAAGCTAAAAGTACCCTTAAAAAATTGGATTACACAGGGGCAAAACAGGGAGAACCAAATAGCGGGCTATTTGATCCGCTATTGGCCACTCTGTGACGCTGCAATTCACGTTGCTATTTCTGTGAAATATTCCGTCTCGCTATGGTCCACCGTGTCGCGCTCCGTTGCCGCGATAGCGGCCGCTGCGGCCGCTACGGCCGCTATTGACTAGTATGGTTAACAGGAAAACATGATTAAAGTGGATGTCTTACATTTAGAAAACATGCCCTAGTGGAGGGAAAGATAAATTTGATAAGTTATTTCGGCCTTGTTATTTTTCATAACTATACTAATCCATTTATATGACTTTTGGAGGCGGGACCGGAGAAGAGGTCGGATGAATAAGCCCAGGATGTGAGTTTATAATTGGGTCAGTTGCAGGGTGTGGCAGTAAAAGATGAGGACGACACTGATAAACCTGCAAAGGAGGAAGGGGAGGAGAAAGGGGGTCTGGAGAGGAAGGAGACTCCTTGGGAGGAGAAAAAAAGGACTGTTGGTGTAGTCACAGAAAGATGAGGCTCTGATGAAGGTACTCTAGACTCAAAGAAAGGAACATCTTCAACGAATGTGACATCGGCAGAGATAAAATACCTGCGAAGAGTAGAAGAATAACACTTGTATCCTTTCTGGGTGCGGAGATACCCGACAAAAACACATTTATGAGATCGAGCAGATAATTTATCAATCCCAAGACTAAGGACATGAGAAAAACAAGTAGAACCAAAGACTTGATAGGGTAAAGAATGAAGTGGACGATGGGGATATAAAACCTGATGAGGAGTTTTACCTTTAAGAACAGAGGAAGGCATATAGTTGATGAGATAGCACGCAGTAAGAACTGTATCACCTCAAAACTAAAGAGAGACATGAGAATAAAGAAGAAGAGTCTGAGTTGTATCTAGAAGATGTCAATTTTTATGTGTAGCAACCCCATGTTGTTAGGGGGGGGGGGGGGTTTGAGGGATATAATACACCATGAGATGCCATAAAGGTCTGAAATTGATTAGACAAATATTTACGTACATTGTCACTTTGTAAAGTACGAATAGAAATCCCAAATGAGTTTTTATTTCATGAAAAAAGACTAAAAAATAGAAAATAACTCAAAACGATCTTTCATTGAATATATCCCAAGTACCACGGGAAAAATCATCTATATAGGTAATAAACCTAAAGATAACACAATACGACTGGGACCCAAACATCTGAATGAACCAAAACAAAAGGGGATGAGGCCCGATTATTAATGCGATTAGGAAAAGGGGTACAAAGTATGCTTACCTAACTAACATGGCTCATATGATAAAGACTCTAATTTAGAAAAACTAGGAACTAATTTCTTTAATGCATCCAGACTTGGATGTCCTAACTAAGCATGAATGAGAAGAGGGGACACTGATGCCGAACCAACAAGAGATCACCTTTTAAGTTGATGGAGGCAGTGAGACTCACATCCGAAGCTAATCATCTTCCCCGTTTTTCGGTCCTGCAGAGAAACCAAATCTTTAGTAAAAGAAATGACATAATCAAGAGTATGAATAAGTTGAGTAATGAATAACAAATTAAAAGGGGCATCAGGAACAAATTACACATTATCAATTGAAAGAGAAGGAAGAGGATGGACAATACCAATACCTCGGGTCTATGTCTGGGAACCATTGGCCATAGTAACAGAAGGTAAGTAACTAGTGGTAGAAATAGAAGAAAAAAGAGGTTTATTGCCAATAATATAGTCGGTGGCTCCTGAATCAAGGACCCGAGGACCCAAAGAATAGGAGATGCTAGCAAAAGAATTACTAGTGTGTGCAACAACAGCAGTGGAATCGGAGGCCTGACATTCTTAACACCACTTCAGGAAGTCATTGTAGGAGGGCAATGGAAGAAACATCTCATTGAGTTCACACAAGAGACTAGTCACCTTACCCACACAAGCAGTTACGGGGCTCTTAAACGAACAAGAGCCAAAAGTGGTCATGAGGTCGTCACCAATCTAGTTGAGTCGTCAAATATTGTTGGTGAAGAGTTGCTTGGCGTGGTCCCAAACCCCCTTGCAGGATCTTTGATCACAGAAACAATCATGATGGAAATGAGAGAACATATAAATTCCATGTGTGTTTTGTGATCACAACGTACTTATTGTATTTAGAGATTTATACATAAATACAGGATATACAGTTTCTTATTTTACATAAAAGATAAAATCAATATATATACTCCTATATATACTGATACTATATTTTTATAATTCTAACAACTACAATATTCTAATACTTCTCCATGCTGCAGCATATAAATCATATGCACCAAGCTTGTCACATATGTATTTAATATGAGGACCTCTAAGAGACTTTGTAAGGACATCTGCCAATTGATCATTGGAATTTACAAATTTTGTTACAATGTCTCCTAATAATATCTTTTCTTTGATGAAGTTGCAGTATACCACAATGTGTTTAGTCTTCTCATGAAACGCTGGATTGGAAGAAATGTGCAATGCTGCCTAAATATCACAAATGAATTTATAGATAGTAATATCATAAATTATAGATAGTGTTGAGATAATGACATTATAGATTATAGATAATGATTCTTGTTTTATCTTTAATTTTTAGGAGATTAGTTTCTTTATTTGTTGTAATCTTATCTCTAACCTTTAGCTTATTTTTAAGAGTCTTATCTTTTATATCTCATCTATATAATGTTGTACACTCTGATAAATCAATACAATACAATTGTTTCATTAATTTTAACTAGGACAGCACCAATGCTGCAACCTAAAGCATCAAACATTATTGCAAAGATCTTAGAGAAGTTTGGCAATTGTAAAACTGGAGCTGTCACGATTTTCTTTTTCAATGTCTCAAATGCCTTGGTAGCTTCGCTGCCGCCATTTTCTTTTTTAATGTCTCAAATTCCTTGGTAGCTTCTTTAGTCTACCAAACTCCCCCCTTTTTCAATAGATTGTGAGTGGTCGAGCTATTTTCCCATAGTCTTTCACAAAAACCTCTAACATCCTTTACAGATTTAGGAGTAGGCCACTAAACAAAACTCTCGATCTTCTCTTGATCCACAACTACCCCTTCAAAAGAAATAATTTGACCCAAGTATCCCACTGACATCTTCCCAAAACTGCACTTATTTTTGTTTGCAAATAATTGTTGCTGTTTCAAAATATCAAGTACTATCTTCACATGTAACAAATGATCTTGCTAATTTTGTCTATAAATGAGAATGTCATCAAAAAACACCAATATAAATTATCTCAAATATGGCTTGAAAATTGTATTCATGGTTGCTGGAAAGTAGCAAGGGCATTAGTCAAACCAAAAGGCATGACTAAAAACTCATAATGCCCATGATGAGTTCTGAATGTCGTCTTAAGGATATCATCTGCTCTCATCCTAATTTGATGGTAACCAGACCTCAAGGCTCCATTCAACTCATCTAACAACTCATCAATCACTGGGATTGGATATTTATCAGGTACAGTGACCTTGTTAAGAGCACAATAATCTACACAAAATTAGAGACAAAATTAGATCTTTGAATTATTAGTGTTTGTGCAGTCATGGTGTCTTTACAATAATTGTTTTCGGACAGTTATCCGGCACTTATAGATCTGAAGTGTCAGAATTATGTATTGTCTCTGTCTATATGCAGTTATATAGGCAGTTATTGTCTAGGGTGGCAGTTTGTACGTGGTTTGAATTGGACCTCTGCATTTCTGCATAAATCTCTTCCATCTGTGTTTCCAATCCTTCCACTCTTGAGGCCATCCTTGTCGAGGGCATCCAGCAGGTCAGACCAATTGTTTGACTCAAGAATGGGCACACTGAATTATAATTTATTGCTGAAGACAATCTGGTCTTTTACGCCAGAATAAATACCCCATTCAAATAAATACCATGTAGAAACTGCCACCCTAGACAATAAATACCTAAATAACTGCATATAACAGAAATAACACATAATTCTAACACTTCAGATCTATAACTGTCTAATAACTGTCCCAAAATAATTATTGCGAAGACACAATGCCTGCACAAACACTAATAATTCAAAGATCTAATTCTGTCTCTTATTCCTTCTCACATAAACTTTCCATGGTCTATCAAATTCAACATTGCTTCCAATCTTCCAATCAAATTTAGAAGCAACAACTATCCCTCTTGGTATAAACAGATCATACATCTGTTAAAAGCCAACAATCTAGAAGGCTGTTACTGGTGCTACTCCCTGCCCTTCAACCACAATTGGTACTGATGCAAACGCCTCTCCAAATCCAGCTTATCTCCACTGCTTCAAAAGACAACCATGTCTCCCTTTCCCTCCTCGGTTCCTGCAGCCCCAGGCTCAAATTGTCATGTCTTCAGCCACATCCCCTGCTGATGCATGGTCCAAATTGGAGAAAGCATATGCCAATCGTTCTGATGTCTCTCAAGTAGAGACTTGCATCCATCTCCAAAGGCTTATCTGGTGCCCATGATTGTCTTCGTACCATTTGTTCATTTGCTGATGAACTTGCTCTCATAGGTCATCCTATTGATGATCTTGACTTAGTAATCACTGCACTTAATGGCTTGGGACCAACATTTCAAGACTTTAGCACTTCAATTCGCACTTGAGATACACCATTGCAGTTTGATGAGTTATTTGACAAACTTGTGGATTTTGAAATTCTTTTTGGGAGAGATGAGCATCATAACCACTCTCTCCTCATTACAGCCAACTACACTCATGGCAACTCCTCTCATTCCAGCCGCAACAAGCAACATTTGTTGCAACCATGACGGTATCCATCTCATTCATCAAAACCATCACAGTCAACATTCTCATAGATCCCAATGTCAAGCACTTAGCAAATTAGGGAGAGCCTCTTCTAGATCCTGAAAGATACAGACACTTAGTTGGCAAGCTAAACTATCTCATTATCACTCACCCAAATATCTCCTTTGCAGTAAGTGTGGTATGTCAGTTCCTAAACTCCTTGTAAGGAACATTGAGATTTAGTAACTCATTGTTCGATATGTCAAAAGTGCTCTAGGAAAGGGTCTGTTATACGAAGACAGAGGACATACTTGAGTTGTGGGATACTTTGATGCTGATTGGGTATGTTATGTTCTCCTGTTGATAGTTGATACATGGTCTACTTCCGGGTATTGTGTCTTTGTCAGAGGTAATTTTGTTTCTGGAAAAGCAAGAAGCAGAGTGTTGTAGCCAGGTTCAATGCGGAGATAGAGTACCATGCTATGGTTATAGCTTGTCAAGAGCTCATATGGCTAAAACAATTGCTTCAAGAACTTAAGTTTGGAGAGGTTGCATAGAACATATCTGTGATAATTAGGTCGCCATCCATATTGCCTTCAATCTAGTTTTCCATGAGAGGGCGAAACATATTGAAGTTAACAATCATCTATCAGAGAGAAAATCATGTCTGGTGACATATCCACTAGTTTTGTTAGCTTTAATGATCAGTTAGAGGATGTTTTCACTAAATTTTTAAAGGGTCCCTGGATTGACTACAAATGTAACAAGCTTGCTTGATACATATGATCTATATGCTCCAGCTTGAAGGGTAGTGTTAGAGTTACGTAACTATAGTAATCGACATATTATGATTAATTAGATTGATTCCATTTTTAAGTAATTAGTCTTAAATTAGGAGATTGTATATTTTGTAATTATGTACAATTCTCTATAAATGTAAAAGCTCCGTTGTGATCACAACACATAAAACTCATATCTTCTCTCATTTTATCTCTACCTCAACAGTTTTGATATCCGTAATTATGATATTTGTATAATCTGTAATTATGTATAATCTCCAATAAACGCAATAGCTCTTTTGTGGTCATAACACACAAAATTTGTATCATGTTCTCTCGTTTTCCTCTCTCTCAACACCATAGATTATCATTTTGTTCAACATCTTGTTCAAGATAAGAAGCTTCACATCTTGCATGTTCCAACACATGACCAGATTGCAAATCTACTAACCAAGCCTTTGTCAGCATCTGACACTCAGTTTTGAAGTCCAGGATTGGTGTAGTGGATCTCTCCACCACCTTGAGGGAGTGTATTGGCATAATCATGTTTGTTATCACATCTATTTGTACAACATATACTTTCTAAAATTTAAATATAGGATAAAGGTTACAGATAACCTTGAGTTTGTTGTATTATGCACCATATGTAAAGCCATTCAATCAATGTAAGGATACTTCCGCATTACCTTCTATAGGAATCAGGGCTCATGGATGTCTGGTCCGGTTGGACTTATATTTCTAAACTCACAAAGTTATGCTGCTGAACCATTTTTGGGGCTAAATATTTTGTAGTATATTTAGAGGCTGTAGGCTGAAGATAGAGTTGAGATGTATAAATGGCAAAGATCCTTGCACTAAAATCCTGTATTGGAATTTTTTCTTTACAGTTGCATATAAAGGAGGATGCTTTGGTAAAATTTAAAAGTGAACTTGCTGTCATGGAGCTTGAAGTTCAGGTTAGAAGTTATTGCTACCTTCTCACTTTTTATGCAGTGGTTTATGTTGCTATAATTCTGTTTGATATTTGCTGACAGACTGTATTCATACTTTGTAACTGAGTGGTTATACCTTTCATTCTTTGTTTGCTTTGGGGATTGAACCATAAATTTAATAGGACTTCGGTGGTGGTTCATCTCTTCTATCCCCTTTTTGCACAAAAATTACACTTAATGAATACTCTCCTTTCAGTGTGCTATACTGTTTCACTGTTGGAAGTCAAGAGCTTCAAAGCCATTGGAATTGAAAATAACAATTAAGCTTGTTATCAAACACAGCTGATGGGCAAACATGACATGGACGCAGAACAATAATTTTAAATTTTGTTAAAGCTTCTACAAGATTGAACTAATAACTTCAATATCAAATTTGGTGTCTGAGAATATAAAGACATTGATTGTTAATTATATATCATCTCAAAAGTGAAATTAATTTGGCGGAGCTTTAATGGTAAAAATTATATTATATAAGCATGGTTTTTTCATTGTCTACCTCTGCTACCATTTTTCTTGTGTATGCAGGACAATTGTTTGTCTCACTGGAATTCATTGAGTAAACCTATATTAGTCCTTCACTTTGCAGGCATCAATCAATTTAGTCTCTGACTTTAAAATAAACAATTTTAGTCCTCCACTTTTTAAAAATCAATCATTTTAGTCATTTCCTATAGACTAAATAATTGATTTTTTTGTTAAGTCAAGGACTTAGGTGGTTGATTTTAAATTCAACGACGAAAATATTTAAGGGTTTACTTGGAATTTATTTGATGCAAAATAGGATTGTTCTCACTTTAAACCTGTTGAGAATCATGGAATGCTAAGATATTGTTTACTTTGGGGGCAGGCTTTGGCCAGACTAGCAGAAGAAATAGCTCAATGTGGTATTCCAGAAGGTTCAAGGAAGATAAATGGAAAGTACATTCATTCTCACCTTGTTGCTAGATTGGAAGGTATAATGGTAATTGCTCTGATTATTCTGCATGATTAGAACCTTCCCTATATGCTTTAGAAGTGTATTCAGGATAACTATGTGGTGATTTTTATACTGAATAAGCTAATAAAACTTCACAGCAATGTTAGCAACTTTGCCACTTCTGTGTTCTTATGGGTTCAAATACATTTTTTGCCTGCATAGCTGTACATGAACAATTGAAGGACCAAATAAAGGACGTTGATGCGGCACAATCTAAGGAGGTTTCTGTGTTTTGGGTTGGCATGGCGGAGGTAAACACCTTCACGAATAGACTTTCAGATATTTAATGAGAATTTGGTTTCAAACCTTGAATCATAGGAACGTGTGTTTTACTTTGCTTACATTAATGACTATCTGTTTAGTGCTCTCAAAAACAATATATAACTTTCTGTAAGGTACTAGGTAATGGCAACTGAATTAGTTTGCTGATGCAACTAACTCTGAATATTGAAAGTTCTATGTTTCTCTGTTCCTTTTCCTACCCTTGTTATTCCCACAAAAAAGTTAGCTTTATGAATAGATACATACCAAGTTTCTTTGTCTATAATCTAAAAAATCAAGCCATTTCAAACATGAGTTTATATTTCTCTAGAAAATGTATCTAATCGGGCATCCCTGCTGGCATAAACTGATACAAATGGGTACATTAATCTGTACAAAATTTGAATTTCAACATCAAGCATTGGCTGTAAATGTTTAGGATATAAAGTAAGAATTTAATTGCAATACACATGCACTGACAATATAAAGGTTTTTGAACATTGTCATTAAATCATAGTTTATCATGTCAGTAAAAATTGTTGACTTATGTAATAACTGCATTAAAAATTAAAAATCATATTTAAGGTGATTTCTATTTGATTGAAGGTATATAAGAATCTTTAAATTGACAAATTCATGAAATGAATTATTTCATGGAATCCATGCAACATTCTGTAATAGGTTGGTTTCAGAAATATCATGTGTATGCCTAAATTTCCTGTCTGAATTTGTTTTTTGGCAATTAGAGTGTGCAAGTTATGGGCACGTTTGATGGCTGGAGCCAAGGGGAGCATCTTTCACCTGAGTATAATGGTTCTTGCACAAAGTTCTCAACAACATTGATGCTCAGGCCGGGAAGGTACCATGTTTGTCAGCTCTTTGAAATTTTTGAATTGACCTTTTAACACGGAGTCTTATTCTAACCTCAATAAAAAACTAATTATGTAGGTATGAAATCAAATTCTTAGTAGATGGTGAATGGCAGCTATCACCAGAGTTCCCTATTATTGGTGAAGGGTTAACGAAAAATAATTTGTTAGTTGTTGAGTAGTGATCTGTATTTATTAGCAACACTATAACTGTTACATTATATATGTATTTTTTTTTTTGTGTACACATTTATAAATGCATTTAGTGTAACCTCGGGTGATATTTTCTCCCAGTTATTTGAATTTTTGTATGCACTTATACATAAAGAAAGTTACCATGTAATGAATATTGTTAGGTTGAACAAAATTACTTTTAATGTAATATAAAAATTAGATTTCACCATTTTTAAAGCTAGTTTTTTTATAATTAATTCAATTTATTTCATTAAAAGTTTAAATTAATTTTATTTGCATTAAATGGAAACAATAGTTATCAAAATTAATTTCAAATCAAATAATCAATCAATATTTAAAACAAAAATCAAACACACAAACACTAATAATATAAAGTCCATAATAAATAACATCAAATAAAGTTTATAATAATAAAGTCCACAATAATAAAAACATAAATAATAAAATTTCATAGTAAATAACGTCAAATAAAATGAGAAGTTCATCTTTATTATCTACATCAACATTCAATAACATTCGAGCTACACTTCGACTTTGATAGCTCCACTTTCAGAGGAAGTTCATCTTCATCATATACATATTTAAGTAAATAAAAAGATTGTTAAATATGAATTACACAAATTATTAGTTAGTAAATAGAAAGTAAATTATAAGATTAAAATTTAAAAACACCATCAACAAAACCATGTATCTAATTACAAGCACACATCAAAGCTTCTACATTTTTGGACAACAATCGATTTCTATACTTATTAAGCACATGTGTTCCAATGCTAAATGTAGATTTAGAGACAACAGTTGTGATTGGAATTCTTGATACATCCCGAGCCATCTTTGAAAGTTCTCCAAAATGGCCAGCATTATCCTTCCACCACACAAGAACATCAAACTCTCCATAAAAATTAGAATCCAATGTTGGCTCTTCCAAGTAAAGATCAAGTTGAGACTTCCTAATTTTTGTATGCATTTAGGTCTTGTGTGAAGCCTATTCTTATTGTTATTCAAGTGGCCTCAATACTCAAGAGGGGGGGGGGGGTGAATTGAGTTTTAAAACTTTTCGTTGAAATTCCTTTGAAATTGATTTCTTTTTCACAAGTTAATTGAATATGCAAGAGATAGAAACAGTGTAAAACAAGATGTTAATGTGCTTAGACAATTTATCAAACACTTGGTGTGCAACACTATAATACTAGTTGTTCAAGCAAGTTTAAGAGAGGAAATCACTATCAATAATAACAATCCAGCCAGATACAGTATGTAAGTGCAAGAGAGTAAGGGAGAAGAGCGTGCAAACCAATTTAACGAGTTCCACCAACCCGGTGTACGTCTCGCCTTCAAGCAACCCACTTGAAGGATTTCCACTATTGAAGTTTAGAGATACAAGCTATGAGCAATTGCAGCTTCCTAGTGTCCCACATTCAAGAACTCAATCCTCACTAGCACAAGGGCAACCCACCCAATCTCTCAAACTCTCAATACCCAAAGGTTGAACCCCAACCTTTGTAACCACTCAACCTAGAGTGAAATTTGGTGTTTGGTGTTTGTGTTTACAAGCAATATACTCTCTCAATAGAGTTGATATACAAATGAAAGCTCTCACAATTTCTAACTCTCAACAAGAGAGGATATACAAATATAAGCTCTTAAGTTTCAGAACTTGAAACTAAACAATGAAATAGAACTCACAAGACTCAAGATTTAATTTTTCCTTGATAGATTTTGATGCTTTTTGTAGCTTGAAGGAGTCTTGCATTTATAGGCCTTGAAGAGATGTCCTAAAGTCTTCAGAGCCGTTGCACAGTGAAACACCCTAATTTTAACAAATAAATAAAACCCAAAAACAGGGAAATTTTTCCCAAAATTATAACCACACAAATACCCAAAACCGAGCCTCAAAGAGAATGGAAGGGAAGGAAAGAAAAGCCATTCGTAAAACAACCCAGCGGAAGACACCAAAGCCGACCCAGAAGGAATCAGCGAAACACAACGGAAGCCCAACAGCGCTCAAGCGAGCCCAATAGAAACAGCGCCCACTCGCTCAAGCGAGATCCGACTCCGCTTGGGCGAGGCAGCCAAATTCACTTGGGCAAGCACTCAATCGCTTGGGCAAAACCACTCAAAAGCCTTCCATCGAAACCACACTCGCTGGAGCGAATCCCACATTCGCTGAAGCGAGAAGCCACACTCGGCATTCGATCACTCGGAGAACACCCATTCACTCGGAGTCAGGGGTTTCAATCGCTCGGAAATAACCCCAACACATATACTACCCATAACTTAGTTCCTTATATTTTTATCCACAAGGCCACACAATAATCCACTCGGGAAATGAGGGTCATCCCACTCGGATTCCATAAACCCCTCACTCGGGTTATTTCCCAACCAAACACCACTCGGTGTATTTAACTCAACACAATCGGGAATGTACTTCACATTCATCACTCGGCATAAACTCACATCTCTCACTCGGAGAACACATAGACCTTCCTTCACTCCGAAGGGGTCTCTACAATCATACTCCACTCGAAATATTCAGTCTGAATCCGAGTCTCCACTCACACAGGGTTCCACTCGGTAATCTCACTCCAAAACCGAGTCATCTCAATCAGTCTTTCACTCGGCAATTGATATCTTATTCAATCGGAGAAACCATTAAGTTAAGTCCCACTCGGACTTGCTCAGATCATAACCACTCGGGATATGGAATCCCTTTTCACTCGGATTATACATGAATCACATACTTAGGATATAATCCAATCTCAATCCTTACAACAACTCTCCCCTCGGAAGAGGATCATTCGGATTTCCACTCGGAAATACTTAAACTCTACCCCACTCAGGTTTACTCATATTTTTCACTCAGTAATACTCAGGCCCATAATCACTCGGGAAATTCTCCCATCAAAGCCTGCACAGAATGGGTTCATCAAAGGAAATTTCTCTCAGAATCCATTAAAGTATTCTTCATTCGGAAAAGAAGGCCAAACATCATAGCCTCACTCGGAATCATTAATCTTAACACTTTCATCCATCAACACTTCTCAAATAATTCAACAACACATTCCAGTCGGTAAGAAGCATCAAACCAACATAAAACACTTATATGTATATATATATTCACATAAAGGTAAACTTGTCCACAAATCCAATCAGGATTACTCAACCTCCCCAACACTCGGAGAAATTCACCAAGTCAATACTTAGTCACTCAAAATACATATTATATTGTTCATTCAGAACAGGTACCCACAATTCATTCGATATGTAAATAATATCTTTCACTCAGAATCCACTAAGGCCATCACCACTTAGAAAAGGCCCATACATGAGTCTCACTCGGATATGGAGTCATATACATAAGACTCACTCGGAAAAGCATCTAAGTCACTTATACTTCACTCGGAATGGATTCTCACCACAACATTCTACTCGGAATTCATAGACTTGGCATCATTCTACCCATCAATACTTCACCAAGTAATTTAACAACACTCCTCAATCAAAACCGTGTAAGTTACTCATAACACCACACCTATGAACATATAATATACACTCGGATATTTATTATTTTTACATCTTTCATTCACCAACTTATTATCCGATACAAGTACATGATAACCATGTAAATCACATATATATAAATATATTCATGCACTCGGATTTCTATACATATGTATTCATATTCATTATACAACATTGTTATGAGCCGGCCAAGGCTTTAATACATCAAAATACACTTGGTACATTACACTATGTACACAGCCTCAACATAAATACCCAACACTCGGGTTTAGGCCATCACATCATTCCAGTTCGACCTGCACATACTGAAAAATGGTGTAGGGGTGAGCTTTACATATTAAATGACAGTTACTGACTCGGATTAATCTTCGAATCCACAACATACAATAACATATAACATCAATCAGCACAACAAACACTGCCATTCAATATGAACAATCACAATCATCATCCGATCGGGAATTCACCCATTTCACTCGGCCATAAGGCACAACATCCTCAATAATAATAATATACTCATCCAGTCAGATTTCACCCCAACTCTAATCACTATCAATAATACTCAACTCCGAGCCTTGCTCAAGGAGTGTGCCTGAGCCTTGCTCAAGGACTTCATCATATTCTTCACATGTTATCATCTGAATGCGGATCGGTAATAGGCGTCCAACGCATTCCAGTGGCGAATCGGATGCATACGGTCTTATTCACTCGGCGTCCAACGCCAATGCACTCGGCATTTCATCAAGCGTCTCATTTCACGCTTAGTGCCCTAGGCACTGCCCCGAGTCCAACCCGAGGTCTTTCATCATATTCAACAATAGGACAACGTCCTCTTCACTCCAGGATATACCCTTTGTGGCACCCCGCAAGGTGATATATTCAACACGTATGCATTTACATTCAACTCATATTCATTCGATTGCCCACTTGGTATTTAGCGTTCAACATTATATGCACTCGGCATTCCACAACAATTCAGATGATAACTCAGACTTCATCCACTCGGCAATCACTATGCCATCCACTCGGCAATCACTATGCCATCCGCTCGGATTATCATCTACCACAAGCCACATATACTATTTCATGGGATCCACTCGGCCTTAGCATTTCTAAGCCTCACTAATTCACATAGAATTCCACTCGGGATTTAACATCAGTAAACATCCCATGCTAATACATATAATATTCCACTCGGGAATCACATAATCCACAAACAGATGCACTCGGCAATCACAATTTATACATCATGCATCTCATACATATGACATAACATCATCAAGAATATTTTCATATATTTCATGGACGGAAAACAACAACATCAAACCAAGCATATTCATCATGCATATCCGGGCTACTACTCAATCAACATACCACACAACAACACTACATATTACAGTATATGTTTTCACCCGGAAACCCGTCCATAAACCATGCATTTGAGATGCAAAGCCCCCTTTACCTAGAATGACGTTCCAGCAATCACATTGGCCACTCAGCCCAGCCACAGCAGCATTCTGCTCGGCATTCCAGTCCTGGGAAGAGCCAACACGGCTTCCCTCAAAGCAGATCAGCTACCAAGCACACCATGCCAAGCCTCCAAGGCACCACAGACCTCACTCGGCCCAGTAGAGGTCCTAAACTCTGCTCCACTCAAGCCTCAAAGCCACCGAGTCAGTGGAGAAACCTCCAGGCATAACTCAACGCTGTTCCATACTTCCAACAGCACCGTCCTCACCACTATGGAGGACCACCAAACCTCCTATGTACCATCCATGTCTTCCACAAATCGAGGCACACACACACAGCTGCAGGCTTCCAACTCGAGGCTCCAACAGCCATCAAATAGAAGTAGAAGGGAAGAGGAAGAACCAGTAGAACCAAGAGGAAAAACAGAAAAGGACCCAACCTTCAAACACACAGCATCATGCTGATTCCTCCACCACGCTGTCCTCTCACAGCCACACCGATCCACTCGGTTCAACACAGTTCGTGAGTGGAAGAAGAAGATGAAGGAGACGAAGGTGAAGGCGAGGAAGCAGAAGCTTCGTGGAGCACCAGGGAGAAGGAGGAACGTTTCCTCTCCCCATCCGAAAAGCCACCAAAAGAGAGAAATGAAAAAGTGAGAAGAAATGTGAAGCTGAAGCCTTATCACCACTCACTCCCCATCATCACGCTGCCCCCATCAGCGTCCACATCCCATCCTCATTTAATGTAAGTCCATCAACTATCAAATCACCACCTACCACCAACGTGCATAAAGAGGGAGAAAGGGAGAGAAGGGAACCGGACCCACCAACGGTCCAAGGGGCACCAATGGTCACTTCCTAACCACATATTATTATTATTATAATCATTATTCAATAATTAATATAATTAACCATTAAATTCCAATTAACCATTAACTAAACCAATCATAATCCTTAATCCTGAATTTAACCCTTAATTGGCAATTAATTAAAAATCAGGATGTTACACTTCTCCCCACCTTTAAGGAATTTCGTCCCCGAAATTCAACATGAACCGGTCACAATAGGCACTCGGCATATCACTGCATGCCACACATCAGTTACATATCAATGCTTCCCAAGCATTCATCGAGCGGTTCATAATTCCAATCGGTATAATTCTCTTTTCTAGCGGTTTACCGACTGCTACACCCAGAATACCGAGACACCACTCTTAACACCTTCCACTCGGAAATGTCACAACCGACTCGAAAATCACCCACTCGGGTATTTACTGCTCGGAAACATTCCAAATCGAGCAGTACACCAAATTCAAGGCTTCCATCCGTTCCTGAAAAACTTCACACCACTCAGCAATTCTTTTTCCTAGAAAGATTCCACTCGGAATTACATTCCTTTCATTCACTCATCCACATTTTGATACATCAATATTTACTGCACACTCAGCACACTCTCATCTTTGCTTGGAGTAGTCCGATAGTCTCAAGCCATCACCATAAGCAGCTACAGTCTCACTTTTCCGACCTATGAACTGCTGCATCCAACTTATACGATGATGCCTCATTCCTATAGGGTTACAACAATTGCATAAAGTCACTGCAAGATGCACACTGCCACAATACCTATGGCATGTAGAGTCATACCGAAACAACATCCTCATAATCATTTCACTCATACCGACCAAAGTCACTCGGATAATATTGATTCACACAAAAATTATTGGCAAATTATATCAATCTATAAACAACACACCATCATCAATAGCATTATTACGCACAAACACTGGTGCATCACCCGACATCAGTTGGCAACATCCATCATCATCACTATAAAATGGTATATCAACAGTATAATTCCGACCCACACAAGGCATACATATCATCTATGCACTTATCCCAGTGTAAATCTCATGATAATAATCATCAAATGCCAGTCACACACACCATAAAATGGTATAAAAGCAATCGGTTTCCAGTCCCAACCGATTAAATATCCCTTATTTAATCTTATTTATCATAAATCATTGGCCAATCGGCCTAATAATCCTCAATGCCATCATCCCTTTACCGGCCATAACTTAGCTTTAAGCCAAATAATTCATTACACTCACTCAAATATATAACTCCGGGTCACAATTCAATCAACAATTCACTCGCTTTTCAACCACAAAATCGAGACAGTACCCAAATCAAACAGGTACCCAACCATATATATTCTCACCCAGTTTTCCAATCTCTCAGGTATCCATCTCACTAATATCCAATCCTACTTGATCATGCCTAGTGGCCTAACATCCACCAACCATTCACTCGGTTTTCACACACCAGAAACCGAGCCACTACCCCAATCGAACATGCATCAGATTTTGCATTTAGTCACCTATCATATACCCAGATTTCCAACTTAGGAAACTGCAACACATCATTTATACTATAAATCATACGGGGTCTCCGTGCCCAAGGATATAAAATTCATCCCTTACAAATGGCACATCCAATCACAGAATTTAAATTCAACTCACTAGGGAATTCCTTCAATAGTATTCACTCAGCCAACTCAACATTTGAGTTCAAATCCATTCAATCAGTATGTCTCAACTACGAGCCACTAACATGGCCTACCAAGAGATCAAACCAATTAATCAGTTTCAATATACCTGAAGGTTTCAACACCTTTCTCTCTATTTCTTCACAGCCGACTCAGGCTTAAGAATATCCCAAGTATTTCATAAACAACCGGGTCAGGGTAGCAATAACTCTTCTACCCCCAAATCAACATCACAATCAGTAGTATCTTTCACTACTGCCCCCAGCAAACACATAGGCATATAGCCATACAAACCATGCATAGCATGCATCAAATCCAACAAAATACCACAAGCAATAATGACAATCGGTCATATTGCACAAAACCGCTTACACTCGGTAAGCATACCTTGGCCATGGACCTTTTGGTCTGCTCTGATACCAAAATGAAACACCCTAATTTTAACAAATAAATAAAACCTAAAAACAGGGAAATCTTTCCCAAAATTATAACCACACAAATACCCAAAACCGAGCCACAAAGAGAATGGAAGGCAAGGAAAGAAAAGCCATTCGTAAAACAACCCAGCGGAAGACACCAAAGCCGACCCAGAAGGAATCAGCGAAACACAACGGAAGCCCAACAGCGCTCAAGCGAGCCCAATAGAAACAGCGCCCACTCGCTCAAGCGAGATCCGACTCCGCTTGGGCGAGGCAGCCAAATTCACTTGGGCAAGCACTCAATCGCTTGGGCAAAACCACTCAAAAGCCTTCCATCGAAACCACACTCGCTGGAGCGAATCCCACATTCGCTGAAGCGAGAAGCCACACTCGGCATTCGATCACTCGGAGAACACCCATTCACTCAGAGTCAGGGGTTTCAATCGCTCAGAAATAACCCCAATACATATACTACCTATAACTTAGTTCCTTATATTTTTATCCACAAGGCCACACAATAATCCACTCGGGAAATGAGGGTCATCCCACTCGGATTCCATAAACCCCTCACTCGGGTTATTTCCCAACCAAACACCACTCGGTATATTTAACTCAACACAATCGGGAATGTACTTCACATTCATCACTCGGCATAAACTCACATCTCTCACTCGGAGAACACATAGACCTTCCTTCACTCAGAAGGGGTCTCTACAATCATACTCCACTCGGAATATTCAGTCTGAATCCGAGTCTCCACTCACACAGGGTTCCACTCGGTAATCTCACTCCAAAACCGAGTCATCTCAATCAGTCTTTCACTTGGCAATTGATATCTTATTCAATCGGAGAAACCATTAAGTTAAGTCCCACTCGGACTTGCTCAGATCATAACCACTCGGGATATAGAATCCCTTTTCACTCGGATTATACATGAATCACATACTTAGGATATAATCCAATCTCAATCCATTACAACAACTCTCCCCTCAGAAGAGGATCATTCGAATTTCCACTCGGAAATACTTAAACTCTACCCCACTCGGGTTTACTCATATTTTTCACTCAGTAATACTCAGGCCCATAATCACTCAGGAAATTCTCCCATCAAAGCCTGCACAGAATGGGTTCATCAAAGAGAATTTCTCTCAGAATCCATTAAAGTATTCTTCATTCAGAAAAGAAGGCCAAACATCATAGCCTCACTCGGAATCATTAATCTTAACACTTTCATCCATCAACACTTCTCAAATAATTCAACAACACATTCCAGTCGGTAAGAAGCATCAAACCAACATAAAACACTTATATGTATATATATATTCACATAAAGGTAAACTTGTCCACAAATCCAATCAGGATTACTCAACCTCCCCAACACTCGGAGAAATTCACCAAGTCAATACTTAGTCACTCAAAATACATATTATATTGTTCATTCAGAACAGGTACCCACAATTCATTCGATATGTAAATAATATCTTTCACTCAGAATCCACTAAGGCCATCACCACTTAGAAAAGGCCCATACATGAGTCTCACTCGGATATGGAGTCATATACATAAGACTCACTCGGAAAAGCATCTAAGTCACTTATACTTCACTCGGAATGGATTCTCACCACAACATTCTACTCGGAATTCATAGACTTGGCATCATTCTACCCATCAATACTTCACCAAGTAATTTAACAACACTCCTCAATCAAAACCGTGTAAGTTACTCATAACACCACACCTATGAACATATAATATACACTCGGATATTTATTATTTTTACATCTTTCATTCACCAACTTATTATCCGATACAAGTACATGATAACCATGTAAATCACATATATATAAATATATTCATGCACTCGGATTTCTATACATATGTATTCATATTCATTATACAACATTGTTATGAGCCGGCCAAGGCTTTAATACATCAAAATACACTTGGTACATTACACTATGTACACAGCCTCAACATAAATACCCAACACTCGGGTTTAGGCCATCACATCATTCCAGTTCGACCTGCACATACTGAAAAATGGTGTAGGGGTGAGCTTTACATATTAAATGACAGTTACTGACTCGGATTAATCTTCGAATCCACAACATACAATAACATATAACATCAATCAGCACAACAAACACTGCCATTCAATATGAACAATCACAATCATCATCCGATCGGGAATTCACCCATTTCACTCGGCCATAAGGCACAACATCCTCAATAATAATAATATACTCATCCAGTCAGATTTCACCCCAACTCTAATCACTATCAATAATACTCAACTCCGAGCCTTGCTCAAGGAGTGTGCCTGAGCCTTGCTCAAGGACTTCATCATATTCTTCACATGTTATCATCTGAATGCGGATCGGTAATAGGCGTCCAACGCATTCCAGTGGCGAATCGGATGCATACGGTCTTATTCACTCGGCGTCCAACGCCAATGCACTCGGCATTTCATCAAGCGTCTCATTTCACGCTTAGTGCCCTAGGCACTGCCCCGAGTCCAACCCGAGGTCTTTCATCATATTCAACAATAGGACAACGTCCTCTTCACTCCGGGATATACCCTTTGTGGCACCCCGCAAGGTGATATATTCAACACGTATGCATTTACATTCAACTCATATTCATTCGATTGTCCACTTGGTATTTAGCGTTCAACATTATATGCACTCGGCATTCCACAGCAATTCAGATGATAACTCACACTTCATCCACTCGGCAATCACTATGCCATCCACTCGGCAATCACTATGCCATCCGCTCGGATTATCATCTACCACAAGCCACACATACTATTTCATGGGATCCACTCGGCCTTAGCATTTCTAAGCCTCACTAATTCACATAGAATTCCACTCGGGATTTAACATCAGTAAACATCCCATGCTAATACATATAATATTCCACTCGGGAATCACATAATCCACAAACAGATGCACTCGACAATCACAATTTATACATCATGCATCTCATACATATGACATAACATCATCAAGAATATTTTCATATATTTCATGGACGGAAAACAACAACATCAAACCAAGCATATTCATCATGCATATCCGGGCTACTACTCAATCAACATACCACACAACAACACTACATATTACAGTATATGTTTTCACCCGGAAACCCGTCCATAAACTATGCATTTGAGATGCAAAGCCCCCCTTACCTAGAATGACGTTCCAGCAATCACATTGGCCACTCGGCCCAGCCACAGCAGCATTCTGCTCGGCATTCCTGTCCTGGGAAGAGCCAACACGGCTTCCCTCGAAGCAGATCAGCTACCAAGCACACCATGCCAAGCCTCCAAGGCACCACAGACCTCACTCAGCCCAGTAGAGGTCCTAAACTCTGCTCCACTCAAGCCTCAAAGCCACCGAGTCAGTGGAGAAACCTCCAGGCACAACTCAACGCTGTTCCATACTTCCAACAGCACCATCCTCACCACCATGGAGGACCACCAAACCTCCTATGTACCATCCATGTCTTCCATAAATCGAGGCACACACACACAGCTGCAGGCTTCCAACTCGAGGCTCCAATAGCCATCAAATGGAAGTAGAAGGGAAGAGGAAGAACCAGGAAAACCAAGAGGAAAAACAGAGAAGGACCCAACCTTCAAACACACAGCATCATGCTGATTCCTCCACCACGCTGTCCTCTCACAGCCACACCGATCCACTCGGTTCAACACAGTTCGTGAGTGGAAGAAGAAGATGAAGGAGACGAAGGTGAAGGCGAGGAAGCAGAAGCTTCGTGGAGCACCAGGGAGAAGGAGGAACGTTTCCTCTCCCCATCCGAAAAGCCACCAAAAGAGAGAAATGAAGAAGTGAGAAGAAATGTGAAGCTGAAGCCTTATCACCACTCACTCCCCATCATCACGCTGCCCCCATCAGCGTCCACATCCCATCCTCATTTAATGTAAGTCCATCAACTATCAAATCACCACCTACCACCAGCGTGCATAAAGAGGGAGAAAGGGAGAGAAGGGAACCGGACCCACCAACGGTCCAAGGGGCACCAACGGTCACTTCCTAACCACATATTATTATTATAATCATTATTCAATAATTAATCTAATTAACCATTAAATTCCAATTAACCATTAACTAAACCAATCATAATCCTTAATCCTGAATTTAACTTTTAATTGGCAATTAATTAAAAATCAGGATGTTACACACAGCATGGGCATTCGAGTTGGAATGGAGAAGTGAGCTGGTTTCCCACTTAAAACACTTTTCCCCAATTTCTGGCACGATAGTAATCGATTAGGCCTCGAGCTGTAATCGATTACACTTTGAATTTTATAGTGTAATTCGTCTGTAAATCGATTAGAATAACCCATGTAATCGATTATCTAAGAAACAAAACATGTCTAATCGATTATTCATTGCCTTGCAATCGATTGGGAGTAGCACCTGATGCATTTAATTGTGTTTCACAGCATGGTAATCGATTAGGCCTTCCATGCAATCGATTAGTGTGCAAACAGAACTTTCATAATCGATTAGTCCAAGTCTGGTAATCGATTAGTGACCTTACAGAATCTTGGTAATCGATTGTGACAACCCTGTAGTCGATTAGGAGATACACCTGATGCTTTTAATTCAGTATTTCACTTGTTAATCGATTATATCCATTGGTGCAATCGATTAACTTACAAACAGAACTTATGTAATCGATTAGTATTGTTGATGTAATCGATTATGTCTTGGACATAACACTTGTAATCGATTATGTTGGATGCTGTAATCAATTAGTATACGTGTTTTTGCAGGTCTGATGCTATTTTCTCTGTTTTCATGGTAGCTTGAGCCTTTTGCTTTGAGTCTTCAATTCCTTTTGTCATTATCAAAATTATTCAACCTGAAATGCATATTCAAACACACTTATTAGATCAAGTACTTGTTAATTTCAACAATACAAATCACAATATTAATAAAATTAAACAATGAAACAAAAATTATAATAAACTTACATCAAATAAGTAAGCCATAGTGTTGGATGAGGAAGACTTAGAATCTGATATGGATCCCTTGATAGCTAAATTAACCACTCTAGTTTGTGAACAAGGACCTTCTTTCTCATGATACTGTTCAAACAAATTGTACAAATTCATCTTCACATCATGTAACTTTCTCTCACAAGTCAAAGGATCCACTTTCATGTAACAATAGCTCAAAGTCTCACGTATTAATCTTGGATCAAGAATTGCACCAAGAGCAAGCGCAATGCTATACTCATCTTAATATTTCTCAAACTTTATGATAATTCTTTCACCCATTTTCTTGACAACTTCATCATCATCTCTCAAACTTTCAAGCAAGACACAGTGAATCTTCCAAACTTGCAAGAAATACAAGTTGGCAGTAGGATAAGATGTCCCCAAAAATAAAGTAGTTATTTTATAAAAAGGCAACAAAAATAGATACATTTTTTCCACTATTTTCCAATCATCAAGAGAAGGATAAAACTTATAATTATCATCATAGAAGTGAAGATTCGCAAAGACAAGTTTATATTTAAGAGCAGACTTGAGCATCAAATAAGTAAAGTTCCATCTTGTGGTCACATCCAAAGACAACTTATATGAAGTGTCAACACCACCAACTTTCTCAACACATTCCTTAAAATTTTTCATCATACCTTCAAAATCCTTCACATATTTTATGCTAACCCTTCACATATTTTATGCTCTCCCTAATCAAATGCAAAGCATCACTAATTACTTTCAATCCTTTTTGCACAATCAAGTTTAAAATGTGAGTAGAACAATGAACATGAAAAAATTAACCACCACACAACAACAGATTTTGCAAATTCAACTAATTTTTCAAATTATCAACCATGACATCATTAGAAGTTGCATTGTTTAATGAGACTAAAAATCTTCTTTTCAATTCCCTAGTCAGTCAAAAATTCAAGTATTTTTTTAGACAACTCAATTCCAATGTGAGGAGGAGGCATGTGGTGGAAATTAATTATTTTACTGTTTAAATTTCAATTAGAGTCAACATAATGTGCAGTCAAAGTTATATAACTCTCACTAGTACAAGCTGTCCATAAATCAGATGTTAAAGATATCCTACCCACACAATTAGCCAACTCATACTGAAGTTTTTCCTTTTCTCTTAAGTATATTTTCAACACATCAGCCTTTGTAGTATTACGAGATATCATTTACAAATCAGGATTCAAATACTTTAGCCAACTCCTAACTTTACTAAACTCAACAAATTTGAAAGGCAAATCATGTGCAATAATAGCAGCAGCATACGGAAAAATGGGCCGTTTTATGATAGCTAAAACGGGCCGGACTTATTCGGAAAAATGGGCTTATTCGAAAAAATGGCCTTTTTTTATACCTTCCTACTCTGCACTAGGAAACTATATACACCCCTGATGATGCATGATTTATCCTTAATTCTTCACTTTAAATGTGTATAATTTGCCATCACTTAGTGTGTAATAAATTGCATTTTAACATATTTTTATCATTTGAGCTTTATGTAATATTTGATTTTTAATATATGCCAAAAGAAAATGGATCCAAGAACTCAAGAATTCCAATCCAAAATGAAGATCAAAGTGCCTAAGGATCAAAGGAATCAAGGAATATGCAAAAGGATCTCAAAAAGGGTGGAAAAATACACAAAGAATGGAGAATCAGGTGGATGAATCGATTCATCCCCCACTTGAATCGATTCATACGGTTTAATGTACCCAGGATATGAATTTTTGAAACTTGAATCGATTCATTCGGGTTTTAAAGGGTTGAATCGATTCTTCCCTCTATTGAATCGATTTACACGTTAATTTTTAGGCCAGAATTGCATTTGGAACGCATGAATCGATTCATTCCACCATTGAATCGATTCATGAGTGAATTATTGGCCCAGGATCACGTTTTCAAGCTTCTGGATGGTGGGCAAGGCACTGAAGATGATAATGGAGCACTTAAGTTGATAATGGAGCACCATGGACTTGTTAATTAAAGAGTGCAACCTCCATTACAATTGTTTATGGCATTGGCTTGCTTTTGGATTGCTATAAATAGGCACCATGAGAAGGTTTCAAAGGCATCAGAATCAATTCCTTCAAGAACCATTCATTCCTCATTCTTCTTCTTCTCTGTTTACATTTCTTCTTCCAGCAAGTTCTTTATTTCCGGGTTAGGTTCTTTTTATTTTCAGTTTATTTTAATTATGGAAGGCTAAAACCCCTAGATTGATTTTCTTGGAGAATATTGTAATGTAATTTTGAGGTCATTATTTTTAATATAGTATGTTTTTGTTATTGTTATTTCTTCATAATCTTACTCTGCTTATTTAATTCCATTATGTTTAATTAAATTTGTATGCTTAATCTGTTTAATTATTCAAATGGAATAAAATAAGATTTTAAATTAGAATGGATTAAGGAAATATGCATGCTTAATGAATATTTTCATAATCACTTTTAATAATTATGGTTTGCTTAATTCCATAATTTGAGAATAGATTATGTATGTAGGCGATGTTCTTACATATGCTCAATAATTCCTAGATTTTACAATCTTGACTCCTTTTGCTTAATTAGGATGCTTGATCAAAATATTCATTTTTAAATGAAAGTAAAGGAATTATGAATTGAAAAAGACGCTTAGTTGATTAATTCAAATTGAGCTAAGAAATTAACAGTAATGAAAGTATACAAATTATCTTTAGTGAACCAAGGATAAATTTATTTACAATACTCCAAGAAAATCAATCGCTTGTTATTTATTGTTTTAAATCCTATATTTACTTTGTTTTAATTTTAATTGTGACAACAAAAAAATCAATCAACCCCCCCCCCCCCAATTGTATGCTTGTTGAACTTATGTTTGTAAAAAATTTAGTTGTTGAGTTTTTATTTTTAATTGTTAAAAATTAGTTTAAGACTTGATTTTTCCTAAATTTTTGTGTTGATCCTCGAGAGAATGACCTAGGTTGACACCCTAGTACTACATTACTTAATTTTAATGTACTAATTTGACGGAATCACGACTGTAAAAATGTTCACGTCAACCCCCTAGATGCTTTGAATCATACTTAGGAGTACCATATCCTTATGATTTAAAATTCCACATATTAATTGGCCTATTTGGCCCATTTTTCACCCCTCTAACTCATCAATCACACTATCGATTGTTTTTATTAATAATTCTTCCCTTTACTTTGTCATTTCACTCGAAGGATTCGAGCCCACATATCACAACTTACATAATTCATCGCCCTAAAATACTATTTTAGCTTAACTTTCAGACCTTCTACCAAATCCTTATTTTTGTTCATTTCGATTAAACCCTTGCATCAACCCACTTATAATTGACTCCTTGATATCTCATTATTAAAACTTATCCATAGTCCCATTCACTGCCATGACTCAGCTACATTCATAAAACATAATCCATCACTTATATCTCGCTAATACAATATAACATAATTGTTGAAGAAAAGTCTAGTAGAAAATAAAACAATCAAAACATACTGGACCAGACTCCAGATCACATATTATCTTTAGACCCTGGATTTGTTAATAACATACATTAAGAATCCATTGGTAAATGAAGTCTGTATTTCAAGAAACTAATATGTGTATTCAAGTGTTTCAGGACTTTAAATGCATAGGTTATAAAATATAGGGGGAGCCCATGAAATTAAATTTAGAATCATAACACTTAAATGATATCCAAAAGTGTGATAGAAGAAAGTTTCTTCACTCAATCAAACCACAGACTTATAGGCATCAAATGGATAACACTCTTCAGAAACTTAATTGCAACGTTCTGAAATCTATTTTTCATGACGCCTCGGGTTCTATGCTCTTATCGAATATGTGTGCTTATCATCAAAAGGAACAAGAGACAAACAAAGCTATACAACCAAAGTGAGCATACCTAACTCTACGTAAGAACAAAAAAAGTTGAACCAAGTTGTGAACACCTCCTTCGGTCCGGCCCAAATGTACTTCGAAAATGAGGCCAACAAGAACAAACAAATAAAAAGATAACACCGGCCAAACAATGAGCCGATGTAGGGCATGATTAATGGACCAACACCGGACTGTCTTATGCCTATACCGGTGTGATTGTTACACCGTCGTTGCCTATACCGATCCTAAAGGGACCAGTTCAGCCGGTGTCATTCAGTCTTACCCCGATGTGAATAATTCAAAGCACTCCCACATCGTCTTGGACCTCGTCCTATGACGTGAAAAAGCACTCCCAGATTCGATCCATGAAATCCAGAGAATGGCAGACAAGATAAAGTATGAAATAATAAAAAACTCCCTACTCCTATCTGTTCCCCACAACTGTTTAGTGGCCAGCTTGTATCGCCATTACGAGCCTGGGTCGATGGAAATGTGAGTTGTCAAAGCACTCAGCAACATGGGTGAAGGTTAAAAACCTTTATAAATGCCTCACTTGAAGAGGTCTAAGGTTCCGAAGTTCTAATCCCTTACCCCCTCGAGAAGACTCTTCTGTCATTACTAAAACTCTGCTCAAATTTCCTTTCGAATTCCCTTTGCATTTTGAATGTTAAAAAAAAATAACATCTCTCCTTTTCCAGCTAATTGAACATTGACCAGATTCCCATTTCCACATCAGATCAACTTTTGATTGACTACGGGTCTTGTCCTAAATTTACTCTTGCTCATACCGGATCTATATCCAGTCCCTGAGATTTTCTCCGACCTATCATACCAGATCTTACTGAGCTCCCATACCTAATTCGGCAACTACCTGCTCCATTCTCACTGCGCTACACCTGTCATCGCTTTCCCAGTCGACACCGGCCCTGAATCTCGACCTTGACCTTCCCAGTACGCACTTCTATATCAGTTATAATTCCATCATCTCTTGTTTTTATTTATTCTATTTCTTGTCGAAATTTCTTTTTGTTCTGTTCCATAGTGCAAAATAACAAAACATGTATTTTTGATATTTTTTAGTACAGTGGTAATCTTAAGTTAGTGTCGTGCAGAAGTACTTTTGCCTACACTATTTCTAGGTCCTATACATGTGCGGAGAACTTCGCCTTGTATTCCTTTTTCCTTTCAGACCCGATCTGTTACCAGACCTTATAACATTATTTTGAGAATATCCCTCCAAAGAACTACGTAACCCTGATTTCTCAAAAGCTCGAGAATACATAGGACCGAGAATTAATTCCCGTTGGGCCCATTTCTCTTCCTTTCTCATTCTTCTTATAAATTAATCTCATTCTTAATATTTTTGCGAAAGTCAATTTAGACGCGACGTTGACACGCTGTCGTTGTGGGGTCAAATAAAAAGTTAAATTAATATAGTATAAGGTGAACAATCTTAGTCGTCTCTCGAGGACCTTAGTTCAATTAGTTACACTCAATTTAGTTATAATAAAGGGGGGGTTTGTGTTGAGCTTGAAAGGAAAATTAAGTGATTATATGATAGTGCAAAAAAATAAATTTATGAGTAAGAATAATCAAATTTAGAAACAACCAACCCAGGGAATTAATAAATCTTTAGTTAACTAATCATTGATCACAAATATGATTAAATATAATTAATTTTCTCAATCTTAAATCATTTGGAATCCCTAAATGATTATATTCTAGAAAATCTTCTAGAATTGAATTAATGAACTAATAAGAATAATCAATCGATATATTCTTATTAATTACTAAAATAACTTTAAAACCATAATTTGATTGAGTTAAGAAACTAAATAGAAATCTCTTATTTAGTAACTTAATCTTTGTTCTCAACTTGATTATTGATTAACCAACCAACATCAGTTTAGATTATAGATTGTTTAATTATATACCAATCGGTTATACACTTAAATAATCTACCATCATAAGTGCTTGAGAAACAAAGAAAAGTAATTATCTTCAATCAAAATATTAAGAGCAAGAACTCAAAGTTAACATAAAGAAAAATTAAATTCCTTGAGTTGATTTTAAAAGATTAAGCTTCCACGATAATTTTTAACAATGAAAGCTAATATTAAATTTACTAAAACTTTGATTATAAAAGTAAATAACAAATAATAAAATTAACTTACTTGATATTGAGGAAGGGAAATGAAAACCATAACTTGAAGGATGGAATATAGAACAAGGAGATAAAGAAAAAGAAAGAACTAAAACTTAAGAAGCTAAAGCAAAGATATAGAATTGTAATGAAAACTAAAGCATGTATTTCTTATGTATTTCTTGTGTATATCCCTTACAACTTCAAGCATCTATTTATAGGCAAGATATGATGATACTATACATTCATTTTCTGATTATTAATGCATTTTTTCAACATTGGTGGGCTTGAAATTACAATAATTCAAAAGAAGATAATGGTAGGTGTTGAAATTCATTCTCCTCTTTAACTTCTCCACCTTGCGAGTCCAATATGACCTTCTAGATGGCCGAATTTTGAAAACCTTCAATATGAAAGTTGTAGATCTCTGTCTTATTGAGAATTTGGTGCAAGAATCAGGTCATTTGGACATCTAGAGCTCCAGATATGTGTATTTTGGTGAACTATGTCAATGCTGGTGGGACACATGAGGGCTGATTGATTCAAGCTCCATTTCTTTATTTTTTTCAGATGCAAAATAACCAAATTTGATCATCATGATGTAGCCCTCTGTCTTAGCTTTCCATGGGCTCCAAGATTAGCCCATTTGGATCACAAAAGCCCAAGTTATGGCCAAAATAAGCAAGATACTCAAGATACATACAAAAAATGAAAATTGAAACATATATACATAATACTTCAATTTAACTAAACAACATAAAACTTAATTAAAATACTATTATTAAACATAGTAATTATATAATAAACCCCAAGTGTAAAACTATAAGAAGTGTATTAAAATTGATTTATCAAATTCCCCCACACTTAAGCTTTTGCACTCCAAGGCAAAACCAAACCAAAAACTAAAATGAGAAACAACAGAAAAAGGTTTTTTTTAAAAATTTTTTTTTTGAAGTATAAAATAATAAGTAATACACATCATCCCTTATATCAAGAGGTCATGATAAGTGTGAATAAGAAGAATTACATACTAGTTTCACAAATTGAGTGATCAAATCAAAGAGTGGATGAAAATGTGATAGATGTTCTCTTTATGCTCTCTATATCTCAATTGTTTGGGTTTGTGTATACTCTCAGAATCACCCAAATAAATTAGCACTACCATAGGCTTGACAAATTTCTAATTTTCATATTTGAACACATATGCATGTAGAGATCAAAAGGACTTTATAAGGTTGTAATGGGGCCAAGGTGATATAGGGTGGATAAAATGAAATAGTATGGCTAAACTTAGGGTTGAAAAAGAGCAATGGAGTAAGTGATTTAGTGATTGTGGAAGTACATTTTGAAACTCAATACTTAGCAAAATGAAACATGATGGAGGATAAAACATGAGAATAAATCCTCCTGATTATTTTCATACATATATTCACCACTTCTTCTTTTTCTTCTTTTTTTTCTTTTTTCTTTTTACTTTCTTTTTGAACAATGAAACAACAACATATATATCTTGGGTACATTTCCACAATCATCAAGAATCTTTATTCATAGTAATTCCAAAACTCCTAATCAATTCCTAAGCAAAGGTGATCATGTTTTTTTTTTTGGGCTATTGGCAAATTATGTGGCTGAATCAAGAAATGGATATAGGCTCAACGTGGGTAACAATGGAAAGTATGTAAGGTAAGGCATATGGCTAGTGGCTAGTTAAAACAAAAATGGCCTTAATCACATCAAAGCATGCACATGGAACATAATACATCAAAAAGAAACAAGTCAAGTTCTAGAGTACTAATAAATAAGGGTTAATCAAGAAAAAGGAAAGATGGCATAATATAATCCATCCAATTAAGCTCAAAATCTCACTGAGGGTGGTTAATCTATCACAATTCATATACAATTTGATCTTCACAAACAACTTATTAAATTAATATGCAAGGAAATTATTCACAACATGTCATGAAATATTGGACAAGGGTGATGCAATTACTCATTACTTAGACAATTTTTTTAAAAGAACAAATTTAGTGAAAAGCATGTAGAATTTAAAATAAAAAAAACTGGAAATGATGATTTTTTTTTGTGAACAAGAAACAAAAAAAGAAAAATAAATCATAACCAAATATTGGTGTCAAGATCCGGTTCCTTATGCTTCTTGCTCTGTACCATTTTTTTAAGGGCGCTTAGTAACGAAGATACCTACAACAAATTGGTCAGTTCAATTGCATGTGAAATAATTAGTATAACTGAACAATTTTATTGTGTCATACAACCTAGTTTCATAGGCCTTGTGTTAGAACCCATAAGAAAAATATCATCAACACAACCATGAGTAACATCAAGAGCAATAACATACATCTTAATTCATTCGTATGCCTATAGAAAGACTCTGCTATATCATCCATTAAGAGAAAATAAAGAACTTGATGATTGACTAGTGGTGAGGTGTGGCTCCGATCTGAAAGAAAAGGATGAAGGCAAAGTGTGGCGGCTGAAGAATGATGAAGATGATGTTTATGGTTGCAGAATGGTTGATGTCGAATAGAAATGATTCAGGTGAAGGTAAAGGCAAAGGTGCGGCACTAAAGTAAATATAGTGACTATGTGTGTGTATGTGTTTTTATTTTTATTTTTTTTATTTTTTTTTATTTTTTTTTGAAAAATGGTTTTAATAAGGAAGGTGAAACGATTATGGTTATCCGAGTGAGATTTGTTATGAGGATGCGTCTCAAGAGTTTGGACTCTTTACTCAGCCCATCCCAACAAAAGTACTCATGAAAGAAAAGAAAAAAAATAAATTATTTTTTTATTTTAAAAAAATAAACAAAAGTGATATTGACACTATATAGTGAAGGATATGTCTCAAGACTTTGGTTCTCAAAGATGCATCTTTATGACTTTAGATACAACTTTCCCAAATTAATCTTTACTCTGTCTATCCCTCACACAAAAAAATAATAAAATATATATATATAACTCAGACCCCCCCACACTTATTCAAGACATTGTCCTCAGTGTCTTATATGATTTCTACAGTCTATTTTTTTTAATGATTTTTTTTTTAAATATAGATAAAGGTGAGAAAGAAGTTTTAACCGAAGGGTGGTGTCTGGTTCTGGATTCTTTCGCTTGTGTGTGTGATCCTTATCTTGCTTCAAGAGGGGTTGAGGTTGGGGTAAAAAGCTCTGCAAAATATCAATCAATTCATCTGCATCTGATGAAGCATGAATGAATGATCGATCATCTTGAGTTATAAGGCCCTGTTCCACAGCTTTATCTAAAAACATTAACAAATTGTCATAAAAACCATTAATATTTAATAATCCTAATGGCTTTTTATGAAAGTTCATGCTACACCATGATAAAATGCAAAATATTTCCTCAAAAGTACCAAAACCTCCAGGAAGTGCGATAAAGGCTTCAGCACCTATAACCATACGAGCCATTCGTTGATAGAGGCTTGTCACTTTTACCTCAGTTCCTACAGCAATATCTGGTGTAATACCAACATGATGTAGGATGATACTAGAGACGTTGCTTCCTTCAACTAGTGCAGATAGTGCCATGGAGCCTCTCAAACCCTGTACTTCTCCTCTATACAAGACCTTTATTTCTTTCACAGCCAATAGTTTTCCCAACTTAGTAGCTGCTATTAGGTACTCCTTACAATTACCATTGTTGGATCCACCAAACACACAAATGGATTTGATTTTTTTCATCTTTTTTTGTGTTTTCCATATAGAGTTGTGCGCCCTTATATAGATAAAAACTGAGATGAAATAATTGATGAAAGATAAAAGGTTTACATAATTATTATTATATAAAAATAAATGACGGTAATGAAGAAATTTGAAAAGACATGATTGAAGAAAATAAAAATAGGTAATTTTAAAAGTCAAAGTGAATTCAGAAAAGTAAAACATTGAAAACAACAGTAAATATGTACAGTAGTTGTGATTATGGCTCACATCTTCCTCTGGTTTTACGTCCAGTAACGGCTTAAACGCCTTCTATGAGTCGAGGTTTTTGCTACCCATCCAGTTTTCTTATAAACTGGCAAACAGGGTCGTTTAACACCAGATTCCCAAGGCTATAGTTTTCTTTTTGTTGAATGAATAGATCATATAATTTCAGAAGGACTCCTTGAACCGTTCCACATGGATACGTCTCAAGAGTTTGGATTAAGTTATCCAAGTTCTCTTTACTCAGTCCATCCTTTATAAATTTAATTTTGTCCTCCCGATTTATAGATACCATTCCAGGGTTCCTACAACGTGTATCACAATTCCATCTTGCACACTTATGGCAAACTCCCATCCTTTTAGCTCTTCGTTTTTTAGAATAAGAACTACGTCCCATATCTGGTAAATGTTTTATATAGGACTTATGTAATTCACCAGAGAGACGTACCTTTGCTTCAATAAGCCAACGAACATCCTCTGGAATGCCAAAATATGTGAGTAGTTTTAACCTTTGAACTCGAGCTTTGTAAATTTTTACAAGCACATTGCGTGGAAGTGTAGGGAATCTTTCCTTAAGTTTTGTAAGGGTTTGTTCCATTGTCAGATTACTTTGAAGTTGTGGCTGTTTAGAAAAGAGAGAATAGAAAACGAGGTTATAGAGAATAGTAGAGATGAAGAAGGTGAAAAGGTGATAGGTTGCCTTCTATCAAACGCTTGTTTAACGTCACGAGCCTGACGATGACCTTTTAACTACTGCAAGAAAATGATAATAATGCCAAAACAATAATAGTAATACTGATTAAGATAAGTGTTAGCACCGAAAAGAATGATGATGTAATTAACTGATATCTATTTTTTTATTTTTTATTTTTTATTATTTTTATTATTATTTTTTATAAATATTATTATTAGGAAAAATTAGTCAAAATATTTGGCATCACATAAATACACCTCCGTATCTATGTGCTCTTGGAACCCTTGAAAGAAAGGTTTAAGTCGGTGCCCATTTACCTTGAAAACCTTGTTTGTCGCTTTATCTGAAATTTCAATCACACCATAAGGAAAGATATTAGTTATTTCAAATGGGCCTGCCTATTTAGAGCGAAGCTTACCAGATATGAGCTTTAGACATGAGTTGTACAATAAAACTTTTTGTCCAATGAATTTTTTTTTTCTCAAGACCTGTTTGTCATGAAAGGATTTGGCTTTTTCTTTATAGGTTTTAGAACTTTCATAAGCTTCCAAACGAATTTCTTCTAGTTCCTGTAGTTGGAGTTTCCTTTCTTTACCGGCCTCGTTTAAGTCCAGGTTACATTGTTTTACTGCCCAATAAGCTTTGTGCTCAATTTCTACAGGTAAGTGACATGATTTTCCAAAAACAATCCTATAGGGGGACATTCCAATAGGTGTTTTATAAGCTGTTCTATAAGCCCAAAGAGCATCTTCTAACCTTTTGCTCCAATCTTTCCTATTTGGTTGTACTGTTTTTTGAAGGATCATTTTTAATTCCCGATTGGACACTTCAGCTTGCCCATTTGTTTGGGGGTGATAAGGTGTTGAAACCTTATGCATAACTCCATATTTTTTAAGAAGGGACTCCATTTTACGGTTGCAAAAATGTGTTCCTTGATCACTAATGATGGCTTTAGGAACACCAAACCTGCAAAATATGTGTGATTTAACAAAATCTGCAACAACTTTAGAATTATCAGTTCGAGTAGCTTTAGCTTCAACCCATTTAGACACATAATCGACCGCAAGTAGTATATAAACAATCTTGGTTTTGCATCTGGTTTCTTTAAAAGGAACTTTAATGCTGCATGATCTGAAAACACAACTACTTTTGAACCGAGCAAATAAGATCTAAATTTATCAAGTGCAAACACAATAGCAAGTAGTTCCTTTTCTGTGGTAGTATAGTTTATTTGTGTAGTATCCAAAGTTCGTGAGGCATAGTAAATAACATGTTGTACTTTACCTACTCTTTGAGCAAGAACAGCTCCTAATGCATAATTTGATGCATCGCACATAAGTTCAAATGGAAGTGACTAATCTGGTGCCTGAATGATAGGAGTGGTAGTTAAAGCTTTCTTTAAGCAATCAAAAGCCTCTTTACATTTGTCATTAAAGTCAAATGTTATATTTTTTGTAGTAAGTTAGACAACGGAAGGGCTATCTTACTGAAGTTTTTTATAAACCTTCTATAAAAACCTGCATGACCAAGAAAAGAACGAATATCTCACACATAAGAGGGATAAGGTAATTGAGAAATTACAGTAATTTTTGTAGGATCTACTTCTATGCCTTTTTTAGATATCACATGGCCTAAAACTATTCCTTCTTCTACCATGAAGTGACATTTCTCATAATTAAGAACAAGGTTAGTTTCAATGCATCTATGTAATACTTTATCTAGACTATTTAAGCAAGCATCAAATGATGAACCATATACTGTGAAATCATCCATAAATACTTCCATGCAATTTTCAAGAAAATCAGCAAAGATACTAATCATGCATCGTTGAAAGGTACCAGGGGCATTGCATAAGCCAAAAGGCATCCTCCTATAAGCAAAAGTGCCAAAAGGACATGTAAATGTTGTTTTTTCTTGATCTTCTAGTGCAATATAAATTTGGAAGTAACCTGAAAATCCATCTAGAAAGCAGTAATGTGACTTACCTGCCAGTCGTTCCAACATTTGATCAATGAAAGGTAAAGGAAAGTGATCCTTTCGAGTTGCTTTGTTAAGTTTCCTGTAATCAATGCATACTCGCCAACTATTTTGGATTCTGGTAGGAATTAGTTCATCATTTTCATTTTTAACCACTGTGATTCCAGACTTCTTGGGAACCACTTGTACAGGGCTGACCCAAGTGCTATCTGATATAGGGTAAATAATGCCAGCTTGTAATAATTTTGTTACCTCTTTTTTAACTACATCAAGGATCTAAGGATTAAGTCTTCTTTGTGGTTGCCTTACTGGTTTAACTTCTTCCTCTAATAGAATTCTATGCATACACATGGAAGGGCTAATACCTGGGATATCTGCCAAAGTCCAACCAATTGCTTTCTTATGCTTCTTAATAATCTGCAACAACCTTGTTTCTTGATCAACATTTAATTTGTTAGAAATAATCACTGGAAGATTCTTATCTTCCTCTAAATATGCATACTTTAAATGTTCAGGAAGAGGTTTTAACTCTAACATAGGAGGCTGCATTATTGAAGGAATCAACTTGGTTAAATTTGTCTCAGCAACTTGTACTTCAACATAATCAGATGTATTTGTAACTACTTTAATCAAATTATCACACTCTGATTCTTTTGAAACAACATCTAGAACTATATTTTCTGTTTTAAGGGAGTTTGGATCATTATTATCATTAAGCAAATATTTCTAAATTTCAGCACACACATTGCATTGATGAGAATCCATGCATGAATCACAAACAAATGAATCATAAAAATCAGACAATACAGGAAAATTAACATCATCAGACAACTTAATAATATTATCCTCAACTAAATCAGTTATTAAGTCAATTTGAAAAACAGAATGATCCTCAGTAGGATGGTTCATAGCATCTAAAATGTTGAATCTAACCACACTATCTCCAAATTCCATAGAAAGTGTTCCTGCATGCACATCTATCTTTGTTCTAGCTGTTTTTAAGAATGGTCTTCCTAAAATTATTGGAGCTTTATTGGTGGAATTCTCACTTTCCATATCTAGAACATAAAAATCTGTAGGAAAAATTAAATCATTAACTTTAACAAGGACATCTTCAATAATTCCTGCAGGATGTGCAGAGCTTCGATTTTCTAATTGTATAACCACACCTGTAGTTTGCAAAGGTCCAAGGGAAAGTGAAGTAAATACAGTCATAGGCATAACATTAATAGATGCACCTAAGTCTAGCATGGCATTTTCAAATTTGTTATTGCCTATTATGTATGGAATGGTAAACGTCCCAGGGTCTTTACATTTTTCTGGTATATGTGACAAAGGTTTTTCAATTAATGCAGACACATTTCTACTTATATTAATCCTTTCATTGCCTTTTAGTCTTCTTTTATTAGTGCATAGTTCTTTAAGGAATTTGACATATCTTGGGATTTGCTTGATGGCTTCTAATAAAGGTATATTTACCTCTACTTTTCTAAATGTTTCCAAGATCTCCTCATCCATTTTCTTATTTTGTATAGATTTTTGTCTTTGTGGAAATGGAAGAGGGATATGTTGCTTATCAGGACCAGCTGCAGAAGGAGGATTTGTAAGAGATATATCATTACTATTATTACTTGAACTATCTAAAACTTCTTCTGCATGTTTTTCTGTGACAATAGTATTTTCAGTTTGTTGTTGTTTTTCTGGTCCATGGATAGCTTTACCAGATCTTAAAGTAATTGCACTTACATTTTTAGGATTGATAATTGTCTGAGCGGGCAACTTATCTGAACCTTGAGACTGCAAATGGTTTAAAGATGTAGCCAATTGACCAATCTGATTTTCAAGAGTCTGAATTGTAGCCTCAGTTCTTTTTTGGAAGTTCAGATTATCTACTGACATTTGCTTCATCAATTTCTCCAAATTTGATTTCTCAGTGGAAGGTACAGCTATTTGTGTAGCTTGTTGTTGTACATGAGGAGGTTGATATGGTCTGCTTGGTCCAGTATTTGCCTGAAAAGGTGCATGAGGTTGTTGTGAGGAATTACCCCATCTTAAATTAGGGTGATTCCTCCAACCAGGATTATATCTGTTAGAAGAAAGATCATAATCATTTTGTTGTTGTGGCGGTCTGTTATTGTATAAGTTGGCAACACATACTTGAGGATTTTCATCGGGAATTTTAGCTTCCTGCAGTGAAGGACAACAATCGGTATAATGATCCGATGAAGTACAGATAGAACATACCTTAGCAGGGGTTACAGGTTGTTGTTTTTGAGACACAATAATATTTTTCATAAGTGTTGCTAGTTCAGCAAATTTACTTTCCCATTTTTTATCTCCATCATTAGTAGTTTCAATTTCATGGACTTCTCTAATTACTACAGAATTATTTCTAGTGGCATGTTGTTGAGCATTAGCAGCCATGTTCTCAATTAAAGTTTTTGCTGCATTTGTAGTTTTATTTTGGAAAGCACCACCACTAGCTACATCAACCAAAGTTCTATCCATTGGATTAAGACCTTCATAGAAATATTGTATGAGAAGTTGATCCGTAATTTGGTGATGGGGATAACTAGCACATAATCTTTTAAATCTTTCCCAGTATTCATAAAGATTTTCCCGGTCATGTTGCCGGATGCCACATATTTCTTTTCTAATTAAGGAAGTTCTTGAAGCGGGGAAAAATTTTTCAAGAAACATTTTCTTTAGGTCATCCCAACTTGTAATAGAGCCAGGAGGAAGGTAAAATAACCAATCCTCAGCGATATCTGCTAGGGAGAAAGGAAAAGCTTTAAGTTTTACATGTTCTTCTGAAACCCCTTCAGGTTTCATGGTAAAGCAAAGGATATGAAATGCTTTTAAGTGTTTATGAGGATCTTCACCTGCACGACCATGAAACTTTGGTAACAAATGAACTAAACCAGTTTTAAGCATAAAAGGAACATCTTCCTCAGGATATAAGATGCATGATGTTTGATTAGTGACATCTGGTGTAGCTAGTTCTTTTAATGTCTTTTCAGCCATGTTATGCAAATACTCAGAAGTTGAAGGTTTAGTTTCACTATCTATGCTATTAGGTAGAGTATTATTATTATTATTATTATTATTATTATTATTATTATTATTATTTAATAGTTTCTTAGATGATCTAACTAATTGATGAAATGTTCTATCTATTTCAGGATCAAAAGAATATAGTGGTTCGGGATTAGATCTAGTCATACATAATACATCTACATATATTGTAACAAAATACTACAACTATGTAATAAAAGGAAAAAGTTATCATTTTAATTATGAAATGCTTAGAACATATGTTTAAAAATTTAAAGATTTTTTTTTAAATTTATATTTTTTTTCAATGGTTAAAAAATGAGATTACTACAGAATAAATAAGAATATAATAAAGTGGAATTTTTTTTTCAATTTTTTTATATGCTCATATTCAACCAAACCTGAATATCTTCAACACACCTACAACAAAAATGTAAAATATATTAGATAATTGAATGTAAATAATTAGGACCAAAGGTCCCCGGCAACGGCGCCAAATTTGACACGCTGTCGTTGTCGGGTCAAATAAAAAGTTAAATTAATATAGTATAAGGTGAACAACCTTAGTCGTCTCTCGAGGACCTTAGTTCAATTAGTTACACTCAATTTAGTTATAATAAAGGGGGGGTTTGTGTTGAGCCTGAAAGGAAAATTAAGTGATTATATGATAGTGCAAAAAAGTAAATTTATGAGTAAGAATAATCAAATTTAGAAACAACCAACCAAGGGAATTAATAAATCTTTAGTTAACTAATCATTGATCACAAATATGATTAAATATAATTAATTTTCTCAATTTTAAATCATTTGGAATCCCTAAATGATTATATTCTAGAAAATCTTCTAGAATTGAATTAATGAACTAATAAGAATAATCAATCGATATATTCTTATTAATTACTAAAATAACTTTAAAACCATAATTTGATTGAGTTAAGAAACTAAATAGAAATCTCTTATTTAGTAACTTAATCTTTGTTCTCAACTTGATTATTGATTAACCAACCAACATCAGTTTAGATTATAGATTGTTTAATTATATACCAATCAGTTATACACTTAAATAATCTACCATCATAAGTGCTTGAGAAACAAAGAAAAGTAATTATCTTCAATCAAAATATTAAGAGCAAGAACTCAAAGTTAACATAAAGAAAAATTAAATTCCTTGAGTTGATTTTAAAAGATTAAGCTTCCATGATAATTTTTAACAATGAAAGCTAATATTAAATTTAATAAAACTTTGATTATAAAAGTAAATAACAAATAATAAAATTAACTTACTTGATATTGAGGAAGGGAAATGAAAACCATAACTTGAAGGATGGAATATAGAACAAGGAGATAAAGAAAAAGAAAGAACTAAAACTTAAGAAGCTAAAGCAAAGATATAGAATTGTAATGAAAACTAAAGCATGTATTTCTTATGTATTTCTTGTGTATCTCCCTTACAACTTCAAGCATCTATTTATAGGCATGATATGATGATACTATACATTCATTTTTTGATTATTAATGCATTTTTTCAACATTGGTGGGCTTGAAATTACAATAATTCAAAAGAAGATAATGGTAGGTGTTGAAATTCATTCTCCTCTTTATCTTCTCCACCTTGCGAGTCCAATATGACCTTCTAGATGGCCGAATTTTGAAAAACCTTCAACATAAAAGTTGTAGATCTCTGTCTTATTGAGAATTTGGCGCATGAATCAGGTCATTTGGACATCTAGAGCTCCAGATATGTGTATTTTGGTGAACTATGTCAATGCTGGTGGGACACATGAGGGCTGATTGATTCAAGCTCCATTTCTTTATTTTTTTCAGATGTAAAATAACCAAATTTGATCATCATGATGTATCCCTCTGTCTGAGCTTTCCATGGGCTCCAAGATTAGCCCATTTGGATCACAAAAGCCCAAGTTATGGCCAAAATAAGGCAAGATACTCAAGATACATACAAAAAACGAAAATTGAAACATATATACATAATACTTCAATTTAACTAAACAACATAAAACTTAATTAAAATACTATTATTAAACATAGTAATTATATAATAAACCCCAAGTGTAAAACTATAAGAAGTGTATTAAAATTGATTTATCAGACGTCTTGTTGATTTTCTCCATTTCCTTCTAGCCGTTATCATTTTCCTCGAGATGGGGTTAATTTGGACGAAACGTCCTGTTAACCCCATCCATTTTTCGACCCTGCATTTTCATAAGAGAATGGCTAATTTAGACGAGACGTTTTGTTAGTATTCTTTCCTCTTCCACGTGTTTTCTCACCAAAGATTAGGGTTAATTTGGACGAGACGTCTTGTTAACTTCGTTTCTAGCTTTTTTATGTATCTCATTTATTTCTTTTGTTTTCAAAAAAAAAGAGAAGAAAATGTTTTAGCTCTATTTATGATGCGCATTTTCAAATTTTGGTACTGTTTCTTTAACAGGCGTAGTAGGGTGCTAATACCTTCCCCACTCATAACCGACTCCCGAACTTGAATCTCATTTCTAACCAGTGCCTTGATAAAGTTTTTTTTCCAATGTTTTTTCCAATGTTTTTTCCTATGGATAAAAATGTTAGTGGCGACTCCTTGTTCTGTTCTATTTTTCATCTCTGTTCGCTTTGGAAGGTTTTTCCGCGCCGTCGCTACACCAGCCGCGACAGATGACGACTCTACTGGGGACGACTTTAAAGAGTCAGGCCAATTAGATTAAAAGCGCATGTTTTTATATAGCCTTTTGTTTGTTTTTATTTCTCCCCTCATTTTATTTTCTGTTAACACTGTAGGTGTTTGTTTTTAGTTTCAATCATATTTTGTCATTTATGTACTGTTAATATTTGCATGATTATTGAACCCTAGGGTAGACGACTTTGTGTTATTTTTCTGTGTTCATTCTCTGTGTAGGATGGGGTAAGGTACAGGTACAGGTATTGAATTCCCTTTCACACAATACACTCACATTTTTGCACACACTTATAAATGGCACCCTATACCCGGGCCCCAAAAGAAACTTAAGTTAGGGGAGGTTGGTAGTGGTGTCGTTGGGGATGTACTTCCCATCCGGCGATCGTAAGAACCTTAACTAGAGTTTGACCTTTCATGATGTACACACCTAGTAGATTCCTTACTGTTGTGGTCATATCATGAGTAGGATCTTGGCTCTAGTAACCTTTTAGAAGTCTAGTGCAAGCCACTCAATGTGAGGATTCTCTCTTAGACAAGCCATAGGGCCCAGATAAGTCTTCTAGAAAAAACCTGACTTAGGCCAAAAAGGGGCTGACTTTACTTTACCTTGCATCATTCTCGCTTTCCTTTTTGAATCCTAATTGACAAGCCGCTTACCCGTCAAAGGATTACTTTAGTCTAAAAATTTCACTTTTCTAAAAGACTAATAATCCTTTAATAGGTAGGCAGCTCCCTCTTCATCGTGTACCTCAGAGTCCTGGGTCATAGATCTTCACAATCGTTGGAACAAAAATGAAAAGTGAAATATAATATTGTTTATCTTCAAGTAAGGCATTAATGACGATTGGAAAATCTATGACCCACGTGACTTTAGTTTGGCACGGGTTTTGCCGACCGCTACTTCCCAAAGTGAAAATATTTTTTAATGCATTAGTAAGGAAGTATCAGCATACAAAACTTAGCAGTAACTAATTTCTCCTCCTTATCTTTGTTCTTTAGTAAGTACCTCTGAGCAAATATGGAAATTAATATGAAACATGATAGTTGTGGTATAGATGTGACTGAATTAAGAAGAATACTACATGTTAAAGCCAAGAAAATTGACACTGGTAGTCTACAAACAATGGGAAGAAAATTGAATTTGACATAGAAAATGGCCTTTACCAGAAGGTATGGGAGGATTTTAAAGCTGTTAGAAGTGGAAGTGCAAACTAAGGCGATCACAGCCTTAACACAGTTCTATGACCCTCTTCTCATATGTTTCATATTTAGGGACTTTCAGTTGGCCCCATCAATAGAAGAGTTTGAAAAAATCTTGGGGATGCCTTTGGAAGGACAGATTCCCTACCATCATCTTGACGATCACAAAACTATCACTCCTGTCACCCGTATTTTGAAAATCCATCTTGAGATATTAAAGAGTGCGTAGATGAATAGAAATCAGATTCCTGGATTCACTTGAGAGTTTCTTGAGAAACACATGTAGATCCTGGCAAATAAGGAAGATTGGGAAAATTTTATGGATACTTTAGCACTTACTATCTATGGAGTTGTCTTGTTCCCTAATCTTGATAACTACATGGATTATGATGTTATTGCTGTCTTCATAGCTCAAAAACACAGGCTTGAGAATCCTGCCACAGTAGTGTTGGCCAATGTGTACTGCACCATGGATTTTTGTTACACGCAAGGCGGAAGGAGGATCATTTGTTGTCTACCTGTTCTATATGTATGGCTCACGTCTTATGCTTTCCATCAAATTTATAAGGGCGAATGTCCTGTCTCTGATATGAAACTATGCTAACTGGCAGTAAAGAATGGATGTGAATGGGCAAACCATTTTGTAGGGCTCACAACTGAAAAAGTCAGGTGGTATCCCCAATGGTTGGAAGTCGAATCAATCATCCATCACTATGGGAATTATCTAAATGTTCCTGTTATTGGCACGTAAGGATGTATTAACTATAATTCTGTTATAGCTAAGCGTCAGTTGGTTTATCCTTTGCTTGGACCACTAAATGAAGAGTTGCTCAATCCTTTCATTTTGTATTATGCGAAGAAAAGCTTTATGTCTGTCATTCGGGATATAGCAAATGCGTGGAGAAAGGTCCAAAAGATGGGGAAAGAGTTAGGGACACGAAGCCATGTTGTGGGAGAGGAGTATCATGAATGGGTCCTAAATAGAGTTTCTATTGTTAAACTACCTTTCAGGAGCCCCTCTTATCTACCGGCAAGCACTCCTGCTCCACCACTTATCATAAAAGACAAAGCAACCAAGGCATTGAAGGCCAAGATAGAGGAGTTGACTGCTAAGAATAAGAAGCTAGAGGAAGACTTGCTGAGATATAAACAAGAATGCACCCCTTCAAAAAAGGGAAAATTTGGAGAATAAGCAAGACATAGAAGAGATTGGGAAGAAATAGAAGCTTGAAGAAGACTACAGGATGAAACAAGACTAATGTCTCCGGGCAACCAACTCTCAGCTAAAAATGAAAAGTAAACAAAGTGATACTATCTTGGCTGAGAAACATTTTCTAAAGGATATGCTGACACAATCCAAAGAAAATGAATGGAACGCTTTGGTGCAAAAAGAGCTATTACAATCCCAAGTCCACAGGTTAGAGCAGCAACTTAACGAGGTGGTGCGGGCTTGCGAGTAAGAAATAAATGGTGAATGACAACACGCCATGAGTATAGAGCAAGACTGTCAAGAGGCCATACGCCTCTTGGAGGCCGAGTTGACTCAACAAAATGAAACCATTCGCTCGTGGATGGGTTGCTTCACCAATCTGGCACACTTGGCAAATGGAGCTCTAGAAGATCTCCCGTTCTTGCTGAAGGAAGCTGAGGAGATGGCCAATCCTCTCACTACTATGAAAGAAATTTTAACTTTCTTGAGTTATTGTAGGGAGAGAATTTATAAAATGAGGGCCATGATTGCCCAAGCCAGGAAGTATATAAAATGAAGGCCATGATTGTACCCTTGTGGAAGTATAAAATGAAGGAATCTTTTGCCTACACGACTATCTCATGTTAATTTTCGTTTACTACCTTACTTAGTACTTTTGAACGCGACGTTCTGAGGAACAGTCGGAAGATAGCGTTGAGTCCCGAATGGCGTCCTGCGCAATTTCTTTTTATTTTTTCATTTTTGTCATCAATTTATTTTCCTTCTAACGCATCTGTGTGTTTCTTTAGACATTACGTAAGCATCCTTACGGAACTAGGCTCCGAAAGAAACTCATGGTAGAGATAGAGCAAGAAAACAAAAATTTGAGAGCTGAGCTCAATCAACTCAAGGAGCAGATAGACGAGATGGCTAAGCTTCTGGAAAAAAGAGTCACAAAAGGGGAATCCTCTACCGGTATTGAGGATGCCCAGCACCAGCCGCCTACCCCGCGGCACCCTCCTGGTCCAACTGGAGAACAAATCCCCAATCCTACAGTATTACCCCTCACCGTCCATATCAGAAGGCCAAACCCCGCTGTTGAATCCTAGCCCGGTCGTGGCACGACATATACCCAACAACATACCTTCGTGGATATGGATGACAATGCCATTCCTTTCCTACTATATGGTTTACCCCCAGGATATTTTTCCCCTCTCCACACTAACCCAAAAGAAGAGCCAAATCACTAAGAACCAGTCCTTCATCCCACTCAACAAAACATACCACTACTTCACGAATTCCAGATGGCCTAAGCCCAGACACAGGCCACTCAAGCCCAAGTTACCCAACCTGCCTGTGCCGTTCAAGCCGTTACCCGACCCCGGTTCTCCCCATTAAATGCAGACCCAGCTCACGTTTACCAACCTTATGGGCATACAAATCCCCATGTTGCTCCTAGCTCAGGCATGGACGCTGCCACCCAATATAGAAGAATAGAGATCCTTGAGAGGCGATTGAAAGCAATGGAAGGGATATGAGGTTTTGGATTAGGAAAAGCCACTGAATTATGTTTGATTCCGGATGTTGTCCTTCCCCCGAAATTTAAGGTGCCCGACTTCGACAAGTATCGAGGTTTAACTTGCCCAAGAAATCATCTTACCATGTATTACCAAAAGATGGCCTCACACGCCTCCAACGACCCGCTGCTGATCCACTGTTTCCAGGACAGCCTAGCTGGGGCTGCTTCGACCTGGTACACATATCTAGAACGATCTCGCATTCGTAGTTAGGAGGATTTGGCAGATGCTTTCATGAGATAATATAAGTACAATCTAGACATGGCGCTAGACAGGGTGCAGTTACAAAACATGATGAAAAAGAAGAACGAGACATTTAAGGAATATGCACAACAATGGAGGGAGGTCGCCGCACAAGTGGATCCCCCATTGTCAGAAAAAGAAGTAGTCTCCATGTTCATTGACACATTTTTATCTCCTTTCTATGATCGGATGATCGGAAGTGTTTCATCACATTTTTCTGATATCGTGAGAGGGACCGCAAGCGCACGGGTTATGTCGCGTGATATAAAAGATTATCGTATCCACAGGGACTGTTTTTAAAGTACCAGCATATTGAAATTTAATTATCCATATAGTTTTATTTTTTTTATGTTTTTATAAGATAAAACTCAAAAGAAAGTTTACACAGAATAAAAATAAATATAGAAACAAAATTTTATAGACACTTAAAAATCAGAATTAAGAGTATCTTGGGATTCCGGGGGATCAAGACTTTATTTTATGCTAATAATTTTAACTTTTCATAAATAAGAATCAAATTAAGTTTTCCAAGGCAGATTTTCCTTAAGCTAATTAATATGTTCCTCTCGGAATCCTATTAATGTACCTAACATACGGAGAACCACGTTCAATCCCTAAGATAGGCCCTTTACTATTTTATCAAAATCCCTTTTTATTCCTCAAAAAGTTTTTGATTACTTTCTCGGTTTTACCGAGGTCACAAAAAGTATTTCAAAACCTTGGGTTTAGTTCAAAAGCTTTCTAGTAACAATAAATCTCTCGATTCTATTACTTACTTAAACTTTCTAATATACCCACAAGTATACAGTTTTATCACTTAGGTTCTTGTTAGGAATCACTAAGAGCATTGAGCATAATTTGAACTAAATAGAAAATAAAAATTTATTTAATTCAAAGTCAAAATAACATTAACATAAAATATTGTCACACCCCCTTCATCCCAAGATAAAAATTTAGTTACTCATGATATAATTCAAATTCATACACATGATAGAAGAAAAGTAAAACATACAACACATGGTAAAAATAAAGACTTACAGGTTTCTCCAAAAAGCCCAATAAATTTACCACCGTCACTTGTTGTTGTATTTGATGAAAAACTGAATACCCATCCAAATAACAGAAATAAGAGTGTTTCGCAAGTCTTTCAAGCATCTGATCAATAAAAGGGAGAAGAAAATGATCTTTTTTCATGGCGCTATTTAACTTCCTATAATCAATGCACATGCGCCAACTAGAGACAATCCTAGTAGGAATCAATTTATGTTTATCATTTTCAATCACAGTTATTCCCCCCTTTTTAGGCACCACATGAACAGGACTTACCCATTTACTACTATCAACGGGATATATGACTCCAGCATCAAGCAATTTCAAAATTTCCTTTTTAACCACTTGTATTTTTGGATTTAATCTCCTAAGTGGTTCAACTGTGGGCCTACTTTCATCTTCTACAGTAATCCTGTGCATACAAAGAGAAGGCCTAATCCCTTTGATATCATCCATTGTATAACCTATTACCTTTCTATACAACCTAAGTTGTTTTAAAAGTTTTTCAGTTTCACATGCATTCAATTCAGCATTAATAATCACAGGATATGTGGAATTAGGACCAAGAAATTCATACCTTAATGAAGCTGGTAAAGGCTTTAATTCCATATTGGGGCTTACCACTTTGTCACACATGACCTCAGTATCATGTTTTAGTAGGGCCTCAGAGCAATCATATGTTCTTGCAGGCTCAATCATGAAAACAGTTTCAAGTGGGTCATTAGGAAGGGTTGCTTCCTTTACCACTTGTTCAACAAAATCTACACTACAGCAAACATCATTATTAAAAGGTTTTTCTAAAGCATTTTTCAAGTTAAAATCAACCTTTTAGTCTCCAACAGTTAGAGACAACTTACCATTCATGACATCGATCACAACACCTACAGTTGCTAAAAATGGTCGACCTAAAATAATAGGAATCAAAGAATCTTCGTCCATTTCTAGAACAACAAAGTCAGCAGGTATAAAAAATTTTCCTACCTTAATAGGAACATCCTCTAAAATTCCTATAGGATATTTGACAGATCTATCAGCCAACTGTAAAGACATCCTAGTAGGTTTTAGCTCACCCAATCCTAACTTTTCAGCAACAGATAACGGCATTAAACTCACACTTGCTCCTAAATCACATAATGCTTTATCTATATTCATGTCACCAATCATACAAGGAATGGAGAAACTACCTGGATCTTGGAGCTTGGGTGAAAGCTTCCTTTGAATTAGAGCACTGCACTCTTCAGTAAGTGCCACTGTACCATCTTCCTCCAGTCTTCTTTTGTTGGACAAAATATCTTTCAGGAACTTCGTATATGTAGGCATTTGCTGCAAAGCATCTGTGAAGGGAACATTGATATACAATTTCTTTAAAACATCAAGAAACTTACCAAATTATTTGTCCAATTTTGCTTTCGCTAAGCGCTGAGGAAGGGAATAGAGGTTGATATTGCTTAACCTCCTCCTTCTTTTCTTATGGTTTCTCTTCTTCAATCACTAGATGAGATGAAGATTCATCCACTTTCTTTCCATCCTTTCCAGTCTTGCCAACTGGCCCATCATATTGAGTACCACTCTTAACAGTGACAGCCATGGTTTAGTTGGATGGTCTAGCTTCAGGTTTTCCAGGAAATATTCCGGGTGCTCTTGTAGAATAAGAAGCTTGTTGGGTCTGATTTTCTAATATTTTATTATGGGTGGCAAGAGAATCCACTTTTGAAGCTAAGTTCTTTATTGTCTCAAAGAATTCATCATTTTGTTTAAGTTGAGTAGCTACAAATGTCTCCATCAAGGATTCTAGCTTTGATTCTTGTGGAATATAGGGTCCTTATTGAGGTTTGTAGTTACTTTGATTACCTTGGAATTGAGGTGGCCTATTTTGGAAGCCAGGTGGACCTTGTGGAGGTCTATAGTTATTTTGAAAATTTCCACCATAGTTTCCAATAGCATCCACCTGATGCATTTCTTGTTCTTGATTAATGGTCATTGCCAAATGGCAGTTTGTAGCTCCATGTCCTGAAACACCACAAACTTCACAAACAATATTAGTAGCACCTGTTGACCCTATTTTATCAAGTTTTAATGTTAATGCTTCAACTTTGGCAGAAAGTAGGGAAAGAGCATAAACAGAGTACTTACCTGGTGTTTTAGAAGGTAATCCTCTCTCATAGTTCCACTGGTGAGTGTTTTGAGCTATTTCCTCAATCAAGTTCTGAGCTTCATCAACATTTTTACTCATGAAGGCTCCTCCAGCTGCAGCATCTAAAGAGATCTTTTGCGTGGAAGTTAGTCCATTATAGAAAATATGGATTGTCAACCACCTTTCTATCCCATGGTGAGGACATTCTCTCAACAACTCCTTGTATCTTTCCCAGGCTTCATATAAGGATTCATCATCTTTTTATGCAAAATTAATTATTTGTTTTCTTAACAAATTAGTTTTATTTCTTAGGTACCACTTATTGATGAAAGCACTGGATAGTTGTTCCCAAGTTGTGATAGATCCTTCAGGAAGAGAGTATAACCACGCCCTCGCTTTATCTCTTAAGGCGAAAGGGAAGAGTCTCAAGCGAATGGCATCATTGGTGGCTCCGTTCATCTTCAGGGTGTCACAGTATTCAAGAAAGATTTGAAGATAAAGATTTGGATCTTCGGAGGGTAATCCTCCGAATTGGTTTTGCTGAACCATAGAGAGTAGTGAAGGCTTTAATTCAAAATTATTAGCCTCCACTGTGGGTCTAAGGATGCTAGACCCTCTTCCATTTGTACTTGGAGCAGCAAAATCTCTTAAGGCTCTGTTTTGGTCTGCCATTTGTTTTACTTTTTCTTGTTTTTCTTGTTTTTGTTGTTTTCTTAAAGCTCTAAGGGTACGTTCTATCTCAGGGTCAAATCCTAAGTTTAGATCGACACTACGGCTTCGTCGCATAAAAAGAAAAATAAATGACAAATAAAACAAATAATCACAAAAATAAAACAACAACAGATACACAAAATAAAGAACAAAATACAAACAGAATAAAATGAGTAATAAAAATACAAAAAAAATATTAAAATAAATATATAGAAAAGGAACAAATGAAACAAATAAAATAAAACAAAATAAAAAGAATATTAACAAGTATGATCTAATCAAATTTCAATATTGTCGATATTTGAGGGACAACAGTCCCCGGCAACGGCGCCAAAAACTTGACAGGGCCCGCAAGCGCACGGGTTATGTCGCGTGATATAAAAGATTATCGTATCCACAGGGACTGTTTTCAAAGTACCAGCATATTGAAATTTAATTATCCACACAGTTTGATTTTTTTTATGTTTTTATAAGATAAAACTCAAAAGAAAGTTTACACAGAATAAAAATAAATATAGAAACAAAATTTTATAGACACTTAAAAATCAGAATTAAGAGTATCTTGGGATTCCGGGGGATCAAGACTTTATTTTATGCTAATAATTTTAACTTTTCATAAATAAGAATCAAATTAAGTTTTCCAAGGTAGAGTTTCCTTAAGCTAATTAATATGTTCCTCTCGGAATCCTATTAATGTACCTAACATACGGAGAACCACGTTCAATCCCTAAGATAGGCCCTTTACTATTTTATGAAAATCCCTTTTTATTCCTCAAAAAGTTTTTGATTACTTTCTCAGTTTTACCGAGGTCACAAAAAGTATTTCAAAACCTTGGGTTTAGTTCAAAAGCTTTCTAGTAACAATAAATCTCTCGATTCTATTAATTACTTAAACTTTCTAATATACCCGCAAGTATACAGTTTTATCACTTAGGTTCTTGTTAGGAATCACTAAGAGTATTGAGCATAATTTGAACTAAATGGAAAATAGAAATTTATTTAATTCAAAGTCAAAATAACATTAACATAAAATATTGTCACACCCCCTTCACCCAAGATAAAAATTTAGTTACTCATGATATAATTCAAATTCATACACGTGATGGAAGAAAAGTAAAACATACAACACATGGTAAAAATAAAGACTTACGGGTTTCTCCAAAAAGCCCAATAAATTTATCGCCGTCACTTCTTGTTGTATTTGCAATATCCTCCACAGTACACAAATTTAAACACTCAATTTCACTACTCCCTCTTAATTCCTTTTTTTTTTTTACAAAATAATAACAAGAAAAGAACAAACACAAGAATTTTTCTCTCTGCACAAAATTGACTCCTTTCATCTACTGCCGTCTGTTTGTATATATTTTCTGACACACCACTCTCCTTTCTCACTGCTGCTGTCTCTCTCTTTATACTGCTGCAGGTGAAAATATTTTATTCATTCTTCCAAAGGCAGCCATCTCATGCTTCCACTTTGCTTCCTCTTTATTTCCTCTTTTGTTGGCAAAGTGCTCCTTTATGGGAACCCATTCACGTTAATTATTCTGCTATTTTGCTGTCCTTTACATTTTGTTTGCTGTCCTGTTTTCCCTGTTTTGCTGTTAAATTAATTTTGCCTATCAGCCAGCCTATTTTCATGTTTTTATGCTTAATTTAACGTGAAAATGCTTTGTTTAATAGCTGTCCAAAAGCAACAGCAGTCAACATGAATTGTTGTTCAATTTTTGATATTTCTTGTCCTAATTCATGTTCAGCTTTTCCTTGTCCATTTCATGCTTTCCATTACATGATGCATGTACATGGAATGATGTAGCAATTTTGTCTTCTTGCTAATGTGATGGCCGTGTAATGCACTTGGAAAGCTTTATTTTCATTAAAATATTTGGCATATAGAAGCTTTCTTGTCTTGTTGACCATGTGATGTTGGACAAAGGTTGAATAAAATATTCATGAGTGGGATTTTAGCTTGGTGTAGCCGTGTGAGTACTTGAGGAATTGGACAAGGATTTAATAAATTAAGCATGTGGAGGGCTAGCTTGTGGGCCATGAGAAAAGAAAGGAAGAAGAAGAAATGATAAAATATTTAATGAATGGGATTCTTGGTATAGTTAATGTGAAAGGCTAAGGATTATGGAAACTTTGTAACAAAAATCAAAGCACATGGTTCCCCTTACTTCTAGCTTTGACCGTGTGACTTTATGGGTGCAAGGAGAAGGTATTATTTTATTCAATGAAGGTGGATGGAGGCTTAGTTGTGACCGTGGGAACTATTAGAAAAAGGAGGGCTTGGGTTAAAATAAAAAATGTGCACATGGGACCTTGGCTTCTTGCTTTTCACGTGAGCTTTATGGGTGAAAGGAGATTATTTGTTGCCTTTAAAAATTTTGCACAAATGGACCCTTTTGAGAAGCACTTGATGTGAATTTTTGGGGCTGCACCATGAAGCTTTGCATTAAAAGAAACAAACAAATTAATTTAAATGGAATATTCAAAAAATTATTTTTTATAGAATTGGAATTATGATTTAAGTTTTTTAAAAAATTTTGAAGTACTAAATTTTAGCACTAATCCATAATTATTCCAATTCTAAAAAAAATACTTTTTAAATGTTCCTTTTTAGATTAATTCATACAAAACACAACACTTGAACAGAAACATTGAAAAGAAAACAGAAATCATGAAAATAGAAAAAAATGATACAGTAAACATTTTATTTTAAACAAATTAAATAGTGAAAAATAGTGTTTTAAAACACTTATCATATCGTCACTATTGGCGAAAGGATAGAAAATGGGTTAAGAACTGGGAAGATCGCCCAAAGCTCATCTGGACTAGGATCCACGAAAAGAACAACAACCAGTAAAGGTAAGAAGAGAAATGGGGAGATCAACACCATTTTTTATAACCGGACGAATCAATCAAACCCTTCCACTTGTGTCACTTTTCCACCAACCAACCCTTATGCACCATACCCATGTATGGCAGCTGCCCAGAATCCAACTCCACCCCATTTCCGACCACCTGTTGCAAGACCTCCCATACCCCAACAAGCACCATACCAACTGTCGCAAGTGAACCAACCGCCTAACCCAAATCTGAATTCAAGAAAGCCCAATAATGACCCTCCCCAGATATAGTTTGATCCCATCCCCATGAGTTATACTGAACTCTTATCTCATATTCTCAGGAGCACTCTGGTGGCACCTTGTCCCTTGAGGCCACGGAGAACTGTTTAGCTTTGAAATTCGAGGTAAGAGATCTGCTTCGGGCCAATTGGATCAATTTTCGAGAGGGTAGTCCGAATATAACCACGAGTCCACTACCCAATCATGGAGGTCCAGGGGTCAATGCTATCGGGGTTGATGAAGACTGTATCATGAGTGTTGCTGACATAAGAACACCATTGAGGGTGATTCACTCTTATTTACTAGAAAAAGGTTTGATAGAGGGTTCATGGGACGAAAGGCATGACAAGGAACAAGTTGCCGAATGTTAAGACTTTCGTAGAATCCTTCAGGGACTCATTGATAGCCATACTGTGCAAGTTTGTAGGCACCGAAAAGGTGAAATAAGTATGATCCAGGATCAACCAAGGATACAAGCCCCGAAACCCTTGACTATATTTTATAGCAAAAGTACTCCAACAGCTCCTGCTTTACCATGGCCAGTCATCACTGTGCAAACTCCTACACCGTTCCTATTCAAGAATCCAAAGGCAGTCCCATGGAAATATAATGCAGATGTGGTCATTTTCGGTTCAACAACAAATGACTCAACCTTAACTTCCATCACCAATATTGCGGGAATTTGAGGAATGACCCGGAGTGGAAGAGTTTACGCTCCTCTGGAACAAACACATGACCAGGTTGCTGGAAAGGCTAAAACGGGGGAGAAGGAACTACTGGCGAAGCAAAGAGGGCAGTAACTGATGAAGAAGCCCAAGAATTCTTGAAGTTCATTCGCCATAGCGAATATCAAGTGCTGGATCAATTGAACCACACTCCTGTAAAGATTTCCTTGTTATCTTTGTTGATGAATTCTGAACCGCACCAGAACATATTGATGAAAGTGTTGAGTGAGGCACATGTCAACCACGACATACCTGTCGATAAGTTCCAAGGCATAGTAGGGCACATCGTCGCTAGCAACTACTTGACCTTCACAAACGAGAAGGTACCTGTAGAAGGAATGAGACATAACAAAGCCCTTTATATTTTTGTAAAATGCCGAGACCACATTCTTGCAAAAGTGCTTATCGACAATGGGTCATCCCTCAATGTCATGCCAAAGTATACATTGGCAAAACTACCCTTTGACGGGACACATATGAGGCCAATCTCCATGGTAGTGCGAGCCTTTGATGGGACTCGTAGGGAATTCATGGGTGAAATCGAATTGCCAATACAGGTTGGACCATGTACCTTCCAGATCCTTTTCCAAGTCATGGACATCATGCCCACCTACAGCTGTTTACTAGGTCGGCCATGGATCCATTCAGCCGGGGTGGTCCCTTCCATATTACATCCAAAACTGAAATTTGTCTTCAATAACAAGTTGGTGATTGTTTATGAGGAAGAGGACTTTTTAGTCAGCAAGCCTATCACCACCCCGTATATTGAAGCGGCTAAAGAGGCTCTTGAAACCTCTTTCCAGGCTTTGGAAATAGCTAACACTATGGACTTGGGAAAGGGCACCACAAAGACATGCTTCCCAAATTGTCCTTAGTAATGGTAAGGACAATGCTACCTAAAGGGTATCAGCCAGGAAAAAGGCTGGGACGAGAACTGGGAGGGAGAATCGAACCTGTGTGCCTCCTAAAAACAAAGATAGATATGGCTTGGGATACCGGCCCACGGCCGCTGATAAAAGGAGGACGGAGGAAGAGAGAAGAGAAAGGAGGGCTGCCTGTTTCACTGGCCAAGAACCTCATACCGCAAGATTCCCTGTCTGTGACCTTTACCAGAGTTTTCAAAGCATAGGGATAATGCCTCTGAACCAAGTGGCCGCAATTGAAGATAATCCCCATGATGATGCTGGACTTGTGTATGCTTTCCTGCCGAACCAAGAGCTGTGTAATTGGGAGATCATTGAATTCCCCACGACTTTAAATATTTTATTAGAGTAATTTAACAATACCCTTGTGGCTTGTTGGTCCCTCTGCTATGCCTAAGGCTTTGGGACCCTTTTTTTGTAATAAAGGCAAAACTTGTTTGTTTATTTCTTTCATTAATGAACACATGCTGAAATCCAGTATCCCATTTGCTTTATATCCTTCTGTTTAATCCTTTTGCTTGCTTATTTTCTTTTTCATTTGTTATAATACAATAAAATACAGATCCAAAAATAATTCCCTTGAGAATAGCGAGACCTTGATCTCATTTCACGACTCTGATCATCCGAATGACTATACCAATGAAGAAGGTAAGGAAGACTGTGAGCCTTCACCCGAATTAACAAGGTTATTTGAGCAGGAATGTCGCGACCTGGATCGCGGCGGCGCGGCCGACCCTCTCAAAAGGATATGAAACAAAACAAAAACAGGGAGTCGCCACCAACGTTTTTATCCATAGGAAAAACATTGGCAAAAAACTAAGTTCAGTAAAGCACTGGTATTAAAAAATGAGATTCAAGTTCGGGAGTCGGTTACGAGTAGGGAAGGTATTAGCCCCTACATCGCCTGTCAAAAACAGTACCAAGATTGAAAATGCGCAACATAAATAGCCTTACAAAATATGTTTTATTTCTTCCCTTTTATTGTTGTACTTTGTGTAAAGAAAAATGAAGGGAACAAACTGGACAACATGAAGTATGGGTCAACAGGACGTCTCGTCCAAATGAACCTTGGCTTTGGTATAAAACAGGAAAAGGGAAGGATACTAACAAGACGTCGCGTCTAAATTAGTTATCCTTTAATCAAAATGCGGGATTAGAAACAGGAAGGGGATAAACGGGACGTCTAGTCCCAAGTATCCCGTTCCTTATGAATCGTGGTGATGGTCTATCAAAAATAGGGGAAAATCAATAAGACGTCACATCTAAATTGATTTTCATGAAAGTGATAAAAAAGGCAGTTACAAAGGAAACATAAAGAAAATAAAATAGAAATGAAATGGGAAAGGTGGGCCCGACAGGAGTTAAGTCCCGCTCCTACGTATTCTTGAGTTACTAAGAAATCAGGGTTACGTAGTTCTTTACGATGTTTTTTTTAGGAAAAGACTAAGAGATTAATGGTGGATGATGTTTTTAAAGAGAACTCATACAAGGCGAAGTTCTTCGCACGTGTACTGGTTCCAAGGAGATTGTGTAGACGGGTGTACTTCCGTACGACACTGATTTCTTAAAAAATAAAAATAAAATAAAAATAAAAAATTATTATTTTTAGGCTAGTCCAAATAAAATGTGTGAAGCACTTATTCTTGTTAATATTTATTACGAATCCTGGTGGAGATTAATTCAATCAACAGAAATTACTTATTAAAGAAGCAGACCCATAAAATAGCAACTAACTTTGACAGAAAAATAAATAATACAAGTATTGAAAATGAGGAACAGATCCTAGTGGGGAATTAATCCAATCAATAGAAATTAATTACTAGTTGAAAAGGAAACGGTCCCATCGAACAGCAATTAATTTGGCAGGAAAATAAATAAATACAAGCATTGAAAATGAGGAACAGATGATGACCGGTGTGACGAGGGAGAACTGGGCACTGGTGTGAAGGGAGAACTGGTGGGTGACGGTGTGACGAGGGAGAACTGGGCGCCGGTGTTTGAGCAGCTGTTGAATTATGGAGCTGGTGTGTGACTTTGTTGAGTGGACGGAGTAAACGAATGGCATAATTTTTCTCAAATGAAAGCTTCAGAATCCTTCCTCCTTTTCTTTTCTCTTCAGTTGGGGTATTTATAGAAATCCCAGGTGTGTACTGATTGCTTAAACGGCCCAGAGACAGCCTGGACGTCGATAATCATGTGGAACGACGGCTAGTGGGAATTCTTTATTATTTTCCTTTTTTGTCTGTTGCCTGCCGCCCCACAAGATTAACAAATCAACTTGGATGATACGTTGGTGTGTGATGGAGAAACAGCCTGGACATCGACAATCATGGTGAACGGCGGCTAGTGGGAATTCTTTATTATTTTTGCTTTTGTCTATTGCCAGCCCCCCCTTAATTCAAGGATCCACTTGGATAGTGCAATTCCGAGTCAGCATGGGTGGAATGGATTCTTCAAATGGGCACTCATGGGATCGGCGTTCTTGTGACTCGGATTCGTGTCTCAGCCAGTATCCATCCTTAGTGGGAATTAATCCGAGCGGAACAGATGCACTCATATATAAAAGACCGAGTGAAAGCTTGAATCAGAGGTGCTTTGCTCGGAAGTGTCACTGCTTAAAGCATTCAACCGGAATTTCTTCAATGGAAGGTGTTTTGCTCGGAAGTGGACCACTGCTTGAAGCATTCGACCAGAATTTCTTCAATCGGAGGTGCTTTTCTCGGAAGTGGACCACTGCTTGAAGCATTCAACCGGAATTTCTTCAATCGGAGGTGCTTTGCTCGGAAGTGGACCACTGCTTGAAGCATTCAACCAGAATTTCTTCAATCGGAGGTGCTTTACTCAGAAGTGGACCACTGCTTGAAGCATTCAACTGGAATTTCTTCAATCGAAGGCGCTTTGCTCAGAAGTGGACCACTTGGGAACATATTACTCGGGAACACCTCTAAAATATTTCATTCGGCTATACCTCCGGCCGACAAGCTCCTTCAAAGTCAGAACCATTTAAAATTCATTCGCTCGGGAATTCTTCACTTGAATGCCTTAGTCCGAGAGGTATTCCTTCAAAGTCTTTCTTCAACCGGAAGCACATCTCTCAGAAGTAAACCACTCGGAGATGATTCACTCGGATACACCCCACTCAGATGCGTCTGCTCAAAAAATATCCATTCATAGAGCCTTTCTTTGATCGGGAATAATTCTCTCAGAGTCGATCCGCCCGGAAATACCACATTCGGAAGTATGGAACTCGGAAGTGATCCTTTTAGAACCAGAGTGTTTCTTCGCTCAGAAACACATCTCTTGAAAATGACTCATTTGGAGATGGCCCACTCGGGGCACCCTACTCGGATGTATCTTTGCCCTACTCGGAAGTATGCCTTGAAAGAGATGCTGCCCGAAAGAGGCTTATTCGAGATCAGAGATTTTCTACACTCAGAAATATATCTCTCGGCAGCAACCAATTCGGAAACGGCTTCCTCAGTGACATCCCTCTGGGAAATATAGCCCTTGACAGTTTCTGCCTAAAAGAGGCTCATTTCCGGTCGGACCTTTTCTTTGCGCTACTCGGGAACGCCCTACTCGGATCTATTTTTTGCCCTACTCAGAAGTATGCCTTGAAAGAGATGTTGCCCCAAAGAGGCTCATTCGAGATCAGAGATTTTCTGCACTCAGAAATACATCTCTCCGAAACACACCACTCGGAAAGACCTGTTCTTTGCTCAAAATGCCATCTTCTCTGAAACACACCACTCGGAGACATCCTTGCCTGGCAAGTGTTCTTCCGAAGTTCAGAGTTTTTTTCATTCAGAATCAACTCACTCGGGAATCCTCCACTTGGAAACAATTTTGCCCAGAAAAAGCACTTATCCCAAATCAGACTCGCTTTTCATTCAGAGAGGCATCAATCGGGAGCCCTCCACCCGGAAACATCTTTTTCTAGAAAAAGGCACTTGTCCCCAAATCCAGTCCCTGCTTCAATTGGTAATCCTTTACTCGAACGTATATCTTTGGGCGGTATTTATTCAAAGTCAGTCCCTTTTTCACTCAGAGTGGCTGCAATCGAGAATCTTCCACTCGGATTTATCTCCAATAGGGAAGTATTCATTCAAGGTCAGCCATTTTCATTTGGAGTGGCTTTAATCGGGAATTTTCCACTCAGATTTATCTCCACCTGAGGGATACTCACTCAACTAGTCTTATTTCGCTCGGAATGTCTTCCCTCGGAATAACCCACTCGAAAATCATCATTCGGACACATGGAAATTTAAAGAGTCTTTACCCGAGAGGTATTTACTCATAGCCAGAGCCTTTTCTTCGTTTGGAAGTAACTCCCACACTTGAAGCCCACTCGGAAATGGCCTTACTCGGAGAGATACGATTCGGCAACGGACTAGTACAAGCTGAACTAAAAAAACACAAGGTAAAATTCATTCTGTTTGTGCTTTTCTGTACTTTCTATGTTTTTATATTTTCAGAAACAATAAAAGAGATGAAGTGTAATTGATGGAAGATAGGTTAGGATTACTTCAACTTACAATTTCATCAAGAAACATGCAATTAAGGTTCAATCAAGCTTCAGATTCAAGAGGATAATTCATAGATGGTTAATCCCTAATTTCTTAGGTGATTAACACTAATTCCTAAGCATTAAACCCTAATCCCTTAGGTGTTCATTGACAGAGAAATCTAATGCAAAATTGGGGGTTGAACCCTAACTATTCACCTAATTACTAGGCCTGAATTAGTTAGGAAGCTAGAAGTTACCTAAGTTTTCAACCATGATTCCTCACTGGTGAAATTCTTCAATTAGATCTGGATTTGTCAATCCAGCAGTGTGGATCCACTTCTCAGCTTGTTCTCCTCATGATTCTGAAGATGAATTCCTCAATACAGCTTTAAGATTCCATCGGAAGCTTTAGCAATCCCAACCCTAGGGGTTTAGCAACCCATGGAGATGGATTCAGAAAATGGAATGTGAAGAGCCATGGAAGAGAGAGTTTAGAGAGGGAAAATGTTTAGAGAGAGATTAAAAATCAGAAAAATGAATTAGTGTTATTGCTTCCGTCCCTCAATTATAGAGTGTTTACAAATATATATAGCTACGACAAAACTAACTAACTAACTCTAATTAATTACAAAGGAATCCGCTTAACAGTTAAAATAAAGAAACTAATTAAATGATTATAGAGAAATGACTAATTATAATACATAACTTAAATTACTTGTATACAAAAATAATCAACAACTGATAAATGCAGCACTTCATGTTGAAGGAGTACTGGCAAACAAACTTCACGCTGGAACGTGATCTTCATGTGCTTGTGCGTGGTGCATAAACAAGCTTTTCGCTTAAGTGTGATCAAATACTTCTTGAGTGTGATGCATTACTTGATACATGTAGGGTGACTTCACGCTTGTGCGTGACCTTTGTCCGCTTGAGCGTGATGGCTTCGCTTAAGCGTGAAGCTTATTCGCTTGAGCGAAGTACATTTAACCTTGATGCATGCTGTGACATTTACGTGAATGCATGGTGGTTTCACGCTTGAGCGTGAAGGATATTCGCTTGCGCGTAGATTGCATGTTGACTGCGCGCTTAAGCATGAAACTCCTTTGCTTGAGCGTGATCGTGTGCCTTGCTGATTCTTCTCTTTATTTGATTCTGTTTGTACGTGTAAGTATGCTGGGATTCTAGTGTATGTACGCTGGATCTCCTGCACCTGATCCTGCAAAATACAACATATAAATGCGTAGCGTATGTACGCTGGCTTTCTAGCGTATGTACGCTAGGTTAATAAATCTCTTAATAAACATATTTCCTTATGTATTTATCTTTTTAATTAATTTCTTGCACAATTTAAACATATTTGAATTAAATAATTAAAACAGGAAAGAATGACAATTTATTAAATAATAATGCCAAACTTAACAATATTTAATGGATTAAGTTAAATTAAAGATGAATTTATTAAGTCTTTTCAAGACTTATCACATCCCCAAACTTAAAGCTTGCTTGTCCTCAAGCAAGAACTCAGATTAATTAAATCAATTGCACTTACTCAAGATAATCAACCTTCCCTTAACTTAATTCATACCATAATTATTGAATACCATTCATGCTTTCTTGCAACTTCTGAAAATATAATTACTCACACTTCCTTTGGGAACAAGCTGGTGATACTTTCCTCACATGGATTGGTGTTTCACTCTTCTCTCAATGTATGGGGTTAATTGTATGCACTCATTACCTGTATAATTGTCCGATCAACATAGGCTTTCAATAGTTCTAAACATCATGACATATGCTAGCATAATTGGATCAGTAAGGGCTTTTTAAGCTTGTAATGAGGTTAGGCTACAGGCTCCATTTTTGTTTTTCTAGTCAATGTTGGGTCAAAAGATATGCCCACTGATGCCTTGCCTCAATCTTAACTTAAATGCCTTTACTAACCAACTCTTTGCTTTTATTTTTTTTTAGATGAAGGATAACTCAACTACTTGTTGTGCTTTGCACCTTCTTCTCTTTCAGTCCTTTGGACTCTTTTTTTCTTTCTTTCTTCTCTTTCATTCATTTTTTTTCAATACCATTTTTCTTCTATATAGGAATTGCTTTACTAATTTTTCACTTTTCTTTTACTTTTGCTGTTCTTCCTTTCATTTCTCAAAATCCTCATCTACAATTAAGTTCAAAGTGTGTCCTTTAATTGTTGTTAGGCACACTCTTCATCCCCAAACATAGAACTTGCTAGTCCCTAGCAATAAGATAAGACTCAGCAATTCATCAGTGGAACATCCAGAGATAATTCACTTGGTTTTTCTTAGATAAATAGGCTTGTAAAGTTAGGTACATAATCAGAATGAAGGGGTCTCAGGCTCAAACATAATTATTGGGTTAAAGGATAATTAATAATATTAAGGATGACTAAATTTGGCCCTGGCTAATTTTCAAAGAAGGCCTTTATCATTTCTAATTGGCAAACATATAATCATTTAGTCAGTACTGAAGCAAATTCTGTCTCACTAAACATTAATGCAGGCACACTCTGAAAAGAAATAATAAAGGCTTAAAAGCTAATAAATTATAGGTAATAAGTCAATCATGTCCTCAAACGTAATGCGAGATTATAAATTTAGATTGCTAACAAGCATGGTGACGATATAAATAATTAAGGATGAAAACAGTTATGGATAGAGATCATGAATAAAGCAATGTGAATCAATTAATTTATCCAATTGATGCCTGAGAAGTAGCAAGATTTAAATAATTAAGATGAGTTCTAGATTAAGCACAACTAACACCTTTCATAAGTTAATGAGAGTAATGGATAAATTACTTCCCTTCTTACCTATATGGCAAGGATTTGTTGATTGATGGTTGCAAGAATTAGATAATACAAATCACAAAAGAAAATAGCAACAAACACTTTAACATAGAAATAAAATTTCATTACAGCTGAAAAGGAAATACATTGTTCAAGAAAGGACATTAAAAGAAAGTTATTACATCATAGAATTAGCTTAACATAAATGACAGCAAATTAAAATATCAATCTTCCTCTTCTTCATCGTCTTAATCAGCAGCTTCAGCCATAGGCTCATCATTATGTTGCTCAGGGTGGGATGGAAATTCAGTTGCCAAAGGTGTGTCATCAAGGGGAATGGTGAACCCAATGGAAGCCAACCATAAGTCTCTGTTAGTTGGAACTCCCATTTCTTTAGTGTGGTCCACATTCAGTGCAGTGGTAATCTTTCTCAGCATGAGATCATGGTTCAGGACCAGATCATAGGTCCCTAGTTACATCTTCTTCATGGCTTGGATTTCTTTCATTACCATAGAGAGATCAAAAGGATTACCTGAGCCTGTTGAAGGTGGTGGTGCAGAAGATGATGGTTTGGGTTGTCTATGACGCTTTGACTCTTGAGGCATAAAGTGGTCAATGTGGTCTATCACCCAGTACTTGTCCATCATCCTTTCAGGCTTTACCTTTGTTAATTCTTCATAGTTCAGTCTAACCTGATTCTTTTAGGCCAATAAAGTGATAACAGAGCAATATGGCAGTTGGAGATTTTTTTCAATGGCTTTAACCATCTCCTCCAGTATTAACTCACCCAAATTAACATGTAAGCCTTTCATTAAATAGTAAATCAAGACCAACCTCTTAATGACAACCTCAGTAGCATGAGCTACAGGTTGCAGGGATGAAAGGACATAGTGGCACCATAAGAGGGGGAGATGATTCAAACAACTCTTCCTGACACATTTTGGTGCACCACTCACTTTTGTTATATATGTAGCTCCTTGTTCACAACATTCCTCTAGTATTTCCTTTCTACGATTCACATTTTCAGCCCTATGGAAGATATCCACTATCCAAGTGTATTGACATCCTTCACCATCTAAAATAGGTACTTTCAAAAGCTTATTTAGTATGTGCCCAGAGAGAGAAATGGTGACTCCTCTCAAGAAGGAAGAAAAAGGTACCTTATCTTTAATAGAATTGGCCCTTAAATTGGCAAAAAATTCTATAGTGAGTTCTTAATAACCATTGCCTAAGTTCTCATTAAAATACTTCCATCCCCTTGCAAACATAGCAGCCTTTACATCAATATCAGAGCAATTATCTTCATCAAGGACCAGAGCCCTCTCTAAACCTATGCCCATCAAAATCCTCATTTCTCTTGGATTTCTTTTCCTCCTCAAGGCTTTTACTCTTTTTAGGTGGTGGAGAAACAGGGGTGCTTGAAGTAGCCACCCCCTTTCCTTTCTCTTTTGGATTTTTCTTCACACTTTCCTTTTTAACAACTCTTTCTAGTTTTCTAAAAAGTCTTTGTGATCTCGTGGACATTATGAGTTTTAAGGATGGTAGGTGCAAATGCATGAACAACACAACCATAGAGAAATGAAAATGTAAGATGAAACGATATGATGGATGCAAGAAGTTTGAAATTGAAACAATGAAATACCAAAATCCTAGCTATTAACCGAAATCAAGGAATGAAAAGATGTTACCTTTCGAAGAATCCCAAAGATTATGCCTTTTCTTCTTCAAAACCCAAGTTTCCAACATAAAGGGATGTGAGTTAGGGTTTGTACATTGAGAGGGGGTTTTTATACTGCTAAACCCAACGTATGAGGTACGCGTATATACATGGAATCATTGGCATGTATATGCCCATATTAAATCACAACAGGTGGTAAATTTTGGTGCTCACGCTCAAGCACGCACGACCACACTTAAGCGTGAAGTAGTCACGCTTAAGCGTGCCATTCTCTCGCTCAAGCGCGACAGCATACCATGTGTAACATGCTTAGTACAGGCACTCCCACGATCACGCTTAAGCGTGAATATTCCTCGCTCAAGTGCGTATGCATCTCCATGGATCACGCTTTAAGTGTGAAGGGTCATGCTCAAGCATCAGGGTTTTCTTAAAGGTCACGCTTAAGCGTGAATGTGCACGCTCTAGCGTCATTTCTTTCTTCAAGTTCAAACTACCAGCATGAAAGGTCACGCTCAAGCGTGACACGAGCTCGCTTAAGCGCAAAGACATACACAGAGTCTCTCGCTCAAGCGCGTATAGATTCACCTAAGCTACAAGGGTTTTTTCTTGAGCGTATAGGGTTCTCGCTCAAGCGAGAAGGCACACCCAGGGGTCATATTTGAACTCATAAAAGCTTTCTCAAGCGTACAATAGTCAAGTTTGAGCGTGAAGGCATATGTCAAATGTCAAAGGTTCACGCTTAAGCGTAAATCTCTTCACTCAAGCGCACAACATGCTTAGGGAAATCACGCTTCAAGCATGAAAGGGTCACGCTCAAGCGCCAGGTTGGTCCAAGACACCCAGAAATCACGCGCTCAAGCGCCCAAAATTTGCCCAAGCTACAAGGGCTCTTGCTCAAGCAGACAGAGGTCTCGCTCAAGCGCGAAGGTATAACAAAAGGGTTATGCTTGTTTCTCCCTGAGCTCGCTCAAGCGCGCAATGGTCACGCTTAAGCGTGAAGGCATATTTTTGTCCATACTTGAGCGTGCAAGGTTCTCGCTTGAGCGCCAGTGAGGGCCTGATACTAATTTATTTATGTGTAGCAACGCCCAGTTTGGAGCGTATGTACGCGTACCTACTGGTCCACAGTTTTATTATTTTGTTGATGTGCGTATGAACACTGGAATTCAAAGTTTATACACTCAAACCTTATTCAATATTTTTCAAGCTTATTCACACCTTATTCAAAATTTTTAGTTTTCAATTATTGTTCGAAAACACAAAGCATAAAAATACAATAATTAAAATGTACAGTTGCCTCCCTCAAGCGCTTCTTTAAGGTCACTAGCTTGACCTTTGACATCTAAGAAGATGCCTATAAAGACATGGAGGATTTCTACCTATCAAACTCTCCTCCAAAGTAGAGCTTGAGTCTTTGGCCATTCACTTTGAATGTTCTTCCAGTTGCTGGTTCTTTTACTTCAATTGCACCATGAGGGAAAATCTCATTCACAATAAAAGGTCCAGACCATTTGGATATGAGTTTTTTGGGAAAAAGCCTCAGTCTAGAATTAAACAACAAGACCTTGTCATCCCTTTGAAACTCTTTTTTGTTTATCCACTTATCATGCCACCTCTTAGTTTTCTCTTTATAAATTGAGGCACTCTGATAAGCATTGAGTCTGAACTCCTAAATTTCATGGAGTTTCAGGACTCTTTCCTCTTGAGATTGGCCACAATACATGTTTAACAACTTTGTGGCCCACCATGCCTTATGTTCTAACTCTACAGGGAGATGGCAAGCCTTACCATATACCTACTGATAAGGTGACATACCAATTGGAGTCTTAAATGTTGTCCTATAGGCCCACAATGTATCATCTAATCTTATTGACCAGTCCTTCCTAGATTTCCCTACCATTTTCTCTAAAATCCTCTTGATTTCTCTATTAGACAGCTCAACTTGTCCACAAGTTTACGGATGGTATGGAGTAGACACCTTATGTAGTACCTCATAATGTCTCAGGGCTTTTCCCATAATTCTATTGCAGAAATGCGACCCTCCATCACTAATAAGGACTCTAGGAACTCCAAATCTGGAGAAAATGTTCTTCTTTATAAACCTAAGCACCACATGTGCATCATTGGTTCTGGTAGGGATTGCCTCCACCCACTTGGAGATATAATCCACAGCAACAAGGATATACTCATTGGAGAATGACTTTGGGAATGGTCCCATGAAGTCAATGCCCCAAACATCAAATAACTCCATAACTAAAATATTTGTCAAAGGCATGCCGGCTTTAGCAGAGAGGCCTTCACTTCTTTGGCACTTATTACACCTTGCACATATACTCTAGCATCCTGAAAAATTATTGGCCAATAAAAACCACATTGCAATACTTTTGCTACTGTTCTAGAGGCACCATGGTGTCCTCCATAATAGGAGTCATGGAAGTGCCATAAGAGTCTTTCTTGCTCTGATTCAGGCACACATCTCCTGATAATTTCATCTACTTCTATTTTATACAGAAATGGATCATCCCATAGAAACGTTTTACTATCATGAAAGAACTTTTTCTTCATTTGGGATATCCACCCTTCTGGTACCATAGAAGCACTTTTAAAGTTGGCCATATCAGTATACCATGGCCCTGTGGTAATTGCCATCAGCCTCTTATCTGGAAATTCCTCTTTTATCAAGATAGAGTCTGATTCACCTTCCAGATGAGAGAGTTGATCAGCCACTGAGTTCTCTACTCCTTTTTTATCTCTTATTTCTAAATCAAACTCTTGGAGTAATAGAACCCATCTGATCAATCTTGGCTTTGATTCTTTTTTAGCTAGCAAGTACTTGATTGTTGAATGATCTATATAAAAATGACCTTAGCACCAATTAAGTAAGATCTGAATTTATCAAATGCATACACCACAACAAGCATCTCTTTTTCAGTAGTGGTGTAGTTTATTTGATTCTCGTTCAATACCTTACTAGCATAATAAATGACATGTGTTAATTTTTCTTTTTTCTGCCCCAGTACAGCTCCTATAGCAAAATCACTTACATCACACATGAGTTCAAATGGTAAAGACCAATCAGGTGCTGCAAGGATAGGAGCTGTAATTAATCTTTATTTCATATTTTCAAAAGCCTTGACACACTTTTCATCAAAAACAAAAGCATGATCTTTCACAAGCAAATCAGTCAAAGGCTTTGCTATTTTCGAAAATCTTTTACAAATCTCCTATAGAAGCCAGCACATCCTAAGAAACTCCTAACTCCTTTCACATTGATTGGAGGAGGAAGCTTTTCAATGATGTCAATCTTTGCTCTATTTACTTGAATTCCCTCAGCAGAGATTTTGTGACTAAGGACTATCCCTCCTTTAACCATAAAGTTACATTTTTCCCAGTTAAGGACCAGATTAGTCTCTTGACATCTCACCAGCACCTTAGATAGGTTGCTGAGGCATATATCAAAGCTGTCTCCAAACACAGAGAAGTGATCCATGAACACCTCAATGAACTTCTTGACAGGGCCCGCAAGCGCACGGGTTATGTCGCGTAATATAAAAGATTATCGTTCTCCACAGGGACTGTGTTCAAAGTCCCAGCATATTGAAATTTAATTATCCATACAATTGATTTTTAAGGTTTTTGTAAAATAAAACACAAAATTAAGTTACACAGAATACAAAAATAAAATTTACTTGATACTAAAAAAAAATCAGAGTTGAGAGTATCTTGGGATTTCGGGGGATTAAGACTCTATTTTATGTTAATGAATTTTAACTTTTCATAAATAAGAATCGAATTAAGTTTTCCAAGGCGAATTTTCCAAAAGCTAATTAATATGTTCCTCTCGGAATCCTATTAATGTACCTAACCTATGGAAAGCGCTGCTTAATCCTCAGAAAGGCCCATTATCGTTTTATGAAAATCCCTTTTATTTCCTCAAAAGAATTTTGATTACTTTCACGGTTTTACCGAGGTCACAAAAAGCATTTCAAAAATCTTAGGTTTAGTTCAAAGCTTTCCGGTAAAAATAAATCTCTCGATTCTATTTGTTACCTAAACTTACTAATATACCCGTAAGTATACAGTTTTATCATTTAGGTTCTTGTTAGGAATTACTTAAAGCATTGAGCATAATTGAACTAAATGGAAAATAGAAATTTATTTAATTCTGATCCGGTCCTAACACCGGCCCCCAAGAGCATGGCTTTAATGCTTTGCCAGGTCAGCATTTTGAATAAAGAGAAGTACGCTTCAAATACATTACGATTACTTCTATACGGAGTGCATACCGCCAGGGCAAGTAACTCTGCCAAGGCATGTTACTCCGCCAAGAAACGTAACTCCGCCAAGGCATGCTACTCCGCCAAGGCGCCTTACTCCGCCAAGGCATGTTACTCCGCCAAGGAACGTAACTCCGCCAAAATTTGTTACTCCGCCAAGGTGGAAAATATTGAATATCTTATACACATGCATGAAATGTTCCCAATGCATATTACTCCGCCAAGCCATAGGCTCAATACTGGCGGAATATTGAATTTCCCATACTGTGTAGCGAGCCCATACTCACAACCCCAGCACGAGATTGACTCTGTCTTGAGAGGTTAATAATGGGAATCACGCTGTCACGCATAAAGGGGAATAACAATAAAATAATAAAGCATTGACGCTTTCCAGACAAGTGGAGATACCTACTACAATAATGGTGCTTGTAAACGATGCAGGGACCCACCACCTTTTCAGCATTATGCCTGAAAACAAGGAACGGGTCCTACCAATAATGGAGCACCAGTAACAGGTATATAAACCTCTATCAAAAAGGTATAAGGGATCCCCAATTCTGAACCTTACACTCTCTTACTTGCATAATTCTCTCAGATTTGCTTTCTAAGTCTTTAAGTATTCTGAAATACTGACTTGAGCGTCGGAGAACGATTGCAGGTACCACCCCCAATTGGGTCAAGACAAAGAAGATCCCGTCAGGCGGACTGTACACCGCCCTCGCATATTGCACTCCGCCTCAACATACAAAGACACTACGTATCTGTATATTTACGCACATTGCTTTGTATCAGATTGACATTTTATATACATTTTGAGTTGTTCTACAAACATATTTCTACGCCCCCTGTATAGAACAGTTCATTGGCACGCCCAGTGGGACCTGTAAATTTGGTATTCCCATAATCTTTGATCAAGCTCCATTACATTCATCATTAATGGAGAGACCAGGACCAGAGGTGCAGATTGAGGATTCTCCTCCACGCAATCCTAGACTTCTCAACTTTGACAACGATGCTCATAAAAAGGCAACGCATGCTAACTCTCCAGATCCGAGAGATGACATGATCAGGATGTTGAGAGAAGAAATTGTTGAGCTTCGTCGTGAAAAGGCAAATCACACTCACGAGAGAGGAGGTCCTGCAAAACAGCTGCATCATGAGGCGCATGCATAGGAGGAATCAAGTACTGCTAGCTACTCTCGCATCCCTACTTACATGGAAGAGCAACGAAGCCTTCCACTGGCAAATGCACAACACCAAGAGGGAAAGAGAGCAGGCTCAATTGCATCCCCTTCAGGATACAAGATTAGTATCCCATTTTCTAAAAGGCTCATGAATGCATATGTACCTAGACATTTGCAAACTATGCAGCCCATTTCTATAGGAAAATACACTGGAGAAACAGATCCTTCTAAGCATTTAGATGCTTACATCTACGAGGCTATGTTTCTAGGAGCAGAAGAGGATGTCATGTGCAGGATGTTCCCCAGGACCCTCACAGGTGAAGCTCTTAGTTGGTTCAAGAGCCTACCTTCAGGCTCCATTGATTCATGGGAGGATCTGGCCATAGCTTTTGGCAGCCACTTCGTGATCTCTAGGGATGCACCTAGAACCTCTCATACCTTGGCTCAGATCAAGCAAGGTGACAAAGAATCTCTGAAGGATTTCCTTAAGAGATTCTATAAGGAGGCAGCCATGGTCCCAGATCTAACAGAAGCAATACAGTTGCATATCCTCATCGAGGCTATGCAGCCAAAGTCACCTTTTGCTCTGTCGCTGGCAAAGGGACCTCCATCCACAATGGAAGAGTTTCGCAGGAAGGCGTCTAAGTATGTGGGTATTGAGATGCACCTGGAAGCCACTGCATCTCGCAGTAAACCACCCCCTGTAACTCCACTTCATGACAAAGACAAAGAAAGGTCATCCAAGAATGACAAGTTCCACCAGAAAGACAAAATAGGGAACCAACCCTTCAAACACCAAGATAAACGTGTGTTCAATTTCGCTCATTATGCACCCCTGAACACGACGTATGAACAAATCTTGCGTGAAATAGGATGGACTACCCTCAACATTTATGGGATTCAACGTCCACCTCCAATCAGACGTAGTGGGAACCTAAAAAAATATTGTGAGTTCCACGAATCAGTTGGCCATACCACGGAGGAGTGCAAGCAACTCAAAAACACCATTGAGGTGCTTATTCATGAAGGCAAACTGAAACATTATTTATTTAAAGGTAAATCTCATGATGAACCAGAGAAGTCTGAGAAAAGATCTCGTGATCGTTCTCCTGATTCTGATAACATTCGGGAGCCCCTCAGCCCGAATCCTCCACTTCAATGAAGAAGCCAATGAACAGAACCTCGCCCATGAACTCGAGGTCTTGGCGGAATTGAGAGAGGAAGCCTTTGTGAGGGACCAAGCTGTTTAAGCAAAGGCCGCCAGACGGTATAGCACACGTATTTTTGAACGCCGTTTCAAAGAAGGAGATTTAGTGCTGAGAAGGGCCAATATTGGCAACAAATTTGCACATCAAGGCAAATTGGCACCAACTTGGGAAGGTCCATACCGAGTCATCGAAGCTTTGGGAAAAGGCACATACCGCCTAGAAAACTTAGATGGCACTCCGGTCAGGAATAAATGGAACATTTTAAATTTACGCATATATTACAGCTAGTTGGTAATACGGTATGATCTTTTCTTCCTAACTCAAGGTTCTTCCTAGTTATGCTTTCCTTGAAAAGGATTCGAAAAGACATACCCCAACTCAGCCATTTTTGTAGTTCCATTATTAATGAAATGCCTTCCTGCATTCAATCTTCACTCTAACTTTGAATTGATTATCCATGGCAGAACTCGTTCCCATGCAGATAAGACAACGACTCCAAAAACTAAAGCATACATGCATAACTCTTTATATCATAAAGATCAATCAACATGCAACGCCGCTTCACAAACGGAGTCAACAAAAACTCCTTAGGGGAAAAGGATTGGTGTCACAGCTATATGCTGCACCATACCACCTCAAAGGTTCAACCAATTTCTTGCAGGAATAATTGGTGTCACAGCTATATGCTGCACCATACCGCCTCAAAGGTTCAACCAATTTCTTGCAGGAATAATTGGTGTCACAGCTATATGCTGCACCATACCGCCTCAAAGGTTCAACCAATTTCTTGTAGGAATAATTGGTGCCACAGCTATATGCTGCACCATACCGCCTCAAAGGTTCAACTAATTTCTTGCAGGAATAATTGGTGTCACAGCTATATGCTGCACCATACCGCCTCAAAGGTTCAACCAATTTCTTGCAGGAACAATTGGTGTCACAGCTATATGCTGCACCATACCGCCTCAAAAGTTCAATCAATTTCTTGGATGAACAATTGGTGTCACAGCTATATGCTGCACCATACTATCTCAAGGGTAAGAACCAACAAAATTCTCACAGGAAGAATTGGTGTCACAAGCTATATGCTGCACCATAGCCATCCTGGATTCAACAATTCTCATTTGATCAAGAGTTACACTCCGGTCCAAGTTCAAAAGGATGAACACTCCATCCAAAGCTTGACTCCGCCTAACTACCAATGTTTTACGGAGTACATGAGCAACAAACTCAGGCACTACCCAACAAGTTCAAGTAAGTTCAACACTTGTAAAATTGTGCTTCTTTGAAATTCCTAAGAGGCTACTCCGCCTCCTTACGGAATCCTACTTCTTTGAAGTTCCTAAGAGGCTACTCTGCCTCATTGTTGAATTTACTTCAATGAAATTCCTAAGAGGCTATTCCTCCTCCTTACGGAATCCTACTTCTTTGAAGTTCCTAAGAGGCTACTCCGCCTCATTGTTGAATTTACTTCAATGAAATTCCTAAGAGGCTATTCCGCCTCCTTATGGAATCCTACTTCTTTGAAGTTCCTAAGAGGCTACTCCGCCTCATTGTTGAATTTACTTCAATAAAATTCCTAAGAGGCTATTCCGCCTCCTTATGGAATCCAGTTTCATTGAAATTCCTAAGAGGCTACTCCGCCTTCTTACGGAATCCAATCTCATTGAAATTCCTAAGAGGCTACTCCGCCTTCTTACGGAATCCAACCTCATTGAAATTCCTAAGAGGCTACTCCACCTTCTTACGGAATCCAACTTCATTGAAATTCCTAAGAGGCTATTCCGCCTCCTTACGGAACCCAACTTCATTGAAATTCCTAAGAGGCTATTCCGCCTCCTTACGGAATCCAACTCCTTGAAAATTCCTAAGAGGCTACTCCGCCTTCTTACGGAATCCAATCTCATTGAAATTCCTAAGAGGCTATTCCGCCTCCTTACGGAATCCAACTCCTTGGAAATTCCTAAGAGGCTACTCCACCTTCTTACGGAATCCAATCTCATTGAAATTCCTAAGAGGCTACTTCGCCTCATTATTAAATTTGTTTCATTGAAATTCCTAAGAGGTTACTTCGCCTCATTATTGAATTTTAATTCACCAGAATTTCAAAAAGGCTATTCCGCCTCGTTATACTTAGTCATATTTCATTATGTCCTCAAATGAATACTTCGCCTTCTTAATATCATTTTACAAGGCATAAATACGACGGACTCAAACATTGCTTATATGAACAAGTATAGATTGACAGAAAATATGCTTCATTAATATTGTCAAGGATTGATAAAAGTCCAGAGCCTATCCTGGAACAAGGCAATATTAACAAAATGCAAAAAACAAAAACTTGCAAAATGACTGAGGAGCTGGTCTTTAAGGGTCGGATGGCATCCCTTCTTGCTGGGCATTGCGGAGCTGACTTCCAACAGATTTGGACAAACTTTGGGAAGGAGGCAAGTCCGCCAGGACATATTCAACGCTGGGTGCAGGCATGTGACCCCCTTGAACAGGCACCATCAATTCTCCATTAATGAATTCGTAGTAAGGATGAATGCCTGTGGTGGAGAGAGCAACGCCTGGATTGCGATAACGGAGTTGGCGAACAGCCATGCTGAAAGCATCATCAATCGCCGCCTCAGCTGCATCCAAGGCAGATTGTAACTCCTTGTCAAGCCTTTCACTGGTGGCATCTGAGGTAGCTTTTTCAGCTCGCAGCTCTTGAACCTGTTTTTCAAGGCTATTATATGCAGTGGCTGCTTGGTCCAACTCCGCCGCCCAGGCGTCTTCAGCAACGGTTTTATTCAGCTCAAAAGAAACCAACTTCTGCTGAAGCTCGCTCATATCCTCACCCAATTTTTGTTTTTGCTGAGCCAGATCCGAAACTTGTTGTTTCAGCAGATCATTGTCAGCCTTCACCTGGGACAGCCCACTCACCTCCTCGCCCAGTTTTATATTCTGCTCTTTTAAGCCAGAAACTTGCTTTTCCAGCAAGACTTTATCAGCTCTCACCCAAGCCAGCTCCTCCTCCAGCTTCTTGATGTCGGAGTCGGCGGCGTCAAGGTGTTTATCCTTCGCCTTGATCACCTTCGACAGCTGTTCATTATCATGTTCCAAGCTGCGTATCTTCTCAACGGAGTCATGAAAAGATTCTTGAAACATGTTAGCTTCAGCAGCCACCTCCGCAATACGTGGTACAGAAGCAAGGAAACCATCAATCTCAGCAAGATGCCACCTTGCAGCAGCAGTGGCATCTGCAACTTCCTCGAAGTCGATGTCTAGGCGGAGAATGAAGTCCGGATCATGCCTCTCTGACTGGCGGGATCCCACATTTGAGAAATACAAATAAGGGTTCAAACGAGACCCCGCCAGAGGCAGAGAGACGGATCGCCTGGATGACTCCCCTGGAACATCAATTAAGAAAACTGCTGTCCCTCGAGCAGTCAAGTCCAAGGCGGGATCCTCAGACGGGCGGACTGGGGAAATTTGAACTCCCTCTGCCTCATCCTCCACAACACGGATTGGAGTTTGAATTCCCTCCGTTTCCTCCGCCACAACGTCTTCTTCGAGGGCGCCTTCAACACCGCCCATATCAGCAGAAGTACCCACAACAGGTACCTCCTGAGTCTCCTCCAAGTCAATGGCAGCATCAATTGATGCTCCTTCCTCAACCCTCTTCTTGCCTTTGGTCCTCCTTCTTTGCAAGGGCTGGAGATCTATTTCTTCTTCTTCCTCTTCAGCAGCTTCTGGTTCTTGGCGTTTTTTAGAACGCCTCTCAACAGCAGCTGCTGAGGATCCTGCACCACCTTCCAAATTTACTATATTAGTGGATGCAGAGAAAGGAAGAGTTTTTGTCAGAGCAGCAGCCAGATTCCTTCTGGGCTGCACATTATTCTCCGCATCAATCTCCGCGCGGCTCATACGAATCTGCTTAATACGTTCCATCCCAGGGAATGCAGCAATTTCTCCTGCAAAACAACATACATGAATATGATTAGAAGCTGCAGGAAAACAACAGGAGTAATATTCAAGCAAAAAGTCTTAAAGAATTACTCAAATAATCCTCAGCATCCCACCCAAGCAGCCTTTTGCATAAGAACTGCTTGTGGACGGAGTTGTACTCCTTCAACATCCGGAGCACTTCCATAGAAGTAGCTGACAAGACACCCTCCTCAACTTCATAAGCTTGTTTGGTCAGGAGGAAGTGCTCATGGGTCCACACTACTGGGAATTTGTCAATTCCCTCCTTACTCCGCCAGAAAACGGACTTGTTCTTCCTGACAGAGACTTTTACAAAGCTCATCCGAAAATGAAGTCCGCCTTCTTTGGCGGAGTCAGCAAATGCCCTGAAATTTACAATCTTCGGCTCCGCTCGAAGAGTTACAAAGCCCATGCCGCCAGTTTTTGTGTTTACTCTCCTCATAATGCGGCAAAAGGCAAAGAATAATGCCACAGTAGGCGTAAACTCTAGATGTTTAGCCAACACCTCGAAGCTGTGAACTATTCCCCAACCGTTAGGGTGTAGCTGAGAAGGGGCGCAATCCAGGAACCTCAGTACGCCCATCTAGAATCTGTTTAGTGGAAATCGTACCCCCAACTGGGTAAACAAAATATCGTACATGTATGATGTACGTCTATCTTGAGGACGATGGCATATACGTTCATACGTCTTGGGTGAACGATGAACCTCTCCTCATACCTCTCATCCTTCCAAATCGGAACAGACAACTCCACCACCCCTCCGCTTGTTGTCGCATGACCAGAGGAAGCACCCTTAACATCTTCCTCAACCCAACAATAAGGGTCAACCTCAAGCATCTTTTTCCAATCCAACCCATGCAACACAGCGTTTTGACATTCTGCCATCGTTCTTACTTCAATCTGAGGAATACCTCCTGATACAAACGAATGTATAACATTACTAAAAAACTCCACGCTGCTGTAAAATGTTGCATCCCTCCCAGTATAAAAAGCCTCATCTCCACTCTCAATATCTGAAAACATGGGACGAACAGAAACCCTAGAGCAAGACTCTGACCTTTTTCCTCTCATCTTCTTTTTAACGAACACACAGAAAGAAAAAACAGAACCAACCCAATGAAAATGAAGACAGAAAGCAGAGGAAGAAGCAAGTTACCTTAAGCTTCTGAAAGAACTGAAGAACTCCAGTACCAATAAACTCGCGAGAGAGTAGCAAAAACAGTTTCAGCAAACAAATGCGAAGTGGAAGATGGAGCAAAACATTTCCCTCCTAAGAGTTTACCTATTTATAGGCATGGCTTGGGGGGAAATAAGCGAAATCTCAAAAATTTCAAAGATGTGTTTGCAGCCGTTGGATAAATTTCATCAACGGTTCTAAAATTCAAACACACGTTTACAACCGTTGGATGAATCTCACTGACGGTTCCTTTTTTGATGCTGAAACCAATAGATGAATCTAAGGGCAGGTATTTCCTGGGCCGCATTTTCAAAATCCAAGGCCCACGGTAATAACCTCGAAAACGTTTCTCAACTGCCATCCCACACATTTATGTCCCATCATTGGAATGGCAATCGTTACGAGGGCATACGTGGCAGTGGGAGATTGAAGAGGCAAAAACGTGGTCTCGAGGCGCATTAATGACAGGCGTGACAAGTAATGATAAAGCCAATAAATGCATGAAAACACTTGTCCATAAATCCTGAACTAGCAAACGCCGCCTAAACCCATGCCTATAAAAGCTAAACTTAAGTGTTATAGCTCATTAAAGTGACTTCGCCAGTCACTATAACAAGCTAGGGGGCATATGATCCGGTCCTAACACCGGCCCCCAAGAGCATGGCTTTAATGCTTTGCCAGGTCAGCATTTTGAATAAAGAGAAGTACGCTTCAAATACATTACGATTACTTCTATACGGAGTGCATACCGCCAGAGCAAGTAACTCCGCCAAGGCATGTTACTCCGCCAAGAAACGTAACTCCGCCAAGGCATGCTACTCCGCCAAGGCGCCTTACTCCGCCAAGGCATGTTACTCCGCCAAGGAACGTAACTCCGCCAAAATTTGTTACTCCGCCAAGGTGGAAAATATTGAATATCTTATACACATGCATGAAATGTTCCCAATGCATATTACTCCGCCAAGCCATAGGCTCAATACTGGCGGAATATTGAATTTCCCATACTGCGTAGCGAGCCCATACTCACAACCCTGGCACGAGATTGACTCTGTCTTGAGAGGTTAATAATGGGAATCACGCTGTCACGCATAAAGGGGAATAACAATAAAATAATAAAGCATTGACGCTTTCCAGACAAGTGGAGATACCTACTACAATAATGGTGCTTGTAAACGGCGCAGGGACCCACCACCTTTTCAGTATTATGCCTGAAAACAAGGAACGGGTCCTACCAATAATGGAGCACCAGTAACAGGTATATAAACCTCTATCAAAAAGGTATAAGGGATCCCCAATTCTGAACCTTACACTCTCTTACTTGCATAATTCTCTCAGATTTGCTTTCTAAGTCTTTAAGTATTCTGAAATACTGACTTGAGCGTCGGAGAACGATTGCAGGTACCACCCCTAATCGGGTCAAGACAAAGAAGATCCCGTCAGGCGGACTGTACACTACCCTCACATATTGCACTCCGCCTCAACATACAAAGACACTACGTATCTGTACATTTACGCACATTGCTTTATATCAGATTGACATTTTATATACATTTTAAGTTGTTCTACAAACATATTTCTACGCCCCCTGTATAGAACAGTTCAAATTCCAAATCAAAATAACATTAAAATAAAATATTATCATACCCCCTTTATCCCAAGATAATTAATTTAGCTACTCATGAAATAATTCAAATTCATATAAATAATGGAAAAATAAAACATACAAGACATGGTAAAAATAAAGACTTACGGGTTTCTCCAAAAGCTCAGAATAATTTACCATTGTAATTCCTTGTTGCAATAATTTCTCCACCAATTACAAATTTAAATTCTCACTTTTACAGCCCTCACACTCTTACAAAATAAAAGAAAGAAAAGAAAATAAAAAGAAAGAGAAAAAAAACGAACAGAGAAAGAAAAATGGAAAAGAAGAAAACTAAAGAGAAAAAGAGAGAAAGTAACGAAGAAGAGAAAAGAAAATAGAATGAAGCTGATGGTAATTGATGGGAAGAGATGATTCATTTTCTGATGGGTTGCTGCTGCTTTTATAGGCAAATGGCTGGAGGTTTCTAGCTATGAAAACGCGTTCAAATTGCAAGTGGAAGAAACGTTCGGTGCATGTGAGTTCCAGCTGTGCCAACTTGTTTCCAATTTGCATATTTTAATATTTCCAATAATTCGATGCTTGGATTTTAGTGATGATTGGTGCAGAATGATGAAATTCTAAGTGGAAGCTTGCTGGAGGGTGGTTTGCTGAGTGCTGGATGGTGTGGGTGCAAACTGGACAGCGCGTGGAGAGGAGTTGCTGTTGGATGGAGATCTGAACGGTGTGGAGAGGAAAGTGTTGGAGCCAGTGTGAGTGTGAAGAGTTGGAACGGAGAGGGACAGTGGATAGAAGAGGGAATGAGATGGTGTTGAGAAGTGAGGACGGTGTGGTGTTTTGGGAGAAAGGGACGGTGTTGTGGAGTTTGAGGGACAATAGAGTTGCTGGACGGTGTTCAATTGATCCGGTGTTGGGCCTGTGAGAAGAGTCTGGGCGGTGTTGTGGATGGAACGGTGTTGTTTTGGGACAGTGTTTGAAAGAGATGGAAGGAGTCGGTGTGGGTGATGGAGAGGAAAGGGACAACGGATAGAAGAGAGGGAATGGGACGGTGTTTATGAGAAAGCCGGTCGGTATTGGTTTGAAGGGATGGTGTTGGTTGCTGGAGTTGGAGTTGATCCGGTGTGCATTTGATCCGGTGTTGGAGTGATGGAGTGTAGGTCGGTTTTGAAAGGAGAGGAGACGGAAGGAGTCGGTGTTTGTGGGAGAACCGATCGGTGATGAAGCTGGATGAAAGGACGAGTGAAGAGTGACTGAAGAGTAACTTCTGATTGATCCATTCAGTCGGAATTGAATGCAGGAGGACTCGGAATTGACTAAGAGGGACTCAGATCCGACTGAAACCATTCACTCGGCTCAGGTTCATGGAGTTCATTCGGAACTGATTGAAGACTCACTCGGCTCAGATTCAATCGGTTCCCAATCATTTTCACTCGGCTGTCTCTGAATTTGAACCACTCGATTAAAGCTTTGCTTTGGAATTCACTCTGTCACATTCATTTGGATACATTTACTCGGATTTGCTTTGAAATATTTCAGTCGGCCTTCATTCCTTGAAATGATACACTCGGAAGTGCCTTCTTGCTTTTTACTCGGAATGGCCTTCAGTCGTCAATCAACTCACTCGGAATGGCCTTCACTTTTACTCAGGAACTTGCACTTGAAGGGTTGAAATTTGACTGATTGAATTTCTTCCTATGTTCGAGCCTTGCTTTGCTCGGAAATGCATCTTTCTGACCCAACTCACTCAGATGTGCTTTCCTTGGAGACTTCTCACTCGGGCTCAGTGTGAAACTTGAGAGTCTGCCCGAGTGTGATTCTTTTCCGGTCGGATTTTTCCTTCCTTGCTAAGATTTACTCGGAAATGCTTTGTTCTGCTTGAGAATGCCATTTTCTCTGAGTGAGACCACTCAGATTCCTTCTTAGTCAGCATTTATTCATTTCAGTGGCCTCTTCTACTCGGAATCCTTTCACTCAGAACAGCTTTTCACTCGAATTCGTTGCAATCAGAAAACTCCCACTCGGATTCACTTCAATCAGTAATCCTTTCACTCGGAGAATAGCTTTGGACATATTTATTGGAGGTCAGTCTCCTTTTTTTACTCGGAATGGACGCAGTCGGGGAAGTTTCCATTCGGAATCACCTCCAACCAAGACTTATTCCATTTCAACATTGGTCGTTCACTCGAGTCAGCCATTTATCACTCGGAATGGCTTTGACAGGGATCTTTCCACTCGGATTTGGCTCCAACAGTGAAGTATTCCACTCGGCAATACTCCATTCTGAGTCGTTCCACTCGGATTTGGTCCTTTCTCAGTCATCCCACTCGGATTTGGTCATTATGAGTCAGAATTCAACATTTCTGAGTTGGATTTTAACATTCTGAGTCGGATTTCAGCATTCTGAGTCGGAATTCAGCATAAAAAGAGAATTCTTTCTACTTTGGGCTTGTTCTTCTTGTTTCTTTATCATTTTATGGTCGTTTTTTCTCTTGTTTTTGACCCTTTATTACCTTAATTCCTACAAAATAACATACCCAAGTAGAATAGAGTGGAAAGAAAGCAAAAATCTCAATAAGTAAAGGAAATACTGTGCATAATGATTAAAATCCTAAGCAAACTAGATCTATTTTATTGTGTTATAAAGCACTTATCAAAATACCCCAAACCAAAGCATTGCTTGTCCTCAAGCAATCACTATATTCATAAGATAAAATACAGAAAACACTAAGCTTAATAAACTAAGGAATCCGAAACAAAGAAAAAAATTTATTCAAATGCCAATTTTAATTTACTTATGTGAATCAATTTTCAATGTCAAGACTTGAGATACTCTTCTCACAATTTTCACTCAAGTGTTTCAAGGTTTGTGTATCTCTCAAATCATCATAGTCAAAAAATATTACCATAAGCTTGTTAATAAACCAGAAACTCCACAGTTTAGATAGAAAATATGTCAAAGTCTAAAGGTCTTTCAAAGGTTATAACGTGGCCTTGGGTTGTATTGTGAAGGTAGGAATTTCAAGAAAAATAGAATACAAAAGGGCTTTAACAGTCATGAATGATTCAAATTATCATCATAAATTTAACTGAGCAAATTTTTAAATCTTTTATGGACTTTTTGGAATTCATTCAATATCATCCTTTTGATTTTTTTTATTTTTATTTTTATTTTTTTTGCATTCAATACCATATTTTTCTTAAGTCTTTTTTTTATTTCTTTGCTCCACTAAATTTCCAACTTTACCATTAAGAGAATATCAGTCAATGAAAGGTTTCAAAGAAAAATTTTCACTTTTAGGCTCAAAAGGGGCAACTAGGGGTCAATTTATGCAAAAATTCTGAGGCTTAAGAATAAGACCTAATTGTGCCTTTATCATCCTAAGACATATAATCAAAAACCATTTTGAATCGGTTGAAAAACAAGTTCTAGAATATTAATGACTATAAGATTCACTCATTCAAGAAGATATGGGTTTTGAAAATTTGTTTGATAATTAACCCATTTTGGCTCAAGTCTAACCATGGAAAGTCTTTTCAAAGAAAATTTTAATCACATAAAGTTCATTTAAACATTGATTTGGCATTTAAATAATCAAATTTCCAAAATTTTACTCAAAATTTTGGGGTCCTTAGATACTTTAGCCTTGTGTTCAAAGTGAATTTATCATGCAATCATGGTAAATTACAAGATTACAAACAAAATAAGGAAAACACACATGTATAAAAAAATGACAATCATACAACGTAAACAAAACAGTTAAGTTTTCTTACCTACCACCCCAAACCAGCATCTGACATAGTTGGTTTTTTTTTATAGAATAAAAGCATAAAATAAAACAACAACTTTTTATAGGGTTATTTCCCTATCAGTGCTAAGTTTTAAGTCTTCAGCCAGACTTCTCACCGTTTGGATTTACTCATCAGGAGCATCAAACAAGTCCAAGTCACTTGCTTGTTGTATTGGTTGACCTATCAGATAGTGCTTTACTCTCTGTCCATTTACCCTAAATGTACCAGATTTCTCGCTCCATAGTTCGACAGCTCCGAAGGGAAAGACTTTTGTCACCTTGAATGGTCCCGACCATCGGGATCTCAGTTTACCTGGAAAAAACTTCAGTCTGGAATTAAACAGTAAAACCATATCACCTGGATTAAATGTTCTCCGTTGGATATGACGATCATGCCATTGTTTGGTTTTTTCTTTATAAATTCTGGCATTTTCGTATGCATCTAGACGGAGTTCTTCAAGCTCATTTAATTCCAACAATCTTTGTTCACCTGTAGCCTTATGATCAAAGTTAAGAGTTTTAACAGCCCAAAAAGATTTATATTCTAGCTCAACAGGTAAATGACAGGGCTTCCCATATACTAGCTTAAAAGGTGTGGTTCCAATGGGAGTTTTGTATGCGGTCTGATACGCCCATAAGGAATCATCTAACTTAATAGACCAATCCTTACGTGATGTATTCACCACTTTTTGAAGAATATTTTTAATTTCCCGATTGGATACCTCAACTTGTCCACTAGTTTGTGGGTGATAAGGTGTAGCAACCTTATGCTTAACTCCATATTTCTTTAGAAGGGTCTGAAAAGTTTTCTCAATAAAATGAGACCCTCCATCACTTATAACACATTTTGGGACCCCAAACCTTGGAAATATTATTTTCTTGAAAAGTTTAATAACAGTTTTAGCATCAGAATGGGGTGAAGCAATGGCTTCCACCCATTTTGACACATAGTCAACCGCCACTAATATGAACTAATTTCCAAAAGAGGAAGGAAAAGGTCCCATAAAATCAACACCCCATACATCAAACAGTTCAACTTCTAAAATGGTATTCAATGGCATCTCTTGTCTCTTACCAATGTTACCTATTCTTTGGCAAGCATCACAAGTTAGAACATACTTACGTACATCCTTAAAAATATTTGGCCAATAGAACCCAGCTTGTAATATTTTAGCAGCTGTCTTGGAGGTGCTCATGTGCCCTCCACAGGAAAGAGAATGGCAATGATCCAAGATAGCATGGACATCATCTTGTGAAACACATCTCCGAATCATACCATCTGCACATTGCTTGAAAAGGAGTGGTTCATCCCAATAATAATGCTTGATATCTGCATAAAACTTTTTCCTTTGCTGAAAGCTAAGATCAGGAGGTAAGATACCACATGTAAGAAAATTTACAAAATCAACATACCAAGGGACACGTTGGATACTAAGATTCAAAAGTTGTTCATCCGGAAAAGATTCATTGATAGGAATATTATCTGTTTGTTCTTTTTCAGATGTCAACCTAGACAGGTGGTCAGCGACCAAGTTCTCTGTACCCTTCTTATCCTTAATTTCCAAGTCAAATTCTTGCAATATTAGAATCCACCTAATTAACCTAGACTTTGCTTCCTTTTTATTCAATAGATACTTAATGGCAGAGTGGTTAGTGTAAACAGTAACATGTGAACCTACCAAGTAAGATCTAAATTTATCAAAAGCAAAGACAATAGCTAACAGTTCTTTTTCAGTTGTGGCATAATTTACCTGAGCATCATCTAGCGTCTGGCTGGCATAATGAATTACATGGAGCTTTTTATCCTTTCTTTGCCCCAGCACAGCCCCCACTGCGTAATCACTCGCATCGCACATCAACTCAAATGGGAGTTTCCAATCAGGTGGTTGCACGATGGTGGCAGAGATTAGAGCTTGCTTAATCCTGCAAAAAGCTTCCATACAAGATGAATCAAAATTGAAAGGCATATCCTTACCCAGAAGAGTTGTAAGAGGCTTTGTGATCTTGGAGAAATCTTTAATGAACCTGCGATAAAACCCTCCATGTCCAAGAAAACTCCGAATACCTTTCACATTTGTGGGTGGAGGCAATTTTTCAATCACTTCCACTTTAGCCTTATCAACTTCTATACCTCTCTCAGACACCAGGTGTCCAAGAACTATGCCTTCTCTTACCATAAAATGGCATTTTCCTAATTTAGAACCAAATTGGTTTCTTCACAACGCTGCAAGACTTGGCACAAATTTGTTAAACAATTATCAAAATCCAAACCATGCACTGAAAAATCATCCATAAAGACTTCCATCACATTTTCAATAAGGTCAGAAAAAATTGCTTGCATACACCTTTGAAAAGTCGCAGGTGCATTACATAAACCAAAAGGCATACGTCTGTAAGCATAAGTCCCATAAGGGCAAGTGAAGGTAGTCTTTTCTTGATCAGATGGATGAATGGGAATTTGATGAAAACCTGAATACCCATCCAAATAACAGAAATAAGAGTGTTTCGTAAGTCTTTCAAGCATCTGATCAATAAAAGGGAGGGGAAAATGATCTTTTTTCGTGGTGCTATTTAACTTCCTATAATCAATGCACATGCGCCAACCAGAGACAATCCTAGTAGGAATCAAGTTATGTTTATCATTTTCAATCACAGTTATTACCCCCTTTTTAGGCAGCACATGGACAGGACTTACCCATTTACTACTATCAACAGGATATATGACTCCAGCATCAAGCAATTTCAAAATTTCCTTTTTAACCACTTCTTGCATTTTAGGATTTAATCTCCTAAGTGGTTCTACTGTGGGCCTACTTTCATCTTCTACAGTAATCCTGTGCATACAAAGAGAAGGGCTAATCCCTTTGATATCATCCATTGTATAACCTATCACCTTTCTATACAACCTAAGTTGTTTCAAAAGTTTTTCAGTTTCACATGGATTTAATTCAGCATTGATAATCACAGGATATGTGGAATTAGGACCAAGAAATTCATACCTTAATGAAGCTGGTAAAGGTTTTAATTCCACATTGGGGCTTACCACTTTGTCACACATGACCTCAGTATCATGTGGGGCCTCAGAGCAATCAGATGTTTCTGTCGGCTCAATCATGAAAACAGTTTCAAGTGGGTCATTAGGAAGGGTTGCTTCCTTTACCACTTGTTCGACAAAATCCACAGTACAACAAACATCATTATAAGGTTTTTCTAAAACATTTTTCAAGTTGAAATCAACCTTTTGGTCTCCAACAGTTAGAGACAACTTACCATTCTTGACATCGATCACAGCACCTGCAGTTGCTAAAAATGGTCTGCCTAAAATAATAGGAATCAAAGAATCTTCGTCCATTTCAACCACAACAAAGTTAGCAGGTATAAAAAATTTTCCTATCTTAATAGGAACATCCTCTAAAATTCCTACAGGATATTTTATAGATCTATCAGCCAGTTGTAAAGACATCCTAGTAGGTTTTAGTTCACCCAATCCTAACTTTTCAGCAATAGATAATGGCATTAAACTCACACTCGCTCCTAAATCACACAATGCTTTATCTATATTCATGTCACCAATCATGCAAGGAATAGAGAAACTACCTGGATCTTGGAGCTTGGGTGGAAGTTTCTTTTGAATTAGAGCACTGCACTCTTCAGTAAGTGCAACTGTACCATCTTCCTCCAGTCTTCTTTTGTTGGACAGAATGTCCTTCAGGAACTTTGCATATGTGGGCATTTGCTGCAAAGCATCTGTAAAAGGAATATTAATATACAATTTCTTTAAAACATCAAGGAACTTACCAAATTATTTGTCCAACTTTGCTTTGGCTAAGCGCTGAGGAAATGGAATGGGAGGTTGATATGGCTTAACCTCCTCCTTCTTTTCTTATGGTTTCTCTTCTTCAATTACTGGATGAGATGAAGATTCATCGACTTTCTTTTCCTCCTTTGCTGTCTTGTCAACTGGCCCATCGTATTGAGTACCACTCCTAAGAGTGACAGCCATGGTTTGGTTAGATGGTCCAGCCTCTGGTTTCCCAGGAAATGTTCCTGGTGCTCTTTGAGAATAGGAGGCTTGTTAGGCAATTTGATTTTCCAGTATTTTGTTGTGAGTGGCAAGAGAGTCCACTTTTGAAGCCAAGTTTTTTATTGCATCAGAGAATTTATCATTTTGTTTAAGTTGAGTAGCTATAAATGTCTCCATCAAGGATTCTAGCTTTGATTTTTGTGGAATATAGGTTCCTTGTTGAGGTTTGTAGTTACTTTGGAATTGAGGTGGCCTATTTTAGAAGCCAGGTGGACCTTGTGGAGGTCTGTAGTTACCTTGATAGTTTCCACCATAGTTTCCAATAGCGTCTACCTGATGCATTTCTTGTTCTTGATTAGGGGTCATTGCTAAATGGCAGTTTGTAGCTCCATGTCCTGAAACACCACAAACTTCACAAACAATATTAGTAGCACCTGTTGACCCTATTTTATCAAGTTTTAATGTTAATGCTTCAACTTTGGCAGAAAGTAGGGAAAGAGCATCAACAGAGTACTTACCTGGTGTTTTAGAAGGTAATCCTCTCTCAGAGTTCCACTGGTGAGTGTTTTGAGCTATTTTCTCAATCAGGTTCTCAGCTTCTCAACATTTTTAGTCATGAAGGCTCCTCCAGCTGCAGCATCTAAAGAGATCTTTTGTGTGGAAGTTAGTCCATTATAGAAAATATGGATTGTCAACCACCTTTCTATCCCATGGTGAGGACATTCTCTTAGCAACTCTCTGTATCTCTCCCAGGCTTCATATAAGGATTCATCATCTTTTTGTGAAAAATTTATGATTTGTTTTCTCAGCACATCAGTCTTGTTCCTTGGGTAACATTTATTGATAAAAGCACTGAACAATTGTTCCCAAGTCGTGATGGATCCTTCAGGAAGTGGGTACAACCACGCTATCGCTTTATCTCTTAAGGAGAAAGGGAAAAGTCTTAAGCGAATGGCGTCATTGGTTGCCCCGTTCATCTTCAGGGTGTCACAGTATTCAAGAAATATTTGAAGGTGAAGGTTTGGATCTTCAGAGGGTAAACCTCCGAATTGGTTCTGTTGAACCATTGAGAGTAGTGAAGGCTTCAATTCAAAATTGTTAGCCTCCACTGTGGGTCTAAGGATGCTAGATCCTCTCCCATTAGTGCTTGGAGCGGCAAAATCTCTTAAGGGTCTGTGTTGGTCCGCCATTTGTTTTTCTTTTTGTTCTTTTTGTTGTTTTTGTTGTTTTCTCAAAGCTCTAAGGGTACGTTCTATCTCAGGGTCAAATCCTAAGTTTAGATCGACACTACGGCTTCGTCGCATAAATAGAAAATAAATGATAAATAAAACAAACAATTACAAAAATAAAACAACAGATACACAGAATATAGAACAAAATACAAAATTAAAAAGAAAATAAAAATAAAAATAAAAATAACAATAAAAATATTAACAAGTATGATCTAATCGAATTTCAATATTGCCGATATTTGAGGGACAACAGTCCCCGGCAACGGCGCCAAAAACTTGACAGGGCCCGCAAGCGCACGGGTTATGTCGCGTAATATAAAAGATTATCGTTCTCCACAGGGACTGTGTTCAAAGTACCAGCATATTGAAATTTAATTATCCACACAATTGATTTTTAAGGTTTTTGTAAAATAAAACACAAAATTAAGTTGCACAGAATACAAAAATAAAATTTACTTGATGCTAAAAAAAAATCAGAGTTGAGAGTATCTTGGGATTTCAGGGGATTAAGACTCTATTTTATGTTAATGAATTTTAACTTTTCATAAATAAGAATCGAATTAGGTTTTCCAAGGCGAATTTTCCAAAAGCTAATTAATATGTTCCTCTCGGAATCCTATTAATGTACCTAACCTATGGAAAGCGCTGCTTAATCCTCAGAAAGGCCCATTATCATTTTATGAAAATCCCTTTTATTTCCTCAAAAGAATTTTGATTACTTTCACGGTTTTACCGAGGTCACAAAAAGCATTTCAAAAATCTTAGGTTTAGTTCAAAGCTTTCCGGTAAAAATAAATCTCTCGATTCTATTTGTTACCTAAACTTACTAATATACCCGTAAGTATACAGTTTTATCATTTAGGTTCTTGTTAGGAATTACTAAAAGCCTTGAGCATAATTGAACTAAATGGAAAATAGAAATTTATTTAATTCCAAATCAAAATAACATTAAAATAAAATATTATCATACCCCCTTTATCCCAAGATAATTAATTTAGTTACTCATGAAATAATTCAAATTCATATAAATAATGGAAAAATAAAACATACAAGACATGGTAAAAATAAAGACTTACGGGTTTCTCCAAAAGCTCAGAATAATTTACCACTATAATTCCTTGTTGCAATAATTCCTTGTTGCAATAATTTCTCCACCAATTACAAATTTAAATTCTCACTTTTACAGCCCTCACACTCTTACAAAATAAAAGAAAGAAAAGAAAATAAAAAGAAAGAGAAAAAAAATGAACAGAGAAAGAAAAATGGAAAAGAAGAAAACTAAAGAGAAAAAGAGAGAAAGTAACGAAGAAAAGAAAAGAAAATAGAATGAAGCTGATGGTAATTGATGGGAAGAGATGATTCATTTTCTGATGGGTTGCTGCTGCTTTTATAGGCAAATGGATGGAGGTTTCCAGCTATGAAAACGCGTTCAAATTGCAAGTGGAAGAAACTTTCGGTGCATGTGAGTTCCAGCTGTGCCAACTTGTTTCCAATTTGCATATTTTAATATTTCCAATAATTCGATGCTTGGATTTTAGTGATGATTGGTGCAGAATGATGAAATTCCGAGTGGAAGCTTGCTGGAGGGTGGTTTGCTGAGTGCTGGGCGGTGTGGGTGCAAACTGGACAGCGTGGAGAGGAGTTGCTGTTGGATGGAGATCTGTACGGTGTGGAGAGGAAAGTGTTGGAGCCGGTGTGAGTGTGAAGAGTTGGAACGGAGAGGGACAGTGGATAGAAGAGGGAATGAGACGGTGTTGAGAAGTGAGGACGGTGTGGTGTTTTGGGAGAAAGGGACGGTGTTGTGGAGTTTGAGGGACAATAGAGTTGCTGGACGGTGTTCAATTGATCCGGTGTTGGGCCTGTGAGAAGAGTCTGGGCGGTGTTGTGGATGGAACGGTGTTGTTTTGGGACAGTGTTTAAAAGAGATGGAAGGAGTCGGTGTGGGTGATGGAGAGAAAAGGGACAGCGGATAGAAGAGAGGGAATGGGATGGTGTTTATGAGAAAGCCGGTCGGTATTGGTTTGAAGGGATGGTGTTGGTTGCTGGAGTTGGAGTTGATCCGGTGTGCATGTAACATCCTAGGTTATTTTTGCATTTATTTTTATTCAAACAATTACCTCTTACGATAAATTTTTCCTTTTCTTGAAAATTAAACGATATTTAGTGAAAAAGCATTTATTTTTACTGACTTATTCAAGTGACAGCAGTCACAGTTAGATTAATTAAATGAGGTCTAGAAAAGAAAAGCAAGTTAATTTAAACACAACGGATGGGAGAAAGGGAAATCAGGGTTTCTCGCTTGAGCGAGGCCCCTACTCGTCTAAGCGAGATTCTGGACTCTCACTTAAACAAGGTTCTATTCGCTGGAGTGAACACCTTTCACACATCGGATTATACAAAACATGCAACTGGACTTCCAAAATTTCACTCTAAAAATGGTTCTGTGAACCCAAAGAGTTATCATAACTACCATGAAAGCATATGCAAATAACAGTGATGTATTTTAAAATATAGGTTTACATCCGGTCCGGTCTTAATTAAACACAACTAATAATAATACTAAGAAGTTCTTATACACACATATGACTCTATAGAGAGTCACTCAAAGTCACTCGGACCCTGGCACCGTTCTCCCCCTTGGCGCGGCTCCATGGCTCCTTCCCCCTCCCTGTCTCTGGTTACTAAAAAAAAAGGCAAGGGTGAGTGTTTGGCATTGTAATTAATATAGAATGGAACTTAACAAATATACATGCATATTTATACATACACATCAAGCATCACTTGTAAGTAAGCATACCGAAACATAGTTGACGTGAATATTTCTTATAGTCGTGATTCCGTCAAATTAGTACATTAAAATTAATTAACGTAGTACTAGGGTGTCAACCTAGGTCGTTCTCTCAAGGATCAACACAAAAATTTAGGAAAAATCAAGTCTTAAACTAATTTTTAACAATTAAAAATAAAAACTTAACAACTTAAAATTTTTTTACAAACATAAGTTCAACAAACATACAATTGGGGGGGTTTTGATTGATTTTTTTTTTGTTGTCACAAATAAAATTAAAACAAAGTAAATAAAGGATTTAAAACAATAAATAACAAGCGATTGATTTTCTTGGTGTATTGTAAATAAATTTATCCTTGGTTCACTAAAAATAATTTGTATACTTATTAATGTTAATTTCTTAGCTCAAATTGAATTGATCAACTAAGCGTCTTTTTCAATTCACAATTCCTTTACTTTCATTTAAAAATGAATATTTTAATCAAGCATCCTAATTAAGCAAAAGGAGTCAAGATTGTAAAATCTAGGAATTATTAAGCATACATAAGAACATCGCCTATATACATAATCTATTCTCAAATTATGGAATTAAGTAAACCATAATTATTAAAAGTGATTATGAAAATATTCATTAAGCATGCATATTTCCTTAATCCATTCTAATTTAAAACCTTATTTTATTCCATTTGAATAATTAAACCGATTAAGCATACAAATTTAATTAAACAAAATGGAATTAAATAAGTAGAGAAAGATTATGAAGAAATAACAATAATAAAAGTATACTATATTAAAATTAATGACCTCAAAATTACATTACAACATTCTTCAAGAAAATCAATCTAGGGGTTTTAGCCCTCCATAATTACAACTACAAACAATGAAACTAACCTGGAAATGAAGAACTTGCTGGAAAAATTCCAACGGAGAAGAGAAGAGGAAGAACGTATGGCACCCAAGACTTAATTGTCTTCTGATGAAGAATGAATGGTTTTGCCCCTTGCCTTGCTTCCTATTTATAGGAGCTCAAAAGCAAAGCTTATGCCTTAATTAATTTGTAATGGAATGTGCACTCTTAATTTACAATTCAATGGTGCTCCATTATCATGCTTCAGTGCTCCATGATGATCTTTAGTGCTCCATTATCAGCGTTTTAGTGTTGTTTCCATTTTGATAATGCGTTATCTGATGTTTCCACTGATGAATCTGTGCGAATCGATTCATCTAGGCAATTTTTGGGCAATTTTACACATAGGAATCGATTCCTCAGGGGTGGGAATCGATTCCCAAGCACATGAATCGATTCATGCTTGTTTGAATCGATTCCCAGGCCTTTAAAATGCATATGAATCGATTCACAGGGGTGGGGAATCGATTCCTAGCTGTATGAATCGATTCCCAGGGTGCTTGGAATTTTGTGTGGGAATCGATTCCCACATTGGTGAATCGATTCCCAGACCTGTTCTGGAGCTTTTCTCGCATTTTTGACCATTTCTTGAGTCGTGGCTTCTTTCGTTTGACCTGTGGTAATTATTTTTTAATTACAGGCTTAATCACACACTACAAAACAAGAGAAAACCAACTTTTATTAAAAATTTATCCTTAATTCATTTTAAAATTAAATATTAAATAAAGCTCAAATGATGAAAATGTGTTAAAGTGTAGTATATTACACACTAAGTGATGGCAAATTATACACATTTAAATTGAGGAATTAAGGATAAATCATGCATCATCAAATACTCCCAAACTTATTCTTTTGCACTCCCGGGAAAAATCAAAATAAAAACAAGTATCACAATTTATTGAAAACATTAAGTTGAAAACAACACACATAATTGGCATGAAATTTTAAGAATATACAGAGAAACAAGAGTTATTTAACATGCAAGATGCAGAGCATCAAGATATATATATAAAAATCATTCAAACACTTAGGCATGTGGAAATTAAATTAAACTGAAAAGAAGATCATAAGTGATAGAACCTCACAAGACATACTCTCAACTCTCAAGTGTTTAAGGTTTGTGTATACTCTCAAAACAATTCCTGAAAAACAAACAGTCTAAAAATTTGGCAAGTTTCTTAATTCCACAATCAACACAAATGCATGTATAGATCAACAGGGCTTTCACAGGGTTGCAATGTGGCCAAGGTTAAAATGGATGAAATATATATATTTATATATATACCAAAAAGAATGATGAAGCAATTAATTTCACTGGCAAACAGTGAGGGTAAAACATTTATTGTATGGTATTTGGTAAATTTTTTTTTTTATGAGATTGCATAACACTTGGAACAAGAGTTGCAATTCCTTTTTGCACACCCCCACACTTATTTGAATGCCTGTTTTGACTTGATTCCAAAGCTTCAATATATATCTTAAGGTAGGTATATTTTTGGTTCTTCATCCATGGCTTATTTGAGCTGCAACAAGGAAACAGTTAAATAGGCTCAAAATGGCTAGCAAGAGATAATTTATTCATGGTAGGCTTATCTGGCTTAGTGGCTCAACTGAACAAAAATGCCTGTATCATTTCAAATACATTCATATGAGTTTCAAGTATCATCAAGAAACAAGACAAAAATTAAGATGTAAGCTTTCAGGAATTAATCACACATGAAAGGATTAAGATGGTTTAAAGTGATCCATCAAATTTTAAGGCTCAAAAATCTTACAAGGTATAATTCCATCATATATGATCATTTCTCAATTATCATGTCATTCTCAACATACCAAAAATGTTTAAGTTCAAATTATAACATATCATTAATCTCATATCAGACATGAAAGAATTTTACTTGTTACTCATGCATATCTTAAAATTCCAATAAAACGTGCCTTTTTAAAACAAAAACACACACAAAATCTTTTATTTTATTTTATTATTATTTTTTTTAATTTTTTTTTAATCACACAAAATTTAATCACACAAAAAAAACACACACAATAACACATAAATGATCCCACCCCCACACTTAAATCATATATTGTCCTCAATGTAAGACAGAGCATACAAAATAGACAATATAATGAAAAAGTAAAGAGATGGGTAAGAAAAACTCCCTCAAGGGGGATCAAGAAGTGGTTCCCCCAAAGCATGTTCCTCCATTGTAACATCCACAAGTGAAGGATTTTCATGAAATGGCTTCAAACGTTGTCCATTAACCTTGAAGCTTTTGTTGGAGTTTTCACTTTTTATTTCCACAGCTCCATGGGGAAATACATTCGTAACAATGAAAGGTCCTTCCCATTTGGAGCGTAATTTTCCGGCCATCAGTTTCAACCGGAAATTAAACAGTAGCACTTTCTGTCCAGTAGTAAAATCCTTTCTAGCTATTGAGCTATCATGGAATTTCTTTGTTTTCTCCTTATAGAACCTCGAGTTCTCATAAGCTGCCAAACGGATCTCATCAAGCTCATTCAGTTGTAATTTTCTTTCTTCACCTGCTTGATCAAGTGCTAAGTTGCAAGCTTTTACAGCCCAATAAGCACGATGCTCAATCTCCAATGGAAGATGACATGCTTTACCAAAAACAATTCTATAGGGAGACATTCCTATAGGTGCCTTAAAAGCTGTTCTATGTGCCCAAAGAGCATCATCCAATTTCCTGCTCCAATCCTTTTTGTTAGGCTGTACTATCTTCTCCAGGATTCTTTTGATTTCTCTGTTAGAGACTTCTGCTTGTCCATTGGTTTGGGGGTGATATGGAGTAGAGACTCTATGAACAACCCCATACTTCCTGAGCATAGCTTGCATGGTCCTGTTGCAGAAATGTGTTCCTTGATCACTAATGATTGCTCTCGGAATGCCAAACCTGCAAAGAATTTGAGATCTAACAAAATCCACAACAACTCGAGCATCATTAGTTCTGGTGGCTTTAGCTTCCACCCATTTAGAAACATAATCAACAGCCAATAAAATGTAAGTAAAACCAAAGGATGGAGGAAATGGACCCATAAAATCAATGCCCCAAACATCAAATACATCACAAAACAACATTGGTTGCTGAGGCATCTGTTGTCTCCATGTGGTAGCATTACTAGCTCTTTGGCATTTATCACAGGTGTTACAAATTCTCCATGCATCCTTAAAAATTGTGGGCCAATATAAACCAGAATCTAACACTTTTCTTGCTGTTCTTTGTGGACCAAAATGTCCACCAACTGGTGAAGCATGGCAGAATCGAAGAACTGATTCTATTTCATGATCGGGAATGCATCTTCGAATCACCTGATCATTACACAATTTCCACAAATACGGGTCATCCCAAATATAATACTTTGCATCACTTCTTAATTTTGAAATTTGGTTTCTGGATGCACATGGTGGAAAAACAGAAGCAACAAGATAATTTACAATGTTAGCAAACCAAGGTGAATCAAAAAAATTAGAAATACTCATGAGGTGTTCATCGGGAAAATGGTCCCGAATAGGTGCCGAATCAGGAGCATTCTCAATTCTGCTTAAATGGTCTGCCACAAGGTTTTGTGTTCCACTTCTGTCACGAATTTCCAAGTCAAACTCTTGGAGCAAAAGCATCCAACGAATTAATCTTGGCTTGGACTCACCTTTCTTCAACAAGTACTTCAGAGCTGCATGGTCAGTAAAGACAACTACTCGAGAACCGAGTAGGTAAGATCTGAACTTATCTAATGCAAAAACAATGGCCAAGAGCTCTTTTTCAGTGGTAGTGTAATTTACCTGAGCAACATCTAAAGTTTTAGATGCATAGTAGATGACCCTAGGCTGTTTGTCAATCTTTTGACCAAGGACGGCTCCCAATGCATAATTAGAGGCATCACACATCAACTCAAATGGAGCTGTCCAAACAGGTGCTTGGATTATTGGGGTTGTTGTCAATGCTTGCTTGAGGCAATTAAAAGCCTCCTTACACTTTTCATCAAATTCAAATGCCACATCCTTTTGAAGCAGACTGGATAGTGGCCTAGCCTTCTTGCTGAAATCTTTTATGAATCTTCTGTAGAATCCTGCATGACCAAGAAAAGAACGAACCTCTCGAACACAAGAGGGGTAAGGCAAATGTGATATAACTTCTACCTTGGCAGGATCTACCTTAATTCCTTTTTCAGAGATGACATGCCCTAAAACTATTCCTTGTTTTACCATAAAATGACATTTCTCATAGTTCAAGACAAGGTTAGTTTCAATACATCTGTTTAAAACTTTATCAAGACTATCAAGGTATGCATTAAATGAAGATCCATAGACAGTAAAATCATCCATAAACACCTCTATGCAATTTTCAATGAAATCATGAAAAATACTTATCATGCATCTTTGAAAAGTTCCGGGAGCATTGCATAGGCCAAATGGCATTCTCCTATAAGCAAATGTGCCAAAGGGACAGGTGAATGTGGTCTTATCTTGATCCTCAGGTGCAATGTGAATCTGAAAATATCCAGAGAATCCATCAAGAAAACAGTAGTGAGACTTACCTGGGAGACGCTCAAGCATTTGGTCAATGAAGGGTAAAGGGAAATGGTCCTTCTTTGTTGCCTGGTTAAGTCTCCTGTAGTCAATACAGACTCTCCAACTATTCTGCACTCTAGTTGGGATCAATTCATCCTTTTCATTTTTCACAACTGTGATCCCTGTTTTCTTAGGAACCACTTGAATTGGACTCACCCATTGGCTATCAGAGATAGGATAAATAATTCCTGCTTGTAGAAGCTTGGTGATCTCCTTCTTAACCACATCAAGGATTACAGGGTTGAGTCTCCTCTGGGGCTGTCTTACTGCTTTAGTATTTTCCTCCAGAAATATTCTATGCATGCACATGGATGGACTAATTCCAGGAATGTCTGCCAATGTCCATCCTATAGCCTTCTTATGTCTTTTCAATACCTGCAACAATTTTTCTTCTTGATTTTTATCAAGAGAAGTGGAAATTATCACCGGGAGCTGTTCATTATCCCCTAAGTATACATACTTTAGGTTCTCAGGTAAGGGTTTCAATTCTAACTTGGGTGCCTACAAAACAGATGGAACTAACAAAGTAGATTTTGATTCCGCTGCTTGCACTTCAAAAATTATGTTAGAATTTTCTTGAAATCCTGCATTCAGCTCCTTATGGTTAACAGGTATATCTAAAGACTCTGAATCAGAAATTATGTATCTATCAATTTCAGCACAAATATCACAACTTCCAGAATCATTGCATGCAAAACATTTGTTTGAATCATCCATGTATTCCAAATCAATATTAGAAAAATGTTCAAAAACCAGTTCATCAATAATGTCAATTTGGAAAACAGAATGATTTTCAGATGGGTATTTCATGGCATCAAGAATATTAAATTGAACCCTTATATCACCAAATTCCATAGAGAGAGTTCCAGAATGAACATCTATTTTGGTTCGAGCTGTTTTTAAAAATGGTCTTCCCAAAATGATAGGAACAGGAATTTGAGGCATACCTTCTTCCATATCAAGTACGAAAAAGTCAGCAGGGAAAACAAGTTGTTCTACCTGAACCAAAACATCCTCTATAACTCCAGCAGGATAAGCAGTGCTCCTATTGGCTAGCTGAATTACTACACCAGTAGGTTGTAAATTTCCAAGAGACAAAGATTTAAAAACAGACATAGGCATAACATTTATTGAAGCTCCTAAATCTAACATGCAATTTTCAAATTTATTATTGCCTATGATACAAGGTATAGAAAACGTACCTGGATCCTTGTATTTTTCAGGGATATTTTCCTTACCAAGCAGTGCAGATACATTTCTTCCTATACTTATCCTTTCATTACCTTTAAGTCTCCTCTTGTGAGTACACAAATCCTTCAGAAATTTGGCATACTTGGGAATTTGCTTGATTGCATCGAGAAGAGGTATATTCACTTCCACTTTCCTGAAAGTATCCAAAATTTCTTTGTCCACTTCTTCCATCTTCTTACTTAGAATTGCTTTTGGTGGGAAAGGAAGAGGGATATGTGGTGGAATTTGGGATGGTTGCTTCTCAGATTTGCTTGTGCTTGAAGAGGGCACATCATTCTCAACTGTTGTGGGCATATCTGTTTGTTTTTCAGGTTCCTTAGGTAAGGGTACTTCAAGGTTCTTACCTGATCTTAACTGAATTGCACTCACATTTCTTGGATTTGCGGCTGGTTGAGATGGTAATTTGTCAGAGTTTTGAGATTGTAACTAGCTTAATGATGAAGCCAATTGCCCAATTTGGTTGCTTAAACTCTGGATGGTAGCATCATTCCTCTGTTGATATTCTAAGTTCTGTGCAGCCATTTGTTTCACCAGATCCTCCAAAGAAGGGCCACTTGTGGGTGGCTGAGGTGTCGGTCTTTGGAAGGTTGGTGCATTATTTTGAAATAGAGGTTGAGGATTTTGTTGTTGGTTTCCCCATCTCAAATTTGGATGGTTCCTCCAACCTGGGTTGTATCTATTGGTGGAAAGGTCATGGTTTTGTGGTGGTGGAGGTCTATCATGGTAGATGTTAGCTGCATAGGCTTGGGGACTATTATTATCCTTTTCTTGTAGAGAAGGACAACAATCAGTGGGGTGCTCTTGTGAAGAGCAGATGCCACATACTTTAGCAGTCATGGATTTTTGATTTACTGCCAATTGTGTGACTAGAGTGGTGAGAGCATCAAGTTTGCTCTCCAATTTAATTCCAGATGAACTAGAATTGGAATCAAACATGGGTTTGAAAGAATCATTTGTCACACCAAATTGTTGAGAGTTGGATGCCATCTTTTCAATCAGATTTCTTGCTTCAGCAGCAGTCATATCTCCTAAAGCTCCTTCACTTGCCGCATCAATCATGTTGCGATCAACGTGGTGTAAACCTTCATAGAAGTATTGAAGAAGAAGTTGTTCAGAAATTTGGTGGTGAGGGCAACTTGCACAAAGTTTTTTAAATCTCTCCCAATATTCATAAAGACTTTCTCCAGAGAGTTGCCTAATGCTAGATATGTCTTTACGGATTGCAGTTGTTCTAGAGGCAGGAAAGAATTTTTCCAAGAACATTTTCTTTAAGTCATTCCAACTTGTGATTGATCTTGGAGCAAGGTAATACAACCAATCCTTAGCAACACCCTCTAAAGAATGAGGAAACGCTTTAAGATAGACGTGATCTTCTTGAACGTTTTGGGGTTTCATTGTGGAACACACAATGTGGAATTCTTTGAGGTGTTTGTGCGGATCTTCACCCGCAAGACCATGAAACTTAGGCAACAAGTGTATAAGTCCGGTCTTAAGAATAAAAGGGACATCCTCATCAGGATATTGAATACACAAACTTTCGTAAGTGAATTCAGGAGCAGCTAGTTCTCTAAGAGTTCTTTCACGAGGTTCAGCCATATCAGAAAAACTAGCAGTGCTTTCAACAGATTCAGAAAAAATACTATCACTATCAATATCAACAAAGTTATTATTAAATCTAGCCTCTCTAATTAACCTATGAAAAGTTCTTTCAATTTCAGGATCAAATGAATATAAATGCTCAAAAGTTCTTCTAGTCATACATCGCATACAACAAGATATTTGATCATCATGAGCAATAAATCATAAGAATCCTAAATCATGCAAAAGAAATAAAATAAACAAACAAACAAACAAAAGAAAAATTTAAATTTTTCTTTTTTAATAAAAAAAAAATTAATTTAAAACAAGAGTTTTTCCTAAAGATCGTTGATCCCCGGCAACGGCGCCAAAATTTGACGTGAATATTTTTTATAGTCGTGATTTCGTCAAATTAGTACATTAAAATTAATTAACGTAGTACTAGGGTGTCAACCTAGGTCGTTCTCTCAAGGATCAACACAAAAATTTAGGAAAAATCAAGTCTTAAACTAATTTTTAACAATTAAAAATAAAAACTTAACAACTTAAAATTTTTTTACAAACATAAGTTCAACAAACATACAATTGGGGGGGTTTTGATTGATTTTTTTTTGTTGTCACAAATAAAATTAAAACAAAGTAAATAAAGGATTTAAAACAATAAATAACAAGCGATTGATTTTCTTGGAGTATTGTAAATAAATTTATCCTTGGTTCACTAAAAATAATTTGTATACTTATTAATGTTAATTTCTTAGCTCAAATTGAATTGATCAACTAAGCGTCTTTTTCAATTCACAATTCCTTTACTTTCATTTAAAAATGAATATTTTAATCAAGCATCCTAATTAAGCAAAAGGAGTCAAGATTGTAAAATCTAGGAATTATTGAGCATACATAAGAACATCGCCTATATACATAATCTATTCTCAAATTATGGAATTAAGCAAACCATAATTATTAAAAGTGATTATGAAAATATTCATTAAGCATGCATATTTCCTTAATCCATTCTAATTTAAAACCTTATTTTATTCCATTTGAATAATTAAACCGATTAAGCATACAAATTTAATTAAACAAAATGGAATTAAATAAGTAGAGAAAGATTATGAAGAAATAACAATAATAAAAGCATACTATATTAAAATTAATGACCTCAAAATTACATTACAACATTCTCCAAGAAAATCAATCTAGGGGTTTTAGCCCTCCATAATTACAACTACAAACAATGAAACTAACCTGGAAATGAAGAACTTGCTGGAAAAATTCCAACGGAGAAGAGAAGAGGAAGAACGTATGGCACCCAAGACTTAATTGTCTTCTGATGAAGAATGAATGGTTTTGCCCCTTGCCTTGCTTCCTATTTATAGGAGCTCAAAAGCAAAGCTTATGCCTTAATTATTTTGTAATGGAATGTGCACTCTTAATTTACAATTCAATGGTGCTCCATTATCATGCTTTAGTGCTCCATGATGATCTTTAGTGCTCCATTATCAGCGTTTTAGTGTTGTTTCCATTTTGATAATGCGTTATCTGATGTTTCCACTGATGAATCTGTGCCTGAATCGATTCATCTAGGCAATTTTTGGGCAATTTTACACATAGGAATCGATTCCTCAGGGGTGGGAATCGATTCCCAAGCACATGAATCGATTCATGCTTGTTTGAATCGATTCCCAGGCCTTTAAAATGCATATGAATCGATTCACAGGGGTGGGGAATCGATTCCTAGCTGTATGAATCGATTCCCAGGGTGCTTGAATCGATTCCTTGCTGTTCTTTTGTGTGGGAATCGATTCCCACATTGGTGAATCGATTCCCAGACCTGTTCTGGTGCTTTTCTCGCATTTTTGACCATTTCTTGAGTCGTGGCTTCTTTCGTTTGACCTGTGGTAATTATTTTTTAATTACAGGCTTAATCACACACTACAAAACAAGAGAAAACCAACTTTTATTAAAAATTTATCCTTAATTCATTTTAAAATTAAATATTAAATAAAGCTCAAATGATGAAAATGTGTTAAAGTGCAGTATATTACACACTAAGTGATGGCAAATTATACACATTTAAATTGAGGAATTAAGGATAAATCATGCATCATCAAATACTCCCACACTTATTCTTTTACATACAGTAACTATATTAAACCAACCACACAATTCCATCACATTCATCACGATCACAACTGACTCTCATACAATCTGACTCCTAGTATCCGGATACTAAAGGATTGGCTTTCAGCTGGGGGTCCTACTTGACACCCCGTGAACCCTGCTTGGTTCACCGAGTCCTGCTTGACTCTCCACCTCGACCACTGGGTCCTACTTGACCACTGGGTAGCTCAACTGGGCACGAAAACCACGGGAGCCGGAAATAAGGGGCTATCATATACCGTCGGCCATCCCATACCACATAATCATTCAACAGTTTACCTTTCACATAATAATATCAATTCCTCATCACTCGGGTAGCCTGCTTGCTAACCCGACGTCACATAACACTGATCATTTCACATTAGATATCACAAGATCATACATGATAAACTCATCCACACCCGATCCTCCATTAATTAATGTACTCAGTCACACATGCACAAGCATAAACACACAACTACGTTTAGCAACATTTTCCTTAACCTTTACGTTACTTCAATGACCTGTTTAAGAAGCGAGTCCTATTCTAATTAATTATAACCCGAACACCCCCCTTACTTTGGTTCCACGCTTCGATGATCTGTTCTCTGTGTCGATTCCTTCCTCTAAGCACTGGTTTCGCAGTCTCAACTCCGTCACTCAATCTTCCGTTGCTTAGCCTACTACCTACGGATCATAAAGTACAGCTCGTCACTTCAACGCCCTTAGTTCATGGACTGCATTTGGGCTCACACTCACCAGAGGAGTGGAGAACAGCCACGAATATAGCCATGCATGGCCCTTAACAGCCAAAGAATAAAAGGAATAAGGGAATCACAATTGGAACGGATCAATAGACTCACCTTGAAGCCTCGATCACAGGAATGGGGTTCAATTGAAGTTTAGACACAAATGGAGTCCCTCTCCAGCGCATGCAAATCAGCGTTAAGAGAGGAGAGAAAAAAACGAAAGAGAAGGAACAGACCAACAGCAAAGGTAACTTGTAAATAATGAAGAGGGAAGGAAGAGAATCTCCTTATATATATATGTATAGCTCATGGGTAAGATCGTCTTTTCCTTTATTTTATTTGTATTCTTACTAAATTTAATCAATTTCACTATACTGAACTATTGCATAGTTATCAAATCAATTACACTTATTTATTCCCACAATGTTTAATTATTCACAATTCTCTAATACTTCGCAAGAGTATAAGCCCAATATGAATATCGGCCCCCGACATCCTAACTTAGTGTTCATACCTCGAAAATCCGAGCTACAACCTGAGAGATCGGATACCTTATCCGTGCTCACCTCTTGGTTACCTACATCCGTTGTTTCAGTCATTATGAGGTTAATCCGGGCTATGACTCCATGTGAGACGCTCTCCTCACAACGGTTGGACCAGACCACCTAACTCTGTCCGCTCTTCTCCTACACTCCCGATCTTTAACTCCGCCTGCTCGTGCTTCAGATACCGATCTCGACACCGGCTTTCTTATCTCTGGCTAAGACAGAACAAATATTAAATAAAACTTCTAAAACATTTACTAATCATTTCCCATTTCTTATAATTCTCATTAAAACATCAGGGATGTTACAGTGCATTTGATACGGTGTTGGAGTGATGGAGTGTAGGTCGGTTTTGAAAGGAGAGGAGACGGCAGGAGTCGGTGTTTGTGGGAGAACCGATCGGTGATGAAGCTGGATGAAAGGACGAGTGAAGAGTGACTGAAGAGTAACTTCTGATTGAGCCATTCAGTCGGAATTGAATGCAGGAGGACTCAGAATTAACTAAGAGGGACTCGGATCCGACTGAAACCATTTACTCGGCTCAGGTTCATGGAGTTCATTCGGAACTGATTGAAGACTCACTCGGCTCAGATTCAATCGGTTCCCAATCATTTTCACTCGGCTGTCTCTGAATTTGAACCACTCGGTTAAAGCTTTGCTTTAGAATTCACTCGGTCACATTCATTTGGATACATTTACTCGGATTTGCTTTGAAATATTTCAGTCGGCCTTCATTCCTTGAAATGATACACTCGGAAGTGCCTTCTTGCTTTTTACTAGGAATGGCCTTCAGTCGTCAATCAACTCACTCGGAATGGCCTTCACTTTTACTCAGGAACTTGCACTTGAAGGGTTGGAATTTGACTGATTGAATTTCTTCTTATGTTCGAGCCTTGCTTTGCTCGGAAATGCATCTTTCTGACCCAACTCACTCAGATGTGCTTTCCTTGGAGACTTCTCACTCGGGCTCAGTGTGAAACTTGAGAGTCTGCCCGAGTGTGATTCATTTCTGGTCGGATTTTTCCTTCCTTGCTAAGATTTACTCGGAAATGCTTTGTTCTGCTTGAGAATGCCATTTTCTCTGAGTGAGACCACTCGAATTCCTTCTTAGTCAGCATTTATTCATTTCAGTAGCCTCTTCTACTCGGAATCCTTTCACTCAGAACAACTTTTCACTCGGATTCATTGCAATCAGAAAACTCCCACTCGGATTCACTTCAATCAGTAATCCTTTCACTCGGAGAATAGCTTTGGACATATTTATTGGAGGTCAGTCTCCTTTTTTCACTCAGAATGGATGCAGTCGGGGAAGTTTCCATTCAGAATCACCTCCAACCAAGACTTATTCCATTTCAACATTGGTCCTTCACTCGAGTCAGCCATTTATCACTCAGAATGGCTTTGACAGGGATCTTTCCACTCGGATTTGGCTCCAACAGTGAAGTATTCCACTCGGCAATACTCCATTCTGAGTCGTTCCACTCGGATTTGGTCCTTTCTCAGTCATCCCACTCGGATTTGGTTATTTTGAGTCGGAATTCAGCATTTCTGAGTTGGATTTTAACATTCTGAGTCGGATTTCAGCATTCTGAGTCAGAATTCAGCATAAAAAGAGAATTCTTTCTACTTTGGGCTTGTTCTTCTTGTTTCTTTATCATTTTATGGTCGTTTTTTCTCTTGTTTTTGACCCTTTATTACCTTAATTCCTACAAAATAACATACCCAAGTAGAATAAAGTGGAAAGAAAGCAAAAATCTCAATAAATAAAGGAAATACTGTGCATAATGATTAAAATCATAAGCAAACTAGATCTATTTTATTGTGTTATAAAGCACTTATCACTTCTCTATCATGTCCCAAAAAATTGCCAGCATACACCTTTGAAAGGTTGCTGGTGCATTGCACAAACCAAATGGCATATGCCTATATACAAAGATTCCATATAGACAATTAAAGGCTGTCTTCTCTTGATCTTTTGGACTAACCACAATTTGGTTGTATCCAGAATATCCATCAAGGAAGCAATAATACTCATGACCTGATAGCCTCTCAAGCATTTGGTCTACAAATGGTAAAGGAAAGTGGTCTTTTCTAGTGGAGTCGTTTAACCTTCTATAGTCTATGCATATCCTCCAACCTGTAGTTGGTCTAGTGGCAATGACTTCACCTTCTTCATTTTTAACAATGGTCATCCCTCCTTTCTTAGGCACCATTTGGACCGGAATGATCCAAGCGCTGTCCGAGATAGGATAGATAATCCCTGCATCAAGGAGTTTAACCACTTCTTTCCTTAAAGCTTCTTTCATTATGGGGTTTAACCTTCTTTGTGGCTGAACAACTAGGGAATAGTCATCCTCCATCAGAATTTTATACATACAAAATTATGGACTAATCCCCTTTAAATCAAAAATGTTTCAACAAATTGTAGATTCATATTTTCTTAAAACCCTTATAAGTTTTCTACATCCTCATCATTTAATTCAGCATTAATGATTACTAGATGTGACTCATTATTTCCCAAGAAAATATATCTCAGATGAGAAGGCAAAGGTTTCAAATCAAGTTTTTCTTCAAACACTTCCTTACCTTTCTCAGTTGTAGCATTATTTAATTTTTCTTTCTTTTCATCTTCTAACTCCCCTACTTCATATGCTTCTAGTAGGTTCAACAACTCAGTATGTGAATCATCTAACTCCTCAGTCTCAAAGTCAAAATCATCCTCAAGAAAGGCTTGTAAAGCCTCTTCTTTAGTTCTTAACAGCATGGGAGTCTTATAACTTTTAATTTCTTCACGCATAAAACAATCTATCTTCTCAGCTGGATATTTCATAGCATTAAAGACATTAAAAATTACTTGCTCCTCCTGAACTCTCAGCATGAGTTCTCCCTTCTCTACATCAATTAAAGCTCTTCCAGTAGCTAAGAAGGGTCTCCTAAGATTAAAGGAATCTCTCTATCAGCTTCCATATCCAAAACTATAAAATCTACTGGAAAGATGAACTTATCTACCTTAACTAACAAATCTTCCAGCATCCCATGAGGATATTTGATAGACCTATCAGCCAACTGCAAAGACATGCGAGTTGGTTGCAGGTCATTAATTCCTAATTTCTTCATTAAGGACAGAGGCATGAGGTTAATGCTAGCTCCTAGGTCACATAAAGCACTTCCAAAATGAACATTCCCTATTGCACAAGGTATTGTAAAAGATCCAGGATCTTCTAGCTTTTGAGGGAGTTTCTTCTGAATAATTGCACTACACTCTTGAGTAAGGGCAATCATTTCATCTCCCTTAAGCTTTCTCTTCTTAGACAGAAGTTCTTTCAAAAATTTAGCATATGAAAGCATTTCTTGCAATGCCTTAGCAAAGGGAATATTTATGTGAAGCTTTTTGAACACATCTAAGAACTTAACAAACTTTTGCTCCTCTATCTGTTTCTTGAATCTATGTGGAAATGGAGCATTCTTTAATTTCTCAGGAGTTAGCTTGACAGCTTCCTCCAAGATCAAATCATTCTTTTTCTTTTTCTTTTGATGAACTTGGTTTTCTTTCTCTTTTTCTGTTTCTACTTAGCTTTCACTTTTATCATTAACTTGCTCACTTTCCTGCTCTTTTTCTTTTTCTACAATGTTCTCAGTACTTGGAGTAGGAAGAACCAAAGTTTTTCCACTCCTAGTGATTATTGCTTTGCAATGTTCCGTTGGATTTACCTCAGCATCTCTAGGAAAATTGCCTGATTGTCTCTCGGCTAACTGCTTTGAGAGTTGTCCAACCTGATTTTCCAGATTTCAGATGGACGCTTCTTGATTTTTAAAGCTGGCTTTAGTGGCCTAAATGAACTGAGATAAAACATTCTCAAGTTTAGACTTTTCTTTAGGGGGAGGGCGAGATGGTTGCTGTGATCTATTTGTGGTTTGATTTTGTGGCATATTTTGATTCAAATGGGGACCTTTCTGCCAAGAAAAATTGGGGTGGTTCCTATAGTTAGGATTGAAGGAATTAGAGGGGTAATTCCTTTGAAACCGTTGCCCCATGAAATTAACTTGTTTAGCCGACACATTTGGATCACACATGCCATTTTCATGGTCTCCACCACAAAAATCACAGCTCATCATACAAACTTGGCTAGGCTTTTGGAGTTCTAAAATCTGTACACTTAGTTTCTCTAAAGCCTGAGTCATCAACTTACATTGAGCCAAATAAGCATCTTGTGCCTCTAATTTTAATATCCCTCTCTTAGGGATTTGGCTCCTTTCACTAACTAAACATTCATTTGAAGCCATAACATCAATAAATTCTATAGCTTCTTCTACAGTTTTTATGGTTAATGAACCTCTAGCTGAGGCATCAATCAAGACTCTAGTTGTTGGTCTTACACCATTATAGAATATGGTAGCTTACTGCACATCAAGAATCTTATGATGAGGATATTTCTGCAAGCTCTCCTTGTACCTATCCCATGCTTCCATCAGAGATTCACCCTTTCTCTGCTGGAAACAAGTGATTTCAGTGCGCAACTTGGCATACTTGGAAGGAGGGAAATATTTAATCAAAAATTTTCTTTGTAAATCCTCCCAAGTGGATATACTGCCTCTTGGTTGGCTCTGCAACCAGGCTTTTGCACGGTCCCTTAGAGAAAAAGGAAATAATCTCAATCCTATTGCCTCATCAGGGATACCACTCATTTTCAAAGTATCACAAATTTGGAGAAAGGTTGCTAGATGCAAATTTGGATCTTCAACCTCACTTCCTCCAAATTGATCATTTCTAACCAACTGCAGCAAAGCCGGTTTAAGTTCAAAATTGTTGGCTGCAATTGGAGGCCTAAGGATGCTGGACTGCGATCCTTCTTCAGTAGGCCTGGAGTAGTCACCTAGTGTAACTCTCCCCTGTTCCATTTCTTGCTGTTCTTTTTGTCTTTTCTCCTTTCTAAGTTTACGCTCTAACAAATCAATATCATGATCAAAGAAGAAGGGCTCTCTTCTGTTCCTTAACTGCATACACCAAATATTAGACACAAAAACAATTCACAACTACTGCTACTACTACACACAACTACTGCTATACTAAAGATGAGAATTAAACTGTACTCAAGATAAAAATAAAATTAAATGGTTCAGTCTAGTACCGGTCCAAGGATTGTTGATATTACTCAACAATCCCCGGTAATGGCGCCATTAACTTGATGCATAATCTCGAAGGATTAAATTCTTTTGGCAAGCGCACCAATCGTTAAATTTGTAATATATTTGATCGTCCCATAGGGATTGAGGTAATTACCATAACCTAGGACTAGTACAAGCTGAACCAGAATAACATAAGGTAAAATTCATTCTGTTTGTGCTTTTTGTACTTTTTATGTTTTTGTATTTTCAGAAACAATAAAAGAGATGAAGTGTAATTGATGGAAGATAGGTTAGGATTACATCAGCTCATAATTTCATGAAAAAACATGTAATTAAGGTTTAATCAAGCTTCAGATTCAAGAGGACAATTCACAGATGGTTAATCCCTAATTCCTTAGGTTATTAACACTAATTCCTAAGCATTAAACTTTAATCCCTTAGGTGTTTAGTGACAGAGAAATCTAATGCGAAATTGGGGGTTAAACCCTAACTATTCACCTAATTACTAGGCCTGAATTAGTTAGGAAGCTAGAAGTTACCTAAGTTTTCAACCATGAATCCTCACTGGTGAAATTCTTCAATTAGATCTGGATTTGTCAATCCAGCAGTGTGGATCCACTTCTCAGCTTGTTCTCCTCATGATTCTGAAGATGAATTCCTCAATACAGCTTTGAGATTCCATCGGAAGCTTTAGCAATCCCAACCCTAGGGGTTTAGCAACCCATGGAGATGGATTCAGAAAATGGAACGTGAAGAGCCATGGAAGAGAGAGTTTAGAGAGGGAAAATGTTTAGAGAGAGATTGAAATCAGAAAAATGAATTAGTGTTATTGCTTCCGTCCCTCAATTACAGAGTGTTTACAAATATATATAACTATGACAAAACTAACTAACTAACTCTAATTAATTACAAGTATATACACTGGCTTTCTAGCGTATATATGCTAGGTTAATAAATCTCTTAATAAACATATTTCCTTATGTATTTATCTTTTTAATTAATTTCTTGCACAATTTAAACACATTTGAATTAAATAATTAGAATAGGAAAGAATGACAATTTATTAAATAATAATGCCAAACTCAACAATATTTAATGGATTAAGTTAAATTAAAGATGAATTTATTAAGTCTTTTCAAGACTTATCACTTGACTGGAAGGACCGCTCGATGGCAAGTGCTATTATTCGAGTATGACATAACATATGTCACCCAAAAGGCCATAAGAGAAAATGCTTTAGTAGATTACCTGGTACACCAGCCCGTCAATAGCTACCAACCAATGCAACATGACTTCCCGGACGAGGATGTCTTAGCTCTTTTTAAAGAAGAAAGTGGTCGTGAAAACAAATGGATCATGAGATTTGACAGAGCCTCTAATGCACTAGGGCATGGGGTTAGAGTCATCCTTGTTAACCAAGTGGCCTCAATTACTCAAGAGGGGGGTGAATTGAGTATTAAATTTTTTTGTTGAAATGCTTGTGAAATTGGTTCTTTGACAAATATATATAGAGAAGATGATAAACTTAATTTTAAATGAGAATAATAAAGAAGTTTGAATAACAAAGTTATTAAGCGTAACAAATTAAGCAAGCAATTTAAATGCACAAATTTAAATAGATTAGGGAAGAGAAGATTTGCAAACCGATATATACGAGTTCCACCACACTGGTGTATGTCTCACCTCCAAGTAACCCACTAAGAGGATTTCCACTATTGAAAATTTGAGATACACGCCTTGAGCAATTACAGTCTCTTAGTGTCCCACACTCAAGAACTTAATCCTCACAAGCTAAAGGGCAACCCACCCAATCTCACAATCTCTCAATTACAAGGTTGAATCCTAACCCAACAAGTATCTCAGATTTTGTGTATGTGATTTTACAAGTGTGACTCTCTTAATAAAATGGATATACAAATTTAAGCACTTTAAAAAAATATTTTTCTTCTCTCAAAGAGGATATGCAATTTTAGCACTCAAAAATATTTTTCTCATAATATAACTCTCAAAATTTAATACTTCAAAATAAAGAGAATCAGAGAGTAAGTGAGAAGAAAGAATGAAAGCAAGTATTTGATGCTGCGAAGGTGTGTCTGTGCTGCTTCACTTCTTCTCTATTTATAGGAGTTCCAGAGTATGTGCTGCCAAAAATTTGAATTCCACCGATTCCTGATTTTATGCATCGAAAGCCTTAATCTCCCAACATTCCATGTTTCCTGACTTGAGAAGTGAAATTGTCTGCCTCAATTAATGGAATCGCCGTTCAGTTTGAGTCTTCGAGAGAGGAATAAGCTGTCTTGAGTTTCTAAAAATGCGTATTGATAGTTTCCATGATTCTACGCAAGTTTGAATGATCTTTCTAGTATATTTTTACACTAAAAACAACACATGAATCGATTCCTGGCAGGGGGAATCGATTCCTAGTAGCATGAATCGATTCCTTCAGTCTATGAATCGATTCCTTGAGCCAATTTCCAGCATGAATCGATTCCTTAGTGTCTTGAATCGGTTCCTCCTCTAAATTTTCAGCATGAATCGATTCCTTAGTGTCTTGAATCGATTCCTCCTCTTGATTTTTAGCATGAATCGATTCCTTAGTGTCTTGAATCGATTCTTCCTCTAAATATTCAGCATGAATCGATTCCTTAGTGTCTTGAATCGATTCCTCCTCTTGATTTTCAACATGAATCAATTCCTTAGTGTCTTGAATCGATTCCTTGGCCTGTTTCCTTCAAGTTTTGATACATTTTTTTTCGTTTGGTTCCATTCTTGATACTTTCTTGCATGGTTCTTTGAAATGATCTTTCTGTAGCACTTTGGATAATTATTTCATCTGTTTTGGACCTCTGTGAATGCCTTAACTTAATTCTTTGGTCTTCATTAATTCTTATGCATTTGATTCTTGATTTCTTGATTCGAATCAATTTGTCCTTGATCTATGTTTAAATGCTTGTGTAACATCCTTTGATTCTTCAATTGTTTGTCATTCATCAAAACCTGTTTCAATATATAAATACAATCCTAATTTCACCAGACAAGGAGTTCATCCCTATTTGCGCTCAACAATGTTTTGATACCAATAACGTCATTGAGTATGAGGCATACCCCTTAGGGATACAAGCAGCTTTGGATGTAGGAGTAAAGTCCTTGGAAGTCTACGGAGACTCCGCTTTGGTCGTCCATCAATTAAGGGGTGAGTGGGAAACTAGAGACAACAAACTAATTCCCTATCATGCTCATATCAAGGAAATGATCAAAGACTTTGATGAGATCACCTTCCATCATATTCTCTGGGATGACAACCAGATGGCTGATGCCTTGGCCACTTTGGCTTCAATGTTTGAAGTAAGTAGTGAGTACGAAGTGCCTCTCATCGAGGTAAAGAAATGGCAGGAACCTGCATATTGCCAAGTCATAGAAGAATAGCCAGGCGGGAAGCCGTGGTATCATGACATCAAAAAGTACCTTCAGTGCCAGGAATATCCCGATGATGTTACAGATAATGACAAGCGAACTCTGAGAAGGCTTGCTGTGGGTTATTTCTTGAATGGGAATGTATTATACAAAAGAAACCATGACTCTATCCTCCTTCATTGTGTTGACACCGTTGAAGCAAATCAAATCATGAAAGATATCCATGAAGGATCTTTTGGAACTCACACGAATGGGCACGCCATGTCAAGAAAGATCTTGAGGGCAGGATACTATTAGATGACCATGGAAGCAGATTATTTTGCTTATGTATGGAGGTGTCACAAATGTCAGATATATGTTGATCACATTCATGCACCTCCATCATCTTTGAATGTCTTGTTAGCACCATGGCCCTTTTCAATGTGAGGTATGGATGTCATTGGGCCTATTGAGCCAAAAGCCTCGAACGGCCACTGCTTTATTTTAGTTGCCATCGATTACTTCACAAGGTGGGTGGAAACGGGTTCGTACATTAATGTGACCAACAATGTCGTCATCAAGTTCATCAAAAGGGAGCTGATATGCCAGTATGGTTTGCCAAGTCAGATCATTATCGACAATGGCATTAATCTAAACAACAAGATGATAAAGGAGCTCTGTGAGGGTTTCAAAATCTCTCACCATAATTCCTCTCCGTATCGGCCGAAGATGAATGGAGCAGTCGAAGCAGCTAATAAGAATATCAAGAAAATAATACAAAAGATGGTGGTGACTTACAAAGATTGGAGCAAAATGCTCCCTTTTGCTTTGCATGGATATCGGACCTCGGTTCGTACCTCAACTGGGGTGACCCGTTTCTCCCTAGTCTACGGAATGGAAGCAGTATTGCCTTTTGAAGTAGAGATCCTGTCCCTTCGGGTGATGATGGAGGTGAAGTTGGAAGAAGCTGAATGGGTTCAAGCTAGATACGACCAACTGAACTTAATTGACGGGAAGAGGTTAACTGCCCTCTGCCAAGGGTAGTTATATCAAAAGCGCATGAAGCGGGTGTATGAAAAGAAAGTGTGACCCTGACAATTCCAAGAAGGAGACTTGGTCCTAAAGAAAATTCTGCCAATCTAGAGGGACGACCGGGGCAAATGGGCACCTAATTATGAAGGGCCCTATGTCGTAAAGAAAGCTTACTCTGGAGGAGCTTTAACTCTCACCAACACGGATGGCGAAGATTCACCAATGCCTATAAATACGGACATGGTGAAGAAATACTATACCTAAGGAGGGTACCAAAACAAAACACAAAAAAAAGAAAAGCGCTCGTTAGGCTGAAAACCTAAAAAGGCGGCCTAGGCAAAAGTTAGAGCAACCCGGTGAGTCGAAAACCTGAAAAGGCGGCTCTGACAAAAAAATAAAAAATAAAAAATAAAAAATTATTAAAGTCTAAAATCTTGACAGCATGGCTAAAACTTCTCACGTCAAAAGTATGAAACCAAACTGGGGCATATGGGTCATCGTCGAATTACCTTCTCAGAGGCAAAGTCGAAGGGTGAACATGAAGTCGTGATGAAGGATCAAGATTCTCATCGCTCTCAAGACATCATTAGAGGATCCATGAGCCTCCCCCCTGTTTCTCTTACCTTCAGCTCTCTACACTTTAGTCCATTTGTTCCATCTATTTTACATTACTTTCCTCACCATTGTACCTGTTTAATATCCATAAATAAACTTTACCCTCTTTTCTATACGTGTTCATGATTGAATCTTATAAAGAAAACAAGTTTTCCTAAAATAAAAATGATTGAAAATAGAAATGGTAAAATTTAGAGTCGTGGGGAACAAAGTGCTCCCAGCATCTAACCTTGATTCAGGCAAGCATAACTAATTCCACTAGATATGCTTTCCAAAGTCAGAAATTGCCTCTATTTCATCATGAGTTATCTCTGGGTCTATGTCCTAAGGAAATTCACCCAAAAATGTCAATTTGTTTATCTTTGTATTACTCACCCCTTTTCTGAAGGTTTGCTAAGATACCGTCCAAAAGCAGATGTTCACCATACTATCTCCCCAGTACGATCACAAGGTCTCCTCCCTAACGAGCCTATAGTTTGGACTAAGACCTTCCCTCAGTAAGACTACAATCCAGAAATACGCTTCGGTTAGTTCTCCCCCCGGTGAAAACCATGTTTTGGGACTAGATCTCACCCCCAATGGAGCCACAATCCTAATCAAGCTTAAGATGAGCCTATTACCCCTTGTAGAACTATAATCTTGGGAGAAAGACTTCAATTGAACCCCTTTTCTTTAGTTGAACTTCAGCTTAGAAAAGAGAACTTCACCAAACTCCTCTCTCCTCAGAACAACCACCTTGCCACAAGCTGGGACCAATCAAACTCCTCTGTGACATCCCAAAAATAGGGGTAAATTTTTCGCGTTTTTATTATTATTAATCTCTAAAACATGTGGGTGGTGAAGCCATTTAACAAATTCCCCGGATCTATCAGAGACCTACCTCATATATGAAGATATGAGAAGGTAAGCTAAAGGAATTACTCTTAAGAAATCCATTATTAATAAAAGCGGAAGAATCTTTGGTAAAATAACATTATGGAATTAAATTCTTAAGAGATCATTCATTTGCAATTTAATAGCTAAGGTTATCCCAAAGTGATCATGAAATAGGATAGAATCATGGATTAGTATGAAGAAACAGGAAAATAATATATTTCAAGCTATTTGGGAGAATCAGGTCCCTCTCGCTTAAGCGGAATTCCAATTCGCTTGAGCGAGCTTCGCATAGCACGCTTGGGCGAACCTTAAAATGCTGAGCGAAAGAAGAAAATAGAGATTCAGGGCCACTTCGCTCAAGCGAATCCAACTCGCTTGAGCGAGTAACACAATCCTCGCTTGGGCGAAGCCATCGAGCGTAAGGCGAAAAACGCCCAGAATCCATTCCACGCTTACTCGCTCGGGTGACACTATCCTCGCTTAAGCGAGATTGCTCCCGAGAGCAATTTCCTGATAAACCCGAGAGCAAAACCTGAGACCAAAACCCTCTCGCTTGGACGAATCCTCAACTCACCTGAGCGAACACTAACCAAGGTCCAAACTCTGATTCTAATACAATTTCGCTTGAGCTACATGAGCATCCGCTTGAGCGGAAAGGAAATAATGTCCCAACACTGATGCTGGGACGATCTCGCTTGAGCGAGTTTTAATCTCGCCTGAGCGGGAATCATCCAGAAACCAAAATTCAACATAAGGGCTTTCTCGCTTGAGCGAAAAGCCCTCTCGCTTGAGCGAGTTTGACAGAAAAACAGGGGAAATGCAAAAATCACCCAACTCTCTACATCAAAACTCATTCTAATCAAATTTACCTAATTTCAACACTTTATATATAACATATTTCGCATTTGAGACTTGTTCTAATAAGTCATTCTTATCAAGTTCCATTACAACTCATCTATTATATAAATCAACTCACTAACTCCTCCATTTCATAAATCTAACATTCCATATATAAACTTCATTCATTCATCAAGATATAGAGAGTTTCATCACTCATTCATCCATAGGGTCATGATTGAAAATGAGTCATAAACAAAGATCTCATTTTCCTCCATGACCTCCTAAACTTATCATTCATACCATTATCCATTCTAAATCCGCACTATGTCAACATATATTGTACCATATTCATTACACTTATTCCACATATCTTTGTAAACCAAAATATTGCCGGCCAAGGCATTCTTTACCAAAAGGGGCCTTCTTCACACTCCTCCTCCACAATAGCTCCAAAGCAATACCTACAACACAGGAGCTAAAAAATATACCACAGGGAGAGTGAGTATACTTTCTCAATGACGAAAATCCAATAAATAGAACAATATATGCATGAATGCAATACAACTATCTCCTTCTCACAAGGAGTTTATTTAGTATCAATTAATCAATCATCAATTTTTCATTCTAATACAACCATTTCCTGATTCTTTCAGAAATCTATCAATCAATCCATCATCACAATTTAGTAATTAAAAAGGGAGTTTCCATTCATATCTCATCATCAAGTATCACCCTATACCATGCTTTCAAACTGATGCACATGCTAATGTCATGAAAATGCATATGCACGGATCCGATTTCACTTCCTCGGGTGATCGCAACCACCATATCACATACTCATTCTCAATGGTTTCCCACCTCGCAAGGGGTACTTTCTCTAGCAACCTCACAAGGTGCTTCTCGTGATCGCAACCACGTTCAATATTTCACATAGGTTTCCCTCCTCGCAAGGGGTACTCCCGCCTCATAAATATTTCATATAGGTTTCCCTCCTCGCAAGGGGTACTCCCGCCTCATGATCGCAACCATGGGCATTCAATCTCATTGGTCCTGCAGGGCCTTTCATTTCCACATCAAGTGATCACAACCACTTATCAACATCATCATAATATGCATGTCATGCCATGTATACAAAATACTCATGCATGCTTCAAGCTCATTAGGATTATCCTACCCTTTCATCTAGGGTATATTCATTCTCAACCACACAATTTTCCATCAACTCATACATAAGAATCAATCTTCATATGAACTCAACCATGTACCACACATAATAAGTCATCCATAGCCACACATAGGCTTCATCACATAACACTAAATTCACATCATCATACACAATTCACTTCACATACACATAATATCACTTTTAACCACTCAAACATGTCATACTACATTAATACATATATTATCAGTACAATTTTCATGCATTTAGAAAATACACCCCTCTCCTACCTCAAGAGAAGTAGACCTCTGGGGTTGATGTTCCTGCTTCACCAATATTGCCAAGCCCTACACCAATCATATATAGGGCCACATCAATCATTTATTCAAATACCAATTCAATATACATATACATAGGTATACACATGATCCTTATCATGTGAAAACTATTTACCAAAGTCATTCATTTGCCTACTTAGGCTTCGGGAATTCCTTTTCTCAAATTCCAATCTCTTAGTATCAAAGGCTACAACCTAATTATTGGGTTATTTCACCTAGTAGGTCTCCACCAACACCTTGGTGAGTTTCCACCTATTATAACTTCAAGTTAACATTATCATCATTTAATGTGTCTACCACCTCATTTATATCATTCTTCCCATCAACAAATGCTAATTTCTTCATTAATTGCAATATCCTTCAATATCCTACCTCTTCTCCTAGGATTCAAATTTAAGGTTTTCACCAACCCACCAACCTTCATAAATGCTCATATGCCTCCTTCTTTTCTCACCATAATTATAACTACCTCATTAATCATTCATAAGCTTGTATTTATGTCAACTTATCTTTAGGGTTCCACTTTTAAGTTTTCCCCAACATTTCTCATTCATTTGTTGTGTTCTAACACCAAAACTTCAACCAAACCTCAACTATATACTTATATACATAGAAAATGATCATAACCTTACCTCAAGAGAAGAAAAGAGTGAATTTGCAAAAGATGAAGAGGTTCACACGAATTTGAGGAGGAAGGAGGAGAAAATATTTTAGTTTCCAAGCTTTCTTAAAGTCCTTGAAGGTTGTTAATGGAGAAGGATGATATATCTCCTTTTAATTTTTGAATTCAAAAGAAAGAGGAATAGGAATTATGAAGAAGAAGAAATAGACATGAAGAAGAAGATAAGAAGAAGGATGTCAACGTGAAAGAAGAAAGTGCAACCGACTTATGAAAGGAAAATGGGAATTTAACACTTAATTTACCCATTCTTCACTAACTCTTCCGTTTTTTAACAAACAGGTTCACCGTTCGGGCCCAAAACATATTCTAAAAATTATTTCGAATATAAATTTGGAATCTCATTAACATTATCTACGGCCCTGACCAACGGCATCTCAATCGGAGATACTTGGTCCGACACCTATATTTTATCCGGGTCAGTTTTCAGCTCATCTGACCACCATATTTCACCAACAGTTTTGAAAAACCTTCTTTAAATCATTTCAAGAATTTTGGGATATTTATTAGCCCAAAGTTAATTATCCAACATTTATTTTCCTAATTTATCTTCCTATATTTTAAAATTCGGGGTGTTACAATCCACTCCCCCTAAAAGAAATTTCGTCCTCGAAATTCAACTTACCGGTCTCAAATGCATGAGGGTACCGCTTACGAATATTGTCCTCACGTTCCCACGTAAATGTTTCCATATCTCCATGCTTCCATGCCACTTTTACTAATGGTACCATCTTATTCCGTAGTCTCTTCACGGAATGCTCAACAATACGAACAGAAACGGGAAGAATGGATAAGTCATCCTGCACCTCAAGATCATCAACAGAGATCACGTGCTGAGGATCATGTACATACTTCCTTAACTGAGACACGTGGAATACATTATGAAGATTTGCAAGTTGTGGAGGGAGTGCAATTCGATATGCGACGTCCCCAATCCGCTCCAAAATCTCATAGGGTCCAATGAATTTAGGGCTTAGTTTCTTGCTCTTCAAGGCCCTTCCTATACCTTTATCACGCGAAACTCGTAATAACACATGATCGCCAACTTGAAATTCTAGTGGTTTTCTTCTTTTATCATAATAGCTCTTCTATCGGTCTTGAGCAATTTTCATCTTCTCTCAGATCATCTTGATCTGTTCAGTAGTTTCCTCAATAATCTCAGGTCCTAAGGCTAGATTCTCACCAACTTCAAGCCAACATAAAGGAGTTCGACACCTTCTTCCGTATAATGCTTCGTATGGTGCCATACCAATACTAGAATGAAAACTGTTATTGTAAGTGAATTCGATCAAAGGTAAATATTTTTCCCACGAACCGCCATGCTCCAAAACACAAGCACGCAGTAAGTCTTCAAGACTTTGAATAGTTCTCTCAGACTGCCCATCGGTCTGGGGATGATATGCCGAACTTAGCTTCAGTTTTGAACCCATCGCCTCATGTAAGCTTCCCCAGAATCGGGAAGTAAATCGGGGATCACGATCAGAAATAATACTTGATGGCACACCATGTAATCTCACAATTTCCCGAATGTACAACTGTGCTAAATCTTGCAAAGAGCTCTCCATACTGATTGGCAAGAAATGGGCACTCTTGGTCAAACGATCCACAATCACCCATATTCCATCACATCTGGACCTCGTTCTTGGTAATCCGGACACAAAATCCATGGCAATCGCGTCCCACTTCCAAACAGGGATATCAAGTGATCTTAAAGTACCCGAAGGTCTTTGGTGTTCCACCTTCGCCTTCTGACAAGTAAGGCAAGAAGCTACAAAGTTAGCAACATCACGTTTCATTCCGGGCCACCAAAAATTCTTCTTTATATCACGATACATCTTTGTTACACCAGGATGGATGCTAAACATGCTTTTATGTGCTTCCTCCAGCACTGTACATCTCAAATTACCGAATGAAGGTGCATACACACGACCTTTTATTCGCCATATACTATCAACGCCTTCCACAAGGAATAGATTTTTCCCATTATCCTGAGGTCTTCGCACCTCTTGTAAATAATCATCATCTTTTTGTTTCTCTTTCACAAGTTCCAAAAATTCATTGCTTATTTTCAAGGTAGCAAAACATAACTTCTTGGAAGATTGAACTTCGGTCCCAACATTCAAGTTCCGAAATTCTTCAATTAATTCAAGCTCTTTGACCATCATGATTGATATATGCAAGGATTTCCGACTAAGAGCATCGGCAACAACATTAGCTTTTCTCGGTTGGTACATCAATTTAAAGTCATAATCCTTCAAGAATTCCACCCATCTTCTTTGTCGCATATTCAATTCCTTTTGGTCGAAAAGATATTTCAAACTTTTGTGGTCACTGTACACCACAAATCTCGAACCATACAAATAATGACGCCAAATCTTCAAGGCAAACACAACCGCAGCCAACTCCAAATCATGAGTTGGGTAATTAATTTCATGAGGTCGCAATTGGCGTGAAGCATAAGCTATTACACGTTCTTTCTGCATTAGCACGCATCCAAGTCCATGCTTGGAAGCATCACAATACACTACAAACTCTTCTTGTAGGTCAGGCAACGCTAAGATAGGAGCAGAAGTTAGTCTCATTTTTAGCTCTTCAAAGCATTTCTCACATTCAACCGTCCATACGAAAGGTTGGTTCTTCCTTGTTAAATTCGTTAAAGGTCTCGCAAGACGAGAGAAACCTTCAATGAACCTTCGATAATAACCCGCAAGTCCAAGAAAACTTCGGATTTCAGTAACCGTTGTAGGTCTCGACCATGCCATAACGGCTTCAACCTTTGAAGGATCCACAGAAATACCATCTTCGGATATTACATGCCCAAGGAACTGAACGCTCGTCATCCAGAATTCACATTTAGAGAGCTTGGCATACAACTGGTTCTCTCTAAGAATGTTTAGTACCACTCTTAAATGTTCCTCATGTTCCTCGTGACTCTTAGAATACACCAGGATATCATCGATAAACACCACAACAAAACGATCTAGGTATTCGTGAAAAATGTGATTCATATAACTCATGAATACAGCTGGAGCATTAGTAACTCCAAATGGCATCACGACATACTCGTAGTGACCATATCGCGTTCTAAATGCAGTCTTGGGAATATCTTCGACTCTCACCCGAATTTGATGATAACCGGAACGCAAATCAATCTTTGAAAATACCACCGCACCTCTCAATTGATCCAACAGATCATCAATACGAGGTAAAGGATATCTATTCTTTATCGTCAACTTGTTCAATTGGCGGTAGTCTACGCACAACCGCATGGTTCCATCCTTTTTCTTAACTAACAAAATAGGAGCTCCCCAGGGTGACACACTAGGTCGAACAAATTCCCTCTCAAGCAGCTCCTTAACTTGCTTCTTTAATTCAATTAACTCCATAGGAGACATTCTATAAGGAGCAATAGACACTGGTTTGGCACCAGGTACTAGGTCAATAGCAAACTCAACCTCTCTTAGAGGTGGTAAACCAGGTATTTCATCAGGAAACACGTCCAGAAATTCAGACACCATGGGAATATTAGTGGGACCAGGATTACTTGTCCCCTCAGAAAGCGATAACAACACACAAAGTTGAATTATACCTTGTACATCAAACTGCCCCTTATCAAGAGAAGGGAGAACAACGGTCCACTGTTGACAATCAACTATGACTTTATTGTTAGATAGCCAATCCATACCAAGTATAATCTCCAATCCCTTCATAGGCAAACAAATAAAAGATGCAACAAATTTTCTCCCCTCCAGGAGCATATCAACATTATCGCACCGGTTAACCGATCTAAAACAAGTACCGGTTGGAGTGGTAATCATAAGAGCATTTTTCATAAAACACACCGGCAATCTCAATCGCCGAACACAATCCTCAGATATAAAAGAGTGGGTCACACCCGAATCAAAAATGACATGAACTGAATGTCCAAGAATTTCACACTTACTTTCAACCAGATTTTCTGCTCGTGCTGCTTCCTCTCCGGTCACAGCAAATACTCTCCCGGTATTAGGTTGACGATCTCCTCCATCCCTATTTCCATCATTAACATCATTACCATTTCCTCGACTGTTGCCACGTCTTCCACAATTATAGCCACCTCGGCCACCACGTCGACCACCATTATTTCCATTACCACGGCCTCGACCACCATTATAGCCTCCGCGGTTCACATAAGTAGGTACATTAGCATGATTAGGAACATTAGCTTGTACCGGAGCCGGCCTCACAAGCATAGGACATGCAGAACGGATATGCCCCACCTGATCACAATTAAAGCATATAACATCCTCACGATGCACACATTCCTGAACATAATGAGGTCCTCCACATCTATAACATCTCGGTCCATTGGTATTTACATTACCCCGGCCAAATACATTACCACGTCCACCGCCTCTAGTTGGGACATTAGAAGAAACACCCCTCAGAAAGCGTCCTCTTCTAAAACTTCTTTGCCTCTTGAAACTAGAAGCTTGACCCTTCAACTTAGAGTCAATTTTAGAGTGTTGAAAAGAAGCATGTTCTTCATAGATACGGCACTTATTCACAAGCACCGTGAAACTTCGAATCTCTTGATGACATATAGCCCTTTGAATATCGGAGCGTAACCCATTTTCAAACTTCACACACTTTGACACTTCAGTTCCCTCTTGTTGAAAAGGAGGGTAGAATTCACAAAGTTCTTCAACCTTAGAAGCATACTCTTCCACCGTCAGCGTGCCTTGCTTGAGTTCCATGAACTCGAGTTCTTTCTTGCTCTTATAACTTTCGGGCATATATTTCCTCATAAGTTCTCGTTTAAAGTTCTCCCAAGTTAAGGGAATCGCAGCAGCATTCATTCTGTTCTTGGCGAGTCTCCACCAAGTCTCTGCTTCATCCCTCAGCATAAAAACAGCATACTCCACTTTCTGGAGCTTATTACATTCAAAGCTACCAAAGATCCGCTCAACATTCCGGATCCAACCATAGGCTTGCTCAGGCCTAAATCCACCATGAAATTCAGTAGGTTTTCGCTTTAAAAACATGTCAAGGCCTTGAGTACCTTGAACAACAATAGGAGCAGATGGTCGTTCTGCCTCTTGTCTCTCACGGTTTTGCGATTCAAGAAGATCCGCAAAACGATTCAAGGCTCTAGCTATGGCGTCATCATTATCTTGACGACGACGGGCATCACAATATCTAAAACCACAACATAAAATTCAACCAATATTAGTAAACTCGTTCATAAAATTCCTCTATGAATTCATACTATAGTATTTTATTATAAAATTTAAATTATGACCCTCCTCCATGGAGTCCAATAGCAACATTTCATATTAAAGCCCATATGGCAGCATCATCATATCATGACATAGTATGCATTCATAATACATAAGATTCTTCATTGATGGAGGATAGTGTGAAGAAGCTTGGCCGGACTTACAAAAATCACATTTAATTCATCATCAATTCATACACAATTAATCAACAATAACAATGATTCATCAATCATATATCACTTTCCAGTGATAGCAATGGCTAAACATAGTAATGCAGAGCAAATAATGCTCTGATACCAAATTGTGACATCCCAAAAATAGGGGTAAATTTTTCGCGTTATTATTATTATTAATCTCTAAAACATGTGGGTGGTGAAGCCATTTAACAAATTCCCTGGATCTATCAGAGACCTACCTCATATATGAAGATATGAGAAGGTAAGCTAAAGGAATTACTCTTAAGAAATCCATTATTAATAAAAGCGGAAGAATCTTTGGTAAAATAACATTATGGAATTAAATTCTTAAGAGATCATTCATTTGCAATTTAATAGCTAAGGTTATCCCAAAGTGATCATGAAATAGGATAGAATCATGGATTAGTATGAAGAAACAGGAAAATAATATATTTCAAGCTATTTGGGAGAATCAGGTCCCTCTCGCTCAAGCGGAATTCCAATTCGCTTGAGCGAGCTTCGCATAGCACGCTTGGGCGAACCTTAAAATGCTGAGCGAAAGAAGAAAATGGAGATTCAGGGCCACTTCGCTCAAGCGAATCCAACTCGCTTGAGCGAGTAACACAATCCTCGCTTGGGCGAAGCCATCGAGCGTAAGGCGAAAAACGCCCAGAATCCATTCCACGCTTACTCGCTCGGGCGACACTATCCTCGCTTAAGCGAGATTGCTCCCGAGAGCAATTTCCTGATAAACCCGAGAGCAAAACCTGAGACCAAAACCCTCTCGCTTGGACGAATCCTCAACTCGCCTGAGCGAACACTAACCAAGGTCCAAACTCTGATTCTAATACAATTTCGCTTGAGCTACATGAGCATCCGCTTGAGCGGAAAGGAAATAATGTCCCAACACTGATGCTGGGATGATCTCGCTTGAGCGAGTTTTAATCTCGCCTGAGCGGGAATCATCCAGAAACCAAAATTCAACATAAAGGCTTTCTCGCTTGAGCGAAAAGCCCTCTCGCTTGAGCGAGTTTGACAAAAAAACAGGGGAAATGCAAAAATCACCCAACTCTCTACATCAAAACTTATTCTAATCAAATTTACCTAATTTCAACACTTCATATATAACATATTTCGCATTTGAGACTTGTTCTAATAAGTCATTCTTATCAAGTTCCATTACAACTCATCTATTGTATAAATCAACTCACTAACTCCTCCATTTCATAAATCTAACATTCCATATATAAACTTCATTCATTCATCAAGATATAGAGAGTTTCATCACTCATTCATCCATAGGGTCATGATTGAAAATGAGTCATAAACAAAGATCTCATTTTCCTCCATGACCTCCTAAACTTATCATTCATACCATTATCCATTCCAAATCCGCACTATGTCAACATATATTGTACCATATTCATTACACTTATTCCACATATCTTTGTAAACCAAAATATTGCCGGCCAAGGCATTCTTTACCAAAAGGGGCCTTCTTCACACTCCTCCTCCATAATAGCTCCAAAGCAATACCTACAACACAGGAGCTAAAAAATATACCACAGGGAGAGTGAGTATACTTTCTCAATGACAAAAATCCAATAAATAGAACAATATATGCATGAATGCAATACAACTATCTCCTTCTCACAAGGAGTTTATTTAGTATCAATTAATCAATCATCAATTTTTCATTCTAATACAACCATTTCCTGATTCTTTCAGAAATCTATCAATCAATCCATCATCATAATTTAGTAATTAAAAAGGGAGTTTCCATTCATATCTCATCATCAAGTATCACCCTATACCATGCTTTCAAACTGATGCACATGCTAATGTCATGAAAATGCATATGCACGGATCCGATTTCACTTCCTCGGGTGATCGCAACCACCATATCACATACTCATTCTCAATGGTTTCCCACCTCGCAAGGGGTACTTCCTTTAGCAACCTCACAAGGTGCTTCTCGTGATCGCAACCACGTTCAATATTTCACATAGGTTTCCCTCCTCGCAAGGGGTACTCCCGCCTCATAAATATTTCATATAGGTTTCCCTCCTCGCAAGGGGTACTCCCGCCTCATGATCGCAACCATGGGCATTCAATCTCATTGGTCCTGTAGGGCCTTTCATTTCCACATCAAGTGATCACAACCACTTATCAACATCATCATAATATGCATGTCATGCCATGTATACAAAATACTCATGCATGCTTCAAGCTCATTAGGATTATCCTACCCTTTCATCTAGGGTATATTCATTCTCAACCACACAATTTTCCATCAACTCATACATAAGAATCAATCTTCATATGAACTCAACCATGTACCACACATAATAAGTCATCCATAGCCACACATAGGCTTCATCACATAACACTAAATTCACATCATCATACACAATTCACTTCACATACACATAATATCACTTTTAACCACTCAAACATGTCATACTACATTAATACATATATTATCAGTACAATTTTCATGCATTTAGAAAATACACCCCTCTCCTACCTCAAGAGAAGTAGACCTCTGGGGTTGATGTTCCTGCTTCACCAATATTGCCAAGCCCTACACCAATCATATATAGGGCCACATCAATCATTTATTCAAATACCAATTCAATATACATATACATAGGTATACACATGATCCTTATCATGTGAAAACTATTTACCAAAGTCATTCATTTGCCTACTTAGGCTTCGGGAATTCCTTTTCTCAAATTCTAATCTCTTAGTATCAAAGGCTACAACCTAATTATTGGGTTATTTCACCTAGTAGGTCTCCACCAACACCTTGGTGAGTTTCCACCTATTATAACTTCAAGTTAACATTATCATCATTTAATGTGTCTACCACCTCATTTATATCATTCTTCCCATCAACAAATGCTAATTTCTTCATTAATTGCAATATCCTTCAATATCCTACCTCTTCTCCTAGGATTTAAATTTAAGGTTTTCACCAACCCACCAACCTTCATAAATGCTCATATGCCTCCTTCTTTACTCACCATAATTATAACTACCTCATTAATCATTCATAAGCTTGTATTTATGTCAACTTATCTTTAGGGTTCCACTTTTAAGTTTTCCCCAACATTTCTCATTCATTTGTTGTGTTCTAACACCAAAACTTTAACCAAACCTCAACTATATACTTATATACATAGAAAATGATCATAACCTTACCTCAAGAGAAGAAAAGAGTGAATTTGCAAAAGATGAAGAGGTTCACACGAATTTGAGGAGGAAGGAGGAGAAAATATTTTAGTTTCCAAGCTTTCTTAAAGTCCTTGAAGGTTGTTAATGGAGAAGGATGATATATCTCCTTTTAATTTTTGAATTCAAAAGAAAGAGGAATAGGAATTATGAAGAAGAAGAAATAGACATGAAGAAGAAGATAAGAAGAAGGATGTCAACGTGAAAGAAGAAAGTGCAACCGACTTATGAAAGGAAAATGGGAATTTAACACTTAATTTACCCATTCTTCACTAACTCTTCCATTTTTTAACAAACAGGTTCGCCGTTCGGGCCCAAAACATATTCTAAAAATTATTCCGAATATAAATTCGGAATCCCATTAACATTATCTACGGCCCTGACCAACGGCATCTCAATCAGAGATACTTGGTCCGATACCTATATTTTATCCGGGTCAGTTTTCAGCTCATCTGACCACCATATTTCACCAACAGTTTTGAAAAACCTTCTTTAAATCATTTCAAGAATTTTGGGATATTTATTAGCCCAAAGTTAATTATCCAACATTTATTTTCCTAATTTATCTTCCTATATTTTAAAATTCGGGGTGTTACATCCTCCTCCCCGATGGAAATATAATCCAACAATCAAGTACATCCCTTTCCCCAGTGACAATGTAACCTAGAAATCAACTTCAAACAGAACTCTTCCCCAAGTGGAATCATCAAATTCTCTCTTCAGTGGGACCGCGATTGCCACAAAACTGGCACCAATCGAGATCTCCTCCCCAATGGAACCACAATCCAGAAACAGACCCTGATCAGATTCTCTTCCCCAGTGAAACTACAATTGCTATAAAACTGGTATAGATCAAGTCATTTCCCTAGTAGAGTTCCAATCTGAAAACTGATTCCAATAAAATCCTTTCCCCAATGGAATCGTCACTACTGAAACTTGCATTCCTCCAGCCGTTTGTTCCGGTCGCCACATCAGGTACCTTCCCTTTCCTATCGTCGAATCAGGCACCCTTTCGAGCTGCCGGACCAGGCACCTTTTCTTTCCAGTTGTCATACTAGACACTTTACCTATCACCAAATATTTTGAAATAGGGGCATCACCCCTAAGTTTTCCCTTTCCTTCCGTTTGAGGAACGGCGCCCCAAACCTTGAGCTTTCTTGTTAAACCAGGGGCATCACCCCAAGTCTTTCATTTCTTGTTAAACCAGGGTTAAACCAGGGGCATCACCCCCATGCCTTTCATTTCCTATTAAATGGGGGGCAACACCCTCAGCTTTTCCATTTTTCATTCTAAACGAGGGGCAACACCCCCAATTTTTCCACTTTCATTTTAAACAAGGGGAAACACCCCTAGCTTTTCCATTTTTCCTTCTAAACGAGGGGTAACACTCCCAATTCTTCCACTTTCCTTTTAAACGAGGGGCAACACCCCCAGCTTCTCCATTTTTCCTTCTAAATGAGGGGCAACACCCCCAATTTTTCCACTTCCTTTTTAAACGAGGAGCAACACCCCTAACTTTTCCATTTTTCCTTCTAAACAAGGGGAAACACCCCAATTCTTCCATTTTCCTTTTAAACGAGGGGCAACACCCCCAGCTTCTCCATTTTTCCTTCTAAACGAGGGGCAACACCCCCAATTTTTCCACTTCCCTCTTAAATGAGGGGCAACACCCCCAGCTTTTCCATTTTTCCTTCTAAACGAAGGGAAACACCCCTAATTTTTCCATTTTCCTTCTAAATAAGGGGCAACACCCCCAATTTTTCCACTTTCCTTTTAAACGAGGGGTATGTTGGTGTTTTGCACTATGAGCTTTTATGCTTTTTCATTTGTATCATTTTTCTACTTATCAATAGAATAAATATTTCAGTTTAAAATTATTTTAAAACATATTTATCCTTGGAGTAATAGGTCATATAAAAATTATTCCTAAAATGTCCCTAGTTAAGTATTTACATGGGGACATGTAAATACACTGAGACTAGTGTGTGAGTGTACTGATGACCTGATCTCACAGATCATAGATATAGATGATATCGAGTCTTCACACGGGTACACATTAAGAGTAATGATGTACTGGACAGACCCACCATGAGAACGTTGCATGGATCGTTACATGATTGTCATAAACGATTCTCAATGTGATAATGGTATATGTAGTCCTTCGACCTGAAGTCACTACGATTCCTACATGAGGAGTTTATTGTTTTAATACAATTAAACGTCTTCTGTAACAAGAGGACTATAAAGGTTGTGATTAGGCAATGAATAAATTATGCAGAGGGATGTGAGTGATGTAGATGGGATTTGTCTATCCTATGTGACAGGAGTGATATCCATAGGCCACTTGATGGAGTAAGACTAAGAAAACGCATGGCCATGCTAGAAAGAATAAATATTAGATATTTATTCGGATCCAGTCTACTCCGGTATCAAGTAAAATAAATTGGGCCGTACAAGGATGACGCGACCATGCCTTAGGCCCAATTAGGATATCGTGACAAAAGGAATAAACGTATTAAATAATTATCACTTATAGGTTATGTTGATAATATTCAGACATAATGATGCATTGCTAGATGCCGCTCTTATTTTATATTAATAATAAAATAGTTTATTATTAATATGACCGGGTATTTTACCTATAGGGTCACACACATAGAGTAAGCCCATCAGAAAATGTTGTCTTATTTTAGTTGGACTAAAATAAAGCTATTGGGCCTAACTCATTTGGAATGAGTAAGGAGCCCACTTTTAGAGAGAACAAATTAGGTCAAACCTAAGCCTATAAATAGAGCATAAGATGCTCATAGGCCGTTCACTCAAGTGAGACATAAATTCGCAAAAGTTGCAAGAGCTACACGCCGTCAAACTAGCAGTTGGCAGGTGTTGCGATTCTGGTGGGAGTGCTCGTGTGGACTCCTAAAGGACGAGGCTACGACTGCTTCGGAGTTCTTCAAGAGGTAACCTAAAATAATTTCGAAATTGTTTTGTGCTTTAAAACACGGAACCTTGCAAATCATATGGAATCCCTTTTATTTTTCCGCTGCTCATGCTTAGGGATTCCTTAACAGGGTAACACCCCCAACTTTTCCATTTTCCTTCTAAACGAGGGCAACACTCCCAATTTTTCCACTTCCCTTTTAAACGAAGGGCAACACCCCCAGCTTTTCTATTTTTCCTTCTAAACAAGGGCAACACCCCCAATGTTTCCACTTTCCTTCTAAATGAGGGACAACACCCCCAATTTTTCCACTTTCCTTTTAAACGAGCGGTAACACCCCCAATTTTTCCACTTCCCTTTTAAACGAGGGGCAACACCCCCAGCTTTTCTATTTTTCCTTCTAAACGAGGGGCAACACCCCTAATTTTTCAACTTTCCTTCTAAATGAGGGGCAACACCCCTAATTTTTCCACTTTCTTTTAAACGAAGGGCAACACCACCAGCTTTTCCATTTTTTCTTCTATACGAGGGGCAACACCCCCAGCCTTTCCATGCTCATTTCAAACGAGGGGCAACACCCCAAATCCCTCATTTTTTGTCAAAACAAGGGGCAATACCCCCAACGTTTTTATTTTCTTTTGAAGTAAGGGCATCGTCCAAATCCTTTCATTTTCCCATTATTTGATTCCGTCCAAGTTTTAGAATTTAGGTCATTATTCAGTTAAAAAAACAAAAACAAAAGGGGAGTTGTGAATCTGAGGTTGACACTGGATCATGAAGAGGCTCTGGCTTCCTCCGATATGGGTGTTTCTACCGGAGTTAATGCCATGAAAGAGAACAAAAGTTGTGATAAATAGGCCAATACTGGTCGAACACCAAACCAAGCAAACTTCATGATCTGAATACAAACACTGGAATAAGTCATGATCACTTGGCATGTTTAAGTACTGGAGTAGGCCAAAATTTTAATAGACAGTGTAGTAGAGGAAAGGAATGCAACTGCAAAAGGCCACATCGTCAGATAAATAAAGATTGGTGTTACTACCATGGTCACTAGCAGAGCCCAAGTGAAAAGAAGAAAATGACGATGTGTGGGTGCCAAACGATGTGTCCAGCTCCTTCATTTCCCATAGAGGCATTATGGAGAAACACCTGGGAACTGAGGTTCCCTAATGATGTAAAGCCCCAGAGGTAGCTTCACCTTCACGACGCGGACCCCGGCTCATGACTTCTTTCCACGGCTGATGCCGGGATTGAATTGAAGGTCCAAACAGAACCTCGACGGAGTCACCACTCGAGTCGTTGTCCCTTATACCCTATCTAAATTTAAAAAGTAAAAGAGGAAGGTATGGAGGTACCTGCTGAGATGATACAGGTAGTTTTACGAGTGCAAGCCAGAGTTTTAACGAACATCGGAGAAATTGAACGTCGGAGCAGCAGAACTTTGGTATAAGGAAACAAGTGAAAATGGTTGAATCCTGTACCTGCTTTTATAGAGGATGAAGGGACTCTAACCATTGTAGGAAGAAACACTTCGTATCCCGGACCAGGCCCATAAAAATTCGGCCCATTAGGCGCGGCAACTCGCACTCTGGTTAGAAGGCGCGAAAATGTAAAATGACATGGCAAATCAAAAAGTGTGACGTCTAAAGGTTTTGATACCACTTTGGTCTGACACTATCTGTTCAGAAGGTCACTTCAGTTAAAAATCTATTCACATATCCTCATTTGTCACATCAGATGATTTCCTGAAGGCTGGTATTACTTGACCACGGTGTTGGTGTTCATGTCTTTACTTCCTTTCCACTTCAAAAACATGAAGGGACTTCATGTTTTCCTCGCGGAAAAGAAGTAAAGAGGGGCATCTGTGAACACCTCCTCCGATCTGGCCCAAATGTACTTCGAAAATAAGGCCAACAGGAACAAACAAATAAAAAGATAACACCAGCCAAACAATAAGCCTGTGTAGGGCATGATTAATGGACCAACACCGGCCTATCTTGTGCCTATACCGGTGTGATTGTTACATCGTCGTTGCCTATAACGATCCTAAGGGGACCAGTTTATCCAGTATCATTCAGTCTTAGCCCGATGTGAAAAATTCAAAACATTCTCACATCGTCTTGGACTTTGTCCTATGAAATGGAAAAGCACTCCCAGATTCGATCCTTGAAATTCGGAGAATGATAGACAGGATACAGTATGAAATAATAAAAAACTCCCCACTCCTCTCTGTTCCCCATAACTGTTCAATGGCCAGCCTATATCGCCATTACGAGCCTGGGTCAATGGAAACGTGAGTTGTCAAAGCACTCAACAGCATGGGTAGAGGTTGAAAAACCTCTATAAATGCCTCACTTGAAGAGGTCCAAGGGTCCGAAGTTCTGATCCCTTACCCTCCTCCGAGAAGACTCTTCTGTCATTACCAAAACTTTGCTCAAATTTCCTTTCGAATTCCCTTTGCATTTTGAGTGTTTTAAAAAAAGTACCATCTCTCCTTTTCCAGCTAATTGAACATTGACCAGATTCCTATTTCAACATCGGATAAACTTAGGATTGACTACCGGTCCTATCCTAAATTTACTCTTGCTCATACCAGATCTATATCCAATCCCTGAGATTTTCTCCAACTTATCATACCAGATCTTACTGAGCTCCCATACCGGATTCGACAATTACTTAATCCATTCTCACTGCCCTACGTCGGTCATCACCTTCCCAGTCCACACCGGCCCTAAGTCTCGAGCCTGCCCTTCCCAGTGCGCACTCCTATACCGGTTACAATTATTTATTCTGTTTCTTATCAAAATTTCTTTTTGTTCTATTCCATAGTTCAAAATAAGAAAACATGCATTTTTGATATTTTTTAGTACAGTGGTAATCTTAAGTTAGTGTTGTGCAGAAGTACTTTTGCCTACACTATTTCTAGGTCCTATACACGTGTGGAGAACTTCGCCTTGTATTCTTTTTTCCTTTTAGACCCGATCTGTTGCCGGATCTTATAACATTATTTTGAGAATATCCCTCCAAAGAACTACGTAACCCTGATTTCTCGAAAGCTCGAGAATACGTAGGACCGGGGATTAATTCTTGTCGGGCCCATTTCTTTATCTTTCTCGTTCTTCTTATAAATTAATCTCATTCTTATTATTTTCACGAAAGTCAACTTAGACGCGACATCTTGTTGATTTTCTTCATTTCCTTCTGGCCGTTATCATTTTCCTCGAGATGGGGTTAATTTGGACGAGACGTCCTGTTAACCCCATCCATTTTTCAACCCTGCATTTTCATGAGAGAATGGCTAATTTAGACGAGACGTCTTGTTAGTATTCTTTCCTCTTCCACATGTTTCTCACAAAATAATAGGGTTAATTTGGACAAGATATCCTGTTAACTTCATTTCTAGCTTTTTTATTTATCTCATTTGTTTCTTTCGTTTTCAAGAAAAAAGAAAAGAAAATAAAAAATGTTTTAGGGCTATTTATGATGCGTATTTTCAAATTTTGGTACTGTTTCTTTAACAGGCGTAGTGGGGTGCTAATACCTTCCCCACTCGTAACTGGCTCCCAAACTTGAATCTTATTTTGAGCTGACACCGGTCGTGACACACGTCAGCAAGTGTGTCAGCTCAATATTAGAAGATTTTTAGCATTGACTTCTGCTCGATCAAATGAAGCAAATAAACAACTTTATCTATTGAAGTTGCATAAGAGATTATTTTCATGCAAAAACTAAAAATCCCAGTTATTTGACTCTTAAACATATTTCTCTGATGTCAAATGTCTGGTGCCTGAAGTTCAAAGCAAATACCTTCATAGGATTTTCAACATCTATATCTCCTTTTAAAAATCAGCAACAGTCATATTCCAGCACCTATATATACTAAAGTAGATTGAATTGCCAAAAGGTAAACAATAAGTCATAGAGAGATTCCTCAAGAAAAACCATCATTCTCTGTATTGCTTTCAATCTTTCCTTTTAGATAAAAACCTTCTTTGTGTGTTCTACCTTTAGCAGATCTTGGTCTCGTGTCATTCATAATTTAGTTTATAATCTCTTAATTGTATATTTCATACACTAAGTTTTATGAGATATCTTTCATTTCTTACAAACAATCTGTAAAAGTCTAGTGTGTTGCCAGCCTCAGTGAGTGTGGGAAACACTTTTGGCCTGAAGAGGGTTTCACAAGAGTACTTGGGTTGTTAAGCCAGGAGTGGCTTATTGAAAAAGAATACTTGGGTGTTTAAGCTAGAAGTGGTTGGAGTCAAGAATACTTATGGCATAGGTCTGGTGTTGTTATTGTAAAGGAGAATTTACAATAGTGAAAATCCTTCAAGTTAGAAGGGACTGGACATAGCTTCTATTTTGGAAGTGAATAGTATAAATTTTGTGTCACTTTCCTTTCCTTGCTCTTTAAAAGTCTGCTTTGCAAAGATTGGTTATTTGTTTTCATTGGTTCATTAAAAGTCTGCTTTGCAAAGAGTCTCTAAGTGATTCAACCCCCTTCTTAGTCAGACTCTAAACCATCAATTGGTATCAGAGCTTATCTTTTGGGTTGATCACTCCCTCGAGTAAAAAGGATACAGATCTATGGCAACCTGACATGGCCATCACCCAGGAAGAAGCCATGGACCCTACATAGTCTTTGAAGGTTGCCTTGGATGCTTTCAAGGGCCCTATGACTAGGTCAAGGGCCAAGAGAGCCAAGAAAGGTCTCCAAATGCATTTAGCTTCTTCCATACATTCCTTGAGTGTGCCCAAGCCCAAGGAGGAGCTATTGAAGACCCTTACCCTTTTCTCTTGCATTCTAGAAGGGTAATGGGCTTGGTGTGGATGTTTGGGCCTCCTTTGGGCCTCTTCATTGGGCCTCATATATTTTGTACATATTTTATATTCCTTTATATTCTAGGCATATTAGGACTATATTTTAGGAATTAGTTTGGGCTTTGCATAGCCATTAATTTTAGGCAACGTTTGGGCCTTGTACCTTGTTCTTTTTTACATTTAGGCTTGTATTGGGCCAACTAGAGTAGGATTTAGGATTGGGCCTTAGGAGTTAATCCAAGGCCCATGGTTAGAGTGAAGTGGCTAAAATTTCCAATGGACTATATAAGTTTCTCTCCTTTGTAATTAGCTCATAACTTGAATGATAAGAAATCTTAGAGTAAGAAACTCTCCCTTCTCTTTAGAAAGTAGAAGCTCTAGGCTCCTTTCTCTAGTCTTATCCTTGGGTCTTCTCCCATAGGTGGTGACTCTCTATACCTTATCTCTTTTCTCCCTAGAGAGTGGCGGAACCATGCTTCATTCCTCTCCTCTCCATCTCCTCCATTTCTAGACCAAAATCTCCTTAGATCTAGGTTTTTTCTCCTTCTAACTTCCACCACAAGCTAGCTTCCACTACAAGATTCTTCTACCTGCCTCCATAAGCTTCCAAAACAGTGACTATCCTCTTCATTTTCATCAAGCATTTTGGATCTAATAAGGTTCTAGAAGAGAAGATCCTTCAATAAAAGCTAGGAATTGAAGAAATTCCTACAACACAACCTCTCAGAGTAATCAACTGATTACAGAAGGATCCTTAATCAATAGACCTCCCACCTTCTTTGGAGAAGACTACCCAAACTAGAAGGATATAATGGAAATGTTCATAAAATCCTATAGTTTATGGGCAGTCATTGTAAATGGTGATTATAAAACTCTTGTTGATAAGGATGGAAAGACTAAAACTGAAGATGAATGAAGTACTGTAGAAATCAGAAAGATGGAGATAAATGCCAAGGCTAGATTCTTACTTACTTGTGCTCTCAGTAAATCAGAAGACAATAAAGTATTCAGTTGCAAAATGACTAAAGAAGTTTAGGATGCTCTTCAACGCAATTATGAAGGCACGTTCAATGTTAAAAGATCCAAGAAAATACCTTTAACCAAACAATATGATACTTTCATGATAAAGGAACATAAGACTGTGGATCAAATGTTTGGAAGATTCCAGACTCTATTAAATGAGCTCAAAGCTCTTGGAACCACTCCCTCTGTAGAAGACATTAATGTGAAGCTTCTTGGAAGCTTGCTAAAAAGGTTTGATGCAAAATGCTCAGCTCTAGAAGAAGCTAAAGACCTGAGTACATTCTCCTTGGATAAATTGCTTGGAATACTTAGAGTGCATGAGTTGAAGCTGAAGCAAAAGGAAGTCAACAAACCTTCCTCCTCCAAGAGCATTGCTTTAAAGTTAAATGAATTAGGCAGAAAATCCAAAGCACTAAAAGCTAAAGAGTCCATAAGTTTTGACCTAGACTATGATGAATCAGAAGCTCATACAGATGAGGAATTGGCCTTTGTAACTAAGAGATTTCATAGGCTGTTAAAGAAGAAGTTCAGACCTGACAAATTTTAAAAGAAAGACCACAAAGGTTAAAATCAATTTAATTTTAAAATTGACAAATCTATTCTAGAATGTTTCAATTACAGGAAACTAGGACATATGAAAGGACAAAAAGGAAAAGAGAAAGTTTCCCAAGAAACAAAAAAGATTAATAACATGGGATGATGAAGAGTCATCAAGTTCTGAAGTGTCTGAAGAAGAGACAGAATTTGCTCAAATTTGTCTCATGTCAAATGAGGTACCAGACTCTGAAGCAAGCTCAAGTGACTTAATCTGAGGATGTAAGTTATATTGATCTAAAACAGAATTATGATTTATTGTTCAATGATTTTTCTAAACTTATGAAAAACTTCAAAAAGCTGAAAGTAAAGCATGTTGACATGGTCATTGATTTTGAAAATCAAATTTCAAAATTAAAGGAAGAAAATCTTAACAAAAACACTTTGAAAGAAATGGAAGAGAATGAGAAGATGCACCTTGAAGAGTTAAGCAGACTCAAAAGAAAACAATATTTTGAACAAATTTTGAAAGTTCCAAAGTTTGCTGCAACTCTTAAAGTGAAGAAATCATTAAGTTGCAAAAGAAAGTTAACTCTCCTACCTCAGACCTGAGAAAGTTTATAAATAGTACTGAAAACTTGGACATACTTTGGGGAAAATCGCATGGTAACGATAAAAGGTTAGGTCTGGGATATGTAGAGGAAAATGATTTCAATCATTCTTTACCTCCTACATTTGTTTCAAAAAATCAAAAACATGTCAAATGTAATTACTACAAAAGACATGGTCATTTAATCAATGATTGTAGAAAAAGAAAAAGGAGAAATGAAAGAGTTGCTAACAATGCAGGACCTAAAAAGATATGGGTACCAAAGTCATTAATTATTCCAATTACAGATGTACTTGAGAACAAAGACAAATCCTCTGCACTGGTATTTGGATAGTGGATGATCATATCATATGACAGGAAGAAGGTCTATGTTCCTAGACTTGGAGCAATTTAAAGGTGGAACTATCACCTTTGGAGGAAACTAGACTAGAAGAATCATTGGGTTTGGTAGAGTGGGTAAAGTTCCTTCACCTATTATTGAAAATGTATTTCTTGTTGAAGGTCTGAGACACAACTTAGTGAGCATTAGTCAATTTTGTGACAGTGGGTACAAGGTCTCTTTCTACAAGGAAAAATGTACTATCTTTAATTATGATGGATCCACACTTCAATGCAAATAAACATCACAATTTATACAAGGTTGACTTGAATGAACTTAATAATCAGAATGTAACATGTTTGTTTTCAAATTCTAAAGAGAGATGGATCTGGCACAAAAAGCTTGGGCATGTAGGTTTCAAACATATTTCAAAACTTTATAGAAAAGACCTAGTTAAGGGATTGCCAAAAATATCTTTCAATAGCACCCTACCTTGTAAAGCATGCCAAAGAGAGAAATAACACAAAACCTCATTTGAGAACAAGAATGTTGTTTCCACTGTCAGACCCCTAGAACTGTTACATTTAGACTTATTTGGTCCATCTCAAGTGCAAATTCTAGTAGGGAAGAAGTAATTTGTGATTGTTAATGATTACAGAAAAATGACATGGGTATACTTTCTAACTCACAAGGATGAGTTTGTAAAGGTATTTAAGATTTTTTGTAAGAAAATCTAGAATGAGAAAGGTTTCTATATTGGTACAATAAGAAATGATCATGACAGAGAATTTGAAAATGAAAATTTTGAAAAATTCTACAATGATTCTGGTATAACCCATAGTTTTTCTTCTCTAAGAACACCTCAGCAAAATGGTATCGTGGAAAGGAAAAATAGGTCTTTGTAAGAAATTGCTAGAACAATGCTTTGTGAAAATAATCTTTCAAAATATTTCTGGCCAAAGGCTGTGAGCACTTCTTATTATATTCAAAATAGAATTCTCATTAGACCTATATTAAATAAGACTCCTTATGAACCGTGGAAAAGAAGGAAACCCAACATTTTATATTTTCATCCATTTAGTTGTATCTGCTATATTCTTAACACTTGGGATCATCTTGGAAAATTTGATTCTAAGTGTGACAAAGGAATATTCATAGGATATTTAACCACATCAAAATCTTATAAAATCTTTAATTTTAGAACTTAGACTATTGAGGAATCAATGCATGTAAGATTCGATGACCTTCAAAAGATTGACAGAAAACTGACAAATCTAGATTCTAATGATGTAGGAATACTACAATAAGAAGCTAAAAGAGAAAAGCAAGGAGCAAATCTTGATCAATCAGAACTTGTTGAACATGAAGATAAAGAGTTGAACATATTAAGTTAATGACTGAACCTAAAAAGCCAAGAGATTGGAAGTTCAAGTCTTATCATCCTTCAGACCTTATAATTGGGGATCAGGAAGCTGAAGTTAAAACCAGATCTAGACTTTGTAACCAATCTTTAATTGCTCTAGTTTTAGAACTAGAACTAAAGAATGTTACAAAAGCATTAGATGACACTAATTGGATTATTGTCATGCAAGAGGAGTTAAAAAAGTTTGAGAGAAATAAAGTTTGGAGCCTTGTTTCAAGACCTAAAAATAAGAGCATTATTAGAACTAAATGGATCTTCAGAAATAAGCTTGATGAAGATGGAAAAGTTATCAAAAACAAAGTCAGACTTATAGCTCAAGGCTACAACTAACAAAAAGGTATAGACTTTACTGAAACATTTACACTTGTAGCCAGACTTAAAGCTATCATAATACTTCTTACACTTACTACATTTAAAGGTATTACATTATATCAGATGGATGTCAAGAATGCATTTCTGAATGGTTTCATTGAAGAAGAATTTTTTGTAAAACAACCCCCTGGTTTTGAAGATATGTGTTTTCCAAATCATGTTTTCAAACTAAGAAAAACACTATATGGTGTGAAACAAGCTCGAAAGGCTTGATATGATAGACTTAGTTCTTTTTTGATTTCAAAAGGCTTTACAAGAGGAAAAGTAGACACAACTTTGTTCAGAAAAAGCTCTCAAACACTTTATTATTTTACAGATTTATATTGATGATATTGTTTTTGGTGCTACTGATGAAAGTCTGTGCAAAGATTTTTCTAAAATAATGCAAGCAGAATTTGAAATGAGTATGATGGGAGAACTTAAATTCTTCTTAGGCTTGCAGATTAAATAGACAAATGATGGTATTTTCATTCATCAACAAAAGTACACCAAGGAGTTGTTTAAAAAGTTTAAAATGGCTGATGCTAAGCCCATGAGTACTGCTATGCATCCAAACTGTATAATTAATAAAGATGAATATGGTACAATAATGGATCAGACCTTGTATAGAAGAATGATAGGTTCACTTCTATACCATACATCCAGTGGACCTGACATAATGTTTAGTGTTTATATACATGCAAGATATCAATCAGACCCCAAGGAATCATATTTGTCTGTAGTGAAGAGGATTCTAAGATATCTTGTTGGCACAACTAACCTTGGGCTGTTCTACAAGAGAACATACTCTTTCTCTCTATCTGGATATTATGATATAAGTTTTGTAGGAGATAGAGTGGATAGAAAAAGCACAAGTGGTGGATGCCATTTTCTAGGCAAAAGTCTGATATCATGAGGGAAGCAAAAAGAAAAATTCAATTGGACTCTCAACAGCAGAAGTAGAATACATGTCTGGAGCAAGTTGTTGCTCTTAACTTCTTTACATAAAGTATCAACTTGAAGATTATTCTATCAAAGAAGAAGAGATACCTATGTTATTTAAAAACACAAGTGTGATAAATCTATCAAATAACCTCATTCAACATTCAAAGGCAAAGCATATAAAAGTAAAATACCACTTCATCAGAGATTATATGCAAAAAGGAATTTTGGACATGAAATTTGTAGACACAAACTATTAATGGGTAGATATCCTTACAAAGCCTTTGGCAGAGACCAAGTTTGCTTTTATCAAGCATAATTTATTTTTAAGAAATATTGCTTGAATCAGTATGTTACATATTTCTACGAGTTTGATGCATGTTTGATATAAGTTTGGTGTTATCAAATTGTTGCCTCATAAGTCTGGACCCACTTTTATGCACTTCCAAGATTTTTGAGAGAGAAAATGATTAAGCCTTATAGGATTCATGTTAAATGTCAAATGTTTCATATTTTATTGCTTTTTATTTTGAAATGTACAATGTGGCAGCAACTAATATCTTTTTTTATAACTACCACCTGAACGTGCCTCTCTCTCTCTCCTCACTAGTGGTCAATTATTACCTTTTTAAATTTGAGCCTTTTCATTTACAAATCATTTCCCACTTTTACAAAAAACCCCTTTACCTTTCATCTCCTTAAACCTTAAACCTCCCCTTTTCCTCTCCATTGAGCTTCTGTTATGGTACTCAAGGTCTTAGACATCATGGAGTCCTCTTTCTTTCATCCTAAGCAACACAAAATGGATGGTAGGGATATATCTAAGGAACTCAATGGCATTGGTTGGACCAAGTTTTGTCTTGATAAAGAACCCTATTCACTCTCTTTGGTTTTAGAGTTTTGGAAGACAGTGTCAGTTGATAAGTCAAAGTTTATTATGTTGGACAAGGTAAAAGATAAACTGATAGAAATTTATGAGGATGATTTGGCTACTGCTACTAGATGCCCAGCTATTGAAGAAGTCTATGCTAAAAACTTTGAGTATGAAGTTGTCTCTTGTTAAAAGATAAATGAGCTGTTATATGGCACTGCTCGTCCTGCCAAAGTAGTATCTAGAAACCTGCTACCAAGGATCAAGACGCTTCACCTAGTGATGAATCAAGTGATTTTTCCTTTAAAAGGTGCCAAAGATACAATAAGCAAGTTGGACAGATTTTGCATGTATCACATGATGATGAAGGAGAAAACAATTTGCCCAATGTTATTCTAACTTATTTAATATCTTCAATTGGGAAAAAGCAAAACAAGATTCCATACCCAACAGTGTTGATGAAGGTATTTACACTAGAGAATATGCAAACCCAAACCGTGAGTGACCTAGTAACACCTATCTCCTTAATGAGCAAGCTACCCATTTTTTCACTTGTGTTTGACCAAACTATGGAAAGCTCTCTTCCTCCTCCTCAGAAGAAGAAAAGGCCCGCCTCAAAAAAACTCTAGAAAACAGAAGGCTAAGGTTGTTAAAGCAAAGCCAGTCTTAAAGAGGAAAAGTATAGAGTGAAGTATGCTGCCAAGAATATCAGGAAAATGGTTCTGGACTTTTCTGATGAGTTAGTATCTGATGATTCAAGTCATTTAGACTTATCTTTGGATGTGAAACCATGCAAAGTGAACCTCCCCCCTCTCACAAAAAGAAAACAGACCCTACAGAGCCCATGGTGTTTGAACCAGAAGTTGCTAAAAGGTTTCTAGATTCTGATGATGAGATTCCCCTTAGTCAACTTTAGAGAAAATCTGTGGCTAAAGTATCTCAACCTGAGCAGTCTTCTCAACAACCTCTGTAACCTCAGACCCAAGAGACTCAATAGGATCAACCTTAACCTCAACAGGAGCAACCACAATAATCATCTCAATCACAATAAAGCCAACCATCATAACAATCACAGTAGATATAACAGAGACAACAAACTCTTAGTGAAGAAGCTTTCTAGCAGTTTATCAATATTTTTACTACTTTGAACCATTTGTTTCTGTGCATGGATATACTAGAACCCACTGGCAAAAAAGTATAATGAATTAAGGGCAGATTATTTAAAGGATATGAGGGTAAGTCAATAAGAATTAGTGAAGTGTGGTGGCTATCCCTACTTTGCTAAGTACGAGAAGTTCATCTCTGGACATTTGAAGAGCTTCCTAGAGTATGATATGTTGAAATGGAATCATCTTGACTGGATGAACAAGTTTTTATGAAGTTGTTGGAGAGTTTCAAAGTGATGAGACTCATTTTGGGTTTGCTCTTGCAAGTAAAAGGAAGTTAAGAGCCTCAGAATCTGGGCCAGATGCCAAGAAAGCTAAGCATGATACTGTAAGTAGCCCAGACCCTCTATCTTCCCTTCTCTTAGAGCTCTCTCAGCCATCTTCACCCTTTCAACCAACCCTTATATCTGTTATTCCTCACCATAAACCCCTGACCTAGAATCCACTAGAAAATAACCTTGTCATTATTCCCCTTCCAGATGCTCCTAATGCTAGCCTTCCCTCTCAAGACCCTCATCTTCATATTGTTCACCCTGGATTACCCATATTCATATTCTTCAAACCTATCCTTGACCCTTCTGACCCAAGTTACAGAAACCCCTAAAATTTAGCCATTGTGAGCAACCCCAACTTTGATGGTAGGAGACTCTATATCTTACCCTCTGCATCTCGATATGTACCTCCATTTCCCTTAGAGAGACTTCTATCTTACCCCCATCTTCTCTCATCATATAATCTTACTATACATCACGTTTTAGTAGTTGAACAAGTTTGTATTGCAAGAGACATGAAATTTGGTATATACCAACTCAAATTAGTTATCATAAGAAGGCTGGCTATCACAACTCCAAGGAAGGAAATCCTGGTTGCTCCTGACAGAAGGTAGTCTGTAGCCATTTAGATTAATTTGGGTAAATTGAAGAAACCTATGCCTCCCACACCCAAGCCTTACTACAGGGGTCCTCTCAGACCTCATAAGCTTTCTAAAGTGAGCTTGTAAAGCATTTTGATTGCTTCTAATCCTATTGAAGCTCATGTTGATGCCCTTTGGTCTCACTACTTTTGGACCATTAGAGAAGAAGGTTATATTTCATATGACTTTTGGTACATCTTTCCTCATCACCCTATTATTATTTCTGTTACTTCACCTTTTATCATTATTCATCAGACCTATTATTTTATCCTTGTTTCCTCAGTAGTTTCTCTCCTCATTACCTCTAATTCAGTCTTGCTTTATCTCTTAGCTCTACCCCTAGTAGTCTTTTTGATCTTAACTCTCTGTGATGTCCCATCTTTCATTGATATGAAAAAGGGGAAATACTTAGAAGTGTTTTTTTTGAATGGGTAATAGACCTAGAAGTCTGCTATGTGTTTTTATTTTACTTTCAGTATACTTTTGTAATGATTTTCCATAATTAATTAACACTATTTTTGCTCAGATATATGACTTACTCTGATATACTTATCTATATGATAATTTGATATATTTATATGATGCTCTGGTATATGTTTGATTGCTCACTTTTTTTTTACATAAACAACTCTGATCATATAAAATCTATTAATGTTTAATATAAGTCTAAATAGGATCTGATTTTTGGTGAACTCTCGTGTTTAGAATTATAATTGAATTTGATCTGAATCAGCCTCTATCTTGGTATATGCTCTTGTTTTCAGAACTCTTTTTTTTAATCATGTATTTTTTCAAAATGGATAGTATATTGTTCTAATCATGGACTTCATTTATAAAAAGACTTGATGTTTGCTATCAACAAATAGGGGGATTGTTGAAGAAAAGTCTGGTGGAAAATAAAACAATCAAAACATGCTAGACCAGACTCCAGATCACATGTTATCTTTAGACCCTGGATTTGTTAATAACATACATCAAGAATCAATTGGTAAATAAAGTCTGTATTTCAAGAAACTAATATGTGTATTCAAGTGTTTAAGGACTTTAAATTCATAGGTTATAAGACAGATAGGGAGCCCATGAAATTAAATTCAAAATCATAGCACTTAAATTATATCCAAAAGTTTGATAGAAGAAAATTTCTTTACTCAATCAACCACTGACTTATAGGCATCAAGTGGAGAATGTTCTTCAGAAACTTAATTACAACGTTCTGAAATCTATTTTTGATGATGCCTCGGTTTCTATGCTCTTATCAAATATGTGTGCTTACCATCAAATGGAACAAGAGACAAAAAAAGCTAAGCAGCCAAAGTTAACATACCTAACTCTACGTAAGAACAAAAAAAACTGAACCAAGTCAGCAGGTGTGTCAGCTCAAAACCAGAAGATTTTTAGCATTCACGTATGCTCTTTTACTCGATTAAATGAAACAATTAAACAAATTTATCTATTGATGTTGCAAAAGAGACTATTTTCATGCAAGAAAAGAAAATCCCAGCTACCAGACTCTTAAGCATCCTTCTCTATTATCAAAGGTCTGGTACCTGAAGTTCAAAGCAAATACCTTCACAGGATTTCCAACGTCTATATCTCCTTTCAAGAATCAGCAACGGTCATATTCCAGCACCTATATATACTAAAGAAGATTGAATTACCAAAAAGCAAGCAATAAGTCATAGAGAGATTCCTTAAGAAAAATCATCCTTCTTTGTATTGCTTTCAATCTTTCTTTTCAGACAGAGACCTTCTTTGTGTGTTTTGCCTCTAGCAGATCTTGGTCTTGTTTCATTCATAACTTAGTGTACAATCTCTTAATTGTATATTTTCATACACTAAGTTCTGTGAGATATCTTTCACTTCTTACAAACAATCTGTAAAAGCCTGGTGTTTTGCTAGCCTCAGTGAGTATGGGAAACACTATTGGCCTGAATAGGCTTTCGAAAGAATACTTGGGTTTTTAAGCCAGGAGTGGCTTATTGAAAAAGATTACTTGGGTATTTAAGTGAGAAGTGGTTAGAGTCAAGAATACTTATGGCACAGGTCTGCTGCTATTATTGTAAAGGAGAATTTACAATAATGGAAATCCTTCAAGTTAGAAGGGACTTGGAAGTGAACTAGTATAAATTCTCTCTGTTGCTTTCCTTTCCTTGCTCTTTAAAAGTCTGCTTTGTAAAGATTGGTTATTTGTTTTCATTGGTTCATTATTCCGTAAAAAGAGTTTCTGACTTATTCAACCCCTTTTTTAAATCAGACTCTGAACCATCATTAATTATTTATCATCTTACTTATTAACATAATACCATCACTACTCAACTACTTGGGTCAAAGGAAGAAAAGGAAAATACCTTAATACAGGGTCGCCATAGTTGCCAGAATATCAACCACCACAATGCCAAGACTCTTGTAATAATTTAGATCCAACATGACAAACATATTTTTTTAGACAAATTCAATGCAATTCAATACACATATCACATTCATCATTTAATTTCAAAAATAGTTGGTCTGGGGTGGAACTTCTCTGATACCACCTATAACATCCCGCCTTATATTAAATAATGGTCTTACTTAAGAATTGAATTTTTATAAAAAAATTCACAAATAGACAATATTTAATAGTTCATAAATTTTATAGTTCAAAATAGCCCGCGTCGAAACCCAAAACATTCTGCAATGTGAAATTTCACAATTTAGATGAGACTAGGATGTGGGTACTGTAACACCCTCGGTTAACTAAGATAATCTCTTCCACTAGGTTACCTCGGTTAACTAAGAGGCTACTAATTTTAAGAAAAGTGTGGAAGTTTTTTCTGTACATAATAACACATGGTGGAAATAAAGCATAACATATATACACAAGTACTGTATGTATATCAAGCAGTCTTATTAGATCTGTATAACTGAAACAAAAGAGGGCACGTAGGCACCCTATGCAAAATACAAGGAAATTAATACACACATAAAGTAAATCTAACAACTAATCATCCTCACCCATGAACTCATCGTCCGACCATGGAGATGCAGGTGGATCGGAGGTAGTTCCAGCTGTGATAAATCTGGAGGAGCGGTGCTCATGGATGGTAAGTCACTGACCCAACAAACCGGCTAGTGCCTACGACTGGCGTAAGCCTTATAGGCCTCTGCCAAGAGACCCTGGGCTGCTATTGACATATCCATGTAATACTCAGTCTCACCATACATATAGCGCTTGTAGATGTGGTAAAGAAAACCATGAGACTGATCCCACTATCATCTAACCAAATACCTTTCCATCGGGGTCAATACCAATACCCCCTATCGTATAGGGATGTCCTCTAATCCACTTGTCACATGAACTGTAAAGGGAACGACTGGTGGAAGCTATAAGGGCAAGGCAGGTAGTGTGGTCTACTAGATCCATCAACGTATCCTCAAGCAGGAACTCCTCAGGATCCTCCTCATCCTCCTCCTCGACGAGGAAGGGGACATACTCTGGATTCAACTCTCTCTGTGTTACTCCGACTGGGCCTGGTCTGGCTAGGATCTCTACTTGCTGAAAAGGGGGTGGAACCATAGGTGGAATGGGTAGTGGGAGAAAATCGAAGGGATCTACTTCAAGGCTGCCTCTCTACCTGATAACTCCTTGATCTTCTCTACACTTAAAGGACACGGTGGATCGCCATAATGTCGAGTTGAGCTCTTTATGATCTCTATGTCCCGGTCATAGGGTCACTCTGCCTCTGGCTGGGATGGCAGAGGTGCATCAACTAGAGCATCCTTGGGGATCATGGGCAGATGGCTAGGACCTGCCTGGTCCTCCTGGCATAGTGTTCTCCTTGTATGATAAGCGGGCCTAGCTAGAGGTCTGGAATGTATAGCTGTAAAGGTAAGTCTCTGCCTCCATAACAATCGAGAAGTTTCTTTTCTAACACTTACCCCACACAATTAAATCAATTACAATTAACCTTTCCGACTCTCTCTTTGGGGTCTCTAGTGTCTATTCTAAGTTGTCTCACCACTCTTGGTCCTAATGCACCATTTCCATTTCCCATTGTTCCCCAAGAATCACTAAGGTTCATATACTTACAAATAAGTAACAAGTAGTCACGATCTCAATATGATGATGCAATGCATAGATTTTATTTCTTCACTAATACATTTGACCAGTATGATTCATGAAACCCCATCAACCATAACACATCATCAATCAAGTTCCGCCTTATCCTCTTGTCCACCAGAGCGACCGAAGCTCGCCTCATTTTGTTTTCACAAAGGGTAAGGACTCCCAGTCCCATCAATAAAGAATCCAAAACATATTACATCAGAACAGGCACTATACGACCATAGAAACCCCCGCCTCTCATTGAGGTATATCAGAGTTTTCCACAGGCTGTCTGGCTTCAGGCACGAATCTGAGCCATTGGAGGTCCGCCCCCGATATACTCACTAGACTACCCTCGGGGGTCGAGGCGTGGCTATTTCTTCAGTGTACCCATCACTGTATGCTCTAAGGAGTTACTCAAACATCCACCCTTATCCTTCAGGTATGATGCATGGCTTAACTATTCATTTATTGCTGCTGGTTCTCGATAGGGTTCCTTTAATGACTCCATTTCATTTCTAACGTCGGGTTATTTTTCTTTTTATTAAATATCATTTAATTTCTTCCTTTCCTTAGTGAAAGTTTGCAATAACTTTTCCCGACTCTTAGGAATGAAATTAGATTCCGCAGCTTCTAGAAATCATAGGGTGTTCCGACGCTACAACACCCATTAATCAGCCTTGGATCATATTTGTCTACTTTCACAGTCAATCACTTTGGAACCCCTGCCGATACCACCCTTCCATATTCACATGTCTTGATCAAGAACTCTTATAATTCGGTCATCCATGCATCATATACAACATTTATTAACAGAATACACTTATGAGATATTTCACTTAAGCTTATACATTCATCAACATATCACGTTAACAATCATTTAGTGACACCACAAAATCCTTTACAATCACATGACTCTAGTTAGTATTCATGGGCACTATCTAAATAACATATTTATTTGAATTCAACATGCTAACTGTACGCCGTGTCGCCATTAAATGTTTTGAATAATACATCTGATTAGGTTGCTTTGTAAAGTAATTGGGTTTTTGGGTACTATTAAGTCATTTATATCCCTATTGATTTAACCGAGTAAAACTAACTTGGTTCATAATTTAATATCTTAGCGTACAGTTACAAATTCTTAGTTTATTGTCAGACGACCTCATTAGTTATTTCCTTTTTCTAATCTAGGTGGACTTGTTATTAAAATAACTTATTTTATTGATCACTAAATGGGTCACTAATTCTTTATAATCCAACAATGATTTAGTGATATTTTTATTCAACCTAAGATTACTAAATTCTGTAACTTTTCTTTTATTTTCCTTATTTGTGTCTACATTAACTAGTTCATTTCCTTAACTACATTCTTTTGACTAACTAAATTTTGTTTGCTTTATGGTTGTCCATTTACTACTTTAACTTAGATATTGAACTGTTCTTTACTGGGGGTGTAAAAGTATGGTTGATGAACAATTCAAAATGTACATGTAATGTCAATCTGGTACAAGGAGATATTTGTAAATGTGCAAGTACGGAGTATCCTTGTATACTGGGGTGGAATATAATGCACTCTGGGCGGTGTGACAGTCCGCCTGAAGTAACCTCCTTTGCCTTGACACAATTGGTGGTGGTACCTGCAATTATTCTCCGACGCTCAAGTCAGTATTCTGAAATACTGTGAGACTTAGAAAGCAAATCTGAGAGAATTATGCAAGTAAAAGTGTAAGGTTCAGAAATTGAGGGGGGATCCCTTTACCTTTTTGCTGAGGTTTATATACCTGTTACTGGTGCTCCATTATTGGTAGGACCCGTTCCTTGTTTTCTGGCATAATGCAAGAAAGGTAGTGGGTCCCTGTGTCGTTCACGAGCACCATCGCTGTAGTGGGTATTTCCACTTGCTTGGAAAGCGTTAATGCCTTATTATTTTATTCATTGTTCCCTTTTATGCGTGACAGCGTGATTCCCATTTTCAACCTCTCAAGACAGAGTCAATCTCGTGCCGGGGTTATAAGTATGGGCTCGCTACGCAATATAGGAAATTCAATATTCCGCCTATAGCTTGGCGGAGTAGTATGCATTAGAAATACTTTGTGCTTGTGTATAAGATATCCAATATTTTCCACCTTGGCGGAGTAATAAGCTTTGGCGGAGTAACGTGCCTTGGCGGAGTTACATGCCATGGCGGAGTAACGTGCTTTGGCGGTATGTACTCCGTATAAAAGTAATTATAAGGTATTTGAGACGTACTTCTCCTGTTCAAAATGTTGATCTGGCAAAGCATTAAAACCATGCTTTTGGGGACCGGTGTTGGGACCGGATCATATGCCCCCTAGCTTGTTATAGTGACTGACGGAGTTACTTTAATAAGCTATAACACTTTTAGCTTTTATAGGCATGGGTTTAGGCGGCGTTTGCTAGTTCAGGATTTTCGGACAAGTGTTTTCGTGCATTTAATGCTTTCATCATTACTTGCCACGCCTGTCATTAATGCGCCTCAAAACTGCGTTTTGCCACTTCAATCTCTCACTGCCACGTATTCCCTCGTAACGATTGCCATTCCAATGATGAGACATAAATGCGTGGGATAGCAGTTGAATACGTTTTCGAGGTTATTACCATGGGCCTTGGATTTTGAAAATACGGCCCAAAAAATGCCTGTCTTGAGATTCATCCAACGGCTGTAGTTGCGTTTCTGAGATTAGTGAGGCTTTACGTGTTTCCCCCCAAGCCATGCCTATAAATAGGTAAACTCTTAGGAGGGGAAACTTTTCGCTTCATCTTCTTCTCTGCGCTTTCGTATTAGAACTGCCTTTTGAACGTTGCTTTCTTGCGAGTCGTTTGTTGTTGCAGTTCTTCAGTTCTTCAGAAACTTAAGGTAACTCTCTTGTTCCTCTGTTTTCTGTCTTCACTGTTATTGGGTTGGTTTTGTTTTTGTTTTTTTTATATATGTGTGTTTGTTGAAGCGAGGATGAGAGGAAAAAAAGTCAGAGTCGTGCTCTAGGGTTTCTGTTCGCCCCATGTTTTCGGATATTGAGAGTGAAGATGAGGCTTTCTATACTGGGAGGGATTCAATATTTTACAGCAGCGTGGCATGTTTTAGTAATGCTGTACATTCGTTTGTATCAGGAGGTATTTCCCAAATACAAGTGATAACGATGGCAGAATGTCCGAATGTTGTGTTGCATGGGTTGGACTGGAAAAAATGCTTGAAACTGACCCTTATTGTTGGGTTGAGGAAGATGTTAAAGATGCTTCCTCTCGTCATGCAACAACAAGTGGTGGGGTGATGGAGTTGTCTGTGCCAATCTGGAAGGATGAAAGGTTTGAAAGGAGGTTCATCATCCGTTCGCTGAATAAATAAGTGGTGGGGTGATAGAGTTGTCTGTGCCAGCTGGGGGTACGATTTCCGCTAAATAAGTTCCAGATGGGTGTACTCAGATTTCTGGACTGCACCCCTTCTCAATTGCACCCTAATGGTTGGGGGATAGTTCGCAGCTTTGAAGTGTTGGCTGAACACCTGGAATTCACGCCCACTGTGGCGTTGTTCTTTGCCTTTTGCCGCATCATGAGGAGGGTGAATGCAAGGACTGGCGGCATGGGCTTTGTGACTCTTCGGGCGGAGCCGAAGATTGTGAACTTTAAGGCATTCGCTGACTCCGCCAAAGAAGGCGGACTTCACTTTAGAATGAGCTTTGTAAAAGTCTCTGTGAAGAAGAACAAGTCCGTCTTCTGGCGGAGTAAGGAGGGAATCGATAAATTCCCGGTAGCGTGGACTCACGAGCACTTCCTCTTGACAAAACAAGCCTATGAAGTTGAGGAGAGTGCCTTATCAGCTACCTCTGTGGAAGTACTCCGGACGTTGAAGGAGTACAACTCCATCCACAAGCAGATCTTATGCCGAAGGCTGCTTGGGCGGGATGCTGAGGGATATTTAAGTAATTCTTTAAGACTTGTTGCTTGAATATTACTCCTGTTGTTTCCTGCAGCTTCTAATCGTATCTATGTATGTTATTTTGCAGGAGAGATCGCTGAATTTCTTGGGATGGAGCGTATCAAGCAAATTCGCATGAGTCGCCAGGAAATTGATACGGAAAATAATGTGTAGCCTAGGAGGAATCTGGCTGCTGCTCTAACAAAAACTCTTCCATTTCCTGCATCCACTAACGTAGTGACGTTGGAGGGCAGTGCTGGGTCCTCGACAGTTGAGGTTGAAAGGCGATCTAAAAAACGCCAAGAACTAGAAACTGTTAAGGAGGAGGAAGTGGACCCACAACCCTTGCTAAAGAGGAAGAATAAGGGTAAGGGAAAGGTGGGGGAAGGGGCGTCATCTGATGCTCCTATTGATGTGGAAGAGATTCCAGAGACACCAGCTGTGGATGTCAATGCTGAAGTGGGCGGTATGGAGGGAGTTCTAGAAGAAGATGTTGTGGGGGAGGAGATGGAGGGAATTCAAGCTTCTCCAGTCCGTTAAGCTGAGAGTCCCGCCCTGGACTTGGCTACTCGAGGGACACCAGTTTTCCTTATTGATGTTCCAGGGGAGTCATCCAGGCGATCCGTCTCTTTGCCTCTGGCGGGGTCTCGACTGAATCCCTTTTTGTATTTTACAAATATGGGATCCCGCCAGTCGGAGAGGCATGATCCGGATTTCATCCTCCGCCACGACATCGACTTCGAAGAGATTCCAGACGCTGCTGCAGCTACAAGGTGGCACCTCGCAGAAATTGATGGTTTCCTTGCCTCTGTGCCATGCATCGCTGAAGTTGCTGCAGAAGCCGCCATGTTTCAAGAATCGTTTCATGAATCTGTGGAAAAGATACGCAGCTTGGAGCATGACAACGAACAGCTGTCGGAGGTGATCAAGGCCAAAGATAAACACCTTGACATCGCCGACTCTGATATAAAGAAGCTTGAGGAGGAGCTGGCTCGAGTGAGAGCTCATAAAGTCTTGCTGGAAAAGCAAGTTTCTGGCTTGCAGGAGCAGAATGTAAAACTGGGCGAAGAGGTGGGCGGACTATCCCAGGTGAAGGCTGATAATGTTCTGCTGAAACAACAAATTTTATATCTGAATCAGCAGAACATTGAACTGGGCGAAGGTGTGAGTGAACTTCAGCAGAGGTTGGTTTACTTTGAAATAAATAAGACCATTGCTGAAGACGCCTGGGCAGCGGAGTTGGACCAAACAGCCACTGCATACAGTAACCTTGAAAAACAGGTTCAAGAGCTGCAAGTTGAAAAAGCCACTTCAGATGCTACCAGTAAGAGGCTTGATAAGGAGTTACAATCTGCCTTGGATGCGGCTGAGGCGGCAATTGATGATGCTTTCAGCATGGCTGTTCGCCAACTCCGTTATCGCAACCCAGGCGTTGCTCTGAACACTGCAGGCATTCATCCTTACTATGAATTCATTAATGGCGAACTGATGGTGCCTGTTCAGGGGGGTCATGTTCCTGCGCCCAATGTAGAGTATGTCCTGGCGGACTTGCCCCCCTCGCAAAGTTTATCCAAGCCTGGTGAAAGTCATTCCAGCTCCGCCCAACAAGAGGGGGTGCCATCCGAGCCTTGAAGACTAGCTCCGGAGTCCGTTTGCAAGTTTTGTTTTTCTTTGAATTTTAATGATATTGCCTTGTTCCAGGATAGGCTCTGGATCTTTATCAACTTTTGACAATATTCAATAAAATATATTCTTTATAAATCTATACTTGTTCATATAAACAATGTCTGAGTCCGTCGAATTTGTGCCTTGTAAAACGATATTAAGAAGGCAAAGTAATCATTTGAGGACTTAATGAAATATGACTAAGTATATTGAGGCGGAATAACCCCTTTGGGAATTTGGCGAAGTAAAATTCAGTAATGAGGCGGGGTAGCCTCTTAGGAATTTCAATGAAATAAATTCAGTAATGAGGCGGAGTAGCCTCTTAGGAATTTCAATGAGATAAATTCAGTAATGAGGCGGAGTAGCCTCTTGAGAATTTCATTGAAGTAAATTGTGTAATGAGGTGGAGTAGCCTCTTGAGAATTTCATTGAAGTAAATTGTGTAATGAGGCGGAGTAGCCTCTTGAGAATTTCATTGAAGTAAATTGTGTAATGAGGCGGAGTAGCCTCTTGAGAATTTCAATGAAGCATAATTTTTACAAGTAGTATACTTACTTGAACTTGTTGATAGTGCTTGAGTTTGTTGATTATGTACTCCGTAAAACATTGGCAGTTAGGCGGAGTCAAGTTTTGGATGAAGCGTTCATCCCTTTGAATTTGAATTGGAGTGTAACTCCTGATCAAATGAAAATTGTTGAATCCAGGATTGGTATGGTGCAGCATATAGCTGTGACACTAATTCTTCTTGCAAGAACTTGGTTGAACCTTTGAGGCGGTATGGTGCAGCATATAGCTGTGACACCAATTCTTCCTGCAAGAACTTGGTTGAACCTTTGAGGCGGTATGGTGCAGCATATAGCTGTGACACCAATTCTTTCCGCAGGAAATTTGCTGGACTTTGGGTCGGTATGGTGCAGTATATAGCTGTGACACCCACTCTTTCCACAAGAAGCTTGCAGTACCTTGGGGTCGAAATGGTGCAGCATATAGCTATGACACCGATTCCTTCCATAGGCGGCCTGCAGGACCTTGGGGTCGGTATGGTGCAGCATATAGCTGTGACACCAATCCTTTCCCCCCAAGGAGTTTTTTGTACCTTAGGGTCGGTATGGTGCAGCATATAGCTGTGACACCAATCCTTTCCCCCCAAGGAGTTTTTTGTACCTTAGGGTCGGTATGGTGCAGCATATAGTTGTGACACCAATCCTTTCCCCCCAAGGAGTTTTTTGTTGACTCCGTTTGTGAAGCTGTGTTGCATTTTGGTTGATCTTTATGGAAAAGAGTTATGCATCTATGCTTCAATTTTTGGAGCCGTTGTCTTATCTGCATGGGAACAAGTTCTGCCATGGATAATCAATTCAAAGTTAGAGTGAAGATTGAATGTAGGAAGGCATTTCATTAATAATGGAACTACATAAAGGGCTGAGTTGGGGTATGTCTCTTCGAAACCTTCTCAAGGAAAGTATATCTAGGAAGAACCTTGAGTTAGGAGGAAAAGATCATACCATATTACCCAACTAGCTGTAATATATGTGTAAATTTAAAATGTTCTATTTATTCCTGACTAGAGTGCCATCTAAGTTTTCTAGGCGGTATATGCCTTTGCCCAGAATTTCGACGACTCGGTATGGACCTTCCCATGTTGGTGCCAATTTGCCTTGGTGTGCAAATTTATTACCGATATTGGCCCTTCTCAAGACCAAATCTCCTTCTTTGAAACGGCGTTCCGAAACACGTATGTTATACCGTTTGGCGGCCTTTGCTTTAACAGCTTGGTCCCTTACAAAGGCTTCCTCTCTCAACTCCGCCAAGACCTCGAGTTCATGGGCGAGGTTCTGTTGATTGGCTTCTTCGTTGAAATAGAGGACTCGAGCTGATGGGGCTGCCAATTCAATGGGAATAACAGCTTCGACTCCATATGTCAGCCGATATGGAGACTCATTTGTGGTGGAGTGAGGGGTTGTTCTATATGCCCATAGAACGTGGCATAATTGATTTGCCTAATCTCCCTTTGCTTCACCAAGGCGTTTCTTAAGGCCTTTCAAGATTTCTCTGTTAGCAACTTCAGCTTGGCCATTGGTTTGAGGGTGTTCCACAGAAGAGAAATCTGCGTAATGCTGAGATTTTCCAGGAGTTCAGTGAACTTACGATCTGTGAATTGGGTGCCATTATCAGTGACTATGCGTCCAGGGACTCCGAAACGTGCAATGATATTTTCATATACGAATCTGTGAGTCCTGGCTGATGTAATATACACCACTGCCTCTGCTTCAATCCATTTGGTGAAGTAATCAACACCAACTATTGATGAGTCCTTGGTTCTATTGAGTTTTCTGAAAGAAAATCAAGTTTGTATAATATGAACTCAATGAAATGGATGTGCCAAGTTTAAACACAGAAGTTGTAATACAGTATAGTTGTCGTTCCACTGAGGAGGTGCTAGAATAAAGACTTTAGTTTGAATTGATTTGGCAGAAAGTTGTTGTTTGGGTTTGTTGTGAATGTTGTTGAATGAAAAACAGCAAGTAACAAAATAACAGAGAATAATATTGTGCAAAAGATAACAGTAAATGAGGTTGGAAAAATCAGTTTTGTAAAACAGGGATTGGCTTCATCACATCTTCACCTCTGTAAGCTGCATAAGTTTCCATATAAGTAAATTGAAAAGATAAGTTCTACGTCACAATCAAAGTCATTTGCATCGATCCCTCGACTACAAAATTCATAAGAATGATTTCCAAACCGCTGATCCCTCAGTCACTTTGGAAACCATTCCAGCATTATCGATCGATTGTTTTGACGTTTGTTGCGTTAGACGCCATCCCTGGCTACCTACTCACAACAAGCATTTCTTTCAGGGTCTGCTTTCAAAAGTCACTTCCCAGCATACTCAAGAAAACTTAGAACAAGAAAATAGTGATCAAGTACTTTCAGGCATTAAACGCAGAAGGAAATACAGAAACTTTATCAAATCTCATTACTCAATGAAAACTTACGACAGCATTACTTCAGTGTTGAATGGATTACAGCCAATCCCATAAGGGAGATTAGTTACTCATGCCTTGCATTTTCACCATCAAAGAAATGAATACAGAAAATGGAAAGTGTGAAATGAAAAATACAGAGGATGAAATGATGTATCAGATGATAGGAGATTGATGATGATGCCCTGTTTGCAGCTTGCTTTATAGGAGTTTTTGGCTTAGTTTCTCTTACCCACTTACGTAGAACCCATGCGGCATCTTTCAGAGACTGGTGGAAACAGCAGAAAGTGGATGAGTTTGCATCGCATTACGGGTGAATAAAGAATTAAGAAGCCCACGCTGGGTGAGTCACGCTTGAGCTTGCTTGCCCACGCTTAAGCGTGGTTCCTTGGTTCAACATATGTACTCCACGCTCAAGCCACGCTCAAGCGGGATCGAGGTCACGCCCAAGCGGCTCCTGTTCACGCTTGAGCGTGAGATGACCTGATGCTGTTCCTTCTTCCATTTCAGTCACGCTTTAAGCTTCTTGGTGCCACGCTTGAGCGTCAGTCATGCATGAAATCACGCTTGAGCGAGCTCGGGCTCACGCTCAAGCGTGAGGGGCTGTTGGTGAGTTCCTTGTTTCACTTGGGTGCATGGGCAACGTGGCTTCCACGCTCAGGCGTGTAGTGTACCACGCTCAAGTGTCCTTTGCTTGATGCTCTTGGTTTCTTCAAGGCTTTTAACAAGTTGTTCCTGATTTTCAGTTTTGAAGCTTCTTTCCTTAATACTCCCTTTATGCTCAAAATCATGCTCAATTATTTATTAATTTTGTTAAGTTATTCAAAAAATAGTTCTAATTGAGCCATGAATTTAATCATAAAATAAGCACTCATCAAACTCTCCCCAACCTAGATTTTTGCTTGTCCTCAAGTAAAAAGAAGATTTGAAAAGGGAAAACAAGCATTTAAAAATTTGAGTTTCTGTTGCAGACAAAAGTTTAAAAGGAAATAATCTGGCTTAATATCTAGACAAATGATTTTCTTAATACCAATTCCTTAAAATGTAATGCACCATTACCTTATTCATAAAGCATGTAACCCATTGCTGTAAGAATATAGAATTTCTCATTATTTCTTACCCTGTGTCTGTTTCGCTCATCCATCATTAGAAATGTTCTCTTAACATTGCCCGTCATTTCTAGTAAAACCAAAATTCAAATGAATAGCAAGGATCAGAAGGTCTTTTAAGGGTGTAATGAGGCTGGGTTAACAAGAAACTTTGGTTTTTCTGGGTTTCAAAACGCATGTTTTTAAAGAAGAGCATAAGTGTTTTTGGTTGATTTAGAAGGCTCTTTTTTTGCATTGAAACTTCAGAATTTTCTTTTGTTTTACTCCAGCTCTTTTATACAATCTTTGGAGAGCTTACTTATTCTTTCTGCATTTTCTTCTCCTGCCTCCATTTGTTTCATCTTCTTTTGAGAAAATTATTTTATGCTCTTTTTCAAGATGAACATGCAGGTGAGGTAGAATTTTTGCTTTTATGCTTGGCTCAGGGCAGAGAAAAAATTTTTATGCTTTTATGGCTCAAAGATGGGCTGCCAAAAAAAATCGGATATTTTTATCAGGGTAGCTTTTTGGCTCTTGGCTAATTATTTTTCAAAATTGCCTTATCATTTCCTTGCTTGTTTCTTAAGAAAAAGGTTTAATTAGAAAATCAGTCAATGCTAATTTAACAAATTCAAATGAGGCTCTCAAGTGTTTAGATTTTTCTCACCTCTCATCAAGATATAAAGGTTACTTCCTTATTCTAACAGAAAAGGGTTCAAGTCATATAAACAAGCAACAATACATGCATTCCAGTTCCTTGGTTCTTAATTAAGTCATTTTGCCTAAAAAAAAATCAATGTTGTTGCCTAAAAACATTGTGCTGCTTAGAAACTTTTCTTTGTTTAAAAAGTGAAATCTTTGGTTGGGGTTTTCAGGGATGTTCAAAGTCTTAATCATCAAAACAGGAATAATCAAAAACAAACAAGAATAATCACAAGCAGATAGGAATAATCACAGGCATATAATCTCAAACAATTTCTAAAGTGTGCTGTACTAAAGATAAAGTATGTACTAAAGGTAAAGTAAAGCTATAAATTGTCAAACTAAGTAGCAATTTTAATTGTCAAGAACTGAAAGCATTAAAAAGTTTCACTCTTCCTCGGATGAGTCCTCCTCTGTTCCCAAGTCTCTTTCTGGAGGTCCCTGAGTTGAAGTTCCTGGCCTATCCTCCTGTGTAGCCTCACCTCCTCCCACAAACGGAGGCCTGTCCCCAGGCCAAGCAAGCAGGGCCTCAAACTGGGCAGGTGGCATCCATGGATTGTGTTGACCTGCAGGAATGCTATGATAAAGGCCATTGTGAACATGTAACAAACCTCTATGCTGAGCGTTCTGCTGGGCTAGGAGATGGCTGTTTTGAACTTTCAGGATGTGAATGCCTTGTAAAATCAGGTTGGCTTCAGTGCTGAGGGGGGGGTGGGCAGGTGCAGTGCTGAATGTTTGCTGTGCTGCTTATGGGGCATGTAGAGGAGGTGCATCAGTTGCAGGGAGTGCTGGATTGTTGCAGTAACGCTCAATGAAGCGTTTGTCTATTGAAGGCCTGATTGGTTTGAGGTCTTGTACCTCAACACCATGAGCTGCACAAAAATCAGTGATAAAGGCAGGAAAACCAAGACTCCCTTTTACCTTTTGACCTGCCTGGGAGTACTTCTGGTCAGAAATCACAAACTTGTGGATTTTATCCGATAGTACTTGGGCTAGATCAATAGAGATGTCCTCTCTCAGAATGCAGTATAGGAGATAACACCTACTAAAAATCAAATCAGAAACATGAGCGTTAGGTGCTATGTTGGCTAATAAGAAGGAAGTCCAAACTTGAGCAACAGTAGTCATGTCCTTTCTTAAAACTCTCAGTGGTGTCTCTCCTTGCCCCATTTGAAAGTGGTGTCCTGGAACACAGATAGCGGCTTCAAGGTCATGTGTGGCAATGAACTGGTTCCTTGCAACCATGGCAGCATATTCGCAGATTTCCCCTTCTCCTAAGGTCATGATGTTCCCCAAGTAGAAATTGATGGTGTCTCTGTCATATGAGAGCCAGGTACCCCGCACATAGGTTTTTCGTTCCCCCCCTCCATCTCTTGTCCAGGCGTTTGCATAGAATTCTCTTACCACTTCAGGGTCAAATTTCTCCCTTGGGTAACATACTTTTAACCAATTTCTCCTTCTTATGATCTGCAGGAAGGCATCACATTCTCCCAAGGCCAAGTCTACTTTCCTTTCTGGTATGAATGTCCAATTTGAGATGTCTTCATACCGCTTGCTGTTGCCTTGCTTCCTGAATCTTGGAGCATCATCTTGTTTATCTGTTCGTGGTCTTTTGCCCTTGTTCTTTCGGGAACTTCTTTTTGGGGAAGTGGTGGCAGGGGGAGTTGGTGCAGTTTGCTTGGTTCTGGCCATCTGCAAGAAAGTTAAGAACCATTTTGCACTTAAGATTCTTCCTTTCAGTACTTTTATCAAACATTCAGCATGCATTAGAGGAATGTGAAACAGAAAAGGGACATGCATTACAGTGAAACACAAGAGCCAAACGTTAAACCTCTTTCTCTGAACAATCCAGAAAAAACAACCAAGCATAGATCATGGTGGTTATTAAAAACAGGGAGAAAAGATATCAATGTGTGCAAAAAGAAAGGTATCAATCCTCCCTAACACAGTAATCATATGCTGTTAATTCAAAAAGAGGGTAGTGCAGTGGTTACCTGGGAGGATCCGAGCGTGCTAGAGAGAATGGTTTGCAAAATAAAAGTGTGATTTATGAAATGAAATGGGAAAAGACAATTATTGAAGAAGAGAGTGCGGTTATAAAACTTAGAGAGTCAGAAGGTTATTGAACGGTTATGCGAGTGAGAGAGTGGGAAGTTTCAAAATTCTGCATTTATTAGCATCAGGGGCTGTTTTGCATTCTCACGCTTAAGCGTCATGATGTCACGCTTGAGCGTGAGAGTTCCACGCTTGAGCGCCATATATCCCCGCTTGAGCGTGATCGGCCTGGGTCCAGCGTCTGAGAATGAAGACTTCACGCTTGAGCGTCTTTCTATCACGCTTGGGCGTAAGAGTTGCGCGCTTGAGCGCATGGTTATCACGCTTAAGCGTGTGTGCATTGTTCCAAGGTATACTTTCCTCGCTCAGGCTGGTGTTTATCTCGCTTGAGCGTGTAGCAACATTTCAATACCTGATGCTCTATTCAATGTCTCGCTTGGGCGCATGTTTGGCACACTTGAGCTCAGGGATGTTGCGCTTGAGCGCCAAAGTATCACGCTTGAGCGTGATCAACCACCTGATGCTTAGTTTAACTTCTCACTTGGGCGCAGGGGTCTTGCTTTGAGCGTGGTAGCCTCTGATTGCTGTCCAGGTCCTTTCGTTTAAGCGTAAAAGGTCACGCTTAAGCGAGATCGGGTTTATTTTGTTGAAAACTTAATTAGCAGAGGTGCCACGCTTAAGCTTGACTCTCACGCTTAAGCTTGATGAGGATGACTTAGGACTTACCTTGGCTCGCTTAAGCTAGATTATCCACGCTTGAGCGTGGTGATGTCCTCATGTCTCTCTGAATTCAACATTCAACCTCCAGCTCCAGTTTTGTTTGCCTTTGTTTGAGACTCTTCTACAAGGTAAACAGAAATTTATTAATATATATATATATATATTTTTTTTATTTTTTATTTTTTATTTTTTTATGAAAAATTTTCAAAGAAATAAGACACAAAAGATTGGGTTGCCTCCCAATAAGCGCTTGTTTAACGTCATTAGCTCGACGTCTGAGTTTGATCATGGGTCTTTTAGTAGGATGTCAGTGGCAACCTTCTCCACTTCTCCCCCTAGATAGGGCTTTACTCTCTGTCCGTTCACGACCCAAGTTCTTTCAGATTTTGGATCTTGCAACTCAATAGCTCCATAAGGTTTCACCTCCCTGACAATAAAGGGTCCTGACCATTTAGACTTGAGTTTTCCTGGGAATAGTTTCATCCTTGAGTTGAAAAGAAGAACAGATTGTCCCTGGTGAAAACTTTTCTTCATGATGTGTCTATCATGGTAAACCTTCATTTTCTCTTTATAGATCCTGGATGAGTCATAGGCATGATTCCTCCATTCTTCCAACTTGTGCATCTGAATCTTCCTTTCTTCAGCTGATGCCTTTGGGTCATAGTTGAGGGTTTTTAGTGCCCAAAATGCTTTATGTTCAAGTTCCACTGGAAGATGGCAATTTTTACCATATACCAACTGATAAGGTGAAAATCCAGTTGGTGCCTTGTATGCTGTTCTATAGGCCCATAAAGCGTCATCTAGCTTCAATGACCAGTCTTTTCTGCTTTGGCTGATTGTCTTCTCAAGTATTCTCTTAATTTCTCTGTTGGATACTTCCACTTGGCCATTAGCTTGAGGATGGTAAGGGGAAGTTATTTTGTGCTTGACTCCATAATGTTCAAGGCATCTTTGGAGTTGACTGTTGCAGAAATGAGAGCCTCCATCACTTATTAAAACTCTTGGGGTACCAAACCTGCTGAAAATGTGTTTCTTAAGAAATTTGATGACAGTCTTGGCATCAGCTTTAGTACATGCCATGGCTTCCACCCATTTAGAGACATAGTCTACTGCCACAATTATGTACTCATTTGAGAATGACATTGGTAATGGCCCAGTAAAATCTATGCCCCAGCAATCAAAGACTTCTATTTCAAGGATGGCAGTCAAGGGCATCTCATGTCTTTTTGATATGTTTCCTGTCTTCTGACATGCTTCACAATGCTGCACAAAAACATTAGCATCTTTAAACAAAGAGGGCCAATAAAAACCTGATTGGAGGATCTTTGCTGCTGTCCTTTCCCCATTGAAATGTCCTCCATAGGGTGAGCTGTGACAGTGCCATAGGATGCTCTCAGCCTCCTCTTGGGACACACATCTCCTCAAGATGTGATCTGATCCAAGTTTGAATAGGTAGGGGTCATCCCATATGAATTGCTTTGCATCCCTTAGAAACTTCTTCTTCTGCTGCCATGAAAGGTCATCAGGCAGTACTCCAGCAGCTTTAAAGTTGGCCATGTCTGCAAACCATGGCCGTTCTTTTATCATCAGTAGCTTTTCATCAGGAAATTCTTCCTTCACTTCAGGTTGGAGCCGTGTGACTTCCTGATTGACAAGTCGGGACAAATGATCTGCAATAAAATTTTCGCTGCCCTTTTTGTCTTTCACTACTAGGTTGAATTCTTGCATTAGCAAGATCCATCTAATTAGTCTGGGCTTAGAGTCAGGCTTATTCAACAGATATTTAATGGCAGCATGGTCAGTAAAAATAGTAATCTTGGAACCAATCAGATAAGGTCTAAATTTTTCCAGGCCATACACTATTGCTAAGAGTTCTTTCTCTGTTGTTGCATAATTTGTTTGTGCAGGGTTTAAAACTTTACTAGCATAGTGTATAACATGAAAAATTTTAGCCTTTCTTTGTCCTAATACGGCCCCAACAGCATAATCACTGGCATCACACATCATTTCAAAGTCTAGTCCCCAATCAGGGGCAACTATTATAGGTGCACATGTTAGTTTATGCTTTAGAGTTTCAAAGGCATGTAAACAAGAATCATCAAAAATAAAAGGAGTGTCTTTGTTTAAGAGATTACTCAAAGGCTTTGCAATTTTTGAGAAGTCCTTGATGAACCTTCTATAAAATCCTGCATGGCCCAAGAAGCTTCTGACTCCCTTTACATTTCCTGGTGGTGGTAATTTCTCGATCACTTCTACCTTTGCTTTGTCCACTTCAATACCTCTTTTGGATATTTGATGTCCTAACACAATGCCTTCAGTCACCATGAAGTGACATTTTTCCCAATTTAAAACCAAATTGGTGTCTACACATCTTTTCAACACAATGGTCAAATTATTCAAACATTGATCAAATGATGAACCAAAAACAGAGAAATCATCCATGAAAACCTCTATGCATTTTTCCACCAAATCAGAGAAGATAGCAAGCATACATCTTTGAAATGTTGTAGGGGCATTGCACAATCCGAAGGGCATTTTTCTGTATGCAAATACCCCAAAGGGACATGTGAATGCTGTTTTTTCTTGATCCTCAGGTGCAACTGCGATCTGGTTATACCCTGAGTATCCATCTAGAAAGCAGTAGTATGCTTGACCTGCAAGTCTTTCTAGCATTTGATCCATGAAGGGCAGAGGGAAATGATCTTTCCAGGTAGCAGTGTTTAGTTTCCTGTAATCGATACACATCCTCCATCCTGTGACAGTTCTTGTAGGGATCAATTCATGTTTCTCATTCTGTATGACAGTGATTCCTCCTTTCTTTGGAACAACCTGCACAGGACTTACCCAAGAGCTATCAGAAATAGGATAAATTATACCAGCTTCTAGTAACTTAGTTACCTCCTCTTTTACCACTTCCTTCATAGTTGGGTTCAAACGTCTCTGTGGCTGAGCAATTGGTTTGAATGCTTGTTCTATGTAAATGTGATGAGTGCAGTAAGCAGGGCTTATTCCCTTCAAATCTTCCAGCCTCCATCCAATCGCTGTCGAATGTTCCTTCAACACTTGAATCAACTGCTTCTTTTCTGCACCTGTCAATTCCCTGTTAATAATAACAGGTTTTTGGTTATCATTATCAAGAAAGACATATTTCAAGTGTGGAGGTAAAGCTTTTAACTCCACTTTTGGTGGAACAACTTCTTTTGTTTCCTCAGACAGCCTTTTAACGTGACTTTCTTTTTGAGTATCTTGCTTGTCCTTCTTGTCTTCCTCCATTGCTCCAATGTTCAGCTTCTCCAGTGGGTCTCTGTTGAACCATTCGTTGGTTTGTTCTCTGATGGCTTCTTCTTCAATGTCAATTTTGAAGCACTGTTGTTTGTCTTTTGGGTATTTCATTGCATCAAACATGTTGAAGTTTACTTCTTCATCTTGCACTCTTACTTTTAACTTCCCGTCATCCACATCAATGATTACTTTTGCAGTCTTCATGAAGGGTCTCCCCAAAATGAGAGGTACTTCTGCATCTTCTTCTATATCCATTATGACAAAATCTACAGGAAATACAAACTTGTCAACTCTTACCAGTACATCTTCAGCTATGCCATATGGAAATTTCATAGACCTATCCGCCAGCTGGAGGGTCATCCGGGTTGGCTTCACCTCAAGATCTCCAATTTTTTTCACCATTGAGAGAGGCATTAGATTAATGCTTGCTCCTAGATCCAAGAGTGCTTTTCCTACTGGTAGAGTACCAATAGTTACTGGGATTGTGAAACTTCCGGGATCTTTTGTTTTTTGTGGCAGTGCCTTTTGGATGATGGCACTACAGCCTGCTGCAAGCTCCACTGTTTCTTCAGAAAATCTCTTCTTTTTTGTTAACAGCTCCTTCATAAATTTAGCGTAAGTTGGCATTTGCTCCATGGCTTCCACAAAAGGTATGTTTATTTGTAACCTTTTGAAGATATCCATGAATCTTGCAAATTGCCTTTCCTTGTCCATTTTTGAAGGGTTCTTTGGATACGGCAAGCTCTTCAGTTGTGGTGTTGGGTCGTCCACCTTCTTCTTCCCTTCTTTTATTTCTTTCTTTTTTTCTTTTTCAACCTCCTCCTTCATATTTACATCATTATTCTTCTTTTCACTAACTTCCTCTTCTGTTTCTTTTTCTTTTTCTACTTTTTCTTCCACCTTGTCATTCTCTTTTTGTCCAATGACCTTTCCACTTCTTGTTGTGATAGCTTTGCATTGCTCTTTTGGATTTGGGTGCGTATTGGCTCCAAATTGAGAGTTATGATGCTCTGCAATTTGGCGAGCCAATTGCCCCACTTGTGTCTCCAGGTTTCTTATCGAAGCATCAGTGTTCTTTTGGTTTGTGATTGAGACCTGCATGAATTTTTCTAGAGTGTCCTCTAGTTTTGATGTCCTTTCTGTCAATGAAGGACCTTGCTGATAAGGTTGCTGTCTGTTGGATGTGCTTGCTTCTTGCTTCCATCCACCACTTTGACTATTCCTCCATCCCTGTGAAAAATTATTGGGGTAAGCATTGTTATTGAAGTTACTTTGCTTACCTTGGTTATTCATATAGAGGATAGATTGATCTCCTTGCTCTCCTTGGCAGTGTCCATTCTGATGCTCTCCTCCACAAAAGTCACATCTCATTAGTGCTTGTTGGTTTCCTGTAGAGGACTGTACAGCATGCAGTTGTTGCGGGAGTTTTGCCATTTGCTGTGTCAGAACTTCAATTTGTTGTGTCAAAATCTTATTTTGAGCCAAAATGGCATCTGTTGTATTAAGTTCCAACACTCCCTTCTTTTGGATTTGTGTTCTGTCATGCTGAGCCTGGTAATCTGTGGATGATAATGCTTCAATGATCCTTGTAGCTTGCTCTGCATCCACTGTCATCATGGTTCCTCCAGCTGCTGCATCCAAAATCATTTTAGTATCACCCTTTAGACCACTGTAAAAGATATTCAATTGGGCAATATCTTCCAGTCCATGGTTTGGGCATCTTCTGAGGAGAGATTTGAAGCGTTCCCATGCTTCACAAAAGGGTTCATCATGGCTTTGTTTAAATGTTGTGATATCTGATTTAGCCTTGATGAATCTGGATGGTGGGAAGAATCTGTGTAGGAATTTTTCTTCCACTGTCTCCCAGCTGTTCAAGCTTTGATTTGGGTGTGACTGGAGCCATTCTTTGGCTTTTCCTGCAAGAGAAAAAGGAAACAATCTTAGGTATGCTGCCTCAATTACTTCCTGTTCAAATCCCATTGTTCCTACCAATTCATAGAATGTGGCTAAGTGAGTGTAAGGATCTTCACTGGACATTCCATGAAATTGATGGGAACTAATTAAACTAAGGAAAGCAGGTTTCATTTCTATAGCCCTGATTGTATTTGGTATAGCAATGCTTGAGTAGTGTCTAGGTCCTTGTTGCAATGAGTAATCTCCAAGTGTTCTCCTTGGTGGATTTTGATTATTGCTGTTGTCCTCCATTGTAACAGAGGAAGTTTGTCCTACGTGGAAGTTCTGCTTGGCTTTCTTGATTTTCTTGAGGAACCTGTCTATCTCAGGATCAAATGCAAGTTGTTCTTTTGTACCCTGTCCTCTCAAGATCATAAATCAAGAACTCAAAGTAGCAAGGTTAAAAAAAAAAAAAAACAAATTACAAACAAGTTTATTTACACTGTCTTGTCAATTCAATGCTAAAATATGCAAACTTAAATCACCTCCCCGGCAACGGCGCCAAAACTTGATGAGTCCTTGGTTCTATTGAGTTTTCTGAAAGAAAATCAAGTTTGTATAATATGAACTCAATGAAATGGATGTGCCAAGTTTAAACACAGAAGTTGTAATACAGTATAGTTGTCGTTCCACTGAGGAGGTGCTAGAATGAAGACTTTAGTTTGAATTGATTTGGCAGAAAGTTGTTGTTTGGGTTTGTTGTGAATGTTGTTGAATGAAAAACAGCAAGTAACAAAATAACAGAGAATAATATTGTGCAAAAGATAACAGTAAATGAGGTTGGAAAAATCAGTTTTGTAAAACAGGGATTGGCTTCATCACATCTTCACCTCTGTAAGCTGCATAAGTTTCCATATAAGTAAATTGAAAAGATAAGTTCTACGTCACAATCAAAGTCATTTGCATCGATCCCTCGACTACAAAATTCATAAGAATGATTTCCAAACCGCTGATCCCTCAGTCACTTTGGAAACCATTCCAGCATTATCGATCGATTGTTTTGACGTTTGTTGCGTTAGACGCCATCCCTGGCTACCTACTCACAACAAGCATTGCTTTCAGGGTCTGCTTTCAAAAGTCACTTCCCAGCATACTCAAGAAAACTTAGAACAAGAAAATAGTGATCAAGTACTTTCAGGCATTAAACGCAGAAGGAAATACAGAAACTTTATCAAATCTCATTACTCAATGAACACTTACGACAGCATTACTTCAGTGTTGAATGGATTACAGCCAATCCCATAAGGGAGATTAGTTACTCATGCCTTGCATTTTCACCATCAAAGAAATGAATACAGAAAATGGAAAGTGTGAAATGAAAAATACAGAGGATGAAATGATGTATCAGATGATAGGAGATTGATGATGATGCCCTGTTTGCAGCTTGCTTTATAGGAGTTTTTGGCTTAGTTTCTCTTACCCACTTACGTAGAACCCATGCGGCATCTTTCAGAGACTGGTGGAAACAGCAGAAAGTGGATGAGTTTGCATCGCATTACGGGTGAATAAAGAATTAAGAAGCCCACGCTGGGTGAGTCACGCTTGAGCTTGCTTGCCCACGCTTAAGCGTGGTTCCTTGGTTCAACATATGTACTCCACGCTCAAGCCACGCTCAAGCGGGATCGAGGTCACGCCCAAGCGGCTCCTGTTCACGCTTGAGCGTGAGATGACCTGATGCTGTTCCTTCTTCCATTTCAGTCACGCTTTAAGCTTCTTGGTGCCACGCTTGAGCGTCAGTCATGCATGAAGTCACGCTTGAGCGAGCTCGGGCTCACGCTCAAGCGTGAGGGGCTGTTGGTGAGTTCCTTGTTTCACTTGGGTGCATGGGCAACGTGGCTTCCACGCTCAGGCGTGTAGTGTACCACGCTCAAGTGTCCTTTGCTTGATGCTCTTGGTTTCTTCAAGGCTTTTGACAAGTTGTTCCTGATTTTCAGTTTTGAAGCTTCTTTCCTTAATACTCCCTTTATGCTCAAAATCATGCTCAATTATTTATTAATTTTGTTAAGTTATTCAAAAAATAGTTCTAATTGAGCCATGAATTTAATCATAAAATAAGCACTCATCAACTATCAAGTATTTGATACCGCCGGGCGCAGTTGGGAATGGACCCAAGATATCCATGCCCCATTGATAGAAAGGCCAAGGCGTTATTGATGATAACATTTCTTCCGCCGGAGTATGGTGGAGATTTGCGAATCGTTGACATTGATCACACTTTTGAACATACGAGGCGGAGTCATGCTTCAGGGTGGGCCACCAATACCCCGCCCTGAGTATTTTTCTCATTAGACTCCGTGCCCCTGGATGGTGTCCACACTGCCCTTCATGGACTTCTTCCAAAACAGCTTGCACCTCATTTTCGTTTATACAAATTAAGTAAGGAACAGAAATTCCTCGGCGGTATAACTGTCCGTCTAGGAGTGTATAATAAGGTGCTTCTTTCTTTAGTTTCTTTCGCTCAAGATCATCTGTGGGTAATTGTCCATTAACAAGATAACGAACTATTGGTGCTACCCAGGAACTGTCATCAAAGGAGCGGCTTTTAATCGTATGTATTGAGGAAGGAAAGGAAATGCTTGGCTCCGCCAAGGTACTCTATACAACCGTAGTTGTGCATCCCGCCTTCTTTGTGCTGGCTAACCTGGAGAGGATATCAGCACGTGTATTTTCTTCACGGGGTACATGCTTGAAAGTGACTTCATCGAAGCGCTGCTTTAACTCATTGACGCAGTCTAGATATTGTTGTAGCAGAGGTTCTTTAGCCTGATACTCACCAAGAATTTGTGAGATTACTAATTGAGAATCACTGCATAGGGTGACAGTTTTGGCCCTAATATCTTGTGCTGCTCTGAGTCTGGCCAAGCAGGCTTCATACTCCGCCTGATTGTTAGACGTAGTGAAGGCAAAGTGCAGTGAAATTTCAAGGTGTACCCCGTCATCACTTTCCACAACAATTCCTGCTCCACATCCTTTGCTATTGGAAGACCCATCTACGTATACCGTCCAGTGTGAGTGATCTGCATCTGGGCTAGAACCTGTTAATTCAACTACAAAATCTGCTAGGACTTGTGCCTTGATAGCAGTTCTTGGTTCGTAGGATATGTCGAATTTAGAGAGTTCTATGGCCCATTTGATCATCCTTCCAGCCAGGTCTGGTTTGAACAGTATAGTACGAAGTGGCAAGTCTGTGCGAATCAGGATGGGATGGGCATGGAAATATGGTCTTAGGCGTCGTGAGGCCCAAACAACTGCAAGTGCTGCCTTTTCAATCTTCTGATAACGGCATTCTGCACCATGTAGTGTTTTACCAGTGAAGTACACCGGCCGTTGGCCTTCAACTGTCTCCTTGACCAGAGCCACTGCCAGCGCTTCATCTGAAATAGACAAATAAACAATGAGTTGCTCACCTGGGCTCGGTTTTACCAGGATTGGAGGGCTGGCCAAGACATTTTTCAAGCTTTGGAAGGCCGCCTCTTGCTCTGGGCCCCAACTGAATTTCTTGTCCTTCTTCAGCATTTTGTACAGGGGAAGAGAGCGATGAGCCATTTTTGGCATGAATCGTGCTAGAGCAGCAATTTTTCCGTTGAGGGATTGTACCTCTTTCAATGTTTTGGGGCTCTGCAACTTTTGGATTACGCGACATTTATCAGGATTAGCCTCTATGCCTCTTTGTGTTAACATGAAACCTAAAAATCTGCCTCCTGGTACAGCAAATGTACATTTTAATGGGTTGAGTCTCATGTTGTATTGCTGTAGGCGTTGAAAAATGAGGCGTAGGTCTTCAACATGGTCTCCTCCCTCCTGGGTTTTGGCTATAATATCATTAATATAAACCTCTACCAGCTTTGTGTGCATACCCTCAAAAACTTTGTTGATCATGCGCTGGTAGGTTGCCCCGGCGTTCTTTAGCCCAAATGGCATGACGTTGTAACAAAAGACCCCTTTGTCATTAACAAATGCTGTCTTCTCTTGATCATCCTCACACATTGGAATTTGGTTGTAACCGGAGTAAGCATCCATAAAAGATAGATACTTGTATCCTGAAGAATCGTCAACCAATCTGTCAATGTTGGGGAGAGGGTATGGATCCTTGGGACAACATTTATTCAAGTCAACGTAGTCTATGCACATACGCCACTTGCCATTGGCTTTCTGTACCATAACCACGTTGGACAGCCAGGAGGAGTAACGGAGTTCCCTGATGAACCCCGCCTTGAGGAGCTCCTCCGTTTGTTCACAAGCAGCTTTTTGCTTAGCAGGACCCATACGTCGTTTCTTTTCTGCCACTGGCCTAGTTTCAGGATACACCGCCAGGCGGTGGCAACAAAAGTTAGGATCCATGCCAGGCATGTCTGCAGCGGTCCAAGCAAAAATCTCTTTGTACTCAAGGAGAAGTGAAATTAGTCTTGCTTCCATGTTAGCCTCCAGTTTGTCATCGATGTTTGTTATTTGTTCCGGGGTGCTGCCTAAAACAATAGACTTAGAACCACCATCAGGAGTTGGTTTCAAAGGGTTCAGTGGGTCTGCAGAAGACTCCGCCCTGGGGTCAAGATCCACCAAATTGACGGATGCCGCCGCACTGCTTCCTTCGTTCAATTTTCTTTTCTTAGACATGGTTTCAAGCTTCACCATGTTAAGACTCAAATTGTAACAATAACGAGCCATTTCCTGGTCACCCCTTACAGATGAGACTTGATTATCCTTATCAATGAACTTGATTAACAAGTGGGGGGTTGAAACGATGGCTTCCATGGTGTTCAGGGTAGGCCGACCAACGATGCCATTGTATGGAGATTTAACATCAACGACAAGAATCCTGGATTTCACAGTCCTTGCTCCAGGTTCACCATCAAAAGTAATCCTTGTGTCCAAATAGCCTTTAGTGGGCTGTTTGGCGCCATTAAAGGCTGTAAGGTCCTGTGTATAAGGCTGCAAATCAGCATCAGTTAGCCCCATGCGTTTAAAATAGTCATAAAAGATAACGTCTGTAACACCCTAAATTTTTACAAATAGTAATCCCAAAACAATCGAGGAAATTTTATATATATATATATATATATTTTTCACAAAAGCAGCCACGAATCATTTAACACAAAAGGGAAGAAGAAGGCGAGGGAAGTAGAAGAGCATTCACACGCGTATGACAAGCAACAGGGGAATTAGGACTGAGACCGGTCTATTCGATTCGGTGTGACGCTCCAGCGTCTGGGCGGATTCCAGGACGGAAGGTGACTCACTCATCCGTTGTCCAACACCGCCTGAATGATGCCACAACGGATGGAAACTCCTCAAGCAAACCTCACATCAGCGTCCACTCGCTCTCACAGGACAAACCTTTCCTCGAGGGAGCTACTGGGCGCTTCAGCATAACGGAACAGGTGAGGGAAGGAGAAGGGAGATGCACATACGTAGTAGTTTGTGGAGGAAGGGGGCCTGAACTCACTCCGCCCAGTTCAACTAGGTATGACAACGTCTAGGCGGACTCAACCACAACGCCCAAGTAGGGGTCAACACCGTTGTCTGGGACGCATTAACGTAACAACGGAGGGGAAGAGTATTTGGGCGGTGTTCCACACTGACACCTACTCGCTTCAGCGCGAGTCCTCACGCTTGGGCGAACCGTTCTAGTCACTCAGAACTCCATAACTTAGCCTTCCAATTTTATCTGTACGGCGATACTTATACTCTACTCGGGAACTAAGGGTTATCCCACTCGGATTCCAGAACTCCTTCTCGCTCGGACTTTACATCTTTCACTCGGGTTACTGATGCCTTACACTTAAGATCCAATCCACTCTAAACCACCGTTCGAGCTCCTCTCTCAGAGGGGAATCACTCGAGGTTTTCACTAAATACCAACTCTTCCTCACACGAGATTTCATACTTACTTTTACTCGGAAATCCTCGGGCCTATAATCATTCGGGGAATAGCGACTGACTCACTCGGCGTACTACCATTTAATCACTCGGATTATAATTACCCTACGCTCATAAGACATACTCATACAGTCCTCTTCACCGCTCAACATCCCTTACAGTATAGAAAAAAAAACACACAACACATACATATATAAACGAAAGCATTCATATAATTACAAGAACTTCATCATGACTTCTGTTATCCAAAGCTATCAAGTTTTAGCGTAAGGACAAAAACCAAAACATGAGCCGGCCAAGGCTTAACAAAACGTTATACACAGTATTTATACATATATACATATACACATGTAGATATATGTTCCAATAGCGCTCGGATTCATTGTCCTGCACTCGGCTCCTCCTTCATCCTTCCTTCCGAGAGATGTTCACTGAAAGTGTAGCCACTGCAGGGGTGAGCTTTTACATGTAAAATGACAATCAAGGACTTGGCATCAGTGTCAGTATGCACATTCACATCCATTCAATCATTTTCAAATTAATTAGGGTTAGGCACGGCAAAATGACATTTAAGACACACATGTAACACACACAAGTACTCCCCACACTCGGAAATCATTCATAACACTCCACACACGTTATACGTACTACTCTAATCAACCTCATATCTACATGCATGCCTGTGGATCCGACTCGAGTGATGACTTTCAGTTATAGTTTTCCCCTCTCCTGGCCCCTCGTCCTTCAGCTCTTCCCGCGTGGTACCGGCCTCCCATTGGCGTCTCGAGACTCTTCTCTAGCTCCTACGGCTACCACGAGCTCCTTGGGAATCTAGCTGAGGTCTGTAACTGGGAGTCATTCCCTCGGGGCTCTTGACCTTCCACGGGTCGCCCCACTCTTACACATGCAGCTAAATGCATTTACCAACAAGCGTCATCACACCACCGATACCTCCTTCGTAGCCATTAAGTAGGAACAGATTCAATGCAACCTTTATTCGCTTTATTATTTACACCAATATGTTCAACCATCAGCAATCAAGTAATAGCATCTAACCAATCAACTAACGAGCACACATTCATATTCTCATAGTGTTAACAAGAATAGAACCATGCATATCATTTGTTATTATCAATACTAACATACTACTTCACCAACATCTAGATTACAAGCATTTACTGTTTAACCACTATAAAACACACGGAATCTAGAATCTTCAATCATGCATAGGATCCAATCATCACAAACACATGCACATACACTCAAGCAGTACATTCATCCGGTACCATTCATGGACCATGCATTTAACATGCAAGCGCCCCTACCTGCGAAAGGGACTTCAAGAAGCTTTTCTGCTCTTCGACGTTGAATCTGACGCCCTTCTACTGATTCGTTCTGCTTTTCTCCACTCCGTCGTACTCTGTACTTGGTTCGGAGTTGGGGTGTTGTTCTTCCTCTACTTCAACGATCGTCCTTCACCTGCCGGGGCTCTGACCTTCTTCTCGCACTGACGTCGTGACGAACAGAAACAGGGAACGGAAAGAAGATGGAGACGAAGAAGAAAAAGAGAGAATGGAGTAGTGGGAGAAGTTTTTGCACCCACGGTGATACTGAATATGCACCTATATACGCATGCGAGGAGAAGGAGTGGGATGGGAAAGCGTGAGTCGTAGTCCACTCATACCTTCCGCCAATCACAAACAGCCACATCCCATCAATTAAGTCCAATTAACTTGTCATTAACTCTCAGGCTATATTGATTATGATTAACAACTAATTCTTTACTTTACTTTCAATTTTTCTTATTATTTAATTTTTATTCGGTATCTAACTTCAAAACTGGGATGTTACAGTTCTCCCCCACACAAAAGAATTTCGTCCTCGAAATTCAGTCGGTAACTCACCTTAGCAAACAACTCGGGGTACTGCTGCCTCATGGAGTCTTCGCGTTCCCAGGTACATGAGGTAGTCTTGCCTTGTTGCCACTCCACTTCTACCAGCTGTACGTTTTTGTTTCTCAAACGCTTCACCGATCCGTCCATGATTCTGATCGGTGTAGTCACAGTGGTCAGGTCTTCCTTGATTTCCACTTCATCGTCAGGCATTGTGTGACTGGGGTCATGTAGATACTTCCTTAGTTGAGACACATGAAATATGTTGTGCAATCAGGATAAGTGGGTCGGTAATGCTATTCGGTATGCCATGGTGCCAACTCGTTCCAACACCTCATAAGGTCCAATGTATCGAGGGCTTAACTTTCCGCCTTTCAAGGCTCGTCCGACTCCTTTACTCGGAGAAGTCCTCAAAAACACTCTGTCTCCGACTGAAAATTCCAATGGTTTGGTGCGGTTGTCATGGTAACTCTTCTGCCTGTCTTGAGATGCCTTCATTTTTCCCTGTATCACTCGGATCTGCTCTGTGGTTTGCTTCACAATGTCTGGTCCCAATAGCAGACTCTCACCCGTTTCCGACCAGCAAAGTGGGGTTCGGCACCTTCGTCCATATAGTGCTTCGTAGGGTGCCATGCCAATGCTGTTATGATGGCTGTTATTGTATGTAAACTCAATCAAGGGGAGGTACTGCTCCCAATCTCCTCCGTGCTCTAACACACACGCTCTTAATAAGTCTTCTAAACTTTGAATCGTCCGCTCGGATTGTCCATCTGATTGGGGGTGGTAGGCAGAACTAAGCCAAAGTTTAGTGCCCATTTCTTGATGCAGGCTGGTCCAAAACCGGGACGTGAACCTAGGATCCCTATCTGATACGATGGAAGTTGGTATACCATGCAGTCGGATAATCTCATGAACGTAAATCCGTGCCAATTTATGCATCGGGTACTTTATGTTCACAGGCAGGAAGTGTGCACTCTTCGTCAGTCGGTCAACAATGACCCAAATCGCATCATGGCCCGCTCTATTTTTGGGCAATCCCATGACAAAATCCATAGCAATCGAGTCCCATTTCCATATGGGAATCTCCAGGGCCTGTATTGCACCGTACGGCTTCTGGTGCTCCACTTTTGATTTCTGACAAGAAATACACCGAGCCACGTATTCTGCCACATTCCTCTTTAGTCCGGGCCACCAGAATTGTTTCTTCAGGTCATGGTACATCTTCGTGGTACCCGGGTGAATACTGAGGAGGCTCTTATAAGCTTCGTCAAGCACCATTTTCCTTAATCCTTTCTCACTCGGCACGTATATCCTGTCTTTCACTCGGAAGATCCCATCTGATCCCTCGGTCAAGGACAAATCCTTTCCCTTGGCCTGCGTCTTCTTCATCTCAGCCAAGTAAGAGTCTGACTGCTGCTGTTCGTACATGGACTTTAGGAATTCATTGGCGATTCTTAACGTACCGATTGCTATTTTCCGAGAGGAGGGGGTGTCAACATGTAAGTTCATGTCTCGGAACTGCTCCAACAACTCCACTTCTCTTGCCATCATTGTTGCCATATGGAGGGATTTCTGACTCAACGCGTCGGCAATGACATTTGCCTTACCCGGATGGTATTTCAGCTCGAAATCGTAGTCCTTTAAGAATTCTATCCATCTCCTCTGCCTCATGTTCAGCTCTTTTTGGTCAAATAGGTATTTAAGGCTCTTGTGATCACTGTATACTTCAAATCTGGACCCGTACAAATAATGCCTCCAAATTTTTAGTGCGAACACCACAGCTGCCAACTCCAAATCGTGGGTCGGATAATGCTGCTCGTGAGGTCTCAATTGCCGAGAGGCATACGCTATCACTCGATCTCTCTGCATGAGCACGCATCCTAATCCGAGTCCTGATGCATCACAATAAACTACAAAGCTTTCTTGTAAGTCGGGTAATGCCAACTTAGAAAAACCTTCAATGAACCTTCTATAATAACCTGCCAGGCCCATAAAACTCCTTATCTCCGAGACCGACTTGGGTCTCTCCCATGCCATTATAGCTGTCACCTTCGAAGGGTCCACCGAGACACCTTGCTCGGAAATTACATGTCCGAGGAAGTGGATCTTATTCATCCAAAATTTGAACTTTGAAAGCTTCGCGAACAACTGCTTCTCCCTTAACACTTGGAGTACCGTTCGGAGGTGTTCTTCATGCTCCTCGGAAGTCTTAGAATAGACTAGGATGTCATCAATGAAAACAACTACGAATCGGTCTAAATAGGGGTGGAATATGTTGTTCATGTAATTCATGAAGACAGCAGGGGCGTTTGTCACACCGAACGGCATCACTACATACTCGTAGTGGCCATACCGAGTCCTAAAGGCAGTTTTTGGGATATCCGAGTCCTTCACTCGGATTTGGTGATATCCCGATCGTAAGTCAATTTTTGAGAAGACTGAGGCTCCACGCAGTTGGTCAATTAAATCATCAATTTCTAGGTAGTGGATACCGATTCTTAATTATGAGTTTGTTTAACTATCGGTAATCTATGCAAAGTCTCATGCTGCCGTCCTTCTTCTTAACAAGTAGTACCGGTGCGCCCCATGGTGATACACTCGGTCTAATGAACTATTTTCCGAGTAACTCATCCACTTGCTTCTTCAGCTCGGCTAATTCAGTTGAGGACATTCTATAGGGTGCACTGGAGACTGGCTCGGCCCCAGGGATCAAGTCTATAGAGAATTCGACTTCCCTATTGGGAGGGACACTCGGTACGTCTTCAGGGAACAATTTTGGAAATTCTCAGACAATCGGGATTTCGTTCACTCGGGTTTTACTCTCTCCCTCGGTTAGACAAAGCATCATGAATAGTTGAGTTATACCTTGTGCTGTGCAGTCCTCATGGTGCTGTCTCGGGAAAATTATCCTTCGGTTTCTGCAATCCACTAACACCTCGTTGGCTGAAAGCCAGTCTACCCCGAGTATGATATCAAGATCCTTCAAGGGTATGCACACCAAGTCGAAAGTGAAACTCCTATTGCACAATTCGAACGTCACTTCTTTGCACATTGACGAGGTTAGTACCTTAGGACCAGTCGGATTGGCTACTTCCAAAATTCGATCCATTTCCACGGTCGGTAATTTCAAACGTTTTACACAATCATCAGCTATGAAGGAGTGGGTAGTTCCAGAATCAAAAACTACACTAAGTGTGTATCTACCGAGTGAGCACTTACATTGTACTAAGTCATTTGCTTGTGCGACTTCTTCTGCGTTGATGGCGTAGACTCTTCCAGTGGCTGGTTGGTCGGTGTCTCTCCTCCTGATATTTGGGGCAACCATCATATTCCCTCTAGCTCTGTTGTTTCCGCCCCGTGAGTTTTGTCCATCATTCCTATTGCTCTTCACCTGGAACCCTCCTTGACGCACACTAGCATCTGTTTGATGGAGCTGGGGGCAGTCAGGGCGAATGTGTCCCCTATTCCCGCAGTGAAAACACTTAACATCGGTACCATTGCAACTCTGAGCAAAGTGGTCGCCACTACATTTAAAGCACTTACCGTACCTGGGTCGTCCACTCATCTGTCTCCCTCGGTCACCGCGACCCTGATATCTAGTGAAGGGTTCATTTCTTCCTACGTTCCCTGGCCTCTTGAAACGTGACTGCTGAGGCCTTAGATACTGGTTGGCTCTGTTGCTCTGGCCCAAGTGGGCCTTGTCATCTTCTTCAAATATCCTACATTTATTCACCAATGCAGGGAAACTCGGTATCTCATGGTATCTGCAGGCCCTCTTAACATCTGATCTTAATCCATTCTCAAACTTAAGGCACTTCAAGCTCTCCGTCCCAGGTTGTTGGAAGGGTGGGTAGAATAGGCACAACTCCTCGAATCTTGTCGCGTATTCTTCCACAGTCATGGAGCCTTGCTTCAACTCCATAAACTCCAGCTCCTTCCGACTCCTCACTGTGTCGGGGAAGTATTTCTCTAAGAAACATGTCTTAAAATCATTCCATGTCAGCTGAGCTTCATCATCAGGGAATCGGCTTCTGGCTATCTTCCACCAGTTCTCCGCTTCATCTCGCAGCATATACACTGCACATTCCACCTTTTGGGCCTCGGTACAACGAAGACCCCCAAAAATCCTCTCCAGTTCCTGAGTCCATTTAAAAGCTGCCTCCGGGTTACGTCCTCCCTGAAACTCACTCGGCTTTCTCTTTAGGAAGCGGTCCAGCACGTGGCCATCCTCAGCTCGAGTCTGGCCCTGCCTTTCAAACTCGTCCGCAAAGCGTTGGAATGCTGTGGCTATAGCCTCCATGCTTTGGCGATGCGTCATTCCTTATCCTGAAATCGACATTCGAGGATAAGTATACCGAGCCACTTACTACCGATCGGGTTTTCAGTCTAACATTCAATAGCTTAGCACATTATATCATTCTTCCAGGTTACACACATAATCGGACCAGGAGGAAACAACCTCCTATCCTCAAGCCAATATCAATTAGGTTCAACTATCATCACAACAATTATGACCATTTAGTCAGAAAACACACAACCGCTTACACTCGGTAAGCATACCTTGGCCTTGGACCTTTCGGTCTGCTCTGATACCAAAATGTAACACCCTAAATTTTTACAAATAGTAATCCCAAAACAATCGAGGAAATTTTATTTTTATATTTATATATATTTTTTTTTCACAAAAGCAGCCACGAATCATTTAACACAGAAGGGAAGAAGAAGGCGAGGGAAGTAGAAGAGCATTCACACGCGTATGACAAGCAACAAGGGAATTAGGACTGAGACCGATCTATTCGGTTCGGTGTGACGCTCCAACGTCTGGGCGGATTCCAGGACGGAAGGTGACTCACTCATCCATTGTCCAACACCGCCTGAATGATGCCACAACGGATGGAAACTCCTCAAGCAAACCTCACATCAGCGTCCACTCGCTCTCACAGGACAAACCTTTCCTCGAGGGAGCTACTGGGCGCTTCAGCATAAGGGAACAGGTGAGGGAAGGAGAAGGGAGATGCACATACGTAGTAGTTTGTGGAGGAAGGGGGCCTGAACTCACTCCGCCCAATTCAACTAGGTATGACAACGTCTGGGCGGACTCAACCACAACGCCCAAGTAGGGGTCAACACCGTTGTCTGGGACGCATTAACGTAACAACAGAGGGGAAGAGTATTTGGGCGGTGTTCCACACTGACACCTACTCGCTTCAGCGCGAGTCCTCACGCTTGGGCGAACTGTTCTAGTCACTCGGAACTCCATAACTTAGCCTTCCAATTTTATCTGTACGGCGATACTTATACTCTACTCGGGAACTAAGGGTTATCCCACTCGGATTCCAGAACTCCTTCTCGCTCGGACTTTACATCTTTCACTCGGGTTACTGATGCCTTACACTTAAGATCCAATCCACTCTAAACCACCGTTCGAGCTCCTCTCTCAGAGGGGAATCACTCGAGGTTTTCACTCGGGAATACCAACTCTTCCTCACTCGGGATTTCATACTTACTTTTACTCGGAAATCCTCGGGCCTATAATCATTCGGGGAATAGCGACTGACTCACTCGGCGTACTACCATTTAATCACTCGGATTATAATTACCCTACGCTCATAAGACATACTCATACAGTTCTCTTCACCGCTCAACATCCCTTACAGTATAGAAAAAAAAAACACACAACACATACATATATAAACGAAAGCATTCATATAATTACAAGAACTTCATCATGACTTCTGTTATCCAAAGCTATCAAGTTTTAGCGTAAGGACTAAAACCAAAACATGAGCCGGCCAAGGCTTAACAAAACGTTATACACAGTATTTATACATATATACATATACACATGTAGATATATGTTCCAATAGCGCTCGGATTCATTATCCTGCACTCGGCTCCTCCTTCATCGTTCCTTCCGAGAGATGTTCACTGAAAGTGTAGCCACTGCAGGGGTGAGCTTTTACATGTAAAATGACAATCAAGGACTCGGTATCAGTGTCAGTATGCACATTCACATCCATTCAATCGTTTTCAAATTAATTAGGGTTAGGCACGGCAAAATGACATTTAAGACACACATGTAACACACACAAGTACTCCCCACACTCGGAAATCATTCATAACACTCCACACACGTTATACGTACTACTCTAATCAACCTCATATCTACATGCATGCCTGCGGATCCGACTCGAGTGATGACTTTCAGTTATAGTTTTCCCCTCTCCTGGCCCCTCGTCCTTCAGCTCTTCCCGCGTGGTACCGGCCTCCCATTGGCGTCTCGAGACTCTTCTCTAGCTCCTACGGCTACCACGAGCTCCTTGGGAATCTAGCTGAGGTCTGTAACTGGAAGTCATTCCCTCGGGGCTCTTGACCTTCCACGGGTCGCCCCACTCTTACACATGCAGCTAAATGCATTTACCAACAAGCGTCATCACACCACCGATACCTCCTTCGTAGCCATTAAGTAGGAACAGATTCAATGCAACCTTTATTCGCTTTATTATTTACACCAATATGTTCAACCATTAGCAATCAAGTAATAGCATCTAACCAATCAACTAACGAGCACACATTCATATTCTCACAGTGTTAACAAGAATAGAACCATGCATATCATTTGTTATTATCAATACTAACATACTACTTCACCACCATCTAGATTACAAGCATTTACTGTTTAACCACTATAAAACACACGGAATCTAGAATCTTCAATCATGCATAGGATCCAATCATCACAAACACATGCACATACACTCAAGCAGTACATTCATCCGGTATCGTTCACGGACCATGCATTTAACATGCAAGCGCCCCCTACCTGCGAAAGGGACTTCAAGAAGCTTTTCTGTTCTTCGACGTTGAATCTGACGCCCTTCTACTGATTCGTTCTGCTTTTCTCCACTCCGTCGTACTCTGCACTTGGTTCAGAGTTGGGGTGTTGTTCTTCCTCTACTTCAACGATCGTCCTTCACCTGCCGGGGCTCTGACCTTCTTCTCGCACTGACATCGTGACGAACAGAAATAGGGAACGGAAAGAAGATGGAGACGAAGAAGAAAAAGAGAGAATGGAGTAGTGGGAGAAGTTTTTGCACCCACGGTGATACTGAATATGCACCTATATACGCATGCGAGGAGAAGGAATGGGATGGGAAAGCGTGAGTCGCAGTCCACTCACACCTTCCGCCAATCACAGACAGCCACATCCCATCAATTAAGTCCAATTAACTTGTCATTAACTCTCAGGCTATATTGATTATGATTAACAACTAATTCTTTACTTTACTTTCAATTTTTCTTATTATTTAATTTTTATTCGGTATCTAACTTCAAAACTGGGATGTTACAACGTTGCAGGAACTTCCCTGATCAATTAGGATGCGTTTTACATCCATATATGCGTTTTACCGCAACAATCACTACTGCATCATCTCCCTCAGGAATAGTAGGGCCAAAATCATCATCTGTGAAGGTTATAGGCGGAGTCTGGACCCCGTTCCTGAATGGGCGATATTCTTTGCTCTTGTCCTGCACAGACAAAATCATACGATGATGATTTTTCCAGGCGGTGTTTGAAGGTCCGCCCCCGGCGAAGCCTCCAGCAATCATATCTACAACATGCCTTTTGCCCCGCGATCTGGGTTCAGGGCTTGGTTCCCTTTGGGCGGACTCCAGAACAATGCCTTTTTGTTTTTCTGTTGCCGCCGTACGTTTTGGCTCTCGAGTATTATCAGGATCCGGAGAACGATCACGATGTCGTTTTTCAAACTTTTCTGGCTCATCATGAGATTTACCCTTAAACAAATAGTGTTTCAGTTTGTCTTCACGAATAAGCACCTTAATGGTATTTTTGAGTTGCTTACACTCCTCCGTGGTATGGCCAACTGACTCGTGGAACTCACAATATTTCTTTGGGTTTCCACCGCGCCTGATTGGAGGTGGACGTTGGATCCCATAAACGTTGAGGGTAGTCCATCCTATTTCACGCAAGATTTGTTCATATGACGTGTTCAGGGGTGCATAATGAGCAAAATTGAACACACGTCTATCTTGCTGTTTGAAGGGTTGGTTCCCTACTTTGTCTTTTTGGTGGAACTTGTCATTCTTGGATGATTTTTCCTTGTCTTTGTCATGATGTGGAGCTGCTGTGGGTAGTTTACTGCGAGATGCAGTGGCTTCCAGGTGCATCTCAATACCCACATACTTGGACGCCTTCCTGCGAAATTCCTCCATCGTGGATGGAGGTCCCTTTGCCAATGACAGAGCAAAAGGTGATTTTGGCTGCATAGCCTCGATGAGGATATGCAACTGGATTGCTTTTGTCAGATCAGGAACCATGGCTGCCTCTTTATAAAATCTCTTAAGGAAATCCTTCAGAGATTCTTTGTCACCTTGCTTGATCTGAGCCAAGGTATGAGAGGTTCTAGGTGTATCCCTAGAAATCACGAAGTGGCTGCCAAAAGCTGTGGCCAAGTCCTCCCATGAATCAATGGAACCTGAAGGTAAGCTCTTGAACTAACTAAGAGCTTCACCTGTGAGGGTCCTGGGGAACATTCTGCACATGACATCCTCTTCTGCTCCTAAGAACATAGCCTCGTAGATGTAAGCATCTAAATGCTTAGAAGGATCTGTTTCCCCAGTGTATTTTCCTATAGAAATGGGCTGCATAGTTTGCAAATGTCTGGGTACATGTGCATTCATGAGCCTTTTAGAAAATGGGATACTCATCTTGTATCTCGAGGGGGGTGCATTTGAACCTGCTCTCCTTCCTTATTGATGTTGAGCATTTGCCAGTGGGAGGCTTCGTTGCTCTTCCATGTAAGTAGGGATGCGAGAGTAGCTAGGAGTACTTAATTCCTCCTGTCCGTGTAATTCATGGTGTGGCTGTCTTGCAGGGCCAGCTTTCTCGTGCATGGGGTTCGCCTTTTCACGATGAAGCTCTGCGATTTCTTCTCTCAACATTCGAATCATATCATCTTTCGGATCTGGAGAGTCAACATGCGTTGCTTGTTTATGTGCATCATTGTCGAAGTTGAGACGTCTAGGATTGCATGGAGGAGAATCCTCATTCTGCACTTCTGGTCCTGGTCTCTCCATTAATGATGAGTGTGATAGAAATTGATCAAAGATTGTGGGACTACCAAATTTACAGGTCCCACTGGGCGTGCCAATGAACTGTTCTTTACTGGGGGTGTAAAAGTATGGTTGATGAACAATTCAAAATGTACATGTAATGTCAATCTGGTACAAGAAGATATTTGTAAATGTGCAAGTACGGAGTATCCTTGTATACTGGGGCAGAATATAATGCACTCTGGGCGGTGTGACAGTCCGCCTGAAGTAACCTCATTTGCCTTGACACAATTGGTGGTGGTTGTAACACCTTATTATTTGCAACTAACAATTCCAAAAACATGAGAAAATTTTTCACAAAACGGTCACGTAACATTTGATATAGAAGGGAGCAGGCAAGGGAAGAATGAAGAGCATTCACACGCATATAGCAACCTACAGGGAAGCTAAAACTGGGATCGGCTCAATGGGTTTGTCGTAACGCACCAACACCTGGGCGGATTACACAACACCGTTTGTTCGCTTAGACGGGGTCTGACACCGTCCAGGCGGAGTATGGTAATGCAGCAGCGGATAGAGGATATTTCACAAGGAGGCTTCCCTTCGAGTAACACTGGTCACTCAACGGGAGGAAATAGATAAGGGAAAGATGTTAATACATTCACACGCGTAGCATTCGGTGGGAGGGCGGAGTTCGAATCATCCTACCTGGCTAGGCGGGGTATATTTATCCTGGGTGGACTACATCACAACATTCACTTACTCAGGCGATGTCCAACACCGCCAGCGAGACGGAATAATGCGACAACGGAGAAAGAAGGTACATAGGCGGAATCTCGAGTTGATATCTACTTGCTTCAGCATAGTCTACGCGTTTGGGCGAACTGTCCTAGTTTCTTGGGCGAGGTATGACACCGCCTAAACGAAATCTGCACAACGCCTCTTCAACACAACTACAAGGTAATGCCTCAATCGAATATGGATAAGGGTTCACTAGGTAATTCCTCACGCTCGCACTTCGCTCAGAAAACGGGAAGTTACAATGTACATATGTGGTAGTAGGTGGTGGAAGAAGGAAGAGTCTAAACCTATTCCGCCCAACTCAACTAATTATGACAACGCCTGAGCGGACTCAACCACAACGCCCAAAACAGGGGTCAACACCGGGGTCTGGAATTGCATTAACATCACAACGGATAGGAAAGGATAATGGGCGGTATCTCACTCTGATAATTACTCGCTTCAGCGCGAGTCCTCTCGCTTGGGCGAAATATCCCCATACTTCGGGCGGGGTACGACTCCGCCCAACGTATCCGGCCTAAGTTTTCCTAAGACAATTCTTAATCCGCTCTGACTTGGCTATAGCCTGCTCAATCATACCGTCCCTGCGTATCCACTAAAGCACAAACATGAAACAAGGTAACACATAGCATGTCACACACGAAACCATACATCCAGATATATATAATAAGAGTACATGTCAATATTTATAAACACAGAATCGGATTCTCCTTGTCCATAAAGTTTCATTTATCCCAAAACATTAACATCCGGTATGAACCAGTCAGGACTTAATCTAACAACGCATTAATTAAGCCTTCCAAATGCATCAGCACTTCGCCCAGCGTTCCGGCTCTGCTTTTGGTCCTCATCTCTAGAGACATTCACTGAAAAATGGCCACTGCAGGGGTGAGCATCTAAAATTTTAAATGATAGATACCGACTCAGGTTATCTGCCAATTACACAACAATACACATACGTACAACACAATTAAGATCAGGGCCACATCCATCAATCAAGACATATATAAGTAACTCTTACCGTTCTCTGTTTACCGATCGTCACTCGGTTGTAGTCATAGCATTTTCAATGACACGGATACACTTGCATGCATATACATATACACATATAGTCACGAAAACAGTTTTCACTCAGCATCTAGGGTACGTACACACGGAATGGATTACTTGGTAGACACGTTCAGCATACTCATACACGATATCAAATGCATAATAGATTTTCAATCAATAACATATGCACAGAGCATCCACTTAGTCCTACGCATTTCACCCATTCACTTCCCACACAGCAAGCTTAACCAATTTCAACAACATTAACAGTAGTAGTAATGTCAACAATGATAAGCACAGAAATTTCACTTGGTTCCGCATCGTGTGTATCGGTCCGACGTTGCAACGTAGGCATCACAGCCTTTTTTATACATAGCTCTCAGCTATCAGATCAGCTCCCAGCTGCTTGGCCGTTTTACAGGTACCCAACCGTTTGTCCACAGGTGACACCAACGCTCTCAGCGCCAACGGCGGTGTTCACAGACAGCCCGAGTCCCACTCAAGGGCTACCCCGAGTCCCACCCGAGGATTTTACAGCGTCCCACGCTGGATGACCGAAGGTAGTGTCTCACACTACGTGCTCCCAGCACAACGCATCCCATGTGCCACACGCGGATTCAACGCACAACATTTATCTCATGCATGCAATCTCGCATTCAAGCACATACACACACCATGCAACCAGTAGTACACATTATCCGGACTCAATATATATAGCTGTCATGCAATTAGTTATCATTCCATATTCAAATATCCACAACATTTCGTTCGATCCAGACATGCAAACAGTTTACAGCTTCATTCAACGCATGCATCATTCTAAAAATCACAAGTCCAGTAAGGCATTTCAAGTTATCATAACCTATCATGCAATCGATGTAAGACAGTGTCAAAATCCATTTAAAGAAGGCATTTCCTACATGCAAACAATTTATTATAGCAGACGTATCAACATATGCATTTCTATAACCTGGGTAGCTCCAGTCCGACATTCATATCAACACAACTCAACATGCAAACTGAGATCCTGCAACACATGCATCTGTGAGAAAGGTATTAACATGCAATCACTCATTTCTCACTCGTCATGCAACCAAACTATACACACTCACATGCAACGCAATACACCGTCAGAGCACGGATATAGCAAGCATCCGCACTCGAAACCTGTTCATAACCCATGCATTTAAGATAGAAGATACTCCCCCTACCAATTACGAAACTCCGAGGGATTTCTTCCTGTTTGGGTGGTGGCTCTCCTCTCTGCTGCTTTACTCGACGATCGTCCTCTCAAGTGTGGGGAGTTCCACTCCACTGTAGCACCGTCACTTTGGTTCTCAAAGCAGGGGATGGACTGGAGAGCGGAGAAGGCAAGAGAAGAAACAAGAGAAAAGAAGAACGAAGAAGGAAGCTCGTTGGGTCCTCTGCGTGAAGAACATCACCATCACCCAAATATATATATATATATATACTCACGCGGAGTACAGTATGGTGGGATGGGGGGAAACGCGATAATCCTGCCCATGCCACCATGCTTCTACGCTAATTATTCTGTTACATCTTAATTAATTAAATTAAAGGAGGTGTTGACTTGTTGACTTTTTATTTAACTTGGTTGTTTTAATTAAAATGGGGATGTTACAGTTCTCCCCCTCTTAAAAAGAATTTCGTCCCTAAAATTCAGTTGGTAATTCATGTGAAGCTTTAGTTGGTAACTCACCTAAATGAACAACTCGGGGTACTGCTGTTTCATGGCATCTTCGCGTTCCCACGTGCAGGAGGTGGTCTTGCCTTGCTGCCACTCCACCTTAACCAGCCTTACATTCTTGTTTCTTAAGCGTTTTACCGATCAGTCCACAATTCCAATCGGTGTAGTCACAGTGGTCAGGTCTTCTTTGATCTCTACTTCATCGTCAGGCATCGTGTGGCTGGGGTCATGTAAATACTTTCTTAGTTGAGACACGTGAAATACGTTGTGCAATCGGGACAAGTGGGTTGGTAATGCGAGGCGGTATGCTACGGGGCCGATCCGTTCTAACACCTCATAAGGTCCAATGTATCGAGGACTTAACTTCCCACTTTTTAAGGCTCGTCCAACTCCTTTACTCGGAGAGGTTCTCAGAAACACTCGATCTCCGACTAAAAATTCCAATGGCTTGATGCGCTTGTCACGGTAGCTCTTTTGCCTGTCTTGTGATGCTTTCATCTTCTCCCCTATCACTCGGATCTGCTCTGTGGTTTGCTTCACGATGTCTGGTCCCAATAGTAGACTTTCACCTGTTTCTGACCAACAGAGTGGGGTTCGGCATCTGCGTCCATATAATGCCTCGTAAGGTGCCATGCCAATGCTGTGATGATGGCTGTTGTTGTACGTAAACTCGATCAAGGGAAGGTACTGCTCCCAGTCCCCACCGTGCTCTAACACACACGCTCTCAATAAATCTTCTAGACTCTGAATTGTTCGCTCGGATTGTCCATCCGATTGGGGGTGGTAGGCAGAACTAAGCCAAAGCTTCGTCCCCAATTCTTGATGCATGGTGGTCCAAAAGCTGGACGTAAACCTAGGGTCCCTATCTGATACGATGGAAGTAGGTATGCCATGCAGTCGGATAACTTCTTGAATGTAGATCCGAGCCAACTTATGCAATGGGTACTTCGTATTCACAGGTAAGAAGTGTGCACTCTTCGTCAATCGGTCAACAATGACCCAAATGGCATCATGGCCCGCTCGGTTTTTGGGTAATCCCATGACAAAATCCATCGCAATTGAGTCCCATTTCCACACGGGGATCTCTAGAGGCTGCATTGCACCGTACGGTTTTTGGTGCTCTACCTTCGATTTCTGACAAGTGATACACCGGGCCACGTACTCAGCCACATCCTTCTTTAGTCTGGGCCATCAAAACTGTCTCCTCAAGTCGTGGTACATTTTCGTGGTTCCTGGGTGAATGCTGAGTAGGCTTTTGTGGGCTTCATCAAGCACCATTCTTCTCAATCTTCCTCCACTTGGTATGTATATTCTGTCTCTCACCCGGAAGATCCCATCTGACCCCTCTGCCAAGGATAAATCCTTTCCTTTGGCTTGAATTTCCTTCATTTCAGCTAGGTAAGAGTCTGCCTGTTGCTGTTCGTACACGGATTTTAAGAATTCGTTGGCAATCCTCAACGTACCGATTGTCATTTTCTGAGGGGAAGGGGTGTTAACATGCAAGTTCATGTCTCTGAACCGCTCCAACAACTCAACTTCTTTTGCCATCATTGCTGCCATGTGGAGGGATTTCCGACTCAGTGCGTCGGCCACGACATTTGCCTTGCCTGGGTGGTATTTTAATTCGAAATCGTAGTCCTTTAAAAACTCAATCCATCTCCTCTGCCTCATGTTCAGCTCCTTTTGGTCGAATAGGTATTTGAGGCTCTTATGATCGCTGTACACTTCAAATTTGGACCCGTACAAGTAATGTCTCCAGATTTTCAATGCAAAAACTACTGCTGCCAGCTCCAAGTCATGGGTCGGATAATGTTGCTCGTGGGGTCTCAATTGTCGAGAGGCATATGCTATCACTCGATCTTTCTGCATGAGTACACACCCTAATCCGAGTCCGGACGCGTCACAATAAACCATGAAGCTTTCTCGTAACTCAGGTAATGCCAAAACCGGAGCAGTTGTCAACTTATTCTTCAGCTCTTGGAAGCTGTTCTTACACTCCGGACTCCACACGAAAGGAACGTTCTTCCGAGTCAATTTAGTCAGGGGTAATGCCAATTTAGAAAAACCTTCTATGAACCTCCTATAATAACCTGCCAAGCCCATAAAACTTCTTATTTCCGAGACCGATCTGGGCCTCTCCCATGCTATTACAGTAGCTACCTTCGCAGGATCCACCAAGACGCCTCGCTCGGAGATCACATGCCCGAGGAAGTGGATCTCATCCATCCAGAATTCACACTTCGAGAGCTTTGCAAACAATTGTTTCTCCTTCAACACTTGGAGTACTGTTCTGAGATGTCTTGCATGCTCCTCAGATGTCTTAGAATAAACTAGGATGTCATCGATGAAAACAACAACAAACCGATCCAAGGAGGAGTGGAATATACTGTTCATGTAATTCATGAAAACAGCAGGGGCGTTTGTCACACCGAACGGCATCACTACATACTCGTAGTGACCATATCGAGTCCTAAAGGCAGTCTTAGGAATGTCCGAGTCTTTCACTCGGATTTGGTGATACCCCGATCGTAGATCGATTTTCGAGAAGACTGAAGCTCCACGCAGCTGGTCAATTAAATCATCAATTCTAGGCAGTGGGTATCGATTCTTGATTGTGTGCTTGTTAAGCTGTCGATAATCTATACAAAGTCTCATGCTGCCATCATTCTTCTTAACAAGTAGCACAGGTGCGCCCCATGGTGACACGCTTGGTCTAATGAACTGCTTCTCGAGTAACTCATCCACTTGTTTCTTCAACTCTGCCAATTCAGTTGAGGACATTCTGTAGGGTGCACTGGAGACCGGTTCGGCTCCAGGGATCAAGTCTATAGAGAATTCAACTTCTCTATTGGGAGGCACACTCGGAACGTCTTCTGGGAACACTTCTGGGAATTCGCAAACAACCGGAATTTCGTTCACTAGGGTCTCACTCTCATCTTTGGTTAGACAAAGCATCATAAATAGTCGGGTTATACCTAGTGCCATGCCGTCCTCAGTGGGCTGTTTTGGGAAAACTATCTCTCGGTTTCTACAATCTACTAATACCTTATTGGCTGAAAGCCAATCTATTCCGAGTATGATGTCAAGACCCTTTAAGGGCATGCAAATCAGATCGAAGGTGAAACTCCGATCATACAACTCAAATGCTACATCTTTGCATACTGACGATGTGAACACATTAGCGCCAGTGGGGCTGGCCACTTCCAAAGTCCGGTTCATAGACACAGTTGGTAACTTCAACCGTTCCATGCACTCATCAGCTATAAAAGAATGGGTAGCTCCCGAATCGAAAACAACATTAAGTGTATTCATTCCAAGTGAGCACTTACATTGTACTAGATCGTTTGTTGGTGCAACATCCTCTGCATTGATGGTGTAGATCCTTCCTGTCGCTGTTGGGCCGATGTTCCTCCCTCGCATCCCGTCTCCTCTGGCTCCGTTGCCTCTGCCACCAGGACGTTGGTCATCATTCACTCGGTTCCTTTCTTGAAATCTTCCTTGACGCACATTAACATCTGCTTGGCGTAGTTGGGGGCAGTCGGGGCGGATGTGTCCCCTCTTGTTGCAGTGAAAGCACACTACATCACCATCATCCTTGCAGTCTCTGGCAAAGTGATTTCCTCCACACTTGAAACACCTTCTGTCTCCTACCACTGGTCGTCTTCCAGGTTGATTCCGTCCTTCATATCTGGAAAAAGGCTTGTTCCTATTGGCATTGCTTGGCTTTTTGAAATGAGGTCGTTGGGGCCTCAGGGAATAGTGGTTCCTGCTACTCTGGCTCGAATGGGCCTTGTCATCCTCCTCAAATATTCTACATTTGTTCACTAGTGCAGGGAAACTCCGTATCTTGTGGTATCTGTAGGCCCTCTTAATATCCGATCTCAATCCGTTCTCAAACTTAAGGCACTTAGAGTTCTCCGTTCCTGGCTGCTGGAAGGGCGGATAGAATAGGCATAATTCCTCGAATCTGGCCGCGTATTCTTCCACAGTCATGGAGCCCTGTCTTAACTCCATAAACTCCAGCTCTTTCCGACTCCTCACTGTGTCGGGAAAGTATTTGTCTAAGAAGCAGGCCTTGAAATCGTTCCACGTCAGTTGATTATCATCTTCAGGGAATCGGCTTCTGGCTATTTTCCACCAGTTCTCCGCTTCGTCTCGCAGCATGTACACTACACATTCCACCTTCTGGGCTTCGGTACAGCGAAGACCCCCAAAAATCCTTTCTAATTCCTGAGTCCACTTAAACGCCGCCTCAGGGTTCCGTCCTCCTAAGAATTCACTCGGCTTCCTCTTTAAGAAGCGGTCCATTACTTGGCCCTCCTCAGCTCGAGGCTGGCCCTGCCTTTCAAACACATCTACAAAGCGTTGGAATACCGCAGCTATAGTCTCCATGCTTTGGCGATGTGCCATCCCTTATCTTGAAATCAACATTCAAGGATAAGTATTCCTAGTTACTTAATTCCAATCGGAATTTAGTCTAACATTCAGTAACTTAGCCCGTTATGTGTTCTCGTATGTCACACAATTAGTCGGGTCAGGAGGAACAACTCCTCCCACCCATGAGTCAGTAACAGAGTACCAGTCAAGTTAAATTCACACCACAACAATCATGATCATACACACAACCACTTACACTTGGTAGGCTTACCTTGGCCTTGGACCTTTCGGTCCGCTCTGATACCAAAATGTAACACCTTATTATTTGCAACTAACAATTCCAAAAACATGAGAAAATTTTTCACAAAACGGTCACGTAACATTTGATATAGAAGGGAGCAGGCAAGGGAAGAATGAAGAGCATTCACACGCATATAGCAACCTACAGGGAAGCTAAAACTGGGATCGGCTCAATGGGTTTGTCGTAACGCACCAACACCTGGGCGGATTACACAACACCGTTTGTTCGCTTAGACGGGGTCTGACACCGTCCAGGCGGAGTATGGTAATGCAGCAGCGGATAGAGGATATTTCACAAGGAGGCTTCCCTTCGAGTAACACTGGTCACTCAACGGGAGGAAATAGATAAGGGAAAGATGTTAATACATTCACACGCGTAGCATTCAGTGGGAGGGCGGAGTTCGAATCATCCTACCTGGCTAGGCGGGGTATATTTATCCTGGGCGGATTACATCACAACATTCACTTACTCAGGCGATGTCCAACACCGCCAGCGAGACGGAATAATGCGACAACGGAGAAAGAAGGTACATAGGCGGAATCTCGAGTTGATATCTACTTGCTTCAGCATAGTCTACGCGTTTGGGCGAACTGTCCTAGTTTCTTGGGCGAGGTATGACACCGCCTAAACGAAATCTGCACAACGCCTCTTCAACACAACTACAAGGTAATGCCTCAATCGAATATGGATAAGGGTTCACTAGGTAATTCCTCACGCTCGCACTTCGCTCAGAAAACGGGAAGTTACAATGTACATATGTGGTAGTAGGTGGTGGAAGAAGGAAGAGTCTAAACCTATTCCGCCCAACTCAACTAATTATGACAACGCCTGAGCGGACTCAACCACAACGCCCAAAACAGGGGTCAACACCGTAACATCACAACGGATAGGAAAGGATAATGGGCGGTATCTCACTCTGATAATTACTCGCTTCAGCGCGAGTCCTCTCGCTTGGGCGAAATATCCCCATACTTCGGGCGGGGTACGACTCCGCCCAACGTATCCGGCCTAAGTTTTCCTAAGACAATTCTTAATCCGCTCTGACTTGGCTATAGCCTGCGCAATCATACCGTCCCTGCGTATCCACTGAAGCACAAACATGAAACAAGGTAACACATAGCATGTCACACACGAAACCATACATCCAGATATATATAATAAGAGTACATGTCAATATTTATAAACACAGAATCGGATTCTCCTTGTCCATAAAGTTTCATTTATCCTAAAACATTAACATCCGGTATGAACCAGTCAGGACTTAATCTAACAACGCATTAATTAAGCCTTCCAAATGCATCAGCACTTCGCCCAGCGTTCCGGCTCTGCTTCTGGTCCTCATCTCTAGAGACATTCACTGAAAAATGGCCACTGCAGGGGTGAGCATCTAAAATTTTAAATGATAGATACCGACTCAGGTTATCTGCCAATTACACAACAATACACATACGTACAACACAGTTAAGATCAGGGCCACATCCATCAATCAAGACATATATAAGTAACTCTTACCGTTCTCTGTTTACCGATCGTCACTCGGTTGTAGTCATAGCATTTTCAATGACACGGATACACTTGCATGCATATACATATACACGTATAGTCACGAAAACAGTTTTCACTCAGCATCTAGGGTACGTACGTACACACGGAATGGATTACTTGGCAGACACGTTCAGCATACTCATACACGATATCAAATGCATAATAGATTTTCAATCAATAACATATGCACAGAGCATCCACTTAGTCCTACGCATTTCACCCATTCACTTCCCACACAGCAAGCTTAACCAATTTCAACAACATTAACAGTAGTAGTAATGTCAACAATGATAAGCACAGAAATTTCACTTGGTTCCGCATCGTGTGTATCGGTCCGACGTTGCAACGTAGGCATCACAGCTTTTTTTATACATAGCTCTCAGCTATCAGATCAGCTCCCAGCTGCTTGGCCGTTTTACAGGTACCCAACCGTTTGTCCACAGGTGACACCAACGCTCTCAGCGCCAATGGCGGTGTTCACAGACAGCCCGAGTCCCACTCCCCCTTAAATATGAGTTTTACACTGTAGTAGGTTCAGTATTTTAGGCCTCATGAGAGTTAGAAAACTCCAATTAAAGTGAAACCAATTCTCGCACCTCCGTAACATAATTATCTACAACTTTGATGAAGAACTCGGAGGCCAAAAATGTCATTAAGATCCCCAAACGGCCCAAAAACAGCAAAGAACGCTTATCGGGCAATCCTGTCATATCTAATCGATTAGGCCAATCACCTAATTGATTACAAATGACTCAGAAGACTGGTAATCGATTACGAATACCTCTGTAATCGATTACACATAAAACAGAATGCCTATAATCGATTAGGAACTCCTTTGTAATCGATTACGAATACCAGAATGCAGAAATTATGCAGAAAATGTATAATTTTGGAACTTCTAACCCCCCTAACTTTTGCATATCAACTGCAAATGCTACCAAATTTTAACCACAACAAATACACATCATTTGTGACGCGTGGCCACTGGCCTCACTCAAAAATTCTTAAAAATGAGGGAGTTATGCGCATAAATGCATTTTACCCATTTTGAGGCGCTTTTGTGCAACTCAAGGACCTATTCTCATTGGAATTGACCCATTCCAATTCCTACAAGTCATAAATAATGTATATGGGCTATTGGAACTATCACACAATATCAAAATCGCATAACACTCAATTTGACTCTATGAGTTCCTCGATTATACATTATCCTTCAAAACTTATCACCAAATACCATCACAATGGCTATCACATTCAATGCCAAACATCCACATAAATTCCCATTTCACAAAACATATACTTCATCCCCACAAGGATGGTTCATCTGAATGTACATATTTCAACCTCTCATGGGTTATTCATTATCATATATACACATATATTATCATCAATAACCAACAATTTGTCATACATGTCATTTCACTATAAACATGGCTTAATTATTCATCAACTCAAGTATCCATTATCAATGGTTTTTGACTGTTATTATCACATTAACAACATCTCATACTCATTCTCAACCCAACACCTCAAATCACCATTCCTACATACAAGCATATATCATCTTACACAACCTCATGAACATAGTTCAAAATATCATCAACCTCATTAATCAATCGCAATGATTCTAAAGATTCATTCCCTTCATATAAATCATTCTAAGGCATCAAAAATCATCAAAATCATCTATTTAGTCAAAATCCCAAATCACTACACTTAGGGTTTTTCATCAAAACTCAATAACCATTTTTAATAACCATTAATCTCTATCATTAACAACACCCACACATACATTATTGTGGATTTTCACTAAAAATCATCTTTCAAGGCATTATTATTCATTTCCCCTAAATCCTAGGGTTAGGGTTTCATTAAAATCATGCAACCACCACTAACAACCATCATCTTCTATCTCTAATCTTGCAATTTTCGTGTACCCCTTCACACCCATCCAAAAACACATATAAATCACACCTCACCTTAGGGTTTTACAAAAAAAATGGCTTCTAATCCATAACCCATTCATAAGGCACTCTCCTAACCAAATAGAAACCAAAACCTAGGGCCAAAAACATCAAAAGAGTAGAGAAATTTACCTCAATCTCCAAGCTATCCCAAGCCCAAGCATGTACATGAAAATGGAGGGAGAAATAGAGAGCTTCCAAGCATTTGAATCATCTCCAAAATGAAGAAGAAGAAGCATGGTTGGTTGGGTATGGAAGGAGACTCACAAAAATGGTGAGCTTTATAGAAGAAGAGAAGAAAAGAGAGGGTTTGTGTAGAGAAGAAGAGAAGTAACGAAAATGAGGGAGAGAGGAGGAGAAGCAATGTGTTTTCTGAAATGAGAAAAGAGAGCTACGAGAATAAGAAGGGGAAAAAGGGATTTTTGATTTTAAGTTTAATCCCCTTATTAAAATTTCATCGTTTTATAACTTACAGGTTCTCCGTTCGGGCTTAATACTAAATCTAAAAATTATTCCGAAGACATATTCGGATTCCCAATAATATTCTTAACAGCCCTGACCAATGGCATCTCAATCGAAGATACTTGGTCCGACACCTATATTCTAACCGGGTATAATTTTAACTCTTAAAGTCCCAATAAGTCATAAATAATTCTCATAAACCTCAATTTAATCATTCCAATATTTTTTTTGGGACACAATTCCACTCATATACAATTATTTATTATTCATTCCCATCAATTACTCATTTTTATAAAATTCGGGATGTTACAATCCACGCCACCTACAAAGAATTTCGTCCTCGAAATTCAACATCGATATACATATCACAAGGCCATACCTCAGGCCACACATCAACAAGGTTTAACGACACCATAGAATAACACTGGACTTCCCAAGGTCCATCAAGACTTGCTCATCATCACATCATCATTCTCAACACAAAATTCCTACATCAAATGTGTCATATATCGTCAATTACAATCTCACCCAACGGAGCTTACATGTTCATACTCAGTATGACCAGATAGGTTCAATACATTCACCATAAGCAGTTACAATCCCTACACCTGCCCGGCCTAAGTGTTGCTGCATCCGACATACAGGAAGGCATCCCAATCCTGTAGTGGTTACCACAAACACATGAAGTCGGCGCATAAGTGTATGTTGCCACGATGCCTATGGCATGTAAGGCCGTATCGGAACCAATACTTCGTATTCCCATTGCTCATATCGGTCATACATATTCAAACGATACCATTCCTTATAAGACTTGGTGACAATCCTTACCAGTCCACAGCTAACATATTCATACTCCATTGTCATTCTACAATTAATTTGGCATCCATCATGCCATATCAATCATCAAATCTCAATTATCTTCACCATCAATCGGTGTACCAACCATAAATTTTCAATCATCACAGGGTAAATACCCCATCTTTGGGTTTTATCCATCCAAATCCATGCTCAAATAGCTTAAAACTCTTGTCTCACTTATATATTTATTGGCTATAAGTCAATTTAAACCTTACAAGATTCACCAAACTCTTATCAAGTAGGCTACTTAACCGCATAATAAGCCTTCACATTAGGGATTTTCCTCATAAATTATAACTAAAGTCCATAAATTAAACATATAACTCACATCATATCACATCACTATGTGGTCTCTATCATCAATATAGCACCCTTCAAATAAAATAGAATGACCTGATCAAATTTCTATTCATCAATTCACATTCACACATGTAATCCATAATTATTCCAATGATCATAGTCTCTAGGGAACACAATTTAGCCCAAAATCACTTTGTAAAATCATATACCATAATCAATTCCAATTATACCCCAAATTCAACATTATTATTCATTAATCATCAGGGGTTACATTTATCATTCGTATTCCATCACATATCAGCTCTAGCTTCAACAACGTATTTCACAATTAATTTCGTTATGGCTTAACCATTCATAAGGTTTGATCAATCAATAGACTTAGGAAGTCTAAGGGTCACTTGGTACCCATTGTGGAGTTCTCACATACCACACAACATCATTAGATATGGCTCACAAAAACAACATAGAGCCTAGACCGCCATAGGGTCCAATTATGTTAATTCTCTAGAACATTTAATCATATGAGATCATGCCAATCAATAGGGTCACCACACCTAGAGGCCTACATTAAATTAATCATCCACTCGGTTTTCACACATCAAAACCGAGACACAACCCCAATCTAACACGTATTCGATTTCACATTTAATCACATATCACATATTCGAATTCCCACTCTAAGAAAATACAACAAATCACTTGTATCATTCCATATATAAGGCTCTTGTGCCAAAGGATATAAAATCTGTTCCTCATAAATGGCACAACCAATCATTTAGATTCAAACATACCCATACTAGGGAATTATTCAATATCATCCATCTAATCAACTCAAACATGAGTTTCATTTCGTTTAACAAGCATTCCTTGGCTAAACGCCACGGGCATAATGCATATAAGAGACCCAACCAATAATTCATATTCAAGGTGCATATGCACATCAAGGTCTCAACATATATGGTCTACCACTATCCCAATTCTCATTCTTAATACCTCCTATCCGTAATCAACATACGGCATAGGTCCATCATTAAATCAATACATAATTAACATATCATATCCATGATTACACATGGTACAAATTCATTATCATATCAATTCATATCTCATATTTCATATTCATAGACTCATCTTTCATATCTTATATTCATCAATTCCAATATTTTATTTCCATGATTAATATTCAACATAGATCCATCACCAATTCAATTTGCATTTTATATATCAATATCAATGCACAATAACAATATGTTCATCATTTGAAGGTAATAGGGTAAGGAACTTGGCCGGTCTTACACAATACATACATCCATCATATATTGAGGAAATTCATTCACTCATTTTCAATCCCATAATTCATTCAAAATTATCAATGAGCAACTAGGCTCCACAAATTCATCATATAACCTCAATGAAAAAGGGTATACTCCTAATAAACAACAACCACGTCTTCTGAATTACAATCTTATAGAAAATCCTCATTGAGCATCAAACCCAACTCAACTCTAATGATTCATAATCATCCCTCGATAAGCAAGTATGCCCCATAATCAATTCATAATTCTTAGACAATTAATCATTCATAAGTCCATTTAGGGCAATCAATACTCAAAGATGTCATTAAGCTCTAGATAATCATCATCCTTAAATCTATACAATCAACCATATTCCAATAATGAGCATCTCGCTCCAAAGATCACCATAAGTATCTCACCATTGAGCAATCATGCTCCAATCATCCATGATATCAAATCCTCACAGAGAAGTCATGCTCTGGCAATAACCAATAACTTCAATTCAGAGCAAAATATGCTCTGATACCAGATTATAACACCCCTGATTTTCTGTACTCGAATTCCGATGTGATCGACATAATTAATAAAAATTACGAATAAATTTTTCGCCTTTGAAAATATTTCTAAGACATCACCATGACCACATCATGACCCAAATCACAGAAAAACCAGAGAGTGAGATTATAAAACCTGAAGCTGGATCGATAAATAAATTACCCATAACGGTATACGAAAATAATAGAGTTTACAGCGGAAGAAGAATGTGTATACTGGGCACACGCCTAGTCCCATATATGACGATATGAGAAAAGGCTCGGCAAAACACGCAATGGCATATCGTAAGCCTAATAGACATCCATCATCCTTTTACATAATTATATAAGCATGTAATGCCTAAGATATAATTATATATACATAAATATATTCATCTACATTTGGGGATCTTCTCCCAACTATCACAACCATCAATTAACATCATTCAATTTCAATCCTTCTAATACACATCAAATCATCTCTTACATTCTATATATATATATATATATATATCATTCATCAATTCAATGGAGTAACTTATACATACTCAAAATCTCTAAATCATCTATACAATCATATACAATTTATTCATTACACAAGAATCCATAAATAATGCCGGCCAAGGCACTTCCATTACCACTATTTACCTTCACCCAAGCTTTAATTGAAATCCGAACTCATCCCATGGTAACCTGCATCACAATGTTAAAAAGGAGACCACATGGGAGAGTGAGTTACACATTCAAAATGACGAATAATATATATATATTGTGATCATGTGTATATGCATACAACGTCATGTGTGCTCTGCTATCAAAATATTAAATTATCATTCATTCATTACCTCATTATCACAATAGGCATACAAGCCTCATGAATCGCAATTCATATCATAAATAAGCACAAGCACATACATAATCATATACACAATCACCAGCCACTTATCAACAAGGGCATTCATATTCATTATCATCATTAATCGTAAACAGTCACGCCCGTCATCACATTAGGCCGTAAATACAGATCGTCATATTCACATCATTTCGTTTATTCATATATTCTCTTACTTTTATGTGGTCTTCCATTATATTAACTTCTCATCTCATCAACACCAATACCATCATCTCAATCATCATCAATCATCATCATATTCTGGCATATCTCCATGCTATATGCAAATGCTCTTATGGCTAATGCATATGCACAATGGAATGATCAATAACAAATGCGGATCCGACTGTGGGAATAAACACCAAGTTGTGGGTCAAGCATAGGTGTGCTACTATGCCCCTACTGCAGTAGTAAAATGTGTACACATATCTCAAAGCATGCATGCATCTCGACAACATCTTTTACTGGCACCAAACCGCTATCGCCCATCTGTAGCACTAGTCACCCTGTGACTTGCGGATCAACAACATGGCCTCACTTGCCAAAAGTGCTACGGGCCTCTCCCGAAAACACATCGAGAGAGCCGTGCCCCGTCGGACACCGAGGTAACTCGCTCACTATAGAGCTGCCCGCCCACTGGGCCTGCCACATAGGGTGCCTCATCACCAAACTATGGACAGCTTCGTGACTCACACACCGAGTCACAGGGGAAATCAACAATATGCTCGTGCACTGAGCCGCCCTCCCACTGGGCCTGCCTAGTGGAACCCCCTAATATTCCACATAGACAGCGATGATATGCCATGGATGCAATGCAAATGCAAATCAAATGCATCCTCACTCTGTGCATCCTAAATGCCACTCATCAAACATCATCATCATCATCATCACAATCACCAACACCACCATACACCTTAGTGGGTTTCAACCTTGTTGGTTTCATAATTATTATTTTCAAGTTTTAATGTGGCATTTCCATCTCAACATATTTTCGCATATATTTCACATCATACACGCAAGTCAATACTTGTAAACAGCCACTATGGCATTTCAACATCACATATTATTCATCAATATTACCACACTTCATTTAGTGGATTTTCATCTCATCATTCATAACAATCCACACATGGATATCAAAGGGCATAACAATCATCATAATATTAATCCACACACGTGGCAATAAGGTGTTACGAATTACATATACATATATAGCAACCATAATTGCCTCACACACATGCAAGTCAATTACTTGCACCCATCACAAGAATATCATAATAGTTCTCAATAATTATCAAATTGTCATTTCAATTAATTCAATACATATACATGGAAAGGCAAGCATGAGTATAGAACACATACAACAATCACCATCAAACTACTCATGCAATTTGAATATATAACTCCTCTCCTACCTCAAGGGAAGAGCCAAAACAATTCCAATGCTCCGAATGCTCCATCACATCACCCGGAATATGATCTACATAATATACATATGCATTCATACAATTAATAAGCCATCTCAAGGCATTCCTCATAATTCTTAAACATTTGCTAGCTTATCATAAAGCCCAACATCAAGTCCTAGACTTGGTAAACACCAAGCTATGTAATTGTATTAGGCTTCGGGAATTTCTTTCCCAAAGCCAAGATCCTCTAGATCTTAAAGGCTAACTACACCCCACATCATCGTTATCTCATCCGTTCGTTATTACACAATGTGTGTCATATAACCACATCATTTATTTTCTTTTTCATGATTCATAATATATCATAGTGGTGAGGCATACATGTTTCCATAACATAGCATAGGTATACACATACCTTGCCATGGCCTTAAGCCATTCCCCAATCACCACTAAAATAAACCACACATATACCCTTAGTGAATTCGCTTGTTTTTATATACTAAAGGGGTTTTGGGCAATAATGAGGCCATGATAAATTTCAGCATTAACACATGAGGTAAGCTTACTTTTAGTCTTAAAAATAGTGGGACATGTCATAGATATCACCTATTAGTTCCAATTTGACAACCATAAAAAGTTGGGTTCAAAACCCCCTTAAATATGAGTTTTACACTGTAGTAGGTTCGGTATTTTAGGCCTCATGAGAGTTAGAAAACTCCAATTAAAGTGAGACCAATTCTCACACCTCTGTAACATAATTATCTACAACTTTCATGAAGAACTCAGAGGCCAAAAATGTCATTAAGATCCCCAAACGGCCCAAAAACAGCAAAGAACACTTATCGGGCAATCCTGTCGTATCTAATCGATTAGGCCAATCACCTAATCGATTACAAATGACTCAGAAGACTGGTAATCGATTACGAATACCTTTGTAATCGATTACACATAAAACAGAATGCCTATAATCGATTAGGAACTCCTTTGTAATCGATTACGAATACCAGAATGCAGAAATTATGCAGAAAATGCATAATTTTGGAACTTCTAACCCCCCTAACTTTTGCATATCAACTGCAAATGCTACCAAATTTTAACCACAACAAATACACATCATTTGTGACGCGTGGCCACTGGCCTCACTCAAAAATTCTTAAAAATGAGGGAGTTATGCGCATAAATGCATTTTACCCATTTTGAGGCGCTTTTGTGCAACTCAAGGACCTATTCTCATTGGAATTGACCCATTCCAATTCCTACAAGTCATAAACAATGTATATGGGCTATTGGAACTATCACACAATATCAAAATCGCATAACACTCAATTTGACTCTATGAGTTCCTCGATTATACATTATCCTTCAAAACTTATCACCAAATACCATCACAATGGCTATCACATTCAATGCCAAACATCCACATAAATTCCCATTTCACAAAACATATACTTCATCCCCACAAGGATGGTTCATCTGAATGTACATATTTCAACCTCTCATGGGTTATTCATTATCATATATACACATATATTATCATCAATAACCAACAATTTGTCACACGTCATTTCACTATAAACATGGCTTAATTATTCATCAACTCAAGTATCCATTATCAATGGTTTTTGACTGTTATTATCACATTAACAACATCTCATACTCATTCTCAACCCAACACCTCAAATCACCATTCCTACATACAAGCATATATCATCTTACACAACCTCATGAACATAGTTCAAAATATCATCAACCTCATTAATCAATCGCAATGATTCTAAAGATTCATTCCCTTCATATAAATCATTCTAAGGCATCAAAAATCATCAAAATCATCTATTTAGTCAAAATCCCAAATCACTACACTTAGGGTTTTTCATCAAAACTCAATAACCATTTTTAATAACCATCAATCTCTATCATTAACAACACCCACACATACATTATTGAGGATTTTCACTAAAAATCATCTTTCAAGGCATTATTATTCATTTCCCCTGAATCCTAGGGTTAGGGTTTCATTAAAATCAAGCAACCACCACTAACAACCATAATCTTCTATCTCTAATCTTGCAATTTTCGTATACCCCTTCACACCCATCCAAAAACACATATAAATCACACCTCCCCTTAGGGTTTTACAAAAAAAATGGCTTCTAATCCATAACCCATTCATAAGGCACTCTCCTAACCAAATAGAAACCAAAACCTAGGGCCAAAAACATCAAAAGAGTAGAGAAATTTACCTCAATCTCCAAGCTATCCCAAGCCCAAGCATGTACACAAAAATAGAGGGAGAAATAGAGAGCTTCCAAGCATTTGAATCATCTCCAAAATAAAGAAGAAGAAGCATGGTTGGTTGGGTATAGAAGGAGACTCACAAAAATGGTGAGCTTTATAGAAGAAGAGAAGAAAAGAGAGGGTTTGTGTAAAGAAGAAGAGAAGTAACGAAAATGAGGGAGAGAGGAGGAGAAGCAATGTGTTTTCTAAAATGAGAAAAGAGAGCTATGGGAATAAGAAGGGGAAAAAAGGATTTTTGATTTTAAGTTTAATCCCCTTATTAAAATTTCATCGTTTTATAACTTACAGGTTCTCCGTTCGGGCTTAATACTAAATCCAAAAATTATTCCGAAGACATATTCGGATTCCCAATAATATTCTTAACAGCCCTGACCAATGGCATCTCAATCGAAGATACTTGGTCCGACACCTATATTCTAACCGGGTATAATTTTAACTCTTAAAGTCCCAATAAGTCATAAATAATTCTCATAAACCTCAATTTAATCATTCCAATATTTTTTTTGGGACACAATTCCACTCATATACAATTATTTATTATTCATTCCCATTATTTATTATTCATTCCCATCAATTACTCATTTTTATAAAATTTGGGATGTTACACATGGTTTTGAAGCTTGATCCAAGGATGAAGGAAGGTAATTTTTTTTAGAGGTCCAAGCTTGAAGAAAACTAAAAAGAGGTTGGCTTGAGTGGAGAGTGGCCATAGGTTAGGGTAGAAAAAAAAGAAGAAAGGAGGTTGGGATGGTTGGTGATGGTGGTAGTGAGCTTGGCCGTGAGAATGAGAGGTTGTGGTGGACTTGGTTGTGGCGTGAGGTGGCCAAAAAAGAAGGGATTGGTGGCTGGAAATTAAGAAGTCGAGGGGACAAGGTTGCCATTTGGCCAAGAATGAAAAAGAAAGAATGAAGGGAAATAGGTGCTAGGTTTTATATGTAACGATTGGTTACCGATTTGTAAGGGGTGGCCACAGCCTTCAGAATTTGGTGGTGTGGTGGTTGGAGCTGGTAGTGGTAGCCTTGTACGGTGGCCTGGGGTGGTGGATGGAGGTAAACAATGACTGTTTTTAAGGAGAGGGGCCGTGGATGTCACACCCTAGTTTTCTGGACCTGAATCCCGATATGATCGATATAAATAATTAATAAAATATGGGTAAATTTTTTGTGTTTTCAAAATAAGTCTGATATCACACCAAGACCCGAACCACAAAAAACTGAAGAGTTGGATTTATAAAAAAATGCAACTGGATCGATAACTAAATTGCCCATAACTGTATATAAAATAATAGAGTTTATAGTGGAAGAAGAATGTGTATACCGGGCATATGTCTAGTCCCGTATATGAAGATATGAGAAAAAGCCCAAGCAATCATACAATTTCATATACATATGCCTATCAGGCCATAATCGACTATGCACCTGAATCATAATTATATAACATCAATCATAAGTAGTCTCTACATGAGACATCCATCACTAGATGATATCAATCTAATCATCACTTATATACCAAACATATAGTCATCGTTCATAAATACATAAGTTTCTTACACATGCTTATTTAACTCTCTGAATCATCAACATTATATACGATTTGATTCAATACATTAAAATTCACAATTGTTGCCGGCCAAGGTACTTTCACTACCACTATTTACCTTCACCAAAACTTCAATTCAAAGTCTCACCTCGACCCATGATAACCCTGCATCACAATGCTAAAAGGAGACCACATGGGAGAGTAAGTTATACATTCAAAATGACGAATATAAATACATTCTGATTATGTGTACATGCATACAAACAACATGTGTGCTTTGCAACAAAGTTATTGATTCACTATTCAATCTTCATCACATTGTCATAATAGGCATAAAAGCCTCATGAATCGTAATTCATAACACAAGTAAGTACAAGCACATACACAATCACATTGCCACATATCAATATGGCATTCACAATCATCATTGTCAAATTATTAAGTCTTTAATCATTTCCTCCTTGCAAGGGGATTTTCATTTCTCTTGGTCATCCCATCTCAAATGCCATGCACCTATGACTAATGCATATGTCAACTATTTAATGCATATGCAATGGATCCATTTCATTCACCCATGCGCACATGGTATCTCAAGTGATCGCAACCACTTATAATCATCATCATATTGGTTTCCTGCCTGACAGGGCCCGCAAGCGCACGGGTTATGTCGCGTAATGTAAAAGATTATCGTTCTCCACAGGGACTGTGTTCAAAGTACCAGCATATTGAAATTTAATTATCCACACAATTGATTTTTAATATTTTTGTAAAATAAAACACAATTTAAAAATCCAAATTTAGAAACAAAATTTACTTGATACTTAAAAAATTAGAGTTGAGAGTATCTTGGGATTTCAGGGGATCAAGACTCTATTTTATGTTAATGAATTTTAACTTTTCATAAATAAGAATCGAATTAAGTTTTCCAAGGCGAATTTTCCAAAAGCTAATTAATATGTTCCTCTCGGAATCCTATTAATGTACCTAACCTATGGAAAGCGCTGCTTAATCCTCAGAAAGGCCCATTATCGTTTTATGAAAATCCCTTTTATTTCCTCAAAAGAATTTTGATTACTTTCACGGTTTTACCGAGGTCACATAAAGCATTTCAAAAATCTTAGGTTTAGTTCAAAGATTTCCAGTAAAAATAAATCTCTCGATTCTATTTATTACCTAAACTTATTAATATACCCGTAAGTATACAGTTTTATCATTTAGGTTCTTGTTAGGAATTACTAAAAGCATTAAGCATAATTGAACTAAATGGAAAACAGAAATTTATTTAATTCTAAGTCAAAATAACATTAAAATAAAATATTATCATACCCCCTTTATCCCAAGATAATTAATTTAGCTACTCATGAAATAATTTAAATTCATGTAAATAATGGAAAAATAAAACATACAAGACATGGTAAAAATAAAGACTTACGGGTTTCTCCAAAAGCTCAAAATAATTTACCACTTGTATTTCCTTGTTGCAATATTCTCCACCAATTACAAATTTAAATTCTCACTTTTACAGCCCTCACACTCTTACAAAATAAAAGAAAGAAAAGAAAATAAAAAGAAAGAGAAGAAAAACGGACAGAGAAAGAAAAAATAGAAAAGAAGAAAACTAAAGAGAAAAGGAGAGAAAGTAACGAAGAAAAGAAATCTGATGGTAATTGACTGGGAAGAAGTTGTTGTTTACTAATGGGTTGCTGCTGCTTTTATAGGCAAATGGATTGAGGATTCCAGCAATGAAAACGCGTTCAATTTGCAAGTGGAAGAAACTTTCGGTGCATGTGACTTTCAACTGTCCCAAATTGCATTATTTTAATATTTTCCAATAATTCGGTGCTTGGATTTATTCAGCTGGGCAAATTTTGAATGGAAAGGTACTGGAATTCCACAAGACCGAGTGAAAGGTTGCTGTTTGGTATTAGTTGCTGGGCGTTGTTGGCTTGTATGTGGCAGGTATGGTGATATGAGGGACAGTGGAGTTGCTGGACGGTGTGGTGGATGGAGCCGGTGTTACTGGGCGGTGTTGTGTTGAGTGAGTTACTGGGCGGTGTTCAATTGATCTGGTGTTGGGCCTGTGAAGAGAGTCTGGGCGGTGTGGAGAGTACTGCTGGACGGTTGGGCGGTGTGTGAAGTGAGGACGGTTGGGCGGTGTTGAGAGGTGAGGACGGTTGGGCGGTGTTGAGATGTGAGGACGGTTGGGCGGTGTTGAGAGGTGAGGACGGTTGGGCGGTGTTGAGAGGTGAGGCCGGTTGCTGGGCGGTGTTGAGGCTTGGATTAGAAGAAAGGGACAACGGATAGGGAATAGGACGGTGTTGTTGATGGAAAGGAGAGGAGTCTGGTTGAGTGAAGAATCTAGGCGGTGTCATGGATTAGGAGCTTGGGCGGTGTCATGGATTAGGAACTTGGGCCGTGTTGGTTGGGGAAAAGTCTGGGCGGTGTTCTGGATTGAGGACGGAGTTTGTGGAGTAGGTCGGTTTTCTCTTGTTTTTGACCCTTTATTTCCTTAATTCCTGCAAAACATACCCAAGTAGAATAGAGTGGAAAGAAAGTAAAAATCGCAATAAATAAAAGGAAATACAGTGGATAATGACTAAATTCTAAGCAAACTAAATCTATTTTATTGTATTAAAAAGCACTTATCAAAATACCCCAAACCAAAATATTGCTTGTCCTCAAGCAATCACCATATTCACAAGATAAAATACAGAAAACACTAAACTTAATAAACTAAGGAATCCAAAATAGAGAAACAGATTTATTCAAATGCCAATTTTTATTTACTTATGTGAATCAAATTTCAATGTCAAGACTTGAGATACTCTTCTCACAATTTTCACTCAAGTGTTTCAAGGTTTGTGTATCTCTCAAATCATCATAGTCAAAAAAAACATTACCATAAGCTTGTTAATAAACCAGAGACTCCACAGTTTAGATAGAAAATATGTCAAAGTCTAAAGGTCTTTCAAAGGTTGTAACGCGGCCTTGGGTTGTATTGGTAGGAATTTCAAGAAAAATGGAATACAAAAGGGCTTTAACATCATGAATGATTCAAATTACCATTATAATTTTAACAGAGCAAATTTTTGAACTTTTATGGACTTTTTTGGAATTCATTCAATATCATCCTTTTGATTTTCTTTTTCTTTTTCTTGCTTTTCTTTGCATTCAATACATATTTTTCTTAAGTCCTTTTTTTTATTTCTTTGCTCCACTAAATTTCCAACTTTTTCACCATTATAGAGAATATTAGTCAATGAAAGGTTTCAAAGAAAAATTTTCACTTTTAGGCTCAAAAGGGGCAACTAGGGGTCAAATTATACAAAATTCTGAGGCTTAAGAATAAGACCTAATTGTGCCTTTTTCATCCTAAGACATATAATCAAAAACCATTTTGAATCGGTTGAAAAACAAGTTCTAGAATATTAATGACTATGAGATTCACTCAATCAAGAAAATATATGGGTTTTGAAAATTTATTTGATAGATAACCCATTTTGGCTCAAGTCTCACCATGGAAAGTCCTTTCAAAGAAAATTTTAATCACATAAGATTCATTTAGACATTGATTTGGCATTTAAACAATCAAATTTTGAAAATTTTACTCAAAATTTTGGGGTCCTTAGATACTTTAGCCTTGTGTTCAAAGTAAATTTGTCATGCAATCATGGTAAATTACAAGATTACAAACAAATCAAAGAAAACACACATGCATAATAAAATGACAATCACACAACGTAAACAAAACAGTTAAGTTTTCTTACCTACCACCCCAAACCAGAATTTGACATTGTCCTCAATGTTAAAATGGATGATAAAAGGATAAGAAAATTTACCTGTAATAACCCCAAACCAGCATCTGACATAGTTGGTTTTTTTTTTATTTTATTATTAAAGACATGGGGTTACCTCCCCACAAGTGCTAAGTTTTAAGTCTTCAGCCAGACTTTTTACCGTTTGGATTTACTCATCAGGAGCATCAAACAAGTCCAAGTCACTTGCTTGTTGTATTGGTTGACCTGTGAAGTAATGCTTTACTCTCTGTCCATTTACTCTAAATGTACCAGATTTCTCGCTCCATAGTTCGACAGCTCCAAAGGGAAAGACTTTTGTCACCTTGAATGGTCCCGACCATCGGGATCTCAGTTTACCTGGAAAAAGCTTCAGTCTGGAATTAAACAGTAAAACCATATCACCTGGATTAAATGTTCTCCGTTGGATGTGACGATCATGCCATTGTTTGGTTTTTTCTTTATAAATTCTGGCATTTTCGTATGCATCTAGACGGAGTTCTTCAAGCTCATTTAATTCCAACAATCTTTGTTCACCTGCAGCCTTATGATCAAAGTTAAGAGTTTTAACAGCCCAAAAAGATTTATATTCTAGTTCAACAGGTAAATGACAGGGCTTCCCATATACTAGCTTAAAAGGTGTGGTTCCAATGGGAGTTTTGTATGCGGTTCGATACGCCCATAAGGAATCATCTAACTTAATAGACCAATCCTTACGTGATGTATTCACCACTTTTTGAAGAATATTTTTAATTTCCCGATTGGATACCTCAACTTGTCCACTAGTTTGTGGGTGATAAGGTGTAGCAACCTTATGCTTAACTCCATATTTCTTTAGAAGGGTCTGAAAAGTTTTTTCAATAAAATGAGACCCTCCATCACTTATAACACATTTTGGGACCCCAAACCTTGGAAATATTATTTTCTTGAAAAGTTTAATAACAGTCTTAGCATCAGAATGAGGTGAAGCAATGGCTTCCACCCATTTTGACACATAGTCAACTGCCACTAATATGAACTGATTTCCAAAAGAAGAGGGAAAGGGACCCATAAAATCAACACCCCATACATCAAACAATTCAACTTCTAAAATTGTATTCAATGGCATTTCTTGTCTCTTACCAATGTTACCTATTCTCTTGCAAGCATCACAAGTTAGAACATACTTACGTACATCCTTAAAAATATTTGGCCAATAGAACCCAGCTTGCAATATTTTAGCAGCTGTCTTGGAGGTGCTCATGTGCCCTCCACAGGAAAGAGAATGGCAATGATCCAAGATAGCATGGACATCATCTTGTGAAACACATCTCCGAATCATACCATCTGCACATTGCTTGAAAAGGAGTGGTTCATCCCAATAATAATGCTTGACATCTGCATAAAACTTTTTCCTTTGCTGAAAGCTAAGATCAGGAGGTAAGATACCACATGCAAGAAAATTTACAAAATCAGCATACCAAGGAACACGTTGGATACTAAGGTTCAAGAGTTGTTCATCTGGAAAAGATTCATTAATGGGAATATTATCTGTTTCTTCTTTTTCAGATGTCAACCTAGATAGGTGGTCAGCGACCAAGTTCTCGGTACCCTTCTTGTCCTTAATTTCCAAGTCAAATTCTTGCAATATTAGAATCCACCTAATTAATCTAGGCTTTGCTTCCTTTTTATTCAATAGATACTTAATGGCAGAGTGGTCAGTGTAAACAATAACATGTGAACCTACCAAATAAGACCTAAATTTATCAAAAGCAAAGACAATAGCTAACAGTTCTTTTTCAGTTGTGGCATAATTTACCTGAGCATCATCTAGCGTCCGGCTGGCATAATGAATTACATGGAGCTTTTTATCCTTTCTTTGCCCCAACACAGCTCCTACTGCGTAATCACTCGCATCGCACATCAGCTCAAATGGAAGTTTCCAATCAGGTGGTTGTACGATGGAGGCAGAGATTAGAGCTTGCTTAATCCTGCAAAAAGCTTCCATACAAGATGAATCAAAATTGAAAGGCACATCCTTACCCAGAAGAGTTGTAAGAGGCTTTGTGATTTTGGAGAAATCTTTAAGGAACCTGCGATAAAACCCTGCATGTCCAAGAAAACTCCAGATACCTTTCACATTCGTGGGTGGAGGTAATTTTTCAATTACTTCCACTTTAGCCTTATCAACTTCTATACCTCTCTCAGACACCAGGTGTCCAAGAACTATGCCTTCTCTTACCATAAAATGGCATTTTTCCCAATTTAGAACCAAATTAGTTTCTTCACAACGCTGCAAGACTTGGCACAAATTTGTTAAACAATTATCAAAATCCAAACCATGCACTGAAAAATCATCCATAAAGACTTCCATCACATTTTCAATAAGATCAGAAAAAATTGCTTGCATACACCTTTGAAAAGTCGCAGGTGCATTACATAAACCAAAAGGCATACGTCTGTAAGCATAAGTCCCATAAGGGCAAGTGAAGGTAGTCTTTTCTTGATTAGATGGATGAATGGGAATTTGATGAAAACCTGAATACCCATCCAAATAACAGAAATAAGAGTGTTTTGCAAGTCTTTCAAGCATCTGATCAATAAAAGGGAGGGGAAAATGATCTTTTTTCGTGGCGCTATTTAACTTCCTATAATCAATGCACATGCGCCAACCAGAGACAATCCTAGTAATCAATGCACATGCACATGCACATGCACAAGTCGTTGTAGTATAGTGGTAAGTATTTCCGCCTGTCACGCGGACGACCCGGGTTCGATCCCCGGCAACGGCGCCAAAAACTTGACAGGGGCCGCAAGCGCACGGGTTATGTTTATCATTTTCAATCACAGTTATTCTCCCCTTTTTAGGCACCACATGGACAGGACTTACCCATTTACTACTATCAACAGGATATATGACTCCAGCATCAAGTAATTTCAAAATTTCCTTTTTAACCACTTCTTGCATTTTAGGATTTAATCTCCTAAGTGGTTCTACTGTGGGCCTACTTTCATCTTCTACAGTAATCATGTGCATACAAAGAGAAGGGATAATCCCTTTGATATCATCCATTGTATAACCTATTACCTTTCTATACAACCTAAGTTGTTTCAAAAGTTTTTCAGTTTCAGATGGATTCAATTCAGCATTGATAATCACAGGATATGTGGAATTAGGACCAAGAAATTCATACCTTAATGAAGCTGGTAAGGGTTTTAATTCCACATTGGGGCTTACCACTTTGTCACACATAACCTCAGTATCATGTGGGGCCTCAGAGCAATCAGATGTTTCTGTCGACTCAATCATGAAAATAGTTTCAAGTGGGTCATTAGGAAGGGTTGCTTCCTTTACCACTTGTTCGACAAAATCCACAGTACAGCAAACATCATTATAAGGTTTTTCTAAAACATTTTTCAAGTTGAAATCAATTTTTTGGTCTCCAACAGTTAGAGACAACTTACCATTCTTGACATCAATCACAGCACCTGCAGTTGCTAAAAATGGTCTACCTAAAATAATAGGAATCAAAGAATCTTCGTCCATTTCAAGCACAACAAAGTCAGCAGGTATAAAAAATTTTCCTATCTTAATAGGAACATCCTCTAAAATTCCTACAGGATATTTTACAGATCTATCAGCCAATTGTAAAGACATCCTAGTAGGTTTTAGCTCACCTAATCCTAACTTTTCAGCAACAGATAATGGCATTAAACTCACACTTGCTCCTAAATCACACAATGCTTTATCTATATTCATGTCACCAATCATGCAAGGAATAGAGAAACTACCTGGATCTTGGAGCTTGGGTGGAAGTTTCTTTTGAATTAGAGCACTGCACTCTTTAGTAAGTGCAACTGTACCATCTTCCTCCAGTCTTCTTTTGTTGGACAGAATGTCCTTCAAGAACTTTGTATATGTAGGCATTTGCTGCAAAGCATCTGTAAAAGGAATATTAATATACAATTTCTTTAAAACATCAAGGAACTTACCAAATTGTTTGTCCAACTTTGCTTTGGCTAAGCGCTGAGGAAATGGAATGGGAGGTTGATATGGCTTAACCTCCTCCTTCTTTTCTTGTGGTTTCTCTTCTTCAATTACTGGATGAGATGAAGATTCATCGACTTTCCTTTCCTCCTTTGCTGTCTTGTCAACTGGCCCATCATATTGAGTACCACTTCTAAGAGTGACAGCCATGGTTTGGTTGGATGGTCCAGCCTCTGGTTTTCCAGGAAATGTTCCTGGTGCTCTTTGAGAATAGGAGGCTTGTTGGGCAATTTGATTTTCCAGTATTTTATTGTGAGTGGCAAGAGAGTCCACTTTTGAAGCCAAGTTTTTTATTGCATCAGAGAATTCATCATTTTGTTTAAGTTGAGTAGCTACAAATGTCTCCATCAAGGATTCTAGCTTTGATTTTTGTGGAATATAGGTTCCTTGTTGAGGTTTGTAGTTACTTTGGAATTGAGGTGGCCTATTTTGGAAGCCAGGTGGACCTTGTGGAGGTCTGTAGTTACCTTGATAGTTTCCACCATAGTTTCCAATAGCGTCCACCTGATGCATTTCTTGTTCTTGATTAGGGGCCATGGCTAAGTTGCAGTTTGTAGCTCCATGTCCTGAAACACCACAAACTTCACAAACAATATTAGTAGCACCTGTTGACCCTATTTTATCAAGTTTTAATGTTAATGCTTCAACTTTGGCAGAAAGTAAGGAAAGAGCATCAACAGAGTACTTACCTGGTGTTTTAGAAGGTAATCCTCTCTCAGAGTTCCATTGGTGAGTGTTTTGAGCTATTTCCTCGATCAGGTTCTCAGCTTCATCAACATTTTTACTCATGAAGGCTCCTCCAGCTGCAGCATCTAAAGAGATCTTTTGTGTGGAAGTTAGTCCATTATAGAAAATATGGATTGTCAACCACCTTTCTATCCCATGGTGAGGACATTCTCTTAGCAACTCCCTGTATCTTTCCCAGGCTTCATACAAGGATTCATCATCTTTTTGTGAAAAATTGATGATTTGTTTTCTCAGAACATCAGTCTTGTTCCTTGGGTACCATTTATTGATAAAAGCACTGGACAATTGTTCCCAAGTCGTGATGGATCCTTCAGGAAGAGAGTATAACCATGCTCTTGCTTTATCTCTTAAGGAGAAAGGGAAAAGTCTTAAGCGAATAGCATCATTGGTGGCTCCGTTCATCTTCAGGGTGTCACAGTATTCAAGAAAGATTTGAAGGTGAAGGTTTGGATCTTCAGAGGGTAAACCTCCGAATTGGTTCTGTTGAACCATTGAGAGTAGTGAAGGCTTCAATTCAAAATTGTTAGCCTCCACTGTGGGTCTAAGAATGCTAGATCCTCTCCCATTAGTGCTTGGAGCTGCAAAATCTCTTAAGGGTCTGTGTTGGTCTGCCATTTGTTTTTCTTTTTGTTCTTTTTGTTGTTTTTGTTGTTTTCTCAAAGCTCTAAGGGTACGTTCTATCTCAGGGTCAAATCCTAAGTTTAGATCGACACTACGGCTTCGTCGCATAAATAGAAAATAAATGACAAATAAAACAAACAATTACAAAAATAAGACAGATACACAGAATATAGAACAAAATACAAAATTACAAAGAAAATAAAAATAACAATAACAATAAAAATATTAACAAGTATGATCTAATCGAATTTCAATATTGCCGATATTTGAGGGACAACAGTCCCCGGCAACGGCGCCAAAAACTTGACAGGGCCCGCAAGCGCACGGGTTATGTCGCATAATATAAAAGATTATCGTTCTCCACAGGGACTGTGTTCAAAGTACCAGCATATTGAAATTTAATTATCCACACAATTGATTTTTAATATTTTTATAAAATAAAACACAATTTAAAAATCCAAATTTAGAAACAAAATTTACTTGATACTTAAAAAATCAGAGTTGAGAGTATCTTGGGATTTCAGGGGATCAAGACTCTATTTTATGTTAATGAATTTTAACTTTTCATAAATAAGAATCGAATTAAGTTTTCCAAGGCGAATTTTCCAAAAGCTAATTAATATGTTCCTCTCGGAATCCTATTAATGTACCTAACCTATGGAAAGCGCTGCTTAATCCTCAGAAAGGCCCATTATCGTTTTATGAAAATCCCTTTTATTTCCTCAAAAGAATTTTGATTACTTTCACGGTTTTACCGAGGTCACATAAAGCATTTCAAAAATCTTAGGTTTAGTTCAAAGCTTTCCGGTAAAAATAAATCTCTCGATTCTATTTATTACCTAAACTTATTAATATACCCGTAAGTATATAGTTTTATCATTTAGGTTCTTGTTAGGAATTACTAAAAGCATTAAGCATAATTGAACTAAATGGAAAACAGAAATTTATTTAATTCTAAGTCAAAATAACATTAAAATAAAATATTATCATACCCCCTTTATCCCAAGATAATTAATTTAGCTACTCATGAAATAATTTAAATTCATGTAAATAATGGAAAAATAAAACATACAAGACATGGTAAAAATAAAGACTTACGGGTTTCTCCAAAAGCTCAAAATAATTTACCACTTGTATTTCCTTGTTGCAATATTCTCCACCAATTACAAATTTAAATTCTCACTTTTACAGCCCTCACACTCTTACAAAATAAAAGAAAGAAAAGAAAATAAAAAGAAAGAGAAGAAAAACGGACAGAGAAAGAAAAAATAGAAAAGAATAAAACTAAAGAGAAAAGGAGAGAAAGTAACGAAGAAAAGAAATCTGATGGTAATTGACTGGGAAGAAGTTGTTGTTTGCTGATGGGTTGCTGCTGCTTTTATAGGCAAATGGATTGAGGATTCCAGCAATGAAAACGCGTTCAATTTGCAAGTGGAAGAAACTTTCGGTGCATGTGACTTCCAACTGTCCCAAATTGCATTATTTTAATATTTTCCAATAATTCGGTGCTTGGATTTATTCAGCTGGGCAAATTCTGAATAGAAAAGTACTAGAATTCCACAAGACCGAGTGAAAGCTTGCTGTTTGGTATTAGTTGCTGGGCGTTGTTGGTTTGTATGTGGCAGGTATGGTGATATGAGGGACAGTGGAGTTGCTGGACGGTGTGGTGGATGGAGCCGGTGTTGCTGGGCGGTGTTGTGTTGAGTGAGTTACTGGGCGGTGTTCAATTGATCTGGTGTTGGGCCTGTGAAGAGAGTCTGGGCGGTGTGGAGAGTACTGCTGGACGGTTGGGCGGCGTGTGAAGTGAGGATGGTTGGGCGGTGTTGAGAGGTGAGGACGGTTGGGCGGTGTTGAGATGTGAGGACGGTTGGGCGGTGTTGAGAGGTGAGGACGGTTGGGCGGTGTTGAGAGGTGAGGCTAGTTGCTGGGCGGTGTTGAGGCTTGGATTAGAAGAAAGGGACAACGGATAGGGAATGGGACGGTGTTGTTGATGGAAAGGAGAGGAGTTTGGTTGAGTGAAGAATCTAGGCGGTGTCATGGATTAGGAGCTTGGGCGGTGTCATGGATTAGGAACTTGGGCCGTGTTGGTTGGGGAAAAGTCTGGGCGGTGTTCTGGATTGAGGACGGAGTTTGTGGAGTAGGTCGGTTTTCTCTTGTTTTTGACCCTTTATTTCCTTAATTCCTGCAAAACATACCCAAGTACAATAGAGTGGAAAGAAAGTAAAAATCGCAATAAATAAAAGGAAATACAGTGGATAATGACTAAATTCTAAGCAAACTAAATCTATTTTATTGTATTAAAAAGCACTTATCACTGCCTCGCAAGGGGTACTCCCTCCTCATGATCGCAACCATGGATATTCATCCACAATGGCCCCTACAGGGCCTTTCATTTCAACAACCAGGTGATCGCAACCACCGGCTCAATATCATATCATTATCACGTTGGTTTCCAGCCTCGCAAGGGGTACTCCCTTCATAGAATCCCGCAGAATCTTTCATCATTGTGATTGCAACCACATATTCAATGTTATGCCATGCCATGAATGCAAAATGCAATAATGCATATGCCCATTAACCTCGCAAGGATATCTCACCCTCTCATGTAACATTCCAAATTTTAAAATAATAGATTAATTAAAGAAATGATTATTAAATAATTGTATATGAATTATTTAATGTCCCAAAATATTGGAATTAATTAAATTAAGATTTTTGGGGACTGTTACTAATTTATTAGGACCGAATAAGCTGAAAACTGACCCGATTAAAATATGGGTATTAGACCAAGTATCTCCGATTGGGATGATATTGGTCAGGGCTGTTGAGAATATTATTAGGAGTCCAAATATGTATTCAGAATAATTTTCAAATAAAGTATTGAGCCCAAACATATATCCTGTTTGTCATAAAATGATGAATCTTTTAATGAGAGGATTGAAAATAAAGGAAAAAGCCCAATTTCTGACACGTTGTCGTTGTCGGGTCAAATAAAAAGTTAAATTAATATAGTATAAGGTGAACAACCTTAGTTGTCTCTCGAGGACCTTAGTTAAATTAGTTACACTCAATTTAGTTATAGCAAAGGGGGGTTTGGGTTGAGATTGAAAGGAAAATTAAGTAATTATATAATAGTGCAAAAAGTAAATTTATGAGTGAGAATAATCAAATGTAGAAACAACCAACCCAAGGAATTAATAAATATTTACTTAACTAATCATTGGTCACAAATATGATTGAATATAATTAATTTCTCAATCTTGAATCATTTGGAATCGCTAAATGATTATATACTAGAAGATCTTCTAGAATTAAATTAATGAACTAATAAGAATAATCAATTGATATATTCTTATTAATTACTAAAATAACTTTAAAACCATAGTTTGATTGAGTTAAGAAACTAAATAGAAATCTCTTATTAGTGACTTAATCTTTGTTCTCAAATTGATTATTGATTAACCAACCAACATCAGTTTAGATTATAGATTGTTTAATTATATACCAATCGGTTATACACTTAAATAATCTACCATCATAAGTGTTTGAGAAACAAAGAAAAGTAATTATCTTCAATCAAAATATTAAGAGCAAAAACTCAAATTTAACATAAAGAAAAATTAAATTCCTTGAGTTAATTTTAAAAGATTAAGCTTCCATGATAATTTTTAACAATGAAAGCTAATATTAAATTAACTATAACTTTGATTATAAAAGTAAATAACAAATATTAAAATTAACTTACTTGATATTGAGGAAGGGAAATGAAAACCATAACTTGAGGGATGGAATATAGAATAAAGAAATAAAGCAAGAGAAAGAACTAAAACTTAAGAAACTAAAACAAAGATATAGAAATGTAATAGAAATTAAAGCATGTATTTCTTATGTATCTCTTGTGTCTCTTCCTTACAACTTCAAGCATCTATTTATAGGCAAGGTATCATGACACTATATATTCAATTTCTGATCATTAATACATTTTTTCAACATTGGTGGGCTTGACATTACAATAATTCAAAAGAAGATAATGGTAGGTGTTGAAATTTATTCTCCTCTTTATCTTCTCCACCTTGTGAGTTAAATATGACCATCTAGATAGCCGAATTGTGCAAAATATTCAACATGAAAATTTTATATCTCTGTCTTATTGAGAATTTGGCGCAAGAATGAGGTCATTTGGACATCTACAGCTCTAGATATATGTATTTTAGTGAACTATGTCAATGCTGGTGGGACACATGAGGGCTGATTGATTCAAGCTCCATTTCTTCATTTTTTTTCAAATGCAAAATAACCAAATATGATCATCATGATGTAGGCCTCTGTCTTAGCTTTCCCTAGGCTCCAAGATTAGCCCATTTGGATCATAAAAGCCCATGTTATGGGCAAAACAAGGCAAGATACTCAAGATACATACAAAAACGAAAATTGAAACATATATACATAATACTTCAATTTAACTAAACAACATAAAACTTAATTAAAATACTATTATTAAACATAGTAATTATATAATAAACCCCAAGTGTAAAACTATAAGAAATGTATTAAAATTGATTTATCAAATTCCCCCATACTTAAGCTTTTGCACTCCAGGGCAAAACCAAACCAAAAACTAAAATGAGAAACAACAGAAAAAGGTTTTTTTTCAAATTTTTTTGACTTTTTTTTGAATTCTAAAATAATAAGTAATACACATAATCTCTTATATCAAGAAGTCATGATAAGTGTGAATAAGAATCATTACATACTAGTTACACAAATTGAGTGATCAAATCAAAGAGTGGATAAAAATATGATAGATGTTCTCTTCATGCTCTCTATATCTCAATTATTTTGGGTTTGTGTATACTCTCAGAAATCACCCAAATAAATTAGCACTACCATAGGCTTGACAAATTTCTAATTTCTGTATTTGAACACATGCATGTAGAGATCAAAAGGACTTTATTAAGGTTGTAATGGGGCCAAGGTGATATAGGGTGGATAAACTGAAATAGTATGGCTAAACTTAGGTTTGAAAATGAGCAATGGAGTAAGTGATTCAGTGATTATGGAAGTTCATTTTGAAACTCAATACTTAACAAAATGAAACATGATGGAGGATAAAACATGAGAATAAATCCTACTCTTTATTTTCATTCACATATTCACCACTTCTTCTTTTTCTTCTTTTCTTTCTTTTAACATTTTTTCTTTTTTTTACTACTTTTTTTTAACAATGAAATAACATCATACATATCTTAGGTGTATTTCTGAGCAAAGCAAAGCTCTGACCTGGGAAGAGCTTCTATCGGCCAGTTTCTCTCAAGTTCCAAATTTTTGAGTGAAAAGCAAGGCCAACTCCCGAGTGAATACAACCGAATGGGTTGATTGAGGCCATTCTGAGTGAAAAGCAAGTCAGACTTCCGAGTGAATGTGTCCAAGTGGTTCAATTCCAGAGACATAGGTGAGTGAAACATTTTAGAGGTGCCGATTGAATCATTTGAATGAAGACTTCCCAATCCTGAGTGGGTCACATGTGAAAGAAGAGGGTCTGAACGAGTGCTTCAAGCAGAAGCACCTCCGAGCAAATGATCCCCGAGTGAGTCACTTTTGAAATAATTCCAAATGAATGTTTTAATCAGTGAAGCAATCGGAGGTGCTTTGCTCGGAACTTGTTTCTGTTTGAAGCAATTCTGAATGAATGCTTCAAGCAGTGACATTTCCGGATAAAGAAACACCGAGTAAAGCAATTCCAAATGAACAAAGGTCCTGATGAATGCTCCTCGGAAAGAAATTTCTGAGTCAATAATCGGTGAATTCAAGCTTTCACTCGGTCTTTTATGTATGAAGAGCACCTGTTCTGCTTGGATTAATTCCCACTGAGGATGGATACTGGCTGAGGCACTAATCCGAGTGATAAGGAGAACGCCGGTTCTATATTCCCACCGATTGCCCATGCTGACTTGGATTCCCACTATCCAAGTGGATCCTTGAATTATGAGGGGGCGCCTGACAACAAAACAAAAGGGAAAATAATAAAGAATTCCTACTAGCCGCCGTTCCCTATAGTTGTCGAGGTCCAGGTTGTTTCCAAGTTGATTTGTTGATCTCGTGGGGCGGCTGACAAGAAGACAAAAGAGAAGTCCCACTAGCCGCCGTTCCCCATGACTATTGACGCCTAGATTTCTATAAATAGGGGGGAGGTCTGAAGCCATTACAATGTGGCTTTGATATCCAGTTCTCATTTTTTTACTTTGTTCCTTTCTTTTCTTTCTCTTTCATTTTCTTTTCCTTCGTTTTCTTTCTCTGTCCCGTTTCTTTCTCTTTTTATTTTCTTTTTCTTTCTTTTATTTTGTGTAAAAGTTGTGAGGATTGTGAAATTGAGTGTTCCAATTTGTAGTTGGTGGAGGAATATTGCAACAAGGAAATACAGTGGTAAAATTATTTTGAGCTTTTGAAGAAACCCGTAAGTCTTTATTTTTACCATGTCTTGTATGTTTTATTTTTCCATCATGTATATGAATTTGAATTATTTCATGAGTAACTAAATTAATTATCTTGGGTTGAAGGGGGTGTGATAATATTTTATGATAATGTTATTTTGACTTTGAATTAAATAAATTTCTATTTTCCATTTAGTTCAAAAAATGCTCAATGCTCTTAGTGATTCCTAACAAGAACCTAAGTGATAAAACTGTATTCTTCCGGGTATATTAGTAAGTTTAAGTAATTAATAGAATCGAGAGATTTATTGTTACTGGAAAGTTTTTGAACTAAGCCTAAGGTTTTGAAATACTTTTTGTGACCTCGGTAAAACCATGAAAGTAATCAAAATCTTTTGGGGAATAAATAAGGGATTTTCACAAAATGATAATGGGCCTTTTCTAAGGATTAAGCAGCGCTTTCCATAGGTTAGGTACATTAATAGGATTCCGAGAGGAACATATTAATTAGCTTAAGGAAAATCCGCCTTGGAAAACTTAATTTGATTCTTATTTATGAAAAGTTAAAATTCATTAACATAAAATAGAATCTTGATCCCCCGAAATCCCAAGATACTCTCAACTCTGATTTTTAAGTGTCAAGTAAATTTTGTTTCTAAATTTATTTTTAATTTGTGTTTTATTTTACAAAAACATTAAAAATAAATTGTGTGGATAATTAAATTTCAATATGCTGGTACTTTGAACACAGTCCCTGTGGAGACGATAATCTTTTATATTACGCGACATAACCCGTGCGCTTGCGGGCCCTGTCAATCTTAGACCACGGGTGTGCCATATGGGATTGTTGATGGATAATGGTTTGATAGGAGCCAAGTGGATTATGATGAACTTGAATGGGAAATGGATAGTTTGAGTAATGAGGAACACATTACAAATGATGAGAGTGATATTGATGTCATTGGACGTAGTTGGCCCTTTTAGATCTAGAGAACCTTGGTTTTGGGAAAGGAATTCCCGAAGCCTAACACAATGGTATGAATTGGTGTTTTAGCAAGTCTAGGACTTGATATTGGGCTTTATGATAAGCTAGCAAATGTTTAGAATTATGAGGAATGCCTTGAGATGGCTTACTAATTGTATAAATGCATATGTATGTTGTGTAGATTGTATTCCGGGTAATGCGACGGAGCATTCAGAGCATTGGAATCGTTGCGGTTCTTCCCTTGAGGTAGGAGAGGAGTTTACATTCAAATTGCATGAGTTGTATAATTGATAATTATTGTATGTCATGATACTCATGCTTGTCTTGTATTGTTTATAGTGAAATGATATGAGTGGCAAATTATTGGCTATTGAGAATGATTTGTGTATGTATATGTTGATGATGAATGTTTAGTGTCCCTTGATGGGAGTAGTGTGTTATTGATGGATAACCCATGAGGGGTTGAATTAAATATATGCTAATGAACCATCCTTGAGGGGATGAAGTGTATGCCTTGTGAATTGAGGATTTCATATGGATGCTTGCCATTGAATGTGATGGCCATTGTGATGGCATTAATGATAAGATTGAAAGATAATGCATAATTAAGGAACTAAAAGAGTCAAATAGAGTTTTATGAGGATTGAATGGCATGGGATAGTTCCAATAGCTTCTATGTATAGTTTATAACTTGTAGAAACTGGAGTGGGCCAATTCTAATGAGAATAGGCCCTTGAGTTGCACAAAAGTGCCTCAAAACGGGTATAACGCATTTATATGAATAAGTCCTTCATTTTTAGGAATTTTTGAGTGAGGCCGGTGGCCACATGTCACAAATGGTGTAATTTAGTTGGTGTTAAAAATTGGTAGCATTTGGAGTTGATATGAAAAAGTTAGAGGGGTTGAAAGTCCATAAATTATGCATTTTCTGCATAATTTCTGCAGTCTGATAGGCCGTAATCGATTAGATTATCAGTCTAATTGATTACGAGGATTCTGTTCCATGGTAATCGATTAGCTTAATCGATTATAAACCTGTACGCAGCCTAGTAATCGATTGTGTTCGAGGGTGTAATCGATTAGACACCAAACAGAACCAATGTAATTGATTGCATTCGAAGGTGTAATCGATTATGTACTAAAACAGAAACAAAGTAATCGATTACCCTAATCTTGTAATCGATTATGAACAACATCTGATACATTATACCACACACAGAAGCATTGTAATCGATTAACTCCTACCCCATAATCGATTATCACTAGCTAAATTGATTAAATCAGCTTAGAATTGGCATCAATTACAAATTTTAACGTATCGAATTAAATTGTACATAAGGATGATGACTTACAGAGTTAAATATATATGTGTATCAAACTTATGTATTTATGAACGTAGATTATATGTTTAGCATGTAAGTGATGATTAGATTGATGCCATCTGGTGATGGATGTCTCATGTATAGACCTCTTACATTTGATGATATATAATTATGATTCAGGTGCATAGTCGATTGTAGCCTAATAGGCTTAAATTATGAAATTGTATGATTGTTTGGGCCTTTTCTTATATCTTCATATATGAGACTAGGCATATGCCCGGTATACACATTCTTCTTCCGCTGTAAACTCTATTATTTTGTATACCGTTATGGCCAAGTTAGCTATCGATCCAGTTATATCTTATGAAATCGTACGCTTTCGGTTTTCTGTGATTCGGGTTTCGGTGTGACATCGGACTTACTTTTGGAATGAGCAAAATTTACTCGCATTTTATTAGTCATTATGTTAATCACATCGGAATTCGAGTCCAGAAAACTAGGGTGTTACACCAACATGTTGTAAGATGATACTAGAGACGTTGCTTACTTTAACTAGTGCAGATAGTGCTATGGAGCCTCTTAAACCATGTACTCCTCCTCTATATAAGACCTTTATTTCTTTCGCAGCCAATAGTTTTCCCAACTTAGTAGCTGTTATTAGGTACTCCTTATAATTACCATTGTTGGATCCACCAAACACACAAATGGATTTGATTTTTTTCATCTTTTTGTTTTATGTTTTCTATATAGAGTTATGCGCCCTTATATAGATGAGAACTGAGATGAAATAGTTGATGAAAGATAAAAAGTTTACACAATTATTATCATATAAAAAGAAATGACGGTACTGAAGAAATTTAAAAAGACATGATTGAAGAAAATAAAAATAGGTAATTTTAAAAGTCAAAGTGAATTCAAAAAAGTGAAACATTGAAAATAACAGTAAGTATGTACAGTAGTTGTGATTATGACTCACATCTTCCTCTGGTTTTACATCCAGTAACGGCTTAAATGCCTTCTATGAGTCGAGGTTTTTGCTACCCATCCAGTTTTCTTATAAACTGGCAAACAGGGTCATTTAACGCAAGATTCCCAAGGCTATAGTTTTATTTTTGTTGAATGAATAGATCATATAATTTCAGAAGGACTCCTTGAACAATTCCACATGGATGCGTCTCAAGAGTTTGGATTAAGTTATCCAAGTTACACTCTTTACTCATTCCATCCTTTATAAAGTTAATTTTATCCTCCCGATTTATAGATACCATTCCAGGGTTTCTACAACGTGTATCACAGTTCCATCTTGCATACTAATGGAAAATGATGGTGTAATTAATTAATATCCATTTTTTATTTTTTTATTTTTTTATTTTTTATTTTTTATAAATATTGTTATTAGGAAACATTAGTCAAAATATTTAGCATCACACAAATACACCTCTGTATTTATGTGCTCTTAGAACCCTTGAAAGAAAGGTTTAAGTCGGTGCCCATTTACCTTGAAAACCTTGTTTGTCGCCTTATCTGAAATTTCAATCCCACCATAAGGAAAGATATTAGTTATTTCAAATGGGCCTGCCTATTTATAACGAAGCTTACCAGATATGAGCTTTAGTCGTGAATTGTACAATAAAACTTTTGGTCCAATGAAAAAGTTTTTTCTCAAGACCTGTTTGTCATGAAAGGATTTGGCTTTTTCTTTATAGATTTTAGAACTTTCATAAGCTTCCAAACGAATTTCTTCCAGTTCCTGTAGTTGGAGTTTCCTTTCTTTACCGGCCTCATGTAAGTCCAAGTTACATTGTTTTACTGCCCAATAAGCTTTGTGCTCAATTTCTACAGGTAAGTGACATGATTTTCCAAAAACAATCCTATAGGGTGACATCCCAATTGGTGTTTTATAAGCTGTTCTATAAGCCCAAAGAGCATCTTCTAACCTTTTGCTCCAATCTTTCCTATTTAGTTGTACTATTTTTTAAAGGATCATTTTTAATTCCCGATTGGACACTTCAGCTTGCCCATTGGTTTAGGGGTGATAAGGTGTTGAAACCCTATGCATAACTCCATATTTTTTAAGAAGAGACTCTGTTTTACAGTTGCAAAAATATGATCCTTGATCACTAATGATGGCCTTAGGAACACCAGTTAGACACATAATCGACTACAAGTAGTATATAAACAAAACCAAAAGATACAGGAAAAGGTCCCATGAAATCTATGCCCCAAACATCAAAAATTTCACAAAATAACACAGGTTGTTGAGGCATCTCATTTCTACGAGATATGTTTCCCATTCTTTGACATTGTTCACCAGATTTACAAAATGTATATGTGTCATAAAATATTGTTGGCCAATATAAACCAGATTCTAATACTTCCCTTGCTTTACGTTGTGGTCCAAAATGTCCACCACATGCATATGTATGACAAAATTTAAGAATGAAATGAAATTCATTTTCAGGTACACACCTTCTAATGACTTGATCACTACAAAGTTTCCATAAGTAAGGATCATCCCGAACATAGTATTTAGAATCACTTTTTAGTTTTATTATTTGTTGTTTAGATGCATGTATGGGAGTAACAGAAGCAACTAAGTAGTTTACCAAATCAGCAAACCATGGAGTGGAATCATGTATTCCCATAAGTTGTTCATTAGGGAAATCATCTCTAATGGAAATTGGGTCAAGTTCTTTTTCAATTCTGCTTAATTGATCAGCCACCAAATTTTCTACTCCAATTTTATCCCTAATTTCAATGTCAAATTCTTGGAGTAGCAACATCCACTGATTAATCTTAATTTTGCATCTGGTTTCTTTAAAAAGAACTTTAATGCTGCATGATCTGAAAATACAACCACTTTTGAACCGAGCAAATAAGATCTAAATTTATCCCGTGCAAACACAATAGCAAGTAGTTCTTTTTCTGTGGTAGTAAAGTTTATTTGTGCAATATCCAAAGTTCATGAGGCATAGTAAATAACATGTTGTACTTTACCTACTCTTTGAGCAAGAATAGCTCCTAATGCATAATTTGATGCATCACACATAAGTTCAAATGGAAGTGACCAATCTGGTGCTTGGATGATAGGAGTGGTAGTTAAAGCTTTCTTTAAGCCATCAAAAGCCTCTTTACATTTGTCATTAAAGTCAAATGTTATATTTTTTGTAGTAAGTTAGACAACAGAAGTGCTATCTTATTGAAGTTTTTTATAAACCTTCTATAAAAACCTGCATGACCAAGAAAAGAATGAATATCTCACACACAAGAAGGATAAGGTAATTGAGAAATTACATCAATTTTTACAGGATCTACTTCTATGCTTTTTTTAGATATTACATGGCCTAAAACTATTCCTTCTTCTACCATGAAGTGGCATTTCTTATAATTAAGAACAAGGTTAGTTTCAATGTGTAACACCCTAGATTTCTGAATACGTGATAATCCTGAAAACAGGAAAAATTTTCACAAAAATTGATCACTGTCCGATCGGTATAAAAAGGAAGCAGGCAAGGAAATAAAAGAGTATTCACACATATAGCGATCAGTGGAAGGAATAAGCTGGAACTGACCCATTAGGTTCAGTGAAACACATTAGCGCCTGGGCGGAATCCACCATCAAGCCATTCGCTCAAGCGAGGCACGATCCGCTTAAGCGATGCCAACACAAAAGCCTTCCCAACCACGCATTCGCTGGAGCGGATCCTTCGTTCGCTGAAGCGAGAAGCCTCACACGGCAAATTCATCACTAGGCATTGGGGCATCCATACACTCGGTAACCGACTGATTTCACTCGGAAGTTCAATCCTAAGTCCATTCGGAACTCCATAACTTAGCTGTCCAATTTTATCCATAAGGCCATACTTATACTCTTCTCGGGTTACCGATGCCTTACACTTAAGGTCGAATTCACTCTAAACCACCATTTGAACTCCTCTCTCAGAAGGGAATCATTCGGGTTATCACTCGGGAAGGACCAACTCTCCCTCACTCGGGATTTACTCCTAAGGCAACTCGGTATGAGGGGTTCCAGCACTCGGGAATCGACTCCCACGCCTACCTTCTATAATATAGTCTCTTATATTTAACCACCAAGGTACATACTAGATTCGCCCGGTAAGTAGGGGACTTTCCACTCGGACTCTATAAACTCTTACTCGGAATATTTCCCATTCGGAGTTTATATGCGTTTTTACTCGGAATCAGTTAAACCTATACGTTTGAGATTCTATCCACTAAGTTACTCACCAGGATGTCATTGGAGGAAACTTCCCTAAGAATCCGTCTAAGTGTTTCTCTCCCTGGAACTCATATGAATGAATCTCACTCGGATTTCATACTTACATTTACTCGGAAATCCTCAGGCCTATATTCGTTCGAGGATAGCAGCTAACTCACTCGGCACACTACGGTTTGATCACTCGGATTATAATTACCCTACGATTATAAGACATACTCATGCATTCATATTCACCGTTCGGACATCACTTACAGTATAGAGAACACAACATATATATATATATATATGAGAGCATTCAAATAATTACAAGAGTTTCGTCATGACTTATGTTACCCGAAGCTGTTCAAGTTCTAACGTAAAGACCAAGACCAAAACATGAGCCGGCCAAGGCTTAACGAGACCTTATACACAGTATATACATATACACATATATTCCATGGTACTCGACTGCTCTGCTCTACACTCGGCTCCTCCTTCATTCCTCATTCCGAGAGATATTCACTGAAAATATAGCCACTGCAGGGGTGAGCTTTTACATGTAAAATGATAGTCAAAGACTCGGTATCAGCGTCAGTACACGAACCTACTTTCATTCAATCTTTCTCAGGTTAACTAAGTTCAGGCAATGTAAGATAACGTCTATAACATACATGCTACATATAGTTCATCTCCACACACACACATGCATCCATGCACTCGAGAATCATACACACACCCCACACATGCTATGTGCACTACCACAATCGACCTTATATCTATATGCATGCCTGCGGATCCGACTCGGATAATGACTTTCAGTTACGGTTTCCCTTCGTCTGGCCCTTCGTCCTTCAGCTCTTACCATGTGGTACCGGCCTCCCATGGGCATCTCGAGACTCTTCTCTAGCTCCTACGGCTACCACGAGCACTATCAGGATCTAGCCAAGGTCTGTAGCTGGAAGTCATTCCCTCGGGGTTCATGACCCTCCATGGATCACCCCACTCTTGCACATGCAGCTAATGCATTTACCAGTACGTATCATCGCACCACCGATACCTCCCTCGTAGCCATTAAGTAAGAACAGATTCAACACAGCCTTTATATTTGTTTTATCAGTCATACCAATGCATACAACAATCGGCAATCAAAATAGTATCATCGGGCAGTTCAACTAACACGTACACACTCATAGTCTCACAGAGATAAGAGGGATAGAACCATGCATTTCATTCGTCATTATCAATAACTAACAGACTATGTCACCACCATCTAGATTACATGCGATCACTGCATACCCGCTGTAAAACACACAGAATCCAGAATCATGCATAAGATCTAGTCGTCATACACACATGCACACACACTCATGCAGTACATTCCTCCGGTACCATTCGTGGACCATGCATTCGACATGCAAGCGCCCCCTACCTATAGAAGAACCTCAAGAAACTTTTTTGCTCTCGTCGTTGGGTCTGATGCCCTTCTCCTGGTTCGTTCAGCCTCCCTTGGCTCCGTCGTATCCTGCGCTTGGTTCTGGGATGGAGCGTGGTCCTTCCTCCAGTACTGTCGTCACGATCTCCAGGAGCGAAGAGCAAGACAGGGAGAAAAGAAGGTGGAGATGAAGAGGGAAAAAGAGAGAATGAAGTGATGGAGGAAAAAGAATCTGAAGGAACAGTGAGTGTTTGTGACCATAGGCTTACGTTCATATATATATATATATATATATATATATATATATATATTCGCACGAGGAAGAGAAGAGTGGGGTGGGGGAGTGTGAGCCCAGCAGCCACGCGCACTCCGTCCCATCACCTGGCCATCACCATCCTTTATGTTTAATTAGTTTATTGTTTTCTGATTCTCAGGGTAGTTGGGCTGCTAAATTCCTCAAATCATTTTAATCATTTTAATGGCTTAAATCCACTTGATAGTTATATACAATTAACGGTTGTTTTCTATTTGAAATCGAGTCTTGATGGTTTATTTTTCATTCGGCATTTAGCTTCAAAATTGGGATGTTACAGTTCTCCCCCACTCGAAAAGAATTTCATCCTCGAAATTCAGTCGGTAACCTGTGCGAAATTCAGTCGGTACTCACCTGAGCAAACAACTCAGGGTATTGCTGTCTCATGGTGTCTTCGCGCTCCCAGGTACAAGAGGTAGTTTTGCCTTGCTACCACTCTACTTTGACTAGTTGTATGTTCTTGCTCCTCAACTTCTTTACCGATCGGCCCAGGATTTTGATCGGTACAGTCGTAGTGGTCAGGTCTTCCTTGATTTCCACTTCATCATCAGGCATTGTGTGGCTAGGATCATGTAGATACTTCCTTAATTGAGACACATGAAATACGTTGTGCAATCGGGACAAGTGGGTCGGTAATGCTATTCGGTATGCCACGGTGCCGACTCGTTCTAACACCTCATAAGGTCCAATGTATCGAGGGCTTAACTTTCCACTTTTTAAAGCTCGTCCGACTCCTTTATTCGGAGAAGTCTTCAAAAACACTCTGTCTCCGACTGAAAACTCCAATGGTTTGGTGCGTTTGTCATGGTAAATCTTTTGTCGATCCTGAGACGCCTTCATCCTATTCCTTATCACTCGGATCTGCTCTGATGTCTGCCTTACAATGTCTGGTCCCAATAGCAGACTCTCACCTGTTTCCGACCAGCAGAGTGGGGTTCGGCATCTTCGTCCATATAGTGCCTCGTAGGGTGCCATGCCAATGCTGTGATGATGGTTGTTATTGTATGTAAACTCGATCAAGGGAAGGTACTGTTCCCAATCCCCACCGTGTTCTAACACACACGCCCTTAATAAGTCTTCTAAACTTTGAATCGTCCGCTCAGATTGTCCATCCGATTGGGGGTGGTAGGCAGAACTTAGCCAAAATTTCGTCCCCAATTCCTTGTCATGAAATTTCGATTTATTTATCTCTTATTTTACATATAATGGATTTTCCCGAATCAGTACATGATTTTCTTTTAGTCTTTCTGGGATCAGGTCTTATATTAGGAAGTCTAGGAGTAGTTTTTTTTACCAACCTAATTTTTTCTGCTTTTTCGTTGGGACTGGTTCTTATTTGTATATCTTTATTCTATATTTTATCAAACTCCCATTTTGTAGCTGGATCACAGCTACTTATTTACGTGGGTGCTATAAATGTTTTAATCATATTTGCTGTGATGTTCATGAATGGTTTAGAATATTACCAAGATTTTCGTCTTTGGACGGTTGGGGATGGAATTACTTTGATAATTTGTACAAGTATTTTTGTTTCACTAATAACTACTATTCTAAATACATCATGGTACGGGATTATTTGGACTACAAGGCCCAATCAGATTATAGAGCAAGATTTGATAAGTACTAGTCAACAAATTGGAATTCATTTATCAACAGATTTTTTTCTTCCATTTGAACTCATTTCAATAATTCTTTTGGCTGCTTTGATAGGTGCAATTGTCGTGGCTCCCCCAAAACCGGGACGTGAACCTAGGATCCCTATCTGATACGATAGAAGTGGGTATACCATGCAGTCGGAGAATCTCATGAATGTAAATCCGAGCCAATTTATGCAACGGGTACTTCATATTTACAGGTAGGAAGTGGGCACTCTTCGTCAGTTGGTCAACAATGACCCAAATCGCATCATGGCCCGCTCGGTTTTTGGGTAATCCCATGATAAAATCCATAGCAATTGAGTCCCATTTCCACACGGGAATCTCCAGGGGCTGCATTGCACCGTACGGTTTCTGGTGTTCCACTTTTGATTTTTGACAAGTAATACACCGAGCCACGTATTCTGCTACATCCTTCTTTAGTCCGGGCCACCAGAACTGTTTCTTCAGGTCATGGTACATCTTCGTGGTACCCGGGTGAATACTGAGTGGGCTTTTGTGGGCTTCATCAAGCACCATTCTCCTTAACTCTCCTCCACTCGGAATGTATATTCTGTTTTTCACTCGGAAAATCCCGTCTGATCCTTCGGTCAAGGACAAATCCTTTCCTTTAGCCTGCGTCTCCTTCATTTCAGCCAAGTAGGAATCAGTCTGCTGTTGTTCGTACATGGATTTCAAGAAATCATTGGTGATTCTTAGGGTACCGATTGTCATTTTCCGAGAGGAGGGGGTGTCAACATGTAAGTTCAGGTCTCGGAACTGTTCCAACAACTCTACTTCTCTCACCATCATTGCTGCCATGTGGAGGGATTTCTGACTCAACGCGTCGGCCACGACATTTGCCTTACCCGGATGGTATTTTAGCTTGAAATCGTAATCTTTTAAAAACTCTGTCCATCTTCTCTGCCTCATGTTCAGCTCTTTTTGGTCGAATAGGTATTTGAGGCTTTTGTGATCACTGTATACTTCGAATCTGGACCCGTACAAGTAATGCCTCTAAATTTTCAATGCGAAAACCACTGCTGCCAGCTCCAAGTCATGGGTCGGGTAATGCTGTTCGTGAGGTCTCAGTTGCCGAGAGGCATATGCTATCACTCAGTCTCTCTGCATGAGTACACATCCTAATCCGAGTCCTGACGTGTCACAGTAAACCACGAAGCTCTCTTGTAAATCGGGTAATGCCAGCACTGGAGCAGTCGTCAACTTGTTCTTTAGCTCTCGGAAACTGCTCTCGCACTTGGGACTCCACACGAAGGGAATGTTTTTCCGAGTCAATTTAGTTAGTGGTAACGCCAGTTTAGAAAAACCTTCGATGAACCTTCTATAATAACCTGCCAAGCCCATAAAACTCCTTATCTCCGAGACCGACCTGGGCTTCTCCCATGTCATTACAGCTGTTACCTTCGAAGGGTCCACCGAGACACCTCGCTCGGAAATCACATGTCTGAGGAAGTGAATCTCATCCATCCAGAATTCGCACTTTGAAAGCTTCGCAAACAATTGTTTCTCCTTCAACACTTGAAGTACCGCTCGGAGATGTCCTTCATACTCCTCGGAAGTCTTAGAATAGACTAAGATGTCATCGATGAAAACAACTACGAACCAGTCTAAATAGGGGTGGAATATGCTGTTCATGTAATTCATGAAGACAGCAGGGGCGTTTGTTACACCGAACGGCATCACCATATACTCGTAGTGGCCATACCGAGTCCTAAAGGCAGTTTTAGGAATGTCCGAGTCCTTCACTCGGATTTGGTGATATCCCGATCGTAGGTCGATTTTCGAGAAGACTGAGGCTCCACGCAGTTGGTCAATTAAATCATCAATTATGGGCAATGGGTATCGATTCTTAATTGTGAGTTTGTTAAGCTGTCGGTAATCTATGCAAAGTCTCATGCTGCCGTCCTTCTTCTTAACAAGCAGTACAGGTGCGCCCTATGGTGATACACTCGGTCTAATAACCTGTTTTCCGAGTAACTCATCCACTTGCTTCTTCAACTCGGCTAATTCAGTTGAGGACATTCTATAGGGTGCACTGGAGACTGGCTCGGCTCCAGGGATCAAGTCTATAGAGAATTCGACTTCTCTACTGGGAGGGACACTCGGTACGTCTTCAGGGAACACTTCTGGGAATTCACAGACAATCGGAATTTCGTTCACTCGGATTTTACTCTCACCCTCGGTTAGACAAAGCATCATAAGCAGTTGGGTTATACCTGGTGCCGTGTCGTCCTCATTGTGCTGTCTCAAAAAGATTATCCTTCAGTTTCTGTAATCTACTAACACTTTATTGGCTGAAAGCCAATCTATCCCGAGCACGATATCAAGACCCTTTAGAGGCATGCAAACCAGATCGAAGGTGAAACTCCGATCATACAATACAAACGTTACATCCTTGCACATTGACGATGTTAACACATTAGTGCCAGTCGGGCTGGCCACTTCCAAAGTCCGATTCATAGACACAGTCGGTAACTTCAAACGTTTTACACACTCATCAGCTATAAAAGAATGGGTGGCTCCCGAATTGAAAACAACATTAAGCGTATTCATACCGAGTGAGCAATTATATTGTACTAGGTCGTTTGCTGGTGCAACATCCTCTGCGTTGATGGTGTAGATCCTTCCTACTGCTGGTTGGTCGGTATTCCTCTCTCGGTTGTTTGGGGCACGCATCACATTTCTTCTGGCTCCGTTGCCCCTACCACCAGGTCGTTGGTTATCATCCACTCGGTCTCTCTCTTGGAATCCTCCTTGACGTACACTTGTGTTTGATTGGCGGAGTTGGGGGCAGTCCGGGCGAACGTGCCCCTTCTCCCCGCAGTGATAACATTTAACATTTGCACCATTGCAATCCTTAGCAAAGTGGTCGCCATCGCATTTAAAGCATCTGCCATGTCTTGGTCGTCCACTCATCTGTCCCCCTTGGCCACTGCGATCCTGGTATTTAGTAAAGGGTCCTGTTCTCCCCATATTACCTGGCCTCTTAAAGCGTGACTATTGAGGCCTCAGATACTGGTTGGTTCTGTTGTTCTGGTCCGAGTGGGCCTTGTCATCTTCTTCAAATATTCTACATTTATTTACCAATGCGGGGAAACTCGGTATCTCTTGGTATCTACAGGCTCTCTTGATATCTGATCTTAATCCGTTCTCAAACTTAAGACACTTGGAGCTCTCCGTCCCAGGCTGTTGGAAGGGTGGGTAGAATAGGCACAATTCCTCGAATCTTGTCGCGTATTCTTCCACAGTCATGGAGCCCTGCTTTAACTCCATGAACTCCAGCTCCTTCCGACTCCTCACTGTGTCGGGGAAGTACTTTTCTAAGAAGCATGTCTTAAAATCGTTCCACGTTAACTGAGTATCATCCTCAGGGAATCGGCTTCTGGCTATCTTCCACCAGTTCTCTGCCTCATCTCGCAACATATACACTGCACATTCCACCTTTTGGGCCTCGGTACAATGAAGACCCCCAAAAATCCTCTCCAACTCCCGAGTCCATTTGAACGCTGCCTCAGGGTTCCGCCCTCCTAGAAATTCACTCGGCTTCCTCTTCAAGAAGCGGTCCAGCACTTGGCCCTCCTCAGTTCGAGGCTGGCCCTGTCTCTCAAACACGTCTGCAAAGCGTTGGAATACTGTGGCTATAGCTTCCATGCTTTGGCGATGCGTCATCCCTTATCCTGAAACCAACATTCAAGGGTAAGTATACCCAGCCACTTACTACCGATCGGTTTTCAGTCTAATATTCATTAGCTTAGCACATTATGTATTCTCGTATGTTACACAATTAGTCGGATCAGGAGGAGTAACCTCCTACCCATAATTCAATGTCAGAGTATCAATCAGGTTCAATTCACATCACAATAATTATGACCACTCAGTCAGGAATCACACAACCGCTTACACTCAGTAAGCTTACCTTGGCCTTGGACCTTTCGGTCTGCTCTGATACCAAAATGTAACACCCTAGATTTCTGAATACGTGATAATCCCGAAAACAGGAAAAATTTTCACAAAAATTGATCACTGTCCGATCGGTATAAAAAGGAAGCAGGCAAGGAAATAAAAGAGTATTCACACATATAGCGATCAGTGGAAGGAATAAGATAGAACCGACCCATTAGGTTCAGTGAAACACATTAGCGCCTGGGCAGAATCCACCATCAAGCCATTCGCTCAAGCGATGCACGATCTGCTTAAGCGATGCCAACACAAAAGCCTTCCCAACCACGCATTCGCTGGAGCGGATCTTTCGTTCGCTGAAGCGAGAAGCCTCACACAGCAAATTCATCACTCGGCATTGGGGCATCCATACACTCGGTAACCGACTGATTTCACTCGGAAGTTCAATCCTAAGTCCATTCGGAACTCCAAAACTTAGCTGTCCAATTTTATCCATAAGGCCACACTTATACTCTACTCGGGTTACCGATGCCTTACACTTAAGGTCCAATTCACTCTAAACCACCATTCGAACTCCTCTCTCAGAAGGGAATCATTCGGGTTATCACTCGGGAAGGACCAACTCTCCCTCACTCAGGATTTACTCCTAAGGCAACTCGGTATGAGGGGTTCCAGCACTCGGGAATCGACTCCCACGCCTACCTTCTATAACATAGTCTCTTATATTTAACCACCAAGGTACATACTAGATTCGCCCGGTAAGTAGGGGACTTTCCACTCGGACTCTATAAACTCTTACTCGGAATATTTCCCATTCGGAGTTTATACGTGTTTTCACTCAGAATCAGTTAAACCTATACGTTTGATATTCTTTCCACTAAGTTACTCACCAGGATGTCATTGGAGGAAACTTCCCTAAGAATCCGTCTAAGTGTTTCTCTCCCTGGAACTCATATGAATGAATCTCACTCGGATTTCATACTTACATTTACTCAGAAATCCTCAGGCCTATATTCGTTCGAGGATAGCAGCTAACTCACTCGACACACTATGGTTTGATCACTCGGATTATAATTACCCTACGCTTATAAGACATACTCATGCATTCATATTCACCGTTCGGACATCACTTACAGTATAGAGAACACAACATATATATATATATATATATGAGAGCATTCAAATAATTACAAGAGTTTCGTCATGACTTATGTTACCCGAAGCTGTTCAAGTTCTAACATAAAGACCAAGACCAAAACATGAGCCGGCCAAGGCTTAACGAGACCTTATACACAGTATATACATATACACATATATTCCATGGTACTCGACTGCTCTGCTCTACACTCGGCTCCTCCTTCATTCCTCATTCCGAGAGATATTCACTGAAAATATAGCCACTGCAGGGGTGAGCTTTTACATGTAAAATGATAATCAAAGACTCGGTATTAGCGTCAGTACACGCACCTACTTTCATTCAATCTTTCTCAGGTTCACTAAGTTCAGGCAATGTAAGATAACGTCTATAACATACATGCTACATATAGTTCATCTCCACACACACACACATGCATCCATGCAGTCGGGAATCATACACACACCCCACACATGCTATGTGCACTACCACAATCGACCTCATATCTATATGCATGCCTGCGGATCCGACTCGGATAATGACTTTCAGTTACGGTTTCCCTTCATTTGGCCCCTCGTCCTTCAGCTCTTACCATGTGGTATCAGCCTCCCATAGGCGTCTCGAGGCTCTTCTCTAGCTCCTATGGCTACCACGAGCACTATCAGGATCTAGCCAAGGTCTGTAGCTGGAAGTCATTCCCTCGGGGTTCATGACCCTCCATGGATCACCCCACTCTTGCACATGCAGCTAATGCATTTACCAGTACGTATCATCGCACCACCGATACCTCCCTCGTAGCCATTAAGTAAGAACAGATTCAACACAGCCTTTATATTTGTTTTATCAGTCATACCAATGCATACAACAATCGGCAATCAAAATAGTATCATCGGGCAGTTCAACTAACACGCACACACTCATAGTCTCACAGAGATAAGAGGGATAGAACCATGCATTTCATTCGTCATTATCAATAACTAACAGACTATGTCACCACAATCTAGATTACATGCGATCACTGCATACCCGCTGTAAAACACACAGAATCCAGAATCATGCATAAGATCTAGTCGTCATACACACATGCACACACACTCATGCAGTACATTCCTCCGGTACCGTTCGTGGACCATGCATTCGACATGCAAGCGCCCCCTACCTACAGAAGAACCTCAAGAAACTTTTCTGCTCTCGTCGTTGGGTCTGATGCCCTTCTCCTGGTTCGTTCAGCCTCCCTTGGCTCCGTCGTATCCTGCGCTTGGTTCTAGGATGGAGCGTGGTCCTTCCTCCAGTACTGTCGTCACGATCTCCAGGAGCGAAGAGCAAGACAGGGAGAAAAGAAGGTGAAGACAAAGAGGGGAAAAAAGAGAATGAAGTGATGGAGGAAAAAGAATCTGAAGGAACAGTGAGTGTTTGTGACCATAGGCTTACGTTCATATATATATATATATTCGCACGAGGAAGAGAAGAGTGGGGTGGGAGAGTGTGAGCCCAGCAGCCACGCGCACTCCGTCCCATCACCTGGCCATCACCATCCTTTATGTTTAATTAGTTTATTGTTTTCTGATTCTCAGGGTAGTTGGGCTGCTAAATTCCTCAAATCATTTTAATCATTTTAATGGCTTAAATCCACTTGATAGTTATATACAATTAACGATTGTTTTCTATTTGAAATCGAGTCTTGATGGTTTATCTTTCATTCGGCATTTAGCTTCAAAATTGGGATGTTACACAATGCATCTATGTAATACTTTATCTAGACTATTTAAGCAAGCATCAGATGATGAACCATATACTGTGAAATCATCCATAAATACTTCCAAGCAATTTTCAAGAAAATCAGCAAAGATACTAATCATGCATCGTTGAAAGGTACCAGGGGCATTGCATAAGCCAAAAGGCATCCTCCTATAAGCAAAAGTGCCAAAAGGACATGTAAATGTTATTTGTTCTTGATCTTCTGGTGCAATATAAATTTGGAAGTAACCTGAAAATCCATCTAGAAAGTAGTAATGTGACTTACCTGCCCGTCGTTCCAACATTTGATCAATGAAAGGTAAAGGAAAGTGATCCTTTCGGGTTGCTTTGTTAAGTTTCTTGTAATCAATGCATACTTGCCAACTATTTTGGATTCTGGTAGGAATTAGTTCATCATTTTCATTTTTAACCACTGTGATTCTAGACTTTTTGGGAACCACTTGTACAAGGCTGACCCAAGTGCTATCTAATATAGGGTAAATGATGCCAGCTTGTAATAATTTTATTACCTCTTTTCTAACTACATCAAGGATCTGTGGATTAAGTTTTCTTTGTGCTTCCCTTACTGGTTTAACTTTTTCCTCTAATAGAATTCTATGCATACACATGGACGGGCTAATACCTAGGATATCTGCCAAAGTCCAACCAATTGCTTTCTTATGCTTCCTAATAATCTGTAACAACCTTGTTTCTTGATCAACATTAAATTTGTTAGAAATAATCACTGGAAGATTCTTATCTTCCTCTAAATATGCATACTTTAAATGTTCAGGAAGATGTTTTAACTTTAACTTTGGAGGCTGCATTATTGAAGGAATCAATTTGGTTGAATTTATCTCACAAACTTGTACTTTAAAATAATCAGATGTATTTGTAACTATTTTAATCAAATTATTACACTCTGATTCTTTTGAAACAACAATCAGAACTATATTTCTATTTTAAGGGAGTTTGGATCATTATTATCATTAAGCATATATTTCTCAATTTGAGCACACACATTGAATTGATGAGAATCCATGCATGAATCAAAAACAAATGAATTACAAAAATCAAACATTACAGGAAAATCAATATCATCAAATAACTTAATAATATTATCATCAACTAAATCAGTTATTAAGTCAATTTAAAAAATAGAATGGTCCTCAGTAGGATGCTTCATAGCATCTAAACTGTTGAATCTAACCACACTATCTCCAAATTCCATGGAAAGTCTTCCTGCATGCATATCTATCTTTGTTCTAGTTGTTTTTAAGAATGGTCTACCTAAAATTATTGGAGCTTTATTGGTGGAAGTCTCACTTTCCATATCTAGAACATAACTATCTACAAGAAAAATTAAATTGTTAACTTTAACAAGGACATCTTCAATAATTCCTGCAGGATATGTAGAGCTTCGGTTTGCTAATTGCATAACCACACCTGTAGTTTGATAAGGTCCAAGGGAAAGTGAAGTAAATATAGTCATAGGCATAACATTAATAGATGCACCTAAGTCCAGCATGGCATTTTCAAATTTGTTATTGCCTATTATGCATGGAATGGTAAACGTCCCAGGGTCTTTACATTTTTCTGGTATATATGACAAAGGTTTCTTAATTAATGCAAACATATTTCTACTTATGTTAATCCTTTCATTGCCTTTTAGTCTTCTTTTATTAGTGCATAGTTCTTTAAGGAATTTGGCATATCTTGGGATTTGCTTGATGGCTTCTAATAAAGGTATATTTACCTCTACTTTTCTAAATGTTTCCAAGATCTCCTCATCTATTTTTTTATTTTGTATAGATTTTTACTCTTTTAGAAATGGAAGAGGGATATGTTGATATGTTGTTTATCAGGACCAGCTGCAGAAGGAGGATTTGTAAGAGATATATCATTACTATTATTACATGAACTATCTAAAACTTCTTCAGTATGTTTTTGTGACAATAGTATTTTTAGTTTGTTGTTGTTTTTCTGGTCCATGGATAGCTTTACCAGATCTTAAAGTAATTGCACTTACATTTTTAGGATTGACAATTGTCTGAGTGTGTAACTTATCTGGACCTTGAGATTGCAAATGGTTTAAAGATGTAGATAATTGACCAATCTGATTTTCAAGAGTTTGAATTGTAGCCTCAGTTCTTTTTTGGAAGTTCAAATTGTCTACTAACATTTGCTTTATCAATTCCTCCAAATTTGATTTCTCAGTGGAAGATGCAGCTATTTGTGTAGCTTGTTGTGGAATATGAAGAGGTTGATAAGGTTTGCTTGGTCCAGTATTTGCCTGAAAAGGTGCATGAGGTTGTTGTGAGGAATTACCCCATCTTAAATTAATATGATTCCCCCAACTAGGATTATATCTGTTAGAAGAAAGATCATAATTATTATGTTGTTGTTATGGCAGTCTAATATTGTATAAGTTGGCAGCACATACTTGAGGACTTTCATCGGGAATTTTAGCTTCCTGTAGTGTAGGAAAACAATCGGTATAATGAGCTAATGAAGTACAGATAGAACATACTTTAGCAGGGATTGCAGGTTGTTATTTTGAGACATAATAATATTTTTCATAAGTGTTGCTAGTTCAGCAAATTTATTTTCCTATTTTTTATCTCCATCATTAGTAGTTTTAATTTCATGGACTCCTCTAATTACTACAGAATTATTTCTAGTGGCATGTTGTTGAGCATTAGCAGCCATGTTCTCAATTAAAGTTTTTGCTGCATTTGTAGTTTTATTTTGCAAAGAACCACACTAGCTGCATCAACCAAAGTTTTATCCATTTGATTAAGACCTTCATAGAAATATGGTATAAGAAGTTGGTCCATAATTTGGTGATGGGGACAACTAGCGCACAATCTTTTAAATCTTTCCCAGTATTCATAAAGATTTTCCTGGTCATGTTGCCGGATGCCACATATTTCTTTTCTAATTGAGGAAGTTCTTGAAACAGGGAAAAAATTTTCAAAAAACAATTTTTTGAGGTTATCCCAACTAGTAATGGAGCCAGGAGAAAGGTAAAATAATTAATCCTCAGCGATATCTGCTAGGGAGAAAGGAAAAGCTTTAAGTTTTACATGTTCTTCTGAAACCCCTTCAGGTTTCATGGTAGAGCAAAGGATATGAAATGCTTTTAAGTGCTTGCGAGGATCTTCACCTGCACGACCATGAAACTTTGGTAACAAATGAACTAAACTAGTTTCACAAAAGGAACATCTTCCTCAGGATATAAGATGGTGACATCTGGTGTAGCTAGTTCTTTTAATGTCTTTTCAGCCATGTTATACAAATGCTTAGAAGTTGAAGGTTTAGTTTCACTAGTTATGTTATTAACTAAAATATTATTATTTGTTTCGTTATTATTGCCTAATAGTCTCTTAGATGATCTAACTAATTGATGAAATGTTCTATCAATTTCAAGATCAAAAGGATGTAGTGGTTCGTGTAACATCCTGATTTTAATTTAATTACCGATTGAAGTTAAGCTATTAATTGAAGGTTAATTACAGAATTAGGATTAATGGTTAATTAGAGTAATTGCTGATTGGTTAGAAGTAATTGAATAAATAATAATGAAAATGCCAGGTGAAAGGATGCATGTGCCCCTGGAGGTATAAAAGAACTTCAGCTCTCTCTTTCTCTCATTATTCACGCTGGACAGCTCTCCTCGTGCGTGCATATGGTCTCTTCTTCCCTGTTTCTCTTCTTCTTCACTCTCATTCACGTCGCCACTCGAACAGCGAGAGGGTCGAAAGCTTTCTGGGGGGAACAGCAACACGGCTCCGTTCCACTTCCTGTCCTCTTCTTCCTCCCCATTGCCTTCTTCCTCTCCTTCTTCTTCTACCTAGAGCTGTTAGTATTCCAATTGGAAGGTTATGCTGGAAGTGCCTTGGAGCTGTGGGGGAGACGAACCCGTTGGAGGAAAGAGCAACTTTGGCCCAGGATCAACGCTGAAGTTTAAAGGCTGGTGGAAGAGGAGTAGCAGAAGGACGATCGGTCAGCACTGCAACTTGAGGAGTCTCTGAACCCCGACAATAGGTAGGGGGCACTTTGCATGTCAAGTGTATAGTTTATGACCGGGTCCCGGGTGCTTGCTTTAATGTGATATGTTGTGTGAAATGTGTAGATCGATGTGTGGTGATTGACTATTCGTGCATGCAACTCCCGAATTAGGGTATCTGTGAAAGGTTGAGGGTTGTGTGATTTCGTCTTTGAGTGCCTGTTAGTATTTCTGTGATTCATGTTGTTGAAACATGAGTTTGCTGAGTGAATGCGTGTGTGCGTTACCATTATCCCCGAATGCATGAGATATGAATTCATACGTGATTTCCATTTTGAATGTTGTGTGGAAAAGTATGCTGACTCTGTTAAAAATGTTGAGTGGATGTGTTGTAATGTGGTTACCTAGGCTTGCTTGTTGTGAGTTATTATGATGGATGCATGTGTTGTTGTAATGGAAATGTGGGATTCCGAATGAATCTGAATGCTGTGTGGGGGATTAGTTGTGACCCATTGATGGCTGTGTGAGACGCGTCTGGTAAGCTTGGATGCTTGTTGTGGAATTACATGAGATAGCATATGTGGGATGATTCCCAGATTCCTGACCGGTTCCATGAGGACCCGTGGTAGCCGATGGAGCTAGAGCTAGGTCTCGAGACGTCACGGGGTGACCGGTGCCACACGGAAAGGGCTAGTGGATGGGGGGTTGGAAAGGCATCTAGAGTTGTATAAAATGAGTTCCAGTCAGATTCCTGGTTAAATCCATGAGGAGCTGTGGTAGCCGATGGAGCTAGAGCTGGGTCTCGAGAAGTCACGGGGTGACCGGTGCCACACGGAAAGGGCTAGTGGACGAGGGACCGGGAAGGAATCTGCACTGAACTCACTGTTTAAGTCGGATCCGCATGCATGAGTCTATGAGCATTGTTAGTAAGATTATTGTGAATTGCATGGATTAAATGAATTGAGTGAACTCCAACTAGATGATGTCGTATGAGTGAATTCCGACTGAATGAATATACAGGTATTGATACTGTTGCTGAGTGCAGTGTAATGCTATGATTGAGAATATATGTTATTGTGTGAATTCCAATTGAATGATGTGGTCTGGATCTTATATTAATTGGCAGTATATATATATATCGTTATGGATTGAACCCGGTAAATTATATAATTGAGAATTGAGGTAAAGTCCGAGTCAATAGCTGTCACTTTATATGTAAAAGCTCACCCCTACACCATTTTTCAGTGTGTGCAGGTTGGACTCTGAAGTGATGATAAGGTCTCAGGTCCGAGTGAGGTGCACTCCGACCGTTGAGTGCTTATTTTGTATTTGTCATGTTTCATCAGTTGTAGCCTTGGCCGGCTCATAATAACAGTGTGATGTAATGAATATGAATATATATATATAAGTAATCTGAGCTATTGTGACCCGAGTGCATGTTTTTATACGTATATAGTTAACGTTGATAACAGGTGCTGAGGAATGAATGATGTTAAGTAATGGGTATTCCGAGTGCATGATTATGTATGTACATATATGTTGTATACGAGTGGTTTGTGTTTGGGTAGACTGAGAGGTGTAGATGGCTAGATTATAGCTCAATTAATGATTTCCGAGTAGACGTAATTGGGGAGTCGACTCCGAGTGGGGCTGCAAATGGCTATGCCTTCATGTTCGAATGATGATACTTCAATGGATTCTGAGTAAAATACCTTGGATGAACCTATACTACGTAAGATCTAATGAGAGAATCCCCGGGTGTTAATGAGAGCGGTCATTACCGAGTGAGAAATATAAGTAAAACCCGAGTGAGGAAGAGTTCGTATTCCCGAGTGAAAACCCTGAGCGATCCTCTTCTGAGAGAGAAGTTAGTGTAGTGGCTTAGAATGGAATGGATTCTAAGTGTAAGAGATTTATAATCCGAGTGAGCGAGGATCTGTAACCTGAGCGATTGAGTTTTGAATAAGTCTGAGTGGGACTTTACTACCTAATTTCCGAGTGATCAGTTATGGGATGCCGAGTGAGTTAGCTGTCATTTTCTGAATGAATGAGTTGAAAGATAACTCTGGATCCCGAGCGTCTGCTTAGCCGAGTGTGGCTCCTCGCTCCAGCGAGCAAGGTACTCGCTCCAGCGAGTGTGGGTTGGGAAGGCTTTTGTGTTGGCATCGCTTAGGCGAATCGTGCTTCGCCCGAGCGACTAGGGCTACTTCGCCCAAGCGTGTGGGATCGCGCTGAAGCGAGTGGATGCGGGTGTTGGGTTTCGCTTGAGCACTTCCTCCTTCCACTGTTGTATTGTCATACCTCGCTCAAGCGACGTTGGGCCTCGCTTGAGCGAGTCCGCGTTGTCATGGATTTTGCCCAGGCGTTGATGTATTTCGTTGAACCGAATGGGTCAGTTCAAGCGTTGTCCCTTCCGCCGAGTGCTATGCGTATGAATGTTCTTTCATTTCCCTTGCCTTCCTCTTCTTTTCTATGCCGATTGACCAGTGGTCGTTTTATGGAAAAAATTTTCCCTATTTTTGGGTTTATTTATTTATTAAAAATTAGGGTGTTACATTTTGGTATCAGAGCAGACCGAAAGGTCCAAGGCCAAGGTATGCTTACCGAGCGTAAGCGGTTGTGTGCATTGTGACCAAGTGGTCATCATTATTATGGTATTTGTTGAACCTGATTGATAATGTAGTATTGAGTTGTGGACAGAAGGTTGTTTCCCTTCTAGTCCGACTGGATGTATAACATATGGAAATGGTAAAATGTGCTAAAGTTACTGAGTGTTGGGCTAAGATCCGATCGGAAGAATATAACCTTGTAAACTTATCCTTGAAGGGGGTGTGAATTTCAGGATAGGTAATGACGAATCGTCAAAGCATGGAGGCTATAGCCACAGCATTTCAACACTTTACGGACGTGTTTGAGAGGCAGGGCCAGCCTCGAGCAGAGGATGGCCAAGTGCTGGACCGCTTCCTGAAGAGGAAGCCGAGTGAATTTCAGGGAGGACGTAACCCGGAAGCAGCCTTTAAATGGACTCAAGAGCTGGAAAGGATCTTTGGGGGTCTTCGTTGTACCGAGGCCCAGAAGGTAGAATGTGCAGTGTATATGCTGCGAGACGAGGCAGAGAACTGGTGGAAGATAGCCAGAAACCGATTTCCTGACGATGATACTCAGCTGACCTGGAACAATTTCAAGACATACTTCTTAGAGAAGTACTTCCCCGACACAATCAGGAGTCGGAAAGAACTGGAGTTCATGGAGTTGAAGCAGGGGTCCATGACTGTGGAAGAATACGCGACAAGATTTGAGGAATTGTGCCTATTCTACCCACCTTTCCAACAGCCGGGGACGGAGAATTCAAAGTGTTTAAAATTTGAGAACGGATTGAGGTCAGATATTAAGAGAGCCTGTAGATACCAAGAGGTTAGGAGTTTTCCTGCATTGGTGAATAAGTGTAGGATATTTGAAGAAGATGACAAGGCCCACTCGAGCCAGAGCAGCAGGGCAAACCCCTCCTTGAAGCCTTAGCACTCTCGCTTCAAGAGACAGGATAACTCTAGTAGGAGCAGACTCCCTTCTAGGCTCGGAGGCAGGGGTAATCAAGATGGTCATGCTGGTAGTCGCCCAAAGTACGGTAAGTGTTTTATATGTGGTGGTGATCACTTTGCCCAAGACTGTGAAGAAGGAGATGATGTCGTGTGCTTCCATTGCAATGGGAGAGGGCATATTCGCCCTAACTGCCCACTGCTGCGACGATTGAATGCTGATGCACCCCGTGGGGGTTTCCGAGAGAGAAACCGCGGAAATGATGGTTGAGGGAACGGTGGCAGAGGCAATGAAACTAGAGATAACAGGAGATTTGCCCCAAATAACCATGGGAGGAGCGCGGATCGACCAGCTACAGACAGAGTTTAAGTCATCAGTACTGAGAAAGTTGTACAAGCGAGCGACTAGGTGAAAGGTAAGGGTAAACCATTCTGGAAGCCGATTGTTAATATGTCATTTTATAACTAGGTGTATACTTGTGGGGTCGGAAATCTACCCCCATTGCACCGTTTTACAGTAGTAGTAATCTATGTTGCGTGATTGAATGTCTGTGTACACGCTTATGATGGGCATTGGACCCAATATGAATTATATGAACATGTGGATATGATATTGTGAATGAAACCCCTAATATGGTTTAGAGTTGATTTGGATAAATCTGATTGGATGAGTACATATATATATATATCGATGCTATTACTAAGTGCAATACGATGTTGTGGTTATGGTACATGCTGTAGTGAACAATAATATAGCCATGAATAATTGGTATGAAATCTGACTGAGTGCCTGTATGTACATTAGTGTCATTTCCTAGTTCATGGCGTGTTATGACAGCATGTGTGATTGTGAATTACTTAATCCTGATTGAATTGCATGAACCCGAGTGAGTGATGTTATCATATAACTGAAAATTGAGAATTTAATCTAAGCCATGGTTTTGTGATGAATAAGATTAGAGGAAATATTTACTCGGTGTTGGCTAGAAGCCGATTGTTGTATTGCCATCATACTGATTTACAGAAGTGATAAATAATTTTCATGATTGTTGTTGCGTGATATGCCCTATGTGATGCATAATGATGAGGTTGATGTAGATGTATTGCTTATAATGTATGTGTGAATTGTCATTAATTACCGTATGAATTAGTATTAGTTGAGCGAGTCTGGTCGGTGTGAGGCATGCTGTTCTGAGACGACTCTTCATGCCGTAGGCATTGTGGCAGCGTACACGTTGCAGTGACTGTGTGATTGTTGCAACCCTATAGGAATGAGACGTCATCCTATAAGTTGGATGCAGCAATTCATGAGTCGGGCAAGTGAAGTTGTAGCTGCTTATGGTGATGGCGAGTCTTTCAGACGGTTCGGAGTGACGTTGAGAGTTATATTAAAGGAATATTATGTGGTTATATATATTAAAATAAAGATAGAGGGTTGTTGACCTTGGTGTGTCTGCCCCAAGAGGATTAGAGGTTGTTGGGTATAGATTGGCTTCTAAGACGATGATTAGTTATTAAAACAAGAGGGGTGACCAAATCTGTCCCTGAAGTGGAGTTCTATAAGGTTAATTGAGTGATACTGTAAGTTAAATGGAAACCAGGAATTTAAGCCAAATTAAATTATAAGGTGAAGAATTGCTCGGGAAAGGTTAGTATATTCCGAGTGTGTAAGAGTGGGGACAATTCCAAGTGAAGTCTTTGTGAGGGAGAACTGCTGAGTGAAAATTATGGTGTTCCGAGTAGAACCTTATAGAGAGGATCATTACTAAGTTAAGAGAATAATGTCCGAGCGTAACATTCTGAGTAGGGTAAGATTCGGGTGATCTGACTCCGAGTGTATCACTTCCGAGTAGAATGGTACCGTGTGGAACAATTCTGAGTAGAAGGATATCGAGTGTAGAATTCCTAATACCCTCGTGATGTCCAACCGAGTGATCCTCCAGGAGAAAAGTCCTTCTGGACGGGAAAATGAGATTCCGAGTGAGTAAGTTTCCAAGTGAATGGTCTTCGAGGGAATAGATATCTGAGTGAAGGATTTGAATGAAGTTGTACTCAGGTCACTGATTGGGGCTGTTGAACTTGAACTCAGGTTTAATTTCGAGGTAGGCTCGAATTACGAGTGAATTTCTGGTAAGTGGAAGGATTTCCGGGTGAGAATTACCCCTGAACCCCGAATGATGTTTTGTGTAAGAGGACCGATTGAAATTCTGAGGATGGAAGCATGGGAGTAGCCGAAAGCATGGGCAGGAATCTAAGATTTCAGAATTTAGTGTAGTGCATATGTGAAGGAAATCCAGGCGAATTGTGCTAATCGAAGCACATGGGAATTCATTTGAGTGTTCATTTTGGTCAAGAAAGAAATTTTGTGGTCGAATATTGAAAATCCGAGAGCTAAATCCGAAATGAATCGGTCAGTAGTGGGTATTCTAGGGAATCGGTAATGTTGTTTATCGAATGGATTCTTCCCAAATGGTCGAATACATCTAGATGTGTCCCATGTGACCCAATGTCAAGCCTATGCTTTGTGTGAGCGCATGATCGTGCCGAGTGACACATTGAGTCGGGAGACCCGATGGTGTGAATACACTGATCGGTGTTGAGAATGTAAGGCCAAGCGGCCAAAGAACTGGAAAGTGCCAATGGCTAGGGTGAACTGGCAGAGTTGAATGGGGGGTAACTACGTGGGAAATGGAGTCCCGAATGTAATTAAGGCTATGAAGAGTGTTTTATGCTGATTAGAAATTGCGAAGCAGTCGAAAACGTGGAGGAGCGAAGAGTTGCAGTCGGAGCATGACTGTGGTATTCCGATCTGTTTGTTGAGGTAAGTCTGAGTGAAAGAAAGGAATGTTATTCTGAGTCAATGGTGCCACTTCCGAGTGGAAATGTGTTAAGCATGATGTCTCGGTTTTCTGGGTGGAGCGGTCGGTGAATTGCTTTGGAAGCCAATTGTACCGACTGGGATTTAAGCAGTGGATGAATACTTGAGGAACATAGATGTGTAATTGCTTATTGTGGTATGACAGTGATTTTCCGAGTGGTTCATTGAGGCTAAGCATGTGTTTGAATTTCGAGGATGAAATTCTTTTGAGAGGGGGAGAACTGTAACATCCCGATTTTAATTTAATTACCGATTGAAGTTAAGCTATTAATTGAAGGTTAATTACAGAATTAGGATTAATGGTTAATTAGAGTAATTGCTGATTGGTTAGAAGTAATTGAATAAATAATAATGAAAATGCCAGGTGAAAGGACGCATGTGCCCCTAGAGGTATAAAAGAACTTCAACTCTCTCTTTCTCTTATTATTCACGCTGGACAGCTCTCCTTGTGTGTGCATATGGTCTCTTCTTCCCTGTTTCTCTTCTTCTTCACTCTCATTCACGTCGCCACTCGAACAGCGAGAGGGTCAAAAGCTTTCTGGGGGGGAACAACAACACAGCTCCGTTCCATTCCCTGTCTTCTTCTTCCTCCCCATTTCCTTCTTCCTCTCCTTCTTCTTCTACCTGGAGCTGTTAGTATTCCAATTGGAAGGCTATGCTGGAAGTGCCTTGGAGCTGTGGGGGAGACGAACCCGTTGGAGGAAAGAGCAACTTTGGCCCAGGATCAACGCTGAAGTTCAAAGGCTGGTGGAAGAGGAGTAGCAGAAGGACGATCGGTCAGCACTGCAACTTGAGGAGTCTCTGAACCCCGACAGCAGGTAGGGGGCGCTTTGCATGTCAAGTGTATGGTTTATGACCGGGTCCCGGGTGCTTGCTTTAATGTGATATGTTGTGTGAAATGTGTAGATCGATGTGTGGTGATTGACTATTCGTGCATGCAACTCCCGAATTGGGGTATCTGTGAAAGGTTGAGGGTTGTGTGATTTCGTCTTTGAGTGCCTGTTAGTATTTCTGTGATTCATGTTGTTGAAACATGAGTTTGCTGAGTGAATGCGTGTGTGCGTTACCATTATTCCCGAATGCATGAGATGTGAATTGATACGTGATTTCCATTTTGAATGCTGTGTGGAAAAGTATGCTGACTCTGTTAAAAATGTTGAGTGGATGTGCTGTAATGTGGTTACCTAGGCTTGCTTATTGTGAGTTATTATGATGGATGCATGTGTTGTTGTAATGGAAATGTGGGATTCCAAATGAATCTGAATGCTGTGTGGGGGATCGGTTGTGACCCATTGATGGCTGTGTGAGACACGTCTGGTAAGCTTGGATGCTTGTTGTGGAATTGCATGAGATAGCATATGTGGGATGATTCCCAGATTCCTGACCAGTTCCATGAGGACCCGTGGTAGCCGATGGAGCTAGAGCTGGGTCTCGAGACGTCACGGGGTGACCGGTGCCACACGGAAAGGGCTAGTGGACGAGGGGTCGGAAAGGCATCTAGAGTTGTATAAAATGAGTTCCAGTCAGATTCCTGGTTAAATCCATGAGGACCCGTGGTAGCGGATGGAGCTAGAGCTGGGTCTCGAGACGTCACGGGGTGACCGGTGCCACACGGAAAGGGCTAGTGGACGAGGGACCGGGAAGGAATCTGCACTGAACTCACTGTTTAAGTCGGATCCGCATGCATGAGTCTATGAGCATTGTTAGTAAGATTATTGTGAATTGCATGGATTAAATGAATTGAGTGAACTCCGACTAGATGATGTCGTATGAGTGAATTCCGACTGAATGAATATACAGGTATTGATACTGTTGCTGAGTGTAGTGTAATGCTATGATTGAGAATATATGTTATTGTGAAAATTTCAATTGAATGATGTGGTCTGGCTCTTATATTAATTGGCAGTATATATATATATATATCGTTATGGATTGAACCCGGTAAATTATATAATTGAGAATTGAGGTAAAGTCCGAGTCAATAGCTGTCACTTCATATGTAAAAGCTCACCCCTACACCATTTTTCAGTGTGTGCAGGTTGGACTCTGAAGTGATGATAAGGTCTCAGGTCCGAATGAGGTGCACTCCGACCGTTGAGTGCTTATTTTGTATTTGTTATGTTTCATCAGTTGTAGTCTTGGCCGGCTCATAATAACAGTGTGATGTATTGAATATGAATATATATATATAAGTAATCTGAGCTATTGTGACCCGAGTGCATGTTTTTATACATATATAGTTCATGTTGATAACAGGTGCTGAGGAATGAATGATGTTAAGTAATGGGTATTCCGAGTGCATGATTATGTATGTACATATATGTTGTATACAAGTGGTTTGTGTTTGGGTAGACTGAGAGGTGTAGATGGCTAGATTATAGCTCAGTTAATGATTTCCGAGTAGACGTAATTGGGGAGTCGACTCCGAGTGGGGCTGCAAATGGCTATGCCTTCTTGTTCGAATGATGATACTTCAATGGATTCTGAGTAAAATACCTTGGATGAACCTATACTGCGTAAGATCTAATGAGAGAATCCCCGGGTGTTAATGAGAGCGGTCATTACCGAGTGAGAAATATAAGTAAAACCCGAGTGAGGAAGAGTTCGTATTCCCGAGTGAAAACCTTGAGCGATCCTCTTCTAAGAGAGAAGTTAGTGTAGTGGCTTAGAATGGAATGGATTCTGAGTGTAAGATATTTGTAATCTAAGTGAACGAGGATCTGTAACCTGAGCGGTTGAGTTTTGAATAAGTCTGAGTGGGACTTAACTACCTGATTTCCGAGTGATCAGTTGTGGGATGCCGAGTGAGTTAGCTGTCATTTTCTGAGTGAATGAGTTGAAAGATAACTCTGGATCCCGAGCGTCTGCTTAGCCGAGTGTGGCTCCTCGCTCCAGCGAGCAAGGTACTCGCTTCAGCGAGTGTGGATTGGGAAGGCTTTTGTGTTGGCATCGCTTAGGCGAATCGTGCCTCGCCCGAGCGACTAGGGCTGCTTCGCCCAAGCGTGTGGGATCGCGCTGAAGCGAGTGGATGCGGGTGTTGGGTTTCGCTTGAGCACTTCCTCCTTCCGCTGTTGCATTGTCACACCTCGCTCAAGCAACGTTGGGCCTCGCTTGAGCGAGTCCGCGTTGTCATGGATTTCGCCCAGGCGCTGATGTATTTCGTTGAACCGAATGGGTCGGTTCAAGCCTTGTCCCTTCCGCCGAGTGCTATGCGTATGAATGTTCTTTCATTTCCCTTGCCTTCCTCTTCTTTTCTATGCCGATTGACCAGTGGTCGTTTTGTGGAAAAAATTTTCCCTGTTTTTGGGTTTATTTATTTATTAAAAATTAGGGTGTTACAGTTCGGGATTAGATCTAGTCATGCACAATACATATACACATATTGTAACAAAATACTACCACTACGTAATAAAACAAAAAAGTTATCATTTTAATTATGTAATGTTTAGAACATATATTTAAAAACTTAATTTTTTTTATATTTATATTTTTTTCAATGATTGAAAATGAGATTACTAGAAAATAAATAAGAATATAATAAAGTGGATTTTTTTTAAATTTTTTTATAAGCTCGCATTCAACCAAACCTGAATATCTTCAACACACCTACAAAGAAAATGTAAAACATATTAAGTAATTGAATGCAAATAATTAGGACCAAAGGTCCCCGGCAACAACGTCAAATTTGACATGTTATCATTGTCGGGTCAAATAAAAAGTTAAATTAATATAGTATAAGGTGAACAACCTTAGTCATCTCTCGAGGACCTTAGTTAAATTAATTACACTCAATTTAGTTATAACAAAGGGGGGTTTGTGTTGAGATTGAAAGGAAAATTAAGTAATTATATAATAGTACAAAAAGTAAATTTATGAGTGAGAATAATCAAATTTAGAAACAACTAACCCAAGGAATTAATAAATCTTTACTTAACTAATCATTGATCATAAATATGATTAAATATAATTAATTTCTCAATCTTGAATCATTTGGAATCCCTAAATGATTATATTCTAGAAGATCTTCTAGAATTAAATTAATGAACTAATAAGAATAATCAATCGATATATTCTTATTAATTACTAAAATAACTTTAAAATCATAGTTTGATTGAGTTAAGAAACTAAATAGAAATCTCTTATTAGTGACTTAATCTTTGTTCTCAAATTGATTATTGATTAACCAACCAACATAAGTTTAGATTATAGATTGTTTAATTATATACCAATCGGTTATACACTTAAATAATCTACCATCATAAGTGTTTGAGAAACAAAAAAAAGTAATTATCTTCAATCAAAATATTAAGAGCAAAAACTCAAAGTTAACATAAAGAAAAATTAAATTCTTTGAGTTGATTTTAAAAGATTAAGCTTCCATGATAATTTTTAACAATGAAAGCTAATATTAAATTAACTATAACTTTGATTATAAAAGTAAATAATAAATACTAAAATTAACTTACTTGATATTGAGGAAGGGAAATGAAAGTCATAACTTGAGGGATGGAATATAGAACAAAGAAATAAAGTAAGAGAAAGAACTAAAACTTAAGAAACTAAAGCAAAGATATAGAAATGTAATGAAAACTAAAGCATGTATTTCTTATGTATCTCTTGTGTCTCTTCCTTACAACTTCAAGCATCTATTTATAAGCAAGGTATCATGACACTATACATTCAATTTCTGATCATTAATGCATTTTTTCAATATTGGTGGGCTTGACATTACAATAATTCAAAAGATTGGTAGGTGTTGAAATCATTCTCCTCTTTATCTTCTCCACCTTGCGAGTCAAATATGACGATCTAGATGGCCGAATTTTGCATAATCTTTAACATGAAAGTTGTAGATCTCTGTCTTATTGAGAATTTGGCGTAAGAATAAGGTCATTTGGACATCTACAACTCTAAATATGTGTATTTTGGTGAACAATGTCAATGTTGGTGGGACACATGAGGGCTGATTGATTCAAGCTCTCTTTCTTCATTCTTTTCAGATGCAAAATAACCAAATCTGATCATCATGATATAGGTCTCTGTCTTAGCTTTCCATGGGCTCTAAGATTAGCCCATTTGGATCACAAAAGCCTAAGTTATGGCCAAAACAAGGCAAGATACTCAAGATACATAAAAAAAATAAAATTTGAAACATATATACTTAATACTTCAATTTAACTAAACAACATAAAACTTAATTAAAATACTATTATTAAACATAGTAATTATATAATAAACCCCAAGAGTAAAACTATAAGAAGTGTATTAAGATTGATTTATTAATTTCCTCACTTATTTTCGTTGGCTTGCTGATCACTTTGGCAAAACACTTCACTTCTTCTTCTCTCTTATTTCCTCCTTCATTTCCTCTCTTATCTTCTTCTCCTAAAACCCTAGCCAATGTGGTGAAGCTTGGAGGAGCTTGGAGCTTGAAGTTTCCTCTTCCTTTCTTCTTTATTTTCGCAGCCCCTCTCCCCCTCTTGGAACCCATTTTCGTTTTTGGGTGAGGTAAGCTCCTCTCACCATTTTTGGATGGGTTAATGCATTGGTTATGAGTTATTATAGTTTGGGGGAGTAATGTAGGTGAATGGGATGTTTAATGGAAGCATTTAATGCATGAGCCCTAGTGGGTTGCCATAAATATGAGTTTTAATGAGGGGTAAATGGTGGATATGCATTTATGGTTGGAAGGATATGAAAGTTATGATGCATTAAATAAATGTGGTTGGGTTTTGGAGGGAAACCCTAACTTTTAAGATTTAGGGAAATGGCAAATGTGAATTGGACAATGCATTTTAAGAGCAAATGTATAATTTTGAGGATATAAATGTTCGTAAATGGACTAATTTTAGGAATGTTGGGCTATGGTTGTTTGTGGCCTAAGATATAATGAATGTGGCTTGATGGGAAGGAATTCCCGAAGTCTAACAAATGATGGAATGATGTCTATAACATGTCTTGTACATGTTATGAAATTATAGATATAACAATGGTTAATTAGAGTTGAAGTTGTGTCTTGAATGGTTGAGTAATTTTGATTCTATGTGTATATTAATGTAGGATCCATTCTGAACGACGAGGCGGGTACGTCGTATCAATCGAAATTCTTCTCTTGAGGCAGGAGAGGAGTCTTTATGTTCTAATTGCATGAATTGAATATTATTTGATTGTCATATGTGACAACTTGCATGTTTGCCTTACTTTTGGTGTTATGGAAATTTGTATTGTATATATGATGTTGGTGATAATGTTTGGCAACATGCTTTATGAAATTAGAATGGATATGGTGGTGTGGATTGTTTGATAATATGATGCTATACTTATGTCCACCATAGATGTGAAATGAGTGTTGTTGATGTTTGATTGAGAATGGGTGTGAATGAATAACATACCATGATTTGATAATGAAAAGTTGATTGAAATTGATGATGAGTACCATTGTAAATGGTGAGTGAACTATTAAAATGCCACATTTAAAACTTAAGAATGAAAACTAAAGTTAACGATAATAAAATCCACTAAGAATGGTGAAGTGGTGTTGGTGATGTTTGATGAGTGGCATGTATAGGATGCATAGAATGAGAAATATATATGATTGGCATTTTCATCCATGGCATACTGCATAGCTGCCGGTGTTGGAATTTTAGGGGATTCCCCTGGTTGGCCCAATGGGAGGGCGGCTCTATGCACAAGCAATATGTTGTTTCCCCTGTGACTCAATGTATAAGTCACGAAGCTGCCCATGTTGTGCTACGGGTAGCCACATGTGGTTAATCCGTGTGGGGGGTGGCTCTTGATGAGCAGGTGTCCCCGGTGGTCCTTGGGATCACAGCTGCCATGATATGACTCATAGTTGGCCCGCAACACCATATATTGATTATGTTGTTACTACGGTCATGGTGAAAATGACCAGGTGTTATAAATCGGTGAATACGGTTTGGTACCAGTAAAAGATTGGTGAAATACATGCAACTTGATGATGAGTGTACACATTTTACTACTACACTCGGGGTATGGTTAGATGATCATAGTTGAATCCCACACTTTGGTGTTTGTATCCCACAGTCAGATCTGCAATTGTTGAAATATTCCATTGTGCATATGGATTAGCTTAAGAACATTTGCATATAGCAAGGAAGTATGCAAAGGTGATGAGATTTGATGATGGATGTGTTGTGGGTGAGAGAATATATTAAGACAACATAAAATATATGAATACCAAATAACAATGTGAGTAAGATGATGAAATATGTAATAGTCCAATTGTTGAAGGACTAGATCATATGTGTGATTTTATACTTGCTTGATTTACAAAGATGACTGTATTTTATGATAATAGTTGATCAGGAGTTGTATGTGAATGCAAGTATACATGTTGTGATACATATGCATATGATCACATGGTATTCATATTCATTCTTTTGGAATGTATGACTCACTCTCCCATGTTGTCCACTTTTTAGACTTGTGATGTAGGGTATTCATGGGTGGAGTGAATCTTTTGAAGTACATTTGTGGAAGGAGGTAAATAGGTGTAGAGGAAGTGCCTTGGGCGGCAAATCTAGATTTTTGTATAGCATATAGTGTTTATGTGTGCTGGTTTTGTTATCTAGATCTTAGTATGATAATTTTGATGGTCATGTATGAAAATTGGATCTAGGATGTATTGCCAATTTTCCTCTATGACCCATATGATGTATGGAGTTGAATGTATGATGCTAAACAATGGTGGATTTTATGAATGAATGAAGGTTTATATAAAAATTTATGTTTTATCGAATATATAAGATGATGAGCTTGATTTTAGTATGATTCTTGAGCTAGGATGAGATTCAAAGGATATTAATACTTGAGGCAAGTTGTAAATGTGTAATATGATGTATATGTTATGTTGAATTTGATTAATCTAGGATGAGATGAATTTTGGCATGTGGGGTTGCATGATTTTCATGATTCGGTGCATGTTCTACAAAACTCACTCAAGCAAGTGTCAATCTCGCTCAAGCGAGGTTCTCTTGAAACAAAGGTGTGGCTACTTGCCATAATTCGCTCAGGCGGATAAGGTCGCGCCCGAGCAAGAGTGAGTGGGAGAGTTACTGGACCATTTTCGCCAAGCGAAATGGCAAGTGCATGGAGGTTCACCTAAGCGAGTAAGGGAAAATTTGATTCTCAATGATTTTCGCCCAAGCGGGCCTAGCCTCGCCCGAGCGAAAATTGGACAGTAAGGTATTATCCCTTTATCGTTTAAGCAGGCGTGTCTCACCCAAGCGAATTCAGTACCTGATGCTTCTAGACAAATCTCGCCCGAGCGAGGTAGAGCTCGCTCAAGCGAGATTGGCCCCTGATGCTGATCTTCCCTCTCGCTCAAGCGTCCTTGCAGGCCTCACACAGGCGTGACCACATGAACTCGCTTAAGCGAGTGTGGTACTCACTTGAGTGAGTGGCACCTGACTCCCTTAAAACGTTGTTGGCACAAATTCTTTAATTTTTTTTGCAACAATAACTTTTCTTGCATCATCTTAAAAATGCTTTGGACATATTATGAACTCTTAAACTCCATGAAATCCATTCTCTCTAAATCTAATCATTCAACATCAATTTGAGTTTATTCTTTCCACTTTTTTTAGTTGAAAATGTCTTATTAATTATTTTTAACTTGCCTCCTCATATCTTCATATATGAGATAGGTTTTTCATAGATCTAGGGTGTTGATTAAAAGTTCACCACTTTATTTCTTGTCTAATAATGATTCATAAAATGTGAAATATTTATCCCCTATTTTTAAGGCATCTCAACCTGGTATCAGAGCCAAGTTGCTCTTGGTATAGACATAATTGATGTTGTTCAAGTAGCTGTTACTTATTATTGGATCATATGAGCTATAATTGGTTGAGTTATGGATTATTTGATTGAATTGTGGCTGTTTGTCATTGAATTGAGATTGATGTCTATGTTGTTAAGTCCGGCCAAGAGTCCTTACACTATTTACCTTCAATAATGAATATGTTGTGATCATGTATTGAAATTTATATGATTATGTGATGTGGTGCATGATGAGCTTATAACTGCTAAAACCTTTGAATTCATAAGTTGAAAGGTTATTGTTTGGTCTAGTGTACTCACGTGTGAGCCATGTTTTAATGTATAGGCTTGAAATATGGCTGGTAGACCTAATCGTGAGGCTACTGCTATGGCAAATGCCTTGAATTGCTTTGCTGATCTCTTGGAAAGACAAGGCCAACTGAATGTGGGACAAGGTTCCCAAGGTCTTGATCTATTTCCCAAGAGGAAACCTTCTAAATTTTATGGAGGTTACAAGCCCGAGCATGCTTATGCATGGATTAATGATTTGGAGAGAATTTATGCTAGCTTTGAGTATTCTGAAGCATAAAAGGTGGAGTATGCGGTCTTTATGATCCGTGATAAAGCTGAAGCATGGTGACGTCTTACTAGGGGATGCATAGTGTCTACTGATATTCCCTTAGTTTAGGAAAACTTTAAGGTTGAGTTCTTGAAGAAATATTTTCCAGATAGCTACAGAAGTAAGAAAGAGCTTGAGTTCATGGAGCTAAAGCAAGGTGGCATGACTATGGAGGAGTATGCTTCCAAGTTTGATGAACTTTGTGCATTCTTTCCGCCCTATTAACAAGAGGGTGCCGTGGTATCGAAGTGTGTAAAGTTTGAAAATGGGTTGAGGCCCTAGATCAAGCGGGCTATTCGGCATCAAGAAATTAGAAGCTTTCCGACGCTTGTGAATAAGTGTCAAATTTATGAAGAAGATGATGTGGCTCCTTCGATTCATGGTAAGCACGAGCCTAAGTTGAAGGGCCAATTCTCTAGTTTCAAAAAGCAAGGTCACTTCAAGAAGAACAAGTTCTTTTATGGTGGATCCTCAAATACAAAAGGACGAGGTATTTTTAGAGGTGGTCATGGAGGTGGTAACCAAGGTCGTGGAAATGTCCAAGGCCTAACTTGCTTCAAGTGTGATGCTAATCACTTGGCAAAAGATTGTCCACAAGATGAGGTGGTGCACCACTAATGCAATCAACTGGGGCATATCCGCCCTAATTGCCCATTGAATGCGAGGAATGCCAATGTTGATACTCTTGCTCGTGTGAACCATAATGGTAACCTTGGAGGCCATGATGGTTTTGAAGGTTGTGGTCATGGAAACGGTAATGGTCATAATGGTGGTTGCAACGGTGGCCGTACTAGAAACTATAATATTGTAAGGAATGGCAATGGTCGAGGAAATGGCCATGGTGGAAGAAATGGTAACCGTAATGGTGGTGACCAACCACAAGCTGCTGTAGAGTATTTGCCGTTACTGGTGAAGAAGTCACTCAAGCTGAAGATCTTGTCCGAGGTGAGTGTGAAATCTTTGGCAATTTTGTATGTGTTATATTTGATTCAGGCAAAACGCATTCATTTATTTTCGAGGATTGAGTGAGGTGCTTGAAAGTGCCTGTTTGCATGATGAGAGGTTCTATAATGGTGACTACACCGACCGATACTTGTTTGAGATCGGTGACTCGATGTGAGAATGTCGAGATGACTCTTGAGGGAAGGAAATTTGTCATATCCTTGGTGTGTTTACCCATGAAAGACCTGCACATTATTCTAGGCATGGATTGGCTGTTTGCCAACAAAGTCTTGGTGGATTGTCATAACAAGACGGTGATTTTTCCAACTTCTAATACTGAAGACTATGATCTACAAGGTTTCGCTCAGCCTTTTGTAATGTTCTGCATGATTGATGGGAGTGATACTTCCCAACCTGGTGAAATCCTTGTTGTTTCTGAATTTCCCGATGTGTTTTCGGATGAGATTCCTGGATTGCCTCCTCCACGTGAAGTGGAATTCTCTATTGACCTCATTCCTGGCGCTGAGCTTGTTTATAAAGCTCCTTATAGGATGTCTCCTATGGAGTTGACCAAACTCAAAAAGCAAGTCGAGGAATTACTTGAATGGGAGTTTATCTGCCCAAGTGTGTCTCCTTAGGGTGCTCCTGTGTTATTAGTGAAAAAGAAGGACGGAAGCATGAGATTGTGTGTTGATTATTGCCAACTCAATAAACTAACTATCAAGAACAAATATCCTCTTCCTCGCATTGATGATCTTTTGGATCAGTTGAAGGGTGCTGTTGTATTTTCTAAGATTGACCTGTGTTCCGGATATCACCAAATTCGGGTGAAGAGCGAGGACATTCCTAAAACTGCCTTCCGAACGCGATATGGACACTATGAGTATGTAGTGGTGCCATTCGGAGTGACAAATGCTCCTGCGATTTTCAAGGACTACATGAATCACATCTTCCACGAGTATCTTGACCAATTCATTGTGGTGTTTATTGATGATATTTTGGTGTACTCTAAGAGCCATAAAGAGAATGAAAGACATCTTGGCCTTGTGTTATCCATTCTTTGAGATAAAGAATTGTATGTTAAGCTCTTTAAAAATGAATTTTGGATGAATGAGATTTCTTTTCTTGGTCATGTGATTTCCGGTGATGGAATTGTTGTTGATAGATCAAAAGTGGAAGCTGTTATGGCTTGGGAAAGACCAACGTCCGGGATGGAAATAAGAAGTTTTCTTGATCTTGCAGGGTATTATCAGAGGTTTATCGAAGGATTTTACCGCTTAGCCTTACCATTGACGAAGTTGACTTGTAAGAATCAACCGTTTGTATGGACTCGTGAATGTGAAGAAAGTTTCCAAAAGTTGAAGTTGAGGCTTACTACTACACTAGTATTAGCATTGCCTAATTTGTTGGATGACTTTGTGGTATATTATGGTGCTTCTATGCATGGTCTGGGTTATGTGTTGATGCAGTGTAAACGTGTGATAGCCTATGCGTCGTGACAGTTGTGACCGCATGAGGTTAATTATCCTACGCATGATCTTGAATTGGCGGCGGTGGTGTTTGCTTTAAATTTGTGGCGACATTACTTATATGGTTCTAAGTTTGTGGTCTTTAGTGATTACAAAAGCCTTAAGCACTTGTTTGATTAAAAAGAACTTAATATGCGCCAACGGCGATGGATGGAGTTTCTAAAGGATTATGAGTTTGAGTTGAGGTATCATCCCGGAAAGCCAAATGTGGTTGTCGATGCTTTGAGCCAGAAGTCATTGCTTATTTCTATGATGATGGCGAAAGAGATGGAGCTAATTGAACAATTTAGAAATTTGAATATGGGCGTGCAGACATATACTCCAAAGAAAATGTCTCTTAAGATGCTAAAAGTCACGAATGAATTTCTTGAATATATGAAGGTACAATAACCCAATGATGAGTATCTGATTGAAATGAAGAAAACCCAAGAGAAAGGGAAAGATTTGTTTCTAGTGGAAGGCCAAGATGGTATTTAGCGTCTGAAGGGCCGAATTTATGTTCGCTCGAGTGGTGATTTGAGGAAATGTGTACTTGAGGAAGCTCACAAGAGTGTATTGAGCATTCATCCTGGTTCCAACAAGATGTATCAAGACTTGAAGAAGAATTTTTATTGGCCCGATATGAAGTGTGATATGGCAAACTTTGTTGCATCTTACCTTGTTTGTCAGAAGGCTAAGGTCGAGCATCAAAGACCATCTGGTTATTTGAGACCTTTGGAGATCCCTGTATGGAAATGGGATAGCATAGCTATGGATTTTGTTTCTGGACTACCTAGAACTCGTGCCGGAAATAACGCTATATGGGTGATTATGGATCGGTTGATGAAGTGTGCTCACTTCTTGCCTATGAATATAAAGAGTTCATTGGAGAAATTAGCCCAGTTGTATATAAAGGAGATTGTTAGATTGCATAGTGTGCCATCTAGCATTGTATCGAATCGTGATCCTCAGTTTACTTCTTGATTTTAGGGAAGTTTGCATAATGAGTTGGGTTCTAAGTTGAAGCTTAGTTCCACTTATCATCCACAGACCGACGGGCAATCTGAGAGGACTATACAAAGCCTTGAAGATTTGTTGAGGGCTTGTGTTCTTGAGTATGGTGGATGTTGGGAGAGATATGTTTCGTTGATTGAATTCACCTACAATAACAGTTACCACAGTTCTATTTGTATGGCTCCTTATGAGGCACTTTATGGCAGAAAATGTAGGGCACCTCTATGTTGGTTAGAGACTGGTGAGAATTTGGCTTTAGGGCCGGAGATCGTTCAGGAGATTACCGAGCAAATTAAGAAAATACAAGAGAATATGAAGATTGCTCAGGACCGACAAAAAAGTTATTATGATAAGAGACATAAACCACTTGAATTTCAAGTTGGTGATCATGTATTCTTGAGAGTCTCACGTGATAAAGGAATTGGAAGGGCGTTGAAGGGTGGAAAGTTAAGCCCTAGGTTCATTGGGCCTTATGAGGTTTTGGAGCCGATTGGCGACATCACATATCGGATTACACTTCCTCCACATCTCGCTAATCTACATAATGTGTTCCACGTGTCACAGTTGAAGAAGTATGTCCATGATCCTCTACATGTAATTCCTATGGACGATGTTGATGTACGAGATGATTTGTCCATTCCTCTTGTTTCTGTTCGCATTGTCGAGCATTCTGTGAAGAGATTACGGAATAAGTTGGTACCTTTGATGAAGGTCGCTTGGAAGCATGGGAATGTGGAGATGTTCCTATGGGAACGTGAGGACGATATCAAAGAACAATACCTCAATGCATTCGAATCCGGTATGTTAAATTTTGAGCACAAAATTTTCTTTTTGGTGGGGTGGATTGTAACATCCCAAATTTTAAAATAATGGATTAATTAAGGAAATGATTATTAAATAATTGTATGTGAATTATTTAATGTCCCAAAATATTGGAATTAAGTAAATTAAGATTTTTGGGGACTGTTAGTAATTTATTGGGACAGAATAAGCTGAAAACTGACCCGATTAAAATATGGGTATCGGACCAAGTATCTCTGATTGGGATGATATTGGTTAGGGCTGTTGAGAATATTATTGGGAGTCTGAATATGTATTCGGAATAATTTTCAGATAAAGTATTGAGCCCAAACATAGATCCTGTTTGTCATAAAACGATGAATCTTTTAATGAGAGGATTAAAAATAAAGGCAAAAACCCAATTTCCCCACTCATTTTCGTTGGCTTGCTGATCACCTTGGCAAAACACTTCACTTCTTCTTCTCTCTTATTTCCTCCTTCACTTTCTCTCTTATCTTCTTCTCCTAAAACCTTAGCCAAGGTGGTGAACCTTCTTCTTCTTTCATTTTCGTTGAAGAAGCTTGAAGGAGCTTGGAGCTTGAAGTTCCTCTTCCTCTCTTATTCATTTTCGCAGCCCTTCTCCCCCTCTTAGAACCCACTTTTGTTTTTGGGTGAGGTAAGCTTCTCTCACCATTTTTGGATGGGTTAATGCATTGGTTATGAGTTATTATAGTTTGGGGGAGTAATGTAGGTGAATGGGATGTTTAATGGAAGCATTTAATGCATGAGCCCTAGGTGGGTTGCCATAAATATGAGTTTTAATGAGGGGTAAATAGTGGATATGCATTTATGGTTGGAAGGATATGAAAGTTATGATGCATTAAATAAATGTGGTTGGGTTTTGGAAGGAAACTCTAACTTTTAAGATTTGGGGAAAATGGTAAATGTGAATTGGACAATGCATTTTAAGAGGAAATGTATAATTTTGAGGATATGAATGTTGGTAAATGGACTAATTTTAGGAATGTTGGGCTATGGTTGTTTGTGGCCTAAGATATAATGAATGTGGCTTGATGGGAAGGAATTCCCGAAGTCTAACAAATGATGGAATGATGTCTATAACATGTCTTGTACATGTTATGAAATTGTAGATATAATAATGGTTAATTAGAGTTGAAGTTGTGTCTTGAATGGTTGATTAATTTTGATTCTATGTGTATATTAATGTAGGATCCATTCTGAACGACGAGGCGGGTACGTCGTATCAATCGAAATTCTTCTCTTGAGGTAGGAGAGGAGTCTTTATGTTCTAATTGCATGAATTGAATAGTATTTGATTGTTATATGTGACAACTTGTATGTTTGCCTTACTTTTGGTGTTATGGAAATTTGTATTGTATATATGATGTTGGTGATAATGTTTGGCAACATGCTTTGTGCAATTAGAATAGATATGGTGTGTTATATGGTGGTATGGATTGTTTGATAATATGATGCTATACTTATGTCCATCATAGATGTGAAATGAGTGTTGTTGATGTTTGTTTGAGAATGGGTGTGAATGAATAACATACCATGATTTGATAACAAAAAGTTGATGATTGAAATTGATGATGAGTACCATTGTAAATGGTGAGTGAACTGTTAAAATGCCACATTTAAAACTTGAGAATGAAAACCTAAGTTAACGATAATAAAATCCAATAAGAATGGTGAAGTGGTATTGGTGATGTTTGATAAGTGGCATGTATAGGATGCATAGAGTGAGAAATGCATATGATTGGCATTTGCATCCATGGCATACTACATAGCTGCCGGTGTTGGAATTTTAGGGGATTCCCCTGGTTGGCCCAGTTGGAGGGCGACTCTATGCATGAGCAATTTGTTGTTTCCCCTATGACTCGGTGTGTAAGTCACGAAGTTGTCCATGTTGTGCTACGGGGAGCCACATGTAGTTGACCCTTGTGGGGGTGGCTCTTGATGAGCAGGTGTCCCTGGTGGTCCTTGGGATCACAGCTGCCATGATATGACTCATGGTTGGCCCCCAACACCATATATTGATTATGTTGTTACCGCGGTCATGGTGAAAATGACCAAGTGTTGTAAATGGGTGAATACGGTTTGGTACCAGTAAAAGATTGGTGAAATGCATGCAATTTGATGATAAGTGTACACATTTTACTACTACACTAGGGGTATGGTTAGATGATCATACTTGAATCCCATAATTTGGTGTTTGTATCCCACAGTCAGATCTGCAATTGTTGAAATATTCCATTGTGCATATGCATTAGCTTAAGAGCATTTGCATATAGCAAGGAAGTATGCCAAAGGTGATGAGATGTGATGGTGGATGTGTTGTAGGTGAGAGAATATATTAAGACAACATAAAAGATGTGAATACCAAATAACAATGTGAGTAAGATGATGAAATGTTTAATAGTATTGTTGAAGGACTAGATCATGTGTGTGATTTTATACTTGCTTGATTTACAAAGATGACTGTATTTTATGATAATAGTTGATCTGGAGTTGTATGTGAATGCAAGTATACATGTTGTGATACATATGCACATGATCACATGGTATTCATATTCATTCTTTTGGAATGTATGACTCACTCTCCCATGTTGTCCACTTTTTAGACTTGTGAGGCAGGGTATTCATGGGTGGAGTGAATCTTTTGAAGTACATTTATGGAAGGAGGTAAACAGGTGTAGAGGAAGTGTCTTGGCCGACAAATCTAGATTTTTGTATAGCATATAGTGTTTATGTGTGCTGGTTTTGTTATCTAGATCTTAGTATGATGATTTTGATGGTCAACTATGAAAATTGGATCTAAGATGTATGGCCAATTTTCCTCTGTGACCCATATAATGTATAAAGTTGAATGTATGATGCTAAACGATGGTGGATTTTATGAATGAATGAAGGTTTATATAAAAATTTATGTTTTATCGAATATATGAGATGATGAGCTTGATTTTAGTATGATTCTTGAGCTAGGATGAGATTCAAAGGATATTAATACTCGAGGCAAGGTGTAAATATGTAATATGATGTATATGTTATGTTGAATTTGATTAATCTGGGATGAGATGAATTTTGGCATCTGGGGTTGCGTGATTTTCATGATTCTATGCATGTTCTGCAGAACTCGCTCAAGCGAGTGTCAATCTCGCTTAAGTGAGGTTCCCTTGAAACAGAGGTGTGGCTACTGGCCCCAATTCGCTCAGACAGGTAAGGTCTCCCCCGAGCGAGAGTGAGTGGGAGAGTTACTAGACCATTTTCGCCAAGCGAAATGGCAAGTGCATGGAGGTTCACCCAAGCGAGCAAGGGAAAATTTGATTCTCGATGATTTTCGCCCAAGCGAAAATTGGACAGTAAGGTATTGTCCCTTTATCGTTTAAGCAGGCGTGTCTCACCCAAGCGAATTCAGTACCTGATGCTTCTAGAGTAATCTTGCCCGAGCGAGGTGGAGCTCGCTCAAGCGAGATTGGCCCCCGATGTTGATCTTCCCTCTCGCTCAAGCGTCCTTGCAGGCCTCGCGCAGGCGTGACCACACGAACTTGCTTAAGCGAGTGTGGTACTCACTTGAGTGAGTGGCACCTGACTCCCTTTAAACGTTGTTGGCACAAATTCTTTAATTTTCTTTGCAACAATAACTTTTTTTGCATCATCTTAAAAATGCTTCGGACATATTATGAACTCAAACTCCATGAAATCCATTCTCTCTAAATCTAATCATACAACATCAATTTGAGTTTATTCTTTCCGCTGTTTTTAGTTGAAAATATCTCATTAATTATTTTTAACTCACCTCCTCATATCTCCATATATGAGATAGGTTTTTCATAGATCCAGGGTGTTGATTAAAAGTTCACCACTTTATTTCTTGTCTAATAATGATTCATAAAATGCGAAAAATTTACCCCCTATTTTCATGGCGTCTCATCTCACATAGGGATATATTTTAATTTGACATTTTCAATCAATAACATACAATGATTTACAAAGCCCCTTAAGGCATATTATTCATATACTTGGCATCTCAATGGCCAAAATATCATTCTCACATTAATCCACGCATGGAAATCAACAAGGCATTTCAAAACATAAATTCAGCAATCATCATTGCATCTCATACATACACGTTAATACTTGCATTAATCATAATGGCACTACGCCCATCAATAATAACATTATTTATCATTCAATATATGTGGTATCATTCATTCTTATTCATCATTAACACTTTTTCAAAATTCATTGAGTTATAATAACTCATTGCTATTCAATTGTCCCCTTATTAGTTCCATCGTCAATCAAGGTGTGTCATACAATCACATCATTTACTTTTCATCAAGATTCATAATATATCAATAGAGGGGAAGCATACGTGTTTTCATAACATAGCATAGGCATATACATACCTTGCCATGGCCTTAAGCCATTCCCCAATCACCACTAAGACACACCACACATATACCCCTAGTGAATTCGCTCGTTTTTACATAATAAAATGGGTTTTGGGCAACAATGAGCCCATGATAAATTTTAACATTGGGACATGAGAAGGATTCATTTTTAGTCTTAAAAATAGAGGGACATGTCATAAATATCACCTATTAGTCCCAATTTGACCACCATAAAAAGTTGGGTTCAATGCAGTGGGTTTGGTATTTTACGCCTAATGAGAGTTAGAAAACTCCAATTAAAGTGATACTAATTCTCAAACCTCCGTAACACAATTATCTATAACTTTCATGAAGAAGTAGGAGGCTAAAACGTCATTAAGATGCCTAAATGGGCTAAAAACAACAAAGGACGCTTATTGGGCAATCGTGTCGTAATCGATTACAATAATCAATTATAGCTGAAACAGAATGCTTGTAATTGATTACACTACGCCTAATCGATTACACCTGAAGCTAATCAATTATGCCTGAAATAGAATGCCTGTAATCGATTACATCAATCTTCGTAATCGATTACGGAATATCAGAAGGCAGAAATTATGCAGAAAATGCATAATTTTGCACTTCCAACCCCTCTAACTTTTTCATATCAACTCTAAATGCTACCAAATTTTGACACCAACTAAATTACACAATTTTTGACGTGAGGCCATTGGTCTCACTCAAAAATTCCCAAAAATAAGGGACTTATGTGTATAAACACGTTTTGCCTACTTTGAGGCACTTTTGTGCAACTCAAGGGCCTATTCCTAATGGAATTGGCCCATTCCTATTCCTACAAGTCATAAACTACATATATGGGCTATTGAAACTATCACATGCCATGAAAACCGCACAAAACTCAATTTGACTCTATGAGTTCCTCAATTATGCATTATCTTTCAACCTTATCGCTAATGCCATCATAATGGCCACCATATTCAATGCCAAGCATCCAAATATATTCTTAATTCACAAAACATATACTTCATCCCCTCAAGGATGGTTCATTAATATGTACATATTTCAACCCCTCATGGGTTATTCAACAACTTATATACACATATATTATCATCAATAGCCAACAATTTGCCATATATAACATTTCACTATAAACATGGCAAGGAAAGCATGGGTATCATGATATACATACATCACTAATTATTCTACTCATGCATTTGGAATGTAAACTCCTCTCCTACCTCGAGAGAAGAACCACAATGATTTGCACGCTCTGAAAGCTCCGCCACATTACCCGGAATGACATCTCCTATTAACATACATACAAATACATGTATTAAATTTATGAGCCAACACAAGGCATCATCACAAGTTTAAATAATTGACTCATCTCTTAGAGTTCAATATCAAGTCCTAGGCTTGTCAAAACACCATCTCACATACTTGTGTTAGGCTTTAGGAATTCTTTTTCCAAAACCAAGACTCTCTAAGTCTCAAAGGGTTAAACAAATCTAACAACAACAACATCATGGCCCTTATCCATAAGGTATCCAATATCTCATGTGAATCACTCAACTATCATCACAATTTATTTAAATCCATTATAAGCTTCTTGTCTCCATTCAAGACCATCATCAATCAATAAACTCTTGAGATATTTATCATGGCCTAACTACTCATCAACTCAAGTATCCTTTATCAATGGTTATTAACTATTATTATCACAATAACAATATCTCATATTCACTCTCAACCCAACACCTCAAACCATCATTTCTACATACATGCATATACCATCTTACACAACCTCATGAACATAGTTTAAAATATCATCAACCTCATTAATCAATCCCAATGATTCTAAAGATTTATTCCCTTCATATAAATCATTCTAGAGTATTCAAAACCATCAAAATCATCAATTTAGCCAAAATCCCCAAATCATCACACTTAGGGTTTTTCATCAAAACTCAATAACCATTCCTAATAACCATTAATCTCCATCATTAACAACAGCTACACACACATTATCATGGGTTTTCACTAAAAATCATTTTTCATGGCATTATTACCCATTTCCCCCAATTCTTATAGTTAGGGGTTCCATTAAAAATCCAACAACCATCATAAATAATCATCATCTTCCACCATCAAACACTACATTTTCGTGTACCCCTCTACATCTACATAAAAACACATATTTATCATACCCCACCTTTGGGTTTTGCCTAAAAATGGTTTCTAATCCATAACCTATACATATTTTACACTCTCCCAACAAATAAACTCATAACCAATGGCATAAGCTCAACTAAAATGGTGAGGAACTTACCCCAAGCCAAGAAACAAGTGAGCTTCCAAGAGAGGGAGGATGGGTGATGAAAATGAGAGGAGAAGGGGGGAGAGCTTCAAGCCATCATGTCTCCTTCATAGTTCATAGTGTAAACGAAAATGGAGGGGGAAGAGCAGAAACTTTTAGGTTTTGGAGTAGAAAAGGTGAAGAAGAGAGTGAGGAGATGAGAAGAAAAGAAGCAAGTGTGTTTGCCTTAGAGAAGAAAGGCAATGCGAAAATGGGAGGGGAGAAGAGAGTTTATGTTTTATATTTAGCCCCCATTAGTAATTTCACCATTTTATAACAAACAGGATCTCAGTTCAGGCTCAATGCTAAATCTAAAAATTATTCTGATTATATATTCAGACTCCCAATAATATTCTTAACAGCCTTGACCAACGGTATCTCAATCGGAGATACTTGGTCCGACCCAATATTTTAACCGGGTATAATTTTAACTTCTTAAATCTCAATAAATTATAAATACCCATAATAAATCCTAATTTAATTATTTCCAAAATTTTACGACACTTATTAACCCATTTATAATTATTTAATATTTATTCCTCGTATTTAATTATTTTTATCAAATTCAGGATGTTACAATCCACCCCACCTAAAAAGAAATTTCGTCCTCGAAATTTAACCTAGACACATATATCGTAAGGCCATACTCTAGGCCGTACACCCATAAGGTCCCATTGTAACATCCCAAAATTTTAAAATAGAAGATTAAATCAAGGAAAATAAATATTGAGAAATTGAATGTAAGTTATTTGATGTCCCAAGATATTGAAAACAATTAATTTAAGAATTTTAGGGACTGTTGGTGATTTAATGAGACCGGTTAGGCTGAAAATAAGCTCGATTGAAATATGGGTGTCGAACCAAGTATCTCTGATTGACATGATATTGGTCAGGGCTGTTGAGAATAATATTGGGAGTCTGAGTATATATTCGGAATAATTTTTAGATAAAGTATTGAGCCCAAATAATGAGCTTGTTAGTTGTAAAATGATGGAATTATAATGAATGAAAATAAAAATAAAGGAAAAAGCCCAAAACCCTTTCCCTTTTCACGTGAGTTGCTGAAGCTTTTGGAAGCACATTTCACTTCGTCTTCCTCCTCTCAAACCCTAGCCAAGGTGGTGATTCTTCTTCCTCCATTTTTGTTTGCAAGAAGCTTGGGAGGGGACCATAGAAGCTGAATTCTTCCTCCTCTTCTCCTCTATTTACACATCCCATCTTCCCTCCTCTTAGAACCCATTTCATTTTTGTAACATCCCGATTTAAAAATTAATTACCAAACTGAATTAAGCCATTAAAATAATAATTGCAAAGTGGAAAATTTCTTGTTAATTATAATTAACTTAATTAATCTAACTTAAGAAATTAATGGCTAATTAATTATGATTAATGGTGATGACTGGTTGATTGTGATTGGTGCGTGGGGCTTAGTGGAACTGCCGATTCACGCTTTCCCACCCCACTCTTCTTTTCTTCGTGCACATATATATGCCCAAGGTCACTATGGTTATTCATTTTTTCCCTTCAGACTCCCTCTTCCTCTACTACTTCATTCTCTCTTTTCTTCTCTTCTTCGTTCTTCATCCTCTTCTCTTCTCCCCTGTCCTTGTTCTCTATTTCTGGGAACCCACGACGACGGTGCTGTAGAAGGGTCAGAGTCTCCTTCGGTTGGTGAAGGACGATCATCGAAGCGGAGGAAGAACAACTTCCTATCCCCTAGCCGATTATAGAGTACAACTGTGCGAGGGGGACTGAACGAGGCAAACAGAGCATCAGATTAAATGTCAGAAAACAGAAGAGCTTCTCGAGTCCCTTCAGTAGGTAAGGGGCGCTTGCATGTCAAATGCATGGTTTATGGACGGTACCGGATGAACGTATTGCCTTGCGTGTGTACGAATGTGTCTATGATGACTGTGTGCAATGCATGATTGTTAATCCTTGAATACCATATGTGTGATAGCAGAGTCCTGATTATGGTTATACATTTATATGCATGTATTCAGGGATGTTGTGTTGAATTCTGATAGTCATTTATACATAAACGCGTGTGATGCATGTTCTTATTACTGTTAATACTGAGAGGATATGTATGTGTGACTGTTGGCTGATTTCATTTGGGATGTTGTAAACATGAACTGTTTGATTGTTGTGTATGTTGGTACGATGGACGATTGAATGTAGGAACTATGTTGGATTGGTTATGATGATAATGGTTATGAGGAATGAGTCAGATAATCGAGGATGCTCGTTGTTAAAGCACATAGGCAGCATGTACAGGAACGGGGTGACCCGTGGAAGGTCAGGAGCCCCCAAAGAAATGATCTCTAGCTACAGACCCTTGGCTAGATCCTATAAGAGCTCGTGGTAGCTGTAGGAGCTAGAGTTAAGTCTCGAGACGTCAATGGGAGGCCGGTACCACGCGGGAAGGGCTAATGGACGAGAGGCCAGTAAGGGAACCTGTAACTGAAAATCATTGCCTAAGTCGGATCCGCAGGCATGCATGTAGATGTAATGTTGATTAGGATAGTACGAGTGGTATGGCTCGGAGTGATACGAATAAATTCTGAATGAGTTGATGCATGCTTTTGTACGAATGAAAATGAACTTCACGTTATGTATGTAAGTGTATGTCATTGAAAATATCATATTCTGCATGGCTTAAATTTAAATTGAATGCAAAGCGAGTGAACATGAGTGTGTGTATTGATGCTGATGCCGAGTCACTAACTGTCATTTTATATGTAGAAGCTCACCCCTACTGTGGCTATAATTTACAGTGAACGTCTCTCGAAATGATGAATGAAGGAGGAGCTGCGTGCCGAGTGAGGCGACTACGCACTATGGGATAGATGTGTATATGTATATACCGTGTATAAGGTTTTGTTAAGCCTTGGCCGGCTCGTATTTTGGTCTTTGTCTTTCTATGTTAGAATTTGAACTCTCTCGGGTTGAGAGTATGACGATGTGCCTATAAATATTCACATACATTCCTATATATGTCATACTGCATGTTTATTAGATGCTGCGTGTGATGACCGAGTGATATATATATACGTACTTTTCCGAGCGTGTGAGGTTAGCATGACCTTAGGTAAAAACGGAACTAAGTTATTGCTGTGGGAAGCGAAATAGTGACTTTACCCCGAGTGAAGAAAGGTTTAGATGTTTCTGAGTGAATGAGGTAGCATAGACTGTTAGGATTCCCTGAATGGGGGATAACAATATGCTTCCGAGTGAGAACCTTTCGAGTGAGTGTTTCCGACTGATGAGAGATCTATAAGGTTCTGAGTGAAATCCGTTGTAGTAAACTTATTGGAAGCTAGAAGATTCTTAGGTGAGGCTTGATTTGGTGAGGGAACTTGAGTAAGAAGGACTGTATGTGCCGAGTGAAGAACGAGTGAAATACCCGAGTGATAAAAGACCGTGAAGAATATTCCGAGTGAAATGTACGTGTGGGATCCGTGTGAAATGACTATGGGAATCACCTCCCGAGTGGTCAACATCCGTGGCTTGAAGGCATGAAGTTATGAAGTGTGTGGTAAACTCCCAGAAAGGAGCTTGTGAGTATAAAGGGGTTAATCCGAATGAATCGTGAGTAAGGACCTTTCCGAGCGAACATAGATTCTGAAATCCGAGTGATGGGAGTACCGAGTGGAGTTACTCGCCTCAGCGGCTAAGTGCTCGCTCCAGCGAGTGTGAGCGTAAGGAAGGTCTCTGATGGGTTACGCTTAAGCTATGCGAACTTTGCCCAAGCGTGTCGTGTTGTCTCGCTTGAGCGATATTGAATCCCGCCTGAGCGAGTAGGCGCTGTTGGGATCGCTCATGTCCTGTACCCTCCGCTGTTTGCCTTGTGGATGGTTTGTATTCCTTCCCTCTCCTTCTTCTCCTAATTCTACCCTCCTTAACTCTCAGCTACTCATTCTGCCCTTGCATCCACTCCGATTTTGGAAAAATTTTCCTGGTCTCGGTTTATCCACTAATTGAAAATTAAGGTGTTACATTTTGGTATCAGAGCAGACCTAAAAGGTCCAAGGCCAAGGTATGCTTACCGAGTGTAAGCGGTTATGTGCATTATGACCGAGTGGTCATTATTATTTTGATATTCTATTGAACATGAACGATGTTGAGATATTGAATTGAGGATAGGAGATTATTCCCCTCCTGGTCCGACTAATTATGTGATATATAGGAATGGTATAATGTGCTATAGTTATTGAATGTTGGGATGAGATCTGATCGGTAGTGAGTAACTTGTATACTTATCCTTGAAGGGGTGTTAATTTCAGGATAAGTAATGATGAATCGACAAAGCATGGAAGCCATAGCCGCGACATTCCAACGTTTTACTGACGTGTTTGAGAGGCAGGGCCAGCCTCGAGCTGAAGATGGCCAGGTATTGGACCGCTTCCTAAAGAGGAAGCCGAGTGAGTTTCAAGGGCGACTTAACCCCGATGTAGCTTATAAGTGGACTCAAGAGTTAGAGAGGATTTTTGGGGGCCTTCACTGTACCGAGGCCCAGAAGGTGGAGTGTGTAGTGTACATGCTGCGGGACGAAGCAGAAAACTGGTGGAAGATCGCCAGAAACTGACTGATTGATGCTGACACCCAGCTGACCTGGGAAAATTTCAAAACGTGCTTCCTAGAAAAATATTTCCCGACACAGTGAGGAGTCGGAAGGAACTAGAATTTATGGAACTGAAACAGGGTTCCATGTCTGTAGAAGAATACGCAGCCAGATTTGAAGAGTTGTGTCTGTTTTGTCCGCCCTTCCAACAACCCGGGACTGAGAGTTCTAAATGCCTCAAATTCGAGAACGGACTGCGATCATACATTAAAAGAGCTTGCAGATATCAGGAAATTAGAAGCTTCCCAGTGCTGGTGAATAAATGTAGGATTTTTCAAGAAGATGATAAGGCCCATTCAGGCCAGAGCAGTAAGATAGAACCCTCCTTGAGGCCTCAACAGTCACGCTTCAAGAGATCAGGTAACATTGGAAGAAGTGGACCCTCTGCTAGATATAAAGGTCGGGGTAGTCAAGGGGGATAGACTGGTGGACGTCCAAAATATGGCAAGTGTTTTAAATATGGTGGCGACCACTTTGCTCAGAATTATGATGGTGGAGGAGATGTTATATGTTTTCATTGCAATGAGAAGGGGCACATTCGCCCCGACTGTCCTCAATTATGCCAAGCAAACGCCCACGTGCATCATGGAGGCTTTCGAGGGAGAGGCCGTGGAAATGGTGGCCAAGGATCGGGGGGCAGAGGTAATGGAGCCAGAGGGAATATGATGTTTGCTCCAAACAACGGAAAGAGAAATACCGACCAACCGGCTGCTGGGAGAGTATACGCTGTCAACGTAGAGGAGGCTACACAAGCGAATGACTTAGTGCAAAGTAAGTGCTTACTTGGTAGATATACCCTTAATGTAGTTTTTGATTCTGGAGCTACCCATTCTTTTATAGCCGATGAGTGTGTAAGACGTTTCAAGTTACCGACTGTGTATATGGATCGGACTTTGGAAGTAGCCAATCCGACTAGCACTAAGGTATTGACATCAACAATGTGTAAAGATGTAACGTTTACATTGGGTGATCAGAATTTCACCTTTGACTTGGTGTGCGTGCCTCTAAAGGACCTCGACATTGTACTTGGCGTAGATTGGCTTTCAGCCAACAAGGTGTTGGTGGACTGTCGAAACCGAAGAGTAATTTTTCTGAGGTAGAGCAATGAAGACTACACGGTACAAGGTATAGCTCAGTTGTTTATAATGCTTTGTTTAACTGAGGGAGAAAGTAGAGCCCGAGTGAGCGATATCCCAACTGTTTGCGAATTCCCTGAGGTGTTTCCAGAGGATGTGCTGGGTGTCCCTCCGACTAGAGAAGTTGAATTCTCTATAGACTTGATTCCTGGAGCCGAGCCAGTCTCTAGTGCACCTTATAGAATGTCCCCATCAGAATTAGCTAAATTGAAAAAGCAAGTGGATGAGTTACTCAGGAAGCAGTTCCTTCGACCGAGTGTATCACCATGGGGCGCACCTGTACTGCTTGTCAAAAAGAAGGATGGCAGCATGAGATTATGCATAGATTACCGACAACTAAACAAGCTCACGATTAAGAACCGATACCCATTGCCCAGAATCGACGATTTGATTGACCAACTGCGTGGTGCTTCAGTCTTCTCGAAGATCGATTTACGATCGGGATACCACCAAATCTGGGTGAAGGACTCGGATATTCCAAAGACTGCCTTTAGGACTCGGTATGGCCACTACGAGTATGTGGTGATGCCATTTGGCGTGACAAACGCCCCTGCTGTATTCATGAATTACATGAACAACATATTCCACCCATATCTAGACCGATTCGTAGTAGTTTTCATTGATGATATCCTAAACTATTCTAAGACCCCTGAGGAGCATGAGGAACGTCTCCGAGCGGTACTTCAAGTATTAAAGGAGAAGCAGTTGTTTGCAAAACTTTCAAAGTACGATTTCTGGATGGATAAGATCCACTTTCTCGGACATGTAATTTCCATGGAAGGTGTCTCGGTAGACCCATCAAAGGTGGCAGCTATAATGGCATGGGAGAGACCCAAGTCGGTCTCGGAGATAAGAAGCTTTATGGGCCTAGCTGGCTATTATAGAAGGTTTATTGAAGGTTTCTCTAAGCTCACTTTTCCACTGACTTAATTGACTCGTAAAAACGTCCCTTTGGCTTGGAGTTCCGAGTGCGAGAGCAGTTTCCGAGAGTTAAAGAATAAGTTGACGACCGCTCCAGTGTTGGCATTGCCAAACTTGCAAGAGAGCTTCGTGGTTTATTATAATGCGTCGGGACTCGGCCTGGGGTGCGTGCTAATGCAGAAGGACCGAGTGATATCTTATGCCTCTCGGCAATTGAGACCGCACGAGCAGCATTATCCGACCCATGACTTAGAATTGGCAGCTGTGGTTTTCGCATTAAAGATATGGAGGCATTACTTGTACGGATCCAGATTCAAAGTGTACAGCGACCATAAGAGCCTCAAGTATTTATTCGATCAGAAAGAACTGAACATGAGGCAGAGGAGATGGATGGAATTTTTAAAGGATTACGACTTCGAGCTGAAGTATCATCCGGGTAAGGCGAACGTTGTTGCCGACGCGTTGAGTCGGAAATCCCTCCGTGTGGCTGTGATGATGGTGAAAGAGGTGGAGTTATTAAAGCAATTCTGAGACATGAATTTACATGTTGACGTCCCTTCGTCTCAAAAGATAATGATTGGTGCGTTGAAGATTGCCAATGAGTTCCTAAAATTGGTGTTCGAGCAGCAGAAGTCAGACCCCTACTTGGCTGAGATGAAGAAGACTCAGACCAAGGGTAAAGATTTGTCTTTGACCGAGGGATCGGATGGAATTTTCCGAGTGAAGAATAGGGTATATGTGCCGGGTGGAGGAGAATTAAGAACGATGCTGCTTGACGAAGCCCATAAAAGCTTACTAAGTATTCACCCAGGTACTACGAAGATGTACCACGACCTGAGACGGCAATTCTGGTGGCCCGGATTAAAGAGAAATGTAGCGGAATATGTGGCTCGGTGTATTACTTGCCAGAAGTCAAAGGTTAAGCACAAGAAGCCGTATGGTGCATTGTAACCTTTGGAGATTCCCGTGTGGAAATGGGACTCAATTGCCATGGACTTTGTCATGGGATTACCCAAAACCCGAGCGGGGCATGACACAATTTGGGTCATTGTTGACCGATTGACTAAGACTGCACACTTCCTGCCTGTGAACATGAGATACCTGTTATATAAGTTAGCTCAAATTTACATCCGCGATATTGTCCGATTGCATGGAGTGCCGACTTCTATCGTCTCAGATAGGGATCCTCGATTCACGTCCCGGTTTTGGACAAGCTTACACGAAGAATTAGGTACAAAACTTTGGGTAAGTTCCGCCTACCACCCCCAATCGGATGGACAATCCGAGTGAACGATACAAAGTCTAGAGGACTTACTGAGAGCGTGTGTGTTAGAGCATGGTGGATGTTGGGAACGGTACCTTCCCTTAATTGAATTTACGTACAACATTAGCCACCACAGCAGTATTGGTATGGCACCCTATGAAGCCTTGTATGGACGAAAATGCCGAACCCCTCTCTGTTGGTCGGAAACGGGTGAGAATTTACTATTGGGGCCGGAAATTATGAAACAAACCTCATAACAAATCCAAGGAATAAGGGAAAAGATGAAGGCGTCTCAGGACAGACAGAAGAGCTACTATGACAAACGGACCAAACCACTGGAGTTTTCAATCGGAGATAGGGTGTTTCTAAAGATTTCACCGAGTAAAGGAGTCGGAAGAGCCTTGAAAAGTAGGAAGTTGAGCCCCCGATACATTGGACCTTACAAAGTATTAGAGCGGATCGGTTCCAAGGCATATCGAATAGCATTACCGACTCACCTATCCCGATTGCATAATGTGTTTCATGTGTCTCAACTAAAGAAGTATCTACCCGATTCTACTCACACAATGCCGGATGATGGAGTGGAGATCAAGGGAGATCTGACCACTGTGACTGTACCGACTAGAATCGTGGACCGATCGGTAAAGCGTTTGAGGAGCAAGGATGTACAACTGGTTGAAGTAGAATGGCAGCAAAACGGGTATACCTCTTATACCTGGGAACGCGAGGATGCCATGAGGCAACAGTACCCCGAGTTGTTTACTAAGGTGAGTTACCGAGTGAATTTTGGGGACGAAATTCTTTTAAGAGGGGGAGAATTGTAACATCCCGATTTAAAAATTAATTACCGAACGGAATTAATCCATTAAAATAATAATTGCAAAGTGGAAAATTTCTTGTTAATTATAATTAACTTAATTAATCTAACTTAAGAAATTAATGGCTGACTAATTATGATTAATGGTGATGACTGGTTGATTATGATTGGTGCGTGTGGCTTAGTGGAACTGCCGATTCACGCTTTCCCACCCCACTCTTCTTTTCTTCGTGCACTTATATATGCCCAAGGTCACTATGGTTATTCATTTTTTCCCTACAGACTCCCTCTTCCTCTACTGCTTCGTTCTCTCTTTTCTTCTCTTTTTCGTTCTTCGTCCTCTTCTCTTCTCCCCTGTCCTTGTTCTTTGTTTCTGGGAACCCACGACGACGGTGCTACAGAAGGGTTAGAGTCTCCTTCGGTTGTTAAGGACGATCATCGAAGCGGAGGAAGAACAGCTTCCTATCCCCGAGCCGATTGTAGAGTACAACTGTGTGAGGGGGACTGAACGAGGCAAACAAAGCATCAGATTAAACGTCGGAAAACAGAAGAGCTTCTTGAGTCCCTTCAGTAGGTAGGGGGCGCTTGCATGTCAAATGCATGGTTTATGGACGGTACCGGATGAACGTATTGCCTTGCATGTGTACGAATGTGTCTATGATGACTGTGTGCAATGCATGATTGTTAATCCTTGAATACCATATGTGTGATAGCAGAGTCCTGATTATGGTTATACATTTATATGCATGTATTCAGGGTTGTTATGCTGAATTCTGATAGTTATTTATACATAAACGCGTGTGATGCATGTTCTTATTACTGTTAATACAGAGAGGATATGTATGTGTGACTGTTGGCTGATTTTATCTGGGATATTGTAAAGATGAACTTTTTGATTGTTGTGTATGCTGGTACGATGGACGATTGAATGTAAGAACTATGTTGGATCGGTTATGATGATAATGGTTATGAGGAATGAGTCGGATAATCAAGGATGCTCGTTGTTAAAGCACATAGGCTGTATGTACAGGAACGGGGTGACCCGTGGAAGGTCAGGAGCCCCCAAAGAAATGATCGCCAGCTACAGACCCTTGGCTAGATCCTGTGAGAGCTCGTGGTAGCCGTAGGAGCTAGAGTTAAGTCTCGAGACGTCAATGGGAGGCCGGTACTACGCGGGAAGGGCTAATGGACGAGAGGCCAGTAAGGGAACCTATAACTGAAAATCATTGCCTAAGTCGGATCCGCAGGCATGCATGTAGATGCAATGTTGATTAGGATAGTACGAGTGGTATGGCTCGGAGTGATACGAATAAATTCGGAATGAGTTGATGCATGCTTTTGTACGAATGAAAATGAACTTCATGTAATATGTATGTAAGTGTATGTCATTGAAAATATCATATTCTGCATGGCTTAAATTTAAATTGAATACAAACCGAGTGAACATGAGTGTGTGTATTGATGCTGATGCCGAGTCACTAACTGTCATTTATATGTAGAAGCTCACCCCTACTTTGGCTATAATTTACAGTGAACGTCTCTCAGAATGATGAATGAAGGAGGAGCTACGTGCCGAGTGAGGCGACTACGCACTATGGGATAGATGTGTATATGTATATACCGTGTATAAGGTTTTGTTAAGCCTTGGCCGGCTCGTATTTTGGTCTTTGTCTTTCTATGTTAGAATTTGAACTCTCTCGGGTTGAGAGTATGACGATGTGCCTGTAAATATTCACATACATTCCTATATATGTCATACTGCATGTTTATTAGATGCTGTGTGTGATGACCGAGTGATATATATATATACATACTTTTCTGAGCGTGTGAGGTTAGCATCACGTTAGGTAAAAACGGAACTAAGTTATTGCTGTGGGAAGCGAAATAGTGACTTTACCCTGAGTGAAGAAAGGTTTAGATGTTTCCGAGTGAATGAGGTAGTATAGACTGTTAGGATTCCCCGAATGGGGGATAACAATATGCTTTCGAGTTAGAACCTTCCGAGTGAGTGTTTCCGACTGATGAGAGATCTATAAGGTTCTGAGTGAAATCCGTTGTAGTAAACTTATTGGAAGCTAGAAGATTCTTAGGTGAGGCTTGATTTGGTGAGGGAACTTGAGTAAGAAGGACTGTATATGCCGAGTGAAGAACGAGTGAAATACCCGAGTGATAAAAGACCGTGAAGAATATTCCGAGTGAAATGTACGTGTGGGATCCGAGTGAAATGACTATGGGAATCACCTCCCGAGTGGTCAACATCCGTGGCTTGAAGGCATGAAGTTATGAAGTGTGTGGTAAACTCCTGGAAAGGAGCTTGTGAGTATAAAGGGGTTAATCTGAATGAATCGTGAGTAAGGACCTTTCCGAGTGAACATAGATTCTGAAATCCTAGTGATGGGAATACCGAGTGGAGTTACTCGCCTCAGCGGCTAAGTGCTCGCTCCAGCGAGTGTGAGCGTAAGGAAGGTCTCTGATGGGTTACGCTTAAGCTATGCGAACTTCACCCAAACGTGTCGTGTTGTCTCGCTTGAGCGATATTGAATCCCGCCTGAGCGAGTAGGCGCTGTTGGGATCGCTCATGTCCTGCACCCTCCGCTGTTTACCTTGTGGATGGTTTGTATTCCTTCCCTCTCCTTCTTCTCCTAATTCTACCCTCCTTAACTCTTAGCTACTCATTTTGCCCTTGCATCCACTCCGATTTTGGAAAAATTTTCCTGGTCTCGGTTTATCCACTAATTGAAAATTAAGGTGTTACAGTTTTGGGTGTGAGGTAAGTTATACTCACTAATTTGTTGAGTTTTGGCCATGGGTGATGAAAGTTGTTGGGCTTTGGAGAAACCCTAGCTTTTAAAAATTTGGGGAAAGTTATGAATATTGGTTGGATAGTGTGGTTGAGAGCAAATGTAAGCTATTAGGTAGGTGGGTAATTATTGTTGTGGTATTTTATGAAGGTTGAGGCTATGGTTGTTTTGCGGCCTTTGAATTTAATGAATGTGGCTTAATGGGAAGGAATTCCCAAAGCTGAGCAAATAATAAAAATGATGTCTATAACATGTCTAGCACATGTTGTGAAATTATAGATATGAATATGATTAAATAGAATTGAAATAATGTCTTGAGTAGTTGATTGATTGAGATGCTATATGCATGTTAATGTAGGATCCATTCCGAACGATGAGGCGGGTGCGTCTTATCAATCGGAATTCTTCTCTTAAGGTAGGAGAGGAGTCTTGTGTTCTAAATGCATGAATTTGAATGTTATTTGGTTGCCAATGTATTGGTATGCATGTTAGCCTTGCTTAAGATGATATGAGAAATTGTAATGTGGTATATGGTGTGGGTGATGTGTTTGGCAACATGCTTTGGTGCATTTAGAATATTCATGGTGTGCTATATGGTGGTGTAGGATGATCAACGATATGATGTTATGCTTGTATATACCATGAATGTAATATGAATGTTAATGATGTCCGATAGAGAATGATTGAAGTCTTTGTATTGATGATAAAATTAAGAAATATGAATGGGAACCATTGAGAATGCTACACAAAGACTTAAACTAATGAGAATAACCAACAATAGTGAATCCTCTAGAAGCCTTGTAGTGATGCTGGTAATTGATGATGATGTATGATGAGTGGCATGTATAGGATGCATAGAGTGAGAGACGCATATGATCTGTATTTGCATCCATGGTATACTACATAGCCGCCATTGTTGGAACATTAGGGGAGTTCCCTTGGCTGCCCCAGTGGGAGGGTGGCTCGGTGCACGAGCAAGTTTTAGTTCCCCTGTGACTCGGTGTGAAGTGACGAAGCCACCCATGTGTTGCTTCGGGGAGCTACATGTGGCCAACCCTTGTGGAAGGATGGCTCTTGATGAGCAAGTGACCCTGGTGGTCCTTGGGATCACAGCCGCCATGATTTGATATCTGGCCGGCCCGCAACACCACAAGTTGATATGTTGTGTACCACGGTCATGGTGAAAATGACCAGGTGTTGCATGATAGGTGATGCGGTTTGGTACCAGTAAAATAATTGATGTATGCATACAATTTTAAGGATAAGTGTACATATTTTACTACTGCAGTAGCGGTATGGTTAGATGACCATACTTGAATCCCATATTCAGTGTTTGTATTCCCATAGTCAGATCTGCAATTGTTGAAATATTCCATTTACATATGCATTAGCTTAAGAGCATTTGCATATAGCGAGAAAGTATGCCAAAGGTGATGAGATATGATGATAGATATGATAAGGACGTAATGATATACTAAGACAACATAAAAGATACGAATACCAAATGATAGTTTGTGTGTGATACTCGAATTGTGGTGAAATTTGATTATGTATATGCTGTATGCTTTATCAAAATTATAGTGTTTCTTGTGATGTATATATGATGATGTTAAAATGATAAAGAGTATGGTGAAAGATATGTATGTGCAAAGTATACATGTTTTGATGTATATGTATATATCACATGGTATTCATATTCATTCCTTTGGAATGTGTGACTCACTCTCCCATGCTGTCCATTTTTAGACTTGTGATGCAGGGCACTCATGGGAAGAGTAGACATTTTGAAGTATATTTTGGTTGAGGAGGTAAATAGTGGTATAGGAAATTCCTTGGCCGGTGAAATCTAGATTTTCTTATAGCATATGATGTAGATGAATGCTTATTTTGACATCTAGATTAGTGATGATGATTTTTGAGGGTCATGTAGGAAAATTGGACCTTAGTATGTATGTCCAATTTTCATTTGTGACCCAAATGATGTAAAATGATGATCCATAATATGTTTTAGTGGGAAATCTTGTGAATGAAAGATTGTTCATAGAAAAATTTGAGTTTTGGTAATTACATGAGATGATGTATTTGAATTAGCATGAATTCATGGACTAGAAAGGACTTTAGAGGATAATGATGAATGAGATAAGTTATAAATGGGTAATATGATATGTAAACCATATTGAATTTAAATGATTTGGAGTAGAATGAGTTTTGGTATATTAAGTTGCATGAAAATTGAATAATTCCACGTTTCTGCATAAGTCCTGTAGAATTCACTCAAGCAAGTGGAAATCTCGCTCGGGCGAGATCTTTGTGGAATGGTGGTGTGGTCACTCGCCAAAATTCGCTCAGGTGAATGGCCTTCTCACTCAAGCGAGATTCGGTGGGAATCAGTGTTTGGTCACTGGACCATTTTCGCTCAGGTGAAATAGTCCAAATCTGGTGATCGCTAAAGTGAGGGAGAAGGGAATAGGCACTGGTCAATTTTCGCTCAGGTGGGACTTGCCTCGCCCAAGCGAAAATGGAACAGTGAGTTTCTATGGTTGCTGAAGTAATCTCACTCAAGCGAGATTGGCTCCAGTGGCAAGTCTCTTCTCTCGCTCAAGCGTCTCGCTGCTCGCCTGGGGGTGATCTTCGTATCTCGCTCAAGTGAGATGGGGCTCGCTCAAGCAAGAGGAGCCCTGATGCTTGAAACTTTCCCTTCGCTCAGCCTTTCTTGGTTTTGCCTAAGCATGCCTATGCTGGCTCGCTCAAGCGAATGTGTTTCTCGCTTGAGCGAGTGGCACCCTGATTGCCCATGTTTATTTTGTTCCAAATGATTGCATTTCCTTTGCAATAAAACCCCCTTCATGTATCAAATTTCCAACTGAATATGATATATTTAGAGTTATTGAACTCCATAATATTTAATTCCATTGAAACTAATTACACATCATCAATCTGACTGACTCTTCCGCTATTTTTAATTAAGAATTTTATTATAAAATCATCCTTTAATTTACCCTCTCATATCTTCATATATGGGAGTGGTTTATCATAGATCCAGGTGTTGTATTAAAAGCTTCACCACTTATTTTTTTTTCACTAAATTGTGATTTTAAATCGTGAAAATTTTCCCCGTGTTTTCCGGGGCGTCTCAGCCTGGTATCAGAGCAATGGTTGCTCTTGATATGACTATTGTTGCCTATAAAAGACTTATATGAGCTATGATTGATCGATTTATGGATTATTTGGTTGAATTGTGAATATTGTCATTGAATTGAGATTGGTGTTTGGAGTTGTTGAGTCCGGCCAAGAGTCCTTACACTATTTGCCTTTAATAACGAATATGTTGTGATTGTGTACTGAAAAATGATGTGATTATGTGATGTGTTTCATGATAAGTTTATAAGTGCTAGAACTTTGAATTTATAAGATGAAAATTTGATGTTTGGTCTAGTGCACTCACGTGTGAGCCATGTTTTAACGTATAGGCTTGAGATATGGATGGTAGACCAAATTGTGAGGCTGCTGCTATGGCAAATGCCTTGAATCGCTTTGCCGATCTCTTGGAAAGACAAGGCCAGCTGAATGTAGGACAAGGCTCCCAAGGTCTTGATCTATTTCTCAAGAGGAAACCTTCAGAGTTTCATAGAGGTTATAAGCCTGAAGATGCGTATGCTTGGATTAATGACTTAGAAAGAATCTATGCTAGCTTCGAATGTTCTGAAGCGCAAAAGGTGGAGTATGCGGTCTTTATGATTCGCGATGAAGCCGAAGCTTGGTGGCGTCTTACTAGGGGAAGCATGGTAGCTGCTGATATTCCCTTAGTTTAGGAAAATTTCAAGGTTGAGTTCTTGAAGAAATATTTTCCGGATAGCTACAGAAATAAGAAAGAGCTTGAGTTTATGGAACTTAAGCAAGGTGGCACGACGGTGGAGGAGTATGCCTCCAAGTTTGAGGAGTTATATGCATTTTATCTGCCCTATTAACAAGAGGGTACCGAGGCATCAAAGTGTGTAAAGTTTGAAAATGGATTGAGGCCTGAGATCAAGAGGGCTATCCGACATCAAGAGATAAGGAGTTTTCTGACACTTGTGAACAAGTGTCACATATATGAAGAAGATGATATGGCTCCTTCGAGTCATGGAAAGCACAAGTCCAAGTTGAAGGGCCAATTCTCTAATTTCAAGAAGCAAGGACATTTTAAGAAGAGCAAGTTTCTTCGTGGTGGATCCTCCAATGTTAGAGGACGCGGTGCTCCTAGAGGTGGTTACGGTGGTGGTAACCAAGGCCGTGGAAATGTCCAAGGCCTAACTTGCTACAAATATGGTGCTAACCATTTGGCACGTGATTGTCCGCGGGACGATGTGGTTTGCTATCAATGCAACCAACCCCGACATATTCGCCCCAATTGCCCATTAAACACAAGAGGTGCTAATGTTGACACTCCTAACCGTATGAATTATGATGCTAACCGTGGAGGTCGTGGTGGTTTTGGAGGTCGTGGCCATGGAAACGGTCATGGTTATAATGGTGGCCGAAATAGTGGCCGTGGTGGAAACCACAACGGTGGGAGAAACGACAATGGTCGAGGTAATGGCCATGGTGGGAGGAACGATAACCGCAATGGTGGTGATCAAGTGCAAACTGCTGGTAGAGTATTTGCAGTTACTGGTGAGGAAGTCACTCGAGCTGGTAGAGTATTTCTGAAGATTGTGTGAGGCGCTTGAGGGTGTCTGTTTGTATGATGAGAGGTTCTATATTGGTAACCACACCGACCAGTACTTGTCTAAGATCGGTGACCCAATGTGAGAATGTTGCAATGAACCTCGAGGGTAGAAAGTTTAATGTATCCCTTGTTTGTTTGCCTATGAAAGACCTGGATATTATTCTGGGCATGGATTGGTTGTCTGCTAACAAGGTCTTAGTGGATTGTCATAACAAAACGGTGATCTTCCTAACTTCTAATGCTGAAGGCCTTGATGTGCAAGGTATCTCTCAGTTTCTTGTGATGTTCTGTTTGATTGATGGGAATGGTACATCCCAATCTGGTGAGATTCCCATTGTTTCAGAATTTCCCAATGTGTTTCTGGAAGAGATTCCCGGATTACCTCCTCCACGAGAAGTGGAATTTTCTATTGATCTCGTTCCTGGTGCTGAGCCTGTTTCTAGAGCTCCTTATAGGATGTCTCCTATGGAGTTGACTGAATTAAAGAAATAAGTCAAGGAATTACTTGAGCGGGAGTTTATTCGCCCAAGTGTGTCTCCTTGGGGTGCTCTGGTGTTATTGGTGAAAAAGAAGGATGGAAGTATGAGATAGTGCGTTGATTATCGCCAACTCAACAAGCTAACCATTAAGAACAAATATCCTCTTTCTCGCATTGATGATCTTTTGGATCAACTGAAGGGTGCTGTTATGTTTTCAAAGATCGATTTATGTTCCAGATATCACCAAATTCGGGTGAAGACTGAAGATGTCCCAAAAACTGCTTTTTAAACGTGATATGGACACTATGAGTACGTAGTGATGCCATTTAGAGTGACGAATGCTCCTGTAATTTTCATGGATTACATGAATCGCATTTTTCATGAGTATCTCGATCAATTCATTGTGGTGTTTATCGATGATATTTTGGTATACTCCAAGAGTCATGAAGAGCATGAAAGACATCTTCGTCTTATATTGACCATTCTTTGAGAGAAAGAATTATATGCTAAACTCTCTAAGTATGAATTCTAGATGAGTGAGATCTCTTTTCTTGGACATATGATTTCCGGTAATGGAGTTGCCGTTGACAGATCAAAAGTTGAAGATGTAATGGCTTGGGAAAGACCGACATCCGTAACAGAGATAAAAAGTTTTCTTGGTCTTGCCAGTTATTACCGAAGGTTTATTGAAGGATTTTCCCGCTTAGCCTTTACGTTGACGAAGTTGACTCGTAAGAATCAACCTTTCGTGTGGACCCGTGAATGTGAAGAAAGTTTCTAAGAGTTAAAGTTAAGGCTTACTACTGTATCAGTGTTAACGTTGCCCGATTTGACGGATGACTTTGTGGTATATTGTGATGCGTCTAAGCTTGGTCTTGGATGCGTGTTGATGCAAAAAGAGCGTGTGATAGCCTATGCATTGTGACAATTACGACAGCATGAGATTAATTATCCTACACACGATCTTGAATTGGCGGCAGTGGTGTTCGCTTTGAAGTTGTGGTGACATTACTTGTATGGTTCTAAGTTTGTGATCTTTAGTGATCACAAGAGCCTTAAGTATTTGTTTGACCAAAAAGAACTTAATATGCGCCAACGATGGTGGATGGAATTCCTAAAGGATTATGAGTTTGAGTTGAGGTATCATCCCGGAAAGGCCAATTTGGTTGTCGATGCTTTGAGCTGAAAGTCATTACACATCTCTATGATGATGGCGAAAGAGATGGAGTTGATTGAACAGTTTAGAGATTTGAATGTGGGTGTGGAGACGTATACTTCTAAGAAAATGTCACTTGAGATGTTAAAAGTCACAAATGAATTTCTTGAATATGTGAAGGTTCAACAACCAAATGATGAGTATCTAATGGAGATGAAGAAAACCCAAGAGAAAGGAAAGAATTTGTTCCTAGTGGAAGGTCAAGATGGCATTTGGCGTGTGAAGGGTCGAATTTATGTTCCCTCAAGTGGAAATGTGAGAAAATGTGTACTTATGGAAGCTCACAAAAGCGTATTGAGCATTCATCCTGGTTTTACCAAGATGTATCAAGACTTGAAAAAGAATTTTTGGTGGCCTGGTATGAAGCGCGATGTAGCGAACTTTGTAGTGTCTTGCCTTGTTTGTCAGAAGGCTAAGGTCGAGCATCAAAGACCATCTGGTTATTTGAGACCATTGGAGATCCCTGTTTGGAAGTGGGATAGTATAGCTATGGATTTTGTTTCCTGATTACCCAGAACTCATGCTGGAAACGACGCCATATGGGCAATTGTAGATCTGTTGACGAAGTGTGCTCACTTCTTGCCTATGAATATGAAGAATTCTTTGGAAAGATTAGCACAATTATATGTAAAGGAGATTGTTAGGTTGCATGGTGTGCCGTCTAGTATCATATCTGACCGTGATCCTCGGTTTACTTCTCGATTTTGGGGAAGTTTACATAACGAGTTGGGATCTAAGTTGAAACTTAGTTCCGCATATCATCCTCAAACCGACAGACAATCTGAAAGAACGATACAAAGCTTAGAAGATTTGTTGAGAGCTTGTGTCCTTGAACACAATGGATATTGGGAGAGATTCCTGCCATTGATTGAATTCACATACAACAATAGCTACCATAGCTCTATTGGCATGGCACCATATGAGGCGCTGTATAGGAGAAAGTGTAGAACTCCATTGTGTTGGTTGGAGACCGGTGAAAACCTGGCCTTAGGGCCAGAGATTGTTCAGGAGACTACCGAGCAGATTAAAAAGATACAAAAGAATATGAAGATTGCTCAGGATCGACAGAAGAGTTACTATGACAAGAGGAATAAACCACTTTAGTTCCAAATGGGTGATCATGTATTCTTGAAGGTCTTGCGTGATAAAGGAATTGGAAGGGCGCTGAAGAGTGGAAAGTTGAGCCCTAGATTTATTGGACCTTATGAGGCATTGGAGCGGATTGGCGACGTTGCTTATCGGATAGCACTCCCTCAGCATCTTGCTAATCTACATAATGTGTTCCATGTGTCACAGTTGAGGAAATATGTTTATGATCCTCTACATGTGATTCCTATGGACAATATTGATGTACGTGAAGATTTATCTATCCCTCCTATTTGTTCGCATCATCGAGTATTCTATGAAGAAACTACGGAACAAGTTGGTACCTTTGGTGAAAGTCGCTTGGAAACATAGAAATGTGGAGACATTTACATGGGAACGTGAAGACGACATCAGAGAACGATATCCTGACGTGATTGAATCCGGTAAGTTAAATTTAAAGGGCGAAATTTTCTTTTTGGTGGGGTGGATTGTAACATCCCAAAATTTTAAAATAGAAGATTAAATCAAGTAAAATAAATATTGAGAAATTGAATGTAAGTTATTTGATGTCCCAAGATATTGAAAACAATTAAATTAAGAATTTTAGGGACTGTTGGTGATTTAATGAGACCAGTTAGGCTGAAAATAAGCTCGATTGAAATATGGGTGTCGGACCAAGTATCTCTGATTGAGATGATATTGATCAGGGCTGTTGAGAATAATATTGGGAGTCCGAGTATATATTCGAATAATTTTCAGATAAAGTATTGAGCCCAAACAATGAGCCTATTAGTTGTAAAATGATGGAATTATAATGAATGGAAATAAAAATAAAGCAAAAAGCCCAAAACCCTTTCCCTTTTCACGTGAGTTGTTGAACCTTTTGGAAGCATATTTCACTTCTTCTTCCTCCTCTCAAACCCTAGCCAAGGTGGTGATTCTTCTTCCTCAATTTTCGTTTGCAAGAAGCTTGGGAGGGGACCATAGAAGCTGAATTCTTCCTCCTCTTCTCCTTTATTTTCGCAGCCCATCTTCCCTCCTCTTGGAGCCCATTTCGTTTTGGGTGTGAGGTAAGTTATACTCACTTATTTGTTGAGTTTTGGCCATGGGTATATGTATTTATACTTTGTGGGAGCAATGGGTGTAGAAGAGTGGTTAAAGAGAGAGTAATGAATGCTTGAAACCTAAGGTAGGTGGTCATAAATATGAGTATTTATGAGGGGTTAATGGTGGTAGATGTATCTATGATGGTAAGAAGATGAAGATTGATGAAGCATTAATGAAAGTTGTTGGGCTTTGGAGAAACCCTAGCTTTTAAGAATTTGGGGAAAGTTATGAATATTGGTTGGATAGTGTGATTAAGAGCAAATGTAAGCTATTAGGTAGGTGGGTAATTATTGTTGTGGTATTTTGTGAAGGTTGAGGCTATGGTTGTTTTGTGGCCTTTGAATTTAATGAATGTGGCTTAATGGGAAGGAATTCCCGAAGCCTAGCAAATAATAAAAATGATGTCTATAACATGTCTAGCACATGTTGTGAAATTATAGATATGAATATGATTAAATAGAATTGAAATAATGTCTTGAGTAGTTGATTGATTGAGATTCTATATGCATGTTAATGTAGGATCCATTCCGAACGACGAGGTGGGTGCGTCTTATCAATCAGAATTCTTCTCTTAAGGTAGGGGAGGAGTCTTATGTTCTAAATGCATGAATTTGAATGTTATTTGGTTGCCATATGTATTGGTATGCATGTTAGCCTTGCTTGAGATGATATGAGAAATTGTAATGTGGTATATAGTGTGGGTGATGTGTTTGGTAACATGCTGTGGTTTATTTAGAATATTCATGGTGTGCTATATGGTGGTGTAGGATGATCGATGATATGATGTTATGCTTGTATCTACCATGAATGTAATATGAATGTTGATGATGTCCGATAGAGAATGATTGAAGTCTTTGTATTGATGATAAAATTAAGAAATATGAATCGGAACCATTGAGAATGTTACACAAAGACTTAAACTAATGAGAATAACCAACAATAGTGAATCCACTAGAAGCCTTGTGGTGATGTTGGTAATTGATGATGATGTATGATGAGTAGCATGTATAGGATGCATAGAGTGAGAGACGTATATGATCTGCATTTGCATCCATGGCATACTGCATAGCCGCCGTTCTTGGAACATTAGGGGACTTCCCTCGGCCAACCCAGTGGGAAGGTGGCTCAGTGCACGAGCAAGTTTTAATTCCCCTATGACTCGGTGTGAAGTCACGAAGCCGCCCATGTATTGCTTCGGGGAGCTACATGTGGCCGACCCTTGTGGGAGGGTGGCTCTTGATGAGCAGGTGACCCCGATGGTCCTTGGGATCACAGCAGCCATGATTTGATATCTGGCTGGCCCGCAACACCATAAGTTGATATGTTGTGTACTGCGGTCTTGGTGAAAATGACCAGGTGTTGCATGATGGGCGATGCGGTTTGGTACCAGTAAAATAATTGATGTATGGATGTAATTTTAAGGATAAGTGTACACATTTTACTACTGTAGTAGGGGTATGGTTAGATGACCGTACTTGAATCCCATATTCGGTGTTTGTATTCCCATAGTCAGATCTGCAATTGTTGAAATATTCCATTGTGTATATGCATTAGCTTAAGAGCATTTGCATATAGCGAGGAAGTGTGCCAAAGGTGATGAGATATGATGATGGATGTGATGAGGACGTAATGACATACTAAGACAACATAAAAGATACGAATACCAAATAATAGGTTGTGTGTGATATTCGAATTGTGGTGAAATTTGCTTATGTATATGTTGTATGCTTTATCAAAATTATAGTGTTGCTTGCGATGTATATATGATGATGTTGAAATGATGAAGAGTATGGTGAAAGATATGTATGTGCAAAGTATACATGTTTTGATGCATATGTACATAATCACATGGTATTCATATTCATTCCTTTGGAATGTGTGACTCACTCTCCCATGTTTTCCATTTTTAGACTTGTGATGTAGGGCACTCATTGGAAGAGTAGACATTTTGAAGTACATTTTGGTTGAGGAGGTAAATAGTGGTATAAGAAGTTCCTTGGCCGGCGAAATCTAGATTTTCTTATAGCATGTGATGTATATGAATGCTTATTTTGACATCTAGATTAGTGATGATGATTTTTGAGGGTCATGTAGGAAAATTGGACCTTAGTGTGTATGGCCAATTTTCATTTGTGACCCAAATAATGTAAAATAATGATCCATAATATGTTTTAGTGGGAAATCTTGTGAATGAAAGATTATTCATATAAAAATTTGAGTTTTGGTAATTACATCAGATGATATGTTTGAATTAGCATGAATTCATGGACTAGAAAGGACTTTAGAGGATAATGATGAATGAGATATGTTATAAATGGGTAATATGATATGTAAACCATATTGAATTTAAATAATTTGGAGTAGAATGAGTTTTGGTATATTGAGTTGCATGAAAATTGAATAATTCCACGTTTCTGCATAAGTCCTACAGAATTCACTCAAGCGAGTGGCAATCTCGCTCGGGTGAGATCTTTGTGGAACGGTGGTGTGATCACTGGCCGAAATTCGCTCAGGCGAATGGCCTTCTCGCTCAAGCGAGATTCAGTGGGAATCAGTGTTTGGCCGCTGGATCATTTTCGGTCAGGCGAAATAGTCCTAATCTAGTGATTGCTCAAGCGAGGGAGAAGGGAATAGGCACTGGTCAATTTTCGCTCAGGCGGGACTTGCCTCGTCCAGGCCAAAATGGGACAGTGAGTTTCTGTGGTTGCTGGAGTAATCTCGCTCAAGCGAGATAGAATCCGCTCAAGCGAGATTGGCTCCAGTGGCAAGTCTCTTCTCTCGCTTAAGCGTCTCGCTGCTCGCCTGGGGGTGATCTTCGTATCTTGCTCAAGCGAGATAGGGCTCGCTCAAGCGAGATGGGGCTCGCTCAAGCGAGAGGAGCCCTGATGCTTTAAACTTTCCCTTCGCTCAGCCTTTCTTGGTTTTGCCTAAGCGTGCCTATGCTGGCTCGCTCAAGCGAATGTGTTTCTCGCTTGAGCGAGTGGCACCCTGATTGCCCATATTTATTTTGTTCCAAATGATTGCATTTCCTTTGCAATAAAACCCCCTTCATGTATCAAATTTCCAACTGAATGTGACATATTTAGAGAGTTATTGAACTCCATAATATTTAATTCCATTGAAACTAATTACACATCATCAATCTAACTGACTCTTCCGCTGTTTTTAATTGAGAATTTTATTATGAAATCATCCTTTAATTTACCCTCTCATATCTTCATATATGAGAGTTGTTTATCATAGATCCAGGTGTTGTATTAAGAGCTTCACCACTTATTTTCTTTTCACTGAATTATGATTTTAAATCGCGAAAAATTTCCCCGTGTTTTCCGAGGCGTCTCACCAACGACACCGAAAAATAGCTTCAGACTCCTAAAGTTCATCAAGACATGATCATTACAATCCCATCATTCCTAACATAGAATTTTCTACATCCGAAGTGTGTCATATGTCATCAATCACAACTCATCCAACAGAGCTCATATATTCATACTCAGTACGTCCAGATAGGCTCAGCACATTCACCATAAGCAGTTACAACCATACACCTGCCTGGCCTACGTATTGCTGCATCCGACATACAGGAAGGCGTCTCAATCCCGTAGTGGTTGCCACAAACACATGAAGTTGACGCATAAGTGTACGTTGCCACAATGCCTAGGGCATGTAAGGCCATATTGGGACTAGTACTTCGTATTCTCATTGCTCACATCGATCGCACATACTTAAATATCCTCAATTCACATGAGACTCAGTGACAATTCTCACAAGTCCATAATCAACATATTCATATCTCATCCTTCTTATACAATTAATTTGGCATAAATCATGCCATACCAATTATCAAATATTAATTAACATCATCATAAATTGGTGTACCAACCATAAATTTTTAATTATCGGAAGGTAAATACCCTATCCTCAGGCTTCATCCATCTAAAACCATGGTCAAATAGCCTAAAACTTCTTGTATCATTTACATATTGTTGGCTATAAATCAATTCGAGCCATAAAAGATTCACCAAGGGTCACCTAACCATAAGGTTTAACAATCCATCAGACTTAGAAAGTCCAAGGGTCACCTAGTACCCAATGTGGAATACTCCCATAACACACAAACATCATTAGACATGGCTCATCAAATAGCATAGAGCCTAGACCACCATAGGGGCTAATTTTATAAGGTTCGATCTCTTAAATCGCATCAAGTTATCTGGGGTTACCACATCTAGTTGGTCACAATTAATTCAACCATTTATTTGGTTTTTCATATAAAAAACCAAAGCATAATCCTAATCATATGCATACACAATTTCACATTTCATAATCTTATCATTTATTCATGTTCCTAATACAAGGAGATACAATAATTCACTTACATCACATGGTATACGGTTTTTGTGCCAAAGGATATAAAATCCATCTTTCAAAATTTAGCACAACTAAGCATTTCAATTCATAGACATCTACACTAGGGAATTCTTTCACTATCATTCATTTAATCAATTCAAGTGTGTGAAGTGCTTATATTTAACAAGCATACTTTGGCCATAAGCCACAAGCATGAATCATATAAGAGACCTAATCAAATAATTCAATTTCAATATATGTATTTCATTGTCTCAACATCCATGGTCTACCACTATATCAATTCATTTCTCAATACTTCCTATCCATGATCAACATATGGCATAGGTTCACCATTAATTCAATTCATACTCAATGTATCATATCCATGATCACACATGGTATAAATTCATCATATATTCAATTTACACTCATTATATATCAATATCAATGGATAATAACAATGTATTCGTCATTTGAAGGAAATAGTGTATGGAACTTGGTCAAACTTACACAAACAAACATACCAATCATATTGAATAATTCATTTTCATGTGTTCAATTCCATGGGTCAACTACAATCATAAGTTTACCAATAAGCAATTATGTTCCACACATACATCATACAACCTCCATAATAATGGGTATACTTCCATAAACATCAATCACAACTCAACATTAATGATTCATAAAGAATCTTCAATAAGCAATAATGCCCCTATATTCAATTCACAATTCATAGACAATTAGTCATTCATAAATCTATATAGGGCAATCAACACTTTAACATTTCATCATTCTCTAGATAATTATCACGCTTAAATCTATACTATGATCACCAAAATGTTTCACTATTGAGCAATCGTGCTCCAATCATCCATAATATCAATTTCAATGCAGAGTAACCATACTCTGATAATAATTAATAAACCCAATTCAGAGTAAAATACACTCTGATACCAGCTTGTCACAGCCCGGTTTTCTGGACCCGAATCCCGATGTGATCGTTATAAATGATTAATAAAAATGTGAGTAAATTTTTTGCGTTTTCAAAATAAGTCTGATATCACACCAAGACCCAAACCACAGAAAACTGAAGAGTGAAATTTATAAAAAAATACAACTGGATCGATAACTAAATTACCCATAACGGTATACAAAATAATAGAGTTTACAGCGGAAGAAGAATGTGTATACCAGGCATATGCCTAGTCCCATATATGAAGATATGAGAAAAGGCCCAAGCAATCATACAATTTCATATACATAAGCCTATCAGGCCACAATCGACTATGCACCTGAATCATAATTATATAACATCAATAGTAAGTAGTCTTTATATGAGACATCCATCACCAGATGGTATCAATCTAATCATCACTTACATACCAAACATATAGTCATCGTTCATAAATACATAAGTTTATTACACATGCTTATTTAACTCTCTGAATCATCAATATTATATACGATTTGATTCAATACATTAAAATTCACAATTGTTGCCGGCCAAGGCACTTCCACTACCACTATTTACCTTTGCCAAAACATCAATTCAAAGTCTCACCTTGGCCCATGGTAACCCTACATCACAATGCTAAAAGGTGACCACATGGGAGAGTGAGTTATATATTTAAAATGACGAATATAAATACATTGTGATTATGTGTACATTCATACAAACAACATATGAGCTTTGCAATAAAGTTATTGATTCATCATTCAATCTTCACCACATTGTCATAATAGGCATACAAGCCTCATGAATCGCAATTCACAATATAAGCAAGCACAAGCACATACACAATCACATTGCCATATATCAACATGGCATTCACAATCATCATTGTCAAATTATTAAGTCTTTAATCATTTCCTCCTCGTAAGGGGATTTTCATCTCTCTTGGTCATCCCATCTCAAATTCCATGCACCTATGGCTAATGCATATGTCAATTGTTTAATGCATATACAATGGATCCATTTTATTCACCTATGCGTACATGGTATCTCAAGTGATTGCAACCACTTATAATCATCATCATATTGGTTTCCCGCCTTGTAAGGGGTACTCCCTCCTCGTGATCGCAACCACGGGACATCATAGGAACTTACAAGCCCTTTTCATTTCAAGTACTAAGTGATTGTAACCACTGGCTTATCATCATACAATCCCGTAGGATGTCTCATTGTGATTGCAACCACATGTCAATTATTTCATAATGGTTTCCCGCCTCGCAAGGGGTACTCCCTTCTCGTGATCGCAACCACAGATATTCATCCATAATGTCCCCGCATGACCTTTCATTTCAACAACCAGGTGATTAAAACCACCGGCTCAATATCATATCATCATTACGTTGGTTTCCCGCCTCGCAAGGGGTACTCCCTTCATACAATCCCGCAGAATCTTAAAATAGGTAATTTTAAAGGTAATTTTAAAAGTTAAAGTGAATTCAGAAAAGTAAAACATTGAAAATAACAGTAAATATGTACAGTAGTTGTGATTGTGGCTTACATCTTCCTCTGGTTTTACGTCCAGTAACAGCTTAAACGCCTTCTATGAGTCGAGGTTTTTGCTACCCATCCAGTTTTCCTATAAATTGGCAAATAGGGTCATTTAACGCCAGATTCCCAAGGCTATAGTTTTCTTTTTGTTGAATGAATAGATCATATAATTTCAAAAGGACTCCTTGAACAATTCCACATGGATGCGTCTCAAGAGTTTGGATTAAGTTATCCAAGTTGCACTCTTTACTCAGTCCATCCTTTATAAATTGAATTTTGTCCTACCAATTTATAGATACCATTCTAGGGTTTCTACAACGTGTATCACAGTTCCATCTTGCACACTTATGGAAAACTCTCATCCTCTTAGCTCTTCATTTTTTAGAATAAGAACTAGGTCCCATACCTGACAACTATTTTATATAAGACTTATGTAATTCAACAGAAAGACGTACCTTTGCTTCAATAAGCCAATGAACATCCTCTGGAATGCCAAAATATAGGAGTAGTTTTAACCTTTGAACTCGAGCTTTGTAAATTTTTACAACCACGTCGCGTGGAAGTGTAGGGAATCTTTTCTTAAGTTTTGTAAGGGTTTTATCCATTATTAGATTACTTTGAAGTTGTAGTTGTTTAGAAAAGAGAGAATAGGAAATGAGGTTATAGAGAATAGTAGAGATGAAGAAGGTGAAAAGGTGATAGGTTGCCTTCTATCAAGCGTTTGTTTAACGTCACTAGCCTGACGATGACTTTTTAACTACTACAAGAAAATGATAATAATTCCAAAACAATAATAGCCTAAAATGATTGCTCTTACTCAAGAGTGTAGTGTAATTATTCAGAAGACACTCCCTCAAAAGTTAGAAGATCTTGGATCTTTTACAATACCTTGTTGATGAACGTATCTTGATGGTTTGTTTTTGAGATATTGAAATGAAGAGTTCACTGAAAGAGAATCAAGTTTGTATAATATGAACTCAATGGAATGGATGTGCCAAGTTTAAACACAGAGGTTGTAGTACAGTATAGATGTCGTTCCACTGAGGAGGTGTGAGAATGAAAATCTTAGTCTTGAATTGATTTGGCAGAATGGTTTGGTTTTTGTTTTGTTGTAAATGATGTTGATTAAGGAGACAGTAAACAATAGAGAGTAAAAATTGCAAAAGATAACAGCAAATGGTGTTGAAAAAATCAGTTTTGTGAAACAGGGATTGGCTTCATCACATCTTCACCTCTGTAAGCTGCATAAGTTTTCATATAAGTAAATTGAAAAGATAAGTTCTACATCACAATCAAAGTCATTTGTATCGATCCCTCGACTACAAAATTCATAAGAATGATTTCAAACCGCTGATCCCTCAGTCACTTTGAAATCATCCCAGCATTATTGATCGATTGTTTTGACGTTTATTGCGTTAGACGCCATCCCTGGCTACCTACTCACAATAAGTATTTGCTTCAGGTTCTGCTTTCAAAAGTCACTTCCCAGCATACTTGAGAAAACATAGAACAAGAAAATAGTGATCAAGTATTTTCAGGCATTAAACGCAGAAAGAAATACAGCAACTTATCAAATCTCATTACTAAATAAAAACTTACAGCAGCATTACTTTAGTGTTGAATGGATTACAGCCAATCCCATAAGGGAGGTTTAGCTACTCATGCCTTGCATTTTCACCATCAAAAGAGTGAATACAGAAAATAATGGAAAGTGTGAATGAAAAATACAGAGGATGAGATGATGGATATGTTGTTTGTAGCTTGATTTATAGGAGTCAAGGTTCAGCTTCCCTTTCCCACTTGCGTAGAACCCATGCAGCATCTTTCAGAGACTTACAGAAACACAAGAAGTTGGGTGAGTTGGCATCGCATCATTGGTGAATATTAAATTGGAAAATCCCATACTGCAGGAGTCACGCTTGAGCTTGATGGTCACGCTCAAGCGTGAAGGGTTCTGATGCTGTTTGATGGTCTCTCGCTCAAGCTGAATTAACCACGCTCAAGCGTGGCCTTCCTCACGTTGCTCATGCTTACTTCTTCTCAGCTACACTCAAGCAAGGTTTTGTCATCCATTAGTTACGCTCAAGCGTGTAAAGCACACGCTCAAGCGCTCTTCATGTGCAGGGTCACGCTCACGCTCACGCTTAATATTCGCTTGGGCGCTCTCGAGCTCACGCTCAAGTGGCTCATCCCCACGCTTGAGCGTGAGAGGGGTCCTGATGCCTCTTTGTCTTCTTTAAGTCATGCTTGCCATGCTTAATCCTCGCTCAAGCGTCTAGTATTCACGCTTAAGCGTGAGAGATGCTTTATGTTCTCAAACTTTCATGCTCAAGCTTGCTTACTTTGTCTTGCCTTCCTGTTGAGTTCCCTGCACTTTCCAAGGGTTTAAACATAATACTTCTTTTATACACTACTTAAAAGATTCATGCTCACTTCCTTTAATAATTCATTAATTTAGCTCAACTTCTTTACAAAATTAGTTCAAATGAGTCATGAAATCAATGCTTATTCAACACTTATCACTTGTGCAATAGAGGATGTTCATGTTGGAAGTGCTTTATGTGATCTAGGGGCTAGTATTAACCTCATGCTTTTGTCCTTAATAAGGAAATTAGGAATTAATGACCTGCAACCAATTCGCATGTCCTTGCAGTTGGCTAATAGGTCTATCAAATATCCTCATGGGATGTTGGAAGATCTGTTAGTTAAGGTAGATAAGTTTATCTTTCCAACAGATTTTATAGTTTTAGATATGGAAGCTGATAGAAAGATTCTTTTAATCTTAGGGAGACCCTTCTTAGCTACAAGAAGAGCTTTAATTGATGTAGAGAAGGGAGAACTCATGTTGAGAGTTGAAGAGGAGCAGGTAACTTTCAATGTCTTTAATGCTATGAAACATCTAGCTAAGAAGATGGATTATTTTATGCTTGAAGAAATTAAAAGTTTTAAGACTCCTATGCTGTTAAGAACTGAAGAAGAGGCTTTACAAGCCTTTCTAAAGGATGATTTTGACTCTGAGACTGTGGAGTTAGATGACTCACATACTGAGTTACTAAACCTACTAAAAGCATATGAAGTAAGGGAAGTAGAAGTTGAAATGAAAGAAAACTTAAATAATGCTGCAACTAAGAAAGGTAAGGAGGTGTTTGAAGAAAAACATGATTTGAAACCCTTGCCTTCTCATTTGAAATATGTTTTCTTGATAAATAATGAATCATATCCTATAATCATTAACGCTAAATTAAATGAGGAGGATGTAGAAAAGCTGATCGGGGTTTTAAGAAAACATGAATATATAATTGGTTGGAACATTTCTGATTTAAAGGGAATTAGTCCATCATTTTGTATGCATAAAATTATGATGGAGGATGAATTTCCCCTGTTGTTCAGCCACAAAGAAGGTTAAACCCCATAATGAAAGAAGCTGTAAGGAACGAAGTGGTTAAACTCCTTGATGCAGGGATCATCTATCCTATCTCGGACAACGCTTGGATCAGTCTGGTCTAAGTGGTGCCTAAGAGAGGAGGGATTACCACTGTTAAAAATGAAGAAGGTGAAGTCATTGTCACTAGACCAACTATAGGTTAGAGAATATGCATAGATTACAGAAGGTTAAATGACTCCACTAGAAAAGACCACTTTCCTTTACCATTTATAGACCAAATGCTTGAGAGGTTGTCAGGTCATGAGTATTATTGCTTCCTTGATGGATATTCTGGTTACAACCAAATTATGGTTGATCCAAAAGACCAAGAGAAGACAGCCTTTACCTGTCCATATAGAATCTTTGCATATAGGCTCATGCTATTTGGTTTGTGCAACGCACCAGCAACCTTTCAAAGGTGTATGCTGACAATTTTTGGGGATATGGTAGAGAAGTTCATTGAGGTGTTCATGGATGACTTCTCTGTGTTTGGAAATAACTTTGATATATGCCTCAGTAACCTATCTAAGGTGCTGGTGAGATGTTAAAAGACTAATCTGGTCCTCAACTGGGAAAAATGTCACTTTATGGTTAGAGGAGGGATAGTCCTTGGCCATAAAATCTCTGCTGAGGGCATTCAAGTAGATAGAGCCAAAATTGATATCATTGAAAAGCTTTCTCCTCTAATCAATGTGAAAAGAGTGAGGAGTTTCTTAGGATGTGCTGGCTTCTATAGGAGATTTATAAAAGATTTTTCAAAAATAGCAAAGCCTTTGATTGATTTGCTAGTGAAACATCATGCTTTTGTTTTTTTTATGAAAAATGTGTCAAGGCATTTGAAAATTTGAAACAAAGATTAACTACAGCTCCAATCCTTGCACCACCTGATTGGTCTTTACCATTTGAACTGATGTGTGATGCAAGTGATTTTGCTATAGGAGCCGTGTTAGGACAGAAAAAAGAAAAATTAACACATGTTCTTTATTATGCTAGTAAGGTGCTGAATGAAAATCAAATAAAATACACCACCACTGAAAAAGAAATGCTTGATGTGGTGTATGCATTTGATAAATTCAGAGCTTACTTGATTGGTGCTAAGGTTATTGTTTATACAGATCATTTAGCAATCAAGTACTTGCTAGCTAAAAAAGAATCAAATCCAAGATTGATCAGGTGGGTTCTATTACTCTAAGAGTTTGATTTGGAAATAAGAGATAAAAAGGGAGTAGAGAACTCAGTGGCTAATCAAATCTCTTGTTTGGAAAGTGAATCAGACTCTATCTTGATAAAAGAGGAATTTCCAGATGAGATACTGATGGCAATTACCACAAGGCCATGGTATGCTAATATGGCAAACTTCAAAAGTGCTTCTGTGGTACCGGAAAAGTGGACATCCCAAATAAAAAAAAAGTTCTTTCATGATAGCAAAACTTTTCTATGGGATGATTTATTTCTGTATAAGATAGGAGTAGATGGAATTATCAGGAGATGTGTGCTTGAATCAGAGCAAGAAAGACTCCTATGGCACTGCCATGACTCCTATTATGGAGGACACCATGGTGCCTCCAGAACAGTAGCAAAAGTATTCCAGTGTGGTTTTCTTTTGCCAATAATTTTTCAGGATGCTAGAGTATATGTGCAAAGGTGTGATAGGTGCCAAAGAAGTGGAGACCTCTCTGCTAAACTTGGCATGCCTTTGACAAATATTTTAGTTGTGGAGTTATTTGATATTTGGGGCATTGACTTCATGGGGTTATTCCCAAAGTCATTCTCCAATGAGTATATCCTTGTTACTATGGATTATGTCTCCAAGTGGGTGAAGGCAATCCCTACCAGCACCAATGATACACATGTGGTGCTTAGGTTTATAAAGAAGAACATTTTCTCTAGATTTAGAGTTCTTAGAGTCCTCATTAGTGATGGAGGGTCACATTTATGCAATAGAATTATGGAAAAAGCCCTGAGACATTATGAGGTACTGCATAAAGTGTCTACTCCATACCATCCACAAACTTCTGGATAAGTTGAGCTTTCTAATAGAGAAATCAAGAGAATATTAGAAAAAGTGGTAGGGAAATCTAGGAAGGACTTGTCAATAAGATTAGATAATGCATTGTGGGCCTATAGGACAACATTTAAGACTCCAATTGGCATGTCACCTTATCAGTTGGTATATGGTAAGGCTTTCCATCTCCTTGTGGAGTTAGAACATAAGGCATGGTGGGCCACAAAGCCGTTAAACATGGATTGTGACCAATCTCAAGAGGAAAGAGTCCTAAAACTCCATGAACTTAAGGAGTTGAGACTCAATGCTTATCAGAGTGCCTCAATCTATACAGAGAAAACTAAGAGGTGGCATGATAAGTGGATAAATAAAAAAGAGTTTCAAAAGGATGATAAGGTCTTGTTGTTTAATTCTAGGCTGAGACTCTTTCCAGGAAAACTCAGATCCAAATGGTCTAGACCTTTTATTGTGAATGGGGTTTTCCCTCATGGTGCAATTGAGTTGAAGGAACCAACCACTGGAAGAACATTCAAAGTGAATGGCCAAAGACTCAAGCTCTACTTTGGAGGAGAGTTCGATAGGCAGAAATCCTCCATGTCTTTTTAGGAATCCTCTTAGGTGTCAAAGGTCAAGCTAGTGACCTTAAAGAAGCGCTTGAGGGAGGCAACCCTACATTTTAATTGTTGTATTTTTGTGCTTTGTGTTTTCAAATAATAATTGAAAATTAAAAATTTTGAATAAGGTTTGAATAAGCTTGAAAAACATTGAATAAGGTTTGAGTGTATAAACTTTGAAGTCCAGTGTTCATACGTGCATCAACAAAATAATAAAATTGTGGACCAGGAGGTACGCGTACATACGTTCCAAACTGGGCGTCGTTACGCATAATTAAATCAGCATCAGACCCCCTGGCACTCAAGTGAGAACAGTCCGCACTTGAGCGAGCTTAGGGAGTGCCAAGTGTGACTTGTTGTGCATAGCACGCTTAAGCAAGAGAGCTTCACGCTTAAGCATGATCCCTGTCTGCTTGAGCATGAACATGTACGCTTAAGCGTGAACCCATACTTTATCGAGTGTGACCCTTCACGCTTAAAGCGTGATCCATGGATATGTATATGCACTTGAGCATGGAATATCATGCTTAAGCGTGACAGTGGGAATGCAAACCTATTACACCATGTTATGCTGTCGCGCTTAAGCGAGAAATATCACACTTAAACGTGATCGTGGGAGTGCCTGTACCAAGCTTGTCACATTGTCACGCTTAAGCGAGAGAATGTCAAGCTTAAGCGTGACTACTGCATGCTTAAGCGGGGTCGTGCGCTTGAGCGTGGGAACCAAAATTTACCACCTGTTATACTCAGTTGTGCCTTTGCGCTTAAGCGTGACTACTTCACGCTCAAGCGTGAATCCTGTGATCCCCTTAGGCATGTCATACACTCAAAGCGTGATTTTGTAAGCTTATAGCGTGGCCTACACCTGTTACCACCTGTTGTGATTTAATAAGGGCGTATGTATGCCAAGATTTCAATGTACCTATGCATACCCAGGCATTGGGTTTAGCAGTATAAAAACCCTCTAAGCATACAAACCCTAACTCACATCTCTTTATGTTAGAAACTTAGGTTTTAAAGAGGAAAAGGCATCATTTGTAGATTCTATTGAAAGGTAACATCTTTGCATTCTTTGATTTCACTTAATAGCTAGGATTTTGGTATTTCATTGCTTCAATTTCAAACTTCCTGCATCCATTATATCTTTTCATATTACATTTTCATTTCTCTAGGTTGTGTTGTGTATGCATTTGTACCCATTTAGGCTCTATAAATACCATCCTTAACACTCACAATGTTCACAAGATCACAAAGACTCTTTAGAAAACCAAAAAAAGTGGCTGAAATGAAAAGTGTGAAGAAAACCCCAAAAGAGAAAGGAAAAGGGGTGGCCACTGTAAGCACCCTTGTTTCTCCACCACCTAAAAGAGTAAAAGCCTTGAGGAGGAAAAGAAGTCTAAGGGAAATGAGGATTTTGATGGGCATAGGTTTAGAGATTCCAAGGCTGCTTGAGAATATAAGAAAACATTCAAAAATAGAGGAGTAATGAGGGAAAGGGCTCTGGTCCTTGATGAAGATAATTGCTCAGATGTTGATGTAAAGGCTGCTATGTTCGAAAGGGGATGGCAGTATTTTAATGAGAATCTAGGCAATGGATATCAAGAACTCACTAGGGAATTTTATGCCAATCTAAGGGCCAATTCTATTCAGGATAAGTTTCTTTTTTCTTCCTTCTTGAGAGGAGTCACTATTCCTCTATCTGGTCATATACTGAATAAGCTTTTGAAAATACCTATCTTAGATGGTGAAGGATGTCACTACACTTGGAAAGTGGATATCTTTCATAGGGCTAAAAGTGAGAATCTTAGCAAGAAATCTTAGAGGAATGTTGTGTACAAGGAGCTGCATATATAATAAAAGTGAGTGGTTCACCAAAAAGTGTCAGGAAGAGTTATTTGAATCATCTCCCCTTCTTATGGTGCCACTAGGTCCCTTCATCCCTACAACCTGTGGCTCATGCTACTGAGGTTACCATTAAGAGGTTGGTGTTGATTTACTGTTTAACGAGAGGCCTGTATATTAACTTGGGTGAGTTAATACTGGAGGAGATGGTGAAAACCATTGAAAAAATCTCTAATTACCATATTGCTCTGTTATCACTTTATTGGCCCAAAAGAATCAGGTTAGGTTGAATTATGAAGAATTGACAAAGGTAAAGCCTAAAAGGATTATGAGTACTGGGTAATAAACCACCTTGACCACTTTGTGCCTTAAGAGTCAAAGCATCACAGACAACCCAAACCATCATCTTCTACACCACCACCTTCAACAGGGTCAGGTAATTCTTTTAACTTCTCCATGGTAATGCAAGAACTTCAAGTCATGGAGAAGATGTAACTAGGAACCTATGATCTGGTCCTGAACCATGATCTCATGCTGAGGAAGATTGCCACTGCAATGAATGTGGACTACACTGAAGAAATGGGAGTTCCACTTGACAGAGACTTATGGTTGGCTTCCATTGGGTTTACTGTTTCCCCTGATGAAACACCTCTGGAAACTGAATTTCCACCCCACCTTGAGCAATATAATGATGAGCCTATGGCTGAAGCGGCTGATGAAGAAGATAAAGAAGAAGAAGACTGATATTTTAATTTGCTGTCATTTATGTTAAGTTAATTCTGTGATGTAATAACTTTCTTTTAATGTCCTTTCTTGAACAATGGATTTCCTTTTCAGTTGTAATGAAATTTTATTTCCATGATAAGTTGTTTGTTGTTATTTCTTTTCTGATTTATAGTCTAATTCCTGCAACCATCACTCAACAAATCCTTGCCATATAGGTAAGAAGGGAAGTAATCTATCCCCTCATCCCATTAATTTTATGAAAAATATAAACTATGCTTAATTTAGAATCCATCTTAATTATTTAAATCTTGCTATTTCTCAGGCATCATTTGGATAAATTAATTGATTTGCATTATTTGATTCATGACCCCTTTCCATAACTATTTTCATCCTTAATTATTTGTTTATTTATCATGCTAGTTAGCAATCTGAATTTGTAATCTCGCATTAAGTTTGGGGACATGATTGGTTGATTACCTATAACTTATGAGCTTTTGAGCCTTTATTATTTCTTTCCCGAGTGTGCCTGTATTCTTGTTTAGTGAGACAGAATTTGCTTCAGTGCTTGCTAAATGATTATATGTTTGCCAATTGGAAATGATGAAGGCCTTCTTTGACAATTAGCTAGGGCCAAATTTAGCCATCCTAGTCAATTTTAATTATCCTTTGACCCAATAATTATGTTTGAGCCTGAGACCCTTTCATTCTAATTATGTGCCTAACTTTACAAGCCTATGTATCTAAGAAAACAAAGTGAATTATCCTTGGATGTTCCACTAATGAATTGTTGAGTCTTATCTTATTGCTAGGGACTAGAAAGTTCTAAGTTTGAGGATGAAGAGTGTGCCTAACAGCAATTAAAGGACACACTCTGACCTTAATTATAGATGAGGATTTTTAAGAAATGAAAGGAAGAACAACAAAAGTAAAAGAAAAGTGTAAAATCAGTAAAGCAATTCCTATATAAAAGAAAATGGTATTGAAAAAAAATGAATGAAAGAGAAGAAAGAAAGAAAGAAAAGTCCAAAGGACTAAAAGAGAAGAAGGTGCAAAGCACCACAAGTAATTGAGTTATCCTTCATCTGAAAAAAAATAAAATAAAAGCAAAGAGCTGGTTAGTAAAGGCATTTGGGTTAAGATTGAGGCAAGGCATCAGTGGGCACATCTTTTAACCCAACATTGACTAGAAAAACAAAAATGGAGCCTGTAGCCTAACCCCATTACAAGCTTAAAAAGCCCTTACTGATCCAATTGTGCTAGCATATGTCATGATGTTTAGAACTGTTGCAAGCCTATGTTGATCTAACACTATACACTGAGAGAAGAGTGAAACACTAATCCATGTGAGGAAAGCATCACCAGCTTGTTCCCAAAGGAAGTGTGAGTAATTATACTTTTAGAAGTTGTAGAAAGAAAGCATGAATGGTATTCAATAATTATCGTATGAATTAAGTTAAGGAAAGGTTGGTTGTCTTGAGTAAGTGAAATTGATTTAGTTAATTTGAGTCCTTGCTTGAGGACAAGCAAGCTTTAAGTTTGTGGATGTGATAAGTCTTGAAAAGACTTAATAAATTCATCTTTAATTTAACTTAATCCATTAAATATTGTTAAGTTTGGCATTATTATGTAATGAATTATCATTCTTTCTTGTTTTAATTATTTAATTCAAAAGTGTTTAAATTGTGCAAGAAAATGGTTAAAAAGATAAGTATATAAGGAATTATGCTTATTGAGAGATTCATTAACTTAGCGTACATACGCTAGGCATTTATTTGTTTGTATTTTGCAGGGTCAGGTGCAGGACATCCGGCGTACATACACTGGCCTCCCAGCTTACATATGCGCAGATCTAGTAAGTTACAAAGTCATCACGCTCAAGCTTACCAAGTTACGCTTAAGCGTGAGGTAACCATGCATTCACGTAAATAGAGAGACACAACATGCAGCAAGATAGCGATCACGCTCAAGCAACAAAGAATCACGCTCAAGCATGATTTCATAGAATTCATTAACTTATAGATTGATAAGTCTTGAAAAGACTTAATAATTTCATCTTTAATTTAATATAATCCATTAAATATTGTTTAGTTTGGCATTATTATTTAATAAATTGTCATTAGTTCTAGTTTTATTTATTTATTTCCAAACTATTTAAATTATGCAAGAAAATGGGTAAAAAGATAAGTATATAAGGAAAATTGTTTATTTGTAAATTCACTAACCCAGCGTACATACACTAAACATCCAGCGTACATACGCTAGGTATTTATTTGTTTGCATGTTGCAGGATGAGGTACAAGACACCACTCTTAAGCGAGAAAGCTCCAAGCTCAAGCGTGAAGGATGCATGCATTCATGTAAAATGAAGAAAACATTGCATGAAGAAAAAGAAACATGATCACGCTTAAGCGGACAATAGTCACGCTTAAGCGTGACTTCACCACACCCATGAATTTAACACCCGCGCTTAAGCGCCTCCCATTCACGCTCAAGCATGAAGACCAAATTCAATCACGCCCAAGCGTGAATCCACTATAGCCATCAATTAAAGCCCAAGCTTAAGCTCATTTCAATCACGCTCAAGAGTAAAGTCAGAGAGGCATAAATTAACGACCTCGCTTAAGCGCCTCGCAATCACGCTCAAGCGTGAAGTTGGTTAATCCAGTTCGTTATTTTTCCCTCCAAGCGAAGTGCTACAGTTCCCATTAATTAGTTACATTTGTTGTACCTTAGTAATTTAAGTAATGTCTTATAATTAATTATTTCCCTGTAATCATGTAATTAGTTTAGTTAGTTTGATTATTAATTAAGTTACCCTTATAATTAATTAGTTAGTTAGTTTGTTATAAGTTACCTATATATACTTGTACATACTCTGTAAAGAAGAGGAGGGAGAAGAATACACAGAAGCAATATACAATTCATTTTCTTATTTTTTAATCTCTCTCTAATCCTTTTCTCTCTCTAAATTATCTCGTCCATGTCTCTCCATGTTCCTTCGTCTGAATCCATTTCCATGGGTTTCTAAACCCCTAGAGTTGGGATTGCTGAAGCTTCCGATGGAATCTTGAAGCTGTATTGAGGAAATTATCTTTTGAAGTAAGAGGAGAACAGGCTGAGAAATGGATCCACTCTGTTAAATTGACAAATTCAGAACCAAATAAAGAAACTCACCAGTGAGGAATCATGGTTGAGGCTTAGGTAACTTCTGGATTCCTAACTAATTTAGGCCTAGTAATTAGGTGAATAGTTAGGGTTCAACCCCTAATTTCACATTAGATTTCTCTGTCACTGAATACCTAAGGGATTAGGGTTTAATGCTTAGGAATTAATGTTAATTACCTAAGGAATTAGGAATTAACCATCTGTGAATTGTCCTCTTGCATCTGAAGCTTAATTGAACCTCAATTGCATGTTTCTTGATGAAGTTATAAGCTAAAGTAATCGTAATCTATCTTCCATTAATCACACTTCATCTCTTCTATTGTTTCTAAAAATCATAGAAAGTATAAAACAACAAAAACAGAATGAATTCTATCTGCTTTGTTGGTTCAACTTGTGCTACTCCAAGATTGAGGTAATCACCACAATCCCTGTGGGAACGATCAAATATATTATAAATTTAATGATTGGTGTGCTTGCCAAAAGAATATAAATTCTCTAAGAATTATGCATCAAGTTAATGGCTCAGGATTTATGCATCATGTTAATAGCGTCGTTGTCGGGGATTGTTGAGTATTATCAACAATCCTTGGACTGGTGCTAGACTGAACCGTTTAATTTTGTTTCGCATTTAGTAGTAGTTTAATTCTTATTTTTAGTATAGCGGTAGATTTTATGTAGCAGTAGCTTTGAATTGTTCATGTCTAATATTTGGTGTATGCAGTCAAGGAATAGATGAGAGCCATTCTTCTTTGATCCTGATATTGATTTGTTAGAGCGTAAGCTTAGGAAAGAGAAAAAGCAAAACGAACAGCAAGAAATAGAACAAAGGAGAGTTACACTAGGTGAGTACTCTAGGCCTACTGAAGAAGGATCGCAATCTAGCATCCTTAGACCTTCGATTGCAGCTAATAATTTTAAACTTAAACCGGCTTTGCTGTAGTTGGTCAGAAATGATCAATTCGGAGGAAGTGAGGTTGAGGATCCAAATTTGCATCTAGCAACCCTCCTCTAAATTTGTGATATAGTGAAAATGAATGGTGTCCCTGATGAGGCAATAAGATTGAGATTATTTTCTTTTTCTCTAAGGGACCGTGCAAAAGCCTGGTTGTAGAGCCAACCAAGAGGCAGTATATCCACTTGGGAGGATTTACAAAGAAAATTTTGGATTAAATATTTCCCTCCTTCCAAGTATGCCAAGTTGCACACTGAAATCACTTGTTTCGAGCAAAGAGAGGGTGAATCTCTGATGGAAGCATGGGATAGGTACAAAGAGAGTTTGAGGAAATGTCGTCACCATAGGATTCCTGATGTGCAGCAAGTTACCATATTCTATAATGGTGTAAGACCAGCAACTAGAGTCATGATTGATGCCTCAGCTGGAGGTTCACTAACCACAAAAACTGTAGAAGAAGCTATAGAGTTGATTGATGTAATGGCTTCAAATGAATGTTTAGTTAGTGAAAGGAGCCAAATCCCTAAGAGAGGGATATTAGAATTAGAAGCACAAGATGCTTATTTGGCTCAAAGTAAGTTAATGACTCAGGCTTTAGAGAAACTAAGTGTACAGATTTCAGAACTTCAAAAGCCTAGTCAAGTTTGTATGATGAGTTGTGATTTTTGTGGTGGAGACCATGAAAATGGCATGTGTGATCCAAATGTGCCTGCTGAACAAGTTAATTACATGGGGCAGCAATAATTTCAAAGGAATTATCCCTCTAATTCCTTTAATCCTAATTATAGAAATCACCCCAATTTTTCATGGCAGAAAGGTCCACATTTGAATCAAAACATGCCATAAAATCAAACCACAACTAGACCACAACAACCTTCTCCCTCTCCCTCTAAAGAAAAGTCTGAACTTGAGAATGTGCTATCTCAGTTCATTCAGGCCACTCAGGCCAACTTTAAAAATCAAGAAGCGTCCATTCGAAATCTGGAAAACCAGGTTGAACAGCTATCAAAACAGTTAGTTGAGAGACAGTCAGGCAATTTTCCTGGAGATACTGAGGTAAATCCAAGGGAACATTGCAAGGCAATAACCATAAGGAGTAGGAAAGTTCTTATCCCTATTCCAAGTTAGGAAAATAATTCAGAAAATGATGCAGAAAAAGAAAAAAAGTAGGTAAGTGAGCAAGTTATTGATGAAACTGAAAATAAAGTAGAAATAGAAAAAGAAAAAGAAAACCAAGTTCATTAAAAGAAAAAGAAAAGATTGATTTGATCTTGGAGAAATCTGTCAAGCTAACTCCTGAGAAATTAAAGAATGCTCCATTTCCACATAGATTCAAGAAACAGATAGAGGAGCAAAAGTTTGCTAAGTTCTTGGATGTGTTTAAAAAGCTTTACATAAATATTCCCTTTGTTGTGGCATTGCAAGAGATGCCTTCCTATGCTAAATTCTTGAAAGAACTTCTGTCTAAGAAGAGAAAGCTTAAGGGAGATGAAATGATTGCCCTCACTCAAGAGTGCAGTGCAATTATTCAGAAGAAACTTCCTCAAAAGCTAGAAGATCTTGGATCTTTTACAATACCTTGTGCAATAGGGGATGTCCATGTAGGAAGTGCTTTATGTGATCTAGGGGCCAACATTAACCTCATGCCTTTGTCCTTAATGAGAAAATTAGGAATTAATGACCTGTAACCAACTCGTATGTCTTTATAGTTTGTTTGATAGGTCTATCAAATATCCCCATGGGATGCTGGAAGACTTGTTAGTTAAGGTAGATAAGTTCTTCTTCCTAGCTAATTTTGTAGTTTTGGATATGGAAGCTGATAGAGAGATTCCTTTAATTCTAGGGAGACCCTTCTTAGCTACTCGAAGAGTTTTAATTGATGTAGAGAAGGGAGAACTCATGCTGAAAGTTTAAGAGGAGCAGGTAACTTTTAATGTCTTCAATGCTATGAAACATCCAGCTGATAAAATAGCTTGTTTTATGCTTGAAGAAGTTAAAAGTTATAATACTCCTATGCTATTAAGAACTGAAGAAGAGGTTTTACAAGCCTTTCTTGACGATGATTTTGAATCCGAGACTGAGGAGTTAGATAACTCACATAATGAGTTGCTGAACCTACTTGAGGCAAATGAAGTAGGTGACTTAGAAAATGAATAAAAAGAAAATTAAATAATACTGAACTTGAGAAAGGTAAGGAAATGTTTGAAGAAAAGCATGATTTGAAACCTTTGCCTTCTCATTTGAAATATGTTTTCTTAGGAGATAATGAGTCACATCCTGTAATCATTAATGCTGAATTAAAAGATGAGGATGTAGAAAAATTGATAGGGGTTTTAAGAAAACATGAATCTGCTATTGGCTGGAACATTTCTGATTTAAAGGGAATTAGTCCGTCATTTTGTATGCATAAAATTCTGATGAAGGATGACTATTCCCCTGTTGTTCAGCTACAAAGAAGATTAAACCCCATAATGAAAGAAGCTGTAAGGAAAGAAGTGGTTAAACTCCTTGATGCAGGGATTATCTATCGTATCTCAGACAGCGCTTAGATTTGTCCAGTCCAAATGGTGCCTAAGAAAGGTGGGATGACCACTGTTAAAAATGAAGATGGTGAAGTCATTTCCACTACACTAACTACAGGTTGGAGAATGTGCATTGATTATAGAAGGCTTAATGACTCCACTAGAAAAGACCACTTTCCTTTACCATTTGTAGACCAAATGCTTTAGAGGCTGTCAGGTCATGAGTATTACTGCTTCCTTGATGGATATTCTGGTTACAACCAAATTATGGTTGATCTAAAAGATCAAGAGAAGACAACCTTTACTTGTCCTTATGGAATCTTTGCATATAGGCGTATACCATTTGGTTTGTGCAATGCACCAACAACCTTTCAAAGGTATAGGCTGGCAATTTTTGGGGACATGGTAGAGAAGTTCATTAAGGTGTTTATGGATGACTTCTCTGTGTTTGGAAACAGCTTTGATATATGCCTCAGCAACCTATCTAAGGTGCTGGTGAGATGTCAAGAGACTAATCTTATCCTCAAATGGGAAAAGTGTCATTTTATGGTTAGAGGAGGGATAGTCCTTGGCCACAAAATCTCTATTGAGGGTATTCAAGTAGATAGAGCCAAGATTGATATCATTGAAAAACTTCCTCCTCCAATCAATGTGAAAGGAGTGAGGAGTTTCTTAGGATGTGCTAGCTTCTATAGGAGATTTATAAAAGATTTTTCAAAAATAGCAAAGCCTTTGACTGGTTTACTTGTGAAAGATCATGCTTTTGTTTTTGATTAATCCTATGTCAAGGCTTTTGAAAATTTAAAACAAAGATTAGTTTCAGCTCCAATCCTTACAGCACCTAATTGGTCTTTACCATTTGAACTCATGTGTGATGCAAGTGATTTTGCTATAGGAGCTGTACTGGGGCAGAAGAAAGAAAAATTAACACATGTAATTTATTATGCTAGCAAAGTATTAAATGAGAATTAAATAAACTACACCACTACTGAAAAAGAAATGCTTGCTGTGGTGTATGCATTTGATAAATTCAGAGCTTACTTGATAAGTGCTAAGGTCATTGTGTATATAGATCATTCAGTAATCAAGTACTTGCTAGATAAAAAAGAATCAAAGCCAAGGTTGATCAGGTGGGTTCTTTTACTCCAAGAGTTTGATTTAGAAATAAGAGATAAAATGGGAGTAGAGAACTCAGTGGCTGATCAACTCTACCGTCTAGAGGGTGAATCAGATTCTATCTTGATTAAAGAGGAATTCCCAGATGAGAGGCTGATGGCAATTATCATAGGGCCATGGTATGCTGATATGGACAACTTTAAAAGTGCCTCTGTGTTATCTGAAGGGTGGACATCCCAAATGAAGAAAAAATTCTTTCATGACAGTAAAACCTTTCTATGGGATGATCCATTTCTTTATAAGATACGAGTAGATGGAATTATCAGGAGATGTGTGCCTGAATCAGAGCAAGAAAGACTCTTGCGGCACTAACATGACTCCTATTATGGAGGACACCATAGTGCCTCTAGAACAGCAACAAAAATGTTGCAATGTGGCTTTTATTGGCCAACAATTTTTCAGGATGCTAGAGTATATGTGTAAAGGTGTGATAAGTGCCAAAGAAGTGGAGGTCTCTCTACTAAAGCTTGCATGCCTTTGACAAATATTTTAGTTGTGGAGTTATTTGATGTTTGGGGTATTGACTAAATGTGACCATTTCCAAAGTCATCTCCAATAAATATATCCTTGTTGCTGTGGATTATGTCTCCAAGTAGGTGGAGGCAATCCCTACTAGAACCAATGATGCACATGTGGTGCTTAGGTTTATAAAGAAGAACATTTTCTCTAGATTTGGAGTCCCTAGAGTCCTTAATAGTGATAGAGGGTCATATTTTTGCAATAGAATCATGGAAAAAACCCTAAGACACTATGAGGTACTGCATAAGGTGTCTACTCTATATCATCCACAAACTTGTGGACAAGTTGAGCTTTCTAATAGAGAAATCAAGAGAATATTAGAGAAAGTGATAGGGAAGTCTAGGAAAGATTGGTCTATAAGATTAGATGATGCATTGTGGGCCTATAGAACAGCATTTAAAACTCCCATTGGCATGTCTCCTTATCAGTTGGTTTATGGTAAGGCTTTCCATCTCTTTGTGCATTTGGAAGATAAGGCATAGTGGGCCACAAAACTGTTAAACATGGATTGTGACCAATCTCAAGAGGAAAGAGTCCTAAAACTCCATGAACTTGAGGAGTTCAGACTCAATGCTTATCAGAGTGCCTCAATCTATTAAGATAAAACTAAGAGGTGGCATGATAAGTTGATAAATAGAAAAGAGTTTCAAAAGAATGATTAGGTCCTGTTATTCAATTCTAGACTCAGACTCTTTCCAGGAAAACTCAGATCCAAGTGGTCTGGACCTTTTATTATGAATGAGGTTTTCCCTCATGGTACAATTGAGGTGAAAGAACCAACCACTGGTAGAACTTTTAAGGTGAATGGCCAGAGACTCAAACTCTATTTTGGAGGAGAGTTTGATAGGCAGAAATTCTCCATGTTTTTGCAGGCATCTTCTTAGGTGTCTCTCAAAGGTCAAGCTCACCTTAAAGAAACGCTTGAGGGAGGCAACCCTACATTTTGGATTGTTGTAGTTTATGTTTGGTATTTTAAAATAGTAAATGAAAACTAAAAATTTTGATCAAGGTGTGAATAAACTTGTAAAATTTCGAATAAGGTTTGAGTGTACATACTTTGAATTCCAGTGTACATAAGCACTTCACCAAACTAATAAAATTATGGACCAGGGGGTGCATGTACATATGTTTCAAACTGGGCATTTTTATGCATAATTAAATGAGCATCAGACCCCCCCTGTCACTCAATAGAGTCCCTTGCACGCTCAAGCATGGACAAAAATGTTCCCTGGCACTTGAGTGAACTCCTGCGCACTTGAGCGTGCATTTACTCACGCCTGAGTGTGGTTTTCTTGGCATGCCACTGATACTAAAAAGAGTCCCACGCTTGAGCGCCCCATCCCATGCTTGAGCGTGCTCGGGGTTGAGAAAGTTGAAAGTGTGCTCTTCCAAGCTTGTCGCCTGAGCGTGGTTTCTCAGCGCTTGAGCACACCACATGGTATTTTCTCTTCGCTTAAGCGAAGAATGGTACGCTTGGAGCGTGATTCACACCTGTTGCCACTTGTTATGATTTAATATGGGCGTTTATACACCAACATTTCAATGTACCTACGCGTACTTCATGTATTGGGTTCAACAGTATAAAACCTTTTCAGCGTACAAACCTTAACTCTTTATGTTGGAACCTTGGGTTTTGAAGAGGAAAAGGCACAATCTTTGGATTCCTTTGAAAGGTAACATCTTTACATTCTTTAATTTCAGTTGATAACTAGGATTTTAGTAGTTCTTTGTTTCAATTTCAAATTTCTTGCATCCATCATATCTTTTCATCTCACATTTTTCTTTTTATGTGGTTGTGCTGTTTGTGCATTTGTATCCATTTAGGCTTTATAAATAACATCTTTAACACTCATAATGGTCAAAAGATCATAAAGATTTTTTAGAAAACCTGAAAAAATTGTTGAAATAGAAAATATGAAGAAAACCCCAAAAAAGAAAGGAAAAGGAGTGGTTACTATCAGTATCCCTGATTCTCCACCAACCGAAAGGAGTAAAAGCCTTGAGGAAGAAAAGAAGTCTCAGACAGTTGAGGGTTTTGATGGATATAGGTTTAGAGATTCCAAGGCCACCCAAGATTATGAGAATAAGTTCAAACATAAGGGAGTAATAAGGGATAGAGCTTTAGTCCTGGAGGAAGAAAATTGTTCTGATCACATTGTGAAAGCTGCCATGTTAGCAAGAGGGTGGCAATTTTTTAATGAGAATTTAGGGAATGGTTACCAGGAACTTACTAGGGAATTTTATACCAATCTAAGGGCAAATTTTATTAAGGATAAGTTTCCTTTTTCTTCCTTCTTTAGAGGAGTCATCATTCCTCTATCTGGTCATATATTGAATAAGTTGTTGAAAGTACCTATATTGGATGAGGAAGGATGTCACTACACTTGGAAAGTAGATATCTTTCATAGGGATGAAAATGAAAATCTTAGGAAAGAAATTTTAGAGGAATATTGTGAACAAGGAGCTACATATATAACAAAAGTGAATGGTGCACCAAAAAGTGTCAGGAAGAGTTGTTTGAATCATCTCCCCCTCTTATTGTGTCACTATGTCCTTTCATCCCTGCAACGTGTGGCTCATGCTACTGAGATTGCCATTAAGAGGTTGGTGTTGATTTACTATTTAATGAGAGGCCTGTATGTTAACCTGGGTGAGTTAATACTGGAGGAGATGATGAAAGCTATTGAAAAGAATCTCAAACTACCATATTGCTCTGTTATCACTTTGTTGGCCCAAAAGAATCAGGCTAGGTTGAATTATGAAGAATTGACAAAGGTGAAGCCTTAAAGGATTATGGATAAGTACTGGGTGATAGACCACATTGACCATTTTATGCCTCAAGAGTCAAAGCGTCCCAGACAACCTAAACCAATATCTTTTGCACCATCACCCCCAACAACAGCAGGTACTTCTTTTGACCTCCCCATGGTTATGCAAGAACTTCAGGTTATGAAGAAGATGTAGCTAGGAACCTATGATCTGGTCATGAACCATGATTTGATGCCGAGGAAGATTGCCACTATACTGAATGTGGACCACACTAAAGAAATGGGAGTTCCACCTGACAGAGATTTATGGTTGGCTTTCTACCCCATCCTGATAACACATCTTTAGCAACTGAATTTCTACCCCATCCTGAGCAAGACAATGATGAGCCTATGGATGAAGAAAGTGAAGAAGAGGATGATTGATATTTTACTTTGCTTATATTTCTGTTAAGTGAATTCTGGGTTGTAATAACTTTCTTTTAATGTTTTCTTTTCCTAAACAATGTATTTCCTTTCTGCTGTAATGAAATTTCACTTCCATGTTAAGTGTTTGTTGTTATTTCTTTTCTATTTTGTATTGATTCCTGCAATAATCACTCAACCAATCACTGCCATATAGGTAAAAAGGGAAGTAATCTATCCTCTCATCTTATTACATTGAGGAAATTTGTTAACTATGTTTAATTTAGAATCTATCTTAATAATTTAAATCTTGTTGATTCTCAGGCATCAATTAGATAAATTAATTGATTCGCATTGCTTGATTCATGATCCCTGTCCATAACTATTTCAATCCTTTATTAATTGTATATTCACCATGCTAGTTAGCAATCTGAGTTTATAATCTCACATTAAGTTTGGGGACATGATTGGCTGATTACCTGTTATTTATTAGCTTTTGAGCCTTTATTAATTCTTTTTCTGAGTGTGTCTGCATTATTGTTAGTGAGACAGAATTTGCTTCAGTGCTTGCTAAATGATTATATGTGTGTCAATTGGAAATGATGAAGGCCTTCTTTGATAATTAACGAGGACTAAATTTAGCCATCCTAATATTATTAATTATCCTTTGACCTAACAGTTATATTTTAAGCCTGAGACCATTTCATTCTAATTATGTACCTAACTTTACAAGCCTATGTATCTAAGAAAAACCAAGTGAATTATCCCTGGATGTTCCACTGATGAATTATCGAGTCTTATCTTATTGCTAGGGACTAGCAAGTTCTAAGTTTGGCGATGAAGAGTGTGTCTAACAGCAATTAAAGGACACACTCTAACCTTAATTGTAGATGAGGATTATGAGAAATGAAAGGAAGCACAGCAAAAGCAAAAAGAAAAGTGAAAAATCAGCAAAGCAATTCCTATATAGAAGAAAAATGGTATTAAAAAAAATGAAAGAGAAGAAAAAAAGAAAGAGTCCAAAAGACTGAAAGAGAAGAAGGTGCAAAGCACCACAAGTAGTTGAGTTATCCTTCATTTGAAAAATATATATATATATAATAAAAACAAAAGAGTTGGTTAGAAAAAGCATTTAAGTTAAGATTGAGGCAAGGCATTAGTGGGCACATCTTTTAACCCAATATTGACTAGAAAAACAAAAATAGAGCCTGTAGCCTAACCCCATTACAAGCTTAAAAAGCCCTTACTGATCTAATTGTGTTAGCATATGTCATGATATTTAGAACTGTTGCAAGCCTATGTTGATCTGATAATTATGCAGGTGATGGGTGCATGCAATTAAACCTATACACTGAGAGAAGAGTGAAACACTAATCCTTGTGAGGAAAGTATCACTAGCTTGTTCCCAAAGGAAGTGAGTAATTATATTTTCAGAATTTGCGAAAAGAAAGCATGAACAATATTCAATAATTATGGTATGAATTAAATTAAAGAAAGGTTGATTGTCTTGAGTAAGTGCAATTAATTTAATTAATCTAAGTCCTTACTTGAGGACAAGCAAGTTTTAAGTTTGGGGATTTGATAAGTCTTGAAAAGACTTAATAATTTCATCTTTAATTTAACATAATCCATTAAATATTGTTTAGTTTAGCATTATTATTTAATAAATTGTCATTAATTCTGTTTTTATTTATTTATTTCAAAAGTGTTTAAATTATGTAAGAAAATAGGTAAAAAGATAAGTATATAAGGAAAATTGTTTATTTGTAAATTCACTAACCCAGCGTACATACGCTAGACAGCCAGCGTACATACGCTAGGTATTTATTTGTTTGCATGTTGCAAGATCAGGTACAAGACACCACGCTCAAGCGAGAAAGCTTCAAGCTCAAGCGTGAAGGATGCATGCATTCACGTAAAAGGAAGAAAACATTGCATGAAGAAAAAGAAACACCATCACGCTTAAGCGGACAATAGTCACGCTTAAGTGTGACTTCACCACACCCATGAATTTAACACCCACGCTCAAGCGCCTCCTATTCATGCTCAAGCGTGAAGACCAAAGTCAGTCACGCCCAAGCGTGAATCCACTATAGCCATCAATTAAAGTTCAAGCTTAAGCTCATTTCATTCATGCTCAAGCGTGAAGTGACAGAGGCCTAAATTAACGAAAGCGCCTCATAATCACGCTCAAGCGTGAAGTTGGTTAATCCAGTTCGTTATTTTTCCCTCCAAGCGAAGTGCTGCAGTTCCCATTTATTAGTTATATTTTTGGTACCTTAGTAATTTAAGTAATGTCTTGTAATTAATTATTTCCCTGTAATCATGTAATTAGTTTAGTTAGTTTAATTATTAATTAAGTTACCCTTGTAATTAATTAGTTAGTTAATTAGTTGTAAGTTACCTATATATATGACAGGGCCCGCAAGCGCACGGGTTATGTTGCCTAATATAAAAGATTATCGTTCTCCACAGGGACTGTGTTCAAAGTACCAGCATATTGAAATTTAATTATCCACACAATTGATTTTTAATGTTTTTGTAAAATAAAGCACAAATTAAAAATAAATTTAGAAACAAAATTTACTTGACACTTAAAAATCAGAATTGAGAGTATCTTGGGATTCCGGGGGATCAAAACTCTATTTTATGTTAATGAATTTTAACTTTTCATAAATAAGAATCAAATTAAGTTTTCCAAGGCGGATTTTCCTTAAGCTAATTAATATGTTCCTCTCGGAATCCTATTAATGTACCTAACCTATGGAAAGCGCTGCTTAATCCTTAGAAAAGGCCCATTATCGTTTTGTGAAAATCCCTTATTTATTCCCCAAAAGATTTTGATTACTTTCATGGTTTTACCGAGGTCACAAAAAGTATTTCAAAACCTTAGGCTTAGTTCAAAAACTTTCCAGTAACAATAAATCTCTCGATTATATTAATTACTTAAACTTACTAATATACCCGCAAGTATACAGTTTTATCACTTAGGTTCTTCTTAGGAATTACTAAGAGCATTGAGCATTTTTTGGAACTAAATGGAAATCAAAAATTTATTTAATTCAAAGTCAAAATAACATTATCATAAAATATTATCACACCCCATTCATCCCAAGATAATTAATTTAGCTACTCATGAAATAATTCAAATTCATATATAAAATGGAAAAATAAAACATACAAGACATGGCAAAAATAAGACTTACGGGTTTCTCCAAAAGCTCAGAATAATTTTACCACTGTATTTCCTTGCTGCAATATTCCTCCACCAATTACAAATTGGAATACTCAATTTCACAACCCTCACAACTCTTACAAAATAGAAAGAAAAAGAAAATTAAAAAAGAAGGAAACGGGACAGAGAAAGAAACGAAAGAGAAAGAAAATGAAAGAGAAAAAAAAAGAGAAAGAGAAAGAACAGAAAAGAAAATGAAGGAAAAGAAAAGGAACTGAATGAAGCTGATGAAGAAAAAATGGGATATCAAAGGCGATCCTCTACCCCTGTATTTATAGAACTCTGGACATCTTTAGTCATGGGGAACGGCGGCTAGTGGGACTTCTATTTGTCTTCTTGTCAGCCGCCCCACGAGATCAACATCACAACTTGGATACAGCCTGGATGGTATGGTGGAGAAACAGCTTGTACCTCGACAGCTATAGGGAACGGCGGCTAGTGGGTTTCTCTTTTGTCTTGTTGTCAGCCGCTCCCTCATAAGTCAAGGATCCACTTGGATAGTGGGAATTCAAGTCAGCATGGGCAATCAGTGGAAATATGGAGCCGGCGTTCTTCTTCTGACTCGGATTAGTGCCTCAGCCAGTATCCATCCTCTGCGGGAATTAATTCGAGTGGAACAGGTGCTTTTTATACACAAAAGACCGAGTGAAAGCTTTAATTCACTGATTATTGACTCAGAAATTTAATTTCGGGGAGCATTCATCAGGACCTTTGTTCATTCGGATTTGCTTCACTCGGTGTTGTTTTCCTCGGAACTTGTTTCTGTTTGAAGCAATTTGAGCTGGACGGTGTTGATTTGCTGGACGGTGTTGAGGGGAGCTGGACAGTGTTGTGGATGTAGATTTATGGAGCCGGTGTGCAATTCGTGAGTGGATGAGCAAAGTGACTCACTTGGCACTGATTGAAACATTCATTCAGAATTTTCAAAAGTGACTCACACGGCACTCGTTTAAACCCTCTTCTTTCACATGTGACCCACTTAGGATCGGGAAGTCTTCATTCAAATGATTCAATCGGCACCTCCAAAATGTTTCACTCGGCTATGTCTCTAGAATTGAACCACTCGGAGAATCCTTGCTCAGATTTGCTTGGGAGTAATTCAGTCGAGAACGACCCTTCCTTCACTCCTTGAAATGATCCACTCGGACACATTCACTCGGAAGTCTGACTTGCTTCTCACTCAAAATGGCCTCAATCGTCAATCAACCCATTCGGTTGTTTTCACTCGGGAGTCAGCCTTGCTTTTCACTCAGAAATTTGTGACTTGAGAGAATCTAGCCGATAGAAGTTCTTTCCAGGTCCGAGCTTTGCTTTGCTCGGAAATACATCTCTCGGCCCCGAACTACTCGGAAGTGCCTTCCTTGGAGACATCTCACTCGGGGTTAGTTTAAAACTTGAGAGTCTGCCCGATAGAGACTCATTCCTGGTGGGAATCTTTTCCTTACTTGATAAGACACTTTCTCTGAAACTCACTACTCGGAAAGGCCTTGCCTGATAATTGTTCTTCTGAAGTTCAGAGTTTTTTCATTCGGAATCAACTCACTCGGGAGTCTTCCACTCGGAGACAATTTTTCCCAGAAGAAGCAGTTGTTCCCCAAATCAGACTCACTTCAATCAATAATTCTTCACTCGGACAAATAGCTTTAGGCAGTAATTATTCAAAGTCAGTCCCTTTTTCACTCGGAGTGGTTGCAGTCGGGAAGCTTCCACTCGGATTTATCTCCAACCGAGAAATATTCCTTCAAGGTCAGCCATTTTTCACCCGGAATAGCTTTGATAGAGAATCTTCCACTCGGATTTACCTCCAACCGGGAAGTATTCCACTCGGCAACGCTTCATTCTGAGTCATCCTACTCGGATTTGATCATTTTTGAGTCATCCTACTCGGATTTGATCATTCTGAGTCAGAATTCAGTATAAAAAAGAGAATTCTTTTTACTTGGGCTTGTTCTTCTTGTTTCTTTATCATTTGATGGTCGTTTTTCTCTTGTTATTGACCCTTGTATTATCCTAATTTCTGCAAAATAAAATACCCAAGTAGAATATAGTGGAAAGAAAGCGAAAATCACAAAAATTAAGGAAATACAATATATAATGATTAAAATCCTAAGCAAACTAGATCTAATTTATTATGTTATAAAATACTTATCAATATACTTGTACATACTTTGTAAAGAAGAGGAGGGAGGAGAGTACACAGAAGCAATATACGATTCATTTTCTTATTTTTTAATCTCTCTCTAATCCTTTTCTCTCTCTAAATTCTCTCGTCTATGTCTCTCCATGTTCCTTCATCTGAATCCATTTCCATGGGTTTCTAAACCTCTAGGGTTGGGATTGCTGAAGCTTCTGATGGAATCTTGAGGAAATTATCTTCCGAAGTAAGAGGAGAACAAGCTGAGAAGTGGATCTACTCTTCTAAATTGAAAAATTCAGATCCAAATGAAGAAACTCACCAATGAGGAATCATGGTTGAGGCTTAGGTAACTTCTGGCTTCCTAACTAATTCAGGCCTAGTAATTAGGTGAATAGTTAGGGTTCAACCCCCAATTTCACATTAGATTTCTCTGTCACTGAACACCTAAGGGATTAGGGTTTAATGATTAGGAATTAGTGTTAATCATCTAAAGAATTAGGAATTAACCATCTGTGAATTGTCCTCTTGCATCTGAAGCTTAATTAAACCTCAATTGCATGTTTCTTGATGAAGTTGTAAGCTGAAGTAATCCTAACCTATCTTTCATTAATCACACTTCATCTCTTCTATTGTTTCTGAAAATACAAAAACATATAAAGTATAAAATAACAAAAACAGAATGAATTCTATCTGCTTGTGTTGGTTCAGCTTGTGCTAGTCCAAGATTAAGGTAATTACCACAATCCCTGTGGGAACGATCAAATATATTACAAATTTAACGATTGGAGCACTTGTCAAAATAATATAAATCCTTTGATTATTATGCATCAAGTTAATGGCTCAGGATTTATGCATCATAGATCATGGTCAAGCGTGCATCGACCACGCTCAAGCGTGGAGTCTGTTTTTCCCAGATTGTTACTTCTCCTTCAACGTCAAACTACAATAATTCCCCTTAATTATTTTGTTTCAGTTGCTATTTATTTTGTATTTTTATTTAACTTAAGTATTTTATGTAATTAGTTTAGTTATTTTAATTATTAATTAGTTTCCTTTGTAATTAAATAAAGTTAGTTAGTTAGTTTGCCATAGCTATATATATTTGTAAACACTCTGTAATTAAGGGGGTGGAAGCAATAACACTAATTCATTTTCTGATTTACAGTCTCTCTCTAAACATTTTCCCTCTCTAAACTCTCTCTTCCATGACTCTCCACATTCTACATTCTGAATCCATCCCCATGGGTTGCTAAACCCCTAGGGTTGGGATTGCTAAAGCTTTCGATGGAATCTTGAATCTGTATTAAGGAAATTATCTTCTGAAGCAAGAGGAGAACAAACTGAGAAGTGGATCTACATTGTTGGATTGACAAATCCAGATCTAATTGAAGAATTTCACTAGTGAGGAATCATGGTTGAAAGCTTAGGTAACTTCCAGCTTCCTAACTAATTCAGGCCTAGTAATTAGGTGAATAGTTAGGGTTCAATCCCCAATTTCGTATTAGATTTCTCTATCACTGAACACCTAAGGGATTAGGGTTTAATGCTTAGGAATTAGTGTTAATCACCTAAGGAATTAGGGATTAACCATCTGTGAATTGTCCTCTTGAATCTAAAGCTTGATTGAACCTTAATTGCATGTTTCTTGATGAAATCGAAAGCTGAAGTAATCCTAACCTATCTTCCATTAATCACACTTCATCTCTTCTATTGTTTCTGAAAATACAAAAACATAGAAAGTATAAAACAACAAAAATAGAATGAATTCTATCTTGTGTTTCGGTTCAGCTTGTGCTAGTCCAAGATTGTGGTAATTACCTCAATCACTGTGGGACGATCAAATATATTACAAATTTAACGATTAGTGCACTTGCTAGAAGAATATAAATCCTCCGAGAGTTATGCATCAAGTTAATGGTTCGGGATTTACACACCAAGTTAATGGTGCCGTTGCTGAGGATTATTGAGTTGGACCAGTACTAGACTGATTTGTTTAATTTTGTTTTTGTATTTAGTAGTAGTTTAATTCTTGTTTTCAGTATCACAGTAGTTTGTGTGTAGCTGTGAATTGTTTTTGTGTCTAATATTTGATGTATACAGTCAAGGAACAGAGGAGAGCCTTTCTTCTTTGATCCTGATATTGATTTGTTAGAGCGTAAGCTTAGAAAGAGAAAAAGCAAAAAGAACAGCAAGAAATGGAACAGGGGAGAGTTACACTAGGTGACTACTCCAGGGCTACTGAAGAAGGATTGTAGTCCAGCATCCTTAGGCCTCCGATTATAGCCAATAACTTTGAACTTAAACCGGTTTTGCTGTAGTTGGTTAGAAATGATCAATTCAGAGGAAGTGAGGTTAAGGATCCAAATTTGCATCTAGCAACCTTCCTCCAAATTTGTGATATAGTAAAAATGAATGGTGTCCCTAATGAGACAAGGTAAGACATATGGCTAGTGGTTGGTTAAAACAAAAATGGCCTTAATCACATCAAAGCATGCACATGGAACATAATACATAAAAAATAAACAAGTCAAGTTTTAGAGTACTAATAAATAAGGGTTAATCAAGAAAAAGGAAAGATATCATAATAGGATCCATCCAATTAAGCTCAAAATCTCACCGAGGGTGGTCAATCTATCACAATTCATATACAATATGATCTTCACAAACAACTTATTGAATTAATATGAAAGGAAATTAATCACAACATGTCATGAAATATTGGATAAGGGTGATGTAATTACTTATTACTGAGAAAAATTAAAAAAAATTAGTAAAGGGCATGCAGAATTTAAAACAAAAAACTGGAAATGATGATTTTTTTTTGTGAACAAGAAACAAAGAAGGAAAATAAATCATAACCAAATATTGGTGTCAAGATCCGGTTCCTTATGCTTCTTGCTCTGTACTTTTTTTAAGGGCGCTTAGTAATAAAGATACCTACAACAAATTGATTAGTTCAATTGCATGTGAAATGGTTAGTATAACTAAACAATTTGATTGTGTTATACAACCCAGTTTCATGGGCCTTGTGTTAGAACCCACAAGAAAAATATCATCAACATAACCATGAGCAACATCAAGAGCAATAACATACATCTTAATTCATTTGTATGCCTATAGAAAGATTCTGCTATATTATCCATTAAGAACAAATAAAAAACCTGATGATTGACTAGTGGTGAGGTGTCGCTCCGATTTGAAAGAAAAGGATGAAGGCAAAGTATCACGGCTAGAGAATGATGAAGATAATGTTTATGGTTGCAGAATGGTTGATGTCGAATGGAAATGATTGTGGTGAAGGTAAAGGCAAAGGATACCTGACACTAAAGTAAAGACAGTGGCTATGTGTGTGTCTGTGTTTTTTTTTGTTTTTTTTAAATTTGATAAAGAAGGTGAAACGGTTGTGGTTATCCGAGTGAGATGTGTTGCGAGGATGCGTCTCAAGAGTTTGGAATCTTTACTCTGCCCATCCCAACAAAAGTACTCATGACACAATTAAATTTTTTTATTTTTTTAGTTTAAAACAAAAAATTAAACAAAAGTGATACTAAAACTATATAGTGAAGATACGTCTCAAGACTTTGGTTCTCAAAGATACATCTTTATGACTTTAGATGTAACTTTCCCAAATTAATCATTATTCTGTCTATCCCTCACAAAAAGATAATATATATATATATATATATATATATATATATAACTCAGACCTCCCACATATTCAAGACATTGTCCTCAGTGTCTTATATGATTTCCACAGTCTCTTTTTCTCTTTTTTTAATTTTTAATTTTTTTATTTTTTAATATAGATAAAGGTGAGAAAGAAGTTATAACCGAAGGGTGGTGTGAGACGCCCCAAAAACACGGGTAAATTTTTTGCGATTTTAAAATCATTATTCAATGAAAAGAAAATAAGTGGTGAAGCTTTCTAGTTCAACACCTGGATCTATAAAAGCCACTCCCATGTATGAAGATATGCGAGGGTAAGTTAAAAGATGATTTCATAATAAACTTCTATCTAGAAACAGTAGAAGAATTAATTAATAATCGTTGCATGATTGAATTTATAAGGAGAAGATTTCATAAGGTTCAGGGATCCATAATAGGTCCAAACAAATTTTAAGATGATGCAAGAAGAGGATTAATGCAAAGGGAAAAGAAATCATTTAAAACAAAGCAAATATGTGCATTAGGACACCACTCGCTCAAGCGGTATCACATTCGCTTGAGCAAGCTCGTGTAGACATGCTTGAGCAAAAATGAGAAAGGCTGAGCGAGAGGAAGTTTTGAGCACCAGGGGGTCCCTTCGCTTGAGCGACCCCTATCTCGCTTGAGCGAGATTCGAAGGCCACACCTGGGCGAGCCAGCTAGACGCTTGAGCGAAGGAGGAGAATTGCCTCAGGGACTAATCCCGCTTAAGTGAGTTCCATCTTGCTTGAGCGAGATTGCTCCAGTGACAGTAGAAAACTCTCTGCCCGATTTTCGCTTGGGCGAGGCAAGTCTCGCCTGAGCGAAAATCGTCCAGTGAACATTTCCCCCTCTCCCCGCTTGAGCGAGTCCCAGACCAAGGCCACTTTGCCTGAGCGAAAATGGTCCAGTGACCAACCACTGATTCCAGTCGAGTCTCGCTTGAGCGAGAAGGCCATTCGCTTGAGTGAATTTCAACTAGTGACCACACCCCTGTTTCACAAGGGTCTCGTTCGAGCGAGACTCCTACTCGCTTGAGCAAGTTCTACAGAATTTATGCAGAAACGTGGATTTTTCACAACTTGGCATACCAAACTTCAATTCATGCTATGTTAATCTTATTTAATGCATTATATCCCTTCAACCATGGAAGTATAATCTCATTTAACTATCTATACATTTCAAATTCAATTATTATTCTTTCAATGCATATCATTTGAACATATCTTCTCATAAATTCCATAAAGTGCTACAAGACACCATACTCATCATTCATTCATAAGAATTAACATCATCCAACATCATAATTCATCATCTTACATCATTTGGGTCATAAATGAAAATTGGCCATACACACCAAGGTCCAATTTTCCTACATGACCCTCAAAATCATCATCTCTAATCCAGATAACAAAATAAGCATACATACATCCTATATGCTATACAAAAATCTAGATTTTGACAGCTAAGGCACTTCCTACACCACTATTTACCTCCTCAACCAAAATGCACTTCAAAATATCCACTCTTCCCATAAATGCCCTGCATCACAAATCTAAAAATGGACAACATGGGAAAGTGAGTCATACATTCCAAAAGGATGAATATGAATACCATGTGATCATGTACATATGCATCAAACATGTAAACTTTCCATACACACATCATTCACCATCTCATTCCTCATTACATCATTATCATGCACATACTACGATGACATTTTAAATCAAGCAAGGTATACAAATATATACATAATCAGGTCCTACAACATTGGACTATTACACAATACATCATTTTACTCAAATTATTGTTTGGTATTCATATCTTCATGTTGTCTTAACATATTATATCATCTCCAATTCATCCATCATCACATCTCATCTCCTTTGGCATACTTCCTTGCTATATGCAAATGCTCTTAAGCTAATGCATAAGCACAATAGAATATATCAACATTTGCAGATCTGACTGTGGGAATATAAACACCAATTGTGGGACTTAAGTATGATCATCTAACTATACCCCTACTGCAGTAGTAAAATGTGTACACTTATTCTTGAATTTACATGCATTCACCAATTGTTTTACTGGTACCAAACCGCATCGTCCATCTTGCAATACCTGGCCATTTTCACCATGACCGCGGTATACAACATATTCGACATATGGTGTTGTGGGCCGACCAGATCTTAAATCATGGCGGCTGTGATCCCTAGGACCACCGGGGTCACCTGCTCATCAAAAGCCACCCCCACAAGGGTCGGCCATATGTAGCTCCCTATAGCAATACATGGGCGGCTTCGTGACTTCCACACTGAGTCACAGCGGAAAATAAAATTGCTCGTGCACTGAGCTACCCTCCCACTGGGTTGGCCGAGGGAACTCCCCCATGTTCCATCATCGGCTGCTATGCAGTATGCCATGGATGCAAATGCAAGTCATATGCATTTCTCACTCTATGCATCATATACATGCCACTCATCATACATCAAGCTTTTAGTGGATTCATTATTGTTGGTTATTCTTGTTAATTTAAATTTTTGTGTGGCATTTTCAATAATTCTCATTCACATCATTCGATTTCATCTTTAATACAAAGGCTTCAATCATACTCTATCAAATAACATCAACATTCATTATACATTTACGGTGGATATAAGTATCACCACAAAATAATCAACAATTTACGCCACCATACAACACACCAAAATTATTCTAAATGCATCAAGCATGTTGCCAAAACATATAATCAACATTATACACAACATCATGCAGCACTCCAAGCAAGGCAAACATGCATATCAGCACATATGGCAATCATATACCATTCAAATTCATGCATTTAGAACATAAGACTCCTCTCCTACCTCAAGAGAAGAATTCCAATCGGTACGACGCATCCGCCTCGTCGTTCGGAATAGGTCCTACATATACATGTAATACCTCAATCAATCAACTACTCCAAACACAAGTTCAATTCTATTTGACTATTATTACATCTACTACTCATAACATACTTAGAACATGTTATAAACATTATTTTCATCATTTATTAGGCTTCGGGAATTCCTTCCCACCAAGCCATATTCATTAAATTCAAGGGTTACCAACAATAATAGCCCAACATTCACACAATCTCATTTATCAACACCTATACCCATAAATAACATGCATTCCCTCTTAAAACACACTCTTGGACCAACATTATTCTCTTTCCCCCAATTTCTCATAACTAGGGTTTCCATCAAAGTCCAACCATTCATTAATGCATCATTTTTTCTCTATCTCTTCCCAACATAAATGCATCTACCATCAGTAACCCCTCATAAATATTCATATTTATGATGACCCACTCTAGGGTTCAAACATTAAATGCTTCTATTAAACACCCATTTACATGCATGACTCCCCAACTCATAATAACACACACCTATAGCATGTAAACCAAACAACAGTGGTAAAATGGCTTACCACACCCAAAACAAAAATTGGGTATCAAGAGAAGGGAGGGAGTTACAAAAATGGAGGGGAAAAGGAAGAATATTTCAAGCTCCAATGGCCTCCCTCCAAGCTTCTTCAAATGAAAATGAAGGAGGGTGAAGATGGCACCATTTTAGCTTAGGGTTTGGAAGAAGAAGAGAAGGGAAAATAAAGAAAGAAATAAAAAGAGAAGAAATAAAGTGTTTCTCCTAATTCTCTCAGCAAAGCTCACGAGAAAAAGACGAGGGATTTGGGCTTTTGGTTTTTAATTTTAACCCTTCATTAAAAGATTTATCGTTTTAAGACAAACAGGACCTCTGTTCGGGCTCAATACTCAATCTAAAAATTATTCCGAATATATATTCGGATTCCCAATATTATCCTCAACAGCCCTGACCAATATCATCCCAATCGGAGATATTTGGTCCGATACCCATATTCCAATCGGGCTTATTTTCAGCTTAACGGGTCTCAATAGATCACCAACAGTACCAAAAATCTTCATTTTAATTATTTTCTTTATTTTGGGATATTAAATAACTTACATTCGATTTGTCAATATTTATTTTCCTTGATTTAATCCTCTATGTTAAAAATTTAGGATGTTACAATCCACTCCACCAAAAGAAAATTTCGTCCTCGAAATTTAACATACCGGATTTGAACACGTCAGGATATCGTTCTCTGATGTCGTCCTCACGTTCCCATGTGAACGTCTCCATATTTCCATGTTTCCAAGCGACCTTCACCAAAGGTACCAGCTTGTTCTGTAATCTCTTCACGGAATGTTCAACAATGCGAACAGAAATAGGAGGGATAGATAAATCATCACGTATATCGACATCGTCTATAGGAATCACATGTAAAGGATCATGAACATATTTTCTCAACTGCGACACGTGGAACACGTTGTGTGGGTTAGCAAGATGCGAAGGGAGTGCAATTCGATAAGCAACGCCGCCAATCTGCTCCAATACCTCGTAAGGTCCAATAAACCGATGGCTCAATTTTCCACTTTTTAACGCCCTTCCAATCCCTTTATCAAGTGGTTTATGCCTCTTTTCATAATAACTATTCTACCTATCCTGAGCAATCTTTATATTCTCTTATATCTTTCTAATCTGCTCAGTAGTCTCTTGAACAATCTTCGGCCCTAAGGCCAAGTTCTCACCAACCTCAAGCCAACACAAAGGGGTTCTACACTTCCTTCCATACAACGCTTCATATGGGGCCATACTAATACTAGAATGGAAGCTGTTGTTATAGGTAAACTTAATTAAAGGTAGGTATTTCACCCATGAACCACCATGTTCTAAAACATATGCACACAATAAATCCTTAAGACTCTGAATAGTCCTCTCGGATTGTCCGTCTGTCTGAGGGTGATAAGCTGAGCTCAACTTCAATTTAGAGCCCATGGCCTCATGTAGGCTTCACTAAAATCGAGAAGTAAAATGCGGGTCTCTATCAGAAATAATACTAGAGGACACACCATGCAACTTCACAATCTCCTTAATGTACAACTGCACCAGATCCTCTAAGGAACTCTTCATGCTAATCCGCAGAAAATGCACACTCTTTGTTAAACAATCTACAATCACCCAAATTCCGTCATAGTTGGACCTCGTCCTAGGTAAACTGGACACAAAGTCTATAATAATAGCATCCCATTTCCAGACAGGGATCTCCAAAGGTCTCAAATAACCAGATGGTCTCTGATGCTCAACCTTCGCCTTCTGACAAAGGAGGCAAGATGCCACGAAGTTTGCCACATCATGCTTCATACTAGGCCACCAAAAATCTTCTTCAAGTCTTGATACATCTTGGTAGAACCAGGATGAATGCTCAATATGCCCTTGTGAGCTTCCTCTAGTACACATTTCCTCACATCACCACTTGAGGGAACATAAATTCGGCCCTTCACACGCCAAATGCCATCCGGACCTTCCACTAGGAACAAATTCTTCCCTTTCTCTTGGGTTTTCTTCATCTTAATCAGGTATTCATCATTTAGTTTTTGCACTTTCACATATTCAAGAAATTTATTTGTGACTTCCAACATCTCAAGCGACATTTTCTTGGGAGTATAGATCTCCACACCGACATTTATATTTCTAAATTGTTCAATCAACTCCATCTCTTTCGCCATCATCATAGAGATATGCAACGATTTTTGGCTCAAAGCGTCTGCAACCACATTGGCCTTTTCGGGGTGATACCTTAACTCAAACTCATAATCTTTTAGAAATTCCATCCATCGTCATTGGCGCATATTCAGTTCCTTTTGGTCAAACAAATACTTAAGGCTCTTGTGATCACTAAAGACCACAAACTTAGAACCATACAAGTAATGTCGCCACAACTTCAAGGCGAACACCACCGCTGCCAATTCAAGGTCATGAGTAGGATAATTAACCTCATGCGGTCGCAATTGTCTCGACTCATAGGCTATCACACACTCCTTTTGCATTAATACGCATCCCAGACCAAGCTTAGATGCATCACAATATACCATAAAATCATCCGTCAAATCCGACAACGCTAACACTGGTGCGGTAGTAAGTCTCAATTTCAACTCTTGGAAGCTTTCTTCGCATTCACGGGTCCATACAAACGGCTGATTCTTACGAGTCAACTTCGTCAATGGTAAGGCTAAACAGGAAAATCCTTCAATGAACCTCCGGTAATAACTGGCAAGACCAAGAAAACTTCTTATCTCCGTCATAGACGTCGGTCTTTCCTAAGCAATAACAGCTTCAACTTTCAATTTATCAACAACAACTCCATCACCGGAAATTACATGAGTAAGAAAAGAGATCTCACTCATCTAGAATTCATATTTAGAGAGCTTAGCATACAATTCTTTCTCTCAAAGAATGGTCAATACAAGACGAAGATGTCTTTCGTGCTCTTCATGACTCTTGGAGTACACCAAAATATCATCGATTAACACCATGACGAATTGATCAAGATATTCATGAAAAATACGATTCATGTAATCCATGAAAATTGCCAGAGCATTTGTCACTCCAAATGGTATCACTACGTACTTATAGTGTCCATATCGCGTTCAGAAGGCAATTTTCAGAATATCTTCGGTCTTCACCCAAATTTGGTGATATCCGAAACGTAAGTCAATCTTAGAGAATACCACAGCACCCTTCAACTGATCTAGAAGATCATTAATTCGAGGAAGAGGATATTTATTCTTAATAGATAGCTTGTTGAGTTAGCGATAATCAACGCACAATCTCATGCTTTCATCCTTCTTTTTCACCAATAATACAGGAGCACCCCAAGGAGACACACTTGGGCGAATAAACTCCCATTCAAGTAATTCTTCGCCTTGCTTCTTTAGCTCGATCAACTCCATAAGAGATATTCGATAAGGAGCTCTAGAAATAGGCTCAGCGCCAGGAATGAGGTCAATAGTAAATTCCACTTCTCGTGGAGGAGGTAATCTAGGAATCTCATCCGGAAATACATCGGGTAACTCTGAAACAAAAGGAATCTCACAAGATTGGGATGTACTATTCCTATCAACCAAGCAAAACATCATAAAAAGGTGAGAGATACCTTGTACATCAAAGCTTTCAGCATTCGAAGTCAGGAAGATCACCGTCTTGTTATGGCAATCCACCAAGACTTTGTTAGTAGACAACTAATCCATGCCTAGAATAATATCTAGGTCCTTCATAGGCAAACAGACGAGGGATACGACAAACTTTCTACCCTCAAGGTTTATCTCGATATCCTCACATCGAGTCACCAATCTTAAACAAGTATCGGTCGGCGTAGTCTGTAACGTCCCGTGTAATTTTCTGAATAAATTTTTCATGTTTTTGAAAGATCAATTTAAAATTTGTAAATTAAACTCAAAGTTCACATAAAATTCGATAATTGCGGAATATTATCATGCATACTAGTCGTGATTAATAAAATTCATGAAATATTTGCATAGCGGAAACGATTTAGAAGTAACAGTTCATAGTACGTAATATTTATTACAACCCATTAAATTAAAGTAAAAATCAAAGTCCAAGTAATAATTCAAATAGGCATCAATCATGGCATCACTCTGCATTCTACGTGTCATTCACTGTAAAAATTAATGTAAGAGTGAGACAGAATATAGAATAAGTATAAAATAGATAAAATTACACAAACACAATCAATAAATCATAATGATATGATGAATATGCCAGACGAGTTCATTTATATTTAATAAGTCTTTAATTAATCAAATGATGTCATGCTGGATCCATTTGGTTTGGTGGGAATACTACAGTAAAAGTCTCATAGAGACACAAATAGGGCTTTAGCATATACCATGAATCCCTACACTTCATGGCGCTTAAGTACCGAAGTACACAAATATCATAAGTAGGACTTTGCATAAACCATGAATCCCTACACTTCATGGCGCACAACAAAATAGGGCTTAACTCATCATAGAGTACCCTCCCACCAGGGTAGGCAATCATGGAACCCCTAAATTCCATGGTGCGTCCGAATGCTTATGATGCATGAATGCCTTTAATTCTCCTTATCATTTAACATACCATGATATATCAATTTCCAAAACCACTTGGAAAACCATAAGTCCTCAAAGGAACACCTCATATATATAATTTACAAAATCATGGATTTACTGTTTCAACCACATGTATCAATAGTCGCAAGGCATTCATGTATAAATATTAAATTAATCATTCATCATGATTCATCATCAAAATACACAATCTGTATGGTACTCATTAAGACACAACAACATCAATAATAATTCATAATCACTCAAGAGTTTAATAATAAAATTGATACTCATAGAGAAAATATCATTTTCATTCATAATAACCATTATAATTAACTTTCAGCATTTCCAACAGCAATATACTCTTAGTAAAATAGTCATAACATGAGTAAATCATAACCTTTTCCTGTGATTCCACTTCCTCTAGCTTAATAATACAATTATCTACAACTTTCATGAAGAACAAAATTTCAAATTCCAAACAGAAACATCACTTATCCATGAAATACCACACTGCCTCAAGGTGAATTTTTCTAAAATGTACATATATTAGTAATTTGAATGTTTCTGGAGCTACAAAAATGATTTTGGCATCAAACCAGTTCTAAGTTATTCTTAACACAATTATCTACAACTTTCATGAAGAACACAATTTCAAATTTCAAACAGAAATACCACTTATCCATGAAATACCACACTGCCTCAAGGTGAGTTTTCCAAAACGTACACATATTAGTAATTTGAACGTTTCTGGAGTTACAAAAATGCTTTTGGCATGGAACCAGTTCTAAATTATTCTTAACACAAATATCTACAACTTTCATGAAGGCACCAACCCCTAATTCTCACCACAAAATTCCCAGTTTTAAAAAATAAGATACGGATTTCAAGTTAACAGATTTACAGCTTGGACATACTTCAGTATTTTAGGCATAACTCGAGTTACAAAATTTATTTTGATTTGAAACAACTTTCTAAAGATCCACAACATAAATATCTACAACTTTCATGAAGACATCAAGGGCTGATTATGCACGTACAATTCCCAGTAAATCAATATATACACAAAACATAGGATAAATCTTCCACATGAACATGCTGTAGTATTTTGGCTATAACTTTTTCTATACTTATTCAAATTAATTAATTCAGGTCTCAAAATTCAGATAACAAAAAGGTCTACAACTTTCATGAAAAAGTCAGAATCAAATTCACACGTTTTCAATTACAAAAATGAGCAACAAGTTACGTAATTAATTCTGGAATCCTAGAACAACATACAATTCTACCCATTCTACAGTTATTCACAACCCTGTCCCCTCTTACTTGGTTTGAAGACTTTTAGCTGACTGGAAAAGAAGTCCCCTGGCTGTCCTGGTTCAGATTGAAGGTGTGTTGATGGAGAAGAGTAATTGGGAGTTTGAGAATCAGTGGTGTGTTTAATAATGCAAGGTGGGAGACAACTTTTCATGAGTGGGTTCCTAGTGGGCTTTTAGTGGGAATTAAGAGTGGTTTAGGTTGAAAGTAAGCTCCACTTCTGTAGCCCACCCACTGGAGTGCGCATAATGGAAGATGATTTATTAAAATATGCATGAAGGGACAAAACAGAAGTCAACATGTCAATCTGGCAGTGAATTCCGAGTGAAATTTCACTCAGTCAGCCTCTTGGCCGATTGGAATTCCACTCGGTCCATGTATATACCGACTGGTAGTGGTCGGTAATGTGAAGAGAGGGAAATCCAAGTCTCTCTCGCTCAAGCGGATACCGACTCGCTTGAGCGAGTTCCATACAATGCACTGGCAGAGGGGTTTCGCTCAAGCGAAAACCGACTCGCTTGAGCGAGTGTGCGTTTCGCTCAAGCGAATACCGACTCGCTTGAGCCAAAACCGATCCTTCATTCACTCGGTTTTCACTTCAACAGCTTAATCCACTCGGTAGAACATCCTGAAACCGAGTCTTCACTTATTACTCACTCGGAATTGATTCCTCATTAAACAGTCGGTCTGATTTCTCTTCCTTGGAGGTGACTCAGTCGGCATATTCTCCTAAAACCGAGTCATCTCAATTAGTCTTTCACTCGGGTATATCATTCCAATTCCGAGTCATCTCTTGCTCAGCCTTCCACTCGATAATTACACTAAAACCGACCCATCACTCTATTGGTTTTCCACTCGGAGTTTCATCCCAGAGACTGTCCCCAGTCGGAATTCTGCCACTCGGAAATGCATTTTCCTATGTAATTCACTCGAAAATGAAGGCACTCAGTGATTCTTTCATTCGGAATTGCAATGTCTGATCAAGATCGACCCGGAAACGAGCCTTTGGAAGATACTTGACTCGGAAATGAGTCTTTCTGTGATGTTTGACTCAGAAACGAGTCATTCAGGAGTAATTGACTCGGAAATGAGTCATTTGATGGTATTTGACTCGAAAACGAGTCTTTCTAAGTAATTTAACTCGGCAGTGAGTCACCCCAAGGTGAGTCACTCGGATTCTCTCACCCAGAAGTGGTTCTATCAGTTCCACTTCACACATAAGTGTCTCGGGTGCAGGAATTTTACTCGGAATAAACTCACTCGGCCATATTCCACTCGGAAAACACAACCTTCACTCGGAATTTTACATCTTCACTCGGAATTTCTCTTAGTCACTCGGAATTTTCCTTCTTCACTTAGAATTTTCATTCTTCACTCGGACAGAGCCCCTTTTTCACTCGGAAATTCGTTTCTAAGGCATATTTTACCCGGAAGATGGATCTTATCAATATAGGTCTATGTAATTTCTATAATTATACCCAAAAATGGAATTTTTGGGAGTATTATAAACCATCCATAAGGTGTTTTATTCATTGATTAACACTTACAGACCTTTCATGCTTCATAAATTACATAATTGAACTATTATTAAAGCAGGATGTTACATTTCTCCCACCCTAATAAAAATTTCGTCCTTGAAATTTAATCATTACGCACTCCTCAGTGAAACAATTCTAGATACTGTGTCCTCATAGCATCTTCACGCTCCCAAGTCAGAGTTACTTCGTTTCCTTGTTTCCATGCAACCTTCACTAGTGGTACGTTATTGTTTCTCAGGCGTTTATTCGATCTTTCTAGAATCTGTGTAGGTTCTGTGGAGATGGTCAGATTTTCTCTAACTTCAATATCATCAGCAGCAATCACGTGAGTGGGGTCTTGTACATACTTCCTTAGTTGTGATACATGAAACACATTGTGCAAGTTTGCCAGGTGAGGAGGAAGTGCAATCTGATACGCCACTATACCAATCCTCTTTAGGATCTCATATGGTCCAATGAACCTCGGACTCAACTTCTTACTCTTCAATGCTCGGCCAATCCCCTTGTGAGGTGAAACCTTCAAAAATACATGCTCACCGACTTGGAATTCAAGTGGTTTCCTCCTCTTATCGTAATAATGCTTCTGTCTATCTTGGGATGCCTTCATCTTTTCTCTGATTATTTCTATTTGTTCAGTAGTCTGTTGCACAATTTCGGGTCCTAACGCCAAACTTTCACCAGTTTCTAACCAAAAAAGGGGCGTTCGACACCTTCTACCGTACAATGCTTCAAATGGAGCCATACCAATACTACTATGGTAGCTATTGTTATATGTGAATTCAATTAGTGGAAGAAACTGCTCCCAACTACCACCATGTTCAAGCACACAAGATCGCAGTAAGTCTTCCAAACTTTGTATGGTACACTCTGACTGCCCATCTATTTGTGGATGATAAGCTGAACTTAATCGAAGCTTTGAACCCAATTCCTGATGCAAGCTTCCCCAGAATCGGGAAGTGAACCTTGGATTTCTATCTAACACAATACTAGATGGTACACCATGATGTCTTATGATCTCCTTCACATATAATTGTGCCAATTTTTGTAGAGAGTTCTTCATATTCATTGGGAGAAAATGAGCAGACTTTGTCAATCTGTCTACAATAACCCAGATTGCATCATTCCCTGAACGTGTTCTTGGTAACCCTGACACAAAGTAAAATGTCATCCCATTTCCAGACAGGAATCTCTAATGGTTGCAGTTCACCAGATGGCTTCTGGTGTTCTACCTTGGCTTTTTGACATACCAGACATGAAGACACATATTCAGCTATTTCTTTCTTCATCCTTGGCCACCAAAAGCTTTTCTTCAGGTCTTGATACATCTTAGTTGATCCAGGATGAATGCTCAACATACTTTTATGCGCTTCTTGTAGGATTGCCCTTCTCAGACCAACATCATCTGGTACACAAATTCTGCTTTTGATTCTCCAAATTCCATCTGATCCTTCTTGTAATCCCATATCTTTTCCATTCACCTGTAATTCTCTCAACTCTTGTAATGGTAAATCTTCTTTCTGTCTTTCACTTATCAGCTTCAGAAAATCATTGGTTATCTTCAAAGTTCCCAAGATCATATTCTTTGAAGATTTCATCTCCACACCCAAGTTCATGTCTCTGAACTGTTCTATCATCTCTATTTCTTTTACCATCAAAGATGCCATGTGAATGGACTTCCGGCTAAGTGCATCTGCCACCACATTTGCTTTTCCTGGATGGTACTTCAAATCAAAATCATAATCTTTAAGAAATTCCATCCATCTTCGCTGCCTCATGTTCAATTCCTTTTGATCGAACAAATACTTCAAGCTCTTGTGGTCACTGAACACTTCAAACTTGACTCCATACAAATGGTGTCTCTAGATTTTCAGAGCAAATACCACTGCTTCCAATTCTAGATCATGCGTTGGATAGTTTATCTCATGTGGTCTCAACTGTCTAGAAGCATAGGCAACCACCTTTCGTTGCTGCATCAAAACACATCCTAAGCCCATTTTGGAAGCATCACAATAAACCACAAAGTCTTCTTATGGATTAGGTAAGGTTAAGACTGGAGCAGATGTAAGCTTCAATTTCAGTTCTTGGAAACTTTTCTCACATTCTGGCGTCCAAGAAAAAGGTTGATTCTTCCGGGTTAGACGAGTCATTGGTAGGGCAATTTGAGAAAACCCCTCAATGAATCTCCGATAATAACCAGCTAATCCCAGGAAGCTTCGTATCTCAGTGACTGAAGTAGGTCTCTCCCAGTTTACTACAGCTTCTATTTTAGAAGGATCCACAGACACTCCTTCGTTTGAGATTACATGGCCTAGGAATTTTACCTCTTTCAACCAGAACTCACATTTTGATAACTTTGCATACAACTGCTTCTCCTTCAAAATCTGCAATACCACTCGAAGATGCTTTTCATGCTCCTCTGAAGTTTTTGAATAGATCAGAATATCGTCAATGAAGATGATGACAAATTGATCCAAGTAGGGATGAAATACTCGATTCATGTAATCCATGAATACAGCTGGGGCATTGGTCACTCCGAAGGGCATCACAAGATACTCATAATGACCATAGCGTGTTCTAAAGGCTGTCTTTGGAATATCCTCAGACTTGACATGAATCTGATGATAACCTGATCGTAGATCAATCTTGGAAAATACTGCAGCACCTCTCAATTGATCTATCAGATCATCAATTCTGGGCAAGGGATATCTATTCTTCACTGTCAATTTGTTCAACTGACGATAATCTACACATAATCTCATGCTTCCATCTTTCTTCTTGACAAGTAATACTGGCGCTCCCCATGGTGACACACTGGGTCTGATGAAATGCTTCTCCAACAACTCTTCAATTTGTTTCTTCAGTTCTGCCAGTTCAACTGGTGCCATACGATATGGAGCTTTAGACACTGGTCCTGCTCCTGGAATTAAGTCAATTGAGAATTCTATCTCGCGTTCTGGAGGTAAACTTGAGACATCCTCAGGAAATACTTCAGGAAATTCAGAAACAACTGGCATTTCGATCTCTTTAGATTCTCCATCTCCTTGGGGAAGAGAAAACAAGGCAAATAATTGGCTTTCACCTTGTAAGGCAAAGAGTTTGAGATTGTTGGAAGTAAGATTTTCTTCTGATGGAAATATCACAGTTTTGTTATGACAGTCCACCAAGACTCGATTTACCGACAACCAGTCCATCCCTAGGATTACTTCCAGATCCTTCAAAGGTAAACAAACAAGATCGACTAGAAAGTTTTTACCTTCTATGAGCATAGAGCATTCGTTACACACCTTAGTAGTCCTAAGTTGTGTACCGGTGGGAGTGGAAACAATCAGGTCATATCTCATAGGATTCACAGGTAATTGAAGACGTCTAACACACTCATCAGAAATAAATGAATGAGTAGCACCAGAATCAAATAACACAGATAAGATTGTACCATTGATCTCACACTTACTTTGTACGAGGTCATCAGCTTGATCTGCCTCTGAACCGCTGATGGCAAAGACTCTTCCAGTTGTTGGTTGTAATTTCTGATCTGTTGACTCCCTGTTCTGTCTTAGAGGTTGGGCACCACGTGTGTCTCCTCCATGGCCTCTCTGATAATTAGAGCCTATTTGATCATTCATAGTGTTCCTGTTGTTGTTTTGATTATTCTGCGGACAATTTGGACTGATGTGTCCTTTTTGGTTACAACGAAAACAAGTGACATCTTCAAGACGTCTATTGCAATCACGTATGTGATGGTTACCTCCGCACTTTAGACATCTCATATTGTTACGTCTTTCAAAAGATGATGATGATGATCCTCCCTTGAAACGACTTTGATAGAACGACCCTCTTCTTTTGAAATCAACTGACTGAGGTTTCAGTTGTCTATTGGCCTTTTCATGTGTCAGTCTAGCTTGGTGATTTTCTTCAAAAATTCTGCATTTGTTGATTAGAATAGGAAAACTCTGAATCTCTTGGTATCCTATCGCCTCTTTGATTTCCAGATTCAGCTCGTTCTCAAATTTAACACATTTTGATTCTTCAGCACCAGCCTGTTGAAAAGAAGGGTAAAAGAGAGATAGTTCTTCAAACTTTGCAGCATATTCTCCAACAGACATTGAGCCTTGTTTCAGCTCCATAAATTCCAGCTCTTTACGGCTTTTCACACTTGCTGGAAAATATTTCTCTAGGAAACAGTCTTTGAAGTTGACCCAGTTCAAGGGTCTGTCAGCCTCGATCATACGGATTCTAGCATGAATCCACCAGTTTTCTGCCTCTTCCACTAACATATAGGTGGCATACTCAACCTTTTCGCATTCTGTGTAGGGCAATGCTCGAAAGATGCGCTCCATTTCCTTGGCCCAGAGATACGCTCCTTCTGGATTATAGCCCCTTTGAATTGTGAAGGTTTTCTTTTCAGGAAGTGATCTAACCCATGGAGTCCTCCAGTGCTCCTTGGTTGGTTTTGTCGTTCTATGGCTTCAGCTAAGCGGTTGAAAGCTGCTGCCATATCTTGGTTATTGTTGTTTCTTGCCATCCTATATTCGTAGTTTGGTTTATACTAATTCTAAGGGAAAATATATTGTATTATAACCTAACTATAAGTATTCTACAGTTTATCAGTTAAGCAATAATTCATATAACACATTTATCATATTATCAAGCAGTAATCAAACAAATCTTTTTGTAATTAATCAGTCAGGCACAAGTCATATAGTACACACTTAACATGTTATCAAGTAAGAAATCAAACATTTCACATATTATATCGAGAAACAGTACATGTCATAGCAATTGGTCCTGAATTTTTGAAAATGCTCTGATACCACCTATGTAACGTCCCGTGTAATTTTCTGAATAAATTTTTCACGTTTTTGAAAGATCAATTTAAAATTCGTAAATTAAACTCAGAGTTCACATAAAATTCGATAATTGCGGAATATTATCATGCATACTAGTCGTGATTAATAAAATTCATGAAATATTTGCATAGCGGAAATGATTTAGAAGTAACAGTTCATAGTACGTAATATTTACTACAACCCATTAAATTAAAGTAAAAATCAAAGTCCAAGTAATAATTCAAATAGGCATCAATCATGGCATCACTCTGCATTCTGCGTGTCATTCACTGTAAAAATTAATGTAAGAGTGAGACAGAATATAGAATAAGTATAAAATAGATAAAATTGCACAAACACAATCAATAAATCATAATGATATGATGAATATGCCAGACGAGTTCATTTATATTTAATAAGTCTTTAATTAATCAAATGATGTCATGCCGGATCCATTTGTTTGGTGGGAATACTGCAGTAAAAGTCTCATAGAGACACAAATAGGGCTTTAGCATATACCATGAATCCCTACACTTCATGGCGCTTAAGTACCGAAGTACACAAATATCATAAGTAGGACTTTGCATAAACCATGAATCCCTACACTTCATGGCGCACAACAAACTAGGGCTTAACTCATCATAGAGTACCCTCCCACCAGGGTAGGCAATCATGGAACCCCTAAATTCCATGGTGCGTCCGAATGCTTATGATGCATGAATGCCTTTAATTCTCCTTATCATTTAACATACCATGATATATCAATTTCCAAAACCACTTGGAAAACCACAAGTCCTCAAAGGAACACCTCATATATATAATTTACAAAATCATGGATTTACTGTTTCAACCACATGTATCAATAGTCGCAAGGCATTCATGTATAAATATTAAATTAATCATTCATAATGATTCATCATCAAAATGCACAATCTGTATGGTACTCATTAAGACACAACAACATCAATAATAATTCATAATCACTCAAGAGTTTAATAATAAAATTGATACTCATAGAGAAAATATCATTTTCATTCATAATAACCATTATAATTAACTTTCAGCATTTCCAACAGCAATATACTCTTAGTAAAATAGTCATAACATGAGTAAATCATAACCTTTTCCTGTGATTCCACTTCCTATAGCTTAATAATGCAATTATCTACAACTTTCATGAAGAACAAAATTTCAAATTCCAAACAGAAACATCACTTGTCCACGAAATACCACACTGCCTAAAGGTGAATTTTTAACGTACATATATTAGTAATTTGAATGTTTCTGGAGCTACAAAAATGATTTTGGCATCAAACCAGTTCTAAGGTATTCTTAACACAATTATCTACAACTTTCATGAAGAACACAATTTCAAATTTCAAACAGAAATACCACTTATCCATGAAATACCACACTGCCTCAAGGTGAGTTTTCCAAAACGTACACATATTAGTAATTTGAACGTTTCTGGAGTTACAAAAATGATTTTGGCATGAAACCAGTTCTAAATTATTCTTACCACAAATATCTACAACTTTCATGAAGGCACAACCCCTAATTCTCACCACAAAATTCCCAGTTTTAAAAAATAAGATACGGATTTCAAGTTAACAGATTTACAGCTTGGACGTACTTCAGTATTTTAGGCATAACTCAAGTTACAAAATTTATTTTGATTTGAAACCACTTTCTAAAGATCCACAACATAAATATCTACAACTTTCATGAAGACATCAAGGGCTGATTATGCACGTACAATTCCCAGTAAATCAATATATACACAAAACATAGGATAAATCTTCCACACGAACATGCTGTATTATTTTGGCTATAACGTTTGCTATACTTATTCAAATTAATTGATTCAGGTCTCAAAATTCAGATATCAAAAAGATCTACAACTTTCATGAAGAAGTCAGAATCAAATTCACACGTTTTCAATTTCAAAAATGAGCAACAATTTACGTAATTAATTCTGGAATTCTAGAACAGCATACAATTCTACCCATTCTATAGTTATTCACAACCCTGTCCCCTCTTACTTGGTTTGAAGACTTTTAGCTGACTGGAAAAGAAGTCCCCTGGCTGTCCTGGTTCAGATTGAAGGTGTGTTGATGGAGAAGAGTAATTGGGAGTTTCAGAATCAGTGGTGTGTTTAATAATGCAAGGTGGGAGACAACTTTCCATGAGTGGGTTCCTAGTGGGCTTTTAGTGGGAATTAAGAGTGGTTTAGGTTGAAAGTAAGCTCCACTTCTGTAGCCCACCCACTGGAGTGTGCATAATGGAAGATGATTTATTAAAATATGCATGAAGGGACAAAACAGAAGTCAACACGTCAATCTGGCAGTGAATTCCGAGTGAAATTTCACTCGGTCAGCCTCTTGGCCGACGGGAATTCCACTTGGTCCATGTATATACCGACTGGTAGTGGTTGGTAATGTGAAGAGAGGGAAATCCGAGTCCCTCTCGCTCAAGCGGATACTGACTCGCTTGAGCGAGTTCCATACAATGCACTGGCAGAGGGGTTTCACTCAAGCGAAAACCGACTCGCTTGAGCGAGTGTGCGTTTCGCTCAAGCGAATACCGACTCGCTTGAGCCAAAACCGATCCTTCATTCACTCGATTTTCACTTCAACAGCTTAATCCACTCGGTAGAACATCCTGAAACCGAGTCTTCACTTATTACTCACTCGGAATTGATTCCTCATTAAACAGTCGGTCTGATTTCTCTTCCTTGGAGGTGACTCAGTCGGCATATTCTCCTAAAACCGAGTCATCTCAATTAGTCTTTCACTTGGGTATATCATTCCAATTCCGAGTCATCTCTTGCTCAGCCTTCCGCTCGGCAATTACACTAAAACCGACCCATCACTCTATTGGTTTTCCACTCGGAGTTCCATCCTAGAGACTGACATATCTGGGTAATAATAAACCGTGTGTCCCCAGTCGGAATTCTGCCACTCGAAAATGCATTTTCCTATGTAATTCACTCGAAAATGAAGGCACTCAGTGATTCTTTCATTCGGAATTGCAATGTCTGATCAAGATCGACTCGGAAACGAGCCTTTGGAAGATACTTGACTCGGAAATGAGTCTTTCTGTGATGTTTGACTCAGAAACGAGTCATTCAGGAGTAATTGACTCGGAAATGAGTCATTTGATGGCATTTGACTCGGAAACGAGTCTTTCTAAGTAATTTAACTCGGCAGTGAGTCACCCCAAGGTGAGTCACTCGGATTCTCTCACCCAGAAGTGGTTCTATCAGTTCCACTTCACACATAAGTGTCTCGGGTGCAGGAATTTTACTCGGAATAAACTCACTCGGCCATATTCCACTCAGAAAACACAACCTTCACTCGGAATTTTACATCTTCACTCGGAATTTCTCTTAGTCACTCGGAATTTTCCTTCTTTACTCAGAATTTTCATTCTTCACTCGGACAGAGCCCTTTTTTCACTCGGAAATTCGTTTCTAAGGCATATTTTACCCGGAAAATGGATCTTATCAATACAGGTCTATGTAATTTCTATAATTATACCCAAAAATGGAATTTTTTGGAGTATTATAAACCATCCATAAGGTGTTTTATTCATTGATTAACACTTACAGACCTTCCATGCTTCATAAATTACATAATTGAACTATTATTAAAGCAGGATGTTACATAGTCACCATTATAGAACCTCTCATCATGCAAACAGGCACCATTAAGCGCCTTACACAGTCCTCGGAAATAAATGAGTGCGTAGCACCAGAATCATAGATAACAGTTACCGAAATACCAAGGATTTCATACTCACCACGGACAAGATTTTCAGCTTGCGCGGCTTCTTCACTAGTAACTGTAAACACTCTACCAGCAGCTTGCAGTTGATCACCACCATTGCGGTTACCGTTCCTTCCACCATGGCCATTACCATTTCTTCCACCATTGTGATTTCCACCACGGCCACCATTTCGGCCACCATTATGACCATGACCATTTCCACAACCACGGCCTCCGAAGCCACCATGGCCGCCACGGTTACCATTAGGATTCACACGTACAGGGGCATTAGCATTAGCATTCTGTGGGCAATTAGGGCGAATATGCCCAGGTTGGTTGCATTGGTAGCACACCACATCATCCCGTGGGCAATCTCATACCAAATAGTTAGCACCACACTTGAAGCAAGTTAGGCCTTGGACATTACCACGACCTTGGTTACCACCACCGTAACCACCCCTAAAAGCACCACGTCCTCTTATACTTGAGGGTCCACCACGAAGGAATTTCTTCTTAAAATGACCTTACTTCTTAAAGTTAGAAAATTGGCCTTTCAACTTAGGCTCATGTTTTCCATGACTTGAAGGAGCCACATCGTTTTCTTCATATATGCGACACTTGTTCACAACTGTCGGAAAGCTTCGTATCTCTTGATGTCGGATAGCCCGCTTGATCTCGGGCTTCAATCCATTTTAAAACTTCACACATTTCGATGCCTCGGTACCCTCTTGTTGATAGGGTGGATAAAATGCACATAGCTCCTCAAACTTGGAGGCATACTCCTCCACCGTCATACCGCCTTGCTTAAGTTCCATAAACTCAAGCTCTTTCTTGCTTCTATAACTGTCTGGAAAATACTTCTTCAAGAACTCCACCTTGAAGTTTTCCCAAACCAAGGGAATATCAGCAGATATCATGTGTCCCCTAGTAAGACGCCACCAAGCTTCGACTTCATCGCGGATTATAAAGACCGCATACTCCACCTTTTGCGCTTCAGAACATTCAAAGCTAGCATATATTCTTTCCAGATCATTGATCCAAGCATATGCATCTTCTGGCTTATAACCTCCATGGAATTCAGATGGTTTCCCCTTGAGAAATAGATCAAGACATTGGGAGCCTTGTCCCACATTCAGCGGGCCTTGTCTTTCCAAGAGATCGGCAAAGCGATTCAAGGCATTTTCCATAGGAGCGGCCTCAGGATTTGGTCTACCAGCCATATTTCAAGCCTATATGTTAAAATATGGCTTACACATAAGTAAACTAGACCAAACAATAACCTTTCGGCTTAGGAATTCAAGAATTTTAACACTCGTAAGCCTATCATGTACTACATCACATAATCATCATTAGAGGTAAATAGTGTAAGGACCCTTGACCAGACTCAACAAAAAGTGCATCAATCTTAATTCAATGATAACAATCACAACTCATCCAAATAATCCATAAATCAATCAATCACAGCTCATATAATTCACTCCTAAGCAATAATTATGAGACGCCCAAACCCCCAAATAAAATAGGGAAAAATTTTTCGCGTCTTTGAGAATATTAATAAATCCAATAATTAAAGTGGTGAAGTATTTTTCACCAAACTCCTGGATCTAAAATGAACCACTCCCATATATGAAGATATGAGAGGGTGAAACTAAATATAAATTTTTCAATCAGAATCAGCGGAAGGATTATTTAATTTGGTTTAATTAGTGGCTAATTGATTTTCAAGAGGAGTCCTTTCATAAAAATATGGGATATAATTTATATAATCTAGAAGGCCTAAATATTACTCCTCAATGCTTCAGAATAATATTTAAAGTAACAATCATGCATAGGATTTAAAGGTTCAGTTAAAATAATAATTAGCAGCATCAGGTGTCACTCGCTCAAGCGTGACTCAAGTCGCTTGAGCGAGCCAGCGTACACACGCTTGAGCGGGCGCTGGGCGATGCTGAGCGAAATGAAGGAATGAGCATCAGGGCTCAGCTCGCTTGAGCAAGCCCTGTCTCGCTTGAGCGAGACATGAAGGAATGCTTGAGGGAAGGAAGCGAGACGCTTGAGCAAAGAAGGAGAGGAGTATCAGGGGTCGATCTCGCTTGAGCGACCCAAGGCTCGCTTGAGCGAGAATGGTCCAGAAACGTTGAAAGCTCTCTAGCCGATTTTCACTTGGGCGAGGCACCACTCGCCTGGGCGAAAATCGTCCAGAATCAAAATCCTTCTCCTTTGCTTGAGCGCTTGCTTCGACGCCCGGGCGAAAATTGTCCAGAATCAAAACACTGATTCTGTGGCAATCTCGCTTGGGCGAAATGCAACTTCGCTTGGGCGAATTTAGGGCAGAGACGAATCCCCTGTTTCACAGCAATCTCGCTCGAGCGAGATCATCACTCGCTTGAGCGAGTTATGCAGGGGCAATGCGGAAATGAAATTTCTCTTGAACATAACACATGCAACATCAATTCCTTCTAATTTGGCCTCACCTAAGACCCTATCTTATTTCATTATGCATGTATCACTTCATATAATGCTACAATCCAAAACCACATGATTCTTTCATGTAATTAAACACCAATAACATCATCATGCCAATATTAATCCATGCATATAACCCAAATTCAACATCTTCACACAAAATCCATGAACTAACATAAAACACTACGTCCATTCATTCATCAAAGTTAAGTATCATGATCCATTCTTTACATCATTTGGGTCATGTAGGAAAATTGGCCTTACACAAACATGTCCAATTTTCTCCCATGACCTCCAAAATTATCAACATTACAAAAATTGAGTATATAAACCTCATATACTCTACCAAAACAGATTTTATTGCCGGCCAAGGCTTATACGTTCCTATCCATATTTACCTCCTTCAAACTCGGCCTCCAAAAGCTGTAGGATTTAAGTCATACCTACATCAACTTTAAAAATGGCAACGGGTAGGTGAGTAACATAATCCAAATGAATTAAAGTCATACATTATGATGAAATACATGTATACTTGCACAATTAGCAATCATTACACCACATCATACATCATACACGATACATCTTATAATTTCAAGTATACATTCACAAAATTAATCATTTGGACTGCCAAACACACACATCGGGTTAGTATTCAACTCTTTCCCTTTTTAAATTCTCATTCATCTGCTGCCACCATGGGCTTTCCACTAGGCGTATCTCCAGCTATATGCAAATGCTCTTAAGGCTAATGGATATGCACAAGAATTTCTTATCAAACAATGCGGATCCGACTGTGGGAAAAATACCATATCAATTCAATTGTGGGATAAGCATAGGTGTGCTACTATGCCCCTACTGCAGTAGAAAAAATTGTGTACACGTATATCTCAATTCATGCATGCTTACATCATCATAATTTTACTGGTACCAAACTGCTATCGCCCATCTGTAGCACTAGTCACCCTGTGACTTGCGGATCAACATCGTGGCCTCAACTACCACAAGTGCTACGAGCCCCTCCCGAACACACATCGAGAGAGCCGTGTCCCGTCGGACACTGAGGTAAACTCACTCACCATAGAGCCACCCGTCCACTGGGCCCGCCACATAGGGTGCCTCGTCACCAAACTATGGACAGCTTCGTGACTCATACACCGAGTCACAGGGGAAAATCACAATACGCTCGTGCACTGAGCCGCCCTCCCACTGGGCCCGCCTAGTGGAACCCCCTAATATTCCACATAGATAGCTATGATATGCCATGGATGCAATGCAAATGCAAATCAAGTGCATCCTCACACTATGCATCCTAGATGCCACTCAACTTTCAATCATTCATCACTACCACTTGGTGGATTTCAATATTCTCATCAATAGTTAGTGGCATACACATTCCATAACTCATACACACATATTTGGGATATTCACATCACAATCTCAATCCACATATGGTTTCAAACCATCATCATACTTCATTAATATAATATTACCACATCATTAATTTTATCCCAAACACAATGCCACATAACAATCATCATTCTAAATGCATTCAAATCACACCTATCATATCATCCATTCAAACAACCATTAACATAATCACATATACATATTTTCACATCACCAATGGATGAAATCATGCATTTAGAAAAGTTACCCCCTCCTACCTCAAGTGAAGTAGTGATCAACGCGGTTCGATGGTCCCGTTTCGTCAATGGGGTCACTTCCTGCATCACAATACATTATACAATCAATTTTCTACTTACTCATTCAGATTCAAAAACTTATATATATCAATAAATACTTGCTATTTTTATTATTATAACTCTCAAAACTCTTTTATTTCATTTTATCCACCATAACCACCATGGGTTAGGTGCTACCATTTATTATTATGTACTCAACAACCAACCCTTTCATGGGTTTCTCCATTAATGACTTCCATCAACCAAATACCATCACCATTGACCCTTATGCATCATAACTCACATTTATTACCAACAATTAATACTCATCAACCCCCATTATGCATTTCCCCCAAATTCATGAAGTTAGGGTTTCATAACATTCCAACAACCATTATAAATATTCTTCTCCTTCCAACCATAAATGTATCCACTTCATTACTCCCCCAAGAAACCTTATTCTCATACAAACCCACATTAAACTCTTGCATTAAATACTCTCCTCAAGAATATTCTTACACATGCATGGTTTCAAAACACATAAATACCATATACCCATAACCAAAACCTTAGCAAGATGGGTATACTTACCTCAAAACCCAAAAACGAAAATGGGTTCCAATAGAGAGAGAGAGAGCTACAAAAATAAGGTGGAAGGAGGAGAGGAAATCTAAGCCCCAAGCTTCCTTCAAGCTCCTCCAAACAAAAATGGTGAAGGATGAAGATGACACCAATTTGCTAGGGTTTTTGAAAGAAGGAATAGAGAGATTGGAGGAGATGGTGAATAGAAGAAGAAGTGAAGTGCAAGTGCTGAACACCTTCAGCAATCCCACGTGATTAGAGAAAAGAAAATGGGGTTTTTGATTTATTTAAATTCCCATTCATTAAAACTTCATCGTTTTATAACTAACAGGTTCTCAGTTCGGGCTCAATACATCGTCTGAAAATTATTCTGAATACATATTCGGATTCCCAATATTATTCTCTACAGCCCTGACCAATATCATCTCATTCCGAGATACTTAGTCCGACACCCATATTTCAACCGGGCTCATTTTCAGCTTAACTGATCTCCATAATTTTCTAACAGTTCCCAAAATTATCAATTTAATTATTCTCAATAGTTTGGGACATTAAATACTCCATATACCAATTTCTAATATTTATTCCGGTAAGTAATTCTCTCATTTTAAAATTCAGGATGTTACAATCCACCCTACCAAAAAGAAAATTTCGTCCCCGAAATTGGTCCCCGAAATTTCACATACCGGATTCAAATGCGTCGGGATACCGTTCTCTGATGTCGTCTTCGCGTTCCCATGTGAACGTTTCAGTATTTCCATGTTTCCAAGCGACCTCCACCAAAGGTACCAACTTGTTCCGCAATTTCTTCACGGAATGTCCGACAATGCGAACAGAAACAGGAGAAATAGATAGATCATCTCGCACCTCAATCTTGTCCATAGGGATCACGTGTAGGGGATCATAAACATATTTCCTCAACTGCGATACGTGAAACACATTGTGTAAATTAGCAAGATGCGGAGGGAGTGCTATCCGATAAGCAACCTCACCAATCCGCTCCAACACCTCGTAAGGTCCGATAAACCTAGGGCTCAATTTCCCACTCTTCAACGCCCTTCCAATGCCTTTATCACGCGAGACCTTCAAAAATACATGGTCACCCACTTGAAACTCAAGGGGTTTATGCCTCTTGTCATAATAACTCTTCTGCCTATCCTGAGCAATCTTCATATTCTCTTGTATCTTTTTAATCTGTTCGGTAGTTTCTTGAATAATCTCCGGCCCTAAGGCCAAGTTTTCACCAACTTCCAGCCAACACAAGGGAGTTCTACACTTCCTTCCATACAACGCCTCATACGGTGCCATACCTATACTAGAATGGAAGCTGTTATTGTATGTGAATTCGATCAATGGGAGGAATCTCTCCCAACATCCACCTGCTCAAGTACACAAGCTCTCAACAAATCCTCCAAGCTTTGTATAGTCCTCTCCGATTGTCCATCGGTTTGAGGGTGATAAGCGGAACTAAGCTTCAACTTAGAACCCAACTCATCATGCAAACGTCCCCAAAATCGAGAAGTAAATCGAGGATCACGGTCGGATATAATACTGGACGGAACACCATGCAGTCTAACAATCTCCTTGATGTATATTTGTGCCAATTTCTCCAAAGGACTCTTCATATTAATGGGCAAGAAGTGAACACATTTTGTCAATCGGTCAACAATCACCCATATAGCATCGTTTCCAGCACGGGTTCTGGGTAGTCCAGAAACAAAATCCATAGCTATACTATCCCATTTCCAAACAGGAATCTCCAATGGTCTCAAATAACCAGATGGTCTCTGATGTTCGACCTTCGCCTTTCGACAAACAAGGCAAGATGCTACAAAATTCGCCACATCACGCTTCATACCAGGCCACCAGAAATTCTTCTTCAAATCTTGATACATCTTAGTGGAACCTGGATGAATACTCAATATGCTTTTGTGGGCTTCCTCAAGTATACGTTTTCTCACATCATCACTTGAGGGAACATAAATTCGGCCCTTCACACGCCAAACACCAGCACGACCTTCTACTAAGAACAAATCCTTCCCTTTTTCTTGTGTTTTCTTCATCTCAATCAAATACTCATCATTGGGTTGTTGCGCCTTCACATATTCAAGAAATTCATTTGTAATATTCAACATTTCCAACACCATTTTCTTGAAGTGTAAGTCTCCACGCCCACATTCAAATCTCTAAATTGTTCTATCAACTCCATTTCCTTTGCCATCATCATTGAGACATGCAATGATTTCCGGCTCAATGCATCAGCAACTACATTTGCCTTACCGGGGTGATACTTTAATTCAAATTCATAGTCTTTTAGGAACTCCATCCACCGTCTTTGGCGCATATTCAATTCCTTCTCGTCAAACAAGTACTTAAGGCTCTTATGATCACTAAAGACCACAAACTTGGAGCCATACAAATAGTGTCGCCACAACTTCAATGCAAACACTACCGCCGCCAATTCAAGATCATGTGTGGGGTAGTTAACCTCATGTGGTCACAACTGCCTCGACGCATAGGCTATCACACGTTCCTTTTGCATCAACACACATCCAAGACCAAGCTTAGATGCATCGCAATATACCACAAATTCATCCATGAAGTCGGGAAATGCTAACACCGGTGCGGTAGTAAGCCTTAACTTAAACTCTTGAAAACTCTCTTCACATTCACGAGTCCACACAAAAGAGTGATTTTTCCGAGTCAACTTCGTTAGTGGTAAAGCCAAACGGGAAAACCCTTCAATGAATCTCCGGTAGTAACCGGAAAGACCAAGAAAACTTCTTATCTCCGTCACCGACGTTGGTCTTTCCCAAGCCATCACAGCTTCAACTTTAGATCTATCCACAGTAATTCCATCATTCGAAATAACATGTCCAAGAAATTGGACCTCCGACACCCAAAATTCACACTTAGAGAGCTTCACATACAATTCTTTCTCGCGAAGGATGGTCAACAGCAGACGAAGATGTCTTTCATGCTCTTCATGACTTTTGGAGTACACCAAAATGTCATCAATAAACACCACGACGAATTGATCAAGATATTCATGAAAAATACGATTCATGTAGCTCATGAAAATCACAGGGGCATTCGTCACCCTAAATGGCATCACCACGTACTCATAATGTCCATATCGCGTTCGGAAAGCAGTTTTTGGAATATCCTCCGCCTTCACCCAAATTTGGTGATATCCAGAACGTAAATCAATCTTCGAAAACACAACAGCACCCTTCAATTGATCCAAAAGATCGTCAATACGCGGAAGAGGGTATTTATTCTTAATGGTTAGTTTGTTGAGTTGGCGATAATCAACGCACAATCTCATGCTCCCATCTTTCTTCTTTACTAACAACACAGGAGCACCCCAAGGAGACACACTTGGGTGAATAAACTCCCGTTCAAGTAATTCTTCCACTTGCTTTTTCAATTCAGCTAACTCCATAGGAGACATCCTATAAGGAGCTCGGGAAACAGGCTCTGCACCCGGAACAAGATCGATGGAAAATTCCACTTCTCGTGGAGGAGGTAATCCGGGAATCTCTTCTGGAAACACATCGGGAAATTCTGAAACAATAGGAATTCCACCAGATTGGGACGCACCATTCCCATCAACCAAGCAGAACATCATGAGAAGTTGAGATATACCTCGAACATCAAAGCCTTCAGTGTTAGAGATTGGGAAAATCACCGTCTTGCTATGACAATCCACCAAAACCTCATTGGCAGACAACCAATCCATGCCTAGAATAACATCCAGGTCTTTCATAGGTAAACACACGAGGGATACAACAAATTTTCTACCCTCCAAGTCCATCTCGACATTCTCACATCGAGTCACCGATCTTAAGCAAGCACCAGTCGGTGTAGTCACCAATATTGCACCTTTCATCATACTCACAGGCACTCACAGGCGCCTCACACATTCTTCAGAAATAAAAGAGTGCGTAGCACCCGAATCAAATATCACATTAACAACATTACCATGTATCTGGCACGTACTTTGGACAAGATCCTCAGCTTATGCAGCTTCTTCACCGGTCACGGCAAAGACTCTTCTAGCCATTTGTTGATTAGCACCACGGTTCGGGCCATTTCGACCACCATTAGCATTACCTCGGCCGTTTCCATTACCACGACCGTTACCACCATTTCGGTTTCCATGTCTTCCACCATTACTGTTTCCACGACCACGGCCTCTAAAAGCACCATAGCCTCCACGGTTTGCATTACCACGTGGCATAACATCTGCAGCATTCAAAGGACAATCAGGGCGGATATGCCCCGGTTGGTTACATCTATAGCACACCACTATTTCTTCATGATTGCAATCTCTGGCTAAGTGATTTCCGCCACATCTGAAACAACGAAGTCCTTGGCCATCACCTCGGCCATCAACGGCACCATGCCTTCCGCCACCTCGTCCACCTCTAAAAGAAGAGGACCCACGTACAAATCGTCTATTGTTCTTAAAGTTTCCCTTCTTCTTGAAGCTAGAAGATTGGCCCTTCAACTTATAATCATGCCCCGAGTAGTTCCTTGGAGCAATATCATTCTCTTCAAAAATTCTACACGTATCCACAAGAGTAGGAAAGCTCCTAATCTCTTGGTGGCAAATCGCCTTCTTGATCTCTTGGCGTAGTCCATTTTCAAACTTAACACATTTCGAAACTTCAGTGCCCTCTTGCTGAAAGGGAGGATAAAACACACATAGCTCTTCAAATTTCAAAGCATACTCTTCAACCGACATGCCACCTTGCTTGAGTTCCATGAATTCAAGCTCTTTCTTGTTTTTATAACTCGCAGGAAAGTATTTCTTAAGAAATTCAGCCTTGAAATTCTCCCAATTTAAAGGAGTGTGGGCCGCAACCATACGCCCACGGGTAAGGATCCACCAAGATTCGACCTCATTCCAAACCATGAACACCGCATATTCCACCTTCTGTGTTTTGGTACATTCCATACTATCAAATATCCGTTCCAAGTCACGGATCCAGACATGAGCATCTTCTGGCTTATAGCCTTCATGAAATTCAGAAGGCTTCCGCTTAAGAAATTGGTCAAGACCTTGATTCGGCTGACCAATAGGTTGTTGTTGCCGTTCAAGTATGTCGGCAAAGCGATTAAAGGCTTCAGCCATGGCGGCTGTATCAGCATTGCGTCTATACGCCATCACTCAATCTATATACAACAACATAAACATAATTAGAAACTTAAAGTTTCTTCACCCAGTGTGCATACATATCATTCATCATTAACTTCATTGACACAAGTATCATCATAATGTATTTCACAATTTGAAGGTAAATATGAGAAAGGAATTGCCTGGCCGGGCTTAACAACAATCATTTAATAATCTCATTTCAATAACAGCCTTCATAATTCGCCCATATAATTCACAAATCAATTAGTCTCAAGCAATAAACCCATAAACATCATCAATTTTTTTTTAATTGTATCAAGAGCAATGAATGCTCTGATACTAGGTTGAGACGCCCAAACCCCCAAATAAAATAGGGAAAAATTTTTCGCGTCTTTGAGAATATTAATAAATCCAATAATTAAAGTGGTGAAGTATTTTTCACCAAACCCTTGGATCTAAAATGAACCACTCCCATATATGAAGATATGAGAGGGTGAAACTAAATATAAATTTTTCAATCAGAATCAGCGGAAGGATTATTTAATTTGGTTTAATTAGTGGCTAATTGATTTTCAAGAGGAGTCCTTTCATAAAAATATTGGATATAATTTATATAATCTAGAAGGCCTAAATATTACTCCTCAATGCTTCAGAATAATATTTAAAGTAACAATCATGCATAGGATTTAAAGGTTAAGTTAAAATAATAATTAGCAGCATCAGGTGTCACTCGCTCAAGCATGACTCAAGTCGCTTGAGCGAGCCAGCGTACACACGCTTGAGCGGGCGCTAGGCGATGCTGAGTGAAATGAAGGAATGAGCATCAGGGCTCACCTCGCTTGAGCGAGCCCTGTCTCGCTTGAGCGAGACATGAAGGAATGCTTGAGAAAAGGAAGCGAGACGCTTGAGCGAAGAAGGAGAGGAGTATCAGGAGTCAATCTCGCTTGAGCGGCCCAAGGCTCGCTTGAGCGAGAATGGTCCAGAAACGTTGAAAGCTCTCTGGCCGATTTTCGCTTGGGCGAGGCACCACTCGCCTGGGCAAAAATCGTCCAGAATCAAAATCCTTCTCCTTCGCTTGAGCGCTTGCTTCGACGCCCGGGCGAAAATTGTCCAGAATCATAACACTGATTCTGTGGCAATCTCGCTTGGGCAAAATGCAACTTCGCTTGGGTGAATTTGGGGCAGAGACGAATCCCCTGTTTCACAGTAATCTCGCTCGAGCGAGATCATCACTCGCTTGAGCGAGTTATGCAGGGGCAATGCAAAAATGAAATTTCTCTTGAACATAACACATGCAACATCAATTCCTTCTAATTTGGCCTCACCTAAGACCCTATCTTATTTCATTATGCATGTATCACTTCATATAATGCTACAATCCAAAACCACATGATTCTTTCATGTAATTAAACACCAATAACATCATCATGCCAATATTAATTCATGCATATAACCCAAATTCAACATCTTTACACAAAATCCATGAACTAACATAAAACACTACGTCCATTCATTCATCAAAGTTAAGTATCATGATCTATTCTTTACATCATTTGGGTCATGTAGGAAAATTGGCCTTACACAAACATGTCCAATTTTCTCCCATGACCTCCAAAATTATCAACATTACAAAAATTGAGTATATAAACCTCATATACTCTACCGAAATAGATTTTTATGCCGGCCAAGGCTTATACGTTCCTATCCATATTTACCTCCTTCAAACTTGGCCTCCAAAAGCTGTAGGATTTAAGTCATACCTACATCAACTTTAAAAATGGCAACGGGGAGGTGAGTAACATAATCCAAATGATTAAAGTCATACATTATGATGAAATACATGTATACTTGCACAATTAGCAATCATTACACCACATCATACATCATACACGATACATCTTATAATTTCAAGTATACATTCACAAAATCAATCATTTGTACTGCCAAACACACACATCGGGTTAGTATTCAACTCTTTCCCTTTTTAAATTCTCATTCATCCGTTGCCACCATGGGCTTTCCACTAGGCGTATCTCCAGCTATATGCAAATGCTCTTAAGGCTAATGCATATGCACAAGAATTTCTTATCAAACAATGCGGATCCGACTGTGGGAAAAATACCATATCAATTCAATTGTGGGACAAGCATAGGTGTGCTACTATGCCCCTACTGTAGTAGAAAAAATTGTGTACACATATATCTCAATTCATGCATGCTTACATCATCATAATTTTACTGGTACCAAACCGCTATCGCCCATCTGTAGCACTAGTCACCCTATGACTTACGGATCAATATCGTGGCCTCAACTACCACAAGTGCTACGGGCCCCTCCCGAACACACATCGAGAGAGCCGTGTCCTGTCGGACACTGAGGTAAACTCACTTACCATAGAGCCGCCCGTCCACTGGGCCCGCCACATAGGGTGCCTCGTCACCAAACTATGGACAGCTTCGTGACTCATACACCGAGTCACAGGGGAAAATCACAATACGCTCGTGCACTGAGCCGCCCTCCCACTGGGCCCGCCTAGTGGAACCCCCTAATATTCCACATAGATAGCTATGATATGCCATGGATGCAATGCAAATGCAAATCAAGTGCATCCTCACACTATGCATCCTAGATGCCACTCAACTTTCAATCATTCATCACTACCACTTGGTGGATTTCAATATTCTCATCAATAGTTAGTGGCATACACATTCCATAACTCATACACACATATTTGGGATATTCACATCACAATCTCAATCCACATATGGTTTCAAACCATCATCATACTTCATTAATATAATATTACTAAATCATTAATTTTATCCCAAACACAATGCCACATAACAATCATCACTCTAAATACATTCAAATTACACCTATCATATCATCCATTCAAACAACCATTAACATAATCACATATACATATTTTCACATCACCAATGGATGAAATCATGCATTTAGAAAAGTTACCCCCTCCTACCTCAAGTGAAGTAGTGATCAACGCGGTTCGATGGTCCCGCTTCGTCAATGGGGTCATTTCCTGCATCACAATACATTATACAATCAATTTTCTACTTACTCATTAAGATTCAAATACTTATATATATCAATAAATACTTGCTGTTTTTATTATTATAACTCTCAAAACTCTTTTATTTCATTTTATCCACCATAACCACCATGGGTTAGGTGCTACCATTTATTATTATGTACTCAACAACCAACCCTTTCATGGGTTTCTCCATTAATGACTTCCATCAACCAAATACCATCACCATTGACCCTTATGCATCATAACTCACATTTATTACCAACAATTAATACTCATCAACCCCCATTATGCATTTCCCCCAAATTCATGAAGTTAGGGTTTCATAACATTCCAACAACCATCATAAATATTCTTCTCCTTCCAACCATAAATGTATCCACTTCATTACTCCCCCAAGAAACCTCATTCTCATACAAACCCACATTAAACTCTTGCATTAAATACTCTCCTCAAGAATATTCTTACACATGCATGGTTTCAAAACACATAAATACCATATACCCATAACCAAAACCTTAGCAAGATGGGTATACTTACCTCAAAACCCAAAAATGAAAATGGGTTCCAATAGAGAGAGAGAGAGCTACGAAAATAAGGTGGAAGGAGGAGAGGAAATCTAAGCCCCAAGCTTCCTTCAAGCTCCTCCAAAGGAAAATGGTGAAGGATGAAGATAACACCAATTTGCTAGGGTTTTTGAAAGAAGGAATAGAGAGATTGGAGGAGATGGTGAATAGAAGAAGAAGTGAAGTGCAAGTGCTCAACACCTTCAGCAATCCCACGTGAATAGAGAAAAGAAAATAGGGTTTTTGATTTATTCAAATTCTCATTCATTAAAACTTCATCGTTTTATAACTAACAGGTTCTCAGTTCGGGCTCAATACATCGTCTGAAAATTATTCCGAATACATATTCGGATTCCCAATATTATTCTCTACAGCCCTGACCAATATCATCTCATTCCGAGATACTTGGTCCGACACCCATATTTCAACCGGGCTCATTTTCAGCTTAACTGATCTCCATAATTTTCTAACAGTTCCCAAAATTATCAATTTAATTATTCTCAATAGTTTGGGACATTAAATACTCCATATACCAATTTCTAATATTTATTCCGGTAATTAATTTTCTCATTTTAAAATTCAGGATGTTACAAATTACATGAACAACATTAATCATGATCGTATCAAGGGCAACCAATGCTCTGATACCAGGTTGAGACGCCCTGAAAACACTGGTAAATTTTTCACGATTTTAAAATCATTATTCAATGAAAAGAAAACAAGTGGTGAAGCTTTCTAGTTCAATACCTAGATCTATAAAAGCCACTCCCATGTATGAAGATATGCGAGGGTAAGTTAAAAGATGATTTCATAATAAACTTCTATCTAGAAACAGCAGAAGAATTAATTAATTTAATCGTTGCATGATTGAATTTATAGGGAGAAGATTTCATAAGGTTCAGGGATCCATAATAGGTCCAAACAAGTTGGTGGGACACATGAGGGCTTATTGATTCAAGCTCCATTTCTTCATTTTATTCAGATGTAAAATAACAAAATCTAATCATCATGATGTAGGCTTCTGTCTTAGCTTTCCATGGGCTATAAGATTAGCCCATTTGGATCATAAAAGCCCAAGTTATGGCTAAAAAAAGGCAAGATAAACAAGATACATACAAAAAACAAAAATTAAAACATATATACATAATACTTTAATTTAACTAAACAACATAAAACTTAATTAAAATATTATTATTAAACATAGTAATTATATAATAAACCCCAAGTGTAAAACTATAAAAAGTGTATTAAAATTGATTTATCAGACACTCTAGAGAAGTTCATGCAAGTTTCCATTACTATTTAGAAAAATACGGAAGCTTCAATAAGGAATCTGGAGACACAATTGGGGCAATTGGCTCGCCAAATTACAGAGTAACACAATTCATAATTTGGAGCTAATAGCCACCCAACCCAAAGGAACATTGCAAAGTAGTTACCACAATAAGTGGAAAGGTCACTGGACAAGAAGAGGAGAAAAAAGGAAAGATGGAGGAAAAGAGCCTTGAACAAGAATCAATGAAAGAAGGAGTTACAGAGAGGAGTGAGGAAGAAAAAGAAAATAAAGACAATGATGTTGTATATATAGAGAAGAAGGATATCATTGAAAAAAATAAAAAGAAAGAAATAAAAGAAGGAAAGAAAAAGGTGGACGACCCAGCACCACAACTGAAAAGTTTACCATATCCAAAGAATCCTTCAAAGAAAGACAAGGAAAGGCAATTGGCAAGGTTCATGGATATTTTCAAAAGGTTGCAAATAAACATACCTTTTTTAAAAGCCATGGATCAAATGCCAACCTACGCAAAATTCATGAAGGAACTATTGACAAAAAAGAAAAGATTCTCGAAGGAGATGGTGGAGCTCGAAGCAGGATGCAGTGCTATTATCCAAAAAGCATTGCCTCAGAAAACTAAAGATCCGGGCAGCTTCACAATCCCAGTCACTACTGGTACACTACCAGTAGGGAAGGCACTTTTAGATCTTGATGCCAGCATCAACCTGATGCCTTTGACAATGGTAAAAAGGATTGGAGATTTGGAAGTTAAACCAACACGGACGACTCTTCAATTGGCGGATCGATCTATGAAATTCCCTTACGGGATAGTAGAGGACATGCTGAGAGTTGATAAATTCTTCTTTTCAGTAGACTTTGTCATCATGGATATTGAAGAAGACACAAAGGTGCCTCTCATTTTGGGCAGACCTTTCATGAAAATAACAAAGGTGATTATTGACGTGGATCATGGAAAGCTCAAAGTGAGAGTACAAGATGAGGAGGTAAATTTTAATGTATTTGATGCAATGAAGCACCCTACAGAGAAGCAACAATGTTTTAAAATTGATGTTAAAGATGTAGCCATTGGAAAAGAAGCAAATAAGTGGCTCAATGAAGACCCATTGCAAAAAGTACTCTCATATGCTTTAGAAAAATTAAATGAGAAAGATAAAGAAGAAGTTGAAGAAATTTTGAAGGAGATGGAGTGCAAAAAGCCTATTGCATAAGAGGAAAGCCATTATGAGAAGCTGCCAGAAAAAGTAGAGAGTATAGGGCAGAAGGTGGAGTTGAAAATCTCACCATCACACTTGAAATATGTTTTTCTTGATGAGGAAGGACAAAAGCCTGTTATTATTAATAGTCACTTTTTAGAATCTGATGAAAAATAATTAATTCAAGTATTGAAAGACAACTTAACCGCAATTGGATGAAGACTAAAAGACTTGAAAGGAATCAGTCCAGCATATTGCATGCACTGCATTTACATGGAGCAAAAATTCAAACCGGTTGCTCAATCTCAAAGACGTCTGAACCTAACCATGAAGGAGGTTGTTAAAGGAGAGGTAATTAAGTTACTGGAAGCTGGAATAATTTACTCTATTTCTGATAATTCTTGGGTAAGTCCTGTGCAGGTAGTTCCAAAGAAAGGGGGTGTGACTGTTATAAAAAATGACAAGAACGAATTGATTCCTACAAGAATAGTCACAGGCTGGCGAATGTGCATTGACTACAGGAAACTCAATATAGCAACCAAAAATGACCATTTTTCCCTACCATTCATGGATCAAATGCTGGAGAGGCTGGCAGGACAAGTATATTATTGCTTTTTAGATGGTTACTCAGGATATAACCAAATAGCTGTTTGACAGGACCCGCAAGCGCACGGGTTATGTCGTGTAATATAAAAGATTATCGTTCTCCACATGGACTGTGTTCAAAGTACCAGCATATTAAAATTTAATTATCCACACAATTGATTTTTAAGGTTTTTGTAAAATAAAACACAAAATTAAGTTGCACAGAATACAAAAATAAAATTTACTTGACACTTAAAAAAATCAGAGTTGAGAGTATCTTGGGATTTCGGGGGATTAAGACTCTATTTTATGTTAATGAATTTTAACTTTTCATAAATAAGAATCGAATTAAGTTTTCTAAGGCGAATTTTCCAAAAGCTAATTAATATGTTCCTCTCGGAATCCTATTAATGTACCTAACCTATGGAAAGCGCTGCTTAATCCTCAGAAAGGCCCATTATCGTTTTATGAAAACCCCTTTTATTTCCTCAAAAGAATTTTGATCACTTTCACGGTTTTACCGAGGTCACAAAAAACATTTCAAAAATCTTAGGTTTAGTTCAAAGCTTTCCGGTAAAAATAAATCTCTCGATTCTATTTATTACCTAAACTTACTAATATACCCGCAAGTATACAGTTTTATCATTTAGGTTCTTGTTAGGAATTACTAAAAGCATTGAGCATAATTGAACTAAATGGAAAACAAAAATTTATTTTATTCCAAGTCAAAATAACATTAAAATAAAATATTATCAAACCCCCTTTATCCCAAGATAATTAATTTAGCTACTCATGAAATAATTTAAATTCATATAAATAATGGAAAAATAAAACATACAAGACATGGTAAAAATAAAGACTTAAAGGTTTCTCCAAAAGCTCAGAATAATTTACCACTGTAATTCCTTGTTGCAATATTCTCCACCAATTACAAATTTAAATTCTCACTTTTACAGCCCTCACACTCTTACAAAATAAAAGAAAGAAAAGAAAATAAAAAGAAAGAGAAGAAAAACGAACAGAGAAAGAAAAATGGAAAAGAAGAAAACTAAAGAGAAAAAGAGAGAAAGTAACGAAGAAAAGAAAAGAAAATAGAATGAAGCTGATGGTAATTGATGGGAAGAGATGATTTATTTGCTGATGGGTTGCTGCTGCTTTTATAGGCAAATGGATGGAGGATTCCAGCTATGAAAACGCGTTCAAATTGCAAGTGGAAGAAACTTTCGGTGCATGTGAGTTCCAGTTGTGCCAACTTGTTTCCAATTTTCATATTTTAATATTTCCAATAATTCGATGCTTGGATTTTAGTGATGATTGGTGCAGAATGATGAAATTCCGAGTAGAAAAATGTTATTTTCCCACAAATCCGAGTGAAAGCTTGCTGGAGGGTGGTTTGCTGAGTGCTGGACGGTGTGGGTGCAAACTGGACAGCGTGGAGAGGAGTTGCTGATGGATGGAGATCTATACGGTGTGGAGAGGAAAGTGTTGAGTGGGTTGCTGGGCGGTGTGGAGAGTATTGCTGGATGGTGTTGGTTGGAGAGAACAGTCTGGGCGGTGTTGTGTTGAGTGGGTTGCTGGGCGGTGTGGAGAGTATTGCTGGACGGTGTTGTGGATGGAAAGGAGATGACGGTGTGTGGTATGGATTAGAAGAAAAAAGGGACAGCGGATAGAAGAGAGGGAATAGGACGGTGTTTGGAGTTGTGGAGTGTAGGTCAGTTTTGAAAGGAGAGGGGATGGTGTTATGGCTTGAGGGACAGTGGAGTTGCTGGACGGTGTGGAGAGGAGTGTTGTTGATTGTGGCCGGTGTTCTATTGATCCGATGTTGGGCTTGTGAAGAGATGGAAGGAGTCGGTGTTTGGAGGAGAACCGGTTGGTAATGAAGCTGGATGAAAGGACGAGTGAAGAGTGACTAAAGAACAACTTCTGATTGAGCCATTCAGTCGGAATTTACTGCAGAAGGACTCAGAACCGAGTGAAACCATTCACTCGGCTCAGGTTCATGGAGTTCATTCGAAACTGATTGAAGACTCACTCAGGATCAGAATTTATTCAATCGGTTCCCAACCATTTTTACTCGGCTGTCTCTGAATTTGAACCACTCGGTTAAAACTTTGCTCAGAAATATAGCCCAACTCACTCAGAAGTCTTCCTTGGAGACATCTCACTCGGGTTTAGTGTAAAACTTGAGAGTCTGCCCGAGTGTGATTCATTCCCAGTCGGATCTTTCATTGCTTGATAAGACTTCTACTCGAAAATATCTTGTTCCGCTTGAGAATGCCTTCTTCTCTGAATGGAACCACTCGGATTCCTCCTTATTCAGCACTTATTCATTCAGTGGCTTCTTCTGCTCGGAATCCATTCACTCAGAACAGCTTTTTGCTCGGATTAGTTGCAAATCAGAAAGCTCCCAGTCGGATTCACTTCAATCAGCAAGCCTTTCACTCGGAGAATAGCTTTGGACAGCATCTATTCAACGTCAGTCCCCTTTTTCACTCGGAATGGATGCAGTCGGGGAAGCTTCCACTCAGAATCTCCTCCAACCGAGACTCATTCCATTTCAGCATTGAACCTCAGCCATTTATCACTCGGAATGGCTTTGACAGGGAACTTTCCACTCGGATTTGGCTCCAACAGTGAAGTATTCCACTCGGCAATGCTCCATTCTGAGTCGTTCCACTCAGAAAGGCTCCATTCTGAGCCATTCCACTCGGATTTGCTCCATTCTGAGTAATTCCACTCGGATTTGGTCCTTTCTCAGTCATCCCACTCGGATTTGGTCATTTTGAGTCGGAATTCAGCATTTTGAGTCAGATTTCTGCTTTAAAAAGAGAATTCTTTCCACTTTGGGCTTGTTCTTCTTGTTTCTTTATCATTTTATGGTCGTTTTTCTCTTGTTTTTGACCCTTTATTACCTTAATTCCTGCAAAATAACATACCCAAGTAGAAAATAGTGGAAAGAAAGCAAAAATCACAATAAATAAAGGAAATACAGTGCATAATGATTAATGTCCTAAGCAAATTAGACCTAATTTATTGTATTATAAAGAACTTATCACTGTTGCACCAGAAGATCAGGAAAAAACAGTACTCACATGTCATTTTGGGATTTTCACTTATAGGAAAATTCCTTTTGGATTACATAATGCTCCAGCAACATTTCAAAGGTGCATGCTAGCTATTTTCTCAGATTTAGTGGAGAAATGCATAGAAGTCTTCATGGATGATTTCTCTATTTTTGGATCATCATTCGAGCACTACCTGGGAAATTTGAACATAGTATTAAAAAGATGTGTGGAAACCAATTTAGTCTTAAATTGGGAAAAATGCCACTTCATGGTAATTGAAGGGATTGTGCTGGGACATCAAACTTCCAAAAAGGGCATCGAAGTAGACAAAGCCAAAATGGAGGTGATTGAAAAGCTACCACCACCAGGGAATCTTAAAGGAGTTCGGAGTTTTTTGGGCCATGCGGGATTTTACAGAAGATTCATCAAGGATTTCTCTAAGATTGCAAAACCTTTAAGTAACCTCTTGAACAAAGATACTCCTTTTATTTTTGATAATTCTTGTTTGCATGCATTTGAAACCTTGAAAAATAAATTAGTCTGTGCACCTGTGATAGTTGCTCCTGATTAGGAATTAGATTTTAAAATAATGTGTGATGCTAGTGACTATGACATAAGAGCAGTATTAGGACAAAGAAAGGCTAAAGTTTTTCATGTCATCCACTATGCCATCAAGGTTTTAAACCCTACCCAAACTAATTATGCAACAACTAAACAGGAATTGTTGGCAATAGTGTATGGCTTGGAAAAATTTAGACCTTATTTGATTGGTTCCCAAGTCACTGTTTTTACTGATCATGCTGCCATAAAATATCTATTGAACAAAACTGACTCCAAACCCAGGTTAATTAGATGGATCTTGCTATTGCAAGAATTCAATCTAGTGATCAAGGACAAGAAAGGTAGTGAAAATTTTATTACAGATCATTTGTCTCAACTTGTCAACAGGGAAGTTACAGTATCTCAACCTGAAGTAAATGAAGAGTTCCCGGACGAGAAGCTGTTAATGGTGCAAGAAAGGCCATGCTTTGTAGATATGGCAAATTTTAAGGCTGCGGGAGTACTTCCTAAAGAATTCACATGGCAGCAGAAAAAGAAGTTTCTTAAAGATGTAAGAAATTTTGTCTGGGATGATCCATACTTATTCAAGCTCAGTTCATACAACATTCTTAGAAGATGTGCGTCCCAACAAGAGGCCAAAAGCATACTATGGCATTGTCATAGCTCAGCCTATGGAGGCCATTTTAGTGGAGAAAGAATAACAGCCACAATTCTTCAATCTGGTTTTTACTGGCCTTCTTTATTTAAAGATGCTAACATTTTTATGCAAAGTTGTGATGCTTGCAAGAGATCAGGAAGTATATCAAAAAGGAATGAGATGCCACTCACAACTATCTTAGAAATAGAAGTTTTTGATTGTTGGGGTATAGACTTTGTTGGTCCATTACCTATCTTATTTTCTAATGAATACATTATTATTGTAGTAGATTATGTCTCGAAATAGGTAGAAGTGCTAGTTGTTTGGGTATGATGTGATATATTCACAAAATACTCAGATGGTCAGTTTTAAAGTGACTCGTGGCAAGTATACAACTTGTCGGTGTAGTATATGTTCAAGAGAACAAATGTCGTTCCTATTACAAATCATTTCAAATCAATTTCAAACTATTACGGCAGAAATGATTTGTGGTTTTCATGATAATGAATTAAAACAACTCTTCATAAATTTATAAATCTATGAAAGCAATACAAGCAATGTAAGTGAAATAACAGAGTTTAGAGTTTGGGAATCAGATTCACCTTTCCAACCTTCCGATACACCTTTAATATTCATGTAATCAATGTTTTTGATATGATAACGTCACAATCATAGTCATTCATATCAATTCCTTGACTATGAAATCCATAAGAAGAGATTTGATAACGTCAATCCCTTGATCGTTTCAAATCTATTCCAGCATTAAGTACGATTGTTTTAACGTTCATTGCGTTAGATACCATCCCTGGTTATCTACTCACAATGAGCATTCCATTTAGATCCATTTTCGAAAGTTATTTTCCAATAACAAACGTAAACTTGAATCAAGAAACTGTTGATCAAGCAGATTCAGGCAATAAGAATGAAATGAAAAGCCAAGAATCATAAAACAAATTCATCAATTACATAAACATTACATACGTGTTCATCCGGATTGATTGGTTACCTCCAATCCCAATGGAAGAATTAGCCACTCATGGTAGCCATGATCATACAATATAAGTGCAATGAAGAAGAAAACCTAAGCTAGATACTATTTTTCTCTTTCGGATCTGCTCTCCTTCCTTTTTTTCAATCTTCTTATGTTTTTCTTTTATAAGGCAGAATTTGTAACACCTCGAATTTTTAAAGTAGGAAGTTAAATTAAGAAAATAAACATTAAATAATTAAATATGGACTAACTAATATTCCAAAATACTAGAAATAATTAAATTGAGATTCTCTGAAACTGCTAGTGAATTATTGTGACCAGATAAGTTGAAAAACTGACCCGGATAGGATATGAGTGTCAGACCAAGTATCTCCGATTGAGATGCCGTTGGTTAGGGCTGTAGATAATGTTATTGGGAATCCGAATATGTATTCGGAATAATTTTTAGAATATGTATCGAGCCCGAACTGTGAACCTGTTTAGTGAAAAACGGAAGAATTAAGTGATGAGAATAAAAATAAAATAAAAACCTCACCAATTCACTCTCATTTTTCCCGTAACTTTCTTCTTCTCCACGCCAACACACTTCCTCTTCCTTTCTTCTCTTCTTCATATCTTCTTCTCCCCCAAGAGCTTAAACAAATTGGTGCTCTCTCTCTTTCTCATTTTTGTTCATCAATGAGCTTGGAGGAGGACGCTGTAGCTTGAAGCTCCTCCCTTCTCCTCTTTATTTTCATCTACCTCATCCTCCCTCTTAACTGCCATTTTCGTTTTGGAGCAAGGTAAACTCTTTACCACCACTTTTACGTTTGGAGTCTAGAGGATAGAGGATGGTAACTTGGAGGAGTATTAAATGTTGTGGGTAGAGAAAAGAAGCATTAAATGCATGAACCCTAAGGTGTGGGTGAAATAAATAAGGGTATTTATGAGTAATAAATGAAGTATGTGAAGTTGGGGTTGATGAATGATGAGCATTTATGATGGATGGTGAGTTTAGTGGAAACCCTAACTTATGGAAATTGGGGGAAATGTATAATATTGAAAGGGTTAACATTTATTGATGGGGGAAGTGTAATAAATGAAGAAGCATTAACATTTAATGATGATTAGAGATGGTAGTTGGAAGATATAAATGAAAACCACATGAAATGGGATTAAATGTAAGTTTGGTAAATGGATAACCTAACAATTTAGGTTGTTACTTTAATAATAATGAATGGTGAGTTAAGGGAAGGAATTCCCGAAGCCTAAGTAAGCAAATGAATAAACTTGTGATAGCTTTCACATGATGAGAATCATGTGTACATAGAAATGTATATGTATATTGAAATGGCTTTTGAATGAATAATTGATAAAGTCCTATAATGATTGGTGTAGGACTTGATAACTCTTGTGAAGCGGGAACGTCAAACCCGGAAGCGTACTTCTCTTAAGGTAGGAGAGGGGTGTATTTTCTAAATGTATGAGAAGTGTGATGATAATGTATGTATTAATGTAATATGGCATGTTGTCTTGATTAGATGTGTTATCATGCATTTGAAATGAGAATTGTGTATGGTGTTTGAAGTGAGTGTTTATATGATGAAGCCTAAATGAGGCTATGAATGGCATGTTATATAATGATATGTTATTGACTTCATGAATGATATGATAGTACCCTAAACTTTTGGTTGGAGTGTTTTTCTTGAATATAAGAATTGATGTTCATGATTGAATTTGTAGATAATTATGAGGTTGAAAATGAAAGTACCCCAAATGAGAGGGTGAGATAGCCATATGAGGTTGAGGCATGGATAAACATTGCATACATGGCATAGCATGCATATCATGATGATGTTGATAAGTGGTTGCGATCACTTGATGTTAGAAATGTAAAAGGGCTTGCGAGTTCTTGTGATTATTAGACTGGTAGTTGCGATCACCTGGTATTGAAATGAAAGGCCCTGTGGGACCATTGAGATTGAATGCCCATGGTTGCGATCATGAGGCGGGAGTACCCCTTGCGAGGCGGGAAACCTTATGAAATATTGAACGTGGTTGCGATCATGAGAAGCACCTTGCGAGGCTGCTAGAGGGAGTACCCCTTGCGAGGCTGGAAACCATTGAGAATGATTGTATAATTATGGTGGTTGCGATCACCCGAGGAAATAAAATCGGATCCGTGCATGTGCATTAGTCTTTGAAGCATGGCATAGAGTGATACTTTGTTGATAAGGTTGAGTGAGGTGTGGGTGGAAATCCCCTTTAAAATTATTAACTATGATTGTGAACTTGGTTAATTTGATTCTGAGAAACTTAATGGAAATTTGTACTTGAATGAGAATTGATGGTTGAATGATTTAATATTGGATGAACTCCTCTTGAGGAGGAGACGTTTGCATTGTATTCATGCATATATTGTCTTAATTGTTGGATTTTCATCATTGAGAAAGTATACTCACTCTCCCTGTGGTATATCTTTTTAGCTCCTGTGTTGCAGGACTTGCCTTGGAGCTGTTTTGTGGAGGAGAAGTGTGAAGAAAGCCTTTTTTTGGTAAAGAATGCCTTGGCCGGCAACACATGATTTTGTAGTTGTGGGAATAGTTATAATGTGTTGATAATTTGTATATGTTGATCAGATTTGCACTGTCAGGATAGTTGTATGGGTGATAAACGTTTACATATAGGTAATGGGAATTTCATGGGTCATGAAGGAAAATGAGAGCTTTTGTGTAGGGCTTATTTTCGTTTCTGACCCTATGAATGTATGTGGAATGAACCTGGAATGAAATTTCCCTTACATTTGGATGAATGAATGAGAAATCGTATTTGAGTATTAATTTGTGGAGTAGAGTAAGTAATGAGGTAATTTGGTAGTCACATAATGAATTATAATGTAAATATATGAGTCGGCTCATAGGGAGCAAGTTTCAATTGGCTAATAGGATGATATTGATGTGATGAATTAAGTAGAATTGGCTTAAATGGAGTTCTGACAAGATATGTTATTCAGATTCCACGTCCTGTATGTTTTCTGATTATCTCGCCCGAGCGAGATGGGTCCTCGCCCAAGCGAGAGTCAATCCTGAATGAAAATCAGCTTCTGGGCAATTCTCGCTTAGGCGAGAGTGAACCTCGTTCAAGCGAGATTGTCCCAGTATCAGTGTTTGCTTACTGGAGGAAATTCGCCCAGGCGAATGGGGGCTTCGCCCGAGCGAGGGGGTAGGGAATTAGCTACTGGACGAAATCCGCCTGAGCGAAGGATCTTGGGGGATGGTATTCGCCCAGGTGAGATAATTAAATGGTGTGGGGGTGAGTTCATAAACGAATCCTGCCCAAGTGGGAGTTTTGGAAATAAACTAAGAGGTGGTGGAATTTCCGAGTGAATTCCGAGTGACCTAAGTCCGAGTCATGACCTTCCGAGTGAGGAAGTGTACATAATCCAAGTGAGAAAACTCTTGAGTGTGGTGATCTGGGCAGTGGAGTCCCGAATAGGGAATATCCGAGTCCAGTGTAACTTGTTTCGAGTGGTGTGTCCCGATTGTACATTTCCGAGTGGGTGAACACCGATTGGAAATACTCGGTGTGAGTTTATCCAGAAGTCCCCTGGGATAACTCAACTCGAGTGAAAAAGAGAGGAAGTCATATTTGTAATAAAATGCTGAGTAAAAGCCGGTCAGGTAATGAGTCAGTCGTGGAATGAGATTTCGAGTTAGTGTCCATCTAGGTGGAAAGTCGGTTTCTGGGAAGTTTTCCGAGTAGAACCCCGAGTGGGTGAAGACTCGGATTTGGAATGAATTTACCGAGTGGAAAATAGAGTGAGAGAGGACTCGGTCTGGACTGACTCTGCCGAGTAGAGGATTGAGTGAATGATGGGCCAGTCAGGATGATCTTGCTGAGTGAGAACCTGAGTGCCTTGAGTTGGTTTCGAGAGGATTCTACCGAGTTAAAACCCGAGTGTTGGGAGTCGGATTTGGAGGGGCTTCGCTGAGTGAAACCTTAAGTATTGGAAAGCCTTATTAAACGAGTGGGTATAAACCCAGCTCTGTAAGTTGTTTGCCTAGGCGAGGAAGTCTCGCCCAAGCGAGTCAATCATGAATTCGATTCTGGACGAATTTCTCCCAGGGTCGCTGGTTTCGCCCAAGCGAGGTTTGTGTGCCTCGCTCAAGCGAGTCGGAATTCGCTTGAGCGAGATCGTCCCCTGGTGCATAATTATTCCTTTTGCTCAGCTCTCTTCTGCTTCGCCCATGTGCATTGTGTGGCACTCGCTCAAGCGAGTAGGGATTTCGCTTGAGCGAGGGGGACCCCTGTTGTCCCCAAATACTGTGATCGAAATGTTTTCTTTTATATTTTCATTACACCCTGATCCCACACTGTTTCTAGAATATTTTGGTCGGAAAATCTGATTTATTAAATTTTACAATGGTCGTCCTCCTTAATTTCTATCACATAGCATTATCTTGTTCTAAATTCTTCTGCTGTTTTTAATTGGGGCAATTATTCCTGGTTGCTCCTCTTGACTTACCTTCTCATATCTTCACATATGAGATTGGTCTCTGATAGGTCCGGGGAAATGAATAAATAAATAAATAATTAAGCAGCCTTATCACTTGCAATTATCATGAATTAATTACACTAAAATCACGAAAAATTTACCCCTATTTTTGGGGTGTCACATGTAACATCCCTGTTTTTAGTAGCAGTCTTATTTGGTAAAAATTGAAGTTTAGAAGGTCTGTAAGTGGTAATAAGTGAATATACACCCCGTTGATAGTCTGTAGTATCTCAGAAATGTCATTTTTGTACATAATAATGGAATTTATATGGACCATTAGTGAAATTATACAAATTCCGAGTGAAATAGGCTCTGATCCAAGTGATAGAGTGAAATTCCGAGTGAAGGATTAGAGATTCTGAGTGAAGGATGAAATTCCGAGTGTAAGGTTATGTTATCCGAGTAATATATGACTAAGAAGGTTACTACCGAGTGGATTCTTGATCACAGAGACAGCTGGAGTGAAGTGGGTTCAAGAAAACCACTTCTAGGTGAAAATTCCGAGTCAAAACACCCTTGATTCATTGTTTCTGAGTCAAAACTTGCTAAGTACTTCTATTTCCGAGCAAAACCTCTCTGAAATATGGAATTCCGAGTGGAATATAGGAAGGAGAACCCAATCCGAGTAGAATATATAAGGTTTAGAGCCATTATTGAGTGAGGCTATGTTTATGACTCTTTTTCCGAGTGATAAAGACCTTAAAGGATTCCGATCGAAACACATTTTGAGGAAGGATAGTGTATGTGTACCTAAAAGATGAATATCCGAGTGAAAAATGAGTGGGGAAGGACTTAAATGCTCCTGAAAGGTAAAATCCGAGTGAACCTCTTCTGAGGAAAGAGTTGTTATAATGGTTTGGATTGGAAATATATTCTAAGTGTATGATATATATATAAACCGAGTGAATGAATACATGTAAGTGTTTTATGTTGATTTGATGCTTCTTACCGACTGGAACGTGTTATGGAAGTATTTGGGAAAGATTCCGAATGGTTTCGTAAGAATATGATTAGTAAACCGAGTGGAAAAAGTGGAAGGAGCCATTCCGAGAGAAATATAGAGAGGCTGAACCATTTCTGAGTGAATCTATGAGTATGACTCCTCTTCCGAGTGAGATATACTCTATTGGACTAATTCCGAGTGAGACTTGTACGTGTAAGTCTTTTCCGAGAAGTGAGGGCCTTAATATGTTCTGATTGGAATTGTAGTTGAAGAATTTGGTTAAAACCGAGAGAGAAATATGAGTAAACCGAGTGAGTAAAGTTTGAGTATTTCTGAGTGGTAAATCCGATTGATTCCTTTCTAAGATATGAATTGTTATTGGAATATATCCTAAGTGATTAGAGTTTGAATAAATTCCGAGTGATTGAATAATTAGGAGAGAGAGAGAGAGAGTCGGGTTCTAGAAGAAACACTTCCGAGTGAGAATTGTAAGTCTATGCCGAGTGATGAATGTGAAGTACATTCCCAATTGTGTTGAAGTTAAATACACCGAGTGGTATGGAGAGTAGCATTCCGAGTAAGTGGATGACTTTTACCGAGTGGAACAGTGTATGTAGAGATTCAGATTTGGAATAAAAACTTCGAGTAGAAGAAAGATAGGAAAAGAATGCGAGGGAGTCGGTTTTTGAAGGACATTACCGAGTAATAAAGGACTAGGCTTGGAATGATTTAACCGAGTAAGAACCATTAGAAATGACCCGGATTTGAGATATAATACCGAGTGAAAGTCCAAGCAAATTAGGAGTCGGTGTGGGGGTGAATTACCGAGTGAATGATGGGAAAAATGAGTCGGTTTCATGGGAATACCGAGTGAGGATTGGCTGATACGCTCAAGCGAGCAAGCCACGCTCAAGCAAGCTTTGCAATTGTTGACTCGGAAGTGAGAATTCAGGTCGGAATAGCTCCTAACCGAGTGTAATTTCACTCGGTATTCACTGACAGTAGTGCGTATTGACTTCAATTTTGTCTTTTCATGATTATTTAAATTCAATCGTGCACATTATGGGTAGTGGACGACAGAAATGGACACTGACTCAGCATATATCTTATTTAATTCTTAGTGACCCTTCCATTAGCGATCCACTAACAGCCCACTCAGAAAAGTTGTCTCCCACTTGTCTTCCCACTCACTTCCTCCCTATTTAAACGAGCTCAAGGTCCTCAGAACTCACACCACACACACGACCCAAACACTCTTCATCATTCTCTTTCCCAGCAAGTTCTTTCCCACTCCTATCCCCTCTGTTTCACTCGAATTTGAAGCAGGACAGTGAAGGGAGCCTCTTTCTTCTCCTCCAGGAACTTCATTGAGGTAAGGGGGTATATTCTTGGGTGCCTTGTGGGAAAACCGAGTGGAGGACAGATTCAGTGTGTATGAATTAAATGCTTTAAATTGTATCTGTATATGCATGTATGTATATATATTTGTTACCGAGTTTATATAATCATTGATGAATTGTGAAATATTGGACTGAAAATATTAAGAATCATGGGTACCGTGTGATTTCCAGTGAAACAAATATGATAACAGGTTATGTTTTATGATAATCCGACCGGTTTTACACTTATTTTACTCGGTTTTGCTTATTTATACTCAGATAGTATCTTTCTAGTTGATTTCACTCGGAAAACACTCTATTTCTCTCGGACAGCATCTCCCAAGTCTTATTTTACTCGGAAATCTCTTTCTTATATTATTTCACTCGGAACTTGACTTAATTTCACTCAGAAAATATAATTACTTTTTACTCAGAATTTTTTTTCAGTAAATTCACTCGGAAACACACTATTTTACTCGAACAGTAGCTTCCCAGTCTTATTGCACTCGGAAAACATCATATTTTACTCGGACAGTAGCTTCCCAACCCTATTTCACTCGGCAAAACAATTTATTTCACTCAGCAAATAGTTATTTTCACTAAAAGAATTCCTTTCAACTTGATGTAACTCGGTATATAAAGTCAACTCACCAGAAGACCTTTCCCAACCTGATTCCACTCGGAATCAGGATTATCTTACTCGGATTTGCTTTATTCACATGTGTCTTATTCAGATAGAACCCTTTTTAATTAATTTCACTCGGTAAACTCATGTTTCACTCGGAACTTATCTTATTTTTACTCAGGAACCATTTTCATGCTGATTCCACTCGGAATCAGATTTTATTTCACTTGGAGACACATTTTCACTCGGATTCACAAACATTTTTACTCAGAAATTTCCTTTTAGACTAATTCCACTCGGAATCCTATTTTATTTCACTCAGAATTATATTAATTTCACCAGAAAAACTATTTCTTCATTATGTTTCACTCGGAAGGCATTTTAACTCATTAAGGAAACTCTTTCAGATTGACTTCACTCGGATTTAGAATTGTTTTACTTAAGAGACCCTATTAGTTTGATTTTATTTGAAATCGTGCTTATTACACTCGAAACCTTAATTATTTCACTCGGTATTACACCTATTTTACTCAGAAAGCTTGGATATCAACATTTCCACTCGGATATAATTTATTTTAATCAGAAAAAACTCATTTCCACTCGGAATCAGACCTGTTTCAGTCGGAAAACAGCATTCCACTTCATTTCACTCGGATCCAAACTTATTTCAGTCGGAAAACAGCTTTTCCAGTGTCATTTCACTCGGATTTTTAGCCAGATCACTTGGAGAACCCTTCTCTATATGATTCCACTCGGAATCATACTCATTTCACTCGGATTTACCTCTGTTCCACTCGGAAAACCTGGTTTTAATGTTTTTTACTTGAATTTTTCATTCAGAAATTATTCCTTAATCCTTTTTGAATTATTAAGATATTATAATTATCATTATTGATCTTTTCCTTTTATTATTAATATTATTCGTATCATTATTGTTATTTTTATTATTATAACTAGTATTGTTGTTATAGATATCGTTAATATTTTAATTATAATTAATTAAATAAGGATTATATTATTTTAATCTTTATACAAAGTATAAATTCATCTAAGAGATAACTGATATATTTACAAATGAGATAATGCAACGTCTTGAAACATTTGAATGGTTGATGAGATTTCAAGAGCTTATGAATAAGTATGGTAAGACTGGAATCACATAAATACCCAATGATCAAAGATAAAAAGAATGCATTTCGCATCATGAAAATATTTTGACGGAGAAAAAAAAAAGAGAAAGAAGAAAAATATATGTCTAGAGCATACACCTGGTACGCTGGAGGACACTCACGTTCGATCTCAGTAGAAGAATCTTGGGAGTACAACTGGAACGGCAACCCAATGGCATCAGAGTCGCGCCTGATAGCCGGATGAGACGAGGAATTCTAGTGTACTTCGACTAAATGACAGGGTGTAACTATGATCGTAGGGATCTAAGTCTCAAAATGAAATATATATATTAATGAGAACCAATGAGTTCATTCGTACCTTATGAGCTTGGGCGGACCCTGATCGCTCTAGACAATGGAATGGTGATATTCCATAGAATGAGAAGAAGAAATGATTTCTTGGGCCCACATGCATCATGAGACTTAACCAAAGATAAATCATAATAAATCCAAACTCATGCATTTCATTACAGCATATTTGATTGTTATAATTATGAATATGTTATATGTACGATTTATTTCATGACAAACATGCTTGATTGTTATAATTGTGAATATGCTAAATGTATGATCTATGTGACATTGTATGTTAACTGGATTATGTCCGCACCGGATTAACCAATCAGGGTCTTGGGTTATACTCACCCTTACTGTTGACCATTTTTCAGAGGAATTAGAAACTCAAGAACCCGAGTGTGAAGATCAGCAATACGCTGAACCCATTGAGAATAATCATTAAGGATAGAATATTTATAATCAGACACCGGATGACTGTATAATATTTAAGGGTGCCTGCGTGCCCCATTCTGTTAAGAGTACAATTACTTACAGTTTGTGAATGACTATGTCATATATACAATATTACTTCCGCTGATCTGCCACGTACTTATTTATTAAAAAAAAAATATTCACTTTTTCTAAAAACTGTTAACACACTCAGTTAAATGGGATGAATCTACAGAAGGATTTGTCTTATCTAACCGAGGGTGTTATATCACAACCTGGTATCAGAGCATTATTAGCTCTGTATTACTGTGATTAGCTGTTGTTATTATGAGAACATGATATGTGATTAAGGAATGATTGTCCTTATTGTTTGGTTAAGTATGAACTGATTGTGGATTGAAAGTGATTGTTATAAGTCCGGCCAAGCTTCTTCACACTATCCTCCCTCAATGATGAATCCTATGTACTGTGAATGCATACTACATTATGATATAATGATACCCTTGTATGAGCTTAAATATAGATTGGTTGATATTGGACTCCATGAAGGAGGGCCGTAATTGAATTTTATGATAAAATGCTATAGTGTGAGATTATGGAGGAATTTTTATGAATGAGTTTACTAATGTTAGATGAATATTATGCTATGATTTTAGATATCGAGATGGCCCATCGTCGTCAAGATAATGATGACGCTATAGCTAGAGCTTTAAACCGTTTTGCGGATCTCCTTGAATCGTAAAACCATGAAAGACAAGAGGCGGAAAGACAACCTTCTCCTATTGTTCAAGGTACTCAAGGCCTTGACATGTTTTTAGAGCGGAAACCCACTAAGTTTCATGGTGGATTTAGGCCTGAGCAAGCCTATGCTTGGATCCGGGATGTTGAGCGGATCTTTGATAGTTTCGAGTGCAATGAGCTCCAGAAAGTGGAGTATGCTATTTTCATGCTAAGAGATGAAGTGGAGACTTGGTGGAGACTCACCAAGAGTAGAATGAATGCTGCTGCTATTCCCTTAACTTGGGAAAATTTTAAAATTGAACTCATGAGGAAATATGTGCCCGAAAGTTATAAGAGCAAGAAGGAGCTCGAGTTCATGGAACTCAGGCAAGGCGCGATGACGGTGGAAGAATATGCTTCCAAATTTGAAGAACTCTATGAATTCTACCCTCCTTATCAACAAGAGGGAACTGAAGCCTCAAAATGTGTGAAATTTGAGAACAGTCTACGCCCTGATATTCAAAGGGCTATATGCCATCAGGAAATCCGAAGTTTCACGGTACTTGTGAATAAGTGCCGCATTTATGAAGAACATGCTCCCTCTCAACATTCTAAATTCAAATTTAAGTTGAAGGGTCAATCATCTAGTTTCAAGAGGCAGGAAAATTTCAGAAGAGGACGCTTTCTGAGGGGTGCCCATTCTAATGTCCAAGCTAGAGGCGGTGGACGTGGTAACACTTTTGGCCGGGGTAATGTAAATACCAATGGGCTGAGGTGCTATAGGTGTGGTGGACCACACTATGTTCGGGAATGCGTGCACCGTGAAGATGTTGTGTGCTTTAATTATGACCAGGTAGGACATATCCGTCCTGCATGTCCCATGCTTGCAAGACCGGCTCCGGTACAAGCTAATGTTCCCAACCGTGCTAATGCACCTGCTCATATGAACCGCGGAGGCCACAATGGTGGTCGGGGCCGTGGTAATGGAAATAATGGAGGTCGACATGGTGGCCGAGGTGGCTATAATGGTGGAAGGCATGGCAACGGTCGAGGAAATGGCAATGGTGCACGTGGTGGAAACAGGGATGGTGGAAATCTTCAACCCAATGCTGAAAGAGTATTTGCTGTGACCGGCGAGGAAGCAGCACAAGCAGATAATCTGGTTGAAAGTAAGTGTGAAATTCTTGGACACTCAGTTCATGTCATTTATGATTCGGGTGCAACCCACTCTTTTATATCCGAGGATTATGTTCGGCGATTGAGATTGCCGGTATGTTTGATGAAAAATGCACTTGTGGTTACCACCCCAACTGATACTTGTCTCAGATTGGTTAATCAGTGTGATAATGTTGATATGCTCCTAGATAGGAGAAGATTTGTGGTGTCTTTTATTTGCTTACCTATGAAGGGATTGGAGATCATACTAGGTATGGATTGGCTCTCCACCAACAAAGTTATGGTTGAATGTCAACAACAGACCGTTATTTTCCTTTCTTCTGATATGGGACAGTTTGAAGTGCAAGGTATAGCTCAACTTTGCATATTACTATCTCTTGCCGATGGGACGAGTGGTCCCGATCCCATTAATATCCCTGTGGTGTCTGACTTTTTGGATGTGTTTCCCAAAGAGATACCTGGCTTACCACCTCCAAGGGAGGTTGAGTTTGCTATTGACCTTGTCCTTATAGGATGTTTCCTATGGAGTTAGTTGAAATAAAGAAGCAAGTTGAAGAGCTACTTGAGAAGGAGTTTGTTCGACCCAGTGTGTCACCCTGGGGAGCTCCTGTTTTATTGGTTAAGAAGAAGGATGGAACCATGCGGTTGTGTGTAGACTACCGCCAATTGAACAAGCTAACGATAAAGAATAGATATCCTTTACCTCACATTGATGACTTGCTGGATCAATTACGAGGCGCAATGGTATTTTCGAAGATTGATTTGCGTTTCGGTTATCATCAAATTCGGGTGAGAACCGAAGATATTCCGAAGACTGCGTTTAGGACGCGATATGGCCATTACGAGTATGTTGTGATGCCATTTGGAGTGACTAATGCTCCAGCGGTGTTCATGAGCTACATGAACCACATCTTTCATGAATACCTGGATCGTTTTGTTGTGGTGTTCATCGATGATATCTTAGTATATTCCAAGAGCCGTGAGGAACACAAAAAACACTTGAAAGTGGTGTTGAACATTCTTAGAGAGAACTAGTTGTATGCCAAGCTCTCTAAATGTGAATTCTGGTTGACGAGTGTCTAGTTTCTTGGACATGTGATATCCGAGGATGGTATTTCGGTGGATCCTTCTAAGGTTGAAGCCGTTATGGCATGGCCTAGACCTACGTCGGTTACAGAAATCTGAAGTTTCCTTAGACTTGTCGGTTATTATCGGAGGTTCGTCGAAGGCTTTTCTCGTCTTGCTAGACCTTTGATGAACTTGACAAGGAAACACCAACCTTTTGTATGGACAGTTGAATGTGAGAGATGCTTCGAAGAATTAAAGATGAGGCTGACTTCTGCGCCTATCTTGGCATTGCCTGATTTATAAGAAGAGTTTATGGTGTATTGTGATGCTTCTAAGCACGGACTTAGATGTGTGCTAATGCAGAAGGAACGTGTAATAGCTTATGCTTCACGCCAGTTGCGACCTCATGAAGTTAATTACCCAACTCATGATTTAGAGTTGGCTGCGGTTGTGTTTGCCTTGAAGATTTGGCGTCATTACCTGTATGGTTCGAGATTTGTGGTTTTTAGTGACCACAAAAGTTTGAAATACCTTTTTAACCAAAAGGAATTGAATATGCGTCAGAGGAGATGGATGGAGTTCTTGAAGGATTACGAGTTTAAATTGATGTACCATCCGGGAAAAGCCAATGTGGTTGCCGATGCTCTTAGTCGGAAGTCCTTACATGTGTCGGCCATTGTAACACCCTAGATTTCTGAATACGTGATAATCCCGAAAACAGGAAAAATTTTCACAAAAATTGATGACTGTCCGATCGGTATAAAAAGGAAGCAGGCAAGGAAATAAAAGAGTATTCACACATATAGCGATCAGTGGAAGGAATAAGCTGGAACCGACCCATTAGGTTCAGTGAAACACATTAGCGCCTGGGCGGAATCCACCATCAAGCTATTCGCTCAAGCGAGGCACGATCCGCTTAAGCGATGCCAACACAAAAGCCTTCCCAACCACCCATTCGCTGGAGCGGATCCTTCGTTCGCTGAAGCGAGAAGCCTCACACGGCAAATTCATCACTCGGCATTGGGGCATCCATACACTCGGTAACCGACTGATTTCACTCGGAAGTTCAATCCTAAGTCCATTCGGAACTCCATAACTTAGCTGTCCAATTTTGTCCATAAGGCCACACTTATACTCTACTGGGGTTACCGATGCCTTACACTTAAGGTCCAATTCACTCTAAACCACCATTCGAACTCCTCTCTCAGAAGGGAATCATTCAGGTTATCACTCGGGAAGGACCAACTCTCCCTCACTCGGGATTTACTCCTAAGGCAACTCGGTATGAGGGGTTCCAGCACTCGGGAATCGACTCCCACGCCTACCTTCTATAACATAGTCTCTTATATTTAACCACCAAGGTACATACTAGATTCGCCCGGTAAGTAGGGGACTTTCCACTCGGACTCTATAAACTCTCACTCGGAATATTTCCCATTCGGAGTTTATATGCGTTTTCACTCGAAATCAGTTAAACCTATACGTTTGAGATTCTTTCCACTAAGTTACTCACCAGGATGTCATTGGAGGAAACTTCCCTAAGAATCCGTCTAAGTGTTTCTCTCCCTGGAACTCATATGAATGAATCTCACTCGGATTTCATACTTACATTTACTCGGAAATCCTCAGGCCTATATTCGTTCGAGGATAGCAGCTAACTCACTCGGCACACTACGGTTTGATCACTCGGATTATAATTACCCTACGCTTATAAGACATACTCATGCATTCATATTCACCGTTCGGACATCACTTACAGTATAGAGAACACAACATATATATATATATGAGAGCATTCAAATAATTACAAGAGTTTCGCCATGACTTATGTTACCCGAAGCTGTTCAAGTTCTAACGTAAAGACCAAGACCAAAACATGAGCCGGCCAAGGCTTAACGAGACCTTATACACAGTATATACATATACACATATATTCCATGGTACTCGACTGCTCTGCTCTACACTCGGCTCCTCCTTCATTCCTCATTCCGAGAGATATTCACTGAAAATATAGCCACTGCAGGGGTGAGCTTTTACATGTAAAATGATAATCAAAGACTCGGTATCAGCGTCAGTACATGCACCTACTTTCATTCAATCTTTCTCAGGTTAACTAAGTTCATGCAATGTAAGATAACGTCTACAACATACATGCTACATATAGTTCATCTTCACACACACACACATGCATCCATGCACTCGGGAATCATACACACACCCCACACATGCTATGTGCACTACCACAATCGACCTCATATCTATATGCATGCCTGCGGATCCGACTCGGATAATGACTTTCAGTTACGGTTTCCCTTCGTCTGGCCCCTCGTCCTTCAACTCTTACCATGTGGTACCGGCCTCCCATGGGCGTCTCGAGACTCTTCTCTAGCTCCTACGGCTACCACGAGCACTATCAGGATCTAGCCAAGGTCTGTAGCTGGAAGTCATTCCCTCGGGGTTCATGACCCTCCATGGATCACCCTACTCTTGCACATGCAGCTAATGCATTTACCAGTACGTATCATCGCACCACCAATACCTCCCTCGTAGCCATTAAGTAAGAACAGATTCAACACAGCCTTTATATTTGTTTTATCAGTCATACCAATGCATACAACAATCAGCAATCAAAATAGTATCATCGGGCAGTTCAACTAACACACACACTCATAGTCTCACAGAGATAAGAGGGATAGAACCATGCATTTCATTCGTCATTATCAATTACTAACAGACTATGTCACCACCATCTAGATTACATGCGATCACTGCATACCCATTGTAAAACACACAGAATCCAGAATCATGCATAAGATCTAGTCGTCATACACACATGCACACACACTCATGCAGTATATTCCTCCGGTACCGTTCGTGGACCATGCATTCGACATGCAAGCGCCCCCTACCTATAGAAGAACCTCAAGAAACTTTTCTGCTTTCGTCGTTGGGTCTGATGCCCTTCTCCTGGTTCGTTTAGCCTCCCTTGGCTCCGTCGTATCCTGCGCTTGGTTCTGGGATGGAGCGTGGTCCTTCCTCCAGTACTGTCGTCACGATCTCCAGGAGCGAAGAGCAAGACAGGGAGAAAAGAAGGTGGAGACGAAGAGGGAAAAAGAGAGAATGAAGTGATGGAGGAAAAAGAATCTGAAGGAACAGTGAGTGTTTGTGACCATAGGCTTACGTTCATATATATATATATATATATATATATATATATTCACACGAGGAAGAGAAGAGTGGGGTGGGAGAGTGTGAGCCCAGCAGCCACGCGCACTCCGTCCCATCACCTGGCCATCACCATCCTTTATGTTTAATTAGTTTATTGTTTTCTGATTCTCAGGGTAGTTGGGCTGCTAAATTCCTCAAATCATTTTAATCATTTTAATGGCTTAAATCCACTTGATAGTTATATACAATTAACGGTTGTTTTCTATTTGAAATCGAGTCTTGATGGTTTATTTTTCATTTGGCACTTAGCTTCAAAATTGGGATGTTACAGTTCTCCCTCACTCGAAAAGAATTTCGTCCTCGAAATTCAGTCGGTAACCTGTGTGAAATTCAGTCGATACTCACCTGAGCAAACAACTCGGGGTATTGCTGTCTCATGGTGTCTTCGCGCTCCCAGGTACAAGAGGTAGTCTTGCCTTGCTGCCACTCTACTTCGACTAGTTGTACGTTCTTGCTCCTCAACTTCTTTACCGATCAGCCCACGATTCTGATCGGTATAGTCGTAGTGGTCAGGTCTTCCTTGATTTCCACTTCATCATCAGGCATTGCGTGGCTAGGATCATGTAGATACTTCCTTAATTGAGACACATGAAATACGTTGTGCAATCGGGACAAGTGGGTCGGTAATGCTATTCGGTATGCCACGGTGCCGACTCGTTCTAACACCTCATAAGGTCCAATGTATCGAGGGCTTAACTTTCCACTTTTTAAAGCTCGTGCGACTCCTTTACTCGGAGAAGTCTTCAAAAACACTTTGTCTCCGACTGAAAACTCCAATGGTTTGGTGCGTTTGTCATGGTAGCTCTTTTGTCGATCCTGAGACGCCTTCATCCTATTCCTTATCACTCGGATCTGCTCTGATGTCTGCCTTACAATGTCTGGTCCCAATAGCAGACTCTCACCTGTTTTCGACCAGCAGAGTGGGGTTTGGCATCTTCATCCATACAGTGCCTCGTAGGGTGCCATGCCAATGCTGTGATGATGGCTGTTATTGTATGTAAACTCGATCAAGGGAAGGTACTGTTCCCAATCCCCACCGTGTTCTAACACACACGCCCTTAATAAGTCTTCTAAACTTTGAATCGTCTGCTCGGATTGTCCATCCGATTGGGGGTGGTATGCAGAACTTAGCCAAAGTTTCATCCCCAATTCCTGGTGCATGCTGGTCCAAAACCGGGACGTGAACCTAGGATCCCTATCTGATACGATAGAAGTGGGTATACCATGCAGTCGGACAATCTCATGAATGTAAATCCGAGCCAATTTATGCAATGGGTACTTCATATTTACAGGTAGGAAGTGGGAACTCTTCGTCAGTCGGTCAATAATGACCCAAATCGCATCATGGCTCGCTCGGTTTTTGGGTAATCCCATGATAAAATCCATAGCAATTAAGTCCCATTTCCACACGGGAATCTCCAGGGGCTGCATTGCACCGTACGGTTTCTGGTGTTCCACTTTTGATTTTTGACAAGTAATACACCGAGCCACGTATTCTACTACATTCTTCTTTAGTCCGGGCCACCAAAACTGTTTCTTCAGGTCATGGTACATCTTCGTGGTACCCGGGTGAATACTGAGTGGGATTTTGTGGGCTTCATCAAGCACCATTCTCCTTAACTCTCCTCCACTCGGAATGTATATTCTGTTTTTCACTCGGAAAATCCCGTCTGATCCTTCGGTCAAGGACAAATCCTTTCCTTTGGCCTGCGTCTCCTTCATTTCAGCCAAGTAGGAATCAGTCTGCTGTTGTTCGTACACGGATTTCAAGAAATCATTGGCGATTCTTAGCGTACCGATTGTCATTTTCCGAGAGGAGGGGGTGTCAACATGTAAGTTTAGGTCTCGGAACTGTTCCAACAACTCTACTTCTCTCACCATCATTGCTGCCATGTGGAGGGATTTCCGACTCAACGCGTCGGCCACGACATTTGCCTTACCTGGATGGTATTTTAGCTTGAAATTGTAATCTCTTAAAAACTCTGTCCATCTTCTCTGCCTCATGTTCAGCTCTTTTTAGTTGAATAGGTATTTGAGGCTTTTGTGATAACTGTATACTTCGAATCTGGACCCGTACAAGTAATGCCTCCAAATTTTCAATGCGAAAACCACTGCTGCCAGCTCCAAGTCATGGGTCGGGTAATGTTGTTCGTGAGGTCTCAGTTGCCGAGAGGCATATGCTATCACTCGGTCTCTCTGCATGAGTACATATCCTAATCCGAGTCCTGACGCGTCACAGTAAACCACGAAGCTCTCTTGTAAATCGGGTAATGCCAACACTGGAGCAGTCGTCAACTTGTTCTTTAGCTCTCGGAAACTGCTCTCGCACTCGGGACTCCACACGAAGGGAATGTTTTTCCGTGTCAATTTAGTTAGTGGTAACGCCAGTTTAGAAAAACCTTCGATGAACCTTCTATAATAACCTGCCAAGCCCATAAAACTCCTTATCTCCGAGACCGACCTGGGCTTCTCCCATGCAATTACAGCTGTTACCTTCGAAGGGTCCACCGAGACACCTCGCTCGGAAATCACATGTCCGAGGAAGTGAATCTCATCCATCCAGAATTCGCACTTTGAAAGCTTCGCAAATAATTGTTTCTCCTTCAACACTTGAAGTACCGCTCGGAGATGTCCTTCATGCTCCTCGGAAGTCTTAGAATAGACTAAGATGTCATCGATGAAAACAACTAGGAACCGGTCTAAATAGGGGTGGAATATGCTGTTCATGTAATTCATGAAGACAGCAGGGGCGTTTGTTACGCCGAACGGCATCACCATATACTCGTAGTGGCCATACCGAGTCCTAAAGGCAGTTTTAGGAATGTCCGAGTCCTTCACTCGGATTTGGTGGTATCCCGATCGTAGGTCGATTTTCGAGAAGACTGAGGCTCCACGCAGTTGGTCAATTAAATCATCAATTCTGGGCAATGGGTATCGATTCTTAATTGTGAGTTTGTTAAGCTGTCGGTAATCTATGCAAAGTCTCATGCTGCCGTCCTTCTTCTTAACAAGCAGTACAGGTGCACCCCATGGTGATACACTCGGTCTAATGAACTGTTTTCCGAGTAACTCATCCACTTGCTTCTTCAACTCGGCTAATTCAGTTGAGGACATTCTATAGGGTGCACTGGAGACTGGCTCGGCTCCAGGGATCAAGTCTATAGAGAATTCGACTTCTCTACTGGGAGGGACACTCGGTACGTCTTCAGGGAACACTTCTGGGAATTCACAGACAATCAGAATTTCGTTCACTCGGATTTTACTCTCACCCTCGGTTAGACAAAGCATCATAAGCAGTTGGGTTATACCTGGTGCCGTGTCGTCCTCATTGTGCTGTCTCGGAAAGATTATCCTTCGGTTTTTGCAATCTACTAACACTTTATTGGCTGAAAGCCAATCTATCCCGAGCACAATATCAAGACCCTTTAGAGGCATGCAAACCAGATCGAAGGTGAAACTCCGATCATACAATACAAACGTTACATCCTTGCACATTGACGATGTTAACACATTAGTGCCAGTCGGGCTGGCCACTTCCAAAGTCCGATTCATAGACACAGTCGGTAACTTCAAACATTTTACACACTCATCAGCTATAAAAGAATGGGTGGCTCCCGAATCGAAAACAACATTAAGCATATTCATACCGAGTGAGCACTTACATTGTACTAGGTCATTTGCTGGTGCAACATCCTCTGCGTTGATGGTGTAGATCCTTCCTGCTGCTGGTTGGTCGGTATTCCTCTCTCGGTTGTTTGGGGCATGCATCACGTTTCTTCTGGCTCCGTTGCCCCTACCACCAGGTCATTGGTTATCATTCACTCGGTCTCTCTCTTGGAATCCTCCTTGACGTACACTTGTGTTTGATTAGCGGAGTTGGGGGCAGTCAGGGCGAACGTGCCCCTTCTCCCCGCAGTGATAACATTTAACATTTGTACCATTGCAATCCTTAGCAAAGTGGTCGCCATCGCATTTAAAGCATCTGCCATGTCTTGGTCGTCCACTCATCTGTCCCCCTTGGCCACTGCGATCCTGGTATTTAGTAAAGGGTCCTGTTCTCCCCATATTACCTGGCCTCTTAAAGCGTGACTGTTGAGGCCTCAGATACTGGTTGGTTCTGTTGTTCTGGTCCGAGTGGGCCTTGTCATCTTCTTCAAATATTCTACATTTATTTACCAATGCAGGGAAACTCCATATCTCTTGGTATCTACAGGCTCTCTTGATATCTGATCTTAATCCGTTCTCAAACTTAAGACACTTGGAGCTCTCCGTCCCAGGCTGTTGGAAGGGTGGGTAGAATAGGCACAATTCCTCGAATCTTGTCGCGTATTCTTCCACAGTCATGGAGCCCTGCTTTAACTCCATGAACTCCAGCTCCTTCCGACTCCTCACTGTGTCGGGGAAGTACTTTTCTAAGAAGCATGTCTTAAAGTCGTTCCACGTTAACTGAGTATCATCCTCAGGGAATCGGCTTCTGGCTATCTTCCACCAGTTCTCCGCCTCATCTCGCAGCATATACACTGCACATTCCACCTTTTGGGCCTCGGTACAACAAAGACCCCCAAAAATCCTCTCCAACTCCCGAGTCCATTTGAACGCTGCCTCAGGGTTCCGCCCTCCTAGAAATTCACTCGGCTTCCTCTTCAAGAAGCGGTCCAGCACTTGGCCCTCCTCAGCTCGAGGCTGGCTCTGTCTCTCAAACACGTCTGCATAGCGTTGGAATGCTGTGGCTATAGCTTCTATGCTTTGGCAATGCGTCATCCCTTATCCTGAAACCAACATTCAAGGGTAAGTATACCCAGCCACTTACTACCGATCGGTTTTCAGTCTAATATTCATTAGCTTAGCACATTATGTATTCTCGTATGTTACACAATCAGTCAGATCAGGAGGAGTAACCTCCTACCCATAATTCAATGTCAGAGTATCAATCAGGTTCAATTCACATCACAACAATTATGACCACTCAGTCAGGAATCACACAACCACTTACACTCAGTAAGCTTACCTTGGCCTTGGACCTTTCGGTCTGCTCTGATACCAAAATGTAACACCCTAGATTTCTGAATACGTGATAATCCTGAAAACAGGAAAAATTTTCACAAAAATTGATCACTGTCCGATCGGTATAAAAAGGAAGCAGGCAAGGAAATAAAAGAGTATTCACACATATAGCGATCAGTGGAAGGAATAAGCTGGAACCGACCCATTAGGTTCAGTGAAACACATTAGCGCCTGGGCGGAATCCACCATCAAGCCATTCGCTCAAGCGAGGCACGATCCGCTTAAGCGATGCCAACACAAAAGCTTTCCCAACCACGCATTCGCTGGAGCAGATCCTTCGTTTGCTGAAGCGAGAAGCCTCACACGGCAAATTCATCACTCGGCATTGTGGCATCCATACACTCGGTAACCGACTGATTTCACTCGGAAGTTCAATCCTAAGTCCATTCGGAACTCCATAACTTAGCTGTCCAATTTTATCCATAAGGCCACACTTATACTCTACTCGGGTTACCAATGCCTTACACTTAAGGTCCAATTCACTCTAAACCACCATTCGAACTCCTCTCTCAGAAGGGAATCATTCGGGTTATCACTCGGGAAGGACCAACTCTCCCTCACTCGGGATTTACTCCTAAGGCAACTCGGTATGAGGGGTTCCAGCACTCGGGAATCGACACCCACGCCTACCTTCTATAACATAGTCTCTTATATTTAACCACCAAGGTAGATACTAGATTCGCCCGGTAAGTAGGGGACTTTCCACTCGGACTCTATAAACTCTCACTCGGAATATTTCCCATTCGGAGTTTATACACGTTTTCACTCGAAATCAGTTAAACCTATACGATTGAGATTCTTTCCACTAAGTTACTCACCAGGATGTCATTGGAGGAAACTTCCCTAAGAATCCGTCTAAGTGTTTCTCTCCCTGGAACTCATATGAATGAATCTCACTCGGATTTCATACTTACATTTACTCAGAAATCCTCAGGCCTATATTCGTTCGAGGATAGCAGCTAACTCACTCGGCACACTAAGGTTTGATCACTCGGATTATAATTACCCTACGCTTATAAAACATACTCATGCATTCATATTCACCATTCGGACATCACTTACAGTATAGAGAACACAACATATATATATATGAGAGCATTCAAATAATTACAAGAGTTTCGTCATGACTTATGTTACCCGAAGCTGTTCAAGTTCTAACGTAAAGACCAAGACCAAAACATGAGCCGGCCAAGACTTAACGAGACCTTATACACAGTATATACATATACACATATATTCCATGGTACTCGACTGCTCTGCTCTACACTCGGCTCCTCCTTCATTCCTCATTCCGAGAGATATTCACTGAAAATATAGCCACTGCAGGGGTAAGCTTTTACATGTAAAATGATAATCAAAGACTCGGTATCAGCGTCAGTACACGCACCTACTTTCATTCAAGCTTTCTCAGGTTAACTAAGTTCATGCAATGTAAGATAACGTCTATAACATACATGCTACATATAGTTCATCTCCACACACACACACATGCATCCATGCACTCGGGAATCATACACACACCCCACACATGCTATGTGCACTACCACAATCGACCTCATATCTATATGCATGCCTGCAGATCCGACTCGGATAATGACTTTTAGTTACGGTTTCCCTTCGTCTGGCCCCTCATCCTTCAGCTCTTACCATGTGGTACCGGCCTCCCATGGGCGTCTCGAGACTCTTCTTTAGCTCCTACGGCTACCACAAGCACTATCAGGATCTAGCCAAGGTCTGTAGCTGGAAGTCATTCCCTCGGGGTTCATGACCCTCCATGGATCACCCCACTCTTGCACATGCAGCTAATGCATTTACCAGTATGTATCATCGCACCACCGATACCTCCCTCGTAGCCATTAAGTAAGAATAGATTCAACACAGCCTTTATATTTGTTTTATCAGTCATACCAATGCATACAACAATCGGTAATCAAAATAGTATCATCGGGCAGTTCAACTAACACGTACACACTCATAGTCTCATAGAGATAAGAGGGATAGAACCATGCATTTCATTCGTCATTATCAATTACTAACAGACTATGTCACCACCATCTAGATTACATGCGATCACTGCATACCCATTGTAAAACACACAGAATCCAGAATCATGCATAAGATCTAGTCGTCATACACACATGCACACACACTCATGCAGTACATTCCTCCGGTACCGTTCGTGGACCATGCATTCGACATGCAAGCGCCCCCTACCTATAGAAGAACCTCAAGAAACTTTTCTGCTTTCGTCGTTGGGTCTGATGCCCTTCTCCTGGTTCGTTTAGCCTCCCTTGGCTCCGTCGTATCCTGCGCTTGGTTCTGGGATGGAGCGTGGTCCTTCCTCCAGTACTGTCGTCACGATCTCCAGGAGCGAAGAGCAAGACAGGGAGAAAAGAAGGTGGAGACGAAGAGGGAAAAAGAGAGAATGAAGTGATGGAGGAAAAAGAATCTGAAGGAACAGTGAGTGTTTGTGACCATAGGCTTACGTTCATATATATATATATATATATATATATATATATATTTATATATATATATATATATATATATTCGCACGAGGAAGAGAAGAGTGGGGTGGGAGAGTGTGAGCCCAGCAGCCACGCACACTCCGTCCGATCACCTGGCCATCACCATCCTTTATGTTTAATTAGTTTATTGTTTTCTGATTCTCAGGGTAGTTGGGCTGCTAAATTCCTCAAATCATTTTAATCATTTTAATGGCTTAAATCCTGTTGATAGTTATATAGAATTAATGGTTGTTTTCTATTTGAAATCGAGTCTTGATGGTTTATTTTTCATTCGGCATTTAGCTTCAAAATTGGGATGTTACAGCCATGATGGTCAAAGAGTTCGAATTGATTGAGGAATTTCAGAATTTGAATGTTAGGACCGAAGTTCAATCCTCCAAGAAGCTATGTTTTGCTACCTTGAAGATATGTAATGAGTTTTTGGAGCTTGTAAAAGAGAAACAAAGAGATGATGATTATTTACAAGAGATGAGAAGATCTTAGGATAATGGAAAGAATTTATTTCTTGTGGAAGGCGTTGATGGTTTATGGTGAGTAAAAGGTCGTGTGTATGTACCTTCATTCGGAGATTGGAGACACACGGTGCTAGAGGAAGCACATAAAAGCATTTTTAGCATTCATCCTGGTGCAACCAAGATGTATCAAGATATAAAGAAGAATTTTTGGTGGCCCGGAATGAAACGTGATGTTGCCAACTTTGTAGCTGCATGCCTTACTTGTCAGAAGGAGAAAGTAGAACACCAGAGACCTTCGGGTACCTTAAGGCCACTTGATATTCCCGTTTGGAAGTGGGATGCAATTGCCATGGACTTTGTGTCCAGATTGCCGAGAACGAGGTCCAGATGTGACGGAATCTGGGTGATTGTGGATCGCCTAACAAAGTGTGTGCATTTTCTACCGATCAGTATGAAGAGTTCCTTACAGGATTTGGCACAGTTGTATATTCAGGAGATAGTGAGATTACATGGTGTGCCATCAAGCATTGTTTCTGATCGTGACCCCCGATTCACTTCCTGATTCTGGGGAAGCTTACATGAGGCGATGGGTTCAAAACTGAAGCTAAGTTCGGCGTACCATCCTTAGACTGATGGGCAGTCTGAGAGGACTATTCAAAGTCTTGAGGACTTACTGCGTGCTTGTGTTTTGGAGCATGGCGGTTCGTGGGAGAAATATTTGCCTCTGATTGAATTCACCTACAACAATAGTTTTCATTCTAGTATTGGTATGGCACCATACGAAGCATTATATGGAAGGAGGTGTCGAACCCCTTTATGTTGGCTTGAAGTTAGTCAGAACTTAGCCTTAGGGCCTGAGATTGTTGAGGAAACTACCGAGCAAATCAAGATGATCCGAGAGAAGATGAAAATTGCTCAAGACCGGCAGAAGAGCTATTATGACAAAAGGAGGAAGCCACTTGAATTTCAAGTCGGCGACCATGTGTTCTTGCGAGTCTCGTGTGATAAGGGTATTAGAAGAGCTTTGAAGAGCAAAAAAATAAGCCCTAAATTCATTGGACCCTATGAAATCTTGGAGCAGATTGGAGATGTCACTTATCGGATTGCGCTCCCTCCACAGCTTGCGAATCTACATAATGTGTTTCACGTGTCGCAGTTTAAGAAGTATATTCAGGTTCCCTTACACGTGATCTCTCTTGATGATGTTGATGTGCGGGATAACTTATCTGCCTCTCCCGTTTCGGTTCGTATTGTTGAGTATTCCGTGAAGAGACTACGGAATAAGATGGTACCATTGTTGAAAGTAGCGTGGAAGCATGGAAACGTTGAGACACTCACCTGGGAACGCGAGGACAATATTCATGAGCGGTATCCTCATGTATTCGAATCTGGTATGTTTAATTTTGAGGACGAAATTTTTTTTAGGAGGGGTGGATTGTAACACCCCAAATTTTTTAAATAGGAAGTTAAATTAAGAAAATAAACATTAAATAATTAAATGTGGACTAACTAATATTCCAAAATACTAGAAATAATTAAATTGAGATTCTCTGAAACTGCTAGTGAATTATTGTGACCGGATAAGTTGAAAAACTGACCCGGATAGGATATGAGTGTCGGACCAAGTATCTCCGATTGAGATGCCGTTGGTCAGGGCTATAGATAATGTTATTGGGAATCTGAATATGTATTCAGAATAATTTTTAGAATATGTATCGAGCCCGAACTGTGAACCTGTTTAGTGAAAAACGGAAGAATTAATTGATAAGAATAAAAATAAAATAAAAACCTCACCAATTCACTCTCATTTTTCCCGTTACTCTCTTCTTCTCCACGCCAACACACTTCCTCTTCCTTTCTTCTCTTCTTCATATCTTCTTCTTCTCCCCCAAGAGCTTAAACAAATTGGTGCTCTCTCTCTTTCTCATTTTCGTTCATCAATGAGCTTGGAGGAGGACACTGTAGCTTGAAGCTCCTCCCTTCTCCTCTTTATTTTCATCTACCTCATCCTCCCTCTTAACTGCCATTTTTGTTTTGGAGCAAGGTAAACTCTTTACCATCACTTTTACGTTTGGAGTCTAGAGGATAAAGGATGGTAACTTGGAGGAGTATTAAATGTTATGGGTAGAGAAAAGAAGCATTAAATGCATGAACCCTAAGGTGTGGGTGAAATAAATAAGGGTATTTATGAGTAATAAATGAAGTATATGAAGTAGGGGTTGATGAATGATGAGCATTAATGATGGATGGTGAGTTTAGTGGAAGTGTAATAAATGAAGAAGCATTAACATTTAATGATGATTAGAGATGGTAGTTGGAAGATATAAATGAAAACCACATGAAATGGGATTAAATGTAAGTTTGGTAAATAGATAACCTAACAATTTAGGTTGTTACTTTAATAATAATGAATGGTGAGTTAAGGGAAGGAATTCCTGAAGCCTAAGTAAGCAAATGAATAAACTTGTGATAGCTTTCACATGATGAGAATCATGTGTACATAGAAATGTATATGTATATTGAAATGGCTTTTGAATGAATAATTGATAAAGTCCTATAATGATTGGTGTAGGACTTGATATCTCTTGTGAAGCGGGAACGTCAAACCTGGAAGCGTACTTCTCTTAAGGTAGGAGAGGGGTGTATTTTCTAAATGTATGAGAAGTGTGATGATAATGTATGTATTAATGTAATATGGCATGTTGTCTTGATTAGATGTGTTATTATGCGTTTGAAATGAGAATTGTGTATGGTGTTTGAAGTGAGTGTTTATATGATGAAGCCTAAATGAGGCTATGAATGGCATGTTATATAATGATGTGTTATTGACTTCATGAATGATATGATAGTACCCTAAACTTTTGGTTGGAGTGTTTTTCTTGAATATAAGAATTGATGTTCATGATTGAATTTGTAGATAATTATGAGGTTGAAAACGAAAGTACCCCAAATGAGAGGGTGAGATAGCCATATGAGGTTGAGGCATGCATAAACATTGCATACATGGCATGGCATGCATATCATGATGATGTTGATAAGTGGTTGCGATCACTTGATGTTGGAAATGTAAAAGGGCTTGCGAGTTCCTGTGATTATTAGACCGGTGGTTGTGATCACCTGGTATTGAAATGAAAGGCCCTGCGGGACCATTGAGATTGAATGCCCATGGTTGCGATCATGAGGCAGGAGTACCCCTTGCGAGGCGGGAAACCTTATGAAATATTGAACGTGGTTGTGATCACGAGAAGAACCTTGCGAGGCTGCTAGAGGTAGTACCTCTTGTGAGGCGGGAAACCATTGAGAATGATTGTATAATTACGGTGGTTGCGATCACCCGAGGAAATGAAATCGGATCCGTGCATTGATAAGTGCTTTTTAATACAATAAATTAGATCTAGTTTGCTTAGAATTTTAGTCATTATCCACTGTATTTCCTTTATTTATTGCTATTTTTGCTTTCTTTCCACTCTATTCTACTTGGGTATGTTATTTTGTAGGAATTAAGGTAATAAAGGGTCAAAAACAAGAGAAAAACGACCATAAAATGATAAAGAAACAAGAAGAACAAGCCCAAAGTGGAAAGAATTCTCTTTTTAAAGCTGAAATTCGACTCAGAAAGCAAAAATCCAACTCAGAGTACTGAAATCCGACTCAAAATGGCCAAATCCGAGTGGGATAACTCAAAAATGACCAAATCTGAGTGGAAGGACTCAGAATAGAGCATTGCCGAGTGGAAAACTGCACTGCTGGAGGAAAATCCGAGTGAAATGTTCCCTGTCAAAGCCATTCCGAGTGATAAATAGCTGACTGGAGTGAAGGACCAATGCTGAAATGGAATAAGTCTCGGTTGAAGGTGATTCCGAGTGGAAACTCCCCGACTGCATCCATTCCGAGTGAAAAAAGGAGACTGACCTCCAATAAATATGTCCAAAGCTATTATTCGAGTGAAAGGTTTGCTGATCGCAACTAATCCGAGTGAAACCTGTTCCGAGTGAATGGATTCCGAGTAGAAGAGGCCACTGAAATGAATAAATGCTGACTAAGGAGGAATCCGAGTGGTCTCACTCAGAGAAAATGACATTCTCAAGCAGAACAAAGCATTTCCGAGTAATTCTTAGCAAGGAAGGAAAAATCCGACCGGAAATGAATCACACTCGGGCAGACTCTCAAGTTTCACACTGAGCCCGAGTGAGAAGTCTCCAAGGAAAGGAATTCCGAGTAAGTTGGGTCAGAAAGATGCATTTCCGAGCAAAGCAAGGCTCGGACATGGAAGAATTCTATCAGCCAGATTCCAGTCCTTCAAAGTCCAAGTTTCTGAGTGAAAGTGAAGTCAAATCCGAGTGGAAATTAACTCGGACTTCTGAGTGAAGATGTGATTTTATCATTTGAATGAGTAAATAAATTTGTTCGAGTGAATTCTAATGCAAAATCCGAGCAGAGCTTTAACCGAGTGGTCCAAATTCAGAGACAGCTGAGTGAATGTTTCAGACGGTTCTGAGTCTTTCTGCAGTTAATTCCGACTGAATGAAAGATACTCTTCAGTAAGTCTTCACCCGTCCTTTTATTCAGCTTCATCACCAATCGGTTCTCCTCCAAACATCGACCCAATTCTTCACAAATGCAACACCGGATCACTACCTCCATCAACACCGCCTCCTTCTACTTTCCTTCAAGTCAGTCTCTACACCGTCCTCAATCCAGAAATCCGACCCACATTCCTCTCTTCTATCCGCTGTCCCCTTCTAATCCATACTACACACCGTCCCACTTCACCTTTCCTTTCCATCAATACCGCCCAGACTTCTCTCAAACCAACACCGCCCAGTAATCCATCAACCAACACCGCCCAGTAATCCATCAAACCAACACCGCCCAGTAATCCATCAACCAACACCGCCCAGTAATCCATCAACCAACACCGCCCAGGCTCCTAATCCACAACTCCGCCCAGACTCTTTTCCTTTCCATCCACAACCGTCCTCACCTCTCAACACACTGCCCAACCGTCCTCATCTCAACACACCGCCCAACCGTCCTCACCTCAACACACCGCCCAACCGTCCTCACCTCAACACACCGCCCAACTTCCCAACACCGTCTCCCTTTCTTCTTCTAATACATAACACCGCCCAGTAACCCTCTCAAGACCGCCCAGACTTTTCATCAATTCAACACCGTCCAGCCCACAACGTCCAGATCTCCATCTAACAACAACTCCTCTCCACGTTGTCCAGTTCACTCACCAACACCGTCCAGCAAGCTTTCACTCGGATTTGTGGGAAAATAACATTTTTTCCACTATGAATTTCATCATTCTGCACCAATCTTCACTAAAATCCAAGCACCGAATTATTGGAAATATTAAATATGCAAATTGGAAACAAGTTGGCATAGCTGGAATTCACATGCACCGAAAGTTTCTCCCACTTGCAAATTTTAACGCGTTTCCTTAGCTGGATTCATTCATCCATTCGCCTATAAAAGGGAGAGCAACCAGGAGCATAGCATCAAGAATCAATGATCACTTCCATTAATTATCATCAGATTTATTTTCTTTCTTCGTTACTTTCTCTCCTTTTCTCTTTAGTTTTCTTCTTTTCCATTTTTCTTTCTTTGTTCGTTTTTCTTCTCTTTCTTTTTATTTTCTTTTCTTTCTTTTATTTTGTAAGAGTGTGAGGGCTGTAAAAGTGAGAATTTAAATTTGTAATTAGTGGAGAATATTGCAACAAGGAAATACAAGTGGTAAATTATTTTGAGCTTTTGTAGAAACCCGTAAGTCTTTATTTTTACCATGTCTTGTATGTTTTATTTTTCCATTATTTACATAAATTTAAATTATTTCATGAGTAGCTAAATTAATTATCTTGGGATAAAAGGGGTATGATAATATTTTATTTTAATGTTATTTTGACTTGGAATTAAATAAATTTCTGTTTTCCATTTAGTTCAATTATGCTTAATGCTTTTAGTAATTCCTAACAAGAACCTAAATGATAAAACTGTATACTTACGGGTATATTAGTAAGTTTAGGTAATAAATAGAATCGAGAGATTTATTTTTACCAGAAAGCTTTGAACTAAACCTAAGATTTTTGAAATGCTTTTTGTGACCTCGGTAAAACCGTGAAAGTAATCAAAATTCTTTTGAGGAAATAAAAGGGATTTTCATAAAACGATAATGGGCCTTTCTGAGGATTAAGCAGCGCTTTCCATAGGTTAGGTACATTAATAGGATTCCGAGAGGAACATATTAATTAGCTTTTGGAAAATTCGCCTTGGAAAACTTAATTCGATTCTTATTTATGAAAAGTTAAAATTCATTAAACATAAAATAGAGTCTTAATCCCCCAAAATCCCAAGATATTCTCAACTCTGATTTTTTTAGTGTCAAGTAAATTTTATTTTTATATTTATTCATATTCTGTGCAACTTTAATTTGTGCTTTATTTTATAAAAATCTTAAAAATTAATTGTGTGGATAATTAAATTTCAATATGCTGGTACTTTGAACACAGTCCCTGTGGAGAACGATAATCTTTTATATTACGCGACATAACCCGTGCGCTTGCGGGCCCTGTCAAGTTTTTGGTGCCGTTGCCGGGGACTGTTGTCCCTCAAATATCGGCAATATTGAAATTCGATTAGATCATACTTGTTAATATTTTTTGTAATTTTGTATTTTGTTCTATATTCTGTGTATCTGTTGTTGTTTTATTTTTGTAATTATTTATTTTATTGGTCATTTATTTTCTATTTATGCGACGAAGCCATAGTGTCGATCTAAACTTAGGATTTGACCCTGAGATAGAACGTACCCTTAGAGCTTTGAGAAAACAACAAAAACAACAAAAAGAACAAAAAGAAAAACAAATGGCAGACCAACACAGACCCTTAAGAGATTTTGCCGCTACAAGCACTAATGGGAGAGGATCTAGCATCCTTAGACCACAGTGGAGGCTAACAATTTTGAATTGAAGCCTTCATTACTCTCAATGGTTCAACAGAACCAATTCGGAGGATTACCCTTCGAAGATCCAAATCTTCACCTTCAAATCTTTCTTGAATATTGTGACACCCTGAAGATGAACGGAGCCACCAATGATGCCATTCGCTTAAGACTTTTCCCTTTCTCCTTAAGAGATAAAGCAAGAGCGTGGTTATACTCTCTTCCTGAAGGATCCATCACGACTTGGGAACAATTGTCCAGTGCTTTTATCAATAAATGGTACCCAAGAAACAAGACTAACGTGCTGAGAAAACAAATCATCAATTTTTCACAAAAAGATGATGAATCCTTGTATGAAGACTGGGAGAGATACAGAGAGTTGCTAAGAGAATATCCTCACCATGGGATAGAAAGGTGGTTGACAATCCATATTTTTTATAATGGACTAACTTCCACACAAAAGATCTCTTTAGATGCTGCAGCTGGAGGAGCCTTCATGAGTAAAAATGTTGATGAAGCTGAGAACCTGATTGAGGAAATAGCTCAAAACACTCACCAGTGGAACTCTGAGAGAGGATTACCTTCTAAAACACCAGGTAAGTACTCTGTTGATGCTCTTTCCCTACTTTCTGCCAAAGTTGAAGCATTAACATTAAAACTTGATAAAATAGGGTCAACAGTTGCTAGTAATATTGTTTGTGAAGTTTGTGGTGTTTCAGGACACGGAGCTACAAACTGCCATTTAGCAATGACCCCTAATCAAGAACAAGAAATGCATCAGGTGGACACTATTGGAAACTATGGTGGAAACTATCAAGGTAACTACAGACCTCCACAAGGTCCACTTGGCTTCCAAAATAGGCCATCCCAATTCCAAAGTAACTACAAACCTCAACAAGGAACCTATATTCCACAAAAATCAAAGCTAGAATCCTTGATGGAGACATTTGTAGCTACTCAACTTAAACAAAATGATGAATTCTCTGATACAATAAAAAACTTGGCTTCAAAAGTGGACTCTCTTGCCACTCACAACAAAATACTGGAAAATCAAATTGCCCAACAAGCCTCCTATTCTGAAAGAGCACCAGGAACATTTCCTGGGAAACCAGAGGCTGGACCATCTAACCAAACCATGGCTGTGACTCTTAGGAGTGGTACTCAATACGATAGGCCAGTTGACAAGACAGCAAAGGAGGAAAAGAAAGTCGATGAATCTTCATCTCATCCAGTAATTGAAGAAGAGAAACCACAAGAAAAGAAGGAGGAAGTTAAGCCATATCAACCTCCCATTCCATTTCCTCAGCGCTTAGCTAAAGCAAAGTTGGACAAACAATTTGGTAAGTTCCTTGATGTTTTAAAGAAATTGTATATTAATATTCCTTTTACAGATGCTTTGCAGCAAATGCCTACATATGCAAAGTTCTTGAAGGACATTCTGTCCAACAAAAGAAGACTGGAGGAAGATGGAACAGTTGCACTTACTGAAGAGTGCAGTGCTCTAATTCAAAAGAAACTTCCACCCAAGCTCCAAGATCCAGGTAGTTTCTCTATTCCTTGCATGATTGGTGACATGAATACAGATAAAGCATTGTGTGATTTAGGAGCGAGTGTGAGTTTAATGCCATTATCTGTTGCTGAAAAGTTAGGATTGGGTGAACTAAAACCTACTAGGATGTCTTTACAATTGGCTGATAGATCTGTAAAATATCCTGTAGGAATTTTAGAGGATGTTCCTATTAAGATAGGAAAATTTTTTATACCTGCTGACTTTGTTGTGCTTGAAATGGATGAAGATTCTTTGATTCCTATTATTTTAGGCAGACCATTTTTAGCAACTGCAGGTGCTGTGATATTTGTCAAGAATGGTAAGTTGTCTCTAACTGTTGGAGACCAAAAGGTTGATTTCAACTTGAAAAATGTTTTAGAAAAACCTTATAATGATGTTTGCTGTACTGTGGATTTTGTCGAACAAGTGGTAAAGGAATCAACCCTTCCTAATGACCCACTTGAAACTATTTTCATGATTGAGCCGACAGAAACATCTGATTGCTCTGAGGCCCCACATGATACTGAGGTCATGTGTGACAAAGTGGTAAGCCCCAATGTGGAATTAAAACCTTTACCAGCTTCATTAAGGTATGAGTTTCTTGGCCCTAATTCCACATATCCTGTGATTATTAATGCTGAATTGAATCCATGTGAAACTGAAAAACTTTTGAAACAACTTAGGTTGTATAGAAAGGTAATAGGCTATACAATGGATGATATCAAAGGGATTAGCCCTTCTCTTTGTGTGCACAGGATTACTATAGAAGATGAAAGTAGGCCCACAGTAGAACCACTTAGGAGATTAAATCCTAAAATGCAAGAAGTGGTTAAAAAGGAAATTTTGAAATTGCTTGATGCTGGAGTCATATATCCTGTTGATAGTAGTAAATGGGTAAGTCCTGTCCATGTGGTGCCTAAAAAGGGGGGAATAACTTTGATTAAAAATGATAAACATAACTTGATTCCTACTAGGATTGTCTCTGGTTGGCGCATGTGCATTGATTATAGGAAGTTAAATAGCGCCACGAAAAAAGATCATTTTCCCCTCCCTTTTATTGATCAGATGCTTGAAAGACTTGCAAAACACTCTTATTTCTGTTATTTGGATGGGTATTCAGGTTTTCATCAAATTCCCATTCATCCATCTAATCAAGAAAAGACTACCTTCACTTGCCCTTATGGGACTTATGCTTACAGACGTATGCCTTTTGGTTTATGTAATGCACCTGCGACTTTTCAAAGGTGTATGCAAGCAATTTTTTCTGATCTTATTGAAAATGTGATGGAAGTCTTTATGGATGATTTTTCAGTGCATGGTTTGGATTTTGATAATTGTTTAACAAATTTGTGCCAAGTCTTGCAGCGTTGTGAAGAAACCAATTTGGTTCTAAATTGGGAAAAATGCCATTTTATGGTAAGAGAAGGCATAGTTCTTGGACACCTGGTGTCTGAGAGAGGTATAGAAGTTGATAAGGCTAAAGTGGAAGTAATTGAAAAATTACCTCCACCCACGAATGTGAAAGGTATTCGAAGTTTTCTTGGACATGCAGGGTTTTATTGCAGGTTCATTAAAGATTTCTCCAAAATCACAAAGCCTCTTACAACTCTTCTGGGTAAGGATGTGCCTTTCAATTTTGATTCATCTTGTATGGAAGCTTTTTGCAGGATTAAGCAAGCTCTAATCTCTGCCCCCATCGTACAACCACCTGATTGGAAACTCCCATTTGAGCTGATGTGCGATGTGAGTGATTACGCAGTGGGAGCTGTGTTGGGGCAAAGAAAGGATAAAAAGCTCCATGTAATTCATTATGCCAGCCGGACACTAGATGATGCTCAGGTAAATTATGCCACAACTGAAAAAGAACTGTTAGCTATTGTCTTTGCTTTTGATAAATTTAGGTCTTATTTGGTAGGTTCACATGTTACTGTTTACACTGACCACTCTGCCATTAAGTATCTATTGAATAAAAAGGAAGCAAAGCCTAGATTAATTAGGTGGATTCTAATATTGGAAGAATTTGACTTGGAAATTAAGGACAAGAAGGGTACCGAGAACTTGGTCGCTGACCACCTATCTAGGTTGACATCTGAAAAAGAAGAAACAGATAATATTCCCATCAATGAATCTTTTCCAGATGAACAACTCTTGAATCTTAGTATCCAACGTGTTCCTTGGTATGCTGATTTTGTAAATTTTCTTGCATGTGGTATCTTACCTCCTGATCTTAGCTTTCAGCAAAGGAAAAAGTTTTATGCAGATATCAAGCATTATTATTGGGATGAACCACTCCTTTTCAAGCAATGTGCAGATGGTATGATTCAGAGATGTGTTTCACAAGATGATGTCCATGCTATCCTGGATCATTGCCATTCTCTTTCCTGTGGAGGGCACATGAGCACCTCCAAGACAGCTGCTAAAATATTGCAAGCTGGGTTCTATTGGCCAAATATTTTTAAGGATGTACGTAAGTATGTTCTAACTTGTGATGCTTGCCAAAGAACAGGTAACATTGGTAAGAGACAAGAAATGCCATTGAATACCATTTTAGAAGTTGAATTGTTTGATGTATGGGGTGTTGATTTTATGGGTCCCTTTCCCTCTTCTTTTGGAAATCAGTTCATATTGGTGGCAGTTGACTATGTGTCAAAATGGGTGGAAGCCATTGCTTCACCCCATTCCGATGCTAAAACTGTTATTAAACTTTTCAAGAAAATAATATTTCCAAGGTTTGGAGTCCCAAAATGTGTTATAAGTGATGGAGGGTCTCATTTTATTGAGAAAACTTTTCAGACCCTTCTAAAGAAATATGGAGTTAAGCATAAGGTTGCTACACCTTATCACCCACAAACTAGTGGACAAGTTGAGGTATCCAATCGGGAAATTAAAAATATTCTTCAAAAAGTGGTGAATACATCACGTAAGGATTGGTCTATTAAGTTAGATGATTCCTTATGGGCGTATCAGACCGCATACAAAACTCCCATTGGAACCACACCTTTTAAGCTAGTATATGGGAAGCCCTGTCATTTACCTGTTGAGCTAGAATATAAATCTTTTTGGGCTGTTAAAACTCTTAACTTTGATCATAAGGCTGCAGGTGAACAAAGATTGTTGGAATTAAATGAGCTTGAAGAACTCCGTCTAGATGCATACGAAAATGCCAGAATTTATAAAGAAAAAACCAAACAATGGCATGATCATCACATCCAACGGAGAACATTTAATCCAGGTGATATGGTTTTACTGTTTAATTCCAGACTGAAGTTTTTTCCAGGTAAACTGAGATCCCGATGGTCGGGACCATTCAAGGTGACAAAAGTCTTTCCCTTTGGAGCTGTCGAACTATGGAGTGAGAAATCTGGTACATTTAGAGTAAATGGGCAGAGAGTAAAGCATTACTTCACAGGTCAACCAATACAACAAGCAAGTGACTTGGACTTGTTTGATGCTCCTGATGAGTAAATCCAAATGGTGAGAAGTCTGGCTGAAGACTTAAAACTTAGCACTGATAGGGAGGTAACCCTATAAAAAGTTGTTGTTTTATTTTAAGCTTTTATTCTTTAAAAAAAAAAAACCAACTATGTCAGATGCTAGTTTGGGGTTATTACAGGTAAGTTTTCTTATCCTTTTATCATCCATTTTAACATTGAGGACAATGTCAAATTCTGGTTTGGGGTAGTAGGTAAGAAAACTTAACTGTTTTGTTTAAGTTGTGTGATTGTTATTTTATTATGCATGTGTGTTTTCTTTGATTTGTTTGTAATCTTGTAATTTACCATGATTGCATGATAAATTTACTTTGAACACAAGGCTAAAGTATCTAAGGATCCTAAAATTTTGAGTAAAATTTTCAAAATTTGATTGTTTAAATGCCAAATAAATGCTTAAATGAACCTTATGTGATTAAAATTTTCTTTGAAAAGACTTTCCATGGTTAGACTTGAGCTAAAATGGGTTATCTATCAAACAAATTTTCAAAACCCATATTTTCTTGATTGAGTGAATCTCATAGTCATTAATATTCTAGAACTTGTTTTTCAACCAATTCAAAATGGTTTTTGATTATATGTCTTAGGATGATAAAGGCACAATTAGGTCTTATTCTTAAGCCTCAGAATTTTGTATAATTTGACCCCTAGTTGCCCCTTTTGAGCCTAAAAGTGAAAATTTTTCTTTGAAACCTTTCATTGACTAATATTCTCTTAATAGTGAAAAATTTGGAAATTTAGTGGAGCAAAGGAATTAAAAAAAAAAGGACTTAAGAAAAATATGTATTGAATGCAAAGAAAAGCAAGAAAAAGAAAAGAAAATCAAAAGGATGATATTGAATGAATGAAAAAGTCCATAAAAGTTCAACAATTTGCTCTATTAAATTTATAATGGTGATTTGAATCATTCATGACTGTTAAAGCCCTTTTGTATTCCATTTTTCTTGAAATTCCTACCAATACAACCCAAGGCCACGTTACAACCTTTGAAAGACCTTTAGACTTTGACATATTTTCTATCTAAACTGTGGAGTTTCTGGTTTATTAACAAGTTTATGGTAATATTTTTTTGACTATGATGATTTGAGAGATACACAAACCTTTAAACACTTGAGTGAAAATTGTGAGAAGAGTATCTCAAGTCTTGACATTGAAAATTGATTCACATAAGAAAAATAAAACTGGCATTTGAATAAATCTGTTTCTCTGTTTTGGATTCCTTAGTTTATTAAGTTTAGTGTTTTCTGTATTTTATCTTGTGAATATGGTGATTGCTTGAGGACAAGCAATGTTTTGGTTTGGGGTATTTTGATAAGTGCTTTTTAATACAATAAATTAGATCTAGTTTGCTTAGAATTTTAGTCATTATCCACTGTATTTCCTTTATTTATTGCTATTTTTGCTTTCTTTCCACTCTATTCTACTTGGGTATGTTATTTTGTAGGAATTAAGGTAATAAAGGGTCAAAAACAAGAGAAAAACGACCATAAAATGATAAAGAAACAAGAAGAACAAGCCCAAAGTGGAAAGAATTCTCTTTTTAAAGCTGAAATTCGACTCAGAAAGCAAAAATCCAACTCAAAGCACTGAAATCCGACTCAAAATGGCCAAATCCGAGTGGGATAACTCAAAAATGACCAAATCCGAGTGGAAGGACTCAGAATAGAGCATTGCCGAGTGGAAAACTGCACTGCTGGAGGAAAATCCGAGTGAAATGTTCCCTGTCAAAGCCATTCCGAGTGATAAATAGCTGACTGGAGTGAAGGACCAATGCTGAAATGGAATAAGTCTCGGTTGAAGGTGATTCCGAGTGGAAACTCCCCGACTGCATCCATTCCGAGTGAAAAAAGGAGACTGACCTCCAATAAATATGTCCAAAGCTATTATCCGAGTGAAAGGTTTGCTGATCGCAACTAATCCGAGTGAAACCTGTTCCGAGTGAATGGATTCCGAGTAGAAGAGGCCACTGAAATGAATAAATACTGACTAAGGAGGAATCCGAGTGGTCTCACTTAGAGAAAATGACATTCTCAAGCAGAACAAAGCATTTCCGAGTAATTCTTAGCAAGGAAGGAAAAATCCGACCGGAAATGAATCACACTCGGGCAGACTCTCAAGTTTCACACTGAGCCCGAGTGAGAAGTCTCCAAGGAAAGGAATTCCGAGTAAGTTGGGTCAGAAAGATGCATTTCCGAGCAAAGTAAGGCTCGGACATGGAAGAATTCTATCAGCCAGATTCCAGTCCTTCAAAGTCCAAGTTTCTGAGTGAAAGTGAAGTCAAATCCGAGTGGAAATTAACTCGGACTTCCGAGTGAAGATGTGATTTTATCATTTGAATGAGTAAATAAATTTGTCCGAGTGAATTCCAATGCAAAATCCGAGCAGAGCTTTAACCGAGTGGTCCAAATTCAGAGACAGCCGAGTGAATGTTTCAGACGGTTCCGAGTCTTTCTGCAGTCAATTCCGACTGAATGAAAGATGCTCTTCAGTAAGTCTTCACCCGTCCTTTTATTCAGCTTCATCACCAATCGGTTCTCCTCCAAACACCGACCCAATTCTTCACAAATGCAACACCGGATCACTACCTCCATCAACACCGCCTCCTTCTACTTTCCTTCAAGTCAGTCTCTACACTGTCCTCAATCCAGAAATCCGACCCACATTCCTCTCTTCTATCCGCTGTCCCCTTCTAATCCATACTACACACCGTCCCACTTCACCTTTCCTTTCCATCAATACCGCCCAGACTTCTCTCAAACCAACACCGCCCAGTAATCCATCAACCAACACCGCCCAATAATCCATCAAACCAACACCGCCCAGTAATCCATCAACCAACACCGCCCAGTAATCCATCAACCAACACCGCCCAGGCTCCTAATCCACAACTCCGCCCAGACTCTTTTCCTTTCCATCCACAACCGTCCTCACCTCTCAACACACTGCCCAACCGTCCTCATCTCAACACACCGCCCAACCGTCCTCACCTCAACACATCGCCCAACCGTCCTCACCTCAACACACCGCCCAACTTCCCAACACCGTCTCCCTTTCTTCTTCTAATACATAACACCGCCCAATAACCCTCTCAAGACCGCCCAGACTTTTCATCAATTCAACACCGTCCAGCCCACAACGTCCAGATCTCCATCTAACAGCAACTCCTCTCCACGCTGTCCAGTTCACTCACCAACACCGTCCAGCAAGCTTTCACTCGGATTTGTGGGAAAATAACATTTTTTCCACTATGAATTTCATCATTCTGCACCAATCTTCACTAAAATCCAAGCACCGAATTATTGGAAATATTAAATATGCAAATTGGAAACAAGTTGGCACAGCTGGAATTCACATGCACCGAAAGTTTCTCCCACTTGCAAATTTTAACGCGTTTCCTTAGCTGGATTCATTCATCCATTCGCCTATAAAAGGGAGAGCAACCAGGAGCATAGCATCAAGAATCAATGATCACTTCCATTAATTATCATCAGATTTATTTTCTTTCTTCGTTACTTTCTCTCCTTTTCTCTTTAGTTTTCTTCTTTTCCATTTTTCTTTCTCTGTTCGTTTTTCTTCTCTTTCTTTTTATTTTCTTTTCTTTCTTTTATTTTGTAAGAGTGTGAGGGCTGTAAAAGTGAGAATTTAAATTTGTAATTAGTGGAGAATATTGCAACAAGGAAATACAAGTGGTAAATTATTTTGAGCTTTTGGAGAAACCCGTAAGTCTTTATTTTTACCATGTCTTGTATGTTTTATTTTTCCATTATTTACATAAATTTAAATTATTTCATGAGTAGCTAAATTAATTATCTTGGGATAAAAGGGGTATGATAATATTTTATTTTAATGTTATTTTGACTTGGAATTAAATAAATTTCTGTTTTCCATTTAGTTCAATTATGCTTAATGCTTTTAGTAATTCCTAACAAGAACCTAAATGATAAAACTGTATACTTACGGGTATATTAGTAAGTTTAGGTAATAAATAGAATCGAGAGATTTATTTTTACCAGAAAGCTTTGAACTAAACCTAAGATTTTTGAAATGCTTTTTGTGACCTCGGTAAAACCGTGAAAGTAATCAAAATTCTTTTGAGGAAATAAAAGGGATTTTCATAAAACGATAATGGGCCTTTCTGAGGATTAAGCAGCGCTTTCCATAGGTTAGGTACATTAATAGGATTCCGAGAGGAACATATTAATTAGCTTTTGGAAAATTCGCCTTGGAAAACTTAATTCGATTCTTATTTATGAAAAGTTAAAATTCATTAAACATAAAATAGAGTCTTAATCCCCCAAAATCCCAAGATATTCTCAACTCTAATTTTTTTAGTGTCAAGTAAATTTTATTTTTATATTTATTCATATTCTGTGCAACTTTAATTTGTTCTTTATTTTATAAAAATCTTAAAAATTAATTGTGTGGATAATTAAATTTCAATATGCTGGTACTTTGAACACAGTCCCTGTGGAGAACGATAATCTTTTATATTATGCGACATAACCCGTGCGCTTGCGGGCCCTGTCATGCATGTGCATTTTAAACACTAGCATGTGCATTAATCTTTAAGCATGGCATAGAGTGATACTTTGTTGATGAGGTTGAGTGAGGTGTGGGTGGAAATCCCCTTTAAAATTATTAACTATGATTGTGAACTTGGTTAATTTGATTCTGAGAAATTTAATGGAAATTTGTACTTGAATGAGAATTGATGGTTGAATGATTTAATATTGGATAAACTCCTCTTGAGGAGGAGACGTTTGTATTGCATTCATGCATATATTGTCTTAATTGTTAGATTTTCATCATTGAGAAAGTATACTCACTCACCTTATGGTATATCTTTTTAGCTCCTGTGTTGTAGGACTTGCCTTGGAGCTGTTTTATGGAGGAGAAGTGTGAAGAAAGCCTCTTTTTGGTAAAGAATGCCTTGGCCGGCAACACATGATTTTGTAGTTGTGGGAATAGTTATAATGTGTTGATATTTTGTATATGTTGATCAGATTTGCACTGTCAGGATAGTTGTATGGGTGATAAACATTTAGATATAGGTAATGGGAATTTCATGGGTCATGAAGGAAAATGAGAGCTTTTGTGTAGGGCTTATTTTCGTTTCTAACCCTATGAATGTATGTGGAATGAACCTGGAATGAAATCTCCCTTACATTTGGATGAATGAATGAGAAATCATATTTGAGTATTAATTTATGGAGTAGAGTAAGTAATGAGGTAATTTGGTAGTCACATAATGAATTATAATATAAATATATGAGTCGGCTCATAGGGAGCAAGTTTCAATTGGCTAGTAGGATGATATTGATGTGATGAATTAAGTAGAATTGGCTTAAATGGAGTTCTGACAGGATATGTTGTTTAGATTCCACGTCCTGTATGTTTTCGGATTATCTCGCCCGAGCGAGATGGGTCCTCGCCCAAGCGAGAGTCCCTCCTGAATGAAAATCAGCTTCTGGGCAATTCTCGCTTAGGCGAGAGTGAACCTCGTTCAAGCGAGATTGTCCCAGTATCAGTGTTTGCTTACTGGAGGAAATTCGTCCAAGTGAATGGGGGCTTCGCCCGAGCGAGGGGGTAGGGAATTAGCTACTGGACGAAATCCGCCTGAGCGAAGGATCTTGGGGGATGGTATTCGCCCAGGCGAGACAATTAAATGGTGTGGGGGTGAGTTCATAAACGAATCCTGCCCAAGTGGGAGTTTTGGAAATAAACTAAGAGGTGGTGGAATTTCCGAGTGAATTTCGAGTGACCTAAGTCCGAGTCATGACCTTCCGAGTGAGAAAGTGTACATAATCCGAGTGAGAAGACTCTTGAGTGTGGTGATCTAGGCAGTGGAGTCCCGAATAGGGAATATCCGAGTCCAGTGTAACTTGTTTCGAGTGGTGTGTCCTGATTGTACATTTCCGAGTGGGTGAACACCGATTGGAAATACTCGGTGTGAGTTTGTCCAGAAGTCCCCTGGGATAACTCAACTCGAGTGAAAAAGAGAGGAAGTCGGATTTGTAATAAAATGCCGAGTAAAAGCCGGTCAGGTAATGAGTCAGTCGTGGAATGAGATTTCGAGTGAGTGTCTATCTAGGTGGAGAGTCGGTTTCTGGGAAGTTTTTCGAGTAGAACCCCGAGTGGGTGAAGACTCGGATTTGGAATGAATTTACCGAGTGGAAAATAGAGTGAGAGAGGACTCGGTCTGGACTGACTATGCCGAGTAGAGGATTGAGTGAATGATGGGTCAGTCAGGATGATCTTGCTGAGTGAGAACCTGAGTGCCTTGAGTCGGTTTTGGGAGGATTCTGCCGAGTGAAAACCCGAGTGTTGGTAGTCGGATTTGGAGGGGCTTCGCTGAGTGAAAACTTAAGTATTGGAAAGCCTTATTAAACGAGTGGGTATAAGCCCAGCTCTGTAAGTTGTTCGCCTAGGCGAGGAAGTCTCGCCCAAGCGAGTCAATCATGAATTCGATTCTGGACGAATTTCTCCCAGGGTCGCTGGTTTTGCCCAAGCGAGGTTCGTGTGCCTCGCTCAAGCGAGTTGGAATTAGCTTGAGCGAGATCGTCCCCTGGTGCATAATTATTCCTTTCGCTGAGCTCTCTTCTGCTTCGCCCATGTGCATTGCGTGGCACTCGCTCAAGCGAGTAGGGATTTCGCTTGAGCGAGGGGGACCCCTGTTGTCCCCAAATACTGTGATCGAAATGTTTTCTTTTATATTTTCATTACACCCTGATCCCACACTATTTCTGGAATATTTTGGTCGGAAAATCTGATTTATTAAATTTTACAATGGTCATCCTCCTTAATTTCTATCACATAGCATTATCTTGTTCTAAATTCTTCCGCTGTTTTTAATTGGGGCAATTATTCCTGGTTGCTCCTCTTGACTTACTTCTCATATCTTCACATATGAGATTGGTCTCTGATAGGTCCGGGGAAATGAATAAATAAATAAATAATTAAGCAGCCTTATCACTTGCAATTATCATGAATTAATTACACTAAATTGGGAAAAATTTACCTCTATTTTTGGGGTGTCACAGAATTCGCTTGAGCGAGTTTAAGTTTCGCTCAAGCGAGGAGCATCCTTCAACTCGAAGAAATTCCATGTCCTGCTTGAATTGCATGATAAGTTTGCTTAAGCAAACCAACTCGCTTGAGCGATTCAACGTTATGGTAGACTCTGTTTGAATCTCGCTTGAGCCACTTCTCTTCAGCTACAACGAGTTTTGACATTTTGCTTCTGGACAGTTTTTGCTTGAGCGAACACATTTCGCTCAAGCAAAGTCTGCATTGAAACTTCACTGGATGAATTTCGCTGGATACAAGTGAAGGTCTGCTTGGGCGAAGTCTACCTCTTGCATTCTGGACCATTTTCGCTCAAGCAAGAATCCTTCGCTTGAGCGATTGCTTATTCAATCCTCACTGGTTCAAATTCGCCTAAACGAACTGTGTTCTCGCTCAAGCGAGGGCTGCCCTGATACTTGCAACTGTTGAGTGCTTGTCTCGCTCAAGCGAGATCATCTTCGCTTGAGCGACTTCTTCATTGTTTTGCTCTTAACTTAGTGGATTTCTTTCTTTTCTTTTTCCTTCTTCTTTCTTCTTTGATTTTTCCTGGAATTATAACAAAATTAACCAATCAACTTGTACAATGTTTATATCACAATTTATGTTCTATATAGCTTACAAAATGACAAACATTGCATATTATGTCTAATTTATGCTTCATTTTCACTGCAAAATATATATAAATTGGACATCTATCAACTCTCCCCAACCTAGAACTTTGCTTGTCCTCAAGCAAATGGTCAAGAGAAAGCTAAGTGAAATAAAGATCCTAATTAATCACAACTGCAAATAAAATGAAGGACAACTTTTCACTATTTACAAATGATAAGTCCTTAATCATGCTTCAATTCATCTAACCAAATTCTAGGTTTGAAATGTGATACATAATTGCAAGTAACCACTCTGCTGTAAAAACAAGAAACCCTCTCTATTTATACCTTCCACGTAAGTGTTTACTCTCTATATCATTGATCAAGTGTTATTCAATCATTGCATTTCATTTCACTGCATAAGATAACTGTAACATCCCTAATATTTTAGTAAAATTATGATTAGCGGAAAATATTAATTGTTTTAGAGATTTATTTAATATAAAGGCAATTATAAATAATTAACTATTGTAGATATAAATAAATTTATTTGGTTGATTAATTACAAAAGAGTTAAATGAGGTGAAATTAGAAGGAGGTAAATTTAGAAGTTACAGATGGGGGTAAAAGGTAAAAGTTTAATTAAAACTTTCAAAGAAAATATAAAAGAAATGGAAAAGACAGTTTTACCCTTGAGTCTTAAATAATTAAAATTCCTTCTTCTTCTTCTTCTTCTTCTTCTTCTTCTTCTCCTCCCTCACACTGCCGTGAGTTGCATGCTCCAAAGGAAGACCTATTTCGCGTTGAAACTTTGAAATAACCATATTTTTGAGATCGTGGCTTCGAGGTGAGTATAATGGATCTTTTAAATTGAGCTATCTTTCTTCTTTTCATTTTTACTCCCTAACCGAATGGCCATGCATGGTGGGGGAAGTTTCTATTTTCCATTCCTCCAGTGCATGTGAGCTTAAAAAAAATGGTATTTGAAATAATGAGGGTAATATCACGTTTATGGGTTTTGCATTTTGACCTCCGTAGGTAGTGAAACGAACGTCGGAGGACCGAGTGACGAAGCGGGTGTTGGATTCGGAGGTAGAACCTTGAACCCAGCACTTAGAGGACATAGTCGGCATCAAGAACAAATCATCGAAGCTTGGAATCGAGGTAAAGGGGTACTCGGGTTGTAATTAATTAGAATAGGTACATATTTTGGGTTCGGGCCGTTGAACCAATTATAAAAACGGTAAGAAATATTACTGGATGATAGTTGTATGTGTATGTATGTATGAATATGGACATCGATCAGTTTAGGATTGTGTATGGCTTACAATGATCATGAGATTGAAATACTTGACGTTGTGATAGATTGAAGTGTATGGTGGCAATATGATGGCGGGCTTGACAAGTAGGTCGTCCATTTGATGAGTATGTGCTGTTGTTGATGGCCACTTGTGATATGATATGAGGAATGTGAATTATATATGTATGGTTGCATGTTGTGGGACGGCCGACGGTTGTATAGCCCCTCGTTTCTGGCTCTCGTGGTTTTTTGTGCCCAGTTGAGCTACCCAGTGGTCAAGTAGGACCCAGTGGTTGAGGTTGAGAGTCAAGCAGGACTCAGTGAACTAAGCAGGGTTCACGGGGTGTTAAGTAGGACCCCCAATTGAAGGTCGATCCTTTAGTATCCGGATACTAGGCATCGATTTTGTGTTAGAGTCAGTGGTGATAATTGATGGAATTATTAGTATGGTGTGATGATGTGTATGTACTCAATTATATTTGCTGATTGTGATTTGTAATTTGAGAATAAAGCATTCGGATGGAGTTTATACATCTGCATTTGGTTATTTAATTTCCGTTCTAGATTAATTATGATGCCAAACACTCACCCTTGCTGTGGTTTTCTTTTAATTTAGTAACCAATGACAGGGAAGAGGTTAGAGCCCTGGAGGTGCGCCAAGCGGAGGATTGATGCCAAGGGACTGAGGAATTATGAAATGAATTATGTGTGTAATGAGTTTTCTGTGTATGTGATGCTATCATATGTTGCTTGTGTGTGTGAACTAATCTAGAATTGGTATGTTGATTAATGTGGATATGAATTCATGTTGCTGAAGTGGTATGGTGGTGATGCCGATGTGATCGGTGTCGATTTTCATGAATTTAATATATACATATATTGGCACGGAGCCAATAGTAGATGTAATTGATAAATTGCTATGGACAGGTTTTGTAAATAATTATGGGTCATGAATGATGAAAAAGGGATGAATTGTGTCTGCTGTAGTATAGCTGATTACTGGACGAATCTCGCCCTAGTGGATTCAGTCTTGTCCGAGTGAGGCATGACCGAGAGATCCACTTCTGAGTGAAGGTTAGGATGTTTTCGAGTGAGGCATGACCGAGAGATCCACTTCTGAGTGAAGGGTAGGATGTTTTCAAGTGAGGCATGACCGAGAGATTCACTTCTGAGTGAAGGTTAGGATGTTTCCGAGTGAGGCATGACCGAGAGAACCCCTTCCGAGTGAAGGATTGATGCTAAATCTCTGAGTCATTATTTTTATGTGTAATTCTCAGAAGATTTACGCTTTGGCAAGCACACCAGTCGTTAAAATTGTATTATATTTGATCGTCCCACAGGGATTGTGGTAAGTACCTCAATCTCAGACTAGTACAAGCTGAACCAATATAAGCACAGAAAGTTCATTCGGTTTTTGTTGTTTTAATGTTTTCTAGTTGTTTTTGTATTTCTAGAAACAGTGTTAAGATGAAATGTGAAAAGGTGATTAATAGAAAATAGGTCAGGATTGCTTCAGTTCACAAATTCATCAAGAAACATGCAAATTAAAGTATAATCAAACTTCATAATCCAGAGGACAATCCGCTTGTGGTTATTCCCTAATTCCTTAGGTGAAAAACACTAATCCTTAAGCATCGAACCTTAATTCCTTAAGTGCTCAATTAACCTAAGAATCTAATGCGAAATTGGAGGTTGAACTCTAACTATTCACCTAAATTGATTAGGCCTGAACTAGTTAGAAAGCTGGAAGTTACCTAAGCTTTAACCATGATTCCTCACTGGCGAAGTTCTCCATCAGTTCTGGATTCGTCAATCCAGCAAAACAGGTCCACTCCTCAGCTTGTTCGCCTCAGGATCTAGAAGTTGATTTCCTCGCTCACAGCTTCAAGATTCCCTTGCTAACCTTCGCAATCCCAACCTTAGGAATTTAGAACTCCATTGACTTCGGTTCCATCGAAGGATTGTGGAACGTCATGGAGGAGAGGATTTAGAGAGAGAAAGAAAGTAGCAAGATGTTGGAAATGGAAAATGAATTGTATTCTATGTACTCTGTTTTCTGGTTATGTTACAGAATATGTACAAACATATATATAAGCATCTACCTAACTAACGAACTTAACTAATCACTAGGAAAGCTAAGTTAATAATTAACCTAACTAACTAATTACATAATTACTGAATAACTAACTAATTACAGCTCATCTGTTAACAAATTATAGCTCATCATTAGCTAATCACAGCGCAACACTACTAATAACAGCTCACTACTTAAATTACTAAGGTGCTGAAGTAGGAGAGAAGGCAGCAGGAAACAACACTGGTGCCGAGTGTCTTCTGGAGGGAACAATCAATGTTTTAAATATCAGCCTTTACGCTTGAGCGAACTGGGTTCTCGCTTGGGCGAGCTCGAGATATGTACTGCAGTATTGCTTTCTCGCTTTAAGCGTTATGGAGGAAGCTTGGGCGATGGGTGATGTTTTGGAGTCACGCTTGAGCGAACTTACTCGCTTGAACGAATTTTTTGACCCTCGCTTGAGCGAATTTGACTCACGCTTGAGCGAATTGATTATTTAATCAGCATTCTAAAATTGACGCTCGGGTTCTTCTTTTTATTTCAATCGGTGCTTTTAAAGTCTCGTTCGGGTTCTTCATGCAATATTCGGCTCCCTGTTCTATTTTGGAGTCGGTATCTTGGGAGTCTTTTAAGTCGGACTTTTATTAATTCCTTCCGATCAACCTTTTGGGAAGTCTTTTCAGTCAGCCTCCTTGAAGTCTCGATCAGTTTGGGCTCTTGGACTCTTTTCAGTCGGATTTGTGAAATCTCACTCGGATTTTCCAAATCTTGCTCGGCTTTTTCCTTTCAGCTTGAGCGCTCTTTTTCCTGCACCAATAAACAACTAATTTGCCCAGCGTTTGTTCACTGATTGTCCAGTATTTGTACGCTGGGTTAATGAAAACTCAATTTCTTAACTAATTAATGTTTTTAATCAGTTTCTTACATAAATTAAGCACTTTTGAAATAATTAAATAAATTATAAATTATTAGCAATTAATTAAATAATAAGGCTAGACTAATCACTAAACAATGAATTAAGTCAAATAAAAGGTAGAATAATTAAGTCTTTTCAAGACTTATCACATCCCCAAACTTAAAACTTGCTTGTCCTCAAGCAAATATTCAGATTAATTAACTAACAAGCTGTTATTCAACATAATCAACCTTTCCTTAACTTAGTTCATGCTATAATTATTGAATACCGACCATGCTTTCTTCTCGCAATTTCTGAAAATATAATAACTTACAGCTCCTTTGGGAAACAAGCTGTTGATGCTTTCCTCACTAGGTCGGTGTTTCCCTCTTCTCTCGGTGTATAGGGTAAATAGAATGCACTCATCACCTGCATACTTGTTAGATAAACATAGGCTTGCAATAGTTCTAAACGTCATGTCATATGCCAACACAATCAGATCAGTAAGGGCTTTTTTAAGCTTATAATGGGGCTGGGCTACAGGCTCAATTATTGTTTTTCCGAGTCAGAGACGGGTTACAAGATGTGTCCACTGATGCCTTGACTCAATTTTAACTTAATTGCCTCTACTTAGCAAGCTCCATTATTTTCTGAGTGAATGCTAACTTAATAACTTGCGGTGCTTTGCACCTTCTTTTCCTTTCAGTCCTTCAGACTTTTCCTTTTCTTTCTTTCTTTCCATTTTATTCCGATCACATTTTTTTTTCATTTTTTTTCAATCGGTGCTTTGCACCTTTTTCCTTGCTGATTTTTTTCATTTTTCTTCTCGGCTTTTCTATTTCTCTCGGCTTTTCTATTTCTCCCTTCATTTCTCTATTTATTCATCTATAACCAAGGTCGGAGTGTGTCCTTAATTGCTGTTAGGCACACTCTTCATCCCCAAACTTAGAACTTGCTAGTCCCTAGCAATAAATAAGACTGAGCAATTCATCAGTGGAACATCCAGGGATAAATCAGTCGGTTTTTTTCTAGATATATAGGCTTGTAACGTTAGGTGAATAAACAGAATAAAAGGGTTTTAGGCTCAAACATAATTATTGGGTCAAAGGATAATTTAAAATATTAGGAAGGCTAATTTTTGGCCCTGGCTAAATTAACCAAGAAGGCCTTCATCATTTCCGATTGGCTGGCATACAATCAATTAGCAAGCACTGAAGCAAATTCTGTCTCACTAACTAGCATGCAAGTTCACTCGGAAAAGAATAAAATAAGCTCAAAAGCTACGAATATAACAGTTAATCAGCCAGTCATGTTCCCAAACTTAATGTAAGGTCATACATTCAGATTGCTAACTAACATGCCGAGTAAACAATTAATTAATGATGAAAAATAGTTATGGGCAGAGATCATGAATTAAACAAAGCCGACCAATTAATTTATCCGACTAAAGCTTAAGAATCAGCAAACTTTAAATTATTAAGATGGATTTGAAATAACACAATAAACATATTTTATCAATTAATGAATCAGAATATCAATTAAGGAGTCGGAAAAATACTTCCCCTTTTACCTGAGTGGCTGTGAATGGGAAACACGTGGTCGGATTAGGATGCATGAATTTACCGATACATTCGAAAAACAGAATAATAACAAGCAATTTTAACAAAGAAATAAAATTTCATTACAACTAAAATAAAAGAGAATTCATTGTTCAGGAAACACTTAAAATAATGTCAAGTCATTACATAAAAAACATCATAATAAACAAAATACAAAGCAACAAAATCAATCATCCTGATCCGCATTCTCTTTGTCCTGCTCGAAAGATGGTGGGAGGTCAGCTGCCAGGGGTACATCCTCAGAGGGAATAGTGAATCTAATGGAAGCCAACCATGCATCTCTGTCAGGTGGGGCTCCCATTTCTGCTGTGTGCTCTACCCCCAATCTGGTGGCAATCTTCTTGAGGATGAGATCGTGGTTCAAGACCCAATCATAGATTCCAAGTTGCATCTTCTTCATGACCTGCAATTCCTGCAACACCATAGAAATGTCAGAAGAAGAAGAACCGGCTCCTGCAGATTGCCTGGGACGCTTGGGCCCTTTGGGCATAAAATTATCAACATGGCTTATCACCCACTGCTTATCCATCACTCTTTCAGGCTTGACCTTCGTCAACTCAGCATAGTTGACCTTAGCCTGATAATTTTGAGCTAGCAAGGTGATAACCGAGCAGTATGGTAGTTAAAGATTCTTGTCCAGGTTTTTCATCATTTCTTCTAAGATTAACTCACCGAGATTCACATGGCAACCCTTCATCAGGCAGAACATCAATACCAACCTTTTAATGGTGATTTCTGTTGCATGCATCACCGGTTGTAAAGATGAGAGGATATAATGGCACCACAACAGTGGAAGATGGTTTAGAGAATTTTTCTTGACACTCTTTGGTCGACCATCAGCCTTTGTCAGATAAGCAGCACCTGGTTGACAACATTCTTCTAATATATCTTTCCTCAAATTTGCATTTTCTGCCCGATGAAAAATATCAACTTTCCACGTGTACTGGCATCCTTCCTCCTCCAGAATTGGTACTTTCAGAAGTTTATTCAGGATGTCACTAGTTAAAGGAATGGTGACTCCTCTCAGGAAGGAGGAAAATGGAAAGTCGTCTTCTCTTGAGTGGGTTCTGAGATTGGCATAGAACTCTCGGGTGAGTTCCTGGTATCCATGGCCCAAATTTTTGTTGAAAAACTACCAGCCCCTTTGAATCATGGCAGCTTGGACAGTATCATCAGCACTTTTGTCTCCTTCAAGGACAAGAGCTCTGTCCTTTATGACTCCTCTGGTTTTGAATTTCTTTTCATATTCCTGGGCAGCCTTCGCATCTCGAAACCTAAACCCATCAAAACTTTCAGCTTCTGGCGATTCGTTCCTCTCAACTGCAGGGGATGCGTTCCTCTGAACCGAAGGAGAGGTATTCCTTTCAGCTTGACTTTGGCTGGGTACAGGTTCAGGAGAATCAGATATACTTATGGTTGTTACCTCCTTTTCGTTATCTTTTGGCTTTTTTCTCATACTTCCTTCTGCAAAATTTGGTCTAGGTTTTTGCAGGAGTCTCTATGATCTTCTTTTCATATTGAATGATAAAAATGCTGATAAACAACCTAAATGAAAATAAGCATAGAAACCCAAAACAATCACAGCAAACCGAAAATGTGAGATGCATGGCTATGAACAATGGAAGAATATTAACAATGAAACAGGAAATTACTAAGCATGTACTAGAAGTGAAAGAAATAAGTGAAAAGATGGTACCTTTCTTCAGGAATTTGAAGGTGTGGCTTTTCCTCTTCAACCCAAGTTTCAGCGTAGAAATTTAGGGTTTGTACGCTGAACGGTTTTTATACTGTTTGACCCTCTACCTGAGATACACATAAGCACGTTGAAATGTTGACGTACCAACGCTCCAATTTATTGTTATTATTATTTTTATTTATTGTTATTTTTTTTCAATAGGCTCTCTCGCTCGGCTCACACACTGAATAGATGGAAGACCGAGTGAGACTGGGAAAAGATGCCGAGTGGATACACGAAAAACGAGTGACAGTGAGGTTGGATGAAAAAGAAAGAGTGGAAGAAAGAACGAATGAAAAAGAACGAAATGAAAACAAATTCCGGGTAAATGGGATGAGTGAAAGATATACCGACCGGATGAAGGCGATAAGTAAATGAAAGAGTGAGTGGAAGAACAAATGGAAGAACGAATGGCTACAAGAACGAGTGAAAGAATGAATGAATGAAGTAGAGTGCATGAGAGACGAGTGAACAACTGTAGTGAAATACGAGTGAACAAAAAAGTGAGTGGGAGAAAGAACAATGAAAGTAAGGCTGAGTGAAAGAAAGAACGAGTGAAATAAATGACGATTGGAAGAGTGTATGAAAGAACGAGTGGAATAATGAATGAGTTGAAAAAGACGAGAGAGGAACAAGATGAGTGAGGGAACTGAGAGAATGATTGATCAAGTGAATGAAGAGTGACAGACTGAATGAAAGCCGAGTGGGAGAGACAAGTACAGATTATACCGAGTGGATGAAGAACCGAATTAAAAAATGAGGTGAAAAATGAAAGTCCGAATGAAATGGAGTGACAGAGCGAAAAAGATGAGTGAAGGAAAAAGAAAAATACAGAGAGGTGTGTAAGAAAACCGAGAAAGAATTTAGGTGGAACGAAACAACGAGTGAATGAATACCGAGTGGATTATACCGGGTGAGAAAGAGAACAAGAAGAAGAAAAACTGAGTGGATAACTGAACAACTACAGGGGAAGCTGAGTGAATGAAAATACTGAGTGGATGTCGGATTGAGAAAAATACAGACGAAGCATTCATGAAATAACGAGTGGAAAAAAAATACTGAGTGGAAGAAAGATGAAATGACGAAAGACCAAGTGAACACAAGACTGACAAGAAAATATACTGAGTGAATAGAAGACTAATGATAAGTGAGGAATCCGAGTGATAAAAGGATGACTGAAATAAGTCACCCTTCATCATCTGACCCGTTTATTAAATCAACAATCAGAAATCATTTATTAAAGTCTCCCTTTTTATTCACATCAAAATTGGGAATTTATTGAAGAATGACGAGTGAAGAGTTTCCAGTCGGGAAAAGGGTTAAGAATGAGTAACAATGATCCGAGTGTACCACTCTCGCTCAAGCTCGTTAAACTTTCGCTTAAGCACGAAACAACAGCAGAAGCTTCTCGCCTAAGCTACAAGTGCTTCGCCTGAGCGGAATGGAAGAATCAGGATCGGATTCCCTTCTTTGAAACTTCACAAATTTTATTCAAACTTTATTCACAAACTCTTTAGTTTTCTTTTTATTAATTCCGACACAAAACACAAAATGGACAGCTCGGAACTTAGGGCTGCCTCCCTAGAGTGCTTCTTTAAGGTCACTAGCTTGACCTTCTGGCATCTAAGAGGATGCCTGCAACCTTATGGAGGTTTTCTGCCTATCAAACTCTCCTCCAAAGTAGAGTTTGAGTCGCTGTCCATTCACCTTAAAAATCCGATCGGTGGTCGGGTCTTTCAGCTCAACTGCACCATGAGGAAAAACCTCATTTACAAGAAAAGGTCCCGACCAGTTAGATCTGAGCTTTCCAGGAAAGAGTCTCAGTCGGGAATTGAATAACAAAACCTGATCACCCTTTTAAAACTCCTTCTTATTGATCCACTTATCGTGCCACCTCTTTGTTTTCACCTTATAAATGGAGGCACTTTGATAAGCGTTGAGTCGGAACTCCTCAAGTTCATGGAGTTTCAAAACTCTTTCCTCCTGGGATTGGTCACAATCCATGTTTAATAGCTTTGTGGCCCACCACGCCTTATGTTCCAACTCCACAGGGAGATGGCATGCCTTACCATAGACTAACTGATAAGGGGACATGCCAATCGGAGTTTTAAAGGCTGTCCTGTAGGCCCATAATGCATCGTCTAATTTTACCGACCAATCTTACCTAGATTTCCTGACCACTTTCTCTAAAATTCTCTTAATTTCTCTATTTGACAACTCAACTTGTCCACAAGTTTGTGGATGGTATGGAGTAGATATCTTATGTAAAACCTTATAGTGCCGTAGGGCTTTTTCCATTATTTTATTACAAAAATGTGAACCCCCATCACTAATGAGCACTCTCGGAACTCCAAACCTAGAGAAAATGTTCTTCTTTATGAACCTAAGCACCACATGTGCATCATTGGTTCTGGTCGGGATTGCCTCCACCCATTTGGAGACATAATCTACAGCAACAAGTATATATTCGTTGGAGAACAACTTTGGAAATGGTCCCATAAAGTCGATACCCCAGACATCAAATAATTCCATAACTAAAATGTTTGTCAAAGGCATGCCAACTTTAGCAGAGAGACCTCCGCTCCTTTGACATTTATCACACCTTTTGACATACACTTTAGTATCCTGAAAGATAGTCAGCCAATAAAAGCCACTCTGTAAAACCTTTGCTGCTGTACGGGAGGCACCATGGTGTCCTCCATAATAGGAGTCGTGGCAATGCCACAAGAGCCTTTCTTGCTCGAATTCAGGCACACATCGCCTGATCACTCCATCTACTCCTATTTTATACAAAAATGGATCATCCCAAAGGAAGGTTTTACTATCATGAAAGAATTTTTTCTTTATTTGGGATGTCCAGCCGTCAGGTACCACCGAGGCACTTTTGAAGTTGGCCATATCAGCATACCATGGCCCGGTGATAATTGCCATCAACCTCTCATCTGGAAATTCTTCTTTTATTAAAACAGAATCTGATTCACCTTCCAGACAAGACAGTTGATCTACAACTGAGTTCTCTACTCCCTTTTTGTCTCTTATTTCTAAGTCAAACTCCTGGAGTAACAGAACCTACCTGATCAGTCTCGGCTTTGATTCTTTCTTAGCTTGTAAGTACTTGATTACCGAGTGATCTGTATATACAATGACCTTAGCACCAATCAAGTAAGCATGAAATTTATCAAATGCATACACCACAGCAAGCATTTCTTTTTCAGTAGTGGTGTAATGTATTTGATTTTCGCTCAACACTTTACTAGCATAATAAATTACATGAGTTAATTTTCCTTTTTTCTGACCCAGCACAGCTCCGACTGCAAAGTCACTTGCATCACACATTAATTCAAACGGTAAAGACCAATCAGGTGCTGCAAGGATCGGAGCTGAAGTCAAACATTATTTCAATTTTTCAAAAGCCTTGACACAGTTTTCATTAAACACAAACACATGATCTTTTACAAGCAAGTCGGTCAAAGGCTTTGCTATTTTTGAAAAATCTTTTATAAATCTTCTGTAGAAGCCAGCACATCCTAGAAAACTCCTCACTCCTTTCACATTGATCAAAGGAGGAAGTTTTTCAATGATTTCTATCTTGGCTCTATCCACTTGAATGCCCTCAGCAGAGATTTTGTGGCCAAGGACTATCCCTCCCTTAACCATAAATGACATTTTTCCCAGTTAAGGACGAGGTTAGCCTCCTGGCATCTCACCAACACCTTAGATAGGTTGCTGAGGCATGTATCAAAACTACTACCAAAGATGGAGAAGTCGTCCATGAATACTTCAATGAATTTCTCCACCATGTCCCCAAAGATTGCCAGTATACACCTTTAAAAGGTTGCTCGAGCGTTGCACAAACCGAATGGCATGCGCCTATAGGCAAAAATTCTATATGGACAAGTGAATGCTGTCTTCTCTTGATCTTTTGGGTCAACCACAATTTGGTTATAACCTGAGTAACCATCAAGGAAGCAGTAGTATTCATGACCCGATAGTCTCTCAAGCATCTGGTCAACAAACGGTAAGGGAAAATGGTCTTTCCGAGTGAAGTCATTCAACTTTCTATAGTCTATACACATCCTCCATCCTGTGGTCGGTCTAGTAGCTATGACTTCACCTTTTTCATTTTTAACAGTTGTCATCCCTCCTTTCTTGGGCACCACTTGGACCGGACTGATCCGAGCGCTGTCCAAGATAGGATAGATGATTCCTGCATCAAGAAGCTTGACCACCTCTTTCCTGACAGCCTCTTTCATTATAGGGTTCAATCTACGTTGTGGCTGAACTACAGGGGAATAATCATCCTCCATCAGAATTTTGTGCATACAAAATGATGGACTGATTCCCTTCAAATCAGAAATATTCCAGCCAATCACAGATTCGTGTGTCTTTAAAACCCCTATTAATTTGTCAACATCCTCTTCTTTTAAGTCAGCATTAATAATGACAGGATGTGTTTCGTCCTCTCTCAGGAAAACATATTTCAGATAAGAAGGTAAAGGTTTTAAATCACATTTTTCTTCAGAAACTTCCTTTCCTTTCTCAACTTCAGTAATTTTCAAATCATTTTTCTTTTCTTTTTCAAAATCACCTACTTCCAATACTTCCAGTAGGTTCAGCATTTCCTAGTGAGAGTCATTTAACTCCTCAGTCTTGGAGTCAAAGTCATCCTCCAAAAAGGTTCGTAAGACCTCTTCCTCAGTTTTTAAAAACATTGGAGTCTTGTAACTTTTAATTTCTTCAATCATTTAATAATCCATCCTTTCAGCCGGATGTTTCATGGAATTGAAGACATTAAAAGTTACCTGCTACTCCTGAACTCTCAGCATGAGTTCACCCTTTTCTACATCAATCAATGCTCTGCCTGTAGCTAGAAAGGGTCTGCCTAAGATCAAAGAAATCTCTCGATCAGCCTCCATATCCAACACTATAAAATCTGCTGGGAAGATAAATTTGTCTACCTTAACTAACAGATCTTCCAGCATCCCCTGGGGATATTTAATGGACCTGTCAGCCAACTGCAAAGACATGCGAGTCGGTTGCAGGTCATTAATTCCCAGTTTTTTCATCAAAGATAGAGGCATCAGATTTATACTAGCTCTTAAGTCACAAAGAGCACTTCCTAAATGAATATCCCCAATTGCACATGGTATTGTAAAAGATCTAGGATCTTTTAGCTTTTGAGAAAGTTTCTTTTGGATGATTGTACTGCACTCTTGAGTGAGAGCAATCATTTCATCCCCCTTAAGCTTCCTCTTCTTAGACAACAGTTCTTTCAAAAATTTTGCATAGGAAGGCATCTCCTGCAATGCCTCAGCAAAAGGGATATTTATGTGAAGTTTCTTAAATACATCTAAGAACCTAACAAACTTTTGCTCTTCTATTTGCTTTTTTAAACCTGTGTGGAAATGAAGCATTCCTCAGTTTTTCAGGAGTCAGCTTAGAAGCTTCCTCCAGAATCAGATCAACCATTTTCTTTTTCTTTTGGTGGACTTTATTTTCTTTTTCTTTTTCTGTTTCATTTTCATTTTCAGCTTCATTATTAACCTGCTCAGTTTCTTGCACTATTTCTTTTTCTTTATCTTTTTCTTAGCTTATTTCCTGACTTGGAGATGGAGAAAGAATTTTTCCATTCCTAGTGCTTATAGCCTTGCAATGTTCCCTTGGATTTACCTCGGTATCTCCAGGGAAATTGCCTGCTTGCCTCTCAGCTAATTGCTTAGAAAGCTGTCCGACTTGATTTTCTAGATTTCTTATGGACGCTTCCTGATTTTTAAAACTGGCCTGAGTGGCCTGGATGAACTGAGAAAGTACATTCTCAAGTTCTGACTTTTCTTTAATAGGAGGGTGAGAAGGTTGTTGTGGTCTATTTGTGGGTTGATTTTGTGGGATATTCTGATTCAAATGTGGACCTTTCTGCCAGGAAAAATTGGGGTGATTCTTGTAATTAGGATTAAAGGAATTAGAAGGATAATTCCTTTGATATTGTTGCTGCCCCATATAGTTCACTTGCTCGGAAGGCACATTTGGATCACACATTCTATTTTCATGGTCTCCACCACAAAAGTCACAACTTATCATAGAAACTTGACTCGGCTTTTGGAGTTTTGAAATCTGTATGCTTAGTTTCTCTAAAGCCTGAGTCATCAGCTTACTCTGAGCCAGATAAGCATCTTGTGCTTCTAGTTCTAATATCCCTCTCTTAGGGACTTGGCTCCTCTAACTAATCAGACATTCATTAGAAGCCATAACGTCAATTAGCTCTATGGCTTCTTCTACAGTTTTAGTTGTTATTGAGCCTCCAGCTGAGGCATCAATCAGGACCCTGGTAGCTGGCCTGACACCATTATAGAAAATAGTGACTTGTTGCACATCAGAGATCTGATGATGAGGACATCTCCTCAAACTCTCTTTATACCGATCCCATACTTCCATCAAAGATTCACCTTCTTTTTATTGGAAACACGTAATTTCATTGCGCAACTTCACATATTTAGAAGGAGGAAAATATTTAATCAAAAATTTTCTTTGCAAGTCCTCCCAAGTGGAAATACTACCTCTCGGTTGACTCTGCAACCAGGCTTTAGCTCGGTCCCTTAGAGAAAATGGAAACAATCTCAGTCGGATTGCCTCTTCAGGGACTCCATTCATTTTTACTGTATCACAAATTTGGAGGAAGGTTGCTAGATGTAAATTTGGATCCTCAACCTCACTTCCTCCGAACTGTTCGTTTCTTACCAGATACAGTAAAGCTGGTTTAGGTTCAAAATTATTTGCTGAAATCGGTGGCCTAAGGATGCTAGATTGCGATCCTTCTTCAGTCGGCCGGGAGTAGTCACCTAATGTAACTCTCCTCTGTTCCATTTCTTTTTGTTCTTTTTGCTTTTTCTCTTTTCTCACTTTACGTTCTAACAAATCGATATCAAGATCAAAGAAGAAAGGCTCTCCTCTGCTCCTTGACTGCATAAAACAAATGTCAAACAAAAGAACAATTCACAGCTACGACTACAGCTACACGAAAACAACAAACTACTACTAATAAAAAAAAATTCAAACTACGTATTAAATGCAAATAAAAGTAAATGGTTCAGTCTAGTATCGGTCCAAGGATTATTGATATTACTCAACAATCCCCGGCAACGGCGCCATTAACTTGATGCTAAATCTCTGAGTCATTATTTTTATGTGTAATTCTCAGAAGATTTACGCTTTGGCAAGCGCACCAGTCGTTAAAATTGTATTATATTTGATTGTCCCACAGGGATTGTGGTAAGTACCTCAATCTCAGACTAGTACAAGCTGAACCAACATAAGCACAGAAAGTTCATTCGGTTTTTGTTGTTTTAATGTTTTCTAGTTGTTTTTGTATTTCCAAAAACAGTGTTAAGATGAAATGTGAAAAGGTGATTAATAGAAAATAGGTCAGGATTGCTTCAGTTCACAAATTCATCAAGAAACATGCAAATTAAAGTATAATCAAACTTCATAATCCAGAGGACAATCCGCTTGTGGTTATTCCCTAATTCCTTAGGTGAAAAACACTAATCCTTAAGCATCGAACCTTAATTCCTTAAGTGCTCAATTAACCTAAGAATCTAATGCGAAATTGGAGGTTGAACTCTAACTATTCACCTAAATTGATTAGGCCTGAACTAGTTAGAAAGCTGGAAGTTACCTAAGCTTTAACCATGATTCCTCACTGGCGAAGTTCTTCATCAGTTCTGGATTCGTCAATCCAGCAAAACAGATCCACTCCTCAGCTTGTTCGCCTCAGGATCTAGAAGTTGATTTCCTCGCTCACAGCTTCAAGATTCCCTTGCTAACCTTCACAATCCCAACCTTAGGAATTTAGAACTCCATCGACTTCGGTTCCATCGAAGGATTATGGAACGTCATGGAGGAGAGGATTTAGAGAGAGAAAGAAAGTAGCAAGATGTTGGAAATGGAAAATGAATTGTATTCTATGTACTCTGTTTTCTGGTTATGTTATAGAATATGTACAAACATATATATAAGCATCTACCTAACTAACGAACTTAGCTAATCACTAGGAAAGCTAAGTTAATAATTAACCTAACTAACTAATTACATAATTACAGAATAACTAACTAATTACAGCTCAGCTCTTAACAAGTTAGAGCTCATCATTAGCTAATCACAGCGCAGTACTAACTAATAACAGCTCACTACTTAAATTACTAAGGTGCAGAAGTACGAGAGAAGGCAGCAGGAAACAACACTGGTGCCGAGTGTCTTCTGGAGGGAACAATCAATGTTTTAAATATCATCCTTTACGCTTTAGCGAACTGGGTTCTCGCTTGGGCGAGCTCGAGATATGTACTGTAGTATTGCTTTCTCGCTTTAAGCGTTATGGAGGAAGCTTGGGCGATGGGTGATGTTTTGGAGTCACGCTTGAGCGAACTTACTCGCTTGAACGAATTTTTTGACCCTCGCTTGAGCGAATTGATTATTCAATCAGCATTCTGAAATTAACACTCGGGTTCTTCTTTTTATTTCAATCGGTGCTTTTAAAGTCTCGCTCGGGTTCTTCATGCAATATTCGGCTCCCTGTTCTATTTTGGAGTCGGTATCTTGGGAGTCTTTTAAGTCGGACTTTTATTAATTCCTTCTGATCAACCTTTTGGGAAGTCTTTTCAGTCAGCCTCCTTGAAGTCTCGGTCAGTTTGGGCTCTTGGACTCTTTTCAGTCAGATTTGTGAAATCTCACTTGGATTTTCCAAATCTTGCTCGGTTTTTTCCTTTCAGCTTGAGCGCTCTTTTTCCTGCACCAATAAACAACTAATTTGCCCAGCATTTGTTCACTGATTGTCCAGTATTTGTATGCTGGGTTAATGAAAACTCAATTTCTTAACTAATTAATGTTTTTAATCAGTTTCTTACATAAATTAAGCACTTTTGAAATAATTAAATAAATTATAAATTATTAGCAATTAATTAAATAATAAGGCTAAACTAATCACTTTTCAAGACTTATCAAAGGTTAAGTTGTTCCCGAGTGAGATATGACCGAGAGGACCATTTCCGAGTAAAAGACTGAATTGTTGTGAATTTTCCTTGCATGTCCCGTAGTTCGCTCAGGTTTAAAATATAGATATCGCTCAAGCGAGTCGGAACTCGCCTAAGTGACCTTCACTGATTTCGCTTAAGTGAATTAGGGTCCCGCTCAAGTGAGTGACCCCTGACTTCATTTTCTTCTTCCTACTATTTTAATTAATTCCATTTTATTATTTGATTTATTTACTATTGTTTATTATTTTGAGTATGCTTAAGGAAAATAAATGTTATTTTACATTAGGACCTAATTAATTATCATTAAACGCGAAAAATTTATTGTGAAAAATAATTAAACGGATATAAATAAAGGAAAAATAATGTAGGACGTCACAGGTGGTATCAGAGCGGTTCTTTTTAGAGCCGGGTGCATGGGTGAACCCAATAATTTGTGTGAGTCCTATACTGGACTGTTTTTACATTTTATTGCATTGTGCTTATGGTTGTTTGTGTTATTAACAGAATAGCTTGGCATCATTCCCTTGGCACTCCAGCGGTGTTGTATTTTATATGTGTATGAGGTAAATATCCGACTCCCTGGTAGATCATTGGTTATTAATGGTGATGTGTTTATTTATTGTAGAATTACTTTATGGCCAGGGAAACTAGTTCTGGTGGAGGAGATGACTTCTTCTCAAAATTTTCTCAATTGATGAGTAGTACCGAATCTGGTCCTACTCTTGACAAATTCCTGAAAAGGAATCCCCCTGCTTATAAAGAAGGGTATGACTATGATGGAACGCATGTTTGGATACGGGAAATTGAACAAGCTTTTGAGTATTTTGAGTGTTCGGAGGAGCAGAAAGTGCAGTTTGTAACTTATCAGCTGAAGGACGAGGCTAGGATATGGTGGTCTAGGACCAAGGTGCAAATGAATGCAGCAAGTGAACCGCTGGTGTGGGTGAATTTCCGTAGAAGGTTTCTTGTCAAATACTATCCTGATAATTACAAAATCCCTAAAGAGATGGAGTTTTTGAGATTAGAACAAGGCAGAATGTCAGTGGTTGAATATACTACCAAGTTTGATGAATTGTGTGACTTCTATCACCCTTTCTCCTTGGAAGGAATCGAGGGTAGTAAATGTGCTAAGTATGAAGCTGGATTACGAATTAAACTTCACAGTGTGATTGTGCCTATGGAGATTTGGGATTATCATACTTTGGTGAATAAGGCTAGGCTGACTGAGGAAGTACAATTACAAAGAACATTTCAACTAAAAGATAAGAGACCGTTGAAGGCAAGAGGATTTAGCTTTAAAAAAATGGGTCAGTTCTTTCGTGGCGATAAGTCTTCCGCTACATCTTCTTCCTCTTCTAGTCGTGGTTCTACTGGCCATTCTAGTAGTCATTCGGGTAGCCGTGCATGCTATAATTGTGGCCAGGAGGGCCATATTGTGAAACATTATCCGACTAGTCAAATTGTTTGTTTCCGATGTGGACAACCGGGACACCTTAGGCCTGATTGCCCACAGAGGTAGCAACCAAGTGGACACGATAACCGAGCCAATGCTTCTATGACTCGTGGTGCTAATCTTCAGAGGGGAGGTAGAAACGGTGTTGGTCGTAGAGGCCAACACTCGGGGAGGTCTGATGCTCAATCCAGTGGTGCTCAAAATGTTATGGCTGGGCGAGTATTTTCCTTTGACGCTTCTGAAGTTGCAAGGACTGACAACTTGGTGCAGGGTAAGTGTATTATTTATGGCTATCTGGTAAATGTAATTTATGATTCTGGTGTGACCCATTCTTTTATCTCTGAGAGTTGTGTACGACGGCTTGGTTTGCCGGTGGTGTTAATGGAGAATGCTCTTAGTGTCTCCACTCCTACTGGATCCATTTTCCGTGCAACCACTATGTGTGGGGAATTGCCAATGCAAGTTAAAGATCGTACCTTTCTGGTGAATCTAATTTGTATGCCATTGAAGAACCTAGATATTATTTTAGGTCTCGATTGGTTGGCTGTTAACCATGTTATGGCAAATTGGGGATAAAGGGATTGGAATCAAATTTTGATTGGTAAATGGAGATTGAGGACAAGAGGTAAGATAAATGGTACAAACTAAAATATAGTGAATATGTATTTTGTTATTGAATTGCCATTCTATATTAATTATGATACCAAACACTCACCCTTGCTGTTGTTTCTTTAATTTTAGTAACCAGTGACAGGGAAGTGGTTGAAGCCCTGGAGGTGCGCCAAGCGGAGAATTGATTCCAAGGAGTGCAGAGAATTATGAATTGAAGGATGTGTATGTTGTGCTTTATATGCGTTATGTTAATATATGTTTTCCATGTGTGCTAGACTAATTTAGATGTGATCAATGTGGTTATGAAGGTTTGTAATAAGTAATAGATGGAGATTGCATGTTGGTGATAAGAAAGGGAATTCATGATAAGCTTCATGAATTAGGCATATATGTTTATGAGCAGGTCTTGCTTATTTGGTGAAGAATGGATGTTGGGAGTTGTGAATTATAGCTCCTTAGGATGTGTGTTTAAGATTTTGGATAGTTGATTTATGCATGAGCTAGGAACTAGCATAGTCAAGTGATGATTTATGTGGTTTTGATGTAATGGAAGGAATGCAATAGCTTAAATATGTTAATTGTGGTTTGTGAAGAATGGAATGGATCCATTTTGCCGAAAATGGACTCATTGACTACCCTAAAATGCCTTAAAATGGGATAAATGCATTTAGGCGCATAAATCACTCATTTTTAGGAATTTTTGAGTGCGGTCAGCTGTCTCACGTCACAATTAATGTGTTTTGGCTTGTGTTAAAATTTGGTGGCATTCCGACATCGTTTACATGATCTTTGGTAGTCAAGAAGTTTACTTTGGGTGCAAAATCTGCATAATTTCTACATAATGACAGGGTGTAATCGATTAGCCTCTAAGGTGTAATCGATTACAAGGCCTCTGTCTGTAGTATAATCGATTAGACATCAGTAGGTAATCGATTACGGTTCACCCAGGACCCTTGTAATCGATTATGCCCTGAGGTGCAATCGATTAGAGGACGCACCTAATACATTATATGAGTTCCAGCAGCTTACTAATCGATTATGGGTAGTATAGTAATCGATTATGTGTCCAACAGAAACCTTGTAATCGATTAGCCAAGGTTCTGTAATCAATTGTGAACCCAACAGAACCATGGTAATCGATTAGGTCACTGATATAATCGATTAAGTACTACCCCTGATCCAACGAACTATTCCAGGAAGCTGGTAACCGATTACTCTTTGCTTGGTAATCGATTAGGACATTGTAATTAACTATTTTTAGTCCTTTCAAGCCTTGATTAAGCAAAGGGATATATGATTACGCTATTTGAGTAGAAGAGATAATGTTCTTTGAACATGTTAGTGAAAAATGAATGCTATTTTGATTTAGGGCCTAATTAATTATTGTTAAATATGAAAAATTTATTATGAATATTAAACTAAACAAATATAAATAAATGTAAAATGACGAAGGACGTCACAGGTGGTATCAGAGCGGTTCCTTCTAGAGCCGGGTGAATGGGTAGTGTTAGAGAATTGTTTGAGTCCCATGTCGGACTATTTTTGCATTGTATTGTAATTGTTTGTGTGATAATTGAGTTGTAACAGGTCCACTTGGCATCATTTCCCTTGGCACTCTGGTGGCATTATGTTATGTATATGTATGAGGTAAATGCCCTATCCCTGATAGACCATTGGTTATTAATGGTGATGTGTTTGATTATTGTAGAACTACTTTATGACTGAAGGAACTAGTTCAGGAGGAGGAGATGATTTCTTCTCAAAATTTTCCCAACTGTTGAGTAGGACTGAATCTGGTCCCACTCTTGATAAATTCCTGAAGAGGAATCCCCCTGTTTATAGAGGAGGCCATGATTATGATGGGGCTCATGTCTGGATGCGAGAAATTGAGCAAACATTTAAATACTTTGAATGCTCTGAAGAACAGAAAGTCCAATTTGCTACTTATCAATTGAAGGATGAGGCTCGTGTGTGGTGGTCAAGGACTAAGATTCAGATGAATGATGCGAGTGAACCATTAATGTGGATGAATTTCAAGCGGAGATTTCTTGCTAAATACTTTCCAGATAATTACAAAATCCGCAAGGAGATGGAATTCTTAAAACTTGAGCAAGGCAAAATGTCAGTGGCAGAATACACGTCACAGTTTGATGAGCTATGTGATTTCTATCATCCTTTTTCTCTTGAAGGAACCGAAGGCAGTAAGTGTGCAAAGTATGAATTCGGGCTAAGAATTGAACTCCGAAGTGTCATTGTTCCTATAGAGATCCGTGACTATCCTACTCTGGTAAATAAGGCCAAACTTGCTGAGGAAGTGCAGTTACAGAGAGCGTCCCAATCAAGGGACAAAAGACCCTTGAAGGCTAAAGGATTCAGTTTTAAAAAGATGGGTCAGTTTTTCCGTGGAGGCAAGTCTTCCACTACATCTTCTTCTTCAGACCGTAGTTCTGCAGGCCGTTCTGGTGGTCATTCTGGTAGCCGTGCCTGTTATAATTATGGCCGGGAGGGCCATATTGCAAAACATTGTCCGGCCAGCTAAATTGTTTGCTTCCAATATGGACAACCGGGGCATCTTAGGCCAGATTGCCCATAGAGGCAGCAACAAGATGAACATAGCAGTCGAGCTAATACTTCTGTGGCCCGTGGTGGTAATTTTCAAAGAGGAGGTAGGAATAGCAGTGGTCGTGGAGGCCAACGCTTGAGGAGGACTGATGCCTAATCTAGCGGTGCTCAAAATGTTATGACTGGATGAGTGTTCGCTTTTGATGCTTCAGAGGTTGCAAGAACTGATAATTTGGTGCAGGGTAAGTGCATTATTCATGACTGTCTGGTAAATGTAATTTATGATTCGGGTGCAACACATTCTTTTATTTCTGAAAGTTGTGTGAGGCGGTTTGGGTTACCAGTGGTGTTAATGGAGAATGCCCTTAATGTCTCCACCCCTACTGGTTCTACATTTTGTGCCACCACCATGTGTGGAGGATTACCAATGCAAATTGAAGATCGTTCCTTTTGGGTAAATTTAATATGTATGCCGTTAAGAGACTTAGATGTTATCCTGGGTCTTGACTGGTTGTCTGCAAACCATGTTATGGTGGATTGTTACCACAAGACTATAGTATTCTCTCAGGAATTGGACACTAAGAATGTGGTAAGTAATGTCTCCGTAACTTATTCTATTCTATTTACTTCAGAAGGATGGTATAATCTTAATCCCAATGATATTCCCGTAGTGTGTGATTTTCCTGATGTATTTCCGGGAGAAATTCCAGGGTTACCTCCCAATCGGGAGATCGACTTTGCCATTGACTTGATTCCCGGGGCCGAGCCTGTGTCCCGTGCACCTTATAGAATGTCTTCGGTGAAGCTGACTGAAGTGAAAAAGCAAGTGAATGAGCTATTGGAAAAGGGGTTTATCCGACCGAGAGCTTCACCTTGGGGTGCTCCGGTATTGTTGGTGAAAAAGAAGGATGGCAGTATGCGAATGTGTATCGATTATCGGCAGCTGAATAAGTTGACAGTTAAAAACAAATACCCTTTACCACGAATTGATGATCTGTTGGATCAGTTGAGAGGTGTTGAGGTATTCTCTAAGATTGACTTGAGGTCTGGATATCATCAAATAAGAGTGAAATCGGAAGATATTCCCAAGACGGCGTTCCGGACTCGATATGGACACTTTGAGTATGTTGTAATTCCCTTTGGAGTGACGAATGCTCCTGCTATCTTCATGGACTACATGAATAGGATCTTCCAACCTTACTTGGATCAATTTGTGGTAGTATTCATCGATGATATATTGGTGTATTCAAAGTCCATTGAGGAACATGCATAACATCTTCGAATTGTTTTGCAGATATTGCGGGAGAAAGGGTTGTATGCCAAGCTATCTAAATGTGATTTCTGGGAAGGAAGTGTGCAATTCTTGGGCCATGTAATTTCCAGGGATGGAATATCTGTTGATCCATCCAAAATTGAAGCAGTTATGGGCTGGGAGAGACCTAAATCAGTGACGGAGATTAGGAGTTTCCTGGGATTGGCTGGTTACTATCGCCGCTTTATTGAAGGATTTTCTCGTATTGCTCTTCCTTTAACTCGATTGACAAGAAAGGATAACCCATTTGTATGGTCAGATAAGTGTGAATTGAGTTTTCAGACTCTGAAGCGATATTTAACTACTGCACCTGTGCTTGCACTATGATAAGGAGTTTCTGAGATATTTGGAAATGAAGAGTTTATTGAAAGAGAATCAAGTTTGTATAATATGAACTCAATGGAATAGATGTGCCAAGTTTAAACACAGAGGTTGTAGTACAGTGTAGATGTCGTTCCACTGAGGAGGTGTTAGAATGAAGATCTTAGTTTTGAATTGATTAGGCAGAAGGTTTTTAGTTTGTTTTGTTGTGAATGATGTTGAATGAAAAAGTAATAAATAACAGAGAGTGAAATTTTGCAAAAGATAACAGTGAAAGGTTTTTGAGAGAAATTAATTTGGTAAAACAGGGATTGGTTTCATCACATCTTCACCTCTGTAAGCTGCATAAGTTTTCATATAAGTAAATCGAAAAGATAAGTTCTACGTCACAATCAAAGTCATTTGTATCGATCCCTCGACTACAAAATTCATAAGAATGATTTCAAACCGCTGATGCCTCAGTCACTTTGAAATCATCCCAGCATTATCGATCGATTGTTTTGACGTTTATTGCGTTAGACGCCATCCCTGGCTACCTACTCACAATAAGTATTTCTTTCAGGTTCTGCTTTCAACAGTCACTTCCCAGCATACTTGAGAAAACTTAGAACAAGAAAATAGTGATCAAGTATTTTCAGGCATTAAACGCAGAAAGAAATACAGCAACTTATCAAATCTCATTACTAAATAAAAACTTACAGCAGCATTACTTTAGTGTTGAATGGATTACAGCCAATCCCATAAGGGAGATTAGTTACTCATGCCTTGCATTTTCACCATCAAAAGAATGCATACAGAAAATAATGGAAAAGATTTAAAATACAGGGGATGAATCTGATGATGGATATGTTGTTTGCAGCTTGATTTATAGGAGTCAAGGTTCAGCTTCCCTTTTCCACTTGCGTAGAACCCATGCAGCATCTTTCAGAGACTTGTAGAGACACAAGAAGTTGGGTGAGTTGGCATCGCATCATTGGTGAATATTAAATTGGAAAATCCCATACTGCAGGAGTCACGCTTGAGCTTGATGGTCTTACGCTCAAGCGTGAAGGGTTCTGATGCTTTTTGATGGTCTCACGCTCAAGCTGAAGTAACCACGCTCAAGCGTGGCCTTCTCCTTTTGGTGCAGAACACTTATCCCTCCTCAGCTACGCTCAAGCGTGGCCTTATTATCCATCCCTCATGCTCAGGCATGTAAAGCTTACGCTCAAGCGCCCTCCATGTGCCTGGTCACGCTCAAGCTCCATTTAGTCACGCTCAAGCGTGCTTCATGTGCAGGGTCACGCTCACGCTCACGCTTGGTCTTCGCTTGGGCGCTCTCGAGCTCACGCTCAAGCCTCTTATCCCCACGCTTAAGCATGAGAGGGGTCCTGATGCCTCTGTCTCCGTTAAGTCATGCTTAATCCTCGCTTAAGCGTCTAGTATTCACGCTTAAGCATGAGAGGTGTTTATGTTCTCCAACTTTCATGCTCAAGCTTGCTTACTTTTATCTTTCCTGCAACTTTTCACAACATGTCTTTTTATACAATGCTTAAAAGATTCATGCTCACTTCCTTCAATAATTCCTTAATTTAGCTTAAAGTCTTTACAAAATTGGTTCAAATGAGTCATGAAATCAATGCTTGTTCAACACTTATCACACTACCAGATGTGACGAAAGAATTTGTGGTATATTGTGACGCATCTAAGTTTGGTTTAGGATGTGTACTGATGCAGGATGACAGGGTGATTGCCTATGCTCCAAGGAAATTGAGACCCCACGAGCAGAATTACCCTACCCACGATTTAGAGATTGCAGCAGTGGTATTTGCATTAAAAATCTGGCGTCATTATTTATATGGTTCTCGTTTCGTGGTATTTAGTGACCACAAAAGCTTGAAATACTTGTTCGATCAGAAAGAGTTAAACATGAGACAAAGGAGATGGGTAGAATACCTAAAAGATTATGATTTTGATTTGAAGTACCATCCTGGAAAAGCAAATGTTGTGGCGGATGCTTTAAGTAGAAAAGTATTACATGCAGCCTTCTTGATGGGCAAAGAGCAAGAATTGTTAGAAGACTTTCGTGATATGAACATTGTGGTTGTTGTGCAAGCTCCGAATCAAATGATGATTGGGATGCTGAAGATTTCTAATGAATTCTTAGAATCCTTAGCTGTGGCTCAGGAGGAGGATGAAGAGTTACTAGAATTAATTGATACCCAAACAAGAGGAAAAGATATGGAGCTAATCAAGGGTACTGATGGAATTTGGCGGTTCAGAAACCGAGTTGTAGTGCCTACAAAAGGTGACTTTAGGCAGACCGTGTTAGCTGAAGCCCATAAAAGTTCTTTTAGTATTCATCCTGGTGTTATAAAAATGTACCATGATTTGAAGAGAGAGTTCTGGTGGCCAGGCATGAAACAAGCAATCATAGAGTATGTAAGATCTTGTGTGGTATGTCAGAAGTGTAAGGTCGAACACCAGAGGCCCCCAGGTCTACTTCAACCTCCGGAGATTCCAATATGGAAATGGGAAAGCATTACTATGGATTTCGTATCCGGGTTACCCCATACAATATGGGTAATTGTGGATAGGCTGACAAAGAGTGCTCACTTCTTAGCTATGAATATGAAATGGTCATTGGACCGGTTGGCTAGATTATACATTGCAGAAATTGTAAGATTACATGGTGTACCTGTGAGTATTATTTTAGATCGTGATCCTCGGTTTACTTCCAGGTTCTGGGGAAGTTTACAACAGGAATTGGGTACTGAACTGAGGTTGAGTTCTGCTTATCATCCCCAGACTGATGGCCAGTCTGAGCGTACAATCCAGACCTTGGAAGACATGCTTAGAGCTTGTGTACTGGAGCAAGGTGGTTCATGGGAGAGATACCTACCATTAGTGGAATTTGCTTATAATAACAGTTACCATAGTAGCATTGGAATGGCTCCTTATGAAGCTTTATATGGAAGACGGTGTCGTACGCCTTTATGCTGGAATGAAGACAGAGATGCAATCCATTTGGGGCCTGAGTTAATTCAGGAAATGAATGATCAGGTGATAACGATTCATGAAAAGATGAAAATTGCACAAGACCGTCAGAAGAGTTACTATGACAATCGTCATAGGCCACTTGAGTTTCAAGTGGGAGATTGGGTGTTCCTAAAGGTTTCACCTACCAAAGGTGTAGGCCGGGTACCGAAGATCCATAAGCTTAACCCGCGGTACATTGGACCATATCAGATTCTGGAGAGAATTGGTGATGTTGCTTACCGATTGGATCTTCCCCAATCGTTAACTAATATTCACAATGTATTTCATGTGTCACAACTTCGAGCGTACATTCCTTGTGACTCCATGATTGTACCTGAAGATTCTATTGAGCTGAAGGAAGATTTGACTGTAGAGGTGGCACCTATTTGTGTCGAAGGATATCGAGCTAAACGATTGAGAAACAAAGAGGTACCATTGGTGAAGGTGAAGTGGCAGAATATAAATGGAGTGACTTATACATGGGAGTTGGAATCAGACATGAGGCGAGTGTACCCCGATCTTTTCAATGAGGTACGTTGATTTCGGGGACGAAATCCCTTTTTAGGGGGGTGGATGTAACATTCCTAATATTTTAGAAAAGTTTTAATTGGCGAAAAATATTAATAATTTCCCAACCGGATTTATTGAAATTTTGGGAACTATTAGTATTAAAAATGCAATTAGAAATAATTAAATGTTGTGGGAATAAATAAATTTATTTGATTAATCAATTATAAAAGATTAAATGAAGGTAAATAGAGAAGAGGTAAATTTAGGAGTTACTAATGGGGGTAAAAGGTAAAAGTTTAATTAAAACTTTTAAAGAAAATATAAAAGAAAAAGGGGAAAAGACCATTTTGCCCCTGGGTCTTAAATAATAAAAATCCACTCTCCTCCTTCATCTTCTTCATGTGTGTACTCTTCCTTCTTCTTCTTCTCACCATTGCCGAAACTTGCATGCACCAGTGGGAGGTCGATCTTGCGTCGAAACTTCGAGATAACTATGTTTTTGAGATCGTGGCTTCGAGGTGAGTCCAATGAACCCTCTAAATCAAGTTTCCGCATCTCTTCCATTTTCTCCGTTGAGTCAAATGGTTGTGCATGGAGGAGTGAGCTTTTGTTTCCTACTCCTCTAGTGCGTAGAAGCTTGAAAATGACTCTTAAAGTAATAAGGATGGTTTGACGTTGACGAGTTCTGCGTTTCGATTTCCCTAGGTGACAAAACAGTCGTCGGAGGGTCGAACGGCGAAGTGGGTGTTGATTTCAGACATAGAACATTGGACATAGCGTCGAGGGAACGCCAATCTCATCAAGAACGAGTCGTCGGAGCTCCGAATCGAGGTAAGGGGGGTGTTCAGGTCGTAATTAATTAGAATAGGTATATAAAAGAAATTGAATTATTCGATTAAATATTGGGATAATGAAAATAGATATTGAATGGTATTTGTATATGTATGTATGTGTAAATTTGAAGCATAATTAGTTTATGATGATTTTGAGATGAAAGTGCTTTGCCTTATGATGACTTGATGAGTATAGTGGTCTTGTGATGGCGGGCTTGACAAGTAGGTCACCCATTTGATGAGTATGTTTTATTATTGATGGCCACTTGATGTGCGATATGAAGAATGTGATGTATATGTACGATTATATGGTGTGGGACGGCCGACGGTATGTGTAGCCCCTCGTTTCTGGCTCCCGTGGTGTTTATGCCCAGATGAGCTACCCAGTGGTCAAGTAGGACCCAGTGGTTGAGGTGGAGAGTCAAGTAGGACTCAGTGGACCAAGCAGGGTTCACGGGGCGTCAAGTAGGACCCCCAGCTGAAGGCCGATCCTTTTAGTATCCGGATACTAGGCGTCGATTTAACATGAGAGTCAGTTGTGTCATTTGATGCATTGTTAGCATTGTATGATGATATGAATGTGTTTCATGATAATTGTTGATTGTGATTGGCAAATTGGGGATAAAGGGATTGGAATCAAATTTTGATTGGTAAATGGAGATTGAGGACAAGAGGTAAGATCAATGGTACAAACTAAAATATAGTGAATATGTATTTTGTTATTGAATTACCATTCTATATTAATTATGATACCAAACACTCACCCTTGCTGTTGTTTCTTTAATTTTAGTAACCAGTGACAGGGAAGTGGTTGAAGCCCCGGAGGTGCGCCAAGCGGAGAATTGATGCCAAGGAGTGCAGAGAATTCTGAATTGAAGAATGTGTATGTTGTGCTTTATATGCGTTATGTTAATATATGTTTTCCATGTGTGCTAGACTAATTTAGATGTGATCAATGTGGTTATGAAGGTTTGTAATAAGTAATACATGGAGATTGCATGTTGGTGATGAGAAAGGGAATTCATGATAAGCTTCATGAATTAGGCATATATGTTTATGAGCAGGTCTTGCTTATTTGGTGAAGAATGGATGTTGGGAGTTGTGAATTATAGCTCCTTAGGATGTGTGTTTTAAGATTTTGGATAGTTGATTTATGCATGAGCTAGGAACTAGCATAGTCAAGTGATGATTTATGTGGTTTTGATGTAATGGAAGGAATGCAATAGCTTAAATATGTTAATTGTGGTTTATGAAGAATGGAATGGATCCATTTTGCCAAAATTGGACTCATTGACTACCCTAAAATGCCTGAAAATGGGATAAACGCATTTAGGCGCATAAATCACTCATTTTTATGAATTTTTGAGTGCGGTCAGCTGTCACACGTCACAATTAATGTGTTTTGGCTTGTGTTAAAATTTGGTGGCATTCCGACATCGTTTACATGATCTTTGGTAGTCAAGAAGTTCACTTTGGGTGCAAAATCTGCATAATTTCTGCATAATGACAGGGTGTAATCGATTAGCCTCTAAGGTGTAATCGATTACAAGGCCTCTGTTTGTAGTATAATCGATTAGACATCAGTGGGTAATCGATTACGGGTCACCCAGGACCCTTGTAATCGATTATGCCCTGAGGTGCAATCGATTAGAGGACGCACCTGATACATTATATGAGTTCCAGCAGCTTACTAATCGATTATGGGTAGTATAGTAATCGATTACGTGTCCAACAGAAACCTTGTAATCGATTAGCCAAGGTTCTGTAATCGATTGTGAACCCAACAGAACCATGGTAATCGATTAGGTCACTGATATAATCGATTAAGTACTGCCCCTGATCCAACGAACCATTCCAGGAAGCTGGTAACCGATTACTCTTTGCTTGGTAATCGATTAGGACATTGTAATTAACTATTTTTAGTCCTTTCAAGCCTTGATTAAGCAAAGGGATATCCGATTACGCTATTTGAGTAAAAGAGATAATGTTCTTTGAACATGTTAGTGAAAAATGAATGCTATTTTGATTTAGGGCCTAATTAATTATTGTTAAATGTGAATAATTTATTATGAATATTAAACTAAACAAATATAAATAAATGTGAAATGAGGAAGGACGTCACACGAGAAATCTGGTACATTTAGGGTAAATGGACAGAGAGTAAAGCACTATCTGATAGGTCAACCAGTACAACAAGCAAGTGACTTGGACTTGTTTGATGCTCCTGATGAGTAAATCCAAACGGTGAGAAGTCTGGCCGAAGACTTAAAACTTAGCACTGATAGGGAGGTAACCCTATAAAAAGTTGTTGTTTCATTTTAAGTTAAAAAAAACCCAACTATGTCAACTGCTAGTTTAGGGTTACTACAGGTAAGTTTTCTTATCTTTTTATCATCCATTTTAACATTGAGGACAATGTCAAATTCTGGTTTGGGGTGGTAGATAAGAAAACTTAACTGTTTTGTTTGCTTTGTGTGATTGTTATATTTATGCATGTGTTTTCCTTGTTTTGTTTGTAATCTTGTAATTTACCATGATTGCATGACAAATTTACTTTGAACACAAGGCTAAAGTATCTAAGGACCCTAAAATTTGAGTAAAATTTTCAAAATATGATTGTTTAAATGCCAATTAAATGCTTAAATGAACCTTATGTGATTAAAATTTTCTTTGAAAAGACTTTCCATGATTAGATTTGAGCCGAAATGGGTTATTTATCAAACAAATTTTCAAAACCCATATTTTCTTGATTGAGTGAATCTCATAGTCATTAATATTCTAGAACTTGTTTTTCAACCGATTCAAAATGGTTTTTGATTATATGTCTTAGGATGATAAAGGCACAATTAGGTCTTATTCTTAAGCCTCAGAATTTTTGCACAATTTGACCCCTAGTTGCCCCTTTTGAGCCTAAAAGTGAAAATTTTTCTTTGAAACCTTTCATTGACTGATATTCTCTTAATGGTGAAAAAAATTGGAAATTTAGTGGAGCAAAGAAATAAAAAGGACTTAAGAAAAATATGTATTGAATGTAAAGAAAAACAAGAAAAAGAAGAAAGAAAATCAAAAGGATGATATTGAATGAAAAAGTCCATAAAAGTTCAAAAATTTGCTCTGTTAAATTTATAATGGTAATTTGAATCATTCATGACTGTTTAAGCCCTTTTGTATTCCATTTTTCTTGAAATTCCTACCTTGACAATACAACCCAAGGCCACATTACAACCCTTTGAAAGACCTTTAGACTTTGACATATTTTCTATCTAAACTGTGGAGTTTCTGGTTTATTAATAAGCTTATGGTAATGTTTTTTTGACTATGATGATTTGAGAGATACACAAACCTTGAAACACTTGAGTGAAAATTGTGAGAAGAGTATCTCAATTCTTGACATTGAAATTTGATTCAGATAAGAAAAATAAAATTGGCATTTAAATAAATCTGTTTCTCTATTTTGGATTCCTTAATTTATTAAGCTTAGTGTTTTCTGTATTTTATCTTGTGAATATGTTGATTGCTTGAGGACAAGCAATGCTTTGGTTTGGGGTATTTTGATAAGTGCTTTATAACACAATAAAATAGATCTAGTTTGCTTAGGATTTTAATCATTATGCATTGTATTTCCTTTATTTATTGAGATTTTTGTTTTCTTTCCACTATATTCTACTTGGGTATGTTATTTTGCAGGAATTAAGGTAATAAAGGGTCAAAAACAAGAGAAAAACGACCATAAAATGATAAAGAAACAAGAAGAACAAGCCCAAAGTGGAAAGAACTCTCTTTTTATGCTGAATTCCGACTCAGAATGCTGAATTCTGACTCAGAATGTTGAAATCCGACTCAGATATGACCAAATCCGAGTGGAAGGACTCAGAATAGAGCATTTCCGAGTGGAATACTGCACTGTTGAAGGTAAATCCGAGTGGAAAGTTCCCTGTCAAAGCCATTCCGAGTGATAAATGGCTGACTCTGTTGGAGGTTCAATGCTGAAATGGAATAAGTCTCGGTTGGAGGTGATTCCGAGTGGAAGCTTCCCCGACTGCGTCCATTCCGAGTGAAAAAAGGGGACTGACGTTGAATAGATGTTGTCCAAAGCTATTCTCTGAGTGAAAGGATTGCTGATTGAAGTGAATCCGAGTGGGAGTTTTCTGATTGCAAATAATCCGAGTGAAGAAATGCTGATTAAAACAAGTCTGAACTGTTTTTCTGGGCAAATCTGTCCCGAGTGAGTTGATTCCGAGCAGATAGAAGCCACTGAATGAATAAGTGCTGAATAAGGAGGAATCCGAGTGGTTTCATTCGGAGAAAATGGCATTCTCAAGCGAAACAAGGCATTTTCGAGTAGTGTCTTAATCAAGCAAGGAAAAATCCGACCGGGAGTGAATCACACTCGGGCAGATTCTCACAGTTTCACACTAAGCCCGAGTGAGATGTCTCCAAGGAAGACTACCGAGTGAGTTGGGGCAGAAACCTATATTTCCGAGCAAAGCAAGGCTCGGACATGAGAAGAAATTCAATCAGCTAGATTCCAGACTCTCAAAGTTTCTGAGTGAAAGTGAAGGCCATTCCGAGTGAGAAGCAAGAAGGCACTTCCGAGTGAATGTGTCCGAATGAATTTGTCCGAATGAATCCAAAGCAAAATCCGAGTGAAGTTTTAACCGAGTGGTTTAAATTCAGAGACAGCCGAGTGAAACAGTTTGGGAACCGATTGAATAAATTCCGATCCTGAGTGAGTCTTCAATCAGTTCTGAATGAACTCTTCAATCAGTCCCGAATGAATCATCTTCAGCCAGATCTGAGTCCCTCTTCAGTCAGTTCTGAGCCATTTTTAATACCGAGTGAAGCAATTCCGATTAAACAAAGGTCTTTCGCTCAAGCGACTCTGGTTACGCTCAAGCGAGTGGCATAGTATTAGCTACTGGAATGTGCTCGCCCAAGCGAGATTAAACACGCTCAAGCGTGAATGGGAGCCGCTCAGATTATTTCCCATCTTCTTTGAACACCGACTCCATCCACGCACACCGGATCAACCTTCCATCCATTCACTCCAACACCGGATCAAACCCTCCATCAACACCAACTCCTTCCAATTCTTCACAGCCAACACCGCATCACCACAACACCGAATCACTCCAACACCAGATCAAATGCACACCGGATCAACTCCAACTCTCCAGCAACCCAAACATCATCCCTTCAAACCAATACCGACCGGCTTTCTCCTAAACACCGTCCCATTCCCTCTCTTCTATCCACTGTCCCTTTCTTATCCATCACCCACACCGTACTCCTTCCTCACATATCAAGTCAACATAGCTCTCCACCTCACCTAAAACACCGTCCCTTTCCTTTCCATCCACTTCCTCTCTCTCCTTCACCGTTCTCTCCACATCGTCCGGTACCAACTCCGCCCAGCAACCAACACCTTCCAGCAAGCTGTCACTCGGTCTTGGGGATAAACAGCAAGCTTTCACTCGGTTTTGTGGAAAAACAACACTTTTTCACTCGGAATTTCTCCACCTGCACCAATCATCACTAAATCCAAGCACCGAATTATTGGAAATATTTAAATATGCAAATTGGAAACAAGTTGGCACAGCTGGAACTCACATGCACCAAAAATTTCTTCCGCTTGCAATTTTAACGCGTTTTCTTAGCTGGATTCATTCATTCATTCGCCTATAAAAGGGAGAGCAACACATCAGCGAAATGATCCATCCAGAATCAGCTTCAATTCCTTTTCTTTTCCCTTTTTTCTCTTTCATTCTTTTGTTTTCTTCCTCCGTCCTTTTCTTTTCTTTTGCATTCGTTTTCTCTCTTTTTTCTTTCATTTTAGTTTTCTGTCCTATTTCTTTTTATTTTCTTTTTCTTAAGAGTTGTGAATTGTAAAAGTGAGTTATTTAAATTTGTAATTGGTGGAGAATATTGCAACAAGGAAATACAGTGGTAAATTATTCTGAGCTTTTGGAGAAACCCGTAAGTCTTTATTTTTACCATGTCTTGTATGTTTTATTTTTCCATTATTTATGTGAATTTGAATTATTTCATTAGTAGCTAAATTAATTATCTTGGGATAAAGGGGGTGTGATAATATTTTATATTAATGTTATTTTGACTTTAAATTAAATAAATTTCTGTTTTCCATTTAGTTCAATTATGCTCAATGCTTTTAGTAATTCCTAACAAGAACCTAAATGATAAAACTGTATACTTGCGGGTATATTAGTAAGTTTAGGTAATAAATAGAATCGAGAGATTTATTTTTACCGGAAAGCTTTGAACTAAACCTAAGATTTTTGAGATACTTTTTGTGACCTCGGTAAAACCATGAAAGTAATCAAAATTCTTTTGAGGAAATAAAAGGGATTTTCATAAAACGATAATGGGCCCTTCTGAGGATTAAGCAGCGCTTTCCATAGGTTAGGTACATTAATAGGATTCCGAGAGGAACATATTAATTAGCTTTTGGAAAATTCGCCTTGGAAAACTTAATTTGATTCTTATTTATGAAAAGTTAAAATTCATTAACATAAAATAGAGTCTTGATCCCCCAAAATCCCAAGATATTCTCAACTCTAATTTTTAAGTGTCAAGTAAATTTTATTTATTTGTATTCTGTGCAACTTTAATTTGTTTAATTTTACAAAAATATTAAAAATCAATTGTATGGATAATTAAATTTCAACATGCTGGTACTTTGAACACAGTCCCTGTGGAGAACGATAATCTTTTATATTACGCGACATAACCCATGCGCTTACGGGCCCTGTCAATATGATTCTTTACGTCACAATCACAGTCATTCATATCAATTCCTTGACTATGAAATCCATAAGAAGAGATTTGATAACGTCAATCCCTTGATCGTTTCAAATCTATTCCAGCATTAAGTATGATTGTTTTGACATTCATTACGTTAGATACCATCCCTGGTTATCTACTCACAATAAGCATTCCATTTAGATCCATTTTCAAAAGTTATTTTCCAATAACAAACATAAACTTGAATCAAGAAACTGTTGATCAAGTAGATTCAGGCAATAAGAATGAAATGAAAAGCCAAGAATCATAAAACAAATTCATCAATTACATAAACATTACATACGTGTTCATCTGGATTGATTGGTTACCTCCAATCCCAATGGAATAATTAGCCACTCATGGTAGCCATGATCGTAGAATATAAGTGCAATGAAGAAGAAAACCTAATCTAGATACTATTTTTCTCTTTCGGATTTATTCTCCTTCCTTTTTTTCAATCTTCTTATGTTTTTCTTTTATAAGGCAGGCTTCGCTTGAGCGAGTTTAAGTTTCGCTCAAGCGAGGAGCATCCTTCAACTCGAAGAAATTCCACGTCCTGCTTGAATTGCATGATAAGTTCGCTCAAGCGATTCAACGTTATGGTAAACTCTGTTTGAATCTCGCTTGAGCCACTTCTCTTTAGCTACAGCGAGTTTTGACATTTTGCTTCTGGACAGTTTTTGGTTGAGCGAACACATTTCACTCAAGCAAAGTCTGCATTGAAACTTCACTGGATGAATTTCGTTGGATACAAGTGAAGGTCTGCTTGGGCGAAGACTACCTCTTGCATTCTAGACCATTTTCGCTCAAGAGAGAATCCTTTGCTTGAGCGATTGCTTATTCAATCCTCACTGTTTCAAATTCGCCTAAGCGAATTGTGTTCTCGCTTAGGTGAGGGCTGCCCTGATACTTGCAACTGTTGAGTGCTTGTCTCGCTCAAGCGAGATCATCTTCGCTTGAGCGACTTCTTCATTGTTTTACTCTTAACTTAGTGGATTTCTTTCTTTTCTTTTTCCTTCTTCTTTCTTCTTTGATTTTTCCTGGAATTACAACAAAATTAACCAATCAACTTGTACAATGTTTATATCACAATTTATGTTCTATATAGCTTACAAAATGACAAACATTGCACATTATGTCCAATTTATGCTTCATTTTCACTGCAAAATATATATAAATTGGACATCTATCAAGAAGCAATGGCCTGTGTTAAAGCTGATGCCAAAACTGTGATCAAGTTTCTTAAAAGAAACATTTTCAGCAGGTTTGGTACCCCTCGTGTGTTGATAAGTGATGGAGGTTCTCACTTCTGTAATATGCAACTTCAAAGGTGTTTAAAACATTATGGAGTAAAGCATAAGGTAACATCTCCATATCACCCTTAAGCCAATGGTCAAGTGGAGGATCTTGGAAAAGACAATTGGCCAAAACAGAAAAGATTGGTCTTCAAAAGTTGATGATGCTTTATAGGTATATAGGACAACCTTCAAAGCACCAACTGGATTTTCACCTTACTTGTTGGTGTATGGAAAAAGTTGCCATCTTCCTGTAAAGCTTGAACACAAAGAATATTGGGCAATGAAATTACTCAACTGTAATCCCAAGGCATCAGCTCAAGAAAGAAAAATTCAGATGCAGAAGTTGGGAGAATGGAGATTGGAAGCCTATGAGTCCTTAAAGATTTATAAGAAAAAAATGAAAGCCTTCCATGACAAATAAATTATGAAGAAGAGTTTCTATCTAGGATAATCTATGCTCCTGTTCAATTCAAGGTTAAAACTATTCCCAGGAAAGTTAACGTCCAAATGGTCAGGGCCATTCACAGTAAAAAAAGTAAGGTCTTATGGGGTCATTGAGTTGCAAGACCCTAAATCTGAAAGAACCTGGGTAGTAAATGGCCAAAGACTTAAACCATATCTGGGAGGAGAAGTAGAAAAGATCACCACCCTTATTCATTTGCAGGATCCATGATGAACCAGTTCAGTGTCAAGCTAAGGACGTTAAATAAGCGCTTTTTGGGAGGCAACCCAAAACTTTTTATTTTCTATTTAATTTATTTCATTCAATTCAGTAGCAGATTTGGTTTGAATTTAATGTTTTGACTTTCTTCATATCAGGAATGAAGCCATGATTTATCATCAAACTCAAACTTGAACATATCTAAAGAAGTCATGCATTCAAGCTTAGAACTTAAGGGAGAAGTTTAAGTGTGGGAACAAAATTCAGAAACTGACACAATCACGCTCAAGCGTGATTCCTCAAGCTCAAGCGTGGTGATCAAGTTAGCCAAGCGTAAGAAACCACATTCAAGCATAGCAAGTTAAGTGACATTCTGTTTAATTCATGCTCAAGCGTAGAAGTCACGCTTAAGTGTGATAACAAAAAAAATAAGTCTATCAAATCAAAATTTTCAAATTCACCTCCGATCACGCTCAAGCGAGAGGAAATTAAGCATCACTAGTGTTGCCACGCTCAAGCGAAGCAAGGGAGGCTCAAGCATGAGATCTTTTAGAGCATCAGGGGTTGTCACGCTTAAGCGTGATAACGCACACTCAAGCGAGAAGAAAAATAAGCATCAGGGGGTGAACTCGCTTAAGCAAAGGTTTTTGAGCTTAAGCGTGAAACTTTTGGCCTTTGGAAACATGGTCACACTCAAGCGTGACTACACTTGCTTAAGCGAGAAGAAAGAAAATGGCATCAGTGAGGCACGCTCAAGTGCAGCACTAAGCGCAAACCTGCAATCTCATTCTGTTTCGATCACGCTTAAGCGTGACCTACCCACGCTTAAGAGAGCAGTTTAAAAACCGCCCCCTCATCCCATTTAATTCAAATTTGAATGAGCTTTTATTTCACAAATTAGAAATCATTCCATATCTCATAACGTCCATACCCCATTCTCTCCTCTCTCTCAGTTTCTATTAAGCACTTTACTTGCATTTCAATTTTAATCTACTTAACAGTTTAATATATTCTCTCTTCTGTGCATAAGTTTCAGATTCTTCAAACAAGGTAACCACTGAACCTTTATCTTTAGAATTCCTATATGTCGATACTGATGGTAAAGAATGGTAACCTTCTCTTAGGATTCACATGTGATAATCTCTTATAGAATGTATGTCAATTTGTCTTCATGCCCATCATTGGTATTACAAAACCATAGAAATGTTCTCTTTTCTTATGTGATTGAGGAAAACCAGTGAAGAAATTCCAATATACAAACAATGTTGCGTGATACATGCTTGATAAAAGTCCTGTAAGAACATGATTAAGCATAAGTGTTATGATCTTTAAATGTTCTTTCAACTCTTTTGCTTCATTGACATGAGAGAAACTTGCTTCCGCTCTATCATTTCCTTTGCAAAATTAATTGAGAGTTCAATTTGTCAGTGTTATATTACTTTACTCTCTTACAGATGGCAAGAACCAAACAAACAGCCCCTTCTTCTCCATAAGCTACTGTTGGCTCTAGTAGAAGAAACAAGGGGGAGAGAGCTCGTACTGAGGAGCAAGAAACAGGGCCAAAATTTATAGAAAAAGCCAAAACTAAAAGATATGAATATATACAAAACTGGACCTTTATCCTTAGAAGAAAGGTGGATTTAGCATCAAGAGAATGTGATGATTTCTTGTAGGTCATAAGGAGAAGAAATTGGCTTAAAATTTGCTACCCCAGGGATAAGTATGACCCTGAAATTGTTTGAGAATTCTATGCAAATGCTTGGCCCAAGGAAGGAGCAGGGGACAGAAAAACCTATGTCAGGGGGACTTGGCTCTCTTATGGGAGAGATGAAACTAATAGTTACTTAGGCCACCTTATGGAGTTGGAGGAAGGGGAGACCTGTGATTATGCATATATGAGACAGAGGAATCAGGTAATTGCTGCCCAAGACATGGAGGAACCAATATGCATCCCTGGTCACCATTTCCAAACTGGGCAAGGAGATCAACCAATGCATATTCTAAGAAAGGATATGACCACATCCTCCCAAGTTTGGATTTCTTTTCTACTTGCCAATATGGTCCCGAATGCTCATGTATCTAATTTAATTTATGTTAGTTATTATCTGTTATACTGTATTTTACAGGAAGATATCACTATTGATTTGGCACAGATCATCTCAAATGAAATCCATAAATTTACTACAACTGATCAAAAGTACTCCCAGGTAGGACAAAAGGTTAAGGGAAGTTTAGGATTCCCTACTTTTATCACTGACTTTTGTGAAGATCATGGAGTTCATGTTTAGGAGCTTAAACCTATCAGACCACCTATTGATAGGCGCTTCATAGAACGTTACTGGGCTACCAACACAGATCCTACCTAAGAGCCCTAAGAAGCACAACAACAAGCACCACCACCATCAGGAACAACACTTACCACACCTCCTCTAAACACAAAGTCAGAGATGATTCTTCAGGCTATCTTCCAGCTCAAAATCTAGCAAAATCATATCATGGCACAACAGAGTGCCAATCACAAAGGCCTTGTACACCTACACCATGGCCTGTATCACAGCACTCCTGTAGGCCAAGTCAACTCGTGGATGGACCCTGCTCATTTTGCAGCTCACATGGCATGGCCTAGGGATGGGCCTTTTCTACCAGGGAGGGATGAGATACCAGGACCATCATCACAGCCACCTCCAGCAAGAGAACCTGAGCCAGATAATATAGAGTCAGAGGATAAGGCAGAGGACGATGAGTGAGGAATTGAATCATTGCCACTTTCAGATTAACACTTCATAATTTTTATCTTAGTTTATTACATTTCTTTTTGGACTACTTTTACTCTGGTTTACTACTTTAACTTGCTGCAGATAATTTTTGGATATTTAACTTTGGAATTTCTGAATTTTATACTATGACTGATGATTTTGCATGATCTGCTTAACTGGTTTGATATGAACATGCTTGAAATTAAGTCTATGCCACAAACCAACCGTAAGCAAGAAAGTAAAATGCATGCAAAAGATTCAATAGGTTCTAGCAATAAATTCTAAGGCAGTAATATTATTTGAAAGGACAATTGGTTGAATTAAGAACCAGGGAATGAAACAAAATGAACTTTTGAAATTCTTTACATGCTTGAACCTCTTACTGTTAAAATATTAGAGTAAGCCGTATAACCTGGTGAGAAGCGAGAAATTAAACACCGATAACCTCATTAGTAGTTGTTAAGTTTGTATTGTCTAATTTTCTGATTAACCTTTTTCTTAAGAAATAAGCAAGGAAATGATCAAGGCATTTTTGAAAAAGCATTTAGCCAAGAGCCAAAAAGCTACCCTTAAAATAAATATCCCATTCTTTAGTAGCCAATTTGAGCCAAAAATTTTATTTCATAAAAACACCCTAACCTAAGCATGAAAAATAAATTCTTACCTTATCAGCATGCTTAGTAAGAAAAGAGCATAAAATATTTTTTTCTCAATAAGGGTGATGCAAGAAATGGAGGTTGAAAAAGAAAATGCTAAAGAAAAGCAGTAAGTTCTCCATCCAGAAATCTTTGAACAAAAGGAGAACTGGAAAAAGAAGATAAAGAATTCTGAAGTTCAAAAAGGAAGAAGCCTCAAAAATTATGAAAATTTCATTACTTATGCTCTTCTTTATGCATGCAATTTGAAATCCAAGAAAAACCAAGAATTCTTGTTAGCCTAGCCTAATTACAACCTTGTTAAAAGACCTTTTTGATCCTTGCTTTTCTTTTGATTTGAGGTTTGATTGGAAATGACTGACAATGTTAACTAGGCAGTTCTAATGATGAATGTGTGAAACAGACACCTAGTGAGAAACAATGAGAAGCTTCTTATTCTTATAGCACTAGGTTACTTGCTTTGTGAAAAATTAAAACTGTGCATCACATTTTAAATGAATGGGTATTAAGGATGCCATATGTCCAAAGAAATTGAATTTTAAATATTGTCTTTTAATTTTGTTCATACTAAGAATCTGAGCATCATAACATTCTTCTTGTTTAAAACTTAATTCTTTTTTGCTTGAGGACAAGTAAAATTCTAGGTTGAGGAGAGTTTGATGAGTATTAATTAAGCATTGATTTCATAGCTCATTTGAACTATAAATCTCAAAGATTTAAAGAAAATTGATAAATGATTGAGCATGAATTTTTCTAGAAGTAATAGTTATGATAAAAAGAAAAACTTTGTTCAAACCCTTGAAAAGTTACAGGAAAATCAAAAACTCAAGGGAAAAGCAAGCTTGAAAGAAATAAAGGCAGCCAACACCCTACACGCTTGAGTGTGAAAGAAAACATTTAACCATGACAAAAAGCCCATGCTTGAGCGTGGCATCATGCGCCTGAGCGTAACAGGAAGAAAAGGCCCACGCTTGAAGCGTGACATAGGAACTTCAAGCGTACACAAAATAGAAGCATCAGGTCTCCTCACGCTTAAGCGTTGACATGGGCGCTTGAGCGTGGAAGCAAACCATGACTTGAAAGCTTGAGCGTAGGTCAAGTGCAAAAGAAATAGAAACCATCAGCCATCCTCACGCTTGAGCGTGAAAGAACGCACTTGAGTGTGGAATGATCAAAAGGCCTACTTTTACCCTTACGCTCAAGCGAACTAAAGAAATAAGGCAACAGGATCCTCCACGCTTGAACTTGGCCCAATAAAGCTTAAGCGTAGTCATACTCAAGCGAGAATATCTCACATTTGAGCGTAATCGAAGAAAAAAGGGCACTAAATTTTTTAGTGACCAATGGTGCGATCCCAGCTCATCCACTCCTGCATGTTTCTTGTGTTTGAATATGTATTTCAGGTTGAATATTTTTGATAATGACAAAAGGAATTGAAGACTCAAAGCAAAAGGCTCAAGTTACCATGAAAACAGAGAAAACAGCATCAGACCTGCAAAAACACGTATACTAATCGATTACATTATCCAACATAATCAATTATGTTAATAAGACTAACCGATTACATAAGTTCTGTTTGTAAGCTAATCGATTGCACCAATGGACATAATCGACTACCAAGTAAAAAATTGAATAAAAAGTATCAAGTACATCTCCTAATCGATTGCAAGGTTTCCACAATCGATTGCCAAGGTTCTGTAAGGTCACTAATCCATTACCAGACTAGGACTAATCGATTATGAAAGTTCTGTTTGCACCCTAATCGATTGCATGGAAGCCATAATCGATTACCATGCTGCAAAACACAATTAAATGCATCAGGTGCTACTCCCAATCGATTGCAAGGCAATGTATAATCGATTAGACATGTTTTGTTTCTTAGATAATCGATTACATGGGTTATTCTAATTGATTAGCAGACGAATTACATTGTAAAATTTAAAGTGTAATCGATTATAGCTCAAGGCCTAATCGATTACTATCGTGCTAAAAATTAGGGAAAAGTGTTTTAACTGGGAAACCATCTTACTTCTCCTTTCCAACTCGAATGCCCATGCCATGCAACGGCTCTGAAGACTTTAGGGCACCTCTCCAAGGCCTATAAATGCAAGACTCCTTCAAGCTACTCAAGGCATTCAAATCCATCAAAGGGAAATCAAATCTTGTGCCTTGTGAGTTCTATTTCTTTGTATAGTTTCATTTTCTGAAACTTAGAGCTTATATTTGTAAATCCTCTTTTGTGAGAGTTAGAAATTGTGTGAGCCTTTCATTTGTTCATCTACTCTATTGAGAGAGTTTATTGATTGTAAAACCAAACATCAAAACACAAAGTTTATTCACTCTAGGTTGAGTGGTCACAAAGGTTAGGGTTCAACCTTTGGGTATTGAGAGTTTGAGAGATTAGGTGGGTTGCCCTTGTGCTAGTGAGGATTGAGTTCTTGAGTGTGGGATACTAGGAAGCTGCAATTGCTCATAGCTTGTATCTCTAAACTTCAATAGTGGAAATCCTTCAAGTGGGTTGCTCGAAGGCGAGACGTACACCGGGTTGGTGGAACTCGTTAAATTGGTTTGCAAGCTTTTCTTCCCTACTCTCTTGCATTTACTTATTCTACTTGATTAGTATATTGATTTGATTGTGATATTATTGCTTGAACTTGAGTAACTAGGCTAAGTTAAAGTGTTACACACCAAGTGTTTGATAAATTGCCTTAGCAATATTTGCACACTTTCTCATATTAATTCTTGCTTTACACTTGCTATTTCTTACATACAAGCATACTTAGTGAGAAAGAAATCAATTTCAAAGGCATTCCAACTAAAAGTTTTAAAACTTAATTCACCCCCCTCTTGAGTATTGAGGCCACTTGAACAACAAGTGGTATCAGAGCTTGACTCTTGGTAGATCAAGCTTAACAGCTTCAAGAGAACAATGGCCTCTAATTCTCTAAATCTTTTTCCTGAGGGTGGTGCCACAAATAAACCTCCTGCTTTCAATGGGGAAGGCTATGCGTTTTGGAAAGAAAGCATGAAAATTTGTACAATCTATTGACCTTAAAGTTTGGAATACAATTGAAAATGGTCCTTTCATACCCATGCATATTGTAGATGGTAAACAATAGAAAAATTGATAGATGATTGGACTAGCAAAGAAGAAAAGAAAGTCAAATATAACTATAAAGCCAAAAATCTTATCACTTTAGCTTTAGGCCCTGATGAATTTTTTAGAGTAGTTATATGTATATCCGCCAAATATATGTGGGATACCTTACAAATAACCCATGAAGGTACAAGTGATGTCAAAGACTCTAAGATTAGTACCTTAACTAGTCAGTATGAACGCTTTAGATTAAATTCTGGAGAAACAATTGTTGATATGCAAAAGAGGTTCACTCTTATTATAAATCATCTCATTACTCTTGGCAAGACTTACACTAACAAAGAACTTATTCAAAAAGTGTTAAAAAGTCTCACCAGGGAATGGCAACCTCTAGTCATCGCCATCAAACAATCTCCTAGCATCAATGAAATGTCTCTTGCTACACTATTCGGTAAGTTACAAGAACAGGAACAAGAGTTGAAAGAATTAAGGATGGCGGAAGAGGAAGAAAAGTCTTCCAAGAAGAAAGGTCTATCTTTCAAGGTCACTTCTATCAATGAAGAAGAATCTGATAGTGAGCTTGATGAAGAAGAAGAGTTTGGACTGTTTGTGAAGTGTTTCGGAAAGTTTATGAGAAACAAACGCTTCCAAGAGAGCTTCAAACCTCAAGGTATGAAACCAATTTCAAATGAAAATTCTTCCTCACCAAATTGCTTTGAGTGTGGTAAGGAAGGACACTTCAAGTTGGATTGTCCAAATCTCAAGAAGAAAAAACAAGAGAAAAGGGGAAGAAGAAGAGCTTACATTGCTTGGGATGAAAATGAGACAAGTAGCTCGGACGAATCTGAAAACGAGGAAGCCAATCTATGCCTTATGGAAAATCATCAAGATGAAGATGATGAGGTAAGTCTTCTTGACTTAGATAGAAATGAATTACTAGATGCATTTGAAGAATTGTATGACAAGTTTGTTAAAATCTCAAATAAATATAAGTTATCTAGGAAAACTATTGATACTCTTGAAATGCATCTTGTAGAACTTGGCAAAGAAAATGAATGTTTGAAAAAGGAATTAGCAAATGTTCAAGCATGCTCCAAGAATAATCCTTCTGATTTTGTAAAGAAATATGACATCCTAGAAACTAAGGTATTAGACTTAAATAAAACCTTAGAGAAGTTTACAAATGGTAGAGATAATTTGAACGTATTACTTGGAAATCAAAGATGCATGTTTGATAAAATCGGACTAGGATACAATTCTAACAAAAAGGAAAAGCATTACAAAAACTTATTTGTACCACCTATAAAATCTTCATCATCATTCACTAAATGTAATCATTGTGCTGCTAAAGGACATAATGCTTTAAATTTCCATATTAGAAAGCTTGGACCAAAAATGGTAAGAAAGGCGTGGGTTCCCAAAGGGACATTACCATAAGCTAACCAAAAAGGACCCAACATAAAATGGGTACCAAGTTCTCTAAACTAATTTTGTTTTGTAGGTATGGTTCAAGGCAAGCAACACCCATTGGTACTTGGATAGTGGGTGTTCAAAGCACATGACGGGAGATATGAGCAAATTCACAACATTCACTCCCAAAAGAAAAGGAAGCGTCACCTATGGGGATAATACCAAAGGAAGAATACTTGGTATTGGAAATATTGGTAAAGATTCCTCTACTTCAATTAGTGATGTTTTATATGTTAAAGGACTCAAACATAACTTGCTTAGCATAAGTCAATTATGTGATAAAGGATATAGAGTATTATTTGAGTCTAATTGTTGCATAATTGAAAACAAGCTAAACAAGGAAGTTAAGTTTGTTGGTAAAAGAATTGATAATATTTACATGATTGATGTTGATAGTTTATCTTCAAATGATGTGCAATGCTTCATGACTAGAGAGGATGAATCATGGTTATGGCATAGAAGAATAGCACATATACATATAGACCATCTAAACAAACTTGTTTCTAAAGAATTAGTAATCGGTTTGCCAAAGCTAAAGTTTGAAAATAAATTTTGTGATGCATGTCAAAAGGGAAAATAAGTAAAGGCATCCTTTCAAGCTAAAAATATTGTTTCTACTCAAAGGCCTTTACAACTTTTGCACATGGATTTATTTGGACTCTCTAAGGTCAAGAGCTTTGGTGGCAATTACTATGGTCTTGTAATTGTAGATGACTATTCTAGATACACATGGGCCTTGTTTCTTGCTCATAAAAATGAAGCATATCATGCATTCAAGAAACTAGCCAAGATTATCAAAAATGAGCAAAATTCAAAGATTGCATCCATAAGAACCGATCATGGGGGAGAATTTGAAAATCAACTATTTGAGAAATTTTGTGAAAAACATGGTATTGGTCATAATTTTTCAGCTCCTAGAACTCCACAACAAAATGGAGTTGTTGAAAGGAAAAATAAATCTTTGGTGGAGCTAGCAAGAACCATGTTAAATGAAAATAACATTGCAAAATATTTTTGGGCCGATGCGGTTAACACCGCTTGTCACGTAATGAATAGATGTTTGATAAGGCCTATTCTAAAGAAAACCCCCTATGAACTTTACAAAGGTAGAAAACCAAACATTTCCTATTTTCATATATTTGGATGCAAATGCTTTGTGCTTAACAATGGAAAAGATAATCTAGGAAAAATTAATGTAAAATCTGATGAGGCAATCTTTCTAGGATATTCATCATCAAGTAAATCTTATGAAGTGTTTAACAAACAAATAAACACTATTGAGGAGTCAATTCATGTGAAATTTGATGAAAATAGCCATAACCCTCCGAGAAAGGAAGATTTTGATGATCTTATAGGTACCTTCCAAGAATTAAATTTAGATGACAAAGAAGAAGACACAACACAAAGAGTGGAAACTCAATAAAAGGAATGGGTCACCTCTAAGGACCATCTATTTGACAACATTATAGGTGATATCACCAAAGGTGTAAGTACTCGTCACTCTTTCAATACTTGCAATCATCTAGCATTTGTTTCTCAAATTGAACCTAAAACCATTAATGAAGCTATTATTGATGAACATTGGACATTGGCTATGCAAGAAGAACTAAATCAATTTGAAAGAAATATAGTTTGGGAACTAGTGCCAAGACCCAATGATCACCAAATAATAGGAACTAAATGGGTATTTAGGAACAAGCTAGATGAAAATGGAGTAATAAATAGAAACAAAGCTAGGCTAGTAGGTAAGGGTTACAATCAAGAAAAAGGAATTAACTATGAAGAAACGTATGCTCTCGTAGCTAGATTAGAAGCTATTAGATTGTTGTTGGCCTTTGCATGCTGTAGAGATTTCAAATTGTACCAAATGGATATCAAGAGTGCCTTCTTGAATGGATATATTCAAGAAGAAGTATATGTTGATCAACCTCCTGGTTTTGAAAACTATCAATTTCCAAATCATGTTTTCAAACTAAGAAAAGCACTGTATGGTTTAAAATAAGCTCTAAGAGCTTGGTATGAAAGGTTAAGCAAATTCCTTCTAGAAAACAACTTTGAAAGAGGAAAGGTTGATACAACATTATTCACCAAGCACAAAAAGAATGACATACTCTTGGTTCAAGTATATGTGGATGATATCATTTTTGGTGCTACTAATAAATCACTTTGCAAGGAGTTTGCTAAGTTAATACAGGATGAATTTGAAATGTCCATGATGGGAGAACTTACATTCTTCCTTGGGCTACAAATTAAGTAAACCAAAGAAGGTACATTCATTAGCCAAACCAAATATTGCAAAGAGTTACTAAAGAAATTTAACATGGATAAAGCAAATGAAATTGCCACACCTATGGGCACTTCATGTTATTTGGACAAGGATGAGAAAGGTAAGGATGTAGAACTCACAAAGTATAGAGGTATGATTAGATCCTTACTTTACTTAACCGCTACTAGACCAGATATCATGTTTACTGTTTGTATATATGCAAGATACCAAGCATGCCCAAAAGAATCACACCTTACTGCTGTAAAAGAATAATGAAATACTTGATTGGAACTCAAAATGTTGGCTTATGGTACCCCAAAGGGGTTGAATGCGCTCTTGTTGGATATTCTGATTCTAATTTTACAGGATGTAAACTTGATAGAAAAAGTACTAGTGGGACTTGTCACTTGCTTGGTAGTTCTCTTGTATCTTGGCATAGCAAGAAACAAGTAAGTGTTGCATTATCCACAGCTGAGGTAGAATATGTTGCAGCTGGTAGTTGTTGTGCTCAAATCCTTTGGATGAGACAACAACTTCTAGATTTTGGTGTTATGTTAGACCATGTGCCTCTCAAATGTGATAACACAAGTGCCATTAATATTTCAAAGAATCCTGTGATGTATTCTAGAACCAAACACATTGAGATTAGAGACCATTTCATTAGAGACCATGTGTTAAAGGGTGATTGTGTGCTTGAACATGTTGAAACCTCTAAGAAATTAGCGGATATCTTCACAAAACTACTTGTAAAAGAGCAATTCATACATATTAGAAGAGAGTTAGGAATCCTAGATATTTCTAATTGTGTTTAAATATTGAATAATTTTGATGATTCCTTAATTTACGGTATGCTTTAATGAGTAAGTGATTGATTAAGGTATGATATATTGAATTTCAAGTGCCTTTATTTGAAATCTGTAAGTTTTAAGTATTTCTAGGCTTCTCTAATCGATTATGAAGCCTCATCTAATCGATTTGTAACTTTCTGTTTCGTATATAATCGATTACATGACAGGGCCCGCAAGCGTACGGGTTATGTCGCGTAATATAAAAGATTATCGTTCTCCACAGGGACTGTTTTCAAAGTACCGGCTTATCAAAATTTAATTATCCACACAATTTATTTTCAATTTTTGGTATTTGTGAAAAATAAAAATTAACAGTAAAAAATTTTTTTACCTTACAGTAAAAATAAAAATTTACCGTGGGCGAAAAACAGAGTAGAGAGTATCTTGGGATTCCGGGGGTTTAAGATATTATTCTACGTTGACAATTTCAACTTTTTATAAACAAAAATCAAATTAAGTTTTCTAAGGCGAATTTTCCAAAAGCCAATTAATATTTTCCTCTCGGATTCCTATTAATGTACCTAACTTACAGAAAGCGCTGCTTAATCCTAAGAAAGGCCCATTATCGTTTTATGAAAATCCCATTTTTACTTCCTCAAAAGAATTTTGATTACTTTCACGGTTTTACCGAGGTCACAAAAAGCATCTAAAAAATCTTAGGTTTAGTTCAAAGCTTTCCGGTAAAAATAAATCTCTCGATTTTATTAATTACCTAAACTTACTAATATACCCGTAAGTACATAGTTTTACCATATAGGCTCTTGTTAGGAATCACTAAAAGCATTAAGTAAAATTTGAACTAAATGGAAAACAGAAATTTATTTACTTTAAGTCAAAATAACATCAACGTAAAATATTATCGTACCCCCGTTTTCCCAAGATAAAAATTTAGTTACACATGATACGGTATAAATTCATACATATAATGAAAAGGAAATACAACATACAATTCATGGTAAATAAAACTTACGGGTTTCTCCAAAAGCCCAGTAAATTTTCCACCGTAAATCTTTGTTCCGGATCCCTCCACCGTATACAAATTTAACCGCTCAATTTCACTGTCCTCTCAATTCTTATTTCACAAAATAAAAATACAATACAAAGAAATAAAATTCCACACTACACATACTTTTTTTTTTCTTTTTTTTAATTTTCTAACTCACTATTCTCTGCCTCAAAATTCTCACTACAAAAACTGACTGACACCCTGCACAAAATTCTGACTGTCTCTTGTATGATTTCCCTCTATTTTCTGAACGTTTTTAGCCCCCCTTTTTATATGCTTCAGGTGGTTTTTTCCTTTTTAATTTCTGCCAAGGACCAGCCAGTTCATTCTTCCACTTTGTTTCCTCTTTATTTCTTCTTTTTCATTGGCAAAGTGCTTCTTCATGGGAACCCATTTTTATTCACGTCACTCTGTCTCATTTTCTTGCTGTTTTCTTTGTCCAATTTCGTTGCCAACACTCCTGCTTTCATGTTGATTTAATGTCCAAAATTTCTTTTATAAATGCTATCCAAATTCACGTGAATGGCTTGGTTGTTTGCTGTCCCAATTTCAGCATGGTTTCACGTTGGAAGCTTGTGGGCATGTAAAAAATTCTGCACCATTTTCCTTTGCTGTTTGCTGTCAGCTCATGCATAAATCCATTGCTGTCCAAATACAGCAGCACTTTCACGTGAAAGTTGTCCCCTTTTCCTTGTCCATTTCATTCTTTCATGATGCATGTACATGAAATGATTTTGTCTTTGAAAAAGTCAAGTACATGGGTGATAAAGCAAGTGTAACCGTGTGAATTATTTAGAAATAGGAAAGCTTTGGACTCATATGGACAAATAAATTAACGTGAATGAGTGAGTGAAAAGGAGATGATTTTTGGTTGTATTCAATTTTGACTAAGTCAAAATTGAATTATGGGACCCTTTTAGGATGGCTTTGTACCTTGGAACCAATTGAATCTAATTTTGACCAAGTCAAAATTAGATTACTATGAAAAAATTCTGCACCATGTTACCCATTCACGTTGGAAGCCTTTTTTTGTAAGTAGGAAAGGATTAAATTATTCATGAAACATTGGACAAGCTACACACCCAAAGTCACGTTAGTTTATTGCTAAAAAGAAGTATATTAACGTGAATTAAGAGAGTATAAAGGGAAATAGAATTCTTTTTTTTATTTTATTTTTTTAGAGAAACAAACACCTTAATTAATTTAAATAGAACTTTTAATTTTTATAGAAAAGGAATTATGATTTAAATTCTTGGAGTTTTCCAATTCTACAAAAATAATTTTTTTTTAAGTTCCATTTAAATTAATTCATACAAAATACAACACTTAAACAGAAACAGTAAAAAGAAAACAAAAATTATGAAAATTGGACAAAATGATACAGCAAACATTTTATTTTAAACAAATTAAACAGTGAAAAATAGTGTTCTAAAGCACTTATCAAAATACCCCAAACCAGAACATTGCTTGTCCTCAAGCAATCACCATATTCACACAATAAGAAACAGAAAACACTTAGCTTAGTAAATTAGGGAACCCAAAACAGAGAAATTGATTTTTTCAAATGCCAGAATTAAATTTCTTATGTGAGTCAATTTTCAATGTCAAGACTTGAGATACTCTTCTCACAATTTCACTCTAAGTGTCTCATGGTTTGTGTATCACTCAAATCATCATAGTCGAAAATATTACCATAAGCTTGTTGATCAACCAGAAACTCCACAGTTTAGATAGAAAGCATGTCAAAGTCTAAAGGTCTTTCAAAGGTTGTAATGTGGCCATGGGTTGTATTGTTAAGGTAGGAATTTCAAGAAAAATGGAATACAAAGGGCTTAAACAGTCATGAATGATTCAAATTATCATCATAATTTCAGAAACTAACAGAACAAATTTTTGAACTTTTATGGACTTTTTGTAATTCATTCAATATCATCCTTTTGATTTTCTTTTTCTTGCTTTTGTTTACATTCCATACATATTTTTCTTAAGTCCTTTTTATTTCTTTGCTCCACTAGATTTCCAACTTTTTCACCATTAAGAGAACATCAGTCAATGAAAGGCTTCAAAGAAAAATTTTCACTTTAAGGCTCAAAAGGGGTAACTAGGGGTCAAATTGTGTAAAAATTCTGAGGCTTAAGAATGAGACCTAATTGTGCCTTTATCATCCTAAGACATACAATCAAAAACCATTTTGAATCGGTTGAAAAACAAGTTCTAGAATATTAATGACTATGAGATTCACTCAATCAAGAAAATATGGGTTTTAAAAATTTGTTTGATAGATAACCCAATTTGGCTCAAGTCTCACCATGGAAAGTCCTTTCAAAGAAAATTTTAATCACATAAGGTTCATTTAGACATTGATTTGGCATTTAAACAATCAAATTTTGAAAAATTTTACTCAAAATTTTGGGGTCCTTAGATACTTTAGCTTTGTGTTTAAAGTTACTTTATCATGCAATCATGGTAAATTACAAGATTACAAACAAAATAAGGAAAACACACATGCAAAATAAAATAACAATCACACAATGTAAACAAAACAGTTAAGTTTTCTTACCTACCACCCCAAACCAGAATTTGACATTGTCCTCAATGTTAAAATGGATGATAAAAGGATAAGAAAACTTACCTGGAGTAACCCCAAACCGGGATTTGGCTTAGTTTTTTCTTTTCTTTTTTTTTTTTTACTTCAAATTCAGAATAAAACAACAAATTTTTATAGGGTTACCTCCCTATCAGTGCTAAGTTTTAAGTCTTCAGCCAGACTTTTCACCATTTGGATTTATTCATCAGGAGCATCAAACAAGTCCAAGTCACTTGCTTGTTGTATTGGTTGACCTGTCAAGTAGTGCTTTACTCTCTGTCCATTTACCTTAAATGTACCAGATTTCTCACTCCATAACTCGACAGCTCCAAAGGGAAAGACCTTTGTTACCTTGAATGGTCCTGACCACCGGGATCTCAGTTTACCTGGAAAAAGCTTCAATCTGGAATTAAACAGTCAAACTATATCACCTGGATTGAATGTTCTCCGTAGGATGTGACGATCATGCCATTGTTTAGTTTTTTCTTTATAAATTCTGGCATTTTCGTATGCATCTAAACGGAGCTCTTCAAGCTCATTTAATTCCAACAACCTACGTTCATCTGCAGCTTTATGATCAAAGTTAAGAGTTTTAATAGCCCAGAAAGACTTATATTCCAGCTCAACAGGTAAATGGCAAGACTTCCCATAAACTAGCTTAAACGGTGTGGTTCCAATGGGAGTTTTGTATGCGGTTCTATAAGCCCATAAAGAATCATCTAACTTAATAGACCAATCTTTACGTGACGTATTAACCACTTTTTGAAGAATATTTTTAATTTCCCGATTGGATACCTCAACTTGTCCACTAGTTTATGGGTGATAAGGTGTAGCAACCTTATGCCTAACTCCATATTTCTTTAGAAGGGTCTGAAAAGTTTTCTCAATAAAATGAGACCCTTCATCACTTATAACACATTTTGGGACCCCAAACCTTGGAAATATTATTTTCTTGAAAAGTTTAATAACAGTCTTAGCATCAGAATGGGGTGAAGCAATGGCTTCCACCCATTTTGACACATAGTCAACTGCTACTAATATGAACTGATTTCCAAAAGAGGAAGGAAAAGGTCCTATAAAATCAATACCCCATACATCAAACAATTCAACTTCTAAAATGGTATTCAATGGGATTTCATGTCTCTTACCAATGTTACCTGTTCTTTGGCACGCATCACAAGTTAGAATATACTTACGTACATCCTTAAAAATATGTGGCCAATAGAATCCAGCTTGCAATATTTTAGCTGCTGTCTTGGAGGTGCTCATGTGCCCTCCACAGGAAAGAGAATGATAATGGTTCAAAATATCATAGACCTCATCTTGTGAAACGCACCTTCGAATCAAACCATCATCAGCACATTGCTTGAATAGGAGGGGTTCATCCCAATAATAATGTTTGACATCTGCATAAAACTTTTTCCTTTGCTGAAAGCTAAAGTCAGGAGGTAAAATACCACATGAAAGAAAATTTACAAAATCAGCATACCAAGTAACACATTGGATACTAAGATTCAAGAGTTGTTCATCCGGAAAAGATTCATTGATAGGAATATTATCTGTTTCTTCTTTTTCGGATGTCAATCTAGACAGGTGGTCAGCGACCGGATTCTCAGTACCCTTCTTGTCCTTAATTTCCAAGTCAAATTCTTGCAATATTAGAATCCACCTAATCAGCCTAGGTTTTGCTTCCTTTTTATTCAATAGATACTTAATGGCAGAGTGATCAGTGTAAACAATAACATGTGAACCCAAAAAGTAAGATCTAAATTTATCAAAAGCAAAGACAATGGCTAACAGTTCTTTCTCAGTTGTGGCATAATTTATTTGAGCATCATCCAGCGTCCGGCTGGCATAATGAATTACATGAAGCTTCTTGTCCTTCCGTTGCCCAAGAACAGCCCCCATTGCGTAATCACTCGCATCACACATCAATTCGAATGGGAGTTCCCAATCAGGGGGTTGTACGATGGGGGCAGAGATTAGAGCTTGCTTAATCCTGCAAAAAGCTTCCATACAAGATGAATCAAAATTGAAAGGCACATCCTTACCTAGAAGAGTTGTAAGAGGCTTTGTGATTTTGGAGAAATCTTTAATGAACCGACGGTAAAACCCTGCATGTCCAAGAAAACTCCGAATACCTTTCACATTTGTTGGTGGGGGCAAGTTTTCAATTACTTCCACCTTAGCCTTATCAACTTCTATACTTCTCTCAGACACCAAATGTCCAAGAACTATTCCTTCTCTTACCATAAAATGGCATTTTTCCCAGTTCAAGACCAGATTGGTCTCTTCACAACGCTGCAAGACTTGGCACAAATTTGTTAAGCAGTTATCAAAATCCAAACCATACACTGAAAAATCATCCATAAAGACTTCCATCACATTTTCAATAAGGTCAGAAAAAATTGCTTGCATACACCTTTGAAAAGTCGCAGGTGCATTACATAAACCAAAAGGCACACGTCTGTAAGCATAAGTCCCATAAGGGCAAGTGAAGGTAGTCTTTTCTTGATCAGATGGATGAATGGGAATTTGGTGAAAACCTGAATACCCATCCAAATAACAGAAATAAGAGTGTTTTGCAAGTCTTTCAAGCATCTGATCAATAAAAGGGAGAGGAAAATGATCTTTTTTCGTGGCGCTATTTAACTTCCTGTAATCAATGCACATGCGCCAACCAGAGACAATCCTAGTAGGAATCAAGTTATGTTTATCATTTTCAATCACAGTTATTCCCCCTTTTTTAGGCACCACATGGACAGGACTTACCCATTTACTACTATCAATAGGATATATCACTCCAGCATCAAGCAATTTCAAAATTTCTTTTTTAACCACTTCTTGCATTTTTGGATTTAATCTCCTAAGTGGTTCTATTGTGGGCCTACTTTCATCTTCTACAATAATCCTGTGCATACAAAGAGAAGGGCTAATTCCTTTGATATCGTCCATTGTATAACCTATTACCTTTCTATACAACCTAAGTTGTTTCAAAAGTTTTTCAGTTTCACATGGATTCAATTCAGCATTAACAATCACAGGATATGTGGAATTAGGACCAAGAAACTCATACCTTAATGAAGCTGGTAAAGGTTTTAATTCCACATTGGGGCTTACCATTTTGTTACCCATGATCTTAGTATCATGTTCTAGTGGAGCCTCAGAGCAATCAGATGTTCCTGCAGGCTCAATCATGAAAACAGTTTCAAGTGGGTCATTAGGAAGGGTTTCTTCCTTTACCACTTGTTCAACAGAATCCACACTACAGCAAACATCATTATTAAAAGGTTTTTCTAAAGCATTTTTCAAGTTAAAATCAACCTTTTGGTCTCCAACAGTCAGAGACAACTTACCATTCTTGACGTCGATCACAGCACCTGCAGTTGCTAAAAATGGTCGTCCTAAAATAATAGGAATCAAAGAATCTTCGTCCATTTCTAGCACAACAAAGTCAGCAGGTATAAAAAATTTTCCTACTTTAATAGGAACATCCTCTAAAATTCCTACTGGATATTTGACAGATCTATCAGCCAACTGTAAAGACATCCTAGTAGGTTTTAGCTCACCCAATCCTAACTTTTCAGCAACAGATAATGGCATTAAACTCACACACGCTCCTAAATCACATAATGCTTTATCTATATTCATGTCACCAATCATACAAGGAATAGAGAAACTACCTGGATCTTGGAGCTTGGGTGGAAGCTTCTTTTGAATTAGAGCACTGCACTCTTCAGTAAGTGCCACTGTACCATCTTCCTCCAGTCTTCTTTTATTGGACAAAATGTCCTTCAGGAACTTCGCATATGTAGGTATTTGCTGCAAAGCATCTGTGAAGGGAATATTGATATACAGTTTCTTTAAAACATCAAGAAACTTACCAAATTGTTTGTCCAATTTTGCTTTAGCCAAGCGCTGAGGAAATGGAATAGAAGGTTGATATGGCTTAACCTCCTCCTTCTTTTCTCGTGGTTTCTCTTCTTCAATCACTGGATGAGATGAAGATTCATCCACTTTCTTCTCCTCCTTTGTAGTCTTGCCAACGGGCCCATCATATTGAGTACCACTCCTAAGAGTGATAGCCATGGTATGGTTAGACGGTCCAGCTTCAGGTTTTCAAGGAAATGTACCTGGTGCTCTTTGAGAGTAGGAGGCTTGTTGGGCGATTTGATTCTCTAATATTTTGTTATGGGTGGCAAGAGAATCCATCTTTGAAGCTAAGTTCTTTATTGCATCAGAGAATTCATCATTTTGTTTAAGTTGAGTAGCTACAAATGTCTCCATCAAGGACTCTAGCTTTGATTTTTGTGGAATATAGGGTCCTTGTTGGGGTTTGTAGTTACTTTGATTTCCTTGGAATGGCCTATTTTGGAAACTAGGTGGACCTTGTGGAGGTCTGTAGTTACTCTGATAATTTCCACCATAGTTTCCAATAGCATCTACTTGATGCATTTCAGGTTCTTGATTAAGGGTCATTGCTAAATGGCAATTCGTAGCTCCATGTCCTGAAACACCACAAACTTCACAAACAACCTTAGCAGCACCTATTGACCCTATCTTATCAAGTTTTAATGTTAATGCTTCAACTTGGGCAGAAAGTAGGGAAAGAGCATCAACAGAGTACTTACCTGGTGTTTTAGCAGGTAATCCTCTCTCAGAATTCCACTGGTGGGTGTTTTGGGCTATCTCCTCAATCAGGTTCTAGGTTTCATCCACATTTTTGCTCATGAAGGCTCCTCCAGCTGCAGCATCCAAAGAAATCTTTTGCGTGGAAGTTAGTCCATTATAGAAAATATGGACTGTCAACCACCTCTCTATCCCATGGTGAGGACATTCTCTCAGCATCTCCTTGTATCTCTCCCAGGCTTCATACAAGGATTCATCATCTTTTTGTGCAAAATTAATTATTTGTTTTCTTAACAAATCAGTTTTATTTCTTGGGTACCACTTATTGATGAAAGCACTGGATAGTTGTTCCCAAGTTGTGATGGATCCTTCAGGAAGAGAGTATAACCACGCCCTCGCTTTATCTCTTAAGGAGAAAGGGAAGAGTCTCAAGCGAATGGCATCATTGGTGGCTCCATTCATTTTCAAGGTGTCACAGTATTCAAGAAAGATTTGAAGATGAAGATTTGGATCTTCGGAGGGTAATCCTCCGAATTGGTTCTGCTGTACCATAGAGAGTAGTGAAGGCTTCAATTCAAAATTGTTAGCCTCCACTGTGGGTCTAAGGATGGTAGATCCTCTTCCGTTTGTACTTGGAGCAGCAAAATCTCTTAAGGCTTTGTTTTGGTCTGCCATTTGTTTTTCTTTTTCTTGTTTTTGTTGTTTTTGTTGTTTTCTTAAAGCTCTAAGGGTACGTTCTATCTCAGGGTCAAATCCTAAGTTTAGATCGACACTACGGCTTCGTCGCATAAAAAGAAAATAAATGACAAATAAAAACAAATAATCACAAAAAAATAAAAAATAAAACAGCAACAGATACGCAAAATAATAAACAAAATACAAGATTACAAACAGAATAAAATAAACAATAAAAATCAGAATAAAATATTAAAATAAAAATACAGAAAAAGAAATAAATGAAACAAATAACATAAAAGAAAAAGCAAATACAAAGAACAGAACAATATCAAGAAAAATATCACACTAAATATACAACAGTAAAGTAAAATAGAATAACAAAATTTAAGAACAAAATAAAATAACAGAACAATTAATTAGAAATTCAAAAATAGTAACAGTAAAAGAAAAAGGAACAGAATACAAAATACAAAATAACCAAATAAAATAAACACTAAAAACAAACAAATATACAAAAAGAAATAAATCAAACAAATAAAACAAAATAAAAAGAAAAAGAAATATTAACAAGTATGATCTAATCGAATTTCAATACTGCCGATATTTGAGGGACAACAGTCCCCAGCAACGGCGCCAAAAACTTGACAGGGCCCGCAAGCGCACGGGTTATGTCGCGTAATATAAAAGATTATCGTTCTCCACAGGGACTATTTTGTAAGTACCGGCATATCAAAATTTAATTATCCACACAATTGATTTTCAATTTTTGGTATTTGTGAAAAATAAAAATTAACAGTAAAAATTTTTTTTACCTTACAGTAAAAATAAAAATTTACCGTGGGTGAAAATCAGAGTAGAGAGTATCTTGGGATTCCGGGGGTTTAAGATATTATTCTACGTTGACAATTTCAACTTTTTATAAACAAAAATCAAATTAAGTTTTCTAAGGCGAATTTTCCAAAAGCCAATTAATATTTTCCTCTCGGATTCCTATTAATGTACCTAACTTACAGAAATTGCTGCTTAATCCTAAGAAAGGCCCATTATTGTTTTATGAAAATCCCATTTTTACTTCCTCAAAAGAATTTTGATTACTTTCATGGTTTTACCGAGGTCACAAAAAGCATCTCAAAAATCTTAGGTTTAGTTCAAAGCTTTCCGGTAAAAATAAATCTCTCGATTTTATTAATCACCTAAACTTACTAATATACCTGTAAGTACATAGTTTTACCATATAGGCTCTTGTTAGGAATCACTAAAAGCATTAAGTTAAATTTGAACTAAATGGAAAACAGAAATTTATTTACTTTAAGTCAAAATAACATCAACGTAAAATATTATCGTACCCCCGTTTTCCCAAGATAAAAATTTAGTTACACATGATACGGTATAAATTCATACATATAATGAAAAGGAAATACAACATACAATTCATGGTAAATAAAACTTACGGGTTTCTCCAAAAGCCCAGTAAATTTTCCACCGTAAATCTTTGTTCCGGATCCCTCCACCGTATACAAATTTAACCGCTCAATTTCACTGTCCTCTCAATTCTTATTTCACAAAATAAAAATACAATACAAAGAAATAAAATTCCACACTACACACACTTTTTTTTTTCTTTTTTTTAATTTTCTAACTCACTATTCTCTGCCTCAAAATTCTCACTGCAAAAACTGACTGACACCCTGCACAAAATTCTGACTATCTCTTGTATGATTTCCCTCTGTTTTCTGAACGTTTTTAGCCCCCCTTTTTATATGCTTCAGGTGGTTTTTTCCTTTTTAATTTATGCCAAGGACCAGCCAGTTCATTCTTCCACTTTGTTTCCTCTTTATTTCTTCTTTTTCGTTGGCAAAGTGCTTCTTCATGGGAACCCATTTTTATTCACGTCACTCTGTCTCATTTTCTTACTGTTTTCTTTGTCCAATTTCGTTGCCAACAATCCTGCTTTCATGTTGATTTAATGTCCAAAATTTCTTTTATAAATGCTGTCCAAATTCACGTGAATGGCTTGGTTGTTTGCTGTCCCAATTTCAGCATGGTTTCACATTGGAAGCTTGTGGGCATGTAAAAAATTCTGCACCATTTTCCTTTGCTGTTTGCTGTCAGCTCATGCATAAATCCATTGCTGTCCAAATACAGCAGCACTTTCACGTGAAAGTTGTCCCCTTTTCCTTGTCCATTTCATTCTTTCATGATGCATGTACATGAAATGATTTTGTCTTTGAAAAAGTCAAGTACATGGGTGATAAAGCAAGTGTGACCGTGTGAATTATTTAGAAATAGGAAAGCTTTGGACTCATATGGACAAATAAATTAACGTGAATGAGTGAGTGAAAAGGAGATGATTTTTGGTTGTATTCAATTTTGACTAAGTCAAAATTGAATTATGGGACCCTTTTAGGATGGCTTTGTACCTTGGAACCAATTGAATCTAATTTTGACCAAGTCAAAATTAGATTACTATGAAAAAATTCTGCACCATGTTACCCATTCACGTTGGAAGCCTTTTTTTGTAAGTAGGAAAGGATTAAATTATTCATGAAACATTAGACAAGCTACACACCCAAAGTCACGTTAGTTTATTGCTAAAAAGAAGTATATTAACGTGAATTAAGAGAGTATAAAGGGAAATATAATTCTTTTTTTTATTTTATTTTTTTAGAGAAACAAACACCTTAATTAATTTAAATAGAACTTTTAATTTTTATAGAAAAGGAATTATGATTTAAATTCTTGGAGTTTTCCAATTCTACAAAAATAATTCTTTTTTAAGTTCCATTTAAATTAATTCATACAAAATACAACACTTAAACAGAAACAGTAAAAAGAAAACAAAAATTACGAAAATTGGACAAAATGATACAGCAAACATTTTATTTTAAATAAATTAAACAGTGAAAAATAGTGTTCTAAAGCACTTATCATTACACTCTGATATCTAATCGATTACCAGCTCCATGTTTCATTCCAAATCGATTAGAACCTCAGTCCAATCGATTACTGACGTTCTATCTTCCAGATAATCGATTACAATATCCTCCTAATCGATTGCAAAGTTTCTGTTTTTAGTATAATCGATTACATAATCGATTACCCGTGTGCAAAATCGTTTCAGATTCCCCAGGGCTCTTAGCCTAATCGATTAGCTTCACACCAGAATTGCAAATTGAATGCTTAATCCGTGTGATAGCTTTTTACCTAATCCCAATCCCTCCTCTAAACCCTATTTTTTCCTCCTAAACCCTATAAATACTCCTTCCCTCACCTCCTCTATCTCACACCTTTAAACCTTCCTCCTTCTCCCAAATCTCTCCTAAATCTCTTCTTCATTCATCTCTTCTTATCATGTCTTCCTCTAGAAATGTGAAGAGGGCTAGATCCTCCATGGCCCAAGCTAACAACCCCCTTGATTTCTCAAGATTTTTCTCCACTCCAAGAGACCTCTAAAACTTCATCAAGAAATTTTTGGAGAAAGATATCATAACTTCCCACTACATTGATGCCCAAGTTTTTGAGAATCCTTATTTCACGTTCACCCAACTTCTTCACCACTACAACCTTCTTCCCTTCCTCACTCTCAAGGAGGAATACTACTATCCCGAATTAATGAGGGTCTTCTTCTGTAACCTTAAGATTGTTGATGGAGTACTAGAGGCTAGAGTCAAGAATGTGACACTAAAGATCACAAATAAGCATCTTGCTGAAATCACCCAAATCCCCCTTTCTGATGCTGAATTTGCCGGTGGAAATCCAGAAGATGAGTGGGATTTCAATGCAATTTCTACACGCCAATCTCTTTGGAAAGCCAACTGTCCACTCAGCAATCACAAACTAGTAGGCCACTTAACTCTCAATAACCGTTCCTCGTGGAGGTAATTATACACTAGTTGAAGAAGATAATGTTCTGTTAATGTGGGCCATCATCAATCAAAAGGAGATCAATTGGATCTAACTCCTCAAGCTCCACATGCTCAAATCCAAGGAGCAACATAAACTACCTTATGCCATTCTTCTCACAAAAATTTTCAAAGCATTTGGTGTGGACATGGACAGTGAACTCCCTAAGAAGGTACCCTCCCAAGCTTGCATTGGCACTCACCATCTCAAAAAAATGGGCATGGTATATGTTGCAGGTAGATGGATCTTTAAGAACAATCGAATTCTTAGCAGCAGCCCATTTGAAGAAGATCATCCTGTCAACCCTCCCTCACCTATTGTTGATCCCACTCCTGCAACTCAAGGCAAACCCTCCGCTCTGGCTGACCCCTTTACCTTTCTTTATGCCTACCGTGACCAGCGCTTTGAACGAATTGACAACACCCTTCAACAGTTCCAAATGACCGAGCAGCAGCATTTTAAACTCATGGAACAATGTTATGAAGAGCTTTCTTACAAGATTTCTGATTTTCACTTTTTTAATCTTGATAATTAGATCCTCCTTTATCATGTTCTGTTAGAAAACTCTTAATTTTTCACTATTCTGTTAGGACTTTTTAAATTTTCTGTGTTTTCTCTTATGTACTTTCCTTTTCTATCAATGAATAAATGCAATTTCCCTTTTAATTATATCTCTGTCCTATATTGTCTTATTCATTTTTTGATGATTCCAAAGGGGGAGAATAATTGAAGTTCATCTAGAATTATTGAAGTGATAAAAGAATTGGTAATTGATAGCTTAAAATGAACAAGTGGTTAAAATCAAATAACTATCTTCATGTTTTTTTTAGATGGCATAAACTCCTTAAGATAAGGGGAGGTAATTTTAGAGATTTTTTTAGAGATAACGCTAGAGATTAACTTTTGGAGATAACTCTAAAGACAATGATTAAGAGATAACATTAGAGATAATTTTATTTTGAACTAACACCTTCATGAGATGAACATTGTTTGTCATCATCAAAAAGGGGGAGAATGTGTTTGAATATGTATTTCAGGTTGAATATTTTTGATAATGACAAAAGGAATTGAAGACTCAAAGCAAAAGGCTCAAGTTACCATGAAAACAGAGAAAATAGCATCAAACCTACAAAAACACATATACTAATCGATTACATCATCCAACATAATTGATTACAAGAGTTCTGTCCAAGACATAATCGATTATGTCAACAAGACTAATCGATTACATAAGTTCTATTTGTAAGCTAATCGAATGCACCAATGGACATAATCGACTACCAAGTGAAAAATTGAATAAAAAGTATCAGGTACATCTCGTAATCGATTGCAAGGTTTCCATAATCGATTGCTAAGGTTCTGTAAGGTCACTAATCGATTACCAGACTAGGACTAATCGATTATGAAAGTTTTGTTTGCACCCTAATTGATTGCATGGAAGCCATTATCGATTACCATGCTGCGAAACACAATTAAATGCATCAGGTGCTACTCCCAATCGATTGCAAGGCAATGTATTATTGATTAGACATGTTTTGTTTCTTAGATAATCGATTACATGGGTTATTCTAATCGATTAGCAGACGAATTACACTGTAAAATTTAAAGTGTAATCAATTACAGCTCAAGGCCTAATCGATTACTATCGTGCCAGAAATTAGGGAAAAGTGTTTTAAGTGGGAAACGAGCTTACTTCTCCATTCCAACTCGAATACCCATGCCGTGCTACGGCTCTGAAGACTTTAGGGTACCTCTCCAAGGCCTATAAATGCAAGACTCCTTCAAGCTACTCAAGGCATCCAAATCCATCAAAGGGAAATCAAATCTTGTGCCTTGTGAGTTCTATTTCTTTGTATAGTTTCATTTTCTGAAACTTAGAGCTTATATTTGTAAATCCTCTCTTGTGAGAGTTAGAAATTGTGTGAGCCTTTCATTTGTTCATCTACTCTATTGAGAGAGTTTATTGATTGTAAAACCAAACATCAAAACACCAAGTTTATTCACTCTAGGTTGAGTGGTCACAAAGGTTGGGGTTCAACCTTTGGGTATTGAGAGTTTGAGAGATTTGGTGGGTTGCCCTTGTGCTAGTGAGGATTGAGTTCTTGAGTGTGGGACACTAGGAAGCTGCAATTGCTCATAGCTTGTATCTCTAAACTTCAATAGTGGAAATCCTTCAAGTGGGTTGCTTGAAGGCGAGACATACACCGGGTTGGTGGAACTCATTAAATTGGTTTGCAAGCTTTTCTTCCCTACTCTCTTGCATTTACTTATTGTACTTGGTGGGTATATTGATTTTATTGTGATATTATTGCTTGAACTTGAGTAACTAGGCTAAGTTAAAGTGTTGCACACCAAGTGTTTGATAAATTACCTTAGCAACATTTGCGCACTTTCTCATATTGATTCTTGCTCTATACTTGCCATTTCTTACATACAAGCATACTTAGAGAAAAAGAAATCAATTTCAAACTCATTCCAACTAAAAGTTTTAAAACTCAATTCACCCCCCCTCTTGAGTATTGAGGCCACTTGAACAACATTTCTGACCACTCCTACAATGTCACTCAGCAAGTTAGGGTTACGCTTAAGCGTGACAAAGGGAAGCTTAAGCGTGACTCCTCTATAAATAGAGTAGAATAACAGAGGAATAACATTCATTCATCAATCATTCATCACCCATTCATTCAGCTTCAATTTTCTAATTTGTATTCATTTTTTTCCCATATTCTTGAGTGAAAATGCAAGGCATGAGTAACTAACTCATTCATTGGGATTGGTTGTAATCCATTTAAACCCAAAGTAATGCTGCTATAAGTTGCTCATGTATGTTAACAAGATTTGATAGTTTTTATGTTTCATTCTGTACTTAATGCCTGAAAGTAATTGATCACTATTTTCTTGTGTTTAGTTTTCTTAAGTATATTGGGAAATAACTTTTGAGAGCATATCTAAATGAAATACTTGTTATAAGTAGATGACCAAGGATGGTATCTAATGCAATGAACGTCTAAATAATCGAGCATTAATACTGGAATAATTTCAAGGTGACTGAGGGATCAGCAGGTTGAAATCATTCTTATGAATTTTGTATTTGAGGGATCAATGCAAATGATTTTGATTGTGACGTAAAAATTATTATTTCAAGTTACATACATGCAAGATACTTAGCTTACAAAGGTGAGATGTAATGAAAAACCAATCCCAGTTTTCCAAATCTGATTTCTCACAAAACTTATTATTATTGTTCTTTACATTTATTACTTTCTGTTAACCATTTCAATCAATATCCTTTACAACAAAGAAAATAAACTTTTTGTCAAATCAATTCAAGAACTAAGATCTTCAAGCTAACACCTTCTCAGTTGAATGACAACCCTTTTTTACTACAACTCTAGTGTTTAAACTTAGCACTAATCTTTCAGTGAATCCATATTATATAAACTTGATTCTTTTTTTTGAAAACTTCCTTTTCAACAAGCTTCTATGCAAGATCTGATAACATCAATCAAGTTTTATGTTACGTAGATTTGGCATTCACTAAGTAATCAAAATATTTGTATACCAGTAGTGTGGTGGTGCTGGAAAATGGTGGCTGAAAAAGTTACTTAATCCGTATGAAACCGGGATGCTTTGAGTTTTCAGTAAACAGAATTTAGAATAGTTTTTAATACATCTATAACAAGTCCTAGGATAAGAATTAGGAAAAGTATCCAACATGAAAGTTATAGATCTCCATTTTCTCTTCAAAATGGTATATGGCACATGAAAATCTAGTAACTAGAGAGAGTTACACTTGATCCAAGGAAAAGTGCTCCTGGAGCTCCCAAATTTAATAAGGCTAAAAATATTAATTTACTTAGACTTTTCCTTTGAGAATTAGACTTCGAGCCCTTCATTAAAGTTCTAGGGGTTTTTGATATGAGCACATAGACGAGGTGTTTCTGGTGTCGTATGAGGGAGATATGTGTGTTTTACTAACTCTGGACTGTGTTGTAACAAATTTAGAGTAACCCTGAAAAGATTGATTCAACTGTACTTGTGGGGTGAGAACTAGCCTTTGGAGTCTTCACAAAAGTCATACAAAATTTTATTACAAGAATTATGAAATTAGAATTCTGTGAATCGGACATCGTATGAAAGAGTTACAAATTTTCTAGTGAACCACGGGTAGATTAACAAGATTAACAAACAGGCTTACGAAGTACGAGTCCTTGATTCTCAAATTGAGGATGATCGATTGTGAATCGGTGTTCGAGGCTAGAAATAGAGATTTTTACATTTTTCATAAGGAAGAAACAAAGATATAAATCACTTGATTTCAATGTCATATGCAAGAGTTATGCTTAAAACACTGAAGATGTTTGAGTCAGATTCGAGTGTTCTGATTTAACTAGAAGTTTTCTTGGAAAACGGGGTCGATAGGGACTGAATTAGGGTTGGGTTCCTCCAGGAGAAGTGTTTAGATTGTTGAAATGGATCATCAGAAATTAAGCATGCCGGAGTCAAATATCCGAAAGTGCTTGCACAACGAAACGTGGGAGGTACCTGAGGTACGGGGCAGGCCTACGGGTCCAAACTTGTTTTCCTCGAATTGCTACAAGACTATTCTATCTGGACCAATTTCCCTATGGGATCACTAGTCTCAGGCCGAATTGTCGATATCTAACCAAACACTCTGTCCCAAAGTTAAATTCGAGAACCCGACAATATTTTATTATCAAATATTTTATCAATTAATTAAATAAATAACTATTAATTAAATATTATTATTAAATCAAATATTATTATATATATAAAACTAAATGCAAGTTTTGGTCCCTTATATCTTAAGTTGTTCATAGATTGGTCCCCTATAATTTTTTTAATTCAAATTAGTCCCCTAACTTTTTAAAAAGGTTTTAGTTTGGTCTTTCCGTCAAGTTTTCAATAACGTCGTTTAAAGATGGATCTGACGTGGGTTGGAGACGTTGTTGCCTAGAGTTAAGAAAGATTTCATCCATCCTCTATTAAATCCCCATTGAAGCTCTACGGTTGGTATGTTAGTGTTGAAATTGTTTAAAAACTTCAAGAACGTGACCTCTAAATTATAATCCTCCCTCATGGCCAACTCAAGTCGTTCTGTGTTCAGCAATGGAAGTAACTCAAGGGGTGCTCCATATTATACATGCATTGGGCACCATAAAGTAGTGCTTCAAACCTCAAGAACAACGATAAACTATAGAAGACAATTTTGGGGGTGTAGAAAGTATCAGGTAAGTTTATTTCATGATTATTACCTTGTTTTTTTATTTGGAAAAAGGTTTATCTAATTTTCGGTGTGTAATATATTGTCAATGGTGTTTTTGTAAGGTGTAGTTGGTGATAAGAGTTGTAATTTCTTCCAATGGGTCATAGATGTTGCTGAAGCTGAGAAAGATCTGTTGATTATCAGACAAAGGAAAAAAATAATCGCATTGCAAAAATCTCTCAAGGAATCAACACAATGGAACAAATGAATATGTGTTGTTGGCCTTATGTAATGTGTTTGTGATATTTCTATGTTCGTCACAGTAAGATAGTGTAGTTTGGTTTAGTTTAGGTTGTGAAGTCTAGTTGTTAATTTTAGTTTTTACTTTCAGTGTCTATTATAAGATGTTATTTTGAGTTGTAAACTTGAATTGTTAATTTCAAATGTTCACTTTAGTTGTGAATTTGAATTGTTTATTTGAGATTTGACCTTTGAATTGTTAATTTGAGCACTTCAATTTGAGTTTTTAATTTGAAATAAAAACAATATATAGACTACCAATGAAAATTGAAATGATAATAATGTGTTTACCATGTTTAAACATCATCAAAAGAAAACAAAACAGAATTTACAATATTGTTCCATTAGTAAATGACATAACAAAAAAGAAAATATGGTGAGCAAATCAGCAATATTGTTCCATCATAGAAAGGGATGATGCTTCAAATGTCTTTCCACCTTGGTCTTAATTTTTCCTTTGCTAGATTGGGTCTATAGAAGCAGAAGTGGCATGTTTTCTTTTGGTTGTAGTTGTGGCGATATTCTCAGTCAAGGCTCTGGTTTAGTTGTTGGAAGATTGTTGGGTCTGAGACTCCTTTGGTGGTGCTTTGGAAGGACATGTAGCCTTGTTATGGCTTGTAGTTTCATAAACACTATACTTGGTCTTCAAACCCTTCATGGACATCTAGATGCCATCTTTTTCAGCTTGGTCCTTGTTTCTTGATCTTTTAGGCCTCCCCGCTTGCCTCTTGTATAGTGGAGGTTGTAACACCTTAATTTTCAATTAGTGGATAAACCAAGACCAGGAAAATTTTTCCAAAATCGGAGTGGATGCAAGGGTAGAATGAGTAGCTGAGAGTTAAGGAGGGTAGAATTAGGAGAAGAAGGAGAGGGGAGGAATACAAACCATCCACAAGGCAAACAGCGGAGGGTGCAGGACATGAGCGATCCCAACAGTGCCTACTCGCTCAGGCGGGATTCAATATCGCTCAAGCGAGACAACACGACACGCTTGGGTGAAGTTCGCATAGCTTAAGCGTAACCCATCAGAGACCTTCCTTACGCTCACACTCGCTGGAGCGAGCACTTAGCCGCTGAGGCGAGTAACTCCACTCGGTATTCCCATCACTCAGATTTCAGAATCTATATTCACTCGGAAAGGTCCTTACTCATGATTCATTCGGATTAACCCCTTTATACTCACAAGCTCCTTTTCAGGAGTTTACCATACACTTCACAACTTCATGCCTTCAAGCCACGGATGTTGACCACTCGGGAGGTGATTCCCATAGTCATTTCACTCGGATTCCACACGTACATTTCGCTCGGAATATTCTTCACGGTCTTTTATCACTCGGGTATTTCACTCGTTCTTCACTCGGCACATACAGTCCTTCTGACTCAAGTTCCCTCACCAAATCAAGCCTCACCTAAGAATCTTCTAGCTTTTAATAAGTTTAGTACATCGGATTTCACTCAGAACCTTATAGATCTCTCATCAGTTGGAAACACTCACTCGGAAGGTTCTCACTCGGAAGCATATTGTTATCCCCCATTCGGGAAATCCTAACAGTCTATACTACCTCATTCACTCGGAAACATCTAAACCTTTCTTCACTCGGGGTAAAGTCACTATTTCGCTTCCCACAGCAATAACTTAGTTCCGTTTTTACCTAAGGTCATGCTAACCTCACACGTTTGGAAAGGTATGTATATGTATATATATCACTCGGTCATCACACACAACATCGAATAAACATACAGTATGACATATATAGGAATGTATGTGAATATTTACAGGCACATCGTCATACTCTCAACCCGAGAGAGTTCAAATTCTAACATAGAAAGACAAAGACCAAAATACGAGCCGGCCAAGGCTTAACAAAACCTTATACACAGTATATACATATACACATCTATCCCATAGTGCATAGTTGCCTCACTCGGCACGCAGCTCCTCCTTCATTCATCATTCCGAGAGACGTTCACTGTAAATTATAACCACAGTAGGGGTGAGCTTCTACATATAAAATGACAGTTAGTGACTCGGCATCAGCATCAATACACACACTCATGTTCACTCGGTTTACATTCAATTTAAATTTAAGCCATGCAGAATATGATATTTTCAATGACATACACTTACATACATATTACGTGAAGTTCATTTCCATTCGTACAAAAGCATGCATCAACTCATTCAGAATTTATTCGTATCACTCCGAGCCATACCACTCGTACTATCCTAATCAACATTGCATCTACATGCATGCCTGCGGATCCGAATTAGGCAATGATTTTCAGTTACAGGTTCCCTTGCTGGCCTGTCGTCCATTAGCCCTTCCCGCGTGGTACCGGCCTCCCATTGACGTCTCGAGACTTAACTCTAGCTCCTACGGCTACCATGAGCTCTCACAGGATCTAGCCAAGGGTCTGTAGCTGGAGATCATTTCTTTGGGGGCTCCTGACCTTCCACGGGTCACCCCGTTCCTGTACATGCAGCCTATGTGCTTTAACAACGAGCATCCTTGATTATTCGACTCATTCCTCGTAACCATTAGCGTCATAACCGATCCAACATAGTTCCTACATTCAATCGTCCATCGTACCAGCATACACAACAATCAAACAGTTCATGTTTACAACATCCCAAATGAAATCAGCCAACAGCCACACATACATATCCTCTCGATATTAACAGTAATAAGAACATGCATCACACGCGTTTATGTATAAATGACTATCAGAATTCAGCATAACAACCCTGAATACATGCATATAAATGTATAACCATAATCAAGACTCTGCTATCACACATATGGTATTCAAGGATTAACAATCATGCATTGTACACAATCATCATAGACACATTCATACACACGCAAGGCAATACGTTCATCCGGTACCGTCCATAAACCATGCATTTGACATGCAAGCGCCCCCTACCTACTGAAGGGACTCGAGAAGCTCTTCTGTTTTCTGACGTTTAATTTGATGCTCTATTTTCCTCGTTCAGTCCCCCTCTCATAGTTGTACTCTGTAATCTGCTCGGGGATAGGAAATTGTTCTTCCTCCGCTTCGATGATCGTCCTTCACCAACCGAAGGAGACTCTGACTCTTCTACAGCACCGTCGTCATGGGTTCCCAGAAATAGAGAACAAGGACAGGGGAGAAGAGAAGAGGACGAAGAACGAAGAAGATAAGAAAAGAGAGAACGAAGCAGTAGAGGAAGAGGGAGTCTGAAGGGAAAAATGAATAACCATAGTGACCTTGGGCATATATATATGCACGAAGAAAAGAAGAGTGGGGTGGGAAAGCGTGAATTGGCAGTTCCACTAAGCCACACGCACCAATCACAATCAACCAGTCATCACCATTAATCATAATTAATCAGCCATTAATTTCTTAAGTTAGATTAATTAAGTTAATTATAATTAACAAGAAATTTTCCACTTTGCAATTATTATTTTAATGGCTTAATTCTGTTCGGTAATTAATTTTTAAATCGGGATGTTACAATTCTCCCCTCTTAAAAGAATTTCATCCCCGAAATTCACTCGTTAACTCACCTTAGTAAACAACTCGGGGTACTGTTGCCTCATGGCATCCTCGGGTTCCCAGGTATAAGAGGTATACCCGTCTTGCTGCCATTCTACTTCAACCAGTTATACATCCTTGCTCTTCAAACACTTTACCGATCGATCCACGATGCTAGTCAGTACAGTCATAGTGGTCAGATCTTCCTTGATCTCCACTCCATCATCCGACATTGTGTGAGTAGAATCGGGTAGATACTTCCTTAGTTGAGACACATGAAACACATTATACAATCGGGATAGGTGAGTCGATAATGCTATTCGGTATGCCATGGAACCGATCCGCTCTAATACTTCATAGGGTCAAATGTATCGGGGGCTCAACTTCCCACTTTTCAAGGCTCTTCCGACTCTTTTACTCGGTGAAATCTTTAGAAACACCCTATCTCCAATTGAAAACTCCAGTGGTTTGGTCCGTTTGTCATAGTAGCTCTTCTGTCTATCCTGAGACGCCTTCATCTCTTCCCTTATTCCTTGGATTTGTTCTGAGGTTTGTTTCACAATTTCCGGCCCTAATAGTAAATTCTCACCCGTTTCTGACCAACAGAGAGGGGTTCAGCATTTTCGTCCATACAAGGCTTCATAGGATGCCATACCAATACTGCTGTGGTGGCTATTGTTGTACGTAAATTCGATTAAGGGAAGGTACTGTTCCCAACATCCACCATGCTCCAACACACACGCTCTCAGTAAGTCCTCTAGACTTTGTATCGTTCGCTCGGATTGTCCATCTGATTGGGGGTGGTAGGCGAAACTTAGCCAAAGTTTCGTACCTAATTCTTCGTGTAAGCTTGTCCAAAACTGGGACGTGAATCAAGGATCCCTATCTGAGACGATAGAAGTCGGCACTCCATGCAATTGGACAATATCGCGGATGTAAATCTGAGCTAACTTATGTAACGGGTATCTCATGTTCACAGGCAGGAAGTGTGCAGTCTTAGTCAATCGGTCAACAATGACCCAAATTACGTCATGCCCTACTCGGGTTTTGGGTAATCCCATGACAAAGTCCATGGTAATTGAGTCCCATTTCCACACGGGAATCTCCAGAGGTTGCAATGCACCATACGGCTTCTGGTGCTCAACCTTTGACTTCTGGCAAGTAATACACCGAGCCACATATTCCGCTTCATTTCTCTTTAATCCGGGCCACCAGAATTGCCATCTCAGGTCATGGTACATCTTCGTAGTACCTGGGTGAATACTTAGTAAGCTTTTGTGGGCTTCGTCAAGCACCATCGTTCTTAATTCTCCTCCACCTGGCACATATACCCTATTCTTCACTCAGAAAATTCCATCCGATCCCTCATTCAAAGACAAATCTTTACCCTTGGTCTGAGTCTTCTTCATCTTAGCCAAGTAGGAGTCTGACTTCTGTTGCTCGAACACCAATTTTAGGAACTCATTGGCAATCTTCAACGCACCAATCATTATCTTCCGAGACGAAGGGACGTCAACATGTAAATTCATGTCTCAGAATTGCTCCAATAACTCCACCTCTTTCACTATCATCACAGCCACATAGAGGGATTTCCGACCCAACGCGTCGGCAACAACGTTCACCTTACCCGGATGATACTTCAGCTCGAAGTCGTAATCCTTTAAAAATTCCATCCATCTCCTCTGCCTCATGTTCAGTTCTTTCTAGTCGAATAAATACTTGAGGCTCTTGTGGTCGCTGTACACTTCGAATCTGGATCCGTACAAGTAATGCCTCCATATCTTTAATGCGAAAACCACAGCTGCCAATTCCAAGTCATGGGTTGGATAATGCTGCTCATGAGGTCTCAATTGCCGAGAGGCATAAGCTATCACTCGGTCCTTCTACATTAGCACGCACCCCAGGCCGAGTCCCGACGCATCATAATAAACCACGAAGCTCTCTTGCAAGTTTGGCAATGCCAACACTGGAGCGGTCGTCAACTTATTCTTTAACTCTTAGAAACTGCTCTCGCACTCAGAACTCCAAGCGAAAGGGACGTTTTTCTGAGTCAATTTAGTCAGTGGCAAAGCGAGCTTAGAGAAACCTTCAATAAACCTTCTATAATAGCCAGCTAGGCCCATAAAGTTTCTTATCTCTGAGACCGACTTGGGTCTCTCCCATTCCATTATAGCTGCCACCTTTGATGGGTCTACCGAGACACCTTCCATGGAAATTACATGTGCGAGAAAATGGATTTTATCCATCCAGAAATCGCACTTCGAAAGTTTTGCAAACAACTGCTTCTCCTTCAATACTTGAAGTATCGCTCGGAGATATGCCTCATGCTCCTCAGGGGTCTTAGAATAGATTAGGATATCATCAATGAAAACTACTACGAATCGGTCTAGATATGGGTGGAATATGATGTTCATGTAATTCATGAATACAGTAGGGGCGTTTGTCACGCCAAACAGCATCACCACATACTCCTTGTGGCCATACCGAGTCCTAAAGGCAGTCTTTGGAATATCCGAGTCCTTCACTCGGATTTGGTTGTATCCCAATCGTAAATCGATCTTCGAGAAGACTGAAGCACCACGCAATTGGTCAATCAAATCGTCGATTCTGGGCAATGGGTATTGGTTCTTAATCGTGAGCTTGTTTAGCTGTCGGTAATCTATGCATAATCTCATGCTGCCATCCTTCTTTTTGACAAGCAGCACAGGTGCGCCCCATGGTGATACACTCGGTCGAATGAACTGCTTCCCGAGTAACTCATCCACTTGCTTTTTCAATTCAGCCAATTCTGATAGGGACATTCTATAAGGTGCACTGGAGACTGGCTCGGCTCCAGGAATCAAGTCTATAGAGAATTCAACTTCTCTAGTTGGAGGGACACCCAGCACATCCTCCGGAAACACCTTGGGGGATTCACAAATAGTCAGGATATCGCTCACTTGGGCTCTACTCTCTCCCTCAGTTAAACAAAGCATCATAAACAACTGAGCTATACCTTGTACCCTATAGTTCTCATTGCTCTGCCTTGGAAAAATTACTCTTTAGTTTCGACAGTCCACTAACACCTTGGTTGCTGAAAGCCAATCTACGCCAAGTACAATGTTGAGATCCTTTAGAGGCACGCACACCAAGTCAAAGGTGAAATTCTGATCGCCCAACGTAAACGTTACATCTTTACATATTGATGATGTCAATACCTTAGTGCGAGTCGGATTGGCTACTTCTAAAGTCCGATCCATATACACAGTCGGTAACTTGAAACGTCTTACACACTCGTCGGCTATTAAAGAATGGGTAGCTCCAGAATCAAAAACTACATTTAGGGTATATTTACCAAGTAAGCACTTACTTTGCACCAAGTCATTCGCTTGTGCAGCCTCCTCAGCGTTGATGGCGTATACTCTCCCAGCAGCCGGTTGGTCGGTATTTCTCTTTCGGTTGTTTGGAGCAAACATCATATTCCCTCTGGCTCCATTACCTCTGCCCCCCGATCCTTGGCCACCATTTCCACGGCCTCTCCCTCGGAAGCCTCCATGATGCACGTGGGCATTTGCTTGGCGTAATCGAGGACAGTCGGGGCGAATGTGCCCCTTCTCATTACAATGAAAACATCTGACATCTCCTCCACCATCACAATTCTGAGCAAAGTGGTCGCCACCACAGTTAAAACACTTGCCATATTTTGGACGTCCACCAGTCTGTCCCCCTTGACTACCCCGACCTTTATATCTAGCAGAGGGTCCACTTCTTCCAACGTTACCTGATCTCTTGAAGCGTGACTGTTGAGGCCCCAAGGAGGGTTCTGTCTTACTGCTCTGGCCCGAATGGGCCTTGTCATCTTCTTCGAAAATCCTGCATTTATTCACCAGCACTGGGAAGCTTCTAATTTCTTGATATCTGCAAGCTCTTTTAATGTCCGATCGCAGTCCGTTCTCGAATTTGAGGCATTTAGAACTCTCAGTCCTAGGTTGTTGGAAGGGCGGATAAAACAGACACAACTCTTCAAATCTGGCTACGTATTCTTCTACAGACATAGAACCCTGTTTCAGTTCTATAAATTCCAGTTCCTTCGGACTCCTCACTGTGTCGGGGAAATATTTTTCTAGGAAGCACGTTTTGAAATTTTCCCAGGTCAGCTGGGTGTCAGCATCAATCAGTCGGTTTCTGGCGATCTTCCACCAGTTTTCTGCTTTGTCCCACAGCATGTACACTGCGCACTCCACCTTCTGGGCCTCGGTACAGTGAAGGCCCCCAAAAATCCTCTCTAACTCTTGAGTCCACTTGTAAGCTGCCTCGGGGTTAAGTCCCCCTTGGAACTCACTCGGCTTCCTCTTTAGGAAGCGGTCCAATACTTGGCCATCTTCAGCTCGAGGCTGCCCCTGCCTCTCAAACACGTCAGCAAAACGTTGGAATGCCGCAGCTATGGCTTCCATGCTTTGACGATTCGTCATTACTTATCCTGAAATTAACACCCCTTCAAGGATAAGTATACAAGTTACTCACTACCGATCGGATCTCATCCCAACATTCAATAACTATAGCACATTATACCATTCCTATATATCACATAATTAGTCGGACCAGGAGGGGAATAATCTCCTATCCTCAATTCAATATTTCAACATCGTTCATGTTCAACAGAATATCACAATAATAATGACCACTCGGTCATAATGCACATAACGGCTTACACTCGGTAAGCATACCTTGCCCTTGGACCTTTTAGGTCCGCTCTGATACCAAAATGTAACACCTTAATTTTCAATTAGTGGATAAACTGAGACCAGGAAAATTTTTCCAAAATCGGAGTGGATGCAAGGGCAGAATGAGTAGCTAAGAGTTAAGGAGGGTAGAATTAGGAGAAGAAGGAGAAGGAAGGAATACAAACCATCCACAAGGCAAACAACGGAGGGTGCAGGACATGAGCGATCCCAACAGCGCCTACTCGCTCAGGCGGGATTCAATATCGCTCAAGCGAGACAACACGACACGCTTGGGCGAAGTTCGCATAGCTTAAGCGTAACCCATCAGAGACCTTCCTTACGCTCACACTCGCTGGAGCGAGCACTTAGCCGCTGAGGCGAGTAACTCCACTCGGTATTCCCATCACTCAGATTTCAGAATCTATATTCACTCGGAAAGATCCTTACTCATGATTCATTCGGATTAACCCCTTTATACTCACAAGCTCCTTTTCGGGAGTTTACCATACACTTCACAACTTCATGCCTTCAAGCCACGGATGTTGACCACTCAGGAGGTGATTCCCATAGTCATTACACTCGAATTCCACACGTACATTTCGCTCGGAATATTCTTCACGGTCTTTTATCACTCGGGTATTTCACTCGTTCTTCACTCGGCACATACAGTCCTTCTTACTCAAGTTCCCTCACCAAATCAAGCCTCACCTAAGAATCTTCTAGCTTCCAATAATCTTCTAGATCTCTCATCAGTCGAAAACACTCACTCGGAAGGTTCTCACTCGGAAGCATATTGTTATCCCCCATTCGGGAAATCCTAACAGTCTATACTACCTCATTCACTCGGAAACATCTAAACCTTTCTTCACTCGGGGTAAAGTCACTATTTCGCTTCCCACAGCAATAACTTAGTTCCGTTTTTACCTAAGGTCATGCTAACCTCACACGTTCGGAAAGGTATGTATATATATATATATATATCACTCGGTCATCACACACAGCATCGAATAAACATGCAGTATGACATATATAGGAATGTATGTGAATATTTACAGGCACATCGTCATACTCTCAACCCGAGAGAGTTCAAATTCTAACATAGAAAGACAAAGACCAAAATACGAGCCGGCCAAGGCTTAACAAAACCTTATACATAGTATATACATATACACATCTATCCCATAGTGCGTAGTCACCTCACTCGCACGCAGCTCCTCTTTCATTCATCATTCCGAGGGACGTTCATTGTAAATTATAGCCACAGTATGGGTGAGCTTCTACATATAAAATGACAGTTAGTGACTCGGCATCAGCATCAATACACACACTCATGTTCACTCGGTTTGCATTCAGTTTAAATTTAAGCCATGCAGAATATGATATTTTCAATGACATACACTTACATACATATTACGTGAAGTTCATTTCCATTCGTACAAAAGCATGCATCAACTCATTCGGAATTTATTCGTATCACTCCGAGCCATACCACTCGTACTATCCTAATCAACATTGCATCTACATGCATGCCCGCGGATCCAACTTAGGCAATGATTTTCAGTTACAGGTTCCCTTACTGGCCTCTCGTCCATTAGCCCTTCCCGTGTGGTACTGCCTCCCATTGACGTCTCAAGACTTAACTCTAGCTCCTACAGCTACCATGAGCTCTCACAGGATCTAGCCAAGGGTCTGTAGCTATAGATCATTTCTTTGGGGGCTCCTGACCTTCCACGGGTCACCCCGTTCCTGTACATGCAACCTATATGCTTTAACAATGAGCATCCTCGATTATCAGACTTATTCCTTGTAACCATTAGCATCATAACCGATCCAACATAGTTCCTACATTCAATCGTCCATCGTACCAGCATACACAGCAATCAAACAGTTCATGTTTACAACATCCCAGATGAAATCAGCCAACAGCCACACATACATATCCTCTCAATATTAACAGTAATAAGAACATGCATCACACGCGTTTATGTATAAATGACTATCAGAATTCAACACAACAACCCTGAATACATGCATATAAATGTATAACCATAATCAGGACTCTGCTATCACATATATGGTATTCAAGGATTAACAATCATGCATTGCACACAGTCATCATAGACACATTCGTACACACACAAGGCAATACGTTCATCCGGTACCGTCTATAAACCATGCATTTGACATGCAAGCGCCCCCTACCTACTGAAGGGACTCGAGAAGCTCTTCTGTTTTCCGACGTTTAATCTAATGCTCTGTTTGCCTCGTTCAGTCCCCCTCGAACAGTTGTACTCTACAATCGGCTCCGGGATAGGAAGTTGTTCTTCCTCCGCTTCGATGATCGTCCTTCACCAACCGAAGGAGACTCTGACTTTTCTACAGCACTGTCGTCATGGGTTCCCAGAAATAGAGAACAAGGACAGGGGAGAAAAGAAGAGGACGAAGAACGAAGAAGAGAAGAAAAGAGAGAACGAAGCAGTAGAGGAAGAGGGAGTCTGAAGGGAAAAATGAATAACCATAGTGACCTTGGGCATATATATTTGCACGAAGAAAAGAAGAGTGGGGTGGGAAAGCGTGAATCGGCAGTTCCACTAAGCCACACGCACCAATCACAATCAACCAGTCATCACCATTAATCATAATTAATCAGCCATTAATTTCTTAAGTTAGATTAATTAAGTTAATTATAATTAACAAGAAATTTTCCACTTTGCAATTATTATTTTAATGGCTTAATTCCACCATTGGGATGTTACAGAGGTTGTACAGTGTTTGCCTCAACCTTCTCCCACATGTTCTTCCCAATGGTGGGTAAGATGATCGGACTGTAAAAGTTTATATAGGACTATTTTCTGTACATTGCTAGGATGTAGGTCTCTGGAGTTTCATTAACCTGTACCGTGCATGCAACTACATGGTTACATGGTATTCCTGTTAGCATCCACCTCCTATAATTACATTCCATAGCCTTCAAATCCATAATGAACTTCTCAGCATCGTGAATGTGGTTAACCTCATATACATTATCCCCTGACCACCTGCACAGATCATGAAGATTGAAATTAATGTAGTTAACATCCTAAAAAATGTAAACAAATAACACAATCACATATGAGGGACCAATTCTAACCTGACTTGGAACATGTTTATGTTGGATTTAGTTTCGTCCATCTTTTGTTTTATCCTTGGAAGGACATCATAGTGAAGTAGAGCAATTTTGTTATGTTGTTGACCCATCGTTCCATCATATAAGTCTTAATCATCTCCAGCATAGTGATGATAGGCTTCCCCCTCACTTCAATTATTACTGAGTTAAATCTTTTAGGCATATTTTTCACCAATACATCATTCTTTGGGGCAAATGAAAACCTTGACTTGCTTCAATGTTTTGGAGGTACTTTGATCAAGTCCCTGTAGGCATTTTCATTGACTTCCTTTATCTCTGGCATTGTTTTCTCTCATGCTTTATGTAAGTTGACTTTGCTTCTTCCATAGTAAGTCTTTGAGTTGTTTTCCGGGATGCCTTTTTCTAAAGTTATTGTATAGATTCCTAACACAAAACCTCTGGTCAACAATAGGTGTGAGTTCTTCTAAGGCATGTAGCAGACCCTACAAGATCCAAATTTGCAACATCAGGGACCAATTTGAAGTATTGAAACCAAATAATTGAAGTATTGAAACATGGGGGACCAATTTAAAAATAAATAATTAAGGTATTGAGTCAAGGGGGACAAATTTGAAACCAATTTAATGAAGTATTGAAATATGGAGGACCAAATTGAAACCAAATTAATGAAGTATTGAAACATGGGGGACCAATTTGATACCAAAATCAGTTAAACTATGTTGCAGGTTTTTAGTTATCTATACAGGTTATGTTGTAGGTTTAGGGTTATGGTATGTTGTAGGTGGTGAGCTCTGTTGCACATATCAGGTCAAGTGTATTGCACATATTAGGTCCAGATCACAATCACAAACACAACACAATCATCATGCAGTCACAATCACTATGTAGTCATAATTACATAGAATTAGGGTATTCGAACAAACACAACACAGGTTATTGCACAGAATACGGGTTCCTATATTGATCACCTATCCAATTCAACATGTACATATCAGTAAAATTGACCACTGACCAATATCCTATCATCATAGAGTATGCACTAAAAATTATGATCACAATTCAATGCACCAAAACCTATGATCACACAGTATCCACCAGCAACATGTACCACAATTAAGTTCCCAAGCACACAATTCACCATCAGTAAATCAACAAGCAGGAATGCACCATAATTCAATACAAAACAAAAATGAACAAGTAAGAATACATCGTGCACACATCCATACCTGCACCCAATTCAAGAAAGCAACCTATACCACAATTCACCTTAGTAAATCATCATGCACCAGAATTCATGTTACAGACATCCACACCTACACACACTAAACAAAGCAGGAATGCACAAATCACTAAATTAGTAAATCATCACTAAATCATATACCTTTTATTGGTCAGATATAAATATGATTCCACTGCAGACCTGGGAGCCACCTAAATCACCAACAAGTAGCTCCAAAAACCACCTCTAAGAGTCTGTGTTTTCATACTCCACCACCCCAACTACAATTGGCAGCATTTGGTCGTTTGGGTCTCTACCAACTACACTCAAACGTTTCCTACCATAAGGCCTTTTAAGAAAGCATCCATCCAACTCGATGATCTTTCTACAATGCTTGAAGTTGTCTTTGCTCTCTTTCAGACATACATACATCCTATGAAAAGAAGTTGTAACTGGTTCCTCAGTCAGTGTGCTTGCTGTTGCAAGTGGTTATACATTTTACTTCACACTTGAACAAGGGTTGGAGTTAAGTAAATCAACACACTAGTCCTATAACTCTGTTACTGCTCAGTGAAATCACCATCAACAATCCCTAATACAACTGTTCTAGCCCTGTAAGCCTTTGACTTGCTTACTTTCACATGCCAATTCTCTTGAGCATTGTTGCATATATTTAAAAGTTTTAGCTTTGGGTTCTCCTTCACACCACTGGCCAACTTCTTAAAAATCTATCTTGAACTCAAAAACTTTATCCCATGTTGTTTGTCACACGTGTGATTGTCAATAATGGTCCTTAACTACCATGTCTCCTCATTTGTCAGCTTGCCACAGTAGGCATAAACTCATAACCTTTAATACACCTCAGCCTTACTGTCTTTTTATCAGTTTTTTGAACCTCGAATCTTTACTATTTGCAATAGCATATGCAATAATATCCTCTTTGAACTGCTCCTTAGTGAAGAATACAGTACCCTTGACCAAATGATAACCCTTCATGTTTATTGGCATCTTGAAACTTGGGTACCTTTCACCTTTACTATCTTCTGAGCTACGACTATATAGTTGCTCAGAATCTTCATCAGTCAGATACTACCTCTTTGCCTTTCCCTGTGTTTTTCTTACAACTGGACCCCTCACCCCTTCCAGAACTAGTACCCTTTATGTAGGTATTTAGGTTAACAGTTCTTAGAATTTTTTTCCTCTACAATTTCTTTTTTGCAACAACCTGTGTAGTTGGCTCATCAGTGGTAGTACCACCTCTACCATCACATACTACATCCTCTTGATCCATCATCTCTACATTTTTAGGCATTACATCTGCGTGTTCCATCACCTCATCAGTGGCTTCAACATGTGCCTCATCAGTGATCACACCCTCTTGATCCACCCCCTTCATCATCCGAATCATGGAAATAAATTTCCATTTCACTATCATCATCATCTTCTACTCTAATATAATCTAAAACTATCTCAACATCTGCTTCATCACCCCTACCTTCATCACCCTTGTCTTCATCATCTTTACCGTGTGGCTCATCACCCTTATCCTCGAGACCTTCACCATGTGGCACATTAGCATCAACATCAAGATCATTTATTTCCTTTGGGACAGTTAGGTCCAAAACAACCTTTGGCACATCAAGGGCATGTACAACAAACATCTGAACCTTCCCCTGAGAGTGTGCAATCCTTGCCATCTCTAAACAACCTTTAACATCCACCAATTGCTTCAGACCAACATTGTAACATCCCGATTTAAAAATTAATTACCGAATGAGATTAAAACCGCTAAACAAAAATAATTGCATAAGCATGAATTACTTATTAAATTAATTTTAACTTAAGCATTTGGTTAATGGTTAATTAGTTGTAATTGCGTATGTGTACCACGTGATCTGCTGCTGCCTCACGGTCTCCCATCCCACTTCCTCATTCTTTGAGTGTATATATATGTGTGCAGAAGCTCACTGCGGTTCACTTGCTCTCATTCCTTAAGATTTCCTCTTCCTCTATTTCTCTTCCTCTTCGTTCTTCTTCTCCTCTGACTCTCTGTTCCATAAACTCACAACCGCGGTGCTGCAGAAGATTCGGAGTCCTCTTCGGGTGGTGAAGGACGATCGTCGAAGTGGAAGAAGAACTGCGTACTGTTCCCAACCTGACTTGAGGGTACGATTGCGAGTGTGAGTGGTGATGAAGCAAACAGAGGCAACGGAACAACATCGGGAAACAGAGGAACCCCTCGAATTCCTTCAGTAGGTAGGGGGCGCTTTGCATCTCAAATGCATAGCTTGTGAACGGTCTCCGGGTGAAGTATTGCTCATGCATGTATGTTTGGAGGTGTTAGCTATGAAATATATATATATGATTGACAGCTTTTGAATACCGAGGGCATGTGATGGTTGAGTCTGATGGTAGTTTTTTTTTATATTTAATGTATGTGATTATGAGATATACTATTAGGTATGTGAATGCATGTATGAGTTATGGGACCGTGTGTGAATGGAGTGCATGTATCTTAAGTCGCCATATTGAGTCTGGTTAGTTATCTTACTCATGAATGCATGAAGTGGGGATTCCCGACACCGAGAGCAGGTGTGTGACTACTGTTGATTCCAGACGGAATGTTATTTTCAAATATGAGATGTTGACGTGACTTCTGAGTGCTCTGTACTGGGGGACTGTGGGTAGATCCTGATTACTATCCTATATTAACATGTATGTGAATGCTGGAAAATGAATTTGTTATGTTTGTGTGATGATGAATGAGTTACATGCAGAGTGTGGTTAAGATGCGGAAAAAAAGGTACTGTAGTATTGACAAATATACGTAAAATATGATTGCAAGACATTGAGTTGGACTCAAGGCGATGCCGAGTGCATTAGCGTTGGACGCTTGATGAAAGACCTTGGGTTGGACTCAAGGCAAGCTTACCGGGTTGGACTCGGGGCTGCCCGTAACACTTCCGTTGTTGCTTGGAGTGACTGTGTTACATGTGAGGGCAAACGGTTTGGTACCAGTAAAACGGCCGGACCAGCTTGGAGCTGGAGGAAAAAGGCTTGGAGCCTATGTTGCAACGTAAAAATTTGTAATAAAAGGGGGTCGGATCCGACTGTAGTTGATATGTGTGCATCATATATATACTCTTATACTGTGATGAATTCATTGTGTTGCATGTGTATGTATCGGAAATGATATGATCCATATAGCCATGTATTAAATGTATGAATTCCGATTGCATGGTACTGTTATATGTAGATACATTGGATGGCAGTTAACGTTATAATTGATTGAGATGTGATGTTGTATGGTTGAAGATCTAAGGGTTTCTGAGTCACTAACTGTCGTTTTAAATGTAAAAGCTCACCCCTACTATGGCAATATTTTTCATTGAATGTCTCTCGGAACAACGAGTGAAGGTGGAGCTACATTTGTGCACTATGGAAATATATGTATACGTGTAGATACTATGTATAATGTTTTGGTTAAGCCTTGGTCGGCTCGTATTTTGATCTTAGTCTCTTAAACCAGAATTTGAACTCTCTCAGGTTGAGAGTATGACAATGTGCTTATAATTATTTATATACATTCCTATATATATACATATCATACTGTATGTTTATCTATGCTATGCGTGAAATCCGAGTGATATATATATGTACTTTCTGAGCGCGAGAGGTTGGTATGACCTTAGGTGAAAATGGAACTAGGTTATTGTTGTGGGAAGCGAGATAGTGACTTTACCCCGAGTAAAGAAAGGTTTAGATGCTTCCGAGTGAATGAGGTCGTATAATTATGAGTGGGGGTTGACCTGAAGACCTTCAGGGTAATAAACTGTTAGGATTTCCTCAAGTGGAGAATAGCAACATGTTCCAAGTGAGAACCTTCCGAGTGAGTGTTTTCCGACTGAAGAGTGACCTATAAGATTCTGAGTAAAACCCATTGTAGTAAACTTATGGGAAACTAGAAGATCCTTAGGTGAGACTTGACTTAGTGAGAGGACTTGAGTAAGAAGGATTAGGTGTGTCGAGTGAAAAATGAGTGAAATACCTGAGTGATAAAAAGACCGTGAAGAATATTCTGAGTGAAACGTATGTGTGGAATACCGAGTGAAATGACTATGGGAATCATCTCCTAAGTGGTCAACATCTGCGGCTTGAAGGAATGAAGTTATGAAGTGTGTGGTAAACTTCCGAAAGGAGCTTGTGAGTCTAAGGGTTAGGCCGAATGAATCGTGAGTAAAGACTTTTCCAAGTGGACATAAATTTTGAAATCCGAGTGAGGGGAATACCGAGTGGAGTTACTCGTGTAACATCCCAATTTTATAATAATGTACCGGGTGAAATAAGCCATTAAAATAATAATTCAGAAGTGGAAATTGTTCACTAATTACCCTTAACTTAATTAATCAAAAGGTGATTAGCTTTAATGGATGTTGATGGGACTGGGTGACGTGAGCAGACTGCTCCTCACGTTTTCCCACCCCACCATTCCTTTCCTTCATGCATGCGTTTATAATTGGTTGATGGCTTTCCTTGCCATTCATTCTTCAGAATTTCCCTACGAGTTCTTCTTCTTCTTCCTCCTTCTCTTTCTCTCTTGTTTTCCTTCTTCTCTTTCCCTTCTCTGCTCTCTGTTTCCACTCCCTGTTTCGGAAGCCACGTTGACGGTGCAGCAGAGGAGTCAGAGCTCCCTTATACGAGTAAAGGACGAGCGTCGAAGCAGAAGCAGAAGCAGCCCTGCGCCACTTGTGGAAGGCAGCAGTGTTCCAGTGAAGGTTAAACAAGTGAAAGTGTTGAGTGAAGCAGCGAGGAAAAAGGACCAGCGCCCAAGCAGAAGAGTCTCTCGGAGTCTCGTAGTTGGTAAGGGGGAGTACCTTACATGTTAAATGCATGGGTTATGAATGGGTTTCAGGTGTTGATAATTGTGGTTCTGCATTCTGTTTGTATGATGTGCCTGCATGTGGAGTACCCGAGTGTAGGATAAGTGAGAGTGAGTGTTGCATGTTATCATTGCCCTTGAAGATGCATGCGTTGATTAAGTCCTGACACTATTGTATACCGATTGCATGTTATGTTGTGTTGATTGGAATACTATTTGAATCTGTTGATCTTTATATGGATACATGCGTTGATTAAGTCCTAATACTGTTGTATACCGAGTGCATGTGATGCTTGAGTTGATGAGAATACTTATAGAATCTTGATATTGATTGACACCGATTGCATTGGACCTTTATGTTGCTATATCCACCTGATGGAGCTTTGATGATGATTGCATGGAAGTATGTGTGTGTTAGATTAATATGTGGAGTTCTGAAAATGGGCATTACCGACTGCATGTGAAGTATGTATGGCTGAGTGAAAGATCGTGTGCATGAACTCTATGTTGTGTGATGAATCTGCGTGTGGCGCATGGGATGCGTTGTGCTGGGAGCACGTAGTGTGGGACACTACCATCGGTTATAAAGCGTGGGACGCTGTAAAATCCTTGAGTGGGACTCAAGGTAGCCCTTGAGTGGGACTCGGCCAAGCAGTTGGGAGCTGAAATGATAGCTGAGAGCTATGTACAAAAGGCTGAGAGCCTACGTTGCAACGTCAGAACCGATTACACACGAATGCGGAACCGAGTGAATAATCTGTGTATATTAACTGCTGATATTGCTGGAATTGATTATGCATGAGATGATAAATGTATATATATATATATATCCGTGTGCATATGTTGTTGATGCTGATTGAAACCTGTTCTATGAATGCATGTTATGTTGTTGAAGAGTTGTGTATATATATAGCCGAATGAGAATTGTGGGTTCCGACTAATAAATGTTCAAAAGATGCATTCTGATTCATGGACCTTAACATCATGTCACTGATTGTTGTATGTTAATGTTATTGAGTTGATGTGTGTAAGGGGGGCGAGTGACAACTGGTGGATTCCGATCGGTAAGGATCTTGTGTGTGTGTCCTGGTTGATTAACAATACTCTGACCTTAATCATTGCCACGTGTGATTGTGTGTGTGTATATATATATATAGTTGTATAAATGTGAGACAACCTGAGTCAGTATCTATCATTTAAAATTTAAGATATTCACCCCTGCTGTGACAATTTTTCAGTGAACATCTCTCGTAAAGAGGATTGGAGGAGGAGCTGAAATGTCGGGTGAAGTGCTGATGCACTATAGAAATTTTATGACTGTGCATGTGCTGTATATAATGTTTTGGGTTAAGCCTTGGCCGGCTCGTGTTTTGCTGTTAGCCTTTTATACAGAGTTGATCCCCTTAGAATGGGAATATGATAATGTGGTTGTAAATTCGTGATATGCACTCCTATATACGTATATATATGCCTATGTTTATGCTATGTTGCATGTCTATCTTATACTGTGTAATGCCTGGGTAATCTATACATATATATATATATATATATATATGTGTGTGCGTTTATATTCCCGAATGTGTAGGAAATGTCATAACTTAATATGAAGAAACTAACCTATGGTCTAGAAGATGAGTTTGTGACTATGTCACCGAGTGGGAACGTTCATACGCTCTGAGTGAGTGAAATCAGATAGCTCCGAGTAGGAATTGACATAGAAGACTGCCCCTAACGACGAGTTGTTAGGATCGAAGTTGAGAGTTTAAATATACGTTCCGAGTGGTTATTACTAGAATTTCTCCCGAGCGTAGGATAATCAACGAACCCCGAGTGAGAATCCGCCGAGTGAAGGTTTTTCCGACTGGAGAGTGATACCTTAGACTCTAGGGGACCCTACTATAGTAAACTGTTAGAGACAAAAGAATCCAAGTGAGTCTTAGCCTAGTAGAATGTTGAGAGTCGGAAGATTATGGTTACCGAGTGAAAACTAAGTGAAATACCCCGAGTGACAAAAAGGACGTGAAGATTACTCTGAGTGAGGAGTCCTCCTAGATTCCGAGTGAGTGATAGTAGGGACCACTTCCGTATTATTCGCGTATATGTTCTGATTGATGAAAACGTAGAATAAGTTGCATTATCCGAATAGGACTAGTAGGTGCAAGAGCTAAGTCCGAGTAGACTGAGGTTGGATCCTTCCGAGTGAATCAGGTGCCGGAACCCAAGTGCGGAAATGCCGAGTGAAATCAACGAATACCGAGTGAAGCTTTCGCTTGAGCGTGTGCGCGTTGCTATGTGACCTGCCTACGCGATTTCCCCCTTCTTCCGCTGTTAGTTTCTTGAATTTCTTTTGTTCTCTTATTCTTCTTCTCCTCTCATTTCTTATACCGTGGTATTCTGGTTTTAATTGTGAAAAATTTTCTCTGTTTTTCTTGTCTATGATTTGTTTCAATTAGGGTGTTACATTTTGGTATTAGAGCAGACCGAAAGGTCCAAGGCCAAGGTATGCTTACCGAGTGTGAGCGGTTGTGTGCTTTCTGACTGAGTGGTCATCATGATTGAACCTGATTGATATTGACTTGTGGATAGGAGGTTGTTTCCCTCCTGGTCTGATTGATTGAGTAGCATATAGAAAAGTATGATGTGCTAAGTTACTGAACATTAGGCTGAAATCCGATCGGTGGTAAGTGGCTTGGTATACTTATCCTTGAAGGGGTGTTAATTTCAGGATAAGGGATGACGCATCGCCAAAGCATAGAGGATATAGCCACGGCATTCCAACGTTTTACAGACGTGTTTGAGAGGCAAGGCCAGCCTCGAGCTGAGGAGGGCCAAGTGCTGGACCGCTTCCTGAAGAGGAAGCCGAGTAAATTTCTAGGAGGGCGGAACCCTGAGGCAGCCTTTAAATGGACCCAGGAACTGGAGAGGATTTTTGGGGTCTTCGTTGTACCGAGGCCCAAAAAGTAGAATGTGCAGTATACATGCTACGTGATGAGGCGGAAAACTGGTGAAAGATAGCCAGAAACCGATTCCCTGACGATGATAATCAGCTGACTTGGAACGATTTCAAGACATGCTTCTTAGAGAAGTACTTCCCCGACACGGTAAGGAGTCGGAAGGAGTTGGAGTTTATAGAGTTGAAACAAGGCTCCATGACTGTGGAAGAGTATGCGACCACATTCAAAGAGTTGTGCCTATTCTACCCACCTTTCCAACAACCAGGGACGGAGAGCTCCAAGTGCCTTAAATTTGAGAATGGATTAAGATCTGATATTAAGAGAGCTTGTAGATACCAAGAGATACAGAGTTTTCCTGTGTTGGTGAATAAGTGTAGGATATTTGAGGAGGATGACAAGGCCCATTTGGGCCAGAGCAGCAGGGCCAACCATTCCTTAAGGCCCCAACAATCTCGCTTCAAGAGGCCGAGCAACGTTGGCAGAAACCGATCCTTTTCCAGACTTGGGGGTCGAAACCAGCCTGAGAGACGACTAGTTATAGGGGACGGAAAATGTTTCAAGTGTGGAGGGAATCATTATGCCCGAGACTGTAACAACGATGGTGAGGTGGTGTGCTTTCATTGTAATAAAAGGGGACACATTTGCCCCGATTGCCCCTAACTCCGTCAAGCAAACACCAGTGTACGTCAAGGAGGTTTCCAAGAGAGAAACCGAGTGAATGATAACCAAAGACCGGGTGGCAGAGGCAACTGAGCCAGAAGAAACATGATGCTTACTCCAAATGGCCGAGAGAGGAATACCGACCAACCAGCAGCGGGAAGAGTCTACACCATCAACGCAGAGGATGCTGCACAGGCGAATGACTTGGTACAATGTAAGTGCTCACTCGGTAGATATACACCTTAATGTTGTTTTTGATTCGGGAGCCACCCATTCTTTTATAGCTGATGAGTGTGTAAAGCAATTAAAGTTACCGACTGTGTTTATGGATCGGACTTTGGAAGTAGCCAATCCGACTGGCGCTAAGGTGTTGACATCATCAATGTGCAAGGATGTAACATTTGTGTTGTGTGATCGAAGTTTCACTTTCGATTTGGTGTGCATACCCTTAAAGGACCTTGACATTGTGCTCAGAATAGATTGGCTTTCAGCCAACAAGGTGTTAGTGGATTGCAGAAACCGAAGGATAATCTTCCCGGGGCAGCACCATGAAGACGACACGACACAAGGTATAGCTCAACTATTTATGATGCTTTGTCTAACCGAGGGTGAGAATAAAACCCGGGTGAACGAAATTCCAACTGTCTGTGAATTCCCAGAGGTGTTTCCTGAAGACGTACCGAGTGTCCCTCCCGATAGAGAAGTCGAATTCTCTATAGACCTGATCCTTGGAGCCGAGCCAGACTCCAGTGCACCATATAGAATGTCCCCAACTGAATTGGCCGAGCTAAAGAAGCAAGTAGATGAGTTACTCGAAAAACAATTCATTAGGCTGAGTATATCACCTTGGGGCGCACCTGTGCTGCTTGTTAAGAAGAAGGATGGCAGCATGAGGCTTTGTATAGACTACCGACAGCTAAACAAACTCACGATTAAGAACCGATACCCATTTCCCCGAATTGATGACTTGATCAACCAACTGCATGGAGCCTCAGTCATCTCAAAAATCGACCTGCGATCGGGATACCACCAAATCCGAGTGAAGGACTCGGATATCCCAAAGACTGCCTTTAGGAATCGGTATGGTCACTACGAGTATGTAGTGATGCCGTTCGGTGTAACAAACGCCCCTGCTGTCTTCATGAATTACATGAACAACATATTCCACCCATATTTAGACCGATTCGTAGTTGTTTTCATTGAAGACATCCTAGTCTATTCTAAGACTTCTGAGGAGCATGAAGAACATCTCCGGGCGGTACTCCAAGTGTTAAAGGAGAAGCAGTTGTTTGCAAAGCTTTCAAAGTGTGATTTCTGGGTGAATAAAATCCATTTCCTTGGACATGTAATTTCTGAGGAAGGTGTCTCGGTGGACCCTTCGAAGGTGGCGGCTATAATGGCATGGGAGAGACCCAAGTCGGTCTTGGAGATAAGGAGCTTTATGGGCCTGGCAGGTTATTATAGAAGATTCATTGAAGGTTTTTCTAAGTTGGCCTTGCCACTGACTAAATTGACTCGGAAAAACATTCCCTTCGTATGGAGTTCCGAGTGCGAGAACAGCTTCCGAGAGCTGAAGGACAAGTTGACGACTGCTCCAGTGCTGGCATTACCTGACTTGCAAGAGAGCTTCGTGGTTTATTGTGATGCATCAGGACTCGGATTAGGATGCGTGCTAATGCAGAAAGACCGAGTCATAGCGTATGCCTCTCGGCAATTGAGACCACACGAGCAACATTATCCGACCCATGACTTGGAATTGGTAGCTGTGGTGTTCGCATTAAAAATCTGGAGGCATTATTTGTTCGGGTCCAGATTTAAAGTTTACAGTGATCATAAGAGCCTCAAATACTTATTCGACCAAAAGGAACTGAACATGAGACAAAGGAGATGGATGGAATTTTTAAAAGATTATGATTTCGAGCTAAAGTACCATCCGGGTAAGGCAAACGTTGTTGCCGACGTGTTGAGTCGGAAATCCCTTCATGTAGCAGTGATGATGGTGAAGGAGGTAGAGCTATTAGAACAGTTCCCAGACATGAACTTACATGTTGACATCCCCTCATCTCGGAAAATGACGATCGGTACGCTGAGGATTACCAATGAATTCCTGAAATCCGTGTACGAGCAACAGCAGTCAGATTCCTACTTGGCTGAGATGAAGGAGACTCAGGCCAAAGGCAAGGATTTGTCCTTGACCGAGGGATCAGATGGAATCTTCCAAGTAAGAAACAGAATATACGTGCCGGGTGGAGGAGAATTGAGAAGAATAGTGCTTGATGAAGCTCACAAGAGCTTGCTAAGTATCCACCCGGGTGCCACGAAAATGTACCATGACCTAAGAACCCAGTTCTGGTGGCCCGGATTAAAGAGGAACGTGGCAGAATATGTGGCTCGGTGCACCACCTGTCAGAAGTCAAAAGTGGAGCACCAGAAGCCGTATGGTGCATTACAACCCCTGGAGATTCCCGTGTGGAAATGGGACTCAATTACCATGGACTTTGTCATGGGATTGCCCAAAAACCGAGCAGGCCATGATACAATATGGGTCATTGTTGACCGACTAACGAAGAGTGCACACTTCCTGCCTGTGAACATGAAGTACCCGATGCATAGGTTAGCTCAGATTTATATTCGCAAAATTATCCGACTGCATGGTATACCGACTTCTATCATATCGAATAAGGATCCTAGGTTCACGTCCCGGTTTTGGACCAGCCTGCACCAGGAAATAGGTACGAAACTTTGGCTTAGTTCTGCTTACCACCCCCAATCGGATGGACAATCCGAGCGAACGATTCAAAGCCTGGAGGACTTGCTAAGGGCGTGTGTGCTAGAGCACGGTGGGGAATGGGAGCAGTACCTTCCCTTGGTTGAGTTTACGTACAATAACAGCCATCACAATAGTATTGGTATGGCACCCTACGAAGCACTGTATGGTCGAAGATGCCGAACCCCGCTTTGCTGGTCAGAATCGGGTGAGAGTCTGCTATTGGGGCCAGAGGTTGTGAAACAAACTTCAGAACAGATCTGAGTGATAAGAGAAAAGATGAAGGTGTCTCAAGATATGCAGAAAAGCTACCATGACAAACGCACCAGACCATTGGAATTTTCAGTCGGGGACAGGGTATTTTTAAGGACTTCACCGAGTAAAGGAGTCGGGCGAGTCTTGAAGAGTGAAAAGTTAAGCCCTCGATACATTGGGCCTTATGAAGTGTCAGAATGAGTCGGTTCCATGGCATACCAAATAGCATTACCGACTCACTTGTCTCGATTGCATGACGTGTTTCATGTGTCTCAACTAAGGAAGTACCTGCCAGATCCTACTCACACAATGCCTGATAATGAAGTCGAAATCAGGGAAGACCTGACCACTGTAACTATACCAACTAGGATCATGGACCGATCGGTAAAACGATTAAGGAGTAAGAATGTGCAACTGGTTGAAGTGGAGTGGCAGCAGGACGGGTATACCTCTTATACCTGGGAGCGCGAGGATACCATGAGGCAGCAGTACCCCGAGTTATTTGACCAAGGTGAGTTACCGACTGAATTTCGAGGATGAAATTCTTTTGAGTGGGGGAGAACTGTAACATCCCAATTTTATAATAATGTACTGGGTGAAATAAGCCATTAAAATAATAATTCAGAAGTGGAAATTGTTCACTAATTACCCTTAACTTAATTAATCAAAAGGTGATTAGCTTTAGTGGATGCTGATGGGACTGGGTGACGTGAGCAGACTGCTCCTCACGTTTTCCCACCCCACCATTCCTTTCCTTCATGCATGCGTTTATAATTGGTTGATGGCTTTCCTTGCCATTCATTCTTCAGAATTTCCTTGCGAGTTCTTCTTCTTCTTCCTCCTTCTCTTTCTCTCTTGTTTTCCTTCTTCTCTTCTCCTTCTCTGCTCTCTGTTTCCTCTCCCTGTTTTGGAAGCCACGTTGACGGTGCAGCAGAGGAGTCAGAGCTCCCTTATACGAGTAAAGGACGAGCGTCGAAGCAGAAGCAGAAGCAGCCCTGCGCCACTCGTTGAAGGCACCAGTGTTCCAGTAAAGGTTAAACGAGTGAAAGTGTTGAGTGAAGCAGCGAGGAAAAAGGACCAGCGCCCAAGCAGAAGAGTCTCTCGGAGTCTCGTAGTTGGTAGGGGGAGTACCTTACATGTTAAATGCATGGATTATGAACGGGTTTCAGGTGTTGATAATTGTGGTTCTGCATTCTGTTTGTATGATGTGCCTGCATATGGAGTACCCGAGTGTAGGATAAGTGAGAGTGAGTGTTGCATGTTATCATTGCCCTTGAAGATGCATGCATTGATTAAGTCCTGACACTATTGTATACTGATTGCATGTTATGTTGTGTTGATTTGAATACTATTTGAATCTGTTGATCTTTATATGGATACATGCGTTGATTAAGTCCTGATACTGTTGTATACCGAGTGCATGTGATGCTTGAGTTGATGAGAATACTTATAGAATCTTGATATTGATTGACACCGATTGCATTGGACCTTTATGTTGCTATATCCACCTAATGGAGCTATGATGATAATTGCATGGAAGTATGTGTGTGTTAGATTAATATGTGGAGTTCTGAAAATGGGCATTACCAACTGCATGTGAAGTATGTATGGCTGAGTGAAAGATCGTGTGCATGAACTCTATGTTGTGTGATGAATCCGCGTGTGGCGCATGGGATGCGTTGTGCTGGGAGCACGTAGTGTGGGACACTACCATCGGTTATAAAGCGTGGGACGCTGTAAAATCCTTGAGTGGGACTCAAGGTAGCCCTTGAGTGGGACTCGGGCTGCCTGTGAACACCTCCGTTGGCGCTGAGAGCGTTGGTGTCACCTGTGGGCAAACGGTTGGGTACCTGTAAAACGGCCAAGCAACTGGGAGCTAAAATGATAGCTGAGAGCTATGTATAAAAGGCTGAGAGCCTACGTTGCAACGTCAGAACCGATTACACACGAATGCGGAACCGAGTGAATAATCTGTGTATATTAACTGCTGATATTGCTGGAATTGATTATGCATGAGATGATGAATGTATATATATATATATCCGTGTGCATATGTTGTTGATGCTGATTGAAACCTGTTCTATGAATGCATGTTATGTTTTTGAAGAGTTGCGTATATATATAGCCGAATGAGAATTGTGGGTTCCGACTGATAAATGTTCAAAAGATGCATTCTGATTCATGGACCTTAACATCATGTCACTGATTGTTGTATGTTAATGTTATTGAGTTGATGTGTGTAAAGGGGGCGAGTGACAACTGGTGGATTCTGATCGGTAAGGATCTTGTGTGTGCGTCTTGGTTGATTAGCAATACTCTGACCTTAATCATTGCCACATGTGGTTGTGTGTGCGTATATATATATATATATAGTTGTATAAATGTGAGATAACCTGAGTCAGTATCTATCATTTAAAATTTAAGATACTCACCCCTGCTGTGACAATTTTTCAATGAACATCTCTCGTAATAAGGATTGGAGGAGGAGCTGAAATGTCGGGTGAAGTGCTGATGCACTTTGGAAATTTTATGACTGTGCATGTGCTGTATATAATGTTTTGGGTTAAGCCTTGGCCGGCTCGTGTTTTGCTGTTAGCCTTTTATACAGAGTTGATCCCCTTAGAATGGGAATATGACAATGTGGTTGTAAATCCGTGATATGCACTCCTATATACGTATATATATGCCTATGTTTATGCTATGTTGCATGTCTATCTTATACTGTGTAATGCCTGGGTAATCTATACATATATATATATATATATATGTGTGCGTTTATATTCCTGAATGTGTAGGAAATGTCATAACTTAACATGAAGAAGCCAACCTATGGTCTAGAGGGTGAGTTTGTGACTCTGTCACCGAGTAGGAAGGTTCAGACGCTCTGAGTGAGTGAAATCAGATAGCTCCGAGTAGGAATTGACATAGAAGACTGCCCCTAACGACGAGTTGTTAGGATCGAAGTTGAGAGTTTAAATATACGTTCCGAGTGGTTATTACTAGAATTTCTCCTGAGCGTAGGATAATCAACGAACCCCAAGTGAGAATCCGCCGAGTGAAGGTTTTTCCGACTGGAGAGTGACACCTTAGACTCTAGGGGACCCCACTGTAGTAAGCTGTTAGAGACAAAAGAATCCAAGTGAGTCTTAGCCTAGTAGAATGTTGAGAGTCGAAAGATTATGGTTACCGAGTGAAAACTAAGTGAAATACCCCGAGTAACAAAAAGGACGTGAAGATTACTCTGAGTGAGGAGTCCTCCTAGGTTCCGAGTGAGTGATAGTAGGGACCACTTCCATATTATTCGCATATATGTTCTGATTGATGAACCGTAGAATAAGTTGCATTATCCGAATGGGACTAGTAGGTGCAAGAGCTAAGTCCGAGTAGACTGAGGTTGGATCCTTCCGAGTGAATCAGGCGCTGGAACCCGAGTGTTGAAATGCTGAGTGAAATGAACGAATACCGAGTAAAGCTTTCGCTTGAGCGTGTGCGCGTTGCTATGTGACCTGCCTACGTGATTTCCCCCTTCTTCCACTGTTAGTTTCTTGAATTTCTTTTGTTCTCTTATTCTTCTTCTCCTCTCATTTCTTATACCGTGGTATTCTGGTTTTAATTGTGAAAAATTTTCTCTATTTTTCTTGTCTATGATTTATTTAAATTAGGGTGTTACAACTCGCCTCAGCGGCTAAGTGCTCGCTCCAGCGAGTGCGAGCGAAGGGAAGGTCTCTAATAAGTTACGCTCAAGCTATGCGTACTCCGCCCAAGCGTGATGGGCTGTCTCGCTCGAGCGATATTGAATCTCGCCTGAGCGAGTAGGCGTTGTTGGGTTCGCTCACGTCCTGCATCTTCCGCTGTTGTCTTGTGTATGGTTTGCACTCCTTTCCTTTCCTTCTTGTCCTGATTCTTCTCTCCCTAGCCTCCAACTACTCATTTTGTCTTTGAATCCCCTCTGATTTTGGAAAAATTTTCCTGGTCTTGGTTTATCCACTAATTGAAAATTAAGGTGTTACATTTTGGTATCAGAGCAGACTGAAAAAGTCCAAGGCCAAGGCATGCTTACTTCTAGTAAGCGGTAATGTACATTATGACCGGTTGTTATAAAATTGCTTGCGATATCTGAGCCTTTGATGCCTAATTAATTATAATTGTGTGACCAGGTGTTTATGAGAGGTTGTTCTTGGCGTAGAAGGTTGTTCCTGTGTTAGTCTAACTAAGTATATGATATTTGAGAATTGTATGATAATGTGTTATAGTTGGTGAATGTTGGGTTAAAATCCGATTGGCAGTGAGTGATTCTGTAACCTTATCCGTGAAAGGGGTGTTGATTTCAGGATAAGTCATGGCGAATCGTCACAGCATGGAAACCATAGCCACGGCCTTCCAGCGTTTTACTGACGTATTCGAGAGGCAAAGCCAGCCTCGAACTGAAGATGGTCAAGTATTGGATCGCTTCCTAAAGAGGAAGCCGAGTGAGTTCCAAGGGGGACTTAACCCCGAGGCAGCTTACAAGTGGACTCAAGAGTTAGAGAGGATTTTTGGGGGCCTTCACTGTACCAAGGCCTAGAAGGTGGAGTGCGCAGTGTACATGCTATGGGACGAAGCAGAAAAATGGTGGAAGATCGCCAGAAACTGACTGGCTGATGCTGACACCCAGCTGACCTGGGAAAATTTTAAAATGTGCTTCCTAGAGAAATATTTCCCTGACACAATAAGGAGTCGGAAGGAACTGGAATTTATGGAACTAAAATAGGGTTCCATGTCTGTAGAAGAATACGCAGCTAGATTTGAAGAGTTGTGCTTGTTTTACCCGCCCTTTCAACAAACCGGAACAGAGAATTCTAAATGCCTTAAATTTGAAAACGGATTGAGATCAGACATTAAAAGAGCCTGCAGATACCAAGAAATAAGAAGTTTCCCAGTACTAGTGAATAAATGCAGGATCTTCGAAGAAGATGACAAGGCCCACTCGGGCCAGAGCAGTAGGGCAGACCCCTCCTTGAGGCCTCAGCAATCACGCTTCAAGAGACCAGGCAACGTTGGAAGAGCTGGACCCTTCCCTAAATTTAGAGGACGGGGAAACCGTGGGAGTCATTTTGGGGGTCGCCCCGGAAATGGTAAGTGCTTCAGATGCAGAGGTGACCACTTTGCACGGGAATGTGATGCTGGAAACGATGTTGTATGCTTCCACTATAACGAAAGGGGGCATGTTCGCCCCGACTGTCCGTAACTGCAACCAGTGAGTGTTAATGCACGCCGTGGGGGTTTTCGAGTGGGGGGACGCGGAAACGATAGTCGAGGGAATGGTGGTAGAGGAAACGGAGCAAGGGGCAACATGATGACTACTCCAAATAACCGAGGAAGAAATGCCGACCAACCGGCTGTGGGAGAGTCTACGCTATCAACACCGAAGATGCTGTACAAGCGAATGACTTGGTACAAAGTAAGTGCTCGCTCGATAGATATACACTTAATGTAGTTTTTAATTCTGGAGCTACCCACTCCTTTATAGCTGACGATTGTGTGAGACGTTTAAAGTTGCCGACTGTATATATGAATCGGACTCTGGAGGTAGCCAACCCGACCGACGTAAGAGTGTTGACATCAATGATGTGTAAGGATGTAACATTCACGATGGGCGATCGGAGTTTCACCTTTAATTTAGTATGTGTGCCTCTGAAAGACCTTGACATTGTACTGGGCATGGATTGGCTTTCATCCAACAAGGTATTGGTGGACTGTCGGAACAGAAGGATAATTTTTCCGAGGCAGACCAGTGAAGACTACACGGTACAAGGTATAGTTTAGTTATTTATGATGCTTTGTCTAACTGAGGGGGAGATTAGATCCCGAGTGAACGAAATTCTGACTGTTTGTGAATTCCCCGAGGTGTTTCCGGAGGACGTGCCAGGTGTCCCTCCGAATAGAGAAGTTGAATTCTCTATAGACTTGATCCTTGGAGCCGAGCCAGTCTCCAGTGCACCTTATCGAATGTCCCCAACAGAATTGGCTGAATTGAAAAAGCAGGTGGATGAGTTACTCAAAAAACAATTCATTAGACCGAGTGTATCACCATGGGGCGCACCTGTACTACTTGTCAAAAAGAAGGATGGCAACATGAGATTATGTATAGATTACCGACAGCTGAATAAACTCACAATTAAGAACCGATACCCGTTGCCCAGAATCGACGATTTGATTGACCAACTGCGTGGTGCTTCAGTCTTCTCGAAGATCGATTTACGATCGGGATACCACTAAATCCAGGTGAAGGACTCAGATATTCCAAAAACTGCCTTTAGGACTCGGTATGGCCACTACGAGTATGTAGTGATGCCGTTTGGTGTGACAAACGCCCCTGCTGTATTCATGAATTACATGAACAACATATTCCACCCATATCTAGACCGATTCGTAGTAGTCTTTATTGATGATATCTTAATCTATTCTAGGACCCCTGAGGAGCATGAGGGACATCTCCGAGCGGTACTGCAAGTATTGAAGGAGAAGTAGCTGTTTGCAAAGCTTTCGAAGTGCGATTTCTGGATGGAAAAGATCCACTTTCTCGGATATGTAATTTCCAAGGAAGGCGTTTCGGTAGACCCATCAAAGGTGGCAGCTATAATGGCATGGGAGAGACCCAAGTCGGTCTCAGAGATAAGGAGCTTTATGGGCCTAGCAGGCTATTATAGGAGGTATATTAAAGGTTTTTCTAAGCTTGCTTTGCCACTGACTAAATTGACTCGGAAAAACATCCCTTTCGTGTGGAATTCCGAGTGTGAAAGCAGTTTCCGAGAGTTAAAAGACAAGTTGACAATCGCCCAGTGTTGGCTTTGCCAAACTTGCAAGAGGGCTTTGTGGTTTACTGTGGTGCATCGGGACTCGGCCTGGGGTGCATGCTGATGCAGAAAGACCGAGTGATAGCTTATGCCTCTCGGCAATTGAGGCCTCACGAATAGCATTACCCGACCCATGACTTGGAATTGGTAGCTGTGGTCTTCGCGTTGAAGATATGGAGGCATTACTTGTATGGTTCTAAGTTCGAAGTATACAGCGACCACAAGAGCCTCAAATATTTGTTTGATCAGAAAGAACTGAACATGAGGTAGAGGAGATGGATGGAATTTCTAAAAGATTATGATTTCGAGCTGAAGTATCATCCGGGTAAGGCGAACGTTGTTGTCGACGTGTTGAGTCAGAAATCCCTCCATATAGCAGTGATGATGGTAGAGGAGGTGGAGTTATTGGAACAATTCTGAGACATGAATTTGCATGTTGACGTCCCTTCATCTCGGAAGATAACAATCAGTACGTTGAAGATTGCCAATGAATTTCTGAAATTGGTATATGAACAACAAAAGTCAGATTCCTACTTGGCTGAGATGAAGGAGACTCAGGCCAAGGGTAAGGACTTATCTCTGACCGAGGGACCGGATAGAATTTTCTGAGTGAAGAATCGGATATATGTGCCGGGTGAAGGTGAATTGAGAAGGATGGTGCTTGATGAAGCCCACAAGAGCCTGCTAAGTATTCACCCGGGTACCACGAAGATGTACCACGATTTAAAACGACAATTCTGGTGGCCCGGATTAAAGAGAAATGTAGCGGAATATGTGGCTCGGTGTATTACCTGTCAGAAATCGAAAGTCGAACACCAGAAACCGTATGGTGCATTACAACCCCTAGAGATCCCCGTGTGGAAATAGGACTCAATTGCCATGGACTTTGTCATGGGGTTGCCAAAAACCTGAGCGGGTCATGATGTGATTTGGGTCATTGTTGACCGATTGACGAAAAGCGCACACTTCCTGCCTGTGAACATGAGATACCCATTACATAAGTTGGCTCAGATTTATATTCGTGAAATTGTCTGACTGCATAGTGTGCCGACTTTTATCGTATCGGATAGGGATCCTAGATTCACGTCCCGGTTTTGGACCAGCCTGCACCAGGAATTGGGTACGAAACTTTGGCTAAGTTCCGCCTACCACCCCCAATCGGATGGATAATCCGAGCGAACGATACAAAGCTTAGAAGACTTGCTGAGGACGTGTGTGTCGGAGCATGGTGGGTGTTGGGAGTAGTACCTTCCCTTAATCGAATTTACGTACAACAATAGCCACCACAGCAGTATTGGTATGGCACCCTACGAAGCCTTGTATGGACGAAAGTGCCGAACCCCTCTTTGTTGGTCGGAAACAGGTGAAAGTCTACTATTAGGGCTGGAAATTGTGAAACAAACCTCAGAACAAATCCAAGGAATAAGGGAAAAGATGAAGGCGTCTCAGGACAGACAAAAGAGCTACTATGACAAACGAACCAAACCACTGGAGTTTTTAGTCGGGGATAGGGTGTTTCTGAAGATCTCACCGAGTAAAGGAGTCGGGAGAGCCTTAAAAAGTGGAAAGTTAAACCCCCGATATATTGGGCCTTACGAAGTATTAGAGCGAGTCGGTTCTGTGGCGTACCGAATAGCGTTACCGACTCACCTATCCCGATTGCATAACGTGTTTCATGTATCTCAACTAAGGAAATATCTAACCGATCCCACTCACGAAATGTCGGATGATGAAGTAGAGATCAAGGAGGACTTGACCACAGTAGCAATACCGACTAGAATTATAGACCGATCGGTAAAACGCTTAACGAGCAAGGATGTACAACTGGTTGAGGTAGCGTGGCAGCAAAACAGATGTACTACTTACACCTGGGAACGTGAGGATGCCATGAGGCAACAGCATCCCGAGCTATTTATTTAAGGTAAGCTACCGATTGAATTTCGAGGACGAAATTCTTTGAGGGGGGAGAATTGTAACATCCCGATTTGTGAACACTTATTTCAGTCCGATTGATATCCACGAGTAAAAAGAATACAAGCAAAAAAAAGAAAAAAAAAGAAAAATACAAGTAAAAAGAAAAAAAGAAAGAAAAAAAAGAAAAAGAAAAAGAAAAAAAAAGAATACAAGAAAATAAATAAATAAATAAATAAAAAATAATAATAAAAAAAATGATGATGATGACTCGGAAATGATCATTTCCGAGTGAAGGGACTCGAAAATGATCATTTCCGAGTGAGACATGGTCCCTGGCCTGTTTTCGCCCAAGCGGATGATGGTTCGCTCAAGCGAGACATGTCACACCCGGGCGAGATTAAAACCTGATGCGTATTCCTTTCCTTCGAATGATGAAATCCGAGTGGAATTACTCAGAATGGAGCAAATCCAAGTGGAAGCTGTCCCACTGCAATCATTCCGAGCCAAATTCCAATTTCTGAGTGGAAAGAAGGCAGTTTCCGAGTGACAAACGTCCAATTTCCAAGTTCTGACTGAAAAGCAAGCAGATTCTGAGTGAAAATGTTCAAATTCCAATTTCTGAGTGGAAAATAAGCAGGATCCGAGTGGATATGTCAAAGTTTCTAAATTCTGAGTAATAAGAAGGCAGTTTCCGAGTGGATATGTCAAAGTTTCCAAGTTTCGAGTGATAATAAGGCGGTTTTCGAGTGGTTGTCCAAGTTCTAAATTCTGAGTGAGGAATAAGACCAATTCTGAATGCAAATGGCCGAATTCCATTCTAATTGGAAGATGAGGACGACTCCCAGATATCCGAGTGGATTGATGCACATATGAAACGATTCTAAGAGAATGAAAGCCTCAAATTGATGATTGATGATTGGTGATTGAAACCGAGTAAAAATAAGGCCGACTGAGAATGAAAGCCATTTCTGATTGGAAAGGAAGGAATGGTTGACGAGTGAAAGAAATTCCGAGTGAGAAGCCAGTCGGACCTGAGTGCCAAATTCCGAGTGAAAAGCCAATTGGATTTCTGAGGGAAGAAAGAGTCTACTGAATGACTCGAAAGCCAGTCGGATTCCCGAGGGAAGAAGGAGTCTACCGAGTGATGTTCTTGAGTCAGCACCGAGTGAAGACTCTTCAGTCAGCACCGAGTGATGCTTTTCCAGTCTACACCGAGTCATTCCCTTCCATTTTTAGCCGGCTCCGAGCCATTCTTTTACCATTACCGAGCCATTCTCTTACCCATAACCGAGCCACTCATTTAACCATTCCCGAGCCCCCATTTCTACTAATTTCCGAGCCATATTTAAACCTTACCCGAGCCCCCCAACATCACCGAGCTCATTTTCACCAAACCTGAATCACCAATTTTCACCCAAATCTGACTCACAATTCTCACTCGGATTCCGAGTCATCCTTTACTCATCTCCGAGTCAATTTTTACCAAGTTCCGAGTCATCATTCTCACCTAATTCTGAGTTATCTTTAATCAGTTCTGAGTCAATCTTCGATCGGTTTTTGACTGACACCTTTCAGTCAGTTCTTGGTCAGTGTTCAATCATTTCTGACTCACTTTTTACCAATTCCGTGTCATCCCTCATCAAGCCAATTCCGAGTGACACTTTTCACCCGTTCCCGAGTCATCTTTCACCCATTTTCGAGACCCTTTCCACTCAACTTCCGAGTCACTTTTTACCCATTTCCGAGTGATTTCTCACTCAATTCCGAGTCATATCCACCCAATTCTGAGTCATTATTCAACCATTTCAGTCGGTTCCAAGTCACTTTTTACTCGGTTCCGATTGAATGTTTCACACCAGCCTCACACCGAGCAAAACCTCTACTCGGTCTTCCATAGGAGGGCTCCTCCCAGAAGAATTCTCACTCGGGAAGGAGTATTTTCACTCGGCTTTCTATGGGAAATGCTTCATTCCACTCGGAATTGACTCCCAATGTGGATGAATACTGACTGAGAGGCTGATCCGAGTCATTTTCACTCGGAATTCTACCATTCTCACTCGGATTTCCATCATTTTCTCTCGGATTTTCACCGTGCTGACTTGGATTTCCACTATCCAAGTGGATCCTTGAATTACGGGAGATGGCCCACAACAAGACAAGGAGGAAAATGATAAAGAATTGCCACCAGCCTCCATTCTCCTTAATTGTCAAAGATCCAGGTTGTTTCCAACACACTATCCAAGTTGTTTGACAATCTCGTGGGGCGGTTGGCAACAAGACAATGAGGAAATAATAAAAAAATCCTCACCAATTGGCAGCCAGGCTGTCTCGGGTCTGTTCAGGCAATCAACATGCTCCTCAAATGTTCTATAAATACTACAAACGAAGGAAGAAGAAAAGGATCCTGGAAGCATTCACTTGAGAGAGTCTGAAACAAATTTTTTTGTCCCTTCACCCACCTTTCAACCGTCCTTCTCCTCTCCCATACAGCCCCCCTTCATCCAAACACCGTCCTCTCTCCTCACAGTCTCCATAATCCTCACACCATCTCCCTCACAGCCCCCTCTACACCATCCCTCTCTCCCTCACCTCACACCGTCCCCCTCACAGCCCTCTTTCAACACTGTCCCTCTTCCTCTCTCAACCGTCTCTCATTCCTCACAGCCCCTCAAACACCGTCCATATCTCTTTTAAATTCACCATCCAGCCATTCTCCACCTCACAGCCCCTCAAACACCGTCCAACCGTCCTCTCTTCCTCACCTCACTCCGTCTTCCTTCTTCCCTCTCATACCCCCCCTCTTCTCTCCTTCATCTCAACACCGTCCCTTCCTCCTCACCCCTCACTACTGTCTTCTCCCTCTCTACACCTCACAGCCCCCTTTCACCATCCCATTCCCCCTCACTCCACGCTCACTCTCTCTCTCTCACCGTACTCTCCCTTTCCTTTTCTCCCCTAAAACCGAGCCACACACACACACACCTCACCAACACCGTCCTCAACACTGTCCCATACCATCCTCCATATCGTCCCACACACCGTCCTTCAAACACTCAACCGTCCTTCCCTTCAAACGCCCATCCGAACTCACCAACAAACTCCCACACCGTCCTCTCTTCACCTCTCCCAACCATACAGCCCTCTAAACCTCAACACCGTCCCTTCCTCCTCAAAAATCACTACAGTCCAGCCCCTTAAATCCCCTTAACACCGTCCCTTCCTCACACACCATACTGTCCAGCCCACTAAGTTCCTCATCAACACCGTCCCCCTCCTTCAACCGTCCCTCTCTCTTACACACCATCCAACTCCTTTCTCACCACACCGGTCTCACTCTCATTTTTAATACTTGTATTTATTTTATTTTCTGTTAAATTAATTACTGTTTGATGACTATGTTATTAAATAATTTCTGTTAATTAATAAATATTAATAAAAATGAATGTTTCACACTTTCTAGTTGGACTGGCGTAAAGGTTGTAATTATTATTATTGTCGTTATTATTATTAGTGTAATTTTTATTATATTTCTTAAAAAAAGGCGGAGCAAGATTAATTTGGACGAGAACGTCCTGTTAATCTTATTTTTATTTTTTTCTTTAAAAATGGTGGAGCGAGATTAATTTGGATGAGACGTCCTGTTAATCTCTTATAAATTTTCTGTGTTGATTTTTGTTTATTTTTGTTTATTCTGTCTTCCCGTATATTTTTCTTTTCACGAAGAAGTTAAAATAATTATTAGGCTAATTATAATGCGTGCTATCAAATTGAGGTAACCATTTTTTTATAACGGACAGCTGTGAGGTGCTAATACCTTCCTCACCTGTAATTAGACTCCCGAATCTGGAATCTCATTTTTGACCAATGCTTTAATTAAAGGTTTTCCCGGTATTTTATCCTAAAAAATATTGGTGGCGACTCCCTGTTTATTTTAAAAAAAAACGTTTTTGAGGGTCGGCCGTGCTGCCGCGATCCCGGTCGCGACAGATGGCGACTCCGCTGGGGACTTAGAGAGTCAAGCCAGTCAATTTGGTAGCGCATGTTTTAATTAGCATATTAATTATTTGACTTCTTCCTTTATTTTATTTGGTCTCTGTTTTATTTGTATCCTATCTTTTATATTCTGTAAATATCTGTGTGATCATTGAACCCTAGGGTAGTCGACTTTATTTTGTTGCTCTGTGTTTGTTCTATGTGCAGGATGAGTAAGGTACAGGTATTGAATGCCTCTTTCACACACTACACTCACAATTTGCACACACTTTTGAGTGGGACCCTATACCCGGGCCCAAATAAAACTTAAGATTAGGGGAGATTGATAGCGGAGCCATTTGGGATGTACTTCTTGTCTGGTTACTGTAAGAATCTCAGCTAGAGTTCGACCTATTTATGGTGCCCACACTTAGTGGGCTTCCTACTATTTGTGGTCAACATCATGAGTAGGATCTTGGCTCTAGTGACCTTTAGAAATTTTAGAATAAGCCACCTGATGTGAGACATCACTGATAAACAAACCTTAGAACCATTAGGAGACCTTCAGAAAAACCTGACTTAAGGCACAAAGGGGAAAACTTTACTTATACCTTTTCTCATTCTCGTTTTCTCTTCTGATCCAAATTAAGGGACCACTTGCCTGTTTAGTGGATTACTTTTTCAAAAAAAAATGACCTACTTTTAACCAGTGATCCTCTAATGGGCAAGTGGTCCTTTCCTTTTATATTTGTTTAAGTCTTAGGATCTTGAGTTATGAATTTTCTGAATAAAAAAAAAACAAAAAAAAACAAAAAGAAAATCAAAAAAAAGGAAAAAATTTACAAAATATACAAAAAAGTAGAAAATCATTTTTTATTAACAATGATCAGAAAATTCATAGCTCACATGATCCTTGATTTATTGCAAGTTTTGACAAATCGTAACTTCCCTAAATCTAAAAATGTTTTCAAGAAAATTACTAGGGGAGTATCAATTTGCAAAGCATGTCAGTGACTAATTTTTCTTTTCTTTATGTCCTTACAGGAAGCTATCAAGAGCTTAGCCAGTATCTTTGAGTGAAATATGGAAATTAACATAAGATCAGATAGTTATGGTAAAAATGTACCCGAGTTGAAAAGATCCCTCCTATCTCCCGACAAGCACACATGTTACCTCTCCTACCCTTGAAGAGGAGGCAATGAGAGCCAAAATAAAAGAGCTAACCGCCAAAAACAAGGAGTTGGAAAAAGACTTGTTGATATCTCAACAAGAATGTGCCCTTCAGAAAAGGGAAAATTTAGAGAGCAAGCAAACCATCAAGAAGATTGGAAAAAAGAGAAAAATCGAAAGGGACTACCTGAGGAAACAAAGCCAATGCCTCCGAACGGCTAACACTCAACTGAAAGCGAAGAACAAGCAAAGAGATACCATGTTGACTGATAAGCAGATTCTAAGGGACATGTTGGCAAAAGCTAAAGAACGGGAGCAAAATGTCTTGGTGCAAAAAGAGCTTCTGCAATTGTAAGTTAGCCGATTAGAGCATTAGCTTGATGAGGTGGTAGAAGCTTGCCAGCATGAGATAAATGGCGAGCGATGGCGCGCGATGAATGCTGAACGAGAATGTAGTGAAGCTATCTGTGTTCTGAAAGATGAACTAACACAGCAAAATGAAGATATTCATTCATGGATGAATCACTTCGCCCACTTGGCATATTTGGCTAATGGAGCTTTGGAAGACCTCCCACTCCTAGTCAAGCAAGCTGAGGGAATGGTTAATCCTTTTAACACCCCAAGAGAAATTGTGACTTTCCTTGATTACTGTAGAGAAAGGATTTGTAAAATGAGGGTCATGATTGCCCGAGCTAGGAATGGCTGATTTATTTTTTCTGCATAAAGAATAGACTAGCATGGGTAATGTATTATTAGAATTCAGAAAGAGGGTTTCTCTTATTTCCATAACTATCTCATGTTAATTTCCACTTATCACTTTTGAACGAAGTACTGAAAGAGTCGAAGGATACTGGCCGAGTTCCGCGATCGCTTCACATACCATTTGTTGTTTTTCTTTTAACTGCTTTTTACTGCTTTTAACAATTTCTTGTTGACTTCTCAGACATAACGGGTAGACATCCTTACGCGACTAGTCTTAATACAAGACTCATGGCTGAAATAGAACAAGAAAATGAGAACTTGAGAGCTGAAGTCAATCAATTGAAAGAGCAAATGGATGAAATGGCCAAGCTTCTTGAAAGGAGAGTCACAGAAGGGGATTCTTCAGCAGGTGTTGAAAACGCCAGACAACGACCATCCACTTCCCAACACACTCAGGGTCCTACTGGAGAGCCAAGTTCAAACCCTGTTCCGCCTCCTCTAACTATTCACGTTAGGAAATCAAACCCTGCTGACACCCAGCAAACCATCTATATAGATGAGGAAGGTAATGCCATACCCTTTCCCCTATATGGGTTGCCACCTGGCTATTTCCCACCACTTCAAGAAGAGCCTGATTATCAGGCAACCATCCTTTATACGGCTCAACAAAACGTCCCACCCGTCCGGGATCCCCAAACATTTCCAATCCATACACAAGCCACGCAACCACAAGCTACTCAAGCAACAGCCAGACCCCACATCTCAATGCCTAATGCAAACCCGGCACATGTCGACCAACTAGTTAGGGGTACTAGTCATCATGTCGCTGCAGGTCCAAGTGCTGCTGCTGCTACCCAGGAGGGAAGGTTAGAGTTCCTAGAAAGGCGATTAAAAGAAATGGAAAGAACGAATCGGTTTGGAATGGGTAGTGCTGCACAACTCTGTCTGATTCCTGATGTTGTCATTCCCCCCAAATTCAAAATGCCAGAGTTTGACAAATATCGGGGGCTAACCTGTCCAAAGAACCATCTTACCATGTACTGCCGGAAGATGGCCTCTCATGCTTCCAATGACCCTCTACTCATTCATTGTTTCCAGGATAGTTTGGTGGGAGCACCTCTGACCTGGTACAATAACCTTGAACGATCTCGTATATGCTGTTGGGAAGATCTGGCAGATGCTTTCATGCAACAGTACAAGTATAATTTGGATATGGCACCAGATAGAGTACAGTTGTAAAACATGACCAAGAAAGATAACGAGACATTTAAAGAATATGCCCAACGGTGGCGAGAAGTAGCAGCGCAAGTCGATCCACCTCTATCAGAAAAGGAGGTGATTTCTACATTTATTGATACACTCCAGTCACCTTTCTACGACAAGATGATTGGAAGCATTTCCTCCCATTTCTCCGACATCGTCACTATCGGAGAAAGAATAGAGAATGGATTGAGAACTGGGAAGATTACTCGTAGTCCCCTGGGGTTGGAGCAGCAAGAAAACCTTTACTTGGAGAAGGTAAAAGAAGAGAGGGAGAGACTAACCTGGTCTCTCACAACCAAAGAAGGAACCAGCTCAGACCACCTACTTCCGTCATCTTTCCGTCAACTTACCATAATACGCCACACCCATATGTGGCTGCAATTCCAAATTCGAACCCACCACATTTCCGACCACCAGTTATGCGACCACCTGTACCATCACAAGAACCGTATCAACAACCACAAATGAACCCACTGAATCCAAACCTGAGGAGACAGAATAATGACCGCACTCAGGTGCAATTTGATCCAATTCCCATGACCTACACCGAGCTTCTCCCCCACCTTATTGAAAACACATTGGTGGCACCTTGCCCTCTAAAACTGTTTCAACCACCTTATCCTAGAGGGTATGATCCAAATGCTCGGTGTGATTACCACGCCGGTGCACCAGGACATTCCACTGAGAACTTCCTGGCGCTTAAATTTAAGGAAAGGGATTTAATCAAAGCAGATTGGATAAGCTTCAAAGAGGGAAGCCCGAATGTGACCACCAATCCTCTGCCTAACCATGGGAGGCCAGGTGTTAACACTGTGGAAAAAGATGAGGAATGTATTTCCAAAGTTGAAGACATCCAAATGCCATTGAAAACAATTCGCTCCCATATGCTTAAGATGGGATTAATAGAAGGATCATGGGATGTAGAGTGCAATGACTTCCAGTCCGCAAAGCGAAAGGACTTCCAAAAAACCCTTCAAGGACTTATGGATAGTCATGTCATAGAAGTTTGCCGGCATCATGAAGACGGAATAAATATGATACAAGAACAAGGCCGAGTTCGAGCCCTAAAGCCTCTAGTCATATTTTACAACAAAAATGCACCTGTGGCTTCAACTCCTGTTAAAACTGTCATCACGGTAAACGCTCCAACCCCGTTCCCTTACAAGGATTCGCGAGCTGTGCCATGGAAGTATGGGACTGATGTGATTGTTACTAGTTCTGAGGCAGTTGAGCCTACGCTGTCATCCCCTGTCACGAATATTGCTGGAATTGGGGGTGTCACCCGAAGTGGAAGAGTATATGCTCCCCCAGAATCTAAACTTGACAAGGTTACAGAGGATGTTAGACCTGGGAAGGGAGAATCCTCTAGTGAAGCAAAGAAGGCTGTAACTGAAGAGGAGGCCCAAGAATTTCTAAGATTCATTTGCCATAGTAACTACCAGGTGTTGGACCAACTGAACCACACCCCGGCAAAAATTTCTCTGTTGTCCTTGCTAATGAGCTCCGAACCACACCGGAACACTCTGATGAAGGTTTTGAGTGAGGCACATGTGAAACATGATTTGCCAGTAGATAAGTTTGAAGGCATAGTAGGACACATTGTGGCCAACAACTACCTAACTTTTACGGATGATGAGACACCGGTAGAAGGAAGAGGGCACAATAAAGCCCTTCATATCTCCGTAAAATGCCAAGATCATATCATGGCGAAGGTGCTGGTTGACAGTGGGTCGTCCTTGAATGTAATGCCAAAATCTATGTTGGCAAAGTTGCCTTTTGACGGGACCCATATGAGACCCAGTTCCATGGTAGTCCGGGCTTTTGACAGAACTCACCGGGAGGTTATGGGAGAAATTGAACTGCCTATACAAGTTGGGCCGTGTACCTTTCAAATCCTTTTTCAAGTCATGGATATTACGCCCGCTTACAGTTGTTTGCTGGGACGGCCATGGATCCATTCGGCTGGGGTAGTTCCCTCCACTCTGCACCAGAAATTGAAATTCATCATCGACAACAAGTTGGTGATTGTCTCTGGAGAAGAAGACTTGTTGGTCAGCAAACCTGCCAACACCCCATACATTGAAGCGACTGAGGAAGCCCTCAAAACCTTGTTTCAAGCTTTAGAGGTGGCCAATGCAACAAGCATTACAAAGACATCCTTCCCTAACGTGCCTATGATGGTTGCAAAGACAATGTTGAGAGAAGGATATAAGCTGGGAAAAGAGTTAGGTCGAAAATTGGAAGGAAGAACCCAACCTATATGCCTTCCAGAAAACAAGGACAGATACGGTCTAGGATACAAGCCTACAGCAGCTGATAGAAAAAGGGTAGGAGAAGAAAGAAGGGAGAGAAGGATTGCTCGCCTTACCGGTCAAGAGTACGACACTGCTAGAATCCCTATCTGTGACCTCTATCAAAGCTTCAGGAGCACCGGGATTATATATCCGGGTCAAGTGGCTATGGTTGGAGACAAACCCTGCTATGATGTGGAATTAGTGCATGCTTGCTTACCCGGTCAAGAACTGGACAACTGGGAAGTCATGGAGTTCCCCATAACTATCAATCCTCAGTCAAAGTAATTGTTGTTTTCAAAACTTGTCGATCCTTTTGCTATGCCTAAGGCTTTGGGATCTATTTTGTAATAAAGGCAAAAACTTGCTTGTTTGTTGAATTAAACGAATGCAATCCAATTTCTTACCTTTGTTTAAATTCCTTTCTCTTAAACCTTTCATTTGCTTGTCTTTCTTTATTTTCATTATAATATAACCCAAATGCAGATCTGAAAGCGATTCCTCTGAGAGTAATGAGAACTCGGTTCTATTTCATGACTCTGATAATCCGAATGATTACGCCTATGAGGAGAGTGAGGAAGACTTTGAACCTTCACCCGAATTGACGAGATTAATGGAACAGGAAGATAAAGAAATTCAACCTCATCAGGAAAAGATTGAGACCATTAACCTGGGAGATGAAGGGGAAAATAAATAAGTCAAGATAGGCACCCTCTTGAGCGAACAACGGCAGAGTGAATTGATTGCTCCGGGAATTTCGAGACATTTTTGCATGGTCGTATCAAGATATGCCGGGTCTGGATAATAACATTGTGGAACATAAGTTGCCTTTAAAGCCGGAATGTCCGCCGATCAAGCAAAAGTTGCGACGAATGAAACCAAAAATGCTTCTTAAGATTAAAGAAGAAGTCAAAAAACAATTCGATGCTGGTTTCTTAGCCGTAGCTAAGTATCCACAATGGGTAGCCAACATAGTTCCCGTTCTAAAGAAAGATGGGAGGGTAAGAATGTGTGTGGACTACCGAGACTTGAATCGGGCGAGTCCTAAGGATGATTTTCCTTTACCTCAGATTGACGTATTGGTTGATAACACAGCTCAGCATTCCATCTTCTCATTTATGGATGGATTTTTGGGATATAACCAAATCAAGATGGCACCAGAAGATATGGAAAAGACCACGTTCATCACTCTGTGGGGTACCTTTTGCTACAAAGTAATGTCCTTCGGATTGAAGAATGCAGGAGCCACCTATCAAAGGGCAATGGTGACCCTCTTCCACGACATAATGCACAAGGAAATAGAAGTCTATGTGGATGACATAATTGCCAAGTCCAGGTCTGAGGAGGAGCATATTGCTGACCTGAGAAAACTTTTCGAAAGGTTGAGGAAATTCAAGCTTAGATTGAATCCCGCCAAGTGTACTTTTGGCGCAAGATCCGGCAAATTGTTAGGATTCATTGTGAATGAGAGAGGGATAGAAGTTGATCCTGACAAAGTCAAGGCAATTCTGGAAATGCCTCCTCCTCATACTGAAAAAGAAGTCCGAGGATTCTTTGGAAGATTAAATTACATCGCCCGATTCATTTCCCAAATGACAGCAACCTGTGAGCCGATTTTCAAATTGCTTCGCAAGAACCAGCCTGGGCAGTGGAATGAAGATTGCCAGATTGCATTTGAAAAGATAAAGCAGTATTTACTGGAGCCACCAGTCTTGGTGCCACCTGTTCATGGGAGACCACTAATTCTATACCTGACCGTGCTGAATGAATCCATGGGATGTGTATTAGGTCAACATGATGAGATTGGGAGGAAGGAATGTGCCATCTACTACTTGAGCAAGAGATTTACCGAATGTGAGATGAGGTATTCATCTCTTGAAAGAACATGTTGTGCATTGGCCTGGGCTGCCCGTCGCTTATGGCAATACATGCTTAATCATACTACTTGGTTGGTGTCTAAGATGGATCCCATCAAGTATATCTTTGAAAAACCTGCTTTGACTGGAAGGATTGCCCGTTGGCAAGTGTTACTGACGGAATATGACATAACATATGTCACCCAAAAGGCAATAAAAGGGAGTGCACTAGCAGATTACTTAGCACACCAACTTATTGAAGCTTACCAACCAATGCGGCATGATTTCCCAGATAAGGATATCTTGGCTCTTTCCAAAGAAGAAGATGATCTGGAAGCCAGGTGGATCATGAGATTCGATGGGGCGTCCAACGCGCTGGGACATGAAATTGGGGTTATTCTGATCTCGCCTGGTAAAGAATTCATCCCTATTTACGCCCGGTTGTGTTTTGACTGCACCAACAATGTTGCGGAATATGAAGCATGTTCTCTAAGAATACAAGCGGCTCTAAACGTGGGAATAAAGGTTCTGGAAGTTTATGGAGATTCTGCTTTGGTTATCCATCAACTAAAGGATGAGTGGGAAACTAGGGACAGTAAACTAGTTCCCTATCATGCTCACATCAAGGAGATGATCAAAAGATTCGATGAAGTTACCTTCCATCATGTTGCACGGGAAGACAACCAAATGGCAGATGCTTTAGCCACCCTAGCCGCTATGTTCGAAGTCAGCAGTGATTATGAAGTGCCACTCATTGAGGTAAAGAAACGACAAGAACCTGCTCATTGCCAGGTCATAGAAGAAGAGCCAGATGGCAAGCCTTGGTATCATGACATCAAAAGATACCTCCAATGCCAAGAATACCCTGAAGGCATCACGGATAATGACAAACGAACTTTGAGAAGGCTAGCTATGGGATATCTGTTGAGTGGTAACGTGCTGTACAAGAGGAATTATGATTCTGTTCTCCTCCGGTGTGTTGATATCGTCGAGGCAAATTAGATCATGAAAGATATCCACGAAGGATCTTTCGGAACTCATACGAATGGACATGCTATGTCAAGAAAAATCCTGAGAGCCGGATATTATTGGATGACTATGGAAGCAGACTGTTTTGCTTACGTACAGAAGTGTCATAAATGTCAGATTTATGCTGATCACATTCATGCACCGCCTTCATCCCTAAATGTCTTGTCAGCACCATGGCCCTTTTCAATGTGGGGTATGGATGTAATTGGGCCTATTGAACCAAAAGCCTCAAATGGTCATCGTTTCATCCTAGTTGCCATCGATTATTTCACCAAGTGGGTAGAGGCAGCTTCGTACACCAATGTGACGAAAAACGTTGTGGTCAAATTCGTCAAGCGTGAGCTGATATGCCGGTACGGCCTACCAAACCAAATCATCATAGACAATGGTACAAATTTAAACAACAAAATGATGAAGGAGCTTTGCGAGAACTTTAAAATCTCCCACCACAACTCCTCTCCATACCGTCCGAAAATGAATGGAGCAGTTGAGGCAGCTGTTAACCCGGCGATAGCGTCTCAACAGTTCGTTTCCACCACCGGGTTGTTAATTGGCAAGCGCACCAATCGTTTGTAGTTTTCAAAATTTAGATATCGTTCCACTGGGATTGAAAGTCCAATAACAACAGTAATTTTCTATTTACTATGGTAAATGTAAAGGAAGTTATAAACAAAAGAATGATTTATATACAATTTATACAATATTCACAGGTTAGCATGATTGAGTGGTTCATAAGATAAAAGAAAATAAAATCTATCTAAAAAAGACGAGTTGCAATCTAGAATAGGTAAGATACTTGAGATAAACACAGATAAACAAATTATGTTGGAAATTGGATCCCTAATCTAGAATAACAATGAGGAACTCAAGACATGCATATTTAATCATCAAGTTTCATGTCATTGCAGCTTAAAATCATTATAACCGATCCCTCGTGATATAAATTCTAAGAATTCACCGTAAAGTCCGATCCCTCGTGAGCTTTCTCAGTAAAAACTTGCATTAAGACCTGGCCTTATGGCAACAATGGTTAACAACCCCTATAGAATTAAGATACCAAGGGTATTCTAACTTTTTACTTTCGTCAAAACAAGTTTCAATACGGCATGAACAATCATTCTCCCGTTTGACATTCATACTAATAAAACAAGTTTCAATACACATGAAAATCATTCTCCCGTTTGACGTTCATATTAATAAAAGGTTGAAATACTAACATGGACTTGAATCATAAACATGCAGAGGTCGAATTCACAACATTATACTCAATAGACTAGTTCACCAATTCCAACATAAATAGATTAGTTACACATGGTGAAAGTAAAAACAACACTTACAGAGTTTGACATTACGAAGACGATGGAAACTTCACGATACAACGATCACAATACACTGAAACACACTCAAGTATCTAGAAAACTATTCTAGAACTACAACTCATAAAAGAAGTACTCAAAATCAAGCACAAGAGAGAAAAAAAGAGAATGAAATGCTGTGAAAGGGATGCTTAGAATGGTGTTGGATGGCCCTATTTATAGGGCTGAGCAAGGGTGCTGACGCTACGCATCAGTGTGACGCTACGCGTCAGGCCCCTGACTCAGCTTCCATTAAACAGCTGATAATGGCCACTACAAATTATAAAAATGGATCATGCTTGGCCACTTGGACGTGTCTCCACTATGTTTTGGCCATTTGTGTTGAGTGGGATGGCCCTTGGTGCTGAGTGGGATGACCATTATTGGGTCAAAGTTGAGTGCTTGACCAAGCTGGAAGTGGAGCCTACGCAGCATTGACGCTACGCGTGGCTAGGACGCATAGCGTCAGTATCAAAAATAGCTGTTGATGCTACGCGTGGGATGAGGCTACGCGTCAGCTCCTCCAGTGTAATTTTCTCTTGATTTCTTAACTTTTTCACTGCAAAACTGGAGAAAATTGATCAAGGGCAGATTATTTCCAACAACATCCATTTATTGAATTTAAATCCTAATTTTCTAACAAATTAAACTAATTTTTATAATTTTTATGAAATTTTTGTTTAAGCTTTTATTGAAAATTTGAGGACTAACAAATACCCCCAACTTGAGACATTGCTCGTCCTCGAGCAAGAGAGAAAAATAAGAAAAAATAAAAATTTGGAATCAAATTTTTAAGTTAGTCCGAGAATTTACCACAAAAAATAATTACACAATTTAACTAATTTGTAATAATCAAAAATTGATATCAAATATAACAACGGTTTAATGATAAAATTATTTACAATATTCTATTAACAACCAAGCAGAATTTCAGGCTTACCTCACAAGTGTTTATCTCTATGCAATTGGTAACCTGTTTCACTCAATCAATCATAAAATCAAACGAATTTAACTTTGTTTGTCATCTAATCAATGGTTATTTATACAGAGTTAATTCAGAAATCACAAGGTCTTTTCACGGGTTGTAATGAGGCTTAGTTTACAAGAATCAATGGTTTTTCTTGGAATTCAAAAAACCTGAAATCATAAAAGAGCATTTTATAATTCTTAGGCTTTCTCTTGACCCAAACTTCTCATTTTCGTTTATTGATGAAAAATAAATACCCCCAACTTGATTCTTTTCACTATTTTTGACTTTTCTTTTCCATATTTTCTTTTTGAAAAGAATCAAGTTGCTTATTTTCACTCCCCATTTTTGTGAGAACACTCAAAATATTTTTCATTTATTTCAACTGCTCTTTTAATCAATCAAGTATAGGGAATGGTTAAAACTAATTTAGGTTTTAAGGGTACCAAAGAATTTTATTTTAGGCTCAAATTGGCTTGCAAAGGATAAAATAATTTTTACCAAGGTAAGCTGTTTGGCCCAAGGTTTCGTTTCACCAATAAATATGCCTTGATCATTTTCCTGAATTCTCTGTACAACAACACAAATCAGAGATTAAAGCAAAATCAATTCGAATTGAAAATATGTCGATTAAACCCTCAAGTGTTTAATAAGATCTCTCTGCTCACTGGGTTATCGAAATTTTCTTGATAGTTGATGAACTTATTGTAATTAAATTTATCAAAACTCCTAAGTTAAAAAGAATCGATAATTGATTTTTACAAAATTGGTGTTATTGTGTAAAAACTCCAAGTGTATAAATTGACTTACTAACATAAATTTGATTGATTTATTAAAAGATAAATTTTATTTTTGAATTATTTTTCGAATAAAATATGCAAAAACAAATAATTACGTAAAAACACACCACACAATAATAGAATACCATAATATAAAGTGTAAATGTAAATGTAAATGTAAATATAAACTAAAAACAACTGTACTCAAAGTAAATGCAAGAAATAAGAAGATGGCATCATCAATCCTCCATCTGATCATCATCCTGCTCCTCCTCCTCATCATCACCATCACCATCAGAGTCATCCTGTGCACCAGAAGATCCACCAGTCTCAGGGTAGGTAGGTAAATCTCCAGGCCAAGCTACATGTGCTGCAAACTAGGCCGGGGTAACATAAGGTGCTCCCTCTCCCTGTAACCTGTACTGATAAAATTCATCGTGAAGATGAATATAAGCTCTGTGAGTGGCAGCCATCATCTGCATCATATGCTGATGCTCAAGTGATATCCGGGCAAAGCCCTGTATGACAGCATCAGTAGATGAAGGCTGCACTGGTGGTCTCCTCCTCCTAGGTCTAGGCTGAGCCTCCTGCTCTAGTGGTGGAAGCTCGCACTGCTGCACAAAATAGTCTCTGTTCACTAGAACTTTAGGGACTCTCCCTGAAGAACTAGTGAACTCTGGTGAAGGTACAATGACTCCCTGCCTCCTCAGTAAGGCAGATATGATGAGAGGAAATGGAATGGGGCGATTCACTTTATACCCTAGGACATAAAAGTGAATCTGCTCGGATATAAGCTCAGCAATATCAATAGTATGGCCCTGGAGGATAGAATAGAGAAGGCAACAACGCTCAACTGGAAGAGATGAAAGGTGGGTGACAGGAGTGATATTATGAAGCATGAGGTGGGACCATGCCTGGGCTATGGGGGTCAGCTGGGTCTTTAGGAGGTTAGATGGACTCCTTCCAACCCTACTCAGGTTGAAAAAGATTCCATCCTTGCTCAAGAAATGAGCAACCTCCTCGAGGGAGTATCCTAACTCTCCCTCAGCAGCAATCTTGTTTCTGTTTTCCTTCCAGAAACAACTGTCATTCTCGGGAGTAGGCTCCCAAGGGTTACCCAATAGGGTGCTGATAGTGTCCCGGTCATATGAAATATACCGGCCCCTTACCCAACTCGTCCGCTGCTGCCCTATGCTCGGTGCGTCCTGGCGAGTCCTGAAGGCATTTTCATAAAATTCCATCACTAAGATGGGGTCCCCCTCAGTAGGTAGAGAGAATAGAGGTCCCCATCTCTTCTGCTGAACTCCATCCTGAAGCTCAGGGTAATCTCCTGCACTCAAATCAAGGACCCTCTCCCAGATAAGTCTTTGGCCTTTGATTTGATGAAATCGTGCCCATTTCGCATCAGTGCGAAATCTGGTGGGATCCCTCGGTCCTAACACCTCCTGTCCCTGAAGATCAGGATCCTCAGAGGTGGTGTCAGTATCCGTGGTCTTCCTCTGTCTTTTAGAGGGACCAGCAGTGGGAATGGATTTCCTTGGTGTCATCTACAAAAAGTAAAATTTTAAAATTAAACAAACATTAAAAAGTAAATCACATATTAACAATCCTATATAATCAATCCATAAAATTTAAAACAAAAATATTTTTGGTTTTTCTAAAATTGAAATTCAAATACACCACAACATATTTTTGTATTTTTATGATTTATAAAGAAAGTAACACACATATTTTCAAATTTTCAAAACAAAATACAATTTATTCAAAATTTATACAAATTTATTTTTATATTTTTATGCAAGAAACAAATACTAAATACGAAAATTTATTAATTTTAAAAAAGAAAACAACAAACAACAATCACACAGCAAAAATTAACAAAACTTAAAAACAGTGGCTGACGCTACGCGTGGTGTGACGCTATGCGTCAGCCTGTTCTACCCACGCTACACGTCTGTGGGACGCTACGCGTGGGCTCACAGTTCATCCTCACGCTACGCTTCAGTGGGATACTACGCGTGAGCTGCGCAGAACAGAAAAAAAACAGGGGTTGCACAACAGCAACCCCTTTCCAAACCACATTATATCCATTCAATTCGTAATTCCTAACAGCAATCAATTCCAATGGTCTTCTAATCCTAATCCTAACCACATTTATTTCTAAAAATCGAAAATTTAAAAACAAAATTAAAGAGAAAGGATTAGAACACTTACTTGTGGTTCCTTGAGCAATAAGATTGAGAAGGTTTGGAAGAGAGAAAAGGAGGTTTCTAAAATTTAGGTTTTGAAAACTAAGTGAGATAGAGAGAAGATTTTAGGTTTTAAAACCTAAGATGGGCCTCTCTGGTTCAGTTTTAAAAACTAAACGTGGGCTCTGACGCTACGCGTGGATGGGACGCTACACTTCAGACCCAAAATTCAGGGTCCACGCTACGCGTCACAGTGGCGCTACGCGTGGGCTTCTGTTTTTGATTTTTCAAAATTTTAATTTTCAAAAACCTTTTTCTTTTGAATTTTAAACCCCTTTTCTTTAAAACAAATTTTAAAATTTTTGTTTTTTTTTATGTTTAAAAATATTAAAAATAACAAGAAAAGAATGGGTTGCCTCCCATTGAGCGCTAGGTTTAATGTCTCCAGCCAGACATTGCCTCTGATTAATCAGGTGGTCTCCTAATATTCGTTGAGGAATCACCTGTCTTTTTCTTCCTTCTTCTTCTTTTCCAATGCTTAATTACCTGTTTTTCATCTTTCAAGGCATCGGTTAATTTAAAACAATTTAATTGATTGGGAAGAGATATAACTGGTTCGGTTGAAGGGTAAATTTTTTCCTCATTACTTATCCTAAGGTGTTCATGAGCATTGAAGCTTACCTCTTCTTCATAAACTTTGACTGCAACCATACTTAGATCAACATCTACTCTGATCCTTGCAGTCTTCATGAAAGGTCTTACTAGAATCAGGGGGATCTCAGTATCCTCCTTCATATCCAGTACCACAAAGTCAACCTTGAAGTGGTACTTGTCAACCTTTACTAGTACATCTTCCACAATCCCAAAAGGCTTTTTGACAGAGCGATCTGCAAACTGTAATTCTGTTTTTGCTTCTTTTAGCTCATATTCACCAATGCGCTTTATTAAATCTAAGGGCATCAAGTTGATGTTAGCCCCTAAATCTAATAACGCATTCCTGATGTTGATATTTCTAATTGTTACAGGAATGGTGAAACTCCCCGGATCTTTACATTTTTTTGGGGTTATACAGTTTGTTTCTTGCTCTGTATTTGCTTGCATATTTTTTCTTTTTCATTTTTTTCTATTGTTTTACTTTCTTTCTCTTCTTCTTCTTTCTTTTTCTCACTCTTTTCTTTACAATTAATTTTTACAACATCAAAAGAAACAGCATTACATTGTTCCCTTGGGTTTTGAGTGTTTGTAGAAAACCCAGAACTCTTTAATTCGGCTATTTCTTTTGCAGGCTGACCCATTTGTATGTCTGATGCTTTCCGGGCAACTTCATTTGTCTCTACAAACTGCAATAATTGTTGAATAGATTCCTCTATTCTTGTCAATCTTGCATTGTCAGTTTGTTGTTGCTTGAATTGATTGTTAGGAGGTCTGTTGGAAGGTCCAGTGTCCTGTCTCCAGCCAATATTCTGATTTTGCCAACCCTGCAGGTAATTATTAGGAAAAGAATTTCCATGATTGAAAGGAAAATTACCTAAGGGTGCTATTTGATGGTTCATGAAATTGGCTTGCTCTTGCTCATTTCCACAGTAACCACATGGTTGTTCTCCCATGCAGTGCATACATTGTTTAAGTTGAGCAAGGGGTGGTGATGTTACTTGAGCAATTTGGAGTTTTTCCAATTGCTTGCTCATAACTTCAATTTGTTGGGTCAGTAATTTTTGTTGAGCCAACACTGCATCATTTACTCCCAATTCGAGCATTCCTGGCTTCCTTTGTACATTACCTCTTTCATGCTTTGCTTGGCGGTCACTAATAGCCATTGATTCCAATATTTCTATGGCTTCCTCCACAGTCTTGTTCATTAAAGAACCACCTGCACAAGCGTCTAACATCATCTTGAACTGAGGCAATAAACCATGGTAAACGATTCTTACCTTTTCGGCATCATTCAGGTTGTGGTTTGGACACTTTCTCAAGAGTGCCTTGAGTCGTTCCCATGTCTCTCCTAGTGATTCATCATTATTTTGAGAAAAAGAGTGTATGGCTGTCATTGCTTCAAAATATTTTGAAGGAGAATAAAATCTTTCCAAAAATTTTCTTTCAACATCAGACCAGTTGGCAAAACTACCCGGTGGACAAGATTTAAACCATTCTTTTGCTTTACCAATCAATGAAAAAGGAAAAAGTCTCATGTAAATAGACTCTTCTTGATTGGGTTCAAAACCAATTGTGCTGCATAACTCATAAAAAACAGTTAAATGTTCATACGGTTCTTCATGATTTAAACCAGCAAATTGGTTGTTTTGAATAATGTTTAAAGTAGCAGGTTTAATTTCCACTGGTAAAACTGGTCCTTGAAACATTCCCGAAACTCGGGGTGGACCATTAATAGCAGCAAACTGTCCCAATGTTCTCCTTTCAGCAGCAATATTTGAATTTTCAAAATTTTTAGAAGTAGAAAAAGAATTAGTTTGTGTTTTAGATTTCAAAGACTTGATTTTCTTTACAAACTTTTCTATCTCAGGATCAAAATAAATTTTACCTGCGGTAGATCGAGTTTGCATACACAAACTAGACAAAGAAAGTTAGTGTAACAATAAGAAATAATAAATAATCAAAAATTTAACTAAGGTAAAAATATTTACCACGGTAATTAAAAATTTACTGTTTTACTGAAATAATTCAATCCCCGGCGACGGTGCCAGAAAACTTGTTAACCCGGTGATAGCGTCTCAACAGTTCGTTTCCACCACCGGGTTGTTAATTGGCAAGCGCACCAATCGTTTGTAGTTTTCAAAATTTAGATATCGTTCCACTAGGATTGAAAGTCCAATAACAACAGTAATTTTCTATTTACTATGGTAAATGTGAAGGAAGTTATAAACAAAAGAATGATTTATATACAATTTATACAACATTCATAGGTTAGCATGATTGAGTGGTTCATAAGATAAAAGAAAATAAAATCTATCTAAAAAAGACGAGTTTCAATCTAGAATAGGTAAGATACTTGAGATAAACATAGATAAACAAATTATGTTGGAAATTGGATCCCTAATCTAGAATAACAATGAGGAACTCAAGACATGCATATTCAATCATCAAGTTTCATGTCATTGCAGCATAAAATCATTATAACCGATCCCTCGTGATATAAATTCTAAGAATTCACCGTAAAGTCCGATCCCTCGTGAGCTTTCTCAGTAAAAACTTGCATTAAGACCTGGCCTTATGGCAACAATGGTTAACAACCCCTATAGAATTGAGATACCAAGGGTATTCCAACTTTTTACTTTCGTCAAAACAAGTTTCAATACGACATGAACAATCATTCTCCCGTTTGTCATTCATACTAATAAAACAAGTTTCAATACACATGAAAATCATTCTCCCGTTTGACGTTCATATTAATAAAAGGTTGAAATACTAACATGGACTTGAATCATAAACATGCAGAGGTCGAATTCACAACATTATACTCAATAGACTAGTTCACCAATTCCAACATAAACAGATTAGTTACACATGGTGAAAGTAAAAACAACACTTACAGAGTTTGACATTACGAAGACGATGGAAACTTCACGATACAACAATCACAATACACCGAAACACACTCAAGTATCTAGAAAACTATTCTAGAACTACAACTCACAAAAGAAGTACTCAAAATCGAGCACAAGAGAGAAAAGAAGAGAATGAAATGCTGTGAAAGGGATGCTTAGAATGGTGTTGGATGGCCCTATTTATAGGGCTGAGCAAGGGTGCTGACGCTACGCGTCAGTGTGACGCTACGCGTCAGGCCCCTGACTCAGCTTCCATTAAACAGCTGATAATGGCCACTACAAATTATAAAAATGGATCATGCTTGGCCACTTGGACGTGTCTCCACTGTGTTTTGGCCATTTGTGTTGAGTGGGATGGCCCTTGGTGCTGAGTGGGATGACCATTATTGGGTCAAAGCTGAGTGCTTGACCAAGCTGGAAGTGGAGCCTACGCAGCATTGACGCTACGCGTGGCTAGGACGCGTAGCGTCAGCATCAAAAATAGTTGTTGATGCTACGCGTGGGATGAGGCTACGCGTCAGCTCTTCCAGTGTAATTTTCTCTTGATTTCTTAACTTTTTCACTGCAAAACTGGATAAAATTGATCAAGGGCAGATTATTTCCAACAACATCCATTTATTGAATTTAAATCCTAATTTTCTAACAAATTAAACTAATTTTTATAATTTTTATGAAATTTTTGTTCAAGCTTTTATTGAAAATTTGAGGACTAACAGCAGCCAACAAAAATATCAAGAAGATAGTGCAAAAGATGGTAGTAACCTACAAAGACTGGCATGAAATGCTCCCTTTTGCGCTGCACGGATACCGAACCTCAGTGTGAACTTCAACTGGGGCAACACCATTTTCTTTGGTCTATGGAATGGAAGCTGTATTGCCATTTGAAGTGGAAATTCCTTCCCTTAGGGTGATCATGGAAGCCAAACTGGAAGAAGCTGAATGGGTCCAGACCAAATATGATCAATTAAATCTGATTGATGGGAAGAGGCTAACCGCTCTCTACCAGGGACAGTTATATCAAAGACGTATGAAGCGGGCATACGAAAAGAAAGTGCGCCCCCAGCAATTCCAAGAAGGTCATTTGGTCCTCAAGAAGATTTTGCCAATTCAAAAGGACGTCCGAGGGAAATGGACACCTAATTACGAAGGACCATATGTTATAAAGAAGGCTTTCTCGGGAGGAGCCCTCATACTCACCAACATGGACGGAGACGACCTGCCAATGCCTGTAAATGTCGATGCAGTGAAGAAATACTTTGCATAAAAATAAAAATAAAAAAATAAAAAAAACAACAAAACAAAACAAAAAAAAGAGAAGGAGGAAGAAGAAAAGCTCACTAGGATGAAAACCTGAAAAGGCAACCTAGGCAAAAGTTAGAGCAGCAAGGTGAGCCAAAAACCTGAAAAGGCGGTTCCACAAACTCGATTCTACAACATAAACCCTTCAAGCCAAAGACAAAGGAGGTCAAAATGGGTATTAGGGTCGTTGTCAAATTACACCCTCAGAAGCAAAATCAGAAGATGAACACGAAGTCATGATAAAGGGTCAGGTTTCTCATTGCTCTCAGAAGATCACTAGAGGATATATGAGCCTTCCCCTTTCCACTTGCCTTCCATTCTCTATATCTTATCACATCTCCATGCTTAATATTATTCTCATCTCTATTGTACACACCTGATGTTTATAAATAAAAGCCTCCCTTCTTCTTACATGTGTTCATAACTAAATTTTATGAATAAACAAGTTTTTGCCTAAAAGAAATTTTGAAATTGGAAATGACAGAGCGTACAGTTATGGGGAACGAAATGCATCCTAGCGCCAGAATTCGCTTAGTATAAGCATAGCTATCTCTGCTAAATACGCTCGCCAAAAGTTAGAGGATGTTTTTATTTCATCCATGAGTTATCTTAAAAAGCCAGTCGTCAGGGAAGATTTACCTGTAAGTCTTTTTATACTAACTCACTTTTTTTGTCAAAGGGACACCAAATCCATCATCCAAAAGCAGGTATTCGCCAAAGTTTTCTCTCAACAAGACCTATTGTTTGTACTTCAGTAGAACATAGACTGAAGATCTCTCCTGAGGAAAACTGCAAAATGGACTCAGCTCCCTCAACCAGGATATTTCTTTGATCAGGTTTAAGAGGACTTATCCTTCTCCAGTAAATTCACCAGTACCAAACTAGTACCTATCATGCTCTCAAACTGGGACATCTCCCCAGATCTCCCTTCCAAAATAGGGCATCTCCCCAAATCTCTCTTTCAAACTGGGGCATCTCCCCAGATCTCTATTTCAAAATGGGGCATCTCCCCAGATCTCTCTTTCAAACTGGGGCATCTCCCCAGATATCTCTTCCAAACTGGGGCATCTCCCCAGATCTCTTTTTCAAACTGGGGCATCTCCCCAGATCACTTTTTCCAAAATTAGGGCATCACCCCAAAGCTCTAGATCCTGGTTAATTCGGACGGGACGTCCTGTTAACCCCCAGATCGCTCTTCCAGTAAAAGGGCAATACCCTCAAGATTCTTTCAAACCATCTCAAACTGGGGCATCACCCCAGATTTATTCTTTCTCAGTCAAAGGTTTCAGTCATGACAAACCGGGGCATCACCCCAAGCTTTTAGGTTCAGAGAGTTAATTCGGACGAGACGTCCTGTTAGCTCCCCCAATTTTTACTTTCCAATCAACCGAGAGGCAACACCCTCACCTTTTACTTTTCCTGTCAACCGAGAGGCAACACCCTCACCTTTCACTTTTCCTGTCAACTGAGAGGCAACACCCTTACCTTTTACTTTTCCTGTCAACCGAGAGGCAACACCCTCACCTTTTACTTTTCCTGTCAACCGAGAGGCAACACCCTCACCTTTCACTTTTCCTGTCAACTGAGAGGCAACACCCTCACCTTTTACTTTTCCAGTCAACCGAGAGGCAGCACCCTCACCTTTTACTTTTCCTGTCAGTTCCTGGGTTTTCCCCCTCATCTGGTATTCTTGGTTATTTCGACAACGGTGTTCACGTCTTTACTCCTTTTCCATTTCAAAAGCAAGAAGAAACTTCATGCTTTTCTCATAAAAAAGAAGTAAATAGGGGCATCTGTGAACACCTATTTCAGTCCGATTGATATCCACGAGTAAAAAGAATACAAGCAAAAAAAATAACAAGTAAAAAGAAAAAAAGAAAGAAAAAAAAGAAAAAGAAAAAAAAAAGAATACAAGAAAAAAAATAAATAAAAAAATAAAAAAAATAAAAAAAAATGATGATGATGACTCAGAAATGATCATTTCTGAGTGAAGGGGCTTGGAAATGATCATTTCCGAGTGAGACATGGTCCCTGGCCTATTTTTGCCCAAGCGGATGATGGTTCGCTCAAGCGAGACATGTCACACCCGGGCGAGATTGAAACCTGATGCGTATTCCTTTCCTTCGAATGATGAAATCCGAGTGGAATTACTCAGAATGGAGCAAATCCGAGTGGAAGCTGTCCCACTGCAATCATTCTGAGCCAAATTCCAATTTCTGAGTGGAAAGAAGGCAGTTTCCGAGTGACAAACGTCCAATTTCCAAGTTCTGACTGAAAAGCAGGCAGATTCCGAGTGAAAATGTTCAAATTCCAATTTCTGAGTGGAAAATAGACAGGATCCGAGTGGATATGTCAAAGTTTCTAAATTCTGAGTAATAAGAAGGCGGTTTCCAAGTGGATATGTCAAAGTTTCCAAGTTTCGAGTGATAATAAGGCGGTTTCTGAGTGGTTGTCCAAGTTCTAAATTCTGAGTGAGGAATAAGACCAATTCCGAATACAAATGGCCGAATTCCATTCTAATTGGAAGATGAGGACGAATCCCAGATATCCGAGTGGATTGATGCACATATGAAACGATTCTGAGAGAATGAAAGCCTCCAATTGATGATTGATGATTGATGATTGAAACCGAGTAAAAATAAGGCCGACTCAGAATGAAAGCCATTTCTGATTGGAAAGGAAGGAATGATTGACGAGTAAAAGAAATTCCGAGTGAGAAGCCAGTCGGACCTGAGTGCCAAATTCTGAGTGAAAAGCCAATCGGATTTCCGAGGGAAGAAAGAGTCTACTGAATGACTCGAAAGCCAGTCGGATTCCCGAGGGAAGAAGGAGTCTACCGAGTGATGTTCTTGAGTTAGCACCGAGTGAAGACTCTTCAGTCAGCACCGAGTGATGCTTTTCCAGTCTGCACCGAGTCATTCCCTTCCATTTTTAGCCGGCTCCGAGCCATTCTTTTACCATTACCGAGCCATTCTCTTACCCATAACCAAGCCACTCATTTAACCATTCCCGAGCCCCCATTTCTACCAATTTCCGAGCCATATTTAAACCTTACCCGAGCCCCCCAACATCACCGAGCTCATTTTCACCAAACCCGAATCACCAATTTTCACCCAAATCTGACTCACAATTCTCACTCGGATTCCGAGTCATCCTTTACTCATCTCTGAGTCAATTTTTACCAAGTTCCGAGTCATCATTCTCACCTAATTCTGAGTTATCTTTAATCAGTTCTGAGTTAATCTTCGATCAGTTTTTGACTAACACTTTTCAGTCAGTTCTTGGTCAATGTTCAATCATTTCTGACTCACTTTTTACCAATTCCGTGTCATCCCTCATCAAGCCAATTCCAAGTGACACTTTTCACCCGTTCCCGAGTCATCTTTCACCCATTTCCGAGACCCTTTCCACTCAACTTCTGAGTCACTTTTTACCCATTTCCGAGTGATTTCTCACTCAATTTCGAGTCATCTCCACCTAATTCTGAGTCATTATTCAACCATTTCAGTCGGTTCTAAGTCACTTTTTACTCGGTTCCGATTGAATGTTTCACACCAGCCTCACACCGAGCAAAACCTCTACTCGGCCTTCCATAGGAGGGCTCCTCCCAGAAGAATTCTCACTCGGGAAGGAGTATTTTCACTCGGCTTTCTATGGGAAATGCTTCATTCCACTCGGAATTGACTCCCAATATGGATGAATACTGACTGAGAGGCTGATTCGAGTCATTTTCACTCGGAATTCTACCATTCTCACTCGGATTTCCATCACTTTCTCTCGGATTTTCACCGTGCTGACTTGGATTTCCACTATCCAAGTGGATCCTTGAATTACGGGAGGTAGCCCACAACAAGACAAGGAGGAAAATGAAAAAGAATTGCCACCAGCCTCCATTCTCCTTAATTGTCAAAGATCCAGGCTGTTTCCAACACACTATCCAAGTTGTTTGACAATCTCGTGGGGCGGTTGGCAATAAGACAATGAGGAAATAATAAAAAATCCTCACCAATTGGCAGCCAGGCTGTCTCGGGTCTGTTCAGGCAATCAACATGCTCCTCAAATGTTCTATAAATACTACAAACGAAGGAAGAAGAAAGGATCCTGGAAGCATTCGCTTGAGAGAGTCTGAAACAAATTTTTTTGTCCCCTCACCCACCTTTCAACCGTCCTTCTCCTCTCCCATAGAGCCCCCCTTCATCCAAACACCATCCTCTCTCCTCACAGTCTCCACAATCCTCACACCATCTCCCTCACAGCCCCCTCTACACCGTCCCTCTCTCCCTCACCTCACACCGCCCCCCTCACAGCCCTCTCTCAACACTGTCCCTCTTCCTCTCTCAACCGTCTCTCATTCCTCACAGCCCCTCAAACACCGTCCATATCTCCTTCAAATTCACCATCCATCCATTCTCCACCTCACAGCCCCTCAAACACCGTCCAACCGTCCTCTCTTCCTCACCTCACTCTGTTTTCCTCCTTCCCTCTCATACCCCCCTCCTCCCTCCTTCATCTCAACACCGTCCCTTCCTCCTCACCCCTCACTACTGTCTTCTCCCTCTCTACACCTCACAGTCCCCTTTCACCATCCCATTCCCCCTCACTCCACGCTCACTCTCTCTCTCACCGTACTCTCCCTTTCCTTTTCTCCCCTAAAACCGAGCCACACACACACACACCTCACCAACACCATCCTCAACACCGTCCCATACCATCCTCCATACCGTCCCACACACCGTCCTTCAAACACTCAACCGTCCTTCCCTTTAAACGCCCATCCGAACTCACCAACAAACTCCCACACCATCCTCTCTTCACCTCTCCCAACCATACAGCCCTCTAAACCTCAACACCGTCCCTTCCTCCTCAAAAATCACTACAGTCCAGCCCCTTAAATCCCCTTAACACCGTCCCTTCCTCACACACCATACTGTCCAGCCCACTAAGTTCCTCATCAACACCGTCCCCCTCCTTCAACCGTCCCTCTCTCTTACACACCATCTAACTCCTTTCTCACCACACCGGTCTTACTCTCATTTGTAATACTTGTATTTATTTTATTTTCTGTTAAATTAATTACTGTTTGATGACTATGTTATTAATTAATTTCTGTTAATTAATAAATATTAATAAAAATGATTGTTTCACACTTTCTAGTTGGGCTGGTAGAAAGGTTGTAATTGTTATTATTGTCGTTATTATTATTATTGTAATTTTTATTATATTTCTTAAAAAAAAGGCGGAGCAAGATTAATTTAGACACTACTAAAAAAACCCTAAACAGCTACCTAACATTAGCGACCACCGAATCCCGTCGCTAATTAGCCACCGCATTAGCGACCGATTTACAACAAAAGGGACCTAAAATATGTTAGTCACTCGTTTAGCGACCGCCAGAATTTGCGGTCGCTACCAATTGTAAAAACCGTCGCTAGTACGGTCGCTATCTTTAACTCAACCTTGTTTTCGTTTCCTGCCAGGATGTTCTGTTGGCGCCAAATAGTAGCGACGGCGTAAGTCCGTCGCTAGGGTTTGTAACAGTGACGGAGATTATCGTCCGTCGCTAATGTTTTCACTTCCCTCCATAAGTTTTCTTTTCATAATGAAAGGTAGTGACGGTTCGCCTACACCGTCGCTACTTTTCTGGAGGTTAGTGACGGAGTAGAGTAGCCGTCGCTAACATTTTCGTCTTCCCTCCATATTTTCTTTAAGTTAGTGACGGTGGGGCGGAACCGTCACTAATATTCAGGAGGTTAGTGACGGAGGTATCATACCGTCGCTAATCTTCAGGAATTTAGGGACGGAGTTTGTGTGCCGTCGCTACGTTAGTGACGGTGGGTATTCACCGTCGCCAATCATTTTATTGTAGTGACATTGTTAGCGACGGTTAGTTAGCCGTCGCTAAGTATTTAATCAAACTCGACAGCAACCCCTTTCCCTCTCAGTTGCCCTATCTTTCCCATTCCTCTTACAGCGCCCCTCTCCTCCCTCTCCTGCTACCTCACCCGCCGTCGGACCTGCTACCTCACCCGTCGTCTCCCTCTCCTCCCTCCCTTCACCGTCGGACCTCCTTTCCCTGTTCGTGTGCCTCTCACCCGCCGTCCCCCCTCTCCTCCCTCGGAAGCCCTCTCTCACGTCTACTCCTTTCTTCCTCCGTCGAGCCTCCGTGTGCCATTGCAGGGTAAGGTTTGTCTCTCACTCACTCTCTCGTCCTCTCATGTCTTTTCTCATTTGTTCCCCTGTTCCGGCGTTCGTGTTTGATGTTTATGTTTTGTGTTTTTTCTATTTTCTGTATTTTCGATACTCTGTTTGTGTTTTTTCTTTGATTTTTTGTTTCCATGTTCCCAATTGCAACTGGAATAACAGAAATAAACCTGTTCTGTGTAGCATGGTGGATAAAACGAAAAGTTTCAGGGAAGGGTGTCTTGTAGCTTACTGATATTAAAATATATAGTTATCAATTTATTTCCCATATGGTATTTGATGTTTATGTTTTGCTTATAATGTTTACTTGTATTCCTCTTTTTTGTTTGTGATGTACATGTACTGATGTACATAACAGGAATAAGGTATGTATTATGTTATATGTATTATGTACATAGCAGTATCCCTAGGGAGGCTTTTATGCTTTCTAGTTATGTATATGGTTGCAAGCACTTACAGGTTCTGCACCAGATGCTCGTAAAGCAGAAGTAATATGCATAACTTCATCATAAACTTCCTTGTATGTTTTCCAGACATATGGTCCAATCTATGAAGATGAACGAAAATCCAATTACCTTATTTTCTTCACACATACCAAGTTTAGTAACCGAAAACAGCTTGAATAACATCTCAACCTAGTCCTTAAGAAATGTATAAATCATGTGTTTTAGTCCCTAAATTTTTAAAACTTCAAATTAACCCTTGATATATTAAAATAGAATTGATTAAAGTTACTTAAAAGTTAAGAAGTAAGTAGTTAAAATTTCAGGAATTAAAGTAGGTATAACTTACAATCACGTGCGCTAAGCTAAACAGAGGTTTAATAATAAAACACAAATCCATAAGATACCTTTCCATCCACAATTTTACGCCAGCCCAGCATCCGGTTTTGTGGATAATTTTTGACAGACATACTGCAATCATAAAAGAAAAGCTCATCCTCATCAAATATCTTTTATTAACTAAACCACCAAACATTCAACCTCTTCTCTGCATTCAAATTTTAACCGACCCTGCTCATAATTATACCAGTAAAGTGAGTACAGAATATAGATTAGATCATTACAATCTATCAGTTTTCACTGCCTAGTCCTTAAGAAATGTATAAATCATGTTAGATATTTCAATTATCCAGATTACCTTGGACCCTTGCAGGATCACATCTAGTTTCAACTAATATTAGGATATTAGGCTTATGCATATTGAAAAACTGTTGGCAGTTTCTAAGAAAAGCCCCTCCAACAGCCCCTTACATTAGAATTTTATGATTAATTAATCTAAATTTATAGCAGTATCCCTAGGGAGGCTTTTATGCTTTCTAGTTATGTATATGGTTGGTCTCACTTTCAAAAGCATTCTTTATTAAAAATTCACACGTGTTAGCCTGATTGCTTTAGTGTCAAATATTTTAGGCCCCATTACAATATAAATCTATAGAGCATCTTGTACATTGACTAGAGTTTGCCAATTGATCCTATAGTTTTGGGGTCATAGTATTTATCACATATGCTGTAATTTGGGTAACGGAGAAAGGCCTTAAATATCACAATGTTGTAGTGTTTTTTTACCACAACATTATCCTACATGATTAAGGACATTTAGGCCCCATAGTTCCCTAGACTTTTTATGTCAACTTAACTTTTCTTGATATAAAACAAGATCTAATTCTCATTGTAGTGATTTTTCCAGCTTTAAAAGAAAAGGATTAGTAAACTTCCCGTATTCTAATTTCCTCTAGACTCCACCAATTCTAGCCATCAATCTTTTTTTCTTACCTATCTAACCAAAAGCCTCTTTCTCCCATACCTTCAAGCTTTGCTGCAAAATTTAAAGGCAAAGATATATTCTGATACCAATTTTGTTTAAACACATTATCAATATTAGGATTAGTGAGTCAAGCATTATAAAATCTAAAAACCTTACCCCTATTAGCCCTAGAATTTGGCCAAAGCTGAGCTAAAATGGGATTATAGTCAGAAAAAGAAACTCATGGCAGAATCTTAATTATAGATTTAGGGAATCTAACCCTCCAAGAACTGTTACCAAAGGCTTTGTCAAGCCTTTGGAAAATTCTGTCTCCACTTCTATATATAGGTCATTTCAATGTAAGTCTAGAGCCAATAAAGCCAAGATCTACAAGTTCACTTCTATTCCACCAATTGAAAAATTGCCACATTTTCTTTGATTAACAGGGGCACCTCCTTGTTGTTCAGGTTGGGAACTGATCTCATTAAAGTCCTAAATGACAAACCAATCTTCCTTATTAACTTTAGCTAGATCATACATATCATCCCATAATTTAGTTTTGAAAGCATCTATAGAACTCGCATACACAACAGTTAAAAACCAATCTCTTCCCAAAGCAAAAGAAACTTTCACATGAATGAATTGAAGTTTAGATAAAACAAGATCAATTTTTAAACCCGCATCCCTCCAGGCAAGAATTATACCCCCAGCATAACCTCTGGTTTCAGAGAAGAAGTTTTTATTAAAACCCATCATCTTATCCAGATTACCTTGGACCCTTGCAGGATCACATCTAGTTTCAACTAATATTAGGATATTAGGCTTATGCATATTGAAAAACTGTTGACAGTTTCTAAGAAAAGCCCCTCCAACAGCCCCTTTACAGTTCCACATTAGAATTTTATGATTAATTAATCTAAATTTATAGCAGTATCCCTATCTATTGCTCCTTGTGACTCAGGAAAAATTATTCCTAAAATTCTGATTTACTAACCCCTTAGCAGAGTCATCGTTGAGTTGATATAAAAATAAAACTCCAGTACCTGGATCCGAAGGTTTGGTTCTTTGCATGAGATCAATATTCATATGCTCTCCATTTATGTCTTAATCTTGAATCAAATTTGATGTATTAGGTTGCTAAAAAAAAGGCTTATTGTGTTATCTTCTCTGTCTCTTATTGAGGTTCAAAACTGGTTGGGTTATTTTCTATATTATAACCTGATTTTCCTTTACCACAAAATCAGAGGGGGTTACCGGGCTTTGATCTAGAACCATTTCTAGTTCCATCATCAGGTTTATGACCAGTCCTTGCTTGGGTTTGATTTCTATTTCTCTATTCAGTTTGTGGTCTCTTTATTTATTTTTGCACAATTTGCCAAGGGCCCTCACAAGATTTAATGCCTTCACTAAGATCTTTTCCTTGATCTCCCTCATCTGATGCTTTAGTGGAAGTTGGATTCCACTTCCTTGAAATCTCTATAGCTTCCTTGTCACCACTGATATGAAATTCTCACCAATCTGTTGTTATTAAACTTGTCTTACAAAAATACTTAAAAAGAATTTGTTTGCTTTGATGAATTATAACGACAAAGATAATGCAACCCAATAATACATACTTAACGCATTTTTTTCAATGTTTTTAACTATTAAGTGCTTATTTGAATGGGCGGTGGAACGGAATTTTTCCAATACACTTTCTCATTTCAAACACTATTCAATGGCTGCCAGCGGAGTTTGAATGGTAAATCAAGCAAAACATGAGTCAAATTCCAGTGTAAGTCGATAATAGAAGTTGCTTAAGTTCCTTTTCATTATGAAGTTATTTTTGCTAAGTAAATGGGGACTTGGAATTGGGTATATGGATGTGATCCATGGATCTCTGATTGGGAAACTGTAACCAAACTCTGCGGCTAGTCTGCTCTCTTTGGACATTTAAAACTTAGCAAACTGAAACGTCACGTGCCTGCTACTTTGCCTGATGTGCATCATATGTTATTTAACTGCATAGAGTGAAAGCTATAAACTGTTTTAGAGTAAATGCTTGTATATGAGGCTCTTAACTGATAGTTATCACATCTCCCAGTCGATTTATTTATAAAGCTATAAACTGTTTTAGAGTAAATAACGTTTAGAATGTTTAATAATGCAAATGTAGTCTTTGTTGCGTCTCTCATGGACTCATTCTCACGTGGATCCCAAGTGTCTAGATCACTAAGAAGTCGTGGCTGTGTAATCTATTATTTGCTTTGCGTGTCTCTCTTTGTTTACTTTCCTTGGTACTTGTAACTTTCTAACGACTTCTTGGTTTATCATACAGAGTAACACAGATCACGCGTGGTCTCTGATCGTCTCTCTTCAGCTCCGTATTCATCACCGACTTTTTTCGCTAGGTAATCCCCTAACGCTGACTTTCTCGATATATGTATGCATGTCAATTGTTGTTTGTTAGTAGAGAGATTAGGAACTGGTTTTGATGTGTTTATAATGAGTTTTATGCATGTGTAATGTTGTTTGTTAGTGGAGAGCAGAGCTCATTAGGCATTGGTTTTGTGTGCTGATAACATGATTGTTTATGCATGTGTAATGTTGTGTGTTAGTGGAGAGCAGAGCTCATTAGGCATTGGTTTTGTGTGCTGATAACATGATTCTTTATGCATGTGTAATGTTGTTTGTTAGTGGAGAGCAGAGCTCATTAGGCTTTGGTTTTATATACTGATAACCTTGTCTCTCGATTATGTTCATCACTCTGAATATCATATACAATACGTATGGTATGTATATTTATCATTTCTGGAAAGTTTTCTGTATGTAACAGGTCGTTCATAAATTTGGGAAATGTCCAGTTTACAGGGGAGACTTTGCCAAAATTTTGACAGGCTCCCTTTCTTAGGAAACTTAAAAAATGAAACGTTTGGTTTAATAATGTAGAGTTTAATCGTGTGTGTACCCATTAGATTCCCGTTCAAGTTTCAAAACAACCGGCAAATGTACCGTGTTGTGTTGGATCTTGAATTGTCCCAGTTGGACAGTTTGGTATGAATTTGTAACCAGTAGGGCGTAACCCATCAATGTTGTATATAGTCTATCTTAAGACGTTGAATGTTCATATGAAATTTTGGTTATGGTGTTTCGTATTGTCCCCAGGGTGCATGTCTGCGTGTGGTGTTTCATACCGTACGTATCTCTGTGTACTCGGGGACTAATGCGAAATGCTGCCGAAATTTCATATGAACATCAACGACACAAGATAGACCATATACAACATCGATGGGTTACAGATGGTTGCATATTCATCCCGAATGGGATAGGGCCACACCTATTTGCAACATCAAAGAGATAGAGAGTGATTCACAACCGTTAGTGAAATAAAATTACAATAATTTAAAGTAACAGAAATCGTGCTTGTTAGATATTGTAAATGGAGGTACCGGCAAATCGGCGATGGATGTACAACCGACTAGATGGCAATCGGCGAGTGACTGAGGACTTTATGATGGGGCTATTAGAGTTCATTCCGTTCGCTACGGCAAACACGCCTGGATTTGAAGTGACTCAGAAGATTCGTTGCCCGTGCTCAAGGTGCAAATGCATGAGTTTTGAATACGCGGATGATGTCATGTGCCACCTAACTGAGAAAGGGTTCATGGAAACATACCACTGCTGGTACAACCATGGTGAGCAGTTACCGCGTAGACCATCAGACGTACCCGTGCAACAGTCTTACTACGAGGTTGGAGGAAACAGGGATACGTACAACAACATAGAACAAATGGTGATGGATCATGTTGGACCCTCCACCGGGCGTATGCTGGAACATAATGACCAAGCAGGTCATGGAGACTCTAACAATGTAGAGGAGGATCCTAATCCGGAGGTGAAGAGATTTTATGATTTGTTGGCGGCGGCTCAGACTCCATTGTGGGACGGGTGCAACAGTCACACTGAGTTGTCCGCCTCCCTAGCTGCTTTAAGCCTAAAGGCAGATTATAATCTTTCTGGAGGTTGTTTTGATAGGATGGTCAATCTGATGGGTTCCACCATGCCTAGTAATCACAGAATGCCAGCAAACCTGTACCGTGCTAAGAAACAAGTGGCAAACTTGGGGTTGGGTTGTGTGAAGATAGAGTGTTGTGTTGGTGGATGTATGCTGTTCAGAAATGAGTTTGCAGACGAGAGTGTCACAAAATGTCTGCATTGTAATGAGGAACGCTACAAGACCGTTAAAAGGAGAGGGAAGGTAACCCTGACGGCCAGGAAGAAAATGTGGTACTTCCCTATAACACCGCGTCTTCAACGCCTGTATGCCTCATTGTCCACGACAAAACACATGCGTTGGCATGCTCTGAACCGAACACAAGAGGGGTTTCTTTGCCATCCTTCCGACGGCAAAGCATGGAAGTGTTTGGATGAGCTATATCCGGACTTTTCTGGCGAGCCGCGAAATGTATGACTTGGCTTATGTACTGATGGGTTTAACCCTTTCGGTCAATACGGAAGGGCTTACTCTTGTTGGCCAGTCATCCTGACCCCATACAATCTGCCGCCTGATATGTGTATGAAGAGGGAGGTCATGTTTCTATCTATATTGGTTCCAGGACCCAAAAATCCAAAGGCGAACATAGACGTGTTTTTGCAACCGTTGGTTGAAGAGTTATCACAGTTATGGGATGTCGGGGTAATGACATACGATGTGTCTTTGAAGAACAACTTTATGATGCGTGCTGTTTTGATGTGGACTATTAACGACTTCCCGGCCTATGGTATGCTTTCTGGATGGTCCACGTCTGGGAAGCTTGCTTGCCCTGTATGCATGGAATATACCGGGGGGGAATCACTCCCTGTTAGTGGCAAGACAAGTTTCTTTGACTGTCATAGAAAGTTTCTACCGTTGGATCACCCGTTTAGGAGGAACAAAACCGCTTTTAAGAAGAACAAGGTTGTTAATGAACCTCCACCCCGTAGGTTATCTGGTGCACGGGTTTGGCAGAGGGTCGAAGAGTATCCTTACATCTGGGACAAGAGTGTTAAGGAGTTTGCGGGTTACGGTAAGGAACACCACTGGGTGAAGCAGAGTGTGTTGTGGGATTTGCCATATTGGAAAGACTTGTTGTTAAGACACAACATTGATGTCATGCACACTGAACGTAATGTTTTCATGAATATTTTTGACACTGTTATGGACATCAAAGGGAGAACAAAGGACAACGAGAAGAGTCGTCTAGACCTTCCGATTTGGTGTTCTAGGAAGGAGTTGGAGTTCAGGGATGCGGGACGTGGAAGAATGTTTAAACCCCATGCAAAGTATGCTTTAACTAGACCACAACAGATTGCTGTGTGTATTTGGATGAATGGGTTGACCCTGCCTGACGGATTCGCTTCTAACTTGAGTAGATGTGTCGACGTGAAGGAGGGCAGGGTGTTTGGCATGAAAAGTCATGATTGCCATGTGTTTATGCAACAACTACTCCTGTACGCGTTTCATGCCTTACCGAAGCCTATTTGGAAACCGTTAGTGGAGTTGAGTCACTTCTTTAAGGAGTTGACGGCTACTTCGTTGAGTGTGGAGGAACTTGTGAAGATGGAAGAAACTATCCCGGTATTGATTTGTAAGTTGGAGCAGATTTTCCCACCAAGTTTTTTTGACTCCATGGAGCATTTGCCTATCCATCTACCGTACGAGGCCTTGGTTGGTGGCCCAGTGCAGTATCGTTGGATGTATCCATTCGAAAGGTGAATGCTTGTTGAACTCTTTAATTTACTTGCAAATCGTGCTTATAATAGTATTTTCTAACTTAACACCATCTTGTTAATGATGTTGAAGATTCTTACGCTCTTTAAAAGATAAAGTGTCGAACAAAGCCTGCGTTGAAGCTTCAATTTGTGAGGCATACTTAGTCGAAGAAATGACAACCTTTGCTTCTTTCTATTTTCCAACGGAGATAGAAACTAGAATGAGTAGAATTCCCCGCAATCTTGGGGTAGCCAGCCGCACAGGGTTTGATGAACAAACGTCGATTTTCAACTATCCTGGTCACCCGGGGGGCAGGCTCACAAAATGTTACATTGATGAGAAAGATCGAAAGGCGGCTCACTTGTACATTCTTCTCAATTGCCCAGAAGTGGAACCCTTTATTGAGTAAGTCATAGAAGTTATATTATACATTCTTAACGTAGCTTTTATATTAAACTTATTTGTTTCTTTCAATAGCTTATACACAGATATGCTAAAACTTGAGCAAAATGATTTAACTGATGACCAAATTCATAGTGAGGTGTCATCCAAGTTCGTTGGTTGGTTCGCGCAACATGTAAGACCCGTATACCAAGTGTTTTTAAGCCTATTTGCTTCTAACTCCCGTCAATATGGTAACAATGACCTACTTCTTATGTTGTACATAGATACAAGACCCTAACAACCATATTGAAGATTCTTTACTCCAAGCCCTTTCTTGGGGGCCGGTGAAGACTGTTAAAAAATGGCCTATTTACTACGTAAATGGCTACAAGTTTAATATTCTTCAATGGAGTGAAGGGATGCGCACCCATAACTACGGGTTTTGTGTTAAAGGCACCGCCGGTCAGTTAGAAGAAGACTTTTATGGAGTGCTGACGGAGATTGTTGAAGTTTCATTCTCTGGACGACTAAGAAGAGATATTGTTCTATTCAAATGTGATTGGTTCGATAACACAATCGGTGTTGGAACAAAGGTTGACAACAACTACGGCTTAGTTGAGGTCAAGAAGAATGGTAGATATAAAGGGTTTGATCCCTTCATTTTTGCCCAACAAGCTGAGCAGGTTTATTACACCGACTTCCCGGGAGGACATCGGGACTGGTATGCAGTAATCAAGGCCAAGGCCCGAAGTCAGATCACTGACAATGTCTCCGAGGAGGTCGATGACTCTTATTAGCTTGCACCACACGAGCTCAACGATGCCAATTTGTTGTTCAACATTGATCCAGTCATAATGGATGAGACACTCGCCACTACGGGGGGTGAACACATTGACAAAGACCTTGTCTCTCGATCAAAACGGTCTAGGGCTGATTTGGATACTGATGAACTTATTCAAACAGATAACCACAGTGACACTGAAACTGAGGGGGAATTTGAAACTGAAACTGACACAGAGTATGTAGTTGTTAAACATATATACATAAGTTTATATATATCCTGAGACTAACCTTTCTTTTCATGATTTTATCCACAGATGACGGGACGTCGACTGCCCTTCAGTAGGGGTGGTGGGTCCAGAACCCCGGCTTCCCGTCTGGGGACTCCTACCCCAGGGCAGGAGACCACTCTATCACCACCACAGCGGACCACTCCATCACCACTACAGCAGACCACTCCATCACCACCACCACAGCAGACCACTCCATCACCACTACAGCAGACCACTCCATCACCACCACCACACCAGACCACCCCATCACCCCCACAGCTGACCACCCCAGAGCAGACTCCTGGAGTTGGTGGCATGGAGGACCATGGCCATCAGGCGACCCCACCTCCGGCATCCCCTCTGCCCATGTTGGTACCCATGCCGGCCGGAGACGAGTAAGTGACTAAATTTCAGCGGCAGTTATGTTATTTGTATGATGCTTTATATTAGAGTTTAGTGGAAAGACTTGTTGGTTTATTGGATGTTACTTTAATTAGTACTTGTATAGATTGAATTGTACTGGGCACTCTTCTGTTTGTAACAGGGTAACTATTTAAACTTGGAAATGTTACATTTACAGGGGAGACTCTGCCGAAATTTTGGGTGTCTCCCTAGATTGTGTGTTGTTTTACTCATTACTAAGATTCGTTGTCATTACAGCTTTGTTGATAGTAGTCGCACTACCAAAGCGATTACTAAGGTTTTGAAGGCCCAGTGGGATGGTCCATATATATCTTGGACAGACGCCGGGAAGGTTGTGCAAGATAGGTGGTTTGACACCTTCTCGGTAAGTTCCTAGCTCATTTTTTGTGACTTGATTTGTAAAATAGACCTGTTATTAATTTTGATTTCTCAATTCATTTTACAGCGTGATTACCAGTGGGCGGACGGTATGATTGATGAGATTAGGAAGGTCTTTGCCACAAAGACCTCCAAAATCATCAAGAGTACCCTTTGGAAGATGAGGGACAAGGGTGAGCGCCCTCGTTGGATCCCGGAGGACCATTGGGACGGGATGGTCCAGAAGTGGGGCGGGGTCCCATTCCAGCAGGCGAGTGCTCGGAATAGGGCCAACAGAGCCGCCGATGCTGCAGCCTCGGTTTACACTGGGGGTAGCATTTCAACCCTCGAGCACAAGAAAAGATTTGTAAGTATATTTATGTTAAACATTTCTATTATGATTCGTCTTACATGTTTACAAATAATAATCTCAATGTTTTTTGTCCACCACAGGAGCAGAGGGAGCACCGGGAGCCTTCTTTGTTTGAGGTCATGCAAATGACCAAGAAGAACAAAGCCGGTGCATGGGTAAACCAGAAGACTACGGAGCTAGCGGTATTTACTTTTAACTGACACATGCTTATAATTTACAAATCAGCTTACTAATCCTATCGTTGTTTTTGAATTTACAGGAGGCGTATCAGGCCAGGAGGGCCGAGAAGGAGGCGGACCTGGTGGCTTCCACTCCTGAAGGGGAGGTTCCTCCCACCCTATCTTGTTCTGACGACAACGCCATCTATATGGAGGCTGTTGGCGGTGTGAACAAGAAAGGGAGGGTGTTTGGATTGGGTGGCGTCGGCACGCAGCTGGCGAAAAAGGGGAAGACCCCTTCCTCTTCGTCTTCCTCTGGTCTTCCGACTGAGGTCGTTCAGGTAATTCAAAACCTAAACGATGAGCTACAGGAGGAGCGACGTCAGAGGCAGTTGCTGTTGGAGCGGCACGAGGCGGACCGACAGAAGGCCGAGGCGAACCGACAGCGGGCCGAAGAGCAGCACGCCGAGACTCGTCGGCAACTTGCTCAGCAGCAGGAGCTACTGATGCAGTTGATGGCGAGGCTACCTCCCCCCACTTCCCAGGCGCCCCCACCACCACCCCAGGATCCCCCACCACCTTGATTGTAGTTCTTTTATTTATACACATTGTATATTTGATTTTTAGTTATGTTATATTTTCATTCAGTATTTATTTTGTCATTCTTTATTTATTATGTCAATATTTATTAGTAATTACATTCAAATCACAAAGCCTTATTCTACCTATCATTAATAATTCAACCTATTTGATAAATTAATTTAATCTATTATTTTGTTTTTAATAATAATTTATTACTTCAAAAAAATTATTTTAATTTAATTATAAAATTTTATCAGGCAATACAAAATATAAAATATTAAGATATTTTTAAAGTTAAACTAACAAAACCTACCTATCATTGAATCATTTTTAAAAAAATTTAAAAATGACCGTTAGCGACGGCCTACTACCGTCGCTGAATTATTAAAACTAGCGACGGATGCTGTGGTCGCTACATCACAACCACTAGCGACGGATGTTGTGGTCGCTGTGGTGTGGTCGCTACATCACAACCACTAGCGACGGAACCTTGTGGTCGCTGTATCATAACCAATAGCGACGGATGCTGTCGTCGCTGTACTTGTTAGAAATAGCGACGACCCAGGGTGGTCGCTACATGAGTACATGTAGCGACGGCATACGGTGGTCGCTGATGGCAGTTATTAGCGACGGGGTTTCGAGGTCGCTGTATCGCAACACTTAGCGACGGCTGGAGTTATTGGGACAGAGACGATTTTAGCGACGGTAGGACGCCGTCTATATTGTAGCGACGGCCGGTTTGCCGTCGCTGCTGTGTTTTCGACGAGGGTTTTAGCGACGTCCTCTTTTCCGTCTGAGATGCCGTCGCTAATGGTTTTAGCGACGGCCATTCTATGGATTAGCGACCAATTCCTTCCGTCGCTATCAGTTGTTTTTTTAGTGGTGAGACGAGACGTCCTGTTAATCTTATTTTTATTTTTTCTTTAAAAATGGTGGAGCGAGATTAATTTGGATGAGACGTCCTGTTAATCTCTTATAAATATTCTGTGTTGATTTTTGTTTATTTTTGTTTATTCTGTCTTCCCGTATATTTTTCTTTTCACGAAGAAGTTAAAATAATTATTAGGCTAATTATAATGCGTGCTATCAAATTGAGGTAACCGTTTTTTTATAACGGACAGCTGTGAGGTGCTAATACCTTCCTCACCTGTAATTAGACTCCCGAATCTGGAATCTCATTTTTGACCAATGCTTTAATTAAAGGTTTTCCCGGTATTTTATCCTAAAAAATATTGGTGGCGACTCCCTGTTTATTTTTTTAAAAAACGTTTTTGAGGGTCGGCCGTGCCGCCGCGATCCCGGTCGCGACACGATTTAAAAATTAATTACCGAATGAGATTAAAACCGCTAAACAAAAATAATTGCATAAGCATGAATTACTTATTAAATTAATTTTAACTTAAGCATTTGGTTAATGGTTAATTAGTTGTAATTGCGTATGTGTACCACTTGATCTGCTGCTGCCTCACGGTCTCCCATCCCACTTCCTCATTCATTGAGTGTATATATATGTGTGCAGAAGCTCACTACGGTTCACTTGCTCTCATTCCTTAAGATTTCCTCTTCCTCTATTTTTCTTCCTCTTCGTTCTTCTTCTCCTCTGACTCTCTGTTCCATAAACTCACAACCGCGGTGTTGCAGAAGATTCGGAGTCCTCTTCGGGTTGTGAAGGACGATCGTCGAAGTGGAAGAAGAACTGCGTATTGTTCCCAACCTGACTTGAGGGTACAATTGCGAGTGTGAGTGGTGATGAAGCAAACAGAGGCAACAGACCAACATCGGGAAACAGAGGAACCCCTCGAATTCCTTCAGTAGGTAGGGGGCGCTTTGCATCTCAAATGCATAGCTTGTGAACGGTCTCCGGGTGAAGTATTGCTCATGCATGTGTGTTTGGAGGTGTTAGCTATAAAATATATATATGATTGACAGCTTTTGAATACCGAGGGCATGTGATGGTTGAGTCTGATGGTAGTTTTTTTTATATTTAATGTATATGATTATGAGATATACTGTTAGGTATGTCAATGCATGTGTGAGTTATGGGACCGTGTGTGAATGGAGTGCATGTATCTTAAGTCGCTATATTGAGTCTGGTTAGTTATCTTACTCATGAATGCATGAAGTGGGGATTCCCGACACCGAGAGCAGGTGTGTGACTACTGTTTATTCCAGACAGAATGTAATTTTCAAATATGAGATGTTGTCACTGTGCATGTTGACGTGACTTTTGAGTGCTCTGTACTGGGGGACAGTGGGTAGATCCTGATTACTATCCTATATTAACATGCATGTGAATGCTGGAAAATGAATTTGTTATGTTTGTGTGATGATGAATAAGTTACATGCAGAGTGTGGTTAAGATGCGGAAAAAGGGGTACTGTTGTGTTGACAAATATACGTAAAATATGATTGAAAGACCTTGAGTTGGACTCAAGGCGATGCCGAGTGCATTAGCGTTGGACGCTTGATGAAAGACCTTGGGTTAGACTCAAGGCAAGCTTACCGGGTTGGACTCGGGGCTGCCCGTAACACTTCCGTTGTCGCTTGGAGTGACTGTGTTACATGTGAGGGCAAACGGTTTGGTACTAGTAAAACGGCCGGACCAGCTTGGAGCTGGAGGAAAAAGGCTTGGAGCCTATGTTGCAACATAAAAATTTATAATAAAAGGGGGTCGGATCCGATTGTAGTGGATATGTGTGCATCATATATATACTCTTATACTGTGATGAATTCATTGTGTTGCATGTGTATGTATCGGAAATGATATGATCCATATAGCTGTGTATTAAATGTATGAATTCTGATTGCATGGTACTGTTATATGTAGATACATTGGATGGCAGTTAACGTTGTAATTGATTGAGATGTGATGTTGTATGGTTGAAGATCTAAGGGTTTCCGAGTCACTAACTGTCATTTTAAATGTAAAAGCTCACCCCTACTGTGGCAATATTTTTCAGTGAATGTCTCTCGGAACAACGAGTGAAGGTGGAGCTGCATGCCGAGTGGAATGTTTATGCACTATGGAAATATATGTATACGTGTAGATACTGTGTATAATGTTTTAGTTAAGCCATGGCTGGCTCGTATTTTGATCTTAGTCTCTTAAACCAGAATTTGAACTCTCTCGGGTTGAGAGTATGACAATGTGCTTGTAATTATTTATATACATTCCTATATATATACATATCATACTGTATGTTTATCTATGCTATGCGTGAAATCCGAGTGATATATATATATGTACTTTCCGAGCGCGAGAGGTTGGTATGACCTTAGGTGAAAATGGAACTAGGTTATTGTTGTGGGAAGCGAGATAGTGACTTTACCCCGAGTAAAGAAAGGTTTAGATGCTTCCGAGTGAATGAGGTCGTATAATTCCGAGTGAGGGTTGACCTGAAGACCTTCAGGGTAATAAACTGTTAGGATTTCCTCGAGTGGAGAATAACAACATGTTCCGAGTGAGAACCTTCCGAGTGAGTGTTTTCCGACTGAAGAGTGACCTATAAGATTCTGAGTGAAACCCATTGTAGTAAACTTGTGGGAAACTAGAAGATCCTTAGGTGAGACTTGACTTAGTGAGAGGACTTGAGTAAGAAGGATTAGGTGTGCCGAGTGAAAAATGAGTGAAATACCCGAGTGATAAAAAGACCGTGAAGAATATTCCGAGTGAAACGTATATGTGGAATCCGAGTGAAATGACTATGGGAATATTCTCCCAAGTGGTCAACATCTGCGGCTTGAAGAAATGAAGTTATGAAGTGTGTGGTAAACTTCCGAAAGGAGCTTGTGAGTCTAAGGGTTAGACCGAATGAATCATGAGTAAAGACTTTTTCGAGTGGACATAAATTCTGAAATCCGAGTGAGGGGAATACCGAGTGGAGTTACTCGCCTCAGCGGCTAAGTGCTCACTCCAGCGAGTGCGAGCGAAGGGAAGGTCTCTGATGAGTTAAGCTCAAGCTATGGGCACTCCGCCCAAGAGTGATGGGCTGTCTCGCTCGAGCGATATTGAATCTCGCCTGAGCAAGTAGGCGCTGTTGGGTTCGCTCACGTCCTGCATCTTCCGCTGTTGTCTTGTGTATGGTTTGCACTCCTTTCCTTTCCTTCTTGTCCTGATTCTTCTCTCCCTAGCCTCCAACTACTCATTTTGTCTTTGAATCCCCTCTGATTTTGGAAAAATTTTCCTGGTCTTGGTTTATCCACTAATTGAAAATTAAGGTGTTACAAACATGAAACGCTTTGCCTCCAATCTTATACCATAAATCTTTAACATTCACGTACCTCATATCTTTTACTATTCCTATAACTTCAAAATAACTCCATCTGTCTTCATCGCTGTCCCATTCAGAGTAGGTACCACTATACCCCAACTTCTCTCCATTTTCTTCAACAAAAAACCCCCCATGAAAAATCTCTAACTTGAAACAAGGATTCATCCTGCAACCCAAACTCAAACCATACTGAATTAGTAAATGCCAAATACTATGCTCTGACAAAATAAGTTTTCCCCCTAAACCTAAACTCAAAATGAAGGAGACGAAGGATTAGAGGACTTGCCTACAATGTCAAACAACAGGACGAAAGCTCTGGCTATCTCCTCGAAACTTAGCTTTGCTTGTACCTTAGGTCACTCTTCAAACATATAACAAATGCCAAAGGAAGAAGATGATGGGACCAATTTGAAACAAATTTCTTCCCTTTCCTCAAAACGATCATTTTGCCAATGCCAATACAACAAACAAAAAATTGACATATGGGATAGATGTCAGAAACCTTGTCCATGTAAACAAATGTCATAGACGGCGTTACTGAAAACTTGACGGAATGACCAAACTAAAACCTTTTTAAAAAATTAGGGGATCAATTTGAATTAAAAAATTATAGGGGACCAATCAGAGAAAAACATAAAATATAGGGTACCAAAAGGTGTATTTAGCTTATATATAATTTTAAAAATATTTAAATAAATATTAAGTAAACATTATAATTAAATTAAATATTATCATTATTACTAATCACTATTAAATATTGTCATCAGATATTAATCAACGCTAACTAAGCATGGGATCGCTATAAGGAAAGTTTGAGGAAATGTCCTCACCATCAAATTCCTAATGTACAGCAAGTTAGTATCTTTTATTATGGAGTCAGACCAACTACTAGAGTTTTAATATATGCCTCAACTGGAAGTTCTCTGACTACCAAAACTATAGAGGAAGCAATAGAACTGATTGATGTTGTGGCTTCCAATGAGTGTTTAGTAAGTGAAAGGAACCATGTGCCGAAGAGGGGGCTAATGGAATTGGAAACTCAAGATGCATATCTTGCTCAAAGCAAGCTTATGACTCAGGCTTTGGAAAAATTAAGTGTTCAAATTTATGAACTCCAAAAGCTGAGTCCAGTTTATATGCTTAATTATGATTTCTGTGGTGGTGACCATGAAAATGGGATGTGTGATTCCAATGGCCAAACTGAACAAGCTAATTATATGGGCCAACAATTTCAAAGGAATTACCCTTCTAATTACTTTAATCCTGACTATAGCTGAGAGACTAACTGGAAATTTCCCAGGAGATACTGAGGTAAATCCCAGGGAACATTATAAAGCAATAATGACAAAGAGTGGAGAGACCTTGGTTGACCCTACTCCAAGTCCAAGCAAAATAGAAAAAGAAAAAAGAGAGTGAGGAAGGACAAAAATAAAAATGGAAAAGAGAAAGCATGAGAAACAGAAAAACAAGTCCTTCCAAAGGAAAAATGAAAAAAGATATTGAATTGGAGGAGGCTTCTAAGCTAACTCCTAAAAAGTTAAAACATGCTTCCTTTCCTCAAAGGTTTAAAAAATAAATTAAGGAGCAGAAGTTTGCTAAGTTCATAGATGTGTTTAGAAAGCTCCACATAAGCACCCCTTTTGCTGAGGCGTTGTAAGAAATGTCATCTTATGCAAAATTCATGAAAGCGTTATTATCTAAAAAGAGAAAACTAAAAGGTGATGAAATGATTGCTCTTACTCAAGAGTGTGGTGCAATCATTCAAAAGAAAATACCTCAAAAGTTAGAAGATCCAGGCTCTTTCACAATACCTTATGCAATAGGGGATGTTCGTGTAAGTAGTGCTCCTTATGATCTAGGAGCTAGCATAAATCTAATGTCCCTATCTTTGATGAGAAAATTAGGAATTAGTGACCTGCAACCAACTCGCATGTCTTTGTAGTTGGCTGATAGGTCTATCAAATACCCTCATGGCATTTTGGAAGATATTTTAGTTAAGGTTGATGAATTCATCTTCCCAACAGACTTTGTAGTGCTAGATATGGAGGCTGATAGTCCCATTCGGACTTAGCTCTTACACCTACTAGTCCCATTCAGACAATGCAACTTATTCTACGGTTTCATCAATCAGAATATATACGCGAATAATACGGAAGTGGTCCTCACTATCATTCACTCGGGATCTAGAAGGACTCCTCACTCAGAGTAATCTTCACGTCCTTTTTGTCACTCGGGGTATTTCACTTAGTTTTCACTCGGTAACCATAATCTTCCGACTCTCAATATTCTACTAAGTTAAGACTCACTCAGATTCTTTCGTTACCAACAGTTTACTACAGTAGGGTCCCCTAGAGTCTAAGGTGTCACTCTCCAGTCGGGAAAATCATCACTCAGCAATTTCTCACTCGGGGATCATTGATTATTCTACGCTCGGGAGGATTCCTAGCAGTTGTCACTCGGAAGCATATCTAGACTCTCAACTCCGAATCCTAACAGCTCGTCGTTGGGGGCAGTCTTCTACGTCAATCCCTACTCGGAGCTATTTGATTTCACTCACTCAGAACGTCTGAACCTCCCCCACCCAGTGACAGAATCATAAACTCGCCCTCTAAACCATAGGTTGGCTTCCTTCATGTTAATTTATGCCATTTCCTACACATTCGGGAATATGAACCCATATATATATATATATAGATTACCCAGGCATCATACATAATAAGATTGACATGCAGCATGGCATAACATAGGCATATATATATATATATAGAAGTGTATATCACAATTTTACAACCACAATATCATGTTCCCATCCCAAGGGATTCAACTCTGTTTAAAAGACTAACAACAAAACACGAGCCGGCCAAGGCTTAACTCAAAACACTATATACAGCATATGCACAGTCATAAAATTCTATAGTGCATCAACACTTCACCCGGCATTTTAGCTCCTCCTCCAATCCTCATTTCGAGAGATATTCACTGAAAAATTACCACAGCAGGGGTGAGTATCTTAAATTTTAAATGATAGATGTTGACTCAGGTTGCCTCATATTTATACAACTATATATATAAATACATACACACAATCATACGTGGCAACAATAAAGGTCAGAGTTTTACTGATCAATCCAGAACACACACAAGATCCTTACCGATCGGAATCCCCCAGTTGTCGCTCAGCTCTTTACACACATCAACTCAATAATATTAACATACAACAATCCGTGACATGATATTAAGGACCATGAATCAGAACGCATCTATAGAACATTTATCAATCAGGGTACAAAATTCTCACTCGGTCATATATTCACAGCTCTTCAACAACATAACATACATTTATAGAGTAGATCTCAGTCAGCATTAACAGCACATGCACACGGAATAATGCACTCAGTCATGAGTATACGTCGTCTTACTAGCATCATCACATGCATAATTAATTCCTCACAGCATTGGTAGGAATATATATATATATATATACAGATTATTCACTCGGTTCTGTATTCGTGTGTAATCGGTTCTGACGTTGCAACGTAGGCTCTCAGCCTTTTGTACATAGCTCTCAGCTATCATTTCAGCTCCCAGCTGCTTGGCCATTTTACAGGTACCCAACCGTTTGCCCACAGGTGACACCAAAGCTCTCAGCGCCAACGGAGGTGTTCACAGGCAGCCCGAGTCCCACTCGAGGGCTACCTTGAGTCCCACTCAAGGATTTTACAGCGTTCCACGCTTAATAACCGATGGTAGTGTCCCACACTACGTGCTCCCAGCACAACGCATCCCATGCGCCACACGCGGATTCATCACACAATATAGAATTCATGCACACAACTTTTCATTCAGTTATACATATTTCACATGCAGTCGGTAATACGCGTTTTTAGGACTCCACATATTAATTTAACACACACATACTTCCATGCAATCATCATCATAGCTCCAATAGCAACATATGAGTCCAATGCAATCGGTGTCAATTAATATCAAACTTCTATAAGCATTCTCATCATCTCAAGCATAACATGCACTCGGTATACAGCAGTGTCAGAACTTAATCAACGCATGCATCCATATGAAGATCAACAGGCTCAAACAAGCATTCCAATCAACACAACATAACATGCAATCGGTATACAACAGTGTCAGGACTTAACCAACGCATGAATCCATATGAACATGAACAGATTCAACAAAGCATTCCAATCAACACAACCTAACATGCAATCGGGTTCTGTGGTATTGGAACTCAAACAACGCATGCATCTTCAAGGACGATAATAACATGCAACATTCACTCTCACTTATCTTACACTCGGGTATTCCACATGCAAGCATATCATACAACAGGATATAGAACCACCATTATCAACACTCAAAACCTGTTCCTAACCCATGCATTTAACATGTAAGGTACTCCCCCTACCAACTACGAGACTCCGAGAGACTTTTCTGCTTTGGTGTTGGTTCTCTTCCTTGCTGCTTCACTCAACGCTTCCACTCGCTTAGCCTTTACTTGAATGCTACTATCCTCCATGTGTGGTGCAGAGGCTGTTTCTGCTTCTGCTTCGACGCTCGTCCTCTACCCGTATAAGGGAGCTCTAACTCCTCTGCAGCACCGTCACTTGGCTTCCGCAACAGGGAATGGAACAAAGAGCAGAGAAGGAGAAGAGAAGAAGAAGAAACTCGCAGGGAATTCTGAAGAACGAATGGCAAGGAAGGCCATCGTCCACTTATAAACACATGCATGAGGGAAAGGAATGGTGGGGTGGGAAAACGTGAGGAGCAGTCTGCTCACGTCACCCAGTCCCATCAGCACCTGCTACAGCTAATCGCCCTTTTTAATCAGCATACCCTTTGATTAATTAAGTTAATGGTAATTAATAAACAAATTCCCACTTCTAAAATTATTATTTTAATGGCTTTATTCACCCGGTACATTATTAAAAAATTGGGATGTTACAAAAAGATTTCAGACTATAAGACTCTTAAGCTTTTAAAAGCTAAAGAGGAAGCGTTACAAGCTTTCTTAGAGGATAAGTTCAACTTCGATGATGAGGAGTGGAATGACTAAAATTGAAATGTTGAACCTGCTTGAGAAGGAAGAAGCAGGGGAAGAAATTAATGAACTAAAAAAAGAATTGAAAGAGGACTTACATGAGTAGAGAAATATGGTCATAAAAGAGAAACATGAACCTAAGCCTCTGCCTTCTTATTTAAGATATGCTTTTTTAGGAGAAAATGAGTCATATCCAGTGATCATTAGTATTGATTTGAATGATGAGGATGTTAAAGATCCCAGGGGTGAATGCTTCGGTTGGCATTGGTTCTAGGGGCGCGTTCGGCCGGTTGTGATATTTGTAAGTTTTGGATTGTTTTTACTCCGCTGGTTGGGCCATACTCCATAGGGGCCCATTAATGGATCTAAGATAGGCTCTGATACCATATTAAATTTGGATTCCGGGCCTAATTCAATTCTAAAAGCTAGCTCATTGGAATGTGAATTGAATATGATCCCTTGTCTCATTTCTCATCAAATTATTCATGGATACCATACTTCAATGAATGTCAAGTTCTTTATCTATATTAATATTCACATTTCCTTATTTCTTTCTTTTCATTGTTAGGTTGTTGTACCTCGGTATGGTAATTACGCTGAAGTACAAGAAACAGGAGTACGGAAACGATACAAAGTAGATGGTCAGGTTTGCGGCAGCCACTCTATTCTTAATCAATTTAGTTCATTGAATTCATTGTGACTGCTTTGGTGTTGTAACTCTCCAACATTTTCACTTTACAGGACATGGAAGTAACATTTTTCCAGGCTTATATCGATGGTGTTGACTTTGTTTTCATTGACAGTCCAATCTGGCGCCATCTAGATAATAACATATATGGCGGAAATCGAGTGGTAAGTCTATTTTTGTTGAGTTGAAGACCACTGTTATTTACTTTTACTGGGGCATAAACTGTAAAAATTACTGCTTTTCAAGGGGACAAACGGGGGGAGGGCTAGGACTGAAATGTGATTTTTAAGGTATTCTAGAAAACTCATCTTGAATTAGTATATATATATATATATTCAAGACTACTCTGTTACCTGCAACTGTTCTTTGCTCTAATTAATTTCTTTTTGACCCTTGCTTGTGCTTTACTGAAACAGGATATTCTCAAACGCATGGTGTTGTTCTGCAAGGCAGCTGCTGAGGTACATGAACTGAATGATTTTTTGAATAAATTGATTATGAGGACACTAATGCCAATTATCTACCTGAAGAGTCTTTTAATCAAAATAATGATAGGTTGTAGTTAGTGAACAATTAGTTAGGGAGTTAGTTACATAGATAGTTTGTTAGTTATTGCTGTTAGTTAATTGGGATGAGAAAGAAGCATAAAGGCATGTTGCCATCTTGTCATTTGGTGATGATTAAGGTTTTTGTACAGTGGGAGAGTTCTAGGTTTCTCGAATACCTAGAGAATTGTACTTGAGCTTCATCAATGAAGCATCTTTCTTTTCATTTTGAACCAGTTTCTATCAGATACACGCTATTCCTTTTTTAAGATTAAAATCACATGGATCCTTGTACCCAATTGTCTAAGTAAATAATCTGTTTCAAGAAACTTGAAATACGTTAGTTTGCACATTGGGTTGAAATGGTGAAATTAGTAAATGTTTAGTAGTAGTAGAATTTTTGCTCCAGGCAACATTAGTAGCATAAGTTATGATTTCTTAATTGAGCAGAAGATACTGACCATACTATGTTTTAAATTTAGGTTTTGGGCCTAATTCAATCCTAAAAGTTAGCTCAAAGGATGAAAATTACCCCCCATTTTATATATTTTTGATTGATCATATCTTTAGTCAATATGGGATTCTCACATCTAGGAATGAACATCTGGAGCGTGCACAAATACGGGTGGCCCAATAACACAGGACTTAAAACACAGCCCTCACGGGTGGCAGATCTAGGATAAACTCTAATACCATTTTATATTTGGGTATTGAGCCTAGTCAATCCTAAAACCTAGCTTAAAGGATGAGGATTACCCTCCACCTTATATACTTTTGATTGACTAAGTCTCTAGTCAATCTAGGACTTTTAACACTATGCTTTCAATGGTGATAAATCTTCATCCGTTGGAGACTACTTTTGAATTTCTTCTACTTTTATAGATATTATCCCTTCTAATAATTTTATGTATATTTTTCATGCTTTTAACAGTATAGTGGACTAATACATACATTTATAATTACTTAAACCTGGGTCATGTACATCTTGTGAAGTCCTTACCACAAGGAAATGATGGGACCTGTAAAGTTGGAAGCATTTTGAGTCACATATTGATAGGATTATTCTCAAATAACAGAGTATTAAACTTGGTTTTTCCAAACCAGTTTTTTCAAGTCAAAAGTCATTCTGGCATGTGTTTTCATGAAGTTATTGATTTTCAGGTTCCTTGGCATGTTCCATGTGGTGGTGTTTGCTATGGAGATGGAAATTTGGCCTTCATAGCAAATGATTGACATACTGCATTGCTGCCAGTGTATCTGAAAGCTTACTATCGTGACCATGGTGTGATGAAGTACACAAGATCTGTTCTTGTGATTCATAACATAGCACACCAGGTATTCTGTATCTATGATATAATATGCTTAGTTCATTAAATTTTACAGTGAAGAAAGAATATATATATATATATATATATATATATATATGTATATATTAATTGCATCTAATGAAGAGGCTCATATTGGTATTTCACCAAAGGTATAAATAATATACCTTCTGTAGAATGGATAAATAAGGAGAGGCAAACAATTATTGTCTTTGATATATCACCATAGCAGTGTTTTTATTCCTCAATTGCCTTTTATCTCAAGATTATGCAGAAGGGTTTTTAAATGAAAGAATTTTGACCTTTGGATTAGTACCTTTATGTGTCTCTCTATTACTGTTCTGTTCTGGATAGTGCATCTATGCTGTAGGATCCCATGCATGTAATGTCCTGTTGATGATCACATCATGGTATCAGCATCTTGATGGTGATAATGTATTGGGTAAAGTACACTTACACGGGTACCTTTCTTATTTGCACTAACCTCCCCTGATTTTTTCTTCACCTACATGAGAGGAGAGGTCAAGGTAATGTACCAAAAAGGAGGGGTACTTAGTCTAATTTCATCAAATCTTAGGGGATGTGAGTGTAATTTATTCTAATATTGGTACTAAACTAGCATTTTGAAACCTCTAGAAGATGCTAACAAATCTTCATATTTCTTTCCAAAAAGCAAAATGAATTTAGTTAAGGAATCAAGAAAATGTTTCTTCATCATATGAACCCAAGTTTGCATTGCTTGTGATTGTGGCTTGTATTTAAAACAACCTCTTCTGTCTTTGAAATTTGAATAAGTGAAAAGATACTGTTGGTAGAAGGCAAATCATTGAAGCTGATTTCATTTTCTTAATGGTTTGAGTTTATATTGCATTGTTTCTTAGTACATGTGTACAGAAGGAACATTCATGCGCATACTTTGCATACAGGGTCGGGGCCCAGTCGAAGATTTCAACTATGTGGATTTACCTGAACACTACATAGATCTTTTCAAATTATATGACCCCATTGGAGGTGAGCACTTCAATATCTTTGCAGCTGGTCTAAAGGCTGCAGACCGGATTGTCACCGTTAGTCATGGATATGCATGGGAGCTTAAAACTTCCGAAGGCGGTTGGGGTCTGCATGGGATCATACATGAGAACGACTGGAAACTGAGGGGAATTGTGAATGGAATCGACACTAAAGATTGGAACCCTCGGTTTGATGTTCACTTGACATCAGATGGCTACACTAACTACACGCTTGAGACTCTACACAGTGGCAAGCATCAGTGTAAAGCAGCCTTGCAGAAGGAGCTTGGTTTGCCTGTCCGCAAGGACGTTCCGCTACTCGCATTCATTGGAAGGCTGGATCAACAGAAAGGCATTGATCTCATAGCCGAAGCAAATGCTTAGGACAATTTGAGTCCCAACACCATGACAAGATCAGAGATTGGGTTGGCTTTTCTGTGAAGATGGCTCACAGGATAACAGCAGGTGCAGACATATTGCTCATGCCATCACGATTTGAGCCATGTGGGTTAAACCAACTTTATGCCATGAACTATGGAACTATTCCTGTTGTGCATGCTGTTGGTGGGCTGAGAGACACAGTGAAGCCTTTCAATCCATTCGAAGAGTCCGGCCTAGGGTGCACATTTGGCAGTGCTGAAACTAACAAGTTGATCGACGCATTAGGAAACTGCTTGTTGACATACCGGAACTATAAGGAGAGCTGGGAAGGGCTGCAACAGCGAGGGATGACACAGGATCTTAGTTGGGACAATGCTGCTCAGCAGTATGAGGAGGTTCTTGTTGCCGCTAAATTCCAGTGGTGAGTTCTTGGCATGTACTCTTCCTAAGAAGAACGACCAATTTGGAGTGGATTCATGCTGACCAGTGATATCAAGGTGTATGCAAGTGAAAGGACTCGAGCAAGGTGATATTTCTGAAAATTTTCTACAATGTGCAACCCATGATTCAGGTCCTGGAGGAACATGTTTGTCATTTAAAGTAAGGGTTATGTAATAATACAGTTGCTATAAATGTCAAATATCTGGCAAATACCAATGTAGCTAAAAAAATCAAAGAAAAAAAAAACAAAACAAAGAAGAGTATTGCATTGCTCCCTTGGAAAGAGAAACTCTTGCACGGCTCCCTCTTTCCAATTGTCATGCTGCAATGGTGTCTCTACAACTACGTTCCACCAGGCATTATAGCAACATCAATATGTGTTTTATACTCAAATATCTTAGGAATGAATTTTGGATTTTACTTCACATTTTAATTTCAAAGTTTCACCTAGCTCATTTCATGTTTGTAAAACTTATTGTTATTGTAAAATTACTGAATAAGATGTTTAATTTCTTAAAACCACTTATATGCATATCACATGGGAAAATAATATGCAAAAATTAACACAGCAGCCATAAAAAAACATGAAGTTTTGTTGGATGTCCAAATGGACATAATCATGGGAGATAAAAAAAGAGTCTTACCACTAAGTTACTTAACATATTTAAAAAATATGATGCAACTATATATAGTTATATTATATTTATAAAATATATATTTGTTAATAGAATCTATCTATAAAATAAAAAATTATCTTTTTTCATTCAGTATAAAAAATTAAAATAAAAATAAAATTAATGAATGAAAAATACGGTAATATTTATTTTGCAAATAAATTTTATTAATAGATATACTACCTTTGGTTCCAAATATAAACAAATATACCTAATTTCACATATATTAAGAATAGTGGTTGGAGGTAGTTATCTGCATTAATATTATCACATATTTGATTTAAATTTCTAAAATACCCTTAGTATCATTTATTATATAAAGAATCAATGGCCTTGAAAATATATATAATAAGGACATATTTGGTAAACAAGTATTTAACGACATTGGAAAAGTCTAATTTTACTTATATTAAGGGACCAAAAAATTTCACTAAAATTTGCTTATATTTGGAACCAAAGGTACATTATTGTTGTATTACATCTCTTAAATGTGTTAAGAAATATTTTAACGTGTTGACTGTTTACGAGTGATCAGTTGCTAGACGCAGTCATGTTCATCTGTTCCAGTGCTCAAATCAAACGTTTCAGATGCTATCTAGGGCATCCAAGCAAAACTCAAAATTTATTTCACATTTTCACCCATTGCCAAAACTTTTTAAGATTATAATATAAGTATTTATTTTTTTCTTTAGGAATATGTGTTCATTATGTGTGCGTTTTGAATAATTTCAAGATTTTTCTTATAATTTATATTGTATATTTGTTTGACAATTGTATTTGTATAGTTATTTATAAATCATGTTTGGCGAGGGTTTTACTTGAATTTAAATCTGCCATTGGCTCGAACATCTCTGATTTGAAGGGGATTAGTCAATCATTTTGTATGCATAAAATTTTGATGGAAGAGGATTATTCCTCTGTTGTTCAGCCATAAAGAAGGCTTAATGTAACATCCCAATTTTGAAGTTTAAAACCGAATGGAAGACCTACCATTAAGAATTGATTTCACAGTAGGGAAATAACCATTGAATTATGATTAACAACAAGCAAGTTTAAACCATTAAAACGGTTACTGTAAAGTGGAAATCCTCGTAACTCAACTACCTTAACTTCTGAAACAATAAACTGATTAAATAAAGAAGAGGTGATGGCCGAGTGATGGGGTTGAGTGCGCATGGCTGAGTGGAGCTGCTAGACTCACGCTCTCCCACCCCACTCTCCTCTTCCTTGTGCACGCGCATGCTTATACATATATGTGCCTTAGAGTTATGCATCTCCTTCAGACTTCTCTTCTTCTCTTCTTCGCTCTTCACTCTCTTTATCCTCTTCTTCTTTTCTACTCGCTGTTCCCGTGAGCTCGAGACAGTGGTGGCTGACGGTCGGAAGTCCTCCTTCCTTACTCGACGAGCCAGTGAGGGTGAGGGTGTGCATTCCCTCTGCATGCAACCCGCCTCCTTCCTTGTTCCCTCATTCCTTCATCGACTTCCTCTTCTTGCTCGAAACTGCCAAGCCCCAGTGGAGATCTGCACTGCGAGGAGCTTCAAGGGGGTCGGAGTGTTCACAGCATTGTGATGGAGTCCTTCCAGGGAGCAAGCCGAGAGCGGGACGTCTTGGGCCTCCCCTGCTCTTGCATGCAGATGTTAAGGGTGATTCAGTGTTCCTCTGGAATTGAATATCGCGTTGACCGACTGAGAGCTTCAGTCCAGATAGGAGGAGTATCTTCTATCTTAAATGCATGGGTTATGAACAGGTTCCGAGTGCTGATGCTTGCTATATCCGTGCTCTGATTGTGTGTTGTGTTGCATGCGAGTGTGTGCAGCCCAGTTGCATGACGAGTGAAAGATGAGTGTTGCATGTTAGCATCTTCCTTAGAAATGCATGCGTTGTTGAGTCTCGTTACCATGGAACCCGATTGCATGTTGTGTTGTGTTGATGAGAATGCTTTAATGAATCTGTGCATGTTCATAGGATTGCACGTGTTGATTAAGGTCTGGTACTGTCATATACTGATTGCATATTGTATTATGATTGATTGGAATGCTTGCATGAGCCTGTCATTCTTCGTATAAATACCTGCGCTGATTAAGTCTAGATGCTGCTGTGAACCGAATGCATGTTAACTTGAAGTTGATGAAAATGCTCATAGAAGCTTGATACTGATTGATATTGATTGTATTGGAATCATATGTGGTTAATGGAATGATGATGATGATTGCATGGAAGCTATGTGTGTTAAATTAACATGCGAAGTCCTGATGATACGTACTACCGACTGCATGTAAAAGATGTGTGATTGAATGAGGATGTGTGCATGAATTAAATGCTGTGTTGTGGAGTACTGTTAATGTCCAGCATTGATTGCATGAGATGCATGTGCCGATTGAATGCTGATGATGTATGATGCCGATTGCATGAGATGCATATATGGCCGTGTATATGAACTCTGTGTGTGTGATGAATCCGCGTGTGGCACATGGGATGCGTTTGTGTTGAGAGCACGTAGTGTGGGACACTACCATCGGTTTTAAAGCGTGGGACGCTATGAAATCCTTGAGTGGGACTCAAGGTAGCCCTTGAGTGGGACTCGGGCTGCCTGTGAACACCTCCGTTGGCGCTGAGAGCGCTGGTGTCACCTGTGGGCAAACGGTTGGGTACCTGTAAAACGGCTAAGCAGCTGGGAGCTGATTTGATAGCTGAGAGCTATGTGTAAAAAGGCTGAGAGCCTACGTTGCAATGTCTAAACTGATACACACGAATGCGGAACCGAGTGAGATAATATGTGTTTATTAACTGTTGACAATGTTTGGAATTTGATTATGCATTTGACAATGTTTATGAAGATGATGAATGTATATGCCCGAGTGAATTATTTCGTGTGAACCTGCCTTGGATGCTAAGTGAATCCTGTTTCATGAATATATATATATGTACCAGTGTTATTGAAATATTATGTGTGTAGCCGAGTGAGAATTGTTGAATTCTGATTGAGAAATATTCAATATATGCGTTTTGATTCATGGGTATTGTTATTAAGTCACTGATTATCGTACGTTAAAGTTGTTGAATTGATGCGTGCATAAGGCCGAGTGACAATTGGTGGATTCCGATTGGTAAGAGTCTTATGTGTGTCCTGGTTGATTGGTGCTACTCTGACTATAATCGTTGCCATGTATAATTGTGTGTGTATATATATATATATATTGTTGTATAAATGTGAGGCAACCTGAGTCGGTATCTGTCATTTGAAATTTAAGATGCTCACCCCTACACCATTTTTCCAGTATGTATGCAGGTTGGACCATGAAGTGATGATAAGGTCTCAAGTCCGAGTGAGGGGTACTCCGACCGCAAGTGTTTATTTTGTATGTGTCATGTTTCGTCAGTTGTAGCCTTGGCCGGCTCGTATTAACCGTGTGGTGTATTGAACATGAATATATATATATACGTATAGGTAATTGAGTTATTGTGACCCGAGTGCATGTTTTTATACATATATATATATACGTATCACGTTGATAACAGGTGCTGAGGAATGAACGAGGTTAAGGTAATAGACATTCCGAGTGCATGATTATGCATTTACACTATGTTGTATACGAGTGGTCGTGTTTGGGTAGACCGAGGGACGCTGATGGTTAGAATACTGCTCAATTAATGATTTCCGAGTGGACGTAGTTGGGAAGTCAACTCTGAGTGGAACTGGGAATGGCTATGCCTTCTTGTCAAGCGATGATACTTCGATGAATTCTGAGTAAAGTACCTTGGATGAACCTGTACTGTGTAAGACCTGATGAGAGGATTCCTGAGCGAAAATGAGGGCGGCCTTTACCGAGTGAAAAATGTAAGTAAAAACCGAGTGGGAAGAGTTCGTATTTTTCTGAGCGAAATCATAATCCCGAGTGAGGCAGAGTTGTACCTCCCGAGTGAAAACCTCGAGTGATTCCCTGCTGAGAGAGGAGTTCAATTAGTGGTTTAGGGTGGATTGGATCTTAAGTGTGAGGTATTGATAATCCGAGTGAAAGATGTAAAGCCCGAGTGAGTAAGGATTGGTGTCCCGAGTGGTTGGGTTCGAATAAGTCCGAGTGGGACTTAACTTCCCGATTTACCGAGTGAAGCGCGAGCGTGAGGATTTGCCGAGTGAACCCTTGTCGATACCCGATTGAGAAATTACCTTGTGTCTGTGTTGGAGGGGCGTTGTGTTGATCTCGCTTAGGCGGTGTCATACCTCGCCCAAGCGAATAGGGCGGTTCGCCCAAGCGCATGGAATCGTACTGAAGCGAGCAGACGTCAACGTGGAACTCCGCCCAAGTACCTCCCTCTTCCGTTGTCACATTATTATATCTCGCTGGGCGGTGTTGGACATCGCCTGAGTGAGTGGACGTTGTGATGTAGTCCGTCCAGGCGTTGTCGTGCCTTGCTGAACTGGACGGCGGTGTAATCACTTCCTCCTTCCGTGGTTGCACTATTATGCTTTGCTCAGGCGGCGTCGGACCTCGTCTGAGCGAGCCAGTTATCTTAGTCTTCACCCAGGCGCTGTTGTGTTTCGCTGGGCAGTATGGGTCGGTCCAAGCCTTGCTTCCTCCTCCAACTGTTATACGTGTTAATCATCCTTTTATTTACCTTGTCCCTTCCACCGAATGCCATGCGTGTGGATGACCTCTCATTTCCCCTGCCTTCCTTCCCTTATTATTCATGCCCGGTTCTTCTTGATTGTCTCTGGGAATGGAGCGAAGGGAGTGCTGTTTGGACTGATTTAAGCTGCTGTGCTCCACTGAATACCGGCTGAGTGCTTGTCCTTCCTTGCACTCCGCCCCTTTTGTTATCCGGTTGCCTTATAGTCTATTTGGTTACTTATTTTTGGAAAAATTTTCCCCGTATTGGTTCTTAATTATTTATTTTCTTTTCTTTGCCGATTGGCCAGTAGTTGGTTTTTGTGAAAAATTTCCCCCTGTTTTTGGAATTATTATTTATTAAAAATTAGGGTGTTACACTTAACCCTATCATGAAAGAGGCAGTGAGGAAGGAAATGGTCAAACTCCTTGATGTAGGGATCATATACCTAATCTCAGACAGTGCTTGGATCAGTCCGGTCCAAGTGGTGCCTAAGAAAGAAGGTATGACCATAGTTAAAAATAAAGATGGTGAAGTCATTTCAACTAGGCCTACCATAGGATGGCGAATGTACATAGACTATAGGAGTTGAATAACTCAACCGGGAAAGACCACTTCCCCTTACCTTTTGTTGATTAAATACTAGATAGATTATATGGGCATGAATTTTATTGCTTCCTTGATGGCTACTTTAGATACAACCAAACTGTTATGGATCTAAAGGACCAAGAGAAGACTGCTTTTGCCTGCCCATATGGTATATTTGTATATAGACACATGCCCTTTGGGCTATGCAATGCGCCAGCTGATAGGTATTTAATTTGCATTGTTTTGTGATGTTTTTACTTAGGATTTCTAGGTAATCTGTCATTTTTCTCTTATTTCCCGTATGATTTCCTTCATTCCGCATATGTCACTTGGGTGTTTGAAGTTTTGCAGGAATAACCTTGATTTAGGTGCATAAATGCAAGAACGCAGTGCATTTGATGAAGCATGTGATGGATGCAAGATAGTCCAACCATTTGGAAGCTTAAAAAGAAGAAAGGATTCGCTCTTGGAAGTGGCATAAAAGAAGGAAAAACCAAAGAAACACTTCGGGGCCTTAAAACAGTAAAAGAAAAGGCATTTTGTGAAGTTTAGAGAAACCCACTGCCAGTGGGTTTTTCCCACTGGCCGTGGACCCCTCTAGAGTGAGTATTTTGTGCATAAAAAAACCCACTGCCAGTGGGTTTTTCCCACTGGTCGTGGATCTTGCTGTTGGAAACCCACTGCCAGTGGGTTTTTCCCACTGGCCGTGGATCTTGCTGCCCGGAGGAGGAAAAATTGGTTTTTTTGAATTCCAGAGAAACCCACTGCCAGTGGGTTTTTCCCACTGCTAGTGGGTTTTTGCACGTTCTGCACAGGGCTCAATTTTTGGAGCAGTTTTCTGAATAAAAGAGGCAGTTTTTCAAGGGGGAAAGACACAGACATTGAAGGACACTTTTTGGGAGAAAAAGGGAAAGCTTTGCCAAGGATTTTCGAAAGGGATCAAGGTTAAAACGTCAAAGGAGATCAAATTCTGCAGAATTGGGAGAAGAATTTTAGGAGATTTAGTGAGAACCTCCTCTTGTATTTTCTGAATCCCTTTTCATCTTTTGATTTTCCTTCTATGTTTGGTTTGAATTCCTTGTATTGTGGTATTATCATAGTTGTTTCCATGGCACATTAAACATTTCTCTTGGGAATTAAGGTGTAGCATTTATGTGAACCCATATGTAATGTTCTTTATTCTTGGTTGTTAAATTGTGTTCTTATTCGATTTTGTGAGTTCTTAATGCTTCCGTTAAGCTTAAAGATAAGTATGGATGATTGTAAACGGTATGGGTAATCGAAAGATTGGCGTATAGTTTGAATTACACAAAATCGAACCTAGGGATTTGGGTTACGAAAGTGAACGAAACTCTTTGAGGGATATCCGAGTTTTCATAAAGCTTAAAGGACCTAATTAGTGAATTGAACGCGGTTCTTCAATAATTAGGTACGTTAGTGAGGTTTCGAGAGAAAGTCACTGATCAATTTAGGAAAACTTGCCTTAAGAAACATGATTTAATGATCTAGAAATCGAACTGCATTAAATATTGGCACCTACATTTATGTGAATCTTTACTTCCCAAGAAATTAATCTCCATCGTCTCCAAATCAATCCTTTTATTGTTGTTACTTAGTGTTCTCTGTTTATGTCATTCAGTTCTTTGCGTTATAAATTTTTGAACCAACAAATGAATTGTCTAGATAATCAAAATGCTATAAACCGGTAATTGGGAACAATCCCTGTGGGACGATAATTTTATTACTGCGATATCCCGTACGCTTGCGGAAGGCTATCAAGTTTTTGGCGCCGTTGCCGGGGATTGTCCCCCAATATTGGCTAAACGGTGTTTTGATTAGACTAGATTCTTTTATTTTATTTTTTTCTGCATAATTTTTCTTGTTTTTGTTTTAATTTTTCTGCAGAATTACGCTTGGGTATTTGTGTGTTTGTGGATTGTGCAGGTTCCTTTATGCGAAAGTGTTCTAGCTTCGAACACATCTTCGACCCTAAAATCAAACGCACACTAAGGAAACTCAAAGCACTTCGGTAGCGACTAAGGCAAAGCAAACAGCAAGCTTCAAGTTCAGCTACCGACGAGCAAATGGATAATCCAGACAACGGAGCACTTCGTGATTTTGCAGCGCCCAATGCAATGGGTAGGAGGTCTAGCATCACTAGACCAAACATTGAGGTGAACAATTTTGAGTTGAAGCCATCCTTGCTCTCAATGGTTATAACACCCTAATTTAATGAATCATAGACGGTAAAGTAGAGGAATTTTTTTTTTTTAAAAAAAGAAATTCAGAATGCCTTGGCACAAAAGAAATGAGAGGAGAAGAACAAGGGGGAGATAAAACCGAATCAAAGGTGCTGACAGCGGAAGAAAGGGGAAATCGCTTGGGCGAATCACACAGCAAAGCGCACTCGCTCGAGCGAAAGCTTCACTCGGTTTTCGCTCACTTCACTCGGTATTTCCGCACTCAGATTCCAGCTCCCAATTCACTCGGAAGGATCCAATCTCAGTTCACTCGGATTTGGCTCTTGCACTTACTAGTGCCACTCGGGAATGTAATTTATTCTACGGCTTCAACAATCAGAACACATACACGAATAATACGGGATTGGTCCCCACTATCACTCACTCGGAATCTATGAGGACTCCTCACTCGAAACACCCTACGCGCCCTTTATGCCACTCGGGGTATTTCACCTAATTTTCACTCGGTAACCATAATCTTCCTACTCTAAACATTCTACAAGGTTAAGACTCACTCAGATTCTTTCGTTACCAACAGTTTACTACAGTAGGGTCCCCTAAAGTCTAAGGTGTCACTCTTCAGTCGAGAAAACCATCACTCAATAATTTCTCACTCGGGGATCATTGATTATTCTACGCTCGGGAGGATTCCTAGCAGTTGTCACTAGGAAGCATATCTAGACTCTCAACTCCGAATCCTAACAGCTCGTCGTTGGGGGCAGTCTTCTACGTCAATCCCTATTCAGAGCTATCAGATTTCACTCACTCAGAACGTCTGAACCTCCCCCACTCGGTGCCAGAGTCATAAAATTGCCCTCTAGACCATAGATTGGCTTCCTTCATGCTAAGTTATGTCATTTCCTACATATTCGGGAATATGAACGCACACATATATATATATAGAAGTGTATATCACAATTTTACAACCACAATATCATGTTCTCATTCCAAGGGATTTAACTTTGTTTAAAAGACTAACAACAAACACGAGCCGGCCAAGGCTTAACTCAAAACACTATATACAGCATATGCACAGTCATAAAATTCCATAGTGCATCAGCACTTCACTCGGCATTTCAGCTCCTCCTCCAATCCTCATTACGGAAGATGTTCATTGAAAATTTCCACAACAGGGGTGAGTATCTTAAATTTTAAATGATAGATGCTGACTCAGGTTGCCTCATATTTATACAACTATATATATAAATACATACACACAATCATACATAGCAACAATAAAGGTCAGAGTTTTTACTGATCAATCCAGAACACACACAAGATCCTTGCCGATCGGAATCCCCCAGTTGTCGCTCGGCTCTTTACACACATCAACTCAGTAATATTAACATACAACAATCCATGACATGATATTAAGGACCATGAATCAGAACACCTCTATAGAACATTTATCAATCAGGGTACAAAATTCTCAATCGGTCATATATTCATAGCTCTTCAACAACATAACATACATTTATAGAGTAGATCTCAGTCAGCATTAATAGCACATACACACAGAATAATGCACACAGTCATGAGTATACGTCGTCTTACTAGTATCATCACATGCATAATTAAATCCTCACAGCATCGGTAAGAATATATAAATATACAGATTATTCACTCGGTTCCGCATTCGTGTGTAATCGGTTCTGACGTTGCAACGTAGGCTCTCAGCCTTTTGTACATAGCTCTCAGCTATCATTTCAGCTCCCAGCTGCTTGGCCGTTTTACAGGTACCCAACCGTTTGCCCACAGGTGACACCAACGCTCTCAGCGCCAACAGAGGTGTTCACAGGCAGACGAGTCCCACTCGAGGGCTACCTTGAGTCCCACTCAAGGATTTTACAGCGTCCCACGCTTGATAACCGATGGTAGTGTCCCACACTACGTGCTCCCAGCACAACGCATCCCATGCGCCACATGCGGATTCATCACACAATATAGAATTCATGCACACAACTTTTCATTCAGTTATACATATTTCGCATGCAGTCGGTAATACGCGTTTTCAGGACTCCATATATTAATTTAACACACACACTTCCATGCAATCATCATGATAGCTCCATTAGCAACATATGAGTCCAATGCAATCGATGCCAATTAATATCAACTTTTATAAGCATTCTCATCATCTCAAGCATAACATGCACTCGGTATACAACAGTGTCAGAACTTAATCAACGCATGCATCCATATGAAGATCAACAGGCTCAAACAAGCATTCCAATCAACACAACATAACATGCAATCGGTGTACAACAGTGTCAGGACTTAACCAACGCATGCATCCATATGAACATGAACAGATTCAACAAAGCATTCCAATCAACACAACATAACATACAATCGGGTTCTGTGGTATCGGAACTCAAACAACGCATGTATCTTCAAGGACGATAATAACATGCAACATTCAATCTCACTTATCTTACACTCGGGTATCCCACATGCAAGCATATCATACAATAGGATATAGAACCACCATTATCAACACTCGAAACCTGTTCCTAACCCATGCATTTAACATGTAAGGTACTCCCCCTACCAACTACGAGACTCCGAGAGAGTTTTTTGCTTGGGTGTTGGTTCTCTTCCTTGCTGCGTCGCTCAACGCTTCCACTCGCTTAGCCTTTACTTGAATGCTACTGTCCTCCACGTGTGGTGCTGGGGCTGTTTCTGCTTCTGCTTCGACGCTCGTCCTCTACTTGTATGAGGGAACTCTGACTCCTCTGCAGCATCGTCACTTGGCTTCCGAAACAGGGAATGGAACAGAGAGCAGAGAAGGAGAAGGGAAGAAGAAGAAGAAACTCACAGGGAATTCTGAAGAACGAATGGCAAGGAAGGCCATCGTCCAATTATAAACACATGCATGAGGGAAAAGAATGGTGGGGTGGGAAAACGTGAGGAGCAGTCTGCTCACGTCACCCAGTCCCATCAGTACCCACTAAGGCTAATCGCCCTTTTTAATCAGCACACCCTTTGATTAATTAAGTTAATGGTAATTAATAAACAAATTCCCATTTCTGAAATTATTTTAAATGGCTTTATTCACCCGGTACATTATTAAAAATTTGGGATGTTACAGTTCTCCCCCACTTCAAAAGAATTTCGTCCTCGAAATTCAGTTGGTAACTCACCTTGGTCAAACAACTCGGGGTACTGCTGCCTCATGGTATCCTCGCGCTCCCAGGTATAAGAGGTATACCCGTTCTGCTGCCATTCCACTTCAACCAGTTGCACATTCTTACTCCTTAATCGCTTTACCGATCGGTCCACGATCCTAGTCGGTATAGTTGCAGTGGTCAGGTCTTCCTTGATTTCCACCTCATCATCAGGCATTGTGTGAGTAGAATCTGGCAGGTACTTCCTTAGTTGAGACACATGAAACACGTCATGCAATCGAGATAAATGGGTCGGTAATGCTATTTGGTATGTCATGGAGCCGACTCGTTTCAACACCTCATAAGCCCAATGTATCGAGGGCTTAACTTTCTGCTCTTCAATTCTCGCCCGACTCCTTTACTCGGTGAAGTCCTTAAAAATACCTTGTCTCCGACTGAAAATTCCACTGGTCTGGTGCGTTTGTCATGGTAGCTCTTCTGCCTATCTTGAGACGCCTTCATCTTTTCCCTTATCACTTGGATTTGTTCTGAAGTTTGCTTCACAATTTTTGGTCCCAATAGCAGACTCTCACCCGTTTCTTACCAGCAGAGCGGGGTTTGGCATCTTCGACCATATAGTGCTTCGTAGGGTGCCATACCAATACTATTGTGATGGCTGTTATTGTACGTAAACTCAATCAGGGGAAGGTATTGCTTCCAATCCCCACCGTGCTCTAGTACACACGCCCTTAGCAAGTCCTCTAAGCTCTGGATTGTTCGCTCGGATTGTCCATCAGATTGGGGGTGGTAGGCAGAACTTAACCAGAGCTTAGTACCTATTTCCTGGTGCAGACTGGTCCAAAACCGGGACGTGAACCTAGGATCCCTATCTGATACGATAGAAGTCGGTATACCATGCAGTCGGACGATTTCGCGGATATAGATATGAGCTAACTTATGCATCGGGTACTTCATGTTCACAGGTAGGAAGTGTGCACTCTTCGTTAGCCGGTCAACAATGACCCATATCGCATCATGGCCCGCTCGGTTTTTGGGAAATCCCATGACAAAGTCCATGGCAATTGAGTCCCATTTCCACACGGGAATCTCCAGGGGTTGCAATGCACCATACGGCTTCTAGTGCTCCACTTTTGACTTCTGACAGGTGATGCACCGAGCCACATATTCTGCCACGTTCCTCTTTAATCCGGGCCACCAGAACTGGGTTCTCAGGTCATGGTACATCTTCGTGGCACCCGGGTGGATACTTAGCAAGCTCTTGTGAGCTTCATCAAGCACTATTCTTCTCAATTCTCCCCCACCCGGCACGTATATTCTATTTCTTACTCGGAAGATTCCATCTGATCCCTCAGTCAAGGACAAATCCTTACCTTTGGCCTGAGTCTCCTTTATCTCAGCCAAGTAGGAATCTGACTGTTGTTGCTCGTACACGGATTTCAGGAATTCATTGGCAATTCTCAGCGTGCCGATCGTCATTTTCTGAGAGGAGGGGATGTCAACATGTAAGTTCATGTCTCGGAACTTCTCCAATAGCTCTACCTCCCTCACCATCATCACTGCTACATGAAGGGATTTCTGACTCAACGCGTCGGCAACAACGTTTGCCTTACCCGGATGGTACTTTAGCTCGAAATCATAATCTTTTAAAAATTCCATCCATCTCCTCTGCCTCATGTTCAGTTCCTTTTGGTCGAATAAGTATTTGAGGCTCTTGTGATCACTGTATACTTCAAATATGGACCCGAACAAATAATGCCTCCAGATTTTTAATGCGAACACCACAGCTACCAATTCCATGTCGTGGGTCGGATAATGCTGTTCGTGAGGTCTCAATTGCCGAGAGGCATACGCTATCACTCGGTCTTTCTACATTAGCACGCATCCTAATCCGAGTCCTGATGCATCACAATAAACCACGAAGCTCTCTTGCAAGTCAGGTAATGCCAGCACTGGTGTAGTCGTCAACTTGTCCTTCAGCTCTCGAAAACTGCTCTCGCACTCGGGACTCCACACGAAGGGCATGTTTTTCCGAGTCAATTTAGTCAGTGGCAAAGCCAACTTAGAAAAACCCTCAATGAATCTTCTATAATAGCCTGCCAGGCCCATAAAGCTCCTTACTTCTGAGACCGACTTGGGTCTCTCCCATGCTATTACAGCTGCCACCTTCAAAGGGTCCACTGAGACACCTTCCTCGGAAATCACGTGTCTGAGGAAATGGATTTTATCCATCCAAAAATCACACTTTGAAAGCTTTGCAAACAACTATTTCTCCCTCAACACCTGGAGTACTGCCCGGAGATGTTCTTCATGCTCCTCAGAAGTCTTAGAATAGACTAGGATGTCATCAATGAAAACAACTACGAATCGGTCTAAATACGGGTGGAATATGCTGTTCATGTAATTCATGAAGACAGCAGGGGCGTTTGTTACACCAAACGGCATCACTACATACTCGTAGTGACCATACCGAGTCCTAAAGGCAGTCTTTGGGATATCTGACTCCTTCACTCGGATTTGGTGGTATCCCGATCGTAGGTCGATTTTTGAAAAAATTGAGGCTCCACATAGTTAGTCAATGAGGTCATCAATTCTGGGCAACGGGTACCGATTCTTAATTGTGAGTTTGTTTAGCTGTCGGTAATCTATACAAAGTCTCATGCTGCCATCCTTCTTCTTAACAAGCAGCACGGGTGCGCCCCATGGTGATACGCTCGGTCTAATGAATTGTTTTCTGAGTAACTCGTCTACTTGCTTCTTCAGCTCAGCCAATTCAGTTGGGGACATTCTATATGGTGCACTGGAGACTGGCTCGGCCCCAGGGATCAGGTCTATAGAGAATTCGACTTCTCTATTGGGAGGGACACTCGGTACGTCTTCAGGAAACACCTTTGGGAATTGGTAGACAGTTGGAATTTCATTCACCCTGGCTTTACTCTCACCCTCGGTTAGACAAAGCATCATAAACAGTTGAGTCATACCTTGTGCTGTGTCGCCTTCATTGTGCTGCCTCGGGAAAATTATCCTTCGGTTTCTGCAATCCACTAACACCTTGTTGGCTGAAAGCCAATCTATCCCGAGCACAATGTCAAGGTCCTTTAAGGGTATGCACACCAAATCGAAAGTGAAACTTCGATCACACAACACAAATGTTACATCCTTGCACATTGACGATGTCAACACTTTAGGGCCAGTTGGATTGGCCACTTCCAAGGTCCGATCCATAAACACAGTCGGTAACTTTAAACGCTTTACACACTCATCAGCTATAAAAGAATGGGTGGCTCCCGAATCGAAAACAACATTAAGTGTATGCCTACCGAGTGAGCACTTACATTGTACCAGGTCATTTGCTTGTGCAGCGTCCTCTGCGTTGATGGCGTAGACTCTTCCCACTGCTGGTTGGTCGGTATTCCTCTCTCGGTCATTTGGAGCAAGCATTATGTTTCCTCTGGCTCTGTTGCCTCTGCCGCCCGGTCGTTGGTTATCATTCACTCAGTTTCTCTCTTGGAAACCTCCTTGTCGTACACTGGTGTTTGCTTGACGGAGTTGTGGGCAATCGGGGCGAATGTATCCCCTTTTATTGCAATGGAAGCACACCGTTTCACCATTGTTGTTGCAGTCTCGTGCATAATGATTTCCTCCACACTTGAAACATTTTCCGTCTCCTACAACTGGTCGTCTTTCAGACTGATTTCGACCCCCAAATCTGGAAAAGGATCGGTTTCTGCCAACATTACTCAGCCTCTTGAAGCGGGATTGCTGGGGCCTCAAAGAATGGTTAGCTCGGCTGCTCTGGCCCGAATGGGCCTTGTCATCCTCCTCAAATATCCTACACTTATTCACCAGTGCAGGAAAACTCCGTATTTCTTGGTACCTACAGGCTCTCTTAACATCAGATCTCAATCCATTCTCAAATTTAAGGCACTTGGAACTCTCCGTTCCCGGTTGTTGGAAAGGCGGGTAGAATAGGCACAACTCTTCGAATCTGGTCGCATACTCCTCCACAGTCATGGAGCCTTGTTTCAACTCCATAAACTCCAACTCCTTCCGACTCCTTACTGTGTCGGGGAAGTACTTCTCCAAGAAGCATGTCTTGAAATCGTTCCATGTCAGTTGAGCATCATCATCAGGGAATCGGTTTCTGGCTATCTTCCACCATTTTTCCGCCTCGTCTCGCAACATGTGCACTGCACACTCTACCTTCTGGGCCTCGGTACAGCGAAGACCCCCAAAAATCCTTTCCAGCTCCTGGGTCCACTTAAACGGTGCCTCAGGGTTCCGTCCTCCTAGAAATTCACTCGGCTTCCTCTTCAGGAAGCGGTCCATCACTTGACCCTCCTCAGCTCGAGGCTGGCCCTGCCTCTCAAACACGTCTGCAAAGCGTTGGAATGCCGTGGCTATAGCCTCCATGCTTTGGCGATGCGTCATCCCTTATCCTGAAATTACATCCTTCAAGGATAAGTATACCAAGCCACTTGCTACCGATCGGATTTCAGCCTAATGTTCAGTAACTTAGCACATCATACTATTTCTATATGCTACACAATCAATCGGACCAGGAGGGAAGCAACCTCCTATCCACAAGTCAATATCAATCAGGTTCAATCATGATGACCACTCAGTCAGAAAGCACACAACCGCTCACACTCGGTAAGCATTCCTTAGCCTTGGACCTTTCGGTCCGCTCTGATACCAAAATATAACACCCTAATTTAATGAATCATAGACGGTAAAGTAGAGGAAATTTTTTTATTTTTTTATTTTTTTTTAAAAAAGAAATTCAGAATGCCTTGGCACAAAAGAAATGAGAGGAGAAGAACAAGGGGGAGATAAAACCGAATCAAAGGTGCTGACAGCGGAAGAAAGGGGAAATCGCTTGGGCGAATCACACAGCAAAGCACACTCGCTCGAGCGAAAGCTTCACTCGGTTTTCGCTCACTTCACTCGGTATTTCCGCACTCGGATTCCAGCTCCCAATTCACTCGGAAGGATCCAATCTCAGTTCACTCGGATTTGGCTCTTGCACTTACTAGTCCTACTCGGGAATGTAATTTATTCTACGGCTTCAATAATCAGAACACATACACGAATAATACGGGAATGGTCCCCACTATCACTCACTCGGAATCTATGAGGACTCCTCACTCGGAACACCCTACGCGCCCTTTATGCCACTCGGGGTATTTCACCTAATTTTCACTCGGTAACCATAATCTTCCTACTCTAAACATTCTACAAGGTTAAGACTCACTCAGATTCTTTCGTTACCAACAGTTTACTACAGTAGGGTCCCCTAGAGTCTAAGGTGTCACTCTCCAGTCGGGAAAACCATCACTCAGCAATTTCTCACTCGGGGATCATTGATTATTCTACGCTCGGGAGGATTCCTAGTAGTTGTCACTCGGAAGCATATCTAGACTCTCAACTCTGAATCCTAATAGCTCGTCGTTGGGGGCAGTCTTCTACGTCAATCCCTATTCGGAGCTATCGGATTTCACTCACTCAGAACGTCTGAACCTCCCCCACTCGGTGCCAGAGTCATAAACTCGCCCTCTAGACCATAGATTGGCTTCCTTAATGCTAAGTTATGTCATTTCCTACACATTCGGGAATATGAACACACACATATATATATATATAGAAGTGTATATCACAATTTTACAACCACAATATCATGTTCTCATTCAGAGGGATTTAACTTTGTTTAAAAGACTAACAACAAACACAAGCCAGCCAAGGCTTAACTCAAAACACTATATACAGCATATGCACAGTCATAAAATTCCATAGTGCATCAGCACTTCACCCGGCATTTCAGCTCCTCCTCCAATCCTCATTACGGGAGATGTTCACTGAAAATTTCCACACCAGGGGTGAGTATCTTAAATTTTAAATGATAGATGCTGACTCAGGTTGCCTCATATTTATACAACTATATATATAAATACATACACACAATCATACATAGCAACAATAAAGGTCAGAGTTTTTACTGATCAATCCAGAACACACACAAGATCCTTACCGATCGGAATCCCCCAGTTGTCGCTTGGCTCTTTACACACATTAACTCAGTAATATTAACATACAACAATCCATGACATGATATTAAGGACCATGAATCAGAACACCTCTATAGAACATTTATCAATCAGGGTACAAAATTCTCAATCGGTTATATATTCACAGCTCTTCAACAACATAACATACATTTATAGAGTAGATCTCAGTCAACATTAACAGCACATGCACACGGAATAATGCACACAGTCATGAGTATACGTCGTCTTACTAGTATCATCACATGCATAATTAAATCCTCACAGCATCGGTAAGAATATATAAATATACAGATTATTCACTCGATTCCGCATTCGTGTGTAATCGGTTCTGACGTTGCAACGTAGGCTCTCAGTCTTTTGTACCTAGCTCTCAGCTATCATTTCAGCTCCCAGCTGCTTGGCCGTTTTACAGGTACCCAACCGTTTGCCCACAGGTGACACTAACGCTCTCAGCGCCAACGGAGGTGTTCACAGGCAGCCCGAGTCCCACTCGAGGGCTACCTTGAGTCCCACTCAAGGATTTTACAGCGTCCCACGCTCGATAACCGATGGTAGTGTCCCACACTACGTGCTCCCAGCATAACGCATCCCATGCGCCACACGCGGATTCATCAGATAATATAGAATTCATGCACACAACCTTTCATTCAGTTATACATATTTCGCATACAGTCGGTAATACGCGTTTTCAGGACTCCATATATTAATTTAACATACACATACTTCCATGCAATCATCATCATAGCTCCATTAGTAACATATGAGTCCAATGTAATCGATGTCAATTAATATCAACTTTTATAAGCATTCTCATCATCTCAAGCATAACATGCACTCGGTATACAACAGTGTCAGAACTTAATCAACGCATGCATCCATATGAAGATCAACAGGCTCAAACAAGCATTCCAATCAACACAACATAACATGCAATTGGTGTACAACAGTGTCAGGACTTAACCAACGCATGCATCCATATGAACATGAACAGATTCAACAAAGCATTCCAATCAACAAAACATAACATACAATCGGGTTCCTATGGTATCGGAACTCAAACAACGCATGCATCTTCAAGGACGATAATAACATGCAACATTCAATCTCACTTATCTTACACTCGGGTATCCCACATGCAAGCATATCATACAACAGGATATAGAACCACCATTATCAACACTCGAAACCTGTTCCTAACCCATGCATTTAACATGTAAGGTACTCCCCCTACCAACTACGAGACTCAGAGACTTTTCTGCTTGGGTGTTGGTTCTCTTCCTTACTGCTTCGCTCAACGCTTCCACTCGCTTAGCCTTTACTTGAATGCTACTGTCCTCCACGTGTGGTGCAGGGGTTGTTTCTGCTTCTGCTTTGACGCTCGTCCTCTACTCGTATGAGGGAACTCTGACTCCTTTGCAGCACCGTCACTTGGCTTCCGAAACAGGGAATGGAACAGAGAGTAGAGAAGGAGAAGGGAAGAAAAAGGAGAAACTCACAGGGAATTCTGAAGAACGAATGGCAAGGAAGGCTATCGTCCAATTATAAACACATGCATAAGGGAAAAGAATAGTGGGGTGGGAAAACGTGAGGAGCAGTCTGCTCACGTCACCCAGTCCCATCAGTACCCACTAAGGCTAATCGCCCTTTTTAATCAGCACACCCTTTGATTAATTAAGTTAATGGTAATTAATAAACAAATTCCCACTTCTGAAATTATTTTAAATGGCTTTATTCACCCGGTACATTATTAAAAATTTGGGATGTTACAATGGTTCAACAAAGTCAGTTTGGAGGATTGCCATCCGAGGATCCCAACTTGCATCTTCAGATTTTCCTTGAGTATTGTGACACGCTCAAGGTGAATGGGGTCTCAAGTGACGCAATCCGGCTTAGGCTTTTCCCATTCTCATTAAGGGACAAGGCCAGAGCTTGGTTGTATACGCTTCCGGAGGGGTCAATCACTACATGGGAGCAGCTGTCTCACGCCTTCCTCAACAAATATTATCCCAGGAGCAAAACAGACCAATTGAAGAAGCTGATAATCACTTTCAATCAGAAGGATGATGAGACCTTGTATGACGCCTGGGAAAGGTACAAGGAAATGCTCCGGGAATGCCCACATCATGGCATTGAACGTTGGTTGACGGTGCACATTTTCTATAATGGGTTGACTCTGAACCAAAAAGTAACCTTGGATGCCACAGCTGGTGGTGCCTTCATGAGCAAAAACATGGAGGAAGGTTACAACCTCATTGAGGAGGTCGCCCAAAATACCTACCAGTGGTCATCTGAACGGAGCCTACCAACAAAAACTCCAGGTAAGTATTCTTTAGATGCTATTTCCCTTCTTACTGCTAAGGTAGACGCACTATCTGTTAAATTTGATAAGTTAGGAACAGGTGCTTCTAATGTGGTGTGTGAATTGTGTGGGGTTACAGGTCATGGCACAACAGGTTGTCAGCTTGGTGTATCCCAAGGCCCCGAGGCTGAAATGCAACAAGTGGATGCTATTGGGAGTTATGATGGAAATTTTGGGAACAACTACAGACAACAAGGCCCACCTGATTTCCAAAATAGACCACCTCCATTCCAAGGCAACCAGAATAACTACAGGCAACCACAAGGACCCTTCATTCCTCAAAAATCAAAATTAGAGTCCTTGATGGAGATGTTTGTAGCTACTCAACTAAAGCAGAATGATGAGTTCTCCAATGCCATCAAGAACCTAGCTGCAAAGGTGGACTCGCTTGCCACTCACAACAAGATATTGGAAACTCAGATTGCTCAACAAGCTTCCAGCTCTACTAGAATTCCAGGGACATTTCCAGGAAAACCAGAAGCAGGTCCATCCAACCACGCCATGGCTGTAATGCTTAGGAGTGGTACACAGTGTGAAGGTCCAATGCCGCCAAAGGAAAAACAAGTTGAGAATGACCCTAAGAAGGATGAGACCGTATCACCTCCACCTGCTATGGAAGAAGAGAAACAAGAGAAGAAGGGGGAGGTTAAGCCATATCAACCTCCAATTCCATTTCCTCAGCGCTTGGCCAAGGCCAAGTTGGACAAACAGTTTGGTAAGTTTTTAGAAGTTTTGAAAAAACTATACATTAATATTCCTTTCATAGATGCTTTGCAGCAAATGCCTACATACGTAAAGTTTCTGAAGGATATCTTGTCCAATAAAAGAAGGTTGGAAGAGGAGGGTACTGTAGCACTTACTGGAGAGTGTAGTGCACTTATCCAAAGAAAGCTACCACCCAAGCTTCAGGATCCAGGTAGTTTTTCCATCCCATGCATGATTAGTGATATGCCAATAGATAGAGCTTTATGTGATTTAGGAGCTAGTGTTAGCCTGATGCCTCTGTCTATTTCTAAGAAACTGGGATTGAATGAATTGAAACCTACTAGGATGACCTTACAATTGGCTGATAGATCTATTAAGTATCCTGTAGGTATTTTAGAGGATGTTCCTATTAGGGTAGGAAAAATTTTTATCCCTGCTGACTTTGTTGTGCTAGAAATGGATGAGGATTCTATGATCCCCATTATATTAGGCAGACCATTTTTAGCAACTGCAGGTGCCGTGATTGATGTTAAAAATGGTAAGTTATCTATGACTGTAGGGGATCAAAAGGTTGAATTTAAATTGATAGATGCTTTGAAAAACCTTTTCATGATAATGTTTGCTATAACATTGAATTAGTTGACCAAGTGGTGAAGGAAGAGATTCTTCCTAAGGATCCACTTGATTTTGTTTTTCTGAATGAGCCTACAGGAACATCCAAATGCAATGAGGGTTATGCACCATTGAACAATGATACTGAAGTCATGTGTGACAAAGTGGTGAACCCAAATGTGGAACTTAAGCCTTTAAATTCTACACTGAGGTATGAATTTCATGGCTCTAATAGGTTTTTGGTTGTAATTTAGGTATAGCGTCCGGCTGAAGACGTTAAACTTAGCACTTATGGGGAGGTAACCCCATGGTTCCATGGTAATCTTAAATTTCTTTTTCTTATTTGAATTTATGTGTTTTGTTTTAAAAAAAATTAAGAAAAAAATCTCTTTATTATTTCTTGGATTCCTTCTGTGATTCGTTTTGGGGTTATTACATATTGATTTATCTTTGATGAATAATAATGTGTAATCCTATCTCAATTGCATGATTGATTGTCTTTGTTGCATGTTTCTCTTTTATTTTTTTTTCTATTTTGAATGCATGCATGTGATTCCTAGGACAAATGCAAACAAATGCAACCAAGTTTAGGTGTAAAAGAGGGAGTTTAATGTTTGAAAACAGTGAAGTCCACTGGCAGTGGACTCCTCTGACTTAAAGTGCAAAAAATATTTTTTAAGGCAAAACAGTAAAGTCCACTGCTAGTGGTTTTTCCCACTGGCAGTGGGATTTTTACCAGGGTCAAATGTAAAAAGGAATGATTTTTCTAGGCAAAAAATAGAGAAACCCACTGGCCGTGGGAATTTCCCACTGGCCGTGGGTTTCACACAGGTTCAAGGTGGCAAAAATTTTTAAATCCAGGACAGCGAAACCCACTGGCCGTGTGTTTTCCCACTGGCCGTGGGTTTCAAACAAGTCCAACATGCAATTTTTAAAACCCAGGGCAGCGAGACCCACTGGCCGTGTGTTTTTCCCACTGGCTGTGGGTTCTCATACAGCTACAGTTTTTCCTTTTAAATACACACACTGATCGTGGATACCCCCTCCACTCTTGCACACTCTCTCATTTCTTCATACTACCTCTCCTAACTTGAGAAATTGCTTGAACCCCACTCATTTTTCCACCAATTTCTTTCACTAATCACGAAATCTTCATCACCCCTCTCTATTTTTTTCATCAAAGTAAGTTTCACTCTCCATTCACATCGTGGGGTTCTTTCTTTTAGTTTGGGGTTATTCTTTTACTTGCTACCTTGAGTGGTTTTTGATGAAATTGATCATGGAAACATGTTTATATATGTTCATATGTGTTTATTTTGATAAAAATTTCATGTGGGTACTCTATCAAACTCTTGTTTGGGTTTCTCTTGTTCATCATGTTCATCATTATGCATAGAAACCCACATGCATTTTTTTCTTCATGATTGAGACTCCATGACACATAATGGACATTTATTGCATTATTATTCATGTGTGAAGTGTGATATGTGAAATTGGGAGACTTGGTGGTGCATGTTTCATGGATTTCTTAGTTCATGTTTATATAAGTTTCACTGTACATTGCTCTCCCTTTTCTGAACAGTGAGGACAGTGCTCAAGTTTAGTTTGGGGTATGGTAGGTATGATGAAACTTATTCTGAGCCTTTTGCAGTTTGCCATTTCACTTGATTTTGTTTGACTGCCTGTTGCATTTTCCTTTCGGTTTCATTTTATCATGTTAGGATGTAGTTTGCATGCATTCTGTTTTTAATGCGCTTTCATTTAGGACATCATAGCTAGTTTTCTAGTGATCATTGTTGCCGTAAATTATTTTAGTTTAGATTGACGTAATTTTAGAGCCTTGTGGAATCCAAAAAAAAAACAAATAATTTGTTATGATGATTGCTTGATTGTCTGGAGGTACTATGCTTTATGATTCTGTGTTTTCTCTGACTAGGTCTATTTCACCCACCATGTATTTTGAGAGCTTTTGAGCCAAAATGGGGTAGCCTTTGAATATAAACATTTAGAAAACCCCTGTTTTCTTCTATTGAGTGTGTCATACATTTAAAGCACTCTAGAACTTGGCTTGCGACCAATTCAAAATGGTTGGTGATTACTCGTTATGGAATGAAAAAGGGACCGTAGGTTTTGTTCTTTAGCCTCTGAAATTTGAAAGTTATAATACACCATTAGTTGCCCTTTGTTGAACCTAAACTGTTGGTTTTTGTTTTTGAAACCCTTTGGTAATTGGTTTGATAAATTCCTGAGAAAATAACATAAATTCAAGGATGGCAACTAGAATGAAAATGGCTAAGAGAAAAGTGAGTTTTAGTTGGGAAACAAAAATAAACAAAATGATTTTGTGTTTCCAACTAAAGAAAAAATTGTTGGGAAAAACAAAGAAAAGGATGAAAGCAAGGTAGAGAAAGGAGTTAAGTTTAAAAATGAAAACAAAAAGGACTCCTTAGAAGTTTTTGAAGGAATAAAAAAATATGCTTTCTGGTTTGCCTTCTGAAACTTAATTATTCTCAGAGGTTTCATTGGATAATAGCCCTTTGAATTTCCTTTTTCTTGGTATCCATTCCCACATCTGTGAACCCATGGCCCCATTACAACCAGATGAAAGACCTTTTGACCATAACTTGTTTTCTAGATAACTATGGAGATTAAGGTCACTTGCCAAGCCTATGGTAGTGTCTTGAAATGTTATGATTTGAGTGATTCTTATACACAAGCTTAAATACTTAGAGAGAAATGAAAGGATGTGTGTCTATAACCTAGTCTTGTGAGCATAGTATGAATAATTGTGTGGTCCCTGTTTGGGTAATCTTGCAATAATCTGTTAAATTTATTTTCTCTAATTAGGTTCCTCAAGTTATTCTGAGTTCGTTATTCTCTATTGTTCATATTTGTGGTGATGATGATTGCTTGGGGACAAGCAATGTTTTAGTTTGGGGTGTTTGATAGGTATTTAATTTGCATTATTTTGTGATATTTTTACTTAGGATTTCTAGGTAATCTGTGTCATTTTCCTCTTATTTCCCGTATGATTTCCTTCATTCCGCACATGTCACTTGGGTGTTTGAAGTTTTGCAGGAATAACCTTGATTTAGGTGCATAAATGCAAGAACGCAGTGCATTTGATGAAGCATGTGATGGATGCAAGATAGTCCAACCATTTGGAAGCTCAAAAAGAAGAAAGGATTCGCTCTTGGAAGTGGCATAAAAGAAGGAAAAACCAAAGAAACACTTCGGGGCCTTAAAACAGTAAAAGAAGAGGCATTTTGTGAAGTTTAGAGAAACCCACTGCCAGTGGGTTTTTCCCACTGGCCGTGGGTCTTGCTGTTGGAAACCCACTGCCAGTGGGTTTTTCCCACTGGCCATGGATCTTGCTGCCCGGAGGAGGAAAAACTGGTTTTTTTGAATTCCAGAGAAACCCACTGCCAGTGGGTTTTTCCCACTGCCAGTGGGTTTTTCCCACTGCCAGTGGGTTTTTCCCACTGCCAGTGGGTTTTTGCACGTTCTGCACAGGGCTTAATTTTTGGAGCAGTTTTCTGAATAAAAGAGGCAGTTTTTCAAGGGGGAAAGACACAGAGACATTGAGGGACACTTTTTGGGAGAAAAAGGGAAAGCTTTGCCAAGGATTTTCGAAAGGGATCAAGGTTAAAACGTCAAAGGAGATCAAATTCTGCAGAATTGGGAGAAGAATTTTAGGAGATTTAGTGAGAACCTCCTCTTGTATTTTCTGAATCCCTTTTCATCTTTTGATTTTCCTTCTATGTTTGGTTTGAATTCCTTGTATTGTGGTATTATCATAGTTGTTTCCATGGCACATTAAACATTTCTCTTGGGAATTAAGGTGTAGCATTTATGTGAACCCATATGTAATGTTCTTTATTCTTGGTTGTTAAATTGTGTTCTTATTCGATTTTGTGAGTTCCACAGGGATTGTTCCCAATTACCGGTTTATAGCATTTTGATTATCTAGACAATTCATTTGTTGGTTCAGAAATTTATAACACAAAGAACGAAATGACATAAACAGAGAACACTAAGCAACAACAATAAAAGGATTGATTTGGAGACGATAGAGATTAATTTCTTGGGAAGTAAAGATTCACATAAATATGGGTGCCAATATTTAATGCAGTTTAATTTCTAGATCATTAAATCATGTTTCTTAAGGCAAGTTTTCCTAAATTGATCAGTGACTTTCTCTCGGAACCTCACTAACGTACCTAATTATTGAAGAACCGCGTTCAATTCACTAATTAGGTCCTTTAAGCTTTATGAAAACTCGGATATCCCTCAAAGAGTTTCGTTCACTTTTGTAACCTGAATCCCTAGGTTCGATTTTGTGTAATTCAAACTATACGCCAATCTTTCAATTACCCATACCGTTTACAATCATCCATACTTATCTCTAAGCTTAACGGAAGCATTAAGAACTCACAAAATCGAATAAGAACACAATTTAACAACCAAGAATGAAGAACATTACCAGCCACCTTCCAAAGGTGCAAACTGGCCATATTTGGTGAAATGGTGAAGAAGTTCATTGAGGTCTTCATGGATGACTTCTGTTAATCAAGTGGCCTCAATACTCAAGAGGGGGGGTGAATTGAGTTTTAAAACTTTTCTTGGAATGCCTTTGAAATTTGTTCCTTTTTCACAAGTTAAGTGCTGGTGCAAGAGATAGTGAGTATAATGCAAGAAACAATGCAAGACAAAGGGTAAATGTTATTAAGGTAATTTATCAAACACTTGGTATGCAGCACTTCAAAGCTAGTTATTCAAGCAAGTTTAAGAGTGAAAATGCAATCAATATTAACAATCCAGCCATATGCAATATGTAAATGCAAGAGGATAAGGGAGAAGAGCTTGCAAACCAATTTAATGAGTTCCACCAACCCGGGGTGCATCTCGCCTTCAAGCAACCCACTTGAAGGATTCCACTATTGAAGATTTAAGATACAAGCTTTGAGCAATTGTCTCCTAGTGTCCCACACTCAAGAACCCAATTCTCACAAGCACAAGGGTAACCCACCCAATCTCACAATCTCTCAATATCCCCAAAGGTTGAACCCCAACCTTTGTAACCACTCAACCTAGAGTGAACTTTAGTGTTTGATGTTTGTGTTTACAAGTAATGTACTCTCTCAATAGAGTTGATATACAAATGAAAGCTCTCACAAATTCTAACTCTTACCAGAGAGGATTTACAAATATAAGCTCTAAGTTTTAGAAAATGAAACTAAACAAAGAAATAAAACTCACAAGACTCAAGATTTAATTTCCCTTTGAAGGATTAAATTGTTGCCTTGAGTAGCTTGAAGGAGTCTTGCATTTATAGGCCTTGGAGAGGAGCCCTAGATTCTTCAGAGCCATTGCACAGTATAGGTGCTTGAGTTTGAATGGAGAAATGAGCTGGTTTTCCATTTAAAAACGCTTTTCCCAATTTCTGGCATGATGGTAATCGATTACGCTTCAAGCTGTAATGGATTACACTTTGAAATCTTCAATGTAATTCAGTTGGTAATCGATTAGACCTTATTGTGTAATCAATTATGTAGTGCCTTGTAATCGATTGTGTAGTGCCTTGTAATCGATTGTGAGTGGCACCTGATGCATTTAATTGTGTTTCGTAGCATGCTAATCGATTATACCTTCATGCAATTGATTAGGGTGCAAACAAAACTTTCATAATCGATTAGACCTGGTCTTGTAATCGATTGGTGACCTTCTAGAGTCTTGGTAGTCGATTGTTGCATACTTGGAATCGATTAGGGAGTATACCTAATGCTCTTAATTCAATTATTCAACCTGGAAATCGATTGTGCTAATGTGTGTAATCGATTAGCTTACAAACAGAACTTATGTAATCGATTAGTCTTGATGTTGCAATCGATTAGGTCTTGGATAGGACAACTGTAATCGATTAGCCTGCGTGAATTTGAAAGTCTGATTCTGTTTTTCATTGTACTTTGAACCTTTTTACTTGATTCTTCAATATCTTTTGTCATTATCAAAATAATTTAACCTGAAAGCATATTCAAACATAACGTCTCTGTGTTTGGTGATAGCTAAAGTGCTGAAGAGATGCCAAGAAATAAATCTCATTCTCAATTTGGAAAAGTTCCATTTATGGTAAGAGGGGGGATTGTTCTTGGCCATAAAATCTTTGCTGATGGTATAACAGTAGATAGAGCAAAAATAGAAATGATAGAGAAACTTCCTTCTCCTACCAATGTGAAAGGAGTGAGGAGTTTTCTAGGTTGAGCTGGATTTTACTGTAGGTTTATAAAAGATTTTTCTAAGGTTGCAAAGCCATTGACTGATTTGTTAGAGAAGGATGCTCCTTTTGTTTTTAATGAACAATGTACTTTGGCTTTCGCAACCTTAAAACAAAAATTGACTACAGCCCAATCCTTTCAGCACCAAATTGGTCTTTACCATTTGAATTGATGTGTGATGCAAGTGATTTTGCTATTGGGGCTGTGTTGGGTCAAAAAAGGGACAAGCTGACCCATGTCATTTATAATGCAAGCAAGGTCTTGAATGAAAATCAAATTAATTACACCGCCACTGAAAAAGAAATGCTTATTGTGGTGTATGCATTTGATAAGTTCAGGGCATACTTGATTGGTGCCAAAGTTATTGTTTACATAAACCATTCAACACTCAAGTACTTGTTTGCTAAGAAAGAGTCAAAACCAAGGCTGATTAGATGGGTTCACTTATTACAAGAGTTTGATTTAGAAATTAGAGATAAGAATGGAATAAAGAATTCAGTGGCTGATCAGCTATCTCGTCTGGAAGGAGATTCTGAAAATATTCTGATTAAAGAGGAATTTCCAAAAGAGAGTTTGATGATGGTTGCACAATGTCCGTGGTTTACTAACATGGCCAATTTCAAAAGAGCAACTGTTGTGCCTGAAGGGTGGACATCTCAAAAGAAGAATTTTTTTTTCATGACAGTAAAAGCTTTCTTTGGGATGATCCATTCTTATATAAGATAGGTGTTGATGGAGTCATTAGGAAGTGTGTGTCTGAATTTGAACAAGAAACACTTCTTTGGCACTGTCATGACTCCTTATATAGAGGGCACCATGGTTTTTCAAGAACCATTGCCAAGGTGCTTCAAAGTGGCTTTTATTAGCCAAAAATTTTTCAGGATCCCAAGAAGTATGTTCAGAGGTGTGATAAATGCCAAAGGAGTTGAGGACTCTCTACTAAAGCCAGCGTGTCTCTAAGTAATATCTTGGTAGTTGAGCTCTTTGATGTCTGGGGAATTGACTTCATGGGACCATTCCCGTCTTTCTCTAATGACTATATTCTTGTGGCAGTGGATTATGTGTCAAAGTAGGTTGAAGTTATCCCTATTAGGACTAATGATGCACAAGTGGTGCTGAGGTTCATTAAGAAAAACATCTTCTCAAGGTATGGAGTTCCAAGAGTGATCATCAATGATGGAAAGTCTCACTTTTGCAATAAGTTGATGGAAAAGGCCCTGAAACATTATGAGGTACTCCATAAAATTTTGACTCCATATCATCCACATACTCATGGACAAGTGGAACTTTCAAACAAAGTGATTAAGAGAATCCTTAAGAAGGTTGTGGGAAAATCTAGAAAGGATTGGTTTGTGAAATTAGATGATGCATTATGGGCTTACCGCACTGCTTTTAAGACTCTAATTGGCATGTCTCCCTACCAACTTATGTATGGTAAGGCATGCCATCTTCCTATGGAGTTGGAACACAAAGCTTGATAGGCCACAAAGCTGTTGAATATGGAATTTACCCAATCTCAAGAGGAAAGAGTCCTAACACTCCATGAACTTGATGAGTTCAGATTGAAAGCTTATCAAAGTGCCTCTTTGTATAAAGAAAAAACAAAAAGATGGCATGATAAGTGGATAAATAGAAATGAGTTTTAGAAGGGGGATATGGTCTTATTGTTTAATTCTAGGCTAGACCCTTTCCAGGAAAACTGAAATCAAAATGGTCTGGTCCTTTCATTATAACTAAAGTATTTTTTCATAGTACTATTGAGGTCAAGAAGCCAGACTCTGATAGGACTTTTAAAGTCAATGGTCAGAGGCTCAAACTTTATTATGGAGGGGAGGTTAAGAGACAAAAGTCCTCCATTGAGTTATATGCACCTTCTTAGGTGTAATTCGTCAAGCGAGTGATGTTAAAGAAATGCTAAAGGGAGGAAACCCTTCATTAAATTTACAGTTTGAAAAAAAAATAAAATAAAAAAGAGAGAGAAGAAAAGAAAGGAAGTGTGTAAGTAAATAAATTTGTGAATTCCTATGGAAAATTTTTACTGAGTGTGTCCACGCTAGCTTCCAACATGCCTACGCATGCGTTGAATCAATAGTGAGAGAAGAAACCAGTGTTTGGGCACCCTCATGCTAAATCTGAAGCGTGCCCACGTTGAGTATCTAGAAAAAAGGCTGGAAACTGAGTCTCCAATGTGCTAATGCAGGAACAGGGCGTACCTACACCTTTTTTCTATCACAAACACAAGAGAAACTAGAAGTCGAGCGTTCCTACGCTTAGAAAGGGCGCTTCTACGTGCACCGGTATATTCTGTTAAGATCCCACAAGTGTCTTGGTATGCCTACGCCCACTTCCAGCATACCTACACGCAAGGGGGGTCTGATTCTTACACCAATTTTAGAAAAGTGAGTGTGCCTATGGTCCACCTCAGCGTGCCTATGCGCAAGGGGTTTGATGGTGTTTCCAATACGTATATCTTGGCGTGCTTACACTTTTAAAGGTGGCGTGTCTACGCTACCATTCTGGCAAAATTTAAGGATATTCACAGTAAGTGAGCGTGCCTATGCTTACCTTGTGCGTGCTTATGCCTTAGGAAAACATGAACCAAGTAATCTATCAGAGCATGAGCGTGCCTACGCTCAAAGTTTCATACTTATGCGCAATGCAAGTTCAATTTGAGATATCAGTAGTGAGTGAGGGTGCTTACACTCACTCCAAGCATGCTTACGTGTGGTAGTGCATATCAGTTTCATTAATCCAGCGTGGTTACACTAGGTTGGGGCATGGTTACGCTCATGTCTGCATATATATTAGCCCAGCCTTCCAAACCCTAACTTGATGTTACTATACTGGGATTGAGCCATTTTGGAACCTAATAGTTTTAACTTTTCATATTCTTACATTGGTAAGGTTTCTTAACTGTTAATTCCATTTGTTTCATGTTTAAATTTCAAAAATCATGACTATTAACCCTACTCTTTAATCTTGCCTTTTCATTTTCGTATCCATTGCTTCATTCCATTTTAGTTTCTATATATAGTTGTCTTTCTTCTGTGTAATGACATCTAGACCATGATGGTGGAGGAGGGGTTGTTGTTAGTGGTGATAAGATGGGAGATATTGGTTATGGTTGATTGTTGTTAGTGGTGAAGAATAGAGGTGGTGGGTTGTTAAAGGAATTAAATGGGTTATTATTGGTGCTGGTGATGGAGATAGGTAGTGAAGTGGGTTGAGAAGTGGTAAAAGTATGGTGGTGATTTTAGGTGGTGAAGTGGGTGAAGATGATGCAAATGGCGAAGAAGATGAAGATGAAGGAAAACCCTATATGCTATTTTTTAATTACAAAATGGCTTAGTTTTGTATCTAAAATGGTTGTTGTTCCCCCTCCCCTTTGCATTTTCTGATGGTAGTCTTATATTGATGCCCATGAAGTGTTTGTAAAAATGTGTCATTGTCATTTCCATGATCCATTTTTAAATTCAAAGCATTTCTTTAATCTCCATTAATTGCATTTGCCATTTTGGTTCTCCTTGGTCTAAAAAATTTCAGAAGCTAGTTTTTTCCATTTGACCCTTTAAGACTTGTTGCTCTCAATTTCCTATAACATGCATTGTGCTTTTCTTTGTAGGAAACAAGGTTTTTTACATTTCATTCTTTTAGCCAAAGAAATAAAACAAAATGCAAGGAAAGAGAATAAAAAAAGTGTATATGTTTTATTTATTTATTTATTTATTTATTTATTTTAGAATAATAATAATAATAAAATAGAAAATAAAAATAAAAATAAAAATAAAATAGAATAAAATAAAAATATAAAAAACAAAGCCCCCTTTTTAATCATTATTTCTATTTTATTATTTTGTATCGGAATAAATGGTGCCCAGACGGAAAGAGGTGTTCACAGTTGTCCCTCTTTACTTCTTTTTTTATAGAAATATGAATGACTCATTCATATTGTCACTGTGGAAAGAAAGTAAAGATGTGAACGTCGGTCTCCTGGCCGAGCTTTTGAATTCATACTGATAAAGACTCAAAAGGATGCCAACATTGGCGATAAAGAAACTAAAACGATGCCAACTTTGATGACAAGGAAATTTAAAAGAAAGCCATCTTCAGCAACAAGGAAATTTAAAAGATGTTAGCTTTGGCGATAAGAAATTTAAAGAGGTTGCAACTTTGGCAACAAGGGATTTAAAAGGGTGCCAACTTTGGCAACAAGAAGCTTAAAGAGGTGCCAACTTCGGCGATGAGGAAATTTAAAAAGTGCCAGCTTTGGTGATAATAAATTAAAAAGTGCTATCTTCGGTGACAAGGAATTTAAAAGGGTGCCAACTTTGGCAATAAGGAATTTAAAAGATGCCAACTTCAATAACAAGGAATTTGAAAGGTACCATCTTTGGCAATGAGAAATTTAAAGTGTGCCATCTTCAGCGATAATGAGTTTAAAAAGGTGCCAACTTTGGTGATTGAGGCATTAGGACTCGACATGAATATCTGCTGCAATAACCTGTAGAAAAGGCTAAGTGATGCAAGGATATTAAACCAAATTTAAATATGGGGAGAACACTTTGGAACTACGATTCTTACAAACTCGGGGTGACCCATGGATAGAACGGTATAAACGAGGTAACCCTAGTTTCAGAACGTATGTCTAGCCCAGTCCCTGTGATGCTTACTTAAGGTCAAATCGGGTAACATGAGCATCTTGCCCTCATGACTTTAAATTGTTATTATTGTCTTTTTTTTATTTGTCAAGGAAGAGCATATGTTTTATCATATCAATGAAACTCACAATGTAAACACGTATTCAAAAGGGAAATATTTTATTTATGTATGAAGGTTCTATCCCAATACCAATTGGCAATGGTTGGAGTTGCCTAACAGGTAGTTAAACCATGCGAAATATAATAAGGTAGGACTTCCAACACGCCCCCTCCAACGAAGTCTGCCAGACCAGGAAAAAGGAAAATTTTGACCCCACAATGAAAGGGCAACTCTTGGCGCATAAGAACCGAAAATAATGCTCTGGCTTTGATACCATGTTAAAGGTTCTATCCCAAAACCAATTGCCAATGGGTTTTGGGATGGAACCTTTAAGATGGTATCAGAGCCAGAGCATTAGTCGATGTGGGACTTTTAAGTGTAGTCAAATAGAAAGGATTGGTTTGTATATCAAGCAGGTACAGAGAAAAGAAAGCAAGAAAAGCGAAAGAAATAAGTGTAGTAAAATAGAAGGGTCAGTAATTGGCAAAGTAGGAAAGCTTCATAGACCCTCTAGTGAATCCCCAAGAACAATATGCATTGTAACACCCTTAGTTAACTAGGACAATCCCTTCCAGTAGATTATCCTGGTCCATTGAGAGGTTACGAGTTTTTAGAAAAATATGGAAGTTTTTTTTTATACAGAAAACTTGGTGGAACAGATACATCATATATACTACAAAGTTATATACATCACATGGTCATAACAGGAATTTTTACATACTGAAAGTAAAGGGGCACTTAGGCTCACATAAAAGAAAATAAAATTAACCTATCCTAAATGTCTTTAGTCCAAGAGAGTCTGGCTGATCCTTGATGCAAAGTCTATGTCCATCTTGAGGTCTAGAAAATTTTGTGGGTCTTCACTTCCAAACAGTCAGAGAGTTGTCATCATGTCATCCATTCCACACGATCCACATGAACTCTCAAACAATATTAGTTTTATTTATTGGGGTTCCTAATTAGTTTATTCTAAGTTATTCTTCCTAACTCATCCTTATCCATTGTCCCTGAATATACAACTCTCTACTCCCCCCTCACCACTAGTTAATTTACATACAAATACTAATTCAATCATAACAATCACCATCACACAGATAAGATAATGCAATGCATGAATTCATTTCATTTATGCCAATCTTTTTCTTAGCCATCATGATGCATGTGGGTCCATCTCTACCTTCTCAATCTCACTCAAACAATACCAATCCCTCCTTATCCTCCCTATCCACTAGAGCGAACGAAGCTCTCTTTATGTGTTTCCCAGAAGAAGGGTAAGGATACACAACCCTACAATTAATCATGGATCCAAACAAGTCAGACATACACTACATGGTCATAGAGATCCTCATCCAGAGTGGAAGGATACCAAAGTTACCAGGCTGTCTAGCCTCAGGCGTGAATCCGAGTCATTGGAGGTCTGCCTCGATATATTCCTAAGATCGCCCTTAGGGGATCACGACGTTGTGGTTCTTCAATGTACATAACACACAATTTCTTTTTCATTTATCATCGGTAGGGTCCTTTTAAAACTCCATTTCATTCCTAACATCGGGTTTGTAAAAATCCTCGATTAAGCATTTTTCTTCATTCCTTGTTCTTTTTGTATTTACTTAAATCATGACACCGCTCACTCAATGATTAGGAATGAAATGAGTTTTGTTTATCCACAAAATCTTATGGTAATATTGGCACCGCAGCGCCCATCATCACATCAGATCTAATCTCAATCTCATTATATTATTTTTCATAAATCCATCACCTTAGAATCCCTTACCGAGACACATTCTCTTTTATTTTTTTCTTATCCAACTTAACATACTCATTCAATGTATCATGAAATTTCCATTCATTCATCATACAAGTCATTATACCATACTCACCATGTATTTCATAACAATATCCATCATATAACTAACACACATACATCCATGTACACAATCACATAGAAATTATTACACCTAACATTCATTGTATAGGCATCACAATCTCCACACATAATATTCATCATATAAGAGTCATCATATATATTACCTTAGTAAAGGAATCATGTATTCTAATACAAACATATTCATGAATAGGGTTTTGTAAGTGACTAAGTGTAAGTACTTATTTTATTCATATGTATGTTGGCTTTAGTTATCTTAATTACCTCCTTAACTATTCGTCTCTATTGATAGCAACTAGTTCCTAAAACATTCTCATCTAATTATCAAATATACCATCCAGGTGGAATATTTAGCCATTTATCTTTTCAATATAATCATACTCATTCTAAGGGGATGCCTTAAATTTATTCAAGTACTAATGACTTCTAACATCATTACCAATTTACTACCATAGGATTAAATTATCCTAAGTTTATTTGTATACTGATTAGGTTGGCATCTTTTTTACTGAACTTCACTGATGAATAAATATTTCTCCCTTTCACTTAATTCCTTATTGTTTACAACTATCTTCTTAACTCATTAAATTTGATTATGCTTATTTTAATTACAGTTACCTATCTTCCACCTCTCATTGAATCCTAATATATATGTTCTATGTATTTTTATGTTGATGTAGGTTTTGATAATGACACAACAAATGAAGGATGTTATCAAGTGAATTAATTATGTTTGATGATGAAAATGATTCAAGGCATTTAAGGAAGCTTAAAACAAGTGTAAATGATCAACAAATGTGCCAAGAATCAAAGGATTGGAGCCAAGACTCATTAAATATCAAAAAGGGTGAAACAAAGTGTCAAAATTCATGCAACAGATGCATGAATCGATTCACATAGCAATGCATAACCACATGAATCGATTCCTACGTTTGGAAAGGACCAGGAAGTGAAAATTTAAGGTTTGAATCGATTCCTCCTTGCATTGAATCGATTCACACGGTTCAAATTAGTCCAGGATGTGTTTTTCAACATAATGAATCGATTCCCTTCTCTTTTGAACCGATTCACGCGTGGATTTTTGCCCAGTAACTTTATTTCAATGACATGAATCGATTCATGTGGTATAAGAATCGATTCATAATGCTGTCAGAAGGAAGAAACATGCGCAAACTCAAATTCCTTTTCGGTTCACTCAAATTGGAAGGCCCAAGGCAAGGTTTCATGCTTTGCCCCACTCCACATGCATATGTCTCATTAGAAATACAATGCAATTTGAATTAAGACAAGCATGCCTAACTTTTCAAGCTCCAAAGGAATTAAATATTGCAATAACCCATGCCATTGGAATCTATAAATAGAGAAGGAGTTAAAGGCAAACCTTGTACCAAGCATTTGAAGCATTACCATTTGCTTTCTTCCCCCTCTATTCTCTTGCTCTTCTTCTTGCTCTCTTTATTCTTGATTGACATATTTCTTAAAGTTATTTTTGAGAGTTAATTTGTGGGAAAATTATATTGTGTACCTAATTTGCATATCCTCTCTTTGAGAGTTATTACTTTGTGAAAGCTTTAACTTGTATATCCACTCTATTGAGAGAGTTTCCTTGTATACTTAAACACCAAACATACTAGAATCTTTGGGTTGAGGTTTCAACCTTGTAATTGTGAGATTGAGAGATTGGGTGGGGTGCCCTTGTACTTGTGAGGATTGGATTCTTGAGTGTGGGACACTAGGAAGTCGCAATTGCTCAAAGTTGTATCTCTAATCTATAATAGTGGAAATCCTCTAAGTGGGTTGCTTAGAGGCGAGACGTACACCGGCGTGGTGGAACTCGTATATATCGATTTGCAAATCTCTCTTCCCTAAACTCATTTAATTTGTGCACTTAAGTTGCTTTCTTGATTCATTGTTTCATTAACTTGGACTAAGTGCATGTTATACTAAGTTGTAAACTATTTTGATTAACATTGTTGAACTTGGCTTTAAGTAACACTCTTGAATTAATCTTTCTAAATCTTCATAAATTACTTTGTGGTTAATTTGATTCTATATCTTGATTATTACTTAGACTCTTTAAGTACCTATTATCTTGACTTGTGCATAATTTGTTATCACTTGCTATTAAGCTTATCTTCTTCAATAAACATAGTAACTAAAGAATCAATTTCAAAAGCATTCAAAGTAAAATTTTTTAATACTCAATTCACCCCCCCCCTCTTGAGTAATTGAGGCCACTTGGTTAACAAGTGGTATTAGAGCTTGACTCTTGGTAGATCAAGCTTAACGGCTTCAAGAGAACAAATGGCCTCAACCTCATATAACATGTTTCCCGAGGGTGGTGCTACAAATCGACCTCCCGCTTTTAACGGTGAGGGTTACGCTTTTTGGAAAGAAAGAATGAAAATTTTTGTGAAATCAATTGATTTAAAAGTGTGGAATGCTATTGAAAATGGTCCTTTTGTACCTATGCATATGGTTGATGATAAACAAGTTGAAAATCCTATGGATGATTGGTCTAGTGAGGAAGAGAAGAAAGTACAATATAATTACAAAGTAAAAAATCTTATCACTTTAGCCTTAGGTCCCGATGAATTCTTTAGAGTAGTTACATGTAAAACGGCCAAGGAAATGTGGGATACTCTTCAAATATCTCATGAAGGAACTAGTGATGTTAAGGATTCTAAGATTAGCACTTTAACTAGTCAATATGAAAGCCTTAGAATGAATCCAAATAAAACTATTTTAGAACTTCAAAAGAGGTTTACTTTGATCATTAATCATCTTTTTACTCTTGGTAAATCTTATACTAACAAGGAGCTTATCCACAAAGTTCTAAAAAGTCTTACTAGGGAATGGCAACCTCTTGTTACGGCCATTAAGCAATCTCCCAACATAAATGAAATGTCTCTTGCCACGTTGTTTGGGAAACTACAAGAGCAAGAATAAGAGTTGAAAGATTTAAAACAAGCGGAGGAAGAAGAAAAGGCATCAAAGAAGAAAGGACTAGCTCTTAAAGCTACCTCAATTGTTGAAGAAGATTCTGAGAGTGATCTAGAAGAAGATGAAGAGTTAGGCCTATTTGTGAAACACTTTGGAAAACTTATGAAGAGCAAACGATTCCAAAGAAACTTTAAATCTCAAGGTAAGAAACTCATTCCTAAAGAAAATTCTACTTCACCTACTTGCTTTGAATGTGGAAAGGAATGACATTTCAAGATAGATTGTCCAAATCTAAAGAAGAAAACCAAAGATAGAAAAGGAAAGAGAAGAGCATATATCGCATGGGATGAAAATGAGATAAGTAGCTCAGATGAATCAGAAAATGAAGAAGCAAACCTTTGTCTTATGGCCAATCACCAAGATGAAGAAGATGAGGTAAACTTTCATGACTTAGATAAGGAAGAATTACTTGATGCCCTTGAAGAGTTGTATGATAAATTTATAAAAGTTTCTAATAAGCATAAGTTATCTAGGAAAACAATTGATACTCTAGAAATGCATCTTATGGAAGTATGTAAAGAAAATGAAATGTTAAAATTGGAAGTTGTAAAAACACAAGCATGCTCTAAGACCAAACCATGTGAATATGTTAAGAAATGTGACATGCTAGAAACTAAGGTGTTGGACTTGAATAGAACTCTAGAAAAATTTACAAATGGTAGAGATAACTTAAATGCTTTACTTGGTAAACAACTATGTATGTTTGATAAAACGGGTTTAGGTTTTAATGCCTATAAGAAACAAAAGAATTATAAGAACTTCTTTATACCACCTAGTAAAAATGCATCACCTTTCATGAAATGTAATCATTGCGGTTTTAAAGGACATAATGCATCTAATTGTAATATTAGAAAACTAGGGCCAAAGGTTGTGAGAAAAGTATGGGTTCCTAAAGGAACATTACCTCAAACTAACCTATAAGGACCCAACATAAAATGGGTACCAAGTTCTCTAACTTGACATGTTTTGTAGGTATGCCTTAAAGCAAATAGCACCCATTGGTATTTGGATAGTGGGTGTTCAAAACACATGACGGGAGATAAAAGTAAGTTCATTTCACTTACTCCACAAAGTAAAGGTTTTGTTACATATGGTGATAACACGAAGGGAAGAATACTAGGAATCGGAAATGTTGGTAAAAACTCTTCCACTTCTATAAATGATGTTTTATATGTTGAAGGGCTTAAACATAACTTGCTTAGCATTAGTCAATTATGTGATAAGGGCTATAAAATTATTTTTGAATCAAACGGTTGCATAATTGAAAATAAGCTAAACAAGGAAATAAAATTTGTTGGTCAAAGAGTAGATAACATTTATATGATTAATCTTGATTGTTTTCCTTCAAATAATGTGCAATGCTTCATAACTAAGGAGGATGAATCATGGCTATGGCATAGAAGAATTGCTCACATTCATGTAGACCATTTAAATAAACTTGTTTCAAAAGACTTAGTTATCGGTTTACCAAAATTAAAATTTGAAAATAAATTTTGTGACACTTGTCAAAAAGGAAAACAAGTAAAGGCTTCTTTTCAAGCAAAAAATATTGTTTCAACAACTAGACCTTTACAACTTTTACATATGGATTTATTTGGACCTTCAAAAATCAAAAGTTTTGGTGGAAACTATTATGGTCTTGTGATTGTGGATGATTATTCTAGATATACATGGACATTATTTCTTACTCACAAACATGAAGCATATCATGCATTTAAGAAACTTGCCAAGATCATCCAAAATGAACAAAATTTGAAAATAGCATCCATTCAAACGGACCATGGGGAGAATTTAAAAATCAATCCTTTGAAAAGTTTTGTGAAAAATTTGGCATTGAACATAATTTTTCGGCTCCAAGAACTCCACAACAAAATGGAGTAGTTGAAAGGAAAAATCGATCTTTAGCGGAGCTTGCAAGAACTATGTTGAATGAAAGCAATATTTCTAAACATTTTTGGGCCGATGCGGTAAATACTGCTTGCCATGTGTTGAATCGTTGTTTAATAAGGCCTATATTAAAGAAAACACCCTATGAGCTTTATAAAGGAAGAAAACCAAATATTTCTTATTTTCATATATTTGGATGCAAATGTTTTGTGTTGAACAATGGAAAGGAAAATCTCGGCAAATTCGATGCAAAATCTGATGAAGCAATATTCTTAGGTTATTCATCCACAAGTAAAGCTTATTGACTCTTTAACAAACGAACTTATACAATTGAAGAGTCTATACATGTTAAATTTGATGAACTTAACCAAAATCCTCCGAGAAAGGAAGTTGATGACCTTGTAGTTACCTTCCAAGAAATGAATTTGGATGATAAAGAAGAAGCCAACAATGAAGGAGGTACAACACAACATGAGGAACCACAAAGAAAATGGATCACCTTAAAAGACCATCCCTTGGACAAAGTCATAGGAGAAATAACAAAAGGTGTAAGTACTCGTTGCATATTTAATACTTGTAATCACTTAGCTTTTGTTTCACAAATAGAACCTAAAAATATCAATGAAGCCATTATTGATGAACATCGGATGTTGGCCATGCAAGAAGAATTGAATCAATTTGAAAGAAATGAAGTTTGGAAACTTGTGCCAAGACCCAATGACCATCAAAGAATAGGCACCAAATGGGTTTTTAGAAACAAGTTAGATGAAAATGGCATAATAACAAGAAATAAAGCTAGACTAGTTGCAAAGGGATATAATCAAGAAGAGGGAATAGATTATGAAGAAACGTATGCTCCCGTAGGTAGGTTAGAAGCCATTAGATTATTGTTAGCTTTTGCATGTTGTATGGATTTTAAACTTTATCAAATGGATGTCAAAATCGCTTTTCTAAACGGCTTTATACAAGAAGAAGTTTATGTAGATCAACCTCCCGGTTTTGAAAATCATAAATTTCCAAATCATGTCTTTAAGTTGAGAAAAGCTCTATACGGTTTGAAACAAGCTCCAAGAGCTTGGTATGAAAGACTTAGTAAATTCCTTTTAGAAAATAATTTTGAAAGAGGAAAGGTTGATACTATACTGTTTATAAAATGTAAAAGTAATGACATTCTTTTGGTACAAGTTTATGTTGATGATATAGTATTTGGTGCTACTAATGAAAATCTTTGTCAAGAGTTTGCCAAGATTATGCAAGATGAGTTTGAAATGTCCATGATGGGAGAACTCACCTTCTTCCTTGGATTACAAATAAAACAAACAAATGAAGGAACGTTTATTAGTCAAACAAAGTATTGTAAAGAACTACTCAAAAGGTTTGAAATGGACAAGGAAAATGAAATAACTACACCCATGGGTACATCTTGCTACTTAGACAAAGATGAAAAGGGTAAGGACGTTGAAATAACTAAATACCAAGGTATGATTGGTTCCTTACTCTATTTAACAGCTAGTAGGCCTGATATTATGTTTGTTGTATGCATGTGTGCTAGATATCAAGCATGTCCTAAAGAATCACATCTCACTGCCGTAAAAAGAATTTTGAAATATCTTGTGGGTACTCAAAATGTTGGTTTATGGTATCCCAAAGGCGTTGAATGTAATCTTTTAGGATATTCTGATTCTGACTTTGCGGGATGTAAACTTGATAGAAAAATTACTAGTGGAACATGTCATTTACTTGGTAGTTCCCTTGTTTCTTGGCATAGCAAGAAACAAGTAAGTGTTGCTTTATCGACAGCTGAGGCAGAATATATAGCAGCTAGTAGTTGTTGTGCTCAAATCCTTTGGATGAGACAACAACTTCTTGATTTTGGTGTTGTTTTAAACAAAGTACCCATTAAATGTGACAACACTAGCGCAATAAATATCTCTAAAAATCCGGTCATGCATTCTAGGACTAAACACATTGAAATAAGACATCACTTTATAAGAGACCATGTTTTGAAAGGAGATTGTGTACTTGAATATGTTGAAACTTCAAAACAATTGGCGGATATTTTTACAAAACCCCTTCCAAAAGAACAATTTATAACTATTAGAAGGGAATTAGGAATTTTGGAAATTGATTAAATTGACTTATCTTTTATCACGCTTTCTTACACTTTGAACAAAATCTTTTGAAAATCTTTGACTCAAAGCATTTCACTTAATCCTTTTATAAAATTTTCATTTCTTTGAAAATAGGAACTTACCTTGTGATACATAAGTCAATCTTCTTATTAAAATGACAATCACATTTTCAATAATCATCTCAATACTCCACAAATCACTTATCTTATTTGAGACCCCATGAAGTCCCCACTTAAGTAAACATATTTTTTGACACAAAGATAATCTCCTATGTACCACATGGTTCTCAAAAATAAATGGCAAACAACCTTTGATTTTCTTGACTCTCTTGTACAACAAAATCATTGGCAACTTGCAAAATTTAAAACCTTGTACAAACCTCTCACAAAACACCCATCTAGTGACATGATTCTTTAAACTTGTGTAAAAATAGCTAGATGAATCGATTCCCATGTAACTTTGATTGCTTACATGTTTTGAATTGCTATGTAATCTTTGTTGCATGTTCTTAAAAGAAGTTTTCATGAGCAAATATCTTATCATCTTGTATAAAATCATAAGGGAAATTTTTGATGATGCCAGGGGAGAGAATATATTCATCTCACAAAGGGGGAGAAATCTTTTCAATGGAAATTCTTTTTATGACATATGTTGAATGATTAAGGGGGAGATAGTTAAATTATATGTTTAAAGGGGAGTTTTACTATACTCATATGATTTCTTAGATTCTCTTCTTAACTTGTGCCTATGATGTCATAAATATATGGTATCTATTAAATGATTAAGGAGAAATTATCTTGCACAATGATCTCTTAACAATTGGTATATTCTTAGTTGGTATTAGTTATATGTATAACATATACTTTAAATAATTAGTATCAAATTACATGTGTTAGGGGCAGTTGTTTATGCTATGAATTTGAACTATTATGATACTAACATCCCAAGAGACGAACATTTGTTGTCATCATCAAAAAGGGGGAGAATGTATTTTTATGTTGATGTACGTTTTGATAATGACATAACAAATGAAGGATGTTATCAAGCGAATTAATTATGTTTGATGATGAAAATGATTCAAGGCATTTAAGGAAGCTTAAAACAAGTGTAAATGATCAACAAATGTGCCAAGAATCAAAGGATTGGAGCCAAGACTCATTAAATGTCAAAAAGGGTGAAACAAAGTATCAAAATTCATGCAACAGATACATAGCAATGCATAACCACATGAATCGATTCCTACGTTTGGAAAGGCCCAGGAAGTGAAAATTTAAGGTTTGAATCGATTCCTCCTTGCATTGAATCGATTCACACGGTTCAAATTAGTCCAGGATATGTTTTTCAACATAATGAATCGATTCCCTTCTCTTTTGAATCGATTCACGCGTGGATTTTTGCCCAGTAACTTTATTTCAATGACATGAATCGATTCATGTGGCATAAGAATCGATTCATAATGCTGTCAGAAGGAAGAAACATGCGCAAACTCCAATTCCTCTTCGGTTCACTCAAATTGGAAGGCCCAAGGCAAGGTTTCATGCTTTGCCCCACTCCACATGCATATGTCTCATTGGAAATACAATGCAATTTGAATTAAGACAAGCATGCCTAACTTTTCAAGCTCCCAAGGAATTAAATATTGCAATAACCCATGCCATTGGAGTCTATAAATAGAGAAGGAGTTGAAGGCAAAACTTGCACCAAGCATTTGAAGCATTACCATTTGCTTTCTTCCCCCTCCATTCTCTTGCTCTTCTTCTTGCTCTCTTTATTCTTGATTGGCATATTTCTTGAAGTTATTTTTGAGAGTTAATTTGTGGGAAAATTATATTGTGTACCTAATTTGTATATCCTCTCTTTGAGAGTTATTACTTTGTGAAAGCTTTAACTTGTATATCCACTCTATTGAGAGAGTTTCCTTGTATACTTAAACACCAAACATACTAGAATCTTTGGGTTGGGGTTTCAACCTTGTAATTATGAGATTGAAAGATTGGGTGGGGTGCCCTTGTACTTGTGAGGATTGGATTCTTGAGTGTGGGACACTAGGAAGTCGCAATTGCTCAAAGTTGTATCTCTAATCTACAATAGTGGAAATCCTCTAAGTGAGTTGCTTAGAGGCGAGACGTACACCGGCGTGGTGAAACTCGTATATATCGGTTTGCAAATCTCTCTTCCCTAAACTCATTTAATTTGTGCACTTAAGTTGCTTGCTTGATTCATTGTTTCATTAACTTGGACTAAGTGCATGTTATACTAAGTTGCAAACTATTTTGATTAACATTGTTGAACTCGGCTTTAAGTAACACTCTTGAATTAATCTTTCTAAATCTTCATAAATTGCTTTGTGGTTAATTTGATTCTATATCTTGATTATTACTTAGACTCTTTAAGTACCTATTATCTTGACTTGTGCATAATTTGTTATCACTTGCCATTAAGCTTATCTTCTTCAATAAACATAGTAACTAAATAATCAATTTTAAAAGCATTCAAAGTAAAATTTTTAATACTCAATTCACCCCCCCCCTCTTGAGTAATTGAGGCCACTTGGTTAACATTCTAATCCTCTTTGACTTATATATACTGACTCCTCCATCTTGTTCTTCAGTTACATCTTATTAGCAAAATATATTATGTATTGTCCTTAACCCGTCCTAGCACTATTATTAAACATTTTATCTAGACAACTTTTTTTTGATACATTTATTAATTTCTTAACTCTCAAGTACTCAGTACCAATTGCACCTATCATTTATGTATTAGGTTTGTTCAAGGTGTCCATTATCTATTACCAATGTGTAACTAGCATCACTAGGTAAGTTATCATAATTTCTTTTATTCATTTATTAACTAGATTAGTGTTATCTTTAAGTAGTTGTCTTGATCCCTTCTTATACCAAGTAATTACTAACATTTTGTTAGGTCCCACTTAATTATTCTTAGTAAAATTTTTCTTCTAGTGTCTCCTTCTTTGTGTTTTCTCCTGGCTCATTGTCCCTTCTTTAATCCAATTAATTATTATGCCATATGACACTTTTACCTTCTCTTTTTCCTAATGCTGACGCCTTATACACAATATATATATATATATACACACTAATTCTTTCGTTCTATAACTTATTCCATGTAGCCTATTTTCAAGCCTCTTTCATACTAAAAATGTTATTTCCCTAACATCCTTTTTAAAACATGCCTATTTCAAAATGTTTTTCCTCAATTAACTCTCTAATTCATTTTTCTTCTCAATAGCTCTTTTCTTTGTCTTTTAACATGAGATCGTTATTCTCTACTAATTAAAACCTCATTTCCTTCTAGTGCTAAAATGTTATTTTTTCTCAAATACCTTTTTGAATAATTATTCTTTTAAACTTCATTACGTTCAAATAAGTGATTTTGAGAAAACTTACTATACTTAACCCTTTTTAGTATACCCATATATATTCCCTTTATTATCATATTTTCTTCGGTTACAAAGGTTTCTTAATATTTTTCTTAAATCATCAATAATGTCATAATATCTCTACATAAAGCATAATGATACTTACATCGAAAAATATTTTCTTATGTGTGATTTGGCCCAATTTTATTCAAAAAACACTAGTCGGTAATTTAATTTAATCTAGTGGCACTTACCGAGCAATTAGTATAAATTACATGAAACCTCAAAAGAAAATTTATAATAGTAGAACCATATCGAATATTTTAACCGTGCCTACAACATATAACTTTCGGTATCTTCATGCAAATAGCTTTACTCAGATGGATTTTCAACGGGATATTCAAATTTTGATATGCTTTTTACATAGGTCATCCAAACACATCAAATCATGAAAATATTGATAAAAATCATGGCGGCATCGAAAATCACGTAATTCCTAATGTAATTGTCGGATCGTCACGAAACTTAAAGCGATTAGTTATGGATGCCAAAGGAACGATATCAGATAGTTTATAACAAACAAAATCAAAACGAGACTCCCCTTAACTTAGGGATAACTAGAGAGAGAAAAAAAAGTGGCTTGCCCAAAAAAAATTTTGATCGCTAAACTCTTTATCGATCATTGTGGATCATCCTTACGTTGCTAAAAATGTGAGATGTAAAAATTTTAGGCACCAAACAGCCAATATACCATCAAAATAAAGGGGAAAATTTTATCGTTTAACTTTTCATTTGCCTTCGGATCCTTTACTGCTTTGACGCCAATTACCCCCAACTACTCTGCGGGATCTAAGAATAAACATACAACCCCAAAACAACCAAAGAGGACAAAGTTTTAGGACCCAAAACAGAGAAAGAGAATGCTCAAAATTATATGCATGGGTGCTAGAAAAGTTTCAAGAAAAGAGGTGGACAAGGGTTTAGAAGTTTGAGTTAAAAAACCTTACCTTTTAGGCCAGGAAGGGTCAAGGTCAAGAGAGGCAAGACCAAGTGAGTTTAGTTGTAGAAAAATGCTCTTGGATGATGAGGGAATGAAAAGAAATAAGGTTGCATAGAGGGGGCATCTCACGGCCAGCCAAGAAGGAGAAAGGAAGTTGAAATATTTTAAAGGGTGATGATGGTTTCTTAAGTATTTGTGAGATGACCATTTCTTTGCAAGGAATTTTCTTAGGAGATAAATTTTTGTGTTAGATTAGAGGAAAATAGATTAGTAATGGTATGAAGTGGTGAAGGAGAGATAAGGGCTTATTAACTTTTGGTAGCTTTAAGAAATTATTAAAGTGTTTTCCAAAAGAAATTTTTTTGCATGGCACCTTAGGAAGCCATGTTGTTCATGGCAACATGGAGAAGGAAATGTGAGAAACAAGTTCAAGGAATATCCAGCAAGTGTCTCTCTAGCATTTTAGCTTGCAAGACAAGGGGTTTGGGAGAGGAGGACAAGTGTCCTTGGAGTGGAGGAAGGCTATTGGACCACTCTTTTGTATGGGCTGAGTTGTCACCATTAGAGACAACAACTTGTCTCAATTTTTAGAGGGTGCTACAATGTAATTTATAAAAAATGCAAAACATGAAATTTTATATCTATGTATCGTCTTTAAAACGATATATGACATATGAAAATACAATATCAGACGAGGGAGATATGTTTAAAATACAAAAACTGCTCTAGATTGTAATGAAAATGAAATTGTGAAAAAAATAAATTTGCTGGGAAAAATAGGTAAGGAGTTAGATTTCATAACCTTCATTAAGATTGTAGATCTTTTTGATACAAAGCCATAGCAAAAAGAACAGAGTCATTTTAATACTATATGAGGGAGATATGAATTTTTTTCTTAAAAGTGTGTAGTGTAGTTGTGAAATTAGAATAAATTCACAAATATTGTGAAAATTGTACCAATTGGGAAAGATTCAGCCAGAAGCCTTCACAGAAAACGTAGGAAATTTTGTCACAGAGTTTTGACACTGGGTTTGTGTGAATCAGAGGTCGTATGTGGAAGTTATGAATTTTTGAAGGAACCATGCGCAGATTGAAGGAATTAAATGATGAGTTTTCAAAGTACAAATACTTGGTTCACAATTTTAGGGATGACAGGGTGCAAAACAGAGTTTGAGGATAGAAATAGAGATCCTAGATCTCTTTGAAACGATGATATTGAGACCAGAATCATTCAATTCTAAGATCGTATGAGGAAGTTAGGCCCAGAATACTGAAGGTACTCAGGCCGGGTTCGAAGGTTCCAATTGTATTTACTGTTTCTTCGAGAGACAAGGTCAATAGAGCCTGAATTTAGATTCAATCCCTTCAGGAAAAGTTCCTAACTTATCAAAATGAGTCACCAGGGACTGAGAGCATGCTATTGTTAGATATCCTGAAGTATATACACAATCACTCGAGGGAGGTATCTAAGGCACTGGTCGGGCCTGTCGGACCGAACCGGTTATCCTTGATTTACCATGAAAGGGTTCTAACAGGACTAGTTTCCCTACTGAACTACTAGTATCGGGCTAAAATGCCAAAACTTGATCGCTGGCTAGGCCCCACAGTTCAATACTGAGGAACCCGAGAATATTTTATTATTAAATATGAATATTAATAAACAACTAAATAATTTTAATAAAATATTATTATAATTATTAATATATATATATTTTTAAAATTATTATTAATAATATTAATTAAATGTTAAAATATTTAAAATAAATAATAATCAATTATTCTATATAAATTAATTAAAAGAAGTATTATAAAGATCATTAACCAATTAATACCAAATTAAAATAATCTTCATTAATCATAAGTATTAAATAATATTATAAAATTTCAAATTTAATAAATAAATAAATATTAAACACTTAAAATTAAATATTAAATAATTAAAAATTTAATATATTTTTAAAATTATAACTATTAATTGAAATTATATATTAATCACTAAGATTAAGAATTATCTACTAAATATTATTAGTAGGCAATAATTATCAACTAATATAATTGTATTTAGTTATTACTCAATTAAACAAAATAATCTTCATTAACATATTATTTTTACTTATAAAATATTGTTTATTATTATCATTATTTTGTCTTTGTTCCTTTTTTATTACAAGCATATTTTCTAATCTTCCTTTTAATTCTCTACGCTCCTCTGAGCTAGTTTTCTTACTGTTTATATTTTATCAATATTCCTATACCTCATAATTAATACCTCTATTAACTTTCTTTCTTCATTGTTTTCTCATACTAACTGGTCAAGGATCTGGCCAAAGCCGTAAGCTTTCAACTGAGAGTTCAATAGAGTATCCTCAGGAGTCCTGAGTGTCTGGTTTCCTATTCTTAAAAGTCAGGGCTGTTACACTCTCCCCGCCTTTTAGGAATTTCACCCTCGAAATTCTCCGCACTCTCTACTGGCATTGAGGTATTAAAAGTCTGATGCTACAACTACTTGAGTTTTAGTCAAGTAGTTCCTACCACACAAGTCCTATTGATTATCAAGTAGATGACTTTAAGAGTACAACAGGGCATAGCAGACCATACCACATGCCTATTGAATTGATCATGATCTGATACCACCAATGTAAAACCCTTGGTTAACTAGGACAATCCCTTCCACTAGATTATCCTGGTCAACTAAGAGGTTACAAGCTTTTAGCAGAATGTGGAAGTCTTCTTTTTGTACAGAAAACTTGCTGGAATAGATACATCATATATACTACATAGTCATATACATCACATGGTTATAACAGCAACTGTACATAGTGAAAGTAAAGGGGCACGTAGGCTACCATAAAAGAAAATAAAATTAATCTATCCTAAATTTCTTTAGTCTAAGAATAGTCTAGCTAATCCTCGATGCGAAGTCTGTGTCCATCCCGAGGTCTGGAAAATTTTAACATAAGCATGAGTCTCGACTTCCACAACAGTCAGAGAGTTGTCATCGTTGACATCCCTCCCACCCAATCCACATGAACTCTCAAATAATATTTATTTTATTTATTGGGTTTAGGCCTCATTCCTATCACATTACGTGTTGTAAAATCTCAGAGTGCTCTATTTTTAGGATTACCCATTTGTGCTTGGGTTGTAGAGCTTGAAGCTTGTTACTTGCTTTGTTCTCTTTGTTTCCGAAGAGCTTTGATTTTATGGAGAGTTTGTTTGATTTCAAGTTCAAAGGTGTTCTCAAAGCTAGCATTTCTTTGCATAAAAGGACCTACAAAATTCATAAAATCGTAAAAACCCTAAGTGTAATTCTATAGAAAAATTAAAAAATAACAAGTAAAATAAATACAGAAATATTAAAATGCGTAATCTAATCAAATCACTGCTTTATCGTTCCCACAGAGATTATGCCTAATTTCTAGTTTGTAGTGTTTTAATTATCTAGGCAAATTGCTTCAATTAAATGAAAGTTCACTTTATATCAAATTAAAAATAGAAACAAAAAACTCAATGCCTTTCGGAATAGAAATCAAATACTTTTCTAAGGGTCAATTAAAGGAAAACTCTTGGGAGTTATAAGGTTCATATGCTAGCATCAAATTTTATGTGATTCACTTCCCCAATTATAAAATTTAGTTTCTAAGGTAGATTTTCCTAATGTAATTAGCAACTTTCTCTCGAAACCTTATTAATGTACCCAATTGCCAAAGAGCGGCGTTTAATTTGTAAATTGAGTCCTTTATGTTTTATGAAATCTCAATTAACCCTCAAATGGTTTTGCTTACTTTCGCAACCCAAAACCCAAAGTTCAATTAAAGACATAACCACAAAATAAGAATCCCATTCCAAACATACAAGAAAACCCAAATATTGAAACTAGGGTTCAGAATTAAGAAGACAAGTTCTCACAAACTCTTCTTAATCTTCCTCCAAATCTATAAATCCGAGTGTTTTTTACGTTGGTCCTTGAATCTCCTTTAAAATCCTCTTTGAAAGCTCTATTTTTTTCTTTTCCAAAAGTGTCTCAAAACTGTCTCTCTCTATTTAGAATGCGTGCTCCCTTTTTTCCCTTTAGAACTACTCCTAAAAATTAGGGAAAATGCAAAGCATGCAAAATCCACTGGCAGTGGGAATTTCCCACGGCCAGTGGATCGTGACAGGCCTATCAAATTTCACAAAATTCCGTCCAGGCACCAAGATGTAAGGCCAGTGGATTTGTTCCAAGGGTAGTGGATTTTTTGGCTTATTTTCCTTTCACTCTAGTGAGTTCCACGACCAGTTGGAATTTCTCACTAGTAGTGGATTTTTCAAAAGCTTTCCAACTTGTGATTTTTGAGCATGTTGAGATTGTAACGTCCTAAATTTTATAAAATGATTAATCGAGAGGAATAAATATTAAATAATTATAAATTGGTTAATAAGTGTCCCAAAAATATTGAAATAATTAAATTGAGATTTATAAGAATTATTTATAATTTATTGAGGCTTTAAGAGACAAAAATTATACCCGATTAAAATATGGGTGTCAGACCAAGTATTGAGCCCGAACGGAGATCCTGTTTGTCATAAAACAGAGAAGTTTTAATGAAAGTCTAAGTTTTAACTCTAGTTTCCTTACTCCCTCTTCATTCTCACGACACTTTCTCCTTCCAAAGAGGCAAGACACTCTCTTCTTCTTCCTCATTTCTCCTCTTCATCTTTTCCCTAAAATCCCTAAAGGGTGGTGTACTCTTCTCCCTCATTTTGTTTTCTCCATGGAGCTTGAAGAAGATGATGTTTAATGGAAGCTCTCCCCTTTTCTCCTCTTATTTTCGTCACCCATCCTCCCTCTCTTGGAAGCTCACTTGTTCCTTGGCTTGAGGTAAGTCCCTCACCATTCTTGTTAAGCTTATGCCATTGGTTCTGAGTTTATTTGTTAGGAAAGTGTAAAATATGTATGGGTTATGGATTAGAAACCATTTTTAGGCAAAACCCAAAGGTGGGGTGTGATAAACAGGTGTTTTTGTGTAGATGTAGAGAGGTACATGAAAATGTAGTGTTTGATGGTGGAAGATGATGATTATTTATGATGGTTGTTGGATTTTTAATGGAACCCTAACTATAGGAATTGAGGGAGATGGGTAATAATGCCATGAAAAGTGATTTTTTTAGTGAAAACCCATGATAATGTGTGTGTGGGTATTGATAATGATGGAGATTGATGGTTATTAGAAATGATTATGGAGTTTTGATAAAAAACCTTAAGTATGGTGATTTAGGGGTTTTGTCTAAATTGATGATTTTGATGGTTTTGAATACTCTAGAATGATTTATATGAAGGGAATGAATCTTTAAAATCATTGGGATTGATTAATAAGGTTGATGATATTTTAAACTATGTTCATGAGGTTGTGTAAGATGATATATGCATGTATGTAGGAATGATGGTTTGAGGTGTTGGGTTAAGAGTGAATATGAGATGTTATTATGATAATAATAGTTAAAAACCATTGATAAGGGATACTTGAGTTTATAAGTAGTTAGGCCATGATAAATATCCCAAGAGTTTGTTGATTGATGATGGTCTTGAATGGAGCCAAGAAGCTTATAATGGATTTGAATAAATTGTGATGATAGTTGAGTGATTCACATGAGATATTGATGCCTTATGGATAAGGGCCATGATGTTGTTGTTGTTGGATTTGTTTAACACCTTGAGGCTTAGAGAATTTTAGTTTTGGGAAAGGAATTTCCGAAGCCTAACCTAAGCGTATGAATTGGAGTTTAGACAAGTCTAGGACTTGATAATGAGTTTTAAGAGATGATGTCTTATGATGGCTTATTAGTTGCATGTGTGTATATGTGCAATATGTAGGTTCTATTTCGAACGATGAGCGTTCGGAGCGCTTGGATTGCGGTTCTTCTCTTGAGGTAGGAGAGGAGTTTACATTTCAATTGCATGAGTGAATGGTTGATGATTTGATGTATAAGAATATGCTCATGTTTTCCCTGCCATGATTATGTGGAATGATTATATGGTTGATAATGTGAGGAATATTATAATTGGTAATTATGTGTATGAGAAACATAATGATATGTTTTGTATATGATATTGATTTGTATGATATTGAGCAAGTGGATGGGTCATAGTTTGATCCAAAAGGTTATAAGGCACAGAAATAGGATGCATAACCTCCATTATACATTTGAATATTGTTGACATTGGTTTAGAACATGGACTTGGTTGTTGACTACAAAGTGCATTTTTATGCATGATTATGGAAGTGAAGGGGTCAAATAGAGTTTTATGTGGTTTTGATGACCTATGGTAGTTCCAATAGCTGCCATGTATGAATTAAAACTTATGGAAATTGGAATGGGTCAATTTAAGTGAGAAATGACCCTTGAGTTGCATTAAAATGGTTTAAAACGGGCAAAACACATTTATATGCATGAGTCCCTTATTTTTCGGAATTTTTGAGTGAGACCAGTGGCCACACATCACAAATGGTATATCATAACTTATGTCAAAATTTGGTAGCATTCCAATATCATTTGCATAGGTTTAGGTGTGTAAGAAGTCCATCTCTTTTTCAAAATCTGCATAATTTCTGCATACTGATAGGGTGTAATCGATTAGTCCCCTGGCCTAATCGATTACAAGGCCTCTGTCTTTAAGGTAATCGATCAGCTTAATCGATTATGAGTTAAACAGAACCAAGGTAATCGATTACATTCAGTGTTGTAATCGATTATGAACCAACCCGAAGCCTTGTAGTTGATTAGATTAGTCCTTGTAATCGAATAGGTGAAATACCCGATGCATTACATAAATTCCAAAAGCCCTGTAATCGATTACCCCCAACTCTATAATTGATTAGTACAATCGATTAGCACTTAGCCTAATTGATTATATCAGTTTGAAATTGGAAATTTCACTACGTTGAACATTTCTCTTGCATTCCTTGGCTTCTTAGTTCTATTTCATGATTATTGTACACTTTTATACTCATTTCAAATTCATCCACACTCTTCGTAAGATTAATGAATATAAGGATGATATAATATGGTGGTGATTGGGATTGATTGGTACAATTGGGATTAATTGTTTATGATATATTTACCACCTAAAATGGAATAATGAAAGGATGATAATGAGAATATGATGATGAGGTTATGAGATATACCCTTGAGTGATTCTGAAACCCACGAAAGAGTAATTGAATGACATAGTATGCATCGTAAATTGATAAATTAGAGAAAAATACGATGTTGATTGATGAGAGATGATGAAGTTAATCTCTTCCTTGCACGGGGATAATGTCCATTGAGTTTGATAGTCGTTATTGATGATTTGTCGTATACTATTGTATGGTACAAGTGCAATCTTGTATGTGTGGTTTAAAATTGTATTGATTAATTGTCGTATTGCCATGCTAGTTATGAAACAATGGTAATGATGAATGAAATGAGAATCCACTATACGATTATGTAGCGTTATTGAGGAATGAGTAATAAACATTAATGATGAGTTGTGATGATGTGATGCCATTGTGGTTGAATGCAAGTATTGACTTGCATGTATGGAATGAAATATATATATAAAATATATTGAGATGTAATGCCACATATAAAATTTGAAAACACTGGCTAAAACCAACAATGATAAAATCTACTAAGGTGTGTATGGTGGTGTTGGTGATTATGATGATGATGATTGATGAATGACATTTAGGATGCATAGAGTGAGAATGCATTTGATTTGCATTGCATTGCATCCATGGCATATCATAGCCGCCGATGTTGGAACGTTAGGGGAGTTCCCTCGGCCGACCCAGTAGGAAGGTGGCTCAGTGCACGAGCAATTTGTTATTTCCCCTGTGACTCGGTGTGTAAGTCACGAAGCTTCCCAAGCTTAGCTATGGGGAGCTGCATGTGGCTGACCCTTGTGGGGGGTGGCTCTTGATGAGCAGGTGACCCCGGTGGTCCATTGGATCACAGCCGCCATGATATGAGATATGGCCGGCCCGCAACACCATATATTGATTATGTTGTTTACCACGGTCATGGTGAAAATGGCCAGGTGTTGCATTATGGGCGATGCGGTTTGGTACCAGTAAAATTTGGTGATTATGCATGCATTATGAGTATATGTGTACACATTTTACTACTGTAGTAGAGGCATGGTATGTGATCAAGCTTGACCCACAATTTGGTGTTATTCCCACAGTCGGATCCGTATTTGTTGATATTTATTCCATTATGCATATGCATTAGCCATAAAAGCATTTGCATATAGCATGGAGATATGCCTGAATATAAGGATGATTGATGATGATTGAGATGGTGGTATGGTGTTGATGTGATGGGTAATTAAATACCTAAAAGACCACATATAATTAATAAATGATATGAATATATCTAAAACGATGTTGAATATGACGATATGTGTGTTATGGCCCATTATAATGTTGGGCATGATAAATTATGATTAATGATTATGATAAAAGCCCATGGTGGCTTTGAGAGAAGACCTGAATGGTCAATGTTGATAATGTTGGCCCATTGTGGTGTTATGGTAGATGTCTATATGCTTGCTTTGCTATGACTTGGTTAATGAATATGAAATATGTATATGATGTTGAACTAACAATTTATGATGATCATTGATGTGTTTAGCAAAGCATACATGATGTTGATATGCATATGCACATAATTTCAATTGTATTTATATCGTCATTTGAAATGTATAACTCACTCTCCCATGTGGTCTACTTTTTAATATTGATGCAGGAAAACCATGGGATGAGAACGTTTATAAAGTAAGGTTTTGGGAAGGTAAATAGTGGTAATGGAATGCCTTGGCCGACAATGTTTGTGATTCATTGTATTATCATAGTATGGATAATTTATTGATATTGGCGGATGTATTGTAAATAGCTAGATATGTAGATGATTTATTGACGTTTGGAGTATTTGACCTCATAACCACTTGATATATAAAATGATGTTGGTTATGTATTCCTCTAGGCATGAATAAGTGTTGGTGACATATGAAATTGAGGTTGAAATGATATGGTCAATTATGGAATATGAATATTGGGGATGTATGATGTTTAATCATATAGTTATATATGTGTATATATAAATATATATTAGGCTTTGCATGTCCGTAAAATTGTGTGAAAGATGATGGTTGTCTATTAGTCTTATGATATGTCGTTGCATGCTCTACCGAGCCTTTTCTCATATCTTCATATATAGGACTAGGCGTATGCCCGGTATACATATTCTTTTCCGCTGTAAACTCTGCTATTTGGTATACCGTTATGGGAAAACCAATTACCGATCCAGATATAGGCTATTAAATCTCACTCTTCGATTTTCTATGGCCCGAGTCTTGATGTAGTCGAGATAGTGTTTAGAAACTATTTCAGACATGAAAAATTTACTCGTATTTTTATTATTTAATTATGTTGGTTACATCGGAATTTGAGTCTGGAAAATCGAGGGTGTTATAGGGATCCTTGAAGGTTCCACTCATATGTTTCCTCTTTCCAAGGGTTGAGGTGACTTTATTTTTATGCTTTTGGTGGCTTGAACTCCCTTCCATTCATCCAATGCTCATCAAATGCCTCTTATTCTCTCACATATGAACCTATAACAAAGCAATTCCTACAAAACAGAGACGCCCGAGTAGCATGTGTGGAATAAAAGAAGATAATTGGAATTAAGGGGAAAACTAACACAGATAGACTAAAAAGTAAAACAAAATGACCATAAAACTAATGCAAATTAGACACCTATCAATGAATAGATACACTAAGTTCAAAAAGACATAAGACCAAGGTCTACTAGATGTAGAACAACAAAGAAGGTGTTTGTCTTAGGAAAGCTAAGAAGAGATTAAGAGAATTGTGATCACAGAGAATGATTCTTCTTGATAGGATTGTCTCTTATCTAAAAATGGATTTCTTTAAGTATATATATATATATATATATATATATATATCTGAAAATTGATGACCGTTGATGATCTAGAAAGGAGATATAAATATTGGAAATCCTTTGAAGGAGTTTTGTTTGAATGCAAGTACTAGACTTTTGACGATTGAAGAAATGCCAAAAGGTCTGGTAGGAAGGAACTATGACATTTTGCATAAAAGTAGTGTTCCTTGAGATCTTCTATGAATAAAGCTAATTATTGGCTTTCTTTCTTCTAGTAAGCACACAAAGACTAATACTGTAATTATTCTAAATCTTCCTGACACATAAGTTGACTGGATTCTGTAACATCCTGAATTTTATAAAAATGAATAATTGATGAGAATAAGTAATAAATAATTGTATATGAGTGGATTTGTGTCCCAAAAATATTGGAATGATTAAATTCAGATTTATTAGGGATATTTATAATTTATTGAGATTATGTGAGATAAAATTTTACCCGATTAGAATATGGGTGTCGGACCAAGTATCTCCGAATGAGATGCCGTTGGTTAGGGCTGTTAAGAATATTATTGGGAGTCTGAATCTATATTCGGAATAATTTTTGGAATTAGTATTGGGCCCGAACTGAGAGCCTATTGGTTATAAAACGGTGAGATTTTAATGTGAAGCCAAATAATAAAAATATAAACTTCCACTTTCTCTTCTCCTTTCACGTCACTTTCTCCCTCTCCTTTCTACACTTCTTCTTCTTCCACCTTCTTCTTCCTCTCCTAAAAACCCTAAGGATGGTGGTGTGCCTTCTCCTTCTCCATTTCGTTTTCCTTCAAGCTTGGATGTGGTGACAATGGCGATTAGAAGCCCTCCTTCTCCCACTCTATTTTCATGTTTTCTCTCCCTCCATTAAAAGCTCAATGTTGGCTCTTGGGTGAGGTAGTTCCTGATCATTCTTTATGAGTTTATGCCCTAGATTTTGGGTTCTTGGTATTTGGGGGAGTATTTATTGCATAGGGGTTGTTGGGAGAAGCTTTAAATGAGGAAACCCTAAGGTGGGGTGTTGTTATTATGGCATTAATGGTGGGTTGTTATAGGTGCATGAAATTAATACTTGGATGAGTGGAAAATTAATGAGCATTTATGGTGTTGTTGGGTTTTAGTGAAACCCTAACTCTAATAAATTAGGGAAAGTGTGAAATATGTGTAGAATATAGGTTTAATGATGTTGGAGAATGATATTTAATGATGAGTGTTGTTATGAATGTGGAATATGAGGGATTGGTGTGAAAAGATTGTGACTTGATGAGGTTCTAAACCATTGTGGTTATTGAAGGATATGAGAGCTAAGTTGAATATTGAGTAACAATGTGATGGTGATCTTGTTGGGTTTAGTTGGCCTTTTATGATCTAGAGGATCTTGGCTTTGGGAAAGGAATTCCCGAAGCCTAACACAACTTCATATGTTGGTGTTTAGCAAGTCTTGGACTTGGGGTTGAGCTTTATGATAAGCTAGCAAGTATTTAAAATTATGATGGTTATTAATTATGTGAATATACTTGCGTATGGTATGTAGATAGTATTCCGGGTGATGCGATGGAGCTTCCGGAGCATTGGAACCGTTTCGGCTCTTCCCTCGAGGTAGGAGAGGAGTTAACATTCAAATTACATGAGTAAATTCGATAGTGATTATTGTATATGATGAATACTCATGCTTGCCTTGCCATGTGTATGTATTGAATTAATTGAATTGACAAGTTGATGATTATTGAGGATGATGTGTGAGAATATGTGGATTTGTTATGGCAAGGTATGAATATAAGTATATAAGATGATGATGAGTTTGAATTCAACATGAATAATATGTTTGGAATGTAAATCGATAAGTGTGAATGTGTGAACAGGTGGTATGTGCCTTTTATAGTGTGTAAGAACGTTGGATATGTTTAAATTTGACTTATAATGAGAACTTCCAAGTGAGAATTCTTAGAACGAGTTGCATAAGCCTTATATATTGTATATGAGGTGTTGGAAGTGAGGGAATTGGCTTTGAATGCAAATTTCATGAGCTGAGTTGTTAGAATTTTCGCTTTTGTTTGGGTGCTGATGTTCTCGCTCAAACGAGATGGGATCTCGCTCAGGCGAGGACCCTCTGTATCAGTATTATGGCCACTGGGTCAATTTCGCCCAGGCGAGTGAGGTCTCACTCAAGCGGGCATGGCCGCGCTTGAGCGAGCTAGTGAGGAAATGGTCACTGGACATTTTTTGCCCAAGCGTGTGTGAGTGGCTTGAGCGAAAGTGTGAAGTCTGATGCTAGATGGTGCTCACTCAAGTGTGTGACTGGTATGGTTATGTTTTGACCGAGTGTGACGTGTGTATGGTGAGTAAGTGGGATTCTGGACGAAATTTCACTCGAGTAGGAACCTTAGAAAAATAATTTCATGATGTAGTGAATTTCCGAGTGAAATTCCGAGTGGACTATGTCCGAGACAGGACCTTCCGAGTGAGGGAGTGGATATAATTCCGAGTGAGAGGTCTCCCTGTGTGATATTCCGAGTAGTGGAGTTCCGAGTGGGAATTCCCGAGTTCAAAGTAACTCGTTCCGAGTGGAGTCCCTTTGTGTGTGTAATTTCGCGTGGGATGGCACCGATTGGGGATATATGGTGTGTTTGTCCAGAAGTATTCTGGAATAACTTCACTCGTGTGAAAAAGAAAGGGAGTCGGTTGTAGAGTAATTGCCGAGCGAAACACCGAGCGAGAGATGACTCGGATTTAGAATTAAATAACCGAGTGAAAGACTGATTGAGAGATGACTCGGATTTGGAATAAATTGCCGAGTAAAAGGCCAAGTGAGAGACGAGTCGGCTTTGATTGATTTTGCTGAGTAGAAAACCAAGCAAGATGAGTCGGTGTGAGGGTGAATTACCGAGTGAATGATCGATCGAGTGATAAGTCGGTTTTAATGTAAATTGCCGAGTGAGGGACCGAATGAGAGGAATCGGTTCTGGAATAACTTCCCCGAGTGCAAAACCGAGTGATGGGAAGGACGACCTCTGGTCGGATTTCGCTTAAGCATGTGGATACCTCGCTCAAGCGAGTGAGTGTGGGATTCCTTACTGGAGCAATTTCGCCCGAGCGAGTGGCTAGTTGAAGGGAGCCTCGCTCGAGCAATGTACCTGGAAATGCTTACTGGAATGGTTTCGCTTGAGCGAACTGAGACGCTCAAGCGAGATGGGCTGTCTCGCTCAAGCGAATATGGGCCTCGCTTGAGCGAGTGACCCCCCTGATGGAATTTTCCTTTCTTTTCTTGGTTCTGTTGGCTTGGGGCCTTCTTCCCTTATATTGTATGATGCTTGAGGGGATGTAAAGGGATATATATATATAAGACAATGATATGGTGGTGTTGGATAATGATTAAAATCTTGAGATGACTTGATTATGCCCATAATACATATAATGAGAAACATAAAATCTTAACCACCAAGGATGATCATGCGAAAGCAATGTTAAGGGCTTGATGATGAGTTATGAAATGCATGTCTAAGAACATGATTGTGTTAGGCATAAATATGATGGCCTTATGTGGAATGATGAATATGCTTCGAATAATTTTATGTATGGATAAATACTATGATTGGTTGCTATGCTTTTGATATCCATGTGTGGATTGTCATGAATGATGTTGTGGCCATTGAAGTGCCTATTATATGTATGTTATGCCTTGAGGGGCCTTGTGAATGTTTATATGTCATTGATGATAAAACTAAAATATACAATATACCCCTAATTGAGAGGGTGAGATATCCTTGCGAGGTTGTTGTTAAGCATATGCATTATTACATTGCATTTATGGCATGGCATAGCATTGATACTTTGTGGTTGTAATCACAGTGATGAAAGATCCTGCGGGATTCTATGAAGGGAGTACCCCTTGGGAGGCGGGAAACCAATGTGATGATGATATGATATTGTGCCGGTGGTTGCGATCACCTGGTTGTGAAATGTGAAAGGCCCTGCGGGGACCATTGTATGATGATGAGCCAGTGGTTGTGATCACTTGGTATTTGATATGATAAAGGGCTTGCGAGCACCTATGATACCCATGGTTGCGATCATGAGGCGGGAGTACCCCTTGCAAGGCAGGAAACCTATGTGAATTGCTGAACGTGGTTGCGATCACGAGAAGCACCTTGCGAGGCTACTATAGGGAGTACCCCTTGCGAGGCGGGAAACCAATGATTATGAATGATTGATTATGGTGGTTGCGATCACCCGTGATATGAAATTGGATCCGTTGCATATGCATTAAACAGTTGATATGTGCATTAGCCATAAGAGCATGGCATTTGAGATGGGATTACCACGAGTGTTGAGAAATCCCTTGCGAGGAGGTATTCGAGTGAAACTTTAATGAATTAATGATGATAATGATTATGAGTGCCCTTGTTGATAAGTGGCAAAGAGATTATATATGTGATTATGTATATGTTATGCTTATTTATGATATGAATTGCGATTCATGAGGCTTGTATGCCTATTATAATAATGAGATGATATATGAATGATAATTTGATGATTTGATAGCAAAGCACACATGACGTTTGTACGCATATACACATGATCACAATATATATATTATTCGTCATTTTGAATGTATAACTCACTCTCCCATTTGGTCTCCTTTTTAGCATTGTGATGCAGGTTGCCATGGGATGAGTTCGGATTTTAATTAAAGCTTGGGTGAAGGTAAATAGTGGTAGAGGAAGTGCCTTGGCCGGCATCATTTATGGATTCTTGTATAGTGAATGAATTGTTTATGAGAATATAGATAATTTAGAGATTTTGGATATGTATAAAGATAATCCCTTTGAATTGTGGATGGTGAATATATATGTAGAATGTGAGAGATGATTTGATATGTATTAGAAGGATTAAAATTGAATGATGTTCATTGATGGTTGAGATAGTCGGGAGAAGATTCCCAAATGTATATGTATATATATATAATTATATCTTAGGCATTGCATGCTTATGTAATTATGTAAAATGATGATGGTTGTCTATTAGGCTTATGATATGCCATTGCATGCTTTGCCGAGCCTTTTCTCATATCGCCATATATGGGACTAGGCGTGTGCCCGGTATACATATTCTTCCGCTGTAAAGTCTATTATTTTCGTATACCGTTATGGGCAATTTATCTATCGATCCATCTTAGGGTTATTTAATCTCACTCTTTGGTTTTCTGTGATTTGGGTCTTGATGTGATCATGGTGATGTCTTGGAAATATTTTCAAATGTGAAAAATTTATTCGCATTTTTATTAATTATGACGATCACATCGAGATTCGAGTACAGAAAATCAGGGGTGTTATAAGCTGGTATCAAAGCATATTTTTCTCTTAATTATAGTTATTGGTTATTATCGGAGCACAGTTGCTCCACATTGGATTGATATTACAAGATGTTTGGAGCATGATAGCTCGATATTGAAACCTTTTGGTGATCATTGGAATATGGCTGTTTTGTATAGAGTAAGAATGATAATTATCTAGAGGATGATGGCATGTTTGGGTATTGATTACCCTATGTGGATTTGTGAGTGACTAGTTGTCTAAGGATTATGGATGGATTATAGAGACATTAGTGCTTATTGAGGATGATTGTGAATCATTAATATTGAGTTGTGAATGATGCTATTTGAGGATTTTTTTTTATGAGATTGTGATTCATAAGACGTGGTTGATGTTTATGAGAGTATACCCTTATCATTGAGGTTGTATGATGCATTTTTGTAGCCTAGTTGCTCATTGATGATCATGAATGAATTATGGGATTGAAAATGAGTGAATGAATTTCCTCAATATATGATGGATGTATTTATTGTGTAAGTCCGGCCAAGTTCCTTACCCTATTACCTTCGAATGACGAATATATTGTTATTGTGTATTGATGTTGATATATATAATGCAAGTTGATTCGATGATGAATCTGTTAACCCGGCGATAGCGTCTCAACCGTTCATTTCCACCACTGGTTTGTTAATTGGCAAGCGCACCAATCGTTTGTAGTTTTCAAAATTTAGATATCGTTCCACTGGGATTGAAAGTCCAATAACAATAGTAATTTTCTATTCACTATGGTAAATGTGAAGAAAGTTATAGACAAAAGAATGATTTATATACAATTTATACAATATTCACAGGATAGCATGATTGAGTAGTTCATGAGCTAAAAAGAAAATAAAAATCTATCTAAAAAGTTGAGTTGCAATCTAGAATAGGTAAGATACTTGAGATAAATACAGATAAACAAATTATGTTGGAAATTGGATCCCTAATCTAGAATAACAATGAGGAACTCAAGACATGCATATTTAATCATCAAGTTTCATGTCTCCAGCCAGACATTACCTCTGATTAATCAGGTGGTCTCCCAATATTCGTTGAGGAATTGATTGGGAAGAGATATACCTGATTCGGTTAAAGGGTAAACTTTTTCCTCATCATTTGTCCTAAGATGTTCATGAGCACTGAAGCTTACCTCTTCTTCATAAACCTTGACTGCAACCATACTTTGATCAACATCTACTCTGATCCTTGCAGTCTTCATGAAAGGTCTTCCTAGGATTAGGGGGATCTCAGTATCCTCCTTCATATCCAGTACCACAAAGTCAACCTTGAAGTGGTACTTATCAACCTTTACCAATACATCTTCTACAATCCCAAAAGGCTTCTTGACAGAGCGATCCGCAAACTGTAATTCTGTTTTTGCTTCTTTTAGCTCATATTCACCAATGCGCTTTATTAAATCTAAGGGCATCAAATTGATGTTAGCCCCTAAATCTAATAACGCATTCCTGATGTTGATATTTCCAATTGATACAGGAATGGTGAAACTCCCCGGATCTTTACATTTTTTCAGGGTTATACAGTTTGTTTCTTGCTCTGTATTTACTTGCACATTTTTTTCTTTTTCATTTTTTTCATTTTTTTCTATTTTTTCACTTTCTTTCTCTTCTTCTTCTTTCTTTTTCTCACTCTTTTCTTTACAATCAATTTTTACAACATCAGAAGAGACAGCATTACATTGTTCCCTTGGGTTTTGAGTGTTTGCAATAAACCCAGAACTCTTTAATTCGGCTATTTCTTTTGCAAGCTGGCCCATTTGTATGTCTGATGCTTTCCGGGTAGCTTCATTTATCTCCACAAACTGCAATAACTGTTGAATAGATTCCTCTATCCTTGTTAATCTTGCATTGTCAGTTTGTTGTTGCTTAAACTGATTGTTAGGAGGTCGGTTGGAAGGTCCAGTGTCCTGTCTCCAGCCAATATTCTGATTTTGCCAACCCTGCAGGTAATTGTTAGGAAAAGAATTTCCATGATTGAAAGGAAAATTACCTAAGGGTGCTCTTTGATGGTTCATAAAATTGGCTTGCTCTTGCTCATTTCCACAGTAACCACATGGTTGTTCTCCCATGCAGTGCATACATTGTTTAAGTTGAGCAGGGGGTGGTGATGTTACTTGAGCAATTTGGAGTTTCTCCAATTGCTTGCTCATAACTTCAATTTGTTGGGTCAGTAATTTTTGCTGAGCCAACACCGCATCATTTACTCCCAATTCGAGCATTCCTGGCTTCCTTTGTACATTACCTCTTTCATGCTTTGCTTGGCGGTCACTGATAGCCATTGATTCCAATATTTCTATGGCTTCCTCCACAGTCTTGTTCATTAAAGAACCACCTGCACAAGCATCTAACATCATCTTGAACTGAGGCAATAAACCATGGTAAACGATTCTTACCTTTTCGACATCATTCAGGTTGTGGTTTGGACACTTTCTCAAGAGTGCCTTGAATCGTTCCCATGTCTCTCCTAGTGATTCATCATTATTTTGAGAAAAAGAATGTATGGCTGTCATTGCTTCAAAATATTTCGAAGGAGAATAAAATCTTTCCAAGAATTTTCTTTCAACATCGGACCAGTTTGCAAAACTACCCAATGGACAAGATTTAAACCATTCTTTTGCTTTACCAATCAATGAAAAAGGAAAAAGTCTCATGTAAACAGACTCTTCTTGATTGGGTTCAAAACCAATTGTGCTGCATAACTCATAAAAAATAGTTAAATGTTTATATGGTTCTTCATGATTTAAACCAGCAAATTGATTGTTTTGAATAATATTTAAAGTAGCAGATTTAATCTCCAAAGAATTCCCACTAGCCGCCGTTCCCTATGGTTATCGAGGTCCAGGCTGTTTCTTCATCACACACCAACGCACCATCCAAGTTGATTTGTTGATCTTGTGGGGCAGCTGACAAGAAGACAAAAGAGAAGTCCCACTTGCCGTCGTTCCCCATGATTATTGACGTCCAGATTTCTATAAATAGGGGGGAGGTCTGAAGCCATTAGAGCGTCGCCTTTGATATCCAGTCTTCATTCACTTTGTTCCTTTCTTTTCTTTCTCTTTCGTTTTCTTTCTCTGTCCCATTTCTTTCTTTTTTTATTTTCTTTTTATTTTCTTTTTCTTTTTGTTTTGTAAGAGTTGTGAGGGTTGTAAAATTGAGTGTTCCAATTTGTAATTGGTGGAGAAATATTGCAACAAGGAAATACAGTGGTAAAATTATTTTGAGCTTTTGGAGAAACCCGTAAGTCTTTATTTTTACTATGTCTTGTATGTTTTATTTTTGCATCATGTATATGAATTTGAATTATTTCATGAGTAACTAAATTAATTATCTTGGGATGAAAGGGGTGTGATAATATTTTATGATAATGTTATTTTGACTTTGAATTAAATAAATTTCTGTTTTCCATTTAGCTCAAAAAATGCTCAATGCTCTTAGTAATTCCTAACAAGAACCTAAGTGATAAAACTGTATACTTGCGGGTATATTAGTAAGTTTAAGTAATTAATAGAATCGAGAGATTTATTGTTACTGGAAAGTTTTTGAACTAAGCCTAAGGTTTTGAAATACTTTTTGTGACCTTGGTAAAACCGTGAAAGTAATCAAAATCTTTTGGGGAATAAATAAGGGATTTTTACAAAATGATAATGGGCCTTTTCTAAGGATTAAGTAGCGCTTTCCATAGGTTAGGTACATTAATAGGATTCCAAGAGGAACATATTAATTAGCTTAAGGAAAATCCGCCTTGGAAAACTTAATTTGATTCTTATTTATGAAAAGTTAAAATTCATTAACATAAAATAGAATCTTGATCCCCCGAAATCCCAAGATACTCTCAACTCGGATTTTTAAGTGTCAAGTAAATTTTGTTTCTAAATCTATTTTTAATTTGTGTTTTATTTTACAAAAACATTAAAAATCAATTGTGTGGATAATTAAATTTCAATATGCTGGTACTTTGAAAACAGTCCCTGTGGAGAACGGTAATCTTTTATATTACGCGACATAACCCGTACGCTTGCGGGCCCTGTCACCAAGTAGTGAGACATAGCATGTAGTGTCTCATACGATGGCTGCCTATGCTAACGTAAACAGGTTCGTTCTAGCGTGGAATATCTCACTTCGCACATATTGAACTTCTTGCTCAGGTAGTAAATGGCATGTTCTTTCTTCCAAGTCTCATCATGTTGCCCCAAGACACAACCCATGGACTCATCTAACATGCCTAGATACAAGATAAGGAGCCTCCCAAAGGTCAAAGGAACCACGATTGGTGGTTCCTATAGGTATTGCTTTACCTATTCAAAGGATATTTGACAATCTTCATCCCATCGCCCAGTTGGTTCTTATGGAGCAACTTAAAAATTGGCTCGTAAGTCACCGTTGGTTATGAGATGAACTGAGAAATGTAGTTTAGCCTTCCCAAGAACCCCTAGACTTTTCTTTTTATATGAGGAAAAGGCATTTCAAGAATCACTTTGACCTTGTCAGGATTAACTTATATCCCTCTTTTGCTTACTACAAACCCTAGTAGTTTTCCTGATCTTGCGCCAAAAGTACATTTGGCCATGTTCAACCTGAGCCTAAACTTTCTTAGTCATTTGAAAAGCTTCCTTAGATCATTGATATATCCTTCCTTGGTTCTGGACTTGGTGGTGATATTGTCCATGTATACTTTTATCTCCTTTTGCATCATGTCGTCTAAGAGGGTCACCATCGCCCTTTGGTAGGTTGCCCCAACATTTTTCAAACTAAAGGACATCACTTTGTAACAAAAGGTTCCCCACGAGATGATAAACATAGTATTTTCCATGTCCTCATACACCATCCTAATCTGGTTGTACCCAGAGAAACCATCCATGAATAAGAAGATGCAATGTTAGGTGATGCTCTCAACTAGGACATCAATCTGTGGGAAAGGAAAATCATCTTTGGGACTAGCCTTATTCAGGTCTTGATAGACCACGCACATTTACATCTTTCTATCTTTCTTTGGGAAGGAGACAATATTTTCTACCCATTGAAGGTACTTTGTAACTATCAGGAATCCAACGTCAAACTACTTCTTAACTTCCTCCTAGATCTTCAGAAGCATCTCAAGCTTCACCCGACGTAGTTTTTTCTTTACCAAGAGGCACTCAGGTTTCAAGGGTAACTTGTGCTCAATAATGCTAGTATCCAAGCCAGGCATATATTGGTAAGACCAAGCAATGATGTCATAAAACTCCACCAATAACTTAACCAGCTTTTCTTGTTGCTCCTTATTTAGGGAAGTGCCAATCTTGACTTCCCTTTTATCCTCCCCATTCCTTATGTTGATGGTCTCAACTGCCTCTTGATGAGGCTGAATTTCCCTAGCCTTTTATTCTAACGACCTTGCTAACTTAGGCGGAGGATCACAGGCTTCCTCACCCTCCTCGTTGGTACAATCAATCGGATGGTCAAAGTCATTTATTATAGAAATACCTCAAAGCCGTAGGCATAGCAATGAGGTTAATGAGTCATTAAACCATTACAAATTACTTTGATTGAACATTTAAAGTCCTGGGGAGTTCAACGGCCTCCCAGTTACTAAGTTCTCCACCTAGCAGGCAAGGGCGCACAAAGCTTACATCATCAGAGAGACTGTCTTCAATAGCGGCCACTTGATCTAAAAATCTGGTAACTCTGGTAAAGGTTACAGAGGGGGACTCTTGCGATACGAGGCTTAAACCTTCTAAATGGGCCATCATTCTCTCTTTCTTCAACTTTACGACCCTCTTTTGATCAACCATGAAGGTTTGTATCCTAAGCCAAACCCATCCTTATACTCTGCCAGGTGTACCAGTTTCACTTATGCCTTCGGATCATGCCCCAAACCCTTTCCAAGCTGATATCCTTCTTGTAACATCATCCTTGCCATCATCAAGGATGCATTCGATGTATCACCCTCGGTTGACTAGGACAATCCTTTCCACTAGATTATCTCAGTCAACTGAGAGGTTACAAGTTTTTAGGAAAATGTGGAAGTTTTTTCTGTACAAGATAAATACATAGTGGAATAGTAACAACATATATATACATAACAGAGTTATATATACAATAGGCGGTCGAATAGAACTGTACATGCTAAAAGTAAAAGAGGGGCATGTAGGCTCTCATCTAAAATACATAAACTAAATAAAGAAGAAAGAGAAACCTAACTGTACTACTCATCGCCACCCATAAAGTCATCATCTAACCACGGAGACTCTAGGACGTTGGAAGTGGCTGATTGCTGCGACAGGTCGGGGGGATAAGAGGGCTCTGGAGGAGTATTGCTCGAAGAGGGCTAATCTTCACTCAGTTAAATAGTCTGGTGCACATGGCTACTATAAACCTCATAGGCCTTGGTCAGGAGAGCCTAAGCCTCCGTGATATGGTTGTGTAATCTTCGGTCTTTTTATACATGTAACTCCTAAATATATGACGGAGATACCCACGAGAATGGTCCCACTAATGTCACACCAAGAATCACTCCATGGGAGACATCACTAAGACTCCCTACTGTACCAGACATCCACTAATCTCTCAGGTGCATAGACTCCCAATGGCTCCACTAGTAGGATCTGTTGAGGCAGAGCTGGAAGAGGGACTGGATACTCAAGCATCGGATCCATAGGTGGCTCTAACAAAACCTCCTATATGTTTTTGTCATCATCGATCAACAACGGTATAGCTTTAGTATGGGCAATCAAGGTACACATGCATCCACTCCTCTTGGTACAGGTGGTACCTAATCCTGCTGAACAAGCCTAGGAGCCAGCAGGGGCTTTGGTAGCTGATGGAATCCCAAAGGGTCTACTGTAAGAGCTGCCTCTCTCCTATCTATCTCTTCCATCTACTCAACACTAAAAGGACATGTTGGGTCCCTGTATCATCCTACTAAACTCTTAATTATCTCTACATCCTAGTCATACGACTGCTCTGTCTCTAGTGGAGGATAAAGAGGTAGCTCCTCAAGAATCTCCTCCAGTATTATTAGTAAGTGACTAGGCTTAGTTGATTAGCTAAGTGTAGGGAACTTCTAGTCCTATATGCTCATCTACTCGGTCCAATCAGAGGTCTGAAAAGGTTGTAAGGGTGGGTCTCTACTTCCGCAACAATTGGAGAGTTGTCATCACTAACATGCCACCCACACGGTCTAACTAGTTTTGCATACAATACTCTTTCCCTCATTGGGGTCCCTAATTAGTTCATTCTAAGTTATCTTTTCTTACTCAGGCTCATCCAATCACCTCGAAATACATAACTCTCTGCTCTCTCCCTCACCACTACCCATTATACACTCAAATATAAATTTTCAATCATAATCAAATACAATTTCACTCAGATAATGTAATGCAATGCATGAGTTTCATTTCATTAATTTCAATCTTTTTCTTAGCCATCATAATGCATGTGGGCTTAAACTCTCCCTATTAATCTCACACATATCAATATAACTTGTGTACATAAATCCAAACGCTTACTCTTGCCCGCTAGAGCCACCGGAGCTCACCACGTTCTAGTAACCACATAGAGTAAGGACACTCTCATCCCATCATCAATAATGGATCCAATCATAACTCATCAAAATGGGCACTACACGGTTCCAATAACTCTCGCTCTGAGTCGAAGTATACGGGGTTTGCTACGGGCTATCCGGTCTCAGGTGCGACTTTGAACCATTGGACATCTGCCCCAGTAATACTCTCGAGACCTCACGTAGGGTTAGAACACCATTGTTCTCTAGTGTACCCATCACTGTATGCTTTAAGGGATCACTCTATCATTTGTCATTCATCCTCATACTCCATGTACACATGATGCATGTAATATACATTTCTTTTTATTATTTTGCTAGTCATCGGTATGGTCCCCTCAATGACTCACTTTCATTCTTAATATTGGGTTTGTCTCATAGAGTTCTTATAAAATGTTGTTTTTCTTAATTATCATCCTTTCGTGCTTACTCAAATCATAAGGTACCTTACCCAATAATTAAGAATGAAATGAATCCCAAATATACATAGCCATAGATTCTCAGGGTAATATTTGCATCGCAACGCTTTATCATTTCATTAGATCCCCTCCCAATCATGTTGTTTTACTTCTTAATTAGTAAAGGATCCCTATTGAGACGTATTCTTATCTTTCTTGTTTGTATCTTGGTTTATCCATGCATCCCAACCGGAATTCACCATTTATTCATTGTACATTTTATCACGTTCATAACGTTCCTTAAATATTTTTATCACACAACATTTGTCATGTATATTATCATACCTATTACATTCATCATGCATTTTATCACATACATCACATACATCCATCATACATTTTATACGGGGTTTGCTACGGGCTATCCGGTCTCAGGTGCGACTTTGAACCATTGGACATCTGCCCCAGTAATACTCTCGAGACCTCACGTAGGGTTAGAACACCATTGTTCTGTAGTGTACCCATCACTGTATGCTTTAAGGGATCACTCTATCATTTGTCATTCATCCTCATACTCCATGTACACATGATGCATGTAACATACATTTCTTTTTATTATTTTGCTAGTCATTGGTATGGTCCCCTCAATGACTCACTTTCATTCTTAATATTGGGTTTGTCTCATAGAGTTCTTATAAAATGTTGTTTTTCTTAATTATCATCCTTTCGTGCTTACTCAAATCACAAGGTACCTTACCCAATAATTAAGAATGAAATGAATCCCAAATATACATAGCCATAGATTCTCAGGGTAATATTTGCATCGCAACGCTTTATCATTTCATTAGATCCCCTCCCAATCATGTTGTTTTACTTCTTAATTAGTAAAGGATCCCTATTGAGATGTATTCTTATCTTTCTTGTTTGTATCTTGGTTTATCCATGCATCCCAACCGGAATTCACCATTTATTCATTGTACATTTTATCACGTTCATAACGTTCCTTAAATATTTTTATCACACAACATTTGTCATGTATATTATCATACCTATTACATTCATCATGCATTTTATCACATACATCACATACATCCATCATACATTTTATCATAAACATCCATTATACATTTTACCACACACATCAATCATACATTTTATCGCATAGGTCAATCAAGCATATACCATGCACCCAATCAAACACACTTCTCAGCCTCTTGGTCTAAATTACATATCATAACCAAACGATGTTACTAGTAATGAGGACATATGTCCGATATATCCCTTCTTATCATACATTATCCTCGATTACTAAGTGATCTTAAATATGCTATTAAGTATATATACACCACATAAATGATCTTAGCTCATTTAGAATGCATTTTACCCACTACAGTTTTTTAAATAATCCGCATAGGTATATTTATTTCAAAAAGGTACCTCTACTTACTAAATTTATGTAAATACCAATAATAGCTTTTCTCGACACGTATTCACTACCACTATGTTGTGTATACCTTAAATTTATTCATATACTATTTAAGTTAGAATTTTAATTGGTTAAACTTTACTAAGTAACATCCATATATGTACATTTCTATTCCTTAAAATTTTTATTCCTACACTAGTAATAGCCTTTCTAACTTATTAAACTTCATTAGTAATTTTGTTTAATCACCATTACATATAGTATCGATTACTACTTTACATTGACTCTTAATATTCCTAGTATATGCTCTATTTCGTTTTGATCCTTTAATACCTTAGTTACTTCCTTAAAGATTCATCTAATAGCCTAACATATTTAAATCTTAAACCTTTCCTTACAAGTTTCCTATAAATCATCATTTCTCTAACATTTTGTCAAAACTTACTACATCCCATTATTATTTCTTTGTCAACTTTTCTTTTTAATCTTTAGTATAAAAATGTTATTATTATATTTTTCTTTTTCCCAAATTCCACTCAATCATTAATAATATGTTTTTCTTAAAAAAACTACCTTAAAATTTCTATTCCTTCCATTTCTACTAAATATTACTTGAAATTCATTATTTCTAATCTTTCTTTTTTGATATTTATTTTTCTATCAAAAATTCCTTATTTATGAAAACACACTTAGTAATTTTCTCAAAAATCTTGCCAATGCTGTAAAATTTTAAAATGGAGTGTGATTGAAAGTAATTTAGTGAAATATCTTGAAATGCATGATTTTTCTAGAATTTGTTGTTTGAACCTCTAGCCGGTCAATTTATCTAAGTTAGCGAGGCTTAGTAGATAAATACAACAAATTAAAATAAATATTTAAAAATTCATAATCAAATACAACAATTTTGAATTACCGAGCTCGTACTACGGTCCTAAAATCCATTATTCTCCGCGATAAACTTCAAACTTTGATAAAAATATTTAAGTTGTACGAATATCAAGACACGTTTTACGAAACTTACTACAACACATAGAAACATGAAAATAGAATTCAAATTGCCAATAGTAATGAAAAATCATGTAACTTCTAATCTAACCATCAGATCGCCACGAAACTCAAAGGGGTTATCCCCTGAAACTAAAAGACAATATGAAGCAATTTAGAAAAAAAAAGAAAATGAAGCGAGACCCCTCTTAGCTCATAAGACAGTCACGGTCTTTCAAGGAGAAAGGGGTGGCTTCGTTGAAATTTCGTTGATTGCTCGGAATTGCTTATCGATCGTCCTCTGGTACCTAGAAAACTCAACATGCAACATTCAAGAGGGAAAGGGGTCACAATTTTGGGTTCAAAAATGAAGAAGAAACAACCTAAAAATCATTCACGCATGCTAGATGTTCAAGAGAAAAGAAGGAAGCAAGGATCCAAAATTTAAAGTTTGAAAATCCTTACCTTAGAAACAAAGGTGGTGGCCACGACTTTGGGAGGTGGAGCACGGTGGAGAAGAGCTGCTGGAAGGGAAGAAGAGCCTAAATTAGAGAGGGGTTCATGGGTTTTGGTAGGAGAAAAGGGAAGAAGAAGTGAAATTAGGAGGTGGTTTTGGATTGTATTTTTGTGCCGTGAAATGGGAGGTGAGAATGGTGGCTCTAGGCGGTAGTAATGGTGGCTGGAAGAAGAGAGTTATGATGCTGGACATTAAAAAATAATGAGAGGAAGAGAGGGTTGGTGGTTTTGTCGAGAGAGAGAAGAGACTTAGTGGGAGAAGTAAGTTGGGAGATTAAATAGGTTGGTGAGTATTAAAGAAGTAGTGGGTAGGGTGAGTGAGCTGGAGAGTATAGGAGGTGACACCTCAAGTTATGCCTAAGGTAAAGTGCTCCCAAAGCTCCCGAATTAAAAATAGCTAAAAAGATAAATTTGTAGATTTTTTCCTTTGGGAATCAGCCATTATGCTCTTCATGAACCTTATAGAGTTTTTTGATACAGAACCATAGAAAAAAACTAAGCGATTCTAGTATCGTATGAGGGAGATAAGTAATTTTTTCTAAATAGGTATAGATTTGTTTCGAAAATGAAACATGTCAGGAAAGAATATAAAAACTGTACCAACTGGAGTAGATCTAGCATTTGAGGCCTTCATAAAAATCATAAGGAATTTTGTTGCAAAAGTTATAAGACTAGAATCACACGAATCAAAGGTCGTATGAGAGAGTTATGATTTTTCGAGTGAAGTATGCATAGATTAAAGGAATTAAATAATGGGTTTTCATAGTACAAATACGTGGTCCTCAATTTTGGGGATGACAGAGTATGAATCAAGGTTCAGGGCTAGAAATAGAGATTATAGATTGTTTCATAATAAAGATACCAGTATCGAAATCACTGAAGGTGCTCAGGCCAGATTCGGGGGTTCGAATTGAATTAATTGTTTCTTTGGAAAACAAGGTCGATAAGACTCAAATTAGGATTCAGCCCCTTCAAGAAAAGTTCGTAAAACGTCGAAACGTTACACTAGGGACTAACCGTGCTACAATCGGATATCCCAAAGTATACGAATAATCAAACGTGGAGAATGTTTGAGGTACAGGTGCCGGACCAAACTGTCATCCTCGATTTACTACATGAGGATCTTGACAGGACCAGTTTTCCTATCGGATCACTAGTCTCAGGCTGAATTGTTATAATTTAATTGTTCACTAGGTCCCACAGTTCAAATCTCGAAACCCCGATAATATATTACTATTAAATATAATTATCAAATAAATAAATAATTATAAAATAATTAACAATTATCAAATAACTTAATAATAAAATAAAAATTATCAACAATGAGTAATTATTAAACAAATACTTATCAAATAACTAATAATTAATTAATAAATAATCACAAAAAAATTATCAAATTATTATTTAAATAAGGTACTATATATATTGAATTTTATTAAATTATAAAATTAAATATTATCAATTATCATCCATTATATACATCAAATTCAATTACGCAAATAGATATTGAGTAAACATTGGTCATTAAATATGAAACCAATTATTATATTCTAAATATTATCCACAATTTGTTATGGTTACTAACTATGAGAAAGTTACTAACTATTAACACCGAGTCAAACAAGATTAAATTTCAAATAACTCATCTATTATTATTACTCTCTCATCTCAGCTTTTCTGTAACTACTAATGCATTCTTTAATCTTTCTTCTAGTTCTGTGCATCCTTCTAAGTTTGGTTTCTCATTTCCATTCTCTCGGCATCCCTATATTTAACTCAGGGAATAGGCTAAAAGTCTTAGGCTTTCTACTAAAAGCTCAACAAAGTATTCTCAGGATTCTTTAAGAGTCGGGGTTCTTACTCTTAAAACCAGGGCTGTTACATTTGGCATATAAGCTTTCACCATTGCAGCTCCTTCCCCTACATAATTGGCATTAACGATTTTTGTTACAACCTTGGTTTTTTTAAAATAGGAAGCTTTCAGAAGGAAGCTTGAGGCTTCGGCCTATTCCCTGAACGGTTTTAGCATGAGAAAACATTGAGAAAAGAAAACAATTCAGACATAAGTATGAGAAAAGGAGATCTCGAGTGAACATGAGTAATGAGGAATCTAGCTTAGGAAGATAAGTGAATAATAATGATACTTAATAATATTGTTTAATCAGGGATAGTATATTAGTTAATATTTGATGATGATAACTTGTTCCGTTAGGTATTAATTTGTTAATAACATTTAATTTTGATGATTAATAATATTTAACATATAGTACTTAATTTTAATATTTAATAATTAATATTTAATTTCAATCAATATTTATCTATTTTTAATTTCAAAAATATATGTATTTAGAAAACGAGAATTGATCCGGTCTCGATACCGGTACCAGGGACAGATAAGTCATTGCATCCGTTCTCCCTGTGTTACCGGTCTCATCGGTGTACTTCCGGAATATGAACCCGCTTAAGGCATTCTCCATTCCAGTTTAACCAGGTTCTTACCTTGCACACCGGAAAGTATCCACGTCACCCGACAAAAGGTACAAGGTACAGTCGTAAGGAGAATACGCTAGAACGATTGAGTAGTGTACTATTTGTCTCCTGGCCCATCTGTGCCGAACGATTCATTATCTATACTCACTTATAAATAGTCGATTCTCATACTCATGAAAGGTTACATTGTCCTTATTTTCTATTCATTATTACATTGCTCAAGTTTCCCTTGAATTTTTATTCTCTTCACTAACTTAAGCGTCGGATAATCTTCGCAGGTGGCTCCACCTTTCGCCCCTCTTTAGCGCGAAAGCTTGGTGTGAAGGATCTCCAGGACAATAAGACCAGATTCTCCTACTGAGAGTTCAGACTATAACACCAGATACCCACTGTACCGGTGTATAAACACTTATATCATTGACTTTTGTGGCTGGTCCCCACTCCGGATCCTTGACCCCGGATCAGACTATTCAAGAATAATAATAGTTATTAATAATATTTAATTTAACATTTAATATTTAATATTTAATTTTAAATTTAAAATTATACATTTATATAATAGTAATAATATTTTATTTTATTGGATCAATAATTATTTATTTAATTGATAATTATGTTTAATAATAAAATATTGTCAGATTTCTAGATTTGAATTGTGGGATGAAGTGAACAATTCAATCTCGATGATTCAGCCTGAGACTAGTGATCCTATAGGAAAGCTAGTCCTATTAGGGCCCCTTGTAGTAAATCAAGGATGACCGGCTTGGTCTGGCAGGCCCGGCCAGTACCTTTAGTACCCTTAACGTTTGATTGTGCATATACTTCAGGATATCCGATTGTAGCATGGTCAGTCCCTGGTGACTCGTTTTGATGATTTATAAACTTTTCCTAAAAGGACCAAATCCTAATTCGGACCCTGTCAAACCCCGTTTCCCAAAGAAATGATTAATTTAATTTGAACCTCCAATCTGACCTAAGCACCTTCAGTGTTTAGAACCTAACTTTTGTATACGATCTTAGAATTGAATGATTATAGTCCTATTCTCTTTGTTACAAAGAGATCTATAATCTCTATTTCTAGCCCCAAACCCAGATTCATACTTTCTCATCCCTAAAATTGAGGACCAAGTATGTGTACTCTGAAAACCCGTTATTCAATCTCTTTAATCTACGTATGGTTCATTAAAAAAATCATAACTTTATCATAGAATCTCTGATTCATGCAATCCTGGTCTCATAATTTCCGTAACATAATTCTCTATGAATTTTGTGTAGACCTTGAAGGCTGGATCCTTCCTAATTGGTACATTTTTTACAATCTTCCCAGACCTGTTTCAATTTCGTAATAGCTCTACACTGTTTTAGAAAAAATTGCATATCTCCCTTATACGGAATTGTAATCACTTTGTTCTTTTTCCTATGCTTCTGTACCAAAAAATCCTACGACTTTCATGAGGGGCTAAATTCCAAATTCCTAAAGCCCTAATCTCCATAAAAACCATATTCCAACTATTCTTAACTCAGGAGCACCAGGAATACTTTTCCTTGGTTTGGGCATAACTCGGGCTACAGTTATTGGATTTTCATGTATGCTATATCAAATCAAAGAGAAAATCAAGACCTAAAATCTTTGTGTTGAACATTTTTTCTTGGCATCGCCATCACAAGACACCTGCTCTTTTCCACACCTCAGATCACACCAGATACCTCCTCTATGTGGAAATACACAGCCACACTCCTTCTTTAGCAAGTTTATCAACTTGCTTCCCAAGGATTCAACAACTTGTTTAACATGTTGTTAATCATGAAGTCATATGCCTACATGTCCAATTGCCATATTCTGCTTAGAAAGCTATCAATTTATTATCGTATATGTGTGCCTTGATCTGCATGCTACTCTTCTAACTTTCATTCTCAAATTTACCATCACATGTTACCATGTACCATATCATGCTACACCGTGCCATGTTATGCAATCATAATTGTCATTTTTTTCTTTCTTTTCTTTCTTTCTCCATAAACAACAACCATTAGCCTCCTCTTCCAGCCACCCTCCTCACGCCCAAAACCACCACAATTCCTCATTCCTCACGGCCTTAAACACCATAGCCAGCACCTCCTCTTAAAACCACCATTTCTTCCAATTCTCAACCATAAACCGCGGCTACCCCCTTCTATTTTAGCCACCAGTTGACCTCTATCCTTCACCATGAGACTCCTTTAAGGGCTGCCATAGTCTCCAAAAGTTGTTGTGCCTTTCTGATCTCTGACCCGCTGCCACCAATTATAAAACGGTACGCGATCAGTGATCTTTTTCTATTTTAATTTCAAATTCTCCTTCAAAATCTAAAATTTTCATGGCTATTTTCTCTTGTTCCTTGCTGGCTGTGACCAGCTCTCACCTCTTTGGCCTTTGCATGTTAAGTTTCCTGAGCTCCAGGGATGATCGGTGATGATCGACGAAAGGTTTCAAGCATATGGTAAATTTTGGGCAACCGGTTCCTTAAGTTTTATTTAAATTCATGGTTCCCCTCTCATTTCCTTTTCTAGACGTGACTTATAGTCACTTGTTGGGCTCTTGGATGTTAATTTTTAAAGGATATGGGAGCGATCCGAGCAAGTTTAACAACGATCATTGAATTTTTGGTGTCCAGTTCTTTTTCCTCTTCCAAAACCGTGAGTTATCCTTGAGGTAAAGGGGTCTCGTCTAACAGCCCTGGTTTTTGAGAATAGGAAACCAGACCCTTAGGACTCTGAGGATACTCTGTTGCAGAAGCTCAAGGCTTCGGCCTATTCCCTGAGCAATTTAGGATGAGGAAAATAATGAAAAGCGAAACTTGTTAAGATGTTTAAGATAAAGTATAAGAATACCAAGAGAATATAATGAGTGAGAAAGGTAAAAATAAGAAAATAATAAATAACATTTGACAACGCTGTTTAATTAGAAATAATACGTAACGACGATTATATCGGGTACAAATTAATTTATAATTATATTTATTTGATAATTATTTCTCTCAACAACATTTAATAGATAAATAATTATAATAATTTATTTTGACATTAGATATTTTAAATTATTTATTTATTTAATAATTATATTTAATAATTAAATATTGTTAGGTTCCTTAAATTTGAACTGTGGGACCCAGCCTGAGGTTAGACTCTGACCGTTCGACCCAAGACTAGTGATCCAGTAGGGATACTAGTCCTGTTGGAATCCCTCTGCGAAGAACCAAGGGTGTTTGACTTGGCCTGATAAGCTCAATCAAAACCTTTGGCGTCTTCTAAGTTTGACCGTTCTTATACCTCGGGATATCCGATGGTGGCATGGTTAGTCTCTGGTGACTTATTTCGATGTTTTCAAAACTTTTCCTAAAGAGACCGAAGCCCGGTTCGGACTCTATCACCTTCATTTTTCCATACATTAGTTTCCTCATAAATTGTTTTAAAACCCGACCCGAATTCCTTTGGTATTTTGGACCCAACTTTGGCATACGACCTTAGAATTGAACGATTTTGGTCTCAATCTCTTTGTTTTGAAAAGATATTTAACCTTTATTTCTAGCCTCAAACTCCGATCCAGACTCTATCAACCCCAAAATCAAAGATTCAGCATGTTCCCCTTAAAATTCCACTGTTTCAACATTTTTCTCTGTGCTTGGTTCGGAAACAAATTCATAACTTTCTCATATGACCTTCGATTTGTTCAAACTTGGTGTCAAAATCTCCATAACAAAATTATCTATGTTTTCTGTACAGACATTGAAGGCTAAATCCCTCTAGATCAGTACAGTTTAATAAATCTTTGTGACCTCTTTGTTGTTTCATTTCAATGTTGGCAGCCTTTGATAAAATCTGTGTATCTCCTTTGTCCGGTGCTTGAATCACTTTGTTCTTTTTTCTATGGATGCTTATCGTAGACCTATACAATTTTCATGAAGGGCATGTAAATCAATTTTCCAAAGGAGAATTAATGGTGAATTTATTTCTAAGACCCTAGCTGATCCGGGAAGCTTCTGGAACACTTTGTCATAAATCGGGTATATCTCAGGCTACAAAACTTGGATCGTCATAAATGATATCCAATTAAAGAGGAAATAAATATCTAAAAACTTCATGCAAGACTTAAAATCAAATTTCTACTCCATAAATCCCAGAATTTAAAACACTACACCAATTCACGTTTTTCCAGCAACGATTTGCACTAGGTGCAGTATTTTCCACATAACTCTCTTATATGACTATTAAATTGAATGAGGCCTTCGCCAAATTCTTCCTAACTCAATTCTTTATAATTTTTATGAAGGACTCAAAGCCCAAATCGTAATCCATTTGGCCCATAAAATTAATCTATGACAGGGACAAAAATCTCGTTAAAGCCCTGTACCCTTTTAGTATTTGGGCCATAACTCACTCAATTCTTGATGGATTTTTTTGTGCTTTATATGTATTTAAAGAAAACAAAACTTTCTACAATTGTTATGTTTGGGCCTCTTTCTAATTTGTCCCAAAAAGGCCCCAAAAAGCCTACACAATGTGACATCCCTAAATATGCCACCTCACTCTTCATGCAACAAGATCCAATCACATTCCACCATTCATGGAACACTTTTCTTCTTCACTCTAACTCCTTCTCCCATGCATCTCCAGCTCTTGCCACCTCATTAGAGAGGTGTCACCACCTTGCTCCTCCCCTCTACTCAGCTGGTCACCTCCCAATTCAGCCAATGAAGATTCATGCAAAGCTCTCCATCACTTTTGTTCATCATTCCCTTCTAACTCCATCCAACTCTCTCTTCTCTCTCTATATCTCTTGGTTGAAACTCAGCCTTTAACCACCACGATTCTCTCATCTTTATTTCCTCTCCTCCTTAGCCAAGCCACCAACCACCACTAGCCACCCAAACAGCCACCACCAACCACCATCAAGACCACCACCATTTTCAACCATTAAAAAATTTGCTACTCTTTTCTTCTCCTTCTTCTTTGCCATGGCTAGCCACCATAAAATCCACCATCCAACTTCATTTCTCTAGCATGCAAGGATCTTGAAGAAAACAATCTCACCTCCTTGCTTTAAGGCTTCAAAACCATGAGCACTTCTAGAGCTATCCTAGGTAAATTTGTCACCTTTTCTCTTTAATCATTGCTCTTGATTTCTTGTGGTTAATGTTGTCCTTGTTTTAAAAATTTAAATGATGGAACCCTTGCCATTTGAAGCCAAAAACCGTGGCTGTCCCTTCTCCTTCTAACCATGCATGTCTATTTTTTTAAAGGGTCCAGAGGTTTAGACGTCAATCGGAGGATGTTGGGAGCGTTCGATGAAATTTTCAGTGAAACCACCATTCTCTTTTTCTGGATAGCAACCATCTTTTGATATAAAGGGGGTCTTTTCCTCGTTTGATTATGTTTTTGGTTGTACTGTAATATTCCTTGAATAATCGGGGACCTCCGTTTTAATTTTCATCGCGATCCAACGGTAAAATCTCAAACCGCGGAGATTTTCGTAACTGATAATTAAAATTACTACGTTTTTAATGTAGTAAAAATTTTTGGGAATTAATTTGGCCGTAAATTGACGTTCACGTGTTCGGAGAGTTTCATCGTGATCGGACAAACGAAAAGAAAGTTGTATTTAGGCGGGCTCAATTTCGTTCGATATGGTTGTATTAATTTTTTTAAAATTATGATGTTATTATGTAATTTGTAACATAATTTCCCGGTAAGCCCCGCCATTAAAATTTTTTTGTCGTGTAAGCGTCGCCGAAGTTGTTTTGAGAATATTACGCATCACGAAATGAATTATCGATCGAACGATTCAACCTATTTTTTAAAGTTACAAAACGTAATGTTTTTTTTAAAATATAATGAAGGAGTTAAATAAAGAAATTAAATTTTTAGAAGGTTACTCAAAATGATATATTTGAAAAGTGTTTTAAAGATCAAAGAAAAAGAGAACATGGTAAGTTAATTAAATAAATTGAATTTTTACTTGTGAGGACCTTTTCAAAATTTTGGTACTAAGGCCTAATAAAGTTTCATAAGTTAAGAACAGATGAAAAAACTAGAGTTTTAGTGTTAGAAATATAAAAGAATTTTGTAACAAATTTAGTGACCACTTAGAGTAAAAAGAAATAGAAACTTTAGAAATTTAATAAAATGAAATAGATGTGGTAAAAGAAACTTGATTACAAAGTGAAAAATTTTGGGGTTAAATATTTTAATAGATTACTTAGACTAAGAATAAAAATAAATAAATAAATAAATAAAATTAGATAATTAAAATCTAATTTGGATAAGTTATAGGAAAGGTTTCTAATAAATTAATCAAGAATAAGATTATTTACTTAAATGAATTAAGCATATAATTTGAAATTTCAAAAGGAAATAAAGTTATACTAGGAATTTAGAAAGCCATTAAAAGCAGAAAAAGAGATTAAAGGAAATTTTATGCCTAGAACAAATTAGTTAAAAGCTAAGAGAATGGATTCTTTGGTATACTAGTTTTTTTAACTTAAACCAAAAACTAATAGGACTTGCCAATTCATTGGTGACATTTAGGGGACTAAATAATATTAGATCTAGTTATGGCATTTCAAAATTAAAAGGTTTCTAAGTCTTTAAGTAGCAAATGGACAATCATATAGCAAAAGAAATTAAACTAATCAATCTAGTCACTAAAGAAAGGGTTTTAGGACTAAATCTTAGACTTAGTGTGAAAAGAAACTAGACCTATTAATTAAATAGTTACTTTTAGTAACTAGGTAATAATGGACTTAATTTGTGATATCAAGGTCAAGGTAGTACTTAGATCTCTAATCAACTAATGGACACACATAAAGGAAATAAATTTAGCTAATTAAAAGAATACAGTTAAGGAAATAATTTAGTTAATATAGATAAGAATAATAGAAATGAAGTAAGGAATTACAAAAATGTTAAGCTTAAGTTGAAGAGAAACATCGCTAAAACGCCACGGGAACATAAAGGATTATTGACCTGTTTAGTGACCAAGAGAATAAGTTATTCAACAAATAAAGCTAAAATTAAATGGGTGGAATGAAATAGATAATGAGGTCACTTGAAAATGACCTAAGAAATTATAATTGGACATTAAGGAATTAAATTATGAAATAAATTAATTATATCTGATTAAACTAATAAGAGCATAAATGATTCAAGAAAACCCAAATACCTCGAAAAACAACCCGACCCGATGTATAACTTAAAACGTCTAGTAGCAATTCAACGTAAAAGCTAGCACATCAAATTTAATACCGATGAATATGTCATTCACCTCACATCCATAAATGGTAAAATTAAAGGCGTGCATTGTTGTGTATGCCATGGTATCATTGTATAATTATTGATGTGATGTGCTGATAAATGTTTAAGTATAGTTTCTCATGAGTATGTAGTTTGTACACATTACATGGAATAAGTGTTGTATTGGATGATGTGATACTATCAAATGGTTGTTGATGTATGATTACGAATATGTCGAATGAGTGAAGTATTTCATAAATGCAGTATGCTTATGGATGTTGTGTGATACATGGATAACTAAATAAGGAAATTTATAAATAAGAAATTTTGAAAATGATACCAGTAGGGGTTCCGAAATGATTAAAATATAAAAGTGTGTGTGAGACTCCGATCCGAGATAAATTGTGGGTGTTGAAGCGCAATGTACCCCAAATTGTTGAGAAAGTGTAAAACCTCACTTCATTCCTAAGTGTCGAGTAAGTTTACTAAAATAAAGAGAAAAAAAAGAGAAAATTTGGTTATACTGAATAAAGAGAAAGAACTCGACATTAGGAATGGAGGGAAGTCAATTAAGGACCTTACCGAGGACCACTGAATGAAAATGAATTGTTGAGTTATGTATCATATTTTGGGTTAAGGAGGGATGTTGGAATAATCCCCTAGAGCATACAGTGAAGAATCTGCCATGCCTCGATACCCGAGGGCAGTCTAGGGAGTATAACAGGAGGCGGGAATTCCAAGTTGCAACGGATTCGCACCCATCACTGGACAACTCGTAGCAAAATCTGGTGTACTTCGACAAGAGGCAGGATTTTGTATGACCGTGGAGTGCCTGTTCTGTGGTGATGTGAGATATGTGTGATTGGCCATTTTGATGATTGGGACTGTGAGTCCTTACCCACTTGTGAAAACCAGAACGAGGAGAGCTCTGGTCGCTCTAGTTAGGCAAGGGAGATAAGGGTGGGTAACTGTGCACATGATTATTGGTATATGATATTTTGAGGAGGAGATGGGCCCACATGAATCATAATGACTAAATAAAGAGAATTGAATATCGAGATGGACTCATGCATTGCATTATCATATTGAGATTGTGATTGTGTATTGATTGTATAAGTACTAGCAACCTGAGAGGAGGATGGGGAGCTGAATGGTTAGAAAATAGGAGTAGTAAGATAACTTAGAATACATACTGGGGACCCCAAAAGAGAGTTGGAAGGGTTGACTGTAATTGATTGAATTGTATGGGGCGAGCGTCAATGATGACACTCCCCGACTGATGTGGAGGCAGACTTACCTTTACAGCTATTTTTCCAGATTTCCATGTTGGACCATACACCACAGAGGATCATACAGACTTCACATAGAGGATCACGAGACCTCTTCTTGGACCGAGGACGGGAAGATTAAGATAGATTATTTTATTTTTATCTATAGGAGACTACGTGCCCCTTCACTTTCAATATGTACAGTTACTGTTACGACCATGTATTATATATGATATGTCGTATATAAGGTGTATCTGTTCCACCAAGTTTCCTTGTACAAAAAAAATTCCATATTTTTCTAAAACTCATAACCTCTCAGTTGACCAGGACAATCTAGTGGAAGGGATTGTGCTAGTTAACCGAGGGTGTTACATTGGTGGTATCAGAGCATGGTCAGTGCAATAGGCTTGGAGTATGGTTCACTACACCCCGCTGTACTCTGAAAGTCATTTGTTTGACAGTCGTTAGGACTTATGTGATAGGAACTACTTGACTGAACCCAAGTAGTTGAAGCATCAAATAGGGGTACCAAGGGTCAGTGACCATGGTTACCCTGATGCCAGTAGAATGTATGGAGAATTTCGGGGGTGAAATTCCTAAAAGGTGGGGAGAGTGTAATAGCCCTGGTTTTTGAGAATAGGAAACCAATCCCTTAGGACTCTGAGGATACTCTATTGAGCTTCTAGTAAAAAGCTCAACACTTTGGCCTGTTCCTTGAGCAGTTTAGGATGAGGAAAATAGTGAAAAGCGAAACTAGTTAAGATGTTTAAGATAAAGTATAAGAATACCAAGAGAATATAATGAGTGAGAAAGGCAGAAATAAGAAAATAACAAATAACATTCAACAACACTGTTTAATTAGAAATAATACGTAACGACGATTATTTCGGGTACAAATTCATTTATAATTATATTTAGTCGATAATTATTTCTGTCAACAATATTTAATAGATAATAACTATAATAATTTATTTTGAAATTAGATCTTTTAAATTATTTATTTATTTAAGAATTATATTTAATAATAAAATATTATCGGGTTCCTCAGATTTGAACTTTGGGACCCAGCTTGAGGTTAGACTCTGACCGTTCGACCCAAGACTAGTGATCCAGTAGGGATACTAGTCCTATTAGAATCCCTCTGTGAAGAACCAAAGGTGTTTTACATGGCCTGATAAGCTCAATCAAAACCTTTGGCGTCTCTTATGTTTGACCGTTCATATACCTCGGTGTGAACACCTATTTCAGTCCGATTGATATCCACGAGTAAAAAGAATACAAGCAAAAAAAAATACAAGTAAAAAGAAAAAAGAAAGAAAAAAAAATAATACAAGAAAAAATAAATAATAATAATAATAATAATAATAATAATAATAATAAATGATGATGATGGCTCGGAAATGATCATTTCCGAGTGAAGGACTCGGAAATGATCATTTCCGAGTGAGACATGGTCCCTGGCCTGTTTTCTCCCAAGCGGATGATGGTTCGCTCAAGCGAGACATGTCACACCCAGGCGAGATTGAAACCTGATGCGTATTCCTTTCCCTCGAATGATGAAATCCGAGTGGAATTACTCAGAATGGAGCAAATCCGAGTGGAAGTTGTCCCACTGCAATCATTCCGAGCCAAATTCCAATTTCTGAGTGGAAAGAAGGTAGTTTTCGAGTGACAAACGTCCAATTTCCAAGTTCTGACTGAAAAGCAGGCAGATTCCGAATGAAAATGTTCAAATTCCAATTTCTGAGTGGAAAATAGGCAGGATCCGAGTGGATATGTCAAAGTTTCCAAATTCTGAGTAATAAGAAGGCGGTTTCCGAGTGGATATGTCAAAGTTTCCAAGTTTTGAGTGATAATAAGGCGGTTTCCGAGTGGTTGTCCAAGTTCTAAATTCTGAGTGAGGAATAAGACCAATTCCGAATGCAAATGGCCGAATTCCATTCTAATTGGAAGATGAGGACGACTCCCAGATATCCGAGTAGATTGATTCACATATGGAACGATTCTGAGAGAATGAAAGCCTCCAATTGATGATTGATGATTGGTGATTGAAACCGAGTAAAAATAAGGCCGACTCAGAATGAAAGCCATTTCTGATTGGAAAGGAAGGAATGGTTGACGAGTGAAAGAAATTTCGAGTGAGAAGCCAATCGGAGCTGAGTGCCAAATTCCGAGTGAAAAGCCAATCGGATTTTCGAGGGAAGAAAGAGTTTACTGAATGACTCGAAAGCCAGTCAGATTCCCGACACTAGTGCAGAAAATGGATACGAGGACAGGATACGAGCACGGTTATGTCAAAACCGTGCTAAAAAAAAGGCGGTGGCATTTTTGAAATTTTTGAAGTCACATACGAGGACGGTTGACTGGCAACCGTGCTTAAAACTAGAGCTACGAGCACAGTTGGTGACAGGGCCCGCAAGCGCATGGGTTATGTCGCGTAATATAAAAGATTATCGTTCTCCACAGGGACTGTGTTCAAAGTACCAGCATATTGAAATTTAATTATCCACACAATTAATTTTTAAGATTTTTATAAAATAAAGCACAAATTAAAGTTGCACAGAATATGAATAAATATAAAACTAAAATTTACTTGACACTAAAAAAATCAGAGTTGAGAATATCTTGGGATTTTGGGGGATTAAGACTCTATTTTATGTTTAATGAATTTTAACTTTTCATAAATAAGAATCGAATTAAGTTTTCCAAGGCGAATTTTCCAAAAGCTAATTAATATGTTCCTCTCGGAATCCTATTAATGTACCTAACCTATAGAAAGCGCTGCTTAATCCTCAGAAAGGCCCATTATCGTTTTATGAAAATCCCTTTTATTTCCTCAAAAGAATTTTGATTACTTTCACGGTTTTACCGAGGTCACAAAAAGCATTTCAAAAATCTTAGGTTTAGTTCAAAGCTTTCTGGTAAAAATAAATCTCTCGATTCTATTTATTACCTAAACTTACTAATATACCCGTAAGTATACAGTTTTATCATTTAGGTTCTTGTTAGGAATTACTAAAAGCATTAAGCATAATTGAACTAAATGGAAAATAGAAATTTATTTAATTCCAAGTCAAAATAACATTAAAATAAAATATTATCATACCCCCTTTATCCCAAGATAATTAATTTAGCTACTCATGAAATAATTTAAATTTATGTAAATAATGGAAAAATAAAACATACAAGACATGGTAAAAATAAAGACTTACGGGTTTCTCCAAAAGCTCAAAATAATTTACCACTTGTATTTCCTTGTTGCAATATTCTCCACCAATTACAAATTTAAATTCTCACTTTTACAGCCCTTACACTCTTACAAAATAAAAGAAAGAAAAGAAAATAGAAAGAAAGAGAAGAAAAACGAACAGAGAAAGAAAAATGGAAAAGAAGAAAACTAAAGAGAAAAGGAGAGAAAGTAACGAAGAAAATAAATCTGATGGTAATTGATGGGAAGAGATGATTGATGCTATACTCCTGGTTGCTCTCCCTTTTATAGGCGAATGGATGAATGAATCCAGCTAAGGAAACGCGTTAAAATTTGCAAGTGGGAGAAACTTTCGGTGCATGTGAATTCCAGCTGTGCCAACTTGTTTCCAATTTGCATATTTAATATTTCCAATAATTCGGTGCTTGGATTTTAGTGAAGATTGGTGCAGAATGATGAAATTCATAGTGAAAAAATGTTATTTTCCCACAAATCTGAGTGAAAGCTTGCTGGACAGTGTTGGTGAGTGAACTGGACAGCGTGGAGAGGAGTTGCTGTTAGATGGAGATCTGGACGTTGTGGGCTGGACGGTGTTGAATTGATGAAAAGTCTGGGCGGTCTTGAGAGGGTTACTGGGCGGTGTTATGTATTAGAAGAAAAAAGGGAGACGGTGTTGGGAAGTTGGGCGGTGTGTTGAGGTGAGGACGGTTGGGCGGTGTGTTGAGGTGAGGACGGTTGGGCGGTGTGTTGAGGTGAGGATGGTTGGGCGGTGTTGAGAATATTAGGAAGGAGAGGACGGTGTTGTGGATTAGGAGAGGAGTCTGGTCGGAGTTGTGGATTAGGAGCCTGGGCGGTATTGGTTGGAGAGAAGTCTGGGTGGTATAGATGGAAAGGAAAGGTGAAGTGGGACGGTGTGTGGTATGGATTAGAAGGGGACAGCGGATAGAAGAGAAGAATGTGGGTCGGTTTTAAAAGGAGAAGGGACGGTGTTATGGCTTGAAGGAAAATAGAAGGAGGCGGTGTTGATGGAGGTAGTGATCCGGTGTTGCATTTGTGAAGAATTGGGTCGGTGTTTGGAGGAGAACCAATCGGTGATGAAGCTGAATGAAAGGACGGGTGAAGACTTACTGAAGAGCATCTTTCATTCAGTCGGAATTGACTGCAGAAAGACTCAGAACCGTCTGAAACATTCACTCGGCTGTCTCTGAATTTGGACCACTCGGTTAAAGCTCTGCTCGGATTTTGCATTGGAATTCACTCGGACAAATTTATTTACTCATTCAAATGATAAAATCACATCTTCACTCGGAAGTCCGAGTTAATTTCCACTCGGATTTGACTTTACTTTCACTCAGAAACTTGGACTTTGAAGGACTGGAATCTGGCTGATAGAATTCTTCCATGTCCGAGCCTTGCTTTGCTCGGAAATGCATCTTTCTGACCCAACTTACTCGGAATTCCTTTCCTTGGAGACTTCTCACTCGGGCTCAGTGTGAAACTTGAGAGTCTGCCCGAGTGTGATTCATTTCCGGTCGGATTTTTCCTTCCTTGCTAAGAATTACTCGGAAATGCTTTATTCTGCTTGAGAATGTCATTTTCTCTGAGTGAGACCACTCGGATTCCTCCTTAGTCAGCATTTATTCATTTCAGTGGCCTCTTCTACTCGGAATCCATTCACTCGGAACAGGTTTCACTCGGATTAGTTGCAATCAGCAAACCTTTCACTCGGATAATAGCTTTGGACATATTTATTGGAGGTCAGTCTCCTTTTTTCACTCGGAATGGATGTAGTCGGGGAGTTTCCACTCGGAATCACCTTCAACCGAGACTTATTCCATTTCAGCATTGGTCCTTCACTCCAGTCAACTATTTATCACTCGAAATGGCTTTGACAGGGAACATTTCACTCGGATTTTCCTCTAGCAGTGCAGTATTCCACTCGGCAATGCTCTATTCTAAGTCCTTCCACTCGGATTTGGTCATTTCTGAGTTATCCCACTCGGATTTCAGTGCTCTGAGCCAAATTTTTGCTTTCTGAGTCGGATTTCAGCTTTAAAAAGAGAATTCTTTCCACTTTGGGCTTGTTCTTCTTGTTTCTTTATCATTTTATGGTCTTTTTTCTCTTGTTTTTGACCCTTTATTACCTTAATTCCTGCAAAATAACATACCCAAGTAGACTAGAGTGGAAAGAAAGCAAAAATTGCAATAAATAAAGGAAATACAGTGGATAATGACTAAAATCCTAAGCAAACTAGATTTAATTTATTATATTATAAAGCATTTATCAGTTGGCAACGAACCGTGCTTAAAGACTGGAAGAATTTTTTAAATTTTTTTTCTGAAAGAGTTATAAGGACGGTTGCTTTGAACCATGCTTAAAGGTGTCACATACGAGGACGGTTGACTGGCAACCGTGCTTAAAACTAGAGCTACGAGCACGGTTGGCAACGAACCGTGCTTAAAGACTGGAAAAATTTTTAAAATTTTTTTTTTCTGAAAGAGTTATAAGGACGGTTGCTTTGAACCGTGCTTAAATGTGTTTTTATTTTTTTAAATTTTTTTTAAAAAACCTACGAACACGGTTGTGAGGGACCCGTGCTTAAAAGGCTAGATACGAAGACGGTTGGAAGGATCATTTTCTCGAAAACTTAAGCGTTGTTTCATTTCCCTCCTCTTCTTCCTCCTCCCTCCATTAAAATAAAAAGGTGTTCTTCTTCTCTCTTTCTCTCTACGAAGGTTTCCATTCGTGCTCCCCCTTGATGTTGGTCATCTACTCACGCACATACAGGTTTCTATTTTTACCCCTCATTTTCATTATTATTTATTTGTTAGGAATTGTAATGAGTTTAAAAGCTCCTCCTTCCTCCGCCCATCGTTCCCACCAGGTATCATATCAGAACATTTCTTTCTTTTCTCCTTTTTTTCCATTTTTTAATTTTCTCTTTCTCTTGTCAATTTCTAGTTGTCAGATGGGATCAGCAAGGTTGTCTTTGGAGATATGTTACCAATGAAGAGGTCAAGAGCTTAAACAAACGGTTATGGCAGATCTGCTCTAGAGCCTAAACAAACGGTGTTTTGAAATTTTGGTCGAATGAGGTTGGGTGAATTGTTTGACCTGGACGAATGGATCTGTCGAATGGATGAATGGATCTGAGCTTTTTAAGCACGGTTCTGCCATAACCGTGCTTATAGGTGCCACTTTTAAACACGGTTCTAAAATGTGCTAACTTTCCATCACGCTGGGAACAAGCACGGTTCTGGAACCGTGTTTAAAGGCCTAAAATAACCGTGCTTATAGGCCCAAAATGCACTAGTGCGAGGGAAGAAGGAGTCTACCGTGTGATGTTCTTCAGTCAGCACCAAGTGAAGACTCTTCAGTCAGCACCGAGTGATGCTTTTCCAGTCTGCACCGAGTCATTCCCTTCCATTTTTAGTCGGCTCCGAGCCATTCTTTTACCATTACCGAGCCATTCTCTTACCCATAACTGAGCCACTCATTTAACCATTCCCGAGCCCCCATTTCTACCAATTTCCGAGCCATATTTAAACCTTACCCGAGCCCCCCAACATCACTGAGCTCATTTTCACCAAACCCGAATCAGCAATTTTCACCCAAATCTGACTCACAATTCTCACTCGTATTCCGAGTCATCCTTTACTCATCTCCGAGTCAATTTTTACCAAGTTCTAAGTCATCATTCTCACCTAATTCTGAGTTATTTTTTAATCAGTTCTGAGTCAATCTTCGATCGGTTTTTGACTGACACTTTTCAGTCAGTTCTTGGTCAGTGTTCAATCATTTCTGACTCACTTTTTACCAATTCCGTGTCATCCCTCATCAAGCCAATTCTGAGTGACTTCTCACTCAATTCCGAGTCATCTCCACCCAATTCTGAGTCATTATTCAACCATTTCAGTCGGTTCCAAGTCACTTTTTACTCGGTTCTGATTGAATGTTTCACACCAGCCTCACACCGAGCAAAACCTCTACTCGGCCTTCCATAGGAGGGCTCCTCCCAGAAGAATTCTCACTCGGGAAGGAGTATTTTCACTCAGCTTTCTATGGGAAATGCTTCATTCCACTCGGAATTGACTCCCAATATGGATCAATATTGACTGAGAGGCTGATCCGAGTCATTTTCACTCGGAATTCTACCATTCTCACTCGAATTTCCATCACTTTCTCTCGGATTTTCACCGTGCTGACTTGGATTTCCATTATCCAAGTGGATCCTTGAATTACGGGAGATGGCCCACAACAAGACAAGGAGGAAAATGATAAAGAATTGCCATCAGCCTCCATTCTCCTTAATTGTCAAAGATCCAGCCTGTTTCCAACACACTATCCAAGTTGTTTGACAATCTCGTGGGGCGGTTGGCAACAAGACAATGAGGAAATAATAAAAAATCCTCACCAATTGGCAGCCAGGCTGTCTCGGGTCTGTTCAGGCAATCAACATGCTCCTCAAATGTTCTATAAATACTGCAAACGAAGGAAGAAGAAAGGATCCTGGAAGCATTCACTTGAGAGAGTCTAAAACAAATTTTTTTGTCCCCTCACCCACCTTTCAACCGTTCTTCTCCTCTCCCATACAGCCCCCCTTCATCCAAACACCGTCCTCTCTCCTCACAGTCCCCACAATCCTCACACCGTCTCCCTCACAGCCCCCTCTACACCGTCCCTCTCTCCCTCACAATCGTCCCTCTACACCGTCCCTCTCTCCCTCACCTCACTCCGTATCCCTCACAGCCCCCTCTACACCGTCCCTTTCTCCCTCACCTCACTCCGTCTCCCTCACAGCCCCCGTTACACCGTTCCTCTCTCCCTCACCCCCCTCTGTCTTCCTCCTTACCCCTCACCACTATCTCCTCTCTCTCTACACCTCACAGCTCCCTTTCACTATCCCATTCCCCTCACTCCACGCTCACTCTTCCTTTCCCTTCCTCCTTCAAACACTCAACCGTCCTTCCCTTCAAACGCCCATCCGAACTCACCAACAAACTCCCACATCGTCCTCTCTTCACCTCTCCCAACCATACAGCCCTCTAAACCTCAACACCGTCCCTTCCTCCTCAAAAATCACTACAGTCTAGCCCCTTAAATCCCCTTAACACCGTCCCTTCCTTACACACCATACTGTCCAGCCCACTAAGTTCCTCATCAACACCGTCCCCCTCCTTCAACCGTCCCTCTCTCTTACACACCACCCAACTCCTTTCTCACCACACCGGTCTCACTCTCATTTTTAATACTTGTATTTATTTTATTTTCTGTTAAATTAATTACTGTTTGATGACTATGTTATTAATTAATCTTTGTTAATTAATAAATATTAATAAAAATGAATGTTTCACACTTTCTAGTTGGACTGGCATAAAGGTTGTAATTATTATTATTGTCGTTATTATTATTATTGTAATTTTTATTATATTTCTTAAAAAAGGCGGAGCAAGATTAATTTGGATGAGACGTCCTGTTAATCTTATTATTATTTTTTCTTTAAAAAATGGTAGAGCGAGATTAATTTGGATGAGATGTCCTGTTAATCTCTTATAAATATTCTGTGTTGATTTTTGTTTATTTTTGTTTATTCTGTCGTCCCGTACATTTTCCTTTTCACGAAGAAGTTAAAATAATTATTAGGCTAATTATAATGCGCGCTATCAAATTCAGGTAACCGTTTTTTTTTATAACGGACAGCTGTGAGGTGCTAATACCTTCCTCACCTGTAATTAGACTCCCGAATCTGGAATCTCATTTTTGACCAATGCTTTAATTAAAGGTTTTCCCGGTATTTTATCCTAAAAAATATTGGTGGCGACTCCCTGTTTATTTTTTTAAAAACGTTTTTGAGGGTCGGCCGTGCCGCCGCGATCCCGGTCGCGACACTCGGGATATCCGATGGCGGCACGGTCAGTCTCTGGTGACTTTTAGTAACTAAGTAATAATGGACTTAATTTGTGATATCAAGGTCAAGGTAGTACTTAGATTTCTAAAGAAATAATTGAGACTCATAAAGGAAATAAATTTAGCTAATTAAAAGAATACAGTTAAGGAAATAATTTAGTTAATATAGATAAGAATAATAGAAATGAAGTAAGGAATTACAAAAATGTTAAGCTTAAGTTGAAGAGAAACATCACTAAAACGCCCTGGAACATAAAGGATAAGTGACCCGTTTAGTGACTAAGTGAATAAGTTACTCAACAAATAAAGCTCAATTAAATACGTGAAATGAAATAGACAATAAGGTCACTTAAAGATAACCTAAGAACTTATAATTGGACATTAGGGAATTAAATTATGAAATAAATCAATTATATCTGATGAAACTAATAAGAGCATAAATGATTCAAGAGAACCCAAATACCTCAAAAAACAACCTGACCCGATGTATAACTTAAAACGTCTAGTAGTAATTCAACGTAAAAGCTAGCATATCAAATTTAATACCGATGAATATGTCGTTCACCTCACGTCCATAAATGGTAAAATTAGAGGCGTGCGTTGTTTTGTATGTTATGGTATCACTGTATAACTATTGATGTGATGTGCTGATAAATGTTTAAGTATAATTTCCCATGTGTATGTGGTTTGTACACATTACATGGAATAGGTGTTGTATTGGATGATGCGATACTATTAAATGGTTATTGATGTATGATTACAAATATATGGAATGAGTGAAGTATTTCATAAATATAGTATTTTGATGGATGTTATATGATGCATGGATAACTAAATAAGGAAATTTATAAATAAGAAATTTTGAAAATGGTACTGGTAGGGGTCCCGAAATGATTAAAATATGAAAGTGTGTGTGAGACTCAGATCCGACATGAATTGTGGGAGTTGAAGCGCCAATGTACCCGAAATTGTTGTGAAAGTGTAAAACCTTACTTCATTCCTAAGTGTCGAGTAAGTTTACTAAAATAAAGAAAAAAAAAGAGAAAATTTGGTTATACTGAATAAAGAGAAAGAACTCAACATTGGGAATGAAGGGGAGTCATTTAGGGACCCTACCGAGGACCACTAAATGAAAATGAATTGTTGAGTTATGCATCATTTTTTGGGTTAAGGAGGGATATTGGAATAATCCCCTAGAGCATACAATGATGGGTACACTGAAGAATCTGCCGCGCCTCGATACCCGAAGGCAGTCTAGGGAGTATAATCGGAGGTGGGAATTCCAAGTGGCATCAGATTCTTTCCCATCACTGAATAACCCATAGCAAACTCAGGTGTACTTCGACAAGAGGCCGGATTTTCTATGACCGTGGAGTGCCTATTCTATGGTGATGTGGGATATGTGTGATTGCCCATTTTGATGACTGTGAGTCCTTACCCATTTGTGAAAACCCGAACGAGGAGAGCTTTGGTCGCTCTAGTTGGGCAGGAGAGATAAGGGTGGCTGGCTGTGCACATGATTATTGGTATATGATACTGTTGAGGAGGAGATGGGCCCACATGCATCATGATGACTAATAAAGAGAATTGAATATCAAAATTGACTCATGCATTGCATTATCATACTAAGATTATGATTGTGTATTGATTGTATAGATACTAGCAACCTGAGAGGAGGATAAGGAGCTGAATGGTTAGAAAAATAGGAGTAGTGAGATAACTTAGAATACATACTAGGGACCCCAAAAGAGAGTCAGAAGGGTTGACTATAATTGATTGAATTGTATGGGGCGAGTGTCAATGATGACACTCCCCGACTGTTGTGGAGGCAGAGACTCACCTTTACAGCTATTTTTCTAGACTTCTGGGTTGAACCATACAACGTAGAGGATCATACAAACTTCACATCAAGGATCACGCGATCTCTTCTTGGGCCAAGAATGGTAAGATTAGGATAGGTTATTTTATTTTCATTTATGGGAGCCTGTGTGCCCCTTTATTTTCAATATGTATAGTTACTGTTACGACCATGTATTATATATGAAATGTCATATATAAGGTGAAACAACTCGACTTAAATAAACCCAAACCGAGACCAGGGAAATTTTTTCCAAAATTCTCCAAGCAGTCGGGGTCAAAAATAAAATCAAACATAAGGCAAGGGAAAGCAAAACCGATCAGAGAAGGGAAGACCGAGTCAGAAGCCACACATCGGCAAGACTCAGCTTCGGTCAAACAATCCAGTGGAAGATACAGCGCTTGAGTGAGCCCTTTTTCTCGCTGGAGCGAATCCTCATTCGCTGTAGCGAACCCATTCACTCGGTAATTCCATTACTCGGAATCGGGACCTAAGTTCACTCGGGAACGGTCCCCATCAAAATATACTTCACCCGGTAAATTCTTACTTAGCCAAATCATAATTATAAAACACACGGGCGTATTCCACTCGGGAAGTGATTCCCTCGGATACTCCACTCGGAGTCCATAAGCTTCCCTCACCCGGAATATTTCCCCAGTCCAATACCGCTCGGTATATTTCAACCTCAATTCACTCGGAGGTACATTACCCATTCTTCACTCGGCATATTTTGATCTTCCACACTCGGAGATCACATAACCTCCATTCCATCGAAAGGAGTCTCCACAATCAAACTCCAATCAGAATTACTCTGACCTCTCATCACTCGGAGGAATCCACCAAGTTAAGTCACTCGGACTTATTTAAAACTTATCCACTCGGAATATATATAACATTCACTCGGAATATATATATAGCCTCGTTCACTCGGAAGAGGACTCCTAGAATACACCTCAATCAAAACCATCACAATTACTCTTCCCTCGAAAGAGGTTCACTCGGGATTTCCCACTCGGGAATATTCAAACCCTTTCCCACTCGGGGTTTACTCATATTTTCACTCGGTAACATATGGACTAGTTTTCCCTCGGAAGTAGCCCACTCGAGTATATCTTACTCGGAACCATCATATGCCTTTATCACTCAGAAAAGGCCCACACACACACTAAAGCCTCACTCGGTAATGGCTTTCCCATCAATATTCCACTAGAAATTTATTAACTTAGCATAATCCATTCGACATCACATCTGAGTCGGTATAAGTAACATCATATCAACGTAATATATATATATATATATATATATTTATATAAATGTATACTTGTTCACATTCTTGATAGACAACCCATATAATTAAATCCGTTCGGATTACAAAGAGCCGGCCAAGGCTTTAACATATCTATTTACAATATATACTATATGTGCACTTCAACAATCGGAGTGCCCATCACTCGGACTTGAGGCCATCTCCTCATTCCCAGTCCGACCTGCATATACTAAAAAATATAGCCACAGTAGGGTGAGCTTATACATATTAAATGACAGTTATTGACTCGGATTAATCTTCGAATCCTCAACTATACAATAACATATCTCAATCAGCAATAATGCACTCTGCCATTCAATATGGATACCCTAACAACATCATCCACTCGGGATTCATGCAATTCAAGCAATTCAATCAAGACTGAGTAATTCACAACATTCATAATCACCTTGCACTCGGCAATAGTATCACTTTACATATATTCCCCCAGTCAGAATTCACACCAATCATTCATGGTTATATTAATCATGCTATTCACAACAGCATTTACACACACACACATATATATATATATATATACACCATCACATTGAGCTCATTAACAGCATAAGTGTGCACTCAGTAATTGCATCAGCATACATGCATTCATCTACTTGGATATAAGTGTGCACTCGGCATAGCATCAGTATACATGCAAATCACATTGAGCTCAATAACAATTATAAGTGTGCACACATTTATTTTATCCGGATCTGGTTATTTATTATCAATTTTTATTGTTGCAACATAGGCTCCAAGCCTTTTCTCAGCTCCAAGCTGATTCGGCCATTTTACTGGTACCAAACCGTTTGCCCTCACATGTAACACAGTCACTCCAAGCGACAACGGAAGTGTTACGGGCAGCCCCGAGTCCAACCCGGTAGGCTTGCCTTGAGTCCAACCCAAGGTCTTTAAGCGTCCAACGCTTAGTGCACTCGGCACTGCCTCGAGTCTAACCCGAGGTCTTTCAATATATTTTCAACACATATTCATCTGATTGTCGATTGGTATTAAGCGTCCAACGCTATATGCTCCAAGCATTTCCAGTGGCGAATCAGATGCATACGGTCTTATTCATCAGGCGTCCAACGCCAATGCACTCGGCATTGCCTTGAGTCCAACCCAAGGTCTTTCAATATGTTTTCCACACATATGCACTCAGCATTCAAATATCAATAACATGCATCCAATGCATTTTATCATTATTATTCATAAACAGGGGTCGGCATAGCAATAATGCAATACATGCACTCGGCAATCACATGGACTTGGCAAATCCCATGCTTTTTAATATAAAATCCCAAACGGTAATTAATCATAACCGACCCACATCTCATGCACTCAGCAATCACAATGGCATCCACTCGGAATTATCATTTACAACAAGCATCACATGATTTTCATATAATATCCACTCGACTTTCTCATTAACAGCCACAACATATCATACATTCACATAGAATTATAGCCAGAACCAGCACAACATTTACACACCACATGCATTCGGTATTCACACTGGTTCACAGTACAAGCACTCAGCATATTCATTAAAAGCCAACATTCCCATGCATTCACTCAGCATTTCATATTTATCATCATACATCTCATGGACGGAATCATGACAACATCACACAGACCACAATGATCATAAATCCGGGTGTTTCATGCACCAATACTCAACTACAACATATCAATCAACATATTTCGAACATGACACAACATATTAAAGCAAAACCACCCGGAACCCGTCCATAAACCATACATTTGAGATATAAATTAGCCCCCTACCTGGAATGAAGATCCCAGAAGCTCCCTGAGCTTGCAATGTAACACCCTAAATTTTAGAATAAAGGATTAATTGAGGAGAATAAATATCGAATAATTTTTTGTGGATTATTTAATGTCCCAAAATATTAGAAATAATTGACTCAATATTTTTGGGAACTGTTGATAATTTATTGAGACCAAATAAGCTGAAAATTGACCCGATTAAAATATGGGTGTCAGATCAAGTATCTTCGATTGGGATGATATTGGTCAGGGCTGTTGAGAATATTATTGGGAGTCCGAATATATATTAGGAATAATTTTTGGATAAAGTATTGAGCCCAAACAGAGAACCTGTTTGTGGAAAAACGATGAAATTTTAATAAGGGAATTAAAGATAAAGCAAAAAACCCAATTTTTCTCCCTCTTATTCTCGTGACTTTCTGAGACCATTTGGTAGAGATACATTTCTTCTTCTTCTTCTATTTTCTCCTCTTCTCTTCTCCTAGAGCCAATTTCGTTTGGGTGTGGTAAGCCATATTCACTTCTCTTGTTTGCTTTAATGCTGTGAGTGTTATGAAGTGTTAATGAAGTAGATGCATGATGGTTGAAAGAAGAAGAAAGTCAATGGGTATTTATGAATGCTGATGGGTTAGTGAAAAACCCTAACTTTTAAAGATTTGGGGAAAATGGTGAATGTTGATAAATTGAGGTGTTTGAAGGCAAATACAAGCTACTGAGAGTTTAGCTTATGATTGACAAAGCATTATCATGGATGTTAGGTTATGGGTTTTGTGGCTTTTAGATATAATGAAGGTGGTATGCTAATAAGGAATTCCCGAAGCCTAATAAAGAGAGGAAAAGAATGCCTGTAACATGTTTTATACATGTTATTAATTGTAGATATAAAAATGGTTAGTTAAAGTTAAATTTGTGTTAAGTGGTTGATTAATTATGATTCTTTGTGTATGTTAATGTAGGATCCATTCCGAACGACGAGGCGGGTACGTCGAATCAATTGGAATTCTTCTCTTAAGGTAGGAGAGGGGTGTATTTTCTAAATGTATGAGAATTATGCTGATAATGTATGTATTAATGTAATATGGTATGTTCTCTTGGATGAGTGTGGTATCATGTGTATGTGATATGAAATTGAGCATGGTGATTGTAATGATTGATTGTGTGATGAAGCCTAAATGAGGCTATGAGTGGTATATTATGTGATGATGTATTATTGATTCCATATGTGGTATGAGGAACACTTGAAACTTTTAGTTAGAATAATTCTTAAATATGGGGAATTAATGTATATGCTTGATTTGTGGATAATAGTGTGGTTGAGTATGAATGTACCCTAGATGAGAGGGTAAGATAATCCGAATGAGGTTGAGGCATGCATGAGCATTGTTGCATACATGGCATGGCATGCATATCATGATGATGTTGATAAGTGGTTGCGATCACTTGATGTTGGAAATATAAAAGGGCTTACGAGTTCCTGTGATTAATGGACCGGTGGTTGCGATCACCAGGTGTTTAAAAAGAAAGGCCCTGCAGGACCATTGAGATTGAATGCCCATGGTTGCGATCATGAGGCGGGAGTACCCCTTGCGAGGCCGGAAACCTTTATGAAATGTTAAACGTGGTTGCGATCACGAGAAAGCACCTTGCGAGGCTGCTAGAGGGAGTACCCCTTGCGAGGCGGGAAACCATTGAGAATGCCTATATGATTATGGTGGTTGCGATCACCCGAGGAAATGAAATCGGATCCGTGCATATGCATATTAAACACTAGCATGTGCATTAGCCATTGAAGCATGGCATAGGGTGATATCCTGTTGAGGTGATTATGTGAGGTGTAGGTGAAACTCCCTTTAATTTACTAACTGTGATTGTGATATTGGTTGGTGTGAATTTGAGAATCCTAAAGGATATTTTATGTTTCAATGAACTTAAAAAGGAATTGAATTCGTGTTGATTGAACTCCTCTTGTGGAGGAGATGTTAGTATTGCATTCATGCATATATTGTCAAAATTATTGGATTTTCATCATTGAGAAAATATACTCACTCTCCCTGTGGTATATTTTTAGCTCCTGTGTTGTAGGACTTGCCTTGGAGCTGTTTTGAGGAGGAGAAGTGTGTAGGAAGTGCCTTGGCCGGCAGTCCAATATTTTGTATAATATATATTACAGTTATATGCTTATTTTGCATTTGGATTATTGGATTATGATATTGAAGATTTGATCTGGAAAATGTCTAAAGTTTGTGTAAGGTTTTGGTAGTATTGGATGACAAATTATGATATGGGTTTATCATCCAATTTTATGAATGAATAATGTATTTCAAAGAATTTGACTCTTATGCAGCATAAATGGTTGGTGTTTAATTGTTGTGCAATGGATAGATTGGAATAAAAATTAGGATGTATGGTTAATTGATTCAATTATGAATGTATAATATTGCCCAGATATATTATTAGCTTGAATTATTTTGTGAAGAATTGATTTGGGTATGTCAGGGTGCATAAGGTTCTAAGTTTTCTGCATAATTTGTCAAATACGCTCAAGCGAGAAGATTCCTCGCTCAAGCGTGGATGATCTACATCTAAAATTTGCTTACTGTACATCCTTCGCTCAAGCGAGAATTTATTTCGCTTAAGAGTTTGTTGAAGGAAACCATTTTGTGATAATCTCGCTCAAGTGGAGAAAGGCTCGCTCAAGCGAGAAGCATTAGGTGAGCTACTGGAGTATTTTCGCTTAAGCGAGAAACTCTCGCTCAAGCGAAATGAAGAGAAAATTGAGAGTATAGGGGTGTCACGCTCAAGCGTGACCAAGCGTGAAGAAACCCATGCTCAAGCGAGCGTTCCGCGCTCAAGCACGCACGGGTCCTGATTCTCCCTTCTTCTCACGCTCAAGCGTGAGTCATGTGTAAAAGGTGCACGCTCAAGCATGATCATGTGGGGAGAGGCTGATTCTTTCTCACGCTCAAGCATGATAACATGCTCACGCTCAAGCGAAAGGGGGCCACGCTTAAGCGTGAAGACCCCTGATGCTAAATTTTCCTTCTTTCAATTTTCTTCGTTTTCACTTAAGCGTAACTTTTCAAACCTGATCGCGCTTAAGCATGGAAATTCATGCTCAGGCATGAAGAATCCGTTTTTGCACTGTTCATGAAAATTGTAGATAATTGCGTCACCGTCGTTTTGATATGCAATTTGCGTCATTCGGAGTTCGATAGCCGGAGTTATGCCCAAAATACTAAAGGGTGTTCAGGCTGAAAATTTCAGCAGGGCTGATTTCATAAATTAACAAATTAAGCAATCTTTGGGGTATAATTGTCCCTCAACTTCTTCATAACAATTGTAGATATTTGAATTACCAATATTTACAAACCATAATTCATCTTGATTGGAGTTGTGTAACTCCGATTTGACTTAAATTCTCTTTTAATCCACTCTCTTTGAAATACAAACATACAACATCAATTTATTTAAATTCTTTCGCTGATTTTAAATGAGAATATATCTTATATTATTTTCAAACTTACCTTCTCATATCTTCACATATGGGATAGGTTTTATAGATCCGGGGTGGCGATTTAATGCTTCACCACTTAATTTACTTTATTGATTAATATCTTTAAAATCGTAAAAAATTTACCCCAATTTCGGGGTATCACATCAGTGGTATCAGAGCATTATTCGCTCTGTAATATTATGATTATTTGTTGTTATTACTAGAATATGATAGGCGATTGATGAATGATTTCCATTGTTGTTTGACTATATATATGAATTGATTATGGATTGAATGTGATTATTATAAGTCCGGCCAAGCTTTCTTCATACTATTCTCCCTCAATGATGAATCCTATGTTTTATGAATGCATCTGACACCATGATATGATGATATGCTTTTATGAGCTTTAATGTGAGTTGGTTGATATTGGACTCCATGATGGAGGGCCATAATTTAATTTTTATGATGAAGTACTATAGTATGAAACTATAGAGAAGTTTATGAATAAGTTTACTGATATTAGTGAAATCTCATGTTATGATTATAGATATTGAGATGGCCCGTCGCCGTCAAGATAATGATGACGCTATAGCTAGAGCTCTGAATCGTTTTGCGGATCTCCTTGAGTCACAAAACCGTGATAGACAAGAAGCAGAAAGGCAACCTACTCCTATTGTTCAAGGTACTCAAGGCCTTGACATGTTTTTGAAGCAGAAACCTTCTGAGTTTCATGGCGGATTTAGACCTGAGCAAGCCTATGTCTAGATCCGAGATGTTGAGCAAATCTGTGATAGTTTTGAATGCAATGAACACCAGAAAGTGGAGTATGTTGTTTTCATGCTGAGAGATGAAGCGGAGACTTGGTGGAGACTTACCAAGAGTAGAATGATTGCTGCCACTATTCCTTTAACTTGGGAAAATTTCAAGCTTGAACTCATGAGAAAGTATGTGCCCGAAAGCTATAAGGGTAAGAAGGAGCTGGAGTTCATGGAACTCAAGCAAGGTACAATGACAGTGGAAGGATATGCTTCTAAATTTGAGGAACTTTGTGAATTCTACCCTCCTTATCAACAAGAAGGAACCGAAGCCTCTAAGTGCGTAAAGTTTGAGAATGGCTTACGCCCTGATATTCAGAGGGCCATATGTCACCAAGAAATCCGAAGCTTCACGGTACTTGTGAATAAGTGCCACATCTATGAAGAACATGCTCCCTCACCTCAATCTAAATTTGACTCTAAGTTGAAGGGTCAGTCATCCAGTTTTAAAAGGCAAGGAAATTTAAGAAGGGGACTGTCGCGACCGGGATCGCGGCGGCGCGGCCGACCCTCGAAACGGTTCGAAAAATAAACAGGGAGTCGCCACCAATATTTTTTAGGATAAAATAGTGGAAAAACCTTTTGTTAAAGCACTGGTTATAAAAATGAGATTCCATGATTCGGGAGTCTGATTACAGGTGAGGAAGGTATTAGCACCTCACAACTGTCCGTTATAAAAAACGGTTACCTCAATTTGATAGCGCGCATTATAATTAACCCGATAATTATTTTAACTTCTTCATGAAAAGAAAAATGTACGGAATGACAAAATAAACAAAATAAACAAAAATCAACGCAAAATATTTACATGAGATTAACAGGACATCTCGTCCAAATTAATCTCGCTCTGCCTTTTTAAAGAGATAAAAAAATATGAGATTAACAGGACGTCTTATCCAAATTAATCTTGCTCCTTCCTTTTTCTTTAAAGAGATATTTAAAAAATATGAGATTAACAGGACGTCTCGTCCAAATTAATCTCGCTCCTTCTTTTTTCTTTAAAGAGATATTTAAAAATATGAAATTAACAGGACGTCTCGTCCAAATTAATCTCGCTCCTTCTTTTTTTCTTTAAAGAGATATTAAAAAATATGAAATTAACAGGACGTCTCGTCCAAATTAATCTTGCTCCTTCTTTTTTCTTTAAAGAGATATTAAAAATATGAGATTAACAGGACGTCTCGTCCAAATTAATCTCGCTCCTCCTTTTAATAGCAAGACAAAAAGGAAACTCTAAAAATTAAATAAAGAAAGATGGGCCCGACAGGAACTATTTCCCGCTCCTACGTATTCTCGGGCTTTCGAGAAATCAGGGTCACGTAGTTCTTTAAATGTTTTTTTTAGGAAAAGATTAGGAAGATATTGATAAGCATCATTTTAGTGAAGAATCCATATAAGGCGAAGTGCTTCGCACGTGCACGGATTTTATACAGACTGTGTAGACGGAAGTATTTTCCGTACGACACTGATTAAGAAAAATGAATATATAAAAAATAAAATAAAAAAAAACTGAGTGGGACAGGAAAACGAGTGCAAAAAATGAAAAAAACGAGTGAAGAATAAGCAAAACCGAGTGAAAAATAAGAAAACCGAATGAAAAAATGAAAAATCCGACTGAAAAAATGAAAAATCCGAGTGAAAACAGGGAAAACCGAGTGAAACAGTAAAAATCCGAGTGAAACAGTGACAATCTGAGTGAAACAGTGACAATCTGAGTGAAACAGTGAAAATCTGAGTGAAACAGTGAAAATTTGAGTGAAACAGTGAAAATTTGAGTGAAACAGTGAAAATCTGAGTGAAAATAAGGGAAACCGAGTGCAAAATAGTAAATCCTAGTGAAACAATGAGAATCTGAGTGCAAAAATAGTAAATCCAAGTGAAACAATGAGAAACTGAGTGGAAATAAGAGAAACCGAGTGCAAAATTATAAATCCGAGTGAAACAATAAGGATCTGAGTGAAAATAATAGTAAATCCAAGTGAAACAGTGAGAATCTGAGTGTAAAAAAAAAAGAAACCGAGTGCAAATAGTAAATCCGAGTGGAAAGAGGATTACCGAGTGAAAGTTGATCAAAAACTGAGTGATAATGGTGCAGGAACGCTGGTCCGAGAGGGAAGATGGGGTTAGAGGGAGTGGGAAGGTGATGGGATTAGGAATGAGGTGCTGTTGAGTGGGAGTGTGGACGGATTGGAATAGGAGAGGAGTTGAGGATGGAAGGATTATGGGTAGCAATGGTGAGGGATGATGGAAGGAGAAGAAGAGAAGAATTGGTGTGAGAGAGAAGAGAGCACGAAGGATTTTTGGCAGAGTTTCCTCCTCTCAATCCTGTCCCTTAGCTGCCCTCCTCTTGCCTATTTATAGGCTGGCCCGAGTGGAATGCTAGCTCAGGCTTCCACTTCTGAGTGGAATGCCAGCTCAGGCTTCCACTCGGTTTGGGTAGTGGGGGGACAACGGCTGGTGGGAATTTTTAATTCCTCCACCTCCGCCCCTGTCTGCCAGCCACCTCCGGGATTCCTGGATCCACTTTGGGGGTGGAATCCAGGTCAGCATGTGCAATCCGAGTGAGGAGAGTGGAAATCCGAGAGAAAATGGTGTAAATCCGAGTGAAAATGGTGTAATCCGAGTGAGAATGGCTCGGATCAATCTTCCAATCAGTATTCATCCATACTGGGAGTCAAATCCGAGTGAGGATGGTGTAAATCCGAGTGAAAATGGTGTAATCCGAGTGAGAATGGCTCGGATCAACCTTCCAATCAGTATTCATCCATCCTGGGAGTCAAATCCGAGATAAAATGGTGTAATCCGAGTAAAAATGGTGGAATCCGAGTGAGAATGGCTCGGATCAACCTTCCAATCAGTATTCATCCATACTGGGAGTCAAATCCGAGTGGAAATAACTGTTCTCCAATGGAAAACCGAGTGGAAATCAGTCTCGTCCGAGTGAGATTCAATCTGAGAGGACTCAACCACTCAGAAGAATCTCGCTCGGTAATGCTTCTACACTCAGATTCACTCAGTATTCAACTCGGAGCTGGCCTTCCTTTTAGCTCCAATAATCCTTTAGGGGCATTCATTTGGAAATCCGACTGGTTCCACAAGGAATTGCCTTTTCAATCGGAAATGGTTTCACACGGCAATCAACAGTTCGGATGCACTTTCAATGGTTTTACTCAGACTCGGCTTTGCCCAGAAAAATACTTAATCCGATTCACTTCAATCAACATTTCCTCACTCGGATTACTTACAATCAGAAGACTCCCACTCGAATTCGCTTCAATCAGCAATAGTATCCCACTCAAAAATGACTCATCCTGAGTAATTCTACTCGGATTTGATCATGTATGTGTCATTCCGCTCGGATTCCCCAACAGGAGCCTATTCCACTCGAAAATGCTTCATTATCACTCAGTTTTTGATCGTTTCTGAGTTAATCTACTCGGATTTGCTCCATTCTGAGTAGTTCCACTCGGTTTTGATCATTTCTGAGTTAATCTACTCGGATTTGCTCCATTCTGAGTAGTTCCACTCGGTTTTGATCATTTCTGAGTAGTTCTACTCGGATTTGCTCCATTCTGAGTAAGTCCACTCGGTTTTCATCATTTCTGAGTAGTTCTACTCGGATTTCTCTTCAACAGTGGCATATTCCACTCGGATTTGATCTGTTCTGAGTCCTTCCACTCGGAAATGATCATTTCCTAGTCACCCCCCTTTTTTTTTTAAAAAAAAAAAAATTTTTTTTCATTTTTTTTTATTATTTGTGGATGGGTCGAAATAGGTGTTCACAGATGCCCCTCTTTACTTCTTTTCCATGAGAAAAACATGAAGTTTCTTCTTGCTTTTGAAATGGAAAAGGAGTAAAGACGTGCTCACCTTTGTCAAAGTATTAGATGAGGGGGAAAAACCCAGGAATTGACATTTGAGCCTTTCAGTTAACAGGAGGTGAGAAGATCGGGGTTGACTCCTAGTAGAAAGGAAAGTAAAGGGTGCCTGAATAGGCGAACGGGAAGTAAAGGATGCCTGAATAAGTGGGCAGGAAATAAAGGATACCTGAATAGGCGGACAGGAAAGTAAGGGGTGCCTGAATAGGCGGACAGGAAAGTAAAGGGTGCCTGAATAGGCGGACAGAAAGTAAATGATGCTTGAATAGGCGGACAGGAAAGTAAAGGGTGCCTGAATAGGCGGACGGAACGTAAAGGGTGCCTGAATAGGCAAACAGGAAAGTAAGGGGTGCCTGAATAGGCGGACAGGAAAGTAAAGGGTGCCTGAATAGGCGGACAGGAAAGTAAGGGGTGCCTGAATAGGTGGACAGGAAAGTAAAGGGTGCCTGAATAGGCGGACAGGAAAGTAAGGGGTGCCTGAATAGGCGGACAGGAAAGTAAAGGGTGTGTTTGAATATGTTAACAGGTCCAAAGATGTGCAAAGATTTTGATAATGACAAGCACTCTTGAAGAAACTGATGCAAAAACAAAGACATGAAATCAGAATTGAAGTAACAGCGAAGCTAATCGATTAGGCCATAGATGCTAATCGATTAGGAGCTTTCTATTTTGGAAGAAAATTGCATCAGGTATGAAAGCTAATCGATTAGGGAGCTGAACAATCGATTAGGTACTCACTGGAATTAAGGTAATCGATTATACACCAGAGACTAATCGATTACAACAATAAGAAATGGGACAAAATGCATCAGGTATGAAAGCTAATCGATTAAGGGAACCATATAATCGATTAGTGAGTCACTGGATTTAAGGTAATCGATTACAAGACATGCTAATCGATTAGGATGCTGCGAAAACAAATTAAATGCATCAGGTACAGATGCTAATCGATTAGAGGAAATGAAATAATCGATTAGTGACTCTCTGACTTGAAGCTAATCGATTACAACGAGAGGGTGTAATCGATTACGCTAGTGGAAAAACAGATTTAAGTGGGAAACCAGGTCATGTCTCCACCATTCTTCAAAATTTCCACTAAGTGCAACGGCTATGATGAACTAGGGCACTCCTCAACAGCTATCTTGGCTCTATAAATTGAAGAGGAACACAAGCACAAAGACACAACTAAGAAGCAACAATTCATAGCTCTATTTTGTGCTTTGTAAGCCTATTTCTTGCATATTGTACTTTCACTTGTATATCCTCTCATCTTGAGAGATTAGAATTTGGGAGAGCTTTTCATTTGTATATCTGCTCTATTAAGAGAGTATATTGATTGTAAACACAAACTCCAAACACAAGATATTCACTCTAGGTTGAGTGGTTATTCACTCTAGGTTGAGTGGTTACAAAGGTTGAGGATTCAATCTTTGGGATATTGTGAGATTGAGAGATTGGGTGGGTTGCCCTTATACTTGTGAGGATTGGGTTCTTGAGTGTGGGACACTAGGAAGCCGCAATTGCTAAAAGTTGTATCTCTAGTCTACAATAGTGGAAAATCCTCTAAGTGGGTTGCTTAGAGGCGAGACATACACCGGATTGGGTGGAACTCGTTATATCGGTTTGCAAGCTTCTCTTCCTTACTCTTTTACTTTCATTTACTGCATATTTGTTGATTGGTATTGATTGGTTGAGAAGAGCTCACTTGAACTTGCTTAATTTGTTATACCTCTAATATTGCACACCAAGTGTTTGATAAATTGCTTCAGCAATATTTCTCATTGTAGTGCATTGCTTGTTATCCTCCATTCTATTTCACTTGCATCACCTCACAATCTTGGTTATAAAAATCAATTTCAAAGGTATTCCAATCAAAAGTTTTAAAACTCAATTCACCCCCCCTCTTGAGTATTGAGGCCACTTGAACAACAAAGGGTGCCTGAATAGGCGGACAGAAAGTAAATGATGCTTGAATAGGCGGACAGGAAAGTAAAGGGTGCCTGAATAGGCGGACGGAACGTAAAGGGTGCCTGAATAGGCGAACAGGAAAGTAAGGGGTGCCTGAATAGGCGGACAGGAAAGTAAAGGGTGCCTGAATAGGCGGACAGGAAATAAAGGATGCCTGAATAGGCGGATGGAAAATAAAGTGTGCCTGAATAGGCGAACAGGAAAGTAAAGGGTGCCTGAATAGGCGGACAGGAAAGTAAAGGGTGCCTGAATAGGCGGACGGAATAAATGGTGCCTGAATAGGCGGACGGGAAATAAAGGATGCCTGAATAGGCGGATGGAAAGTAAAGTGTGGGACTGACCCTCAGTTTTGACAGGAAACACAGAGATTGGGGAAGCTAACAGGACATCTCATCCGAATTAGCTCACTGGTCCTAAAGGCTGGGGTGATGCCTCATTTTGACAAGATTGAAGGGATTGTTCTTTGATTGAAAGACAGTGATTCCGGGGAGATGCCCCAGTTTTGACAGGTTGGAAGGAATTTTGGAGATACGCCTCATGAATGGAAAGGAAGAAATCCGGGAAGATGCCCCAGTTTGACAATGACTGAAGGATTCCTGGAGATTGATTATAACGAAAGAAATTCAGGAAGATGCTCCAATTGAGTTTGCCTGGTAAGCGTAGTATCACTGGGGAAGAATTTGGTGGTTCAGGTACCGCCTCTTGATGGAAAGTTTAGGATTCATTGGGGGGAGAGATCCTGAGAAGTGCCATCTTTGGCGAATGATTCCACTGGGGAGGATATTTCAAGAGGCACAGACTTTAATAATTGAGGATGAGACTTTGAAGGTGCCTGCTTAGGCGATGAAAGAGTAAAACATTGAAAGGTGCCAACCTTGGCGTTTTAAGGAAGGAATTTTAAGAAGTGCCAACTCGGGCGATTCAAGGAAGGGATTTGAAGGGCTTGATTGGGGTGTTAGTGCCTGGCATGACTATCTGTGAGATAACCTGTAGAAAAATGGTAAGTAACGCAAAGATAAGTTTCAAAATCGGGTAAGTCCTGTGAAACCGCGACTCTTACGATAACTCATGGATGAAGTAGAACGAATGAGGCAACCATAGCTTTGGAGCGCGTGCCTGGCCAAGTCCCTGCAATGATTACCTAAGATGAGGTTGAGTAGCAGGAGCATCTTGTCCCTTGCGACTTTAAATGTTTACCATTCTTCCATTTTATTTTGTTAAAATACATGTTTTTATCAAATCAACCAAATTCATAACACGTATCGAAGAGGGTGAACTTTATTCATGAACGTTAAACAAGTACAGAGAAAGAAAAATAAAGAAAGTAAATGAAATGAATGAGGTTACATAGGTCCAGAACAAGTGAAAACTGGGAAGATTCACGGATCCTCTAGTGAATCTCTGAGACTGATGAGAGCCTTAACCCCCAACACGACTTCATGTTCACCCTTCGACCTTGCTTTTGGAAAGGTAAGTTCGACAGTGATCCACGTGCCCGAGCTTGGACTCGTACTTCTTTGAGCCAGAGGTCTTATTCGCATTGCCAAAAATTTGACCCTAACTTTTGCCTGAGCCGCCCTTTTCGGGTTTTCGACTCACCAGGTCACTCTAACTTTTGCCTAAGCCGCCTTTTCAGGTTTTCAGCTTAGCGAGCATTAATTTTCTTTTCTTCCTCTCTTTTTTTTGTTTTGTTTTTTTTCTTTTTTTTTCTTTTTTTTTGTTTTTTTGTTTTTTGTTTTTTGTTTTTTTGTTTTGTTTTTATTTGCTCTGACATCTCCTCCCTAAGCATAGTATTTTTTCACTGCATCTGTGTTTACAGGCATTGACAAATCCTAGCCATCCATATTAGTGAGTATTAAGGCTCCTCCAGAAAAAGCCCTCTTCACAACATATGGTCCTTCATAATTAGGAGTCCATTTGCCTCGATTGTCCTTTTAAATTGGTAAAATTTTCTTGAGTACCAGGTCTCCTTCTTGAAACTGTTGAGGCCGTACTTTCTTCTCGAATGCTCGTTTCATACGCCTCTGATACAACTGACTATGACAGAGGGCAGTCAATCTTTTTCCATCAATCAAGTTTAATTGGTCATGTCGAGCTTGAACCCACTCAGCCTCTTCTAATTTTGCTTCCATCATTACCTGAAGGGACGGGATTTCTACTTCAAAAGGCAAATCTTCTTCCATTCCATATATGAGGGAGAACGGGGTTGCCCCTGTCGAGGTTCGGACCGAGGTGCGATACCCATGCAGAGCGAAAGGGAGCATCTCGCTCCAATCCCTGTAAGTGACTACCATCTTCTGCACTATCTTCTTGATGTTCTTATTGGCCGCCTCAGCCGCCCCATTCATTTTAGGCCGATAAGGAGAGGAATTGTAATGGTGAGTTTTGAAACTTTCACAGAGTTCCTTCATTATTTTGTTGTTCAAATTCGTACCATTGTCAGTAATGATCTGACTTGGTAGGCCATATCGGCATATCAGTTCTCGCTTGATGAATTTGACCATAATACTCCTTGTTACACTGGTATATGAAGCTGCTTCTACCCATTTGGTGAAATAGTCGATGGCGACCAAGATGAAACGATGACCGTTTGAAGCTTTTGGCTCGATGGGTCCAATGACATCCATGCCCCACATTGAGAAGGGCCATGGTGCCGTCAAGACATTTAGGGATAACGGGGGTGCATGAATATGGTCAGCGTATATCTGAAATTTGTGACATTTTCAGACATAGGTGAAGCAATCCGCTTCCATGGTCATCCAGTAATAACCAGCCCTCAAGATCTTTCTAGACATGGCATGTCCATTAGCGTGAGTCCCAAAAGATCCTTCATGAACATCCTTCATGATTTCGTTTGCCTTATCAGCATCAACACAGCGAAGAAGGACAGAGTCATAGTTTCTTTTGTAAAGCACATCCCTATTTAAGAAGAAACCCATGGTGAGTCGCCTTAGGGTCTTCTTATCATTTTCTGTAGCACCCTCGGGGTATTCTTGACTCTGGATATATCTCTTAATATCATGGTACCAAGGTTTCCCATCAGACTCCTTTTCCATCATTTGACAGTATGCAGGCTCACAGTGCTTCTTTACTTCGATGAGAGGCATATCGTAGTCACTACTTACTTCGAACATTGAGGCAAGGGTAGCCAATGCATCAGCCATTTGATTGTCATCCCGGAGAACATGATGAAAAGAGATCTCGTCAAACTCTTTGATCATTTCCTTGATATGGTCATAATAAGGAATCAACTTACTGTCCCTAGTCTCCCACTTGCCTTTCAATTGGTGAATAACCAAAGCAGAGTCCCCATAAACTTCTAACAACTTTACTTTTGCATCCAACGCTGCTTGGATTCCTAATGAGCATACCTCATATTCAGCAATATTATTGGTACAGTCAAAACACAATCTGGCACAGATAGGGATAAATTCCTTATCAGGTGAAATCAAGATAGCCCCAATTCCGTGCCCCAATGCATTAGAAGCTTCGTCAAATCTCAGGGTCCATTTCTCCTTTTGACCACCTTCTTCATTGAATAATGTCATGATATCTTCATCCGGGAAGTTAAATTGCATCGGATGATAATCATTGATGGGTTGGTGTGCCAAGTAATCAGCCAGGGCACTTCCTCTTATGGCTTTTTGAGTGACATATATTATGTCGTACTCATTTAATAGCACTTGCCAGCGAGCGATCCTTCCAGTCAGAGCAGGTTTTTCAAAAATGTACTTGACGGGGTCCATTTTAGAAACTAGCCAAGTGGTGTGACTCAACATGTACTGCCTTAGGCGCTTAGCGGCCCATGCTAACGCACAACAAGTCCGCTCTAAAGCGGAGTACCTCATTTCACAATCAGTGAACTTCTTGCTTAAGTAGTAGATAGCATGTTCCTTCTTTCCAGTTTCATCGTGTTGTCCCAACACGCAGCCCATGTATTCGTTCAATACAGTCAGATACAATATAAGTGGCCTTCCTGGGGTTGGGGGCACCAAAATTGGTGGTTCTTGTAGGTACTGCTTAATCTTTCCGAAAGCTACTTGACAGTTCTCATCCCATCGCCCCGGTTGATTCTTGCGGAGTAACTTGAAGATGGGTTCACAAGTTGCCGTCAATTGTGAAATAAATCTGGCGATATAATTGAGCCTTCCCAAAAATCCTCAGACCTCTCTTTCTGTACGGGGAGGAGGCATCTCAAGAATCGCCTTAACTTTGTCGGGATCAACCTCTATCCCTCTTTCACTTACTATAAATCCTAGCAGCTTGCCTGACCTTGCACCGAACGTGCACTTGGCGGGGTTCAATCTTAGCTTGAACTTTCTCAATCGTTCAAAAAGCTTCCTTAGATCGCTAATGTGACCTTCATCTGTTCTAGACTTGGCAATGATGTCATCCACGTAGACTTCTATTTCCTTGTGCATCATATCATGGAAAAGAGTCACCATTGCTCTCTGATAAGTTGCCCCAGCATTTTTCAACCCAAAGGACATCACCTTATAACAAAATGTACCCCATAGAGTAATAAACGTGGTCTTCTCCATGTCTTCAGGTGCCATTTTAATTTGATTATACCCCGAGAAACCATCCATGAAGGAGAAAATGGAATGCTGAGCTGTATTATCAACCAAAACATCGATCTGTGGTAGGGGAAAATCATCCTTGGGACTAGCCCTATTCAAATCTCGGTAGTCCACACACATCCGTACCTTTCCATCCTTTTTAGGGACAAGGACAATGTTGGCTACCCACTGAGGGTATTTTGCCACAGCTAGGAACCCAGCATCAAATTGCTTCTTAACCTCCTCTTTGATCTTTAAAAGCATTTCTGGCTTCATTCGGCGTAATTTCTGCTTTATTGGTGGGCATTCAGGTTTCAAGGGTAGTCTATGCTCGACAATGCTAGCATCGAGCCCAGGCATATCTTGATAAGACCAGGCAAAGACATCACAAAATTCCATTAACAACTTGATTAAATCTTCTCTTTGTTCTCTGCTTAGGGTAGTGCCAATCTTGACTTCCTTCTTATTTTCTTCATTCCCCAAATTAATGACCTCAACTATGTCTAGGTAGGGTTGAATCCCTTCATCCTCTTGCTCTAACAACCTTGTCATTTCAGGCGGTGGTTCACAATCTTCCCCACCTTCCTCATCAGCGTAATCAACTGGGTGATCGAAGTCGGGAAACGAGATTGCGACCTCACTCTCCTCAAGGGAGTCACTTTCGAATCTGCAATTTAGTGTGATATGGCAAATAAAAAGAAAGAACAAGCGAGTAAAAAGAAGGGTCTAAAACAAGGATAAGGGATACACGAAGAGTTTTTTTTTGAATTACGATACGCGTTTATTGATGAAAATGATAAAAACAAGTTTTTCCGCCTTTATTACATGGAAGGGTCCCAAAGCTTTAGGTAGAGCAGAGGGACGAATAAGTACTTAAAGCATAAACAAATTACTTTGGCAAAACATTCAAAGTCATGGGGAGCTCGATGGCCTCCCAGTTATGAAGTTCTTGGCCTGGTGGACAAGCAATCACAAAATCAACACTATCACAAGGGTTTTCTTCAATGACAGCGACTTGGTCTGGAGGCATCAGTCTGGCGCTCCGAAAGCTCTGGTAGAGATCACAGATGGGGACTCTTGCAGTATAAAAATCTCTACCGGTAAGACGAGCAGCCCTTTTTTCTCTCTTCTCTTCCTTTACCCTTTTTCTGTCGGCAGCCGTGGGCCGGTATCCTAATCCAAAACCATTTCTGTTATCAAGCAGACGTATTGGTTCTATTTCTCCATTCAAAGCACGTCCTAGCCCTCTTCCAGGTTTATACCCTCCACGCAGCATAATCTTTGCCATCATTAAAGATGCACTTGGCATGTGAGCTTTTATCATCGTGGCTCCTTCCCCTACATAGGTTGCGTTTGCTATCTCTAATGCTTGGAAAGAAGTTTCAAGGGCCTCTTCTGCTGCCTCGATGTAAGGGGTTGACAGAGGTTTGCTGACCAGAAGGTCTTCCTCACTAGAAACAATTATCAGCTTGTTGTCAATTATGAATTTTAATTTTTGGTGCAGGGTAGAGGGCACCACTCCAGCAGGATGGATCCACGGCCTGCCTAATAAACAACTATAGGCAGGCGAGATATCCATGACTTGAAAAAGGACCTGGAACGTGCACGGCCCAACCTGTATGGGCAGCTCAATCTCACCCATAACCTCCCTCCGAGTTCCATCAAAAAACTCGTACTATCGTGGCACTTGGCTTCATAAAAGTCCCATCAAATGGTAATTTGGCCAATGTAGACTTTGGCATGACGTTGAGGGACGAGCCATTGTCAATAAGTACTTTCGCTAAGATGTAATCTCGGCATTTTACGGAGATATGGAGAGCCTTGTTGTGCCCAATCCCCTCTGTTGGTATTTCGTCGTCAGTGAAGGTCAGATAGTTATCTGCAACAATGTGCCCCACTATTCCTTGAAACTTATCAACGGGAATGTCATGACTGACATGAGCCTCATTCAGGACCTTCATCAACATCTTCCGATGTGGCTCAGAGTTCATCAACAATGATAACAAGGAGATTTTTGCAGGAGTATGGGTCAGTTGGTCAAGCACTTGATATTCGCTCTGGCGAATAAACCTTAAGAATTCATGGGCTTCTTCATCAGTCACGGCGCTTTTGATTTCACCATTGACCCCTTCTTTGTCCACCTTGGCATTTCCGGTAACCTGATCCTTCTTCGGCTCTGGAGAGGCGTATACTCTTCCACTTCGGGTTATACCTCCTACCCCAACAATATTTGTGACAGACGAAGGAGATGGGTCACTTGTTGCCGAGCTTGCAACGATCACATCTGTGTTGTACTTCCAAGGGACAGCCCGAGAATCTTTGAACGCAAACGGGGTGGGTGCTTGAATAGTGATGGTTGGTTGTACAGAAACAGGAGCTGCTTGGGGGTTCCTGGTGTAAAAAATTGTCAAGGGCTTAGGGATCCGTGCCCCTGTTTGTTCCTCGATCATGTCGACCTCATCTCCACGGCGTTTACAGACCTGCACAATATGGCTATCCATAAGGCTTTGAAGGACCTCACAGAAACCTTGATGTTCGGCAGTCTGTTCGCAATCATGTTTCACACTCCAGGTTCCTTCAATTAATCCCCTTTCAAGCAAAAGGGAATGAACTACCCCTAATGGCATTCTTATATCAGCAACATTCTTAATGCACTCCTCATCATTTTCCAAGGCGTTGACCTCTGAATTTCCATGGTTGGGCAGGGGATTTGTGGCAACATTTGGGCTACCTTCCTTAAAGTTAATCCAGTCGGCTTTGATCAAATCCCTTACTTTATACTTCAAAGCCAGGCAATTTTCTGTGGATTGCCCTGGTGCCCCAGCATGGTAATCACAATGAGCGTTTGGGTCATATCCCCTTGGGTAAGGAGGTTGCAACGGCCTCATAGGTGATGGAGCTACCAGACCTTTCTGAACGAGGATTGGAAAAAGTTCGGTATATGTTATAGGAATTGGATCGAACTGTACAGGGGAGCGCTCATTATTGGAATTTCTCGTGTTTTGATTATGATTGGGTGGTCGGGTCACTTGTTGCGGGTGATGGTATGGCACGGGTTGCGGCACTAGCGCTCTTACCATGGGTGGACGGAAGTGGGGAGTATAAGTTGTTGGGCTCTGAGTGGTAGCGGCCACATAAGGATTGGGAGCTTGAATCATAGTAGGAAAGAATGGTCTTGGCGAAGGCGTCTTTTGATTAGAAGAGATGGAATTAGTTTCTCCATCCCTTTTCCCAGGCGCCGTCCTTCTTGTTATGCTTGCCCCAGATGAGCCCTGAATGATCTTTCTTGTTCGTATTCCGCTTTCCACTCTTTCCCCGATAGTCACAATGTCGGAGAAGTTGGATGAAACACTACCAATCATCTTGCCGTAGAAAGGTGATGGGAACGTATCGATAAACATCGCGACTATTTCTTTTTCCGACAATGGGGGATCCACTTGTGCCGCTGTCTCTCTCCATCATTGGGCATATTCCTTGAACGTTTCACTGTCCTTTTTCATCATATTTTGTAAATGAACCCTGTTGGGTGCCATATCCATGTTATACTTGTATTGTCTAAGGAAGGCATCTGCCAGGTCCTTCCAACAACGGATATGGTTTTGATCAAGGTGAGCATACCATGTAAGAGCGGTCCCTGCTAGACTATCTTGGAAGCAGTGGATCAAGAGTTGGTCATTAGAAGAGTAAGATGCCATCTTTCGACAGTACATCGTGAGATGGTTCTTTGGACAAGTCATTCCCCGATACTTATCAAAGTCTGGCATCTTGAATTTGGGTGGGAGGACAACATCTGTGACTAAACATAGCTCCGAAGCATCTATTAGTCCAAAACCTCCAGAGCCTTCCATCATCCTCAAACGCTCTTCTAAGATTTCTATCTTTTCCTTTCGAGGAGCTGCGACCATGCGGGTTGCATCTTGGAGATTGGTCCCATAGGGGGTTCCATATCCATACGGATAACCGAGTGGCTGGTTGAACGGAGGCAAAGCATGGGACTGGTTTGTTAGGCCTGTATTTGGTGAAGTACCTTGGGGTTGGGCCATAGTCTGTACAACATAATTCGGTTGGGTCACCTGGGCTCGTGTGTTTTGGGCTTGTGCGTTGTAGGTCGGCTGGGTCATCGGGGCTTGTATATTTTGAGTTTGGTGAGTTTGTGGGTCATGGGCTTACGTGTTTTGGGCTTGGTAAATTTGTGGGTCATGAGCTTGCGTGTTTTGGGTTTGGTGGAATGATGGTATATTTGGCTGGGTAGGGTATAAAGCGTGAGGATTCATCGCTTGCTGGTCATGGGCGTCTTGGTTAGCGAGTGAGGGATAGTATCCTGGTGGAAGGCCATAAAGTGGAAAAGGTACTGGGTTGCCGTCAGGACCGACAAATGTATGCTGTGCATAAGACTGGCCGTAAGGTAGCTGGGTCTCAATGATAGGGTTAGGTCTTCCAACATGAATGGTGACAGGGGGTGTCATTGTGTTTGGTACTTGGGTTCTTGCTGGGTCGGAACCAAGGGGGGTGGTACAGTGGCAGGCTGCTGCTGGGTGTTCTCAATACCCATAGAGGAATCCCCTTCTGTGATTCTCTTTTCCAGAAGCTTGGTCAACTCGGCTACCTGTTCCTTTAGCTGGTTGAACTCGTTTCTGAAATCCTCATCCCTGATTTCTGCTTCGGCAATGAGTCTCGTTTGGAGTCGGGTCGGATAAGGATGTTTACCAGTAGTGTCTATTGTAAGTGAAAACACGAAATTAAAAAAGAAAGCATTAAATAAAAATGGTAAAAGAAAAATAAATAGTATGGTGCATAAAGTTATCGCGGAACTCGGCCAGTACCCTCCAACCATTCCTCAGAACGTCATATTCAAGAGTAATAAGTATGTGATGAATGGAAATTAACATGAGATGGTTGTGGAGACAAAAGAATCCTCCTTTCTGAATTTCAAAGTACATTACTGCTGCCAATTTTTTTATGCAGAAAAAGTAAATCAGCCATTCCTAGCTCGGGCAATCATGGCCCTCATTTTACAAATCCTTTCCTTACAGTAATCAAGGAAGGTTACAATTTCTTTTGGGGTACTAAGAGGGTTAACCATCCCCTCAGCTTGCTTAAGCAGGAGCGGGAGGTCTTCCAGAACTCCATTAGCCAAATGTGCCAAGTGGGCGAAGCGGTTCATCCATGAGTGAATAACTTCATCTTGTTGTGTCATTTCAGTTTTCAAAATACGGATAGCCTCACGACATTCTTGCTCAGTATCTATCGCGTGCTGTCGCTCGCCGTTTATCTCTTGCTGGCAAGCTTCTACCACCTCATTAAGCTGATGCTCTAATTGTCTAACTTGCAATTGTAGGAGCTCTTTTTGTACCAAGGCAATTTGCTCATTCTCTTTGGCTTTTTCCAACATATCTCTCAAGAGTTGCTTGTCAGCCAACATAGTATCCCTTTGCTTGCTCTTCATCCTCAGTTGGGTATTAGCTGTTCGGAGGCATTGACTTTGCTTCCTCAAGTAATCCCTTTCAATTTTCCATTTTTTTCCAATCTCCTTGATAGTTTGCTTGCTTTCTAAGTTCTCTCTTTTCTGAAGGGCGCATTCTTGTTGAGATTTTAGCAAGTCTTTCTCTAGCTTCTTATTTTTTGCAATTAACTCTTTTATCTTGGCTTTCATGGCCTCCTTTTCTAAAGTAGGTGAGGGAACAGGTGTTCTTGTCGGGAGATAGAAGGGACTTTTGAAAGGCAGCTTGACAATGGAAACCCTATTCAGGATCCATTGGTAGTATTCGTCCTTCACAGCGTGGCTTCGAGCTCCTAATTCTTTTCCTTGCCTGTGGACCATCTTCCACGCATTTGCTATATCCCGAATAGCAGAGGTACAATCTCCTTTTGAGTAGCGAAAGACAAAAGGAATAAGTGATTCTTCATCAGGTGGCCCAAGCAATGGATAAGCTAACTGTCGTTTGGCTATGACAGGGTTGTAGTTAATGCATCCTTGTGTGCCCATAAGAGGAACGTTCGGGTAGCTTCCACAATGATGAATAATGGTGTCAACCTACAACCATTGTGGATACCACCTTACTTTGTCAGCTGTGAGCCCCATCAGGTGATTGGCCCATTCACGCCCGTTTTTTGTTACTAACTGGCATAATTTCAGATCAGAAATAGGACATTCAACTTTGCCGACTTGGTGGAAAACATATGACGTGAGCCACACATACAGAGCAGGTAGACAACAAATGATTCTCTTTCCACCTTGTGTACAACAGAAGTCCATGGTGCAGTATATATTTGCCAAGATAGCAGTGACAGGATTTTCAGACTTGAATTTACGGGCAAGGAAAATGCCAATGGCATCATAGTCTATGTAATTGTCAATGTTGGGGAACAAGATAACACCATAAATGGTTAAAGCCAAGGTATCCATGAAGGCTTCCCAATCTCCCTTCTCAGCCAGCAAGTGCATGTGCCTCTCAAAATATTCCCGATCAAACCCCAGGACTTGATTTCTATTTAGCTGCTTACTTCTTAAGACTTCCGGATTAATCCTTAGGATATCAGCGATGGTAACAACATTCGCATGGCGTTCAAGGTGGCGGTAAGGCATTTGTCCCTCTAGTGGCATCCCCAGAATCTGTTTGAACTCCTCAACAGATGGAGCTAATTGAAAGTCTTGGAAAGTGAAACAACGGAGAGGTGGGTCATAAAACTGAATCAAAGCAGTAATTGCTTCGACTTGTACTTCCACTTCTAGCAACTTTAGGATCCTTCCGTATCTCCTTGAAAAAAACATTTTCTGATTCATATCCAATTTCTTGCCTAATGCTTACAGACTGGTTGTATCGACCTTCCTAGCCTTAACATGCAGTAATTTTTTCAACTCAGGTATATTTATACCACAACTATCTGATCTCATGTTAATTTCCATACTCTCACTCAGAGGTACTGGCTAAGCTCTTGATAGCTTCCTGCGAGAACATGAGAAATGAGAAAATCAGTCACTAGAACTGACGTGTTTTGTAAATCGATGCTCCCCTAGTAACTTTGAAAATATTTTTGTATTCAGGGAAATTTCGATTTGACAAAACTTATGACAAATCAAGGGTCATGTGAGCTACGGATTTTCTGATCATTGTCAATAGAAAAATTGATTTTTTTTTGATTTTTTTTTTGATTCAAAACATCCGTAACTCAAATCCCAAAGACTTGTGCATAAAAGGAAAGGACTACTTGCCCATTAAAGGATCACGGGTTAAAAATATGTTATTTTTGGAAGAAGTAATCCACTAAATGGGTAAGCGGTCCTCTTCTAATTTGGATCATAAAAGAAAGCGAGAATGAGGAAAGGTATAAGTAAAGTTTGCCCTTTTGTGTCTTAATTCAGGTTTTTCTGGAGGTCTCCTAATGGTTCTAAAGTTCATCTATCAGTGATACCTCGCATTAGGTGGCTTGTTCTAAAACTCCTAAAGGTCACTAGAGCCAAGATCCTATTCATGATGTTGATCACAAATAGTAAGAAGTATACTAAGTGTGAGCACCATGAATAAGTCAAACTCTAGCTGAGGTTCTCACAGTAACTAGACAGGAAGTACATCCCAAATGGCTCCGCTATCAACCTCTCCTAATCTTAAGCTTATTTGGGCCCGGGTATAGGGTCCCACTCAAAAGTGTATGCAAATTATGAGTGTAGTGTGTGAAAGAGGCATTCAATACCTGTACCTTACTCATCCTGCACATAGAACAAACACAGAGCAACAAAATAAAGTCGACTACCCTAGGGTTCAATGATCATACAGATATTTACAGAACATAAATGATAGAATATAAACAAAACAGGAACTAAACATTGACAAGGAAATAAAATAAAAGAAGAAGTTAAATAATTAATATGCTAATTAAAACATGCGCTATCAAATTGACTGGCTTGACTCTCAAAATAGTCCCCAGTGGAGTCGCCATCTGTCGCGACCGGGATCGCGGCGGCGCGACCGACCCTCGAAACGGTTCGAAAAATAAACAGGGAGTCGCCACCAATATTTTTTAGGATAAAATAGTGGAAAAATCTTTTGTTAAAGCACTGGTTATAAAAATGAGATTCCATGATTCGGGAGTCTGATTACAGGTGAGGAAGGTATTAGCACCTCACAACTGTCCGTTATAAAAAACGGTTACCTCAATTTGATAGCGCGCATTATAATTAACCCGATAATTATTTTAACTTCTTCATGAAAAGAAAAATGTACGGAATGACAAAATAAACAAAATAAACAAAATAAACAAAAATCAACGCAAAATATTTACATGAGATTAACAGGACGTCTCGTCCAAATTAATCTCGCTCCGCCTTTTTAAAGAGATAAAAAAAATATGAGATTAACAGGACGTCTCATCCAAATTAATCTTGCTCCTTCTTTTTTCTTTAAAGAGATATTTAAAAAATATGAGATTAATAGGACGTCTCGTCCAAATTAATCTCGCTCCTTCTTTTTTCTTTAAAGAGATATTTAAAAATATGAAATTAACAGGACGTCTCGTCCAAATTAATCTCGCTCCTTCTTTTTTTCTTTAAAGAGATATTAAAAAATATGAAATTAACAGGACGTCTCGTCCAAATTAATCTCGCTCCTTCTTTTTTCTTTAAAGAGATATTAAAAATATGAGATTAACAGGACGTCTCGTCCAAATTAATCTCGCTCCTCCTTTTGATAGCAAGACAAAAAGGAAACTCTAAAAATTAAATAAAGAAAGATGGGCCCGACAGGAACTATTTCCCGCTCCTAGGGTATTCTCGGGCTTTCGAGAAATCAGGGTCACGTAGTTCTTTAAATGTTTTTTTTAGGAAAAGATTAGGAAGATATTGATAAGCATCATTTTAGTGAAGAATCCATACAAGGCGAAGTGCTTCGCACGTGCACGGATCTTATAGAGACTGTGTAGACGGAAGTATTTTCCGTACGACACTGATTAAGAAAAATGAATATATAAAAAATAAAATAAAAAAACTGAGTGGGAGAGGAAAACGAGTGTAAAAAATGAAAAAAACGAGTGAAGAATAAGCAAAACCGAGTGAAAAATAAGAAAACCGAATGAAAAAATGAAAAATCCGAGTGAAAAAATGAAAAATCCGAGTGAAAACAGGGAAAACCGAGTGAAACAGTAAAGATCCGAGTGAAACAGTGACAATCTGAGTGAAACAGTGAAAATCTGAGTGAAACAGTGAAAATTTGAGTGAAACATTGAAAATCTGAGTGAAAATAAGGGAAACCGAGTGCAAAATAGTAAATCCTAGTGAAACAATGAGAATCTGAGTGCAAAAATAGTAAATCCAAGTGAAACAGTGAGAATCTGAGTGGAAATAAGAGAAACCGAATGCAAAATAGTAAATCTGAGTGAAACAGTAAGGATCTGAGTGAAAATAATAGTAAATCCAAGTGAAACAGTGAGAATCTGAGTGTAAAAAAAAAGAAACCGAGTGCAAATAGTAAATCTGAGTGAAAAGAGGATTACCGAGTGAAAGTTTAGCAAAAACCGAGTGATGATGGTGCAGGAACGCTGGTCCAAGAGGGAAGATGGGGTTAGAGGGAGTGGGAAGGTAATGGGATTAGGAATGAGGTGCTGTTGAGTGGGAGTGTGGACGGATTGGAATTGGAGAGGAGTGGAGGATGGAAGGATTATGGGCAGCAATGGTGAGGGATGATGGAAGGAGAAGAAGAGAAGAATTGGTGTGAGAGAGAAGAGAGCACGAAGGATTTTTGGTAGAGTTTCCTCCTCTCAATCCTGTCCCTTAGCTGCCCTCCCCTTGCCTATTTATAGGCTGGCCCAAGTGGAATGCCAGCTCAGGCTTCCACTTCCGAGTGGAATGCCAGCTCAGGCTTCCACTCGGTTTGGGTAGTGGGGGGACAACAGCTGGTGGGAATTTTTAATTCCTCCACCTCCGCCCCTGTCTGCCAGCCACCTCCGGGATTCCTGGATCCACTTTGGGGGTGGAATCCAGGTCAGCATGTGCAATCCGAGTGAGGAGAGTGGAAATCCGAGAGAAAATGGTGTAAATTCGAGTGAAAATGGTGTAATCCGAGTGAGAATGGCTCGGATCAACCTTCCAATCAGTATTCATCCATACTGGGAGTCAAATCCGAGTGAGGATGGTGTAAATCCGAGTGAAAATGGTGTAATCCGAGTGAGAATGGCTCGGATCAACCTTCCAATCAGTATTCATCCATCCTGGGAGTCAAATCCGAGATAAAATGGTGTAATCCGAGTAAAAATGGTGGAATCTGAGTGAGAATGGCTCGGATCAACCTTCCAATCAGTATTCATCCATACTGGGAGTCAAATCCGAGTGGAAATAACTGTTCTCCAATGGAAAACTGAGTGAAAATCAGTCTCGTCCGAGTGAGATTCAATCTGAGAGGACTCAACCACTCGGAAGAATCTCGCTTGGCAATGCTTCTACACTCAGATTCACTCAGTATTCAAGTCGGAGCTGGCCTTCCTTTTAGCTCCAATAATCCTTTAGGGGCATTCATTTGGAAATCCGACTGGTTCCACAAGGAATTGCCTTTTCAATCGGAAATGGTTTCACACGGCAATCAACAGTTCGGATGCACTTTCAATGGTTTTACTCGGACTCGGCTTTGCCCAGAAAAATACTTAATCCGATTCACTTCAATCAACATTTCCTCACTCGGATTACTTACAATCAGAAGACTCCCACTCGGATTCGCTTCAATCAGCAATAGTATCCCACTCGAAAATGACTCATCCTGAGTAATTCTACTCGGATTTGATCATGTATGTGTCATTCCGCTCGGATTCCCCAACAGGAGCCTATTCCACTCGGAAATGCTTCATTATCACTCAGTTTTTGATCGTTTCTTAGTTAATCTACTCGGATTTGCTCCATTCTGAGTAGTTCGACTCGGTTTTGATCATTTCTGAGTTAATCTACTCAGATTTGCTCCATTCTGAGTAGTTCCACTCGGTTTTGATCATTTCTGAGTAGTTCTACTCGGATTTGCTCCATTCTGAGTAAGTCTACTCGGTTTTGATCATTTCTGAGTAGTTCTACTCGGATTTCTCTTCAACAGTGGCATATTCCACTCGGATTTGATCTGTTCCAAGTCCTTCCACTCGGAAATGATCATTTCCGAGTCCCCCTTTTTTTTAAATTTTTTTTTTATAAATTGTTTTTTCATTTTTTTTATTGTTTGTGGATGGGTAGAAATAGGTGTTCACAGGGACGTTTTCTGAGGGGTGCTCATTCTAATGTCCAAGGTAGAGGCGGTGGACATGGTAACACTTTTGGCCGGGGCAATGTAAATGCCAATGTGCCGAGATGCTATAGGTGTGGTGGTCCACACTATGTTCGTGAATGTGTACACCGTGAGGATGTGGTGTGTTTTAACTGTGATGAAGTGGGACATATCCGTCCTGCCTATCCTATGCTTGCAAGACTAGCTCCGATACGAGCTAATACTCCAAATCGTGCTAATGCACCTGCTCATGTGAACCGCGGAGGCCACAATGGTGGTCGGGGCCGTGGTAATGGAAACAATGGTGGCCAAAATGGTGTCCGAGGTGGTTATAATGGTGGAAGGCATGGCAATGGTCGAGGAAATGGCAATGATGGTCGTGATGGAAACTAGAATGGTGGAAATCCCCAACTAAATGCCGGAAGAGTGTTTACTGTAACCGGTGAGGAAGCAGCACAAGCAGATAACTTAGTTAAAGGTAAGTGTGAAATACTTGGACATTCTATTTATGTTATTATGATTCGGGTGCAACTCACTCTTTTTTATCCGAGGATTGTGCTCGGCGGTTGAGATTGCCGGTGTGTTTAATGAAAAATGCCCTAGTGGTTACCACCCCAACCGGTACTTGTCTCAGATCGGTTAACCGGTGTAACAATGTTGATATGTTCCTAGATGGGAGAAGATTTGTTATATCTTTCATATGTCTGCCGATGAAGGGATTAGAGATCATACTTGGTGTGGATTGGCTCTCCACTAACAAAGTTTTGGTCGACTGTCAACAACGGACCGTTATTTTCCCTTATCCTGATATGAGACAATTCGATGTGCAAGGTATAGCTCAACTTTCCATGTTACTATCTCTTGCCGATGGGACGAGTGGTCCCGATCCTATTAACATCCCTATAGTGTCTAAATTCCTGGATGTGTTTCCCAAAGAGATACCCGGCTTACCACCTTTACGGGAGGTTGAATTTACTATTGATCTTGTACCTGGTGCAGAACCAGTGTCTATCGCTCCTTATAGGATGTCTCCTATGGAGTTGGCTGAACTTAAGAAGCAAGTTGAGGAGCTACTTGAGAAGGAGTTTGTTCGACCCAGTGTGTCACCCTGGGGAGCTCCTGTTTTATTAGTCAAGAAGAAAGATGGAACCATGCGGTTGTGTGTAGACTACCACCAATTGAACAAGCTAACAATAAAGAATAGATATCCTTTACCTCGTATTGATGACCTGTTGGATCAATTAAGAGGTGCAGTGGTGTTTTCGAAGATTGATTTGCGGTCCGGTTATCATCAAATTCGGGTGAGAACCGAAGACATTCCGAAGACTGCGTTTAGGGCGCGATATGGTCATTATGAGTATGTTGTGATGCCATTTGGAGTGACTAATGCTCCAGCGGTGTTCATGAGCTACATGAACCGCATCTTTCATGAATACTTGGATCGTTTTGTTGTGGTATTCATTGATGACATCTTAGTGTATTCCAAGAGCCGTGAGGAACACGAAGAGCACTTGAAAGTGGTGTTGAATATTCTTAGAGAGAACCAGTTGTATGCTAAACTCTCTAAATGTGAATTCTGGTTGACAAACGTCCAGTTTCTTGGATATATGATATCCGAAGATGGTGTTTTGGTGGATCCTTCTAAGGTTGAAGTCATTATGGCATGGCCTAGACCTGCGTCGGTTACGGAAATCCGGAGTTTCCTTGGACTTGCCGGATATTATCGGAGGTTTATCAAAAGTTTTTCTTGTCTTGCTAGACCTTTGACGAACTTGACAAGGAAGAACCAACCTTTTTTATGGACAATTGAATATGAGAGATGCTTTGAAGAGTTAAAGATGAGGTTGACTTCTGCGCCTATCTTGGCATTGCCTGATTTACAAGAAGATTTTATGGTGTATTGCGATGCTTCCCAGCATGGACTGGGATGTGTGCTAATGCAGAGGGAACGTGTTATAGCTTATGCTTCACGCCAGTTGCGACCCCATGAAGTTAACTACCCAACTCATGGCTTGGAGTTGGCAGCGGTTGTGTTTGCTTTAAAGATTTGGCGTTATTATCTAAATGGTTCAAGGTTTATGGTTTTTAGTGACCACAAAAGCTTGAAATACCTCTTCGATCAAAAAGAATTGAATATGTGTCAAAAGAGATGGATGGAATTCCTGAAGGACTATGATTTTGAATTAAAGTATCATCCGGGAAAAGCTAATGTTATTGTCGATGCTCTTAGTCGAAAGTCCTTGCATATGTCGGCCATGATGGTCAAAGAGTTCGAATTGATTGAGGAATTTCGGAACTTAAATGTTGGGACCGAGGTTCAATCTTCCAAGAAGCTATGCTTCGCTACCTTGAAGATATGTAATGAGTTTTTGGAGCTTGTAAAGGAGAAACAAGGGGATGATGATTATTTACAAGAGATGAGAAGATCTCAAGATAATAGGAAGAATTTATTTCTTGTGGAAGGTGTTGATGGCTTATGGCGAGTAAAGGGTCATGTGTATGTGCCTCCATTCGAAGATCTAAGACATACGGTGCTTGAGGAAGCACATAAAAGCATTTTTAGTATTCACCCTGGTGCAACCAAGATGTACCAAGACGTAAAGAAGAATTTTTGGTGGCCCGGAATGAAACGTGACGTTGCAAGTTTCGTAGCTTCATGCCTTACTTGTCAAAAAGCGAAGATAGAACATCAGAGACCTTCGGGTACTTTGAAACCACTTGATATTCCCATTTGGAAGTGGGATGCAATTGCCATGGATTTTGTGTCTGAATTGCCAAGGACGAAGTCCAAATGTGATGGAATCTGGGTGATTATGGATCGTTTGATGAAGAGTGCACATTTTCTGCCGATCAGTATGGAGAGTTCTTTACAGGAATTGGCACAGTTGTACATTCAGGAGATTGTGAGATTACATGGTGTGCCATCCAGCATTGTTTCTGATCGTGATCCCCGATTCACTTCCCGATTCTGGGGAAGCTTACATGAAGCAATGGGTTCAAAACTAAAATTAAGTTCAGCGTACCATCCTCAGACTGATGGACAGTCTGAGAGGACTATTCAGAGTCTTGAGGACTTACTGCGTGCTTGTGTTTTGGAGCACGGCGGTTCGTGGGAGAAATATTTGCCTCTAATCGAATTCACACACAACAACAGTTTCCATTCTAGTATTGGTATGGCACCATACGAGGCATTATATGGAAGGAGGTGTCGAACCCCTTTATGTTGGCTAGAAGTTGGTGAGAACTTGGCTTTAGGGCCTGAGATTGTTGAGGAAACCACTGAACAGATCAAGATGATCCGAGAAAAGATGAAAATCGCTCAGGACCGATAGAAGAGCTATTATGATAAAAGGAGGAATCCACTTGAATTTCAAGTTGGCGATCATGTGTTCTTACGAGTCTCGCATGATAAGGGCATTGGTAGAGCTTTGAAGAGCAGAAAATTAAGCCCTAAATTTATCGGACCCTTTGAGATCTTGGAGCGGATTGGAGATGTTGCTTATCGGATTGCGCTCCCTCCATACCTTGCAAACCTACATAACGTGTTTCATGTATCCCAGTTGAGAAAGTATGTTCATAATCCACTACATGTGATCTCGGTGGAGGATGTCGAGGTGCGAGATGATTTGTCTATTTCTCCTGCTTCTGTTCGCATTGTCGAGCATTCCGTGAAGAGACTACGGAACAAGTTGGTACCTTTGTTGAAGGTCGCTTGGAAACATGGAAATGTGGAGACGCTCACATGGGAACGAGAGGACAACATCAGAGAACGATATCCCGACGTATTCGAATCAGGTATGTTAAATTTCGAGGACGAAATTTTCTTTTTGGTGGGGTGGATTGTAACACCTAAATTTTAGAATAAAGGATTAATTGAGGAGAATAAATATCGAATAATTATTTATGGATTATTTAATGTCCCAAAATATTAGAAATAATTAAATTAATATTTTTGGGAACTGTTGATAATTTATTGAGACCAAATAAGCTAAAAACTGACCCGATTAAAATATGGGTGTCAAATCAAGTATCTCTGATTGGGATGATATTGGTCAGGGCTATTGAGAATATTATTGGGAGTCCGAATATATATTTGGAATAATTTTTGGATAAAGTATTGAGCCCAAACAGAGAACCTATTTGTGGAAAAACGATGAAATTTTAATGAGGGAATTAAAGATAAAGCAAAAAACCCAATTTTTCTCCCTCTTATTCTTGTGACTTTCTGAGACCATTTGGCAGAGATACATTTCTTCTTCTTCTTCTATTTTCTCCTCTTCTCTTCTCCTAGAGCCAATTTCGTTTGGGTGTGGTAAGCCATATTCACTTCTCTTGTTTGCTTTAATGCTGTGAGTCTTATGAAGTGTTAATGAAGTAGATGCATGATGGCTGAAAGAAGAAGAAAGTCAATGGGTATTTATGAATGCTGATAGGTTAGTGAAAAACCCTAACTTTTAAAGATTTGGGGAAAATGGTGAATGTTGGTAAATTGAGGTGTTTGAAGGCAAATACAAGCTACTGAGAGTTTGGGTTATGATTAACAAAGCATTATCATGGATGTTAGGTTATGGGTTTTGTGGCTTTTAGATATAATGAAGGTGGTATGGTAATAAGGAATTCCCAAAGCCTAATAAAGAGAGGAAAAGAATGCCTGTAACATGTTTTATACATGTTATTAATTATAGATATAAAAATGGTTAGTTAAAGTTGAATTTGTGTTGAGTGGTTGATTAATTATGATTCTTTGTGTATGTTAACGTAGGATCCATTCCGAACGACGAGGCGGGTACGTCGAATCAATCGGAATTCTTCTCTTAAGGTAGGAGAGGGGTGTATTTTCTAAATGTATGAGAATTGTGCTGATAATGTATGTATTAATGTAATATGGTATGCTCTCTTGGATGAGTGTGGTATCATGTGTATGTGATGTGAAATTGAGCATGGTGATTGTAATGATTGATTGTGTGATGAAGCCTAAATGAGGCTATGAGTGGTATATTATGTGATGATGTATTATTGATTCCATATGTGGTATGAGGAATACTTGAAACTTTTGGTTAGAATATTTCTTAAATATGGGGAATTAATGTATATGCTTGATTTGTGGATAATAGTGTGGTTGAGTATGAATGTACCCTAGATGAGAGGGTAAGATAATCCAAATGAGGTTGAGGCATGCATGAGCATTGTTGCATACATGGAATGGCATGCATATCATGATGATGTTGATAAGTGGTTGCGATCACTTGATGTTGGAAATATAAAAGGGCTTGCGAGTTCCGGTGATTAATGGACCGGTGGTTGCGATCACCAGGTGTTTGAAAAGAAAGGCCCTACGGGACCATTGAGATTGAATGCCCATGGTTGCGATCATGAGGCAGGAGTACCCCTTGCAAGGCGGGAAACCTTTATGAAATGTTAAACATGGTTGCGATCACGAGAAAGCACCTTGCGAGGCTGCTAGAGGGAGTACCCCTTGCGAGGCGGGAAACCATTGAGAATGCCTATATGATTATGGTGGTTGCGATCACCCGAGGAAATGAAATCGGATCCGTGCATATGCATATTAAACACTAGCATGTGCATTAGCCATTGAAGCATGGCATAGGGTGATATCCTGTTGAGGTGATTATGTGAGGTGTAGGTGAAACTCCCTTTAATTTACTAACTGTGATTGTGATATTGGTTGGTGTGAATTTGAGAATCCTAAAGGATATTTTATGTTTCAATGAACTTAAAAAGGAATTGAATTCGTGTTGATTGAACTCCTCTTGTGGAGGAGATGTTAGTATTGCATTCATGCATATATTGTCAAAATTATTGGATTTTCATCATTGAGAAAATATACTCACTCTCCCTGTGGTATATTTTTAGCTCCTGTGTTGTAGGACTTGCCTTGGAGCTGTTTTGAGGAGTAGAAGTGTGTAGGAAGTGCCTTGGCCGGCAGTCCAATATTTTGTATAATATATATTACAGTTATATGCTTATTTTGCATTTGGATTGTTGGATTATGATATTGAAGATTTGATCTGGAAAATGTCTAAAGTTTGTGTAAGGTTTTGGTAGTATTGGATGACAGATTATGATATGGGTTTATCATCCAATTTTATGAATGAATGATGTATTTCGAAGAATTTGACTCTTATGCAGCATAAATGGTTGGTGTTTAATTGTTGTGCAATGGATAGATTGGAATAAAAATTAGGATGTATGGTTAATTGATTCAATTATGAATGTATAATATTGCCCAGATATATTATTAGCTTGAATTATTTTGTGAAGAATTGATTTGGGTATGTCAGGGTGCATAAGGTTCTAAGTTTTCTGCATAATTTGTCAAATACGCTCAAGCGAGAAGATTCCTCGCTCAAGCGTGGATGCTCTACATCTAAAATTTGCTTACTGTCCATCCTTCTCTCAAGCAAGAATTTATTTCGCTTAAGCGTTTGTTGAAGGAAACCATTTTGTGATAATCTCGCTCAAGCGGAGAAAGGCTCACTCAAGCGAGAAGCATTAGGTGAGCTACTGGAGTGTTTTTGCTTAAGGGAGAAACTCTTGCTCAAGCGAAATGAAGAGAAAATTGAGAGTACAGGGGTGTCACGCTCAAGCGTGACCAAGCGTGAAGAAACCCACGCTCAAGCGAGCGTTCCGCGCTCAAGCGCCCACGGGTCCTGATTCTCCCTTCTTCTCACGCTCAAGCTTGAGTCATGTGTAAAAGGGGCGCGCTCAAGCATGATCGTGTGGGGAGAGGCTGATTCTTTCTCATGCTCAAGCGTGATAACATGCTCACGCTCAAGCGAAAAGGTGCCACGCTTAAGCTTGAAGACCCCTGATGCTAAATTTTCCTTCTTTCAATTTTCTTCGTTTTCACTTAAGCGTAACTTTTCAAACCTGATCGCACTTAAGCATGGAAATTCACGCTCAAGCGTGAAGAATCAGTTTTTGCATTGTTCATAAAAATTGTAGATAGTTTTGTCGCCGTCATTTTGATACCCAATTTGCATCAATCGGAGTTTGGTAGCCGGAGTTATGCCCAAAATACTAAAGGGTGTTCAGGCTGAAAATTTCAGCAGGGCTGATTTCATAAATTAACAAATTAAGCAATCTTTGGGGTATAATTGGCCCTCAACTTCTTCATAACAATTGTAGATATTTGAATTACCAATATTTACAAACCATAATTCATCTTGATTGAAGTTGTGTAACTCCGATTTGACTTAAATTATCTTTTAATCCACTCTCTTTGAAATGCAAACATACAACATCAATTTATTTAAATTCTTCTGCTGATTTTAAATGAGAATATCTCTTATATTATTTTCAAACTTACCTTCTCATATCTTCACATATGGGATAGGTTTTATAGATCCGGGGTGGCAATTTAATGCTTCACCACTTAATTTACTTTATTGATTAATATCTTTAAAATCGCGAAAAATTTACCCCCAATTTCGGGGTGTCACATGCAGCACCGACTGAACGTTCTTCAGTCACTCGTTCTCAACAGAACGACCCAGCTTCCAGCCGTTCAGCACAGGAATCTCCTTTGGAGGAACACCGAGCCACTCGGACACACGAACAGCTCTGCCTCCATGACACTCCATGCTCCGTTTGCAAGACAGTGGAGAGTCCTATGCCTCCATGGCACGACGCGGTCCTCCCACGCTCAAGCAGTCCAGTCCTCACCAATAATGGAGGAGAGGACCCCATGCTTCCAAGCACCCATCGTTGCTTAGGCAGAACATGGGAGGATCTCAGCCTCCAAAACACACAACACCACACAGATCTCTCTCTCAACCACGCTGTTCCACTTCGTGTTCCCACTCAGTTATACTCAATGTTGAGTGGAAGAAGAAAATGAAGAAGACAAAGATGGAGAACAGCAAGAAGAAGAAGAGTCACCAGGGAGTTCTAGAGAGAATGGAGAGTGGTTCTCAATATACCCAAAGTGTAATGAGCAGGGAGTGGGAAGTGTGTAGCTCTTATCCCTTCACTGCCGTGACAGCTCCACTCCCATCAGTCATCACATCACCATTACTCTCCCATCCCATCAGCGTGGGAATCACGAGGGAGAGAGGGAGAGAGGGGACCGAACCCCTATTTCACCCACCAAGGGCATATGCGTAATTTTTCCTGGCATTAATATTATTATTCAATCAATAAATTTTAATTCTATAATTAACCTTAAATGTGTGTTTAATTCTAAACCAGGATGTTACATTACTCCCCTCCTTCAAAGAATTTCGTCCTCGAAATTCAAATACAAACTTACCTCAACAAACAGCTCAGAATGTTGCTGCCTCGACTATTTGTATGTCAGTGCTTCCCAAGCATTCACCGACCGGTTCATAATTCCACTCGGCAAAATCACTAAAGTCGGGTCCTACCTTCTCACAACCTCTTCATAGAATTCAATATATTTGGGGATGCAATTTTTAAAACATAGAAGTTACCCCATTTAACTCTACCAATTCACCCTATCCAAGGGCACCTCTAGTTCTTTGGCCACTCGGCCTTACACTCTCAACGCCAATCGGTGTACATCCACCGTCAGCTCCTCCAATTCATAGGAGTTACTTGGCACAATTAAGTATCCACACAGAGTATAAACTCTAAATTGTGTCACATGAGACACATTATGGAGGTTAATCAACCAGCTGGGAAGAATCTAGTCGGTAAACAACATTACCGATTCCCACAATTACTCACTATTGTCCGATTCATCTCGGATTACACCCTCGGATATTCAACATCTGACCACTAAAATCTCCTTTACAAGCCGTGATATATCTTGGCAATACCGAGATGGACACTCAATAGAGCTCCAATCTGCTTCCATTAGCACAGTTTGCCTAGACTCGTCCTTTACAGACACCACACTCGGTTCTAAAATCTCAGATTTCTAACCATTCCTTCGGCTAATTCCATGCTTACACCCTGAGAATGTCACTCGGACCTCTCACACAAAAATATTATTCGGGGTTTAAGGGCAATTTTTCACCCGGAAATCTTTTCACTTACAACAACTCACTCGGAATCCGAGTTTACATCAAAGACAAATCTGAGTTCAAACTCAACAGCTCTAAACATCGACCTAAGCACGGACTCAAATAAATTCATCTCTCGGATGTCTACTCCCCTCGGGAGCCATTCACTCAGAAACTTACCCACTCAAAGTTCCTTTGGAAAGATTAATCAGGGGCACATCCCACAAACTTAGAAATTTCACACGCTGCCCTTTCTACTTGGAACCGTCCACTTGGTACCATTCCACTCGAATCTTACCTTACTCAGAAGTGTCACGCTCGAACACAATTCCCTTAACTTAGTAATGATCCTCTCAATGAGGTTTTACTCGGAACACCATAACTTCGCTCAGGAATTCTTTCTCCCAAAAAGATTTCACTCGGAATTATCTCCACTTTCTCACACTCGGAATATACTAATCTTTCTCGAGCAAATTCTCGCCTTACAGATTACCTTGGCTCAAGGTCCTGGTTTCCTCATTAAACCCACAATATCACTCGGTTAGCCTTATAAAACTTTCAATCCTTAGTGACAGACTTGATCACCCTTCGATTTCAATAACCGATCATTATTTTAATAGCCAATTCATACCCAATAACCTCTGATCCTCTCGGAGGTAAGCACATCAAGGTTAAAACAAACCTTCTATCCTTATTTTGATACTCAACCACTTACTGTTCACTGAATACAACTCTCATCTTTACTCAGAACGGCCCGATAGACTCACCATCACCATAAGCAGTTACAGCCTCACCTGCCTGACTTATGAACTACTGCATCCAACTTATAGGATGACGTCTCATTCCTATAGGGTTACAACAACTACATAAAGTCGCTGCAACGTGTACGCTGCCACCATACCTATGGTATGAATAGTCATCTCGGAGCAGGTTACCTTGTATACCTATTGCTCACACCGACCATACCCACTCAACTAATACTAACCCACATGAAAATTAGTGGCAATTCACACACATATATATATATATAAGCACACATGTACATCAACATCATCATTATGCACCACTTAGGGCATATCACGCAACAACAATCATGAAATATCATTCACCATTACTGTAAAACAGTATAATGGTAATAGGCTTCCGACCCCCACAAAATCACATGGATTCAGCACTGTATTCACATATACTCACTCGACATACCAACAATCGGCTTCCAGACCTTACCGAGTAAATATCTCTTCTTTAATCTTATTCATCACAAAACCATGGCTCAACAGCCTAGTAACCCTTCATATCATCACTCATCACATGGGTTCTATCATTACCATACTTAATACCAAAGCATACTCGGATTTCAACCTTACCACTCACTATCCATCCGGTACCACATTCATCACTTGTATTTCATCATAGGACGATTCAAGCCTCAACAATTTATTACACAATCACTTTACTCGGCTCAACAATCCATAAGATCAATCAGATTATCCGACTCGGAATTTCCAGGGGTCACCTAGTACTCCTACAACATCTAATTATCACTGAGTCTAGACCACCATCGGGTCCAGCCCCACAAAATCTGATAGCATACAATCATACTAAATCTGATCGGGATTTCCATACCTTTTGGGTCACCACTAAATCAATTATTCGCTCGGTTTTCAACCACAAGACCGAGTCTAACTCAAATCCTCAGGTATCCAATTACATCAATTTCTCACCCAGTTTTCTAACCTCTCAGGTATCCATCTCAATAATATCCGATCATACATGATCATGCCCAATCAGCTGGGTCACCACACCTAGTGGCCTAACATCAATCAATCATTTACTCGGTTTTCACTCACCAGAACCGAGACACAACCCCAATCAAACATACATCAGATTTTACATTTAATCACCTATCACATACCCAGATTTCCAACTTAGGAAACTGTAACACATCACTTATACCATAAATCACGTACATCATATATCATATAGATTTCTCATGCCAAGGATATAAAACTCATCCTTTACAAATAGCACAACCGATCAATTAAGCTAGAAACATCACACTAGGGAATTCCTCCATTATCATTCACTTAATCAACTTAAACATGTGAGTTCTAATCCATTCAACAAGCATGCCTCGGTTAGAAGCCACTAGTATAGCTTACACAAGAGACCAAACCAACTAATACAGTTCCAATGCATATGAGGTCTCAACACTTATCATTCTATTCCCTCTCAGCCGACCCAGGCTTGGAAATACCTTTTATCCAATAACCAAACCAGGGTAGTAACAACTCTACCCCCAATTCAACATCACAATAGTAGTACCTTTCACTACTGTCCCCAATAAAACACATAGGCATATATCACATAAATTATGATTAAACATGTATTAATTCCAACAGAATACCACAAGCAATGATGACAATCGGTCATATTGCACACAACCGCCCATTCACAGTAGGCATACCTTGGCCATGGACCTTTTAAGTCCGCTCTGATACCAAAATGAAACAACCCGACTTAAATAAACCCAAATCGAGACCAGGGAAATTTTTTCCAAAATTCACCAAGCAGTCGGGGTCAAAATAAAATCAAACGTAAGGCAAGGGAAAGCAAAACCGATCAGAGAAGGGAAGACCGAGTCAGAAGCCACACATGGGCAAGACTCAGCTTCGGTCAAACAGCCCAGCGGAAGATGCAGCGCTTGAGCGAGCCCTTTTTCTCGCTGGAGCGAATCCTCATTTGCTGTAGCGAACCCATTCACTCGGTAATTCCATTACTCGGAATCGGGACCTAAGTTCACTCGGGAACGGTCCCCATCGGAATATACTTCACCCGGTAAATTCTTACTTAGCCAAATCACAATTATAAAACACACGGGCGTATTCCACTCGGGAAGTGATTCCCTCAGATACTCTACTCGGAGTCCATAAGCTTCCCTCACCCAGAATATTTCCCCAGTCCAATACCGCTCGGTATATTTCAACCTCAATTCACTCGGAGGTACATTACCCATTCTTCGCTCTGCATATCTTGATCTTCCACACTCGGAGATCACATAACCTCTATTCCATCGAAAGGAGTCTCCACAATCAAACTCCAATCAGAATTACTCTGACCTCTCATCACTCGGAGGAATTCACCAAGTTAAGTCACTCGGACTTATTTAAAACTTATCCACTCGGAATATATATAACATTCACTCGGAATATATATATAGCCTCGTTCACTCGGAAGAGGACTCCTAGAATACACCTTAATCAAAACCATCACAATTACTCTTCCCTCGGAAGAGGTTCACTCGGGATTTCCCACTCAGGAATATTCAAACCCTTTCCCACTCGGGGTTTACTCATATTTTCACTCGGTAACATATGGACTAGTCTTCCCTCGGAAGTAGCCCACTCGAGTATATCTTACTCGGAACCATCATATGCCTTTATCACTTGGAAAAGGCCCACACACACACTAAAGCCTCACTCAGTAATGGCTCTCCCATCAATATTCCACTCGGAATTTATTAACTTAGCATAATCCATTCGACATCACATCTCAGTAGGTATATGTAACATCATATCAACGTAATATATATATATATATATATTTATATAAATGTATACTTGTTCACATTCCCGATAGACAACCCATATAATCAAATCCGTTCGGATTACAAAGAGCCGGCCAAGGCTTTAACATATCTATTTACAATATATACTATATGTGCACTTCAATAATCGGAGTGCCCATCACTCGGACTTGAGGCCATCTCCTCATTCCCAGTCTGACCTGCATATACTGAAAAATATAGCCACAGTAGGGTGAGCTTTTACATATTAAATGACAGTTATTGACTCGGATTAATCTTTAAATACTCAACCATACAATAACATATCTCAATCAGCAATAATGCACTCTGCCATTCAATATGGATACCCTAACAACATCATCCACTCGGGATTCATGCAATTCATGCAATTCAATCAAGAATGAGTAATTCACAACATTCATAATCACCTTGTACTCGGCAACAGTATCACTTTACATATATTCCCCCAGTCGGAATTCACACCAATCATTCATGGCTATATTAATCATGCTATTCATAACAGTATTTACACACACATATATATATACCATCACATTGAGCTCATCAACAGCATAAATGTGCACTCAGTAATAGCATCAGCATACATGCATTCATCCACTCGGATATAAGTGTGCACTCAGTATAGCATCAGTATACATGCAAATCACATTGAGCTCAATAACAATTATAAGTGTGCACACATTCATTTCACCCAGATCTGGTTATTTATTTTCAATTTTTATTGTTGCAACATAGGCTCCAAGCCTTTTCTCAGCTCCAAGCTGATTCTGCCGTTTTACTGGCACTAAACCGTTTGCCCTCACATGTAACACAGTCACTCCAAGCGACAACGGAAGTGTTACGGGCAACCCCGTGTCCAACCCGGTAGGCTTACCTTGAGTCCAACCCAAGGTCTTTAAGCGTCCAACGCTTAGTGCACTCGGCACTGCCTCGAGTCCAACCCGAGGTCTTTCAATATATTTTCAACACATATTCATCTGATTGCCGACCGGTATTAAGCGTCCAACGCTGTGAACACCTCTTTTGGTCCGGTCCAAGTGGAACAAATCTTCTTTTATACTGAATTCTGAATTAGAATGGTTAAATCCGAGTAGAATGGCTCAAAAATAATCAAGTCTAAGCGGGATGACTCTGATTGAAGCATTTTCCAGTGAAATATAGCCCTGTTGGACAAAAATCCGAGTGGAATGACTCAAAAATAATCAAGTCCGAGCAGGATGACTCTGATTGAAGCATTTCTAAGTGAAATATAGCCCTGTTGGACAAAAATCCGAGTGGAATGACTCAAAAATGATCAAATCCGAGTAAAATGACTCAGAATGGAGCATTTTCGAGTGGAATATTACCCTGTTGAAGGTAAATCTGAGTAGAATGAATCTGAATTGATAAAATCCGAGTAGAATGACTCGAAGTGAAGCATTACCGAGTGGAACATTGCCTTGAGGTAAATCCGAGTACAAATTCCTGATCAAAACCAACTCCGAGTGAATATATCCGAGTAGTTATATTCTTAAGAGCCAAATTCTGAGAGAAAAGGTGGCAAGTTCTGATAGAAAAGAGAGCACCTCCGAGTGAATATATCCAAGTTCTGATGTGTAAATGAATTACTCCTGAGCCCTGAATCCGACCAAGACTTGTCCAAGTGAAGGATTCCGAGGGATTGGTTGATAATCCGAGTGGAAATAAGGCCGATTCCGAACGAATGCCCCTGAAGGATTGTTGGAGCTGTCGTAACTTCTGATTGAAATATAAAGGCCGAGTCCCGAGTTAATAGATCCGATTGAATTACTCCCGAGAGGATGCACCCAAGCTGTTGATTGTCAAGTGAAACTATTCCGATCGGAAAATAAGGATCACTCCCGAGTGAGTATATCCGAATGATTGATTGATGAATGAAATAATTCTGATTGGAAGGAAGGCCGACTCCGAGTTGAATACTGAGTCAAAACGACTGAATCAAGCATAGGAGTCGAATGAAGTTTCAAGTAGAAGCATTGTCGAGCAAGATTCCTCCGAGTGGTTAAAGCCCAAAGATATAACCGAGTTATTTTGAGGTGTTCAAGCAAGGAAAGACCGAATGAATCCTTTAAACAGAGGCACTCCCGAGTAAAGCCCCTCGGATTAAAGCAGCTTCGATCGAGTGCTTCAAACAAAGATACATCCGAGCAAACAAAAACCGAGTGAATGCATCCATAGGGTCGGTTCCGAGTGAATGCATGCAAAGGATGGATGACAAGTGAAACCATCCCGATTGGAAAATAAGACCAACTCCGAGTGAATGCATCTGAACTGTTGATTGACGAGTGAAACCATTCCTAAGGACGATTCCCGAGTGAAAACAACCGAATATAATGATTGATGACCGAAGGCAATTCTGAGTGAGAAGCCAGTCAGGTTTCCGAATGAATGTATCCGGTTGAAGTGAATAAAGAGTCGACTGAATGACTTCCACAGGTCTTTCCGAATGGTTCGTTTCCAGAAGCCGGGTGAGACATTTTAGGAGGTACCGATTGAAACCATTCTGAGCCCTACTCCCGAGTGATTTGATTCTGAGCAGAATATTTCTGAAGTGCCGATTGAGTCAATTAAAAAGGACTTCCAGACATTCCTGACTGAATCAATCAGGAAGGCCGATTGAATCATTTGCGCCAAGGCCGAGTCATCCTTCAATCAGGGCTAATTCAATCATTTGCACCAATGCTGAGTCATCCTTCAGTCAGGACTGATTGAATCATTTGCACCAATTCCGAGTCATCCTTTTAACCACTTCTGAGTCACTATTCACCAATTTTTGAGCCATCCTTCTCACCGAATTCCGAGTCGTATTCCAATCATCTCCGAGCCATTCTTCACTCGGTTCCAATTGAATATTTCAACCAGAGTTGTTCTGCTCGTCCAGCTCCTCACAGCAACCTCACACCGACTAGTAAAGCAACACCGAGCAAAGATTTCAGTCAGTTTTATGTATGAACAGCACCTTTTCCACTCAAATTATTTTCCACTATGGGTGTATACTGACTGAAGCACTAAGTCCGAGTCAGAAGGAGAAAAACCGACCCCTATTTCCACTGTTCGCCCGTGCTGACTTGGATTCCACCACCCAAGTGGATCCATGAATCCTAGAGGTGGCAGACAGGGGGGCGGAAGTGGAGAAATTAAAAATTCCCCACCAGCCGCTGTCCCCCCACTACCTGTTAGTGGCTAGGCTGGCCTCCACTATGAGTGGAAGCCTGTAATGTCCAAGCACTCAGTAACTTCCTATAAATACCCCATCTGAAGGAGTACAAGCGGGTTGGAGGCTGGAAGGTTGGCACTTTGACTGGAAGGATCCTGGAGCCTTTGTTGGAGAGAAGAAACTCTCATTTTCATCCACATCAGTTCTCTCCTCACTCCTTCCCTTCTACACCGTCCTCTTCCTCTCGGTCCGTCCCCTCTCTCCACCTCACCTAACACCGTCCCCTTAAATCATCCTCCATAGCCCCCTTAAATACTTCTCTATACAGCCCCCTTAAGACCAATACCGTCCTCTTCTCCTCCAGTCATCCTCCACAAAACCTTACCGTCCCTCTCCCTTCAACACACCGTACAACACCTATCCTAACCCACACTCCGTTCTCTCTCCTCTAACACCGTATAGCCCTTCCGAGTCCACACCGTCCTTCTCCTCAACTCCAACACCGTCCTTCTCTTCACCACACCGTCCAACTTCCCCATAACACCGAACAGCTCCCCACACCGTCCAGCACCCTTCTCTTTCCCCCTAAACACCTTCAACCTCCTCTCAACCCCCCATTGTCTTTCTCCCTCGGTCAGTCCCTTTCCCACTCGGTCGGTCTCTTCCACCTTCAGTCAGTTTCTGACCCCCTCTGCAGTCTCTTACTCCATCACTCGGTATTCCACTTTTCACTTGGTATTCCATTTTTCACTCGGTATTCCACTTTTTCACTCGGTATTTAATTTTTCACTCGGTATTCTATTTTTTCACTCGGTTTTTCCATTTTTTACTCGGTTTTCCATTTTCCACTTAAATAAATTTCTGTTATTTTCTTTTCTTTTCTTTTTTACCCCTTCCTAGGTTCTTAATAAATAAATAACAAAAAAACAAGTGTTTCACGTTCAGACTAGCCAAAAAAAAAACATCATCCACCATTAATCTTTTAGCCTCTTGCTAAAAAACATCACCAAAGAACTACGTAACCTTGATTTCTTGGTAACTCAAGAATACGTAGGAGCAGGACTTTAAATCCTGTCGGGCCCAATCTTTTTTTTACCCCTACGTTTCCCATTTAGTTCCTATTTTATTTTCTTTATGTTTCCTTTGTAACCGCCCTTTATCAATCCCATGAAAATCAATTTAGACGTGACATCTTGTTGATTTTCCCATAAGGAACAAGATACTTGGGATGAGACGTCCCGCTTATCCCCTTCCCAATCTCTGACCCCGTGTCTTGATTAAATTCCATGAAAATCAATTTAGACGTGACGTCTTGTTGATTTTCCCATAAGGAACGAGATACTTGGGACGAGACGTCCCGTTTATCCCCTTCCCATTCTCTGACCCCGTGTCTTGATTAAATTCCATGAAAATCAATTTAGACGTGACGTCTTGTTGATTTTCCCATAAGGAACGGGATACTTGGGACGAGACGTCCCATTTATCCCCTTCCCGTTTCTAACCCCGTATGTGATTAAAGGATGACTAATTTAGACGTGACGTCTTGTTAGCATCCCTCCCTTTCTCTGTTTTTATATCAAAGCCGAGGTTAATTTGGACGCGACGTCCTATTGACCTATACTCTATGTTTATCCAGTTTGTTCCTTCCATTTCCTTCTGTTTTTACACAAAGTACAACAATAAAAGGGAAGAAATAAAACATCTCTTGTAAGGCTATTGATGTTGTGCATTTTCAATCTTGGTACTGTTTCTGACAGGTGATGTAGGGTGCTAATACCTTCCCTACTCGTAACCGACTCCCGAACTTGAATCTCATTTTTAAACCAGTGCTTTGCTGAACATAGTTTTTTCCAATGTTTTTCCTATGGATAAAAACGTTGGTGGCGGCTCCTTGTTTTTCTTTTCGGAATAAAAATCATTTTGAGGGTCGGCCGCGCCGTCGCGATCCAGGTTGCGACAGATGGCGACTCCACTGAGGACACTTAAGAGAGTCAGGCCAGTTTGATTAAAAGCGCATGTTCTTTTTATATAGCTGTTGCTATCTCGGATTTCTTCCCTTTGTTTTATTTTCTGTTGATTGTTGTGAATGTTTGTTCTTGTTTTAATTGTATCTTGTTATTTGTTTCGTTTTGCATGTTTGTTGAACCCTAGGGTAGAAGACCATGTTACTTTTCTGCAATCATTGAACCCTAGGGCAGACAACTTTGTATATTTGTTCTGTGTTTGTTCTTTGTGCAGAATGGGGTAAGGTAAAAGGTATGGACTGCCCTTCCACACACTACACTCACAATTATTTGCACACACCTATGAGTGGCGCCCTATACCCGGGCCCTAAATGAAGCTTAAGTTAGGAGAGGTTGGTAACGGAATCGTATGGGATGTACTTCCTATCCGGTGTTCATGAGAACCTCAACCAGAGTTCGACCTCTCATGATATACGTACCTAGTGGATTCCCCACTGTTTGCGTCCCTGTCATGGTTAGGATCTTGGCTCTGGTGACCTTCTAGATGTCTAGTGGAAACCACCCGGTGTGGAGAGTCACTTTTAGACAAGCAATAGGGCCTAGAAAAGACTTTTAACAAAACCCGACCTAGGCCACAAAAGGGCAAACTTTACTTTACCTTACATCATTTTTGCTTTCCCTTTTATCCAAAAAAAATGAATTATCTACCACCCGCAGATTTACTGAGTTTTTGAAATAATGACTCATTTTGAAACACACAGTATTCTTCGGGTGAATAGATAATCCTCTTTTGGTCGTGTACCTTTGAGTCCTGAGTCATAGATTTTCCTAATCGTCAAAAAATCAAAAAAATATAACTTTATTTTCGCTCCAGCAGGGGCGTTGATGACGATTAAAAAATTTATGACTATTTGGACCCTTGGTAATCGTTGTTTCCCCAAGAAAAATTGCTTTATGTTAAATAATGGGGAAGTACCGGTTCCAAAACATGACATCAACTAATTTCTTTTCTTTATCCTCATTTTCGTGGAAGGCTATTCAGAACTTAACGAATACCCTTTGAGTATTGATAAGTGCTTTTTAATACAATAAATTAGATCTAGTTTGCTTAGAATTTTAGTCATTATCCACTGTATTTCCTTTATTTATTGCTATTTTTGCTTTCTTTCCACTCTATTCTACTTGGGTATGTTATTTTGTAGGAATGAAGGTAATAAAGGGTCAAAAACAAGAGAAAAACGACCATAAAATGATAAAGAAACAAGAAGAACAAGCCCAAAGTGGAAAGAATTCTCTTTTTAAAGCTGAAATTCGACTCAGAAAGCAAAAATCCAACTCAGAGCACTGAAATCCGACTCAAAATGGCCAAATCCGAGTGGGATAACTCAAAAATGACCAAATCCGAGTGGAAGGACTCAGAATAGAGCATTACCGAGTGGAATACTGCACTGTTGGAGGAAAATCCGAGTGAAATGTTCCCTGTCAAAGCCATTCCGAGTGATAAATAGCTGACTGGAGTGAAGGACCAATGCTGAAATGGAATAAGTCTCGGTTGAAGGTGATTCCGAGTGAAAACTCCCCGACTGCATCCATTCCGAGTGAAAAAAGGAGACTGACCTCCAATAAATATGTCCAAAGCTATTATCCGAGTGAAAGGTTTGCTGATCGCAACTAATCCAAGTGAAACCTGTTCCGAGTGAATGGATTCCGAGTAGAAGAGGCCACTGAAATGAATAAATACTGACTAAGGAGGAATCCGAGTGGTCTCACTCAGAGAAAATGACATTCTCAAGCAGAACAAAGCATTTCCGAGTAATTCTTAGCAAGGAAGGAAAAATCCAACCGGAAATGAATCACACTCGGGCAGACTCTCAAGTTTCACACTGAGCCCGAGTGAGAAGTCTCCAAGGAAAGGAATTCCGAGTAAGTTAGGTCAGAAAGATGCATTTCCGAGCAAAGCAAGGCTCGGACATGGAAGAATTCTATCAGCCAGATTCCAGTCCTTCAAAGTCCAAGTTTCTGAGTGAAAGTGAAGTCAAATCCGAGTGGAAATTAACTCGGACTTCCGAGTGAAGATGTGATTTTATCATTTGAATGAGTAAATAAATTTGTCCGAGTGAATTCCAATGCAAAATCCGAGCAGAGCTTTAACCGAGTGGTCCAAATTCAGAGATAGCCGAGTGAATGTTTCAGACGGTTCCGAGTCTTTCTGCAGTCAATTCCGACTGAATGAAAGATGCTCTTCAGTAAGTCTTCACCCGTCCTTTCATTCAGCTTCATCACCAATCGGTTCTCCTCCAAACACCGACCCAATTCTTCACAAATGCAACACCGGATCACTACCTCCATCAACACCGCCTCCTTCTACTTTCCTTCAAGTCACTCTCTACACCGTCCTCAATCCAGAAATCCGACCCACATTCCTCTCTTCTATCCGCTGTCCCCTTCTAATCCATACTACACACCGTCCCACTTCACCTTTCCTTTCCATCAATACCGCCCAGACTTCTCTCAAACCAACACCGCCCAGTAATCCATCAACCAACACCGCCCAGTAATCCATCAACCAACACCGCCCAGGCTCCTAATCCACAACTCCGCCCAGACTCTTTTCCTTTCCATCCACAACCGTCCTCACCTCAACACACCGCCCAACCGTCCTCACCTCAACACACCGCCCAACTTCCCAACACCGTCTCCCTTTCTTCTTCTAATACATAACACCGCCCAGTAACCCTCTTAAGACCGCCCAGACTTTTCATCAATTCAACACCGTCCAGCCCACAACGTCCAGATCTCCATCTAACAGCAACTCCTCTCCACGCTGTCCAGTTCACTCACCAACACCGTCCAACAAGCTTTCACTCGGATTTGTGGGAAAATAACATTTTTTCACTATGAATTTCATCATTCTGCACCAATCTTCACTAAAATCCAAGCACCAAATTATTGGAAATATTAAATATGCAAATTGGAAACAAGTTGGCACAGCTGGAATTCACATGCACCGAAAGTTTCTCCCACTTGCAAATTTTAACGCGTTTCCTTAGCTGGATTCATTCATCCATTCGCCTATAAAAGGGAGAGTAACCAGGAGCATAACATCAAGAATCAATCATCTCTTCCCATCAATTACCATCAGATTTATTTTCTTCGTTACTTTCTCTCCTTTTCTCTTTAGTTTTCTTCTTTTCCATTTTTCTTTCTCTGTCCGTTTTTCTTCTCTTTCTTTTTATTTTCTTTTCTTTCTTTTATTTTGTAAGAGTGTGAGGGCTGTAAAAGTGAGATTTTAAATTTGTAATTGGTGGAGAAATTATTGCAACAAGGAATTACAGTGGTAAATTATTCTGAGCTTTTGGAGAAACCCGTAAGTCTTTATTTTTACCATGTCTTGTATGTTTTATTTTTCCATTATTTACGTGAATTTAAATTATTTCATGAGTAGCTAAATTAATTATCTTGGGATAAAGGGGGTATGATAATATTTTATTTTAATGTTATTTTGACTTGAAATTAAATAAATTTCTGTTTTCCATTTAGTTCAATTATGCTTAATGCTTTTAGTAATTCCTAACAAGAACCTAAATGTTAAAACTGTATACTTACGGGTATATTAGTAAGTTTAGGTAATAAATAGAATCAAGAGATTTATTTTTACTGGAAAGCCTTGAACTAAACCTAAGATTTTTGAAATGCTTTTTGTGACCTCGGTAAAACCGTGAAAGTAATCAAAATTCTTTTGAGGAAATAAAAGGGATTTTCATAAAACGATAATGGGCCTTTCTGAGGATTAAGCAGCGCTTTCCATAGGTTAGGTACATTAATAGGATTCCGAGAGGAACATATTAATTAGCTTTTGGAAAATTCGCCTTGGAAAACTTAATTCGATTCTTATTTATGAAAAGTTAAAATTCATTAAACATAAAATAGAGTCTTAATCCCCCAAAATCCCAAGATATTCTCAACTCTGATTTTTTTTAAGTGTCAAGTAAATTTTATTTTTTTCATATTCTGTGCAACTTTAATTTGTGCTTTATTTTATAAAAATCTTAAAAATTAATTATGTGGATAATTAAATTTCAATATACTGGTACTTTGAACACAGTCCCTGTGGAGAACGATAATCTTTTATATTACGCGACATAACCCATGCGCTTGCGGGCCCTGTCAAGTTTTTGGCGCCGTTGCCGGGGACTGTTGTCCCTCGAATATCGGCAATATTGAAATTCGATTAGATCATACTTGTTAATATTTTTATTGTTATTTTTATTTTTATTTTGTTTGTAATTTTGTATTTTGTTCTATATTCTGTGTATCTGTTGTGGTTTTATTTTTGTAATTGTTTGTTTTATTTGTCATTTACTTTCTTTTTATGCGACGAAGTCGTAGTGTCGATCTAAACTTAGGATTTGACCCTGAGATAGAACGTACCCTTAGAGCTTTAAGAAAACAACAAAAACAACAAAAACAACAAAAAGAAAAACAAATGGCAGACCAACACAGACCCTTAAGAGATTTTGCCGCTCCAAGCACTAATGGGAGAGGATCTAGCATCCTTAGACCCACAGTGGAGGCTAACAATTTTGAATTGAAGCCTTCACTACTCTCAATGGTTCAACAGAACCAATTCGGAGGATTACCCTCCGAAGATCCAAATCTTCACCTTCAAATCTTTCTTGAATATTGTGACACCCTGAAGATGAACGGAGCCACCAATGATGCCATTCGCTTAAGACTTTTCCCTTTCTCCTTAAGAGATAAAGCAAGAGCGTGGTTATACTCTCTTCCTGAAGTATCCATCACGACTTGGGAACAATTGTCCAGTGCTTTTATCAATAAATGGTACCCAAGAAACAAGACTGATGTGCTGAGAAAACAAATCATCAATTTTTCACAAAAAGATGATGAATCCTTGTATGAAGCCTGGGAGAGATACAGAGAGTTGCTAAGAGAATATCCTCACCATGGGATAGAAAGGTGGTTGACAATCCATATTTTCTATAATGGACTAACTTCCACACAAAAGATCTCTTTAGATGCTGCAGCTGGAGGAGCCTTCATGAGTAAAAATGTTGATGAAGCTGAGAACCTGATTGAGGAAATAGCTCAAAACACTCACCAGTGGAACTCTGAGAGAGGATTACCTTCTAAAACACCAGGTAAGTACTCTGTTGATGCTCTTTCCCTACTTTCTGCCAAAGTTGAAGCATTAACATTAAAACTTGATAAAATAGGGTCAACAGGTGCTACTAATATTGTTTGTGAAGTTTGTGGTGTTTCAGGACATGGAGCTACAAACTGCCATTTAGCAATGACCCCTAATCAAGAACAAGAAATGCATCAGGTGGACGCTATTGGAAACTATGGTGGAAACTATCAAGGTAACTACAGACCTCCACAAGGTCCACCTGGCTTCCAAAATAGGCCACCTCAATTCCAAAGTAACTACAAACCTCAACAAGGAACCTATATTCCACAAAAATCAAAGCTAGAATCCTTGATGGAGACATTTGTAGCTACTCAACTTAAACAAAATGATGAATTCTCTGATGTAATAAAAAACTTGGCTTCAAAAGTGGACTCTCTTGCCACTCACAACAAAATACTGGAAAATCAAATTGCCCAACAAGCCTCCTATTCTCAAAGAGCACCGGGAACATTTCTTGGGAAACCAGAGACTGGACCATCTAACCAAACCATGGCTGTGACTCTTAGGAGTGGTACTCAATACGATGGGCCAGTTGACAAGACAGCAAAGGAGGAAAAGAAAGTCGATGAATCTTCATCTCATCCAGTAATTGAAGAAGAGAAACCACAAGAAAAGAAGGAGGAAGTTAAGCCATATCAACCTCCCATTCCATTTCCTCAGCGCTTAGCTAAAGCAAAGTTGGACAAATAATTTGGTAAGTTCCTTGATGTTTTAAAGAAATTGTATGTTAATATTCCTTTTACAGATGCTTTGCAGCAAATGCCTACATATGCAAAGTTCTTGAAGGACATTCTGTCCAACAAAAGAAGACTGGAGGAAGATGGAACAGTTGCACTTACTGAAGAGTGCAGTGCTCTAATTCAAAAGAAACTTCCACCCAAGCTCCAAGATCCAGGTAGTTTCTCTATTCCTTGCATGATTGGTGACATGAATATAGATAAAGCATTGTGTGATTTAGGAGCGAGTGTGAGTTTAATGCCATTATCTGTTGCTGAAAAGTTAGGATTGGGTGAACTAAAACCTACTAGGATGTCTTTATAATTGGCTGATAGATCTGTAAAATATCCTGTAGGAATTTTAGAGGATGTTCCTATTAAGATAGGAAAATTTTTTATACCTGCTGACTTTGTTGTGCTTGAAATGGACGAAGATTCTTTGATTCCTATTATTTTAGGCAGACCATTTTTAGCAACTGCAGGTGTTGTGATCGATGTCAAGAATGGTAAGTTGTCTCTAACTGTTGGAGACCAAAAGGTTGATTTCAACTTGAAAAATATTTTAGAAAAACCTTATAATGATGTTTGCTGTACTGTGGATTTTGTCAAACAAGTGGTAAAGGAATCAACCCTTCCTAATGACCCACTTGAAACTATTTTCATGATTGAGCCGACAGAAACATCTGATTGCTCTGAGGCCCCACATGATACTGAGGTCATGTGTGACAAAGTGGTAAGCCCCAATGTGGAATTAAAACCTTTACCAGCTTCATTAAGGTATGAGTTTCTTGGCCCTAATTCCACATATCCTGTGATTATTAATGCTGAATTGAATCCATGTGAAACTGAAAAACTTTTGAAACAACTTAGGTTGTATAGAAAGGTAATAGGTTATACAATGGATGATATCAAAGGGATTAGCCCTTCTCTTTGTATGCACAGGATTACTATAGAAGATGAAAGTAGGCCTACAGTAGAACCACTTAGGAGATTAAATCCTAAAATGCAAGAAGTGGTTAAAAAGGAAATTTTGAAATTGCTTGATGCTGGAGTCATATATCCTGTTGATAGTAGTAAATGGGTAAGTCCTGTCCATGTGGTGCCTAAAAAGGGGGGAATAACTATGATTGAAAATGATAAACATAACTTGATTCCTACTAGGATTGTCTCTGGTTGGCGCATGTGCATTGATTATAGGAAGTTAAATAGCGCCACAAAAAAAGATCATTTTCCCCTCCCTTTTATTGATCAGATGCTTGAAAGACTTGCAAAACACTCTTATTTCTGTTATTTGGATGGGTATTCAGGTTTTCATCAAATTCCCATTCATCCATCTGATCAAGAAAAGACTACCTTCACTTGCCCTTATGGGACTTATGCTTACAGACGTATGCCTTTTGGTTTATGTAATGCACCTGCGACTTTTCAAAGGTGTATGCAAGCAATTTTTTCTGATCTTATTGAAAATGTGATGGAAGTCTTTATGGATGATTTTTCAGTGCATGGTTTGGATTTTGATAATTGTTTAACAAATTTGTGCCAAGTCTTGCAGCGTTGTGAAGAAACCAATTTGGTTCTAAATTGGGAAAAATGCCATTTTATGGTAAGAGAAGGCATAGTTCTTGGACACCTGGTGTCTGAGAGAGGTATAGAAGTTGATAAGGCTAAAGTGGAAGTAATTGAAAAATTACCTCCACCCACGAATGTGAAAGGTATTCGGAGTTTTCTTGGACATGCAGGGTTTTATCGCAGGTTCATTAAAGATTTCTCCAAAATCACAAAGCCTCTTACAACTCTTCTGGGTAAGGATGTGCCTTTCAATTTTGATTCATCTTGTATGGAAGCTTTTTGCAGGATTAAGCAAGCTCTAATCTCTGCCCCCATCGTACAACCACCTGATTGGAAACTCCCATTTGAGCTGATGTGCGATGCGAGTGATTACGCAGTGGGAGCTGTGTTGGGGCAAAGAAAGGATAAAAAGCTCCATGTAATTCATTATGCCAGCCGGACGCTGGATGATGCTCAGGTAAATTATGCCACAACTGAAAAAGAACTGTTAGCTATTGTCTTTGCTTTTGATAAATTTAGGTCTTATTTGGTAGGTTCACATGTTACTGTTTACACTGACCACTCTGCCATTAAGTATCTATTGAATAAAAAGGAAGCAAAGCCTAGATTAATTAGGTGGATTCTAATATTGCAAGAATTTGACTTGGAAATTAAGGACAAGAAGGGTACCGAGAACTTGGTCGCTGACCACCTATCTAGGTTGACATTTGAAAAAGAAGAAACAGATAATATTCCCATCAATGAATCTTTTCCAGATGAACAACTCTTGAATCTTAGTATCCAACGTGTTCCTTGGTATGCTGATTTTGTAAATTTTCTTGCATGTGGTATCTTACCTCCTGATCTTAGCTTTCAGCAAAGGAAAAAGTTTTATACAGATGTCAAGCATTATTATTGGGATGAACCACTCTTTTTCAAGCAATGTGCAGATGGTATGATTCGGAGATGTGTTTCACAAGATGATGTCCATGCTATCCTGGATCATTGCCATTCTCTTTTTCCTGTGGAGGGCACATGAGCACCTCCAAGACAGCTGCTAAAATATTGCAAGCTGGGTTCTATTGGCCAAATATTTTTAAGGATGTACGTAAGTATGTTCTAACTTGTGATGCTTGCCAAAGAACAGGTAACATTGGTAAGAGACAAGAAATGCCATTGAATACCATTTTAGAAGTTGAATTGTTTGATGTATGGGGTGTTGATTTTATGGGTCCCTTTCCCTCTTCTTTTGGAAATCAGTTCATATTGGTGGCAGTTGACTATGTGTCAAAATGGGTGGAAGCCATTGCTTCACCCCATTCCGATGCTAAAACTGTTATTAAACTTTTCAAGAAAATAATATTTCCAAGGTTTGGAGTCCCAAAATGTGTTATAAGTGATGGAGGGTCTCATTTTATTGAGAAAACTTTTCAGACCCTTCTAAAGAAATATGGAGTTAAGAATAAGGTTGCTACACCTTATCACCCACAAACTAGTGGACAAGTTGAGGTATCCAATCGGGAAATTAAAAATATTCTTCAAAAAGTGGTGAATATGTCACGTAAGGATTGGTCTATTAAGTTAGATGATTCCTTATGGGCATATCGGACCGCATACAAAACTCCCATTGGAACCACACCTTTTAAGCTAGTATATGGGAAGCCCTGTCATTTACCTGTTGAGCTAGAATATAAATCTTTTTGGGCTGTTAAAACTCTTAACTTTGATCATAAGGCTGTAGGTGAACAAAGATTGTTGGAATTAAATGAGCTTGAAGAACTCCGTCTAGATGCATACGAAAATGCCAGAATTTATAAAGAAAAAACCAAACAATGGCATGATCGTCACATCCAACGGAGAACATTTAATCCAGGTGATATGGTTTTACTGTTTAATTCTAGACTGAAGTTTTTTCCAGGTAAACTGAGATCCCGATGGTCGGGACCATTCAAGGTTACAAAAGTCTTTCCCTTTGGAGCTGTCAAACTATGGAGCGAGAAATCTGGTACATTTAGAGTAAATGGACAGAGAGTAAAGCATTACTTCACAGGTCAACCAATACAACAAGCAAGTGACTTGGACTTGTTTGATGCTCCTGATGAGTAAATCCAAACGGTGAGAAGTCTGGCTGAAGACTTAAAACTTAGCACTGATAGGGAGGTAACCCTATAAAAAGTTGTTGTTTTATTTTAAGCTTTTATTCTTTTTTTTAAAAAAAAAAAACCAACTATGTCAGATGCTAGTTTGGGGTTATTACAGGTAAGTTTTCTTATCCTTTTATCATCCATTTTAACATTGAGGACAATGTCAAATTCTGGTTTGGGGTAGTAGGTAAGAAAACTTAACTGTTTTGTTTAAGTTGTGTGATTGTTATTTTATTATGCATGTGTGTTTTCTTTGATTTGTTTGTAATCTTGTAATTTACCATGATTGCATGATAAATTTACTTTGAACACAAGGCTAAAGTATCTAAGGATCCCAAAATTTTGAGTAAAATTTTCAAAATTTGATTGTTTAAATGCCAAATAAATGCTTAAATGAACCTTATGTGATTAAAATTTTCTTTGAAAAGACTTTCCATGGTTAGACTTGAGCCAAAATGGGTTATCTATCAAACAAATTTTCAAAACCCATATTTTCTTGATTGAGTGAATCTCATAGTCATTAATATTCTAGAACTTGTTTTTCAACCAATTCAAAATGGTTTTTGATTATATGTCTTAGGATGATAAAGGCACAATTAGGTCTTATTCTTAAGCCTCAGAATTTTTTATAATTTGACCCCTAGTTGCCCCTTTTGAGCCTAAAAGTGAAAATTTTTCTTTGAAACCTTTCATTGACTAATATTCTCTTAATAGTGAAAAAGTTGGAAATTTAGTGGAGCAAAGAAATAATAAAAAAAAAGGACTTAAGAAAAATATGTATTGAATGCAAAGAAAAGCAAGAAAAAGAAAAGAAAATCAAAAGGATGATATTGAATGAATGAAAAAGTCCATAAAAGTTCAACAATTTGCTCTGTTAAATTTATAATGGTGATTTGAATCATTCATGACTGTTAAAGCCCTTTTGTATTCCATTTTTCTTGAAATTCCTACCAATACAACCTAAGGCCACGTTACAACCTTTGAAAGACCTTTAGACTTTGACATATTTTCTATCTAAACTGTGGAGTTTCTGGTTTATTAACAAGTTTATGGTAATATTTTTTTGACTATGATGATTTGAGAGATACACAAACCTTTAAACACTTGAGTGAAAATTGTGAGAAGAGTATCTCAAGTCTTGACATTGAAAATTGATTCACATAAGAAAAATAAAACTGGCATTTGAATAAATCTGTTTCTCTGTTTTGGATTCCTTAGTTTATTAAGTTTAGTGTTTTCTATATTTTATCTTGTGAATATGGTGATTGCTTGAGGACAAGCAATGTTTTGGTTTGGGGTATTTTGATAAGTGCTTTTTAATACAATAAATTAGATCTAGTTTGCTTAGAATTTTAGTCATTATCCACTGTATTTCCTTTATTTATTGCTATTTTTGCTTTCTTTCCACTCTATTCTACTTGGGTATGTTATTTTGTAGGAATTAAGGTAATAAAGGGTCAAAAATAAGAGAAAAACGACCATAAAATGATAAAGAAACAAGAAGAACAAGCCCAAAGTGGAAAGAATTCTCTTTTTAAAGCTGAAATTCGACTCAGAAAGCAAAAATCCAACTCAGAGCACTGAAATCCGACTCAAAATGGCCAAATCCGAGTGGGATAACTCAAAAATGACCAAATCCGAGTGGAAGGACTCAGAATAGAGCATTGCCGAGTGGAATACTGCACTGTTGGAGGAAAATCCGAGTGAAATGTTCCCTGTCAAAGCCATTCCGAGTGATAAATAGCTGACTGGAGTGAAGGACCAATGCTGAAATGGAATAAGTCTCGGTTGAAGGTGATTCCGAGTGGAAACTCCCCGACTGCATCCATTCCGAGTGAAAAAAGGAGACTGACCTCCAATAAATATGTCCAAAGCTATTATCCGAGTGAAAGGTTTGCTGATCGTAACTAATCCGAGTGAAACCTGTTCCGAGTGAATGGATTCCGAGTAGAAGAGGCCACTGAAATGAATAAATACTGACTAAGGAGGAATCCGAGTGGTCTCACTCAGAGAAAATGACATTCTCAAGCAGAACAAAGCATTTCCGAGTAATTCTTAGCAAGGAAGGAAAAATCCGACCGGAAATGAATCACACTCGGGCAGACTCTCAAGTTTCACACTGAGCCCGAGTGAGAAGTCTCCAAGGAAAGGAATTCCGAGTAAGTTGGGTCAGAAAGATGCATTTCCGAGCAAAGCAAGGCTCGGACATGGAAGAATTCTATCAGCCAGATTCCAGTCCTTCAAAGTCCAAGTTTCTGAGTGAAAGTGAAGTCAAATCCGAGTGGAAATTAACTCGGACTTCCGAGTGAAGATGTGATTTTATCATTTGAATGAGTAAATAAATTTGTCCGAGTGAATTCCAATGCAAAATCCGAGCAGAGCTTTAACCGAGTGGTCCAAATTTAGAGACAGCCGAGTGAATGTTTCAGACGGTTCCGAGTCTTTCTGCAGTCAATTCCGACTGAATGAAAGATGCTCTTCAGTAAGTCTTCACCCGTCCTTTCATTCAGCTTCATCACCAATCGGTTCTCCTCCAAACACCGACCCAATTCTTCATAAATGCAACACCGGATCACTACCTCCATCAACACCGCCTCCTTCTACTTTCCTTCAAGTCACTCTCTACACCGTCCTCAATCCAGAAATCCGACCCACATTCCTCTCTTCTATCCGCTGTCCCCTTCTAATCCATACTACACACCGTCCCACTTCACCTTTCCTTTCCATCAATACCGCCCAGACTTCTCTCAAACCAACACTGCCCAGTAATCCATCAACCAACACCGCCCAGTAATCCATCAAACCAACACCGCCCAGTAATCCATCAACCAACACCGCCCAGTAATCCATCAACCAACACCGCCTAGGTTCCTAATCCACAACTCCGCCCAGACTCTTTTCCTTTCCATCCACAACCGTCCTCACCTCAAGACACCGCCCAACCATCCTCACCTCAACACACCGCCCAACTTCCCAACACCGTCTCCCTTTCTTCTTCTAATACATAACACCGCCCAGTAACCCTCTCAAGACCGCCCAGACTTTTCATCAATTCAACACCGTCCAGCCCACAACGTCCAGATCTCCATCTAACAGCAACTCCTCTCCACGCTGTCCAGTTCACTCACCAACACCGTCCAGCAAGCTTTCACTCGGATATGTGGGAAAATAACATTTTTTCACTATGAATTTCATCATTCTACACCAATCTTCACTAAAATCCAAGCACCGAATTATTGGAAATATTAAATATGAAAATTGGAAACAAGTTGGCACAGCTGGAATTCACATGCACCGAAAGTTTCTCCCACTTGCAAATTTTAACGCGTTTCCTTAGCTGGATTCATTGATCCATTCGCCTATAAAAGGGAGAGCAACCAGGAGCATAGCATCAAGAATCAATCATCTCTTCCCATCAATTACCATCAGATTTATTTTCTTCGTTACTTTCTCTCCTTTTCTCTTTAGTTTTCTTCTTTTCCATTTTTCTTTCTCTGTCCGTTTTTCTTCCCTTTCTTTTTATTTTCTTTTCTTTCTTTTATTTTGTAAGAGTGTGAGGGCTGTAAAAGTGAGATTTTAAATTTGTAATTGGTGGAGAAATTATTGCAACAAGGAATTACAGTGGTAAATTATTCTGAGCTTTTGGAGAAACCCGTAAGTCTTTATTTTTACCATGTCTTGTATGTTTTATTTTTCCATTATTTACGTGAATTTAAATTATTTCATGAGTAGCTAAATTAATTATCTTGGGATAAAGGGGGTATGATAATATTTTATTTTAATGTTATTTTGACTTGAAATTAAATAAATTTCTGTTTTCCATTTAGTTCAATTATGCTTAATGCTTTTAGTAATTCCTAACAAGAACCTAAATGTTAAAACTGTATACTTACGGGTATATTAGTAAGTTTAGGTAATAAATAGAATCGAGAGATTTATTTTTACCGGAAAGCCTTGAACTAAACCTAAGATTTTTGAAATGCTTTTTGTGACCTCGGTAAAACCGTGAAAGTAATCAAAATTCTTTTGAGGAAATAAAAGGGATTTTCATAAAACGATAATGGGCCTTTCTGAGGATTAAGCAGCGCTTTCCATAGGTTAGGTACATTAATAGGATTCCGAGAGGAACATATTAATTAGCTTTTGGAAAATTCGCCTTGGAAAACTTAATTCGATTCTTATTTATGAAAAGTTAAAATTCATTAAACATAAAATAGAGTCTTAATCCCCCAAAATCCCAAGATATTCTCAACTCTGATTTTTTTTAAGTGTCAAGTAAATTTTATTTTTTTCATATTCTGTGCAACTTTAATTTGTGCTTTATTTTATAAAAATCTTAAAAATTAATTGTGTGGATAATTAAATTTCAATATACTGGTACTTTGAACACAGTCCATGTGGAGAACGATAATCTTTTATATTACGCGACATAACCCGTGCGCTTGCGGGCCCTGTCAAGTATCTATGGAAATTAACATAGGATTGAACTTAAGAAATGAGGGCTGTAGTTGCCCGAAGAAAATGTTTGAGCTTGGGGCTCCTGCCTCATGATGAAAGATTTCTTCTTTCTTTACAATTATCCCATATTAATTTCCATGTTTACCATACCTAGTACTTTTGAATAATAAGTTCTAAGGAATAGTCAAAGGATACTCGCCGAAGCCTGTAATTGTTTTCCACGACATTCTCCTTCCTTTTGTTTTCACCTGACATTTCTTGTTTTTCTTTCACTGACACTGAAAGACACTCTCACTAGACTTTCAAAGGAGACTCATGGCTGAAAGAGAGCAAGAAATTGAAAACCTCAGGAGTGAAGTTGACTAGCTAAAGAAGCAAGTGGCAGAAATGACCAGACTTTTAGAAAAAAAGATCACAGAGAAGGAACCCTCTGCGGGTGTCAAGAATGATCAACATTAACCAACCATCCCTCTCCATCCTCCTGGACTGGCGAAAATACAAATTCCCTCTTCCATGACACCTTCCATCACTATCAACAGGACCAACCCCATCATTGACCCTCAACCAACCTATGGCATGTCTTATGCACCACAACACTTCATGGACCCAGACAACAACCTGTTTTATGCAGTACCCTCAGAGTACTCTCCCCCATTCCATAACCAACAAAAGGATTATGATTTGCAAGTAGTGGACCCCCATATTTCACAATCCTCCCAGTCGCCTGAGGCACCTATCACAAGAATGTCTGCATCGGGAGATAAGGGGAAAAGAAAAGGAGATGTTAATTCTACTTCCTATAATCGAAAAAGGGCCCAACCCAGGCTAATGACTCATACCCCCTTTCAACCAGCCATTTCCCCTACACCTTACATGGCTGCCACCATCCCTGACTAGGACTCCGATCTTTTCCCATTCCAGTTCTACTTTTATCCATATATACCTCAAACACCTTCCCATTCTCATCCGCCTGCTATCAAACCATCTCTTCCACATCCCTACTGTTCCCCACTAGGGCAGACTCAGCCACCTAATCTAGATCGAAACACAATAAAACCCACTAATAGTCGAACACCGGTCCGGTTCGACCCCATTCCCATAACCTACACAGAACTTTTACCTCACCTTATCCGTAGTTCCCTTGTGGTGCCCTGTCCATTGAAACCAATGATTCCTCCTTACCCCAGAGGTTATAATCCTAATACCCGATGTGATTACCATGTTGGAGCCCCAGGGCACTCTACTGAGGATTGTTATACTTTAAAATTCAAAGTAAGGGATCTGATTAAAGCCAAGTGGCTAGATTTCCAGGAAGGGAGTCCCAATATAATCATAAACCCCAGGTCTAATCATGAGAATTCTGGGATCAGTATGATAAGGAGGGACTGAAGGTATGGAGACGATGCAAGCTCTCTGATTTGCACGCTAAGTGGAGAAGTTCGTGACTAGGAGACAACCTTGCTCTTTACGACTTTAAACCTCTTTTGACTTTTCAACCCAAACGCTATGCCTTAGGCGTTAGGATATTTTATGTAATAAGGGCAAAAGCATATTTTTATCATTTCAGGGTTTTCTCAATAAATGCGTATCAAATTTCAAAATGTTTCCCTTTGCTTCCTTTATTTGTTTTGACATTCCCTTTATCCGTTGGTTCTCTTTTATTTTCCTCTTTCTCTTTGCCATCATACACTAAAAAACATTCATCCAAAAATAATCCTTCTAAGAACAATGAGATCGCAATCCTATGTCATGACTCTGACCGCTTGTTTGATCACGCTGATGAAGAGGGTAGCAAAGACAAAAGTTCCTTGGCCGAATTAACCAGGATGTTTCTAGTTTTATCCCGAAGCGCTCAACAAGGTCAATACGTGGAGTGAAAAGGATTCATAAACAACTGGAAAATCAATCGAATAGCCTTAGAAGATGTTATAGTATAAGGGTAGTGACATACGGTCTACATGAATGAAGATAATGCCAGACCTCTTAATGGCATATTCACCCTTCAAAGGAATGTTAGTATTGACCAACATGGATGACGAAGGCTTGCTAAGACCCATAAACATAAACATGGTCAAGAAATACTCTGCAAAAAAAAAAAAAAGAAAAACAGAAAGGGGATTCAAGGTTGGGCCCTACACATATACTAATTGGGGTAAGCTGATTTATAGATCAAACTGTCGCTTTTCCACATGGGGGTGTAAATGTTATCAAGCTAAGAATGCGACGAAAACAATGTTTTATCTGTGTCGCGATCAACACCCCAACCTTAAGGGAGTATAACTATTCCTATATCAGTGTAACCAAGGGAGTGGTCTACTGTGATGCCATTAATATCATACTTCTTTGCCACATTGGCTAAGTGCAAATAAAATAGCTAGACCATAACGAAGGTACCAAAGGGGTCATTTAAAAAAAAAATTCAAAAAAAAAGAGAAACATTCAAAAAAAAAACAATAACAAAAAGAGATGAAAGAGTAAACAAAAAGACAAAGACTTAGAACAAGTCCCCTCATTGGTGCCGGAAAAAGGCTCATTCCTTTTTCCTTGGATACATGGTGTCGGAGAAAACTTTCCTATTTGAAAGAACATCCATTCCCCCATGGGCCGAGACTAAATCAAGAAAAGCTCATTGTCAAATCAGATTAAACCTTTGTTGTGAAGGGCGCAACCTTAAAAAAAAAAGAAAAAGGGTGGAAGACGTCACAAGAGAGGAAAAGCTCGCTAGGCTAAAAACCTGAAAAGGCAGCTTAGGCAAAAGTTAGAGCAATCTGGTAGGCTGAACACCTAAATAGGCATCTCAGGCGATAAATTGGGATTAAGATTTTGGCAGAATAATTTAAAGATTCTTATGGGAATGGTCTGATTCCAAGTTAAGGCATAAGGACCGTAGTCCTACTACCTTTTTCAGAGGCATGGTCAAATGGTGAATTCGAAGTCATGATGTGGGATTGAGATACACCTTGTTCTCAATAGTTCACTAGAGGATTTGTGAAATCGTTCCTATTCTACCCAATTATCATATTTCCTACACAACTTCACTTACTTCTCTGGTCGCCCTTTTCCCACCCTCCACTCAACTTGCAAATACAATCTCACCTCTTTGATACGTGTTCGTATTGAGATTTTCCCTGATCTGTAAGACATATGTTTTTCCCTTAATATATAAAATTTTCAGGTAATGAAGGTTTAAAGTCGTGAGGATAAGATATCCCTGTTACTTGATCTCACCTCAAGCAATCGTTATGAAGACTAGGCCTCACATATTTCTAAAGCTTGGGTTGCTTCATCTGCTCTGTTTCAGTCATGGGTCACTTTGAATCTCTAAGGTTTGTGGCTTTGCAGGAGGTCTCTTTAAGTTCCAATTTGTTTTACACCACTAACTTTTCTTGCAGGACATCATGACAAGTAGATCTGTCAAGTCTCAACCGCCAAGACTAGCACTTTCCAAGGTTTATCCATTAGTCTCTAAGGCTTACTCTTATCTTTTCTCAATAAAACCGGCTCTCCTCGGGTTTCCTTCTCATAACCCTCCCCAAATCATTGGACAAGACACCTTCCTGTGGCCGAACATGACACCTTTCTAAGTTCCCATTGTGCTTTGAGGTTTCCATCAATACCTCACAGTTGGAGCCGGTATCTTCTCAAGGTTTCTGTCTTATCCATGGGGCATGTTAGGGGTTGCATTTCCAAAAATCAACCGAGAATGGGGATCCCAACAGTCAGGTGAATCCCGTTCCTAGGCAACGACCAAGTACGGGTTAATTTGGACGAGATGTCCTGTTAACCCCAAATCTTTCAAACTTGGGATTTTACTGTCAAATCTATCATTCCTCTTCAAACTGGGGCATCACCCCAAATCTTTCCTCCGTTCGAGGAGCGATACCCCTAAACCTTCTAATTTTTTCAATAACTGGGGCATCACCCCAGATCCTTCTCCCAGCTAAGGGGTGGTACCCCTCAATTTTCAAATCTTCCAATCTTCCAATAACTAGGGCATCACCCTAGATCCTTCTCCCAGCCTAGGGGCAGTACCCCTAAACCTTCTAATTTTTCCAATAACTGGGGTATCACCCCAGATCCTTCTCCCAGCCTAGGGGCAGTACCCCTAAAACCTTCCAATTTTTCCAATAACTAGGGCATCACCCCAGATCCTTCTCTCAAGCCTAGGGGCAGTACCCCTAAACCTTCCAAATAACTGGGGCATTACCCCAGATCCTTCTCCCAGCTAAGGGGTGGTACCTGTAACTTCCTAATTTAACAAATGGAATAAACCCAAAGACGGGGAAATTTTTTCGAAATTAAGTAAACCAAATGGTCTATGAGGCAACCGGATAAGAAAAGGGGCGGAGTGCAAGGGAGAACAAGGAAAATAAGATATCATCCACACGCATAAGGCAAAAAAAAACAGAAGGCTAAGACTGGAACCGGTCCGTTGGTTTAGTGTAACATAACAGCGCCAGGGCGGATTACATGGCATTGCTGGCTCGCTCAGGCGGGGTCTGATACCGCCTGGGCGGGGTATGGTAATGCAACAGCGGATGGAGGGAAGTCACAAAGAAAACTTTTCCACGAGTAACACTAGTCAATTAGTAGGAGGAATAGGTAAGGGGAAAGAGAAGGGAGATGTATATGTGCGGTAGTGGATTGTGGAGGAAAGAAGGGGTCCGAACTTATTCCGCCCAACTCAACTAGGTATGGCAACGCCTGGGCGGACTCAAACACAATGCCCAAGCCGGGGTTAACACCGTTGTAGGGGTCGCATTAGCGCCACAACGGTGAGGAAGGGTAATTGGGCGGCATCCCACTCAGACAACTACTCGCTTCAGCGTGAGTCCTCACGCTTGGGCGAACCGCTCTAGCACCTCGGCGAGCTATGACTCCGCCCACGCGAATCCAACATAAGTCTTCCTAGCCCACACTCGCTGGAGCGAGTATATTGCTCGCTGAAGCGAAGAACTTCGCTCGGAAAATTGGGAAGTTAAGTCTCACTCGGCTTCTCCAAACCCAACCACTTTGGACACCGATCCTAACTCACTCGGACTTTACATCTTTCGCTCGGAATATCAATACCTTACACTTAGGATCCAATCCTCCCTAAACCTCCAATTGAACTCTTCTCACAGCAGGGAGTCACTCGAGGTTTTCACTCGTTTTTCGTTCCTCCATTGTTAGAAACATATTCAAGCTCTTTATTTCATCCTCTCAATCCCCACACTTATCCCCACTGCTTACTCATAGACACAACGGCCTCCTACACTCGGGATTTCATGCCTACATTCACTCGGAAGCCCTCATACAGTCCTCTCCCCGCTCAACCTTACTTACAGTATAGAAGAACACACTACATGTGCTTATATAAACGAAAACATTCATATTTAATTACAAAACTTCACCATGAAATCTGTTACCCAAGCTGTCAGTTTTAACGTAAGAACTACAACCAAAACATGAGCCGGCCAAGGCTTAATAAAACGTTATACACAGCATTTACGCAGATATACACATATACACATATAGACATATGTTCCAACAGCACTTCGGATTCATTGTCCTGTGCTCGTCCTCCTTCATCCTTCTTTCCGAGAGATGTTCACTGAAAGTATAGCCACTGCAGGGGTGAGCTTTTCATGTAAAATGACCATCAAAGACTCGGTATCAGTGTCAGCATGCACATTCACATCCATTCTATTGGTTTCTAATTAATTAAAGTTAAACTCGACAAAGTGATATTTAAGACGCACATATAACACACACAGGTATTTCCTACACTCGAAGATCATTCATAACACTCCACACACGTTATATGTACCACTCTAATCAACCTCGTATTTACATACATGACTGCGGATCCGACTCGAGTGATGACTTTCAGTCACAATTTTCCCCTCTCTTGGCCCCTCGTCCTTCAGCTCTTCCCGCGTGGTACCGGCCTCCCATTGGCATCTCGAGACTCCTCTCTAGCTCCTACGGCTACCACGAGCTCCCTCGGAATCTAGCCGGGGTCTGTAACTGGAAGTCATTCTCTCGGGGCTCTTGACCTTCCACGGGTCGCCCCACTCCTACATATGCAACTAAATGCATCTACCAACAAGTGTCATCACATCACCAATATCTATTTCATAACTATTAAGTGGGAACAGGTTCAATGCAACCTTTACTCGCTTTATTATTTATACCAATATGATCAACCATCAGTAATCAAGTAATAGCATCTGACAAGTCAATGAAGCAACATTCATACTTTCATGCATATCATTCATTATTATCCGTGCTAACCTACTACTTTACCACCATCTAGATCACAAGCATTTATGGTTCAATCACTATAAAACACACGGGATTCAGAATCTCCAATCATGCATAGAATCCAATCATCACAACCACATGCACATACACTCAAGCAGAACATTCATCCGGTACCGTTCGTGGACCATGCATTTAACATGTAAGCGCCCCCTACCTACGAAAGGGACTCCAAGAAGCTCTTCTGCTCTTCGATGTTGAATCTGACGCCCTTCTACTAATTCGTTCAGCCTTCCTTCACTCTGTCGTACTCTGTACTTGGTCCGGAGTTGAGGTGTCGTTCTTTCTCTGCTCCAACGATCGCCCTTCACCCGACAAGGCTCTGACCTTCTTCCCGCACTGTCGTCGTGACGAACAGGAACAGGGGAAACGGAGGAAGATGGAGACGAAGAAGAAAAGAGAGAAAGTGGAGTAGTGGAAGAAGTCGTTCTTGCACCCACGGTGATACTGAATACGCACCTATATACGCATGCGAGGGAAAGGAGTGGGATGGGAAAGTGTGAGTCGCAGTCCACTCACACCTTCCACCCATCACAGACAGCCACGTCCCATTAATTAAGCTCATTAATCTTATCATTAACTCTCGGCTATACTGATTATGACTAACTAATTCTTTACTTTCAATTTTCTTATTATTAAATTTTTATTCGGTATCTAACTTCAAAACTGGGATGTTACAGTTCTCCCCTACTCAAAAGAATTTCGTCCTCGAAATTCGGTCGGTAATTCACCTTAGCAAATAACTCGGGGTACTGTTGTCTCATGATATCTTCGCGTTCCCAGGTACAAGAGGTAGTCTTGCCTTGTTGCCATTCCACTTCTACCAGCTGTACATTTTTGTTTCTTAAACGCTTCACTGATCGATCCATGATTCTGATCGGCGTAGTCACGGTGGTCAGGTCTTCCTTTACTTCCACTCCATCGTCAGGCATTGTGTGACTGGGGTCATGTAGATACCTCCTTAGTTGCGACACGTGAAATACATTGTGCAATCGGGATAAGTGGGTCGGTAGTGCTATTCGGTACGCCATGGTGCCGACTCGTTCCAACACTTCATAAGGTCCAATGTATCGAGGGCTTAGCTTTCCGCCCTTCAGGGCTCGTCCGACACCTTTATTCGGAGAAGTCCTCAAAAACACTCGGTCTCCGACTGAAAATTCCAATGGTTTGGTGCGGTTGTCATGGTAACTTCTCTGTCTGTCTTGAGATGCCTTCATTTTTCCTTGTATTGCTCGGATCTGCTCTGTGGTTTGCTTCACAATGTCTGGCCCCAATAGCAGACTCTCACCCGTTTTCGACCAGCAAAGAGGGGTTCGGCATCTTCGTCCATATAGTGCTTCGTAGGGTGCCATACCAATGCTGTTATGATGGCTGTTATTGTACGTGAACTCAATCAATGGAAGGTACTGCTCCCAATCTCCTCCATGCTCTAACACACATGCTCTTAATAAGTCTTCTAAACTCTGAATCGTCCGCTCGGATTGTCCATCCGATTGGGGGTGGTAGGCGGAACTAAGCCAGAGTTTGGTGCCCATTTCTTGATGCAGGCTGGTCCAAAACCGGGACGTGAACCTCGGATCCCTATCCGATACGATGGAGGTTGGTATGCCATGCAGTCGGATAATCTCTTGAACGTAAATCCGTGCCAATTTATGCATCGGGTACTTCATGTTCACAGGTAGGAAGTGTGCACTCTTCGTCAGTCGGTCAACAATGACCCAAATTGCATCATGGCCCGCTCGGCTTTTGGGCAATCCCATGACAAAATCCATAGCAATCGAGTCTCATTTCCACACGGGAATCTCCAAAGGCTGCATTGCACCGTACGGTTTTTGGTGCTCTACTTTCGATTTCTGGCAAGTGATACACCGGGCCACGTATTCCACCACATCTTTCTTTAGTCCGGGCCACCAGAACTGTTTCCTCAGGTCATGGTACATTTTCGTGGTTCCCGGGTGAATACTGAGTAGGCTTTTGTGGGCTTCATCAAGCACCATTCTTCTTAAGCCTCCTTCACTCGGTATGTATATTCTGTTTCTCACCTGGAAAATCCCATCTGACCCCTCGGTCAAGGATAAATCCTTTCCTTTGGCCTGAGTTTCCTTCATTTTGATTAAGTATGAGTCTAACTATTGCTGCTCGTACACGGACTTCAAGAATTCATTGGCGATCCTCAGTGTACGGATTGTCATTTTCCTAGAGGAAGGGGTGTCAACATGTAAGTTCATGTCTCGGAATTGCTCCAACAGCTCTACTTCTTTCGCCATCATTGCTGCCATGTGGAGGGATTTCCGACTCAACGCGTCGGCCACGACATTTGCCTTACCCGGGTGCTATTTTAACTCGAAATCGTAGTCCTTTAAAAACTCAATCCATCTTCTCTGCCTCATGTTCAGCTCCTTTTGGTCGAATAGGTATTTGAGGCTCTTGTGATCGCTGTACACTTCAAATTTGGAGCCATATAAGTAATGCCTCCAGATTTTCAATGCAAAAACTACTGCTGCCAGCTCTAAGTCATGGGTCGGGTAATGCTGCTTGTGAGGTCTCAACTGCCGAGAGGCATATGCTATCACTCGATCTCTCTGCATAAGTACACACCCTAATCCGAGTCCTGACGCGTCACAAAAGACCACGAAGCTCTCTAGTAACTCGGGTAATGCCAGCACTGGAGCAGTCGTCAACTTGTTCTTCAGCTCTCGGAAGCTGTTCTCACACTCGAAACTCCACACGAAGGGAACGCTTTTCCGAGTCAATTTAGTTAGTGGTAATGCCAATTTAGAGAAGCCTTCAATGAACCTTCTATAGTAACCTGCCAAGCCCAGGAAACTTCTTATCTCCGAGACCGACTGAGGTCTCTTCCATGCCATTATAGCTGTCACCTTCGAAGGGTCCACCGAGACACCTTGCTCGGAAATTACATGTCCGAGGAAGTGGATTTTATTCATCCAGAATTCACACTTTGAAAACTTCGCGAATAACTGTTTCTCCCTTAACACTTGGAGTACCGACCGGAGGTGTTCTTCATGCTCCTCGGAAGTCTTAGAATAGATTAAGATGTCATCAATGAAGACAACTACGAATCGGTCTAAATAGGGGTGGAATATGCTGTTCATGTAATTCATGAAGACAGCAGGGGCGTTTGTCACACCAAACAGCATCACTACATATTCGTAGTGGCCATATCGAGTCCTAAAGGCAGTTTTCGGAATATCTGAGTCCTTCACTCGGATTTGGTGATACCCTGATCGTAGGTCAATTTTTGAGAAGACTGAGGCTCCACGCAGTTGGTCAATTAAATCATCAATTCTGGGTAGTGGATACCGATTCTTAATCGTGAGTTTGTTTAACTGTCAGTAATCTATGCAAAGTCTCATGCTGCCGTCCTTCTTCTTAACAAGCAGTACAGGTGCGCCCCATGGTGATACGCTCGGTCTAATAAACTGTTTTTCGAGTAACTCATCCACTTATTTCTTCAACTCGGCTAATTCAGCTGAGGACATTCTATAGGGTGTACTGGAGACCGGCTCGGCTCCAGGGATCAAGTCTATAGAGAATTCGATTTCTCTTTTGGGAGGGACACTCGGTACGTCCTCAGGGAACACCTCTGGGAATTCGCAGACGATCGAGATTTCGTTCACTCGGGTTTTACTCTCTCCTTCGGTTAGACAAAGCATCATGAACAGTTGAGTTATATCTTGTGCAGTGCAGTCCTCATGGTGCTGTCTCGGGAAAATTATCTTTCGGTTTCTGCAATCTACTAACACTTCGTGGGCTGAAAGCCAATCTACCCCGAGTACGATATCAAGACCCTTTAGGGGCATGCAAATCAGATCGAAGGTGAAACTCCGATCATACAGTGCAAACGTTACGTCTTTGCACATTGACGATGTGAACACATTAGTGCCAGTCGGGCTGGCCACTTCTAAAGTCCGATCCATAGACATAGTCGGTAATTTCAAACGCTTCACACACTCACTTGCTATGAAGGAGTGGGTAGCTCCAGAATCGAAAACTACACTAAGTGTGTATCTACCGAGTGAGCACTTACATTATACCAAGTCATTTGCCTGTGCGACTTCTTCTGCATTGATAGCGTAGACTCTTCCAGTGGCTGGTTGGTCAGTGTCTCTCCTCCTGATATTTGGGGCAACCATCATATTCCCTCTAGCTCTGTTGTTTCCGCCCCGAGAGTTTTGTCCATCATTCCTGTTGCTCTTCTCCTGGAATCCTCCTTGACACACGTTAGTATTTGCTGGACGGAGTTGGGGGCAGTTAGGGCGAATGTGTCCTTTATTCCCGCAGTGAAAACACTTAACATCGGTATCATTGCAACTCTGAGCAAAGTGGTCGCCACCACATTTAAAGCACTTACCGAACCTAGGTCGTCCACTCATCTGTCTCCCTCGGTCACCACGACCCTGATATCTAGTGAAGGGTTCATTTCTTCCTACGTTCCCTGGCCTCTTAAAACGCGACTGCTGAGGCCTCATATGCTAGTTGGCTCTGCTGCTCTGGCCCGAATGGGCCCTGTCATCTTCTTCGAATATTCTACATTTGTTCACTAATGCAGGGAAACTCCGTATCTCATGGTATCTGCAGGCTCTCTTAATGTCCGATCTCAATCCGTTCTCAAACTTAAGGCACTTGGAGCTCTCCGTCCCAGGTTGCTGGAAGGGTGGATAGAATAGGCACAATTCTTTGAATCTTGTCGCGTATTCTTCCACAGTCATGGAGCCTTGTTTTAACTCCATAAACTCCAGCTCTTTCTGACTCCTCACTGTGTCGGGAAAGTACTTCTCTAAGAAGCATGCCTTGAAATCATTCCATGTCAGCTGATTATCATCTTCAGGGAATCGGCTTCTGGCTATCTTCCACCAGTTCTCCGCCTCGTCCCGCAGCATATACACTGCACATTCTACCTTCTGGGCCTCAGTACAGCGAAGACCCCCAAAAATCCTCTCTAGTTCCTGAGTCCATTTGAAAGCTGCCTCCGAATTACGTCCTCCCTGAAACTCACTCGGCTTCCTCTTTAGGAAGCGATCCAGAACGTGGCCATCCTCAGCTCGAGTCTGGCCCTGCCTTTCAAACACGTCTGCAAAGCGTTGGAATGCTGTGGCTATAGCCTCCATGCTTTGGCGATGCGTCATTCCTTATCCTGAAATCGATATTCAAGGATAAGTATACCGAGCCACTTATTACCGATCGAGTTATCAGTCTAACATTCAATAGCTTAGCACATTATATCATGCTTCTAGGTTACACACACAATCGGACCAAGGGAAACCACCTCTTATCCTCAAGCCAACATCAATCGGGTTCAACTATCATCACAACAATTTCAATCATTCAGTCAGAAGACACACAACCGCTTACACTCGGTAAGCATACCTTGGCCTTAGACCTTTCGGTCTGCTCTGATACCAAAATGTAACATCCTAATTTAACAAATGGAATAAACCCAAAGACGGGGAAATTTTTCCGAAATTAAGTAAACCAAATAGTCTATGAGGCAACCGGATAAGAAAAGGGGCGGAGTGCAAGGGAGAACAAGGAAAATGAGATATCATCCACACGCATAAGGCAAAAAAAAACAGAAGGCTAAGACTGGAACCGGTCCGTTGGTTTAGTGTAACATAACAGCGCCAGGGCGGATTACATGGCATCGCTGGCTCGCTCAGGCGGGGTCTGATACCGCCTGGGCGGGGTATGGTAATGCAACAGCGGATGGAGGGAAGTCACAAAGAAAACTTTTCCACGAGTAACACTAGTCAATCAGTAGGAGGAATAGGTAAGGGGAAAGAGAAGGGAGATGTACATGTGCGGTAGTGGATTGTGGGGGAAAGGAGGGGTCCGAACTTATTCCGCCCAACTCAACTAGGTATGGCAACGCCTGGGCGGACTCAAACACAACGCCCAAGCTGGGGTTAACACCGTTGTAGGGGTCGCATTAGCGCCACAACGGTGAGGAAGGGTAATTGGGCGGCATCCCACTCAGACAACTACTCGCTTCAGCGCGAGTCCTCACGCTTGGGAGAACCGCTCTAGCACCTCGGCGAGGTATGACTCCGCCCACGCGAATCCAACATAAGTCTTCCTAGCCCACACTCGCTGGAGCGAGTATATTGCTCGCTGAAGCGAAGAACTTCGCTCGGAAAATTAGGAAGTTAAGTCTCACTCGGCTTCTCCAAACCCAACCACTCTAGACACCGATCCTAACTCACTCGGACTTTACATCTTTCGCTCGGAATATCAATACCTTACACTTAGGATCCAATCCTCCCTAAACCTCCAATTGAACTCTTCTCACAGCAGGGAGTCACTTGAGGTTTTCACTCGTTTTTCGTTCCTCCATTGTTAGAAGCATATTCAAGCTCTTTATTTCATCCTCTCAATCCCCACACTTATCCCCACTACTTACTCATAGACACACCGGCCTCCTACACTCGGGATTTCATGCCTACATTCACTCGGAAGCCCTCATACAGTCCTCTCCCCGCTCAACCTTACTTACAGTATAGAAGAACACACGACATGTGCTTATATAAACGAAAACATTCATATTTAATTATAAAACTTCACCATGAAATCTGTTACCCAAGCTGTCAGTTTTAACGTAAGAACTACAACCAAAACATGAGCCGGCCAAGGCTTAATAAAACGTTATACACAGCATTTACACAGATATACACATATACACATATAGACATATGTTCCAACAGCACTTTGGATTCATTGTCCTGTGCTCGTCCTCCTTCATCCTTCTTTCCGAGAGATGTTCACTGAAAGTATAGCCACTGCAGGGGTGAGCTTTTCATGTAAAATGACCATCAAAGACTCGGTATCAGTGTCAGCATGCACATTCACATCCATTCTATTGGTTTCTAATTAATTAAAGTTAAACTCGACAAAGTGATATTTAAGACGCACATATAACACACACAGGTATTTCCTGTACTCGAAGATCATTCATAACACTCCACACACGTTATATGTACCACTCTAATCAACCTCGTATTTACATGCATGACTGCGGATCCGACTCGAGTGATGACTTTCAGTCACAATTTTCCCCTCTCTTGGCCCCTCGTCCTTCAGCTCTTCCCGCGTGGTACCGGCCTCCCATTGGCGTCTCGAGACTCCTCTCTAGCTCCTACGGCTACCACGAGCTCCCTCGGAATCTAGCCGGGGTCTGTAACTGGAAGTCATTCTCTCGGGGCTCTTGACCTTCCACGGGTCGCCCCACTCCTACACATGCAGCTAAATGCATCTACCAACAAGTGTCATCACATCACCAATATCTATTTCATAACTATTAAGTGGGAACAGGTTCAATGCAACCTTTACTCGCTTTATTATTTATACCAATATGATCAACCATCAGTAATCAAGTAATAGCATCTGACAAGTCAATCAAGCACACATTCATACTTTCATGCATATCATTCATTATTATCCGTGCTAACCTACTACTTTACCACCATCTAGATCACAAGCATTTATGGTTCAATCACTATAAAACACACGGGATTCAGAATCTCCAATCATGCATAGAATCCAATCATCATAACCACATGCACATACACTCAAGCAGAACATTCATCCGGTACCGTTCGTGGACCATGCATTTAACATGCAAGCGCCCCCTACCTACGAAAGGGACTCCAAGAAGCTCTTCTGCTCTTCGATGTTGAATCTGACGCCCTTCTACTGATTCGTTCAGCCTTCCTTCACTCCGTCGTACTCTGTACTTGGTCCGGAGTTGAGGTGTCGTTCTTTCTCTGCTCCAACGATCGCCCTTCACCCGACAAGGCTCTGACCTTCTTCCCGCACTGTCGTCGTGACGAACAGGAACAGGGGAAACAGAGGAAGATGGAGACGAAGAAGAAAAGAGAGAAAGTGGAGTAATGGAAGAAGTCGTTCTTGCACCCACGGTGATACTGAATACGCACCTATATACGCATGCGAGGGAAAGGAGTGGGATGGGAAAGTGTGAGTCGCAGTCCACTCACACCTTCCACCCATCACAGACAGCCACGTCCCATTAATTAAGCTCATTAATCTTATCATTAACTCTCGGCTATACTGATTATGACTAACTAATTCTTTACTTTCAATTTTCTTATTATTAAATTTTTATTCGGTATCTAACTTCAAAACTGGGATATTACAGTACCCCTCTGTGAACACCTCTTTTGGTCCGGTCCAAGTGGAATGAATCTTTTTATACTGAATTCTAATTCAGAATGGTCAAATTCGAATAGAATGGCTTCAAAATAATCAGAATCGAGCGAAATAAATCAGAATGAAGCTTTTCCAAGTGAAATACAGCCCTATTGGAGGTAAATCCGAGTGAAAAAACTCAAAAAAGAGTCAAATCCGAGTCAAAATAAAGTATTTCCGAGTGGAATGACTCAAAAATGAAGAAATCCGAGTGGAATCACTCAGAATGAGTCATTCCGAGTGAAAAACTCCCCTGTTGAAGTTGAATCCGAGTAGCATCACTCAGAATGAGTAAAATCCGAGTGGAATATGCTCCTGTTGGATCAAATCCGAGTGAAATTACTCAGAATGAGTCAAATCCGAGTGGAATATGCTCCTGTTGGATCAAATCCGAGTGAAGTTACTCAGAATGGAGAAAATCCGAATGAAACTACTCAGATTTGTGAATGTCCGAGTGGAGTATGACCTGTTGGGTGGAAAATCTGAATAATGACTCAAAAATGGACCAATCCGAATGGAGTATGACCTGTTGAGTTTAAATCTGAGTGAAATGACTCAGATTGGATGTGAATCCGAGCAGAAGATCCCCTACTGCAACCAATCCGAGTGGAAAAAGGAACTGACTTTGGATGGATGCTGCCCAAGCTATTTTCCGAGTGAAAGGATTGCTGATTGAAGTAAATCCGAGTGAGTATCACTTGGTTGGAAGGAAATCCGAATTAAAATAGCCAAACTTCCAATTTTTGAGTGGAAAATAGGCAAAATCCGAGTGAAAATGACCAAGTTCCATTCGGATTAAGAGCTCACAAGGTCAGTTCTGAGTAAAACCTTCAAGCAGTGAAGTTTTAAGTCACTTTTGAAGACATTCCGAGTGAACATTCCAAGCAAAGACAAGATCCGAGTAGCACACCTCCGATTGAAGTGATTCCGAGTGAATGCTTCAAACAGAAATAAGATCTGAACCAAATACTTCCGATCGAGAGAATTTCGAGTGAAACATTGATTCAGTCAGTCAGTTCTGACTCGCCATATTCAGTCGATTCTGATTCACCAAACTCAGTCAGCTCCGAGTGAAACACTGATTCAATCATTTCTGAATCACCTTTTAATTGGTTTCTGAGTGAAATACTGTTCAAACAGTTCTGAGTAAAGCTTCCACCAGTTTCCGAGTGAAACCATTGTGAAGAGGATTCCCGAGCAAATGTATCCGAGTGAATTAATGTGTGAGCATATCCGAGTGAGATGATGCACAATTGAAACAACTCTAAGTAAAGACTAAGCTTGATGAATGAGCCTGAGGTATATATCCAAGCAACTTTCAGTCAGCACCGAGTGAGCCATCCTTTTACCCAATTCCGAGTCACATTTCACACAATACCGAGCCATTTCAGTCAGCACCGAGTGAGCCATCCTTTTCTCAATTCTGAGCCCCTTTCCACTCGATTTCCGAGTGACTTTCACCCATTTATAAATCATCCTTAAACCATTTTAGTCAGATCCAAGTCCACTTTTTCCTCCTGTTCCCGAGCCATTCTTTTAGCCATTACCGAGCCACCATCTTTCAGTCAGCAAAGGAGTCCTCTTCAGTCAAATCCGACTGACATCTTTCAGTCAGCAAGGAGTCCTCTTCAGTCAAACCTCCACCGAGCAAAACCTCCACTCGGCCTTCCATAAAAGGGCTCCTCTCAGAAGAATTCTCACTCGGAAAAGACCATTTTCACTAGGAGAACCTTCATTTCTCTCGGAATTCACTCCCACCGTGGATGAATGCTGACTGAGAGGCCAATCCTCTCTCGGATTTCCATAATTCTCACTCGGTTTTCTGCTATTCTCACTCGGATTCCCACCAGATCCTCCTGTTAGCCCGTGCTGACTTGGATTCCACCACCCAAGTGGATCCAGGAATCCTGGGGGTGGCAGACAGGTGGCAAACAGGGTTGGAAGTGGGGGGAATTAAAAATTCCCACCCAGCCGTTGTCCCCCACTTCACTCTGAGTGGAAGCCTGAGCTGGCATTCCACTCGGAAGTGGAAGCCTGAGCTGGCTTTCCACTCAAACCAGCCTATAAATAGGCAAGGGGGCTGAAGCTTTCAGGCTGGACACACACACACACACCTTATACACTACGCAGCCCCTCACCATTCCCTTCTCTTCCTTCCTCTATCCAGCACCCTAACCATTCCTTTCTCTTCCTTCCTCTCTCCATCAGCCAACTCTGTCCCCTCCCCTCCAACCAACACCGCCCAATATTCCTCTCCATCAGCCCACTCCGTCCCTTCCACTCAACTCCAACACCGTCCCTCTTCTCACTGTCTCACTCGGTACTCACTGTCTCACTCGGTATCTCACTTCTCACACGGTAAGTTACTGCTCTCACTCGGTTTTTACCATTTTACTCGGTTTTCCTCAATTTCAATCGGTATTTTCTCATTCCACTCAGTTTTTACCATTTTTTTACTCGGTTTTCCTCAATCTCACTCGGTTTTATGCTTTTCTCACTCGGTATTTCATTTTTTTACTTGGTTTCTTCCATTTCCACTCGGTTTTTCCCATTTTCACTTGTTTTTTCCCTCTTTCTCACATGGTTTTCTCTTCTTCCCCTTAGTTTTTGCTCATTTTTCCTCTGTTTTCCAAACTTACTGTGGAAAATAAATGCTTCCTATGTTTTCTTTCAAATCTAAATAAAAATTAAAAAAAAGGAAACAAATCTTTTTTAAAACAGTGTCGTACGGGAGCACTCCCGTCTACACAACCTCTTTAGGATTCATACACGTGCGAAGAACTTCGCCTTGTATGAGTTCCCCGTCTCAATGACATCCACCATCATTTCCCAAGTCTTTTCCTAAAAGAACAACATTCAGAACTACGTAACCCTGATTTCTTGATAATTCAAGAATACGTAGGAGCATGATTTCAATTCCTGTCGGGCCCATCTCTCTTATTCCTTTTTGCTGATTTATTTCCTTACTTTCATGTTTCTTTCATAAATGTTCTTTTTTTGTTTACTTCCGTGAAAATCAATTTAGACGTGACGTCTTGTTGATTTCTCCCTAGTTTTTTTTGTTCAAACCTCGCCACAATTCATAGGGAAGGATACTTAGGACAAGACGTCCCGCTTATCTCTTTCCTATCCCTATCCTTTTTACTCGAGGATGTATAATTTAGGCGTGACGCCTTATTAGCATTCTTTTCCCCACTCTGTCTCATATCGAAGTCGAGTTTAATTCGGATGAAATGTCCCGTTAACCTCGCTTCGACACTCTATGTTTGTGTAAATTCTCTCACTCCATTCCGTCGTTTTTAAATAAAAAAGATACAACAATAAAAGGGAAGAAATAAAATATCTTTTGTAAGGCTATTTATGTTGCGCGTTTTCAATCTTGGTACTGTTTTTGACAGGCGATGTAGGGTGCTAATACCTTCCCTACTCGTAACCGACTCCCGAACTTGAATCTCAATTTTTAACCAGTGCTTTACTGAACCTAGTTTTTTTCCAATGTTTTTCCTATGGATAAAAACTTTGGTGGCGACTCCCTGTTTCATTCCACTTTTTCTCTCTTTCTCGCCGCACCGTCACGATTTAGGTTGCGACAGATGGTGACTCCGCTGGGGACACTTAAGAGAGTCAGGCCAATTTGATTGAAAGCGCATGTTCTTTTTATATAGCCTTTGTTAGCTTGGATTTCTTCCCTCTTGTTTTATTTTCTGTTAATTGTTGTAAAAGTTTGTTCTTGTTTTAATCGTATCTTGTTATTTGTTTCATTATCTATGTTTGCATGCTTGTTGAACCCTAGGGTAGAGGACCATGTTACTTTCCTGTAATTATTGAACCCTAGGGTAGAAGACTTTGTATATTTGTTCTGTGTTTGTTCTTTGTGCAGAATGGGGTAAGGTAAAAGGTATGGACTGCCCTTCCACACACTACACTCACAATTACTTGCACACACCTATGAGTGGCGCCCTATACCCGGGCCCCAAATGAAGCTTAAGTTAGGAGAGGTTGGTAACGGAATCGTATGGGATGTACTTCCTATCCGGTGTTCGTGAGAACCTCAACCAGAGTTCGACCTCTCATGATATACGCACCTAGTGGTTCCCCACTGTTGCGTCCCTGTCATGGGTAGGATCTTGGCTCTGGTGACCTTCTAGAAGTCTAGAATAAGCCACCTGGTGTGAACAGCCATTTTTAGACAAACCATAGGGCCTAGAGAAAACTTTCAACAAAACCTGACCTAGGCCACAAAAGGGCAAACTTTACTTTACTTTTGCTTTCCCCTTTTATCCAAGAAAATGAATTATCTACCACCCGCAGATTTACTGAGTTATTGAAATAATGACTCGTTTTGAAACACACAGTATTCTTCGGGTGAATAGATAGTCCTCTTTTGTTCGTGTACCCTTTGAGTATCTATGGAAATTGACATGGGATTAAACTTAAGAAATAAGGGCTGTAATTGCCCGAAGAAGATGTCTGAGCTAGAGGCTCCCGCCTCAGGATGAAAGATTTCTTCTGTCTTCACAATTATCCCATATTAATTTCTATGATTACCATACCTAGTACTTTTGAATGATAAGTTCTAAGGAATGGTCAAAGGATACTCGCCAAAGTCTGTGATTGTTTCCCATAACATTTTCTTTCTTTCTATTTCCGCCTAACATTTTTTTTCTTCTTCTTTTTTTTAAAAACAAAAAAAAGACACCAACGTCACGGGTAGGCATCCTTACCAGACCCGGCTCCAAAAGAAACTCATGGCTGAGGCAGAAGCTGTTGAAGGAAACTTTAGAACCGAGTTCGATCAGCTGAAAGAGCGAGTCGCGGAGTTAACTAAACTCTTAGAAAAGAAACTTACCGAAGGAGGCTCCTCTGCAGGTATTGAGGATGCCCAACAACAGCCTGCCACTGCGCCACCTCCCCTTGGTTCTGACCCAGCAAGAACCCAACTCCCTAACACAACGACACCCCTCTCACCATTCATGTCGGGAGACCTAACCCTGCCATTGAGACCCAGCCACCTTACGGCCAGTCTTACGCACAGCCTACATTTGTCGGTCTAGACGGCAACCCAGTACCCTTTCCACTTTATGGCCTACCCCCAGGGTACTATCCCCCGCTCGCTAACCAACAAGACGCCCACAACCAGCAAGCGGTAAATCCTCATGCTTCATACCCTACACAACCAAATATCCCACCACTCCACCAAACACAAAGCACGCAAGCCCATGACCCACAAACCTACCAAACCCAAAACACGCAAGCCCATGACCAAACCCAAAACACACAAGCCCCGATGGCCCAGCCAACCTACAACGCCCAAGCCCAAAATACACAAGCCCAGATAACCCAGCCGACTTATGCTGTGGCCCATCCTTAAGGCCCCTCACCAAATACAGGCCTAGTAAACCAGTCCCATGTGTTACCTCCGTACAACCAGTCATTCGGCTATCCGTATGGATACGGAACCCCTTATGGGACCAACCTCCAAGATACAACCCGCGCGGTCGCGGCTCCTCGAAGGGAAAGGATAGAGATCTTAGAAGAGCGTTTAAGAATGATGGAAGGCGCCGGAGGTTTTGGACTAATAGATGCTTCGGAGCTATGTTTAGTCACAGATGTTATCCTCCCGCCCAAATTCAAGATGCCAGACTTTGACAAGTATCGGGGAATGACTTGTCCTAAGAATCATCTCACGATGTACTGTCGAAAGATGGCATCTTACTCTTCTAATGACCAACTATTGATCCACTGCTTCCAAGATAGTCTAGCAGGAGCTGCTCTTACATGGTATGCTCACCTTGATCGGAACCGTATCCGTTGTTGGAAAGACCTGGCAGATGCCTTCCTTAGACAATACAAGTATAACATGGATATGGCACCCAACAGGGTTCATTTACAAAATATGGTGAAGAAAGACAGTGAAATGTTCAAGGAGTATGCTCAACGATGGAGAGAGACAGCGATGCAAGTGGATCCCCCATTGTCGGAAAAAGAAATAGTCGAGATGTTTATCGACACGCTCCCATCACCTTTCTATGGCAAGATGATTGGTAGTGTTTCAGCCAACTTCTCCGACATCGTGACTATTGGGGAAAGAGTGGAGAGTGGAATACGAACGGGTAAGCTCACTCAGGGCTCGTCTGGGGCAAGCATGACAAGAAAGCCGGCACCTGGGAAAAGGGATGGAGAAACTAATTCCATCTCTTCTAATCAAAAGACGCCTTCGCCAAGACCATTCTTTCCTACTATGATTGAAGCTCCCAATCCTTATGTGGCCGCAGCCACTGGTGGCCCAACAGCTCATACTCCTCACTTCCGCCCGCCCATGGTAAGAGCGCCAATGCCGCAACCCATGCCATATCATCACCCGCAGCAAGTGGCTCGACCACCCAATCATAATCAGAACCCAAGGAATCCCAACAACGAGCGCACCCCTGTGCAGTTCGATCCAATTCCCATAACATATGCTGAACTTCTTCCAGTCCTCGTTGAGAGGGGAATGATAGCTCCATGCCCCATGAGGCCGTTGCAACCTCCTTACCCGAGGGGGTATGACCCGAACGCTCATTGTGATTACCATGCAGGAGCACCAGGGCACTCCACAGAAAATTACATGGCTTTGAAATATAAAGTGAGAGATTTGATCAAAGCCGAGTGGATTAGTTTTCAAGAAGGAAGCCCTAATGTGACCGTAAATCCCCTGCCTAATCACGAAGGTTCAGGAGTTAATGCCGTGGTGACAGATGTTGAAAATGGTTTTCTCGGTGGAGGATGTCGAGGTGCGAGATGATTTGTCTATTTCTCCTGTTTCTATTCGCATTGTCGAGCATTCCGTGAAGAGACTACGGAACAAGTTGGTACCTTTGTTGAAGGTCGCTTAGAAACATGGAAATGTGGAGACGCTCACATGGGAAGGAGAGGACGACATCAGAGAACGATATCCCGACGTATTCGAATCAGGTATGTTAAATTTCGAGGACGAAATTTTCTTTTTGGTGGGGTGGATTGTAACACCTAAATTTTAGAATAAAGGATTAATTGAGGAGAATAAATATCGAATAATTATTTATGGATTATTTAATGTCCCAAAATATTAGAAATAATTAAATTAATATTTTTGGGAACTGTTGATAATTTATTGAGACCAAATAAGCTAAAAACTGACCCGATTAAAATATGGGTGTCAAATCAAGTATCTCTGATTGGGATGATATTGGTCAGGGCTATTGAGAATATTATTGGGAGTCCGAATATATATTTGGAATAATTTTTGGATAAAGTATTGAGCCCAAACAGAGAACCTATTTGTGGAAAAACGATGAAATTTTAATGAGGGAATTAAAGATAAAGCAAAAAACCCAATTTTTCTCCCTCTTATTCTTGTGACTTTCTGAGACCATTTGGCAGAGATACATTTCTTCTTCTTCTTCTATTTTCTCCTCTTCTCTTCTCCTGGAGCCAATTTCGTTTGGGTGTGGTAAGCCATATTCACTTCTCTTGTTTGCTTTAATGCTGTGAGTCTTATGAAGTGTTAATGAAGTAGATGCATGATGGCTGAAAGAAGAAGAAAGTCAATGGGTATTTATGAATGCTGATGGGTTAGTGAAAAACCCTAACTTTTAAAGATTTGGGGAAAATGGTGAATGTTGGTAAATTGAGGTGTTTGAAGGCAAATACAAGCTACTGAGAGTTTGGGTTATGATTAACAAAGCATTATCATGGATGTTAGGTTATGGGTTTTGTGGCTTTTAGATATAATGAAGGTGGTATGGTAATAAGGAATTCCCGAAGCCTAATAAAGAGAGGAAAAGAATGCCTGTAACATGTTTTATACATGTTATTAATTATAGATATAAAAATGGTTAGTTAAAGTTGAATTTGTGTTGAGTGGTTGATTAATTATGATTCTTTGTGTATGTTAATGTAGGATCCATTCCGAACGACGAGGTGGGTACGTCGAATCAATCAGAATTCTTCTCTTAAGGTAGGAGAGGGGTGTATTTTCTAAATGTATGAGAATTGTGCTGATAATGTATGTGAATTGTGCTGATAATGTATGTATTAATGTAATATGGTATGTTCTCTTGGATGAGTGTGGTATCATGTGTATGTGATGTGAAATTGAGCATGGTGATTGTAATGATTGATTGTGTGATGAAGCCTAAATGAGGCTATGAGTGGTATATTATGTGATGATGTATTATTGATTCCATATGTGGTATGAGGAATACTTGAAACTTTTGGTTAGAATATTTCTTAAATATGGGGAATTAATGTATATGCTTGATTTGTGGATAATAGTGTGGTTGAGTATGAATGTACCCTAGATGAGAGGGTAAGATAATCCAAATGAGGTTGAGGCATGCATGAGCATTGTTGCATACATGGCATGGCATGCATATCATGATGATGTTGATAAGTGGTTGCGATCACTTGATGTTGGAAATATAAAAGGGCTTGCGAGTTCCGGTGATTAATGGACCGGTGGTTGCGATCACCAGGTGTTTGAAAAGAAAGGCCCTACGGGACCATTGAGATTGAATGCCCATGGTTGCGATCATGAGGCGAGAGTACCCCTTGCGAGGCGGGAAACCTTTATGAAATGTTAAACGTGGTTGCGATCACGAGAAAGCACCTTGCGAGGCTGCTAGAGGGAGTACCCCTTGCGAGGCGGGAAACCATTGAGAATGCCTATATGATTATGGTGGTTGCGATCACCCGAGGAAATGAAATCGGATCCGTGCATATGCATATTAAACACTAGCATGTGCATTAGCCATTGAAGCATGGCATAGGGTGATATCCTGTTGAGGTGATTATGTGAGGTGTAGGTGAAACTCCCTTTAATTTACTAACTGTGATTGTGATATTGGTTGGTGTGAATTTGAGAATCCTAAAGGATATTTTATGTTTCAATGAACTTAAAAAGGAATTGAATTCGTGTTGATTGAACTCCTCTTGTGGAGGAGATGTTAGTATTGCATTCATGCATATATTGTCAAAATTATTGGATTTTCATCATTGAGAAAATATACTCACTCTCCCTGTGGTATATTTTTAGCTCCTGTGTTGTAGGACTTGCCTTGGAGCTATTTTGAGGAGGAGAAGTATGTAGGAAGTGCCTTGGCCGGCAGTCCAATATTTTGTATAATATATATTACAGTTATATGCTTATTTTGCATTTGGATTATTGGATTATGATATTGAAGATATGATCTGGAAAATGTCTAAAGTTTGTGTAAGGTTTTAGTAGTATTGGATGACAGATTATGATATGGGTTTATCATCCAATTTTATGAATGAATGATGTATTTCGAAGAATTTGACTCTTATGCAGCATAAATGGTTGGTGTTTAATTGTTGTGCAATGGATAGATTGGAATAAAAATTAGGATGTATGGTTAATTGATTCAATTATGAATGTATAATATTGCCCAGATATATTATTAGCTTGAATTATTTTGTGAAGAATTGATTTAGGTATGTCAGGGTGCATAAGGTTCTAAGTTTTCTGCATAATTTGTCAAATACGCTCAAGCTAGAAGATTCCTCGCTCAAGTGCGGATGCTCTACATCTAAAATTTGCTTACTGTCCATCCTTCTCTCAAGCAAGAATTTATTTCGCTTAAGCGTTTGTTCAAGGAAACCATTTTGTAATAATCTCGCTCAAGCGGAGAAAGGCTCACTCAAGCGAGAAGCATTAGGTGAGCTACTGGAGTGTTTTTGCTTAAGGGAGAAACTCTTGCTCAAGCGAAATGAAGAGAAAATTGAGAGTACAGGGGTGTCACGCTCAAGGGTGACCAAGTGTGAAGAAACCCACGCTCAAGCGAGCATTCCGCGCTCAAGCGCGCACGGGTCCTGATTCTCCCTTCTTCTCACGCTCAAGCGTGAGTCATGTGTAAAAGGGGCGCGCTCAAGCATGATCGTGTGGGGAGAGGCTGATTCTTTCTCATGCTCAAGCGTGATAACATGCTCACGCTCAAGCGAAAAGGGGCCACGCTTAAGCGTGAAGACCCCTGATGCTAAATTTTCCTTCTTTCAATTTTCTTCGTTTTCACTTAAGCGTAACTTTTCAAACCCGATTGCGCTTAAGCGTGGAAATTCACGCTCAATCGTGAAGAATCAGTTTTTACATTGTTCATAAAAATTGTAGATAGTTTTGCCGCCGTCATTTGGATACCCAATTTGCATCAATCGGAGTTTGGTAGCCAGAGTTATGCCCAAAATACTAAAGGGTGTTCAGGCTGAAAATTTCAGTAGGGCTGATTTCATAAATTAACAAATTAAGCAATCTTTGGGGTATAATTGGCCCTCAACTTCTTCATAACAATTGTAGATATTTGAATTACCAATATTTACAAACCATAATTCATCTTGATTGGAGTTGTGTAACTCCGATTTGACTTAAATTATCTTTTAATCCACTCTCTTTGAAATGCAAACATACAACATCAATTTATTTAAATTCTTCCGCTGATTTTAAATGAGAATATCTCTTATATTATTTTCAAACTTACCTTCTCATATCTTCACATATGGGATAGGTTTTATAGATCCGGGGTGGCAATTTAATGCTTCACCACTTAATTTACTTTATTGATTAATATCTTTAAAATCGCGAAAAATTTACCCCTAATTTCGGGGTGTCACATGCAACACCGACTGAACGTTCTTCAGTCACTCGTTCTCAACAGAACGACCCAGCTTCCAGCCGTTTGCCCTCACATGTAACACAGTCACTCCAAGCGACAACGAAAGTGTTACGGGTAACCCCGAGTCCAACCCGGTAGGCTTGCCTTGAGTCCAACCCAAGGTCTTTAAGCATCCAACGCTTAGTGCACTCAGCACTGCCTCGAGTCCAACCCGAGGTCTTTCAATATATTTTCAACACATATTCATCTAATTGCCGATCGGTATTAAGCGTCCAACGCTGTGAACACCTCTTTTGGTCCGGTCCAAGTGGAACAAATCTTCTTTTATACTGAATTCTGAATCAGAATGGTTAAATCCGAGTAGAATGGCTCAAAAATAATCAAGTCCGAGCGGGATGACTCTGATTGAAGCATTTTCGAGTGAAATATAGCCCTGTTGGACAAAAATCTGAGTGGAATGACTCAAAAATAATCAAGTCCGAGCAGGATGACTCTGATTAAAGCATTTCTGAGTGAAATATAGCCCTGTTGGACAAAAATCCGAGTGGAATGACTCAAAAATGATCAAATCCGAGTAAAATGACTTAGAATGGAGCATTTCCGAGTGGAATATTACCCTGTTGAAGGTAAATCTGAGTAGAATGAATCTGAATTGATCAAATCCGAGAAGAATGACTCGAAGTGAAGCATTACCGAGTGGAACATTGCCTTGAGGTAAATCCGAGTACAAATTCCTCATCAAAACCAACTCCGAGTGAATATATCCGAGTAGTTATATTCTTAAGAGCCAAATTCTGAGAGAAAAGGTGGCAAGTTCTGATAGAAAAGAGAGCACCTCCGAGTGAATATATCCAAGTTCTGATGCGTAAATGAATTACTCCTGAGCCCTGAATCCGACCAAGACTTGTCCAAGTGAAGGATTCCGAGGGATTGGTTGATAATCCGAGTGGAAATAAGGCCGATTCCGAACGAATGCCCCTGAAGGATTGTTGGAGCTGTCGTAACTTCTGATTGAAATATAAAGGCCGAGTCCCGAGTTAATATGTCCGATTGAATTACTCCTGAGAGGATGCACCCGAGCTGTTGATTGTCAAGTGAAACTATTCCGATTGGAAAATAAGGATCACTCCCGAGTGAGTTTATCCGAATGATTGATTGATGAATGAAATAATTCTGATTGGAAGGAAGGCCGACTCCGAGTTGAATACTGAGTCAAAACGACTGAATCAAGCATAGGAGTCAAATGAAGTTTCAAGCAGAAGCATTGCCGAGCAAGATTCCTCCGAGTGGTTAAAGCCCAGAGATATAACCGAGTTGTTTTGAGGTGTTCAAGCAAGGAAAGACCGAATGAATCCTTCAAACAGAGGCACTCCCGAGTAAAGCCCCTCGGATTAAAGCAGCTTCGATCGAGTGCTTCAAACAAAGATACATCCGAGCAAACAAAAACCGAGTGAATGCATCCATAGGGTCAGTTCCGAGTGAATGCATGCAAAGGATGGATGACAAGTGAAACCATCCCGATTGGAAAATAAGACCAACTCCGAGTGAATGCATCTAAACTGTTGATTGACGAGTGAAACCATTCCTAAGGACGATTCCCGAGTGAAAACAACCGAATATAATGATTGACGACCGAAGGCAATTCCGAGTGAGAAGCCAGTCAGGTTTCCGAATGAATGTATCCGGTTGAAGTGAATAAAGAGTCGACAGAATGACTCCTACAGGTCTTTCCGAATGGTTTGTTTCCAGAAGCCGGGTGAGACATTTTAGGAGGTACCGATTGAAACCATTCTGAGCCCTACTCCCGAGTGATTTGATTCTGAGCAGAATATTTCTGAAGTGCCGATTGAGTCAATTAAAAAGGACTTCCAAACATTCCTGACTGAATCAATCAGGAAGGCCGATTGAATCATTTGCGCCAAGGCCGAGTCATCCTTCAATCAGGGCTGATTCAATCATTTGCACCAATGCTGAGTCATCCTTCAGTCAGGACTGATTGAATCATTTGCACCAATTCTGAGTCATCCTTTTAACCACTTCTGAGTCATTATTCACCAATTTTCGAGCCATCCTTCTCACCGAATTCCGAGTCATATTCCAATCATCTCCGAGCCATTCTTCACTCGGTTCCGATTGAATATTTCAACCAGAGTTGTTCTGCTCGTCCAGCTCCTCATAGCAACCTCACACCGACCAGTAAAGCAACACCGAGCAAAGATTTCAGTCAGTTTTATGTATGAACAGCACCTTTTCCACTCAAATTATTTTCGACTATGGGTGTATACCAACTGAAGCACTAAGTCCGAGTCAGAAGGAGAAAAACCGACCCCTATTTCCACTGTTCGCCCGTGCTGACTTGGATTCCACCACCCAAGTGGATCCATGAATCCTAGAGGTGGCAGACAGGGGGGCGGAAGTGGAGAAATTAAAAATTCCCCACCAGCCGCTGTCCCCCCACTACCTGTTGGTGGCTAGGCTGGCCTCCACTATGAGTGGAAGCCTGTAATGTCCAAGCACTCAGTAACTTCCTATAAATACCCCATCTGAAGGAGTACAAGCGGGTTGGAGGCTGGAAGGTTGGCACTTTGACTGGAAGGATCCTGGAGCCTTCATTGGAGAGAAGAAACTCTCATTTTCATCCACATCCGTTCTCTCCTCACTCCTTCCCTTCTACACCGTCCTCTTCCTCTCGGTCCGTCCCCTCTCTCCACCTCACCTAACACCGTCCCCTTAAATCATCCTCCATAGCCCCCCTTAAATCCTTCTCTATACAGCCCCCTTAAGACCAATACCGTCCTCTTCTCCTCCAGTCATCCTCCACAAAACCTTACCGTCCCTCTCCCTTCAACACACCGTACAGCACCTATCCTAACCCACACTCCGTTCTCTCTCCTCTAACACCGTATAGCCCTTCCGAGTCCACACTGTCCTTCTCCTCAACTCCAACACCGTCCTTCTCTTCACCACACCGTCCAACTTCCCCACAACACCGAACAGTTCCCCACACCGTCCAGCACCCTTCTCTTTCCCCCTAAACACCTTCAACCTCCTCTCAACCCCCCATTGTCTTTCTCCCTCGGTCAGTCCCTTTCTCACTCGGTCGGTCTCTTCCACCTTCAGTCAGTTTCTGACCCCCTCTGCAGTCTCTTACTCCATCACTCGGTATTCCACTTTTCACTCGGTATTCCATTTTTCACTCGGTATTCCACTTTTTCACTCAGTATTTAATTTTTCACTCGGTATTCTATTTTTTCACTCGGTTTTTCCATTTTTTACTCGGTTTTCCATTTTTCCACTTAAATAAATTTCTGTTATTTTCTTTTCTTTTCTTTTTTACCCCTTCCTAGGTTCTTAATAAATAAATAACAAAAAAACAAGTGTTTCACGTTCAGACTAGCCAAAAAAAAAACATCATCCACCATTAATCTTTTACCCTCTTCCTAAAAAACATCACCAAAGAACTACGTAACCCTGATTTCTTGGTAACTCAAGAATACGTAGGAGCAGGACTTTAAATCCTGTCGGGCCCAATCTTTTTTTTACCCCTACCTTTCCCATTTCGTTCCTATTTTATTTTCTTTACGTTTCCTTTGTAACCGCCCTTTATCAATCCCATGAAAATCAATTTAGACGTGACATCTTGTTGATTTTCCCATAAGGAACAAGATACCCTTCCCAATCTCTGACCCCGTGTCTTGATTAAATTCCATGAAAATCAATTTAGACGTGACGTCTTGTTGATTTTCCCATAAGGAACGAGATACTTGGGACGAGACGTCCCGTTTATCCCCTTCCCATTCTCTGACCCCGTGTCTTGATTAAATTCCATGAAAATCAATTTAGACGTGACGTCTTGTTGATTTTCCCATAAAGAACGGGATACTTGGGACGAGACGTCCCATTTATCCCCTTCCCGTTTCTAACCCCGTATGTATTAAAGGATGACTAATTTAGACGTGACGTCTTGTTAGCATCCCTCCCTTTATCTGTTTTTATATCAAAGCCGAGGTTAATTTGGACACGACGTCCTATTGACCTATACTCTATGTTTATCCAGTTTGTTCCTTCCATTTCCTTCTGTTTTTACACAAAGTACAACAATAAAAGGGAAGAAATAAAACATCTCTTGTAAGGCTATTTATGTTGCGCATTTTCAATCTTGGTACTGTTTCTGACAGGTGATGTAGGGTGCTAATACCTTCCCTACTCGTAACCGACTCCCGAACTTGTATCTCATTTTTAAGCCAGTGCTTTACTGAACATAGTTTTTTCCAATGTTTTTCCTATGGATAAAAACGTTGGTGGCGGCTCCCTATTTTTCTTTTCGGAACAAAAATCATTTTGAGGGTCGGCTGCGCCGTCGCGATCCAGGTTGCGACAGATGGCGACTCCACTGAGGACACTTAAGAGAGTCAGGCCAGTTTGATTAAAAGCGCATGTTCTTTTTATATAGTTGTTGCTATCTCGGATTTCTTCCCTTTGTTTTATTTTCTGTTGATTTTTGTGAATGTTTGTTCTTGTTTTAATTGTATCTTGTTATTTGTTTTGTTTTGCATGTTTGTTGAACCCTAGGGTAGAAGACCATGTTACTTTTCTGCAATCATTGAACCCTAGGGCAGACGACTTTGTATATTTGTTATGTGTTTGTTCTTTGTGCAGAATGGGGTAAGGTAAAAGGTATGGACTGCCCTTCCACACACTACACTCACAATTATTTGCACACACCTATGAGTGGCGCCCTATACCCGGGCCCTAAATGAAGCTTAAGTTAGGAGAGGTTGGTAACGGAATCGTATGGGATGTACTTCCTATCCGGTGTTCATGAGAACCTCAACCAGAGTTCGACCTCTCATGATATACGCACCTAGTGGATTCCCCACTGTTTGCGTCCCTGTCATGGTTAGGATCTTGGCTCTGGTGACCTTCTAGATGTCTAGTGGAAACCACCCGGTGTGGAGAGTCACTTTTAGACAAGCAATAGGGCCTAGAAAAGACTTTTAACAAAACCCGACCTAGGCCACAAAAGGGCAAACTTTACTTTACCTTACGTCATTTTTGCTTTCCCTTTTATCCAAAAAAAATGAATTATCTACCACCCGCAGATTTACTGAGTTTTTGAAATAATGACTCATTTTGAAACACAAAGTATTCTTCGGGTGAATAGATAATCCTCTTTTGGTCGTGTACCTTTGAGTCCTGAGTCATAGATTTTCCTAATCGTCAAAAAATCAAAAAATATAACTTTATTTCCGCTCCAGCAGGGGCGTTGATGACGATTAAAAAATTTATGACTATTTGGACCCTTGGTAATCGTTGTTTCCCCAAGAAAAATTTCTTTATGTTAAATAATGGGGAAGTACCGGTTCCAAAACATGACATCAACTAATTTCTTTTCTTTATCCTCATTTTCATGGAAGGCTATTCAGAACTTAACGAATACCCTTTGAGTATCTATGGAAATTAACATGGGATTGAACTTAAGAAACGAGGGAAGTAGTTGCCCGAAGAAAATGTTTGAGCTTGGGGCTCCCGCCTCAGGATGAAAGATTTCTTCTTTCTTCACAATTATCCCATATTAATTTCCATGTTTACCATACCTAGTACTTTTGAATAATAAGTTCTAAGGAATAGTCAAAGGATACTCGCCGAAGCCTGTAATTGTTTTCCACGACATTCTCCTTCCTTTTGTTTTCACCTGACATTTCTTGTTTTTCTTTCACTGACACTGAAAGACACTCTTACTAGACTTTCAAAGGAGACTCATGGCTGAAAGAGAGCAAGAAATTGAAAACCTCAAGAGTGAAGTTGACCAGCTAAAGAAGCAAGTGGCAGAAATGACCAGACTTTTAGAAAAAAAGATCACAGAGGAGGAACCCTCTGCGGGTGTCAAGAATGATCAACATTAACCAACCACCCCTCTCCATCCTCCTGGACTGACGAAAATACAAATTCCCTCTTCCATGACACCTTCCATCACTATCAACAGGACCAACCCCATCATTGACCCTCAACCAACCTATGGCATGTCTTATGCACCACAACACTTCATGGGCCCAGACAACAACCTGTTTTATGTAGTACCCTCAGAGTACTCTCCCCCGTTCCATAACCAACAAAAGGATTATGATTTGCAAGTAGTGGACCCCCATATTTCACAATCCTCCCAGTCGCCTGAGGCACCTATCACAAGAATGTCTGCATCGGGAGATAAGGGGAAAAGAAAAGGAGATGTTAATTCTACTTCCTATAACCGAAAAAGGGCCCAACCCAGGCTAATGACTCATACCCCCTTTCAACCAGCCATTTCCCCTACACCTTACATGGCTGCCACCATCCCTGACTAGGACTCCGATCTTTTCCCATTCCAGTTCTACTTTCATCCATATATACCTCAAACACCTTCCCATTCTCATCCGCCTGCTATCAAACCATCTCTTCCACATCCCTACTGTTCCCCACTAGGGCAGACTCAGCCACCTAATCTAGATCGAAACACAATAAAACCCACTAATAGTCGAACACCGGTCCGGTTCGACCCCATTCCCATAACCTACACAGAACTTTTACCTCACCTTATCCGTAGTTCCCTTGCGGTGCCCTGTCCATTGAAACCAATGATTTCTCCTTACCCCAAAGGTTATAATCCTAATACCTGATGTGATTACCATGATGGAGCCCCAGGGCACTCTACTGAGGATTGTTATACTTCAAAATTCAAAGTAAGGGATCTGATTAAAGCCAAGTGGCTAGATTTCCAGGAAGGGAGTCCCAATATAATCATAAACCCCAGGTCTAATCATGAGAATTCTGGGATCAGTATGATAAGGAGGGACTGAAGGTATGGAGATGATGCAAGCTCTCTGATTTGCACGCTAAGTGGAGAAGTTCGTGACTAGGAGACAACCTTGCTCTTTACGACTTTAAACTTCTTTTTTATGACTTTTCAACCCAAACGCTATGCCTTAGGCGTTAGGATATTTTATGTAATAAGGGCAAAAGCATATTTTTATCATTTCAGGGTTTTCTCAATAAATGCGTATCAAATTTCAAAATGTTTCCCTTTGCTTCCTTTATTTGTTTTGACATTCCCTTTATCCGTTGGTTCTCTTTTATTTTCCTCTTTCTCTTTGCCATCATACACTAAAAAACATTCATCCAAAAATAATCCTTCTAAGAACAATGAGATCGCAATCCTATGTCATGACTCTGACCGCTTGTTTGATCACGCTGATGAAGAGGGTAGCAAAGACAAAAGTTCCTTGGCCGAATTAACCAGGATGTTTCTAGTTTTATCCCAAAGCGCTCAACAAGGTCAATACGTGGAGTGAAAAGGATTCATAAACAACTGGAAAATCAATCGAATAGCCTTAGAAGATGTTATAGTATAAGGGTAGTGACATACGGTCTACATGAATGAAGATAATGCCAGACCTCTTAATGGCATATTCACCCTTCAAAGGAATGTTAGTATTGACCAACATGGATGACGAAGGCTTGCTAAGACCCATAAACGTAAACATGGTCAAGAAATACTCTGCAAAAAAAAAAGAAAAAAAGAAAGGGGATTCAAGGTTGGGCCCTACACATATACTAATTGGGGTAAGCTGATTTATAGATCAAACTGTCGCTTTTCCACATGGGGGTGTAAATGTTATCAAGCTAAGAATGCGATGAAAACAATGTTTTATCTATGTCGCGATCAACACCCCAACCTTAAGGGAGTATAACTATTCCCATATCAGTGTAACCAAGGGAGTGGTCTACTGTGATGCCATTAACATCATACTTCTTTGCCACATTGGCTAAGTACAAATAAAATAGCTAGACCATAACGAAGGTACCAAAGGGGTCATTTAAAAAAAAAATTCAAAAAAAAAGAGAAACATTCAAAAAAAACAATAACAAAAAGAGATGAAAGAGTAAACAAAAAGACAAAGACTTAGAACAAGTCCCCTCATTGGTGCCGGAAAAGGGCTCATTCCTTTTTCCTTGGATACATGGTGTCGGAGAAAACTTTCCTAATTGAAAGAACATCCATTCCCCCATGGGCCGAGACTAAATCAAGAAAAGCTCATTGTCAAATCAGATTAAACCTTTGTTGTGAAGGGCGCAACCTTAAAAAAAAAGAAAAAGGGTGGAAGACGTCACAAGAGAGGAAAAGCTCGCTAGGCTGAAAACCTGAAAAGGCAGCTTAGGCAAAAGTTAGAGCAATCTGGTAGGCTGAACACCTAAATAAGCATCTCAGGCGATAAATTGGGATTAAGATTTTGGCAGAATAATTTAAAGATTCTTATGGGAATGGTCTGATTCCAAGTTAAGGCATAAGGACCGTAGTCCGACTACCTTTTTCAGAGGCATGGTCAAATGGTGAATTCGAAGTCATGATGTGGGATTGAGATACACCTTGTTCTCAAAAGTTCACTAGAGGATTTGTGAAATCGTTCCTATTCTACCCAATTATCATATTTCCTACACAACTTCACTTACTTCTCTGGTCGCCCTTTTCCCACCCTCCACTCAACTTGCAAATACATTCTCACCTCTTTGATATGTGTTCGTATTGAGATTTTCCCTGATCTGTAAGACATGTTTTTCCCTTAATATATAAAATTTTCAGGTAATGAAGGTTTAAAGTCGTGAGGATAAGATATCCCTGTTACTTGATCTCACCTCAAGCAATCGTTATGAAGACTAGGCCTCACATATTTCTAAAGCTTGGGTTGCTTCATCTGCTCTATTTCAGTCATGGGTCACTTTGAATCTCTAAGGTTTGTGGCTTTGCAGGAGGTCTCTTTAAGTTCCAATTTGTTTTACACCACTAACTTTTCTTGCAGGACATCATGACAAGTAGATCTGTCAAGTCTCAACCGCCAAGACTAGCACTTTCCAAGGTTTATCCATTAGTCTCTAAGGCTTACTCTTATCTTTTCTCAATAAAACCGGCTCTCCTCGGGTTTCCTTCTCATAACCCCCCCCAAATCATTGGACAAGACACCTTCCTGTGGCCGAACATGACGCCTTTCTAAGTTCCCATTGTGCTTTGAGGTTTCCATCAATACCTCACAGTTGGAGCCGGTATCTTCTCAAGGTTTCTGTCTCATCCATGGGGCATGTTAGGGGTTGCATTTCCAAAAATCAACCGAGAATGGGGATCCCAACAGTCAGGTGAATCCCGTTCCTAGGCAACGACCAAGTACGGGTTAATTTGGACGAGATGTCCTGTTAACCCCAAATCTTTCAAACTTGGGATTTTACTATCAAATCTATCATTCCTCTTCAAACTGGGCATCACCCCAAATCTTTCCTCCGTTCGAGGAGCGATACCCCTAAACCTTCTAATTTTTTCAATAACTGGGGCATCACCCCAGATCCTTCTCCCAGCTAAGGGGTGGTACCCCTCAATCTTCCAATCTTCCAATAACTGGGGCATCACCCTAGATCCTTCTCCCAGCCTAGGGGCAGTACCCCTAAACCTTCTAATTTTTCCAATAACTGGGGCATCACCCCAGATCCTTCTCCCAGCCTAGGGGCAGTACCCCTAAAACCTTCCAATTTTTCCAATAACTGGGGCATCACCCCAGATCCTTCTCTCAAGCCTAGGGGCAGTACCCCTAAACCTTCCAAATAACTGGGGCATTACCCCAGATCCTTCTCCCAGCTAAGGGGTGGTACCCCTCAATCTTCCAATCTTTCCCATAACTGGGGCATCACCCCAGATCCTTCTCTTAGCCTAGGGGCAGTACCCCTAAATCTTCAATCTTCCTAATTGGGGGCATCACCCCAGACCCTTCTCCCAGCTTAGGGGTAATACCCCTAAATCTTCCAACTTTTCCAATAACTGGGGCATCACCCCAGATCCTTCCCTTAGCCAAGGGGAGGTACCCTTTGATCTTTCAAACTTTCTAAAAAACTGGGGCATCACCCCAGATCCATTCCCAATCAAGGGGCGGTACCTTGAATCACCAAATCCTTCCCCAGTGAACTACACTTCTCAGGCAACTCAAACGGGAGCACCCCCACCCATATTCCTCTCTTTCGGTAAGCCCGCCATACATCCCTGATGGACCCCAGATCTCTCTCCTAACCAAGGGGCAATACCCCAAATTTTTGAAACAGCTTGAACTAGGGTCTCTCCTTGGATTTCTTTTCTAGTCTAGGGACAGTATCCCAAAATTCAGTCATGTCAAACTAGGGCATCGCCCCAGATCTGCTCTCTCTATCAAGGGGCGGTACCTCAAGGTTCTTTCAATCATATTCTAACTGGAGCATCTCCCCATATTCCTTTTTCAGTTAAGGGGTAGTCCACTAAACTTTGATCATCCCAAACTGGGGCATCACCCCAAGGGTCTCCTCTTTCAATAAATGGGTAGTTCTACAAAATCCTTTTGGTCTTCGTAAATGGGGCACTTCCCAAATTCTTCCCAGTGGAACCATAATCGCCAAAGCTGGCACTCCTCAAGTTTTTTTTCCTGGTGGACCCTAGATTTTCCATTCTCAATCAAGGGCAGTGCCCCAAATCACCAAATCCTTCCCCAGTGGGACTACACTTCCCAGACAACTCAAACTGGGGGCATCAGCCCAGATCCACTCTCTTAGGCAAGGGGCAGTCACCCATGATTCTCTCAAATCATGTCAAACTGGGGCATCACCCTGGGTCTCACTCTGTCCAAAAGGAGCGCCCTCCAAGCGTCCTCAATCTCCCTAACTGGGACATCACCCCAAGTCCTTCTCCCAGCTTAGGGGTAACACCCCTAAAATCTTTCAACCTTTCCAGAAATGGGATATCTCCCTAGATCTTTCTGTAACATCCCAAAAATTTCAATCTCATGTGTAATTATTTTTAATCTAGGTCATTATTGATATTATCCAATTTTCGAGTGAAGCATGCCTTAGAAAGGACTGTCCGAGTAAGGAAGAGACTCTATTCCGAGTGACCAAGAGAAATTCCGAGTGAAGGGTGAATTTCCGAGTGAAATCCCGAACGAGATATGTCTGAGACAGGACTTTCTGAGTGGAATGTTGTTGTGAACCGTTCCGAGTGAGACCATAGCCATTGGGCCTTTTTCTGAGTGATGAAGGCTTAAAAGGATCCGAGAAAAATGTGTTTGGAGAGAATTCCAAGTCATTGTGAGAATTCCCCGAGTAATGATAGGTCTAATTATTCCCGAATGCAAAATCCCGAATGAACCTCTCCCGAAGGGAGAATGATTGTGATGGTTCTGATTGAGGTGTTCTAGGAGTCCTCTTCCGAGTGAATGAAGTTATATATTCCGAGTAGATAAGATTTGAATAAGTCCGAGTGAGATGGCTTAGTGAATTCCTCCTAGTGATGAAAGGGCAGAGTAATTCCAAGTGGAACTTGAGAGTGGAGTGCCTCCGAGTGTGTAATTCCGAGTGGGATGGCACCTGCTGAGGATATACGGTAAAAATGAAGAGTAGTTGGTTTTGGGATGAATTAACCGAGTGAGGATCAACCTGATGAGGAGTCGATTTTGGGATGACATACCAAGTGAGTAATCAATTAAGAGATGAGTCGGTAAGGAAAGGAATTGTCGAGTGATGGCCGATCTGATGTTGAATCAGTTCTGGAAGTGAAATGCTGAGTGAATGATGATCAGTAAGGATTATTCTACCGAGTAGAAATCTAGGTGTTGGGAATCAGTTTTAATAGATTTTACCCAGTGCATAATCGAGTAACATGAGTCAGTTTGTAGTAATCTGCTGAGTGACAAACCAAAGAGTGTGGGATCGGTCTGGAAAGATTTAATTGAGTGAAAGACTACTTGTGATGACTCGAAATTAGAATAAATAGCCGAGTGATAGACTATGTAAGTGTGAGTTAACTTAAGAATGATTTAGTTTGAAACTGCCGAGTGAGAAACTGATTGAGAGTTGACTCGGTTTCAGGAGGTTCTGCCGATTGGGAATCTGAGAGCTTTGAGTCGGTCTGGATTAAGTTGTTGAGTGGAAACCGAGTGGATGAAGGATCGGTTTTGGGGAATGATGACCTCTGGTCAGATTTCACTTAAGCGAATGAATTCCTCGCTTAAGCGAGTGAAGAGAGGCATAGGTGAGACTTGTGTGTCTCGCTCAAGCGAGTCAGAATTCGCTTGAGCGAGATGGACCCCCTGATGTATAATTTCTCCTTTCAATAAGCCTTTTCTCTACTTCGCCCGGGCGAGCATACTGTGCTCAAGCGCGCTCGGCCCTGATACTCTATTTTTTATTTCGCCCAAGCGAAGACAGTATGACTCGCTCAAGCGAGTCGGAAACGCTTGAGCGAAACTCCCTTCTGCCAGTGTTATATATGGCACTCGCTCAAGCGAGAGAGGATTTCGCTTGAGCGAGAGGGACTCAGATTCCCTTCTTCTTCACAACAACTGGTAGTTTCCAGTCAGTTTAGAGGCTGACCGAGTGGAATTCCAGTCGGTATTCAGTGCAGGAGTAACTTTTTGACTCCTTTCTTGTCTCTTATGCATATTTTAATGCATCTAAACCCATTATTCACCCCTAGTACGTAGGACGGCCAGAAATGGGCACTAAGATAGCCACTTTATTAATTAAACCTCCATTATCTCCACTAATCAACACACTAGCAGCCCACTACGATCCACTCACAAGGAGCTTGTCCCCCACTGCCTTGCATTATTAAACAAAGCACTATCCCTTCTGAAACTCTTGGAAACAAAAAAGATAGTGAACCTTCTACCTCTCTTTTACTCTTCTTCCTCAATACACCTTCAAACAGGAGCAAGGACAGCAAGGAGACCATTTTTTAGTCAGCAAACCAAGTAAGAGGGGACAGGGTTGTGAATAACTATGAAATGGGTAGAATTGTACGCTGTTCTAGGATTCCAGTTTTAATTTCGTATATTGTTGCTCAGTTTTGAAATAGAAAACGTGTGAATTTGATTCTGACTTCTTCATGAAAGTTGTATATCTTTTTGTTATCTGAATTTTGAGACCTCAATCAATTAATTGGAATATGTATAGCAAAAGTTATAGCCAAAATACTACAGCATGTCCGAGTGGAAGATTTATCCTATGTTCTGTGTATACATTGATATTCGGGGAATTTTACAAGAATAACCAGCCTTTGATGTCTTCATGAAAGTTGTAGATATTTGTGTTATGGATCTGAAGAAAGTGGTTTCAAGTCAAAATGAGTTTTGTAGCTCGAGTTATACCTAAAATACTAAAGGATGTTTAAGCTGTAAATCTGTTAACTTGAGATACGAATTTTATTTTTAAAACTGGGAATTTTGTGGTGAGAATTAGTGATCGGTGTCTTCAACAAAGTTGTAGGTCTTCATGTTATGTGAATTTTGAGAGCTAAACCGACTGAATTGGATATGTATAGCATGAGTTATGATCAAAATACTACAGCATGTCCGATTGAAATACTTATCTAGTGTTTTGTGCCTATATGAATATTCTGGGAATTATACATACGTTTTTAGACTTTCCTATCCGCATGAAAGTTGTAGATATTTATGTTATGGATCTATAGAAAGTGGTTTCAAGTCAAAAGGATTTTTGTAGCTCGAGTTATGCCTAAACTACTAAAGTATGTACAAGCTGTAATTTTGTTAATCTGAAATCCGAATCTCATTTTTAAAACTGGGAATTTTGTGGTGCGAATTAGTGGTTGGTGCCTTCATGAAAGTTGTAGATATTTGTGTTAAGAATACTTTAGAACTGGTTTCATGCCAAAATCATATTTGTAGCACCAGAAATGTTCAAATTACTAATATATGTACGTTTTGAAAACTCACCTTGAGGCAGTGTGGTATTTCGTGAATAAGGGGTATTTCTGTTTGGAATTTGAAATTGTGTTCTGCATGAAAGTTGTAGATAATTATATTATTGAGCTATAGAAAGTAGAATCACCTAAAAAGGATTTGATTTGTTCAAGTTATGGCTGATGTACTAGAATATGTTGCTATTTGAAACGCTGAAACTTACTTATAATGGTTATTATGAATGAAGAGGATATTTTCTCTAAGGGTAACAATTTATTATCAAACTCTTGAGTGATTATGAATTATTATTGATGTTGTTAAGTGAGTATCATACAGTTGTATATTTTGGTGGCAGATAATTATGAATGATTAAATTTATATATATACATGAATGCCTTGTGGTTATTGTTACATGTGGTTGAAACAGTAAATCCATGATTCTGAAAATTAATATATGTGATGTGTCCTTTGAGGACTCGTGGTTTTTTCCAAGTGGTTTTGGAAATGTTAATATCATGGTATGTTAAATAGACTAAAGAGAATTAAAGGCATTTATGCATCATAAGCATTTGGACGCACCATGGAATTTTAGGGGTTCCATGATTGCCTACCTGGTGGGGGGTTACTCTATGATGAGTTAAAGCCCTATTTTTGTTATGAGGGTCATGGGGCTGTAGGGATCCATGACTGTATAAATTCCTACCGATGTGTTGGTCATGGGGCTGTAGGGATCCATGACTGTATAAATTCCCACCGATGTGTTGGTCATGGGGCTGTAGGGATCCATGACTGTATAAATTCCTACCGATGTGTTGGTCATGGGGCTGTAGGGATCCATGACTGTATTAATTCCTACCAGTGTCTCTATGAGACCTTTTACTAAAGTATTCCCACCAAACTAAATGGATCCAGCATGACATCATTTGACTAATTAAAGATTTATTAAATGAACTTGTTTGGCATATTCATCATATTATTATGTCTTGTTGATTGTGTTTGTACCATTCTAGTTATTTCATATTTATTCTGTATTCTGTCTCACTCTTACATAAAATTTTTACAATGAATGCCACGCAGAATGAAGAATGATGCCATGATTGATGCCTATATGAATTACTATTTGGACTTTGATTTATTTTTTTTATTTAATGGTTTGTAATAAATACAACGTTTTATGTACCGTTATTTCTAAATCGTTTCCGCTATGCAAATATTTCATGAATTTTTCTATTCAAGACTAGTATGCATGATAATATTCCGTAATTATCGAATTTTATGTGAACTCTGAATTTAATTTATGAATTTTAAAAAGATCTTTTAAAAACGCGAAAAATTTATTCGGAAAATTATTTGGGGCGTCACACTTTCCGCCGTTCAAGGGGCAATACCCCTAACTCCTTCTGCCTGATTTTCCAAAATCATCCAAGACAGCTTGAACTGGGGCATCCTCAGATTTCTTTCCTCCAACAAATCCACCGTACACCCCTGGTGGACCTTAGATCTCTACCTTAGTCTCCTGAATCAAATCATGTCAAACTAAGGCATCTCCCCAGATCTACTCCCTCAGTCAAGGGGCAGTTCCCTGTGATTCTTCCAAATCAAGCCAAACTAGGGCATCTCCAGTCCCTGTGATTCTCCCAAATCGTGTCAAACTGGGGCATCTTATAACACCCTAATCCTTGCAAATAATAATTCCAAAACCATAAGAAAATTTTTCACAAAAATAGTCACGACTCATTCGACATAGAAGGGAGGAGGTAGGCAAGGGAAATAAAAACATTCATACGCATATGGTAATGACAGAAAAGCTAAGACTGGAACCGGTTCGTTAGTTTAATGTAACACGCCAGTGTCTGGGCGGATTACACAACACTGTTGGCTCGTTCATGCGAGGTCTGATACCGCCTAGGCGGGGTATGGTAATGCAACAGCGGATGGAGGAAGATTCATAAAGAAAGCTTTTCCTCGAGTAACACTAGTCAAACAGTAGGAGGAAATAGGTAAGGGGAAGGAGAATGGAGATGTACATATGTGGTAGTAGATTGTGGAGGAAAGGAGGGGTCCGAACTTATGCCGCCCAACTCAACCAGGTATGGCAACGCCTGGGCGGACTCGATCACAACGCCCAAGCCGGGGTCAACACCGTTGTTGGGGGCGCAGTAGCGCCACAACGGTGAGGAAGGGTAATTGGGCGGTATCTCACTCTAACAATTACTCGCTTTAGCGCGAGTCCTCACGCCTGGGCGAACTGCTCTAGCACCTTGGCGAGGTATGACTCCGCCCACGTGATTCCAACATAAGTTTTCCTAGCCCGCACTCGCTGGAGCGAGTATGTTGCTTGCTGAAGCGAAGAACTTCGCTCGGAAAATTGGGAAGTTAAGTCTCACTCGGCTTCTCTAGACCCAACCACTCGGGACACCGATTCTTACTCGCTCGGACTTTACATCCTTCGCTCGGATTATCAATACCTTACACTTAGGATCTAATCCTCCCTAAACCACCAGTTGAACCCTTCTCACAGCAGGGGATTACTCGAGGTTTTCACTCGTCTTTCGTTCTTCACTCATTCGAAGCATGTTTAAACTCTCTATTTCATTCTCTAAACCCCAAACTTATTCCCACTACTTACCCATAGCCACACCGGCCTCCTACGCTCGTAAGGTATGCTTAGGCGTCCGGACTTATCATTCAACACCTTCCGCAGCACAATATAACACGCAACACACACACATATATATATATAAGAGCGTATGTTAACATTTACAAACACAAAATCGGATTCCTCTTTGACCATAAGGTTCTATTTGTCCAAAACACTAACATCCGGCATGACCCGGTCAGAGCTTGATCTAACATCGCATTGAGTAAGCCTTCCTAATGCATCAACTCTTCACTCAGCGTTCCAGCTCTGCTTCTGATCCTCATCTCGAGAGACATTCACTGAAAAATGGCCACTGCAGGGGTGAGCATCTTAGATTTTAAATGATAGATACCGACTCAGGTTATCTCCCAATCATACAACGATACATATACGTACAACACTACTAAAACCAGGGCAACATCCATCAGTCAAGACATATATAAATGACTCTTACCGTTCGATATTCACCGATCATCACTCGGCTGTACTCATAACATTTTCAATGACATGGATACGCTTGCATGCATATATTCGTATATTCATGAAAACAGTTTTCATTCAGCATCCAGGGCACGTACACACGGAATGGATCACTTGGCATACACATTCAGTATCCTCATACACAATATCAATGCATAATCAAATTTTCAGTCAATAACACATGCATAGAGCATTCACTCAGTCCTACGTATTCACCCATTCACTTACCACTCGGCATACTTAACCAATTCCAAACAACATTAACAGTAATAACAATATTAACAGTAATAAGCATAGAAGGTTTCACTCGGTTCCGCATCGTGTGTATCGGTCAGACGTTGCAACGTAGGCATCTCAGCCTTTTTATACATAGCTCTCAGCTATCAAATCAGCTCCCAGCTGCTTGGCCGTTTTTACAGGTACCCAACCGTTTGCCCGCAGGTGACACTAGCGCTCTCAGCGCCAACAGAGGTGTTCACAGGCAGCCCGAGTCCCACTCAAGGGCTACCCCGAGTGTCCCACGCTGGATGACCGAAGGTAGTATCCCACACTACGTGCTCCCAGCACAACGCATCCCATGCGCCACACGCGGATTCGACACACAACATTTATTTCACGCATGCATTCTCTTATTCAGGCACACATATCATGCAATCAGTAATACACATTATCAGGGTTCAGCATATAGCTTTCATGCAATCCATTATTATTCCATTGTAACGTATGAGTCCCATGCAATCGGTATCAATCCACATTCAAGCATCCATAAACATTTCGTTAAATCAAGACATGCAATCGGTTTATAGCATCATTCAACGCATGCATCATTCTAAAAATCACAAGTTCACTCAGGCATTTCAAGTCATCACAACCTAACATGCAATCGGTGTAAGACAGTGTCAGAATCCGTTTAAAGCAGGCATTTCCTATACGCAAACAATTTATTAAAGCATTCATATCAACACATGCATTTCTATAACCTGGATAGCTTCAATCGGACATTCATATCAACACAACCCAACATGCAAACTGAGATCCTGCAACACATACATCTGTAAGAAAGGTGCTAGCATGCAACACTCATCTTTCACTCGTCATGCAACTGGACTATACACACTCGCATGCAACACAATACACAATCAGAGCACGGATATAGCAAGCATCAGCACTCGGAACCTGTTCATAACCCATGCATTTAAGATAGAAGATACTCCCCCTACCAATTACAAAACTCCAAGGGATTTTTCTGCTTGAATGGTGGTTCTCCTCCTTGCTGCGTCACTTGGCGATCGTCCCTTCTCGTGTGGGGGGTTCCACTCCACTGTAGCACTGTCACTTGGCTCTTCGAAGCAGGAAATGGACTGGAGGGCAGAGAAGGAGAGAGAGGAAACAATAGAAAATAAGAACGAAGAAGGAAGTTCGCAGGGTTTTTCCGCGTGAAGAGCATGGCCATCACCCGTATAAATACTCGCGCGGAGAACAGGATGGTGGGATGGGGAAACGCGATAATCCTGCCCATGCCACCTTGTCTCCATGTTAATCATCCTATTACTTCTAGTTAATTAAATTAAGAGAGGTGTTAACTTGTTGACTTTTTATTTAATTCGGTTGCCTATAATTAAAATGGGGATGTTACAGTTCTCCCCCACTTGAAAAGAATTTCGTCCCCGAAATTCAGTCGGTAATTCATGCGAAACTTCAGTCGGTAACTCACCTAAATGAACAACTCGGGGTACTGCTGTCTTATGGCATCTTCGCGTTCCCACGTGCAGGAGGTGGTCTTGCCTTGCTGCCACTCCACCTTAACCAGCCTTACGTTTTTGTTTCTCAAGTGTTTTACCGATCGGTCCACGATTCCAATTGGTGTAGTCACAGTGGTCAGGTCTTCTTTGATCTCTACTTCATCGTCAGGCATCGTGTGGCTGGGGTCATGTAAATACTTTCTTAGTTGAGACACATGAAATACGTCGTGCAATCGGGACAAGTGGGTCGGTAATGCGATGCGGTATGCCACGGGGCCGACTCGTTCTAACACCTCATAAGGCCCAATGTATCGAGGGCTTAACTTCCCACTTTTTAAGGCTCGTCCGACTCCTTTACTTGGAGAAGTCCTCAAAAACACTCTGTCTCCGACTGAAAATTCCAATGGTTTGGTGCGCTTGTCATGGTAGCTCTTTTGTCTGTCTTGAGATGCTTTCATCCTTCCCTGTATCACTCGGATCTGCTCTGTGGTTTGCTTCACGATGTCTGGTCCCAATAGTAGACTTTCACCCGTTTCAGACCAGCAGAGTGGGGTTCGGCATCTGCGTCCATATAGTGCCTCGTAGGGTGCCATGCCAATGCTGTGATGATGGTTGTTGTTGTACGTAAACTCGATCAAGGGAAGGTACTGCTCCCAGTCCCCACCATGCTTTAACACACACGCCCTTAATAAGTCTTCTAGACTCTGAATTGTCCGCTCGGATTCTCCATCCGATTGGGGATGGTAGGCAGAACTAAGCCAAAGCTTCGTCCCCATTTCCTGATGCATGCTGGTCCAAAACCGGGACGTGAACCTAGGGTCCCTATCTGATACGATGGAAGTAGGTATGCCATGCAGTCGGATAATTTCTTGAATGTAAATCCGAGCCAACTTATGCAATGGGTACTTCATATTTACAGGTAGAAAGTGTGCACTCTTCGTCAGTCGGTCAACAATGACCCAAATTGCATCATGGGCCCGCTCGGTTTTTGGGTAATCCCATGATAAAATCCATCGCAATTGAGTCCCATTTCCACACGGGAATCTCTAGGGGCTGCATTGCACCTTACGGTTTTTGGTGCTCTACTTTCGATTTCTGACAAGTAATACACCGGGCCATATATTCCGCCACATCTTTCTTTAGTCCGGGCCACCAGAACTGTCTCCTCAGGTCATGATACATTTTCGTGGTTCCCGGGTGAATACTGAGTAGGCTTTTATGGGCTTCATCAAGCACCATTCTTCTTAATCCTCCTCCACTTGGTATGTATATTCTGTTTCTCACTCGGAAGATCCCATCTGAACCCTCGGTCAAGGATAAGTCCTTTCCTTTGGCCTGAGTTTCCTTCATTTCAGTTAGGTATGAGTCCAACTGTTGCTGCTCATACACAGATTTCAAGAATTCATTGCCGATCCTCAACGTACCGATTGTCATTTTCCGAGAGGAGGGGGTGTCAACATACAAGTTCATGTCTCGGAACCGCTCCAACAACTCTACTTCTCTTGCCATCATTGCTGCCATGTGGAGGGATTTCCGACTCAATGCGTCGGCCACAACATTTGCCTTACCCAGGTGGTATTTTAACTCGAAATCGTAATCTTTTAAAAACTCAATCCATCTTCTCTGTCTCATGTTCAGCTCTTTCTGGTCGAATAGGTATTTGAGGCTCTTGTGATCGCTGTACACTTCAAATTTGGACCCGTACAAGTAATGCCTCCATATCTTTAATGCAAAAACTACTACTGCCAGCTCCAAGTCATGGGTCGGGTAATGCTGTTCGTGAGGTCTCAACTGCCGAGAGGAATATGCTATCACTCGGTCTCTCTGCATAAGTACACACCCTAATCCGAGTCCTGACGCGTCACAATAGACCACGAAGCTCTCTTGTAACTCGGGTAATGCCAGCACTAGAGCAGTCGTCAACTTGTTCTTCAGCTCTCGAAAGCTGTTCTCACACTCGGGACTCCACACGAAGGGAACGTTTTTCTGAGTCAATTTAGTTAGTGGTAATGCCAGTTTAGAAAAACCTTCGATGAACCTTCTATAATAACCTGCCAGGCCCATAAAGCTCCTTATCTCCGAGACCGACCTGGGCTTCTCCCATGCCATTACAGCTGTGACCTTCGAAGGGTCCACCGAGACACCTCGCTCGAAAATCACATGTCCGAGGAAGTGGATCTCGTCCATCCAGAATTCGCACTTCAAAAGCTTCGCAAACAATTGTTTCTCCTTCAATACTTTAAGTACCGCTCGGAGATGTCCTTCATGCTCCTCAGAAGTCTTAGAATAAACTAGGATGTCATCTATGAAAACAACTACAAACCGGTCTAAATAGGAGTGGAATATGCTGTTCATGTAATTCATGAAAACAGCAGGGGCGTTTGTCACACCGAACGGCATCACTACATACTCGTAGTGACCATACCGAGTCCTAAAGGCCGTTTTAGGAATGTCCGAGTCCTTCACTCGGATTTGGTGATACCCCGATCGTAGATCGATTTTTGAGAAGACTGAGGCTCCACGCAGCTGGTCAATTAAATCATCAATTCTGGGCAGTGGATACCGATTCTTGATTGTGAGTTTGTTTAGCTGTCGGTAATCTATACAAAGTCTCATGCTGCCATCCTTCTTCTTAACAAGCAGTACGGGTGCGCCCCATGGTGATACGCTCGGTCTAATGAACTGCTTCCCGAGTAACTCATCCACTTGTTTCTTCAACTCAGCTAACTCAGTTGAGGACATTCTATAGGGTGCACTGGAGACTAGCTCGGCCCCAGGGATTAAGTCTATAGAGAATTCGATTTCTCTATTGGGAGGGACACTCGGTACGTCTTCGGGGAACACTTCTGGGAATTCACAGACAATCGGGATTTCGTTCACTCGGATTTTACTCTCACCCTCGGTTAGACAAAGCATCATAAACAGTTGGGTTATACCTGGTGCTGTGTCGTTCTCAGTGGGCTGTCTCGGAAAAACTATCTCTCGGCTTCTACAATCTACTAACACCTTATTGGCTGAAAGCCAATCTATTCCGAGCACGATGTCAAGACCCTTTAAGGGCATGCAAATCAGATCGAAGGTAAAACTCCGATCATACAACTCAAATGCTACATCTTTGCACATTGACGATGTGAGCACATTAGCGCCAGTCGGGCTGGCCACTTCCAAAGTCCGATTCATAGACACAGTCGGTAACTTCAAACGCTTCACGCACTCATCAGCTATAAAAGAATGGGTGGCTCCCGAATCGAAAACAACATTAAGCGTATTCAGTCCGAGTGAGCACTTACATTGTACTAGGTCGCTTGCTGGTGCAACATCCTCTGCGTTGATGGTGTAGATCCTCCCCGCCGCTGTTGGGCCGGTATTCCTCCCTCGGTTATCTAGAGTACGCATCCCATTTCCTCTAGCTCCGTTGCCTCCGCCACCAGGACGTTGGTTATCATTCACTCGGTTCCTTTCTTGAAATCCCCCTTGACGTACATTAACGTTTGCTTGGTGCAGTTGGGGGCAGTCGGGGCGAATGTGTCCTCTCTTGTTGCAGTGAAAGCACACTACATCACCATCATCCTTGCAGTCTCTGGCAAAGTGGTTTTCTCCATACTTGAAACACCTTCCGTCTCCTACCGCTGGTCGTCTTTCAGGTTGATTCCGACCTCCAAATTTAGAAAAAGGCTTGTTCCTGCCAACATTGCTCGGCTTTTTGAAACGAGGTCGTTGGGGCCTCAGGGAATAGTGGTTTCTGTTGCTCTGGTTCGAATGGGCCTTGTCATCCTCCTCAAATATTCTACATTTGTTCACTAATGCAGGGAAACTCCGTATTTCGTGGTATCTGCAGGCCCTCTTAATATCCGATCTCAATCCGTTCTCAAACTTAAGGCACTTAGAGTTCTCCGTCCCAGGCTGCTGGAAGGGTGGATAGAATAGGCACAATTCCTCGAATCTGGTCGCGTATTCTTCCACAGTCATGGAGCCCTGTTTTAACTCCATAAACTCCAGCTCTTTCCGACTCCTCACTGTGTCGGGAAAGTACTTCTCTAAGAAGCAGGCCTTGAAATCGTCCCACGTCAGTTGATTATCATCTTCAGGGAATCGGCTTCTGGTTATTTTCCACCAGTTCTCCGCTTCGTCTCGCAGCATGTACACTGCACACTCTACCTTCTGGGCCTCGGTACAGCGAAGACCCCCAAAAATCCTCTCTAATTCCTGAGTCCACTTAAACGCCGCCTCAGGGTTCCGTCCTCCCAGGAATTCACTCGGCTTCCTCTTTAAGAAGCGGTCCATCACTTGGCCCTTCTCAGCTCGAGGCTGGCCCTGCCTTTCAAACACGTCTGCAAAGCGTTGGAATGCCGTGGCTATAGCCTCCATGCTTTGGCGATGTGCCATCCCTTATCCTTAAATCAACATTCAAGGATAAGTATTCCTAGTTACTTAATTCCAATCGGATTTTAGTCTAGTATTTAGTAGCTTAGTCCCTTATGTGTCCTCGTATGTCACACAATTAGTCGGGTCAGGAGGAACAACTCCCCTACCCATGATTCAGTAACAGAGTATCAATCAAGTTGAATTCACACCACAACAATCATGATCATACACACAACCACTTACACTCGGTAGGCTTACCTTGGCCTTGGACCTTTCGGTCCGCTCTGATACCAAAATATAACACCCTAATCCTTGCAAATAATAATTCCAAAACCATAAGAAAATTTTTCACAAAAACAGTCACGACTCATTCGACATAGAAGAGAGGAGGTAGGCAAGGGAAATAAAAACATTCATACGCATATGGTAATGACAGAAAAGCTAAGACTGGAACCGGTTCGTTAGTTTAATGTAACACGCCAGCGTCTGGGCGGATTACACAACACCGTTGGCTCGTTCAGGCGAGGTCTGATACCGCCTAGGCGGGGTATGGTAATGCAACAGCGGATGGAGGAAGATTCACAAAGAAAGCTTTTCCTCGAGTAACACTAGTCAAACGGTAGGAGGAAATAGGTAAGGGGAAGGAGAAGGGAGATGTACATATGTGGTAGTAGATTGTGGAGGAAAGGAGGGGTCCGAACTTATGCCGCCCAACTCAACCAGGTATGGCAACGCCTGGGCGGACTCGATCACAATGCCCAAGCCGGGGTCAACACCGTTGTTGGGGGCGCAGTAGCGCCACAACGGTGAGGAAGGGTAATTGGGCGGTATCTCACTCTGACAATTACTCGCTTCAGCGCGAGTCCTCACGCCTGGGCGAACTGCTCTAGCACCTTGGCGAGGTATGACTCCGCCCACGTGATTCCAACATAAGTCTTCCTAGCCCGCACTCGCTGGAGCGAGTATGTTGCTTGCTGAAGCGAAGAACTTCGCTCGGAAAATTGGGAAGTTAAGTCTCACTCGGCTTCTCCAGACCCAACCACTCTGGACACCGATTCTTACTCGCTCGGACTTTACATCCTTCGCTCGGATTATCAATACCTTACACTTAGGATCCAATCCTCCCTAAACCACCAGTTGAACCCTTCTCACAGCAGGGGATTACTCGAGGTTTTCACTCGTCTTTCGTTCTTCACTCATTCGAAGCATGTTCAAACTCTCTATTTCATTCTCTCAACCCCAAACTTATTCCCACTACTTACCCATAGCCACACCGGCCTCCTACGCTCGTAAGGTATGCTTAGGCATCCGGACTTATCATTCAACACCTTCCGCAGCACAATATAACACGCAACACACATATATATATATATATATAAGCGTATGTTAACATTTACAAACACAAAATCGGATTCCTCTTTGACCATAAGGTTCTATTTGTCCAAAACACTAACATCCGGCATGACCCGGTCAGAGCTTGATCTAACATCGCATTGAGTAAGCCTTCCTAATGCATCAACTCTTCACTCAGCGTTCCAGCTCTGCTTCTGATCCTCATCTCGAGAGACATTCACTAAAAAATGGCCACTGCAGGGGTGAGCATCTTAGATTTTAAATGATAAATACCGACTCAGGTTATCTCCCAATCATACAACGATACATATACGTACAACACTACTAAAACCAGGGCAACATCCATCAGTCAAGACATATATAAATGACTCTTACCGTTCGATATTCACCGATCATCACTCGGCTGTACTCATAACATTTTCAATGACATGGATACGCTTGCATGCATATATTCGTATATTCATGAAAACAGTTTTCATTCAGCATCCAGGGCACGTACACACGGAATGGATCACTTGGCATACACATTCAGTATCCTCATACACAATATCAATGCATAATAAAATTTTCAGTCAATAACACATGCACAGCATTCACTCAGTCCTACGTATTCACCCATTCACTTACCACTCGGCGTACTTAACCAATTCCAAACAACATTAACAGTAATAACAATATTAACAGTAATAAGCATAGAAGGTTTCACTCGGTTCCGCATCGTGTGTATCGGTCAGACGTTGCAACGTAGGCATCTCAGCCTTTTAATACATAGCTCTCAGCTATCAAATCAGCTCCCAGCTGCTTGGCCGTTTTTACAGGTACCCAACCGTTTGCCCGCAGGTGACACCAGCGCTCTCAGCGCCAACGGAGGTGTTCACAGGCAGCCCGAGTCCCACTCAAGGGCTACCCCGAGTCCCACTCAAGGATTTTACAGCGTCCCATGCTGGATGACCGAAGGTAGTGTCCCACACTACGTGCTCCCAGCACAACGCATCCCATGCGCCACACGCGGATTCGACACACAACATTTATTTCACGCATGCATTCTCTCATTCAGGCACACATATCATGCAATCAGTAATACACATTATCAGGGTTCAGCATATAGCTTTCATGCAATCCATTATCATTCCATTGTAACGTATGAGTCCCATGCAATCGGTATCAATCCACATTCAAGCATCCATAAACATTTCGTTCAATCAAGACATGCAATCAGTTTACAGCATCATTCAACGCATGCATCATTCTAAAAATCACAAGTTCACTCAGGCATTTCAAGTCATCACAACCCAACATGCAATCGGTGTAAGACAGTGTCAGAATCCGTTTAAAGCAGGCATTTCCTATACGCAAACAATTTATTAAAGCATTCATATCAACACATGCATTTCTATAACCTGGATAGCTTCAATCGGATATTCATATCAACACAACCCAACATGCAAACTGAGATCCTGCAACACATACATCTGTAAGAAAGGTGCTAGCATGCAACACTCATCTTTCACTCGTCATGCAACTGGACTGTACACACTCGCATGCAACACAATACACAATCAGAGCACGGATATAGCAAGCATCAGCACTCGGAACCTGTTCATAACCCATGCATTTAAGATAGAAGATACTCCCCTTACCAATTACAAAACTCCAAGGGATTTTTCTGCTTGAATGGTGGTTCTCCTCCCTGCTGCGTCACTTGGTGATCGTCCCTTCTCGTGTGGGGAGTTCCACTCCACTGTAGCACTGTCACTTGGCTCTTCGAACCAGGAAATGGACTGGAGGGCAGAGAAGGAGAGAGAGGAAACAAGAGAAAAGAAGAACGAAGAAGGAAGTTCGCAGGGTTTTTCCGCGTGAAGAGCATGGCCATCACCCGTATAAATACTCGCGCGGAGAACAGGATGGTGGGATGGGGAAACGCGATAATCCTGCCCATGCCACCTTGTCTCCACATTAATCATCCTATTACTTCTAGTTAATTAAATTAAGGGAGGTGTTAACTTGTTGACTTTTTATTTAATTTGGTTGCCTATAATTAAAATGGGGATGTTACACATCTCCCCAGGTCTTCACCTTCTAGTCAACCGAGAGGCAACACCTTCACCTTTACTTTCCAGTCGCCGATCAAATAGCACCCCTTTACTTTCCAGTCGCCGATCAAATGGCACCCCTTTACTTTCTAGTCGTCGATCAAATGGCACCCCTTTACTTTCCAGTCGCCGATCAAATGGCACCCCTTTACTTTCCAGCCGCCGATCAAATGGCACCCCTTTACTTTCCAGTCGCCGATCAAATGGCACCCCTTTACTTTCTAGTCGCCGATCAAATGGCACCCCTTTACTTTCCAGTCGCCGATCAAATAGCACCCCTTTACTTTCCAGTAGCCGATCAAATGGCATCCCTTTACTTTCCAGTCGCCGATCAAATGGCAACCCTTTATTTTTCGGTCACCGATCAAATGGCACCCTTTAACCTTTTAGTCAACCAGAAGGCAACACCCTCACCTTTATCTGTCGCCGGACATGGCATCCTTCATCTCTGATCAATTGAGAATCAACACCCAATCCTCTCACCTTTTATTAATAGAAAGACAATCCTTCCTCTTCATGTCATTCAAAAAAAGAGCCATCCACTTTATTCTAGATTCAAAAAAAAAGAAGAAAAAGAAAAAGAGAGAGACAGAAGTGGGAAATGCTCGTCTTTAAAGAGAAAAAAGGTCACACTAACTCGTGATTGCCAGCACCATCAGACGCTATACCGATCAAGAGGTCCCACTTGGCCCCTACATCGGTGTTCATATCTTTACTTCCTTTTCGCTTCAAAAACACAAAAGCTTCGTGTTTCTTTTGTGAAAAAGAAGTAAAGAGGGGCATCTATGAACACCTCTTTTGGTCTGGTCCAAGTGGAACGAATCTTCTTTTATACTGAATTCTGAATCAGAATGGTCAAATCCGAGTAGAATGGCTCAAAAATAATCAAGTCCAAGCAGGATGACTCTGATTGAAGCATTTCTGAGTGAAATATAGCCCTGTTGGACAAAAATCTGAGTGGAATGACTCAAAAATGATCAAATCCGAGTAAAATGACTCAGAATAGAGCATTTCCAAGTAGAATGACTCTGAATTGATCAAATCCGATTAGAATGACTCGAAGTGAAGCATTGCCGAGTGGAACATTGCCTTGAGGTAAATCCGAGTACAAATTCCTGATCAAAACCAACTCCGAGTGAATATATCCGAGTAATTATATTCTCAAGAGCCAAATTCTGAGAGAAAAGGTGGCAAGTTCTGATAGAAAAGAGAGCACCTCCGAGTGAATATATCCAAGTTCTGATGCGCAAATGAATTACTCCTGAGCCCTAAATCCGACCAAGACTTGTCCAAATGAAGCATTCCGAGGGATTGGTTGATCATCCGAGTGGAAATAAGGCCGATTCCGAACGAATGCCCCTGAAGGATTGTTGGAGCTATCATAACTTCTGATTGAAATATAAAGGCCGAGTCCCGAGTTAATATGTCCGATTGAATTACTCCCGAGAGGACGCACCCGAGCTGTTGATTGTCAAGTGAAACTATTCCGATCGGAAAATAAGGATCACTCTCAAGTGAGTATATCCGAATGATTGATTGATGAATGAAATAATTCTGATTGGAAGGAAGGCCGGCTCTGAGTTGAATACTGAGTCAAAACGACTGAATCAAGCATAAGAGTCGAATGAAGTTTCAAGCAGAAGCATTGCCGAGCAAGATTCCTCCGAGTGGTTAAAGCCCAGAGATATAACCGAGTTGTTTTGAGGTGTTCAAGCAAGGAAAGACCGAATAAATCCTTCAAACAGAGGCACTCCCGAGTAAAGCCCCTCGGATTAAAGCAGCTTCAATCGAGTGCTTCAAACAAAGATACATCCGAGCAAACAAAAACCGAGTGAATGCATCCATAGGGTCGGTTCCGAGTGAATGCATGCAAAGGATGGATGACAAGTGAAACCATCCCGATTGGAAAATAAGACCAACTCTGAGTGAATGCATCTGAACTGTTGATTGACGAGTGAAACCATTCCTAAGGACGATTCTTGAGTGAAAACAACCAAATAGAATGATTGACGACCGAAGGCAATTCAGAGTGAGAAGCCAGTCGGGTTTCCGAATGAATGTATCCGGGTGGAGTGAAGAAAGAGTCGACTGAATGACTCCCACAGGTCTTTCCGAATGGTTCGTTTCTAGAAGCCGGGTGAGACCTTTTAGGAGGTACCGATTGAAACCATTCCGAGCCCTACTCCCGAGTGATTTGATTCTGAGCAGAATATTTCTGAAGTGCCGATTGAGTCAATTAAAAAGGACTTCCAGACATTCCTGACTGAATCAATCAGGAAGGCCGATTGAATCATTTACGCCAAGGCCGAGTCATCCTTCAATCAGGGCTGATTCAATCATTTACACCAATGCTGAGTCATCCTTCAGTCAGGACTGATTGAATCATTTGCACCAATTCCGAGTCATCCTTTTAACCACTTCTGAGTCACTATTCACCAATTTCTGAGCCATCCTTCACACCGAATTCCGAGTTGTATTCCAATCATCTCCGAGCCATTCTTCACTCGGTTCCGATTGAATATTTTAACCAGAGTTGTTCAGCTCATCCAGCTCCTCAAAGCAACCTCACACCGACCAGCAAAGCAACACCGAGCAAAGATTTCAGTCGGTTTTATGCATGAACAGCACCTTTTCCACTCGAATTATTTCCCACTATGGGTGTATACCGATTGAAGCACTAAATCCGAGTCAGAAGGAGAAAATTAAAAATTAAAAATTATTTCCACCACCTAAGTGGATCCATGAATCCTGGAGGTGGCAGACAGGGGGCGGAAGTGGAGAAATTAAAAATTCCCCACCAGCCTCTGCCCCCCCACTACCTGTTAATGGCTAGGCTGGCCTCCACTCTGAGTGGAAGCCTGTGCTGTCCAAGCACTCGGCAACTTCCTATAAATACCCCATCTGAAGGAGTACAAGTGGGTTGGAGGCTGGAAGGTTGGCACTTTGGCTGGAAGGATCCTGGAGCCTTCGTTGGAGAGAAGAAACTCTCATTTTCATCCACATCTGTTCTCTCCTCACTTCTTCCTTTCTGCATCGTCCTCTTCCTCTCAGTCTGTCCTCCTTTTCCCACACCGTCCTTCTCTTCCAACATTGTCCCCTCTCTCCACCTCACCTAACACCGTCCCCTTAAATCATCCTCCATAGCCCCCCTCAAATCCTTCTCTATACAGCCCCTTTAAGACCAATACCGTCCTCTTCTCCTCCAGTCATCCTCCATAAAACCTCACCGTCCCTCTCCCTTCAACACACCGTACAACACCTCTCCTAACCCACACTCCGTCCTCTCTCCTCTAACACCGTATAGCCCTTCCAAGTCCACACCGTCCTTCTCCTCAACTCCAACACCGTCCTTCTCTTCACCACACCGCCCAACTTCCCCACAACACCGAACAGCTCCCCACACCGTCCAGCACCCTTCTCTTTCCCTCTAAACACCTTTAAACTCCTCTCAACCCCCACTGTCTTTCTCCCTCGGTCAGTCCTTTTCTCACTCGGTCAGTCTCTTCCACCTTCAGTCAGTTTTTGACCCCCTCTGCAGTCTCTTACTCCATCACTCGGTATTCCACTTTTTACTCGGTATTCCATTTTTCACTCGGTATTCCACTTTTTCACTCGGTATTTAATTTTTCACTCGGTATTCCATTTTTTCACTCGGTTTTTCCATTTTTTACTCGGTTTTCCATTTTTCCACTTAAATAAATTTCTGTTATTTTCTTTTCTTTTCTTTTTTACCCCTTCCTAGGTTCGTAATAAATAAATAACAAAAAAATAAGTGTTTCACGTTCAGACTAGCCAAAATAAAACATCATCCACCACTAATCTTTTAGCCTCTTCCTAAAAAACATCACCAAAGAACTACGTAACCCTGATTTCTTGGTAACTCAAGAATATGTAGGAGCAGGACTTTAAATCCTATCGGGCCCAATCTTTTTTTTACCCCCACCTTTCCCATTTCGTTCCTATTTTATTTTCTTTACGTTTCCTTTGTAACCGCCCTTTATCAATCCCATGAAAATCAATTTAGACGTGACGTCTTGTTGATTTTCCCATAAGGAACGAGATACTTGGGATGAGATGTCCCGCTTATCCCCTTCCCAATCTCTGACCCCGTGTCTTGATTAAATTCCATGAAAATCAATTTAGACGTGACGTGTTGTTGATTTTCCCATAAGGAACGAGATACTTGGGACGAGACGTCCCGCTTATCCCCTTCCCAATCTCTGACCCCGTGTCTTGATTAAATTCCATGAAAATCAATTTAGACGTGACGTCTTGTTGATTTTCCCATAAGGAACGGGATACTTGGGACGAGACGTCCCGTTTATCCCCTTCTCGTTTCTAACCCCGTATGTGATTAAAGGATGACTAATTTCGATGCGACGTCTTGTTAGCATCCCTCCCTTTCTCTGTTTTTATATCAAAGCCGAGGTTAATTTGGACGCGACGTCCTGTTGACCTACACTCTATGTTTGTCCAGTTTGTTCCTTCCATTTCCTTCTGTTTTTACACAAAGTACAACAATAAAAGGGAAGAAATAAAACATCTTTTGTAAGGCTATTTATGTTGCGCATTTTCAATCATGGTACTGTTTCTGACAGGCGATGTAGGGTGCTAATACCTTCCCTACTTGTAACCGACTCCCGAACTTGAACTCATTTTTAAACCAGTGCTTTACTGAACATAGTTTTTTCCAATGTTTTTCCTATGGATAAAAACATTGGTGGCGACTCCCTGTTTTTCTTTTTGGAACAAAAATCATTTTGAGGGTCGGCCGCGCTGTTGCGATCCAGGTTGCGACAAACGCTATATGCTCCAAGCATTTCCAGTGGCGAATCAGATGCATACGGTCTTATTCATCAGGCGTCCAACGCCAATGCACTCGACATTGCCTTGAGTCCAACCCAAGGTCTTTCAATATGTTTTCCACACATATGCACTCAGCATTCAAATATCAATAATATGCATCCAATGCATTTTGTCATTGTTATTCATAAACAGGGGTCGGCATAGCAATAACGCAATACATGCACTCGGCAATCACATGCACTTGGCAAATCCCATGCTTTTTAATATAAAATCCCAAATGGGAATTAATCATAACCGACCCACATCTCATGCACTCGGAAATCACAATACCATCCACTCGGAATAATCATTTACAACAAGCATCACATGATTTTCATATAATATCCACTCGGCTATCTCATTAACAGCCATAACATATCATACATTCATATAGAATCATAGCCAGAACCAGCACAACATTTACACACCACATGCATTCGGTATTCACACTGGTTCACAGTACAAGCACTCAGCATATTCATTAAAAGCCAACATTCCCATGCATTCACTCAGCATTTCATATTTATCATCATACATCTCATGGACGGAATCATGACAACATCACACAGACCACAATGATCATAAATCTGGGTGTTTCATGCACCAATACTCAACTACAACATATCAATCAACATATTTCGAACATGACACAATACATTAAAGCAAAACCACCCAGAACCCGTCCATAAACCATACATTTGAGATGTAAATTAGCCCCCCTACCTGGAATGAAGATCCCAGAAGCTCCCTGAGCTTGCAGCACCGACTGAACGTTCTTCAGTCACTCGTTCTCAACAGAACGACCCAGCTTCCAGCCGTTCAGCACAGGAATCTCCTTTGGAGGAACACCGAGCCACTCGGACACACGAACAGCTCTGCCTCCATGACACTCTATGCTCTGTTTGCAAGACAGTGGAGAGTCCCATGCCTCCATGGCACAACGTAGTCCTCCCACGCTCAAGTAGTCCAGTCCTCACCAACAATGGAGGAGAGGACCCCATGCTTCCAAGCACCCATCGTTGCTTAGGCAGAACAGAGGAGGATCTCAGCCTCCAAAACACATAGCACCACACAGATCTCTCTCTCAACCACGCTGTTCCACTTCGTGTTCCCAGTCGGTTCTACTCAATGTTGAGTGGAAGAAGAAAATGAAGAAGACGAAGATGAAGAACAACAAGAAGAAGAAAAGTCACCAGGGAGTTCTAGAGAGAATGGAGAGTTGTTCTCAATGTACCTAAAGTGTAATGAGCAGGGAGTGGGAAGTATGTAGCTCTTATCCCTTCACTGCCGTGACAGCTCCACTCCCATCAGCCATTACATCACCATTACTCTCACATCCCGTCAGCGTGGGAATCCCGAGGGAGAGAGGAGACCGAACCCCTATTTCACCCACCAAGGGAATATGCGTAATTTTTCCTGGCATTAATATTATTATTCAATCAATAAATTTTAATTCCATAATTAACCTTAAATGGGTGTTTAATTCTAAACCAGGATGTTACATAAGGTGTATCTGTTCCACCATGTTTCCTTGTACAAAAAAAAACTTCAACATTTTTCTAAAACTCATAAGCTCTTAGTTGACAAGGACAATCTAGTGGAAGGGATTGTCCTAGTTAACCGAGGGTGTTACATTGGTGGTATCAGAGCATGGTCAGTGCAACAGGCTTGGGGTATGGTTCACTACACCCCGCTATACTCTGAAAGTCATTTGTTTGATAGTCATTAGGACTTGTGTGATAGGAACTACTTGACTGAACCCAAGTAGTTGAAGCATTAGACGGGGTACCAAGGGTCAGTGACCATGGTTACCCTGATGCCAGTAGAATGTGTGGAGAATTTCGTGGGCAAAATTCCTAAAAGGTGGGGATAGTGTAACAGCCCTGGTTTTTGAGAATAGGAAACCAGACCCTCAGGACTCTGAGGATACTCTGTTGAGTTTCTGGTAAGAAGCTGAAAACTTTGGCCTGTTCCCTAAGCAATTTAGGATGAGGAAAATAGTGAAAAATGGAACTAGTTAAGATGTTTAAGATAAAGTATAAGAATACCAAGAGAATATAATTAGTGAGAAAGGCAGAAATAAGAAAATAATAAATAACATTCAACAATGTTGTTTAATTAGAAATAATACGTAACGATAATTATTTTACGTACAAATTGATTTATAATTATATTTATTCGATAATTATTTCTGTGAACAATATTTAATAGATAAATAATTATAATAATTTATTTTGAAATTAGATATTTTAAATTATTTATTTATTTAATAATTATCTTTAATAATAAAATATTTTCGGGTTCCTCAGATTTGAACTGTGCGACCCAACCTAAGGTTAGACTCTGACCGTTCGATCCAAGACTAGTGATCTAGTAGGGATACTAGTCCTATTAGAATTCCTCTATGAAGAACCAAGGGTGTCTGACTTGGCCTGATAAGCTCAATCAGAACCTTCGGCGTCTCCTATATTTGACCGTTCATATACCTCGGGATATCTGATGGTGGCACAGTCAGTCTCTGGAGAGTTTTAATAACTAAGTAGTAATGGACTTAATTCATGATATCAAGGTGAAGGTAGTACTTAGATTTCTAAACAACTAATGGACACTCATAAAGGAAATAAATTTAGCTAATTAAAAGAATGTAGTTTGGGAAATAATTTAGTTAATATAGATAAGAATAATATAAATGAAGTAAGGAATTACAAAAATGTTAAGCTTAAGTTGAAGAGAAACATTGCTAAAACGCCACTAGAACATAAAGGATTAATGACCCGTTTAGTGACCAAGAGAATAAGTTGTTCAACAAATAAAGCTCATTTAAATAGGTGAAATGAAATAGATAATGAGGTCACTTGAAGATGACCTAAGAAATTATAATTAGACATTAGGGAATTAAATTATGAAATAAATCAATTATATCCAATTAAACTAATAAGAGCATAAATGATTCAAGAGAACCCAAATACCTTGAAAAACAACCTGACCCGATATAAAACTTAAAACGTCTAGTAGTAATTCAACATAAAAGCTAGCACATCAAATTTAATACCGATGAATATGTCGTTCACCTCATGTCCATAAATGCTAAAATTAGACGCACACGTTATTGTGTATGTCATGGTATCACTGTATAATTATTGATGTGATGTGCTGATAAATGTTTAAGTATAGTTTCTCATGAGTATGTGGTTTATACACATTACATGGAATAGGCATTGTATTGGATGATGTGATACTTTTAAATGGTTGTTGATGTATGATTACGAATGTGTGGAATGACTGAAGTATTTCATAAATGTAGTATTCTGATGGATGTTGTGTGATGCATGGATAACTAAATAAGGAAATTTATAAATAAGAAATTTTGAAAATGGTATCGGTACGGGTCCCGAAATGATTAAAATATGAAAGTGTGTGTAAAACTCGGATCCAAGATAAATTGTGGGTGTTGAAGTGCCAATGTACCTAAAATTGTTGTGAAACTGTAAAACCTCACTTCATTCTTAAGTGTTAAGTAAGTTTACTAAAATAAAGAATAAAGAGAAAGAACTCGACATTGGGAATGGATGGGAGTAATTTAGGGACCCTATCGAGGACCACTGAATGAAAATAAATTGTTGAGTTACGCATCATATTTTGGGTTAAGGAGGGATGTTGGAATAATCCCCTAGAGCATACAGTGATTGGTACACTGAAGAATCTGCCGTGCCTCGATACCCAAGGGCAGTCTAGGGAGAATAACCAGAGGCGGGAATTCCAAGTGGCATCAGATTCTCTCCCATCACCGGACAACCCGTAGCAAACTCGGGTGTACTTTGAAAAGAGGCGAGATTTTCTATGACCGTGGAGTGCCTGTTCTGTGGTGATGTGAGATATGTATGATTGGCCATTTTGATGATTGGGACTGTGACTCCTTACCCATTTTTGAAAAGCAGAATGAGGAGAGCTTTGGTCACTCTAGTTAGGCAAGGGAGATAAGGGTGGCTGGTTGTGCACATGATTATTGGTATATGATATTGTTGAGGAGGAGATGGGTCTACATGCATAGCCTACATACATCTTGATGACTAGTAAAAAGAATTGTATATTGAAATGGACTTATGCATTACATTATCATATTGAGATTGTGATTGTGTATTAATTGTATAGATGCTAGCAACCTGAGAGAAGGATGGAGAGCTACATGGTTAGAAAAATAGGAGTAGTGAGATAACTTAGAATACATACTAGGAACCTCAAAAGAGAGTCAGAAGGGTTGACTATAATTGATTGAATTGTATAGGGCGAGCGTCAATGATGACACTCCCTGACTGATGTGGAAGCAGAGACTCACCTTTATAGCTATTTTTCCAGACTTCCGGGTTAGACCATTCATCGTAGAGCATGATACAGACTTCACATCAAGGATCACGCGAGCTCTTCTTGGACCAAGGACGGGAAGATTATGATAGATTATTTTATTTTCATTTATGGAAGCCTGTGTGCCCCTTCACTTTCAGTATGTACAGTTACTGTTACGACCATGTATTATATATGATATGTCATTGTGAACACCTCTTTTAGTCCAGCCAGTTCGAAGAAGTCTCTATAGAAGAGTCAAAGAACATAGGTCAGCCTGACACTGACCAGGAAGTGAATCACTTTTGCTGTAGCCGGTGTGGTATGCACCAGACAGGATATCCTCCTGAAATCCATTAACACCGGCCAAGAGAACTAGGCCCCAGATGGTGGTACACCATCTTGGTCACACACATCTGCTTGACAAACTGATGTCATGACATTGTCCCATTACGTGGAACGTACTAAAAGATTCAGTCTGAAATCCTGGGTCCAATGGCAGATAGAATAAAATGGGAAATAAAAAAAACTCTCTACTTCTCACTGTTCCCTGCAACTATTTAGTGGCCAGCCTGTTTCACCAATACAAGTATGGGTCAATGGAAATATGAGTTATCAAGGCACTCAGTAGCCTGGGAAGAGGATGAAGGAACTAGTATAAAAGCCTTATTTGAAGAGTTCTAAGGCTCCAAATTTTGACTCCTTAATTCCCTGAAGAGATAACGACCTTTGGATTCTTCACTTTTCCTCGATTAATACCGGTCCAAATCTTGACTTCAATTCCCTGAATTATCCATACCACAACCCCTGTTTTTTCTCTCAGTAAGTGTACACATCAGATTAACCTTGGTTGCCAAATTCGTCCCTAATCCCCATATCAGATCCATACACAACCTCTACAACATTTTTATTCTTGCACCAGATACACATTGGCCCAGAACTCTGAAGACTAGTCCAATCCCTGAACTCATTACTTCATACCGGCTATTGTTGTTCTTATCAATACTGGCCCAGAACTTCGAGTCCGGCTCTCTCCAACACGTACTCTTACTCCGATTATAATTTCTCCTTTGCCTCTTATCTTCATCTTTTTGTTTCTATTAATCTTTTCCTTTCTCTTTTTCATAAGACAAAAAAAAATGAATGAAATATATATCTTTGAAATTTCTTTTTGAAAAGTACAATAGTGACCTCACAAGTCGGTGTCGTGCAAAATTACTTTTGCTTACACTATTTCTAGGGTCTATACACGTCTGAAGTACTTTGTGTTAACCAAGTGGCCTCAATTACTCAAGAGAGGGGTGAATTGAGTATTAAAAATTTTACTTTGAATGCTTTTGAAATTGATTCTTTAGTTACTATGTTTATTAAAGATGATAAGCTTAATGGCAAGTGATAACAAATTATGCACAAGTCAAGATAATAAGTACTTAAAAGGTCTAAGTAATAATCAAATTAACCACAAACCAATTTATGAGACTTTTAGAAAGATTAATGAAAGAGTGTTACTTAAAGTCAAGTTCAACAATGTTAATCAAAATAGTTTGCAACTTAGTATAACATGCACTTAGTCCAAGTTAATGAAACAATGAATCAAGCAAGCAACTTAAGTGCACAAATTAAATGAGTTTAGGGAAGAGAGATTTGCAAACCGATATATACGAGTTCCACCACGCCGGTGTACGTCTCGCCTCTAAGCAACCCACTTAGAGGATTTCCACTATTGTAGATTAGAGATACAACTTTGAGCAATTGCGACTTCCTAGTGTCCCACACTCAAGAATCCAATCCTCACAAGTACAAGGGCACCCCACCCAATCTCTCAATCTCACACTTACAAGGTTAAAACCCAACCCAAAGCTTCTATGGTGTTTGGTGTTTGAGTATACAAGGAAACTCTCTCAATAGAGTGGATATACAAGTTAAAGCTTACACAAGATAATAACTCTCAAAAGAGAGGATATGCAAGTTAAGTACACAATATAATTTCCCCACAAATTAACTCTCAAAAAATAACTTCAATAAATATACCAATCAAGAATAAAGAGAGCAAGAAGAAGAGCAAGAGAATGGAGGGGGAAGAAAGCAAATGGTAATGCTTCAAATGCTTGGTGTAAGTTTTTCCTTCAACTCCTTCTCTATTTATAGGCTCCAATGGCATGGATTTTGCAATATTAAATTCCTTGGGAGCTTGAAATGTTAGGCATGCATGTCTCCATTCAACTTGGCATTCCAATTCCAATAAGCCTTTTAGTGTCCCCAAGAAGAACATGGCATGTGCATCAAGAAGCATGCTTGTCTAAATTTAAATTAATTGCATTTCCAATAAGACACATGCATGTGGAGAGAGACAAAGCATGAAACATTGTCTTGGACTTTCCAGTTTGAGTGAACTAAAGGGAATTTTGAGTCTGTGCATGATTTTGTTCTTGACAGCCTTAGGAATCGATTCATTTGTCAGACGAATCGATTCATGCAATTAAAACAAAGTCACTGGGAAAAACTTGAACGTGTGAATCGATTCAAGGTAGGAAAGAATCGATTCATGATGTGAAAAATCACATCCTGGGCTAAACAAACCGTATGAATCGATTCATGCCGAGGGAGGAATCAATTTATGTGTAATTTTTCAACTTCCTGGGACTTTAAAACATTTGAATCGATTCATTATTGGGGTGAATCGATTCATGCACCTGTTTGGACATTTTTGATGCTTTGTTGGAGCCTTTTCAATACTTAGTTGCATATGATTGTTTCCTTTGATTCTTGGCACATTTGTTGATCATTTTCATTTGATTTTAAACTTCCTTAAATGCCTTGAAGCATTTTCATCATCAAACATAATTAATTCGCTTGATAACATCCTTGATATTTCTCCATTTGTTGTGTCATTATCAAAACCTACATCAACATAAAAATACATTCTCCCCCTATTTGATGATGACAACAAATGTTTGTCTCTTGGGATGTTAGTATCAATAATTCAAATATATTGCAAGAATGACTCGCCCTATCACATACAATTTGATACCACATGTTTATGACTTTATAGGCACAAGTTATCAAAAGAATATTTAAGATAAAAGGTCTCTCCCTCTTAATAAGGTCTCTCCCCCTTAATATATATTCTTTCCTTCTTAATTATCTCCCCCTTTCTTATGCAATGGATACACATAATGATCTACATATACCATACTCCCCCTTTCTTATATATTTCTCTCCCCCTTTAAATGTATGTGTTTCTCTCCCCCTTTGGCATCATCAAAAAGACTTCCTTATTAGATAAACATATACCATTTAAAGGTAGATGCATACATTTTTGAAGTAAGATGTCAATGCAACATATATCACGAAATCATTCAAAGCATGTAGGCACACAATGTCTCATGGGAATCAATTCATCTATGTATGAATCGATTCATCTATCTCTTTTTACGCAAGTTTAAAGAATCATGTTACTAGATAGGTGTTTTTGTGAGGGATTTATACAAGGATTTAGATTTTGCAAGTTGCCGATGATTTTGTTGCACAAGAGAGTCAAGAAAATAAAAGGTTATTTGCCATTTATTTTTGAGATCCATGTGGCATATAGAAGATTATCTTTGTGTCAAAAATATGTTTACTTAAGTGGGGACTTCATGGGGTCTCAAATAAGATAAGTGATTTGTGGAGTATTGAGATGATTATTGAAAATGTGATTGTCATTTTAATGAGAAGATTGACTTATGTATCACAAGGTATGTTACGAGTTTCAAAGAAATGAAAATTTTATGAAAGGAGTAAGTGAAATGCTTTGAGCCAAAGATTTTCAAAAGATTTTGTTCAAAGTGTAAGAAGGTGTGATAAAAGATAAGTCAATTTAATCAATTTCCAAAATTCCTAATTCCCTTCTAATATTTATAAATTGTTCTTTTGGAAGGGGTTTTGTAAAAATATCCGCCAATTATTTTGAAGTTTCAACATATTCAAGTACACAATCTCCTTTCAAAACATGGTCTCTTATGAAGTGATGTCTTATTTTAATGTGTTTGGTCCTAGAATGCATGACCGGATTCTTAGAGATATTTATAGCGCTAGTGTTGTCACATTTAATAGGTACTTTGTTTAAAATAACACCAAAGTCAAGAAGTTGTTATCTCATCCAAAGAATTTGAGCACAACAACTACCAACGGCTACATATTCTGCCTCAGCCGTCGATAATGCAACACTTGCTTGCTTCTTGCTATGCCAAGCAACAAGGGAACCACCAAGTAAATGACATGTGCCACTGGTACTTTTTCTATCAAGTTTACAACCCACAAAGTCAGAATCAGAATATCCTAAAAGATTACATTCAACGCCTTTGGGATACCATAAACCAACATTTTGAGTACCCACAAGATATTTCAAAATTCTTTTTACAGCGGTGAGATGTGATTCTTTAGGACAAGCTTGATATCTAGCACACATGCATACGGCAAATATAATATCAGGTCTACTAGAAGTTAAATAAAGCAAGGACCCTATCATTCCTCAATACTTAGTTATTTCTACATCCTTACCCTTCTCGTCTTTATCTAAGTAGCAAGATCTGCTCATTGGTGTTGCTAGTTTGCCTTATCCATTTCAAATCGTTTGAGTAATTCTTTACAATATTTTGTTTGACTAATAAAAGTTCCTTCATTTGTTTGTTTAATTTGTAGTCCTAGGAAAAAGGTGAGTTCTCCCATCATGGACATTTCAAATTCTTTTTGCATGAATTTAGCAAACTCTTGACAAAGACTTTCATTTGTAGCACCAAATATTATGTCGTCAACATAAACTTGTACCAAAAGAATGTCATGGTTTTTACGCTTTATAAATAGTGTAGTATCAACCTTTCCTCTTTCAAAATTATTTTCTAAAAGAAATTTGCTAAGTCTTTCATACCAAGCTCTTGGAGCTTGTTTCAAATCGTATAAAGCTTTTCTCAATTTAAAAACATGATTTGGAAATTTATGATTTTCAAAACTGGGAGGTTGATCTACATAAACTTCTTCTTGAATATAGCCATTTAAAAAAGCGCTTTTGACATCCATTTGATATTTAAAATCCATACAACAAGCAAAAGCTAATAATAATCTAATGGCTTCTAACCTAGCTACGGGAGCATACGTTTCTTCATAATCTATTCCTTCTTCTTGATTATACCCCTTAGCAACTAGCCTAGCTTTGTTTCTAGTTATTATTCTGTTTTCATCTAGTTTGTTTCTAAAAACCCATTTGGTGCCTATTATTTGATGGTCATTGGGTCTTGGCACAAGTTCCCAAACTTCATTTCTTTTAAATTGGTTTAATTCTTCTTGCATGGCCAACATCCAATGTTCATCAATAATGGCTTCATCAATATTTTTGGGTTCAATTTGAGATACAAAAGCTAAGTGATTGCATGCATTTCTAATGGCATTTCGAGTACTTATCCCTTTGGTTATTTCTCCAATGATTTTGTCCAAGGGATGGTCCTTTAAGGTTACCCAATCTTGTTGTTTATCAAGTTGTGTTGTACCTCCTTTATTGTTGGCTTCTTCTTTGTCTTCCAAGTTCATTTCTTGGAAGGTACCTACAAGATCATCAACTTCCTTTCTTGGAGGATTTTGGTTAAGTTCATCAAATTTAACATGTATGGACTCTTCAATTGTATAAGTTCGTTTGTTAAAGAGTCTATATGCTTTACTAGTAGATGAATAACCTAGAAAAATTGCTTCATCAGATTTTGCATCAAATTTGCCAAGATTTTCCTTTCCATTGTTTAAGACAAACCATTTGCATCCAAAAATGTGAAAGTAAGAAATATTTGGTTTTCGTCCTTTATAAACTTCATAGGGGGTTTTCTTTAATATAGGCCTTATTAAGCAACGATTCATAACATGGCAAGCGGTGTTCACCGCATCGGCCCAAAAGTGTTTTGAAATATTATTTTCATTCAACATAGTTCTTGCGAGCTCCGCTAAAGATCGATTTTTCCTTTCAACTACTCCATTTTGTTGTGGGGTTCTTGGAGCCGAAAAATTATGTTCAATGCCAAACTTTTCACAAAACTTTTCAAAAGATTGGTTTTCAAATTCTCCCCTATGGTCCGTCCGAATGGATGCTATTTTTAAATTTTATTCGTTTTGGATGATCTTGGCAAGTTTCTTAAATGCATGATATGCTTCATGTTTATGAGTAAGAAACAATGTCCATGTATATCTAGAGTAATCATCCACAATCACAAGACCATAATAGTTTCCACCAAAACTTTTGATTTTCGAAGGTCCAAATAAATCCATATGTAAAAGTTGTAAAGGTCTAGTTATCGAAACAATATTTTTTGCTTGAAAAGAAGCCTTTACTTGTTTTCCTTTTTGACAAGCGTCACAAAATGTATTTTCAAATTTCAATTTTGGTAAGCCAATAACTAAATCTTTTGAAACAAGTTTATTTAAATAGTCTACATGAATGTGAGCAATTCTTCTATGCCATGATTCATCCTCTTTAGTTATGAAGCATTGCACATCATTTGAAGCAAGACAATCTAGATTAATCATGTAAATGTTATCTACTCTTTGACCAACGAACTTTATCTCCTTGTTTAGCTTATTTTCAATTATGCAACCATTTGATTCAAAAACAATTTTATAGCCCTTATCACATAATTGACTAATACTAAGCAAGTTGTGTTTTAGTCCTTCAACATATAATACATCATTTATGGAGGTGGAAGAATTTTTACCAACATTTCCGATTCCAATTATTCTTCCCTTTGTGTTATCTCCATAAGTAACAAATCCTTTGTTTCGTGGAGTAAGTGATATAAACTTACTTTTATCTCCCGTCATATGTTTAGAACACCCACTATCCAAGTACCAATGGGTGTTACTTGCCTTAAAACATACCTCATCTTCTTCATCTTGGTGATTGGCCATGAGACAAAGGTTTGCTTCTTCATTCTCTGATTCATCCGAGCTACTTATCTCATTTTCATCCCATGCTATATATGCTCTTCTCTTAGTTCTTTTGTCTTTGTTTTTCTTCTTTAGGTTTGGACAATCCATCTTGAAGTGTCCTTCCTTACCACATTCAAAACAAGTAGGTGAAGTAGAATTTTCTTTAGGAATGAATTTCTTACCTTTAGAAGAGAAGCTCTTTTGGAATTTTTTGTTTCTCATGAGCCTTCCAAAATGCTTCATAAATAGTCCTAGCTCTTCATCCTCATCAACTTCACTCTCGGAATCTTCTTCAATGATTGAGGTAGCTTTGAGAGCTAGCCCTTTCTTCTTTGAGACTTTTTCTTCTTCCTCCGCTTGTTTTAAGTCTTTCAACTCTTGTTCTTGTTCTTGTAGTTTCCCAAACAAAGTGGCAAGAGACATTTCATTTATGTTAGGAGATTGCTTAATGGCCGTAACAAGAGGTTGCCATTCCCTAGTAAGACTTTTTAAAACTTTATGGATAAGCTCCTTGTTAGTGTAAGATTTGCCGAGAGTAATAAGATGATTAATGATCAAAGTAAATCTCTTTTGGAGTTCTAGAATAGATTCATTTGGATTCATTCTAAAGCTTTCATATTGGCTAGTTAAAGTGCTAATTTTTGAATCCTTAACATCATTAGTTCCTTCATGAGTTACTTGAAGGGTATCCCACATTTCCTTAGCAGAATTACATGTAATTATTCTAAAGAACTCATCGGGACCTAAGGCTGAAGTGATAAGATTTTTTGCTTTGTAATTATATTGTACTTTCTTCTCTTCCTCACTAGTCCACTCATCCATAGGTTTTTCAACTTGTTTATCATTAACAGTATGCATAGGTACAAAAGGACCATTTTCAATAGCATTCCATACTTTCAAGGCAATTGATTGCATAAAAATTTTCATTCTTGCTTTCCAAAAAGCGTAACCCTCACCATTGAAAGCGGGAGGTCGATTTGTAGCACCACCCTCGGGAAACATGTTATATGAGGTTGAGGCCATTTGTTCTGTTGAAGCCGTTAAGCTTGATCTACCAAGAGTCAAGCTCTGATACCACTTGTTAACCAAGTGGCCTCAACTACTCAAGAGGGGGGTGAATTGAGTATTAAAAATTTTACTTTGAATGCTTTTGAAATTGATTCTTTAGTTACTATGTTTATTGAAGATGATAAGCTTAATGGCAAGTGATAACAAATTATGCACAAGTCAAGATAATAAGTACTTAAAAGGTCTAAGTAATAATCAAATTAACCACAAACCAATTTATGAGACTTTTAGAAAGATTAATAAAAGAGTGTTACTTAAAGTCAAGTTCAACAATGTTAATCAAAATAGTTTGCAACTTAGTATAACATGCACTTAGTCCAAGTTAATGAAACAATGAATCAAGCAAGCAACTTAAGTGCACAAATTAAATGAGTTTAGGGAAGAGAGATTTGCAAACCGATATATACGAGTTCCACCACGCCGGTGTACGTCTCGCCTCTAAGCAACCCACTTAGAGGATTTCCACTATTGTAGATTAGAGATACAACTTTGAGCAATTGCGACTTCCTAGTGTCCCACACTCAAGAATCCAATCCTCATAAGTATAAGGGCACCCCACCCAATCTCTCAATCTCACAATTACAAGGTTGAAACCTAACCCAAAGCTTCTATGGTGTTTGGTGTTTGAGTATACAAGGAAACTCTCTCAATAGAGTGGATATACAAGTTAAAGCTTACACAAGACAATAACTCTCAAAAGAGAGGATATACAAGTTAAGTACACAATATAATTTCCCCACAAATTAACTCTTATAAAATAACTTCAATAAATATGCCAATCAAGAATAAAGAGAGCAAGAAGAAGAGCAAGAGAATGGAGGGGGAAGAAAGCAAATGGTAATGCTTCAAACGCTTGGTGTAAGTTTTTCCTTCAACTCCTTCTCTATTTATAGGCTCCAATGGCATGGATTTTGCAATATTAAATTCCTTGGGAGCTTGAAATGTTAGGCATGCATGTCTCCATTCAACTTGGCATTCCAATTCCAATAAGCCTTTTAGTGTCTCTGATAAGTGTTGAATAAGCATTGATTTCATGACTCATTTGAACCAATTTTGTAAAGACTTTAAGCTAAATTAAGGAATTATTGAAGGGAGTGAGCATGAATCTTTTAAGCATTGTATAAAAAGAAATGTTTTGTTAAAGCTCTTGGAAAGTTGCAGGAAAGACAAAGTAAGCAAGCTTGAGCATGAAAGTTGGAGAACATAAGCACCTCTCACGCTTAAGCGTGAATACTAGACGCTTAAGCGAGGATTAAGCATGGCAAGCATGACTTAAAGAAGACAAAGAGGCATCAGGACCCCTCTCACGCTCAAGCGTGGGGATGAGCCGCTTGAGCGTGAGCTCGAGAGCGCCCAAGCGAGGATTAAGCGTAAGCGTGAGCGTGACCCTGCACATGAAGCACGCTTGAGCGTGACCAAATGAAGCTTGAGCGTGACCATGCACATGAAGAGCGCTTGAGTGTGTGCTTTACATGCTTGAGCGTAACTAATAGATGACAAAACCTCGCTTGAGCGTAGCTGAGAAGAAGTAAGCATGAGCAACGTGAGGAAGGCCACGCTTGAGCGTGGTTAATTCAGCTTGAGCGAGAGACCATCAAACAGCATCAGAACCCTTCACGCTTGAGCGTGACCATCAAGCTCAAGCGTGACTCCTGCAGTATGGGATTTTCTAATTTAATATTCACCAATGATGCGATTCCAACTCACCCAACTTCTTGTGTTTCTACAAGTCTCTGAAAGATGCTGCATGGGTTCTACGCAAGTGGGAAAGGGAAGCTGAACCTTGACTCCTATAAATCAAGCTGCAAACAACATATCCATCATCTCATCCCCTGTATTCCATTCACAATCCAAACTTTCCATTATTTTCTGTATTCATTCTTTTGATGGTGAAAATGCAAAGCATGAGTAGCTAAACCTCCCTTATGGGATTGGCTGTAATCCATTCAACACTAAAGTAATGCTGCTGTAAGTTTTTATTTAGTAATGAGATTTGATAAGTTGCTGTATTTCTTTCTGCGTTTAATGCCTGAAAATACTTGATCACTATTTTCTTGTTCTAAGTTTTCTCAAGTATGCTGGGAAGTGACTTTTGAAAGCAGAACCTGAAGCAAATACTTATTTTGAGTAGGTAGCCAGGGATGGCGTCTAACGCAATAAACGTCAAAACAATCGATCAATAATGCTGGGATGATTTCAAAGTGACTGAGGGATCAGCGGTTTGAAATCATTCTTATGAATTTTGTAGTCGAGGGATCGATACAAATGACTTTGATTGTGATGTAGAACTTATCTTTTCAATTTACTTATATGAAAACTTATGCAGCTTACAGAGGTGAAGATGTGATGAAGCCAATCCCTGTTTCACAAAACTGATTTTTTTCAACACCATTTACTGTTATTTTTTGTAATTTTTACTCTCTGTTGTTTACTGTCTCTTTAATCAACATCATTTACAATAAAACAAAAACCAAACCATTCTGCCAAATTAATTCAAGACTAAGATTTTCATTCTCACACCTCCTCAGTGGAACGACATCTATACTGTACTACAACCTCTGTGTTTAAACTTGGCACATCCATTCCATTGAGTTCATATTATACAAACTTGATTCTCTTTCAGTGAACTCTTCATTTCAATATCTCAAAAACAAACCATCAAGATACGTTCATCAGTCTCCAAGAAGAACATGGCATGTGCATCAAGAAGCATGTTTGTCTAAATTCAAATTAATTGCATTTCCAATAAGACACATGCATGTGGAGAGAGACAAAGCATGAAACATTGTCTTGGACTTTCCAATTTGAGTGAACCGAAGGGAATTTTGAGTCTGCGCATGATTTTGTTCCTGACAGCCTTAGGAATCGATTCATTTATCATACGAATCGATTCATGCAATTAAAACAAAGTCACTGGGAAAAACTTGAACGTGTGAATCCAACATATGAATCGATTCCTATAATGTATGAATCGATTCATGCCTTTAAAATTAATTCCCTGGGCTAATCAAGAACGTGAGAATCGATTCTTTTCTACCTTGAATCGATTCCTGCCATTCAAAATCAATTCTCTGGGCCAATTCATACGTGTGAATCGATTCCTTTTAGGGATGAATCGATTCCTGCCATTCAAAATGCAATCCTGGACCAATAACTCATGTGAATCGATTTCTCATGGTATACATTGTATCATGAATTGATTCATGTCTTTGAATTTGCCAATTCCTGCCCCAATCAATGTATGAATCGATTCATATGGCCATTGGTTGCCCCAATCACTTTCTCTTTTCCAATCTCTCTCTAATTCCTTTCTCTCTCTAAACTCTCTCGTCCATGTCTCTCCACATTCCTTCGACAAAATCCATTTCCATGGGTTTCTAAACCCCTAGGGTTGGGATTGCTGAAGCTTCTGATGGAATCTTGAAGCTCCATTGAGGAAATTATCTTCTGAAACAAGAGGAGAACAAGCTAAGAAGTGGATCTACTTTGCTGGATTGACAAATCCAAATCTGATGAAGAATCTCACCAGTGAGGAATCATGGTTGAGGCTTAGGTAACTTCTAGCTTCCTAACTAATTCAGGCCTAGTAATTAGGTAAATAGTTAGGGTTCAACCCCTAATTTCGCATTAGATTTCTCTGTAACTGAACACCTAAGGGATTAGGGTTTAATGCTTAGGAATTAGTGTTAGTCACCTAAGGGATTAGGGATTAACCATCTGTGAATTGTCCTCTTGCATCTGAAGCTTAATTGAACCTCGATTATATGTTCCTTGATGAAATTGTAAGCTGAAGTAATCCTAACCTATCTTCCATTAATTACATTCATATTTTGTATCGCTTCTGAAAATACAAAAACATAGAAAGTATAAAACAACAAAAACAGAATGAATTGCATCTGCTTGTATTGGTTCAACTTGTACTAGTCTAAGATTATGGTAATTACCACAATACCTGTGGGAACGATCAAATATATTACAAATTTAACGATTGGTGCGCTTGCCAAAAGAAAATAAATCCTCTGAGAGTCACACAATAAGACGATAATGATTCATGATTTTCACAGCAAGTTAATGACTCAGGATTTACACACCAAGTTAATGATTCAGGATTTTTAGGATTTTAACATCAAGTCTTGTTCCCCAACATTGACAAGTATGTGGATTATGATGCTATCGCTGTGTTCCTAGCTTGTAAGCACAGACTTGAAAATCCTGTCATAGCTGTATTGGCAAATGTGTACTGTACTATGGATTTTTGCCATACACAAGGAGGAAAGAGAGTTATTTATTGTCTACCTGCTTTGGATGTATGGCTCACATCTCATGTCTTCCACCAAGTCTGTAAGGCCGAATGCCCTGTTTCTGATCTAAAACTGTGCCAACTAGCAGTGAAGAACGGGCGTGAGTGGGCCACTCACCTTGTAGGGCTCACGGCTGAGAAAGTCAGATGGTATCCCTAATGATTGGAAGTTAAATCGATCCTTCATCACTACGAAGGTTATGCAAATGATCCCCTTATTGGTACACAAGGATGCATCAACTATAATCCCATCATAGCCAAGTGTCAGCTAGCTTATCCTTTGCTTGGACCACCTGATAAAGAGTTGCTCACTCCTTTCATCTTGTATTACTCAAAGGGAAGCTATGCCTCTGCCATTCGGAATATAGTGAATGCATGGAAGAAAGTCTACCAGAAAAAAAGAAGAATTAGGGGCCCGGAGCCATGTTGTGAGAGAAGAATATCATGAATGGATCCTAAATAGGGTCTTCATTGTTAAATTACCTTTCAGAAGTCCCTCTTATCTCCCGACAAGCACTCCTATTCCACACTTGTCATGGAAGATAAAGCAACCAAGACGCTAAAGACCAAAATAGAAAAGTTGACTGCCAAGAACAAGAAGCTAGAGGAAGACTTGCTGAGATGCCAACTGTAACATCCCAAAATTTTAAAATAGAGGAATAAACCAAAGAAAATAAATATTGACAAATTAAGGTAAATTATTTAATGTCCCAAAATATTTGAAATAATTAAATTAAGATTTTTGGGGACTGTTGGTGGTTCATGGAGCCCGGTTAGGATATGGGTGTCAGACCAAGTATCTCTGATTTAGATGATATTGGTCAGGGCTACTGAGAATAATATTGGGAGTCCGAATATATATTCGGAATAATTTTTGGATGAAGTATTGAGCCCAAATGAAGAGCCTGTTTGTGGAAAACGATAAAGCTTTAATGAATGAGCATCAAATAAAAAATAAACTCTTCTCTTCTCCCCCTCATTCTCACGTGTGCTCTCTCTCTTACTTAGGCAAACACTTCTTCTCTTTCTCTTCATCTCCCACTCATCATCTTCTTCTTCTTTCTCTTCCAAAATCCACAAGTGTGGTGTGTGCCATCTCCTCTCCCATTTTCGTTTGGAGCTTAGAACTTGGAGGCTCTCTCTCTCACTCTCCCCCTCTCTCCATTTTCATGTTCTTTCTCACCCATTCTAGAAGCTCACTTGTTTTGGCTTGAGGTAAGGGTTTCTCTTCATTTTCATGAGCTTTAAGCCCTAGCTTTTAGGTATTGGTTGTTGGGAGAGATTTAATGCATATGGGTTATGTTAGGAGAGACATTTATGATGAAAAACCCTAAGGTGGGGTGTATTTAATTTAAGTTTTATGAGGGCCTTGGGTGGCACACGAAAATGACATGAGAATGATGGAAAATGATGAACACAAATGGTGGTTATTAGGTTTTTGATGAAACCCTAACTTTATAAATTAGGGGAAATGTGAAATGTAGGTAGATGAGCATTTATTATTGATGGTAGATGCTATTTATAATGTGTAGTGACCATTAATGGTGGTAAATGGTTGGTGGACTTCATTAATGTGGAAGCCCATGAATGGGTTTAGCCTTAAATGCATAATAATGTGATTGGGCACCTAACCCATGGTGGTTATGGTGGATTAAATGAATAAGTAAAGATTGAGAATTAAAAAGGCATAAAACACCAAGTGGTTAATTAAGAGCACTTGAATCTTGGTGGTTTTAATAGAGGATAATTGTGTGGTATGTTGTATAATGTAGGAAACGACCCCATCGATGAGGCGGGACCATCGGACCACGTTGATTTCTACTTCTCTTGAGGTAGGAGGGGGTAACTATTCTAAATGCATGATTTCATCCATTGATGATGTGAAAATATGTATATATGATTACTTGATGATTGTTTGAATGGATGATATGGTGATGTTATGATTTGAATGCATTTAGAATGATGATTGTTATGTGGCATTGTGTTTGGGATAATATTGTGATGTGGTGATGATATTATGATGATGAAGTATGTTGATGGTTTGAGACCATGTATGAATTGAAATCTATAATATAGAATATCCCAAGATGTGTGTATAATTTATTGAATGTGTATGCCAATAACTATTAATGTGAATAAGTCTCAAAGAGAATTGGGATTGGATGAGAATGATGAGAATATTGAAATCCACCTAGTGGTGGTGGTGAATGATTGAACGTGGAGTGGCATCTAGGATGTATAGTGTGAGGATGCATTTGATTTGCATTTGCATAGCATCCATGGCATATCATTGCTGTCTATGTGGAATATTAGGGGGTTCCACTAGGCGGGCCCAGTGGGAGGGCGGCTCAGTGCACGAGCGTATTGTTGTTTTTCCCCTGTGACTCGGTGTGTGAGTCATGAAGCTGTCTATAGTTTGGGGACAAGGCACCCTATATGGCAGGCCTAGTGGGAGGGCGGCTCTATGGTGAGCGAGTTACCTCGGTGTCCGACGGGGCACGGCTCTCTCGATGTGTGTTTGGGAGGGGCCCGTAGCACTTGTGGTAATTGAGGCCACGATGTTGATCCGCAAGTCACGGGGTGACTAGTGTTACAAATGGGCGAGAGCGGTTTGGTACCAATAAAATTATGATGATGTAAACATGCATAAATTGAGATATATGTGTACACAATTTATTACTGTAGTAGGGGTATAGTAGCACACCTATGCTTGTCCCATAAATTGATTTGATGTTGTAATCCCACAGTCAGATCCGCATTGTTTGATGAGAATTCCTTGTGCATATACATTAGCTTTAAGTGCATTTGCATATAGCCAGAGATATGCCTAGTTGATAGCCCATAGTGGCAAAGGATGAATGAGAACTAAAAAGGGAAAAGAGTGTCATACTAACCCTATAGGTGTATTCAGTGATTTGAATGAATATGATTGTGGGTGTATACTTGAGAACGTGATATATGGTTTTGAATATTATAGTATATAAATGATGTATGATATTTTGAGAGGTGTGGTATATAAACAAGTATACATGTATTTCGTCATAATGTATGACTTTGATTCATTTAGATTTTGTTACTCAACTCCTCGTTGCAATTTTTAAGTTTGATGTAGGTATGATGTAAATCCTACCATTTTGGAGGTCGAGTTTGAAGAAGGTAAATATGGAATGGAAAAGGGAGAGCCTTGGCCGGCGTGTTTTTAATTTGTATGGTACATGGTGCATATATGCCCATTTTGTAATCTTGATATGGTAAATGATGATTTTGGGGTCATGTAGGAAAATGAGACCTTGTGTGCATGGCTCATTTTCATTAATGACCTTTGGTAAGGTATAATACCATTATGATGTTTAAATCTCAGCTAATTTGATGAATGAATGTTGAGAATCATGAATTATAGCCTTTTAGGATGTGTGTTGGAAACTTTGTATAGTTGTTTTAATGCATGAGCTAGGAACTAGTATGGTCAAATGATGATTTATGAGGTTTTGATGCGATGGATAGAATGCAACAGCTTAAGTACGTTAGTTGTGGTTTGTGGGAAACGGAATGGATCCATTTTGCCAAAAGTAGACCCATTGGTTACCTCAAAATGCCTTAAAATAGGATAATCGTGCTTATACGCATAAATTAGTCATTTTTAGGAATTTTCGAGTGCGGCCAGTTGCCACACGTCACAAATAATGTGTTTTAGCTTGTGTTAAAATTTGGTGGCATTCTGATATCATTTGAATAGGTTTTGGTAGTTATGAAGCTCATTTTCCTTATAAAATCTACATAATTTCTGCATAAGGCAGGGTGTAATCGATTAGTCCTGCTGATCTAATCGATTATAGGGCCTCTATTTTTAAGGTAATCGATTACACTGAGTGTTGTAATCGATTATCAACTACTCGACGTCCTGTAATCGATTAGAATTGTCCCTGTAATCGATTAGGTGGGATGTCTAATGCATTACATGAATTCCAGGAGCTCTGTAATCGATTACTACCAACTCTCTAATCGATTAGCATAGATTCTAGGAACCTTGTAATCGATTAGGGTTGACAGAATAATCGATTACGGACCAAACAGGGGCATTGTAATTGATTATTCTGAAAGTTGTAATCGATTAGTTATAACACCTGATTCATTGTGCCATTTCCAGGAGCTCTGTAATCGATTACCTGTTGCTCTGTAATCAATTATGGAATGATAATTGATTAGTTCGTATCCCGTAATCGATTAGGACCTTTAATTTGTGCATGGATTTATCGACTATATGAATCGGGATCGTCATGGTACTACATGAACATCTATTGCGTACTCTAATACCTTCTCGTATCTTCATATATGAGATAGGTTGCATAGATCCAGGGTATTGGATGATAGCTTCATCACTCATATTTTTCATAAATTAATAACATTAAATTCATGAAAAATTTACCCCTACTTTTGAGGGCGTCTCAGCAACAAGAATACACCCTTCATAAAAGGGAAAACTTGAAGAACAAGCAAGCCACTGAAGAGATTGGAAAAAAATGGAAGGTTGAAGAAGACTACATGATAAAACAAGGCCAATGTCTCTGAGCGGCCAACTCCCAGCTGAAAATGAAGAGCAGGCAAAGCGATACCATCTTGACAGAGAAACATCTTTTGAAGGATATGTTGGCACAATCCAAAGAAAATGAGCGAAGCGTCATGGTGTAAAAGGAGCTTTTGGAGTCACAAGTCCATAAATTGGAACAACAGCTTAGTGAAGTGATGAAGGCTTGTGAGAAGGAGATAAATGGAAAGTGACAGAGCAAGATTATTAAGAGGCGATACGCCTATTAGAAGTTGAGATGACACGACAAGATGAAATTGATCGATCATGGATGGATCATTTCGCCAACTTGGCATACTTAGTTAATGGGACTCTAGAAGACCTCCCGCTCTTGGTGAAACAAGCTAAAGAAATGGTCAATCCTCTTATTACTCCCAAAGAAATTACAATGTTCTTAGAAAATAAAGGACATGATTGCTCGAGCCAGGAATGGCTAATTTATTTTCCTGCATTGTAACCTAGCCCTTTTCGGTAGTGATGTACCTTTTGTGGAAGTTCAAAATGAAGGATTCTTTTGTCTTCACAACTATCTCTTGTTAATTTCCATTTACCGCTTTACTTAGTACTTTTGAATGTGACTCATGGTCGAAATAGAGAAAGAGAACGAAAACCTTAGAGCTGAAGTCAACTAGCAAAAGGAGTAAATGGCTGAAATGGCCAAACTTTTGGAAAAAAGCATCACAGAAGGGGGTTCTTCTATAGGTATTAAGGATGCTCTACAATAGCCGCCTACCCCACACCATCTTCCTGGCCTGCCGAGAGCACAAATCACTAACCCCATGGTGCCTCCTCTCACCATCAATATTGGGAAACCAAACCCTGTTGTCGAGTCCCAACCAGCTCATGGCATGACTTCTACACATCAAAATACTTTCATTGATTTAGATGGTAACCCAATAACTTTTCCACCATATGGCTTACTACCGGGGTACTTCCCTCCACTCCACACTAATCCACAAGATATCCCTGACCACCAAGAAGCAATCCCTCAAACTACTCAGCCGAATATACCCCCTTTCCATGAGTTACAAACTAGCCAAGCTCAAACTCAAGTCATCCAAGCCTAAGCTATCGTCCGACCCCAGATTTCCCCGTTAAATGCCAGCCAAACAAATCTCCCTCATGCAGCTGCGCCCTTCTTCCAGCCTTATGGTCATCCGCTCGGGCACGTGAACCCTTATGGCAACACTGGCCCAAGCACCGCTGCTACCTCCCAGAATAGCAGGATAGAAATCCTTGAGAGACGGTTAAGGGCGATGGAAGGCAGTTTTAGGTTGGTGGATGCCGCTAAACTTTGCCTAATTCCAGACATCATCATTCCTCCCGAATTCAAAGTACCCGATTTTGACAAATATCGGGGATTGACCTGCCCAAAGAATCACCTGATAATGTAGTGTCAGAAGATAGTGTCACATGCTTCCAATGACCAGTTATTGATCCACTGCTTTCAGGACAGTCTAGCCGGGGTTGCCCTTACTTGGTATACCAATCTTGAACGCTCTCGTATACGTTGCTGGAAAGACCTAGCAGAGGCCTTCATGAGGCAATACAAATACAATCTAGGCATGACGCCAGACAGAGTACAACTACGGAATATGATGAAGAAAGAGAATGAGATGTATAAAGAATATGCACAGTATTGGCGTAAGGTCACTGCACAGGTGGATCCCCCGCTATCAAAGAAGGAAGTGGTCTCAATGTATATTGACACTCTTCAATCCCCTTTCTATGATAGGATGATTGGAAGCGTTTGCTCTCATTTCTCTAATATTACGACTATCGGGGAAAGAATAGAGAATGGGTTGAGGATGGGAAAGATTACTCGAGGCCTATCTGGAATGGGAACTGTGAAGAGATCGACACCTGGTAAGGGTAGGAGAAGACATAGGGAGACTAATGTCGTTTCTTATGACCAGAAGAAAAATCAACCAAAACCAATCACCCCTATCACTTTTCATCCAACCAACCCTTATGCGCCATATCCATATATGGTAGCTATCCAGAACCCAACTCTACCCCACTTCTGACCACCTGTCGTAAGACCTCCAATGCCGCCACAAGTGTCAAAGCATCCTCCACAACAAACCAATCAACCACCTAACCCTAATCCAAACCCGAGAAGACCAAACAACGACCGTACTCCTGTGTAATTTGACCCTATCCCCATGACATATACTGAGCTCTTACCTCACCTCATCAGGAATACTCTAGTGGTACTTTATCCTTTAAGGCCAGTTCAACCCCCTTATCCTAAGGGATATGACCCGAATATGTGATGTGATTACCATGTCGGTGCACCGGGACATTCCACGGAGAACTATATGACACTAAAGTTTAAGGTAAGAGACCTGCTTAGGGCTAACTAGCTAAATTTTCTAGAAGGGAGTCCGAATGTGTCCACAAACCCTTTGCCCAACCATGGAGGGTTAAGGGTCAATGCCATTGGAGATGATGAGGAGTATATTATGAATGTCGCTGACATAAGGATGCCTTTGAGAACAATTCATTCCCACCTGCTTGAGGGGAGATTGATTGAGGGTTCCTGGAATGAGGAGCATGATAATGAATAAACTGCTAAACGCCAAGGCTTCTGTGAAGTCCTTCAATGGCTTATGGATAGCCGTATTGTGCAGATTTATAAGCATCGTGGAGGTGAAGTAAACATGATACAGGAACAATCCAGGGTGCAGGCTCCGAAGCCCTTGGTCATATTTTACAATAAGAACGCTCTAGCGCCTCCACTTTCTGCAAAACCAGTCATTACTGTGCAAACACAGACCCCGTTCCCATCCAAAGATTCCTAGGCCGTCCCGTGGAAATACGATGCAGATATGGTCATTACTGGCTTCTCAACAAGTGACCCTCCATCATCATCTATCACGAATGTTGTCGGGGTTGGAGGTATGACCCGGAGCGGAAGGGTATATGCCCCTCTAGAAGCAAAACATGATAAGATCATCGGAGGGGTCAAAACGGGGAAAGAAGAGACCAGTGCTGAAACTAAAAGGGCTGTGACTAATGAAGAAGCCCAATAATTTCTAAAGTTTGTTCGCCACAGTGAATACCAAGTACTGGATTAGTTGAATCACACCCCTGCCAAGATTTCTTTGTTTTCCTTATTAATGAATTCTGAGCCACAAAGGAGGACATTGATGAAGGTTTTGAATGAGGCTCATATTAATCATGATATTCCCGTCGATAAGTTCCAGGGTATAGTGGGACATATCATTGCTAGCGATTATCTAACCTTCATAGATGATGAAGTACCGACAGAAGGAACAGGGCACAACAAGGCCCTCCATATTTCTGTAAAGTGCCGAGATCATATCTTGGCAAAGATTCTTCTTGACAATAGGTCATCCCTCAACGTCATGTGAAAATCGACATTGGCTAAGTTGCCATTTGATGGGGCATACATGAGGCCTAGTTCCATGGTGGTGCGAGCTTTCGATGGAACTCACTGAGACGTTATGGGTGAAATTGAATTACCGGTACAGGTTGGGCCCTGTACATTCTAAATCCTCTTTCAGGTTATGGACATTACATCTGCCTACAGCTATTTATTAGGCCGACCATAGATCTATTCTGCTGGGGTGGTCCCTTCAACCTTGCATCAAAAATTGAAGTTTGTCATCAATAACAAATTGGTGAAATTTTCTAAGGAAGAAGACCACCTAGTCAGTAAACTCATGTCAACCCCTTATATCGAAGTAGCAGAAGAGGCTCTTGAAACCTCTTTTTAAGCGTTAAAGATAGCCAACGCTACACACGTGGGGAAGAGTACCACAATCATCGGTATCCTGAGTGTACCCCTAGCGATGGCGAGAACAATGCTGCGCGAGGGGTACGAGCCTAGAAAATAATTGGGACGAGATTTGGGAGGAAAGGTAGAACTTGTATACCTCCCCGAGAATAAAAATAGGTATGCCTTGGGGTATCAACCCACAGCCGCTGATAAGAGAAGGATGGAAGATGAGAGAAGGGAAAGGAGGGTCGCCCGTCTTATTAGTAGAGAACCTCATACCGCAAGAGTCCCTATCTGTGATCTTTACCAAAGTTTTCGGTGTGCAGGGATGATGCCTTCGGATCAAGTGGCTACCATTGAAGATGGACTCTGATAACGCTGGATTTATGATTGCTTGCTTTCCCAACAAAGAATTGTGTAACTGGGAGATCATCGAACTCCCTATGACTTTGAATTTTTTAGAGTAATTTGACAATACTTTTATGGCTTGATGGTCCTTCTGCTATGCCTAAGGCTTTAGGACTCTTTTTTATAATAACGGAAAAACTTGTTTCATTATTTTTCTCATTAATAAATACGTACCAAAATTTGTTATCCTATCACTACTTTGAATCCTTTTGTTTGCTTGTTTCCTTTTTTTCATTCATCATAATACAATAAAATACAGATCCAAAAATGATTCTCCTGAGAGTAGCAGGATCTCGATCCTATATCACGACTCTGATCTCCCGATTGACTATGCCGATGAAGATGGTGAGGAAGACTTTGAACCATCGCTTGAATTAACAAGGTTGTTGGAACAAGAGGATAAGGAGATTTGACCTCATCAAGAAAAGGTCGAGATCATTAATGTAGGGGATGAGGAGGATGTGAAAGAAGTTAAGATTGGCACTTCCTTAAGTAAAGAAAGGAAAGAATAGCTTATTAAACTACTGATAAAGTTCTGCAATGTTTTTGCATGGTCTTATCAAGATATGCCAGGTTTGGACAATAGTATTGTAGAGCACAAATATCCGTTGAAGCCTGAGTGTCCACCGATAAAACAAAAGCTATGACGAATGAAACCAGAAATGCTTTTAAAAATCAAAGAAGAGGTTAAGAAACAATTTGAAGCCGAATTCCTAGCCGTAGCAAAGTATCCCCAATAGGTGGTAAACATTGTCCCCGTTCCAAAGAAAGATGGAAAGGTGAGAATGTGTGTGGACTACCGGGACTTGAATAGAGCTAGTCCCAAAGATGACTTTCCTCTACCACAGATCAATGTCTTGGTCGACAACACAACCTAGTATTCCATTTTTTCATTCATGGATGGGTTCTCTGGTACAATCAGATTAAGATGGCACCTGAAGATATGGAGAAAACCATGTTTATCACTCTGTGAGGCACCTTTTGCTACAAAGTGATGTCCTTCGGATTGAAAAGTACTAGGGTAACTTATCAAAGGGTAATGGTGACCCTCTTCAATGACATGATGTAGAAGGAAATAGAAGTCTACGTGGATAATATCATCGCTAAGTCTATAACCGAGAAGGCACACATTATTAATCTGAGAAAGCTCATCGAACGGCTAAGGAAGTTCAAGCTTAGGTTGAATCCGGTTAAATGTACCTTTGGCGCAAGATTAGGCAAACTGCCTGGGTTTATAGTAAGCGAAAAGGGGATAGAAGTTGATCCTGACAAAGTTAAAGCGATCCTTAAAATGCCTCCTCCCCAAACGTTAAAGGAAGTTTGAGGGTTCCTAGGAAGGTTAAACTACATTGCCCAGTTCATCTCACAAATGACGACAACTTGTGATCCAGTAAAAGGACTTTGATTAGCTTCTCCTCCCCATTGGAAATACAATCCAGGGATTAACTCCCAACAAACCCCCTCCCTTAGTGGAGTCACAATGACTAAAACTTACACTCTTCCAGCTTTACTTTCCAGCCGCCAAACTGGACGTCTTTTCCTTCCATTCATCATACCAGACACTTTCCCCACCAACAGACAATTTGAGCCAAGGGCATCACCCCCCAAGTCTTTCATTTCCTTCAGAGCGAGGGGTAGCACCCCCAAACCTTGTATTTTCCTCTCAAACCAGGGGCATTATGATAACATATCTTTTTACCTTTAATTACTTACTTTGTTTGTCTATTTTATTTACTGTTAAATCCTAATAAATGTGTTTTAGCGTAATTTGTTAATAAGTGATCTTTGCTTTTAATTTCTACTGTTAATGTTCAAGTGTTGTATTTTATATGAATTAATGGAACGTTTAAAAAGTATATTTTTTTTAGAATTAGAAAATTATGATGGATTAATGCTAAAACTTAGTACTTCAAAATGTCAAGAACTTAAATCGTAATTTAATTTCTTCAAAATATATTTTTTAAAATGTTCCATTTAATTAATTAAGTGTTTATTCTTTTAAATGTAAAAATTAAATTGATCTACCTCCTCCTTTAGCATTTCACGTTAATATGTTTCTTTTTGGCAATAAATCAAAGTGAATTTGGCAAGCTATGCACAGTAAAGCTTCATAAATTAATTTAATCAAGTTTATTCTATTTTACAAGCTTCCAACGAAAATGCAAGGCTGATTCTTTTATCTTTCATTTGTTTAATATTAAGTGGTCCCTTGGCATATGTTTTTGAATAATTTATTCATTAAAAAAAGCATGATGCAGTCCATGAAGAGTTCTAACATGAATGTTGATGAAGAATAAGGCAAAGTGTTGAATTTTCAAAGGTAAAGAGGACCCACCATGTGATGATTTAATCAAGGAACCATTCACCCATTACAACAAGCCTTCCAACGTGAAAACAAAGTGAATTTGGACAGCCCTTTCAACGTGAACTGCATCTGAGATTGGACAAAACAATTGTAAGAAATTAGACACTAAATAAAGTATAAAATTCACGTGAAAAGCTGTTGGTGGCAACAAAAATGGGACAACAAACAGCAAAGAATTAACGTGAATGGGACAGCATTTCAAGAGCAAAATTTACATTTTTATGGGCTAATAATAGATCGCTAAAACATTATTGATAATGGGTTTCCATTATGAACCATTTGTCAATGAGAAAGGGAAGACAAAATGGAAGTTTAGTTGGCTGTTTTGTTTGGGAAATAAAAAAAAACCAAGCTGAACCAATATAAATAGAGGACAGCAGTCAGAGACAAAAAGGGAGCAGAGAAAGGCATAGTAGTGAGTAGAAGGAATTTTGAGAGCAACAGTTTCCTGGTTTGCAAGTTTCCTTTAATTTTTATTTTATTTGTATTTATTTTGATCTTTTAATTATGGAAGGCTAAAAATTTTAGATTGATTTTCTTGGAGAATGTTGTAATGTTATTTTTGAGGTTTTAATTTTTAATACCTTTCCTTATTATTAATCTCTTCATAATTCTAGCTTGATTATTTAATATCTATTTTGTTTAATTAAGTTGTATGCTTAATCAATTTAATTATACAATTAGAATTGAATAAGATTTATATTAAGATAGATTAAGAAATATACATGCTTAATGAATGTTTCAAAATCAATCTTAATAGTTGTGGTTTGCTTAATTCCATAATGTTGAAGTTAGGTTATGTATGTAGGTGATGTTTCTATGTATGTTCAATAATTTCTAGAACTTAAAATCTTGACTCCTTTTGCTTAATTAGGATGCTTGATTAACATGTTTGTTCAATTTGAATGTAAGTAAAGGAATTATGAATTAAAAGATGCTTAGTTGATTAATTCAAATTGAACTAAGAGATTGATAATAAGGAAAGTTTATAGAAATCTTTTGAAATCCGAGGATAAAATAAATTACAATTACTCCAAGAAAATTAATCGTTTGTTAATTATTTGTTCCACATTTATTTTATACATTGTGCTCTGTATTTGATTTTATTGTGACAACCAATCAAAACCCCCCCAGAATACCTTTGTATGTTTGTTGAGCTTTTATTTGTCAAAATTATTTTAAAACTTAATTTTCCTAAATTTTTGTGTTGATCTTCGATAGAATGACCTAGGTTGACACCCTAGCACTACATTAATTATTTTTAATGTATTAATTGGACGGACCACGATAGTCAATGTCAAATTGTTGCACCTGAATTCACATATGAAAGTTTGTGTATTCAATATCCTGAAGAGGATGTCCCTTTTATGCTTAAGACCGGACTTATACACTTGTTGCCTAAGTTTCATGGTCTTACGGGTGAAGATCCGCACAAACACCTCAAAGAATTCCAAATTGTGTGCTCCACAATGAAACCTCAAAACGTTCAAGAAGACCATGTCTATCTTAAAGCATTTCCTCATTCTTTAGAGGGTGTTGCTAAGGATTGGCTCTACTACCTTGCTCCAAGATCAATCACAAGTTGAAATAACTTAAAGAAAATGTTCTTGGAAAAGTTCTTTCCTGCCTCTAGAACCACTGCAATCCGAAAAGACATATCTGGAATTAGGCAACTCTCTGGAGAAAGTCTTTATGAGTATTGGGAGAGATTCAAGAAACTTTATGCAAGTTGCCCTCACCACCAAATTTTTGAACAACTTCTTCTTCAGTATTTTTATGAAGGTCTGTACCACGTTGATCGCAACATGTTAGATGTGGCAAGTGAAGGAGCTTTAGGAGACATGACTGTTGCTGAAGCAAGAAACTTGATTGAAAAGATGGCATCCAATTCCCAACAATTCAGTGTTAGAAATGATTCTTTCAAACCCATGTATGATTCAAATTCTAGTGTATCTAGCATTAAATTAGAGAGCAAACTTGACACTCTTACCACTCTGGTCACACAATTGGCAGTGAATCAAAAATCCATGACTGCCAAAGTGTGTGGCATCTTCTCTTCACAAGAGCATCCCACTGTTTGTTGTCCTTCTCTACAAGTAAAGGACGATAATAATCCCCAAGCCTATGCAGCTAACATCTACCATGATAGACCTCCACTACAACAATAACAACAAAACCATGACCTTTTCACCAACAGATACAACCCAGGTTGGAGGAACCATCCAGACCTGAGATGGGGTAACCAACAACATAATCCCCAACCTCCATTTCAAAGCAATGCACCAACCTTCCAAAGACCTACACCTCAACCCTCCATAAGTGGCCCTTCTTTGGAAGAACTGGTGAAACAAATGGCTGCACAAAACTTGGAGTATCAATAAAGGAATGATGCTACAATCCAGAGTTTAAGCAACCAAATTGGGCAATTGGCTTCATCATTGAACCAATTACAGTCTTAGAACTCTGACAAATTACCATCTCAACCAGCTGTAAATCAAAGAAATGTGAGTGCAATTCAGTTAAGATCAGGTAAGAACCTTGGAGTACCCATACCTAAGGAACCTGAGAAACAAATAGATATGCCCACAACAGTTAAGAATGATGTGCCTTCTTCAAGGACAAGACAGTCTGAGATGCAACCACCCCAAATTCCATCTCATATCCCTCTTCCATTCCCACCAAAAGCAATTCCAAGCAAGAAGATGGAAGAAGTGGACAAAGAAATTTTGGATACTTTTAGGAGAGTGGAAGTAAATATACCTCTTCTTTATGCAATCAAGCAAATACCCAAGTATGCCAAATTTCTAAAAAAGTTGTGTACTCACAAGAGGATACTCAAGGGCAATGAAAGGATAAGCATAGGAAGAAATATATTTGCATTGCTTGGTAAGGAAGTTCTAAATATCCCTTAGAAATGTAAAGATCCAGGTACATTCACTATACCCTGCATCATAGGTAATAACAAATTTGAAAATTGCATGTTAGATTTAGGAGTTTCAATAAATGTTATGCCTATGTCTATTTTTAAATCTTTGTCTCTTGGAGATTTACAACCTACTGGTGTAGTGATTCAACTAGCCAATAGAAGCACGACTTACCCTGCTGAAGTCATAGAGGATGTTTTGATTTAGGTAGATCAACTTGTTTTCCCTGCTGACTTTTTCATACTTGATATGGAAAAAAGTATGCCTCAGATTCCTGTTCCTATAATTTTAGGAAGACCATTTTTGGAAACAGCCCAAACTAAAATAGATGTTCATTCTGGAACCCTCTCTATGGAATTTGGTGATACTAGAGTTCAATTCAATATTCTTGATGCTGTGAAATACCCATCTTTCTGACATTATGGATGAATTGATTTATGAATATCTTTCTGATATCTCTCAAAATGTTGATTTGGAATGCATGGGTGATTCAAACAATTGTTTTGCATGCAATGATTCTGGAAGTTGTGATATTTACTGAAATTGATAAATACATAACTGTTGATTAAGAGTTTTTAGATATGCCAGTTAATCATAAGGAGCTAGAATGCATTAACCTGAATGCAGGATTTCAAGAAGACTCTAACAAAATTTTTAAGGTGCAATCAGCGGAATCCAAATCTACTTTGTTAGTTCCATCTATTTTGTAGGCACCCAAAATAGAGTTGAAACCCCTACTGGAGAACCTCAAGTATGTATACTTAGGGGATGATGAACAACTGTCGGTGATAATTTCCACTTCTCTTGATGAAAATCAAGAAGAAAAATTACTGCAAGTTCTAAAAATGCACAAGAAGGCTATAAGCTGGACATTGGCAGACATCCCTGGAATTAGCCCATCCATGTGCATGCATAGGATATTTCTGGAGGAAAATGCTAAAGCAGTAAGACAGCCTCAAAAGAGACTCAACCCTGTAATCCTTGATGTGGTTAAGAAGGAGATTGCCAAGCTTCTACAAGCAGGAATTATTTATCCTATCTCTGACAGCCAATGGGTGAGTCCGATTCAAGTGGTTCCTATGAAAACATGGATCACAGTTGTGAAAAATGAAAAGGATGAATTGATCCCTACCAGAGTGTAAAATAGTTAGAGAGTCTGTATTGACTACAAGAGACTAAACCAGGCAACAAAAAAGGACCATTTTCCTTTACCCTTTATTGATCAAATGCTTGAACGTCTCACAGGTAAGTCTCATTACTATTTTCTTGATGGATTCTCTGGATATTTTCAGATTCACATTGCACCTGAGGATCAAGAAAAGACCATATTCACCTGTCCATTTGGCACATTTGCTTATAGGAGAATGCCATTTGGCCTATGTAATGCTCTTGGAACTTTTCAAAGATGCATGATAAGTATTTTTCATGATTTCATTGAAAATTGCATAGAGGTGTTTATGGATGATTTTACTATTTATGGATCTTCATTTGATGTATACTTTGATAGTTTGGATAAAGTTTTAAACAGATGTATTGAAACTAACCTTGTCTTGAACTATGAAAAATGTCATTTTATGGTAAAACAAGGAATAGTTTTAGGGTATGTAATCTCTAAGAAAGGAATTAAGGTAGATCCTGCCAAAATAGAAGTTATATCACACTTACCTTACCCCTCTTGTGTACAAGAGGTTCATTCTTTTCTTGGTCATGCAGGTTTCTATAGAAGATTCATAAAGGATTTCAGCAAGAAGGCTAGACCACTATCCAATCTGCTTCAAAAGGATATGGTATTTGAGTTTGATGAAAAGTGTAAGGAGGCTTTTAATTGCCTCAAGAAAGCATTGATCACTACCCCAATAATCCAAGCGCCTGATTAGACAGCCCTATTTGAGTTGATGTGTGATGCCTCTAATTATGCATTGGGAGCTGTCCTTGGTCAAAAGATTAACAAACAGCCTAGGGTCATCTACTATGCATCTAAAACTTTAGATGTCGCCCAAGTAAATTACACCACTACTGAAAAAGAGCTCTTGACCATTGTTTTTGCATTAGATAAGTTCAGATCTTAACTACTTGGTTCTCCAGTAGTTTTCTTTACTGACCATGCATCTCTAAAGTACTTGTTGAAGAAAGGTGAGTCTAAGCCAAGATTAATTCGCTAGATGCTCTTGCTCTAAGAGTTTGACTTGGAAATTCATGACAGAAGTGGAACAAAAAAATTGGTGGCATACTATTTAAGCAGAATTGAGAATGCTCCTGATGTGGCACCTATTCGGGACTATTTTCCCGATGAACAACTCATGAGTGTTTCTAACTCTTTTCCTGCTTTGCTAACATTGTTAATTATCTTGTTGCTTCTGTTTTTCCACCATATGCATCCAGAAACCAAACTTCAAAATTAAAAAGTGATACAAACTATTATATATGGGATGACCTGTATTTGTGGAAGTTCTGTAATGATCAGGTGATTCGAAGATGCATTCCCGATCATGAGATAAAATCAGTTCTTTGATTCTGCCATGCTTCCCCAGTTACTGGACATTTTGGTCCACAAAGAACAGCAAGGAAGTTGTTGGACTCTTGTTTATACTGGCCCACCATTTTTAAGGATGCATGGAGAACTTGTAACACCTATGAGGAATGCCAAAGAGCTGGTAACGCTATCACATGGCGTCAACAGATGCTTTAACAACCTATGTTATTTTATGAAGTATTTGATGTTTGGGGCATTGATTTTATGGGTCTATTTCCTTCCATCCTTTGGTTTTCCATACATTCTATTAGCTATAGATTATGTTTCTAAATAGGTGGAAGCTAAAGCCACCAGAACTAATGATGCTCGTGTTGTTGTAAATTTTGTTAGATCTCAAATTTTTTGTAGGTTTGGCATCCCGAGAGAAATCATTAGTGATCAGGGAACACACTTCTGCAACAGGACCGTGCAAGCTATGCTCAGGAAGTATGGGGTTATTCATAGAGTCTCTACTCCATATCACCCCCAAACTAATGGACAGGCAGAAGTCTCTAATAGAGAAATTAAGAGAATCTTGGAGAAGATAGTACAGCCTAACAGAAAGGATTAGAGCAGGAAACTGGATGATGCTCTTTGGGCACATTGAATAGCTTTTAAGGCACCTATAGGAATGTCTCCCTATACAATTATTTTTGGTAAGGCATGTCATTTACCAGTAGAGATTAAGCATCATGCTTACTGGGCTGTAAAAGCTTGCAACTTAGCACTTGATCAAGTAGGTGAAGAAAGGAAATTACAACTGAATGAGCTTGATGAGATCCGTTTGGCCGCTTATGAGAATTCAAAGTTCTATAAGGAGGAAACAAGGAAATTCCATGATAGCTCAATAGCTAGAAAGGAGTTTGTTGCTGGGCAGAAAGTGCTACTATTTAATTCCCAGTTAAAACTGATGGCTGGAAAATTACGTTCCAAATGGGAAAGACCTTTTATTGTCACCAATGGATTTCCCCGTGGAGTTGTTGAAATAAAAAGTAAGAACTCCAATAAAAGCCTCAAGGTTAATGGACAACGCTTGAAGCCATTCCATGAAAATCCTTCACTTGTGGATGTCACAATGGAGGAACATGCTTTGGGGGAACCACTTCTAGATCCCCTTTGAAGGAGTTTTCTCACCCATCTTTTTACTTTTTCATTCTATTGTCTATTCTATATGCTCTACATTGAGGACAATGTATGATTTAAGTATGGGGGTGGGATTATTCTTGTATGTTGTTTTGGGATTATTCTTGTGTGTTGTTTTTTTTGTGTGAATTATTTTTCTGTGAAAGAAAAAAAATTAAAGTAAAGGTTTTTGTGTATATTTTTGTTTAAAATGGTATGTTTTATTGGAATTTTAGAATATGCATGAGTAATAGTTAATTTCTTTCATATTTGATAAGAGCTTAATGATATGTTATGATTTGAACTCAAGCATTTTTTTGGATGAATTAACATTATGGAAGGCTAAAAATTTTAGATTGATTTTCTTGGAGAATGTTGTAATGTTATTTTTGAGATTTTGATTTTTAATACCTTTCCTTATTATTAATCTCTTCATAATTCTAGCTTGATTATTTAATATCTCTTTTGTTTAATTAAGTTGTATGCTTAATCAATTTAATTATACAATTAGAATTGAATAAGATTTATATTAAGATAGATTAAGAAATATACATGCTTAATGAATGTTTCAAAATCAATCTTAATAGTTGTGGTTTACTTAATTCCAGAATACCTTTGATCTTCGAGAGAACGACCTAGGTTGACACCCTAGCACTACATTAATTATTTTTAATGTATTAATTTGACGGACCACGACAGTCAACGTCACATCACCCTCAAGCCTTTCATTTCGTTTTGAGCCAGGGGCACCACCCCCAAGTTTTTTACTTTAAACCAGGGGCACCACCCCCCAAGTCTTTCATTTCCTTCAGAGCGAGAGGCAGCACCCTCAAACCTTGTATTTTCCTCTCAAACTAGGGCATCACCCCTAAGCCTTTCATTTTCTTTTGAGCCAGGGGCATCACCCCCAAGTCTTTTACTTTAAACTAGGGGGATCACCCCTTAAGTCTTTTATTTCCTTTAGAGTGAGTGGCAGCACCCTCAAACCTTGTATTTTCCTGTCAAATGAGGGCATCACCCCCAAGCCTTTTATTTCCTTTTGAGCCAGGCACATCACCACCAAGTCTTTTACTTTAAACCAGGGGCATCACCACCCAAGTCTTTTATTTCTTTCAGAGCAAGGGGTAGCACCCCCAAACCTTGTATTTTCCTTTCAAACCAGGGGCATCACCCCTAAGCCTTTCATTTCCTTTTGAGCTAGAGGCATCACCCCCAAGTCTTTTACTTTAAACCAGGGGTATCACCCCCCAAGTCTTTTATTTCCTTCAAAGTGAGGGGCATGATGCAATAAATCCTGAGCCATTAACTTGGTTGGAAAATCCTGAATTGATATTGACTTATAGTGTGACTCTTAGAGGATTTATTTCTTTTGGCAAGCGCACCAATTATTAAATTTGTAATATATTTGATCGTTCCCACAGGGATTGTGGCAATTACCGCAATCTTAGACTAGTACAAGCTGAACCAACGCAATACTGATAGAATTCGTTCTGTTTTTGTTGTTTTTATGCTTTCTATGTTTTTGTATTTTCAGAGACAGTATAGAAGATGAAATGTGATTAATGGAAGATAGGTTAGGATTACTTCAGCTTACAACTTCATCAAGAAACATGTAATCGAGGTTTAACCAAGATTCAGACTCAAGAGGACAATTCACAGATGGTTAATTCCTAATTCCTTAGGTGAATAACACTTATTCCTAAGCATTGAACCTTAAACCCTTAGGTGTTCAATTACAGAGAAATCTAATGCGAAATTAGGGGTTGAACCCTAACTATTCACCTAATTACTAGGCCTGAATTAGTTAGGAAGCCAAAAGTTACCTAAGTCTCAACTATGATTCCTCACTAGTGAGATTCTTCATCAGATCTCGATTTGTCAATCCAGCAAAGTAGATCCACTTCTTGGCTTGTTCTCTTCATGCAGCAGAAGTTGACTTCCTCAATACACCTTCAAGAATTCATTACAAACTTTTGCAATCCCAACCCTAGCGGTTTAGAAACCCATGGAAATGGATTCTGACGAAGGAATGTGGAAAGACATGGATGAGAGAATTTAGAGAGAGAAAGGAACTAGAGAGAGATTAAAAATGGGAAAATGAATCATGTTATTATTATGTACTCTGTTCTCCATACCTCTCTACAGAGTATGTATAAGTATATATAGACAACCAACTAACTAACTAAATTAATTACAAAGGAAACTTATTAATAATTAAACTAACTAATCTAGTTACATAATTACAGAGAAATAATTAATTACAATACAAAACTTAAGTTACTAATGTACAGCAGCAAAACAAGAATAGAAATAGTGCAGCGCTTCATTTACAGGGAGAAATAACAAACTGGGCAACAGAATCACGCTTGATCGTGATGAACTCACGCTTGAGCGTGATCATTTTATGCACTATACTTATGTCTTCACACTTGAGCGTGAGTGGGGAAGCTTGGGCGTGGGTGTGTTTTTGAAGTCATGCTTAGGCGTGAGTGATGCTCGCTTGAGCGTGGTCATGTTTTCCTTTCTTTCTTTTTACTTACTTTGCATGGATCTCTCGCTTGAGCTTGTAACCTTCAACCTTGAGCGTGAACTGCTCCTGCACATGTAAACAATTAATTGCCTAGCGTTTGTACGCTGGCTGTCCAGCGTATGTAAGCTGGGTTAGTGAATTTATAAATAAACAAATTTCCTTAACTAATTATTATTTTTAATCATTTTCTTGCATAATTTAAACGCTTTTGAAATAAATAAATAAAATAAGAATTATTGACAATTTATTAAATAATGATGCCAAACTAAACAATATTTAATGGATTAAGTTAAATTAAGGGTGAAATAATTAAGTCTTTTCAAGACTTATCACATCCCTAAACTTAAAACTTGCTTGTCCTCAAGTAAATACTCAGATTAATTAAAACAATTGTATTTACTCAAGACAATCAACCCTTCCTTAACTTAATTCATACCATAATTATTGAATACCAATCATGCTTTCTTTTTGCAAATTCTGAAAGTATAATTACTGGGAAACAAACTGGTGATACTTTCCTCACTGGATTAGTGTTTCACTCTTCTCTCAGTGTATAGGGTTGATACTATGCACTCATCACCTGCATAATTGTTAGATCAACATAGGCTTACAACAGTTCTAAACATCATGACATATGCTAGCACAATTGGATCAGTAAGGGCTTTTTAAGCTTGTAATAGGGTTAGGCTACAGGCTCTATTTTTGTTTTTCTAGTCAATGTTGGGTTAAAAGATGTGCCCACTGATGCCTTGCCTCAATCTTAACTTAAAAATGCCTCTACTAACTAGCTCTTTGCTTTCATTATTTTTTAGATGAAGGGGTGCTTTGCACCTTCTTCCCTTTCAGTCCTTTGGACTTTTTCTTTCTATCTTTTCTTTCATCTTTTTCAATTTTTTTTCAATACCATTTTTTCCTTGTGGTGCTTTGCACCTTTGCTTTGCTGATTTTTCACTTTTCTTTTGCTTTTGTTGTTCTTCCTTTCATTTCTCCTTTTCTCTTTTTTTCCATTTTTCAAAATCCTCTAAGATCAGAGTGTGTCCTTCAATTGCTGTTAGGCAAACTCTTCATCCCCAAACTTAGAACTTGCTAGTCCCTAGCAATAAGACAAGACTCAGCAATTCATCAGTGGAACATCTAGGGATAATTCACTTGGTTTTTCTCAGATAAAAAGGCTTATAAAGTTAGGTACATAATCAGAATAAAAGGGTCTCAGGCTCAAAATATAATTGTTAGGTCAAAGGATAATTAATAATATGGAGGATGGCTAAATTTGGCCCTGGCTAATTAACAAAGAAGGCCTTCATCATTTCCAATTGGCAAACATATAATCATTTAGCAAGCACTGAAGCAAATTCTGTCTCACTAAGCAAGAATGCAAGCACACTCAACAAAGAATTAATAAAGGCTCAAAAGCTAATAATATAACAGGTAATTAGCCAGTCATGTCCCTAAACTTAATGCAAGATTATAACTCAGATTGCTAACTAGCATAATGAATAAACAAATAATACAGGATTGAAATAGTTATGAACATGGATCATGAATCAAGCAATGCAAATCAATTAATTTGTCCAGTTGATGCCTAAGAATCAGCAAACTTTAAATTATTAAGATGGATTCTAAATTAAACAAAATTTACATAATTTATCAATCAATGAGACAAAAGGATAGATTACTTCCCTTTTTACCTGGATGGTAGTGAATGGTGAGGAATGGTGTGCATGAATTTAACAATACAATTCAGAAAAGAAATAACAACAAATAACTCAACATAGGAATAAAGTTCCATTACACTGAAAAGAAAATACATTATTTAAGAGAATAATTAAACAAAGTCATTACAGCTTGAAAATAGCAAAATAACACATAAACAAAGTAAAAGATCAGTCATCCTCTTCTTCATTTTCTTCATTCATAGACTCATCATTATCTTGCTCAGGGTAGGGTGGAAATTCAGCTGTTAAGGGTGTATCATCAGGGGGAATGGTGAATACAATGGAAGCTAACCATAAATCTCTGTCAGGTGGAACTCCCATTTCTTTAGTGTGATCCATATTCAATGTGGTGGTAATCTTTCTTAGCATAAGATCATGGTTTAGGACCAGATCATAAGTTCCTAGCTGCATCTTCTTCATAACCTGAAGTTCCTGCATTACCATGGAAATATCAGAAGAAGTACCTGCTCCTGTTGGAGGTGGTGGTGCAAAAGATGTTGGATTAGGTTGTCTGGGATGCTTTGACTCTTGAGGCATAAAATTATCAATGTGGTCTATCACCCAATGTTTGTCCATAATCCTCTCAAGCTTTACCTTTGTCAATTCTTTATAATTCAACCTAACCTGATTAGTTTTTGCCAACAAAGTGATAACAGAGCAATATGGCAATTGGAGATTTTTTCAAGATTTTTCATCATCTCCTCCAGTATTAACTCACCCAGATTAACATACAGGCCTTTCATTAAATAGTAAATCAACACCAACCTCTTAATGGTAATCTCAGTAGAATGAGCCACAGGTTACAGGGATGAAAGGACATAGTGGCACCATAAAAGGGAAAGATGATTCAAGCAATTCTTCCTGACACTTTTTGGTGCACCATTAACCTTTGTTATATAGGCAGCTCCTTGTTCACAACATTCCTCTAAAATTTATTTCCTAATATTTTCATTTTCAGCCCTATGAAAGATATCTACTTTCCATGTGTAGTGACATCCTTCCTCATCCAATATAGGTACTTTCAACAGCTTATTCAATATGTGACCAGTTAGAGGAATGGTGACTCCTCTCCAGAAAGAAGAAAAAGGAAACTTATCCTCCATAGAATGAGTCCTCAGATTGGCATAGAATTCTCTAGTGAGTTCCTGGTAACCATTGCCTGAATTCTCATTAAAGAACTACCATACCCTTTCAATCATAGCAGCTTTTACATTAAAATTAGAACAGTTTTCTTCATCAAGGACCAAAGCCCTTTCCTTTATTACTCCTCTGCTTTTAAACTTTTTCTCATATAATTGGGCTGCCTTGAGATCTCTAAACCTATACCCATCAAAACCCTCAACTGTTTGACACTTCCTTCCTTCTTCAAGACTTTTACTCCTTTCAGTTGATGGAGAATCAGGGATACTGATAGTGGCCACCCTTTTTCCTTTCTCTTTTGGGGTTTTTTTCATATCTTCTATTTCAACACTTTTTTCGGGTTTTTGACAAAGTCTTTGTGATCTTCTGATCATGGTGATGGTATTTATAATGCCTAAATGGATACATATATACAAACAACAAATCCACAATCAAAATGAAAAATGTAAGATGAACAGATATGATGGATGAAAGAAATTTGAAATTGAAACAGTGAACTACAACAATTCTAACTATAAAGTGAAAGTAAGAATTAAAAAGATGGTACCTTTCAAAGAAATCAGAGACTATAACTTTTCTTCTTCAAAAGCCAAGGTTCCAGCATAAAGAGTTGGGGTTTGTACACTGAGGGGGTTTTATACTGTTGAACCCAATGCTTGAAGTAGCGTAAGTACACTGAACTCTTGGCGTATAAACACCTAAATTAAAAACATATAGGTAGCATCAGGTATGAATCACGCTCAAGCAAACCATTATTCACTCAAGCGAATGATATGTAAGTGAATGTCACACTCAAGCGTGAAGAACTATGCTCAAGCGTCAAACAAACAGGTATCAGATTGCTTCAATGGGACACTCACGCTTAAGCTTACAGTATCCCACTTAAGCGAGAAATTGGAATAGAAAGCTTTCTAACTGCCCCAGCCCGATCACGCTCAAGCGTGAGGTTAGGGCGCTCAAGCGCGGTAGCAATAACAAGTCACACTCAAAGCGTGGTTAGCTGAGCTCAAGCGCGCAAGGTTTGTATTAGGCACCAGGGGTCATGATCACGCTCAAGCGTGATCCTGGGCGCTCAGGCAAGGTACATTCAGAGGTCACGCTCAAAGCATGGGAATCTGTAGAAGGCACAACAAGCTCACGCTTAAGTGTGAGTAATGTACGCTTAAGCGACAAACCATGCTACTCCACTGTGACGATCACGCTTAAGCGTGATTGGTATCCGCTTAAACGATAATTTTAAACAAGGAGCTTCTAATTTCCTCAGCCCCGATCACGCTCAAGCATGAGCTTGGGGCACTTAAGCGTGAAGCTTATATACAAGGCATGCTCACAGCGTGGTTAGCAAGCTCAAGCGCGCTATTCATATCAGGCGCCAGTAGCTATCACACTTAAGCGTGATTGATATCCGCTTAAGCGACAAGTTGGAATAGAAAGCTTCGAATCTAATCACACCCGAGCATGCTCAGGCGAAGCTATTGCATGCTTAAGCGTGAGAATCAGTGGCTTACAGACGAGCTAATGCTCAGGCGTGAGTAATATGCGCTCAAGCACGGTGCAACAGGGGGGTACATATCACGATCACGCTCAAGCTTGATAAGTTATCGCTTGAGCTTGTAGGAAAAATAGGACCTTCTTGCTTAAGCTCACATGGTTATGCTTGAGCGAGGAGAAAAAACTTTGATAATTTTCATTCTGTATGAAATTCGCTTAAGTGAAAAGTGCTTCGCTTGAGCGAAATAAAAGAAATGGATGCACTCGCTTAAGCGCCAGTATACTCGCTTAAGCGAATAGAAGGAATTAAAACCAGGCACCATTCATGCTTAAGCGTGAAAGAATCATGCTCAAGCGCCATGGGTACCTGATTCTAATTTTAGCTAATGGATTTGTAAGTATGTACACTTGGAATTGAGCGTATGAACACTCAAACCTTATTCAAAAATTTACCAGTTTATTCACACTTTATTCACACTTTATTCAAAATTTTTAGTTTTCCTTTAATGTTTCAAACACAAAACACAAAATGCAATGAATCAAAATGTAGGGTTGCCTCCCTCAAGGGCTTCTTTAAGGTCACTAGCTTGACCTTCTGACATCTAAGAAGATGCCTACAACAGCATGGAGGTTTTCTGCTATCAAACTATCCTCCAAAGTAGAGTTTGAGTCTTTGGCCATTCACTTTAAAAGTTCTATCAGTGGCTGGTTCTTTCAACTCAATTGCACCATGAGGGAAGACCTCATTCACAATAAAAGGTCTAGACCACTTAGATCTAAGTTTTCCTGGAAAGAGTCTCAGCCTAGAATTAAACAACAAGACCTTATCATCTTTTTGAAACTCTTTTCTATTTATCCACTTATCATGCTACCTCTTAGTTTTCTCTTTATAAATTGAGGCACTCTAATAAGCATTGAGTCTAAACTCCTCAAGTTCATGGAGTTTTAGAAGTTTTTCCTCTTGAGATTGGTCAAAATCCATATTTAATAGATTTGTGGCCCACCATGCCTTATGTGCTAACTCCACAGGAAGATGACAAGCCTTACCATATACCAACTGATAAGGAGACATGTCAATTGGAGTTTTAAATGCTGTCCTATAGGCCCACAATGCATTATTCAATCTCACAGACCAATCCTTCCTAGATTTCCCTACCACTTTCTCTAATATTCTTTTAATTTCTCTATTAGACAGCTCAACTTGTCCACAAGTTTATGGATGATATGGAGTAGATACCTTATGCAGTACCTCATAGTGTCTCAGGGCTTTTTCCATGATTCTATTGTAGAAATGTTACCCTCCATCACTAATGAGGACTCTAGGGACTATAAATCTAGAAAAAAAATATTCTTCTTTATAAACCTAAGCACCACATGTGCATCATTGGTTCTGGTAGGGATTGCCTCCACCCACTTGGAAACATAATCCACAGCAACAAGAATATATTCATTAGAGAATGACTTTGGGAAAGGTCCCATGAAGTCGATACCCCAAACATCAAATAACTCCATAACTAAAATATTTGTCAAAGGCATGCCAGCTTTAGCAGAGAGACCTCCACTTCTTTGACACTTATCACACCTTTGAACATATACTTTAGCATCCTGAAAAATTGTTGGCCAATAAAAGCCACATTGCAAAACTTTTGCTGCTGTTCTGGAGGCACCATGGTGTCCTCCATAATAGGAGTCATGGCAGTTCCATAAGAGTCTTTCTTGCTCAGATTCAGGCACACATCTCCTGATAATTCCATCTACTCCTATCTTATAAAGAAATGGATCATCCCATAGAAAAGTTTTACTATCATGAAAGAATTTTTTCTTCATGTGGGATGTTCACCCTTCAAGTACCAAAGAGGCACTTTTAAAGTTGGCCATATCAGCATACCATGGCCCGGTGATAATTGCCATCAGCCTCTTATCTCGGAATTCCTATTTAATCAAGATAGAATTAGATTCACCCTCCAGACGAGAAAGTTAATCAGCCACTGAGTTCTCTACTCCCTTTTTATCTCTTATTTCCAAATCAAACTCTTGGAGTAAAAGAACCCATCTGATCAATCTTGGCTTTGATTCTTTTTTAGCTAGCAAGTACTTAATTGCTGAATGATCTGTATACACAATGGCCTTAGCACCAATCAAGTAAGCTCTGAATTTATCAAATGCATACACCATAGTAAGCATTTCTTTTTCAGTAGTGGTGTAATTTATTTGATTCTCATTTAATACTTTGCTAGCATAATAAATGACATGTGTTAATTTTTCCTTTTTCTGTCCCAGTATAGCTCCTACAGCAAAATCACTTGTATCACACATTAGTTCAAATGGTAAAGACCAATTAGGTGCTGCAAGGATTGGAGCTGAAATTAATCTTTGTTTCAAATTTTCAAAAGCCTTGACACAGTTTTCATCAAAAACAAAAACATGATCTTTCACAAGTAAATCAGCCAAAGGTTTAGCTATTTTCAAAAAATCCTTAATAAATCTCCTATAGAAGCCAACACATCCTAAGAAACTCCTCACTCCTTTCATATTGATTGGAGGAGGAAGTTTGTCAATGATATCAATCCTGGCTCTATCTACTTGAATACCCTCAGCAGAGATTTTGTGGCCAAGGACTATCCCTCCTTTAACCATAAAATGACATTTTTCCCAGTTAAGGACAAGATTAGTCTCCTGACATCTCACCAGCACCTTAGAAAGGTTGCCAAGGCATATATCAAAACTATTTCCAAACACAGAGAAGTCATCCATAAACACCTCAATGAACTTCTCTACCATGTCCCTAAAAATTGCCAACATACACCTTTGGAAGGTTGCTGGTGCATTGCACAAACCAAAAGGCATGCGCCTATATGCAAAGATTCCATAAGGACAGGTGAAGGCTGTCTTCTCTTGATCTTTTGGATTAACCACAATTTGGTTGTAACCAGAATATCCATCAAGGAAGCAGTAATACTCCTGACCTGATAGCCTCTCAAGCATTTGGTCTACAAATGGTAAAGGAAAGTGGTCTTTTCTAGTGGAGTCATTAAGCCTTCTATAATCTATACACATTCTCCAACCTGTAGTTGGTCTAGTGGCAATGACTTCACCTTCCTCATTCTTAACAGTGGTCATCCCTCCTTTCTTAGGAACCACTTAGACTGGACTAATCCAAGCGCTGTCCGAGATAGGATAGATAATTCCTGCATCAAGAAGTTTCACCACCTCTTTCCTTATATCTTCTTTCATTATAGGGTTTATTCTTCTTTGTGGCTGAACAAGAGGGGAATATTCTGTTTGGCCGTTTGGCCGCTTATGAGAATTCAAAGTTCTATAAGGAGGAAACAAGGAAATTCCATGATAGCTCAATAGCTAGAAAGGAGTTTGTTGCTGGGCAGAAAGTGCTACTATTTAATTCCCGGCTGAAACTGATGGCTGGAAAATTACGTTCCAAATGGGAAGGACCTTTTATTGTCACCAATGTATTTCCCCGTGGAGCTGTTGAAATAAAAAGTAAGAACTCCAACAAAAGCTTCAAGGTTAATGGACAACGCTTGAAGCCATTCCATGAAAATCCTTCACTTGTAGATGTCACAATGGAGGAACATGCTTTGGGGGAACCACTTCTAGACCCCCTTTGAAGGAGTTTTCTTACCCATCTTTTTACTTTTTCATTCTATTGTCTATTCTATATGCTCTACACTGAGGACAATGTATGATTTAAGTATGGGTTAGGGATTATTCTTGTATGTTGTTTTGGGATTATTCTTGTGTGTTGTTTTTTTGTGTGAATTATTTTTCTGTGTGAAAGAAAAAAATTAAAATAAAGGTTTTTGTGTGTATTTTTGTTTAAAATGGTATGTTTTATTGGAATTTTAGAATATGCATGAGTAATAGGTAATTTCTTTCATGTTTGATATGAGCATAATGATATGTTATGATTTGAACTCAAGCATTTTTTTGGATGAATTAACATTATGGAAGGCTAAAAATTTTAGATTGATTTTCTTGGAGAATGTTGTAATATTATTTTTGAGATTTTGATTTTTAATACCTTTCCTTGTTATTAATCTCTTCATAATTCTAGCTTGATTATTTAATATCTATTTTCTTTAATTAAGTTGTATGCTTAATCAATTTAATTATACAATTAGAATTAAATAAGATTTATATTAAGATAGATTAAGAAATATACATGCTTAATGAATGTTTCAAAATCAATCTTAATAGTTGTGGTTTACTTAATTCTAGAATACCTTTGATCATCGAGAGAATGACCTAGGTTGACACCCTAGCACTACATTAATTATTTTTAATGTATTAATTTGACGAACCACGACAGTCAACGTCACATCACCCTCAAGTCTTTCATTTCCTTTTGAGCCAGGGGCATCACCCCCAAGTTTTTTACTTTAAACCAGGGGCACCACCGCCAAAGTCTTTTATTTCCTTTAGAGCGAGAGGCAGCACCCCCAAACCTTATGTTTTCCTCTCAAACCAGGGCATCACCCCTAAGCCTTTCATTTTCTTTTGAGCCAGGGGCATCACCCCCAAGTCTTTTACTTTAAACTAGAGGCATCACCCCCTAAGTCTTTCATTTCCTTTAGAGTGAGTGGCAGCACCCTCAAACCTTGTATTTTCCTCTCAAATGAGGGCATCACCCCCTAGCCTTTTATTTCCATTTGAGCCAGGCACATCACCACCAAGTCTTTTACTTTAAACTAGGGGCATCACCCCCCAAGTCTTTCATTTCTTTCAGAGCGAGGGGCAGCACCCCCAAACCTTGTATTTTCCTTTCAAACCAGGGGCATCACGCCTAAGCGTTTCATTTCCTTTTGAGCTAGGGGAATCACCCCTAAGTCTTTTACTTTAAACCAGGGGCATTACCCCCAAGTCTTTCATTTCCTTTAGAGAGAAGGGAAACACCCCCAAACCTTGTATTTTCCTCTCAAACCAGGGGCATCACCCCTAAGCCTTTCATTTCCTTTTGAGCTAGGGGTATCACCCCCAAGTCTTTTACTTTAAACCAGGGGCATCACCCCCCAAGTCTTTCATTTCCTTTAAAGCGAGGGGCATCATGCAATAAATCCTAAGCCATTAACTTGGTTAGAAAATCCTGAATTGATATTGACTTATAGTGTGACTCTTAGAGGATTTATTTCTTTTGGCAAGTGCACCAATCGTTAAATTTGTAATATATTTGATTGTTCCCACAGGGATTATGGTAATTACCGCAATCTTAGACTAGTACAAGCTGAACCAGCGCAATGTAGATAGAATTCATTCTATTTTTGTTGTTTTTATGCTTTCTATGTTTTTGTATTTTCAGAGACAGTATAGAAGATGAAATGTGATTAATGGAAGATAGGTTAGGATTACTTCAGCTTACAACTTCATCAAGAAACATGCAATCGAGGTTCAACCAAGCTTCAGACTCAAGAGGACAATTCACAGATGGTTAATCCCTAATTCCTTAGGTGAATAACACTAATTCCTAGGCATTGAACCCTAATCCCTTAGGTGTTCAATTACAGAGAAATCTAATGCGAAATTGGGGGTTGAACCCTAACTATTCACCTAATTACTAGGCCTGAATTAGTTAGAAAGCCAGAAGTTACCTAAGTCTCAACTATGATTCCTCACTAGTGAGATTCTTCATCAGATCTGGATTTGTCAATCCAGCAAAGTAGATCCACTTCTTGGCTTGTTCTCTTCATGCAGCAAAAGTTGACTTCCTCAATACACCTTCAATAATTCATTACAAACCTTCGCAATCCCAACCCTAGCGGTTTAGAAACCCATGGAAATGGATTCTGACAAAGGAATGTGGAAAGACATGGATGAGAGAATTTAGAGAGAGAAAGGAACTAGAGAGAGATTGAAAATGGGAAAATAGATTGTGTTATTATTATGTACTCTGTTCTCCACACCTCTCTATAGAGTATGTATAAGTATATATAGACAACTAACTAACTAACTAACTTAATTATTTACAAAGGAAACTTAATTAATAATTAAACTAACTAATCTAGTTACATAATTACAGAGAAATAATTAATTACAATGCAAAACTTAAGTTACTAATGTACAGCAGCAAAACAAGAATAGCAATAGTGCAACGCTTCATTTATAGGGAGAAATAACAAACTGGGCAACAGAATCACGCTTGAGTGTGATGAACTCACGCTTGAGCGTGATCTTTTTATGCACTATACTTATGTTTTCACGCTTAAGCGTGAGTGGGGAAGCTTGGGCGTGAGTGTGTTTTTGAAGTCACGCTTAGGCGTGAGTGATGCTCGCTTGAGCGTGGTCGTGTTTTCCTTTCTTTCTTTTTACGTACTTTGTATGGATCTCTCACTTGAGCTTGTAACCTTCAAGCTTGAGCATGAACTGCTCCTGCACATGTAAACAATTAATTGCCTAGCGTTTATACGTTGGTTGTCTAGCGTATGTACGCTGGGTTAGTGAATTTATAAATAAACAAATTTCCTTAACTAATTATTATTTTTAATCATTTTCTTGCATAATTTAAACACTTTTGAAATAAATAAATAAAATAAGAATTATTGATAATTTATTAAATAATGATGCCAAACTAAACAATATTAAATAGATTAAGTTAAATTAAGGGTGAAATAATTAAGTCTTTTCAAGACTTATCAGGGCAGCACCCCCAAACCTTGTATTTTCCTCTCAAACCAAAGGCATCACCCCCAAGCCTTTCATTTCCTTTTAAGCCAGAGGCATCACCCCCAAGTCTTTTACTTTAAACCAGGGGCATCACCCCCAATTCATTCATTTTCCAGTCAAAGCCTCAGGTACCCAAGCCTAAGCTATCTCCTTTCTAGACCCAACCAAAGGGCATTTCCCCGTCGTATGTTTTCGTCAAAGCGTAAGAGCTTCAAGTCGTACCTTCCAATATGTCGGATAGTCTAGTTCCCTAGTGGAATTCAAAAAAAAACAAGAGGAAAGGTTGGTAGAACCAGGGTTGACACCGATCCTTTAAGAGGTTCTTGCTTCAGTCGATGTGGAGTTTTCTACCGGGTTAGTTCCATGGTGAAAACTATACCGAAGTCATGATGAAGCACAAGAGCCAACACCGGTCAAACATCTTCTAAACCAAGTAAATTTCATGATCTTAGAGTGCGAACACCGGAGAAAATCCTGTTCACTTGCATTTTTCAAGTATATTAAAAGGCCGGAGTGAACTAAGATGTTGCAATGGATGATGTGAAAAAATGAAAAACGATGTCGTTACAATATAGATAATTAATTGCACATCGGTTAACAGTTTCAATCAACTAAGGTCTTATTCAGATTAATATTAATTGTGAAAAAGTGTTATACGTGATGTGAACAGATGAAAGATGATGCGAATGGATAGTACCGATGTTACTACACTTGGCTTCAGATGATTTATTTATAACATCGTAAAGAGTTACTTGGTTTTATTAAGGTTAGTTACGGAAACAGTGAAAGTCATATCGGTTAAGCTATGAGGAGAAACAACGTGGGAAAAATATTTCATTCATTAAAAATAGTGGCATTACGGCCTTACATCAAAGTTCAACTCCAAAGCCAATCCTGGTATAAAGGCAACAACAAGAAAAACAAAGGAATATTTACACTCCAGTGGTGGAGGAGTCCGGTCCGGTGATGGCAGCTGTCCTCTCGGAGTCCTCGTCCGACACCGTTCTCAGCTTCATACTTTGGCCGTCGAGGAGAGGCGGAGGTGCGTAAGGAGCTTCTTTAGGTTCCAATGCCTGGCCCCGGTCCATTGCATATAGATGCGCACCATGAAATTCATAGTAGACACCTATACCATTCAAGTTGAGCTTCATACCGGGATTATGGTGTATCACTTGACGAACGGCGACGCTCAAGGCGACATCTGCCAAATCCGCGAATTCAGCTATTTCCTCCTCCTTCTCCTTCCGCTCTTGAAGACGAGCCTCCTTCAAAGACGCCACCTTGGCTACCAGTTCTTCTTTCTTCTTCTCTACTTTGGTCCGACCAGCAAGGGCTTCATTCAAGTTTTGCCAAAACCTTTTTTAGGGCATCTTCCGCAGCCTTGTGCTTGGCTTCGGCTTCATTTGCCCTCTTCAAAGCCAAGGTGAATGCAACAGTGAGATCGGCCAAATCTTCCTCCCGCTTGGCCAAGGTAGTCTGGGCCTCCGCCCTAAGAGCCTCAGCCTCTTTCATCCGGTCCAGGCATTACTTAGCCTCAAGACCAGAGTAGTAAGACTGCCCTAGAGAGTGTAGAACCCTGGCAGCCTCGATCAAGTTGAAAATAACTTATTTAGCCGCACTCCTAGCCTCTGTCGCAGCTGGCCGCACTCCTTTCTTGAGCTGGAAGGGGACTTGGAACCTCGTCGGAGTCTCCCCTACGTACTCTAAAAACTCTGATATACTAGAGTTGTAGTAAGGGGCATCGGCCGTAGCTGGCCGGATGTGATCAAGCACATTTGTAGGGTCGGGAGCTGCATCCTCCTATGGGCCTTGGTCCTCAACCACGACCTTTGTCCTTTAGACCTTGTGCTTTTTACCCTTGGAAGATTGGCCAGAGTTGTGGCATTTCTTCCCCTTATTGGGACCCCTCCTCCGAAGCCAGTGTTAGATTACTAACCTTGTCAGCCGATATACTGACAAGCTTAGCCGATATGCGGCGCGGAGTAACTATTCTCCACATCGGCCGCAGCAGCGTTCCTGGCCTTGGCTTGCTCCCAGAGCTTCTTCAAAATATCTATCCAAGCCATTGTGTTTGAATATGTATACAGGTTCAAGGATGTTCAAAGATTTTGATAATGACAAGTACTCTTGAAGAAACCTTTGAAAAAACAAAGATATGGAATCAGGTGCTGAGTAACAGCGAAGATAATCGATTAGGTAACTTGTGCTAATCGATTAGGAGCTTTCTGTTTTGAAGAAATTGCATCAGGATGTAATCTAATCGATTATGGAAATAAAGATAATCGATTATGAACTCACTGGAATTAAGATAATCAATTATACACTTTAAGATAATCGATTACAACCATCAAAAATGAAATCAAATGCATCAGGTATGATGTCTAATCGATTAAGGCAGCTATACAATCGATTAGGAAGCCACTGGAATTAAGGTAATCGATTACAAGAGATGCTAATCGATTAGGAAGCTGCGAAATCAAAATTAAATGCATCAGGTCCAGATGCTAATCGATTACAGGAAATGGAATAATCGATTATTGACTCTCTGACTTGAAGCTAATCGATTACAACGCGAGGGTGTAATCGATTACACTAGTGGAAAAACACATTTAAGTGGGAAACCAGCTCATGTCTCCACCATTCTTCAAAATTCCACTAAGTGCAACGGCTAGGAAGAAGAAGGGCACACCTCAACAGCTATTTTGGCTCTATAAATTGAAGAGGAACACAAGCACAAAGACACACCAATAAGCTACAAATCCTTTGCTCTATTTTGTGCTTTGTAAGCCCTATTTTCTTGTATCATTTCATTTGTATATCCTCTCATCTTGAGAGATTAGAAAGTGTGTGAGCTATCATTGTCTATTCACTCTATTAAGAGAGTAATTCACTTGTAAACACTTCATAAACACCAAAGATTTTCACTCTAGGTTAAGTGGTCACAAAGGTTGGGGTTCAACCTTTGGGTATTGAGAGTTTAAGAGATTGGGTGGGTTGCCCTAGTGCTAGTGAGGATTGAGTTCTTGAGTGTGGGACACTAGGAAGCTGCAATTGCTCATAGCTTGTATCTCTAAACTTCAATAGTGGAAATCCTCTAAGTGGGTTGCTTAGAGGCGAGACGTACACCGGATTGGGTGGAACTCGTTATATCGGTTTGCAAGCTTCTCTTCCTTACTCTTTTACTTTCTTATACTGCATATTAATTGATTGGTGTTGATTGGTGTTGATTGTTTGAGAAGAGCACACTTAAACTTGCTTAATTTGTTATACTTCAAATATTGCACACCAAGTGTTTGCTAAATTGCCTCAGCAATATTTACCTTTGTAGTGCATTGCATATCATCCTTTACTTGCTTTCACTTGCATACTCTCACAAACTTGGTTATAGAAATCAATTTCAAAGGTATTCCAAGTAAAAGTTTTATAACTCAATTCACCCTCCCTCTTGAGTATTGAGGCCACTTGAACAACAAGTGGTATCAGAGCTTGACTCTTGGTAGATCAAGCTTAATAGCTTCAAGAGACTAGATGGCCTCAAGTTCTCAAAATGTTTTTCCCGAGGGTGGTGCGATAAACAGACCTCCTGCTTTCAATGGGGAAGGGTATGCCTTTTGGAAAGAGAGAATGAAAATCTTCATTCAATCAATTGACTTGAGAATTTGGAATGCCATTGAAAATGGTCCTTATATACCAATGCATACAGTAGATAGTAAAAATGTCGAAAAACCTATAGATGAATGGACAAGCGAGGAAGAAAAGAAAGTCCAATATGGCTACAAGGCCAAAAATCTAATTACTATGGCTTTAGGTCAAGATGAATTTTTTAGAATAATGACTTGCCAAACTGCTAAAGAGATGTGGGATACTCTACAAGTAACTCACGAAGGTACTAACGATGTAAAGGACTCTAAGATTAGTACACTAACTAGTCAATATGAGTGCTTTAGATTAAACTCTCATGAATCAATTGTTGATATGCAAAAAAGGTTCACTCTCATCATTAATCAACTCATTACACTTGGAAAGACTTACACTAACAAAGAGCTCATCCATAAAGTGTTGAAAAGTCTTAACAGAGAATGGCAACCGCTAGTTACCGCCATCAAACAATCTCCTAGCATAAACGAAATGTCTCTTGCCACACTATTTGGTAAGTTGCAGGAACAGGAACAAGAACTGAAAGAATTAAAGATGGCGGAAGAGGAAGAAAAATCTTCCAAGAAAAAGGGTCTCGCTCTCAAGGCTACTTCCACAAATGAAGAAGAATCCGGAAGTGAACTTGATGAAGAAGAAGAGTTTGGACTATTTGTGAAACGCTTCGGGAAATTCATGAAAGGCAAACGCTTCCAAAGAAGCTTCAAAAACCCAAGTAAGAAACCTATCACTAAAGAAAATGCTTCCTCACCCAATTGTTTTGAATGTGGCAAGGAAGGGCACTTCAAAGCGGATTGCCCAAATCTTAAGAAGAAGGGAAAAGAGAAAAGAGGAAGAAGGAGAGCATATATAGCATGGGATGAAAATGAGATAAGCAGCTCAGATGACTCAGAAAATGAAGAAGCAAACCTTTGCCTCATGGCCAATCATCAAGAAGAAGATGATGAGGTAAACTTCCATGACTTAGATAAGGATGAATTACTTGATGCTCTAGAGGAATTGTATGATAAATTTACAAAAGTCTCCAATAGACTTAAGGTGTCTAGAAAAACTAGTGACACTCTAGAGATGCACCTTATGGAGGCTTGCAAAGAGAATGAATGTTTAAAAGAAGAATTGAAAAACGCTCAAACATGTTCCAAAAGTAAACCTTGTGATTTTGCCAAGAAATGCGTTGATCTAGAAAATAAAGTCCTAGATCTAAACAAAACCTTAGAGAGGTTTACAACTGGTAGAGATAATCTGAATGTACTACTTGGAAATCAAAGATGCATGTTTGACAAAACTGGTTTAGGGTGCAATTCTGTTAAAAAGGAAAAGCATTACAAAAACTTCTTTGTACCCCCTATGAGATCATCCTCACCTTTTATGAAATGCAATCATTGTGGTTCCAAAGGACATAGTGCTTATAAGTGTAGTGTTAGGAAACTAGGACCAAAGGTCTTAAGAAAGGTATGGGTTCCCAAAGGAACATCCCCACAAGCTAACCTAAAAGGACCCAACATAAAATGGGTACCTAGTTCTCTAAACTGATTTTGTTTTGTAGGTATGTTTCAAGGCAAGCAATACCCATTGGTACTTGGATAGTGGGTGTTCAAAGCATATGACGGGAGACATAAGCAAATTTACATCATTCACTCCCAAAAGGAAAGGAAGTGTCACCTACGGAGACAACACTAAAGGAAGAATCCTAGGCATTGGAAATATTGGTAAGAATTCTTCCACCTCCATAAGTGACGTATTGTATGTTGAAGGCCTCAAACATAATCTACTTAGCATAAGTCAATTATGTGACAAAGGATATAGAGTTTTATTTGAATCCAATTGTTGTATAATTGAGAATAAGCTAAACAAAGAGGTCAAATTTGTTGGAAAAAGAATTGATAACATTTACATGATTGATGTGGATAGTTTGTCTACAAATGATGAACAATGCTTCATTTCTAAAGAGGATGAAACTTGGCTATGGCATAGAAGAATAGCTCATATACATGTAGACCACTTAAACAAACTTGTTTCTAAAGATTTAGTAATTGGTCTACCAAAGCTTAAATTTGAAAATAGATTTTGTGATGCATGTCAAAAGGGAAAACAAGTAAAGGCATCTTTTCAATCCAAAAACATTGTTTCTACTCAAAGGCCTTTACAACTTTTGCACATGGACTTATTTGGACCATCCAAAATCAAAAGCTTTGGAGGTAATTACTATGGTCTAGTTATAGTAGATGACTATTCAAGATATACATGGACATTGTTTCTTGCTCATAAAAATGAAGCATATCATGCATTCAAGAAACTTGCAAAGATTATCCAAAATGAGCAAAACTCAAAAATTGCATCCATTAGAACCGATCATGGGGGAGAATTTGAAAATCAATCCTTCGAAAAGTTTTGTGAAAAACATGGTATTAATCACAACTTTTCAGCTCCTAGAACTCCACAACAAAATGGAGTAGTTGAAAGAAAGAATAGATCTTTAGTGGAGCTTTCTAGAACCATGCTAAATGAAAACAATATTGCAAAGCACTTTTGGGCCGATGCGGTAAACACCGCATGTTATGTTATGAATAGATGTTTAATAAGGCCTATTTTAAAGAAAACCCCCTATGAGCTTTACAAGGGTAGAAAACCCAACATTGCATACTTTCATATTTTTGGATGTAAATGTTTTGTGCTCAACAATGGAAAGGATAATCTAGGAAAGTTTGATGCAAAATCTGATGAGGCAATATTCCTAGGATATTCTCAATCAAGTAAATCTTATAGAATTTTCAACAAACAAACAAATACCATTGAAGAATCTATACATGTTAAATTTGATGAAAATAGCCATAACCCTCCGAGAAAGGAAGATGTTGATGATCTTGTAGGTACTTTCCAAGAAATGAACTTGGAAGACAAAGAAGAAGTCAACAATGATGGAGGTGCAACACAAATTGAGAGACAACAAGATTGGGTAACCTTGAAGGATCATCCCTTGGACAAAATCATTGGAGAAATAACCAAAGGGGTAAGTACTCGAAACGCCATTAGAAATGCATGCAATCACTTGGCTTTTGTATCCCAAATTGAACCCAAAAATATTGATGAAGCCATTATTGATGAACATTGGATGTTGGCCATGCAAGAAGAGTTAAACCAATTTGAAAGAAATGAAGTTTGGGAACTTGTTCCAAGACCCAATGACCATCTAATAATAGGCACCAAATGGGTTTTTAGAAATAAGCTAGATGAAAATGGTATAATAACAAGAAACAAAGCTAGACTAGTTGCAAAGGGATACAATCAAGAAGAGGGAATAGATTATGAAGAAACGTATGCTCCCATAGCTAGGTTAGAAGCCATTAGGTTATTGCTAGCTTTTGTATGTTGTATGGATTTCAAACTTTATCAAATGGATGTCAAAAGTGCATTTTTAAACGGCTTCATTCAAGAAGAAGTTTATGTAGATCAACCTCCCAGCTTTGAAAATCACAAATTTCCAAACCATGTCTTCAAATTGAGAAAAGCTTTATATGGTTTGAAACAAGCTCCAAGAGCTTGGTATGAAAGGCTAAGCAAATTCCTTTTAGAACACAACTTTGAAAGAGGAAAGGTTGATACTACATTGTTTATAAAACGCAAAAATAATGACATTCTTTTGGTACAAATTTATGTTGATGACATAATATTTGGTGCTACTAATGAAAATCTTTGTCAAGAGTTTGCTAAGATTATGCAGAATGAGTTTGAAATGTCCTTGATGGGAGAACTCACCTTCTTCCTTGGACTACAAATAAAACAAGCCAATGATGGAACGTTCATTAGCCAAACCAAGTATTGTAAAGAACTACTAAAAAGGTTTGAAATGGACAAGGCAAACGAAATAGCAACACCTATGAGTACATCCTGCTATTTAGACAAAGATGAGAAGGGTAAGGACATTGAAATCACTAAATATCGAGGTATGATTGGATCCTTACTGTATTTAACTGCTAGTAGGCCCGATATTATGTTTGCGGTATGCATGTGTGCTAGATATCAAGCATGTCCTAAAGAATCACATTTAACGGCCGTAAAAAGAATTTTGAAATATCTTGTGGGCACTCAAAATGTTGGTTTGTGGTATCCCAAAGGCGTTGAATGTAATCTTTTAGGATATTCCGACTCTGACTTTGTTGGCTGTAAACTTGATAGAAAAAGTACTAGTGGCACATGTCATTTACTTGGTAGCTCCCTTGTTTCTTGGCATAGCAAGAAGCAAGCAAGTGTTGCATTATCGACGGCTGAAGCAGAATATGTAGCCGCCGGTAGTTGTTGTGCTCAAATTCTTTGGATGAGACAACAACTTCTTGACTTTGGCATTGTTTTGAACAAAGTACCCATCAAATGTGATAATACTAGTGCCATTAACATCTCAAAGAATCCAATAATGCACTCTAGAACCAAGCACATTGAGATTAGGCATCACTTTATTAGAGATCATGTGTTAAAAGGAGATTGTGTACTTGAACATGTTGAAACTTCTAGGCAACTAGCAGATATTTTCACAAAACCCTTGGCTAGAGAATAATTCATTCACATTAGAAGAGAATTAGGCATTCTTGATATGTCAAATTGTGTTTGAATGATGGAATATTTTGATAAGAACTATGTTGTATGGCATGATGAATGGTATATGTTATATTTCATGTTTGGAACCTTGCTGTATGAAAAACTTGAAGTTTTTGAATCAATAATCGATTACATGCCTCCTCACAATCGATTACTATGCTTTTGTTTCCTTAATAATCGATTAGTCCAAGCCCCTAATCGATTACAATCATTCTGTTTTTAAGATAATCGATTACCATTGATCCACAATCGATTACAAAGCTTCTGTTTCAGGTACAAAATGTTTCCTCTTCTCCATAATCGATTACCTCCTTGCTCCAATCGATTAGAACGGTTCTGTTTCTTAAATAATCGATTAGTCAAAGGCTCTAATCGATTACGCTCTGCACGAAACGTTTGGAATTCCCCAGAAACAGTGAGCTAATCGATTACCCCCTGCCTCATAATCGATTAGCCTCGGTTCTGAAGAGTCAATATTGCAACTTCCAAGGCATACTCGAACCACTCCCTCTCTTAACTCACTTCACTCCTTTCTAAACCTACTTCCCTCATTCCTAAACCTAATTCTCACCTATAAATACCCCTCTCTTCACCTTCTCATCTCACACTACCTCCTTCCTCTCAAACCTCTCCAAAACTCTCAAGCACTCTTCTCTCTTCATCTTCTTCTTTGCCTTCTCCACCATGTCCTCATCTCGCAATGTCAAGAGAGCAAGGTCTTCCGCAGCTCAAGCCCATAACCCCCTTGATTTTTCAAGGTTCTTTGCTTCTCCTAGAGACCTCCAAAATTTTATGAAAAACTTTTCTGAAAAGGAGATAATGACCCCCCACTACACCATTGCCGACACTTTCGACAACCCCAGCCTAACCTTCACTCAAAGCCTTCACCACTACAACCTCTTTCCTTTCCTCTCCCTCAAGGAAGAAGAGTACTACCCTGAACTAATAAGGGTATTTTACTGCAATCTCCGCCTTGTAAATGGCATGGTTGAGTCCAAAGTGAAGAACACAACCATTAAGCTTTCCAATGCTCAATTTGCGGAAATCTCCCAACTGCCTCTCAACAATGCTGATTTTGATAGAGGAGAACCGGAAGACGAATGGGGCTTCAACGCTCTAACTGCTCGTCAATCCTTGTGGAAAGCTGACCGCCCCAGGAGCAACCACAAGTTGGTGGGCCACTTGACCATGAATAACCGTTTACTTCACTTTTTCTTGGTCAAGATGATTGTTCCTCGTGGAGGGAACTATGCTTTGGTAGAAGAGGATGATGTCCTCTTGATGTGGGCAATGCTGAATCATAAGGAGATCAACTGGGTTCAGCTGGTCAAATTTCATATGCGCCACGCCAAGGACCAACAAAAACTCCCTTATGGTATTCTCCTTGCTAAAATTTTCAAATATTGTGGAGTAGACTTGGCTGGAGAATTATCAGAAAAAGTGCCTCCTAGAGCTTGCATTGGCACCCATCACCTCACCAAAATGGGTCTTGTTCTTACACATGGAGCATGGTACTCACGAATGGAGGGCATTCACGCCAACATTCCCTTCGAAGCTCCTGCTGAAGAAGAACTCGTTCCTCCTCCTCCTTAACCACAAGCAGCACCCCAAGCCTCTTCATCTGCACCCCAAGCTGACCCCTTTGCATCTCTTTACGCCCATCTTGACCGCCGCTTCGATCGCCTTGAGAACTCCCTTCAAGAGTTTTCAATGACCGAGCAGCAACACTTCGAGATGATGCAACAACGCTATGAAGAGCTATCCCACCAAATCGCTGAAATTTGCTTTTTCAATCCGGATAATTAGATCCTTAGTCATGCTTTTGTTTGCGGTGCTTATGTTATTGTCTTTTTCTATTTTCAATATTGTCTCTTGGCTTACTTAATGTAATTCCCATCCATTTTCAATTCAATAAAATTATTTCGTTTCAGTTCATATTATATCTCTTTCATTGCACGAATTATTTTTTTTGATGATTACAAAGGGGGAGAAGAATATATGTTCATAACTTGTTTAACTCTTGTTTACAATCTGGAGAAGAATCTCTTGTTTATAATCTGAAAAAGATAGGATTAATAAATTCCGAGAGTTAGCAAGAGATAAGAGATAAGAAATAAAAAGAGATAAGATATTTGCTGCAGAATGTGATAATGATTTAGTTAAGAAATAAAGATTCTGATTTTTTGAACTTGGTAATACAATCTGCTATTTTGAAAAACTGATAATGCAGCAACGATATTTTTGCAAGGAAATCAAATTAGAGATAAGCTTAAATTGTTTAAACTAACAACCCTCAAGAGATGAACATAGTTGTCATCATCAAAAAGGGGGAGAATGTGTTTGAATATGTATACAGGTTCAAGGATGTTCAAAGATTTTGATAATGACAAGTACTCTTGAAGAAACCTATGCAAAAACAAAGATATGGAATCAGGTGCTGAGTAACAGCGAAGATAATCGATTAGGTAACTTGTGCTAATCGATTAGGAGCTTTCTGTTTTGAAGAAATTGCATCAGGATGTAATCTAATCAATTATGGAAATGAAGATAATCGATTATGAACTCACTGGAATTAAGATAATCGATTATACACTTTAAGATAATCGATTACAACCATCAAAAATGAAATCAAATGCATCAGGTATGATGTCTAATCGATTAAGGCAGCTATACAATCGATTAGGAAGCCACTGGAATTAAGGTAATCGATTACAAGAGATGCTAATCGATTAGGAAGCTGCGAAATCAAAATTAAATGCATCAGGTCCAGATGCTAATCGATTACAGGAAATGGAATAATCGATTATTGACTCTCTGACTTGAAGCTAATCGATTACAACGCGAGGGTGTAATCGATTACACTAGTGGAAAAACACATTTAAGTGGGAAACCAGCTCATGTCTCCACCATTCTTCAAAATTCCACTAAGTGCAACGGCTAGGAAGAAAAAGGGCACACCTCAACAGCTATTTTGGCTCTATAAATTGAAGAGGAACACAAGCACAAAGACACACCAATAAGCTACAAATCCTTTGCTCTATTTTGTGCTTTGTAAGCCCTATTTTCTTGTATCATTTCATTTGTATATCCTCTCATCTTGAGAGATTAGAAAGTGTGTGAGCTATCATTGTCTATTCACTCTATTAAGAGAGTAATTCACTTGTAAACACTTCATAAACACCAAAGATTTTCACTCTAGGTTAAGTGGTCACAAAGGTTGGGGTTCAACCTTTGGGTATTGAGAGTTTAAGAGATTGGGTGGGTTGCCCTAGTGCTAGTGAGGATTGAGTTCTTGAGTGTGGGACACTAGGAAGCTGCAATTGCTCATAGCTTGTATCTCTAAACTTCAATAGTGGAAATCCTCTAAGTGGGTTGCTTAGAGGCGAGACGTACACCGGATTGGGTGGAACTCGTTATATCGGTTTGCAAGCTTCTCTTCCTTACTCTTTTACTTTCTTATACTGCATATTAATTGATTGGTATTGATTGGTGTTGATTGTTTGAGAAGAGCACACTTAAACTTGCTTAATTTGTTATACTTCAAATATTGCACACCAAGTGTTTGCTAAATTGCCTCAGCAATATTTACCTTTGTAGTGCATTGCATATCATCCTTTACTTGCTTTCACTTGCATACTCTGATAAACTTGGTTATAGAAATCAATTTCAAAGGTATTCCAAGTAAAAGTTTTATAACTCAATTCACCCCCCCCTCTTGAGTATTGAGGCCACTTGAACAACAGCCATTTCCCCTGAAAAAAGAGAGAGATCGTTATAACACCGGTACAGGGGCGATGTCAGTCCAAAAAAAGAAAAAAAAACCTACTTAAGTATCAATCCCGGCGTGACTCTCCCAGCAAAGATTTACAAGATATTTTGGAGAAGGCGGAGACAACTTTTAGAGCATCCAACACCTTCTTAGACTCTGGAGACAGAGCACCCTCATTGACGAAGCAGGCGTTGCTGGCCAGGAGGAAATGCTTATGAGTCCAGCCGGTGTAGAACTTTCTCAAAAAATCAGAATTTTCCCAAAACACCAGCTTGTCATCATTTACTTGGATTTTGACAAAGGAGTGTCAGAAGCTCACTCCGTCTGTCTTGGCTGATTCGGTGAAGCTTTCAAAGTTCACCACCTTGGCATCACACTAGAGGTTAATGAACCTGAGGCCGCCACATGGGTTACCCTAGCGTATCACCTTGCAGTAGGTGAAAAAGAGCGCAACAGTGGGGACGAAGTGAAAATACTCGCCCAGTACCTCCAAAGCTTTTACCAAACCGCACCCATTGGGATGAAGTTGGCTGGGGGCACAATCTAAAAACCGGGTTTCTCCTATTTCAAACTCCATCAGGGGGAAACGGATACTGATCTTCGACAGCACCATCTCATACATGAAGAGGTATCTTGACCCTGACTGGTGGCAGATGCGCTCCGATGTTAAGGGGCACAAAATTGAGAAATGGTCTTCCAACTCCTCACAGGAGTGGACAACCATATCTTCGATGGTGACATCGGTGGCGTCTTCAGTGTATCGGGACACGATGTTCAAGGGTCCTTGGTTTTCTCAGCAAGCCAATCAATCCGGTGTGCAATGACGTTGGTTTCGATGGTGTTGGTTGCAAAAACGGGGCTATTGGTACCAGAGTTCCCATCAGAAGCCATTTAGATAGTGTGACAAAGGAGAGGAATGTAGTTGTAAAAGGCCACATCGTCAGACAAATAAAGATTCGCACTACTACCAGGCTCGTTGGTAGAACCTAAGTTAAAACTTGAAGCGGAGGATGGTGTGAAGGAGCCAGACGATGTGTCCAGCTCCCTCATTTCCTACAAAGGCATTATGGAGAAATGCTTGGGCCCTGAAGTTCTTTGGTGATGTAAAGCCCTAAAAGTAGCTTCACCTTGGCAACACGGAACCCGGCGCATGACTCTTTTCCACGGCCGACGCCTAGATTGAATTGAAGGAGGTCCAGACAAAACCTCGACAGAGTTGCTACTCGAGCCGTTGTCCCCCATACCCTTGCTAAAATTGAAAAGTAAAAGAGGAAGGTGACACTTGTGAAGTCTTCAATACATTTTAGACGAACATCGTCCATTAAGAAAGCCATTTCGACTACAATTCCACTAACACTATCACTTTGCACCTCGATGATGGAAAAAACGTGTTTGGCTTGACCTCAGAAGCTTCATTCACAATCTTTACATCTGTTCGGCTTAAAGAAAAAAACTCAACGGGTCTTTGTATCTTTCCCCCTAATGGAAAAGAAGTAAAGATGGGCATCTCTGAACACCTCTTTTAGTCTAGCCAGTTCAGAGAAGTCTCAATAGAAGAATCAAAGAACATAGGTCGTCTTGACACCGGCCAGGCAGTGAATCACTTTTGTTGTAGCTGGTGTAGTATACACCATATAGGACACCCTCCTGAAATCCATTAACACCGACCAAGAGAACTAGGCCCCAGATAGTGGTACACCGTCTTGGTCACACATATCGGCTTGATGAAACGATGTCATGACATTGTCCCATTACGTGGAACGCACTAAAAGATTTAGATCTGAAATCCTAGGTCAAATGGCAGACAGAATAAAATAGGAAATAATAAAAAAACTCTCCACTTCTTACTTTTCCCTGCAACTGTTTAGTGGCCAGCCTATTTCACCACTACAAGCATGGGTCAATAGAAATGTGAGTTGTCAAGGCACTCAGCAGCCTGGGAAGAGGATAAAGGAACCAGTATAAAAGCCTTATTTGAAGAGTTCCAAGGGTCTGAATTTTGACTCCTTTATTCCCTGAAGAGAGAACGACCTCTGAATTCTTCACTTTTCCTCGATTAATACTAGTTCAAATTTCTTTTCCTTTCTTACGTCCAAACCTTGCCATCCCTCTGCTCACTCATTTTAGACAGAACACCAGTCTGAATCTTGACTTCAATTCCCTGAATTGTCTGAACCACGGCCCCTATTTTTCCTCTCAGTAAGCGCACACATCAGATTAACCTCAGTTGCCAAATTCGTCCTTAATCCCCACATCAGATCCATACACAGCCTCTACCACATTTTTATTCTTGCACCAGATACATATCGGCCTAGAACCCTGAAGACCAGTCCAATCCTGAACTCGTTACTTCATACCGACTATCGCTGTTCTTATCAATACCGGCCCAAAACTTCGAGTCCGACTCTCTCTAACACATACTCTTACTCTGGTTATAATTTCTCATTTTCCTCTTATCTTCATCTTTTTGTTTCTATTAATCTTTTCCTTTTTCTTTTTTCATAACACAAACAAAAATATGTATCTTTGAAATTTCTTTTTGAGTAGTATAGTAGTGACCTCATAAGTCGATTTTGTGCAAAATTACTTTTGCCTACACTGTTTCTAGGGTCTATACACGTGTGAAGTACTTCGGCTTTTATCCCTTTTTCCTTTCAAACTTCGTCTATCGTCAAACTGCCGCCTCACATCATTTTAAGAACACTTTGTCAAAGAACTACGTAACCCTGATTTCTTAAAAGTTTGAGAATACATAGGAGCGGGAATTAACTCTTGTCAGGCCCATTTCCATTCCCTTTTCATTTTTGTTCAAATTAATTATGTTCCATTTTTATGAAAAAGAAGGTTAATTTAGACGTGACGTCTTGTTGATTTTTCTCAGCTCTTCTATCGGTCATTATTCCTTTTCCTTGAAGTGTGGTTAATTTAGACGAGACGTCTTGTTAATCCTTCCTAAATTTAGACCCTTTATTTTTTATGAAAGGAATTAATTTAGACGAGACGTCTTATTAGTTCTTTCTCCTTTTCCACATGTTTTCTTCTGGAAACTATGGTTAATTTGGATGAGACGTCCTGTTAATCATGTTTTAAACTCTCCCATTTGATTTATTTTGTTTCTTCATTTTCAAAAAAGAGAAGAAATAAAAAATAATTTCAGGACTACTTATGAAGCGTATTTTCAATTTTGGTACCGTTTTTAACAGGCGTTACGGGGTACTAATACCATTCCCACTCGTAACCGACTCCCGAAGTTGAAATCTCATTTTTATTAACCAGTACTTTAATAAAGGTTTTTCCAATGTTTTTCCTAAAGGATAAAATATTGGTGGCGACTCCCTATTTTTTGAAAGGATTTCGAAAGCGTTCTACTTTTATGGGTCGGCCACGCCGTCGTGATCCCGGTTGCGACAGTCATATAAGGTGTATCTGTTCCACAAGTTTCCTTGTACAAAAAAAACTTCCACCTTTTTCTAAAACTCGTAACCTCCCAGTTGACTAGGACAATCTAGTGGAAGGGATTGTCTTAGTTAACCGAGGGTGTTACATCTCACTTTATTTTCATTCGTTATAAATTGCTCTATTACAGCTTTAGTATCCAGGGATAACCCTTTCAAGTTTCACGACGATTCGACGATTAAATTAGGAATTACGCCATTTATCGATACTGTTGGTGATTCTAATTTTATTTTTATGTTTCTATGTGTTTCGATAACTTTCTTAAAGCTTGTCTTGAAAATTATGTGTCTAGTTAAATTTTTTCAAAATTTAAAGTTTGTTGCGTCAAATGACGAATTTTAGGACGGTAGTGCGGGCTCGGTCGGCAATTCGATATGGTTATATTTAATTATGAATTTATGAATGCTTTATGTAATTTGTTGTGATTATCTGGTAAGCCTTACTAACTAAGATAAATCGACCAACTAAAAGTCCTGAGAGAAAATCTAGAAAAATCACGTATTTCGATACGTTTTACTGATTTACTTCAATCATGTTCCGTTTAAAAATTTCATAACATCGACAAATTTTTGAGAAAATCACTAATCAAGTTTTTATAAAATAAAAAGGGATTTTGGTAGAAAAAACATAATTAGCAAAGGAGAGATTAGAAATAATGAATTTCAAGGTAACATATATTAGAAATAGAAGGAATAGAAATTTTAAAGTATCTTGTTCAAGAAAAATATATCATTGATAATCAAATGGAAATTGGAAAGTAGCAATTATATACTAATAGATTAAAAAGAAAATTGACAAAGAAAAAGTAATAATATTTTAGTAAGTTTTGATAAAGTATTAGAGAAATAATGAGTTTTAAATAATATGTTAGAAGTCAAAGAAATAAAAGTTTTAAAGCATCTTACAAGAAAAACATATATGCTATTAATATTTTGGAGTATTAAGTCAAATTTGAAAATAACAATTATATGCTATAGAATTAAAAAGAAATTGATAAAGAATTAATAACAAGATTTAGTAAGTTTTGACAAAATATTGGAATGATATTGATTCAGAGTAAATTATAGAGAAAGGTTCATGACATAAATGTTTAGACTATTAAATGAGTATTTAAGGTAGGTACTAAGGGAGTATAAAGAAAATTGGGTTCATATTAACAACAATCGATAATCTAGGGTAAGTAACCAATTTTATACATATATGTCAAGTACCAAGGGAACCTAGTAATAACTAGAACAAGTACCTTGTGAATAAGGACGATGGTTTAAGGAAATGTAACACAAACTCTTAAGTTAACCCAAGAGAGGAAGTAATTAGTAAGTTAAAAAGGATTAAATAAGAACTTGTGAATTGATACTTAGTGGTAAAATTAAATAGTTTAGCCCAAAAGCTAAAAAGTAGCTATTAGAAAATGACATTGTTGTGGATGAGTGAGGTATGTAAAATGTGTTAGGCGGTTAAGGGAAATTTTATAAGGAAGTAGCTAAGGTGATTACGAGACAAAAGAATTAAAGAATATATATATATATATATATAAGATACCAGATTTCAATAAGAAATAGAAAGTAATATTATATGTAAGTTACTTACTCTCTGATTCTCTTTTATTCTCTCCAAGTTACTTACTCTCTAATTCTCTTTTCTTTGCAAATAATTTTTTTTTGAGAGTTATATTATGAGAAAAATATTTTTGAGTACTAAATTTGCATATCCTTTTTCAAGAGAAGAAAAATATTTTTCAAGTGATTAAAAAAAAATTGTATATCCACTCTATTGAGAGAGTCACACTTGTAAAATCATATTCACAAATTCTGAGAGATTTTGGGTTGGGTTTCAACCTTGTAATTAAGAGATTGTGAGATTGGGTGGGTTGCCCTTTTGCTTGTGAGGATTAAGTTCTTGAGTGTGGCACACTAAGAAGCTGTAATTGCTCAAAGCTTGTATCTCAAATTCTCAATACTAGAATCCTTCAATTGGGTTGCTTGAAGGTGAGACGTACACCGGTGTGGTGGAACTCGTTATATCGGTTTGCAAATCTCTCATCCTTAAACTCCTTTATTATTGAGATTTAATTTGCTTGGATATTTAAGTACACCATTAACTTAATATAAATTGCTTAATCAATTATTTAGATTAATTTGTTAAAATAATCTAAGTAGTATTCTTATATGAATTGTGTTAATATTAATTATTACTTTCTAAGTGCTAAAATAACTTCGTAATTAATTTGACATTATTACTTGTTCTTTTGTGTATTATTCATATTTATTAAATTGATTACAAAAGAATTAATTTCAAAAGCATTCCAACGAAAATTTTTAATACTCAATTCACCCCCCCCTTCTTGAGTAATTGAGGCCATTTGGTTAACAAGTGGTATCAAAGCTTGACTCTTGGTAAATTAAGCTTAACAACTTCAAGAGAACGAATGGCCTCAAATTCTTTAAACCTTTTTCCTGAGGGTGGTGCTAAAAACCGACCTCCTGCTTTTAATGGGGAAGGTTATGCTTTTTGGAAACAAACAATGAAAATCTTTGTTCAATCAATTGATCTAAGAGTTTGGAATGCTATTGAAAATGGTCCTTTCATACCTATGCATACTGTTGATGGTAAACAAATAGAAAAACCCATGGATGATTGAACTAGTGATGAAGAAAAGAAAGTACAGTATAACTATAAAGCCAAGAATCTAATTACTCTAGCCTTAGGTCCCGATGAATTTTTTAGAGTAGTAACATGTAAATCTGCCAAATAAATGTGGGATACCCTTCAAATAACTCATGAAGGAACTAGCGATGTTAAGGATTCTAAGATTAGTACATTAACTAGCCAATATGAAAGTTTTAGAATGAATTCTAGTGAGATGATCTTAGAACTACGAAAGAGATTTACTTTGATTATTAATCATCTTATTACTCTTGGTAAATCTTACACTAACAAGGAACTTATCCACAAAGTTCTAAAAAGTCTTACTAGGGAATGGCAACCTCTTGTTACGACCATCAAGCAATCTCCTAATATAAATGATATGTCCCTTGCCACATTGTTTGGGAAACTACAAAAACAAGAACAAGAGTTGAAAGATTTGAAACATGCGGAGGAAGAAGAAAAAGCCTCAAAGAAGAAAAGGATAGCTCTCAAGGCCACCTCAATAGATGAAAATGAATACGAGAGTGATCTTGATGAGGATGAAGAACTAGGAGTATTTGTGAAGCGTTTTGGGAAACTCATGAGAAACAAACATTTCCAAAAGAGCTTCACAAATAAAGGTAAGAAACCTATCTCTAAAGAAAATAATTTCTCACCTACTTGTTTTGAATGTGGAAAGGAAGGGCACTTTAAAGCGGATTGCCCAAACCTAAAGAAGAAAAACAAAGAAAGAAAAGGGAAAAGAAGAGCATATATCACATGGGATGAAAATGAGATAAGTAGCTCGGACGAATCTGAAAATGAAGAAGCAAACCTTTGCCTCATGGCCAACCTCCAAGATGAAGATAATGAGGTAAATTTTCATGACTTAGATAAAGAAGAACTACTTGATGCTCTTGAAGAATTGTATGATAAATTTATAAAAATTTCTAATAAACATAAGTTATCAAGAAAAACCATTGATACTCTTGAGATGCATCTTATGGAGGTTTGTAAATAAAATGAACTTTTAAAATTGGAAGTAGTAAAAGAACAAGCATGCTCTAAGACTAAACCCTGTGAATTTGCTAAGAAATGTGATACACTTGAAAAGAAAGTGTTAGATTTAAATAAGACACTTGAGAAATTTACCAACGGTAGAGATAATTTAAATGCACTTCTTGGAAAACAACGTTGCATGTTCAATAAAATTGGATTAGGTTATAATCAAGGATCACGTGCTTACAAAAAGGAGAAACATTACAAAAATTTCTTCGTACCACCTAGTAAGTCATCTACACCTTTTATGAAATGTAATCACTGTGGTCTTAAAGGTCATAATTCTTACAATTGCAATGTTAGAAAATTAGGACCGAAAGTTGTGAGAAAAGTATGGGTTCCTAAGGGAACATCTTCACAAACTAACCTACAAGGACCCAACATAAAATGGGACTAAGTTCTCTAACTTGACTTGTTTTGTAGGTATGCTTTAAAGCAAGTAACACTCATTGGTACTTGGATAGTGGGTGTTCAAAACATGTGATGGGAGACAAAAGTAAGTTTATATCATTTACTCCTCAAAACAAAGGTTTTGTTACTTATGGAGACAACACAAAAGGAAGAATTGAGACGCCCCGAAAATTTAGGGGTAAATTTTTCGCGTTTTGCAAAAATTAATTCCACGAAGAAATAAGATGGAGAGCTTCGATCAATACCCTAGATCTATGCAACCTATCTCATATATGAAGATATGAGAAGGTATCAGAGTACGCAATATATGTTCAACAATACCATTTTGTTCTCCAGTATAATCGACCATCCCTTGCATAATCAAGGCTTTAAAGGATTGGGGATAATCGATTATAATGTCCTAATCGATTACCAAGCAAAGAGTAATTAATTACAGACTTCCTGGAAATGGTACATTGAATTAGAGGCTTCACCTAATCGATTACAGCACTCTAACTAATCGATTACAAGGTTTATGTTGGGTCCATAATCGATTACAACGTTACCCATAATCGATTAGCAAGCTGCTGGAATTCATGTACTGCATCAGGTATTTCCTCTAATCGATTACCACTCAAAACACAATTGATTACGTTGGTTCTAGATGGTCCATAATCGATTACAGCCTGATTCCTAATTGATTAGTTGAAGGATAGAGTCCTGGTAATCGATTATACCTTAGAGGCTAATCGATTACGCCCTGTCATTCTGCAGAAATTATGCAGATTTTACACCAAAAATGAACTTCTCAACTACCAAAGCTCATGCTAACGATATCGGAATGTCACCAAATTTTGACATAGGCTAAAACACATTATTTGTGACGTATGGTAACTGGCCACACTCAAAAATTCCTAAAAACGATAAATTTATACGCATAAGCGCGTTTATCTCATTTTAAGGCATTTTTAGGTAACCAAGGGGTGTACTTTTGGCAAAATGGATCCATTCCATTTCCCACAAACCACAATTAACATACTTAAGCTGTTGCATTCCTTACATCGCATCAAAACCACATAAATAATCATTTGGCCATGCTAGTTCCTAGCTCATGCATAAAACAACTGTACAAAATCCCAAACACATAACATAAAGGACTATAATTCATAATTCTCCATATCCATTCATCAAATTGACTGATATTGAAACTTCTCAATTGGCATTATACCTTACCAAAGGTCATTAATGAAAATAAACCATACACACAAGGTCTCATTTTCCTACATGACCCTAAAATCATCATTTACCATATCAAGATTACAAAATTGGGCATACATGCACCATACACCATACAAAATAACAACATGCCGGCCAAGGCTCTCCCATTTCCATTCCATATTTACCTTCTTCAAACTCGGCCTCCAAAATGGTAGGATTTACATCACCCCTACATCAAACTTAAAAATGGCAACGAGGAGGTGAGTAATATAATCCAAATGAATCAAAGTCATACATTATGATGAAATACATGTATACTTGTTTATATACCACAGCACACAGAATATCATACATCATTTACACACTATACTATCCAAAATCATATATCACGTCCTAAAGTATACACCCACAATCATATTCATTCAAATCACCGAATACACCCATAGGGTTAGTATCACACTCTTTTCCCTTTTTAGTTCTCATTCATCATTCGCCACTATGGGCTATCAACTAGGCATATCTCCGACTATATGCAAATGCTCTTAAAGCTAATGCATATGCACAAGGAATTTTCATCAAACAATACGGATCCGACTGTGGGATTACAACATTAAATCAATTTGTGGGACAAACATAGGTGTGCTACTATGCCCCTACTGCAGTAGTAAATTATGTACACATATATCTCAATTTATGCATGCTTATAACATCATAATTTTTACTGGTACCAAACCACTCTCGCCCATCTATAGCACTAGTCACCCCGTGACTTGCAGATCAATATCGTGGCCTCACTTACCACAAGTGCTACGGGGCCCTCCCGAACACACATCGAGAGAGCCGTGCCCCGTCGGACACCGAGATAACTCGCTCACCATAGAGCCGCCCGCCAACTGGGCCTGCCACATAGGGTGCCTCGTCACCAACTATGGACAGCTTCATGACTCACACACCGAGTCACAGGGGAAAAAGCACAATAATGCTCATGCACTGAGCCGCCCTCCCATTGGGCCCGCCTAGTAGAACCCCCTAACATTCCAAATAGACAGTAATGATATGCCATGGATGTAATGCAATGCAAATCAAGTGCATCCTCACACTATGCATCCTAGATGCCACTCCATATTCAACCATTTATCACCACCACTTAGTGGATTTCAATATTTTCATCATCCTCAATCATCTCCAATTCTCTTTACATTTCATACACATTAATAGTTAGTGACATACACATTCATTGATTCAAACATACATCTTTGTTATATCCTACATCATGGATTTTAATTCATACATGGTCTTAAACCATCATCATATTTCGTCATCATAATCTCATTACAACATCATATCCATTATCTCAAACACATGCCACACAACAATAATCATTCTAAATGTATTCAAATCATAAAATCATCACATTATCCATTCAAACAATCACCAACATAATCATATATACATATTTTCACATCATCAATGGATGAAATCATGCATTTAGAATAGTTACCCCCTCCTACCTTAAGTGAAGTAGTGATCAACGCGGTTTGACGGTTCTGCCTCGTCAATGGGGTCACTTCCTACATCACAACACATCACACAATAAATTTTCTATTTCAACCACCAAGACTCAAATGCTTATATATTCAATGACTTGGTGTTTTATACCATTTTAACTCTCAAACCTCTTTTATTTCATTTTATCAACCATACCCACAATGGGTTGGTTGTTCACATTTATTGTTATGCATTTAGAGCTAAACCCATTCATGGGTTTTTCCATCAATGACTTCCACCAACCAATTACCATCATCAATGGTCATTACCCATTATAAATGGCATTTATTACCAATAATAAATGTTCATCTACCCCCAATATACATTTCCCCTAAATTCTAGGGTTAGGGTTTCATCAAAACCCAATAACCATCAACAATGTCCATCTCTTTCCATCACATTAAGTGCCATTTTCGCATTCCACAATGTGCCCTCATAAAACTCATATTAAATATAACCCACCTTAGGGTTTCACATCATAAATGTCTCTCCTAACATAACCCATATGCATTAACTCTCTCCCAGCAACCAATACCCAAAACCTAGGGCTTAAAGCTCATGAAAATGAAGAGAAATCCTTACCTCACTCCCAAAACAAAGTGGGTTCAAGAAGAAGGGAGATGCCACATGAAAATAGAAGAGGGAAAGAGAAGGCTTCAAGCTTCCATGTCCTCTTCCAAGCTCTCACCAAATGAAAATGAAGGGGAGTAGAAGACCCAACAACTTTTACTTAGCCTTAGAGGAAGAAGAAGATGAAAATATGAAGTGGAGTAGAAGAAGGAGAATAAGTCACGATTTTTGCCAAAGGGAAACAAGAGTCCATGAGAGTTAAGAGAGAAAGTTGGGCTTTTTGATTTATTTTTAATCCTATTCATTAAAACTTCATCGTTTTAAGATAAACAGGTTCTCCATTCGGGCTCAATACTTAATCTAAAAATTATTCCGAATACATATTCGGATTCCCAATATTATCCTTAACAACCCTGACCAATATTATCTCAATCAGAGTGTAACATCCCGATTTAATAATTAATTGCCAAATGAAAATAAATCATTGAAATAATAATTGCAAGGTGGGAAAATTATTTATTAATTATAATTAACTTAATTAACTCAACTTAAGAAATAATGACTGGTTAAGAGTGATTAATTAATAATTGCTGGCTGATTATGATTGGTGTACTGCTTCACGCTTTCTCACCCCACTTCCCCTTCTCTCCATGCATGCGTATATGGGCTACTGGGCCACCCTATCATTCATTTTTTTCCCCTTCAGACTTCTCTTCTTTCTGTTCTCTCTTCTTCCCTTCTTCTTCGCTCTTCATTCTCCTTCTCTTCTTCTTCTTTCTTCTCTGCTCTCTGCGCTGTGAGCTCACGACCGTAGTGGCTGAGGATCAGAGTCCTCCTTCTTTACTCGACGAGCCAGAGAGGGTGAGGGTGTGCATTCCCTCTGTATGCAACCAGTCTTCTTCCCCACGGCTCCTTCATCGACTTTCCTCTTTCTCCCTCTCCTTGCTCGAGGCTGCCGAGTCTCAGTGAAGATCTGCACCACGAAGAGCTTCAAGAAGGTTGGAGCGTTCACCAGCGTGTGATCGGAGCTGCTCAAGAGAGCGAGCAGAGAACTGGGCGTCTCGGAAGCTTGGAAATCCCCACTGGACCGAGTGGAAGGTCAATGTGGTGCCTTGGGGGCTTGGGTCTCCCCGCTAATCTTGCATGCAGAACTATTTAAGAGTGGGAGTGGCTCGGAGTTCCTCCAAAGCCAAGTGTAATGGTGGATGACTGATGTAGGGTCGTTCTATCGAGAACGAGTGAATAGGCTGAACGGAGCAACCGATTAGAGCTGCAAGCCCTTGGAGCCTTTGGAATCTTTATCCCAGGTAGGGGGCGCTTGCATGTCAAATGCATGGTCCACGAACGGTACCGGATGAATATACTGCTTTAGGTGTATGCATGTGTCTAACACGATTGTATATTATGCATGATTGTTGATCTTGGATCCCATGTGTATGATGAGTAGCTAGATAATAATTGCATGTGAGCAAGATAGTGGTAATGTAGTCTGTTAGCCTTTCTGATATAGCCGAGTGAGATGCATGCTTCTACCTCTGTTAATAATGTGAGAATAAGAATGTGTGACTGTTAGTTGATTCGTCCGATGTTATTACCTTGATTGTTCGATCACTGTGCATGTTGGTGTGTTTGGCAAAGTAAAGATAGAAACTGTGTTGAATATGCTTCTACCTTGATGTTTACAAAGGAGGTATCAGTTGAGTGATGTTGCTTGCTGGTTAAACGTATAAGTTGCATATATAGGAATGGGGTGACCCGTGGAAGGTCATGAGCCCCGAGGGAATGACTTCCAGTTACAGACCATGGCTAGATCCTGAGAGAGTTCGTGGTAGCCGTAGGAGCTAGAGAGGAGTCTCGAGACGCCCATGGGAGGCCGGTACCACACGGGAAGAGCTGATGGACGAGAGGCCAGAAAAAGAGGGAACTGTAACTAAAAGTCATTACTCAAGTCGGATCCGCAGGCATGCATGTAGATATGATGTTGGGTAGGATAGTACGCGTGGCATGAGTTGGGTGTTATGAATGAATTCCGAGTGTGTGGATGCATGTGCATGTGTGATTAAAGACGAATTTTATGTAGTATGTATGTGAATGTATGTTATTGATATTATTCTAATTTGCATGACCTTAACTTAATCTAAATACGATCGAGTGAATGTAAGTGTGCGTACTGACACTGATACCGAGTCCTTGGCTGTCATTTTCCATGTAAAAGCTCACCCCCTAAACCATTTTTCAGCACGTGCAGGTCGGACTCGGAAGTGCTGTCAGGGCCTCAAGTCCGAGTGTGGTGTACCCCGATTGTTGAGTGCTTATATTGTATTCATTATGTTTAGTCAGTGTAGCCTTTGCCGGCTCTTATGTAAAATGACGATTAAGCATATTTGTTTATAAAGATTGATTAGGAGAAATATAGATATGGGTTACTTGTATGGAATTGTATGGGTCGGTGAATATATATATAATGTTAAGATAATGGGTATTCCGAGTGTATGATTGTGTATATCCTGTGTTGTATGCTGGTGACTCGTGTTGGGCTCTTTCCGAGTGGGGGATACTCATAAGGATTCTGAGAGAAATCCCTTTGATGAATTCTGAGCGGACGCTATAAATAATCCGAGTGAATTAGCCAAATGGTATTCCGAGTGGTTAGAATTAGAATAAGTCCGAGTGAGGATTTACTTAATGACTCTCTAAGCGAATAAGTTGTGGCGTGCCGAGAGAGAGTTAGCTATCATTTTCCGAGTGAATGAGTTGAAGGATGACTCTGGATTCCGAGCGTCTGGATAGCCGAGTGTGGCTTCTCGCCCAAGCAATCAAGGTACTCGCTCCAGCAAGCGTGGATTTGGGAAGACCTTGTGTTGGCATCGCTTAAGCGATTCGCGCCTCGCCCGAGCGACTGGAGCTGCTTCGCTCAAGTGTATGGGTTCTCGCCTAACCGAGTGAATGCAGGTTTAGGCTTCGCTGAGTGTTCCTTCTTCTGCTGTATGCCCTCTCGAGTCGGTTTTATTTTCTCTTGCCTTCCTTCTCTTATTTCTTTTGCTACCCGGTTGCTTTGTGGTCTATTCGGTTTATTTAATTTCGAAAAATTTTCTTGTCCCGGGTTGTTTTCATTTTAAATTCAGGATGTTTCACAGAGATACTCATATCTCAATCGGGCTTATTTTCAGCTTATCCGGTCTCCTCAATTTACCAACAGTCTCCAAAACTCTCAATTCAGTTATTTTCAATAATCTGGGATGTTAAATAATCCACATACAAATTTCTAATATTTATTTCAGTAATCAATTCTTTATTTAAAAATTTAGGGTGTTACAAGAATACTTGGAATCGGTAACATTGGTAAAACTCTTCTACTTCAATAAATGACGTACTATATGTTGAAGGACTTAAACATAACTTGCTTAGTATTAGTCAATTATGTGACAAAGGATATAAAATTGTTTTTGAATCAAATTGTTGCATAATTGAAAATAAGCTAAAAAAGGAAGTAAAGTTCATTGGTCAAAGAATCGATAATATTTACATGATTAATCTTGACTGTCTTGCTTCAAATAATTTGCAATGCTTCATAACTAAAGAGGATGAATCATGGCTATTGAATTGAAGAATTACTCACATTCATATAGACCATTTAAATAAACTTGTTTCGAAAGATTTAGTAATTGGTTTACCAAAACTGAAATTTGAAAACAAATTTTGTGACGCATGTCAAAAGGGAAAACAAGTAAAGGTTTCTTTTCAAGCAAAAAATGTTGTTTCAACAAATAGACCTTTACAACTTTTACATATGGATTTATTTGGACCTTCAAAGATTAAAAGTTTTGGTGGAAATTATTATGGTCTTGTGATTGTGGATGATTATTCTAGGTATACATGGACTTTGTTTCTTACACATAAAAATGAAGCATATCATGGATTTAAGAAACTTGCCAAGATCATCCAAAACAAACAAAATTTGAAAAGAGCATCCATTCAAACGGATCATGGGGGAGAATTTGAAAACCAATCGTTTGAAAAATTTTGTGAAAATTTTGGCATTGAACATAATTTTTTGGCTCCAAGAACTCCTCAACAAAATGGAGTAGTTGAAAGGAAAAATTGATCTTTAGCGGAGCTCGCAAGAACTATGTTGAATGAAAGTAATATTGCAAAACACTTTTGGGCCGATGCGGTAAATACCACTTGCCATGTTATGAATCAATGTTTGATAAGGCCTATATTAAAGAAAACCCCTATGAGCTTTATAAAGGAAGAAAACCAAATATCTCTTATTTTCATGTATTTGGATACAAATGCTTTATCTTAAATAATGGAAAGGAAAATCTCCGCAAATTCAATGCGAAATCTGATGAAGCAATATTTTTAGGTTATTCATCTACTAGTAAAGAATATCGACTCTTTAATAAAAGAACTTGTACAATTGAAGAGTCTATACACGTCAAATTTGATGAACTTAACCAAAATCCTCCGAGAAAGGATATTGATTAACTTATAAATACACTCCAAGAAATGAACTTGGACGATAAAGAAGAAATCAATAATAAGGGAGATACAACACAAAATGATGAACCTCAACAAAAGGAGTGGATCACCATGAAGAACCATCCATTAGACAATGTCATAGGTGAAATAACAAAAGGTGTAAGTACTCGAAACGCTATTAGAAATGCATACAATCACTCAGCCTTTGTATAATAAATAGAACCCAAGAATATCAATGAAGCTATTGTTAATGAACATTAGATATTGGCCATGCAAGAGGAATTAAATCAATTTGAAAGAAATAAAGTTTGGGAACTTGTGCCAAAACCCAATGATCATCAAATAATAGGCATGAAATGGATTTTTAGAAATAAGCTAGATGAAAATGGAATAATAACAAGAAATAAAGCTAGATTAGTTGCTAAGGGATATAATCAAGAAGAGGGAATAGACTATGAAGAAACGTATGCTCCTGTAGCTAGGTTAGAAGCCATAAGATTATTGTTAGCTTTTGGTTGTTGTATAGATTTTAAGCTTTATCAAATGGATGTCAAAAGTGCTTTTCTAAACAGTTATATTCAAGAAGAAGTTTATGTAAATCAACCTCCCAATTTTGAAAATCACAAATTTCCGAACCATGTTTTTAAATTGAGAAAAGATTTATATGGTTTGAAACAAGCTCCAAGAGCTTGGTATGAACGACTCAGTAAATTTCTTCTAGAAAATAATTTTCAAAGGGGAAAGGTTGATACAATATTGTTTATAAAACGTTAAAACCATGACATCCTTTTGGTATAAGTTTATGTTGATGACATAATATTTGGTGCTACTAATGAAATTCTTTGTCAAGAGTTTACCAAGATTATGCAAGATGAATTCGAAATGTCCATGATGGAAGAAATCACATTCTTCCTTGGGCTACAAATTAAGCAAACAAAAGAAGGAACTTTCATTAGTCAAACAAAATACTGCAAAGAACTACTCAAAAGGTTTGAAATGGATAAAGCAAATGAAATAGCCACACCAATGAGTACTTCTTGCTACTTAGACAAAGATGAGAAGGGTAAGGACGTTGAAATAACTAAATACCGAGGTATAATTGGATCTTTACTTTACTTAATAGCTAGTAGACCCGATATTATGTTTGCGGTATGTATGTGCGCTAGATATCAAGCATGTCCTAAAGAATCACATCTTACTACCGTAAAAAGAATTTTAAAATATCTTGTGGGTACTCAAAATGTTGGCTTATGGTATCCCAAAGTCGTTGAATGTATTTTTGTAGGATATTCTGATTCTGACTTTGCCGGTTGCAAATTAGATAGAAAAAGTACCAGCGGTACTTGTCATCTACTCGGAAGTTCTCTTGTTTCTTGGCATAGCAAGAAACAAGTAAGTGTCGTGTTATCAACAGTTGAGGCAGAATATGTTGCAGCTGGAAGTTGCTGTGCTCAAATCCTATGGATGAGACAACAACTTCTTGACTTCGGTGTTGTTCTAGACCAAATACCCATTAAATGTGACAACACCAGTGCCATAAATATCTCCAAAAATCCGGTTATGCATTCACGAACAAAACACATAGAAATCTGTCACCATTTCATACGAGATCACGTTTTAAAAGGAGATTGTGTTCTTGAGTATGTTGAAACTTCTAAACAATTGGCGGACATTTTCACTAAACCCCTTCCAAAAGAGCAATTTATAAATATTAGAAGGGAATTAGACATTTTAGAAATTTTTTAATTACACTTGAAAATTCATTTTTCATTTTCTTAAACATTTTTGTCTTGAACATATTTTAATCTTTAACTTAAAGATTTATTATATCTTATAAATCTTCATATTTTTTGAATAATAATTTACTTGAGATATACATATTATCTTGAAATACACACTTTTTCAATAATTCTGTTAATAAAATCTCTTGTTTTATTTTAGTATCTACTTAATTAAAAACATATTTCTTTTACACAAAATAATCTCTTATGAACCACATGATCTTAAAAACAAATGCAAATTAACCTTTGATTTTCTTGATAATTTTATGAAACAAAATCATTGGTAAAATTGCAAAAATTTTAAAGCTCTTCATGTATTTCTATGCAATTATGCAAGTCTCGTGACTTCTAAGGCTCCATCATGGTTCTTTTCAAAGCCTTATTCATACATGTTATTATAACTTTTCTCTTATGCCTTGTCTTGATTCCCTTCTTACAATTCAAATCCTTTCTCGTGACATCAACAAAATATGTGAAGGATAGAACAAATTTCATATTCCCAAAGAGGTATTCACGTGAATCACCTTTCTGCGCGTCAAAATTGGCAAGGAACACATGAAGGAATCGATTACCCCTCACATGAATCGATTCCCACGTTCAAAATGCACCCAAAATGCCAAAATTTTCTCAAAGAATCGATTCCCCTCCAGGATGACCAAAAATGGGTTGGTATAACCAAGATGACATTTGGCAATACTCACCACCTCATGCACAAAATAGTGTTGGTGATGAAGATCAACCTCAATAACAAGCACCTTCTCCACAAGCTACTAATTCTAATGATTCTTTCTTCAATAGGTTTACCTCTCACATTGATAACCGCTTTGACGCAATGAGTGCTCATTTTGACAGCATGAAGAATAACATGAATGCTCGCTTCGACCAAATAGAGGAAACTATGACCACTCAATACAATGACCTTAATCAACAATTTTGAGTTTGAATTTTTTAATCCATAAAAATGGAACTTGTTATGCCTTTTTGTCATATGTACTTCATTATAAATCCTTATGTGTACTCTTTTTAGAATCTTTGAATAAAATCTTTTAATTATCTTGCTCTTTTTTTTTAATGATGCCAAAGGGGGAGAAATGATCTCTATAGATAAACATCCTTGTTAAAATACATGATTAAGAGAGAGCCTTATAAAATATTTCTTTAGTAATTTGTCATCACAAGTGGTATACTAATGCATGAAAATTAAAATTAAATTTGATAGGGGGAGTTCTATACATTGAAAAAATAATTATTATGAAACTAACACCCCAAGAGATGAACAATTGTTGTCATCATCAAAAAGGGGGAGAATGTATTTGTATGTTGAAACAGGTTTTGATGAATGACAAACAATTGAAGGATCAAGAAATAAAAAGGATGTTGTACAATAAATTAATCATAAATCATGAATATCAAGTTGATTCGGGTCAAGAAATCAAGAATTAAATTGATAAAGTCCAAAAAATTGATTCAAGGCATTTATAGACAGGTAATATAATCATTAAGTGCTAAAGAATGAAAGGAATCAAAGAACCATGAGCTATATTGTCCAAAACACATCAAAAAGCATTAAAAATTAAGGAAACAAGTACAAGAGAAGCACAGGAATCGATTCAACTAATGCAGGAATCGATTCATAGGGTTGGGAATCGATTCCCCCTATAAGAATCGATTCATTCATGTTGGAAAAGCCAGGAATCGATTCACTAAGTACAAGAATCAATTCATGATGCCAGGAATCGATTCTCCTTGCCAGGAATCGATTCATTTGCTATTTTTGATGGAAAAATAACCTATAGGAATCGATTCTTTGTTGGAATCATGCGCTGAATCATGGAGAATATCAGTACGCATTTTCAGAACCTCAACTCCGCTGATTCCTCTCTCGAAGACTCAAATTGAACGACAATTCCATTAATTAAGGCAGACAATTGCACTTCTCAAGTCAGGAAACATGGATTGCTGGCGGATTAAGTCTTCCAATGCATAAATTAAGGAACCGATGGAAATAAATTTTTGGCAGCAAGTCCCTTGAAGCGCCTATAAAAGGAGAAGAAGTGAAGAGGCAGAAACACATCTTGCAGCAACGAAAAATTCATTGCTTCCTTATTACTCTTTTATTATCTCTAAGTTACTTACTCTCTGATTCTCTTTTCTTTGCAAATAATTTTTTTGAGAGTTATATTATGAGAAAAATATTTTTGAGTGCTAAATTTGCATATCCTTTTCCAAGAGAAGAAAAATATTTTTCAAGTGATTTTAAAAAATTGTATATCCACTCTATTGAGAGAGTCACATTTGTAAAATCACATTCACAAATTCTAAGAGATTTTGGGTTATGTTTCAACCTTGTAATTGAGAGATTGTGAGATTGGGTGGGTTGCCCTTTTGCTTGTGAGGATTAAGTTCTTGAGTGTGGCACACTAAGAAGCTGTAATTGCTTAAAGCTTGTATCTCCAATTCTCAATACTGGAATCCTTCAAGTGGGTTGCTTGAAGGCGAGACGTACACCGGTGTGGTGGAACTCGTTATATCGGTTTGAAAATCTCTCATCCTTAAACTCCTTTATTATTGAGATTTAATTTGCTTGGATATTTAAGTACACCATTAACTTGATATAAATTGCTTAATCAATTATTTAGATTAATTTGTTAAAATAATCTAAGTAATATTTTTATATTAATTGTGTTAATATTAATTATTACTTTCTAAGTGCTAAAATAACTTCATAATTAATTTGACATTATTACTTGTTCTTTTGTGTATTATTCATATTTATTAAATTGATTACAAAAGAATTAATTTCAAAAGCATTCCAACGAAAATTTTTAATACTCAATTCACCCCCCCTCTTGAGTAATTGAGGCCACTTGGTTAACAGATGCTACACGTCAGCCTCAGACCCAGTGTCAGACATGGGCTCCACTGGCAGGTCGCTTTGCACTCAGAATTGGGCCAATTAATTAATCTAAAAGGCTAATCCACTACCACCAAATTGCTAAATTTGAAGTGAGATCATGTGTAAGCTTTATTAGGACAAAAATGGGGAATTATGGCTGAAAATCAGGAAGATTAATGGAGGCTGAATCAGAGACCTGACGCGTAACGCCAGCCTCTCACGTAGCTTCAAGATCTCTGATCAGCCTTATAAATAGGGCCATTCTCCACCCATTTTGATAATCTCTTCTTTATTCTTCTCTTCATTCACTCAAATTCAGAGTGTCTTTTTTGAGTGAGTATTCTAGAATAGTTTCTATATACTTAAGAGTGTTGTGTTGTATTGTGCTCTTTCCGTATTATAAAGTGTGATCAAGTGCTTATGATGTCATCAACTATAAGTTGTGTTTTTACTTTCACCATGTGTAACTAATCTGTTTATGTTGGAATTGGTGAACCTATCTATGAATATGATGTTGTAATTATGACCTTTGCATGTTTATGATTCAAGTACCATGTTAGTATTTCAATCTTTTATTAGTATGAACTTCAAATGGAAGAATGATTTTCATGCATATTAAACCACTTTAACAGAAGTAAAAGTTTAAGTACCCTTAATATACCAATTACTAGGGATAGAGTTAGTAATTATTGTTGTGTTAAGGCCAATACTTAAAGCAAGTTTTTACTGAGAAAGCATATGAGGGATCAGACTTCACGGTAACTATTTAGAATTTATATCACGATGGATGGGGTATAATGATTTTAAGCTGTAATAACATGAACTTGATGATTAAATATGCATGTTTATGAATATTTCATTATGTTTTAGTGCGAGGATCCTAATTCCAACATAGTTTGTTAATCTGTGTTTTCAATCTCAAGTATTGGATTTGTTTCAAAGTACTACTCAAAGTTATTTCTAGTAAATTTAGAATTTACAATCTTTCACCCAATGTATAAATCAATCTCTAAATCTGTGAATATTGTACAAATTGTGTATACATCATTCTTTTATTAATAAGTTTTTACACTTTCACTATAGTAAATAAGAATTACTGTGATTACTGAAAGCATTCAATCCATGTGGGCAATGATAAATTGGTGCTCTTGCCAAGAAAGAAGTCCAACACATTTTCTGGGACTAACAAGTTTTCTGGCGCCGTTGCCGGGGATTGAATTGATTCAGTAAAATAGTAAATTTTTAATTACCATGGTAAAATTTTTTAATTTTCAATTTTAATTTTTACTTATACATTCATTTCTTCAGTTTTTTCTTTAATTATTATTGTTACATTAACTTTTTCTACACAGTTTGTTTATGCAAACTCGATCTTCTACAGGGAGACTGTTCTTTGATCCTGAGATTGAAAAGTGTAAAAAGACTCAAAGCTTTACAATCTACAAAACAAACTACTACTTCTTTAATTTCATCTTCTTTTCAACATTCTAAAACTTGTAATATTGCTGAACAAAGATGAACATTGGGACAGTTTGCTGCTATCAATGGACCACCCTGTGTATCAGGGATGTTCCCAGGACCCGTTGCTGCGGTGGAAATTAAACCTGCCACACTAAATATAATTCAAAACAATCAATTTGCTGGCCTAAATCATGAAGAACCATATGAACACTTAACTATTTTTTATGAATTATGCAACACAATTGGTTTTGAACCCAATCAAGAAGAATCTGTTTACATGAGATTATTTCCTTTTTCTTTGATTGGGCAAGTAAAAGAATGGTTTAAATCTTATCCACCTGGTAGTTTTGCAAACTGGTCTGATGTTGAGAGAAAATTTTTAGAAAGATTTTATTCTCCCTCTAAATATTTTGAAGTCATGACAACCATTCATTTCTTTTCACAAAATCATGATGAATTACTTGGTGAAGCATGGGAACGATTCAAAGCATTTCTTAGAAAATGTCCAAACCATAACTTGGATGATGCTGGAAAAGTAAGAATCGTTTATCAAGGTTTATTGCCTGACTTCAAGATGATGTTAGATGCATGTATAGGTGGTTCATTAATGAACAAAACTATTGAAGAGGAAATTGTCATAATGGAATCCATGTCCATAAGTGACTGACAAGTAAAGCATGAAAGAGGTAACATAACAAGGAAGCCAGATATGCTTGAATTGGGGGTAAATGATGTAGTTTTAGCTCAAAAAAATTGCTGACACAACAAATAGAAGCAATGAGCAAACAACTAGAGAAATTACAAATTGCTCAATTATCATCACCACCCCCTGCTCAATTGAAACACTATGTGCATTGCATGGGTGAACAACCATGTGGTTACTGTGCACCTAATGGAAATGAACAAGAGTAAGCCAATTTTCTGCTCCACCAAAGGATACCTGTAAGTAATTTACCTTTTAATTTTGGTAATCTTTTTCCTAACAGTTACCTAGAGGGATGGCAGAATCAGAACTTTGGTTGGAAACAAGATGTTGGACCTTCCAACAGACCTCCTAACAATCAATTCAAACAACAACCACAATCTGATTAGGCATCAAGGCTAACAAGGATAAAGAAATCTGACCAACAATTGCTACAATACATGTAAACGAATGAAGCCACACGTAAAGCGTCGGACGTGCAATTGGGACAACAAGCAAAGGAAGTAGCCGACATGAAAAGTTCTGGTTTTTCTACAAACACTCAGAACCCGAAGAAACCGTGTAAGTCTATTTTTACAAGAAATAGTAAACTTGTAGGAAATGATTGTAATGAAAGTGAAAAAGAAAGTGAAAAAGAAGAGGAAAAAGGAAAAAAATGACAAAGAAGAAGAAGAAAAGAAAGAGAAAAAGAGTGAAAAAGAAGAAACTAAAAAAAAGAACAATGAAATAAAAGAAAAAGATGATGAAAAAGAAAAACAAAAAAATTAAAAAAAAACAAAAAATCAGTATTTGGGTCAGACTCCTCCTGTCAAGGATCTACCTTATCCTTATGCACTATCAAGAAAGGATAAGGAAAGAGAATATAAAATATTCCTTGAAATTTTTAAGTAGTTAATATAAACATTCCATTTTTTGAGGCATTGGAACAAATGCCAACTTATGCCAAGTTTATGAAAGAACTGCTCACTAAGAAAAGGAGGTACAATGAAGAGATAGTTGAACTTAAAGCAGGCTACAGTGTTATTTTACAATACAACATGCTGGAAAAGTCAAAAGACCCCAGAAGTTTCACCATTCCCGTCTCAATTGGAGGTGTAAATATTGGGAAGGCTTTATTAGATTTGGGAGCAAGCATCAATTTAATGCCCCTACGTATGATGAAGCGTATTGGTGATCTAGATCCTCAAAGAACAAAAATGACTCTGCAATTGGCTGATAGATCAATCAAGAGACCCTATGGAATTATGGAAGATGTACTTGTGAAAGTTGACAAGTTCTACTTCCCCGTTGATTTTGTGGTTTTAGACATTGAGGAGGATACTAAAGTCCTCCTGATTCTTGGAAGACCATTCATAAATACTGCTAGAGTATTGATTGATGTAGATAATGGTAAGCTCGCAGTCAAAGTGCATGATGAAGAGGTAAATTTTGATGTTTTCAAAGCTATGAAACATCCCAACTCAAAACAAGACTATTTTAAAATGGACGTCCTTGATGAAGTTTGCCTCTCCGTATCTAACGATATGTCTATTTCTGACCCTCTAAATAAGTTATTGATTGACTCTGTTAAATGTTTGAATAAGGAAGAGGGGAAGCAGATTGACAAGTGTTTAGAGGAACTTGAACGATGGAATGAAACTTCTCTTGAATCAAGAAAAATTGAAGAAATCCAAGAAGCACCTGTTGAAGAAATCCAGAGGCCAGAATTGAAAGTGCTACCTTCCAACCTAAAGTACATCTTTTTGAAGGAAGGTAATCTTAAACAAGTTTTCATTATTAATTTGTTAACTGAAACAAAAGAAGAAAAACTGGTAGAAGTGCTGAAGAGAAATCAAGAAGCAATAGGATAGACACTTGAAGATTTGAAAGGTATTAGAAGTTTCTTAGGACATGCTGGATTCCATAGAAGGTTTATACAAGACTTTTCAAAAATTGCTAAACCTTTGACAAACCTTCTAAACAAAGAGGTTAAGTTTAAATTTGATGAAGCATGTCTTAAAGCTTTTAATTCCTTAAAAGAAAAATTAGTTTCTGCCCCTGTGATTGTTGCTCCTAACTGGAACTTACCCTTTGAACTTATGTGCGATGTGAGTGATTATGTTGTCTGAGCTGTGTTAGGGCAAAGGTATGAAAAGGTTTTTAGGGTTATACACTATGCTAGTAAAGTGTTGAATGAAAATCAAATAAATTATGCAACTACTGAAAAAGAGTTACTAGCCATAGTGTATGCCCTAGAAAAATTTAGATCATATTTGATAGGCTCAAAAATAATTGTTTTTACTGATTATGCAGCCATCAAATATCTTTTGACCAAAACTTATTCTAAACCTCTATAATCCAATGGATTTTGCTCCTACAGGAATATGATCTTGAAATCAAAGATAAGAAGGGTAGTGAAAATGTGGTCGTTAACTATATTTCTAGATTAATTAATGATGAGGTCACTGCCAAAGAAAAAGAAAATTTAAAAGAATTTCACGATGAAAAACTTTTTGAAATAACAAAGCGGTAATGGTTTGCTGATATGGCCAATTTGAAAGTAGCAAGAATTCTTCTAAATGATTTAACTTGGCAACAGAGAAAAAAAAATTCAAAGATACAAAATACTTTGTTTAGGATAACCCTCATTTGTTCAAAATTGTTGTGGATAATTTGTTACGTCGGTGTGTGCCCGATTGGGAAATGAAAGATGTGTTGTGGCATTACCATAAATCACCTTATGGAGGTCAGTTTAATGGTGAGAGGACCACTGTAAAAATTCTTCAATCAGGTCTGTATTGGCCCTTCATTTTTAAAGATTCTCACTCATTTGTGTAATTTTATGATAACTACCATAGAACAGGTAATGTCAATACGAGGCAAGAGACGCCTCTCATAAACATTCAAGAAGTAGAGGTATTTGACTGTTGGGGAATTGATTTCATGGGACCCTTCCCCCACTCTCAATTCAATCAATACAATCTTTTGTTAGTTGATTATGTTTCGAAATAGGTAGAAGCAATCGCTTCACCTAATGCTGATACCAAAATTATGGTGAATTTCTTGAAGAAAAATATTTTTTGCAGGTTTGGGACACCAAGAACTTTGATTAGTGATGGAGGTTCACACTTTTGTAACAAAATTCTTCAGAAAGTGTTACAGCATTATGGAGTGAGGCATAAGATGGCCACAACATATCATCCACAAACTAATGGACAGGCTAAGATTTCAAATCGTGAAGTGAAAAGAATCTTGGAAAAGACTGTATCTTTTTCCAGGAAGGATTGGTCACAAAAACTTGATGATACACTTTTGGCATACATAACTGCATTCAAAACCCCCATTAGCCTTTCCCCTTTTTAGTTGGTCTATGGAAAAGCTTGTCATCTTCTAATAAAGATGGAACATAGGGCATATTGGGCATTAAAATTTCTCAACTTTGATCTAAATGTAGTAGGTGACAAAAGAAAGTTGTAGTTACTTGAGTTAGAGGAAATGAGGAACAATGCTTATGAGCCGTCCAGATGTTACAAGAGTAAGGTGAAAGCTTACCATGACAAGAAATTAAAGAAAAGACACTTCATACCAAGTCAGCAAGTTTTACTATTTAATTCAAGATTAAAATTGTTCCCTGGTAAATTGAAATCAAAGTGGTCAGGCACATTTGTAATCAAGGAAGTTAAACCATATGGAGAAGTAGAAATTGAAGATCCAACTTCCAAAAGAAGTTGCATGGTAAATGGGCAATGATTGAAACCATATCTGGGTGGTGAAATCAATAGACTAACCATAATCTGTTATTTAACTGATTTGTGATCTGCAGGATGTCAAGCTAGAGATATTAAACCAAGCGCTCAATGGGAGGCAACCCATTATTTTCCCCATTTGTGTTTTCTTTGATTTTATAAAAAAAGTTTTTTATTAAAAATTGAAAAAAAATAAAGTTCTGACTCCATGCGTAGCGTCCCACCCACACGTAGCATGGAGTCAAAATTTTCATCCTCACGCATAGCGTCCCAGCCACGCGTAGCGTCAGGGCCTCCATTCAGTTTTTAAAACTGAACCAAGAAGGCCCAATTTAAGTTTTAACAAAACCTAAATTTCCCTCTCTAAGCCTCCTTAATTCATTTTCTCTAAAACTTCAAACCCTAATTTCCCAAAACCTCAAATTCTTCCACACTTCTTTCTTCGTCATCAAACATTCAAGGTAAGTATCTAATCCTTTCTCTTCTCAATTTTTACGTTTTTGAATTCTTCGAATGCATGTGGTTAGGGTTAGGATTAGAAAACCACTGGGAATATTTGTTGTTTGAATTGTCTATGATTGAGTGTGTGATTAAGGGGTTGCTGTTGCGCAACCCTAATTCTTTGGTTTCAGACCTGCGAGCCCACGCATAGCGTTCCACTGACGCGTAACGTGGGAAGAACAGGGCTGACGCGTAGCGTCAAGCTCACGCATAGCGTCAGGCCCCTATTTTTGTTTCTTTTAATTTTTCTATTTTAAATGTTTTAATTTGTAAAATATATTTTCTTTTTTGTTTTTAATTATTGAAAATTGAAAAATGTCTATGTATAAATGTTTGTTGGTTTTGTGTGAATTTGTTTTTGTTTGTTTTATCTGAAAAAAAATTGTGTAATGTTTGTTATACTTTCTTGCATGAATTGTAAAATATGATTTTGTTTAAATTTCATTAAAAAACCAAAATATGCATGTGTGATAAGTTTGTGTGTGAATTAATTTATTTTGTTTAAAAATCATAAAAATCAAAAATAGTTTTATGATTTTATTTTTGTTTTTTATATCTTAAATGCTTATTATTATTAAAAAAACCAAAAATATGAATTTGTATGATTCTTGTTTTTTTTTTGAAATTTAATAATTTTGTATGTGTGTCTATAAATTGTTTGTTTGTATGATTTAATTTATTAAAACCAAAAATATTTATTTTAAATATTTTTAATGTTGGAGAGATATTTGTTTGGATGATCTATTTTTAGGTTTTGTTGTGTAATGTTTGTTAAATTATAAACAATGTATATTGTTTTTAATTTTAAAATTTTTCTTGTTGATGGCCCTAAAGAAATCCATCCATAAAAGAATAAGGACCATTGATACTGACACGATATCTGAGGACCTAGATATTCAGGAGTAGGAGCAACTTGGACCTCGTGACCCTACTAGGTTCAAGACTGATGCGAAGTAGGCTAGGTTCCACCAGATTAAGGGTCAGAGGCTTATCTGGGAGAGAGTTCTAGACCTGGGAGTGATTGATTATCCTAAGCTGATGGGAGAGATACAGAGGAGAAGATGGGGTACACTGTTTTCCCTATCCACTGAAGGAGATCCCATTCTAGTGATGGAGTTTTACGCGAACACCTACCAAACTCGCCAAGACTCGCCCGACTTTGGGCAGATATGGAACAGCTGGGCGAGGGGCAAGTACATCATCTATGACAGAGATACTGTTAGTGTCCTACTGGGTAATCCTTGGGAGCCTACTCTTGAGAGTGACACTTGTTTCTAGAAGGAAAACAAAAACAAGGTTGCCACTGAGGATAGTGATTTAGGATACTTCTTAGATCAGGTTGCTCACTCCTTGAGCAAAGATGGAATCTATTTTAACCTGAGTAGGGTTAATAGATCTCCATCTAATCTGTTGAAGACCCAAATGACTCCTTTGGCTCAGGTGTGGTCTTATTTGATGCTTCGTAATATCACTCTAGTTTCTCGCCTTTCTTCTCTACCAGTTGATAGATACTGTTTGTTGTATTCCGTTCTTCAGGGCTACACCATTGATATAGCCGACCTCATATTCGAGCAGATTCACTTATATGCCATTGGGTATAAAGTGAATCACCATGTACCCTTTCCGTTAATTATTTCTACCTTACTGAGGAGGCAGGGGGTACAGGTGCCATCACCTGAGTTTACTAGTTCTTCGGGGCAAGTCCCCAAAGTTCTAGTAAACGGAGTTTACTTTGTATAGTAGTACAAGCTTCCGCCCCTTGAGCAGGAGGCTCAGCCTAGGCAGAGGAGGAGACCACCACAGCCACCATCTATTGATGCTATGACACAGGCATTTGCTAGGATGACTATAGAGCATCAGTATATAATGCAGATGATGCTGCTTCTCACAAAGCTTATGTGCATCTTCATGACTCCTTTTACCAGTATAGGATCCAGGGAGAGGGAGCGTCATTCATGACACCAGCCGAGTTTGCAGCTCATGTAGCTTGGCCAAGTGATCAGCCCACACATCCTGATGTAGGAGGACCTTCTGGAGCTTAGGCTGACCTTACAGATGAAGAAGGTGATACTGATGAGAAGGGTGATGATGATGAGCATATGGAGGATAATGACTGAGGGCCATGTTTATTTTATGCATTTCTATTACTACTTTTACATTTAGTTTGGTTTGATATTTACTTGGGTATTGTGATATTTTGGTTTGGATTAATATTACTGTGCTTTGATTTTTATTCTGTGTGATGCGATTTTATAATTATCTTCTTTTCTTAAAAATAAAATAAAAAACAAGTGTTTTTAATAAAATAAAATGATCAAATTTTTAAAAATTGAAAATTTAACTCGCTTGAAGTTTTTACACAATGAGCCATTTTTAATCATCAATAATCAATTCTTTTGCAACTAAGGCATTTTGATAAAACCAATTACAATATTCTTATTAATAATCAAGCTAATTTTGAAAACCCGGTAAGCTGAGAGATCTTTAAACACTTGAGGGTTTCGACATAATTTCTTTCAAATTAGTTTTGCTTAATTCTTTGATTTGTGTTGTTATACATAAGATCCAAGAGCATGATCAAGGCATATTTTTTGGTAAACACAAGAACTTAGGGCCAAAAAGCTTACCATGGTAAAATATAATTATCCTTTGATAGACAATTTTGAGCCTTAAAAATAAATTCTTTGACACCCTTAGCCCATAATAATTTTAATCATTCCCTTTATCTGATTAAATAAAAGAGCATTTATATGAAAAATATTTTGACTATTCTTACAAAAAAGAAGTGAAATCGTAAACTTAATTCTTTTCAAAATCACCAATGATGCATGCATATGAAAAATGAAAAATAAAAATGAAAAGAAATATATGTGCAAAATCAAAGAAAAGAAACAATGAAAAGGTTTAAGTTAGGGATATTTACCATTAAAGGGATGTGAGATTTTGGGACAAGAAAAGCACCATAAATTATGAAATGCTCTTTTATGATTTTAGGTATTTGATTTCCAAGAAAAACCATAAATTCTTGTAACCAAGCCTCATTACAACCTTTGAAAAGACCTTGTGACTCTTGTTTGATTCTGTATAAATGACAATTGATAAGAAGGAAATCAAAATTAAATTTGTTTAATTTTATGATTGATTGAGTTGACAAGTTAACTTTTTACAGAGATAAACACTTGTGAGGTAAGCCTTGAAATAAGCTTGAGTTATTGATACGACATTGTGTAAGTTTTATCTCTAAGCCTCCTTTGCACAAAGATACCTAGTTTTGATTATTCCAAACAGTAAGTTATGAATTACTTATTGTGGAAAATTTTTGGACTTTTCAAAAAGGTTGTTTTAGTTTTAATTTGTGTTGCTCGAGGGCGAGCAATTTCCTAAGTTGGGGGTATTTGTTAGTCCTCAAATTTACTGTTATTTTCTTAATAAAAAGTGTTTTAAAAATAATAAAAATTAGTTTAAATGTTAATAAATTTAGGTTTTATTTAAAATAAATGGAAATTATTAAAACTCAGCTGTCATGACCCATTTTCCGTATTTTTGTAGTGAAAAGTGGAAGAATTGAAGTAAAAATTTATACAATGTTCAAGGTCTGACATGTAGCATCAACCCCACGTGTAGCGTCAGAAGCTACGTGGACTCCACTGGTAGTTGACTTTGCACTCAGAATTTGGCCAATTAATTAATCTAAAAGGCCAATCCACTACCAGCAAATGGCCAAATTTGAAGTGGGATCATGTCTGAGCATTATTAGGACAAAAATGAGGAATTATGGCTAAAAATTAGGAAGATTAATGAAGGCTGAGTCAGACACCTGACACATAGCATAGCCTCACACGTAGCATTAGGACCTTCTCTCAGCCCTATAAATAGGGCCATTCTCCACCCATTTTGATCATCGCTTCTTCATTCACTCGAATTCAAAGTGTCTTTTCTGAGTGAGTATTCTAGAATAGTTTCCATATATTGAGAATGTTGTGTTGTATTATGCTTTTTCCGTATTGTGAAGTGTGATCAAGTGCTTATGATGTCATCAACTATAAGTTGTGTTTTTACTTTCACCATGTGTCACTAATTTGTTTATATTGGAATTGGTGAACCTATCAATGAATATGATGTTGTAATTACGACCTCTGCACGTTTATGATTCAAGTAACATGTTAGTATTTCAATCTTTTATTAGTATGAACTTCAAATGGGAGAATGATTTTCATGCGTGTTAAACCACTTTAACGAAAGTAAAAGTTGAAATACCCTTAATATACCAATAACTAGGGATAGAGTTGGTAATTATTGTTGTGTCAAGGCTAAGACTTAAAGCAATTTTTTACTAAGAAAGCATCCGAGGGATCAGAATTTACCGTAACTATTTAGAATTTATATCAAAAGGGGTCAGGTATAATGATTTTAAGCTATAATAACATGAACTTGATGATTAAATATGCATGTTTATGAATATTTCATTATGTTTTAGTGCGGGGATCCTAATTCTAACTTATTTTGTTAATCTGTGTTTTCAATCTCAAGTATTAGATTTGTTTTGAAGTATTACTCAAAGTTATTTCTGGTAAATTTAGAATTTACAATCTTTCACCCATTGTATAAATCAATCTCTAAATCTGTGAATATTGTACAAATTGTGTATACATCATTCTTTTGTTAATATGTTTTGACACTTTCACCATAGTAAATAAGAATTACTGTGATTACTAAAAGCATTCAATCCTTGTGGGCAATGATAAATTGGTGCGCTTGGCAATAAAGAAGCCCAACATATTTTTTGGGACTAACATTTTGTTAATGGATATATGTGATAAAATAAACGATGAGTGTTGTATGACAAAGTGCATGTGATGGATATGATAATATGTACAAAGAAAATAATGTTATAAAAATATTTGAGAAATGTCATGAAGTAATAAAATATATGATAAATGATGAATAGATATGATGGATTGTATGATGAATGGAAAAGATTTGCATGATGCATTGAATAAATTATGTTGAGATGTATGAACTGGAATAAAAATGAGAAAAAGAAGATATGTCTCGGTAGGGATCCTGGGGAGATGGAATTATGAAAATGATGTGATTAGGGAATGAAGTGATGTGATTGAGATCGGATCCGATAAGATGACAAAGCACTGTGGTGCTAGTACTACCCTGAGAATTCATGGTGTTGTATATCCAATACTCATTTCATTCTTAATTATCAGAAAAAATGTATGGTGATTCGATCAAAGAGTAATAAATGAAGAAAATGTTAAGGGCGTTACAATTTCCAATGTCTAAAAAGAAGTCTTAAGGGCCCCCTCTATAGCCTCAATATAAGGGGTGGATAGGGGTTTGCCTACCAAAAGGTCTTCTTCGCCTGAAATAATAATTAGCTGGTTGTCTATGATGAACTTTAACTTTTGATGCAAAGTGGAGGGAACCATCCTGGTGGAGTGGATCCACGACTGACCTAACAAGAAACTATAGGCCGACATGATGTCCATGACCTACAAAAGAACTTCAAACGTACAGAGCCTTACTTGGATACGGAGCTCAATTTCACCCATCACCTCCCTCCAAGGTCAATCAAATTTCTGCACTACCATGGTGCTTGGCTTCATATAGGTCCCATAAAATAAAGCTTGGCAAGTATGGATTTAGGCATGGCGTTGAGGGATGATTTTTTATCAATAAGCACCTTTGCCAGGATGTGATTCTAACACTTAATTGAGATATGGAGGGCCTTGTTGTGCCATATTCCTTCTACTAGTATCTTATCATCAATGAAAGTCAGGTATTTATGAATAGCAATGTGCCCTACTATACCTTGGAACTAGTCAACAAAAATGTCATAGGTTACATGCACCTTATTCAAAACCTTTCTCAACATTTTTTGATGAGGTTTTGAATTTAGTAGGAGTGATAAGGGAAATCTTTATAGGTGTGCAGTTCAACTAGTCTACGATCTGATACTCATTCTGGTAGATGAACTTCAAAAATTCATAGGCCTTTTCGTTAGTCATGGCATTTTTATTTCACAAATGGTACTTCTTTCACCTAACTTAGCTTTCCCCCATTGTTGCTTTTAGTTACTAGGCCAGGTTCCTTTCTTAACTTTGGTGGGGCAAAAACTCAGCTGCTTCGGGTAACCCTTCCTACCCCAGGTTCGCTTCTGAGCCTTTGGGTACCATATCCACATTATACTTTCATGGTACAACATAGGAATCCTAAAATATAAAAGAGATAGGTGTCTTGATGGTGACTGACTAAGTCATAGAAGCATTACTTGATGAAGGGTTCTTAGTGTAGTAAATCATTAATGGCATACGATCTTGTGTCTCTAACTACCTTTGGACCATATTTACGGCATCATCATGTCACCTGTAGACTTATATAAGATAACTATCCATTAACTACTGGAGGGTTTCATCGAAATTGTTAAGCTTTAGCTCATTATCGCTCATACCATTATGGTCCCAGGATTCCTTCACCAACCCTCTTTTGGATAGCTGGGCATGGATCACCTCCAATAGTGTCTTGATGTTAGAGATATTCCTCATATATTCCTCCTCTTCTTTCACAATGTTAGCCCCTAAACCCTCATGGTTAGCTAAGGGATTGATGGCCATATTCTAATTTCCCTCTTGGAAGTTAAGCCATTTGGCTTTAATCAGGGTACTTTATATTTCAAGGCCATACAATTTTCTAAGGAGTGCCCAGATGCCCCAACATGATAGTTACAACAGGAATTTGGGTCATATCCCTTAGGGTAGGGTGGTTCTAGGGGTTTGGAAGGATAGGACATCATGAGGGAATTATGGATAAGGTGAGGAAAAATCTTGGTGTAACTCATATGAATTGGATCAAAATGAAAAGGGTACGATCATTGTTAGGTCTCCTCTTATTTTGATTGGGGTTAGGGGTCTAAGACCACTATTATAGGGAACTGAATAACATGTTTTGATGGCTAGGTGCTTAAATAGGAGGAGGTCGGAAGAGAGATGGTTGCGGAAAAGGCTGAGGGGGATGACTATTGGAAGCGGTGGCTATATAAGGATATGTCGTGAATGGGAATGGGTGGATAGGCTTAAAAATAGCATGATTAAATGGTCTATGGTGGGGTTTTCCTTAGTCATAAATAACGGTATTATTCTCACCGTCCCTTCTCTTGTTGCTTGTCTGCACAGGCTTTTTTATAGTTGGTGTCCCAAATGAGTCTTGGGTAATCTTTCCTTTTTTTAACCCGCTTTCTACTCTCTCCCTAATGATGACGATATCAGAGAAGTCAGAAGACACGCTCCCTATCATCCTATTATAGAAAAAAGATTAATGCGTGTCAATGAACATTGCCACGACTCTTTTTCCAGAAGCAGGGAATCTACCTATGTAGTCGTTTCCCGCCAATGCTGAGTATATTCTTTAAATGACTCACTATCCTTTTTTGTCATATATTCTGTAGTTGTAATCTATTAAGTTCCACATTCACATTGTACTTATATTGCTTCAAAAAGGCAACTACCAGATCCTTCTAGGATCGAATGTGAGTGCGTTCCAGATACATGTACCAAGTTAACACGGCCCCTGCCAAGCTATCTTGGCAGCAATGTATGAGTACTTTGTCCTCAAAAGTGTTGGAAGCCATCTTCAAACAGTACATGGTTAAATGGTTTCGGGGCAGGATGTACCCTGATATTTATCAAAATCTGGCATCAGGAATTTTGGCGGGATCACAACACTGGGGACTAAACAGAGTTCAGAAGCATCTGTCAGACCAAGACCTCCAACACCTTTTACAACACATAGTTGCTCCTCGAGGATCTGTATCTTCCCCTTGGCTTAGGGAGCTGCCATCACGTTAAGGCCTGTGACGGGGTTTGTAGTTTGAGCAAAACCCTACGAGTTGGTGGTACGGGGCATCGTGTACTCGTACAGGTAATCGTATTATGGGTAAAAGGGAGTGGACAATTATGCTTGATACGTTGAATCAGTGTTTTGTGTAGGATTTTTTACCCAGGCTAAAGTTTATGGGTTAAGGATTGGTTAGGTCAATTGGGTGGTTTATGTTTGAGTGGCCTAAGGTTCAGAGGGTTGAGAGCCCGATGTTTCGCTAACTGGCAAAATGGTCGTTTAGGTAGGGTTTAGAGCTTGGGGATTTATGATTTGTAATTTATGGGGCATTTTTTTTAGGGTAGGAATGGCATGGTGTGAGGGTCAGGAGCTTGGTTGGGGTTCCCAGTATTAATGGTAAAAGGAACTCTCGTGGGATTTTTAACTTAGGCTTGTGTCAGAGTAAAATAAGGGGGATGCAGAAGGGTAATCGGATGCTCCTCATTACCCATAGAAAAGCCCCCTTTTGTGACTCTCTTCTCTAAGAGCTTTGCCAGTCTCGTCATTTGCTCTCTTAGTTGGCTAACCTCATTTCTTAGGTCTTCAATCATATATTCTATTTTTGCTATGAGTCTGGTCTAGAGTCAAGTTCCGTAAGGGTGTCTCCCTATAGTGTCTTCTTCTTAAAACAAAATATGTCAAAGACACAAGCAGAAAGAAATAAAATAGAATTTTAAATGTATGAAAGAAACAAGCATAAAGAAACAAAATGTGTCAAAGACACAAAGCGATCACGGGTCTTGACGAGCATCCTTTGACTGTTCCTCATAATATCTTGTTCAAAAGTACTAAGTAGAGCAAAAATGGAAATTAATATGGGATAATCATGGACACGGAAGAATCCTTCCATTTGAAATACCACAAAATTCATTACTTTAAAAAAAAAGGTTCATTACATCAAGACAAATCATCATCCTTTCCTAGCTTGGGCAATCATAACCCTCATTTTGCTAATATGGTCTTATTGTAATCCAGGAAGACTACAATTTCTTTGGGGGTAATGAAAGCATTCGCTATTTCTTTGTCTTTCCTCAATAGCTATAAGATATCCTCCAAGGCCTCCATTGGCCAAGCATGCTAGCTTAGCGAAGCAATGCATCCATGAGTGAATAATTTCATCTTACTCTTCCACTTTTGCCCTTACTATCTATACCACTTCTCAGCACCCTTTTTCCACCTCAATCATATGCCATCTTTCATCATTTATCTCTTGCTGACAAGTCTCCACCTCATCATTGATCTGTTACTCCATGCTATCGATTTGCTATTGCATAAGCCTTCTCCATGCTAAAGCGTTGTGTTCACTTTCTTTGGCTTTTTCCAACATCTCTTTCAGCAGTTACATGTCTGCTAGCATTGCATCCCTTTGCCTGCTTTTCATCCTTAGCTGGGAATTGATCTAGCTTCCTCATATAGTCCCTTTCTAACTTCCTTTTTTTGCTAATCTCCTTAAGAGCTTGTTCTTTTTCATGGTTTTCTCTCATTGGGAGGGAGAAATCTTATTGAGCCTTTATCAGATCATCCTCTAATTTCTTGTTCATGGATGTCAATTTAGCCAATTTTTCCTTCATTTTTTAACTACTTATTCAAAGGAAGGCGAGGCAGATGGTTTGCGTACCGGAAGGGAATCAAGTCACTTAAATGGTAGCTTAATGATGGAGATCGTATTTAGGATCCACTGGTAATATTCCTCTTTAATATCATAACTTCAAACACCCAACTCTTTCCTTTTTGTGGACCTTTTTCCAAGCGTCCCCTATATCCTTCACGGTAGAGGTATAATTTCCCATGGCATAGTAAAGGATAAGGGGCTAATGACTCTTCATCGGGTGTCCTGAGCAAGGGGTAATCCAATTGGTGCTTGGCTATGATCGGGTTATAGTTGATGCATCCCTGGGTGCCCATGAGTGGGACGTTCAAATAGTTTCCATAATGGTGAATGATAGTGTCAACCCTTAACCATTACGGATACTACCTCACTTTTTCAATAGTGAGCCTAACTAAATAATTGGCTACTTACGCCCATTCTTCATGGTTAACTAGCACAAGTTTAGGTCAGAGACAAGGCATTCAACCTTGCCCACATGGTTGAAGACATGTGATGTAAGCCACACGTACAACAGAGGTAAGAAACAAAGAATTCTTTTCCCACTGAGTATAACAAAAGTCCATGGTACAGTAAACATCTGCTAAGACAACGGTGACAGGATTCTCAAGCTTAAGCTTACGGGTGAGAAGATGTCAAAGGCATCGTAGTCCACATAATTGTCAATGCTAGGAAACAAGATGACACCATTAAGGGTAAGAGCTAAAGTATCCATGAAAGCTTCCTAATAGTATTTCTTGGAAAGACTGTGTATATGTTTCTCAAAGTATTCCCTGGTGAACCCCAGAGTCTGATTTGCATTGAGTTACACATTTCTCAACACATTCAGATTAATTTTCAAAACCTAAACAAGAGAGGTAATGGTTATACGATGCTTAAGTCATCAGTAAGGTTTTTGTCCTTTTAATGGCATACCCAAAATTGGCTTAAACTCCTCCATTGATGGTGCTAGTTGGAAGTCTCAAATATCAAACACTAGAGGACTGGGTCATATAATTGAGCCAAAGTGGTGATTGCCTCGACTTGTACTTCAACCTCTAGCAATTTCAAGATTCTGCCATACTTTCTTGAGAAGGTCATCTTTTGAGTTAGGTTTATATTTTGCCCTAAAGCTTGTAGACTAGTTATGTCAACCCTTTTAGCCTTGACATGTAATAGTTTCCTCAATTCAACCATGTTGGCCTCGTAACTGTCTGATCTATATTAACTTTCATTTTCTCTTTAAAGATATTCACCAAGCTCCGGATGGATTCTTGAAAAGGAAAGGGAGAAGGAAAGGTAATTCATGAACATGACATGCCTCATTGGTCATTACATCCCTCAGTGTCCGACTTTCAAAATATTTTCCTCACATTTAAAGGGAGTAACAATTAATGAGCTCATGGTAAATTAAAAAAACATGAATTACAAGATTTCTAATCTTTCTTAAAAAGATTTGCGGTTTTCACATATTTTTTGATGATTCAAGGAACCCATAACTTAGGACTTGAAAGTGAAAGTGAATGTATGCAAAACAAAAGGACTAATTACCCATCGAAGGATCACCGATTTAGAAAAAGGGCATTTACTTTTATTATAAAAGGATACATTAAAAGGGTAAGTAATCCACTGATTTGAGTTGAGAGAGAAAGAAAGAAGGACATGTGTGCCCTAAACTAGGTTTATCTGAAGGCCTCCTGCCAAAATCTAAGGTTTCCTTAACAATGACATCACACATTTAGCAACTATTCTAACTAGGCAAGGTCACTAGAGCTAAGATCCTACCCATGATCTTGACCACAATAGTAGGAAGTCTACTAAGTGTAGGACACCATGAATAAATCACGCTCTAGTAAAGGTTTTCATGATAGCTAGGCAGGATGTACATCCTAAATAACACCACTAATAACCTCCCTTAGTGTTAAGTTTCATTTGAACCTGGGTATAGGGCCTCATTTGAAAGCGTGTGCAAATTATGAGTGTAGTGTGTGGAGGGGCATCCAAACCTGTACCTTACCTATCCTTCACAAAGAACAAACACAGAGCAATAAAAATAAAGTCGTCTACCCTATGTAACACCCTGAAATTTTCAGGAAAGGCCCGTAGGAACATGAGTTATATAATAAGGTTGTGTAACATTGATTGTTGTGTTTGTGGCTACGGTCGATGACGTGTTATTTGAATTATGATACATTTGTGGGCTTCGGCCGATACATTTGTGAATTTTATGAGAGCAGTGAGGCCCAGATACATGTGATGGTTTGATTCAATGATGAAGTGTTAATAATGTCATTAGTGTTGATTAATAATTAACTAGTACAATGGAGAATAATTAATTTATAATTAACTAGATAAGAGATTAAATGAAAAGTAAAATATATTAGCAATAATGAATTAAATGGAAATAATGAAAACTGATGTGAAGTTGACCTTGATGGGAATACTAATCATAAAATTATAATAAAAATTTTAATAAGTTTCTTAGGGAGCGTGCGCACCGGAGGATCAAACTAGAGGTTCAACTGGGAATTGGAACGATCGGTAAAAAATAATTATAAATTTGTTACCGGTTAGTTCAGTTCAAAAATGTCCTCTACAGTATTCATTTGAAATTTTGAGAAGCCCATTAGACTTGTGGCCCTCTTGACCATTTTCTTGAATTAAGCACTTGTTTGGCCCATACCTACTTACACTGTTTCTATCATAACTCTTTCTCCCGACATAGAAAATTTATGATTCTTCTTTCTAATTCTTTTGTATCAAAATTCTCTATAATCTTATGTTGATCACTAAACCCAGTCTTAAGCTATTTGATGCCAGTTTTTAGAATACTAGCCTGTCCCATGATTTTCAGGAGCTTCTTGAACAACTTTTAGTAAATTGCTTATAACTTTTACGTCCAAAATCAAAATTGAGTCATTCTAGTCCTCAAAATTTCTTAAGAGAATTTTCTATAACTCTTATGAAGGACCTTTAAGCTAATTCCTAACTGTTTGATCCTATTTTTTAAAATAAGGCTATTGTACCAGATTCGGAAATAACCCTAGCGGTCTTTTGTATTTTGGTCATATCTCCATCTCTCGATATCGAAAATTTAGGTTCTTTAGCTTGTTCTAAAGGGAAAATGTGATAAACAACTTTTATGTTGGACATTTTCCCAAATTTTGACCCTAAAAATAATTATAAATTACATGATTTTCCTCTCTTTTCCATTAAATTTGCAATTTAATATTTAATTAACCCCTCGTGCCTTTTTATAATAGCTCTGAACCAAATCTTCTAAAAATTCTCTTTTTTACCTTTAGAACGTTTAAACCATGCTACTGAACCAAAACCTACCTAAGTCAACTCCTAACAAAATATTTCCTTGGCTCCTTTGCCCCCTCTCACGGCAGTACTCTCTTTTGTTAACCAAGTGGCCTCAATTACTCAAGAGGGGGGTGAATTGAGTATTAAAAGTTTTACTTGGAATGCTTTTGAAATTGATTCTTTAATTATTATGCTTAACGAAGATAGTAAATTTAATCACAAATGATAACAACTTATACGCAAGGCAAATTGATAAGCACTAAGTATATGGCAAATAAGTTCACTTAAGAGATAAAGTAATATTCAAGTAATAGTAGCAAATTAATCACAACACTATTTATGGTACTTAGAAAGATTTAAAGAATAGTTCAAGAATATTACTTAAAATTATTATTCTAAGTAATTAACAACTTAATAGAATATGCACTTAATTTTAATAACCAATTTAATTAGCAATAATGAAGGAGTTAATTAATCAAGTTATGAACACAATAAATTGAGCAAGCAAGTTAAGTGCGTAAATTTAAATGAGTTTAGGGAAGAGAGATTTGCAAACCAATATATACGAGTTCCACCACACCGGTGTACGTCTCGCCTCTAAGAAACCCACTTAGAGGATTTCTACTATTGGAGATTAGAGATACAACTTTGAGCAATCATGGCTTCCTAGTGTCCCACACTCAAGAACCCAATTCTCACAAGTACAAGGGCACCCCACCCAATCTCTCAATCTCACAACTTTACAAGGTTGAAACCCCAACCCAAAATTTGTAAGATTTTTGGTGTTTAAGTGTACAAGGATAACTCTCCAAAAGAGTGGATATACAAGTTAAAGCTTTCACCAAATAATAACTCTCAAAGAGAGGATATTCAAATTTAGCACTCAAAAATAATTTTGCTCACTAAATGAAAAAAAATAATTTGCGAAATAGAAACAGAGAGCTTTAAGATAAATAGAGAGAGCAGCGAGAGAAAGAAGAAAGCAATGGAAATGCTTCAATGCTTGGTGTGTGTCACTGCTTCAGCCGTTCTCTATTTATAGGCATCCAAGGCATGGCATTTGGCAATTAAAAATTCAACAGAGTGATCTACAACATAGTTCCAAAGCATAAAGAATTCCAGTGTGCATAGTGGAGCATGGAACAGCATGGTGGAGTCAGGAATGTCTCAGTTTCTGTTGGAAGTATCTTGGGCATTGCCTGATGGAGCATAGAGAATGCATTCTTGCTCAGAGAATGTTAGAGCATTTTTGACTTGTTAATTCATAGTGCGCTTTGATATTTCATGGTGACATGCAAAGTTGTCACATTCAGCTTCGAGGCTTCAATTCAAGAATCAAAATTTATTTGACTCAAGTAAATCTCTTTGACTTATAGAGACATAGTTTAATGATCATCAGAGTGTAGTTTGATATTTGAGTTAACTTTTCTACATCTTCTAATACTCAAATGCATCTCATAAACACATGTTGTAATCTTCCATGCGTAATCTTGCTTCAAGCGTGTTCCTGTAGTATCCTTCGCTCAAGCGAGTTTTATTACGCTTAAGCTTGAAGACATTTTTGATTTGATTTCTTTTCCACGCTTGCACCACGCTCGAATCCACGCTCATGCCCGCTATCACGCTCAAGCAAGCCTAGCTTACGCTTAGGCGAGACTTGTGGTTTTGAACTCTTGATACATCACGCTTGGCTTGCGCTTAAGCGAGCCTTTAATTTTGGGATCCTGATGCTTCATCACTCAAGCTTGTACTGTTCACGCTTAAGCTTGCACTGTTCACGCTTTAAGCTTGCACTGTTCACATGCTCAAGCTTGTACTGTTCACATTCAAGCTTGCACTATTCACGCTTAAGCTTTCATTGTTCACGCTTAAGCTTGTACTGTTCACGCTTAAGCTTGTACTGTTCACGCTTAAGCTTGTACTGTTCACGCTCAAGCTTGTACTATTCATGCTCAAGCTTGTAGACCCCCTGATTCACGCTTGATCCTTCGCTCAAGCGTGCCAGCTTCCATCAAACTGAGCCTTTCCAAATCCATGCTAAATGAGTAATAACTGATAAGTGCTTATTTTATGATTAAATTCATGACTCAATTGGACTCATTTTCTAAATAACTTAACTAAATTGATAAATAATTGAGCATGATTTTGATTATAAATAATGTATTGTGTAAAGAAGCTTGAATTGTCAAAATCAGTGAAAAAGTTGTCAAAAGCCTTGAAGAAACCAAGAAGCACCAAAGCATCAAGCAAGGACGCTTGAGCGTGGCACACTGCATGCTTGAGCCTGGAAGAAACAGAAGGCCTTCGCTGCCATTGCACTCAAGCGAAATGAAGAACACAACAACAGCTTTTCACGCTTGAGCGTCAGCCCGAGCTCGCTTAAGCGTGACCATGAGCATGACTGGCGCTTAAGCGTGGTTATATGGAGCTCAAGCGTGACTCTGCACATGAATTGAAAGAAGACTTAGCATCAGGTCCCTCCTCCCGCTTGAGCGTAAGCATGAGACGCTCAAGCGCAACCTCGACCTCGCTTGAGTGTGATTTAAGCGTGGATCAAGCGTGGAAACTAGCATACTGAATTAGAAGGCCACGCTTAAGTGTGGTTAAGTTAGCTTGAGCGTGAGACTATCACTGAACATCAGAACCTTTCACGCTTGAGCGTGACCATTAAGCTCAAGCGTGACTCATGCAGTATGGGATTTTTAATTTAATATTCACCAATGGTACGGTGCCAACTCATCCACTTTCTTGTGTTTCTGCATGTCTCTGAATATTCCTTCATGGGGTCTATGCAAGTGGCAAGGGAAGCTGAACCATAACCCCTATAAATCTAGCAGAAAACAAGACATCGGGCATCAGATTCATCCCCTGTATTTCCCCCACAATCCAACCTTTTCCATTATTTTCTGTATTCATATTTTGAAGGTGAAAATGCAAAGCATGAGTAGCTAAACTCCCTTATGGAATTGGTTGTAATCCATTCAATCCTGAAGTAACGCTACTGTAAGTTTTTATGTTGTAATAAGATTTGATAAGTTTCTGTATTTCCTCCTGAATTTAATGCCTGAAAGTACTTGATCACTATTTTCTTGTTTTAAGTTTTCTCAAGTATGTTGGGAAGTGACTTTTGAAAGAAGATCTGAATGAAATACTTGTTGTGAGTAGGCAGTCAGGGATGACATCTAACGCAATAAACGTCAAAACAATCGATCAATAATGCTGGGATGATTTCAAAGTGACTGAGGGATCAGCGGTTTGAAATCATTCTTATGAATTTTGTAGTCGAGGGATCGATGCAAATGACTTTGATTGTGACGTAGAAACTATCTTTTCAAGTTACTTACGTAAAAACTTATACAACTTACAGAAGGTGAGATGTGATGAAACCAATCCCTGTTTTACAAAACTGATTTTTTTCTCAAAATTATTCACTGTTATCTTTTGCAAAATTTTACTCTTTGTTATTTATTACTTTTTCAATCAGCAACATTTATAACAATCCAAAGCAAAACTTTCTGTCAACTCAGTTCAAAGCTAAGGTTTTTATGCTAACAACCTCTGTGTTTAAACTTGGCACATCCATTCCCTTGAGTTCATATTATACAAACGTGATTCTCTTTCATTGAACTCTTCATTTTAATATATGAAAATAATTGTATCAAGTTTTGGCGCTGCAGCCGGGGAGGTGATTCAAGTTTGAATATTTTAGCATTGAATCGACAAGACAGTGTAAATAAATTTATTTTCAATTTGTTTTTAATTTTTGTAACAACTTTGCTATTTCGAGAACTTGATTTATGATCTTGAGAGGACAAGTTACAAAAGAACAATTTGCATTTTATCCAGAGATAGACAGGTTCCTCAAGAAAATAAAGAAAGCCAAGCAGAACTTCCAAGCAGGATAAACCTCCTCTCATACAATGGATGTCAACAGCAACAACCAAAACCCACCAAGGAGAACACTTGGAGATTACACTCTGCAACAAGGACCTAGACACTACTCAAGCATTGCTATACCAAATACAATCAGGGCTATAGAAATAAAACCTGCCTTCCTTAGTTTAATTAGTTCCCACCAATTTCATGGAATGTCCAGTGAAGATCCATACACTCACTTGGGCACATTCTATGAATTAGTAGGAACAATGGGCTTTGAACAGGAAGTAATTGAAGCAGCGTATCTGAGATTGTTCCCTTTTTCTCTTGCAGGTAAAGCTAAAGAATGGCTCCAGTCGCACCCAAATCAAAGCCTGAACAGTTGGGACACAGTGGAAGAGAAATTTCTACACAGATTCTTCCCACCATCTAGATTTATCAAGGCTAAGTCAGATATTACAACATTTAAACAAAGCCATGATGAACCCTTTTGCGAGGCATGGGAACATTTCAAATCTCTCCTAAGAAGATGCCCAAACCATGGCTTAAAAGATATTGCCCAATTGAATATCTTCTATAGTGGACTTAAAGCAGATACCAAAATGATACTGGATGTAGCAGTTGGAGGAACCATGGTCACAGTGGATGCAGAGCAAGCTACAAGGATTATTGAAGCATTATCATCCACAGATTACCAAGCTCAGCATAACAGAACACAAGTCCAAAAGAAGGGAGAACTCAATACAACAGATGCCATTTTGGCTCAAAACAAAATTGACACAACAAATTAAAGCTCTGACATAGCAAATGGCAAAACTCCCTCAACAACTGAATGCCGTACAATCCTCTACGGGAAACCAACAAGCACAAATGAGATGTGATTTTTATGGAGGAGAACATCAGAATGGACATTGCCAAGGAGAGCAAGGAGACCAATCCATCCTATATATGAATAACCAAGGTAAGCAGGGTAACTTCAATAACAATGCTTACTCCAACAATTTTTCACAGGGATGGAGAAATAATCAAAATGGTGGATGGAAGCAAGAAGGAAGCACGTCCAACAGACAACAACCTTATCAGCAAGGCCCTTCCTTAACAGAAAGAACATCAAAACTAGAGGATACTCTAGAAAAATTCATGCAGGTCTCAATCACCAATCAGAAAAACACCAATGCTTTAATAAGAAACCTGGAGACTCAAGTGGGGCAATTGGCTCGTCAAATCATAGAGCATCATAACTCTCAATTTGGAGCCAATACACATCCAAATCCGAAGGAGCAATGCAAAGCAATCACAACAAGAAGTGGGAAGGTCATTGGACAACAAAAAGAGGGTGACAAGGTGGAAGAAAAAATGGAAGAAAATTTTGAAAAAGAAACAAAGAAGGAAGTTAGTGAAAAGAAAAATAAAAAAATTGAAGATGTACATATGAAGAAGGAGGAAGTTGAAAAAGAAAAAAAGAAAGAAATAAAAGAAGGGAAGAAGAAGGTGGATGACCCAGCACCACAGCTGAAAAGCTTGTCGTATCTAAAGAACCCTTCAAAAATAGACAAGGAGAGGAAATTTGCAAGATTTATGGATATCTTCAAAAGGTTTCAAATAAACATACCTTTTGTGGAAGCCATGGAGCAAATGCCAACTTATGCAAAGTTCATGAAGGAGCTGTTAACAAAAAAGAAAAGATTTTCTGAAGAAACAGTGGAACTCGCCGCAGGATGCAGTGCCATCATTCAAAAAGCACTGCCACAAAAAACAAAAGACCCTGGAAGTTTCACAATCCCAGTGACTATTGGTACTTTACCAGTAGGAAAAGCACTCTTAGACTTGGGAGCAAGTATTAACATAATGCCCCTCTCAATGGTGAAAAGAATTGGAGATCTGGAGGTGAAGCCAACATGGATGACCCTCCAACTTGCGGATCGATCTATGAAGTTTCCATATGGCATAGCTGAGGATGTGCTGGTATGAGTTGACAAGTTCGTATTTCCTGTAGATTTTGTCATAATGGATATTGAAGAAGACGCGGAAGTGCCTCTCATTATGGGAAGACCCTTCATTCAAATCGCAAAAGTAATTATTGATGTGGACGATGGAAAGCTAAAGGTAAGAGTGCAGGATGAGGAAGTAAACTTCAATGTGTTTGATGCAATGAAGTATCCAAAGGAAAAGCAATAGTGCTTCAAAATTGACATTGAAGAAGAAGCCATCAGAGAACAAACCAGTGAATGGCTCAACAAAGATCCACTAGGTGAGCTAAACATTGAAGCAAATGGAACATTGGACGGGGGAAACTCGAAGGAGGACAAGCATGACATTCAAAAAGAAATTCATTATGAAAAGTTGTTAGAGAAGACAAAAGAAGTTGTCCTACCAAAAGTGGAGTTAAAAGCCTTACCTTCACATTTGAAATATGTTTTTCTTGATGATGATAACCAAAAACCTGTTATTATTAATAAGGAATTGACAAGTACAGAAGAAAGGCAATTGATTCAAGTCTTGAAAAAGCACTCAATAGCAATTGGATGGAGACTGGAAGATTTGAAAGGAATAAGCCCAGCCTACTATACGCATCACATTTACATGGAACAAGAATTTAAACCAATTGCTCAGCCACAGAGACACTTGAATCCAACCATGAAGGAAGTAGTGAAAGGAGAGGTAATTAAATTACTAGAAGCTGGTATAATTTATCCAATTTCTGATAGCTCTTGGGTAAGTCTTGTGCAGATTGTTCCAAAGAAAGGAGGAATCACCGTCATACAAAATGAAAAAAATGAATTGATCCCTACAAGAACAGTCACAGGATGGAGGATGTGTATCGACTACAGAAAACGGAACACTGCAACCCGGAAAGATCATTTTCCTCTGTCCTTCATGGATCAAATGCTGGAAAGACTTACAGGACAAGCATACTATTGCTTTCTGGATGGTTACTCAGGCTACAACCAGATAGCAGTTGCACCAGAAGATCAAGAAAAAACAGCATTTACATGTCCTTTTGGGGTGTTTACATACAGAAAAATGCCCTTTGGGTTATGTAATACTCCTGCAACATTTCAAAGATGTATGCTAGCTATCTTCTCTGATTTGGTGGAAAAATGCATTGAGGTCTTCATGGACGATTTCTCTGTTTTTGGTCCATCATTCGATCAATGTTTGAAAAATTTGACCACAGTACTGAGAAGATGTATGGACACCAATTTAGTTTTAAATTGGGAAAAGTGCCACTTCATGGTCACCGAAGGCATTGTGTTAGGACATCAAATCTCCAAACGAGGCATTGAAGTGGACAAAGCAAAAGTAGATGTAATTGAGAAATTACCACCACCGGGGAACGTGAAAGGAGTAAGAAGCTTTTTAGGCCATGCAGGATTCTATAGAAGATTCATCAAGGACTTCTCAAAATTTGCCAAGCCTTTGAGTAATCTCTTAAACAAAGACACTCCTTTTATTTTTGACGATTCTTGTTTACATGCATTTGAAACCTTAAAACATAGACTAACATGTGCACCTGTAATAGTTGCCCCTGATTGGGAATTAGACTTTGAAATGATGTGTGATGCCAGTGATTATGCTATTGGAGCCGTATTAGGACAAAGGAAGGCAAAAGTTTTTCATGTCATACACTATGCTAGCAAAGTTTTGAACCCTACACAAACAAATTATGCAACAATAGAAAAAGAACTCTTAGCAATAGTGTATGGCCTGGAAAAATTTAGACCTTATCTGATTAGTTCCAAAGTCACTATTTTTACTGACCATGCTGCTATTAAATATCTGCTGAATAAACCTGATTCTAAGCCCAGGATAATTAGATGGATCTTGTTGATGCAAGAATTCAACCTAGTAGTCAAAGACAAAAAGGGCAGTGAAAATTTTATTGTAGATCACTTGTCCCGTCTTGTCAATCAGGAAGTCACACTACTCCAACCTTAGGTGAAGGAAGAATTTCCTGATGAAAAGCTACTAATGATGAAAGAAAGGCCATGGTTTGCAGACATGGCAAACTTTAAGGCTGCTAGAGTATTGCCTGATGATCTGTCATGGCAACAGAAGAAAAATTTTTGAAAGATGCAAGACAATTCATATGGGACGATCCTTACCTGTTTAAACTTGGATCAGACCATATTTTGAGGAGATATATGTCCCAAGAAGAAGCTAACAGCATCTTATGGCACCGCCATAGCTCACCCTATGGAGGACACTTTAATGGGGAAAGGACAGCAGCTAAAATCCTCCAATCAGGTTTTTATTGGCCTTCATTGTTTAAAGATGCTAATGTTTTTGTGCAGCACTGTGATGCATGTCAGAAGATAGGTAGCATATCAAGAAGACATGAGATGCCATTAACCATCATCCTGGAAATAGAAGTCTTCGATTGCTGGGGCATAGATTTTATTGGGCCACTACCAATGTCATTTTCAAATGAATACATTATTGTGGGGGTAGACTATGTCTCAAAGTGGGTAGAAGCCATGGCATGTACTAAAGCTGATACCAAGACTGTCATCAAATTTCTTAAGAAACACATTTTCAGCAGGTTTGGCACTCCAAGAGTGTTGATAAGTGACGGAGGCTCTCATTTCTGCAACACCCAACTCCAACGATGCCTAGAACATTATGGAGTCAAGCACAAAGTAGCCTCCCCTTACCATCCTTAAGCCAATGGCCAAGTAGAAGTATCCAACAGAGAAATTAAGAGGATACTGGAGAAGACAATTAGTCAAAGTAGAAAGGATTGGTCATTGAAACTGGACGACGCTCTATGGGCCTATAGAACAACTTACAAGGCACCAACTGGATTTTCACCTTATCAGTTGGTGTATGGAAAAAGTTGCCATCTTCCGGTCGAACTTTAACATAAAGCATTTTGGGCAATGAAAGCACTCAACTATGACCCAAAGGCATCAGCTGAAGAAAGGAAAATCTAGATGCACAAGTTAGAAGAATGGAGGAATCAGGCTTATGACTCATCAAGGATTTATAAAGATAAAATGAAGGCTTACCATGATAGGCACATCATGAAGAAAAGTTTTCACCAGGGACAATCTGTTCTTCTTTTCAATTCAAGGATGAAACTGTTTCCAGGAAAACTCAAATCTAAATGGTCAGGACCCTTTATTGTGAAGGAGGTAAAATCTTATGGGGCTGTTGAATTACAGGACCCTAAGTCTGAAAGAACTTGTGTTGTGAATGGACAAAGACTAAAGCCCTATCTAGGAGGAGAGGTGGAGAAGGTCACCACCAATATTCTACTGAAAGATCTATGATCAAACTCAAGCGTCAAGCTAAAGACGATAAACAAGCGCTCATTGGGAGGCAACCCAATCTTTTATTCTTTCTTTTCATGAGAATTTTACTTTAAATATTATTAAAGTTTCTGTTTATTTTGTAGGTCACTCATCAAGAGAAATCCAAATAAAAAAATAAAAAAAAAAAATCAAGTTTCAAACAAAGACAAACATAACTAGAGCTTAAGATTGATTAACCATGGTCAAGCTGAATTTGTTCAAAGAAGCAAAAGTAGAAAGGTATGCTTAAACAGATTAGGAGAGCATCAGGAAAACATCTCGCCCAAGCATGAAGACTCTCGCTTAAGCGAGACAAAGTAAGTCATCCCACGCTCAAGCACTGGATGTACTCGCTCAAGCGAGCCAAGGTGAGTCACACATTATCCATATTAGGCTTAAGCGAAGGACTCAAGCTCTAAGCGTGGCACCAATACAAAAGGAATTTTCAACAAAATAAACCCGATCACGCTTAAGCGTGATATTTTACGCTTAAGCGAGAGGCCACGCTTAAAGTAAGAACACTTCACGCTTAAGCGAGAAGTTGATATTAACATCAGGTACCAATTTTGAATATCACGCTCAAGCATGACAGATATACACTCAGGTGAGCAACAACTGATTGAATTATAATTTAAATTCGCTTGAGCGAATGGCAATACGCTTAAGTGAGGAAGTACATACTACATCAGGATATGCACACTTAAGCGAATATTGAGAGCGCCTAAGCGAGACAAATTCAAAGGCTCAAGTATACCATCACTGGTCGATCACGCTTAAGCGTGATATGCCTACGCTCGAGCGAGAAATTCAAAATGGCCCCTGATGCTAATAAATAGAATATTTTGTAACTGACCATTAACTCTTCCACTCAAATAACCATCCATTACCTCTCCTGACTCTACAAGTTTTGTAACCAACCATCCCCTCTCATCATTTGTTCCTTACCCTCTCATTTCACAAGGTACATTTTACTGCATTTTCATTGAAACTAAGTATATTTTCTCTTTTCTACATCACTCTCTACTTCTCTCAGGTGACCACTAGACTCTCCTCTTTTTTAATTGCATCATATAAGAAATGAGACTCCTTTTCAGAATGCATGCATTGAACTCTGTAACCATTTTCTTTTTAGTCTACTGTATGCCTATATGATCTGAAGTTGATTATTTTTTGGGATGTTTAGAAAAGAGATCGGTACTATTATGCTTCAAATTCTTTGCAATGCATGTTAAGTGTTCGTAAAAAGTCCTGGAAAGCATTTGTTTTGCATAGCAAGCATACTTAGTACGAAGTAGCTCTCCTTAATGCTTAGCCTTAGGACTAAAATGCTCTGTTATATTGTTGAGAGGATTATGTACTTGTAATATCACACTACATTCTTTTCCTTGATATGTGATTACAGATGGCACGAACTAAGTAGACTGCACCTAATCCCCTCCAACCACTTCAACAACAAGAAGTTCCAGAAGAAATAAAGGAAAGGGGCAACGCACTGATGACCAAGACAATGCCCCAAAATTTAGAAACAAGGAAAAGAGTAAACGTTATGAGGACATCTCCAACTGGACCTTCAAACCAGAATGAAAGGTGGATTTGGCCTTGGGAGATTGTGATGACTTTCTGCAAGTTATACGGAGAAGAAATTGGTTGAAGATATGCTACCCAAGAGACAAGTATGACCCAGAAATTGTCAGAGAATTCTATGCTAATGCTTCAACAAGGGATGGAGCAGGAGATAGAAAGACTTATGTGAGGGGAACTTGGCTCTCCTATGATAGGGATGAAATCAATTTTTACTTAGGAAGCATTATGAACCTAGGAGAGGGAGAGATATGTGAATATGCTGCCATGCTTGCAAGAAACCAACTCATTGGCACGAGTGATCTTGAAGCAGCCATATGTATTCCAGGGCATCACTTTCAGAGGGGGCAAGGAGAGAACCCACTGCGGGTTCTAAGAAAAGACATGACCTCCATCTCTCAAGTATGGACGTCCTTTTTGCTTGCTAACATAACACCTAATGCCCATGTGTCTGATCTAATTTTCAGCAGGTGTTATTTATTATACTGTATTTTACAAGATGACATTTCCATTGATCTGGCCCAAATACTCTCTAATAAAATTCACAAATTTGTGGTTGCTGACCAAAAATATTCTCAGGCAGGCTAGAAGGTAAAAGGAAGTCTGGGCTTCCCTGCTTTTATTACTGACTTTTGTGCAGCACATGGGATTGAGGTTCAAGACCTCAAACCTATCAGGCCATCTATAGATAAAAGCTTCATCGAGCGATTCTGCAGCACACATGGAGCCCAGCAACAGCCACAGCCAGCACCACCACAGGCAGGACTAGAACCTACTCCTTCGCCTCTCAGCACAGAAACCGCCATGATTTTACAGGGCATTCACCTCTTGAAAATCCAACTCAGCCACCTTCTGGCACAGTAAAATGCTAATCATAGAGGTTTGATGCATATTCATAATGGCCTATATCACAGCATCCCTACAGGACAACCTAATCCTAGGATGCACCCCGCCCAATTTGAAGCCCTCATTGCTTGGCCAGGGGACAGGCCTCCTTTTGTGGGAGGGGGTGAGACTACACAAGAGAGGCCAGGACCTTCCTCACAGCAACCTCCAGAAAGAAACCCAGGAGCAAAAGAAGATTCCTCTGAGGATGAGTGATGAATTTTAATGCTTCAGTTTTTAATTTGTTTAATTTGCTACTTTAAATTTTATTTCTAACTGACATTATATAGTTTTTCTTTGAACTCTTTTAGTTGATATTACTGCAGCGTGCTTTGGAATTGTTTGTGATTTTTTTTGTTTATTTTAATGCTTGCAACTGTAACATTTTTGAAAAACCCAACGAAGATTTAACTTTTTGAAAAAGAAAAGTTTCTAAGCAGCAAAATAATTTTAGACAGTAACACTGATTTTAAAAAAAAAGGCAAAATGCCTGAATTAAGAACCAGCGAAATGAAATGAATGTACTCTTGATTGTTTACATGCTTGAACCCTTTTCTGTTAGAATATGGAAGTAACCCTATACCCTGGTGAGAAGTGAGAAACTTAAACACTGAGAGTCTCATGAGAATTTATCAAATAGCATTGCCTGATTTTCTGATTAACAATTTTTAAAAAGGATTAAGCAAGGAAATGATAAAGGCAAATTTTGAAAATAAAATAAACCAGAGCCAAAAAGCTACCTTTAAATATATCCTAATTTTTGTAGCCATTTTGAGCCAAAAATTTTATTCGAACACCCTAAACTAAGCATGAGAAAATCTTACCTTATCAGCATGCTTCAAAATTTTGTGAAAAAAGCATAAAACAATTTTTTTCAAAAAGTGATAAAAGAAACTGAGGCTGAAAAAGAAATAAAAGTTCTCCAAAACAAAAATAGAGAACTAGAAAAAGAACAAAGAATTCAGTTGCATAAAAGAAGAAGCCTCATAAAAGTTTGCAAAAAAAAACTCAGAACATATGCTCTTCTTCTTCTTCATGCATGCACTTTGAACTCAAGAAAAACCAAGAATTCTTGATAGCCCAGCCTCATTACAACCTTGAAAAGACCTTTTGATCCTTACTTATCTTATGAATTGATTTTGATTAGAAATGATGTTAATTAGGTAGTTCTCATGATGAATGTGCAACACACCCACCTGGTGAGAAATAATGAGAGTTCTTTATTCTTACAGCAATTGGTTACTTGCTTTATGAACAAATTAATGGTGCATTACATTTTAAAGAATTGGTATTAAGGAGATCATTTGCCTAAACATAAACTCAGATTATTGTCTTTTAAAATTTTGTCTGCAACAGAAGCTGATCTTATTGAAAGCTTGATTCCCTTTCCAAACTTCTTTTTACTTGAAGACAAGCAAAAATCTAGGTTGGGGAGAGTTTGATAAGTGCTTATTTTATGATTAAATTCATGACTCAATTGGACTCATTTTCTGAATAACTTAACTAAATTAATAAATAATTAAGCATGATTTTGATTATAAATAATGTATTGTGTAAAGAAGCTTGAATTGTCAAAATCAGTGAAAAAGTTGTCAAAAGCCTTGAAGAAACCAAGAAGCACTAGAGCATCAAGCAAGGACGCTTGAGCGTGGCACACTGCATGCTTGAGCGTGGAAGAAACAGAAGGCCTACGCTGCCATTGCACTCAAGTGAAATGAAGAACACAACAACAGCTTTTCATGCTTGAGCGTCAGCCCGAGCTCGCTTAAGCGTGACCATGAGCATGACTGGCGCTTAAGCATGGTTATATGGAGCTTAAGCGTGATCTGCACATGAATTGAAAGAAGACTCAGCATCAGGTCCTTCCTCCCGCTTGAGCGTAAGCATGAGACGCTCAAGTGCAACCTCGACCTCGCTTGAGTGTGATTTAAGCGTGGATCAAGCGTGGAAACTAGCATACTGAATTGGAAGGCCACGCTTAAGCGTGGATAAGTTAGCTTGAACGTGAGACTATCACTGAACATGAGAACCTTTCACGCTTGAGCGTGACCAGTAAGCTCAAGCGTGACTCATGCAGTATGGGATTTTTAATTTAATATTCACCAATAGTGCGGTGCCAACTCATCCACTTTCTTGTGTTTCTGCATGTCTCCGAATATTCCTTCATGGGGTCTATGCAAGTGGCAAGGGAAGCTAAACCATAACCCCTATAAATCTAGCAGAAAACAAGACATCAGGCATCAGATTCATCCCCTGTATTTCCCTTACAATCCAACCTTTTCCATTATTTTCTGTATTCATATTTTGAAGGTGAAAATGCAAAGCATGAGTAGCTAAACTCCCTTATGGGATTGGTTGTAATCCATTCAATCCTGAAGTAACGCTGCTGTAAGTTTTTATGTTGTAATAAGATTTGATAAGTTTCTGTATTTCCTTCTGCATTTAATGCCTAAAAGTACTTGATCACTATTTTCTTGTTTTAAGTTTTCTCAAGTATGCTGGGAAGTAACTTTTAAAAGCAGATCTGAATGAAATACTTGTTGTGAGTAGGTAGTCAGGGATGGCATCTAATGCAATAAACATTAAAACAATCGATCAATAATTCTGGGATGATTTCAAAGTGACTGAGGGATCAGCGATTTGAAATCATTCTTATGAATTTTGTAGTCGAGGGATCGATGCAAATGACTTTGATTGTGACGTAGAAACTATCTTTTCAAGTTACTTACGTAAAAACTTATATAGCTTACAGAAGGTGAGATGTGATGAAACCAATCCCTATTTTACAAAACTGATTTTTTTCTCAAAATTATTTACTGTTATCTTTTACAAAATTTTACTCTTTGTTATTTATTTAATCAACAACATTTATAACAATCCAAAACAAAACTTTCTGTCAACTCAGTTCAAAGCTAAGGTTTTTATGCTAACACCTCCTCAGTGGAATGACAACTATATTATATTACAACCTCTGTGTTTAAACTTGGCACATCCATTCCCTTGAGTTCATATTATACAAACTTGATTCTCTTTCATTGAACTCTTCATTTTAATATATGAAAATAATTGTATCAATAACTTATGGCTTTAATCCTTTGTTCTGTTGGTATTTAACAAGACCATTTGGTTTAAACACTGAAGTAAATGCCTTGATTGAAACATATCATCATAATTAAATTCTCTGAGTCTTGAACATTTGCTTTTCTTGTTTGTCATTATCAAAACCTATAACAACATATAAACACATCTTTCTCACTCACTCCCTATATATTATCAAATCACTCTTAATCTCCAGAACTTTAACCACTCCCTCATTTGGTCTCACTCTCTTGCCCACCAAGAAAGCTAAACCTTTTCTTCTCTTTCCCTAGGCGTCACCAGCCCCCACCACTCAAGCACCATACCTCCACCTTCACCTCTATTTTTCTTCTTTTTTCTTCGTGTAGCATCATCAAACTCCTCCCCTTGCTTCACTTGTTCATAATCTCTTCAAAAGACCACGAAAGAAAAACCCTTCTTTCTTCTTTTCTTGGTTGAGGCCGAGATCACTCCCCCTTGTGCATGCCTCATTTTCATGCTTTTTCTTGACTCTAAACCATCTTGGAACCTCTATGCATGTCACCTTCTCTTTTTTCCCATCACCATTTATAAGTTAAAAGCTTTTTCCCCTTCCTTGGCTTTTAAACCTGAGAACACCACCTAGCCCAAAGGTGAGGTTTTGCTTCTCATCTCACTAAGGTTATATCATACCTTTGTATTATGGAGCTTGGAGATACCATTTGAGGAACCTCGGAAGCAAGAAATCAAGTCACCACCTCCTTTCCCTTCAAACTCGCAAGTAGCTTCATATGGCAAAGAGGGACTTGCCCATTAAATCTTGATCCAAATGTGTGTTTCTGATGTTGATGATGATAGATGGTGTATTGGGCAGCTGTATATTTATTTTAAGAGTTTGGATGCATGGCCATGGTGCCTGATAGTTAGGTGATGATAATGTTATACGAGTCTTGATGGTAGCTATAAAAGTATGAAGAGCATGCATGTTTATGTTAAAAATTTAATGGCTTAGTGTGATGGATTATATGATGTCCTTAGTAATTTAGAGAGACTTATGCATGAATATTTGGTGTTGTGATCGTGAGCCCTAAAGAGGGGATATGATGATTTTTTTGCCTTTGAGTGTTGAGTATATTGACTCCATGATGTTTTAAAGTTTAGGAAAATTTCATGTGTCTTGAATGTTTATGGCCAAGGGGCTCTTAGAGTGTACATGGCAAATTTTGGTTGCTTGGACTCTTAATAAAATTTTAAGAACATGAGAGCAATGTTGAAAGTAACAATGTAGAATGATTTTAGTGATTTAATGTCGTCTTGGGCTCGATAAAAATTTAATGAATCTAAAAGGCAAGGTTTCATATTGATAGGAATGACTTTGATTATGATTATAAGTGTTTAGGTGAATGTGCGATGATTTGTGTTACTTAAAATGTTTTTAAAATATAAGGTGGTGTTAAAAGTAGTAGGTACTAAAAGAGGTATTAACTTCTCAGTTTATATGTATGTAACTAACAATAATTAGGCTTGAGGGAAATTTATAAATTAATTCACTATAAAGGAGTTTACATAAATTATTCTGGGAATTTTAAAGAAGGTAAATACATGCTAAAAATTTTAAGAAAAATAACTTATAAGTTTCTTTTTTTAATAAACAATACATTTAAGTGGCCAATTAAGGCTTAGAATAATTTTCACAAGGTGGCAAGATAATGATTATAGGTGGTTAGGGTGTGAACATAATAGATTGATACTTGATAGGTTTGAAAAATTTTGGTTGTGTGGTCCAGTAAGTTACCGTGAGCTTAAGGATAAGAATGGGGAACTTGAAATCCTAATAGGTGTTAAAAAGTGGTACTAGTAAATTAGGTGGTTTATAAAAACTAGAAGAATTTTGGGCTTGAGAAAATTTCATAAATTATTTTGGGGAACCTTAGAAATAGAGTGTATAATATATATATATATATATATATATATATATATATATATAACATGCTGAAATTTTAAAAGGGGTAACTTATATAAATTTTTATTTAAATAATAATACATTCATGAAGTTAATTCTTTAAGAAACAAAGAGCTTGAGAATGTCCATAAGTTGAACCTGGAGAAATTACTGAGCTTAATATGATATGCTAGTGTGGTAAGGTATTATGTTGATTATTTCTTGACCTATGAATAAAGGTGTTCATTAGATATTGTGATGTTGGTGCCTTGATGAGTGTATGCATATGAGGGTGTAAGTGATATACTTGATGGTCGGGTTGAATATGATTAAGATGAAAAGAGGATTAATGATGATAATTAAATATAAATGATAAGAAAATTTATTGTGATGTGTTTGATGGCTTGATTGACTTTAATTATGATTATGTGATCTAAAGATGCTGTCTGAGTGTTGGTAATGGTTTTGTGAAAGATGATTCGAATTGATGCCTATGTATATGTGCACGCGAAGTTCCTACTATGATGATGAGTTTAGTATGATGGAATGAAATATAAATTGAATTGAAAATTCCTGTAGAGTCTACAGGATGAAATTTACTGAGGTATGATTGTGATGATGAATGAGAAATGCGCGATAGATAGGCTTATATTGATGCCCATGAAGTGTTTGTAAAAATGTGTCATTGCTATTTCCATGATCCATTTTCAAATTCAAAGCTTTTCTTTAATCTCCACTAATTCACACAAACCTGACTTCAATCGATTCTTAATTGGTTTAGATTGGTTTTGATCTGATTAATAGAAAAATCTAATTCAACTTGTTTGGATTGATTTGAATGCTTAGGTTGAATGGACAAAACTGTTGTTCAACCCTGAAAATAATGTTTTGTTTGGATAAAAAAAGGCGGAAGGAATTTGAGTAGAAAAAATAAGACATAAAGAAATTCTATTAAAATAAGATGGAAATTAGGTATCTTTAAATAAGACGTGAGTTTATCGAAATATAAAGAAAATAGAAAAATGATCATTTTCATTTATTTAAATAAGGAAATTCTCTTGGAAAGATAAAATTACCTTGTTTCTTGGGTAAATTAGGCCTAATTTAGAAATAAGAAACTCACTCTTATACACTTCATTCCGTCACTCTTTTTTCCCACTTGTGAGAAGAAATAGTGATGTCGTCGAATGACGGTAAATGCTTCTCCCCGGCCATATTCCCCCATCTTGTACACTTGTGTCCACCATGGCCGTAAATGTTTTTCCTCATTTTATTTTTTTTAGAGGATACACAAAAAGACTGAAAGTGATGTCGTCAATGTTGGAGGTTGCACTAGAGGCTAGTTCAAAGGTGATGAAGGTTGAAGGTTGAAAAAGATTAAAGATCAAAAAAAATATTAGTGTTAGAGGTCGCATTGGAAGTTGGTGGTGATACTGTTGGTATTAGAGGTCATACATGAGTATATGATTTAAAGGTGACACGGCTTAGAAACTGAAGAAGATCGTGTTGGAGGATTGTGGTGTTACTATCAACAGTATGGGTCGGGTCAGAGGCTAGATCGAAGATGATAAAGCTTAAAGGTTAAACAAGATCAATATTGTAGGTCATGTCAAAGGATGGTGTGATGTTGTCAGTATTGGAAATGATGTTGTGATCAATTTGAATGTGTAGTGTTTTCATCGTCCAACGGCTAGCTCTAAGGGCATTTTCATCCAACACAAATTTCATAAGACTATCCTGTCCAAATGACTTATTCTAAAAGGAGATTTTTTTTATGAGTCCTACAAAAATAAACCCACATCTAACATATACTTGATCCATCCAAATCATAAAATGTAAAAAAGAATCCCCTAATTTCCATGGATATTATTTCCCTTACCTTAAAAATCAAAATCATTCAATGCTAAAAAAGTGTAAGGGAATCTATGTATGTATGAGTGAGTTAAAATATATAAAAATTAGAGAGAATTCAAATAATTTCATGTGTTTGGATGAAAGATAAATTTGATGTGAGGATTTATAATTTTTGTAAGAATATTTCTTTTGCTGCATATTAGTATTTTATTAGACACAAATTTGTTTCTCAATGGACTATACTAACACATACAAGCAAATGATAAACCTGATTGGGGAAATATGTTACAAATATTTTGAGATGTTTGTAAATTCTGTAATTGGATAAGGTTTTGATAATGACAAGCTTGTTAACAAAGACAATGTACAAACATGAATAACACACATGGTTAAGGATTATATGTGTTTGATGAATTGAAGAACACCAAAGGGAAGTTGTGGTTGACAAAGAGATGACAAAAACAATGCTCAAAGAACAAGGATGTTGTACAAAGCAATTAATTAAAAATCAGAAGCATGAAGATCAAGCTAATACAGGTCAAGAAATCAAGCAATTTATTGTTCTAAATTCAAAGAAACAAGAAATGATATTGAGGATCAAAAGGATGAAGAATCAAGATCAAACATAATAATTACGGACAAAATAATTATGTTTGATGATGAAAAAATAATGAACTCCAAAAGAATGATTCAAGACATTTACAGAGATTTAAAACAGTTGAAAAATAATCATCAAAGTGCCTAAAGATCAAAGGATTGGAGCCACGATTGATTAAATATCAAAAATCATAAAACAAAGTGCCAGAATTCATGTATCAGGTACATGAATCGATTCACACAGCATAACATAGCTACATGAATCGATTCACATGTTAACAGGGTAAGGAATTTGTGATTCAAAACGAAGGAATCGATTCACTCAGCAAAGGAATCTATTCACATGATAAATTTGGCCCAGGAAATTAGTTTTAAAGCGAAGGAATTGATTCAACAGCTAGAGGAATCAATTCATGCATGTGGGAATCGATTCCTCCCCTTTGGAATCGATTCATATGAAGGAAATGGCAAAGGAATTCAGCACTTGGGGAATCGATTCATACAGTGTATTTTTGGAAAAATTAAAGGTAGAAACATCAAAGGAATCGATTCATCACTTTGGGAATCGATTCATGTCATGAAAAACAACGCTTCATGATTTCTGGAAGTTTAAATTACGCGTTGGATTTTCAGAAATCAATTAAGCTGCCAATCTATAGATTAAAGGTCAGGAAACTTGTGCCAGGAAACAAGGTACTTAAATCATGGATTGTTTTGGGGAAATTTGCCTTAGAAGGAATTGAAAATTGGAGAAATTCCATGCATCCTTGCCTATAAAAGGAGAAGAAGCTGAAGGCCAAATACACATCAACGGAGAAGCATTTCCACTGTTTTCTTTCTTCCTTCCTCTTCGTTGCTTATTCTCTCTATTTACTTTATTGGAAAATTAATTCTTAGAGAATTTTTTTTTAAGAGAGAAAAATATTTTTGAGTGAGCTTAAATTTGCATATCCTCTCTGTGAGAGTAATTATTTTATGAGAGCTTATTTTGTATATCCACTCTATTAGAGAGTTATCATTGTAACCCATAAACACCAAAATTCCTAGAGATTAAGGTTGGGGTTCTAATTAGGACATAATAAGGGAGGACCCTCACACCATCCTAGAGAAGGGACTTGAAGCATACAAAGGTCCTCTCACAAGGGCCAAGACCAAAAACGCCAAAAAAAGTATACATCGGGCCTTATCTTCATTCCTAGCTTTGAGTGGGCCCAAGCCTAATGAAGAACCCTTGAGGATCTATTCATACTTTACTTTTAATACACTTCTTAGTTAGATTCTCTAGGCTTCTAGGGTTTATTTGGACCTTGCAAGGTCAATAAGGCCACTTTTGGGCCATGTACACTCACTTTGGGCCATGTATAGGCCATACTTTTTTCCTTTTGCATTATTAGGACTAGGCATCATAGAGAGGCCCATGAGGAAGTCCCTTGGCCGAATTCCTTGTGGCACTATATAAGGTGCTCTCCTTTTGTAATTTGACATACTTGAATGCTATTTTGAGAATTACATACTTCTAAGTGAGTTTTTAGTGAGAGAAGCTCTCCCTTCTCTCTAGGTTAGAGTGACCTCTAGCAAGCTCTCATCCAAGGGGATTTCCTCCCTCTTGGTGGCAAGTTCTAAGGGAGTTATCTCCCCTTGGAGTGGGCTCCCCTTCCTTTCCTCCTTTCCATCCTCCATCCTCCCCCATTATTCCTTCCATCTACAGCTTCTCCTTCTCTTTTCCTTTTCCAATTCTGAATAGTTGAGTCTTTTCCCTTTTGTTCCCTTTCGGTTTTCTCTCAAGCAAGAAGATTGTTCAAGGTTGGAAGAGGCTAGAAGAGGAAGAGTGCCCTAGATCCACCCTTCTTCAAGAGGATAGAAGAAGTTCCTACAACATTTGGTATCACTTGAGCTTGGGAGGTTCTTTTCTACTCTTCTTCCTCCTTTTAGTTTCGGTTTTAGCTTTATTTTTCTGGATGGAATTTTATGTTCATATCACTTGCTTGCTTTGTTGATGCCATGTTAAAGTAGAAAAGTCATAAAAAGTTGATGTTCTTTTGCGTTTTTGTGTTAGTTGTTCCATTTCTTCAATTTCTTGCATATTGTTGTTTGAGTTTCAATTTCTTGTTGTTTTGTGTTGTTAAAATTCAGAATTGGCACTTAGGTATTTTGTTTATAGGTTATTGCTTAGTTGTTAGAAGTTTGTTCAATTGTTAGTTGGTAGTTAGAGCCAAATAAGAGTTAGTTGTTGTGTGCCATGTGGAACCTTGTCTAGTGTTCTAGGTTTTGTGTTGTTTTCTACTTAATAGCAAGTGCATAACCATGTGATTAGGAGTTAGTTCAAGCATCTTGACTAATCTTCCAAGGTTCCATTCTTGTCTTGTTAGGAGGTCTCACTTTAAGACCCTCCAAAAGTCATCTCATTGTTAGGATTGTTAGTTTCCATTCTTAGTTTCTTTCTAGGTCAATTTTTGTTTGTGAATGCACCTTAGGAACTCATCGCATATTTGGTTTTCATATTGTTGCATAAAAAAACATTTTGTCAAAAAGAATTGAACAAAGTTCTTCCACTTTTTTTGGAAGAAGGTTGCAAGTGTTTTACCTTAAGCAAGAAGAGACATTTGAACTTGTTTTGGCATTGTTCATTTCAGTTTTTAGGGATTTTATTTAAGTGGTGTTGTGCTTTGAAAAATACAAGAGGCATTAAAAAGAAAAGAAAGTCTACAAAAGAGAAAAACAAAAACAAAAGCCCTATACTCCTAAAATTGAAAAGGGTGTTAAAAAAGAAAAAGAAGCCTCATTAAGAAAAAGTGTGAAGTAAGACACCAAGATGAAAAAGAAATTTCAAAATTCCTTTGTACTTGAAATGAATTCTTTGCCTAAGTCTTAATATAGTTTCATTTGAACCTTACTTGCTTAATTGTACTTGCAACTTTAGAGTCTCTAGGATTAGGTTGTACTCTCCTTTTGTTGTTGCACTTTTAGTTTCTTGTTTGTCTAGTCTTGTCTTGAATTTTGAAATTCTTATTCATAGTGTAGCCTTTATTCTTTGAGCATTTATTGCTTTAGTGTCCTGTCATTCAAAAATCCAAAAACATCTTCCACTTTAAGTAGCCTTTCTTCTTAAGCATTTTTAGTTTATCTTTTTCCTTCTCAAGTTTTGTCTTTAAAGTTTTCTTTCTTTCAAACTCTTGATAATTCCCTTCTCAAAACCTTGAGGGTAGCATATTGGAACACTTGAGGTGAGAGTATAAGTTGCTTGGGTGAACTTGACACGAAAAGAAAGGGTAAGAGTTGTGAGGAGATAAGTGAGAGATACACTTATGAGGTTTTATTTTGTTGAATTCATTAAGACATTTTCGTTTGGAGTATTTGTTTGTCTTGTTTTGCTAGGTGAGGTGGATCTTACACATCAAGGAAGAGCTTGAAGAAAGTTGTAAAGGAAGCAAAGCCTTATAACTAGTAGAACTTAGGCAAATTTTCAAATTCTTAGGTCTTGTGTAGTAGGATTTTGTCTTGTATTTTGGACAAACCTTTGGACATTGGACTTTGGACACTATTAACTTTCATTTACTCTTGGTAATTTTGGCTAGAGCTAGAGCATTTGCATTTGGTTGTTATTTCTTTTAGTTAGTTAGTTGTGGTTATAACTAATAGTTGTTAGTTAGTTGGTTGTCTTAACTAATTAGGTTAATTAGTTAGTGGTTGGAACTAATTTTAGTTACTTCATCAGGTTCAACCTTGGGTATTGAGAGATTGTGAGATTGGGTGGGTTGCTCATTGCTTGTGAGGATTGAGTTCTTGAGTGTAGGACACTAGGAAGCTGCAATTGCTCAAAGCTTGTAATCTTAAATTCTCAATAGTGGAATCCTTCAAGTGGGTTGCTTGAAGGCGAGACGTATACCGGGGTTGTGGAACTCGTTATATCGGTTTGCAAATTCTCTCTTTCCTTAAACTCCTTTATTATTGTGAATTTAATTTACATGCTAAAATATTTATACCTAATTGGTATGCTGAAATTGCTTAAATTAAATCCTTAAATTAATTGACTTAAATCTTGTTGGATTTAATTATTGCATAAGTGAGTTGAATATTATTGTTAATAACTTGGTAAATTAATTATGCTTAATTAATTTGTTAGAAATTGTTTAAGTTAAATTTGTATTTGAATTAATTATTGCATGCCAAGTATTTCAAGAATTGCCTAAACTAATAACTTGCCTTGTTTATCAAAATCAATTCTTGAATATTGTTTCTTCAACTCAAAGTATCTTAGTATGATATGTGCTTCATAATTATTATCTCTTTTATATTGCATTATATGTATATTACTAACCATTTTCAAGGAGATTCCACGCAAAAATTTGAAATACTCAATTCACCCCCCTCTTGAGTATTGAGGCCTTGGTGATAAGATTTTTGTGGGTTTATACAGAACTTGTTTAGCCAAAGCTTGGTATTGTACAGAAGTGAAATAGAGTATTTAGAGAAAGAGAATCAAGTTTGTATAATATGAACTCAATGGAATGGTTGTGCCAAGTTTAAACACAGAGATCGTAATATAGTATATATGTCGTTCCACTGAGGAGGTGTTGGTGTGAAAATCTTAGTTTTGAATTGAGTTGACAGAAGATTTTGTTTTAGTTTGTTGTGAATGATGTTGAATGAGAAAATGAATAAATATCAAAGAGTAGATTGCAAAAGATAACAGTGAATATTTTTGAGAAAAATCAGTTTAGTAAAATAGGGATTGGTTTCATCACATCTCACCTTCTGTAAACTGCATAAGTTTTAACGTAAGTAACTTGAAAAGATAATTTCTACGTCACAATCAAAGTCATTTGCATCGATCCCTCGACTACAAAATTCATAAGAATGATTTCAAACCGCTGATCCCTCAGTCACTTTGAAATCATCCCAGCATTATCGATCGATTGTTTTGACGTTTATTGCGTTAGATGCCATCCCTGGCTACCTACTCACAACAAGTATTTCATTCAAAGCTGTTTTCGAAAGTCACTTCCCAGCATACTTGAGAAAACTTAAAACAAGAAAATAGTGATCAAGTACTTTCAGGCATTAAACGTAGAAGGAAATACATAAACTTATCAAATCTCATTACACACATAAAAACTTACAGTAGCGTTACTTCAGGATTGAATGGATTACAACCAATCCCATAAGGGAGATTTAGCTACTCATGCTTTGTATTTTCACCTTCAAAAAATGAATACAAAAAATAATGGAAAAGTTTGGATTGTGAAGGAAATACAGGGGCTGAATTGTGATACTTGGGGATCTGTTTTCTGCTTGATTTATAAGGGTTATGCTTCAGCTTCCCTTGCCACTTGCATAGAGCCCATGAAGCATCTTTCAGAGTCATTCAGAAACACAAGAAAGTGGATGAGTTGGCATCGCACCATTGGTGAATAAAAAATTAGAGGTCCCATGCTGTATGAATCACGCTTGAGCTTGATGGTCACGCTCAAGCATGAAAGGTCCTGATGCCCACTGTTTGCCTCTCGCTTAAGCCAAGCTTAGCCACACTTAAGCGTGTTCTCTTTGTCAAGCCACGCCCAAGCCACGCTCAGTCCACGCTCAAGCTTGCTAGTCCTGTCCAGTATGTTTGATTCCCGCTTGCTCCTCGCTTAGGCGCGCTCGGGCTCACTCTCAAGCGACTCATTCCCACGCTTGAGCGTGAGGGGGTCCTAATGCCTTGTTTACTATACGCCCAACTGAATATATCCTCACTTTAAGCGCACCATAGATGGCTAAGGTCACGCTTGAGCGAACTCATGCTTACGCTCAAGCGTAAGATCCTCCTTGCAGTAGTGTTTGAACCATGCTTAGTGTGCTTCTTTGATCATTGATCGTGGCTGTGCTTAAGCGCACTCGAGCTCACGCTCAAGCGTGAGATGCCTTTGCCCAAGCATTCCATCCTTCGCTTTAAGCGTACAGGTAGTCTTCTTGATTTCTTCCATGCTTTTGGTACCTTTCTTCAATATTTTGTCAAATCAAGCTTGTGTTACGCAATGTGTTGTTTTCAATACAAATTTATGCTTAATTGATTACATTCTTTTCAAAAATTAAGTTTAATTGAAGTATTAAATCAATGTAAAATAACACTTATCAAATTCTCCCCAACGTAGATTTTTGCTTGTCCTCAAGTAAAAGAAGTTTGGAAAGGGGATGAAGCATTCAATAAGATCAGATTCTTTTGCAGACAACATTTTAAAAGACAATAATATCAGTTTATACTTAGGCAAATGATCTCCTTAATACCAATTCTTTGAAAAGTAATGCACCATTAATTTGTTCACAAAGCAGGTAACCAATTGCTGTAAGAATAAGGAACTCTCATTATTTCTCACCAGGTGTATGTGTTGCACATTCATCATGAGAACTGCCTAATTAACATTGTCGGTCATTTCTAATCAAAATCAATTCATAAGATAAGTAAGGATCAAAAGGTCTTTTCATGGTTGTAATGAGGCTGGGCTATCAAGAATTCTTGGTTTTTCTTGGGTTCAAAGTGCATGCATGAATAAGAAGAGCATATGTTCTGAGATTTTTCAATCTTTTATGAGGCTTCTTCCTTTGTGCTTCAGAATTCTTTGTTTCTCTTTTTCTAATTCTCTATTTTTGTTTAAATTTTTGGAGAACTTTATGATCTTTTTCAGCCTCAGTTTCTTTTATCACCCTTTAGGAAAAGTGTTTTATGCTCTTATCAAAAACATTTAAGCATGCTGATAAGGTAAGATTTTATTTCTCATGCTTGGTTTAGGGTGTTTGAATAAAATTTTTGGCTCAAAAATGGGCTACAAAAATTAGGGCATATTCTTAAGGGTAGCTTTTTGGTTTGGGGTTTATTTTATTTTCAAAATTTGCCTTTATCATTTCCTTGCTTAATTTCTTAAAAAAAATGTTAATCAGAAAATCAGGCAATGCTATTTGATAAATTCTCATGAGACTCTTAGTGTTTAAGTTTCTCACTTCTCACCAGGGTATAGGGCTTACTTTTATATTCTAACAGAAAAGGGTTCAAGCATGTAAATAATCAAGAGTACATTCATTTCATTTCCCTGGTTCTTAATTCAGCCATTTTGCCTTTTAAAAATCAGTGTTACTGTCTAAAATTATTTTGCTGCTTAGAAACTTTTCTTTTCAAAAAGTTAAATCTTGGTTGGGTTTTTCAAAAATGTTACAGCTTCAAGCATGTAGCTCTATATTTAAAACAAAAATAAAAAAAATCACAAACAATTCCAAAGCATGCTGCAGTAATATCAACTAAAAGAGTTCAAAGTAAAACTATATAATGTCAATCAGAAAGAAAACTTAAAGTAGCAGATTGAAACAATTAAAAACTAAAGCATTAAAATTCATCACTCATCCTCAGAGGGATCATCTTCTGCTTCCTGGTCTCTTTCTGGAGGTCCCTGTGAAGAAGATCCTGGCCTCTCTTGTGTAGTCTCACCCTCTCCCACAAAAGGAGGCCTGTCCCCAGGCCAAGCAATGAGGGCTTCAAATTGGGCAGGGTGCATCCAAGGATTGGGTTGTCCTGCAGGGATGCCGTGATATAGGCCATTATGAATATGCATCAAACCTCTATGATTAGCATTTTGTTGTGCCAGAAGGTGGCTGATTTGGATTTTCAAGAGGTGAATGCCCTGTAAAATCATGGCTGTTTCTGTGCTGAAAGGAGGAGGAGTAGGTTCTGGTCCTGCCTGTGGTGGTGCTGGTTGTGGCTGTTGTGGGGCTTCTTTTGTGCTGCAATATCGCTCGATGAAGCGTTTATCAATACATGGCCTGATAGGTTTGAGGTCTTGTACCTCAATCCCATGTGCTGCATAAAAGTCAGTAATAAAAGCAGGGAAGCCTAAGCTTTCTTTAACCTTTTTCCCTGCCTGTGAGTATTTTTGATCAGCTTTTACAAATTTATGGATTTCATCAGAGATTATCTGTGCTAGATCAACTGAGATGTTATTTTGTAAAATGCAATATAATAAATAACACCTGCTGAAGATGAGATCAGAGACATGTGCATTGGGTGCTATGTTGGCAAGCATGAAAGAAGTCCATACTTGAGAAGTTGTAGTCATGTCTTTTCTTAGAACTTGCAGTGGGTTCTCCCCTTGCCCCATTTGGAAGTGACGACCTGGACTGCATATAGCAGCTTCAAGATCATTGACGGCAATGATTTGGTTTCTTGAAACCATGGCAGCATAGTCACAAATTTCTCCCTCGCCCAGTTCCATGATGCTGCCCAAGTAGAAGTTGATTTCGTCCCTTCCATAAGAGAGCCAATGGCCTCGCACATATGTTCTTCGATCTTCTACCCCTCCTCTCGGCCATGCATTGGCGTAAAATTCTTTCACCACCTCTGGGTCAAATTTTTCTCTTGGGTAACAGATTTTTAGCCAGTTCCTTCTTCTGATAACATCTAAAAAGGCATCACATTCTCCTAGTCCCAAATCCACTCTTCGTTCAGGGATAAATGTCCAGTTCTGAATGTCTTCATATCTTTTTCTTCGCTCTTTATCCTTGAATTTTTGTCCAGAAGTTGACTCTTCCAAGCGTGGTCGTTTCCCTTTATTTCTTCTTGACGACCTTGGAGGAGAAGTGGTTGGAGGGGGATTAGGTGCAACCTGCTTAGTTCTTGCCATCTGTGATCACATATCAAGAAGAAGAATATAGTGTGAACATTACCAGTAAATAATCCTCTCAACAACATAATAGAACATTTTGATTCTAAGGCTAAACATGAAGGAAAACTACTTCATACTAATTATGCTTATTATGTATGATGAGGGTCATGCAAAACAAATTCTTTCCAGGACTTTTTACAAACACTTAACATGCATTACAAGGAAATTGAAACATAATAGCACCGATCCCCTTTTTCTAAACAACCCAGAAAACAACCAAGCATAGAGCATGTACTCAGTAGGAATGGAAAGAAAATGGTTAAAGACTTCAATGCATGCATTCCTGAAAAGGGGTATCATTTCTCTCTAATAAAGTAACCATATGATGCAATTTAAAAGAGGAAAGTCTAGTGGTCACCTGGGAGAATCAGAGAGTGATGCAGAGGAGAGAAGATATACTTAGTTTCAATGAAATGCAGTAAAATGTACCTTGTGAGATGAGAGGGGAAGGAACAAATAATGAGAGGAGATGGTCAGTTACAAAATTTGTAGAGTCAGGAGGGGTGATGGACGGTTACTTGAGTGGAAGGGGTAATGGTCAGTTACAAAACACTCCATTTATTAGCATCAGGGGCCATTTTGAATCTCTCGCTCGAGCGTGGGCACATCACGCTTAAGCGTGATCGACCAGTGATGGGTACACTTGAGCGTTTGTTTAGGCACTCTCAATACTCGCTTGAGCGTGCATATCCTGATGTAATATATACTTCCTCGCTTAAGCGCATTGCCATTCGCCCAAGTGAATTTAAATTAAAATCAAATCAGTTGCTGCTCCCCTAAGCGTGTATCTGTCATGCTTGAGCGTGATATACAAATTTGGTACCTGATGCTTTTATCAACTTCTCGCTTAAGCGTGAAGTGTTCTTGCTTTAAGCGTGGCAGTCTTTGTTTGTTTTTAAAATTACTCTCGCTTAAGTGCAAAAGATCACGCTTAAGCGTGATCGGGTTTATTTTATTGAAACTTTCTTTTGTATTGGTGCCACGCTAAGGGCTTGATTCCTTCGCTTAAGCTTGATGTGGATAGTATATGGCTCACCTTGGCTCGCTTGAGCGAGTATATCCAGCGCTTGAGCGTGAAACATATGAGACATGACTTACTTTGTCTTGCTTAAGCGAGAGTCTTCACGCTTGGGCGAGATGATTTCATGATGCTTTTTCTCTCCTAGCTGTCCTTCCTTTGTTTAAGCATACCTTCTTGCTCCTTTGAACAGATTCAGCTTGACCATGGTTATTCAAGCTTAAGCTCCCGTCATGTTTGCCTTTGTTTGAAACTTGATTTTTTTATTTGGAGTTTTTCTGGATGAGTGACCTATAAAATAAACAAAAACTTTAATAATATTTAAAGTAAAATTCACATGAAAAGAAAGCATAAAAGATTGGGTTGCCTCCCAAAGAGCGCTTATTTATCGTCTTTAGCTCGATGCCTAAGTTTGATCATGGATCCTTCAGTAGAATAATGGTGGCGACCTTCTCCACCCCTCCTCCTAAATAAGGCTTTAGTCTTTGTCCATTTACAACCCAGGTTCTTTCAAACTTAGGGTCCTGTAATTCAACAGCCCCATAAGATTTCACCTTCTTCACAATAAATGGTCGTGACCATTTAGATTAGAGTTTTCCTGGGAATAGTTTCATTCTTAAATTGAAAAGGAGAACAGATTGTCCCTGGTGAAAACTTTTCTTCATGATGTGCCTATCATGGTAAGCCTTCATTTTATCTTTATAAATCCTTGATGAGTCATAGGCATGATTCCTCCATTCTTCTAACTTATGCATCTGAAATTTCCTTTCTTCAGCTGACGCCGTTGGGTCATAGTTGAGTGCTTTTATTTCCCAAAATTCTTTATGTTCAAGTTCGACTGGAAGGTGGAAATTTTTTCCATATACCAACTGATAAGGTGAAAATCCAGTTGGTGCCTTGTAAGACGTTCTATAGGCCCATAAAGCGTCATCCAGCTTCAACGACCAATCCTTTCTACTTTGACCAATTGTCTTCTCCAGTATCCTCTTAATTTCTCAATTGGATACTTCTACTTGGCCATTGGCTTAAGGATGGTAAGGGGAGTTTACTTTGTGCTTGACTCCATAATGTTCTAGGCATCATTGGAGTTGGGTGTTGCAGAAATAAGAGCCTCCATCACTTATCAGCACTCTCAGAGTGCCAAACCTGCTGAAAATGTATTTCTTAAGAAATTTGATAACAGTCTTGGCATCAGCTTTAATACATGCCATGGCTTCTACCCACTTTGAGACATAGTCTACTGCCACAATAATGTATTCATTTGAAAATGACATTGGTAGTGGCCCAACAAAATCTATGCCCCAGCAATCGAAGACTTCTATTTCTAGGATGGTGGTTAATGGCATCTCGTGTCTTCTTGATATGCTACCTGTCTTCTGACATGCATCACAATGCTGCACAAAAACATTAGCATCTTTAAACAATGAAGGCCAATAAAAACCTGATTGGAGGATTTTAGCTGCTGTCCTTTCCCCATTAAAGTGTCCTCCATAGGGTGAGCTGTGGCAGTTCCATAAGATGCTGTTAGCTTCTTCTTGGGACACACATCTCCTCAAAATATGGTTTGTTCCAAGTTTAAACAAGTAAGGATCGTCCCATATGAATTGTTTTGCATCTTTCAAAAAATTTTTCTTCTGTTGTCATGAAAGATCATCAGGCAATACTCCAACAGCCTTAAAGTTTGCCATGTCTGCAAACCATGGCCTTTCTTTCACCATTAACAGCTTTTCATCAGGAAATTCTTCCTTCACCTCTGGTTGGAGTAATGTGACTTCCTGATTGACAAGGCGGGACAAGTGATCTGCAATAAAATTTTCGCTGCCCTTTTTATGTTTGACTACTAGGTTGAATTCTTGCATCAGCAAGATCCATCTAATTAGCCTGGGCTTAGAATCAGGTTTATTCAGCAGATATTTAATAGCAGCATGGTCAATAAAAATAGTGATTTTGGAACCAATCAGGTAAGGTCTAAATTTTTCCAGGCCATACACTATTGCTAAAAGTTCTTTTTCTGTTGTTGTGTAATTTGTTTGTGCAGGGTTCAAAACTTTGCTAGCATAGTGTATAACATGAAAAACTTTTGCCTTTCTTTGTCCTAATACGGCCCCAATAGCATAATCACTGGCATCACACATCATTTCAAAGTCTAATTCCCAATCAGGGGCAACTATTACAGGTGTACATGTTAGTCTATGTTTTAAGGTTTCAAATGCATGTAAACAGGAATCATAAAAAACAAAAGGAGTGTCTTTATTTAAGAGATTACTCAAAGGATTTGCAATTTTTGAGAAGTCCTTGATGAATCTTTTATAGAATCCTGCATGGCCCAAGAAGCTTCTTACTCCTTTCACGTTCCCTGGTGGTGGTAGTTTCTCAATTACTTCCACTTTTGCTTTGTCCACTTTAATGCCTCGTTTGGAGATTTGATGTCCTAGCACAATGCCTTCGGTGACCATGAAGTGGCACTTTTCCCAATTTAAAACTAAATTGGTGTCCATACATCTTTTCAGTACTATGGTCAAATTTTTTAAACATTGATCGAATGATGGACCAAAAACAGAGAAATCGTCCATGAAGACTTCAATGTAATTTTCCACCAAATCAGAGAAGATAGCTAGCATACATCTTTGAAATGTTGCAGGAGCATTACATAACCCAAAGGGCATTTTTTTGTATGCAAACACCTCAAAAGGACATGTGAATGCTGTTTTTTCTTGATCTTTTGGTGCAACTGCTATCTGGTTGTAGCCTGAGTAACCATCCAGAAAGCAGTAGTATGCTTGTCCTGCTAGTCTTTCCAGCATTTGATCCATGAAGGGCAGAGGAAAATGATCTTTCCGGGTTGCAGTGTTCAGTTTTCTGTAGTCGATGCACATCCTCCATCCTGTGACTGTTCTTGTAGGGATCAATTCATTTTTTTCATTTTGTATGACGGTGATTCCTCCTTTCTTCAGAACAACCTACACAGGACTTACCCAAGAGCTATCAGAAATTGGATAAATTATACCAGCTTCTAGTAATTTAATTACCTCCCCTTTCACTACTTCCTTCATGGTTGGATTCAAGCGTCTCTGTGGCTGAGCAATTGGTTTAAATTCTTGTTCCATGTAAATGTGATGCGTACAGTAGGCTGGGCTTATTCCTTTCAAATCTTCCAGTCTCCATCCAATCACTATTGAGTGCTCTTTCAAGACTTGAATCAATTACCTTTCTTATGTACCTGTCAATTCCTTATTAATAATAACAGGTTTTTGGTTATCATCATCAAGAAAAACATATTTCAAATGTGGAGGTAAGGCTTTTAACTCCACTTTTGGTGGGACAACTTCTTTTGTCTTCTCCGACAACTTTTCATAATGAATTTATTTTTGAATGTTATGCTTGTCCTCCTTCGAGTTTCCCCTGTCTTCGTTCATTGTTCCTATTGCTTTAACGTTTAGCTCACCTAGTGGATCTTTGTTGAGCCATTCACTGGTTTGTTCTCTGATGGCCTTTTCTTCAATGTCAATTTTGAAGCACTGTTGCTTTTCCTTTAGATACTTCATTGCATCATACACATTGAAGTTTACTTCCTCATCTTGCACTCTTACTTTTAGCTTTCCATCGTCCACATCAATAATTACTTTTGCGGTTTTCATGAAGGGTCTTCCTAGAATGAGAGGCACTTTTGCATCTTCTTCAATATCCATTATGACAAAATCTACAGGAAATACGAACTTGTCAACTCGTACCAGCACATCCTTAGCTATGCTATATGGAAACTTCATGGATCGATCAGCAAGTTGGAGAGTCATCCGTGTTGGTTTCACCTCAAGATCTCCAATTCTTTTTACCATTGAGAGGGGCATTAGGTTAATGCTTGCACCCAAGTCTAAGAGTGTTTTTCCTACTGGTAAAGTACCAATAGTCACTGGGATTGTGAAACTCCCGGGGTCTTTTGTTTTTTATAGCAGTGCTTTTTGAATGATAGTGCTGCATCCTGCGGCGAGTTCCACTGTTTCTTAAGAAAATCTTTTCTTTTTTGTTAACAGCTCCTTCATGAACTTTGCGTAAGTTGGCATTTGCTCCATGGCTTCCACAAAAGGTATGTTTATTTGCAACCTTTTGAAGATATCCATAAATCTTGCAAATTACTTCTCCTTGTCTATTTTTGAAGGGTTCTTTGGATACGACAAACTTTTCAGCTGTGGTGCTGGGTCGTCTACCTTCTTCTTTCCTTCTTTTATTTCTTTCTTTTTTTCTTTTTCAACTTCCTCCTCCTTTATATGTACATCATCAATTTTTTTAATTTTCTTTTCACTAACTTCCTCCTTTGTTTCTTTTTCAAAATTTTCTTCCACTTTTTCTTCCACCTTATCACCCTCTTTTTGTTGTCCAATGACCTTACCACTTCTTGTTGTGATTGCTTTGCATTGCTCCTTCGGACTTGGGTGGTATTGGCTCCAAATTGAGAGTTATGATGCTCTACAATTTGACGAGCCAATTTCCCCACTTGAGTCTCTAGGTTTCTTATTGAAGCATCAGTGTTTTTCTGATTGGTGATTAAGTCCTGCATGAATTTTTCTAGAGTGTCCTCTAGTTTTGATGTCCTTTCTGTCAAGGAAGGACCTTACTGATAAGGTTGTTGTCTGTTGGAAGTGCTTCGTTCTTGCTTCCATCCACCATTTTGTTTATTTCTCCATCCCTGTGAAAAATTGTTAGAATAAGCATTGTTATTGAAGTTACCCTGCTTACCTTGGTTATTCATATATAGGATAGATTGGTCTCCTTGCTCTCCTTGACAGTGTCCATTCTGATGTTCTCCTCCACAAAAATCACATCTCATTTATGCTTGTTGGTTTCCTGTAGAGGATTGTACACCATGCAGTTGTTGAGGGAGTTTTGCCATTTGCTGTGTCAGAGCTTCAATTTGTTGTGTCAAAATTTTGTTTTGAGCCAAAATGGCATCTGTTGTATTGAGTTCCAACATTCCTTTCTTTTGGACTTGTGTTCTGTGTAATCTGTGGATGATAATGCTTCAATGATCCTTGTAGCTTGCTCTACATCCACTGTCATCATAGTGCCTCCAGCTGCTGCATCCAGTATCATTTTGGTGTCTGCTTTAAGTCCACTGTAGAAGATATTCAATTGGGCAATATCTTCTAAGCCATGGTTTGGGCATCTTCTTAAGAGAGATTTCAAACGTTCCCATGCCTCGTAAAAGGGTTCATCATGGCTTTGCTTAAATGTTGTAATATCTGACTTAGCCTTGATAAATCTAGATGGTGGGAAAAATCTGTGTAGGAACTTCTCTTCCACTGTATCCCAACTGTTTAGGCTTTGATTAAGGTGCAACTGGAGCCATTCTTTAGCTTTACCTGCAAGAGAGAAAGGGAACAATCTTAGATATGCTGCTTCCATTACTTCCTGTTCAAAGCCCATTGTTCCCACTAATTCATAGAATGTGGCCAAGTGAGTGTATGGATCTTCACTGGACATTCCATGGAATTGGTGGGAACTAATTAAACTAAGGAAAGCAGGTTTCATTTCTATAGCCCTGATTGTATTTGGTATAGCAATGCTTGAGTAGTGTCTAGGTCCTTGTTGCAGAGTGTAATCTCCAAGTGTTCTCCTTGGTGGATTTTGATTGTTGTTGTTGACATCCATTGTTTCAGAGGAAGTTTGTCCTGCGTGGAGGTTCTGCTTGGCTTTCTTTATTTTCTTGAGGAACCTGTCTATCTCTGGATCAAATGCAAGTTGTTCTTTTGTACCCTATCCTCTCAAGATCATAAATCAAGTACTCAAAATAGCTAAGTTACTACAAAAATTAAAAACAAATTGAAAACAAATTTATTTACACTATCTTGTCTATTCAATGCTAAAATATTCAAACTTAAATCACCTCCCCGGCTGCGGTGCCAAAACTTGATAAGATGTTTTTGTGGGTTTATACAGAACTTGTTTAGCCAAAGCTTGGTATTGTACAGAAGTAAAATAGAGTATTCAGAGAAAGAGAATCAAGTTTGTATAATATGAACTCAATGGAATGGTTGTGCCAAGTTTAAACACAGAGATCGTAATATAGTATATATGTCGTTCCACTGAGGAGGTGTTGGTGTGAAAATCTTAGTTTTGAATTGAGTTGACAAAAGATTTTGTTTTAGTTTGTTGTGAATGATGTTGAATGAGAAAATGAATAAATAACAAAGAGTAGATTGCAAAAGATAACAGTGAATATTTTTTAGAATAATCAGTTTAGTAAAACAGGGATTGGTTTCATCACATCTCACCTTCTGTAAGCTGCATAAGTTTTTACGTAAGTAACTTGAAAACATAATTTCTACGTCACAATCATAGTCATTTGCATCAATCCCTCAACTATAAAATTCATAAGAATGATTTCAAACCGCTGATCCCTTAGTCACTTTGAAATCATCCTAGCATTATCGATCGATTGTTTTGACGTTTATTGCGTTAGATGCCATCCCTGGCTACCTACTCACAACAAGTATTTCATTCAGATCTGCTTTCGAAAGTCACTTCCCAGCATACTTGAGAAAACTTAAAACAAGAAAATAGTGATCAAGTACTTTCAAGCATTAAACGCAGAAGGAAATACAGAAACTTATCAAATCTCATTACACACATAAAAACTTACAGCAGCGTTACTTCAGGATTGAATGGATTACAACCAATCCCATAAGGGAGATTTAGCTACTCATGCTTTGGATTTTCACCTTCAAAAAATGAATACAGAAAATAATGGAAAAGTTTGGATTGTGAAGGAAATACAGGGCATGAATTGTGATACTTGGGGATCTGTTTTCTACTTGATTTATAGGGGTTATGCTTCAGCTTCCCTTGCCACTTGCATAGAGCCCATGAAGTGATAAGTGTTTTATAACATAATAAATTAGATTTAGTTTACTTAGGATTTTAATCATTATGCACTGTATTTCCTTTATTTATTGTGATTTTTGCTTTCTTTCCACTGCATTCTACTCGGGTACTTTTATTTTGCAGAAATTAATAGATTTGGAATTATCGATGATCCATTTTAAGAATGAATGAATATAAATGGAAAATGGATTCAAGAACCCAAAAAGATGATCAAAGTGCCAAAGGATGAAAACAATCAAGAACCATGAGCTATACTGTCCAAAACGCCTCAAAAATGTAAGAAAACACTTCCAGGAAAGGGTAGGAATCGATTCACCCTTACAGGAATCGATTCCCATGTGAAACATAAGCTAGGAATCAATTCAAGGCTGTTGGGAATCGATTCATAGGGCTGGGAATCGATTCCCCCCTTATAGGAATCGATTCATTGAGGTTTGGAAGGCTGGGAATCGATTCATGAAGGCCAGGAATCGATTCATCATGCTGGGAATCGATTCCCACCTTTAGGAATCGATTCACACGCTGTTTTGAAGGCAAAAATCAACTGGAGGAATCGATTCATCAGTGAAATCATGCGCCGAATTATTGGAAACAACAAAAATACGCAAATTGAAGACAACTGGAACAGCTGGAAATCACATGCACCGAAAGTTTTCAACTTGCAACGCATTTTCTTAGCTGGCTTCCTCCCTTCCTTCGCCTATAAAAGGAGAAGCAATCCAAGCAGAGAAGGCATCCAGATCAGAATCCCATTCTTCATCAGCTTCATTCCTTTTCTTTTCTTTCTCTTTCGTTTTCTTTCTCTGTTTTATTTTCTTTCTCTTTTTATTTTCTTTTTCTTTCTTTTATTTTGTGTAAGAGTTGTGAGGATTGTGAAATTGAGTGTTCCAATTTGTAATTGGTGGAGGAATATTGCAACAAGGAAATACAGTGGTAAATTATTCTGAGCTTTTGGAGAAACCCGTAAGTCTTTATTTTTTACCATGTCTTGTATGTTTTATTTTTCCATCATGTGTATGAATTTGAATCCTTTCATGAGTAGCTAAATTAATTATCTTGGGATGAAGAGGGTATGATAATATTTTATTTTAATGTTATTTTGACTTGGAATTAAATAAATTTTTGTTTTCCATTTAGTTCAATTATGCTTAATGCTTTTAGTAATTCCTAACAAGAACCTAAATGATAAAACTGTATACTTACGGGTATATTAGTAAGTTTAGGTAATAAATAGAATCGAGAGATTTATTTTTAACAGAAAGCTTTGAACTAAACCTAAGATTTTTGAAATGCTTTTTTGTGACCTTGGTAAAACCGTGAAAGTAATCAAAATTCTTTTGAGGAAATAAAAGGGATTTTCATAAAACGATAATGGGCCTTTCTGAGGATTAAGCAGCGCTTTCCATAGGTTAGGTACATTAATAGGATTCCGAGAGGAACATATTAATTAGCTTTTGGAAAATTTGCCTTGGAAAACTTAATTCGATTCTTATTTATGAAAAGTTAAAATTCAATAAACATAAAATAGAGTCTTAATCCCCTGAAATCCCAAGATACTCTCAACTCTGATTTTTTAGTGTCAAGTAAATTTTATTTTTATTCATATTCTATGCAACTTTAATTTGTGCTTTATTTTATAAAAATCTTAAAAATTAATTGTGTGGATAATTAAATTTCAATATGCTGGTACTTTGAACACAGTCCCTGTGGAGAACGATAATCTTTTATATTACGCGACATAACCCGTGCGCTTGCGGGCCCTGTCAAGTTTTTGGCGCCGTTGCCGGGGACTATTGTCCCTCAAATATCGGCAATATTGAAATTCGATTAGATCATACTTGTTAATATTTTTATTGTTATTTTTATTTTTATTTTCTTTGTAATTTTGTATTCTGTTCTATATTCTGTGCATCTGTTTTATTTTTGTAATTGTTTGTTTTATTTGTCATTTATTTTCTATTTATGCGACGAAGCCGTAGTGTCGATCTAAACTTAGGATTTGACCCTGAGATAGAACGTACCCTTAGAGCTTTGAGAAAACAACAAAAACAACAAAAAGAACAAAAAGAAAAACAAATGGCAGACCAACACAGACCCTTAAGAGATTTTGCCACTCCAAGCACTAATGGGAGAGGATCTAGCATCCTTAGACCCACAGTGGAGGCTAACAATTTTGAATTGAAGCCTTCACTACTCTCAATGGTTCAACAAAACCAATTCGGAGGTTTACCCTCTGAAGATCCAAACCTTCACCTTCAAATCTTTCTTGAATACTGTGACACCCTGAAGATGAACGGAGCCACCAATGATGCCATTCGCTTAAGACTTTTCCCTTTCTCCTTAAGAGATAAAGCAAGGGCGTGGTTATACTCTCTTCCTGAAGGATCCATCACGACTTGGGAACAATTGTCCAGTGCTTTTATCAATAAATGGTACCCAAGGAACAAGACTGATGTGCTGAGAAAACAAATCATCAATTTTTCACAAAAAGATGATGAATCCTTGTATGAAGCCTGGGAAAGATACAGAGAATTGCTAAGAGAATGTCCTCACCATGGGATAGAAAGGTGGTTGACAATCCATATTTTCTATAATGGACTAACTTCTACACAAAAGATCTCTTTAGATGCTGCAGCTGGAGGAGCCTTCATGAGTAAAAATGTTGATGAAGCTGAGAACCTGATCGAGGAAATAGCTCAAAACACTCACCAATGGAACTCTGAGAGAGGATTATCTTCTAAAACACCAGGTAAGTACTCTGTTGATGCTCTTTCCCTACTATCAGCCAAAGTTGAAGCATTAACATTAAAACTTGATAAAATAGGGTCAACAGGTGCTACTAATATTGTTTGTGAAGTTTATGGTGTTTCAGGACATGGAGCTACAAACTGCCATTTAGCAATGACCCCTAATCAAGAACAAGAAATGCATCAGGTAGACGCTATTGGGAACTATGGTGGAAACTATCAAGGTAACTACAGACCTCCACAAGGTCCACCTGGCTTCCAAAATAGGCCATCTCAATTCCAAAGTAACTACAAACCTCAACAAGGAACCTATATTCTACAAAAATCAAAGCTAGAATCCTTGATGGAAATATTTGTAGCTACTCAACTTAAACAAAATGATGAATTCTCTGATGCAATAAAAAACTTGGCTTCAAAAGTGGACTCTCTTGCCACTCACAACAAAATACTGGAAAATCAAATTGCCCAACAAGCCTCCTATTCTCAAAGAGCACCGGGAACATTTCCTGGGAAACCAGAGGCTGGACCGTCTAACCAAACCATGGCTGTCACTCTTAGGAGTGGTACTCAATACGATGGGCCAGTTGACAAGACAACAAAGGAGGAAAAGAAAGTCGATGAATCTTTATCTCATCCAGTAATTGAAGAAGAGAAACCACAAGAAAAGAAGGAGGAAGTTAAGCCATATCAGCCTCCCATTCCATTTCCTCAGCGCTTAGCCAAAGCAAAGTTGGACAAACAATTTGGTAAGTTCCTTGATGTTTTAAAGAAATTGTATATTAATATTCCTTTTACAGATGCTTTGCAGCAAATGCCTACATATGCAAAGTTCTTGAAGGATATTCTGTCCAACAAAAGAAGACTGGAGGAAGATGGTACAGTTGCACTTACTGAAGAGTGCAGTGCTCTAATTCAAAAGAAACTTCCACCCAAGCTCCAAGATCCAGGTAGTTTCTCTATTCCTTGCATGATTGGTGACATGAATATAGATAAAGCATTGTGTGATTTAGGAGCAAGTGTGAGTTTAATGCCATTATCTGTTGCTGAAAAGTTAGGATTAGGTGAGCTAAAACCTACTAGGATGTCTTTACAATTGGCTGATAGATCTGTAAAATATCCTGTAGGAATTTTAGAGGATGTTCCTATTAAGATAGGAAAATTTTTTATACCTGCTGACTTTGTTGTGCTTGAAATGGACGAAGATTCTTTGATTCCTATTATTTTAGGCAGACCATTTTTAGCAACTGCAGGTGCTGTGATTGATGTCAAGAATGGTAAGTTGTCTCTAACTGTTGGAGACCAAAAGATTGATTTCAACTTGAAAAATGTTTTAGAAAAACCTTATAATGATGTTTGCTGTACTGTGGATTTTGTCGAACAAGTGGTAAAGGAAGCAACCCTTCCTAATGACCCACTTGAAACTATTTTCATGATTGAGCCGACAGAAACATCTGATTGCTCTAAGGCCCCACATAATACTGAGGTCATGTGTGACAAAGTGGTAAGCCCCAATGTGGAATTAAAACCTTTACCAGCTTCATTAAGGTATGAATTTCTTGGTCCTAATTCCACATATCCTGTGATTATCAATGCTGAATTGAACCCATCTGAAACTGAAAAACTTTTGAAACAACTTAGGTTGTATAGAAAGGTAATAGGTTATACAATGGATGATATCAAAGGGATTAGCCCTTCTCTTTGTATGCACAGGATTACTGTAGAAGATGAAAGTAGGCCCACAATAGAACCACTTAGGAGATTAAATCCTAAAATGCAAGAAGTGGTTAAAAAGGAAATTTTGAAATTGCTTGATGCTGGAGTCATATATCCTGTTGATAGTAGTAAATGGGTGAGTCCTGTCCATGTGGTGCCTAAAAAGGGGGGAATATCTGTGATTGAAAATGATAAACATAACTTGATTCCTACTAGGATTGTCTCTGGTTGGCGCATGTGCATTGATTATAGGAAGTTAAATAGCGCCACGAAAAAAGATCATTTTCCCCTCCCTTTTATTGATCAGATGCTTGAAAGACTTGCGAAACACTCTTATTTCTGTTATTTGGATGGGTATTCAGGTTTTCATCAAATTCCCATTCATCCATCTGATCAAGAAAAGACTACCTTCACTTGCCCTTATGGGACTTATGCTTACAGACGTATGCCTTTTGGTTTATGTAATGCACCTGTGACTTTTCAAAGGTGTATGCAAGCAATTTTTTCTGATCTTATTGAAAATGTGATGGAAGTCTTTATGGATGATTTTTCAGTGCATGGTTTGGATTTTGATAATTGTTTAACAAATTTGTGCCAAGTCTTGCAGCGTTGTGAAGAAACCAATTTGGTTCTAAATTGGGAAAAATGTCATTTCATGGTAAGAGAAGGCATAGTTCTTGGACACCTGGTGTCTGAGAGAGGTATAGAAGTTGATAAGGCTAAAGTGGAAGTAATTGAAAAATTACCTCCACCCACAAATGTGAAAGGTATTCGGAGTTTTCTTGGACATGCAGGGTTTTACCGTAGGTTCATTAAAGATTTCTCCAAGATCACAAAGCCTCTTACAACTCTTCTGGGTAAGGATGTACCCTTCAATTTTGATTCATCTTGTATGGAAGCTTTTTGCAGGATAAAGCAAGCTCTAATCTCTGCCCCCATCGTACAACCACCTGATTGGAAACTCCCATTTGAGCTGATGTGTGATGCGAGTGATTACGCAGTAGGAGCTGTGTTGGGGCAAAGAAACGATAAAAAGCTCCATGTAATTCATTATGCCAGCTGGACGCTAGATGATGATCAGGTTAATTATGCCACAACTGAAAAAGAACTGTTAGCTATTGTCTTTGCTTTTGATAAATTTAGGTCTTATTTGGTAGGATCACATGTTACTGTTTACACTGACCACTCTGCCATTAAGTATCTATTGAATAAAAAGGAAGCAAAGCCTAGATTAATTAGGTGGATTCTAATATTGCAAGAATTTGACTTGGAAATTAAGGACAAGAAGGGTACCGAGAACTTGGTCGCTGACCACTTATCTAGGTTGACATCTGAAAAAGAAGAAACAGATAGTATTCCCATCAATGAATCTTTTCCAGATGAACAACTCTTGAACCTTAGTATCCAACGTGTTCCTTGGTATGCTGATTTTGTAAATTTTCTTGCATGTGGTATCTTACCTCCTGATCTTAGCTTTCAGCAAAGGAAAAAGTTTTATGCAGATGTCAAGCATTATTATTGGGATGAACCACTCATTTTCAAGCAATGTGCAGATGGTATGATTCGGAGATGTGTTTCACAAGATGATGTCCATGCTATCTTGGATCATTGCCATTCTCTTTCCTGTGGAGGGCACATGAGCACCTCCAAGACAGCTGCTAAAATATTGCAAGCTGGGTTCTATTGGCCAAATATTTTTAAGGATGTACGTAAGTATGTTCTAACTTGTGATGCTTGCCAGAGAACAGGTAACATTGGTAAGAGACAAGAAATGCCATTGAATACAATTTTAGAAGTTGAACTGTTTGATGTATGGGGTGTTGATTTTATGGGTCCCTTTCCCTCTTCTTTTGGAAATCAGTTCATATTAGTGGCAGTTGACTATGTGTCAAAATGGGTGGAAGCCATTGCTTCACCTCATTCTGATGCTAAGACTGTTATTAAACTTTTCAAGAAAATAATATTTCCAAGGTTTGGGGTCCTAAAATGTGTTATAAGTGATGGAGGGTCTCATTTTATTGAGAAAACTTTTCAGACCCTTCTAAAGAAATATGGAGTTAAGCATAAGGTTGCTACACCTTATCACCCACAAACTAGTGGACAAGTTGAGGTATCCAATCGGGAAATTAAAAATATTCTTCAAAAAGTGGTGAATACATCATGTAAGGATTGGTCTATTAAGTTAGATGATTCCTTATGGGCGTATCGAACCGCATACAAAACTCCCATTGGAACCACACCTTTTAAGCTAGTATATGGGAAGCCCTGTCATTTACCTGTTGAGCTAGAATATAAATCTTTTTGGGCTGTTAAAACTCTTAACTTTGATCATAAGGCTGCAGGTGAACAAAGATTGTTGGAATTAAATGAGCTTGAAGAACTCCGTCTAGATGCATACGAAAATGCCAGAATTTATAAAGAAAAAACCAAACAATGGCATGATCGTCACATCCAACGGAGAACATTTAATCCAGGTGATATGGTTTTACTGTTTAATTCCAGACTGAAGCTTTTTCCAGGTAAACTGAGATCCCGATGGTCGGGACCATTCAAGGTGACAAAAGTCTTTCCCTTTGGAGCTGTCGAACTATGGAGCGAGAAATCTGGTACATTTAGAGTAAATGGACAGAGAGTAAAGCATTACTTCACAGGTCAACCAATACAACAAGCAAGTGACTTGGACTTGTTTGATGCTCCTGATGAGTAAATCCAAACGGTAAAAAGTCTGGCTGAAGACTTAAAACTTAGCACTTATGGGGAGGTAACCCCATGTCTTTAATAATAATAAAAAAAAAACCAACTATGTCAGATGCTGGTTTGGGGTTATTACAGGTAAGTTTTCTTATCCTTTTATCATCCATTTTAACATTGAGGACAATGTCAAATTCTGGTTTGGGGTGGTAGGTAAGAAAACTTAACTGTTTTGTTTACGTTGTGTGATTGTCATTTTATTATGCATGTGTGTTTTCTTTGATTTGTTTGTAATCTTGTAATTTACCATGATTGCATGACAAATTTACTTTGAACACAAGGCTAAAGTATCTAAGGACCCCAAAATTTTGAGTAAAATTTTCAAAATTTGATTGTTTAAATGCCAAATCAATGTCTAAATGAATCTTATGTGATTAAAATTTTCTTTGAAAAAGACTTTTCATGGTTAGACTTGAGCCAAAATGGGTAATTTATCAAACAAATTTTCAAAACCCATATTTTCTTGATTGAGTGAATCTCATAATCATTAATATTCTAGAACTTATTTTTCAACCGATTCAAAATGGTTTTTGATTATATGTCTTAGGATGATAAAGGCACAATTAGGTCTTATTCTTAAGCCTCAGAATTTTGTATAATTTGACCCCTAGTTGTCCCTTTTGAGCCTGAAAGTGAAAATTTTTCTTTGAAACCTTTCATTGACTAATATTCTCTATAATGGTGAAAAAGTTGGAAATTTAGTGGAGTAAAGAAATAAAAAAGGACTTAAGAAAAATATGGTATTGAATGCAAAGAAAAGCAAGAAAAAGAAAAAGAAAATCAAAAGGATGATATTGAATGAATTCAAAAAAAAAGTCCATAAAAGTTCAAAAATTTGCTCTGTTAAATTTATAATGGTGATTTGAATCATTCATGCCTATTAAAGCCCTTTTGCATTCCATTTTTCTTGAAATTCCTACCTTGACAATACAACCCAAGGCCACATTACAACCTTTGAAAGACCTTTAGACTTTGACATATTTTCTATTTAAACTGTGGAGTTTCTGGTTTATTAACAAGCTTATGGTAATATTTTTTGACTATGATGATCTGAGTGATACACAAACCATGAAACACTTTGAGTGAAAATTGAGAGAAGAGTATCCTCTGTCTTGATAATGAAAATTGATTCACATAAGAAAATTAATATTGGCATTTGAATAAATCTTTTTCTCTGTTTTGGATTCCATAGTTTATTAACCTTAGTGTTTTCTGTATTTTATCTTGTTAATATGGTGATTGCTTGAGGACAAGCAATGTTTTGGTTTGGGGTATTTTGATAAGTGTTTTATAACATAATAAATTAGATTTAGTTTACTTAGGATTTTAATCATTATGCACTGTATTTCCTTTATTTATTGTGATTTTTGCTTTCTTTCCACTGCATTCTACTCGGGTACTTTTATTTTGCAGAAATTAATAGATTTGGAACTATCGATGATCCATTTTAAGAATGAATGAATATAAATGGAAAATGGATTCAAGAACCCAAAAAGATGATCAAAGTGCCAAAGGATGAAAACAATCAAGAACCATGAGCTATACTGTCCAAAACGCCTCAAAAATGCAAGAAAACACTTCCAGGAAAGGGTAGGAATCGATTCATTGAGGTTTGGAAGGCTGGGAATCGATTCATGAAGGCCAGGAATCGATTCATCATGTTGGGAATCGATTCCCACCTTTAGGAATCGATTCACACGCTGTTTTGAAGGCAAAAATCAACTGGAGGAATCGATTCATCAGTGAAATCATGCGCCAAATTATTGGAAACAACAAAAATACGCAAATTGAAGACAACTGGAACAGCTGGAAATCACATGCACCGAAAGTTTCCAACTTGCAACGCGTTTTCTTAGCTGGCTTCCTCCCTTCCTTCGCCTATAAAAGGAGAAGCAATCCAAGCAGAGAAGGCATCCAGATCAGAATCCCATTCTTCATCAGCTTCATTCCTTTTCTTTTCTTTCTCTTTCGTTTTCTTTCTCTGTTTTATTTTCTTTCTCTTTTTATTTTCTTTTTCTTTCTTTTATTTTGTGTAAGAGTTGTGAGGATTGTGAAATTGAGTGTTCCAATTTGTAATTGGTGGAGGAATATTGCAACAAGGAAATACAGTGGTAAATTATTCTGAGCTTTTGGAGAAACCCGTAAGTCTTTATTTTTTACCATGTCTTGTATGTTTTATTTTTCCATCATGTGTATGAATTTGAATCCTTTCATGAGTAGCTAAATTAATTATCTTGGGATGAAGAGGGTATGATAATATTTTATTTTAATGTTATTTTGACTTGGAATTAAATAAATTTTTGTTTTCCATTTAGTTCAATTATGCTTAATGCTTTTAGTAATTCCTAACAAGAACCTAAATGATAAAACTGTATACTTACGGGTATATTAGTAAGTTTAGGTAATAAATAGAATCGAGAGATTTATTTTTACCAGAAAGCTTTGAACTAAACCTAAGATTTTTGAAATGCTTTTTTGTGACCTCGGTAAAACCGTGAAAGTAATCAAAATTCTTTTGAGGAAATAAAAGGGATTTTCATAAAACGATAATGGGCCTTTCTGAGGATTAAGCAGCGCTTTCCATAGGTTAGGTACATTAATAGGATTCCGAGAGGAACATATTAATTAGCTTTTGGAAAATTCGCCTTGGAAAACTTAATTCGATTCTTATTTATGAAAAGTTAAAATTCATTAAACATAAAATAGAGTCTTAATCCCCTGAAATCCCAAGATACTCTCAACTCTGATTTTTTAGTGTCAAGTAAATTTTATTTTTATTCATATTCTATGCAACTTTAATTTGTGCTTTATTTTATAAAAATCTTAAAAATTAATTGTGTGGATAATTAAATTTCAATATGCTGGTACTTTGAACACAGTCCCTGTGGAGAACGATAATCTTTTATATTACGCGACATAACCCGTGCGCTTGCGGGCCCTGTCATGAAGCATCTTTCAGAGTCATTCAGAAACACAAGAAAGTGGATGAGTTGGCATCGCACCATTGGTGAATAAAAAATTGGAGGTCCTATGCTGCATGAATCATGCTTGAGCTTGATGGTCACGCTCAAGCGTGAAAGGTCCTGATGCCCACTGTTTGCCTGTCGCTTAAGCCAAGCTTAGCCACGCTTAAGTGTGTTCTCCTTGTCAAGCCACGCCCAAGCCACGCTCAAGCTTGCTAGTCCTGTCCAGTATGTTTGATTCCCACTTGCTCCTTGCTTAGGCGCGCTCGGGCTCACACTCAAGCGACTCATTCCCACGCTTGAGCGTGAGGGGGTCCTAATGCCTCGTTTACTATACGCTCAACTAAATATATCCTCGCTTTAAGTGCACCATAGATGGCTAAGGTCACGCTTGAGCGAACTCGTGCTTACGCTCAAGCGTCAGATCCTCCTTGTAGTAGTGTTTGAACCATGCTTAGTGTGCTTCTTTGATCATTCATCGTGGCTGCGCTTAAGCGCACTCGAGCTCACGCTCAAGCGTAAGATGCCTTTGCCCAAGCATTCCATCCTTCGCTTTAAGCGTACAGGTAGTCTTCTTGATTTCTTCCATTCTTTTGGTACCTTTCTTCAATATTTTGTCAAATCAAGCTTGTGTTACCCAATGTGTTATTTTCAATACAAATTCATGCATAATTGATTACATTCTTTTCAAAAATTAAGTTTAATTGAAGTATTAAATCAATGTAAAATAACACTTATCACTTGGCTAACAAATTCAACTTTACATGACTTTGATTTTGTAATTAGTGCATAGATAGCATTGAGAATACAATTTCACAAGTTATTTTTAGAGATCAGAACCACCATATTATTAATGAGTAGGGAATGGAAAATGAAGGATATATGCTTGTGTATAGGATCACAATGATTTATCGAATCATAATCGTGCAACTAAGATTATAAATCCCACTAACAAAGCACGACGTATAAGATCACCACAACTTTAACCTTGAAAATAAGAGGTTGATTGTGATTTGAATGCGTTCACCTTAGTGAAACTCACATGCAAATCCTAACACCAGCAACTATTTCAAAAGTTATTCTTGGTCAAGACCATTTTTGAAAAATTTTTCTACATTGTTGACTTATCTCAACAAGGGTTTTATTTCAGTAGGTCCCACCAATAAAATATTCACTAAGTCAAAATTTTCCCAATCCAACCATCAAAATTTACAGTCTCCCCTCTATAATACCCCAAAAGTAGGGGTAAATTTTTTGCGATTTAAAAATAATTATAGCTAGAAGAAACTCAATATATATAATACCAAGTAATTACCATGGATCATTTAATAACCTATCTCATATATAAAGATATGAGAAGGTATCAAAGTGCTCCTTGGATGATCGGACTCGAGATCGTCACAAGGGAAAAGCAGAAGATTGGATAAAATTTAAGAGTTATTGAAATATATGTGAGGAAGGGGATGGAAGATGCCTATTCAATTGGATAAAGCTTAATAATACAATTTCATAGTAAAAACATTATTTCTATAATGTATGAGTTCCAAAAACAAGTAAGAAAATTGAGCCAGGAAGCAAAAATGAATAAATTAGGAACAAGGCAACTCGCTTGAGCGAGTCCCTGTCTCGCTTGAGCGAAACCCACAGGGGTCGCTTGGGCGAGGCCAGCGAGCGTGAGCGAAAATGCTCCCGAAATGTTACCATGCTCGCTCGCTTGAGTGAGGCACACTCGCTTAAGTGAAAATGGGACAGAACCTCGCTGCCCACATTTCGCTCGAGCGAGGCCAGGCCCGCTTGAGAGAATTCCACCCAGTAGCTCCCACCTGATTCATAAGCATCTCGCCTGGGCAAGACACCAGTTCGCTTGAGTGAACCTCACCCAGAAAGAATTCCATGCAATACTCACTTAAGTGAGCACCCACCAAAGACCATTTCGCTTGAGCGAAAATGGTCCAGAAGCCCGTCTGAGCAATTTGCCTCCAGTAAGCTCCCCACTGATGTATGCATGACTCGCTTGAGTTAGAACTACACTCGCCTGAGCGAGATTAGGCCAGAGGCCACCCCTTTGATATAGGGGATTCTCGCTTGAGCGAGAATCCATCTTGCTTGAGCGAGATTATTAGCACATGCATAGAAAACATGTAAATTTCACAACCTATCATATAAAAATCATTTCAAGCCAAATTAATCAAGTTCAACACATCACATACATCATATTAGGCATTTTAAAACTCATTTCAAATAATCATACTTAATGATTTCTATTTCAACTCATGAATCATATCATAATTAAGCCTATCACTTTATATACTTTATAAAACCAGGATTCTCATATAATCCTTCATTCATTCATCAAAGTTAGTAGCAATTCACTTCATGTTTATCATCCATACATTGTCCAGGTCACTAATGAAAATAAGCCATGAATACAAGGGTCTCATTTTCCTACATAACCTCTAAAATCATCATTCATCATAGAATTTATCATCAATAAGCATCATAATTCATTATCATACATCATCTAGGTCATTAATGAAAATCAGCCATACACACCAAGGTCCAATTTTCTTACATGACCCTCAAAATCATCAAACTACAATCTAGATGGCAAAATAAGCATACATGTACACTATATGTTATACAAAAATCTAGATTTGCAGGCCAAGGTGTTTCCTCTACACCTATTTACCTCTTTCATCAAAATGTACTTCAAACGATTCACTCCACCCATGAGTGCCCTGCATCATAAGTCTAAAAAGTAGGCAACATAGGAGAGTGAGTCATATATTCCAAATGAATGAATATGAATACCATGTGATCATGTGCATATGTATCATAACATGTAACTTTGCATTCACGCATAATTTATCCTTAACTATCATCACATAATACAAACATCTTTGTAAGTTAAGCGAAGTATAGAATCATACACATGATCTAGTCCTTCAATAAATTGGACTATTACACATCTCATTATTTTACTCAAATTATTATTTGGTATTCACATCTTTTATGTTGTCTTAATACATCTTCTTACCCATAACACAACCATCATCACATCTCATCACCTTTGGGATACTTCCTTACTATATGCAAATGCTTTTAAGCTAATGCATATGCACAATGGATTATTTCAATAATTACAGATCTGACTGTGGGAATATAAACACCGATTGTGGGATTTAAGTTTGATCATCTAACCATACCCCTATTGCAGTAGTAAAATATGTACACTTATCCTCAAATTGCATGCATTTCACCAATCTTTTACTGGTACCAAACTGCATCGCCCATTTTGCAACACCTGGTCATTTTCACCATGACCGCGGTAACACATATTTAACATATGGTGTTGCGGGCCAACCATGAGTCTTATCATACCAGCTGTGATCCAAAGAACCACCGGGGACACCTGCTCATCAAGAGCCACCCCCCACAAGGGTCAACTACATGTGGCTCCCCGTAGCACAACATGGGTAGCTTTGTGACTTACACACCGAGTCACAGGGGAAATGACAAATCGCTCATGCATAGAGCCGCCCTCCCACTGGTCCAACCGGGGGAATCCCTTAAAATTCCAACACCGGCAGCTATGTAGTATATGCCATGGATGTAAATGCCAATCATGTGTATTTCTCACTCTATGCATCTTATTCTTGCCACTCATCAATCATCATCATCATCATCACCAACATCACCATAAGGCTTTTAGTGAATTTTGTTAACCAAGTGGCCTCAATTACTCAAGAGGGGGGTGAATTGAGTATTAAAAATTTTACTTAGAATGCTTTTGAAATTGATCTTTAATATTTATGCTTCACGAATGATAACAATTTATACATAAGGTAGATTGATGAGCACTGAGTATATGGCAAATAAGTTCACTTAATAGTTAAAGCAATATTCAAGTGATAGTTAACAAATTAATCACAACACTATTTTTGATACTTGGAAAGATGTAATGAATAATTCAATAATATTACTTAAAATAATTATTCTAAGTAATTAACAACTTAATAGAATATGCACTTAATTTTAATAACCAAATTAATTAGCAATAATGAAGGAGTTAATTAATCAAGTTATGAACACAATAAATTTAGTAAGCAAGTTAAGTGCATAAATTTAAATGAGTTTAGGGAAGAGAGATTTGCAAACCGATATATATGAGTTCCACCACACCGGTGTACATCTCGCCTCTAAGCAACCCACTTATAGGATTTCCACTATTGGAGATTAGAGATGCAACTTTAAGCAATTGCGGCTTCCTAGTGTCCCACACTCAAGAACCCAATTCTCACAAGTACAAGGGCACCTCACCCAATCTCTCAATCTCACAATTTTACAAGGTTGAACCCCAATCCACAACGCTAGAAATTTTAGTGTTTGGAATACAAAAGTAACTCTCCAATAGAGTGGATATACAAATTAAAGCTTTCACAAAATAATAAATCTCAAAGAGAGGATATGCAAATTTTAGCACTCAAAATAATTTTGCTCATAAAATTAAACTCTCAAAATAATTTGTAAAATAATGGAACAGAGAGCTATTTAACTAAATAAGAAGGAAGTGACGTTGGAGGGCAAGAGAGAAAGTAAGGATTGTTTTCGTTGCTTGGGATGGTTTTTGCCTTCAACTTCATTTGCTATTTATAGGCGTAAGGCATAGCTTCTGTTCAATTTAAAAAATTCATTCGAGGATAGTGCAACATGGTTTGGCCAATTTAATTTACTCCTTCGATGTAGTGCAGCATGGAGTGGAGCATGGATCATGGGCGTGTGTCTCCGTAGTGCAATTCCAGGCTGTTCACACTTCAATTTCAAACATTCAAAACTGATTGTACTAGATGAATTGATTCATCTTAAATTTGAATGGATTCACAATGAGTATTTTCAGCTTCTGAAGGTGAATGAATCGATTCTTCTTGTTTTGAATCAATTCCCTGGGCCAATTAAACTATATGAATCGATTTCTCTTATGAGTGAATGGATTCCTGCGTTTTGTTCCTTGCCAGTTAATCGTGTGAATTCATTCCTCAAGCCAAGTCTTGTGCCATGAATCGATTCCCTCATATATTCAACATTAATGAATCGATTCCCCTAACTGTGAATCGATTCTTTCGTGCTTGCAAGGGACATGAATTGATTCATTTTGTGGTGAATCGATTCCTTGAGCTTTGAAGAGGCTTGAATCGATTCTTTGATCAAGTGAGTCGATTCCCAATGTTGTTCCTTAGCGTTTTGTTGCGTTTTGGACCTTTTTTGATCATTTGGCTCATGGTTCTTGATTCCTTTGATTCTTTGGCATTTTCTTGATCATTTTTCACTTGATTTTGACCTTTGTGAATGCCTTGACTCAACTTCTTTGTTGTTCATCAAAACTAATCACTTGACAATATTCTCAATGTATCATCATTTGTTGTGTCATTATCAAAACCTATATCAATATAAAAATACATTCTCCCCCTTTTTGATGATGACAACAAATGTTCATATCTCGGGGTGTTAGTATCATAGTAGTTTAAATATGTGGCATAAATAACTCCCCTTTTCACATATGATTTGATACTACATGTTATACAGATGTTATACATATAATTGAATACCACTTTGTCATTTACACATGTAATTGGATATCACTTGTTGTAAAGAAATTATTGTAAAGCTCCCCCTTAATCATGCAATTTCAACAAGGATAGATAAAGGTGTTGATTCTAGATGTTATCTCCCCCTTAATCATACAACAGATCATGATATTCTCTCCCCCTTTGACATCACCAAAAAAATAACCTTAAGAATATATACCACTTTAAAACAGATACATTTATTATTATAGAGATAGATACCATTTGTATATAAATCTCCCCCTTAAACATGCAACATATATCACAGAGTAATTCAAAGCATGTAAGTAAGCATAATGATATCCTCTTTTTGGCTAAGCGCGGTGAATCAATTCATCTAGCTGTTTCTACGCAGGTTTGAAGAATAATGTTACTAGAAGGGTGTTTTGTGAGGGGTTATTTCAAAGATTAAAATTTTCCAATTTGCCAATGATCTTGTTGCACAAGAAAATCAAAGCTCATTTGACATTTGATAAGTGTTTTAGAACACCATTATATAGGTTTAATTCAACTAGAATTTTATATCATTCCCACTGTATTTTCTTAAATTTACATGATTTATGCTTCCTTCCCACTTTATTCTACTCGGGTACTTTTATTTTGTAGAAATTAATAGATTTGGAATTATTGAAGATCTATTTTAAGAGTGAATGAATGTAAATGGAAAATGGATTCAAGAACTCAAGATTTCCAACCGAAAAAGATGATCAAAGTGCCCAAAGATCAAAAAAGGAAGCCATAAGCAAATTTATGCCAAAAAGGGACCAAAAAGCACCAAGAAATGCAATAACAGGGGTGTGAATCGATTCACCACTGATGGTAATCGATTCACACGTTAAATTTGGCCCAAAATTGTAAAAACATGCATGAGGAATCGATTCCTCACTTCATGAATCGATTCCTGCATGCATGAATTGATTCCCCAAGCTGTTTTTCATGCCATGAATCGATTCCTCATGCCATGAATCGATTCCTCTGTCCATGAATTGATTCCCACTTCAAATGAATCGATTCATACACTGTTTTTGATGGAAAAATACCCTGGAGGAATTGATTCATCAATCAAATCATGTGCCGAGTCATTCGAAACAACAAAACGCAACTTGGAAATAGCTGGAAATCATGCACCGAAAATTTCCACTTGCTCCTTAAATCACGCACGCGTTTTCATTTGGTGCCTCCTTTCCATCGCCTATAAAAGGAGAAGAAGTTGCAAGCAGAGAGCATCCAACATTCATTCTTCATTCCTCTCTTTTCTTTTTCCTTCATTTTCCTCTCTATTCTAGTTTCTTTCTCTTTTTATTTTCTTTTCTTTCTTTCTTTTATTTGTTGTGTAAGAGTTGTGAGGATTGTGAAATTGAATGTTCCAATTTATAATTGGTGGAGGAATATTGCAACAAGAAAATACAGTGGTGAAATTATTTTGAGCTTTTGGAGAAACCCGTAAGTCTTTATTTTTACCATGTCTTGTATGTTTTATTTTTCCATCATTTGTATGAATTTGAATTATTTCATGAGTAACTAAATTAAATATCTTGGGATTTTAGGGGTGTGACAATATTTTGTGTTAATGTTATTTTGACTTTGATTTAAATAAATTTCTGTTTTCCATTTAGTTCAAATTATGCTCAATGCTCTTAGTGATTCCTAAGAAGAACCAAAGTAATAAAACTGTATACTTGCAGGTATATTAGTAAGTTTAAGTAATTAATAGAATGGAGAGATTTATTGTTACTAGAAAGTTTTTGAACTAAGCCTAAGGTTTTGAAATACTTTTTGTGACCACAGTAAAACCGTGAAAGTAATCAAAATCTTTTGGGGAATAAATAAGGGATTTTCACAAAACGATAATGGGCCTTTCTTAGGGATTGAACGTTGTTCTCCATAAGTTAGGTACATTAATAGGATTCCGAGAGGAACATATTAATTAGCTTAAGTAAAATCCGCCTTGGAAAACTTAATTTGATTCTTATTTATGAAAAGTTAAAATTCATTAACATAAAATAGAGTTTTGATCCCCCGAAATCCCAAGATACTCTCAACTCTGATTTTTAAGTGTCTAGAAAATTTTGTTTATTTATTCGTATTCTGTGCAACTTTATTTTGTGTTTTATTTTACAAAAACATTAAAAATTAATTGTGTGGATAATTAAATTTCAATATGTTGGTACTTTGAACACAGTCCCTGTGGAGACGATAATCTTTTATATCACGCGACATAACCCGTGCGCTTGCGGGCCCTACCAACATTTGTTTTTGAGATCCATGTGGTGCATAGGAGATTATTTTGTGTCAAAAACATGTTTTAATTAAGTAGATGCTACCTGGGAACTCAATAAAGCAAGAGATTTGTGGAGCATTAACATGATTATTGAAAATGTGATTGGCTTTTTAATGAAAACATTTGACCATATATCACAAAGTAAATCACTATGTTCAAAGAAATAAGAATTTTATGAAAGAGATAAGTTAAAATCTTTAAGTTAAAGATTTGCAAAACTATGTTCAAAGAGTAAGAAAATGTGATAAAAATAAATCAATTAAACAATTTCCAAAATTCCTAATTCCCTTCTAATATTTATAAATTGTTCTTTCAGAAGGGGTTTAGTAAAAATATCCGCCAATTATTTTGAAGTTGTAACATAATCAAGAACACAATCTCCTTTCAAAATATAGTCTCTTATAAAATATTGTCTTATCTCAATATGTTTAGTCCTAGAGTGCATGACAGGATTTTTGGAGATATTTATAGCGCTAGTGTTATCACATTTAATAGGCACTTTGTTTAAAATAACACCAAAGTCAAGAAGTTATCTCATCCAAAGAATTTGAGCACAAGAACTGCCAGCTGCTACATATTCTGCCTCGACTGTCGATAAAGCAACACTTACTTATTTCTTGCTATGCCAAGAAACAAGGGAACTACCAAGTAAATGACATGTGTCACTAGTACTCTTTCTATCAAGTTTACAACCACCAAAGTTAGAATCAGAATATCCTACAAGAATACATTCAACACCTTTTGGATACCATAAACCAAGATTTTGAGTACCCACAAAATATTTTAAAATTCTTTTTACGGCAGTGAGATGTGATTCTTTAGGGCATGCTTGATATCTAGCACACATACATACAACAAACATAATATCGGGTCTACTAGCTGTTAAGTAAAGTAAAGAGCCTATCATACGTCAGTATTTAGTTATTTCAACGTCCTTACCCTTCTCATCTTTGTTTAAGTAGAAAGATGTGCTCATGGGTGTAGCTATTTCGTTTGTCTTGTCCATTTCAAATCTTTTGAGTAGTTCTTTGCAATATTTTGTTTGACTAATGAAAGTCCCTTCATTTGTTTGTTTGATTTGTAATCCAAGGAAGAAGGTGAGTTCTCCCATCATGGACATTTTGAATTCATCTTGCATAATCTTGGCAAACTCTTGCCAAAGAATTTCGTTAGTAGCACCAAATATTATATCATCAACATAAACTTGTACCAAAAGAATGTCATTGTTTTTGCATTTTATATACAGTGTAGTATCAACCTTTCCTCTTTCAAAATTATTTTCTAAAATAAATTTACGAAGTCTTTCATACCAAGCTCTTGGAGCTTGTTTCAAACCATATAAAGCTTTTCTCAATTTAAAAACATGGTTTGGAAATTTATGATTTTCAAAACCGGGAGGCTGATCAACATAAATTTCTTCTTGAATATATCCGTTTAGAAAAGCGCTTTTGACATCCATTTGATAAAGCTTAAAATCCATAAACAAGCAAAATCTAACAGTAATCTTATGGCTTCTAACCTAGCTACGGGAGCATACGTTTCTTCATAGTCTATTCCCTCTTCTTGATTGTATCCCTTAGCAACTAATCTAGCTTTATTTCTTGTTATTATTCCATTTTCATCTAGCTTGTTTCTAAAAACCCATTAGTACCTATTATTTGATGATCACTGGGTTTTGGCACAAGTTCCTAAACTTCATTTCTTTCAAATTGATTCAATTCCTCTTGCATGGACAACATCCAATGTTCATCAATAATAGCCTCATTTATATCTTTGGGTTCTATTTGTGATACAAAGGCTAAGTGATTGCATGCATTTCTAATAGTGTTTCGAGTACTTACACCTTTTGTTATTTCACCTATGATATTGTCCAATGGGTGATTCTTTACGGTGATCCAATCCTTTTGTTGAGATTCATCATTTTGTGTTGTATCTCCTTCATTTTTGTTTTCTTCTTCATCTTCCAAGTTCATTTCTTGGAAGGTACCTACAAGATCATCAGTTTCCTTTCTCAGAGGATTTTGTTAAGTTCATCAAATTTGACGTGTATAGACTCTTCAATTGTACAAGTTTGTTTGTTAAAGAGTCGATATGCTTTACTAGTAGATGAATAACCTAAGAATATTACCTCATCAGATTTTGCATCGAATTTGCCAAGATTATCCTTTCCATTGTTTAAAACAAAGCATTTGCATCCAAATATATGAAAATAAGAAATATTTGGTTTTCTTCCTTTATAAAGCTCATAGGGGGTTTTCTTTAATATAGGCCTTATCAAACATCGGTTCATAACATGGCAAACAGTATTTACCGCATCGGCCCAAAAATGTTTCAAAATATTACTTTCATTTAACATAGTTCTTGCGAGCTCTGCTAAAGATCTATTTTTCCTTTCAACTACTCCATTTTGTTGTAGAGTTCTTGGAGCTGAAAAATTATGTTTAATGCCAAATTTTTCACAAAATTTCTCAAAAGATTGGTTTTCAAATTCTCCGCCATGATCCGTTCGAATGGATGCTATTTTCAAATTTTGTTTGTTTTGGATAATCTTGGCAAGTTTCTTAAATTCATGATATGCTTTATTTTTATGAGTAAGAAACAAAGTCCATGTATACCTAGAATAATCATCCACAATCATAAGACCATAATAATTTCCACCAAAGCTTTTAATCTTTGAAGGTCCAAATAAATCCATGTGTAAAAGCTGTAAAGGTCTATTTGTTGAAACAACATTTTTTGCCGAAAAAGAAACCTTTACTTGTTTTCCCTTTTGACATGCGTCATAAAATTTGTTTTCAAATTTCAGTTTTGGTAAACTAATTACTAAATCTTTCGAAACAAGTTTATTTAAATGGTCTATATGAATGTGAGTGATTCTTCTATGCCATAGCCATGATTCATCATCTTTAGTTATGAAACATTGCACATCATTTGAAGCAAGACAATTAAGATTAATCATGTAAATATTATCGATTCTTTGACCAACGAATTTTGTTTCCTTGTCTAGCTTATTTTCAATTATGCAACAGTTTGATTCAAAAATAATTTTATAGCCCTTATCACATAATTGACTAATGTTAAGCAAGTTATGTTTAAGTCCTTCAACATATAAAACATCATTTATAGAAGTGGAAGAATTTTTACCAACATTTCTGATTCCTAGTATTCTTCCCTTTGTGTTGTCTCCATATGTAACGAATCCATTATTTCGTGGAGTAAATGATATGAACTTACTTTTGTCTTCCGTCATGTGTTTTGAACACCCACTATCCAAATACCAATGGGTGTTACTTGCTTTAAAGCATACCTACAAAATAGGTCAAGTTAGAGAACTTGGTACCCATTTTATATTGGGTCCTTATAGGTTAATTTGAGGTAATGTTCCTGTAGGAACCCATACTTTTCTCACAACCTTTGGCCCTAGTTTTCTAACCTTACAATTAGATGCACTATGTCTTTTAAAACCACAATGATTACATTTCATGAAAGGTGATGCAGTTTTACTAGGTGGTATAAAGAAATTTTTATAACTCTTTTGTTTCTTATAGGCATTAAAACCTAATCCAGTTTTATCAAACATGCAACGTCGCTTTCCAAGTAAAACATCTAAATTTTCTCTACCATTTGTAAATTTTTCTAAAGTTTTATTTAAGTCTGAAACCTTAGCTTCTAGAATGTCATATTTCTTAATAAATTCACAAGGTTTGGTCTTAGAGTATGCTTGTACTTTTACTACTTCTGTTTTTAAAATTTCATTTTCTTTACAAACTTCAATAAGATGCATCTCAAGAGTGTCAATGGTTTTTCTAGATAACTTTTGTTTATTAGAAACTTTTATAAATTTATCATACAATTCTTCAAGAGCATCAAGTAGTTCTTCTTTATCTAAGTCATGAAAATTTACCTCATCATCTTCATCTTGATGGTTGGCCATGAGGCAAAGGTTTCCTTCTTCATTTTCCGATTTGTCCGAGATACTTATCTTATTTTCATCCCATGTGATATATGCTCTTCTTTTCCCTTTTCTTTCTTTGTTTTTCTTCTTAAGGTTTGGGCAATCTATCTTGAAGTGTCCTTCCTTTCCACATTCAAGGCAAGTAGGTGGGGAAAAGTTTTCTTTAAGAGTAGGTTTCTTACCTTGAGATTTGAAACTTCTTTGGAAGCGTTTGTTCTTCATAAGCTTTCCAAACCATTTTACGAATAGACCTAACTCTTCATCCTCATCAAGATCACTCTCGAATTCATCTTCAATAATTGAGGTGGCTTTGAGATCTAGACTTTTCTTCTTCGAGGCTTTTTCTTCTTCCCCATGTTTCAAGTCTTTCAACTCTTTTTCTTATTCTTGTAGCTTACCAAACAATATGGCAAAGGACATATCATTTATATTGGGAGATTGCTTGATGGTAGTAACAAGAGGTTGCCATTCCCTGGTAAGACTTTTTAGAACTTTATGGATAAGTTCCTTGTTAGTGTAAGATTTACCAAGAGTAATAAGATGATTAATAATCAAAGTAAATCTCTTTTGAAGTTCTAAAATAGATTCATTGGAATTCATTCTAAAACTTTCATATTGGCTAGTTAAAGTACTAATCTTAGAATCCTTAACATCGCTAGTTCCTTCATGAGTTATTTGAAGGGTATCCCATATATCCTTAGTAGATTTACATGTAACTACTCTAAAGAATTCATCGGGACCTAAGGCTAAAGTGATAAAAAATTTTGCTTTGTAATTATATTGCACTTTCTTTTCTTCCTTACTAGTCCAACCATCCATAGATTTTTCAACTTGTTTATCATTGACGATATGCATAGGTACAAAAGGACTATTTTCAATAGCATTCCATATTTTTAAATCAATTGATTGTACAAAAATTTTCATCCTTTCTTTCTAAAATGCATATCCTTCCCCATTGAAAATGGGAGGTCGATTTGTAGCATCGCCCTCGGGAAACATGTTATATGAGGTTGAGGCCATCTTTATCTCTTGAAGCTGTTAAGCTTGATCTACCAAGAGTCAAGCTCTGATACCACTTGTTAACCAAGTGGCCTCAATTACTCAAAAGGGAGGTGAATTGAGTATTAAAAATTTTACTTAGAATGCTTTTGAAATTGATTCTTTAATATTTATGCTTCACGAATGATAACAATTTATACACAAGGTAGATTGATGAGCACTGAGTATATGGCAAATAAGTTCACTAAATAGATAAAGCAATATTCAAGTGATAGTTAACAAATTAATCACAACACTATTTTTGATACTTAGAAAGATGTAATGAATAATTCAAGAATATTACTTAAAATAATTATTCTAAGTAATTAACAACTTAATAGAATATGCACTTAATTTTAATAACCAAATTAATTAGCAACAATGAAAGAGTTAATTAATCAAGTTATGAACACAATAAATTTAGCAAGCAAGGTAAGTGCATAAATTTAAATGAGTTTAGGGAAGAGAGATTTGTAAACCGATATATACGAGTTCCACCACACCGGTGTATGTCTCGCCTCTAAGCAACCACTTAGAGGATTTCCACTATTGGAGATTAGAGATACAACTTTGAGAAATCGCGGCTTCCTAGTGCCCCACACTCAAGAACCCAATTCTCACAAGTACTAGGGCACCCTACCCAATCTCTCAATCTCATAATTTTACAAGGTTGAACCCCAACCCATAACTCTAGAAATTTTGGTGTTTGGAATACAAGAGTAACTCTCCAATAGAGTGGATATACAAATTAAAGCTTTCATAAAATAATAACTCTCAAAGAGAAGATATGCAAATTTTAGCACTTAAAATAATTTTGCTCATAAAATTAAACTCTCAAAATAATTTGCAAAATAATGGAACAAAGAGCTATTTAGCTAAATAAGAAGGAAGTGGCGTTGGAAGGCAAGAGAGAAAGCAAGGATTGTTTTCATTGCTTGGAATGGTTTTTGCGTTCAACTTCATTTGCTATTTATAGGCGTAAGGCATAGCTTCTGTTTAATTTAAAAAATTCATTCGAGGATAGTGCAGCATGGTTTGGCCAATTTAATTTACTCCTTCGATGTAGTGTAGCATGGAGTGGAGCATGGATCATGGGCGTGTGTCTCTGTAGTACAATTCCAGGCTGTTCACACTTCAATTTCAAACGTTCAGAACTGATTGTACTAGATGAATTGATTCATCTTAAATTTGAATGGATTCGTAGAGAGTATTTTCAGCTTCTGAAGGTGAATGAATCGATTCTTCTTGTTTTGAATCCCTGGGCCAAATAAACTATATGAATCGATTCCTCTCATGAGTGAATGGGCCAAATTTGAATGGCTTTTTTTTCCTTGCCAGTTAATCATGTGAATCGATTCCTCAAGCCAAGTCTTGTGCCATGAATCGATTCCCTCGCGTATTCAACGTTAATGAATCAATTCCCCTAGCTGTGAATCAATCCTTCATGCTTGCAAGGGCCATGAATCGATTCTTTTTATGGTGAATCGATTCCTTGAGCTTTGAAGAGGCATGAATCGATTCTTTGATCAAGTGAGTCGATTCCCAATGTTCCTTGGCATTTTGTTACGTTTTGGACCTTTTTTTGATCATTTGGCTCATGGTTCTTGATTCCTTTGATTCTTTGGCATTTTCTTGATCATTTTTCACTTGATTTTGACCTTTGTGAATGCCTTGACTCAACTCCTTTGTTGTTCATCAAAATTAATCGCTTGACAACATTCTCAATGTATCATCATTTGTTGTGTTGTTATCAAAACCTATATCAACATAAAAATACAAATTTATTATCGTTGGTTATTATCTTTGGTTTAACTTTTCATGTGGCATTCATAATAGCTCTCATTAACATAATTCAATTCCATCATCAAACATAATGACATCAATCTTTCACTATCAATCAAGGTATGCTAATCGTTTACACCATTCTCAATCAAACATCAACTATATTCATTTCACATTTATGGTGGACATAAGTATAACATCAAATTCAAGACACCACATTGTCAAACAATCCACACCACCATATAGTACACCACAATTATTATAAATGCACCAATGCATGTTGCCAAAACAGATCACCAACATCACACACAACATTACAATTCTTCATAACATTACAAGCAAGGCAAACATGCATATTGTCATATATGATAATCAAATACTATTCAATTCATGCATTTAGAACATAAAGACTCTTCTCCTACCTCAAGAGAAGAATTCTGATTAATACGACGTTCCCGCCTCGTCGTTCGGAATGGTTCTACATTAATATACATATAAAATCACAATCAATCAACCATTATCATATTTACAATTTCATAACATGTATAGAACATGTTATAGACATCATTCCCTCATTTATTAGGCTTCAGGAATTCCTTCCAATCAAGCCTCATTCATTCAATTTAAAGGCTACGAAACAACCATAGCCTAACATTCACAATACTCCATTTATCAACCAATACCCATATTCTCAATATTATGTATTTGTTCTCAAATATATTATTCATCATACATTTATCATTTTCCCAAAATTTCTAAGTTAGGGTTTCACCTAAAACCAAACAACATTCATAAATAATCATCAATCTTCATCTCCTTCCAACAATAAGTTTATCTTCCTCATTTATTACCATTAAAGTTTGCATTTATGACAACCTACTCTAGTGTTTATATATATTTATGGATCTTCACCAACCCCCATTCATATACATTACTCTCCCAAGTCCTAATAACTCATAAACATGGCAATAAACCTAAACAAAATGGTGAGAAGAGCTTACCTCACCCAAAACGAAAATGGGTTCCAAAGAGGGAGAGAAAAGCCAAACAAAAATAGAGGGGAGAAGGAGGAGACTTCAAGCTTTGATGATTTCCTTCAAGCTCTAACCAAACGAAAATGGTGAAGGAAGAAGGAGACACCACTTTGTCTTAGGTTTTTGAAGAGAAAGTGATGAAGAGAATAGAGTAGGAGAACAAGAAGAGTGTTTTTGCCAAATGCATTCAGCAAGCCAACGAAAATGATAAAGGAAAAAGAAAGCTTTTGTCTTTATTTTCCATCCTCTTCATTAAAAGTTTGTTAGGCCTTAAATTTTACAATAAATTCCTTAATAAAAATTATGTAAAAATAATAAAAATTAGTTCAATTTGTTAGAAATTTAGGTTTTAAATTCAATAAATGGATGTTGTTGGAAATAATCTTCCCTTGATCAATTTTCTCTAGTTTTGCAGTGAAAAAGTAAAGAATTTAAAGAGAAAAATTGAAGAACTGAAGAGCTGACGTGTAGCATCAACACCACGCGTAGCATAGGAGTTTTTGATGATGACGCTACGCGTCACACCCACGCGTAGCGTCAGAGATACGTGGACTCCATTTCCAGGTGGACAAGCACTCAGCCAATTAACTCATTATTGGCTAATCCACCAGCAGCTAATGTCAGGGCCGAATTGGGAGACAAGGCCGCACATGTCTGGGCATTATTGAATAAAAAATTCTTAATCATGGCCACTTAATCACATGTTTAATAGGGGCTGACTCAGGAACCTGACGCTATGCGTCAGAACCCTTCTTCAGCCCTATAAATAGGCCACTTCCAAGGCATTCAAGGCATCTAATTCAGAACAGAATTTTGTTCACTTCTTCCTTTCACTCGTGTTTGAGTGTTTCTTTTATGAGTTTGTAATTCTAGAGTAGTTTCTAGATGCTTGAGAGTGTTGTGTAGTATTGTGATTGTTGTATCGTGAAGTTTCCATCGCCTTCGTAATGTCAAAATCTGTAAGTATTGTTTTTACTTTCACCATGTGTAACTAATCTGTTTATGTTGGAATTGGTGAACTAATCTATTGAGTATGATTTTGTGAATTTGACCTCTGTATGTTTACGATTCAAGTACATGTTAGTATTTCAACCTTTTATTAGTATGAACGTCAAACGGGAGAATGATTTTCATGTGTATTGAAACTTGTTTTATTAGTGTGAATGTCAAATGGGAGAATGATTATTCATGCCGTATTGAAACTTGTTTTAACGAAAGTAAAAGTTGGAATACCCTTCGTATCTCAATTTTATAGGGGTTGTTAACCATTATTGTTAAAAGGCCTAAACTTAATACAAGTTTTTATTGAGAAAGATCATGAGGAATCAGACTTTACGGTGAATACTTAGAATTTATATCACGAGGGATCAGTTATAATGATTTTAAGCTGCAATGACATGAACTTGATGATTAAATATGCATGTCTTGAGTTCCTCTATTGTTATTCTAGATTAGGGATCCAAATTCCAACATAATTTGTCTATATGTGTTTTATCTCAAATATCTTAGCTATTCTAAATTGCAACTCAACCTTTTAGATAGATTTTATTTTCTTTTTATCTCATGAACAAATCAACTATGCACTCTTGTGAATATTGCATAAATTGTATATAAATCATTCTTTTGTATATAAGTTTTGATAAATTTGCCATAGTAACTAGAGAATTACTATAACTACTGAACTTTCAATCCCAGTGGAACGATATCTAAATTTGAAACTACAAACGATTAGTGCACTTGCCAATTAAGAGGGCCAAACACAAACACTATAAAACCCCCAATAGTACCACGGCCCTAACAAGTTTTCTGGCGCCGTTGTCGGGGATTGAATTGATTCAGTAAAATAGTAAATTTTTAATTACCGTGGTAAATATTTTTTTCCTTAGTAAACGTGTGAACACCTCTTTTGGTCCGGTCCAAGTGGAATGAATATTTTTTATACTGAATTCCAATTCAGAGTGGTCAAATTCGAGTAGAATGGCTCCAGAATAATCAGAACCGAGCAAAATAACTCAGAATGAAGCTTTTCCAAGTGAAATATAGCCCTGTTGGAGGCAAATCCGATTGGAATAACTAAAAAATGATCACATCTGAACAAGATGACTCAGGTTAAGGCATTTCCGAGTGAAATACAGCCCTGGTAGAGATAAATCCGAGTGAAAAACTCAAAAAATGGTCAAATCCTAGTCAAAATGAAGCATTTCCGAGTGGAATGACTCAAAAATGATGAAATCCGAGTGGAATCACTCAAAATGAGTCATTTTCGAGTGAAATGCTCCCTGTTGAAGTTGAATCCGAGTGGATAGCTTCCCTGCCAAGCCAGTCCGAGTGGGTTATGCCCATTTTCAAGAGAAGTCCGAATGAAATGACTCAGGATGAGTCAGTTCCGAGTGAAATGCTTCCTTATCGAAGGTGAATCCGAGTGGAAGGCTCTCTGTCAAGCCATTCCGAGTGCAAATGACCAAAAATCCAATTTCCGAGTACAAAAAAAGAAGGATCCGAGTAAATCCTTCAAGCGTTGAAGTTTCTGTGTCACTTTTGAAGAAATTCCGAGTGAATAATCCCGGCTGAAGGAATTCCAAGTGTTGTTCTTCAGTCAGAACCAACTGAAGCATTTTAGTCAACACCGAGTGAGTACTCCCACTCAAACCCGAGCCAATTTCCAATCGGTTTCGGAGTGAGACTTCAGTCAGTCAGCCACCTTTCCCGAGTCCTTTTTGGCCAATCAATTCTTCTCATCCCGAGTCCACTTCCACCAATTTCCGAGCCATGATTAAATCTCTTCCGAGCCATTTCAATCGGTTCCGAACTTCACTCATCCGAGTCCTCCTTTACCTATTTCCGAGCCATTTCAATCGGTTCCGAGTCCTCCTTTACACTCAACCTCCGAGTCCTCCTTCAAACCTTTCCCGAGCCCATTTCCATCAATTTCCAGTCAGAACCGACTGGTAATTCAGTCAGTTTGCTTCTTCAAACCTTTCCCGAGCCTATTTCCATCAACTTCCAGTCGGAATCGACTGGCAATTCAGTCAGTTTGCTTCTTCAAACAAGATCCGAGTCAATTTCAAGTCGTTCTCCTCAATTTTCAATCGGCTCCGAGGCTTTTTCACTCGTTTCCGATTGAATGTCTCACAGCAACCACAAACCGAGTAAAACCACTCAGAAAGGAGTATTCTCACTCGGCCTTCTATGGGGAATGCCTCATTCCACTCGTAATTGACTCCCAGTGTAGATGAATAATGATTGGGAGGTTGATCCGAGCCGTTATCACTCGGATTTCACCATTCTAACTCGGATTTCAATATCCTTACTCGGAATTCCACTATCCTCACTCGGAATTCCACCATTTTCACTCGGATTTCCAATATTTTCACTCGGATTTCCATAATTCCCACTCAGAATTCTTCCATTCTTACTCGGATTCCCACCAGGTCCCCCTGTTAGACCGTGCTGACTTGGATTCCACCACCCAAGTGGATCCAGGAATCCTGGGGGTGGCAGACAAGTGGCAAACAGGGGTGGAAGTGGGGGGAATTAAAAATTCCCACCCAGCCATTGTCCCCCACTTCACTCTGAGTGGAGGCCTGAGCTGGCATTCCACTCGGAAGTGGAAGCCTGAGCTGGCCTTACACTCAAACCAGCCTATAAATAGGCAAGGGGGAGGGCAGCTGAAGGGGCATTCAGAGGAAGGGAAAACTCTGCCCAAACAAACCTCTGTTCTCTCTCTCTCTCACGCCAAGTCTTCTCTCCCTCTCACTTCACTTCACTCACCCCTCACCTTTCAAACTCTCTTTACCCCAATATCCTTTACACTCTCACTCAACAGCACTCCTTCCAGCTCCCTTTTCCCTCTCGGACTTGCAATTCTTGTCCCAATCGTTCTTCTCTGCTCAAATTTCATCCGGTAAGCCTCTTTCCACTCGGATTCTCACTGTTTCACTCGGTTTCCCTTATTTTCACTCAGCTTTTCACTACTTTCACTCATATTGTCACTGTTTCACTCGGTTTTCCCTTATTTTCACTCAGATTTTCACTGTTTCACTCAGATCTTAACTGTTTCACTCAGATTTTCACTGTTTTACTCAGATTTTCACTGTTTCACTCATATTGTCACTGTTTCACTCGGTTTTCCCTTATTTTCACTCAGATTTTCACTGTTTCACTCAAATCTTCACTGTTTCACTCAGATCTTTATTGTTTCACTCAGATTTTCACTGTTTCACTCAGATCTTCACTGTTTCACTCAGATCTTCACTGTTTCACTCAGATTTTCACTGTTTCACTCAGATTTTCACTGTTTCACTCAGATTTTCACTGTTTCACTCATATTGTCACTGTTTCACTCGGTTTTCTCTGTTTTCACTTGAATTTTCATAGTTTCACTCGGTTTTCTTATTTTTCACTCGGTTTTCTTATTTTTCACTCGGTTTTCTTATTCTTCACTCGGTTTTCTTCATTTTTTGCACTCGTTTTCCTCTCCCACTCAGTTTTTTTTATTTTTCTTAATCAGTGTCGTACGGTAAATACTTCCGTCTACACAGCCTTTATAGGATCCGTGCATGTGCGAAGCACTTCGCCTTGTATGGATTTTTCGCTAGAATGATGCCCATCAATATCTTCCTAATCTATTCCTAAAAAAAAACATTTTTAAGAACTACGTGACCCTGATTTCTCGAAAGCTCGAGAATACGTAGGAGCGGGAAACAGTTCCTGTCGGGCCCATCTTTCTTTATTTAATTTTTTAGAGTTTCCTTTTTGTCTTGCTATCAAAAGGAGGAGCGAGATTAATTTGGACGAGACGTCCTGTTAATCTCATGTTTGTAATATCTCTTTAAAAAGGAGGAGCGAGGTTAATTTGGACGAGACGTCCTGTTAATCTCATATTTTTTTATATCTCTTTAAAAAGGCGGAGCGAGATTAATTTGGACGAGACGTCCTGTTAATCTCATGTAAATATTTTGTGTTGATCTTTGTTTATTTTTTTTGTTTATTTTGTCATTCCGTACATTTTTCTTTTTATGAAGAAGTTAAAATAATTATTGGGTTAATTATAATGCGAGCTATCAAATTGAGGTAACCGTTTTTATAACGGACAGTCATGAGGTGCTAATACCTTCCTCACCTGTAATCAGACTCCCGAATCATGGAATCTCATTTTTATAACCAGTGCTTTAACAAAAGGTTTTTCCACTATTTTATCCTAAAAAAATATTGGTGGCGACTCCCTGTTTATTATTTAAAACCGTTTCGAGGGTCGGCCGCGCTGTCGCGATCCCGGTCGTGACAGATGGCGACTCCACTGGGGAGGATATTTCAAGAGAGTCAAGCCAGTCAATTTGATAGCGCATGTTTTAATTTGCATATTAATTATTTAACTTCTTCCTTTATTTTATTCCCTTGTCAATGTTTAGTTTCTGTTTTGTTTGTATTCAATTATTTATGTTCTGTAAATATCTGTGTGATCATTGAACCCTAGGGTAGTCGACTTTATTTTGTTGCTCTGTGTTTGTTCTATGTACAGGGTGAGTAAGGTACGGGTATTGAATGCCTCTTTCACACACTACACTCACAATTCGCACACACTTTTGAGTGGGACCCTATACACGGGCCCAAATAAAACTTAAGAATAGGGGAGGTTGATAGCGGAGCCATTTGGGATGTACTTCCTGTCTGGTTACCGTGAGAATCTCAGCTAGAGTTTGACTTATTCATGGTGCCCACACTTAGTATACTTCCTACTATTTGTGGTTAACATCATGAGTAGGATCTTGGCTCTAGTGACCTTTAGAAGTTTTAGAACAAGCCACCTAATGCGAGATATCACTGTTAGACAAACCTTAGAGCCATTAGGAGACCTCCAGAAAAAAACCCACTTTAAGGCACAAAGGGGCAAACTTTACTTCTACCTTTTCTCATTCTTACTTTTCCTTCTGATCCAAAATAGAGGACTTTCTTGACCATTTAGTGGATTACTTTTTTCAAAAAAATGACATACTTTTAACTAGTGATCCTTTAATGGGCAAATAGTTCTTTCTCTTTGTGTACAAGTCTTTGGGCCTTGAGTTACGGATCTTTTGAATCATAGAAAATACATATAAAAAGAAAAGAAATCAAAAGAAAAATCAATTTTCTTTGTATTGTTGATGATCAGAAAATCTGTAGTTCACATGACCTTTGATTTGACATAAGTTTTAGCAAATTGTAACCCCCCCTAAATACAAAGATGTTTTCAAGAAAATTACTAGGGGAGTATCGATTTGCAAAGCACGTCAATTCCCAATGGCTCTTTCTCTCCTTTCTTTCTATTCTCACCGGAGGCTATTTAGAGCTTAACGAATACCCTTGACCAAGATGTAGAAATTAATGTGGGATCAAACCTTTAAGAGACGGATCATGGTTCCCCGAGCTAGAAATAGCTAAATTTGAGACTCTTATTGCATTTCAGAATGAAGGATTTTTCTGTCTTCACAACTATCCCGTATTAATTTCCATGTCTACTATACTTAGTACTTTTGAACGATACGTTCTAAGGAATGGTTAAAGGATGTTTGTCAGGGTCTGTGATTACTTCCCACGATATCCTCTTTCCTTCTGTTTCCACCTGACATTTCTTTTTCTTCTTTCACTCGACACCGAAAGACACCTTTGTTAGACTTTCAAAGGAGACTCATGGCTGAAAGAGAGCAAGAAATTGAAAACCTCAGAAACGAAGTTAACCAGCTAAGGAAGCAAATGGCGGAGATGGCCAGACTTTTAGAGAAGAAGATCATAGAAGAGGAACCTTCTGCGGGTGTCAAGAATGATCAACATTTGCCAACCACCCGACTCCACCTTCCTGGATTGACAAAAGACCAAATTCCCCCATTCCATAATCAACAAAAGGATCATGATGTACAAATGATGAATCCCCATATTTCACAGTCCTCCCAGTCGCCTGGGGCTCCTATCACAAGAATGTCTGCATCGGGAGATAAGGGGAAGAGAAAAGGGGATGCTAATTCCACTGCCCGTAACCAAAAAAGGGCCCAACCTAGATCAATAACACATACTCTCTTTCAACCTGCCAATCTCCCTGTACCTTACATGGCCACAACCACCCCTAACCAGGGCTCTAATTTTTTCCCATTTCAACTCTACTTTCGTCTGTATATCCCTCAAATACCTTCCCATTCTCATTTGCCTGCTATTAGGTCTACCCTTCCACAACTCTATCATCCCCCACTAGTACAAACTCAGCCACTTAATCCAGACCAAAGCACAATAAAACCCATCAATAATCGAACACCAGCCCGGTTCGACCCCATTCCCATAACCTACACAGAACTTCTACCTCACCTTTTTCGTAATTCCCTTGCAGTACCTTGCCCACTAAAACCAGTGGTTCCTCCTTACCCCAAAGGCTATAATCCCAATGCCCGATGTGATTACCATGCTGGAGCCTCGGGGCACTCTACTGAGGACTGTCATACCTTGAAATTCAATGTAAGGGATCTGATTAAAGATAAGTGGCTAGATTTCCAGGAAGGGAGTCCCAATATAATTATAAACCCCAGGTCTAACCATGAGACCTCTGGGGTCAGTGTGATAAAGAGGGACTAGGGGTGTAAAGAGGATGCATGCAAGATTTTGTGAATCACACGCCAACTGGAGAGGTTCATGACCAAGAGACCACTTAGTTCCTTATGACTTTAAACTTCTGTTTCAACCCAAACGCTATGCCTAAGGCTTTGGGATATTGTTATGTAATAAGGGCAAAGACATGTTTTTATCATTTTAAGTTTCTCTCAATAAATATGTGTCAAATTTCAAAATGCCTTTTCTTACTTTCCTTATTACCACCTTGAATCCTTTTCCCTTTATCTACTTCTTTTTCTCATTTTACCATGAAAAAAAAACAAAAAAATACAGGACTAAAAATGATCCTTTTGAGAACAATGAGAACATGATTCCATTTCATAACTTTGACCACCCAGTTGATTACGCTGACGAAAAGGGTAGCAAAAACGAAAGTTCCTTGGCCGAATTGTGTAGGATGTTTAGATAAGAGTCGCCTAGTTCTACCCAAAGGCAAGGTCAGCACACAGGATGAAGAAGATTCACAAACAACTGAAGACGTTACAAGCTCAAAACTAAGATAGTGCCAGATTCCATAAATGGTGTATCCACCCTTCAAAGAAATGTTAACATTGATCAACGTGGATGGTCAAGAAATACTCTCAAAAAAAAAACAAAAAAAAAACAAAAATGATATAAAAAAAGTCAAGGTTGGTGCCTTACGTAAATACCAATTAAGGCGAGCTGATTCATAGATCAAATTATCACTTTTCCATATGGGGGCATAAATGTTATCAGGCTAAGAACACGGCAGAAACAATGTTTCATCTGTGTCGCAATCAACACCCCAACTTTAATGGAGTATAACTATTCCCACACCAGTGTAACCAAGGGATTGGTCTATTGTGATACCATTAATATCATATTTTCTTTACCACATTGGTTAGGGGATAAAATAGCTAGACTATAACAAAGGTACCAAAGGGGTCATTAAAAAAAAACAACAAAAAAAGGAAAAAAAAACAAAAAAAAAGGACCAAAAAAAAATGCAAAAAGAAAAAGATGACAAAAAAATAGATGAAAAACGAACAAGGAAATAAAAACTCAAAACAAGCCCCCTCATTGGTACTGAAAAGGGCACGCCTCTGTTTCTTTGGATACATGGTGTTAGGGGCAAATTTTTCATCTGAAATAACATCTACTCCCCCACAGGATGAGATCAAATTGAGAAAGATCAAATAAGCTCATTGGCAATCAGTTTAAACCTTTGTTGTGAGGGACACAACCTTAAAAAAAAAAGAAAAAAGGAGAGACGTCACATGGAGAGAGAAGCTCGCTAGGCTGAAAACCTGGAAGGGCAGCCTAGGCAAAAGTTAGAGCGACCTGGTAAGCTGAAAACCTGAATAGGTGGCTCAGGCAATCAATTGGGATCAAGATTTTGGCCAAGTAATTGTAGTCCGACTACCTTTTCAGAAGCAGAGTCAAGTGGTGAATTCAGAGTCATGATGTGGGATTAAGATATGCTTTGTTCTCAACAGTTCACTGGAAGATCTGTAAAATCATTCCCACTCTACCCAATTATTAATATTTCCCATACATCTTCACTTGCTTTTTGATTTCCCTTTTTCCACACTTACTCGACTTGTAAATACAATCTCACCTATTTTTGACACGTATTTATTGTGATTTTCCATGATTTGATAAGACATATGTTCTCCCTTAATATATAAAAATGAGAAGGTAATGAAAATTTAAAGTCATGAGAACAAGATGTTCCTGTTACTTGATTTTGCCTCAAGCAATCATTATGAAGACTGGGCCTGACACGTTTCCAAAGCTAGGGTTGCTTCATCTGCTCTGTTTCAGTCATGAGTCACTTCGGATCTCTAAGGATTGTGTTTTTGCGGTAAGTCTTTTCAAGTTCCAATTTGTTTTGCACCGCTAACCTTTCTTGCAGGATGTTGTAATAAGTAGATGTGTCAAGCTTCAACTGCCAAAACTGGCACTTTCCAGGTGTATGTCCATCAGTCTCCGAAGCTCACTCTTGCCTTTACTCATTGAAGTAGGTCATCCATGAGTTTCTTCTCGTAACCCACCCAAATCATTGGACAAAACACCCTTCTATGGCCAAACATGAAACCTTTCTGAGTTTCCATTTTGCTTTGAGATTTCCATGAAGTCCATCAATACCTTGTAGTCGAAGCCGACGTCCTCTCAAGGTTTCTGTCTTGTTCATGAGGCATGTTAGGGGTCACATCTCCAAGAGATCAACTTGGTATATTCTAGAACCTGGTTAATTTGGATGGGACGCCCTATTAACCCCCGAATCTTTCAAACCTGGGACTTTACCTCCCAAGTCTGTCATTCCTCACCTCCGGATCTTTTGTTGGCCAAGGGGTAGTGTCCTGAAGGTTTGAACTAAGGCATCCCCCTAGATTTCATCTGTCCTGGCCAAGGAGTAGTTTTCCCTAGGACTCTTTCAATCTTGTCAAACTGGGACATACCCCAGGACTTCTCTCTTTCAGATCAGGGGTAGTACACCTGAAAACTTCCAATCTTTCCAAAATTGGGGCATCTCCCCACGTCTCTATTCTCTTTCTGTCAAGGAGAAGCACCCCTAATTCCTTCAGGCCAATTTTCCGAACATGGGCAACACCCTAGGTCTCCCTTCTTTCAGCCAAGGGGCAGTTCTCCAAAAATCCTTTCAATCATACTCTAACTAGGGCATCTCCCCAGGTTTCTCTTCCCTAAGAGACAATACCCTGAACTCCCAAGCAACCCAAAACTGGGGCATCCCCCAGATTTCTCTTCTCCGGTGGACCCACTATCATCTCTAAAAGGAAAATAGACTGAGGATTCCTCCTAAAAAAAACACCAAATAGACTTAAAAAAAAAACAGAATTACCTTTCCGACAGAACCACAGAGATCAAAGGCCACGAATTCCTTTCCCAAGAGGAAAACACTTTCCCCAGTGAAGTTACTCTCATTAAAATGTCCTAAACCGAGACATCCATTAGATTTTTTTTCCTCCGACGGGCCTGCCATCTATTCCTCGATGGAACCATAATCGCCAAAGCCAGCGCCTTTCAAGGTTTCTTCTTCCATCAGGTGCCTTCAAAGTCTCATCCTTAACTGTTAAAGTCGCTATCTCTCAATTTCTTCCCTAAGTAGAACTACACTTCCCAGACAAATTAAGCTGGGGCATCTCCCTAGATTCCCCCAATGCTCTTCAGATCATTTCAAACTGGGGCATCTTCCCCAGGTTGTTATCTTTTGTCAACCCAAGGGAAGTACCCCATGCTTCCGGGAAGTTTGAGCTGGACATCACCTCGGGTCTCTCTTCGTCAAAAGGGAACGTACCCCCAAGCTTCTTCAACCGCCCTAAGTGGGGCGTCACCCTATATCCTTCCCCCAAAGGTAGTATCCCTAAATCTTCTAATCTTTCCAAAATTTGGGGTATCACCCCAAATCTTCCCTCCATTCGAGGGACAGTATCCCTAGCTCCTTCAGCTAGATTTTCCCCCATTTCTTTTCCTTCCGATCAAGGAGCAGTTCCCCGAATCATCCAAGACAGCTTGAACTGGATCATCCCCAGATTTCTTTCTTTTAGTAAGCCCACTATACATCCCTAGTGGACCCCAGATTTTTCCTTCCAGTCAAGAAGCAGTTCCCTGAGATCCCTTCAATCTTCCTAACTGGGGCATCTTCCCCAGATTTCTTCTATTTCAGTCAAGAGGCAATTCCCCAAGATTCCTTCAATCATGTCAAACCGGGGCATCACCCCAGGATCACCCTTTTTCATTTAGAAAGCAATTCCCCAAGATTTCTTCAATCATGTCAAACTGGGGCATCACCCCAGGATCACCCTTTTTCATTTAGAAAGTAATTCCCCAAGATTCCTTCAATCATGTCAAATTAGGGCATCTCCCCAGGATCACTCTCTTTCGGTCAAAGAGTAATTCCTTCAATCATGTCAAACTGGGGCATCACCCCAGGATCACCCTCTTTCATTTAGAAAGCAATTCCCCAAGAGTCCTTCGATCATGTCAAATTAGGGCATCTCCCCAGGATCACTCTCTTTCGGTCAAAGAGTAATTCTTTCAGTCATGTCAAGCTGGGGCATCACCCCGAGCCTTTAGGACCAGTGAGTTAATTTGGATGAGACGTCCTGTTAGCTCCCCCCAATCTTTGTATTTTCAGTCAATTGAGAGTTAACCCCATCCTTTACCTTCCAGCCGCCTATCAAGGCATCCTTTATCTTTCCAGCCGCCTATCAAGGCATCCTTTATCTTCCAGCCGCCTATCGAGGCATCCTTTATCTTTCCAGCCGCCTATCGAGGCATCCTTTATCTTTCCAGCCGCCTATCGAGGCATCCTTTATCTTTCCAGCCGCCTATCGAGGCATCCTTTATCTTTCCAGCCGCCTATCAAGGCATCCTTTATCTTTCCAGCCGCCTATCAAGGCATCCTTTATCTTCCAGCCGCCTATCAAGGCATCCTTTATCTTTCCAGCCGCCTATCAAGGCATCTTTTATCTTTCCAGCCGCCTATCAAGGCATCCTTTATCTTTCCAGCCGCCTATCAAGGCATCCTTTATCTTCCAGCCGCCTATCGAGGCATCCTTTATCTTTCCAGCCGCCTATCGAGGCATCCTTTATCTTTCCAGCCGCCTATCGAGGCATCCTTTATCTTTCCAGCCGCCTATCAAGGCATCCTTTATCTTTCCAGCCGCCTATCAAGGCATCCTTTATCTTTCAGCCGCCTATCAAGGCATCCTTTATCTTTCCAGCCGCCTATCAAGGCATCCTTTATCTTTTCAGCCGCCTATCAAGGCATTCTTTATCTTTCCAGCCGCCTATCGAGGCATCCTTTATCTTTCCAGCCGCCTATCGAGGCATCCTTTATCTTTCCAGCCACCTATCAAGGCATCCTTTATCTTTCCAGCCGCCTATCAAGGCATCCTTTATCTTTCCAGCCGCCTATCAAGGCATCCTTTATCTTCCAGCCGCCTATCAAGGCATCCTTTATCTTTCCAGCCGCCTATCAAGGCATCCTTTATCTTTCCAGCCGCCTATCAAGGCATCCTTTATCTTTCCAACCGCCTATCAAGGTTTCCTTTATCTTTCTAGCCGCCTATCATGGCATCCTTTATCTTTCTAGTCGCCTATCAAGGCATCCTTTATTTACCAGCCACCTATCGAGGTACCCTTTACTTTTCAGTCACCCACAAGGGCAACCTTTACTTTTCAGTCGCCCACGAGGGCAACCTTTACTTTCCAGTCTACTGGGGATCAATCCTGATCTCATTACCTCCTGTTAACTAAAAGACAATTTTTCCCTGTCCACAAAACAAAAAAAAACAAAAAAAAAAACAAAAAAAGAAGAAGAGAAGAAGAAGAGAAGAAGAGAAACAGAAGTGGAGAATGCTCATTTTAAGAAAAAAAAAAGGTCACACAGATTCGTGATTACCCATACCATCAGTTGCCATACCGATCAAGAGGTCCCATTTGGCCCCCCTACATCGGTGTTCATATCTTTACTTCCTTTTCACTTCAAAAACACAGAAGCTTTGTGTTTCTTTTGTGAAAAAGAAGTAAAGAGGGGCATCTGTGAACACCTCTTTTGGTCCGGTCCAAGTGGAATGAATATTTTTTATACTGAATTCCAATTCAGAGTGGTCAAATTCGAGTAGAATGGCTCCAGAATAATCAGAACCGAGCAAAATAACTCAGAATGAAGTTTTTCCAAGTGAAATATAGCCCTGTTGGAGGCAAATCCGATTGGAATGACTAAAAAATGATCACATCTGAACAAGATGACTCAGGTTAAGGCATTTCCGAGTGAAATACAGGCCTGGTAGAGATAAATCCGAGTGAAAAACTCAAAAAATGGTCAAATCCTAGTCAAAATGAAGCATTTCCGAGTGGAATGACTCAAAAATGATGAAATCCGAGTGGAATCACTCAGAATGAGTCATTTCCGAGTGAAATGCTCCCTGTTGAAGTTGAATCCGAGTGGATAGCTTCCCTGCCAAGCCAGTCCGAGTGGGTTATGCCCATTTTCAAGAGAAGTCCGAATGAAATGACTCAGGATGAGTCAGTTCCAAGTGAAATGCTTCCTTATCGAAGGTGAATCCGAGTGGAAGGCTCTCTGTCAAGCCATTCCGAGTGCAAATGGCCAAAAATCCAATTTCCGAGTGCAAAAAAGGAAGGATCCGAGTAAATCCTTCAAGCGTTGAAGTTTCTGTGTCACTTTTGAAGAAATTCCGAGTGAATAATCCCGGCTGAAGGAATTCCGAGTGTTGTTCTTCAGTCAGAACCAACTGAAGCATTTTAGTCAACACCGAGTGAGTACTCCCACTCAAACCCGAGCCAATTTCCAATCGGTTTCGGAGTGAGACTTCAGTCAGTCAGCCACCTTTCCCGAGTCCTTTTTGGCCAATCAATTCTTCTCATCCCGAGTCCACTTCCACCAATTTCCGAGCCATGATTAAATCTCTTCCGAGCCATTTCAATCGGTTCCGAACTTCACTCATCCGAGTCCTCCTTTACCTATTTCCGAGCCATTTCAATCGGTTCCGAGTCCTCCTTTACACTCAACCTCCGAGTCCTCCTTCAAACCTTTCCCGAGCCCATTTCCATCAATTTCCAGTCAGAACCGACTGGTAATTCAGTCAGTTTGCTTCTTCAAACCTTTCCCGAGCCCATTTCCATCAACTTCCAGTCGGAATCGACTGGCAATTCAGTCAGTTTGCTTCTTCAAACAAGATCCGAGTCAATTTCAAGTCGTTCTCCTCAATTTTCAATCGGCTCCGAGGCTTTTTCACTCGTTTCCGATTGAATGTTTCACAGCAAACACAAACCGAGTAAAACCACTCGGAAAGGAGTATTCTCACTCGGTCTTCTATGGGGAATGCCTCATTCCACTCGGAATTGACTCCCAGTGTAGAAGAATAATGATTGGGAGGTTGATCCGAGCCGTTATCACTCGGATTTCACCATTCTAACTCGGATTTCAATATCCTCACTCGGAATTCCACTATCCTCACTCGGAATTCCACCATTTTCACTCGGATTTCCAACATTTTCACTCGGATTTCCATAATTCTCACTCGGAATTCTTCCATTCTCACTCGGATTCCCACCAGGTCCCCCTGTTAGACCGTGCTGACTTGGATTCCACCACCCAAGTGGATCCAGGAATCCTGGGGGTGGCAGACAAGTGGCAAACAGGGGTGGAAGTGGGGGGAATTAAAAATTCCCACCCAGCCGTTGTCCCCCACTTCACTCTGAGTGGAGGCCTGAGCTGGCATTCCACTCGGAAGTGGAAGCCTGAGCTGGCCTTCCACTCAAACCAGCCTATAAATAGGCAAGGGGAAGGGCAGCTGAAGGGGCATTCAGAGGAAGGAAAAACTCTGCCCAAACAAACCTCTGTTCTCTCTCTCTCTCACGCCAAGTCTTCTCTCCCTCTCACTTTACTTCACTCACCCCTCACCTTTCAAACTCTCTTTACCCCAATATCCTTTACACTCTCACTCAACAGCACTCCTTCCAGCTCCCTTTTCCCTCTCGGACTTGCAATTCTTGTCCCAATCGTTCTTCTCTGCTCAAATTTCATCCGGTAAGCCTCTTTCCACTCGGATTCTCACTGTTTCACTCGGTTTCCCTTATTTTCACTCAGCTTTTCACTACTTTCACTCATATTGTCACTGTTTCACTTGGTTTTCCCTTATTTTCACTCAGATTTTCACTGTTTCACTCAGATTTTCACTGTTTCACTCAGATCTTCACTGTTTCACTCAGATTTTCACTGTTTTACTCAGATTTTCACTGTTTCACTCATATTGTCACTGTTTCACTCGATTTTCCCTTATTTTCACTCAGATTTTCACTGTTTCACTCAGATCTTCACTGTTTCACTCAGATCTTCACTGTTTCACTTAGATTTTCACTGTTTCACTCAGATCTTCACTGTTTCACTCAGATCTTCACTATTTCACTCAGATTTTCACTGTTTCACTCAGATTTTCACTGTTTCACTCAGATTTTCACTGTTTCACTCATATTGTCACTGTTTCACTCAGTTTTCTCTGTTTTCACTCAGATTTTCATAGTTTCACTCAGTTTTCTTATTTTTCACTCGGTTTTCTTATTTTTCACTCGGTTTTCTTATTCTTCACTCGGTTTTCTTCATTTTTTACACTCGTTTTCCTCTCCCACTCAGTTTTTTTTATTTTTCTTAATCAGTGTCGTACGGTAAATACTTCCGTCTACACAGCCTTTATAGGATCCGTGCACGTGCGAAGCACTTCGCCTTGTATGGATTTTTCGCTAGAATGATGCCCATCAATATCTTCCTAATCTATTCCTAAAAAAAAACATTTTTAAGAACTACGTGACCCTGATTTCTCGAAAGCTCGAGAATACGTAGGAGCGGGAAACAGTTCCTGTCGGGCCCATCTTTCTTTATTTAATTTTTTAGAGTTTCCTTTTTGTCTTGCTATCAAAAGGAGGAGCGAGATTAATTTAGACGAGACGTCCTGTTAATCTCATGTTTGTAATATCTCTTTAAAAAGGAGGAGCGAGGTTAATTTGGATGAGACGTCCTGTTAATCTCATATTTTTTTATATCTCTTTAAAAAGGCGGAGCGAGATTAATTTGGATGAGACGTCCTGTTAATCTCATGTAAATATTTTGTGTTGATCTATGTTTATTTTTTTTGTTTATTTTGTCGTTCCGTACATTTTTCTTTTTATGAAGAAGTTAAAATAATTATTGGGTTAATTATAATGCACGCTATCAAATTGAGGTAACCGTTTTTATAACGGATACTCGTGAGGTGCTAATACCTTCCTCACCTGTAATCAGACTCCCGAATCATGGAATCTCATTTTTATAACCAGTGCTTTAACAAAAGGTTTTTCCACTATTTTATCCTAAAAAAATATTGGTGGCGACTCCCTGTTTATTATTTAAAACCGTTTCGAGGGTCGGCCGCGCCGTCGCGATCCCGGTCGCGACAAAACGTTTTAATTTTATTTTATTCATTCATTCATTCATCCTTCTTAACATTGTTACACTAACTTTCTGTATTTAGTTTGTTTATGCAAACTCGATCTTCTACAGGGGAGGTGTTCTTTGATCCTGAGATGAAGAAGTTTGTAAAAAAACTTAAGGCATTAAAATCTAAAAAAATAAAAACTTCTTTTTCTTCAATTTCATCTTCTTTTGAAAATTTTGAAAATTCTAATATGGCTGTTGAAAGAAGAACATTGGGATAGTTTGCTGCTATCAATGGACCACCCCGTGTTTTGGAGATGTACCAAGGACCTGTTGCTGCAGTGGAGTTTAAACCTGCCACTTTAAATTTTATTCAAAACAATGAATTTGCTGGTTTAAATAATGAAGAACCATATGAACATTTAACTATTTTTATGAGTTATACACCATAATTGGTTTCGAACCCAATCAAGAGGAATTTGTTTACATGAGATTGTTTCCTTTTTCTTTGGTTGGGAAAGCTAAAGAATGGTTTAAATCTTGTCCATCCAGTAGTTTTGCAAATTGGTCCGATGTTGAGAAAAATGTTTTGGAAAGATTTTATTCTCCTTCAAAATACTTTGAAGCCATGACAGCATTCTTTTTCACAAAATAATGATGAATCCTTAAAAGAAACATGGGAATGATTCAAAGCACTTCTGAGAAAATGTCCAAATCACAATTTGGATGATGCTGAAAAGGTAAGGATCGTTTATCATGGTTTATTACCTCAGTTTAAGATGATGTTAGATGCTTGTACAGGTGGTTCATTAATGAATAAAACTGTGGAGGAAGCAATAGAGATATTGGAATCAATGTCCATTAGTGACCGAGAAGCAAAACATGAAAGAGGTAATGCACCAAGGAAGCCAGATATGCTCGAGTTGGGAGTAAATGATGCAGTATTGGCTTAGCAAAAATTGCTGACTCAACAAATTTAGGCTATGAGTAAACAATTAGAGAAACTTCAAATTGCTCAAGTATCATCACCACCTCTTGCTCAATTGAAACAATGTGTGCATTGCATAGGCGAACAACCATGTGGTTATTATGCCCCTGATAGAAATAAGCAAGAACAACCAATTTTTTGATCCACCAAAGAATACCATTAGGTAATATTCCTATCAATTATGGTAATTCTTTTCCTAATAATTATCCACAGGGATGGTGGAATCCAAACTTTGGTATTGGACCTTCAAACCAACCTCCTAATAATCAATTTAAACAACAACAACAATCACAAGCTGACAATGTAAGATTGTCAAGGAATGAGGAATCTATCCAACAGTTATTGCAGTTTGTAGAAACAAATGAAGCTGCTCGGAAAGCATCAGACTTGCAAATGGGTCAGCCAGCAAAGAAAATAGCTGAATTGAAAAGTACTGGTTTTACTGTAAACACTCAGAACCTAAGGGATCAATGTAATGTTGTTTTCTTGAATTTTGTAAAAATTTATTGTAAAGAAAATTGTGAAAAGAAAAAGAATAGGAAGAAGAAGAAGAAAAAGAAAAAGAAAAAGAAAAAGGGCAAGAAAAAGAAGAAGAGAAAAAATAAAAAAATAAAAAAATTGAAAAAGAAAAAATATTCAAGAATCTGTGGAAGTAGAACATGAAACAATTTGTAAGGAGGTCTTACAATTTGACACACCGGAAAAATTTAAAGATCGGGGAGTTTTATCATTCCCATTTCCATTGGAAATATCAACGTCGGGAATGCTTTATTAGATTTAGGGGCTAGCATCAATCTAATGCCCCTAGGTTTGATGAAGCGTATTGGTGATCTGGAACTAAAAGAAACTAAGACAGACTTCAAATTTACGGATCGCTCTACCAAAAGACCAATTAGGATGATGGAAAATGTATTGGTAAAAGTCGACAAGTACCACTTCAAAGTTGACTTTGTGGTACTGGACATGAATGAGGATATTGAGATCCCCCTGATCCTTGGAAGACCTTTCATGAAGACTGCAAGGGTAATGGTTGATGTTGATAAAGAGATAATTGCAGTCAGAATTCGTGAAGAAGAGGTAAACTTTAATGCCCATCTCAAGATAGATGCTGAGAACAAAGTTTACCTATTAACTGAACAAGGTAAATCTCATCCTCATTCTTTAAATTTAACCGATTACTTACATGATGAAAGACAGGTAATCAAGCATCGGAGAAGAAGGAGGAAGAAAAAGATAGGTGATTCCTCAACCAAAAATTGAGAAACCACCTGATTAATGTGAGGTATTGTCTGGCTGGGGACATTGAATCTAGCGCTCAATGGGAGGCAACCCATTATTTTCTTTTTATTTTAAACTTATTTTAAACATTCAAAAAATAAAAAAATTATGTTTTTAAATTTTAGTTAGAAATATGATTTTGAAAATAAAAAGGGTTTTAAAATTAAAAGAAAAAGGTTTTTGAAAATTGAAATTTTTTGAAAAATGAAAAACAGAGGCCCACGCGTAGCACCACACTGACTCATAGCGTAGGTTCTAAATTTTCAACCTGACGCGTAGCGTCACTACCACACGTAGCGTCAGAACCTTCGTTTAGTTTTTAAAACTGAACCAGATGGAGGCCGAAATCCAAAAACTTTTAAAACCTATTTTTGTCTCCCTCTACATTCACTTCTTAGAATCCTTATTTTCCAAAAACCTTATTTTCTCTCAACCTCAAATCCTTTTCATTCCTACATTCTATCAACGACCCCAAGTAAGTTTCTCTAATCCTTTTCTATTTAATTTTTAATTTCGATTCTTAGAAATGCATGATGTTAGGATAGGTTAGAAGACCACTAGGATTGATTGCTGTTAGAATAGGGAAATGAATGGATTGAATGTAGTTTTGAAGGGTTGCTACTGCGCAATCCCCATTTTGTAGTTTCTGAACCTACGAGCCCACGCGTAGCGTGGGCAGAACAGGGCTGACGCGTAGCGTGGGCAGAACAAGGCTGACGCGTAGCATGGGCAGAACAGGGCTGATGCGTAGCGTCCCACCCACACGTAGTGTTAGCCTCTGTTTTTGACTTTTGTTAATTTTGTGTTTTATTTTCTATTTAATGTATATATTATTTTTCTATTTTTAATAATTCTGTCCCATTTATTTTTGTTTGTTTGTTTGTTTGTTTTTGTTTTAAATTAATAAAATTTCATAAATTGTATGTTTGTTATATTTTCTTGCATAAATAAATAAATAAATTTGTTAAAATTTTGTAAATATGTTAGTTGTGTGAATTTGTATGTTGTGTGAATTTTTAATAAAAATTCAAAAAAATATATGCATTTTTTTGTTTCTTGTGTTAAAAATTATAAAAATTCAAAAATATGTTGTTTTTAGGTTTTGTTGTGATTATGTTGTGTGAATTTTGTTTAAAAATTTTGCATGAGTTTTTATTTTTGATGTTTTGCATGATTTATTTTGTTAAAATATAAAAACCAAAAATATGCATGATTTGTTTTGATAATTTATTATTTGAATTTTTGTGTGTTATTTAAATAAATTTTCTTTTTGCAGATGGCACCGAAAAAGTCTATTCCTATTACTAGTCCGAAGAGACAGAGGAGGACCATGGACACTGATACCACCTCTGAAGATCCAGATCTTCAAAGTGAGGAGTAGCTGGGACCTAGACATCCCACTAGATTTTGCACTGACACGAAATGTGCCAGATTTCACGAGATTAAGGGCTAGAGATTGATTTGGGAGAGAGTTTTAGATCTGAATGCTGGAGACTTTCCTGAGCTGCAGGATGAGATCCAGAGGAGGAGATGGGGACCCCTGTTTTTCCTGCCTACTGAGGGGGATCCCATCTTAGTTATGGAGTTTTATGCGAATGCTTTCAGGACTCGCCAGGACTCACCGAACATTAGTCAGTAGAGAACGAGCTTGGTGAGGGGTCCGCACATCACTTACGACCGGGATACCATTAGTACCCTACTGGGTAATCCTTGGGAGCCTACTCCCGAGAGTGATACTTGTTTCTGGAAGGAAAACAAATGTAAGGTCGCTACTGAGGATGGTGATTTAGGATACTTCCTAGATCAGGTTGCTCACTTTTTGAGCAAGGATAGAATCTTCTTCAACCTGAGTAAGGTTAGAAGGACTCCATCAAACCTCCTCAAGACCCAGCTGACTCCTATAGGTCAGGCATGGATGTACCTGATGCTCTATAACATCACTCCTGTAACCCACTTTTCTTCTCTTCCAGTTGATCGCTACTGCCTTCTTTACTCCATTCTTCAGGGCCACACTATTGACATTGTCGAGCTAATATCTGAGCAGATTCACCTTTATGCCTTAGGGTATAAGGTGAACCACCCTATTCCCTTCCCTCTCATCATATCTGCCTTACTGAGGAGGCAAGGAGTCATCGTGCCATCGCTTGAGTTCAGTAGTTCTTCGGGGAGAGTCCCAAAGGTTCTAGTGAACAGAGATTATTTCGTCCAACAGTGCGAGTTTCCACCTCTCGAGCAGGAGGCTCAGCCCAGACAGAGACGAAGGAGACCACCAGTTTAGCCACCATCTACTGATGTTATCACTGATGGATTTGCCAGGATGACTCTAGAGCATCAGTATATGATGCAGATGATGGCTGCTTCTCATCGTACTTATGCCCATTTACATGATGCATTTTACCAGTACAGGATACAGGGAGAGGAAGCACTATTTATGACATCTGCTAATTTTGCTTCCCATGTAGCTTGGCCTGGTGATTTACCCATATATTCTTAGACAGGTGGACCGTCTGGAGCACATACTGAGTCAGAGGGTGATGTCGATGATGAGGGAGATGATGAGGATGACAATATGGAGGACTAATGGTGTTATTTTCTGCATTTTTATCATACATTTTATTGACATTTTACTGATTTGATATTTGGATTTTGGATTATATATGGTTTATTTTTATTTTTGTTGTGTTTAATTTTTGTATATTCTCTTTAATCAAAAAATCAAAAATAAGTTTTATCAAATAGATAAATCAAATTTTTGAAAATAAACAAATTTATACACTTAAGGTTTTACACAATAAAACCATTTTTAAAATCAATTATCGATTCTTTTATAATTTAGGAATTTTGATAAAATTAATTACAATAATTTTATTAACTATCAAGCTAATTTCGATAACCCCGTGAGCTGAAAGATCTTTTAAACACTTGAGGGCTTCGACATAACTTCATTCAAATTGATTTTGCTTTAATCTATGATTTGTGTTGTTGTACATAGAATTCAAGAATATGATCAAGGCATATTTTTTTTGGTAAAAGAAACCTTGGGCCAAAAAGCTTACCATGGTAAAATCATTTTATCCTTTGAAAGCCAATTTTGAGTCTGAAAAATAATTTCTTTGGTACCCTTAACCCTTATCAAATTTTAACCATTCCCTATACTTGATTGATTAAAAAAGCAATTGAGCAAAATGAAAAAGATTTTGAGTGTTCTTACAAAAATGGGGAGTGAAAATTAACAACTTGATTGTTTTCAAGAAAAATCAAAATTGTGCATATAAATGAAAAATGAAAAGAAATATATGCAAATCAAAAATAGTGAAAAGGATTAAGTTGGGGGTATCCACCAATAACGGAAATGAGATTTGGGCCAAGAGAAAGCTTAAAAATTATAAAATGCTCTTTTATGATTTCAGGTATTTGAATTCCAAGAAAAACCATAATTTCTTGTAGCCAAGCCTCATTATAACCCTTGAAAAGACCTTGTGATTCTTGAATTAACTCTGTATGATTAACTATTGATTAGATGAAAATCAAAGCTAAATTTGTTTGATTTTATGATCGCTTCAGTGAAACAGGTTACCCTTTGCATAGAGTTAAACAATCGTGAGGTAAGCCTGAAATTATGCTTGATTTGTTAATAAGACATTGTAAAATTTTTTGTCATTAAACCTTTATTACATAAGATATCTATTTTCAGATATTTTAAAAGGTAAATTGTGAAATTACTTTTTGTGGTAAATTTTCAGACTTATTCAAAAATTTGATTTCAAATTTTATTTTTAATTTTCTCTCTTGCTCGAGGACGAGCAATGTCTCAAGTTGGGGGTAATTGTTAGTCCTTAAATTTACAATAAATTCCTTAATAAAAATTGTGTAAAAATAATAAAAATTAGTTTAATTTGTTAGAAATTTAGGTTTTAAATTCAATAAATAGATGTTGTTGGAAATAATCTGCCCTTGATCAATTTCTTCTAGTTTTGCAGGGAAAAGGTAAAGAATTTAAAGAGAAAAATTGAAAAACTGAAGAGCTGACGCGTAGCATCAACACGACGCGTAGCATGGGAGTTTTTGATGCTGACGCTACGCGTACGTGGACTCCATTTCCAGGTGGACAGGCACTCAGCCAATTGACTAATTATTAGTTAATCCACCAGCAGCTAATGTCCAAGCCGAATTGGGAGACAAGGCCACACATGTCTGGGCATTATTGAATAAAAATTCTTAATGATGGCCACTTAATCACATGTTTAATGGGGGCTGACTCAGGAACCTGACGCTACGCACCAGGCTGATGCTATGCGTCAGGACCCTTCTTCAGCCCTATAAATAGGCCACTTCCAAGGCATTCAAGTCATCCAATTCAGAACAGAAATTTGTTCTCTTCTTCCTTTCACTCGTGTTTGAGTGTTTCTTTTATGAGTTTGTAATTCTAGAGTAGTTTCTAGATGCTTAAGAGTGTTGTGTAGTATTGTGATCGTTGTATCATGAAGTTTCCATCGCCTTCGTAAAGTCAAAATCTGTAAGTGTTGTTTTTACTTTCACCATGTGTAACTAATCTGTTTATGTTGGAATTGGTGAACTAATCTATTGAGTATGATGTTGTGAATTCGACCTCTGTATGTTTATGATTCAAGTACATGTTAGTATTTCAATCTTTTACTAGTATGAACGTCAAACGAGAGAATGATTTTCATGTGTATTGAAACTTGTTTTATTAGTGTGAATGTCAAACGGGAGAATGATTATTCATGCCGTATTGAAACTTGTTTTAATGAAAGTAAAAGTTGGAATACCCTTTGTATCTCAATTCTATAGGGGTTGTTAACCATTGTTGTGAAAAGGCCTGAACTTAATGCAAGTTTTTATTGAGAAAGATCACGAGGAATCAGACTTTACAGTGAATACTTAGAATTTATATCACGAGGGATCAATTATAATGATTTTAAGCTGCAATGACATGAACTTGATGATTAAATATGCATGTCTTAAGTTCCTTCATTGTTATTCTAGATTAGGGATCCAAATTCCAACATAATTTGTCTATCTGTGTTTTATCTCAAGTATCTTAGCTATTCTAAATTGCAACTCAACTTTTTAGATAGATTTTATTTTCTTTTTATCTCATGAATAAATCAACTATGCAATCTTATGAATATTGTATAAATTGTATATAAATCATTCTTTTGTATATAGGTTTTGATAAATTTACCATAGTAACTAGAGAATTACTATAACTACTGAACTTTCAATCCTAGTGGAACGATATCTAAATTTGAAAACTACAAACGATTGATGCACTTGCCAATTAAGAGGGCCAAACACAAACACTATAAAACCCCCAATAGTACCACGGCCCTAACAAAGTTCATCATTTTATAATAAACAGGATTTCTGTTTGGGCTTAATACTTTATCTAAAAATTATCCTGAATACATTTTCGGACTCCCAATAATATCCTTAACAGCCCTGACCAATATCATCCATATCGGAGATACTTGATCCGACACCCGTATTTTAATTGGGCTTAATTTCAGCTTATTCGGCTCCAATAAATTATGAGTAGTCCCCAAAATCTTAATTTAATTATTTCTAATATTTTGGGACATTAAATAACCCACATACAACTATTTAATAATTATTTCCTTAATTAATCCTTTATTTTAAAATTTAGGATGTTACGCCCTCTAATTCAAAGATCAGAATTTTCCTTTCTTCAAAGTTCGTCGATGTAAACAAAGCATAAAATAAGATACTCCGTGTATCTTATAGATAATAGATTCCTCAAATAAAAAAGATTTTGGTATAGATCATGTTGGATAATGGAGTTAAGCAAAATCACTATGAGTATGTAACATTAGATTATTCAGTGAAGATGGGTATTTAGCCTGTTTGAGGAATGCCAATTGGGTTAAAGGTGACATATACATTAAATGTTCACACAAGGTGTAAGACAAGTACAACTCTCCTAGTTACCAGAAAGTACAACTCTCCTAGACCCTAAAATATTTCCTGGGATCTAAGATTTCCACGTGCTACTTAGAATGTATCACTTGAAGTCACCTAACGTCCGTTAGTCCTTTTTAAGCTTGCTAGAACCTGGGTCGGACTTAAGGTGAGAAGGGTACCAATAAGGGGTATGGGAAAGGGGGAATAGCCTAAGGCATTTATGGCCACTGCTACTGCCCAGCAGACCACTGGTACTGGTGCATTTGTTGTTGGCTAGACTACTTCTGCCAGCCACCATGGCGGCTACCACCACTACTCATGCCTCTACCCTGATTACCGCCATTGTTTTTACCCCTGTTGTAGCAGTTTTGGCCTTTCTTATCACCATGGTTATTGCGACTTTGGGAAGTCTTATGGGGAGTGTGAGAGTTAGTGGTATCATAAGCCATCATGGCAGAAATCATGCTAGTTACAGCCTTCTTTACGAGACCAGTTTCTTCTAAAGTGAGCATAAAGCAGATTTGATAGAATGGTTGGAGAGGATTGCTTTGGCGAATGAGCATCGTAACTCCATTGTAAGTCTCGGTAAGGCCAACCACCATCTAAAGAATAAGACGGTTATTTAAAATTGGTACGTTGACGTTCCTAAGTTGATCCGACAACTCCTTAAGTCATTGACAATAAGTAGAGACATTTGGAAAATCTTTCATGTTTGTTGTAACATCCCGATTTAAAAATTAATTACCGAACGGAATTAAGCCATTAAAATAATAATTGTAAAGTGGAAAATTACTTGTTAATTATAATTAACTTAATTAATCTAACTTAAGAAATTAATGGCTGATTAATTATGATTAATGGTGATGACTGGTTGATTGTGATTGGTGCGTGTGGCTTAGTGGAACTGCCGATTCACGCTTTCCCACCCCACTCTTCTTTTCTTCATGCATGTATGTATATACGCCTATAGTCACTATTATTATTCCTTTTCCTTCAGACTTCCTCTTCCTCTACTGCTTCGTTCTCTCTTCTCTTCTCTTCCTCGTTCTTCATCTTCTTCTTCTTCTCCCCTGTTCATTGTTCTCTGTTTCTGGAGCTTCCTTCTGCCGGTGAAGAATGATCGTTGAAGTGGAAGACGAACAGCTTCCTGTTCCCCGGTACGACTACGTTCAAGGAAGGCTGAACGAGTGTGAGCTCTGGACGAAGCAAACAGGCAGACGACCAATGTCAAAACAGGGGAACCTCTCAGAGTATCTTGTTGGTAGGGGGTATCTTATATCTTAAATGCATGGGTTATGGACGGGTTCCGGGTGTTATTGGCTTGCTGATTTTGTGTTTGATTTTGTGTTTATTTGTATGAAGAGCATATGATACCCGGATGCATGATGATTAAGAATCTAGTGTTGCATGTTTAGTTCCGTCCATGAAATACATGTTGATGGCCTCAAGAATGTTGAATGGTTGCATGAAACGAATGTGTTGAAGTGTTATTGATGATCACCGTGTGACTTATGTAGCATGCTGGATATTATGAGTTTGAAATGTTGACTGCATGTGAGAAAATATGGATTTAGTGAATCTGATGATGTGTTACACCGATTGCATGTGATGCATGTGTTGCTGAATGAAAGCTGTGTATGAAACTTGTGTTGTGTGATGAATCCGCGTGTGGCGCATGGGATGCGTTAATGCTGAGAGCATGTAGTGTGGGACACTACCATTGGTTATTAAAGCGTGGGACGCTATTAAATCCTTGAGTGGGACTCAAGGTGGCCTATTGAGTGGGACTCAGGGCTGCCTGTGAACACCGCCATTGACGCTGAGAGCGTTGGTGTCACCTGAGGGCAAACGGTTTGGTACCTGTAAAATGGCCAAGTCAGCTGGGAGCTGAATAAAAGGCTGGGAGCCTACGTTGCAACGAATGAAAATTGATAACACACGAATGCAGAACCGAGTGAATTATCTGTGTACATGTATTGCTGTTGTTGATTGAAATCTGATCGTATGAGTATATGTTAATGTTATTTAAATGATATGTACATATAGCCGGGTGATAAATGATGGTTCTGATCGGTAGTTGTCTTATGCATGTCCTGATTAATTGGCATTGTGATGTTATCAATTGTTGCTATGTATGAACATATATATATTGCTGCATTACTGAGGAATAATCCGAGTCAGTATCTATCATTTAATATCTAAGATACTCACCCCCTACTGTGGCTATATTTTACAGTGAATGTCTCTCAGAACGATGAATGAGGGTGGAGCTGCATGCCGAGTAGAACGTTTGTGCCCTATGGAAATATGTGTATACATGTAGATACTGTGTATAAGGTTTTGGTTAAGCCTTGGCCGGCTCCTATTTTAATCTTAGTTTCTTTAAATCAGAAATTGAACTCTCTTGGGTTGAGAGTAAGACAATGTGCTTGTAATTATTTATATACATTCCTATATATATATATATAACATATTGTATGTTTATTCTATGCGGTGTGTGAAATCCGAGTGATATATATATGTACTGTCTGAGCGCGAGAGGTAGTATGACCTTAGGTAAAAATGGAACTAAGTTATTGTTGTGTGAAGCGAGATAGTGACTTTACCCCGAGTGAAGAAAGGTTTAGATGATTCCGAGTGAATGTGGTAGTATAACTGTTAGAATTTCCTCGAGTGGAGAATAACAATATGCTTCTGAGTGTGAACCTTCCGAGTGAGTGTTTTCTGACTGAAGAGTGACCTATAAGATTCTGAGTGAAACCCATTACAGTAAACTTATTGGAAGCTAGAAGATTCTTAGGTGAGACTTGATTTAGTAAGAGAACTTGAGTGAGAAAGATTAGGTGTGCCGAGTGAAAAACGAGTGAAATACCCCGAGTGACAAAAGACCGTGAAGGATAACCCTAGTGGAATGTACGTGTAGATTCCGAGTGGAATGACTATGGGAATCATTTCCCAAGTGGTCAACATCTGTGGCTTGGAAGAATGAAGTTACGAGGTATGTGGTAAACTCCCGAAAGGAGCTTGTGGGCGTAGGGGGGGTTAATCCGAATGAATCCTGAGTAAAGACTTTCCGGGTGAACTTAGATTCTGAAACTGAGTGATGGGAATTACCGAGTGTGTTACTCGCCTCAGCGGCTAAGTGTGTTACTCGCCTCAGCGGGTGAACTTGTTCTAGTCCTACTTTTCCTTAATCCTTAACTACTCATTTCGCCTTTGAACACCCTTGATTTTGGAAAAATTTTCCTGGTCTCGGTTTATTCACTAATCGAATTTAAGGTGTTACATTTGTATAGGAGAATTCCTGCTCAAGAGTGACAGTCTGAGCATTCTTATTGTCATAGAATATATCATGAAATCTATTCCATGCCTTTATTGTTATTGCATCTGGTTCAAGAATTGTATGCAACAGGTCGTGGGAGATTATTACGTAGATCCATTGAAGAACTGTAGCATCAAGTGTTGATCACAGTTCCTCTTTAATATTAGTGTTTTGCACATTTTCCTTACCTGGCTCTGATGGAATGATCTGGTGAAACACCTTGTGGGAACGTGAGTGAATTTTGAATAGTTCCACCCACGTTGCATATTGGACGTTTTCTAAGTCTAGGGTGATGTAGATATGGTTCTTGATGTTTGATACGGTAAGAGCTGGGTGAAATTTGTTGGAGTCAGTCATGGTGACTGACACGAGAAATAGACAAGGGAGAGGTGAAGAAAGATAGAGTAGAGAAAAGGCTAGGAAAGTGACGAAAGTGGGAGAAGATTTCAAACCTAATTTGATACCATAAAGGAATATAATTCCTTATCTCTTCTATTAACAGCGTTATGTTTATATACAACATTACATGAAAGATAATATGCTAGAATCAAGGAATAACAGATATCCTAGGCTATATTTATACTAACTAATTTATGAACTTAAATACTATATTATGGCTAAATACATAATATCATATATTCTATCACTATCATTATATGATTTCCAAGAACACAATCCAATAACAAGTGTTACTCCCTTTGTACATTTATCAAGACGTGCTTGGTCTAGACTCTAACCTAGGTGGGAGTTTATATCATAATAACCCTGGCACACAACAAAAAAATATAGGTCAGCAATACACAAAATTTGTCACTATATGCTCAAATTTTGTTACTACAAGGGTCAGTGATGGACTTAATGACATTTGCTCTCCTTTTGTTGAAACTAGCATCGCTAACCCATTTAGCGAAGTCATTATGTATGCCATGGTTGATAGCCACCGAAAACCTATGTAGTAGACATCACCTCGTTTGTCATTAGCCCTCTTGTCCGCACATCTCTTTTCTATAAATTTGATGTGAATAGCAACGACAATTGTTCCTATGTCACGTTTCTTCACTACGTATTATTTCCAATTTTGTTGCTAATCTAGTGACCAAATTATTACTGGGCGTAAATCCACATGGCATAACTTTAGCGTCAATAATGTGGTCATTGTTAATCTTTTTTAGACATCAGTGTTACTATATTTAGTGACAAAAGTACCCCATCACCAATCCATCTGAGGTTAAGGTCGCCGCTAGCTCCATCACTAAACGATTCAATTTAATCTGATTTTAGTGACGCGATATCTTCATTGTTAAAGTTGACTTTGTTATTCTCATATCTAATGTCATCGCTTCTTTCTTATCACTCAATTAGTGATGAGAATATTTTTTAGTTTTATTTTTTTTGCCTGTTTTTTTGGGTTTAGGCTTAGTGTTAAAGTTGCATATGTAAATATGCAAAGTAGTTTTGATGAATGACAAAGTATTCATGATGATGATGGAATGACAAAGGATCATAAATAAGGAGGTTCAAGCACAAAGACAATGGCTAAGAACAAAGAGATGAAGATGCTTCACAAAGAGACCAATGAACAAACAAGACGAAAAACATGAGCTATAGAAGACAAGGTTGATGACATGAACTCAAATCATGAAGAACAAGATTATAAGATGAAGAAGAGTCAAGGAAAGCAAGCAATAGAATTAAAGGAACAAGCCATGGGTCAATACATATCAAGAACAAAGCAAAGAACACGCTCCCAAATGATCAAAGAATTAAGAAAGCAATGCATGAAGATCAAGGAAAGGAACCATGACTCAAAATGCATCAAGGAAACATCAAAAAGCATGGAAAAACACCAAACAACATTGCTTGAATCGATTCATATACATATGAATCGATATATGAATCGATTCAGAGGCCTGGAAGTCTCAAAATTATGAAAACATAATGTCCTGAATTGATTCAATAGATCCTGAATCAACTCACACGAAGCTGACGGCCCAAAAATTTAAAACAGAATAGCCTGAATCGATTCACCATGTCTTGAATCGATTCACACGTTCCTGGAAGTCTAAATGTCCAAGTCAGAATGGCTTGAATCGATTCAGAAATGCATAAATTGATTCAAGTAGTGGGAAACACCATTAAAAAGACATTTTTGAATGGGAAACAGAGATCTAAACACCCACTACATGAAGGGACAACCTGGAGCTCATTTGCAACAGCTAGAAGCTCTAAAATGGCTATAAATGGGGCATGAAATCAAGCAAGAGAAGAGAGAGACCAAGGCACAACACAAGGCATTAACATCCTTCATCTAGAAGTCTTTTATTTAAGTCTTTCTCTTGTATATTCTCTGTAACTCTAGTTTCTAAACTTGTATACACTTAAGAGTTGTTAGATTAAGCTTCAACTTGCATATCCTCTCTAGTTGAGAGTCATTAGATAGAGTGAGCTTTCATTTGTTTATCTACTCTATTGAGAGAGTATATTGATTATAAAACAAACACCAAAAAACCAAGGTTTTTCACTCTAGGTTGAGTGGTCACAAAGGTTAGGGATCAACCTTTGGGTATTGAGAGTTTGAGAGATTGGGTGGGTTACCCTTGTGCTAGTGAGGATTGAGTTCTTGAGTGTGGGACACTAGGAAGCTGCAATTGCTCATAGCTTGTATCTCTAAACTTCCGTAGTGGAATCCTTCAAGTGTGTTGCTTGAAGGCGAGACGTACACCGGGTTGGTGGAACTCGTTAAATTGGTTTGCATTTCTCTCTACCTTGAACTCTTTATACAACTACGCATATAAACTGTTTGCTGAAATGCCTGAGCTGAATGTTTGAATTGAAGTTGTTGTTTAAGTAGAAACTTAACTCTGCATGCCAAGTGTTCGATAATTTGCTTAAATCAATATTTGGTGAAGTTCTTAAAAACTGTAATTTGCTATAACTTGCCAAGTATCTAGAACATTGTTTCCCATCGACTGTTGGGTTATACTTACTTGATTCCTATCATTTATCTTATGCTCACAAGCTGTTCGATAAATTGAATGAGCTGAATCGTCATAGGAAACATCATATTATTGCTTAAACAAATCTATGCACACCAACTGTTTGATGAATTGCCTAAACTAATAACTTGCCCTGTTTATCACACAAAAGGCTGAATATTGTCACTACACATCAAGTGTTTCATAGTGTGATATGTGCATAAAAGTTATTGTATCTTTATCATTGCTTCATTTGTATATTACTAATCATTTCCAAGGGGATTCCACGTGAAAATTTGAAACACTCAATTCATCCCCCCTCTTGAGTGTTGAGGCCTTGGGTAACAAGTGTACAACCTTAATCTCGCTGATTACCTTATTAACCAAAAATTGTAGTTTGCAAATTAAATTAACTACAAATTCTTGATTAAACACAATAGTTATAATATGGAATGATAATAATTTTAACACTAGAATAATTGAAAAACTAGACTATACATTATATAAAACTATATACTCAATGTATGCACAATGTTATAAAACAAATAATAAGTGTGCAAAAATGAAATACAATGTCAAGTTAGAAGGGGAGAAGGGGGTTGTTACAAGTCTTAAGAATGGGACCATTGTGATATAAATGGATCAAAGTGTCTCGTCATTTATTAAATATCTCCTTATTCTATCGATCAGTCTCCTGGGTCTACCACGACTCCTCTAATTACTTTTACTGCTCCTCCAACGACCTCTATTGCTCCTCGTGCATCCTTAGCTCAATACTAGTCTATGTCTCCTAGAGAGCTGCTATATAGGTAATCTTCTCCGCAATCTCCTTGTTCAGGTTCTCAATTAACTGAACATAGACCAGTGGGGGAATCAATGAGGCCTAGCACTTTATGGATGATGTGAACTCTATGGTAGTTCTCTGAGGCTATACACTCATTTTTTCTTATTCCTGCCTCTGATAGCATTTAGCTAAAGAGTGTTGTCATAAACAAAAGAAAGGGTCAGTGCCTCACTATCCAACTCGCCCTTTGTGTAGTGAGCTCTGCCACCTTCTTGACCTTCTTTGCCTGATAGGCCTTTTGCATAATTCGAATAACAAAAAATCATTTAACTATGTGTATGTTTAAAGTTAACAATTTAACTAAATTTTCATAGAGTTTCCCCTATAAATAGGAGAAACCAAATTTTAAAAATCATTATGAATAAACCAGAAAAGTTCCTAATACAGTTTATATTTGTATTTATATTTAGGATAATTGTCTTTAATTACTGGCTAAAGTCCTAAGTGTTATTTTGAATTACATTCAACTATAATAATTAACTTACCACAATTTCCTATGCCTTATCATTCACCTAAACAACAGTCTTGTTCTTCTTAGTCCTCTTTATCAAATCATAGGTCATGGGATGGCGGTGGAGCTTGTTAGTCTATAAAACATAAGACATTCCTAATTAAAGGTTCATTATGGTAAGTACTAATTATTTAACACAATACTTAACAATCTTCTTATGTGCTCAACGACATAGATAAAACCCCTTGTGTAGATGAAGACACTAACATTAACTGCTCGCTAGCTTTGTTCCTGTAACTCACCTCCTTGAATTTATCATCATTTCATTTCTTACACATCCCCTCCTAATGTGTATCATCAATCTAGTCAAGCTTTGTCATGCCTTAATGGTATTTGTATAAAATACTCTTAATGAGTTTAAAGGTCTTGGTCCTAAAGACCTTTTTCACTTTATCATTCTAGTCTGGTGCCCATTGGTATTTCTCTTTGTAACGTAAAAAAATATTAAGTATAAACTTAGATTAAAATAATGAAAGAATTTAATGTACAATAATAACAAAAGTTTCAATTAACCGAAAATGTCTCAAATCATTTGTCTCAAACATCAGGATATGCATTCGTAAATGAGATAGGATCATCCTACTAGCTCCTCAAGATCTTAGTGATGGCTTTGGTGATGTCATCACTCTGAGTGAAACTATTACAATAAATTATATTTAATTAACAAAGTAACAAAAGTAAAGTTGAGATAATGTAAGGGTCATAGTAGTTTTAGACTTACTCACTTTTGTTCCCTAAAAGTCTGGTGAATGAAAGCTTGGCAAGTAAATATATAGAAGTTTGCTAAGTGGCCATTGTAGATCACTGGTTCAATACACAACATAATATAGAAGTCATCAAGTTTGGTCGAAGCAAGCTGATAAGCATCCTCGACCCATCGGTCACATTCTCAGTAATTTGACTTCATGCCGTAGTTTTAATAAATGCATACTAGTCTTGATGGCCTTCAGGGAAGTTTGTGTAGTATGATTGTTCTACTTGTTGGGAAAAAATAAAAAGGGTATACACTTTGTATCAATCAAATTGTTTGGCTTCAAATAAATCATATTGGTTGTTAACCTTTGTTTCTTCACCAAATATGTTGTCAAACTAACCACACTTGAATAGAACAATTTTTGTAGTGGTTTTTCTGTTAAATTCAACTTTAATAATATAGATTAACACACCATAAAAAGTCCTCCTCCAGTTGTCTGTTTGCGCTTTTTACACAAGCCCCAAAGTTTGTCATTCATATTCCTTGACTTCAATCGATGATGTTAAGCTTGTAACTATTTATAAAGTAAGTAAGCCATTTTGTGATACTTTTCAATGGCCGGCAAGATAACTCAATGAATAAAGAATCTTCAATTTGGTTTTTTGAGTCTTGAATCTAATTAAATGAACTGTAACAAATAGTTAAATGAATACATTACTAAGGTCTTAAATCTAATTACATATGTCAAAATGACTTACGTGTTGTACAAACCAAGCGGTGAAATGGGTGAATATCTCCTGACTTATTTGGTCATCAGTTATATCATGTTGTAATTCCTTTAGTAATTCTGTATACGTTCTATCAAATTATACAAGTTCATGTTATACTAGATGAACATCTATTTAAAAGAAACTAAAACATACACACCCACATACAAGTAAATAACTTACTCAAGACATGGCTCAATTTCCTCACAATTTTAAAGAATGTATATAAGTGAGCCACCTTAAGGTCTTTCTCATCCATGTAACCAGTCATAGACTTGATAGCGGGTTAACTGAGATAGTTAAATATTGAGATTTGTTTGTTTAAACTAGAACTTCTATCAACCTCAAGGTTGTGAGGGATTCTACTTCTTCTTGTGTTAATCTTGATTGGAAAGTAAAATAAAGCAAAATTGGTCATTTCTTCCACTGAATACACCTTATAAATTGATGCCTTAACACATCCTTTATTTTTTACCTTGTCCTTTAAAGAATGGAGAAACCTAAAACACAAACATAATTGGAATTACTAATTTAGATTATATACATATTGAATATTAATTGAAATAATTAGGATATTTGGCTTAAAATCACCTAACTCATGCATCCAACAATATTACATTGGACCACCCATTCTATCCTCAAAAGCCAAATGAATCGGCAAATACTTTATTGAGTCAAACAAATTTGAGGGGGATCTGATCTAGCTTACAAAGCAACACAAGAATGCTTTCCTTCATCTATACAAGTTTCTACTTTTTCAATGAAGTCCTTGTGATATAAAGAAGGGACTCAACTCAACAAGTGACTTCCAAATTGGTTTTAGCAATGTGTAACATCCCAAATTTTATAAAAGTGAATAAATATGTGGAATAAATATTGAATAATTATAAATGGATTAATGAGTGTCCCAAAAATATTAGAATAGTTAAATTGGGATTTATTATGGATATTTATAATTTATTGGGCTTATATGAGATGAAATTTTACCCGATTAGAATATGGGTGTCGGACCAAGTATCTCCGATTGAGATGCCGTTGGTCAGGGCTAATAAGGATATTATTGGGAATCCGAATATGTCTTTGGAATAATTTTTGGATTTAGTATTAAGCCCGAACTGAGATCCTGTTTGTTATAAAAAAATAAAATTTTAATGAAGGGGAACAAAGTTAAAAATAAAACTATTTCTTCCCCTCCACTTTCACATCACTTTTTCCCTCTTCCTTCTACACTTCTTCTTCTTCTTCCATCTTCTTCATTCCTCTCCACCTTTCTCTTCAAAAACCTAAGCCAAGTGGTGTCTTCTTCATCCTCCACCATTTTCACTTAAGAAAGCTTGAAGGAAACCATTGGATGTTGACCCTCTTCCTCTCTTCTCTAATTTCGTTTGGTCTCTCTCCTTCCCTGGGTTCCATTTTTGTTTTCAAGGTAAGGCAAGCTTTTCTCACCATCTTTGATGAAGTTAATATCATGTTTATGGGTTTTAAGGCTTGGGGGAGTAATGTAGGTGAATAGGGTATTTAATGAAAGCCTTAAATATGGAACCCTAGAGTGGGTTGTCATAAATGTTAACCTTGGTGGTAATAAATGAAGAGGATGAATGCATAGTTGGAAGGTGATGAGGAATAAATGAGTATTAATGAGTGTTGTTGGATTTTAATGGAACCCTAACTCTAGGAATTAAGGGAAATAAATAAAGATATTATGAGAAATGATTTTAAGTGGTAACCCATGATATTTTACATAAGGATATTATTTATGATGATGGTAGATGGTTATTAATAATAGTTGTTGGGTGATTTTAGAGGAAAACCCTAAGCATGGAAATTGGGGCTTTTGACTTAATTGATAACTCAAGATGATTTATGCCCTTGGAATGAGTTTTGAATGAGTAATATTGATGGTTGATGTTGAGGGATTGTGAGATCAGGGAAATAGAGTAATGGCTCTAAGATTGGTAAGTGTGTTAAGGATTATGATATTGTTATGAGGGGCTTGAATAATGATGAATAGATAAGTTAAGATGAGGATTTGGTGAGGCCTTAGGCCATGATGTATGTCACTTGAAATTTGTGAATTGTTGATGGCCTTAGGTGAAGCTAAGAGGGCTTATAATGAATTTGAGTGACAATGATGACAAATGGATGATTATATATGATGATTGGATATATTATGTGTCACTGTTAGGGAATCCTATTAGGGTCAGGCAGCGGAAACACAAAGGATTCCCAAAAGAATTACAAACACGTATGTCTCAAAGCATTATGCTAAATTAAAATTTTTAATTAGGGTTTACCTCTTGTAGACGCAGAACAAGATCCTCGATCGAAGCAATTGTAGCTTCGCCCTTAGGAGTCCACACGAGCACTCCCACCAGAAAAACAGAGCTCCGAATGCTAGTACGGAAATTTTGTTTTGGTCTAATTTCTGAGCAGCAGCCTATGAGCATCTCATGCTCTATATATAGGCTTAGGTCTTGACCTGAGCTCTCATTAAACATTGGGCTCCTTACTAATTCTAAATGAGTTAGGCCCAAATAGTTTTATTTTCAGTCCAACTAAAATAAAACTATCCTCTGGTGGGCTTACTCTATGTGTGTGACCCTATAGGTAAAATATTCGGTTATATTAATAATAAACTATTTTATTATTAATATAAAATAAGAGCGGTATCTAGCAATACATCATTATGTCCGAATATTATTTATCATCGACATGACCTATAAGTGATAATTATTTTATATATCTATTCCTTTTGTCACGATATCTAATTGGGCCCAAGGCATGGTCGTTGTCATCCTTGTATGGCCCAATTCATTTTACTTGATACCAGAGTAGACTTTATAGAATAAATATCTAATATTTATTCATCCTAGCATGGCCATGCATTTCATTAGTCTCACTCCATCAAGTGGCCCATAGATATCACTCCTGTCACATAGGAGAGACAAATTCCATCTACATCACTCACATCCCTCTGCATAATTTATCTATTGCCTAATCACAATCTTTATGGTCATCTTATTACAGATAACGTTTGATTGTATTAAAACAATAAACTCCTTATGTAGGAATCGTAGTGACTTCGAAGGACTACATACCATTATCACATTGAGAACCGTTTATGACACTCATGTAATGATCCATGCAACGTTCTCATGGTGGGTCTGTCCAGTACAACATTACCCTTAATGTGTACCCGTGTAAAGACTTGATATCATATATCCATGATTTATGAGATCAAATCATCAGTACATTTACACACTAATCTTAATGTATTTACATGTCCCCATGTAAATACTTGATTAGGGACGTTTTATGAATAATTCTCATATGACCTATTATTCCAGGATAAATAGCATTTGTCTAAAACTGAAAATACTAATTTTATTAATAAGTTAAAATTGATACATTAATAGCTCGTAGTGCATACACCAACATTATGGATAAGGGATATGATATTGTTGTTGTTGGGTATGGTTAACCCTTTAAGATTCAAAAAATCTTGATTTTGGGAAAGGAATTCCCGAAGCCTAACACGAGTATGAAAATAGGTGCTTTAACAAGTCTAAGATTTGATATTGAGCTTTATGATAAGCTAACATTTTTTTAGAATTATGATGATGTCCTGAGATAGTTTGATAATGGTATGTATGCACATGCATGTATATTGGTATGTAGATTGTGTTCCGGACTATGTGGTGGAGCTTTCGGAGCGTGCATTCGGATTTCGGCTCTTCCCTCGAGGTAGGAGAAGAGTTTACATTCAAATTGCATGAGTTATATAATTGATGATTATTGTATGTCATAATACTCATGCTTTCCTTGCCATGTTTATAGTGAAATGATGTGAATGGCAAATTGTTGGCTATTGATGATAATATATGTATATATATGTTGATGAATAACCCATGAGGGGTTGAATATGTACATGTTAATGAACCATCCTTGAGGGGATAAAGTATATGTTTTGTGAATTGAGAATTTATGTGGACGTTTGACATTGAATTTGATAGCCATTATGATGGTATTGGTGATAAGTTGAGGTTTATGCATAATTGAGGAACTCATAGAGCCAAATAGAGTTTTATGTGTTTTTGATGGCATGCGGTAGTCCCAATAGCTTCTATGTGTAGTTTATGACTTGTAGAAATTGGAATGGGCCAATTCCATTGAGAATTGACCCTTGAGTTGCCCAAAAATGTTTGAAATCGGGTTAAATGCATTTATGCACATAAGTCCCTCATTTTTAGGAATTTTTAAGTGAGGCCGGTGGCCATGCATCACAAATGATGTACAATTGTTAGGGTTAAAATTTTGTGGCATTTGGAGTTCATACGAGAAAGTTAGGAGGGTAAGAAGTTGAAAAATTATATGTTTCTACATAAAAACAGCAGCAAGTCTGTCTTGAATCGATTCAAAACCCTTTGAATTGATTCAAGAGGTGTTGTTTTCACTATTTTGGGCTCTAGGGGCATTTGAATCGATTCATACAAGTTTGAATCGATTCAAGGCCCTCTGTTTGTCAAATTTTGAGATTTTAGGACGCTTGAATCGATTCATACGAGCCTGAATCGATTCAGAGCCATGTTATGGCCACTGTTGTGCTGTTTTTCCAACTGGTCTATTTTCTTTGCTGTTTTTGGCCCGTTTAGGCATCTTAATGACATTGTTGGCCTCCGAGTTCTTCATGAAAGTTATAGATAATTATGTTGCGGAGGTGTGAGAATTAGTCTCACATTAATTGGAGTTTTCTAACTCTCATTAGGCATAAAGCACCGGACCTACTATGTCATAAAATTCAAATTTAAGAGGGTTTTGAACCCAACTTCTTATGGTTATCAAATTGGGACTAATAGGTGATATTTGTGACATGTCCCACTATTTTTAAGACTAAAATAAAGCTTTTCTCATGTCTTAACATTGAAATTTATCATGAGTTCATTATTGGCCAAAACCCCTTTTAGTATGTAAAAACGAGCGAATTCACTAGGGGTACATGTATGGTGTGTCTTAGTGGTGATTGAGGAATAACTTAAGGCCTTGGCGAGGTATGTGTATGCCTATGCTATGTTATGAATACATATATGCTTCACCACTATGGATATATTATGAATCATGATGGACAGTAAGTGATATGGTTACATGACACACCTCGTGTAATGACGAAATTAGTGAGAGGGCAATTGAATGGCAATGAGTGTATAAGTCAATGGATTTGAAATAGTGTCAATAATGATTAAAAGTTAAGGATACCACATATATTGAATGATAAATGATATTGTTGAATGAAGAGGGATGTTGTTGTTGAACGTGCCCTTGAATAAGCAGTGTTTGCTATTTTGGATGAGTGTGGTGCTAATATGATTAATGCAAGTGTTGACTTGTACGTATGAGATGCAATGGTGATTGCTGAATGTATGTTTTGAAATAACTTGTTGGCTTCCATGCGTGGATAAATGTTATGATGATTGATATGCTATGATTGCCATGTGTGGATTTATGAACATGTAAATGTTGAGCCTTGAGGGGCCTTGTGGTTGATTGTATGCCAATGATAATAAAAACCAAATATATAATATACCCCTAATTGAGAGGGTGAGATATCCTTGCGAGGTTGATTAGCATATGCATTATTGCATTTTGCATTCATGGCATGACATAACATTGAATATGTGGTTGCGATCACAATGATGAAAGATCCTGCAGGATTCTGTGAAGGGGGTACCCCTTGCAAGGCAGAAAACCAACGTGATGATGATATGGTATTGAGCCGGTGGTTGCGATCACCTGGTTGTGGAAAGTGAAAGGCCCTGCGGGGACCATTGTATGATGATGAGCCAGTGGTTGCGATCACTTGGTATTTGAAATGAAAAAGGGCTTGCGAGTTCCTATGATGCCTGTGGTTGTGATCACGAGGCAGGGGTGCCCCTTGCGAGGTGGGAAACCATTATGAATTGTTGAACGTGGTTGCGATCACGAGAAAGCACCTTGCGAGGTTGCTAGAGGAAGTACCCCTTGCGAGGCGGGAAACCCATGTGAATGAATGATATGGTGGTTGCGATCACCTGATGAAATGAAATCGGATCCGTGCATATGCATTAAACAGTTGATATATGCATTAGCCATAAGTGCATGGCATTTGAGATGGGATGACTATGAGACATGAGACCCCTTGTGAGGAGGAATGGAATAAAAATTTAATAAGATGATAATGATGATTGTGAATGCCCTTGTTGATAAGTGGCAATGTGATTGTGTATGTGCTTGTGCTTGCTTATGTTGTGAAATGCGTTTCATGAGGGTTGTATACCTACTATATCAATGTGATGATGATTGAATGATGAATTTATGATTTTATAGCAAAGCACACATGATGATTATATGCATATACACATAATCACAATATATTTATATTCGTCATTTTGAATGTATAACTCACTCTCCCATGTGGTCTCCTTTTTAGTATTGTGATGCAGGGTTGCCATGGGATGAGATGGGATTTTTGTATTGAAGCTTTTGGCAAAGGTAAATAGTGGTAATGGAAGTGCCTTGGCCGACATCAATTGTGAATTTTAATGTATTGAATTAAATTGTGCATAAGGATGATGATTTAAAGAGTTAAATAAGTATGTGTAACAAACTTATGTATTTAGGAACGAAAACTATATGTTTAGTATGTAAGTGATGATAGATTGATACCATCTGGTGATGGATGTCTCATGTATAGACTTCTTACACTTGATGATATATAATTATGATTCAGGTGCATAGTCGATTGTAGCCTAATAGGCTTATATTATGAATTGTATGATTGCTTGGGCCTTTTCTCATATCTTTATATATGGGACTAGGCATATGCCCGGTATACATATTCTTCTTCCGCTGTAAACTCTATTATTTTGTATACCGTTATGGGCAATTTAGTTATCGATCCAGTTATATGTTGATAAATCTCACTCTTCGGTTTTCTGTGGTTCGGGTTTCGGTGGGACATCGGACTTACTTTGAAACGCGAAAAAAAAATTACCTGTATTTTTATTAATTATTTATATCAGTCACATCAGAATTCGAGCCCAGAAGATCGGGGTGTTACACAATACATCAAATACGTATAGCAATAGTCATTGCATAAACACATAACAATCATGGTTTTCCATGCCAAAAAACTTAGCCTCTTTCATGTTAACACATCTGCTCAAGTTTGAAGCAAACCCATCAAGCATAGTCAAACCATTCATTCATTCACAAACAACAATCTTTTACAGTTTTGTCAAAGCATATTTAGCATGTGGTTTGAACATTTTTCCTCATCCTATATTCTTTAACTCCAGTTCATTTCTAAACGACTTCGGTCTGTGTCTTTTGTCCTCCCCTTCATGTCCATCACCATGTCAAAAATATTCATGAAAATATTTCATTCAATGTGCATGACGTCTATGTTATGCCTTAACAATTGGTTCTTCTGATAAGGCAACTCCCAAAATGTACTTCTTTTGATTCAGTTATGTTCACTAGTGGAAAAAATGGATATAATCACGGTTAAAAATGGCCTTTATTCACGGTTAAAGAACCGTGGTTGTTGCAGCCGTGGTAGTAGATGAGGGCCTTTAACCACAGTTAACAACCGTGGTAATAAATCACATCTGACCACGGTTAAGAACAACCGTGAATATAACTTACTATTTATATTCACGGTTATCAAGCATAACCGTGAATATAAGAACTAAAAGGTTTCAGTTACAAACTACTTATATTCACGGTTATGCTAGTAACCATGGATAAAGAGTATATATATTCACGGTTGTCTAGTATAACCGTGAAAAAACCTCAGTATTTATCCACGGTTGTCCATCATAACCGTGAATATAAGTACTAAAAGGTTTCAGTTACAAACTACTTATATTCACGGTTATGCTAGTAACCGTGGATAAAGAGTATCTATATTCACGGTTTTCCAGTATAACTGTGAAAAAACCTCAGTATTTATCCACGGTTGTCCATCATAACCGTGAATATAAGTACTAAAAGGTTTCAGTTACAAACTACTTATATTCACGGTTATGGTAGTAACCGTGGATAAATATGGTCTATAATCACGGTTGTTACCATAACCATGAATAAATACTGAGGTTTTTTTTTTAATATGGTTTCTGTTTATCGTTTCCCAAACCTGCATTTAGACAACCAGTACAGTATACAGTATCCCACCATATCCAGCAACACTATATAAAAATAATGGTATGTATATAACAATTTATTTTCTATATCAATTCATAACAACCTAAAAAATGAAAGTATATACAATTAAGTTGAATGTAATCTAATAAAAGTAAACCCTAAATCCTACTAGATACATATATAAAAGAATAAATATCCTATATCTAGCTTTGCCTAACTTCAATGAAGTGTGAGGCCCATTGCTTTCTAACATCATCTACAAGTGCCTTTGGGAAATATGACCGGTCCTTAAAGTACTGCAAACAATGCACAAAACAATTAGAACAAAAGCTTTATTTATTACATGAAATTGATGAAATTGGTAGAAAAGTAGTCCAAATGATGAGACTTACATCTGTCCATCCATCTACTAAATGTTGTTGGACAATGGTCAGCATAGTGTGCATGACGAAATAGCCACACTCGTAGGTACCCTTCTGCCTGTATGACTACAATGGACATATAGTATAGAATAAGTGAATTCGCAACTTAAAAAATATGTATTGAAGATTTGAATGAATACGATTGACTTACTTTTGGGTGCACCCATGCAACTTTTCTTCCGTTGGACTTGTTTCCAATCAGTAGATTGTATCCAACCACTGCCCTACGTCAAACAAAACACAAGATAAGTTAGAATCGTATAGTTCTAAAAATGATGTAATCAAATTTGTACTTATTTTTTAGGGATTAACTTACCGGTCTACTATATCTTTCAGGTCTTGTGGAACCATCCGATGCAAAGTATCAAAGTACAGAGCAAGATAGTCCTTCGGACAGATCACCACGAGCGTCCAGTGAGCGCTACAGTTACCAGTGATAAGTGAGACTTCAAAATGCAAAAATTCATGACAATAATTATGGAATAGAATATTACCCTTTATGATAGGGGCCCATGTATACAGGCTTCCCAGACTCAAACATCCAATTCTGGATGTATGTCTGGGTGTCCTGCGGGGTGTTTCCTTGCTTCTGTATGAGAGAGGGCTCTAAGAAACCATAAGTTCCTTGGAAACCCAAGTCCACACAGAGTTTTGCCAGAAACCTAAACAAGTTAAGACATGGTTAGCGACAAATAACTTGTATAATGAAAAAATTAGACAAAAAATGATATACTTACAGCTCCCATAACTGAATGATAGAGGCGTTCAGTATCAACGTCCCCGAAATAATGTCACACATGTGAGAATGTGTAACGTAAAGTGGAAGATCACTTGGACGGCCGAACACTAGTGGCTGCCATGGGACCTAAACAGTGTCCTCTCCTTGCTCATACCTGATGCGCCATAGCATCCGGATGGGATCCTTGGCCGGGTCTGGATTCTTCAATGTCTGTTCCTGTTGAACAATTGACAACCATCACATTTTGTACCATAATTGACAATATAACAAAATTAGTTAGTGTTTAGGGTTTTTACCTGTCCAGGGGCAATCACCAAAAGTCTGTTGGGCCACATCAGAAAGTGGCCCACTGCCTGACTGACGGTCTTCACCTCCGGAGTTGCCACTGGCACAACAGCATCCTTCTCGAGGACGAGCACAACAGAGACCCTGGACATACCATCAGGTAATGTCTGATGGTGAACCACAGGGCCTAAGTTGTACACCATACCAGTGGCAACTGGCTCCTCCGACCCATCAATGAACAGGTCACATTGACGGGTGTCTGGTGGCTCGACCCCATCATCGTCAGGGTCAGCCGCAGCGCAAACCCATTAGTGTTAACCTTCCGTATCTACATATTTACACATCAAGCAGAAGTTATTCAACAATGAAATAAAGTGATTACAAACAATAAAAACGAGGAAATTAAATAAAGAATCTAACCTGTGGGTCGCTAGCTGGTGCAGTAGTCTCCTGGTGGTGGCTGAGTAAGGCCTTCATCTCCTCCCTGAATCGGGCCATCTCTTGGTGGAGCCTAGATATCTCCTCCTGGTACTCAGCCTTCACAACAGCCACCTTCTGCTCCACCATTTTCTCAAGGGAGGGGGCAAGGTCGGGAGCACCGTAATAGGCGTGGAGGCCTGTGAAATATGAATGATTAGCCCATAATTGTTTAACAAATAACAAAATGAAAGCATAGAGTTATTTACCACTTACCTACACCTCGACCAACAGCACGCACTCTTCCTGGGTGCTCTGGCCTGCCGATGGCGGTAGTCAAAATATCCTCCCGTCCATGGGCTACGAAAGACCCTTGGGTTGATTGCTCAACCAAGGAATCCTGAAACCAAACAAGTTAGTATTCACTTCCTTCACGTAAACCAAAAAATAGACACTGATACAAAGGGGAATACTTACTATCCGTGAGGCAACCTCCTGAGCTTGTGAGGAAGTGTATTCCCCACTCTTCTTGATCCTAGCCCGCTTCCATTTGTCGTGGCGTGTAGGTGGGGAAAGGGGATCCACAATACCAGTGTCAGTCTGACACTGACTCAGCCTCTCCTGTGCCAGCCGCTCCTCCAACCTACGGTAACCCCCACGTGACAGTGTGTGTGGGCAGTCATTTAGCTTCCTAGTCTCCTTGGCTTTCTTTCTGGTCTCCTACAACAAGAAAAAAAATATTCAGAGTTAGCCGTTTAAATTATACATAATTTAATCATCTAAAAACCAATGTACCTGAAACTCGACAGAATGTCTAGATGCAACAAAAGCATCCCAGGTCTCCTGATCGATGAATGGATATTTCTCTCCAGGGAACTTTCCATGGTCGTCCCCGAATACATACCTATAATTCAGGTACATTTAAACTAAGGATTGGTATAATTTGGTGAAGCGTTGATTAAGAATTTAAAGTTCAATATACCTCGTGGTGAGTATGGATTTGAACGACCTCCATCGCTTAGCCATAATACCGAGGACCTTCCTCCTCGCTATGTCAGAAGATGGTATGTCAAAAGAATCCTACATGAAAGGAGTTAGTCCATAAAGGAGTCCTTATTAAAAGTTGCATGAAATAATACACTAAAATAAAACTTAAATAATATCTAAGTTACCAGAACATCACTCCATAGCTGGTTCTTCACCACCTCCTCGACATTATCCCAGTCGGGGATAATGATGGACACCTTCGACCGAGCCACAACCCCCAAATAACTGCTAAACTTCGTGGCATTAGGTCCACTAAATCTACCGCTGTTGACATCCATGTCAACAAGTAGCCTCTCTCCCCGGTGACGCCTAAGTGCAACGTCTGGCATCTGGGTAACACCTCTGCTCTTCCGAGCAGAGGAACCACTGGCCTGTGAGTCAGACCTGGATCGTCTATGCTGGTCAGCCATGAGTATCTATTCAAACAAGGAAACAAAACTGTCAAATATTTAATATAACATTTAAAACAACGAATAACTAATATAACATGTAATTCAATGAATCACTAACAAGATTAATACCCTATTAAGATGAAATATTTTCCCACAAGCCTTCATGGTGGTCATGACGACTGGCAACTACATCATCTATGTCATGTTCCACGATAGATGTTGGAATACGTGTTGTAGTTGATGGAATTTCCATAATATCAAGATTGGGGTCTCCAATGTGTCTACCTTGGATAACAATTGACCACCATTTGTCAGCTGGGTCAGCAACATAAAAAACTTGCTTCACCTACGTTGCCATTATGAATGGTTCGTCCTTATGCCCTATCTTGTTGAGGTCCACCAACGTAACTCCTAAATCATCAGTTTTGACACCGTTCTTATTGTCAACCCATTTGCATTTAAACACAGGAACGGTGAAGGGACCGTAATCAACTTCCCATATATCTTCAATCACACCAAATTAGCATGACTCGGCCATCACAGGGTTGTTGTCCTTTGAAGTTGAGAAATGCATTGACTGAGCCACAACCATCACTCCACTATTTTGATTTGTACTCTTTTCATCCTATGTCCTTGTATAAAATGAATAGTTATTTATGTCATACCCATAAAAGGTGAGGACATCAAAGTTCAGGCCCTGTGCTAGTCGATGTAATGTCGAGGATGCAGATGCATCTTTCAGGATGGTCTTTTGGAACCACTGCATGAAACTCTTGTTGTGTTCATTCAACAACCACTTTTCAGTCATTTTAGGGTTGGTTTTCTTGACTAGCTCCTTGTGTGTGGCTAGATACGGTAGCACGTCGTCCGTGTTGTTTAAAATATACAAGTGTGCCTGAAGGACATCAGCACGTGGCATGCTCTTTATTTTTTTTCCAATCGTTCCTTTCCCATCCAATCTCCCTTCATGACGAGTCGTTGGAATACCAATGCTTGCAGCATGTGACATGTATTCAGTGCAAAACTCAATTGCTTCCTTTACAATATATCTTTCCATAATTGAAGTTTCGGGACGACGTTGGTTCTTCATATACCCTTTCAATATATTCATATATCGCTCAACGGGATACATCCACCGTAAGAACACTAGACCAGACCAACGGACCTCTCTCACCAAATGGATGATTAAGTGGACCATTATGTCAAAAAAAGAGGGCGGGAAATACATTTCAAGCTGACATAATATAAGTGATGCTTCCTGTTCCAACACATCCAATTCGCCGGGCACGATTACCTTGAAACATATGGCATTGAAAAACATACACAACCTTGTTATGACATTTCTCACATTTTTAGGAAGAATGTCACGAATGGCGATAGGCAGAAACTGCTGCAGCAATATGTGACAATCGTGAGACTTCAACCCAACTAACTTCAAATCTTTCATGGAAACACAAGAGTTGATGTTAGAGCCATAACCAGACGGAGCTTTCACACTTCGTAACAATTCACACAGACTTTTCTTTTCTTTTCTGGATAACGTATGACATGCTGGAGGCAAATATGTTCTTTTGCCCTTTGATTGTGGATGCAAATCCTGACTATACCCATCAACTCTAAGTCCATACGCGAGTTTAGGCAATCCTTAGTCTTCCCGGGTATGTTTAAGAGTGTACCAACTAAACTGTCGCACACATTCTTCTCCACATGCATTACATCAATGCAGTGTCTTACATCAAGCTCCCTCCAATATGGCAGGTCAAAAAACACTGACCTTTTCTTCCAGTTGTTTTGTGTCGGGTGCTGTTTTTCACACTTACCAAATTGCACATTGACGTCTTTCACCTTTTCATATGCCTGGCGACCAGATAGTGGTGGAGGAGCCATTTTAAAATCTTGGGCACCGTTAAACGACTTCTTCAACCTCCGAAACGGATGATTCGCTTTAAGAAACCTTCGATGTCGAAGATAAACATTTTTCCTACCATGATGCAACCGCACAGAACTAGTCCCCTCCTCACATACTGGACAAGCTTTATGACCCTTCACGCTGTACCCGGATAAGTTACCATACGCTGGAAAGTCATTGATCGTGCAAAATAGCATGGCACGCAATTTGAATGATTGCCCGGTAAACCCATCAAACACTTCAACCCCGTCTTCCCACAACCTTTTGAGGTCTTCAATCAATGGAGTTAAATATACATCAATGTCGTTCCCCGGTTGTCGTGGACCAGAAATCATCATTGATAACATCACATATTTTCGCTTCATGCACAACCATGGTGGCAAGTTGTAAACAAACAACAAAATAGGCCACGAACTATGGTTTGTGCTCAAGTTCCCAAACGGGTTCATGCCGTCTGTGGCTAGTGCAAGCCTAACATTTCTTGGTTCATGGGCAAATTCCGGAAAAATCGTATCCATTTTCTTCCATTGTGATCCATCGGCCGGATGCCTAAGTAGTCCATCAACAACCCTCTCATCAGCATGCCATCTCATAAGTTTTGCATCATCTGCATTGGCAAACAGACGCTTTAGTCTTGGAACTATAGGTAGATACCACAACACCTTTGCAGGAGACCCTTTAGTGCATACCTCATCAGAATCCGCCTCTTTCTTCTTATACCGTGACACCCCACACCTAGGACATCGATGCAGCATTTCTAACTCACCCCGGAATAATACACAATTATTTGGGCATGCATGTATTTTCTCATACTCCAAACCCATAGGACACAACACCTTTTTGGCCTCATAGTTACGATTCGGCAAGGTGTTTCTAGCTGGGAGTATTTCTTTCAACAACTTCAGTAAGTCAGTGAAACTTTTATCCGTCCACCCATTTATGGCCTTCAAAATAAACAATCACAAAACTGCTGATAACCTCATGAAATTAATGCAGTTTGGATACAACGGCTGCTCAAAGTCCTCACACAGAGTCGTATATACATGAGCTTTCTTAAAACCTTCTACCCCCACATCACGGATCATATCCTCGAGTCGGTCATCCATGTCGACATCGGTGTCATGCATCGAGCTTCGATTTTCAGTTTGAGAGCTGTTACTTGGCACCACCACATCTTCAGCATGCCATATCCAACGCGTATAACTACGCAGAAAACCGTCACACAGTAGATGCTCTCGCACCTCTTCCAAGTCTACCCGACGCAGGTTCAAGCTTCTCACACAAGGGCAAAAATACTTTCCATTCACCTCCGCTGCATTCCTCGCTACAAATTCTATAAATGATTCAACTCCCCCCTCGTACTCTAGACTTAGGCATGATGCAGTTATCCAACTCCGATCCATGCCAACTGTTTACAAGGTGCTATGATCAACCTCACTTTTTCTTCAAAAGTGGTGGTCCTATACCCATTCAGGATGGCAATTGTTTTTATACGTTATTCATATATACAGGTTATGAGTTATTCTAAAATTTGATGAAATTTCGGTAGCATTTCGCATTGGTCTCTAAGTACACAAAATGAGAGCGGTCAAATCAAATTCAACCACAACCAAATATTCACCCAGAGAACAACACAAAATGCAAGTTACCTAAAGTTTATCAAATTTTAAAATAACTCCTAACTTGTACATACTAACAATGACGTATAAAAAATAATTGTTCATCCCAAACTGTCCAAACAGACAATTCAAGATTCAACACAAACGATGACATTAATTAATTTAATGACCATTTGTGTCGAATCTCAAACGGGAAACTACGGTTCACTCATGCACAGCAACTTTCATACTATGAGCTTATGAGTTTGCAAGATTAACAACCATCCACATACAACAACAATAGAAATAACATTATATAAGAGCAACCAACAACAACAGAAATAAAATGGATAATAATTTAGTTAACTTTTTACCTAAATTAGTATGATGTCTCTAATTTGTGTTATTTTGAAGTACAAGTATGGTGTTGGAGTATGTATTATTGATTATGGATTATGATGTTGGTTTATAAGACTTTTAAAGAAACACTCGATGAAACTCACTTGTTCACTTAAGTGTATTTGGGCTTTAAAGAAAACGATTTAGTACATTTGATCCTAATTTCATTTGATCCTAATGCAAGTGAGTGTATTTAACGTTCAACCTACTCAATATTTTGTACTTATCTCTCTTAGGCATAATATCCTATCATGAATAGATTTTCAGAACAAAGATTCCATCGTGGTATGTCACCATTGGAGCTACATCTTCCCAGAAGATTCATGCCCTTTAATTAATTCATCTTTCATCCTTATACACTTACACACCATTCTCCTTCCAATATTGTTTTTTATTATTCCAACCAAAGGAGTGAACACTTACTACTTAATGTCAACTAATGCATAAATCACAATAAAATAAAAATTTCCTTCACAATATAACTACTGATTATATTGTTCAGTCCAAGCTTAGAATTTGTGAAATAAACATCCCATCTTATAAGGGATATGTCATTGGATAGTAAAATTTCTTTTAGAAACAAATTGATTCACAACAACATTATTTCTTTTAGAAACAAATAGTTATTAACAACAATATTATTAACAACAACATTATTTCTTTTAGAAACAAATTTTCAGCCGCTTATTACAAATGATTAACAACACAGAGGCAGAATTAACCAAACTTAATAACACACAGGCAATGTTAAATAATGACAGAGACAGAGACAGAGACAAGCTTCGTTCACCTTGAACAATGAAATAATACCCACACACACAGAGACAACACATTCATTCAGGTTTGACTATACGCAAGTGAAAACACACACAATATATTCCATAAACAATGATAGACCATAACAGTGAAGTAGCCCAGCAGTGAACGAAGAAGAAAGGTAATGAGGCACTTACAAGAAAATGGTGTGAAGATGACAACAGCACGAAAGGAAGAAGGAAGAAGCAAGTGAACGTAGAAGCCCATGACCAGCAAAGAACAAACTCGAGCAAAAGAGGAGAACGAGGAAGAAGACGACAACCAGCGCGAAAGAAGAAGAGAAAGTGAAAAAAGCCTGAGAGGCGCGGCTTTTGAAGTTTTAGAAAGGATGTATATTCACGGTTCCCCTTGAAACCGTGAATATATTACACATATATTCACGGTTAAACAAAAAACTATGGATAAATGTTAACTATTTATCCACGGTTACGACCACAACCGTGGATAAATATTAAATCTATAATCACAGTTGTAGAAACAACCATGGACATACAGTACCCAGTGATTAAACCTAAGACCTGAACTATATATCCACGGTTGGAAATACAAACCGTCATTATAGACATCAATATATATCCACGATTAACATCATAACCCTGAACATACCCATGAATATATATCCACGGTTGTGAACACAACTGTGAATATATATTTCAGGTACTATATATCCACGGTTGACTTCTCAACCGTGAATATATATTGACGTGTACGATGACGGTTATGATGTTAACCGTGGATATATAGTTTTCTCTGATTATAACATTCACCTTATAATTTCAAAAATGCCACCGCGCATGTTTTTATCACTGATCCACTACAACCCGTGAATATATCCCGTTGTTATATCCAATTTTTGCACTAGTGGTTCCTTACCATAACCAACAAACTTCTTAACCTTTTTATCCTAGATGAAGGGATATTTAGATACTCTCTTCCATACTTGTTCACCAAGTAATCTAGGTAGTGGCAGATTGTTGCTACCCAATTTTGTTCGGGCTTATTTAAAATTTTCAAAAAAAGAATAAATAATAAAAAATACAAAAAAAATTAAATTAAATTTAAAAAATAAAAATTTTCAATTTAACTTAGAATTTAATTTTTAAGAAAAAAGTGAACCTATGGGCTTGTCTGAATTTCAAATTGTTAATCCGAGCTTTGATTTTTAAAATTTTAAATCCTTATGAAAACCATAAATTTTGAATTTTGAATTTCTAATCTTAGAGAAATTTTAAAATTCAAGAAGAAAGTTTAAATTTTGAATTTTATAAAGGATTAGATTTTTAAGAGATTAGAGAAAAAATGGTAGGGGATTTTAAAACTAATGAGATAGAGTTTTTAATAATATATATTATTAGAAGAGATAAAGTTTTTTTGAATAGGAAGAGGTAGAGTTTTTTCTAATAGGATGAGATAGAGCTTTAAAAATAAATGTATATATTATATAATGTGATAAAGTTTTTAAAAAATATATATATTAAAAAATGAGATAGAGTTTTAAATATATAAATATATATAATATATATAAATCAATTTTGGATTTTATAATTATATGAATTAAGCTAATCCTATTTATTAATATATGGGCGTGATGATAAAGAAAAAGGAAGAGATATATTATTATATATTATAAATGTTAAAAAGGTAGTTTTCTTATGATATATATATATATATATATATATATATATATAAGGGCTTCACGCACAGGAGATAAGAAGGGAATCAGTTTTTATGTTCCGCTAAGCACACGTGGTGGGGTTTTTACAGATATGTATATTAGAGATTGAGGCACAGCTAGTGATAAAAGGAAAAATTGTAGGCTTATGATATGATATATTCACGCGCGGATAAAGAAAAAAAGGGGAAAGGATCAAGTTTTTAATATAAAAATATATTATGATCCACGGAAGTTATAAAGAGAAACTCACGCAGCTAACTGGAGGGGGCAGCAGCAAAAAACATTCAATTGCCATATATATAGAATTCACGCAAACGGAGAAAGGGGGAGGTTTTAACAAAAATATATATTGGAGAAGAGAAAGAGGAGCGGGATAGAGGAAATTAACGCAATTAAAAGAAGGATTGGAGAATTAGAGAGGACATTCACGCTGGACAATTGACGCGAGGCACAAAGAAAAAATTGAAGATAGATAGAAGCACTTCACGCTGATGGGAGAGGGAGAAAATTGATAAATAATGATTCACGCGAGGCACAGGTTGCGAAAATTGAATATATATACGTAAGGTTTCACGCGGGGAAAAAGGAAAGCAATGCATGCAGAAATAATTTCATTATAGAAGGGAAGAGTGCAGGGACGCATTTGAGAAATTGGAGGCACGTTGAAAATCATATGTAAAGAGAAGAAGAGATTGACGTTGGAAGAACATCCACGTCAACAGCCAATTGAAGAGAAGAGAAAGAAATTTACGAGAAGAATAACAATAGCACAAGCTATTTTTTTTTTCCTCTTCAAATTCTTGTGATAATTGTCTGTGACCCTCGTCTCCTAGAGAATTATAATAGGTATAATTAAGTACATGAAGTCCTTTCTCATCTAGGAAAATTTAGTAATTAGTAACGTAGAATACCCCTTAATATTCGTTACTCACCAAGTTTAGAGTATTACATTCATTAAAATAAACTTGGCATTGGCAAAAATTAAAATTTTTCCTAGAGAATTATAATAGGTATAATTAAGTACATGAAGTCCTTTCTCATCTAGGAAAATTTAGTAATTAGTAATGTAGAATACCCCTTAATATTCGTTACTCACCAAGTTTAGAGTATTACATTCATTAAAATAAAATTGGCATTGGCAGGTAACTAAAATTAAAATTTTTATGTTAGGGTTAGTTTGGATAAGACGTCTTGTCAACCTATGATTTAATTTTTAGATCATCAAATATTTTAGTAGTTCCAGTAGGTAACACAAATAAAAGTCTTTATGATAGAGATTAATTTAGATGAGACGTCCTGATAATCTATGCTTTAATCAATTTAGATCATAAGATATTTTGATAACAAATTTAGGATCTTTATACATTATTTGGATGGGACTTCCTAATCAATGTTAAATTTTCTAAAAATCAATTTAGACCAAAAAATATTGATATATATCAAAAATTAAAATAGTCAGAATTAATTTGGACGAAACGTTCTATTGATCTTGGTTTTTTAAAATAATATAAATCTATTTATCTTTTTAAATTAATACCATCAAGTTTCTCTAAAGGTTAATAAAGTAAATAAACCTAAGGTTTTTTTTTTTTCTAAAAAAATAATACACAACTTGAAATCAATTTGGACGAGATGTCTTGTTGATTGATGTTTCGAATCCTAACGTTTTAACTCACTTCACATTTTTTAAAAAAATAATGATAAAGAACTACGTAACATTGATTTCCCCTAACGCTTAGGGAATACACAGGAGGGCGAACAATCATTTCTGTCTAGCCCAAATTTTAAAAAAGACAAATATGTCTCTTTAACTAGTAAAATAAAATTATCATGCTTTTAATGACAACCCGATTAATTTAGATGAGACGTCCTGTTAATCACCAAATATAACTTTAATTTTTAAATCGACAATAAATCCATAGGGCGTTTTAAGAGGTTTAAATTATGAAATATTAGGATCATTCACAAACTTAAACGATTTAGAGTAATCGTTTAAAACGGACAATGTGGGGTGCTAATACCTTCCCCACCTGTAATTAGACTCCCGAACTTAAATCTCGATTTAGAACCAGTGTGGTGCCCCTCAGTCTTATATAAGTAAATATAATAGATGTGACATAATAATTATGAGGATAAATTTTTCACACTTTAAAGTTCATCACCTTGCCTAAGAGACATCACGAATTAAAAGAAAGTCATTTAACATCGCGCCCCAAACCATTGATTAATCATGTAACATCCCGATTTAATAACTAATTACCAAATGAAAATAAATCATTAAAATAATAAATTGATAAGTGTGGGGAGAATTATTTGTTAATTATAATTGGTTTAATTAATTTGAGTTAAGAGAAGAAAGGCTGACTGATGGTGATTGGTTGCCAACGACTGATTGGATGGGACCATGTGTGTATGACGCGTGTGGGGGGGAGGCTGCTACTGTGCGCGCTCTCCCACCCCACTCTCCTCTTCTTCGTGCACGCGCATGCTTATATAAATATAGGTGCCTTGGGTCATTAAAGTACGCATCTCCTTCTGTTCCCTCTTCTTCTTCGCTCCTCACTCTCCTTCTCCTCTTCTTCTTTTCTCTACTCGTTGTTCCTGTGAGCTCCCAACAATGGTGGCTGAGGATCGGAGTCCTCCTTCTTCACTCGACGAAGCCAGAAAGAGTGCAGGTGTGCCTTCCTCCTACATGCAACCTGTCTTCTTCCTTCTTCCTTCGTCGACTTCCTCTTCTTGCTCAAAGCTGCCAAGCCTCAGTGAAGATCTACGAGGAACTTCGAGATGGTAGGAGTGTTCGCAGCGTTGTGATGGAGCTCCCCAGGGAATGAACAGAGAGCTGGGCATCTCAGGAACCCGAATGGTCTCCTTGCTCCTGCATGCAGATGCGCTGAGAATGATTCAGCGTTCCTCTGGAACTGGGCGTCGAATTGGCCGATTGAAAGCTTCAACCAGGTAGGGGGCGCTTGCATGTCGAATGCATGGTCCACGAACGGTACCGGATGAATGTACTGCTTGAGTGTGTGTGTGCATGTGTTTACAATGATTTAAGGCTGATGCATGATTTAAGATTCTGAACCTCGTGTGTCTTATAGTGGGGATACAGCAATTGCATGGGGGTGATATAGTCTGTTAGTAATTAATAATGACCACTGATATGCATGGCTCTATCTTCTTATCACTGTAAAAAAAAATATGTGTGTGTATGCTCTTAGTTGACTTGTTCGATGTTGTTATTTTGATTACCGAATGTAGCGTGTGTTGGTGTGACTGATAAAATGAATATGAGTGCTGTGTGGAATCTGTCCTTGCTGAATGGCTACGAAGGAGGTATCCGTGGTGTGATGATACGTGCTGGTAAATGCATTAGCTGCATGTGTAAGAGTGGGGTGACCTGTGGGAGGTCATGAACCTCGAGGGAATGACTTCCAGCTACAGACCTTGGCTAGATCCTGATAGTGCTCGTGGTAGCCGTAGGAGCTAGAGAAGAGTCTCGAGACGCCCATGGGAGGCCGGTACCACCTGGTAAGAGCTGAAGGACGAGGGGCTAGAAGAAGGGAAACCGTAACTGAAAGTCATTACCCGAGTCGGATCCGCAGGCATGCATATAGTCATGAGGCTGATCGTGGTGGTGCATGAATCTATGTGTGTGTATGATTTCCGAGTGCATGAATCTATGTGTGTGTGTATGATTTCCGAGTGCACGAATCTATGTATGTGTGTATGATTTCCGAGTGCAAGAATCTATGTGTATGTGTATGATTTCTGAGTGCATGGATCTATGTGTGTGTGTATGATCTCCGAGTGCATGGATGTATGTATGGGTGTGGAGATAAACTCTATGCAGTATGTATGTTATGGACGTTGTCTTGAATTGCATGAACTTGGTTAACTTAAGAAAGATTGAATGAAGGTAGGTGCGTGTACTGACGCTGATACCGAGTCCTTGATTATCATTTTACATGTAGAAGCTCACCCCTGCACAATTTTTCAGTATGTATGCAGGTTGGACTCTGAAGTGATGATAGGATCTCAAGCCCGAGTGTAGTGTACTCCAACTGCTGAATACTTGTACTGCATCATTGTGTTCTGTTTGTGTAGCCTTGGCCGGCTCATAATAGCAGTGTTGTAAAACGAATATGAATATATATATAAAGTAATCTGAGTTATTGTGATCCGAACGCATATTTTGTACGTGTATGGTTACATGTTATGGGTCGGTAGATTTGATTGTGGACAGATTCATGTTTCTGAAGACATGTATTCACATGTATGTGCTTCGCACCGATTCGATGAGTTTCCGACTCAGAAGTGTTACTAGAGGTTTCGAGGGCCGTTGAGGAGTGAAATTATGTTAAGTTGATGGTTCCGAGTGAAGATTTCTTGGTGACCTCTCCGAGTGAACATGTTATGGGACTCCGAGCGAAATCATAAATAAATCCCGAGTGAGGCAGAGTTTGTGTCTCCTAAGTGAAAACCCCGAGTGATTCCTTTCTGAGAGAGAAGTTCGAATAGTGGTTTAGAGCGGGTTGGATCCTAAGTGTAAGGTATTGATAATCCGAGTGAAAGACGTAAAGTCCGAGTGAGAATTCGTGTCCTGAGCGGTTGGGTTTCGAATAAGTCCGAGTGGGACTTAACTACCTGATTTCCCGAATGAAGTGCGAGTGTGAGGATTTGCCGAGTGAACCCTTGTCCATACCCAATTGAGAAATTACCTTGTATCTGTGTTGGAGGGGCCCTTGTGCTGACCTCGCTTAGACGGAGTCATACCTCGCCCAAGCGACTAGGGCTGTCCGCCCAAGCGTGTGGGATCACGCTGAAGTGAGTAAACGCCAGTGTGGACTCCGCCCGAATACCTCCTCTTCCACTCCTGTGTCATCATTGTATTTTTATGTTGATGCAGGTTTTGATAATGACACAACAAATGAAGGATCAAGATCAAACATATATATTTATGGACGAATTAATTATGTTTGATGATGGAAAATTGATGAATTTCAAAGAAATGTTTAAAGGCATTTAAAGAAGTCCACAACAAGTGCAAATGATCAACAAAGTGCCTAAGGACCAAGAAAACAAAAGACATATGCAAGTACATGCCAAAAGGATGAAACAAATATGCAAAAATGAAGGAACAGCATGTTGAATCGATTCCTCCTTGTATTGAATCGATTCATACGGTTCAGAATGCTCCAGGATGTGCAAAACAAATGGTTGAATCGATTCCCTCCTCCATTGAATCGATTCATGCGAAGGAAATATGGTCAGGATGCATTTTTAAGTTGATTGAATCGATTCACACCACATTGAATCGATTCATGCGTTCTCAAAGGGTCCAGGAAGCATTTTTTATTAATTGAATCGATTCATCCTAGTCCAGAATCGATTCACACGATCAAGTTTGCCCAGTAACATTAGTTTAATTGCTTGAATCGATTCTTGTAGCTGTCAGGGGCCAAAATGCACGCTGGAATCATTTACAACTTGAAGAGAATTATTCAAAATTCTAAAGGAGACATTGTGCAACATGGTTGGAAAGTTCAAGGCAATGCTTCACACTTTGTCCCTCTCCACATGCATGTGTCACATTGGAAATGGAATTAATTTGAATTAAATCAAACATGCACATGCCATGTTCTTCTTGGAGACATTAAAAGCTCATTGGAATTGCAATGCCATTTTGAATGGAGACACACATGTTCCAAGTTCAAGCTCCCAAGGAATTTAATATTGCAACATGCCATACCACTGGAGCCTATAAATAGAGAAGGAGGTGAAGGCAAAAAATGTCCCAAGCATTTGAAGCACTTCCATTTGCTTACTTCTTCCTCCTTGCTTCTTGCTCTTCTACTCATTCTCTCTTGTTCTATATTGGCATATTCTCTTAGTGAGTTATTTAAGAGTTAGAGAGAAAGTAATTTGTGAGCTAAATTTGTATATCCTCTCTTTGAGAGTTACTATTTTTGTGTGAGCTTTAAATTGTGTATCTACTCTAGTGAGAGAGTTATTTGATTGTAAACCAAACACCATATACACCAAGGTATTCACTCTAGGTTGAGTGGTCACAAAGGTTGGGGTTCAACCTTTGGGTATTGAGAGATTGTGAGATTGGGTGGGTTGCCCTTTGCTTGTGAGGATTGGGTTCTTGAGTGTGGGACACTAGGAGACAATTGCTCAAAGCTTGTAATCTCAAATTCTCAATAGTGGAAATCCTTCAAGTGGGTTGCTTGAAGGCGAGACGTACACCGAGGTGGTGGAACTCGTTATATCAGTTTGCAAATTCTCTCTTCCCTTAAACTCTTTATTATTGTAAACTTAATTTGCATGCCTAAATACTTATATCAAATTGATTTGGTAAAATTGAATCCTTGAATCAATTGACTTAAACATTATTGGATTTGATTATTGAGGAAGAAGAATATTGGTGTTAACAAATTAGTAAACTATCATGCTTAATTAATTTGAGTTGTTGAAGTTATACTTATATTGAAATTAATTATAGCATGCTAAGAACTTCAAGAATTGTCTAAGCCAATAACTTGCTTTGTTCATCAAATCAATTCTTGAATATAGTCCATTCAACTCAATATGTTTTAGTATGAAATGTGCTTCATAATTATTACATCCTTTATATTGCATCATTTGTATATTACTAACCGATTTGAAAGGGATTCCACGCGAAAATTTGAAATACTCAATTCACCCCCCCTCTTGAGTATCGAGGCCTTGGCTAACAATTGGTATCAGAGCTTGACTCTTGGAAGATCAAGCTTAACCGCTTCAAGAGATCAAGATGGCCTCTACTTCTTATGATGCATTTCCACAAGGTGAAATAATAAATAGACCACCAATCTTCAATGGTAAAGACTATGTTATTTGGAAAGAAAGGTTGAAAATCTTTATCCAAGCCTATGACCTCAAGGTATGGAATGCTATTCAATTTGGTCCTTTTATTCCTAAATACATAGTTGATAATATAGAATGTATAAAGCCCATGAACTTATGGACTAAGGAAGAAGAAAGAAAGGTACAATTTAATCTTAGAGCTAAAATTCTTATCACATTAGCATTAGAACCTAATGATGTTTCTAGGGTTATTACTTGTAACAATGCTAAAGAAATGTGGGAAACTCTTGAAACAATTTATGGAAATACTAATGGTGATAAAGATGCAAGAATTAGTACTCTTTCTAGTCAAGATGAAGAATTCAAAAGAAGTGTTGAAAAAGAGACCAACGAGAAGGAAGAAGAAATTGCATGCCTAATGACAAAGCACTCCCAAGATGATGAGGTATGCTCTTTAAATGCTTTTAGTGATGATAGTGACGATGAAATTGATAAAGATGAATTGCTAGAAGCTTTTAAAGAATTGCATGAAAAATTTGTCTTGTTATCAAAGAAATATGCATGCTCAAAACAAACCATTTTGAAGCTTGAAAAAGAATTGCATGATGTTCACATAGAAAAAGAATATCTTAGAGCTCAAAATGATAAATTAGTAGCTTCAAATGCATCTCCTAGGACTTGTAATGGAAATGATGATTGTATGCTTATTGATAAATGTATGCTTCTTGAAAATGAGAATAAAGAACTAAAAGAAGCACTTAGTAAGCTTACAAGTAGTCAAAAGAATCTAAGTGCACCTCTTGAAGATCAAAAGCATACACTTGAAGGAAGAAAAATAGTTCATTACAAGAACCCTTGTGCATCCTACAAAGAAAAATCCAAATCCTCTCTAAGATGCACAAACCATGAAAGAAAAGAGAACTCTATGTCTAATCGTTTTAAAAGAAAGCACATAGAACATAATAGGAACCATTACCCCTCTACTATGACTTACTCTTTAAATGCAACATGTTTCTATTGTGGAATATATGGTCATATATCTTCTAATTGCTTTATAAAGAAATCCCGTCAAAAGTGTACAAGAAAGGTATGGATTCCAAAAACAAATTTGAAATCCTAAACTAACAAGAAAGGACCCAACTTTTAAAGGGTACCATAAAACTTGACAATTTGTAGGAACACTTTCAATCGGCAATTTCTCATTGACGAATTACCAAGGAATCAAGATTCACAATCTTCACCTAAAAGAACAAAGGATGAAAAGGATAAGAACATAAGCTTTACACAACTCCAAGGTACGCTTGATCCTTACTTTAGTTGATTAAATATCATGTTGACTATGTGTTTTGTATGCTTAACTATGTTGAAACAATCTATGAACTTGGTTGATAATTTTATTAAGAATTTTTAGAAATGTCTAAATAATTCTATACTTATTCATAATGAATTTTGATGTGTGAAAATCAAACTTTGATTTGATATGGTTGAACATGAAAGGTGTTTTGAAATGGATAAATGAATAATTGAAATCTTAGGATCAATGATGTATATCCTTATGATTTTGATTGGTGCATGATTGCTTAAATAACATGTTTTAATTTCATGAAAAACTTGAGATTAAAGTTGTTTGCATCCATGTGTGTTAGGAAGGATTGAGACATGAAAATGTCGAAATGTTAAATCGTGATGCTTAGATTCAAAATGATGCATGAACTCTTGATGAATAAATTTGGATGATGTATGCATTATGAATCCTTGATAATGTATGAATTCTTAAATGATGCATGAATTTTTTGATTGAATATGAATACTTGATGATGCATCACTTATTGAACAAGAGATATGTTGGTTAACTAGTGGTGTCTAAATAACAAACATCTTCCTTTAACAATGGTATCAATTGAATTAGTAAGAGGAAGAGATCATGATGACATATTCTTGATTATATACTTATCACTATGCTTTGATGATAAATACATATGTTGTATACAAGTGGTATCCATGCTTTGATAATTTATGCATAATTTGTTTTAACAAGTGGTATGTCATTTTCCTAACAAGCAAGCATCTTTTCATAACAAGTGGCATTGAACTTCATATTAAGAATGTTATGACAAGTTGATTATGAACAACCTTAAAGTTGCTTTAAGTTAGGACTATGTTGTGCTTACATGTTTTACAAAGATTAGGCAAAATATTTTCTATGCAATTATATGTTGGTTTTGATAATGCCTAAGGAGAAAGTATGTATGCTCTATGCCTAGACTTTAATTTCATGACTAGTAATATGACAATGCATGATTTTGATGACATGTAAATGACAATGTATGATATGTGATAATACATGGTACATCAAGAGAAAATGCATTATAATACATGACATGACCTTCCTTGATACACCATGCTTGAGCAAATTGGCATCTATCTTGAGTGACATATATGTTTGATGATGCATGATCTTGAATGTGAAAAGAAATTTGAATACATACATCATTGAGATTGAAAAGAGTTTTTGAACAAATATTATGAAGAATGATGTATGCTTGAAATGTCAACAATCTTGTGATAATATGCTTAAATGTTTATAATTGATATCAAGAGCTTAAATTGGCAAATCCATCTAGTGATATCATGACTAGATACTAGCAACAAGTGGCATGGACAATGAATAAGAAACAAATGGTGTTGATCAAGAAAAGAATGTTTGACATAAAAAGGGTCATAAATATATTGGCATGTGTTACAATACAAATGCATGAGTAAGCCAACAAGTTGTATTAATCATTCTACCGTTGCTATGATACCTACATTGGAGTGCATATTGTTGAAAATTCTTCTATGATTACCACTTTGATTGAAGATTGACTAGTGAATTTTATATACAATTGGTATCTAAATTTTGAGTGGTATCTACTAAAAGGTGATCATGTGCTTAAGAAATAAACAAATGATATCAAACTTGCTAAATATACCAACATGAACAATTGGTATCAATTAGCTTAAGAATTACATCAATTAGCTTAACAATTGGTATTCAAATTACAATTGGTATTCAATTACATGTGTTAATAATATTTGGTGCTAAACTTGATTGAAGTGACTCACAAGTAGTATTAAACTTGATCAAATTGGTATAACTAGGTTCATAACAATTGGTATAAAAATATACGTGAAAGGGGGAGAAAATATCATGATATCTTAGTATCTTTTAAATGACTAAGGAGGAGATATTATCTTGCATGATACATTATGATCTTCTAACAATTGGTATATCTTTCAACAATTACTATCAATTAAATGCATGACATGTGTTCAATAATTGGTATCAAACTTCATCAAATTGATTTCACATGTTAATAAGTGGTATATGTTTTACAATAGTAAGGGGGAGCATACACATGAATGAACATCCATCATTTTACCTCTTTATGTTTATGGCATTTATGCTTACAATTTTATTCTCCTATATGCTTACTTGGAAAAATCCTTGTGTGTTTGATAATGCCAAAAAGGAAAAGATTATGTGCTTATTTGAAATGATATATGTGCTTACTTGAAATATGTATGCTTATTTGGAAAGAATCATGTGACGCTTACCATACATGAAAGCAATATCAATTACATGATTGAAAATGAATTAGCAATCAATTATATGCTTACTTGATGAATGATTTATGTGAGTGATTATTGACTCTAAATGCATCAAATTGGCATATATCCTTGATCATGTTATGAGTTTTTCTTGCTCTAAATCTCTCTTATTCGATTACATGAGTTTATATCTTGATGGCATAGAATACAATTAAGATGATGATCTTTTTGATGATGCCAAAGGGGGAGAGTTTAGTGAAAGGATTAGTAAAAAGGATAAAATGTTATTTATGCCAAAAAGAGAAGAATTACTATGACTAATGTTTTATCATAAGGAAAGTTTTTGATGATGCCAAAGGGGGAGAAGATTATAGGAAGTTATATATACACCCTAAATGGAATAAAGTCTTTTACAAAGGGGGAGAGATATAAAGAGAGAAATATATAAGAAAGGGGGAGAAGATATACACTATCTAAATGGCATAAAAATATCTTGTAAAAGGTGAGAGATCTTTAAAGTGTTGAATGATTAAGGGGGAGATGATTAAGAGGGAGAGACCTTATTAAAGGGGAGAGACCTTTTATCCTTAATATTCTCTTCTTAACTTGTGCCTATGATTTCATCAACAATTGGTATCAAATTGTATATGATAGGGTAAGTCTTTCTTGCAATATGTATGAATTGTTATGATACTAACACCCCAAGAGACAAGCATTTGTTGTCATCATCAAAAAGGGGGAGAATGTATTTTTATGTTGATGTAGGTTTTGATAATGACACAACAAATGAAGGATCAAGATCAAACATATATATTTATGGACGAATTAATTATGTTTGATGATGGAAAATTGATGAATTTCAAAGAAATGTTTAAAGGCATTTAAAGAAGTCCACAACAAGTGCAAATGATCAACAAAGTGCCTAAGGACCAAGAAAACAAAAGACATATGCAAGTATATGCCAAAAGGATGAAACAAATATGCAAAAATGAAGGAACAACATGTTGAATCGATTCCTCCTTGTATTGAATCGATTCATACGGTTCAGAATGCTCCAGGATGTGCAAAACAAATGGTTGAATCGATTCCCTCCTCCATTGAATCGATTTATGCGAAGGAAATATGGTCAGGATGCATTTTTAAGTTGATTGAATCGATTCACACCACATTGAATCGATTCATGCGTTCTCAAAGGGTCCAGGAAGCATTTTTTATTAATTGAATCGATTCATCCTAGTCCAGAATCGATTCACACGATCAAGTTTGCCCAGTAACATTAGTTTAATTGCTTGAATCGATTCTTGTAGCTGTCAGGGGCCAAAATGCACGCTGGAATCATTTACAACTTGAAGAGAATTATTCAAAATTCTAAAGGAGACATTGTGCAACATGGTTGGAAAGTTCAAGGCAATGCTTCACACTTTGTCCCTCTCCACATGCATGTGTCACATTGGAAATGGAATTAATTTGAATTAAATCAAACATGCACATGCCATGTTCTTCTTGGAGACATTAAAAGCTCATTGGAATTGCAATGCCATTTTGAATGGAGACACACATGTTCCAAGTTCAAGCTCCCAAGGAATTTAATATTGCAACATGCCATACCATTGGAGCCTATAAATAGAGAAGGAGGTGAAGGCAAAAAATGTCCCAAGCATTTGAAGCACTTCCATTTGCTTACTTCTTCCTCCTTGCTTCTTGCTCTTCTACTCATTCTCTCTTGTTCTATATTGGCATATTCTCTTAGTGAGTTATTTAAGAGTTAGAGAGAAAGTAATTTGTGAGCTAAATTTGTATATCCTCTCTTTGAGAGTTACTATTTTTGTGTGAGCCTTAAATTGTGTATCTACTCTAGTGAGAGAGTTATTTGATTGTAAACCAAACACCATATACACCAAGGTATTCACTCTAGGTTGAGTGGTCATAAAGGTTGGGGTTCAACCTTTGGGTATTGAGAGATTGTGAGATTGGGTGGGTTGCCCTTTGCTTGTGAGGATTGGGTTCTTGAGTGTGGGACACTAGGAGACAATTGCTCAAAGCTTGTAATCTCAAATTCTCAATAGTGGAAATCCTTCAAGTGGGTTGCTTGAAGGCGAGACGTACACCGAGGTGGTGGAACTCGTTATATCGGTTTGCAAATTCTCTCTTCCCTTAAACTCTTTATTATTGTAAACTTAATTTGCATGCCTAACTACTTATATCAAATTGATTTGGTAAAATTGAATCCTTGAATCAATTGACTTAAACATTATTGGATTTGATTATTGAGGAAGAAGAATATTGGTGTTAACAAATTAGTAAACTATCATGCTTAATTAATTTGAGTTGTTGAAGTTATACTTATATTGAAATTAATTATAGCATGCTAAGAACTTCAAGAATTGTCTAAGCCAATAACTTGCTTTGTTCATCAAATCAATTCTTGAATATAGTCCATTCAACTCAATATGTTTTAGTATGAAATGTGCTTCATAATTATTACATCCTTTATATTGCATCATTTGTATATTACTAACCGATTTGAAAGGGATTCCGCGTGAAAATTTGAAATACTCAATTCACCCCCCCTCTTGAGTATCGAGGCCTTGGCTAACAATCATGTCTCGCTGGGCGGTGTGGGACCTCGCCTGAGTAAGGGGACGTTGTGCTTGGATTCACTTAGGTGATGTTGTGCTACGCTGAACTGGATGGGCGGTATGAACCCTTCTTCCTCCTTCCGTAGTTGCACTATAATGATTCGCTCAGGCGACGTCGGGCCTCGCTTGAGCGAGTCAGCATTGTCATGGAGTTCGTCCAGGCGCGGACGTACTTGCTGAATCGAATGGGTCGGTCCAAGCCTTGCTCCCTCCTCTGATTGTCATACGTGTGAATATTCTTTTATTCCCTTACCTTCCTTCCCTTATTTCTTGTGCCCGGTTCTTCTTGATTATTCTGGGAATTGAGCGAAGGGAATACTGATTAAACTGGTTGAGCTGCTGTGCTCCGCTGAGTCCGACTGGGTGCGTGTCCTTCCTTGCCTACCATCCCATTTGTAATCCGGTTGCCTTATGGTCTGTTTGGTTTACCCAATTTTGGAAAAATTTTCCCCGTATTGGTTTTTAATTATTTATCAAATTAGGGTGTTACATTTTGGTATCAGAGCAGACCAAAAGGTCCATGGCCAAGGCTTGCCTACTGTTAGTGGGCGGTTAAGTGCATTATGCCAGCTTATCATAACTGCTTGTAGTATTCCATTAAACGTTAATATATGACCTGTGTGATGATATATGTTCATGATTCTCTATTGAATTTGGTATACGTTTGACTACGAATGGTGTGGTTGTATGTCTGTGCCTTGTTGAGGAATTTGAATGTGTGATCAATGAATGGTACATGATGCATGTGATTTGCAGTATAAGGGATGGGTTGTAGTTCCTAGGTTGAAGATCTGGGTATGTAATAAGTGAGTGAAGGTGAGGTCGGATGTATGTTAAAATTGGGATTGCGTCTCGGTGGCGATTGTGAAAACCAAGTGAGTGATGGCTAGATGCTGGACCAATAGGAATAGTGACCCAGTTGATGAGGCATGACTATGAACGAATGAATGTGAAGTAGAACATCTGTATGACCCGGATGCTGTCTTGGGTTGGTGTGTGAAAAACCGAGTGAATGGTACTAGACCTTATAACAATATTTGAATATGGTGAGGTACCCATCGAGGGATACTGGATAAATAATGACCCCTTAGGGATTCTAAACCTGATAGTTTATTACCTTGCGAGTGGTTGAGCCGAGAAGAACAATTGCGTAGTAGCTTATTGAGGCTTGAATGATTATCATGTAATGTGTTATGTGTGAGATGTGTTGGTAGCTGTACTGAGATGGAGTAGTTGTGCATGCAACCCCTGGATTGTGGTATTTGTGAACTATTTAGTGATGATGTGACTCTGTCCGTGAATGCATGTTAATAATTCTGCGAATACTGACTGAATACTTGTAAAATAGGAGTGTTACCATTACTGCTGAGTGCTATTTGTGACGGATGTTTTGTAACCCAGCCCATGAACTCTGCGTAATATATATATATATATGATATAGGTGATTGAGGGAGAACTGCTTTTATGTATTGCTCTATAATTGAAACATGGCAATTGTTTGATAATTGAAATACGTGACCTGCGTGTGATTAATTATTGATGCATGCAACACCCGGATATTGTGATTGAGAATCGTTGTGATGAATGCCCCGTCTGAAAGATGTGCATATATATATATGTTAATGAGAAGGTCGAGTGGCTTATGCTGTGAGTCAGCGAATAAGAGCTGTGTGTGATTGTAGTGAAGTGTATCAGCATTGAACGTTTTTCAGAGTGGGCAATCAGATGAACGCTTGTGTGATGACACTGATACCGAGTGCATTAAGGTAGGAGGCAGAGCATAAATCCATGTGGTGTTAAAATACTTGAATGGCATGTGAATATTGTGGTTACTGAGTGCATGCAACGCTGTGTGAATTTCGTGTGAATGGAAATGCCATGATAATTTCCGAATGCTTGGTATGTGAATTAATATGTTGGTTTCCATTCGGAATGTTGTGTTGGGATGCATGCTGACTTCATTATAAAGTACTGAGAGGATGTGATGTGGTATTGGTACCGTGTTTGCTTGTTGTATGACAAACGCCTATGATGCTTGATGAAACTGTGAGATTCCGAGTGAATTTGTATGCTGTGTTGAAACGATAATGACTAATTAATGACTGCGTGGGACGCACCTGGTAGCTTGGTTGCCTGTAGGGAATTACATGAGAATTGCATGAGGTGAAATCACTGTTTAAATCAGGTCTGCATGTATATGTGTAAGAGTATTATTATTGAGACTAGCATGATTCGCATGGATACGCATGATTTGAGTAAATTCTGACTTGATAATGTTGTATGAATGAGCCCTGACTGAATGAGTGTACATGTGACGATGCTTTTGCCAAGTGTAATGTGATGTTATGATTGAGAATGCATGTTATTGTGCAATTTCCGATTGAATATGATATTGTGAATGAAATCCTTAATATAGTTGGAATTGATCTAAGTAAATCTGATGGAATGAGCGCATGTATGTTGATGCTATTGTTGAGTACAGTGTGTGTTATGGTTAGGATGTATGTTGTAGTGAACAATGATATAACCATGAATAATTGGGTGACATCCTATTGAATGCCTGCATGTGCATTAGTGCCGTTGCCGCGTCCGTAGTATGTTATGACAACATGTGGTGGTGAATTACCTAAACCTGATTGAATTGCATGAACCCGAGTGAGTGATTTCATTATATATCTGGGGACTGAGAATTTAATTCGAACCATGATTTTGTGTTGGATAGGACTTAGAGGGAATATCTACTCGGTATTGGCTGGAAACCGATTGTTGTATTGCCATCGACGGTTTCACAGGAATGATAAATAACTTTCATGCTGCTTGTTGCGTGATGTACCCTATGTGATGCATAATGTTGATGTAGATGTATTACTTATGTGTGTGAACTGCCATTGACTACCGTGTGAATTTGTATTAGTTGGGTGAAGTTTGGTTCGTGTGAGGTATGCTACTCTGAGATGACTCTTCCCGCCATAGGTAATGTGGCAGCGTACACGTTGTAGTGACCATGTAATTGTTGTAACCCTATAGGTATGAGACGTCATCCTATAAGTTGGATGCAGCAATTCATGAGTCAGGCAGGTGAAGCTGTAACTGCTTATGGTGATGGTGAGTCTTTCAGACGTTTTCGAGTGATACTGTAAGCCTAATGAGGAAACCAGGATTGGAGCCAAACTAAATTGTAAGGTTGGGAATTGCTCGGGAAAGGTTGGTAAATTCCGAGTGTGTAAGAGTGGAGACAATTCCGAGTGAAGTCCTTGTGGGAAGAACTGTTGAGTGGAAATTTTGGGGGTTCATAGTAGAACCGTGTTGAGAGGATCATTACTAAGTTAAGGGAATGGTATCTGAGTGTGACCTTCTGGGTAAGGCAAGATTCGAGTGACGTAACTCGGAGTGTATCACTTCCGAGAGGAATGGACATCCGAGTGAAGGACTTAAATGAAGTTGTACTCAGGACACTGATTGGAGCTGCTGAGCTTGAACCCAGGTTTAGTTTCGAGGAAGACTCGAAGTACGAATGAATTTCTGGTAAGAGGAAGGATTTCCGGGTAAGAACTACCCCTGAACCCCGAATGATGATTTGTGTAAGAAGAACCGAGTGGAATTCTCAGGATGGAAGCATGGAATTAGCCGAAAGCATGGGCAGGAATCGAAGAATTCAGAATTTAACGTAGTGCATATGTGAAGTAAATCCAGACAAATTGTGCTAATCGAAGCACATGGGAATTCATTTGAGTGTTCGTTTTGATCAAGTAAGAGCTTCTATGGTCGAATTCTGAAAACCAGAGAGCTAAATCCGAAATGAATCGGTAAGTAGTGGGTATTCTAGGGGATCGGTAATGTTATTTACCGACTGGATTCTCCCCAAATGGTCGAATAACGTCTAGAATGTGCCCCACGTGACCCAATGTCAAGCCTATGCCTTGTGAGAACGCATGGTCGTGCCGAGTGGCACATTGATGTCAGGAGACCCGATGGTGTGAATACCCTGATCGGTGTTGAGAATGTAAGGCCAAGCGGCCAAAGAACTGGAGGGTGCCAATGGCTAGGGTGAACTGGCAGAGTTGAATGGGGTAGCTACGTGGGAAATAGAGTCTCGAGTGTAATGAAGGCTATGAGGAGTTGTTGTATGCTGATTAGAAATTGTGAGCCAATCGAAAACGTGGAGGAGCGAAGAGCTGCAGTCGGAGCGTGACCATAGTATCCCGATCTATTTGTTGGAGGTAAGTCTGAGCGGAAGAAAGGAAGGATATTCCGAGTCAATCGTGCCACTTCCGAGTGGAAATGTGTTAAGCATAATGTCTCGGTTTTCTGGGTGGAGAGGTCGGTAAATTGCTTTGGAAGCCAATTATACCGACTGGAATTTAAGCGATGGGTGAATACGTGAGGAACATAGATGTGTAATTACTTATTGTGGTATGGCAGTAATTTCTGAGCGGTTCATTGAGGCTAAGTATGCGTTGAATTTCGAGGACGAAATTCTTTTGAGTGGGGGAGAACTGTAACATCCCGATTTAATAACTAATTACCAAATGAAAATAAATCATTAAAATAATAAATTGATAAGTGTGGGGAGAATTATTTGTTAATTATAATTGGTTTAATTAATTTAAGTTAAGAGAAGAAAGGCTAACTGATGGTGATTGGTTGCCAACGACTGATTGGATGGGACCATGTGCGTATGACGCGTGTGGGGGGGAGGCTGCTACTGTGCGCGCTCTCCCACCCCACTCTCCTCTTCCTCGTGCACGCGCATGCTTATATAAATATAGGTGCCTTGGGTCATTAAAGTACACATCTCCTTCTGTTCCCTCTTCTTCTTCGCTCCTCACTCTCCTTCTCCTCTTCTTCTTTTCTCTACTCGTTGTTCCTGTGAGCTCCCAACAATGGTGGCTGAGGATCGGAGTCCTCCTTCTTCACTCGACGAAGCCAGAAAGAGTGCAGTGTGCCTTCCTCCTGCATGTAACCTGTCTCCTTCCTTGTTCCTTTGTCGACTTCCTCTTCTTGCTCGAAGCTGCCAAGCCTCAGTGGAGATCTGCGAGGAACTTCGAGATGGTAGGAGTGTTTGCAGCATTGTGATGGAGCTCCCCAGGGAATGAACAGAGAGCTGGGCATCTCAGGAACCCGAATGGTCTCCTTGCTCCTGCATGCAGATGCGCTGAGAATGATTCAGCGTTCCTCTGGAACTGGGCGCCGAATTGGCCGATTGAAAGCTTCAACCAGGTAGGGGGCGCTTGCATGTCGAATGCATGGTCCACGAACGGTACCGGATGAATGTACTGCTTGAGTGTGTGTGTGCATGTGTTTACAATGATTTAAGGCTGATGCATGATTTAAGATTCTGAACCTCGTGTGTCTTATAGTGGGGATACAGCAATTGCATGGGGGTGATATAGTCTGTTAGTAATTAATAATGACCACTGATATGTACGGCTCTATCTTCTTATCACTGTAAAAAAAAATATGTGTGTGTATGCTCTTAGTTGACTTGTTCGATGTTGTTATTTTGATTACCGAATGTAGCGTGTGTTGGTGTGACTGATAAAACGAATATGAGTGCTGTGTGGAATCTGTCCTTGCTGAATGGCTACGAAGGAGGTATCCGTGGCGTGATGATACGTGCTGGTAAATGCATTAGCTGCATGTGTAAGAGTGGGGTGACCTGTGGGAGGTCATGAACCCCGAGGGAATGACTTCCAGCTACAGACCTTGGCTAGATCCTGATAGTGCTCGTGGTAGCCGTAGGAGCTAGAGAAGAGTCTCGAGACGCCCATGGGAGGCCGGTACCACCTGGTAAGAGCTGAAGGACGAGGGGCCAGAAGAAGGGAAACCATAACTGAAAGTCATTACCCGAGTCGGATCCGCAGGCATGCATATAGTCATGAGGCTGATCGTGGTGGTGCATGAATCTATGTGTGTGTGTATGATTTCCGAGTGCATGAATCTATGTGTGTGTGTATGACTTCCGAGTGCACGAATCTATGTATGTGTGTATGATTTCCGAGTGCAAGAATCTATGTGTGTGTATGATTTCCGAGTGCATGGATCTATGTGTGTGTGTATGATCTCCGAGTGCATGGATGTATGTATGGGTGTGGAGATAAACTCTATGCAGTATGTATGTTATGGATGTTGTCTTGAATTGCATGAACTTGGTTAACTTAAGAAAGATTGAATGAAGGTAGGTGCGTGTACTGACGCTGATACCGAGTCCTTGATTATCATTTTACATGTAGAAGCTCACCCCTGCACAATTTTTCAGTATGTATGCAGGTTGGACTCTGAAGTGATGATAGGGTCTCAAGCCCGAGTGTAGTGTACTCCAACTGCTGAATACTTGTACTGCATCATTGTGTTCTGTTCGTGTAGCCTTGGCCGGCTCATAATAGCAGTGTTGTAAAACGAATATGAATATATATATATAAAGTAATCTGAGTTATTGTGATCCGAACGCATATTTTGTACGTGTATGGTTACATGTTATGGGTCGGTAGATTTGATTGTGGATAGATTCATGTTTCTGAAGACATGTATTCACATGTATGTGCTTCGCACCGATTCGATGAGTTTCCGACTGAGAAGTGTTACTAAAGGTTTCGAGGGCCGTTGAGGAGTGAAATTATGTTAAGTTGGTGGTTCCGAGTGAAGATTTCTTGGTGACCTCTCCGAGTGAACATGTTTTGGGACTCCGAGCGAAATCATAAATAAATCCCGAGTGAGGCAGAGTTTGTGTCTCCTAAGTGAAAACCCCGAGTGATTCCTTTCTGAGAGAGAAGTTCGAATAGTGGTTTAGAGCGGGTTGGATCCTAAGTCTAAGGTATTGATAATCCGAGTGAAAGACGTAAAGTCCGAGTGAGAATTCGTGTCCCGAGCGGTTGGGTTTCGAATAAGTCCGAGTGGGACTTAATTACCTGATTTCCCGAGTGAAGTGCGAGTGTGAGGATTTTCCGAGTGAACCCTTGTCCATACCCAATTGAGAAATTACCTTGTATCTGTGTTGGAGGGGCCCTTGTGTTGACCTCACTTAGACGGAGTCATACCTCGCCCAAGCGACTAGGGCTGTCCGCCCAAGCGTGTGGGATCACGCTGAAGTGAGTAAACGCCAGTGTGGACTCCGCCCGAATACCTCCTCTTCCACTCCTGTGTCATCATGTCTCGCTGGGCGGTGTGGGACCTCGCCTGAGTAAGGGGACGTTGTGCTTGGATTCACTTAGGTGATGTTGTGCTACGCTGAACTGGATGGGCGGTATGAACCCTTCTTCCTCCTTCCGTAGTTGCACTATGATGATTCGCTCAGGTGACGTCGGGCCTCGCTTGAGCGAGTCAGCGTTGTCATGGAGTTTGTCCAGGCGCGGACGTACTTGTTGAATCGAACGGGTCGGTCCAAGCCTTGCTCCCTCCTCTGATTGTCATACGTGTGAATATTCTTTTATTCCCTTACCTTCATTCCCTTATTTCTTGTGCCCGGTTCTTCTTGATTGTTCTGGGAATTGAGCAAAGGGAATACTGATTAAACTGGTTGAGCTGCTGTGCTCCGCTGAGTCCGACTGGGTGCGTGTCCTTCCTTGCCTACCATCCCATTTGCAATCCGGTTGCCTTATGGTCTGTTTGGTTTACCCAATTTTGGAAAAATTTTCCCCGTATTGGTTCTTAATTATTTATTAAATTAGGGTGTTATAAATCACACTTCCTATATATGAAAATATGAGAAGCGATATGAGAAAAATTCATTTTTAGTTTTAGAAATAGTGCGACATGTCATAAGTATCACCTATTAGTCCCAAATTGAAAATCATAAAAAGTTGGGTTCACACCCCTCTTAAATTTAAGTTTTTTAACTATAGTGGGTCTGGTATTTTACATCTAATGAGAGCTTAGAAACTTCAATTGAGATGAGACTAATCTCTACAGCTCCCTAACATAATTATCTAAAACTCTTATGAAGAAGTCGGAGGCAAAAAATGTCACTATGATACCCAAAAGAGCCAAAAACAATAAGGAAAAAGCAGCAGTTGAAAAATTCTGACAGTGGTCATTCCACTGGCTGTGGGAAATTCCCATTAGCCATGGAATCCACTGTATGGACCACTAAAATTGCCATTTTTTTCCACTTTTTAAGGCAGAACTATCCACTGGCAGTGAGAAATTCCCACTGGCCGTGGATCTCACTACTATAGGCATCATTCTGCAGCTTTTTGACCCTTAAGTTTTTGCCAACTTTGGGACCCCTTTTCACTAGGCTATTCAACTCCAACTTGCATGAAAGTTTATACACAACTTACCTACCCTAATATCAATTATGTGGTAAAGTTTCAAGCCCAAATTCCATCCCAATCAATATCTAAGCTATAGGGTAGTGTTATGCATATTTGGGCATTTTACATGACATACCAAAATGAAATTGGCTAAGTTTTAGTCTAAACTCTCTATGGACCTATATTCACATATATAAATGTGACTTGCTCCAAAAAGTCTCATCCAATAACTCATTTCCTAGATCAAGATATGCTCCAATAGCATTTCAAGCCCTTTTTGGCTAAACTAAGCATGTCAAATTGAAAACTAAGCTTATTTGGGCACAACCAACCATGCACACAAGTTTTATACATATATTACTGGTTGTAGGTGACCCCTACATGAAGTCTCATCCATTAAATGAAAATATGACCTATCCACTTCCTTGTTTTACATTTAATTCACAAAATTAATTATACACAAGTCACGTATTCATTCCAATGAATCATCATTCTCATAATATCATCATTCATTCATCAATATAGCATGAAAATTCATTGTATCACAATTGATATCAACTATTGTCCAGGTCATAACAAAAAATTAGCCTTCCAAAACACATAGGGTCTAATTTTCACACATGACCTCCAAAATATACATCCAACATCATTCATATTCATTTACAATTAAGCATATTCACATATCATATGCTTTACAAAGATCCCCGGCCAAGGCATTCCTATACAACTATTTTACCTTCTCCTTAAAATACACATTTCCAAAATATAATGCACCTCACTCCATGCATATCCTGCATCACAATGCTAAAAAGACAACATGGAAAGTGTATACATTCCAAGTGACGAATATGAGTACATTTGAGATTATGTGCATATGCATATCAACATCACGTATACTTTGCTTTAAATCATCAATTATCATCATAATTTCCTCATTCCAACAACATATACATATATTATGTTCATCAATCAAACTCATAGCAAAGTATATACACATACACATCATTGCCCATCAACATATTGGGCTAACATAATTATCATCACCCATACACAAGGTTTTTTCTTTGTATTCATATTTGACTTGTTGTCTTTCACCCATTACAACCAACATCTCAACTCATCCTCTTTTGGCATATCACCATGCTATATACAAATGCTCTTAGGCTAATGCATATGCATAAGGAAGTCATTATCAATCGCGGACCCGACTGTGGGAATATAAAACACCAATTGTGGGTTCAAGCATAGATATAAAATCATGCCCCTACTGCAATAGTAAAATGTTTACACTTATCTCATTATTTGCATGCATAACATCATATTTAATTGGTACCAAACCGTATCGCCCATCTTGCAACATCGGTCATTTTCACCATGACCGCGGTAAACAACATAAATAAGATATTAGTGTTGCGGGCCAACCATGAATCATACCATAGTAGCTGTGATCCACAGGACCACCAGGGACACCTACTCCTCAAAGAGCCACCCCCATAGGGTCAACCATATGTAGCTCCCCATAGCTAAGCATGGGCAGCTTTGTGACTTCACCATTGAGCCATTAGGGTAACAACATAATGCTTGTGCACAGAGCCGCCCTCCCACTGGGCCAACCAGGGGAACCCCTAACATTCCATACTGGCAGCTATGTAATATGCCATTATGCAATGCAAATGCAAATCATATGTATTCTCACACTATGCATTATATCATGCCATACATCAATCATCACCATCATCAATAAATTTTTAGTGGATTTTTATCTTATTGATTATTGTCATTGTTTCACACATACAAGTTCATACTTATATCAACCACAATGGCACAAACAATCATCAATAATAACAATCATCAATTGCTCAAGGGTATGCTCAACAACCATATTCGTCTCCGTTCATCATCAACACTTATCAATCAATTTTTGTGATGAATACATATATGTTCTCAATAACATAGAGCACAACATTTGTTTCAACATATCATAATAATTATCAATCACCACAAAGCATACCACCAATATTCCAAATACAGATCACATATTTTCCAAGTACATAACATTGCAATACTCAACATCATAATTCATCAATACAACAAAGGCAAAGAAAACATATGCAATATTACATACAATAATCAATCAATATTCAACTCATTTATTTAGAATATAAACTCCCCTCTTACCTCAAAAGAAGTAATCCAAGTGATTTGACAGTCCCGCCTTGTCGTTCGGAATAAATCCTACACCATACAATATACCATACCATTACTTTCTATTTAAACCACCAAGATTTATATATTCTCAATTAAACACTAGGTGTACATAATGTTATCATTATCAAACCATTTTCCTTTTCATTTATTTCACCACAACCACCATGGGTTTGGTGTTCAGGTTTATTATTATGCATTTAAAGCCACACCCATTGATGGGTTCACATACCAATGGTCATAAACCACCATTACTGACCATTTAACATCATTAATGCTATCTACCATCCTCAATAAATATTCTCCCAACACCATTAACAACACCCACACTCTCAATATCATATATTTCCCCTCAAAATCAATTCTCAAACCAACATTTAATGTTTTCCCTAATTTCTAGAGTTAGGGTTTCTCTAAAAACCCAACAACCATCATAAATGCATATTAACTTCCATTATTTTCCATCTCATTTTTGTGTACCACCATTAATGCATATAAAAGCTTATATTTAATACACCTTACGTTAGGGTTTCAATATTAAAGGCTCTCATTCAATAACCCATATACATTAAACACTCACCCAACATCCATAACCCAAAACCTAGGGCCCAAGCTTAAGAAAAATAGTGAGGAACTTACCTCAAGCCAAGAGACAACAATGAGCTTTCAAGAGAGGGAGAGGGTGATAAAAATTTACAAAAGAAGGGAGGAGGAGTTCCAAACCACAAGCTTCTCCTTCAAGCTCAATGGAGAACGAAAATGGAGAATAAAAGAGGCACACCACTTTGCTTAGGTTTTAAGAATAGAAGGAAGATTAAGAGAATGGGAATGAGAGGAAGAATAAGTGTTTTGCCCTTTTAGAAATGGAAACCAACATGAAAATAAGGAGAAGGGAATGGGTTTATGTTTTAAATTTTAACCTTTCATTAATACTTTACCGTTTTATAACACACAGGATCACAGTTCGGGCTTAATACTTAATCCAAAAATTATTGCAAAGAAATATTTGGATTCACAATAATATTCTTAACAGTCTTGACCAATAGTATCTTAATCGGAGATACTTGGTCTGACACCCATATTTTAATAGGTAAATTTCAGCTTATTAAGCCTAAAAAATTTATGAATAATCATAATAAATCCCACTTTAATTATTTCAATATTTTTAGGACATTTATTAACCTATATGTAATTATTTAATATTTATTCCCCTCATTTAATCATTTATATAAAATTTGGGATGTTACAATCCACCCCACCTAAAAAAAATTTTGTCCTTGAAATTTAACATACCAGATTCAAACGCATTTGGATATTGCTCCCGTATATCATCTTCATGTTCCCATGTGAAAGTTTCCACATTACCATGTTTCCATGTCACCTTCACCAACTGTACCAACTTGTTCTACAACCTCTTAACGGAATGTTCAACAATACGAATAGAGACAGGGGTGATAGACAAATCGTCCCCACATCAACATCGTCAACCAGAATCATATGCAAGGGGTCAAAAACATACTTTTTTAACTAAGATACATGAAACACATTATGCAGATTCGCAAGATGCGAAGGAAGTGCAATCTAATAAGCAACATCACCAACTCTCTCTAGAACCTCATACGGTCCAATGAATTTACGACTTAATTTCTTGCTCTTCAAAGCTCTACCAATTCCTTTATCACGCGAGACCTTCAAAAATACATGATCACTAACTTCAAATTCAAGTAGTTTCCGCCTTTTATCATAATAACTCTTTTATCGGTCTTGAGAAATCTTCATATTCTCTTGTATCCTTCTAATTTACTTAGTACTCTCTTGAACAATCCCTGGACCTAAGGCCGAATTCTCACCATTTTCCAACCAACATAGAGGCGTTCTATATTTTCTGCCATAAAGTGCCTCATAAGGAGCCATACAGATACCACTGTGGTAACTGTTGTTGTAAGTGAATTCAATCAATGGAAGAAATCTCTCCCAACAACCACCTTACTCACAAACACAAGCCCTCAACAAATCTTCAAGGCTTTGAATAGTCCTCTCAGATTGTCCATCAGTTTAAGGATGATAAGCAGAACCAAGCTTTAACTTAGAGCCTAACTCCTGATGTAAGCTTCCCTAAAATTGGGAAGTAAGCCAAGGGTCACGATCAGATACAATGCTAGATGGCACACCATGCAATCTAATAATCTACTTTATGTACAACTGAGCTAATTTTTCCAATGAACTCTTCATACTCATGGGTAAAAGGTGAGCACACTTTGTCAATCAATCTACAATCACCCAGATAACATCATTTCCAGCACAAGTTCTAGGCAAAACAGAAATAAAGTCCATAGCAATACTATCCCATTTCCAAATAGGGATCTCTAAAGATCTCAACAAACCAGATGTTTTTTGATGTTCAACCTTAGCCTTCTGATAAAAAAGGGAAGATGCAACAAACTTTACCACATCACGCTTTATACTGGGCCACCAGAAATTCTTCTTCAAGTCTTGATACATTTTAGTGGTGCCAAGATGAATGTTCAACACACTTTTATACATTTTCTCAAGCACATATCTTCTTAAATCACCACTAGATGGAATATAAATTCGGCCTTTCACAGGCCAAATGCCATCATGACCTTCTAATAGAAATGAATTCTTCCTATTAGCTTGAGCTTCTTTCATCTCTATCAAATATTCATCATTCAGTTGTTACGTTTTCACACATTCAAGGAACACATTTGTAACCTTTAACATCTCAAGAGACATTTTCTTTAGGGTATATATTTCCATGCCTACATTCAAGTTTCTAAATTATTCAATTAGTTCCATCTCTTTCACCATCATAGTAGAAACATGCAAAGACTTTCGGCTCAAAGCATCGACAACCATGTTTGATTTTCTGGGATGATACCTTAATTTAAACTCATAGTCTTTTGGAAATTCCATCCATGGCCGTTGGTGCATATTAATCTCTTTTTGATCAAACAGGTACTTAAGACTTTTGTGATCACTAAAGACCACGAACTTGGAACCATACAAATAGTGTCGCCACAACTTTAAAGCAAATACAATCACCGCCAATTCAAGATCATGTGTTGGGTAATTAACCTCATGCTATCGCAACTGTCTTGATGTATAGGCTATCACACATTCATTTTGCATCAATACATAACCAAGACCAAGCTTGGAAGCATAGCAATACAACATAAATCATCCAGTAAATTAGGCAAAGCCAATACTGGTGCTGCAGTAAGTCTCATTTTTAACTCTTGAAAACTTTTCTTGCATTCGAGTCTACATGAATGGTTGATTCTTACGAGTCAACTTCATCAATGGTAGGGCTAAATGAGAAAATTCTTCAATAAATCTTTAGTAGTAACCGGCAAGACCAAGAAAACTTCTTATCTCCATCACAGACGTTGGTCTTTTGATGATGCATGATTTATCCTTAATTCCTTGCTTTAAATGTGTATAATTTGCCATTGCTAATTGTGTAATATTATGCATTTTAACACATTTTCATAATTCAAGCTTTATTTAATATTAAATGAATTAGGCGATAATCTTTAAATGGAAATAATAAATCTTACTTGATTTCCCTTATATTGTAGTGAATAATTGAGGTTGCAATTGGGAAATTATAAAATTGAGCATCAGGGCTGACGCGTAGCGCCAGTACCACGCGTAGCATAAGACCTCAAGAGCTAACACATAGCGTCAAGCCTACGCGTAGCGTCAACAGTGACAAGGATCCCATTAACAGGCTGTGTGCAACTTCAGAAGTGGGGGATTTATTTATATTAAACACATATTGGCCAATCCATTACAGACATACGGCACTATCTCAGTGGGGAACATGCAGCACAAGTGTTTAAGCATTATTGAAGAATTATTGGAGAAAATAATGTATTCTGAGTCAGAAAACCTCACGCGTAGCCTCACAACTACGCGTAGCGTGGAAGCAAATACGCACAGCGTCAGCAGGAGACCTTTACCTTTGCTTTCACTATAAATAGGACCAATGCCAAAGGCTTCAAACACACCATTCCTCCAGCATATTCATTCAGAGTAACAGAGGTATAAAGCCTCTAGGAGGAAATTCTTCTCTCCTATTCCGGGTTTGATCTTTCTTGTTTTTAGTTTGTTTTAGTTATGGAGGGCTAAAACCCTTAGATTGATTTTCTTGGAGGTTAATGTAATGTTATTTTTGAGGTTTTGATTTTTAATACATTTCCTTGTTATTAATCTCTTCATAATTCTAGCTCAATTATTTAATATCTATATTGTTTAATTAAGTTGTATGCTTAATCAATTTAATTATACAGTTAGAATTGAATAAGAATTATATTAAGATAGATTAAGAAATATACATGCTTAATGAATGTTTCAAAATCAATCTTGATAGTTATGGTTTGCTTAATTCCATAACATTGAAGTTAGATTATGTATGTAGGCAATGTTCTATATATGTTCAATAATTCCTAGAATTTAAAATCTTGACTCCTTTTGCTTAATTAGGATGCTTGATTAAAATCTTCATTTTTTTATTCAAATGAAAGTAAAGGAATTATGAATTAAAAAGACGCTTAGTTGATTAATTCAAATTGAACTAAGAGATCAATAATAAGGAAATGTATAGAATTCTTTTCAAATCCAAGGATAAAATGAATTGCAATACTCCAAGAAAATCAATCGTTTGTTAATTATTTGTTTCATATTTATTCTATATTTTAGTATTCTATATTAAATCTTTTGTGACAATCAAATAAACCCCCCCATTGTATGTTTGTTGAACTGTTGTTTGTAAGAATAAATTTTGTTTGTTAGATTTTAGTTTCTTAAAATTAGTTTAAGACTTGATTTTCCTAAATTTTTGTGTTGATCCTTGAGAGAACGACCTAGGTTGACACCCTAGTACTACATTAATAAATTTTAATGTACTAATTTGACGGAATCACGACTGTAAAAATATTCACGTCAAATTTTGGCGCCGCAGCCGGGGATCAACGATCTTTAGGAAAAATTCTGTTTTAGATTAATTTTTTTCGTATAAATTGAAAAAAAATAAAAAAAAATAAAATTTTTTTTTTAGTTTGTTTGTGTTATTTTATTTCTTTTGCATGATTTAGGATTCTAATGATTTATTGCTCATGATGATCAAATATCTTGTTGTATGCTATGTATGACTAGAAGAACTTTTGAGCATTTATATTCATTTGATCCTGAAATTGAAAGAACTTTTCATAGGTTAATTAGAGAAGCTAGATTTAATAATAACTTTGTTGATATTGATAGTGATAGTATCTTTTCTGAATCTACTGAAAGTACTACTGCTAGTTTTTCTGATATGGCTGAACCTCGTGAAAGAACTCTTAGAGAACTAGTTGTACCTGAATTCACATACGAAAGTTTGTGTATTTAATATCCTGATGAGGATGTCCCTTTTATTCTTAAGACCGGACTTATACACTTGTTGCCTAAGTTTCATGGTCTTGCGGGTGAAGATCCGCACAAACACCTTAAAGAATTCCATATTGTGTGCTCCATAATGAAACCCCAAAACGTTCAAGAAGACCATGTCTATCTTAAAGCGTTTCCTCATTCTTTAGAGGGTGTTGCTAAGGATTGGTTGTACTACCTTTCTCCAAGATCAATCACAAGTTGAAATGACTTAAAGAAAATGTTCTTGGAAAAATTCTTTCCTGCCTCTAGAACAACTGCAATCCGTAAAGACATATCTGGCATTAGGCAACTCTCTGGAGAAAGTCTTTATGAGTATTGGGAGAGATTCAAGAAACTCTGTGCAAGTTGCCCTCACCACCAAATTTCTAAACAACTTCTTCTTCAGTACTTCTTTGAAGGTCTGCACCACGTTGATCGCAACATGATTGATGCGGCAAGTGGAGGAGCTTTAGGAGATATGACTGCTGCTGAAGCAAGAAATCTGATTGAGAAGATGGCATCTAACTCTCAACAATTTGGTGTGAGAAATGATTCTTTCAAACCCATGTTTGATTCCAATTATAGTTCATCTGGAATTAAATTGGAGAGCAAACTTGATGCTCTCACCACTCTGGTCGCACAATTGGCAGTAAATCAAAAATCCATGACTGCTAAAGTATGTGGTATTTGCTCTTCACAAGAGCACCCCACTGATTGTTGTCCTTCTCTACAAGAAAAGGATAATAATAGTCCCCAAGCCTATGTAGCTAACATCTACCATGATAGACCTCCACCACCACAACAACAACAAAACCATAACCTTTCCACCAATAGATACAATCCAGGTTGGAGGAACCATCCAAATTTGAGATGGGGTAACCAAAATCCCCAACCCCCATTTCAAAACAATGCACCAACCTTTCAAAGACCTACACCTCAACCATCCACAAATGGCCCTTCTTTGGAGGATCTGGTGAAACAAATGGCTACACAGAACTTAGAGTATCAACAGAGGAATGATGCTACCATCAGAGTTTAAGCAACCAAATTAGGCAATTGGCTTCATCATTAAGCCAGTTACAATCTCAAAACTTTGACAAATTACCATCTCAACCAGCTGCAAATCCCAGAAATGTGAGTGCAATTCAGTTAAGATCAGGTAAGAACCTTGAAGTACCCATACCCAAGGAACCTGAAAAACAAACAACTGAGCCTGAAATAGTTGAGAATGATGTACCCTCTTCAAGCAAATCTGAGATACAACCACCCCAAATTCCACCTCATATCCCTTTTCCTTTCCCACCAAAAGCAATTCCAAGTAAGAAGATGGTAGAAGTGGACAAAGAAATTTTGGATACTTTCAGGAAAGTGGAAGTGAATATACCTCTTCTTGATGCAATCAAGCAAATTCCCAAGTATGCCAAATTTCTGAAGGAGTTGTGTACTCACAAGAGGAGACTCAAAGGGAATAAAAGGATAAGCATGGGAAGGAATGTATCTGCACTGCTTGGTAAGGAAATTTCAAATATTCCTGAGAAATGCAAAGATCCAGGTACGTTTTCTATACCTTGTATCATAGGCAATAACAAATTTGAAAATTGCATGTTAGATTTAGGAGCTTCAATAAATGTTATGCCTATGTCTGTTTTCAAATCATTGTCTCTTGGAAATTTACAACCTACTGGTGTAGTAATTCAGCTAGCCAATAAGAGCACTGCTTACCCTGCTGGAGTTATAGAGGATGTTTTGGTTCAGGTAGAACAACTTGTTTTCCCTGCTGACTTTTTCATACTTGATATGGAAGAAGGTATGCCTCAAATTCCTGTTCCTATCATTTTGGAAAGACCATTTTTGAAAACAGCTCGAACCAAAATAGATGTTCATTCTGGAACTCTCTCTATGGAATTTGGTGACACGAGAGTTCAATTTAATATTCTTGATGCCATGAAATACCCATCTGAAAATCATTCTGTTTTCCAAATTGACATTATTGATGAACTAGTTTTTGAACATTTTTCTAATGTTGATTTGGAATACATGGATGATTCAAACAAATATTTTGCATGCAATGATTCTGGAAGTTGTGATATTTATGCTGAAATTGATAAATACATAATTTCTGATTCAGAGTCTTTAGATATACCTGTTAACCATAAGGAGCTGAATGTAGGATTTCAAGAAAATTCTAACAAAATTTTTGAGGTGCAAGCAGCAGAATCAAAATCTACTTTGTTAATTCCATCTGTTTTGCAGGCACCCAAGTTAGAATTAAAACCCCTACCTGAGAACCTAAAGTATGTATACTTAGGGGATAATGAACAGCTCTCGGTGATAATTTCTACTTCTCTTGATGAAAATCAAGAAAAATTGTTGCAGGTATTGAAAAGACATAAGAAGGCTATAGGATGGACATTGGCAGACATTCCTGGAATTAGTCCATCCATGTGCATGCATAGAATATTTCTGGAGGAAAATACTAAAGCAGTAAGACAGCCCCAGAGGAGACTCAACCCTGTAATCCTTGATGTGGTTAAGAAGGAGATTACCAAGCTTCTACAAGCAGGAATCATTTATCCTATCTCTGATAGCCGATGGGTGAGTCCAATTTAAGTGGTTCCTAAGAAAATAGGAATCACAGTTGTAAAGAATGAAAAGGATGAGTTGATCCCAACTAGAATGCAAAATAGTTAGAGAGTCTGTATTGATTACAGGAGACTTAACCAGGCAACAAAGAAGGACCATTTCCCTTTACCCTTCATTGATCAAATGCTTGAGCGTCTTGCAGGTAAGTCTCACTACTATTTTCTTGATGGATTCTCTGGATATTTTCAGATTCACATTGCACCTGAGGATCAAGAAAAGACCACATTCACCTATCCCTTTGGCACATTTGCTTATAGGAGAATGCCATTTGGCCTATGCAATGCTCCTGGAACTTTCCAAAGATGCACGATAAGTATTTTTCATGATTTCATTGAAAATTGCATAGAGGTGTTTATGGATGATTTTACTATCTATGGATCTTCATTTAATGCATGCCTTGATAGTTTGGATAAAGTTTTGAACAGATGTATTGAAACTAACCTTGTCTTGAACTATGAAAAATGTCATTTTCTGGTAAAACAAGGAATAGTTTTAGGGCATGTAATCTCTGAGAAAGGAATTGAGGTAGATCCTGCCAAAATAGAAGTTATATCATATTTGCCTTACCCTTCTTGTGTTCGAGAGGCTCGTTCTTTTCTTGGTCATGCAGGATTCTACAGAAGATTCATAAAGGATTTCAGCAAGAAGGCTAGGCCACTATCCAGTCTGCTTCAAAAGGATGTGGCATTTGAGTTTGATGAAAAGTGTAAGGAGGCTTTTAATTGCCTCAAGCAAGCATTGACCACAACCCCAATAATTCGAGCACCTATTTGGACAGCCCCATTTGAGTTGATGTGTGATGCCTCTAATTATGCATTGGGAGCTGTCCTTGGTGAAAAGATTGACAAGCAGCCTAGGGTCATCTACTATGCATCTAAAACTTTAGATGCTGCCCAGGTAAATTACACACCACTGAAAAAGAGCTCTTGGTCATTGTTTTTACATTAGATAAGTTCAGATCTTACCTACTCGGTTCTCGAGTAGTTATCTTTACTGACCATGCAGCTCTGAAGTACTTGTTGAAGAAAGGTGAGTCCAAGCCAAGATTAATTCGTTGGATGCTTTTGCTCCAAGAGTTTGACTTGGAAATTCGTGACAGAAGTGGAACACAAAACCTTATGGCAGACCATTTAAGCAGAATTGAGAATGCTCCTGATTCGGCACCTATTCGGGACCATTTTCTCGATGAACACCTCATGAGTATTTCTAACTCTTTTGATACATCTTGGTTTGCTAACATTGTAAATTATCTTGTTGCTTCTGTTTTTCCACCATGTGCATCCAGAAACCAAATTTCAAAATTAAAAAGTGATGCAAAGTATTATATTTGGGATGACCCGTATTTGTGGAAATTGTGTAATGATCAGGTGATTCGAAGATGCATTCCCGATCATGAAATAGAATCAGTTCTTCGATTCTGCCATGCTTCACCAGTTGGTGGACATTTTGGTCCACAAAGAACAGCAAGGAAGGTGTTGGATTCTGGTTTATATTGGCCCATAATTTTTAAGGATGCATGGAGAATTTGTAACACTTGTGAAAAATGCCAAAGAACTAGTAATGCTACCACATGGAGACAACAGATGCCTCAGTAACCTATGTTGTTTTGTGAAGTATTTGATGTTTGGGGCATTGATTTTATGGGTCCATTTCCTCCATCCTTTGGTTTTACTTACATTTTATTGGCTGTAGATTATGTTTCTAAATAGGTGGAAGCTAAAGCCACTAGAACTAATGATGCTCGAGTTGTTGTGGATTTTGTTAGATCTCAAATTTTTTTCAGGTTTGGCATCCCGAGAGCAATCATTAGTGATCAAGGAACACATTTCTGCAACAGGACCATGCAAGCTATGCTCAGGAAGTATGGGGTTGTTCATAGAGTCTCTACTCCATATCACCTCCAAACCAATAGACAAGCAGAAGTCTCTAACAGAGAAATCAAAAGAATCCTGGAAAAGATAGTACAGCCTAATAAAAAGGATTGGAGCAGGAAACTGGATGATGCTCTTTGGGCACATAGAACAGCTTTTAAAGCACCTATAGGAATATCTCCCTATAGAATTGTTTTTGGTAAGGCATGTCATCTTCCAGTGGAGATTGAGCATCGTGCTTATTGGGCTGTAAAAGCTTGCAACTTAGCACTTGATCAAGCAGGTAAAGAAAGAAAATTACAACTGAATGAGCTTGATGAGATCCGTTTGGCAGCTTATGAGAACTCGAGGTTCTATAAGGAGAAAACAAAGAGATTCCATGATAGCTCAATAGCTAGAAAGGATTTTACTGCTGGACAGAAAGTGCTACTGTTTAATTCCCGGTTGAAACTAATGGCCGAAAAATTGCGCTCCAAATGGGAAGGACCTTTCATTGTTACTAATGTATTTCCTCATGGAGCTGTGGAAATAAAAAGTGAAAACTCCAATAAAAGCTTCAAGGTTAATGGACAACGTTTGAAGCCATTTCATGAAAATCCTTCCCTTGTGGATGTTACAATGGAGGAACATGCTTTGGGGGAACCACTTCTTGGTCCCCCTTGAGGGAGTTTTTCTTACCCATCTTTTTACTTTTTCATTATATTGTCTATTTTGTATGCTCTGTCTTACATTGAGGACAATGTATGATTTAAGTGTGGAGGTGGGAATATTGTTGTATATTGTTGTGTGATTAATTTTGTGTAATTAATTTTGTGTGACTATGTTAAAAAAAATATTAAAAATAAAAGATTTTGTGTGTGTTTTTGTTTTAAAAAGGCATGTTTTATTAGAATTTTAAGATATGCATGAGTAACAGGTAAATTCTTTCATGTTTGATATGAGCTTAATGATATGTTATAATTTGAACTCAAGCAATTTTGGTATGATGAGAATGACATGATAATTGATAGATGATCATATATGATAGAATTATACCTTGTGAGATTTTTTAGCCTTAAAAATTTGATGGATCACTTTAAACCATCTTAATCTTTTCATGTGTGATTAATTCTTGAATGCTTACATCCTAATTTTTGTCTTGTTTCTTGATGATACTTGAAACTCATGTGAATGTATTTGAAATGACACAGGCATTTTGTTCAATTGAGCCACTAGCCATATAAGCCTGCCATGAATAAATTATCCTTTGCAAGCCACTTTGAACCTATTTAACCATTTCTTTGTTACAGCTCAAATAAGCTATGAAAAAAAAAACAAGCATTCAAATAAGTGTGGGGGTGTACAAAAAGGAGTCGCAACTCTTGTTTCAAGTGTTAACCAATCGTATAAAAAAATAAAAAAATTGAATAATAAGAAATATTTAATGATTGCGACCAAAAGAAATTGGAACATAAAGTATTATATCCTCATGCTTACCTGTAAAATTATTTGCTCCTTATTCTTTTTGGTACTTGCCACAATTCCAAAATTTTACCACCCTAACCTTGGCCACATTATAACCTTGAAAAGCCCTGTTGATCTATACATGCATTTGTGTTGATTGTGGAATTGAGAAACTTGCCAAATTTTTAGACTGTCTATTTTTCAGGAAATGTTTTGAGAATATACACAAACCCCAAACACTTAAGAGTTGAGAGTATGTCTTGTGAGGTTCTGTCACTTATGATCTTCTTTTCAGTTTAAATTAATTTTCACATGCCTAAGTGTTTGAATGATTTTTATATATATCTTGATGCTCTGTATCTTGCATGTTGAATAACTCTTGTTTTTCTGTATATTCCTAAGATTTTATGCCAATTTTGTGTGTTGTTATTTTCAACTTAAAGTTTTCAATAAATTGTGATACTTGTTTTTATTTTGATTTTGCCCGGGAGTGCAAAAGAATAAGTGTGGGAGTATTTGATGATGCATGATTTATCCTTAATTCCTTGCTTTAAATGTGTATAATTTGCCATTGCTAATTGTGTAATATTATGCATTTTAACACATTTTCATAATTCAAGCTTTATTTAATATTAAATGAATTAGGCGATAATCTTTAAATGGAAATAATAAATCTTACTTGATTTCCCATATATTGTAGTGAATAATTGAGGTTGCAATTGGGAAATTATGAAATTGAGCATCAGGGCTGATGCGTAGCGCCAGTACCACGCGTAGCATAAGACCTCAAGAGCTGACGCGTAGCATCAAGCCTACGCGTAGCGTCAACAGTGACAAGGATCCCATTAACAGGCTGTGTGCAACTTTAGAAGTGGGGGATTTATTTATATTAAACACATATTGGCCAATCCATTACAGACATACGGCACTATCTCAGTGGGGAACATGCAGCACAAGTGTCTAAGCATTATTGAAGAATTATTGGAGAAAATAATGTATTCTGAGTCAGAAAACCTCACGCTTAGCCTCATAACTACGCGTAGCGTGGAAGCAAATTCGTAACCCTGATGCGTAGCGTCCTACTGACGCACAGCGTCAGCAGGAGACCTTTACCTTTGCTTTCACTATAAAGAGGACCAATGCCAAAGGCTTCAAACACACCATTCCTCCAGCATATTCATTCAGAGTAACAGAGGTACAAAGCCTCTAGGAGGAAATTCTTCTCTCCTATTCTGGGTTTGATCTTTCTTGTTTTTAGTTTGTTTTAGTTATGGAGGGTTAAAACCCTTAGATTGATTTTCTTGGAGGTTAATGTAATGTTATTTTTGAGGTTTTGATTTTTAATACATTTCCTTGTTATTAATCTCTTCATAATTCTAGCTCAATTATTTAATATCTATATTGTTTAATTAAGTTGTATGCTTAATCAATTTAATTATACAGTTAGAATTAAATAAGAATTATATTAAGATAGATTAAGAAATATACATGCTTAATGAATGTTTCAAAATCAATCTTGATAGTTATGGTTTGCTTAATTCAATAACATTGAAGTTAGATTATGTATGCAGGCGATGTTCTATATATGTTCAATAATTCCTAGAATTTAAAATCTTGACTCCTTTTTCTTAATTAGGATGCTTGATTAAAATCTTCATTTTTTTATTCGAATAAAAGTAAAGGAATTATGAATTAAAAAGACGCTTAGTTGATTAATTCAAGTTGAACTAAGAGATCAATAATAAGGAAAATGTATAGAATTCTTTTCAAATCCAAGGATAAAATGAATTGCAATACTCCAAGAAAATTAATCGTTTGTTAATTATTTGTTTCATATTTATTCTATATTTTAGTATTCTATATTAAATCTTTTGTGACAGTCAAACAAACCCCCCATTGTATGTTTGTTGAACTGTTGTTTGTAAGAATAAATTTTGTTTGTTAGATTTTAGTTTCTTAAAATTAGTTTAAGACTTGATTTTCCTAAATTTTTGTGTTGATCCTTGAGAGAACGACCTAGGTTGACACCCTAGTACTACATTAATAAATTTTAATGTACTAATTTGACGGAATCACGACTGTAAAAATATTCACGTCATCTTTCCCAAGCCATAACAACTTCAACCTTTGATGGATTAATGACAACACCATCACGAGAAATTACATGACCAAGAAATGAAACCTCGTTCAACCAGAATTCACGTTTAGAGAGTTTAGCATACAACTGTCTCTCTCAGAGAATAGCCAATACAAGGCGAAGATGCCTTTCATGATCTTCATGGCTCTTAGAGTACACCAATATATCATCAATGAACACCACGACAAATTGATCCCTTGGCAGATGCGATTCATGTAATCCATGAAGATCGAAGGAGCATTTGTCATACCGAATGGCATTACCACATACTCGTAGTGGCCATATCACATTCGGAAAGCTGTTTTTGGAATATCATCGGTCTTTACCCTGATTTGGTGATATCCGGAACGCAAATCAATTTTTGAGAACACAACAGCACCCTTCAACTGATCCAAAACATCATCAATGCAAGGAAGAGGATACTTGTTCTTAATGGTCAATTTGTTTAGTTGGCGATAGTCAATGCACAATCTCATGCTTCCATCTTTCTTTTTCACCAACAACACAGGTACGCCCCAAGAAGATACACTTGGGCAGATAAATCCTCTTTCGAGTAATTCCTCGACTTGCTTTTTAAGCTCACACAACTCCATGGGAGACATCTTATCAGGAGCTCTAGAGATGGGCTCAGTGCCAGGAATAAGATCAATGAAAAATTTCACTTCACGTGGAGGAGGCAAACTAGGAACCTCATCCGAAAAAGCATCAGAGAATTCTGAAACAACATGAATTTCATCATATTGGGAAGTACTACTCCCATCAACCATACAGAACATCACAAGAAGCTGAGAAATACCTTGCAAGTCAAAACGTTTAGAATTTGGAGTCAGAAAAATCACCGCCTTATTATGACAATCCACTAAGACTTTATTGGCAGATAACCAATCCATACCTATGATAATATCTAGGTCTTTCATAGGTAAGCACACGAGAGATATAACAAACTTTCTACCCTCAAGAGTCATCTCGACATTTTCACATCGAGTTACCGATCTCAAACAAGCACCAGTCGGTGTAGTCACCATTATTGAACCTATCATCATACAAACAAGCATTTTTAAGCACCTAACACAATCCTAAAAAAATGAAAGAATGGGTAGCACCAAAATCAAAGATAACACATACAGAGGTACCGAGAATTTCACAATTACTTTGCATAAGGTTATTTGCTTGTGCAGCTTCTTCACCAGTGACAGTGAAGACTCTTCTTGTAGCTTGTGGTTGGTCACCACCATTATGATTACCGTTTCTTCCACCATGCCCATTGCCTCGACCATTTCCATTACGACCGCTATTATGATTTCCACCACGGCCACCATTATAACCATTATCGTTTCCACGACCACGGCCTCCAAAACCACCATGACCTCTACGGTTAGCATTTTGGTTCACATGAGCAAGATGTTGATGCATTTCTTGAATTCAATGGACAATTAGGGTGAATATGCCCCAATTGGTTGCATTGGTAGCATACTATATCATCATGTGGACAATCACGTGCCAAGTGATTAGCACCACACATGAAGCAAGTGATGCTAAATCTCTAAGTCATTAACTTGGTGTGTAATTCTCAGAGGATTTATTCTTTGGCAAGCGCACTAGTCGTTAAAATTGTATTATATTTGATCGTCCCACAGGGATTGTGGTAAATACCTCAATCTTGGATAGATACAAGCTGAACCAACACAGTGATCAAAAGATTCATTCGGTTTTTATTGATTTTATACTTTCTAAGTTTTTATATTTTTTAGAGACAGTGTTAAGGATAAAATATGATTGATAGAAGATAGGTTAGGATTGCTTCAGTTTACAACTTCATCAAGAATATGCAAGTGAGATTCAATCAAGCTTCAAACATCAAGAGGACAATCCGCAAGTGGTTATTCCCTAATTCCTTAGGTGAAAAATGCTAATTCCTATACATCAAACCTTAATCCCTTAAGTGCTCAATTAAATACGAATCTAATGCGAAATTGGAGGTTGAACTCTAACTATTCACCTAATTGCTAGGCCTGAATTAGTTAGAAAGCTGGAAGTTACCTAAGCTTCAACCATGATTCCTCACTGGTGAAGTTCTTCATCAGATCTAGATTTGTCAATCCAGCAAAGCAGATCCACTCCTCAACTCATTCTCCTCAGGATCTAGAAGTCAACTTCCTCAATACATCTTCAAGATTCCATCGCAAACCTTTGCAATCCCAACCTTAGGGACTTAGAAATCCATAGACATTGGTTCTATCGAAGGAAATTGGAAAGACATGGATGACAGAGTTTAGAGAGCAAAAGGAATTAGAGAGAGGTTGGAAATGGAAAAATGAATTGTGTCATGTATTATGCTCTATTCTCTGTTGTTGTTACAGAGTATGTACAAGTATATATAGGCATCTAACTAACTAACTAACTTAACTAATTACTAAGAAAGCTAAGTTAATAATTAAACTAACTAACTAATTACATAATTACGGAATAACTAACTAATTACAGCTCAGCACTTAACAAATTACAGTTCAGCATTAGCTAATCATAGCTTAGAACTTAACAAATCACTAAGGTACAAAACTAGGAAAGAAGGCAGCGGAAACAGCACTGGTGCCGAGTATGTTTTTGAAGGGAACAGTCAGTGTTTAAATAACTTGCCTTCACGCTTAAGCGTAAAAGGCTCTCGCTTGAGCGAGCTCTAAATATGCACTGCAGTATCGCTTTCTTGCTTAAGCGTGATGGAGAAGCTTGGGCGAGAGTGATATTTTAGAGTCACGCTTGAGCGTGAGCTTGCTCGCTTTAGCATTATGGATTATTCAATCAGCATTCTAAAGTTGACGTATTTTTCAATCGGTGCTTTTAAAGTCTCGCTCGGGTTCTTCATACGGTATTTTATTCCCTGTTACGGTCGGTCTTGAAGCATTTCCTAGTCGGACTTTTGGAGTTTCACTCGGATTTGTGAAATCTCACTCGGCTTTTTTGGAATTTCACTTGGATTTTCCTTCTTAGCTTGAGCGCGCCCTATTCCTGCACCAATAAACACATAACTGCCTAGCATTTGTACGCTGGCTGCTTAGTAAAATTATAAATAATCATAAACTCTTAACTAATTAATGTTTTTTAATCATTTTCTTACATAAATTAAACTCTTTTAAAATAAATAAATAAAATACAAATTGTTAACTATTTATTAAATAATGAAGCCAAACTAAACAATAATTAATGAATTATGTTAAATAAAAGGTGAAATAATTAAGTCTTTTGAAGACTTATCACATCCCCAAACTTAAGACTTGCTTGTCCTCAAGCAAATACTCAGATTAATTAACTAAAAAGCTGTTATTCAAAATAATCAACCTTTCCTTAACTTAGTTCATACTATAATTATTGAATACCGACCATGCTTTCTTTTCGCAATTTCTGAAAATATAATTACTCACACCTCTTTGGGAAACAAGATGGTGATACCTTCCTCACTAGATTCGTGTTTCACTCTTCTCTCGGTGTATAGGTTAAGCAATATGCACTCATCACCTGCATCTTTGTTAGATCAAAATAAGCTTACAACAGCTCTACACATCATGACATATGCCAGCACAATCAGATCAGTAAGGGCTTTTTTAAGCTTATAATGGGGCTGGGCTACAGGCTCTATTATTATTTTTCCAAGTCAGTGTCGGGTTAACAGATGTTTCCACTGATGCCTTGCCTCAATTTTAACTTAATTGCCTCTACTTAGCAAGCTCCATTATTTTCCGAATGAATGATAACTTAACAACTTGCGGTGCTTTGCACCTTCTTTTTTTTTCTTTCAGTCCTTTGGACTTTTTCTTTTCTTTCTTTCCTTTCATCTTTTTCCGATCACAAAATTTTTTCTTGTGGTGCTTTGCACCTTTTTTCCTTGCTAATTTTTTTCTTCTCGGCTTTACTATTTCTCCTTCCATTTCTCTAGTTATTCCTCTATAACCAAGGTTGGAGTGTGTCCTTAATTGCTGTTAGGCACACTCTTCATCCCCAAACTTAGAACTTGCTAGTCCCTAGCAATAAGTAAGACTGAGCAATTCATCAGTGGAACATCCAGGGGTAAATTCAGTCGGTTTTTCTTAGATATTTAGGCTTGTAACGTTAGGTGAATAAACAGAATAAATGGGTCTCAGGCTCAAACATAATTATTGGGTCAAAGGATAATTAAAAATATTAGGAAGGCTAATTTTTGGCCCTGGCTAATTTAACAAAGAAGGCCTTCATCATGTCCGATTGGCAGGCATAAAACCAATTAGCAAGCACTGAAGCAAATTTTGTCTCACTAACTAGCATGCAGGTTCACTCGGAAAAGAATAATAGAGGCTCAAAAGCTACGAATGTAACAGTTAATCAGCCAGTCATGTTCCCAAACTTAATGTAAGGTCATACATTCAGATTTCTAACTAGCATGCCAAGTAAACAATTAATTAATAATGAAAAATAGCTATGGACAGGGATCATGAGTCAAACAATGCCAATTAATTCATCTATCCGAATAAAGCCTGAGAATCAGCAAGAGTTAAATAATTAAGATGGATTTTAGATTAAATAATGAGTAAATAGCTAAGATAGTTTATCAAATAATAAGTCAGAAAGATAGAATACTTCCCTTTTTACCTGAGTGGCAGTGAATGGGAAACACGTGGTCGGATTGAGATGTATGGATTTACCGATACATTCTAAAAATAGAATAATAACAAGTAATTTAACAAAGAAATAAAATTTCATTACAACTGAAACAAAAGAGAATTCATTGTTCAAGAAAACACAAAAATAAAGTTGTTACACAGAGAAATAAACATCATTACATGAATCAGAGAATAAAACATCAATCGTCCTCGTCTTCATGCAGGGACTCTTTATCATTTTGGTCAGGGGAGGGCGGGAATTCAGTTGCCAAGGGCGTTTCATCGGAAGGAATGGTGAATCCAATAGAGGCCAGCCACGCATCTCTGTTGGGTGGAACTCCCATTTCTTCCGCGGGATCCACATCCAATCTGGCAGCAATCTTCCTGAGCATAAGATCATGGTTTAAAACCAGATCATAAATTCCAAGTTGCATCCTCTTCATGACCTGTAATTCCTGCAATATCAAAGAAATTTCAGAAGAAGTACCCGCTCCTGATGATTGAGACTGCTTTTGACGCTTAGGCGCCTTGGGCACAAAGTTATCAATATGGCTCATCACCCATTTCCTGTCTATAACTCTTCCAGGCTTAACCCTTGTCAACTCAGCATAGTTGACCATAGCTTGATTCACTTGAGCCAACAATGTGACCATCGAGCAGTATGGCAACTGGAGATTCTTTTCCAAAATTTTCATCATTTCCCCTAATATTAGCTCACCCAGGTTTACATTCAAATTTTTCATCAAACAGTACAGCAACACCAACCGCTTACTAGTAATTTCAGTCGCATGCAATACCGGCTGCAGGGATGATAAAAGATAATGGCACCATAGTAGAGGAAGATTGTTCAGACAGTTCTTCCTAACACCTTTGGGTAAGCCATTAGACCGTGTCAGGTAAGCAGCATCTTTCACACAACATTCTTTCAATATTTCCTTCCTCAACTCTTCATTCTCAGCCTGATGAAACATCTCCACCTTCCATGTGTATTGACATGTTTCTCCCTCCAGAATAGGTATTTGTAAAAGCTCGTTCAGCAGATTACCAGTTAAGGGAATAGTTACTCCTCTTAAGAAAGAGGAGAAGGAAACTTCAGCTTTATTCGAGTGAGCTCTTAGGTTGGCATAAAACTCTCAGGTGAGCTCCTGGTAGCCATTGCCCAAATTTTTATTAAAGAACTCCCATCCCCTCTGCATCATTGCAGCTTGTACCTCAGCATCGGCACATTTCTCACCATCAAGGACCAAAGCTCTGTCCCTGATGACTCCCCTGGTTTTAAACTTTATATCATATTCTTCAGCAGCCTTAGCATCTCTGAACTTGTGCCTGTCAAAACCTTTAACTTCTGGCGATTCGTTCCTCTCAACTGCAGGGGATGCATTCCTCTCAACTAAAGGAGATGCATTCCTTTCGACTGAAGGAGATTCATACCTCTGAACTGAAGGAGAGTCATTCTTTTCAGCTTGACTTTGACAAGGTGCAAGTTCAGGAACAGGAGAATCAGAGATACTTATGGTTGCCACCTCCTTTTCGTTATCTTTTTGCTTTTTTCTCACACTTCCTTCTGCAAAATTTGGTCTAGGTTTTTGCAGGAGTCTCTATGATCTTCTTTTCATGGTGAATGATAAAAATGCTGATAAACAACCTAAATGAAAATAAGTATAAAAATCCAAAACAATCACAGCAAACCGAAAATGTGAGATGCATGGCTATGTACTTAGAAGTGAAAGAAATAAGTGAAAATACTAAGCATGTACTTAGAAGTGAAAGAAATAAGTGAAAAGATGGTACCTTGCTCAGGAATTAGAAGGTGTGCCTTTTCCTCTTCAACCCAAGTTTCAGTGTAGGAATTTAGGGTTTGTACGCTGAAGGGTTTTTATACTGTAGAACCCACTACGTGAGAAACGCGTAAGCACGCTGAAATGTTGGCGTACCAATGCCCAATTTTCTTTTATTATTTTTATTTATTGTTATTTCATTTTGTTTTATTTTTATTTTTATTTTTATTATTATTATTATTATATTTTTTATTATATATATATATATATTTTGAAAATATGGTATTCAATACAGCACTCTTGCTCGGGCTCACATACTGAATAGATGAAAGACCGAGTAGGACTGAGAAAGAAATACCGAGTGGTGAGTGAACAAAACATCGAGTGCAGAGAGGAACTGAGTAAATGGAAGAATGTTGTGAATGAAAGACGGACAGAAAAGTGAGAGAAAAACTGAATGAATGAAACAACCAGTGCAAGAACGAATGAATTAAAGATAGAGTGCGGGAATGAAAGACTGAATAACAGGTGAGAATAGAATAGTGAAAAATGAACGAGTGGATACAAGAAAGACGAGTGACAATAAGGGTGGATGAAAAAGAACGAGTGGAAGAAAGAACGAATGAAAAAGAACGAATGAAAATAAATTCTGAGTAAATGGGACGAGTGAAAGATATACCGACCGAATGAAAGAGATGAGTAAATGGAAGAGCGAGTGGAAGAACAAATGGAAGGACGACAAGTGATCGAATGAGAAACTAAGTAAATAAAAAACTGCAGGAAAAACGAATGAACGAGACACCGAGTGGACAAAATCGAGAAAGGGATCGGGCGAGTAAATAGGAACACCTAGTGGATGAAAAAAAGAGTGAATGAAAAAAATTACGGAGAGATGGGTGAAGGAATAAAATAGAAATCATGTAGATTGAGAGAATGAGTGAATGAAACACTGAATGAAAAGGATACTGAGTGAATGAATACCAAGTGGATCATAGAACGAGTGAAAGAATGAATGGAATAAAGTAAAGTGCATGAAAGACGAGTATGACAATGAATGGACGAGTGAACAACTGCAGTGAGATACGAGTGAACAGAAAAGCGAGTGGGAGAAAGAACGAATGAAAGTAAGGCTGAGTGAAAGAAAGAACGAGACCGAGTGGAAGGGATGAGACAGGGATCGGACGAAGAAACTGACAGATCAAATGACACATAAGTGAAAGAGGGAGAGACTGAGAGGGAGAGACAAGTGGAAAATCGAATGACTGGCCGAGTGAATGAAATGAGAGACCGAGTGATAAAAGGGCCGACTAAGATAAGTCACCCTTCATCATCTGACCCGTTCATTAAATCAACGATCAGAAATCATTTATTAAAGTCCCTTTTTATCCAACATCAAAATTATTGAAGAGTTTATTAAAGAGTGAAGAATTTCTAGTCGGAAAAGATGTCAAGAATGAGTATCAGTGGCCCGAGTATGCCACTCTCGCTCAAGCTAATTAAACTTTCGCTCAAGCGTGAAATGTAACGTCCCAGATTTTTGAGAAAATAAATTTATTGGATAATGATAATTAATTATTCATGGTCAAATAATTATGGGAGATGTTGTTAGACATTAGCGGTGAATTATCGGTAAATTAAGATTTACCGAAAACGAATGAATTAACAGATGATGTGGGACCCACTTAATCGAATTAAGTGTTTGATGGGTCTAGAATGTTTGGAATATTATGGTGATTAAGATGGTGTAGTTAGAATAATTTTTAGTGCTAAGGAGATAATTAATTGGACTCGACGTATGATATGAAACGGGGAAAATACGAGGGGATTGGAATTAAAATAAATTGCAAAATCCACTTTTTTCTCTCCATTTCACCGTGGCTTCTCCTCCCCTTTTCTAATTTCTATTGACCAATGGACAAAATGGCAAACACAAAAGTTAGGACATTAACCATTGTGCAAGAACCTAGATTTTTACACTTTCTCTCCCCCTTCTCCTTCATATTTTCGGCAGCTTCTCCCTCTCACCTTCTCCTTCACTTTTTCTACCTCCTCCTCCCTCTATAATAGGCAAACCGAAACCCACTTCTCTCTACCCCTATTCTTGCCAAAAATATGAACTTGAGCTTGGATATGTGAGGCATCTATGGAGCATGGGAGCATGCATTGGTCTTCTCCTCTTCTTCTTCACCCTTATTTTTGTTTTGGTGGAGTTTGGATTTAAGGTAAAGATTTCTTACCTCCACATCATTTTATTATGGTTTTGTGATATTGGGTTGAAGATGATAATATTAGAAGCCTTGCATGTGGATGGGTGTTGATTATGTTGGTTAACCTAGAGTGAAACTTTAAGCATGAATATTGGAGGTGTGAAATTAAACATGGTTGATGTTGTGGGATGAAGAGAAAGTTATAGTAACCATAAAGATTTTTAGGAGATTGATTGAGAATATTGTTAAATGATTTTAGATGGGAAACCCTAAGTGTGATAAATTGGGGATTTTTGCCAAATTGATGATCTTAGTGATTTTGATGCCTTGGGAGTGGATTTATATGAGGAAATGAACATTTAGAAGTATTGGGATTGAATATTGATGTTGATAGAATGGGGAGCTAAGTCATGAGTTGCAAATGAGGAAATATGCATGTATATAGGTACATTGATTTGAGGGAATTAGTCTTAAGTGTTGATGTTTATGATGTTGATAATGGTTGCAAACCATTAATAATAAACTAAGAGAATGGATGTTTAAATTGATGAAGCCTTAGGTCTTGTTATAGGCCATGGTGTCGTTGATGTTGGGTTGTTTAGCCCTTTGAAATCTAGAAATCTTAGCTTTGGGGAAAGGAATTCCCGAAGCCTAATACAAGCATATGAATTTGGAGTATTATACAAGTCTAGGATTTGATCATGGGTTAGGTGATGATGTCTAAGATGATGCTTTGTGATAGAATAATAATGGCAATTGTATGTATATTTGTTGTGATAGGATTGCATCCCCGACGACGATGCGGAGCGATCGAGGCATTTGGAGCATTGGAATTGCGGATCTTCTCTCGAGGTAGGAGAGGAGTTTGCATTTCAAGTGCATGAGTGATTAATTGATAATTATGTTATGTGTGAACTCATGCATTGCCTTGCCAAGAACTAATTGTATGTTTGAATTGTTGAAATAGTGAATGATGGCTTGGCTTATGGGATTGTTGTGGAAATTGTATGAATATATGATGTTGATGATAAATACTTGATATCCCTTTGAATTGACATGAATCAAATGTTTGGTAATATTCAATGAATAGATGAATTGAACAGAGCGTTGAAGATTATGTTGTGATAAAGTGGAATGATGATGAGGGGCGGTTATATAACTCTTTTTCATAGTTAATGAATTGATGTTTGAAATTAAGATGGATGAATGGTCGAACCAGGTTCTAAGTGCATAAAGAGAGGACTAAGAAAGATTAATCTAGGCCAAACTTATATATATAAAGGTTTTAATGTGAGAAGAAGAGGGAAAGACTGAGTTTCTAAGCGTGAACTGGTATTCTCGCTCAGGCGAGATGGATTCTCGCTCAAGCGAGAATCCCCTGGACCAGAATTATGGTTTCTGGCTCCATCTCGCTCAGGCGAGATGAGGTTTCGCTCAAGCGAGACACGTACCACATGGTTGAGGTAGCCACTGGACGAATCTCGCTCAAGCGGGCGTAGCCGCGCTTGAGCGAGCGAGATGGAAAAATGGTACTGGAGAGATCTCGCTTAGGCGAGAGGCGTGGCATGTTGGGTCTCGCTCAAGCGAGCAAGCACGAGATTGGATACTGGAAGAATTCCGCTTGAGCGAGAGTGACTCGCTCAAGCGAGATAGTGACCTGATGCTCTAAACTTCTTCGCTCAAGGAGAATTTCTAGGCGCTCAAGCGACCCACTTCAATCTCGCTCAGGCGAGGGTGTGGCTCGCTCAAGCGAGCGAGCGTGAAAACGCTACTGGAAGTATTTCGCCTACGCGAAAGGACTCGCCCAAGCGAGTAATGTTGATCTCGCTCAAGCGGTGGTGAATCTCGCTTGAGCGAGTTACCCAGAAATGAAATCTGTTTCATTTTTCCTTGTGCTGGGTTTATGTTGGACCCCTTTTTCCTCATAAGATGAGATAATTATGGGAATGATTAGTACACGGGGACTAATTAATTGTAATATAATTACCTCTAAGGATGGAGTAATGCAAGGATGATATTGAGAGCCCAATGATAGAATTATGAGATATATCCTTAGGATGGATTTGAAAGGTATGAAGGGATAAACAAATGACATTGTGTGAATTATAAATGGATGAATTAGAGGGAATATGATATTAAATAATGTTAGATGATGGTGTTGAACATTCTCTTGCACAAAGAGGTGTAAATTTATATTGATGAATTGTCGTGTACCATTGTGTGTGATACAAGCATGGTCTTGTATGTGTGGTATGAAATATGAAATTGATAATGTTGTGAATGCCACACGATTTTGTTTATATATACATATATGAGTATAGTTGAGCAACGGTAATGAATAATGAGATGATAATCCACTAAATGAAGTGTGATAATATTGATGAATAATATGTGATGTTGAAATGCCATAATGGCTGTTTGCAAGTATTGACTTGCGTGTGTGATGTGAAATATATGTGAAAATATGTTGAAATGGAAATGCCACATTAAGGACTTGAAAATAATAATGATGAAACCAACAATGTTGAATCGACTAAGGTGTATGGTGGTGTTGGTGATCATGATGATGATGATGATGTTTGATGAGTGGCATTTAGGATGCACAGAGTGAGGATGCATTTGAATTGCATTTGCATTGCATCCATGGCATGTCATTGCTGTCTATGTGGAATAGTAGGGGGTTCCACTAGGCAGGCCCAGTGGGAGGGCGGCTCAGTGCACGAGCGTATTATGATTTTCCCCTGTGACTCGGTGTATGAGTCATGAAGCTGTCCATAGTTTGGTGACGAGGCACCCTATGTGGCAGGCCCAGTGGGCGGGCGACTCTATGGTGAGCGAGTTTACCTCGGTGTCCAACGGGGCACGGCTCTCTCGATGTGTGTTCGGGAGGGGCCCGTAGCACTTGTGGTAGTTGAGGCCACGATGTTGATCCGCAAGTCACAGGGTGACTAGTGCTACAGATGGGTGACAGCGGTTTGGTACCAGTAAAATTATGAGAATATAAGTATGCTTAAATGGAGATATATGTGTACATAATTTTTCTACTACAGTAGGGGCATAGTAGCACACCTATGCTCGTCCCATAATTGAATTAATGTTATATTCCCACAGTCAGATCCGCATTTATTGTCTATTCCATTGTGCATATGCATTAGCCATAAGAGCATTTGCATATAGCATGGAGATATGCCAGAATATGATAATGACTGATGATGATTGAGATGTTAATATTGGTGTCGATGAGATGCGAAGTTAATATGATGAAAGACCATATAAAAGTAATAAATGATATGAACATATGAAATGACGTTGAATATGACGATATGTATGATATGGCCCAATATAATGAAGGGCATATTTAATTATGATTGGAAATGATGATTTTAGCCTATAGTGGCTTGATGAAAGACCAAGATGGTCTATATTGATGAGTTGGCCCATTGGGGCGATATGATAGATATGTGTTGGCCATTGTGGCGGTGTTGTAGATGTGTATATGCTTGCTTTGCTATGATTTGATAAATAAGCATGAAATGAATATATATTGTTGAATTAATAATTTATGATGATTGTTGATGCGTTTAGCAAAGCATACATGATGTTGATATGCATATGCACATAATTTCAATTGTATTCATATCATCATTTGAAATGTAAACTCACTCTCCCATGTGGTCTACTTTTTAGTATTGATGCAGGAAAACCATGGTGAGAGGACGTTTATGAAGTGAAGTTTTGGGAAGGTAAATAGTTGTAGAGGAATGCCTTGGCCGGCAGCTTTATAACGTAATGCGTTATGTATATGATGGATAATATGATGTTGTAATCATTGATATGGATGAACGAATTGTGAGTATAGTTATACGTTTGGTTGATGTACTAATAGTGGATATATAGGAATTGAAGTTGGGCTGATTATGGGCTTTTATGAATAAGAATTTTAATGATGTATGATGCATGACCATATAGATGATTACATGTTTATATCTTAGGTATTGCATGCTTATGAGATTGTGCAAAATGGTGACGGTTGTCTACTAGGCCTATGTTATGCCATTGCATGCTTTGCCGAGCCTTTTCTCATATCTTCATATATGGGACTAGGCGTGTGCCCGGTATACACATTTTTCTTCCGCTGTAAGCTCTGTTATTTTGTATACCGCATGGACAACTATTTATCGATCCAGTTATAAGTTTTGAAATCTCGCTCTTTGGTTTTTTGTGATTTGAGTCTTGATATGGTCATGGTGGTGTTTTGGAAATGTTTTCTAACGCGAAAAATTTACTCGCATTTTTATTAATTATGTCGATCACATCGGGATTCGAGTACAGAAAATCAGGGGTGTTATAATCTGGTATCAGAGCGTACTTTGCTCTGAATTAGAGATCTTGATCATTGTCATTGCATGATTGATTGGTATTAAAGTTGATTTTATGGATGGTTAGAGCACGACTGCTCAATATTGGAACATTTTGGTAATTATTGGAATAAGGTTGTTTGTATAGATTTTAGAATGATAATTATCTAGAGAATGATGATATTATGTGTGATTACCCTACATGGACATATGATGGACTAAGTGCCTAGGAATTATGGATTGATTATAAGGGCATTATTGCTTATTGAGGAATTATTGTGAATCATTAGAGTTGAGTTGGGATTAATGCGCAATGAGGACTTTTTATGAGATTGTGATTCATAAGACGTGGTTGTTTATTGGGAGTATATTCTTTATCCTTAAGGTTGTATGATGTGCATGTGGAGCCTAATATGTTTATGGATGAATTCCTCAATGTGATTGATGTGGTTGTTCGTGTAAGACCGGCCAAGTTCCTTACACTATTTCCTTCTAATGACGAATACATTGATATTATGCATTTGAATATTAATATTTGAGTATGACTTTAACTGATGATGAAATGGAACCATGTGTGATCATGGATATGATATATTGAGTATGAATTGATTTGAGGGTGAACCTATGCCGTATGTTGAACACGGATAGGAGATGTTAGATGTGAATCATTCACATGTTGAAATCTAATTGTATGAGAGATGGTGAATAAATTCCCTAATGTGGACGTTCATAAATTAAAATGATTGGTTGTGCTAATTTGAATTACGGATTTTATATCCTGGAGCATAAAGGTATGGTATTGTGTAATACAAGTGATTTATTATATTCCTTTTTTTGGATGAAGGACATGAGTAAGTAATAAGATGGTTGAATATTGAAATTGTGTATGTGTAGACTTGGGGTATGTCTCGGTTTTGTATTTGTGAACCGAGTGGATGATTGAGTTAGTTGTGACCCACTGAGTGTGGTAACCCCGATTGACTCAAAATGATCTTGAACGATCGAACCTTATTGAATTTGACCCTATGGTGGTCCAGGCTCTATGATGTTCCTATGAGCCATGTTTATTGACTTTATGTGTTGTGGAAGTATTCCACGATGGGTACTAAATGACCCTTGAATTTTCTAAGACTAGTGATGAACTGAATCTCATGAAGGGTTGAGCCGTAGTGAAATAAAGTATGGAATGAGTTGATGAGGCTAGAACCGATGTGCGATTGGATTGAAAATGAGAACATGAACCCATACGTAATGGGTAAATAAAGATGTTGAATTCGGGGTATACCTTGGTATTGACCAAGATATATAATTTTATGGTATGATTTTGAGCTAGATTGTATGCCCTTAACGTTATGAAGATTAGATTGATTATGAATTGCGGTATGATATAGAGGTAATGCATGTTAACATGAGTTGGTTATGGAATTTAATTCTATTGATACTCCTCTTTTTGCTTTGGAAAGAAAATATATTGGTGATAGGATCGCATGCCGATGTGATACAATATGAATTGTATGTCCAATATATGGACTTTGACTGTGATAAAAGAGGCAAACCACTAGTGTGGAAGATTATTATATGAACATTGACCTTATTTTGACCTTGGGAGCATCTATTAAATATGAGTTTGGTGATTCCTATAGGCTTGAACCGAATTATCGTTGACAATATCTGGATTAGACAAATGATTTCTAAGTTATTTGACTGTGATTTTGAGATGAACGAGGTCCAATGGTGGGGTGATTACCCTATGGTGATTGGAAATTTGTGGTTGTTATGTCAATATATGGTTATGGTGACTGAAGAATAATGAATGGTATGACATGAATTATGCCGGATCACGATTAAATAACAATATGATTTGAGTATATTGCTCGTGAGATTGTGCGACTTCTTGGGAAGTCTCGTGTGTGAAGGAATAGTATTAGAATTGATAGGAATAATGTAAGTAATAAGACATGAAGGTACTTATCCTGATATGTCTTTACGTGCCATAGGCATTGTGGCAACGTGCACTCATGCACCGATCTCATGTGTTTGTAGTAACCACTACGGGATTGGGACGGCTTCCTGTATGTCGGATGCAGCAACACATAGACCGGGCAAGTGTAGAGTTGTAACTGCTTATGGTAAATGTATTGGACCTATCCGGAGGTACTGGATAAGAATGCGAGAGTTGTGATCAATAAACCGAGAATAGATGAGTGGTGACTCATGAGGAGTATGTGAAGTTTCATACTTGGGTGAAGGGATGATAATAATTATATCCTGTTGGACTTTGGAAAGTCCGATGTTACATTATGATGATTTTGGACCTTAATGGTGTGTGGCCGAAGTGTGGCCTTATGATGTATGCAAATGTTAAACTTCGAGGATGAAGTTTCTTTTTGGTGGGGTGGATTGTAACGTCCCAGATTTTTGAGAAAATAAATTTATTGGATGATGATAATTAATTATTCATGGTCAAATAATTATGGGAGATGTTGTTAGACATTAGAGGTGAATTATCGGTAAACTAAGATTTACCGGAAATGAATGAATTAACAGATGATGTGGGACCCACTTAATCGAATTGAGTGTTTGATGGGTCTAGAATGTTTGGAATATTATGGTGATTAAGATGGTGTAGTTAGAATAATTTTTAGTGCTAAGGAGATAATTAATTGGACTCGACGTATGATATGAAATGGGAAAATACGAGGGGATTGGAATTAAAATAAATTACAAAATCCACTTTCTTCTCTCCATTTCACCGTGGCTTCTCCTCCCCTTTTCTAATTTCTATTGACCAATGGACAAAATGGCAAACACAAAAGTTAGGACATTAACCATTGTGCAAGAACCTAGATTTTTACACTTTCTCTCCCCCTTCTCCTTCATATTTTCGGCAGCTTCTCCCTCTCACCTTCTCCTTCACTTTTTCTACCTCCTCCTCCCTCTATAATGGGCAAACCGAAACCCACTTCTCTCTACCCCTATTCTTGCCAAAAATATGAACTTGAGCTTGGATATGTGAGGCATCTATGGAGCATAGTAGCATGCATTGGTCTTCTCCTCTTCTTCTTCACCCTTATTTTTGTTTTGGTGGAGTTTGGATTTAAGGTAAAGATTTCTTACCTCCACATCATTTTATTATGGTTTTGTGATATTGGGTTGAAGATGATAATATTAGAAGCCTTGCATATGGATGGGTGTTGATTATGTTGGTTAACCTAGAGTGAAACTTTAAGCATGAATATTGGAGGTGTGAAATTAAACATGGTTGATGTTGTGGGATGAAGAGAAAGTTATAGTAACCATAAAGATTTTTAGGAGATTGATTGAGAATATTGTTAAATGATTTTAGATGGGAAACCCTAAGTGTGATAAATTGGGGATTTTTGCCAAATTGATGATCTTAGTGATTTTGATGCCTTGGGAGTGGATTTATATGAGGAAATGAACATTTAGAAGTATTGGGATTGAATATTGATGTTGATAGAATGGGGAGCTAAGTCATGAGTTGCAAATGAGGAAATATGCATGTATATAGGTACATTGATTTGAGGGAATTAGTCTTAAGTGTTGATGTTTATGATGTTGATAATGGTTGCAAACCATTAATAATAAACTAAGAGAATGGATGTTTAAATTGATGAAGCCTTAGGTCTTGTTATAGGCCATGGTGTCGTTGATGTTGGGTTGTTTAGCCCTTTGAAATCTAGAAATCTTAGCTTTGGGGAAAGGAATTCCGGAAGCCTAATACAAGCATATGAATTTGGAGTATTATACAAGTCTAGGATTTGATCATGGGTTAGGTGATGATGTCTAAGATGATGCTTTGTGATAGAATAATAATGGCAATTGTATGTATATTTGTTGTGATAGGATTGCATCCCCGACGACGATGCGGAGCGATCGAGGCATTTGGAGCATTGGAATTGCGGATCTTCTCTCGAGGTAGGAGAGGAGTTTGCATTTCAAGTGCATGAGTGATTAATTGATAATTATGTTATGTGTGAACTCATGCATTGCCTTGCCAAGAACTAATTGTATGTTTGAATTGTTGAAATAGTGAATGATGGCTTGGCTTATGGGATTGTTGTGGAAATTGTATGAATATATGATGTTGATGATAAATACTTGATATCCCTTTGAATTGACATGAATCAAATGTTTGGTAATATTCAATGAATAGATGAATTGAACAGAGCGTTGAAGATTATGTTGTGATAAAGTGGAATGATGATGAGGGGCGGTTATATAACTCTTTTTCATAGTTAATGAATTGATGTTTGAAATTAAGATGGATGAATGGTCGAACCAGGTTCTAAGTGCATAAAGAGAGGACTAAGAAAGATTAATCTAGGCCAAACTTATATATATAAAGGTTTTGATGTGAGAAGAAGAGGGAAAGACTGAGTTTCTAAGCGTGAACTGGTATTCTCGCTCAGGCGAGATGGATTCTCGCTCAAGCGAGAATCCCCTGGACCAGAATTATGGTTTCTGGCTCCATCTCGCTCAGGCGAGATGAGGTTTCGCTCAAGCGAGACACGTACCACATGGTTGAGGTAGCCACTGGACGAATCTCGCTCAAGCGGGCGTAGCCGCGCTTGAGCGAGCGAGATGGAAAAATGGTACTGGAGAGATCTCGCTTAGGCGAGAGGCGTGGCATGTTGGGTCTCGCTCAAGCGAGCAAGCACGAGATTGGATACTGGAAGAATTCCGCTTGAGCGAGAGTGACTCGCTCAAGCGAGATAGTGACCTGATGCTCTAAACTTCTTCGCTCAAGGAGAATTTCTAGGCGCTCAAGCGACCCACTTCAATCTCGCTCAGGCGAGGGTGTGGCTCGCTCAAGCGAGCGAGCGTGAAAACGTTACTGGAAGTATTTCGCCTACGCGAAAGGACTCGCCCAAGCGAGTAATGTTGATCTCGCTCAAGCGGTGGTGAATCTCGCTTGAGCGAGTTACCCAGAAATGAAATCTGTTTCATTTTTCCTTGTGCTGGGTTTATGTTGGACCCCTTTTTCCTCATAAGATGAGATAATTATGGGAATAATTAGTACACGGGGACTAATTAATTGTAATATAATTACCTCTAAGGATGGAGTAATGCAAGGATGATATTGAGAGCCCAATGATAGAATTATGAGATATATCCTTAGGATGGATTTGAAAGGTATGAAGGGATAAACAAATGACATTGTGTGAATTATAAATGGATGAATTAGAGGGAATATGATATTAAATAATGTTAGATGATGGTGTTGAACATTCTCTTGCACAAAGAGGTGTAAATTTATATTGATGAATTGTCGTGTACCATTGTGTGTGATACAAGCATGGTCTTGTATGTGTGGTATGAAATATGAAATTGATAATGTTGTGAATGCCACACGATTTTGTTTATATATACATATATGAGTATAGTTGAGCAACGGTAATGAATAATGAGATGATAATCCACTAAATGAAGTGTGATAATATTGATGAATAATATGTGATGTTGAAATGCCATAATGGCTGTTTGCAAGTATTGACTTGCGTGTGTGATGTGAAATATATGTGAAAATATGTTGAAATGGAAATGCCACATTAAGGACTTGAAAATAATAATGATGAAACCAACAATGTTGAATCCACTAAGGTGTATGGTGGTGTTGGTGATCGTGATGATGATGATGATGTTTGATGAGTGGCATTTAGGATGCACAGAGTGAGGATGCATTTGAATTGCATTTGCATTGCATCCATGGCATATCATTGCTGTCTATGTGGAATAGTAGGGGGTTCCACTAGGAAGGCCCAGTGGGAGGGCGGCTCAGTGCACGAGCGTATTATGATTTTCCCCTGTGACTCAGTGTATGAGTCATGAAGCTGTCCATAGTTTGGTGACGAGGCACCCTATGTGGCAGGCCCAGTGGGCGGGCGGCTCTATGGTGAGCTAGTTTACCTCGGTGTCCAACGGGGCATGGCTCTCTCGATGTGTGTTCGGGAGGGGCCCGTAGCACTTGTGGTAGTTGAGGCCACGATGTTGGTCCGCAAGTCACAGGGTGACTAGTGCTACAGATGGGCGACAGTGGTTTGGTACCTGTAAAATTATGAGAATATAAGCATGCTTAAATGGAGATATATGTGTACATAATTTTTCTACTGCAGTAGGGGCATAGTAGCACACCTATGCTCGTCCCACAATTGAATTAATGTTATATTCCCACAGTCGGATCCGCATTTGTTGTCTATTCCATTGTGCATATGCATTAGCCATAAGAGCATTTGCATATAGCATGGAGATATGCCAGAATATGATAATGACTGATGATGATTGAGATATTAATATTGGTGTCGATGAGATGCGAAGTTAATATGATGAAAGACCACATAAAAGTAATAAATGATATGAACATATGAAATGACGTTGAATATGACGATATGTATGATATGGCCCAATATAATGAAGGGCATATTTAATTATGATTGGAAATGATGATTTTAGCCTATAGTGGCTTAATGAAAGACCAAGATGGTCTATATTGATGAGTTAGCCCATTGGGGCGATATGATAGATATGTGTTGGCCATTGTGGCGGTGTTGTAGATGTGTGTATGCTTGCTTTGCTATGATTTGATAAATAAGCATGAAATGAATATATATTGTTGAATTAATAATTTATGATGATTGTTGATGCGTTTAGCAAAGCATACATGATGTTGATATGCATATGCACATAATTTCAATTGTATTCATATCGTCATTTGAAATGTAAACTCACTCTCCCATGTGGTCTACTTTTTAGTATTGATGCAGGAAAACCATGGTGAGAGGACGTTTATGAAGTGAAGTTTTGGGAAGGTAAATAGTTGTAGAGGAATGCCTTGGCCGGCAGCTTTATAACGTAATGCGTTATGTATATGATGGATAATATGATGTTGTAATCATTGATATGGATGAACGAATTGTGAGTATAGTTATATGTTTGGTTGATGTACTAATAGTGGATATATAGGAATTGAAGTTGGGCTGATTATGGGCTTTTATGAATAAGAATTTTAATGATGTATGATGCATGACCATATAGATGATTACATGTTTATATCTTAGGTATTGCATGCTTATGAGATTGTGCAAAATGGTGACGGTTGTCTACTAGGCCTATGTTATGCCATTGCGTGCTTTGCCGAGCCTTTTCTCATATCTTCATATATGGGACTAGGCGTGTGCCCGGTATACACATTTTTCTTCCGCTGTAAGCTCTGTTATTTTGTATACCGCATGGACAACTATTTATCGATCCAGTTATAAGTTTTGAAATCTCGCTCTTTGGTTTTCTGTGATTTGAGTCTTGATGTGGTCATGGTGGTGTTTTGGAAATGTTTTCTAACGCGAAAAATTTACTCGTATTTTTATTAATTATGTCGATCACATCGGGATTCAAGTACAGAAAATCAGGGGTGTTATAGGAAACACAAAGGATTCCCAAGAAAAGATTGCAAACACGTATGTCTCAAAGCATTATGCTAAATTAAAATTTTAATTAGGGTTTACCTCTTGTAGACGCAGAACAAGATCCTCAATCGAAGCAATTGTAGCTTCGCCCTTAGGAGTCCACACGAGCACTCCCACCAGAAAACTAATGATCCGAATGCTAGTACGGAATTTTAGTGTAATCTAATTTCTGAGCCCTAGCCTATGAGCATCTCATGCTCTATATATAGGCTTAGGTCTTGACCTGAACTCTCATTAAACATTGGGCTCCTGACTCATTCTAAATGAGTTAGGCCCAAATAGTTTTATTTTCAGTCCAACTAAAATAAAACTATCCTCTGGTGGGCTTACTCTATGTGTGTGACCCTATAGGTAAAATATTCGGTTATATTAATAATAAACTATTTTATTATTAATATAAAATAAGAGTGGTATCTAGCAATACATCATTATGTCCGAATATTATTTATCATCGACATGACCTATAAGTGATAATTATTTTATATATCTAATTCTTTTGTCACGATATCTAATTGGGCCCAAGGCATGGTCGTTGTCATCCTTGTATGGCCCAATTCATTTTACTTGATACCAGAGTAGACTTTATAGAATAAATATCTAATATTTATTCGTCCTAGCATGGCCATGCATTTTATTAGTCTCACTCCATCAAGTGGCCCATAGATATCACTCCTGTCACATAGGAGAGACAAATTCCATCTACATCACTCACATCCCTCTGCATAATTTATCTATTGCCTAATCATAATCTTTATGGTCATCTTATTACAGATAACGTTTGATTGTATTAAAATAACAAACTCCTTATGTAGGAATCGTAGTGACTTCAGGTTGAAGGACTACATACCATTATCACATTGAGAACCGTTTATGACACTCATGTAACGATCCATGCAACGTTCTCATGGTGGGTCTGTCCAGTACAACATTACTCTTAATGTGTACCCGTGTAAAGTCTTGATATCATATATCCATGATTTGTGAGATCAAATCATCAGTACATTCACACAGTAATCTTAATATATTTACATGTCCCCATGTAAGTACTTGATTAGGGACGTTTTAGGAATAATTCTCATATGACCTATTATTCCAGGATAAATAGCATTTGTCTAAAACTGAAAATACTAATTTTATTAATAAGTTAAAATTGATACATTAATAGCTCGTAGTGCATACACCAACAAAAATGTATATACTTATCTCATTATTTGCATGCCTAACATCATATTTTACTGGTACCTAACCGCATCGCCCATCTTGCAGCATCGGTGATTTTCACCCTGACCGTTGTAAACAACATAAATAACATATTGGTGTTGAGGGCCAATCATGAATCATACCATGGCAGTTGTGATCCACAAGACCACCAGGGACACCTGCTCCTCAAAGAGCCACCCCCACAGGGTCAACCACATAAAGCTCACCGTAGCTAAGCATGGGAAGTTTCATGACTTCACCACTAAGCCACTAAGGTAACAACAAAAATGCTTGTACATAGAGCCGTCCTCCTACTGGGCAAACCAGGGGAACACCTAACATTCCATACCGGCAGCTATGCAATATGCCATGGATGCAATGCAAATGTAAATCATATGCATTCTCACACTATGCTTCATATCATGCCATTCATCAATTAACACCATCATCAACATCACCACACAATTCTTAGTGGATTTTTATCTTATTGATTATTGCCATTGTTTTACATTTTAATATGGCATTCACAATATTTCACCAATGCAATTTAATTCACACATACAAGTTTATACTTACCACAATGGCACCAACAATCATCAATTACTTAAGGGTATGCTCAACAACCATATTCGTCTCTGTTCATCATTAACACTTATCAATCAATTTTTGTGATGAATACATATATGTTCTTAACAACATAGAGCATAATATTTGTCTCAACATATCATAATAATTATCAATCACCATAAAGCATACCACTAATATTCCAAATGTATATCACACATTTGCCAAGCACATAACATTGCAATACTCAACATCACAATCATCAATACAACAAAGGCAAGGTAAACATGTGCAATATCACATTCAATAATCAATCAATATTCAACTCATGCATTTAGAATATAAACTCCTCTCCTATCTCAAGAGAAGTAACCCAAGCGATTTGACGGTCCCACCTTGTCATTTAGAATAGATCCTACACCATACAGTATATCATACCATTACTTTGTATTTAAACCACCAAGATTTACATATTCTCAATTAAACACTTAGTGTTCATAACATTATCATTATCAAACCATTTTCCTTTTCATTTATTTCACCACAACCACCATGGGTTTGGTGTTCATGTTTTTTATTATGCATTTAAAGGCACACCCATTGATGGGTTCACACACCAATGGTCATAAATCACTATTAATAACCATCCAACATCATTAATGCTATCTACCATCATCAATAAATATTCTCCCAACACCATTAACAACACCCACACTCTCAATATCATATATTTCCCCTCAAAATCAATTCTCAAACCAACATTTAATGTTTTCCCTAATTTCTAAAGTTAGGGTTTCACTAAAAACCCAACACCATCATAAATACATATTAACCTCCATCATTTTCTATCATATTTTTGTGTACCATCATTAATGCATATAAAATCTTACATTTAATACACCCCACCTTAGGGTTTCCATATTAAAGGCTCTCATTCAATAACCCATATGCATTAAACACCCACCCAACATCTATAACCCAAAACCTAGGGCACAAGCTCAAGAAAAATGGTGAGGAACTTACGTGAAGCCAAAAGACAACAATGAGCTTTCAAGAGAGGGGGAGGGTGATGAAAATTTGTAAGAGAAGGGAGGAGGAGTTCCAAACCACAAGCATTTCCTTAGAGCTCAATGGAGAACAAAAACGCAGAATGAAAGAGGCACACCACTTTGCTTAGGTTTTGAAAATGGAAGAAGATTAAGAGAATGGGAATGAGATGGAGAAGAAGTGTTTTGCCCCTTTAGAAATGGAAACCAACATGAAAATAAGAAGCGAATGAGTTTATGTTTTAAATTTTAACCCTTCATTAATACTTTCCCGTTTTATAACACACAGGACCACAGTTCAGGCTCAATACTTAATCCAAAAATTATTCTAAAGACATATTCGGATTCACAATAATATTTTTAAAATTCCTGACCAACAGTACCTCAATAAGTGATACTTGGTCCCACACCTATATTTTAGTCAGGTCAATTTCAACTCATTAAGCCTCAATAATTTATGAATAATCATAATAAATTCTAATTTCATTATTTCAACAATTTTAGGATATTTATTAACCTATATGTAACTATTTAATATTTATTCCCCTCATTTAATCATTTATATAATATTTGCGATGTTACAACCAATACCTTCACGTTAAGGTTTTTTTATGTTTTACCTTAAAAACATTGGTGGCTGACAGGGCCCGCAAGTGCACCGGTTATGTCGCATGATATAAAAGATTATCATATCCAATGGGATTGCTTTTAAAGTACCAGTATATTGAAATTTAATTATCCACACAATTGATTTTCATATTTTTGTAAAATAAAACACAAATTAAAATAAATACAAAAACAAAATTTACTTAACACGTAAAAACAAACTTGAGAGTATCTTGGGATTCTGGGGGATCAAGACGCTATTTTATGTTAATAAATTTGCTTTTCATAAATAAGAATCAAATTAAGTTTTTAAGGCATATTTCCTTAAGCTAATTAATATGTTCCTCTCAAAATCCTATTAATGTACGTAATGTATGGAGAACCACGTTCGATCCCTAAGAAAGGCCCATTATCATTTTGTGAAAATTCCCTTTTATTCCTCAAAAGATTTTTGATTATTTTCATGGTTTTACCAAGGTCACAAAAAGTATTTCACAATCTTAGGCTTAGTTCAAAAGCTTTCTAGTAATTAGTGAATTGGTCAATCCTACCAATTACTTAAACTTACTAATATACCCGTAAGTATACAGTTTTATCACTTAGGTTCTTGTTAGGAATCACTAAGAGCATTGAGCATAACTTGAACTAAATGGAAAACAAAAAATTATTTAAGTCAAAAAAACATTAACATAAAATATTATCACACCCCCTTCATCCCAAGATAAAAATTTAGTTACTCATGAAGTGATTCAAATTCATAAATATAATGAAAGGAAAACAAAACATACAACACATGATACAGTAAAAGAAAGATATATGGGTTTCTCCAAAAAGCCTAAAATTAATTCCACCACTGTTGTATTTCTGCAGTACTCCCCCACTGTATATAAATAAAGCACTCAATTTCACAATTCTCTCACAACTCTCAGAGCGCTGCACTCCTTAGTGAGTGCCACTGTTCCATCTTCTTTAAGCTTCCTCTTGTTAGACAGGATGTCTTTGAGAAACTTGGCATAGGTAGGCATTTGTTGCAGAGCCTCAGTGAATGGGACATTGATGTATAACTTCTTCAAAACTTCTAGGAATTTCCCAAATTGCTTATCAAGTTTAGCCTTAGCTAACCTTTGTGGGTATGGAATAAGAGGCTGGTAAGGTTTTACTTCCTTTTGTTTCTTTTGAGGGACTTCTTGCTCAACAATTGGTGGAGGAGTATTAACTTATGGCACCATATCTTTGGATGTTTCTCCTTCCTTCATAGGAGCTGGGGTCTTAATTTGTTTTCTACTCCTAAGAGTGATTGCCATAGTTTGATGTGAAGGTCCAGCTTCTGGCTTTCCAGGAAAGGTTCCCGGAACTCTTGCAGTATTAAATGTTTGCTGAGCTATTTGTGTTTCTAGCATTTTGTTATGGATGGCTAGTGACTCCACCTTAGATGCCAGATTCTTTATGGCATCTGAGAACTCCTCATTTTGCTTTGCTTGAGTACTTACAAAAGTTTCCATAAGTGTCTCAAGCCTGGATTTTTATGGGACATAGGACCCTTGAATAGGCCTATAATTACCTTACATTCCTTGAGTGTTAGGAGCATTGTTTTGAAAGCCAGGTGGTGCTTTAAAATTGTTCCTAAGATTTCCATTGAAATTTTCAATGGCATCCACTTGTTGTATTTCAGGTTCTTGATTCAAGGTCATTGCTAAATGGCAATTTATAGTTGTATGCCCTGAAACACCACAAACTTCACAAACAATATTAGTATCACCTATTGACCCTAACTTATCAAATTTTAATGTTAATGCTTAAACTTTGGTAGAAAGTAGCGAAAGAGCATCAATAGAGTACTTATCTGGTGTGTTAACGGGCAATCCTCTCTCAGTTCTATTGATGAGTGTTCTGAGCTATTTCCTCAATCAGGTTTTGGGCTTCTTTCATATTTTTTCTCATGAAAGCACCACCAGCTGCAGCGTCCAAGGAGATCTTTTGCGTGGAATTTAGTCCATTATAGAAGATATGGACTGTTAACCACCCCTCTATCCCGTGATGGGGACACTCCCTCATCATTTCCTTGTATCTTTCCAAAGCATCATACAATGACTCATCATCTTTTTGTGCAAAGTTAATTATTTGTTTTCTTAACAAGTCAGTTTTATTTCTTGGGTACCAATTATTTATGAAAGCACCAAACAATTGTTCCCAAGTTATGATGGATCCTTTTGGAAGAGAGTATAACCATGCCCTCGCTTTATCACGTAATGAGAAAGGGAAGATTCTCAAACGAATAGCATCATTAGTGGCCCCATTCATCTTTAGCGTGTCACAGTATTAAAGAAAAAATTAGACATGAAGATTAGGATCTTCGGAGGGTAATCCTCCGAATGGGTTCTGTTGAACTATAGAAAGTAATGAAGGTTTCAATTCAAAATTGTTAGCCTCCACTACGGGTCTAAGGATGCTAGACCCTCTTCCATTTGTGCTTGGAGCAGCCAAAATCTCTTAAAGCCCTATTCTAGTTTCCCATTTGTTTTGTTTTTTTTTGTTTTCTTAAAGCTCTAAGGGTGCGTTCTATCTCAGGGTCAAATCCTAAGTTAAGATCGACATATGGCTTCGTCGCATAAAAAAAAGAAAATAAAGGACAAACAGAACAAACGACCAGAAATATAAAAATAGCAACAGTAAACACAGGTGCAAGAACAAAATAATAACAACGAAATAAAAGAAAAAAATAAAAATATCATAATAAATATACAATAGTAAAAATGATGAAAAATAGGAAAAACAATAACAAAATTTAATAAAAAGAAACAACAAACAAAATAAAACAAAATAAAAAAAGTATTAACAAGTATGATCTAATTGAATTTCAATATTGCTGATATTTGAGGGATATAGTCCCTGACAACAGAGCCAAAAACTTGACAGGGCCCGCAAGCGCACGGGTTATGTCGTGTGATATAAAAGATTATTGTATCCACAGGGACTGCTTTCAAAGTATCGGCATATTGAAATTTAATTATCCTCATAATTGATTTTCAATTTTTTGTAAAATAAGACACAAATTAAAACAAATACAAAAACAAAATTTACTTAACACATAAAAATAGACTTGAGAGTATCTTCGGATTTCGAGGGATCAAGATGTTATTTTATGTTAATAAATTTGTATTTAATAAATAAGAATTAAATTAAGTTTTTCAAGGCGGATTTTCCTTAAGCTAATTAATATGTTCCTCTCAGAATCCTATTAATGTACCTAACGTATGGAGAACCGCATTCAATCCCTAAGAAAGGCCCATTATCATTTTGTGGAAATCCCTTTTTATTCCTCAAAAGATTTTTGATTACTTTCATGGTTTAACCGAGGTCACAAAATGTATTTCAAAATCTTAGGCTTAGTTCAAAAGCTTTCTAGTAATTAGTGAATCGGTCAATCCTACCAATTACTTAAACTTACTAATATACCCGCAAGTATACAATTTTATCACTTAGGTTCTTGTTATGAATCACTAAGAGCATTGAGCATAATTTGAACTAAATGGAAAACAGAAATTTATTTAAGTCAAAACAACATTAACATAAAATATTGTCACACCTTCATCCCAAGATAAAAAATTAGTTACTCATGAAGTGATTTAAATTCATACATATAATGAAAGGAAAACAAAACATACAACTTATGATACAGTAAAAGAAAGACACACGGGTTTCTCCAAAAAGCCTAGAAGTAATTCCACGACTGTTGTATTTTCTGTAGTACTCCCCTACTATATACAAATTGAAGCACTCAATTTCATAATTCTCTTACAACTCTCAGGAATATGCAAATGAAAATAGGAATTGCTACAAAGAGGAATATGCAAACAAAAGGAAATTGCTTCCTCTGTTTTATTCGTTGGAATAAAATTGGTTCCCCGAATGCTTCAATTCTTCCCCTATTTATAGGCTAGGAAAATAACCAGTGAGCATGAAGCATTTGCAAGTGGATCCTCTTTCGGCGTAGTGCTTCAATTTAAAATTCTTAATGCGATTCAAGGGTATTTCCACTAAAAGATTCGATTCATAATTGATCAGGATCGATTCATTGAACTGAAATTTGAATTTTAAAACGCATGAATCAATTCAACAGTGATATGAATCGATTCAATAATGCTATGAATCAATTCAAAGGCTTCTGATTCATGATTTTGGAGGTGCAACAACGTATGAATCGATTCATCCTTGCTTTGAATTGATTCAAGGGCTTCAATTTCCAACAGTTGTGTATTTTACTATGCATGAATTGATTCATACTTCCTCTGAATTGATTTAGAGGCTGTTTCTTTTTAATTTTTGGTCAATAATCACGTATGAATCGATTCAGGGAAAGCCTTTCATCTATACACAACCCAAGTCGTACATTACATAGGTCTTTCAAAAACTCATGGTACAAGTTATCTAGATGCTTCCACGTTTTCCCATCTGATGGATGACACAAAAGACCCTCTTTATTTCAATTCTAAGCATGTCAACACATATGTTTGGTTGTGGACAATGAAGAATACAAACATTAAAGGTGTGGGGCTATGGGAAAGTACCACATCTTCTTTGTAATTCCCATTACTCTCCCTCATCTGAAAACAATTTTATAGCGTTCTTTCCTATAATGTACACATTTGGTCATACTTTTTTCTACACTCATTGCAAAAAAACATGAAACCATCAACACAATATTTAAGTTTTACACATCCTAACCCTATCCTTGCCACAGATTTCTTCGCATGATATAACTTCTTTGGAATTCAATTATCCTTAGGTATAGTCTAACTCATAAACTCAATTAATCAATCTAAACACTTTTTCAACAAATTGTATTCAAACTTCAAGCTCAAAGCAACTAGGGAGTCAAATAACTTTGTATAAGTTTCTTATTTGTCCTATAATCGGGTCTAATCTGCGGCCAATACATCATAAAACCTTTGAACATCTAGATTTGGATCCTTATGTATGTAGTCCTCCTTATCTGTGAGTCCTTCATGTTCTAAAAAGTGGTCATTCAAAAGTCTAGCATAATTTACCACCATTTGCTACATGTTGTTGTAGTTCTTTTTACTACCCCCAAATCGTAGTAAGATTGTTACAAGGGGCCATTGGGGGGCCTAGGCAGGAAATGCTCACCATGATTATACAAGCAGTAACAATCCCTCATGAATCCCTTTTCATATAAGTGCATCATGACATCATCTGGGAATTCAAACTTCATGCATTTGTACTTTATGCAAGGACACCGAATCTTTTGAGTTGCTCCAAAATTTAGACTGTTAGCTATCACAAAGGGTAAACGGTCATACATTCCTGCTACAAACTCCTCTATTATATGGCATTTTGAATCAAGCAAGTTATACATACAACGCTGATTTGTTGGAACCTTCATTCATATTATTTAGTGATTAAACAACTAATTAGTTATAACAAATGCCTGACTCTGATTCATAAACCACTCTCTTTATTATTAAACTCAGTTTAGCCCTATCCTATTCAGAATGAATTTGTAATCATCCATAAGTCATTCAACTTGTTTGCATGACTATTGTATTTTATTGACAACATTTTGCATTGGTCTCCAAGTACATAGACATGAGTACAGTATCAAACACCGCACTAGACATACACACAGAGACAATACAATATGCTACTATTTGAATTCCAATTGAAAAATAAGATATAAGTTTCATTCAAACAAGTCTAACAGGTTACACCTAGTGATTATAGATTCATCCTAAACTGTTCAACAAGAACAATTCAAGATCCAATACAACATAGTTAGCCTCTATTTTGTACTAAATCTTTAATAAGAAACTACTAGAACTAATGGCTACACAATCGTGCTAGAAATCAATAGTAATTAAATCTTCCAACTTTATGAACTGAAGTTTGAATGACTACAACAAAAGAGTAAAGGATCCCAAACATGTTCCTATTATTATTGTTCCTTCCAATACTACACTACAAGATTTAGAGGTAGAATTCTACCCATATTGTATGAAGAAGTGTAGATAAGTCATATTTCATCCCCCAATAATATAGGTAGAACTCTATAAGGCACACTTGTAGTAAACAACACTAGATAAGGGAAATCTAGGTTGGCTCTAACTAAAACTAAGTCGTTGTCTCTTATGGAGCCCTCATTATGAGATTATTATTTATTTAACTTAAACTTGTCTCACATGACCCATGGAGGCTACCAAAATTTTGGTAGGGTCTCTCTTGTAAACTTGACATTTCTAACTTTTAAACCATGCCCTATTACACTTCAAATTTCTTAGTATAGTTTAATATATGCATATTCAAAAAATTATTAACACAACCTAATGAGTTATGCTCTCCACTAACAAATAACAATACACATGCATTATTTACATGTTATCAGCATAGAATACTGGTACCTAATGAGCTCTACTCTCTATTAACAAACAATAATACACTTTCAGATTTTATACGTTATTAACACATAACTAGTCTTTAATGAGCTATTCTCTCTACTAATAACAACAAACCAATCATCTAAACATATTTGTAGACTACAACAAACAATAGTTTAAAGGACTTACCTCTTAGTAGTGGTAGAGTGCACATCAGTGAAGAGGTGTAAGGGATGTAGAAATATTTATAGAACACAACAAAAATAAACCTATACCAAGTTACCAACTAGAGACAAAATGAAAAAATAGATGTGTATGGCCAGGGACTAAATTAAATGTATGTGTCTACAAATGAAAGTGTGTGTGGTGAAGGACTAAATTGAACTATTAAATTCTCCTTCATTAACCGTTAATTTCATGCATAATCATGAACTAATAAATGCTTCCTAACATAATTTTGGATAACAAACTTAGTATTGGCTATAGAGTTACAAAGATTTAAAAAGACTTAACATGATTTGAAATTTTCTTAGACTCAAAGGCATCACTATATATCTTACATGTGGTGGTTATGACTAAACATTTCACATATGTGGCAAGTATTATTGCAACGTAGTTTGTCTAATGAATTATCTAGTTCAAGTATACTTGCCAAGCATAATAGTTACGTGTATGATGTGTTATATATTCATCTTACCCACTAATCACACATCTAAGTTAAGCTTGTGGTAACTTCATCCATCATGATCTTGATATAAAAGAAGCGGTGTACTAGCTAGTATACAAGTAATAATAATATTAGTAGTAGTTAGGATTAAACTATCTTACTGATCAATTTGTTATCTTTAAAGATGTCAGGATTATCATTTTCTATTTCTAATATCTCTACCTTTCTATCACATACACTACTCATGGCTACTCATAATTCACCTCACTACTATTCACTTACTCACGCATCACTACACACACATTATTCACTCTAACATCCTAAATCACCTTATTCACACAAGATTTCACTCACCTTACACACATTAACACACATTAATATATACTTACTCATGGTCATGCACACAAGAATAAAGAAGGTAATGCCATATAAACACAAGACAACAAAATGTAGAACAATTAAGTAATGTGAGGCTCAGAAATTAAGAAATATCAATAACATTGAGTGGAATAACTCTCTCTCCAACATCACCTTTTACTTGTATATTTGATATTTGAATTGTTATAGGGTTACTCATCCATATTATAAATTATAAATATATAACTAATCCATTTTTTAGTGATTGCATACAAATTAAGATATAACCACCATATTAATATTCAATCACTTCTTACTTATCTAATGAAAACCTAAAACATTCAAAGAGAGTATCATATATTAGAACAAAGAGCCTTACAAAATATTAGTTGCTGATAGCATCAAATACACAAAAAAGCAGTTAACTGTTGAGTGATTCTTAACACCTTATTGTCTTTCCCTAACCAAAACTATCCAATTACATGTAAAAAAATCTTTATAAATAATTATTATACATATAACATTTCAATGAAAAAGCAATAAGGAAAAGGAAAGTTAATCGGCCTATTGGGGAAATTCACCTCTAACTATCACATTCATCCAAAATATAAAAACCTATCCAAATTACATAAAAAAGTAGATTCTGGAAATGAATAGCTTTTAGCTTATGTGTCTTAATTATTTTACTCTTCACTTCAAAACATACAAAAGCACTTACAAAAACATGATATAAATACACATAAACAACAGTTAACTAATCATACAAGATGATAAACATTATTGTGTATGCTAATCTACCTATATATATTGAATATATAAATTAATAATCATGCAATAAATTGGTAAGTGCTTGCAATACATTAAGTAGAAGCCGAATTGAGAATAACAAAAATGAGAGTGAAGGTTTAAAGGGGAAAGAGAGACTTATTGCGGGGAGGTCACCATTGTCAAAGAGGATTTAGGGTTATCAAAATTGAATGTAACAGGGCTTAAGGTAAAGATACCATGCTTAACAAATAAATAAATAAATTAGGCTTGAAATTAAGGGGAGGCAAGATAAAAAGATGAAGAAGAGTAAGGGAAAGTGACTTATAGTGGCTAGAGATAGGTTAGGGTTGCAAAAAATAGAGAGAGGCAAAGACTAACAAAAAAATGAAGGGTTAGAGTCACTGAAGAAAATAGAAAGTGACAGGGAGGGAAGAGGGGCTTGGATCACCAGAAATAGAGAGGGGGGAAGTTTAAAGTTGATAGAGCAAGGAGAAAGTGAGGAGGGAAGGGGTTGGGGTTGATTAAAAGTTTTAATTTTGCGATAGCACAGACCCCGTCGCTACATAGATGTCTATATTAAATGAACTTGGCATATGTCAAAAAATACATTTTAAGTTGTCCATGTGTTCACCCATAGTGACAGGCGTAGCGACTATGGCCTTTTCAAATGCTAAATCCACTTTAGCAATGAGATTAGTGATGCTCCAGGAAAATTTGTTAGTGATGCAAACCTTGTTTTGTCGCTTTGGCATTAAATTTTGTTGTGCTTTATTAGGTTAACTCGCCAAACATGGTGATGGGCGTAGCGATAAAAACCTTTTTACATGCCAAATCAACATTGGCGATGGGATAACAATGCTACAATGGGAAGTTGATAGCGACGCCAACCCTATTTTGTCGATACTGCATTAAATTTCCTTTACTTTTTTTGTCCTGCTAAGAATAGCGACGACGTCCATGACAAGGACTTTTTCCCTCTACTTTTTTGCTTAGCCTACCAAATATAGCGACGAGCTCAACTACGAATGAGTTTTCATTTGCGAATGTGACATCCCAACGTTGTTGAGGGCAGGGAGTGATCGCCGGTGTATAGGCACGGACAAGGAGCGGCTCCTGGCAGGCTTCCAGTGGGAGGGACACATGAACGAACCGAATACATACAGAATGAGAGGGATCCAAAGACTGTATAGGTATGGGACTTTACAGTCGAGGATAGCTTAAAGAAATGAATTCGTACTACCTATACCAACAAATGCATTAGCCTTTTCAGTGGCCTATCACTTAAGAACTCCAAAGTTAAGCGTGCTTAACTTGGAGTAATTCTGGGATGGGTGACCTCCTGGGAAGTTCTCAGGAAATATGTGAGTGAGGACAAAAGCACATTGGAAAGGTCTCGTGTTGGTCTGTGGGGAGAGTCGTTCATTCCTGAAAAGTGGCCGGGGCGTTATAGCGAAACTCACACTAGTGATGAGATCAATGACAATATTGAGGAAGTTTATAGCAATGCTATCCCTATTCTGTCACTAGTTATTTAATTTCTCTCTAGTTTTTTTTCTTTGTTCGCTAAACATAACAATGAGCTCAGTTATAAATGACTTTTCATATGCCAACTTTCCATTAGGAACAGTCTTAGCTACAGTCTTAAGGAAGTTTTTAGCAATGTCATCCTTGTTCCATCATTAAGTATTTAATTTCCCTCTGTTTATTCTTTACTTTAGTGATGAGCTCCGTTATGGATGACTTTTCATATGTTATATTCACCTCAGTGATGACCTTAGCTATAGATCTTGACAAATTGAGCTACCCACGAGATGTTTTTCGTCACAACTATTTTTGTTGTTGAAAGGATAAATACACATTTTGGTCTCTTATCTCTTAAGTTATTCCTAGTTTGGTCCCCTATTATTTTTTATTTCAATAAGGTCCCCTATCTTTTTAAAACGTGTCAATTTGGTCCTTTCGTCAAGTCAGAGTTAACGTTGTCTTTGCCATTTACTTACATGAACAAGGATTCTGACATATATGTAATGTGTCATTTATTTACTTGCTCTGGTGGCATGGGCAAAATGAGTGTTTTGAGGAATGGCAACAAAGCTTTTTCAAGTTGGTCCCATCGTCTTCTTCCTTGGTGTTACGTGTTTGAAGGGTGACCTAAGGTACAAGTAAAGCGTAGCTTCGATAAGATAGCCAGAGTTATTGGGTTGCGTTATCTTGTTCGACAGTGTGGGTAAGTCCTCTAATCCTTTTTCTCCTTTGTTTTCAATTTGAATGTCATTGTTTTTTGTTTGCATGGTGGTTGTTGTGTGTTAATATGCATTTGGTCGTGGTTTAAGGGGAAAATAATTTTCTCAGGGCATAGTATGAGGTTTATCTAAAAATATGGGTTTACGCGTTTACGTTTTATAAATTTGGAAGGGTTTTTGGCATTCACTAATTTAGTATGGTTTATGTTACACATTGTAATGAGGACACAACATGGGAAGATCCTCACACTACTTTGGATAAAGGGTTAGAGGCTTACAAGGGTCCTTTAACAAGGGCCAAGTCCAAGAAGGGCAATGAGACCATCCACAAGGCCCTATCTTCCTTCCTTACTTTGCTTAGTGGGCCCAAGCCCAATGAAGACACTTTGAGGATCTATTTGTACTCATCATCTAATATAGATCATAAATAGATTTTCTAGTGATTTAGGCTTTCTTTGGACCTTACTAGGTTAATTTGGTCACTATTAGGCCATGTACTCTCATTTAGGCCATGTATAGGCCATCTCTTTCTCTTTTCCCTTCAATAGGCCTATGATGAAGCATGATTTATCCTTAATTCCTTAGTTTAAATGTGTATAATTTGCCATTACTTATTGTGTGATTTATTACATTTTAACACATTTTCATAATTTAAGCCTTATTTAAATTTGATTTTTAAAATGAATTAAGGATTAATTTTTTATGAAAATAATGAAATCTTGGTTTATCTTGTATTGTAGTGTATGATTGAGCCTACAATTGAAAAATAATTGCCACTGGTCAAATGGTAGAAGCCACGCCTCAAGAAATGGTCAAAAATGCAAGAAAAAACACAAGAACAGGCCTGGGAGTCGATTCACCAACTTGGGAATCGATTCCTACACTAAATCATGACCCAGGAATCAATTCATCCTACCAGGACTCGATTCATACCACTAGGAATCGATTCATATCAACCAAGAATTGATTCCTCTGTTGATTTTTACCTAGCAATCGATTCATCTATGTAGGAATCGATTCATTCGCTATGGGAATCAATTCCCCACCTCAGGAATCGATTCATGTGACATTCATGCGCAGTTTTGACTCATAAATTAAACTAGATGAATTGATTCACGTAGGAAATCACGCATGGAATCATGGAGGAAAATCAAGAATATTTTCAGGCACTACGAAAAACAGGAAAACATCACTACGCAATTTATGGAAGCACTACACAGAATGAAATATTTTATTGTATTATTTTTCTTCTCCCTTGCTATAAATAGAAGGAACTGAGGCTTTAGGGACACCATATTCCTACACACTTCTCTAAATTCCTCTTTTGTTCTTTCTTTCTTTGGAGAAGTAGAGGAAGGCTTCTAGAGGAGCTCTTCCATTCCGGGTTCGGTCTTTCTTATTTTTAGTTTGTTTTAATTATGGAGGGCTAAAACCCTTAGATTGATTTTCTTGGAGAATATTGTAATATAATTTTAAGGTTCTTGTTTTTAATATAGTATGCTTTTATTATTGTTAATTTCTTCATAATCTTACTCTGCTTATTTAATTCCATTCTGTTTAATTAAATTTGTATGCTTAATCGGTTTAATTATACAAATAGAATAAAATAAGATTTAGATTAAAATGGATTAAGGAAATATGCATGCTTAATGAATATTTTCATAATCACTTTTAATAATTATGGTTTGCTTAATTCCATAATTTGAGAATAGATTATGTATGTAGGTGATGTTCTTACATATGCTCAATAATTCCTAGATTTTACGATCTTGACTCCTTTTGCTTAATTAGGATGCTTGATTAAAATATTCATTTTTAAATGAAAGTAAAAGAATTGTGAATTAAAAAAGACACTTAGTTGCCTAAACCCCAAATGTATTTGTATGTTTGTTGAACTACTGTTTGTAAAAATTAATTTTGAACTTTAAATTTCCTAAATTTTATGTTGATCTTCGAGAGAACGACCTAGGTTGACACCCTAGTACTACATTAATTAATTTTAATGTACTAATTTGACGGGACCACAACAGTAACACGTCAGCCTAGGATTCATCATAGAGGCCTATATAAAGATGTCTATATAAAGATGTGGCTATATAAAGATGTCTCCTCTTATAAAATGGTACAACTTACATTTTAAGAAATACATACACCTTGTGTGAAATTTTAGTGAGAGATTCTTCTCCTTCTCTCTTGGCTAAAGAGACTTTAGCAAGCTCTTATCCAAGGGGTATTCTCCCTCCTTGGTGGCAAGTTAGAGTTATCTTCCTCCTTGTAAGGGGCCTCCAAAACCCTTCTTCCATTTCCATATTCCATTTCCTTCATCTTCCAACTTTCCTATTCACCTTCACCAATCCTTTTCTCTTTTAATCCTTTTCAATTTTAGAGTCTTTTGTTCTTTAAAGTTTCGGCCAAGCATTGGAGGTTTCATTAAGTTCTCATCTTGAAGTCTAAGGAAGAGGATAGAAAATCCTACATCCATCCCAAAGAAGATCCCCTACAAGATCATCCTATATCACATTGTAAAATGAATCCTCATTTCAAGTTGGAGATTTTTCCTGAGGGTCTTTTGTTGCATAAAATGGGAAGAAGTTAGGGTATAATGGTACCAACTCTAAATGGGATATCAATGAGGATAAATGGAGTTATATTATGGTACAAAATTAGAGGTAAAGAGGTTAATATTAATCTGAAGCAATTGGTGGAAGATAAAGGTTGTTTAGAGATGACAAGGGTTGCACACTCTCAAAAGAAAGTTCAAATGTTTATTGTAGACTCTCTTGATGTGCCAGTGGTTTTTTTAGACCTAACTAGCCCAGAAAAAGCAAATGATCTTGATGTTGATGAAGTTGTTGAAGGAAAGGGTGATAAAATACATGATGAAGTTGTTGAAGATAAGGGTGATAAGCCACATGATAAAGGTGTTGAAGATAAAGGTGATGAGCCATATAATGAAGGTGTTGAAGGAAAGGGTGATGAAATAGATGTTGAGGCAGTTGTAGGTTATATTAGAATAGAAGATGATGATGATGATGATGATGATGATGATGATGATGATGATGATGATGATGATGATGGTGGTAGTGGTGGTGGTGGTGGTGGTGGTGGTGATAGTGCAATGAAAATCCATTTCCTTGATTTGGATAATGAAGGGGTGGATCAAGAGGATGTCATGCCTAAATATGTGGACCATACACATGTTGAATGTGCTAATGAGGATGCAGTAGGTGATGTTGGAGGTGGTATTGGCACTAATGAACCTACTGCACTGCCTGTTGCAAAAAAAATGGAAAAGAAAAAAATCCTAAAAACTGTTAACCCAAGGATATACATGAAGGGTATTAGTGCTAGAAGAGGTGAGGGGTCCAGTTGTTAGAAAAACACAAGCAAAGACAGAGAGGTGGTATCTAACATTGAGGAGGATTATAAGGAACTATATAGTGGTAACTCAGAAGATAGTGAAAGTGAAAGGTACCCAACTCTCAAGATGCCTACACACATGGAGGGTTATCATTGGGAGAAGGGTACTTTATTCTTGACTAAGGAGCAATTCAAAGAAGTTATTATTGCATATGCCATTGTAAATGGTAAAGATTTGAGGTTTGAAAAAAAAGGATAAAAAGAGAGTAGGGGTAGGGTGAATTAAAGGGTGTGAGTTTCATGCCTACTCTAGGAAGCTGTTAGGTAAGGATCATGATAATTAAGGACCATTTGACAGTCATACGTATGGCATGAAACATAGGATCAAATTTTTAAGTTTCAAATGGCTTTCTAAAAAATTAGTGAGTGGTGTGAAAGAGAATCCAAAGTTAAAACTGCAAGATATATGCAACAAGGCTCAAGAAAATTGGCATGCAAAAGTAAGCAAGTCCAAGGCTTATAGGACTAGAAAAAATACAATGGGTATTGTTGATGGTGACTTCACTAAGAAGTATACAGAGATGTGGGGCTATTACAATGCTTTTTTTTAACTCCAACCCTAGTTCAACTATGAACGGTAGGAGCAATATACAGAGTTGTGGGATTATTGTTGATGGTGACTTCACTAAGTAGTATACAAAGTCAGTGATGATCCAGGAGTAGTAACACAGGATGTATGTTGGTTTGTAAGGGAGCAAGGACAACTTCAAGCATTGCAGAAAGATTATCAGTTTAGATGGTTGCTTTTTTAAAGGACCTTTTGATGGGCAACTTCTTAATGCAATGGGTAGAGACCTAAATGATCAAATGCTACCAATTGTTGTTGGGGTGGTGGAGTGTGAAAACATAGATTCATGGAGATGGTTTTTGGAGTTACTTGTGGGTGATTTAGGTGGCTCTTAGGTCTACAATGGCATCACATTTATATCTGACTAACAAAGTCTATATATTGAAAATTACACATAATTTCTAACTATGCCATATACCTGAGTGTGCCATATTATATTTTATGCATCTGGTTCACTAATTTATAGATTTGTGCCATATATCTGATTTGTGTTAGGTACCTGATTTGTGCCATATACCTACTGTTGTGCCATATACCTATTTTGTGCCATATTTGTATCTAATTTTATGCATTTGGTTTACTGATTTATGCATGTGGAGCACTTGGTTTACTGATTTTCTGATTTTTACATTTGGTTTACTGATTTTGTGCATTTGGTTTACCGATTTGGTGATCAAATTTTGAAGCATATTTTATTTTCTGCATTTAACAACTGAATGAACCTAACTGAATTAGTGATCAACTTTTGTAGCATACTCTGTTTTGTGCATTTGGTTCACTGATTTGTGCATTTGACAACTGAATGGACCAAACTGATTTGGTGATCAAATTTAGGAGCATACTTTGTTTATTGATTTACTCTATTACTGATTTGTGCATGTTGGAGCATATTTTGTTTTGTGTATTTGGTTCACTGATTTATGCATTTGACAACTGAATAGACCAAACTAAATTGGTGATTAAATTTTGGAGCATACTTTGTTTACTGATTTGTGCATGTTGGAGCATATTATGTTTTGTGCCTTTGATAATTGAATTGGACATAGTTTTGCAAACTGATTGGAGCATAGTTTTACAACCTACATTGGACCTAACTAATTTTGTGCATAGTTTTGCAACGTGGTTTGGACCTAATTGATTCTCTACATAGTGTTGTAACCTGAGTTGGACCTAACTGATTCTCTATATAGTTTTGCAAAACTAATATGTTGCAGCATATTCTAATGTTGTTTTGTTGTGTTCCAATTTGGTCTAGTAACTTATATTGATTTCATAGTGGTCCCTTAACTTTTGTTGGTTTCACAATGGTGCCTTAACTTTTATTGGTTCTCAGATTAGTCCCTTAACTTATCATGCATCTGGCCACTTAACTTAGGTTTCATTCTGATTAAATTGTGTCATTATGATTTTCAGGGTTTGCTACATGCATTAGAAGAGATCATCCCTAGTGTTGATTAGAGGTTTTGTGTTAGAAATAACTTCAGGAAAAAGCATTCAAGAAAACAATTGAAAGACTTACTGTGGAAGGCAGCTAAGTCCACTTACACTCAGGCATGGGAAAAGACAATGCTAGAGATCAAGGAAGTCAATGAGGCAGCCTACAAGGACTTGATCAAAGTACCTCCTAGACACTAGAGCAAGTCAAGGTTTTCATATGCACCCAAGAGTGATGTATTAGTAAACAATATGTCTGAAACATTTAATTTAGTCATCATTGAAGCCAGGGGGAAGCCCATCATCACTATACTGGAGACAATTAAGACCTATATGATGGAACGATAAGCCAACAATAGGATAAAATTGCTAAAGTTCACTGATGATGTAACATCCCAAAATTTTAAAATAAAAGATTAATTAAGGAAAATAAATATTGACGAATTGAATGTGAATTATTTAATGTCCCAACATGTTGAAATAAATTAAACTAAAATTTTTGGGGACTGTTGGTGAATTATGGAGACCGGTTAAGCTGAAAATAAGTCCGGTTGAGATATGGGTGTCGGACCAAGTGTCTCTGATTGAGATGATATTGGTCAGGGCTGTTAAGGATAATATTGGGAATCCGAATATGTGTTCGGTATAATTTTTAGATGAAGTATTGAGCCCAAACAGAGAGCCTGTGTATGAGAAAACGATGAATTTTAATGAATGAAGCTAAAAATAAACCCAAAAGCCCAAAATTTCCTTCTCCTATTCACCTGTACACGCTGAAGCTTTTGGCAAGCACACTCTACTTCTTCTTCTCTTCATCTTTTCTCCATTCTCTCTTCTCTCCTTTTTCCAAACCCTAAGCTAAAGTGGTGCCACCTTCACTCTCCTTCATTTTCGTTTGAAAGAGGCTGGAAGGAAGACCATTGAAGCTGAATTTTTCTTCCTCTTCTCCTTCATTTTCGTAGCCATCCTTTTCCCCTCATAACCCATTTCATTTTGGGTGTGAGGTAAGCTCCCTTCATCATTTTTAGATGGGTTAATATTGATATTATGAGATGTTATGATTTGGGGGAGTCATGCATGTGAATGGGTATTTATTGGATATTTAATGCTTATGCCCTAGAATGGATTATCATAAATGCAAGTGTTTGTGAGAGGATAATGATGGTGGGAAGTGAAGGTTTATGATGTATTAATGAATGTGGTTGGGTTTTGGAGAAAACCCTAACTTTAATATTTAGGGAAAATGAATAACATTGGTGCAAGAGAATGTTTGTGAAGGAATGTATGTTATGATGGATATGAATATGGATAAAGGAGGTTATATAAAGGTTGGGGATTATACTCGTTTTGTAACCTTTTAAATTTAATGACGGTGGCTTGATGGGAAGGAATTCCCGAAGCCTAATAAATAATGAAAATGAGATTATAGCATGTCTTGTACATGTCAAGAAGTGTTAAATATAATGATGATTAATTAAGAGTTGAAATTGTGTCGTAAATGGGTGATTAATTAGGATTTTACATGTGTGGCTATGTAGGAAACGACCCCATCGACGAGGCGGAACCGTCAAACCGCGTTGATCACTACTTCACTTGAGGTATGAGGGGGTAACTATTCTAAATGCATGATTTCATCCATTGATGATATGAAAACATGTACATGTGATTATGTCGATGTTATTTAAATGGATGATGTGATGTTGTTATGATTTGAATGCATTTAAAATGATGATAGTAGTGTGGCATTGTGTTTTGGGATACTATTGTGATGTAGTGACGATAATGTGATAATGAAGTATGTTGATGGTTTGAGACCATGTATGAATTAAAATCTATAATATAGAATATCCCAAAGATGTGGGTATAATTCGTTGAATGTGTATGCCACTAACTATTAATGTGAATAAGTCTCAAAGAGAATTGGGATTGGATGAGAATGATGAGGGTATTGAAATCCACCAAGTGGTAGTGGTGAATGATTAAATATGGAGTGGCATCTAGGATGCATAGTGTGAGGATGCACTTGATTTGCATTTGCATTGCATTCATGGCATACCACAGCTGTCTATGTGGAATATTAGGGGGTTCCACTAGGCGGGCCCAGTGGGAGGGCGGCTCAGTGCACGAGCGTAATGTTGTTTTCCCCTGTGACTCAGTGTGTGAGTCACGAAGCTGTCCATAGTTTGGTGACGAGGCACCCTATGTGGCGGGCCTAATGGGCGGGCGGCTCTATGGTGAGCGAGTTACCTCGGTGTCCGACGGGGCACGGCTTTCTCGATGTGTGTTCGGGAGGGGCCCGTAGCACTTATGGCAATTGAGGCCACGAGGTTGATCCGTAAGTCACGGGGTGACTAGTGCTACAAATGGGCGATAACGGTTTGGTACCAGTAAAAATTATGATGGTGTAAGCATGCATAAATTGAGATATATGTGTACATATTTTTCTACTGCAGTAGGGGCATAGTAGCACACCTATGCTTGTCCCACAATTGAATTAATGTTGTATTCCCACAGTCGGATCCGTATTGTTTGATGAGAAATCCTTGTGCATATGCATTAGCTTTAAGAGCATTTGCATATAGTCAGAGATATGCCTAGATGAAAGCCCACAGTGGCAAATGGATGAATGAGAATTGAAAAGAGAAAGAGTTAGATACTAACCCTATGTATGTATTTGGTGAACCAAATGAATGAAATTTATGAATGTATACTTGAGATTATGAAATATGTTTAGAGATGATATATGATGTTGTATGAGATGTGTTATATGAACAAGTATACATGTATTTCATCATAATGTATGACTTTAATTCATTTGGATTATGTTACTCACCTCCTCGTTGCTACTTTTAAAGTTGATGTAGGTATGATGTAAATTCTACTGCTTTGGAGGCCGAGTTTGAAGAAGGTAAATATAGATGGAAATGTGTAAGCCTTGGCCGGCATGAAATTGTTTTGTGGAGTATATGGTGTTCATATACTCAATTTTGTAATTAGTTGATAATTTTGGAGGTCATGGAAGAAAATTGGATATGTGTGTATGGCCAATTTTCATTCATGACCCAAATGATGTAAAGGATATATTAGTGGCACTTGATGGTGTCAATTGAATGAAGAAATGTGTGTTTGTACCATTTTATAGAGCATGTTAAATGTTGTCTAATTTTATGAAAGAATGAAAGTTTATGCAAAAATTTATGTTTTGTTGATCACATGAATTGGTGTGTTGGATTCCCTATGATTTCATGAATTAGAATGGCCTTAGGAGATACTGATGAATGAGACAAGTTATGAATGTCTTATATAATGTGTAGACCATGTTGAATGTAAATGAATTGTAGTAGAATGAGTTTTGGCATGGTGTGTTGCATGAAAGGTGTACAATTTCGCATTTTCTGCATAAACTCTGCACAACTCGCTCAAGCGAGTGTGAATCTCGCTCGAGCGAGATTGACATGAAACAGAGATTTGGCCTCTGGCCTATTTTCGCCCGAGCGGGCGACAATCTCGCCCAAGCGAGATTGTTAAGGAAACAGGGGAATCATCACTGGCCTGAATTCGCTCAGGCGAATGGCCATCTCGCCCAAGCGAGATTGATGAGGAATCAGAGGTTAGCCTCTTGACGATTTTCGCTCAGGCGGTTGGATGGTCGCTCAAGCGAGGAGGGCACCAATTTGATACTGGACGATTTTTGCCCAGGCGGGGGGGTGCCTCGCCCAAGCGAAAATCGACTAGAGAGTTACTAACGCTTCTGGAACAATCTCGCTCGAGCGAGTCATGATCCGCTCAAGCGAGATTGGTACCTTAATGCTTACCTCCTCCTTCGCTCAAGCGTTTTGCTGATTCGCTTAGGGGTTTCCTTTGCATCTCGCTCAAGCGAGGCAAATCTCGTTCAAGCGAGATCGACCCCTGATGCTTGAATTTTCATTCGCTCAGCTTTTCTCCACTTTGCCCAAGCGTGACTACGCTGGCTCGCTCAAGCGGATGGGGTTCTCGCTTGAGTGAGTGTCATCCTGATGCCCTTTTTTCTTTTAATTTCAACTATTTACATTTCCTTTGTAATAAACTGCATTAATGTATTATTTTTAAAGGAGTTTGAACCCAGTATGGATCATGGAATTTCATGAGGTCCTTCCTCTTAAATTTTATTTTTGCAACAACTTAATTTAATTAATTCTTCCGCTGTTTTTAATTGGAAATTATTATAAAATGATCTTCTTAATTTACCCTCTCATATCTTCATATATGAGAGTGGCTTATCATAGGTCCAGGTGTTTTATAAAAATGCTTCATCACTTATTTTCTTTCATTAAATTGTGATTTATAAAAACGTGAAAAATTTACCCCTACTTTTGGGGGCATCTCAGATGATGTCCTTCCAAGGATAAAACAAAGGATTGACAAATCAAAATCCAATATAAACATGTACCAAGTCATGTTAGTTTTGGTGCAGTTTTTCATGTTGTTTACATTTTCTAGGATGTTAACCATATTAACTATAATGTTCTCATGTGCAGGTAGTTAGGGGACACTGTCTATGAGGTTAACCACATTCACCATACTGAGAAGTTCATTGTGGATATGAAGGCCAGGGAATGTAACTGCAAGAGGTGGATGCTAACAGGAATACCATGTAACCATGTAGTTGCATGTAAGGTACAGGTTAATAAAACTCTAGAGACCTACATCCCAGCAATGTACAAAAAATAAGCATATGCAAACTATTATAGTTTGGTGATCTTACCCACCATTGGGAAGAATTTATGGGAGAAGGTTGGGGTAAAAACTATACAACCTTCACCATTCAAGAGGCAAGCTAGAAGGCCTAAGAGATCAAGGAACAAGAACCCAACTGTACAAGCAGCAGTGACATGTTTTCTTTTGTTGCGGTTGTGGCAGCATTCTCAGTTGGGACTGTGGTTTGGTTGTTGGAAGATTGTTGGGTCTGGGGCTCATCTGGTGGTGGTTTGGAAGGACAAGCAGCCTTATTGTGGCCTACAGTTCTACAAACACTACACTTGGTCTTCAAATTAACAATTCAATTTCACATCTTAAATTAACAACACAACTAAAGTTAACATCTTAAATTAACAACTTAATTATACAACTCAAACTAGCATCTTACAATAAGAACTGAAAGTAAGAACTAAAATTAACAGCTAGACTCCATAACTTAAACTTAACCAAACTATACTACCTTCAAATACACTCATGATAACAACAGTTTATAACTTCCCATTTCCACCTCAAACACATGTACTCTATCCCACATCTATCTCACTGTGACCAACATAGAAATATCACAAACATATTAGATAAGGCCAATAACACATAAAAATAGTACATCCACTTGTTACATTTTGTTGACTTCTTAAGAGATTTATGCAATGCGATTATTCTTTTCCTTTGTCTGATAATCAACAGATCCTTCTAAGCTTCAGTAACATCTATGACCCATTAGAAGAAATTACAACTCCCATCACCAACTATACCCTACAAAAACACCATTGACAACATTAAACACACTAAAAATCACATCAAGTTATCCACAAGTAAAAAAGCAAAGTAATAATCATGAAATAATTTTACCAGATACTTCCTACACCCCTAGAATTGTCTTCCATAGTTGATCCTTGTTCTTAAGGTTCGCAGCACTACTTTATGGTGCCTAATGCATTCATTATAAGGAGAAACCACACGCGTTGAGTTGCTTCCATTGCTGAACACAAAACTACCCAAGTTGGCCATGGGGGAGGATTGTAAGTGGGAAGTCACCTTGTTAAAGTTTTTGACCAATTGCAGCGAAAACATACCAACCCTAGAGCTTTAATGAGGGCTTTAATGGAGGAAATCTTCCATAACTCTGCTATTAGTAATGTCAAAAGAATCTCAGACGGTGTTAACCTCTGACTTGATGAAAGGACCAAATTGACACGTTTTAAAAAGATAGGGGACCTTATTGAAACAAAAAGATAATAGGGGACCAAACTGGGAACAACTTAAAAGATAGTGGACCAAAAAATATTCATATCCTGTAGCAATATTAGCGACAACTTGTGTCATGCGTATGTATACCCACCGACAACGTCAAAGACGGACATACAAGAAAAATGGGTGATGAGAATCATTTTCATCCTTATTTTGTGTCATAAAAGACAATTAGAGAGCTATCCTAGTTGCTAATCAAGTGGTGTCACTGAGTTTCTTACTATTAGCGACAAAAAGTTTACTGATGACTAGTTTCATGTAACTAAAACAATGTTTACAGCGTCTCATCTAAGTTCTTAGAATTAATCCCCATGGTATAATAAATATTAGAGAAAATTTTTCTATTCAAATGAAACACCCCGATGAATCAATCCTAAAAACCTAGATGACACACAACTTAAACAGCAAAAATAGAAACTACAAGCCTGAATAGGCTTAAGGATTGACCTACCCGAGCTACAGGTCCCTAACAAGGTATCATTTCCTTCATATATGTGACAATATGAGTAAGGAACCAAAGAATACCAACCTTACAGTATCACTTATATAATGCGATCATGCTTCAATTCATAATAATTTCAAATCAAACAAATCCTAGACATATGTAGGATTAAATCCTCAACATAATGCCATTGTAAAATATCAAGATCATCATTTAGCATTGCAAACGCATCATTGCCAAGTCAAGCCAATCAAAGTGCTATACAAAAACTTCATATATCAATCAAAGTGAAATGCACCACCACAAAATAGATAAATACAAAATCCATCGTTAGCATTGCATTGCTTTTGCCTTTGAGCTCACCAAGCGGCATTACTCCCTAAAAATTCACTATAAATGGTAGTTGGAGAAGTGAGTACCACTCCAAGTAATAGCAAATGTAATAACACATTATATGTAATTTATCAAAATCATATTATACATATATATCAACATATTATACATCCATAGATAGGCCAATTTTCCTTTGTCATTTATCTAATTTACACATCACCACTCATCTAAACTTCCAATACCTATTACATTATCACACTCTTAATGCAATTTCTTATATGCCATGGGCTTTTCAAACACCACCTTACTTTTAATGCATAAATCATGCAAGGCGGATCAGACTCAATGGGAGGCAAATCAAAGTGTTTTTAAGGATAATGGCCATAAAATAATAAAAGGAAAGCTGTTAGCAACCAAAGTTCTAGACAAACTGAATTGCCCCAAGAACGGACAACCCCGATATCCACGACGTATCAAAGCATCATAAAAGTGGATATCCTGGATATCTACGACAAATCAAAGTGTCACGAATGCAGATATCCCAAAATAATTGAAGCGTTGGGCAAACCGAAGTGTTAAAGACAAAATTAGTCCTCAAGGATTTAAAGCTCCTCCTCAAGAGCAACCCCCCACTAGAGCAAGCAACAAAAGACCTTGCAACTCTTATGCCTGAACAAATATGCATATGATATCATGAACTAATGTAACAGTGCATGAAAGCGAACCAAAACACCACTTCATAATATAGACCACATAGCCTAGTTCCATTAACTGGAATACTCATTAATTCAATAACCATCACCTCAAAGATTTTGAATCAAGTTCATGGAGCCATCAACACCATAAATAACATAATCATCAACATATTAATAATACCAACAAAAATTCACATCGAATATCAATCATCAACAAACCCAAACTAAATTTCATAAAATACTAAAATGTATATAAACTCATCAACAACACAAATTATTTATAACTAAGCTTTTCCAGGTATTTTTTTCAAGAAATAAACACTTATATATGTATATTAAATATAAATCCTTGATTTTAGATTACGCTTTGTCGCGACCGGGGTCACGGCGGCGCGGCCGACCCTCGAAACGGTTTTAAATAATAAACAGGGAGTCGCCACCAATATTTTTTAGGATAAAATACTGGAAAAACCTTTTGTTAAAGCACTAGTTATAAAAATGAGATTCCATGATTTGGGAGTCTGATTACAGGTGAGGAAGGTATTAGCACCTCACGACTGTCCGTTATAAAAATGGTTACCTCAATTTGATAGTGCGCATTATAATTAACCCAATAATTATTTTAACTTCTTCATAAAAAAGAAAAATGTATGGAACGACAAAATAAACAAAGATCAACACAAAATATTTACATGAGATTAACAGGACGTCTCGTCCAAATTAATCTCGCTCCGCCTTTTTAAAGAGATATATATATAAAAAAAATATATGAGATTTACAGGACGTCTCGTCCAAATTAACCTCGTTCCTCCTTTTTAAAGAGATATTAAAAATATGAGATTAACAGGACGTCTCGTCCAAATTAATCTCGCTCCTCCTTTTGATAGCAAGACAAAAAGGAAACTCTAAAAATTAAATAAAGAAAGGTGGGCCCGACAGGAACTGTTTCCCGCTCCTACGTATTCTCGAGCTTTCGAGAAATCAGGGTCACGTAATTCTTTAAAAATGTTTTTTTTTAGGAATAGATTAGGAAGATATTGATGGGCATCATTCTAGCGAAGAATCCATACAAGGCGAAGTACTTCGCATGTGCACGGATCCTATAAAGGCTGTGTAGACGGAAATATTTTCCGTACGACACTGATTAAGAAAAAAATGAATATATATATAAAAAACTGAATGGAAGAGGAAAACGAGTGCAAAAAATGAAAAAAACGAGCGAAGAATAAGAAAACCGAGTGAAAAATAAGAAAACCGAGTGAAACTATGAAAATCCGAGTGAAAACAGAGAAAACCGAGTGAAACAGTGAAAATCTGAGTGAAATAGTGAAAATATGAGTGGAAGTAGTGAAAAACTGAGTGAAACAGTGAAGATCTGAGTGAAAATAAGGGAAAACCGAGTGAAACAGTGACAATATGAGTGAAACAGTGAAAATCTGAGTGAAAATAAGGGAAAACCAAGTGAAACAGTGACAATATGAGTGAAACAGTGAAAATCTGAGTGAAACAATGAGAATCTGAGTGAAAATAAGGGAAACCGAGTGCAAAATAGTAAATCCTAGTGAAACAGTGAGAATCTGAATGGAATAGTAAAAATCCGAGTGGAAATAAAGGAAACCGAGTGAAACAGTAAGAATCCGAGTGGAAAGAGGCTTACCGGGTGAAATTTGAGCAGAGCAGAACGATTGGGACAAGAATTGCAAGTCCGAGAGGGAAAAGGGAGCTGGAAGAAGTGCTGTTGAGTGAGAGTGTAGAGGATGTTGGGGTAAAGAAAGTGTGAAGGGTGAGGGGTGAGTGAAGTGAGAGGGAGAGAAGACTTGGCGTGAGAGAGAGAGAGAACAGAGGTTTGGCCAGAGTTTTCTCGTCTGAAGATTGCCTCCCTTGAACGCCCTCCCCCTTGCCTATTTATAGGCTGGTTTGAGTGGAAGGCCAGCTCAGGCTTCCACTTCCGAGTGGAATGCCAGCTCAGGCCTCCACTCAGAGTGAAGTGGGGGACAACGGCTGGGTGGGAATTTTTAATTCCCCCCACTTCCACCCCTGTTTGCCACTTGTCTGCCACCCCCAGGATTCCTGGATCCACTTGGGTGGTGGAATCCAAGTCAGCACGGTCTAACAGGGGGACCTGGTGGGAATCCGAGTGAGAATGGAAGAATTCCGAGTGAAAATGTTGGAAATCCGAGTGAAATGGTGGAATTCCGAGTGAGGATATTGAAATCCGAATTAGAATGGTGAAATCCGAGTGAAAATGGTGTGATCCGAGTGAGAATGGATCGGACCCACCTTCCAATCAGTATTCATTAACACTGGCAGTCAAATCCGAGTAAAAAAATGGGGAATCCGAGTGATTCTCACTCGGATCACCCTCTCAGTCAGCATTAGGAGTCAAATCCGAGTGGAAAAAGGTATTCCCCGTAGAAGGCCGAGTGAGAATACTCCTTTCCGAGTGGTTTTACTCAGTTTGTGGTTGTTGTGAGACATTCAATTGCAAACGAGTGTAAAAGCCTCGGAACCGACTCTAACGATTGGGAAATGACTTGAAATTGACTCGGAGTGGCTCGAATCTTGTTTGAAGAAGCAAACTGACTGAATTGCCAGTCGATTCCGACTGGAAGTTAATGGAAATGGGCTCGGGAAAGGTTTGAAGAAGCAAACCGACTGAATTGCCAGTCGGTTCCGACTGGAAATGGGTTCGAGAAAGGTTTGAACGAGGACTCGGAACCGATTGAAATGGCTCGGGTTTGAGTGGGAGTACTCACTCGGTTCTGACTGAAGAACAACACTCGGAATTCCTTCAGCCGGGATTATCCACTCGGAATTTCTTCAAAAGTGACACAGAAACTTCAACGCTTGAAGGATTTACTCGGATCCTTCTTTTTTGCACTCGGAAATTGGATTTTTGGCCATTTGCACTCGGAATGGCTTGACAGAGAGCCTTCCACTCGGATTCACCTTCGATAAGGAAGCATTTTACTCGGAATTGACTCATCCTGAGTCATTTCACTCGGATTCTCTTCAACATGGCATAATCCACTCGGATTTGGTTTTATTCTGAGTCATCCCACTCGGATTCCCCAAACAGGATCCTATTCTACTCGGAAATACTTCATTTTCACTCAGTTTTGATCATTTCTGAGTAGTTTTACTCGGATTTACTCCATTCTGAGTAGTTTCACTCGGTTTTGACCATTTCTGAGTCATCTTACTCGGATTTCTCTTCAACAGGGGCATTTTCTACTCGGATTTGATCCTTTTTGAGTAATCTCACTCGGATTTGATCCGTTCTGAGTATTTTCACTTGGACTTGCTAGTTTTTGGGCCATTCCACTCGGATTTTTGTTCAACAGGGGCATTTTCTACTCGGATTTGATCCTTTTTGAGTCATTTCACTCGGATTTGCCTCCAACAGGTCTATATTCCACTCGGAAATGCTTCCATCATAGTCATCTTGCTCGGATCTGACCATTTTTGAGTTATTCTATTCAAATCTGACCATTCTGAAGTATAAAAAGAATCATTCCACTTGGACCGGACCAAAAGAGGTGTTCACACGCTTATTAATCGATACTCAAGCGATAAACCTTCTTCTTACATTAACACATACCTTATAGCGATGTCTAGCTTTCTGATCAAAGTCTCGACTCTGATTCAACTTTCACTAGTGGAAAAAATGGATATAATCACGGTTAAAAAAGGCCTTTATTCATGGTTAAAGAACCGTGGTTGTTGCAGCCGTGGTAGTAGATGATGGTCTTTAACCACGGTTAATAATCGTGGTAATAAATCACATCTAACCACGGTTAAGAACAACTGTGAATATAACTTACTATTTATATTCACGGTTATCGAGTATAACCATGAATATAAGAACTGAAAGGTGTCAGTTACATCCACTTATATTCACGGTTATGATGGACAACCGTGGATATAGATACATTTTATCCACGGTTGTCCATCACAACCGTGAATATAAGTATGGAATGGTTTCAGTTACAAACTACTTATATTCACGGTTATTATGGACAACCGTGGATAAAATGTATCTATATCCATGGTTGTCCATCATAACCGTGAATATAAGTGGATGTAACTGAAACCAATCCATACTTATATTCACGGTTGTGATGGACAACCGTGGATAAAATGTATCTATATCCACGGTTATGGTAGTAACCGTGGATAAATATAGTCTATATTCACGGTTGTTGCCATAACCATGAATAAATACTGAGGTTTTTTTTTTAATATGGATTCTGTTTTATCGTTTCCCAACCCTGCATTCAGATAAACCAGTACACTATACAGTATGCCACAGCAACACTATGTCAAAAGAATGGTATGTATATATATAACAATTTATTTTCTATATCAATTCATAACAACCTAAAAAATGAAAGTATATACAATTAAGTTGAATGTAATCTAATAAAATTAAACCCTAAATCCTACTAGATACATATATAAAAGAATAAAGATCCTATATCTAGCTTTGCCTAAGTTCAATGAAGTGTGAGGCCCATTGCCTTCTAACATCATCTACAAGTTCCTTTGGGAAAAATGACCGGTCATTAAAGTACTGCAAACAATGCACAAAACAATTAGAACAAAAGCTTTATTTATTACATGAAATTGATGAAATTGGAGAAAAGTAGTCCAAATGATGAGACTTACCTCTGTCCATCCATCTACTAAATGATGTTGGACAATGGTCAGTATAGTGTGCATGACAAAATAGCCACACTCAAAGGTACCCTTCTGCCTGTAAGACTACAATGGACATATAGTATAGAATAAGTGAATTCGGAACTTAAAAAATATGTACTGAAGATTTAAATGAATACGATTGACTTACTTTTGGGTATACCTATACAACTGTTTTTCCTTTGGGCTTGTTTCCAATCAGTAGATTGTATCCAACCACCACCCTGCGTCAAACAAAACACAAGATAAGTTAGAATTGTATAGTTCTAAAAATGATGTAATCGAATTTGTGGTTATTTTTTAGGGATGAACTTACCGGTCTACTATATCTTTCAGGTCTTGTGGAGCTGTCCGATGCAAACTATCAAAGTACAGAGCAAGATAGTCCTTCGAACAGATCACCAGAAGCGTCCAGTGAGCCCTGCAGTTATGAGTGATAAGTGAGACTTCAAAATGCAAAATATCATGACAATAATTATGGAATAGAATATTACCCTTTATGATAGGGGCCCATGTATATAGACTTCCCAAACTCAAACATCCAATTCTGGATGTATGTCTGGGTGTTCTGCGAGGTGTTTCCTTGCCTCTGTATGAGAGAGGGCTCTAAGAAACCGTAAGTTCCTTGGAAACCCAAGTCCACACAGAGTTTTTCCAGAAACCTAAACAAGTTAAGACATGGTTAGCGACAAATAACTTGTATAATGAAAAAATTGGACAAAACAAGGATATACTTACAGCTCCCACAACTGAAAGATGGAGCCGTTCAGCATCGACGTCCCCGTAATAATGTCACAAATGTCAGAATTTGTAACGTAAAGTGGAAAATCACTGGGACGGCCGAACACTAGTGGCTGCCATGGGACCTGAACAGTGTCGTCTGCTTGCTCATACCCGATGCGCCATAGCATCCGGATGGGATCCTTGGCCGGGTCTGGCTTCTTCAATGTCTGTTCCTGTTGAACAATTGACAACCATCACATTTTGTACCATAATTGACAAGGAAATAAAGCTAGTTAGTGTTTAGGGTTTTTACCTGTCCAGGGGCAATCACCAGAAGTCTGTTGGGCCACATCAGAAAGTGGCCCACCGCCTGACCGACGGTCTTCACCTCCTGAGTTGCCACTGGCACAGCAGCATCCTCCTCGAGGAGGAGCACAACCGAGACCCTGGACATACCATCAGGTAATGTCTGATGGTGAACCACAGGGCCTAAGTTGTACACCATACCAGTGGCAACTGGCTCCTCTGACCCGTCAATGAACAAGTCACATTGACGGGTGTCTGGTGGCTCGACCCCATCATCGTCAGGGTCAGCCGCAGCGCACGACCCCTTAGTGCTAACCTTCCGTACCTACATATTTACACATCAAGCAGAAGTTATTCAACAATGAAATAAAGTGATTACAAACAATAAAATTGAGGAAATTAAATAAAGAATCTAACCTGTGGGTCGCTGGCTGGTGCAGTAGTCTCCTGGTGGTGGCTGAGTGAGGCCTTCATCTCCTCCCTGAATCGGGCCATCTCCTGGTGGAGCCTAGATATCTCCTCCTGGTACTCAGCCTTCACAACAGCCACCTTTTGCTCCACCATTTGCTCAAGGGATGGGGCAGGGTCGGGAGCACCGTAATAGGCACGGAGGCCTGTGAAATGTGAATGATTAGCCCATAATTGTTTAACAGATAACAAAATGAAGGCATAGAGTTAGTTAACACTTACCTACACCTCGACCAATAGCACGCACTCTTCTTGGGTGCTCTGGCCTGCCAATGGCGGTAGTCAAAATATCCTCCCGTCCATGGGCTATGAAAGACCCTTGGGTTGATTGCTCAACCAAGGAATCCTGAAACCAAACAAGTTAGTATTCACTTCCTTCACGTAAACTGTGACAGGGCCCGCAAGCGCACGGGTTATGTCGCGTAATATAAAAGATTATCGTTCTCCACAGGGACTGTGTTCAAAGTACCAGCATATTGAAATTTAATTATCCACACAATTAATTTTTAAGGTTTTTATAAAATAAAGCACAAATTAAAGTTGCACAGAATATGAATAAAAATAAAAATAAAATTTACTTGACACTAAAAAATCAGAGTTGAGAGTATCTTGGGATTTTGGGGGATTACGACTCTATTTTATGTTTAATGAATTTTAACTTTTCATAAATAAGAATCGAATTAAGTTTTCCAAGGCGAATTTTCCAAAAGCTAATTAATATGTTCCTCTCGGAATCCTATTAATGTACCTAACCTATGGAAAGCGCTGCTTAATCCTCAGAAAGGCCCATTATCGTTTTATGAAAATCCCTTTTATTTCCTCAAAAGAATTTCGATTACTTTCACGGTTTTACCGAGGTCACAAAAAGCATTTCAAAAATCTTAGGTTTAGTTCAAAGCTTTCTGGTAAAAATAAATCTCTCGATTCTATTTATTACCTAAACTTACTAATATACCCGTAAGTATACAGTTTTATCATTTAGGTTCTTGTTAGGAATTACTAAAAGCATTAAGCATAATTGAACTAAATGGAAAACAGAAATTTATTTAATTCCAAGTCAAAATAACATTAAAATAAAATATTATCATACCCTCTTCATCCCAAGATAATTAATTTAGCTACTCATGAAATAATTCAAATTCATATAAATAATGGAAAAATAAAACATACAAGACATGGTAAAAAATAAAGACTTACGGGTTTCTCCAAAAGCTCAGAATAATTTACCACTGTATTTCCTTGTTGCAATATTCCTCCACCAATTACAAATTGGAACACTCAATTTCATAATCCTCACAACTCTTACACAAAATAAAAGAAAGAAAAAGAAAATAAAAAGAGAAAGAAACGAAACAGAGAAGAAAACGAAGGAAAAGAAAAGAAAGGAACAAAGTGAATGAATGAGAACTGGATTCTGGATGCCTTCTCTGCTTGGATTGCTTCTCCTTTTATAGGCGAAGGAAGGGAGGAAACCAGCTAAGAAAACGCGTTGCAAGTTGGAAACTTTCGGTGCATGTGATTTCCAGCTGTTCCAGTTGTCTTCAATTTGCATATTTTTGTTGTTTCCAATAATTCGGCGCATGATTTCACTGATGAATCGATTCCTTCAGTTGATTTTTGCCTTCAAAACAGCGTGTGAATCGATTCCTAAAGGTGGGAATCGATTCCCAGCATGATGAATCGATTCCTGGCCTTCATGAATCGATTCCTGCCCTTTTAATCCTCAATGAATCGATTCCTATAAGGGGGAATCGATTCCCAGCCCTATGAATCGATTCCCAACAGCCTTGAATCGATTCCTGGCTTATGTTTCACATGGGAATCGATTCCTGGAAGGGTGAATCGATTCCTACCCTTTCCTGGAAGTGTTTTCTTGCATTTTTGAGGCATTTTGGACAGTATAGCTCATGGTTCTTGATTGCTTTCATCCTTTGGCACTTTGATCATCTTTTTGGGTTCTTGAATCCATTTTCCATTTATATTCATTCATTCTTAAAATGGATCATCAATAATTCCAAATCTATTAATTTCTGCAAAATAAAAGTACCCGAGTAGAATACAGTGGAAAGAAAGCAAAAATCACAATAAATAAAGGAAATACAGTGCATAATGATTAAAATCCTAAGTAAACTAAATCTAATTTATTGTGTTATAAAACACTTATCAAAATACCCCAAACCAAAGCATTGCTTGTCCTCAAGCAATCACCATATTCACAAGATAAAATACAGAAAACACTAAGCTTAATAAACTAAGGAATCCAAAACAGAGAAAAAGATTTATTCAAATGCCAATATTAATTTTCTTATGTGAATCAATTTTCATTATCAAGACAGAGGATACTCTTCTCTCAATTTTCACTCAAAGTGTTTCATGGTTTGTGTATCACTCAGATCATCATAGTCAAAAAATATTACCATAAGCTTGTTAATAAACCAGAAACTCCACAGTTTAAATAGAAAATATGTCAAAGTCTAAAGGTCTTTCAAAGGTTGTAATGTGGCCTTGGGTTGTATTGTTAAGGTAGGAATTTCAAGAAAAATGGAATACAAAAGGGCTTTAATAGTCATGAATGATTCAAATCACCATTATAAATTTAACAGAGCAAATTTTTGAACTTTTTATGGACTTTTTAGAATTCATTCAATATCATCCTTTTGATTTTCTTTTTCTTTTTCTTGCTTTTCTTTGCATTCAATACATATTTTTCTTAAGTCCTTTTTTATTTCTTTGCTCCACTAAATTTCCAACTTTTTCACCATTTAAGAGAATATTAGTCAATGAAAGGTTTCAAAGAAAAAGTTTTCACTTTTAGGCTCAAAAGGGGCAACTAGGGGTCAAATTATACAAAATTCTGAGGCTTAAGAATAAGACCTAATTGTGCCTTTATCATCCTAAGACATATAATCAAAAACCATTTTGAATTGGTTGAAAAACAAGTTCTAGAATATTAATGACTATGAGATTCACTCAATCAAGAAGATATGAGTTTTGAAAATTTGTTTGATAAATTACCCATTTTGGCTCAAGTCTAACCATGGAAAGTCTTTTCAAAGAAAATTTTAATCACATAAGGTTCATTTAAGCATTTATTTGGCATTTAAACAATCAAATTTTGAAAATTTTACTCAAAATTTTGGGGGTCCTTAGATATTTTAGCCTTGTGTTCAAAGTAAATTTATCATGCAATCATGGTAAATTACAAGATTACAAACAAAATAAGGAAAACACACATGCAAAATAAAATAACAATCACACAACGTAAACAAAACAGTTAAGTTTTCTTACCTACCACCCCAAACCAGAATTTGACATTGTTCTCAATGTTAAAATGGATGATAAAAGGATAAGAAAACTTACCTGGAGTAACCCCAAACCAGCATCTGACATAGTTGAAATATTTTTTTATTTTTATTTTTTTGTTTTTTGTTTTTTTTGTTTTTTTTGTTTTTTTGTTTTTTTTTTCATTTTTTTTGTTTTTTTGTTTTTTTGTTTTTTTTTTTTTCAAATTTATTAAAGACATGGGGTTACCTCCCCACAAGTGCTAAGTTTTAAGTCTTCAGCCAGACTTTTCTGAACCAGCTTCAGCTATACAATTCATACCTGAACACAGGTTTTAATGGTCTGAATTCTACCTTAGGGATCAGTTCTCTTTTAGCCAAAAAATCACAGAAGTGTGTTTTTGAAATGCCTGAAAAGTCATAAGATAAAACAGATTCAAGTGGATCAAGAGGGAGGTTTTGGATTGCCTCTTTCTCTACCACTTGGTCAGTAAAATCTATTTCAAGCACAACAAAGTTAACAGGTATGTAAAATTTTCCTACCTTGATAGGAATAACCTCTAAAATACCTGGATTCTGAAGCTTGGGCAGTACCTTCTTTTGGATCAGTGTACTGCTCTCCTCAATTATCGGATGAGATAGAGACTCATCAAATTTCTTCTCTTCCTTAGCTTCTTCTTTAGTTATGCCAACCGGATCATCATAATGAGTATCACTCCTAAGAGTGATGTCCATGGTGTGGTTAGATGGTCCTACCTCAAGTTTTACAGAAAATGTTTCTGGTGTTTTCATAGAAAAAGAGGTTTGTTGGACAATTTGATTTTCCAAAATTTTGTTATGGGTGGCCAAAGAGTCCACCTTTGAAGCTAAGGTTTTTATGGCATTTGAGAACTCTTCATTTCGTTTTTCTTGGGTGCTTACAAAATTTTCCATCAGTATTTCAAGTTTGGATTTTTGTGGAGGATAGTTTTGGAATACTGGTAAGCTTCTAAAATCACTGCTATGGTTATAATTCCCTATAGCATCCAACTGATGAAATTTTTGTTCATGGTGGTTTAAGGATATTGCAAAATAGCAATTTGTAGCAGCATGTCCTGAATCACCACAAATACAACAATAAAGGTCAGTAGCACCTGTTAAGAATTCCATAACAGACCAAGATCAAGGGTGATCTTTGAAAATAAAAATAAAAATAAATAACTAGAAATAAAACAAACTAAAAATAAAAATATTAACAAGTATGATCTAATCGAATTTCAATATTGCCGATATTTGAGGGACAACAGTCCCCGGCAACGGCGCCAAAAACTTGACAGGGCCCGCAAGCGCACGGGTTATGTCGCGTAATATAAAAGATTATCGTTCTCCACAGGGACTGTGTTCAAAGTACCAGCATATTGAAATTTAATTATCCACACAATTAATTTTTAAGGTTTTTATAAAATAAAGCACAAATTAAAGTTGCACAGAATATGAATAAAAATAAAAATAAAATTTACTTGACACTAAAAAATCAGAGTTGAGAGTATCTTGGGATTTTGGGGGATTACGACTCTATTTTATGTTTAATGAATTTTAACTTTTCATAAATAAGAATCGAATTAAGTTTTCCAAGGCGAATTTTCCAAAAGCTAATTAATATGTTCCTCTCGGAATCCTATTAATGTACCTAACCTATGGAAAGCGCTGCTTAATCCTCAGAAAGGCCCATTATCGTTTTATGAAAATCCCTTTTATTTCCTCAAAAGAATTTCGATTACTTTCACGGTTTTACCGAGGTCACAAAAAGCATTTCAAAAATCTTAGGTTTAGTTCAAAGCTTTCTGGTAAAAATAAATCTCTCGATTCTATTTATTACCTAAACTTACTAATATACCCGTAAGTATACAGTTTTATCATTTAGGTTCTTGTTAGGAATTACTAAAAGCATTAAGCATAATTGAACTAAATGGAAAACAGAAATTTATTTAATTCCAAGTCAAAATAACATTAAAATAAAATATTATCATACCCTCTTCATCCCAAGATAATTAATTTAGCTACTCATGAAATAATTCAAATTCATATAAATAATGGAAAAATAAAACATACAAGACATGGTAAAAAATAAAGACTTACGGGTTTCTCCAAAAGCTCAGAATAATTTACCACTGTATTTCCTTGTTGCAATATTCCTCCACCAATTACAAATTGGAACACTCAATTTCATAATCCTCACAACTCTTACACAAAATAAAAGAAAGAAAAAGAAAATAAAAAGAGAAAGAAACGAAACAGAGAAGAAAACGAAGGAAAAGAAAAGAAAGGAACAAAGTGAATGAATGAGAACTGGATTCTGGATGCCTTCTCTGCTTGGATTGCTTCTCCTTTTATAGGCGAAGGAAGGGAGGAAACCAGCTAAGAAAACGCGTTGCAAGTTGGAAACTTTCGGTGCATGTGATTTCCAGCTGTTCCAGTTGTCTTCAATTTGCGTATTTTTGTTGTTTCCAATAATTTGGCGCATGATTTCACTGATGAATCGATTCCTTCAGTTGATTTTTGCCTTCAAAACAGCGTGTGAATCGATTCCTAAAGGTGGGAATCGATTCCCAGCATGATGAATCGATTCCTGGCCTTCATGAATCGATTCCTGCCCTTTTAATCCTCAATGAATCGATTCCTATAAGGGGGAATCGATTCCCAGCCCTATGAATCGATTCCCAACAGCCTTGAATCGATTCCTGGCTTATGTTTCACATGGGAATCGATTCCTGGAAGGGTGAATCGATTCCTACCCTTTCCTGGAAGTGTTTTCTTGCATTTTTGAGGCATTTTGGACAGTATAGCTCATGGTTCTTGATTGCTTTCATCCTTTGGCACTTTGATCATCTTTTTGGGTTCTTGAATCCATTTTCCATTTATATTCATTCATTCTTAAAATGGATCATCAATAATTCCAAATCTATTAATTTCTGCAAAATAAAAGTACCCGAGTAGAATACAGTGGAAAGAAAGCAAAAATCACAATAAATAAAGGAAATACAGTGCATAATGATTAAAATCCTAAGTAAACTAAATCTAATTTATTGTGTTATAAAACACTTATCAAACTGAAAAACAGACACTGATATAAAGGGGAATACTTACTATCCGTGAGGCAACCTCCTGAGCCTGTGAGGAAGTGTATTCCCCACTCTTCTTGATCCTAGCCCGCTTCCATTTGTCGTGGCGTGCAGGTGGGGAAGGGGGATCCACAATACCAGTGTCAGTCTGACACTGACTCAGCCTCTCGTGTGCCAGCCGCTCCTCCAACCTACGGTAACCCCCACGTGACAGTGTGTGTGGGCAATCATTTAGCTTCCTAGTCTCCTTGGCTTTCTTTCTGGTCTCCTACAACAAGAAAAAAAATATTCACAGTTAGCCGTATAAATTATACATAATTTAATCATCTAAAAACCAATGTACCTGAAACTCGGCAGAATGTCTAGATGCAACAAAAGCATCCCAGGTCTCCTGATCGATGAATGGATATTTCTCTCCAGGGAACTTTCCTTGGTCGTCCCCGAATACATACCTACAATGAAAGGTACATTAAAACTAAGGATTGGTACAATTTAGTGAAGCGTTGATTAAGAATTTAAAGTTCAATATACCTCGTGGTGAGTATGGATTTGAACGACCTCCATCGCTCAGCCATGATACCGAGGACCTTCCTCCTCGCTATGTCGGAAGATGGTATGTCAAAAGAATCCTACATGAAAGGAGTTAGTCCATAAAGGAGTACTTATTAAGAGTTACATGAAATAATACACTAAAATAAAACTTAAATAATATCTAAGTTACCAGAACATCACTCCATAGCTGGTTCTTCACCACCTCCTCGACACTATCCCAGTCGGGGATAATGATGGACACCTTCGACCGTACCACAACCCCCAGATAACTGCTCAACTTCGTGGCATGCGGTCCACTGAATCTACCGGTGTTGACATCCATCTCAACAACTAGCCTCTCTCCCCGGTGACGCCTACGTGCGACGTCTGGCATCCGGGTAACACCTCTACTCTTCCGAGCAGAGGAACCACTGGCCTGTGAGTCGGACCTGGATCGTCCATCCTGGTCAGCCATGAGTATCTGTCCAAACAAGGAAAAAACTGTCAAATATTTAATATAACATTTAAAACAACGAATAACTAATATAACATGTAATTCAATGTCTCACCAACAAGATTAATACCCTATTAAGATGAAATATTTTCCCACAAGCCCTCATGGTGGTCATGACGACTGGCAACTACATCATCTATGTCATGTTCCATGAAGATGTTGGAATACGCGTTGTAGTTGATGGAATATCCACAATATCAACATTGGGGTCTCCAATGTGTCTACCTTGGATAACAATTGACCACCGTTTGTCAGCTGGGTCAGCCACATAAAAAACTTGCTTTACCTGCATTGCCATTATGAATGGTTCGTCCTTATGCCCTATCTTGTTGAGGTCCACCAACGTAACTCCTAAATCATCAGTTGTGACACCGTTCTTATTGTCAACCCATTTGCATTTAAACACAGGAACGGTGAAGGGACTGTAATCAACTTCCCATATATCTTCAATCACACCAAAGTAGCATGACTCGGCCATGACAGGGTTGTTGTCCTTTGTAGTTGAGAAATGCATTGACTGAGCCATAACCATCACTCCACTGTTTTGATTTGTACTCTTTTCATCTTGTGTCCTTGTATAAAATGAATAGTTGTTTATGTCATACCCACAAAAGGTGAGGACATCAAAGTTCGGGCCCTGTGCCAGTCGATGTAATGTCGAGGATGCAGATGCATCTTTCAGAACGGTCTTTTTGAACCACTGCATGAAACTCTTGTTGTGTTCATTCAACAACCACTTTTCAGTCATTTTAGGGTTGGTTTTCTTGACTAGCTCCTTGTGTGTGGCTAGATACGGTTGCACGTCGTCCGTGTTGTTTAAAATATACAAGTGTGCCTGAAGGACATCAGCACGTGGCATGCTCTTCACTTTTTTTCCAATCGTTCCTTTCCCATCCAATCTCCCTTCATGACGAGTCGTTGGAATACCAATGCTTACAGCATGTGACATGTATTCAGTGCAAAACTCAATTGCTTCCTCTGTAATATATCTTTCCATAATTGAAGCTTCGGGACGACGTTGGTTCTTTATATACCCTTTCAATATCTTCATATATCGCTCAACGGGATACATCCACCGTAAGAACACTGGACCACACCAACGGACCTCTCTCACCAAATGGATGATTAAGTGGACCATTATGTCAAAAAAAGAGGGCGGGAAATATATTTCAAGCTGACATAATATAAGTGATGCTTCCTGTTCCAACACATCCAATTCGCCGGGCACGATTACCTTGCAACATATGGAATTGAAAAACATACACAACCTTGTTATGACATTTCTCACATTTTTAGGAAGAATGTCACGAATGGCGATAGGCAGAAACTGCTGCATCAACATGTGACAATCGTGAGACTTCAACCCAACTAACTTCAAATCTTTCATGGAAACACAAGAGTTGATGTTGGAGCCATAACCAGACGGAACTTTCACACTTCGTAACGATTCACACAGACTTTGCTTTTCTTTTCTGGATAACGTATGACATGCTGGAGGCAAATATGTTCTTTTGCCCTTTGATTGTGGATGCAAATCCTGACGTATCCCCATCAACTCTAAGTCCATAGCGAGTTTAGGCCATCCTTAGTCTTCCCGGGTATGTTTAAGAGTGTACCAACTAAACTGTCGCACATATTCTTCTCCACATGTATTACATCAATGCAGTGTCTTACATCAAGCTCCCTCCAATATGGCAGGTCAAAAAACACTGACCTTTTCTTCCAGTTGTTTTGTGTCGGGTGCTGTTTTTCACACTTACCAAATTGCACGTTGACGTCCTTCACCTTTTCATATGCCTGGCGACCAGATAGTGGTGGAGGAGCCATTTCAAAATCTTGGGCACCGTTAAACGACTTCTTCAACCTTCGAAATGGATGATTCGCTTTAAGAAACCTTCGATGTCGAAGATAAACATTTTTCCTGCCATGATGCAACCGCACAGAACTAGTCCCCTCCTCACATACTGGACAAGCTTTATGACCCTTCACACTGTACCCAGATAAGTTACCATACGCTGGAAAGTCATTGATTGTGCAAAATAACATGGCACGCAATTTGAATGATCGCCCGGTAAACCCATCAAACACTTCAACCCCGTCTTCCCACAACCTTTTGAGGTCTTCAACCAATGGAGTTAAATATACATCAATGTCGTTCCCCGGTTGTCGTGGACCAGAAATCATCATTGATAACATCACATATTTTCGCTTCATGCACAACCATGGCGGCAAGTTGTAAACAAACAACAAAACAGGCCACGAACTATGGTTTGTGCTCAGGTTCCCAAACGGGTTCATGCCGTCTGTGGCTAGTGCAAGCCTAACATTTCTTGGTTCATTGGCAAATTCTGGAAAAATCCTATCCATTTTCTTCCATTGCGACCCATCGGCCGGATGCCTAAGTAGTCCATCAACAACCCTCTCATCAGCATGCCATCTCATAAGTTTTGCATCATCTGCATTGGCAAACAGACGCTTTAGTCTTGGAACTATAGGTAGATACCACAACACCTTTGCAGGAGACCCTTTAGTGCATACCTCATCAGAATCCGCCTCTTTCTTCTTATACCGTGACACCCCACATCTAGGACATCGATGCAGTATTTCTAACTCACCCCGGAATAATACACAATCATTTGGGCATGCATGTATTTTCTCATACTCCAAACCCATAGGACACAACACCTTTTTGGCCTCATAGTTACTTTTCGGCAAGGTGTTTCCAGCTGGGAGCATTTCTTTCAACAACTTCAGTAAGTCAGTGAAACTTTTATCCGTCCACCCGTTTATGGCCTTCAAATTAAACAATCGCAAAACTGCTGATAACCTTGTGAAATTGAGGCAGTTTGGATACAACGGCTGCTCAGAGTCCTCACACAGAGTTGTATATACATGAGCTTTCTTAAAACCTTCTACCCCTACATCACGGATCATATCCTCGAGTCAGTCATCCATGTCGACATCGTTGTCATGCATCGAGCTTCGATTTTTAGTCTGAGAGCTGTTACTTGGCACCACCACATCTTTACCATGCCATATCCAACGCGTATAACTACGTAGAAAACCGTCACACAGTAGATGTTCTCGCACCTCTTCCAAGTCTACCCGACGCAGGTTGAAGCATTTAACACAAGGGCAAAAATACTTTCCATTCACCCCCACTGCATTCCTCGCTACGAATTCTATAAATGATTCAACTCCCCCCCCCCCCGTACTCCAGACTTAGGCGTGATGCAGTTATCCAACTCCGATCCATACCAACTGTTTACAAGGTGCTATGTTCAACCTCACTTTTTATACAAAGGTGGTGGTCCTATACCCATTCAGCATGACAATTGTTTTTATACGTCATTCATATATACAGGTTAGGACTTATTTTAAAATTTGATGAAATTTCGGCAGCATTTCGCATTGGTCTCTAAGTACACAAAATGAGAGTGGTCAAATCAAATTCAACCACAACCAAATATACACCCAGAGAACAACACAAAATACAAGTTACCGAAAGTTTATCAAATTTTAAAATAACTCCTAACTTGTACATACTAACAGTGGCGTATAAAAAATAATTGTTCATCCCAAACTGTCCAAACGGACAATTCAAGATTCAACACAAACGATGACATTAATTAATTTAATGACCATTTGTGTCGAATCTCAAACGGGGAACTACGGTTCACTCATGCACATCCTCATACCAGTTAGCTAGTATGAGCCTACGAGTTCACAACATTGACAACCATATACATACAAACGTAAACAAATAACATTATATGAGAGAAAAAATAGCAACAGAAATAACATTATATAATTGTGGTATTTTCAAGTAGAACTATGGTGTTGGATGATGGATTATGGAATTTGAGACATGAGGGTTGAACTTTTATTTTATGAATTATGGATATGGTGTTGGATTATGACATTTTTCAAGTTTTGTTTGGTATTGGATTTTTATTTTTTAAACATGGTGGCCCGGGTTGGGTTGGTCAAAAATCCATATTGATTCATTTTATTTTTGGGTCACTTTTTTTTGGGTCACTTTTAGTTAAGAAGAATTTTAGAGCATCTAAACTACTTCCATGAAGGAGTAACTATTATATTTTATGATAATACTTCTACCATTACATTGTCTAAAAATCTAGTTCTACATGGAAGGAGTAAACACATTGATGTAAGATTTTATTTTTTGTGGGATTTATGCAACGATGGTGTTATTACGCTAAATTATTGTAACACAGAAGACCAATTCCTACCTACCGTAAGTAGGATAAGTACATACTTCTCCTAATACAAACTTTCTATAATTTTTTTATGTATGTATGGGTATATACTATATGTGATAGAAAACTCTTATAACAAATTCCATGTTTCCTCAATTTAATTTCTTAAAACACCAACTATGATGTATATCTAAGTAATTTCCCTTTAAAATATTTTTTTCTTAAAATGATTCTAATTTTGTAGATATTGCAACCTCAAAAACAGTATGATCATTACAGCTACTGTTTTTATTTCAGTACTTTTTTTTTGGTAATTGATTTCAATACATATTTTGTTCTGAAGGATATCAATTCTTTCATTTTTTTGGTGCACAAACAATAAAATTCTCCTCACCCATTTCAGCAGAGACAGAGACAGAGTTCAGAGGCAATGTAAAAATAGCAACAATGTCAAAATAGCAACAATGAAAAAGATATCAATTCTCGTCAGCCATTTCTCATCTCCACAACAATGAAAATGTCACAGGCAATGTCAAAATAGCAGAGACAGAGTTCAGCTTCAACAATAAACACACAACAGAGAGAACGAAGCAAACCCATTACGATTATACAGCATAACAACGAAGCAGAGGTTAAAAAGTGAACGAAAGAAGAAGGGCAACGAAGCACTTACCTGACAATGCTGAACGAAGAAGAAGAAGGGCACGCGAAAGAAGAAGGAAGTGAACCCAGAAGCCTACGACCAACAAAGAGCAGGACGAGGAAGAAGACGATAACCAGCGAAAGTAAGGAGAAACTGAAAAAAGAGTGAAAGGCGCAGCTTTTGAAGTTTCAGAAAGGATATATATTCAAGGTTCCCCCTCACAACCGTGAATATATTAAACATATATTAACGGTTTAACAAACAACCGTGGATAAATGTTAACTATATATCCACGGTTGGTATCGTAACCGTGGATAAATATTAAATCTATATTCACAGTTATAGAAACAACCGTGGACATAGAGTACCCAGTGATTAAACCCTAAAACCTGAACTATATATCCACGGTTGGAAATACAACCGTGAATATTGACATCTATATATATCCACGGTTCACATCATAACCGTGAACGTACCCATCAATATATATTCACGGTTGTGATCACAACCGTCGATATATATTTCAGGTACTATATATCCACGGTTGACTCCTCAACCGTGAATATATATTGATGGGTACGTTCACGGTTATGATGTTAACTGTGGATATATAGTTTTCTCTGATTAAAACGTTCATCTTATAATTTCAAAAATGCCACGGCGCATGTTTTTATCACTGATCCTCTTCTACCCGTGAATAATATCCCGTTGTTATATCCATTTTTTCCACTAGTGTTTGAATATTAATATCCTATATTTGGAAAATTTTGAAAAATCAACAAAAAGTATTCTTGTAACCCACAAACCATCGAAACACCAAAATCGAAGCTAAAGTATCAAATTAACTTGATTTTCAAAACTAAAGAAATTCTAACTTACTGACAATTACGAAACTTGCCAACGGGGAGTCAAAACCACCTTGGGGCTTTGAAATCCTGTTGACGACCTCTAAAAGCAAACCTCAACCACTTCTCGACGATCACCCAAGGTAAACAACCAAAAACAAAAGAGTGGGTTTATTATTTTATTACCAAAAATAAAATCAAAGACAACATAAGTTAGGGTCCTTACCTCGGGACTTTGAAAATAGAGTTTTTAGAGTAGATCTTCACCTCCTCTTCAATGGGGGTTCACGGCTAAGCTAGAGAGAGAAGAAGGAGACCTAAAATTTAATGCATATAAAGGATATAGAAGATGGAGCTATACATGCGAAAGGAAGACAAAATAGAAGATGAAGACATGCATGTAAAAATTGAAAGAAAATGGAAATAAAGCCATGCATGCCAAAAATAAAGTGGATCAAGTTGCATGCAAAAATAAGATGTAACTATGTGCGTACATAAAAAATAAGATGGAAGGAGAAACATGCATACAAAGAAAAGAGAAAAATAGAAATAGGATTAGGCATGCAAAGAGAAGAGAGGTCCATGTATGACCTTACCTTGATGGAGAAAATGAAAGTGATGAAATGGAGAAAGAAGAGGGAGCTCACGATTGTGGTTTGGAGGAGAAGAAAATGAAGATGGTGGAGAAGAGGGAGAGTGGCATGGTTGTGGTGATGGAGGAAGGGAAAATGAAAATGAAAGGTGGAGAAGAGAGAAAGTGGCACGATGTGGTAGTGATGGAGGAGAAGAAAAAGGAAATGATGGCTTGGTGGAAGAAAAGGAGTAGCGTGAGGTGAGGAAAAGAACAAAGATGATGGTGATGATGAAAGGAGTGGTCGCGGTGAAGGAGGGAAAGAGAGGGAGAAAATGATGGCTTTGGTGAGGATGATGAGTGAACAGATAAGAGAAAGTGAAAGAGAGAGAGAGAGAGAGAGAGAGAGAGAGAAAGAGAAAGAGAAAGAGAAAGAGAGAGAAAGGAAGAGAGCATATGATATAGAGAGGGAAATGAATGGTGGAAAGTAAGGAAAAAGGAAGATGATAATGGTAGGTGAAGGAAGTGGAAGAAAGACAAAAAAGAAAATAAGAGTAAATTAGTTAGTTAATTAGTTTAGGTTGGTTAAGGGTAGTTCGACCTTTAACCCTTTTGGTGAACCACTGAAACCGAATACCTTTTCGATTTAAATCCTAAGAATCAACCTGATTAATCATTTCACTTAATGGATCATTTTAAAATTTTAATTCATCGACCCTCGAATAATTAATTAATTAATTATGAATCGTGGAAAATAAATTGTGTGCCCAATTTATTTTCCTAAAATCTCCCAATTAATTAAAATTAGGGTGTTACAATATTTTTTAGTAGTGATGAGGTCAAATTGAAGAAGTTATCAGAGAGAAAAAACCAGATATCCAAAGGAATCATTAATCAAATTTATAGGTTTGATGAAAATTTGTAACTAAAATTAATTTAAATGCATTTTTTATTATATTTAATATTTAAAAGATTCATTAAATCATTTCTATATAATCTACTCATATCTAATTTTTAAGGTCCGTAGAACAACTCATATAAGCAAACCCTTTGTACAAGGGCTTTAATTATTAAGAGTATTTAGATTTTAAAAACTCAAAGATTTGTACCAACCTTATATTAAAATTATCCTTTATTTATAAATATTAGGGGTGAAAAAACCTAACTTTTTTTTTATTAGAACATAACCTCCAAAAATTTTAAAATAACCCTATAATCTATCAAACAACCAATTGGTTAAGAGTGGACTTACATTCTTAAGAAGGCATGTTCAACAACCAACTTGATGGGTGATATTTGTAAGAGTTTATTGAGTCTTAAGACATTTCACGACTATGGTTAACTAGGACATAAGTCGTCTTAACTTTTTATATAAAAAAATAATAATACTACCTCCGGTTTTAAATATAAGTAATTTTTAGTATAATTTTTTGATCCTTTAATATAAGCAAAATTATATTTTCCTAATATCATTAAATGTTTGTTTGTGAAATATGAGTTTTTTGTATATATTTCCAAGGCCACTAATTATTTAGGTAAAAATGATATTAAAAGTATTTTAAAAAACTAAATCAAATATGTAAGAATATTAATGCAAACACTAGTGGAAAAAAGGCTTTTTACACCGGTCCTTTTTGGCTTTTTACACCGGTTTCAGGACCGGTGTGGATGGAGCCGGTGAGAAAAATAGGGACTTTTTACACCGGTTTTGGGACCGGTGAGAAAAATACATTTTACACCGGTCCTATTTATAACGACCGGTGTAAAAGACTACATTTCTCACCGGTTTTGTTGTTGTGGCCCGGTACAAAAAGGATTTTTCTCACCGGTCCTGTTTTTGGCCCGGTACAAAAAAGGACTTTTCTCACCGGTCCCATCGATTTGGCCCAGTACAAAGAGAATTTTTCTCACCGGTCCTGTTTTTGGCCCGGTACGAAAAAGGACTTTTCTCACCGGTCCCATCGATTTGGCCCGGTACAAAGAGGATTTTTCTCACCGGTCCTATTTTTGGCCCGATACAAAAAAGGACTTTTATTTTTTTTATCCTTTTTGCATTATTTTTTTACTTTCCCTTTTTCTACTACTAAATCGTGATGCTACAATGTCACAGAGAATAAAAAGAACAACACTTGTATTAAAAGTATATACAAATAAAAAGAACTCTAATCAAATAACTTTTATTAAAAATTGTCAAATTACACGATAATATAAAAAAATTACAAATGACAATACTTATATCAAAGTATATCTAAATAGAGTTCCCTTTATATGGCCATTTCAATGCAAACAAACGAACTTAGAGGAAAGAGCTACATGTTTTCTAAAAAAAGGAACGGAAGAAGCTGATGTGGTTGCCAGGGAGCCAGCCGGTCCAGCTCTTCATACTTTATATTTACCCATATTGTCAGCAAATGTAACCAAACTGGAATTGAAATTTTCTAGAGAGAAATCCTGCACATTCTCACAAAGTCAATACAATTAGAAATAGCATAAATAAAAGACAATTCAGATAAAACTTGCGACAAAAGTGAACAATTGAAATGAGTGCTTACAGGAAGGGGGAACATATTGTGCTAGTAAGAGAAACCAAAAAGATGAAGAGAAACCAAAAAGATGATCATCATTGTTATCCAACAAGCTGCAATAAGAAGAAATTAAGTACACAGTAGAAAAAAGAAGTTTAACAAATGAAAATGGATCTGTTGAAAAAGTTATCATATAAAAAATTGGATCTTATAAAAAAATGATAAATTATTTCAAAAAGTATAATCATGTTAATTCTTACAATAATTTTTTTTTCGTTTTATGGGTGATCAACTCTACTAATTAACTAAAATGTTATCTAATCCATTAATTTACTTAATAGTTAAATTTTTAATTAGCGGAAAGTATTATCTAAATCAAACTTTTAATAGGTTATACATCTATCTACCTTGAACAGAAAAAATAAAAACCTTTTAGGTGGAACCTATGACTCTAGCCACTATGAATTAGGAGAAAGGAGTTACATGTGTGTGTGTGTGTATATATATATATATATATATATGTATATATATATATAAGTGAAGTTACATTATAGTATTCTTGTAATATTCAAGCGTTGATTTGGCTGAAACATCAATCATGCAGGAGATAATCATGAAACAGGTTTGAATTTGAAGTAACCACTGAGAAGTATAGAAACAAAAAACAAACACAGCATTTTACTAAGTGTTATTATCACCAAGTTCATATGATACGGAAATTAGGGGAAATTTATATTGTAGTGCATCATTTGGTGCTTCTGTTACTACCCAGACTCTCACCATTAGTCTAACCCTAGTGGTTTGGCTTCCAGATAACTGGAACAAAGCATTTTATTAGATCACCAAATACTTAAACCTAAATAAATCACATACTATAAAACCCACAAAAGCAAGCTTCTATCTTGCAAACATGATAGTTATTGATTTGCCAAAGCACTAAGATAATATCTCTCTAAAAACATCAGTCATTAGTTCATTACTATTTTTTATGACTTACACTCAAACTCCAATTCTTTAAAAACACAAAGCCAACAAGTTAAACCAGAATCAACCATACACCAGCGAACACTAAATAACAAGCTCTTAACTTCTAAACATGATATATTACTCTATTGCTAATCACTAACATAAAAGCTCTCTATGCAAAACGCTAAACCAGCACAAAGCACCATCCATATAGCCATAACAAATTTATATAAACAGTACACTCACACATGCATAATATTTGACGAATCTTGTCCATTTTCTTCATCTTCCCCGCCATTGACATGAATATTATCTAAAACACAAGAAATGAGAAAGATATATCATTCGTTACCTAAAATCGATTGCATCTAGCTTTCACCAAAACACACCGATGAATGTAGTTACTATGTACACACCACCGCAACCCTGGCTTCCTTCTCAGCAGCTATTACCAAAACTGAAACCAAAAATAGAGGGCAAAGTAAACACATACAAACCAAAACCAAAAACAGAGGGAAAAATGCTTATTGATTAGGGATTTAGAAGATTAGGTTAGGGTTCAAATGCATACTATTTTCGTCGGAGTGCTAAACTGAGATGGAGCTTTGTGGGAGTGCCAAACAGAGATCGAGTGGGTTATGGAGATCGAGTGGGTTACGGAGTGGGAAACGGAAGATATAGAAACGAATGAGAGGGAGGAGAGGGAAATGAATTAATTTCATTTTTTTAAAAATAAATAGATAGGACAGAAAAAAATTGGACCTTTCTTGACCAGCAGTGTCCCAAATCTGTGCCTTGACTAGTTTGTGATCCATGACCACAGTCATGGTGAGAAACTCACACCCCTTCGCTCCCTCGCTTCCGCAAGAGTCACCACAAACTCAATCGCCAAGTGCCTGGTTGAGGGAGTGGAGGCGCCGAAGAGAACGCACTTCGCGTAACGAACGAGGCCGATCAACGCAATAATCTTCGATTTCGATTGCTCGTCGCTCCGGTTGTGAATCTCTTCCTCTAACCTCTCAATCTCCGCTCTGCAACTTGACGTGTCACGAATCTCGAGCTTCCCTAAAATTGAAGACAGGTGTGCTTGATCAGGAACGATCTCGTTCTTGATCCGGTTGAGAATTTCAACGACATCGTTTCGGAGTTGGATTTGTTCATGCCCGACGTTTTCTGACGAGGAGAACGAGTTCCTTAACATCGTCGTTTAGATTGAGCTCCTAGAGAGGAAAGATATCGAGAAGCGTTGAGGGAACATATCTGGTTGGTGAGGTGAAGCAGAGAGTGAACAAGGTTTGGGTCGGTGGGTTTCAGAGAGATAAACGACCCTGACGAGGGTCGTCGTTTTCGGGTTGGGAACGTTTGAGGAGAAATCGCCATGTCGGTAAGACAAGGTTTTGAGGGAGACAGAGACGATAGCTTCAAGGGGAAGGGGAAGAAGAGGGATTTCGAGAGAAAGGGGGCTTTGAGAGGCTAGGGATTTCGAGAGAAGAGGGCTTCAGAGAGGCGCTTAAGGATTTCGAAAGAAAGAAAAATTGAGAGGAATATTTCTCATCGGTCCCAAGTATAAGACCGGTATCAATTTTTTCCTTTCTCACCGGTCCAATTTGAAAACCGTTACACACTTTATATTTCTCACTAGTCCACACTCTAGACCGGTACAAATATAGCTTTTTCTCACCGGTCCAACAGTAAGACCGGTGTAAAGTTTTTTATTATTTACAAAACTGCCACGCCTTTTTTTTCACACCGGTCACTCTACAACCGGTGTAAAACCCTAGGTGTAAAAGGCTTTTTTTCCACTAGTGAAATAATTACTTCTAACTATTCTTAATAAGTGTAAAATTAGATATTTTTGTTATATTTAGAACCGGAAGTAGTATATTTAATCTAATTTTTTAAACAAACGACTAAAATTACGAAATAGACTCGCCTACTAAAATACACATTGGGAATAAAAAAAAATATTAGACCAATTAAAGAAGTAATAAATTTGTGCATGCAACGCAGGGGAGAGAGTGAGTGGATGGATGATAATTAATAACAATAGGTTGAGTGTTGCCTTCTTCACCTCAAACTCAAAAGAAAGGAGCATAAAACAGGAATAATTAGGAGCTAGATGCTAACTTTGACAAAGTTGTCTATGGATGAAAACAAAGAATAAACGCAGTTTTCATGCAAAATATACACCTTACCTGCCCCATTCATTCACTACGTACCCGGATGGAAATTGGAAGCTTGCCTGCTCCATGTAGCAACCCCTCAAGAGTCATGCACCACATGGATATCCCACCATCATTAAATTTTCTGTTTACTTTCCTGTCTATGTCCATCAAATAAAATAGATGTAAACTCAAAAACAATTATACTCGTACTTTTTTATTTCACCTTAAATCTGTTGTCAGCATTAAAAATCGTTCAGCAATTAAATTAATCATTTAAGTCATCGGTGTGTGTACGTAAGTATGATGTTATACCAGAAGGAAAGTACAAACAAAAAGTGGAAATGTTCAATGAAAAAAGAAAACATTAACTATTATCTTTTTTCAACAGTACACACAAATGAGAGAGAAATATACTAAATAAAAGAGATGATATTGTTTAATAAATAAATAGCAAATAAAAATTTTTAATGTGTAATTAAAACAAAGTAATCGTATATCTTAGTTTGAGCTTGTTTTTTTCGATCGGTTAAATATGAAGAGATGTGTATATCTTAAAGCACTAATTAAGGAAATAAAAACATTGATTGATGTACGATTCCCATCTTATGAAAAATAAATGGCCTTGGTTTCTGCCAAATGTACTTTTCCCCCCAATATATGAAGAGTAAGAAGAACCAAAAGGATGTCTTTTTTGTATTTAGTATATAACAAATACACAATTTCTTAAAGGATTATTAGAAAAAAGCTTTTTGTACTTTTAAAAATAAAGCAAAAGGAATTTATTACAAAAATATTTGTGATTTTTTAGGTAAACTTTAAGTTAGACTCTAAATATTTTTTTAGTAAGTTATATTTGTTATGTTTTTAAAATGTTTTGGTTAGATCCTCTTCATTCTTTTTTTTACTGACTCCATTAATAGAGATTTGACGTGCTATTGACCCTATTGACATGATTATTTCATGTGTCAGATGCTATTGACGTGATTACTCCACGTGTAAGATGCCACTGACGTAGTGACTCAACGTGTCAAATATTTATTAGCTTATGGGTAATTAACCTTGTTGACGTAACTATTTTATGTGTCAAATGTTGATGTGGTTATGCCACGAGTCATGTTGTTGACATTAGCCCTACTAACATGGCGACTCCACGTATTATGACTCTGTTAGCATAGTAAAAATTGGACAAAGAAAACTTAATTAGAACGTTATAAAAAATAGAGAATTTAATTAACTAAAAAAATAAGGGTCTAACTTGAAATTTACTAAAAAGTAAGAGACTAAAATAGTAATTTATTCTATATATGTAAACAGAGGAGGGATGTGTTTACTCCAACACTAGTGCAAAAACTGGATATAAACACGGGATATTAACTCGGTTAAAAGGGAACTGTGTTAATATATAACACAGTGACATTTTTAAAAATTTAAGCGAAAGATATAAACTTGGTTACAAGTACAACTGAGTTTATAAGGTTTTTTGATTTGTTATTTATTTATTTTGGTAAACATATAAACTCGGTTAAAAGTACAACCGAGATTATTTTGGTAAAGATATAAACTCGGCTATAAGGGAACCGAGTTTAAAACAAATCTATAAACTTGGCTATAACTTGAAGAAATTATGGGATGGGTGACCTCCTAGGTACTTCTCAGGATGTTTGTGATTGAAGACAAAGCATATTGAAAAGTCTCGTGTTGGCCTGTGGGGAAAGTCATCAATCCTATAAAAGCGGCCAAGAATGCTAGCCTGTGACTGAAATGAGGGTTATTTCAAGTGGTATCAAAGCATGGTCTCTCCCAGTACGGTGTGGTTCGGGGGCGAACCATGCGAAAGTTGGTGGCCATGTGACATCCTAGTCACTATTGAGGGCGAGGAGTGATCGCTAGTGCATAAGCACGGATCAAAAGTGGCTCCTAGCAGGCTTCCAGTGGGAAGGACATATGAATGAACCGAATAGTACTAGAATGAGAGGGATCTAAAGATTATACAGGTTTGGGACTATACAGTCGGGGATAGCATAAATGAATTAATTCGTACTACCTATACCAACAAATGCATTTGCTTTTCGGTACTCCATTACTTAAGAACTCCAAGGTCAAACATGCTTAACTTGGAGAAATTCTAGGATAGGTGACCTCCTAGGAATTTCTCAGGATGTGTACGATTGAGGACAAAACACACTAAAAACTCTCGTGCTTGCCTATGGGGAAAGTCATCAATCAGAAGAAAGTAGACATGATATTACAAGGTTGGGTTTGGTAATGCTAGCTTGTGACTCAAATGAGAGTTGTTTCAAGTGGTATCAGAGCATGACCTCTCCGAGTACGGTGTGGTTCAGAGACGAATCAGAAGGAAGCTAGTGGGCATGTGACATCCCGGTCGCTGTTGAGGGTGGGGAATGATCGTTAGTGCATAGGCACGGATAAGAAGCGGCGCCTGGCAGGCTTCTAATGAGAGGGACACATGAATGAACCAGATATATACCAGAATAAGAGGGGTCCAAAGATTGTATAGGTATGTGGCTATACAATCGAGGATAGCTTAAAGAAATTAATTCATACTATATTACCAACAAATGTATTTTGTAACATCCTGGTTTTAATTTTATTACTAATTAAAGTTAATTACATAATTAAGAATATTGATTGAATAATAATGATAATAATGCCAGGAAATTTACATTAGTGCCCTTGGTGGTTTAAGAGGAACTTCGGTCCCTCCCTCTCTCTTTATTCACCCTGAATGTGATTAATGATGGCTGATGGGATTGCATTAAATGAGGATGGGATGTGTTGGCTGATGGAGTGGACGTTGGGCAGTGTGATGATGGAAGCTTTAGCTTCACATTTTATATTCACTATCTGCCCATTCTTATCTTGTTTTATGCTGTAAACACTCTCCATTCTCTCTTAAACTCCCTGAAGCTTCTTCTTCTTCTTGGTGGCTGTTCTTCTTCTTCATCTTCTTCTCTTCCACTCAACACTGAGTAGAACGGAGTGGGAACACGAAGAGGAACAACGTGGTTGAGAAAGAAATCGGTGTGGTGGTTGAGAAAATAGCATGATGTTGTGTGTTTTGGAGGCTAGGATCCTCCTCTGTTTTGCCAAAACGATGATGGGTGCTTGTATGCATGGAGTCCTTCATGCTGGTAAGGACAGAGCTGTTCGTGTGGGAGAGCAGCCTTGGAATCCTCCACTGGACCAAGTGTGAGGACTGTGTTGTGCCTTGGAGGCTTGGCATAGAGTGTCTTGGGGTAGATCTGCTCGTAAGGAAGCAGCTGTTGGTTCTCCCAAAGCTGAGAGCAGAGTGCTTGTGAACAGCTGGAAGCTGGGTCGTTCTGTTGAGGACGAGTGACCAAAGGGCGATTGGTCGGTGTTGCAAGCTCATTCAAGGTAGGGGGGCTAATTTACATCTCAAGTGTATGGTTTATGGACGAGTTTCGGGTGGTTTGCTTAAATATGTTGTGATATGTTTGAAATATGTTGTTTGATGTGTTGTAGTACATGCAACGCCCGGTTAGTTGTGATATTTATGATCTGTTTAGTGGTTTGGTGGTCCCGTCCCTGAGATATGTGTGTTAGGCATATGATTGCTGAATGAATGCATGGAATGTTGGCTTTTAATGAGTATACCGAGTGTATGTACTAATCCTCGTGTGTGAATGTGTGTTTAAATGCATGTGATGCTTGTCATTAAACATGCGAATGCTGAGTGCATAAGATGGGGACTGTTATGTTAATGCCGAGTGGGTTTTACATGAAATAGCATGGGATGCTTATTGTAAATGATAATTCCGAGTGGATATTCTGATTGCCGAGTGTATTAGATGTGGGTCATCTGAGTCGCCATTGGGAATGCCGAGTGCATATAGCGTTAGACGCTTAATACAGAGTCGGCAATCAGATGAATACGTGTTAAATGTAATGAAAGACCTCGGGTTGGACTCGAGGTAGTGCCGAGGGCATTAAGCGTGGGACGCTTGATGAAAGACCTTGGGTTGGACTCAAGGCAATGCCGAGTGCATTGGCGTTGGACGCCTGATGAATGAGACCGTATGCATCCGATTCGCCACCGAAAATGATTGGAGCATGTAGCGTGGGACGCTTAATGTAGAATCGGTAATCAGATGAATAAGTGTGAGAATATAATTAAAGACCTTTGAGCGGGGCTCAGGCACTCTCCTTCAGCGAGGCTCGGAGTTTAAACATTATTGATATTGCTTGGAATAGATTTGGGGTAAAATCCGATTGGATGAATACATGTATATTGATATATTGTTATTGAGGATGTTGTGCATTATAGCCGAGTGAAATGGATAAATCCCGATCGGAAGATGATGTGTGAATATTCATATTTAAATGGCAGTATGTGTTATGATTGATTATGTAATTTGTATAATTGAGGATTGAGGTATAATCCGAGTCAATAACTGTCATTTAATATGTAAAAGCTCACCCCTACAATATTTTTCAGTGTATGCAGGTCGGACTGGTATTGAGGAGATGGCCTCAAGTCCGAGTGGGGAGCACTTAGATTGTTGAAGTGCACATATAGTATGTATATTGTAAATAGATATGTTAAAGCCTTGGCTGGCTCTCTTGTAATCCGAATGGATTTAATTATATGGGTTGACTATCGGGTTTTGTGGACAAGTATACATTGTATGTATATATATATTTTACATTATTATAAAGTTACCCGAGTGGTTCATTATGTGGTGTTGAGAGAATAATACTAAGTTAATGAATTCTGAGTGGAATATTGTTGGGAGAGCCGTGTCCGAGTGAAAATATGTGTAAATCCCGAGTGGGGAAGGGTTTGAATATTTCCGAGTGATAAATCCCGAGTGAACCTCTTCCGAGGGAAGAGTAATTGTGATGGTATTGATTGAGGTATTCTAGGAGTCCTCTTCCGAGTGATCGAGGATATATATATGTTCCGAGTGGATAAGTATTGAATGAGTCCGAGTGACTTAACTTGGTGATCCCCGAGTGAGTAAGATCATAATATGGCAAGTGCAGAATGGATAATGTATTCCGAGTGAATTATGGATAAATTATACCGAGTGGTATTGGACTGGGGAAATACTCCGAGTGAGGGAAGCTTATGGATTCTGAGTGGAATAACCGAGGGAATCATTTCCCGTGTGAAATACGCCCGTGTGTTTGATAATTGTGAATTGGCTAAATAAGAATTTACCGGGTGAATCATGTATATGGGGATCGTTCCCGAGTGAACGTGGTCCCGAATCTGAGTGATGATATTTACCGAGTGAATGGGTTCGCTTCAGCGAAAGGGGATTCGCTCCAGTGAGAAAAGGGCTCGCTCAAGCGCTGCATCTTCCGCTGGTCTGATTGATCGATGTTGAGTCTTACGAACATGTGGCTGACTCGGTCTTTCTTTTACTCTGATCGGCTTGTGCTTTCCCTTGCCTTAGTTTGGTTTAATTTACCCCGACTCTTAAGCTGGGCTGATTATGAATGTTTTGAACGTTCTAAATTTTGGAAAAAATTTTCCTGGTCTCGATTTGGGTTTAATTAAGTCGGGTTGTTTCACATTTACTCTTTAGTAGCCTATTACTTAAGAACTCCAAGGTTAAATGTGCTTAACTTGGAGAAATTCTAGGGTGGGTGACCTCCTGGTAACTTCTCAGGATGGTTGGGCTTGGTAATGCTAGCTTATGACTCAAATGAGGGTTGTAAAAATGGAGTAAATTAAAGACTTACTTTTGGAATAAACAAATCCCTCCTCTCTCTCTCAAACACACACACACACATAATAATGCATCTTATAAGAAAGATTGTCTTAGGTGAGAGTAAAAGGGACAAATTTGGGCCGTACAACTATACATGGATAGTCATGATTAAAAGTTTTTTAAAGACATAGGATCAATACATTTTAATATCAACCATTTATGATAATATCTATCGATTTAGATTTATTCCTTTTACTCATATAACTAGAGATATTTTTCCGTTTGGAGTTAAATACTAATTTATTTGATCCATAAAAATTGCCAAAATGAATTTTATCTTTATAAAACCTTTTCTTTATCTCTAAAGCTCAAGTATAAATGTATTTAAATGAACTGTTCTTAACTTACCTTTGTTGGTTAATATTCTCTCTATTTTTAAAAACGAATCTCTTTAGCCAATTTTATTTTTAAAAAATGGGTAATTAATAATTTTTAGATAAAATCAATTTTTCTTCTAATTTGGTCCTTTAAATAATTAATTAAATTAATAAAAATAAAGAGAAATTATGTAAAGCGTATGATAGAGAATTTTATAATATTTTAAATAAAAGATATTTAACTTGTATATTTTAATTCTTATATTTTATATAGGTAGTTCTATATTCCAAAAATGAAAATGTTAATTATTATATATATATATATGAAAAGGTTTTATTTAAAAATGTTACTTCTTCCCATCTTTCTTATAAGACCATGTTTTAGAGTTTTTTTTAGTACTTCTTAGGAGACTCATTTCAATTTGCAATGTGTATTTATAACTTTTTTCCATTACATATTCTTATTAAGTACATCTTCTCTCTTTATAAGTTTAAAAATTTTATTTTTCCTCTCTTCACAATGGTAAGTTTGAAAGTATAACAAAAATAATCAACAAATTTAATATATTTACGTAAAATATTAATGTGTATGAAGTGGTGTAATATGGTCTTATAAAAAAATCCACTTATCTTAATTTTTTAAAAATTCTCACCTAAAGAAAATTCACTTTGTATTTGTTAATATCTATATCACTCTATAGTTAAGCATAAATTCAAATAAAAACATTGTATATTAAATACACATTAATTAGTATCTCTTAAAATATATTCAAGAGGAGCAAAGGTGTTAAATGAGTATATAAACATGTCTTTGTTTAAATTTGTAATATTGTATTATCTGTTATTTCCTCATTTTCATGTTATAAGTCTTTTCATATAAGTACATAAAATTTTATAAAGTAATTATTATTCTAGTTCTATGAAAGGAATATTTATATTTTAAAATATATTTTTATTTAAAGTCAAACATCAATATCTTATATTAATTGTAAAATTTTAAAATATTAAATTTTGAAGAGCAAAATATAAAACATTATATAATAAATATTTCTAATATTTTGTTTCGCAGAGACTTATAAAAAAAGATATTTTTTATTTTTGGGGTTTATAATATGAATGGTTTATCTAAATGATAAGAAATAAAAAAAAACTTATACAGGGTATTTGATTATTTAAGGATGGCTACTAAAGATGGTTAAAACACCAATATATAGAACTTTTTATAATTAAAAATCACAACAAAACTGTATTAATAATATTACAAATATTATAAACATTTTATTTCTCACTTATTGCCTTTAACATAATGTAAATTTATTATTATTATTATTATTATTGACTAATGAGCGACCTTAAATTAGGCAGAATAAAGTTTTTATGAAAATAATTAAAGGAACCAAAAGGAAAACAGAGTGGAAAGAAATGAAAATATATATAAACGGAAGCATTGAGTGCAGGTTCATACACGTCCATGTTTTAAGTGGTTTCTTCTTCTTCTTCCTCTGACTCGGTGTTAATGCATTCTCCTTCAAACCTCTTAACTGTGCCTTGAATGTTGAGTTTGAGTTTATCTCTTCCTTTCATGTTCTTCCTCATTGCTTCTCCCTCTTCCTTTGGCTCCTCCAAAACCGCTTGGTACTATCGCTGCCTTGGCCTTGACCCTTGAACTTTGTTTCCTCTCCTTTTCCATTTTCACCCTCAAAGCTGCAATCTTTGGGGTTTTATTTCATCTGGGTCGGTGTTGAATTTGAAGGGAAGATGATGAAGAAGAGTGCTTTTGAGAAAATGGTGATGCAGCAGAAGAACAAGAACAGAGGAACCCACAACAGGTTCTTGGTGACCATCAACATATTGGGGAGTGCAGGGCCCATAAGGTTTGTTGTGAATGAGAAAGAGCTTGTTTCTGGGGTCATTGACACAGCTCTCAAATGCTATGCTCGTGAAGGGAGGCTTCCTGTTCTGGGATTTGATTCTAACAATTTTCTTCTTTACTGTGCAAATGCTGGCTTTGATGGTAATCATGCCTACCCAAATTGAACGGTTTTCTGTTATTTTGGGGACTGTATATGCATGTTGGATCCAAAAGTTTTTTTCCCTGAATTTATGAAAAACTAAATAAAAAATTATTAAAAATTATGTTTAATGTCAAAAATGAGAATATAATTTTAATTAAAAAAATTATTTTTGATTTATCATACGGCACCAAGTTCTGCATGTTAAAAAAATTGGTTTCTTTAATATTTAATGTGTATAATTGTGTATGTCAGTTAGTAATTAGTTATCTTCAATTCGTAAACGTAGATTGAAATTATAAAAGAACAAACTTATTTATTGAAAAGGATGAACAGTCTTAATTCTGATTAAGCTCCAAGTAAGTTATTTTAAAGGGAGAATACCGAAATTAAAAAAAAATTGTGTATGTGAATTAGATTCTACTGCATGTCTTTTACTTAGTTATTTCGAACTATAATTCATATATATAAAAAATGGGGATATATGTATTCCTTTTACAAATAATACACCAAAATTGAGGAATGTAAATAATAATTTTTTATGAGTACATACAAATTATAGGTAGAGGGTAAATGTGATTATCCCCTTTAGTAATTGTTGATTCCTACTGAAAAATGAAATTGTTCAATATCGTATGATGTGTGAACTATGCACATGTTTTCTCTTTAGACTAGTGATTGAATAACTACACATGTCCTGTGCCCTGCAGTAATAGAACATTACATCATATAAATAATTTTTTTTTTTTGGGTGAAATATAATTATGTTCGGTTGCCTGTAAATATAATTTTTGTAAGCTAAAGGGCTTTTTTTTTTTATGAAACTTCTTTGATAGCCCTGAGTCCATTGGAACCCATAGGATCTTTTGGGGCGAGGAATTTTGTGCTGTCCAAAAAGCAGGTGAACTCATCAAAGGCAGAACCACAATCTGAGTTGGTGTCTCAAAAGAGCAGTGGTGGCTGGAAGGCTTGGTTACATAAATCATTTAGTTTAAAAATTTTATCCCATTGAGAATTCCGTTTCTATTCTGCATTGTGCTCAAGTCCCTGAATAATTGTGGCAACTATGCTAGTAGTTCTTATGTGTTGTGCAAGCTCCTAGTGACAACTTAACATCGAATAGTTTTTGTTATTCACTTCATTATTAATAAAATAAAATAAGATGCTTGTTCTTTATAAATTTAAATCACAGGTTTCTTCAAATGCGACATGTGTGGATATTGGCTTTGCTTTGGGGTCTAATTGCTTCTAGTCTTCTAGTTATGATAAAAAACTTGGTCAAATCTGGAATATAGAGAAGCATAAAAGAGGAATGGGATTCCAGTAATTGAAAGCTGGTCGTTTAAAGAAAGGTCGGAAATTAAAGAATTATCTCCATGTGTTTTTTTTTTTCTCTCTTGGATTATGAAAACGTAATAAGAGAAGAATAAATATTTTGTCTTTCAGAACAATTCAAACGAGTTATCCAACCTGTATCAAGCTTATCAATTATGGCTACCGAATTATGGTGGACGGGTGCAACATGTTATACTGTATTTAATTCAGATTAAGTGGTATTCAAGTCTAATTTTGGTGAAGTTTTTATCAGTTTAACTCCCACATTGAGTTTTATTAGATTGAGTTAAATAAAATTTAGAGGAACCTAATGCTCATGAGAGAGAAAGAAAATGAACAAAGGCACAAAATGAAAGAGAAAAACTGATTCATTCATCTAACTAAAAATGATACAAGATGTGCCTTATATATAAAATGAGAAGAGAGTGAAAAACAATTACACTCTGAAAAAGGAAAGCTAAGCTAACTAACTAGACTAGTTCCCTTTTCTAGAAGGTTCTATTACCCCCTACAAGTTGGCAAGGGGGAAAAGATGTCCACCATGCCCAGCTTGGCAACAAGAGCATGAAACAGTTTGGGAAGTGAGGCTTTAGTGAAAAGATCCGTTACTTGGTCTTTTATGGAGATGGGCAGGAGCTTGAAGAGGCCTTGTTGCAGTTGTTCTTTAACAACGTGGCAATTGTAACACCCCGAAAATAGGGGTAAATTTTTCACGATTTTAAAAATGATTATAAGTAGAAGAAAATCAATATATATAGTACCAAGTAATTACCTCGGATCATTAAATGACCTATCTCATATATGAAGATATGAATAGGCATCAGAGTGCTCCTTGGACGATCGGACTCGAGACCGTCACAAAGGAAAAGCGGAAGATGTAATTAAATTTAAGAGTGATAAGTGCTTTTTAATACAATAAATTAGATCTAGTTTGCTTAGAATTTTAGTCATTATCCACTGTATTTCCTTTATTTATTGCTATTTTTGCTTTCTTTCCACTCTATTCTACTTGGGTATGTTATTTTGTAGGAATTAAGGTAATAAAGGGTCAAAAACAAGAGAAAAACGACCATAAAATGATAAAGAAACAAGAAGAACAAGCCCAAAGTGGAAAGAATTCTCTTTTTAAAGCTGAAATTTGACTCAGAAAGCAAAAATCCAACTCAGAGCACTGAAATCCGACTCAAAATGGCCAAATCCGAGTGGGATAACTCAAAAATGACCAAATCCGAGTGGAAGGACTCAGAATAGAGCATTGCCGAGTGGAATACTGCACTGCTGGAGGAAAATCCGAGTGAAATGTTCCCTGTCAAAGCCATTCCGAGTGATAAATAGCTGACTGGAGTGAAGGACCAATGCTGAAATGGAATAAGTCTCGGTTGAAGGTGATTCCGAGTGGAAACTCCCCGACTGCATCCATTCCGAGTGAAAAAAGGAGACTGACCTCCAATAAATATGTCCAAAGCTATTATCCGAGTGAAAGGTTTGCTGATCGCAACTAATCCGAGTGAAACCTGTTCCGAGTGAATGGATTCCGAGTAGAAGAGGCCACTGAAATGAATAAATGCTGACTAAGGAGGAATCCGAGTGGTCTCACTCAGAGAAAATGACATTCTCAAGCAGAACAAAGCATTTCCGAGTAATTCTTAGCAAGGAAGGAAAAATCCGACCGGAAATGAATCACACTCGGGCAGACTCTCAAGTTTCACACTGAGCCCGAGTGAGAAGTCTCCAAGGAAAGGAATTCCGAGTAAGTTGGGTCAGAAAGATGCATTTCCAAGCAAAGCAAGGCTCGGACATGGAAGAATTCTATCAGCCAGATTCCAGTCCTTCAAAGTCCAAGTTTCTGAGTGAAAGTGAAGTCAAATCCGAGTGGAAATTAACTCGGACTTCCGAGTGAAGATGTGATTTTATCATTTGAATGAGTAAATAAATTTGTCCGAGTGAATTCCAATGCAAAATCCGAGCAGAGCTTTAACCGAGTGGTCCAAATTCAGAGACAACCGAGTGAATGTTTCAGACGGTTCCGAGTCTTTCTGCAGTCAATTCCGACTGAATGAAAGATGCTCTTTAGTAAGTCTTCAACCGTCCTTTCATTCAGCTTCATCACCAATCGGTTCTCCTCCAAACACCGACCCAATTCTTCATAAATGCAACACCGGATCACTACCTCCATCAACACCGCCTCCTTCTACTTTCCTTCAAGTCACTCTCTACACCATCCTCAATCCAGAAATCCGACCCACATTCCTCTCTTCTATCCGCTGTCCCCTTCTAATCCATACTACACACCGTCCCACTTCACCTTTCCTTTCCATCAATACCGCCCAGACTTCTCTCAAACCAACACCGCCCAGTAATCCATCAACCAACACCGCCCAGTAATCCATCAACCAACACCGCCCAGGCTCCTAATCCACAACTCCGCCCAGACTCTTTTCCTTTCCATCCATAACCGTCCTCACCTCAACACACCGCCCAACCGTCCTCACCTCAACACACCGCCCAACTTCCCAACACCGTCTCCCTTTCTTCTTCTAATACATAACACCGCCCAGTAACCCTCTCAAGACCGCCCAGACTTTTCATCAATTCAACACCGTCCAGCCCACAACGTCCAGATCTCCATCTAACAGCAACTCCTCTCCACGCTGTCCAGTTCACTCACCAACACCGTCCAGCAAGCTTTCACTCAGATTTGTGGGAAAATAACATTTTTTCACTATGAATTTCATCATTCTGCACCAATCTTCACTAAAATCCAAGCACCGAATTATTGGAAATATTAAATATGCAAATTGGAAACAAGTTGGCACAGCTGGAATTCACATGCACCGAAAGTTTCTCCCACTTGCAAATTTTAACGCGTTTCCTTAGCTGGATTCATTCATCCATTCGCCTATAAAAGGGAGAGCAACCAGGAGCATAGAATCAAGAATCAATCATCTCTTCCCATCAATTACCATCAGATTTATTTTCTTCGTTACTTTCTCTCCTTTTCTCTTTAGTTTTCTTCTTTTCCATTTTTCTTTCTCTGTCCGTTTTTCTTCTCTTTCTTTTTATTTTCTTTTCTTTCTTTTATTTTGTAAGAGTGTGAGGGCTGTAAAAGTGAGATTTTAAATTTATAATTGGTGGAGAAATTATTGCAACAAGGAATTACAGTGGTAAATTATTCTGAGCTTTTGGAGAAACCCGTAAGTCTTTATTTTTACCATGTCTTGTATGTTTTATTTTTCCATTATTTACGTGAATTTAAATTATTTCATGAGTAGCTAAATTAATTATCTTGGGATAAAGGGGGTATGATAATATTTTATTTTAATGTTATTTTGACTTGGAATTAAATAAATTTCTGTTTTCCATTTAGTTCAATTATGCTTAGTGCTTTTAGTAATTCCTAACAAGAACCTAAATGATAAAACTGTATACTTACGGGTATATTAGTAAATTTAGGTAATAAATAGAATCGAGAGATTTATTTTTACCAGAAAGCTTTGAACTAAACCTAAGATTTTTGAGATGCTTTTTGTGACCTCGGTAAAACCGTGAAAGTAATCAAAATTCTTTTGAGGAAATAAAAGGGATTTTCATAAAACGATAATGGGCCTTTCTGAGGATTAAGCAGCGCTTTCCATAGGTTAGGTACATTAATAGGATTCCGAAAGGAACATATTAATTAGCTTTTGGAAAATTCGCCTTGGAAAACTTAATTCGATTCTTATTTATGAAAAGTTAAAATTCATTAAACATAAAATAGAGTCTTAATCCCCCAAAATCCCAAGATACTCTCAACTCTGATTTTTTAGTGTCAAGTAAATTTTATTTTTATATTTATTTATATTCTGTGCAACTTTAATTTGTGCTTTATTTTATAAAAATCTTAAAAATTAATTATGTGGATAATTAAATTTCAATATGCTGGTACTTTGAACACAGTCCCTGTGGAGAACGATAATCTTTTATATTACGCGACATAACCCGTGCGCTTGCGGGCCCTGTCAAGTTTTTGGCGCCGTTGCCGGGGACTATTGTCCCTCGAATATCGGCAATATTGAAATTCGATTAGATCATACTTGTTAATATTTTTATTGTTATTTTTATTTTTATTTTGTTTGTAATTTTGTATTTTGTTCTATATTCTGTGTATCTGTTGTGGTTTTATTTTTGTAATTGTTTGTTTTATTTGTCATTTACTTTCTTTTTATGCGACGAAGCCGTAGTGTCGATCTAAACTTAGGATTTGACCCTGAGATAGAACGTACCCTTAGAGCTTTAAGAAAACAACAAAAACAACAAAAAGAACAAAAAGAAAAACAAATGGCAGACCAACACAGACCCTTAAGAGATTTTGCCGCTCCAAGCACTAATGGGAGAGGATCTAGCATCCTTAGACCCACAGTGGAGGCTAACAATTTTGAATTGAAGCCTTCACTACTCTCAATGGTTCAACAGAACCAATTCGGAGGATTACCCTCCGAAGATCCAAATCTTCACCTTCAAATCTTTCTTGAATATTGTGACACCCTGAAGATGAACGGAGCCACCAATGATGCCATTCGCTTAAGACTTTTCCCTTTCTCCTTAAGAGATAAAGCAAGAGCGTGGTTATACTCTCTTCCTGAAGGATCCATCACGACTTGGGAACAATTGTCCAGTGCTTTTATCAATAAATGGTACCCAAGAAACAAGACTGATGTGCTGAGAAAACAAATCATCAATTTTTCACAAAAAGATGATGAATCCTTGTATGAAGCCTGGGAGAGATACAGAGAGTTGCTAAGAGAATGTCCTCACCATGGGATAGAAAGGTGGTTGACAATCCATATTTTCTATAATGGACTAACTTCCACACAAAAGATCTTTTTAGATGCTGCAGCTGGAGGAGCCTTCATGAGTAAAAATGTTGATGAAGCTGAGAACCTGATTGAGGAAATAGCTCAAAACACTCACCAGTGGAACTCTGAGAGAGGATTACCTTCTAAAACACCAGGTAAGTACTCTGTTGATGCTCTTTCCCTACTTTCTGCCAAAGTTGAAGCATTAACATTAAAACTTGATAAAATAGGGTCAACAGGTGCTACTAATATTGTTTGTGAAGTTTGTGGTGTTTCAGGACATGGAGCTACAAACTGCCATTTAGCAATGACCCCTAATCAAGAACAAGAAATGCATCAGGTGGACGCTATTGGAAACTATGGTGGAAACTATCAAGGTAACTACAGACCTCCACAAGGTCCACCTGGCTTCCAAAATAGGCCACCTCAATTCCAAAGTAACTACAAACCTCAACAAGGAACCTATATTCCACAAAAATCAAAGCTAGAATCCTTGATGGAGACATTTGTAGCTACTCAACTTAAACAAAATGATGAATTCTCTGATGCAATAAAAAACTTGGCTTCAAAAGTGGACTCTCTTGCCACTCACAACAAAATACTGGAAAATCAAATTGCCCAACAAGCCTCCTATTCTCAAAGAGCACCGGGAACATTTCCTGGGAAACCAGAGGCTGGACCATCTAACCAAACCATGGCTGTGACTCTTAGGAGTGGTACTCAATACGATGGGCCAGTTGACAAGACAGCAAAGGAGGAAAAGAAAGTCGATGAATCTTCATCTCATCCAGTAATTGAAGAAGAGAAACCACAAGAAAAGAAGGAGGAAGTTAAGCCATATCAACCTCCCATTCCATTTCCTTAGCGCTTAGCTAAAGCAAAGTTGGACAAACAATTTGGTAAGTTCCTTGATGTTTTAAAGAAATTGTATATTAATATTCCTTTTACAGATGCTTTGCAGCAAATGCCTACATATGCAAAGTTCTTGAAGGACATTCTGTCCAACAAAAGAAGACTGGAGGAAGATGGAATAGTTGCACTTACTGAAGAGTGCAGTGCTCTAATTCAAAAGAAACTTCCACCCAAGCTCCAAGATCCAGGTAGTTTCTCTATTCCTTGCATGATTGGTGACATGAATATAGATAAAGCATTGTGTGATTTAGGAGCGAGTGTGAGTTTAATGCCATTATCTGTTGCTGAAAAGTTAGGATTGGGTGAACTAAAACCTACTAGGATGTCTTTACAATTGGCTGATAGATCTGTAAAATATCTTGTAGGAATTTTAGAGGATGTTCCTATTAAGATAGGAAAATTTTTTATACCTGCTGACTTTGTTGTGCTTGAAATGGACGAAGATTCTTTGATTCCTATTATTTTAGGCAGACCATTTTTAGCAACTGCAGGTGCTGTGATCGATGTCAAGAATGGTAAGTTGTCTCTAACTGTTGGAGACCAAAAGGTTGATTTCAACTTGAAAAATGTTTTAGAAAAACCTTATAATGATGTTTGCTGTACTGTGGATTTTGTCGAACAAGTGGTAAAGGAATCAACCCTTCCTAATGACCCACTTGAAACTATTTTCATGATTGAGCCGACAGAAACATCTGATTGCTCTGAGGCCCCACATGATACTGAGGTCATGTGTGACAAAGTGGTAAGCCCCAATGTGGAATTAAAACCTTTACCAGCTTCATTAAGGTATGAGTTTCTTGGCCCTAATTCCACATATCCTGTGGTTATTAATGCTGAATTGAATCCATGTGAAACTGAAAAACTTTTGAAACAACTTAGGTTGTATAGAAAGGTAATAGGTTATACAATGGATGATATCAAAGGGATTAGCCCTTCTCTTTGTATGCACAGGATTACTATAGAAGATGAAAGTAGGCCCACAGTAGAACCACTTAGGAGATTAAATCCTAAAATGCAAGAAGTGGTTAAAAAGGAAATTTTGAAATTGCTTGATGCTGGAGTCATATATCCTTTTGATAGTAGTAAATGGGTAAGTCCTGTCCATGTGGTGCCTAAAAGGGGGGGAATAACTGTGATTGAAAATGATAAACATAACTTGATTCCTACTAGGATTGTCTCTGGTTGGCGCATGTGCATTGATTATAGGAAGTTAAATAGCGCCACGAAAAAAGATCATTTTCCCCTCCCTTTTATTGATCAGATGCTTGAAAGACTTGCAAAACACTCTTATTTCTGTTATTTGGATGGGTATTCAGGTTTTCATCAAATTCCCATTCATCCATCTGATCAAGAAAAGACTACCTTCACTTGCCCTTATGGGACTTATGCTTACAGACGTATGCCTTTTGGTTTATGTAATGCACCTGCGACTTTTCAAAGGTGTATGCAAGCAATTTTTTTTGATCTTATTGAAAATGTGATGGAAGTCTTTATGGATGATTTTTCAGTGCATGGTTTGGATTTTGATAATTGTTTAACAAATTTGTGCCAAGTTTTGCAGCGTTGTGAAGAAACCAATTTGGTTCTAAATTGGGAAAAATGCCATTTTATGGTAAGAGAAGGCATAGTTCTTGGACACCTGGTGTCTGAGAGAGGTATAGAAGTTGATAAGGCTAAAGTGGAAGTAATTGAAAAATTACCTCCACCCACGAATGTGAAAGGTATTCGGAGTTTTCTTGGACATGCAGGGTTTTATCGCAGGTTCATTAAAGATTTCTCCAAAATCACAAAGCCTCTTACAACTCTTCTGGGTAAGGATGTGCCTTTCAATTTTGATTCATCTTATATGGAAGCTTTTTGCAGGATTAAGCAAGCTCTAATCTCTGCCCCCATCGTACAACCACCTGATTGGAAACTCCCATTTGAGCTGATGTGCGATGCGAGTGATTACGCAGTGGGAGCTGTGTTGGGGCAAAGAAAGGATAAAAAGCTCCATGTAATTCATTATGCCAGCCGGACGCTAGATGGTGCTCAGGTAAATTATGCCACAACTGAAAAAGAACTGTTAGCTATTGTCTTTGCTTTTGATAAATTTAGGTCTTATTTGGTAGGTTCACATGTTACTGTTTACACTGACCACTCTGCCATTAAGTATCTATTGAATAAAAAGGAAGCAAAGCCTAGATTAATTAGGTGGATTCTAATATTGCAAGAATTTGACTTGGAAATTAAGGACAAGAAGGGTACCGAGAACTTGGTCGCTGACCACCTATCTAGGTTGACATCTGAAAAAGAAGAAACAGATAATATTCCCATCAATGAATCTTTTCTAGATGAACAACTCTTGAATCTTAGTATCCAACATGTTCCTTGGTATGCTGATTTTGTAAATTTTCTTGCATGTGGTATCTTACCTCCTGATCTTAGCTTTCAACAAAGGAAAAAGTTTTATGCAGATGTCAAGCATTATTATTGGGATGAACCACTCCTTTTCAAGCAATGTGCAGATGGTATGATTCGGAGATGTGTTTCACAAGATGATGTCCATGCTATCCTGGATCATTGCCATTCTCTTTCCTGTGGAGGGCACATGAGCACCTCCAAGACAGCTGCTAAAATATTACAAGCTGGGTTCTATTGGCCAAATATTTTTAAGGATGTACGTAAGTATGTTCTAACTTGTGATGCTTGCCAAAGAACAGGTAACATTGGTAAGAGACAAGAAATGCCATTGAATACCATTTTAGAAGTTGAATTGTTTGATGTATGGGGTGTTGATTTTATGGGTCCCTTTCCCTCTTCTTTTGGAAATCAGTTCATATTGGTGGCAGTTGACTATGTGTCAAAATGGGTGGAAGCCATTGCTTCACCCCATTCCGATGCTAAAACTGTTATTAAACTTTTCAAGAAAATAATATTTCCAAGGTTTGGAGTCCCAAAATGTGTTATAAGTGATGGAGGGTCTCATTTTATTGAGAAAACTTTTCAGACCCTTCTAAAGAAATATGGAGTTAAGCATAAGGTTGCTACACCTTATCACCCACAAACTAGTGGACAAGTTGAGGTATCCAATCGGGAAATTAAAAATATTCTTCAAAAAGTGGTGAATACATCACGTAAGGATTGGTCTATTAAGTTAGATGATTCCTTATGGGCGTATCGGACCGCATACAAAACTCCCATTGGAACCACACCTTTTAAGCTAGTATATGGGAAGCCCTGTCATTTACCTGTTGAGCTAGAATATAAATCTTTTTGGGCTGTTAAAACTCTTAACTTTGATCATAAGGCTGCAGGTGAACAAAGATTGTTGGAATTAAATGAGCTTGAAGAACTCCGTCTAGATGCATACGAAAATGCCAGAATTTATAAAGAAAAAACCAAACAATGGCATGATCGTCACATCCAACGGAGAACATTTAATCCAGGTGATATGGTTTTACTGTTTAATTCCAGACTGAAGTTTTTTCCAGGTAAACTGAGATCCCGATGGTCGGGACCATTCAAGGTGACAAAAGTCTTTCCCTTTGGAGCTGTCGAACTATGGAGCGAGAAATCTGGTACATTTAGAGTAAATGGACAGAGAGTAAAGCATTACTTCACAGGTCAACCAATACAACAAGCAAGTGACTTGGACTTGTTTGATGCTCCTGATGAGTAAATCCAAACGGTGAGAAGTCTGGCTGAAGACTTAAAACTTAGCACTGATAGGGAGGTAACCCTATAAAAAGTTGTTGTTTTATTTTAAGCTTTTATTCTTTAAAAAAAAAAAACCAACTATGTCAGATGCTAGTTTGGGGTTATTACAGGTAAGTTTTCTTATCCTTTTATCATCCATTTTAACATTGAGGACAATGTCAAATTCTGGTTTGGGGTAGTAGGTAAGAAAACTTAACTGTTTTGTTTAAGTTGTGTGATTGTTATTTTATTATGCATGTGTGTTTTCTTTGATTTGTTTGTAATCTTGTAATTTACCATGATTGCATGATAAATTTACTTTGAACACAAGGCTAAAGTATCTAAGGATCCCAAAATTTTGAGTAAAATTTTGGAAATTTGATTGTTTAAAATGCCAAATAAATGCTTAAATGAACCTTATGTGATTAAAATTTTCTTTGAAAAGACTTTCCATGGTTAGACTTGAGCCAAAATGGGTTATCTATCAAACAAATTTTCAAAACCCATATTTTCTTGATTGAGTGAATCTTATAGTCATTAATATTCTAGAACTTGTTTTTCAACCAATTCAAAATGGTTTTTGATTATATGTCTTAGGATGATAAAGGCACAATTAGGTCTTATTCTTAAGCCTCAGAATTTTGTATAATTTGACCCCTAGTTGCCCCTTTTGAGCCTAAAAGTGAAAATTTTTCTTTGAAACCTTTCATTGACTAATATTCTCTTAATAGTGAAAAAGTTGGAAATTTAGTGGAGCAAAGAAATAAAAAAAAAAGGACTTAAGAAAAATATGTATTGAATGCAAAGAAAAGCAAGAAAAAGAAAAGAAAATCAAAAGGATGATATTGAATGAATGAAAAAGTCCATAAAAGTTCAACAATTTGCTTTGTTAAATTTATAATGGTGATTTGAATCATTCATGACTGTTAAAGCCCTTTTGTATTCCATTTTTCTTGAAATTCCTACCAATACAACCCAAGGCCACGTTACAACCTTTGAAAGACCTTTAGACTTTGACATATTTTCTATCTAAACTGTGGAGTTTCTGGTTTATTAACAAGTTTATGGTAATATTTTTTTGACTATGATGATTTGAGAGATACACAAACCTTTAAACACTTGAATGAAAATTGTGAGAAGAGTATCTCAAGTCTTGACATTGAAAATTGATTCACATAAGAAAAATAAAACTGGCATTTGAATAAATCTGTTTCTCTGTTTTGGATTCCTTAGTTTATTAAGTTTAGTGTTTTCTGTATTTTATCTTGTGAATATGGTGATTGCTTGAGGACAAGCAATGTTTTGGTTTGGGGTATTTTGATAAGTGCTTTTTAATACAATAAATTAGATCTAGTTTGCTTAGAATTTTAGTCATTATCCACTGTATTTCCTTTATTTATTGCTATTTTTGCTTTCTTTCCACTCTATTCTACTTGGGTATGTTATTTTGTAGGAATTAAGGTAATAAAGGGTCAAAAACAAGAGAAAAACGACCATAAAATGATAAAGAAATAAGAAGAACAAGCCCAAAGTGGAAAGAATTCTCTTTTTAAAGCTGAAATTCGACTCAGAAAGCAAAAATCCAACTCAGAGCACTGAAATCCGACTCAAAATGGCCAAATCTGAGTGGGATAACTAAAAAATGACCAAATCTGAGTGGAAGGACTCAGAATAGAGCATTGCCGAGTGGAATACTGCACTGCTGGAGGAAAATCCGAGTGAAATGTTCCCTGTCAAAGCCATTCCGAGTGATAAATAGCTGACTGGAGTGAAGGACCAATGCTGAAATGGAATAAGTCTCGGTTGAAGGTGATTCTGAGTGGAAACTTCCCGACTGCATCCATTCCGAGTGAAAAAAGGAGACTGACCTCCAATAAATATGTCCAAAGCTATTATCCGAGTGAAAGGTTTGCTGATCGCAACTAATCCGAGTGAAACCTGTTCCGAGTGAATGGATTCCGAGTAGAAGAGGCCACTGAAATGAATAAATGCTGACTAAGGAGGAATCCGAGTGGTCTCACTCAGAGAAAATGACATTCTCAAGCAGAACAAAGCATTTCCGAGTAATTCTTAGCAAGGAAGGAAAAATCCGACCGGAAATGAATCACACTCGGGCAGACTCTCAAGTTTCACACTGAGCCCGAGTGAGAAGTCTCCAAGGAAAGGAATTCCGAGTAAGTTGGGTCAGAAAGATGCATTTCCGAGCAAAGCAAGGCTCGGACATGGAAGAATTCTATCAGCCAGATTCCAGTCCTTCAAAGTCTAAGTCTCTGAGTGAAAGTGAAGTCAAATCCGAGTGGAAATTAACTCGGACTTCCGAGTGAAGATGTGATTTTATCATTTGAATGAGTAAATAAATTTGTCCGAGTGAATTCCAATGCAAAATCCGAGCAGAGCTTTAACCGAGTGGTCCAAATTCAGAGACAGCCGAGTGAATGTTTCAGACGGTTCCGAGTCTTTCTGCAGTCAATTCTGACTGAATGAAAGATGCTCTTCAGTAAGTCTTCACCCGTCCTTTCATTCAGCTTCATCACCAATCGGTTCTCCTCCAAACACCGACCCAATTCTTCACAAATGCAACACCGGATCACTACCTCCATCAACACCACCTCCTTCTACTTTCCTTCAAGTCACTCTCTACACCGTCCTCAATCCAGAAATCCGACCCACATTCCTCTCTTCTATCCGCTGTCCCCTTCTAATCCATACTACACACCGTCCCACTTCACCTTTCCTTTCCATCAATACCGCCCAGACTTCTCTCAAACCAACACCGCCCAGTAATCCATCAACCAACACTGCCCAGTAATCCATCAAACCAACACCGCCCAGTAATCCATCAACCAACACCGCCCAGTAATCCATCAACCAACACCGCCCAGGCTCCTAATCCACAACTCCGCCCAGACTCTTTTCCTTTCCATCCACAACCGTCCTCACCTCAACACACCGCCCAACCGTCCTCACCTCAACACACCGCCCAACCGTCCTCACCTCAACACACCGCCCAACTTCCCAACACCGTCTCCCTTTCTTCTTCTAATACATAACACCGCCCAGTAACCCTCTCAAGACCGCCCAGACTTTTCATCAATTCAACACCGTCCAGCCCACAACGTCCAGATCTCCATCTAACAGCAACTCCTCTCCACGTTGTCCAGTTCACTCACCAACACCGTCCAGCAAGCTTTCACTCGGATTTGTGGGAAAATAACATTTTTTCACTATGAATTTCATCATTCTGCACCAATCTTCACTAAAATCCAAGCACCGAATTATTGGAAATATTAAATATGCAAATTAGAAACAAGTTGGCACAGCTGGAATTCACATGCAGAGAAAGTTTCTCCCACTTGCAAATTTTAACGCGTTTCCTTAGCTGGATTCATTCATCCATTCGCCTATAAAAGGGAGAGCAACCAGGAGCATAGAATCAAGAATCAATCATCTCTTCCCATCAATTACCATCAGATTTATTTTCTTCGTTACTTTCTCTCCTTTTCTCTTTAGTTTTCTTCTTTTCCATTTTTCTTTCTCTGTCCGTTTTTCTTCTCTTTCTTTTTATTTTCTTTTCTTTCTTTTATTTTGTAAGAGTGTGAGGGCTGTAAAAGTGAGATTTTAAATTTGTAATTGGTGGAGAAATTATTGCAACAAGGAATTACAGTGGTAAATTATTCTGAGCTTTTGGAGAAACCCGTAAGTCTTTATTTTTACCATGTCTTGTATATTTTATTTTTCCATTATTTACGTGAATTTAAATTATTTCATGAGTAGCTAAATTAATTATCTTGGGATAAAGGGGGTATGATAATATTTTATTTTAATGTTATTTTGACTTGGAATTAAATAAATTTCTGTTTTCCATTTAGTTCAATTATGCTTAATGCTTTTAGTAATTCCTAACAAGAACCTAAATGATAAAACTGTATACTTACGGGTATATTAGTAAATTTAGGTAATAAATAGAATCGAGAGATTTATTTTTACCAGAAAGCTTTGAACTAAACCTAAGATTTTTGAGATGCTTTTTGTGACCTCGGTAAAACCGTGAAAGTAATCAAAATTCTTTTGAGGAAATAAAAGGGATTTTCATAAAACGATAATGGGCCTTTCTGAGGATTAAGCAGCGCTTTCCATAGGTTAGGTACATTAATAGGATTCCGAAAGGAACATATTAATTAGCTTTTGGAAAATTCGCCTTGGAAAACTTAATTCGATTCTTATTTATGAAAAGTTAAAATTCATTAAACATAAAATAGAGTCTTAATCCCCCAAAATCCCAAGATACTCTCAACTCTGATTTTTTAGTGTCAAGTAAATTTTATTTTTATATTTATTTATATTCTGTGCAACTTTAATTTGTGCTTTATTTTATAAAAATCTTAAAAATTAATTGTGTGGATAATTAAATTTCAATATGCTGGTACTTTGAACACAGTCCCTGTGGAGAACGATAATCTTTTATATTACGCGACATAACCCGTGCGCTTGCGGGCCCTGTCAAAGAGTTATTAAAATATATACAAAAAGGATGAAAGATGCCTTATCAATTTGTTAAACATTAGAAATACGATTTCATAATAATAATATCATTTCCATGATTTAAGGGTTCCAAAACAAGCAATAGAATGGAACAAAGAAGCCAAAAATGAGAAAACTGGGATCAGGGGAACTTGCTTGAGCGAGTCCCCATCTCGCTTGAGTGAGTCCCCATCTCGCCTGAGCTAGATCCATAGGGGTCGCTTGGGCGAGGCAAGCAAGCGTGAGCGAAAACACTCCAGAACCACAATCACGCTCACTCGCTTGAGCGAGTGCTACTCCAAAGACCATTCGCTTGAGCGAAAATGGTCCAGAACCATTCTGCTTAATTTCGCTCGAGCGAGGCAAAGCTCGCCTGAGCGAATTGCCTCTAGAAGCACATACCTGATACATAATCATCTCGCTTGGATGAGATCCCAGTTCGCCTGAGCGAATCTCACCCAGAAATGATTGTACACAGCTCTCGCTTGAGCGAAGGCGAGCCCGCTCGAGCGAGAAACGTCCAGAATGCATATACCAAGTGTAGGGTCGTCTCGCCTGAGCGAGAACCACTCTCGCTTGAGCGAGATTAGGCCAGAGGCCATATAACTGACACAGGGGATTCTCGCTTGAGCGAGAATCCATCTCGCTTAAGCGAGATTACCAGACCATGCGCAGAAACAGGTAAAATCTCATAACCCCACATACCAAAACCCATACTAAACAAAACTGATCAAATTCAACACATCACATATATCATCTTAGGTATTTAAAGCTTATTCCAAGTAATCATACTCAATGATCTCTATTCTAACTCATGAATCATATCATAATTAAGCCTATCACCTTATATACTTTATAAAACAAAGATTCTCATATAATCCTTCATTCATTCATCAAAATTAAAAGTAATTCACGTCATATTTATCATTCATACATTGACAAAGTCACTAATGAAAATAAGCCATACACACAAGGGTCTCATTTTCCTACATGACCTCCAAAATCATCATTCATCATATCTAATTAAAAAATTGAGCATATGTACACCATATACTCTACAAAATGACCATATGCCGGCCAAGGCTCACCCACTTTCCTTTCACATTTACCTTCATTAACACTCGACCTCCAAAAGAGTAGGATTTACATCATACCTACATCAAACTTAAAAATGGCAACTAGTAGGTGAGTAACATAATCCAAATGTATCAAAGTCTTACAATATGATGATACCCATACATGTTCACATATGATACATTTCACAAGAAACATCATAGTTTCATTCACATACTATATCATTCATAGTAACATATTACATACTCAAGAAATACATCCACAACACACATATTCAAATCATTGGTATTCTCAATATCATGATCATACATATAGTGTTAGCACCACATTTCTTCCCTTTCTATAACTCAACCATCCTTCGCCACCACGGGCTTTCAACTAGGAATATCTCTGGCTATATGCAAATGCTCTTATAGCTAATGCATATGCACAAATGAATTATTATCAAATACGGATCCGACTGTGGGAAACAACAACATACTAAATGTGGGACAAGCATAGTGTTGGTGTATGCACTACGAGCTATTAATGTATCAATTTTAACTTATTAATAAAATTAGTATTTTCAGTTTTAGACAAATGCTATTTATCCTGGAATAATAGGTCATATGAGAATTATTCCTAAAATGTCCCTAATCAAGTATTTACATGGGGACATGTAAATACATTAAGATTAGTGTGTAAATGTACTGATGATTTGATCTCACAAATCATGGATATATGATATCAAGTCTTTACACGGGTACACATTAAGGGTAATGTTGTACTGGACAGACCCATCATGAGAACGTTGCATGGATCATTACATGAGTGTCATAAACGGTTCTTAATGTGATAATGGTATGTAGTCCTTCGACCTGAAGTCACTACGATTCCTACATAAGGAGTTTATTGTTTTAATACAATCAAACGTTATCTGTAATAAGATGACCATAAAGATTGTGATTAGGCAATAGATAAATTATACAGAGGGATATGAGTGATGTAGATGGAATTTGTCTCTCCTATGTGACAGGAGTGATATCTATGGGCCACTTGATAGAGTGAGACTAATGAAATGCATGGCCATGCTAGGACGAATAAATATTAGATATTTATTCTATAAAGTCTACTCTGGTATCAAGTAAAATGAATTGGGCCATACAAGGATGACGACGACCATGCCTTGGGCCTAATTAGATATCGTGACAAAAGGAATATATATATAAAATAATTATCACTTATAGGTCATGTCGATGATAAATAATATTCAGAAATAATGATGTATTGCTAGATACCGCTCTTATTTTATATTAATAATAAAATAGTTTATCATTAATATAACCGAATATTTTACCTATAGGGTCACACACATAGAGTAAGCCCACCAGAGGATAGTTTTACTTTAGTTAGACTGAAAATAAAACTATTTGGGCCTAACTCATTTAGAATGAGTAAGGAGCCCAATGTTTAATGAGAGCTCAGGTCAAGACCTAAGCCTATATATAGAGCATGAGATGCTCATAGGCTGCTGCTCAGAAATTAGACCAAAACAAAATTCCGTACTAGCATTCGGAGCTCTGTTTTTCTGGTGGGAGTGCTCGTGTGGACTCCTAAGGGCGAAGCTACAATTGCTTCGATCGAGGATCTTGTTCTGCGTCTACAAGAGGTAAACCCTAATTAAAAAAATTTTAATTTAGCATAATGCTTTAAGACATACGTGTTTGCAATTCTTTTGGGAATCCTTTGTGTTTCCGCTGCCTGACCCTAATAGGATTCCCTAACACATAGGTGTGCTACTATGCCCCTACTGCAGTAAAAAATGTGTACACATATATCTCAATTCATGCATGCTCAACAACATATTTTACTGGTACCAAACTGCTCTCACCTATCTGTAGCACTAGTCACCCCATGACTTTCAGATCTATAATTGTGGCCTTACTTACCACAAGTGCTACGGGCCCCTCCCGAACACACATTGAGAGAGCCGTGTCCCGTCGGGCACCGAGTTAACTTGCTCATCACAGAGCCGCCCGCCCACTGGGCCCGCCACATAGGGTGCCTCGTCACCAAACTATGGACAGCTTTGTGATTCCCAGAATCACTAGGGAAAATATAATAATATACCTATGCACCGGGTCGCCCTCCCACTGGGCCTGCCCAGTGGAACCCCTAACATTCCGCATAGACAGCATATGATATGCCATGGATGCAAATGCCAATCAATGCATTCTCACTCTATGCATCCTATCATGCCACTCCACATTCAATAATTCACCATAACCACTTAATGGATTTTGTATACTCATCATTCTCAACCATCACCATTTCTTATTAGATTCCATATATATCAATAGTTAATGGCAATCATCCTTAATCAATTCACACATCATGGGATGTTCAACAACACATCAATCAATACAACCATGGACACCGAGCCATTCACAACAATTCTCATCAACATGAGTCAAGTTTCATCACAAACAACATCCCAAAACACAAGCCACATAGCATCAATTACTCTAATGCATTTCAATCGTATAATCATCAAATCATCCATTCAAGCCAAATTAACAATACACAATTAGATACACACATCACTAATGGATGAAATCATACATTTAGAATTATTACCCTCTCTTACCTCAAGAGAAGTAGTAATCAATGCGGTTTGACAGTTCTGCATCATCGATGGGGTTGAAGTCAACATATACATTACCCTCCCAAAACCATAAGAACCCAGAGCCAAGGGTTTAAGCTCATGAGAACAACCAAGAGCTTACCTTAGGAAAAGAAAAGGGAGGGTTCCCCAAAGGGAAATGCAGCCACACAAAAATGAGGGGAAAAAAGGATGAGACTTCAAGCTCCAAGCTCTCCTTGCAAGCTCCAAGAAATGAAAATAGCAAGGAGAAGAAGGTATACAATCCCAAGGGTTTTTGAGAGGAGAATAGATGATGAAGAAATGAGAAAGAAGAAGAAAAACGTGTTTGCCAATTTAGTCTCAGGAGCCAACGAAAATGTTAAGGAAAACTTAAGGCTTTTGGCTTTAATTTTATTCCTCATACTAATATTTCATCATTTTACCACAAATAGGATCTTTGTTCGGGCTCAATACTTTATCTAAAAATTATTCCGAATACATATTCAGACTCTCAATAATATTCTTAACAGCCCAGACCACTATCATCCTAATTGGAGATATTTGGTCCGATACCCATATTATAATCGGGTATTATTTTAGCTCATACAGCCTCAATAAAATATAAATAATTCTCAAAATCTAAATTTAATTATTTTCAACATTTTGGGACATTAATCATCCCACTTATAATTATTCGACATTTACTCTCCTTATTTAATCATTTATATAAAATCTGGGATGTTACAGCAATCTATATCCAAATGCTTGGTTCTCTCATGAAATATTAGATTAGAGCCTATATGAATTGCACTCGTTATCACTGAAGAGGAAGTATGCCAACCATTGAAGCTCACAAGAGGCACTACTGAGAGAGTGATATTCTGATTCACTAGAGGATCTGGAAACAATTGATTGCTTCTTGGATCTCTAACTGGCCAAGGAGTTTCCAAGAAAGAAACAATAACCAGTGATGGATTTTTTGGTAATAGAGCAACTGTCCCAATCTGTATCATTGAAGCCCTACAACTGAAGAGAGGAAGAGGCAGAGAAGAATAACCCTTTTCCTGGAGAAGCCTTCAAGTATTTTACTATTCTCAAGGTAGTAAGATAGTGCTTGGATTGAGGTACACTAAGGAACTGACTCAACTGATTAACACCATAACTGATATCAAGCCTAGTGGTAGTGAGGTACAACAACCTACCTATGAGCCACCTGTAACCCATAACATCATCATAAGAGGAACCAGATTCTATGTACAATTTGAGAGCAAGGTCCATAGGGGTAGAAACAGGTTTGTAACCTAACAGACCTGTATCTGTAAGCAACTCTAGGCAGTATTTTCTTTGGCAAATAGAAATCCCTTTATGTGATCTAGCAATCTCTAGACCAAGGAAATATTTTAGAGGCCCTAGATCCTTAATGCCAAAATGGTGGTGCAAATGCTCCTTGATGAGGCTGAATTCCATGAGATCATTGCCTACAAGAACCACATCATCAACATACACTCTTAAGGCAATGAAGCTGGATCCCTAGAATTTTAGAAATAAAGAAGGGTCTGAATGTGTTGGAATGAAGTTGTAGGTGGACAAGGTGGAAGTTAATTTTTCTAACCATTTCCTGCTGGCCTGCTTCAAACCATAAAAGGACTTGATGAGTTTGTAGGACTGGTTAGATCTAACACTTGCTCCAGTTAGTATTTTGATGTAGACATCTTTTGCCAAATCACTATGCAAGAAGGCATTATCTATATCTAATTGATGTAAATGTCAATCATGAATAACTACTAAAGCAAGAAAGGTTCGAATTGTGGTCATTTTAGCCACAAGTGAAAAGGTATCAAAATAGTCTATCCCTTCCACTTATGTGTATCGCTTTGCCACTAATTTGGCCTTCTATATTGGAATAGAATCATTACCATGCCTCTTGATCTTGAAAACCCACTTATGGCTAATAGGTTTGACACTAGGTGGAGTGTCAACAATCTGCCAAGTTTCATTCCTGTTAAGTACATCCAATTCATTATTCATAACTGAACTCCAGTGAGGATTTTGAGCTGCCTTAGAATTGGATTAAGGCTCCATCTTAGTGAGCATGGACAAGGCATAAGATCTTTGAGAAAGAGCAAGATTGTAATAAGTATGGTTTGTGTAGATAGGCTGCATGGTGGAACTCTGATCATAAGGTAAGGTGGGACAATGGTAATCTGCAAAGTGTATAGGAGGTCTAACTGATTTGGTTAATTTCCTAACGAAGGTAGGTATGTGTGAATGGTGTGGTTCATCTAGGTGACCAAAGTTTCTAGAATGTTTTGAGTGGGGATTAGGTGTTGACTTTGATGAAGAAACCAGATCTGGTGAGCTGAGAGGGTCAATACACATATAAGTTGGTGAGGCAGGCTTGTGGTTGGTAGTGGAACTGAAAGGCAAAATGTTCTTAAAGAAATGGACATCTCTGGATATGAATACCTTTCTGGTGAAAAAATCCAATAACACAAATCCCTTGGTGCTTGATCTGTAGCCCAGAAAAATTGACTTCCTTCCTCTAGGATCCAGCTTCCCTTTGATTGTAACAAGTATGGTTTGTAGAGATAGGGTGCATGGTGGAACTCTGATTAGAAGGTAAGGTGAAACAATGGTAATCTGCAAGGTGTGTAGGAGGTCTAACTGATTTGGTTGATTTCCTAATGGAGATAGGTGTGTGTGAATGATGTGGTTCATCTAGGTGACCAAAGTTTCTAAAAGGTTTCGAGTGGGGATTAGATGTTGACTCTGATGAAGAAATCAGATCTGGTGAGCTAAGAGGGTCAATGCACATATAAGTTGGTGAGGCAGGCTTATGGTTAGCAGTAAAACTGAAAGGCAAAATATTCTCAAAGAAATGGACATCTCTAGATATGAATACCTTTCTGGTGAAAAAATCCAGTAACATAAATCCCTTGGTGCTTGATTTGTAGCCCAAAAAAATTGACTTCCTTCCTGTAGGATCTAGCTTCCCTTTATGCTCTTTGAGTGTCAAGGCATAGTACAAGCAACCAAAAAATTTTCAACTCCTTCAAATCTACTTCAGTACCATAAAGCACTAAGTAAGGTGACTTGTTTCCCAGAGCAAAAATTTGGAACTCGGTTCATTAAGTATGCAGCATGACCAACTGTATAGGTCCACAAAGGTTTTGGTGCATGTGAGTGGAATAAAGGGCTCTTAGGATTCCAAGGAAGGTTTGATGGCATCTTTCAACTCTCCCATTCTATAGAGGTGTCTATACACAGCTTCTCTGGTACAAAATCCCCTTGGAGCAATAAAAGGAGGGCATTAGAAACTCTCCATCATTGTCAGTCCTTACCACTTTAACCTTTTTCCCAAACTATGTCTTTACCATTTCAATGAATTTCTACAAGGCACTAGTTGCTTCTGATTTCAATTTTAGCATAACAAGCCAAACATACCTACTATGATCATTAAGGATAGTAAGAAAATACATATGCTTATGGATTCCTAGAATGGACAATGACCCTTTAATATCAGCATGCACTAAATCAAAAGGGGCAAAAGCTCTGTTGGTACTCAAAGGAAAGGATAACCTTTTTTGTTTTGATGCAAAAAAATATCACAAATTAAGTTCTTATTTATTGAAATATAAGGATGATCCTTAATCAAAGTTTGCATTCTAGGAATTGACAAATGTGCCAATCTGTAATGCCAAAGAGCTGAATCAAAGATTACAACTAAATTCTTTAAAACTTTACCACTCTATTCAACAGATTTGTTACATGAAACTTCCAATTCATACAAACTATTCTTGGCCTCAACCAAACTAATCATCTTCGTTGAATCTGGATCCTGGATCACACATGTGTTCTGTCTGAATGTCAAAATGTATGGATGTTGTGCCAAAAGTTTGTGTATAGACACAAGATTAAAGGTAAATTTTGGTAGATACAAAACATATTCTAATATCAAGTTTGGAAACAATTTAACTATGCCTGAGTGTGTGGAATGCAATTTGTGTTTATATGTTGACATAGGTTTTGATAATGACAAACAACTCAAGACTCAAAGATCAAACATACACAATTCAACTATGTTTGATACACAATTTAATTATGAAATTTGATGAACAACCAAGGATTTGAGTCAAAGCATCTACAAAGGATTAAAACAAGAGAAAAATGTTCATCCAAGTGCCTAAGGATCAAAGGAACCAAGCCATATACGATTACATGTCAAAAGGGTGAAAAAGTGTGTGAAAAATAAAGCATCAGGCTGATGAATCAATTCAAGCCCCTACTGAATCGATTCATGCGTATTAAATGCTCCAGGATGTGATTCTTTTATGCTTGAATCGATTCATGATGAAGCTGAATCGATTCACACATGAATTTTTCCCAGGGAACTCCTTTTTAAAGGCCTGAATCAATTTATATCCTCTCTGAATCCATTCATATGTCTGTTTCTCATTTAAAACCATGAAATCAAGCCCTGAATCTATTCATATGTTTCTTGAATCTATTCTTATGCTATTAAATATCAAGATATACGCTAAATGAATCTATTCATGGTAAAAATGAATCTATTCATTTAGTTTAAGTTAAACTTTTGAATTTGAAATTTGAATCAGAGAAACAACATCGCATAAAACATGGAAGGCACTTCAAGATTCAAGCCTGAAATCAAGGATCATTTGGCAGGCAAAGTTCAAAGTCCATTACATAAAACATGGAACAAAGACATCCATTACTTGAATCATGGAATCAGTGGGCAACTGTTTAATGGCAAGCAAAGCTTTTGAAGACCTATAAATAGAGAAGGAAATGAAGGTTTCAAGCGTTAGTTTTCTCAGTAAGCAATTCCTTCTCATTTCTTCCTCCGTAGCTCTATGTTCTTATATTGGCCAAATTAGCTCTCTGTCTTATTTATTTGTAATTATTTTTTGAGAGTTAGCCTGTGAGGAAAATTATTTTGTGCTAAAATTTGTGTATCCACTCTATTAGAGAGTTACCTTTGTAATCTTAAAAACCAAAATTCCTAGAACTTGGGTTGCGTTTCAACCTTGTAAAATTTTCAGATTGAGAGATTGGGTGAGGTGCCCTTGTACTTGTGAGAATTGAGTTCTTGAGTGTGGGACACTAGGAAGCTGCAGTTGCTCAAAGTTTGTATCTCTAATCTCCAATAGTGGGAATCCTTCAAGTGGGTTGCTTAAAGGCGAGACGTACACCGGTGTGGTGGAACTCGTATATATCGGTTTGCAAATCTCTCTTCCTTAAACTATTTTAAATTTGTGCATTTACATTGCTTGCTTAATTTGTTGTGTTTATAACTTGGTTGTTAAATTTATTTGAAACAAATTACTTTATATTATTCAAGTGGCCTCACTACTCAACAAGAGGGGTGAATTGAGTGATTAAAAATTTTGCTTGGAATGCCTTTAAACTTGATTCCCTTTTTACACAAAACAATAATATGCAAGAGACAATAAGTAAAATACAAGTGCTAAGGTGAAATATATGTAGAGGTGGCCTGAATAATTTATCAAACACTTGGTGTGCAGAAACTTAACTTAGCCAAATTAATTAAGTTCAAGCAATATAATCACAACCAAAATAATATACCAACCAAATGCAATAAGTAAATGCAAGAGAGTAAGGAAGAGAAGCTTGCAAACCGATTTAACGAGTTCCACCAACCCAGTGTACGTCTCGCCTTCAAGCAACCCACTTGAAGGATTTTCACTATTGAAGTTTAGAGATTACAAGCTATGAGCAATTGCAGTTTCCTAGTGTCCCACACTCAAGAACTCAATTCTCACTAGCACAAGGGCAACCCACCTAATCTCTCAAACTCTCAATACCCAAAGGTTGAACCCCAACCTTTGTGACCACTCAATCTAGAGTGAAACTTGGTGTTTGGTGTTTATGTTTACAAGCAATTAACTCTCTCAATAGAGTGGATAAGCAAATGAAAAGCTCTAACAATAATAACTCTCAACAAGAGAGGATATCCAAGTATAAGCTCAAAGTTTCAGAAATTGAAACTATACAAGAAATAGAACTCACAAGACTCAAGAATTGATTTCTCTTTAATGGAATTGGATGATTTGAGTAGCTTGAATGAGTGTTCCATTTATAGGCCCGGGAGAGGAGCCCTAAAGTCTTCATAGCCGTTGCACAGCATGGGCATTCGAATGATAATGGAGAAATGAGTTGGTTTTGCATTTAAAAACACTTCCCCCAAATTCTGGCACTAGTGTAATCGATTACGCCTCAAGCTGTAATTGATTATGCTTCAATTTCTTCAGTGTAATAGGCCTTGTAATCGATTATGATTTTCCATATAATCGATTAGCTTGGAGATAGAGCTTGGGTAATCGATTGTACATGCCTTGTAATCGATTGTAAATGATACCTGATGCATTTAATTCTGTCACGCAGCATGGTAATCGATTGTGACATAGGTGCAATCGATTATTAAACAAATAGAGACTTACTAATCGATTGTGACTTGGCTTGTAATCGATTAGTAACAACATAGAACCTTGGTAATCGATTGATGTAGCCTCGTAGTCAATTAGGAATTATACCTGATGCTTTCCATTCAGTTTCTCAGTTGTGTAATCGATTAGCTAGCTTGGTGTAATCGATTATATAACAAACAGAACCTTTACAATCGATTAGGCTTAATGTGCTAATCGATTATGTGATGGACAAAAGCTGTGTAATCAACTAAAGGTACCACTGTAATCGATTAGCCTTCATGTTTTTGCAAGTCTGATGCTTGGACTGATGCTTGCCTCTTTGTCCTTAGTTTTTCTTTCCAGGTTCATACTTATAAATCTTCCATTTTCATACTTTATCTCCTTGTTCATGATTCTTCAAGTGATTGCTTTGTCATTATCAAAACCATATAACTTGAATAATTATTCAAACACATTCTCCCCCTTTTTGATGATGACAAACAATGTTCATCTCATGAGGGTGTTAGACAAGGTAAAATTTTCTCCCTCTTTCTTAAGGAGTTTATGCATAAATATTCTCATGTTATTCACCTTGTTATTATAGAACCAATTGATCTTAGAACCAAATTGTTAACCACTTGTCATTTAACCACTTGTTATTATTTTTATTATTAGATCAACATTAATTTTTCTCCCCCTTTGTAATCATCAAAAACACATAATGCAAGTTAGAGCAGAGAGATAAATAAAATTCATTCATTCATTAGAGAAAAGTACATAATCAAAGTGCAGGAAATTAATGCAGAATTAAAAATGAAGAATTATTCGGATTAACAAAACAAGAAAGATCTAATTATCCAGATTAAAGAAGTGCATTTCAGAGATTTTGTTAGAAAGTTCCTCATATCGCTGCTCCATAAGCTTAAAATGTTATTGCTCGGTCATTTGAAATTCTTGAAGGGTATTATCAATCCTTTGAAAACACAGATCAAGATAGGCATAGAGGAAGGTGAACGGGTCAGCAGGAGCAGATGGTTCACCTTGTGTTGCGGGAGCAGTAGGATCAGCAACAGGTGAGGGAGGATTAACAGGATGATCTTCTTCAAATGGACTGCTTCCATGAATCCTATCACTCTTGAAGATCCATCTTCCTCCAACATTGACCATTCCCATTTTGGTGAGATGGTGAGTGCCAATGCAAGCTTGTGCAAAGACTTTTTCTGGAAGTTACTTGGCAATGTCAACACTATAGGCTTTGAAGATTTTGGTGAGGAGGATAACATAGGGAAGTTTTTATTGCTCTTTGGCCTTGAGTATATAAAGCTTGAGGAGTTGAATCCAATTTATCTCTTTTTGGTTGAGGATAGCCCACATCAAGAGTACATCATCTTCTTCCATAAGGGCGTAGTTGCCTCCACGAGGAATCAAAAGTTTAACCAAAAAGAAGTGAAGGAGACAGTTGTTTAGAGTGAGATGGCCTACCAATTTGTGATTGCTAAGAGGACGGTTGGCCTTCCACAATGATTGGCGAGCAGCAATGCCATTGAAGTCCCACTCATCTTCTAGATGGCCACCAGCAAATTCAGCATCAGAGAGGGGAAGTTGGGTAATCTTAGCAAGTTGCTTATTGGTAATCCTTAGACTCACATTTTTGACTCTAGCCTCAAGTACCCCATCAACTAATTTAAGAGTGCAAAAGAAAACTCTCATGAGTTCAGGGTAGTAGAATTCTTCTTTGAGAGTGAGAAAGGGAATAAGGTTGTAGTGGTGAAGGGATTGGGTGAAGGTGAAACTAGGATTGTCAAAAACTGCAGCATTGATGAAGTGAGGGGAGATGATGTCCTTCTTTGAAAATTTCTTGATGAATTTGGTGAGATCCCTAGGATTTGTGAAAAATCATGAAAAGTCAAGAAGGTTATTAGTTTGGGCAATGGAGGACCTAGCTCTCTTAACATTCCTTGAGGAAGACATTTTGAGAAGAGAAAAAGAGAATGAAGGATTTTTGAGAATTTGGAAAGGTTTAGAGGAGAAGAGATTTGAGATGTGAGATGAGAAGTGTGACTCAGGGGATATTTATAGGATTTAGGAGTGAAAAATAGGGTTTAGAAGAGTGATTAGGATTGGGTGAAAGAGGCACACACGGATTGTGCTTTCAAAGTGGCGCTCCTGATACATTCGTAATCGATTACGGGGTGAGGGGTAATCGATTACGCTCCTTCAGAATTTGGAACGACAGGCTTTCTAATCGATTATACCTAGTGTGTAATCGATTGCGTTAAAAATAAAAACTTGGCAATCGATTAGGAAGAGTGGATAATCGATTATTTGGAAGACAAAACGTTAATAATCGATTTGTCCAAGAGACTAATCGATTGGATATAACATAGAGACTCACTAATCGACTATATGCAGCTATCTAATCGATTATGGACAAGACAGAAAGATGTTAATCGATTAGATGAGGCCATGTAATCGATTATGACAGCCCAAAAATGCTTAAAATACATGTTTTTCAATCAAGAGGCATCAATGGCTCAATTTTCATGGAATAGAGCATGCTTATTTCATCAATCAAACATTATTCACTCATCAAACACATTGTAAGGCAAAAGAGTCATCAATATCAATCAATATTAAATACAGTTGGAAATGTCTAATATGCCTAATTCTCTTCTTATGTTAATGAATTATTCCTTTGCAAGTGGTTTTGTGAATATATCAGCTAATTGCTTAGAGGTTTCAACATGTTCAAGCACACAATCACCCTTTAACACATGATCTCTAATGAAATGGTATCTTATCTCTATATGTTTGGTCCTTGAGTGCATGACGGGATTCTTTGAAATATTAATGACACTAGTATTATCATATTTAAAAGGCACCTGGTCTAATATAACACCAAAGTCAAGAAGTTGTTACCTCATCCAAAGGATTTAAGCACAACAACTTCTAGCTGTAACATGTTCTGCCTCAGTTGTTGATAATGCAACACTTACTTGTTTCTTGCTATGCCAAGAAACAAGAGAGCTACCAAGCAAATGACAGGTACCACTAGTGCTTTTCCTATCAAGTTTACACCCAGCAAAATCAGCATTAGAGTATCCTGTAAGAGTACATTCAACACCTTTAGGATACCAAAGATCTACATTTAGAGTTCCAACAAGATATTTCATTATACATTTTATGGCAGTTAAGTGTGATTCTTTTGGGCATGCTTGATATCTAGTACATATACAAACTGTAAACATTATATCCGGTCTACTTGTAGTGAGATAGAGTAAAGATCCAATCATACCTCGATATTTGGTAATTTCCACATCTTTACCTTTCTCATCTTTGTCCAAGTAGCATGATGTGGTCATAAGTGTAGCAATCTCATTTGCCTTGTCCATGTTGAACTTCTTGAGCAACTCTTTGCAATATTTGGATTGGCTAATGAATGTTCCTTCTCTTGTTTGCTTGATTTACAGCCCAAGGAAGAATGTGAGTTCACCCATCATGGACATCTCAAATTCATCCTGTATTATCTTTGCAAACTCTTTGCAAAGTGATTCATTAGTGGCACCAAATATGATATCATCCATATATACTTGTACCAAAAGTATGTCATTCTTTTTCTGTTTTATGAATAATGTTGTATCAACCTTTCCTCTTTCAAAATTGTTTTCCAAAAGAAATTTGCTCAATCTTTCATACCAAGCTCTTGGAGCTTATTTTAAACCATATAAAGCTTTTCTTAGTTTGAAAACATGATTTGGAAATTGATAGTTTTCAAAACTGGGAGGTTGATCAACATATACTTCTTCTTGAATGTATCCATTCAAGAAGGCACTTTTGACATCCATTTGATACAACTTAAAGTCCTTACAACATGCAAAGGCCAATAACAACCTAATGGCTTCTAACCTAGCTACGGGAGCATACGTTTCTTCATAGTCAATTCCTTCTTCTTGATTGTATCCCTTAGCTACTAGCCTAGCTTTGTTTCTAGTTATTATTCCATTTTCATCAAGCTTGTTTCTAAATATCCATTTAGTTCCTATTACTTGATGGTCATTGGGTTTTGGCACAAGTTCCTAAACTTCATTTCTTTCAAATTGATTTAATTCTTCTTGCATGGCCAACATCCAATGGTTATCAATAATAGCCTCATCAATGGTTTTAGGTTCAATTTGAGAAACAAATGCTAAATGATTGCAAGTGTTAAATGAGTGTCGAGTGCTTACACTTTTTGTGATATCAAGTATTATGTTATCCACGAGATGGTGTTTTGATGTGATCCATTCTTTTTGAGAGCTTTGTTGTTATTGTTCATCTTGAGAGGCTATTTCATTGTTGATTTCTACTTCTTCCTTGTTTTCCAGAGTCATTTCTTGGGGTGTTGGAACACCCTAATTTTCAATAAATGAATAAACCCAAAAACAGGGGAAATTTTTCCCAATTTTCAACTCAGCAACTGGGTAGAATTAAACAAATGCAAAGGAAGGAAAAAAGCTGACCAGAAGCTCGGAAAACCGATCAGAACAAAGGCAAAACATTCACAAGAAGGCCAGCGGAAAACACTGCGTGAACAAGCCATAAAACGTTCACTCGCTCAAGCGAGATCCGACTCCGCTTGAGCGAGGCAGCCCAACTCGCTCGGGCGAGCACTCAATCGCTTAGGTGAAACTACCTGAAAGCCTTCCCTTCCCACATACTCGCTGGAACGAATCCCACATTCGCTGAAGCGAGAAGCCATACTCGGCTATCCAAACACTCGGAATTGAGGTTCCATTCACTCGGAGTCAGGGGTTTCAATCGCTCGGTAATGACTCCACGCACATACACCCCATAACTTAGTTCCACATTTTATCCACTAAGGTACACACATGATCCACTCGGGAAATAAGGGTCATCCCACTCGGATTGCCTAAACTTCCCTCACTCGGGATGTTTCCCAACCAAACACCACTCGGCGTATTTAACCCAACACAATCGGGAATGCACTTCATATTCATCACTCGACATAAACTCGCATCTCTCACTCGGAGAACACAATAACCTTCCTTCACTCAAAAGGGGTCTCCTCAGCCATACTCCTCTCAGAATATTCAGTCTAAATCTGAGACTCCACTCACACAGGATTCCACTCGGAAATCTCACTCCAAAACCGAGTCATCTCAATCAGTCTTTCATTCGGCAATTGATATCTTATTCACTCGGGGAACCCATTAGGTTAAGTCCCACTCGGACTTGATCTAAGTCTCACCCACTCGGAATATTGAACCTCATTCACTCGGATTATACACGAATCACATACTAAGAATATATTCAAATCTCAACCGTTACAACAAATCTTCCCTCGAAAGAGATTCACTCGGATTTCCACACGGGATATTCAAATCATTCCCCACTCGGGGTTTACCCATATCCTTCACTCAGAATCATTCAAGGTTATTCACTCGGAAAAGGCCACATGTTTAGCCTCACTCGGCTCGACTCCCACAATAATGTTTCACTCGGAATTCTTTACCTTAACATTGGTCTATCCAACATCATCTATATTCCAGTCAGAAGAAGCATCAAATCAACATAAATCACTTATCTATATATGCTCTCTGATTCACAAATCCGACTACCCATTCAGCAATACTCTTCAACCGATTCATAACCATGTTATCAATATAACATACATACATATATACATACACTCGAATAATTCCATCTTAACATTATTCATTCACCAACATCCATTATCCAATACAAGTATCTGTTATCAATGTAGACCATATTTATAAATATCCATGCACTCGGATTCCATACATATATATATTTTGTATTCATTATGTTATTCAAGTGGCCTCAATACTCAAGAGGGGGGTGAATTGAATTTTTAAAATTTTTAGTTGGAATGCCTTTGAACTTGATTCTTATGTTCAAATTTACAAGATTATGCAAGTGAAATCAAGATTAATGAAATGTGCAAGGCAAAATAAAGGTAAATATAGCTAAGACAATTTGACAAACACTTGGTGTGCAGTATTCAGAGTTTACCAAATTAAACAAGTTTAAGTATGCAAGCCACAATCAATCAGCACAAGCCAATTAAACACAGTATATAAGAGTAAGAGAGTAGGGAAGAGGAGCTTGCAAACCGATTTAACGAGTTCCACCAATCCGGTGTACGTCTCGCCTCTAAGCAACCCACTTAGAGGATTTCCACTATTGTAGAATAGAGATACAACTTTGAGCAATTGCGGCTTCCTAGTGTCCCACACTCAAGAACCCAATCCTTACAAGTATAAGGGCAACCTACCCAATCTCTCAATCTCATAATATCCCAAAGGTTGAACCCCAACCTTTGTAACCACTCAACCTAGAGTGAACTTTGGTGTTTTGTGTAGTGTTTACAAACAAGTGGCTCTCTCAAAAGAGTAGATGTACAAGTGAAAGTTCTCTCAATTCTATAACTCTCAAGAAGAGAGGATACACAAATGAAATTCAGAATATACAAGAGTAAGGGCTTACTAAGCACAAAAGTAAGTAAAGATTGATAGCTTGATGTTATGTGTTGTTGTGCTTGAGTTCCTCTTGCATTTATAGAGTTATTTGAGGGTTTGGTGAGTGCCTTGGTATTCCTAGCCGTTGCACATAGTGGGGTTCTGAAGGAGTGGTGGAGAAATGTGTTGGTTTCCCACTAATATGAGTTTTCCCACTATCGTAATTGATTATGCCTTAAGGTGTAATCAATTACACTTCGAATCTTTCATCTCTGTTCGCTCTGTAATCGATTAGATGCCATTGCCTAATCGATTAGCTTCAAGTCAGAAGCTTGGTAATCGATTGAACTTTGCCTTGTAGTCGATTAGCAGTGATACCTGATGCATTTAATTTATCTTCATAGCTTTGTAATCGGTTATACAGTCTTGATAATCGATTAGCTTTATTCCAGTAGCCTTCTAATTGATTGACTGAATTCTCTTAATCGATTAGCTTTTATACCTGATGCCTTTGATGTCATTTATGGTTTGGTAATCGATTAGACCATGAGTGTAATCGATTATAGTAATTTTAGTAGCTCTGTAATCGATTATTTGAAATGTTATAATCGATTAGATTGAAGTCTTGATGCAATTGTTTCACAACAGAAGCTTCCTAATTGATTAGATGAGGCCCCCTAATCGATTAGCTGCGTGTCTGATTCCATATCTTTGTTTTTGCAAGGAATTCTTCAAGAGTGCTTTGTCATTATCAAAATTCTTAAACCTGTGATCACATTCAAAACACACATTATACAACATGTTTTGAGCCGGCCAAGGCTTTAATACATCAAAAAAACACTCGGTACATTACATTATGTACACAGCCTCATCATAAACACCCAACACTTAGTTTAAGGCCATCACATCATTCCAAACCTACCTGCACATACTGAAAAATGGTGTAGGGGTGAGCTTTACATATTAAATGACAGATATTGGCTCGGATTAATCATAGAATCCTCAACATGCAATAACATATAACATCAATCAGCACATCAAACACTGCCATTCAATATGAACAATCACAATCATCTTCCGATCGGGAATTCACCTATTTCACTCGGTCATAAGCTCAACATCCTTAGTTACAACGTACAACAATCCACTCGGATTTCACTCAACTCCGAGCCTTGCTCAAGGAGTGTGCCTGAGCCCAGCTCCAGGACTTAGTCATATTCATATGTTGTCATCTGATTGCCGATCGGTAATAGAAGTCCAACGCATTCCAGTGGTGAATCGGATGCATACGGTTTCATACACTTGGCGTCCAACGCCAATGCACTCGGCATTTCATCAAGCGTCTCATTTCACGCTTAGTGCCCCAGGCACTGCCCCAAGTCCAACTCGAGGTCTTTCATCATATTCAACATTAGGACCACGTCCTCTTCACTCGGGATTATACCCTTCATGGCACCCCGCAAGGTGATATACTCAACACGTATGCATATACATTTAACTCATATTCATTCGATTGCCCACTCGGAAATCTGCGTTCAACACTCCATGCACTCGGCATTTTCACAGCAAATCAGATGACTCGGCTCACATCACATCCACTCGGCAATCAATATGCCATCCACTCGGATTATCATCATCCACGAGCCTCACATTCATGGGATCCATTCGGCCTTAGCATTTCTAAGCCTCACACCATTTTACATATAATTCCACTCAGAATCTAACACCAGTAAACATCCCATGCTCTTACATATAATATTCCACTCGGCATTAGCACAACAGTCCCCTTCCTATGCACTCAGCATACACAAATTCAATATCAAGCATCACATGCATTTCAAACACACAATTACACACGGGGACTGTTAGTCCTCAAATTTTCAATAAAATCTAAAATAAAAATTTCATAAAAATTATAAAAATTAGTTTAATTTGTTAGAAAATTAGGATTTAAATTCAATAAATGAATGTTGTTGGAAATAATCTGCCCTTGATCAATTTTCTCTAGTTTTGCAGTGAAAAAGTTAAGAAATCAAGAGAAAATTACACTGGAGGAGCTGACGCGTAGCCTCACCCCACGCGTAGCATCAAGTGCTATTTTTGATGCTGACGCTACGCATCACAGCCACGCGTAGCGTCAGTGCTGCGTGGTCTCCACTCCAACTTTTGGCCAACCACCCCACTTGGACCCAATAATGGGCACTCCACTCAGCCCAAGGGCCACCCCAATCAGCATAAATGGCCAAAAACTCGTGGAAACATGTCCAAGTGGCCAGGCATGATCAAGATTAATTATTGAAAGTGGCCATTATCAAGTGTTTAATGGAGGCTGAGTCAGGGATCTGACGCGTAGCGTCACAGGGACGCGTAGCGTCAGCACCCTTGCTCAGCCCTATAAATAGGGCCATCCAACACCATTCATAGCATCTCATTCCATACACTTCTCTTCTCTTCTCTCTTGTGCTCGACTTTGAGTACTTCTTTTGTGAGTTGTAGTTCTAGAATAGTTTTCTAGATACTTGAGTGTGTTTCGGTGTATTGTGATCGTTGTATCGTGAAGTTTCCATCGTCTTCTTCGTAATGTCAAACTCTGTAAGTGTTGTTTTTACTTTTACCATGTGTAACTAATCTGTTTATGTTGGAATTGGTGAACTAATCTATTGAGTATAATGTTGTGAATTCGACCTCTGCATGTTTATGATTCAAGTCCATGTTAGTATTTCAACCTTTTATTAATATGAACGTCAAACGGGAGAATGATTTTCATGTGTATCGAAACTGGTTTTATTAGTGTAAATGTCAAACGGGAGAATGATTATTTATGCCGTATTGAAACTTGTTTTGACAAAAGTAAAAAGTTGGAATACCCTTGGTATCTCAATTCTATAGGGGTTGTTAACCATTGTTGCCATAAGGCCAGGTCTTAATGCAAGTTTTTACTGAGAAAGCTCACGAGGGATCGGACTTTACGGTGAATTCTTAGAATTTATATCACGAGGGATCGGTTATAATGATTTTAAGCTGCAATGACATGAAACTTGATGATTAAACATGCATGTTTTGAGTTCCTCATTGTTATTCTAGATTAGGGATCCAATTTCCAACATAATTTGTTTATCTGTGTTTATCTCAAGTATCTTACCTATTCTAGGTTACAACTCAACTTTTTAGATAGATTTTATTTTCTTTTTATCCTATGAATCACTCAACCATGTTATCTTGTGAATATTGTATAAACTGTACATAAATCATTCTTTTGTTCATAATTTCCTTCATATTTACCATAGTAAATAGAAGATTACTGTTGTTATTGGACTTTCAATCCCAGTGGAACGATATCTAAATTTTGAAAACTACAAACGATTGGTGCACTTGCCAATTCACAAAGCCCGGTTACAACCGACGGGCCAACAAGTTTTCTGGCGCCGTTGCCGGGGATTGAATTGTTTCAGTAAAACAGTAAAATTTTAATTACCGTGGTAAATATTTTTTTACCTTAGATAATTTTTTATTTATTTCTTATCATTATTACACTAACTTTCTTTGTTTAGTTTGTGTATGCAAACTCGATCTACCGCAGGTAAAATTTATTTTGATCCTGAGATAGAAAGGTTTGTAAAGAAAATCAAGTCTTTGAAATCTAAAACACAAACTAATTCTTCTTCTACTTCAAAAATTTTTGAAAATTCAAATATGGCTGCTGAAAGGAGAACATTGGGACAGTTTGCTGCTATAAATGGTCCACCCCGAGTTTCGGGAATGTTTCAAGGACCAGTTTTACCAGTGGAAATTAAACCTGCCACTTTAAACATTATTCAAAACAACCAATTTGCTGGTTTAAATCATGAAGAACCGTATGAACATTTAACTGTTTTTTATGAGTTATGCAGCACAATTGGTTTTGAACCCAATCAAGAAGAGTCTGTTTACATGAGACTCTTTCCTTTTTCATTGATTGGGAAAGCAAAAGAATGGTTTAAATCTTGTCCACCGGGTAGTTTTGCAAACTGGTCCGATGTTGAAAGAAAATTTTTGGAAAGATTTTATTCTCCTTCAAAATATTTTGAAGCAATGACAGCCATACACTCTTTTTCTCAAAATAATGATGAATCATTAGGAGAAACATGGGAACGATTCAAGGCACTCTTGAGAAAATGCCCAAACCACAACCTAAATGATGCCGAAAAGGTAAGAATCGTTTACCATGGTTTATTGCCTCAGTTCAAGATGATGTTAGATGCTTGTGCAGGTGGTTCTTTAATGAACAAGACTGTGGAGGAAGCTATTGGAATATTGGAATCAATGTCCATTAGTGACCATCAAGCTAAACCAGCAAGAGGTAATAAACAAGGTATAGTTGAACAAGGAGTAAACGATACAGTGTTAATTCAACAAAAATTGTTGATGCAACAAATTGAGACTATTAGTAAACAACTTGGAAAATTGCAAGTTACCCATATACCACCACAACTCCCTGCTCAATTAAAACAATGTGAGTATTGTATGGGCGAACAACCATGTGGTTACTGTGTAAATGAGCAAGAACAAGTTAATTCCTTGATTCATCAGAGATTACCTATAGGTAATTCCCTAAATCCTCTTGTAAATTCTTTTTCTAACAATTACTTACAGGAAAGGCAAAACTATGGCTGGAAACAAAATGTTAGACCCTTCAACAATCAAGGAGATTACAATGCTAGGTTGACCAAGGCTGAAGAAAGTATTCAACAATTGATGCAATACATGGAGACAATCAATGTCGCACGTAAAGCATTAGATCAACAGTTAAGCCAGCTCGCAAAAGAAATAGCTGAATTAAAGAGTTTTGGGTTTTCTGCAAACACTCAAAACCCAAGGGAACAATGTAATGCTGTTTCTATTGATGTTGTAAAAATTGATTGTAAAAAAAAGAGTGAGAAAAAGAAAGAAGAAGAAAAAGAAAGTGAAAAAATAGAAAAAAATGAAAAAAATGAAAAAGAAAAAAATGTGCAAAGAGATACAGAGCAAGAAACAAACTGTATAACCCCGAAAAAATGTAAAGATCCGGGGAGTTTCACCATTCCTGTAACAATCGGAAATATCAACATCAGGAATGCGTTATTAGATTTAGGGGCTAACATCAACTTGATACCTCTAGATTTAATAAAACGCATTGGCGAATATGAGCTAAAAGAAGCAAAGACAGAATTACAGTTTGCGGATCGCTCTGTCAAAAAACCTGTTGGGATTGTGGATGATGTGTTAGTAAAGGTTGACAAGTACCACTTCAAAGTTGACTTTATGGTACTGGATATGAAGGAGGATACTGAGATCCCCCTGATCCTAGGAAGACCTTTCATGAAGACTGCAAAAATCAAAGTGGATGTTGATCAAAGTATGGTTGCAGTCAAAGTTTATGAAGAAGAGATAAGCTTCAGTGCTCATGAACACCTCAGGATAAGTAATGAGGCAAAGGTTTACCTTTCGACCGAACCAGGTATATCTCTTCCCAATCAATTAAATTGTTTTAAATTAACCGATGCTTTGAAAGATGAAAAACAGGTAATTAGGCATCGGAGAAAAAGAAGAAGGAAGAAAAAGACAGGTGATTCCTCAAAGAATATTGGGAAACCACCTGATTAATCAGAGGTAATGTCTGGCTGGAGACATTAAACCTAGCGCTCAATGGGAGGCAACCCATTCTTTTCTTTTTGTTTTTAAAGTTATTTTTAACATAAAAAAAAAAAACACAAAATTCTTTTTGAAGTTTAAAAAGGGGTTTTAAATTTGAAAAGAAAAAGGTTTTAAAATCAAAATTTTGAAAAATTAAAACAGAAGCCCACGCGTAGCGCCCCTGTGACGCGTAGCGTGGACTCTGAATTTTGGTTCTGATGCGTAGCGTCCCAACCACGCGTAGCGTCAGAGCCCACGTTCAGTTTTTAAAACTGAACCAGAGAGGCCCATCTTAGGTTTTAAAACCTAAGAACTCTTCTCTGCCTCACTTAAGATTTCAAACCTAATTTTCGAAACTCCCTTTTCTCTCTTCCAAACCCCTTCAATCCCATTGCTCAAGGAATCACAAGTAAGTATTCTAATCCCTTCTCTTTAGTTTTGTTTTTAATTTTTAATTTGTAGAAATAAATGTGGTTAGGATTAGGATTAGAAGACCATTGGGATTGATTGCTGTTAGGAGTTAGGGATTGAATGGATGTAGTGCAGGTTGAAAAGGGGTTGCTGCTGTGCAACCCCTGTTTTTTCTTTTTTCTGCGCATCCCACGCGTAGCGTCCCACTGACGCGTAGCTTGAGGATGAACTGTAAGCCCACGCGTAGCGTCCCACTGACGCGTAGCGTGGGCAGAACAGGCTGATGCGTAGCGTCACACCACGCGTAGCGTCAGCCTCTGTTTTTAAATCTTGTTGTTTGTTTGCTGTTTGCTGTTTTCTTTTGAAATTAATAAATTTTCTTAGTTTATATTTATACTTTCTTGCAACTTTGTATGAATTTTGAATAAATTGTATTTTGTTTTGTATATTATTTGAATATATGTATGTTAATTTCTTTAATTATTAAAAATTCAAAAAATATGTCGTTGAATTACATTTTTATTTGTGAAAAATTTTAGAAAACCCAAAAATATTTTACAAATAATTGTTTGCTTGTGTGTGATTTATTTAGTGTGTGTTTAATTTTAAATTTTTACTTTTTGCAGATGGCACCTAAGAAATCCATTCCCACAGCCGGTCCCTCTAAAAGACAGAGGAAATCCACAGACACTGACACCACTTCTGAGGATCCGGATTCTCAAAGACAGGAGGTGTTGGGACCGAGGGATCCTACTAGATTTCGCACTGATGCGAAGTGGGCGAGATTTCATCAGATCAAGGGCCAGAGACTGATCTGGGAGAGGGTCCTTGATCTGAGTGCAGGAGACTATCCTGAGCTGCAGGATAGAGTGCAGCAGAGGAGATGGGGACCTCTATTCTCCCTGCCTACTGAGGGGGACCCCATCTTAGTGATGGAGTTTTACGCAAATGCTTACAGGACCCGCCAGGACGCACCAAATCTTGGGCAGCAGCGGACGAGTTGGGTTAGAGGCCAGCATATCTCTTATGACCGGGACACCATCAGTACCCTACTGGGTAACCCTTGGGAGCCTACTCCCGAGGATGACACTTGTTTCTGGAAGGAAAACAGAAACAAGATTCTTGCTGAGGGAGAGTTAGGATACTCCCTCGAGGAGGTTGCTCATTTTCTGAGCAAGGATGGAATCTTTTTCAACCTGAGTAGGGTTGGAAGGAGTCCATCTAACCTCCTCAAGACCCAGCTTACCCCCATAGCCCAGGCGTGGTCCCATCTCATGCTCCATAATATCACTCCTGTCACCCATCTTTCTTCCCTTCCAGTGGAGCGTTGTTGCCTCCTTTATTCCATCCTCCAGGGCCACACCATTGATATCGCCGAGCTTATCTCCGAGCAGATTCACTTTTATGCCCTTGGGTATAAAGTGAATCGCCCCATACCCTTTCCTCTCATCATATCTGCCTTACTGAGGAGGCAGGGAGTCATTGTACCTTCACCCGAGTTTACTAGTTCTTCAGGGAGAGTCCCTAAAGTTCTAGTAAACAGAGATTATTTTGTGCAGCAGTGCGAGCTTCCACCACTAGAGCAGGAGGCTCAGCCCCGACCTCGGAGGAGGAGACCACCAGTGCAGCCTCCATCTGCTGATGCTGTTACACAGGGCTTTGCCCGGATGACACTTGAACATCAGCATATGATGCAGATGATGGCTGCCACTCACAGAGCTTATATTCATCTTCACGATGAATTTTATCAGTACAGGTTACAGGGAGAGGGAGCACCTTATGTTACCCCAGCCGAGTTTGCAGCACATGTAGCTTGGCCTGGAGATTTACCCACCTACCCTGAGACTGGTGGATCTTCTAGTGCACATCATGACTCTGATGGTGATGATGAGGAGGAGGAGGAGGAGGATGATGATGATCAGATGGAGGATTGAGGATGCCATCTTCATTTATTTTGAGTACATTTGATTCTAGTTATATTTGGATTTACATTTACATTTATATTTACATTTTATATTATGGCATTTTATCATTGTGTGGTGTGTTTATTTGTTTTTGCTCAATTTTCTTTCGAGAAATAATTCTTCTTTTTAAAATAAATGAATCAGATTTTCGTTAGTAAGTTAGTTTATACACTTAGAGTTTTTACACAATAAAACTAATTTTGTTAAAATCAATTTTTGATTCTTTATAACTTAGGAATTTTGATAAATTTAATTACAATAAGTTTATTAACCATCAAGCAAAATTTCAAATAACCCGGTGAGTTGAGAGATCCTTTTTACACACTTGAGGGTTTTAATCGACATATTTTCAATTCGAATTGATTTTGCTTTAATCTCTGATGTGTGTTGTTGTACAGAGAATTCGGGAAAATGATCAAGGCACATTTATTGGTGAAACGAAACCTTGGGCCAAACAGCTTACCTTGGTAAAAAGTCTTTTATCCTTTGCAAGCCCATTTGAGCCTAAAATAAAATTCTTTGGTACCTTTATAGCCTAAATTTGTTTTTACCATTCCCTATACTTGATTGATTAAAAGAGCAGTTGAAATAAATGAAAAATATTTTGAGTGTTCTCACAAAAATGGGGAGTGAAAATAAGCAACTTGATTCTTTTCAAAAAGAAAATATGGAAAAGAAAAGTCAAAAATAGTGAAAAGAATCAAGTTGGGGGTATTTATTTTTCATCAATAAAAAAATAAATAAGAGTTTGGATCAAGAGAAAGCCTAAGGATTGTAAAATGCTCTTTTATGATTTCAGGTTTTTGAATTTCAAGAAAAACCATTGATTCTTGTAAACCAAGCCTCATTACAACCCGTGAAAAGACCTTGTGATTTCCGAATTAACTCTGTATAAATAACCAATGATTAGATGACAAACAAAGTTAAATTCGTTTGATTTTATGATTGATTGAGTGAAACAGGTTACCAATTGCATAGAGATAAACACTTGTGAGGTAAGCCTGAAATTCTGCTTGATTGTTAATAGAATATTGTAAATAATTTTATCATTAAACCTTTGTTATATTTGATATCAGTTTTTGATTATTACAAAATAGTTGAAATTGTGTAATTATTTTTTGTGATAAATTTTCGGACTAACTTAAAAATTTGATTTCAAATTTTTATTCTTATTATTTTTCTCTCTTGCTCGAGGACGAGCAATGTCTCAAGTTGGGGGTATTTGTTAGTCCTCAAATTTTCAATAAAATCTAAAATAAAAATTTCATAAAAATTATAAAAATTAGTTTAATTTGTTAGAAAATTAGGATTTAAATTCAATAAATGAATGTTGTTGGAAATAATCTGCCCTTGATCAATTTTCTCTAGTTTTGCAGTGAAAAAGTTAAGAAATCAAGAGAAAATTACACTGGAGGAGCTGACGCGTAGCCTCACCCCACGCGTAGCATCAAGTGCTATTTTTGATGCTGACGCTACGCATCACAGCCACGCGTAGCGTTAGTGCTGCGTGGTCTCCACTCCAACTTTTGGCCAACCACCCCACTTGGACCCAATAATGGGCACTCCACTCAGCCCAAGGGCCACCCCAATCAGCATAAATGGCCAAAAACTCGTGGAAACATGTCCAAGTGGCCAGGCATGATCAAGATTAATTATTGAAAGTGGCCATTATCAAGTGTTTAATGGAGGCTGAGTCAGGGATCTGACGCGTAGCATCACAGGGACGCGTAGCGTCAGCACCCTTGCTCAGCCCTATAAATAGGGCCATCCAACACCATTCATAGCATCTCATTCCATACACTTCTCTTCTCTTCTCTCTTGTGCTCGACTTTGAGTACTTCTTTTGTGAGTTGTAGTTCTAGAATAGTTTTCTAGATACTTGAGTGTGTTTCGGTGTATTGTGATCGTTGTATCGTGAAGTTTCCATCGTCTTCTTCGTAATGTCAAACTCTGTAAGTGTTGTTTTTACTTTTACCATGTGTAACTAATCTGTTTATGTTGGAATTGGTGAACTAATCTATTGAGTATAATGTTGTGAATTCGACCTCTGCATGTTTATGATTCAAGTCCATGTTAGTATTTCAACCTTTTATTAATATGAACGTCAAACGGGAGAATGATTTTCATGTGTATCGAAACTGGTTTTATTAGTGTAAATGTCAAACGGGAGAATGATTATTTATGCCGTATTGAAACTTGTTTTGACAAAAGTAAAAAGTTGGAATACCCTTGGTATCTCAATTCTATAGGGGTTGTTAACCATTGTTGCCATAAGGCCAGGTCTTAATGCAAGTTTTTACTGAGAAAGCTCACGAGGGATCGGACTTTACGGTGAATTCTTAGAATTTATATCACGAGGGATCGGTTATAATGATTTTAAGCTGCAATGACATGAAACTTGATGATTAAACATGCATGTTTTGAGTTCCTCATTGTTATTCTAGATTAGGGATCCAATTTCCAACATAATTTGTTTATCTGTGTTTATCTCAAGTATCTTACCTATTCTAGGTTACAACTCAACTTTTTAGATAGATTTTATTTTCTTTTTATCCTATGAATCACTCAACCATGTTATCTTGTGAATATTGTATAAACTGTACATAAATCATTCTTTTGTTCATAATTTCCTTCATATTTACCATAGTAAATAGAAGATTACTGTTGTTATTGGACTTTCAATCCCAGTGGAACGATATCTAAATTTTGAAAACTACAAACGATTGGTGCGCTTGCCAATTCACAAAGCTCGGTTACAACCGACGGGCCAACAGGGACCCATACATAACCATACAATACACTCGGCATTAACATAATATGCATCTCAAGCATCTTAACATAATCATCACCATAAACATCAACACATATTACATGGACGGAATTCAACAACATCAAGCAATACATATTCATCATGCATGTCCGGGCTACTACTCACTCGGAAATCAACCAAACAACACATAATGAATACCACACATCACAATACAAGAATTTCACCTAGAAAACCTGTCCATAAACCATACATTTGAGATGCAAAGCCCCCTTACCTGGAATGATGTTCCAGAAGTAACATGGGCCACTTGGCCCAGCCACAGCAGCTCTCTGCTCGGCATTGCAATTCTGGGAAGAGCCAACATGGCTTCCCTCGAAGCAGATCAGCTACCAAGCACACCATGCCAAGCTTCCAAGGCACCACAGACCTCACTCGGCTCAGTAGAGGTCCTAAACTCCGCTCCACTCAAGCCTTCAAGCCATCACACTCCAAGCTCCACTCTGCTCTCAATCATGGAGAACCAGCTCTGTCTCCACATGAGCAATATAGCCACCAAGGCTCATCCAAAGCTGTCCTACACTCGAACAGCACCGAGAGCTAGTCCTCACCACCATGGAGGACAACCAAGCTTCCATGCACATCCATCCATGCCTTCCTCCACACGAACAGCACCATACACCTTCAACAACAGTGGAGGACCACCATGCCTCCATGCATCATGCATGTCTTCATCCCCCCAAGAGTAGTACAACGTTATCACAGTGGACCATCATGCATCCACAAACCGAGGCACACCAAACACTGCTGCAGGCTCCCAACCGAGCCACCAACCAGCCCATCAAATGAAGGAAGAAGAAGAAGTACCAGGGAAACCAAAGGAAGAACCCAGCCTCCAAATCACACAGCCACATGCTGTTTCCTCCACCATGTTGTTTCTCATACAGCCACACCATTCCGCTTGGTTCTACACCATGCATGAGTGGAAGAAGAAGAAAAGATCACTAGCTCCAAGCGTCCAACGTTGCTTCAGAGGAGAACCCAATCTCCATAACACACAACACCATGCAGTCTTCTCAACCACCATACAGATCTCTTTCAATCATCAAGCAACAATCCCACGCTGCTCCTCTTCACAACCATTCTGCTCAACTCACACATATTCCACTCAACTGCTACTCAGTCTTTGAGTAGAAGGAAAAGATAAAGAAGAATAGTAAGAAGAAGGAGACAAAGCAGAGAGTGAAGAAGAGTCTCAGAGAGTCTAGAGAATAGTAAAAACAGTAAGTCTCCCCCTATCTTTAAGAGTATATGCAGATAATATCGGATAAATTTTTTTTGCAGTAAAAAACAGCAAAGACAAATGAACAAGCTATCACTTCTTCTCCCCCTTTGTAATCATCAAAAAACAGATAAAGCAATGATAGTTATATTAAGAAAGATAAATTTCATTCATTAAGAACTGAAGGGAAAGTACATTTTAAGGAAATGATGAAAAACTGAAGCAGAAAAATAGAAAGCACAATGATCAATAACTTAAAAACGGATCTAGTTATCCGGGTTAAAAAATCTAAGTTCAGAGATTTGATGCCACAGCTCCTCATAACGTTGTTGCATCAGCTCATAATGTTGCTGCTCAGTCATGGAGAACTCTTGAAGAGAGTTTTCAAGACGGTCGAAGCGGCGATCAAGGTGAGCATAGAGAGACGCAAATGGGTCAGCAGGGGCAGAAGATGAAGCTTGAGTTGCAGGAGGAGGAGGGGCTGGTTCATCAGCAAGAGCTTCAAAGGGAATGTTGGCATTAATGCCTTCCATTCGTGAGTACCATGCTCCGTTTAGAAAAACAAGACCCATCTTGGTTAGGTTGTGAGTGCCAATGCAGGCTTTTGGAGGTACTTTTTCTGACAATTCTCCAGCCAAGTCTACTCCGCAGTGTTTGAAGATTTTGGTGAGTAGAATGGCATATGGAAGCTTTTGTTGGTCTTTTGCATGGCGCATGTGGAACTTGACCAGTTGAACCCAGTTTATTTCTTTGTGGTTCAGCATAGCCCACATTAAGAGGACAACATCCTCTTCCACCAAAGCATAGTTCCCACCACGGGGAACCAACATCTTGACCAGGAAAAAGTGAAGGAGGCGGTTATTCATGGTCAGATGTCCCACCAGCTTGTGATTGCTCCTTGGGTGATCAGCCTTCCACAAGGATTGACGAGCAGTGAGAGCATTGAAGCCCCATTCATCTTCGGGTTCTCCTCCGTCAAAATCTGCATTGTTAAGCGGCAGCATAGAAATTTCTGCAAACTGGGCGTTGGTGAGTTTGATGGTCACAGTTTTGACCTTTGATTCGACCATCCCATTGACAAGTTTGAGATTGCAGTAGAAAACGCGGATGAGTTCAGGATAGTATTGTTCTTCCTTAAGGGTGAGGAAGGGAAAAAGGTTGTAGTGGTGAAGGCATTGGGTGAAGGTGAGGCTATGGTTATCGAAGGTCTCAGCAATGGTGTAGTGGGGGGTCATGATATCTTTTTCAGAGAAATTATTAACAAAGTGTTGAAGGTCTCTAGGAGATGAGAAGAACCTAGAGAAGTCTAGGGGGTTGTTGGCTTGGGCCATGGAGGACCTAGCTCTCTTGACTGTGCGGGAGGAAGCCATTGACAAGGAATGTAGAGAAAAAGATGAAGAGAGGAAGAGAGTTCTTGAGAACTTTAAGGGATAGGAAGAGAAAGGAGGTAGTGTGAGATGAGAGGGTGAAGAGAGGGGTATTTATAGAGAAGAATTAGGTTTAGAAAGGAGGGAGATGAGTTAAATGAGTGGAGAATTCGAGCAGACCTCGGAAACATGCGTTTTGACTCTGCAGTACCGATGCTAATCGATTACCTAATCATAGTAATCGATTAGATCACAGATTCTGGGGAATTTGAATCGTTTCGCACAGAGAGTAATCGATTACGGGAGTTTAATAATCGATTAGTCAGGAAACAGAAATGTCCTAATCGATTGTGGTAGTGTGGTAATCGATTACTGAGAAGATGAAACGTCTTGCACCTGAAACAGAGGCTTTGTAATCGATTACGGATCAAGACGTAATCGATTATGCATATTGGTAATCAATTAGATATCAATGAGTAATCGATTATCAACAAAACAAAAGCTTATTAATCGATTATGCATATGTATATAATCGATTATATGGGTCAAGAATTTGCAGTTTTCACACAGGAGAGTTGCAATATTGATCAATCATGCCACTGATAATAATCACTCATACAATCATGCCATATAATACTGTTTTTATCAAAATACTTCATCATTCAAACACAAGTATTCATGTCAAGAATTCCTAATTCTCTTCTAATGTGGATGAATTGCTCCCTAGCTAAAGGTTTGGTTAAAATATCTGCTAGTTGCCTAGAAGTTTCAACATGCTCAAGTATACAATCACCCTTTAATACATGGTCTCTAATGAAATGATGTCTAATCTCAATATGTTTGGTTCTAGAATGCATTACAGGATTCTTTGAGATATTGATAGCACTAGTATTATCATATTTAAGAGGCACATGATCCAATACAACTCCAAAGTCTAGAAGTTGTTGTCTCATCCAAAGGATTTGAGCACAACAACTACCAGCTGCAACATATTTTGCCTCAGCTGTTGATAGCGCAACACTTACTTGTTTCTTGCTATGCCAAGAAACAAGGGAACTACTAAGCAAGTGACATGTTCCGCTAGTGCTTTTTCTGTCGAGTTTACATCCTGCAAAGTCTGAATCAGAGTAACCAACTAAAGTGCATTCAGCCCCTTTGGGGTACCATAAACCAACATTTTGAGTCCCAACTAAGTATTTCATTATCCTTTTTACTGCAGTGAGATATGATTCTTTAGGACAAGCCTGGTATCTAGCACACATACACACAGCAAACATGATATCCGGTCTACTAGCGGTTAAGTAAAGTAAAGATCCTATCATGCCTCTATATTTTGTGAGTTCAACATCCTTACCTTTCTCATCCTTGTCCAAATAGCATAAAGTGCCCATGGGTGTGGCAATATCATTTGCTTTGTCCATGTTGAATTTTCTAAGTAGTTCTTTGCAGTACTTGGATTGATTAATGAATGTGCCTTCATTGGTTTGCTTGATTTGTAGTCCAAGGAAGAAAGTGAGTTCCCCCATCATGGATATTTCAAATTCTTCCTGCATTAACTTAGCAAACTCTTTGCACATTGACTCATTAGTGGCACCAAATATTATATCATCAACATAAACTTGTACCAATAGTATGTTATTCTTTTTGTGCTTTATGAATAAAGTTGTATCAACCTTTCCTTTTTCAAAATGATTTTCTAAAAGAAATTTGCTCAACCTTTCATACCAAGCTCTTGGAGCTTGTTTCAAACCATACAGAGCTTTCTTCAATTTGAAAACATGATTTGGAAATTGATGGTTTTCAAAACCTGGAGGTTGATCAACATATACTTCCTCTTGAATGTATCCATTCAAGAAAGCACTTTTAATATCCATTTGGTAGAATTTGAAGTCCCTACAACATGCGAAGGCTAATAGTAGTCTAATTGCTTCTAATCCAGCTACGGGTGCATACGTCTCTTCATAATCAATGCCTTCTTCTTGATTATATCCTTTAGCTACTAGCCTAGCTTTGTTCCTAGTAATGATACCATTTTCATCCAGTTTATTCCTAAATACCCATTTGGTTCCTATTATTTGGTGATCATTGGGTCTTGGCACAGGCTCCCAAACTTCATTTCTTTCAAATTGATTTAGCTCTTCTTGCATGGCCAACATCCAATGTTCATCAATAATAGCTTCATTAATGCATTTGGGTTCTATTTGCGATACAAAGGCTAAGTGATTGCATGTGTTTCTAATTGCATTACGAGTACTTACACCTTAAGTCATTTCTCCTATGACTTTGTCTAATGGGTGATCCTTCAATGTGATCCATTGATGTGGTTCCTCATTTTGTGTTGTTTCTTATTTCTTGTTGATTTCCTCCTCTTCATTCAAGTGCATTTCTTGAAGTGCACCTGCAAGATCATCAACATCTTCCTTTCTCGGAGGGTTATGGCTATTTTCATCAAATTTAACATGAATAGATTCTTCAATGGTATTTGTGCGTTTGTTGAAGATTCGATAAGATTTACTAGATTGAGAGTATCCTAGGAAGATTGCTTCATCAGCTTTAGCATCAAACTTACCTAGATTATCTTTCCCATTATTGAGCAAAAAACACTTACATCCAAATATATGAAAGTATGAAATGTTGGGTTTTCTGCCCTTGTAAAGTTCATAAGGGGTTTTCTTTAAGATGGGCCTTATTAAACATCTATTCATAACACGACAAGCGGTGTTTACCGCATCGGCCCAAAAATGTTTTGCAATATTGTTTTCATTTAACATGGTTCTAGCAAGCTCCACTAATGATCTGTTTTTCCTTTCTACTACTCCATTTTGTTGTGGAGTTCTAGGAGCTGAAAAATTATGATTTATACCATGTTTTTCGCAAAACTTTTCAAAAGATTGATTTTTGAATTCTCCCCCATGATTAGTTCTAATGGATTTAATTTTTGAATTTTGCTCATTTTGGATAATCTTAACAAGTTTCTTGAATGCATGATATGCTTCATTCTTATGAGCAAGAAACAAGGTCCATGTATATCTAGAGTAGTCATCTACAATTACTAGACCATAGTAATTACCACCAAAGCTTTTGATTTTGGAAGGTCCAAAGAGATCCATGTGCAAAAGTTGTAAAGGCTTTTGGGTGGAAACAATATTTTTCGATTGAAAGGATGCCTTTACTTGTTTTCCCTTTTGACATGCATCACAAAATTTGTTTTCAAATTTAAGCTTTGGTAAACCAATTACTAATTCTTTGGAAACAAGTTTATTCAAGTGGTCTACATGTATGTGAGCTATTCTTCTATGCCATAGCCAAGTTTCATCCTCTCTAGTCATGAAGCATTGTACATCATTTGAAGACAAACTATCCATATCAATCATATAAATATTATCAATTCTTTAGCCTACAAACTTAACTTCCTTATTAGTTTTATGCTCAATTATGCAACAATTTGATTCAAACAAAACTCTGTATCCTTTGTCACATAATTGACTAATGCTAAGTAAGTTGTGTTTAAGACCTTCAACATACAGCACATCACTAATAGAGGTAGAAGAATTCTTACCAATATTTCCAATGCCTAGAATCCTTCCTTTGGTGTTGTCTCCATAGGTGACACTTCCTTTTCTTTTAGGAGTGAATGATGTAAACTTGCTTATGTCTCCCGTCATATGCTTTGAACACCCACTATCCAAATACCAATGGGTGTTGCTTGCCTTGAAGCATACCTGCAAAACAAGATCAGTTTAGAGAACTAGGTACCCATTTTATGTTGGGTCCTTTAAGGTTAGCTTGTGGTAATGTCCCTTTGGGAACCCACACCTTTCTTATAACCTTTGGCCCTAATTTTCTAACATTACAATTTGAAGAGTTATGGCCTTTGAATCCACAATGGTTGCATTTCATAAAGGGCGAGGATGATTTCATAGGAGGTACAAAGAAGTTCTTGTAATGCTTTTCCTTTTTAACAGAATTGTACCCTAAACCAGTTTTGTCAAACATGCATCGTTGATTTCCAAGTAGTACATTCAGATTATCTCTACCATTTGTAAACCTCTCTAAGGTTTTGTTTAGATCTAGGACTTTGTTTTCTAGATCAACACATTTCTTAGCAAAATCACACGGTTTGTTCTTGGAGCATGTTTGAGCATTTTCCAATTCTTCTTTTAAGCATTCATTCTCTTTACAAACTTCCATAAGGTGCATCTCTAGAGTGTCACTAGTTTTTCTAGACATCTTAAGTCTATTGGATACTTTTACAAATTTATCATACAATTCCTCTAGAGCATCTAGTAATTCGTCCTTATCTAAGTCATGGAAGTTTACCTCATCATTTTCTTCTTGGTGGTTGGCCATGAGGCAAAGGTTTGCTTCTTTATTTTCCGAGTCATCCGAGCTGCTTATCTCATTTTCATCCCAGGCTATATATGCTCTCCTTCTTCCTCTTTTCTCTTTGCCCTTTTTCTTGAGATTTGGGCAGTCCGCTTTGAAGTGCCCCTCCTTGCCACATTCAAAACAATTGGGTGAGGAAGAATTTTCTTTAGTGATAGGTTTCTTACTTGGGTTTTTGAAGCTTCTTTGGAAGCGTTTGCCTTTCATGAATTTCCCAAAGCGTTTCACAAATAGTCCAAACTCATCTTCTTCATCAAGTTCACTTCCGGATTCTTCTTCATTTATGGATGTGGCCTTCAGAGCGAGTCCCATTTTCTTGGAAGATTTTTCTTCTTCTTCCGCCATCTTTAATTCTTTCAGTTCTTGTTCCTGTTCCTGCAACTTACCAAATAATGTGGCAAGGGACATCTCGTTTATGTTGGGAGATTGTTTGATGGCGGTAACTAGCGGTTGCCATTCTCTGTTAAGACTTTTCAACACTTTATGAATGAGCTCTTTGTTAGTGTAAGTCTTTCCAAGTGTAATAAGTTGATTAATGATGAGAGTGAATCGTTTTTGCATATCAACAATTGATTCATGAGAGTTTAATCTAAAGCACTCATATTGACTAGTTAGTGTACTAATCTTAGAGTCTTTAACATCATTTGTACCTTCATGGGTTACTTGAAGAGTATCCCACATTTCCTTGGCGGATTTGCAATTCATTATTCTAAAAAAATCATCTGGACCTAATGCCATAGTGATGAGATTTTTAGCCTTATAGCCATATTGTACTTTCTTTTCTTCATCACTAGACCATTCCTCCATAGGTTTTTCAACACTTTTATCATTGACAATATGCATGGGTGTATAAGGACCATTTTCAATGACATTCTAAACTTTAAGATCAATAGATTGAATAAATATTTTCATTCTTTCTTTCCAAAAGGTATAGCCTTCTCCATTGAACGCTGGAGGTCTGTTTATAGCACCACCCTCGGGAAAAAGGTTTTGAGAACTTGAGGCCATTTGTTCTCTTGAAGCTGTTAAGCTTATTTTACCAAGAGTCAAGCTTTGATACCACTTGTTATTCAAGTGGCCTCAATACTCAAGAGGGGGGGGGGGGGTGAATTGAGTTTTTAAAACTTTTAGTTGGAATGCCTTTGAACTTGATTCTTATGTTCAAATTTACAAGATTATGCAAGTGAAATCAAGATTAATGAAATGTGCAAGGCAAAACAAAGGTAAATATAGCTAAGACAATTTGACAAATACTTGGTGTGCAGTATTCAGAGTTTACCAAATTAAACAAGTTTAAGTATGCAAGCCACAATCAATCAGCACAAGCCAATTAAACACAGTATATAAGAGTAAGAGAGTAGGGAAGAGGAGCTTGCAAATTGATTTAACGAGTTCCACCAATCCGGTGTACGTCTCGCCTCTAAGCAACCCACTTAGAGGATTCCCACTATTGTAGAATAGAGATACAACTTTGAGCAATTGCGGCTTCCTAGTGTCCCACACTCAAGAACCCAATCCTCACAAGTATAAGGGCAACCCACCCAATCTCTCAATCTCACAATATCCCAAAGGTTGAACCCCAACCTTTGTAACCACTCAACCTAGAGTGAACTTTGGTGCTTTGTGTAGTGTTTACAAACAAGTGGCTCTCTCAAAAGAGTAGATGTACAAGTGAAAGTTCTCTCAATTCTATAACTCTCAAGAAGAGAGGATACACAAATGAAATTCAGAATATACAAGAGTAAGGGCTTACTAAGCACAAGAGTAAGTAAAGATTGATAGCTTGATGTTATGTGTTGTTGTGCTTGAGTTCCTCTTGCATTTATAGAGTTATTTGAGGGTTTGGTGAGTGCCTTGGTCTTCCTAGCCGTTGCACATAGTGGGGTTCTGAAGGAGTCGTGTAGAAATGTGCTGGTTTCCCACTAATATGAGTTTTCCCACTATCGTAATCGATTATGCCTTAAGGTGTAATCGATTACACTTCGAATCTTTCATCTCTGTTCGCTCTGTAATCGATTAGATGCCATTGCCTAATCGATTAGCTTCAAGTCAGAAGCTTGGTAATCGATTGAACTTTGCCTTGTAGTCGATTAGCAGTGATACCTGATGCATTTAATTTATCTTCGTAGCTTTGTAATCGATTATACAGTCTTGATAATCGATTAGCTTCATTCCAGTAGCCTTCTAATCGATTGACTGAATTCTCTTAATCGATTAGCTTTTATACCTGATGCCTTTGATGTCATTTATGGTTTGGTAATCGATTAGACCATGAATGTAATCGATTATAGTAATTTCAGTAGCTCTGTAATCGATTATTTGAAATGTTGTAATCGATTAGATTGAAGTCCTAATGCAATTGTTTCACAACAGAAGCTGCCTAATCGATTAGATGAGGCCCCCTAATCGATTAGCTGCGTGTCTGATTCCATATCTTTGTTTTTGTAAGGAATTCTTCAAGAGTGCTTTGTCATTATCAAAATTCTTAAACCTGTGATCACATTCAAATCACACATGATACAACATGTTATGAGCCGGCCAAGGCTTTAATACATCAAAAAAACACTCGGTACATTACATTATGTACACAGCCTCATCATAAACACCCAACACTCGGTTTAAGGCCATCACATCATTCCAAACCGACCTGCACATATGAAAAATGGTGTAGGGGTGAGCTTTACATATTAAATGACAGATATTGGCTCGGATTAATCATAGAATCCTCAACATGTATTAACATATAACATCAATCAGCACATCAAACACTGCCATTCAATATGAACAATCACAATCATCTTTTGATCGGGAATTCACCCATTTCACTCGGTCATAAGCTCAACATCCTCAGTTACAACGTACAATAATCCACTCGGATTTCACTCAACTCCGAGCCTTGCTCAAGGAGTGTGCCTGAGCCCAGCTCCAGGACTTAGTCATATTCATATGTTGTCATCTGATTGCCGATCGGTAATAGAAGTCTAACGTATTCCAGTGGCGAATCGGATGCATACGGTTTCATACACTCGGCATCCAACGCCAATGCACTCAGCATTTCATCAAGCGTCTCATTTCACGCTTAGTGCCCCAGGCACTGTCCCTAGTCCAACTCGAGGTCTTTCATCATATTCAACATTAGGACCACGTCCTCTTCACTCGGGATTATACCCTTCGTGGCACCCCGCAAGGTGATATACTCAACACGTATGCATATACATTCAACTCATATTCATTCGATTGTCCACTCGGAAATCTGCGTTCAACACTCTATACATTCGGCATTTTCACAGCAAATCAGATGACTCGGCTCACATCACATCCACTCGGCAATCAATATGTCATCCACTCAGATTATCATCATCCACGAGCCTCACATTCATGGGATCCATTCGGCCTTAGTATTTCTAAGCCTCACACCATTTTATATATAATTCCACTCGGAATCTAACACCAGTAAACATCCCATGCTCTTACATATAATATTCCACTCGGCATTAGCACAACAGTCCCCTTCCTATGCACTCAGCATACACAAATTCAATATCAAGCATTACATGCATTTCAAACACATAATTACACACGGGGACCCATACATAACCATACAATGCACTCGGCATTAACATAATATGCATCTCAAGCATCTTAACATAATCATCACCATAAACATCAACACATATTACATGGACGAAATTCAACAACATCAAGCAATACATATTCATCATGCATGTCCAGGCTACTACTCACTTGGAAATCAACCAAACAACACATATTGAATGCCACACATCACAATACAAGAATTTTACCCGGAAAACCCGTCCATAAACCATACATTTGAGATGCAAAGCCCCCTTACCGGGAATGACGTTCCAGAAGTCACATGGGCCACTCGGCCCAGCCACAGCAGCTCTCTGCTCCGCATTCCAATTCTGGGAAGAGCCAACATGGCTTCCCTCGAAGCAGATCAGCTACCAAGCACACCATGCCAAGCTTCCAAGGCACCACAGACCTCACTCGGCCCAGTAGAGGTCCTAAACTCCGCTCCACTCAAGCCTTCAAGCCATCACACTCCAAGCTCCACTCTGCTCTCAATCATGAAGAACCAGCTCTGTCTCCACATGAGCAACATAGCCACCAAGGCTCACCCAAAGCTGTACCACACTCGAACAGCACCGAGAGCTAGTCCTCACCACCATGGAGGACAACCAAGCTTCCATGCACATCCATCCATGCCTTCCTCCACACGAGCAGCACCATACACCTTCAACAACAGTGGAGGACCACCATGCCTCCATGCATCATGCATGTCTTCATCCCCCTAAGAGTAGTACAACGTTATCACAGTGGACCATCATGCATCCACAAACCGAGGCACACCAAACACTACTGCAGGCTCCCAACTGAGCCACCAACCAGCCCATCAAATGGAGGAAGAAGAAGAAGAAGTACTAGGGAAACCAAAGGAAGAACCCAGCCTCCAAATCACACAGCCAAACGTTGTTTCCTCCACCATGCTGTTTCTCACAAAGCCACACCATTCCGCTCGGTTCTACACCATGCATGAGTGGAAGAAGAAGAAAAGATCACTAGCTCCAAGCGTCCAACATTGCTTCAGAGGAGAACTCAGTCTCCATAACACACAACACCATGCAGTCTTCTCAACCACCATACAGATCTCTTTCAATCATCAAGCAACAATCCCACGCTGCTCCTCTTCACAACCACTCTGCTCAACTCATACATATTCCACTCAACTGCTACTCAGTCTTTGAGTAGATGGAAAAGATAAAGAAGAACAGTAAGAAGAAGGAGACGAAGCAGAGAGTGAAGAAGAGTCTCCAGAGAGTCTAGAGAAAATGGAAGAATGGTTCTCATTCATAATGTACCCAAAGTATATGAGCAGGGGTACGCATAAAACGTAAAGTGGAAGCATTCATCATTCCAATGCTCTGTGACAGCAGCTCCCCTTTCCTATCATATCTTAATATAATGTCCATCACCTCACCATTCAGACTTATCCCATAAACCATCGTTATTCCCATTGCAGCATGATTAAAGAGAGAGAGAGAACCGAAGTTCACACACTCACCACAATGCACATGTGTGGTCATTTGGCCTTATTATCATAATCATTATTATTATTTTCCTCTTAGTGAATTTCGCCTAGAGTCCCAGCATCAGACTCCCTTCACTCGCTCAAGGGTCCCAAGCTCGCTTGAGCGAAAAACACTCAGTATGTATTTCCTCTCTCTTTTTCTCGCTCGAGGGCGGCCACACCCGCTTGAGCGAGAACCGTCCAGTGTCTTCACCAACATCATTTGCACGCATCTCGCTTGAGCGGAACGCCATCTCGCCTGAGCGAGATGGAGCCAGAAACTATAATTCTGGTCCAGGGGATTCTCGCTTGAGCGAGAATCCATCTCGCCTGAGCGAGAATACCAGTTCTAGCGTAGAAACGTGAGGATTTAATAATTTGACACACCAAAACTCATACCAATCCAATTTGTTCAACTTCAACACATCTTACACATCACATGAGGCATATGAAACTTGCTCATACCATTCATACTCCTAAATTCTTATTTCAACTCATCAATCTTTCTTTTAAATCCTAATTCCTCAACTATAAAATGAAGGCTTTAATATACCTCTCATCACTACATTACTCATCTTCGTAAAAATTTGGGATGTTACAATCCACCCCACCTTCAAAGAATTTCGTCCTCAAAATTCCAATAAGGACTCATCTTAACAACAGCTCTGGAAGTGCCACCATTGACTCGGAAGTCACAACTTCACTTCACTCAGGATTACATTCCTTTCATTCTCTCATCCATATTTGATCAAAAACTACTTACTGCCCAGTCATCTTTGCTCAGAGCAGTCCAATAGACTCAAACCATCACCATAAGCAGCTACAGTCTCACTTGCCCGACCTATGAACTGCTGCATCCAACTTATAGGATGATGCCTCATTACTATAGGGTCACAACAATTGCATAGAGTCACTGCAAAATGCACACTGTGACACCCCAAAAATAGAGGTAAATTTTTCACGATTTTATTATTATTAATCTATGAAACATGTGGGTGGTGAAGCCATTTATCAATTACCCTGGATCTATCAGAGACCTATCTCATATATGAAGATATGAGAAGGTAAGTTAAGAAATTAACTCTTAAGAAATCCATAATTAATAATAGCGGAAGTATCTTTAGTAAATTAATATTATGGAGTTAAATTCTTAAGAGATCACTCATTTGAAATTAAGAAGCCAAGGTTATCCCAAAGTGTTCATAAAGTAGGATGGAATCATGGATTAATATGAAGAAAAAGGAAATAACATGTTTAAAGCATTTTGGGAGAATCAGGCCCCCCTCGCTCAAGCGAACTCCCAATTCGCTTGAGCGAGCTTCGCATAGCACGCTTAGGCGAATCATAAAATGCCGAGCAAAAGAAGAAAATGAAGATTCAGGGGTCACTTCGCTCAAGCGAACCCCAACTCGCTTGAGCGAGTATTGCTATACTCGCTTGAGCGAAGCCAGCGAGCGTAAGGCGAAAAACGCCCAGAACCCATTCCACGCTCACTCGCTCGGGCGAAACCGTCCCCGCCTAAGCGAGATTACTCCTGAGAGCAATTTCCTGATAAACCCGAGAGCAAAACCTGAGACCAAAACCCTCTCGCTTGGGCGAATCCCCAGCTCGCCTGAGCGAACACCAACCAAAATCCAAAATCTGATTCTAATGTAATTTCGCTTGGGCAACTTGCGTATCCGCTTGAGCGAAAATGGAATAATGGCCCAACACTGATGCTGGGACGATCTCGCTTGAGCGAGTCCCATTCTCGCCTAAGCGAGAATCATCCAGAATCCGAAAATTGATACAGGGGCATTCTCGCTTGAGCGAGAAGCCCTCTCGCCTGAGCGAGTTTGACAGAAAAACAGGGGAAATGCAGAAATCACCCAACTCTCTAAACCAAAACTCATTCTAATCAATTTTACTCAATTTCAACACTTCATACTTATTATATTACATGTTTAAAACTTGTTTAAATTGATCTTACCTGTAAATTTTCCATTACCACTCATTTAAGGTATAAAGATCAACTCAATCATCCTTATGTTTCACACAGTTTATATTCCAAATATAACTTCATTTATTCATCAAGTTTTCGGAGAGTTTTATCAGTCATTCATTCTTAAGGTCATGATTGAAAATGAGTCGTAGACAAGGATCTCATTTTCTTCCATGACCTACCAACAACATCATTGTAAATATATAAGTATATCCATCATTCATACAATTATCCCTTCTAAATCCAAACTACACCAACCGTATATTGTACTATATACATTATATCCATCCCACACATCTAGGTAAACCAAAATATTGCCTGCCAAGGCAATCTTTACCAAAAAGGGGCCTCCTTCACACTCCTCCTCCACAACAGCTCCAAAGCAATACCTACAACACAGGAGCTAAAAAGATATACCACAGGGAGAGTGAGTATACTTTCTCAATGACGAAAATCCAATAAATAGAATAATATATGCATGAATGCAATACAACTATCTCCTTTCCAAGAGGAGTTTATTTAATATCAATCAATCAATCAATAATTTTTCATTCCAATACAATTATTCCCTGATTCTCTCAGAATTATATCAATCAATTCACCATCACAATTTAGTAATTAAAAGGGAGTTTCCATTCATATCTCATCATCAAGGTATCACACTATACCATGCTTTCAAACTGATGCACATGCTAATGTCATGAAAATACATATGCACGGATCCGATTTCATTTCCTCGGGTGATCGCAACCACCATATCAGATACTCATTCTCAATGGTTTCCCGCCTCGCAAGGGGTACTCCCTCTGGCAACCTCGCAAGGTGCTTCTCGTGATCGCAACCACGTTCAATATTTCATATAGGTTTCCCTCCTCGCAAGGGGTACTCCCGCCTCATGATCGCAACCATGGGCATTCAATCTCATTGGTCCCGCAGGGCCTTTCATTTCAATACCAGGTGATCGCAACCACCGGTCTAATAATCATAGGAACTCGCAAGCCCTTTTTCATTTCCATCATCAAGTGATCGCAACCACTTATCAACATCATCATGATATGCATGTCATGCCATGTATACAAAAATGCTCATACATGTCTCAAGCTCATTTAGATTATCTTACCCTCTCATCTAGGGTATATTCATTTTCAACCACACAATTTTCCACCAATTCATACACAAGTGTCAATTCTCGTATCCAAGAAACATTCCAACCAAAGATTTTAGGCACTTATCATGTCTTATATGAAATCAATAATACATCAATGCATAATAAGACATTCATAGCCTCTTTTAGGCTTCATCATATAAACACTCATTTTTAACACCATACACAATTCTCATCATCATACACAATTCATTTCACTTACACATAATATCACCTTTATTTAAGAAAACATGTCATACTACATTAATACATACATTATCATCCCAATTCTCATGCATTTAGAAAATACACCCCTCTCCTACCTCAAGAGAAGTAGACCTCTGGGGTTGATGTTCCTGCTTCACCAATATTGCCAAGCCCTGCACCAATCATTTATAGGGCCACATCAATTATTTATTCAAACACCAATTCAATATATATATATATATATATGCATAGGTGTACACATGATTCTTATCATGTGAAAACTATTTACCAATTTCATTCGTTTGCCTACTTAGGCTTCGGGAATTCCTTTCCTTAAATTACAATCCCTTAGTATCAAAGGCTATAACCTAATTATTAGGTTATTCCATCTAGTAAGATCTCCACCAACACCTTGGTGAGTTTCCCACCTATTATGACTTCAAATCAACTTTATCATCATTTAATGTATCCACCACATCACTTATAATATTCTTCCCATCAACAAATGTTAACTTTTTCAATAAATGTTATCCTTTTCAATATTTTACTTTTCCTCCTAAAATTCAAGTTTAAGGTTTTCACCAACCCACCAACCTTCATAAATGCTCATATACCTCCTTCTTTTACCACCATAGTTATAACTACCTCATTAATCACTCATAAGCTTGTATTTATGTCAACTTATCTTTAGATTTCCACTTTTGAATTTTCCTCAACATTTCTCATACATTTATTGTGTTCTAACACCAAAACTTCAACTAATCTTCAACTTTATACTTATATACATGGAAAATGGTCATAATCTTACCTCAAGAGAAGAAAAGAGTGAGTTTGCAAAAGATGAAGAGGTTCACACGAATTTGAGGAGGAAGGTGTAACACCCTTACTTTTAATAATTAATTAACCCAAACACAGAAGGAAAAATTTTCACAAAACAAACTAAAAAATAAAACCACCACTGATCAGATGGCATAGAAGAGAAGAGGAAGGCGAGTGGAAGTTAAGGAACGCACACACATGCATGGTTACTTGCGGAAGGGATGGAACATGAACCAACTCCGCCCAGTTCAGCGAGGGATGACAACGCCTGAGGTAAGTCTACCACAACGTCCATTCGCTCAAGCGGGGTCCAACACCACCGGGAGAGACAGGATAATGAAACAACGGAAGAGGGAGGTATTTAGGCGGAGTTCCACATTAACATCTACTCGCTTCAGCGCGATCCCACACGCTTGGGCGAACCGTCCTAGTCGCTCGGGCGGGGTATGACTCCGCCTAAGCGAGGCCATCACAAGCCTTCCCAAAACCGCACTCGCTGGAGTGAGTTCCTTGCTCGCTGGAGCGAGGAGCCACACTCGGCTAAGTAGGCGCTCGGTCCCAGATTCATCCTTCACTCGGCAACTTCTCACTCGGATATCGTTGATTATTTGACACTCGGGGGAGAATCCTAGCAATTACACTCGGAAAGCTTATCTAGGCTCTCATCTTCGCATCCTAACAACTCGCTGCTCGGGACAGCCTTCCGCACCAATCCTCACTTGGAATTACATGAGTCCTCCCACTCAGAAAATACGCACATCTGCATATAAATTACCCAGACATCACCTAGAATAATATGGCATAAACATAGGTATATATATATATATATACATATATATATCAAATTTACAACCACGTTGCCCCGTCCCTATTCCGAGGGATTCAAGTCTGCCTAAGAGGGGCTATAAGCAAAACACGAGCCGACCAAGGCTTACTCCAAACATTATACACAGCATAAACAGAGTCGTAAAGCTTCCATAGTGCATCAGCACTTCACCCAGCATTTCAATTCTTCCTCCGATCCTCATCTCGAGAAATGTTCACTAAAAAATGGCAACTGCAGGGATGAGCATCTTAAATTTTAAATGATAGATACCGACTCAGGTTACTTCTCATTCATACAACGACATATACCCATACATACACACACAATCCTACGTTAACTCAATAATATTAACACTCCACAGTTGACACAATGCTAAGGGTCCTTAAGTCAGGATATTTCTTCATAACATTTATCAATCGGAATACTTAGTTCTCACTCGGGTATAAACGTATTTACAACTTCTCAACAACATATTATACATTCATGGAGCAGGTTTCAGTTAGCAATTATAGTACATGCACACGGAATAACGCACTCATTCACAAGTAAAAACCACTTCACTAACATCATCACATACATAATTAATTCCACATATCATCAATAGCCATATATGCACAGATTATTCACTCGGTTCCGCATACGTGTGTAATCGGTTCTAACGTTGCAACGTAGGCTCTCAGCCTTTTGTACATAGCTCTCAGCTACCGTTTCAGCTCCCAGCTGCTTGGCCGTTTTACAGGTACCCAACCGTTTGCCCACAGGTGACACCAACGCTCTCAGCGCCAACAGAGGTGTTCACAGGCAGCCTGAGTCCCACTCAAGGGCTACCTTGAGTCCCACTCAAGGATTTTGCAGCGTCCCACGCTGAATAACCGATGGTAGTGTCCCATACTACGTGCTCTCAGCACAAACGCATCCCATGCGCCACACGCGGATCCATCACGCAACGTTGAATTCATGCACACAACCTCTATTCAACCACATGTATTTCACATGCAGTCGGTAATACACATTTTCAGGACTCTGCATGTTAATCTAACACATTCAACCTTCATGCAATCATCATCATAGTTCCATTAACAACATATGAGTCCAACGCAATCGATTCCAATCAATATCAAGCTTCTATGAGCATTTTCATCAACTCAAGTATAACATACACTCAGTTTACAGCAGTATCAGAACTTAATCAATGCATGCATCTATACGAAGATCAACAGGTTCACACAAGCATTTCAAATCAACATAGCACAACATGCAATCGGTATATGACAATGTCAGAACTTAATCAACGCATGCATCCCTATAAACACGAATAGATTCAATAAGCATTCCCATCAACACAATATGACATGCAATCGGGCTCTATGGTAACGTATGCATCCTCAAGGACGATGATAACATGCAACACTCACTCTTACTTATTATGCACTCGGATATTCTACATGCAAGTATATCATACAACAGTATACAGTTCCATAATTATCAATGTCTTCCAAACCTGTTCGTAACCCATGCATTTAACATGTAAGGTACTCCCCCTACCAACTGCGAGACTCTGAGAGATTCTTCTGCTTGGGGTGCTGGTTCTCTTCTTTGCTGCTTCGCTCAACACTTTCTCTGGAACACTGCTGTCTTCCACGAGTGGTGCAGGGCTGTTTCTGCTTTTGCCTTGACACTTGTCCTTTACTCGTGTGAGGGAGCTCTGACTCCACTGCAGTACCGTCACCTTGGCTTTTCGAAGCAGGGAATGGAATAGAGGGCAGAGAAGGAGAAGAGAAGAGCAAGAGAGAAGAGAAGAAGGGAGAAAAAGGGAGTCCGTAGAGGGGGGTTTTTGAGAGTGAAAGGGCAAGGGGCCATCACCCAATATAAACACATGCACGAAGAACATGAAGGTGGGGTGGGGAAACATGAGGCAGTAGTCTTGCCCACGCCATCCTGTCCCATCAGCACCCTCCAACGTTAATCACCTCGTACCTTTTAATTAATTAAGTTAAGTGTAATTAGTGAACAGATTTCCTCTCCTGAATTATCATTTTAAATGGCTTTATTTTGCCCGGTTCCTTTTTATTAAAATTGGGATGTTACAGTTCTCCCCCACTCGAAAAGAATTTCGTCCTCGAAATTCAGTCGGTAACTCATGCAAAATTCAGTCGGCTACTCACTTAAGTGAACAACTCGGGGTACTGCTGTCTCATGGCGTCTTCGTGTTCCCAGGTACAAGAGGTAGTCTTGCCTTGCTGCCACTCCACTTTAACCAGCCCTACGTTTTTGCTCCTCAAGCGCTTTACCGATCGGTCAACGATTCTAATCGGTGTAGTCACAGTGGTCAGGTCTTCCTTGATTTCCACTTCATCATCAGGCATTGTGTGGCTGGGGTCATGTAAATACCTCCTTAGTTGAGACACATGAAATACGTTGTGCAATCGTGATAAGTGGGTTGGTAATGCTATTCGGTATGCCATGGTGCCAACTCGTTCCAACACCTCATAAGGTCCAATGTATCGAGGGCTTAACTTTCCACCTTTCAAGGCTCGTTCGACTCCTTTACTCGGAGAAGTCCTCAAAAACACTCTGTCTCCGACTGAAAACTCCAATGGTTTGGTGCGGTTGTCATGGTAACTCTTCTGCCTGTCTTGAGACGCCTTCATCTTTCCTTGTATCACTTGGATCTGCTCTGTGGTTTGCTTCACAATGTCTGGTCCCAATAGCAGACTCTCACCCGTTTCCGACCAGCAAAGTGGGGTTCGGCATCTTCGTCCATATAGTGCTTCGTAGGGTGCCATGCCAATGCTGTTATGATGGCTGTTATTGTACGTAAACTCAATCAAGGGGAGGTACTGCTCCCAATCTCCTCCGTGCTCTAACACACACGCTCTTAATAAGTCTTCTAAACTTTGAATCGTCCGCTCGGATTGTCCATCCGATTGGGGGTGGTAGGCAGAACTAAGCCAAAGTTTAGTGCCTATTTCTTGATGCAGGCTGGTCCAAAACCGGGACGTGAACCTAGGATCCCTATCTGATACGATGGAAGTTGGTATACCATGTAGTCGGATAATCTCATGAACGTAAATCCATGCCAATTTATGCATCGGGTACTTCATGTTCACAGGCAGGAAGTGTGCACTCTTTGTCAGTCGGTCAACAATGACCCAAATCACATCATGGCCCGCTCGGTTTTTGGGTAATCCCATGACAAAATCCATAGCAATTGAGTCTCATTTCCACACGGGAATCTCCAGGGGCTGCATTGCACCATACGGCTTTTGGTGCTCCACTTTTGACTTCTGACAAGTAATACATCGAGCCACGTATTCTGCCACATCCTTCTTTAGTCCGGGCCACCAGAACTGTTTCCTCAGGTCATGGTACATCTTCGTGGTACCCGGGTGAATACTGAGTAGGCTCTTATGAGCTTCATCAAGCACTATTCTCCGTAATTCTTTCCCACTCGGGACGTATATTCTGTCTTTCACTCGGAAGATCCCATCTGATCCCTCGGTTAAGGACAAATCCTTTCCCTTGGCCTGCGTCTCTTTCATCTCAGCCAATTAGGAGTCTGACTGCTGCTGCTCGTACACGGATTTCAGGAATTCATTGGCGATTCTTAATGTACCGATTGTTATTTTCCGAAAGGAGGGGGTGTCAACATGTAAGTTCATGTCTCGAAACTGCTCCAACAACTCCACTTCTCTTGCCATCATTGCTGCTATATGGAGGGATTTCCGATTCAACGCGTCGACAACGACATTTGCCTTACCCAGATGGTATTTCATCTCGAAATCGTAGTCCTTTAAGAATTCTATCCATCTCCTCTGCCTCATGTTTAGCTCTTTTTGGTCGAATAGGTATTTGAGGCTCTTGTGATCACTGTATACTTCAAATCTGGACCCGTACAAATAATGCCTCCAAATTTTTAGTGCGAACACCACAGCTGCCAACTCCAAGTCGTGGGTCGGATAATGCTGCTTGTGAGGTCTTAATTGCCGAGAGGCATACGCTATCACTCGGTCTCTCTGCATGAGTACGCATCCTAATCCGAGTCCTGATGCATCACAATAAACTACAAAGCTCTCTTGTAAGTCGGGTAATGCCAGCACTGGAGCAGTCGTCAACTTGTTCTTCAGCTCTCGGAAGCTACTCTCGCACTCGGGACTCCACACGAAGGGAATGTTTTTCTGAGTCAATTTAGTTAGTGGTAACGCCAGCTTAGAAAAACCTTCAATGAACCTTCTATAATAACCTGCCAGGCCTATAAAACTCCTTATCTCCGAGACCGACTTGGGTTTCTCCCATGTCATTACAGCTGTCACCTTCGAAGGATCCACCGAGACACCCTGCTCGGAAATCACATGTCCGAGGAAGTGGACCTTATCCATCCAGAATTCGCACTTTGAAAGCTTCGCAAACAACTGCTTTTCCTTCAACACTTGAAGTACCGCTCGGAGATGTCCTTCATGCTCCTAGGAAGTCTTAGAATAGACTAGGATGTCATCAATGAAGACAACTACGAACCGGTCTAAATAGGAGTGGAATATGCTGTTCATGTAATTCATGAAGACAGCAGGGGCGTTTGTTACACCGAACGGCATCACTACATACTCGTAGTGGCCATACCGAGTCCTAAAGGCAGTTTTTGGGATATCCGAGTCCTTCACTCGGATTTGGTGATATCCCGATCGTAGGTCGATTTTCGAGAAGACTGAGGCTCCACGCAGTTGGTCAATTAAATCATCAATTCTGGGTAACGGGTACCGATTCTTAATCGTGAGTTTGTTCAGTTGTCGATAATCTATACAAAGTCTCATGCTGCCATCCTTCTTCTTAACAAGTAGCACAGGTGCGCCCCATGGTGATACACTCGGTCTAATGAATTGTTTTCCAAGTAATTCGTCCACTTGCTTCTTCAGCTCAGCCAGTTCAGTTGGGGACATTCTATAGGGTGCACTGGAGACTGGCTCGGCTCCAGGGATCAAGTCTATAGAGAATTCGACTTCTCTATTGGGAGGGACACTCGGTACATCCTCAGGAAACATTTCTGGGAATTCACAGACAATCGGAATCTCGTTCACTCAGATTTTACTCTCACCCTCGGTTAGGCAAAGCATCATGAATAGTTGAGTTATACCTTGTGCTGTGCAGTCCTCATGGTGCTGTCTCGGGAAAATTATCCTTCGGTTTCTGCAATCTACTAACACCTTGTTGGCTGAAAGCCAATCTATTCCGAGCACGATATTAAGGTCCTTCAAGGGTATACACACCAAGTCGAAAGTGAAACTCCGATCGCACAATTCGAACATCACTTCTCTGCACATTGATGAGGTCAGTACCTTAGGACCAGTCGGATTGGCTACTTCCAAAATCCGATTCATTTCCACGGTCGGTAATTTCAAACGTTTCACACAATCATCAGCTATGAAGGAGTGGGTAGCTCCAGAATCAAAAACTACACTAAGTGTATGTCTACCGAGTGAGCACTTACATTGTACTAGATCATTTGCTTGTGTAACGTCCTCTGCGTTGATGGTGTACACTCTTCCCGCTGCTGGTTGGTCGGTATTCCTCTCTCGGTTATTTGGAGCAAGCATCATGTTTCCTCTGGCTCTGTTGCCTCTGCCACCAGGTCATTGGTTATCATTCACTCGGTTTCTCTCTTGGAATCCTCCTTGACGTACACTGGTGTTTGCTTGGCGGAGTTGGGGGCAATCGGGGCGAATGTGTCCTCTTTTATTACAGTGAAAGCACACCACTTCACCATCATCCTTGCAATCTCTGTCATAGTGACTTCCTCCACACTTGAAACATCTTCCGTCTCCTACCACTGGTCGTCTTTCAGGTTGGTTCCGACCCCCAAATCTGGAAAAGGGCTTGTTCCTGCCAACGTTGCTTGGCTTCTTGAAGCGGGATTGTTGGGGCCTCAAGGAATGGTGGGTTCTGCTGCTCTGGCCCGAATGGGCCTTGTCATCCTCCTCAAATATCCTACATTTATTCACCAATGCAGGGAAACTCCGTATCTCATGGTATCTGCAGGCCCTCTTAACATCTGATCTTAATCCATTCTTAAACTTAAGGCACTTCGAGCTCTCCGTCCCAGGTTGTTGGAAGGGTGGGTAGAATAGGCACAACTCCTCGAATCTTGTCGCGTATTCTTCCACAGTCATGGAGCCCTGTTTCAACTCCATAAACTCCAACTCCTTCTGACTCCTCACTGTGTCGGGGAAGTATTTCTCTAAGAAGCATGCCTTAAAATCGTTCCATGTCAGCTGAGCATCATCATCAGGAAATCGGCTTCTGGCTATCTTCCACCAGTTCTCCGCTTCATCTCGCAGCATATACACTGCACATTCCACCTTTTGGGCCTCGGTACAATGAAGACCCCCAAAAATTCTCTCCAGCTCCTGAGTCCACTTAAACGCTGCCTCAGGGTTCCGTCCTGCTAGAAATTCGCTGGGTTTCCTCTTCAGGAAGCGGTCCAGCACTTGGCCCTCCTCAGTTCGAGGCTGGCCCTGCCTCTCAAACACATCTGCAAAGCATTGGAATGCTGTGGCTATAGCCTCCATGCTTTGGCGATGCGTCATCCCTTATCCTGAAATCAACATTCGAGGATAAGTATACCGAGCCACTTACTACCGATCGGGTTTCAGTCTAACATTCAATGACTTAGCACATCATGCTATCCCTATATGTTATGCAATCAGTCGGACCAGGAGGGGGGAAACAACCTCCTATCCACAAGCCAATATCAATCAGGTTCAACTAACATCACAACAATTATGACCATTTAGTCAGAAGACACATAACCGCTTATACTCGGTAAGCATACCTTGGCCTTGGACCTTTCGGTCTTCTCTGATACCAAAATGTAACACCCTTACTTTTAATAATTGATTAACCCAAACACAGAAGGAAAATTTTTCACAAAACAAACTAAAAAATAAAACCACCACTGATCAGATGGCACAGAAGAGAAGAGGAAGGCGAGTGGAAGTTAAGGAACGCACACACATGCATGGTTACTTGCGGAAGGGATGGAACATGAACCAACTCCGCCCAGTTCAGCGAGGCATGACAACGCCTGGGCGAAGTCCACCACAACGTCCATTCGTTCAAGCGGGGTCCAACACCACCGGGCGAGACAGGATAATGAAACAACGGAAGAGGGAGGTATTTAGGCGGAGTTCCACATTAACATCTACTCGCTTCAGCGCGATCCCACACGCTTGGGCGAACCGTCCTAGTCGCTCGGGCGGGGTATGACTCCGCCTAAGCGAGGCCATCACAAGCCTTCCCAAAACCACACTCGCTGGAGCAAGTTCCTTGCTCGCTGGAGCGAGGAGCCACACTCGGCTAAGTAGGCGCTTGGTCCCAGAGTCATCCTTCACTCGGCAACTTCTCACTCGGATATCGTTGATTATTTGACACTCGGGGGAGAATCCTAGCAATTACACTCGGAAAGCTTATCTAGGCTCTCATCTTCGCATCCTAACAACTCGCTGCTTGGGACAGCCTTCCGCACCAATCCTCACTTGGAATTACATGAGTCCTCCCACTCAGAAAATATGCACATCTGCATATAAATTACCCAGACATCACCTAGAATAAATAGACATGCAATATGGCATAAACATAGGTATATATATATATATATATCAAATTTACAACCACGTTGCCCCGTCCCTATTCCGAGGGATTCAAGTCTGCCTAAGAGGGGCTATAAGCAAAACACGAGCCGACCAAGGCTTACTCCAAACATTATACACAGCATAAACAGAGTCGTAAAGCTTCCATAGTGCATCAGCACTTCGCCCAGCATTTCAATTCTTCCTCCGATCCTCATCTCGAGAAATGTTCACTAAAAAATGGCAACTGCAGGGATGAGCATCTTAAATTTTAAATGATAGATACCGACTCAGGTTACTTCTCATTCATACAACGACATATACCCATACATACACACACAATCCTACGTTAACTCAATAATATTAACACTCCACAGTCGGTGACACAATGCTAAGGGTCCTTAAGTCAGGATATTTCTTCATAACATTTATCAATCGGAATACACAGTTCTCACTCGGGTATAAACGTATTTACAACTTCTCAACAACATATTATACATTCATGGAGCAGGTTTCAGTCAGCAATTATAGTACATGCACACGGAATAACGCACTCATTCACAAGTAAACACCACTTCACTAACATCATCACATGCATAATTAATTCCACATATCATCAGTAGCCATATATGCACAGATTATTCACTCGGTTCCGCATACGTGTGTAATCGATTCTAACGTTGCAACGTAGGCTCTCAGCCTTTTGTACATAGCTCTCAGCTACCGTTTCAGCTCCCAGCTGCTTGGCCGTTTTACAGGTACCCAACCGTTTGCCCACAGGTGACACCAACGCTCTCAGCGCCAACGGAGGTGTTCACAGGCAGCCCGAGTCCCACTCAAGGGCTACCTTGAGTCCCACTCAAGGATTTTGCAGCGTCCCACGCTGAATAACCGATGGTAGTGTCCCACACTACGTGCTCTCAGCACAAACGCATCCCATGCGCCACACGCGGATCCATCATGCAACGTTGAATTCATGCACACAACCTCTATTCAACCACACGTATTTCACATGCAGTCGGTAATACACATTTTCAGGACTCTGCATGTTAATCTAACACATTCAACCTTCATGCAATCATCATCATAGTTCCATTAACAACATATGAGTCCAACACAATCGATGCCAATCAATATCAAGCTTCTATGAGCATTTTCATCAACTCAAGTATAATATACACTCAGTTTACAGCAGTATCAGAACTTAATCAACGCATGCATCTATACAAAGATCAACAGGTTCACACAAGCATTTCAAATCAACGTAGCACAACATGCAATCGGTATATGACAATGTCAGAACTTAATCAACGTATGCATCCCTATAAACACGAATAGATTCAATAAGCATTCCCATCAACACAACATGACATGCAATCGGGCTCTATGGTAACGTATGCATCCTCAAGGACGATGATAACATGCAACACTCACTCTCACTTATTATGCACTCGGATATTCTACATGCAAGTATATCATGCAACAGTATACAGTTCCATAATTATTAATGTCTTCCAAACCCGTTCGTAACCCATGCATTTAACATGTAAGGTACTCCCCCTACCAACTGCGAGACTCCGAGAGATTCTTCTGCTTGGGGTGCTGGTTCTCTTCTTTGCTGCTTCGCTCAACACTTTCTCTGGAACACTGCTGTCTTCCACGAGTGGTGCAGGGCTGTTTCTGCTTTTGCCTTGACGCTCGTCCTTTACTCGTATGAGGGAGCTCTGACTCCACTGTAGTACCGTCACCTTGGCTTTTCGAAGCAGGGAATGGAATAGAGGGAAGAGAAGGAGAAGAGAAGAGCAAGAGAGAAGACAAGAAGGGAGAAAAAGGGAGTCCGCAGAGGGGGGTTTTCGAGAGTGAAAGGGCAAGGGGCCATCACCCAATATAAACACATGCACAAAGAATAGGAAGGTGGGGTGGGGAAACGTGAGGCAGTAGTCTTGCCCACGCCATCCTGTCCCATCAACACCCTCCAACGTTAATCACCTCGCACCTTTTAATTAATTAAGTTAAGTGTAATTAGTGAACAGATTTCCTCTCCTGAATTATCATTTTAAATGGCTTTATTTTGCCCGGTTCCTTTTTATTAAAATTGGATGTTACAGAAGGAGGAGGAAATACTTTAGTTTCCAAGCTTTCTTGAAGTCTCTAAAGGTTATTAATGGAGAAAGAAGAGATATCTCCTTTTAATTTAGAATTCAAAAGCAAGAGGAAGATGAATTATGAAGAAGAAAAAGAGATATGAAGAAGAAGATAAGAAGAAGAGTGTCTACGTGAGGGAGAAAGAGTGAAACCACCTTTTGAATGGGAAAAATAGGAATTCAATGTTTAAATTATTAATCCTTCATTAACTCTTCCGTTTTTAAACAAACAGGTTCGCCGTTCGGGCCCAAAACATATTCTAAAAATTATTCTGAATATAAATTCGGAATCCCAATAACATTATCTACGGCCCTGACCAACGGCATCTCAATTGGAGATACTTGGTCCGACACCTATATTTTATCCGGGTCAGTTTTCAGCTCATCTGACCACCATAATTCACCAACAGTTTCGAAAAGCCTTGTTTAAGTCATTTCAAGAATTCTGGGATATTTATTAGCCCAAAGTTAATTATCCAACATTTATTTTCCTAATTTATCGTCCTATTTTAAAAATTCGGGGTGTTACTATCCACTCCCCCTAAAGGAAATTTCGTCCTCGAAATTCAACTTACCGAACTCGAATGCATGAGGGTATCGCTTACGGATATCGTCCTCGCGTTCCCACGTAAATCTTTCCATATCTCCATGCTTCCATGCCACTTTTACTAATGGTACCATCTTATTCCGTAGTCTCTTCACTGAATACTCAACAATACGAATAGAAACGGGAAGAATGGATAAGTCATCCTGCACCTCAAGATCATCAACAGAGATCACGTGCTGAGGATCATGTACATACTTCCTTAACTGAGACACGTGGAATACATTATGAAGATTTGCAAGCTATGGAGGGAGTGCAATTCGATATGCGACGTCTCCAATCCGCTCCAAAATCTCATAGGGTCCAATGAATTTAGGGCTTAGTTTCTTGCTCTTCAAGGCTCTTCCTATACCTTTATCACGCGAAACTCGTAATAACACATGATCGCCGACTTGAAATTCTAGTGGATTTCTTCTTTTATCATAATAGCTCTTCTGTTGGTCTTGAGCAATTTTCATCTTTTCCCGGATCATCTTGATCTGCTTGGTAGTTTCTTCAATAATTTCAGGTCCTAAGGCTAGATTCTCACCAACTTCAAGCCAACATAATGGAGTTCGACACCTCCTTCTGTATAATGCCTCGTATGGTGCCATACCAATACTAGAATGAAAACTGTTATTGTAAGTGAATTCGATCAGAGGTAAATATTTTTCCCACGAACCGCCATGCTCCAAAACACAAGCACGCAGTAAGTCTTCAAGACTTTGAATAGTTCTCTCAGACTGTCCATCGGTCTGGGGATGATATGCCGAACTTAGCTTCAGTTTTGAACCCATCGCTTCATGTAAGCTTCCCCAGAATCGGGAAGTAAATCGGGGGTCACGATCAGAAACAATGCTTGATGGCACACCATGTAATCTCACAATCTCCCGAATGTACAACTGTGCTAAATCTTGCAAAGAGCTCTCCATACTGATTGGCAAGAAATGGGCACTCTTTGTTAAAAGATCCACAATCACCCATATTCCATCACATCTGGACCTCGTTCTTGGTAATCCGGACACAAAATCCATGGCAATCGCGTCCCACTTCCAAACAGGGATATCAAGTGGCCTTAAAGTACCCGAAGGTCTTTGGTGTTCCACCTCCGCCTTCTGACAAGTAAGGCAAGAAGCTACAAGGTTAGCAATATCACGTTTCATTCCGGGCCACCAAAAGTTCTTCTTTATATCGCGATACATCTTAGTTACACCAGGGTGGATGATAAACATGCTTTTATGTGCTTCCTCCAGCACTGTGCGTCTCAAATCACCGAATGAAGGTACATACACACGACCTTTTATTCGCCATATACTATCAACACCTTCCACAAGGAATAGATTTTTCCCATTATCCTGAGATCTTTGCACCTCTTGTAAATAATCATCATCTTTTTGTTTCTCTTTCACAAGTTCCAAAAACTCATTACTTATTTTCAAGGTAGCAAAACATAACTTCTTGGAGGATTGAACTTCGGTCCCAACATTCAAATTCCAAAATTCTTCAATTAATTCAAGCTCTTTGACCATCATGGTTGATATATGCAAGGGTTTCCGACTAAGAGCATCGGCAACAACATTAGCTTTTCCCGGTTGGTACATCAATTTAAAGTCATAATCCTTCAAGAATTCCACCCATCTTCTTTGTCGCATATTCAATTCCTTTTAGTCGAAAAGATATTTCAAACTTTTGTGGTCACTGTAAACCACAAATCTCGAACCATACAAATAATGACGCCAAATCTTCAAGGCAAACACAACCGCAGCCAACTCCAAATCATGAGTTGGGTAATTAACCTCATGAGGTCGCAACTAGCGTGAAGCGTAAGCTATTACACGTTCTTTCTGCATTAGCACGCATCCAAGTCCATGCTTGGAAGCATCACAATACACTACAAACTCTTCTTGTAAGTCAGGCAACGCTAAGATAGGAGCAGAAGTCAGTCTCATTTTTAACTCCTCAAAGCATTTCTCACATTCAATCGTCCATACAAAAGGTTGGTTCTTCCTTGTCAAATTCGTCAAAGGTCTCGCAAGACGAGAGAAACCTTCAATGAACCTTCGATAATAACTCGCAAGTCCAAGAAAACTTCGGATTTCAGTAACCGTCGTAGGTCTCGACCATGCCATAACGGCTTCAACCTTTGAAGGATCCACCGAAATACCATCCTCGGATATTACATGTCCAAGGAACTGGACGCTCGTCATCCAGAATTCACATTTAGAGAGCTTGGCATACAACTGGTTCTCTCTAAGAATGTTCAGTACCACTCTCAAGTGTTCTTCATGTTCTTCGCGACTCTTGGAATATACCAGGATATCATCGATAAACACCACAACAAAACGATCTAGGTATTTGTGGAAGATGTGATTCATGTAACTCATGAATACCGCTGGAGCATTAGTAACTCCAAATGGCATCACGACATACTCGTAGTGGCCATATCGCGTCCTAAATGCAGTCTTGGGAATATCTTCGGCTCTCACCCGAATTTGATGATAACCGGAACGTAAATCAATCTTCGAAAATACCACCGCATCTCTCAATTGATCCAACAGATCATCAATACGAGGTAAAGGATATCTATTCTTTATCGTCAACTTGTTCAGTTGGCGGTAGTCTACACACAACCGCATGGTTCCATCCTTTTTCTTAACTAACAAAACATGAGCTCCCCAGGGTGACACACTGGGTCGAACAAATTCCCTCTCAAGCAGCTCCTCAACTTGCTTCTTTAATTCAATTAACTCCATTGGAGACATCCTATAAGGAGCAATAGACACTGGTTAGGCACCAGGTACAAGGTCAATAGCAAACTCAACCTCCCGTGGAGGTGGTAAGCCAGGTATCTCATCAGGAAACACATCCAGAAATTTAGACACCACGGGGATATTAATGGGACCGGGATTACTTGTCCTATCAGTGAGAGATAACAACACGCAAAGTTGAATTATACCTTGTACATCAAACTGTCCCTTATCAAGAGAAGGGAAAATAACGGTCCGTTGTTGACAATCAACTATGACTTTATTGGTAGAAAGCCAATCCATACCAAGTATAATCTCCAATCCCTTCATAGGCAAGCAAATAAAAGATGCAACAAATTTTCTCCCATCTAGGAGCATATCAACATTATCGCACCGGTTAACCGATCTAAGACAAGTACCGGTTGGAGTGGTAATCATAAGAGCATTTTTCATTAGACACACCGGCAATCTCAATCGCCGAACACAATCCTCAGATATAAAAGAATGGGTCACACCCGAATCGTAAATGACATGATATGAATGTCCAAGGATTTCACACTTACTTTTAACCAGATTTTCTGCTCGTGCTGCTTCCTCACCGGTCACAGCAAATACTCTCCCGGCATTAGGTTGACGATATCCTCCATCCCTATTTCCATCATTAGCATCATTACCATTTCCTCGACCGTTGCCACGCCTTCCACCATTATAGCCACCTCGGCCACCACGTCGACCACCGTTATTTCCATTACCACGGCCTCGACCACCATTATAACCTCCACGGTTCACATAAGCAGGTGTATTAGCACGATTAGTAACATTAGCTTGTACCGAAGCCGGTCTTACAAGCATGGGACATGCAGAACGGATATGTCCCACCTGATCACAATTAAAGCATACAATATCTTCACGATGCATACATTCCCGAACGTAATGAGGTCCTCCACATCTATAACATCTTGGCCCATTGGTATTTATATTACCCCGGCCAAAAACATTACCACGTCCACCGCCTCTAGCTTGGATATTAGAAGGAGCACCCCTCAGAAAGCGTCCTCTTCTAAAACTTCTTTGCCTCTTAAAACTAGAAGCTTGACCCTTCAACTTAGAGTCAAATTTAGAGTGTTGAAAAGAAGCATGTTCTTCATAGATGCGACACTTATTCACAAGCACCGTGAAACTTCGAATCTCTTGGTGACATATAGCCCTTTGAATATCAGAGCGTAACCCATTTTCAAACTTCACGCATTTTGACACTTCAGTTCCCTCTTGTTGAAAAAGAGGGTAGAATTCACAAAGTTCTTCAAACTTGGAAGCATACTCTTCCACCGTCATCGTGCCTTGCTTGAGTTCCATGAACTCGAGTTCTTTCTTGCTCTTATAACTTTCAGGCACATATTTCCTCATAAGTTCTCGCTTAAAGTTCTCCCAAGTTAAGCGAATCGCAGCAGCATTCATTCTATTCTTGGCGAGTCTCCACCAAGTCTCTGCTTCATCCCTCAGCATAAAAACAGCATACTCCACTTTCTGGAGCTCATTGCATTCAAAGCTATCAAAGATCCGCTCAACATTCCGAATCCAACCATAGGCTTGCTCAGGCCTAAATCCACCATGAAATTCAGTAGGTTTTTGCTTTAAAAACATGTCAAGCCCCTGAGTGCCTTGAACAACAATAGGAGCAGATGATCTTTCTGCCTCTTGTCTCTCACGGTTTTGCGATTCGAGGAGATCCGCAAAACGATTCAAGGCTCTAGCTATAGCGTCATTATTATCTTGACGATGACGGGCCATCACAATATCTAAAACCACAACATAAAATTCAACCAATATCAGTAAACTCGTTCATAAAATTCCTCTATGAGTTCACACTATAGTATTTCATCATAAAATTTAAATTGTGACCCTCCCCCATGGAGTCCAATAGCAACATTTCATATTAAAGCCCATATGGCAGCATCATCATATCATAACATAGTATGCATTCATAATACATAAGATTCTTCATTGAGGGAGGATAGTGTGAAGAAGCTTGGCCGAACTTATAAAAATCACATTCAATCCATCATCAATTTATACACAATCAATCAACAATAACAATGATTCCTCAATCACATATCACTTTCCAGTAATAGCAATGGCTAAACACAGTAATACAGAGCGAATAATGCTCTGATACCAAGTTGTGACACCCCAAAAATAGAGGTAAATTTTTAGTGATTTTATTATTATTAATCTATGAAACATGTGAGTGGTGAAGCCATTTATCAATTACCCTGGATCTATCAGAGACCTATCTCATATATGAAGATATGAGAAGGTAAGTTAAGAAATTAACTCTTAAGAAATCCATAATTAATAATAGCGGAAGTATCTTTAGTAAATTAATATTATGGAGTTAAATTCTTAAGAGATCACTCATTTGAAATTAAGAAGCCAAGGTTATCCCAAAGTGTTCATAAAGTAGGATGGAATCATGGATTAATATGAAGAAAAAGGAAATAACATGTTTAAAGCATTTTGGGAGAATCAGGTCCCCCTCGCTCAAGCGAACTCCCAATTCGCTTGAGCGAGCTTTCGCATAGCACGCTTAGGCGAATCATAAAATGCTGAGCGAAAGAAGAAAATGAAGATTCAGGGGTCACTTCGCTCAAGCGAACCCCAACTCGCTTGAGCGAGTATTGCTATACTCGCTTGGGCGAAGCCAGCGAGCGTAAGGCGAAAAACGCCCAGAACCCATTCCACGCTCACTCGCTCGGGCGAAACTGTCCCCGCCTAACGAGATTACTCCCGAGAGCAATTTCCTGATAAACCCGAGAGCAAAACCTGAGACCAAAACCCTCTCGCTTGGGCGAATCCCCAGCTCGCCTGAGCGATCACCAACCAAAATCCAAACTCTGATTCTAATGTAATTTCGCTTGGGCGACTTGCACATCCGCTTGAGCGAAAATGGAATAATGGCCCAACACTGATGCTGGGACGATCTCGCTTGAGCGAGTCCCATTCTCGCCTAAGCGAGACTCATCCAGAATCCGAAAATTGATACAGGGGCATTCTCGCTTGAGCGAGAAGCCCTCTCGCCTGAGCGAGTTTAACAGAAAAACAGGGGAAATGCAGAAATCACCCAACTCTCTACACCAAAACTTATTCTATTCAATTTTACTCAATTTCAACACTTCATACTTATTATATTACATGTTTAAAACTTGTTTAAATTGATCTTACCTGTAAATTTTCCATTACCACTCATTTAAGGTATAAACATCAACTCAATCATCCTTATGTTTCACACAGTTTATATTCCAAATATAACTTCATTTATTCATCAAGTTTTCGGAGAGTTTTATCAGTCATTCATTCTTAAGGTCATGATTGAAAATGAGTCGTAGACAAGGATCTTATTTTCTTGCATGACCTACCAACAACATCATTGTAAATATATAAGTATATCCATCATTCATACAATTATCCCTTCTAAATCCAAACTACACCAACCGTATATTGTACTATATACATTATATCCATCCCACACATCTAGGTAAACCAAAATATTGCCGGCCAAGGCATTCTTTACCAAAAAGGGGCCTCCTTCACACTCCTCCTCCACAACAGCTCCAAAGCAATACCTACAACACAGGAGCTAAAAAAGATATACCACAGGAAGAGTGAGTATACTTTCTCAATGACAAAAATCCAATAAATAGAATAATATATGCATGAATGCAATACAACTATCTCCTTTCCAAGAGGAGTTTATTTAATGTTAATCAATCAATCAATAATTTTTCATTCCAATACAATTATTCCCTGATTCTCTCAGAATTATATCAATCAATTCACCATCACAATTTAGTAATTAAAAAGGGAGTTTCCATTCATATCTCATCATCAAGGTATCACACTATACCATGCTTTCAAACTGATGCACATGCTAATGTCATGAAAATGCATATGCACGGATCCGATTTCATTTCCTCGGGTGATCGCAACCACCATATCATATACTCATTCTCAATGGTTTCCCACCTCACAAGGGGTACTCCCTCTGGCAACCTCGCAAGGTGCTTCTCGTGATCGCAACCACGTTCAATATTTCATATAGGTTTCCCTCCTCGCAAGGGGTACTCCCGCCTCATGATCGCAACCATGGGCATTCAATCTCATTGGTCCCGTAGGGCCTTTCATTTCAATACCAGGTGATCGCAACCACCGGTCTAATAATCATAGGAACTCGCAAGCCCTTTTTCATTTCCATCATCAAGTGATCACAACCACTTATCAACATCATCATGATATGCATGTCATGCCATGTATACAAAAATGCTCATACATGTCTCAAGCTCATTTAGATTATCTTACCCTCTCATCTAGGGTATATTCATTTTCAACCACACAATTTTCCACCAATTCATACACAAGTGTCAATTCTCGTATCCAAGAAACATTCCAACCAAAGATTTTAGGCACTTATCATGTCTTATATGAAATCAATAATACATCAACGCATAATAAGCCATTCATAGCCTCTTTTAGGCTTCATCATATAAACACTCATTTTAAACACCATACACAATTCTCATCATCATACACAATTCATTTCACTTACACATAATATCACCTTTATTTAAGAAAACATGTCATACTACATTAATACATACATTATCATCCCAATTCTCATGCATTTAGAAAATACACCCCTCTCCTACCTCAAGAGAAGTAGACCTCTGGGGTTGATGTTCCTGCTTCACCAATATTGCCAAGCCCTACACTAATCACTTATAGGGCCACATCAATTATTTATTCAAACACCAATTCAATATATATATATGCATAGGTGTACACATGATTCTTATCATGTGAAAACTATTTACCAATTTCATTCGTTTGCCTACTTAGGCTTTGGGAATTCCTTTCCTTAAATTACAATCCCTTAGTATCAAAGGCTACAACCTAATTATTAGGTTATTCCATCTAGTAAGATCTCCACCAACACCTTGGTGAGTTTCCCACCTATTATGACTTCAAATCAACTTTATCATCATTTAATGTATCCACCACATCACTTATAATATTCTTCCCATCAACAAATGTTAACTTTTTCAATAAATGTTATCCTTTTCAATATTTTACTTTTCCTCCTAAAATTCAAGTTTAAGGTTTTCACCAACCCACCAACCTTCATAAATGCTCATATACCTCCTTCTTTTACCACCATAGTTATAACTACCTCATTAATCACTCATAAGCTTGTATTTATGTCAACTTATCTTTAGATTTCCACTTTTGAATTTTCCTCAACATTTCTCATACATTTATTGTGTTCTAACACCAAAAACTTTAACTAATCTTAAACTTTATACTTATATACATGGAAAATGGTCATAATCTTACCTCAAGAGAAGAAAAGAGTAAGTTTACAAAAGATGAAGAGGTTCACACGAATTTGAGGAGGAAGGAGGAGGAAATACTTTAGTTTCCAAGCTTTCTTGAAGTCTCTAAAGGTTATTAATGGAGAAAGAAGAGATATCTCCTTTTAATTTAGAATTCAAAAGCAAGAGGAAGATGAATTATGAAGAAGAAAAAGAGATATGAAGAAGAAGATAAGAAGAAGAGTGTCTACGTGAGGGAGAAAGAGTGAAACCGCCTTTTGAATGGGAAAAATAGGAATTCAATGTTTAAATTATTCATCCTTCATTAACTCTTCCATTTTTAAACAAATAGGTTCGCCGTTCGGGCCCAAAACATATTCTAAAAATTATTCCGAATATAAATTCAGAATCCCAATAACATTATCTACGGCCCTGACCAACAGCATCTCAATTGGAGATACTTGGTCCGACACCTATATTTTATCCGGGTCAGTTTTCAGCTCATCTGACCACCATAATTCACCAGCAGTTTCGAAAAGCCTTATTTAAGTCATTTCAAGAATTCTGGGATATTTATTAGCCTAAAGTTAATTATCCAACTTTTATTTTCCTAATTTATTGTCCTATTTTAAAAATTCGGGGTGTTACACACACTGCCACAATACCTATGGTATGTAGAGTCATACCAAAACAGCATCCTCGCACCCTTTTTCACTCACACCGACTGCATTCACTCAGGTAATGACAATCTATATGAAAATTAATGGCAATTCTTACCATTTTATAAGCAATACATCTGAATCAACATCACCATTAGGCACCAACAGTGATGCATCTCATGCCATCAGTCAGCAAACATCAATCATCATCACAGTAAAATGCATATTATCAATAGATTTTCGACCCATACAGAGCATACATCCAGCCCTTACACCTATTCTAGTGTAAATTGCAGGGTCATAATCATCAAATGCCAACCACACTCACCATAAAATGGCATAATGGCAATCGGTTTTCCAGTCCAAACCGAGCAAAAATTCCTTCTTTAATCTTACTCATCACAAAATCATGGTCAATCAGCCAATCAATCCCTCAACTCATCATTCATCACTAGCCATCAATTAATTAAAGCCTAGGGAATTCATCAAATTCTTTTAGATATACCACTCAGTTTTCGATATGACTTTCAATCATAACAATAGGTTTCTACATTGGTAACTCTCTTCACTAAGCATAAACATAGTCCACCAGTCGGATATACAATCATCATAATATTATTTCCATTATCACCATATCCAGTACCAAGGTGTACTCGGATTTCAACCTTAAGACACTTCAAACCTCAACAATTTGTTATACCATTACTTGACTCAACAATCCATAAGGTCAATCAGATTATCCGACTCAGAATTCCAAGGATTACTAAGTACCCCCACAACATCCAATTATCACTGAGTCAAAATCAACATAGAGTCTAGTTCCACAAGGTCTAACAGTATAAGATCATACAGAATCTGATCGGGTTACTACACCTTATGGGTCATAATTCAACCATCCAATCACTCGGCTTTCAACCACAAGACCGAGTCTAACCCAAATCCTCAGGTATCCAATTTCATCGATTTCACACCCAGTTTTCTAAACTCTCATGTATTCATTTCAATAATATTCTGATCATACTTGATCACGCCCAATCAATTGGGTTACCCCACCTAGTTGTCCAACATCCACCAATCATTCACTCGGTTTTCACAAACCAGAAACCGAGACTCTACCATAATCTAATCTGCACCAGGGTTCACATTCCATCACTTATATCATATATATATATATCACACAGGGTTCACGTGCCAGGGTACAAAACATCCTTCTCAAATGGCACCACCACACACAGAATTTAAGTTCATCACACTGAGGAATCTCTGAAATATTAATACTTAATCAACTCAATATATGGGTTCTATTCCATCCAACATACATTCCTTGGCCATGGGCCACTAGCTCGGCTTACACAAAAGACCCAATAACCAACCTATACACGGGTCACAACATTCAGTATCCTATTCCCTCACAGCTGACTCAAGCTTAGAATTACCCTAAGCATTCCATAGGCAACCGGGTCAGGATAGCAATAACTCTTCTACCCTCCAATCAACATCACAACAGTAGTACCTTTCACTACTGTCCTCAACCAACAGAACTCATAGCTATATAATCACACTAATCATAATTAAGCATGCATAAAATCCAATAGGAATTCACAAGCAATGATGACACTCGGTCATATTGCATACAACCGCCCATACAGTAGGCAAACCTTGGCCATGGACCTTTTGGTCTGCTCTGATAACAAAATGGAACACCCTAATTTTCAATAAATGAATAAACCCAAAAACAGGGGAAATTTTTCCCAATTTTTAACTCAGCAACCGGGTAGAATTAAACAAATGCAAAGGAAGGCAAAAAGCTGATCAGAAGCTTGGAAAACCGATCAGAACAAAGGAAAAACATTCACAAGAAGGCCAACGGAAAACACAGCGTGAACAAGCCATAAAACGTTCACTCGCTCAAGCGAGATCCGACTCCGCTTGAGCGAGGCAGCCCAACTCGCTCGGGCGAGCACTCAATCGGTTAGGCGAAACTACCTGAAAGCCTTCCCTTCCCACATACTCGCTGGAACGAATCCCACATTCGCTGAAGCGAGAAGCCATACTCGGCTATCCAAACACTCGGAATCGAGGTTCCATTCACTCAGAGTCAGGGGTTTCAATCGCTCGGTAATGACTCCATGCTCATACACCCCATAACTTAGTTCCACATTTTATCCACTAAGGTACACACATGATCCACTCGGGAAATGAGGGTCATCCCACTCGGATTCCCTAAACTTCCCTCACTCGGGATGTTTCCCAACCAAACACCACTCGGCGTATTTAACCCAACACAATCGGGAATGCACTTCACATTCATCACTCGGCATAAACTCGCATCTCTCACTCGGAGAACACAATAACCTTCCTTCACTCAAAAGGGGTCTCCTCAGCCATACTCCTCTCAGAATATTCAGTCTGAATCCGAGACTCCACTCACATAGAATTCCACTCGGAAATCTCACTCCAAAACCGAGTCATCTCAATCAGTCTTTCATTCGACAATTGATATCTTATTCACTCGGGGAACCCATTAGGTTAAGTCCCACTCGGACTTGATCTAAGTCTCACCCACTCGGAATATTGAACCTCATTCACTCGGATTATACACGAATCACATACTAAGAATATATTCCAATCTCAACCGTTACAACAAATCTTCCCTCGAAAGAGATTCACTCGGATTTCCACTCGGGATATTCAAATCATTCCCCACTCGGGGTTTACCCATATCCTTCACTCGAAATCATTCAAGGTTATTCACTCGGAAAAGGCCACATGTTTAGCCTCACTTGGCTCGACTCCCACAATAATGTTTCACTCGGAATTCTTTACCTTAACATTGTTCTATCCAACATCATTTATATTCCAGTCGGAAGAAGCATCAAATCAACATAAATCACTTATCTATATATGCTCTCTGATTCACAAATCCGACTACCCATTCAGCAATACTCTTCAACCGATTCATAACCATGTTATCAATATAACATACATACATATATACATACACTCGGATAATTCCATCTTAACATTATTCATTCACCAACATCCATTATCCAATACAAGTATCTGTTATCAATGTAGACCATATTTATAAATATTCATGCACTCGGATTCCATACATATATATATTTTGTATTCATTATACAACATGTTATGAGCCGGCCAAGGCTTTAATACATCAAAAAAATACTCGGTACATTACATTATGTACACAGCCTCATCATAAACACCCAACACTCGGGTTTAAGGCCATTACATCATTCCAAACCGACCTGTACATACTGAAAAATGGTGTAGGGGTGCGCTTTACATATTAAATGACAGATATTGGCTCGGATTAATCATAGAATCCTCAACATACAATAACATATAACATCAATCAGCACATCAAACACTGCCATTCAATATGAACAATCACAATCATCTTCCGATCAGGAATTCACCCATTTCACTCGGTCATAAGCTCAACATCCTCAGTTACAACGTACAATAATCCACTCGGATTTCACTCAACTCCGAGCCTTGCTCAAGGAGTGTGCCTGAGCCCAGCTCCAGGACTTAGTCATATTCATATGTTGTCATCTGATTTCCGATCGGTAATAGAAGTCCAACGTATTCTAGTGGCGAATCAGATGCATACGGTTTCATACACTCGGCGTCCAATGCCAATGCACTCGGCATTTCATCAAGCGTCTCATTTCACGCTTAGTGCCCCAGGCACTGCCCCGAGTCCAACTCGAGGTCTTTCATCATATTCAACATTAGGACCACGTCCTCTTCACTCGGGATTATACCCTTCGTGGCACCCCGCAAGGTGATATACTCAACACGTATGCATATACATTCAACTTATATTCATTCGATTGCCCACTCAGAAATCTGCGTTCAACACTCTATGCACTCGGTATTTTCACAGCAAATCAGATGACTCGGCTCACATCACATCCACTTGGCAATCAATATGCCATCCACTCGGATTATCATCATCCACGAGCCTCACATTCATGGGATCTATTCGGCCTTAGCATTTCTAAGCCTCACCCCATTTTATATATAATTCCACTCGGAATCTAACACCAGTAAACATCCCATGCTCTTACATATAATATTCCACTCGGCATTAGCACAACAGTCCCCTTCCTATGCACTCAGCATACACAAATTCAATATCAAGCATCACATGCATTTCAAACACACAATTACACATGGGGACCCATACATAACCATACAATGCACTCGGCATTAACATAATATACATCTCAAGCATCTTAACATAATCATCACCATAAACATCAACACATATTACATGGACGGAATTCAACAACATCAAGCAATACATATTCATCATGCATGTCCGGGCTACTACTCACTCGGAAATCAACCAAACAACACATATTGAATACCACACATCACAATACAAGAATTTCACCCAGAAAACTCATCCATAAACCATACATTTGAGATGCAAAGCCCCCTTACCTGGAATGACATTCCAGAAGTCACATGGGCCACTCGGCCCAGCCACAGCAGCTCTCTGCTCAGCATTCCAATCATGGGAAGAGCCAACATGGCTTCCCTCGAAGCAGATCAGCTACCAAGCACACCATGCCAAGCTTCCAAGGCACAACAGACCTCACTCGGCCCAGTAGAGGTCCTAAACTCCGCTCCACTCAAGCCTTCAAGCCATCATACTCCAAGCTCCACTCTGCTCTCAATCATGGAGAACCAACTCTGTCTCCACACGAGCAACATAGCCACCAAGGCTCACCCAAAGCTGTCCCACACTCGAACAGCACCGAGAGCTAGTCCTCACCACCATGGAGGACAACCAAGCTTCCATGCACATCCATCCATGCCTTTCTCCACACGAGCAGCACCATACACCTTCAACAACAGTGGAGGACCACCATGCCTCCATGCATCATGCATGTCTTCATCCCCCCAAGAGTAGTACAACCTCATCACAGTGGACCATCATGCATCCACAAACTGAGGCACACCAAACACTGCTGCAGGCTCCCAACCGAGCCATCAACCAGCCCATCAAATAGAGGAAGAAGAAGAAGAAGTACCAGGGAAACCAAAGGAAGAACCCAGCCTCCAAATCACACAGCCACACGCTGTTTCCTCCACCATGCTGTTCCTCACACAGCCACACCATTCCGCTCAGTTCTACACCATGCATGAGTGGAAGAAGAAGAAAGGATCACTAGCTCCAAGCGTCCAACGTTGCTTCAGAGGAGAACTCAGTCTCCATAACACACAACACCATGCAGTCTTCTCAACCACCACACAGATCTCTTTCAATCATCAAGCAACAATCCTACGCTACTCCTCTTCACAACCACTCTGCTTAACTCACACATATTCCACTCAACTGATACTCAGTCTTTGAGTAGAAGGAAAAGATAAAGAAGAACAGTAAGAAGAAGGAGACGAAGCAGAGAGTAAAGAAGAGTCTCCAGAGAGTCTAGAGAAAATGGAAGAATGGTTCTCATTCATAATGTACCCAAAGTATATGAGCAGGGGTACGCATAAAACGTAAAGTGGAAGCATTCATCATTCCAATGCTCTATGACAGCAGCTCTCCTTTCCTATCATATCTTAATATAATGTCCATCACCTCACCATTAAGACTTGTCCCATAAACCATCGTTATTCCCATTGCAGCATGATTAAAGAGAAGGAGAGAACCGAAGTTCACACACTCACCACAATGCACATGTGTGGTCATTTGGCCTTATTATCATAATCATTATTATTATTTTCCTCTTAGTGAATTTCGCCTAGAGTCCCAGCATCAGACTCCCTTCACTCGCTCAAGCGTCCCAAGCTCGCTAGAGCAAAAAACACTCAGTATGTATTTCCTCTCTCTTTCTCTCGCTCGAGCGTGGCCACACCCGCTTGATCGAGAACCATCCAGTGTCTTCACCAACATCATTTGCACGTATCTCACTTGAGCGGAACGCCATCTCTCCTGAGTGAGATGGAGCCAGAAACCATAATTCTGGTCCAGGGGATTCTCGCTTGAGCGAGAATCCATCTCGCCTGAGCGAGAATACCAGTTCTAGCGTAGAAACGTGAGGATTTAATAATCTGACACACCAAAACTCATACCAATCCAATTTGTTCAACTTCAACACATCTTACACATCACATGAGGCATATGAAACTTGCTCATACCATTCATACTCCTAAATTCTTATTTTAACTCATCAATCTTTCTTTTAAATCCTAATTCCTCAACTATAAAATGAAGGCTTTAATATACCTCTCATCACTACATTACTCATCTTCATAAAAATTTGGGATGTTACAGGTGTACCTGCAAGATCATCAACATCTTCCTTTCTTGGGGAGCTATGGCCATTTTCATCAAATTTCACATAAATGAACTCTTCAATGATATTAGTTTGTTTGTTAAAGACATGATAAGATTTACTAGATGATGAATATCTAAGAAAGACTGCTTCATCAGATTTTGCATCAAACTTTCCTAGATTATCCTTTCCATTGTTAAGCACAAAGCATTTGCATCCAAATACATGAAAATAAGAGATATTTTGTTTTCTACCTTTGTAAAGCTCATAGGGGGTTTTCTTCAAAATTGGCCTTATTAAATAATGATTCATGACATGACAAGCAGTGTTTACCGCATCGGCCCAAAAATGCTTAGTAATATTATTTTCATTCAACATGGTTCTAGCAAGCTCTACTAAAGATCTATTTTTTCTTTCAACTACTCCATTTAGTTGTGGAGTTCTAGGTGTTGAAAAATTATGTTCAATACCATGTTTTTCATAAAATTTTTCAAATGATTAATTTTCAAATTCTCCCCCATGATCGGTTCTAATGGATGCAATCTTTGAGTTTTGTTCATTTTGGATAACCTTGGCTAGTTTCTTGAAGGCATGATATGTTTCATTTTTGTGAGCAAGAAACAATGTCCATGTATATCTAGAATAGTCATCCATAATTACTAGACCATCATAATTGCCACCAAAGCTCTTGACCTTAAAGGGTCCAAACAAATCCATGTGTAAAAGTTGTAAAGGCCTTTGAGTTGAAACAACATTTTTAGCTTGAAATGATGCATTTACTTGTTTTCCCTTTTGACATGCATCACAAAATTTATTTTCAAATTTTAGCCTTGGAAACCCAATCACTAATTCTTTAGAAATAAGTTTATTTAGATGGTCTATATGTATATGAGTTATTCTTCTATGCCATAGCCATGATTCATCCTATTTAGTCATAAAGCATTATACATCATTTGAGGACAAACAATCAACGTCAATCATGTAAATATTATCAACTCTTTGACCAACAAACTTTACCTCTTTATTTTGCTTATTTTTAATTATGCAACCATTCGATTCAAATATTACTCTATATCCTTTGTCACATAATTGACTTATACTAAGCAAATTGTGTTTGAGTCCTTCTACATATAATACATCATTAATTAAAGTGGAAGAATTTTTACCATTTTTTCCAATGCCAAGAAGTCTTCCTTTGGTATTATCCCTATAGGTGACACTTCCTTTTCTTTTGGGTGTGAATGATGTGAACTTGCTTATATCACCCGTCATATGCTTTGAACACCCACTATCTAGGTATCAATGGGTGTTGCTTGCTTTGAAACATACCTTCAAAACAAAATTAGTTTAGAGAACTTGGTACCCATTTTATGTTGGGTCCTTTTTGGTTAGCTTGTGGTAATGTTCCTTTGGGAACCCACACCTTTCTTACCACTTTTGGTCCAAATTTTCTAATATGGCAATTTGAAGCATTATGACCCTTAGCACCACAATGATTACATTTAGTAAATGGTGATGAAGATTTTCTAGGTGACACAAAGAAATTCTTATAATGCTTTTCCTTTTTAGTGGGATTATATCCTAATCCGGTTTTGTCAAACATGCATCTTTGTTTTCCAAGTAATGCATCTAGATTATCTCTACCATTTGTGAATTTTTCAATAGTTTTATTTAGGTCTAAAACTTCCTTTTCAAGTGTGTCATATTTTATAGCAAATTCACATGGTTTGATCTTAGAGCATGTTTGAGCATTAGCTACTTTCTTTTTCAAGCTTTTATTTTCTTTGCTAAGATCCATGAGATGCATTTCTAGAGTGTCAATGGTTTTCCTAGATAGTTTATACTTGTTTGAGATTTTAATAAATTTGTCATACAATTCTTCAAAAGCATCATACAATTCATCTTTGTCAAGTTCATGATGATTTACCTTATCCTCTTCTTCATGGTGGTTGGCCATTAAGCAAAGATTTGCTTCTTCACTTTCCGATTCATCCGAGCTACTCACATCATTTTCGTCCTAAACGATGTATGCTCTTCTTCCTCCTTTCTGTTTACTTTTCTTCTTGAGGTTTGGACAATCTACTTTGAAGTGCCCTTCCTTGCCACATTCAAAACAATTGGGTGAGGAGGAATTTTCTTTAGAAATAGGTTTCTTACCTTGAGGTTTGAAACTTCTTTGGAAGCGTTTGTTTCTCATGAATTTCCTGAAACGCTTTACAAATAGTCCAAACTCTTCTTCTTCATCAAGCTCACTACCAGATTCATCTTCATTGATAGAAGTGGCCTTAAGAGCTAGCCTCTTTTTCTTGGAAGATTTTTCTTCCTTTTCCGCCATCTTCAAATCTTTTAACTCTTGTTCCTGCTCTTGTAACTTACCAAATAATGTAGCAAGAGATATATCATTTATATTTGGTGATTGTTTGATAACGGTGACAAGAGGTTTCCACTCCCTAGTAAGGCTTTTCAAAACTTTATGAATGAGTTCTTTGTTAGTGTAAGTCTTGCCAAGAGTAATAAGGTGATTGATAATTAAAGTAAATCTCTTTTGTAATTCAACAATAGTTTCTCCCGAGTTCATCCTAAAACTCTCATATTGACTAGTGAGTGTGCTAATTTTAGAATCTTTTACATCATTAGTTCCTTCATGAGTGAATTGGAGAGTGTCCCACATTTCCTTAGTGGTTTTACAAGTTACAACTCTAAAGAACTCATCCGGACATAAAGCAAGGGTGATGAAATTTTTAGCTTTGTAATTGTACTGGACTTTCTTTTCCTCTTCACTACTCCAATCATCCATGAGTTTCTCAACTTGTTTACCATCTATAACATGCATTGGTATGAAAGGACCATTTTCAATTGCATTCCAAACTTTTAGGTCAATTGATTATACAAAGATTTTCATTCTTTCTTTCCAAAATGCATAGCCTTCCCCATTGAAAGCAGGAGGTCTATTTGTGGCACCACCCTCAGGAAAAAGGTTTAGAGAATTTGAGGCCATTTGTTCTCTTGAAGCTGTTAGGCTTGATCTACAAAGAGTCAAGCTCTGATACCACTTGTTATTCAAGTGGCCTCACTACTCAAGAGGGGGGTGAATTGAGTGATTAAAATTTTTACTTTGAATGCCTTTAAACTTGATTCTTTTTTTACACAAGAAAATAATATACAAGAGACAACAAGTAAAATGGAAGTGCTAAGGTGAAATATGTGTAGAGGTGGCCTGAACAATTTATCAAACACTTAGTGTGTGGAAACTTAACTTAGCCAAATTAATTAACTTCAAGCAGTATAATCACAACCAAAACAATATACCAACCAAATGCAATAAGTAAATGCAAGAGAGTAAGGAAGAGAAGCTTGCAAACCAATTTAACGAGTTCCACCAACCCGGTGTACGTCTCACCTTCAAGCAACCCACTTGAAGGATTTCCACTATTGAACTTTAGAGATTACAAGCTATGAGCAATTACAGCTTCCTAGTGTCCTACACTCAAGAACTTAATCCTCACTAGCACAAGGGCAACCCACCCAATCTCTCAAACTCTCAATACCCAAAGGTTGAACCCCAACCTTTCTGACCACTCAACCTAGAGTGAAACTTAGTGTTTGGTGTTTCTGTTTACAAGGAATTAACTCTCTTAATAGAGTGGATAAGCAAATGAAAAGCTCTAACAATGATAACTATCAACAAGAGAGGATATTCAAGTATAAGCTCATATTTTCAGAAATTGAAACTATACATGAAATAGAACTCACAAGACTCAAGAATTGATTTCTCTTTGATGGAATTGGATGATTTGAGTAGCTTGAATGAGTGTTCCATTTATAGGCCTTGGAGAGGAGACCTAAAGTATTCATAGTCATTGCACAGCATGGGCATTCGAATGATAATGAAGAAATGAGCTGGTTTTGCATTTAAAAACACTTTCCCCAAATTCTGGCACTAGTGCAATCGATTACGCCTCGAGCTGTAATTGATTATGCTTCAATTTCTTCAGTGTAATAGGCCTTGTAATCGATTATGATTTTCCATGTAATCGATTAGCTTGAAGATAGAGCTTGGGTAATCGATTGTACATGCCTTGTAATCGATTGTAAATAATACCTGATGCATTTAATTCTGTCACGCAGCATGGTAATCGATTGTGACATAGGTGCAATCGATTATTAAACAAACAGAGACTTACTAATCGATGGTGACTTAGCTTGTAATCGATTAGTAACAACACAGAACCTTGGTAATCGATTGATGCGGCTTTGTAGTCGATTAGGAATTATACCTGATGCTTTCCATTCAGTTTCTCAGTTGTGTAATCGATTAGCTAGCTTGGTGTAATCAATTATATAACAAACAGAACCTTTACAATCGATTAGGCTTAATATGATAATCAATTATGTGATGGACAGAAGCTGTGTAATCGACTAAAGGTACCACTATAATCGAATAGCCTTCGTGTTTTTGCAGGTCTGATGCTTGCCTCTTTGTCCTTAGTTTTTCTTTCCAGGTTCATACTTATAAATCTTGCATTTTCCTAATTTATATCCTTGTTCATGATTCTTCAAGTGATTGCTTTGTCATTATGAAAACCATATAACCTGAAATAATTATTCAAACACACTTTATTCCTTAAGTGAATTTACTTGGCATAAATTTAGTGTTTGTAGACTTACTTTGTGAATAAGTTGTTATTACTTGTGATTTAATTTACCATCTTCATTAAGAATATTTGTTAAAGAATCAATTTCAAAAGCATTCCAAAGAAAATTTTTAATACTCAATTCACCCCCCTCTTGAGTAATTGGGGCAACTTGGTTAACACAATTTATGTCCATTTGGTAAATGGACCATAAGAGGTGTTATGCTTTTCAAGGACTTAAACATCTCTCTTTGTGCATATATATAGTTCGTAGCACCTGAATCCAGAATCCAGTTCTTGTGTGTGAATTCTGAACTACTAGACAAGATAGAATGATTACCTCTACCTTTTTTGTGTCAACAATAAAGGTTACATGGTTGGCCATTATCGGATTTTGCTGTGTAGCTTACTGGATCATTGCCATTATACTCTTAAACCGCTCATTTGTAAAAGGTGAATCTCTAGGATCTTTCATCTTCTTTTCTTTCACTGAATTTTGCTTATCTGCATCATTCTCAAGATTCTCCAAGTACATATTGTTAGCATTGTTGGAACCTTTAAATTTGAATATAGAAGGAAAACTATGTTTCCTATAACAAACTTCAACAGTATGTCCTTGTTTGCACAGTAACTACAAATCTTATTTTTCCAGGTTGGATTATATCCTGTTCCTCTTCTATAGACTTTTCTTCCCTCAATCATATTGATTATAACCTCAGATTCTTCAGTATCTTGAGCTTTACTCTGTCTCTCATTTTTGCAACACACTAGAAAACACCTTGTTAATTCCTGGTAAAGGTTGCATTAATAAGATCTGCGACCTCACCATGCTAAAATTCTCATTCAGTCTCATTAAAAATCGAATGACACAATCCTAAACATGATACACCCTAGCATTTTGCATGGCTTCACATCTGTATCTTACGGAACAGGAACACAACGGGAACAACTTATAATTTTCTAATTCCTCCCATAAAATCTTCATTTTCATGAAATAATCTACCACGGACATGGTTCCTTACTTGAAACCATAGATCTCCTACTGAAGCTCACTTATACGAACAAGATCTCCCTATGAGAATCGCTCTCTCAATTCCTTCTATACATCAAGAACGTTCTCCATAAACATCACGTTCTGACCGACCGATTGATTCACAAAGCTCACAATCCATGAATGTACCAAGTTATTACATTGTTCCCATGCTTTAAAGCTTGGATTGTAGGGATCCGGCACCGGAATGCCGCCATTAACGAAGTTCTATTTGTTCTTTGATATTAACGTGTGTTTCATCGCTCGCGCCTATGCATGATAATTTTGACCTTCCAAGACTAGATTCACCAATGCGATGGAGGTAGATTCACTTTGGATCTAGAACACTTAAGGAAGAAGAAGGATTATGTGCAGTGTTGCTAGATTATACCATCTTTACTCTAGATGGTAGAGCCCTTGCTTAGGGTTCTGATACCATCAGAGGAACCTAATGCTCATGAGAGAGAGAATGAACAAAGGCACAAAATGTAAGAGTAAAACTAATTCATTCATCTAATTGAAAATGATACAAGATGTGCCTTATATACAACAATGAGAAGAAAGGGAAAAATAGTAGACTCTGAAAAAGGAAAGCTAAGCTACCTAACTAGAACTAGTTCCCTTTTCTATAAGGTTCTATTAAAAATTAAATAATGGACAAATTGGTTAATTTCATGGTCGGGCCACCCATCAAACTAGGCCAATTTTAATGGTTGTATACCAATGTTAGTTTATTACAAAATATATTATAAAAGCTAGAGTTAAGAAAATAAATTATCTAGTATTGGGAAAACTTTATATAGTTCATCACTAACTCTTTTAGCGACAAACTCTACTATGTTTGTTCTCTTGTTGTTAGCCTATTTAGTGACGTAAAACCAACTTTTATGAGTGATTGTTATGGAAAATATATGTAATAAAGATAATCTTGTTTATTGTTGAAATCCTCATATAAATGTTTATTTTTTCATAGCTCACGTGTACAACGACATCAAGAGTCCCTATCTGATTCCCCTGCTAGATATTAACGTTACACTCATCACTATTTCGGTGGCAATCCCTTTTTCAAATGCACGTGGAAAAATGGTAGCGATATAATAGGGTTGTAGCTATAATCTACACATTATATGCAATCACAATAGCTAGCAATAGAGAGAATCTTGTCGCCAAGTGTGGGACATCAAACACGTTACCATAGTCATCACTAGTGTCAATACATTAGCAATAACCACCATTGCTAAATGAGACTCCTACTATTCTATCTCCAATGTTGTCGTTGTTATTTTTTGTCAATACATTGGTGACGGGTTTGGTCTATCGCTAATGTTTTTTTTTAGGTTTAGGCTTTATTATTAATAAGCTTAAACCCATTGATAACTTGATAGATAAAAATTAACTATATATTCAAAATTCAAAAATTAAATATACTATAAATTCATGATTTAATTAACTACTTTATAACAATAAATGATAAAAATATTAACAATTAAATTAAGAAAAACTGTGTCTACATAATACCAATCTCTAAACCAAATATAAACAACGTGTAAAAATTAAATATAATATGCAAACTTAAAAAAAATGTCAAGAAGGGGAAGGGCAAGAAAAAGGGTGAGAAGAGGGTTGTTGCCAGTAAGAAAAACTATTCTTTTGTTGGTCTAGGGTGGAATTTGAAGGCGGGTAAAGGCGTGTCATCAGTGTAAACATCTCGTCATATTGTCACAAAGTCTCTTGTGTGCTCTATTGTTCCTCCAGTATTGCCTGCTCCATATATGTATGCGTCTATTGAAAAGCTATTATCTGGGAACTTTGCTTTGGAAGCTCCTTATTCAGGTACTAAATGACCTAAACATAGTTCAGTGGTGGAGCCGATGAGCTAGGGCATTGCGAAGAGGAGGTGACCTCCCTACCAAGTTGTTTGAGGCCATACACGTTCCTTTTCTTGTTCTTTCCTCCAACAACCTTTATGTAAAAAGTGTTATCATTAGCAGAAGAAAGGGTTGGTGCCTCTTCGTCTACCTTGCTCTCCATCTGTGTAGTGAGCCCTACCTCCCTCTCAGCTTTCTTCACTTGATATGCCTCCTGCATAGTTTACATAATAAATATTAGTAAACTGTATGATTAAAGTTATAAATTTAATAAAATTTTGACAGAGTTTCCTCTATAAATAAGAGAAACGAAATTTTTTTAAAATCTCTACAAAATAACAAGAAAAGTTCCCAATACAGTTTATAATTACAATTACATTCAAAGTGATTGTCCTTAATTACCATCTAGAGTCCTAATTACATTTGAACTACATTACAAGGAAAACAAACGTTTAATTGACATATTCGGTCATAATCACACTACATTTATATTTACAAAGTTTAACAATTAACTTACATTTATAGCCCGTGCCTTGTTATTAACCTAATGAATAACCTTGTTTTTCTTCGTCCTCTCTGTGAAATTATAGGCTACTGGGGCGAGTCCATCTCCAAAGCTTACAAAATATAAATTAAGTGACTAATTAAGAGTTTATTGTAGTTAGTAAGTGCTAATTATTTAAAACAATCTAAAATTAATACTTCCCATTTTTTGTGCAACCACATAAATAGAACCCTCGGTGTAAATAGAGGCACCGACATCAGTCCCCCTGTTGCCTTGGTTCCTCTAACTCTTCTCCTTGAAGGTCTCCCCATTCCATTGTTTATCCATTCTTTCCCAGTGAGCGTCACCAATCCACTCAAGCTTCATCTTGGATTGTTGATGTTTGTACGGAATACTCTTCAAGAGGCTCAAGGTCTATGCCCAAAGATCATCTTAACCTCTTATGTTCTTTTTGGTGCCCACTGGTATTTCCCCTATAACATTAAAGATATTAACTAAATAATTAGATTAAAATGACTTTAAAGTTAATGTACAATAACACAAAAAAAAAAATTACCAAAAATGTTTGAAACCATTTCTCTCAGACAGGTTTAGGTGCATCCTTGAATGTGATCCATGGACCATCAAACATTCCCTTCAAGATCTAAATAATGGCTTTGGCAACACCATGACTATCATTGAAACTATTATAACAAGTTGTATTTAATTAACAAAGTTACAAAAGTAAAGTTGAAATAAAGTAAGAGTTATAGTAATTCCAGACTTACTCAAGTTAACTATCTAGCCGTTTTATTAATGGAAGAACTGGAGGTGAAGGTGTAGGAGTGATAACAGTGGCTGTAACTTATACCTCTAGTTGAGTAACAAGCTGCTCTACGACCAATTCATCGGTGGCTAAATAATCCTTGATAATAATAGTTGTATGAGTGTGCTACTAGGACTCTGGGCATACCTTGAACGACGTCTAATCATCTATTAATACAACAAGTTACACACAATATGTGACACCCTTGATTAACTATGACTAATTCCCATATTGGAACATCCTACTTAATTAAGGAGTCACAAATTATTGAGAAAAATATGAGTTTTTTTGGTGATCATCAATGCATAGTTTGAATATAATAATAACATAGATCAATTTTTCATAACAACAGTGTACTCAAAGGTATGGGGCTCGTAGGCTCCCAATAAAACAACTACAAAATAAAAACATAACAGAAAAGCTAAACGTCAGAACCTACAACAGTCTCAACGCGAATAATAAGTACTAAAAGCCTACGCCTACCGCCCGACGCTCACTACTACAGGTAGTCAAGATCCTGCTCGTGCCTGTCTTGCCCTTCGGTTGATGATCATATTAAAAGAAAACCACACACAACACAAGAGAGGTGAGTATAAGCTCTCAACCCATGTAACTCACATACAAGGTAGCCGTGATTATTATATAAACATACATGCAAATAAACAGATACAAAGAACTTATACAACATTTATCAATGTAACCACACAGTTATTTATAACACACACTTACAGGGTTATTCATGCAACAATGGTATGCCATGCATGTGTAACACCCTCGGTTAACGAGGACAATCCCTTCCACTAGATTATCCTGGTCAACTAAGAGGTTACGAGTTTTAGAAAAATATGTAAGTTTTTTTTTGTACGAGAAAAATTGGTGGAATAGATACATCATATACACTACATAGTTATATACATCATGTAGTCGCAACAGTAACTGTACATACTAAAAGTAAAAGGGCACGCAGGCTCCCAAAAATAAAAATAAAATTTACACTAGTGGAAAAAATGGATATAACAACGGGATATTATTCACGGGTAGAAGAGGATCAGTGATAAAAACATGCGCGGTGGCATTTTTGAAATTATAAGGTGAACGTTTTAATCAGAGAAAACTATATATCCACGGTTAACATCATAACCGTGAACGTACCCATAATATATATTCACGGTTGAGGAGTCAACCGTGGATATATAGTACCTGAAATATATATCGACGGTTGTGATCACAACCGTGAATATATATTGATGGGTACGTTCACGGTTATGATGTGAACCGTGGATATATATAGATGTCAATATTCACGGTTGTATTTCCAACCGTGGATATATAGTTCAGGTTTTAGGGTTTAATCACTGGGTACTCTATGTCCACGGTTGTTTCTATAACTGTGAATATAGATTTAATATTTATCCACGGTTACGATACCAACCGTGGATATATAGTTAACATTTATCCACGGTTGTTTGTTAAACCATTAATATATGTGTAATATATTCACGGTTGTGAGGGGGAACCGTGAATATATATCCTTTCTGAAACTTCAAAAGCCGCGCCTTTCACTCTTTTTTCAGTTTCTCCTTACTTTCGCTGGTTATCGTCTTCTTCCTCGTCCTGCTCTTTGTTGGTCGTAGGCTTCTGGGTTCACTTCCTTCTTCTTTCGCGTGCCCTTCTTCTTCTTCGTTCAGCATTGTCAGGTAAGTGCTTCGTTGCCCTTCTTCTTTCGTTCACTTTTTAACCTCTGCTTCGTTGTTATGCTGTATAATCGTAATGGGTTTGCTTCGTTCTCTCTGTTTGTGTGTTTATTGTTGAAGCTGAACTCTGTCTCTGCTATTTTGACATTGCCTGTGACATTTTCATTGTTGTGGAGATGAGAAATGGCTGACGAGAATTGATATCTTTTTCATTGTTGCTATTTTGACATTGTTACTATTTTTACATTGCCTCTGAACTCTATCTCTGTCTCTGCTGAAATGGGTGACGAGAATTTTATTGTTTGTGCACCAAAAAAACGAAAGAATTGATATCCTTCAGAACAAAATATGTATTGAAATCAATTACCAAAAAAAAAGTACTGAAATAAAAACAGTAGCTGTAATGATCATACTGTTTTTGAGGTTGCAATATCTACAAAATTAGAATCATTTTAAGAAAAAAATATTTTAAAGGGAAATTACTTAGATATACATCATAGTTGGTGTTTTAAGAAATTAAATTGAGGAAACATGGAATTTGTTATAAGAGTTTTCTATCACATATAGTATATACCCATACATACATAAAAAAATTATAGAAAGTTTGTATTAGGAGAAGTATGTACTTATCCTACTTACGGTAGGTAGGAATTGGTCTTCTGTGTTACAATAATTTAGCGTAATAACACCATCGTTGCATAAATCCCATAAAAAATAAAATCTTACATCAATGTGTTTACTCCTTCCATGTAGAACTAGATTTTTAGACAATGTAATGGTTGAAAGGGTATATGAAGAACCAACGTCGTCCCGAAGCTTCAATTGTGGAAAGATATATTGCAGAGGAAGCAATTGAGTTTTACACTGAATACATGTCACATGCTGCAAGCATTGGTATTCCAACGACTCGTCATGAAGGGAGATTGGATGGGAAAGGAACGATTGGAAAAAAAGTGAAGAGCATGCCACGTGCTGATGTCCTTCAAGCACACTTGTATATTTTAAACAACACGGACGACGTGCAACCGTATCTAGCCACACACAAGGAGCTAGTCAAGAAAACCAACCCTAAAATGACTGAAAAGTGGTTGTTGAATGAACACAACAAGAGTTTCATGCAGTGGTTCCAAAAGACCGTCCTGAAAGATGCATCTGCATCCTCGACATTACATCGACTAGCACAGGGCCCGAACTTTGATGTCCTCACCTTTTGGGGGTATGACATAAACAACTATTCGTTTTATACAAGGACACAGGATGAAAAGAGTACAAATCAAAACAGTGGAGTGATGGTTGTGGCTCAGTCAATGCATTTCTCAACTGCAAAGGACAACAACCCTGTCATGGCCGAGTCATGCTACTTTGGTGTGATTGAAGATATATGGGAAGTTGATTACGGTCCCTTCACCGTTCCTGTGTTTAAATGCAAATGGGTTGACAATAAGAACGGTGTCACAACTGATGATTTAGGAGTTACGTTGGTGGACCTCAACAAGATAGGGCATAAGGACGAACCATTCATAATGGCAACGCAGGTGAAGCAAGTTTTTTATGTGGCTGACCCAGCTAACAAACGGTGGTCAATTGTTATCCAAGGTAGACACATTGGAGATCCCAATGTTGATAATGTGGACATTCCATCAACTACAACGCGTATTCCAACATCTATCGTGGAACATGACATAGATGATGTTGTTGCCAGTCGTCATGACCACCATGAGGGCTTGTGGGAAAATATTTCATCTTAATAGGGTATTAATATTGTTGGTGATTCATTGAATTACATGTTATATTAGTTATTCGTTGTTTTAAATGTTATATTAAATATTTGACAGTTTTTTCCTTGTTTGGATAGATACTCATGGCTGACCAGGATGGACGATCCAGGTCCGACTCACAGGCCAGTGGTTCCTCTGCTCGGAAGAGTACCAGACGTCGCACGTAGGCGTCACCGGGGAGAGAGGGTAGTTGTTGAGATGGATGTCAACACCGGTAGATTCAGTGGACCGCATGCCACGAAGTTGAGCAGTTATCTGGGGGTTGTGGTACGGTCGAAGGTGTCCATCATTATCCCCGACTGGGATAGTGTCGAGGAGGTGGTGAAGAACCAGCTATGGAGTGATGTTCTGGTAACTTAGATATTATTTAAGTTTTATTTTAGTGTATTATTTCATGTAACTCTTAATAAGTACTCCTTTATGGACTAACTCCTTTCATGTAGGATTCTTTTGACATACCATCTTCCGACATAGCGAGGAGGAAGGTCCTCGGTATCATGGCTGAGCGGTGGAGGTCGTTCAAATCCATACTCACCACGAGGTATATTTAACTTTAAATTCTTAATCAACGCTTCACCAAATTGTACCAATCCTTAGTTTTAATGTACCTTTCATTGTAGGTATGTATTCGGGGATGACCAAGGAAAGTTCCCTGGAGAGAAATATCCCTTCATCGATCAGGAGACCTGGGATGCTTTTGTTGCATCTAGACATTCTGCCGAGTTTCAGGTACATTGGTTTTTAGATGATTAAATTATGTATAATTTATACGGCTAACTGTGAATATTTTTTTTCTTGTTGTAGGAGACCAGAAAGAAAGCCAAGGAGACTAGGAAGCTAAATGACTGCCCACACACACTGTCACGTGGGGGTTACCGTAGGTTGGAGGAGCGGCTGGCACAGGAGAGGCTGAGTCAGTGTCAGACTGACACTGGTATTATGGATCCCCCTTCCCCACCTGCACGCCACGACAAATGGAAGCGGGCTAGGATCAAGAAGAGTGGGGAATACACTTCCTCACAGGCTCAGGAGGTTGCCTCACGGATAGTAAGTATTCCCCTTTATATCAGTGTCTGTTTTTCAGTTTACGTGAAGGAAGTGAATACTAACTTGTTTGATTTCAGGATTCCTTGGTTGAGCAATCAACCCAAGGGTCTTTCGTAGCCCATGGACGAGAGGATATTTTGACTACCGCCATTGGCAGGCCAGAGCACCCAGGAAGAGTGCGTGCTATTGGTCGAGGTGTAGGTAAGTGCTAACTAACTCTATGCCTTCATTTTGTTATCTGTTAAACAATTATAGGCTAATCATTCACATTTCACAGGCCTCCGCACCTATTACGGTGCTCCCGACCCTGCCCCATCCCTTGAGCAAATGGTGGAGCAAAAGGTGGCTGTTGTGAAGGCTGAGTACCAGGAGGAGATATCTAGGCTCCACCAGGAGATGGCCCGATTCAGGGAGGAGATGAAGGCCTCACTCAGCCACCACCAGGAGACTACTGCACCAGCCAGCGACCCACAGGTTAGATTCTTTATTTAATTTCCTCAATTTTATTGTTTGTAATCACTTTATTTCATTGTTGAATAACTTCTGCTTGATGTGTAAATATGTAGGTACGGAAGGTTAGCACTAAGGGGTCGTGCGCTGCGGCTGATCCTGACGATGACGGGGTTGAGCCACCAGACACCCGTCAATGTGACCTGTTCATTGACGGGTCGGAGGAGCCAGTTGCCACTGGTATGGTGTACAACTTAGGCCCTGTGGTTCACCATCAGACATTACCTGATGGTATATCCAGGGTCTCGGTTGTGCTCGTCCTCGAGGAGGATGCTGCTGTGCCAGTGGCAACTCAGGAGGTGAAGACCGTCGGTCAGGCGGTGGGCCACTTTCTGATGTGGCCCAACAGACTTTTGGTGATTGCCCCTGGACAGGTAAAAACCCTAAACACTAACTAGCTTTATTTCCTTGTCAATTATGGTACAAAATGTGATGGTTGTCAATTGTTCAACAGGAACAGACATTGAAGAAGCCAGACCCGGCCAAGGATCCTATCCGGATGCTATGGCGCATCGGGTATGAGCAAGCAGACGACACTGTTCAGGTCCCATGGCAGCCACTAGTGTTCGGCCGTCCCAGTGATTTTCCAGTTTACGTTACAAATTCTGACATTTGTGACATTATTACGGGGACGTCGATGCTGAACGGCTCCATCTTTCAGTTGTGGGAGCTGTAAGTATATCCTTGTTTTGTCCAATTTTTTCATTATACAAGTTATTTGTCGCTAACCATGTCTGTTTAGGTTTCTGGCAAAACTCTGTGTGGACTTGGGTTTCCAAGGAACTTACGGTTTCTTAGAGCCCTCTCTCATACAGAGGCAAGGAAACACCTCACAGAACACCCAGACATACATCCAGAATTGGATGTTTGAGTCTGGGAAGTCTATATACATGGGCCCCTATCATAAAGGGTAATACTCTATTCCATAATTATTGTCATGATATTTTGCATTTTGAAGTCTCACTTATCACTCGTAACTGCAGGGCTCACTGGACGCTTCTGGTGATCTGTCTGAAGGACTATCTTGCTCTGTACTTTGATAGTTTGCATCGGACAGCTCCACAAGACCTGAAAGATATAGTAGACCAGTAAGTTCATCCCTAAAAAATAACCACAAATTCGATTACATCATTTTTAGAACTATACAATTCTAACTTATCTTGTGTTTTGTTTGACGCAGGGCGGTGGTTGGATACAATCTACTGATTGGAAACAAGCCCAAGGGAAAAACAGTTGTATGGGTGTACCCAAAAGTAAGTCAATCGTATTCATTCAAATCTTCAGTACATATTTTTTAAGTTCTGAATTCACTTATTCTATACTATATGTCCATTGTAGTCTTACAGGCAGAAGGGTACCTTTGAGTGTGGCTATTTCGTCATGCATACTATGCTGACCATTGTCCAACATCATTTAGTAGATGGATGGACAGAGGTAAGTCTCATCATTTGGACTACTTTTCTCCAATTTCATCAATTTCATGTAATAAATAAAGCTTTTGTTTTAATTGTTTTGTGCATTGTTTGCAGTACTTTAATGACCGGTCATTTTTCCCAAAGGAACTTATGGATGGTGTTAGAAGGAAATGGGCCTCACACTTCATTGAACTTAGGCAAAGCTAGATATAGGATCTTTATTCTTTTATATATGTATCTAGTAGGATTTAGGGTTTACTTTTATTAGATTACATTCAACTTAATTGTATATACTTTCATTTTTTAGGTTGTTATGAATTGATATAGAAAATAAATTGTTATATATATACATACCATTCTTTCGACATAGTGTTGCTGTGGCATACTGTATACTGTACTGGTTTGTCTGAATGCAGGGTTGGGAAACGATAAAACAGAATCCATATTAAAAAAAAAACCTCAGTATTTATTCACGGTTATGGCAACAACCGTGAATATAGACTATATTTATCCACGGTTACTACCATAACCGTGGATATAGATACATTTTATCCACGGTTGTCCATCACAACTGTGAATATAAGTAGTTTGTAACTGAAACCAATCCATACTTATATTCACGGTTATCCATCACAACCATGGATAAAATGTATCTATATCCACGGTTGTCCATCATAACCGTGAATATAAGTGGATGTAACTGACATCTTTCAGTTCTTATATTCACGGTTATGCTCGATAACCGTGAATATAAATAGTAAGTTATATTCACAGTTGTTCTTAACCATGGTTAGATGTGATTTATTACCACGGTTGTTAACCGTGGTTAAAGACCATCATCTACTACCACGGCTGCAACAACCACGGTTCTTTAACCGTGAATAAAGGCCTTTTTTAACCGTGATTATATCCTTTTTTTCCACTAGTGTTAACCTATTCTATTCGTCCACAGTCCAAGAAGAGTCTAGCTGATCCTCGATGCGAAATCTGTGTCCATCCCCGAGATGCCTGGAAAGATTTAGCGTAAGGGTGAGTCTCTACCTCCTCAACAACTGGGAAGGTGCCTCATCGACACCTGTCCCACACATAACACAGACAATCCAAGATCGAGTCCTTCCCACTCCTTTTGGGGTACCTAAGATGCATTCTAACTTATCTCACCACTCTTGATCTTAGTTGACCATTCCCATTTTCCTATTCATCTCTCAGAATTTCTAAGATCTATACCATTATACTCAAACAATGAGTAATCACAATCTTAGTACAATGATGCAATGCATGAGTTCATTTTGTTATTTCCAATCTTTTATTAATCATCATGATACATGTGGGCCCATCTCCTCCTCCTTATTCTCAATAAAATACATATTATAGTCCTGCCTTATTTTTCCTATCCACTAGAGCGACCGGAGCTCTCCTCATTCTATTTTCAGAAATGGGTAAGGACCCCAGTCCTATCATCATAATGGCCAATCATACATCACATCAAAACAGGCACTCAACAACCATAGAAACCCCCTCCTCTTGTCAAAGTATATCAGAGTTTGCCACAGGCTATCTGGTGACAGGTGCGAATCCAAGCCATTGGAGTTCCCGCCTCTGATATACTCCCTATACTGCCCTCGAGTATCAAGGTGCGACAGATTCTTTAGTGTACCCCTCACTGTTACGCTCTAGGGAGTTTTTCATCCATCACCCTTATTCTCCATGTATGATGCATATAACACATAATTTCTTTTACTAGTCAACGGTAGGGTCCTTTCAATGACTCTATTTCATTTCTAACATTGGGTCTATTTCAATTAATTCTTTCTTTACTTTCTTAAAATTCCTAAATCCATAATGGTCTTACCCGACATTTAGAAATGAAATGAGATCTCACATTTTCAGAAACCAAGGGGTACATTGGCGTTACAACGTCCATCATCACATCGGATCCGATTTAATTTCATCATATCATTTTCACAATTCATTCATCTCAGGATCCCTACAGATATACTTTTTCATTCATTCTTTTCTTGTTTATTTCAATATATTCATCCAATGCATCATGCAAGTGCTATTCATCACATCATCCGTTTTGTTAACTTATGATATTCTTTAAGCATTTCTACCACATCATATTCCATACACATGTCGTCATATCACACTCAACACATATTTCATCACATATGTTCATTACATAACTAACATATACATATCCATGTACATAATCATTTACAGTCCTACATTCAATCATATTAGCTAATCAACGAGTACCATGTTGCATGTAGTACTAAGAAATCATCCCATAATAATTATTAGACATACCACATAATTGACATTCACCATTTACTACGGCTTAACGAGTTATCACACATTTAACATCACTAGAAGTTTACTTATAGATGTAAGCGTTCACATTATATCCTTACCATTTATCTAGTTCACGTCATTAGCATTCCCTTAATTTAGTTCTTTATTAAAGGCATATTATTACTTAATTTAATTCTTTATGTAACTTTCAATTACTTGTTTACTAATTATTCTTTACTTAATTAGGTAATGATTATCTCTTTACTCAATTTAATTTCCTAAGGTCCAATTAGGAACTCTTTAGTCATCATCAAACGATCTCATTGTTGATGTTCCTTTACTGATCCAATTAAATTTTATTAATTGAATGACCCATTTCCTTGGTTACTAAAAGGGTCACTAATTCTGTATGTATAATTATCAATTTAGTGATGTTCTTTCTAGGTTCATGACTACTTATCTTTTTGTACCTTTTTCTTTAATCCCCTTATTAACTAATTTGCTTCCTTAGTTACATTCTTTTAATAAACTAGATTTCGATTCTTATGGTGTTAATTTATTGCTTAAGAACTTAGATACCACTCTAACCTCCATGTTATGAACTTGGTCATTTATTCCTTAGTCACTAAAAGTTGTCATCTAATTTATTCTACTTCTTGTTATTACTTAGTTTAAAGTACAATTTTCATTTCCTTTCTTTTATTGTTTACCTTTACAAGTGATTAATACTCTATAACTTATTTATTTCATGTATGTCATGTCTTAAAATTCTGCTTACTTGGATAATTATATGTATCATATAGATATTTATTAAGTCCCTTATCACTTGTATTATTAATTACTAAAGTTTTTAACTCCTAACACTTATTTCTCAACTTAGATTCCTAATGATCTCATTTATTTCTTTTAGGCACTTTTCTCTTTTCTTTATTTATTTAATTACTTTCTCTGTAACCTTTTTCCAAATTGAACTCTAGAATTCCTTTTTATTTCTTTTCTTTTTTCACATGGCTTAATTAGTCTGTTAAAATATTTAAACTCAAAATCTCATTTCCTAATGAATCTTTTTCCAAATTAGTCCTACTTCATTAACTTCTTAAAGTCCTTCTTTATATTCTACCTCTTTTGGTCACTAAAGCTGGTCACTAAATTGGTCACAAACATTTCTAATTCCTAATATCCATTTTATTATGCTTTAAAAATTCTTTTTGTTTTTATTCTTTTTTCTTAGTTCACAAAATTTGTTTGGGTCTAATCATGTCACAAAATTTTTTTTTATTCCTTTTAAACTCAACTTATTTATCTAATTAACTTTTATAAAGTTTTGTAATAATTTAAAACAATGTCGCTTTAAGTAAAATAAACATCGTAACCGTCTGGTCTGTAAATCTTTCTTAAAAACGCAATGTCGTCAAAATGCTCTCGGCGATACATGATGATAAATTAATTTCTAATAGCGGGTCTTACCAGAAATAAATTACAAATTACATATCATTACCATAAAATTTAAATAATAATAATAATACTACAACCAAATCGAATAAAACCGAGCCCGTCTAACCACTAAAATTCCTAAACGTTTCATTACGATCTCCGATCACGATAAAATCCATCCCAACATATGAACATCGAGTTATGCCAATTAAATCTTTTTAAAATACCCATTAACTTGAAAATGTTAAATTTTTAACCGTTGGTTATGAAAAATTGCGTGTTTTGAAATCTAACTGTTAGATCACGATGGAATTCAAAACGGGGGTTCTCGAGATACAAGAAATATTATGGAACGACTTAAAACAAGTTTAGACGAGGCAAGACCCCCTTACCACATGGAACAACTGCTGCCCGAAGGAAGGAAAATGATCCGTTCACTGAAAATTTGTCGCGCACTCTGAAATGTCCGCCGACGTTGTCAATCATTCTTACGTTGCTAAAAACGTGACATGTAAAAATTTTAGGCACCTAGAGGGTTATGGACAACCACCAAACAACCTAGATATTTTCCAAAATAAAGAGAAAATTTTACTGTTTAATTTACCATTGGCCTCCGGATTCTTTGTTGCTTCAAAGTCAATCTCCGATGGTTCCCGATCCTAAAAGAAAACACATGCAGCCCAAAAATAGAAGAGGATGGTCATGGGTTTGGCTCATGAAGACAAAGGAAAATTCACCATATTTGCATGCTAAAATTCTGTTTTGGCTATGGAAGAGAGATGACAATAATTAAAGACCAAAGTCTTACCTTAGTGCCTTAGAGGATTCATGGTTTTGGAGCTTCCTAAGTAAGGAAATGGAGCTGATTTTTGGTAGGGTGATGACGTGAATTTGAAGGAGAAGAAGATGAAGGAAATTGAAGTTAGAGATTGGTGGTGGAGGGGGAGTGTGACCGTGAGAGAGTAAGGAGTTGATAGAAGGATTATGGTGTTATGTTATGGATATATCAAGGCATGATGGCATGATCATGGAATGGTCATTATGGTGTCATGGGCTTAAAGAAATGAGAGAAACATCAAGAGAAGGGCACACAGTGATGGTTTTGCAATTATGTCATCAAATAACAACTTGTTAGATAAGTTGTTAAACTTAGGAAATAACCCTTCAAGACTTGTTGGACAAAGGGTTGGCTAAGCATTGACACCTAGGGGGCATGTGGTGTGATGCATGAAAGGAAAGAACTAGTCATGACACATGGTGATAGGTGGTCTGAACTTGTTGAAGAAGGAGTTAAGGAGAGGAAGACATGTGTGCCTTGGGTGGTGGAAGCTAATTGGCTTATGTTCCATGAAGGCCGAGGTGTGAAGGTTCTGGGACATCACATTGTTTAGGCTTTTAAGGGATGATTCGGGCTGAATTAGGAAAAGGGCCCAACATAAGAATTGTAGGCCTTTTTCTTATTTTAACTTGATATATGGCACAAAAAGTTTCATTGAGAAATGAATGAGATATGGCCCATTTACTAAAACAGTATAAGCCTATGACGGGATTGATGTTTCTTGCAAAGATTAATTGTTTCGACAAAATTGGTGAGGATTTTGACTTTGTGCCTTTTATCAAAGTTATAAGGAATTGGGTTAAGAAAATTTTGGAGAAAGAATCATTCAATTTCATGGTCATACGAGGGAGAAACATAAAAAATATTGAACATAGTGCAAGCTGCCACTAGGAAAATATGAATCAATATGGTATTTTAAATTTTGAGATTTATGAAGCAAGAATTGGCTTTTGAGCCCTTCATGAGGTTTGTATATATTCTTTTTCTATTTAATTTGATACATCATTTATGATAATCTAAGATGGGTAGCCCGAGATATACCCGATTTACATCAGGGTACTCCAAAAGCTTCTCGGACCAGCTACGTCTTTGGAACTAAATTCACCATTAATTCTCCCTTGAGAATTGGGTTTGGTGCCCTTCATGAACATTATAGAGATCTATGATATGATCCATAGTAAAAAGAATAGAGTGATTCAATCACTGACAAGTGAGATACGTAAATTTTAATGAAGATCGCCGACATGATGATGAAATAGCTAAGGGGTTACAAAGATCTATTAAACTGTACTGATCTAGAAGGAGTTAGCCTTTGATGCCTGCACAAAAAACATAGATAATTTCATTACAGAGATTTTGACGACAAGTTTGTATGAATTGAAGGTCGTATGAGAGAGTTATGAATTTTTTTTAAACCATACGCAGGGAGAAACGTCCAAACGTTGGAATTTTGAGGCGAACATACTTAATCTTCGATTTCGGGGTTGACAGAGTAGGAATTAGAGTTCGGGGCTAGAAATGAAGGTTGAAGATCTTTGCAAAACATAGAGATTGAGACTAAAATCGTTCTATTCCAAGGTTGTATGCAAAATTTGGGTCCAAAACACCGAAGGTATTCAAGTCGAGTTTGAAAACGATTTATGAAGAAACTGATTTATGGAAAAACAAGGGTGATAGAGTCCGAACCGGGTTTCAGCCTCTGCAGGATAAGGTCCTAAAATGTCGAAACGAGTCACCAGAGACTGACCATGCCACCATCAGATATCCTGAGGTATATGAACGGTCAAACGCAGAGACGTTAAAGGTTCTGAGTGGGCCGGTCAGGCTAAATCAGACACCCTTGGTCCTTTACGAAATGATCCTAACAGGACTAGTTTCCCTATTGGATCACTAGTCTCGGGTCGAACGGTTAAAGTCTGACCTCAGGCTGGGTTCCACAATTCAAATATGAGGAACCAGATAATATTTTATTATTAAATATAATTATTAAATAAATGAACAATTTAAAATATAATTTCAAAATATTATTATGAATATTTATATATTTTCAAAATAATCAATTGAATATATTTTATTAATATAAATTTTAAATATCAGTTATTAAGCATAATTTATTATTACATGTTAAAATATTATTAGCAAGGAGTAATTACTAACTAAATAATTACCGACTAAATAATTATCAACAAATTAATACTCAATTAAAATAATTATCATAAATATATATTATATGGATGATGTTATAAAATTTCAAATTAAATAAATAACACTTTTAAAATTGAACAATTAAACAATTAATATATTTTTTAAAATAAATAATTAATTATTGATTGTAATTGGATATTAATTACCCAGATGAAGTATTATCTATTAAATATTGTTGACAGGAAATAATTATTGAATAAATATAATTATAAATCAATTAGTACAAAATAATTGATATTAACATATTATTTTAGAGTATTGTCGAATGTTATTAAGGTTATTACCATTTCCTTATCTCTGCTTCTTTCACTCGTTATATTCTCTCGGTGTTCTTATATTTCATATTAAATATCTGAACTATTTTTCTCATACTAGACTATTCAGGGAATAGGCCAAAGCCTCAAACATCTTACCAAAAGTCAGGGCTGTTACAACATGTATTAGATTTATTATGATTTATCTGGATTAAGTACCAATAGGCAATAGGGCCCAACCCCCCCTTATCAATCTCATACACAACAATAATCCTGCCTTATCCTCCTGCCCAACTAGAGTGACCAGAGCTCGTCCCATTCCGTTTTCACAAAAGGGTAAGGACACACGGTCCAATCAATAATGGATCCAAATCACATCTCGGTAGAACGAACACTACACAATCATAAAAACTCTCGTCCAGAGTTAAAGTATACCAGAGTTGCCACGGGCTATCTGGTCCCGGGCGCGGATCCAAGCCATTAGAGGTTCACCCCCAGTATACTTCCAAGATCACCCTCAAGGGATCGAGATGTCGTTGTTTCTGTAATGTACCGATAACTGTATGCTCTAGGGGATCACTTTATCATCCCTCCTCATACTCCACATGTAGTATAGAATTTATTCATTTTATCATAAGAGTGCTTGAGAACTAGGCGGAACCTTACACACTTGACGTACTTATTGTAACACCCTCGGTTAACTAGGATAATCTCTTCCACTAGATTATCTCAGTTAACTGAGAGGCTACTAATTTTAAGAAAAGTGTGGAAGTTTTTTTTTGTACAAGAGAACATATGGTTGACCAAAAGCATAATGTATACATGACTATATCATATGTACATATAGTGTCTCATCAAATTTGTACAACTGAAATAAGGAAGGACACGTAGGCACCCTGTACAAAACATCACTACAAACATCAGAATAACATAAACTAACCCTAACCACTAGTCTCGGTATCTTGTGAAGTCCTCGTCCAACTAAGGGGACTCTAGCTAAGCTGAAGTGGATGCAATCTGAGTCGGGTCAGACTAATGAGATAGTCCTATAGGAGTTAAGCTAAGCGATGGCTGATCGGTGGGTGGTCGGATCTGCTCGTACGAACGTCTGGTGTAAATCTCACTGGTCTCAAGCAGAATACTTTTAGCCTTTATCGATATATGCTCATAAATCTTCATCTCTCCATATCTGAAGCTATTGAATATGTGGCGAAGAAATCCTTTAGAACGATCCTATTAACGTCAGGCTAGATAACGCTCTATCGGGGACATGATGAAGACTACAGGTTGTACCTCCAATAGACCTCATGGTACGTGGGGTGCTGGAGGCTGAGAAGGGAAAAACTGTTTAGGTGCAACTACAGGGATAACTGGGTCCACTGGATCTACAGGTAACGACTCCATTAGTATGTCAGAGGGAATCTCCTCTAGGTTCTCATGACCTGCCTGGTCCTCCTAGCGAATTACACTCCTAGTACGGTACCCATGCCTGGCCGGAGGTCTGGAATGGATAGCTGTAAAGGTGAGTCTCTGCCTCCATATCAATCGGGGAGTGTCATCACTGACACCCGCCCCACATAATATAATAATCCAAAATCGATTCCCGCCCACTCTCTTTGGGGTCTTTAAGTTACCTTCTAAGTCATCTCACCACTCTTAGTCTCCTGACCATTTTAGTTTCCCATCCTTCTCTTAGGATTACTACTATCTATACAATCAATACACTATCACAATCTCAGTATGATAATGCAATGCATGAGTCCATTTTGTTATTCAATTTTCTTCATTAGTCATCATGATGCATGTGGGCCCGTCTTCCACTTATCAATCTCATATACCAATGTCTATATACACAACAATCCCGTCTTATCCTTCCTGCCCAACTAGAGTGACCAGAGCTCTCCTCGTTCTGGTTTTCACAAATGGGTAAGGACTCGCAATCCTATCATCACAATGGCCAATCATACATCTCATTAGAACGGGCACTCAACGGCCATAGAAAACTCCCGCCTCTCGTTGAAGTACATTAGAGTTTGCCACGGGCTGTCTGGCTTCTGGCGTGAATCCGAGCCATTGAAGGTCCACCTCCGATATACTCCCAAGACTACGTCGGGGGTTGAGGTGCGGCTGTTTCTTCAGTTTACCCATCACTATATGCTCCAAGGGATTATTCCGTTCTCCACCCTTATCCTTCATATATGATGCATGATTCAACCATTCATTTTTCATTCATTGGTCCTTGACAGGGTCCCCTAAATGACTCATTTCCATTCCTAATGTCGAGTTCTTTTTCTTTATCTGGTATAATCAAATTTCCTTTTTTTCTTTATTTTAGTAATCTTACCCGACACTTAGGAATGTAATAAGATTTCACACTTTCTCAAAAATTAGGGTACTTTGGCGCTACAACTCCTACAATTTATCTCAGATATGAGTCTCACACACTTTCATATTTAATCATTCCAGAACCCCTACCGATACCATTTTCCATATCTCCTATTCATAAATTTTTTTATCTAGTTATCCATGCATCACACAACATCCATCAGCATAATATGTTTATAAGAAACTCCACTCAATCAATACATTCATAATCATATCATATTAATAACCATTTAATAGTGTCACATCATCCAAGACAACACATATTCCTAATGCTTACCCATGTAACTTGTACAAGTAACATACTCATGAGAAACTTTACTTAAACATTCATCAACATATCACATCAATAATTATACAGTGATACCACGACATATACAACAACATGTGCCTTGAATTTTACTATTTATGGGCGTGATGTGAACGAAATATTTATCGGTATTAAATTTGATGTGCTAGCCTTTATGTCGGGTTATTACTAGACATTTAAAGTTATACATTAGGTCAGGTTACTTTTCAAGATATTTGGGTTCTCTTGAACAATTTATGTTCCTATTAATTTAATCGGGTAGAATTAATTTACTTCGTAATTTAATCCCCTAATGTCCAATTATGAATTCTTAGGTTATCTTCAAGTGACCTCGTCGTCAATTTTATTTCACCAATCTAATTGGGGTTTATTTATTGAATAACTTATTTTCTTGGTCACTAAACGGGTCACTAATCCTTTATGTTCTAGTAGCGCTTTAACGATGTTTTTCTTCAACTTAAGATTACCGAATTTTGTAACTCTTACTTTATTTCTATTATTCTTAACTAACATTAACTAAATTATTTCCTTAACTACATTCTTTTAATTAACTAAATTTGTTTCCTATATGAGTGTTCATTAGTTGTTTAGAGATCTAGGTACCTTCTTGACCTTGATATCATAAACTTAGCCTAGCATTACTTAGTTACTAGAAGTCACCATTTAATTAATAAGTCCTATTTCTCCTTATTATAAGACTAAAATCTAAAGTTCTAAAACTTGTCATACTTAGCTAACTAATTTTCATTTTTCTATGCATAAAAATTTCTTCGTTCCTTTCTTCTACTTTTTATTGGTTACTTCAATTTCTAACTCCTAACATCTCTTTCTTTTATTAATATTCCAATTTTTACATCCATTTTATTTAAGTATACAACGCTCTTCCTAATGAATTTATTTACGTCCTTTTCTATAACTTACTCTAAATTACACTCTATCTATTTATTTCTTTTTATTCTTAGGCTACTTAGTCTATTAAAATGTTTAAACCCCTAAGATTTCAATTCCTAACAAAATCTCTTTTGTCAAATTCATTTTAGTTTTCAAGTTCCTAAAGCCTCCTTTTTATTCTTTACCTCAAGTGGTCACTAAAATTTGTCGCGAAATTTTCTTTCTAAATTCCAATATTCGTTACACTAAAAAAAGACTTCTTTATTTCCATTTCTTTTCTTAATTTACATAATTATTTAGACCCAAATCAAGTTACTTGTTGGTAAAGTTTTTCAAGTAAAACTTTTCATAAAAAAATTCATTTATTTATTTAGTAAATTTCTATAAAATCTTATAACCACTTAGACAATGCCATTTTTAGCGCTTAGCAACATAACGCGTCGTAACCGTTTGGTTGGTAACCTTCCTAGAAATACGCGACCTCTCCTAACAACACCGGCGACACTCAATGATAACTTAATTTCCTAAAGTGGGGCTTACCGGGATAAAGTAACCACAAATTACACAGGATCACTAAAAATTTAAATTTAAAATAATACAACCATATCGAATAAAATCAAGCCCGCTTAAACCAAAATTTCTAAATCTCTCGTTACAACTCCGATCATGATGAAATCTTTCCAAACATATAAACATCGATTTGTGTCAACTAAATTTATAAAATACTTATTAATTTGAAAATGTAAAAACCTTCAGTTACGAAAATCTTCACGATTTAAAATCGTGTCGTTGGATCGGAATGAAATTTAAACTAGAGGTCCCCAAATACGCAAGGAATATTGTAGAAAAAACCAAAAATTGCAGTCAAAGACCCCTTTTACCTCATTGGGTAGTCTCTGTCCAAAAAATGAGAATGGTGATCTTGCCGAAAAATTCCGTGAACCCTCCTAACGCCTCCCAATCATCGCCTAAGCTAAAACAACTAACTATTAATCAAGGGAACACAAAAGGGTCACGGTCTTAGCCACCAAACAGCCAGGGAAACTTCATGAAATTTTTCAAAATGAGAGCTGATCTTAGATCAAGAAAACTAACAATAAAATTTAAGCGAAAAACACCAAAATTTTCACCTTGAATGGCTTGGATGGCTTACGGTTTTGAAGTCCCATGAACAAGGGGATGAGATCAATTCCCACACTGGAACACCCTACTTAATTAAGGAGTCATAAGCTATTGAGAAAAATAGGATTTTTTCGGTGATCATCAACACATAGTTCGAATATAATAATAACATAGATCAATTATTCAAAACAGCAGTGTATTCAAAATGTACAGGGCTCGCAAGCTCCCAACAAAACAACTACAAAATAAAAACATAACAGAAAAACTAAACGTCGGGACCTACAATAGTCTCAACGCGAACAACAAGTACTAACAGACTATGCCCACTGCCCGACGCTCACTACTACAGGTAGTCAAGATCCTGCCCGTTCCTGTCTTACCCTTCAACTGATGATCACATTAAAAGAAAACCACACACAATACAAAAGGGGTGAGTATAAGCTCTCAACCCATGTAACTCACATGCAAGGTAGCTGTAATTATTATATAAACATACATGTAAATAAATAAATATAAAGAACTTATACAACATTTATCAATGTAACCATACAACTATTTATAACACACATAGAAATAATACACACTTACAGGGTTAGTCACGCAACAAAGGTATGCCATGCATGTATTAGATTCATTATGATTTATCTAGATTAAGTATCAATATGTAATGGGGCCCAACTCCTGCTCATCAATGTCACACACAAGAATAATCCTGCCTTATACTCCTGCCCAACTAAAGCGACCAGAGCTCGTCTTGTTCTATTTTCACAAAAGGGTAAGGATACACTGTCCTATCAATAATGGATCCAAATCACAACTTGATAGAATGGACACTACATGGTCATAAAAAACTTCGTCTAGAGTCAAAGTATACCAGAGTTGCCACGGGCTATTCAGTCTCAAGCGCGAATCTGAGCCATTGGAGGTCCGCCCCCGGTATACTCCCAAGACCGCCCTTAGGGGAATGAGACGTCGCTGTTTGTACAGTGTACCCAACACTGTATGCTCTAGGCGATCACTTTATCATCCTTACTTATACTCCACAAGAAGTATGCAATTTATTCGTTTTATCATAAGAGTGCTCGAGTACTAGGCGGAACCTTACACACTCGACGTACTTGTCCTTAAGGCACTCAAGACCAACTCTTGTGAATCTTTTTAGCAAGAGAAATTCTCGTGCCAAGGCCTAGGTGCCACCTAAAAATTCCCTCTTAGGCGCACTGAAGCTTGGATTAAAAATGTGAGTTTTACAAGAGAAGTTTCACAAGTTTCTAATCATCGAATTAATTCTAAGTTCTTTTAGGGAAATATCGTAAGAATATTTATTTAAGAATGCTATAAGGTTATTCTCTACTACTGTTGTTCTTACTCTTAAAAATGAGTTGATACATTGAAACTATTAAACTTTCTTAAAGAAGATGGATATAAAATACTTAACATTCCTTATGATATCTAGGGTCGTCTAACTGCATTGTCCCGTCGTATTGATTTACGATGAACTCGACATATCAGCCTTAAATTTTGGATTGATTAAAAACCTTTAAAGGAAATTTTTTGTTACAAATATTAAAATCCATTTAAAACCTTATTAAAGAAAGAAATTTTCTTCAAACCAATAAAGGTCATAAAATAGCTACTTCTATCATTTTGTCGAAAACTTTGTTTTCATCGTATTTTATCTAGAAAACTCCAAATTGAGTGATTCCAAAGCCAAAAGTGCTTAACTTTTTAAATACTAACTAAATTTAATAAAATTAAATGTCAGTTCTTCACCATAACAAGTCCTACAAGAAAATTCACTAAAGGGCCAACAATAGTCATTCTAGCTTTCGTAAAATACGCGTTAAGGACAAGTAACATGTAGAGCAACCTTTGAATCAATTCTTTTTCCTTATTTGGATAATTTTCTAATAATCAAAATTCATCTCATTCATCACAAAATACATGCCCAAAATAGTTTGGCCATTTTCCCTATTTGCTCACGTAAATACATTTTTAACTATTTCTAACTATCATTCTCGCCTTAACTCGGGACTCATTTTAATCCTTTTTCTAATATCAAATTTATACACATTTTCATCATTAATTTCAATATCACAACAAATAAAAATACAGCAGCCATGTCACCTTATTTTTTAAAATCATGTCTTACATATTTTATAAGTTATTTCCATTAGTTTAGCATACAAAGTGACTTTTACACAATTAAATGTGAAATGTCCTAATTACATAAAAAAATTCTAGAATTTGTACTTATTTTAAAAACTTATTTTTATCAACAAAACTTTGAAAATTAGTCATGCAAGTTACTCATAATCATTAGGCCACTAAAATCACAATTTCACATAATGATCTAAAATTCTAAATCATTTATTGTAAAGACCAAACTCCAAACAGCAACATACCCTTAAAGTTACTCCATCCAAATATCTTTCTTTAGCATTTTAACACTTTGGAAATGCACAAAATTAAAGATATAACACAAAACTACAATTTTTAAGAAGAAAACTTATCTTTTTACCACTTTTAACAACTTGTATTCACCATTTTCATAGATAATTAATGCTGTCCAGATTTGATAATTTAATTAACATTCACCAAAACTTATGTATTTTGAAGTCAAATTCTTACAATAAATCATAGGACTTGTCACAAAAATTTTTGGCAACAAAGGAACAAAAATTTGTCAAGAAAATTTGTCAAGAAAATTTGTGGCCTCTATGAGTCATGAAAATTCTGCAGTACCAAGGGTATTAGAGACAACATTTTATCATAAAAAATTTAACATATCAAGAGGAAAAATTGAACTTAGTGCAGCCATGGTCACTTCTAAAACAAGAGCTATTTTTAGCCATTTAATTTGGCAACTAAAAATTTATTTGTGCATCATTTTGGAAGTGATACCAAGGTTTGAATCCTAGGAAGATGCACACTACACATGCATGCAAGATCAAGGTTCAAAATGAAAGCTTACTCCCCCTACCTTAGAGGTAGAAGAGACAAGTGCTCCAAGAGAGTGGAACTTATTTTGGTGATGATTTAAAGTATAAGATAAAGAGAAAAGAAGGTGTCCTTGTTGTTGTTTTTGGAAGGTGTTTGGAAATGGTGAAGTGTTTGGGAATTTGGCTACTTCTTCTGTGTGAAGGCTTAGAAGGATGGTGAATGTTTGAGCTTAACATGGATGAGATCATGATGCTGAATGGCATGAAAAGAAGAGGAAGAAGATAAATGGTTAACTTTCTTCCTTTAAGACTTAGAAGAAAAATGAAAGTGTTTTAAAAACAAGAGTTTTTGCATGTACTATCCCTTGGAGGCTAAGGGAATTTCGGTTGGAAGAGGGAGAATGAAGGTGCTAAGGTCTCAAGGCTTGCATTCCAAGTGTCTTACTCAGATCTTAGAGTGTGGGAGAAGGAGTTTCCAAGGACAAAACAAGTGTCCCATGGCTGTTGAAAGGTGATTGGACCATTTCCTTGGCTTGGTTGATGTGTCACTCATAGAGGTAGTAACTCGTCTTAATTTTTAGAGGGTGTTATGGTGGGATTTTGGAAAATTCTAAAACATGAAAATTATAGATATATGCCTTCTTTTTAAAATGAGATATGGCACGTAAAAATACAATATCAAATGAGTGAGATATAGCCTAAATATGAAAACTGTCCCTGGCTATGATGAGATTTAAATTGGTGACCAAAAGTAATTTTCTGGGATAAATGGGTAGGGAATTTGCTTTCATTCCCTTCATCAAGATTTAGGTTTTATAGAATTGAGTCTAGAAACTTTTGGCAAAACAATATTTTGATTTCATGGTCATACAAGTAGGAAAAATGAAAAATACTAAACATAGTGCAAGTTGTAACAATAAGCACGCAAGTTAGTGTAGTATTTTAAATTCCGGAAGCAATTGAGTAAGAGTGGGCTTTCATGGTCAACATCAAAGTTGTAGATAATTTTGATACAGAAATTTTGGGACAAGAACAACTCGATTCTAATAATAGGAGAAAAAATTATACTTAAAATACAAATAGGTGCATAGATTGGCTCTTACAGTTAACTTGTTTTTCATCAAAATAAACTTTCGAGGGGTTGGGCGATGGAAAACGGGATTTGAGCTCTTCATAAAAATCATAGGGTACGACACTATGAACACACTGAGATAAACATTGGCTCAACCTAGACACCCAGGTATTCTCTTGGTCGGAACTAGTAAAGTACGTAAAAATTTACTTAATTAGAATAGTATAGTTTATATACTTAGAATTTAATTGTTAAGTTTTTCTAACAACTCCATGAAACTTTTTACTTAATTAAATTACAACCAATTATTTCAACTCTTAAATTCTCTTTAAAAAATATATCACAAGCATATAAATCAAAGACAAATACATTGCATACATGAAAAATAAGCATAAAATAATACACTTGACCTTAGGGGCCAAACACACAGAAAGAAAGGCTGTTACACAATAAATATTTAACAAAGAACTACATACAATGAACGTAACATCCCGAATTGAATTTCATGGTTAAATACTAATAATCGATTAATAATTTGGATGTTAAATAATTGAAATTAAAATGGGGTCAATTGGGTTAAGGTGGTTGTGTTAAAAGGTTAATTAAATTAATTTTGGAAGTTAACCAGATGGGTGAAAGGGCCAGACTAACCCTAACTAACTAAAGCTAACTTAATTCATTTTTCTCTTTACTCCCCACACTCACTCATGCTTAAGGAAAGAAAGAAAAGAAATTAATTCCTTCTCCACTTTTCCCTTAAAACTATAACCTCACCATCCATCATCCTTCATCTTCACTTGTCAATTCTTTCTCCATTTGAAGCTAGGAGACAAGCTTCTTCCATCCCTTTCTTCTCCTCCTCTCACATGTCAAGCTTAGAGGGTTACAATCTTTTCAATTTCCATTGCTAGAGGTAAAAATTCAGGAAACCCATTTTGGATATATTGTTCTGATTCTTGAATTTTCCCTGGATTCTTCCAAATTCATGGTTGTAGGAACCATCCTAAGTGCATGAGTATAGTCGAAGCCTTGAACCGATTTTGAAACCTTGTCGACTTTGATTCGGTAAGTTAGAATCCTTCGAACCTAAACCTTTTCATCAATCGGGTTCAATTATTAGTCTATTATGCTTTGGGTAGCTTAGGTTTAAGCTTAATTGTTAGGTTTTGGAACAAGTTAGTAAATTATGATTAATCAGACATCTTTCAACATGTAGGTTAGGTGTTGGATTTAGAAATGGATATTGATTCCTGTGGCAATGTCAGTTAAGGTATAGAATTGAATTATTTATATTGTAGCTTATGATGAAAATTGATTTAATGAATATGTACATTAATGATTGAGATGATTGTAATAGAATCAATTATGTATGTGAATGAAAATGATTATGAGGTTATTTATTCATGATAGTGATGATAAAATTGTGATTGATTAATTGATTGATAATGCATGATGATGATGGTGATGAGATTGATTTATGTATAAATGATGAGTATACATGCCAGGGATGGTAATTAATGCACTTGATCTAAATTGAACATTGTTGTATGTTGAGATCATTCATCATATGCATTGGATGCATTGATAAGTTTCAATTCTAATGTTTGGATGCTTTTCGCATTATTATGTTTATTTGGATATTAATTATGCTTTAGTTGTGTGAATTTTGCATCTAAATGAATGTTCCTAGGTCTTGTTAAATTTGAAGGTAATTAATGTCAGGGAATCCTGCAAGGTCAGGCAACGGAAACACAAAGGATTTCTAAAAAGGAATTACAAAAACAAATGTCTCAAGACATTATACAAAATTAAAATTTTCATTTTAGAGTTTACCTCTTGTAGACGTAAAACGAGTTCCTTAATCAAAGCAATTGTAGCTTCGCCCTTAGGAGTCCACACAAGCACTCCCACCAGAAACTGAATTTCTGAATCCTAGTATGGAAGTTCAGAGATTAATCCTAATATTTTTTGAGCAGCAGCCTATGAACATCTTATGCTCTATATATAGGCTTAGGTGTTGACCTGATAAGCTCTTATCAAACATTGGGCTCGTGACTCATTCTAAATAAGTTAGGCCCAATAGTTTTATTTTTAGTCCAACTAAAATAAAACTAACCTTTGGTTGGCTTACTCTATGTGTGTGAGCCTATAGGTAAAATATCTGGTAATATTAATAATAAACTATTTTATAATTAATATAAAATAAGCGCGGCATCTAACAATACATCATTATGTTTGAATATTATTTATCATCGACATGACATATAAGTGATAATTATTTTATATATTTATTCCTTTTATCACGATATCTAATTGGGCCCAAGGCATGGTCGTTGTCATCCTTATGGCCCAATTCCGTTTACTTGATACCAGAGTAGACTTTACAGAATAAATATCTAATATTTATTCTTCCTAGTTTGGCCATGCATTTCGTTAGTCTCACTCTATCAAGTGTGTAACACCCTTGGTTAACTAGGACAATCCCTTCCACTAGATTATCCTGGTCAATTAAGAGGTTATGAGTTTTTAGAAAAATGTGGAAGTCTTTTTTTTTTGTATAAAGAAACTTGGTGGAACAGATACATCATATATACAAGGTATATATCATACATGGTCGTAACAGTAATTGTACAAAAAAAAAGTGAAGGGGCACGTAGGCTCCGATGAATGAAAATAAAATTTAACCTATTATATCTGTCCATCATCCGAGAAGAGTCTAGCTGCTCCCCATTCTGGAATCTGTCTTCATTCCCACGATGTCTAGAAAAATAGGGTAAGGGTGAGTCTTCACCTCCACAACAATTAGGAAGGTGTCTCATCAACACCTGCACACATGCAACACAAACAATCTAGGATCGAGTCCCACCCACTCTCTTTGGGGTTCCTAAGAAACATTCTAAGTTATCTCACCACTTTTCATCTTAGCTGACCATTCCCATTTTCCCAGTCACCTCTTAGGGTCATTTTTATTAGTCATCATGATGCATGTGGGCCCATCTCCTCCTCAACAATCTCATATACCAATAATCATGTGCACAGCTAGCCACCAGTATCTCCCCAGCCCAACTAGAGCGACCGGAGCTCTCCTCGTTCTGGTTTTCACAAATGGGTAAGGACTCTTAGTCCCAATATCAAATGGCCAATCCAACATCACCACAGAATGGGCACTCCACGGTCATAGAAAATCCAGCCTCTTGTCAAAGTACACCAGAGTTTGCTATGGGCTGCCCGGCGACGGGTGCGAATCCGATGCCACTTGGAATTCCCGCCTCTAGTTATACTCCCTAGACTGCCCTTGGGTATCGAGGCGTGGCAAATTCTTCAATGTACCCATCACTGTATGCTCTAGGGGATTATTTCAACATCCCTCCTTAACTTCCATATATGATGCATACAATACACAATTTTCTTTTCATTAGTCATCGGTAGGGTTCTTTTGATGGCTCCCTTTCATTTCTAATGTCGGACTTCTTTTATTCATGAAATTTTAATTTATTCTTTTCCTTGTTTTCTCTAAATTCCTTAATTCATAACGATCTAATCTGACGCTTAGAAATGAAACGAGATCTCATATTTTCCAGAAATCATGGGTACATTGGCGTTACAAGGCCCATCATCACATCGGATCCGGTCTAATCTCATCACATTATTTTCACAATTTATTCATCTCAAGATCCCTACCAAGACATTCCTTTATTCGTTCTTTTATTATTTATTCCAATATAGTCAATCAACGTCTCACACAAGTACAACATCACATCCATACACATGCCACCATGCCATATTTTATTCTATGTACTCATCATGTTTAACTAACACATATTCATTTATGCATACCATTACATTGTTAGGAAATCCCTAAACATGAGCAGCGGAAAAAAAAGGGATTCCATAGGATTTGCAAAGTTCCGTGTTTCAAAGCACAAAATAAACACACAAAAAAATTGGTTTTGGATTACCTCTTGAAGAACACCGAAGCAGTCGTAGCCTCGTCCTTTAGGAGTCCACACGAGCACTCCCACCAGAATCGTAACACTTGTCAACTGCTAGTTTGACGGTGTGTAGCTCTTGCAACTTTTGCGAATTTGTGTCTCACTTGAGTGAACGGCCTATGAGCATCTTATGCTCTATTTATAGGCTTAGGTTTGACCTAATTTGTTCTCTCTAAAAAGTGGGCTCCTTACTCATTCCAAATGAGTTAGGCCCAATAGCTTTATTTTAGTCCAACTAAAATAAGACAACATTTTCTGATGGGCTTACTCTATGTGTGTGACCCTACAGGTAAAATACCCGGTCATATTAATAATAAATTATTTTATTATTAATATAAAATAAAAGTGGCATCTAGCAATGCATCATTATGTCCAAATATTATTTAATATCAACATAACCTATAAGTGATAATTATTTAATATGTTTGTTCCTTTTGTCACGATATCCTAATTGGGCCCAAGGCATGGTCGCGTCATCCTTGTACGGCCCAATTTATTTTACTTGATACCGGAGTAGACTGGATCTGAATAAATATCTAATATTTATTCTTTCTAGCATGGCCATGCGTTTTCTTAGTCTTACTCCATCAAGTGGCCTATAGATATCACTCCTGTCACATAGGAGAGACAAATCTCATCTACATCACTCACATGCCTCTGCATAATTTGTTCATTGCCTAATCACAACCTTTATAGTCCTCTTGTTACAGAAGATGTTTAATTATATTAAAACAATAAACTCCTCATGTAGGAATCATAGTGACTTCAGGTCGAAGGACTACATATATACCATTATCACATTGAGAATCGTTTATGACAATCATGTAAAGATCCATGCAACGTTCTCATGGTGGGTCTGTCCAGTACATCATTACTCTTTATGTGTACCCGTGTGAAGACTTGATATCACATTGAGAATCATTTATGACAATCATGTAAAGATCCATGCAACGTTCTCATGGTGGGTCTGTCCAGTACATCATTACTCTTAATGTGTACCCGTGTGAAGACTTGATATCATCTATATCTATGATCTGTGAGATCAGGTCATCAGTACACTCACACACTAGTCTCAATGTATTTACATGTCCCCATGTAAATACTTGACTAGGGACCTTTTAGGAATAACTTTTATATGACCTATTACTCCAAGGATAAATACGTTTTAAAACAATTTTAAACTGAAATATTTATTTTATTGATAAGCAGAAAAATGATACAAATGAAAAAGCATAAAAACTCATAGTGCATACACCAACATACATAACAGTCACCAAACATAACATTCATCATACAAGTATTATACAACAATCTTTATACATATCATAAGAGAATCATACATAAGACATACTCATGGATGTCTCCTTATAAGTGTTTTAATCTTGGTTTCTTACTCGTATCTTATCAGGTTGTTTATCTCGACTTATTTAATTATGTATGATACTCCCTTTTTACCCTTATATTTTTCTAACGCCCATTTATGAATTCTTTAATTATCAAGCGGCTTCTATTGTCGACTTTCTTTAATTAATCCAAATTAAATTCTATTAGCCAGATACTTATTTCCTTGGTTGCTAAACGGGTCGTCAATTTTTATATGATATTCTTTCCAAATCTCTAGTCACTAATTTTTGTACTTTTCCTTTTCTCCTAACATTTCTAATGATGTTTAAGGATTTGTTTCCTTAATTGCTTCTTCTAGTTAACTAGAGCGATTATGAAATCAATTTGTTTCTTAAGGTTCTAGGATGCATTTTATTATGAACTTGAACGAACCTTACTTAACCACTATAATTTACTATTTAAATTCTTCTACTTCTTTGTCCTTAACTAGTTCAAGTCCAAGTTTTAATTCCCTTTTGCAGTTTAAATTTATTTCCTCTATGAATGTCCATTATTACTTAGTTACTAAAAGTTATTATTTAATTAAGTGAACCAGTTTCTTTTCATGATAAGTCTAATATTTAGTCCTAAACCCTTTCTTATTAATTAGTATAACTTAATCTCTTACATCCCATTAGGGATATTATAAATTCACTAAATTCTATAATTCCTTCCTTTAATGACTAATTTAATTAGTTCATTTATTTAACTACATTCCTTTAACCATTAAATTCTATTTGCTCATTTGATATTTAAAGACCTAGGTACTTTTTTTTTTAATTTTAGGCGTCGTAGCTTAGTCCGATATCGTTTAGTCATCAGGTGATTTGATAATTCCTATAAAAGTCTATGTCTAGTGTACCCAAATCTTTCCCTAGTCTATTAGTAAACTTTCACTAGGTAATAAACTTTCTTTAATCTTTTTTTATAGTTTCAATGGTCATTTAAATTTCTTACTCATTAAACTTAATTCATCTTAAATGAATAATCCTCTCTAAGTTAATCTATTGGAACATTCTTTATAACTTACTCTAAATCAAATTTTAGTTTTCCATCTCTCTTTTTTTCTTAATCTATTTAACCTATTTAAAATAGATAACCCCAAAATCTTTATTTTCCTGATTCAGTTTCTTTTGCCGAATTTAACCTCTTTACTTAAATTCTTGAGGATATTATTTATTTCCATTTAAGTGGTCATAAAGGTGGTTGCTAAAAATTTTGTTACTAATAACTTCTTATAACTCCTAATACTCATTATATTTAACTTCATTTTATTTTCTTTACTTAACTCTTAAAATGTCATTTGTACCTAAGTTATAGAAATCCTTAAAAAATTTCTTTTAAGTAGAATTTTCTATCTAGAAGGAATTTCCAGTTTGTTTATTTAACTACTATTATATGATTACACATATTTTTCTTTGAAATTATTACCTTACTAAATTTTTATACTTCTTTATTATAATTTAGTAAAATAAAATATTTTAATCACCCGTTCATAAATTAAATTTCTAATAGTGGGGCTTACGGGGAAATTAAATTGCCAATTAAATAATATCACTGTGAATTTAATTAATTATTATAACTATATTGAAGAAACTGAGCCCGCTTGAACGCTAAGTTTATTTATGTATATATATATTCCATTTTTGAAATACACTTATTAAATTTATTAAAATTCATTTTAAGGTATGTTCTATTAAAGTTAATTGTCGTCGACAGAAATTTTTGTAACTTAAGATCTAACCGTTAGATCGTGGTGAATTTCAAAACGGAGGCTTACGAGTATACAAGCAATATTAGGGAACGTTTAGACAAACGAGGTAAGACCCACCTTTCTGTACAAAACGCTCGCTGCCTAGAGAAGGAAAAATGGTGCGTTTGTCGAAAATTCGTTAAATGCTCCGAACGCCCACCGATCTCTTCCGGGTCGCTAAAAGCTAACAATAAAGGTCTAACAAGTGACTATAAGTCATGACCAGCAAAGGAAAAAACACAAACAACTATGCATTTGATCATTTTAAAAGAACTTTTAACCAAAAACTTGTTGTTTACTTTGGGTTCTTCGCCATTCGTCGCCGATCGTTCTCGAAATCTTTTAAAAAAATAACATGCATTATTAGACAAAGAAAGAGGGCCATAGTTTTTAAGTAAAAATCAACCTTACATGTCGCAGAAATTTAAAGAAATTTGAGGGAAACAAGAATATTAGATAAATCGTATAAGCTCACCTTGAAGGCCAAAGTGGTGGCCACGACCATGGTGGGTGGTGGAGGGCAGCGTGGTGGCTAGATAAAGAGGAAGAATGTTGTATTAAGAAGTAGGAAAGCTTACTGGAAAAGAGGAAGTGAAAGGAATGATATCTTTGTAAGAAAAAAATGAATTATTTTGGACAATTTTACAAATTATAGATAGGAATATGGCTTTGGGTGAGATCACGGTTACTTCAAGGAAAGGAAAGTAGAGCATGTCATAAAATTTAATCTTGTGAAATGCCAATTTGCTATGTCAAGGAGTAGAGAAATGAAATGATATTATGGATGGGAGTAATTCATGGTACATAAGTATACATAAGCATTAGGCTATTTGTTTGTTAAGTTTTTTTGTGGCAAGGAAATTGGGCTTTCTAATTTTGTAAGTGAAAGGCATGAACATGTCCAGGGAATGAAGCAGAGAATGTGACTATATTGGTGGATGGTTTTGTCATGGAGTTAAGATGGCATGGTATGGTATGTAAAATTATGGTGGCATAGTCATAGGATGATAGCATGGCACATGGTGTCTCCTTATGAGACAAGTTACTAGAGCTTGATAAGGAAGGAGTTAGCTGTGTGTTGACATATGGGAGGGCTGGTGGCAAGCTGAATTAATGCATGGAGGGAGGGGTTAACATGTCGTAAACTTGCTGAACAAGGAGTGAGGCTGAGTGGGACAAGTGGCAATTGATGTTGCAAGCTTATTGGATCATATTGCATGGAGGCTGAGTTGTCGAGTTCTAGGGCGTCATCTTATGCAGGCTTTTTAGGGCCTTTGTGGGCCGAATTCAAAAATGGCCCAAATATAAAAGTTGTATAACTTTTGTTTATCTTTAAATCCATATAAAGCACAAAAATATCCATCACTAATTGAGTGAGATATGACCCATATACTAAAAGGGTATAGGGCAGTGACGAGATTTTTGTCCCTGCCATAAATTAATTTTTTGGGCCAAATAGGTTGTGATTTGGGCTTTTAGTCCTTTATAAAAGTTAAGAATTGAGTTAGGAAAATGTTGGTGAAGTCCTCATTCAATTTCATGGCCATTTGAGAGAGTTATGTGGAAAATACTGCACCTAGTGCAAACTATAGTTGGAAAAATGTGAATTAGTGTAGTGTTTTAATTTCTGGGATTTATTGAATGAGAATTGGCTTTTTATCCCTTCATGAAGCTTTTATATCTTTCTTTCCTCTTTAATTTGATATATCATTTGTGATGATCCAAGTTCTGTGGCACGAGATATACCTGATTTACGACAGGGTGCTCTAGAAGCTTCCCGCATCAGCTAGGGTCTTAGAAATAAATTCACCATTAATTCTCCATTAGGAATTTGATTTCATGCCCTCCATGAAAATTGCATAGGTCTATGATAAGGATCCATAGGCAAAAGAATGGAGTGATTCAAGCACCAGATGAAGGAGATACGTGAATTTTATCGAAGGCTGCCAGTATTGAAACGAAACAGCCAAGGGGTCACAAAGATTTATTATACTGTACTAATCTAGAAGGATTTAGCTTTTGATGTCTTCATAGGAGAAACAAATCCCATCTACATTACTCATATCCCTCTGCATAATTTGTTCATTGCCTAATCATAATCTTTATGGTTATCTTATTACAGATGACGTTTAATTGTATTAAAACAACAAACTCCTTATGCAGGAATTGTAGTGACTTCTGGTCGAAGGACTATATACCATTATCACATTAAGAACCATTTATGACACTCATGTAATGATCCATGCAACATTCTCATGGTGGGTCTGTCCAGTACAACATTACTCTTAATGTGTACTCGTGTAAAGACTTAATATCATATATATCCATGATTTGTGAGATCAAATCATCAGTATATTCACACACTAATCTTAATGTATTTACATATCCCCATGTAAATACTTGATTAGGGACGTTTTAGGAATAATTCTCATATGACCTATTATTCCAAGATAAATAGTTTTAAAACAATCTTAAAACTAAAAATACTTATTTTATTGATAAGTTAAAATTGATACATTAGTAGCTCGTAGTACATACATCAACAATCTCCCTCTTGCACTAGAGCCGATCATACATTTGCCTAATGCCTAATGCCTAATGCCTAAGTATATGCTTGGATCGCTGATGTGATCTGGGTTCTTTAGCTTATTGCTCTACTATTGCCATAGTAGAGACTTATGGGGTCCATAATGCTAGGAACTACCTCAAGTTCTGTTATGAACTTCTTGATCCATACTACCTTTTTTACAGCATTTGAGGCAACAATATACTCAGATTTTATAGTAGAATCAATAACTATCTCTTGCTTTAAACTTTTCCAGCTTACAGTGCCACTACTTAAACAAAACACATACCCTGATTGCGATCTTGAGTCATCCTTATCAGTTTGGAAACTAGCATCAGTATAACCCTTTACAATGAGCTCATCTTCCCCTTCATATATCAAGAATGAATCCTTAGCTTTTCTCAAGTACTTTAGGATATTCTTGACGGTAGTCTAGTGACTTTCACCAGGATCAGACTGATATCTGCTTGTCATGCTTAGAGCATACGAGACATTTGGTCGAGTACATATCATGGCATACATAATTGATCCAATAACAGATGTATATGGAATCTTATTCATCTGTTTTCCCTCTTCTTTAGTGGAAGGAGATTGAGCCTTTGATAAACTTATACCATGAGACATAGGCAAAGTTCCTTTCTTGGAATATTGCATGTTAAACCTTTTTAACACTTTATTATGTATGTATTCTGACGTAGGTTGCATCACCTAAGTCTTTCATGGGAAAACAGCTTCCCAAACAAACCTTCACAGATTGAAGGGTAGGAATATCATTTCCAATAAGTAATATGTCATCAACATATAAGACTAGAAAAACAACTATGTAGTTATTTACCTTCTTGTAGACATAAGGTTCATCTTCATTTTTAATAAAGCCAAATTGCTTAACAACCTCATCAAAACAAAGATTCCAACTTCTGGAAGCTTGCATAAGTCTGTAAATAGACCGTTGTAGTTTGCATACCTTGCTGGATGCTTCAGGCTTTACAAAGCCTTCAGGTTGTGTCATATACACATCCTCAAGAAGATTTCCATTATGGAAAGTGTAACACCCTTGGTTAACTAGGATAATCCCTTCCACTAGATTATCCTGGTCAACTGAGAGGTTACGAGTTTTTACAAAATATGGAAGTTTTTTTTTGTACATAAAACTTGGTGGAATAGATACATCGCATATATAACATAGTTATATACAACACATGGTCATAACAGTAACTGTGCAAACTAAAAGAAAAAAAGGCCACACAGGCTCCTATAAATTTCAACCTATTCTGTTCGTCTTTGGCCCAAGAAGAGTCCAGTCGATCCTCGATGCGATGTCTGTGTCCATCCTTGCGATATCTGGAAAAATTTAGGTAAGGGTGAGTCTTTACCTCCACAACAATCAGGAAGGTGTCTCATTGATACCTGCCCACAACACAAATAATCTGGAATCGAGTCTTTGCCGCTCTATTTGGGATCCCTAAGTTACATTCTAAGTCATGTCACCATTTTGGATCTTCACTAACCATTACCAATTTCCCATCCATCCCTTAGGATTTCTAATATCTATACAATCATATTCAAACAACTAGCAACCACAATCTCAATACAATGATGCAATGCATGAGTTTATTTCATTATTTCAAATCTTTTATTATTCATCATAATGCATGTGGGCCCATATCCTCCTCATCATTCCAACATAATACATATGATAGTCCCACCTTATCCTTCCTGTCCACAAAACAGGTACTCCACGGCCATAGAAAATCCTGCCTCTTGTCGAAGTATACTAGAGTTTTCCACAGGCTGTTCGGTGACGGGCGCGAATCTGATGCCACTTGGAATTCCCATCTCCGATATACTCTCTAGATTGCCCTTGGGTATCGAGGTGCGGCAGATTCTTTAGTTTACCCCTCACTATTATGCTCTAGGGAGTTTCTCGCTCATCACCCTTATCCTCCATGTATGATGCACACAACACACAACTTCTTTTTACCAATCATCGGTAGGGTCCCTTCAATGACTTCATTTCATTTGTAACATCGGGTCTATTTCAATTAATCCTTTCTTTGTTTTTCTCAAAATTCCTCAGTCCATAGTAGTCTTACCTGACACTTAAAAATGAAACGGGATCTCACATTTCTCAAGAACCACAAGGTATATTGGCGCTACAACGCCCATCATCACATCAGATCCGATCTAGTCTTCTCACATCATTTTTGAAATTTATTCATCTCAGGATCCCTACCGAGACATTTATTTATTTTTTTATTTATTTCATCAAATTCATTTAATGCATTATATAACTACAACATTATAGTCCATACATATGTCATCATACCATACTCATCATACATCTCATCACACATACTTATCATGTATAATTAACACACATTCATTTGTGTACACAATTTCATAACAGTCATCATACACATCATTCATCATACAAGTATCATATAACAATCATTACACATATCATGAGAGGATCATACATACAGGCATACTCATGGATATCTCTTTATAAGTGTTTTAATCTTGGTTTCCTACTTGTATCTTATCAGACTATTTATCTTGTTTTATTTGTATGTCGTTTAAGCCGGTGCTTAGGTCCTGTTGACATTGGTGTTCCTACATTTGTTAAACTTCCTTAGCGTATGTTTTTGTTACCCTATTATCATTTTCTATTCTTCAATAATTCCTAATATTTGTAATATATGTACTTGACTCATTCTTTTGTACATTGTTAAGTTATTCCTCTTACCTATTTAATCATGCATGATTACTTCCTTATTTCCTTGGTCACAAAATGGGTTACTAATCCTTTGTACTTAGTATTATTCTTGAAATTCTAGTTACAAGCTTTTGTACTTTTCTTTTGCTCCCATGAGCTCTAATTATATTAACATATTAGTTTCCAAAGTTGCATTCTTTTAGTCAACTAGAGTTTATTTTCTTTATTACATTAAATTATTACCTAGAAATCTAAAATCCACACCAATATTATGGACTTAGTCAAGTATTATTTGGCCACTAAAATTACTAGTAAATCAATAAGTCATTCTACTTCTTTTTATTACTAGTTCAAGGTTTAGATTCTAAAATCCTTCCTATATCTTTTACCTTTTTTAGTGACTAATGTTCTAAAGCTTAACCGTTTATTTTGTATATGTCATGTCTCTTATCCTTCTTACTTAGTTAATTATATATGTCATGCATCATATAAAGATCTCCTAAGTTTCTTGTCACTTGTTTTATTAACCACTAAAACTTTCAACTCCTGACATCTTACTTCTTATCTTGGACTCCTAATGATTTTATTTATCTTATTTAGGAACCTTTTTCTTAATTTATTAAAGCCCTCTTTTAATGATTATAAAATTCCTTTCTTATTCAACTAATGTTATCTTTTAATTCTTTTTCTCCTTCTTTTAATGGTTACCTAAATTTCTAACCTTATTTTCTTTCATTAGGATTCTAAATTCTAGATTCATTAGATGAATAACTTTATTCCCTAAATTATTAGGATCCTTCCCTTTACCTTACTTCAAATTAATATCTAATTTTCCATTTCTTTTTATTCTTGGCCTTTTTAGTCTATTAAAATATTTAACTCCAAACATTATTTTCTAGTTAAGTTTCTTTAGTTTATTTTATTGCACGTACCTAAGTTCCTAAAATTATTATTCCTTTCTACTTCAAGTGGTCACAAAAGTGGTTGCTAAAATTGTCACCAAAGATTTTCTTCTATCTCCTAATATTTATTACTCTAATCTCCACTTATTATTATTATTATTATTATTATTATTATTATTATTGTTGTTGTTGTTATTGTTGTTAGTATTATTATTATCCTTACTCAATTTATAAAACCTTATTTGGCCTAAGTTATAAAAATATTTTATTAAAGTTCTTTTGAGTAAACTTTCTAACAAAATATGAATTTATTCGATGAACTTATTTATTATATTTTTCTTTGAAAGATAATATCAATTTTTATGAAAGAAATCATTTTTTTAACCGCCCGATTGATAATTCTTCTCAATGTGTGTAATATTTTTAAAGTAACTCTGGTGACGCTTGAACGATCAATTAAATTCTAATGGCGGGGCTTACCGGGGAATTAAATTACAAATTACATAAATACATCATAAAATTTAAACAATGAATACAACCATATTGAATAAAACCGAGCCCGCCAAAACACTAAATCTCTAGATTTCCGCTTTCTTGTCCGATCGTAATAAAATCCTCCGAACACGTGAACATCTATTTATGCCAAATTATTTTTTAAAAAATTCTTACGAAATTAAAAACAAAGTAATTTTAATGGTCGATTACGAAAATTTTAACGGTTTGAGATTTAGCCTTTGGATCACGACGAATGTTAAAACAAACGTTCTCGAATACTAACGTAATATTATGGGACGATTAAAAGTAGGATCAACGAGGTGAGACCCCCCTTACCTCACGAAAACAGCTGTTGCCCGGGGGAGAAAAATGATCCGCTCGTCGAAAATTCACCGAATACTCCGAAATGTTCGTCGATCATCGCTGATCGTCCCTGGTACCTTAGAAACTCAACATGTACAAATTTTTCACAGAACACCAAGCATGGGCAGCAAGGGAAATCAAGAAAACAACCATGCAAATTTCAGAATTGAGAGAGTCTAGAGAATCGGTTACCAAAATTTACCGATCGCTCGAAATCTTCTGTCGGTCACCTCCGATCGTCGTATAAGTTCCCAATCTTGAGGAAAACTACTGATGCAACCTAGAGGGGACAATAAAGTCACGATTTTGGCTTCTAAAATAGTGAGGAAAATGCCACAAAATCAAGAAACAAAAACTATTTTGACACAAGAAAAAATGACAAGTTTAAGAGTTCAAAACATAATTTTTCTCACCTTGGTGACCTTGGATGGTCAACGATGAAGCTTGATGGATGAAGCTTGGATAATGGATTATGGAAGGTGATAAGGAGTAAGGTTGGAAGCTGTTTTTGGTGAAGGTGGCCACAGGTTGAGAGGAGAAATGGAAGGAGAAGTAGAATTTTTTTCATGGTGGGTGGTGGTTGGTGGTGGTCTTAATAGTGGTTGGTGGTGGCTGTTTAGGGGGCCAGTGGTAGTTGGTGGATTGGCTAGGGAAGAGAGGAGATAAAGAGGAGAGAATGATGGTGGTTAAAGGCTGAGTTTCAACCGTGAGATGTAGAGAGAGAAGAGAAAGTTGGATGGAGTTAGAAGGGAATGATGAACAAAAGTAATGGAGAGTGATTGCTTTGCATGCACTTGCTCAACTTGTGGAGTAAGAAGTGAGTGAGTGTCTGAGGTTAAGGCATAAGTAACAAGCGTCTCTAAATCCTAGAGAGTGTTGAGTAAGGGTTCAAGGTGAAGGAGACAAGTGGCCATTCATGTGCAATGTGATTGGTCCACTCCTATGCAAGGTTGAGGTGTCCATTCCAAGGGCGTCAACTTGCTCACATATTTGAGTGATGATGTAGGCCGAATTTGGAAATGGGACAAACATAAAAGTTTTAGACCTTTTTTGTTATCTTTAATTTGATATATGGCACAAAAATTGCCATTATGAAATAATGGATTTATGGCAAAAATATGAAAGTAGTGCAAGGCTGTGACGGGATTATTGTTTCATGCAATGATTAATTTTCTGGGAAGAATGGGTGAGGATTTAGGCTTCGCTTCCTACATCAAAGTTGTAGGGAATTGAGTTAAGAAACATTTGGTGAAAGAATTGTTCGATTTCATGGTCATACGAGAGAGATACACGAAAAATACTGAACATATTACAAGCTCCCACTAGGAAAATATGAATCATTATGGTTTTTAAAATTTTGGCATTTATGGAGTAAGAATCTGTAACATCCCAAATTTTAAAGAAGATAAATTTATTGAATAAAAATAATTAATCATTTAAGGTCCAATGATTATGGGAGAATTAATTAGACATTAGAGGTGAATTATCGGTAAATTGAGAATTACCGAAATCGGATGATTTAACAGATGGTGTGGGAGCTACTTGACTAAATTACATAATTGATGGGTCTATAATACTTAGAAAATTATTGTGGTTATGGCGGTATGGTTAAAATAATTTTTGGTATTGAGGAGATAATTAATTGGACAAGACGTGTGACATTAACCAACAAATATACGAGCCAATTGGAATTAAAAAGAAAAAGAAAACTCTCTTTTTCTTCTCCTCACCCAACCATCCACTTTTCCCCTCTCTTCTCCCTCACTTTACACTCTATTACACAATGGTTAAAGGGTTTTGTAACACAATGGACAATAGGCAAAGATGCATGGCTTTATCCATTGGACAATAACCAATTTTGGTTAATTTCCCTCTTGTCGCGACCGGGATCGCAGCAGCACAGCCGACCCTCAAAATGATTTTTGTGTTCGAAAAGAAAAATAGGGAGTCGCCACCAATATTTTTTAGGATAAAATATCGGGAAAACCTTTTATTAAAGCATTGGTAGAAAAAAATGAAATTCCAGATTTGGGAGACTGATTACAGGTGAGGAAGGTATTAGCACCTCACAACTGTCCATTATAAAAACGGTTACCTCAATATGATAGCGCACATTATAATTAACCCAATAGTTATTTTAACTTCTTCATGAAAAGAAAGTATACAAGATGACAAAATATACAAAAATAAACAAAAATAAACACGGAATATTTACATGAGATTAACAGGACGTCTCGTCCAAATTAAACTCGCTCCACCATTTTTAAAAAATATATAATAAAAATTGCAATAATAATAATAGCAATAATAATAATAATAATTATAACTTTTATGCTAGTCCAAATAGAAGTTGTGAAACACTCATTTCTATTAATATTTATCAATTAACATAAATTAATTAACAATTGAAAAGGAAACATAGTCACCAAACAGTAATTAATTTAACAGAAAATAAACAAATACAAATATTAAAAATGAGGAGTAGAATGGGACCGGTGTAGTGAGTAAGCTGGTCAGTGTAACGAGAGAGAAAGGGAGCTGGACGGTGTTGGATAAGGAGACTGGACAGTGTGTTTCAAGGGGGACGGTGTTGGAGGATTTGAGGGGGACGGTGTTGAGTGAGAGGAAATGGGACGGTGTTGGGTGAAAGGAGAGGGATAACGTTGGGTGAGAGGGAATGGGACGGTGTTGGGTGAGGAGTGAGGACGGTTGGGTGAGAGTGAAGATGGACAATGTTTGGAGAGGGATAGCGTTGAGTGAGAGGGAATGGGACGGTGTTGAGAGGTGTATTTCAGGGGCTGTATGGAGAGGTGGAGGAAGGAGAACTGTTGGTTTGAAGGGAGAGTGAGGGAAGGGACAATGTGATTTTGTGGGAGATGACAGTGAAGGGGAGAAAAGGGACGGTGTTTGTTGGAGAAGGAGAGAGGAAAGGGTATGAGAGGGGGACGGTGTTGTGGTGGGGCTGTGTAGAAAAAGATTGGAGAGGATGGTGTTTGTTGGAGAAGGAGAAAGGAGAGGGAAGGAGAGGGGATATGGTGCTGGGCTAAGAGGAGAGTGAGGGGGAGAGGAGAAGGACGACCGTATAGAGAGGAAGGAAGTTGGGACGGTATGGTGCGGGAGAGGACGAACAGTGAAAGGAGGAAGAGGACGGTGTGGAAGAGAATGAGAGAGGAGAGAGAGAACGGATGTGGATGAGAAGGAGAGTAGAGGGACGTTGTACGGGGAGGTGGAGAGAGGGGACAGTATTGGGAGAAAGTGAAGGGGCTGAACCGAGTGAAGAGAGGGATAGTGTTTCTTCTCTCAAAATGAAAGCTTCTTCCCTTTTTTTCCTCCTCTTTCTGAAGGCTTAAGGATCCTCTCTATTTAAAGAGGTCTTGGACGTTTTTCATCAGAGGCAAGTGGGGCTTCTCCTTTTGTCCTGAAGTCAGCCGCCCCACTAGATCAACGTTGGATACAACCTGGATGGAGTTGGTGGGAACAGCTTGCACCTAAACAGCTATAGGGGACGGCGACTAATGGGTTTCTCCTTTGTCACTTTGTCAGCCGCCCCCCACAAAACAAGGATCCACTTGGATAGTGGAAATCCAAGTCAGCAAGGGTATTCGGTGGAAATATGGGTCGGATTTCACCTTCTCTCCAGAATTCGAGTGGAAAAGGTGGCTTTTGTGCATAAGACCGAGTGGAAAAAAGTGCCTTTTGTACACAAGACTGAGTAGAAAAGGTGCTGTTCCTACAAAAACCGAGTGAAAGCTTTGCTCGGTGTTGCTTTGTTGGTCGATGTAGTTGCTATGAGGAGGGTCAGTATTGTGGTTATGAAGGGCTGGACGAGCAAACAATTCTGGTTGACACATTCAATCAGAACCGAGTGAAAAGTGACTCGGAACTGACTAAGGAGGACTCGAAAATGGTTGAAGGATGACTCAAAAATGGTTTAAGTATGGCTCAGAAATGGTTGAAGGATGGCTCGGAAATGGTTTAAGTATGGCTCGGAAATGGTTTAAAAGTGGCTCGGAAATGGGTGAAAAGTAGCTCGGGAATTGAGTGAAAGGACACTCGGTGCTGACTGAAAAATGGCTCAATCGGTACTGACTGACGAGTAAGTGACTCAGTTCTGACTAAGAGTGACTCGGTACTGACTGAAGATACTTCACTCAGTGCTGACTGAAGAGAGAGTGACTCGGTACTGACTGAAGAGGATTCACTCGGTGTTGACTGAAGAGGCTTCACTCGGTACTGACTGAAGAGAGAGTGACTCGGGATTGTTTCAATCGGAAGTATTTGGCTCAGATCTTGTTTCTGTTTAAAGCATTCACTCGGAATTACTTCAATCGGAGCTGTTTTGCTTGGATCTTGTCTTTGCTTGAAACATTCACTCGGAATTTCTTCAAAAGTGACACTCAGAACTTCACTGCTTGAAGGATTTTCCCGGAACTGACCTTGGGAGTCGGTCTTATCTTCCAATCAGAATGGTTTCACTGATCATCCAATCATTCAGATTCATTCACTCGGAGTCGGTCTTATTCCTCATTTAGAATTTGGAACTTGGATATTTTCACTCGAAACCGGCCTTCTTTTCACTCAGAAATTGGAAACTTGGACATTTTCACTTGGAAACAGCCTTCTTCTCACCTAGAACTTGGAAACTTGGACATATTCACTCGGAACCGGTTTTATTTCCCAATCTGAGTGGTTTCACTCGTCATCCGTCCTTTGATACATTCACTCGGGAGTTGACTTTCTTTTCACTCGGAGGTACTTCAATCGGGAATTATTCACTCAGATGTATTCCTCAAACATCGGGCTTGTTTTTTATTCAGACTGGCTTCAGTCAGGGATTATCCACTCGGATTTATCCAATCGGTGAATAATCATTCAATAACAGTCCCTTTTTCATTCAGAGCGGTTTCAATCGGGAATCCTCCACTCGGAAACACCCCACCCGGTGATAATTCACTCGGCAACGTCTTACTCAGAAACATGTTACTCGAAACGCTTTTCCGCTTGAGCGGGATTCCCACTCGCTTTGGAGCTCACCTTTCCGCTTGGGCGAGGTTCCCACTCGCTTAAGCGTAATTCCCACTCACATCACCATATATCAACATACCACTCGGCCATGTCTCACTCGGAGACTCCTTACTCGGAAATGATGATTCCGAGTCATCTTACTCGGAAATGATCATTTCCGAGTCAGAATTCCCTTTTTTTAAAATTCTTTTTTTTCTTTTTTTCTTTTTTTCTTTTTATTTATTTTTATTTATTTCTTTTTATTTTTATTTTTATTTCATTTTTTTAAATTCTTTTCACTTGTGGATTCCCTATTCTTGGTGACGAAAATTCCCTATTCTTGGTGAAAATTGACTGGACCGAAATAGGTGTTCACAGATGCCCCTCTTTACTTCTTTTCCATGAGGAAAAGCATAAAGTTTCTTCTTGCTTTTGAAATGGAAAGGGAGTAAAGACGTGAACACCATTGTCAAAGTCATGTTGATTCTAATAACCAGGAGTATCAGATGAGGGGGAAATCCTAGGGATTAATTGGAAAAGTAAAAGGTGAGGGTGTTGCCTCTCGATGGACTGGAAAAGTAAAAGGTGAGGGTGTTGCCTCTCGATGGACTAGAAAAGTAAAAGGTGAGGGTATTGCCTCTCGGTTGACAGGAAAAGTAAAATGTGAGGGTGTTGCCTCTCGATGGACTGGAAAAGTAAAAGGTGAGGGTGTTACCTCTCGGTTGACAGGAAAAGTAAAATGTGAGGGTGTTGCCTCTCGGTTGACAGGAAAAGTAAAATGTGAGGGTGTTGCCTCTCGATGGACTGGAAAAGTAAAAGGTGAGGGTGTTGCCTCTCGGTTGACAGGAAAAGTAAAATGTGAGGGTGTTGCCTCTCGATGGACTGGAAAAGTAAAAGGTGGGGGTGTTGCCTCTCGGTTGACAGGAAAAGTAAAATGTGAGGGTGTTGCCTCTCGGTTGACAGGAAAAGTAAAAGGTGAGGGTGTTGCCTCTCGATTGACTGAAAAAGTAAAATGTGAGGGTGTTGCCTCTTGGTTGACAGGAAAAGTAAAAGGGTGAGGGTGTTGCCTCTCGATTGAGTGAAAAAGTAAAATGTGTGGGTGTTGCCTCTCGGTTGACAGGAAAAGTAAAAGGGTGAGGGTGTTGTCTCTCGGTTGAACTGACTGGAGGTTGTTGGGGGACTGTCCCTTGAATGAAAGAAATCTGGGGAGATGCCCCAGTTTGACATGACTGAAGGTATTCAGGGAACTGCCCCTTTAATGAACAAAAGAAATCTGGGGAAATGTCCCAGTTTGACATGACTGAAGGTCTTTGGGGGACTGCCCCTTGAGTGAACAAAAGAAATCTGGGGAGATGCCCCAGTTTTGGTATGACTGAAAGTTGTTGGGGAACTGCCCCTTGAATGAACAAAAGAAATCTGGGGAGGTGCCCCAGTTTGATATGACTGAAGGTTGTTGGGGAACTGCCCCTTGAATGAAAGAGAATGAACCTGAGGTGATGCCCCAGTTTCTGGAAATACTGAAGAAGTTAGGGGTACTGTCCCTTGACAGAGAGAAATCTAGGGTGATGTCCCAGTTTTGGAAAGGTTGAAGGAATTTTGGGGGGTTGCCCCTTTACTGGAAGAGGGATCTGAGGAGATGCCCCAGTTTGCATTTTTTTTTGTTTGGAAATTCGGGGGTACTGCCCCTTGACTGAAAGAGAAATCTGGGGGAGATGCCCCAATTTAAGCTGCTTGGTAATGGTGAAATCACTGGGGAGGATAAGTTCTTCTAAGCTTGATCAAAGAAATATCCTGGTTAAGGAAGCTGAGCCCATTTTTGTGGTTTTCCTCGGGAGGGACCCTCAGTCTGCGTTCCACTTAGGTATGAACAGTGGGTCTTGCTGAGGGAAAGCTTTGGCCAATACCTGCTTTTGGATGATGGCTTTGGTGTCCCTTTAACAAGAAAGTGAGTTAGTATAAAAAGACTTACAGGTAAATTTTCCTTGGCGACTGGCTTTTTAAGGTAACTCATGCATGAAATAGAAACATCCTCTGACTTTGGCGAGCGTATTTAGCGGAGATGGCTATGCTTATACCAAGCAAAGTCTGGCGCTAGGATACATTTTGTTCCCCATAACTTTACGCTCTGTCGTTTTTAATTTCAAAAATTTCTTTTAGGCAAAAACTCATTTATTCATAAAATTTGGTCATGAACATATAAGAAGAAAGGATAATTTTATTTACAAACATCAGGCATGTACAGTGATGATGAAAATAAAACACAGAGATGTGATAAGATATAGAAAGGGAAAGGCTGATATATCCTCTAGTGATCTTCTGCGAGTAATGAGAAATTTGACCCTTTATCATGACTTTGTGTTCATCCTCTGATTTTTCTTCTGTGGGCGTAATTTGACAATGACCCTAATACCCGTTTTGACCTCCTTTGTCTTTGGCTTGAAGGGTTTATGTTGCATAGTCGAGTTTGTGATTCAATCTAAACCGCCCTTTAAGGTTTTCGGCTCATCTTGTTGCTCTAACTTTTGCCTAGGCCGCCTTTTCAGGTTTTCAACCTAGCGAGATTTTTTTTATATTATGCAAAGTATTTCTTTACTGCATCGGCATTGACAGGCATTGGCAGGTCGTCTTCATCCATGTTGGTAAGTACGAGAGCTCCTCTGGAAAAAGCCTTCTTTATAACATATGGTCCTTCATAATTAGGTGTCCATTTCCCTCGGACGTCCTTTTGAATTGGCAAAATCTTCTTGAGGACCAGATCCCCTTCTTGGAACTGTCGGGGGCGTACTTTCTTTTTGTATGCCCGCTTCATGCGTCTTTGATACAATTGTCCCTGGCAAAGGGCGGTTAACCTCTTTCTGTCAATCAGATTCAGTTGGTCATATTTGGCCTGGACCCATTCAGCTTCTTCCAGTTTGGCTTCCATGATCACCCTAAGGGATGGAATTTCCACTTCAAATGGTAGTACAGCTTCCATTCCGTAGACCAAGGAAAATGGGGTTGCCCTAGTTGAAGTTCGCACCGAGGTTCGGTATCCGTGCAGCGTGAAAGGGAGCATTTCATGCCAGTCTTTGTAGGTTACCACTATTTTTTGCATTATCTTCTTGATATTTTTATTAGCTGCCTCGACTGCTCCATTCATTTTTGGACGGTACGGAGAGGAGTTGTGGTGGGAGATTTTAAAGCTCTCGTAAAGCTCCTTCATCATTTTGTTGTTTAAATTTGTGCCATTGTCCGTAATGATTTGGTTTGGTAGGCCGTACCGGCATATCAGTTCACACTTGACGAATTTGACCACAACATTTTTTGTCACATTGGTGTATGAAGCTGCCTCCACCCACTTGGTGAAATAATCGATGGCAACTAGAATAAAACGATGACCGTTTGAGGCTTTTGGCTCAATGGGCCCAATTATATCCATACCCCACATTGAAAAGGGCCATGGTGCTGACAAGACATTTAAGGATGAAGGCGGTGCATGAATGTGATCAGTATAAATCTGACATTTATGACACTTCTGTACGTAAGCAAAACAATCTGCCTCCATAGTCATCCAATAATATCCAGCTCTCAGGATTTTCCTTGACATAGCGTGCCCATTTGTATGAGTTCCGAAAGATCCTTCGTGGATATCTTTCATGATTTGATTTTCCTCGACGGTATCAACACACCGGAGGAGAACAGAATTATAATTCCTCTTGTATAGCACGTTACCACTCAACAGGTATCCCATAGCTAGCCTTCTCAAAGTTCGTTTGTCATTATCCCTGATGCCTTCAGGGTATTCTTGGCACTGGAGGTATCTTTTGATGTCATGATACCAAGGCTTGCTATCCGGTTCTCCTTTTATGACCTGGTAATAGGCAGGTTCTTGCCGTTTCTTTACTTTAATGAGGGGTACTTCGTAATCATTGCTGACTTCGAACATAGCGGCTAGGGTGGCTAAAGTATCTGCCATTTGGTTGTCCTCTCGTGGAACATGATGGAAAGTGACTTCATCGAATCTTTTGATCATCTCCTTGATGTGAGCATGATAGGGAACTAGTTTACTCTCTCTAGTTTCCCACTCATCCTTTAGTTGATGGATAACCAAAGCAGAATCTCCATAAACTTCCAGGACTTTTATTCCCATGTTCAAAGCTGCTTGAATACCTAGAGAACATGCTTCATATTCCGCAACATTGTTAGTGCAGTCAAAACACAACCGAGCGCAAATAGGGATGAATTCCTTATCAGGCGAGATCAGGATAACCCCAATTCCATGTCCTAGTGCATTGGACGCCCCATCGAATCTCATGATCCATCTGGTTTCCAGACCATCTTCTTTGGAAAGGGCCAAGATATCCTCATCTGGGAAATCATGCCGCATTGGTTGGTAAGACTTAATGGGTTGGTGTGCCAAGTAATCTGCTAGCGCACTCCCTTTGATTGCCTTTTGGGTGACATATGTTATGTCGTATTCTGTCAATAACACTTGCCAACGGGCAATCCTCCCAGTCAAAGCAGGTTTTTCAAAGATATACTTGATGGGATCCATCTTAGACACCAGCCAAGTAGTATGATTAAGCATGTATTGTCGTAAGCGCCGGGCAGCCCAGGCCAATGTACAACATGTTCTTTCAAGAGATGAATACCTCATCTCGCATTCGGTAAATCTCTTGCTCAAATAGTAGATGGCACATTCCTTCCTCCCAGTCTCATCATGTTGACCTAACACGCACCCCATGGATTCATTCAGCACGGTCAGGTATAGGATTAATGGTCTCCCATGAACAGGTGGCACCATGACTGGTGACTCCAATAAGTACTGCTTTATCTTCTCAAATGCAATCTGGCAATCTTCATTCCACTACCCAGGCTGGTTCTTGCGGAGCAATTTGAAAATCGGCTCACAGGTTGCTGTTATTTGGGAAATGAATCGGGCGATGTAATTCAATCTTCCCAAGAATCCTCAGACTTCTTTTTCAGTACGAGGAGGCATTTCCAGAATTGCCTTGACTTTGTCAGGATCAACTTCTATCCCTCTCTCATTCACAATGAATCCTAACAATTTGTCAGATCTTGCACCAAAAGTGCACTTGGCGGGATTCAATCTAAGCTTGAATTTCCTTAACCTTTTGAAAAGTTTTCTCAGGTAAGTAATGTGATCTTCCTCAGATCTGGATTTGGCAATTATGTCATCCACATAAACTTCTATCTCCTTATGCATCATGTCGTGGAAGAAAGTCACCATTGCCCTTTGATAAGTGGCTCCTGCATTCTTCAATCTGAAGGACATTATTTTATAACAAAAGATGCCCCACAGAGTGATGAACGTGGTCTTTTCCATATCTTCTGGTGCTATCTTGATCTGGTTATATCCCAAAAATCCATCCATAAATGAGAAGATGAAATGCTGAGCTGTGTTATCAACCAGTACGTCAATCTGAGGTAAAGGAAAATCATCCTTAGAACTCACCCGATTCAAGTCTCGGTAGTCCACACACATTCTTACTTTCCCATCCTTCTTTGGAACGGGAACTATGTTGGCTACCCATTGCGGATACTTAGCTACGGCTAAGAAACCAGCATCGAGTTGTTTCTTGACTTCTTCTTTGATCTTAAGAAGCATTTCTGGTTTCATTCGTCACAGCTTTTTCTTGATCGGCGAACATTCCGGCTTTAAAGGAAATCTATGTTCCACAATGTTATTATCTAGACCAGGCATATCTTGATATGACCATGCAAAAATGTCTCGAAATTCCCGGAGCAGCTTAATCAATTCACTCTGCCGTTGTTCGCTCAAGAGGGTGCCTATCTTGACTTCTTTATTTTCCCCTTCATCTCCCAGGTTAATGGTCTCAATCCTTTCCTGATGTGGTTGAATTTCCTTATCTTCCTGTTCCATTAATCTTATCAATTCAATTGAAGGTTCAAAGTCTTCCTCACTCCCCTCATAGGCGTAATCATTCGAATTATCAGAGTCATGAAATAGAATCGAATTCTCATTACTCTCAGAAGAATCGCTTTCAGATCTGTATTTGGATTATATTATAATGAATGAAAACAAAGAAAGACAAGCAAGTGGAAGGAGATTGAACAGAGATGAGGTATGAAATTAGACTGCGTTCATTTAATTTAACAAACAAACAAGTTTTTGCCCTTATTACAAAATGGATCCCAAAGCCTTAGGCATAGCAAAGGGATTGACAAGTTTTGAAATCAACAATTACTTTGACTGAGGATTGATAGTTGTGGGGAACTCCATGGTTTCCCAGTTGTCCAGTTCTTGACTGGGTAAGCAAGCATGCACCAATTCCACATCATAGCTGGGCCCGTCTCCAATCATGGCCACCTAACCCGGATATATAATCCCGGCGCTCCTGAAGCTTTGATAGAGGTCACAGATAGGGATTCTAGTAGTGTTGAATTCTTGACTGGTAAGGCGAGCAATCCTTCTCTCCCTCATTTCTTCTCCTACCATTTTTCTGTCAGCCGCTGTAGGCTTGTACCCCAGGCCATATCTATCCTTGTTTTCTGGGAGGCATATAGGTTGGGTTTTTCCTTCCAATTCTCGCCCTAGCCCTCTCCCCAGCTTGTATCCTTCTCTCAACATTGTTTTTGCAACCATTAGAGGCACGTTTGGGAAGGATGTCTTTATAATGCTTGTTGCATTGGCCACCTCTAAAGCCTGAAATAAGGTTTCGAAGGCTTCCTCGGTTGCTTCAATGTACGGGGTATTGGAAGGTTTGCTGACCAACAAGTCCTCTTCTCCAGAGATAATCACCAACTTGTTGTCAATGATGAATTTCAACTTCTGGTGCAGAGTAGAAGGGACTACCCCAGCCGAATGGATCCACAGCCGTCCCAGCAAACAACCGTATGCGGGCATAATATCCATGAATTGAAAAAGGATTTGAAAGGTCCATGGCCCAACTTGTATAGGCAGTTCAATTTCCCCCATAACTTCCCGGCGAGTTCCGTCAAAAGCGCGGACTACCATAGAACTGGGTCTCATATGTGTCTCATCAAAAGGTAACTTTGCCAATGTAGATTTTAGCATCATATTTAGGGACGACCCATTGTCAACAAGCACCTTCGCCATGATATGATCTTGGTATTTTACGGAGATATGAAGGGCTTTGTTGTGCCCTCTTCCTCCTACTGGTGTCTCGTCATCCGTAAAGGTAAGATAATTGTTGGCCACAATGTGTCCCACTATGCCTTCGAACTTATCTACGGGTAAATCATGCTTCACATGTGCCTCACTCAAAACCTTCATCAGCGTGTTCCGGTGTGGTTCGGAACTCATTAGTAAGGACAACAGAGAAATTTTTGCCGGGGTGTGGTTCAGTTGGTCCAACACCTGGTAGTCACTATGGCGGATGAATCTTAGAAATTCTTGGGCTTCCTCTTCAGTTACAGCCTTCTTTGCTTCACCAGAGGATTCTCCCTTCCCAGGTCTGATCTCTCCTGTAGCTTTATCAAGTTTTAGTTCTGGGGGAGCATATACTCTTCCAATCCGGGTGACACCCCCAATTCCAGCAATATTTGTGATAGGGGATGATGGCGTAGGCCCAACTTCCTCAGAACTAGTAACAACCACATCAGTGCCATACATCCACGGCACAGCTCTTGAATCCTTGTAAGGGAACGGGGTTGTCGTGTTTACCGTGATGACCGTTTTAGCAGGAGTCGAAGCCACAGGTGCATTTTTGTTGTAAAATATGATTAGAGGCTTTGGGGCTCGAACTCGGCTTTGCTCTTGTATCATATTTATTCTGCCTTCACGATGCCGGTAAACTTCTATGACATGACTGTCCATAAGTCCCTGAAGGGTTTTTTGGAAGTCCCTTCGCTTTGCGGACTAGAGGTCATTGCATTCTTCATCCCATGATCCTTCTATCAATCCCATCTTAAGCATATGGGAGTGAATCGTTACCAACGACATTTGGATGTCCTCAACCTTGGAAATACATTCCTCATCTCTTTCCACAGCGTTAACACCTGGTCTCCCATGGTTAGGCAAAGGATTGGTGGTCACATTTGGGCTTCCCTCTTTGAAGCTTATCCAATCAGCTCTGATTAAATCTCTTACCTTAAACTTCAGTGCCAGGCAATTCTCAGTGGAATGTCTTGGTGCACCGGCCTGGTAATCGCACCGCGTATTCGGGTCATATCCTCTGGGATAAGGTGGCTGAAGTGGTTTTAGAGGGCAAGGTGCTACAAGCGTGTTTTCAATAAGATGGGGGAGAAGTTCAGTGTAGGTCATGGGAATTGGATCAAATTGCACTTGAGTGCGGTCATTATTCTGCCTCCTCATGTTTGGATTCATCGGGTCCATTTGCGGTGGTTGGTATAGTGCTTGTGGTGGTGCAGGTGGTCGTATAACAGGTGGTCGGAAATGTGGTGGGTTCGAATTTGGAATTGCAGCCATATATGGGTATGGTGCATTATGATAAGTCGAAGGAAACGTGACGGGGGTAGGTGGTCTGGGCTAGTTCCTTCTTTGATTGTGAGAGACCAGGTTAGTCTCTCCCTCTCTTCTCTTACCTTCTCCAAGTGAAGGTTTTCTTGCTGCACCAACCCCAAGTGAGCCTCGAGTAATCTTCCCAGTCCTCAGGCCATTCTCTATTCTTTCTCCGATAGTGACAATGTCAGAGAAATGGGAGGAAATGCTTCCAATCATCTTATCGTAGAAAGGTGACTGGAGTGTATCAATAAATATGGAAATTACCTCATTCTCTGATAGAGGCGGGTCAACCTGAGCTGCTACCTCTCGCCATCGTTGGGCATACTCTTTAAACATCTCACTATCCTTTTTAGTCATGTTTTGCAATTGTACTCCATCTGGTGCCATATCCAGATTATACTTGTACTGTTGCATGAAAGCATCTGCCAGATCTTCCCAACAGCGTATATGAGATCGTTCAAGATGATTGTACCAAGTTAGAGGTGCTCCATCCAGACTATCCTGGAAACAATGAATGAGCAGAGGGTCATTGGAAGCATGAGAAGCCATCTTCCGGAAGTACATGGTAAGATGGTTCTTCGGACAGGTTAGCCCCCGATACTTATCAAATTCAGGCATTTTGAATTTGGGAGGAATAACAACATCGGGAACCAGACAGAGTTGTGCAGCACTGCCCATTCCAAACCGGTTCGTTCTTTCCATTTCTCTTAACCGCCTTTCTAAGAACTCTAACCTTCCCTCCTGGGTAGCAGCAGCAGCACTTGGACCTGCAGCAACATGACGACTAGTACCCCTAATTGGTTGGTTGACATATGCCGGGTTTGTATTAGGTATTGAGATATGGGGTCTGGCTGTTGCTTGAGCAGCTTCTGGTTGCGTGGCTTATGTATGGATCGGAATCGTTTGAGGATCCCGGACGGGTGGGACGTTTGGTTGAGCCGTATGAAGGATTGTTTCCTGATAATCAGGCTCTTCTTGAAGTGGTGGGAAATAGCCAGGTGGCAATCCATATGGGGGAAAAGGTATGGCATTACCTTCCCCATCTATGTAGATAGGTTGCTGGGTGTCAGCAGGGTTTGATTTCCTAACATGAATAGTCAGGGGAGGCGCAGCAGGGTTTGAGCTTGGCCCTCCAACAGGACCCTGAGTGTGTTGGGGAGTGGATGGTCGTTGTCTGGCGTTTTCAACACCTGCTGAAGAATCCCCTTCTGTGACTCTCCTTTCAAGAAGCTTGGCCATTTCAGCCATCTGCTCTTTCAGCTGATTGACTTCAGCTCTCAAGTTCTCATTTTCTTGTTCCATTTCAGCCATGAGTCTTGTATTAAGCCTAGTCGCATAAGGATGTCTACCCGTTATGTCTGGGAAGTCAACAAGAAACGGTGTTAAAAAGAAAGCATTAAATAAAAGCAGTAAAAGAAAAACAAATGGTACGTGAAGCAATCGTGGAACTCGGCCAGTATCCTCTGACCTTTTTCAGAACTTTGTTCAAAAGTGATAAGTGGAAATTAACATGAGATAGTTGTGGAGACAAGAGAATCCCTTTTTTTTTCTGAATTCTAATAATACATTACTGCTGCTAGTCTATTCTTTATGCAGAAAAAGTAAATTAGCCATTCCTAGCTCGGGCAATCATGGCCCTCATTTTAAAATCCTTTCTCTACAGTAATCAAGGAAAGTCATAATTTCTCTTGGGGTGTTAAAAGGATTAACCATTCCCTCAGCTTGCTTGAGTAGGAGCGGGAGGTCTTCTAGAACTCCATTAGCTAAATATGCCAAGTGGGCGAAGCGATTCATCCATGAATGAATATCCTCATTTTGCTGTGTTAGTTCATCTTTCAGAACACGGATAGCTTCACCACATTCTTGTTCAACATCCATCGTACGCCATCGCTCTCCATTTATTTCATGCTGACAAGCTTCTACCACCTTATCAAGTTGATGCTCTAATCGGCTAACTTGCAATTGCAGAAGCTCTTTTTGCACCAAGGCATTTTGCTCGCGTTCTTTGTCTTTTGCCAACATGTCCCTTAAGAGTTGCTTGTCAGTTAACATGGTATCCCTTTGCTTGTTCTTTACTTTCAGTTGAGTATTAGCCGTTCGGAGGCACTGACTTTGTTTCCTCAGGTAATCCCTTTTGATTTTTCTCTTTTTTCCAATCTCCTTGATGGTTTGCTTACTTTCTAAATTCTCCCTTTTCTGAAGGGAACATTCTTGTTGAGATATCAGCAAGTCTTTTTCTAGCTCCTTGTTTTTGGCAGTTAGCTCTTTTATCTTGGCTCTCATTGCCTCCTCTTCAAGGGTAGGAAGGGTAACATGTGTACTTGTTGGGAGATAGGAGGGATTCTTGAAAGGTAGCTTGACAATGGAAACTCTATTTAGGACCCATTGGTAGTACTCTTCCTTCACAACGTGGCTTCGAGTTCCTAGTTTTTTCCCTTGTCTGTGGACTTTCTTCCATGCATTTGCTATATCCCAAATAACAGAGGTACAATCTCCTTCTTAGTAGTAAACGATGAAAGAAGTAAGGGATTCTCCATCGGGTGACCCAAGTAAAGGATAGGCTAGCTGACGTTTGGCTATGACAGGGTTGTAATTAATGCATCCCTGAGTGCCCATAAGAGGAACGTTCGGGTAGTTTCCACAATGGTGAATTATGGTGTCAACCTTCAGCCATTGCGGATACCATCTTACTTTATGGCATTTGTCCAAGATGGCGGTAAGGCATTTGTCCTTCTAATGGCATTCCCAAAATTTGTTCAAACTCCTTAACAGACGGAGCCAATTGAAAGTCTCGGAAGGTGAAACAACGGAGAGGTGGGTCATAAAACTGAATCAAAGCAGTAATTGCCTCGACTTGTACCTCCACTTCTAGCAACTTTAGAATCCTCCCATATTTCCTTGAGAAAACCATTTTCTGATTCATGTCCAATTTCTTCCCTAAGGCTTGCAAACTGGTTGTATCGACTTTCCTAGCCTTAACATGCAGTAATTTTTTCAACTCGGGTGCATTTTTATCACAACTATCCGATCTCATGTTAGTTTCCATATTTCACTCAGAGGTACTGGCTAAGCCCTTGATAGTTTCCTGTAAGAACATGAAGAAAAGAAAAAAAAATCAGTCATTGGGAACTGACATGCTTTGCAAATTGATACTCCCCTAGTATCTTTCTTGAAAACAATTTTGTATTTAGGGAAGTTGCGATTTGACTAACATGCAATAAATCAAGGATCATGTGAGCTATGGATTTTCTGATTATTGCTTAATAAAAAAATTTTTTTTTGTATATTTTTGTATATATTTTTTTTACCCTTTTTTTTATGATTCAGAAAATTCATAACTCAAAACCCTAAGACTTAAGCAAATATAAAAGGAAAGGACCACTTGCCCATTAAAGGATCACTGGTTAAAAGTAGGTCATTTTTTGAAAAAGTAATCTACTAAACAAGGAAGTGGTCCTTTAGTTTGGATCAGAAGAGAAAATGAGAATGAGAAAAGGTATAAGTAAAGTTTGCCCCTTTGTGCCTTAAGTCAGGTTTTTCTGGAGGTTTCCTAACGGTTCTAAGGTTTTTTTATCAGTGACATCTTGCATCAGGTGGCTTATTCTAAAATTTCTAAAGGTCACCAGAGCCAAGATCTTACTCATGATGTTGACCACAACAGTAGGAAGTCTACTAGGTGTCGGCACCATGAATAAGTCGAACTCTAGCTAAGATTCTCACGGTAACCAGACAGGAAGTACATCCCAAATGGCTCCGCTATCAACCTTCCCTAATCTTAAGTTTTATTTGGGCCCGGGTATAGGGTCCCATTCAAAAGTGTGTGCGAATTATGAGTGTAGTGTGTGAAAGAGGCATTCAATACCTGTACCTTACTCATCCTGCACATAGAACAAACATAGAGCAACAAAATAAAGTCTTCTAACCTAGGGTTTAATGATCACACAGACATTACCAGAACATAAATGATAGAATACAAACAAAACAGAAACCATATACTAACATTGACAGAAAATAAAATAAAGGAAGAAGTTAAATAATTAATATGCTAATTAAAACATGCGCTATCAAATTGACTGGCTTGACTCTCTAGGTCGCCAGTGGAGTCGCCATCTGTCGCGACCGGGATCGTGGCGGCACGGCTGACCCTCAAAATGATTTTTATGTTCGAAAAGAAAAACAGGGAGTCGCCACCAATATTTTTTAGGATAAAATATCGGGAAAACCTTTTATTAAAGTGACGCTGAAATCCTGAGCCATTAATTTGGTGTAAAAATCTTAGTAAAATAAAATGTGACTCTCGGATTTACACTTTGGCAAGCGCACCAGTCGTTAAAATTGTAGTGTATTTGATCGTCCCATAGGGATTGTGGTAAGTACCTCAATCTAGGACTAGTACAAGCTGAACCAACAGAAAATACATGAAGTTCATTCGGTTTTTATGGTTTTAGTGTTTTATAGTTGTTTTTGTATTTTCAGAAACAGAGTTAAAGTGAAATGAGGAAAGTGATTAATAGAAAACAGGTCAGGATTGCTTCGACTCACAATCTCCTCAAGAAACATGCAATTAAGTATAATCGAACTTCACAATCTAGAGGACAATCCGCTTGTGGTTATTCCCTAATTCCTTAGGTGAAAAACACTAATCCTTAAGCAATGAACCTTAATTCCTTAAGTGCTCGATTAACCTAAGAATCTAATGCGAAATTGGAGGTTGAACTCTAACTATTCACCTAAATTGATTAGGCCTGAACTAGTCAGAAAGCTGGAAGTTACCTAAGCTTCAACCATGATTCCTCACTGGCGAAGTTCTTCATCAGTTCTGGATTTGTCAATCCAGTGATTCTGCTCTACTCCTCAGCTTGTTCGCCTCAGAATCTAGAAGTCGATCTACTTGCTCACAGCTTCAAGACTCCATTGTTCACCTTCGCAATCCCAACCTTAGGGATTTAGAACTCCATAGACTTCGGTTCCATCGAAGGATTGTGGAACGTCATGGAGGAGAGAGTTTAGAGAGAGAAAATGAAGTAGTGAGAGAGTGTTCGAAGTTTAGAATGAAAAAGAATGTGTTCTATGTATTCTCTGTCTCCACACACTTTTACAGAGTATGTACATGAATATATATAGGCATCTAACTAAACTAACTAACTTAACTAATAACTTAGAGAACTTAAGTTAACGAATAAAACTAATTACACAGTTTACAGAGTAACCAACTAATTACAGCTCAGCTCTTAACAGGATCCAGCTCAGCCTTAGCTAATTTACAGCGCAGCACCAGCTAATTGACAGTTCACTACTTAAGTTACTAAGGTTGCAGCAGTGGAGAAGAAGGCAATGGAAGCGGAAACAGTATTACACCAGGTGTGTGTTGTTGGAGGGAAGAAACAGGGTCTAAGTTACTGTTTTTTCGCTTCAGCTGCTGGGTTTTCGCTTGAACGGATTAAACTCTCGCTTGGGCGAGTTCGGGAATCGTACTACAGTGTTGCTTGGTCGCTTAAGCGTTTTGGCGAAGCTTGGGCGAATTGGAAATATGTAATACAGAATGGCTTTCTCGCTCAAGCGTGATTGCTTTGCTTGAGCTAATTTTTATCCTTCATGCAATATTCTGCAGTTGGCGTTCGGGTTCTTCATGCAATATTCCGAGTCCTTGTTCTCTTTCGGAGTCGGTGTCTTGGGAGTCTTCTTAAGTTAGCTTACTTGAAGTCTCGCTTGGTCAGTATTTGGGCTCTTTTCGGTCGGATTCAGGAAGTCTCACTCGGATTTATCAATTTCTGCTCGGATTTGTAGGATTTCACTCAGAATTTTCTTCTTATCTTGAGTCCGCCCTGTTCTTGCACCAATAAACAGCTACTTGCCTAGCAATTATACGCTGGCTGCTTAGTGAATTTATAAATACTTCAAAATTCCTTATCTAATTAATATTTTCAATCAGTTTCTTACATAAATAGCATCATTTTGAAATAATTAACTAAAACATGAATTATTAACAAATTATTAAATAATACTATCAAAACTAGACAATACTTAGTAATTTATGTTAAATAAACAGTGGAATAATTAAGTCTTTTCAAGACTTATCATAAAGCATTGGTCGAAAAAAATGAAATTGCAAATTCGGGAGTCTGATTACAGGTGAGGAAGGTATTAGCACCTCAAAACTGTCCATTATAAAAACGGTTACCTCAATATGATAGCGCGCATTATAATTAACCCAATAGTTATTTTAACTTCTTCATGAAAAGAAAGTATACGAGATGACAAAATATACAAAAATAAACAAAAATAAACACGGAATATTTACATGAGATTCACAGGACGTCTCGTCCAAATTAAACTCGCTCCACCCTTTTTTAAGAAAAGATATTATAGAAAAATGAGATTAACAGGACGTCTCGTCCAAATTAAACTCGCTCCACCATTTTTAAAAAATATATAATAAAAATTGCAATAATAATAATAACAATAATAATAATAATAATAATAATAACTTTTATGTTAGTCCAAATAGAAGGTGTGAAACACTCATTTCTATTAATATGTATCAATTAACAGAAATTAATTAATAATTGAAAAGGAAACATAGTCACCAAACAACAATTAATTTAACAGAAAATAAACAAATACAAATATTAAAAATGAGGAGCAGAATGGGACCGGTGTAGTGAGTAAGCTGGTCGGTGTAACGAGAGAGAAAGGGAGCTGGACGGTGTTGGATAAGGAGACTGGACAGTGTGTTTCAAGGGGGACGGTGTTGGAGGATTTGAGGGGGACGGTGTTGAGTGAGAGGAAATGGGATGGTGTTGGGTGAGAGGAGAGGGATAGCGTTGGGTGAGAGGGAATGGGACGGTGTTGGGTGAGGAGTGAAGACAGTTGGGTGAGAGTGAGGACGGACAGTGTTTGGAGAGGGATAGCGTTGAGTGAGAGGGAATGGGGCGGTGTTGAGAGGTGTATTTCAGGGGCTGTATGGAGAGGTGGAGGAAGGAGAACTGTTGGTTAGAAGGGAGAGTGAGGGAAGGGACAGTGTGATTTTGTGGGAGATGACAGTGAAGAGGAGAAAAGGGACGGTGTTTGTTGGAGAAGGAGAGAGGAGAGGGTATGAGAGGGGGACGGTGTTGTGGTGGGGCTGTGTGGAAAAAGATTGGAGAGGATGGTGTTTGTTGGAGAAGGAGAAAGGAGAGGGAAAGAGAGGGGATATGGTGCTGGGCTAAGAGGAGAGTGAGGGGGAGAGGAGAAGGACGGCCGTGTGGAGAGGAAGGAAGTTGGGACGGTATGGTGCGGGAGAGGACGGACAGTGAGAGGAGGAAGAGGACGGTGTGGAAGAGAAGGAGAGAGGAGAGAGAGAGAGAACGGATGTGGATGAGAAAGAGAGTAGAGGGACGTTGTATGGTGAGGTAGAGAGAGGGGACAGTATTGGGAGAAAGTGAGGGGGCTGAACCGAGTGAAGAGAGGGACAGTGTTTCTTCTCTCAAAATGAAGGCTTCAGGATCCTCTCTATTTAAAGAGGTCTTGGACATTTTTCATCAGAGGCAAGTGGGGCTTCTCCTTTTGTCCTGAAGTCAGCCGCCCCACTAGATCAACGTTGGAAACAACCTGGAAGGAGTTGGTGGGAACAGCTTGCACCTAAACAGCTATAGGGGACGGCGGCTAGTGGGTTTCTCCTTTGTCACTTTGTCAGCCGCCCCCCACAAATCAAGGATCCACTTGGATAGTGGAAATCCAAGTCAGCAAGGGCATTCAGTGGAAATATGGGTCGAATTTCACCTTTTCTCCAGAATCCGAGTGGAAAAGGTGGCTTTTGTGCACAAGACCGAGTGGAAAAAGGTGCCTTTTGTACACAAGACCAAGTAGAAAAGGTGTTGTTCCTACAAAAACCGAGTGAAAGCTTTGCTCGGTGTTGCTTTATTGGTCGGTGTAGTTGCTGTGAGGAGGGTCAGTATTGTGGTTATGAAGGGCTGGACGAGCAAACAATTCTGGTTGACACATTCAATCGGAACCGAGTGAAAAGTGACTCGGAACTGACTGAGGAGGACTCAGAAATGGTTGAAGGATGGCTCGAAAATGGTTTAAGTATGGCTCGAAAATGGTTGAAGGACGACTCGGAAATGGTTTAAGTATGGCTCGGAAATGGTTTAAAAGTGGCTCGGAAATGGGTGAAAAGTAGCTCGGGAATTGAGTGAAAGGACACTCGGTGCTGACTGAAAAATGGCTCAATCGGTACTGACTGACGAGTGAGTGACTCGGTGCTGACTAAGAGTGACTCGGTACTGACTGAAGATACTTCACTCGGTGCTGACTGAAGAGGGAGTGACTCGGTACTGACTGAAGAGGATTCACTTGGTGCTGACTGAAGAGGCTTCACTCGGTACCGACTGAAGAGAGAGTGACTCGGGATTGTTTCAATCGGAAGTATTTAGCTCAGATCTTGTTTCTGTTTAAAGCATTCACTCGGAATTACTTCAATCGGAGCTGTTTTGCTCGGATCTTGTCTCTGCTTGAAACATTCACTCAGAATTTCTTTAAAAGTGACACTCAAAACTTCACTGCTTGAAGGATTTGCCCAGAACTGACCTTGGGAGTCGGTCTTATCTTCCAATCAGAATGGTGTCACTCATCATCCAATCATTCAGATTCATTCACTCGGAGTCGGTCTTATTCCTCATTTAGAATTTGGAACTTGGATATTTTCACTCGGAACCGGCCTTCTTTTCACTCAGAAATTGGAAACTTGGACATTTTCACTCGGAAACAGCCTTCTTCTCACCCAGAACTTGGAAACTTGGACATATTCACTCGGAACCGGTTTTATTTCCCAATCTAAGTGGTTTCACTCGCCATCCGTCCTTTGATACATTCACTCGGGAGTTGACTTTCTTTTCACTCGGAGGTACTTCAATCGGGAATTATTCACTCAGATGTATTCCTCAGACATCGGGCTTGTTTTTCATTCAGACTAGCTTCAGTCAGGGATTATCCACTCGGATTTATCCAATCGGTAAATAATCATTCAATAACAGTCCCTTTTTCATTCAGAGCGGTTTCAATCGGGAATCCTCCACTCGGAAACACCCCACCCGGTGATAATTCACTCGGCAATGTCTTACTTAGAAACATGTTACTCGAAACGCTTTTCCGCTTGAGCGGGATTCCCACTCGCTTGAGCGCTCACCTTTCCGCTTGGGCGAGGTTCCCACTCGCTTGAGCGTAATTCCCACTCACATCACCATATATCAACATACCACTCGGCCATGTCTCACTCGGAGACTCCTTACTCGGAAATCATCATTCTGAGTCATCTTACTCGGAAATGATCATTTCCGAGTCAGAATTCCCTTTTTTTTCTTTTTTTTTAAATTCTTTTTTTTCTTCTTTTTTTTTCTTTATTTCTTTTTATTTATTTTTATTTTTTTTCTTTTCTTTTTATTTTTATTTCATTTTTTTAATTCTTTTCACTTGTGGATTCCCTATTCTTGGTGACGAAATTCCCTATTCTTGGTGAAAATTGACTGGACCGAAATAGGTGTTCACACCTCTCTCTCCTTGCTCAATTTCGGTGGCTCATTTTTCCTCTCCATCTTCTTTTATTTTCTTCTTCATCTTCTCCTCCTTCCAACTCCAAAAACCGTCTACCTCCCTCTTGCTCCATTTTCTTGCTAAAATCAAAAACTAAGCGTGGATTCATGGAGCTTGCATGGCATTTTGGGGAAAATATTTTGTAGGTTCTCCCTCTTCCTCTCTATTTTCGTGTTTGGCATTAGGCTAGGAGAAAGAGGTAAGATTTTGAACCCATTCTATTCCATTGTTAGTTTTTATGATGCATATGCTTGAAACATTAATGTTCGGTGAATGGGTGATGAAGAAAATGTTAAAACCCTAGGCTTGAAACATTGGAAATGTAATTTTTGAATATAGATTAAAGTTGTATAATGGATGAGGGTTGTTGAGTTTATGGGGATTCTTGAAAAATGGTGGATTGTTGAATGTTGTTGGAAAACTTTAGAGAAAACCCTAAGTATTGGAAATTTAGGGGTTTAGGCCAAATTGATGGTTTTGGTGCTTTGGAATAATTTAATATGAAGAAATGAAATTTTAGAAGTATTGGGATTGATTGTCGATGTTGATGAATTTTTGGACTTAGTTGAAGTTATGTGAATGATGATATATGCATGTGAAACCCAAACCATAGGTTAGAAGACTATTGGGACAATTGATTGCTGTTTACAAATGATTGACACTTTGATGATGATAATATGCTTGTGATGATATGTGAAGATTGTTGAAATTGATGATTGGTGATTTTTTATGAAACCCTTAAGAAATGATGATATGAGGACCTTTGGTAAAATTTAAGGAATAGATGATTTTGTTGTCATGAGAATGATTTTGATGCGTAGGAGAGATAATTGGAATGATTGGTCATGATTGTTAGAGTTGTTGGATTTTGATGAGGATTTGATGAGGCCTTAGGCCATGATATGTGCCACTTAAGTTTTGTTTATTGATGATGGCTTTGAATGAAGCTAAGAGGGCTTATAAGAAATTTGAGTGACAATGATTGCAATTGGATGATTTAGATGGTGCTTTGGATACCTTATAAATGATGAATGTGGTATGGTTGTTATGGGGTATAGTTGGCCTTTTTATATCTAGAGGATCTTGGTTTTGAGAAAAGGATTCCCAAAGCCTAACATAAGTGTAAGAATGGATGTCTTGACAAGTTTAGGACTTGTTACTAAGCTTGATGATATGGGAGCAATTCTTTAGAATTATAGTGAAAGCCTAGTGATGGCTCATGATTGAATGAATGCATATATGTTTGATGTGTAGATTGTGTTTCGGATGATGATGTAGAATGATTGAAGCATTCAATTTGTGGTTCTTCTCTCGAGGTAGGAGAGAAGTTTACATTTCAATTGCATGAGTTGAGTAATTGATGATGAATGTATATGATTTATACTCATGCTTGCCTTGCCATGCTTGTATTAATATGATAAGTTGAGTAATGGTTGTTGAATGAAAAGATTGGCAATTTATTGGCCTTGAAAATGATATGAATATGTATGGGAGATGGCATTAAGAGTTTTGAATCTCTTTGATGGAAATAATGTAGTTCTTGGTGAATAATTAATGATGAAATGGAATATGTATGTGAGTATATAGATGTATGATCTATTGAGTTAAAACCCTATGTGAAGGTGTGTTTAAGCATAATGGATGTTGGATTTGGTGAATGGATGGTGTTTCCCAGAGTGAAAAGGCTATTGGGAATGCATGAATCGATTCATGCCAGGACTTGAATCGATTCAATGCATTCTGTTTCCAAAAATAAGGACTTCCAGGGCTTTGAATCGATTCACATGTTTGCTTGAATCGATTCAGAGGCTCCTGGATAAGCTTGAATCGATTCATACGAAGCCTTAAATCGATTCAAGACTCCCTGGAATTACTGTTCATCAATCTCAACATGCTTGATCGATTCATACGGGGTTTGAATCGATTGAAGGACCCCTGTTTTGTTAGTTGGTGCTCCAAAATCACATGAATCGATTCAAGGACCTTCCTGAATTGATTCATGGTATGTTTTTGGCTCATTTATAATTTGTTTTGATGTTGTATGATATGGTTGAGCCATGACATGTTTATACATTGGATTGCACACATTTTTAATACGTTTTAGCAATTGAAATGTGAGGGCATTGTCATGACCCTCACATACCTTAGTATTCAAAATGAATTGAGTTTGTTATTATCCTAATTTTGTTCATCATGCAATGACATGTGAATGTTATAGAGGCATATGATGATGTTATGTCTTGGTGGTGTTTGATATTGATTGAGATGTTGGAAAATAGGTATGTACCTACGATAGGTTATGAAAACATGAATGTACACCACTAATGATATGTTATGATGTTTGATAATGACAAGTTAAATGATATGGTTATATGACACCTCCTTGCATGATGATAATACTAATGAGGGATGATATGCATGACAATGTAATTATTATAAATCAATGAATCAGAGATGATATCGATAATGGATAATGATCGATGATATTGTTGATCAATTCCTTGAATAGAAGAATGATTGTTGTTATTGATGATTGTTGAGTGACATTGTGAATGAATGCAAGTATGACCTTGTGTATGTGTGGTTTGAATTATATCGATGGGTTGTTGTGATACCACACTAATATATGAAACAATGGTAATAATCAAATGAGATGAAAACCCACTAAGAATTGGGTGGTGATGTTGATGAATAAAAGATGAACACGGATGTTAGGCATCCCTTTAATAGTGAAGAAAGATTGTTGAATATTGTTGATGTTGTGATGCCGTTATGAATGTTGCAAGTATTAACTTGCATGTATGATATAAGTGTGCTGAAATGAAATGCCATACTTAAAACTTGAAACAATGGCTAAAACCAACAAAGATAAAATCCACAAAAGATTGTATGGTGGTGTTGATGTTGATGATGATGATTGATAAGTGGCGTGATAGGATGCATAGTGTGAGAATACATTGATTGACATTTTGATCCATGGCATATCATAGTCGTCGGTGTTGGAATGCTAGGGGATTCACCCGGTCGGCCTAGTGGGAGGGCGACTCGGTGCACGAATATTCTTATCTTTCCCCTGTGACTCAGTGTAAGTCACGAAGCTGCCCATGTATACCTACGGGGAGCTGCATGTGGCTGACCCTATGGGGGGTGGCTCTTTGAGGAGAAGGTGTCCCTAGTGGTCCTTTGGATCATAGCCGCCATGGTATGAATCATGGCCAGCCCGCAACACCTTATATTGTTGATTATGTTGTTTAGTGCGGTCATGGTGAAAATGACTGGTGCTGCAAAATGGGCGATGCGGTTTGGTAATAGTAAAATTTGGTGACTAAGCATGCATTATGAGATATGTGTACACATTATACTACTGCAGTAGAGGTATGGTAGGTGATCATGCTTGAACCTACATTTGATGTTTATTCCCACAGTCGGATCCATATTTGTTGTTATTATTCCATTGTGCATATGCATTAGCCTAAGAGCATTTGCATATAGCATTGAGATATGCCAAAAGGTGATAATAATTGATGATGATTGATGAGGATTGAGATTGAGATATGACGATGATGAGATAAGTAAATGAATTACCTAAAAGACAACATGTAAAATATGAATACAACAAAATGACATTGAATATAATAATGTTGTATATGATGGCCTAATGTAATTAAAGGCTTATTTGTCTATGGTTGAAGACAATGATGTTGGCCCTTGTGGCGTTGAGAAAAGATATGTACATGCGCTTGCTTTGCTATGAAATGATTGATGAATACATTATATGCATATGTTGGTGGAGTGAGCAATGATGATGATTATTGTTGATTTTAGCAAAGCATACATGATGTTGATATACATATGCACATAATGTCAGTTGTATTCATATTCGTCATTTAAAATGTATAACTCACTCTCCCATGTTGTCCTTTTTTAGCATTGATTCAAGTGAATTCTAACAAAATTAAGCAAGCAATTTATATGAGCAAATATAAAAGAGTGTAGGGATAAAGAGATTTGCAAACCGATATAACGAGTTCCACCACCCCGGTGTACGTCTCGCCTTTAAGCAACCCACTTAAAGGATTTCACTATGAGATTAGAGATTACAACTTTGAGCAATTGAAGCTTCCTAGTATTCCACACTCAAGAACCCAATTCTCACAAGTACAAGGGTAACCCACCCAATCTCTCAATCTCACACTTTACAAGGTTGAAACCCAACCCAAGCTTTTATGGTTTTGGTGTTTATGATTACAAGGTTAACTCTCAAAAGAGTGGATATACAAATTCAATGCTTAAAAATATGTTGCTCACAATGTAATCTCTCAAGAGAAACTTAGCAAATATAGGAATAGAGAGCTTATGAGAAAGAAGAGAAAATGTGATGCTTGCTTGCTCACTTGAATTTTAAACGTTCACTTTTCTGCTTCTATTTATAGACAATTTGTAGCAAGTGCTCAGATGCTTTCCATTTGATTTATTGCTTCACTAATCCATGATTTAAGCAATGGAAGTCATGGTTCCTTGTTTCATGAAATGGATTCTCCACTTTGCCTCCCAATGATTCCATGATTTCATGCTTGCTTTCTGTAGTGGTTCCATGATTTACGTAATGGTGTTTCTCTGATTTCAACTTTCAACTTTGGGTAACAATTTTAACTAGATGAATGGATTCATTTTCACCATGAATGGATTCATTTAGTGTAATTTGACATTTAATAGCATATGAATGGATTCATGACTCATTTGAATAGATTCAGGCCCTTAAAATTGCAAAAATGTAGCTCCTGGGTGTGCATGAATCGATTCATGCGTATGTGAATCGATTCAGACCATCAAAAGGCATATCCTGGGTGAATTTCATACGTTTGAATTGATTTGGGAGGGGATGAATTGATTCATCCTCCTGATTCTCCATATTTTGCTTACTTTTTCACCCATTTTGACCTTGATTCCTTTGACCTTGGGCACTTTGATGACTTATTTTTCACTTGTTTTAAGCCTCTTTAAATCCTTTAACATATGTCCTTGATGTTCATCAATCCTTATGCATTTAATCCATGAATTTTTGACTCGTATCAGCTTGATCTTTATGATTCGCTTCTAATTTCTCATTAATTGCTTTGCACAACATCCTTTGATATTCATTAACTTTCATACATAATTAATTTGTCCATAATCAATTATGTTAGGTCTTGAATCTTCAATTATTTGTCATTATCAAAACCTGCGTCAACATATAAATACACCATATGCTTGTTTTGACTTGCTCGTTAAGTTTAGCAACAGGATTAGCCATGAGCGTCTTTTCACATACCTAGCCCACTATAGTGACAAACTTAGTGACAATCTTGGTAAATTTTGTAGCGATGCCCTACATGGTCTGTCGCTATGTCATTAATTTCCCTCTTATGTTTTTAACTAGCCCGCCAAGTGTAGTGAGGAGGTTAGCCACAAGATTCTTTTCATATTTCTAGCCCACTATAGTGACGAACTCGATGATGGTCTTGGTAAAGTCTACAACGAGGCCCCACCTGGTCTGTTGTTATGTCATTAACTTTTCCTCTAATTTTGTTTATTTACCTACCAAATGTAGCGACGCCTCATGATGGTTGCTAATAAGTTTGCATTTCCCACTTTTTATTACTTTACTTGCTAAACTCAACAACACTATTAGCCATGTCTATTGTCAAATTACATAGTGACATAAAAAAACTAATTCGAAAAAAAGGGAAGCTTAACAAATATTAGATGACAAAGATGGTGTTAGAGACATATAATGTCTAGAAAATATATACCCAACTTCAATGATGATTGTAGCAACATTGGGTACATAAATATTTGTGACATCCACGTGTTTCATCACAAACCCACGTCACAAACGTCCACCAAGGTAATTTCTCGTCGTTGTGTCATTGGTCGTTGCTAAATGCATATTTATTAGCGACAAAATAATTTCAGTAACTAAATTTTTGTAGCTAAAATAATGTTTTCTAGTAATGGATAGAGATAACTTTATTGGGTCAGACATGAAACCTAGATTAAATTTGAACTTAAAAAGAAAGGATCAAACCCATAAAGCCCTTGAAACCTAAAATTTTATGGGCTTTGAATGGTTATGTACAAGTTTAACATTGAAGTTTAACCACTAATAACCTTAAGGAAATTTAGATTTATAATTTTTACAAAATAGGATAAGCTAATCCATGGAATTCAACATATTTTGACCACTCTATAGGTAACAATCTCTTAAAGTATTTGTCAAGTTAAGGGAGCAAGGATGGATCCGCATCCATGGTGTGTTGATACCCCTACTAAACCTGAAAGGTTTTTTATCTGTACTAGGACCCCAATATACAAACATCAAGCCCGACATCAATATCAACATGCATGCAGACTACTTTAGGCCACATCAGAAGGGACCACCAGGATATATTCCACCTTAACCGGTATCCATTTCATTGGCCTCATCTACCTAATGTCGGCCTAGTCAACAAGTCACACCTATCTCCTACCACCTGTCTGACAAACTCTCATCTGTAAATACCCTTAGTATTTATGATTCAGGCACATTCATTCTGGAATTTCCCTTATAAACTCTTCATTTGCTCCAACTTATACCTCTACTATACATTGACTTAGGCATCAAAGAGACCTTACAGACCCACTCTCGTTCAATCGTATTGGCCCCTTTTTGCAAGTATACATTGACAACATACCCCTTCATTAGGGGTATATGACATCAGCCTGTACACCAACCATATACACCATCATGAAGGGTATATGCCTATATTATACCCCCTCTTTAGCAAAACAAACATAAAAAATAATCATTTGGTGACTCTACTAGGGAGCATTAAAGTTATTCCCTTGTCTCGGTTTAGGGTCGGTCTCATCCCCTACCCTTTCCCATTGAAAGGTCAATTGACACATCCTAGACTAACACATTTTGCAACGTCTTATCGGAAAATGACAATCCTTAAGAGTAACCACTTAGGAACACCCTCGGGCTGTTACGTATAACAACATCTCAAGCTCAGCTTCTAACACAACACTGCCCTCATTGTAAGAATATTTTTGTTCATTCTTTAACACTTAGCTTTAAGACACATCTTGTTCAACTCGATCCCATGTAACATTAATTAAAGGTCTGCTTCTCGTTAAGCTCAGTCCATCACAACAATGATTAACAACCTACCTTTGCCTTAAACTCGACTCCTTGTGATGATGATTAACGCCCTACTTCTCATTAAGTTTGGCCCCTTATGACAATGATTGACGACATGCCCTCATATTAAGCTTGGTCCTTAGTGGCAATGATTAACTACTTCTCATGGTCAATTTTCATGATAAATTTACAGTTGTTAATTTCTTAGCTAAGAATGACCTCGACTTTTTTCTTTTATCTATCTTCTAAGTTAATTATGATCCTGCATGACCTCAATCTCTTTATCTATCTCCTAAATCAATTACGGTTCTATGTGACCTCGGTTCCTTCATTTCTCTTTTAAGTTAATGACGGCCCTATTTTTGTCTAAATTAATGATACTCATACATGGCCTCAGTTTCTCCTTTTATCTAAGTTAATTATCGCCCTACACGGCCTCAGTTTCTTTATTCATCTCTTAAGCTAATTACAGTCCTACGTGACCATGATAGAACAACTATGTTTCCTATCTCTCCGGTGAAACAATAATCATCGTGTTAGCTATCACGCAAGAGTACACAATATGAAACAAACAGGGCAACGAAAGAGCTAAATTCATTAAAGGCCCCAAGGGTGGAACATTAAAAATAACATCATCAAAATGAAAAGTTACAAGTTACAGAAGCAAGTCATTACCCGTCGATATCCAAATGATTGTTAGGGTACCCATTGTCTTCACCTTCTAGTGGGGGCAACAATACATAAGGCTCGTTAGGGTCCAATGGCACCCATTGATCCGTCTCCGGGTCAAGGGCCTTCTGTTCATTCTAAAAACAAGTGACGGTACACCTCTAGCTCATTCAGGTTTAGCTTTACCCTAGGATTTCTGTGATGGATTTAGCAAATGTGATCATTAAAGGTAGCATCTATGATCTCGTAGTACTCCTCAAACCAACATTCACCTATTGCCTTCTCATTAACAAGCAACCTTGGGAATGGCTTCAACGCCTTAAGGTCGGCTGTCTATTTCTATTTCTCTTGTTGCACTTTCACTAAGGCTCCTTTGGCAAGGTTGAAGTCCTTCCTTAGTTTGTCGACTGATCTCTCGGTGACATCCTTGATCTCCCAAAGCTCTCCGTTGGCTTTCAAGGCATCATCTAGGTTTAGTTCATGGTCTTTAATTTCTTTATCCCAAGTTGCATCATTTCGTATGGCTTCTTGATACTTTTTCTTCAGATTCGTCTTCTCCTTCAATGTGTTACAAAACTCCCCGTTATACAATACTACCAATACACGTGCAGGGAAGCGTTAGCGGTAATAGTATTCTCAACATCGATAAATTCTAGCATAGTCGGTAGAGCAAAGGTATCTATGATGCATAACTGGAAGTACGCTCCATGAAATTGTTAATTTGAGGTGAGGTTCAGTGGAGGGTGTAACATCCCGAATTTTATAAAAATGAATAATCGAGATGAATGAATAATAAATCATTGTAAATGAGTGGATTTGTGTCCCAAAAATACTGGAATAATTACAATTGGGATTTATTGAGGATATTTATAAATTATTGAGATTTAAAGAGATGAAATTATACCCGAATAGAATATGAGTGTCGGACCAAGTATCTCCGATTGAGATGCCGTTGGTCAGGGCTATTAAGAATATTATTGGGAATCCGAATCTATATTCGGAATAATTTTTGGAATTAGTTTTGAGCCCGAACTGTGAGCCTGTTTGTTATAAAACGGTGAGATTTTAATGTGAAGCCAAATAATGAAAATATAAACTCCCATTTCCTCTTCTTCTTTTCACGCCACTTTTCTTCTTTTTTCTATTTCCTTCTCTTCATTCTCCTTCTCCTTTCTCATCCCTCTCCACTCTTCTCTCCAAAACCTAAGCCGTGTGGAGTTTTCTTCTTCTCCACCATTTTCGTTTTTATGGAAGCTTGAAGGAGAAGCTTGTGCTGGAACTCCTCCTCCTTCTCCCACTCTATTTTCGTGTGGATCTCTCTCTATTGGAACCTCATGTTGTTTCTTTGGGTAAGGTAAGTTCTTCACTATTCTTTATGAGTTTTATGCTCTAGATTTTGGGTTCTATGTATTTGGGGGAGTATTTATTGCATAAGGGTTGTTGGGAGAAGCTTTAAATGAGGAAACCCTAAGGTGGGGTGTTGTTATTATGGCATTAATGGTGGGTTATTATATGTGTAAGGAGTTAATACTTGGATGCGTGGAAAATGAATGAGCATTTATGGTGTTGTTGGGTTTTAGTGAAACCCTAACTTTAATAAATTGGGGAAAGTATGAAATGTGAATAGAATGTAGGTTTAATGATTATGAGAATGATATTAATGATGAAAGATGGCCATTGATGGTGATTAATGAGTATGGGTAAATGTTGTTGGGTTTTGGATGGAAACTCTAGCCCTAAGAATTTGGGGACATGGATCTAATGTAGTTTGAAAGGTTAAATTGAACGTAATGAGTGATATTTAACATGTGTGTTGTTAATTTGGTGATGGCTTTAAAGAGGCAAGGATAATTTATGTTAAACTCTAAGCGACAATGATGATGTTTGAAGGATTAATGTAATATGGGATTGTATTATGGAAAGGATGAGATGATGATGTTATTGGGTTTAGTTAGCCTTTGAGATCTAAAGGATCTTGGCTTTGGGAAAGGAATTCCCGAAGCCTAACACAATTGCATAAGTTGATGATTAACAAGTCTAGGACTTGGGGTTGAGCTTTATGATAAGCTAACAAATGGTTAGAACTATGATGAATTATTGATTATGTGTACGCATATGTATGTATGTAGATCGTATTCCGGATGGTACAATGGAGCATTCAGAGCATTGGAATCATTTCGGCTCTTCCTTCAAGGTAGGAGAGGAGTTAACATTCAAATTGCATGAGTAAATTTGTGAGTGACTTGATGTATGTGTTAAATACTCATGCTTGCCTTGCCCTGTGTATGTATTGAATTAATTGAATTAGTGAGTTAATGATTATTGAGGATGATTCGTATGAATATGTGGATTTGTTGTGGCAAGGTATGAATACATGTATATAAGATGATGATGAGCTTGAATTCAATATGGATAATAAGTTTGGGATGTAAATTCATAAGTATGAATGTTGGAACAGGCTGTATATGCCTTTCATGATATGTATGAACTGTAGGATAAATCCAAATTTGGCTTATAATGAGAAATTCCGAGCGAGAACTTTTAGAACGAGTTGAATGTGCCTCAAATATTGTAAATGATGTGTTGGATATGATTTAGTAGGCCTAAAGTGTGAAATCATATGTTGAGTTGTAAGAATTTTCACTTCCTGCCTCTATCCTGATATTTTCGCTCAAGCGAGAAGGGATCTCGCTCAGGCGAGGATCCCCTGTATTGGAATAATGGTCTCTGGACCATTTTTGCTCAGGCGAGTGAGTGTTTCGCTCGAGTGAGTAGAGTGTGTTGTGATCAGGTGAGATTCTGGACGAATCTCACTCAAGCGGGCGTGGCTGCGCTTGAGCAAGTAAGGGAGGACATTGATTCTAGATGAATTCCGCCCGAGTGGGGACTTAGAAAATAATACATGATCTGTGGTGAATTTCCGAGTGAAATTCCGAGTGGGCTATGCCAAGGCAGAACCCTCCGAGTGAGGGAGTGGATAAAATTATGAGTGAGAGGTCTCCCTGTGTGATATTCCGAGCAGTGGAGTTCCGAGAGGGAATTTCCGAGTTCAGTGTAACTCATTCCGAGTGGAGCCCCTCCGTGTGTGTAATTCCAAGTGGGGATGCCACCGAGTGGGGATACATGGTGTGTTAGCCAGAAGTATTCTGGAATAAATTCATTTGTGTGAAAATGAAAGGGAGACGGTTTTTGGAATAAATTTCCGAGTGGAAAACCGAGTGAGAAAAAGACTCAGTCTGGAGTATTTTTCCGAGTGGGAACTCGAGGGTGATGAGTCGGTTTTGGTATGATTTGCCGAGTGAGGACCGATCGAGTGATGAGTCGGTTTTAGAGAAATTACCGAGTGTAAGACTGATTGTGATGACTCGGATTTAGAATGAAGTTGCCGAGTGAAAAACTGATTGAGATGACTCAGGTTTGGAATAAATTACCGAGTGAAAGGTCAAGTGAGAGACGAGTCGGCTTTGATTGATTTTGCCGAGTAGAAAACCAAGTAAGATGAGTTGGTGTTGAGATGAATTACCGAGTGAACGGTCAATCAAATGATGAGTCAGTTTTGGAGTAATTAGCCGAGTGATAGACTATGTGAGTGTGAGTCGGCCCTGGAATGATTTGGTTGAATGAATAATGTGTCGGTCTTGAGGGATTCTGTCAAGTTAAAACCCGAGTGACGGGAGTCAGTTTTGGTGGGACTTTGCTAATTGAAAACCCAAGTGTTGGGGAGCCTAGTTGAACGAGTGGGTATATGCTTGGCAATGTGAAGTTGGTCCTGGAATGATTTCGCTGGGTGAAGGACCCAATGGAAGGAGTCGGCCCTAGAACAGGTCCACAAGTAGAAACCGAGTGTTGGGAAATACGACCTCTGGTCGGATTTCACTTAAGCAAGTGGGCTCCTCGCTCAAGCGAGTGAGTGTGGAAATGGTTACTGGTGTAATTTCGCCCAAGCGAGTGACTGGTGTGTGGTGCTTCGCCCAAGCGAGCAACCTGGAATTTGGTACTGCCTTGATTTCGCCCGAGCGAGATAGGCTCGCTCAAGCGAGACTGGGCCTGATACTTAAAACCCTTCTGTTTGTTCAGGGAAAACTCGGGGCACTCAAGTGAACTGCCCCCATCTCGCTCAAGCGGAGGTGAATCTCGCTTGAGCGAGATACCCAAAACTTGGGATTTTGCTTCTTTTCCCTCAATAGATACCGAGCCCCATTCCCTTATATTATGGGATATCTATGGTGATTTATGTCAGGTAATTATTGATGATATGCCACTATGGGGAATTAAAAATAAACTAATGGATTTAAAATGAATTATTTGTGATGTTTTCACCACTAAAAGTGGAATATGAGGGAATGATGATGAGAATTTAATAAAAGGTTGTAAGCTACATTTTAAGACAATGAGGAGAAATAATGAGAGGAAAGCCCACTAAATGAATGTGTGGCAACAGTGATGAATATTACCTAATAATGTAAACCTATTATGGAGGAATACAAGTGTTGACTTGCCACACGATATGAAATAAATAAATGTATTGTGTTGAGATGCAAAGTCAAGAACATGATTGTGTTGGGCCTAAGTGTGATTGCCATATATGTGAATGATGAATATGTCTTGGATAACTCCAAGTGTAGAATAATATTATGACTGTTTGCTATGCCTTTTGATATCCATGTGTGGATTAATATGAGTAATGTTTGTGGCCATTGAATGCCAATTATATGAATGATATTCCTTGAGGGGCTTGTAAATAATTATATGATTCTTGAAATTTCCAGATTAAATTATATCCCTAATTGAGAGGGTGAGATATCCTTGCGAGGTTGTTGAACATATGCATTATTGCATCTTGCATTCATGGCATGGCATAGCATTGGTATTATGTGGTTGCGATCACAGTGATGAAAGATCCTGCGGGATTCTATGAAGGGAGTACCCCTTGCGAGGCGAGAAACCAACTTGATGATGATATGATATTGTAATGGTGGTTGCGATCACCTGATTATGGAATGTGAAAGGCCCTGTGGGGACCATTGTATAATGATGAGCCAGTGGTTGTGATCACTTGGTATTTGATATGATAAAGGGCTTGCGAGCACCTATGATGCCTATGGTTGCGATCATGAGGCGGGAGTACCCCTTGCGAGGCGGGAAACCTATGTGAATTGTTGAACGTGGTTGCGATCATGAGAAAGCTCCTTGCGAGGCTGCTATAGGGAGTACCCCTTGCGAGGCGGGAAACCAATGATTATGAATGATTGATTATGGTGGTTGCGATCACCCGTGATATGAAATCGGATCCGTTGTATACGCATTAAACAGTTGACATATGCATTAGCTTTAAGACCATGGCATTTGAGATGGGATGACCATGAGTGATGAGAAACCCCTTGCGAGGAGGTATTTGAGTGAAACCTTAATGAATTAATGATGGTAATGATTATGAATGCCCTTGTTGATAAGTGGCAAAGTGATGGTGTATGTGAATGTGTATATGTTGTGCTTGTTTATGATATGAATTGCGATTCATGAGGCTTGCATGCCTAATATGATAATGAGATGATGAATGAATGATAATTAAATGATTTTATAGCAAAGCACACATGATGTTTGTATGCATATACACATGATCACAATATATATATTATTCGTCATTTTGAATGTATAACTCACTCTCCCATGTGGTCTCCTTTTTAGCATTGTGATGCAGGTTGCCATGGGATGAGTTCAGATTTTAATTAAAGCTTGGATGAAGGTATATAGTGGTAAAGGAAGTGCCTTGGCCGGCATCATTTATGGGTTTTTGTATAATGTATAAATTGTTTATGATGATATAGATGTTTTAATGGATTTGGATATGTATAACGATAATCCTTTGGATTTGTGAATGGTGAATATAAAGGTAATATGTGAGTGATGATTTGAAGTTCATTGATGATCGTGGTAGTTGGGAGATCATCCCCAAATGTATATGAATACGTATATAATTATATCTTAGGCTTTGCATGCTTATAGAATTATGTAAAACGATGATGGTTGTCTATTAGGTTTATAATATGCCATTGCGTGCTTGCCTAGCCTTTTCTCATATCGTCATATATGGGACTAGGCGTGTGCCCGGTATACATATTCTTCCGCTGTAAACTCTATTATTTTCATATACCGTTATGGGCAATTTATCTATCGATCCAGCTTAGGGTTATTTAATCTCACTCTTTGGTTTTCTATGATTTGGGTCTTGATGTGATCATGGTGATGTCTTGGAAATATTTTCAAACACGAAAAATTTATTCGCATTTTTATTAATTATGACGATCACATCGGGATTCGAGTACAGAAAATCAGGGGTGTTATAGAGGGCCTATCCCTATCCCCGCCAAGTAGAGGAATAGACATCGCCACTAACACATTTTCTGTAAAAGTAGGAGATGCCTTATCACTGTGACGTCGCTTTGAAAGCCCTGTCTCATCCACATGTTTCCATTTCCTTTCTTTATTCACCTTACCTTACTGATCAACTGCAACATGTATGATAGGAATTTTCACCACGAGAGCCTTCTTCATTGTATCTGGGCTGACGTTCTCATTACTAAAGTCATAATCACGGTTCTACATTTGCCAACATTTCTCCATCATGGACTTTAAGGTGGTTGATATCTTATTCTCTATAATTGGAGAAAAATAGTTATAAGCTACAAGATAAAAAAACATGAGGGTTAAAGAAAGGCTTGTATACTGAGGTTGGCATTAAGGGAGTCAACATTAGAGTTAATTATTTTTTGGTATTGAAATGGGTCTTTTTCTTTGCTTGTCCTAACAGCGTCTACAAGGCTAGCTCAAGCCATCTTGGATTTATCTCTTAAAATTCATGATCTCTGACGTGATATATACTAACATCCAACAACTAGTGCTCATGACTCCATGTAGTTTTGAATGAGGGCTCTTCAGCCTCATTTATCCATAGATATTCTTGGTCATTATCCACCTTTATTTTGACATAATAATTATGGTGATTCTACAAGAAGGTCTTAGCAGACTCGATATATCCACTAAATATTGACCAATTCTGATGTGCCTTGAATGCCACTAATCTCAAACTGCCTTCAGGTTCCAAATTCCTAAATTCTTGAAAAATATTTTAAAAAAAGCAATTGTAGCTACAAATCCATAATACCAGGATGTTATCTTGAAGAACCTAATCTACCCCCAAGCATTTGTCAGAGAAGGTGCCTCCAAAGGCTTGCATTGGCACCCATCACCTCACCAAGATAGGTCTCATTTTTCTGAATGGAGCTTGGTACTCAAGGATGGAAGGCTATCATGCCAACATTCCTTTTGAAGCCCCTGCTGATGAGCCAATCCCTGCTCCTCCTGCAACACAACCTGCACCGGAAGCCCCCTTTGATCCATTCATATCTCTCTACACTCACATTGACCGCCGCTTCGACCGCATTGAGAACTCTCTTCAAGAGTTTTCAATGACTGAGCAGTAGCACTTTGAGATGATGCAACAGCGCTATGATGAGCTATCTCACCAAATCTCCGAGCTTCGCTTTTTCAATCCGGATAACTAAATCCGTTTTTCATGTTTTGGTTAATGTGTTTTGTGTTTTTCTCAATTCTGCATAAGTTTTTTTAATTTTGCCATCTTTCTATTAATGTACTTTCCCTTCCGTTTGAATTGAATAAAGATTTACCTTTCATTATATGCCTCTATTTGCCTTATTATTTTTGATGATTCTAAAGGGGGAGAAGAAGTAATTGTTCATCCATTATTAATTGTTCATCTGATATTGGCTGCTAAAATAAATTGCAAAATGGTTAATTTTCTCTAAAGTGGTTAATAGATTCTTTAAGATAGAGGGAGATTTATTTGCTTAAGAGATATTTGATAAGAGATAATGCAGACTCTGAAAATTTGATTAAGAGATAAGAGATCATGCAGAATTCATAAGAGATATGTTTTTGCAGATAAACATTCAAGAGATAAACTTAGAGATAAGATTATTATTTAAACTAACAACCCTCAAGAGATGAACATTGTTGTCATCATCAAAAAGGGGGAGAATGTGTTTGAATATGATTACAGGTTCAAGGATTTTGATAATGACAAAGGACTCTTGAAAAAACTCTTGCAAAAACAAAGACTTAGAATCAGACCCAGAAAAACTGCACAGCTAATCGATTAGGGAGTCTAAGCTAATCGATTAGATAGCTTCTATTTTGAATTAAATGTATCAGGTACATAAGCTAATCGATTACAAGACCTCAGGCAATCGATTACAGAGCTACTGGAACGACACTAATCGATTACCCAAGTGTCATAATTGATTAGCCAAGTGTCATAATCGATTACCAAGTCAAGAATTGAATTAAATGTATCAGGTACATAAGCTAATCGATTACAAGACCTCAGGAAATCGATTACAAAGCTACTTGAATGACACTAATCGATTACCCAAGTGTAATAATCGATTACCAAGCCAAGAATTGAATTAAATGCATCAGGTGCTATGTCTAATCGATTACTGGGCAAGATATAATCGATTACCAGGTTTCTAACTTGAAGCTAATCGATTAGGTGGTGAATGCTAATCGATTACAGCACCGACTGGACTGAAAAATTCGAAATGTAATCGATTACAGCTCAAGGCGTAATCGATTACGATAGTTGGAAAACATATTTTAGTGGGAAACCAGCTTATTTTTTCACCATTTCTCAGATTCCCACTACATGCAATGGCTAGAAGGTCTCTCAAGCTGCTCTAAGGCTCTATAAATGCAAGGGAAACACAAGCACAAAAAGAGAGTAGAAGTAAGAGAGCAACAAGGAACAAAAGGAAATCAATTCTACAATCATTCTTGGTGCTTAGTCAGTTTTTACTCTTGTATATTCTGAGATTTTATTTGTATATCCTCTCCTTTTGAGAGTTAGAATTTGTGTGAGCTATCACTTGCTTATCCACTCTTTTGAGAGAGTATTTTTTCTTGTAAACACAAACATCAAACACCAAAGTTCACTCTAGGATTAAGTGGTTATTCGCTCTAGGTTGAGTGGTTACAAAGGTTGGGGTTCAACCTTTGGGATATTGTGAGATTGAGAGATTGGGTGGGTTGCCCTTGTACTTGTGAGGATTGGGTTCTTGAGTGTGGGACACTAGGAAGCCGCAATTGCTCAAAGTTGTATCTCTAATCTACAATAGTGGAAATCCTCTAAGTGGGTTGCTTAGAGGCGAGACGTACACCGGGTTGGTGGAAATCGTTAAATCGGTTTGCAATCTCTTCTCCCTTACTCTTTTACTTTCATATATTGCTCTTGATCGATTTGTGTTGGTTGATTATGGTTTGCATATTTTAGCTTGCTTGATTTGGTCAATATTGGATATTGCACACCAAGTGTTTGATAATTTGTCTAAGCTATTTAAACCTTGTTGTGCATTGCATATCTCCTTAAACTAAACTTATTTTACATAATCTTATAAACTTGTGATAAAAGAATCAAGTTCAAAGGCATTTCAAGCAAAGTTTTAAAAACTCAATTCACCCCTCCTCTTGAGTATTAAAGCCACTTGAATAACAGATATTAAATAATTCAGTTAGTAACCTGTTTAACAGGTTGCCATCAATCAATATAAATCGTTGATTAACATCCACACCATATCCAACGGTTGATATTTTTAAGTCTACCATATACCTAAAAAAATAAAGTCTATTATAGCCTTACCCATCAACTATTAATATAGGTGTACATATACATCATCAAAACATCTTCTATATATCACTTTATTTACAATGAACACTTCAAGTCATCGCTAAGCATATCCCTAATCAAACACTAAACCACAAGGAATTGGAAGAATGAGATAAGGTATAAAATAAGTAAAAAAATACAATAAATTCATACACATTCACAAGAAAGATGCATTGCGATACAAGTGGCCAACAAGGTTGTTTCATTTATATAGTATTTTATTTTAAATCAAATGATACTATGATGGATCCACAATTGGTGGGTAATTATACAATGATTCATAATCAATAATAATATTTTATCAATACCGAACTAAAGCGCTCATTTGCAACACTGTCACCATCGATGACTCGGATACACATATGTAGCTCTGTGTTGCGGGCCCCTCTTAGAACATACTATAAAACTCTAAGAGGAGTCAGGTTCTGTAGGAACCATATATGTAGGGTCTGTTGCTTATCCAAAGCCATCCCTCGCCAGCCCCTTCAAAGGACCTCTACTTCCCTTGAGTTGCTTTAATGCATATGATACATACTGCTTAGTTGTAGAACATTAATGTATTCAATTTCTAATGTGACAATTCATCATAACCATAAAATCATTCCACTATCAATTAGGATATAATGATATCCATCTAGCATAAATCTGAATCAAATTCCACATGAATCTGTGTACTCATATATCATGAATCATCACTCAATTCCTTAGCCATATATTCATATTTTGGTCAAATTTAATTACTATACTCTTCATCACTCAAGGTCAAATAGAATCTTGGTAACTTATTCACATATTATACCAACTAGGAAGTGATCACAACATGAGTATATGAGGAAAGACTTTGGGTTACAGGGTGTTCACATTTGTATTTACCTGAAAATGATTTCATTGGCATCCTCGGGGACATAAGAGTCTTGGTCCCCTCTACCAAGCCCTCAAAATTACCATATTTTTCTAGCATGATCCATGGCCGGACCATGGAACCTACCATGGTCGTGGATTGACCCTTGATATCGATTTCCGTCCATTGTTTTCATGCAAAAATATGATATACTTGTAGTAACCTCAAACAATGTCATATAGAACCATTTTGATTTACTTTTTACATAGTTTGACAACTAGATTCATGTTACACATAAACACCTTAATATCATATATGTAAAAAGTTTATGCCTATTATTTCCTAAGTCTAATCCAAGCTTTTACTTTACTTTATCAATTCCAAATTTCAATATAAGCTATCTCTTTATCATTCAAATGTATTGATCAACTTCACAATTTCAATTCAATGCTTCAATTTCTCAAATCTAAACACAAACTTAACAATCTACTATATGTTATCCTTTCCTTTCCTAATGTAATCAATTCAACAAGCCATTCAATACAGACATATCTATAGTTTAACATATAATCTACAATCACATTCATAATACATCATCACTTCTAGTCATAAATTTTGAGGACTCAATCCATAAATCATACAATAGATCCACACACAAGCACTTTAGCCTTCAACTATTTCATTTCATCATTTTCTCACTTCATTCACACATTTTTAAAAGCATCTAATATGCAATTTCTTGAACAAGTGTAATCTGGCATTATACTACAAACAACTCATAATTCTATCAATTTCCTACCTATTCATTATACTATCTCATCTTCCTTACCTTAGGGAAGATAGTCATAAAGTGTGGTAAGGCTTTTCCTAGCTTTTGATATAACCTACGCACAATATACTCAACATATCTCAAAAATTGGTAACCCAAATATAACCATTAACTCTTACAAACATGAAATTTGGGGAAAATAGATTTGGTTCTAAGAAAGCATCTCATGGGTTTAAAATTCAAAACCTAGGTTAAACAAAATAAAGACAAAAGAGGTTTTTATTGATTACCATTGTCTATGAGCAAAAAAGTAAGAAGAATGAAGAATCTTTTTCCTTTTCCTTGAAAGAATAAAGTAGATGATGGTATTGGATGAGGAATTCAAAATTATAAGGGAGAGGAGAAACAAGTTTTGTTGTGGGTGATGGAAGAAGAAGAAATAAGTGGGTTAGTGTTATGAGAGAAAGAGGAAAATGAAAATTGAGAGAAGAAGGAAAGAGAAGTAGTGAGGTGATGAAGGAGAAGAAGATGAAGTGATTTAGGGCTTGGAAAGTGACAAGGGAAAATGAAAATTGGTAGGGAAAAGAGAAATGATGAAAGTGAAATAGAAAGAGTGAATGAGAAATAAAGAATAGGTAGTGGAGAGTGAAAAGTGACGCTGAAGAAAGTGAGAGATAAGGAGGGAAAAATGTTTTAAACTTTTAATTAAACTAGGGTAGCTAACTGGTACCTTTTAGATAAGGATGACTTTATAAAGAGGTTGAATTTAAAATCTGAATATACCTTTCTAACTAGAATTTGATGCTATTTTCTATATTAATTTTGAAATAATTTGGAAAAATAAATTATACCCCTAAATTAATCAAAACTGGAAAAAATACATAAATGTAATTAAATTCTAAAAATGGAATGTTACATTATAGATCTATAATTGAATAAATACATAAAGTTTCACACAAAAAGCTCTTCGTAAACCATGAGAATTAATCACCGAGAACGAGAATTAGATAAACAAAATATACTGATGTGTAACTCACATTAGAAAAAAGCCTCACAAGCATAAGATGATGAAAATAAAGTAAACAACAAGATTTGATTTATATAGAATAATTAGACATCTAGCTACTCTACATTTAGGTGTTTTAAATTATTTCCAAAACTTATTTATTAAAAAATTACTACATAAAGTGAAAGTAAAGTAAACAACAATTGATTCTGTCTTGGAGTTTATGGCAGTTATAGGGTAGAAAAAAATGTTCTACAAAATGGGATGCCCCTAAAAATATTTTCTTATCTGAGGTGAAAATTATCACATCAATAATTACGTTTCACACTATCACATTATGAAACATACATTTTACTATACGGGAGGGGGCAGGGGTGAAATGCATGCAGTGTGCCAAGTGTCAGCACATGATGTATTTCACAAGAGAGATAGACAAAATATACTGACATTTCACAATTCAAAAAAGTGAAATACATGCTGGCTGACAAGTATCTGTTTCTTCCTTAGGAAGTGTGAAACTTGACCAATGTTGATCTACAATGTTAGCTGTTAAAACTTCTAGTAATAATATATAATAACAATAATAATATGTAATATCATTTGTATTATTAAATATATTTTTCGATAAATGATATTTTGTATTATTATTATTATTATTATATATTATAAATAATATATTATTGTTAATATAATTTTTAATGATATATTTAAATATATATTTTAAACAATATATTATCATTAAATAATTTTAAAATGTATTATTAACTATAGTTAATTTAATAATATTAAATATATTTCTTTTCAATAATACACAATAGTGTATTTATTTAATTATACTTTTTCAACAAGGTAATTAAATATATTTTTAATAGTATATTATTAAATAATTTAAATATGTTATTAAATATATTTTTAAACATTTTAATAATAATAATATAATTAAATATACTTTTAAATATTTTTTAGTCATATAATTAGACACGCCTTTAAATATTTTTCTATAGTATGTTAGTTAAATATATTTTTAACACTATTATTTAAATAATAAATTTTATAATATTATTCTATATTTTTATTTATATCTATTTGGTGTTGCAACCATCCATGGAACATTATTATTTAGGGTTTATGTCTGAATTATTATTCGCAGTTATAATTTTCAACCATAGAAAATTACCGAAACAAAATACTTATGTGAAAGAAAGGGTGGGAGAATCATTGTTTGCAGTTGTAAATTTTAAGCACTGACAATGTTCACCAACGTTGGTCAAATTTCACAATTTCAAGGGATGAAATGCTAGGCGTCCAATTTATCCTATTTCGTCTCTCATTTATGAAATGTGTGACAAGTGTCACACATGTCACATATGCACATATTTTACTTATATAGGGAAATACATATTTAGAGGAGGAATTATTTATCATATGTATCATTAAATATTCTATCGGTATATATATTATTTATATTCTTTGTGCTAGTAAAGAATAAAATAATATTTTAGTTTTAAGAAAAATAATTTATTTGATAAAATTAAATTCTTTAATTTAATTATCAAATAAAATATATATTTCTTTAAAACACTCATTAGTATGTGACCCCATAGGTTCAATACTAAACTGGTAGTAAATTAATCAAATTATTTTACCAATCTTACCCACGATGTCGAAATCAAGAAATTCTTGTCTTGGTTTCCTCCCAACGAAAAACCTTACACCCTTTGTTTTTGGCCTTGAAGGCCAATTCCCCTTGGATCATTCCCAATTGAGAATCAAGGATGCGAACCCCGAAAAACCCATTTGTTACCCCGTTAATTTGCGCATGGCTCACTAGAAAATTTATACCTCCCTCGAACAATGTCCAATTCATGCCATTCAAATTTCATAATTCTCGTAACAAAATTATCTATGACTTTCATGAAGACTCCAAGAGCTAGTTCACATCACACGAGTATAGAAAAATATACCTTTTCACAGCTCCTTTAAAAATGTCACAGCCCAGACAGGTTTCAGTAAATCGCGCATAATTCTCTTTACTGATGTCGAAATCACTATTCTTTTTTCTATGGTTTGGTATAAAACAATCCTACAACTTTTATGAAAGCCAATTCTCACTAGATTTTTCCTAACAAATCGATTTGAAGAGAAAAGAAAGCCCTACAGCTTTCATGTCGAACGTTTCTCCATATTTTTATCCCAGAATAAACCATGGATTTATTAAAATCTATTTCAATTTTCAATTTTTGAAAACTTAGAACACACCTGTTTCTTGCACCCTAAGTTACCTTTTCTGGCGCCACCTTTACTTCCTATGTGCCACTACTACACTTTCTTCCTTTTCCTATAAATTCCCATCACTTCCTCTAAATTCCATTTTATTTCTTCTCTTCAACTCCTTCTTCCTCTCGGCTTCTCCTTACTCTTTCCCTCCCCCTCTCGGATTTTACTTTTCCCGTGACCTCCACCACACTCCTTCTCCTAACCTCCATCACCACCACAAACCACCACGGCACCACTTCTCTTTAAGTTCCACTTTGAAACTCCATTTCTCCCTCTCAGCCTCCATCACTTCCACCACCAAGACTGTGAATTCTTACCACCAAGGCAAATACCATGGAGCCTCCATTAACCACCATGAGCCACCTTCACACACTACCGCCACCTCTGCAAGCCACCTCACAATCGTTCCCCTTTAAACTATGACTACCACCTTCGAACTGGTAAGCATTATTCAATTTTCTTTCTCGGTTCTTTGCCAAATTCTAATTTTAGGCTTAACCTCAAGCCCCGGGCGTGATTGGGTGCGATCGAAACGAAGAGAATGATGATTAGAAATTTTTAGAGCGCCAGATCGCCCTATTTCTCTTGGACAACATCACAACCATAAGGTAAATGGAGGGATTCCTCCACTCAAACTCATTTCTATTAGTTTTAAATTGTGTTTGTGGCTTTGATTAACCTTCCTGTGAAGTTTTATGAATTTTGGTAACTTCTGCCGGTAATTTTGGGAGTTTCTGCCACCTTTGGCAACTCCCACCGATGTTTCTGTGAAGTTCTGCCACTGTCGATAAGCTCGATATCCTTGCATGTAAGTTCTGCCAATGTTATAGGAGTTTCGCCACCATTTTCGGAGGTTCTGCCAAGAATCTACCAGAAAAACTACACGTTACGAGCATCCCGCCACTATTTTCGCTAAAATATATTTCATTTTATTTTATCACGATGGTGACCAAGAAATAATCACCCGTATGATGCCTAATAATTTTTAAAATAAATATAATGGTGGTAATAATTAAAAAGTTATAAATGACCAAAATTATAATAGTAAAAATAATAATAATGGTGATAATAACAATAATATGAAATTCGACATATTTAGTAACATCAAAAGACTATATTTTGAGTTTTATGGGTATATATACATTGATAAAATAGGGAATATCAAATTAATTGACTAGTAAACGATTTACAAGTTTTTATAAATAAATAGTAACGATAACGATATCAATAAGAATGATAAGATAAACTTTGATATATTTAATAGTATTAAAAATTAAGGGATTAACGGCCTTAGTAATAAAATGGACAATCAAGGGTTTATTGAGTATGTGAATAAAGGAGTCAAAATAAAAGGTACAGTTTTGTTTATGTATATATATTAGTAAATTTATTATAGGTAGGGTAATGATCAAATAAGAAATAAAAATATGATTTTATCAATAATAATAGGTATTACTAAAGTTAAGGTCATATTAACTTTAAAAGTAAAAGGTTAAAAGTTATTTAGTGGCATTAGTAATAAAGGAAATAATGAATATACGGAAATAATTAAAGACGCAGGTAAACGGTCAATTCTATAGGTCATGGTAATATTAAGTCATGATTTTAAATTGCAATAAATTTTAATTGATCAGGGTTAGATAATAACAGTGGTCTTATATTGGTCCTATAAACAAATAATAATAATCAAGTGAGCATAGTTAGTGGTTTTGCGAGTAGAGTAGTAACATGGATGTAATAATAAAAGGTGCACTTTATAGCTAATAACTATATAATGGTCTCAAGTAAATAAAAGAAATAATAAATAAGATTTATGATGAGTAAAGAAACAGGAACCGCCATACACGTTTTACGAGAATAACAAGAACTAAATGAATATAATTTCAATTATTTTTAGTACTAAGATAAACCAGACAAAAACATAAAGCATCATGATCCAAACCAATGGGTATTCAGTGGGACTAAATAAGATAACTTTATGATAACAATAGGATATGTTGGATCTAGAACAAGGAGATTAATAGGTAAATATATGCATGTGTGATTGATTGGCGTGATGAATGAATGTATGTGTGTCTCAAATGTGTTAGATGAATTTGTATCTATGTGCTATTTGTGGATGTAGTATGAGTGTATGAAATTATGGTATACAAGAACAATGTCATAAGACACTTAGGGTAATCCTTGGCATTAAGGACAAAGGTGGTTGGACAAGAAGACCTTACATGATGATAGTTGCTATAAAAGACAAATGGATTGTGCATTGATCATGCATCATGTGCATATAATTTTAGTGGAAGGCCGTGATGAAAACTAGAACATACAGCGAGAGGTGTGCTGGAAGACATTCCTGTTCGGTCCATGAGAAAGACGCTTGGAAGCGGGCATATCGATGCAAGCCTAGTGTACTTCTACTTGGACGAAGTGTAACTATTTTGTGCCATTAATTTAAGCTCATATTTCATGGCATCTAACCACTTATTAGAATTATCACCATTAATGGCCTCTAAAAATGAAACTAGATCTTTATTAATGCCTAAGTCCTTTTCTGATTCTTGTAGATAAATCAAATAATCATTTGAAATAGCAGATTTCCTTTCTCTTTGGGTCTTCTTAATACTATTTCTTGTGGTTGTTCTACTATAGTTCATTGTTAACCTCAGGATCATTAGTTTGTTGTTCTTCTTGATTATTGTTTGGTTCTACAACATGAGGAACACCAATTCTTGAAGTAAAGGCACTAGTCAAAGGAACTTGTACTCTAACTTCTTTAATCTCCATATTTCGTGAAGCTTCACTCCCACTGGTTTCACCATTCTCAATGAATTGGGCATTTCCAATTTCAACAATTCTTATACTATGGGTAGGACAGTAAAACATATACCCTTTTGATTTTAATAGATAACCAATGAAATATCCATTGATTATTCTTGCATCCAAGTTCTTTTCTTGCGGATTGTATATTCTAATTTCTGTCTGACAACTCCAAACATATAGGTGTCTCAAATTGCGTTTCCTACCTATCTATAGCTTAAAAGGTGTCTTTTGAACTTCCTTACTAGGAACCTTGTTTAACAAATACATGACAGTTTTTAAAGCGTATATCCACAATGATACATGCAAAGATGAATTACTTAACATGCTCCTAACCATATCCATTAAGGTTCAATTACGCCTTTTTGACACACCATTTTGTTGTGGTGTAACTGGCATTGTGTATTGAGCATAAATACCACGTTTCTCCAGGAACTTACTAATTGGACCAAGGTGTTGTCCACTTTCATCATATCTTTCATAATACTCACCACCTTTATTTGACCTAACAATTTTTACCTTTTTGTCTAATTTCCTTTCCATTTCATTTATATAAATTTCCAAGGCATTAATTGCTTAAAATTTCTCATACAGAACTTTATAATTGGGAAAAGATCTCATTAAAATTGGTACATGGCATATGAACCCATTAATTCCAAGAACTCTTTTTCAATTTGATTTTCTAGAAAGCAATCATTTTCTATTCAAGAGGGTTTGAATTCTCTTTTAACTTTTCATTTGGTCTTTAATTTAATATTACACTTTCTTTAATTGAATTAAGTATTTCCTGGATAATTAAATCACTATAAACTAGTACTTGGGCACAATCTCTGTGGTACGATAATCATTTATATTACGCGATACCCTGTACGCTTAAGGAATGACTTTCACACCCTGGTTTTCCGGACCTGAATCCCGATGTAATCAAGATAATAATTAATAAAAATGCGAGTAAATTTTTCACGTTCGAAATAGTTTCAAAAACACTCCCTCGAGTACCTCGAGACCCAAACTACGGAGAACCGAAGAGTGAGATTTATCAACATATAACTGGATCGATAACTAATTCGCCCATAACGTTATACAAAAATAGTAGAGTTTATAGCGGAAGAAGAATGTGTATACCGGGCATACGCCTAGTCCCATATATGACGATATGAGAAAAGGCTTGGCAAAGCATGCAATCACCTAACATAAACCTATTAGATCATAACCCATTCATGCACTTACAACAGACACATGCATTGCCTAAATATAAATATGCTATACATCTGGGGTCATGCCCAAACTATCACCATTGCCCATATCTCATAATTGGCCTACTTATTCACCTATTGGTATTAATCTAAACACCACCATCATCAATGTATATTGTTCAAGTTCAATTCCTCAAGTACTCATCAAATCATCACTTATGTACTAATACATATGTCCACCATTCATGCATTCACGATTATCTTATACTTACCAAAATCACTAAATCATCAATATGATCATATACAATTTATTCATTACATTAAAATTCACAAATGATGTCGGCCAAGGCATTTCCACTACTACTATTTACCCTCCCAAAACTTCAATTTAAAATCTGGACTCATCCCATGGCAACCTGAATCACAAGGCTAAAAAGGAGACCACATGGGAGAGTTAGTTATACATTCAAAATGACGAGTATACATATATTATGATTAAGTGTACATGCACTCATTCATCATGTGTGCTTTGCTATAAAATCATTAATTCATCATTCAATCGTCATCACATCGATATAATAGGCATACAAGCCTCATGAAATGCAGTTCACAACATAACCAAGCACAAGCACATACAATCACATTGCCACTTATCAACAAGGGCATTCAATTTTATCATCATCAATTTGTTAAATCTTTACTCAATTCCTCCTTGCAAGGGGTTTCTCATCTCGTGGTCATCCCATCTCAAATGCCATGCACCTATGGCTAATGATGTTGGTGTATGCACTACGAGCTATTAATGTATCAATTTTAACTTATTAATAAAATTAGTATTTTTCAGTTTTAGACAAATGCTATTTATCCTGGAATAATAGGTCATATGAGAATTATTCCTAAAACGTCCCTAATCAAGTATTTACATGGGGACATACAAATACATTAAGATTAGTGTGTAAATGTACTGATGATTTGATCTCACAAATCATGGATATATGATATCAAGTCTTTACACGGGTACACATTAAGGGTAATGTTGTACTAGACATACCCACCATGAGAACGTTGCATGGATCATTACATGAGTGTCATAAACGGTTCTCAATGTGATAATGGTATATAGTCCTTCGACCTGAAGTCACTATGATTCCTACATAAGGAGTTTATTGTTTTAATACAATCAAACGTTATCTGTAATAAGATGACCATAAAGATTATGATTAGGCAATAGATAAATTATGCAGAGGGATGTGAGTGATATAGATGGAATTTGTCTCTCCTATGTGACAGGAGTGATATCTATGGGACACTTGATGGAGTGAGACTAATGAAATGCATGGCCATGCTAGGATGAATAAATATTAGATATTTATTCTATAAAGTCTACTCTGGTATCAAGTAAAATGAATTGGGCCATACAAGGATAACGACGACCATGCCTTGGGCCCTATTAGATATCGTGACAAAAGGAATAGATATATAAATAATTATCACTTATAGGTCATGTCGATGATAAATAATATTCAGATATAATGATGTATTGCTAGATACCGCTCTTATTTTATATTAATAATAAAATAGTTTATTATTAATATAACCGGGTATTTTACCTATAGGGTCACACACATAGAGTAAGCCCATCAGAAAATGTTTTGTTTTATTTTAGTTGGACTAAAATAAAGCTATTGGGCCTAACTCATTTAGAATGAGTAAGGAGCCCACTCTTTAGAGAGAACAAATTAGGTTAAACCTAAGCCTATAAATAGAGCATAAGATGCTCATAGGCCGTTCACTAAAGTAAGACACAAATTCGTAAAAGTTGCAAGAGCTACACGCCGTCAAACTAGCAGTTGGCAAGTGTTGCGATTCTGGTGGGAGTGCTCATGTAGACTCCTAAAGGACGAGGCTACGACTGCTTCGGTGTTCTTCAATAGGTAATCCAAAATGTGTTTTTTTTATGTTTGTTTTGTGCTTTGAAACACGGCACTTTGCAAATCCTATGGAATCCCTGTTTTTCGCTGCTCATGTTCTAGGGATTCCCTAATAGTGGTATCAGAGCAAGGTTGCAAAAATCGTGTTTTGGGCATTTATTTGTGTTTCATGATGATATGTTTTCGTTTGTAAGAGCTTTTAGAAAATATGATTTGCGAAATCATTTCTTGTTTAAAGCTTTGCATTTTTTTTTTTGCGAAAATGTTTTGTGAAACTAGGATTCGAAAATGAACAAGCATGATTATGTTGTTATTTTGAGTTATCGCATATGATGCATATTATTACAATGATTAATCATGTATATGGTATGACCTCTGTTTTGGCATGATACATATAATTTTGAGTTATTCTTTGTAAATTATATATGATGCATGTTATAGAGTTTCTCAATTTTAGTATGTATGTTGTTGCCGTTTAAATTTGTATGATGTATGAGTTTATGCATTTTTCGTATTTGATATGGGCTTAGTTATTTTATTCAAATACAACCTGTGTGCTGTGCCTCTCTTCATTCTATTGTATTTCTTTTCTCAACCCTTCACTCATATGTAAAATAAGTTTCTTTAAAATCTTGTAATCATGATCGAGGCAACAAAGTAGAGACCTAGAAGAAAACTAGAGTGGTGACTCTAAGCGCTCTTGTCTTTGAAAGGAACCAAGGAGTGGTGACTCCAAGAGGATGGTGGGTTCAAAAAGTAGGACTTCATGAAGCCTTAGCATATAGTTCCTTTAGGTTTATTTATTTATTTATTTATTCTTCTAGGAAGACCATAACCATCTCACAATTTCGTTTGCATGCTTTGGGGATAATTTTATTGCGTTAAAGCGTTTAACAAAGACAGTAATTTAAAATAAATTAAAATCCCTCAAAATAATATTAAGTTACAAACGCCTTCCAATAAGTACACTCGTCAATACTAATGTCAATGAATAGTGGGTCTGCCAAAGCAGGGTACTATCATTTATATTAGTAAGACGCGATGGGATAATTGTAATATCCAAAATGTTTTATTTGGTTTTAACTTACTAAGTTATCAATTGGATTGAATAAACTTAGAGGCGTATACATTGGGCAAACTTTCATAAGATGAATGATCGACAATGGTTACCTAACCCAATGTCTAAGAGTTCTATAAGATACAATTGGAAAGGAGCTTCCTACCTAAATAACCAAATGTTAAGTGATCAGCCAAAACTGACTTAACATTAGGCGAAATATGGATTTTTACCCACTAGAAAATCTTCCAACGGGATTTTCTGATTCGTAGAGGGTGATTTTATTTTGAATCAAAATAGTGGGAGACGTGTTTAATTTTAAGACCAAAAATTAAATATGTTTTTTTTAATTGATACTTACTACATATCTTTCTGTTTTAGATAACCATGACATCAAACACGCCTTCAAACCTTTCATTGCGATCGATCCTAGACAAAGAAAAATTGTCTGGACCCAACTTTCTAGACTGGTATAGGAATTTGAGGATTATTCTCAAACAAGAGAAAAAGTAGTATGTCCTGGAAGATCCGATTCCGAAACCACCCGCGAACAATGCCTCTAAAGCTGACAAGGATGCTTACAAGAAGCATCAGGATGACGCTTTAGATGTCCAATGCCTTATGCTGGCAGCCATGTCTCCTGAGCTTCAGAAGCAACATGAGCATATGGAGGCTTTCGATATGATCAAAAACCTAAGGAAACTATATCAAGGTCAAGCTGACCAAGAAAGATATGAAGTTTCTTCAGCCCTATTTAGCTGCAGACTTAAAGAGGGAGGTTCTGTAGCACCTTATGTGCTCAAAATGATTGGGTACCTGGAGAATCTAGCTAGGCTAGGATTCCCCTTCCCTCAAAAGTTAGCTACTAATCTCATTTTGAAGTCATTACCTGACAGTTTTAAGCTAGTCATCATGAATTATAACATGAATGCATTGGATAAAACATTGCCAGAGCTACTCAATATATTAAGGACTACTGAGCCCAATATTTCTAAAGGAAAGGGCAAGGCCATAATGATGGTCAATTCTTGCAAAGGTAAAGGAAAGGGCATGTATAAAGGCAAATGAAAGGTTGTTATGGGAAAAGGCAAGACAATTTGGAAAGGCAAGGATAAGCCAAGTACATCAGCCTTAAAACCTGTGGGTGGGGTGGCTAAGGAAGGAAATTGTCACCATTGTGGACAGAAGGGACGCTGGAAAAGAAACTGTCCAAAGTACCTGGAAGAGCTTAAGAAGAAGGGAAGTGAGACTTCCACTTTAGGTATTTTTGTTATAGAAATTAACTTGTCAACTTCAACATCATGGGTATTAGATACTGGATGTGGATCTCACATTTGTCTTAATGTGTAAGATCTAAAAAGGAGTAGGCAGTTGATGAAGGGCGAGGTGGACCTACGCGTTGGAAATGGAGCAAGAGTTGCTGTATTAGCTGTAGGGACTTATTTTTTATCCTTGCCCTCAGGGCTTGTTTTTGAATTAGAAAATTGTTTTTATGTTCTGGCAATAAGAAGAAACATTATTTCTGTTTCTTGTCTAGATAGGAAAGGGTTTTCCTTTATAATAAAGAACAATAGTTGTTCTGTTTATTTGAATGACATGTTTTATTGCTATGCAAATTTGAGTAATGGACTTTATGTTCTTGATCTCGAAACCCCTATCTATAACGTTAATACTAAAAGGGTTAAACCAAATGATTTAAACCCAACTTATCTTTGGCATTGTCGCCTAGGACATATAAATGAGAAACGTATTTCTAAACTCCATAAAGATGGATATTTAGACTCTTTTGATTTTGAATCAATAGATACATGCGAATCTTGTTTATTAGGGAAGATGACTAAGACCCCATTTACTGGAATGGGTGAAAGGGCGAGTGATCTTCTAAGCTTGATACATAGTGATGTATGTGGGCCAATAGGGACAATGGCTAGGGGAGGTTTTAGCTACTTTATCACCTTTACTGATGATTTCAGTAGATATGGATTTGTGTTTCTAATGAAGCATAAATCAGAATCCTTTGAAAAGTTCAAAGAATTCAAACATGAAGTAGAGAACCAACTTGGCAAGAAAATTAAAGTATTTCGATCTGATCGAGGTGGCGAATACTTAGGCCTGGAGTTTGATGAATATCTTAAAGAATGTGGGATTGTCTCTCAACTCACTCCTCCTGGAACACCACAATGGAATGGTGTTTCTGAGCGGAGAAATAGAACCTTGTTAGACATGGTTCGATCAATGATAAGTCAAACTGACCTCCCTAACTCCTTCTGGGGACATGCTTTGATGACAGCAGCTTTCACACTTAACCGTGTTCCATCTAAGGCTGTCATAAAGACACCATATGAGATATGGAATGGGAAACGACCCAGTATGTCTTTTCTTAAGATTTGGGGCTATGAAGCTTATGTGAAGCATTAGATTTCTGACAAACTTGGACCCAAATTAGATAAATGTCTTTTTGTGGGATACCCAAAGGAAACTAAGGGTTATTACTTCTATAATCCTACCGAAGGCAAAGTGTTTGTCGCTTGAAATGCTGTATTCTTAGAAAGGGAATTCATCTTTAAAAGAATCAGTGGGAGGAAAGTAGAACTTGAAGAAGTTCAAGACCTACAAGGAATTAAAGAGCCAATGGTGGAAATGGAGCCGGAACCACAAAATATTGTGATAACTCCAAACTCCAGTAGAACAAGACTTGCGTAGATCAGGTAGAATACGTCAACAACCTGAAAGATATAGATTTCTTGTAACTCAGGAAGGAGATGTATTGCTAATGGATCAAAATGAGCCAACATCTTATGAAGAGGCCATTGCAAGTCCAGAATCTGAGAAATGGCTTGAAGCCATGGAATCTGAAATGGACTCCATGTACACTTATCAAGTTTGGTCTTTGGTTGATGCACCCGAAGGGGTAAAACTTATAGGATGCAAGTGGGTTTTAAAAAAGAAAACTGACATGGATGGAAATATAAGTACCTATAAGGCAAGATTGGTAGCGAAAGGTTTCAAGCAAATTCATGGTATAGACTATGATGAAACCTTTTCTCATGTCGCTATGCTAAAGTCTGTTCGGATTCTGCTTGCTATTGCTGCATACCATGATTATGAGATATGGCAAATGGATGTCAAGACTGCTTTCCTTAATGGAAATCTTCTTGAGGAAGTGTACATGACACAACCCGAAGGCTTTGTTAAGCCTGAAGCATCCAGGAAGGTGTGCAAACTACAACGTTCCATATATGGACTTAAGCAAGCTTCCAGAAGCTAGAATCATCGTTTTGATGAAGCCGTTAACCAATTTGGCTTTACTAAAAATAAGGATGAACCTTATGTCTACAAGAAGGTTACTGACTGCATAATTGTTTTTCTGGTCCTGTATGTTGATGACATACTACTCATTGGAAATGACATTCCTACCCTTCAGTCTGTGAAGACTTGGTTGGGAAGCTGTTTTTCTATGAAGGACTTAGGTGAAGCAACCTACGTGTTGGGAATTAAGATCTATAGAGATAGATCAAGAAAACTTCTCGGCCTAAGTCAGAATACATACATAGACAAAGTGTTAAAAAGGTTTAACATGCAAGATTCCAAAAAAGGAACTTTGCCTATGGCTCATGGCATAAGTCTATCAAAGGCTCAATCTCCTTCCACTAAATAAGAGAGAGAACGGATGAATAAGATTCCATATGCATCTGCTATTGGATCAATCATGTATGCCATGATATGTACCCGACCAGATGTCTCGTATGCTTTAAGCATGACGAGCAGATACCAGTCTGATCCCGGTGAAAGTCACTGGACTGCTGTCAAGAACATCCTAAAGTATTTAAGAAAAACTAAAGATTCATTCTTGATATATGGAGGGGAAGAAGAGCTCATTGTAAAGGGTTACACTGATGCTAGCTTCCAAACTGATAAGGATGACTCAAGATTGCAATCAGGGTATGTGTTTTGTTTAAGTGGTGGCACTGTAAGCTGGAAAAGTTCGAAGCAAGAGACAGTTGCTGATTCTACTACAGAATCTAAGTGTATTGTTACCTCAAATGCTGCAAAAGAGGTAGTATGGATCAAGAAGTTCATAACAGAACTTGAGGTAGTTCCTAGCATTGCGGACCCTATAAGTCTCTACTGTGACAATAGTGGAGCAATTGCACAAGCTAAGGAACCTAGATCACATCAGCGATCCAAGCATATACTTAGGCGTTATCATCTCATCCGAGAAATACTTGAACAAGGAGATGTTAAGATATGTAAAGTGCACACTGATGAGAACATTGCCGACCCACTCACCAAACCTCTTGCACATCAAAAGCATGAGGGACACACTAGATCATTAGGCATTAGGGAAATGTCTGATTGGCTCTAGTACAAGTGGGACATTGTTGGTGTATGCACTACGAGCTATTAATGTATCAATTTTAACTTATTAATAAAATTAGTATTTTTCAGTTTTAGACAAATGCTATTTATCCTGGAATAATAGGTCATATGAGAATTATTCCTAAAACGTCCCTAATCAAGTATTTACATGGGGACATGTAAATACATTAAGATTAGTGTGTAAATGTACTGATGATTTGATCTCACAAATCATGGATATATGATATCAAGTCTTTACACGGGTACACATTAAGGGTAATGTTGTACTAGACAGACCCACCATGAGAACGTTGCATGGATCGTTACATGAGTGTCATAAACGGTTCGCAATGTGATAATGGTATATAGTCCTTCGACCTGAAGTCACTATGATTCCTACATAAGGAGTTTATTATTTTAATACAATCAAACGTTATCTGTAATAAGATGACCATAAAGATTGTGATTAGGCAATATATAAATTATGCAGAGGGATGTGAGTGATGTAGATGGAATTTGTCTCTCCTATGTGACAGGAGTGATATCTATGGGCCACTTGATGGAGTGAGACTAATTAAATACATGGCCATGCTAGGTCGAATAAATATTAGATATTTATTCTATAAAGTCTACTCTGGTATCAAGTAAAATGAATTGGGCCATACAAGGATGACGACGACTATGCCTTGGGCCCAATTAGATATCGTGACAAAAGGAATAGATATATAAATAATTATCACTAATAGGTCATGTCAATGATAAATAATATTCGGATATAATGATGTATTGCTAGATACCGCTCTTATTTTATATTAATAATAAAATAGTTTATTATTAATATAACCGGGTATTTTACCTATAGGGTCACACACATAGAGTAAGCCCATCAGAAAATGTTTTGTTTTATTTTAGTTGGACTAAAATAAAGCTACTGGGCCTAACTCAATTAGGTTAAACCTAAGCCTATAAATAGAGCATAAGATGCTCATAGGCCGTTCACTATGTGTTTGAATATGACTACAGGTTCAAGGATTTTGATAATGACAAAGGACTCATGAAGAAATTCTTGCAAAAATAAAGACTTAGAATCAGACCCAAAAACACTGCGCAGCTAATCGATTAGGGAGTCCAAGCTAATCGATTAGGCAGATTCTGTTTTGAATTAAATGCATCAGGAACATAAGCTAATCGATTAGATGGAGTATGCTAATCGATTACCAAGCTACTGGAATGACACTAATCGATTACCCAAATGACATAATCGATTACCAACATCAAAATTGAATTAAATGCATCAGGTACATATGATAATCGATTACAGGGCTTCAGCCAATCGATTACCAAGCTACTGGAACATCACTAATCGATTACACAAGTATCATAATCGATTACCAGATCAAGAAATGAATTAAATGCATCAGGTGCTATAGCTAATCGATTACTGGGGAAGCTATAATCGATTACCTGGTCTCTGACTTAAAGCTAATCGATTAGGTAGTGAATGCTAATCGATTATAGCATGAACTGAACTGAAAATTTTGAAATGTAATCGATTACAACTCGAGGCGCAATCGATTACGATAGTGGGAAAACACATTTTAGTGGGAAGACAGCTCATTTCTTCACTATTTCTCAGATGCCCACTACATGCAACGGCTAGGAACTTCTGCAGCTCATCCATGGCTCTATAAATGTAAGGAAAACACAAGCACAAGACACACAACAAGAAGCAATCATTCCTTACCTTCATTTGTGCTTAGTGAGTTTATTCTTGTGTATACTCTAAAATTTCAAGCCTAGAACTTGTATATCCTCTCATCTTGAGAGTTAGAATTTGTGTGAGCTTTCACTTGTACATCTACTCTATTGAGAGAGTTATTTACTTGTAAATACTACACCAAACATAAAGGTTTTCACTCTAGGTTGAGTGGTCACAAAGGTTGGGGTTCAACCTTTGGGTATTGAGAGTTTGAGAGATTGGGTGGGTTGCCCTTGTGCTAGTGAGGATTGAGTTCTTGAGTGTGGGACACTAGGAAGCTGCAATTGCTCATAGCTTGTAATCTCTAAACTTCAATAGTGGAAATCCTTCAAGTGGGTTTCTTGAAGGCGAGACGTACACCGAGGTTGGTGGAACTCGTTAAATTGGTTTACAAGCTTTTCTCCCTTACTCTTTTACATTTATATACTGCACTTAATTGATTTGGATTGATTGATTGTGATTTGGATACTTGAGTTTGCTTGATTTAGTTAACCTTGAACATTGCATACCAAGTGTTTGATAAATTGTCTCAGCTACATCTATCTCTTGTTTTGCATTGTCTTTTGTATTATACTTGACTTCACTTGCATAATTTCTAAACTTGTGATAAAAGAACTAAGTCAAAGGCATTCCAAGCAAAGTTTTAAAAACTCAATTCACCCCCCCTCTTGAGTATTGAGGCCACTTGAATAACAAGTGGTATCAGAGCTTGACTCTTGGTAGATCAAGCTTAACAGCTTCAAGAGATAAAGATGGCCTCAAGTTCTCTAAACCTTTTTTCTGAGGGTGGCGTCATAAATAGACCTCCCACTTTCAATGGGGAAGGCTATGCTTTTTAAAAGGAAAGAATGAAAATCTTCATTCAATCTATTGATTTAAGAATTTAGAATGCAATTGAAAATGGTCCTTACACGCCAATGCATACTGTTGATAATAAAAATGTTGAAAAACCTATGGACGAATGGACTAGTGATAAAGAGAAAAAAGTGCAATACGACTATAAAGCTAAAAATCTCATCACTATGGCATTAGGTCCCGATGAATTTTTCAGAATAATGACTTGTAATTCTGCTAAGGAAATGTGGGATACCCTTCGAGTAACTCATGAAGGAACTAGCGATGTTAAGGACTCTAAGATTAGTACTTTAACCAGTCAATATGAAAGTTTTAGAATGAATTCCAGTGAAACTATTTTAGAACTTCAAAAAAGATTTACTTTGATTATTAATCATCTTATTACACTTGGTAAATCTTATACTAACAAGGAACTTATCCACAAAGTTCTAGAAAGTCTTACTAGGGAATGGCAACCTCTTGTTACGACCATTAAGCAATCTCCCAACATAAATGATATGTCTCTTGCCACTTTGTTTGGTAAACTCCAAGAACAAGAACAGGAATTGAAAGACTTGAAACAAGCGGAGGAAAAAGAAAAAGTCTCTAAGAAGAAAGGCCTAACTCTCAAGGCCACCTCCACACATGAAGAAGAATCTTGTAGTGACCTTGATGATGAGTAGGAATTTGGATTGTTTGTGAAGAGATTCGGAAAGTTCATGAAGAACAAACGACTCCAAAAGAATTTCAAACCTCAAGGTAAGAGACCTATTCCCAATGAATCATCTTCTTCACCTAATTGTTTTGAATGTGGCAAGGAAGGGCACTTCAAGGCGGATTGCCCAAATCTCAAGAAGAAAGGCAAGGAGAAAAGAGGAAGAAGAAGAGCTTACATCGCATGGGATGAAAATGATGTAAGTAGCTCCGATGATTCAGACAATGAAGAAGCAAATCTTTGTTTAATGGCCAATCACTCTGAAGAGGAAAATGAGGTAAGTCTCCATGACCTAGATAAAGAAGAATTACTTGATGCTTTTAATGAATTGTATGATAAATTTACAAAAGTCTCTAATAGGCTTAAATTGTCTAAAAAAACAAACGATACTCTAAAAATACATCTTATGGAAGTTTGTAAAGAAAATGAATGTTTAAAAGAAGAGTTAGAAAATGTCCAAGCATGCTCTAAGAGTAAACCTTGTGAATTTGCTAAGAAATGCATTGATCTAGAAGAGAAGGTCCTAGACTTAAACAAAACCTTAGAGAAATTCACTAACGGTAGGGATAATTTAGATGCACTTCTTGGAAAACAACGTTGCATGTTTAATAAAACTGGACTAGGATATAATCAAGGATCATATACTAACATGAAAGAAAAACATTACAAAAGTTTCTTTGTACCACCTAGTAAATCATCTACACCTTTCATGAAATGTAACTATTGTGGCTTCAAAGGACATAATGCATCTAATTGTAATGTTAGAAAGCTAGGACCAAAGGTTGTGAGAAAAGTATGGGTTCCTAAAGGAACATTACCACAAGCTAACATTAAAGGACCCAACATACAATGGGTACCTAGTTCTCTAAATTAATCTTGTTTTGTAGGTATGCTTCAAGGCCAGCAACACCCATTGGTATTTGGATAGTGGGTGTTCAAAACACATGACGGGAGACAAAAGCAAGTTCATATCATTCACTCCACAAAATAAGGGATTCATTACTTATGGAGACAACACGAAGGGAAGAATACTAGGAATCAGAAATGTTGGTAAAAACTCTTCCACTTCTATAAACGATGTATTATATGTTGAAGGACTTAAACATAACTTTCTTAGTATTAGTCAATTATGTGACAAAGGCTATAAAATTATTTTTGAATCAAATGGTTGCATAATTGAAAATAAGCTAAACAAGGAAATAAAATTCATTGGTTAAAGAGTTGATAATATTTATATGATTAATCTTGATTGCCTTGCTTCAAATGATGTGCAATGCTTCATAACTAAAGAGGATGAATCATGGCTATGGCATAGAAGAATTGCTCACATTCATATAGACCATTTGAATAAACTCGTTTCAAAATACTTAGTAATTGGTTTACCAAAATTGAAGTTCGAAAATAAATTCTGTGACGCATGTCAAAAGGGAAAACAAGTAAAAGTTTCTTTTCAAGCGAAAAATGTTGTTTCAACAAATAGACCTTTACAGCTTTTACATATGGATTTATTTGGACCTTCAAAAATTAAGAGCTTTGGTGGAAATTATTATGGTCTTGTGATTGTGGATGATTATTCTAGATATACATGGACTCTGTTTCTTACTCATAAACATGAAGCATATCATGCATTTAAGAAACTTGCCAAGATCATCCAAAACGAACAAAATTTGAAAATAACATCCATTCGAACTGATCATGGGGGAGAATTTGAAAACCAATCTTTTGAAAAGTTTTGTGAAAAATTTGGCATTGATCATAATTTTTCGGCTCCAAGAACTCCACAACAAAATGGAGTAGTTGAAAGGAAAAATCGATCTTTAGTGGAGCTTGCAAGAACTATGATAAGTGAAAGTAACATTTCAAAACATTTTTGGGCCGATGCGGTAAATACTGCGTGCCATGTTATGAACCGATGTTTGATAAGGCCTATATTAAAGAAAACCCCCTATGAACTTTATAAAGAAAGAAAACCAAATATTTCTTATTTTCACATATTTGGATGCAAATGCTTTGTTTTAAACAATGGAAAGGAAAATCTCGGCAAATTTGATGCAAAATCTGATGAAGCAATATTCTTAGGTTATTCATCTACTAGTAAAGCATATCGACTCTTTAACAAACGAACATGTACAATTGAAGAATCTATACATGTCAAATTTGATGAACTTAACCAAAATTCTCCGAGAAAGGAAATTGATGATCTTGTAGGTACCTTCCAAGAAATGAACTTGGAAGATGAAGAAGGAAATAAAGATGAAGGAGATACAACACAAAATGAAGAACCTCAACAAAAGGAATGGATCACCTTAAAGAATCACCCCTTGGACAATATCATAGGTGAAATAACAAAAGGTGTAAGTACTCAAAACGCTATTAGAAATGCATGTAATCATTCAGCCTTTGTATCACAAATAGAACCCAAATGCATTGATGAAGCTATTATTGATGAACATTGGATGTTGGCCATGCAAGAAGAATTAAATCAATTTGAAAGAAATGAAGTTTGGGAATTAGTGCCAAGACCCAATGATCACCAAATAATAGGAACAAAATGGGTGTTTAGGAATAAACTAGATAAGAATGGCATAATTACTAGGAATAAAGCTAGGCTAGTAGCTAAGGGTTATAATCAAGAAGAAGGCATTGATTATGAAGAAACATATGCACCCGTAGCTAGGTTAGAAGCCATTAGACTATTATTAGCCTTTGCATGCTGTAGGGACTTTAAATTGTACCAAATGGATGTCAAAAGTGCTTTCATGAATGACTACATTCAAGAGGAAGTGTATGTTGATCAACCTCCAGGTTTTGAAAATTATCAATTTCCAAATCATGTTTTCAAATTAAAGAAAGCCTTGTATGGTTTAAAACAAGCTCCAAGAGCTTGGTATGAAAGATTGAGCAAATTCCTTTTAGAAAACAACTTTGAAAGAGGCAAGGTTGACACAACATTATTCATAAAGCACAAAAAGAATGACATATTATTGGTGCAAGTATATGTTGATGATATAATTTTTGGTGCTACTAATGAGTCAATGTGCAAGGAGTTTGCTAAGTTAATGCAGGAAGAATTTGAGATGTCCATGATGAGGGAACTTACTTTCTTCCTTGGACTACAAATCAAGCAAACTAATGAAGGCACATTCATTAGTCAATCTAAGTACTGCAAGGAATTGCTTAAGAAATTCAACATGGACAAGGAAAATGACATTGCCACACCTATGGGCACTTCATGTTATTTGGACAAGGATGAGAAGGGTAAGGACATTGAACTCACAAAATTTAGAGGTATGATTGGATCCTTACTTTACTTAACCGCTAGTAGACCGGATATCATGTTTGCTGTTTGTATGTGTGCAAGATATCAAGCATGTCCAAAAGAATCACACCTAACTGCAGTGAAAAGAATAATGAAATATCTTGTTGGAACTCAAAATGTTGGTCTATGGTACCCCAAAGGGCTTGAATGCACTTTAGTAGGATATTCTAATTCAGATTTTGCAGGATACAAACTTGATAGAAAAAGCACTAGTGGAACATGTCACTTGCTTGGTAGTTCTCTTGTTTCTTGGCATAGCAAGAAACAAGTAAGTGTTGCACTATCCACAGCTGAGGCAGAATATGTTGCAGCTGGTAGTTGTTGTGCTCAAATCCTTTGGATGAGACAACAACTTCTAGACTTTGGAGTTATGTTAGATCATGTGCCTCTTAAATGCGATAATACTAGTGCTATCAATATTTCAAAGAATCCTGTAATGCATTCAAGAACTAAACATATTGAGATTCGGCATCATTTCATTAGGGATCATGTATTAAAGGGTGATTGTGTGCTTGAACATGTTGAAACCTCTAAGCAATTAGCAGATATATTCACCAAACCCTTGGCTAAAGACCAATTCATTCACATTAGAAGAGAGTTAGGAATTCTTGATATAACCAATTGTGTTTGAATGATGAATGATTTTGATAAATTTCTTGATTCTGATTATGTTTCATTAAGTTAGTAATATTCTAAGGAATAACTCATTAGACTTCCAGCCCTCTGAATCAATGTGAACACCTATTTTTGTCCGGTAAAATATATATTAAGACATGTAAAAAAAAAATAGAAAAAAAAGAAAAAAAAAGAAAAAAAAAGAGTTTATTTGTCCTAGAATCCGGAGTCAATGTTGACTGCATTAACCGGGGTCCTAGCACGGTCTCATGACCGGTGTTACCTCATTAGTTCTAAGCTCGTACAGCCTCAGTGGAGTACGGTATTTTACACCTCAGTTCGGTGGGAATCCGAGGTTCTTCAAGTTAAAACTGATGTGTTAATCCGTACTTGAACTTCAAGACACACCGGAGGTAAACCTGCAGGAGATTCCCCAATGCTTAATATTTAACTGAGGTGAAGAGAAATGTCCATAGTTGACCAATGATTTCAGACCCCGGTTATGACTTACCAGTTCTCATTGGTGGCGCGGTACAGTGCTTAGAACCTCGTCCAGTCCAGATTGCCACCCCGGATCATATTTAAAAAAAAAATATTATTAAAAATTGCATAGTGACTATTGGAATAGTAACCCTTCCCCATTTCTATAAATACCCAATCCCTCTTCATTTCCTACCACACCTCTCATTTCATCAATTCTCTTCATTTCTCTCAAGCAATGGCTGATGGATGCCGAAGCCAAGAGGAAAGAATAAGGGAGGGAAGACGATGTTTTGTGACTACCTTTTTACTCCTTATAGTGTGGGTAGTAATTTATATTTATTGGATATTTTATATATTTCCATATATGTAATAAATAATTTATGTTTCCATTTATACCTTTAAATAAAAGGCCCAAAAAAAAACAAAAAAAATCAGAAAAATAAATGGGCAAAAAAAAATAAAAAAAATAAAAATAAAAATATAAAAAAACGAAAATAAAAAAAATAAAAAAATAAAAATCAAATAAAAAAGGGCCAAAAAAAAGAAAAGAAAAAGAAAAAGAAAAAGAAAAAGAAAAAAATGGGCCCTAAAAAAAATCTAAAAAAAAAAGGAAAATAGGCCCAAAAAAAAACAAAAAACAAAAAAAAACAAAAACAGTCCAAAAAAAAAGTCCAAAAAAAAAGGTCCAAAAAAAACGAAAATTAAAAAAAAAAAGAAGAGAAAATCAGAAAAGTTGACGGTGGTTTATTAGTGGTGGGCCCCGGTTTGGTTGGATAATTGGAGAAAATTGGGAAAATTGACATCAAATTTGGACAAATTGAAAAAGTAGAAAAGTGATGTCATTTATGAAGGATCCAATGCCAATTTTCTTCTATAAATAGAAGGTGATATTGAGGCATTTGGAAAGGAGAAGAAGAAAAGAGGGGAAAAAGTGTTAAATTTTTGTGAGAATTTTTAGAAGTTTTGGTTTTCAAAAATTATGTTGTGTAATCCTAGTTAGGAAAATGAGTGCACCACTCTAGTTTGTATTGGTATGTGAGTTTTTGTGAGCCAAAATACTGTCCAAGTGTTGTAACCGGTATCCAAATACCTTCAAATCGAGTCCAAACAAAGCCAAAAGCAAAGGAAATCTACACAAAATTGATTTCCCGACTTCCGTTCTAGTTTCTCTATAATTGATCTTGTACCAAGGTATTTTTATTAATACAAGGTTGTTTATTTACATTTATTTATTCGTCTTTATTTAATTGTTATTTATTTTTCTGCACTTTTATTTTTCTTTATTTATATTCAAGCACTTTATTTTCCTGCACTTTATTTTTCTGCAGTTATTTATCTATTTATTTATTTTTATGCATCTCTATCTTTATTTATTTATTTGTACCTTTATTCTTCTTTATTTTTTTTCACACTTTTATTTCTCTTTATTTACTTTTCTACACTTTTATTGTTAATTTATTTTTCTCCACTTTACTTATCCGCACTTTATATTTCTGCAATTATTAGTTTATTTTTTTATTTTTTTATTTTTTACATTTTTATCTTTATTTATTTATTTTTATGCCCTTTTATTTTATTTATTTACTTTCCCGTCCTTTTATTTTTGTTATTTACTTTTCTGCCATTTTATTTTTATGTATTTACTTTTCTACCCTTTTATTTTTGTTATTTACATTTCTGTCCCTTTATTTTTATATATTTACTTTTCTGCCCCTTTATTTTTGTTATTTATATTTCTGCCCCTTTATTTTCATGTATTTACTTTCCTGTTCCTTTATTTTTGTTATTTACTTTTCTGCCCCTTTATTTTTGTTATTTACTTTTCTGTCCTTTTTTTGTTATTTACTTTCTTGTCCCTTTATTTTTGTTATTTACTTTTCTGCTCATTTATTTTTTTTATTATTTATTTTTTCTTTTACCCCTTTATTTTATGTATTTATTTTTCTGCTCTTTTATTTTTAATGTATTTATTGTTATGTCTATTTATTTTTATTTTTTTTATATTTTTGAACTTTTATTTATTTTTCTGTACCTTTATTTTTTTATTTTTTTATTATTATTATTTATTCTCTGTACTTTTATTTTTAGTTATTTATCTTTTTGCTTTTTTATTTATTTATTTTTCTACACTTTCTATTTATTTATTTACGTTTAACCATTTTAATAGTTTATAAGTATGTATATATATGTATACATAATTATCCATTTTTTATTATGGTCATGATTTTCTATTATTTTCTCTTAGTAACCTTTTAATAATTAAGAAAAAATAATTTCATAAAAAATAAATAAAAAATAAAAAATCAAGACTAATAAATAGTGTGTTATTTATTCATTCATTTTTTTTCTTAAATTTAAGATGAGATTAATTTAGATAAGACATCTTATTAATCTTATTTTTTCTAAAAGATAATTAAATAATATTCCTTGTCAATTTTAATTAATTAAGTGTATTATATTTCTTTATCCTCATGTTGATGTGTTTAATTCTATTTTTTTCCTCTTATCTTTATTTATTTATTTATTTATTTGTTTTGAACTTTATATTTCTCAATAAAAATCAATTTTTTTTACTAGAAAATAATTAAGACAAGACGTCTTATTGTTTTCTTTTTGTTTTTATTTTTATGGTCTTTTAATCATTTGTTTATTTATTTTCTTAGAACTAAAAACAACAAACTTAGGAGATGTATTTTATTATTATCCTTGTTTTATTCATATTTATATATTTTTTTATTGTGTATATTATTTATGATTGTTTTATGAAGGATGAAATACTTGATAATCATTTTTTGAAATTATGCATGATCAATTTGGGTAACCATTTTTTTACGGACAGTGTGGGGTGCTAATACCTTCCCCTCCTGTAACTCGACTCCCGGACTAAACAGAATCTCATTTTTTTTAAAACAAAAAAGGAAAAAAAATCAGTGTTGTTTAAAGGTTTTCCTAATATTTTCCTTAATAAATATTAGTGGCGACTCCTTGAACCCTTTATTTTTTAGGCCTCCCAAAGAGCCTCATTTAAATACCGTTTCAATTTTCTTTTATTTGTCTTTAACCAATCCGCGTCGCGCACCGGGACCCCGGTCGCGACAGATGGCGACTCCACTGGGGATATTTTGAGAGTCAAGCCCGTTAAATTGATCTTGTGTGTTTTGTTGATTGTTAATTATTTCATCCTTTATATTTATTTGTTATGTTATTCTCGTTGTTCATCTAATCTCCCATTAATTTTAGATTGTATATTATTATTATTTTTTTTACTTCTTTATTGCCTTAATTTAGAACCATAAGGTAGAAGACATGTGATATTTATTTGGCCTTGTGTTTGTTCATTGTGAAGAATGGGTAAAAGTCCAGGTATGAATGCCCCACACACTTCACATTTATCATAATGCACACACTATTAGAAGGGACCCTATTCCCGAGCCCCGCAAAAGACATAGGCTAGGGGAGATTATTAGCGGTGTCATTTAGGACGAGATGTCCTATCATGATTCGCGTGAAAATCTCAGCCGGGGTGTTATCTTAGTTATGATATCCGCACTAAGTAGGATTCCCTACTTTTTGCATAAGACTCATAGCTAAAGATCAGAGCTCCGGTGACCTTCTTAGAACCAATTAGAACAATCACCTTTTGAAGAAACACGATTAAATAGCCTTAGAGCCAATTAGGTGGTTACCTTGTCTAAGACACAATTGGGCAGACATTCCTTTTATCTTTTATTCATTTGCACAAAGTTTTTTAAAAAAAAATCAAAAATGTATATTTTCTATACTTAAGTCATGATAAATATTATCACACTCTTAAGTGAGGATATTTATCAAACTGTTTTCTTTGTTAATCTGATTTATTTATTTCTTTTGATAAAGGTGAAATTTAAACATCGGTAAGTATCACTAAAAATGGAATTTAACATGAGATCAAGTGATCAAGAAGTGAACGTAACTGGTCTAAAAAATTTGTTACACCTTAAAGTCATCAGATCAAATACTAGCAATCTGTTGTCCTTAAGCAAAAGGATGGATATTACTCAGAAAATGACCTTTACAAGGAAGTATGGAAAGATCCTAAAATTCTTAGAGGTCGAAGTGCAAGAAGGGGCCCTTACTGCTCTAGCTCAGTTTTATGATCCTCCTCTTCGCTGTTTTACATTCAAAGACTTCCAGTTAGCTCCTACTTTGGAGGAGTTTGAACAGATATTTTGCTTGCCATTAGAAGATTTGAAACCTTATCGTCGAACTGAACATCATGCTTCAATCTTCAGTGTAGCTCGCATTCTCAAGATGGATCCTGAAATGCTTAAGAAGGCTCAATTAAACAGGAACCAAATTTCAGGATTCGCACTAAGCTTCTTTGAGCAGCAACTCCTCAGTCAGGCAGGGAAAGGAGAATGGGACGTGTTTGTTGACATTTTGGCATTGGCCATCTATGGTGTAATCCTCTTCCCAAGCCTTGATAATTATATTGATTTCAAGGCAATTGATGTTTTCCTAGCTAGAAAGCTTAGAGATGAAAGTTCCATGACTGCTGTCTTAGCTGATATCTATTGTACAATGGATTCCTGTCACAACCGGAATGGGAAAAAGATCGTCTGTTGTCTACCTGCCTTGTATCTATGGCTTACTTCTCATGTCTTCAATCAAGTTGGCAAGGTTGAATGTCCTATCTCTGATTTGAAGCTCCTTAGGTTAACCAAGAAGACTAATAGGGAGTGGGCAAGACATCTGGCAGGATTATCTGCTAGCATGATTCGGTGGTACCCTCAGTGGATGAACGTGGATTCCATTATTTACTGCTGTGGAAAATTTCCGAATGTGCCTCTCATGGGAACTCAAGGATGCATCAATTACAATCCTAGCATTGCAAAAAGACAACTTGCTTATCCTATGATACAGCCTCCAGAAGAAGAAACAGTAACACCTTTTCTTCATTATTATATTGAGGGAAATAGTGCTCCTGTTATTCAAACTGTCATTGATGCTTGGGCCAAGGTCCATAGGAAAGGAAAAGAATTGGGTGTCCGAAGTTATGCTGCAAAAGAAAGTTACCACCAGTGGATTTCAAATAGGGTAGCCATTGTCAAATTACCCTTCAAAGATCACGGTGCTCATGTGAGAAATCCAGTTCCCGATGAAAGCAAAGAGATTGAAAATTTGAGGAGTGAGTTGGCTGAAATGACAAAGAAAAATCAAGCTTTGGAGGATGATTTAATCAAAATTCAACAAGACAATGCTTCCCTTAAGAGAAAAAGGTGTGAATTAGAAAATGCCTTTGAAGACATAGGTAAGAAACAGCGAATTGAAAGAGAACATATGATGCAATTGGATCAATGCCTCCAAACCGCGAACAGCCAATTGAAGACCAAAGAGAAACAAAAGAATGATATATTGGCTGACAAAGGGCGGTTACGAGAAATTCTAGCCAAGACAAAAGAAGAAGCTCAAGTTGAAAAGAACCTTATGCAAGCGCGAATTGATGAACTGGAACGACAAGTCAGAGATGTCGTCAGCGCTTGCGAGCGTGAAATAAATGAAGAAAAATGGCAAGCCATGGAAGACAAGGATAGATATGAAGAGATTATACGTTTAATGACCCTAGAAAGGGTTGAGTTGGAAAGTCTTGTCTATTCTTGGAGAGACCATTTTTCTAATCTAGCCGGTCTTACTAATGGAACACTTAGAGATATTCCTCACCTGTTGAAGAAGGCTGAAGCAATGATGAATCCGCTTTCTACGCCGGAGGAAATTACAACATTCATCCAATACTGCAAGGGGCGATTGGATGAAATGAGGGTCTGGATTGCTAAAGCGAGAGAGAATTGATTTTGATTTGTTGTAACAAATAATGTATCAGAACTTGTTGATCAATGAATAAATCTCATGTTGAATTTCCATTTTTCTTCTAACTTAGTACTTTAGAAAAAGACATTCTAAAAGAAAGGTTTATCTTTGCTTACCGATATTTAAAATTCATTGTGTATTTACTTTACATCTCTTTATGTCATTTAACAATACTTGTTCTTGTACCAAAGGGGGATTTCTTTGTATTCACATCACGGGGAGAAAGGGGTCAAAGCATCCTTATCAAACCCGATTGCAAACAAGACTCATGGCAGAGCCGGAAAGCGCAATTGAAGAATTGAGGAATAAAGTTGGCCAGATCAAGGAACAGATGGTAGAAATACTTAAGATTCTTGAAAAAAGAGGTACAGAAAGGGGATCTTCTGCAGGAAATGGGGAACAAACATCCACTCCTCAAGTTCAAGCTCAAGAGGGGAACCCTATACCTTTAAATAATCCTGCTCCAGTCACTGAAACTCCATTCATCTCACACCAACCTTATGGTATGCCATTGCCACCTTTTGTTTCCCAAGACGGGAATGTTCAGCAAGCATATGCTTGGCCTCCATATGGCTTACCTCAAGGATATTACACCATGCATTCTAATCCTAATCAAGAGAATCCTCCTGCTGCTCAACAAATTCCCAATCCCCCTGTATCTAACCCTCCAAATTTCAACTAATCAACAGCTGTTCCCCAAAACATTCAGGCTCCACCCAATGTCACTCCACCTAATACAATTCCACCACAAAATCACCAGACTCCAAATGATGCCACACAACCAAACCCACAAGCAGTGCCATATTATTTCCCTTATGGTTGCCCAATACCACAGGCAGGGGTTTCCCAAAACTTGTCACACAAAGCTCAGGTCCCTCCACCAAATCCTGATCAGCCAGCAGCGCCTTTGTCAAAAGGGCAAATGGAAATATTGGAAGAAAGGTTGCGTGCAGTAGAGGGAGGAAGTGGCTTAGGCATAACAAATGTTTCTGAATTATGCCTAGTTCCAGATGTGGTAATTCCTCCCAAATTCAAATTATCGGAATTTGATAAATATAAAGGAACAACTTGTCCTCGTAACCATTTAACCATGTACTGCCGAAAGATGGCTGGATATGCTTATGATGAAAAGTTGCTAATCCATTTTTTTCAAGATAGCCTTGCTGGGGCAGCATTGAGCTGGTACACTCACCTTGAACGAACTCGTATTCGTTTTTGGAAGGATCTAGCCGATGCCTTTCTAAAGCAGTATAAATACAACATGGACATGGCACCAGACCGGCTACAACTTCAAAATATGACCAAAAGGAATACTGAGTCCTTCAAAGAATATGCTCAATGATGGAGGGAAATGGCTGCACAAGTTGAACCACCCTTGATAGAGAAAGAGATAGTGGCAATGTTCATTGACACTCTTCAGCCGCCGTTCTATGAAAGGATGTTTGGGAGTGTATCGTCAAGCTTTTCTGATATGGTGGTAATAGGGGAAAGAATTGAAAGCGGTTTGAGAACAGGAAAAGTTATCCAAAGTTCCCCGTCAATAGGAAGACCTATGACAGGGGCAGGAAGAAGAAAGGGTGAGGAAGCAAATGCTGTAATGGGAAATCAAGGTCAACATAATCAAAAAATGTTCCAACCTTCCCCTTTCCCTTTCCCACCTCATTATCCACCGTACGGACCTTACCCTTATGTAGTTGCTGCTTCTGGAAATTCATTTCCCCATCCTCAATCATATAGACCCCCACCCGTCCATAATTTCAAGAATACACCACCACCTCCTCCCCAACAATGGATGCAAAATCCCAACCCAAATCTTCCACAAAAAAAGCCAAACAATGACCGTCCTTCTGTCCAATTTGATCCAATTCCCATGACATATACTGAACTTTTGCCTCAACTTCTCAAAAGTTCTCTTGTTGTACGATGTCCTTTAAAACCCGTAGGGCCACCCTATCCTAAGGGGTATGATCCTAATGTGAAGTGTGATTATCATGCTGGGGCACCGGGGCATTCTACAGAAAATTGCATTGCCTTAAAGTTTAAGGTACGTGATTTGATAAATGCCAAGTGGTTGGATTTCGAAGAAGGCTCCCCAAATGTGATTAGAAATCCTTTGCCTAATCATGGAAATGCTGGGGTAAATGCAATAACACATGACTTGGGAAGTGATCATGTTAGGAATGTTTCAGATATCAAAACTCCTCTCCCATGGATCTATAATGAACTTTTGAGGAAAGGATTAATATCTGAAACTCAAAGTTCTAATGAGGATATTCATAATCAGATGCCTGAAATGCTTCAAAAATTACTTGACACACATCTGGTAGAAGTTTATCGTCGCCCTTGCAATGATGTCAACATGATCCATGGGCAGCATGGTACAGACTCAGTAAGCCCAGTCACCCCTGTTCCTTTGGTGGTCTATAACACCAAGAAACCTTTGACCGAACCAATCATAAACCATCCGTCCTTGACAATTAGGACCCCATCTCCATTTTCATACAAAGATACCCATGCAGTACCTTGGAAGTATGAAGTGGATGTAATCCCTCAACTCCTAAAGGGATCATCATCCTCGGTGACCAATATTTCCGAGATAAATGGAATGACTAGGAGCGGACGAGTTTATGCTCCTGAAAACTTGAGAAAGGAGGATGCACCTGTAAGTGAAAAAGAAAGTCGTGGTAAAGAACAAGACCCTCCCCAAGGAATAACAGAGGAAGATGCTTATGAATTTTTGAAATTCATTAAGCAAAGCGAATACCAGGTCCTCGACCAGTTAAATCGTACTCCTGCAAAAATATCCTTGTTATCTCTCTTATTGGACTCAGAACCACATCGTGGAAGGTTATTGAAGGTCTTGAATAAAGCACATGTTGCGAAAGATATTTCGCTAGAAAAGTTTGAAGGGATAGTGGGGCATATTGCCTCAAATGACTACTTAACTTTCACCGACGAAGAGATACCTGCTGAAGGAAGAGGTCATAATAAGGCATTACACATCTCTGTCAAGTGTCAGGATCATATCTTAGCCAAGGTCCTAGTTGACAATGGATCCTCTCTGAATATCATGCCAAAGTCCACTCTAAATCAACTACCTTTTGATGGGTCACATATGAAGCCAAACACAATGATGGTAAGAGCTTTTGACGGTACTCGGAGAGAGGTCATTGGAGATATTGAGATACCCATCCAAGTAGGCCTATGCACCTTCAACGTATTATTTCAAGTGATGGATATTAATCCTGCTTATAGCTGCCTATTGGGGAGGCCTTGGATACATTCTGCCGGTGTGGTTCCATCTACCCTTCATCAAAAGCTTAAATTTGTGGTAAACAACAAGCTAATCATTGTTTCTTGTGAGGGAGATTTCCTTATCAGCAAGCCCATGTCAACTCCATATATAGAAGCGGCTGAAGAAAGTCTTGAGACTTCCTTCCAATCATTGGAAATTGCTCACACCACCTATGTGAGCGAAGGGTTACAACTAGCTCGTCCTTCCAAAGCTTCTATGATGGTGGCCAAAGTGATGATGAAATCTGGATTCCAGCCAGGGAAAGGGCTTGGGAAGATGCTTGATGGAGGAGTAGACCCATTATTGGTTAAGGAGAATAAGAACGGCTTTGGGATAGGATATCATCCATCTCCAATGGAAAGAGCGAAGGTTTTCGCAGATAAAAGAGAAAAATGACTTGCACGGTTAGAAAACCGAGAACCCCTAACTGCGAAGATCCCTATCTGTGACCTTTACCAAAGCTTCAGGAGTGCAGGCTTAACATCTCCAGGCCAAGTGGCGGTCATCGATGATGAGTCCAAGAGAGGAGAAGACTTGATTTACCCTTGTCCTTCAGATACTGAACTGTGTAATTGGGAAGCCGTTGAGCTTCCAGAGATCATTTCAAAGTAATTGTTCACTTTGTAGGTTTTTGTTTAAATCCTTTGGCTATGCCTAAGCCTTAGGATGAGTTTTAATAAGGGCAAAACATGTTTCCTTTATCATTTCAAATAAATAAAAGTTAAGTTCAATCATCATTTTCCTTATTTTGCCTTTTTATATTAAATAAATTGCAGATCTGAAATTGAATTCCAAAATAATAAGATTGCTTTCTCCCATCATGATTTTAATCCAACAAGCGAAGAGGACGAAGAGTCCGATGAACCTTCCCCCTGAATTACTAAGGCTGCTAGATCAGGAAGATAAAGAAATTTCACCCTATCTAGAAATTGTTGAAGTCATAAATTTGGGGGGTGAAGAAAACAAACAAGAAGTCAAGATCGGCACCTCTTTGAGTCAAGAGCATAGGAGGAAACTAATAAAATTGTTGATCGAATTTAGTGATGTGTTTGCTTGGTCGTATCAGGATATGCCAGGTTTAGATAACTGCATCGTTGAACACAAGTTTCCATTGAAACCCGGTTGCGTCCCCATAAAGCAGAAGTTGAGAAGGATAAAGCCAGAAATGCTCTTAAAGATTAAAGAAGAGATAACCAAACAGCTGGATGCTGGGTTCTTGGCTGTCTCTAAATACCCTGAATGGGTGGCCAACATTGTTCCGGTCCCGAAGAAAGATGGGAAGGTGCGAATGTGTGTTGATTACCGGGATTTGAATAGAGCTAGCCCAAAAGATGACTTTCCATTGCCACATATTGATGTTCTTGTTGATAACACGGCCCAACATTCCATTTTTTCATTCATGGATGGATTTTCTGGGTACAACCAAATAGAGATGGCACCCGAAGACATGGAAAAAACCACTTTCATTACTTTGTGGGGAACCTTCTGCTACAAGGTGATGTCTTTTGGATTGAAAAATGCCGGTGCCACTTACCAAAAAGCGATGGTAACTCTATTTCATGACATGATGCATAAAGAGATAGAGGTTTATGTGGATGATATTATTGCCAAATCCAAATCCGCTGAAGGTCACTTGATTGACTTACGAAAGCTCTTTGAACGCCTGAGAAAATTCAAACTCAGATTAAATCCGGCTAAATGCACTTTTGGGGCTAGTTCTAGAAGGTTGCTTAGTTTCATTGTCAGTGAGAAAGGCATTGAAGTGGATCCTGATAAAGTAAAGGCAATCATGGAAATGCCTGCTCCTAGCACTGAAAAAGAAGTACGAGGATTCCTTGGAAGGTTGAATTACATAGCTCGTTTTATTTCTCAACTAACAGCTGTATGTAATCCAATCTTTAAGTTGCTTCGTAAAAATCAACCATCACAATGGAATGATAACTGCCAGGAGGCCTTTGACCAAATAAAGCAATACTTGCAATCCCCACCGATCTTGGTTCCCCCAACCCCAGGAAGACCACTCCTGTTGTATTTGACGGTGATAGATGAGTCTATGGGCTCTGTACTGGGGCAACATGATGAGTCTGGGAGAAAAGAGCACGCTATTTACTATTTGAGCAAGAAGTTCACTGAGTGCGAAGCACGATATTCCACTGTAGAACGAACTTGTTGTGCATTAGCATGGGCTGCTCGTCGCCTAAGACAATACATGTTATCTTATACTACTTGGTTAATATCTAAGATGGACCCAATTAAGTACATCTTTGAGAAACCGGCTCTGACGGGAAGAATAGCTCGTTGGCAGGTTCTTTTGACTGAGTATGATATCATTCATGTCACCCAAAAAGCTGTAAGAGGGAGTGCTTTGGCTGATCACTTGGCCCACCATCCCCTAAAATAATACCAACCAATGTCATTCGAATTTCCTGATGAAAATATTATGATGTTGTCAGAAGAGAAAGATTGTCCTAATAGAACTTGGATTTTGATGTTCGATGGGGCGTCGAATACACTGGGGCATGGGATTGGAGCCATCCTAATCTCACCAGATAACAAGCTTTTCCCATTCACTGCTAGACTTTGTTTTGATTGTACCAATAATATTGCAGAATATGAAGCTTATGCTTTGGGGATTCATGCAGCACTTGAAGCAAAGGTGAAATCTCTACAAATATACGGAGATTCTACCTTGGTGATTCATCAACTGAAAGAAGAATGGGGTACTAGAGATGGCAAATTGATTCCCTATCAAGCTCACATCATGGAACTAATCAAAGGGTTTGATGAAGTCTCTTTCCATCATATTTCTCGGGATGATAACCAATTAGCCGATGCTTTGGCCACGTTGGCCTCCATGTTCAACATAAGTAGGGAGTGTGACATGCCCTTCATCGAGATTGAAAGACGTCTCAAACCTGTATATTGTCATGAGATAGAAGAAGAGCCCGATGGGAAACCATGGTTTCATGACATAAAAAATTATATTCAAAATCAAGAATATCCCCCTGGTATCTCAGAAAATGATAAAAGAACCCTCAAGCGCCTAGCCCTGAATTTCTTTGTGACTGGGAATACACTTTATAAGAGAAATTATGATTCTGTTCTCCTTCGTTGCGTAGACGTGACGGAAGCTAACAAAATCATGAAGGATGTTCATGAAGGGCCTTTCGGAACACATGCAAATGGGTACTCGATGGCAAGAAAAATTCTCCGATATGGATATTATTGGATGACAATGGAAAATGATTGTAATAACTATACCAAGAAATGTCACAAGTGTCAAACCTATGCAGACAACATTCATGCACCACCATCTTCTTTGTACGTTCTAACAGCGCCTTGGCCTTTTGCTATGTGGGGCATAGATGTTATTGGTCCCATTGAACCAAAAGCATCGAATGGGCATCGCTTTATTTTGGTAGCCATTGATTACTTCACCAAGTGGGTTGAAGCAGCTTCCTACACCAACGTGACTAAAAATGTTGTGGTTAAATTCATCAAGAGAGAATTGATTTATAGATATGGTTTACCAAATCAGATCATCACTGATAATGGTACAAACCTGAATAATAAAATGATGGATAAACTCTGCGAGGAATTCAAAATCAAACACCTCAATTCATCTCCATACAGACCTAAGATGAATGGAGCAGTGGAAGCTGCTAACAAAAATATAAAGAAAATCATACAAAAGATGATTGAAACCTACAAAGACTAGAGTGAGTTGCTTCCTTTTGCTTTACATGGGTATCGTACCTCTGTACGAACTTCGACAGGGGCAACACCCTTCTCATTGGTGTATGGTATGGAAGCTGTTTTACCAATAGAAGTGGAAATTCCGTCTTTAAAAGTAATCATGGATGCCAAACTAGAAGAAGCTGAATGGGTTCGGTCCCGGTATGATCAATTAAATTTAATTGATGGGAAAAGGTTAACCGCTCTCTGTCATGGGCAGTTATACCAAAAGCGTATGAAGAAGGCATACGAAAAGAAAGTGCGACCTCGTCAATTTCATGAAGGTGATTTGGTACTGAAGAAAATCTTGCCGAATCAAAATGATCACCGAGGCAAATGGAAGCCAAATTATGAAGGACCATTTGTCGTAAAGAAAGCCTTTTCTGGAGGAGCTTTGATTTTGATGAACATGGATGGTGAGGAGTTATCTTTCCCGGTCAATTCAGATGCAGTCAAGAAGTATTATGCTTGAGCATACTCTAAAGGGATAGGGTAGTCTTTATGTCCTCTAAAAGTTTGGATTAAAAATTATGATGTAAACTTGTAATTTTCCCAAGTAAATATATGGAATTCTCAATTTCAATTCCAATCCTTGTCTTGTCAGGTTTCATTTGCATGCATTTTGTGAAAAATATTTTAAAAAAAATCATGAAAAGAATATTTTTAATCTCAAACAAGCTTGATACTTCCCAATTACACAGACCTTGGTAATCAGGATATTCCGCTCTGCCATGAGTAATAACAAGTCCCATAAGGATTATGGTAGTCACCTGGAGGAAACCAGATCTTTAACCTTTGGTTTTCCACTTGATTATTTCTTCTATGCAGGGTTGAGGTTACAACAAGGACAAATATTCCCCATGAAGAGTCGAGATCAACAGTTTCAGCCTATCACCTAACTCCAGTCGGGATGGTTTACTAAGATGTGAAAATGCAATCCTTGTATTCACTCGGAACCCACACTAAGTCAGAAAAGTCAATCTCAGACATATTCTTCTTGAGCATAAATCTCATATAATTCTCCACCATAAGTCATTATGGTATAGGTATTTCCCTTAAGTGTTACTTCATGTCCGAGCCTTAGGTATCCATTCCTAGGCTACTCAAATCAAATCAGGGGCATTTCCCCAGTTATTTATTTTCATGTCAAAGCCTCAGGTATCCATCCCTAGGCTATCTCAACCAAAATCAAAACAAGGGCATCCCCCCAGTCATTTAGTTTCGTGTCAAAGCCTCAGGTATTCTTCCCTAGGCTATCTCAATCAAAACCAAGTCAGGGGCATCCCCCCAGTCATTTATTTTATGTCAAAGCCTCAGGTATTCTTCCCTAGGCTATCTCAATCAAAATCAAGTTAGGGGCATCCCCCCAGTCATTTATTTCATATCAAAGCCTCAGGTATCCATCCCTAGACTATCTCAATCATAATCAAATCAGGGGCATCCCCCTAGTCATTTAGTTTCATGTCAAAGCTTCAGGTATCCTTCCCTAGGCTATCTCAATCAAAATCAAATCAGGGCATCTCCCCAGTCATTTATTTTCATGACAAAGCCTCAGGTATCCTTCCCTAGGCCATCTCAATCAAAATCATTTAGGGGCATCCCCTGTCATCTATTTTGTGTCAAAGCCTCAAATACCCATTCTTAGGCTCTTCGAAATGTCAAGGCAACTTCATATTTTTCTAAAGCTTCAGGTATTAACCCCTAGGTTATGTCGTTTATCTTCCTGTCATTGGGACAACACCATTCGGCTATTTACTTCTTGCCAAAAGTTGTCGAGTATTCTTAGTGGTGTTCACGTCTTTACTTTCTTTTCACATCAATAATATGAATATGTCTCATATTCTTTCATGAAAAGAAGTAAAGAGGGGCATCTGTGAACACCTATTTTTGTCCGGAAAAATATATATTAAGACATGTAAAAAAAAGTAGAAAAAAAAAGAAAAAAAAGATAAAAAAAGAGTTTATTTGTCCTAGAATCCGGAGTCAATGTTGACTGCATTAACCGGGGTCCTAGCACGGTCTCATGACCGGTGTTACCTCATTAGTTCTAAGCTCGTACAGCCTCAGTGGAGTACGGTATTTTACACCTCAGTTCAGTGGGAATCCGAGGTTCTTCAAGTTAAAACTGATGTGTTAATCCGTACTTGAACTTCAAGACACACCGGAGGTAAACCTGCAGGAGATTCCCCAATGCTTAATATTTAACCGAGGTGAAGAGAAATGTCCATAGTGGACCAATGATTTCAGACCCCGGTTATGACTTACCAGTTCTCATTGGTGACGCGGTACAGTGCTTAGAACCTCGTCCAGTCCAGATTGCCACCCCGAATCATATTTTAAAAAAAAATATTATTAAAAATTGTATAGTGACCGTTGGAATAGTAACCCTTCCCCATTTCTATAAATACCCAATCCCTCTTCATTTCCTACCACACCTCTCATTTCATCAATTCTCTTCATTTCTCTCAAGCAATGGCTGATGGATGCCGAAGCCAAGAGGAAAGAATAAGGGAGGGAAGACGATGTTTTGTGACTACCTTTTTACTCCTTATAGTATGGGTAGTAATTTATATTTATTGGATATTTTATATATTTCCATATATGTAATAAATAATTTATGTTTCCATTTGTACCTTTAAATAAAAGGCCCAAAAAAAAAACAAAAAAATCAGAAAAATAAATGGGCAAAAAAAAATAAAAAAAAATAAAAAAAATAAAAATAAAAAATATAAAAAAATGAAACTAAAAAAAATAAAAAAAATAAAAATCAAATAAAAAAGGGCCAAAAAAAAGAAAAGAAAAAGAAAAAGAAAAAAATGGGCCCTAAAAAAAATCTAAAAAAAAAGGAAAATGGGCAAAAAAAAAACAAAAAACAAAAAAAAACAAAAACAAAAAAAGGAAATGGGCCAAAAAAAAGTCCAAAAAAAAAGGTCCAAAAAAAACGAAAATTAAAAAAAAGAAAAAAGAAAAAAAGAAGAGAAAATCAGAAAAGTTGACGGTGGTTTATTTGTGGTGGGCCCCGGTTTGGTTGGATAATTAGAGAAAATTGGGGAAATTGACATCAAATTTGGACAAATTGAAAAAGTAGAAAAGTGATGTCATTTATGGAGGATCCAATGCCAATTTTCTTCTATAAATAGAAGGTGATATTGAGGCACTTGGAAATGAGAAGAAGAAAAGAGGGGAAAGAGTGTTAAATTTTTGTGAGAATTTTTAGAAGTTTTGGTTTTCAAAAATTATGTTGTGTAATCCTAGTTAGGAAAATGAGTGCACCACTCTAGTTTGTATTAGTATGTGAGTTTTTGTGAGCCAAAATACTATCCAAGTGTTGTAACCGGTATCCAAATACCTTCAAATCGAGTCCAAACAAAGCCAAAAGCAAAGGAAATCTACACAAAATTGATTTCCCGACTTCCGTTCTAGTTTCTCTGTAATTGATCTTGTACCAAGGTATTTTTTATTAATACAAGGTTGTTTATTTACATTTATTTATTCGTCTTTATTTAATTGTTATTTATTTTTCTGCACTTTTATTTTTCTTTATTTATATTCAAGCACTTTATTTTCCTGCACTTTATTTTTCTGCAGTTATTTATCTATTTATTTATTTTTATGCATCTCTATCTTTATTTATTTATTTGTACCTTTATTCTTCTTTATTTTTTTTACACTTTTATTTCTCTTTATTTACTTTTCTACACTTTTATTGTTAATTTATTTTTCTCCACTTTACTTATCCGCACTTTATATTTCTGCTATTATTAGTTTATTTTTTTATTTTTTTTATTTTTTACATTTTTATCTTTATTTATTTATTTTTATGCCCTTTTATTTTATTTATTTACTTTCCCGTCCTTTTATTTTTGTTATTTACTTTTCTGCCATTTTATTTTTATGTATTTACTTTTCTGCCCCTTTATTTTTGTTATTTACATTTCTGTCCCTTTATTTTTATGTATTTACTTTTCTGCCCCTTTATTTTTGTTATTTATATTTCTGCCCTTTTATTTTTATGTATTTACTTTCCTGTTCCTTTATTTTTGTTATTTACTTTTCTGCCCCTTTATTTTTGTTATTTACTTTTCTGTCCTTTTTTTTGTTATTTACTTTCTTGTCCCTTTATTTTTGTTATTTACTTTTCTGCTCATTTATTTTTTTTTATTATTTATTTTTTCTTCTACCCCTTTATTTTATGTATTTATTTTTCTGCTCTTTTATTTTTAATGTATTTATTGTTATGTCTCTTTATTTTTATTTTTTTTATATTTTTAAACTTTTATTTATTTTTCTGTACCTTTATTTTTTTATTTTTTTATTATTATTTATTCTCTGTACTTTTATTTTTAGTTATTTATCTTTTTGCTTATTTATTTATTTATTTTTCTACACTTTCTATTTATTTATTTACGTTTAACCATTTTAATAGTTTATAAGTATGTACATATATGTATACATAATTATCCATTTTTTATTATGGTCATGATTTCCTATTATTTTCTCTTAGTAACCTTTTAATAATTAAGAAAAAATAATTTCATAAAAAATAAATAAAAAATAAAAAATCAAGACTAATAAATAGTGTGTTATTTATTCATTCATTTTTTTTCTTAAATTTAAGATGAGATTAATTTAGATAAGACATCTTATTAATCTTATTTTTTCTAAAAGATAATTAAATAATATTCCTTGTCAATTTTAATTAATTAAGTGTATTATATTTCTTTATCCTCATGTTGATGTGTTTAATTCTATTTTTTTCCTCTTATCTTTATTTATTTATTTATTTATTTGTTTTGAACTTTATATTTCTCAATAAAAATCAATTTTTTTTTACTAGAAAATAATTAAGACAAGACGTCTTATTGTTTTCTTTTTCTTTTTATTTTTATGGTCTTTTAATCATTTGTTTATTTATTTTCTTAGAACTAAAAACAACAAACTTAGGAGATGTATTTTATTATTATCCTTGTTTTATTCATATTTATATATTTTTTTATTGTGTATATTATTTATGATTGTTTTATGAAGGATGAAATACTTGATAATCATTTTTTGAAATTATGCATGATCAATTTGGGTAACCGTTTTTTTACGGACAGTGTGGGGTGCTAATACCTTCCCCTCCTATAATTCGACTCCCGGACTAAACAGAATCTCATTTTTTTAAAACAAAAAAGAAAAAAAAATCAGTGCTGTTTAAAGGTTTTCCTAATATTTTCCTTAATAAATATTAGTGGCGACTCCTTGAACCCTTTATTTTTTAGGCCTCCCAAAGAGCCTCATTTCAATACCGTTTCAATTTTCTTTTATTTGTCTTTAACCAATCCGCGTCGCGCGCCGGGACCCCGGTCGCGACAATCAAAAACTGCAAAATCTGAGCACTTTTAAGCCAACTAATCGATTACCATTTGACATCTAATCGATTAGCAAGCTTCTGTTGTATGCATAATCGATTACCTCTTGGCCCATAATCGATTACAAAGCCTCTGTTTCAGGTCCAAAACGTTTTATCTTTCCACTAATCGATTAGAAGCCTCTCTTAATCGATTAGGACGATTCTGTTTCTTTACTAATCGATTATTCAACTTCCCTAATCGATTACCCAATGTACGAAATGATTGAAATTCCCCAGAAATAGTGAGCTAATCGATTACCTATGCCTTGTAATCGATTAGCATCAGTTCTGCAATAGTCAAACGCGGGTTCCCGAGGTCTGCTCGACTTCCTCTCTTATTAAGCTCACTTCACTCCTTTCTAAACCTATTTTTTTCCTATATAAACCCACCTACTCACCCTCTCATCTCACACTACCTTCCTCTTCTTCAACTCTTTCAAAAGTTCTCAAGAACTCTCTCATTCTCCTCTCATCTTCTTTGCCTCTCTTCTCTCCTTTACCATGTCTTCCTCCCGCACCGTCAAAAGAGCAAGGTCCTCCATGGCCCAAGCTAACAACCCCCTAGACTTCTCTAGGTTCTTCTCTTCTCCTAGAGACCTCTAAAATTTTGTCAAAATTTTTTCTGAGAAGGCCATAATCTCTCCCTACTTCATCAATGAGGAAATCTTCAACCACCCAAGCTTCACCTTCACCTAAATCCTCCACCACTATGAGCTTTTGCCTTTTCTCACCCTCAAGGAAGAGTTGTACTATCCTGAGCTTGTTCGAGTCTTCTATTGCAACCTAAGGTTGGTTAATGGGTTGCTTGAGTCCAAGGTCAAGAATGTGACCATAAAACTCACAGATGCTCAATTGGCACATATTTCCCTTCTTCCACTAAATGATGCTGAGTTTGCTGGAGAAGAACCCGAGGATGAATGGGCATTCAATCCCATTGCCGCACGTCAATCGCTATGGAAAGCTAACCGCCCAAGGAGCAATCACAAATTGGTAGGTCACCTTACCATGAACAACCGTCTTCTTCACTTTTTCCTAGTGAAAATTTTGTTTCCTCGCGGTGGGAATTATGCGTTGGTAGAAGAGGATGATGTTCTCCTAATGTGGGCAATGCACAACCATAAGGAGATTAACTGGGTTCAAATGCTCAAGCTTCACATGCGCCAAGCCAAAAACCAACAAAAGCTCCCCTATGCCATCTTGCTTACCAAACTTTTCAAAGATATAAGAGTTGATTTGGCTGGTGAGTTATCTAAAAAAGTGCCTCCCAAGGCCTGCATTGGCACTCATCACCTCACCAAAATGGGCATCGTTTTTCTACACAGAGCATGGTATTCAAGGATGGAAGGCTATCATGCCAACATTCCCTTTGAAGCTCCTGCTGCTGATGAGCTAGTCCCTCCTCCTGAACCACAAGCTGCATCGGAAGCCCCCACTGATCCATTCGCATCTCTCTATGCCCACCTTGACTGTTGCTTCGACCATATTGAGAACTCTCTTCAAGAGTTTTCAATGACTGAGCAGCAACATTATGAGATGATGCAACAACGCTATGATGATCTGTCTCACCAAATTTCTGAGCTTAGATTTTTCAATCCGGATAACTAGATCCGTTTTTCATGTTTTGATTAATGTGCTTTCTGCTTTTCTTTAATTCTGCATAAGTTTTAATATTTCCTTTGATGTACTTCCCTTCGTTTGAATTCAATAAAAATTTGTTTTTCATTAGATGCCTTATTTGCTTTATTATTTTTGATGATTCCAAAGGGGGAGAAGAAATATTTGTTCATATAATTGTTCATCTATTTTGACTGCTATGCTAAATGATTAATTATCTCTAAGCGGTTAAATTTTTCTAAGTGGTTAATAGATTCTTAAAGATAGGGGGAGATTTATTTGCTTAAGAGATAAAAGAGATAATGTTTAAATGCAAAATCTGATAACATTTTAGAGATTATATGCACATTCTGAAAATCTGGTTAAGAGATAAGAATTCAAATGTTTTTGCAGAGATAAAATTAGAGATAATCTTGTTGTTTAAACTAACAACCCTCAAGAGATGAACATGGTTATCATAATCAAAAAGGGGGAGAATGTGTTTGAATATGACTACAGGTTCAAGGATTTTGATAATGATAAAGGACTCTTGAAGAAATTCTTGCAAAAACAAAGACTTAGAATCAGACCCAGAAAAACTGCGCAGCTAATCAATTAGGGAGTCCAAGCTAATCGATTAGGCAGATTCTGTTTTGAATTAAATGCATCAGGAACATAAGCTAATCGATTAGATGGAGTATGCTAATCGATTACAGGCTACTGGAATGACACTAATCGATTACCCAAATGACATAATCGATTACCAACATCAAAAATTGAATTAAATGCATCAGGTACATATGATAATCGATTACAGGGCTTCAGCCAATCGATTACCAAGCTACTGGAACATCACTAATCGATTACCCAAGTATCATAATCGATTACCAGATCAAGAAATGAATTAAATGCATCAGGTGCTATAGCTAATCGATTACTGGGGAAGCTATAATCGATTACCTGGTCTCTGACTTAAAGCTAATCGATTAGGTAGTGAATGCTAATCGATTACAGCACGAACTGAACTAAAAATTTCAAAATGTAATCGATTACAGCTCGAGGCGTAATCGATTACGATAGTGGGAAAACACATTTTAGTGGGAAGACAGCTCATTTCTTCACTATTTCTCAGATGCCCACTACATGCAACGGCTAGGAACTTCTGCAGCTCATCCATGGCTCTATAAATGCAAGGAAAACACAAGCACAAGACACACAATAAGAAGCAATCATTCCTTACCTTCATTTGTGCTTAGTGAGTTTATTCTTGTGTATACTCTGAAATTTCAAGCCTAGAACTTGTATATCCTCTCATCTTGAGAGTTAGAATTTGTGTGAGCTTTCACTTGTACATCTACTCTATTGAGAGAGTTATTTACTTGTAAACACTACACCAAACACAAAGGTTTTCACTCTAGGTTGAGTGGTCATAAAGGTTGGGGTTCAACCTTTGGGTATTGAGAGTTTGAGAGATTGGGTGGGTTGCCCTTATGCTAGTGAGGATTGAGTTCTTGAGTGTGGGACACTAGGAAGCTACAATTGCTCATAGCTTGTAATCTCTAAACTTCAATAGTGGAAATCCTTCAAGTGGGTTGCTTGAAGGCGAGACGTACACCGGGGTTGGTGGAACTCGTTAAATTGGTTTGCAAGCTCTTCTCCCTTACTCATTTACATTTATATACTGCATTTAATTGATTTGGATTGATTGATTGTGATTTGGATACTTGAGTTTGCTTGATTTAGTTAACCTTGAACATTGCATACCAAGTGTTTGATAAATTGTCTCAGCTATATCTATCTCTTGTTTTGCATTGTCTTTTGCATTATACTTGACTTCACTTGCATAATTTCTAAACTTGTGATAAAAGAACTAAGTTCAAAGGCATTCCAAGCAAAGTTTTAAAAACTCAATTCACCCCCCCTTTTGAGTATTGAGGCCACTTGAATAACACACTAAAGTGAGACATAAATTCGTAAAAGTTGCAAGAGCTACACGCCGTCAAACTAGCAGTTGGCAAGTGTTGCGATTCTAGTGGGAGTGCTCGTGTGGACTCCTAAAGGACGAGGCTACGACTGCTTCGGTGTTCTTCAAGAGGTAATCCAAAATGTGTTTTTTTTGTGTTTGTTTTATGCTTTGAAACACAACACTTTGCAAACCCTATGGAATCCCTATTTTTTCGCTGCTCATGTTCTAGGGATTCCCTAACAAATGCATATGTCAACTGTTTGATAATGCATATGCACGGATCTGATTTTATTTTAACAAGTGATCGCAACCACCACATAATTCATTCACATGAGTTTCCCGCCTCGCAAGGGGTACTCCCTCTAGCAGCCTCGCAAGGTGCTTTCTCGTGATCGCAACCACGTTCAATAATTCATATTGGTTTCCTGCCTCGCAAGGGGTACTCCCGCCTCGTGATCGCAACCACGAGCATCATAGGAACTCGCAAGCCCTTTTTCATTTCAACAATCAGGTGATCGCAACCACCGGCTCGATATCATATCATCATCAACTTAGTTTCTCACCTTGCAAGGGGTACTCCCTTCATAGAATCCCGCAGGATTTTTCATCATTGTGATCGTAACTACATTTCAATGTTATGCCATGCCATGAATACAAAATGCAATAATGTATATGCCAATCAACCTCGTAAGGATATCTCATCCTTTCACATAGGGATATATTTGAATATGACATTTTTAATCAATAATATACAATCATTTACAAAGCCCCTCAAGGTATATCATTCATGTACTTGACATCTCAATAGCCACAATATCATTCTCACATTAATCTACGCATGGAATTCAAGAAGCATAGCAAGCATCATAGTATGAGTCCACACATGAGAATCAATCAAGGCATGTCGATAAACATATTTCAAGTACATAGCATCACATGCTAGCCAATACAATTAAATCTATATGTACAAGATTACACTTGTATCAAACACAATGGCATTTCTATCATTAATAATATAAATCACCATTAAACCAAGGGTATGCTCAACAACAATATCTCTTTTCATCCAACATCATTAATCATCATTCAATGTGTGTGGCCTTATCCATTTTTTTATTATTACAGATACTATTTCAATTTCATCGAGTTATCATAACTCATTGCCACTCAATTGTCCCCTCATTAATTTCATTATCACACAAGGCGTGTCATATAACCACAACCTTTAATTTCCATTATCAATTATGTATCGCCTCAATGGTGGTGTACATTCATGTTTTCATAACGTGATTTAGGCATTCACATAACTTACCAAGGCCTTAAACCATTCCCCAATCACCACTAAGGCACACCACACATATACCTTTAATGAATTCTCTCGTTATTACATAATGTAAAGGCTTTTGGATACTAATGAGCTTATGACAAATTTCAACTTCAAGATATAAGAAAGGCTCATTTTTAGTCTTAAAAGTAGGGGGACATGTCACAATTGTCACCTATTAGTCACAATGGTTTCAAAGAGAGTCTAAGAAGATCCAATGATTGTAAAGTAGGCTTGAGGAGCAAACAGATGCAAGATAAATGCTCAAGGTATGAAAAGTTCAATTTCACACAGATACAATCGATTAGGCTAAGTGCTAATAGATTACCCTAACCGATTATAGAATTAGGGGTAATCGATTATAGAGCTCCTAGAATTTATGTAATGCATCAGATATTTCACCTAGTCGATTACAAGAACCAATCTAATTGACTACACGGATTCTGTTTGGTTCATAATCGATTATAACACTGAATGTAATCGATTACCTCGGTTCTGTTTAGCTCATAATCGATTACAACTTTGAGTCTAATCGATTATGGGACTGTAATCGATTAAGCTGATCCATTTCCTTAAATACAGAAGCCTTATAATCGATTAGAGGGGCTAATCGATTACACCCTATCAGATTGTAGAAATTATGCAGATTTTTCTTAAGGAAATTAACTTCTCACACACCTAAATCTATGTAAACGATATCTGAATGCTACCAAATTTTGACACAAGTTATAATACGTCATTTGTGACGTGTGGCCACTGGTCTCACTCAAAAATTCCTTAAGATGAGTGACTTATGCGCATAAATGAATTTTTCTCCATTTTGAGGTACTTTTGTGTAACTCAAGCGCCTATTCTCAAATGAATTGGCCCGTTCTAGTTTCTACAAGTCATAAACTATGCATAGAAGCTATTGGAACTATCCCATACCAATCAATCCTCATAAAACTCTATTTGGCTTTATTAGTTCCTTAATTAGGCATTAGTGTCAATACCTAATTTCACATTTTGAGCAATTTCTCTACCAATATAAACACTAATGCCATCGAATGGGCCTTAGCCTCTCATTATCAATATTCATTCATCAAAATCGTATAGAATTCTAAATTCACATGGTATATGCATACTTCAACCCCTTATGGGTTATTCATCATCATATATACATATATATTATCATCATTGGCCAACAATTTTCCATTCACATCATTTCACTATAAACATGGCAAGGCAAACATGAGTATCATGACATACAATAATCATCAATTATATAACTCATGCAATTTGAATGTAAACTCCTCTCCTACCTCAAGGGAAGGACCACAATCCAAATGCTCTAATCGTTTTGCCACATTGTCCGAATCACAATCTACATATTCCACATATACATACATACACTAAATTAATGAGCCATCATAAGGCATCATCATAATTTCAAGCAATGTAATTATATTAGGCTTCGGGAATTTCTTTCCCTAAACCAAGATTTCCTAAGTCTAAAAGGGTTAACCATTCCCAATTACAACATCACATTCACCGCTCATCTAAAATGGCATCCGTATTACCTGAATTATTCAAATGCCATCACAATCATTACGACCTTAATATTCACATTTATTCTTACACATTTCATAACAACACCTATTCATGGGTTTCACCATCAATGGTCCTCTACCATTTTCACTATCATTTTTCATCACACAAATCATGATCCAACATTGAATACCTTATATCCATTTCCCAAAACCAATTCTTCTAGTCATAATATATACATTCCTAACTCTCAAGATTAGGATTCTTTAAAATTCAATAATCATCATCCTTATTATTCAAGTCTCTCCCAATAATATCTCAACTTTTAACACACTAACAACATAGAGCTATTACTCTATATTCTTGATTTCACAATCCCTCAACATCAACAATCAATATTACCCATTCAAAAAACTCATTCTTATGTATATAACCACTCCAACATCAATAACTCACAATTTTCTTAAGGATTTCCCAAAGCCCCAAAATCTCAATTCCTAGGGTTTTCATTAAAATCCATTATCATCAATTCCAACCAATTATATGCCTCATTTCAAACATCCATAGGCTAACAACATAACATTCTAGCCATCATCATCAACAACAACAATCCCTAATGGTTTTTTAACCTAGGGTTTGGTTCCATATGCCATTATCCATTAAAATAACATCCAATCTTCTATCACTATACTTAAATAAGCTCAAAACCATAAACAAAAGTCATGGGTGTTCAAAAATCATACCTATCCTTCAAGCCCAAAGCCAAACTTGAAAATGAGAGAAATAGAAGAAGAGGAGGGCCAAGCTTTGCTCCTATGTCCCATTCATGCTTCAAGGATCCATGATATCCAATTGATTTTGAGTGGGTGAGGTAATGGAAGAAGGTGGTCACGATTTGGTAGAGGAGAAGAGAAAGGAGAAGAAAAATGGAGAATGGTAGAGGGAGAAAGAAGCCAACGGGAAATATAAGAGAGAAAGGAGAGTTTTGTTTTAAATTTTTGACCCATTATTAAAACTTCTCCGTTTTATAATAAACAGGATCTCAGTTCAGGCTCAATACTTAATCCAAAAATTATTCTGAATATATATTCGGACTCCCCATAATATTCTTAACAGATCTGACCAATGGCATCTCAATCGGAGATACTTGGTCCGACACCCATATTTCAACCGGGTATAATTTTAGCTCCTTAAATCTCAATAAATTATAAATACCCATAATAAATCCCAATTTAGTTATTTCCCAATTTATGGGACATAAATCAACTCATATATAATTATTTATTATTTATTCTCATCAATCAATCATTTTTATAAATTTTGGGATGTTACAGTCCACCCCACCTAAAAAGAAATTTCATCCTCGAAATTTAGCATCGATATACATATCGCAAGGCCATACCTTAGGCCGCACACCAACGAAGTTCAATGACATCATAAATAACATCGAACTTTCCAAAGTCCATCAAGACATGTTCATAAAATTTCCTACATCCAAATAAGTCATAAGTCACCTATCACAACTCGTCAAACATAGCTCACATGTTCATACTCAGTACGACCAGATAGGTTCGGTACATTCACCATAAGCAGTTACAACCCTACACCTGCCCAGTCTACGTGTTGTTGCATCTGACATACAGGAAGGCGTCCCAATCCCGTAGTGGTTACCACAAACACATAAAGTCGGCGCATAAATGCATGTTGCCACAATGCCTATGGCATGTAAGGCCATATCGGGGCCAGTACTTTGTATTCCCATTACTCACATCGGTCACTCTTATTCTAATAACATCAATTCATAAAAGACTTAATGACAATTTTCACAAGTCCATGACTAACATATTCAGATCTCATCGTTATTATACAATCAATTTGGCATCCATCATGCCATGCTAATCATCAAATCTTAATTAACATTACCATAAATTGGTGTACCAACCATAGATTTTCAATCATCATGGGGTAAATACCACATCATTAGGCCTCACCCATCCTGAAGTCATGATCAAATCGTCTAATAATTTGTTGTCTCATTCGCACATCGTTTGCTATAAATCGATTCAAGCCTAAACGAGTTATTGACTCGTAGGAAGTACACAACTCTGAGGTTAAAATAGGGTTCCTAATCATATGACAAGCTCTCATATTAGAGATTCTCCTCACAGTTCACAACCAAGTCCATAAGTTGGACGCACCACTTGTATCACATCATATCACTAAGTAATTCCTATCATCAATACATTCCATTTGGAACAAGGGAAGGGTAATGGCATGATCAAATTTCCCTTACTACTGCAAAATCACCTATGTTAGGTCAATGTCTTATTATAGCCCCTAGTTGATTCATTAATCACAAAGTCAAGGCACCCAATTTAGCCTAAAGTCATACCATAGAATCATATATCATTGCTAATGTTAACTCATACCCTGAATTTCTTCATTATTATTTACTAACTATGTAGGGGTTATATTCATTATTCGCATTCCATCTCATGCCAGCTCTAACCTCAATAATTCATTACACAATAAATCTTACTATAGATCTAATAACCATAAGGTTTAACAATTCATCAGACTTAGAAAGTCTAAGGGGTTACCTAGTACCCATCGTAGGATACACCCCCAACATCCAATCATCATTAAATAGAGTTCATAATATGGCATAGGGCCGAGACCACCATAAGGCTCAATTAACTCAATCATCCATAAGGTTTGATCATGCAAGATCGTGCCAAGTCAATAAAGTCACCACATCTAGTAGGTTAAAATTGCATCAATCATTCACTTGGTCTTCATTTAAAAATTTCACTACCTTATCATTTTATCACATATTTAAGTTCCCAATCTAGAAAGATACAACAAATTACGTGTATCATATACTATATAAGGTTCTTGTGCCAAAGGATATAAAATCCATCATTCAAAATTTAGCACAACCAAGCATTTTAATTCATCTCTCAACAATAACACAGTTAATAATTTCATTCTATGAACATTGATATCTTGGGGTTCTTTCATCTTCACTTATTTAATCGATTCTAGCATATGTAACTCTTACAGTCAATAAATTTGCATTGGCTATAAGCCATGAGCACCACTCATACATGAGACCTAAACAATAATTCAATTTCAATATACATACATCTCAAGGTCTCAACATTTCATGATCTATCACCATATCAATTCATATTTCATATCTCTTATTCATCAACTCAATATTTCATTTGCATGATTAACATCCAACATGGATCCATCATCAAACCAATTTTATACCCAATGTATAAACATCAATGCATAATCATAATATATTCGTCAATGGAAGGAAATAGAGTAAGGAACTTGGCCGGACTTACACAATCAAGCATATCAATCACATCGTATACTTTACCCATATGTATTCAATTCCATGATTCAACCATAATCAACAATGAGCAACTATGCTCCATAGGTGTATCACACGACCTTAATGATATTGGGCATACTCCCTTAAATGTCAATCATAACTTATGAATCATAATTTCACAGAGCCCTCAATGAGCTGTCATCATAATCCTATACTAATAATTCACAAAGAATAGCCATTAAGGAAGCACTGCCCTTCTAATCAATTCATAATTCCTGGATAATTAGATCTTCACAAATCCATATAGGGCAATCAACGCTTAACATAGTATCATCCTTGAGATAATTGTCACTCTTAAATCTATATAGAGCAACCATATCCTAACAATAACCAAAATGCCTCTCAATTGAGCAATCCTGCTCCAATCATCCATGATGTCAATTTCAATGCAGAGTAACCATACTGTGATGATAATAAAAAAAATCCAATTCAGCACAAAACCATGCTCTGATACCACCTTTGTCACACCCTGGTTTTCCAGACCCGAATCCCGATGTAATCAAGATAATAATTAATAAAAATATGAGTAAATTGTTCATGTTCAAAATAGTTTCAAAAACACTCCCACGATTACCTTGAGACCCGAACCACAGAGAACCAAAGAGTGAGATTTATCAACATATAATTGGATCGATAACTAATTCGCCATAACGGTATACAAAAATAGTAGAGTTTACAGCGGAAGAAGAATGTGTATACCGGGCATACACCTAGTCCTATATATGACGATATGAAAAAAGGCTTGGCAAAACATGCAATCACCTAACATAAACCTATTAGATCATAACCCATTCATGCACTTACAACAGACACATGCATTGCCTAAGATATAAATATAAATATGCATATACATCTGGGGTCATGCCCAAACTATTTCCACTGCCCATATCTCATAATTGGCCTATTTATTCACTTATTGGTATTAATCTAAACACCACCATCATCAATGTATATTGTTCAAGTTCAATTCCTCAAGTACTCATCAAATCATCACTTATGTACTAATACATATGTCCACCATTCATGCATTCATGATTATCTTATACATTACCAAAATCACTAAATCATCAATATCATCATATACAATTTATTCATTACATTAAAATACACAAATGATGCCGGCCAAGGCATTTCCACTACACTATTTACCCTCCCAAAACTTCAATTTAAAATCCGTACTCATCCCATGGCAACCTGCTTCACAAGGCTAAAAAGGAGACCACATGGGAGAGTGAGTTATACATTCAAAATGACGAGTATATATATTGTGATTAAGTGTACATGCATTCATTCATCATGTGTGCTTTGCTATAAAATCATCAATTCATCATTCAATCGTCATCACATCGATATAATAGGCATATAAGCCTCATGACACGCAGTTCACAACATAAGTAAGCACAAGCACATACACAATCACATTGCCACTTACCAACAAGGGCTTTCATAATTATCATCATCAATTCATTAAATCTTTACTCAATTCCTCCTCGCAAGGGGTTTCTCATCTCGTGGTCATCCCATCTCAAATGCCATGCACCTACGGCTAATGCATATGTCAACTGTTTGATAATGCATATGCACAGATCCGATTTCATTTCAAGAAGTGATCGCAACCACCACATTATTCATTCACATGAGTTTCCCACCTCGCAAGGGGTGCTCCTTCTAGCAGCCTCGCAAGGTGCTTTCTCGTGATCGCAACCACATTCAATAATTAATATTGGTTTCCCGCCTCGTAAGGGGTACTCCCGCGTCGTGAGCAACCACGTGCATCATAGGAACTCGCAAGCCCTTTTTCATTTCAACAAACAGGTGATCACAACCACCGGCTCGATATCATATCATTATCAAGTTGGTTTCCCGCCTCGTAAGGGGTACTCCCTTCATAGAATCCCGTAGGATCTTTCATCATTGTGATCGCAACCATATTTCAATATTATGCCATGCCATGAATGCAAAATGCAATAATACATATGCCAATCAACCTCGCAAAGATATCTCACCCTCTCATATTGGGATATATTTTAATTTGACATTTTTAATCAATAACATACAATCATTTACAAAGCCCCTCAAGGCATATCATTCCTATACTTGACATCTCAATAGCCACACTATTGTTCTCACATTAATCCATGCATGGAATTCAAGAAGCATAGCAAGCATCATAGTATGAGTCCACACGTAAGAATCAATAAAGCATGTCGATAAACACATTTCAAGTACATAGCATCACATGCTAGCCAATACAATTAAATCTATATGTACAAGATTACACTTGTATCAAACAAAATGGCATTGCCATCATTAATAATATAAATCACCATTAAACCAAGGGTATGTTCAACAACAATATCCCTTTTCATCCAACATCATTAATCATCATTCAATATGTGTGGCATTATCCATTTTTTGATCATTACAGATACTATTTCAATTTCATCGAGTTATCATAACTCATTGCCACTTAATTATCCCCTCATTAATTTCATTATCATACAAGGCGTGTCATATAACCAAAACCTTTAATTTCTATTATCAATTATGTATCACCTCAATGGTGGTGTACATTCATGTTTTCATAACGTGATTTAGGCATACACATAACTTACCAAGGCCTTAAGCCATTCCCCAATCACCACTAAGGCACACCACACATATACCCTTAATGAATTCTCTCGTTATTACATAATGTAAGAGGTTTTAGATACTAATGAGCTCATGACAAATTTCAACTTTAAGATATAAGAAAAGCTCATTTTTAGTCTTAAAAGTAGGGGGACATGTCACAATTGTCACCTATTAGTCACAATGGTTTCGAAGAGAGTCTAAGAAGATCCAATGATTATAAAGTAGGCTTGAGGAGCTAAAAGATGCAAGATAAATGCTCAAGGTGTGAAAATTTCAATTTCACACAGATATAATCGATTAGGCTAAGTGCTAATTGATTGCCCTAACCGATTACAGAATTGGGGGTAATCGATTATAGAGCTCCTGGAATTTATGTAATGCATCAGATATTTCACCTAGTCGATTACAAGAACCAATCTAATCGACTACAAGGATTCTGTTTGGTTCATAATCGATTATAACACTGAATGTAATCAATTACCTCGGTTCTGTTTAGCTCATAATCGATTACAACTTTGAGTCTAATCGATTATGGGACTGTAATCAATTAAGCTGATCCATTTCCTTATTGACAGAAGCCTTGTAATCGATTACACCCTATCAGATTGCAGAAATTATGCAGATTTTTCTTAAGGAAATTAACTTCTCACACACCTAAATCTATGTAAACGATATCGGAATGCTACCAAATTTTGACACAAGTTATAATATGTCATTTGTGACGTATGGCCACCTGTCTCACTCAAAAATTCCTTAAGATGAGTGACTTATGCGCATAAATGCGTTTTACCCATTTTGAGGCACTTTTTGTGCAACTCAAGGGCCTATTCTCAATGGAATTGGCCCGTTCTAGTTTCTACAAGTCATAAACTATGCATAGAAGTTATTGGAACTATCCCATACCAATCAATCCTCATAAAACTCTATTTGGCTCTATTAGTTCCTTAATTAGGCATTAATGTTAATACCTAATTTCATATTTTGAGCAATTTCTCTACCAATATAAACACTAATACCATCAAATGGGCCTTAGCCTCTTATTATCAATATTCATTCATCAAAATCGTATGGAATTCTAAATTCACATGGTATATGCATACTTCAACCCCTCATGGGTTATTTATCATCATATATACGCATATATTATCATCATTAGCCAACAATTTACCATTCACATCATTTCACTATAAACATGGCAAGGCAAGCATGAGTATCGTGACATACATTAATCATCAATTATATAACTCATGCAATTTGAATGTAAACTCTTCTCCTATCTCGAGGGAAGGACCACAATCTAAATGCTTTAATCGTTTTGCTACATTGTCCAAATCACAATCTATACATTCCACATATATGTACATATACTAAATTAATGAGCCATCACAAGGCATCATCATAATTTTAAGCAATGTAATTATATCTTAAGGCTTAATGTAGTCCTAGACTTGTTAAACACCAAATTCATATACTTATGTTAGGCTTCGGGAATTCCTTTTCCAAAACCAAGATTTCCTAAGTCTAAAAGGGTTAACCATTCCCAATTACAACATCACATTCACCCCTCATCTAAAATGCCATCCGTATTACCTCAATCATTCAAATGCCATCACAATCATTATGACCTTAATATTCACATTCATTCTTACACATTTCATAACAACACCTATTCATGGGTTTCACCATTAATGGTCGTCTACCATTTTCACTATCATTTTTCATCATACAAATCATCATCCAACATTAAATACCTCATATCTATTTCCCAAAACTAATTCTTCTAGTCATAATATATACATTCCTAACTCTCAAGATTAGGATTCTTTGAAATTCAATAATCATCATCCTTATTATTCAAGTCTCTCCCAATAATATCTCAACTTTTAACACACTAACAACTTGGAGCTATTACTTTATTTTCTTGATTTCACAATCCCTCAACATCAACAATCAATATTACCCATTCAAAAAACTCATTCTTATGTATATAACCACTCCAACATCAATAACTCACAATTTTCTTAAGGATTTCCCAAAGCCCCAAAATCTCAATTCCTAGAGTTTTCATTAAAATCCATTATCATCAATTCCAACCAATTATATGCCTCATTTCAAACATCCATAGGCTAACAACATAGCATTCTAACCATCAACAACAACAACAACAATCCCCAATGGTTTTCTAACCTAGGGTTTGGTTCCACATGCCATTATCCATCAAAATAACATCCAATCTTCTATCACTATACTTAAATAAGCTCAAAATCATAAACAAAAGTCATGGGTGTTCAAAAATCATACCCCTCCTCCAAGCCTAAATCCAAACTCGAAAATAAGGGAAAGAGAAGAAAATGAGGGCCAAGCTTCGCTCCTTTGTCCCATTCATGCTTCATGGATCCATGATATCCAATTGATTTTGAGTGGGTGAGGTAATGGAAGAAGGTGGTCACGGTTTGGTAGAGGAAAAGAGAAAGGAGAAGAAAAATGGAGAATAAAGGAGGGAGAAAGAAGCCAACGGGAAATATAAGAGAGAAATGAGAGTTTTGTTTTAAATTTTTGACCCATTATTAAAACTTCTCCGTTTTATAATAAACATGATCTCGTTTTGGGCTCAATACTTAATCAAAAATTATTCTGAATATATATTCAGACTCCCCTTAATATTCTTAACAGCCCTGACCAATGGCATCTTAATCAGAGATACTTGGTCCGACACCCATATTTGAACCGGGTATAATTTCAGCTCTTTAAATCTCAATAAATTATAAATACCCATAATAAATCCCAATTTAATTATTTCCCAATTTATGGGACAGAAATCAACTTATATATAATTATTTATTATTTATTCTCCTCAATTAATCATTTTTATAAATTTCAGGATGTTACAATGACTATCAAGTTTTTGGCGCTGTGGCCGGGGATTGTATTCCTCCAATATTGGTTAACTATGATCTGATTAGATTAGGCATTTCTTCCTTTTATTTTATTTATTTCTTTTTTGTTTTAAATTATGCTTGTTCTTTTATTTATTGTTGTTTTTGTAGGTTCCTTTATGTGAAGAAGCATAAATCTTGGGACAACCTTTGACCTCGAGATAGAACGCTTACTTTAGAAAATTAGGAAATAAAAGAAACTACAAGATGCTACTGGAACAAGTCAAGAACATATAGAGAATTATCAAGATAATAGAGCCTTAAGGGACTTTACGGCACTAAATGCAATGGGAAGAAGGCCTAGCATCATACAGCCTACCATTGAAGCGAATAATTTTGAGTTAAAGCCATCTTCGCTCTTGATGGTTCAACAAAATTAGTTTGGTGGATTGCCTTCTAAAGATCCTAATTTACATCTTCAAATATACCTAGAGTACTGTAACATACTCAAGATTAATCGGGTCTTAAGTGATGCAACCTGTTTAAGACTTTTCCCTTTTTCTTGGAGGGATAAGGCTAAAGCGTGGTTGTACTCACTTCTTGAAAAGTCAATCATAACTTGGGAGCAACTGTCTCATGCTTTTCTCAATAAATATTATGCACGAAGCAAACTTAATTAATTGAGAAAATAGATCATCACCTTCACTCAGAAAGATGATGAAACCCTGTATGATGCTTAGGAAAGATACAAGGAATTGCTTAGGGAGTGTCCACATCATGGGATTGTGAGATGGTTGACAGGTCACATCTTCTATAATGGTTTAACCCTTAATCAAAAGGTAACTTTAGATGCCGCAACTGGCAGAGCCTTTATGAGTAAAAAGATGGAGGAAGGTTATAACCTTATAGAGGAAGTGGCACAGAATCCATACCAATGGTCACCAGAAAGGAATTTATCAATAAAAGCTCTAGGTAAGTATCCTATTGATGTTATTTCTTTACTTATAGCTAAATTAGAAGCACTATCTGTTAAATTTGATAAATTAGGTGCAGGTGATACTAATGTTGTTTGTAAGTTATGTGGTGTTTTAGGTCATGCAACTACAAGATGTCATCTTGGAGTCTCTCAAGGACCAGAGCCAGAAGTACATCAGGTGGATGCAATCGGTAATTATAGTGGAAATTTTGGAAATAATTACCGAGGGGCTACCTGGAAATAAGGGGGAAGAGTCCCCGCAAGGGCCTCTAGCTACCAAGGAGGAAGAATCTCTGTAAATCTTCCAAGGGCTGAGTCTTGCCGTTCGGAAAGGGGTGGAACTTCTCACTCAAGGCGCAGGGTGGTACTGCCCCCATCTGACTCCTCCTTTAGCTCTGGGGCTAGCCGCTCTTCTGAGAGCGAAGTAAGTGTTGAATGTTACCTGTCGCGACCTGGATCGCGACGCGCGGCCGACCCTCCAAAAATGGATGGAACTAAAACGAAAACAAGGAGTCGCCACCAATGTTTTTATCCATAGGAAAAACATTGGGAAAAAACTAAGTTAAGTAAAGCACTGGTTAAAAAAATGAGATTCAAGTTCGGGAGTCGGTTACGAGTAGGGAAGGTATTAGCACCCTACATCGCCTGTCAGAAACAGTACCAAGATTGAAAATGCGCAACATAAATAACCTTACAAAAAATGTTATATTTCTCCCCTTTTATTGTTGTACTTTATGTAAAAAACAGAAGGAACAAACTGAACAGACATGGAGTGTAGGTCAACAGGACTTCGCGTCCAAATTAACCTTAGCTCTGGTATAAAATAGGAAAAGGGAAGGATACTAACAAGACGTCGCGTCTAAATTAGTCATCCTTTAATCAAAATACGGGGTTAGAAACGGGAAGGGGATAAACGGGACATCTCGTCCCAAGTATCCTGTTCCTTGTAGTGATGGCCTACCAGAAATAGGGGAAAATCAACAAGATGTCACGTCTAAATTGATTTTCACGGAATTTAATCTAGATACGGGGTTAGAAATGAGAAGGGAATAAACGGGACGTCTCGTCCCAAGTATCCCGTTCCTTCTGGTGATGGCCTACTGGAAATAAGGGAAAATCAACAAGACGTTACGTCTAAATTAATTTTTCATGGAAGTAGATAAAAATGAAGTTACAAAGGAAAAATAAAGAAAATAAAAATAGGAATAAAAATGGGAAAGGTAGGCCCGACAGGATTTAAAGTCCTGCTCCTACGTATTCTTGAGTTACCAAGAAATCAGGGTTACATAGTTCTTTAAATGTTTTTTTTAGGAAATGGATGAACGAAATTTTCTTCTTTTTAAGTAAAACTTAAAAGTAAAGGACAAAAAAAGAAGACAAAAAAGAGGGGGGGTAGCAGAAGCTACAAGAGAGAAAGGGAAACAGTAAGTTCGGAAAAGAGAGGGAAAAATGAGCGAAAACTGAGTGAGAGAAGAAAAACTGAGTCGGAGAAGAAAAACCGAGTGGGAGAAGAAAAACCAAGTGGGAGAAGAAAAACAGAGTGAGGAAAAGGAAAAACCGAGTGAAAAAAAGGAAAACCGAGTGAGGAAAAGGAAAACCGAGTTAGGAAAAGGAAAATCGAGTTAGGAAAAGGAAAACTGAGTGAGGACGAGAGAGACCGAGTGATGGAAGGAAACGTACCAGAGTGTTCTCCTTTCTGAGAGGATGAGTTTGGGTGAGAGTGCTGGGACGGTATGAAGGCTTGGCGCAGGGACGGTGTTGTGAGGATTTGAGAGGTGCTGCTCAGTGCTATTCGAGAGGAGAAGGACGGTGTGGGTTTTAGAGGGAAGGATGAGTACAGTGTGGAGGGGGAAGGACTGTGGGTGAGGAGAAAGTGAGAGGCTGTACGGTGTGTTGAAGGGAGAGTGAGGACGGTGTGGAGAGGGAAGGATGGTGTGGGTGAGGGAAGGAGGGACGGTGTTGGTGAAGGGAGAGTGAGGACGGTGTTGGTGAGTAGGGGCTGGTGTTTGAGAGGAGAGAGGACGGACAGTGTTAGGAAAAAGTGAGGGTGTTGGGTGGAGAAGGAGAGGGACGGTACTGTGAAGGGTAGAGGGCTATATGGTTTTTTGAGAGGAAAAGGACTGTGAATTAGAGGAGAAGGATGGACAATGAAGATAGAAGAATGGACAGTGTGTTTTTAAAGCTGTGTTTCTTTTTTTCTAAAGAAAAATGCTTCAGAGTCTTCTCAAAATGAAGGTTTTCCCCCCTTCAAAATCCAAACGAAGTGTTAACCCCGAGAATCCAACCCCTTGTGCTCCTTCAGATGGGGTATTTATAGGAAGTTGCCGAGTGCTTGGACAACACAGGCTTCCACTCAGAGTGGAGGCCAGCCTAGCCACTAACAGGTAGTGGGCGGACAGCAGCTGGTGGGGAATTTTTAATTTCTCCACTTCCGTTCCCTGTCTGCCAATTCCAGGATTCATAGATCCTCTTGGGTGGTGGAGTCCAAGTCAACATGGGCTAACAGTGGAAATATGGAGCCGGTGTTCTCTTATGACTCGGATTAGTGCCTCGGTCGGTATACACCCATAGTGAGAAAGAATCTGAGTGGAAAAGGTGCTGTTCATACACAAAAGACTGAGTGAAAGCTTTGCTCGGTGTTGCTTTGCCGGTCAGTGTTGTTGCTGTGAGGAGGGTCAGTATTGTAGTTATGAAGGGCTGGATAAGCAAAACAATTTTGGTTGAAACATTCAATCGGAACCGAGTGCAAAGTGACTCAGAACTGACTGAAGAGGACTCGGAACCACATGAAGAGTGGCTCGGAACCAGCTGAAAGATGGCTCAGAAATGGTTGAAGGATGGCTCGGAACTGGCTGAAGGATGGCTCGGAAATGGTTGAAGGATGGCTCGGAAAATGGCTGAAGGATGGCTCGGAAAATGGCTGAAGAGGCTCGGTGCTGACTGAAGAGAGTGACTCGGTGCTGACCGAAGATTGGCTCGGTGCTGACTGAAGAGAGTGACTCGGGGCTGACTGAAGATTGGCTCGGTGCTGACTGAAGATTGTGACTCGGTGCTGAAGAGTGGCTCGGAATAAGTTCAAATGATTCAATCGGCACTGATTGAAGAATGACTCGGAACCAGCCTAAATGATTCACTCGGCACTCGTTCAGATCCTTCCTTCTTTCATATGAGACCCACTCAGGATCGGGAAACAAATGATTCAATCGGAACCTCTTAAAATGTTCCACTCAGACATATCCCTGGCCATTGACTTAAAATTGAGTCAATCATGGAGTAAGTTTCACTCAGAAACACATGACTGGAATTAGATTACTCAGAAAAACCTTGGTCGGATACATGTTTCAAGAATAATTCAATCAAGCTCATTCATCAAGCTTGGTCTTCACTCAGATTTGTTTCAATTGCGCATCAACTCACTCGGATGTATTTGCTCGGGAGTCTCCAATCAGATGTTCTCACTTGGGATTTCTCATTCAGGAGTTGGACTCATATTTCACTTGCTTCACACGTCAACCAACAATCTAGATATACTCATTCAGGAGTCAGACTCTCATTTTAAATCAGAATGGAACTTGAGAAAGTCTGACCACTCGGACGTCTTCACTCGGGAGCTGGTCTTACATTTCAATCCGAATGGTTTCACTCGTCAATCAACAGTCCGGATGCATTCACTAGGAACCGACCCTACATTTCAAATCAGAATGGTTTTACTTGACAAACAATAGTTCGGATGCATTCACTCGGAGTCGGTCTCATTTTCCAATCAGGATGGTTTCACTCATCATCCATCCTTTGGATGTATTCACTCGGAACCGACCCTATTCCTCACTCAGAATTCGGAATTTGACGAGCTGACCACTCAGTACATTCACTTCGCTCGGAATGTCCTTCCCTGTGTCTTTACTTGAAGCTTTTTCTTCATTTGGAAATTTCTTGACACTTGAGGCCCACTTGAAAACTCCCTGTTTGGAGACACAACATTTGGCTACGTCTCACTCGGAGCCTTTTTACTCGGAAATGATCATTCCGAGTCATCTTACAGGGAAATGATCATTTCCGAGTCAGTTTTTTTTTTTTAGAATCCTTTTCACTTGGGCCGGACCAAAAGAGGTGTTCACATTACCTTTTTGATGACATGACTTTTTACAGTAACACAGATGCCTTCAACTTTACAACCAAAAGAATGGCCAGTGAAGGTCCTTCCAGGAATCCCCCCATTTTATGGGTTTGAGTCCCACCAGGTGTGCCAATGAACTGGTCTGAACCAGAGTCAAAGATCCGGTGTAAGGACCAGCCACGAAAGTCAACTATTGGTAGTGTTTATACACCAATACAGTGGGTATCCAATATTATGTACCACCCCTTTTTAAAAGATGTGTAGATGGCTTGATAAAGAGATGTGTTCCTAAAGATAAAGTGCGTTCAATCCTAGACTATTGACATTCCTTATCTTGTGAAGGTCACATAAGCACCTCCAAAACTGCTTCAAAGGTGCTTCAAGCTGGATTTATTGGCCTCACATATTCAAGGATGTTTGTAAGTATGTTTTAACTTGTGATTCATGTCAACGTTCAAGTAATATCACTAAACTGCATGAAATGCCTTTGAATAATATCCTTAAAGTTGAACTTTTTGATGTTTGGGGTGTTGATTTCATGGGACCATTCCCATTATCCTTTGGAAATAAGTTTATATTAGTCGTAGTTAATTATGTGTCCAAATGGTTGGAAGCCTTATTCGAATGTCAAAACTATTATTAAACTTTTCAAAAAGATAATATTTCCAAGGTTTGAGGTCCCAAGATCTGTTATTAGTGATAGAGGTTTGCATTTTATTGAAAAATCTTTTGAAACCCTCCTAAAGAAATATGGAGTTAGGCATAAGGTTGTTACGCCTTATCATCCTCAAACCTCAAACTAGTGGACAGGTTGAGGTTTCTAATAGGAAGATTAAATTTATTCTTTCTAAAGTAGTTAACATGTCACGTAAGGATTGTTCTATTAAATTAGATGATTCCTTATGGGTGTATCAAACTATATACAAAACCCCTAGTGGAACTACACCCTTTAAACTATTTTATGGAAAGCCTTGTCATTTACCCGTTGAGTAAGAGTATAAGTCATTTTGGGCCATTAAAATGCTTAATTTTGATCTTAAAATTCAAGCTTGGGAAACTCATACCTGATGCCTATGAGAATGCCAAGATTTACAAGTAGTAGACAAAGAGATGTCATGATCAAGATATATTAAGAAGACCCTTTACTCTTGGTGACATGGTTCTTCTTTTCAACTCCCGCTTAAAGCTTTTCCCAGGTAAATTAAGGTCCTGATGGTTAAGAACTTTCCAAGTAACCAAAGTATTTCCTTTTGGTACTGTTGAGTTGTGGAGTGAAAAATTAGGTGTTTTCAAGGTCAATGGACAGAGACTTAAGTATTATTTGGTAGGTGAGCCTATTAAGCAAGCAAGTTTCTTGGACTTGCTTAAGTCTCATGATTCTTGACATGATTGATTGTATGGTCTGGCTAAAGACTTAAAAGTTAGCACTGGTGATATAGCTTAATCCTTAATCTTGTAGGCAAAGAAGGATGGATCTAGCTATCTTTCTTCAAATCTTGGATGAAAGTTACCCTAAGACCAAGAAATAAAGTCAGAAGCATGGATTAAGGTTGAAAGGTTTATGGAATGGATGGAAAATGATGAAGGAGATGCCACCAAGAAACTTGGATAAGTCTCTAGCTCGCCACTCTAGGGATGGTAACCTAGTGATAAGAGCTTGAAAAAGGTTAGAACTTTATCTAGCCTAAAGGGGAAAAGAATATCTTAATTACTCCTGAAACACTAAAAGTGTATTTATTTCAAATCAAAGTTAATATTTACAAATACGGTATGGCCTTTATACAGGCAATGTGGAACGTGTTGGTGTATGCACTATGAGCTTTTTTGTTTTTTCCATCTGTATCACTTTTCTGCTTATCAATAAAATAAGTATTTCAGTTTAAAATTATTTTAAAATGTATTTATCCTTGGAGTAATAGGTCATATGAAAGTTATTCCTAAAATGTCCCTAGTCAAGTATTTACGTGGGGACATGTAAATACATTGAGACTAGTGTGTAAGTGTATTGATGATCTGATCTCACAGATCATAGATATAGATGATATCAAATCTTCATACGGTTACACATTAAGAGTAATGATGTATTGGACTGACCCATCATGAGAATGCTTGTTTTTTTATTGTTGCATTTTAGTTTTGTTGATTGTCTAGGTTTGTTAATTGTTTTCTTAAGTTGTATGTCTTGGAATTAATAGTATAGAGTACCACCTTCTTTCATTTGAACATTTATTGATTTTTTAGGTTGGTCTCTTGTCAAGTCTTAAAATCCTCTTGAGTAACCATTTCTTTCAAATTGAAACTTTTTTTTTGTCTTCTTCTTTTCTAGTTTTGTCTTTGAGTTTCCATTTCCTTTGAATTTCTCTTGGATTGTCTCTTCCTCTATCTCAAAGGGTAGCATTCATTAGGAAATAGTAGATGAGAGTGCAAATTGAAGGAGATAAAAACAATTAAAGGTCTAAAGGAGAAGTTGAGTGAAACACTTTTGTGAGAGGAGTGGTTAGATTTTGGATTTAAATTTTCTTAACAATTACTTTAAGTTTGTTCACTGTGTAGCCAAATTGGTGAAGAAGGACTTGAAGATTAAATTGAAGACTTGTAGGAGTGTAAAAGCCTTGTATTTCACTTTGTATTTCACTTTTAGTCTTTGTATTTTAGACTTTTACATTTCATGAAAAAAGACATTGGACATTAGTTAATTTTCTAGTTTTCCATAACGTTTTTTATTAGTTTTAACAAAATTAGTTAATTGGTTAGGTAGTTTTAACTTCTTAACTAAAATTGGTTAATTTTATTAAACTTGGTTAGTAGTTAGGAAAATTGGTTTCAACTTATTAGGGTTGGTTTCAACAAAATTAACTTCCATAACAAATCGTAGTTATAGGCGGTTAGTTGTTAAACCTAGTTCTAGTTAGAATACATACCATAACTAGTTTTAAAAATTTAAAATTTAAAATTTGAATTCTAGTTAGTTAGTTTGTTTGTTAAGAGTAGAAGAGTTTATCTTAGGAGGACATCTTAGGAAAAGCGTCATAGTATTTTTTCATCCTAGGTATAGTTTTCAAATCTTAAATTTTGTTTTGCTTTCATATCCTCAATTGTTGTTGCAGTATTTGTTTGTTTGTTGCTTATATTGCGTCATGTCTTCTTATAATAAATTTAAGGTTTTAATTAAACAATTAGGTGTCTTTCATTCTAAAATAGATTCTTATGAGTCTAAGCATGATTCTTCCATAGAAAAAAATAAAAAGATAAAAAATGTTATGGAGGAAATCCATAGGAAATTAAAAAAAATTTAGGATCATATTTTAGAATATGATACCATTTGAAATTTAAAAATTGGTTTGTGTAACAATGGAAAAGAAATAGAGAAATTAAGACATAAACATAATAAGCTATGGATGACAAAGTGAAACTTTATTGGAAATAATATGATAGGTATAAGAAAAAGAAAAAAGAAATCAAAGGTGAAAATAAAAACAGAAAACATAAGGTAGAGAATACTAGCTTGTCTTTAAGCAACCTTAGTGTTTCAATAGAGAATCACCTTGATCATAGTTTACCTACTCTTGTGTCCAATAATAGTTTATCCATTCTAATTATTAGTGATAGTTTTTCTAGCATTAGTGATAATTACCTCAGGAAGACCTTATTTATGATCCTAGTTTATATTCCATGACATTTTATGATCCTTTCAGGGCATTATTTTCATTTATGACTTATAATCCACCCTTGTACCAAAAAGCATCACATGATCATACACCTATGTTATCTTCCTTTGTTAATTTCTCATACTAACCCCTTAGGGATCCGGCCGAAGTCGCAAGCTCTCAACTGAAAGCTCAATAGAGTATCCCTAGGAGTCCCGAGGGTCTGATTTCTTATTTTAAAAAGTCAGGGTTGTTACAATTCCAGCTTCTCTATGGAGTGTATGTATTCCTTGATCCAACGAATGAGCTCCAAAATGGAATACATGGGCACCAGATTGGATTCCTTGTCCCCTGAGCAAATCTGATAAGGGGGGTAGAATTAATGAAATATCTCAGCGAGTAAATTCCATGTATGATTGGCATTCTCAGTAGGGACATTTCCCTCCACCCTCTCCATGACAGGTAATCCTCTTTCATTAAGTTTTCTTTTACCTTTTTCTCTTCACATGCACATTGAGGACAATGTCCAAGACTAGTTTGGGGTGATGGGTAAAAGGAAACTTAATTTGCTGATTTCTTTTTGTTTGCTTTCATTTTCATTTGTTTCTTTTATTTTTAGTTGTTTGGTTTTGTTTTTATATTGTCTTGTTAGTATTTTTTATTTTGATTTTGTTTTAGGATAACGTTATTGGTCTGTTTGTGATTGCTGATTTATAGGATGTGTTTAAATTTTGAATAAAGGAATCACATGCATATTAGGACCCCGAAATAAACAAATGAAGTATATATATATATAATAATGATGATGATGATTGCTAGAATGTTAGGATGAAAGACTCATTATAAATTCATGCTTTCTATGATTTGGATTAATTACCATAGTGAGATGTTTGAGCCAAAATAGGTACTGTGATGTTATATATTTATCACTTGTTTTCTTCTTTGAGTGATTCACACATTTTAGGCACTCTAGAACTTGGTTTTTGACCGATTCAAAATGGTTTGTGAATTCATGTCTTAAATAAAAAAGCACGTTAGGTATTCTTCTTTAGCCTCAGAACTTGTCTGTTATATTATCCCATTAGTTCTCTTTTTTGAGCTTGATACATATTTATTATTCTTGTAGAAGAAGCAAAAGAATAGCAACTATATGGAAAGACTAAAGTTATGAGATAAAAAATAATATATATACAAACTGTCACCCCCTGGTTCTCCGGACCCGAATCCCGATATAATCAAGATAATTAATTAATTAATAAAAATGAGAATAAATTAATTAATTAATAAAAGTGCGAATAATTAATTAATCAAGATTACATCAAGACTCGAACCACAGAAGACCTAAGAGTGAGATTTGATAATTTATAACTGGATCGTAAAACAAATCACCCATGATTGTATATAAAAATAACAAAGTTTACAGCGGAAGAAGAATATGTATATAGGGCATGCGCCTAGTCCCATATATGAAGATATGAGAAAAAACTCGGCAAAGCATGCAAATATATGACACAAGCCTAATAGGCCACAATCAACCTTACACATAAATCATAAACATGCATTGCCTAATATATATATTCATATGGTCATGCAATATACATCTCTAATGTCCACTGTAACATCCCAAATTTTAAAATAAAAAAAAATTGAGGAAATAAATATTAAATGGTTGAATTTGGACTAATTAATATCCTGAAATATTGCAAATAATTTAATTAAGATTTTCGAAAACTTTAATGACTTATTGAGATCGGATAAGCAAAAAACTAACCCGAATAAAATATGGGTGTCGGGCCAAGTATCTCCGATTGAGATGCCGTTGGTCAGGGCTATAAATAATATTATTGGGAATCTGAATATGTATTCGGAATAATTTTTAGAATAAGTATGGAGCCCGAACAGAGAGCCTGTTTATTTAAAAACGGAAGAGTTTAATGAAAGGTTAAAATATTTAAAAATAAAAACCTCACTCTTTTCACTCTCATTCTCGTAACCCTCTCTTTCTCTCTTATGCAAACATACTTCTCCTATTCTATCATCCTCTTCATCTATTTTCCCTCTTTAACCCTAAGCCAAGTTGCTACCCTCCTTTCTCCCTCTCATTTTCGTTTCATGAAGGCTTAGAGAAGGTTTGGAGCTTGAAGTTCTCCTCTCTTCTTCTCCTTAATCTCGTGTGGTCCTTTTCTCTTTTGAGAACTCCTCCATTACTTCACTTGAGGTAAGATTTTAGCTATCTTTCAAGAATGGGAACCTTTAGTTATGTGTCCTTAATGTTAAGAGGGCATTAAATGTATGTGGGTTGTTAGGAGAAGCTTTAAATGTGGAAACCCTAAGGTGGGTATCATAAATACAAGCTTAAAATGGCATTAATGGGGTAGGTGCATTTATTGTTGGAAGGAGATGAGAATGTATGATTATTTTTAAGTGTTGATAGGTTTGGTGAAACCCTAACCTTATAAATTAGGGGAAATATGATGTGTGGGTAGATAGGCATTAATTAATGGTGAGAATAGAGTTCATGTTAGAGTATAATCATAAATGATGATTGGAGACGGTGGTTGGAAACCATAAATGAAACCCCCCCTTAGAATGAGTTAAATGTAAAGTTGGTGAGTGGGGTACCCTAATTAATTAAGTTGTCATTTTGATGAAAATGAATGGTGATTTAAGGGAAAGAGTTCCTAAAGCCTAATAAGGTAAATGGATAAAACCTATAAATAGCTTCTACATGATGAGAATCATGTGTACATATGTATGTGTATGTATATTAAAATAGAGTTTGAATGAAAAATTGATGTGGTCCTATAATTGATTGGTGTAGGGCTTGATAATACTTGTGAGGCGGGAACATCGAACCTGGAAGCCTACTTCTCTTGAGGTAGGAGAGGGGTATATTTTCTAAATGCATGAGAAATTGTATGATGATAATGTATGTGTTGATGTAATGTGGCATGTTTTCTTGGATGGGTGAAGTATCATATGTATGTAATGTGAAATTGAGTAAGATTCTTGTAATGATTAATTGTAAAGGGAAACCTTGATGAGGTTATGAGTGGTCTATTGAGTGATGACATGTTATGGATTCCATGTGTGGCTTGATGAATGCTTGAAATCTGTGACTATAAGGATTCTTGGACATCATGTGTGGAATATATATATATATATATATGTATATGTTGACTATGGGGAATTAACATTGAAATTGATTATAAGAGTACCCTAGATGAGAGGGTGAGATAACCTATATGTGGTTGAGGCATGCATGAGCATTGTTGCATACAAGCATGGCATGCATATCATGATGATATTGATAAGTGGTTGCGATCACTTGATGTTGGAATATAAAGGGCTTGCAAGTTCTTGTGATTATTGGACCGGCGGTTGTGATCACCTGGTGTTGAAATAAAAAGCCCTGCGGGACTATTGAGATGGAATGCCCATGGTTACGATCATGAGGCGGGAGTACCCCTTGCGAGGCAGGAAACCATTATGAATTGTTGAACGTGGTTGCGATCACGAGAAAGCACCTTGCGAGGCTGCTAGAGGGAGTACCCCTTGCGAGGAGGGAAACCAATTTAAATGAATGAATGATTATGGTGGTTGCGATCACCTGAGGAAATGTAAACGGATCCGTGCATATGCATCTTAAACACCAGCATGTGTATTAGCCATAGAAGCATGGCATAGAGTGGTATCCTATTGAGGAGATTGTGTGAGGAGTAGGTGGAACTCCCTTTTTAATTACTAACTGTAATTGTGTCAATGATTGGTGTGACCTTGTGAATTTTGATGGATACATGTGTTTAATGAATTTGATGAATGATTGGTTTTGTGCTAAGTGAACTTCTCTTGGGAAGATGTTTAATGTTGCATTCATGTATATATATAATCACAATTGTTAGATTTTCATCATTGAGAAAATATACTCACTCTCCATGTGGTATATCTTTTTAGCTCCTGTGTTGTAGGGCTTGCCTATGGAGCTATTGTGTGGAGAAGAGGTGTGAAGGAAGCCTATTTTGGGTAAAGAATACCTTGGCTGGCAATTGTTTTAGGTTTGTGGGTTCTACTTGAATTTTTGTAATGTATATAGTCATAATGAATATTTTGTATAGCCAAGGATTAGTATCAACATTAGTAGGGATGATGAATAGACAATGTTGATTACAGAAGGTCATGTAGGAAAATGAGATCCCAGAGTTTATGGCTCATTTTCATTAATGACCTTGGCCTTATTCGGATAATGAAAATGAAGCTTGATGTAGTTAAAACTTATGGAGGAATGATAGTTTACATGAAATATTGCATTTTATAGATCATGCTGAGTAGTAAGTTAGATTGAAATGTAATTCATGAATTGGAAGGTAAATTTATGAGTAAGATAGATTGGAACAAGTTTTAAATGCTGAATATGATGAATGAGATGTGATGAATTTAAGTGGAATGGATTAAATTGAGTTTTGGTATGAGGTGTTATTTGATTCCTTCATTTCCTACGTTTTTACTGATAATCTCGCTCAAGCGAGATGGGTTCTTGCTCAAGCGAGAATTCCCCCTGCATGACATTTGGTTACTGGTCAAATCTCGCTTAGGCGAGAGTGTGTCTCGCTCAAGCGAGACTGCCCTAGCATCAGTGTTTGGCTACTGAAGGAAAATCGCTCAGGCGAGTTGGATCTCGCCCGAGTGAGAGGGAGGGGATTCGCCACTGGTCAAATTTCGCTTGAGTGAAAGGCTTTTGGAGGTGGCATTCGCTCGAGCAAGTGAGTGTTAGGTAGATTCTGGACAATTTTCGCCCGTGCTCGCTTGCTTCGCCCAAGCGACTTCTGAGGATCTCGCTCAAGCGAGATAGGGCTCGCTCAAGCGAGTCGGCCCCTGATCCTTCTCTTATTTCTTTTGCTCAGCTCACCCTATGTCTCGCCCGAGCGCTCACTTGGGACTCGCTCAAGCGAGTGTGGTTCTCGCTTGAGCGAGGGATGTCCTAGTCCTCCAAATTGTATTGCCTTGATCACTTTTCATTTTCTTTATATATGATCTTCATCTTAAACTAACTTATGAGCCCTTTGGACATATTTTGAGGTCATCAATCCTTATGATGTTTAACCTCTTCGAACCCAACTATATAGCAACAATTTAAATAAATTTTCTGTTGTTTTCAATTTAGAATTCCTCATTATTTGTTTCCCTTAACTTACCTTCTCATATCTTCATATATGAGTTAGGTCTTTTTAGATCCAGGGTATTGAATGACAGTTTCACCACTTATGTTTTTCATAGATTAATAATACTAAAATCGTGAAAAATTTACCCCTATTTTTGGGGCGTCACATCCACAATTTCATAATTTACCACATTCGATTCAACCTCAAAATCGTATGTCATCAACACTTATACATCCCCAAAATGATTATATAACCAACATCATTATATCCGTCAAATAGGTATAAATCCCAATACCCCAAATACCAATACATCATACACTAATATTTTTATTTACAACACATCCATCGATTTCAAGGGTTATCAAGGCTATAGTGTACATTTTATTCACAATACAATAAATTACAATTGCTGCCGCCCAAGGCATTCCATTACCACTATTTTACCTTCACAAAAGCTTTACTTTAAAAATATCCTCATCCCATGATATTCCTGCATCAATGCTAAAAATGAACAACATGGGAGAGTGAGTTATACATTTCAAATGACGATATGAATACAATTAAGATTATGTGTATATGCATATCAATATCATGTATGCTTTGCTAAACACATCAATATTCATCATAAATTCTCATGTCAACTATATATATATATATATATATATATTTCATATTCATTATTCAAATCATAGCAAAGCAAGCACATACACATAACATCCTCAATGCCATACTAGGCCGTCATCATTCTCATTAATCATTCTTATCTTTTCTCAAAGCCACAACGGGCCAACATCATCATTGTCAACCATACATATCATTTTATTCAATATCATTTTGTGTGTTCATATTATTTATTAATTTCATGTGGTCTTTTAGGTACTCATTTACCCATCTCATCACCACCATACTACAATCTCAATCATCATCAACCATCATCATATTCTGGCATATCTCCATGCTATATGCAAATGTTCTTATGGCTAATGCATATGCACAATGGAATTATCAACAATAAATGTGGATCCGACTATGGCAATAAACACCAATTTATGGGTCAAGCATGATCACACACCATGCCCCTACAGTAGTAGTATAATGTGTACACATATATCATAATGCATGCATAATCGCCATATTTTTACTGGTACCAAACCGCATCGCCCATAATGCAACACCTGGCCATTTTCACCACGACCGCGGTGAACAACATAATCAATATATGGTGTTACAGGTCAGCCATAACTCATATCATGGTGGCTGTGATCCAATAGACCACCAGGGCCACCTGCTAAGGGAGGACCCTCACACTACCCTAGAGAAAGGACTTAAAGCTTACAAAGGTCCTCTCACAAGGGCCAAGACCAAAAAGGCCAAAGAGAGCATCCATCAGGCCTTATCTTCCTTTCTCTCCTTGAGTGGGCCCAAGCCCAATGAAGACTTTTTGAGGATCTATTCATACTCTACTTGTAGTATACTTCGTAGTTAGATTCTCTAGGCTTATAGGTTTTATTTGGGCCTTGCAAGGTCAAGTGGGCCACTTTTGGGCCATGTACTCTCACTTTGGGCCATGTATAGGGCATACTCTTCTCTAGAAACTCTATTGGGCCTAGGCATCATGGAGAGGCCCACTTAGGAGGCACTTGGCTGAAATTCCCTAAGCTCTATATAAAGAGCTCTCCCTTTGTATTTTGACACACATTAATGCCATTTGAGATTTCACAACTTTCAAGAGTGAGTTTTTAGTGAGAGAAGCTCTCCCTTCTCTCTAGGTTAGAGTGAGCTCTAGCAAGCTCTCATCCAAGGGGTCTCCTCCCTCTTGGTGGAAAGTTCTAGGGAGTTATATCCCTTAGGAGTGGCCTCCCATTCACCTCCTTCATTCCATCTCCCATCCTTCTCCTTTCTCCCTTTCATTTCCACCTTTTTCTTTCTCTTTTCCCCTTTAAAATCCATGTAGTCTTGAGTCATTCCTTCCCTTTTCCATTTCAGTTTCCAAGAGCAAGAATCTTCAATACAGGCTTGTGGAGGTTAGAAGAAGAAAAGAGCCCTAGATCCACCCTTCTTCAAGGAGCTAGAAAAAGATCCTACATCACTTGCTCATCAAGAGCCACCCCCCACAAGGGTCGGCCATATGTAGCTCCCCGTAGCAATACATGGGCGGCTATGTGACTTACACACTGAGTCACAGGGGAAACAACAAATTGCTCGTGCACTGAGCCACCCTGCCACTGGGTCGGCCAAGGGAACTCCCCTAACGTTCCAACATCGGTGGCTATGATATGCCATGGATGCAATGCAATGCAAATCAAATACATTTCTCACACTGTGCATCCTAATGCAACTCATCAATCATCATCATCATCATCATAATCACCAACACCATCATACACACCTTAGTGGATTTTATCATAGTTGGTTTTAGCCATTGTTTTCAAGTTTTATATGTGGCATTTCATCTCAACATATTTTACATATTTTTCATATCATACATGCAAGTTAATACTAACGATCAACCATAATGGCATCACTTCATTACATATCATTCATAAATATTACCACACATTCATTTAATGGATTTTCATCTCATTATTCATCACCATTGTCTTACATATTAGTGTGGTATTCATAATAATTCATAAATATAATTCAAACCACACATACAAGATCACATTTGTATCAAACACGATAGTATTCGACAAATCATCAATAATAACAACCATCCTCTATTCATGGAATGATTAACAATCTCACCCATCATCATTCATTATTGATATCATCTCCGATTCATCGACTTGTAATAAATATATTGTCGTACAATCATCCCTCATTAGTTTCATCACCATACAAGGTGTGTTATACATCAACCATCATTTAATATCATTAGTGGTGAATATTCATATTCTCATAATGTGTTTCAATCAATATCATCACCACCTAGACTCACCATCATCATATACCCCTCATACAATCTCTTGTTTTTATGTAATAAAGGGGTTAGGAGTAATATTAAGCTCATGATAAATTCCAATACTAAGACATGAGAAAAGCTCACTCTTAGTCCTAAGGATAGTGGGACATGTCACAAATATCACCTATTAGTCCAATTTGACCACCATAAAAAGTTAGGTTCAAAACCCTCTTAAACTTGAATTTTTCAACGCAGTAGGTTTGGTATTTTTTGCCTAATGAGAGTTAGAAAACTCCAATTAAAGTGAGACCAATTCTCACACCTCTGTAACATAATTATCTACAACTTTCATGCAGAAGTCAGAGGCCAAAAATGTCATTAAGATGCCCAAATGGGCCAAAAACAGCAAAGAAAATAGAGTAGTTGGAAAAACAGCATAACAGTGGCCATAACAGGGCTTTGAATCGATTCAAGGGTCTTTGAATCGATTCAAACGTCTATGGAACTCAAAAACAGTGAAAACAAGGTCCTTGAATCAATTCAAACTTGTATGAATCGATTCAAACGCCCCTGGAGCCCAAAATAGTGAAAACAACACCTCTTGAATCGATTCAAAGAGGCTTGAATCGATTCAAGACAATCCTACTGCTGTTTTTATGTAGAAAATACATGATTTTTTAACTTCTAACCCTTCTAACTTTCTCGTATGAACTCCAAATGTTAGGAAATTTTAACCCCAACAAATATACATCATTTGTTATGCATGGCCACTGACCTCACTCAAAAGTTCCTTTAGATGAGTGACTTATGCATATAAGTACATTTAGACCATTTCAAGATGTTTTTATGCAACTCAAGGGTCTATTCTCAATGGGATTGACCCATTCCAATTTCTATAAGTCATAATTCATGTATGCAAGCTAGTATGACCATCCTAAGCCATCAATCTTTCATAAAACTCATTTTTACCCCATGAGTTCCTCAATTACGCATAAAAATCATAAAACACAACGTCACACGTTTGAGTAATTCACTTATTCATGGGTTTCTATAACAAATAATCATGTTCATCAAAAGGATCACTAAACATTCATCATCATTTTTTATATATATATATATACGATTCCCAAGTATTTAGCAATTTTCCAAGCCTATCATCCATCATATTATCAATCATCTCAACATTCAAAATAATCACGGCAAGGCAAGCATGAGTATAAATCATATACATTCATCTTCAACCATTCAACTCATGCAATTGAAATGTAAACTCCTCTCCTACCTCAAGAGAAGAACCACGATTCCAATGCTCTCAATGCTTCACTTTATCATTCGATATTGAATCTACATATTGCACATATATACATATGTAATTAATAAGTCATTATAAGGCATCATCTCTTAAAGCTCAATATCAAGTCCTAGACTTGTCTAAACACTCATCCTTATACCTAGGATAGGTTTCGGCAATTCCTTTCCCAAAACCAAGATTCTCTAAATCTCAAAAGGGTTAACCAACCCAACAACAATAAGCTCACATCCCTTATCCATAAGGCCTCTAAATGATCATACAAATTATCTATTTGTCATTTTCAACATAAGCCTTTAGCTTCATTTAAGGCCATTGTCCATCAATAATTTCAATTTGCAATATCATGGCCTAAAGCGTTATTAAATCACATTCTATTTCATTACTCCATCATCAATGGCCACAACCATTACCATTATCACCACAATAACAAAATCACACATTGAACATCATATACTCATTTTCAAAATCAATTCCTCTAATCAATCATATACATATATACTTATATGCCCACATCTTCCAAACCTCAAGATTGGGATCTCATTAAAATCTACTCAACTCAATGATCATACCAAACATTTCCAAACATTATCTCTATCCACAAAACCATTCCCATGACAATCACATCATTAATTTCACCCTCTATGCCAAAAGCCCCAAATCACCAACACTTAGGGTTTCATCAAAACTCAATGACCATTTTTAATAACCATCAATCTCCATCATTAACAACACCCACACACACTATCATGGGTTTTCACTGAAAATCATTTTTCATGGCATTATTACTCATTTCCCCCAATTCCTATGGTTAGGGTTCCATTAAAATCCAACAATCACCACTAACAACCATCATCTTTCACTCTAACCTTGAAATTTTCGTATACCCCTTCACACCCATCCAAAAACACATATAAATCACACCCCACCTTTGGGTTTTACACCAAAATGGCTCCCATTTCTAAACCCATACATATATCACTCTCCCAAGCAAGTAAGACTCAAAACCTAAGGCTTAAGCTCATCAAAATGGAGGGTAACATACCTTAAGCCAAGAAACCATAATGGGCTTCCAAGAGAGGGAGAAGGTGATAAAAATCAAAGAGGGAGAAGGAGAGCTGTCATTCAATATCATCTCCTCTAAGCTTGAAGATGGCAACCGAAAATGGACGAGGAGAAATGTACACCAATTTTCTTTCTTAGGTTTTAGGAGGAAGGGAAGAAAAGAGAGTGTTTGTGTCAGGGAGAAGGGAATGGCAAAAATGAGGGGGAGGGAGAAGAAGCCACACGTGAAAATAAAAGAGGGAGAAGGAAAATAAGTTATAACTTGGTCCCTCAATAAAACATTTCTCATTTTATAATAAACAGGATCCTTATTCGGACTCAATACCTTATCTAAAAATTATTCCGAATATATATTCGGATCCCCCATAATATTCTTAGCAGCCCTGACCAACGGCATCTTAATCGGAGATACTTGGTCCGACACCCATATGTTAACCGGGTATAATTTTAACTTTTAAAGCCTCCATAAATTATAAATAACCCTCATAAATCTCAATTTAATTATTTCAATATTTTTGGGACACTTATTAACCCATTTATAATTATTTAATATTTATTCCTCTCAATTAATCATTTTTATAAAATTTGGGATGTTACAATCCACCCCACCTAAAAAGAAACTTCATCCTCGAAGTTTAACCTCGGCATATATCATAAGGCCACACTTCGGCCATGCACCATTAGGGTTCAATGACACCACGAAGTAATATCGGACTTCCCAAAGTCCAGTAGGACATGATTATTATCATTCCTTCATCCAAGTATAAATTCTCATATATCCAAAACGAGTTACCACTCATTAATTCTCAGTTTATTCATCACAACATTCACATTTTATCCAGTACCACCGAATAGGTTCAATACATTCACCATAAGCAGTTACAACACTACACTTGCCCAATCTATGCGTTGCTGCATCTGACATACAGGAAGGCGTCTCAATCTCGTAGTGGTTACCACAAACACATGAGATCGGAGCATAAGTGCATGTTGCCACAATGCCTATGGCATGTAGAGACATATCAGGATAAGTACCTTCATGTATTATTGCTCACATTATTCATACCAATTCAAATAATATCACCTCACACGAGACTTTGTGAGAAGTTTACACAAGTCCATGAGTATTATACTCACATCATATTATCATTTAATTATGTTCCAGCGTAAGCCATGCCACACCATTCATCATTTGTCAGTCGCCATAACCATATCAACTATAGATTTCCAATCATCATAGGGTAATCACCCCACCATTGGACTTCATCCATCCCGAAGTCATAGTCATTTAGCTTAGGAATCATTTGTCTAATTCAAACATTGTCAGCTACAATTCGGTTTAGGCCTAATCAATTCACCAAACTCATGTCGAGCATACATATTATAGTTTAAGATATGGTTCATAATCTTATAATAAGCTTTCACACTAGTGGATTTCCTCACATATCATAACTAAAGTCCATAATTTGGACGTATAATCCATGTAATATCACATTGCTATACGGTCTCTATCACCAATATAACTCCTTCCAAAGTAAAAAGGAAAGTAATGACATATTTAGATTCCACTAAACAACCCATGATCACAAATATCATCTTTTCATCATATTATAATTCCTAGTCAATCCATTGATCATAATATCAAGGGCACACAATTCGGCCTAACCTCATACTATAAAATTTTTCATCATAGCCAATACTAAGTCATACCCCGAATTCAACATCATTATTCACCAAAGACTTAGGGGTTCACATTTTTATCCGAGTTTCCATTGCACACCAGTTCTAGCCTCGACAACTCTTTCCACAATCAATTCCACTATGGCTCAATTATTCATGAGATTTAATCCATCACTAGGCTTAGAAAGTTCAAGGGTTACCTAGCACCCATTATGGAATACTCCCACAACACACAAACATCATTAGACATAACGCATAGGAACATCGTAGAGCCTAGACCGCCACAGGGTCTAATTCTACAAGATTCGATCTTTCAAGATCATGTGAGTTATCCGAAGTTACCACATTTAGTGGGTCACAACCAAATTAACCATTCACTAGGTTCATAAATATTAAACTGAGGTATAACCCCAATCTTATGTGCACAAAGCTCACATGTCACCAATTTATCACTCATTCATGTTCCCGATCGAGGGAATATAGCAACTTACTTGCGTAATACTATATATGGTTTTTATGTATCTCATATCCTTTGGCAAATAGCACGTTCAATCATTTCCATCCACCTTTCAATAATGACATAGTCAATAATCTCATCCCATGAACATCAATATCATGGAGTTCTTCCATTATCATCCATTCAATTAACTCTAACACATGGATCATCCATATTAAGTAGGCATGCCATGACTAGGAGTCACGACATGATTCATACAAGCGACCTAATCAAATAATTTCATTTCAATATACAGATGGCTTCGTTATACATCATCTACCACCATATCAATTCATATTCAACATATCATACCCATGACCACACATGGTATATTTTCATCATCAATTCAAATCATACTCAATATATCAATATTCAAATGCATAATATCAATGAATTGGTCATTAGAAGGAAATAGTATAAGGAACTTGGCCGGACTTACACAAACAACCATATTTATCACACGAGAAATTCACCCATATATATTCAATCTCATTAATCATTTAGTTTTCCAATGAGCAACTTGTTAGGGAATCCCTAGAACATGAGCAGCGGAAATACAGGGATTCCATAGGATTTGCAAAGTGCTGTGTTTCAAAGCTGAAAACAAACACAAAAAATATTCGTTTTGGATTACCTCTTGAAGAACACCGAAGCAATTGTAGCCTCGTCCTTTAGGAGTCCACACGAGCACTCCCACCAGAATCGCAACACTTGCCAATTGCTAGCTTGACGGTGTGTAGCTCTTGCAACTTTTACGAATTTGTGTCTCACTTTAGTGAACCGCCTATGAGCATCTTATGCTCTATTTATAGGCTTAGGTTTAACCTAATTTGTTCTCTCTAAAGAGTGGGCTCCTTACTCATTCTAAATGAGTTAGGCCCAATAGCTTTATTTTAGTCCAACTAAAATAAAACAAAACATTTTCTGATGGGCTTACTCTATGTGTGTGACCCTATAGGTAAAATACTTGGTCATATTAATAATAAATTATTTTATTATTAATATAAAATAAGAGCGGCATCTAGCAATGCATCATTATGTCCAAATATTATTTAATATCAATATAACCTATAAGTGATAATTATTTAATATGTTTGTTCCTTTTCTCACGATATCCTAATTGGGCCCAAGGCATGGTCACGTCATCCTTATACGGCCCAATTTATTTTACTTGATACCAGAGTAGACTTGATACCGGAGTAGACTTGATCCGAATAAATATCTAATATTTATTCTTTCTAGCATGGCCATGCGTTTTCTCAGTCTTACTCCATCAAGTGGCCTATAGATATCACTCCTGTCACATAGGAGAGACAAATCCCATCTACATCAATCACATCCCTCTGCGTAATTTGTTCATTGCCTAATCACAACCTTTATAGTCCTCTTGTTACAGAAGACGTTTAATTGTATTAAAACAATAAACTCCTCATGTAGGAATTATAGTGACTTCAGGTCGAAGGACTACATATACCATTATCACATTAAGAATCGTTTATGACATTCATGTAACGATCCATGCAACGTTCTCATGGTGGGTCCGTCCAGTACATCATTACTCTTAATGTGTATCCGTGTGAAGACTTGATATCATCTATATCTATGATATGTGAGATCAAGTCATCAGTACACTCACACACTAGTCTTAATGTATTTACATGTCCCCATGTAAATACTTGACTAGGGACATTTTAGGAATAACTTTCATATGACCTATTACTCCAAGGATAAATACGTTTTAAAACAATTTTAAACTAAAATACTTATTTTATTGATAAGCAGAAAAATGATACAAATGAAAAAACATAAAGCTCATAGTGCATACACTAACACAACTATGCTCCACAAGTGCATCATACAACCTCAGTGATAAAGGGGCATACTCCCATAAACACCAATCATATCTTCTGAATCATAATCTCACAAAGAGTCCTTAATGAGCATCAATCACAACTCAACTTTAATGATTCACAATAATCCTTAATAAGCAATAATGCCCTTATAATCAATTCATAATTCTCAGACAATTAGTCATTCACAAATCCATATAGGGTAATCAATACCTTAACATATCATCATCCTCTAGATAATTATTACTCTTAAATCTATACAGAACAACCATATTCCAATAATCACCAAAATTCCTCTCTATTGAGCAATCGTGCTCCAATCATCTTGTAATATCAATTCATTGCAGAGCAACCATGCTCTGATAATAATCAATAATTCTAATTCAGAGCAAAATACGCTCTGATACCAGCTTGTCACCCCTTGGTTCTCCGGACCCGAATCCTGATGTAATCAAGATAATTAATTAATAAAAATGTGAATATTTTTTTCACGTTTAAAATATTTCTAAAATACCCTAACAATTACATCAAGGCTCAAACCACAGAAGACCAAAGAGTAAGATTTGAAATATATATATATATATATATATTCATATGGTCATACAACATACATCTCCAATGTCCACAATTTCATAATTGACCACATCTGATTTAACATATGTCATCAACACTTATACATCCCCAAAATGTTTATATAACTAACATCATTATATCCGTCAAATAGGTATGAATCCCAATACCACAAATTCCAATACATCATACACTTATATTATCATTTACAACACATCCATTGATTTCAAGGGTTATCAAGGCTATAATGTACATTTTATTGATAATACAATAAATTACAATTGCTGCCGACCAAGGCATTCCATTACCACTATTTTACCTTAACAAAAGCTTTACTTTAAAAATATCCCCATCCATGATATTCCTACATCAATGCTAAAAATGGACAACATGGAAGAGTGAGTTATACATTTCAAATGATGATATGAATACAATTAAGATTATGTGCATATGCATATCAATATCATGTATGCTTTGCTAAACACATCAATATTCATCATAAATTCTTATGTCAACTATACATATATATATATATTTCATATTCATTATTCAAATCATAGCAAAGCAAGAACATACACATAACATCCTAATGCCATACTAGGCCGTCATCATTCTCATTAATCATTCTTATCTTTTCTCAAAGCCTCAATGGGCCAACATCATCATTGTCAACCATACATATCATTTTATTCAATATCATTTTATGTATTCGTATCATTTATTAATTTCATGTGGTCTTTTAGGTACTCATTTACCCATCTCATCACTACCATACTACAATCTCAATCATCATTAAGGAAGAAAATTAATAGGTGAATAAAAATATTTTGACAATTGACGTGATGCTTGGGTATATGTGTGTGCCGATTATGTTAGATGAATCTGTATCTACGTGCTACTTGTGAATGTCATATGGATGTATGAAATTGTGGTATACGAGAATTATAAGCATATATGTTGTGATAAATCTCGTTGTGAAATATAAAGAATTGAGTCTCAGTAGGGTCCTAACATAATGTGATTATGACGTGTGATGATGTGATTAGATATTATATGGAATGATGTGATGAAATGATGATGCACTGAGGTACAGGAAATTGATGTGATGGTATGATGAAGGTGGATGATGATGTGTGGCCCCTTTGTCCTTAATTGCCAACTAATAACCTAAGATAACCCACACAAATACCTAAAAGTTATAATAACAGTGTGAGCCAAGAAAAGAATAAAAGTATCATCTAATTAATTACGTTAAGAAGAAACCTATCCAACTTAAACTACACCTACCCTTATACATAAACTAATTCTCTATCAAGTAGGTAAAGTCATAAGAAGAGAATAAGGTAATAATTTGATGATTGATCAACAACCAAGTATACATGTAAATAAGCCATAATTCCTAGGGATAAGATAGTCCAATGCCCTAGTAAACAAGAATAACCTAACAGAACTTAATTAGTCTCACTCGCTAACACAAGAACAATGTCATAAGAAACTGATGATAACCCCTAGCAAGTCCTAACAACATAAAGATAGAAGGGAAAAATGGTGAAAATGTATGTAATAGAGTTTAAGAAAATGACTGAGGTTCTCAGTTAGGAGTAAGTAAGGAATAAAATTATCCCTAACATTAAGGACAAAGGCGGACGGATAAGAGGACCCTACATGATAATAATTGCTATAAAAGATAAATGGATTATGCATTAATCATGCATCATGTGTACATGGTTTTGGCGGAAGGCCATGATAAAAACTAAAGCATACAGCAAGGGGTACGTTGGAGGACATTTGCGTTCAGTCCATAAGAGGGACCTATGGAGTACAACTAGGTCAGAACCCCAATGGCTCTAGAGTCACGCCAGGAGGCGGGCGTATCGATGCAAGCCTAATGTACTTCTACATGGATGGAGTGTAATTATAATCGTGCAGAGTCAAATCCTATTGTAATATTGATCATGAGTTGTGGGATGAGATGGATCCATGATGAGTAGGACATGCATGTCCTTTGATACCCTTGTATTGTAAAGGACTTAGTGATCTTCGATCACTCTAGTATAGAAATGTTGTGCCCAATATGAGACTGAGTAGGACGGTTCTGATGGATGGTGATGATGTGATTTTTGGGCCCACATGCATGGCATCAATGACACTAAAGGATAAAAGAGTAATGGAACAACTACGCACATGCATAGCATTTTACCTATGTAACTCCTACTTGATATTTATGCGTATGTGTGATACCATATCTATGATGCTCTGTTTGATACCCCTTATTTATCTATTGATAAATATGAACTCTCATAAATGACTTCACAGATCCCCTAGAAACAAGTTAACCATAAATGAGAAGTGAGATAACACTGAGTGAGATGAGGTTGAGTCAGGAAGCATTTATGAGAGAATGGTAGCTAGTGAATGGTATGGGAGTGAGGCCTGAACCTTACAACTAGCTCGGATTATTATGAACCACGTGTTGGATGGGAGAGCCGTTAGAAATGACAATTCTCTGTTGTTTGTGAGTATGGGGACACTCCTCAACTTTACAACTATTTTTTAGATTAAAGAGACCTTGTGTAGAGGACATGGTTCACTAAAGGAGATCACTCTCGACAGATAGAGTTGGCTTTAGTCCGCTAGAAGTCATCGAGGAAGTGCGACAAAGTGGAAACAACAACAAGGTAGCCCCCTTAGTGGGACTGTGTCCATTGTATCTTATAGGAGCTTACGTGCCCCTAATATTCAAAGTATGTATGGGTCTATTGATCATGACCATGTGTTGTACAAAAGTGTTATTAACAAAGTATCTGTTCCACTAAGTTTTCATGTACAAAAAAAACTTCCATATTTTCTTAAAACTCGTAACCCCTCAGTTAAGTAGGATAATCTAGTAGAAGAGATTGTGCTATTTAACCGAGGGTGTTACATATGGCGCCCTAATTTCCTGGACCTGAATCCCAATGCAAGCATAAATAATTAATAAAAAGACGAATGAATTTTTTGTGGTTAGATTCATTAAGGTAACCACTTACAACAAGATCCGAATCACGAAAGATTAGAGGCCACAATTTAAATTGAAAAGATAAAGAAACAGGTCAAAAATCAAGAGCCCTCGACGTATACACAAAGATGAACCAAAAATAGCAGAAAGAAATATATAAACAGGGCATCCATCCCTTCTCATATATAAGGATATGAGAAGAGATCCAAAGGCAAATAAGATTCATGGAAAGAGTCACGCATGACAAACTAATTTAGGGTAAGTAATTAACCCATGAATTGTAGGGTTAGAATCCATAGCCAAAGAGACATAATAATCATGCCAAAATTTAGTGAAAATGTACGCATTAGGTCATGTTTTTTAGCCAGGAAGCAAATGAGTGTAATCACTAATTGAAAGGGGTGTAATTGGACACGCAAACAATGCGAAACAAAAAGTTTTTAAGCAACTGGCAGTGTGATCCATGACCAAGCCGTGGTTCTGACCATGGTCGTGGTTTTCACTGTTGCCAGGTTAAAATAGACACCAAAAATTGCCATCAGAAATATAGAGTTCCACGGCCAAGCCATGGTGTCATAGTTCTTTTTGCCAAAACCTAACTTTGGCACCTTTTTTCCATTCTTTTGAAATCCCTAACACATGCACTTATTGGATCCTTTTTGGCACACAAGGACCAACCAATTTAAGGCACAAAACATGGAAAACAATCACAACCTCTTATTTTGATCATTGGAATCAAGCCTAATTCATGCATTATCATTGGATTCATAAACATAACATTCAAGCCTTAGCAATTTCATAAGTTTTCCATCAACATAAGTATTTTTGCCAACATATTGGCTATCAAGATCACATCGCCTAATTGTTATCATTGTCATATACAAAAGAATTGGCTAATGTATATACTACAAAAGAAATTAGGCCACCATTGTCATCAATATCAACATTACCAAAATCATTTACATTGCCGGTCAAGGAATTCCATTACCATTATTTTACCTTCCACACAAAACATCATTTTCCAAAAGTACGTCATCTCTCAAGTAATCCCGAATCACAATGCTACAAAAAGACAACATGGGAGAGTGATTATGTGTACATGTATATAAATCACTTATGCTTTGCAACACAAGTACCAACATCATCAAATTATCATTTTTACCACAATGGGCAAGCATAAAGGTCATTGCCCTTCATCACAATGAGTCATCACAAACAGCTTTACAAGTTTTATCATATTGTTCATCATAATTATTTATTATGTCAGGTTATAGGTTTTCCACCACTATATTCATCCATCATCCTTCAAAGTCTCAAATCTCATTCTGGCATATCACTAGGCTATATGCAAATACTCTTAGGCTAATGCATATGGACAAGTAATCATACTCATCAATTACGGATGTGACTATAGGAAATAAATCATCAATGTTGGTTTATGCTAAAGTATCACTTCAACAATGTGTACACACACACACATATATATATATATATATATGTATATATCAATCATCTAACCTTTTTACTAGTACCAAACTGCATCGCCCAAAATGCCACATCGGTTATTTCACTATGACAACAGAAAATAACATGCAAGATGCTGTAGAAATGGTGTTGAGGGCTACCATGATTCCTCACCATCGCAACTGCGATTCAACACCTTATTTTACTTATTCATGTTGATGTGTTACTGCCGTGGTCCATCAAATTAATACATTAAAAATAATTAATGTAGTACTAGGGTGTCAACCTAGGTCGTTCTCTCGAAGATCAACACAAAAATTTAGGAAAATCAAGTTTTAAAATTAATTTTTAACAAACAAAAATTTAATATACAAAAAATGTTTTGGGGGGGGGGGGTTTGTTTGTTTGTCACAGAAATTTAAAACAGCATAAATAATGAAACTTAGAACAATAAATAATAAGCGATTGATTTTCTTGGAGTATTGTAATTAGATTTATCCTTGGTTTACAAAAGATGATTTATACACTTTCATTACTGTTAATTTCTAAGCTCAATTTGAATTAATCAACTAAGAGTCTTTTTTCAATTCATAAGTCCTTTACTTTTATTTAAAAATGAATATTTTAATCAAGCATCCTAATTAAGCACAAGGAGTTAAGATCATAAAATCTAGGAATTATTGAGCATATGTAAGAACATCGCCTACATACATAATCTATTCTCAAATTATGGAATTAAGCAAACCATAATAATTAAAAGTGATTATGAAAATATTCGTTAAGCATGCATACTTTCTTAATCCATTTTAATAAAAATCTTATTTTATTCAATTTGTATAATTAAATCAATAAAGCATACAAATTTAATTAAACAGAATGGAATTAAATAAGCAGAGTAAAATTATGAAGAAATAAACAATAATAAAAGCATACTATATTAAAAACAAGAACCTCAAAATTATATTACAATATTCTCCAGGAAAATCAATCTAGGGTTTTAGCCCTCCATAATTAAAACAAACTAAAAATAAAAATAACCGAACCCAGAATTACAACGGAGGAGGTGGAAGAAATCCTCTAGAGCACAAGCCTCTGTTGCTTGAAACAAGAAAGGAAGAATGAATTGAAGCGATGTTGAGAAGCGTGGTTTCCCTTTCTATTTATAGGCGAAGCGAAGGAAACAGCGAGCAAAAAACATGGGATCTATGGAAACTTTTGGTGAAGAAAACCCGTAATACTGTCTCCACTTCCTTATATTGCGTAACGGTGTTTCCACTAGAGGAATCGATTCCTAAAAATACATGAATCGATTCATTTAGGCAAAAGCTGGTTAAATTCCATGCATGAATCGATTCCTAAGGGGTAGGAATCAATTCCCAAGGGTTAAAAAGCATATGAATCGATTCCTAGTGGCTGGGAATCGATTCCCAGGTGTGTGAATTGATTCCTATATGAAAGGAATCAATTCACAAGCATGATTTCATGTAGGAATCGATTCCCAAGTTGGTGAATCGATTCCCAGACCTGTTCTGGTGTTTTTCTTGCATTTTTGACCCTTTCTTGAGGCGTGGTGACTTGTGGCTTCTTCTATTTGATCTGTGGTAATTATTTTTCAATTGTAAGCTTAATCATACACTACAAAATAAGAGAAACCAAAACTTAATTATTTCCATTAAAAATCAATCCTTAATTCATTTTAAAATTAAATATTAAATAAAGCTCAAACTATGAAAATATGTTAAAATGCAGTATGTTAGGTAGTAACCGGTGGCAAATTATACACATTTAAAATGATGTATTAAGGATAAATCCTATTGGATCAAATTCCCCCACACTTACTCTTTTTCACTCTCAGGAAAAATCAAAATAAAAACAAGTTTTACAGTTTATTAAAAACATTTAAGTTGAAAACAATAACACACAGAATTGGCATGCTTGTCATGAAATCTTAGGAACATTAAGAGAAACAAGAGTTATTCAATATGCAGGATACAAAGCATCAAGATATGTATGAAAATCATCCAAACACTTAGGCATGTGAGAATGAAATCAAATTGAAAGGAAAATCATAAGTGACAGAACCTCATAAGACATACTCTCAACTCTCAAGTGTTTTGGGTTTGTGTATACGCTTAAAATACTTTCCTGAAAAACAGACAGTCCCATAAATTTGGTAAGTTTATCAATTCCATAATCAACACAAATGCATGTATAGATCAACAGGGCTTTTCACGGTTGTAATGTGGCCAAGGTATAATTGGGTGGTAAAATTTTGGAAAATAAGTTTAGATACCAAAAAGAATGATGGAGCAATTAATTTAACAGGTAAACAGTGAGGGTAAAACATTTGTTCAATCACATTTGGTCACACACATCAAAATATATATGTAATTTATTTATATATATATATATTTTCTTTTGTGGTTGCATAACACTTAAACCAAGAGCTGCGACTCCTTTTTGTGCACCCCAACACTTATTTGAATGCCTGTTTTTGACTTGATTCCAAAGCTCCAATATATTCCTTAAGGTAGGTATATATATATTTTTTCATCTTTGCTTATTTAAGCCGCAACAAAGAAATGGTTAAATAGGCTCAAAGGGGTTAACAAAGGATGGTTTATTCATGGTAGGCTTATATGGCTAGTGGCTTAATTGAACAAAATGCCTGTGTCCTTTCAAATACATGTATATGAGTTTCAAGTATCATCAAGAAACAAGACAAAGATTGAGATGTAAGCATTCAGGAATAAATCACACATGAAAGAATTAAGATGGTATAAGGCGATCCATCAAATTTTAAGGCTCAAAAATCTCACAAGGCATAATTCTATCATATATGATCATCTCTCAATTATCATGTCATTCTCAACATACCAAAAATGCTTGAGTTCAAATCATAACATATCATTAAGCTCATATCAAACATGAAAGAAATTACTTATTACTCATGCATATCCTAAAAATTTTAATAAAACATACCATTTTAAACAAATATTGTAAAATTTTTTTATTTTTATTATATATACTTTTTTATTTTTATTATATATTTTTTAATTTTTTTTATTTCACTCAAAAAAAAGAATCACAGTCACACACAAAACACAATAAAGACATAATTAAAATTACAGTCACACACAAAACACAATAAAGACACAATTAAAGAACAGTCCCACCCCCATACTTGAATCATACATTGTCCTTAATGTAAGACAGAGCATACAGAAAAGACAATAAAATGAAAAAGTAAAGAGATGGTTAGGAAAAACTCCCTCAAGGGGGATTAAGAAATGGTTCCCCCAAAGCATGCTCCTCCATTGTGACATTTACAAGTGAAGGATTTTCATGGAATGGCTTCAAGCGTTGTCCATTAACCTTGAATCTTTTGTTGGAGTTCTTACTTTTTATTTCAATAGCTCCATGGGGAAATACATTAGTGACAATGAAAGGTCCTTCCCATTTGGAGTGTAATTTTTCTGCCATCAGTTTCATCCGGGAATTAAATAGTAACACTTTCTGTCCAGCAGCAAACTCCTTCCTAGCTATTGAGCTAACATAAAATTTCTTTGTTTTCTCCTTATAGAACTTTGAATTCTCATAAGCTGACAAACGGATCTCATCAAGCTCATTCAGTTGTAATTTCCTTTCTTCACCTGCTTGATCAAGTACTAAGTTGCAAGCTTTTACAGCCCAGTAAGCACGATCCTCAATTTCTACTGGAAGATGACATGCCTTACCAAAAACGATTCTATAGGGAGACATTCTTATAGGTGCCTTAAAAGTTGTTCTATATGCCCAAAGAGCATCATCCAGTTTCTTGCTCCAATCTTTTCTATTAGGTTGTACTATCTTCTCCAGGATTCCCTTAATTTCTTTATTAGAGACTTCTGCTTGTCCATTGGTTTGGGGGTGATATAGAGTAGAGACTCGATGAATAACCTCATACTTCCTAAGCATAGCTTGCATGGTCCTATTATAGAAATATGTTCCCTGATCACTAATGATTGCTCTCGGAATGCCAAACCTACAAAAAATTTGAAATATAACAAAATCCACAACAACTCGAGCATCATTAGTTCTGGTGGCTTTAGCTTTCACGTATTTAAAAACATAATCTACAACTAACAGAATGTATGTAAAACCAAAGGATAGAGGAAATAGACCCATAAAATCAATGCCCCAAACATCAAATACTTCACAAAACAACATAGGTTGTTGAGGCATCTGTTGACGCCATGTGATAGCGTTACCAACTCTCTGGCATTCCTCACAGGTGTTACAAGTTCTCAATGCATCCTTAAAAATGGTGGGCCAGTATAAACCAGAGTCCAACACCTTTCTTGCTATTCTTTATGGACCAAAATGTCCACTAACTGGTGAAGCATGGCAAAATTAAAGAACTGATTCTATCTCATGATTGGGAATGCATCGTCGAATCACCTGATCATTGCACAACTTCCACAAATATGGGTCATCCCATATATAATATTTTGCATCACTTTTCAATTTTGAAATTTGGTTTCTGGATGCATTTGGTGGAAAAACAGAAGTAACAAGATAATTAACAATGTTAGTAAACCAGGGTGTATCAAAAGAGTTAGAAACACTCATCAGTTGTTCATCGGGAAAATGGTCCTGAATAGGTGCCGAATTAGGAGCGTTCTCAATTCTGCTTAAATGGTCTACCACCAAGTTTTGTGTTCCACTTCTGTCAGGAATTTTTAAGTCAAACTCTTAGAGCAAGAGCATCCAATGAATTAATCTTGGCTTGGACTCACCTTTCTTTAACAAGTACTTCAAAGCTGCATGGTCAGTAAAGATAACTACTCGAGAACCGAGTAAGTAAGATCTAAACTTATCTAATACAAAAACAATGGCCAAGAGCTCTTTTTCAGTAGTGGTGTAATTTACCTGGGCGACATCTAAAGTTTTAGATGCATAGTAGATGACCCTAGGCTATTTGTCAATCTTCTGACCAAGGACAGCTCCCAATGCATAATTAGAGGCATTACACATTAACTCAAATGGGGCTGTCCAATCAGGTGCTTGGATTATTGGGGTAGTGGTCAATGCTTGCTTGAGGCAATTAAAAGCCTCCTTACACTTTTCATCAAACTCAAATACCACACCCTTTTGAAGCAGATTGGATAGTGGTCTAGCCTTCTTGCTGAAATCCTTTATGAATCTTCTGTAGAAACCTACATGACCAAGAAAAGAATAAACCTCTCGTACACAAGAGGGGTGAGGTAAATATGATATAACTTCTTTCTTTGTAGGATCTACCTCAATTCCTTTCTCGGAGATTACATGCCCTAAAACTATTCCTTGTTCTACCATAAAATGACATTTTTTATAGTTCAGGACAAGGTTAGTTTCAATACATCTGTTTAAAACTTTATCCAAACTATCAAGGCATGCATCAAATGAAGATCCATAAACAGAAAAATCATCCATAAACACCTCTATGTAATTTTCAATGAAATCATGAAAAATACTTATCATGCATCTTTGAAAAGTTCTAGGAGCATTGCATAGGCCAAATGGCATTCTCCTATAAGAAAATATGCTAAAGGGATAGGTGAATGTGGTCTTTTCTTGATCCTCAGGTGCAATGTGAATCTGAAAATATCCAAAGAATCTATCAAGAAAACAGTAGTGAGACTTACCTATAAGACATTCAAGCATTTGATCAATGAATGGTAAAGGGAAATGGTCCTTCTTCGTTGCCTGGTTTAGTCTCCTGTGGTCAATACAGACTCTCCAACTATTTTGCACTCTGGTAGGGATCAATTCATTCTTCTCATTTTTCACAACTATGATCCCTATTTTCTTAGGAACCACTTGAATCAGACTCACCCATTGGCTGTCAGAGATAGGGTAAATGATTCCTGCTTGTAGAAGCTTGGTAATCTCCTTCTTAACCATATCAAGGATTACAAGGTTGAGTCTCCTTTGAGGCTGTCTTACTGCTTTAGCATTTTCCTCCAGAAATATCCTATGCATGCACATGGATGGGCTAATTCCAGGGATGTTTGCCAATGTCCAGCCTATAGCCTTCTTGTGCCTTTTCAGAACTTGTAGTAATTTTTCTTCTTGATTTTCATCAAGAACAGTGGAAATTATCATTGGGAGCTATTCATCATCCCATAAGTATACATACTTGAGGTTCTCAGGTAGGGGTTTCAACTCTAATTTGGGTGCCTGTAAAACAGATGGAACTAACAAAGTAGATTTAGATTCCGCTACTTGCACCTCAATAATTTTGTTAGAGTCTTCTCAAAATTCTACACTCAGGTTAGTGCATTCTAGCTCCTTATGGTTAACAGACATATCAAAAGATTCTAAATCAGAATATATGCATTTATTAATTTCAGCACAAATATCACAACTTCTAGAATCATTGCATACAAAACAATTGTTTGAATTATCCATGCATTCCAAATCAACATTTTGAGAGATATCAAAAAGATATTCACAAATCAATTCATCCATAATATCAATATGAAAAATAGAGTGATCTTTAGATGGGTATTTCATAGCATCAAGAATATTGAATTGAACTCTAGTGTCACCAAATTCCATAGAGAAGGTTCTAGAATGAACATCTATTTTGGTTCGGGCAGTTTTCAAAAATGGTCTTCCTAAAATTATAGGAACAGGAATCTGAGGCATACCTTCTTCCATATCAAGTATGAAAAAGTCAGCAGGGAAAACAAGTTAATCTACCTGAACCAAAACATCCTCTATGACTCTAGCAGGGTAAGCAGTACTTCTATTAGCTAGTTGAATCACTACACCAGTAGGTTGTAAAGTTCTAAGAGATAGAGATTTGAAAACAGACATAGGCATAACATTTATTGAAGCTCCTAAATCTAACATGCAATTTTCAAATTTGTTATTGCCTATGATGCAGGGTATAGTGAACGTGCCTGGATCTTTACATTTCTCTGGAATATTTGGAATTTCCTTACCAAGCAGTGCAGATACATTTCTTCCCATGCTTATCCTTTCATTTCCCTTGAGTATCCTCTTATGAGTACAAAACTCTTTCAGAAATTTGGTATACTTTGGTATTTGCTTGATTGCATCAAGAAGAGGTATATTCACTTCCACTCTCCTAAAAGTATCCAAAATTTCTTTGTCCACTTCTTCCATCTTCTTACTTGGAATTGCTTTTGTTGGGAATGGAAGAGGGATATGAGGTGGGATTTGGGGTGGTTTCATCTCAGACTTCCTTGTGCTTGAAGAGGGTACATCATTCTCAACTGTTGTAGACACATTCGTTTGTTTCTCAGGTTCCTTGGGTATGGGTACTTCAAGGTTCTTACCCAATCTGAACTGAATTGCACTCATATTTCTTGGATTTGCAGCTGGTTAAGATGGTAATTTGTCAGAGTTCTAAGACTGTAATTGGTTAAATGATGAAGCCAATTGCCCAATTTGGTTGCTTAAACTTTAGATTGTAGCATCATTTCTTTGTTGATACTCCAAGTTCTGTGCAGCCATTTGTTTCAGCAGTTCTTCCAAAGAAGGGCCACTTATGGATGGTTGAGGTGTAGGTCTTTGGAAGGTTGGTGCATTCCTTTAAAATGGGGGTTGGGGTTTTTGTTGTTGGTTACCCTATCTCAAGTTTGGATGGTTCCTCCAACTTGGGTTGTATCTGTTGGTAGAAAGGTCATGGTTTTGTTGCTGCTGTTGTGGTTGAGGTCTATCATGGTAGATGTTGGCTGCATAGGCTTGGGGATTACTGTCATCCTTTTCTTGTAGAGAATGACAACAATCAGTGGGATGCTCTTGTGAAGTACAGATGCCACACACTTTGGCAGTCATGGATTTTTGATTCACTGCCAATTGTGTGAACATAGTGGTGAGAACGTCAAGTTTGCTCACTAATTTAATGCCAGATACACTAGAGTTTGAATCATACATGGGTTTAAAAGCATCATTTCTAACACTAAATTATTGGGAATTGGATACCATCTTTTTAATCAAGTTTCTTGCTTCAGCAGCAGTCATGTCTTCTAAAGCTCCTCCACTTATCGCATCTAATATGTTGCGATCAACGTGGTGCAGACCTTCATAAAAGTACTGAAGAAGAAGTTGTTCAGAAATTTAGTGGTGAGGGCAACTTGCATAGAGTTTCTTGAATCTCTCCTAATACTCATAAAGACATTCTCTAGAGAGTTGCCTAATTCAAGATATGTCCTTTTGGATTGCAGTAGTTCTAGAGGCAGGAAAGAACTTTTCCAAGAACATTTTCTTTAAATCATTCCAACTTGTGATTGATCTTGGAGCAAGGTAGTAGAGCCAATCCTTAGCAACACCCTCTAAAGAATGAGGAAATGCTTTAAGATAGACGTGGTCTTCTTGAACGTTTTGAGATTTCATTGTGGAGCACACAATATGGAATTCTTTGAGGTGTTTGTGCGGATCTTCACCCGCAAGACCATGAAACTTAGGCAACATGTGTATAAGTCTGGTCTTAAGCATAAAAGGGACATCCTCTTCAGATATTGAATACACAAACTTTCGTATGTGAATTCAGGTGCAGCTAGTTCTTTAAGAGTTTTTTCACGAGGTCAAGCCATATCAAGAAAACAAGCAATAGTACTTTTAATAAATTCAGATGAGATACTATCACTATCAATATCAACAAAGTTATTATTAAATCTAGCTTCTCTAACTAATCTATGAAAAGTTCTATCAATTTCAGGATCAAATGAATATAAATGCCCAAAAGTCCTTCTAGAACATAACATACAACAAGATATTTCATGATCATGAGCAATATATCATAAGAATCCTAAATCATGCAAACAAAATAATAAATTTTTTTATATTATTATTTTCTTAATAAAAAAAATTAATTTAAAATAAGAATTTTCCTAAAGATCGTTGATCCCCGGTTGCGGCGCCAAAATATGACGTGTTATTGTCATGGTCCGTCAAATTAATAAATTAAAAATAATTAATGTAGTACTAGAACGTCAACCTAGGTCGTTCTCTCGAAGATCAATATAAAAATTTAGGAAAATCAAGTTTTAAAATTAATTTTTAACAAACAAAAATTTAATATACAAAAAATGTTTTGGGGGGGGGGGGTTTGTTTGTTTGTCACAGAAATTTAAAACAGCATAAATAATGAAACTTAGAACAATAAATAACAAGCGATTGATTTTCTTGGAGTATTGTAATTATATTTATCCTTGGTTCACAAAAGATGATTTGTACACTTTCATTACTACTAATTTCTTAGCTCAATTTGAATTAATTAACTAAGCGTCTTTTTCCAATTCACAATTCCTTTACTTTCATTTAAAAATGAATATTTTATTCAAGCATCCCAATTAAGCAAAAAGAGTCAAGATCGTAAAATCTAGGAATTATGGAGCATATGTAAGAACATCGCCTACATACATAATCTATTCTCAAATTATGGAATTAAGCAAACCATAATAATTAAAAGTGATTATGAAAATATTCATTAAGCATGCATACTTTCTTAATCCATTTTAATAAAAATCTTATTTTATTCCATTTGTATAATTAAATCGATTAAGCATACAAATTTAATTAAACAGAATGGAATTAAATAAGCAGAGTAAGATTATGAAGAAATAAACAATAATCAAAGCATACTATATTAAAAACAAGAACCCCAAAATTATATTACAATATTCTTCAAGAAAATCAATCTAGGGGTTTTAGCTCTCCATAATTAAAACAAAGTAAAAATAAAAATAACCGAAGCCGGAATTACAGCTGAGGAGGTGGAAGAAATCCTCCAAAGCACAAGCCTCTGTTGCTTAAAACAAGAAAGGAAGAATGAATTGAAGGGATATTGAGAAGCGTGGTTTCCCTCTCTATTTATAGGTGAAGCAAAGGAAACAGCGAGCAAAAAACATAGGATCAATGGAACTTTTGGCGAACAAAACCTGTAATGCTGTTTCCACTTCCTTATATTGCGTAATGGTGTTCCCACTTGAGGAATCAATTCCTAAAAATACATGAATCGATTCCTAAGGGGTGGGAATCGATTCCTAAGGGTAAAAACAGCATATGAATCAATTCTTGGGGCTGGGAATTGATTCCCAGGTATATGAATCGATTCCCATGTGAAATGAATCGATTCACAAGCATGATTTCATGTAGGAATCGATTCCCAAGTTGGTGAATCGATTCCCAGACCTGTTCTGGTGTTTTTCATGCATTTTGACCATTTTTTGAGGCGTGGTGACTTGTGGGTTCTTCTGTTTGATCTGTGGTAATTATTTTTCAATTGTAAGCTCAATCATACACTACAAAATAAGAGAAACCAAAATTTAATTATTTCCATTAAAAATCAATCCTTAATTCATTTTAAAATTAAATATTAAATAAAGCTCAAACTATGAAAATATGTTAAAATGTAGTATGTTAGACAGTAACTGGTGGCAAATTATACACATTTAAAATGATGAATTAAGGATAAATCATATATTTTCACATGCTAACCACAACAAGAACACAACCCTTATTATATTGAATTACTTAAATCACCAACACTTTATCATGGTTGCACAATTTCTCATCAACAATAATTTGTACCAATCTTTCCAAAACTCATTTCTATACTCATAAATCACTCTAGAGGTAATAAATCCTAATTTCCCTAAATTTTGCCAAAACCACAAATTTTCCAAAACCTAGGGTTTTCATAAAAATCATAAACAACCAATTTCATTAATTTTTATTCACCATTTCATGCATATCAAGCCACAAAATTCATGCAACACATAGCCATCACCAAAAACCTAATTTTCCATGTCTTATAACCTAGGTTCCAAATATCCAAATGCATATCTCAACATAACAACCTCAAAACTAACATTTTTTATACTTCAATACCATAAAAATAATAAATAAAGATAACCACAAGTCATGGGTCTTACCTTTTTTTCCAAAACTTGAATAAGAGAATGAGAGTTGAGGAGAAAGAGTTAATATGAGTGGAAATATGCCTTAATGCCTCATTAGAGCTTTATAAATTTAGTAAAATGCAAATGATTTGAGTGAAAATAGACACAAGAGAGAGGGATGGTTTTTGGTGCTCTTGGGAGGGAGAAGAGAAGGTGAAATGAAGACATTATAAAAGAGTGGAAGAGCTTGCCAAAAAATAAGGGAGAGAAAAGATGCATTTGGGGTCTTTATCCATTGGTCCATGTGCATCCTTGACTTTTTCCCATTGGTCCAACAGTCCCCTTTATCCATTGGGCAATTGAATGAAAAGTAGAAGCAAAGAAAAGGACATAACACATCACAAGAAAATGAGGGGAATTTTTCATTTTTCCAAATTCTTTTTCTGCTTGTATTTTCACTGTCTGTTGATACGTGAGACAAACTGGACTTAAATAAACCCAAACCGAGACCAGGGAAAATTTTTCCAAAATTTAAAACGTTCAAAACGTTCATAATCAGCCCAGATTAAGAGTTGGGGTAAATTAAAAACAGCATAAAGGCAAGGGAAGGCAAAAGCCGACCAGAGAAAGGGAATACCGGGTCCAAATGCCACACGTTGGCAAAACCCAGCTTCGGTCGCACAGCCCAGCGGAATACAGCGCTTGAGCGAGTTCTTTTCTCGCTGGCCTTGCTCGCTGAAGCGAACACCCGCACTCGGTAATTTTCTCACTTTGAATTTAGTCCCAAGTCTACTCGGGGTTTGACCACTTCGGGTCATGCTTCACCCGGTACACTAACACTTAGCCAAATACTTAATTTACTTCAGTAAGCCCACATACATGCTTCATTCAGAAGCGTCTTAATCTCCACTCGGGAAATGATTCCCTTGGATACTCCACTCGGAGTCTATAAGCTTCCCTCACCCGGAGTATTTCCCCAGTCCAATACCACTCGATATATTTCAACCTAAATTCACTCGGAATTCATTATCCATTCTGCACTCGGCATATTTTGATCTTCCCCACTCGGAGATCACCATAACCTCCATTCCTTCGGAAGGAGTCTCCACAATCAAGTTTCGTTCGGGATTCCTCTATCCTCATATCACTCGGAGGAATTCACCAAGTTAATTCTCACTCGGACTTATTCAATACTTAGCCACTTGGAATATATATAACATTCACTCGGAATATATATATAACCTCGTTCACTCGGAAGAGGACCCTAGAACACCCCAATCAGAATCATCACAATTACTCTTCCCTGGGAAGAGGTTCACTCGGGATTTCCCACTCGGGAATATTCAAACCCTTCCCCACTGGGGGTTTACTCATACTTTTCACTCGGTAATATATGGATTAATCTTCCCGCGGAAGTAGCCCACTCGAGTATATCTTACTCGGAAATATTTTAAGCCTTCATCACTCGGAAAAAGGCCACACAAACAATAGCCTCACTCGGTAATGGCTCTCCCATCAATATTCCACTCGTAATTTATTAACTTAGCATTATCCATTCGACATCACATCTCAGTCGATACAATTAACATCTTATCAATGTAATAAATATATGTGTATATGTGTAAACTTGTTGACAATTCCACTATCCAATCCATATAGATAATCACGTTCAGACAGACGGATTACAAGAGAGCCGACCAAGGCTTTAACATATCTATTTACAATATATATACTATATGTGCACTTCAGCAATCGGAGTGCCCATCACTCGGACTTAAGGCCATTTCAACATTCCCAGTCCGACCTGCATATACTGAAAAATATAGCCACAGTAGGGGTGAGCTTTTACATATTAAATGACAGTTATTGACTCGGATTAATCTTCGAATCCTTAACCATACAATAACATATCTTAATCAGCAATAATGCACTCTGCCATTCAATATAAACCCTACAACAACTTCACCCACTCGGGATTCATGTAATTCAATCAAGACTGAGTAATTCACCACATTCATAATCATATATTCACAGCCATAACATCACCTTGCACTCGGCAACAGTACCAATGTACATGTATTCACTCAGTCGGAATTCACACCAATTATTCATGGCTATATAATTCGTTTTCATCACAGCATGTATCACAACCATAACATCATATTGCACTCGGCAATAACAGAAATAACATCAGTATACATGCATTCATCCAATCGGATTCCACTCAAGTCATTCAAGACTATATCAATCATGTTATTCCTAATAACATTCCACATATTCATACAATTCACATTGAGCTCAATGACAATCATAAGTGTGCACACATTTATTTTACCCGGATCTGGTTATTTATTATCAATTTTTATTGTTGCAACATAGGCTCCAAGCCTTTTCTCAACTCCAAGCTGATTCGGCCGTTTTACTGGTACCAAACCGTTTGCCCTCACATGTAACATAGTCACTCCAAGCGACTACAGAAGTGTTACGAGCAGCCCCGAGTCCAACCCGGTAGGCTTGCCTTGAGTCCAACCTAAGGTCTTTAAGCGTCCAACACTTAGTGCACTCGGCACTGCCTCGAGTCCAACCCGAGGTCTTTTATCATATTTAACACGTATTCATCTGATTGCCGACTCTGTATTAAGCGTCCAACGCTACATGCTCCAAGCATTTCCAGTGGCGAATCGGATGCATACGTTCTCATTCATCAGGCGTCCAACGCCAATGCACTCGGCATTGCCTTGAGTCCAACCCAAGGTCTTTCAATATGTTTTCCACACATATGCACTCGGCATTCAAATATCAATAACATGCATCCCATGTATTTTATCATTATTATTCATAAACAGGGATTGACATAGCAATAACACAATACATGCACTCGGTAATCACATGCTTTTTAATATAAAGTCCCATACGGGAATTAACATAACCGACCCACATCTCATGCACTCGGCAATCATAATGCCATCCACTCGGAATTATCATTTACAACAAGCATCACATGATTTTCATATAATATCCACTCGGGAATAACACAATAGTCCCCCATCTTATGCACTCAGCATTCGCAAGTTCAATGACAAGCATCACATGCATTTAAACACAAAATTACACACGGGGATCAGTACAATAAACTCATATACTCGGCTTTCTCATTAACAGCCACAACATATCATACCTTCACACAGAAACACAGCCAGAACCAGCATAACATTTACACACCACATGCATTCAGTATTCACACTGGTTCACAGTACATGCACTCGGCATACTCATTAAAAGCCAACATTTCCATGCATTTACTCGGCATTTCATATTTATCATCATATATCTCATGGACGGAATCATGACAACATCACGCAGACCACAATGATCACAAATCCGGGTGTTTCATGCACCAATACTCAACTACAACATATCAATCAACATATTTCAAACATGACACAACACATTAAAGCAAAACCACCCAGAACCCGTCCATAAACCATACATTTGAGATGTAAATCAGTCCCCCTACCTGGAATGAAGATCCCAGAAGCTCCCTAAGCTTGCAGCACCGACTGAACGTTCTTAGTCACTCGTTCTCAACAGAACGATCCTGCTTCAGTCATCTAATAGCACTCTGCTCTCAGCTTTTGGAAGAACCAAACGCTGCTTCCTCACGAGCAGATCGACCACCAAGACACTCCATGTCAAGCCTCCAAGGCACAACGTCACCCCACACTCAGTCCAGTGAAGGATTCCATGGCTGTTCCTATACACGAACAGACCACTCCTCACCAACAGTGGAGGACCCCATGCTTCCAAGCACCCATCGTTGCTTAGGCAGAACAGAGGAGGATCTCAGCCTCCAAAACACTCAGCACCACATGGTTCTCTCACAGCCACACTGTTCCCACTTCGTGTTCCCCTTTCCACTCGGGTTTTACTCAGTGTGAGAGTGGAAGAAGAAGATAAAGGAGAAGACGAAGAACCAGCGAAGAAGAAGAAGAGGCCACAGGAACTCTAGAGAGAAAGGAGGAGTGTTTGCAGCATAAACAAAGTGAGATGGGCAGAGAGTGGGAAATATGTAGCTCTTATCCCTTCACTGCCCCGTGACAGCTCCACTCCCATCAGCCATCACATCCCATTAATCTCCCATCCCATCAACATGGGAATCACGAGGAAGAGAGGGAGAGAGGACCGAAGCTCCCCTTAACACCACCAAGGGCACATGTTAATTCTGCCTGGCCACATATTATTATTATTATTCAATCAATAATTTTAATTCTTTAATTAACCATAATTGGTAATTAATTCTAAACCAGGATGTTACACTACTCCCCTCCTTCAAAGAATTTCATCCTTGAAATTCAAATACAAACTTACCTCAACAAACAGCTCAGAATATTGCTGCTTCAACTAATTACATGTCTCTGCTTCCTAAGCATTCACCGACCGATTCATAATTCCACTCGGTATAGCTTCACCTCTCAAGCAGTTTACCGACCACTCCATAATTCCAGTCGGTAAAATCACTAAAGTCAAATCCTACCTGATTACAACCTCTTCATAGAATTCAATATATTTGGGGATTCAATTTTTAAAACGTATAAGTTACCCCATTTAACTCTACCAATTCACCATAACCAATGGCACCTCTAGTTCTTTGGCCACTCGGCCCTACACCCTCAACGCCAATCGGTGTACATCCACCGTCAGCTCCTCCAATTCATAGGAGTTACTTGGCATAATTAAGTATCCACGCAGAGTATAAACTCTAAATTGTGTCACATGAGACACATTATGGAGGTTAATCAACTAGCTGGGAAGAATCTAGTCGGTAAACAACATTACCGATTCTCCCCAAATACTTACTACCGTTCATTTTATCTCGGATTAAGCCCTCGGCTTTTCAACATCTGACCACTAAAATCTCCTTCACAAGCCATGATATATCTTAGCAATACCGAGACGGACACTCAACAGAACTCCAATGTGCTTCAATTAGCATAGTTTACCTGGACTCATCCTTTACAGACACCATACTCGGCTCTGGAATCTCAGATTTCTAACCATTCCTTCGACTAATTCCATGCCTACACCCTGAGAATGTCACTCGGACCTCTCATTCAAAAGGGTTATTTGGGGTTTAAGGGTAATTTCTCACCCAGAAATCTTTCCATTACAAATCACTCAGAATCCAAGTCTACTTCAAAGACAAATCCGAGTTCAAACTCAACAGCTCTGAACATCGACCTGAGCACGGACTCAAATAAATTCACCTCTCGGATATATACTCCCCTCGGGAGCCATTCACTCGGAAACTTACCTATTCAATGTCCCGCTCGGTACCCTTCCACACAGAAGTGTCACAACCAGAGACACTTCGCTCGGATTTTTCCCTACTCAGGAGTGCCATATTCGGACACTTCACCTGAAAGTCACATGACTCGGATATTTCACCCGGATTTCACCTGTCACAAAAGTGTCATTCGGACATAGTTCCTTAACTTAATAATGACTCCCATAACGATGTTTCACACGGAACATCATAACTTCACTCAGAAGTTCTTTCTCCTAGAAAGATTTCACTCAGAATTATCTCCACTTTCTCACACTCGGAATATACTAACCTTTCCCGATCAAATTCTCACCTTACTGATCACCTTGGCTCAAGGTCATGGTTTCCTCACTAAACCCACAATACCATTCGGCTAGACTCATAAAACCTCCAATTCTAGTGACAGACTTGATCACCCATCTATTTCAATAACCAATCATTATTTAATAGCCAATTCATACCCAATAACCTCTGATCCTCTCGGAGGTAAACACATCAAGGTTAAACAAACCTTCTATCCTCATTTTGATACTCAACCACTTACTGTTCACTCAATACAACTCTTATCTTTACTCAGAACAGCCTGATAGACTCACCATCACTACAAGCAGTTACAGCCTCACCTGCCCGACTTATGAATTACTGCATCTGACTTATAGGATGACGTCCCATTCCTATAGGGTTACAAAAATTGGATAGAGTCGCTGCAACGTGTACGCTGCCACCATACCTATGGTATGAAGAGTCATCTCGGAACAGGTTACCTCACACTCTTTTCGCTCATACCGACTGCACTTACTCAAATAATACTAATTCACATGAAAATTAATGGCAATTCACATAAATCTATAAGCAACACATTTACATCAACATCATCATTATGCACCATATAGGGTACATCACGCAACAACAATCATTAAACATCAGTTATCACTACTGCAAAACAATATAATGGCAATAGGATTCTGACCCCCACAAGGTACATGCCTCGTCATAAAATGGCATATCAATAATCGGCTTCCAGCCCTCACCGAGTAAATATATCTTCTTTAATCTTATTCATCACAAAACCATGGCTCAACAGCCTAATAATCCCTCATTTCATAACTCATCACAGGCCATCAATCAATTTAAGCCTAGATGATTCACTAAACTCTCTTAGATATACTACTCGGTTTACAATATGATTTTCAATCACATAACAGGTTTCTACATCGGTGAACCTTTTCATTAATCATAAACACAATACAGTGGAGTATAATCATCATCATCATCATTCTCAGTACCAAAAAGTACTCGGATTTCAACCTTACCACTCACTATCCATCCGGTATCACATTCATCACTTGTATTCCATCTTAGGACGATTCAAGCCTCAACAATTTATTACACAATCACTTTACTCGGCTCAACAATCCATAAGGTCAATCAGATTATCCGACTTAGAAATTCCAGGGGTCACCTAGTACTCCTCGTGAGGCACTCCGACAACATTCAAATACCACCGAGTCGAAACCACCATAGGGTCTAGTTCCACAAGTCTGACAGTATAAGATCACACTAAATCCAATCGGGGTTTCCACACCTTATGGGTCATAATTCAATCAATTATTCACTCGGTTTTCAACCACAAGACCGAGTCTAACTCAAATCCTCAGGTATCCAATTACACCAAATTCCCCCGACGTACAATCATATATATGATCATGCCCAATCAACTGGGTTACCACACCTAGTGGTCTAACATTTAACCAATCGCTCACTCGGTTTTCGTACACCAATAACCGAGACACTACCCCAATCAAACATGCATCAGATTTTACATTTAATCACCTATCACATACCCAGATTTTCTACTTAGGAAACTACAGCACATCACTTATACCATAAATCATGTACATCATATATCATATAGAGTTCTCGTGCCAAGGGATGATCCCTTACAAATGGCACAACCGATCACTTGAATTCGGAAACACCACATTAGGGAATTCCTTCATTATCATTCACTTAATCAACTCAAATATGAGTTCTACACCGTTCAACAAACATTCCTCGGCTATGAGCCACTAGCTTGGCTTATGCCAGAGATCAAACCAACTAATCCGATTCCAACACGTAAGAAGGTCTCAATACCCCTCGTTTTATCTCTTTCTAATCCACCCGGGTTAGAATAACCTCTAAGCATTTCATGAATAACCTAACCAGGGTAGAAACAAATCTCTACCCCCAAATTCGAATTTCAACAGTAGTACCTTTCACTACTGTCCTCACACAAAACACATAGGCATATAATCACACAATTCATGGTTAAACATATATCATATCCAATAGAATACCATAAGCAATGATGACAATCGGTCATATTGCACACAACCGCCCACTCACAGTAGGCATACCTTGGCCTTGGACCTTTTAAGTCCGCTCTGATACCAAAATAAGACAACCCGACTTAAATAAACCCAAACCGAGACCAGGGAAAATTTTTCTAAAATTTAGAACGTTCAAAACATTCATAATCAGCCCAGATTAAGAGTCGGGGTAAATTAAAAATAGCATAAAGGCAAGGGAAGGCAAAAGCCAACCAGAGAAAGGGAATACCGGGTCCAAATGCCACACATTGGCAAGACCCAGCTTCGGTCGCACAGCCCAGTGGAATACAGCGCTTGAGCGACTTCTTTTCTCGCTGGAGCGAATGCCTTGCTCGCTAAAGCGAACACCCGCACTTGGTAATTTCCTCACTCAGAATTTAGTCCTAAGTCCACTCGGGGTTTGACCACTTTGGGTCATGCTTCACCCGGTACACTAACACTTAGCCAAATACTTAATTTACTTTAGTAAGCCCACATACATGCTTCATTCGGAAGCGTCTTAATCTCCACTCGGGAAATGATTCCCTCGGATACTCCACTCGGAGTCTATAAGCTTCCCTCACCCGGAGTATTTCCCCAGTCCAATACCACTCGGTATATTTCAACCTAAATTCACTCGGAATTCATTATCCATTCTACACTCGACATATTTTGATCTTCCCCACTCGGAGATCACCATAACCTCATTCCTTTGGAAGGAGTCTCCACAATCAAGTTTCGTTCGGGATTCCTCTGTCCTCATATCACTCGGAGGAATTCACCAAGTTAATTCTCACTCGGACTTATTCAATACTTAGCCACTCGGAATATATATAACATTCACTCAGAATATATATATAACCTCGTTCACTCAGAAGAGGACCCTAGAACACCCCAATCAGAATCATCACAATTACTCTTCCCTGGGAAGAGGTTCACTCGGGATTTCCCACTCGGGAATATTCAAACCCTTCCTCACTCGGGGTTTACTCATACTTTTCACTCGGTAATATATGGATTAATCTTCCCGCGGAAGTAGCCCACTCGAGTATATCTTACTCGGAACCATTTTAAGCCTTCATCACTCGGAAAAAGGCCACACAAACAATAGCCTCACTCGGTAATGGCTCTCCCATCAATATTCCACTCGGAATTTATTAACTTAGCATTATCCATTCGACATCACATCTTAGTCGATACAATTAACATCTTAACAATGTAATAAATATATGTGTATATGTGTAAACTTGTTCACAATTCCACTATCCAATCCATATAGATAATCACGTTCAGATAGACGGATTACAAGAGAGCCGACCAAGGCTTTAACATATCTATTTACAATATATATACTATATGTGCACTTCAACAATCGGAGTGCCCATCACTCGGACTTGAGGCCATTTCAACATTCCCAGTCCGACCTACATATACTGAAAAATATAGCCACAGTAGGGGTGAGCTTTTACATATTAAATGACAGTTATTGACTCAGATTAATCTTCGAATCCTCAACCATACAATAACATATCTCAATCAGCAATAATGCACTCTGCCATTCAATATGAACCCTACAACAACTTCACCCACTCGGGATTCATGCAATTCAATCAAGACTGAGTAATTCACAACATTCATAATCACATATTCACAGCCATAACATCACCTTGCACTCGGCAACAGTACCAATGTACATGTATTCACTCAGTCAGAATTCATACCAATTATTCATGGCTATATAATTCGTATTCATCACAGCATGTATCACAACCATAACATCGTATTGCACTCGGCAATAACAGCAATAACATCAGTATACATACATTCATCCAATCGGATTCCACTCAAGTCATTCAAGACTATATCAATCATGTTATTCCTAATAACATTCTATATATTCATACAATTCACATTGAGCTCAATGACAATCATAAGTGTGCACACATTTATTTCACCCGGATCTGGTTATTTATTATCAATTTTTAATGTTGCAACATAGACTCCAAGCCTTTTCTCAGCTCCAAGCTGATTTGGCCGTTTTACTGGTACCAAACCGTTTGCCCTCAGATGTAACACAGTCACTCCAAGCAACAACGGAAGTGTTACGGGCAGCCCCGAGTCCAACCCGGTAGGCTTGCCTTGAGTCCAACCTAAGGTCTTTAAGCGTCCAACGCTTAGTGCACTCAGCACTGCCTCGAGTCCAACCCGAGGTCTTTTATCATATTTAACACGTATTCATCTGTTTGCCGACTCTGTATTAAGCGTCCAACGCTACATGCTCCAAGCATTTCCAGTGGCGAATTGGATGCATACGATCTCATTCATCAGGCGTCCAACGCCAATGCACTCGGCATTACCTTGAGTCCAACCCAAGGTCTTTCAATATGTTTTCAACACATATGCACTCGACATTCAAATATCAATAACATGCATCCCATGCATTTTATCATTATTATTCATAAATAGGGATCGGCATAGCAATAACATAATACATGCACTCGGCAATCACATGCTTTTTAATATAAAGTCCCAAACGGGAATTAACATAAACGACCCACATCTCATGCACTCGGCAATCATAATGCCATCCACTCGGAATTATCATTTACAACAAGCATCACATGATTTTTATATAATATCCACTCGGGAATAACACAACAGTCCCTCATCTCATGCACTGAGCATTCGCAAGTTCAATGACAAGCATCACATGCATTTAAACATAAAATTACACACAGGGCTCAGTACAATAAACTCAAATACTCGGCTTTCTTATTAACAGCCACAACATATCATACCTTCACATAGAAACATAGCCAGAACCAGCACAACATTTACACACCATATAATGTGGACATGCCCAAGGAAGACCCTCATACTACATTGGAGAAAGGACTTGAAGCATATAGAGGTCCCTTCACAAGGGCAAAGACCAAACGGGCCAAAGAGAGCATCCATAAAGCCCTTTTCTCTTTTCTCTCTTCTAGTGGGCCTAAGCCCAATAAGGAACCTATGAGGACCTATGTGTACTTTACTTGTAATATACTTTCTAAATAGTTTCTCTAGGCTTATAGGATAGCTTTGGGCCTTACAAGGTCAAATGGGCCACTTTTGGGCCTTGTACTTTCCCTTTTGGGCCATGTATAGGCCATTTGTTCATCTTTTCTCTTAATGGGCCTTGGATCCATGACCAAGCCCATCTAGCTAGTCCTTGGCCGAAATTCCCATGGCCTATATAAGGGCTTCTCCTTTTGTAATCAAGCACCATTAATTCATTTGCAAAATTTGAGAGCACTTAAGTGTTTCCTAGTGAGAGATTCTCCTCCTTCTCTCTAGAATTTGAGAGCTCTCTCAAGCTCTTATCCAAGGGGTTTCTCCCTCCCTTGGTGGTGAGTGGAGTTATCTTCCTCCACCTTAGGAAGTGGCCTCCAACCTTTCCCTCTCCCTTTTTCCAAGCCTTCCTCCATTGTCCACCTTCTCTCCTTCCATTTCCACTCTCTTTTCCTTTGTTTTGGCGTCACATTCCTCTAGTTTTAGGCTTTAGTTTCGGCTTCCCTTGCCTTGAAGAAGAAGTTCTCAAGCTTACTTTGAAGGAAGATAGGAGAAAGAACTCTAGATCCATCTCTCTTCAAGAAAGTGCATGAAGAGCCTACATCATGTGGTATCATTGAGCCTTGAGAGGTTCTTTTCTTCTTCTCTTCCATTTTAATTTTCGTTTTTCACTTCTTTTGCTGGCTGGAATTCTGTTTCTTAGTCATTCATATGCCTTATTCATGCCATGTTAGCATAGAAAAATCATAAAAAGTCTTGGTTCTTTTGAGTTTTTGTGATAGTTTCTTGTGGTTTCAATTTTTGCATCTTGTAATGGTCATTTTCGGTTGGTTATTGTTACCATTCTGTTTTGGTCTCTAAAATTTCAGAATTAGCACATGTTAAATTCGGTTATTAGGTGGTTAGGTTGTTGTTACATGTTAGTTAATTGTTAGTTGTTAGTTAGAGCCAATTTAGGAAGTTAGTTAAGTGCCATGTGGAACCTTTTTCTAGAGTTCTAGGAAGTTAATTGTTTCTCCTTTTTAGAGTGCAAAACCGTGTGATATAGGGGCAATTCAAGCATCTTGATTAGCTCCTACAAAAAGGTTCCATTCTTGTTGGGAGGTCTCACATTAAAGACACTCCAAAGTCAACTCAATTTGTAGGATTGTTAGTTTCTATTCTTAGTTTGATTCTAGGTTTAATTTTGTTGCACTATTAGGATATCTCTTTTACATTCCTATTGTCATCTTGCTTGCATCAAAATACAAAACTTGTCAAAAAAAAAATTTAGTCACCTCCTATACATCAATTTAGGAGAAGGTTGTATAGTTTACCTTAAGCAAGAAGCATTAATTGAACTTGTTAATACCATTTGTGCATTTCGGTTTTGGTATTATAAGCTTGGTGTTATGACCTTGAAATCTTGTGAGGCAATAAGAAAAGAAAAGTATCAAAAGAAAAGACAAGTATCAAAAGAAAAGAAAAATACAAAAGTAGAAAAAAAAGGAGTATTGAAAAGAAAGCCTCATTGCCAAGTTGAATTTGAGACACCAAACATCATCACCAAATTTCGAAATTACCAATACCAAAAGAAAAGTATTTCATTACTTGACATTTCTAAGACTTGTTCATTAATACTTCTTTGCTTATTCTTGCAACTCTAGAGTTTCTAGGCTAGGTTATACCTTAAACTTTGTTTCTTGCATTTATTTTCTTTAAACTTTGTTTCTTGCATTTATTTTCTTGTTTGTCTTGTTTTGTCAATTTCAATTCTATAACAAGTTAGCTTTCATTCTTTTGAACTTTTATTTGCTTTTAGAGTCTTGTCATTCCAAGTTAATTATTGATCCTTCATTCTATTCCATTTGAGTAGCCTTTATTTCTTGAACCTTTTTAGTTTGTCATTTTTGCTTCTTAAAGTTTTGTCTTGAGTTTGTATTCTTTTGGACTTCTAAAGATCACTCCATTTCGCCATTAAGTGAGGGTAGCATATTGAAACACTTGAGATTGGTGTGGAAATTGATTGAGCTTGAAAATCTCTAAGAGAAGGCATACACTTGAGAGATACACTTTTGTGAGGTTTAAAGTTTCTTTGTGATTTCTATTAACCAAATCTTGTTTGGAGTTGTTTGCCTTGTGTTCTCTTGCTAGGTAAAGTGGAGCTTATACATCAAGAAGGACTTGTGAAGACACTTGTAAAGGAGGCAAAAACTTTGTAACTAGTAGAACTTAGGCAAAGTTTTTTTCAATTCTTAGGCTTTGTGTAGTAGGATTTTGTCTTGTATTTTGGACACAACAAGGACATTGGACTTTTTGGACATTATAATTTTCCCTTTTGCTTAGTAAATTTCGAATTAGGATAGTGCATGTGCATTTGTTTGTTAACTACTTTTAGTTAATTGGTTAGAGTTAGTTAGAAGTTACAACTATAATTAGTTAGTTAGTTGGTAGTTAGTTGAGTGTCTTAACTAATTGGTTAGTGGTTGGAACTAATTCTAGTTGTCATAACTAATTGTTAGTTGAGTTAACTAATAGATAACCGAATTAGTTAGGTAGTTATAGTGGTTAGACTTTGTTACAACTTCCATAACTAATTAACTACTTTTGGTTAGGGTTGTTAAGACTTAGTTAGTTAGTTGAACTAATTTTGTTAGGTTAACTACTTCTTAAAACCGAATTTGGTTAGGCTTGTCTAGGGTTAGTTAATCACTAGCAACATCCTAGGACAACCATAATCAACTTAGGTTAAGGACAACTTAGGATTTCCATAAGCAACATAGAACTAACCTAGTTAAAGACAACCTAGGACATTGTTTTTCCCTTTAGGATAGAAACCTAGTATTGATATTTTAGGATTGTTGAGGTGTTTTTTTTCCACTTATATTGCATTCATCTTCCTCGACTAGCTTGTCTATACATACTTTGTTCTTGTCTTGAATTTCTTTGACAACATTAAAAGATGTCATCTAGTGATAGGGAAAACAAAAGCATGCTTCATAACATAATGGATAGTTTAAACACCATTAATGCTAGGCTAAACAATCTTGAGCATAATGAACCCCCTAGAACTAGGCATAGACAACAAAATCAAAGACATAACACTAGTGATAATGAGGAAGAAACAAGACAAAGAAGGCACCATGACCATAGAAGGGATGACATAGGCTTAAGAGAGGTAAAATTAGAAATTCCCCCATTCAATGGAAAGAGTGACATTGAAGCTTACTTAGAGTGGGAGATGAGGGTAGAACAAATATTTAACTCTCATCAAATAAAAGATGATAAAAAAGTTAGGATTGCAACTCTTTCTTTCCAAAATTATGCCCTAGTTTGGTGGACCCAAATTTGTAAGGAGAGAAAAAGAGACAACTTCCCTCCCATAGATGATTGGGTAGACTTAAAAGCTCTCCTTAGAAAAAGATATGTTCCTAACTATTATAGGGGTGAACTATTAGCAAAGCTTAATAGGCTCACCCAAGGCTCCAAATGTGTAGAAGATTACTATAAAGCCTTAGAGATAGCCATGATTAGAGCCAATCTAGAAGAGGATGAGGAAACCCTAATGCATAGGTTCTTACATGGGCTTAATAGGAACATCAAAAATAGGGTGGAACTCCTTCCACATGTGGATATAGAAGAGTTACTCCACCAATGCACCAAAGTAGAAAACCAATTTAAGGAAAGAGAATCCTATAGTGGGGATAAAAATAGAGCCTATAAGTCAAAATGGGTAGAAAATAAGGGTAAGTTTGAGAGAAACCCTAGAGAGAGAGAAGTGGGCGCTTCCTTCTCTAAACCCCAAAGTGAGTTACACAAAAATGGCAAAGTCTTTCACAATCAACATGATAAGCATGAACCATCATCAAAACCACAATCCTCTAGATCTTCTTCCATAAAATCTTTTAAGTGCCTTGGAAGAGGACACATTGCTTCAGACTGTCCAACAAAAAGAACAATGATTTTAAAAACCAATGGAACCTACTCAAGTCAATCAGAGTCTAATTCTGATTCTCACTATTCAAGTGATGACTCTAGTAGTGATTCCAGTGACAGTGAGCACATTTTAGGGGATGATGGTGAGTTGTACATGATTAGAAGGTTGCTTGGTAGTCATGTAAAACTCGATGATACAACACAAAGAGAGAACATCTTTTATACAAGATGTTACATTAATGACAAATTATGTTCTCTCATTGTGGATAGTGGGAGTGGTGCAAATGTTGCAAGCCAAAGACTAGTCAAAAAGATGGGATTAGAGCTTATAGATCACCCAAGTCCCTATAAATTACAATGGTTAAATGAAAAAGGGGAAATGGTAGTCAATAAGCAAGTTCTCATAAATTTCACCATAGGTACATATAGAGATGAAGTCAAATATGATGTAGTACCTATGGAAGCAACTCATATACTATTAGGAAGGCCTTGGCAATTTGATAGAAAGGTCCTTCATGAGGGGTTCACTAACACCCTCACGTTTAAACTAGATGGTAAGAAGATAGTATTACATCCTCTAACTCCACAACAAGTAGCCAAAGACCAAATCCAAATGAAAGCTAAGAGAGAAAAAAAGTTAGGATCTTCTTCCCATGTGAGTTTAGAAAAACCAAAGAAAAACAAAAAAGACAATAAAGGGAAAGGAGTTATTGTCTATAATGACTCCCAACCTAATCTCTTTGCAAATAAATATGATGTGAAACATGCCATGTTTTCACAAAAGCATTGCTTGATCATATATCCAAAAGATATCCCTAACACTTCCTTGTGTTCAATGGGCACCTCTCCTCCCCCCTTGCCCAAAGGGATCCAAAATATCTTACAAGAATTTAACGACCTCTTCCCAAAAGACATTCCAAAAGGGTTACCTCCTATTAGGGGCATTGAGCATCAAATAGACCTTATTCCTGGGGCTAGTTTGCCAAATAGACCGGCCTATAGATGCAACCCTAAGGAAAGTTTAGAAATAGAAAATCAAGTGAATGAACTACTTTCCAAAGGTTGGATTAGAGAAAGTTTAAGCCCTTGCGCATTACCGGTTTTACTTGTACCCAAGAAAGATGGTTCATGGAGAATGTGTACGGATTGTAGAGCCATTAATAACATCACCATCAAGTATAGGCATCCCATACCTAGACTTGATGACATGTTAGATGAGCTTAGTGGATCTACAATCTTCTCCAAGATTGATCTTAAAAGTGGCTATCACCAAATTAGAATAAAAGAAGGAGATGAATGGAAAGCCGCTTTTAAAACCAAGCTTGGCCTTTATGAGTGGTTAGTAATGCCTTTCGGCCTAACTAATGCCCCAAGTACCTTCATGAGACTTATGAACCATGTTTTAAGGGATTTCATAGGGCATTTTGTTGTGGTATACTTTGATGACATTCTTGTGTACTCAAAGTCCATGACCTCTCATCTAATCCACCTAAGACAAGTTATGCTTGCCTTGAGAACAAACAATCTTTATGCTAACTTTGAAAAATGTTCTTTTGGCATGGATTCCATTGTCTTTCTTGGTTTTGTAGTTAGTTCTAGAGGTGTTGAGGTAGATCACTCTAAGGTTAAGGCAATCCAAGATTGGCCTACACCTAAAAATATGAGTGAAATAAGAAGTTTCCATGGTCTCGCAAGTTTCTATAGGAGATTTATGAAAGATTTTTCAACCCTAGCCTCCCCTTTAAATGAGTTAGTTAAAAAGAATGTTTCTTTTGTGTGGGGGCCTAGGCAAGAAAAAGCCTTTCAAGATCTCAAAGATAGACTCACTCATGCTCCAATTTTAAAACTTCCAAATTTTTCTAAAACCTTTGAGCTTGAGTGTGACGCATCAAATGTGGGCATAGGAGCTGTGCTTTTACAAGAAGGTCACCCCATTGCTTTCTTTAGTGAAAAACTTAATGGGGCCATTATTAACTATCCCACATACGATAAGGAATTTTATGCCTTAATTAGAGCCCTACAAACTTGGGAGCACTACTTAATCCCAAAAGAGTTTGTGATACATAGTGATCACCAATCTTTGAAATTCATCAAAGGGCAACATAAGTTAAACAAAAGGTGTAACACCTTCTTTCTTTGCAACTAATAAATTCCAGAAATATGAGAAAATTTTTCACAAAACAGTCACGTATTATTCGATATAGAAGGAAGCAGGCAAGGGAAGAATGAAGAGCATTCACACGCATAGCACTCGGTGGAAGGGCGGAGTTCGAATCATCCTGCTTGGCTAGGCGGGGTGTGTTTGTCCTGGTCGGACTCCACGGCGAAAGTGACCCGCTCATCCGTTGTCTCACACCGCCTAAACGATGTGTGACAATGCAACATAAGACGTGAAACTCTTCAAGTAAACCTTACATTAGCGTCTATTCGTTCCTACGGGCTGACCCTTTCTCAGAGAACGCCGGACGTTCAGCTTCAGAGGACAGGTGAGGGAAGAAGAAGGGAGATATACATATGCAGAAGTAGTTTGTGAAGGGAAGAGGAAGTGATTACACCGCCGTCCAGTTCGGCAAGGCACAACAACACCTGGACGGACTACATCACAACATTCGCTTACTCAGACGATGTCCAACACCGCCCTGCGAGGCAGAATAATGCGACAACGAAGGAGGGAAGTACATAGGCGGAGTCTCAAGTTGATATCTGCTTGCTTCAGCATGGTCCCACGCGCTTGAGCGAACCGTCCTAGTTACTTGGGCGAGGTATGACACCGCCTGAACGAGGTCAGCACAACGCCTCTTCAACACAAACACAAGGTAATTCCTCAATCGGATATGGACAAGGGTTCAGTAGGTAAATCCTCACACTCGCACTTCACTCAGGAAAAACGGGAAGTTACAGGGTACATATGCGGTAGTAGATTGTGGAGGAAGGAGGGGTCTGAGCCTATTCCGCCCAACTCAACTAATCATGACAACGCCTGGGCGGACTCAACCACAACGCCCAAATCAGGGGTCAACACCGAGGTCTGGATTGCGTTAGCATCACAACGGATAGGAAAGATAATTGAACGGTGTCCCATTCTAACAACTACATCGCTCCAGCGCGAGTCCTCTCGCTTGGGCGAAATGTCCCCATACTTCGGGCGGGGGTACGACTCCGCCCAACGTATCCGACATAAGTTTTCCTAAGGCAATTCTCAATTCACTCTGACTTGGCTATAGCCTGCTCAATCATTCTGTCCCTGCGTATCCATTAAAGCACAATTATGAAACAAGGCAGCTCATAGCATCACACACACGAAACCATACATCCATATATACATAAGAGTGTATGTCAATATTTACAATACAAAATCAGATTTCTCCTTGCCCATAAAGTCTATTCATCCCAAAACATTAACATCCGGTATGAACCAGTCAGGGCTTAATCTAACAACGCCTTAATTAAGCCTTCCAAATGCATCAGCACTCCGCCCAGCATTCCAGCTCTGCTTCTGATCCTCCTCTCGAGAGACATTCACTGAAAATGGCCACTGCAGGGGTGAGCTTTTACATGTAAAATGATACTCACAGACTCGGTATCAGCGTCAGTACACGTTCCTGCTATCATTCATCCTTTCTCAAGTAACCAAGTTCTTACAGTTCAAACAACATTCATGACACACATAATACACAGAGTTTATTCCACCTCCATATATATATTCATGCATTCAAAATCATACACATATACATACATAAATTTATACACCACCACAATCGGCCTTATTTCTGTATGCATGCCTACGGATCCGACTCGGGTAAAGACTCTCAGTTACGGTCCCCTTTTCTTCTGGCCCCTCGTCCCTCAGCTCTTACAAGGTGGCACCGGCCTCCCCACGGCGTCTCGAGACTCTCTTCTCTAGCTTCAACGGCTACCACGAGCACTATTGGGATCTAGCCAGGGTTGGTAACTGGAAGTCGTTTCCCTTGGGGTTCTTGACCTTCTATGGGTCACCCCACTCTCACTCATGCAACTAACACATTCATTATTACACATCATCGCGCCACGAACACCTTCGCCGTAGTCATCAAGCAAGAAGGGATTTCCCACACTACTCATAATCATTCAGTCAATCACACCAGCGCATGTTACAATCGGTCATCAGACTAACAACATTGAGCAATCCAATTAAGAGCATGCACATACATATTTTTCATTGCGACAAGAAAATAGATCCATGCATATCATCCATCATTATCATCCACTAACAGGCTACACCATCGCCACGAAAAATCACTATCAGAATCTTAAATCATGCATCAGTTTAATAATTACGAATACATGCACACACACACACACCCACACTCAGCAGTATGTTCATCCGGTACCGTTCTTAGACCATGCATTCGACATGCAAGCGCCCCCTACCTTTAGAAGAACCTCAGAAACCTTTTTCCGTTCTTATCGTTGGGTCCGATGTCTTTCTCCTGGTTCGTTCGGTCTTCCTTGGCTTTGTCGTATCCTGCGCCTGATTCTGGGATGGAGTGTAGTCCGTTCTTCAGTACTGCAACCAAGGTCTCCAGGAGCGAAGAGTGAGAGAAGAGAAGAAAGATGGAGACAAAGAGAGGAAAGTAGAGGATGAAGTGACGGAGGAGGGAGTCTGAAGAAAATAGTAAGTGTGTTCATCACCAAAGGCTCACGTTTTATATATATGTACATGCGCACAGTAAGAGAAGAGTGGGATGGGAGAGTGTGCGCTCAGCAGCCACGTGCACTGCACCCCATCCCCTGACCACCACCATTTCCATATTTTAATGGCTTAAATCTACTCAGTTAAATGTAATTAACAGTTATTTTCTAGTTGAAATCAAGTCTTAATGGTTTATTCTTCATTCGACATTTAATTTCAAAACTGGGATGTTACAGTTCTCCCCCACTGAAAAAGAATTTCATCCCCGAAATTCAGTCGGTACTTACCTAGGTAAACAACTCGGGGTACTGCTGTCGCATGGTGTCTTCGCGTTCCCACGTGCAGGAGGTGGTCTTGCCTTGCTGCCACTCCACCTTAACCAGCCTTACGTTCTTGTTTCTTAAGCGTTTTACCGATCGGTCCACGATTCTAATCGGTGTAGTCACAGTGGTTAGGTCTTCCTTGATCTCTACCTCGTCGTCAGGCATCGTGTGGCTAGGGTCATGCAAATACTTCCTTAGTTGAGACACGTGAAATACGTTGTGCAATCGGGACAAGTGGGTTGGTAATGCGAGGCGGTATGCTATGGGGCCGATCCGTTCTAACACCTCGTAAGGTCCAATGTATCGAGGGCTTAACTTCCCACTTTTTAAGGCTCGTCCAACTCCTTTACTCGGAGAGGTTCTCAGAAACACTCGATCTCCGACTGAAAATTCCAATGGCTTGATGCGCTTGTCATGGTAGCTCTTTTGCCTGTCTTGAGATGCTTTCATCTTCTCCCGTATCGCTCGGATCTGTTCTGTGGTTTGCTTCACGATGTCTGGTCCCAATAGTAGACTTTCACCTGCTTCCGACTAGCAGAGTGGGGTTCGGCATCTACGCCCATATAATGCCTCGTAGGGTGCCATGCCAATGCTGTGATGATGGCTGTTGTTGTACGTAAACTCGATCAAGGGAAGGTACTGCTCCCAGTCCCCACCGTACTCTAACACACACGCTCTCAATAAGTCTTCTAGACTCTGAATTATTCGCTCGGATTGTCCATCCGATTGGGGGTGGTAGGCAGAACTAAGCCAAAGCTTCGTCCCCAATTCTTGATGCATGCTGGTCCAAAATCTGGACGTAAACCTAGGGTCCCTATCTGATACGATGGAAGTAGGTATGCCATGCAGTCGGATAACTTCTTGAATGTAGATCCGAGCCAACTTATGCAATGGGTACCTCATATTTACAGGTAAGAAGTGTGCACTCTTCATCAATCGGTCAACAATGACCCAAATTGCATCATGGCCCGCTCGGTTTTTGGGTAATCCCATGATAAAATCCATCGCAATCGAGTCCCATTTCCACACGGGGATCTCTAGAGGCTGCATTGCACCCTACGGTTTTTGGTGCTCTACCTTCGATTTCTGACAAGTGATACACCGGGCCACGTACTCCGCCACATCCTTCTTTAGTCCGGGCCACCAGAACTGTTTCCTCAAGTCGTGGTACATTTTCGTGGTTCCTGCGTGAATGCTGAGTAGGCTTTTGTGGGCTTCGTCAAGCACCATTCTTCTCAATCTTCCTCCACTTGGTATGTATATTCTGTCTCTCACCCGGAAGATCCCATCTGACCCCTCTGCCAAGGATAAATCCTTTCCTTTGGCTTGAATTTCCTTCATTTCAGCTAGGTAAGAGTCCGCCTGTTGCTGTTCGTACACGGATTTTAAGAATTCGTTGGCAATCCTCAACGTACCGATTGTCATTTTCTGAGAGGAAGGGGTGTCAACATGCAAGTTCATGTCTCGGAACCGCTCCAACAACTCAACTTCTTTTGCCATCATGGCTGCTATGTGGAGGGATTTCTGACTCAATGCGTCGGCCACGACGTTTGCCTTACCTGGGTGGTATTTTAACTCGAAATCGTAGTCCTTTAAAAACTCAATCCATCTCCTTTGCTTCATGTTCAGCTCCTTTTGGTCGAATAGGTATTTGAGGCTCTTATGATCGCTGTACACTTCAAATTTGGACCCATACAAGTAATGCCTCCAGATTTTCAATGCAAAAACTACTGCTGCCAGCTCCAAGTCATGGGTCGGATAATGCTGCTCGTGAGGTCTCAATTGTCGAGAGGCATATGCTATCACTCGGTCTTTCTGCATGAGTACACACCCTAATCCGAGTCCGGACGCGTCACAATAGACCACGAAGCTTTCTCATAACTCAGGTAATGCCAACACCGGAGCAGTTGTCAACTTATTCTTCAGCTCTTGGAAGCTGTGCTCACACTCCGGACTCCACACGAAAGGAACGTTCTTCCGAGTCAATTTAGTCAGGGGTAATGCCAACTTAGAAAAACCTTCGATGAACCTCCTATAATAACCTGCCAAGCCCATAAAACTTCTTATTTCCGAGACCGATCTGGGCCTCTCCCATGCTATTACAGCGGCTATCTTTGCAGGATCCACTGAGACGCCTCGCTCGGAAATCACATGCCCGAGGAAGTGGATCTCATCCATCCAGAATTCGCACTTTGAAAACTTTGCAAACAATTGTTTCTCATTCAACACTTGGAGTACCGCTCTGAGATGTCCTTCATGCTCCTCAGACGTCTTAGAGTAAATTAAAATGTCATCGATGAAGACAACAACAAACCGATCTAAGAAGGAGTGGAATATGCTGTTCATGTAATTCATGAAAACAGCAGGGGCGTTTGTCACACCGAACGGCATCACTACATACTCGTAGTGACCATACCGAGTCCTAAAGGCAGTTTTAGGAATATCCGAGTCCTTCACTCGGATTTGGTGATACCCCGATCATAGATCAATCTTCGAGAAGACTGAGGCTCCACGCAGCTGGTCAATTAAATCATCAATTCTAGGCAGTGGGTATCGATTCTTGATTGTGAGTTTGTTTAGCTGTCGATAATCTATACAAAGTCTCATGCTGCCATCCTTCTTCTTAACAAGTAGCACAGGTGCGCCCCATGGTGACACGCTTGGTCTAGTGAACTGCTTCTCAAGTAACTCATCTACCTGTTTCTTCAACTCTGCTAATTCAGTTGAGGACATTCTATAGGGTGCGCTGGAAACCGGTTCGGCTCCATGGATCAAGTCTATAAAGAATTCGACTTCTCTATCGGGAGGCACACTCGAAACGTCTTCAGGGAACACTTCTGGGAATTCACAGACAATCAGAATTTCGTTCACTCGGGTTTCACTCTCATCCTTGGTTAGACAAAGCATCATAAATAGTTGGGTTATACCAGGTGCCGTGTCATTCTCAGTGGGTTGTTTTGGGAAAACTATCTCTCGGTTTCTACAATCTACTAATACCTTATTGGCTGAAAGCCAATCTATTCCGAGTACGATGTCAAGACCCTTTAAGGGCATGCAAATCAGATCGAAGGTGAAACTTCGACCATACAACTCAAATGCTACATTTTTGTATATTGACGATGTGAACACATTAGCGCCAGTGGGGCTGGCCACTTCCAAAGTCCGATCCATAGACACAGTTGGTAACTTCAACCGTTCTACGCACTCATCAGCTATAAAAGAATGGGTAGCTCCCGAATCGAAAACAACATTAAGCGTATTCATTCCAAGTGAGCACTTACATTGTACTAGGTCGTTTGCTGGTGCAACATCTTCTGCATTGATGGTGTAGATTCTTCCTGCTGCTGGCGGACCGGTATTCCTCTCTCGGCTATTCGGAGCACGCATCATATTTCCTCTGGTTCCGTTGTCTCTGCCACCAGGTCGTTGGTTATCATTCACTCGGGCTCTATCTTGAAATCCTCCTTGACGCACATTGGCGTTTGTTTGGCGGAGTTGGGGGCAGTCAGGACGAACGTGCCCCTTCTCTCCGCAGTGATAACATTTAACATTTGCGCCATTGCAATCCTTAGCAAAGTGGTCGCCGCCGCATCTAAAGCATCCGCCATGTCTTGGTCGTCCATTCATCTATCTCCCTTGGTCACCACAACCCTGGTATCTAGTGAAGGGTTCATTTCTTCCCACGTTCCCTGGCCTCTTGAAACGTGACTGCTGAGGCCTCAGGTGCTGGTTAGCTCTGCTGCACTGGCCCGAATGGGCCCTGTCATCCTCTTCGAATATTCTACATTTGTTCACTAATGCAGGGAAACTCCGGATTTCATGGTATCTGCAAGCCCTCTTGATATCCGATCTCAATCCGTTCTCAAACTTAAGACACTTGGAGTTCTCCGTTCCTGGCTGCTGGAAGGGCGGATAGAATAGGCACAATTCCTCAAATCTGGTCGCGTATTCTTCCACAGTCATGGAGCCCTGTTTTAACTCCATAAACTCCAGCTCTTTTCGACTCCTCACTGTGTCGGGAAAGTATTTGTCTAAGAAGCAGGCCTTGAAGTCGTTCCACGTCAGTTGATTATCATCTTCGGGGAATCGACTTCTGGCTATTTTCCACCAATTCTCCGCTTCATCTCGCAGCATATACACTGCGCATTCCACCTTCTGGGCTTCGGTACAGCGAAGACCCCTAAAAATTCTCTCTAATTCCTGAGTCCACTTGAACGCCGCCTCAGGGTTCCGTCCTCCTAAGAATTCACTCGGCTTCCTTTTTAAGAAGCGGTCCAGCACATGGCCATCCTCAGGTCGAGTCTGGCCCTGCCTTTTAAATACATCCGCAAAGCGTTGGAATGCTGTGGCTATAGCCTCCATACTTTGACGATGCGCCATTCCTTATCCTGAAATTGACATTTAAGGATAAGTATACGGAGCCACTTACTACCGATCTAGTTATTAGTCCAACAATTAATAGCTTAGCACATTATATCATTCGCCTAGGTCATACACACAATCGGACCAGGGGAAGACAACCCCTTGTCCTCAAGTCAACATCAATCAAGTTCAACTAGTATCAGAACAATTTCAACCATTCAATCAAAAGACACACACACCACCGCTTACACTCGGTAAGCATACTTTGGCCTTGGACCTTTTGGTCCGCTCTGATACCAAAATGTAACACCTTCTTTCTTTGCAACTAATAAATTCCAGAAATATGAGAAAATTTTTCACAAAACAGTCACGTATTATTCGATATAGAAGGAAGCAGGCAAGGGAAGAATGAAGAGCATTCACACGCATAGCACTCGGTGGAAGGGCGGAGTTCGAATCATCCTGCTTGGCTAGGCGGGGTGTGTTTGTCCTGGTCGGACTCCACGGCGAAAGTGACCCGCTCATCCGTTGTCTCACACCGCCTAAACAATGTGTGACAATGCAACATAAGACGTGAAACTCTTCAAGTAAACCTTACATTAGCGTCTATTCGTTCCTACAGGCTGACCCTTTCTCAGAGAACGCCGGACGTTCAGCTTCAGAGGATAGGTGAGGGAAGAAGAAGGGAGATATACATATGCAGAAGTAGTTTGTGAAGGGAAGAGGAAGTGATTACACCGCCGTCCAGTTCGGCAAGGCACAACAACACCTGGATGGACTACATCACAACATTCGCTTACTCAGACGATGTCCAACACCGCCCTGCGAGGCAGAATAATACGACAACGAAGGAGGGAAGTACATAGGCGGAGTCTCAAGTTGATATCTGCTTGCTTCAGCATGGTCCCACGCGCTTGAGCGAACCGTCCTAGTTACTTGGGCGAGGTATGACACCGCCTGAACAAGGTCAGCACAACGCCTCTTCAACACAAACACAAGGTAATTCCTCAATCGGATATGGACAAGGGTTCAGTAGGTAAATCCTCACACTCACACTTCACTCAGGAAAAACAGGAAGTTACAGGGTACATATGCGGTAGTAGATTGTGGAGGAAGGAGGGGTCTGAGCCTATTCCGCCCAACTCAACTAATCATGACAACGCCTGGGCGGACTCAACCACAACGCCCAATCAGGGGTCAACACCGGGGTCTGGATTGCGTTAGCATCACAACGGATAGGAAAGATAATTGAACGGTGTCCCATTCTAACAACTACATCGCTCCAGCGCGAGTCCTCTCGCTTGGGCGAAATGTCCCCATACTTCGGGCGGGGGTACGACTCCGCCCAACGTATCCGACATAAGTTTTCCTAAGGCAATTCTCAATTCACTCTGACTTGGCTATAGCCTGCTCAATCATTCTGTCCCTGCGTATCCATTAAAGCACAATTATGAAACAAGGCAGCTCATAGCATCACACACACGAAACCATACATCCATATATACATAAGAGTGTATGTCAATATTTACAATACAAAATCGGATTTCTCCTTGCCCATAAAGTCTATTCATCCCAAAACATTAACATCCGGTATGAACAAGTCAGGGCTTAATCTAACAACGCCTTAATTAAGCCTTCCAAATGCATCAGCACTCCGCCCAGCATTCCAGCTCTGCTTCTGATCCTCCTCTCGAGAGACATTCACTGAAAATGGCCACTGCAGGGGTGAGCTTTTACATGTAAAATGATACTCACAGACTCGGTATCAGCGTCAGTACACGCTCCTACTATCATTCATCCTTTCTCAAGTAACCAAGTTCTTACAGTTCAAACAACATTCATGACACACATAATACACAGAGTTTATTCCACCTCCATATATATATTCATGCATTCAAAATCATACACATATACATACATAAATTTATACACCACCACAATCGGCCTTATTTCTATATGCATGCCTGCGGATCCGACTCGGGTAAAGACTCTCAGTTACGGTCCCCTTTTCTTCTGGCCCCTCGTCCCTCTGCTCTTACAAGGTGGCACCGGCCTCCCCACGGCGTCTCGAGACTCTCTTCTCTAGCTCCAACGGCTACCACGAGCACTATTGGGATCTAGCCAGGGTTGGTAACTGGAAGTCGTTTCCCTTGGGGTTCTTGACCTTCTATGGGTCACCCCACTCTCACTCATGCAACTAACACATTCATTATTACACATCATCGTGCCACGAACACCTTCGCCGTAGTCATCAAGCAAGAAGGGATTTCCCACACTACTCGTAATCATTCAGTCAATCACACCAGCGCATGTTACAATCGGTCATCAGACTAACAACATTGAGCAATCCAATTAAGAGCATGCACATACATATTTTTCATTGCGACAAGAAAATAGATCCATGCATATCATCCATCATTATCATCCACTAACAGGCTACACCATCGCCACGAAAAATCACTATCAGAATCTTAAATCATGCATCAGTTTAATAATTACGAATACATGCACACACACACACCCACACTCAGCAGTATGTTCATCCGGTACCGTTCTTAGACCATGCATTCGACATGCAAGCGCCCCCTACCTTTAGAAGAACCTCAGAAACCTTTTTCCATTCTTATCGTTGGGTCCGATGTCTTTCTCCTGGTTCGTTCGGTCTTCCTTGGCTTTGTCGTATCCTGCGCCTGATTCTGGGATGGAGTGTAGTCCGTTCTTCAGTACTGCAACCAAGGTCTCCAGGAGCGAAGAGTGAGAGAAGAGAAGAAAGATGGAGACGAAGAGAGGAAAGTAGAGGATGAAGTGACGGAGGAGGGAGTCTGAAGAAAATAGTAAGTGTGTTCATCACCAAAGGCTCACGTTTTATATATATGTACATGCGCACAGTAAGAGAAGAGTGGGATGGGAGAGTGTGCGCTCAGCAGCCACGTGCACTCCACCCCATCCCCTGACCACCACCATTTCCATATTTTAATGGCTTAAATCTACTCAGTTAAATGTAATTAACAGTTATTTTCTAGTTGAAATCAAGTCTTAACGGTTTATTCTTCATTCGGCATTTAATTTCAAAACTGGGATGTTACAAAAGGCATGCTAAGTGGGTTGGGTATTTGGAACAATTTCCTTATGTCATCAAGTATAAAAATGGCAAAACCAATACTGTGGCTGATGCTTTATCTAGGAGGCACTCTTTACTTACCTCTCTAGGAGCCAAAGTTATTGGGCTTGATAAAATTAGGTCTTTGTACCCAAATGATCTTGACTTTTCAAGTATCTTTAACTCATCTTCCACTTCTACATCTCATAAGGCCTTCTACATTTTAAATGGCTATCTTTTTAAAGCCAATAGACTTTGTATTCCACGAAGCTCTTTAAGAGATCTCCTACTTAGAGAGAGTCATGAGGGAGGACTCATGGATCATTTTGGAAGAGATAAGACTTTGTCTATCTTACATGAACACTTTTATTGGCCCAAAATGAAAAAGGATGTTCAAAAACATTGCTCTAGGTGTATTGTTTGTAGAAAGGCTAAATCAAAAATTTCACCTAGTGGTTTATATACTCCCTTGCCAACACCTAGTGCACCTTGGATTGATATATCAATGGACTTTATGTTAAGCCTGCCTAAGACCCAAAGGGGAATGGATTCTATCTTTGTGGTTGTGGATAGGTTTAGCAAGATGGCTCATTTCATCCCTTGCCATAAGGTTGATGATGCTAGTCATATTGCTAAGATCTTCTTTAAAGAGGTTGTGCGATTACATGGTGTACCCAAAACCATTGTTTCTGATAGGGACACCAAATTCCTAAGCCATTTTTGGAAAACTCTTTGGTCAAGGCTAGGAACACAACTCCTCTTTTCCACAACTTGTCATCCTCAAACGGATGGCCAAACAGAGGTAGTAAACAGGACCCTCTCACAACTTCTTAGGGTCTTAGTACACAAAAATGTAAAATCTTGGGATGAGTGTTTACCCCACATTGAGTTTGCATATAATAGGGTACAACACTCTACAACCAAGCATAGTCCATTTGAGGTTGTATATGGTTTTAACCCTCTCACACCCTTGGACCTTTTGCCCATTGAGGTTTCTGACTCTGTCCTTCATATGGATGGAGAGGCAAAGGCCCAATTTATCCAAGATTTTCATGAGAAGGTTAGACACCAAATAGAAACTAAAAATGAACATTATGCTCGTTGTGTAAATAAACAAAGAAAGGAGATCACCTTTGAGGTTGGAGATTAGGTCTGGTTACACCTTCAAAAGGAACGCTTTCCCAATTTGCGAAAATCCAAACTCAACCCTAGATTTGATGGGCCTTTTCAAATTCTCAAGAAAATTAATAATAATGCTTATGTCCTAGATCTACCAGGAGATTATGGTGTGAGTGCTTCTTTTAATATAACTGATTTGTCTCCCTTTGATATAGATGATGAGGATGATGCCTTTGATTTGAGGACAAATCCTTTTGAAGAGGGGGAGCATAATGTGGACATACCCAAGGAAGACCCTCACACTACATTGGAGAAAGGACTTGAAGCATATAGAGGTCCCCTCACAAGGGCAAAGACCAAACGGGCCAAAGAGAGCATCCATAAAGCCCTTTTCTCTTTTCTCTCTTCTAGTGGGCCTAAGCCCAATAAGGAACCTATGAGGACCTATGTGTACTTTACTTGTAATATACTTTCTAAATAGTTTCTCTAGGCTTATAGGATAGCTTTGGGCCTTACAAGGTCAAATGGGCCACTTTTGGGCCTTGTACTTTCCCTTTTGGGCCATGTATAGGCCATTTGTTCATCTTTTCTCTTAATGGGCCTTGGATCCATGACCAAGCCCATCTAGCTAGTCCTTGGCCGAAATTCCCATGGCCTATATAAGGGCTTCTCCTTTTGTAATCAAGCACCATTAATTCATTTGCAAAATTTGAGAGCACTTAAGTGTTTCCTAGTGAGAGATTCTCCTCCTTCTCTCTAGAATTTGAGAGCTATCTCAAGCTCTTATCCAAGGGGTTTCTCCCTCCCTTGGTGGTGAGTGGAGTTATCTTCCTCCACCTTAGGAAGTGGCCTCCAACCTTTCCCTCTCCCTTTTTCCAAGCCTTCCTCCATTGTCCACCTTCTCTCCTTCCATTTCCACTCTCTTTTCCTTTGTTTTGGCGTCATATTCCTCTAGTTTTAGGCTTTAGTTTCGGCTTCCCTTACCTTAAAGAAGAAGTTCTCAAGCTTACTTTGAAGGAAGATAGGAGAAAGAACTCTAGATCCATCTCTCTTCAAGAAAGTGCATGAAGAGCCTACATCACCATATGCATTCGGTATTCACACTGGTTCACAGTACATGCACTCATCATACTCATTAAAAGCCAACATTTCCATGCATTCACTCAGCATTTCATATTTATCATCATACATCTTATGGACGGAATCATGACAACATCACACAGACCACAATGATCACAAATCCGGGTGTTTCATGCACCAATACTCAACTACAACATATCAATCAACATATTTCAAACATAACACAACACATTAAAGCAAAACCATCCGGAACCCGTCCATAAACCATACATTTGAGATGTAAATCAGCCCCCTACCTGGAATGAAGATCCCAGAAGCTCCCTGAGCTTGCAGCACCGACTGAACATTCTTCAGTCACTCGTTCTCAACAGAACGATCCTGCTTCAGTCATCCAACAGCACTCTGCTCTCAGCTTTTGGAAGAACCAAACGCTGCTTCCTCACGAGCAGATCGACCACCAAGATACTCCATGTCAAGCCTCCAAGGCACAACGTCACCCCACACTCAGTCCAGTGGAGGATTCTATGGCTGTTCCCATACACGAACAGACCAGTCCTCACCAACAGTGGAGGACCCCATGCTTCCAAGCACCCATCGTTGCTTAGGCAGAACAGAGGAGGATCTCAGCCTCCAAAACACTCAGCACCACACGGTTCTCTCACAGCCACGCTGTTCCCACTTCGTGTTCCCCTTTCCACTCGGTTTCTACTCAGCGTGAGAGTGGAAGGAGAAGATGAAGGAGAAGACGAAGAACCAGCGAAGAATAAGAAAAGGCCACAGGAACTCTAGAGAGAAAGGAGGAGTGTTTGCAGCATAAACAAAGTGAGATAGGCAGAGAGTGAGAAATGTGTAGCTCTTATCCCTTCACTGCCCCGTGACAGCTCCACTCCCATCAGCCATTACATCCCATTAATCTCCCATCCCATCAGCGTGGGAATCACGAGGAAGAGAGGGAGAGAGGACCGAAGCTCCTATTAACACCACCATGGGCACATGTGTAATTCTGCCTGGCCACATATTATTATTATTATTCAATCAATAATTTTAATTCTGTAATTAACCATAATTGGTAATTGATTCTAAACCAAGATGTTACAATACGGTTTGTATCTGTACAATTACTTCCTCAATTCTAAAAATTATTTCAAACCTAACTCCATACTCACAATATTCACCTTATTATTTTATGCCATCAAATACCCAAAAATAATTTAATGGGTCCCACATCACTAGTTAAATTATTCATTTTTAGTAAATTTTATTTTCTTGATAATTCACAATTAACATTTAATCAATTTCCCCATATAATTTGGACATCAAACAGTTCATCATTTTTACATTAATAATTTATTTTTTAATTTTAGGATGTTACACGAGGGATCCTATATGGTGAGACGTGCTTTAGGATGCTATACTCACAACTAGAAAGATGTTTGACGCTGATACAGTCACTAAAGTTTACCTTCAAAATTAGCGACGTACACTTGCCCTCGCTAAATTTGGCACCCAACAAAATGATTGGAGGGAACATCATAGCGACGAAGGTATATCTGTCAATAACTATGGCGCCAAACAAAAAAAATTAGTAGGAAACCAAAATGTTGAATTGTAGCGACAGATTACTTTGTCACTATATGTGGGTAAGCGGGTGACGATTTATTTATCCATCGTTAAATAAGATAACGGAGCGACGACATTGTCAGCCGTCGCTAGGTTTAACTTTTGGAATAGCCACAAAGTTAGCTTTATTTAGCGACAGAGTTTTCGGCGTCGCCAGTGTTCATTGAAGTTAGCAACGGCTGGTATAGATCGCTAATTGTACCATGGTAGTAGTTCAGTGACTAATTCTCCCCTGTCGTCGCTATTTTGGCCTTATTAGTGACTAATTTAGCGACGGGCTGGTGCCGTCGCTAAGTTTTTAATCTAAGTCAACACCAGAGTTCCCTCCCCAAATCATTTACCCTAACCTTGCCTTTCCTCCCTCCTATCTATCTCCCCCTATCTGTCTCCTTCTCCTTTCGTCTCTAAACCTTTTCTTCTCCGCTCTTTCCTCTCTCATGTTCGTGTTCCCCTCATCTTTCATCTACGTCATTTTCCTTGCCGCGAGCCACGGTCCTTCTATCATCTCTTTCTCTGTGAACTACGGTGCCTCCCTTGTCATCTCCGTCATCTCCCTCTCCGTGAGTCACGGTACCCCTCTCTTCTCCACGGTCTCCTTTTCCACGGCTAATGGTCCCTCTCTCTTTGGCGTCTACGACCGCGAGCCATCACACAGGTAATGTACGTTGTTAGGGTTTACCACTTCATATATATTATGCTACTGATGTTATGCTTTGGACTTTGAACTACTGTTGTTATGCTTTGGTTTTCTTTGATTTCTAATTATTTCATTCAGCTAATGATGGGTTGACACTTTACAATGTACTATTTTTCTTTTTTGTAATTTGATGAAATGAAATGTAGTTCTGTTTTTAAATTGTGGTAGTAGTGATAGATGTACAACTTATGCTTGCTTGTGTTCTATTTTTTCCCGTTGCCTTGCTACTTAGAACTGTATTGTTAGAGTTTTTAAGGCCCATTTTTAGTTTATCAAGTGTTGTAGAGGGATTAAAAAATCATAATGGTTCATGATAATATAGGTACTTCACCAAAGCACATGATTGAATAAAGCATATGAAGTAACATAAAGCTTAGACTAAAGTGAATTTAAAGAATCTTGTTAAAAGCTATATAATGGAGTGTAATAGCAAACACTAATCAAGTCTAGTTACTTTGGACCAATAAACATAATCCATGAGGTCAATGGGGAAACCCATAAAATGTATCATAACCTCGTAAAGTTATGGAATCCTATGTCAATTGATGCTCTAAAAATTCTACTCACTCTCGCTTAATTAACCAAACTCATGGAACCCCTTCGGTTCATCAAGACATAAAGTTATGCAATTGATATTTTATGTGTTTTCCTTTTTTACAATTGTGTGAGGGTTTATTTTTCAGTATTTGCTTTATTTCTCATTTATTTTGTCATTCTTTTCTTTGTTTGGTTGCGTCTCTACTAACAGTTTTTTATCACTCAAGGCTCTAGTTAATTTTAGTCCTTAGGTTAATTTTAAGGAGTTATAAAACAAATTTTTTTTTATTGTTATGAGTATTGGATTTTTAGAATAATCTATATTATTTTAGAAGAGTTATAATAAAGACTTAATTTCATACTTATATCTATAAATAAGATATTTGATAATTTTCCTTCAAAGCTAACAAAAAGGCTTGTATGTAGAATCAATAATTTTTGAGTCAGTCAAGTGGAATGAAATATTTTCCTTCAAAGTCAACTCCCTGGTATTGATAATTTTTGTTGCTTTTATTTACTCATGTTGAGGAAAGTTGTGTTGGAAACTACTGCTTAGTTAATTAATTGAATTTCATAATGATCAGATTCATATGGATTAATTTATTAGGGTATATTCTAGGCCTGAATGTGTACTAATTTGATTGACATTATCATGGCCCTGATAGTGTATGCCCCATTTGGATGTTTGTGGCATATAATGAGATATGTTGTCATGATGTGGTTCAACCTTTCGAGACATTGGGTTATTTTTGTATCATTTTCATGTTGTTTAGCTCATAGCTTTCTCTAATAACATGTAGAGGGATATAAAACTTCTATTATACTTGTTCAGTAATTTTGTACATTTTCATTTTTGTGCTTAGTAGCAAAACCATTTTCACTTGCAAAGCCCCAAACCCTCATTTCCTTCCCCTCTTTGAGTTCTTCTGCATTCTCTCATTTCAGATTTGAGACGTGCCTCCCTCTCTCGTGGCTTCTCATTTCTGGTGCTCTCTCAGATTTTAGAGTCGTTTCTCCCTCTCTCATCTGTCTCATCTCCAGTCAGGTCAGTTCTCTCACTCGGTTCTGCTTCCCTGTTGCATTCGTAGGGCAGATTGTTTGGAGATTACACGTTGCTTAACCTAGTGAGAGAGGATGAGAAGAGGACTTAATTGAAGGTTTCAATTAACTCAATGTGTATATGTGTATAAAATAAGAACTTTAATTTATGGGTCTTTCATTTCCATTTGATCCATTCAGTATAATTTGAATAAAGAAGAATGATGATGGGCTTTTTTTTAAATGAATTAATTTTTGATTAGTTTTATCTACTAGTTATATGTATGCTAGTGTTTTTAGCTATAGTTTATAATTTTTTTAGATGGAGTTTAATTATTGGGCTCCTTTAATTTATTTATTGTTATCTTTCTCAACTTAGAATCAGTTTATTATCTTTACCTGTCGAGTTTGCTTGTGTCGTTATTTTCTGTTTATGTTGAGAAAGTCTTAAGCTTATAGCAATATGATGTTGACACATAATTATGTATGGACTTTTTATCAATCAAAACTTTTAACTCAAACTTAAAGTCCTGTATTTTTTCCAGTATAAAACTTAAGCGTCTTCTAGTTTATTAAGTAATGTTTATCTCCATGGGAAATTGGTAGTTAGGCCTTACATATTTCCACCTCTAGAAATGTACCACTAAAACTTGAAGTCTTGAACCAAAGAGAAAAAGATGTACTAACAAATTTAGCTAAATAATAAGTCCTTAAAATTTGGTTTATTTTTGAAGGAAAGCAATATTCATGATTAATGATATGCATATTAAAAAATCATAATTAATGTTGAGAAAGACAAAGAAACTAATTAGTATACATTATGTAAGTAATTCCTAAGATGAATAAAATGGTTCAAGGAAGGTTATCATGTATGAGTGCAATAGGTAGCTTATGATTTTGTTATCCTAATTGATTACTAGTTCGTTGTTACCATTAGGCTTCTTAGAGTTTTGAAGACTAGGAAGGTTGTATGTGACCAGGCTTGTTAAAGTTTTGTTATTTTATTATTTAAATTTTTAAATAGAAAAAAGAAGGTTGTCTTATATCAAGCTAGCAAAATCAGCTTCTCTCATGACCCTGCTAACACTAGGGTCATCAAGAATGGATATAATTAACTGTTGAAGCTCAACCTTGATAGTGAGAACAAGCTGTTGCTGCTTTTGACCAGTATTAACTTACATCCACATCTATATATGTATAATATTGTATGCTTTTGTAGTGTTGATAATCCTAATTAACATGTACTAGAGTCATCGTAATGACTCTTTGGATCAATTTAAATGATAGTCCTTGTAACATGAAAATTAATAGTGATATAGGGGAGGTAAATAAAAAAGAAGCACATGATAAGTCTTAAAAAGACTTATTTATTTTACCTTTAATTTAACTTAATCCATTCAATATTGTTTAGTTTGGCATCATTATTTAATAAATTGTTAATAATTCTTATTTTATTTATTTATTTCAAAAGTGTTTAATTTATGCAAGAAAATGATTAAAAATAATAATTAGTTAAGGAAATTTGTTTATTTGTAAATTCACTAAACCAGCGTACAAACGCTAGGCAATTGTTTGTTTGCATGTACAGGAGCAGTTCACGCTCAAGCTTGAAGGATACAAGCTCAAGCGAGAGATGCATGCAAAGTACGTAAAAAGAAAGGAAGGAAAACACGACCACGCTCAAGCGGACCATAGTCACTGTACCATGGATTTAACTTTCACGCTCAAGCGCGTCCCGTTCACGCTCATGCGTGAAGACCAAATACACTCACGCTCAACGATCACGCTTAAGCGTGATTCCATTTCATTCATTAATTCAAGCATGCGCTTAAGCGTTAGTTTGTCACGCTCAAGCGTGGTGTTAGTTGCGCAGTTAGTTATTCTTCCCTCCAAATGCTGCAGTCCACTTTAATTAGTTATTGTTCCTGTTTTGCTGTTGTACCTTAGTAACTTAAGTAATGTATGAAATTAATTATTTCTCTGTAATTATGTATTTAGATTAGTTAGTTTAATTATTAATTAAGTTTCTTTGTAACTAATTAAGTTAGTTAATTAGTTATTTGTCTATATATACCTATACATACTCTGTAAGTGTAGAACAGAGTACATAATAATAACACGATTCATTTTCCCATTTTCAATCTCTCTCTAGTTCTTTTCTCTCTCTAAATTCTCTCATCCATGTCTTTCCACATTCCTTCGTCAGAATCCATTTCCATGGGTTTCTAAACCGCTAGGGTTGGGATTGCGAAGGTTTGTAATGAATTCTTGAAGGTGTATTGAGGAAGTGAACTTCTACTGCATGAGGAGAACAAGCCAAGAAGTGGATCTACTTTGTTGGATTGACAAATCCAGATCTGATGAAGAATCTCACTAGTGAGGAATCATAGTTGAGACTTAGGTAACTTCTGGCTTCCTAACTAATTCAGGCCTAGTAATTAGGTGAATAGTTAGGGTTTAACCCCCAATTTCGCATTAGATTTCTCTGTAATTGAACACCTAAGGGATTAGGGTTCAATGCTTAGGAATTAGTGTTATTCACCTAAGGAATTAGGGATTAACCATCTGTGAATTGTCCTCTTGAGTCTGAAGCTTGATTGAACCTTAATTGCATGTTTCTTGATGAAATTATAAGTTGAAGTAATCCTAACCTATCTTCCATTAACCACATTTCACATTTTATACTGCTTCTGAAAACACAAAAACATAGAAAATATAAAACAACAAAAACAGAATGAATATTATACTACATTGTGTTGGTTCAGCTTGTACTAGTCTAAGATTGCGGTAATTACTATAATCCCTATGGGAACGATCAAATATATTACAAATTTAACGATTGGTGTGCTTGCCAAAAGAAATAAATCCTCTAAGAGTCACACTATAAGTCAATAACAATTCAGGATTTTTCAACCAAGTTAATGTCTCAGGATTTATGCATCAAGTTAATGGCGCCGTTGCCAGTGATTGTTGAGTAATATCAACAATCCTTGGACTGGTACTAGACTGAACCGTTTAATTTTGTTTTGCATTTAGTAGTAGTTCAATTCTCATTTTTAGTATAGCAGTAGTTTGTGTATAGCAGTAGCTTTAATATTGTTTGTGTCTAACATTTGGTGTATGCAGTCAAGGAACAGAGGAGAGCCTTTCTTCTTTAATCCTGACATTGATTTGTTAGAGCGTAAGCTTAGAAAGGAGAAAAAGCAAAAAGAACAGCAAGGAATGGAACAAAGGAGAGATACACTAGGTGACTACTCTAGCCCTACTGAAGAAGGATCGCAATCTAGCATCCTTAGGCCTCCAATTGCAGCTAATAACTTTGAACTTAAACCGGCTTTGCTGAGTTGATTAGAAATGATCAATTCGGAGGAAGTAAGGTTGAGGATCCAAATTTGCATCTAGCAACCTTCCTCTAAATCTGTGATACTGTGAAAATGAATGGAGTCCCTGAAGAAGCAATAAGATTGAGATTATTTCCTTTTTCTTTAAGGGACAGGGCTAAAGCTTGGTTGCAAAGCCAACCAAGAGGTAGTATTTCCACTTGGGAGGATTTACAAAGAAAATTTTTGATTAAATATTTCCTTCCTTCCAAGTATGCCAAATTACACACTGAAATCACTTGTTTTCAGCAGAGAGAAGGTGAATCTCTAATGGAAGCATGGGATAGGTATAAAGAGAGTTTAAGGAAATATCCTCATCATCAAATCACTGATGTGCGGCAAGTTACCATCTTTTATAATGGTGTAAGACCAGCAACTAGGGTCTTGATTGATGCCTCAGCTGGAGGTTCATTGACCACAAAAACTGTAGAAGAAGCTATAGAGCTGATAGATGTTATGGCTTCTAATGAATGTTTAGTTAGTGGGAGGAGCCAAATTCCTAAGAGAGGGATATTAGAATTAGAAGCACAGGATGCTTATTTGGCTCAAAGTAAGTTGATGACTCAGGCGTTAGAGAAATTAAGTGTACAAATTTCAGAACTTCAAAAGCCTAGTCAAGTTTGTATGATGAGTTGTGATTTTTGTGGTGGAGACCATGAAAATGGCATGTATGATCCAAATGTTCCTGCTGAGCAAGTGAATTACATGGGGCAACAACAATTTCAAAGGAATTATCCCTCTAATTCCTTTAATACTAACTATAGGAATCACCATAATTTTTCATAGCAGAAAGATCCACATTTAAATCAAAACATGCCACAAAATCAAACCACAAATAGACAACAATCTCTTCCCCCACCTTCTAAGGAAAAGTCTGAACTTGAGAATGTATTATCTCAATTCATTCAGGCCACTCAGGCCAGTTTTAAAAATCAAGAAGCGTCCATTTGAAATTTAGAAAATCAGGTTGGGCAGCTGTCAAAATAATTAGCTGAGAGACAATCAGGCAATTTTCCTGGAGATATTGAGGTAAATCCAAGGGAACATTGCAAAGTGATAACTACAAGGAGTGGGAAAATTCTTCTCTTACCTCCAAGTCATGAAGTGAGTTTAGAAAAAGATGCTGAAAAAGAAAAAGAGTAGGAAAGTGAGAAAGATAATAATATAACTGAAAATAAAGTAGAAATAGAAATAGAAAAAGAAAATCAAGTTAAAGAAAATCAAGTCCATCAAAAGAAAAAGAAAAAGGTTGATTTAATCTTGGAGGAAGCTGTCAAGCTAACTCCTGAGAAATTAAAGAATGCTCAATTTCCACATAGATTTAAGAAACAAATAGAGGAGCAAAAGTTTACTAAGTTCTTGGATGTGTTTAAAAAGCTTCACATAAATATTCTCTTTGCTGAGGCATTGCAAGAGATGCCTTCATATGCTAAATTTTTGGAAGAACTTCTGTCTAAGAAGAGAAAGCTTAAGGGAGATAAGATGATTGCTCTCACTCAAGAGTGTAGTGCAATTATTCAAAAGAAACTCCCTCAAAAGCTAGAAGATCCTGGATCTTTTACAATACCTTATGCAATAGGGGATGTTCATGTAGGAAGTGCTTTATGTGATCTTGGAGCTAGCATAAACTTGATGCCTTTGTCCTTAATAAGGAAGTTAGGAATTAATGACCTGCAACCAACTCGCATGTCTTTGTAATTGGCTGATAGGTCTATCAAATATCCTCATGGGATGTTGGAAGATCTGTTAGTTAAGGTAGATAAGTTCATCTTTCCAGCAGATTTTGTAGTTTTAGATATGGAAGCTGATAGAGAAATTCCTTTGATTTTAGGAAGACCCTTCTTAGATATAGGTAGAGCTTTAATTGATGTAGAGAATGCAGAACTCATGCTGAGAGTTCAAGAGGAGCAAGTAACTTTTAATGTCTTCAATGCTATGAAACATCCGGTTGAGAAGATGGATTGTTTTATGATTGAAGAAATTAAAAGTTATAAGACTCCTATGCTGTTAAAAACTGAAGAAGAGGTTTTACAAGCCTTTTTGAAGGATGATTTTGACTCTGAGACTGAGGAGTTAAATGACTCACATACTAAGTTGCTGAACCTACTTGAAGCATGTGAAGTAGGTGATTCTGAAAATAAAAAGAAAGAAAAGTTAAATAATACTGAACTTGAGAAAGGTAAGGAAGTGTTTGAAGAAAAACATGATTTAAAACCTTTGTCTTCTCATTTGACATATGTTTTCTTAGGAGATAATGAATCACATCCTGTAATCATTAATGCTGATTTAAAAGATGAGGATGTAGAAAAACTGATAGGGGTTTTAAGAAAACATGAATATACTATTGGCTGGAGAATGACTATTCCCCTGTTGTTCAGCCACAATGAAGAATAAACCCCATAATAAAAGAAGCTGTAAGGAAAGAGGTGGTGAAACTTCTTGATGCAGGAATTATCTATCCTATCTCGGACAGCACTTGGATTAGTCCAGTCCAAGTGGTGCCTAAGAAAGGAGGATGACCACTGTTAAGAGTGAGGAAGGTGAAGTCATTGCCACTAGACCAACTATAGGTTGGAGAATGTGTATAGATTATAGAAGGCTTAATGACTCCACTAGAAAAGACCACTTTCCTTTACCATTTGTAGACCAAATGCTTGAGAGGCTATTAGGTCATAAGTATTACTACTTTCTTGATGGATATTCTAGTTACAACCAAATTGTGGTTGATCCAAAAGATCAAGAGAAGACAGCCTTTTCCTGTCCTTATAGAATCTTTGCATATAGGCGTATGCCTTTTGGTTTCTGCAATGCACTAACAACCTTCCAAAGGTGTATGCTGGTAATTTTTTGGGACATGGCAGAGAAGTTTATTGAGGTGTTTATGGATGACTTCTCTGTGTTTGAAAATAGTTTTGATATATGCCTCAGTAACCTTTTTAAGGTGCTGGTGAGATGTCAGGAGACTAATCTTGTCCTTAACTGGGGAAAATGTCATTTTATGGTTAAAGGAGGGATAGTCCTTGGCCATAAAATCTCTGCTGAGGGCATTTAAGTAGATAGAGCCAAGATTGATATCATTGACAAACTTCCTCCTTCAATCAATGTGAAAGGAGTGAGGAGTTTCTTAGGATGTGTTGGCTTCTATAGGAGATTTATTAAGGATTTTTCAAAAATAGCTTACTGATTTACTTGTGAAAGATCATGCTTTTGTTTTTGATTAATCCTATGTCAAGGCTTTTGAAAATTTGAAACAAATATTAATTTCAGCTCCAATCCTTGCAGCACCTGATTGGTCTTTACCATTTGAACTAATGTGTGATGCAAGTGATTTTGCTGTAGGAGCTGTACTGGGACAGAAAAAGGAAAAATTAACACGTTATTTATTATGCTAGCAAAGTATTAAATGAGAATCAAATAAATTACACCACTACTAAAAAAGAAATGCTTACTGTGGTGTATGTATTTGATAAATTCAGAGCTTACTTGATTGGTGCTAAGGTCATTGTGTATACAGATCATTCAGTAATTAAGTACTTGCTAGCTAAAAAAGAATCAAAGCCAAGATTGATCAGATGGGTTCTTTTACTCCAAGAGTTTGATTTGGAAATAAGAGATAAAAAGGGAGTAGAGAACTCAGTGGCTGATCAACTTTCTCATCTAGAGGGTGAATCTGATTCTATCTTGATTAAAGAGGAATTCCCAGATGAGAGGCTGATGGCAATTATCACCGGGCCATGGTATGCTGATATGGCCAACTTTAAAAGTGCCTCTGTGGTACCTGAAGGGTGGACATCCCACATGAAGAAAAAATTCTTTCATGACAGTAAAACTTTTCTATGGGATGATCCATTTCTTTATAAGATAGGAGTAGATGGAATTATCAGGAGATGTGTGCCTAAATCTGAACAAGACAGACTCTTATGGCACTGCCATGACTCCTATTATGGAGGACACCATGGTGCCTCCAGAATAGCTGCAAAAGTTTTACAATGTGGCTTTTATTGGCCAACAATTTTTCAGGATGCTAAAGTATATGTTCAAAGGTGTGATAAGTGTCAAAGAAGTGGAGGTCTCTCTGCTAAAGCTGGCATGCCTTTGACAAATATTTTAGTTGTGGAGTTATTTGATGTTTGGGGTATCGACTTCATAGGACCTTTCCCAAAGTCATTCTCCAATGAATGTATTCTTGTTGTTGTGGATTATGTTTCCAAGTGGGTGGAGGCAATCCCTACCAGAACCAATGATGCACATGTGGTGCTTAGGTTTATAAAGAAGAATATTTTTTCTAGATTTAGAGTCCTTAGAGTCCTCATTAGTGATGGAGGGTCACATTTCTGCAATAGAATCATGGAAAAAGCCCTGAGACACTATGAGGTACTGCATAAGGTATCTACTCCATATCATCCATAAACTTGTGGACAAGTTGAGCTGTCTAATAGAGAAATTAAAAGAATATTAGAGAAAGTGGTAGGGAAATCTAGGAAGGATTGGTCTGTGAGATTGAATGATGCATTGTGGGCCTATAGGACAACATTTAAAACTCCAATTGGCATGTCTCCTTATCAGTTGGTATATGGTAAGGCTTGCCATCTTCCTGTGGAGTTAGAACATAAGGCATGGTGGGCCACAAAGCTATTAAATATGGATTTTGACCAATCTCAAGAGGAAAGAGTCCTAAAACTCCATGAACTTAAGGAGTTTAGACTCAATGCTTATCAGAGTGCCTCAATTTATAAAGAGAAAACTAAGAGGTGGCATGATAAGTGGATAAATAGAAAAGAGTTTCAAAAAGATGATAAGGTCTTGTTGTTTAATTCTAGGCTGAGACTCTTTCCAGGAAAACTTAGATCTAAGTGGTTTGGACCTTTTATTGTGAATGAGGTCTTCCTTCATGGTGCAATTGAGTTGAAAGAACCAGCCACTGATAGAACTTTTAAAGTGAATGGCCAAAGACTCAAACTCTACTTTGGAGGAGAGTTTGATAGGCAGAAAACCTCCATGCTATTGCAGGCATCTTCTTAGATGTCAGAAGGTCAAGCTAGTGACCTTAAAGAAGCGCTTGAGGGAGGCAACCCTACATTTTGATTCATTGCATTTTGTGTTTTGTGTTTGAAACATTAAAGGAAAACTAAAAATTTTAAATAAAGTGTGAATAAACTGGTAAATTTTTGAATAAGGTTTGAGTGTTCATACGCTCAATTCCAAGTGTACATACTTGCAAATCCATTAGCTAGAATTAGAATCAGGTACCCATGGCGCTTGATCATGATTCTTTCACGCTTAAGCGTGAATGGTGCCTGGTTTTAATTCCTTCTGTTCGCTTAAGTGAGTATACTGGCGCTTAAGCGAGTGCATCCATTTCTTTTATTTCACTCGAGCGAAGCACTTTTCGCTTAAGCAAGTTTCATACAGAATAAAAATTACCAAAGTCTTTTCTCCTCGCTCAAGCGTAACCATGTGAGCTTAATCAAGAAGGTCCTATTTTTCCTATACGCTCAAGCGAGAACTTGTCAAGCTTGAGCGTGATCGTGATGTGTACCCCCCTGTTGCACCGCGCTTGAGCGCATATTACTCACGCCTGAGCGTGAGCTCGTCTGTAAGCCACTGATTCTCATGCTTGAGCGTGCAATAGCTTCGCCTGAGCGTGCTCGGGTATGATTAGATTGGAAGCTTTCTATTCCAACTTATCGCTTAAGCGGATATCAATCACGCTTAAGCGTGATAGCTACTGGCGCCTAATATGAATAGCGCGCTTGAGCTTGCTAACCACGCTCTAAGCGTGCCTTGTATATAAGCTTCACGCTTAAGTGCCCCAAGCTCACGCTTGAGCGTGATCGGGGCTGAGGAAATTAGAAGCTCCTTGTTTAAAATTGTCGCTTAAGCGGATAACAATCACGCTTAAGCGTGATCGTCACAGTGGAGCAGCATGGTTTGTCACTTAAGCGTACATTACTCACACTTAAGCGTGAGCTTGTTGTGACTTCTACTGATTCCCACGCTTTGAGCGTGACTTCTGAATGTACCTCGCCTGAGCGCCCAGGATCATGCTTGAGCGTGATCGTGACCCCTGGTGCCTAATATAAACCTTGCACGCTTGAGCTCTGTAACATCCTGGTTTTGATTAAGGTTAATTAGAGAATTAAGATTTATTGATTGAATAATAATAATAATACTAATATATGGCCAGGCAGAATTACGATGGTGCCCTTGGTGTTAAGAGAGCTTCGGTCCTCTCTCCCTTTCTCCCTCGTGATTCCTACGCTGATGGGATGGGAGATGAATAAGATGTGACTTTTGATTGAGAGGGAGTGCAGGCGCAGGGCAGTGCAATGATGATAGCCTCAGTTCACGTTTTCAACCACTCCCTGCTTATTATATTTTGGGTACATTGAGAACCACTCTTCCATTCTCTCTACAACTTCTTAGAGCCTCTGCTTCTTCTTGGTGGCCGTTATTCTTCTTCATCTTCTTCTTCCACTCAACACTGAGTATAACCGAGTGGGAACACGAAGTGGGAACAGCGTGGCTTGGAGAGAACCGTGTGGTGCTGAGTCTTTTGGAGGCTGGGATCCTCCATTGTTCTGCCTGAACATTGATGACTGTGTTACATGAAAGCATAGGGGTCCTCCATTGTTGGTGAGGACTGGACTGCTTGAGCGTGGGAGGACCGCGTTGTGCCATAGAGGCATGGGACTCTCCACTGTCTTGTAAACAGAGCATGGAGTGTCATGGAGGCAAAGCTGTTCGTGTGTCTGAGTGGCTCGGTGTTCCTCCATGCAGGGTACTGTGCTGACTTTGTGGTGATGCAAGCTCAGGGAGCTTCTGGGATCTTCATTCTAGGTAGGGGGGCTGATTTACATCTCAAATGTATGGTTTATGGACGGGTTCCAGGTGGTTTTGCTTAAATATGTTGTGATATGTTTGAAAAATGTTGATTAATGTGTTGTAGTACATGCAACATCCGGATAGTTGTGATATTTATGATCTGTCTAGTGGTTTGGTGGTCGCGTCCATGAGATGTGTGTTGTTAAGCATGTGAATGATGAATGAATGCATGGAAATGTTGGCTTTTAATGAGTATGCCGAGTGCATGTGATGTGAACCAGTGTGAATATCGAATGCATGTGGTGTGTAAAGTTTATACTGGTTCTGGCTATGTTTTTATATGAATTAGCATGAGATGCTTGCAAAGAAAGTGTTAATGCCGAGTGGGTTTTATATGAAATAGCATGTGATGCTTGTTGTAAATGATAATTCTGAGTGGATGGCATTATGATTATCGAGTGCATGAGATGTGGGTGGGTTATGTTAATTCCCGTTTGGGATTTTATATTAAAAAGCATGTGATTTACCAAGTGCATGTGATTGCCGAGTGCATGTATTGTGTTATTACTATGCCGATCCCTGTTTATGAATAATAATGATAAAATGCATGGGATGCATGTTATTGATATTTGAATGCCGAGTGCATATGTGTGGAAAATATATTGAAAGACCTTTGGTTTGACTCAAGGCAATGCCGAGTGCATTGGCGTTGGACGCCTGATGAATAAGACCGTATGCATCTGATTTGCCATTGGAAATGCCTAGTGCATATAGCGTTGGACGCTTAATACTGAATCGACAATCAGATGAATACGTGTGAAATATAATGAAAGACCTTGAGTTGGACTCAAGGCAATGTCGAGTGCATTGGCGTTGGACGCCTGATGAATAAGACCGTATGCATCTGATTCGCCACTGGAAATGCTTGGAGCATATAGCGTTGGACGCTTAATACCGATCGGTAATCAAATGAATATGTGTTGAAAATATATTGAAAGACCTCGGGTTGGACTCGAGGCAGTGCCGAGTGCACTAAGCGTTGGACGCTTAAAGACCTTGGGTTGGACTCAAGGCAAGCCTACCGAGTTGGACTAGGGGCTGCCCGTAACACTTCCGTTGTCGCTTGGAGTGATTGTGTTACATGTGAAGGCAAACGGTTTGGTACCAGTAAAACGGCCGAATCAGCTTGGAGCTGAGAAAAGGCTTGGAGCCTATGTTGCAACAATAAAAATTGATAATAAATAACCAGATCCGGGTGAAATGAATGTGTGCACACTTATGGTTGTCATTGAGCTTAATGTGAATTGTATGAATATGTGGATGAATGCATGTATATTGATGCTATGCCGAGTGCACATTTATATCCGAGTGGATAAATGCATGTATACTGATGCTATGCCGAGTGCACACTTATATCCGAGTGGATGAATGCATGTATACTAATGCTATTGCTGAGTGCACATTATATTGTTGATAAGCTCAATGAAATGGTATATATATTTGTGTAAATGCTGTTGTGAATAGCATGATTAATATAGCCATGAACAATTGGTGTGAATTTCGACTGAGTGAATATATGTACAGTGGTACTGTTGCCGAGTGCAAGGTGATGTTATGGCTATGAATATGTGATTGTGAATGTTGTGAATTACTCAGTCTTTATTGAATTGCATGAATCCCGAGTGGATGAAGTTGTGGTAGGGTTCATATTAAATGGCAGAGTGCATTATTGTTGATTGAGATATGTTATTGTATGGTTGAGGATTCGAAGATTAATCCGAGTCAATAACTGTCATTTAATATGTAAAAGCTCACCCCTACTGTGGCTATATTTTTCAGTATATGCAGGTCGGACTGGGAATGAGGAGATGGCCTCAAGTCTGAGTGATGGGTACTCCGATGGTTGAAGTGCACATATAGTATATATATTGTAAATAGATATGTTAAAGCCTTGGCCGGCTCTCTTGTAATCCGAACGGATTTAATTATATGGGTTGACTATTGGGATTATGAACAAGTATACATTTATAAAAATATATATATATTACGTTGATATGATGTTACTTATACCGACTGAGATGTGATGTCGAATGGATAATGCTAAGTTAATAAATTTCGAGTGGAATATTGTTGGGAGAGCCATTTCCGAGTGAGGATATTGTTTGTGTGGGCCTTTTTCGAGTGATAGAGGCATAAGGGAATTCCGAGTAAGATGTACTCGAGTGGGCTACGTCCGAGGGAAGACTAGTCCATATATTACCGAGTGAAAAGTATGAGTAAACCTCGAGTGGGGAAGGGTTTGAATATTCCCGAGTGAGAAATCCCGAGTGAACCTCTTCCGAGGGAAGAGTAATTGTGATGGTTCTGATTGAGGTATTCTAGGAGTCCTCTTCCGAGTGAACGAGGCTATATATATATTCCAAGTAAATGTTATATATTCCGAGTGGCTAAGTATTGGATAAGTCCGAGTGAGGCTTAACTTGGTGAATCCCTCCGAGTGATGTGAGGACAGAGGAATTCCGAATGAAACTTGATTGTGGAGATTCCTTCTGAAGGAATGGAGGTTAAGTGATCTCCGAGTGAGGAAGATCAAGATGTCGTGACCGGGATCGCGGCGGCACGGCCGACGCTCGAAACGATTTTAAAAAATAAACCGGGAGTCGCCACCGATATTTTTTTTAGGATAAAATATTGGAAAAACCTTTCGTTAAAGCACTGGTTATAAAAATGAAATTCCATGATTCGGGAGTCTAATTACAGGTGAGGAAGGTATTAGCACCTCACAACTGTCCGTTATAAAAACGGTTACCTCAATTTGATAGCGTGCATTATAATTAGCCCAATAATTATTTTAACTTCTTCATGAAAAGAAAAATGTATGGAACGACAAAATAAACAAAAAAAAATAAACAAAAATCGACACAAAATATTTAGATGAGACCAACAGGACATCTCGTCCAAATTAATCTCGCTCCACCTTTTTTTTAAAAGAGATATTTAAGAAATATAAGATTAACAGGACGTCTCGTCCAAATTAATCTCGCTCCTCCTTTTAAAGAAATACTACAAAATATGAGATTAACAAGACGTCTCGTCTAAATTAACCTCGCTCCTTCTTTTTTTTTAAAAAAAGTATTTAAAAAAATATGAGATTAACAGGACGTCTCGTCCAAATTAACTCACTCCACCTTTTTTTTGATAGCAAGACAAAAAAAATGGAAACTCTAAAAATTAAATAAAGAAAAGACGAGCCCGACAGGAACTATTTCCTGCTCCTACGTATTCTCGAGCTTTCGAGAAATCAGGGTCACGTAGTTCTTTAAATATTTTATTTTTAGGAAAAAGATTAAGGAAATGTTGATGGGAATCATTATGGTGAGGAACCCATACAAGGCGAAGTTCTTCGCACGTGTACGAATCCTATAAAGGTGGTGTAGACGGAAGTTTTTTCCGTACGACACTGACTAAGAATGATTTATTTTGATGTTTATTTAAACTAGAAAGAAAACATAGGAAACATTTATTTCCTTTATTATATTTTTAGTACAAAGCAAAAAAAGAAAGGTAGCAGAAGCTACAAGAGAGAAAAGGAGACAGTAAGTTCGGAAAAGGGAAGAAAAGACAAAAAATGAGTGAAAACTGAGTGGGAGAAGAGAAAACCGAGTGCAAAAAAACGAGTGAAAAATAAGAAAACCGAGTGAAACTATGAAAATCCGAGTGAAAACAGGGAAAGCCGAGTGAAACATAAGAAAACTGAGTGAAACTATGAAAATCCGAGTGAAAACAGGGAAAGCCGAGTGAAACTGGAAAGATCCGAGTGGAAAATTGAAAATCCGAGTAAAAAATGAGGAACACTGAGCAAAAATAGTAAAATCAGAGTGATAAGAGGAATACCGGGTGAAAATTGAGCAAATCCGAGTGATGATGGAGCAGGAAAGCTGATCCGAGAGGGAAAGGGGAATTACAGGGAGTAGGAAAGTGCTAGGTGACGCGCTGTTGAGTGGGAGGGAGGACGGTATTGGAGGAGAGAGAGTTTGAGGGACTGTTGGTATGAGTTTAAGGAAGGGGGTGAGGGTGAGGGTGAAGTGAGAGGGACGGAGTAGGTGTAAGAGAACAAAGGCTTAGGCAGAGTTTTTCCTCTAAAAATGCATGAAATCCTTTGGTGCTTCAACCCCTGCCTATTTATAGGCTTGTTTGAGTGGAAGGCCAGCTCAGGCTTCCACTCAGAGTGGAAAACCAACTCACACTTCCATTCAGAGTGAAGTGGGGGACAACGGCTGAGTGGGAATTTTTAATTCCCCCCATTTCCGCCCCTGTCTGCCACCCCCAGGATTCCTGGATCCACTTGGGTGGTGGAATCCAAGTCAGCACGGGCAAACAGAGGGAGCCAGGTGGAAATCCGAGAGAGGATGGTGAAAATCCGAGTGAGAATGGTAGAATTCCGAGTGAGAATGGTAGAATTCCGAGTGAAAATGACTTGGATCAGCCTCTCAGTCAGCATTCATCCATATTGGGAGTGAATTCCGAGTGGAAAAAGGGTCGGTCTTCACATTGCGTCCTAAATCCGAGTGGAAAAGGCCCCTTTTATGCTAAAGACCGAATGAAATCATGTTGGTGTTGTGCAATTGGATTGAGTGGGCAATCAAAGAAATTCCGATTGGAATATTCAGTCAGAACCGAGTGAAAACTGACTCGGATTCCCATTCTCGCTTGAGCGTAACAAGAACCGCTTGGGCAAAAAACCTGAAGAGCACTCGGAAATGATCGAAGGATTACTCGGAATTGAGTGAAAAGTGGGTCACTCGGTACTGAGATATATGAAATGGGTGAAAGATGTGTGAAATGGTGCTGTTTATACAAAAAATGAGTGAAGTGTGACTCAGAATTGGCTAAAGGATGACTCGGAGATAGGTGAAAGATGACTCGGGGACGGGCGAAAAGTGTCACTCGGAATTGGTAAAAAAATGAGTCAGAACTAACCAAGAACTGACCAAGAATTGACTCAGAAATATGAAGTATGGCTCAGAAATTGGTGGAAATGGGGGCTCGGAATTGATTGGCCAAAGGGGCTCGGGAAAGGTTTAAGTATGGCTCGGAAGTAATACAAATGGTGGCTCGGAAGTGATTTAAGGAGGGCTGACTGAGTGAAGTATCACTCGGTTCCAACTGAAGACTGGCTCGCAATTGGTAAAAACTGAGTCAGAAATGATTGATGATTGACCAAGAACTAACTGAAAAGTATCACTCAAAAACCGATCAAAGATTGACTCAGAACTGATAAAAATGACTCAGAATTAGGAGAGAATGATGACTCGGAAGTTCGTAAAAATGACTCGGAAATGTGTAAAGGAGGACTCGGAGCCGATTGAAAATCGAAGAGAAAGACTCGGAAGTTGAATGTAAAGGCGACTCGGAAGTTGATTGTAAAGGAGGACTCGGAGGTTGAGTGTAAAGGGTCTCGGAAATGGGCTCGGAAAGGTTTGAAGAAGGACGACTCAGAAATGGTTTGAAGAGTGATGACTCGGTATTGGGCAAATGGTTTAATCGGCCCTTATTTGAAGGATGAGTGAAGATTGGCTCGGAAATCTGACTGAAAAGGACACGGAAATGATTGTGAAATGGCTCACTCGGCAAATATTCACTCGGACTCGGTTCTCTTTCCTCTCAGAAGATAGACTGAGTCGTACTCTTCTTCATTGGATGTATTCATTCGGACCCAGTTTTGTTCCTTGGATGTATTCATTCGGACCCGGTTTTATTCCTTGGATGTATTCATTCGGGCCGAGTCAGAATCTAACTACTCAGAATCTAACCCTTGGATGTATTCATTCGGACCCGGTTTTATTCCTTACCCAGCATTTGGCAATTTTCACTCGGAAAGGCTTTTTTTTCAATCAAAATCTATTCTTCCATATACACCTCGAGTCGGATTTTAATTCACTTACACTTGTTTTCACTCAGATCAGTATCAATCAGAAGCTTTCATTCGGATTTAACTTCAGTAGGGCTATATTTCACTCGGATTTATTGCAATCAAAGAGCAATCCTTCTCAGTATTCATCCTTCAGCAGAGTATCACTCGGAATGGCATGACAGGGAGCCTTCCACCCGGATTCACCTTCAACAGGGAAGTATTTCACTCAGAACTGAATCATTCTGAGTGATTCTACTCGGATTTGATCCTTTTTGAGTCATTTCACTCGGATTTCTCTTCAACAACAACATACTCCACTCGGCAATGCTCCAATCTGAGTCATTTCACTCGAATTTTCTCCAATCTGAGTCATTTCACTTGGATTTCTCTTCAATAGGGACATACTCTATTCGGCAATGCTTCAATCTGAGTCATTTTACTCGGATTTGATCATTCTGAGTCCTTTCACTTGGAAATGATCATTTCCGAGTCCTTTTTTTTTTGGGGAATCTTCTTCATTTGTGGATGGGCTGAAATAGGTGTTCACAGATGCCCCTCTTTACTTCTTTTCCATGAGAAAAGCACGAAGTTTTTTTGCTTTTGAAATGGAAAAGGGAGTAAAGATGTGAACACCTTTGTCAAAGTATTAAATGGGGGGAAAAAACCTAGGAATTGACACTTGAACCTTCAGTTAACAAGAGGTGAGAAGGTCGGGGTCGACTTCTGGTAGAATGGAAAGTAAAGGTTGCCTTCATAGGCAACTAAAAGTAAAGGGTGCCTGAATAGGCGGACAGGAAAGTAAAGGGTGCCTGAATAGATGGACGGAAAGTCAAGGAATGCCTGAATAGGCGACGGAAAGTAAAGGATGCCTGAATAGGCGGACAGGAAAGTAAAGGGTGCCCGAATAGGCGGCTGGAAGATAAAGGATGCCTGAATAGGCGAACGGAAATTAAAAGGTGCCAGCTTCGGCGACTGGAAAAGTAAAGGGTGCCTGAATAGGCGAACGGAAATTAAAAGGTGCCTGAATAGGCGAACAGAAAATAAAGGGTGCCTAAATAGGCGAACGGAATGTAAAAGGTTCCTGCATAGGCGAATGAAAGTAAAAGGTGCCTGAATAGGCGGACAGGAAAGTAAAGGGTGCCTGAATAGGCGAGCGAAAAGTAAAGGATGCCTGAATATGCGGACGGAAAGTAAAGGATGCCTGAATAGGCGACTGGAAACTAAAGTGTGCCTGAATAGGCGATTGGAAATGCAGAGATTGAAGGAGCTAACAGGACATCTCGTCCAAATTAACTCACTGGACTTAAAGGCTCTTGGCGATGCCTCAGTTTGACATGACTGAAGGAATCTTAGGGAATTGCCTCCTTGACTGAAAGAGAATGAACCTGGGGTGATGCCCCGATTTGACATGACTGAAGGTTCTTGGGGAATTGTCCCTTGACTGGAACAGAAGAAATCTGGGGGGATGCTCCAGTTTGACATGTTTTGAAGGAATTTTGGGGAATTATCCCTTTGATTAGAACAGAAGAAATCTGGGGAGATGCCCCAGTTTGAGTTGGTCGGGAAATGTAGTTCCACTGGAAGAATTTGGTGATTTAGGGTACTGCCCCTTACTAAGAATGGAAAATTTAGGGTTCATTGGGGAAGAGATCTTGAGAAGTGCTAGCTCTGGAGATCGATTCCACTAGGGAAGAATTTGGGAAATGCTGATTTTGGAGTTGAGCGGGAGACTTTGAGGATTGCCAACTTTGGCGATTAAGGAGAAAGAAACTTTGAACGGTGCCTGCTTGGGCTATGGAGGAAGAAACCTTGAAAGGTGCCAGCTTTGGCGATCACGGTTCCGTTTGGGAGTGTTCTTCTAAGCCTGATTAGAAAAGTATTCTTATCAGGGGGAGAAGATGATCTGAATTATAGGCTTACTGGGGAGAGTTTGGTGACTCTGCTGGGGAAGAGAATTTTTGCTGGAAACTATCTTTAGGAAGGGAAATGCTTGACTGTCAGAATGTATCAGGTAGATTCCTTGGAAGGGAGTTTGAAGAAGTGTCAGCTTTGGCAATTGAGGGGAAGACTTCAAGAAGTGCCAACTTTGGCGATTTAGGGAAGGAGATATGAGAAGTGCCAGCTTGGGTGATTTAAGAAGAGATTTCTGAGGAGTGCCAGCTTTGGCGATTAAGGAGAAGACTTTAAGAGATGGCAGCTTTGGTGATTTGAGGAAGGAGTTCTGAGAAGTGCCAGCTTTGGCGATGGAAGAAGAAAACATTGAAAGGTGCCAACTTTGGCGATTTAGGGAAGGGACTTGAAGGACTAGATTGAGGTGTTAATACCTGGCATGACTGTCCGTGAGATAACCTGCAGAAAAATGGTAAGTAGTGCAAGGATAAATTCAAAAAAAACTGGGTAGGTCCTGTGAAAACCGCGACTCTTGAGATGACTCATGGACGAAGTAGAACGAATGAAACAACCATAGCTTCGGAGCGCGTGCCTGACCAAGTCTCTGCGATGATCACCCATGATGAGGTCGAGTAGCAGGAGCATCTTATCCATTGCGACTTTAAATGTTTACCATTCTTCCATTTTATTTTATTAAAACATATGTTTTTTATCAGATTAACCAAATTCATAACACGTATCGAAGAGGGTGAATTTTATTCATGCACGTTAAACAAGTACAGAGAAAGAAAAATAAAGAAGGTAAATAAAATGAATGAGGTCACATAGAACAGGTCAAGGACAGGTGAAAACCGGGAAGATTCATGGATCCTCTAGTGAATCTCTGAGACCGATGAGAGCCTTAACCCCCAACACGACTTCATGTTCACCCTTCGACTTTGCTTTTGGAAAGGTAAGTTCGACAATGATTCACGTGCCCAAGCTTGGACTCATATTTCTTTGAGTCAGAGGTCTTATTTACATTACCAGAAATTTGACCCTAACTTTTGCCTGAGCCGCCCTTTTCGGGTTTTCGACTCACCGGGTCGCTCTAACTTTTGCCTAAGCTGCCCTTTCAGGTTTTCAGCTTAGCGAGCATTAATTTTCTTTTCTTTCCCTTTTTTTTTGACATTCCCTCCCTAAGCATAGTATTTTCTCACTGCATCTGTGTTTATAGGCATTGGCAAATCCTTGCCATTCATATTAGTGAGTATCAAGGCTCCTCCAGAAAAAGTCCTTTTCACAACATATGGTCCTTCATAATTAGGAGTCCATTTGCCCCGATTGTCCTTTTGAATTGGTAAAATTTTCTTGAGTACTAGGTCTCCCTCTTGGAACTATCGAGGTCTTACATTTCTCTCGAATGCTCGTTTCATACGCCTCTGATACAACTGACCATGACAGAGGGCAGTCAATCTTTTACCATCAATCAAGTTTAGTTGGTCATGTCGAGCTTGAACCCATTCGGCTTCTTCTAATTTTGCTTCCATCACTACCCGAAGGGACAGGATCTCTACTTCAAAAGGCAAGACCGCTTCCATTCCATATACAAGAGAGAATGGGGTTGCCCCTGTCGAGGTTCGGACCGAGGTGCGATACCCATGTAGAGCGAAAGGGAGTATCTCGCTCCAATCTCTGTAAGTGACTACCATCTTCTGCACTATCTTCTTGATGTTCTTATTGGCCGCCTCAACTGCCCCATTTATTTTAGGCCGATAAGGAGAGGAATTGTAATGGTGAATTTTAAAGCTTTCATAGAGTTCCTTCATCATTTTGTTGTTCAAATTCGTACCATTGTCAGTAATGATCTGACTTGGTAGGCCGTATCGGCATATCAATTCTCGCTTGATGAATTTGACCACAACATTCCTTGTTACATTGGTATATGAAGCCGCTTCTACCCATTTGGTGAAATAATCGATGGCGACCAAGATGAAACGATGACCGTTTGAGGCTTTTGGCTCGATGGGTCTAATGACATCCATGCCCCACATTGAGAAGGGCCATGGTGCCGTCAAGACGTTTAGGGATAACGGGGGTGCATGAATATGGTCAGCGTATATCTGACATTTATGACATTTTTGAACATAGGTGAAGCAGTCTGCTTCCATGGTCATCCAGTAATAACCAGCCCTTAAGATCTTTCTAGACATGGCATGTCCATTAGCGTGAGTCCCAAAAGATCCTTCATGAACATCCCTCATGATTTCGTTTGTCTCATCAGCATCAACACAACGAAGAAGGAAAGAGTCATAGTTTCTTTTGTAAAGCACATCCCTATTTAAAAAGAAACCCATGGCGAGTCGTCTTAGGGTCTTCTTATCATTTTCTGTAGCACCCTCGGGGTATTCTTGACTCTGGATATATCTTTTAATATCATGGTACCAAGGTTTCCCATCAGACTCCTTTTCCATCATTTGACAGTATGCAGGCTCACAATGCTTCTTTACTTCGATGAGAGGCATATCGTAGTCACTACTTACTTTGAACATTGAGGCAAGGGTAGCCAAAGCATCAGCCATTTGATTGTCATCCCGGAGAACATGATGAAAAGAGATCTCATCAAACTCTTTGATCATTTCCTTGATATGATCATAATAAGGAATCAACTTACTGTCCCTAGTTTCCCACTCGCCTTTTAATTGGTGGATAACCAAAGCAGAGTCCCCATAAACTTCCAATAATTTTACTTTTGCATCCAACGCTGCTTGGATTCCTAATGAGCATGCTTCATATTCAGCAATATTATTGGTACAGTTAAAACATAATCTGGCACAGATAGGGATAAATTCCTTATTAGGTGAAATCAAGATAGCCCCAATTCCGTGCCCCAATGCATTAGAAGCCCCGTCAAATCTCAGGGTCCATTTCTCTTTCTGACCACCTTCTTCATTGAATAGTGTCATGATATCTTCATCCGGGAAGTTAAATTGCATCGGCTGATAATCATTGATGGGTTGGTGTGCCAAGTAATCAGCCAGGGCACTTCCTCTTATGGCCTTTTGAATGACATATATTATGTCGTACTCAGTTAATAGCACTTACCAACGAGCGATCCTTTCGGTCAGAGTAGGTTTTTCAAAAATGTACTTAACGGGGTCCATTTTAGAAACTAGCCAAGTGGTGTGACTCAACATGTATTGCCTTAGGCGCTTAGTGGCCCATGCTAACGCACAACAAGTTCGCTCTAAAGCAGAGTACCTCATTTCACAATCAGTGAACTTCTTGCTTAAGTAGTAGATAGCATGTTCCTTCTTTCCAGTTTCATCGTGCTGTCCCAACACGCAACCCATGGATTCGTTCAATACAGTCAGATACAATATAAGTGGTCTTCCTGGGGTTGGGGGCACCAAAATCGGTGGTTCTTGTAGGTACTGCTTAATCTTTTCGAAAGCTGCTTGACAGTTCTCATCCCATCACCCCGGTTGATTCTTGCGGAGTAACTTAAAGATGGGTTCACAAGTTGCTGTCAATTGTGAAATAAATCGGGCAATATAATTGAGCCTTCCCAAGAATCCTCGGACCTCTTTTTCTGTACAGGGAGGGGGCATCTCAAGAATCGCCTTGACTTTGTCGGGATCAACCTCTATCCCTCTTTTGCTTACTATAAACCCTAGCAGCTTGCCTGACCTTGCACCGAACGTGCACTTGGCAGGGTTCAATCTTAGCCTGAACTTTCTTAACCGTTCAAAAAGCTTCCTTAAATCGCTAATGTGCCCTTCATCTGTTCTAGATTTGGCAATGATGTCATCCACATAAACTTCTATTTCCTTATGCATCATATCGTGGAAAAGAGTCACCATTGCTCTCTGATAAGTCGCTCTAGCATTTTTCAACCCAAAGGACATCACCTTATAACAAAATGTGCCCCATAGAGTGATAAACGTGGTCTTCTCCATGTCTTCAGGTGCCATTTTAATTTGATTATACCCCAAGAAACCATCCATGAATGAGAAAATGGAATGCTGAGCTGTATTGTCAACCAAAACATCGATTTGTGGTAGGGGAAAATCATCTTTGGGACTAGCCCTATTCAAATCTCGGTAGTCCACACACATCCGTACCTTTCCATCCTTTTTTGGGACAGGGACAATGTTGGCTACCCACTGAGGGTATTTTGCCACAGCTAGGAACCCAGCATCAAACTGCTTCTTAACCTCCTCTTTAATTTTTAACAGCATTTCTGGCTTCATTCGACGCAGTTTCTGCTTTATTGGAGGGCACTCAGGTTTTAAGGGTAGTCTATGCTCGACAATGCTAGCATCGAGCCCAGGCATATCTTGATAAGACCAGGCAAAGACATCACAAAATTCCATCAACAACTTGATTAAATCTTCTCTTTGTTCTCTGCTTAGGGTAGTGCCGATCTTGACTTCCTTCTTATTTTCTTTATTCCCCAAATTAATGACCTCAACTATGTCTAGGTAGGGTTGAATCCCTTCATCCTCTTGCTCTAACAACCTTGTCAGCTCAGGCGACGGCTCACAATCTTCCCCACCTTCCTCATCGGCGTAATCAACTGGGTGATCGAAGTCGTGAAACAGGATTGCGACCTCACTCTTCTCAACAGAGTCATTTTCGGATCTGCAATTTAGTGTGATATGGCCAATAATAAAAAAAAAGGAACAAGCGAGTAAAAAGAAGGATTCAAAACAAGGATAAGGGATACAAGAAGTTTTTTTTTTAGAATTTCGATACGCGTTTATTGATGAAAATGATAAAAACAAGTTTTCTTCGCCCTTATTACATGGAAGAGTCCCAAAGCCTTAGGCAGAGCAGAGGGACGAATAAGTACTTAAAGCATAAACAAATTACTTTGGCGAAACATTCAAAGTCGTGGGGAATTCAATGGCCTCCCAGTTATGAAGTTCTTGGCCTGGTAGACAAGCAATCACAAAATCAACACTATCACAGGGACTTTCTTCAATGACAGCCACTTGGTCTGGAGGCATCAGTCTGGCGCTCCGAAAGCTCTGGTAGAGATCACAGATGGGGACTTTTGCAGTATGAGGTTTTCTGCCGGTAAGACGAGCAGCCCTTCTTTCCCTCTTCTCTTCCTCTACCCTTTTTCTGTCGGCAGCCGTGGGCTGGTATCCTAATCCAAAACCATTTCTGTTATCAAGCAGGCGTATAGATTCTATCTCTCCATTCAAAGCATGTCCTAGCCCTCTTCCAGGTTTATACCCTCCACGCAGCATAATCTTTGCCATCATTAAAGATGCACTTGGCATGTGAGCTTTTACCATCGTGACTCCTTCCCCTACATAGGTAGCGTTTGCTATCTCTAATGCTTGGAAAGAAGTTTCAAGAGCCTCTTCTGCTGCCTCGATGTAAGGGGTTGACAGAGGTTTGCTGACCAGAAGGTCTTCCTCCCCAGAAACAATTATCAGCTTATTGTCAATTATGAATTTTAGTTTTTGGTGCAGGGTAGAGGGCACCACTCCAGCAGAATGGATCCACGGCCTGAATAATAAACAGCTATAGGCAGGCGAGATATCCATGACTTGAAAAAAGACCTGGAACGTACACGGCCCAACCTGTATGGGCAGCTCAATCTCACCCATAACCTCCCTCTGAGTTCCATCAAAAGCTCGTACTATTGTGGCACTTGGCTTCATAAAAGTCCCATCAAATGGTAACTTGGCCAATGTAGACTTTGGCATGACGTTGAGGGACGACCCATTGTCAATAAGTACTTTTGCTAAGATGTAATCTCGGCATTTTACGGAGATATGGAGAGCCTTGTTGTGCCCAATCCCCTCTATTGGTATTTCGTCGTCAGTGAAGGTCAGATAGTTATCTGCAACAATGTGCCCCACTATTCCTTGAAACTTATCAACGGGAATGTCATGACTGACATGGGCCTCATTCAGGACCTTCATCAATATCTTCCGATGTGGCTTAGAGTTCATCAACAACGATAACAAAGAGATTTTTTCAGGAGTATGGGTCAGTTGGTCAAGCACTTGATATTCGCTCTGGCGAATAAACTTTAAGAATTCATGGGCCTCTTCATCAGTCACAGCCCTTTTGATTCCACCATTGGCCCCTTCTTTGTCCACCTTGGCATTTCCGGTAACCTGATCCTTCTTTGGCTCCGGAGGGGTATATACTCTTCCACTTCGGGTTATACCTCCTACCCCAACAATATTTGTGACGGACGAAGGAGACGGGTCACTCGTTGCCGAGCTTGCAACGACCACATCTGCGTTGTACTTCCAAGGGACAGCCCGAGAATCTTTGAACGCAAACGGGGTGGGTGCTTGAATAGTGATGATTGGTTGTACAGAAACAGGAGCTGCTTGAGGGTTCCTAGTGTAAAAAATTGTCAAGGGCTTAGGGACCTGTGTCCCTGTTTGTTCCTCGATCATGTCGACCTCATTTCCATGGCGTTTACAGACCTGCACAATATGGCTGTCCATAAGGCTTTGAAGGACTTTACAGAAACCTTGGTGTTCGGCAATCTGCTCGCAATCATGTTCCACACTCCAGGTCCCCTCAATTAGTCCCCTTTCAAGCAAAAGGGAATGAACTACCCTTAATGACATTCTTATGTCAGCAACATTCTTAACGCACCCCTCATCATCTTCCAAGGCGTTGACTTCTGAATTCCCATGGTTAGGCAGGGGATTTGTGGCCATATTTGGGCTGTCTTCCTTAAAGTTAATCCAGTCGGCTTTGATCAAGTCTCTTACTTTATATTTCAAAGCCATGTAGTTTTCTGTGGAATGCCCTGGTGCCCCAGCATGGTAATCACAATGAGCGTTTGGGTCATATCCCCTTGGATAAGGAGGTTGCAACGGCCTCATAGGGGATGGAGCTACCAGACCTTTCTGAACGAGGATTGGAAAAAGTTCGGTATATGTTATGGGAATTGGATCGAACTGCACAGGGGGGCGCTCATTGTTGGAATTCCTTGTGTTCTGATTATGATTGGGTGGTCGAGTCACTTGCTGCGGGTGATGGTATGGCACGGGTTGCGGCGCTGGTGCTCTTACCATGGGTGGACGGAAGTGGGGAGTATAAGCCGTCGGGCTCTGAGTGGTAGCGGCCACATAAGGATTGGGAGCTTGAATCATAGTAGGAAAGAATGGTCTCGGTGAAGCCGTCTTTTGATTAGAAGAGATGGAATTAGTTTCTCCATCCCTTTTCCCAGGCGCCGACCTTCTTGTCATGCTTGCCCCAGATGAGCCCTGAGTGATCTTTCCTATTCGTATTCCGCTTTCCACCCTTTCCCCAATAGTCACAATGTCGGAGAAGTTGGATGAAACGCTACCAATCATTTTGCCGTAGAAAGGTGATGGGAGTGTGTCGATAAACATCACGACTATCTCTTTCTCCGACAGTGGGGGGTCCACTTGCGCTGCTGTCTCCCTCCAGCGTTGGGTATACTCTTTAAACGTTTCATTGTCCCTCTTCACCATATTCTGTAACTGAACCCTATTAGGTGCCATATCCATGTTATACTTGTATTGCCTAAGGAAGGCATCTGCCAGGTCCTTCCAACAACGAATATGATTTCGCTCAAGGTGAGCATACCATGTAAGAGCAGCCCCTGCTAGACTATCTTAGAAGTAGTGGATCAATAATTGGTTGTTAGAAGAGTAGGACGCCATCTTTCGACAATACATCGTGAGATGGTTCTTTGGACAAGTCATTCCTCGATACTTGTCAAAGTCAGGCATCTTGAATTTGGGCGGGAGGACAACATCTGTGACTAAACATAGCTTAGAAGCATCTATCAGCCCAAAACCTCCAGAGCCTTCCATCATCCTCAAACACTCCTCTAAGATTTCTATCTTTTCCTTTTGGGGAGCTGCAACTGTGCTATGACCGGCTACAGGGTTCATCATACGGGTTGTATCTTGGAGATTGGTCATATAGGGGGTTGCATATCCGCATGGATAGCCAAGCGGCTGGTTGAAAGGAGGCAATGCATGGGACTGGTTCATCAGGCCTGTACTTGGTGAGGGACCTTGGGGTTGGGCCATAGTTTGTACAACATAATTTGGTTGGGTCGTCTGGGCTTGTGTGTTTTAGGCTTGTGCGTTGTGAGTTGGCTGGGCCATCGGGGCCTGGGTGTTTTGGGTCTGGTAGGTTTGTGGGTCATGGGCTTGTGTGTTTTAGGTTTGGTAAGTTTGTGGGTCATGGGCTTGCAGGTATTGGGCTTGATGGAGCGATGGTATATTCGGCTGGGTAGGGTATGAAGTGTGAGGATTCATCGCTTGCTGGTCATGGGCGTCTTGTTGGTTAGCGAGCGGGGGATAGTATCCTGGTGGAAGGCCATAAAGTGGAAAAGGTACTGGGTTGCCGTCAGGACCGACAAATGTATGCTGTGCATAAGACTGGCTGTAAGGTAGCTGGGTCTCAATGGCAAGGTTAGGTCTTCCAACATGAATGGTGACAGGGGGTGTCATTGTGTTTGGTACTTGGGTCCTTGCTGGGTCAGAACCAAGGGGGGGTGGTACAATGGCAGGCTGCTGTTGGGTGTTCTCAATACCTGCAGAGGAGTCCCCTTCTGTGATTCTTTTTTCCAAAAGCTTGGTCAACTCGGCTACCTGTTCTTTCAGCTGATTGAACTCGTTTCTGAAATCTTCATCCCTGATTTCTGCTTCGGCCATGAGTCTCGTTTGAAGTCGGGTCGGATAAGGATGTTTACCCGTAATGTCTAATGTAAGTCAAGACACAAAATTGTTAAAAAGAAAGCATTTAAATAAAAATGGTAAAAGAAAAACCATTAGTATGGTGCACGAAGCTATCGCGGAACTCGGCCAGTATCCTCCAACCATTTCTCAGAACGTCATATTCAAGAATAATAAGTATGTGATAAATGGAAATTAACATGAGATAGTTGTGGAGACAGAAGAATCCTTCTTTCTGAATTTCAAAGTACATTACTGCTGCCAATCTTTTTTTTATGTAGGAAAAGTAAATCAGCCGTTCCTTGCTCGGGCAATCATGGCCCTCATTTTACAAATCCTTTCTCTACAGTAATTAAGGAAGGTTACAATTTCTTTTGGGGTACTAAGAGGGTTAACCATCCCCTCAGCTTGCTTAAGCAGGAGCGGGAGGTCTTCCAGAACTCCATTAGCCAAATGTGCCAAGTGGGCGAAGCGGTTCATCCATGAATGAATAACTTCATCTTGTTGTGTCATTTCAGTTTTCAAAATACGGATAGCCTCACGACATCCTTGCTCAGTATCTATCGCGTGCTGTCGCTCGCCGTTTATCTCTTGCTGGCAAGCTTCTACCACCTCATTAAGCTGATGCTCTAATTGGCCAACTTGCAGTTGTAGGAGCTCTTTTTGCACCAAGGCAATTTGCTCGTTCTCTTTGGCTTTTTCCAACATATCTCTCAAGAGTTGCTTGTCAGCTAGCATAGTATCCCTTTGCTTGCTCTTCATCCTCAGTTGGGTATTAGCTGTTCAGAGGCATTGACTTTGCTTCCTCAAGTAATCCCTTTCAATTTTCCGTTTTTTCCAATCTCCTTGATGGTTTGCTTGCTTTCTAAGTTCTCCCTTTTCTGAAGGGCGCATTCTCGTTGAGACTTTAGCAAGTCTTTCTCTAGCTTGTTATTTTTTGCAATTAACTCTTTTATCTTGGCTTTCATGGCCTCCTCTTCTAGGGTAGGTGAGGGGACAGATGTTCTTGTCGGGAGATAGGAAGGACTTTTGAAAGGCAGCTTGACAATGGAAACCCAATTCAGGATCCATTGGTAGTATTCGTCCTTCATGGCATGGCTTCGAGCTCCTAGTTCTTTTCCTTTCCTGTGGACCATCTTCCATGCGTTTGCTATATCTCGAATAGGAGAGGTACAATCTCCTTTTGAGTAGCGAAGGACAAAAGGAATAAGTGATTCTTCATCAGGTGGCCCAAGCAATGGATAAGCTAACTGCCGTTTGGCTATGACAGGGTTGTAGTTAATGCATCCTTGATTGCCCATGAGAGGAACGTTCGGGTAGCTTCCACAATGATGAATAATGGTGTCAACCTTCAACCATTGTGGATACCACCTTACTTTGTCAGCTGTGAGCCCCATCAGGTGATTGGCCCATTCACGCCCGTTCTTTGTTACTAACTGGCATAACTTCAGATCAGAAATAGGACATTCAACTTTGCCAACTTGGTTGAAAACATGTGACGTGAGCCACACATACAGAGTAGGTAGACAATAAATGATTCTCTTTCCACCTTGTGTACAGCAGAAGTCCATGGTGCAGTATATATTTACCAAGATAGCAGTGACAGGATTTTCAGATTTGAATTTGCGGGCAAGGAAAATACCAATGGCATCATAGTCTATGTAATTGTCAATATTGGGGAACAAGATAACACCATAAATGGTTAGAGCCAAGGTATCCATGAAGGCTTCCCAATCTCCTTTCTCAGCCAGCAAGTGCATGTGCTTCTCAAAATATTCCCGATCAAACCTCATGACCTGATTTCTATTTAGCTGCTTACTTCTTAAGACTTTCGGGTTTATCCTTAGGATATCAGCGATGGTAACAATATTCGCATGACGTCCAAGGTGGCGGTAAGGCATTTGTCCTTCTAGTGGCATCCCCAAGATTCATTCGAACTCCTCAACAGACGGAGCCAATTGAAAGTCTCGGAAGGTGAAACAACGAAGAGGTGGGTCATAGAACTGAATCAAAGCAGTAATTGCCTCGACTTGTACCTCCACTTCTAGCAACTTTAGGATCCTCCCATATTTTCTTGAAAATACCATTTTCTGATTCATGTCCAATTTCTTGCCTAATGCTTGCAAACTGGTTGTATCAACTTTCCTAGCCTTAACATGCAGTAATTTTTTCAACCCGGGTATATTTGTACCATAACTATCTGATCTCATGTTAATTTCCATATTTTCACTCAGAGGTACTGGCTAAGATCTTGATAGCTTCCTGCAAGAACATAAAGAAATGAGAAAATCAATCATTAGAACTGACGTGTTTTACAAATCGATACTCCCCTAGTAACTTTGAAAATATTTTTGTATTCAGGGAAGTTTCGATTTGACAAAACTTATGACAAATCAAGGGTCATGTGAGCTACGGATTTTCTGATCATTGTCAATAAAAAAATTAATTTTTTATTATTATTTTTATACCTTTTTTGATTCAAAACATCCGTAACTCAAAACCCAAAGACTTGTGCATAAAAGGAAAGGACTACTTGCCCGTTAAAAGATCACTAGTTAAAAATGTCATTTTTAAAGAAAAACAGTAATCCACTAAATGGGCAAGTAGTTCTATTTCGGATCAGAAAAGAGAAGTGAGAATGAGAGGAGGTATAAGTAAAGTTTGCCTCTTTTGTGCCTTAAGGTGGGTTTTTCTGGAGGTCTCCTAATGGTTTTAAAGTTCATCTATCAGTGATACCTCGCATTAGGTGGCTTATTCTAAAACTTCTAAAGGTCACTAGAGCCAAGATCCTACTCATGATGTTGACCACAAATAGTAGGAAGTATACTAAGTGTGGGCACCACGAATAAGTCGAACTCTAGCTGAGATTCTCACGGTAACCAGACAAGAAGTACATCCCAAATGGCTCCGCTATCAACCTCCCCTAATCTTAAGTTTTATTTGGGCCCGGGTATAGGGTCCCACACAAAAGTGTGTGCAAATTATGAGTGTAGTATGTGAAAGAGGCATTCAATACCTGTACCTTACTCACCCTGCACATAGAACAAACACAGAGCAACAAAATAAAGTCGACTACCCTAGGGTTCAATGATCATACGGATATTTACAGAACATAAATGATAGAATATAAACAAAACAGGAACTAAACATTGACAAGGAAATAAAATAAAAGAAGAAGTTAAATAATTAATATGCTAATTAAAACATGTGCTATCAAATTGACTGGCTTGACTCTCTTGTCCCCAGTGGAGTCGCCATCTGTCGCGACCGGGATCACGGCGGCACGGCCGACCCTCGAAACGATTTTAAAAAATAAACCAGGAGTCGCCACCGATATTTTTTTTAGGATAAAATACTGGAAAAACCTTTCGTTAAAGCACTGGTTATAGAAATGAAATTCTATGATTCGGGAGTCTGATTACAGGTGAGGAAGGTATTAGCACCTCACAACTGTCCGTTATAAAAACGGTTACCTCAATTTGATAACGTGCATTATAATTAGCCCAATAATTATTTTAACTTCTTCATGAAAAGAAAAATGTATGGAACGACAAAATAAACAAAAAAAATAAACAAAAATCGACACAAAATATTTAGATGAGACCAACATGACGTCTCGTCCAAATTAATCTCGCTCCACCTTTTTTTTAAAAGAGATATTTAAGAAATATGAGATTAACAGGACGTCTCGTCCAAATTAATCTCGCTCCTCCTTTTAAAGAAATACTACAAAATATGAGATTAACAAGACGTCTCGTCTAAATTAACCTCGCTCCTTCTTTTTTTAAAAAAAAAAGTATTTAAAAAAATATGAGATTAACAGGACGTCTCGTCCAAATTAACTCACTCCACCTTTTTTTTATAGCAAGACAAAAAAAATGGAAACTCTAAAAATTAAATAAAGAAAAGACGAGCCCGACAGGAACTATTTCCTGCTCCTACGTATTCTCGAGCTTTCGAGAAATCAGGGTCACGTAGTTCTTTAAATATTTTATTTTTAGGAAAAAGATTAAGGAAATGTTAATGGGAATCATTATGGTGAGGAACCCATACAAGGCGAAGTTCTTCGCACGTGTACGAATCCTATAAAGGTGGTGTAGACGGAAGTTTTTTCCGTACGACACTGACTAAGAATGATTTATTTTGATGTTTATTTAAACTAGAAAGAAAACATAGGAAACATTTATTTCCTTTATTATATTTTTAGTACAAAGCAAAAAAAGAAAGGTAGCAGAAGCTACAAGAGAGAAAAGGAGACAGTAAGTTCGGAAAAGGGAAGAAAAGACAAAAAAATGAGTGAAAACTGAGTGGGAGAAGAGAAAACCGAGTGCAAAAAAACAAGTGAAAAATAAGAAAACCGAGTGAAACTATGAAAAACCGAGTGAAAACAGGGAAAGCCGAGTGAAACATAAGAAAACCGAGTGAAACTATGAAAATCCGAGTGAAAACAGGGAAAGCCGAGTGAAACTAGAAAGATCCGAGTGGAAAATTGAAAATCCGAGTAAAAAATGAGGAGCACTGAGCAAAAATAGTAAAATCAGAGTGATAAGAGGAATACCGGGTGAAAATTGAGCAAATCCGAGTGATAATGGAGCAGGAAAGTTGATCCGAGAGGGAAAGGGGAATTACAGGGAGTAGGAAAGTGCTAGGTGAGGCGCTGTTGAGTGGGAGGGAGGACGGTATTGGAGGAGAGAGAGTTTGAGGGACTGTTGGTATGAGTTTAAGGAAGGGGGTGAGGGTGAGGGTGAAGTGAGAGGGACGGAGTAGGTGTAAGAGAACCAAGGCTTAGGCAGAGTTTTTCCTCTAAAAATGCGTGAAATCCTTTGGTGCTTCAACCCCTGCCTATTTATAGGCTTGTTTGAGTGGAAGGCCAGCTCAGGCTTCCACTCAGAGTGGAAAACCAACTCACACTTCCATTCAGAGTGAAGTAGGGGACAACGGCTGAGTGGGAATTTTTAATTCCCCCTATTTCCGCCCCTGTCTGCCACCCCCAGGATTCCTGGATCCACTTGGGTGGTGGAATCCAAGTCAGCACGGGCGAACAGAGGGAGCCGGGTGGAAATCCGAGAGAGGATGGTGAAAATCCGAGTGAGAATGGTAGAATTCCGAGTGAGAATGGTAGAATTCCGAGTGAAAATGACTCGGATCAGCCTCTCAGACAGCATTCATCCACATTGGGAGTGAATTCCGAGTGGAAAAAAGGGTCGGTCTTCATATTGCGTCCTAAATCCGAGTGGAAAAGGCCCCTTTTATGCTAAAGACCGAATGAAATCATGTTGGTGTTGTGCAATTGGATTGAGTGGGCAATCAAAGAAATTCCGATTGGAACATTCAGTCAGAACCGAGTGAAAACTGACTCGGATTCCCATTCTCGCTTGAGCGTAACAAGAACCGCTTGGGCGAAAAACCTGAAGAGCACTCGGAAATGATCGAAGGATTACTCAGAATTGAGTGAAAAGTGGGTCACTCGGTACTGAGATATGTGAAATGGGTGAAAGATGTGTGAAATGGTGCTGTTTATACAAAAACCGAGTGAATTGTGACTCGGAATTGGCTAAAGGATGACTCAGAGATGGGTGAAAGATGACTCGGGAAGGGGCGAAAAGTGTCACTCGGAATTGGTAAAAAAATGAGTCAGAACTAACCAAGAACTGACCAAGAATTGACTCGGAAATGTGAAGTATGGCTCGGAAATTGGTGGAAATGGGGGCTCGGAATTGATTGGCCAAAGGGGCTCGGGAAAGGTTTAAGTATGGCTCGGAAGTAATACAAATGGTGGCTAAGGAGGGCTGACTGAGTGAAGTATCACTCGGTTCCAACTGAAGACTGGCTCGCAATTGGTAAAAACTGAGTCAGAAATGATTGAAGATTGACCAAGAACTAACTGAAAAGTATCACTCAAAACCCGATCAAAGATTGACTCAGAACTGATAAAAATGACTCAGAATTAGGAGAGAATGATGACTCGGAAGTTCGTAAAAATGACTCGGAAATGTGTAAAGGAGGACTCGGAGCTGATTGAAAATCGAAGAGAAAGACTCGGAAGTTGAATGTAAAGGCGACTCGAAAGTTGATTGTAAAGGAGGACTCGGAGGTTGAGTGTAAAGGGTCTCGGAAATGGGCTCGGAAAGGTTTGAAGAAGGACGACTCAGAATTGGTTTGAAGAGTGATGACTCGGTATTGGGCAAATGGTTCAATCAGCCCTTATTTGAAGGATGAGTGAAGATTGGCTCGGAAATCTGACTGAAAAGGACACGGAAATGATTGTGAAATGGCTCACTCGGCAAATATTCACTCGGACTCGGTTCTCTTTCCTCTCAGAAGATAGACTGAGTCCTACTCTTCTTCATTGGATGTATTCATTCGGACCCGGTTTTGTTCCTTGGATGTATTCATTCGGACCCAGTTTTATTCCTTGGATGTATTCATTCGGGCCGAGTCAGAATCTAACTACTCAGAATCTAACCCTTGGATGTATTCATTCGGACCCGGTTTTATTCCTTACCCAGCATTTGGCAATTATCACTTGGAAAGGCTTTTTTTTCAATCAAAATCTGTTCTTTCATATACACCTCGAGTCAGATTTTAATTCACTCAGACTTGTTTTCACTCAGATTAGTATCAATCAGAAGCTTTCATTCGGATTTAACTTCAGTAGGGCTATATTTCACTCGGATTTATTGCAATCAAAGAGCAATCCTTCTCAGCATTCATCCTTCAGTAGAGTATCCTCGGAATGGCATGACAGGGAGCCTTCCACCCGGATTCACCTTCAACAGGGAAGTATTTCACTCAGAACTGAATTATTCTGAGTGATTCTACTCGGATTTTATCCTTTTTGAGTCATTTTACTCGGATTTCTCTTCAACAACAACATACTCCACTCAGCAATGCTCTAATCTGAGTCATTTCACTCGGATTTTCTCTAATCTGAGTCATTTCACTCGGATTTCTCTTCAACAGGGACATACTCCATTCGGCAATGCTTCAATCTGAGTCATTTCACTCGGATTTGATCATTCTGAGTCCTTTCACTCGAAAATGATCATTTCCGAGTCCTTTTTTTTTTGGGAATCTTCTTCATTTGTGGATGGGCTGAAATAGGTGTTCACACAAGATATGCCGAGTGCAGAATGGATAATGAATTTTGAGTGAATTGAGGTTGAAATATACCGAGTGGTATTGGACTGGGGAAATACTCTGGGTGAGGGAAGCTTATGGATTCCAAGTGGAGTAATCAAGGGAATCATTTCCTGAGTGAAATACGCCCGTGTGTTTTATAATTATGATTTAGCTAAGTAAGAGTATACCGGTGAAGTATAACCCGAGAGGGGTCAATTCCCGAGTGAACTTAAGCCCAATTCCGAGTGACGGAATATCCGAGTGGATGGGTCCGCTTCACCGAATGAGGATTTGCTCCAGCGAGAAAAGGGCTCGCTCAAGCGCTGCATCTTCCACTGGTCTGTTTGACCGAAGCTAAGTCTTGCCCATGTGTGGCTTTCTGACTCGGTCTTCCCTTCTCTGATCGGTTTTTGCTTTCCCTTGCCTTACGTTTGGTTTATTTTTACCCCGACTGCTTGGTGAATTTTGGAAAAAATTTCCCTGGTCGCGGTTTGGGTTTATTTAAGTCGGGTTGTCTCAAGGTCAGGTAACCACGCTTTGAGCGTGACTTGTTATTGTTGCCGCGCTTGAGCTCCCTAACCTCACGCTTGAGCATGATCAGGCTGGGGTAGTTAGAAAGCTTTCTGTTCCAATTTCTCGCTTAAGCGGGATGCTGTAAGCTTAAGCGTGAGTGTCCCATTGAAGCAATCTGATACCTATTTGTTTAGCGCTTGAGCGTAGTTCTTCACGCTTGAGCGTGACATTCACTTAGATATCATTCGCTTGAGCGAATAATGGTTCACTTGAGCGTGATTCATACTTGATGCTACCTATGTGTTTTTAATTTGGGCGTTTATACTCCAAGAGTTCAGCGTACTGACGCGTACTTTAGGCATTGGGTTCAACAGTATAAAACCCCCTCAGTGTACAAACCCTAACTCTTTACGCTGGAACCTTGGGTTTTGAAGAAGAAAAGGCACAGTCTCTGATTTCTTTGAAAGGTACCATGTTTTCAATTCTTACTTTCACTTTATAGTTAGAATTGTTGTAGTTCACTGTTTCAATTTCAAATTTCTTTCATCCATCATATCTGTTCATCTTACATTTTTCATTTTGATTGTGGTTTTGTTGTTTGTATATATGTATCCATTTAGGCATTATAAATACCATCACCATGATCAGAAGATCACAAAGACTTTGTCGAAAACCCGAAAAAAGTGTTGAAATAGAAAATGTGAAAGAAACCCCAAAAGAGAAAAGAAAAGGGGTGGCCACTATCAGTATCCCTGATTCTCCATCAATTGAAAGGAGTAAAAGTCTTAAAGAAGGAAGAAAGTCTCAGACAGTTGAGGGTTTTAATGGGTATAGGTTTAGAGATCCCAAGGCAGCCCAATTATATGAGAAAAAGTTTAAAAGCAGAGGAGTAATAAGGGAAAGGGCTCTGGTCCTTCATGAAGAAAACTGTTCTGATTTTAATGTAAAAGCTGCTATGATTGAAAGGGGATGGCAGTTCTTTAATGAGAATTTAGGCAATGGTTACCAGGAACTCACTAGAGAATTCTATGCCAATCTGAGGACTCATTCTATGAAGGATAAGTTTCCTTTTTCTTCTTTCTTGAGAGGAGTCACCATTCCTCTAACTGATCACATATTGAATAAGCTGTTGAAAGTACCTATATTGGATGAGGAAGGATGTCACTACACATGGAAAGTAGATATCTTTCATAGGGCTAAAAATGAAAATCTTAGGAAAGAAATTTTAGAGCAATGCTGTGAACAAGGAGCTGCCTATATAACAAAGGTTAATGGTGCACCAAAAAGTGTCAGGAAGAATTGCTTGAATCATGTTTCCCTTTTATGGTGCCACTATGTCCTTTCATCCCTGCAACCTGTGGCTCATTCTACTGAGATTACCATTAAGAGATTGGTGTTGATTTACTGTTTAATGAGAGGCCTGTATGTTAATCTGGGTGAGTTAATACTGGAGGAGATGATGAAAAATCTTGAAAAAAATCTCTAATTGCCATATTGCTCTGTTATCACTTTGTTGGCAAAAACTAATTAGGTTAGGTTGAATTTTGAAGAATTGACAAAGGTAAAGCCTGAGAGGATTATGGACAAGCGTTGGGTAATAGACCATATTGACAATTTTATGCCTCAAGAGTCAAAGCGTCCCAGATAACCTAATCCAACATCTTTTGCACCACCACCTCCAACATGAGTAGGTACTTCTTCTGATATTTCCATGGTAATGCAGGAACTTCAGGTTATGAAGAACATGCAGCTAGGAACTTATGATCTGGTCCTGAACCATGATCTCATGTTGAGAAAGATTGCCACCACATTGAATGTAGATCACACTGAAGAAATGGGAGTTCAACCTGACAGAGATTTATGGTTGGCTTCCATTGGATTCACCATTTCCCCTGATGATACACCCTTAGCAGCTGAATTTCCACCCTACCTTGAGCAAGATAATGATGAGTCTATGAATGAAGAAAATGAAGAAGAGGATGACTGATCTTTTACTTTGTTTATATGTTATTTTGCTATTTTCAAGTTGTAATGACTTTGTTTAAATATTCTCTTGAACAATGTATTTTCTTTTCAATGTAATGGAACTTTATTTCTATGTTGAGTTGGTTGTTATTATTTCTTTTCTGAATTGTATTGTTAAATTCATGCACTATTCCTCACCATTCACTACCATCCAGGTAAAAAGGGAAGTAATCTATCCTTTCCTCTCATTCATTGATAAATAATGTTAATTTTGTTTAATTTAGAATCCATCTTAATAATTTAAAGTTTGCTGATTCTCAGGCTTTAATCGGATAAATTAATTAATTTGCATTTCTTGATTCATGATCCCTGCCCATAACTATTTTCAATCCTGTATTATTTGTTTATTCATTATGCTAGTTAGCAATCTGAGTTTATAATCTTACATTAAGTTTAGGGACATAATTGGCCGATTACCTGTTATATTATTAGCTTTTGAGCCTTTATTAATTCTTTGTTGAGTGTGCTTGCATTCTTGTTTAGTGAGACAGAATTTGCTTCAGTACTTGCTAACTGATTATATGTTTGCCAATTGAAAATGATGAAGGCCTTCTTTGTTAATTTAGCCAGGGCCAAATTTAGCTATCCTTAATGTTATTAATTATCCTTTGACCCAACAATTATATTTTGAGCCTGAGACCCTTTCATTCTAATTATGTACTTAACTTTACAAGCCTATGTATCTAAGAAAAACCAAGTGAATTATCCCTAGATGTCCCACTGATGAATTGCTGAGTCTTGTCTTATTGCTAGGGACTAGCAAGTTCTAAGTTTAGGGATGAAGAGTGTGCCTAACAGCAAAGGACACACTCTGACCTTAATTATAGATGAGGATTTTGAAAAATGAAAAAGAAAAAAATAAAAGGAAGAACAACAAAAGCAAAAGAAAAGTGAAAAATCAACAAAGCAAAGGTGCAAAGCACCACAAGGAAAAAATGGTATTGAAAAAAAAAATTGAAAAAGATGAAAGAAAAGAAAGAAAGAAAAAGTCCAAAGGACTGAAAGAGAAGAAGGTGCAAAGCACCCCTTCATCTGAAAAATAATGAAAGCAAAGAGCTAGTTAGTAGAGGCATTTAAGTTAAGATTGAGGCAAGGCATCAATGGGCACATCTTTTAACCCAACATTGACTAGAAAAATAAAAATAGAGCCTGTAGGCTAACCCTATTACAAGCTTAAAAAGCCTTTACTGATCCAATTATGCTAGCATATGTCATGATGTTTAGAACTGTTGCAAGCCTATGTTGATCTAACAATTATGCAGGTGATGAGTGCATAGTATCAAACCTATACACTGAGAGAAGAGTGAAACACTAATCCAGTGAGGAAAGTATCACCAGCTTGTTTCCCAAAGGAGGTGTGAGTAATTATACTTTCAGAATTTGCAAAAAGAAAGCATGATTGGTATTCAATAATTATGGTATGAATTAAGTTAAGGAAGGGTTGATTGTCTTGAGTAAATACGATTGATTTAATTAATCTGAGTATTTGCTTGAGGACAAGCAAGTTTTAAGTTTGGGGATGTGATAAGTCTTAAAAAGACTTATTTATTTTACCTTTAATTTAACTTAATCCATTCAATATTGTTTAGTTTGGCATCATTATTTAATACATTGTCAATAATTCTTATTTTATTTATTTATTTCAAAAGTGTTTAATTTATGTAAGAAAATGATTAAAAGTAATAATTAGTTAAGGAAATTTGTTTATTTGTAAATTCACTAAACCAGCGTACATACGCTGGACAGCCAGCGTACAAACGCTAGGCAATTGTTTGTTTACATGTACAGGAGTAGTTCACGCTCAAGCTTGATGGATACAAGCTCAAGCGAGAGATGCATGCAAAGTACGTAAAAAGAAAGGAAGGAAAACACAACCACGCTCAAGCGGACCATAGTCACGCTTAAGCGTGACTTCACTGCACCATGGATTTAACTTTCACGCTTAAGCGCCTCCCGTTCACGCTCAAGCGTGAAGACCAAATACACTCACGCTCAACGATCATGCTTAAGCGTGATTCCATTTCATTCATTAATTCAAGCACGCGCTTAAGCGTTAGTTAGTCACGCTCAAGCTTGGTGTTAGTTGCGCAATTAGTTATTCTTCCCTCCAAATGCTGCAGTCCACTTTAATTAGTTGTTGTTCCTGTTTTACTATTGTACCTTAGTAACTTAAGTAATGTATGAAATTAATTATTTCTCTATATTTATGTATTTAGATTAGTTAGTTTAATTATTAATTAAGTTTCTTTGTAATTAATTAAGTTAGTTAATTAGTTATTTGTCTATATATACCTATACATACTCAGTAAGTGCAGAACAGAGTACATAATAATAACACGATTCACTTTCCCATTTTCAATCTCTCTCTAGTTCCTTTCTCTCTCTAAATTCTCTCATCCATGTCTTTCCACATTCCTTCGTCAGAATCCATTTCCATGGGTTTCTAAACCGCTAGGGTTGGGATTACGAAGGTTTGTAATGAATTCTTGAAGGTGTATTGAGGAAGTCAACTTCTGCTGCATGAGGAGAACAAGCCAAGAAGTGGATCTACTTTGTTAGATTGACAAATCCAGATCTGATGAAGAATCTCACTAGTGAGGAATCATAGTTGAGACTTAGGTAACTTCTGGCTTCCTAACTAATTCAGGCCTAGTAATTAGGTGAATAGTTAGAGTTTAACCCCCAATTTCGCATTAGATTTCTCTGTAATTGAACACCTAAGGGATTAGGGTTCAATGCTTAGGAATTAGTGTTATTCACCTAAGGAATTAGGGATTAACTATTTGTAAATTGTCCTCTTAAGTCTGAAGCTTGATTGAACCTTAATTGCATGTTTCTTGATGAAATTATAAGCTGAAGTAATCCTAACCTATCTTCCATTAACCACATTTCACATTTTATACTACTTCTGAAAACACAAAAACATAGAAAATATAAAACAAAAAAAACAGAATGAATATTATACTGCATTGTGTTGGTTCAGCTTGTACTAGTCTAAGATTGCGGTAATTACCACAATCCTTGTGGGAACGATCAAATATATTAAAAATTTAACAATTGGTGCGCTTGCCAAAAGAAATAAATCCTCTAAGAGTCACATTATAAGTCAATAACAATTCAGGATTTTTCAACCAAGTTAATGGCTCAGGATTTATGCATCAGCACACAGTATTTCTCTCTCTTCATGCTAATCCTCGTAGAGAGATAACATTTTATTCTCCAATTTAAATTAGAAAGAATTCTCTCGTTCTCTACCAATTCTCTCACTACCCTTTGTGTCCTAATTCATTCTTTGTCTAATTTTCTTTTCTTTCTCTCTTCTTGTCAGAGTTTAAGACTTTGAATCCTTAATTTAGAAATATATGCATTAACTCTTAGAAAATAAACAATGATACTATTACTCTATACTTATAGCCTTGTTTCTAACATATCAATAAATATGTATAAAACCCCTAAGTAAAACTAACAAATTAAACAAAAACTTCACACAGAATAACTTACTTCTTCATCCAACGTGGAAATCATGGTCTACGGAAATTTGTCCTGAGTTCCCATCCTTGAATACCTTCAAGTGTATTAGCTTTCCTATGAGTAACCTCACCTCTAGCTTGTTTCTGTCTTCTACTCTTACAATGGTCCTTTCATCAAATTAAAGTTCATAATCACATGTTTTCAGCCACCATGGTTTTCAATTACAGTCCGCAGCCCATGTACCCTACTTCAAATATTACAACAAGTTTAAGTAGTTTAATTAGTTTAATAATTAATTGGTCATTGTATTAATCAAACTACCTTTTAATTAGTTGTCTTAACTAGTTTAGTTACTTGGGTCTAAGTTAGTCAATCTTTATGTACGTGTATATAAATGCTTCTGGGTTTCAATTCATAATTCATCAATTGAGAAAATCTGTTACATGTTCTTGCTCATTTCTCCCTTATCATGGCTCTGATTATATTTTGTTTCTCTCCCTTTGCCATGTTTATTAACGACTCTTTTTTAAAAAAGTTATCACATCTGAACTTTTTTAGTACTGATAAATTTGGGTTATTTAGAAAAAAATAAAAAGTGAATGAAAATGTCCCCATAAGCCTCCAGCACCGATTTCCTTCCAAACGGTATATCATCGCCAACAATTCCCTCCCATCCTGAAGACTTAACCCAAAGATAAACGCCAGAACTTCCTCCCGTCCTCAATTTTCAAATACAATGGAGAAATCATACACCGAACCAAGACGAGTCTCCTTGAAGGTCATGTCAGCCTCCAACATACTTGTGTTTACATCATTAAGATGAGTATCTATCTTCAACGTCTCTAACTTAGAAGATTTTAATTGGGTTTACTTTTCATGGAGCATTGCCTTGAGATTAGAGATCTCTTCATAAATTTGTTATCTATGTTGATTTGATGCTTCAAGTAAAGCCTTGGTCTTGACATACTCATCTTGGAGTTGAGCTAGTTTTATTTTTTCCTCATCCATCAGTTTGTTGTGTTCCTATAGAGTAAAGGCATTTTTTATGGAGTTGTCTATTTCTGCAATTGATGTAACAAAATTGATATAGGCCAAGGCATGATCAGAAGGAAAAATTAGTGTTGGAAAAAATACCTTCTCCAGCATTCTAAAGTATAGTTAGGATATATTAGTCATAGATTCATTAAAGAAAAATTTATAACATGCCAGGATCAGTTGCCTTCTTAATTTTTCTTTTCAAAACAAAACATTTATATCATGTCAACCTCTTTTTTGTTTGCCATGCAGATCTACACGCCTGTGGTCTCTGATCGTGTCTCTTCAGCTTTGTCTCTATAGTTGTGTCACTTTTCTCGGTAATCCCCTTATGCTAATTTTCTCGTGATCTGTAACCTATGATGATTGTGTGTGCATGTTGATTGTTGTTTGTTAGTGGAGACCAGAGCTCATTAGGCATTGCTTATGTGTGCTGATAACATGTGTTAAAAGTGTGCATGTGTATTGTTGTTTGTTAGTGGAGAGCAGAGCTCATTAGGCATTGGTTTTGTGTGCTGATAACATGATGTTAAAAATGCATGTGTATTGTTGTTTGTTAGTGGAGAGTAGAGCTCACTAGGTTGTGGTGATTACCTCCCTAAATTTCATATACAATGCATAGTATATATATTAAACTATACTGGAAAATCTTCTATGTGTAACAGGGCATTGTAAAAAATTTGGAAATGTCTAGTTTACAGGGGAGACTCTGCCAAAATTTGGGTGGGCTCCTTGTTTTAGGGAACAAAAAAAAGCAGATTCAAGTTTAACAATGTAGGGTTTAGTCGTGTGTGTACCCATTAGGTTCCCGTTCAAGATTCAAGACAACCAGCCGACATACCGTGTTGTGTTGGATCTTGAATTGTCCCGATTGGACAGTTTGGGATGAATTTGTAACCTATAGGGCGTAACTGACACGCTGTCGTTGTCGGGTCAAATAAAAAGTTAAATTAATATAGTATAAGGTGAACAACCTTAGTCGTCTCTCAAGGACCTTAGTTCAATTAGTTACACTCAATTTAGTTATAATAAAGGGGGGGTTTGTGTTGAGCTTGAAAGGAAAATTAAGTGATTATATGATAGTGCAAAAAGTAAATTTATGAGTAGGAATAATCAAATTTAGAAACAACCAACCCAAGGAATTAATAAATCTTTAGTTAACTAATCATTGTTCACAAATATGATTAAATATAATTAATTTCTCAATCTTGAATCATTTGGAATCCCTAAATGATTATATTCTAGAAAATCTTCTAGAATTGAATTAATGAACTAATAAGAATAATCAATCGATATATTCTTATTAATTACTAAAATAACTTTAAGACCATAATTTGATTGAGTTAAGAAACTAAATAGAAATCTCTTATTTAGTAACTTAATCTTTGTTCTCAAATTGATTATTGATTAACCAACCAACATCAGTTTAGATTATAGATTGTTTAATTATATACCAATCGGTTATACACTTAAATAATCTACCATTATAAGTGCTTGAGAAACAAAGAAAAGTAATTATCTTTAATCAAAATATTAAGAGCAAGAACTCAAAGTTAACATAAAGAAAAATTAAATTCCTTGAGTTGATTTTAAAAGATTAAGCTTCCATGATAATTTTTAACAATGAAAGCTAATATTAAATTTACTAAAACTTTGATTATAAAAGTAAATAACAAATAATAAAATTAACTTACTTGATATTGAGGAAGGGAAATGAAAACCATAACTTGAAGGATGGAATATAGAACAAGGAGATAAAGCAAAAGAAAGAACTAAAACTTAAGAAGCTAAAACAAAGATATAGAATTATAATGGAAACTAAAGCATGTATTTCTTATGTATTTCTTGTGTATCTTCCTTACAACTTCAAGCATCTATTTATAGGCAAGATATGATGATACTATACATTCATTTTCTGATTATTAATGCATTTTTTCAACATTGGTGGGCTTGAAATTACAATAATTCAAAAGAAGATAATGGTAGGTGTTGAAATGCATTCTCCTCTTTATCTTCTCCACATTGCGAGTCCAATATGACCTTCTAGATGGCCGAATTTTGAAAAACCTTCAACATGAAAGTTGTAGATCTCTGTCTTATTGAGAATTGGGCGCAAGAATGAGGTCATTTGGACACCTAGAGCTCCAGATATGTGTATTTTGGTGAACTATGTCAATGCTGGTGGGACATATGAGGGCTGATTGATTCAAGCTCCATTTCTTTATTTTTTCCAGATGCAAAATAACCAAATTTGATCATCATGATGTAGCCCTCTATCTTAGCTTTCCATGGGCTCCAAGATTAGCCCATTTGGATCACAAAAGCCCAAGTTATGGCCAAAATAAGGCAAGATACTCAAGATACATACAAAAAACGAAAATTGAAACATATATACATAATACTTCAATTTAACTAAACAACATAAAACTTAATTAAAATACTATTATTAAACATAGTAATTATATAATAAACCCCAAGTGTAAAACTATAATAAGTGTATTAAAATTGATTTATCAAATTCCCCCACACTTAAGCTTTTGCACTCCAGGGCAAAACCAAACCAAAAACTAAAATGAGAAACAACAGAAAAAAGTTTTTTTTTTTTTTTCAAATTGATTTTTTTTTTTGAAGTCTAAAATAATAAGTAATGCACATCATCCCTTATATCAAGAGGTCATGATAAGTGTGAATAAGAAGCATTACATACTTGTTTCACAAATTGAGTGATCAAATCAAAGAGTGGATGAAAATGTGATAGATGTTCTCTTTATGCTCTCTATATCTCAATTGCTTGGGTTTGTGTATACTCTCAGAAATCACCCAAATAAATTAGCACTACCATAGGCTTGACAAATTTCTAATTTCCATATTTGAACACATATGCATGCAGAGATCAAAAGGACTTTATTAAGGTTGTAATGGGGCCAAGGTGATATAGGGTGGATAAAATGAAATAGTATGGCTAAACTTAGGGTTGAAAAAGAGCAATGGAGTAAGTGATTTAGTGATTGTGGAAGTACATTTTGAAACTCAATACTTAGCAAAATGAAACATGATGGAGGATAAAACATGAGAATAAATCCTCCTGATTATTTTCATACATATATTCACCACTTCTTCTTTTTCTTCTTTTTCTTTTTTTTCTTTATTATTTTTTTTTTACTTTCTTTTTGAACAATGAAACAACAACATATATATCTTGGGTACATTTCCACAATCATCAAAAATCTTTATTCATAGTAATTCCAAAACTCCTAATCAATTCCTAAGCAAAGGTGATCATGTTTTTTTTTTTTTGGGGCTATTGGCAAATTATGTGGCTGAATCAAGAAATGGATATAGGCTCAACGTGGGTAACAATGGAAAGTATGTAAGGTAAGGCATATGGCTAGTGGCTAGTTAAAAAAAAATGGCCTTAATCACATCAAAGCATGCACATGGAACATAATACATCAAAAAGAAACAAGTCAAGTTCTAGAGTACTAATAAATAAGGGTTAATCAAGAAAAAGGAAAGATGGCATTATATGATCCATCCAATTAAGCTCAAAATCTCACCGAGGGTGGTCAATCTATCACAATTCATATACAATTTGATCTTCACAAACAACTTATTAAATTAATATGCAAGGAAATTATTCATAACATGTCATGAAATATTGGACAAGGGTGATGCAATTACTAATTACTTAGACAAATTTAAAAAACAAATTTAGTGAAAAGCATGTAGAATTTAAAATAAAAAACTGGAAATGATGATTTTTTTTTTGTGAACAAGAAACAAAAAAGGAAAAATAAATCATAACCAAATATTGGTGTCAAGATCCGGTTCCTTATGCTTCTTGCTCTGTACTTTTTTTTTTTTAAGGGCGCTTAGTAACAAAGATACCTACAACAAATTGGTCAGTTCAATTGCATGTGAAATGATTAGTAAAACTGAACAATTTGATTGTGTCATACAACCAAGTTTCATAGGCCTTGTGTTAGAACCCATAAGAGAAATATCATCAACACAACCATGAGTAGCATCAAGAGCAATAACATACATCTTAATTCATTCGTATGCCTATAGAAAGACTCTGCTATATCATCCATTAAGAGAAAATAAAGAACCTGATGATTGACTAGTGGTGAGGTATGGCTCCGATCTGAAAGAAAAGGATGAAGGCAAAGTGTGGCGGCTGAAGAATGATGAAGATGATGTTTATGGTTGCAGAATGGTTGATGTCGAATAGAAATGATTCGGGTGAAGGTAAAGGCAAAGGTGCGGCACTAAAGTAAATATAGTGGCTATGTGTGTGTGTGTGTGTGTTTTTATTTTTTTTATTTTTATTTTTGTTTTTTTTTTATTTTTTTATGAAAAATGGTTTTGATAAGGAAGGTGAAACGATTGTGGTAATCCGAGTGAGATTTGTTATGAGGATGCGTCTCAAGAGTTTGGACTCTTTACTCAGCCCATCCCAACAAAAGTACTCATGAAAGAAAAGAAAAAAAAAATTATTTATTTTTTTAAAAAAAAAATTAAACAAAAGTGATACTGACACTATATAGTGAAGGATACGTCTCAAGACTTTGGTTCTCAAAGATGCATCTTTATGACTTTAGATACAACTTTCCCAAATTAATCTTTACTCTGTCTATCCCTCACAAAAATAATAAAATATATATATATAACTTAGACCATATATATAACTCAGACCCCCCCACACTTATTCAAGACATTGTCCTCAGTGTCTTATATGATTTCCACAGTCTATTTTTTTTTTCTTTTTTTTTATGATTTTTTTTTTAAAATATAGATAAAGGTGAGAAAGAAGTTATAACCGAAGGGTGGTGTCTGGTTCTGGATTCTTTCGCTTGTGTGTGTGATCCTTATCTTGCTTCAAGAGGGGTTGAGGTTGGGGTAAAAAGCTCTGCAAAATATCAATCAATTCATCTGCATCTGATGAAGCATGAATGAATGATCGATCATCTTGAGTTATAAGGCCCTGTTCCACAGCTTTATCTAAAAACATTAACAAACTGTCATAAAAACCATTAATATTTAATAATCCTAATGGCTTTTTATGAAAGTTCATGCTACACCATGATAAAATGCAAAATATTTCCTCAAAAGTACCAAAACCTCCAGGAAGTGCGATAAAGGCTTCAGCACCTATAACCATACGAGCCATTCGTTGATAGAGGCTTGTAACTTTTATCTCAGTTCCTACAACAATATCTGGTGTAATACCAACATGATGTAGGATGATACTAGAAACGTTGCTTCCTTCAACTAGTGCAGATAGTGCCATGGAGCCTCTCAAACCCTGTACTCCTCCTCTATACAAGACCTTTATTTCTTTCACAGCCAATAGTTTTCCCAACTTAGTAGCTGCTATTAGGTACTCCTTACAATTACCATTGTTGGATCCACCAAGCACACAAATGGATTTGATTTTTTTCATCTCTTTTTTTTTTGTGTTTTCCATATAGAGTTATGCGCCCTTATATAGATAAAAACTGAGATGAAATAATTGATGAAAGATAAAAAGTTTACATAATTATTATTATATAAAAATAAATGACGGTAATGAAGAAATTTGAAAAGACATGATTGAAGAAAATAAAAATAGGTAATTTTAAAAGTCAAAGTGAATTCAGAAAAGTAAAACATTGAAAACAACAGTAAATATGTACAGTAGTTGTGATTATGGCTCACATCTTCCTCTGGTTTTACGTCCAGTAACGGCTTAAACGCCTTCTATGAGTCGAGGTTTTTGCTACCCATCCAGTTTTCTTGTAAACTGGCAAACAGGGTCGTTTAACGCCAGATTCCCAAGGCTATAGTTTTCTTTTTGTTGAATGAATAGATCATATAATTTCAGAAGGACTCCTTGAACCGTTCCACATGGATGCGTCTCAAGAGTTTGGATTAAGTTATCCAAGTTCTCTTTACTCAGTCCATCCTTTATAAATTTAATTTTGTCCTCCCGATTTATAGATACCATTCCAGGGTTCCTACAACGTGTATCACAATTCCATCTTGCACACTTATGGCAAACTCCCATCCTTTTAGCTCTTCGTTTTTTAGAATAAGAACTACGTCCCATACCTGGCAAATGTTTTATATAGGACTTATGTAATTCACCAGAGAGACGTACCTTTGCTTCAATAAGCCAACGAACATCCTCTGGAATGCCAAAATATGTGAGTAGTTTTAACCTTTGAACTCGAGCTTTGTAAATTTTTACAATCACATCGCGTGGAAGTGTAGGGAATCTTTCCTTAAGTTTTTCAAGGGTTTGTTCCATTGTCAGATTACTTTGAAGTTGTGGCTGTTTAGAAAAGAGAGAATAGAAAACGAGGTTATAGAGAATAGTAGAGATGAAGAAGGTGAAAAGGTGATAGGTTGCCTTCTATCAAGCGCTTGTTTAACGTCACGAGCCTGACGATGACCTTTTAACTACTGCAAGAAAATGTTAATAATGCCAAAACAATAATAGTAATAATGATTAAGACAAGTGTTACCACCGAAAAGAATGACGATGTAATTAATTGATATCTATTTATTTATTTATTTATTTATTTATTATTTTTTATTTTTTTTTATTTTTTTATTTTTTTATTTTTTTATTTTTATAAATATTGTTATTAGGAAAAATTAGTCAAAATATTTGGCATCACACAAATACACCTCCGTATCTATGTGCTCTTGGAACCCTTGAAAGAAAGGTTTAAGTCGGTGCCCATTTACCTTGAAAACCTTGTTTGTCGCTTTATCTGAAATTTCAATCACACCATAAGGAAAGATATTAGTTATTTCAAATGGGCCAGCCCATTTAGAGCGAAGCTTACCAGATATGAGCTTTAGACGTGAATTGTACAACAAAACTTTTTGTCCAATGAAAAAGTTTTTTCTCAAGATCTGTTTG